>CM061105.1:2215000-12215000 GCA_030770545.1 Macropodus opercularis
GAGCTTGCATGTTTTCTCTGGGTAGTTTCCTCCCACAGTCCAAAGACACGTCAGGTCAACTAATTAGCCTTGGGGGTGTGAGTGCAGACATGAGTGGTTGTTTGCCTGTGTATGTGGCCTTGGCCAAATGACAGCTGGGATAGCATACCCACGACAAGCGGGTGAAGATAAGTAAGTGTTATTAAAGAAACTGTAATAATGTCAGACATGCATCATTTAACATACTCACCTTGGGATTGAAAGTGGCATAGAAGCTGATGTGAGGATGGAACTCTTCTGCAGCATCGGCAAATGCCTCAAAATCTGAAATTTGACAGGTATTTATCAAGTTGTTTCAGTAGATCAGGGCCTGTATGAAAGAATTGAAACTAGTAGCTTTCATCATTAGTGTAATTTAGCTTTTAGTATGCTCATTTCATAAACCACCTAAAAAGCCAAATCACAAGTTCAGCAATCATGCTAAAAAGCAACTGAATAATCAGGTGGAACAGGTTTTCATGCTATCACACTACAGATTCTTACGTTCTGACTTGTGACTCTTAAAGTAGCCCACCAATTTGATGTCCTCTTCAACATTTTCAAAGCCTTTCAGTTCCTTACTGTTGTCAATAATTTCTACTGGGTCCTCAAGAACCTAAGCAAGAAATTGATGGTCACAGTTTAGGAACAGGACGAAAGAGGAAAGGGGTAAGATTCTGAGAATTGAAGGAAAACATAGTGGGGTTTAGAGACTACTGCTAAAGTAAAACAGGCTATTAACTGGGAGATTATATCCTCACGAACATCATAGATGAACTCCACAAGAGTGTCAGCTGCAAGCTCGCCATCATATTCAATGACTTCATCCTCTGTGAAGATGAAGATGCTGTCAGACTCTTTAAGGCCTGGGGAAACAGAGAAAACGTGTTACCTGTTTGAGCTGAGGGTCAAAGGTCAGACATGCTTAACACACAATTTGGCATAATCTTACCTACAGAATAATTAATATTATGCTTGTCTCTTTACTTGTCTTTTTCGCTCAAGGGTTATGGTTATAGAGTGTGCAGTTGTTTTTACCTAATTTCTTTGCAACAGCCTTGTCATGCTTTGCATCAATGAGACCAACTCCAATATCCTCATCATCAAAGTCATCCAGAACCTGGGCAGCAAGCTGAAAAACAAAGACACTGTCACAATTAAAGACGAGCTTTTGATTTCCCACTTCACCACAGAAAACATTTATGTGTCTTCTATACTGTCCACCTTTTTGACAAAATTGCTTCATTCAGTGGTGTCATTACCATAAAAGCCTGCTTTTCAGATCGCCGCTTATGCACTTTCTAAATTTGTATGAAACTTGAACCTCATGACTGATAGTTAGTTCTACCAATGGCAGTAGTGCAGACTGAGCGCACTGAGAAAGGGGTTTGAAGGCCATCTGTTTGTGTGTTTGGAGAGTAAAATGTGCACACACGTAAATGCACACTGGTGTCAGGGATCTTGAGCAGCTGCATTTACTGGCAAAAATAGTGTGACTAACCATGTTTTGCTCTCTGTTGCGCCGGTAATTCTAAGCATTCTTTTAATATTATCAGAGTCACAGAAGGGTGGAGCTCAGTAGAAGCTGAGGTAAATGAGTAGTAGAAGGTTTGCTAAATGCTGGTAGGGTGCACAATATGAACAATAATATCTTGTATTCAATGCATATATATATATAGAGAGAGAGTGGAAACGATTTGTAGTACTTTTGGCTTATGTCGACTTTTGGTACTGCACATTTGGTTTTACTGCAGACCTTTTGGAATTTAAGTCAACCAAAATAAACTTGAAAAGTGCAAATGTTTGGGGTGAGTAAGGCCTGATATTGTAATAAGAGGGAAACTACATTAGAACTCAAGTGTAATACACATATATGAACCAAATGTAACTGCCAAATTGTTTTGCGTATGCATCTTAAAATGATTTGAAAATGATTATGGCGTTATTTGATGTTTTTTCAATAAGATTTAAATGCAAGTATGGCAATATTTCTATGTATGCTTTTGCATATTCTGTATATGGGAAATAAAATGTCAACATTCTTTAATATTTTACACGTTGCTATTCATAATGTGTGGCTAATATAATTTCTCAAGTACTGTATAGCTAGCTTTGCCAACCATTACATATTCGTTTGCGAGATTTATTTTCAGTATTTGCCTTAAAAAATAAGAGCATATAAGAACCATGTGAGGTACAAACAAATATAAACACAAATTGAGAAATGACTTTCTACTATGATGGTGTATAAGTATTATGATGTGGAACTGAGTTATCTGAAAGCAAAGAGTTCATGTAATTTCCGTATGTAATATGCAGTACTTTAACCAAGCTAGAGCTAATGTGAAGACTACATGTGCACTCCTCCAAATTGAAGCTCAAAAAGAATTACCTGTTACAGCTGAAACACAATCCTGACACACTCATATCATCATCTCTAATAAACTCTGGTGTTGCTTTGGTTTGGTCACTTTGCCTGTCACTCACCTTCTCATGCTCCTTTGGACATTGCAGTCACCTACACCTGGAGTCTGTTTGACTTGTAAAACCTCACCACCTCCGGTTAGTAGGGCCTGTTACTTTTTTAGTTTGTTACCAATTCTCTCTAGTTTGTTCTCTAGTCTGTCTGTTGCACGTCTGGCTATTGTGCTACTTTGTTTGAGCCTGTCAACCTTGTAAGTTTGTGTTCTGCCCTGAGGGGTATTGTACAAATCCAAGACAAGGGCTTAAACCAGGATTTTCCACATATCCTGGTTGAACTTATCTTTGACTTAGTTGCACAAAATCAGGACCAGCTAAGCCCAGTCTATTTACCATGGATAAAAAATTAAGCCAATCTTGGCTTTAGCTCAGACTCAGAGATTAAATTAAGATAAATTAAATTAGTTGTAGATTTCTGTTCTGCAACTAACATCCAGGATAGGTTATTTCTAGTGACTAATCTTTTAGTTTAGCTGCCTGCCTAATTAGAAATTAGAATTACAATATAATTTAATATAATTTAAGATATATTTTTTCATATTCATGTGGAAATTTCAATTATGGTCAGTCTTCAGTTTATAGTTCTAGATTGGTTCCTATCTTATTGTGGTTTGACGTATATTGTTGCATACATTTTTGTGATTCGTAACTTTGTTGCACTCATGCACATGCAAAGGGATAACAAGGGAACTATGCAGTCCATAACTACAGCCTACTCTTAAGATTCATTCTCTAGTTTCTTTGACAGTAGCTCTTTATTGGACAACAACAACAACAACAATAGGGGTTAATATTCAGACAAGCATTCAGATTTTATACAGTTTCTGTAAAAGGTCAGATGCTGATCACCCCCCCCCCCAATCCCCCCCCCCCCATGCCATACTATAAAGAATAGCATCTAAATATCTAAATGTATACATCTGCTAGAATTTTGTTTTTAATGATTTCCCTTTTTACAAACTACTACAACTAAAGTTTCAACTCTCCATATATCTCCAGAAGAAACTGTTGCTGTGTGGTTAGGAAGTATCCTGCAAGAGTTTTGTAAATTTTTAATCAGTAATTCTGTGACTGATACATGTGGTCTTTAAAACAACACTGTGAAGACACACTTATTCCAGCTATCACCAGACTCGTGTAGTGGAAATAAACCAGGATGAGTTTAGTAGAATATTACTATCATTTTATTTTACTTTGTTATTTGACATTTGTGTACAACAGTACAATATACAACGGTATAGTTAACTTCCTTTGCAGATTCCTTTCAACTTTGCTAGTCTGTTAAATTCTTTGTATTTCTTTCTTCTTAGTCCTGTTTCGTCTTTTAAATTTCTCGGATTGCTCCTGGTGTGTGCAGCGATTTCATCGCATTTAAAACTAGTTTAGATTGGACCTGCTTATATTAGTCAGAGTTTATGTCTGTTTATCCGTTATACATTTTTTTAAATAACTTCTTGTCTTGATTCGTTGGTAATTTGTACAATGTGTGGTTACTGTATTGTATATTTATTTTACTGAATTCCTGATTTTACACATTCTGGTTTTTGGCATTTCTGGGTCCTCCTGCCTATTTGTACCCATCTATCAGGCTACAATTTGTGTCTTACGGTAAGTTGTTACTAAACTACTTTTTACTCAAGAGTTGTTAGTAAATTTGTTACAGTTTTTCTGTAGGAGAAAACACAGAATTGTGACTTCCTCAGTCTCACCATATCATATTTCCCAGACCCAGACTGAACCTGTTTTGGACCTTCATGGGGCTCTATCCAACCACAAAAGCAGCTTGGGATAAATATAGCACCAGAAGTCACACTAGCACCAAGGACTATTTTGGTGAAGTGGCAGAGATGTTCAGCGCTCTGGGATCCGCTGACAAGTACAGTACTGCAAATGTCAATCACAGAGCAAAGCTGAGGTGGCACTACTGGAGCCAGAACCTCCAGTGCTGGCCTTCAGCCCTGAGTCTGACTCAAAACACAACCATACAGAGACACCAGAGGCTGTTGACATGATGTGATATGCTGAGGAGATCAGTATCTTGCATTCTCTGTTGT
This sequence comes from Macropodus opercularis, assembly GCA_030770545.1. Classification (NCBI taxonomy): domain Eukaryota; kingdom Metazoa; phylum Chordata; class Actinopteri; order Anabantiformes; family Osphronemidae; genus Macropodus; species Macropodus opercularis. The sequence goes on from CM061105.1 coordinate 2,219,554, forward strand.
TTATAAATCTTAAAGCTTACTATTATTATCCATAACTTTATTTCTTTATATTAATGTTATATAATGTTATATAATTTAACTCTAAATTTTGCACATTATTGTGTTTGAAATACATTTTCAATCTACATATTTGTTTGCACATTAAAGTAGATAAAACTGCTTTTAAAAATAAATCAATCATCTGCAGTGTTCAAAATGTCACAAAGCATGAAGTATGTAATGCACCAGTCTTATATTGCACTGTACAGTGAACAACCCCCATATTATCTGTGTAAATAAATAATTATCAACTTTATCAGATATTTAAAAAAGCTTGTAGTGCAGAATAGATCAGAAAGCAATTAAATCTGCATGTTTCACCATAGCTATAAATAATTTTTATTTTATATTTGAGAAAGAAAGCATCACTATGCACTTCAATCTTCAATCAGTATTTTGTATATGTAGTCTGAGTCACTTGCGAGTTAAAGTTCTACTGGACTGAAGCATCGCTGAGTGATGATGTCATGTTATGCTGCAAAGAATGACATAAACTGCTGAGTGTCCAGGCTGATAGAATGTCTGAGGGGTGAGAGGCACGATGAAGCTGTGTTGAATGCATCAGGTCATTAACAGAGTGTGTGCACAGATCTGCTTTCTGCCTGAATTGGACATTTTAGGACTTTGCTGATTTGTCATTTTAGCAAAACAAATTTTCAGTAAATCTTTCAAAAATTGTGCATGAATTGCAACATATGGTTATTTTTCCACCTTATTGTGAATGTCATTTTACATATTTCATTAAAATCCCACATGCACCAGAATACTATCACACAGTGTATGTGGTTTGAAATCTGTTCTATCTAACATGCATAAAGCATCTCAGATGGTTAGGTCTATGTGCATTGTTCGTTATGAATCCAGAACTTGTAATCATTACTATTCTGAGTTCCCATTTCAACCCACCTCAAGGGCCAACTCTTCAATCTCAAACTGTCTCTGGGCGACGCGGCTGGATCCAACAGGGTCATGGTAATAAACCACCATGACATCGTACTTCTTCATCACAGACTTATAGTTTTTGGCGTTGAGGTCGTGGACGCGGTCCTTGCCATCATACTCAGGGAAGTCCAAGCTCTCCTTACCCAGTGATAGCCCCCCAAAGGACAGCAAGACTGCCAGTACCCAGGTCCACTTCATGGCTTCTCTATAAGACACTATAGATGCCTTTGCAGTTTTAGAAAGAGAACAATGGGGAAAAACGTAATAATTTGTTGAACTTGTGGAGAACCCCTTCCAATCCGCGTCACCCAGAAGAGAGCAAGACCAACTCCTGCATCCACCTTATTAAAAACCCCACATGGGCAACTTTCAGTGGGGCACTGGGTGTAAGAGGGGATGGGCTAAGTTTGACATAGGTGTGAGTGTTTCTATGTGGGGTGTAATTGAGCATGGGAAAGATGAGGCGGGGCTTTGGCGGCCTTGTGTGTAAGTGCATGCTTGAGTCTGTGTTTCAAACCCGTGGAAGTGGGTGGAGTGAGGAGATGAGGACCAACCTGTTTTCTCTTTGTCTATCTAGGCTGAGAACAGAGAAAGACAGTAATACGGGTGGGGGGAGATAATAGAGGTGCAAGAAATAAATATAAATGACAACTATTTGGATGTTTGTCTGAGTCTCATAATAGCAGTTGCTGCAAAACCTGGTTACTGCACACCAAAGACTGATATGATGGATTTAGGGGTGTCTGCATATATGAAGTGCTTGTTTGCCATATCAAGTGTAGATGGAAGCTTGGATCCCTGCTAAAAATAACAGATGTAGGACAGCGAAGTACATATCAGGAGAGGGTGCTGGTGTCTAATTTGCCTCTGCTGGCACCGTCGCACTACTAGAATGTGCAGCCGGGTCACACAGGGACGTGGAGAAGGGGAGGAGAAGGAGGACAGAAAGGGCGGTGCACCTGCTGAGGATTCAGTGCATAGGTGTCACTTAGCCCTGACTCAAGAAGAAAGTGAAACTGAGTTTTGGTAGGGGGTTGAGGGTGGAGCATGTGGTTTTAATTTTAAAAAATCCCTGCAGAGAAAGTATGCTAGTTAATTTGATAGCATTGATTATTGCATTATAAATCTGAAAAGCATAATGTGAGCGATAAATAAATACCATTTGAGCTGTATCATAATACACCTTGGGTCATGATGGGAACACAAGGTATAATAATTGACATTACACCACCTGAAAATAGGCAGGAATTATGTTGCTAGTTTAGAATCACAAATGTGGATATTAGATTATTCACTCCTGACTGACAGGCCCTTGTGAGGTCACAGTAAAATGTGAGTAAGTGAGCTTAACCCTTCCATGCGTGAATTATGAAAACGTATATATTATTATTATATATTATATCATTTGATTTTTCTCCTTAGTGTTTCTCTTTAGGCATGAAAAAACAATGCAAATCAACTTAATAAACATATTTTTCATGGAATTAAAAAATATGTCCACTTTGAACCAAAGATACTGTATATGTATTCAACAATACAATAGTAGATCACAATATATTGTGCGGAAACTAGGTCCCCCAAAAAACTTGCATTGCTGTTGATCTTATTTATTGTCACGTTTTAACACATTATCTATATCTAATATTTTTTTAAAGCAATGACAAAGTGTAAAACCTAACTCCTAACTGATGAATTGCAGATTTTATATAAAAGATAGAGAACTATTGTCCACGCCTGCTGAAACACTCTCAGAAAGCTGCATAGTCTTATTAGTGAGCTGTCCTCACCTTACGCTTCCCTAGAAAATGAGGCAGGTCACCCTCAAACTGGTTGTCTTTGGTTGTCCATACATTTCAGTGAGGGTCATATTCCACCCAGGAAAGGTTTGCCACCCGTCTGATTATCCTGTAAAGCCCATCTCCAACTCCTGGTTCAAGTGCTTGGCCTGCCAATTAGGCTGGTGGTGGGAACCTGAGGATAAGCTGTCACATACCCCCGGAATTCCCTCCAAAAGTAAGCTATACATTTCTTTATCGCTCTTCTATAAATCTTCTGGCATGCCATTTAATTTTAAAATATTATCCACCATAACCTGGGCCATTGCTGAGGCCAAGGGTAACTTAACTAAAGCAATGAAATGAATCATCCTGAAAAAAAAACAAAAATCTACCACAGTCAAGATCAGAATTACCTCCCAAGTCTGGTAACCCAGTGATGAAGTCCATAGCCATATTGGGCCAAGGATGCTTAGGAACAGGCAGGGAGTACAAGAACCCAGTAGAAACTTGGTTTGCGAGGAACCTGGAAAGGCAGCCACATGTCAGTGACAGTGATGTCCTTATGGACGGCCACTGCAGAAGGAGTTCGCCTGGCCCCAAGGTGGACAAAATGTTTTGCCTAGAGTTGAGCTGGAACAAACAGGCACTGGTCCAAGCAAGCTGACAAAGCCTGCATTAGTGTGGACTAAGCACACTGCCCCAGTTGAACTCTTCCAGGAAGTATGTATTTGGCTCTTCAGTGGAGTTGTCTGTGGTGTGAATCCCAGACAGCATGTCAGCCCTGCTGTTGGTTGTTTCTGTTCAGACAAAGTTAAAAGAAAATTGCCTAGTGGACCTGTCCAGAATTGAGTCTCTTAGTCAAATGAAAGTATTTTAATTTTTTGCGATCTGTGAGGACCACAAAAGGAATTCAAGCACCCACCAAACACTGGCACCACTGTTCTAGCTCCAGCTTAGCAGTTGAATTACCAACATCAAAATTACGCTCTGAGTCAGATGGCTTGTCTGTATAGAATGCAGGTGTAGTTTAACATGCTAGCTCCCTGGGACAAAACCGCAAAAACAACTATAACAACTGACAAACCCCAGGAACCACTGCAGGTCCGATCAATCTCTCACAACCTTGACTTGTTCATGGTGATTGTTTCAGGATCAGTGACAAAGCTGATGGATGTGCTCTGTTTCATTTGGGGAGGATATGATAAAGTCGTCCAGAGTGTCTGGTTCAGCCTGGTAGTCCTAGGCCTGGGTAAAACTGATGTGTCCATGGTGCAGAATTGAATAACATAGTCTACTAAGGGCCAGTTTCCTTGAGTTAACCTGGCCAGACCCTGGATAGCTTTCGCCTCCAGAACACAGGATCTCTAATCAGTTGTTCGCCAAATTCTTTCACAGAGTCGCACAACCCCTCCCACTGTCTCCATGCTGCAGTTCCCCACTCACTCACTTTTCCACTAAGAAAAGACAATACATGAGCTACCCTTGATGACTGTTTATGGAACAAGGATATCTGAAGAGAAAAACATCAAAGCAAAGGCAGGAGAAGAAGCAGGTGAGTACTGTGCCAGCAGGGTATTGCTGAAGGAGCAATGACATCAGGTGGGTGAGACCACTGAGAGATGGTGGTTGTAAAAGCCATAACTGGGTAACACCTGAGGGACCTCCACAGATGGTGAGCAAAACAGACGTCAAATCCTGGATGTCCCGTAACTTCCTACAACAAAATTCAGACAAAACTGAGGTTATTATAATTGGTGCTAAAAACAATAGAGAGTCATTATTGAACCACATAGTTACTCTGGATGACATAACGTTAACTTCAGGTTCTACTGTGAGAAACTGTGACTGTGATCTCTACTTTACATCATACATTAAAGAAATCGCTAGAACCTCCTACTTCCACCTTAGGAGTATTGCTAAAATTAGGAGCATCCTAAAACCCTTTTCTCTCCTAGTTGTGTTTCTCTTTTTCTGTCTCTTTCTCTATTCTCATCTACAGGTATCATCAGACTCAGAGCCGTGTGTCTCCATTGTTCAGTTGCTGGTCCTGCCTGGGTCTGTTGCTGCTTGTTTTGTTGTTGTTGTGTTCTTTTCTCTCTTCTCTATCTCCTCACCCCAACCGGTCAAGGCAGATGGCCGCCCACACTAAGTTTGGGTCTGCTGGAGGTTTCTTCCTCTCTAGAGGGAGTTTTTCCTCCACTGTTGCTATTAAAATGTACAATTTATTGATTGGCTACAATTAAAAGCTGCTCTATGTGGGATTTGTTGGGTTTAGTTGTGTAAGGTCTTAAACCTTACTTGTAAAGTGCCTTGAGATAACTGATGTTGTGAATTGGCGCTATATAAATAAAGCTGAATTGAATTGAATTGGTTCTCACAACGCTGGTCTACTTGTGGTTCCTAGAGTTTCTACATGTAGAACGGGAGGCAGAGCCTTTAGCTCCAAGCTCCTCTATGTGGAACCAACGTCTAGTTCAGGTTCGAGCAGCAGACGCCCTCTCTAGTTTTAAAACTAGGCTTAAAACCTTCCTCCCAAAGCTGATAGTTAGAGATGGTTCTGGTTTGTCTGAACCATCTCTTAGTTCAGCTGCTGGGGAACCTCCTTCATTCACTGAGCTCCTCTGGTTTTCTATTTATTCTATCCACTAACATGTCTCCATGTCCACATGTGACTAACTTTGCAGCTTGTTTTTATTATTGTTGAGTTGTTTTCTCTCTTCTCTGTCCCTTCACCTCAACCGGTCAAGGCAGATGTTCGCCCATATTGACCCTGAGTCTGTTGGAGGTTTCTTCCTCTATAGAGTTTTTCCTCTGTTTCTATTAAAATGTACAATTTATTGATTGGCTACAATTAAAAGCTGCTCTATGTGCGATTTGTTGGGTTTATTTGTGATAACTGCTGTTGGGTGAAACAAAGAAACACAAAGTTGAAAGTCACACCATAAGGTGACGATCTGACTGAGACAAACAGACATGGAAAGAATGAACACAGGTGAAAACAACGATTATAAAGTAAAGAAACAACCATTAATGGATGAACGAAAACCTGAAAAAACTTACATACACCACAACTACAAGAGCATGTTTACATGTTATGTCCAATAAAAACATGAAAATATATGTTTGTGCAGTATAAATTGAATTAGTTATTGGCACAAACTATGAGTAGCGAGTTACAGTCGTCCAGCCTAGAGGTAACAAATGCATGGATTAACTTTTCACCATCACTCTGTGAAAGAATGCCCCTAATTTTAGCAATATTCCTCAGGTGGAAGCAGGCAGTTCTAGAGATTTCTTTAATATATGATGTAAAGGAGAGAACTTGGTCAAAGATGACACCAATGTTTCTCACAGTAGAACCTGAAGGTAACGTTATGTCATCCAGAATCTCTACTAATGACTGAATCTGATTCAATAATGACTCTCTATGATTGGTTAATTTTATCTAATATAGACGTGCTGATTAATGGAAGAAGTCCTTTGAGTAATCTAGTTGGGATTAGGTCTAAGAGACAAGTAGACAAGTAACAAAACAAAACAGCCCCCCCGGCAGGGGAGAGGACCTACTGTCCTGTCTAGACTATCCTGTCTGTCCTGTTTGGCCTTGGGCTTGTCTGTCCCCAGTGAGGGCTCATTCATTTAATCTGGCGCTATTTTGCAGTGCAAATTAATCTCTGCAATAATTCTGCTTTTCTGTCTGTCTTGTTATTTGTAACAGCTACAGTGCTAAAAAAGAACCCTGGAGTTGTTTTTATTTTTCTCTGTTAATGATGAATTTTATGTGGTTCAACACAAACTGATTTTTTTAACATGATCTTAAAAACTGTCTGGAATACCACTGCCTGTCTACTTTTTGGGTCCTCCGCTTCAGACTGCGGGTTGTATAATGCCCACATCATTTGCTGGACACCACCTAGACAGGCAGCGGTGAACTGATGACAATCGGCTAAACATCACTACCTCTAGGCTGGACGACTGTAACTCACTACTCATAGGTTGACCCAGTAACTCTTCAAAAAGCCTCCAGTTAATTCAAAATGCTGCAGCCAGAGTCTGCTTAGAAAGCTTAGAAAGAGAGATCACATTTCTCTTACATTAGCTTCTCTGCATTGGCTCCCTGTCAAAACTTGGACAGAATTCAAAATTCTGGCTTAAAACCTTTGTTTTTGACAGAGCGTATAGTTAGAGATGGTTCTGGTCACCCTGAACCATCTCTTAGTTAAGCTGCTATAGACTTAGATGCTGGGGGACGTAACTTCATTCACTAAGCTCTTTTCAGTTTGTTCTATCCGTCAACATGCCTCCATGTCTACATGTGACTAACTTTGTCCCTTTTCTCTCCTAGTTGTGCTTCTCCCCTTCTGTCTCTCTCTATTCTCATCTACAGGTATCATCAGACTCAGAGTCGTGTGTCTCCAGTGTTCAGTTGCTGGTCCAACCGTCCTGCCTGTGTTCTATTGCTGCTAGTTTTGTTGTGTTTGTGTTCTTTTCTCTCTTGTCTATCCCCTCACCCCAACCTAGTACCGGGTTGGGCCCCCTTTTGCCTTCAGATCTGCCTTAATCCTTCGTGGCATAGATTCAACAAGGTACTGGAAACAATTCCGAGAGATTTTGGTCCATATTGACATGATAGCATCACGCAGATGCTGCAGATTTGTCGGCTGCACTATTGGATTGAGATCTGGTGACTGTGGAGGCCATTTGAGTACAGTGAACTGTGCCTGTGCGAATTGTTGCCTTAGTTTCCTGTTCGTTCAAAGTCACTTAAATCACCTTTCTTCCCCATTCTGATGCTCGGTTTGAACTGCAACAGATTGTCTTGACCATGTCTACATGCCTAAATGCATTGAGTTGCTGCCATGTGATTGGCTGATTAGAAATTTGCAGTTGGACAGGTGTACCTAATAAGGGGGGCGGTGAGTGTAGTTGTGAGGTCACAGCAGAGGCAAGACAGGGTTGGGATGCAAAGGCAGGACTAGGCAGAAGTTACAGACTGGTGAAAACAGTGTAAGGCTGAGATGCTGTTGTAGAAGCTGAAAGAATCAATAGGTTGCAGCCAAGGTTGAGGCAGGCAACCAATCGGCTGCTGTGGTGACTGGAACTTGCACATCCTCAGAAGCGCAACATGGCTGAGAAGCTGCAGGACGTGGGGCAATAGGTGACAGTGACGGTGCTGCAGTGCCCAGTGAAGCAAGAGCAGGAGCTGGAGGTGAGTAATGAGGTAAACTCTGAGCCTTTAGTTCTTTCCAGATTGACCAGCCTCAGGGAGGCTTGATGACACACAAAGTGGAATAGGGACATCCTGGCATACAAGGAGCACTTAAAATAAAAAATTGAAAAGCAGTCTGCTTGATGGCAGGTTCTGGTGTCAAAAGCTTGGGTGGACGAGTTTGGTTCTCATTGGGTCCAGAGGCAACTGAGGACTGGGGCCTCTGATCTGCAATAGCTGTTGGTGACAGACTATTGTTCACAGAAGGCAAAGAAGCTGGAGCTTGCATAAGACGAGGTAGCGAAATTAGCTCACACCTCACTGTTGTTAGTTCAAGAATTACTCATGGGAACCCCTGTAAACTTTGCAACTGTGGTGGATCACTGTCTGCATTGCACACACCTCCTACAACCATTGAAGAATTTATTCCTAGGGATTGTGCATGTTCCAAAGAGGAAGTGCAGCCCAAACACAGAACATCACCCTATTCAGGCATTTCCCTTAGCATACATCTGTATAGAGAACCATCACTGCATCTTCTGAAACATACATGTCATTAAGAACAAAACCATGCAAAATGTATGACATCAGAAGACATCAAAATAAAAGTGCATGTCAAAAATGTAGACGTTTAGAATATTGTAGAATGTCCCCGTTCATAATATAGCACAACAACATCACTTTACTACACTACCATGACCGGGATGAACAAGTTTACTCAATGAATTACTGCTATCTTGACCTGGAGGTCATGTGTATCAGAAATGGAGGACAAAAGCTTAGCTGCTAAGTTAGCTGAGCGTGAGCGAGCGTTTGCATGAGACAAACAAACTAGTCAAACGGGGAATTTGTTGCAGTGGCTTGGATATGGCTTGGATATCTTTGGTTAACTTTCTTCTACTAAAAACACATTGATTGAATTATTGACCCAAAAGAGCGTTATCACATTATTAAATCTGATAGTTGCAGAGGACATGCTGTTCTGCAGTTCTGTGAGGAATTTAGACGTTATCGTTGACTGGGATGCCTACTTTACCTCATACAGGACATACATTAAATCTCTAGGCCTTTTTTCACCAGAGGAATATTGCTTAAATTGGGAGCATCCTATTACTACCTGGCTGGATTACTACTGTAGATCTCCCCTCTAATAGAATGTACCCATAATTAAAAAGCCTCCAGTTAATTCAAAATGCTGTTCTGATACAAAGGAACAAGAAAGATCATGTTTCTCCTACATTAGCTTCTGTTCATACTCCAGCGCTGCACAAGTACAATAAGAAGTGTTACCTTCTTGTTAAATGTACTAGTTACTGTTGCAGAACTCTAGTTTCTAAGCAGACTACAGGGACATTTCAGGTTTAATGGGCTGCTTTGTGTTGAGCCTGAGGCGCATATAACAATAGAAAGGAAGGACACAAATGCACAACCCACAATTCGATTTCATTTAGTAAATTAGGATGTTTAATAGAATCAGGAAAGGATTACAAACTCAGAAAATGGTAGGAAACAAATGAAATAACTCTTAATCAAACACCTCTATATGCAGTCATATTTTATTGTAGACTATAATTCAATTCAATTCATTCAACTTTATTTACATAGCGCCAGTTCACAACATCAGTTATCTCAAGGCACTTTACAAGTAAGGTTTAAGACCTTAAACAACTAAACCCAACAAATTCCACACAGAGCAGCTTTTAATGTATCCAATCAATAAATGGTACATTTTAATAGCAACAGTGGAAAAACTCCCTCTATAGAGGAAGAAACCTCCAGCAGACCCAGACTTAGTGTGGGCGACTATCTGCCTTGTGGGCGACTATCTGCCTTGACCGGTTGGGGTGAGGGGATAGAGAAGAGAGAAAAGAACACAACCACAACAACAAAACAAGCAGCAACAGAACACAGGCAGGATGGTTGGACCAGCAACTGAACACTGGAGACACACGGCTCTGAGTCTGACGATACCTGGACATGAGAATAGAGTTAGTCACATGTAGACATGGAAGCATGTTAGTGGATAGAGGAAACCGAAAAGAGCTCAGTGAATGAAGGACGCCCCCCAGCATCTAAGTCTATAGCAGCTTAACTAAGAGATGGTTCCAAGTGACTAGAACCATCTCTAACTATACGCTTTGTCAAAAAGAAATGTTTTAAGCCTAGTTTTAAAACTAGAGAGGGTGTCTGCTTCTCGAACCTGAACTGGAAGCTGGTTCCATAGGAGAGGAGCTTGGTAGCTAAATGCTCTGCCTCCCATTCTACATTTAGAAACTCTAGGAACCACAAGTAGACCAGCGCTCTGAGAACGAAGCGTTCTGTTGGGAGCATGAGGAGCCATGAGGTCTTTAAGATAAGATGCAGCTTTATTATGAAGAGCTTTGTAGGTGAGGAGAAGAATTTTGAATTCTATCCTAGTTTTGACAGGGAGCCAATGCAGAGAAGCTAATGTAGGAGAAATGTGATCTCTCTTCCTAATTCCAGTCAGACTCTGGCTGCAGCATTTTGAATTAATTGGAGGATTTTCAAAGAGTTATTGGGACAAACTATGAGTAGCGAGTTACAGTAGTCAAGCCTAGAGGTAACAAATGCATGGATTAATTTTTCAGCATGACTCTGTGAGAAGATGCTCCTATTTTTACCAATATTCCTAGAACTTGAAGCTAACGTTATGTCACCCAGTAACAATCTGATTCAATAATAAGTCTCTGCGTTTTTTAGCACAAGTTATAATAACCTCAGTTTTATCTGAATTTAGTTGTAGGAAGTTATGAAGTCTTTACTGGGTCCATTTCTGGTCACAACACATGTTTTCCAGGGCCGTACTTTCATTATACGCAGGACCATTTAAGCAGACAAAGACACAAGGGAATATGTATGTGTGTGCACGTGCATCAAATAATATAAATAAAACTAAAGGAATCTGTCTGAACCTTTCCAGGGTTTGCCCTGCGCCTCGCCTGATTGTAGGTTGAAAAAGGCTCCAGCATGTCAACGACGTTTACGGGGGGCAAGCATCCGGGATGATGAGTGAATGAGTGAATGAGTGAATGAGCCCATGCTTTTAGAAATCAGTACATTTTTGTCAGAATCAGACCGTGTTGTTACTAAAAGGTGTAAAGGTGTGTATTGATCTACCTGCACTACAAGATCTTTCAAAATTTCAAAACAGTCTGCATTTGGCTCCACAGTCCTGATGGTGTTTAGCATGTGTCATATGCTGTATGTACCATGTATTATCACAGTACATACACCTTAACTGAATTTACTTCCACAGTACAATATTGTTTCACAGCTTGTACCATATACCATACATGCCATATTGGAGGACTGTGGTTTACTTTGAGAACTGGACCTAAAAGGGAGAGTGTGATTCAAAGAAGGTCTTATTCAGGCACAAATTTCACCTTCTCATTCATTCATTTCTTACTATTTGTCCTTGTACGAGCTGTGAGCAGGAAAGTTCTCTTACTTATATACTAATGTATAATAATTAACCAGTGTCCATGAACGAGCCCTGTATAGTATATATGGTGTTGGCCTGTACTGAGTTGTGCTATTGTAGGTCAATGTGCAATAATACTGCAATAAATAAAATCGATTCATTACGACGCGTGGGTGGGAGATCGTGGTGGTTCTGCCACCTTGTGGACGAGAAGCCTAAAAGCAAACGCCGCCTGATTTCTATTGGCTGATGATTAGTGACGCATCGCGAGAAACAAGGAAGCAAAAGCAAAACATTTTGTTTCGGTTCGTGTGAGCGATCTTGAGGTGTGGTGCGGGTAAAGTAAAGCGATACAGTGTGATTCGCTTCATTGTTTTTTTCATGCATACGACATCGATCATTACTGTATGTGCAGTACTTTCTATTGACTTTTGTTGGCTTTAGTATGTTGCACATTTTTCTTTACAGGCATTACAATGGGTGACCTTCCTCTGAACCCGCTGGTCTGGATTGGTGTCGGGTCCAGCTTTGCATTTTCTGGCCTATTTTATTATTTATACCGAGATAAAAAGAAAGAACTGAAGAAGCTAAAGGTAAACACACCGTTAGTTAGCAAACAATGTAACTGCTAATACAGCCTTGTTGGCATCATCGGATTAAATGTCTTTTATCTGTCATTTAGGCAATACCCATTTTCAGACCAGACCAACAGCTGTTGAAAATACTGAAATCTTCTCCCCACAAGCGCCTGCTTTATGTTGCAGTAGAAGGTACAGACCTGCCTGAAGTTAGTTTGTTTTGAATAAGGTCAGTCAGAGAGATTTTCATGTGTTTGTTTGTTATGTGTGATTGAAGGTATGGTCCAGGCAGATGCTGAGCCTTTGACTAGTCAGTTTGTCCCACAATGTTTTGGTGTGATTCAGAGGACAACAGCGCAAGAATACTGGCAAAACTGGAACTCACTCAGCAAAACATGGTACAAATTAATTACTACTATGCCTAAATATATTTTTATAAATATATACTATAAATATAGTAACAACAGCTCTGATTGTTGTTCCAGGAATACTCGGACCATTAACAAGAAAGAGACTAGCAACACAGTCCCCTTCAGCCTGGTCAGCCCTGGGGCTTATATCAGTGATTTATATGTGACGGTGCACAAGCCTCTAGAGGCCTCTGGGTGTTACCTCGAGAGGGTTTACAAAAAAGTTAAACGTGCTGAGGAGGGTTTCGTGAATGTAGTGTTACAGGGCCTTAGTGGGGAGAAACCTGTAGCGATTGAGGAGACTGAGGAGCTGCTGCGAGTAGGAAGCACCCTGACTGGGTTTGGGGAGGTTGTGCTGGATGGAGGACAGGTGATGAGACTACAAGCCCCACAGGATGGCCGCAAGTACATACTGGTGCCCACTGACTACAGGAGCTTTATGGAGAGGCACGAGAAGTCAGCCAGTATGTGGATGACCCTGACTGCTGTTAGTGGCCTCACAGGGGCTTCTCTTCTAGCCGGGGTTATTTACAACCTCTTGGGAACGCAAGATGACAGCACAAAAAAGGCTTAGCAAGATGAATTCTGCAGGCAATAGACATGAAGTAGAGAAAAAATATGCAAATATTAGTTTTTGATCAGACAGAATTTAATTAATTTTTTTTTTACACAATAGTATTTGTATTTTTATACTATTTGTAAATTTCTTCTGTGAAATGAGGCCGTTGGGATCACCTAACTTACCCTCAAGTGATAGACATAGCAGGGTTTGTGATTTAAACTTGCCATTGTTCATGGTGATGCCATAAAATTGCACACGTGTAATTTCTATTTAGCGGATGAAATTTAAAGGTGTGCAATTTTATGGCATCATCTCAGTCTTGTAGGCCTTTATAATACCCAGATCACACTCTCATATCTAATAATGTAAGCATGGACTGAATCATATATACAGTATATCACTATAATAAAGCAAGTAATTCAGTGTCCTGTGGTCATAAAAGAATCTACTGTACATACAGGGGGCAGATGTAGCTTTATTATGAAATAAATTATCTTTGGTTCTGTTACTGTAGAACATTGTATTAGTTTAACCCTTGATCAGCCTACGGGCTCTCATTAAATTATTAGGCATCATGTATAGGACAGCATATGACCAGTGATGAAACAACTCAGGAAAGTGCACTGCAACAAAGACACATTCTCATGTTAACCTTAAAAATATAAACAAAAACTACTTTATCAAAGGTTTTATTTTTGTAATTTAGCAGGGTTTTACCCTTTTTGCTTTGATCTGCTTAATGAAGGGAGTCAGTAACACAACGTCTCAGTATATGATGTCCTCTATGTGTCCTTTCTCATTTGCTTTTACCAATTTAAAGACAAAAAAGATAAAAATAAAGAAGCAGTTATACATGTGAAATACACACTTTAATGCTGTGTCGTGTACAATTTCAAAGCAGGAATATATGTATATGTTATTTCTGTTTTTTCCTTTTAGTTACTTTAACTTGCCTGTAATGAAGGTTCCTTCCTTACTGGTTGTGCATAGCTCATGTGACTTACCGTGTGTGTTTGGGCCAAAAGAGTCCCCTCTGAAACAGAGGCTTATTTTAAAGGTTCTGGCCTGAACCAACTGCAGATTGGTGTGGGGTGAGGTTGGTCCTCATTAGGATATAGTTTGATTTAAATTAACTTTAATTAGTAGTGGTGAGAGATCAAAAATAGGGTTTATTTGGTGTTCATTGTTTGGTTATGTTATGTTTATATAATTTTGTGATTGTTGTATGTATGTTGGTAGATCTTAAGATCTCCCTGGAGCTGGGGGAAGAGCAAATGTGGTGCAGCCCTCAGTATAAAAGGGCTGCTGGCTCAATCAGTGGGGGCGTTTCAGGGTGGCTGCTGCTTTGCCTCAGGTGACTGCTATATGTTTGTGCTTTATGTTTGTCCTGTATGTCAGTGAATAAACACCCCTGTGCATCTTATCTCGCTGTCAAGCCTACTGTGTTCCAGCCGTTACGGTCATCATAACAAGTGGTGTCAGAAGTGGGATCTGCTACACAGTGAGGAGCTGAGAATGACACGAGACAGAGATAGGAAGAAGCAGGAACAACAGGAGGAGCCAGATGGAGGGTCAACGATATCACCTGGCCAGGCAGCCGGGGTAACTAGTCACCCTGGGGACAAACTGGAGGAGCTCACAGATATGGTTAAGACAATCATCCACTCTCAAACAGCCAGAGATCAGCAGATGGAGAAAGACATGGCACGGCAGGAGCAGAGATGGAGAAGTATGCAGCACCAGTTTCAGCAGATTCAGCGGCAAGTAAGTGAAATTAAGGACTTCAGAGATGACCAAGGGGATATGCCTGGTGGACACACACAAAGAACAGATGATCCCGAGTACGATGACATCCCAGGAGAGGGCACAAGCCGGAGGGACTATCAGGTTAGAGACCATAGGGAACCAACACTACACTATAAGGAACCTAAATTATTCCCCCTTGCACCAGAGGATGATATTGAACATTTTTTAACTACATTTGAAAGGATGGCTCAGGTCTGTTGTTGGCCAAAAGATGAATGGGCTCTTCGCCTAATTCCATTATTAACAGGTAAAGCGCGCAGTGCTTACGTGTTAATGGAAATTACAGACTCTGATGATTATGACAAAGTGAAAGCAGCTATATTGGCAAAATATGAAATTACCGCAGATACTTATCGACGACGATTTCGAGCCATGGATATTCAGCCAGGAGAGACGCCACAGGAGCTGTATGTGCGACTGAAAGACCTGTTTTGTAAGTGGGTCAAACCAGAAAAGTCGACAGTGAAGCAGATGGCGGAAACATTAATACTGGAGCAGTTCCTGAGGATGGTTCACCCAGAACTGGAGGTTTGGATCCGTGAGCACAACCCAGAGACTGCTGAGAAAGCGGCTCAATTGGCTGAAGTTTTTATGGCAGCCAGAAGAGGATCCAGACATGTTACCTTTGGCCGAGACAACACCTTTGCCCAGAGAAGTAAGTCCATTGAGGGTGAGCGGGGCTCTGGTCAGAGTAGAGGTTCTTTTAGGGGCAGGCAATATAATGCAAGTAATAGTAATAAACAGAATTCGCCCAAAACTCCTGTTTTTAGACCATCAAAACAAGAAGGAAGATGTTACCGGTGTAACGGGTTAGGACACACCCAATATAGATGCCCTCTGATGAACCAGACAAAACCATCTCTCTTTTGTTCCGTCCCCAGAGTAGCAACAATTCAAGGGTTCAAGGAAACAGCTTGTGTCGTACCAGTTTTGGTAAATGGGCAACGTGTTCCAGCATTATTGGACACTGGGGGATTTCAATCAGTGGTACTGTCCAGCCTGGTGCCTAGAGAAAAGTGGAGCTATGACACATCATGTATCACTTGTATCCATGGGGATGAGCATGAGTATCCAATGGCTGAAATATACCTGACAGTAGGGGGACAAACCTTTCTCATGCCAGTAGCTTTGGTGCCAAAGTTACCATATTCTGTCATTATTGGTAATGATGTGCCTATCATCCGGGATCTTGTGCAGCAGGCAGATAGGATGACTCCACCCACACACCTAGCAGTTAAAGATATTCAAAGCCCACACCAAGTAGAGGTAGTGACGTCAGGGGTGGAAACTGCCCCACACATAACTATGAAATCTTGTAATATGGTGACGACTAGAGCCCAGAGTGCAAGAGAGGTTCTTAGGGAACTTCCATTTTTTGAAGAAGATGGGGAAATGGGTCCAACTAAACCTTCAAAGTCAAAAGCTCAAAGAAGAGCAGAGAAATTCAAAGGCACAGCTAGGGGAGAAACCGAGCATCCCCCTAACATTTGTCAGCCAATGGAGCTAAATCTACCACCAGACGTTGGGTTTCTCCAGAGGGAGGATCCAACTTTAAAGACTTGGTTGGAGAAAGTGACAGAGACCAATGGGGTTAAGCATGGGACCCCTGGGTGTTTGGAGGAGGCTACATATTTAATAAAAGGCGGTATCCTTTACCAGCGGAAAGGAAATGTGGAGGCTCTAGCATTACCACAGCAGTTTAGACAGCAGGTGATGGATATGGGACATTCAGTTCCCTGGGCAGGACACATGGCCTTTCACAAAACGCTATGTAGGATTGCCAGCAGGTTTGTGTGGCCAGGAATGTATAGTCAGGTCTCTCACTTTTGTAGTTCCTGTGAAAAATGTCAGCTTACCTCAGGGAGGAATGTGATGCGTGCCCAGCTTCAGCCATTGCCGATTATTGAAACACCTTTTGAGAGATTAGGCATGGATGTAGTAGGACCCCTAGAGAGAAGTTCCTCAGGAAACCGGTACATCTTGGTAATCTGTGATTATGCAACTCGTTATCCAGAAGCCTTCCCTTTAAGGTCAGTGAAAGCCAGAAACATTGCTAACTGTCTTCTGCAGTTGTTTTCCAGGGTAGGAATACCCAGAGAGATCCTGACAGATTGTGGGACCAATTTCATGTCAAAGCTACTGAAACAGGTTTATCAACTGCTAGGTGTGAAAGGAATTAAGACCACCCCCTATCATCCTCAAACAGATGGGCTCGTTGAAAGGTACAACCAGACATTAAAAACCATGCTGCGCAAGTTTGTTTCAGAAACAGGAGGAGACTGGGATCAATGGCTGCCCTACCTGCTTTTTGCTTATCGAGAGGTACCGCAGGCATCAACAGGGTTTTCACCATTTGAACTGCTGTATGGACGCCAGGTGAGGGGGCCGTTGGACCTCCTGAAGGACTATTGGGAAAATCCTGCACCTACAGGAGAGAATGTGGTGGCATATGTTGTGAAGATGAGACAGAGGTTGGAGGAAATGGCAGCACTGGCCCAGAAAGCCATGAGAACCGCACAAGACAACCAGAGGAAGTGGTATGACCGGAAAGCCAGAGAGAGAAGTTTTGAACCAGGTCAGAAGGTGCTGCTGTTGCTGCCAACTTCGGACAGTAAGTTGCTAACCAAGTGGCATGGACCTTATGAAGTCAGTCGACGAGTGGGTAAGGTCACCTATGAACTTTTAATGCCAGAAAGAGTCAGAAAACATCAGACGTTTCATGTAAATCTGCTCAAGGAGTTTCAGGTCCGCCAGGAACCAGCACGTCAGCACTTTCTGGTTTGTGCGGTAAATGGTGATGAAGAGGTGACTGAAAAGTTTTTTCCGGCCAGAAGAGGGGGGTCGAGTCCAGTTGACCTTTCTCATTTATCAGTGTACCAGCAGAAGAAGGTGCTACCACTTTTGGACCCAGAACTCTTCAAGGAGACTCCAGGTTTTACTGACCTGGTGCAGCATAGGATCCGCCTCAAGAAAGATGCCCCAGTAAGGCAGAAGAGTTACAGGATACCTGAGCGATTGGTACCGGTGTTAAAACAGGAAATCAAGGTGATGTTGGAGCTGGGCATAATTGAGGTATCCAGCAGTGAGTGGTGCAGTCCGGTAGTTTTGGTACCAAAAAAGGATGGATCACTGAGATTTTGTATTGACTTCAGATATCTGAATGCTGTTTCACATTTTGACCAGTATCCTATGCCAAGAATTGAAGACCTTTTGGAGAAAGTGGGGGGAGCGAAGTACATCACCACTTTGGACCTGAGCAAAGGCTATTGGCAAGTGGCATTGGCAGAGCAGGCCAGAGAACTGACAGCCTTTAAGACACCGTTTGGTATGTATCAGTTTAAAGTAATGCCATTTGGCCTCCAGGGGGCACCTGCTACTTTTCAGAGACTGATGGACCATGTACTGAGGAATGTGACCGATGTGGCAGCGGCATATCTGGATGATGTGGTCATATTTAGTCAGTCCTGGGAGGAGCATATGTCTCATCTGCAACAAGTTTTACACTGCATTAAATCAGCAGGACTAACCATCAACCCCCTTAAGTGTGCTGTGGCCCAAAGGGAGGTGGAGTACCTGGGCTATGTGATTGGCTTTGGAAGAATCAAGCCTCAGGTAGGGAAAGTGGAGGCGATCCATTCCTTCCCAGTACCCACCACAAAGAAGAAGGTGAAAAGTTTTTTGGGATTGGTAGGGTGGTATAGGAAGTTTATTCCATATTTTGCTGATCGTTCAGTGGTGTTGAACAACCTCACTAGAGGCTCAGCGCCCAACAAAATAATATGGACGGAGGAATGTGAGAAGGCTTTTAGGGAGATCAAGGACTCCATCTGCACTCAGTCAGTGTTGCACTGCCCAGATTTTGAGACGCCATTTATTCTGCAAACAGATGCATCTGGGGTGGGCCTGGGGGCTGTGTTGTTGCAGGAGGTGGATGGCGAACGGAGACCGGTGGTGTTTCTGAGTCGAAAACTTTTGGACAGAGAGACGAGGTATTCTACAGTGGAAAAGGAGTGCTTGGCGATGAAGTGGGCTATTGAAGCACTCCGATACTACCTGCTTGGACGACACTTCTTTCTGGAGACGGATCACCGTGCTCTACAGTGGCTACATCGGATGAGGGACGCTAATACAAGGATTGCAGGATGGTACCTTGCTCTGCAGCCCTACAACTTTACTGTTCGTTATATGTCGGGTAAAGTCAATACTGTGGCTGACTGTTTGTCACGGATGGCGGAAAATTAAAGTATTGTGTACTTAGGAGAGGGGGGAGGAAATGTAATGAAGGTTCCTTCCTTACTGGTTGTGCATAGCTCATGTGACTTACCGTGTGTGTTTGGGCCAAAAGAGTCCCCTCTGAAACAGAGGCTTATTTTAAAGGTTCTGGCCTGAACCAACTGCAGATTGGTGTGGGGTGAGGTTGGTCCTCATTAGGATATAGTTTGATTTAAATTAACTTTAATTAGTAGTGGTGAGAGATCAAAAATAGGGTTTATTTGGTGTTCATTGTTTGGTTATGTTATGTTTATATAATTTTGTGATTGTTGTATGTATGTTGGTAGATCTTAAGATCTCCCTGGAGCTGGGGGAAGAGCAAATGTGGTGCAGCCCTCAGTATAAAAGGGCTGCTGGCTCAATCAGTGGGGGCGTTTCAGGGTGGCTGCTGCTTTGCCTCAGGTGACTGCTATATGTTTGTGCTTTATGTTTGTCCTGTATGTCAGTGAATAAACACCCCTGTGCATCTTATCTCGCTGTCAAGCCTACTGTGTTCCAGCCGTTACGGTCATCATAACAAGTGGTGTCAGAAGTGGGATCTGCTACACAGTGAGGAGCTGAGAATGACACGAGACAGAGATAGGAAGAAGCAGGAACAACAGGAGGAGCCAGATGGAGGGTCAACGATATCACCTGGCCAGGCAGCCGGGGTAACTAGTCACCCTGGGGACAAACTGGAGGAGCTCACAGATATGGTTAAGACAATCATCCACTCTCAAACAGCCAGAGATCAGCAGATGGAGAAAGACATGGCACGGCAGGAGCAGAGATGGAGAAGTATGCAGCACCAGTTTCAGCAGATTCAGCGGCAAGTAAGTGAAATTAAGGACTTCAGAGATGACCAAGGGGATATGCCTGGTGGACACACACAAAGAACAGATGATCCCGAGTACGATGACATCCCAGGAGAGGGCACAAGCCGGAGGGACTATCAGGTTAGAGACCAGAGGGAACCAACACTACACTATAAGGAACCTAAATTATTCCCCCTTGCACCAGAGGATGATATTGAACATTTTTTAACTACATTTGAAAGGATGGCTCAGGTCTGTTGTTGGCCAAAAGATGAATGGGCTCTTCGCCTAATTCCATTATTAACAGGTAAAGCGCGCAGTGCTTACGTGTTAATGGAAATTACAGACTCTGATGATTATGACAAAGTGAAAGCAGCTATATTGGCAAAATATGAAATTACCGCAGATACTTATCGACGACGATTTCGAGCCATGGATATTCAGCCAGGAGAGACGCCACAGGAGCTGTATGTGCGACTGAAAGACCTGTTTTGTAAGTGGGTCAAACCAGAAAAGTCGACAGTGAAGCAGATGGCGGAAACATTAATACTGGAGCAGTTCCTGAGGATGGTTCACCCAGAACTGGAGGTTTGGATCCGTGAGCACAACCCAGAGACTGCTGAGAAAGCGGCTCAATTGGCTGAAGTTTTTATGGCAGCCAGAAGAGGATCCAGACATGTTACCTTTGGCCGAGACAACACCTTTGCCCAGAGAAGTAAGTCCATTGAGGGTGAGCGGGGCTCTGGTCAGAGTAGAGGTTCTTTTAGGGGCAGGCAATATAATGCAAGTAATAGTAATAAACAGAATTCGCCCAAAACTCCTGTTTTTAGACCATCAAAACAAGAAGGAAGATGTTACCGGTGTAACGGGTTAGGACACACCCAATATAGATGCCCTCTGATGAACCAGACAAAACCATCTCTCTTTTGTTCCGTCCCCAGAGTAGCAACAATTCAAGGGTTCAAGGAAACAGCTTGTGTCGTACCAGTTTTGGTAAATGGGCAACGTGTTCCAGCATTATTGGACACTGGGGGATTTCAATCAGTGGTACTGTCCAGCCTGGTGCCTAGAGAAAAGTGGAGCTATGACACATCATGTATCACTTGTATCCATGGGGATGAGCATGAGTATCCAATGGCTGAAATATACCTGACAGTAGGGGGACAAACCTTTCTCATGCCAGTAGCTTTGGTGCCAAAGTTACCATATTCTGTCATTATTGGTAATGATGTGCCTATCATCCGGGATCTTGTGCAGCAGGCAGATAGGATGACTCCACCCACACACCTAGCAGTTAAAGATATTCAAAGCCCACACCAAGTAGAGGTAGTGACGTCAGGGGTGGAAACTGCCCCACACATAACTATGAAATCTTGTAATATGGTGACGACTAGAGCCCAGAGTGCAAGAGAGGTTCTTAGGGAACTTCCATTTTTTGAAGAAGATGGGGAAATGGGTCCAACTAAACCTTCAAAGTCAAAAGCTCAAAGAAGAGCAGAGAAATTCAAAGGCACAGCTAGGGGAGAAACCGAGCATCCCCCTAACATTTGTCAGCCAATGGAGCTAAATCTACCACCAGACGTTGGGTTTCTCCAGAGGGAGGATCCAACTTTAAAGACTTGGTTGGAGAAAGTGACAGAGACCAATGGGGTTAAGCATGGGACCCCTGGGTGTTTGGAGGAGGCTACATATTTAATAAAAGGCGGTATCCTTTACCAGCGGAAAGGAAATGTGGAGGCTCTAGCATTACCACAGCAGTTTAGACAGCAGGTGATGGATATGGGACATTCAGTTCCCTGGGCAGGACACATGGCCTTTCACAAAACGCTATGTAGGATTGCCAGCAGGTTTGTGTGGCCAGGAATGTATAGTCAGGTCTCTCACTTTTGTAGTTCCTGTGAAAAATGTCAGCTTACCTCAGGGAGGAATGTGATGCGTGCCCAGCTTCAGCCATTGCCGATTATTGAAACACCTTTTGAGAGATTAGGCATGGATGTAGTAGGACCCCTAGAGAGAAGTTCCTCAGGAAACCGGTACATCTTGGTAATCTGTGATTATGCAACTCGTTATCCAGAAGCCTTCCCTTTAAGGTCAGTGAAAGCCAGAAACATTGCTAACTGTCTTCTGCAGTTGTTTTCCAGGGTAGGAATACCCAGAGAGATCCTGACAGATTGTGGGACCAATTTCATGTCAAAGCTACTGAAACAGGTTTATCAACTGCTAGGTGTGAAAGGAATTAAGACCACCCCCTATCATCCTCAAACAGATGGGCTCGTTGAAAGGTACAACCAGACATTAAAAACCATGCTGCGCAAGTTTGTTTCAGAAACAGGAGGAGACTGGGATCAATGGCTGCCCTACCTGCTTTTTGCTTATCGAGAGGTACCGCAGGCATCAACAGGGTTTTCACCATTTGAACTGCTGTATGGACGCCAGGTGAGGGGGCCGTTGGACCTCCTGAAGGACTATTGGGAAAATCCTGCACCTACAGGAGAGAATGTGGTGGCATATGTTGTGAAGATGAGACAGAGGTTGGAGGAAATGGCAGCACTGGCCCAGAAAGCCATGAGAACCGCACAAGACAACCAGAGGAAGTGGTATGACCGGAAAGCCAGAGAGAGAAGTTTTGAACCAGGTCAGAAGGTGCTGCTGTTGCTGCCAACTTCGGACAGTAAGTTGCTAACCAAGTGGCATGGACCTTATGAAGTCAGTCGACGAGTGGGTAAGGTCACCTATGAACTTTTAATGCCAGAAAGAGTCAGAAAACATCAGACGTTTCATGTAAATCTGCTCAAGGAGTTTCAGGTCCGCCAGGAACCAGCACGTCAGCACTTTCTGGTTTGTGCGGTAAATGGTGATGAAGAGGTGACTGAAAAGTTTTTTCCGGCCAGAAGAGGGGGGTCGAGTCCAGTTGACCTTTCTCATTTATCAGTGTACCAGCAGAAGAAGGTGCTACCACTTTTGGACCCAGAACTCTTCAAGGAGACTCCAGGTTTTACTGACCTGGTGCAGCATAGGATCCGCCTCAAGAAAGATGCCCCAGTAAGGCAGAAGAGTTACAGGATACCTGAGCGATTGGTACCGGTGTTAAAACAGGAAATCAAGGTGATGTTGGAGCTGGGCATAATTGAGGTATCCAGCAGTGAGTGGTGCAGTCCGGTAGTTTTGGTACCAAAAAAGGATGGATCACTGAGATTTTGTATTGACTTCAGATATCTGAATGCTGTTTCACATTTTGACCAGTATCCTATGCCAAGAATTGAAGACCTTTTGGAGAAAGTGGGGGGAGCGAAGTACATCACCACTTTGGACCTGAGCAAAGGCTATTGGCAAGTGGCATTGGCAGAGCAGGCCAGAGAACTGACAGCCTTTAAGACACCGTTTGGTATGTATCAGTTTAAAGTAATGCCATTTGGCCTCCAGGGGGCACCTGCTACTTTTCAGAGACTGATGGACCATGTACTGAGGAATGTGACCGATGTGGCAGCGGCATATCTGGATGATGTGGTCATATTTAGTCAGTCCTGGGAGGAGCATATGTCTCATCTGCAACAAGTTTTACACTGCATTAAATCAGCAGGACTAACCATCAACCCCCTTAAGTGTGCTGTGGCCCAAAGGGAGGTGGAGTACCTGGGCTATGTGATTGGCTTTGGAAGAATCAAGCCTCAGGTAGGGAAAGTGGAGGCGATCCATTCCTTCCCAGTACCCACCACAAAGAAGAAGGTGAAAAGTTTTTTGGGATTGGTAGGGTGGTATAGGAAGTTTATTCCATATTTTGCTGATCGTTCAGTGGTGTTGAACAACCTCACTAGAGGCTCAGCGCCCAACAAAATAATATGGACGGAGGAATGTGAGAAGGCTTTTAGGGAGATCAAGGACTCCATCTGCACTCAGTCAGTGTTGCACTGCCCAGATTTTGAGACGCCATTTATTCTGCAAACAGATGCATCTGGGGTGGGCCTGGGGGCTGTGTTGTTGCAGGAGGTGGATGGCGAACGGAGACCGGTGGTGTTTCTGAGTCGAAAACTTTTGGACAGAGAGACGAGGTATTCTACAGTGGAAAAGGAGTGCTTGGCGATGAAGTGGGCTATTGAAGCACTCCGATACTACCTGCTTGGACGACACTTCTTTCTGGAGACGGATCACCGTGCTCTACAGTGGCTACATCGGATGAGGGACGCTAATACAAGGATTGCAGGATGGTACCTTGCTCTGCAGCCCTACAACTTTACTGTTCGTTATATGTCGGGTAAAGTCAATACTGTGGCTGACTGTTTGTCACGGATGGCGGAAAATTAAAGTATTGTGTACTTAGGAGAGGGGGGAGGAAATGTAATGAAGGTTCCTTCCTTACTGGTTGTGCATAGCTCATGTGACTTACCGTGTGTGTTTGGGCCAAAAGAGTCCCCTCTGAAACAGAGGCTTATTTTAAAGGTTCTGGCCTGAACCAACTGCAGATTGGTGTGGGGTGAGGTTGGTCCTCATTAGGATATAGTTTGATTTAAATTAACTTTAATTAGTAGTGGTGAGAGATCAAAAATAGGGTTTATTTGGTGTTCATTGTTTGGTTATGTTATGTTTATATAATTTTGTGATTGTTGTATGTATGTTGGTAGATCTTAAGATCTCCCTGGAGCTGGGGGAAGAGCAAATGTGGTGCAGCCCTCAGTATAAAAGGGCTGCTGGCTCAATCAGTGGGGGCGTTTCAGGGTGGCTGCTGCTTTGCCTCAGGTGACTGCTATATGTTTGTGCTTTATGTTTGTCCTGTATGTCAGTGAATAAACACCCCTGTGCATCTTATCTCGCTGTCAAGCCTACTGTGTTCCAGCCGTTACGGTCATCATAACAAGTGGTGTCAGAAGTGGGATCTGCTACACAGTGAGGAGCTGAGAATGACACGAGACAGAGATAGGAAGAAGCAGGAACAACAGGAGGAGCCAGATGGAGGGTCAACGATATCACCTGGCCAGGCAGCCGGGGTAACTAGTCACCCTGGGGACAAACTGGAGGAGCTCACAGATATGGTTAAGACAATCATCCACTCTCAAACAGCCAGAGATCAGCAGATGGAGAAAGACATGGCACGGCAGGAGCAGAGATGGAGAAGTATGCAGCACCAGTTTCAGCAGATTCAGCGGCAAGTAAGTGAAATTAAGGACTTCAGAGATGACCAAGGGGATATGCCTGGTGGACACACACAAAGAACAGATGATCCCGAGTACGATGACATCCCAGGAGAGGGCACAAGCCGGAGGGACTATCAGGTTAGAGACCAGAGGGAACCAACACTACACTATAAGGAACCTAAATTATTCCCCCTTGCACCAGAGGATGATATTGAACATTTTTTAACTACATTTGAAAGGATGGCTCAGGTCTGTTGTTGGCCAAAAGATGAATGGGCTCTTCG
Organism: Macropodus opercularis; assembly: GCA_030770545.1. NCBI lineage: Eukaryota > Metazoa > Chordata > Actinopteri > Anabantiformes > Osphronemidae > Macropodus > Macropodus opercularis. The sequence goes on from CM061105.1 coordinate 2,244,802, forward strand.
CCTAATTCCATTATTAACAGGTAAAGCGCGCAGTGCTTACGTGTTAATGGAAATTACAGACTCTGATGATTATGACAAAGTGAAAGCAGCTATATTGGCAAAATATGAAATTACCGCAGATACTTATCGACGACGATTTCGAGCCATGGATATTCAGCCAGGAGAGACGCCACAGGAGCTGTATGTGCGACTGAAAGACCTGTTTTGTAAGTGGGTCAAACCAGAAAAGTCGACAGTGAAGCAGATGGCGGAAACATTAATACTGGAGCAGTTCCTGAGGATGGTTCACCCAGAACTGGAGGTTTGGATCCGTGAGCACAACCCAGAGACTGCTGAGAAAGCGGCTCAATTGGCTGAAGTTTTTATGGCAGCCAGAAGAGGATCCAGACATGTTACCTTTGGCCGAGACAACACCTTTGCCCAGAGAAGTAAGTCCATTGAGGGTGAGCGGGGCTCTGGTCAGAGTAGAGGTTCTTTTAGGGGCAGGCAATATAATGCAAGTAATAGTAATAAACAGAATTCGCCCAAAACTCCTGTTTTTAGACCATCAAAACAAGAAGGAAGATGTTACCGGTGTAACGGGTTAGGACACACCCAATATAGATGCCCTCTGATGAACCAGACAAAACCATCTCTCTTTTGTTCCGTCCCCAGAGTAGCAACAATTCAAGGGTTCAAGGAAACAGCTTGTGTCGTACCAGTTTTGGTAAATGGGCAACGTGTTCCAGCATTATTGGACACTGGGGGATTTCAATCAGTGGTACTGTCCAGCCTGGTGCCTAGAGAAAAGTGGAGCTATGACACATCATGTATCACTTGTATCCATGGGGATGAGCATGAGTATCCAATGGCTGAAATATACCTGACAGTAGGGGGACAAACCTTTCTCATGCCAGTAGCTTTGGTGCCAAAGTTACCATATTCTGTCATTATTGGTAATGATGTGCCTATCATCCGGGATCTTGTGCAGCAGGCAGATAGGATGACTCCACCCACACACCTAGCAGTTAAAGATATTCAAAGCCCACACCAAGTAGAGGTAGTGACGTCAGGGGTGGAAACTGCCCCACACATAACTATGAAATCTTGTAATATGGTGACGACTAGAGCCCAGAGTGCAAGAGAGGTTCTTAGGGAACTTCCATTTTTTGAAGAAGATGGGGAAATGGGTCCAACTAAACCTTCAAAGTCAAAAGCTCAAAGAAGAGCAGAGAAATTCAAAGGCACAGCTAGGGGAGAAACCGAGCATCCCCCTAACATTTGTCAGCCAATGGAGCTAAATCTACCACCAGACGTTGGGTTTCTCCAGAGGGAGGATCCAACTTTAAAGACTTGGTTGGAGAAAGTGACAGAGACCAATGGGGTTAAGCATGGGACCCCTGGGTGTTTGGAGGAGGCTACATATTTAATAAAAGGCGGTATCCTTTACCAGCGGAAAGGAAATGTGGAGGCTCTAGCATTACCACAGCAGTTTAGACAGCAGGTGATGGATATGGGACATTCAGTTCCCTGGGCAGGACACATGGCCTTTCACAAAACGCTATGTAGGATTGCCAGCAGGTTTGTGTGGCCAGGAATGTATAGTCAGGTCTCTCACTTTTGTAGTTCCTGTGAAAAATGTCAGCTTACCTCAGGGAGGAATGTTATGCGTGCCCAGCTTCAGCCATTGCCGATTATTGAAACACCTTTTGAGAGATTAGGCATGGATGTAGTAGGACCCCTAGAGAGAAGTTCCTCAGGAAACCGGTACATCTTGGTAATCTGTGATTATGCAACTCGTTATCCAGAAGCCTTCCCTTTAAGGTCAGTGAAAGCCAGAAACATTGCTAACTGTCTTCTGCAGTTGTTTTCCAGGGTAGGAATACCCAGAGAGATCCTGACAGATTGTGGGACCAATTTCATGTCAAAGCTACTGAAACAGGTTTATCAACTGCTAGGTGTGAAAGGAATTAAGACCACCCCCTATCATCCTCAAACAGATGGGCTCGTTGAAAGGTACAACCAGACATTAAAAACCATGCTGCGCAAGTTTGTTTCAGAAACAGGAGGAGACTGGGATCAATGGCTGCCCTACCTGCTTTTTGCTTATCGAGAGGTACCGCAGGCATCAACAGGGTTTTCACCATTTGAACTGCTGTATGGACGCCAGGTGAGGGGGCCGTTGGACCTCCTGAAGGACTATTGGGAAAATCCTGCACCTACAGGAGAGAATGTGGTGGCATATGTTGTGAAGATGAGACAGAGGTTGGAGGAAATGGCAGCACTGGCCCAGAAAGCCATGAGAACCGCACAAGACAACCAGAGGAAGTGGTATGACCGGAAAGCCAGAGAGAGAAGTTTTGAACCAGGTCAGAAGGTGCTGCTGTTGCTGCCAACTTCGGACAGTAAGTTGCTAACCAAGTGGCATGGACCTTATGAAGTCAGTCGACGAGTGGGTAAGGTCACCTATGAACTTTTAATGCCAGAAAGAGTCAGAAAACATCAGACGTTTCATGTAAATCTGCTCAAGGAGTTTCAGGTCCGCCAGGAACCAGCACGTCAGCACTTTCTGGTTTGTGCGGTAAATGGTGATGAAGAGGTGACTGAAAAGTTTTTTCCGGCCAGAAGAGGGGGGTCGAGTCCAGTTGACCTTTCTCATTTATCAGTGTACCAGCAGAAGAAGGTGCTACCACTTTTGGACCCAGAACTCTTCAAGGAGACTCCAGGTTTTACTGACCTGGTGCAGCATAGGATCCGCCTCAAGAAAGATGCCCCAGTAAGGCAGAAGAGTTACAGGATACCTGAGCGATTGGTACCGGTGTTAAAACAGGAAATCAAGGTGATGTTGGAGCTGGGCATAATTGAGGTATCCAGCAGTGAGTGGTGCAGTCCGGTAGTTTTGGTACCAAAAAAGGATGGATCACTGAGATTTTGTATTGACTTCAGATATCTGAATGCTGTTTCACATTTTGACCAGTATCCTATGCCAAGAATTGAAGACCTTTTGGAGAAAGTGGGGGGAGCGAAGTACATCACCACTTTGGACCTGAGCAAAGGCTATTGGCAAGTGGCATTGGCAGAGCAGGCCAGAGAACTGACAGCCTTTAAGACACCGTTTGGTATGTATCAGTTTAAAGTAATGCCATTTGGCCTCCAGGGGGCACCTGCTACTTTTCAGAGACTGATGGACCATGTACTGAGGAATGTGACCGATGTGGCAGCGGCATATCTGGATGATGTGGTCATATTTAGTCAGTCCTGGGAGGAGCATATGTCTCATCTGCAACAAGTTTTACACTGCATTAAATCAGCAGGACTAACCATCAACCCCCTTAAGTGTGCTGTGGCCCAAAGGGAGGTGGAGTACCTGGGCTATGTGATTGGCTTTGGAAGAATCAAGCCTCAGGTAGGGAAAGTGGAGGCGATCCATTCCTTCCCAGTACCCACCACAAAGAAGAAGGTGAAAAGTTTTTTGGGATTGGTAGGGTGGTATAGGAAGTTTATTCCATATTTTGCTGATCGTTCAGTGGTGTTGAACAACCTCACTAGAGGCTCAGCGCCCAACAAAATAATATGGACGGAGGAATGTGAGAAGGCTTTTAGGGAGATCAAGGACTCCATCTGCACTCAGTCAGTGTTGCACTGCCCAGATTTTGAGACGCCATTTATTCTGCAAACAGATGCATCTGGGGTGGGCCTGGGGGCTGTGTTGTTGCAGGAGGTGGATGGCGAACGGAGACCGGTGGTGTTTCTGAGTCGAAAACTTTTGGACAGAGAGACGAGGTATTCTACAGTGGAAAAGGAGTGCTTGGCGATGAAGTGGGCTATTGAAGCACTCCGATACTACCTGCTTGGACGACACTTCTTTCTGGAGACGGATCACCGTGCTCTACAGTGGCTACATCGGATGAGGGACGCTAATACAAGGATTGCAGGATGGTACCTTGCTCTGCAGCCCTACAACTTTACTGTTCGTTATATGTCGGGTAAAGTCAATACTGTGGCTGACTGTTTGTCACGGATGGCGGAAAATTAAAGTATTGTGTACTTAGGAGAGGGGGGAGGAAATGTAATGAAGGTTCCTTCCTTACTGGTTGTGCATAGCTCATGTGACTTACCGTGTGTGTTTGGGCCAAAAGAGTCCCCTCTGAAACAGAGGCTTATTTTAAAGGTTCTGGCCTGAACCAACTGCAGATTGGTGTGGGGTGAGGTTGGTCCTCATTAGGATATAGTTTGATTTAAATTAACTTTAATTAGTAGTGGTGAGAGATCAAAAATAGGGTTTATTTGGTGTTCATTGTTTATGTTAGGTTTATATAATTTTGTGATTGTTGTATGTATGTATGTTGGTAGATCTTAAGTAAGATCTCCCTGGAGCTGGGGGAAGAGCAAATGTGGTGCAGCCCTCAGTATAAAAGGGCTGCTGGCTCAATCAGTGGGGGCGTTTCAGGGTGGCTGCTGCTTTGCCTCAGGTGACTGCTATATGTTTGTGCTTTATGTTTGTCCTGTATGTCAGTGAATAAACACCCCTGTGCATCTTATCTCGCTGTCAAGCCTACTGTGTTCCAGCCGTTACGGTCATCATAACATTGCCTTAGATATAGTTGGTAACTTACTGAGTCGCTTGTGTTGACGTAAGTAATCATACATCTTTTGACTTTGACAACATTTTAAGGTTTCTTTGTTCATCAGATGTAATTTTTTTTCTTTGTCAATCCTTTCTATGTATGTTGTTCAGGACACAAGTGGTTTTTCTTTTTCAGGAGATTCTGACTTTCTGGAATGGCTGTGATGATGTGAGCATAGCATTAGCACTTATTTATTCTTACGTCTAAACCCTTCATTACATTCCATTATTGATCAGACTGATGATTAGTACTATTGATTTGTAGTCCAGATGATTTGATTCACAGTTAGAACACAAGACTAAAAACAGAGTTCATTAAAATTTTTAAAAAGTAAATTAAATAAATAAAACCTAATCTGCAAGACATCTACAATTTCTTGGGGCCTAATGCTGTAGAAGATCACACAGCTTACCGGCCGACATTCAATTCTTTTTCTTCAGTAACTGAAAAACCAAATGAAAACAACAGAAAACTCTGAAGCATGCTCCTAGTGCAGGATATCTGACTGAATAACAACCGGAAGATGAGTTCTTGCAGCTAGGCATCACAAACAATAATACAGCTCAAAGTTTTTCCTTTATTTAGATGGTGACATTCATAGCACACAGCCTTTACATGATGATGATGCACACACAACAGTGTACATCAGCTTCAACAGTTCAGAGCCCGTCCTTACATGTCATATAGTCTTATTAGTTCCTTCCTGTGAGCATTATTCTCCATCCTCCTCTGATGATTCCTCAGCCTCTTGTAGCCACTGCATGAACTTCAGAAGCTGTTGAAGAAAAACAACGTTAAACTGTGCCAAAATGACGCACAGTTGAACCAAGGCAACTGGTGATGAACAGGCTGAAGCATCATGAAACATAATGTTCAATGTGAGCCAGCTCAGCTTGTACCTACCCCCTGGTTCTTCCGTATTAGTCTGCTTTTGTCGGAGGTGGTTCCCTGAGAGAACCAGCGTAGTATCATGTCCTCCTCCAGGATCTCCAACTGATACATGCTCATCAGGACCTGGATCAGAAACGATGCACTTTTAGACCCAGGAGCTATCCAGGCCTGACGAATGGTCATGAGTAACACCAGCCCTTATTGTGACCACAATTTCACACAAAAGTGTCTGAACGTTACTGGACTGCTGAGGTGAGTTCATTGAACCTGACCTTGACCATAGCAGCCCAGTGAGTCTCTTGTTCCAGGAAGTGCTCTTCAAAGGCCATCAGACAGTCTAGATGGTCCTGTGCTCTTTTCACATAGTTTTTAAATACTGGAGCCCATTTTTCCAACAGCTACAAGAGAAATAGAAAAGTAGATTAAGCTAATGTTTCCATCATAAGGTTAAAAGAACAAGTTTGGAAGCGTATTTACCGGTAGGAGCACAGCAACATATTGTGAGGTGGTGAGCTGTGGGCCCTGCTGCTGAAAAGGATACTCCAGAGCCACTCTGGTCAAAATCTGCATCACCTCCTTCAGACTGATATTGTAGGCATACCTGAGGAGTGTGCCAGACTGCATGTGTAAGCATCTTGAGAACAGCATTTCAAATTTAATAGCATTGCGTTCTCAGCTCCACCTTACTTGAGCGAGTTGATCTCAAGTACCAGATTGTCGCAGCTTATGTTTTCCTCCAAACCTCTCTGCAGAGTCCCCAGCACTTCTATTTGGAAGACTACAAATGAGAACGACACGGTTCAGTCAGGAAATCTGATGCATTTGGTTTACTCCAGAAAATACTCTAATCAACAACACTACTACAAATGCTTAAACCCGTTTTATATATTTACTTTCTAATCATGATAACATAAAATGTTACTTAGCTTATAGGACTGGTACCTGCAGAGAAACCTTTCCTGTTGTTTGTTGCTTTGGGCAGTAAAAAGCAGCCGCACAGATCAACCGGCAAGCAATCTCTCTTACCTTTGACATCGTCCATTTCAGGAGAGGGGATGACTGGATCATCAGGACCATCAGGTTCGCTGTGCTCGCTTTCACTCTCAGGGTCTGGGTTGAGAACCAAACCTATTAAACAAAAACAAATTATGCTGCTGGGAGTGCATCATCTTGGAGGTTGCCAGGTGTGCAGGCAGACTGTCATACCCCAGAGACACTGCAGCAGCTCCTCATCTTCTGTGTCATACTGACAGCTATTTTTCCAGATGTAGCCTCTTCCCTCTGCTCCAACTTCTACCGGGTTGAAAACTGGGGGACATAATTAAATAACGTTCACTGCATTATATCAAGGCTATAATCCTAAACTTGCTAATCAAGCTGCAATGACTAAAATTCTTCCCCAGGTTAGTAAAACTGGCCTCAATCCACCCCCCTTACAGGTGCCCAGCGTGTCTGGGTCTGGCAGGCTTGGACATCACCTCATCACATTAAAACAAGGTGCAGGTGTTCCAGTCCCTTCCATGGCCAAAGGTGTATAAACTCAAGGCATGCAGACTGCTTCTAGTAAAAGAATGGGGTTCTATCAGGAGCTCAGTGACTTCAAGTGTGATACCATGATAGGTTTCTACACATCTAATAATTTCACCTGTAAAATTACCTACCTAATATTAAACTGTGGAATTAAAGTGGAAGTGGAAGCAACTCAGCCATAAATTGTTAAGATACGTAAAAAGACATAACACAACAGACACAACAGTCTGCAGCAGCAAGTTACAAACCCCTTAACTTTGTGTGGCATTCAGATTAGAACAACATTCTGCAGAGAAATTAACTGACTGAGATTTCATGGCAGAGCAGCTACATCCTCGCATTACATTACCAAGTGCAATGCAAAGTGTGAAATGCAGTGTTGTAAAGCTTGCCATTACTGGACTCTAAAGCAATGGAAACGTTTTCTCTGTAGTGATCAGTCACACATGTGGTGATCCAATGGATGCACCTGGGTTTGGCAGCTGTAGGAGAATGGTACTTGCCTGACTGCACTGTGCCACATGTAAAGTTTGTTGAAGGGGGCATAATGATGTGGGGTTGTTTATTTGCCCCACACACTCGTGCAGGGTGGGCCTACACTATATTGAACCTAAGACTAAAATTACGATGTCATTTAAGTGCATGAACATGTAAAGGCAGATGTCCTAAAACCTTATCTGATGTCGTCTTTAAGCAGCTATCATTAGATGTCAATACACACCTTTCTGTTTGGTTTTGTCTTTACTTTGAGCTACCTCAGCATAGTCACTGAGGAATTCATCATCGTCCTCTTCCTCCTCCTCTGGATGGTGCATGGACACCACAGTGCCTTCAGGAAGGGAAATGTTTGGTCCAATCACCACCTGAAAAATGATTCAAATAGAAATAGAAATAAATCATATACACACCCATAAAAAGTGATATAAAATATCAAAATATACATACCCAACATTCTCATACAGAAAGTAAAAAGTGATATAAGATGAGTGTTCCATCTACTTCACAAATTACGCAGACTAAGTCCGACAGCAGTCATAACAGTGTTACGTGCTGCATGCATTGACTAAACTTTATCCATCCATCTGATGGAATGGCAACTAGCCGTCAAATTCAGAACACCAGTGTAGTCATAACAATTTAAACAGTTGGACCTCATAAGTTCAGGCATTCCTTTTTGCAGCTAAACAAATACTCGTTTAGAAGAAAACGTTGGATGGCAGCAGCTTCATATTAAGCAGACAGACATGAGAGTAGGATCGATAATTTTGTCAGAAACATGAAAACACTTACATTATATGCCAGGACACACTGTTTATTTAGCAACACACCCTCTTTGACCACAACCTTGTCACAGACAACGGACTGTTTGATCACCACATTATTGGCAATGTGAACATTATTCCAGATGTAGGCATGTTCCAGGATTATGTTGTCACCTGTTTGAAAATAAGAGTGATTTTAACTATACACAAACAGATCAAAATTCACATTTTTACATATAGTAAAAGTGGCTGATGAGCTCACCTAGGGTGCAATTGTTACCAATGACACTATTGGAAATGTGACAGTTGGCACCAATGCTTGTGTCGCAGCCAATGAGAACATTTTCCTCTATCTGGCTACCATGCCCCAGACTGACCCCAGACCCTCGGTAGACATTGTGGCGAGAGTATGTGCAGCTCTGCCCCTCCTGGTCTGTGAAGTTGGCCTCTGGAGTCAGAGGGTAGATCCACCTCCGCACAAAATCTGATGACACTGAATCATACATAAGCAAGTTGGACACCCTAGCACCATAACCATCGTTGGTGACATGAATGTGTATCTGGTTCCCCAGGATCTGAAGAAAGAAAATAATTTATTCTTTGAGCCATCTTAAATATCAGCTGATAATCAAAATATTATGTGGCTGCATAATACCTCTTCATTGACCAAGATCCCTTTGACAAAGTCATTCCTAGTTTGGTAGTCGAAATTGTCAGTAAAGAGCTCAGCAACCTGAAAAAAGGAAGCAATCCCATTGTTACCACAGACAGTAAAAACAAATTTACCAGTTCCACAGTTTTCAAACTGACCTGCGGGGAGCAGATGCTGATGTGACAGTCCAGGAGGTCATGTCTAATTTCAAACTCATCGCTTGCACTGTGAAAAATGTTCTGTAAAATACAAAGAGGATGAACAGTCATTCATCAATCCAATGTAAACATGTCAGGTATTCGATAAACAGCCACGAAACTGTCCATTAGGGCTGAATATTACCAAGAACCTGGCAATATGATACCCAAAGGAAATAACAATTGAATTATCAAACAATTCCTTAAAAGGTTACCTCAAACTTTTAATAAAATCTTTTTACTTATTCTAATTACTACCATTGCACCACATATAAAGTTTTTTTTGTGCAGCGGACTATTCAGTGGTAAGGTGGTAGAAGACATCAGTCTAAACAAGAATGCATTAAAATGAACTAAACTGCCGCAAGCCTTCCAAACTAAACCAATGTTTAAAATCTATACTGTCTTTTGAAGTAAGAGACAACATTGCAAAACATAGTATAATAATACATAAGTTAACCAATATTATCTTACACCCCATAGTTACCATGGGAAAGTGTAGTTTCTTCAGCCCTTGTGTCTTCTGGTAGTGTAAAATCCGCTGGCTTTTGCTGTCCATAGCAACAATAACATCATCTTCCTCACAGCGAGACTTGTGACCTGGTGATGATTCCTTAAAGATCATAGTCATCACTGAGATATTCTTATCCATCCGTCGACGTTGCCTGAGTACAAGAAATACATAGTCTGTATAATTATTGTTTCTTGTACATGCAGTAAGAATTTATTAAAACTAGTAAAATGCGTTCTACCTGTGCTCCTGCAGTGCCTGGCTGATGTCAATATTTGACAACACATCACCATAAACCAGCACAAAGTCAGAGCGCAAAAGGTTCTTTGCATCAACATCCCTGAGCACATCCCCCAGTGAGCGGTACAGGTCTGAGGTGATGATGTGGACTGTGTTGGGAGAGGTGGGCCGACACCACTTTGACTTCCTGACAGACACAGTGTCACGTCAAAATCTTTTATTGAAATTAACACGCACAAAAATCAAATCGTCACCCAGCAACAGAGAAACTTACAGTAAGTGATCTTTAATTTTACTGGACATCCAGCAGCAGAAGACAAATGTTTCTTGCACCCCTGTGGATGTGAGGAACTCCAGAGTATAGTCGATCATGGCAACATTGCCCAGCGGCAGCAAAGCCTTTCATCAGTGACAGAGTAACACGTGAGGTTAGCAAAGTAATGAAAGTTCCTGTGGAGGCTGAAAATATCTCCTCGGGCATCACAATAGAACGAGTTTAGAGTTTACTATTGCACATCCATTGACATTAAAGAGCTTTTATAGATGTCAGCGTAGACTGAATCACTGTTTATGACAAGAACACAAGGTAGCTAGCATTAGCAGTCCTGTTAGCTTGGACTGTCACCTACCCGCGGCTGGTCTTTAGTCACTGGGAAAAACCTCCGGTTAAAGCTGTCTGCGACTAAAACGGCTTGAAGCAACGGCTCCTCTTCTTCTTGTTCACCTGCACCTTTTCTACCCGAAAGGCCAGAGCCCGGTCGAGTGTGTTTTCCTCCTTTACCGGCCATGTTTCTGTTCGACACAGCTTAAACGCACCACTCTGTTGTCAGATAGAAATACGGTGGCTGCAGAAGGACAATCTGATGCGCGTATGTCAAGTAGTTTTACAAATTTACTATTTTTACAAATACAAAAACCTATACTTGGATGTATAGGTTTCTCATAGATGATGATCATAGATGATCTGCAATGCACGCAGAGCAAAAATACCCCGACGCACATCTTTGCTGTTAATACGATATTTGAGAGTTTGCACTGTGTCGAACTGTGAGAAAGTTATGTACAAAGATATGTACAAAGTATATGCAAAGTGTACATATGATGTAAAGTGCAGGAAAGTAAAAAGTGGATAAGAAAAGAAAGGAGCTGTTGTAAGTAGCAGCCAGGTAGATACATTCTAGAAACTGCACTGGTTTGAGTCATCAGTGATCTTCTCTAAGCTTTAGACAACAGTCTAGTTTCTGTACTCGTCCTCTTACAGTAGATCTTAGTGCTGCATTCAAAACTATTGATCACAACATCCTATTACAGAGACGGGAACTTAGCACTGATATTATAGAAACAGCAGGGGGATGGTTTAAATATTATTTGTTGAACAGATTCAAGATTGCCAAATATAGCAACATATATAGGAATATTGCTAATGTTAGGAGCATTTTTTTCTCAGAATGATGCTGAAAAACTAATCTCTGCATTTGTTCTCTCTAAGATGGACTAGTGTAAGTTCCTGCTCATAGTTTGTCACAATAATTAACAATACAATTAACCCTGTAAAGCCTGACACATCAAAGAATTGTCAGAACTGAGATGTTTATTGAACTATCAGCAATAAAAATATTTCTATATCATTTTGTTTTTGAGATTTTTTTTGTATCACATATGATACATTGGGCGTATAGAAGTCCAGTATATAGAACATTTCAGAACATTTTTCTGTTGTGTTTTTTTATTTATATAACTTTTTGCACCCTTTTTATTCCTTTTGGTGGTAGGCAGAAAAACGGTTCCTGTTCTTGTTTAGGCAAAGGTGGACCTCACATTTATCACAGCAGACATGTGAGAAGTGATTGCCGGTGCAGTGCTTGCATCTTTGTCACGTTTTCCATGTTGGAAAATGATCAATGCCATCCCTTTTTACATCAAGAATCTTGATTTTGGCCTTTCCTGCGCTTGTGAGAGAAGTGCCAAACAAAGCCTGAAACCTTCGAAGAGCCAAGGGTTTCATCTGGTGCTCTAGCTTCTACAGGTCTCTTCTATAGAGGTTCCATGCATTGATTACTGCTACTGTGACAGTGTGCCACCAGATGTACATGTACCATCTTCGGGATCTCCTCCCATGAATTTGTTATATGTTTTAACAATTGCTGGTCTGGGAACCATTATATGGGTTTTGGATTTGCGATCCCAGTGTTTCACATTTCCCGCAGGTTCGATGCCAACAAAAGAGGGAATCAGGTTCATCTTTCTTTGCATCCTCAGACACGCTTAGGTTGCCGTGCAAGTGAATCATTGTCAGCAATTTTAGAAACCAATCTCGAGACATCACACTACAAACTGCAGGGAGTTTTGTGTCCATCTCCCAGTAGGCTCTCACACTGGGCATCTGTACTAACCCCATATGCATATACATGCCTAGAACCTGCTCCATCTCTTTGGCAGTTTACTGACTTGCCCTCTTTTTGTACACTGTACAGGTTTGTTTGTACTGCAGTTTGCTGTAGCATTTCATCAGTGACAAACAGTTTGAAATACATGTATGGTGTCCAGTCACACCTGTCCTCTGTGTCTTTCTCAACACATGCAATAAAGTCGAAAGATGGAGCTTGATATTGTTTTTTTCTCCATCTGTATCTTTCCTTTTTACATTGCCCTTCACTGACTCCTTTCCAATTGTGTCCTGTGTTGTTGTTGGAACCTCAACTCCTCTGCTTGTCTGGGCTACACGTTCATTTCGAGAGTCTTCGTCGTCACTACTATCTGAACTTCCATCATCATGCATGGCCTGAGGGGTCCATTCCTCCTCATCTTCCTCATCATCTTCCCCTAACTGCTCAATGTCACTTGAATTGCCATCCATTACTATGTTGATGACATTTTCTATGTACTTTCTTTGTCTCTCTTCTTCCTCTAGTCTTTTTGACATCTAAATATACACATAACAAATTGATCAATATAGCATAGCAATTAAGCTTTTAGATGAATGGCTATTGTGAAAATACCCTCATTTTATAATTTTAAGATGACATTTCAATCATTAATTACATTAAATAAATTATCAAAGTAGTTTGTGTTTGTATTATGATAGGTATGATGTAGATTACATCACAAAAAGTGGATATTACTGTTCGGCAATAAAGCACCTTTATACCTGCAGTATCAAATTTGATACACACATTTTTAACATGATTTAAATATAATATAAGTATGAATTGTTTAGTAATTATTCATTGTTTCAGTGCAGAAAGGCTTTGTTTTTAAAAATAAGTTACAATATAAATGTTATTCTTACCGTAACTTATTGAAAATTAGCAAAGATTTTACTGCCAAAAGTGTTTGGAAGATTCAATGACAGCAGCCATTTTGAAAAGACGCAAAAAAGCCGTTCCACTGCTAATCCACTAGGTGGCAGTATACAAGTATCAGGTTGTATACAACAGGTTTTTACGGAAAGTATTGATCATATTAATAAATTAGAGGTCTCTGAAACTCGAGTAGCAAATATGATACAAATGGTTATCCAAATGTCTCAGTTCTGACTGGAATTAGCAAGAAAGCTCACACTTACCCTACATTAACAGCCTTGCATTGGTACCCTGTAAAATCTAGGAAAGAATTCAAAATTCTACTTATTACTTATAAAGCACTTAATGATACATCTCCATCTTCTCCGTCTCTCTGTACTCATCTATCAGGATGTGTGTCTCCAGTGTGTGGTTGCTGTCCCAACCATCCTGACTGTGTTGCTGCCTGTTGTTGTTCCTCTTTCGTCTTCTCTTTCCCCTAAACCCCAACTGGTTAAGGCAGATGGCCGCCCACACACTGAATTAGCATTATGTAAATACGTAACATGGAGTTAAATTAACTCGAACCTGTGCTTAAGTACTGTAACTGAAAAACACCATGGAGAACTTAAGGCTTCAGGCTTATAATAGTAGCAGATACACAGCTACAATGTCCTAATGTAAATAAACTGACAACTCCTCGAAAAATGTTTCTTCACCTGTTCAATATGAAATTAAGGAAAAATAAATATGATCCTTTATAAGGCATCTATTTATGCATTTTACAAGCCTTTACACAACCAAATGCTCAAATTATGTGTCTTTTAACCACTGGTGCCCTAATTAGTTTTTTTTGCATGGCTGTGCCTTTTAAAATGATTTTATTCTCTTTATTGTCTTTTAACCCTGTGTTTCTTTGCATTTAGTGTGTGCAGTGGACTTTTGTAGCAGTTTTTACGATGTGCACCAGTAACTGCATGCTTGTTAAAACAACGTAAACGTGGACAAGTAATTGTCCTTTTGACCAAAGAATGGTGGCAAACTCGAATGAACAGGACTTAAGATGTGCAAAGGAACAAGAGACAGGAACAAGCACTGTAGCTGCTGGCGATTCCTGGGTACCGGCCATGTCTCCACTGCTGAAACGTTGGCCGGGTCCATTCCAATGCGACACAAGGAAGCTTACTTCTCACCAGTTCATCTTTCATGCCTGCTAGGCCCTTGGAATATTTATCACACAAAATGCTCTTTGGTCAGTCCAGTCGAGCAGCCAGAGTCTGGAACTCGATCATAGACTCATAGACCCTTCGGCCCAGCTGGGAGAGGCGGTACACATAATACACCACTGGGTTGAAGATGAGCGTGAGCTCCTCAGAAAACGTCTTAAATGTAGAGCATCAGTCAGCGCCCCGGTCCCATTCTGCAGTCTTCCTTTATTGTAGTACATTAACTGGCTCCTGCTGTGGAGCTATGGGGTCGCCAGAACTGAAGGATCAGCTCCGGTAGCGTTTGCTGGGTCCATTTAGGCTGTGTTCTGTTACAAACTCGGAGCAAGCAGAAACTTGGACCCACATGCAAACATCAACAGAGATACTTCGCTTGGTTATATTGGTTTATTTCATGAAGAGAATTACAGCAGGGCTTACAAACTACATTTCGAATTATGCAAAACAAAACAAATATTATTTGCCAAGCAAGTACACCAATTGAAAGTAGAGACTAACAAAAGCTCACCTAACTATCCAAAAGAAAATCACAGTCCAGCAGGAATGGGAAAAACTACAATTAACCATACAAAAACAAAATCACTGCCAGATGCAGGAAGAATTATCAAAAGCTATGAAACGCTAACTTATCAGAGGTCAGGGAATAAGAGAACGGACCAGGAAGATGCAAGACAAGGGAAGAAACACCAGCAAATGCTAACAGACAGGGGCAAGTATAAATACATGTGGATGATGAAGAATTGACTGACAGGTGAGGAACACACGAAGAAGATGACAGGTAGGAACAAGTCAACCAAAACATCAGCGCCCCCTGGCGGGGAAGAGGGGCCACTGTCACAGTTACTGCACAATCTATACATGACTTGGAACATTTATACGACTTCACATGACAAATCCTCAGGGACCTGTGGGCCAGACTGTGACAAACACTACAGTACCAGGTGAACCTGGTGTTGAGCTCTAGAAAAAAATGCAAAAAGGGAGCTGCATCTAGATGGACAGCAGGAAATAGCAGCTGCTGACAAATTCTCAATCTTCTGCAGGGACTCTATTCAAATCCCCTTACTAAAGCACAACTCCAGGACAGTTTTTTTTTTAAATTGTAAACAGAAAGTTGATGATGTGCTTGAACTGAATGATGACTAGTTAGCATATCAGCAGGTAGTTGGACTACGAACTGGTCCTGTGAAGCGTGAGTTGAGTAGACAGCTTTCGGCTGTCAGTAAGCCAGAGCATTGGAGCAGGAGCTACAGGAGAAGTCACTGGCAGTGCGGGAAGTCAGCCTCCCAACACCACAGGTGGCACAGCTGAAGAACCAGCTGCAGACAGAGATATGACAGGCTGATGGAGGAGGTAAGGAAAGAAATGCTTGAGCAGATCAAAACATTAAGCAATGAAGTCAATGTGCACCTGTCCATGCTGGAGGCACCCAGATAGACCACAGTAGATAGCTTGACACATGTCACCCTGGCCAACAATTGCCAATGAGCAATAGGCAGCCAAAGGACCAGAGCGCCTCCAATCAGGTGGGATGAACAGGGGGGGCCTGTATGCTACTACTGTGGTATGACCTGCCTCCTGATTTTTTGGATTCTAACCACAGAAGGGAAGAGGGCCATGCAACAACCCCGGATCGCCCTGGTGGGTTAGTGTCTAGATGTGTGCAGAGAATATGCTGTGGCAGAAGATACCTATGGGCACAGTTCCCCCTGTGCAAGAGGTCCTGTTGAGCTGCAAGCTCTCCTCCACAAGATGTTGTTCATCTGGGTAATAAGAGACCAGAACAAGTCCATGTGCCGCCACCATAGTGTTGGTCAAAAAGAAAGACTTGTAACAGTTCAGTCCTCCGGCTCTTAGACGCTCTGTCCTGTCTAGTGTTCTATGTGTTTTGATGTCACTTCCGGTTTTGTTTCCCACTTCCTGTCCTGTTACTGTTTAAGCTCCTCTGTTTTGGTTTGTTGCTGATATGGTTACTGAGGACTTCTGGATATTGTATCTTGAGACTGTTACTTTGTTGCTATTAGTTCTATTGTTGTAACTATCCAGTTTTGATTGAAACCACTGTTCATAGTTTTTTCCTGCATTTGCAGTGATTTTTATAGACTAACTCATTGTCTGGTCGTTGTTCTAGTGTATCATCCTCTGGTCATCACTCTGATGTCTCCACTCTGTTCTCTGGGCAACTGAAAATTGGTTTGACTCCCGTGAGGAAGAGCACACCTGAACTTTTACCCTGCCTTATTGTTGCAGAGGCTCAAGCTGATTGCAAACAGCTAAAAGTCCAAGGCTTTCCTCTGTATATGCCAGCCAAGCCTCAATTCATCCTGTCTGCTTCTCATTCTCATCTTTTGTTCCCGTAGTGCTGCAGTACCCAGCCACTCTGCAGCACACATTTTGTTCACTTTTGAGTCCAGCAACACTGCTTTATTCAGCTTATCTGTTTCTGAACCCAGTTATTCTACAGATAACACCTCATCAGTCCCAAAGTCCAGCAAAGTTACATGGTATGTTTGTCCGTGAATCCAGCAGCACCAGAATACCACTGACTTGGTTTTGACCTGGAATTGGGGAAATCAGGAGAGTCAGGAGGAAAGGCAGGGAGTTTCTGTTCATGCAGCAGACTTACCACCCAGGCTGTGGCATTTGGCTTTTTGGCTGAGTGCGCTGCTGACCTGCCGGCCTTGTTTGCCTTGGAGGTCAGTGTGGGTGATGAACACCTCATCTTGTCTGCTAGTGGACTTTTGAAATCCTTAGATTTAGGCCTGGGTCTGTTGGAGGTTTCTTCCTCTGTAGAGCGTTTTTTCCTCCATTGTTGTTATTAAAATGTACAATTTATTAGCTGGCTACAATTAGAATCTTGCTCTATGTGGGATTTGTTGGGTTTAATTGTGTATGGTCTACTCGTAAAGTGCTTTGAGATAACTGCTGTTGTGGATTGGCGCTATATAAATAAAATTGAAATTGAGATTCAGGGTCTGGAGATTTTGTGTAGATTGTAAAAGGCTATGCGCTGTGACGCATAAGGACACCTACACCCTGCCCTGCATCGAGGACTCATTAACGGGACTCCAGGTGGCAATCTGGTACTCCACACTGGACCTGGTGAGTGCCCCCGCCACGTTCCAATAGCTGGTGTGGTATTTAGTGAGTATGGTAAATGAACGTGACATATCTGGGCCACACATTGATTGAGAGGTGAATCATCACAGGCTCAGCAGCAGTGAGTGACTGGGCGCCCGGTACAGGCAGTCAAGCCGGTGAAGTTGTTTTTGAGTTTTGCAGTTTTATAGCTGGTTATAAATGAGTAGGAAAAAGGAAAAATATGCCTGGGGGGGAACAGAACAGAGCCGGTTGTGACTGGAGAGTGATAGAATGATCTGGTGGTAAAAGCATGCAGAATAGTGTCCTGGAAAATCCAGAGACTGCAGTTGGACCCTCAAGCGAGCAAGAAGAGAACCAGCAAACGATTGCAAGCTGGTGGATGGAGGAGCTGAGTGAGCGAGACCCTGGTGGCACTGCTCTGGAGATCACAGACCAGCATGGCTGCAATTGGCTTATCACAGTTAAATGAAGGCATTAAATTCAGTCTACCACCTGAGGCTTCACAGTTTTTCTCTTTTGTTCCACAGCGAGTGGTACAGAGGTAGTCATTCACTGTTTGACATTATACAGTGGCAGTATATATAGGCAATGAATATAAACTAGAACTTTACCTACCTCCTGTCTCTGGTCTTTCATATCTCCTGAGTCCCTCTATAAGTAGCTGAGGTCTTGGGCGTTATACATACTAAAGAACAGCTATCCCACTATGGGAAGTGAAAACAAATGAGCAAAATCCAATAGTTTCAGACCTTTCAATTACCAACCCCTCACATGAAATAAACCCCAAAACTATTCTCTTCAGTAGAAAACTGCTCTGGCTATGAAAACAGGTCATTTACAAGGCAAATTCTTAACCAGGATTGAGCAAACAATTCAAAAAGTATTTCACACTCTTACAGAATATACATCCGTCTCTCCATCTTCGTCCACTTATCCGGGGCTGGGTCACAGGGGCAGGAATGAGGCCCAGACTTCCCTCTTCCCAGACACTTTTTCCAGCTCTTCCGTGGAGGGATCCCAAGGCCTTCCCAGGCTAGCTGAGAGACAGTCTCTCCAATGTGTCCTGGGTCTGTCTCAGAGACCCAGGGGGGCATTTCCACAGAATAAAAGTTCCTTCTCAATTAAAGTTCTTTTCCATCAGAATGAGAGAAGTCCAAATTTAAAACTAGGTTTCAGGATTCAAAGAGAACATGGAACGAAAGGTAAATATCCCTTGGTGGCAAAACCAGAATAAATGTCACTCTCAGCAGGGAGACCTTGTGGACACAGCAGGATTGCAGTCCTTCATGATGTAATGTGTTACCAACTGTTATTTTGGTGACTATGGTCCCAGCTGCCTTGAGATATTGACAAGTTCCTCCCTAGTAGTTCTGGGCTGATTCCTCACGGTTCTCATCATCACTGAAACTCACCACGAGGTCAGATCTTGCATGGAGCTCCAGACCGAGAGGATTTGCAGTTAATTTATGTTTCTTCCTTTTGTGAATAATTGTATCAACTGTTGTCACTGTTGCGAACACACGACCAGACCAGGTGAGAAGGATTCAGGAGCAATAAGAGACAGAATTTCGGCTCTTCAGATGGGCAGGTAACTTTATTCCAAACAAAAAGTATTCCTTTTCAGAAAAACATAAAGCGCTGCTTAAAGCAGGATCTACCTGATGCGGATCTGACCTGTAGTAACTTTGAACCTCTGGAAACCGACACTGACAGGGTACGACTCGCTAGCAACTAGTGCCAGTGGAAAAAACTCTTAAATGCTGATCGTAACTCAAAACAGGTGCACAGACCGGAAAGAAGATCAATAAACTCAAGATGAAAACAGAACTATAGTGCCGCCTAGCGGCGAATCACACGGTCTGCCACAGAGCCCCCCCCCCAAGGGGCGCCTCCTGGCGACCTAGGCAGGTTCAGAGGGGTTGGCACGGTGGAAATCTCTTATGAGGTCAGGGTCCAGGATGTGCCGGGCCGGCACCCAGCTGCGGTGCTCTGGGCCGTATCCCTCCCAGTCAACAAGATACTGCAGTCCCCTGCCTCGCCGGCGTGAGCGAAGGATGGAGCTTACAGTGTAGGCAGGAGCCCCATTTATGAGACGAGCGGGCGGTGGGCCCTCAGCTGGAGCAGACAGAGCTGATGACACCTGTGGCTTCAGTTTAGAGACATGAAAAACAGGATGAATGTGCATGGATTCAGGTAAGTCTAGTTTAACCGCGACAGGGTTGACAAGTCGTACTATTCTGAACGGGCCAATATAACGGGGTGAAAGTTTTCTGCTGCACCCCTTTAGTTTGAGGTCCTTAGTGGCCAACCAGACCATGTCCCCGACCTTATAGTTCGGGGCCGGAGACCGGCGTCGGTTAGTGTACCTCTCCGCTCTCTGCTGTCCTGCGAGGAGCCGTGTTCGAACGGTGGACCAGACCGCCCGACAACGTCGGATGAAGGCAGAGACGGTGGGGGAAGCTGCTTGAGTGCGTTGTGCAGGAAACAGGGGTGGTTGGTAGCCATAGGCCGCTTCAAACGGAGAGCAGCCCAGAGCGAATGACGGCAGAGAGTTGTGTGCATATTCCACCCAAGAGATCTGCTGTGACCAGGACGAGGGGCGAGCTGATGCGGTGCAGCGCAGCAGTGTCTCGATCTCCTGGTTCATTCTCTCCGCCTGGCCGTTCGACTGCGGATGGAAACCTGACGACAAACTGACAGAACAACCTAGGGCAGAGCAGAGTTCAGACCAGACAGCAGAAGTGAATTGTGGACCACGATCTGATAAAATGTCCTCCGGTAAACCATGTAAACGATACACATTGTCAATTAGGAGCTGTGCAGTCTCCTTAGCAGAGGGCAACTTTGGCAGAGGGATGATGTGGATCATCTTGGAGAAACGATCCACTACTGTCAGTATCGCGGTTTTCCCAGCAGAGGGAGGCAAACCTGTGATAAAGTCCACCGCGATGTGAGACCAAGGTCGTGTTGGTACAGGCAGAGGGTGTAAGAACCCCGCTGCCGGTCGATGGGGTGTTTTTTTTTGTTGCACAGACGCTGCAGGCGGCCACATATCGCTTAATGTCCGCTCTCATGGTCGGCCACCAGAAGCGTTGAGCGATGAGTGCCATAGTCCGGTAGGAACCCGGATGACAAGCCAGGCGGGAGTCATGTCCCCATTTAAGCACCTGGTAGCGAAGAGACTGGGGCACGAACAGACAGGATGGGGGGCAGCCACTGGGAACCGGGCCGGAATGCTTGTGGGTCCTTACACGTTCCTCGATGTCCCACCTTAAGGCGCCCAGCGTGATGGGACTCAGGATGTTCTCCCTTCTCTCCTCCGTTTCCCCGGGCTCCTCGAATTGCCGGGAGAGGGCGTCTGGCTTACCATTCTGCGAACTCGGCCGGTAGGAGAGTGTAAAATTAAAACGGGCAAAAAACAGTGCCCAGCGACACTGCCGAGCATTCAGTCTCCGGGCTGTTTTGATAAACTCTAAGTTTTTGTGATCTGTCCAGACCAGAAATGGCTGTTCAGTCCCCTCCAGCCAGTGGCGCCACTCCTCCAGCGCTAACTTAACCGCGAGAAGCTCCCGATTCCCGACATCATAGTTCCTCTCAGCCGAAGTCAGGCGCCGTGAGAAGAACGCACAAGGATGAACTTTATTATCCTCAAACCTTTGCGACAGGATGGCCCCCACTCCGGAACTGGACGCATCAGTCTCGACAATAAATTGACGAGAGGGCTCTGGGATACGGAGGATGGGAGCAGAGGAAAACATTGACTTCAGGCGAGAGAACGCCGCCTCCGCTTCCTGTGTCCAGGCGAAGCGCCTCTTTGTCGAGGTAAGTGAGTGGAGGGGCGCGGCGACCTTACTAAAGTTCCTGATAAACCTCCGATAAAAATTGGCAAAACCCAGGAACCGTTGAAGCTGCTGACGGTCCCGAGGCGTCGGCCACTCAGCCACGGCGGAAACCTTTCCAGGGTCCATTCCCACCCGGCCCGGCTCCAGGATAAAGCCCAGGAAGGTGGTCCTGGTGGTATGAAATTCCGACTTCTCCGCCTTAACATAAAGCTGGTTCTCAAGGAGCCGAGTGAGAACTGCTCTGACATGGTCCGTGTGATCCTTCATGTTCTGGGAGTAGATCAGGATGTCGTCCAGATATACAAAAACAAAACGATTCACCATGTCCCGGAGAACGTCATTAACAAGCGCCTGGAACACCGCAGGCGCATTGGTCAGTCCAAAAGGCATAACTAAATATTCATAATGCCCATTAGGCGTATTAAAAGCAGTCTTCCATTCATCTCCCTCTCTCATTCTCACCAGATGATAGGCGTTCCGGAGGTCCAGCTTAGTGAAGACTGTGGCACCTTCTAATAATTCAAGCGCCGATGAAATGAGAGGGAGAGGGTACCGGTTCTTTACGGTAATCTCGTTCAACCCCCTGTAGTCAATACAGGGGCGAAGCCCCCCGTCCTTCTTCTTCACGAAGAAAAATCCCGCTCCAGCGGGCGAAGAAGACGGGCGGATTATCCCGGCCTTCAGAGAGTCCCGTAAGTATGAGTTCATAACCTCCTTCTCGGACCGCGTCAATGAGAAAATGCGGCCCCGAGGAGGAGAGGTTCCAGGCAGGAGCTCGATGCTGCAGTCATACGGTCTGTGAGGAGGCAGCGACATGGCCCGGTTCTTGTTAAATACCTCCCCCAGGTCGTGATAGACGTCAGGTACTGATGACAAATCCACCTCCGTAGGCGGCGACTGACTCACCAGAGCAGCCGGGAATTCAGCAGAACGCAGGCAGTTGGCCAGACAGAAAGCGCTCCAGCCAATCACACTCCCCGACGCCCAGCTGATGTGTGGGTCGTGTCGAGCCAGCCAGGGAAGACCCAGAATGAGTGGTTGGTCGCTGCCCGAGAAAAAATATAAAATTCCAAATCCTCCCGATGATTGCCAGAGACAGTGAGGCGGACCGCCTCGGTGCGATAGAGGATCTGGTGAATCGCCTGGCCGTTGAAAGACCTCACTTCGATAGGGGTTTGAAGTTCCTTACGTCCGATCCCCAGCTCAGAAGCCAGACCCTCAGCCATAAAATTCCCCTCGGAACCAGAGTCGATAAACACCTCCAGGACCTTAAATCCAGCGGGACCTTCTACTGTAGCACGTAGCACAGGCTGGACAGGAAGTGAGGAGGTCCTGACCGAACGGCTCACCAGCGCCTCCCCGGCCACTGATGAGCCTCGTCTTTTACCGGGCAGAGGGCGGCTCGATGGCCCAGCTGACCGCAGTACAGGCACAGATTATCTCGGAACCTCCGGTGTCTTTCCTCTGCAGACAGCCTGGTCGCTCCTAGCTGCATAGGCTCCTCCGCCTTCGTGCCCTCCGGCGAGCGGTGAGGTTCCTTGTCGCTGGCCTTGAACCACGGTAACGCTCGCTGTAGAGCTGGTGCCGGCGGATCCGATTCCCGGGAAGACCCCGATGAGCGATGAGAAAGATGTCCGGAGTCCCCGTGGCGAGAACCTTGCGTGCGCAGACCCCGGTCCGATAGCGCTCCGAATCGGCTGGCATCCGTGCCCGGCCGATCACGCAGGGCTCGTTCAGTGCGGCGCTCACGGAACCTCCGCTCCACTGCCGTAGCCAGAGTGATGAGCTCCCCTAGTGTGTCCGGGAGTTCGGCGCACACAATGCAGTCCTTAATGTAATCCGCCAGGCCCTCGTACAACTTGTCTAGCTGAACCTCCTCTGGCCAGCAGACCTGGGCAGCCAGGGTCCGAAACTCAACCACGTACTCCCTGACTGACCTAGCCCCTTGGGAGAGACGGAAAAGCCTGCACGCCGCCACTCTCCGATGGGTCGTGGGACAGAAGGTGAGTCGAACCTCCTCCGCGAACTGTTTGAACGTGGAACAGCAGGCAGAGTCCCTTTCCAGCTCCGCCATTCCCCACTCAAGTGCTGCTCCTTCGAGCAGGGAAACGGCATATGCCACCTTATCCGATTCGCTCTTGAACCGTGAGGACTCCAGTCGGAACTTAAGGTTCAAGGCGGCCAAAAACGGTCCACACTTCGCTGCCTCCCCGTCGAAACGGTTCGGCGGAGCCAATGAGAGTCCTGCATCAGGGGCAGGCGAACTACGCGCCCCCTCAGCGGCCGCGTCTCCGACCTTCCTGATCTCCGACGCGTTCTCCTGCACCTGTCGGTGCGCCTCCGTGACTAATTGCCCAATCTCGGACACCATGCCCTCGATTCTGCTCAATATCGCTGAATCCATTAGTGGCTAGCGAGTTCTGTTGCGAACACACGACCAGACCAGGTGAGAAGGATTCAGGAGCAATAAGAGACAGAATTTCGGCTCTTCAGATGGGCAGGTAACTTTATTCCAAACAAAAAGTATTCCTTTTCAGAAAAACATAAAGCGCTGCTTAAAGCAGGATCTACCTGATGCGGATCTGACCTGTAGTAACTTTGAACCTCTGGAAACCGACACTGACAGGGTACGACTCGCTAGCAACTAGTGCCAGTGGAAAAAACTCTTAAATGCTGATCGTAACTCAAAACAGGTGCACAGACCGGAAAGAAGATCAATAAACTCAAGATGAAAACAGAACTATAGTGCCGCCTAGCGGCGAATCACACGGTCTGCCACAGTCACCTTCTCACCCAACTGCTTGGCGATGGTCTTGTAGCCCATTCCAGCCTTGTGTAGGTCCACAATCTTATCCCTGACATCCTTGGAAAGCTCTTTGGTCTTGGCCTGGATCTGGATTGATTGATTGATTCTGTGGACAGGTGTCTTTTATACAGGTAACTAGCTGAGAGGGTAAGGCAAACCTGGGAGCCAGAGATCTTGCTGACTGATAGGGGATCAAATTTTTACTTTATTCATGAAAATTCAAATTAATTTATAACTTATTTTGAAATGCATTTTTCTGGATTTTTAAATAGACTGATAATTTCTTTGTTAGCTTACAAAATCCGCTGGGGTTCAAATAATTGTGTCCCTGACTGTATACATATACATTAAGAACAAGCACATCATTAACCACAGAACACAAAACATCCTTACATCTCCACAGAAATGATTAGACACCATTTGTGATAAACAAACTTTTAACCTGTGCACCAGGCCGCTG
The DNA here is from genome assembly GCA_030770545.1 of Macropodus opercularis. Classification (NCBI taxonomy): domain Eukaryota; kingdom Metazoa; phylum Chordata; class Actinopteri; order Anabantiformes; family Osphronemidae; genus Macropodus; species Macropodus opercularis. The sequence goes on from CM061105.1 coordinate 2,269,409, forward strand.
AACAGTATCTTAGCATCTGAACAATCCTTGCCTTTCATTTGTTCCTTCTTGAGCCTGTAAGAAAATTGACCAGGCAAATCTGCCTGCATTGTGTAGCCAGATCGTGATAGAGCGGCATAAGAAACAGCTGTGACTATAATTAACTACGCCACCTTGGGACTTTCACCCAAAGATCTTAAAATTTAGCATTTGTTGAATTAGCTGATGGATCCCCCACACAGTTAAGATATCACGATAAGCCAGGAACGTATGTAATATAAAAGGACAAGCTTTATTTCATTCAAACAGTTTCTTATAAAACTAAACACTTTATTTTAGGACATGCACATTAAAATTTATCTCACGGGCCAGTCACAAGGCCGACACACAGACCATGCACTTAATTATGTTAGAGTTAGTAAAACACGCAACGAGCAAATAAACATGCTAAAACACTACATATTAGTTGAGCCCATCAACCAAAGCATAGAAAACAAAAGACAAAGCAAAAACAAAACACAAAGACAAAGCAAAGCAAAGCAAGACAAAGACAAAGCAGCAGTGGCTCTGTAATAAAATTAAACATAATTTAACACACTACACAAAGCCACACCGAGTTAGTCCTGCGTTTAACCAAGGTTACCTGGCGGCTCTCCCCAGTCCCTCAGGTCTGCATCACGTACGCACCCAACCAACTAGCATCGCTACCTGCGAGCTAAACATACGCAGAGTGATTATTACAGTCACCTGCGCTGCTGCCCATCAGTCCGCACTATGGAGATTAACCCGTTCTGCGCGGAACCACATGCAGAGTAACAATCGGGCTAAACAGAACAATAGCGTTGATAGCACCACACCACCTGGCGATCTGGACTTAACATCGTCCCACAGCTGTAAATAATAAGATGCCAACTAACCGGAACAGGAAAGTGAGAAAGAACGCTTCCTTCCGCTTATTTATCTTGTCTCCAATTATACAGGCCTCTGGTGGGACAACGTTAAGAAACTGGGCGTGTTACAATTGCAAAGTACTGTAGCAGGTCCAAAGACAAAAAGCCCACGATCTATGACCTGCTTCATCCCCAACAGCTGCAGCAAAGAGAAGAGGGAAATCAGTCTGGGACAACCGAGCCAGAGATGCTCTAAACGCTCTTCAGCTGTGCAGAACACGCATTCAGCCTCTACCCTGTGATTTAAATGTGCCATGTGTCTGTTCGTGGCCACGGCCCCATGCACAATCCTCCACTGGAGATCTGCAGTAGGTTTCTCTATTGGAGGCTTATACAGGGACCTCTAGCTGAAGACCCTGCTGGCAAGACCCCTGACCACTTCGACTCTGGGACACTGACCAGGGTTGCTCTGTTAAGGACCTTCACAGCCACCAGGTAGAAAGCCCTGCTAGAAGTGGTAGAGAAGTCCTCCGGTTCTGGTATCCAGAAATAAAGAAGAACCCCGTCGCCATCTTCCTGCTTCTTTACGGCGGCACGTATGGTTAGGGGTGGAAAAGCAGGCCACGCCTCAGGTTGGTCCCCTACAGATGAAGCTCCTAAGGCCTTGCTGAAAAGATCAGGTAGACAGAAAGTCTGCACCATACTAGAGGGTTGAAGAAGAGAATCTCTTCCATAACACCACCGTAAAACTGGGAACAGTTCCTATTGATGTTTAACGCTGTGCTCCATGTACGAAGAACAGACTGCATGATATTTGTGACAAGACCATAACATCCAAGTTGAAGCGTCCTAGCGCAGGCTCATCAGGAGCACCGCCGCTGTTTCTGCCCACATCTGGGCTCTATGGTAAAGCAGGCATTGGGCAGTCTGCAGACAACTCCTTAAGTCAATCAGCCCCTGACCTCCTTCTACTAAGGGCAGGTACGGCACGACAGAGTGAGTCAAGTGGGTCCTGCCCCAGAAGTCCACCAGTTTCTTGTGTAAATCCTTAACAAGGTTATCTGGAGGTTTAATTACAGTGATGTGGTGCCAGAGCATTAAAGCGGCCACATTGTTGGCAACCAGAATCCTCCCCCTGTAGGACAGCTGGGGGCGGATCCAAGTCCATCTAGACAATTGCGTAAAAACCTTCTCGACCAACCCTTCCCAGATCTTGCTCTGGAAGTTACTGCTGCCCAAAAATATGCCTAGACACTTGATCCCCTCTCTACTCTGCTGCAGCCCTGCTGGTAACACTGGCTGTACTTTTGTTCCTCCATTGTCAAGAATGAGACCTTCACATTTCAATGAGTTCACCCTTGCAGACTAGACTCTTTCATAGCGCACCAACTTCTGCCTAAGGATGTGAATGTCATTTTAACTCTTTATAAAAACTGTTACATCATCAGCAAAAGCTGACAAATTAACCTGTGGTATCATTGCAGGGATGCTGAGTTCTGCAAGGCCTTGTCTAAGGTGGTGCAGCAATGGCTCAATGGCCAAAGCATAAAGCAACCTAGCCATATGGCATCCCTGTCTGATGCCTCTCTGGACTGGGACTGGTCAACTAAGTCCACCCCCCACCTTTAAAAGAACAGTAGCTTTGCAATACAGTGTTTTTATCCATGTCGTGAATTGTTTCCCACATCCAAAAGCACCAAATGTATTAATTAAATAACTGTGATTGACCCTGTCAAATGCCTTTTCCTGATCAAGTAAAGAAATACCAAAATTCTGCACTTTAGACAAGTCTATAATGTCATGCAACAAAAACAAACTGTTCATGATTGCGTGTCCTGGGACGCAGTATGTTCGACTATACTGCACAATCGTCTCAATGTACTGCTTCATTCTGTTTGAAAGGCATTTTGGTATTATTTTGTAATCCGTGCACAGAAGTGACACTGGTCTCTAGTTCTTCAACAGCCCAAGGCCTCCTTTTTTGGGTAAAAGTGACAGTACAGCCCTTGTGCAACTGAGTGGTAAGATCCCAGGGTCCAGGCAACCTGTAAATACCTGAAACATGTCATTCCGCAGCGCCAGCCAGAAGCACTTAAAGAACTCTGCAGGCTCCAGCAGAGCAGCCACAACCCTGCTGCAGACATCTCGGCAAAAGTGATGGCGTATTCAAGGTAAGCAGATTGCGCCTCCTGGTCAGCCCCTCCACAATTTCATTCACACAGTCAGGATCACAGCCCTCGGCAGTTAATAAGTCTATGGCCAGCCTTCTAATTTCTGAGTGTTTAGTAGTTATGGCCCCATCTGGACGTTTCAGATGCTTCACCTGTTGTTCTCCTGCATTTTCCTCTCCAAGTTGAAAAAAAAGGACGTTGGAGCGTTTTTTCGAATGGTGGAGATCCTGTTCCTAATTAAGGCTCCCTTTAAAAAACTTGCTTAGGGAGTCTTTTGTGTTTGACAGTGTATGCTTACTTAAGTATTGCTGACTGAAAATTCAAATTTGTGTTTTCCCAACCTCCCCTTCCCCTCATCGCTGGCGCTGCATTAGCAGGACGAAATCAACATTCAGTAGATGATGGTCTGAGAACCTCACCGGTGATATTGTTGACTTCATCAAGCGATTGTGGTATGTTTTATTCAAATATAACCGGTCTAGCCAAACTGCTTTGATCCTGCCTTCAGTGACTTTCACTCAAGTGCCTGTCCTCTGGATAAGGTTCCTCCAAATATCTATCAGGTCATTCTCAGCAGCTATGTTGTGCAAAAGAGAAGCTGATGCTCGACATGGTTCCCCTGAAGTCCTGTCTACCATAGGATGCGTGGTGTAATTTCAATCCCCCCCTAAATTGATTATGGAAATACTGTCGAATTGTCTTAATTTATTATTAATCCTCTGATCCAAACGGTCAGCGCCAGAGTTATGAGTGTATACCGTTATGAAAATGAAAGACACTCTCCTGATTTTTGCAGGCATTATCTGAATCCTACTCTGCTCAACTTCACACACAGAAACCTCACTTAAGCAAAGGTGTGGGGAAAAAAGAACAGTCACACCTGCACTTAGATTGCTACCATGGAAAAAGAAAGCCTGACCATCCCAATCCAGTCAATTGTGTGCCTCCTGTAAGATGAACACATCTATGTTCTTAATCGTGCTCAGCTCAATGACAGCTGCCCTCTTCTCACTGTCCCTCCCTCCATTAATATTTAAAGTGCCCAGCCTCAACCTCTCCATGAAGAGTAACGATAGGAAGAAATAGAGAAATCAGGAAACAGTAAGGCATGTCCCAGAGACCACAGCCATTTTAGGTTACTTTTGAGCAGTCAAAGTGCCTTTTCCTTGTCTTCTCTTTCCATAATTTAGTCACATTTTTGTTTACTCAACTAGTCAGAGTTTAAGAAGCCATTGACATTAGATAAGAAGTCAGTTATCTCTACAGACTGCCTGATATATGTTTCAATAAGGAAGTCATTTATAGCCTTCAATGAATAGGAGTGCGCTTCATTCTGTGACACAATGTCAGAAAATTGTGACAATGTGTCGTCGTCAATCATCTGATTGTCATCGTTCATCCACATTCGCTACTCTGTTCGCCTAATTCTGATTTAGTGCCTTTTCTGTATCTTGACCCTGAGTTTCATTTGCTTTCTCTGTCTGTTCAGTATCTATATTTTTCCCCAGCATCCGTGATGCATATAGCGGGGATTCATGCCCTACCTGTCTTCGACGGCCAGTAGAACCTCTTCCACTGTAACAGTGCTATCGGTGGGACAATTCTAATTCCCCCGATGCACAAACCAATAAGCGTACCACTCACTCAAAAAGAACAACCACCCCGCTCCACTAACACACCCTCCATCGTGATTCACACTCAACCGGAACTCCCAGCATGCACCTCAGGGGAGAGGAGAGAGGAAGCATTACATACATAGACAGTATACCTTAGTGTTTCTTCTGATTCATACGTTGCGTCACTCCTTTTTATTCTGTTCTTGACTACTCCCTTAGAGCAAACATTGCATTCAACTCAAAATGATGTTTGTTTTCTCTTTACTGAAACACATGACATCTCCGTGCAGCATCTTCAAACCTGTCCTCAGTAACAACCACATGCTCAACAGAATGTTGATAATAATACAGTATACTGCTGTCTGCATTTGAAATCAAGAAACAGACAAGTTGGAACAGTGAAGGGAAGTCAGTAAGCGGAACCAGCTAGATTTATACACAACAATAGCCTATAACTTTGTGCTGATTTATTGCTCAGTTTATTTCTATAGTCAGTGGATTCCCACACAGGTGAGTTCTGCTTCATAGCTGCTTTCCAGCCTGGTAGTGTTACTGTAAAAAGTTGGTCACAAGTAAATGTAGAATGAATAGCACAGCACGTGGCAGATTTAGATAATGAACATTTATTATTATTATTATTATTATTAGTAGTAGTAGTACTAGTAGTATTTTATTAATTTTAGTAGTATTAATGCACAGTTCCACTGACCTTTTAAATGAAAACACATATTCACATGTTTATTTCTTCTGCTTTCCAATAATAAAGTGGAAATAAGTGACGATCATTTCCCATTCTCATCCTCACTTTGGTCAGGTAAGTGTGATGTAACTGCCACCCCTCCTTCTATTTACTAGAGATATCTAGGTCTGCCTGACAGCTTGTTGATGCAGATTGTAATATCAGTATCTTAATGACCTTCACAAGGTGATGAGAAGGAGGCAGAGTCACAAGCATTTGCAGAGCGAAGACCAATAATCACTGATTCCCACGCTGACTTTGAACAATCCATGGTTTACTTGGATTGGATTTACTTACATGAATGAGAGTGCTGCTTCTGATTAGCATTATAATTCACGCTGATTTTTTATGTTTTGCACAGGACTTCTTCATGGAACGAATAGACGTATAATTCAAACATGTTTATCCTCTTCAGCAGCATTGATCATTTTTATGATCACTCACTCTAACACACACAGTTTATACTCTACAAGTAACCTGACTGTGTTTGGACTGTAGGAGGTAACCAGAGTATCCAGAAAAAAACCCATGTAGACACAGGGAGAACATGCAAACTCCACACAGAATCAAAATCTGTTCCTTAGTGCTGTGAGGCAGTGCAAACCACCAACATCCTTAAAACAGTTTTTGTTAAATTGACTTCGCACTGAAATCAGAAATAGCTTCAGAGACCTGAAAATGAACCCTATTACTAAAATGATTAGATTTCCACACTCTAATCTAGCCAAACCCAAAAGCCCAAACATTGGACATTCAACTCAGAGAAGAGTTTATTGCGACATCATAAGCCTTAGAGAGCCAAAGCACTTCATCCATTACCCGCAGTAAAACAAGACCAGAAAAACACACGAAGAGTACATGCTGCAAAGGGAGGAGGCAGTGCATGAAATCCAAAAAGGAACCTGTTAGCAGTTCCAAAGTGAAGTATGAGTATGCATATGATGCATGAGTGCATCATGAACTGACATGTTTATGTTTTTTCAGCAGCCTTGTGTTCCTACAGACACTCTGCAGCACGTCTTTCCATGTTTTTTCTGACGGCTTCCACTGGTTTTGTGTACATCAGTAGGTATGCAAAATATCATTCTCTCAATGTGCTGTGTGTAGCAGTGTTATCTTATCTGCAGTGTGTGAGCTACAGTGCAATCAGCTCCATATGTGGAACCTAAACTGAGAGGCACTGTTATATTGCATGTGAGTAAACAACCCATCTCTGTGTATATACAGTATGGTCTCCTTTATGGTCTAAACCAATAAATAAGGACAACGTCTTTATGGTTCCACTGTGCAGTTTGTTAGACTGTTAATGCAAAGTCACACTGATGGAGTAGTGATAAGCTCTGTGTCAGACAGATGTGACCTCAGCTTTACGGTAACGACAACTTTGTTTGTAACAGTCTTGTGAGATGTACATTCCTTCAACACCAATGCAAAAATATAATGTGTACTTTATGCGTGTGTTCATGCATATATATTAATAATAAGGAGTATAATTTATATTTTAATCATACAGTAATGTAATTGATCAAGGTGAGGCTACGTTTTAGACTTTGTTTTGTTTTTGTGTCGTAATTGTACATTTGGTTATCACACACATGTTTAAATAAGTAACCCTAGTCTGAGAGGCACTGGTGTAATATCTTTCAACCTCTTTCATATCTTATCATACTGTATCTGATGCAAATTGCTAATATGCAAAATACTATAATACTATAGATTTTTTTTGTCCCAGCACATGATTATCCCTTGAGGGTTATGAAGTTATACAAAAGGTAAATTTGAATTTACAGCAGCTTCCTTCTTTCTTTGTCACTGCATGTTTACACCCACTCCTACTGACGTTCACAGACAGATGTTCTGCTTGTTGGTTGTTCAAGGTAAAACCCAAGAGGGAGGAGGAGGATTTAATGAGGGAAACTATTCGCTCCACTCCGAGCGCAAAGAGTGCACAGTCTGTGAAGGGACCATACAAACATGTAGTGGGTGACAACAAGAGAGTCTGTCTTTTTCTCAAATCAGCTTATTGGTCTGTTTTTTACTTGAACTATTATTTTCACTACGTTGGGGAAAATGTCAAATGGCATTTTCTTCCTCCTTCTTTCCTGCATGTTGCTCAAACTCGTGAGTACATTTAAGGACTTTTGTTATCACATTAAGTTGCTCATCTAATTTGTTCATATAGGGTTGACTTTCAGAGCATAATTGTTTGTTGTAGCCTATGCATGTACGTAAGCTGGTTGGACCAGTCACTGGTGTGGAAAGCTACGTTGTGTGAGCTGTATGAGGCAAATACCTTTGATTTTGATTTATTTAGTTATAAGAACTAGTCTTATTTGAACTTGGGTTTATTTTGCTGTTTTAACCTCCATACAAAGGTAGTGGCAATGTTTGTCCTCACGTGGGAAGTTTGTTTATTTGTGTGAAGAACAGTTGAGAGATCACCTGCAGAATAACTTACATTTGACTAATAGACAAAGGATCCAACTCGCACAGTTTGATTGACAGTTTTTGTATCCAGATACAAGAAGCGTAAAATACTCTTTGCAGGTGTTTCCACTGCATCAGATGTGTGACATGAAGGAGGAAATAGACAAGGAAAGAAACTTGTGTGAGGCTCAGAATGAAAACAGAACCACAGGTATGTAGCTTGTTTGCTTCCCTTCATGTATCAAATGTATCATATTGTCTCTGGGTTTACATCCCACCTTGCATTAATGAGGTTTAAACATGTTTTTAATTGGGATGTTGCATAGAGATTTACAGAGCTGACGTTCTCACAGTGATGGGTTGGTAAACAGATGTTTTTTGTGGAAAATGATTTGACGTGCTGTGGCCTGATTATCCTGAGAGCAAACACACAGTGGAAAGTAACAGTGATCTGTTGAATTCAAAGAACAGTGTGTAACAAAGGACAGGAAGCTGTTTTATTAGTCATTAGGCAGCATGGCAGGGCTGTATCACAGCTGACCTCAGCCTCTACATTTTGGCTGTCATAGGAACGTGAGCGCTACACCACAGTCTGGCTGCTCTTTGTCACTTGAATAAATTAATATCACACATATCTGTCTCTCACTCAGGTTGTAGTGGGACATGGGACAAATTCATCTGCTGGCCCAGTGCTGACATTGGAGAAGTGATTACAGTCCCTTGCCCTAAATATCTTTCTGACCTCACCAGGGACATCCCTGCACGTAAGAATTAAGTTCACCAAACAGGTTGTGTACATGTAGAAAAGCTCTTATACACACAGATGCACTGCCTGCCGAGGACTAAGCAGGCAAAGCCAGTGACCTGCCAAAGAATGTACTGTAGTTAAGCATTTGGCAAATAAACAGACTGATCAGTCAGTGGCATACAATGGTTGTGAATGGTTTTGTGTCCAAAATTAACATAGTGTGAGCAAACGTTCTCCACAAATTAAACTGCATAAACCAAATAGTATGTAAATAATAAATAAATAAATGTACCATAAAATATGAATTAAACATCTCATTTAAAAAATTTGATCTTTGAATGCAAAGTCAGAGATGCTGTTTATAATATGGCTCCTTGTTAAACTTGTTCATTTTACTGTTGACTGGTTGTCAGTTTCCTCTCATACAATGGGATAATTGAGACCAGAAATTGTAATCGCCCTTTCTGCTCATTATAATGTGTTTTTTCTTGATACTTGAAGTCACGTGTTATAAGGTAAACTGCAGTGTCTTGATTCGCTAAGAGGTGCTACGGATTAAAGGTCCCCTATCATGCTTCATATGCTATCATATAGAATGTTGACCTGGATGTCTCAGTGGTGTCAATTTTCATGCTCCCCCCCAAAAAACACGTAGACTGCTTCCATTGGCTCGTCTGAAAATGTGTGCTTCAAATCCTTTGACAAAACGAGCTGTTGTGATCCCCTCTTTGCTGATGATATAAGGGTCACAGCATCCTTCTTGTCTTCCTAATAACTGCAGTTTACTTAAAGTAAGAATCAGTGAAGTTGTTTATTTGTAGTCAGCTCTCAGAAAGATTTAAATCAATTTCAACTTGACCCTTGCTAACGTCAATGCTAATTTCATTTGAAGGAACATAAGCAGCATGAAATTAAAAACTCTCAAAATCACCTTTTCCCCTGATAAAGTAACTGCATGCCTTCGACCAGCCTCACATGACAAGAGACAAATTAAATCTATAATATGTTTAACTGTGTTTTCTAAATATGTAGATGGGCAATGTTTAACTTGTAAGACTCATACATGCAATAATATTACATTGTTGAGTTCATAATTTTGAAGCTACTGAGTAGTAGTAATGTAATAATGTTTATGAAATGTTTGCAGCATGAGATGTTTTCAACTTGTTGTTTTTTGCAGCTAAACAAATTGAGTGTAGCAGATATCTGCAAATGCATTTTGTTAAAGTATTTGATCAACTCTCAGCACTCAGTATTCATATTCAGTGGGCAGGGAACAGGCTAGAACCATAAATGTATCATCAACATGTAAAGGCTGCTCAGTCAAGTGGTGATGTAGCCATCACAAACTAGATGGTGTGATTTAACGGAAGAGAAGCCCACAGGGAAACGAGGGGTGATGGACAGCACCAGAGATAACTTTTACTCTGTTAACACACAGTATCTACAGTATGAAAGGACTTGAATGAAGCAAAGAGGCATTTAAAGAATCATTGCAGGTCTCACTTTGGTCCTTTAAGGAGGACTTGTTGAAGACACGATGGATGATCTGTAAATCATTACCTTGTGTTTTTCTGTTGTGAATAGGTAAAACATGACAGTAACTCTGACTATGTGCTGTTCACTTTCTTTATTTAGGTTTTATGAAAGGTTAGACAAGTCTGATATGTATATATATCTAAGATGTTGTCCTATTTTCAGATGTGTTATCTTAGCTTCTTTTCAGATGTATTTACTGTCAGTTAACAGTTACTGAGCCATTCATTTTATGAGCCTCATACACACACAAAAACAAGCATTATGAAACACGTCACCACAGATATTTAGAGGCCGGGTCATAAATGTAGGTGAGATAAAGTTTGCCATTTGCTCTTCTACTCTTTACTCAGCAGGCCTAACACAAACACACCGTCATTCATCTTTGAATAACATGGCTGACTCACCTTCTCTGCAGGCTCGTACTGAGCGCCTGGAACAGTTTCACTTGGATGCCATAATATTCAGTTGACCTGACTGTGCTCCCTGCATGTTAGGTCAGCCTTCTTCCGAGATGTTATTAGGACAGCTGGAGTAGTTGCCTCTACAACATACAAGTAAATAATTGGGAATCGAAGTAATGGGGGGTTATTAACTTGTATGAGCCTCTTCGTTGTCACACATCAGAAGATCCAGGCAGCTCTGTTTTGGTGGATGATGAAAGCATTCTTCTGGCAATCCCTCAAACAAGCCAGACCCAGTAGTGGTATGGGCTGAAACAGCAGTGGCTTATCTCTTCCTTTGTGTCTTGCCATATTGTTTGAGAAGGCTAAGCCTTTTATATTCTCAGCAATAGGTCACTCAGGTATTTCTGAGCTGACCATATTTTAACAACTCTGTCTTAATATAATAGTGGCTGTAGAGTGAGATGTTTGTGGAATGTGAGGAATGCTTTACATTTTAGAGATTGCACATACAGCCACCTTTATTATTGACAGGAAGGGAAATGAGGAAATACTACAAATATACACTGCACAAAAAGCAACTGAACACAGTGACATAAAAGGCAATGTATGCTTCTACTTAAGTGTTTTCAAGGTAATTCCTGAACAGAGGCTCGTGTGAACTTTCTTCTAATGCATTCTACATTTACTCTACTGGACTGTTGAGGTTTTGACTATACTTTACTCCTCCCCACTACTGCTACCGCTAGAACTAGGCTACAAAGCCGAACAGTACACTGCAATGCAATGACATTTGTGTAGCTTACAGTATGTCTCTTTTCAGAGCATACTACAACAAGCTCTAGACTGCAAAGCCCCATCTCTCTGTACTCTAAGTTTCAGTCTGCTGCCTTTCGTTCTTCATAGCTATAGTCTACAGAGCCTCATTCTGCTACTAGTTCTACTCTACATTTCTGGACTCTTCTGAGCTCTTTTCTGGTCTACTGATCTAGTCTGCTATAGTAAACTACACTGAGCTCTTGTCTGCAAACCTTACTATGTAAAACTAATGTGTTAACTTACAAGTCAACATAACATACAAGTTCTGAAACATATAAGTTGCACTGTTGCAATTCTTTAATATGTTCCCTGTACCCAATTAGGTAATCTGTCAAAGACCTGCACTGAGAACGGCTGGACCTCTGTCACCTTAGAATCCTACATAACGGACTGTGGATACAATCCCAATAGCACCATGGAGGAAGATACAGTTAGTATGGCAAACAGAGTTTACTTTTCCAGCCCATGCTGCTGTTGCTGCTTGGCTGTTGAATAACCTCAGTGCAGGCCAAACCTTTTACTGAGTCACTGAATGTTTTAACAGGGGGAATTCTTCAGCGCTGTCAAAGTAGGTTATACCATTGGTCACAGCGTGTCTCTCATTTCTCTGACGATCGCCATCATCATACTATGTCTGTTTCGGTAAGAGGGTCCATCAGAATGCTATGTATTCATTGTCTCCACATAAAATCAAACAATTTTATTTATCATTTAGCAATTTATTTAACAATATGAAATCAGTTGGAATCAGTTTTATGTTCTGTATTTTATGGGTTTTTAAGTTTGGTGTGTTTTCACAGAATATAGAAACTTTGGCCTTTTCTTAACCCTACTGTTGCATCATTTCTAAAACACTGTCTGGCGTGTGGCTTCTAATAAACAACAGAGTGTATTTGCCTCTGGACTGTTTGTGTTTTACGAGTTAAACAACAAGCAGTGTGTTATGCCTCAGAACATGGTTAGAACTCTGGAGTGAAAACACAGGATGTGAACAGCGTTGGTTGTTTACGCGCAGCTCCAGACACAGTGTTTAGGCAGCTGGTTGATGCTTCACATCTCCTGCTGCAATGACTCATCTGATAGTTTAACCCTATTTTTTAGATGAGCAGGAAGGCATTTGTTTGAAAACACCCAACTAAGACTATGTCTGTGGAGATTCTCAGTCATCCAGGTGAAGTTGTCCGAAAGTTGAGTCATGGCAACTGTAATTAGTGACTAATTGCAAAAATTGTTCTTGTTTACCTTTGTGCAGAGTCTCTTAAAATGCTTTTCAATTTTTGATACCATGTTTTTCTGTAAAACCACACTCATGTGTTTGGAACAAATAGACATATAAGACCTTACTTGGTATTTGGGTTTACATGTTAAGTAGTCTTAAGAACACATTGCAGTATCAGCTGTACTTAGTTGCACAAGACAACTGACAATAATACTTTTCTGGCTAAACTGCAAATTGTTTGTTTGCCTTCATAAAAGTTGGTGAGGTTTCTTGGGAACATAGATTCTTAGTATAGTCGCATACTAGATTTAAATAATTGTTTGATCTGGTGTCTTTTACAGAAAGCTGCACTGCACAAGAAACTACATCCACATGCATTTGTTTGTATCTTTTATACTGAAAGCTGTGGCTGTTTTCATCAAAGATGTGGTTCTGTATGATGCTGAGGAGACAGACAATTGCCAGGCATCTGTGAGTATGCTGCACACAATCCTTGCTGTGTGGAGTTTGCATGTTCTCCTCGTGCCTGCGTGGGTTCTCTCTGGGGTCTCCAGCTTCCTCCCACAGTCCAAAGACATGCAGTTATGTTAATTGGAAAGACTCTAAAAACAATTGTGCGTAGGTGTGAGTGTGTGACTGGTTGTGTGTCTATATGTGGCCCTGAGACAGACTGGGGACCTGTCCAGGGTGAGCCCTGCCTCTCGCCCATAGACCGCTGGGATAGGCTCCAGCACACCCACAAAGCAGTAGAACATGAATAAATGAATAACATATATACAGTATATAGTAGTATATACAAAATTTGATCAAACTAATGCACATTAAAATATAGTGGCAGTTGCGGCCAGACTCAAAGTATCCTCAAAGTGTGTTATTTTGTGTGTGTACTTGTTAGTGTATGACTTAAACAAAAGCACAATTGTAAGTATATTAAATATAAAGCCGGACAACTTAAAATATATTTAGTATACATTCAGCAATGGCTGTATATTTGTATTTAGTGAAATTAAAGTGTATATGTGTTGTAATATCAGATATATATGTTGTTAAGATGTTCTTAGCTATTGCTCACTCAGTCTTCTCAATTGGTTTGTGTTCACCTGTTTAGCCCTCACCCCAGTTATTCCTTACTTGAGCCATTTCCCCCTGCTATCTGTCTGGAGTCTCTCTGTAGATTACCAGTATGAGTAATATTTTTAGTCCATACGGTGGTTTCTATATTTCTCTAGGTCTAAACAAAAATGTGACAGTTTGGCCCTCCAGCTGCGCCATCATGTTTGTTTTGTTTAGTGTTGACATCATTTCCTAGCCGGACGTTTGGTTATTACATGAAGCCTACACAACAACCTAAACAGATGAATATAAACTGGGTGATGAGAATGCATTCATTTGTGTGAGTCATAGCTAAGAACAAATACAGTATCTAGACAAAAAAAAAGGAAATAACAAGGAAATAAAGCAAAATTCTGCACAGAAACCAAATACTTACTCAGAACTTAACAAATATAAAGCAATTCTTATTATATTATTATAAAGAGTATACTATGTTATTATTATTATTAGTATCTGATATACTATTATTGGGCACTTTAACATGACCTAAGAAATGCATTAACATATAAGCATTAATTAAGTGCAATTTAAACTAATAATGTACTGAAACTACAGCATCAAATTAGCTTTTTAAAAATATACCGTAAATATATATATGAAATCTTACTTACAAAATATTTTTTACATTTTCATAGAAAGTGTACTGTATTGCATTTATCAAATTTCAAGTGTGTTCCAAGTGTTCAGGTGAAATTTAGTTTCAGTTTACTATTGAAAATATGATTCTACTATAAACACAATGAAGTATATATTCTGTTCACCTGACTTGTCTTGGATTTTATTTATTTTGGATCAAGTGCTTCTGGGTGTAGTTGTGTTTGCAGAGTGACTTCAGTTAAGCAGGATGTTAGTAGAGTTCCTGTTTGCTGAACACAGTTTGAATTACAGACAACTTTGTCAATAAATCCCATTCACAGTTATGACTACTACATCTCATAATGGCAAGATTTTACTGCTAATGTTAGATAGATGAAGTTCTAAATTTGTTCACTTTCCCATAAGGCTTTATTTTTCTTAGATTTCTTTGATTAATCACATCACTGACAGCAGTTTACTCTGACCTCACCCCAGTTGAATCCATAGCTTTATTACCAGTAAGCTTTTCATCATCAGACTGTAAATCACCTGCTTTACTACTGTATGTGTGAAGGCTGATAAAAGCTGAGTTTAGATATTTCAGGGTACAATTGTCCAAGTCCAAACACAGCTGTTACTGCTCTCAACTCTCTTCTCTCAGAAGAACTTTTGTAGAAAGCAACCCCAGTTCAAAAAATTGCTTTATATCCAAACTGAAATGAAAGAAGAAAGCAGGTACTAACCTAACCTGACCTCTGTTCACCAAGTGTTAACAGTGGTCATGAGAACATCACAACTGAACTTCTGTGCTACGGAAAAAGGTGGCCTGGTCTGATGAACCACATTGTGTTTTACATGACCCAGAATGCACTATGAGTACTGAGATAGCATTGTAGAATGTCTGCTACCCATTGTATGTTAGGAACTAAAAGATAGATCTCTCTGTTCACATTCTGGTCAATTTCTTCTGTTGCTTAATCTGTCTCACAAATTTTGTGAAACTGCAAAACAAACCACTGTGGCCGAATTTTATCTGACATAACCAATATTAGTAACTGTTGAAATCCTCTAGATAGAGAAGATAGAGAAAGCTACATTTGAAAGCACAACTCTTTCCCACGTCAGTAAATCTAATGTCAAGTTCACTGCCTGGTCACATTTTTAACAGGTTTCATGTAGTTTTCACCATGCCCCCAGTTGTCATTTGGTAATTTGTTGTTTGTGTAGCACTAGGCATTGTCAAGTGAACTCACATTGATACAACACATACATTAAAAGCAGTCAATTATATTGCAGGCATCAGTATAATCACCACCATAAAGCCATCCATATACAGTTTACATGTTGTTTCATATACTGTATTTCATGGCATATTGTTTTTATTTGCTCACATCTGGTTCTATTGGGTTTTGCCAAGTTTAACGGCTCATGTCCCAAGTTTCATTAAATGATCAATGATCGAGTTCGTAGTTTGCTAAAACGTTTGTTGTTATTACTTCAGTATAATAAACCACTAGTATCCTGTTTTTATTTACATTTTATAGGTGGGCTGCAGGGCAGTGATGGTCTTCTTCCATTATGGCATCATGGCGAGTTACTTCTGGCTGCTGGTGGAAGGCCTTTATCTCCATGCTCTGTTAGCAGTTTCCTTCTTTTCTGAGAGGAAGTACTTCTGGTGGTACATCCTGATTGGCTGGGGTACGTGCTGGCGACTTTGCCAAACTGATTTTATTAGCGCATTATTAAGCAAAATACTGTAGACTTACAGTATCTCAGCTAGCAGCAAAATCATAAAATACACTCATGTCTTTTCTCTATATCAACAGGCATACTACATAATTATTTGCACTAAGTCTAATATTATACATACAGACAGCACAGTGGTGTAATTAAAGGACTCTACATTTCCTGTAATTGTTAAAAATTGAACAGACTAACAAGGATTCTCACCAACTAAACAAACAAATAATAAGACAGGTGTAAAACAAACAACAATGTAAAGGTCACCACAAGAAATACAAACCAACAAACTGACTTCTTACAGCTGCAAGAAAAAGTATGTGATCACATGGATTTCTGCATAAATTGGTCATAAATGTGTTTTGATCTTCATCAAGTCGCAACAATAGAAAAACACAGTCTGCTTAAACTAATACTGCACACACACTAGACATCCCAAAAATATTGCTGCAGTGAAACCGTTTTCTAAAGAGGAATGGGCCATAATTCCTCCAGACCATTGAGAAGGTCTGATCTGCAACTACAGGAAACTACAGGTTGTTGCTGCCAAACGGGGGTCGACCAGTTATTAAGGTCAAAGGTTCACATACTTTTTCCTCACTGCTCTGAGAATGTTTACATGTTATGTTCCATAAACATATGAAAACGTATGTTCGTGCAGTGTCAGTTTAAGCAGAATTTGTTTTTCTGTTGTTGTGACTTAGATGAAGATCAGAACATTTATGACCAATTTATGCAGAAACCCATGTGATCCCAGAGGTTCACATACTTTTTCTTGCAACTGTATATACAGAATACAATGTCCAGGTGAATATGTTTGTAGTGTTTGGACCAGGAAGTCAGGATCTGGGAATGTTATCATATGATTTGTCTGTGTGGATGCGCCCTTGACTGTTTCAGTCTTAAAAATATTTTTTTTTAATTTTAAATTTAAAAACATATTTTATTGTAATGTTGACTTTTGTTTAAATTTTAATTAAACACACATACATACTGTATTACTAACCTACATCAAAGAGATTTTGGTGTAGGTGAGGTAGCAGATGAGGCCTGGAAGAGAGCTCAAAGCAACCAAAACAAAGGCAAACAACAAACAGACAGAAATCTACTGACACAGATAAACAAAACGAGGCCCAACAAACAGAACCAATGACTGAATAAGACAAATGTGCAACTATTAAGTAACACATCTTCTTCACGTAGAGTTGGTCAGGTTCTTGATTGTGTCCTGTGGAATGTTGGTCCAATCCTCATCGATGGCTGTGTGAAGTTGGGAACTGTAGGAACTGGAACATGTTGTCGTATATACAGATCCAGAGCATCCCAAACATTCAGTCAGTTTGATAACCTGTTAAATGTTAGTAGTAGTTAATATGATTAATTCTCTTTTAATTATTAAGATTTTTAATATTGCTTTTTTAAAATGATTCACAACTGTTTCTTATTTGCAGGGGCTCCAACAATCTTTATCTCATCATGGGCCATTGCAAAAGCTTATTTAAATATTCCTGGGTGAGTCAATCACATATCTTCGTATTTCTCTATTATTAAAATGATATCAACAACAGATTTTGACTTTGCCCAGTCAGTCATTTACAGAAAGAATAACTTGGAGGTAGGACAAATTCTGTCTCTGTGGAGGATTGTGATATATATTCAACTGAAAAACAAAAAATCTTCTTTTTATGATAGAGAAATTATGTACGAGTCAGCAGTGATATACTGTAGTAATAGTGGGGTAACTGTCTACTTCTGTGCAATGGAAGATCTGGAAACAACTAAAGAAGAGTGCTACCTACCGTTAGCTAATGTCAATAAATCAAATTAGGGAAATGCGTTTTTTAGATTCTAAATAGCTTGAAGGTCTGGGTTTGAACGCATGCATAAATGATCAAATGGGTAAAACCCCTCCTAGAGAAGCCTTTATTAACCTTTATGAATGCCTTCATGTAAACATGTATGGAATATGCTGGTTAATGTAATAATAACCCACGGCATAAAATATTTCCCTCTTTAGTCACCATGGAAGGATTTTTTTATCAAGTCCCTGAAAATGTCTTTTTTAATTGAATAAAGTAAACGTTTTGTTTGGATCTCATTGCGTCATTTTTAATAGATGTTGGGAGATCATTGAAGACCACCCATGGTGGATCATCAAAGCACCTGTTTTAGTCACCATATTGGTGAGACAATCATTTTTCTGTATTTTACCTACTGTAGCTCTGTATAATGTCATCACATTAATCTGTCTGTTACACTCTCGACAGGTGAACTTCTTCCTGTTCATCTGTATTATCAGAATTTTGCAACAGAAAATGAATTGCCCTGACATTGGAAGAAAGGAATCAAATCAATACTTGTAGGTTTGCAGTGTCTAATGCCATGATTTCTCTCACCGTTTTTGGTTTGGTCTAATCAGGCAGCATGGGATAAGCCTTGTGAAACTATATTACTGTAGCTGTTAGGCAAAGACATGCACAGCCTTGCAAATGTTTTAACAAGGGTGACGAGAAACCCCCTCTTCACATCTTCTTCTTTTTTTTAGGAGACTGGCTAAATCCACGCTACTGTTGATACCTCTCTTTGGCATAAACTACATCATTTTTGCTTTCATCCCTGAAAACATCCACCCACAAATTAGGATGGTATTTGATCTTAATCTGGGATCATTTCAGGTAATGTTATGTCGCAACAAATGAGATATTTTTATCACATATCACATTTTCAAATTTACAAATTATATGATAAGATAAACCGAATATTTACTTTATCTATGTTCCTTCATTCCTTATGGATTGTGCTTATGTCTGTGGGTTGCTCATTTTGACATTGGTATTGTTACAATATGCCACAAAATGGTGTAACAAGTTTGTGGTAGGTGTGCAAAGCACTGAAGGGACGCAGCAAAGTGGAGGGCAAAATTATTTGCACTTTGATTAAGCACAGCAATAAAAGACAGAATAAACTAAGAACTCTTCCAAACCAAAGAAACAAACAGGAACAGCCACAACTATGTGAGCAAAAGAAACAAAGTTAGTCACATGTGGACACGGTGGCATTTTAGTGGATGGAATAAATAGATCGAAAAAAAGAGGACCTCAGTGTGTGAAGGAGGTCCCTCCAGCGTCTCCAGCAGCTTAATTCTATTATAGTTATATTTATATAGCACCAATTCACAACACAGTTATCTCAAGGCACTCACAGGTAAAGTTTAAGTGCTTACACAACTAAACCTAACAAATCCAACATAGAGCAGCTTATAATTTTAGTCAATCAATACATTTTACATTTTAATAGCAACTGAGGAAAAAACTCCCTCTATAGAAGAAGAAAAACTCCAGCAGACCCAGGCTCCATGTAGAGTGTGATGAAGGAATAGAGAAGACAGAAAACACAACAACAACAACAGAACACAGGCAGGATGGTTGGACCAGCAGCTGAACACTGGAGACACACGGCTCTGAGTCTGACGATACCTGGAGAGAATAGAGAATAGAGAAAGAGACAGAAAGAGAGAAGCACAACTAGGAGAGAACAGAGACAAAGTTAGTCACATGTGGACATGGAGGCATGTTAGTGGATAGAATAGATAGAAAACCAGAGGAGCTCAGTGAATGAAGGAGGTTCCAGCATCTAAGCCCATAGCAGGGTAATTGAGGATGGATCAGAGGGACCAAGGCCATGTGTAGACTGAAAAGTATTGGACCAAGCGCAGAACCCTGTGGAACTCCAAAGCTAATTCTTGTGCGGACGGTAGCTTGATCGTGAACGTGAACAAATTGGAATTTGTCAGGGGCAGGTTAGGAGCCGTTATTGGGTGGACCCCAGGAATAGACAACCAGAAGCAAAACTGTGCACTCAAGGATTTTTTTAACAAGTGGTCAATGAAGTGTATTAAGGGCTGGGAAACTGGACCTCTGGATGAAGGCCGTTTTGACTATGATTGCGTCATGTATGTCGGCGAGGTCTGGAAACTAGAAAGAAGAGAACTCCGGGAGGTGGGAGCGATCAGTAGTGGGACACAGCAACAGATGGAGCAAGAGGCACATCAATCAGTCTGCTGGAGATGGTGACTGGTCCCTGAAGCGTGGTGCAGAGGGGGATGAGTGTGGTCACGCCTGCCCCGTCTGGGTAATGTCCAGAGGAGAAGTGTGTGAAGAGGGTTGTCCGGTGCTGGGCCCGCAGAGCAGGATCTGACGGTGGCTGTCCAGAGTTCTAGCAGGAGAAAGGACATGGACAAGGCTCAGAGACTATGACTAGGTTATGGCTAGGACTCAGGCTAGGGCTAGGGCTAAGACTGTGGCTATTGACGAAGAACAGTAGCAGACGGTCCGCAAACTGACAATCCAGCGACCAAGAGAGCAAACTGGCGACTAAGCGAGGTGGAATTAATCAGAACCTTGAGGTTATCTGGCGAGAGTGAGAACAAAGCAGATCCGGACGTGGGTCCATAAGAGCTCCGCACCGGAAGTCGCTGATCACGACACTGTTCAACAAATCAAACTGAAACCATCCCAGTGCTTTGCCTTTAATCCAACTATGTCTCTATAATAGAATCTTGTGATCTATTGTATCAAATGCTGCACTAAGATCTAACAGGACAAGTACAGAAACTAGACCATTGTCTGAAGCTGTGAGAAGATCATAAGTGACTCTAATCAGAGCTGTTTCCGTCTATGATGTATCAGAATCCTGACTGGAAATATTATATATACAGGTTATTCCTCCACATGTGGTCACATAGTTGTTTAGCTACAATTTTTTCAAGAATTTTAGAAATAAAGGGCAAATTAGATAGTGGCCTATAGTTTGAAAGTTCTCTAGGGTCGGTTTCAAAAAAGGTTTGACCACAGCAATCTTAAAAGCTTGTGGTATGTAGCCTGTTAGCAGAGACTGTTTGATTTGATTTAATCTTGACTCAGTCTGATCTATGGGGGAAAGCATCTAAGTAAGACAGAGGTCTAACCAGCAAATCTAAAACTGTTGGATCTGCAGATTGATTGATTTATGATTTATTGTTAGAGGACTCTGATTATTTGTTTCTCTAGTGGTTCTAATTTTATTAGTAAAGAAATTCTTAAAGTCGTTGCTGCTAAAATTTAAAGGGACACTAGGCTCAACACAGCTATGACTCTTTGTCAGCCTGGCTACAGAGCTGAACAGAAACCTGGGATTTTACCGTTTGAGTAAGAAAGGCTCAAGAGTTCTCAAAAGGATTATAGCCATGTTTTGCTCTAGAAGTAATTAATAAATCTGAGTTATATATTGCTGCTACTGCTCCACCTCTACCTGAGCTTCTAGGAATATGATAGTTGATGTGACTTGTTGGAGTCGACTCATTCAAATGAAAGAAAGTTGAGTCATGGAAACTGGACTTCTTCTACTTCGTAGAAACATTTCTCCATCAATCCAGGACGATTCGTCAGTCTGAGGGAAGTTGGTAAAGACCACAGATTTACTCTCTAGTTTGGTTCCACTTTACACCTGTAAAGAATAGTCTCATTATGAGAACAAAGGACTGAGAGTAGTGAGTAGGTGTGAACCCTCAACTACCGTGACTCCTCCTCCAACCATAACAGGTCGTTAAGTGTCTCCTTTGTGGGGGCCACGTGAAGTGGTCTTGATCTTCCTGGGCATAGTTGAAAGGGCAGCATGGTAGATGGGAGACAAGTTGTGTCTGAAGCCTCAACCTTTGTTGAGAGAGGGGCTGTTTATCTGTACATGTAAGGCTTCTCTAACGCCCCATTCAAACCACCTGTCTCTGTCCAGAATGTGCATGTCATCTTCAAGCCAGTGGCCTTTGTCTTTTAAGTGGAGGCACTGATAATGGTCCTGACGTGTTGTTCCTCCTGTGCTGGTTCGTCCTCTTGTGTCATGGCTGTTTGGTTTCACCAATGTATAGTTCAGAGACTCTTCACTGCATTGAACTGCAGACAATATGTTGCTCCTCTTAAGTTTCAGCCTTTGTTGAAGGCCCACCTGGTGCAGCCACAGGTCCTGAGAGATAATGCATGTTTTCCTTCTTTTTGGCTTCAGTGGAGGTGGGAATGTTTTCTGTTTTGTGGTTCAGGGTCCTGATGACTTCTAGTTTGTGCTGCAGGGGATGATGAGAGTCAAGCCAGTAGCTACTGGTCAGTGTGTTGGTCTGTTGTTCTTGTCTTCTCTGGTGAACCTGATGTTACTGTCATCCACATATCTGAACCAGTGGTACAGGGCGATTCCTGGAAAGGAGTTGAGGGCTTTTTTCTCCACGTCTTTCATATATAGGTTGGCCACAATAGGTGACAGGAGAGCCCATAGCACAGCCTTGTCTCGGTCTGTAGAAGTCACCTCTATAGCTGAAATATGTGGTGTGCACAAGTCCAGGAGTGAACATATTTGGTCTGGGTTAAGATTACTGCTGGTGCTGAGAGTGCTGTCCTCGTCCAGTCTTCTCCTAACAGCTGTTAAGGCGTTGCTGGTAGGGATGCTGGCGAAGAGTGATGTTACATAAAAAAAACCAACATGTTCCTGCTTCATCCATTTCCAGGCTTGGTGTCAGGTTGCCATCAGTATATAAACTGGCCTTGTGCAAAACGGTGACTTAGATGCTGAGTCAAAGCTCTCTGAGTACCAGTAAGGTAGAAAAGTAATACATTAGAGCAGACCACGTACCATTTAGAAATGGTAGTTGTGCAAAAACACTTTGCTAGCACAAAGACTGATTTGCCTGTTTTGTCTGGCACATACATTTTTGTATCCTTAAGTAATGCTGTTGTTGATCTAGTGAGCAAAACACTGAAAACAAATATCAATCAATATCAAGAGCCAAGTGCAATGATGGAAACCCAGCACTGGAAAGCATTTGCTAATTTATAGTGTTTTTACTGTGGAAAGATATCACCCAGGGAGATTCCCCAATGATTAACAGCCTGTCTGAGGCATAATCTTATCGTTATTCATACACACATTTTGAGTGTTTCCCTATATCTACTCTGACACTGGTATTTCAACACAGAGCAACAGCTTGTTTAATCAACCTCTCTCTTCAACAGGGTTTTGTTGTTGCAGTTCTGTACTGCTTTCTGAACGGAGAGGTGAGGATACATGCACACACACAAAGACGATGAGGCGTATTGGCATAAAACTTCTTACCATCCTCCTTCTTTTATCCTCAGTGTTCTACTTCAACTACTTATGTCTCCACAGGTACAGTTAGAGATTAAACGTAAGTGGCGTAGATGGATGCTGCAGAGGTTCCTGGGTACTGACACTAAGTACCAGCCACCTTCATTAGGCAGCAATGTCAATAACTTCAACACACAGATCACAGTGCTGACCAAATGCAGCCCTACAACACAGCGAGCATCTACGTGTAAGGAGCAACTATCAGTCATTTAAGTTAACTTCCCGAGGAGTTTAATCACCACTTACTCCATGTGGGGCATTGTTACAGTGTAATTGATATTTTCTATTGCATGTTAATGTTTTAGGCATCGCCTTTCTAAAAACACCTGATCAAATAATGAGTTGAAAGATTATTATTATATAAAGAAATCTTTGGCAAAAATTACATTAAAGGAATATTACAATGTTCTAGATAACTTTGCATAGAGTTAACTTTGATCATGGAGGCACATTTATTGTACTGGTGGATGAATTTTTTACTGACAATTATTAGTGTCACACAGCTATAGCACAACAAAAACAAATGAATGAATAAACAGACAAACAAACATTCATCTGTACCAATACTTTATAAAGGTTAGAGTTGGATATAATATAGATTGGAATATCAGATTAAGTCAGTGAGTTCAGGGAAATCTCTATGATTACACGTTAACAGAAAATTGGCCCAGCATTTTGATATTTTGCAAGACGGACGGAAAGATGTTTGTTAAAAGAGCGTGTTTACTTGCTTATGGGTAACAACGTTCATGACAGTGACTGACTGGGATGATCGGGAGTCAATAATTCCTGCAGGATAGCAGGTCAGAGGAGAGACAAAAGCTCAGGTTTCTAAAATCTATCTGATTGCAAAGCTTATACTGTAATTTTCCCTGAGTGCATCGTTCAGCAGACATTCCTTTTTATGATTTCTACAACTAATGGAATTGATACAGTCCACAACGCAGGACACTGGGAATAAATGTTTGCCATAACGAACCAACCCGTTACGTTTATTGAATGGATAGCACACTTCCAGCCTTCATCACATCTACTGCTAGTTTCCGTTTGTATCCTATTCTGTTTGGTTGTGACTGATTTCTATGGGTTGCCATTACATTTTGTACAGATGTTCATGATTGTCTTCTGTAGTGACAGTATGAGGTTCACACTTGGGGTTTTGTTGAATTTTTTTTTGTCATTTAAGAGTCAAGTCAGTGTGTGATGTTTACTTTAGTCTCCTCTGTTGTCCAGTGTGTGTAAGACTAAATCTAAACTTAAACTAACTGAAAGTACCTCAGACACAATGTCACACACAGCTAATATATATAATGTGAAAAAAAATCTAGCTGTTGAAGAGATTTAGGATGTCTTTTATTGTCTGTACAGGATATTACTCCTTCAGCTATGTTGTGGACGTGTTTATTATTTTGTGTCATGTGAATTTTCTGTAAATACAGTATGTGGAGTTAGCTGTAAGGTTATCATTCCACATTTCAGATGAAGTAGAATAAAACCATTTGCACTTTAAACTGGCTTTTTGTGTTATTCCAAATGAAAAGATCATCATTGAAACAATCAATCTTTTTTCAGTTTAAATAAGGTAAACAGATAGATAGAAAATGAATAAAAATGCTTGTGATATATAGGAAAAACAGGTGTACAAGTCAACATTTTACCTTTTTCTTGTTTCTTACACTTGACATGTACCTTCATCTGTCTCCCACTGCTGTAATAACATGACAAAACGATTTGTTACTGTCACAGACCGCAGTAACTAACAAGTTTGGACTCAAGAGCAAGAAAGTTCTGGAGAGAAGTACAAGTTGGTTTCAAGAATTTAATAAACAGAACAAAAAAATCACAGCAAGGCTGGAAATACAAAAATACAGAATTTCAAAAACTAGAAACATAAAGCGCTGCAAAGGCCAGGAACTAACAATTTGAAATGCAAACAATCAAAAGCTAAATCTAACTATGAAATGAAAATCATTGCTGTGCAGGAACTAATCAGCTCTAACTAGCAAACAAAATCAAAATGAGATGGTCAAGAAAGTGGAGCAAACAGAAAAACATGAGGACGAGGGATGACACACGAGCCACTAATACTACAACAAAGTAAGTAAAAACACACACACACACAACATGAATGAACAGACATGAAAAATACCTGAAAAACACAAAACACCACACCACAAACAACCGACTGAAGAGGGAACAGATGCTGATTTCATGATTTTTTTCTCTACATAGACCAAATTTGCATACACATTTATAATGAGTAAATTTTACTGCAAGGCTAATGTAAGCACTAATAACCAGTTGGACGCTTTTATAACTGGTTGAGCTGCAGAGTGTTGAGACGCACTGGGAGAATAGTGGATCCTTCTGCATAGCCAATTTCTCGTAATATTCCAGTCCAGCACTTTTCTGCCTCATCATATCTGTTGAATAGACAAGTGTGTTAGTGTTTGACCTCCTAAAGCATCATAAAGTCGCATATGGAAATAATACATGCAATATCGGTTTATTATATTAATGGACATATGAAAATGATGTTATTATAGTATCAATACCTTAATGCCAAAGGATTCATTACAAAACTTTTGAAATTCTAATCAGGTGCAGGTAGTACCCGAATTCAATAGTTAAGGTTAATATGATTTTGGTTATGATAAAACGTACAAAACTGAAGAGTTTTTTCACTCAAACAATGCATGCTGGAAAGTTTCTATAAAAACCTAATTAAATGAACTGAGTGCATTTTTTCTCCTATTTTTTGGTCTGAGAATTAGCATTAATGGGCATGTGACTGTTGTTTAAGACAAACTTTAGAAGATACCTATCCTGTAAAATATTTATATCATACTAAAGCTAATTTAGCATGTGACATCTAAGCTATAGTGCACCCTAGCATTCACCTCCACACATCAGTCATCTCCGTTGGGATGGACTCCTCACTGGTTTCACTAGGCATCATGGCAAAGCCCCCCACAGCGTACAGGATGCCCCCCAATGAAATCAGATTGAGGGAGCTGCGCTCCTGTGGGAAATCTGGGAATTCAGTCCACCTGATACATAACAGGACAATAACCACACACAGACACAGGGTTATGATGATAATGATATACCAGCTGCTACAGTATAGTACTGGGGTATACTTACATAATAATACTATGATAATACTACTACTAATACTACATCCCATGGTAATGAAATAAGTGTCATTTTGGTAAAACACTGTTTACTCACTTGTTGGTGGCAATGTCATAGACCTCTACAGAGCTGGTGAGGCCTGCATCTGTGACCCCTGTCACCACAAAGATCTGGTCTTTGTGGACGGTAATGCCAAACAGTGCGCGAGCAGTTGTTAAGGGAGCCAAGTCCTTCCACTCAAACTTAGTGGGGCTGTAGACGCTGACTCTTCTCATGCATTTCCTGTTTAAAAGCATTAAAAAAACTATGTTAAAGGGGCTGGATTTAACAGTGGGGCCGTCAGGGCCTGCAACGCCTTCTCTGCTGGCCTAACATAACCAAATATCGTGATCATAATGATTAATTTAATGATTTAATGATTAAAATAATGATTTTATTTTTCCTAAATATGTACACAACATTATTCTCTGTAATCCTTTTCTCTTTGCATCATATTATACTGTATATCCATTTGTTACTCTGCTGCCATCGTTGTAGTTTCAGGCTAGAGTTTTTATCTAATCAGAATTCAGATAGCTTGTGTTGTCAGGCTGTATGAAATCTGCCCGACGCCTTCTAATGTGTGTCGTCAGGTATTCAAGCTAACTATATTAAGATACAATGTGTTTTGTGTATGATTTCTAGAAACAATGGTGTCGTTAATTATTATGAGGGTCTAACTGTGGAGGACATCACTGAAGGCCTAGGTGGGAAATGCTCGGCCACCACTGATATTTAATTTGAAGGTTGTTGCATTTATCAGGACCAGCACTGCTCAGTCTTTTAGCTGTCAGTTTTCATCTGTCTTTTGCTAGTAAATGTAGTAATGAATTGCTTGTTCAAATGAATGAATGAAATGAAACATTCTAAAAGAATGAAAGTATCACAGCATCACGTCACTGTAATAGATTATCTCGTCTATTTTAAGTAAATGTTAAATATTAATAAGGTGTGTAACTGAACTGCCACATACTTGTTCTCAGACTTTCCTCCAATAACGTAGATCAGACCATTGTGGGATACAGTTCCATGAGCATACACTTCATAAGGCAGAGGGTCTGATTCTCCCCATTTGAATGACCTGTGTACATAGAACACGATGTTTATATTATTGATGATAAATGATATTCATGCAAAAATGACAGAGGTGGAGCAACCAAGGAGCCATGTGATATACAACAAAACTGTCTTCATGTTGTCTTCACTCATTTGAAAGGCCTCTGAAATGTCTCCACATAAACAATTAAAAAAACTCAAAAAAGAAGTTAATGGTAAAAAAAATACATTAATACCAAGCAGTTGCTCATAAAATGTCTCATGTGCCATTTTACCGGATGTTATTTCTACCGAAATATATTAAGTTTGACTATCAGAGATTGTGCTGAATCAGTATCACCCACTATTTAAATAAGAAAACCCTTGATTATAGTAGAGTATGATAAGTTCACTGCACCCATTCAGTGTATTTGGTTAGATGACAGCTATGAGTTGAACCATGGATAATAAACTAAATTATGTGTCTTACTGTCTGTCATAGATCATGACAGAGTCCAGGGCATGTTCTCCATCTTTCAGTTCCTTCCCTCCAACAACAAAGATAGAGTTCTCTGCATCTGTCATCCCAAACAAACAGCGAGGGTTCGGTTGTGAAGGCATGCCTAACCACTCCGAACTCACTGGGTCAAACTGGGGAACATAGAATGATATACAAAAGTAATTTTGTAGATATATATTAAATAAACTCTGTGAAATGTCATCAGGCTAGTCCAGAAACTCAAAACTTGTTTTTTATGATTGTTTACCTGTAGAAAGTAAGAGCTGAATGGTTCGTCTTTGTCCTCCTCATTGTAAAGCAGGCCACCAACAACAAACACCTGGTTCTGTTTGGTTACTAGGCTGCTGTGGTTCTTTGGAATTTCTGTGGATTCTGACACCAGAAAGCATTCATTTCCTATAGGTTCATAAGCCACAGTCCCTGTGTTATTGATCATAAGAATCAAGTCCATTTCAAACATCCCAAACCTAGGATTATTGTTAAGTATCCCCGGTAAATACCCATCCTCATCATCTTCTTCCTTTTCTTCCCTCCCTTGCCCACCCTTTGCGCCATCCCTGCTGATTTTCATTGGCTTTGGGAGATGTCCTTTGTAAGCATCTTTGACAAGATCTAACTCTTTCTGGATCTCCTCGCTGAACTGGATATAATGATGCCGTTCCACTTTTTCTTTGAAGTAATCCAAAGGTATAAGCCTGAAACGAATGCAGTGCAACAGCTCTGGCAGGTCCTTAAGACGCTTTTTCTCATCATGTTTAACCCAACTCATCAAGGATTCAAACACCTGCTCCTCCCGCTCAACACTGAGACCATCTGATGTGATGATCATAGCCAGCTCACTTGGGGCCAGCTGCAGGAAGTCCTGGTCCCTGACGACAACCTGGTAGTGTTCACAGATGAACTCTTTTGCAGCTAGCACAAGCCTGGGACAATTCAGCAGCAGCCCCAGCCTGAAGATGGCCAAGCTGTTTCCCAACACTAGCTTCTCTTGGAGGTAGGACACACATACAGAGAAAATGGAAGGAATCTGGTACATGTTAGCAACCATGAAGATATCCTGGACATTCTGCTCAGTCAAACTAATGTCTGAGGTGTATAGATAGCGTAGAATTATTCCCATAACACCAGGCTCCACATCTTTCAGAATAATCTCACGCTTCTTGCTCTCTTCCAGGTCCGACAGAAACATTGCCTTGAAGAAGGGACTGCTGGCTGCCAAAACCAAGCGGTGGCAGGGGAATGTCTT
Source organism: Macropodus opercularis (assembly GCA_030770545.1). Lineage (NCBI taxonomy): Eukaryota > Metazoa > Chordata > Actinopteri > Anabantiformes > Osphronemidae > Macropodus > Macropodus opercularis. The sequence continues at coordinate 2,298,528 of CM061105.1, forward strand.
GTCCTGGACTTTGAGTACACAGTCTATAAACTTGTCATTCTCCAAAAGGTCACATAGTCCGTCCTGAAGTAAAGTTTGTTGGTACATACGAGGCTGCTCCACCGGGTCTATCGTCATGGCAGCCATTTTGTTCTATCCCCTGGTCCTGGTTGGATCGTGTTGGCAGTCTTCTTACTTCCTACAACAGAGAAGGACTGTCAGTGTTCACAGGGCTGCCCAGAGCGCTGTGGAAAGTCCCCATGGGTTGGTTGACTGGTGGCTGCAGCTGTCTGTCTGTGACGGTCAGTTACCATGTAAGTCACAGGTATTTATAGAAAGCTGACGAATCCATTTTGGTGGACAAAAAACAAAGCTGGCTTTTTACAGCTCCACACAGACCCAGCCCACAAACAACTGAATTACTAACCAAGACAACTCACTGGGTGGTATTAATCAGATTACTTTGACATTCTAACATTTCTGTTTCACATGTAATTAAATAAATTTAACAATTAATGGAGTGTCACATTACAATGTGTAAATTACAATATATTAATAAATAGCAATAAGTAATCCCAATGATTAATCATTAGGGAACACACAGTATGTTAGAATAGTGCACATTATTTGTATTCGTTAGTTTTGATATAATTGGAAACTCTTCTCCATCAATGCCCCCCCCCCCCCCCCACACACACACACACACATACAGTTCTGTCTGGAATTAGCAAGGGATCATATTTCTCCAACTTTAGCTTCTCTATTTTCTCATCTGTCCATCTTTCACATGCCACTGTTGCATTGCATGTGATTAAGCTTGTGTCTCCCTTTCTGCCCCTCTTCAGTTGCCTTTCTACAGGGACTTTCAGACTCAAAATTACGTGTCTCCAGAGGCATTTGTTGGCCCTGCCGAGCTGCCTGTGTTGTTTGTCTGTTGTTATTGTTGTGTTTTTCCTTTTCTCTCACCCCAACTGGTTGAGACAGACAGCTGCAAACAGCAAGCCTGATTCTGCTGGAGAATTCTTTCATCAAAGTGAGGTTTTGCCTACTGTTTGATGTGAATTGGCAGGTAAACTGAATTCATTTGAATACACACACAAACAGAAACAGAAAAGCTGTCACTTAAAGATGAAGAAAAACTTTATTCCAAGTCAAACATTTGGAACTCAGCATATTGTAATAAAAACCCTTTAAGGAGAATCTGCTGTCTGTCTGTTCCCTCAACCTGTTGCACCAAAGACAAAGACACAACAGGTTGAACATTCACTAAAGAAGATCTAATACATTCTCAAACAGCAGAATGTTCTATACTTTATATTTGTTTTCATTAAATGTAGAATAATTCTATTTTATAAATATATATATATATATAATCTGCAAGCAAAGTGGAGGAGCTCCACAGCACCTTTTCTTACTTTTATTTTTAGTTCCTTTATAAAACAAACAATACAATTTTTTGTTCTGTTAAATTATAAACACAAACTGCACTTTTGGTGGGTTTGTGCCAAAGGCTCTGGTGATTATCAACAGCAAGTGCACCTGAGGATATTTCACAGTTCAAAGCACAGGCATGTGAAGAATATTAATGACAATTTTTACAGTCAGTTTCGAATACAGTTTGCAAGACAATAGACGTTTGCTTTTAGTCTATTTTTCTCCAACCCTAGTTCTCCGTCTCTTTATTCTGCTTTTTCTTTCCCACCATCAACTGGTTTCACTGGCTCTGGATCCTCCAACAGGGCTAATTGTCGCTCTCTCTCCTTTATCAGCTGCACTCCACAGTAGGTCACAAGTAACACTGACAGAGTGGAGACAGGGAAACCTGGAAAATGAAAACAGATAGAAACAACAAAGGGTAAAATAAGTAATAAAAACTTATGTGAACTAAAGGTTTGTTGGAATGCATCTGAAAATTATCCTGTTAACAACCTTCAGTTTCCAGAGTTCTTTGATATGAAAGAAAGCAACAAAGGCGACACTAAAGTCCTTTAATGTCTGTGCTGTTCTTGCTTTAACTACAACTGAATACTTAGTCCTTTCTGTTCCCTACCTTTAAAAATCAGCCTTTTTCCCACCAGTTTGGCAAACTGCAAACTGTTGAGGGACAGAACATTGTAGAGTATGATGGCCCAGAAGTTGGCAGCATTGAACACACCCCGTATTCTGCGTGACATTGCTATGCCCATAGCAGTCTGGAAAGAGAGAACACAGGAACTCGCTTTAACTTGATGTGTAACTTAATGTGAACTTCTGTCTGAAGCTTTCATCTTGTATTAAGAATGCAATGGCAATATTGGACTTTTTTTCAATTGCACTCTCTTGTCTCACCAAACTGAACAACACATTCAACATTAATAATAAAAAATGTTTTTTTTAAATATGGCTTTTCTCTAAACTACAGTATTTACAGCACATATATAGCCCCCTAACTTTCTTTTTGTTATTCCAAAAAAGATCTGAGAAAGAGGGTGGTAAGAGAGTGTACATAGCAAACAATGTGAAAGCTGGAAAAAAAAACACAAGATAATAACTGAACTTGAGTTGCCAGTCAGAACGAAGCGTTGCTGGAAACATAAAGAACTATAAGGTCATTAAGATATAATACAGCCCAAGTATAATATCTGTTTTATCTCTGTTTTATCTGACTTTAGTTGAAGAAAGTTAAGCAACATCCAGGAACTGTTGTCTTTTAAACAAGGTTGAATGAAATCTGCTTACTCTTCATGCAGGTGATTACAGTTCATAGTTGTCTTGCCACTGTTTTCTCAGGGATTTTAGAAATAAAGGGCAGATTGGATATTGATTGCCATTTTTGAGCTCATGAATATGCACATCGATTTAAGCTATTTGTAGGAAGACTCTGATACATTTTTGTAACACCTGATCCCCCACCACCACGCTTGTGAATGTTTTGTTCTTGTATTCTACCCTTGTGTTGTTGGTTTGTCGTTACCCCTCATTACCTGTGTCCATATATACCTACGTCTGTGTCTTGTACTTTGCTAGTGTGTCTTCAATTGTCCCGTGGTTCCTTAATCCTTGTCCCTCATTCCCTGACATCTACCTTGGTTTGGAGTTTCTAACTTGTTAGTTGTGTTTTTCCTGCTGTGGCAGTGACTTAGCTTTTGTAGATAATCAAGCTTTAGTTTTTTTGTATTCAATTTAAAGTATTAATTTCTGTTCTGCTGTGATTTTGTTTTCATAGTTATCCTAAATTTAGTTTTCCTTGTTCCCAGCTCTGCTGTGATTTTGTGTTGTTTAACTAAAACCTTGTTACTAAAGCGAGACATCTCTCTGGCAGTGCTTTGCACATGGCTCTGAATTCAGCTTGGTGACGATGCAGTTTTATCTCTATCTCTTCTATCTCTCTTCTCACTCATGAATAATTTGCAGTTGTACCAACCCAAGGTGCTTTTTTATATATTATTAAACTGCCTTTCCATGCTGGCAGGATTTGTAACAGTCTAAATATTGGGAAGTGACGCTATATGCTTACAACTAACCATTTTAAATTTTTCTGGGACCACAGACATCATATAAGGTAAATGGAAAATTGCCTGAATTTCAAGATGACAAGACAAGATGAGCCAAAAACACCACGAAGAGAGAGGCTCTACCCCATAGGCCTACTGTCATAAGTCACTCTCACTCACACAATATATTTGCCACTTGAAAGGGTGAGAGTCCACAACAGGACCACATATATAAACAGACAACCACTCACCCTATGGACAAGTTAGACTCCTCAATCAAGCTAATTGTTTTTTGGACTGCAGGAGGAAGCCCATGCAAACATGGGGACAACATGCAGACTCCACACAGAAAGGCACTCTGGGTAACCCTGGGATCTAACCCCATTTGGCCTTTTTTAAAGGCGAAAATTTAGTTTCACCCCATTTCTTCTTGCTGTGTGGCAAGAGTGAAAACAACTACACCGTGACTACACCGTGCCTGATATCTGTTAGGTCCAGATTTTAAGGATGACGACACTCATGAATGCTCCCAAGACAAACCAATACCCAGTGGGCTGTAGTTTTTCATAGTCCAATAGGATAACAAATAGAAAGAGAACAAGGCACTCTGCACAGTTAAATCAACTATTAAACGTTTTTGCTATGCTTACTTTTCTCAGTGCTCTCCCACTGAATCGACAAGGGTAGCTTCATTAACTAACTCTTAGCAACCAGTCAATTTTAGTTTGTGATCTTATCACAACTAATTACCTTGACCATAACTTCTTGCTTCTTCCTTCATTCCTTTTATACAAAACACTGGTCACACTGCAACAGTTCTAAGTGAGTCAGTCCCTCCAACCCTTGAGTTTATTAGTGTTTCTTGATTGGACAGAAGAGGTGGAGGTGTTGCCTCCTTATTTAAAGACTAAATGCAAGCAGTGTCAGGTATGTCTATCACACATTCTCTCACACACACACGAGCCACAGCCCTTGGCCCACCTCAATCATTCAGCCACTGCCAGATTGTCCACAATGTCTATACTGTTCAGAGCCACCTCTCTATTCATCCATCCATTTAAGCCTCATCAAGACCTGCTATCAAATGTTGCCATGTGAAGGTGTGTCAGGATTTAGGACCAGTTTGTGTACTTGTGTCTGGACCTTGTTTTTACCTGAGGCAGCTAGAGAAGAGGATTAAATACAGAAACTTCTATTATTCAAGGAGGCTTGTTATTTATGAAGCATGTGCTTCAATTGGTTTGTTCCCATGCTGCCTTGCATCCTTTTTGTGGCATTCTGTATCCCTCTGAGCACACATCTTAGTTTGCTTGTCTTTTGTTGGAGGAGGCTCTCTATTGTTCTGCCTGAGTCCACCACTCAATGATGTCTCTGCCATCTTGTGGCAGAAATATGACAAACAGCTATTAAGTAGCAATTTTGACTTTTTTGCACAACTTAGTTTTGTCACCAGAGTCACCTGTCACTCTAAACTATTAAATAAAATTTCAAACTACTGACCTGTGCCCTTGATTACCATGATTCACAGATGTCTGATTTGAGTGAGCATGTATGTATTTATCATATAATCAAGAGCACAAGATGTTTGTGCTGTATGTGTAGGACTAATATTTTAGTCAGGTGGGCATACACAAACAAATCCAAGTGAGGTTTGTTTCACCCTGTTCCTGCTTTCAACACGCACCCACATTTACAAAATCATCAGTTTGTGGAAAATGACAACAAACAGTTTTTGAAATTCTAGCTCTAACTATCACCAGGCATTCTGATATTCATTTATTAAACAGCTTGTGAGACCTTGCAAAAACATCATGTCACTAAATTTAAAAACAAACCGTCCGAAATAAGCTCTGTACTTTGTAAAAAGTAGTAGTAGTTTATTTGATAGTTCAGAATAATAATCTACAGGTCTTAAAAGTCATGTGTAGGCTCAATACATAACATGAATAACATACTGAACTGCTCTCTGTTATCTCAACAGATTGTGCTGGTGGTAACAACTTAATGTAAAATAATTTAAAAGCTAATATTACCATGGCATTCATATCCATAACGAGTTTACATAAACTATCTACAACTGTACAACTATTCTACCTTCCTACTGAAAATGGTTCTGTGTTGTGTGATTTGTTTCTCACCTCAATGGTAGAAAATGGCGGTAGCGAAAAGAACTTGGCCACCCACAACTCAAAGTTGAGGCCAAAGCAGTTGAAAAAGGACCAAATATAAACCACTTCACATGGGCCCAGCCACAAGGTTGTGATAGCAAAGGTGCAAAACGTTGCCAGAAGCTCCTTGAAGATTTTATCATGATTCCCACCAATATAATCATAAACATACCTGCAAAATTCAAACTCATATAAAAAAAATCATCTTACATTGTCAGCATTTTGTTTTTAAAATTAATATAAATTTCATAGGTTCCAAATTTATAGGCGCAAACTCACTCACTTGCACAGCCAGTCATTGATGCCTCTGTCAAAGTGCCTAAAAGAACAGAAATTATGCATTTAAATATTCAGTCAGTATTCTGAAGTATTCTGAAGTGCAGTAAGATGAAGTCTGACGCACGTCTCAGCAAACACGTAGAGCATGGTGATACACTTGGGAGGCTGAGGAGGTTCGAGATGGTCTAATGTAGCCACAGTATTGACCACACCAAACATAACAGCTGCTTTCACCCAGTCATACACAAGGTTGGAATAAGCCAGGCCAGCTGTTAAACAAAAATGTAAACAGTGTTTACCTGAAGATACATTGATGCTAGCGAATAAACACTAATGAATAATCTTTAACTGTAATTGTAATGTCGGACAAAGTAGATAATTCTGGAATTTAGGTTTTAGTGCATTTCAGAATAATACAATTTAGCCACACTAGTAGTAAGGTAAAATATTTTTTAAAAACCTATACTAAACTATACATGAATAAACTCACCCAGACACCAGTCAGAAAGCTTGGTCACCAGTTTCATGTCACTGGGGATTGTCAAGATGTAAAGATAATGAAAGAAGACATCTACCACTAGGATAACTCCTAGATGCAACAAGGCCTTGGTGGTGATGTTCCACATTTCCCTGTCTTTGCGTGTCAGCTGCATGTTGTTTGCCTAAAGAATAAATCCAAGTCAATGAAGAACAAGCCAACACTGTTCTGAAAAAATATAAAACCACCCAGCATATTTGGAATTATATTCTCTAATTAATATTGCATACAAAAGTTACTGTTAATAGTGACAGTAACAAAAGCGGTAAATTGGTTTTTAATCATACAAGCTAATATTCAAAGGTATTGAATGGAAGTCTAAACTAGTTTAAAAGCTGCCACTTAAGCTTCTAGCCTTTTTGTGTTTTGTCTGTGTTTGTGCTCTGCAAATTGATCTATATAAAAACACAGATAACACAACAGTATGTGGGTGTTGCGTGTATTGCATTCAGTCAGTTTCTCAACACATTAAATATCATAGTATAGTCCTCACCTGTGCATGATACCTGTCAAAGGTCATGATAGGCCCAAAAAAGAAGAAAGGGAGGTAGAAGTTGTATTTCAGCAGGTCAGAGAAGGTGAAGTTGCCGTCCTTCTTTTCACAGTTCTCTAAAGCAAAACTCATACAACGCATGATGCTGAAGCCACAACCTCCGTAGAACAGAACGTCTTGCAGGTCAAAGGAACCAGTCACCAAGGCTTCCTAAAAAAAGGTTACAGACTGTCAAACATAAATGGTAGCATATAGACTACAATACTACTGAACTATTCAGTATTTGCTTTGACTAAACATTTGACATAATGATATATACAGCTATAACCTTTTCTCTCTGATATAGGTTTTTTTTTTGCAATGTGAACAGCCAAGTGAAGCACTTCAAAACTAAGTTGCCTAAAAGCGACAAACTAAAAGGACAAATCTCTTACCAAAAACAATGGGACAGATGGAAAAACAGGCAAAACTGTGGGCCTGTGGCCCTGAAATAAATGTCCCTGACTTGGGTGATGAATATGCTTGTTCTGTTTACTAAACAATTTATGTGTTAGTGGAAGTGTTACTTTACAACAATAAATTTTTAAAAAGCTCAAATGTTATATTTAGATACTGTGAAGCATATAATTATGACACTTAAATCAAATTAGGCTCCTAATTATTGTATAAAATGCATATGTTCTTTTCATTTCTGAAGATGCGGGTCACCTTTTAACTCTATCAAGTTAACTAGTTTGCATAGCAGCTGGTCCTCAAACTCATCTGTATACTTTTTATCAAGCAGTGAATATTCCGAATATTCATGTAAAAATCGTAATATTTTTTATTTTACCTCACTTGTTGTATAAATGAATGACAGCATGACATATGTTCCCTTATTTAAATAATGGTTTTTAGAATCGAGCAGGACCATGCTGCAGACATGATGGAGAAGTCAGATCAAAAACAGAAGTGGCGTACTTTAGACAGTTTTAAGGTTCCTGTGTTGTCTCTGGATCAGTGGCCTTTTGACCACTTAACCATTGTGCAGCCTTCAAGGATGTCCAAGGGAAAATAAGGGGCGCTCTAAACTGCTTTAAAACATTTTATAAAAGATCTAATCAGATTACAGGAATCTGAAGAGCATTTTACTATGCTACAAAGTATAAAACTAATAAAGTAGCTGCACACTGATCAAACTGAAATTTTGAAAGGACAAAGCATAATTTTATGATAAAATCTGTAAAAAAAATAATAAAAAATAAATGATTTAAGTTTGAAAAGATTATTGCAATTTCTATTGGAAACCTGTAGTATTTTTTTGTTTTTACAAAACACGTTTTTTTTACACAAGAGAATAGGACAGACAGTGTTTTTAAATGGATGATGTTTTGCATTAAAGCGGGCAAAAGCGTATTTTTATGGACCGCCCACTAAATTACAACTTCCTTTTTTGACAAAGCCACTTTTCCTTTATTGCTGCAGCCCCATCATGATAGGAAAATGTTGTTTCCGGTTTAAGGGATTTTTTTAATTAACTTATTATTACTAACTTTATTTCAAACATTCAAATTTTACAAGCATTCAAGTTCTTGAGATATAGATATTTAACACTGGGAAGTGTAGACAAAAGCTTAATAAAGAACAAACTGTTCTAACAGGAGAACATACAACAATTGAAAGCTGTTTAAGTTTTACTATTAGATAAATCGGAAATAAAATGATTTAAATTAAGTTAGACGTGGCACACTACCATAAAGAAAAATTGTGATCTCAGACCTCCTCAATTTCAGCAAATTTAGGACAAGCAATGATTTTTGGGAAACATCGTAACAGGTAGGATAACTTTCAGATATTGACAACTGTTTTACAGTATTCGCGTATTATTATTAATTCATTTAATAAGAATTCAATTTTTCTGTCCTCCGTTACAAGGCCATATTTTATATTATTATACATCAAGGCAAGTCTGGTATGTTCAGCTGATTGGACAAAATACAATTATTAAAATTCTCCCACTCTTATGTTTCACTGTTGTTGTTCCTGATATTTACAGAAAGTGCAAACATTCTATAAAAGTGCACATCTGACAAGTTTATTGTAACATTTCTTGGCTGTAAATAGACGGTTCTGGATAAACAAACATGTGGGGCATTGTCAGTGTATAATCTAAATACCCTTGGATTGTTCTAATAAAGGCTTGAGGAATCACTTTACTAATTGCATAATATTTCTTACCATTGCTAGTTGGATTGTATACATATATGTTCCTCAAGAAATGAGGTGATCAAGAAAGGCTGAATGGACATGGCCAGTTGAGTATAGATGAAGTTATGGTAAATGAAAGAAGGGGAAAGCACACACTGCTTACTTAAAATACAGAAAATCGTGACTAATTATTCCTATAAAGTCTACTCAGGTCTACTATAAGCCATCTCATTTAAAACCCCACAGGTAAATCTAAATCAGAAAAGCTGTCATTGTTTTTGTACTTAAGTCATGGTAGAGCTTTAGCTGATTTAAGGTTTGAACCTAGATCCACTCACTCACCTGCCACAAGTTATAGGGCTCCAGCTTGATGGAGGCCAGTGTGATCAGACCCGCTGCAAAGCACATCCATTTCCTCTTGACCATGGCCACACTGTAGAGGATGATGCAATGGGACAAAACTAGAGCCATGAAGGTCCAGCCCATTGTCACTAGGACTGCCAAACCACCATACAAGCCAAAGATCAAGGATCTATGCTGTGGGTAAAAACGGGCCAGTGTCAGTGTAACACCAACGCAGGATTTTTATTGTATTCGACATGCAAATTAATGCAACACACATAAAGAGCGGTGTTAGCAATAATACCATACAACATCATGTGGGATTAAACTGTGTGAAATGATGATTTAGTGTCCAGACATATATGGCTCAAATGAAGCACAAAACGACTGTTATACACTTTATTAATGTTACCTTACATCCATCTATACCAATCTTCATTGTAAGCATGAAACAAGATAGAGAACATGTTTGAAACACAAAGAGCCATTTAAAATGTGCTCAAAACATTCAGTGGAAAGAATCACAGTACATTCAGCATCACAGTGTAACAGAATGCAACTCATCCTCATACATCAAATCAATTTTTCATTAGATCCTGCATTACTGAACTCCAGTCTTTGTGTACATTCACAAGCGCAAACACACATGAGTACGTGTGACATGCAATTATATACGTCAGAATACTTTTCTAGTCTGCTACAACAAACACATGCACACACCTTTGGAGCTATCAAGGTGAATATCTTGGCAAAGATCACATGACCAGTGAGAGAAAAAAGGATATGATTACGAAATGTACTGAACCACATCATCCATTCGAAGTCTGACACATCCTGTGGCAAAAGAACATCAATTAGTAACCGCTCTCTTTTTACATCTTCCATAAATAAATTGACACAGTGATGCACCCACTGGCCACTTTATAAGGTTACCTGTACAGTCTAATTAAATCCAATACAGCAACTCTAACATTAGGACTATCTTATAACGTTATGTACTGCAGTAACATTCCAGCACCCACCATGAACACAACAGAACACATAGCTGAATAAATTAAAAAATGTAAAAGTAGAGTCAATGGCAAAGTTGGTGCACTGAATATAATTAGACAGTACAGGCAAACCTGCTGTAATAAAGATGCTGGCAAGTGCTAGTATCTTACCATCTTCCTGCCAAAATAATGCCACCCTGGTTTCATGCTTTCTTTAAAGGCTTTTCTTTTCATATTCTCTGGATAAAGAAGAAAATGTAGGAGAGTTAGAAAAAATATGTAAGGAAACATTGTTCGCTGATGGCAGTATACACTATATTTCCCTCAGTTGTGGTTCTTAATCTTTTGTTGGTCTCAGAGCTGTATGTTTCCACTACACAGTGTGTAATTGCTGGTCCAACCAACCTGCATATGTTTTGTTTACTGAATGCTGTTGTTGCTCCTTTGTTGGCTGTGTTTTTTTTTCTACTCTGTCTGAATTAAATTGAACTGAATATTAAAAAGAGATCCAGTACACTGGGACATATGTGAACAGCAGTTCCTCCAGCTTTGCGTGATTACTTCAGTGGCCATGACGAAGGACATCAAAAGGTGAGAGTCGATAAGAGAAAGCCTCTTTCGATTTCTGAGTATACAGCCATATTTCTAAAACTGGTTACATTGCTACTGTAGCTTGAAGACCTGGAATATTGGTAGATGTAGCAGTCATAAATGATCATTTCAAAAAAGTAATAGTTTGAAAGAAAAGGGTAAAAGTAAGATGGTATCATGAATGACTATTTAATCATGCCATGCGTTTACACAAAGTTAGAAACTTACACTCCATCCAAAACGCTATTAACATTCCACAGACAAAACACAGAAACGTTTGACATCTTTTCATCGTATTATATTTGGGAGTGGCCTTCTTGTTGAGTAGGTTTTAAACTGAAACATCATCGAAAATAATTTGAGAGTGACTGGAGCGTCTTTAAAATATCTTTTTATTCATGGAAATGTGGAGGGAGTGCTTGGAGGACCTGGCTCCCTGATCATTTGCTAAATGAACTTGAATGTTTTAAATAAAATACATCAGTTTCATATTTTCACATGAAAGTGACTTTTCAGATAACTGACTTTGAGATTGTAATGAATGGAGAATTACCTGTTATTTTATTAAACCATATATAATAAGGGTTCATTTCCTTGAAAATTGGGCATTGCTTTCAGTAAACTTCAGCAAACCTCTAGCATTTTACCATTGTTAATTTTATTTTAAGCCACACTGGCTGCATTTGCTCTTGACACATTTTGCACTTACCGCTTGACGCTTCAAATATCCAACTGCCTGCCCATATCAAGGCTCCAGTCAGTACAGCTGTATAGAGATACAGCTCATATCTGGGGAGGGCAGCCTTGATCCCCATGATAATTCCGTATACAGGGAGTCTAAAGGCAACAGAAGACAAACTGTATGAGCATAAATATAAATACACGGACATGTTAGTAACAAGAGTAAGACGTCTATGTACAGTGTTTTAGGTGTATTAATATGTTTATGCAGTGATAATTATATAGCAAAAACTATTTCAAATACAGTGGGTAAAACAAACCCAAAACCCATGATGGCATCATGCCTATTCAGTGTGTCAAACTAGCAACGTATGATTTTACTAAGAAGCATTTAGGTTCGACAGACCATTGACTAAAATGGGAATGTAGAGCACTGGCTTCTCGGAATGAACCTCGTCAGCTGCGCAACCCTAGCTCTCCTTCCTATTATAGCTCTTGCCGTTGGTCTGCTGTGTAGCGAGACAGCTGCAGTGCTATGTGATCTAGGAGGCGCTGGGGATTCACTTAACAGAATGATCAGTGCTGACTGGAATGACCAAGAATGGTGCAGCACAGTGGGAGAACGAACTATTCTTTTCCTGCGGAAAGCAACACACTCGCGTGGTTCAGCGTGCACGCGCGTGTGGCCAGGCTCAAATCCTGCACTTTAGAGTTCAAATTAAAAGAGTTGCACTGATAAGTTCTGCCAAGACGCAGCCATGGTGAAGTAGGACTGCAGCTCAGAGTCCTGCATACAAATTCAGGTTTACTGTTTCGTTGCGTCATGCTTATACCGCTGAAAACACTGGTCTGTTTTAATGGGTTTGCTTAAATTGACCAGTTGACAAATACAAATACTTGTTTCTACTAACCTTGTTTCCGCTTCACACCGCAAAGAAGAGGACGGGACTGTTTACACTGCGCCTCTTCAATGTAGAAAAAAATAAACTGAAAATGGAGACGATGTGGTGGTTACAGCAGGTCTAATTTATCTGTCTTATGGGGGGGCTTGCCTGTGATCGCCAGCCCTGGCCTGCCTGTGAGGATGTTGCGGACTCAACGAGAGGAGGAGAGAAGCAGGAGGAGGTGGGGGAACATACTTATCCTTCGCTACTGTACCGCAATGAGGGGTGGTCCGCAAAGAGCCCTCACTGGATTGAAGGCACTATGGAACAATAGAGATGTGGAGAACAGGAGCATGGACCTTCTCATTGTTCCCACCAATGCCAGCGTGAGACACCGTTATTCATAATCATAGTCATAATCGCCATTCATAAACTACGACTTTAAAATGTGTTGCGCGTGTAAATAGTTGGCACGTAGGCTACAGCACTGGATGACTTGAAACGCCGTTGCAAGTAGTTGCTAATGTAATAACAAACTATTTAACCAGCTATAACCTCGTCAAAAGGAAACCAGGTTCTTTATGCATAAGGAAAAGAATCAGCCATATACTTCCATGTTGATTCTTCCCCTGTAAGTGAGCCAGTTACTAAGTGACACTACCTTCAGATATGCATAAGTACAAAAAACTGAGTCATTTAGCAAGAAACATTAACTCTACTCTTGTACAGTGCAATAATGTATTTTATCTGTCTGAGAAAAAGCTTCTACGTAAAGCATGTCCGTATTTAAACACTAGGTGACGCTCTCCACTTTTAAAATAATTTTCACCAACCAATCAACATAAGACGCACACTAAGGATTCTGATTTAACATGTGCTCTTTTCAAACAGGCTGTAGCTTTTAAGTTAGACCTACTCCAGGTTTTCTTATTTTTAAAGGAGTATTAAATATTATTTTTATCTGCTATGTAAACAATGAAGATCTTTGCGTGCAACCAATGATGTTAACGATGCAGAGGAAGCTTGAGAAAGCCGCGTTCTGCCAGCTGAGGGTTGAGCAACGCAGCTCTGCGAACGCTGCCTGCTCGGGGCGATCCGTCACAGAAACAAACCGCCCCCTCCCACTGCGAGTGTCTCTCTTCAGATTCAAGTCAAAATACACGAAGCCTCCATGCTGCACGGGGAATAAGGGCCAGTGGATATGAACTGTTTACTGGGTAGTGTTAGTTAACGTTGACTAACTTGCGTTTCTCAGTTTTTGTGATTAACGGTTCTGCCGACGAGCTTCCCAGGGGTTTCAACGTTGTTTCAGACGCGGCCTCACATTTTGGACGAATAGAGCTTCCCAGCTAACTCGCTAAACAAAGATACTTGCTAATTTCAACTGCTTAGCTATTCGGCCTCTCTTGTTTTTTGTTTTTTGGGCACGTGCTGTTACATAAATATTTATTTGTAGCGAATATGTTTTGCCGAGAGCCATAAATAACAGGCATTCACTGACTTATATTCACCACCGTGCTAGTTGGCTGGCTACAACCGCTGCCGTAACACTCCGCCTCGGACGGTTGCCTGGCTTTGTGAGGCTAGCTGGTCATCCTCCTCTGAAACAGCTAGCTAACAGTAACGTTAGCTAGCAAACAATTCAAGCGCGCTTGATCGAGTAACATTGTGGAAGCCAAAGCGGTAATAACTACATATTTAAATGGACCACATGTCTATAATAACTCAAGTTTCCAATTCGAAGGAGGAGGAAGTGATATCGTTTAATCAGGAAAACGGTAAGAAAAAGTCTTGTTAATGGTGGGTGTCTAATGCTAGCTGGTTAACTACTTTTCTTGACTGACGTTACGCTTGCACTTGCTAACTGCTATAGTAGTGGAAGACAGCGCTCGCCAACATCGTAAGCAACATGTTTATCGCAGGGCCTTGTCCAAACAAACTATAAAACTAATTTAGCAGTGGCCGTTTTCTGCGTTTGCACATTATAAACGCTCCTGTGAAAAGGCTTGTGGTTTTATCCATTAACGCTGGCTCAATTAAACCTAACCATCAGTTGTCATCTCCGATTAAAGCGAGTATTTTTGCTTCTCTTTCTGGGCTTTCACCAACGTTGTACAATTGGACTTTTCACCCGAACATTAAATCTCTATTTACTTGTAAATGCCACAGGACTATGTTTGTTCCATTGTTTCTGTCGCTATTACGCCAATTTAAAACGGGTCTAGAATCAAAACCACAACAGGTGTCCTAGTCAAACCAGAGGGGTATTGTACAAAACCAAGGGATTAACCCGGGATTTCTATATCCTGGCTGAATTTATCAATGACCTGATAGAGCAAAAGCAGGTTCAGATAAACGCAGTGTGGTTACTGTGGAAAATTCTCCATAGAATGAATTCTCGCTACCTGTGTTGTGATTAAACTCTTATCCTAAAAGCAGATTGAAGGCAAATTAAAAATAATATGGCGATTTGTTCTCGTTACTTGGGTAGTCTAGTACAGGCTAACATTGAGGATATCTTTATTTTAGTGACTTTTCGTGTATAGCTGATTGCTCTATAAGAAATTATAGTACAAATATGCTGCAAATATGTTGCCTTAATTTAATTGTTTTGCATTAATTTGATTTAATTTCACTTTGTAACGTTGGTTCCAGTAAAGTACGTAACAAGGCTCTATGTCGTCTAGTATATAAAACCTACTTTAAAGGTTAGCTCACTATTTTCACTTGACAGTGACCTTTTACTGGACGACATAGACAAGGAGAAGTTAATACTCAGACCTGAGCCTTTACAGTAGGCTGTAGATACCAATACCAGATAAGGTATACTCAAGGAAGCTCTCAAGTATTAATAACATAGTTGGACTCTCATCATTCTAGTTTTGAAACCCTGTTAAAATTTTGCCTTTTTTAGGTTTTGGCCACATTAGACCTGGTCCAGGTCCTACACCACAACAGGTATTCTTTTGAAACCAGCTCTAGTTTAACAAGTATTAATAAAATATAATCAAGATGCTGTTTACCAGAGGTAGCTGTTAGGGTTAGGAATTATAATTTTCATCTGACAAATGTAGAAAGTGTAAAATTTCTCTCTTCAGTACAGTTTTAGAATTTAGAAGGTTAAGAGGGGGAAATGATTAACATTAGGCACAAAATGTAAGATCTGGTCTTAATGATGAGTGAGATGATACAGAAAGTAATGCAAGTACACTGAAAATGAAATGAAGATAAAATATTAAAAGTACCTGTATGTATGAATATGAGAAATATTACAAAGTGTAATGTATGTATGACTGCTAGAATACAATACAATAATTGTGAATGGGTTTATTACGTTAGAGGTGCCAAGTATGAACTGAGAAGATAAAGCAGCTGTTGTTTAGCCAAACGATCAGTTGTCTTGTGGTTAGGGCCAGAAAAGCAGAGTATGAAATGACACCAGAGGTTAATGGAAGATAAAGAAGTTGAAATGATTGTCATGATCTAATATAAATTACAGAAAGCTATTGAGAGAAGTACAGTAGTGACATACACTCACTCACTAATGTTTCCATTATTGTGCCCTTAAAAAACCAACAGTAAAAGCACTAGCTTAAGTCCCATGGGTAACCATAGACGATAGTAACTTATAAATTGATTTAACAAGTGCATGAAAAACACCCTGTTTAGAATGTACAAACTGTCTTCACAACAAAAGAAATCAGAGACAGACACTCCAGCCTAGTGAATGAAACCAACGATAGGTAGTGTTAGCAAATGGTTAAATTGCTTTGTTATTTAATACTCTTTCACTCACACATGGTCTGCAGCAAACTTCACATATTCATGTTCATGTTCAAGATTATATGAACTAGTCCCCATTATTTTCATTTTAATTTGGGTGATGAGACACCTAGGCCGATGGGATGAGAATATGTATCAGCATCACATCTCACATCACACTTGTCAGTCCATTAGTAATGTAATAATCTAAGTCTTTCAAGCAGTTTTCTGGTGGTGCAAAGGTGTCCCATAGTAACTAACTACTATGAATTCTGTGTGACTTAAACACGTGGCATCATGGGAAATTATTAGTGCAGGTATGTGGGAGTAACTGGTGGTAACTATTACAGTTTATGTTGTTGAAACTATGCATATACCACTACACTCATATACAGGTCATATTAGTATTAAATGTTTTAACAATTTAATAGTTTTTTGGTAATAATGCAAGAAAATTAGGGCTTGTTTGTCTAATACAAAATTTTGGTGTGGTGACTATGCAAGGTCTGTATATTAATGCTTATTTGTCGGTCCATTAAGCCATTAACATTTGCCCATATAAGAACTTCATGGTTATAACCTTTTCAGTGTAGGTACATAGCTTTATGAAGGCATGATTGCTTTCGTAAATTCATTGTGTTCCTCCATATTCCACCACTCATCTGGGGACAGGTTGCAGGGGTAGCAGTCAGTGCGGTGTTCCCAGAACACCACCTCAGGGAGGTGTCCAGGATGCATCCGAAAGAGATACCCAGGCCACATTGCTTTCTCCCTCTCCTGAACAGCACCCCAACATATTTAAACCTCCCCCAACCTGGAGAAGACAAACCACGCTTTCTCCAGTCAAGCAAATCTATGTCTTGTAATTTGAACTAAACCTAAACATTGTCTAAATATTTTATGTATAGTCTGTGTCCCCCATTTTAATGGATAAAGCAGTAAAGACTATGAGTGAAAGAGTAAAAGCAATGTATCACAACTCAAAAAGAGATGGCAGGTCTGCCTTTGTTAATGGAATACTGATGATCAATTTCATCAGTCAGTAAGACTCAAATAAAGAAAATTCACCAACAGAACAGTTTTGTTGCAACATACCCATTTGTACTGTGGGAATTTGACTAATGCATGAAATTCAAACCTGATTTTAGACTGAGTTGTAGTTTTTTAATGCAGGGTGTAGCTGAGCAAGATTGTGAAGTCAAGCATTGATTTAGCTTTTAATTCTTTCTGCTTCTAATTTTTTTGAAGAATAAGTCTTAAAAAAGTATCTGACCATGTGTCCTCTTTTAACTGCAAGGGTTGAGTGTAAGCAATACATTACCTACGTGACTTAGTCACAGTCCTGTGAATCAGGACTGCATCAGGTTGCAGGACCTGCTGTTCTATCCCCAACTCTTCCACTCCACATTCTGTATTCTTCTTAAGGAAGACTATGAACCTCAAGCTTTCATACCTTTTTTTTATTATTTAACCCAATGCATATCTTTTAACATGTATTTTATCCTAGCAGCTGTCCTGCAAGAATGTAGAGAACATTGCTTGAACAGGCTCCAAACTGTCTGGACAGAAATTGTCCACCTTTGCTCTCCTCTGCTGGCTGGCCTACAACACGTGCTTTTAACACTGGTTTTGCTGTCAAGCAGCAGCAGCAGCTGCCTAAATATAGACTTGTTGGCCAGAGCACCACTGACCTCTAGGCCAAGTATAACTACTTGGCAGTAATAAATATCCTAAACCAAACCACCTCAATTGGAAAAAAAAAAGTTGACTTTTTTTAACCTTCATATCTGCTGCTTTCTTGCTTAGATTTTGGGCAGTGTTGCAGTTTAAAGAGATCCACCATTTGTTCATAGAGATTAATTCACTAGAACCATAATGTATCTGTGAGTGAAGTTGATCAGTGTAAATGCTAAAAGTGAATGCTCAAGCTTATTGATAAATATATGAATGTATGTATTTAGCATCCTTGAGACTGTTGGTATTTGGTCAGTCACTGGCTGGTTTTCAACAGTGATTTATATTGTTTGGTCCACTTAGTAGTTCTTAACTCAACATCAAGAACAACAGCACAAGGAATATCTGTGTAATGTAGGACTGCGTGATATGAGTGAAAAATTGCAGTGTGCACTAACACTTTTGAGAAGTGCAATAATCTATATAGTTGCTTGCTTTATTCTGAAAATGTTACACTACAAACTAGTGTATTTCACAGGTTCAGTGAATATATTACTGCAGTTGTGTTGCTGGCAATAGCAATGGCAATTTAGACCATACTGTGAGAGAAAAGAATAAAATATGTATATTTTAATTTTAGAATTTAATATCCAGACTCTCAGTTCAATATTTGATCCAGATTGTGTACAGTGTGAATGTTGTCAGACATGTTCAACTGGGCTAGATTGCTACAAGACCTAAATGCTAAGCCCAGTTGACCTGATGCCCCCTGTCAAAGGGGGGTGCAGTTTCATCACCTGATTGATGAAACTGCAAAATTGCAGGATGTGCATACTCAGAATTCCCTTACTTAATTATTGTGTATTATTGTGTAGGTCTTTTGCTATGTTTTTATTGTGTATATTAATATTATAATGATCAGCCAGTCCTAGTGTCTTGTAAATGGTTAATATTTGAGTATGAAATCCTGGAATGTCTTAAATGTCAAAGATTTGATTAACAGTACTGCATAAATTACTAGCCTTCGTCCATGCCAGCTGAGTAATGTGCTTTATGGTCCAGCTCTACTCTGCATATGACTCAAGAGTCCTATGAGTATTCTAATGCTTTTTGTGCAGGGATTAATACGGCATCAAACTGTAGTTATTACTGGCAGGAAGCTTTCTTGCTGCTCCAGTGTTCAAGTAATATAGAGCTGAAATGACAAGTCAGTTTTAATAAATAGCAGTAGTTGTTGGCTTGAATATTTTAGGGTTGGATTCAATTTGTGTGTTCTTGTCTAACTACAACTAGGACAAAAAATGTTACATTGTTAAACAGATTTCTAAATCAGAACCCACCCCAACAGAGATTACCTCAGAAACCGAGAGACCAGGGCATCAGTGAAATCTATTTTGTATAGGTTTCATCCTGAGATGTCGCTATTGGGTTTTGTCATGCACATGTACAGCTGTGAAAACGGAGTTCCCCAAGTCTGTACAGGTGAACGTGACCTGCTCCTCTTTTCACTTAAGATTGTGATGCAGTCACTGAAAGGCTGGTGGATATTTGTCAGCTCTTCTGGATCCAGGATTTATGCAGTCTGCAATACCACCTTTATCTTGTCTGATGATCTCCACCGGCCACTGCGTGTCTTTGGTCTTGAATATGCTGCTTACTTCCCAAGCCACATACTCTTAATGTGCGCGTGTGCCCATGGAGGAGAATCTGTGCTCCAAGTCTTTCCCTCTGCAACTGTCTTTCCTCACCTTCTGCGTTTTACCCCGCCCACTGTCCCTCACCCACTAAAAACCAACAGCTGGTTTAACTCACCTGCTAATCTGCCACGTAAACAGAAAAGACAATGAGGGTACGTGGGAAATGTGAGCTCCTCGGCAGCACCTGCCACAACCAACAGGTCTTTTTAGAGCTACACATCTGGCAGTGAAGAGCAGCTCCTATAAATTAGTCTGCCTTTCCCTTCTGAGTGTTTCACAGCTTGTAATAGACGTTACGTTTCACGTACAAACTATGGCTTTGCTATGCTTTCATACTCACGCTGTGAGTCAGTGGCAATGTCAGTCCCTTCTCTCAGACGATATTCATAAACTTTTTTTCTGTGATTGCAAGGCTTCATTCACACATTCCCACCTCTCTGTGCCATCCCCAGATACTAAAGATACTTCAGATATAGCGAGTGGACTTGACAGTCTGATTCTGCATCCTCCAAAGTGCGGAAGACATCTCCATCTTGCATGATGAATTCACCTCCCTCAGTATGGCCAGACTTGGCATACTGGAAAACCTTCCTGTACCGATAGGAGAAAGGTGCTGGGTGGTAAAATTGAGAGAGCCTTCATGATCAAGGCAGCCGCTGCTGTACATCAACCCCCAGTGCAGTGTTGGCTCAGCACGCCTGGTGGAGAGAAATGTACACACCAGAAAAAAATAACTGTGCAGCAAATCTGTGGTCACACAGCCAAGTAAATCTCAGTCCCTGGATACTTCAGCTGAGACATGTTCATAAGAGCAGTGGACCTCTTTGGTCCCTGTGAAAACTCACAGTGGGCTTTGTGGTTCTCTATGAATGCACAGGGTGACCCCCCCCCCCCCAATTTGGGGTGCTTCTGTACCCTGAGGTGGGGGGTGCAGGAAGAATCACCATTTGGACCACAGGCTATGTAAGACAAAGACCCATATAACTGGTCTCCATGGAACTCTACAAGCTGAATGAGAGTAGACCCCGCATCTGAAGAATGTTATTTATTTTATTTAATTTATTGAGACTTGTTTATTGAAGCGAGTTGATTATGATCAATATTGAGTCAGTTAAAGTTTGAAATAGCTTAACTGGTAATTTTCTGGGATTATTTGTGTACTGTAGGGCTGAACTTGTGCCTTCAGTTGTTTTAGACTTTTATAATAACAATATTGTTGTAATTAGTAACTCCAGTTTTGAGACTCTTTTTCCTAATTCGGTTGTTAGGTCCCCCAAAACAGGGTAGGGTCCCCAAAACAAAAGTTTGAATTATTAACAAGATAATTGCTAATATTAAACTAATAACCAAACTACCTCAGCTAAGGGTGAATTATTTTCTCATGTGGCCACTTTAACTGCCGCATAATGATTACTGCATATATTATAGGAATATACAGAATAGTAAAAGTAAGACAGAATTCAAATACACATTTATCAAATGCTTTGTTGTTGTAGGAAATAAACCTAATAAGAATGCCCATTTCCCTTTATTTAGTTTCCTTGTCCATTAGTTATTCAATCAGTTGTATTACTATTATTCTTTTTTTGTCCTGTTAACAGATATCTCTAATCCAGGGTTAGGGTTATTATAATTCTTTTCGGAATCTTTGAGTTTCTTTTGCAAGGCCATGCATATGACACCCTCCTTGCTTTCTTTGCTTGCTTGAAGGAAGAATGCAGACTTGTATAGACTCTGTGCGGATTGAGGGCATCGTGCCTCCTCTTCTCTTCATTCCCTGTACATGTTCAGGCTTTCAGTCATTTAACTTCTAGATGAAACATGGTAGGAAAGTGCAAACAGGTTTTGAGTATGGAACCTCCCGGGCCAGTAAGGTGATATAGCCATGGCTCTGCAAAATGAGCAGGGTGGACTGTGACTGCAGCATCCAACTTGTCATTATTAATACAGTAATTCAATTCAATTGAACTTTATATATATAGCCAATTCACAACATCAGTTATCTCAAGGCACTTTACAAGTAAGGTTTTAAGACCTTACACAACTAAACCCAACAAATCCCAGATAGAGCAAGCTTTTAATTGTAGCCAATCAATAAATTGTACATTTAAATCCTCTCTAACAAGGAAGAAACCTCCAGCAGACCCAGGCTAAGTGTGGGCGGCCATCTGCCTTGACCGGTTGGGGTGAGGGGATAGAGAAGAGAGAAAAGAACACAAGCAGCAACAGAACACAGGCAGGATGGTTGGACCAGCAACTGAACACTGGAGACACACGGCTCTGAGTCTGATGATACCTGTAGATGAGAATAGAGAGAGACAGAAGGGGAGAAGCACAACTAGGAGAGAAAAGGGACAAAGTTAGTCATATGTGGAAATGGAGGCATGTTGGCGGATAGAAGAAAAAGAGCTCAGTGAATGAAGGACGTCCCCCAGCATCTAAGTCTATAGCAGCTTAACTAAGAGATGGTTCAGAGTGACCAGAACCATCTCTAACTATATGCTTTGTCAAAAAGAAAGGTTTTAAGCCTAGTTTTAAAACTAGAGAGGGTGTCTGCTTCTCGAACCTGGACTGGAAGCTGGTTCCATAGGAGAGGAGCTTGGTAGCTAAAGGCTCTGCCTCCCGTTTAGAAACTCTAGGAACCACAAGTAGACCAGCGCTCTGAGAACGAAGCGTTCTGTTGGGAGCATAAGGAGCGATGAGGTCTTTAAGATAAGATGGAGCTTTTATTATGAAGAGCTTTGTAGGTGAGGAGAAGAATTTTGAATTCTATCCTAGATTTGACAGGGAGCCAATGCAGAGAAGCTAATGTTGGAGAAATGTGATCTCTCTTTCTAAGTCCAGTCAGACTCTGGCTGCAGCATTTTGAATTAATTGGAGGATTTTCAAAGAGTTATTGGGACAACCTATGAGTAGCGAGTTACAGTAGTCAAGCCTAGAGGTAACAAATGCATGGATTAATTTTTCAGCATCACTCTGTGAGAGGATGCTCCTAATTTTAGCAATATTCCTCAGGTGGAAGTAGGCGGTTCTAGAAATTTCTTTAATATATGGTGTAAAGGACAGATCTTGGTCAACAATGACACCAAGGTTCCTCACAGTAAAAGTTAAGTATTAAGTGAATTAAGGCCCTCTCAGTTAATGTATTCGCACTGTTATTGTTTTGTTCTGATTCAGTGTAGCTCACACCACTGTAGGTCAGTATGAGAATTTTAATTAGCACTTTGTTGAACAGTTTGTTGCCAGTTGTTCAAGCTAACCATTGTTAAATTATGCAAATAACAAAATTTCCACTTCAGTTACTTTATTCCATTGCTACCATTTGATCACCTCCTGCTCTCCCACTCCTTTTTGCTGTTTGGACAGTGTCCCAATCGAATAGCAGCTTGAAGAAGCAGAGGAACCGGAGCATCTTTAGCACATTTTTGTGCTGCTTCCGTAACTACAATGTGGAGCCACCAGCCACCAACACCAGCCCCCTACCTCTACCTGTTGAGGAGAATGGATCGCCTCCCAAGGTGAGCAGCTGCATCACTGCATGCTAATTTTATTTGTACCTTTTAAAGGTTCAGAAATCCAGAAATATTTCCCTCTACATGTAAAATTGGCATACATGTTTTTATCTGTTGCAAATAGATTCTGTCGATAGTGGTCTCTGTGTTTTTTTTTGTTAATCTCTTCTGACTGCTTTTGTTCTTCCCACCTCCTCATCCTGTTTTTCTGTGTGTCCATCTCTTATGTTGTAGTGTGATCAGGTTGAGGTCATCCCTGTTCTTAGTGTATGTATTGCAATTTTTTCCTTTTGCTTTGCATGCAGGCTGAGGGGGCTGCAGCTCGCGCATTGTCTGTGTGCCTCTGGTGCTCCTCAGAGACCTTTAGTTTTGTTAACAGACTGTAGTTAATTTTCAGCATTGCACTGGCTATGTGGATTTATTATGGGTTTAAATGAGTGTTCAACCACTCTGCTGCGGTCCACTAGTGTGCCGTGAGAGACTGTCAGGTATGCCGTGGGAATTTATTGAATTTCACCTACTTGGTTTAAAAAACATTTTTTGAAAACTAATTATTGTCTGCAAATATTTTGCCATTGTCGAGTGTATGTGGTGTCTAATGCAGTGATCCCCAACCTGTGTGCTGCAGCAGATGAAGTATGCCATTAGAAACAGGAAAATTATCTGATTTCACTGGTTCATTTCTCTAAGTGAAAGGCGTGTAGTGAGAAGCAAAACAATGTAATGCTTCCACAGGGGACAGTTGAACGTTATGTGCCATGGCTCCAAAAGGTTGGGAAACACTGGTTCAAATGTGGCCTCAGTCCCTGCCCTGCACAAGTAACACTTAGTAATTTGTATGCTTTATGAAGTATTAGGCAACTAACTGGTAAACTTTAACTAAAGTTAAAAACATGTAAAAGTTTTTATTAATTAACTGAAGAGCCTTCTATCCAAGAATTAAATCAATTTCATTTAGCTTATACATGCAATTGGATGTTATTAGAGACTTAACCTAATATATTTTCTACCTCAACTGAATATATTGATCTCTTCACTTCAGTAAGACATTAGATTCTTGCAGATTTATTTAAATCACATGAGCTTTAGCGGAGAATTACTTAGATTTCTATAAAGAAGGACCAGAAGGCACAGTGTCCCTGAACTATTTAATAGGAAGCCACACTGGTTCTAGTGGTCTGGTATGTAAACATTTAAAACTCAATTCCTTAGATTCATCCAGTGTCATTGTTTTTTATAGCACTGTATAACACTCAGGCATAGTCCCATACAATAGGTTGTCATTAGTAAATGAGGATTAAATGCATCGTGTCACATTTCTAATGTGGTGTTGACCTTTTTTGTTTTTGTTGTTTATCTCAACACAGTCACTCTCCCTCAGTATATTTTCCATTATGTGCTTTGTTTTTTTCACAGCCACCAGCTAAATACCTCCTGCCAGAGATGAAAATATCAGACTATGGCAAAAAGTGTGTGGTGATTGACTTGGATGAGACGCTTGTCCACAGCTCCTTTAAGGTGAGGTTCTTGTTCAAATATATGTTTGCTGTTTAGCTATTTTTAGCAAGATATTTAAGACCTTTATTATTCATTTGTCTGTTTAATTTTAATACAAGTAGGGTGATAAAGATTCTCATCTTTAATATTAAGTTAATTTATACTGTATGTACTGGATTTGTCTGAAGTTTACTGGTAGGACTAGTTACAGGCAGACTTTGTCAGACTTTGGCAAAGTATACTGGTTTTCTTTCTTGACCAATTTGTTACTGTATAAATTGCAGCATTGTTTGTCTAGTAGGACCTCTGCTGGGAAGTTGCGGTTTTACATGTCTTTAATAAAGTGTTTCACTCATTTTTTTTCCCTTACAGCCAATCAGCAATGCTGATTTTATTGTTCCAGTGGAAATTGATGGTACCATTCATCAGGTATAGTACACACAACAGATTAATTACATTAAAATAAAGACAACCACTTTGTACCCATGTGAAGATCCTGAAGAGACTGGTTGTGATGCAGTTCAAGTAATCCAGGATAGGCTGTATGTATCCTGGTTGGCCTGTTCATGATTACTTGCACTGGGTGGCAGCTGCTGGACTGGGGCAAACGTCTACACTGTGCAAATGAAAATGGAAATGTACGATAATCAAAGAATGTTTGGTAGGAATTATTCTGTGACAGTTCTTGAAAGATATAGAGAAAAACAGAGTTACAGGGTGTCACTTCTGTGTGTTTTGCAGGTGTATGTGCTGAAACGACCCCATGTGGATGAATTCCTTCAAGAGATGGGAAAGCTTTTTGAATGTGTGCTGTTTACAGCTAGTCTTGCTAAGGTGTGTTTAAAACAGTCCATGTTTTTGTCTGATTTATGTTTTAGTAAAAATACAGTCACCTATAGAGAGTAATGGTACTTTTCTGTTTCCTTTTTTTGGTTTATAATTGTCATCTGCTCATTGCTGTCTAAATGTTCACATGTACTCTGCTTTGCTGTTCATGTGTCTTTTTGCATCTTAACACATGGGTAAGTTTAAATTAATAAGATAAGGCCTCATGTTTCTATAGTATCAAATGTTCTTTATGCTGAGTCAGACAGCTGTCATTGGTGTGAGCTGTCTTTGTTATTTTGTAGTAGTATTTCCTGAGGCGCCCTTCATGTTACTGCTTCGATTCCTTTTGGGAAAATACTGCAGCATGTAGTTTTGCAATTTATTCTAGTAGTGGCTGGTGCTTTATTACATGCAGTGTTATAGTTTGTACTGAAATCAGGAATTTCGTAATAAATGTTTATGAAGCTGTGTAACGTTTTTCTTTTTTTTTTTTTTGCTTGGGCAGTACGCAGACCCTGTGGCAGACCTGCTGGACCAGTGGGGAGTGTTTAGAGCGCGCCTCTTCAGAGAATCTTGCGTTTTTCACAGAGGCAATTATGTCAAAGACCTCAGTCGGCTGGGACGAGAGCTTAGCAACGTCATCATTGTTGACAATTCACCCGCCTCTTACATTTTTCACCCAGAAAACGCTGTGAGTTGCTAAACTACACAGTCTGATGATTCTTATGTTATGGTCTTGCCTCAAATGAGTCATAGACACCATTTATCTATTATCCTACATAATTTTGTAGTTCTCTACATTACGGTACAATTCTAAAAAACTGTTTTTAAACTGGAGCAGTGTTTTTAAACTGGAGCAGTGTTTTTAAACTGGAGCAGTGTTTGCCCTTCCCAGTTTTCCACTGTTTCCCCAGCTCTTCGTTTTCTGTCAGTCTGGACTGCCAACACCAGAAAAAAGTGACATTTTATATTGTTGAGAAAAGAAATATGGTTCCGCTTACTTTTATTTTGTAATACAAACTAACTGCCCTTCGTTTTCCTCATCTTTCCAGGTTCCAGTCCAATCGTGGTTTGACGATATGAATGACACAGAGCTTTTGGAACTGCTGCCTTTTTTTGAGGGACTCAGCAAAGAGGAGGAGGTTTACGGAGTCCTCCAGAATCTGAGAAGCAGGTAGCAGGAGACACAACGGCCTGTCAATATTTGCCCTTCTCAACAACATTTTCAGTCTCAGGCAGATCTTTCCACTTGCGCCCTTCTTGTCTCTGCTTCAAGGTGACACCTTGGAGTCTCACTGTGGAAACTTTCTTGTAATCCCATCTTTGCTCTTATCTTCTGGTGACTGTCTGAATGCCAAATGACAAAAACACTTCTAACTAACTTCCCAGACGCACTGAGTCCCACAAAACTCACAAAGCATCCGAAGTTGATAATATTGAGGACAAAATACGCAGAAGAATGAACTCTGATGTTTTGTTTTGTTGTTTCTTTTTCCAAAGCAAAAACGTTTGATGTGGTTATTATAAACAGTTTTTCCCCTGGAACTTCTTTTGTGGTACCACACAAAAATCAGAGCAGATTTTGTCCTCGTATTGTTGCTATGCAGGTGGTAAAAAGGACTGTGATTCTCTTTTCTAACTGGATGAAGTGCCTTGTGTGAATGGTGTTTATATGGGGAGATATTTTGTACATGGCATATTTCCAGAGTACTTAAGTCTTTTCACAGACAATATGCTTTATAGTGGTCACTGGAGTATCTTTATATAAACGTTATACTTTAGTTTTGGGGTCTTTGGGAGGAGGGGCTCATCGAGTTAAATGTCTCCATAGTGTTCAGTTTTTCCCATAGTATACTAGTGCCATTATGTAGATGTGACTTGTTTCTTTCTGCTTTCATTTTATGTATTTTAGGCAAAGAAGTACGCTTGCAATTGAGAACCTTATGCTCAGGTTACAAGTACAGTACTTCTTTGCGTTTGATTGTTTTGATCTGAAAGCTCAGATACAGTTGTGCCATTTATATTTTGTGTCCCTACATTTATTTTTCTGTCTCCTCCTTTTTCTTTTTTTACTTGCCAAAACTAAAAATATTTTTAACAAGCTTCATATCTTAACAGGGTTTCATCAATAACTGTTAACACTCAGTGGTAATCATAGGTTTTATTATTTTGACAAAGGTGTCACTTACATTTCTGAAATTATTTTTATATTTGTTTAATGTTGTGAAGTCCTTATTTGTCATGTCATGCTTATCAGAGGTTTTGGCACACTGTTGAGTTCACCCCAGGGGGATGATATTTCTCCAGAATTGCACACCGTTACAAAATTATATATATTTTTTGTTATTTCACGTGGTCTGGGATCTTATTTTTTCATGAGCCTTGTGTCTTTAAGGAATATAATGTAGGATAGTGTTGGGTCGAGTCTGGACCATGTTGAAAGCGCATCATTGTGGTGTGTGGTGTTTACCTTCCCAGACTCTAACTCTTCACCTCAGTGCCTACATTTGAGAGGAGACACACAAATCAAATGCTGCAAGATTAGCTACTATGGCAATAACTTTTTTTTGGTGTTTTGGTTTCATTGTTTAGAGCCCTAATGAATCTAGCTGATTGGCCTGGTTACCCCAGTGGCTTATAATGTTGAGCATTCACCTTTCCCCCTGTTTGGTCCAGAAATTGGATGCACATAAAATGTAGTTGGTTGTCACTTTGCTTTTACATTTAAATTATTGGAATATCAAAATGACTTGTTTTACAAATGAATATGGCTTGGTTTGCATTGTTATGTTACATGCTGTTGTTGTGGAAGAAAATAAAACTGACCCTTTCCAAACGTGGGCATGGATGATCAGCACACATGTTAGGGGTTAGCTCTTAACATAACACTACTGGGCCACTGCAGAATGACATGATGGCATTAATGCCTTACTGCCTGTGGAGGCACAAAGCAATGTTTATTAATATTATTGTCACATCTACATGTTATTACACAGTTTAATTAATATTTTCTTATGGAGTGTGATATGACCCAACTATATACGCAGACCCTATGTAGTCAGGGAATTAACACTGTGGGACAATAAAATGAAGCAGTGAAGTATAAGATTCTCTGTAGTGCCATCTAGGAATTATTTGCAACAAACATTCTTTGCTTTACTGCTTGGTTTTTGGATCATAGTGTTAATATTGAATACACCTACGCTGCTCCTCTCTCAAGCAAATTAAAATTTAAGAGTTGGGGCTGGTGATGAGTATTCATGATGCTCATGATAATGGTTTGAGTGCAAAGTCTTTTTCTAAAAAGCATTTGGTCAAGTGTTCTCCACCTCTTAATGAGTACCTTTTTTCTGAAGTGTGATATTTGTAATATTTTTGTATCTGCCTTTTGTCAGTATTTGGTGGGAGTAGTTGCATATTACACATTGTATCCAGCGTTTGGTCCTTTTCTTTCATATGTCTAATGTCCCTCTGTTTTGCCTTTGGTAAGAATTGTCAGTCAGGCCTCATTTTTCCTGTTGGGTGTGTGTACACATGTGCATGTGTTTGTATGTACACAGATCCTATTTGTGATGCCTTACCATTTTTCTTTTGAGCGTCACCTCACTCAAAAATCACATTCAACCTTTTTGCATTTATTTAACACCAAAGTTCTACAACACTTGAGTTAGTCACCTTTTTTTAAAAAAAATATCAGGTTGTTCACTTTTTTTAAACACTTGTCAGTTACTTTGTTGGCATTGTGTTGTCATTTTGTGCATCTTTTTTTTCCTTTCCATAATAAATTTCTTTATGGAAACTTTCATGTCTTTTCTTCAAATGGCTAAATGGTACATGAATAAAGGCCAAAGATCATTACTTTAGACTTGTGTCAGTGGTTCTGTCTTGCTTTTTGTTTCATTTCAAAATTCATGACAGCATAATTTGTTGCATTTTTGTTTTTAGTTTATATTAAACTGATGTCACAAAGTACATTGATACATGTTGCTCTTCTGTCAGCAGACTAATAGTAAAATAAACATGTTGTTTAAGACGTAGTTTATAAAAAGTTTAACATTTTTACACTTCTGTTCTGTAACCCCGAAGAAGGTAAGTTCTGCCAAGTGTTGCAAGATTGTTCAAAGAAGCCTGTGACGGCAGCTTTTTGTGTTTTTAAGCATATTTTTCCAAAGTTGGTTATTAATTTTAACAACTTTCATTCATACACTGTCAAGCAAAGGTTGGACTTTCTTAAGTTGTGTGGGTTTTGACAAGTTTGGTCATTAATGTATGACTTCATTCATTCATCTTCTACCGCTTATTCCCCACAGGGGTCGCGGGCGTGCTGGAGCGTATCCCAGCTGGCTATGAGCGAGAGGCAGGGTTCACCCTAGACCAGGGGTGTCAAACATACGGCCCGTGGGCCGGCCCCGGCCCCCAAGGAGGTTCCATCAGGCCCGCAGAATAATTTGAAAGTGGAAAAAATGCATAAAAGACTAATAATAAGGTTTTAATATTTTTAATTAGCTGCAATTCATGGATTATCCGCTAAGGGGAGCACTGTTTCCATCAGAGGAGACGCCGTATCACTGAGACAGACTGAAAACAGCGACGGCATCAATGCGTCATCTACTGCTTGTTACGACGTTGTTACTACCTTGGCCTCTACCTCTCCTACACCCTCATTAGCCAAAACGTTGTTATCCAGGTCTGAGGAAACAGCATCAACTTCCATCTAGAGCCGAGAAGTCAGTGAAGCACCGGTAAAAGCCAGCTACCTAACTGCTAGCGAGAAAGCATTAGCATTGAAGCCGTGTTCCGACGGGGACTTTGTTAAACGATGCATGATGAAGGCGGCTGAACATGTGTGTCCCGAGAAGCAACAAGCTTTAGCCAATATTAGCCTGACGAGGAAAACTATAGCCGAGAGGATTTCGGAACTATGACATTCTGAAAGTTACAGCTAGTCAGGACATGGCACCTGGTGTTGATGCACTTGTACAGAACAAAAGATGCCAAGTTTCAGGAACCAAGTCCAGACTAGATACCTTAGATACTGTTGATACTGCTGCTGTATTGAAAGAATACTGCTCTGTGAAGATGAATCCTTACTGTGGCGATTAAAAACATGTTGATTAATTCAGATTTTAAATGCGTATGTGTAAGTGGTTTAAAAATTCCTTTCTTTAAAAGTCTCACTTAATCTTACAGTGCATTACTATATTATTCAGTACCAATTAAAGTTTGTGCCTTTGTATAATCAGTGGGATCAGTTGCATATATGTAATGATAAAAGTAAATTGCACATTTGCCTAAGAAAATATGAGGTAATTCATGAAATGTTTTGTAGAGGGATAGTTCCTTAAATTCATTCAAATTCATTAAATTTCAATATTTTCCTAACGTTCTTGTGCTTATTTACACCAAAACAAAGGAAAGACATGATATTTTGGTTATTTATAGCAGACTATGGTATAATTTTAATGGTCCGGCCCGATTGACATCTCCCTAGGCCGTATGTGGCCCACGATGTGAAATGAGTTTGACACCCCTGCCCTAGACAGATCGCCACGCCAGTCTGTCGCAGGGCCACACATATAGACGCACAAGTCACAGTCCCACACACACTCACACCTACACAATTTTGGAGTTTCCAATCAGCCTAACCGCACCGTCTTTGGACTGTGGGAGGAAGCCGGAGAGAACCCATTAGGTGAATCCTGTCTAGCATGGAAAGACAGTTTAATACTATATAAAAAAGCACTTCGGGTTGCTAGAACCACATACTATTCATCATTAATTGAGGAAAATAAAAACAACCCCAGGTTTCTTTTCAGCACTGTAGCCAGGCTGACTAAGAGTCATAGTTGTGTTGAGCCTAGTGTCCCTTTAAATCTCAGCAGCAACGACTTTATGAATTTCTTTACCAATAAAATCATAACCATTAGAGAAAAGATTTATCAGAATCTGTCAACAAAAGTCATAAACCGATCTGCAGATCCAACAGCCTTAGATCTGCTGGTTAGACCTATGTCTTACTTAAACTGTTTTTCCCCCATAGATCACACTGAGTTAACTTCAATAATTAACTCTGCTAAATCAGCTACTTGTCTCTTAGACCCAATCCCAACCAGATTACTCAAAGAAATTCTTCTATTAATCAGCACGTCCATATTAAATCAAATCAACCAATCGCTGGTTACAGGCTACGTACCACAGGCTTTTAAAGTTTTGTAAAGCTTTATTGAAAAAACCTACTCTTGACCCTAGAGAACTTGCAAATTATAGGCCTATATCCAATCTGCCCTTTATTTCTAAAGTTCTTGATAAAACCGTAGCTAAACAATTATGTGACCACTTGCGTAGAAATGACCTATATGAAGATTTCCAGTCAGGATTCAGATTACATCATAGCACAGAAACAGGTCTGATTAGAGTCACTAATGATCTTCTCACAGCTTCACACAATGGTCTAGTTTCTGTACTTGTCTTGTTAGATCTTAGTGCAGCATTTGATACGATAGATCACAAGATTCTATTGCAGAGACTGGAACATAGCGTTGGGATTAAAGGAAAAGCACTGGGATGGTTTAAGTCTTATCTGTTGAACAATTAGCTTTGGAGTTCCACAGGGTTCTGTGCTTGGTCCAATACTTTTCAGTCTTTACATTCTTATATACATTCTATAAATTTCCACTGCTATGCAGATGATACTCAGTTATATTTGTCCATGAAACCAGAGGAAACAAACCAATTAGTCAAACTTCAGACTTGTTTAAATGATATCAAATCCTGGATGTCCCAAAACTTTCTACAACTGAATTCAGATAAAACTGAGGTTATTATAATTGGTGCTAAAAACCAGAGAGACTCTTTATTGAATCAGATTGTTACTCTGGATGACATAACGTTAGCTTCAAGTTCTACTGTCAGGAACCTTGGTGTCATTGTTGACCAAGATCTGTCCTTTACACCATATATTAAAGAAATCTCTAGAACCGCCTACTTCCACCTGAGGAATATTGCTAAAATTAGAAGCATCCTCTCACAGAGTGATGCTGAAAAATGAATCCATGCATTTGTTACCTCTAGGCTTGACTACTGTAACTCGCTACTCATAGGTTGTCCCAATAACTCTGGGGGACGTCCTTCATTGACTGAGCTCTTTTTTTCTCTTTTTCTTCTATCCACTAACATGCCTCCATTTCCACATGTGACTAACTTTGTCCCTTTTCTCTCCTAGTTGGGCTTCTCCCCTTCTGTCTCTCTCTATCCTCATCTACAGGTATCATCAGACTGAGAGTCGTGTGTCTCCAGTGTTCAGTTGCTGGTCCAACCATCCCGCCTGTGTTCTGTTGCTGCTTGTTTTGTTGTTGTTGTTGTGTTCTTTTCTCTCTTCTCTATCCCCTCACCCCAACCGGTCAAGGCAGATGGCCGCCCACACTGAGCCTGGGTCTGCTGGAGGTTTCTTTCTCGTTAGAGAGGGAGTTTTTCCTCTCCGCTGTCGCTATTTAACTGTACAATTTATCGATTGGCTACAATTAAAAGCTTGCTCTATGTGGGAATTGTTGGGTTTAGTTGTGTAAGGTCTTAAAACCTTACTTGTAAAGTGCCTTGAGATAACTGATGTTGTGAATTGGCGCTATATAAATAAAG
Organism: Macropodus opercularis; assembly: GCA_030770545.1. Taxonomy (NCBI): domain Eukaryota; kingdom Metazoa; phylum Chordata; class Actinopteri; order Anabantiformes; family Osphronemidae; genus Macropodus; species Macropodus opercularis. Next base: position 2,331,740 of record CM061105.1, read on the forward strand.
TTGAATTGAACCCACGGAGACACGGGGAGAACAGGCAGACTCCATACAGTCTGTGTGGACCTTCTCGTTGTGAGGCGACAGTGCTAGCCACCACACCACCGTGTCGCCCACTCAACTGACTTAATTAACTTATTGTTATTAATTTTAAATTTATTATTATTATTATTAATTAACATCTACACACGTTATGCGAAAACATTTTAGTACTAGTACATGTAAACGTGAGAAATACCTCAATATGAAGTGTCACTCAGCTCCACTAACCCAACTCCACTAAAACAAATCAACAGAAGTGTGTCATAGACCCTTACATCCCATACTGGGTCCAGCAGATGACAAAAATGAGGACCCCCAATAGCAGGATGAACCCCATAGACACAATCTTTTCAGAAGCAGCTCATGGCACCTAGAAGGGGTGACCCAACTGCCCAGGACTGGGGGGGGGCGCAGAGCCCAGACGCATTGTCTCAGGGACCACAACGCAAAGGAGACATCTGGAGTAGATGACACCACCCAGGAAGGAGAAGTGCTTGTCCCAATCTGAAGATGGAGTGCCCACACACTCGCCTATTCATGTGAATTCTGTTCTAAATCACACTTTATCATACGAAACATGACACTATGTATGTCTTACAGTTTTGAGGGCCATAGGTTTTGTAAATTCAAATGATAAAATTGCATATGAACTAAAAATACGTCTTCTCCAGCCGGACTGGGAGCTGAAGAAAAGACTAATTTTCTCAGGAATAACTGCAGGAAGGCCAAGAGTAACACATGAAACACTAGGTTGCCTGAGAGAAATTACATCAAGTGCAAGTTTTACTTAATTTCTTAGAAAAGGTTCAAGTATAGATGTCTTTAAATATTATCAGAACAGACACAATCTATTTTAATGAACAGCAGACAAGTTTTTATTGTTTATACTGAAAATATTGTTTGGAGATATTCTCTACACACAGTGGACCAAAATAAGTCAACCCTTAGGATGCCAGTGTCATAATAATGTAACTACATCAACTAGATACAAGTAAGTACACTGAAACAAACTTGATTCTCTATTAATCAGCAAACTAGTAAAGATACAAAGTAAACTGTAAACTGTTTTCAAAAATGAAAAAAAGGGTAAGTGATAGGGTAGTTTCTTTGTTTGTGGCTTTGCTTAGGTGGTGTTCATTCAATCACAAGCAACAGCAGGCCTTGGTGTTTTCTCGCATGCTACTTACACCAGAAAATTATAGGAAAACATTATTGTGTCTTCTGGAAAGTTTTGAGTGTTTAAATTGGCAGCTGTCTAGGGGTAACTAGTGGTTACTTCATTTAGATAAGGAAATGTACAAAATTGTAATTGTAGTATTATTTTCCTTACTAATACAACGGTATTGAATTTTACCACAGTATAGTATATTTATCTGCTTTCTTGACACTTGAACACTGTTCTATAATTCAAGGCTACAGTGATGGGACATTAAAATAAAGATTTACATACCAAATGTTTTACAAAGGCTTCTGACGTTTGAATTAATAGGAGTAAAAAGCACACACACATAAAGCCCACACTTACTAAAGACTTTATCTTTTCAATGCACTGAATACAATGTTTTGAAAATGAATGACCTGCTGTAAACATTTAATTACGTCCGTTGACAGGAGTGACACTGTTTTGTAAAACGTTTAGCGAAAGGACACGTTTTCCACACTCAAGATGGCGGCGTTTCTGTTCCACCTCTTACGTTGTGACGTAGTACCATGCGTCAGTGTCTCGCGTAAAGTTATGTTGACAGAAGCGGTAGGAGTTGTCGGTGGAATATTAGCCAACACCATCGCAAGCGAATGGAGTAATTACAAGGATAGAATCTTCAGACAGCGTCTCCGTGATTCTTTCTAAATATCGTTAGGAATACAGCACCATGACAGACGACCAAGCTTCTCTAACCTGGTCAATCGACAGAGACGACTACGAACTCAATGAGGTCATAGGTGAGTAGCTTAGCTTGCTAATATTTGCACCCTAGCGTCTCATTCTTTGCACCGGCGTCGACTGCTAGCATCGCATGTCTGGAGCTAACAGAAGGCCAGTTAACTCCTTCAGCCTAGACCAACCCCGAAAAAGGATCAAATTAAATTAGTAGGGTAAACGTAACTACTCGCTGTCAAGCTAATGTGCTGTTTGTGACTTGTTGAAGTGAACTATTTCCTACAGCGTTGTATTAAATGTTTTTCTCAGGCAGTGGAGCCACTGCCGTTGTCCAGGCAGCATACTGCAAACCAAGAAAGGAGAAGGTGGCCATCAAACGCATCAACCTGGAAAAGTGTCAAACTAGCATGGATGAGCTCCTGGTAGGAGACTGTAGCAATATATGGGCCTGTATCTGTAATTCAGATGTATGAATATGTTTATCTCTGTTTATACTAGAAGGCATGCCTTTGCCACAACAAACGTTATAGGTTCTTTACTAACTGATAATGAAACAACATTTGCATAAATGTTTATTTAAATGTTGATTTAAGATGTGATTAGCTGGAATATTCAATTCAATTCAACTTTATTTATATAGCGCCAATTCACAACATCAGTTATCTCAAGGCACTTTACAAGTAAGGTTTAAGACCTTACACAATTAGACCCAACAAATCCCACATAGAGCAGCTTTTAATTGTAGTCAATCGATGAATTGCACATTTTAATAGCAACAGTGGAAAAACTTACCTAAATAGAGGAAGAAACCTCCAGCAGACCCAGGCTCAGTGTGGGCGGCCATCTGCCTTGACCGGTCGGGGTGAGGAGATAGAGAAGAGAGAAAAGGACACAACCACAACAAAACAAGCTGCAACAGACACAGACAGGATGGTCTGACCAGCAACTGAACACTGGAGAAGCACGGTTCTGAGACTGATGATACCTGTGGATGAGAATAGAGAGAGACAGAAGGGGAGAAGCACAACTAAGACAGAGAACAGAGACAAAGTTAGTCACATATAGACATGGAGGCATGTTAGTGGATAGAAGAAACCGAAAAAAGTTCTGTGAATGAAGGAAGTCCCCCAGCATCTAAGTCTATAGCAGCTTAAGTAAGAGATGGTTCAGAGTGACCAGAACCATCTCTAATTATACACTTTGTCAAAAAGAAAGGTTTTAAGCCTAGTTTTAAAACTAGAGAGGGTGTCTGCTTCTCAAACCTTAACTGCAAACTGGTTCCATAGAAGAGGAGCTTGGTAGCTAAATGCTCTGCCTCCCATACTACATTTAGAAACTCTAGGAACCACAAGTAGACCAGCGCTCTGAGAACGAAGCGTTCTGTTGGGAGCATAAGGAGCGATGAGGTCTTTAAGATAAGATGGAGCTTTATTATGAAGAGCTTTTTAGGTGAGGAGAAGAATTTTGAATTCTATCCTAGATTTGACAGGGAGCCAATGCAGAGAAGCTAATGTAGACGTGATGTCTCTTTCTAAGTCTAGTCAGACTCTGGCTGCAGCATTTTGAATTAACTGGAGACTTTTCAAAGAGTTATTGGGACAACCTATGAGTAGCAAGTTACAGTAGTCCAGCCTAGAGGTAAAAAATGCATGGATTAACTTTTCAGCATCACTCTGTGAGAGGATGCTTCTAATTTTAGCAATATTCCTAAGGTGGAAGTAGGCGGTTTTAGAGATTTCTTTAATATATGGTGTAAAGGACAGATCTTGGTCAAAAATGACACCAAGGTTCCTCACAGTAGAACTTGAAGCTAACGTTATGTCATCCAGAGTAACAATCTGATTCAATAACGAGTCTCTGTGATTTTTAGCACCAATTATAATAACCTCCGTTTTGTCTGAATTCAGTTGTAGAAAGTTATGGGACATCCAGGATTTGATATCATTTAAACTAGTTTGAAGTTTAACTAATTGGTTTGTTTCCTCTGGCTTCATGAACTGAGCATCATCTGCATAGCAGTGGAAATGTATAGAATGTATATAAGAATGTAAAGACTGAAAAGTATTGGACCAAGCACAGAACCCTGTGGAACTCCAAAGCTAATTTTTTTGCGGATGGAAGATTGATCATGAACATGAACAAATTGGAATCTGTTCAACAGATAAGACTTAAACCGTCCCAGTGTTTTGCCTTTTAATCCCAATACTATGTTGTGATCTATCGTATCTTGTGATCTATCGTATCAAATGCTGCACTAAGAGCTAACAGGACAAGTACAGAAACTAGACCATTGTCTGAAGCTGTGAGAAGATCATGAGTGACTCTAATCAGAGCTGTTTCTGTGCTATGATGTAATCTGAATCCTGACTGGAAATCTTCATACATGAATATGAAATGCCTGATGTTGCAAATCAGAATAGGTCAACAAATGTAGCAAAAGGTATTTTGTTGTCTCAACAACGGGACAACAATGTGGTTAATTTAGTTTGTAACACCATGTGTGCCTCTTTTTTGACTGTATAGACTGTGTGTCTTCTGATTTTGTACAGAAAGAGATCCAGGCTATGAGCCAGTGCCACCATCCAAACATTGTGTCTTATTATACGTCCTTTGTGGTAAAAGATGAACTGTGGCTTGTGATGAAGCTGCTCAGTGGTGGTAAGCGTTGTTAAGTTTAAGAAACTTCATATTACCTATTTCTACTTTCTTACTCGACTTCAGTTTTGCTGTCATACTTTGTATTTATTTTTCTCTCAGTAAGGCTAAGGTTTGAACTTGAAATGTTTGATTGTATTAGTCTGCAGCTTGTTTAAATAAACACAAGACAATACATTTTGTTCATTGCTCTGCTCTACTTAGTTGCCTAAATAATAAGACCACCTTTAGAGTAACATCAGGACATTTTCTGTGTATCTACAGCTATTAATTATTTTAATAAGCAGTGATTTTATTGATTACTCCTTGGATTAGTAAAGGAATTTCGTAAATTAAAACAAACAGTAAACTACTAACACTAAACTACAAACTACATTGCAAACTACATTGTCTGTTGCCATTACTATTCCATGTTTAGTCTGTGTTTAATCAAAAATATTTATTTATCTTCTCTGAAAAATTACAGCTGCATGTTAATGTAACAAACACTAGTCTTGACATTTTGAATTTAGTGTTTTTGTTTTACACATATATATGTGTACTGCCAACATGCCATGTGATAAGCTTCTGGTTGTCACTCAGGCTCAGTGTTGGACATCATCAAGCATATCATTTCTCGCGGTGAACACAAGACAGGAGTTCTTGATGAGGCCAGCATCGCCACTATCCTAAAAGAAGTGTTGGAGGGGCTGGAGTACCTCCACAAAAATGGTCAGATCCATCGGTGAGTTAGAGTGATTTCTTAATAACATAGCCACATATTTGCCTTTGAGCCTTTCATATCTGTGTTTTCTGTTTGAACTAGAGGTGACTGATTTAGTATTTACAACAGTGAACATGCATAATTGAGCAAGTTTGTTTTACATAAAAGTTCTTCCTATGATCACTGTGAACCACCATTGAGAAATTAATGTAAAGCCAAAGGTTTTGTCAGTTTGAAATATAAAATTATAATATAAAATATAAAATTGTAACCTGAAACATACTAGGTGAAACTGACAACTTAAATAGATTTAAAAGAATTGGTTTTGTAGTTATATTTTTCAACATTAATATTTCAGCTTTCAATTTCTTATTGTGTTTTTTTTGGCTTCATGAATAAAAGCTTTTCTATATTCTAGTAATTATTGTGTGACAATTGAATTTGTAACAGACTCTTCATTCACAGTACATCAGTTACAATATTGCTTGCTCTGACTGATGAATTGTGATATTAAGAGTAAATTAAATGTTTTTCTGGCTGCTTTATACCGTAGAGTGTTTCAGCAGACAGATGAGATACTTATTGATCTTAGATGTTGTGGCAGACTGCATCTAATCAGAATGGCAACAAGTGGCAGATTGGGACAAGGTCAAATTACTTTAAATTTGCTGCTTCATACTGCTTGTTTACAGAAGCAATTAACGTTTGTCCATGCCTTTTTGTCGCTCACATTTGGCTTAGTCACTCACGGTGTGTGTTTTCACGTATAATCCTTATTGTCTTCATGTACAGAGACCTAAAGGCTGGAAACATTCTGCTTGGAGATGATGGCTCAGTGCAGATTGCAGGTACAGGGTTTTCTTTTATAATTTGGTACATTTAAAATAGGATATATTCTCATGCTGAGCATTTACAGATTTGTATTAAATATTTTTTTCCTCTGTTTCGTACATGCTAGACTTTGGTGTGAGTGCCTTTCTAGCAACAGGAGGAGACATGACGAGGAACAAGGTTCGGAAGACTTTTGTTGGGACTCCATGCTGGATGGCCCCAGAGGTTATGGAGCAGGTTAGAGAGTATTGATTTGTACATGCCCAGGTACATACAGGTGGTTGTAACGCCTCATAATTTAGACATAATTCATATGCTTCTTTACTCTGCAGGTCCGTGGCTATGACTTCAAAGCCGATATCTGGAGTTTTGGGATAACAGCCATTGAACTGGCCACTGGTGCTGCACCATATCACAAATATCCACCTATGAAGGTAAATGGGAATTCTTTTGCATGCTTTCTGTGTGAATAAAACAAAATTTTTAAACTAAAGTTTATGTCTCATTTAAGGTTGTGCAACATTTTAGTTATATTTAATATAGTGGTTTTAATTATGTTTATTCATCCTTATTTCTGAAATAATTATTTATGTTTACGCTTTTGACAATTGATTTTGTCTGTTTATACTGACTGAATCTGATTTTTACATGTCACAGGTGCTGATGCTGACGTTGCAGAACGACCCTCCTTGTCTGGAGACAGGCATCACAGATAAGGAAATGGTGAAGAAGTATGGCAAGTCGTTTAGAAAGATGATCTCTTTGTGTTTACAGAAGGATCCGGAGAAAAGGTTAGTCACTCCCCACAGCCTCTTTGCTTAATATTAGCATAAAACTATGCTTATTTTGCTTTGTTTCCACAGTTTTGTCATATACATGAGGTCTGTGTTTTTGTTCCTGTTTAGGCCAACTGCCGCTGAGTTGCTGAAGCACAAATTCTTTACCAAAGCCAAGGTGTGCATCACTATGATAAAAACAGTCCAGTTGTATGTTTTTCAGAGTGATTATTTGCAGGTCTGGTATTGATATGTGTGTCTTTTTGTCCCAGAACAATGAGTACTTACAAGAGAGGCTTCTACACAAAGGTCCAACAATAACAGAGCGATCAAAAAAGGTTTGACATTCAGTCCTGACATACTGAATGCTCAGTTAATTAAAGACATGCTATGTCTTTGCTGTTTGAAAATGTTGTATCATGCTGCAAAGCTATTTTGTCTTGCCCAGGGTCTGTCCCTTTAGTCAGAAATTTGTCAAAATGACATTTCTCTTTTTATTTTTGATGCTTTGTGTAGGTGCGTCGAGTGCCTGGGTCGAGCGGCCGTCTCCACAAGACAGAGGACGGTGGTTGGGAGTGGAGTGATGATGAGCTGGATGAGGAGAGTGAGGAAGGCAAAGCTGCTGTGGCAGCTCTACGGGTGAGACCTTCTGTGTTTGAAAGTGTTTTGCTTGATAACTTGAAGCCTCAACTTACAGTTGAGTGAGGCCTTGCGTACGTCACATCACTTATCGAGCTACATAACATTCAGTAGTTCAGTAGTCAATTCTCTGTGCCATCTCCTGGAAGGTTGGAAATATGGCTATGCTTAATGGAGCATAAAACTCATCCAGTGGTGCTATTTCAGGGTCTTGTGTGAAGGGACATGACACCAGAAGTGACTTGTCAGTTTTTCCAAAATCTGAGAACCGACAGCAAAAATGGGAGAACCAGCTAGTTTGGTTTTGAAGGCTCTGACATTTGTGAAGATTTCATGTACAAACTGGTCTTTCCCTTGTAGCTTCACGTTCATGTGTATATCCCCAGCAAAAGCTAAATCACAACCGCATCTGTTCAGGAAGATCATCAATTTTCTCATGTAGTTCCAAAAATGAGATGGTCACCTGTCTGAGCTCCCCCAGTCCTTAACATACTTTCCTCAAACTTAACCAGCAGACAGAGTGGTCTTCTTCAAGAAACTTAATAAACTGACGATGCTGAAGTCACCTCGCTTGAATAAAGTTAGCGAGTTTTACGTGGTCAAGCTGCAATATGGATTTACACAATGCTTCCTGGTCGTTTATGCAGTGCAGGAAAATTATTAAACGTGCTGCCAGCCTCTGAGTGGTAGCACGTTCTTGCGTTGGCTGGTTGTAAATGTAATTAGCATGCTTGGTGGAAAAGTGACAGCTGATGTTGTATTCCATTAAAGCATCAATGGTTTCTTGGCAAATACAGCCTTTGACCGGACTTCAGTGGGAAAAAGTATTTAGTTGTCCTTTCTTTTCACAGGCCCTCTCACTGTTGTAATAATAGAGAATAGCCCAGGCTCTGCAAAATAAAGTCAATGTATCACAGCGCCAACTGGTGGTACGCTAGTTCATATGAATTCAGTCAGAATTAGACGGGCCAGATGTGGCCAGTGGGACGTAGTTTGCCCTCCCCTGCTCTATAGGATCATCTAGATCTTCATGCAGTTCAGCTCACAGTATTTTAAATAGTCAGTAAGTAAAGTATGCCAGTAACTGTGATTTCATTTACTTTCAGTTTCAGTCACATTCTATAAATTAGAATTATTCACTGCTACAGTACTAAACATCCATGACTGCATTGATAAAGATGCATGTTTTTATTCCTGTTCTTTATTCTTTTCCATTCTGCAGTCACCCAGAGTGAAAGATGGGTCCCAGAATATGGAGGTGAGTCACTTTGTAGTGACTTTCTGTTCTTTCTATCATGTTAATATTGAGAGAACAAGCTGCACGACCTAATGTTCGTCATCTTTTTTGTTTGTCAATAACAAAAGGCTTGTGTGTCTTAGCTTTTTCCACCAGTAGATGGCGCCACAGGACATTTGCAACAACCTAGTGCAGCACATGAGAGATCCTCCAATGTGAGCCATGCAGTAGGGGACGTTGTACCTCAGGCTCCCAGTCAAACAGGGAGTCCTTCACATGCTCAGGTAGAAGCATGGGCAGTGTCACTTATACTAGCCCAGTGTTAGGTGTTGATGGTACCAATGTAGATTATATAGAAGACAATCTTAATGTTAAAATAACAGTGAAGGCTCTTAAAACCTTAGTACCTCTAAGTTGTTCCATGTGAGTTTGGAAAGTCCAAAAGTCTTATCTGTACTTTGAGGAACAATGTGTCTCTACCATTACAAGCAACCTCCTCTGATTGACTGGCTTCTTCTTCAGAGGAGCAACAGAGTCTAAAATTGTAGCTTTATCAACAAGACAATATACAGTACCTGTTCATGATTACCAATGACCTCTGCGTAGCTACAACAAGACAGTCTGCAGTACCTGTTCATGATTAAAATGACTGCTCCTCTGCGTAGCTACTCCAGTAGTGGATTAAATGCTGTGTAAACATCTCAGTTTCAGCATCTCATATGTTGTTTGTTTTATGGTAAAGAGAATATGGGTTGTTTAGCTTTGCAAATCATTGCATTGTATTTTAGTTACATTTTATACATGAAATTGGGATTTGAATAACAGAAAAGCTAATTAAAAATAGGGTCTTAGAATGTCTAGTGGCGACATAGTGTATGGCATTAACCCATTTACTGTTGTTGTAGGATCCAGCTGCTGCCAATTCCAGCATTCCCATTAGCCTTGTGCTGAGATTGAGGAATCCCAAGAAGGAACTCAATGACATCCGATTTGAGTTTATGCCGGGCAGAGGTAAAATTATTCTAAATGTTTTTCTTGTTAAATTTGTTCTTACACTTTAATCTCATATCTCACTGTCACCCCCCCCCATCTGACTACTTTCAGACTCGGCTGATGGAGTTTCCCAAGAGTTGGTTTCGGCAGGTCTGGTGGATGGGAGGGACTTGGTCATTGGTAAGTAAAACGGCATTGTATGGAAGTTGTCATGTTCAGTACTGAAGACATTTCATACTATTTAATAGTTTTATGTACGTTAAGTGGTATTTGAATGCTTTATATGTAATTCATTACTATTATTTGAATATAAAAACATTAAGAATCATATTTAAATAATGACTGTTTTCTGTGTTTCTAATGCAATCTGACATGGGTCTTTTATTTCGTGATAAGTTGCAGCCAATTTGCAGAAGATTGTTGATGATCCTCAGAGTAACAAAAATGTGACCTTCAGACTGGTGAGAACATTGACATTAAATGTTCATAAAGTGGTCAATGTGTACTGATGCGTAAAACTTAATATTTTGTAGGTTTTACTGTGGTCAAGTATTATATGGTACAATAAAAATGCTCCTGTCTTTCAGGCATCTGGTGTGGAGGAGTCTGAAATTCCAGATGATGTTAAACTCGTTGGATTTGCGCAGCTCAGCATCAGTTAAGTCAAATACAGCCAGCAATAAGGACAGAAACAAATGGTATTGCACAGCTGCATTGTAGTCAATTCCAAGAAACCACTACTGCCAAAGAGAGAACGAGTAGGAGGATGATCACATGATCATAAAAGATCAAGGAGGAGTAGGGAACACAGAGCTGGCAGAGGTGTGACACAACTGCAGAATGCATAAGGACCACAATGAGGCATAGTTCATCACAGGAATCACACTTGTTCACAAAAATGTATACAGTGAATGGGAGAAGAGATGCAATCAAATATGGTAACTCCTAATTTCCCTTTTCTTAGTTTTGTTCCTTGTCATATAGTACATAAGCACAATCCATTTCCCCCCAGTACTGGAAACAATTGCCTTTTTTTTCTTAATAAACGTGCCACAAGACTCACGTGAGTGCAATGCCATCTTTATATGGCATTCAATGCTACACTGAAATTGAAAGGCAAAAAATTAGCCTTGTTTATGTAACTACATACTTTACCAGTAGAACTGGTGGAAAAATTTGGTATTTTTATGTACAGCTGAAATCTGAAAAATAATCCCTTAACATTTACTCTAATAACACATTCAACTATAGTTTTACTTTTTTCTGTATCAGGCAGCCTAAGGCAGTGCTATGAATTCTTTTGGAGATTTTCTGAGGTATTACAGACTAATAACATTTTCTCACATTTTCCTAATATTCTCGTACTATGCAATAATGATTATCTTTTGTCACGTGACTACTGATCTCTTACAATGTAATTTCCGAATGAATAAAAACAGTTTTTGTATGCCTACTACAACAGAGTTCATGAAAAGTCAACTAGCTAAAAGATTTTTGGAAGATGTCTGTCAAAGTGTAGCCCTGGGTATTTTTGCTTCAAAGAGGTAATTTAGTTTGCTTATAACAGTTCATCTAACAGCTAGGAATAGTCCAGAATCATAGCAAGCTGCCTCCATCCTCAAAAACTGAAGATGTTCTACCAAAGTGAAACAAACTAAATTTGGGTACAATTCACACAAATTGCAAAAATATTTTTTAATTTTCCTGAAAAAAATTTGATTTTGAATCTTGTTGAAGGGTTTGCGACATTTGCCTCTGAGATTTCTGCTTCCAATATCCTCCGATGTGCTATTAAATTGGAGAGGCCAGGTTCTGTGAAGTGACCGCTTTGTTTAGTAGTATAACATTTCTAATGAAAGTATGTGACTGTGGTCTGTGGCTTTTCAAAAGTACCATTGTGGAAATACATTTTTTTTTCAAGCTGCTACATATCCTGGTCATGACCAGTGCTAATAAGTGAAACAATCCTATGACTGAGTGCCAAAATTTGTATATTACCCTTTGCTTTTATGATAAAGTATACAGGTGCTGGTCATATACTTGATGTATTTCACTTGGAATTTCAATTCCATTCAAGAACTAAAACTTGTATAATGCAGACTGATATAAGTCTATAAGTGTTTATTTCTTTTCATTTTGATGATTATGACTGACAACTAATGAGAACCCCAAATTCAGTATCTCAGAAAATTCCACACTCTAATCAGCTAATTAACTCAAAACACCTGCAAAAGCCTTTAAATGGTCTCTCAGTCTAGTTCTGTAGGCTACACAATCATGGGGAAGACTGCTGATTTGACAATTGTCAACAAAACGACCATTGACACCTTGCAGAAGGAGGGCAAGACACTAAAGGTCATTGCAAAAGAGGCTGACTGTTCACAGAGCTTTGTGTCCAAGCACATTAATAGAGAGGCGAAGGGAAGGAAAAGATGTGGTAGAAAAGAGTGTACAAGCAGTAGGGATAACTGCTTCCTGGAGAGAATTGCGAAACTAGAAACCCAATCAAAAATATGAGGGAGATTCACAAAGAGTGGACTGCAGCTGGAATCAGTGCTTCAAGAACCACTACGCACAGATGTATGCGAGACATGGGCTTCAGCTGTCGCATTCCTTGTGTCAAGCCACGCTTGAATAACAGACAGCGTCAGAAGCATCTCATCCGGGCTAAAGACAAAAAGGACTGGACTTCTGCTGAGTGGTCCAAAGTTATGTTCTCTGCTGAAAGTAAATTTTGTGTTTCCTTTGGAAATCAGCATCAGAGAGTCTGGAGATTATATGACCAGCACCTGTATACAGAACTTTCAACATTCCTATCAGCCTCAGTTGTACTTTTTGTTAATTAGCGGATGTGAGCTTCTTAATACTGTTATTATATACATGCTTACCTCGCAAAACTTTGTTTGTACTGATGGCTGCAGAAATCCTGACAAATCTCTCAAAGCCTCTGCAAATAAAACATCATAGCTTCATCAAGGTCATGGCTGGACGCCAACCTCTCAAAAGCCACTTACATGTAATTGGACACGAGACAAGATGTTCTGACAGCAATGTAGTCCTCTGTAATTTATAAACATCAAACATTCATTGTCATCACTCCCATTGTAGCTGTATGGTTGTTTCATACCACCTGCTGTAGGGGCTGTGATACAGCTCCTACTTCAGGTCTTCTGTAAATGGTCCATGTAAAGATGTAAATGTTTGATGACAATTCCATGCATTGTCACACCAACGTATTATTTGTATGTAATCGTGTAGATGCATTGACTGTTGAAATGTCCATGTTGAAGAAAAGAAATATTTTACTTATAAAGACAAAGAGACAGAGAAGTATCATGTTCAATGCACAACATTCAATTTGTTTAGTAGTGTTTCCACCGTTGGCCTTTGTGAGAGCATCACAAATGATTATTTTGTTAAGTTGAAACTATGCTTATACACACCTTTATTTTTGGAAACACACAGGCCTGTTATTGTTCTTTGGTTTAATGATATGCAGTATTTGTTTTCCAAATAAAACTGTTCAAGGCTAATTGATATAATTGTACTGATGGCACAGGTAACACTGCCCTATTTATGTCTGTAATTTTGGTGATTATGAAATACTTTTAATATTTGTTTCCCCTTTATTGTTTAAATGATCACTCGGCCTCTTTTAGTTGGCACTGAATAATTTGTGGTAATTTAATCTGATTGGCACCTACATTTTTCTTTTTAGTTTTTTAACATATTACATATATTTAATGTACTTAATGATAAAACCTATACATCTACAAATGCATAATTTGAAATGGAGTATTTGTGATAAGATTCCTTGACGAAATAAATTGAAATGTCAGTAAATGCAAAAGGATTTTTAGTAGCTAAATAAAGTGATATAATGAAATGCAGTGAGTGACAATGTTGATTTAAAATTTCATAATGTCCTATTTGCGTTTTACATTTTTTATTTTAGCTCTGACTACACATTTAAATGGTAACTCCCTACTCATAGGTTGACCCAATAACTCTTTGAAAAGCTTCCAGTTGATTCAAAATGCTGCAGCCAGAGTCTGACTGGACTTAGAAAGAGAGATCATAATTCTCCTCTGCATTGGCTCCCTGTCAAATCTAGGATAGAATTCAAAATTCTTCTCCTCACCTACAAAGCTCTTCATAATAAAGCTCCATCTTATCTCAAAGACCTCAAGGCTCCTTATGCTCCCTTCAGAATACTTCGTTCTCAGAGCGCTGGTCTACTTGTGGTTCCTAGAGTTTTTACCTGTAGAACGGGAGGCAGAGCCTTTAGCTCCAAGCTCCTCTATGTGGAACCAGCTTCCAGTTCAGGTTCGAGCAGCAGACGCCCTCTCTGCTTTAACACTAGGCTGAAACCTTCCATTCTGACAAAGCTGATAATTAGAGATGGTTCTGGTTTCTCTGATCCATCTCTTAGTTCAGCTCCTTCACTCACTGGTCAAGGCAGACTAGTTGGGGTGAAGACCGCCCAAATTCATTGATTGGCTACAATTAAAAGCTGCTCTATGTGGGATTTGTTGGGTTTAGTTGTGTCAGGTCTTAAACCTTACTTGTAAAGTGCCTTGAGATAACTGTTGTTGTGAATTGGTGCTATATAAATAAAAATGAATTGAATTGAAAATATACAGTATGTTTGAGTAAGACAGGATGTCAGTGTGTCCCTTTTTCCCTCTCATTCTTTCTCTCCCCCCTCACGCCTTCATCTACACTCCCACACATGTTTGTTAATTGATTCTCTCTGGACCTTGACACACACAGCTGGTCTCACTCACACATTGAACACTTGCCTCTCACTATATCGTTGAACTGCATCAATCAGAACTGTTCCCCTGGTTGCTTATCACAGTTTAATTTTAAACTTTTATTTTATTTTATTTTAACACCGTTAAGGTCGTTTGCTTGCTGTTTTTGAGACTTTGTTTAGTGAACGAATCTATTTGTACAGTACCACTTACATTCTGAATTTGTTCTGTCTGATTTTGATTATAGTACCATTCCTCCTCCTCTTTCTCTTGTTTTGGTGTTTACCTGCTTCACCTTTGTTGTTCTGGCGGCTATAGATCATAGTAGTACCATTCCTGTTTAACTGTAGAGCAACATAAAGCTGACCTCCTATCTTCAGCAAGAATCTCACTGCCTCGCTTGCAATTTGAGTGTCCTCTGTCCGAGTCACAACTTGAACTTCTGAACTCCCAAGTGGAGTAATCCATATTGATAAATGGCCTTGGGTCTGTAGGTCTTGGTGTGTTATGAGAAAGAGTGATGGTTAGGCAAAAACTGGTGGAGAGCTGACCTTTTGGTGAGTTCACAAGGATCCATGGGAGAGATCCAATATCTAAAAAAATTACAGGAGCACTGGGAGCGAGCAGATGCCGCAGTTTACAAAGGTAAAAACAACTGGTTCTGTGTGTAAAATGAAATTGTAGCTGGAACTGGACAAGAATTTGTGAAGGATGAGAGAAATCTAGAAAGCAAAAGAAAGTTAATTAGATTGTGAAAAAAGAGACTGGAAACAGGAGGCATAAACAGAGAAAGAAAACAATTACAGAATGTTGTGACTTCTGAACATGCATCTGTAGGTAGAAAGACCTAGACTTCGATCCATTTGCACTTATGGCATCTGTAACCTAGGTCTAAACACACAAGAATAGGAAGGCTACAAATTATATGAGAAGATAGTAAAATATTTGTATGTATTGTGTTTATATAACAAGAGCTGCACACAACAAGTAGTATCATGTAAGACATGAATTTATTGTACACACCAGTTAAGAGAAATGTTTGGCTGATCAATATTACGACTGACAACGTGAGATTCGTTGCATCATGGTTTGTGAACCATGATGGGTTTGTGAACTGACTGGCGGTGGTTGTGTGAGGACATGAAGCTGATCAGCTGAGGCTGTCATTCCAAATGTGTCCAGTGGAAGATTTTAAAGATCTATCACAGAAACTCCACAAGCACCATCTCTATGAAGCAGACACAGCCATGATGCATGTCAGTGTAGCTGACCAACACGGCTACAGGCCGTGGGCGGATCGCACACCAAACACACCTGTTCCAGAGGAAACACATACAGGACAAGTGGACGATGGTGAAACACTGGCCTTCATCACATCTCAGTTTTGTGGGTGAATGGGACATTGTGTTTGAGAAAACGAGTCACCTTTCTTCCTCTGCAGGGTTTAGTAGTAGCCAAATTAAGAATGGTAATTTAGGGTTTCTGTCTTTTAGCTGTTTCTCTTTCCGTTTTTGTTTAATGGGACCGACGTTCTTTCAAGCTAAGGATAACGTTAAGTGGCCAATTTTGTATTGATTTTGATCATTTTGTTGGGCATTATTTGATTAGTGGGGAATTTGATGCTTTAGAAAGCACCAGAGGAGGGATCGTAGTGGGAGAAACATGCATCTTTGTAGTGTAATATATCTATTTAGTTTATAGGCCATGGGGATACAGAGTTTGTCTGTCTTATGCTTTGTCTTTGCCAGTAACAGTTTCTTTGTTTATTTCCAGGGTATCTGATTGTACAGGACATTCGCTGACCTTTGGAGCGACTCGAGGACAGTGTGTCCCAGCGGGTTCCGTTCTTCCGTTCTCTCTCCCTGCCTTGACAGAGAGATGCCTGCCTTTGCATATTTCTCATCTCACCACTGACAATCAATTCATTTAATTGTTTGTACCTTGTTGTCTGATTGCATTCTTTTGAGTTGGAATCTCTGACAGCGACAAGTGTAAGAAAGACGTCTTTAATGTGACTTCATATCAATATAATGGCTTAATAACCCCAAAACAGAACACAACAACAACAACAAGCAGCAACAGACTCAGGCAGGATGGTTGAACCAGCAGCTGAACACTGAGACACACGGCTCTGAGTCTGACGATACCTGGAGATGAGAATAGAGAGAGAGAGAAAGAGAGAAACATAACTAGAGAGAACAGAGACAAAGTTAGTCACATGTTGGCATGTTAGTGGATTTAAATAGAAATAATAATACAAAGTTCACATGTGGACATGGTGGCATTTATTATAGCTGTGTGTAAGCTGGTAAACTTTTTGTCATTGTTCAGTTCATCTGAACATCTGTCTTGCCTGAGTAGGTGCAACATGCTATCCAGGTAATCTGTGAAAATTAATGCCAACAAGTGGAGAAGGAGAATCTGTGGCAGCTTGCTGTGAGGCTGCAGGTTTTCCAGGTAGTTGTCGTGTCCCCAATGTGAATGGGATGATGATAAGTACTGGGATGCTGTCAGAAAACTGTCCAACTCCTTGAAGACATGACTATAAATCCATGTAGACAGACTGAACGAAGGCCACTGAAGGTAAACACAAGTCTCAGACATCATTGGACCCAAAACCATCTAAAGAGTCTTTAGAGAGGAATTTGTTGAAGAATTTGCTATCTGAGATTGCCTCTGGGGCACATCTGCACAGGATGTGTAGGATGAGGATGTGTAAATGCATAGTGTAACACACACAATTTAAATTTCACAAAAATACTAGAAACGATGAAGAAAGGCCTGATAAAGAGCTTCATCTGGCTGCCATCACCATGTACAACAGATCATAGGACACGGCATAAGCCATGGCAGAGGTGAGGGACATGGAGCAGAAAGAGGTTTTTGTTGGGAATGTAACTCTGTAAAAGATACACTGTGTTAAACCCTGCTAATCATTTGCACACCCCAGGGGACAGTGAAGCTCAATTATTGCTTCTCTCCGACACATACAGTATGCCTACCTCACCCAGACGTGCAGGAACAGCACTAAGACAACATTGGTTCAAACGCTTTCACAATTTACGTAATTTACGGTATGTAACAAGTGTGGGTTTGTAACTTTGTTTGGTGTTCACTAGCTTGTGCATCAGACATGCACCCATAACAGCACAGTTCACACTTACTACCATCAGTCCCTTGTTCACATAACAAGCCTAATCTTTACAGGTGTGAAGTGAAACCTAACTGGAGGATAAATGTGTGGACATATGGTCTCTGCCACCTTCCCTCACACTGAAGAAGCTAAAAAAAATTATTATTTTTATAGATGCATACATACCAAGCTTTTACATTTTTGGCACATTTTGAGTGATTTGGGCTTTAGGCCAAATTTGAACACCTAATTTTTCAAGGCACAAAGCTATTTGGATGGACTTTCATCCACCTGCAAATACACACATGGCAGTTGAACTGCAAAATATTTAAAATTTTAGAAATTTAAAATGTTCTTGATTTATCCACTCTGTGTGAGCTGTGGTAAATAAAAACATTTCCATGGCAAAATGGCAGCATCATGGCACGTCTCAGAAACTGCTCCTGGAGTTCTACACACTGTGGTTTCCCTGTATTCAAGACAAATTATTTTCATATAGGAAAACACAAATTACTGTACAGTTGGTTGGATTTTACACCCACAGAACATTTTTTCCAATAAATCAGAAGAAACTTCAAAAAGTAACTCTCAGATAATTTAAGTAAAAGAAACTTGTTCATTTGTTAATAATTAACACCTGAGTAAACACAGTATTTAAATGTATTAAAGTAAAAATCAATTGACATTAACAACTGCCCAAGACATTACTAAATTATTTTTCAAATTAAAACTAATCCTGGCTCCACATTATGGAAAACAAAGGTAGTCAGGTCCCTTCAGTTGGTACAGAGCCACCCAGCTAATAAGTGAAAGTCTGCCAGAGACAAGTAGCGGACCTTTGGACACCACTGTATATTTAACACATGTTTAACCCTAATTTAGTTTCTCATAAAACCTCAGTGATAAATCTTGAAGGTCAGTGTCAAAGATTAGGCCCAATTTGTGCGTTTGTCATGCTTATATGAATATTGTGCGCGCGCACACACACAAACACACACACACAAACACACAATTGCAAGAAGTGCAAGAAGTCACAACAATAAATAAATGATTGTAAAGTATTAGTTTAAGCTGACTGTGTTTTTCTATTCTTGTGACTTAGATGAAGATCAGAACACATTTTATGACCAATTTATGCAGAAATCCATGTGATCCCAAAGAGTTCACATACTTTTTCTTGCAACTATATATAGAGATCTACAGTGTCAGCCTAATTCAAGCACATACAGATTAAAGAACTGCATTTTCACTGCAGGAAACCCATTCTTCCATGGAAATGCCTTTTGAATAAGCAGGACCTGGAAATGCTCTTTGCACACTTCACTGTTATCTCTCTCGTATCTCCTGCAAATTATTTGAATGCTATACGTTTTAATGTCTGTTGTATTTTTATAAGTTGTGAAACCACCTTTGTACTTGTACTTAGTTATCTTATCTTAAGGTTGATAAAGTTTTAAATCACAAGGGTAACTAATTGTTTCTGTTGCTCTCCATTTGTAAACAATCTAAGTTTAACTGACATTTCTCAGTCTTTCTTGGAAAACACTAAACACTAATTATGGCCCAGGCCATATATGTGTACTTGCTAGTGTATGTGTGTCTTGTGGGGGGGGGGTGTTTTCAGATCAGCTGGTGCCCTGGTGGTTGGTGGAGCAGGCTACTCCCCATTGGTTGAGGGGAGGAAGATCCAGTTTCAAATGTGTCACAGTTCCAGCAGTCCCGAGGACGGATCCATCATCATCATCATCAGTATTATGGTTTTTTCATGATCTGGTTAACTATCTTATTACTGTGTTTGAGATTGAGCCTTTCTTTTGAGTCCTGTGCTATTTAGTTTATTTACTCTGGTGTATAAAAGATGGTAATGGTGAGTTGCCATTTTCTTTGATTAATTCTGTTTTTCCTGTTTAATGGGTAGAGAGTCAGTTTTAGTGCCCAAAAACTGATAACTTTTCGTTATCTTCATTACAGGGCCCAGAATTTTTGTTATTGTTATTTTGGCCTTGCTCAGCCTGATGAGACTTTGAGTCTGGAGACCTGTCCCAGTCCCTGTCCTGTGGAAGACCTCCTGTGTGGACGCACGCTAAGGAGCCAAACCACTACAGACCAGTTGCCTTGATCTCACACCTGATGAAGACCCCCTCAGCCACCTTTCCTCTGTGGTGCAGGTGCAATTGCTGTGATTGCAGGTGGACGTCGCCGTCATCTACCTGCTGCATCAGGCCCTGACTCACCTGGAGGCCGCTGTAACTGCTGTGAGGGTCATGTTCTTTGACTTCTCCAATGCCTTCAGCACCATTCGGTCGGCACTTCTGAGGGAGAAGCTGGAAGGGGCAGGCGTGGATGGACAACTGGTGGCGTGGACAACTGACTACCTCACAAACAAGCCACAGTGTGTCTGAGGTGGCAGTTTCCAGCACTAGGGCCCATCAGGGGACAAAGCTCTCTCCATTCCTCTTCACACTACAAATCGGCCTTCACACACAACACCAGCTGTGAATCAGCTATTGTTGGCTGTGTGTCGGAGGGGAACGAGCTGGAGTATAGGTCGGTCATCATGGATTTTGTGGACTGGTGTGAGAGCAACAACCTGTGCTTATACACCAGTAAGATGAAGGAGATGATTGACTTCCAGAGGAAACCTGTCACCGAGGTTTGTTGCTGGTTGTAGCAGTGTTTTGTTAACGACTTATCTCCTCACTTTTATCTCTCCACTGCTGTTTTCCAACTTGTTGCCTAAGGGTCGTACGCTTGTAATACTCAAGCACCTTCTTTCCCTTTCCTTAAAAGCACTGCTATTTTCATAATATTTTCAATAAATGACTTGATAAGTGACCATCACATAGATTTATTTAGTCTCACTGAAACCTGGCTGCAGCAGGATGAATACGTTTGTCTGAATGAGTCAACTCCAACCAGTCACATCAACCATCATATTCCTAGTTCAGGTAGAGGTGGAGGAGTAGCAGCAATATATAACTCAGATTTATTAATTATTCCTAGCCCTAAACATAACTATAATTCTTTTAAGAGCCTCAATTTGAGCCTTTCTCACTTAAACTGTAAAACCCAGAAACCAGTTGTGTTCTGTGTTGTCTACCGTCCTCCTGGTCCATATTCAGAGTTCTTAACTGAATTCTCAGAGTTTTTATCTAACTTAGTTCTCAGCACAGATAAAGTGATTGTAGTGGGTGACTTTAACATTCATGTAGATGTTGACAGTAACTGTCTCAACATTGCATTTAATTCACTACTGGATTCTATTGGTTTTAGTCAGCATGTGAATAAACCCACTCACTGTCTTAATCATACTCTTGATCTTGTCCTAATTTATGGGGTTGAGATTGATCATTTAAAAGTTCTCCCTCAAAACCCTCTGTTATCTGACCATTTCTTAATAACGTTTGAATTTACCATAACAGACCTGACAAGAGTTGGAAATAAGTTCTATTACAGCAAGTGTTTATCTGATGATGCTGTTGTTAGATTTAAGGAGATGATTTCATCATCTTTTGCCTTGTAGCTACACAGAGGAGAGCAGTCATCTGAATCATGAGCAGGTAGATTGTCTTGTTGATGATGCTGCAGCTTCACTGTGTACAATTTTAGACACTGTCGCTCCTCTGAAGAAGAAGCCAGTGAATCAGAGGAGGTTGGCTCCATGGTACGACTCAGAGATCCGCAGCTTTAAGCAGAGGACTCGAAAACTAGAAAGACAGTGGCGTTCCAATAAATTAGGTGAATCCTGTCTAGCATGGAAAGACAGTTTAATACTATATAAAAAGCACTTCGGGTTGCTAGAACCACATACTATTCATCATTAATTGAGGAAAATAAAAACAACCCCAGGTTTCTCTTCAACACTGTAGCCAGGCTGACTAAGAGTCATAGCTGTGTTGAGCCTAGTGTCCCTTTAAATCTCAGCAGCAACGACTTTATGAATTTCTTTACTAATAAAATCATAAACATTAGAGAAAAGATTTATCAGAATCTGTCAACAAAAGTCATAAACCAATCTGCAGATCCAACAGCCTTAGATCTGCTGGTTAGACCTATGTCTGAATTAAACTGTTTTTCCCCCATAGATCACACTGAGTTAACTTCAATAATTAACTCTGCTAAATCAGCTACTTGTCTCTTAGACCCAATCCCAACTAGATTACTCAAAGAAGTTCCATTAATCAGCACATCCACATTAAATCAAATCAACCAATCTCTGTTTACAGGCTACGTACCACAGGCTTTATGGTTGCTGTTGTCAAACCTTTACTGAATAAACCTACACTGACCCTAGAGGACTAGAAACTATAAGCCAACATCTAATCTGCCCATTATTTCTAACATTCTGGAAAAAACTGTAGCTAAACAACTATGTAACCACCTGCGTAGGAGTAACCTATATTAAGATTTCCAGTCAGGATTCAGATTATATCAAAGGACAGAAACAGCTCTGATTAGAGTCACTCATGATATTCTCACAGCTTCAGACAATGGTCTAGTTTCTGTACTTGTCCTGTTAGATCTTAGTGCAGCAATTGATAGAACACAAGATTCTATTGCAGAGACTGGAACATATCATTGGGATTAAAGGAAAAGCACTGGGATGGTTTAAGTCTTATCTGTTGAGCAGATTCCAATTTATTCATGTTCATGATCAATCTTTCATCCGCACAGGAATTAGCTTTGGAGTTCCACAGGGTTCTGTGCTTGATCCAGTACTTTTCAGTCTTTACATGTCTCCTCTTAGTAATATTATTAGGAAACACTCACATTTCACTGTTATGCAGATGATACTCAGTTAAACCAATGTTTAAATGTTTGTTTAAAAATATCAAATCCTGGATGTCCCATAACTTTCTACAACTAAATTCAGACAAAACTGAGGTTATTATAATTGGTGCTAATAACCACAGAGACTCATTATTGAATCAGATTGTTACTCTGGATGACATAACGTTAGCTTCAAGTTCTACTGTCAGGAACCTTGGTGTCATTTTTGACCAAGTTCTCTCCTTTACATCTAATGTTAATGAAATTTCTAGAACCGCCTACTTCCACCTTAGGAATATTGCTAAAATTAGAAGCATCCTCTCACAGAGTGATGCTGAAAAATTAATCCATGCATTTGTTACCTCTAGGCTGGACGACTGTAACTCGCTACTCATACGATGTTCCAATAACTCTTTGAAAAGCCTCCAGTTAATTCAAAATGCTGCAGCCAGAGTCTGACTGGACTGGAAGAGAGATCACATTTCTCCTAAATTCAAAATTCTTATCCTCACTTACAAAGCTCTTCATAATAAAGCCTCATCTTATCTTAAAGACCTCATGGCTCCTTATGCTCCCAACAGAACGCTTGGTTCTCAGAGCGCTGGTCTACTTGTGGTTCCTAGAGTTTCTAAATGTAGAACGGGAGGCAGAGCCTTTAGCTACCAAGCTCCTCTCCTATGGAACCAGCTTCCAGTTCAGGTTCGAGAAGCAGACACCCTCTCTGTTTTAAAACTAGGCTTAAAACCTTTGTTTTTGACAAAGCGTATACTTAGAGATGGTTCTGGTCACTCTGAACCATCTCTTAGTTAAGCTGCTATAGACTTAGATGCTGGGGGACGTCCTTCATTCACTGAGCTCTTTTCGGTTTCTTCCATCCGCTAACATGCCTCCATGTGACTAACTTTGTCTCTTTTCTCTCCTAGTTGTGTTTCTCTTTTTATGTCTCTTTCTCTATTCTCATCTCCAGGTATCGTCAGACTCAGAGCCGTGTGTCTCCAGTGTTCAGTTGCTGGTCCAACCATACTGCCAGTGTCTGTTGCTGCTTGTTTTGTTGTTGTTGTGTTCTTTTCTCTCTTCTCTATCCCCTCACCCCACGCGGTCAAGGCAGATGGCCGCCCACACTGATCCTGGGTCTGCTTGGAGGTTTCTTCCTCTATAGAGTTTTTCCACTCTTGCTATTAAAATTTACAATTTATTGATTGGCTACAATTCAAAGCTTGCTCTATGTGGCATTTGTTGGGTTTAGTTGTGTATGGTCTTAAACCTTACTTGTAAAGTGCCTTGAGATAACTGATGTTGTGAATTGGTGCTATATAAATAAAGTTGAATTGAATTGTTGAGGACATTTTATAATTCTGTGGTAGCAGGCAGCACGGACCGGGACAGAAAGAGACTCAACAAGCTAGTCAGGAGGCTGGTTCTGACCTGGGTTGTCCACTGAACCTTGTGGAGGAGGTGGGTGAGAGGACGATGTTGGCCAAACAGACATCCATCATGGACAATACTTCTCACACACTTCATCAGGCAGTGGACGCTCTGTGCAGCTCCTTCTTTGGCAGAATGATCCACCCACACTGCAGGAAGGAGCGGTACCGCAGATCATTCATTCACACTACTGTTAGACCAACCAGTCTAACAGCCCCCACCCTGTATATTTAGTAAAACCTTACACTGTATTTGTGTATATTGTAAATTTGCACACCCTTTTTGCATTATTGTAATCGTGATTATTAGTTCATGCATGTGCAGTGTTTTGAGTTTCTTAGTGTTTTCCCAAAGTGGGAATATGTTTTTCCAGCCTAGGTGCTGTGATTTTCTTCGTTATTGTCAAGCTTTTGAACCTTTATTAATTTTTGCGATAGGCAGCGCTTTTTGTTTATAGTGTTTTTGGTTTTTAAATGTAGTTTTTGTTCCTCGTACCTCTGCCAAGTTTTCTGTTGTTAAATTCTATTGTTTATAAAGACCTAATCAAATCACCTCGACATCCAGCTCTTCATCTGCTTTTGAGTCCACACCATCCTGTCTGTTAGTCGAGTTGTAACGAAGCCGGTCCTTTGGGTTGAGCTCCCTGAGGAGGTGCAAGTGGGTATGGGAGTGGAGACTGCCATTACCCAGCCGGCTCCTAGCAGTACAGTGGCTGTGGAAGTGACGGTTCCCACTAGTCCTCCAGCTGGGTATAGCGACCCATTAAGCCTATTGCAGGCTGGTGAGAAAAGGTAGGAATTAAAGCTGACTCTTAAAGGAGGTGGACCTAGAACCTAAAACCCGTGAGGTTGAGCTCATGCACCTCCAGATAAGAGCCATGGAACTGGAATGATCGAAGCACATCCTCAGGCTGTATTTAGCATCTTGTCATCATATACAGCTAATGAACTAGTCCGCCCGCTGCCAGGCGTCTTGTCGTCGGATACAGATATTTAAAAAGCCTAAATTCGCAAATACAAGGTCACTTTGAAAGAGGGCACCTTAAAAACAAGACAGGCAATGAAATAAAAAAAAAAACTGATAATGACGCAGACAGGAACACAGAACCAGGAAGAGCACACGGAATAAAAACAGCAAACAGAGACCCTGCGTCCTCCCGGGGTCGGAGGCCCAGACTGTGACACGCATACTGTAGCTCCTGATCACTTTGTATCCACTATGTGTAACTCCCTGTTTGCGTTGTGACATGTAAATCTATTTAATGTTCTCTTTTTTTGCTTTATTTCACACACTTCTCACCTGAGGGTCAAACACGCAGGCTCGTATTGGAAACCACGTATCCAGTAGGGGGTCATTGTCTCTTTTCTCTTTTCTCTCCTAGTTGTGCTTCTTCCCTTCTGTCTCTCTCTATCCTCATCTATAGGTATCGTCAGACTCAGAGTCGTGTGTCTCCAGTGTTCAGTTGCTGGTCCAACCATCCCGCCTGTGTTCTGTTGCTGCTTGTTTTGTTGTGGTTGTGTTCTTTTCTCTCTTCTCTATCCCCTCACCCCAACCGGTCAAGGCAGATGGCCGCCCACACTGAGCCTGGGTCTGCTGGAGGTTTCTTCCTCTATAGAGGGAGTTTTTCCACTGTTGCTATTTAAATGTACAATTTATCGATTGGCTACAATTAAAAGCTTGCTCTATGTGGGATTTGTTGGGTTTAGTTGTGTAAGGTCTTAAAACCTTACTTGTAAAGTGCCTTGAGATAACTGATGTTGTGAATTGGCGCTATATAAATAAAGTTGAATTGAATTGAATTGAATGGTCACCTTGATAAAAACAAAAATTATAATCAGCAGATCAATTTATCTGACAAAAGTACAATGATCAGGTTTTGGATTTCAAGAAGAGTAATGCAACTCACAAGATTAGGATCAAAGTTCAAATTGGTAAAAAAAAATAAAAAATATTTATAATATAATAAAATATATTGTAGCCAATCAATAAAAAGCCTAATGTTTTGCTAACAGATATAAGAATGTGTCTCCTGTTTTCACAATGTCTTTATTAGTTAAATGTTTACAACCAAGTAAGTCTATATTGTTGTTAGTATAGCATTGTCACAATAAATTATAGAAAGTGAACATTTTACAATATTCAGATTGTTTTCATTTTGTCTGATGTTGCTGTTGTTTTTCAGAAACACAGAATTGATGTTTCCATGCTACAATGGACGTTGGTGATGACACGTGGTAATCTTAAACTAAAATGTGAGCTTGGTAAGCTATTCATTCTTCATAAACCTTCAAAGTGTAATAAAGTTTTAGTGCACCTCAGATGAAACTCAAAACAGGCAACCATTCGCCAAATTATATTTGTTTAGGTTAACCATTAATGGACAAATGTGTTTGTCTGTGTGCAGTCATTTTTGTGCGTTAAAGGAAAGAAAACCAACAGCAACATGGCTGATTTTGGAGAGATTCTAAGAAGCGTTGGAGATTTTGGATTATTCCAAAAAGTTCTTTTGATTGCACTTTGTTTCCCATATTTCCTTCAGGCTTTTCTTATGGCAAGTTTTATTTTTATTGAGTCAGATCCAGAGCGACACTGCAACACAGACTGGATTCTCAGAACAGACCCTAACCTGACCATAGATGAGCAACTGAACCTGACCCTACCCCAAGAGGAGAATGGGATATTCAGCAAGTGTCGGATGTTTATCCCTGTGGACTGGAACATTAGTGACATTAGAGAGTTTGGACTCAATGAGACCACAGCATGTCAGAATGGATGGGTGTACTACAGCACCATGTATACAGCCACCATAGTCACTGATGTAAGTAATGTGATGTAGTGGACAACCTGCCTTCGTGAAATCCTCCTTTCCTCCTGCATTTTTCTTTTAACAGTTTGATCTAGTCTGTGACAAGGCTCAGTTTGTGAAGATGATACAAGCAGTGTCCATGGCCAGTGTGCTTGTTGGTACTCTAATATTTGGGCCATTTGCTGAATCGTAAGTGTACTTCACACATAAATTAATGTTATTGCTCTATGTTATCTCTTGTTTGTAACTTTTGAAGATGATAACAGTCTCCGGTTTCCTCCCACAGTCCAAAGACATGCAGTTAGGTCAATTGGAAAAATGCTTAATTGCCCGTAGGTGTGAATGTGTGTGTGACTGTGACTTGTCTGTCTATATGTGTGGCCCTGCGATGGACTGGCGATCTGTCCAGGGTGTACCCTGCCTCTCGCCCATAGCCAGCTGGGATAGGCTCCAGCACGAACCACGACCCCTTCGGGGAAAAGCAGTAGAAGATGAATGAATGAATGAAAGATAATAACACTTGACTGAACCCAAACCTGGGCTCAGCTTGAAGCTGAGTTGGTCTGGTATCTGTCTGTCTGTCATTTATATTATATAATGTATGTTATGCCTTTGTATTGCAGATTTGGTCGCAAACGAGCAGTTCAAATTCCAGCAGTTATAGCAGGAACTTCTGCTCTAGCAATAAGCTTCTGCCCCAATGTGCACTTGTATATAGTGTGTGTGATCATCATGAGTTTTGGATCAGGAGCCTATCTAGTCAACTCGGTTATACTATGTATGTATTGTACACTCAGATTTTCAATACCTTTTACGTTTAAACTATGTGACATCTCTCTCTCTCTGTCCAATCCCTTTTTCTGGATTTTTATATATACACACAGTCAGGGGAAAAACATTTGAACCCCAGCTAATTTTGTAAGTTTATCCACTGACAAAGAAAGATCAGTCTATAATGTCAATGCTAGGTTTATTTGAGAGACACAATAATAACAAAATAAATGCAATCGTTGAAATGCATTTTCTGAAATTATTTGCATTTCCATGAATGAAATAAGCATTTGATCCACTATCAGTCAGCAAGATCTCTGGCTCTCTGGCTCTCAGCCCTCTCAGCGCATTACCTGTATAAAAGACACCTGTCCACAGATTCCAAACTCTTCCCCATGGTCAAAACCAAAGAGCTTTCCAAGGATGTCAGGGACAAGATTGTGGACCTACACAAGGCTGGAATGGGCTACAAGACCATCGCTAAGCAGCTGGGTGAGAAGGTGACAACAGCTGGTGCGATAGGTTAATGGAAATCAACTGCAAATCTCCCTCGGTCTGGAGCTTCATGCATGATCTCACCTTGTGGAGTTTGTGGAGGAATCAGCCCATAACTAATTGTCAGTGGAGGAACTTGTCAATGATCTCAAGGCAGACCATAGTGACCATAGTCACCAATAAAACAGTTGGTAACACACTACCTGACTTGGAGGGGATCTGCAAAGAGGAGTGAACCAAAATCCCCCCTGAGATGTGAGCAAACCTTGTGGCCAACTACAAGAAACGGCTGAGCTCTGTGATCGCTAACAAAGGTTTTTACCACCAAGTACTAAAACACGTTTTGCAAAGGGATCAAGTACTTATTTCATTAATGAAAATGCAAATTAATTTATAACTTATTTTGAAATGCATTTTTACTGTTATTGTTGTGTTTCTCACTGTTCAAATAAACTTACAACTCAAAATAACTTACAAAATCAGCTGGGGTTCAAATACTTGTTTTCCTGACAGTGTGTGTATATATATATATACATACTTAATATAATATAAATATATATGAAAATTTGTTGTACTTGCAGGCACTGAATGGACTGGGCCTTCTAAAAGATCTTGGGGAGCATGTTTGGCTCAGATCTTTGTTGCAGTCGGACAGTGTGTTGTTGCTGGTGTGATTTATGCCATCAGAAACTGGAGGCTGGTTCAACTAATAACAGCCAGTTTATTATCAGTGTTGATCATCTATATATGGTATATACGATGTCTTTATTATTATTACTATTATTATTATTATTGTTGTTGTTGTATGACCTTTCCAATTGTTTCTATCAGGTTTATTCCAGAGTCAGCCAGATGGCTGCTAAGCAAAGGAAGAACGGATGAGGCTAAACAGCTAATTGTCAAGGCTGCAGTCATCAACAAACGTGCAATTCCAGACTTTCTGCCAGACCAGGCATTGACTTTTTTATTTTTTCGTTAGCATGACATAAATGCAATGACATGAATCACAATGAATCAGATACGGTGCTTCCACAGAGAGCCCAACTCTCTATTGAAAACAATTAACCAAGTCAAGCTGGTTTTGGCCATCTCATTGAAAAGTAAAATATTAATCTAACTAGTCAAAGTTATCCGACATGGATCAATGTCTGTATAAAATTTGATATCTTTGTTGAGTAAGCTCTGTGGTGTTATTCACCAGATATCAGTGATATTGAACATGCCTGTTGGCATTGTCCCCAGCACCCCACAAACTCTTAACATGATAACTCATTGAGAAAGTGAGAAAGTAGATGATAAAACACTGAGATGAGATAGATATGTTTTACACTTGCCCTGAAACATATTGTCAGTCTTCGATTCGATTGTCGATTTTGAAATGAAAGGTTTTGTTTTTATACACAGAGGCTGGCATCAAATCTACTAATCAAAAATTACAGAAAGTCTGCCACACAGGTCATTTAAAAGTCATGTGAATTTAGTAAATTCCCATTTAGTTAAATTCACAGCAGTAGTCTTAAATGGGATTTTGCTAAAAAAAAAACAAAAAAAAACAAGCCAAAGTGGTATCATAAATAACTTTCTAATTATCTAAAAAATGTAAATATATTTACCAATAATAGCTAAATATAAATGATTTGTTCTAAAAAAATATATTTTCTTACAGCTTCATGTGAAAGATGTTGAGAATAAAGGAGGCATCACAGTTATTTTCAAATCACAGATACTGACTAAATATTTCTTCATCATAACTCTGGGATGGTGAGTTACATTCTGTCAAATGTTCTCTTTATTGTGTTTTTTTTTTTTGTTTGATGGTGTTTAATAAGCTGAACATAATGCATTTGACAGCTAAATAAAATAATGTTTAAATGAATATCAGCTATTCAGTCAAGTCAGTGTGAATAGTTCAGGGCTAATCTTGTGCTTGATCAAAATTCCATATACAAATCTAGAACATCAGAAACTTTAGTGCCATAGTTATAGATAACTTATAATGTCAGATGATTAATGGCCTTTTAAATTATGCCTTCTTGTGCCACCTTAGGTTTTCATCAAATCTTGCCAACTATAGCTTGTACTTCAACATGGAAAACTTAGGCTTGAATATTTTCCTGACACAGCTTTTGTTTGGTGCTATTGAAATACCAGCGCTTGTATTGTGCATCTGGCTGTTGGAGGTTTTTGGGAGGAAGCTATTATTCACAGCAACACTTCTTATTGGAGGAGTGTCCAGCATGGTCATTCTTGCTGTTCCTGAAGGTAAAGCTCTTGATACGTTTAGTAACATTTTCATTTATTCTGCCTGGTTTAGATTTTGTACCTTTAAATTTTTCAGGCATTGCTGTCACAGCCTTAGCTACTCTGTCACGTTTTTTTGTGACTACTGCTGGACCTCTGTGCAATGTTTATATTCAGGAGGTGTTTCCAACATCTGTTAGGTAAGTATCTGCATGCAAACCTCCAAAACACTATCTATGAAATTAGTTATAATAACCAATTAAGAAGTAGGTAGTGAAATGTTAAAATAACCACAGAAATACCATGCACTGTACTTTATCGCAAAACACTGGTAAATCTAAATGTAAAATGTCATTCTCCACCTCTGTCTTGTAGACAAACAGCTACAGCTTTAGGAGCCCTGTTTGGAAAGTCAGGTGGATTACTGGCTCCACTGCTAAACATCCTGGCCAAGTATCACAGTTTCATCCCCATCACAGTATTTAGCAGCATTGCACTGGTTAGTGGGGCTCTTGGCCTCCTGCTTCCTGAGACCAGGAGAAAGGAGCTTCCTGAGTCAGATGAAGATGTTGAAAACAACCGGTAACTATTGTAAATGTATTTTCTCAATACACAAATTTCACACAACATCAACATCTGCTTCATAAGTCTAGACCAGGCTGAAAATGTGAAATGAAATGAAAACAACAAAATAACATTTTTATTTAAGTAATAAAAAGTGGATTATGTATAGTCTATGTAATAGACAAGTGTCGAAAATGTACTTATTTTTTACTTTGACCACTCATGATCATGTCCTTTGTTTTTTCAGACATGGAACCGTAACACACACAACAAGCTCTCCAGATTTAACTGCAACCAAGTTGTAGATGTGTATATGTCACAAGGAAAAAAATCATCCCAAATATTGATTTGTACTTACTAATTACAGTATATTGTTTTGCTTTATTTTGTTAATAGACAGAAATAGAAATTAATTCGTGCTCTACATTTTTGCCATCAGATTCCCACTTTTAACTCTGGCAGCTCAGATAAAGTCAATTTCAATTCATTCAACTTTATTTATATAGCACCAATTCACAACATCAGTTATCTCAAGGCACTTTACAAGTAAGGTTTAAGACCTTACACAACTAGACCCAACAATTCCCACATAGAGCAGCTTTTAATTGTAGCCAATCAATAAATTGTACATTTTAATAGCAGCAGTGGAAAAACTCCCTCTAGAGAGGAAGAAACCTCCAGTAGACCCAGGATCAGTGTGGGCGGCCATCTGCTTTTACTGGTTGGAGTGAAGGGATAGAGAAGAGAGAAAAGGACACAACAACAACAACAACAACAACAAGCAGCAACATACACAGGCAGGATGGTTGGACCAGCAACTGAACACTGGAGACACACCAAAGCGTGAAGTGAAGGGTGCTCAGAGTTGCACAATATAGTATAACGTCCACATTTCAGATAGAGTAGACATGTGACTTCATACATGGGTCAGTCCTTGCATGTGCAATATAAAAAAGGAAAATTTTAGGCACAACACAACTGCTCTTTTATCTGTTCTCAGAAAGATCAAGGCCACCTTACAAATCCCCCTGGGAATGGCTTAACATGTAACCCTGTGATGGTAGTAAGAGGCGCACTTTTCCATATTGTCCATCCAATGAGGCTATTACAACTGTTTACCAGCAACACTTCTCTGCTGGCTTAACATAACCAGAAATCAGGATCATAATCTCAAGGCTCATATCGCTGACAAATAGTTGTGATAGCCAATCAGATTACAAGTTGTCTACAGTACCCAACAATGGCTGAAGGAGGAGAAGACGTAGATGTGGTTGTAGATCTATTTACAAGGACCTTTCAAGAAAAGCTGGATCTTGTGAGAGGAGGTAGCGAACATGGTCACTTTCACTCTCAGCTATGAGCGGTTACCCTGATTTGTTTACTTTGAATATCAATGATTAGTTGGTTTCATGACCATCTTGTCTTATATGAAACTATGACCTGTACAATTTAACGTACAAACTTGTTTTTGGTCAACCTTATGGACAAATATTTGAATTGCTTTTTATTTTTTAGGTAATACTTTTTAATTTCTGTTGGGGGTTTATTGATTTTTAGTAATAAGTATAAGCGACTATATTAAGTTGATGCATCACCCTGTACTGCGTAAGTGTGCTTATGTATATGATTTCTTGAGATGTGGTGTCATTAATGATGGTACTATGAGGGTATTTATTCACTGAAGGCCTAGGTGGACAACACAGGGTCCACCATCGTTCTTTATAGGTGTGAGTGAAACCAACCTTTAGGATAAATTTGTGGTCTCCAGCCAACTTTTTTCAGTCTGACAAAGCTAATTTAATTTTTTCAGTTTAGGTTCAAGTTTCAATTTAAGTAGGAAAACATTGCAGATGCAATTACTCAACTTAGAAAACATCACCTAGATGATTGAGAATCTTGACCAACACACAAAGCTACAGTATAGGCACAGTACCTTTTTATTACACATATGTCTCATTAGACTAAGGTCAAAACCTTGGACCCTGAACTTCCAGAGGCTTGATTATGAAAATCAAATATATTCATTGTCCTGGTGAGGCAATGGCAGTTTGCACTGTAATTTCATCCAGAGTAGGGCAGAATGCGCAGCTGGTGACTTTCGTATCTGCCACTGTACTGTCGGCATTCCACACTACAAAGCAGTATGCTCTGTGTTACGCAGTACGCAGCACATAGTTTGACCTCCACATGGCTTAACCATAACAAATGTTGTTCGTGTTCATTTTATTTTTACCAAATCAAAGCCACCAGCTACTATAGTAATGGTAAATGGTGAGCAAAAGGCTTGATAAATTGCCTACTAATGAATCATGTTTGCCTTTGGTATTTGCTCATATGTGGAAGCACACAATTTGCTTAGTTTTTTTTTTTGTTCTAATCAAAACACTCTTCCTCTTTCCTAATATAATATAGTATAGGCAGCAATATGGTCCATGTTCTTTCTTAAACTCGATTCTGGATTGTAATGTCATAAACTGCTTAAAAATACATGCTTCAAAAAGTAGAAAATATATAGCAGAACTGTAGAACCAGTTAAAAACCCCAAAGGAAAAACAGCCAGACGGCACCAACGCCTGTTCTGCAGTGTTTATACATTTGGTCGTGGATGAGAGAGCTGACTGAATTAGGCTCAGGCGAAGGAATTCATCAAATTATTGTGTGTCTATTCTTGCCCTATGGTACCGCTATTCTACTCACAACAATAGTAGGTGTATTCTCATTGATGCTTCACACTTTGTCATACGCTGATGGCAAAAACTGCACAGGGGCAGTTAGGCCACGCAGGCAATTTCTGCTGTAGATCTTCTTTCTTCCTCTCGCTTCCCAGTTTCTTGTTCAGACTGATGGAGTGTCCCCCTGCAACAGCAAACTTCCTCCCAACCAGCCAAAACCCAGGGTTTTCATACTGAATTTCTTGGTTGTCATGCTTACTTTCCCTCCTTAGCATAACCACATATTTACATCTGTGGCATCATTGTGGCAACGTTAGGCAATGCTGAATAGCATGTTCAACATCCATCCACGGTAGATCAGCATTGACACGTGAACAGACATGATCTAATCCATGTTTCATCATTGTTCAGAGATGCAGTTCTTCATGTACTTCCCATCCCCCATCACATCTTGGACCTTCTGCCACTGACTTTGAGCCACTTCGTTATTAATTAGCTTGTGCATACAGAAATTATTTTGATTATACATAACTCAGCATTTTGACCTTTTACTTCATGTGTTTAACACTTTTGAGCTATGCTTCAACTTGATTACACTTATAGTGTAGATAAACTGACTGCTGAAACACAGGCAGGGATCATGACAGCAATGATTGGCAGCAAACTCAAAAGAGTGGCATTTACCAAATAGTATATACTGCATTGATGATAAACAAATTGCACACACATGTTCCAGAGAAAACAAACACAAGTGATCTTCAGTCACCAATGCCAATGGCTTTCATTTAGAGAACTCGAATTTTGTGGTTTGCTAGCTTTGAACTCAAGAGCAAGTGATGACAATCATTATTCTAGTTTTTTTTTCCTGATTCTGAAAAACATGAGACAAAAATATCTCTTGCTCCTTTTCAGATGATATAACGTTGAATCTTAGTGAAATTTTTGCATATTAGTAACTCAAAATGTATCTCACTTGTGTGGTTATTGTGTGATCAAAATTGGGAAAAGGTCAGGGATGTGACGATTCGGCCCTCCAACCACTGGAGGGCGCTCTTGTTCCCCTGTTCTTCTTTGTTGGTTTCTGTTTGTCCACTTCCTGCTTGTTATTGATTTCACCTGTTTGTTATTTCCTGTTTAGTTTGTATATAAGTTGCCCCTTGCCCCTTCATGCTTTGCTGGCTGATTATTGGTGTTACCCCTTGTGTGTAAGTGTTGTTGCTTGGAGATCAGTGTTCGTACTGTATGTATTTGTTTATCTTGTTATCCGTAGTATTGTTACTTGATTTAAGATTTGTGTTTGTCTAGGTTTATGTAGTTCTGCTTCACATCATTTATTTGTAGTCCTCAGTCTCCCGTGTTTTGTTCATGTTTTTTGTCTCATGATTAAAAATAAGTTAACAGTTCACCCGCGTCTCTGGGTTTTGCAATTGGGTCCTCCTCTTGTTAGTTGTGTTAGTGTGGGCATAGGCTCTACGTCGAGCAGCCCTTTAGTATCTTGAGTGGGGAAATAGGCTCTAGGTTGAGCTCCCCCACTTTGTTCGTTTGGCGCCATATAGTGGCGATTAGAGGCAGTACCAGGGCCTTAGGCGTTCCTACCCCTGGTACTTCTAGTGAGTCCAGTGAGTGAGTACCTGTAACAAGGGAAGTTTTTGAATAACGCAAGATGAAGGTGAAGCGATGGACACACCTCAGCTGACTGAAGGAACAAAAAGGTTTAATAATCAAAAACAGAGACAGGCTGGAGAAATGTTGCAAACAGAAACTAAATGAGTAAAGATAATTGGAGAAAACCAAATCACTGCCAGAGCAGAAACAAAAAATTGCTACAAGACACAAGATATAGCAAACTAAACACAAACTAACAGGATGCAAACTAACAAGAGTGAAATAGTGAAAGTGAAGTGTTACCACTAGTAACAAGTATTTAATGAGGAAGCTCATTCTCACTTATCTCACTTATCACTTCCTTGTGTTTCCAGTAGAACACTAGTCTATGGTTACATACTTTTAAGACCAGGCTTAAAACCTTCCAGTCTCCAACATCCTGCTGGGCCACCTCAGCTCCTATAATTTGGTGATATCTGTCTGTTTTTCTCTTTTCACCCTTGGTTTCTTCAATTAGACTGAGTTTTCCCTAGAGCTTGCCCAAGTCTAACTGTATTTTTGTGGTGGTGTAGAACCCAGGTACTCCAGGTTCGACTCCAGGGTCACCTTTTGTTGCCTCAAGGTGCAGTTTGCATTTTGTCCCTGTCTCCCTCCAGGTACTCTGGTTTCCTCCCACAGGTCAGGTTGACTAGGGAGTCTAAATTGCCCATTGGTGTGAGTCTGAGAGTGAGTGGTTGTGTGTATACAGTTGCAAAAAACAGTATGTGCATCCCTTTGAGATCACATAAATTTCTGCTTAAACTAATACTGCACAAACATAATATGTTTTCATGTGTTTATTGAACATAGCATAGCATTCACTGTGATTTTTCAAATGTAAAATATGTGAAAGGTGCCTTGAAATTGTCTTAGCACTATATAAATAAACTGAACTGAAATTTAATCTGATGTTGTTCATCCAATTGTCATTTCAAACAGCAGTTGAAGTAATTTTTTATAATTACATTTTTTTCATGAATGGACTCACCAACATAAAAATAATAATACTTTTTTAAATAAAATGTGTCAGTTGTAATTTGTTAGACCACGTTCATTTACCACTTAAGTATTTGTAAAGTCTGTCCACTTCAACCAAGCAAATTAGAACAGCAACTGAAATTATAGTGTAAACTAACAAACAAAACACATTCACAGATTTAGATGATGGCAGTTCTAATTTTATTAAAGATCATTTGCCAAACAGTACATTCAGAGGCAAAGTTTTATATAATTAAATTGTAAAATATTATAACAGCAATATCATAAAATCAACTTGAATATTAACTGCTATTAAATTAAATTAATTCAGAATGTCTTTTTTTAGATTTACAGTTTTGTTTCAGCCTCAACCTGCAAGTGGTTGTTTAAAATGTTAAATGAAAAGTAAAATAAAGAGTTAAAATGAAAAACAAATTTAATTTTAAACAGTAACAGAGTTACTTTGAATTTTACAGCAAAACGTATTATATTGTTCAGCTGGTATTGGCTCCAGTACACCATGACGTTTACAAGCATAACCAGGTAGGGTCATGAATACTTGCAAAGGTAGATTCATCCCAGTAAATCATCAATCCAGCTACTGTTTGTCATAGTGTTTTCTGTTGTTTGCTCAGTGTTGATGTCAGACACTGGAAAGCTGCCTATTTGTATCCTGGCATTTGGGTCAGACACTTGTAGCAACTGTGGTTCTGGTGAAAATATGTCATCAGTAAAAATATCTATCTCAGCGTTTGATGCAGCAGGTGAAGATGCATCTAAACCGAATAAATAGTTTAGTGAGTTAGAAGATACTGAACTGTTTTGTGGCACGGCAAACAGATCTTCAGTGTTTGAGGTGTCATCAACTCTGAAGTTATCATCAGAAAAGGTATATGGTTGGGCTGCTGGTGCTTGAAGGTTAAGCAAGGTAAAGCTCACACCAGACGCTTCTGGAGACAAAGACATGTCACTCACAGAAGAGGAAAATGTGTCACTGGGTATGTTCCCAAAGCTCTCCTGAGAACCTGGCAGACTGAAATCATCTGAGGAAACATGAGGATATTCAGTGCTGAAATTAAAAGAAACTTCATCAATTGTTTCTTCTCTTTCATTTGGTACATAAACCAATTCATTTGTCTGCTGAGCGCATACATCAGTGTTTATTTGAATACTTTTCTCTGACTTCACTGATATATCAGTCTCAGATGCTTGGTTTTCTGATTGGACAGTAGAACATTGAGAGTCAGATATTTCAGTAACAATCAGACCTGTAGTCTCTGTGCTTTGCAAATCTGATTCTAGATCATCAGGAGGATCTGGAGCTGCCACTTCATCACCTGCTTTATTAGTTGGTGTCTGCGACTGATTGGATGACTCTGTAGATTTGTTCATATCCAGGGCTATGGAGTTAGCAGAATGTGGCTGGTCCCCGGTATCTTGTTCTAGATTTTGTACTTCAGATGCATTGTCTTCTTTTTGCACTGCTTCTGTACTGCCGTCTTTCATTGCCTCCGTATTATTCTTTCTTTTGTCATCTTGTGGTTTGTCATTTTTTTCATCCTGTGCAGGAAATTCTGTGGCGTCTGCAACCTTCTCAGTGGATGGTTGAAACAGTCTTCCTATAAGTCCACTAGATTTACTTTCCAGTTTCTTGGTTTGCTTTGTTTTAGGCTTGTTTGTATAATCTGTCCCACTTAATGTAGAAGGAAGATTGTTAGAGTCAGATATTTCAGTAACAATCAGACCTGTAGTCTCTGTGCTTTGTAAATCTGATTCTAGATCATCAGGAGGATCTGGAGCTGCCACTTCATCACCTGCTTTATTAGTTGGTGTCTGCGACTGATTGGATGACTCTGTAGATTTGTTCATATCCAGGGCTATGTAGTTAGCAGAATGTGGCTGGTCCCCGGTATCTTGTTCTAGATTTTGTACTTCAGATGCATTGTCTTCTTTTTGCACTGCTTCTGTACTGCCGTCTTTCATTGCCTCCGTATTATTCTTTCTTTCGTCATCTTGTGGTTTGTCATTTTTTTCGTCCTGTGCAGCAGATTCTGTGGTGTCTGCAACCTTCTCAGTGGATGGTTGAAACAGTCTTCCTATAAGTCCACTAGATTTACTTTCCAGTTTCTTGGTTTCTTTTGTTTTAGGCTTGTTTGCATTTTCTGTCCCACTTAATGTAAAAAGCTTTGACAAAGGGTTCTTTTCTTTAGACGAGGACCCCAATTTAGAATTACTTTTCACAACAGGCTTCTTCTGACTACCACCACTTTCCTGCCCAGTTTCTACAAAGTGATTTGAGTCAGGACCACCTTCATGTTTGATCATTTGCACTGCAGAACTATGAAAAGTAATTTGATCTTTTACTTCATATGTGCTGTCCGGCTGTTGATTTGTCATTGTACCTTGAGTTATTTCAGTGAAGCTTTGTGTGTCAAGTGTCACTTGTTTTAAAATCTTAAAACCGTCTTTGACAAAAGCTTGTGCAATGTCTTGATTGCTGTCCGCTTTGACATCAGGTTCCTGGTTTGACATAGTGGTTTTGTTTCTGTGACATTTATTGTCATATTCTTTTTTGGCTTCTGAGGTCATTTGAGAGGATTGGTCATATTGAGCCACATCATCACTCTGAGAAAATCGTACAGACTTCCTAGCTTTATTTGAATGCAAATTCAACTTTTTTGAGGTGTCGGTCACATTTTTCTGTTGTGGTTTTTGGTTTGTGACATTAAAACCCTGTTCTCTAGAGGCTGAAGTAGACTCGACACCCACCGTGTTTGGGTCACTCCAAGGTTTTGACTCTTTTGAGGTTAAATTAGCCAAGCTGTGATTTTTCTTCTGGGGCTCTGACAAACACATAGTAGCTGTTTTTATCATGTCAGGTATCTTATTTGGCGCATATGTCATCTTTGATGAATTAACCACAATCTTCTTTTGTGGTGGCCAGTTGATTTTCAGTTTGCCCTTAACATCTCCTGATATATTATATCCCTGTTCTCTTACAGGTGACATTTTAACAAACGTTCCAGCAGAGGACTCTTTGGGGCAGTCAGAGATGGTTACGATAGAATTTGAAGTTTTGGCAGACAAGAGATCTGGCTCATCTGTCCCTGTATTTTTCTGAAGCCAGTGATTTTTACGTTGCTTGTGCCCAAATCCCTCATCATAGTTTCCTTTTTTTTTAAAAAGCTGTTGATAG
Organism: Macropodus opercularis; assembly: GCA_030770545.1. NCBI lineage: Eukaryota > Metazoa > Chordata > Actinopteri > Anabantiformes > Osphronemidae > Macropodus > Macropodus opercularis. The sequence continues at coordinate 2,370,941 of CM061105.1, forward strand.
TGAGAGATGCAGTAGAATTCCCCATAAAGAGATGAATAGTTGTGAAAGCTGAAATAAAACAAAAAATGTAATGGAATCAATACTTGTATTTGTACTAATTAGGGAAAGGTCTCAGGTGCAGATTTGAGCCATTTCACCATTCTGTGAAAAATATCTTACCTCAGCTTCTTCTTACAGTGTTTACAGCAGAAACAGTTCTTGTGCAGGATAAGCTTATTAGCCACAAGTTTTTCCATTGGATAGACAGGTGTCAAACAGGCAGAACACGTTTCCTTGGTAGGTGACTGGAACTACAATAATAAAAAACAAACAGGATTTTAGTTTGAATAATGTGAACTGCATACAGTCCTTTCTCTCTTACTCTCTGTACTACGACAGTATATTTATTTGGTGCAGAACTAAATACACAGGAGACGAGTGAATGAGGCTCACTTATTTATTTATACAAATGGCACAGGTAAGAGAATGACTGAGGGAGAGGGCTATGGTGGGGGAGCAGCATCAGATGTGAGGCCCGAGGCCAAAGACCTGGACCTGCAGATTGGGGGCCAGTGGCAATGTTCTCGAGGTAGCTCAGCAGCAGGTCCGGTTCTGAGAACAGAACCTGCTGCTTCACTCAGAACCAGCAACTAACAACAACCATAGGTAATAGCCACTATTTATACACACACAGAAAGGGAAAAACAAAACACTGACAGAAAAAGGCCAAAACGGTATGACCCCCTAACAGGCCCCAGCCACGGTGGAAGTGATGGATACGCTCACAACTCAAAATGAAGGATCACAGCACCCAAAAACATCTGTCTGTCCTGTATCCCTCTCACTTTACAAGCTATTGCAGCCCCTGTACTCTACGATGCACATCCACGAGACACAACATTGAGAAAACAGGCTTTTCATCCATTAACCGAAAGAGGGCAAAAGTCACTGGAGGAGACAGATTTGAGGTGAGACACATGAAATACAGGACCAGCCACCGCCCCTGGGACTGTAGTGGTCCTGCAATACAAGGAAGGCATAGGGGGAGTCGGTAGAAGAAACTGCCCAAACAACAGGACCATCCGAGGACAGAAACTCCACACATGAGCCGCAGCACATACACTTGCACATGCATACACAGACCCATTACCAAAGCCACATACACTCCCACAGACATCCACCCATCCACACTCACACACAAGCTCACACATGGTTGGCAGAGAGCTGATCAGAGTAAATACACTCCTGGATACGCCCGAACTGCAGGTTGTGACATTCTGATTAGCTGGCAGATTTTCACAGTGTTGTTCATCAATCACAGAACTTCTGAATTATGGAGATGTACAAAAAGGTGAAACAATATAATATGTATAAAGGGAAACACAGACTCCATGATTAAAGAAAGGTAAAGGTCTGGTAGACAATAGAGGATATTTAAAAAGAGCTGATCAGTTTATATTGATCTATCTTATTATTATATACCTCTGTAAGAACAAACATGCATGAACCTTTACTGTAGGCTGTATATACCACACTGCATCGAGCCTCATCATGGGCTTGACTGAGCGAATGAATGTGGGATTTGTTGGGTTTAGTTGCCTTAAACTTTATCTGTGAAGTGCATTGAGATAACTGCTGTTGTGAATTGGTGCTAAATTGGCATTAAATAACACACACGTAGCAAACATAGACAAACTTAAATCAATTTAATGCAGAATCATTAAGATGAGGCAATATATTTGCACAAAACATTTATAATAGAACAGTGAACAACATAAGTTTCTAGAATTAACTTTTTCTGAATGAGGCTGAATGTTAGAACTCGTTGCCAAAGCCACCAGTCTTTTACTATGTTTCACTTACAGTCTTTGTACCCATAATTCCTGCTGTTTGTTTTGGAAGTGTTTTCACTTCAAGCGCTCTGACTTTATGCTGAGAGGACTATGACTGTTTCTGAAGACTCTGTAGTGGACTCCTGTCCCAGGAGTCAGAACTACTCACCTGGTTTTGGTTTAAATTTTGATTTTGTTATTTGACAAGCAGCTGAGTGTATGGCTACGAATGATGGGGAATGAGAAGCAGACAAAGTGATAAGGGGCTTATTGTGTGCCAGTCCAGGTGCTGCGTCCTCTTTCTATTACTTGACACAGTCCCTCTCGTTTTCCCAAGTTTTAAGAAAATTCCATGGCTGCCTTCAAGTGTCCTGTCATGATCTCCTTTTTGTGAACTGAAACTTTTGATGTTGTTGTCTCCTTTAGAGTCTTCTCTCCTAGCACAACTTTATCTTCAAAGGTTTGTTGTTTGTAGTCATTAATGTTGTAATGTAATTTTTACTTGTACTTTCTTAGACAACAAAGGGAATCTTTTGTCCGTAACCAAATTACAACTAACTCAGTAGCCTGCAGGCTCACAAATTTCATTTTGTTTGCCACTTTTTGAGTAATTCTGCATTGGTTTTTAAGTGTTACAATTCTCCCCAATTCCTACTTCATGACCCATTGAATGGTCATGTAAAACTTTTTACTTTGTACTTTATATGTTGAAGGCAGAAGGTACTCTGTAATGTTTTGGAGGAATTATTGCACAGTTTATACTGTCTTTATATTAGCAGTGTCTGCATATTAGCAGATGCAGGTGTTTGGCTCTGGTTGTTATGAATGGATGTCTTTCAGAGGTTACTGAAATTGAAGACTTGAGAATTGTGAGACTTATTGGCTGATTTTACATCTCCTCTGGTAGCATCTTCTGTCTGGGCATCCATTGTCTGCGTCAGATGACTATGCTGATTTCATCACTGTGGGGAGTGTTCCTCACGTGTTGAGACATTTAGGTTGTATATCTTTCCAGGAACAATTGCTCCGCGCTGCAGGCTTTGCTGCTGAGCCATCTCAAGTGACTTTTTTGCTGCTTTCACATCCCCAGACACAATAGTCTGTTTTTGTGCTTGGCCTCCCTCTGTTTCAGGACAGTGAACTGAAAGGTTCATGTCATAGATTGTTCCAGGTTTAATGGTTTCCCGCTCCAAACACATGCTTTGTTGCTTTACAAGTTCTAATGACTTCATTGTTGCTTTGATGTCTCCAGCTACAATTTTCTCTTTTTCTACAATGATAGGTTGCTTCACTGCAAGTTGTTGTTTAGCTGTCAAGACATCTCCAGGTATTATTTCTTCCTTTTTTGTCTTAACAGCTCCTGCTTGCTGTACCTGGCATTTCTGCTGGCAGAGACTCTTTGTTTCCATCACTCCTCCCTGAACGATTTCAGTCTGCTTCTCAGCAGCAAGGCTGTGAGGATCTTCTGTGACCTCTGTGTGAAGATTATTAGGGTTGTGCAGATGTCCTTTCTCAATGCAGCTCTTGCACAAACTCACATTTCCCCTTTCATTTTTCTCCACTACAGACAAGGCTGTTGTCTGACTACTGGTGGTAGGAAACAGACGTCCTATCGTGGACTTTATATCTCCCTTCTCTATAACTTGACTCTCAGTTTTGCTTGAATAATTGCAGATTAGAGAATAAATTGACATCTCTGCTTGTACACCCTCAGTCTCTTGCATTATGACGCCCTTCTTTATGTATTCGCTCTCTTGAATAAACATTTCATCAATCGCCTGCATAATGTTTTGTATTCTTTGATCATTTTCCAAGTTCATAGGGGGCGTTGATGGGCAAACAGGGAATTCTACTACTGTGGTGGTTATATTGCCCTTCTCCACCTCCCTCAGAAGAGTAACTTGAGGCTTTAGAGTTGGTTTTAAAAACAGTTTTGAGACAATGTCCCTGATATTACCTTCAGTAACCTCTTCTCTCTGGATTTTCAAATCTTCATTGCTTTGAATGAGATATTTTGCTATGTGAACATTTTTCTCATCACTTCTTTCTATAATTATTCCACTTGAATGAACAAAAGACATTTTGTATAAATATAAAAGGGTATCAGCAACACTGTAGGCAGCTATTTTGTCCAATGGTGTGGTCTCGAAGAGCCAGGTAGTGCACTTTACATCAACGTTTGATATCTCATCCTTAACACTTTGTTTTACATCATCATTTATCTTGTCCAGTGGCTGAGATTCAAACAGCCAAGTGCATCGTTTCACATCTCCCTTCTGGTTGTCTTCCCTATGGACTGCAGATTTGTACTGATCCTGGGAGTCTGTTTTCACACTGTCAATAGCTTGATTCCCAAAGAGCCAAGTAGAAGTCCTGACATCACCTTGTTGTACATCAGTAACGCTAACCATTCGGACAAACTTCTGACATCCCTGCTCAGTTTCTAATATCTGTTTATTGAGTTGCACGTTACTTGTTCCGAAGTCTTCAGTGACACTGACAGGTTGTTCAGCTCTGTTATGGGAGTCCAAAGGTTGTGTTTCAAACTTCCATCTGGCTGACTTGACATCTCCTTTCTTTACATCCTCTTGGGTGACTGCTCTGATGACATAAATTTCATTCTCAGCCTTGATGGCATCGAGTGGCTTTGTCTCAAACATCCACCTTGCACCTTTTACATCTCCTCGTATTACCTCCTCTTTTTTCACAGTTGTCACTTCATGAATTTGCCCTTCTTTGTCTCTGATGGCATACAGTGGCAGGGACTCAAACATCATGGTGCTTGACTTTACGTCAATATTGCTCACTGGTTGTTCCACAGATGCCAAATTCTGCTCAAGGGGCTGGAATTTGTAGAGTGAAGAGGTTTCAAATATAAACTTCTTGTTCTGAACTTCACCACGTTCAGCACCGCTGATGTTTTGGGTGTTTGCATCAGGTTGCAGGCTGTTCTTATTGATCAAGTTTATTGGACAGTTTTCAAACATCCAAGTAAATTTTTGTACTGAACCTTTTTCAATGTGTTCATCTCGGTTCTGTTCATTAGATTTAATCTCAGATCCTACTTCATCAAATGACTGGGATTCAAAAAGTTCTTTGATTCTTGAGACATCTTTTGACTGAAAGCTGACTTCGCTGACACATTTCACACCCTGTTCTGCATCCTTTGCATCCATCCTTTGTCTATCCAGTATTTCCGTTTCAAAAAGATGTTTGATTGTTTTAATACCAGTATCAGGCTTCACAGAATTATCTGTGGTGTTGCATAGTTTTAAACTGTACTCTTCACCGTTGTTGATACTGTTTGAAGGCTGTGATTCAAAAAACCAAGTAATAGATTTCATATTATTATGGTCACTGGCTTCATTATCTTTTGCTGTTTCCGATTCGTCAATATCCATCTTCTGTGCCTCAAATAACCATTTGGAAACCTTGACATCACTTTGACAAGGTTGCTCTGCAGAGGTCCGTTGCTTTGTATAGTTTGAATGGATCCCATCTATAGTCTGGGCTTCAAAAAGCCATTTTGTCATCTTGAGTTCACCTACTGCATCTTTCTGTCTGGTGATGCCTTTGATTACGCAGACATTTTCCTTTCTATTTCTAAACTGCTCTAAAGGTTTGGTCTTAAACATCCACTGATAATTTTGGACCTTTCCTTTGATCAATTCTTCTCGGCTGACTGATATGACTTCATGAAGGTTTCCAAAGCTGTCCTTTAGTGCATATAAAGGTGTCACAAACAAGCTGAAGTTTTCCGCTGCAATTCCGTTTTTCTTTTCTTCAACCTCAACATCAGATTGAACAATTTTGTTTGAGGGAATAGTTTCAGAAGGATGCTTGAATATTTTAACATCATCCTTTTCAAGCTCCGGTTCCTGGTTTTGAACAGTGCAGCTTTCAAACCACCTTATTTTCCTTGCTAGTTGGTCAGTTGACACGTTCTTCACATGTCCATCATAACTACTCAGAGTCTCCATAGGCTGTGTTTCAAACAGCCACAGAGAAGTCTTGACATCCCCACCAATTATTCCTTTTTCTTCCAAAGACTTTTCTGTTGAGTCTACATTCAGCCCAGCCAATGGCCACTTCTCAAAGAGTTTCCTTTTGTAGTTGACATCAGCTTCTCCTTTGCAATCAGTAACCATTTCTTCAAATGTGTTTGCTCCGTCAACTTCTTTCATTGTTTCAAAAGACTGAGTTTCAAACATCCACCTCTTTTGATCAACTCCTCCTTTGTTCACTTCTTCCAGTGATATACCCCTGACAATTTTCACTTCATCGATTCCCTTATTAATCACGTCCAGAGGTTGGGTTTCAAAAAGCCATCTGGCCTTGCGGACATTACTGCTGTTTATCTCCTCCTTGCAAATGGATTTAATCTCATGGATATTTCCACTGTTGTCTCTGATGGCACAACAAGAATCGGCCTGGAAGAGTTTCACAGTCTTCTGGACACTTCCTTTGTCCTCCTGGAGTTCAGATCTCAGTTTCAGGAAGCTATAGTCTTCTGTGGAATTGCAGGATTCTAATCCACTTAGTGGTCTAGATTCAAAAAACAATCGAGTCCCTTTCACGTCTCCTGGCTGAATGGGTTCTTTCAACACTGCCTCCACTAGTTCGCCTTCTTCTATTTTTGACTTATTGACAGAATCTAATGGCTGGGTCTCAAACAGCCAGGCTGAGGTTCTTACATCTCCTTTGACAGAAATCTGTCTTTTAGCAGACCTATGGTAGGTGCTTTCAGTGTTATCAAAGATAGAGGTAGTGTCTCTAAGAACAGGAGCTTTTAATTCCCCATCGTCTATCAGCTTTTTGGTTTCATGAGGATCCCCAATATTGTCCAGGTTCCAGTTTTCAAATATCCATCTCATGGACTGCACTTCACCCTGACAAGCTACATCTTTATTTTCTGACTGAACAGCTTGCATTATCTCGTCATCCACAGTGCTGTCGAGATGTGTCTGTAAGCCTGGGTGGATGTGTTTGAGAAGTCTCTTTAGCTCATTCTTTTGGCGTTGCTGGTAGAATGTGGAAAAGGTTTCCTTAGGTGGTGGCACAGGGAGTCCAATTAAAGCTGCACACCCTTCATAGTCTAAGGGTCTAGGTGATATAGGAGGAGGAGGTGGAGGCAGATCATCTTCTTCATGAGAGAACTGTGAAACTACGACTTTCTTGACTGCATCTGCCATCTTGAAATGAGAAACAGATGGGAGTAATGTTGTCATAAGGCATAATTCCAGAAACAGTATTAGTAGGAATTTATGTGAAGCTATATTTTACCTTGCAGTCTGCTCAGTTGATGTTTTTCACTGCAAACCATCTTCACACCAGGGTTAACAACACTTAGCTGTTAGTCAGCAGACATTACACAGACAGCTCCTCTATACTGTGTGTGTACTTAGTTACTACAGTGCAAAACGTCCATGGTGTCTTAGACTAAGGATCGTGTGTTTTAATTTGCCGTGCTTGTCATGTTGAATATGTGTGATTTTGTTAATAACTTAAGCCTGTATTAACTCACATACAACAGAAACAAGCTGTAAATATGACACTAATATGATATTTTAGTATGTGCAGACAGTTGCATCAATACATTGTACTTTCCATTTGTGGAATTCAGTTCTACAAGCTTTACAAAAGGGAACATAAAGCTTTAAATTAGCTTAGCTAAATAATGATCCAATTTGTTCAGCATGCACTTACTAAACTAATAAAAGAAAGAACTAAGAAAAACAACTTTGCGAATGACGCAGCAAGACTGTTTTGAACTGCTTTTATCTAAATGTAAGCATTTTATGTCAGTGTGTGAAATTAGATGTCTTAATTAGGGGATTGACTTTTGCCTCAGGATCAAGAAGAAGAACGCCATGTGAGTGATGTGAAGAACATTACAAGGTATAGAAGCAAGCTGGTAAAGAAGACACTGGCATGCTGTAGTGGTCTTCTTCGTATTAAACAGAGGCGATTCATCACACTTCTGGATTTTATCTCTCAACTCTCTTCAACATTACTTATGTTGATTCTATAATATTAACTCTGAGGTTAGCGATCCAAATCACCACACAACACAAAACACACTGTTTTGTTAAAATGTAACAAAAAACCCATACCTTATTGTTTTTTTCCTTTGTCCCAGGAATAACAGTGAACTTCTGTAAAATATACAGTAAAATTTAGATTAGCAGTTAAAATAGACAGTAGATGAACTATAAAATGCTAAGCAGGTCATATTTTTAGGTCATATTTAAAGAAGCTTCCCTATTAAGGGGTGGCAGTGGCTCAGTGGCTGTCGCCCACCAATAATGGGATCAGTGGTTCGATTCCTGGCTTCCCAGCCATGTGCCGAATTGTCCTTGGGCAAGACATTGAACCCCAAGCCAAGCCACCAGTGTGTGAATGTGTGCGCGAATGCGTGAATGAAACGCAGTGTCAAAGTGCTTTGAGTACCCCAGCACTATACAAGTGCAGACCATTTACCATATTAAAGCCTTTGATCTCAGTACATGGTTAGGATTGAGAGGCATTTTACAAACTTACTGGCTGTGTTGAAACTCTCGTGGAGTCGATAGCTTCTGTTCTAGGTAGATGGAGAAGTGATTTGTCTCTTTCTCGGGAGGAAGTAGATATGCTGTCTTTATGTTGCCTTGATGATGTGCTCCCCTTAGTCATGGAAGGACCAATTTTATCACCTGTAACAGAAAATACACATTCAATCAAAAATTTGATAACTACAGATAACTTGTCCTAGTGCCAGCAACAGGTGTTCTCGTACTATGGTAGTGTTTGGGTGAATTTTCTCCAGAGAACTCTGATGTCCTCTCACAGTCCAAAGATATGCACTCAGGTTCGAGAGATTCTAAATTGCTTATAGGTGTGAGTGCAACAGCAAGTAGTTTGTTTGTCTATGCAGTATATGTGGCCCTGTAATGGACTGGCAATCTATCCAGGGTTTAAGCCTGCAGCATACAAGTGGTTGAAAATAGGTTCAAGGTTCAAGGACAATAGGTTCAATAGGTGGTTCAAGGACAACTTGTGGTTTCATTTACTATGCGGCCTACATTATGTTAAAGCTGAACAACCAGCCTGCGAGACATAACTAAAGGGGCGGCAGTGGGTCAGAGGTAGAGGCGTCGTCCACCAATCGCATGCTTGGTGGTTTGATTCCTGGCATCCCCAGTCATGTGCCGAAGTGTCCTTGGGCAAGACACTGAACCCCAAGTTGCCTCTGGTGTATTAGCCTAAGCTGCAAAGCAGCTTTGCCACCGGTGTGTGAATGTTTGTGCAAATGGGTGAATAAGCAGTGTCAGTTGCTTTACAAGTGCAGACCATATACCATTTAACTATAGATCTAGCTAAGTAGCTCATCACTGGTTGAAGTTGTGTATTGGTGGCATACTGTCTGACCTGAAGGCTGATTTTTGATACATGAAATAATAAGATGACCAGTGTCAGACCAGAGTAAAAATTTAAAAATCATACTGTCAGAAAAAGCAACTAAAAACAACTTATTTGTAGTTCTAGACTAAAGTGCCCATTACAGTTGGAACTAATGTGTCAATTATGCAAATTAGGTAATGATGTCATTCAGCGACTTTCAGTAACTTTTACAACAGCCAATAGCTACATACTTTCCTTACTGAGCAGTTGACAACACTGTCTGACAAAGATTTTTGTGTATTTTATTTAAATATAATTGCTACAGAGAAACACTGGAACAATATTTTAGTAGTTTTCATTTTTCTAGTATAGAAATAATTCCACATTCCGACAAGTGCACGCCATGACCATAATGCCTAAGAGTAAAAAACAGCGACTGCAAGCTTAGCTTGGAGTGTGTGTTGCCCAGTGTGTTGCAGAGGTCATCAAGCTAGAACTAATGGACAGATTTGATCTCCTCTTTTCACACACTAAGCCATTATAGGACAAAAGCATGGACCAGCAAGCTAGTGCCGCTCATAAGTCTGGACTTAAAGCATTTTCATAGATGGGTGAGCAGATAGAATGAGGCAACAAAGGGTCTGTAGCTCTCCACATCCAGTAGTTATACAGTTCATATTCACCTATCAACACTGTGACAGGAGTCACATTAGTATCAATACCTGGCGAGACTCCAGCAGTGAAGAGGAACAATTACCAGCACATTAATCTAAAGGTGTGTTTTCAGCTGCTGGCAGTTGAAAGAAAAAGAAAACAAAGAACACATTCCAGCGCGTGATAGCACCCAAGCAACATATGTGACAATAAAAGCCACATTTTTTCCTGATTTCTTACGTTCTTATGTTTCTTAAGTTCCAGATTTAGTGTCACACAGTATAACAGCGTCCCTGTGTTGACTGGGCTGGTGGGTTGGGGTCCCGTCTATCTGATTAACTGCCTTGCGTTGATTACCTCATTCAAAGATAAAACTCAACCTGAACCCCACAGAGTTACCCAGAACACAACTAGAGCAATCTCACAGAATTACTAAAGTTCTACAAATATGTGAATATATCCAATATAATATGTATATTGTAGATTTTATACAGTTCACATCCACAGTTTTAAAAAAGTTAATACTCATGATACTCACTAAAAGACCATCCAGTGTTGCTCCCAATGTATCTGTGTTGTCCTGCACTGACTCTCACAGCCTGCGTGATGTGACACAGCTGGTTTCTGTGTTCACTCTAACAGAGTTTGTCCTTGTGCCTCAGTAACAGCTGATTTTTATCAGAGCCCACTGTCCCACTGAAAAACATTGGCCTTTTTTGGACTGGTAGGCTGGCAACTGCTGATCTCAACTAAGTCCATTAACCCAGTGAGGGACTGGGACACCTCCCCCACCTCTCATTCTCATAGCTACATTGTCACTCACTATAACAGGCACTGAGTGTATTTCTGTGTCACCACGTGTGTCAGATGGTGTTTGAAGGCAACATAATATTAAAGGTTCTATTTTGGTGAGGTGTTTGAATGAAAAGACTTCTAAAAAAAAGCCTTTTAGTATGGTCATCTATTCTGTATTTTTTAGTATTTTCATTTTTGTTAGGATTGTATATCCATTCATATTTGTGTCTGTCTTATGCACACCATGCTGTCAGTTTAATAGAGCAATATCAATTTCATGACTCAAGCATGCATAACTTAAAGGGTCACAGTCTGTGTCATGGACCCAGCCGTTAGTAAGAGCCTCACTTCTATTTTAAGCACGTGTGCCAAACACATAGTTATTCATTTACACAACTACACAGCTTTATTTAGATGTTTCTCAGAACTGAAGAACACACAGGCCAGTGTGTTCTTTCAGTACATGTTCAGTTTAATGTTGAACACTTTTCCACTGTATAATGTATGTGTGGTATGAGTGTGATTTTTAAATACAATTCTGATTTTAGTCACAAGTAGGGCAGAGGTTTCAGTTGATTATGTATATTTAAGCACATTCTTGACTCACTCACACACCTTTTGCTTCCTGTTCCCTCACAGATCGCAGTGATCACATAACAGCCACTCACCTTGTGCATATCTTGACGTTCTGTCATACGACAGCCCATTCGTGGCCTTTGCTCTGTCCATCTGAGAGACTCTCTATGAATCAACAACATATACCACGATGAATACAGTGATTGACTCCAGTTTCCAGTAAAATCATGTTGACCACAGGTACTGTAGCTCTAGCTATTAATGCTAGACATGATACAACAGTTTTATTGGTGGGATGACCGTGCGTTTCCTGTCCGTGACCATGTGTTTTCTGTCTCAGGAAGCATCACATTTGTGGAACTCCTTATCATTGGAAATCAGGTCTTCCTCATAACTGAATGTTTTTAAATCAAAACTAAAAACCCACCTTTTTATTCTATCTTACAAACCTGGCAGTACTTGAATTGGGGTTTACTATACCAAGCATTGCTGAATATAATCAATTGTTTTCTTACATCTCACCAAGGACTGAATCACCTGAATTGTGGCTTTTTGTGATGGAGTTTTATGACTTCTCCAGTCCTGCAGAGGGCAGTCTTTTTCTGTTTTACCCATCAAAGTCAGTTGAGGGGTGCTGTGAAAGCTCTGGTGCAAGGTGGCCTTGGACTCAAACAAGGCACACAGAGCTCTAATGCCTGAAGGCTCCGTTTGAGGGAGGAAGTCCATAGAGAGACTTCTGGATAAAAGACAGCTACTTCTTGATTCCCAGAGAACCAGATTTTCTCCAGTCACGCAGCTTTCAGAGTCCTGAAAAACATTTTTTTGTGTTTGTTTTTTGGGCAGTGGGGGCCTGTAGTCCTTACGTTGATGAAAAAAAGTTTAAAAAGTTACCTGAAATTTGTGCTCCACTTTTTCAGTACTCCTTAGGTCAGCATAACTTTGATAACTGTTACAACAAATACATTAGCACATTTACTGACGCAATGTTGTGGCTAAGCAGAAAAAGTAAATGAAACTGTCACAATAAGATACAAATTTATCTTGTGGCTCCCAGAACAGGATCATGAACTAGGAAGCTGCTAAGCTGCTGTTAACACACAAAAAACTAGCTGGTGCAGGAAACAAGCTATCTTTGCCAACTTTGTAGTTAAACCTTGACATATATCCATATAATGTGTTGAACTTACTGTTGAACCAGTTGATACACAGATTTCCTGTTCCAGCAGCTCTGAGCTGACGTGACCCTTGACCTGTTCTGAACCCCTGAAAGATTCTTTAAGGACTGGGTCCTCCTCAGGCCAAATGCCTCCATTTTAGTCTCAGTATCAACAGCTAAAATTAGGAAAATATTGGAGAAGAAATTCATAAAGATTAGAAGTGCAATAAAATAAATAAAAACAATAAAACTTAAAATTAAAAGATACTATAAGAGCGTAGTCAGCCAAAAGCTCATCTGAAAGAATTGCTTTCCTTTAACTGTTTCTGAATCAGAAGAATAAACCACACTTACAGTGTAGCCAGTTTAGACTGACTGAAAAGAAAGTTCTAGGGACCACAAACAATTTTTGACCTGATTATCTAAATGCGCTGGATGAGCTGTAAGGTGTCAACAGGTCAGTGATTTATTCAGGTGCTTGGACATGATGTGCTCTACAAGCATTAGTTTTTAAAGTCATATTGGTTGGATTGGTAACCAATAACTGCCCACTTCACTGGAAAGATGTCGGGCTACCACTTTTTCTAATATTTTAGACATAAAAGGCAATTTAGATACTGGCAGTTTATAGAGTCATATCCAGATTTGGCTTTTTAAGAAATAGCTTCACTACACCTTGTTTAAAAAAGCAGGGAACCAAGCTGTTTAGAGTTGCCATTCAAAACAGACAAATAATGATTTAGACTTTAGACAAATGATTCTGTATGAGTACACACTACACATAAAATCAGAAGAGCTGAGTTCAACAGCTGCTTAATTTCTGCAGTTGTCACCTTACAGTAGAAAGTGGAAACTAATAACAAGCCAAAAAACCTAAAAAAACTTTTATTCACTTCACTTGAATGACTCAATTACAAAATCGTAAAAATAATCATATATTTACTATTTGTGATGAATTGAATGAGAATTTTATTTAATATAATGTTGCATTATATCACAGTGCAGAAAGCTCATACTAGGTGTTTTTTTCAGATGATTTGGTATATTTGGATTTTATTTATTTAGGAACTAAAACCATGCCTCCTACACAAAGACACTGTTCAAATTCAACTTTTAATGTTAGGAGTTTCGGGAAAAGACTGTGACTCTAACCGTCATATGACTTTGTTAATCTTTACAAACATTTGCACTCAGACAGCACATATCGGTATGACTGTAGGCTCTTCTATAATAAATAAATGATTGCTAAATGTAAAAGACATGCACTAACAACATCAATAAAGTAGGAATTCACAGGACCTACATATTGGACAGAAAAACATACAGTCGTGAATAAATATGAAAGCCTGGGTATTTTGTATCTCAACCTTAACAATACTGAGAAATTCAAGTAATATAACTCAACAATTAAAAGTGAAGAAAATACTTTTCAAGATCTTCTGTAAATGTAAATCTACAAAAATGCATATCCTAGCTGAGGACACAGTTAGAACACCTGACCCCCTAATAGCTGGAGTTGCCCCATTTGGCTGAAATAACTGTAGTAAGACGCTTCTTGTAGCATCTACTATCATCTGAGGAAAGTGTACCCCAGTCCTCAATGCAGAATTCTTTCAGATGAATTACATTCACAGAAGATCCTGAAATGTCTGTCTTTTCTTTACTTTTAATTGTTTAGTTATACTACATTAATATCTCAGTATTGTTAAGGCTTTCATGACTGTATAGTGTGATGCATGCCAGCAGAAAAATACATTAGAAAATGTAACAAAGTTGCATTATTATCACTGAATCTAGGGGATTGTTGTTCAGATTGAAAAAGCTACATGAAATAATATTAAAATCCATACCTGCAGACATGGAGAGGACGTCCCCTGTGTATCTCTGGCTTTCTGGCTGACTGTGGTTGAGAAGCGCAGACACAGCAATTTCTACTGACCAAAGTCCTTGAACACCTTGTGATTCAAGGCATCTGGATATGAGGATTTTCTACCATGACCTGGCCTGATGAAATTAGATGATACATACACTTCTTAATAACAATTCTAATAATATATGTTCACACACTTAACTATGGTGCATAGTGTTTCCTGGATTTACTGTAAATAATAATGACATTGACGGCAGTGTGTGTCATTAAAGTATTGACAGAGTACACAGCAGCTGACACCTTTTCCTTTCAGATTTCAGATTTTATGTCTGATGTAGCCACAGTGTTGGAGGATCTATTCAATCTGAATTATTCTTATTTTTTTATTTATAGCGCCAATTCAGAAAAAAGTAATCTCAAGACACTTAAGGACCTTAGACAAAAAATTACTCATCTGTATAGAAAACCCAACAAATCCCACTTGAACATCCTAAAACTCAGAGGAGCAGTATTTTATCTTTACTTACTGTATTCGTCACCCTAGCAGGCGTCACATTCAGTTCTGATGCTTTTATTGTTCAGTGTGAGCTTGATAAACACATGATAATGTGTTTTATCTCTGTTCAGAGAACAGAGGACTATAAAGTGCAGAAACAGCTGACTCTGAAAACAAGGAACAAGCAGCATAGGGCTTATTCCTGTCTGTTACATAAAGTTTATACCCCAGTAAATAAGAAGAAAGCTTAATTTTTAACTTTACACAGACACAGTAAAAGAATAAGGTAACCATTAACTATAGGTTTGTAGTGAAAATCAACACAAATCATGTCATGTTTTGTTTGATTTGTATCCTGATGTCACTATGTTCAGAGGTATTATTTTCTTATTTTATATTATTGTTACTCTGGATGACATAACGTTAGCTTCAAGTTCTACTGTCAGGAACCTTGGTGTCATTGTTGACCAAGATCTGTCCTTTACACCATATATTAAAGAAATCTCTAGAACTGCCTACTTCCAACTGAGGAATATTGCTAAAATTAGGAGCATCCTCTCACAGAGTGATGCTGAAAAATTAATCCATGCATTTGTTACCTCTAGGCTTGACTACTGTAACTCGCTACTCATAGGTTGTCCCAATAACTCCTTGAAAATCCTCCAATTAATTCAAAATGCTGCAGCCAGAGTCTGACTGGACTTAGGAAGAGAGATCACATTTCTCCAACATTAGCTTCTCTGCATTGGCTCCCTGTCAAATCTAGGATAGAATTCAAAATTCTTCTCCTCACCTACAAAGCTCTTCATAATAAAGCTCCATCTTATCTTAAAGACCTCATCGCTCCTTATGCTCCCAACAGAACGCTTCGTTCTCAGAGCGCTGGTCTGCTTGTGGTTCCTAGAGTTTCTAAATGTAGAATGGGAGGCAGAGCATTTAGCTACCAAGCTCCTCTCCTATGGAACCAGCTTCCAGTCCAGGTTCGAGAAGCAGACACCCTCTCTAGTTTTAAAACTAGGCTTAAAACCTTTCTTTTTGACAAAGCGTATAGTTAGAGATGGTTCTGGTCACTCTGAACCATCTCTTAGTTAAGCTGCTATAGACTTAGATGCTGGGGGACGTCCTTTATTGACTGAGCTCTTTTTTCTCTTTTTCTTCTATCCGCCAACATGCCTCCATTTCCACATGTGACTAACTTTGTCCCTTTTTTCTCCTAGTTGTGCTTCTCCCCTTCTGTCTCTCTCTATCCTCATCTACAGACTCAGAGTCGTGTGTCTCCAGTGTTCAGTTGCTGGTCCAACCATCCCGCCTGTGTTCTGTTGCTGCTTGTTTTGTTGTTGTTGTTGTGTTCTTTTCTCTCTTCTCTATCCCCTCACCCCAACTGGTCAAGGCAGATGGCCGCCCACACTGAGCCTGGGTCTGCTGGAGGTTTCTTCCTCGTTAGAGAGGGAGTTTTTCCTCTCCGCTGTCGCTATTTAACTGTACAATTTATCGATTGGTTACAATTAAAAGCTTGCTCTATGTGAGAATTGTTGGGTTTAGTTGTGTAAGGTCTTAAAACCTTACTTGTAAAGTGCCTTGAGATAACTGATGTTGTGAATTGGCGCTATATAAATAAAGTTGAATTGAATTGAATTGAATTGAATATTGTTGTTGGACCTCGTGACATAATAATAATGAGAATAATAGTTTATTACAGTGATATATATATATAAATAGTTGTATGGATAGTCCATCTCGGACCACTGTGAACCTAGTGCAGAGTGTTGCCAAAATGTAAACTGGTGCTTTCGATGCTTTAACATTGCTGCAAAACATATTATTATTCAGAGAGAGAAAACTAAGTATTTTAATGATCTAGGTTCCTACAGTTAACTTCAATAATTAACTCAGTATATTTTAAGCTTTCAATCTGTGTTGAGCATTTGGGCCAAATCCAGAAGGGCAGAGCCCATGCAGATCAGCCACTCACACTCATACAGCATTAAAAGCAATAAATTGTACCACTTGCAGATCCAAGAAGATCCAAAGTTCTTAATCCGTTTCTGTTTAACATTTAGAGTCAATAGTGTGTATCATTTAATTACAACAGAGACAACACAACACATGCAGTTAGTTACTTCATTATTCACAGCAATGTTAGTGCATGTAAGTCCATATCACGCCTTCAAACCACATCAGCTGGGATTTCCCCCAAAAATTCTATTTTTGAATGCAGCAAAATTTGAATTTACCTATTTGGACAAATCATTTGATTTATTCAACTCCTGTTGCTTTTATGATGTTTGCCTGCATTCATTTCTTGTTTTCAGATTGTCTGCTTCGATGTGGGGCCCTGTGATGAACTGGTGATAGCCTATCCAGACCTGTACCCGGTTGCTCACTTGAATAATAGCTGGAATAGACTCCATGCCATCATCCTCACCCCTTAGGTCACTTGTTTAAAGATAACTTGTCTACGTCGTTATGTCTGTTTAGAAGTAGAGAGCATGGTGATAAAAGTAGCAGCTCACACAATGACAGCTGTGAACAAGCTGATTACAGTTTAGGTAGGTGGTAGGTGTGCACAGATAGTCACTGTCATGTTGATTTTGAGACTGATGGCAAATGTTTGAAGGCAAAGCGTGGTCACACCAAATATTGATGTGATTTAGATTTCTCTGTTGTTCATTTACTGCATTTAGTTTATTTATGAAAATAAATGTTGAAAGCATTCTTTGTTCACAGCATTTTTTTCACACCTGCCTAAAACCTTAGCACAGTACTGTATATGCATTTATGAAAATAGATATATGAAGGCTCTTGAAATATAAGTGAATTTAAAAAACAACAACAACATTGAAATTACTTTTAAAACTAGGCTTAAAACCTTCCTTTTTGACAAAGCTTATAGTTAGAGATGGTTCTAGTCACTCTGAGCCATCTCTTGGTTAAGATGCTATAGGCTTAGATGCTGGGGAAACTCCTTCATACACTGAGCTCCTCTGGTTTTTTATTTATTCTACCCACTAACACGCCTCCATGTCCACATGTGACTAACTTTGTCTGTTTTACTATCGTAGCTTCTCTCTTTCTTTCTGTCCTCATGTACATCATCAGACGCTGTCTGTGGCTGTGTGTTGTTGTTGAATTGTTTTTTCTCTTCTCTATCCCTTTACCCCAACCGGTCAAGGCAGATGGCCGCCCACACTGAGCCTG
This sequence comes from Macropodus opercularis, assembly GCA_030770545.1. NCBI lineage: Eukaryota > Metazoa > Chordata > Actinopteri > Anabantiformes > Osphronemidae > Macropodus > Macropodus opercularis. Next base: position 2,388,877 of record CM061105.1, read on the forward strand.
GGTCTGCTGGAGGTTTCTTCCTCCATAGTGAGGGGGTGTTCAAATTTACAATTTCAATTTATTGATTGGCAATAATTCAAAGCTGCTTTATGTGAGATTTGTTGGATCTAGTATGGTCTCAACCCTTACTAATATAGTAATATAACTGATGTTGTGAATTGGTGCTATATAAATAAAATTGAATTGAATTGAAATGCAAAACTATGTAATTGTGGAAAATGCATTATTTTCTGATTTAAAAAAACAACAACTTTCAGAGGTGCCAGCACAGAGATAAACCAGATGTACATGTACATGTAAATAAATGTTGAAGTAAAAGGTGGCAGTAGTGAGAAATTTTATTTTGTACATCAGCCTAAACAATATAGACAGTGACAAGGAGGTTAATCAAAACCACACTTCAGGAGACATTGAGAGCCACCGTCAACTGGAGCAATGACAATTACACAGAAGAAAAGAAGAAGAAGAAGTGTGAAAAGGTAAAAAAAGAAAGGTGGAGCAAGTCAACAATCACCCTTGGTACGTCATATAAAATGATTACGTGCTGTCACCACTACATAGCAAAACCATTCTTAAGTTTTCACATGACAAAACCACTTCCCAATTTAAATTCTACAGATGTAGAGTTGTAGTAGTTTTAATGTAGTTTTATTGTATTTACACAAGATGGTCTATGATGTAAACATAAAGTAAAGTAGAACTGACTCCAGGCTTGGCTGAGAATATGCTAGCTAATCATTAGCATTTTCCATCAAACTAATAACCCAAATAATCAATCTCTATTCACATACAATATATACTCATGTGTTTAAAGATACAAACTATAAGATATTATTTACAGGCGCCAATTGTTAATTTAAGCAAGTATTATAAACAGTTACAAGCTTCTATTCAACCAAAAACAAAGGTTGAATATGCAATAAAAAGAAACCATGACACCAAGTATACATCTTACAATTCAAAAATGTGTAACTGCTCATTCTAGATCCTGGGCTTCTTCCTGTAATCTTTTACCAAGGAGAATATCTTAATGATAATAAGACACAGTTCAATTTTTAGAAAATATGCTCAAATATAATGAAATATGAGAAGGTATTCTTATATGGAGATTTTCCTATTTATCTCTTTTAATTATTTTTCTTCAAATGTTTTATTCCAAGCTTTGTTGGCAGTCTGGGATAGTTCACCACGATTATGTACAGTGGCAGTAGTTCATAGTGACCCGTTTTCATACATTCTCTGCAGTATGGTTGCATTGCCACTATGTCAGCAGGGCGTCACCAACGTGTTTTAATTCCTGCAGCGGCCTATAAAAATCTGGATGCAAATCTTATTTCAACCACCAGGTGTCACAAAGTTGTTTATGCCCAGTTCACATCAGTCTGTTACTGCAGCGCAGTGGCTCATTTCTATCTGTAACATACAGATAACGCTAAATGTATTCTATTTTATGGTATCTGATGCACTGTAACCTGCAATTATACAACTGTTGAGATAAAAAAGTCTGTCATTGTTGACATAAGAAGGATATGAGGACATTTTTATCGTCTTAATGTTACAATGTAGAGCTATACAAATAATTAATTTCTGTAGGACGACTTAAATTCTTCTTTCTCTGAATGAATAGTTGCCTAACACAGGGATTTTGCAGTGTTACGGAGATAGTCTAATGGTTCAAGTGTTTAACATTAGTGGCAGCAATGTGAGTTTGAATTCCACAATTTGCTTTTATTGAAGCAACTTTAAATTTTAATTTGAAAAAACAGCAGGCGTACGCACACACTGTATCACATCTGCTGTAATATCTGTTCTGTGGCTATGGGTTGTGAGTGGTGGAGGGGATGTGATCACAGCAGTGATGGATTATTTACTAAGGAGAAGGCTTCATACAGAAGTAAAGCCTTTTCGTGGTTTTTGTTTCTACATGAAAATAAAAGCCAACAATTTCACTTAGTTCAACAGAATTTGTGATTGATATGACATTTTGAAAGTATATAGTATTAATTACATTGTGATCTAGCGACAGAAATATGTGGACGTTTAGGGCTTATAACAACAGATGTATAATTTTTAGACACCAACATAGTTTTTCAGATTAAATTTTTAAAGGCAGACTGGGAACCGAAATTACACAGCAGGTGTCAGAGTCAACAGTCAACTATCTCATATAATGAATTCATACTTTTAGTGCCTGCTACCATTCCTTCACAAAAATGCCACTGTGTTATGGCGTTGGGCTTTAGGACATGCCACAAGGATATTAATTTAACAAGGAATGTTAAATTAAATAAATAATTTAATCTTTTCACCATGTCTGTAGTAAACCAACAATTTCAATGTATGAAGCCCAGAAGAAATCAGTTGAACGCCTACATAAGTTACCGTTTGAATGACCATTATTATTTGAATAGGTCAACAATATAACATCTGGCAATAAATAATTTAATGAATAAAAACACAAAACCTGACTCAAATTTCATGTTCAGTGATATTCACAATTCCTAATCCTGACCACGCACATGACCTCCTTGGAGTGTTCTAGTAGGACTACGCATGGTGCTATGACTATAAGTTGATTGCTATAGGTCATCAAGATGCTCACTGTGCGTCTGCAAAAACTAGGTGGAAATGCAGCAGAAATGGCAAAAAAAAATAGAGGAGTACACTTTTAACTGTTACCACTGTAGTCCCTAATTTCAGAACTACTATGTATTGTTGGGTTATTATAATAAGTAAAGCTATGCTTATCTGTACCTGACAACTATGAGGCAACACAGGCAAGTTACGGAAAAGATTTATGGAATGTCATCAGCTGGGGTCTAGTCTATAGACTAGAAATGTAAGTGTCACTTGTATTTGACAGCTTTCATCATTAAGTAACAGTTGCACAATATTCTGGGTATGAGAGTTTGTAACCCCAATCCCAGGTACCCTGCTACCGACATTTTAAGAGTTTTATTACCAGTCCCAAACAAAGGCTGGAAATATTATTTTAGGGATTATGTAACATAGCAAGCTTAAAAAAAAAAGGATTGCAGATGTAAGTATAAGCTATGTTAACTCTGCCCTTCGTTTTCATACCCACCATCTGTCTGTAACAAAATGAGGAGAATGTCTAAGATTATCAGTTAATTTAACAGCAAAATTCAATAAAATCCTGCTACTACGAAGTTTGTTTAGAGACAGTAATGATCAGGCACACGTTCTGCCCAGGAAAATATTAATTCTTAGGTTGCCCATGCTATTATGTGCACAGACCTAGGCAGACTACACATTATATGGGAGTGGCAATATAATAGCAATATATAAACTCTACTTGGGCACACAGTACCTGTTCCAAAGACAATTCTTCATTTATACATATGAGCACAGCTATATACATATGTAGAAACGTAGGCTGGCTTATGTATTAAACATTCCTGGTTACACAATAAATTACTGGCAATATCAATACATCCACCTGTCTAAGACTTATGTGATAGTTCATGTGATAAACTACTGCATTTTTGTGCTTTCTCTAAACATATTTAATATAACTAGAAAATATATTAAAGGAATAAATGATAAATGGCTAGTGATAAATATTTTTTGTGCATGAAAATAACCATTTAATCTTATGCAGTACAACTGAAAAGACCAATTTAGCTGATGTATAGTACAATCTCACATTAAGTGTACAGTGGTAAGCTGGTAGCTATTTTGGTCCAGCAGAAACAATTGGGGCAGTGGCACCAGTAAATAATTTGATATTTGGTAATAATCAGCTTTAGTTGTCATCAGGGTAGTTGTCAATTTTTATTTTACCTTAGAGCTTGTTAGGGTAAAATGTGCTCATTAAGTAAAATTTTGCCATAGCTGCAGTGTTTTCATTATTCTAAGGGCAAAAAAAATAAAAAAAGTAAAGAATTAATTAAAATAATGACAACAAAATTTTTTACAAAGCATTGTCTCTGTGTTTCACCTTAATGTACTGGAGGGGTTTGTGTGCACAAATGACTCTGGGAGTTATGTTGTCAAGGGGCTTAATGCTCCTGGTAGGGTCTCCCAAGGACAATGGGCAATGGGCCAGACAAAGAGTGGTTTAGAGTCTCCTATGGCCCAGCCAGTCAAAAAGGACATTGTGGACCTGTGCTTCTGTGGACCCACAAGCTACAAGTCTACGAGCCATAGGGGTCCAGTGCATGGAGCATCGAGCAGTGATTGAAGGCAGGAGCCTGAGCCACCTAATCTCTGGACACAGAAGAACACATGCTCTTGGTATGTCACTTCACTGAGGGGTAAAGGAGCCTGAACTTGTGTGGGAGGTTGAGCAGTTCTATATATTATATATTCAATAGTCAGACTCACTTCCATACAGTCCATTAGAGGGCTCTTCTACTCTGAAGTTGCCTGCAGTGAGGGCCAACATGTGCTCCCCCCTCGTATCATCTAACCTTCGCCCATATGTCTTGGACACTTGAGTGACGAGAGGGTCTGGGCTGTCGACTGATGGTGGTGAGCTGGTCCATTGGCAAAGGGGCAAGCCGGACAAACCAGGCAGGCCCAAATGTATTGTGAGGGTCTCTTGGGAGCCTTCAAGAGAGTCCCGTGGGAGCTTGAGCCTGAGCGGACCGATTTCTCCACCTCTACTGTTGACACAGCTGCCCATAGTTGTGGCCATAAGGTCTCTGCTGCAATGGGGGAAGCAGAGGCTAGGGGCTCATTGGTGGACTCATCCATCAACCAAACTGAGGTGCTTTGGTAAACTCCTCTGTGGCAAGGCGTTGGGGTAGATGGGATTTGCCCCTCAAGTCACTGGATGTTGTGAGGTTGTCTTAGTTGACACGCTTCTGCAATATTTGAGACAGTGCCCCTGGACTGATAAATTGGGGAGGTTGTCCCTCTTTTTAAGACAGGGGACAAGAGAATGTGTTCCAACAAGCAGGGGGATCACACTTCTCAGCCTTCCCGGGAGAGTCTATGCCAGGGTATTGAAGAGGAGAGGCTCATATTCATTAAACCTAAACTTTCATTTCAGCTACTGCCAGTTTACTCCAAAATATATATAATATAGTTTATTTAAATAAACAAAAAGCACAAAACAATTATCAGTAATCAACAGTAAACAACCTTCTCAAATCCACACTTGCTTTGTACATCTAATTTATATGTGCCCACCTCCATTAGATAGAAAACACACTTAACAAATAACAAGTGAGCTCCAAAGCAATTATAAATATTTTCACGTTCAACTTTATGTTCTGTATGTGTCTGTTTAATTGAAATACTCTTTATAGTAAATGCTATATTAGACTAATATACAGTAAATACTTTACACTTACCTATTCTTTTCCCTTTAAAAACATCTCAACAAGGCGATGAGTGCTTTAGAATGCCATTATCAGCATCACTGTTTCCAACAAAATGAACATGAACATCTTTACTGTGGTATTGCCCTTGCAATAGCCAAAACACATTTGAGCAAAATTGAGAACTTGTACACCGCAACAGGGGTTTTACCTACTGTATCCAGTGCTTATCTGAACACTGTCATCAAGCTGTAATTGTGCTTTCCTGAATGTTAAGTGATCCAGCTATATTTATGTTCTCAGACGGTCTGCTTAAGGCTGAACATTATAGCTTACAGGCCCTCATTACGCACAGTAAACATATGTGACTATCCCTCTGCCAGATGATCTTTCACCTGACAACACTTGTGCATGTTAAAGAAATAATGTAAAAACTGAGCTAAGAAGAGAAATAGCACAGCAATGTATACCTAGTAACTGGTAAGGTTAACACTAAAGCTGAATACATACAGAACGTTTTTTAACGTTTATCAATTCAACCACACAAAAACTAAAGCAAAGGTAATGTAAGGATAAATGTTTCATTTTATAAATATTTTTATATTTATATAATGTTATAGCAATCATGTGAGAACTGTAAATATGTGCCAAATGCTAAACTGAGGGTCAGATAGGATCAGAAGTTGTGGCTTTCAATGTGCCAGGAAAAGGCATAAATGTTTTTTATAATACAGCATACAGTATATTATTTATAGTGTTTCTTTCAATTTCAACATTTTTCATCTTTTAGGCCATTATTGCTTTGTGTCTTTTAGTATTGTGAGTTTTTTTGTCACATTTTGCCTTTTGCTATTTTCTTATTGAAACTTCTTGTACAGTTGCATTATTATTAATAATAATAGTTATATTTGTTATGCTTCCCTCAAAAATGACACTTTAAAAATACACTTCCTACTTTCATATATTAACATATTTTAAATTCTTGTAAAAAATGTTTTTGTTGTTTTACTTTGTTGTCCCTCAATATAGTCTTTTTGTACTGTAATGCCTATTTATTCTTGTACTTTCAAAGATAATTATGACTTAATTTAAAACATATGTCTTTGGTTTCCTTAATATTCTCCTCGAACTAACTGTGAGAAAAATGTGATGGATTTAAGATGGTACTGCCACACAAATGGCAGAGAAATTATCACTTTACTGGTGAAAATATTTTTGCCAACAGTGATCCTAACATTAAAACTGCACCTATAATGCTCTGGCTATTTAAAGAAAATAAAAAATACTTTGAACCTGAATATGATCAGAATGTATTAAGCTTATTTCACTACACAGCAAGGATAACTCAATAACTGCACATCAAACAAACAGCCCATTTAAGGACTTTAAATGCACTTTGCACTACTGGCATGTGTTAAACTGTAAAAATTACATACCAATCTTACATGTTTTGCAGGGTGAAAGGCAAGAATATGTGTTGAAATGTTGTGAAAAGTGAATGTTTGAGACAAAACACGAATCTATTTCAAAGCTGACCTAACAGTCAACATGACAACAGGGCACATTCATTATGCTGAATCCATCCTCTTTTGCAGGGAGCTATAAGTCAGACTGAGGACTCTGGAGTATGTTAAAAGTTGTGTGTTTAACCAAATATCTTTTTCTCTTTGTAGCAAGTGCTCACTCACTTGTTAGATTTACAAAAGAAAGTCCACTGATTAAAAATCGCAAGAGGAAAAACTCACCCTTTACATGACAAACAATGTATAACTTCATATCATCCATACTGGCTAGCTGGATATTAGAGCTGGACTTATATTGTTTCCATGTGAGAGGTTAAAGATGGGACAAAGCTGTTTTTTGCTCTGGCCAAGCAAAGCAATTTTATCATGTGTTTAAATGGATGGACTCAACATTAAATTTGTCACTCTTTATAAGCCAATCCGAGAGTAGGAGGTGGAGTGTGACTCAGGATCGGACGGGGTAAGGTTGGAGGTGGGGTTGGGCTTGGACGGCCAAATAACCCTTGCAACTGCCTGTTGGGATGGTTTGGTTGATTGGGTAGATTTTCCTGAAAACTTCTGAGGTTTTCCTGGAAACGATTGCTGTTACCATTGTCGCTCTGGCAGTCACTGTTGTGAAGATCATGTGTGGGGCCCCTATCAGGCACATAATTGATGTTGGACCCACTCTTCCTCCTCAAGGTGGACTCTCGGCTTGATGAGGCCACTGACTGGCAGTCTGAGCCGCCATCACTGCTGGCTGCTGTTCCTTCCACAGGGGTTACCCTGATGGTGGTCAGAGACTGAGGGTGGGGGTGGAATGGAGGCGCAAAGGTGGCAGTTGGGGTGAATTGCATTGTGGAGTTGATAGAATTGGGGGTATAGTTACAGTTAGGGTTAGCACTGTTAAGGCTTGGATTATTTGAGTGTTGGAAGTTGTTGGGGTTAGGGTGTAAGGGATGTAAAGGGTGTACAAGATGTGGGTGGTTTGTATATACACACCCACCTGCTATTCCTCCTCCCCTTTCATCTCCTTCTCTTTCACTTTCAGCTTCAGTCCCTATCACACTCCTTCGTCCATCCATTATACCTCCATCTCTCAGTGAATTACAGCTGCCAGTGTGTCTGTTCAGGTCGTTGAGGTTGAAGGTTGAGTGTCGGAGCGATGGTCGTTGTTCCTGTGTTTTCCACCGCCAGGAGCCACTTCCATCTGTGCTGGGAGGTTTTACTACTGGTTTGTTGGATCTAGACTCTGGATGGGCTTCAACTCGAACAATGCTGCCAGTTCGTTCTAGTCCTCCTCCTTAAAAGAACAAGACAAGTAAAACCTTATCTTCACTATCTTAGATATTTCAAGAATCAGGAGTTTGCTAATGGTGAGAGTAAGCGAAGTCTATAAAAGTGCTTCTTCATATTAGGTTTGAGGAACATATTTATATTAAAAACACTGCATAACACAATTTAAGGTGCAGTAAAGGTAATCTGTTTTTTGTCTGTATTGTATATGTGTTTGTTTTCTTAGGTGGTTGAAGTTCTAATATTCATTTACACGCTACATACGTTGTATATTATTAAGTACAGACCTCCTATTGCTCCAGTGGTTGAAGCAGGTGGTGATGGATCCTGATCTGTAAGGGCTCGATACCTGATTGATCCAGTGCAACTGACAGTGCTACCACCATCCTCTGACCGTGGAGAGTGAAGCAGACCCTGCTGTTTCGATAAGGCTATGACCTAGAAGAGAAAATCACTCTTAATGTTTACATCAAGGTGGAGTGAATCTGTTGGTATGTGTAAAAAAGTTGTTAATGTTGAGCATCTGATCATGCTGTTAGTCATTTGTGTCTACAGTTTAATGTTTGACAAAAATGGCAGAACAATAAAGAAAGAAAAACCTGCATAAGACGAGGCTGCCCTCCAGCACTGAGCGGCCGGCAGGGAATGGTGGTCTTCTCTGCCACTCTTAGCCACTTTTCCCTCACTAAGTTGCCCCCATCCATAATGCTATCCTCTGATTCACTCTCCTGATCCTTGCTTATGGGGTTCTCCTCTTCAGGTATGTGAACCAATTGAGAAGAACCAGGCCGGGATTGTATAGATACTCTGGCCCCTCCAGACATTCCAGTGTTGCCATTATGAGCCATGTTATTATGACTGACCATGGGTACAGAGCTAGCTGCCAGCTTCATATACTGAACAGGGATGTGGGCTCCAGCACGTAGGTCTGCTTCTTGGCTGGTGATTGAGGGCAGGTGGCTTCCACTGCGAAGTTCTACCTCCAGACCCATGGCAGAAGGTTCTGAGGAGCAGTGTAGCTCCATGTTCCTCTGAGGAGATGAAGAAGAGGCTGGTCTTATTCCATCTATCACCTGCAGGGAGAGCTTCCTATTGTCATTCTTATTCTTCCACTGGCTGAGAAGCTGTTTGGATCGAGTTGAATCCATTGACGCATGAATTGAAGCATGACGCCGAGGAACACGACCCTCCTCCAATGAGGAGCCTCCGTGGGACCTGGAGTAATGATAAAGTTGAAATAAAGTTGTAAAATAATCCTACACACAATTCTATTCCCTTTGTATGGTAGGAAACACCTCACAAATGTTTGTTTAATGATTCACAAATAAAATACATAGCATTTTGGTCACAAGTGTGGGCTGTGCAATCACAAATTAAAAATGTCTAAATATTAAAAATTAACGTACACATAGTGTGATCCACACACTGTCCCACACACGGATCAAATTACATAAACTATGCACAAAAACTGAAAATACACGTTGAGATTAAATATTAAAGTTCACGTGCTTTAACGCATATATGAATGATACATCTTAGAAGACCTGGTGAAATTGTGCTTGTACACTTCAGTCTTAGTAACACAGAAATTCTTCAATATTTAATAAATACAGCATAGTAATAAGTAATAGAGCTTTGATGAGATGGCGCCAAAAAACGGATCTATTCAGAAGGAAACAGCAGTAGCATGACTACGAAGGGACATGCTGTGTTTCAAGACAGGCCAGTAATGGCCTGGAGCACCATAGCAGCTAACACTTAAATAGTGTAGATAGTTTGCTGTACATTGTGTATATTCCTGGGGGACATGGGGCATTTGGTGTTCATAGCACTAGGGATTTTATTGTTTTACGACCAAGGGAATAGCTGTAAGGGATTTTACAGTATGAAATGTTTTTGTTTTGGTGGTGATAATGATGATCATCGCGACTCTGATGATCTAAAAGAAAGTGTTGGCATCTAATAGTTATGTATCACACATCTGCTATAATGAACCTTATTTATTTCCACATATTTAATATTTTATACTTTATATTTTAGGCCAGTTTTCCACAATGTAAAAAAAAGACTTAAATCACAGTATTTCTGTATGAAGCTTCCTCCATAATAAATAATGCATCACTGTTGTTTAGGTATGATGAGTGAAAACTGCTAAAGGGAAAGTTCACGCTCATTTCTATGGTCAAATCAGCTGTCACTATCATTTGAAATGCAATGCATTGTGTGCAATTGATACAATGTTTATGGTAACAGTGAAGGTGCTGCTTGAATTAGAAGGATTTAACTGTGTGTTCGCCTTATTGTCAATTTGCGCTGCAGTTCGTAGATATGAATTTAGGAAAGGTCCATCTTTCTCTGCTATTTTAGAACAAAAAAGCTGAAGAAAATGAAAAGAACTATGGCATATGTCTTTCAGAGACACAGGGATTAAAACTTTGTTGTGAAGTGAATATAAATTATAAGATGCACATTCTGTTGTAGTATTGTTATAATGCTATGGCTTGTGTTTTTCCTTGTCATCTACACTGCAACTGCGATTATATCTTTGTAGTGAACATACTGTAATTATTATTCACTTTGCTGGCACCTTGTACGATGGCTATCTACTATCACTTGTAACATCTTTCTATGCTTTTCTGTCTTCAGTATAACATATGGTATTTCTCAGTATTTGAAATTCTAATAACTGGACCATTACTGTACATCTGTTTCTTAATAATGCAAATGTGTTATAGTAGGGCTAAGTATTGTGAATGCACAGCTTGCTGAGTGTAAGCAGCGTGCCACCTACAGACATATAATGTAACACAGTGTGTTACAAAGATGAGAAGTCAATAAACTAGACTGAACGTGAGAAAGTGTGTGACTGTAATTACTATCTTTATTATATCTATATTATATTAGAAAGATATATTTCAGCAGGTCATCACTGTTGACCAGCTAAGCTTTGCTCATAACATCTCAATGACAAGCATACAGCCAAAATAATGCTAGATTGGGTCGTCTGTCCTGCAAGTTACATGAAACTGATGTAATACAATGTACAAAAAACGTTCAAAAACATTTTAAGCTGACTATACCTTGGCAGTGTGCTGCTGCTGAAGGTTATCATGTTGTCACGGTTTCCTAGAGGACTAGGTGGAGCCAGGACTTCTACCTCAGCACTCGCTCTCTTCATATTGGCCAGAGAAGGCTCCCGATAGGAGGCGCTTCGCGTTAGGATGGGCCTTGGCTGGTCAGTGGATAAGGCGTGGGAAGAGGTCCTTGTGATAATTGGCTCTGGTTGGCTTGGAGACAGAGTGCGGTGGCCTATGAGAAAATAAAAAGTAGAAATCAAACTGTTAATGTCAAATGAAAAAAGGGTTGTATTCACTAGAAACACAACAAAAGCTTCTTGTGTTGCTTAGCATAGCAAACAAGTCACTTAAATGAAAAACCTGAGGATTATGTTGCAGCTCATGAATTCTGAAAAAAATGTTTTAATCAATTCAATTTAATTTCAATTCAACATTATTTATATAGCGCCAATTCCCAACATCAGTTATCTCAAGGCAGTTTACAAGTAAGATTGAAGACCTTACACAACTAGACCCAACAAATCCCACATAGAGCACGATTTTAATTGTTGCCAATAAATAAATTTTACATTTTAATAGCAATCGCGGAGAGGAATAACTCCTTCTATAGAAGAAACCTCCAGCAGACCCAGGCTCAGTGTGGGCGGCCATCTGCCTTGACCAGTTGGGGTGAGGGGATAGAGAAGAGAGAAAAGGACACAACCACAACAAAACAAGCAGCAACAGAACACAGGCAGGATGGTTGGACCAGCAACTAAACACTGGAGACACGCTGCTCTGAGTCTGACGATACCTGTAGAGTTTGACGATACCTGTAATCACAGTATTTTATTGCAAATGTATTGTATTCCGTTTCAATTAGGTAGTGCCTTTGCCTTACCTAAAATGTATATTTGAAAGGACATCAAAAACTGTAGGAAATAATCTTACCAAGCTAAGTGAAGAAACCTACTAATGAGCTTCCTACATTTTAATATATGTGGGTGATTTCAAATGCTCAAAAATTTAGAACTGATATGAAACCTACAGAGCTGTCTCTCTTTCCACCTGAAGCTCTTTTGGCTTTTCCCTCTTCCTGGAAATGCACCATGCTTCTGAAGAATGGTGGAGGGAGGCTGCATCAAGACACTGCAATCTACTGTCAAGGAATGATCACAATCATCTGCATCGCCAAGTCTGTTCACCAGCACCGCTGTTACAAATTCACAGAGAAGCTGTTGCCAAGCCTCCAACAAACATCAGTTGATCACCAGCCTTGTACAAGACAACATGAGCAAGCGTCCACAGGCACAACCGCAGTGATCAAAGCTGCTCACAAAGCGGACCCCCACTTCAATCTGCAATCAGATCGAACAAATTTCATTCAGCAGGAGCAGGATCACAATGATCCCAGCTGGGTCATATCATAGTATGATATGCCGTTTCGGCAGCAGTGGCTCAGAGGTAGAGCTGTCGCCCAGCTGTCGTAGGGTCGGTGGTTCGATTCCTGGCTTCCCCAGTCATGTGCCAAAGTGTCCTTGGGCAAGAGACTGAGCCCCAAGTTGCCCCCGGTGTGTCAGCCTAAGCTACATAGCAGCTCTGCCACTGGTGTGTGAATGTGTGTTTGTGTGCACGAATGGGTGAATGAGACGCAGTGTCAAAGCGCCTTTAGTACCGACAGATAGAAAAGCGCTATACAAGTGCAAACCTCCTTCAGGGCATTGAAAATGGGTCGTGGTTGGGTTTTCCAGCATACCAATGATCCCAAACACACAGCCAAGGCAACAAAGGATTGGCTCAAGAAGAAGCATATTAAGGTGCCTAGTAGCCTAGTCAGTCTCCAGACCTTAATCCCATAGAAAAGCTGTGGGGGATTCATGGAGCTGAAGGTTAGAGTTGCCAAACATCAGCCACAAAACATTAATGACTTGGAGGGGATCTGCAAAGATAAGTGGACCAAAATCTCAGGACCCCTGAGATTTGTGCAAACCTTGTGGCCAACTCTACGGCTGACCTCTGTGATCGCTAACAAAGGTTTTGCCACCAAGTACTAAAGCATTGAAATTATAGACTGATCATTTCTTTGTTAGAGGGCTAACTTACAAAATCAAAATCAAACCCTAACCCTGACTGTGTGTGTGTGTGTATAAAAATATTTTACGCACCATAAGGCACCGAATTATAAGGCGCAGTCGCATTTAAGGGGTCTATTTCCATACTTAACTCATACATAAACCGCATCGGATTATAAAGCGCAGTCTCAATTACAGGTACTAGCATACTAGCGCATGCTAAACAATGTGGTCTACGAGAAAAAGGTAACAGTGAGTTTAGTAGAACTTTGTTCAACTATTTAACATTATTCTCACGTTATTTTTTAATCAATCTTCTCCCACAAATCCATCAAAGTCCTCATCGGCCTCCCAGTCCCAGTCAAGGTGTGCCGTCTGTCAACCATCACTCCCACGCCGCTCGCAACTTCACTTTGAACGCCCTGTTTACACCAATGTCCAGTGGTTGGAGTCTCTTGTTAATCCTCCCGGAATAATTGAAAGCTCCATTTGCTTCACCTGCTTTTTCACAGGAGTGGTGAAATGGGCACGCATGAAGTCTCAGATTAATAGGGACGGTGATGCGTGGAAAAAAACATCTGCTCTCTTTACATACACCTTTATTTATCGTTATCGGTTTATCATGGTCAGCGTACGTAGTGACGTATTACATCCCTGTGTCAGCTGGAAATGGTCCGACAGTCAATCAAGAAGAACATACCAAAGTCGCATAGCAAAATTTTTACAGATTTTGGAACTCGGTGCACACATAAGGCGCACCGGGTTATAAGGCGCACGGCCAATTTATGAGAAAAATGTTGGCTTTACAATACTGTTCCTGTGCAGCCATGATTAGTGCCTCTGTGCTGTCTTTCAGTCCAGCCCTTTCTAGCCATTGGTAGGATTTCTTGATATCAGCCACTGGCGGTGGTACATCCCATGTAGGGGCCTGTCCTCCTATGATGGCACCTCCAGCACCTCTGCTTCCCCTTTTCGCTGCCTGAGACACTCACTGAGCACTTTATCCATTGGAGCCATCCTCCGAATGTATTTATGGATCTTGGAGGTTTCATCCTGTATTGTACTTTGGACACTTACTAGTCCTCTGCCTCCCTCATGCTAACATCAGAAAGAAGACAACTTGACCTGGATGAATGAGAACCTTCGCAGACATCAGAAAGAAGGAACTTGAGATATTAGAGAAATACCAGGGGCTCACTTTCACATGCCCACACTCCCAAAGTACCTGGCTTTGATTGACCAGCAAACACACCTGACCTAAGACAAAGATACTGTGTACCCAATTCTACAGACACCATGCATACCAATAGTTTAATATTGAATTTATAAAAAAGAAGAAGAAATATTTTGGTCACTGTCGCTGCACAGGCAGGAACAGACCAACCTTTTTTAAAATGCAACATTTATTTTCACATGACTACGCTGGGCTTAGGTATTTGAGAAAAACTCAATATTCTTGGTCATGAAAGCTGCATTATTTTTCTAGTTTTCTGAACATGGTTGTGTTAACCCATTCTATACACACGACAACTTTTACCTTGGTGGCTATTGACTGCTGTTTGGCTGACATTGGGCAAGGAGGAAAGGGGATTTTCTCTCAGGATAGGAAGAGATGGTCGACTTCTTGACCGATCTTCACTAGGCTGGAAATTCCCAACTGCATACACACCCTGCATAAAAACAAAAAAGACAATAAAATACAGCAGAGCGTACAGCAAATAGAAAGTCAGTTATGGCTCTGCAGAAATGCCAGAGACTATTTTCTGGGCCTTCTCTTGAAAATGGCATGTCAATAATGAAATTAGTATATCTCTGCAACCACAAGGTCTATTTTAATACTTTGGTGTCATAATAAATCAGGCATATTATTACTGTATTACTAGTGAAAAAAGTTCACAGTCAGTTCACAATTTGTGTAAATGAAGATTTTCATTTTCAAAAACAAAAAGCATTTCCTGGATTATTATTCTTTCGATTATTATTCTCTCATAGCCTCTATCTATTATAAACATTATATCAGCAAATGTTGATTCTGATAAAAGTGAATCAGAACAAGGACTCCACTACTGTCTTATGCTTCGTGATGAGTGATCGATGCTTTCAGAGCTTGCTAGCATGCAGGAATACCAACAGCTAGTGTTAGCTCATTGGTAAACAAGCATAAATAGTACAACGTTGCACAGTGACCTGAGTCCTATTGATGCAGTGTTTGGTCTATATCTCTCTAATGCATGTTAAGCATGTTTTGGAGCACAGCATTAGATTCTGGAGGATTTTGTGTGTCTACATGAGTAAATGAGCCTTATTGTTAGATAAGGTGTATGTTATAACATTAAGAAGATAAAAACGTCCTCAAATCCTCAAGTCAACGGTGACAGACTGTTTTATCTCCATCCTGTTACGCTGCAGTTGTGTAACAGTTGAGGTTACAGTTCATCAGATACTGTATAATAAAATGTTTGGTGTAATGTTTGTATGTTTACAGAAGTCAGGCCCTGCAGTAACAGGCCTCTGAGAAACATAAACAACTTTGGGACACCTGGTGGTTGAACAGAGACTAGCACCAAGATTTTTTTGCCCGCAGCAGAAATTAAAATACTTAGCTGGCAACATAGTGGCGACGCAAACATACTGCAGTGAAAGAGAGCTTGAAGAAGCACTTTGTTCCCAAAGTAAACGCTGCGCAGGATAAAATTCTCTGTACTGTGCAGATAAATATTCTCATGATGTTGAGTTGATTTTGGCTCATATGTTTCTATTCTTCCTTTGTTACAATGCGGCCCTCAGAGTCCGAGGGCTCCAGGTATTCTGTCTGTCTTGTGAGGTTAGGTTCTCCTTCTGTGCTCCTCCTGTTTAATTAGTGGTTACATTTGAGTTTAATTTCCTGTTTGTTTTGTATTTAAGCTCCCTTTATGTCTCTTTCCTTGTCGGTTTGTCGTCAGTGTGATGCCCATGTGGGTCTGTTCCTGTCACGTGAGTCTTAGTCAAGTAATGTATGGTTGCTCCTGTTTTTACTTTTTATTGTAACCTTGTTAAAAGTTATTAAATGCACTGTGTCAAGTTAAGTCACGTCTGTCCTGGTCATGCGTTTGGGTCCACTTCTTAGTCACAGTTCGGTCCTCTTGTCACAGTATTCATCAGTCTCAGTTGAGTTCTAAGTCACGCAGCTTTGTAACATCCTGTGAGCATTTGTCAGACCCCCTTCCCTACATGCAAACTTGCTGAGCCTACTGTGACCCTGTGCATATATTCAAAAGAAAAAATACCAGTTATAGGTCATTTGCATGCAAGTGACTCATGAGGGACATTCAGCTACATGTTCATTCATGGTAGTCCAGCCAGGTGCTGCTTTGCTTGGACTAAATCTGTTCACTGCCCTGCTGGCTCTTAACCTGCAATCCTCACAACACAAGTGTGCCAGAGGTTCCAACACTGACTGCTCCACAAACCCAGATAGGGGAAGTTGGATGTGCAGAAGGATTTGTGCACAAAATTAAACTGAAATCAACTGCAAAGAGGCTTCCATTTTCTGCAAGATGGGCTAGTACAGAGGATCTTAAAGACCTTCAAAGACAAGGGCATCATTGAAAGCATTGATGCATCTTCATAGGTTTCCCCCATTGTTGTCACTCACAGAGGTGGAGGAAAGTTCCACACGTGTCGATCTGAGAGAGCAAAACAAATCGATTATCTGTGACTGTCATCCATTGCCACACATGGATGAACTGCTCACTAACCTGTGAGGGGCTACTGTCTTTTCTACCATTGATTTGGCTTCTGCATATTACCAGATGCTTCTACACCCAGATAGCCGTGGCATCACTGCATTAATCACTCATGAAAGCCTTTTCCGTTTCTGCCGTGTATCATTTGGCCTTGCTTCAGCTCCTTCTGCATTTCAAAAAATGATGTCCACCATACTGGCTGGCCTCCCGGGTGTACAAGCCGATCTTGATGATATCATGTGCTATTGGACCTCCCAGCAGGTGTCAGGCTGCCGATCGGTCCTATACTGTGTGGAACTCCACCCAGCAGAGACGCTCACCACACCCCCGTCATCATCACACACCTGTCTGATTATCCGCACCTGGTTCTGTGCCTGCCTTCATAAGCTCTCTGCTCAGTTCTCTCTTTGTCAGATCGTCAATCGTCATTCCCGAACACTGGACTTCGACCACGGCTTACGTTCCGACCACGAAAACTGTGAGTGTTCTAACTCTCCCTGCACTCGTCTAGACACTCGCAACTCCCTGACTCATCGGCTGGGTGAGTGTGCGGTCTTGAACATTGTTCGTTCCTGAGCTTCAGTGGCTAAGCTACTCCCGACCGGGCGAAGGATGGACTGAGGAGGAAGCCTTACGCGCTTCAACGCGCCTCTGGAACATTATCTTTGTTTTTAGAGCTATCGGCCGGTTCGGCTCGCTTTGTTTTTCTCGTTTTATGAACTGTAAACACGACTGAACGGATCTTGTCGTTGTTATCCTGCTCTGCTCTCAGTCCCCTCTCAGTCACAGGAGAGACCCGTCAATCGTCAGTTTCTGCGCTGCGAACAACTCTGGAACCACGACATCCATCCTCGGCGGCCCGGTACCCACTCAGTGACTTCCGAATTAGCCGCACATCTCTGTTCCTCCTCTTGGACTTCACAGTCTCCACTATAACCTCCGGACTCACGCCCACCTCCTGTGCATCAATCTGCCATTACGACCAGCATACAGTAATCTATTCATCTTCCTGTATTCATTATCCAATAAACTCGCTGTCAAGTTCACTCTACCTTGTGATTCAGCTTGTTCCATCCCTCTCGACCACATCTCAGTTCGTAACCCTGACAGCAGGATCATGATGCTAACCTACAGAGTGCTGCAGGAGTCAAACTGATTATGAGCAAATGTAAGTTCAATCAGGCATCTTTGTCTTTCCTTGGGCACATAGTATCTGAAGATGGACTCCATCCTGACAAAGATCAACTCAGTGCAGTGGCTCATGCACCTGCCCCACATGACATTTCTTCCTTGAGATAATTTCTCGGCCCCTACTTCATGGTACGGTAAGTTCATTCCTTATTTCGCTACTGTTGTTGAGCCACTACGTGCTACTCTGAAAGACTCCACTGGCATAAGATTATTTTTTACTGAAGTCAAATGAGCCAGGCTTCATCCTTCCCCACGCGCCTGTGAGCAATCTCCCTGCAGGAGAGAGAGGTGACTTTATTTGCATACCTTTGCATATTTCTCTGCCGCGGCTTGAATTCTTCTGAGTTGGGACATCTCTGACCGCTACAGAGATTTGTGGCGTCACGAACAGGATAAAAAGGAAGCCAAATTGAGCACAGCATTCTTC
The DNA here is from genome assembly GCA_030770545.1 of Macropodus opercularis. NCBI lineage: Eukaryota > Metazoa > Chordata > Actinopteri > Anabantiformes > Osphronemidae > Macropodus > Macropodus opercularis. The sequence goes on from CM061105.1 coordinate 2,407,434, forward strand.
TGGCTGGTGCCTGGACGCAGACGACGTCTTGTGGCCACAGGTAAAAACAGTGTCTTGCTTTTTAGGTGACAGACTCTGCGTCTGGGATCAAGTGGGGAATGTTGGTAAGATTGACTGACAAAGTCATATGATTTGCCTAAACGGTTAAATTCTAATTTGGCGGCCTTAAGAAAAGAATTTGTTGTGGGGGAAACCCTGTATGTTGTGGTGGATGTAAAGGCAGGATATGGGGTCATTTGCACTAAAATTGCTGTAAATAACTAACCAGCTTCATGTTTAGTGGGAAAAAAAATAGAATCTTGTAGCTTTCCAGGAATTCAAGACTTCGCACATTATATTATTATTCTATTGGCAGACTACGAGCTAAAACTGGGAGGCCCCACAATAAAAAAGAAACAAAAAAACAAAAACAAGTATAGATTGGTGAATGAGGGCAGAGTGATATCAGTGCATGTTTGTTGGAATGTGGGCAGGCTGGATGAAGTTGATTTTCCATCCGGTTTATGAGAAGACCTCTGCAGTGAGAAGGGATTATATTATCAGACCAGATCTCTGACCACTACATTGGGCATTTATATTTCAGGTCCTTTTGAACACGCTACATGGGACTGCCGCTATGCCACTATTATAGTAAGTGGCCTGAGGTAGCATTTGCCCCCTACTGTCACTACGACAAAGGATGTCAATTCACCTCTCATGACTGCAGAGGGAGATAAAGCACCTGCAGAACTACACACAACATGCTACAACAGGAGCTACACCATTCAAATAATGAGAAAAAGTAAGATGCGCACAAAGCTACAGGCACTCCCTGTTTCACACAACATTCACTCAAACAAGTGGAAGAGACGGTGAAACAAAAGCAACTAAAGAGTACACCGACAGAAAGGTTGGTGCATGGTTACTCATGTTCCATGTAAATGACACTGTGCGTGTCCGGATGACCACGTCCCAAAAGAATCATCCAGATTCATAGAACCGGTCACTGTGATGAAGAAAGTTGGATCAAACACTACCTGTTGAGAGATGCCCGCAAATGAAATGAATCCAAGCTAGCATTCTTCCCTAAAGAGGCTCTGACATGCACTGGTATGGACAAGAACACTACTTATGATGCATTTATGTTGCCCAAGACAGAGTAAGAGAACAATAGCTTTGCCTCAATGGCTCACAGGTTTTGTTAGATAAAAGGTGTAAGATGAAATGTTATGCACTTTTACATTTCTGCTGTTTGTCTTTAATGCAGTTCTATTTATTAGAGGACAGCCATTTAGTAATTCGGCCGAAGTAAATATTCAAGAGGTCGCAACCAGGGCAGAATAACGCTTCGAGGAGAGGCAGCGCTTCTGAGCAAGTCCACGTCTGGATTCCCTTCTTCGCTATGTGAGTACTACTCTGATTTCCACTCCTCGTCTTTGGAGCTTATGCAGTTGGGCAGACAACGACTTTCTGACGTCTCAAACGTCTACGTCGCAGTCCTCAGGGGCTATGTTTTTACTGAGGGACCAAAGGACACCTGGTTCAGAACTGTCCAGTAAAAGGAGGAGCTCTGTAGCCTCTGCAGAGTTGCTACTGAGCAGAACTTTATTAAAATCCCCTGCTGTACGCTCTTTGACTCCGGTAACTATTGGCTTGCCCCCTCATAGCAAAACAGTCCATGTATTGATGCACTCCGGGGCAGACACCAACTCCATCTCTGCATCCCTAGTCAAGGAACTCAATCTGCGACTAAGATTTCCACAGCCCGTACAGGTACATTCTCTAAATGATATGCTCTTACACTCTGTTTCTTCTGTCACTCTCCCTGTCCCACTTTGTTTGGAGAATCATTAGGATCACACCTCCTTCCACATCAGCTCGGCAGATCGTCCTCTGTTGCTGGGGGTTTCCTAGCTGCAGACTCACAATCCTCACATTGATTGGACCTCTGTCGAAATGGCGTTTAACACTATGATAGATCATTTTGAGTACTTGGTCATCCCCTTTGGGCTGACAAATGCCCACGCGGTATTCCAGAATATGGTGAACAATGTCTTGGGAGATATGTTGACCTTGACGATATTTTAATCTGTTCCCAGAATGATATTGAACACATTACCATGCCTTCTGCAGAAGCAGCTATTCTGCAAAGAGAAGTGTGAATTTCATGCCACCTTCTCCACTTTACTTGGTTTCATTATCCAACCTGCCCAGATCGCCATGGACCCAAAAAAGGTCAGTGCCGTCAAGTCCTGGCCACAACCTCAGACCAGAAAACGAAAAACTACAACGCTTCTCTTCTAAATCTAAGTTCCGCTGGCCTCCGGATGCTGAAAAAGCCTTTTCTAACCTCAAAGTTCTGTTCACCTCTGCCCTCATCTTGCCCCTCCCCTTCATGGTCAAAATGGATGCTTTAGATTGTGGAGTGGGAGCCGTCCTATCACAATGCTCAAAGCTGGACTCCAAGCTTCATCCATGTGTCTTCTTTTCCAAGAAGCTTTCAGCTTCTGAGAAGAATCATGATGTCGGTAACAGGGAGTTGTTAGCAGTCAAGCTGGCTTTGGAGAATTGGCGTCACTGGTTTGAGAGGGCTAGTCATCAGTTTACTGTACTCACAGACCATAAGAACTTGGAATACCTGAGATTGGCTAAGAGGTTAAATTGTAGACAGGCTCTTTGATGGCCCATTTTGTGGCAATCCCCAAGTTACCATCTGCCCCGGAGACAGCCCAATTACTGATTTATCAAGTGTTCAGATGGACCATGACACTTAGCTGAGAACAAGGGTTACAAGTTAGATAATGTTTTGTTGATGCTATGACAATCAATAGAATATCCAGCCATGTTTAGATCATTACTGTTGTGTATCCACTGTGCATGCTGTAATTTAAAATATTTATTACCACTTATTTATTACATTTCCAAAAACACATGTTTATTGGGGCGGCAGTGGCTCAGAGGTAGAGCTGTCGCCCACCAATCGTAGGATCGGTGGTTCGATTCCTGGCTTCCCCAGTCATGTGCAGAAGTGTCCCTGGGCAAGACATTGAACCCCAATGTTAGAGGATATGGAGCATAGTCCTCTCTGTGAACTGGTCCTTTCTGTGTCTCTGTGATATCTTGCTATGCTTGCAGGTACTCCCCATGACCTTGTTATGCTAGGGAAGAATGTTTAACCGCCCACGCTAAGAGGAAACTTCACAAAACTGTATTCATGGCATAATGACTTCCTATGTATCTTATTCACCATATATGGATTGGCTTTGTATCCTGTTTGACCAGATGTGAAGGAGTGACTTTCATACTTCTGCTAATAAAAAGAGCTGTGCCCAAGGAGGTTTGGAGATCGTCTGCTGGGCACTGAGTTATAGTGTTCCAGAGCGGCTCCCCTTGTGCTCACAAGTAAAATGAGCTTTGTCTTCATGTGTCAGTGTCTCCAGTATTGTTTAAGTGTTGGTGTGACAGGGTGAAATAGTGAGATTATAGACTTTGTTTAGCAGTCATAGATCTGTTATCGATTCAGCTGCCTTGATCCACTGATCTGGGATCGACTTTTTTGGTCTCCTCCCACATACCTGGGGAAAATGCGCATGTTTCCTCATTCCATTAAATCAGAGGATGAGGAAACACGACACATCACTCTTGTGATTATTTCTCCCCTATTTCAGGTATGTGGTGAATTCAGACCCCACAAAACCCGCAATACTTGATTGCAGACTCATATTGTCAGTAAGGAGGCGTATATAGTGGCTCTAAATGAGGCCCAGCTTAGATGTATGTGTCGCCTGGGACCTGGAACTGTTGGCGCCATTTAGGAACGGCGTGATACTCGCTGCTAACGAGTTCATATGTTTTGTACTTGGTGTGTTAGTGTATTTTGTAACGACAAGTGATGTTTTTGAACAGGTTAAAATATGCTCAGTTTGTGCAGGATGTGTGAGAAACTTTTATTTGTATAGCAGTACCTAAGTTCTCCTATATTACGCTCTTTGTACACTGTAGTTCATTCCATTAAATCAGAGGATGAGGAAACACGACACATCACTCTTGTGATTATTTCTCCCCTATTTCAGGGGCGTAACATTGGCAGGCTAGACCCAACACCCAATTTGCCCCCAGTGTGTCAGCTTAAGCTGCATAGCAGCTCTGCCACCAGTGTGTGTTGTGGGGGACATGTGAAGTGGTCTTGATCTTCCTGGGCGTAGTTGAAAGGGCAGCATGGTAGATGGGAGACAAGTTGTGTCTGAGCCCTCCACCCCTGTTGAGAGAGGGGCTGTTTACCTGTACATGTACGGCTTCTCTGAGGCCTCGTTCAAACCACCTGTCTTCTCTGTCCAAATTATGGTGCAAATTACTGAACCTTTCCTGCAGTTCTTGTCAACAGCAACTCAAATCAGCTGTTGCTGTCTTATGTTGTAATGATATACTGATATGCTGTATCATTTTATACTTCTATGTGTTTTCTATTAGTATTTACACGTCTTTGCTGTCACGGTCCGCAATCTAACTTCCGGGGTTGGAACCTTTATTGTGAAGCTTTACCTAATCACTGATCGCTTTCACCTGTACCTCCTCTACATCCACACCTGCATTCCCACGTTGGACTGGGTTACTGGGGTTTACACCGCCTGCCCCTGGTTAAAGGATCACGAGAGGTTTCCTGGACTTCTTGCCATGCAGGTAATGCTGCGGAAAAAGTATGCCTCACAGCCTGCTTCCATGCCGCATCCGCAGCCAGCTTCCACAGCCTGCTCTCTCGCCCCGTCAACAGCCTCACATTCAACGCCCCTGCCTGCTGTTCCTGAACCAGAGCTGTTTACCACTCCTCCATACTCCACAGTTCTCTCTTCTGGTCAGATGAGCATCAGATCCTGTAGGTCACCCGACCTTGCTCCTCGCCTCACTCCTTCGGAGGCTCGCTTAATTTGGAAGGCCTACCTTTCTCCCCACTTTACTTTCTCATCAGCAGGACTGTCTGGATTGCTCCACGCTACTCTGACTCTGACCATACTCCACTCCACGCCGAGCCTGCTCCTGCAGCCAAATTACATCCTGGCCTTGTATTCACCCTGTTGGCTACCAATTCTCGCTGTAGGGAATGGAGGGAGATGGTGGCCCTGTGGAGACAAGTCTTGCGTGACGCATGTTTCCCCAGACCCCGTCAAAATGGAGGATGCCCTTGCCATGCTCTCCACCGACTGCCTAGAGCAGATTTCAGTTCCCCCACCTGCCTCTAGTCCTGCTCTCACAGCCATAGTCCCAGCAGCAAACTCCCGCTCACGCCCGGCTGATCCTGTCACCCATCCCCCTGTGCTGATCATTCTACCATCTCCAGCCCCTGCCTGCCTTGCAGCGTCCACGTCCGTCTCCGCCTACCCAGGGGAGACCATCTCGCCCACGTCCGTCTCCGCCCAACCAGGGGAAACCATCTTGTCCATGTCTGTCCCAAATGACCCAGGGGAATCGGTCTTGTCCACACCAGTCTACTCCAAACCAGGGGAGGCAGTCGGTTCCACGCCTGGCGCCCCAGAGAACCCTGCTGACCCATGCTTAGCATCCTGGGGGTTCCTCAACCACTGATGCCATCCGCCCAGGTTTCCATGTCACAGCAGCCATCGACATTGTCTACCCAGGCCCCCACGTCACTGCAGCCGCCGTCGACGTCGCTCACACAGGGCTCATCGTCTGGTCAGATGATCCACCCAGTGATCCATGCTGCAGTCGTCGTTATCATCGCCTGCCCAGTGTTCCAGACAAAGTTCCTGTTCTCGTCTCGTGTGCGACTCTGGTCCTGTTCTCATCATGTGCGGCCCGGTGCAGGGTCTGCTTCTGTCCTCGTCATGTGCGGCCCGGAAGAGGGTCCACTTAGGTTCCTGTTCTCGTCTCGTGCGGCCTGGAGGGCCCACCCAGGTTCCTGTTCCCGTCTCGTGCGGCCTGGAGGGCCCACTCAGGTTCCGGTTCCCGTCTCGTGCGGCCTGGAGGGCCCACCCAGGTTCCTGTTCTCGTCTCGTGCGGCCTGGAGGGCCCACCCAGGTTCCTGTTCTCGTCTCGTGCGGCCTGGAGGGCCCACCCAGGTTCCTGTTCCCGTCTCGTGCGGCCTGGAGGGCCCACCCAGGTTCCGGTTCCCGTCTCGTGCGGCCTGGAGGGCCCACCCAGGTTCCGGTTCCCGTCTCGTGCGGCCTGGAGGGCCCACCCAGGTTCCGGTTCCCGTCTCGTGCGGCCTGGAGGGCCCACTCAGGTTCCGGTTCCCGTCTCGTGGTAACGGTCCGCAATCTGACTTCCGGGTTTGGAACCTTTATTGTGAAGGCCTTCCCCGGATCATCACCAGCTTCACCTAATCACTGATCGCTTTCACCTGGACCTGGTTTACACCCACACCCGCCCCGTTCTCCGACACGACAGTGTTGGGACCTCGCTCAGACTCTCGTGGAACCTGGAACCACCTAGAACTCGGACGATCGCTGACCCAGCGGGAGGATCTCAGTCAGCAGGGTGAGTTCTGGAGGCCGGACTTCCCTGTTTGATCGCCGACTGACAGCCAGTCCGGCACTTCATTTTTTTTGTAAGGACTACAGAGTGTTTCCTGTTTCTGTTTTTGATTGCCTGGTCCAGCGTCTTAGTTTTGAGCACGACCATCTCAGTTTAATAAAGTGACTAATTTACACCGCCTTATCCACCTAGTCCTTACCGTCGCTGACACTCCCCCCTCTAAGTCGGTGCTGGCGATCCATGACATTTGCAAATAATCAATGCAAGTTAGCACTGGTATTAATATAGACAACACATACATTTTATGTACTTTGAGACAATTCAAAATTTTGCTAAGTACTGGCCACTCCTAAGGCAGATTAAGGCTTTGATGCAAGAGAGGTAGTAGACCAGTTTATTAACAACCTTGTGCAGACTTTGTTCTGGCTGGCATTTTTGGTCTTTCACAAATAACCATCAAAGTGGTTTAAATAACTGTAATTCATTAACTTTTACCAGATAAACGGCGATGGCTGCTCCTAATAACCATCCACAGTAGACATCAACAGGGTGGTTTCTGAACTGGATGATCCTGGTCAACCCAGCCAGGATGGCAAGCATGACAAAGGAGAATACCAGGAGAGGCTTCAGCAGTTTTGCAGAGTCTGTCAGCACTGTGTTGAAATACATCTGAAATACACAGATTCACATGATTAACCAATCTCTAGCTTTTTAGATTTTAGTACTTATTTATTTAAATGTGGTTGGAGATCTTAATTCAGCTACACATCTCTGATATGTTAAACACTTACTGAGATGTAGACTGCAGCAAAGGCAGCCAGAGTTGCATGCTGGGAGGGGAAAGACTTCCTGTAAGGCAAGAAAGACAGAAGCCATTTCTTTAGTACAAATTATGTTAAGTCCAGGGTCCTGTAGTTGGGAACTCAAACTTACAATATGTTGTTACATTCAATAAACCTTAATTAAACCCCTTTTTTTTCAACCTGAAGAATTGTGGCAAATGTACTAAAAGTACAAACAGCGTATGAAACAGGTGATTTCTCTGTGTGATCAATTCACAAAAGGATGTGCACCTTAAAAAGTATGAGATTTGCCATGTTACATCCTTTGCTTTAGGTTATTTTGTTTTATTTTTGTTTAGGAAGGCAGCATTTAGTTTGTCTATTATTCTAATCTGTTTATCTGAACATTCTTGGCATTCCTGTAAAGAGGCACAGGCTGGTATAGACTCTTTGTTGTTCTGCAACTTTAGCTGGGCTGAACCAGACAAGGAGAAGATGATCTCCTCGCTAGTAGGGGTCTAGAGACAAGTTCAGTGTCGGCACTAAAATCATTTAAGATGACATATCATTCTAGATGGCGCCGTGAGTGGCAGCGAGTTTCAGCTTTTCTGTCCCGTTCTGTGTTTTATGAAACATGTTTAATGTTTATTCCCTTGCTTTTTACTTCTTGTTTCTTTGCTTAAACCCTCTATGGAGTGTGCATCTAGGGGCACAATTATTACCATTGCACTGGCTTACATCATTTTTGGCCAACTTTTTGAGTCTGCCTCGGTAATTTCTGTAAGCGGTGGCTCCATTGTTTACACACGGGACTAGCTGCTAGCTCTTAGCCAGGTCGATCTACTCTACGTGAGGAAGTTGGAGATTCCTGCTGATATACTGAAGGGATGTAAATAGTTAAAAGCTTAGATAGCAGGATGCAGGCAGAAAACAGAACAAGCCGAATAAAAGTATAGTTTAAAACACACGCATCAAGTTTAGAGAGTAGTATAGTACAGTAGTATAGCACAGCCAGTCACAGTTCATTAAACAGTATAGGGAGGATAGGATCTTAGAAGACCAGACAAGTTCCATGTAAGTGTAACTATGTGTAGAATAAGCACATGTGAGTGAAACATGCCCAAATAAGGGCGACTGAGTGAACGTGTGTAGAAGGAATGTACTTGAATCCATAGGATATTGGGCCCACACAGCAATGGAGCAGATAAGACCAATAAATAGGGCATCCAAGGGGACATACAGCCATCCATGGAGACAAACAACAGACCAGATGCTCTCTGTCTAGTATAAAAGTGTGGGTCAAGGGACAGACAATTGTGTGAGTTTGTGCTGTATGGTATAGGGACAGACTGACCCAGGCCTGTACAATTATTATTCTTCAAGTTTGAAATAAAAGTAAGATTGAATTTATCAGAAGTTTCTCCATATTCAGCATTCAACAAACGCGCAGAGCTGGGATTTTGAGAGCAGCTCAACAATACTGAGGAAACGATGAGGTTGCAGAACTGGAGTCAAGCGCTGGGAGAGGAAACGGATGTACAAGCAATGTGTATCGTCCATTATCATGGGAAACGCCTGATCTCTCAATAACGAGATGGACAAGCTAGTGGCGCTGACGAAGCTGGAGCGGGTGTGGGGGCATCCCTCTGTGTTTCACTGAAACATGACTCAACTATGACACACCGGACTCGCTGACCAGATTCTACAATCCTTCGGCAGACCAGAATGCGGCAGAAAATTGTACTTACTTTATGCAAATACAAGAATGCATACACCTCCATACCCTCCCCCCTCTGGGTCGCTCTGACCACAACCATGTCCACTTGCTGTCTGCCTAAACTCCGAAGGTGAAACAGCAGCCACCACTGGTCAGGGAGGTGAAGATCTGGACTGAGGAGACCAGTGAGCAGCTCAGGGACTGTTTCACAACCACAGATTTGGACGTTCTCTGCAGTCCACATGGGGAGGATATCGACAGACTTACTCTCTGCATTACGGACTATATAAACGTTTGTGTAGAGAACACTGTACCTTTCAAGAGACTACGGTGCTACAAACAACAAGCCCTGGGTGACCCCTGAGGTAAAGGCCCTGCTGTATGAGAAGAAGAGGGTTTATCTCTCAGGAAACAAAGATGAGCGGAGCAGAGTGCAGTGGGAATTAAAGTATAAAATCAGGAGGGGTAAGGACGACTACAAGAAGAAGCTCAAGCGGGGGATGGAGCAGAACAATGTACGGGACGTGTGGAGAAAACTTAAACACATCTCGGGCCAAGTTACAGGAGACCAGGCCTGGTCAAACAAACTGAATTTGTTTTTCAATAGATTTGATTCTGCCCAGCCCCCTCTTCACACCTCTCCAGACCAGCCCTCTCCTCTCAGCTGCAGCCATTAACACCTTTTTTCCACGCTGACCACTCTGCCCTTCGTCCCACTATCACTGAGGGCTCTTAGCAACCTACAGTTCCATAGCAGTTGACACACACCCCACTATGTCTCACCATTGACCAGGTCAGGAGGGAGCTAAAAAAGACCAAGGCCAGAAAAGCCACAGGCCCTGACAACATCAGCTCCAGGCTCCTCAAGGAGTGTGTAGACCGGCTCTGTGAGTTTGTTCTGCTCATGTTCCTGAGTTTTTATCTGGAGAGAGTCCTGGTACTGTTGAAGACCTCTTGTGTGATTCCACTTCCCAAAATCTCACATCCCAGGGAGCTGAACCACTACAGACCCGTCGCTTTCACCTCCCACCTGATGAAGGCCGTGGAGAGGATCGTCCTTGGCTACCTCCGCGACCAGGTGGGCTCAGTGCTGGACCCGGTGCAGTTAATTGTCATAGTCGTGTGGTAGGTGGCATGGTTTTATAGAGCTAGTTATATGAAAATTGCTGTTCATATTGTTGTGGTGTACATGCATTTAGAACTGGTTGACAAGTTGCAAATGTAGTTTCAATAACAAGTCCATAACTAAGGCACTTTGAGTACAAGTGCAGACCATTTACCTGGACTTTGTTTTAAATTTGGAGAGAGGAGAATGTCACTAAATCAAGTAAAGGCTGACTGAGGGGAGCTGCAGGACACTCCACAGTAGTTCGCATGGAGGTTTTCCCACTACTTCAACTACCTCCCAGTCCAAAAGAGAATGTGACAGCAGGTCAAGTTTAAAAAAAAAAAAAATCAATAAGATTTGGGTAAATAAATGCATTCATTTCTAAAACTACACTTGATTAGTTAGAAAATAGCCAGGGCCAGCAACGCCTTCTCTACTGGCCTAACATATTCAGAAATCGTGATCATAATATGTATATAAAATGATTCTCTATATTCTTTTCTCTTTGTGTCACATTATACAGTGCATCCATTTGATTACCCATCTTCCAGCATTTTAGGTTCAGGCTATAGTTTTTATCCTATCAGAATTCAGGTAGCTTGTATTGTCAGGCTGTATGAAAGCTGCCTTGTCTTCACAATTGCCACCTTGGCTTCTCTATGCTGTAATAAATAAATAAATAATAAATGCCGTATCAGATACGAGATGGTGACAGCAAGACCAGCTAGAAGGCCCCTTGTCGAACATGAAAACGTGTTGTGGGATGGATGGATGGACAGTTGGATGGCTTGGTTCTCACGTCAGACATGAGTGTGACCAGGTGTTGACAATTGCACCGTTTACACCATCCCGCTGCTCCCCCAAAGAGTCCTGTCGTGCTTTGACCTGATTTATTTGAAATGTTGTCTTTGGACAAACTTGATTTAAAATGAGACAGATCTCCTTCCCTTTTAATCATTGAATTTAATCACCAAATGAAATTGTCCATATGCAACACATCTCTGAACAAATTTGTCATATTTGGTGTCCGGACTTTAATTCAGCACATTTGATATATATTTCATTTTTTAAATATGCATTGCTAGCGTAATTACATGGCCGTATTAAAGAGAGACAGTTTTTATTAGCAAAGAGCGTTACCTCATATTTGTAATACTGTAAATCTATATAGATTTACACTTTGCCTTGTTTTTGTTCTTTCTTCTGTAAGTTGCTTAACAAGAGAATTTCCTGGATGTGGGATCAGTATAGACATATTAAACAAGAATGCTTTAAGCGTTATTTTCTCTAGTATGTTGTAGTAAAACTACTTCAGATTAAATGTAGTAATAATACATATCACATCAAAAACAATGCGCCAGAAGGGATGTGAACCCGGGGATCCCAATGTGCACCACAGCAACATAACCACTGAGTTAAAGCAGCAGGTAATAAACTGATTTTACCATTTAGAAGGGAAAGATTGGCAGTATCGCAGCAAACTGCATTAACACCATTTCATTAATTCTCTATTTGACTAATTGAATAAAGAATCCACTGTGGATTTATTATTATTAATAATAATAATAATTATTATTATTATTATTGTTGTTGTTGTTACAGTGAGGAAAGAGTAATAACAATAACTAATTAAATAATAAAATTATAATAATTCTGTAATGTGTATATATATATATATATATATATATATATATATATATATATATATATATACTTCAGATTTCATAATACACAACAGTCTTAAAAACACATGCCCCAGATGGGATTAGAATAACTCCTGTCACACTGTCAAAGATTTTCACGGTTTAAACCATACATTGCAAAATGCGCCTAACTTGACCGTGATCTCTGAAGTGTCAAGAATGTCAGGACAGCTCTGCTTTGTCTGAACACATCTCATCTGTTTACCCTCCTGTAGCTGTGCTCTCAACCGATCGGAATCTGTCATATTATTATGTTTTAGATACAAACAAGCACCATAACTGATTGACCCTCTTTTGGCAGCAATGACCTCAATCAAACGTTTCTGTGCAGATCAGACCTGCACAACGGTCTGGAGGAATTTTGAACAGATTTCAACTTTCCAAACATCTCAGATTTGGTCTCACCTGTCCACAGAATATTTTGCCAGTAGTGCTGTGGACCATCCAGCTGTTCTTTTGCAAAATGTGCTTCTTAAGTAAACTCCAAAGTGGTGTGTTTTTATAGGGCAGGGTAGCTTTAACCAACACATCCAACACAGTTTTTATATTAATGAGACTTAGATGAAGATTGGAGCACATTTTATGACCAATTTATGCAGAAATCCATGTAATCCCTATTACAACACGCTTGAATCTCGAGCTGAGTTTGGACGCAAGTGCAAATGAACACGATGCGGACTCTGCAGCGAGTTAATTATTTATTCAATAACAATAACAAAAGTTCACAGCAGAGCTGGATAATATGAGGTCGGGGAAGAGGGGGAGCAAACCAAGCAATGATCCGGAATGACACACCAGCGAAGAGTGAATGCAAATGAATATGAAGTCATATCTGCTGATCATCTATTGTGTTATCAGGAGGGGCTTTTGGAACTATGGCAGTTATGCATTATTAACTACGCCATGCTCATGCAGGCTGCCTATTGGGATGTCGGCGCCTGAATAACAGTGCCTGGCACCTGTCTCAGGACATTCTCCACAGCCCTTTCTGGAGAGTGCACTGACCCTAGAGTCGTGGGCGGGGCTGACCCCTCCTTCAGGTCTCCCTCCACTCACCGTGCTGGTTTGAACCAGGATCTGTGCTGTCTGGGATTCGGCTTTGGGGCGGCACTGTTACATTTTGACTCTCAGCCATGTTGGAGGCACTTTTGTTTGTTTTGTTCACTCAACTTCTGCCATTATGTCACTTTCTGTTTCCTGTTTGGACTAATCCTTTTCAATCAGCTACACCTGCTGCCCAATACGTTTGCATTTGGTCAGTTTTAAGTTATAAGTTTTGTGCCTGTTTGAGCAGTGATTTTAAGTGCAAACCTTTGTGTTATGAACTTTCGTCCTGCCTAGCACTGATTTGAGTTGATTTTTAGTTATTTTAGCACTTTGTTAGTTGGCCCTTCTAATTCTAATTTCCTTCTGCTGTGCAGTGACGTTTAGTGTCACCTGGGTCTATTTATACCAACTCCTGTGTCTTCTGCGAGTGTGTCTTCCCACGTCCTGTGCTTACCTGATCTTCCCAACATATTGCTTTGTTTCTTTACATGAAATTAAGTTGGTTAGTTAGTGTTTAGTAGTCTGATTGTTAGTTCCTGTATTCAGCAGTGGTTTTGAGTTTGTCCTGCTTCGGCAGTGCCTTTGTTTTCATTAGATAAGCTTAGTTTTTGTTTCTTTGTTAATCTCAATTATTAGGTCCTGTTCTGCAGTGGATGTTTTGTTCCTATATTTGTCTATAATCAGCTCCTTCGTCTTTGTGGTGTTGAGGAGCAAGTTGTTCTCCTTGCACCATCCCGACAGCTTCTCTACCTCGTCCCTATAGGTCGCCTCGTCCTCCCCGGAGATCAGCCCCGCCACCATCTGCAAACTTCACAATGGCGTTACTCCGGTGTGTGGGGGTGCAGTCGTGGATGTAGAGAGTGTACAGCAGGGGGCTCAGCGCACACCCCTGAGGGGACCCAATGCTGACACTGAGGGCCGTATATGTATGTTGGCCTACTCTCACCCTCTGTCTGCAGCCTGTGAGGAAGCTGTTTATCCACATACAGGTGAAGAATGGAAGCGCTAAGCCCACAAGTTTCTCCATCAGTTTGCAAGGGAGGATGGTGTTGAACGCCACAAACAGCATCCGGACATAGCTCCCCTGTTGCTCTAGGTGGGTCAATGCATCATGGAGTGCTGTGGTCACAGCGTCCTCTGTGGATCTATTTCCTAAGAGTCCAGACTTGGGGGTAGTAATGGTGTGATGTGACTCCGGACCAGTTTCTCAAAACACCACAACAACAGGCCGGTAGTTGTTCAGGCTGGAGATGTAGGATTTTTTCAGCAGAGGTACTACGGTGGAGGACTTTAGACATTGTGGTACAGTGGACTGGGCCAATGACTGGTTGAAGATTTTGGTGAATATACCAGCGAGTTGTTCTGTGCAGTCCTTCAGCACCCGGCCCGAAACGTCATCTGGTCCAGTAGCCTTCCTCGGGTTGATAGACCTCAGCGTGTGTCTAACATCACTCTCCTTGACTGTGAGGGTTACACCGCTGTGGGCCATGGGGTGTGTCCTAGCTGGTTCTTGCGGTACCAGGCAAAGAAAAGGTTAAGTTCTTCTGCCATTGAGGCGTCGCCTTCGGCAACCCTGTGGTTGGTCTTGTAATTGATCAGGTGCTGGACTCCCTGCCACATCTGCCTGCTGTTGTTGCTCTCTAAATTGTCCTCGATCCTCCTCCTGTATTGTAGTTTTGCCTCCTTGATGCCTCTCGTCAGATTGGCTCCGCTGTAGAGAGCTCGATCCCCAGATCTGAACGCTGTGTTTCTCTCTCGGAGCAGTCGCTGGACCTCCCGGGTCATCCAGGGGTTCTGGTTGGGATCTGATGTTTCTGTCCTCTGTGACAGTGTCCATACAGTTCTTAATGTACCACAGCATACTGTCTGTGAACATGTCCAGGTCCTGGTGTTCGAACACATCCCAGTTGGTCCTGTTGAAGCAGTCTTGTAGTTGTTGGGAGGCACCATCCGGCCAGATCTTAACAGTTTTTGTATTGGTGAGAACAGTTTTGCAGAGGGGGGCATATGCGGGGATCAAAAACAAGGACATGTGGTCAGACTGAGCAAGGTGTGCAAGCGGTCTTGCCCTGTGTTTGTACACCAGCTGTTTATGTACACACACAGCCCTCCACCTCTGCTCTTACCGGAGTCCATAGTTCTGTCCTGGCGTAGTGCGGTGTAGCCTGTTAGCTTGATAACTGAGTCCGGATTGGAAGTATGAAGACAGGACTCTGAGATTACCAGTACGCAGATGTTCCTCGCCATGTTGTCGGTGGTGATCTGTAGTCTCAGTTCGTCCATCTTTCCCACGAGGGACCAGGCGTTCGCCAGGAAGAGGCTGGGGACCAGTGGTTTAAACGGCTGACTTCTTAGCCTTAGAAGCACGCCGGCCCTGCAGCCCCGCTTCTGCTTCCTGTTCCTGCACCGCCCGCACCATCTCACTGCCGGAAGGGTGAACCACGGTGAACTGGGGGTTCTCGCTGGGGTTCTGTTCTCGCGGATAAACTCTGCCATAACACTGCACTCAAAACAAATTCCAATCTTTAGAAGGTCATGTCGGCTGAAGATATTGCATTAGCACACAGTGTGCATGAATTAAGAAAAAACACCCATACACATAGCCAAGAGAGCACAGAGCCGCAGCAACTGTGTGCGCCACCATCTAGCCCATGCATCATTAGGAATTGAATTATATAAAAATTAAATTCAATTATAATAGAAAAAAAGAAACTTAAATCGTAACCTCACCGATTATTTTTGCAGATCAGTAATGATAATAATAACAAAGGTCATCTAAAGGTACTTTATCAGGGTCAAACTTTTCACAGTGCAATTAACAGGTCAGTCTTCATATGAAAAGTGAGGGCTAGAGTCTGATGCCTGATGTCGTAAGCAATTCATTTTTCATTGTGTTTTCACACAAGTTGCAAGCATTTGTATTTACAGTTTTGCTCAGACAGAATCATGGCCACAGGCTAAAACCAGGTTATCTCTTACCAAGTTGAGGCACATACTACTGAATTCTGGAGCTACCACTAGTATGTATAGCAGTCTTTACTGGTATGGAGGCAGTCTGGTCCATTTTCACATCTGAATCAGTAAAACAAGACAACACACAACCAAGCACTTAGCAAGTAATGAATCACTCAGTCACTATTATTAGCTACAAAAATCCTACAAAACAGCTCAAACTAACCAGACTAGCTACGATGCTAACCGCTAAAGGAAAACCACAGGAAATGATTGTTGATTAAACAACTGTAGTTGAGTTGAGACAGCTGTGGTTGCTGCTTGTAACTTAATCTTTCCAAAAACAATTCTCAGTTTATTCAGTATGACTGCTTGCTAAAGTCAATAAATGTAGCTTTACAAACTTACCCATCCAAAAGAAATAACACCACATGTGCAAGAGTCCTCTTGCTGATTCTAATGGTCTCCGCCTTAGAAAGGCTAAAATAACATTAGATTCCGGCTCCATTCAGACTCCAGTGACCCATTGTAACCATTTTAATGCTTCACTCCACGTTAAAATGAGAGTTTACATGTCACATTTATGATGTCTGCCACCGGTGAAAAATCTAGATAACAAGTGCTAAATTGTGACTTAAGTAAGTATGAATTTCACACTTAAATGTATAGACTGTGAAGTGCTGCTCTACCATTAGGCAAACCTAGATGCTTAAATATAAAAAACTCTTGCTAGTAGATGTATGTGTATGTGTAAATGTGTACACCTTAGCTGTATAAACATATGCTTCAAAATTTGTTTTAATGCTATTGTTGTTAGAAGTTTGCTAACAATAATATTGTTCCTCACAGTGTTGACTTACTGCTTGACTTCAGGATGGAGAGGGGCACTAGACTTGCGTGTGGCGTGTGGTGTATTTCTTGATTTCTTGTTTCTTTTCTGGTTAGATTTTTGTTAAATAACACTTTTAATGTGATATGTTGTTGTTTGTTTAAGATTGAAATTGAGAGCTGTTATGATTCAATGGTTTGTATTATGTTTTGTCACAGAATTAAAAGAGGGACTAGAGACTTGCATTTGTCTGGTTTGTTATTATATTTGTTATTGAAGTACAAGATCAAAATTGCTGTGCTGGTTAGGGTTAAAGCTAAAAAGTATTCAAATGTCTTTTGTCCTTTGTATAACTATTATTTCTTTATCATTCGAAATTCAAATTCGAAAAGCCAGTAACATGAAGTGGCTTAACGGTGAGAATGAAATTATCATTATTGTTGCTGTTGCTGATGTTGTTGTTATTCACAGTTGCATCAATTTTGGTTAACTGTTGACAGTCTTTCAATTAGAGGTTTCAACTTCAGTTCAGCAGGTCCAATGAAACACACTGTTTGGTTTACCAGCTAATCCAGATAACAGGCCATTTAAGATGGCTACTACTGCATATTTTTGTGTTTTAGATTGGTAACCGTAACAGCATAAAGTACAGAAGATTAGAGTCTGCGCTTGCACACTTGCCAGGTTGCTAAAAATAACAAAAAAATTAAAAATGACATGCCACCTCAAGGGCGGCACGGTGGTGTGGTGGTTAGCGCTGTCGCCTCACAGCAAGAAGGTCCCGGGTTTGATTCCCGGAGGCGACCGGGGGCCTTTCTGTGTGGAGTTTGCATGTTCTCCCCGTGTCTGCGTGGGTTTTCTCCGGGGTCTCCGGTTTCCTCCCACAGTCAAAAGACATGCAGTTAGGTCAATTGGTTGGATGCGTAAATTGCCCATAGGTGTGAGTGTGTGTATGACTGTGATTGTGTGTCTATATATGTGGCCCTGCGATGGACTGGCGATCTGTCCAGGGTGTACCCTGCCTCTCGCCCAAAGCCAGCTGGGATAGGCTCCAGCACGCCCGCGACCCCTTCGGGGAAAAAGCGGAAGAAGATGGATGGATGGATGGATGGATGCCACCTCAACACATCTTCTGATCTCTGATGCAGCCTAATTAACTCACATATTGTAAATCAAAGCCTTACCTCCCAGCAATTATGACCCCAATATCCTGTCCAGAGCAGATATCCTCCAGAATAAAAGCTTCATCACAGGTGGACATGTTAATGTGGGTCAAGTTGGGTTTGCACACATCTAGCCAGTAAGGAGTGTGCTGACCAGTAGATAGCTGAAGAATGTCCGTTATTAGTGCTGTCACACACAGGCCAAAGATATGGACACCTATGAAATATAATAGGTTTTATATTTCTTCCATTATTTATCAGTTATGTTACTGTTCCAGTTGGTTCATTTGTTTATTCATAAATTATTTACTTCAATAGATAGTAACAGTCATTAAACTATGCCTATAATCAATTGTGGATATAACCTTGCATGCTCTCACCTATGAACCGTACAGCTCGGCGAATGTAAGAGTTGAAGTTACAGCCTGCTGCATTGATGTTGGCTTCAGTACGGGCAGTTGATGACTTCTTCGACAAATAGCAGTAAAGAATGGCTTCTCCTATCAGAATCTACAGACATAGAGACAGAAGAAAATTTGTCACCGTATACAGTCAATTGTGTATATTTTTGGAGAGTGATGAAATCTTTATAATTTTGCCCATGTTTCAATATTTAGATAACAAATTTGTGTGTTGTAGGATCCAATGTGTGTAAAATGTGTAGAATTTGCAGTTGAGCATGGTAGTCTTCTTTTTTGTGGAATTTCATAGAATTTTGGAAATAATTTTTCAGCCACAGTATCACATGAGCTAAACATTAATTGTGACAAAATGCTACTGTATGATCTGACATTAAACACTGTTAAACAAACTGCTCTTCTAGAGCTGAAACTTAGACCGAGACAGACAGACAAAATTTCATGTTTCTAACATGCAGAAATTTATTACACCACTAGACGGTGGCACAGCAAACACACTCCCTTACTTACAGAAAACAAAACGTCCTCCTTGGGGCGGAGGGCAAGACTGTGACACACTGACCATATTTGACGTGAACTTGCATATGATAATTTGACAATTCACCCACAGTGCTCTCCAACACCTGGAGGGGTTTTGTTGTCCTTCTCTTCTACGCTTCCTGTTTTTATTTCCAGTTTCCTGTCCTTGAAGTAAGTTGTCACTTTGCGTTCTGTCTCTTGTCAAGTAATTCGTATCTGCCACTTCTTTTACCTTGTCTGGTAGATCGGTTATTGGTTGGTAAATTCTGTTACTTGCTATTCATGTTACTATGTTAAGTTGTTGATTAGTACTCTGTTAGATTCAGTTACCTTGTTAACTGTCACTGTTTGATTATATACTTTTGTCATTTTTTGTCATCGTTAAGTCCATGTTTCTTCTTCTCAGTCATCCAGGTGAAGTTGTCTGAACGTTGAGTCATGGCAACTGGACTTCTTTTCTGTAGAAACGTTTCACCACCTATCCAGGTAGCTTAGGTAGGTTGGAGTGTTGCATCACTGATTGGCTGACTGACGGTAAGCATATCGCGTCACTTCCTGTCACAGAGGTTTGCTGCTGGTCTGTTGCTGGATGCAGCAGCGTTTTTGTTAAACGACTCTCCTCACTTTTATCTCTTTACTGTTGTTTTTCTAACTTATTTCAATTGTCTAAGGGTTGCACGCTTGTAATACTCAAGCACCTTATTCCCCTTTCATTAAAAGCACTGCTAATTTCGTAGCTTTCTGGTCTTTTCAGCTAAGCTATCTTAACTTTCTGCTATGGCCTCTCTGTCACCTTCTCCTTCTTTTTCTTGCTCGGTGTGCCTTATGTTTAGCTCGTCCTCTGCCTCCATTAGTGTTAATGGTATCTGTAATAAGTGTGAGATAGTGGCAGCGCTGGAGGCGAGGCTGACTGATTTGGAATCTCGGCTCCGCACTGTGGAAAACAGCTAGTCAGCTAGTCAGGCTCTCAGAGCCTCTTAGCTTAGCTGCTACTCGTCCCTCAGTGGATCCCGAGCAGCCGGGATGTGACTGGGTGACAGTTCGTAGGAGTCGTAGTTCTAGGCAGTCGCCCACGGTTCACCACCAGCCACTTCACGTTTCAAACAGATTTTCCCCACTCAACGACTCACCCGCTGAGAAACCCACCCTGATCATTGGTGACTCCATAGTCAGAAACGTGAAGCTAGAGACTCCAGCTGTCATAGTTAAGTGCATTCCTGGGGCCAGAGCGGGCGACATCCAGTCTTACCTAAAGCTGCATAAGGATAAGCGTAAATACAGTAAGATCATAATACACGCAGGAACTAATGACTCCCGGTTACGCCAATCGGAAGTCACTAAAACTAACATTGAGTCGGTGTGTTCGTTTGCCAAATTGATGTCGGACTCCGTAGTTTTCTCTGGTTCCTACCCAATGTGACCAGCGACGACATGTTTAGCCGCCTGTCATCGCTTCACCGCTGGCTGTCTAGGTGGTGTCCAGCAAACGATGTGGGCTTCGTAGACAATTGGAGCAGTTTTTGGGGAAAACCTGGGCTGATTAGAAGATCTCTCTAGTAATATGGCCAAGTTGATTAGACTCCCTAAACCATGACCCAGAGTGGAGCCACATCAGGATCCTGAACCACAGAGCAGAAAACACTGCCACTTCCACTGAAGCCAGGAAGAAGGAAAACAATTCTCAGGACTTGTGGCTACACCAGATGGGCCTACAACAAGGCCCTGGAAAAGGACAATAGAAAACCTAAGACCCAGAGCCAGCGGAAGAACCTGGTCATTCCTTACATGGCCAGAGTTTCACAAAAGCTCAAAAGGACTTTTGGAAACTACCGTCTACTTCAAACTTTTTTGACAAATAAATTGGGCGTGCAAAATTATTCAGCCCCCTTAAGTTAAGCCTTTGTAGCACCACCTTTTGCTGCAATTACAGCTGTAAGTCGCTTGGGGTATGTCTCTATCAGTTTTGCACATCGAGAGACTGACATTTTTGGCCATTTCTCCATGCAAAACAGCTCGAGCTCAGTGAGGTTTGATGGAGAGCGTTTGTGAACAGCAGTTTTCAGTTCTTTCCACAGATTTTCGATTGGATTCAGGTCTGGACTTTGACTTGGCCATTCTAACACCTGGATATGTTTATTTGTGAAACATTCCATTGTACATTTTGCTTTATGTTTTGGATCATTGTCTTGTTGGAAGACAAATCTCCGTCCCAGTCTCAGGTCTTTTGCAGACTCCATCAAGTTTCCTTCCAGAATGGTCCTATATTTGGCTCCATCCATCTTCCCATAAATTTTAACCATCTTCCCTGTCCCTGCTGAAGAAAAGCAAACCATGATGCTGCCACCACCATGTTTGACAGTGGAGATGGTGTGTTCAGGGTGATGAGCTGTGTTGCTTTTACGGCAAACATAACGTTTTGCATTGTTGCCAAAACGTTCGATTTTGGTTTCATCTGACCAGAGCACCTTCTTCCACATGCTTGGTGTGTCTCCCAGGTGGCTTGTGGCAAACTTTAAACAACACTTTTTATGGATATCTTTAAGAAATGGCTTTCTTCTTGCCACTCTTCCATAAAGGCCAAATTTGTGCAGTATACGACTGATGGTTGTCCTATGGACAGAGTCTCCCACCTCAGCTGTAGATCTCTGCAGTTCATCCAGAGTGATCATGGGCCTCTTTGGCTGCATCTCTGATCAGTCTTCTCCTTGTATGAGCTGAAAGTTTAGAGGGACGGCCAGGTCTTTGTAGATTTGCAGTGGTCTGATGCTCCTTCCATTTCAATATTATCGCTTGCACAGCAAGGGATGTTTAAAGCTTGGGAAATCACGGTTTCATCCAATTCCAGTTTCAGTCCTCTTACCTTGTCTGCAAATTCCTCAGGGTTTTGGATGTGATGGTCTGTCCAACCAGAGGTGCCAGGATAGTGGCCAAGTGTTTTGCAATGTTATATGTGACCGAGTTGATGCTGCTGATTATGGGTCTGAGCGGGGCTCCCTCCTTGTGGATCTTAGGAAGTCTGTAAATGCAGGGAGTGGCCTCTCTAGGATACAGGTGGTGGTATGTCATCCTGTCGATGGTCTGCTCTGTTTCCAGCACTTTGAGATGAGCTATGATTTTCTTTTTGTAGCTGCTGGTGGGGTCTCTTTTAAGCTTCTTGTAGGTGTGTTGGTCCTCTAACAGTGACACAACCTTTTGATGGTAGTGTGCGGCGTTCAGAACAACAGTGCATCTTCCTTTGTCCATCGGCAGTATGGTGATGGTTTCGTCCCTGCTGAGGGCTGAGAGCGCACTTCTCTCCTGCCTGGTCAGGTTGGGTTGTGGTGGCTGTGCACTGTGACTTTGAGCCGTAGTTGTTCAGCTTCTGACGATGGTAAGTTGTTGTTCCTAATGGCAGACTCTGTGGCTGTGATGAAATCCACGACAGGAACCTCCTTGGGTGTGATGGCAAAGTTAAGGCCTTTAGCCAGGACGTCCCTCTCAGACTGGGAAAGTTCCCTGTCCGAGAGGTTCTTCACCCATTTGTCTTTGGAGTCATCTGTTGTGAAACCATCTTCTTCCTTCCTCCAAGTGTGTTCTCCTGCTGTATGTTTTCGGGACCAACCTCAACCTTGTAAGTTGTTAAACTTGAATTTGTGAAGAGAACAAGTTGACCATTCAGGACCCAGCCAGACCAGTTTTATTTTGTGGATTGTTTGAAATTTGTTTGTCTGAATTTGTTTGTTTTGATTGTCCACAGCCTGAAGCAGAAAACCCGGAAACTAAAAAGGCAGTGACAAATGGCGTGAATCCTGCATGGAAAGACATAAAGATATAATAAAGCTCTTTGTGTTGTAAAATCACATATTCATCATTAATTGAGGAAAATAAAAACAACCCTAGGTTTTTTTTAGCACTGTAGCCAGGCTGACTAAGAGTCATAGCTGTGTTGAGCCTAGTCACCCTTTAAAACTCAGCAGCAATTACTTTATAAATTTCTTTACTAAGGAAATTGTAACCATTATAGAAAAAAAATCTGCACATCCAACAGATTTAGATTTCCTGGTTAGACCTTTGTCTTACTTAGACACTTTCCCCCCATAGATCAGACTGAGTTAACTTCAATAATTAACTCTGCTAAATCTTCTCTGACACACAGGCCCAACTAGATTACTCAAACAAGTCCTTCCGTTAATTCGCACATCCACATTAAATCAAATCAACCAATCTATACTATCAGGCTATGTACCACAGGCTTTTAGGGTTGCTGTGGTCAAACCTTTATTGAAAAAAACCCACACTCAACCCTAGAGAACTAGAAACTATAGGCCAATATTTAATCTGCCCTTTATTTCTAAAACTCTGGGAAAAAATTGTAGCTAAACAATGACCACCTGCGTAGAAATAACCTAAATGAAGATTTCCAGTCAGGATTCAGACACATCATAGCACAGAAACAGCTCTGATTAAAGTCATGTCTAATGATTTTCTCAAGCTTCAAACAATGGTCTAATTTCTGTACTTTTCCTGTCAGATCTTAGTGCAGCATTCGATACCATTGATCACAACATTCTATTAGAGACTGGAACATAGCATTGGACTAAAGGCAAAGCACTGGGATAGTTTAAGTCTTATCTGTTGAACAGATTCCAATTTGTTCATGTTCACAATCAATCTTCCATCCGCACAAGAATTAGCTTTGGAGTGCCACAGGGTTCTGTGCTTGGCCCAACCCTTTTCAGTCTATACATGTCTCCTCTCGGTAATAATATTAGGACATGCTACATTAGCTTCTCTGCATTGCTTCCTGTAAAATCTAGGATAGAATTAATAATTCTTCTCACTTACAAAGCTCTATCTTATCTTAAAGACCTCATGGCTCCTTATGCTCCCTTCAGAACGCTTCGTTCTCAGAGCGCTGGTCTACTTGCGCTTCCTAGATTTATTAAACGTAGAATGGGAGGCAGAGCCTTTAGCTGCCATGTGGAACCAGTTTGCAGTCAAGGTTTGAGAAGCAGACACCCTCTTTACTAAAACAAGGCTTAAAACCTTCCTTTTTGAAAAAGCTTATAGTTAGAGATGGTTCTGATCACTCTGAACTATCTCTTAGTTAAGCTGCTATAGGCTCAGACTGGTGGGGGACCTCCTTCATTCACTGAGCTCTTCTGTTTTTCAATCTATCTATTCCATCCACTAACATGTCTCCACATACACATGTGACTAACTTTCGGTTTTTCTCTCCTAGTTGTGCTTCTCTCTTTCTGTCTCTCTCTCTATTCTCATCTACAGGTATCGTCAGACTCAGAGCCGTGTGTCTCCAGTGTTCAGTTGCTGGTCCAACCATCCTGCCTGTGTCTGTTGCTGCTTATTTTGTTGTGGTTGTGTTCTTTTCTCTTTTCTCTATCCCCTCACCCCAACCGGTCAAGGCAGATGGCCGCCCACACTGATCCTGCGTCTGCTGGAGTTTTTTTCCTCTATAGAGGGAGTTTTTCGGCTGTTGCTATTAAAATGTACAATTTATTGATTGGCTACATTTAAAAGCTGCTCCATGTGGGATTTGTTGGGTTTAGTTTTATATGGCCTTACTTGTAAACAACTTTTGTTGTGAATCGGTGCTATATAAATAAAATTGACTTGAATTGAATATAATATTTCAACCTGTCTATTGACACTGCAACATTGAATAGTCCTAATAGACCCATACACTCACTAAACATATGTTGAAGTCTGCATTGTCTATATTTCATAGTACATTGGGTTATGGTCAGACTCAAACTAATCTTTCTTTTAAATAGACTTAGTTCATTTAGTGTGTAACTCTCTCTTCTATACAGGTGAAATAGTTTACAACAGATCAGTTGCATGTTAGGAGCAGAGAGATGTGGAACCTTGGACAGAGCATGAGACACAAGAACAGAAAACACGTGATGGTTTTGGAATTAAGTGTTTTGTTGTTGTTTTTTTTAAACAGTTACACTGATGTATACAGTACAAATTATAATTATTATACCACCTGAGTGTGTGAGAAAAAGAGGGAGATGGTGTCCTGAATGTCAAGCTGGCAGTCCGTTGCAGTGGGTGTTTCTCCACTCCTCTCTTGCGTTTGTCCTGAGTATTAAAGTCATCAATGTTTTGTGGAAAGTGCTGTAATAGGAAGGTCTGTCACTATAAACTTTTTCAAGCGATGCATGTAGAACTTACCTTTGACCTGGAAACACTACTAAAATCAAAGGAGGGGGTTCTTAGTGAGTCTGTTACGTCAATGGGGAGTTTATTGTTGTCACAATGTGCTTTCAGTGTTTGCATCTAAGATGCATGGCGGCAAGTGGCTTTCTTGCTTTGTAGCTTTTGCTCTTCTTGAGGTTTTGTTTCATCTTTTCATTTCTGGTTCAGGATTTACTTCGGGTCCAGTCCCTCTTCAAAGTTTCTTGTTTCCAGTCTTGTGGCAGGAAAAACAACACATCCATTATCTTATCCACTTTTCCTTGTTAGGGCCACGTGTTTGCTGTAGCCAATCCCAACTATCACTGGGCAAGAGGCATGTTAAACCCTGGACAAGTAGCCAGCAAGTTCGGTACCAAAACATAGAGACGTACAACCATTCACACATTAGCACTATATAGGCAATGTAGTGCCACCAATTAACTACCCTAAATACCTACCTCGGACACAAGAAACTGCAACTTACATACTCAAAACTGAACTGAAAATGTGATATTGTTGAGAAATGCATCTGGCCAAAATGGCAGTTTACATGAATTCTAATGAGTCAATATAGCCAATTAATTCACATTGAATGCTAGTATGAATGTAACTGTGCTAAGTGAACTGTGGATGTTGGAAAAAGGCTTTTCCATTGTATATTAAATGTAAAAGTTTGTGTGATGTGTAGGTCCAGCATGATGAATTAATGTCATGATTTACTTACAGTAACAGTGGGAGCAGCGAAGGCCAAACTGAAAAGCAGAGGCAGTGGGCAAACCTCCTGTCTTGGCGGGATGTAGGGCAGAGATAGACTGCGGTCATTACAGCTGTACCCAGAATGCACTGGTTGGAAAATATCTGTCAGCTCCAAGAAGTAAAGACTAATTACAGACGAGGCCAGGATAGGGAGCTGCAGCAAGAAATAAAGAACACAAAAGAATTTAGATAGGGTTAAATACAGACTTGCCACAGAGACCCTGGAATACAGGATTACATAAGGTTTTGCAGCTGTTAATTGTAAATGCAGCCGAAGGAGCTGCAGAGAGCAGTGAAAGCAAGGTAACAACTAATATAACACATTTTGCTAAATAATGCAATTACATTTTAAATAGCAATACAAAATAAGTAAGCACTGTTGCCACAGCTAGAAAAAGCCACGTTTGCCGATACCTGCTAATTGTGCAAAAATGTGGGAATGGAAGTCTGAATATAGTTTGTGCATGTGTGGCCCTGTGATTCACCAATGACACAACTAGTAAAACAAAAAATGAGAGACCCCAGGTGCAAAAGTTAAAGGCTGCTATCTGATCAACCTTGGCTTGTCTAACATACAGTACCACATGATTCAAAGAGGTATACTGTGATAGCTCACTATTCTTAAAGTACCTGTAGGAGACAGATGTTTGAGTAGTGAGTGGGTGGTGGTGGGGGGAAGCTTACTTTTGTTGATCGCTTACCCTCATGGTTATGGTGTTTATGTCAGCTGTGGATTATCTGAACCTTTATGAATTGGATGTGTTTCAGTGTGTGGATGTCTGAACATGACCCTTTTCTCTTTTTTTATATAAAATAAATGATTTTGTACTAAATTGGACTATCTCTTGGACAACGTGCATTAGACAGTTTCCCCTACTCAGCGGGCGGCTTGATATTATGTTAGACAGTCATAAACATTTGTCAGCAAAAAGGGAGAAATCATTGGCAAAGAAGCCTTGTGCATTTTCAGTGCAAGCAGCTAGGACACGCTTACGAAAGCAGCCTGCCTGACAAAGCCTGCGGACGGGAAGATGGTGGGGTCTTTCGCCTGTGTTTTTTTGTGCATGGACGTGTTCTCCATTATGAGAGAAAGCAGATGTGCTGCATGTTCTTGTAAAAAAGCGGCTACGCTGTTCAGTATGGTGCATACTGACTGAAGTTCATTGGGAATTTGTGTACTGGGGCTCTGTGTGTGTTTGGCTTTAAGAAACTGCTGTTGAAATTGATGCCATTGACTTACGTTAGATTTCTGTTTGACGCTTGTTGTTTTGAATGTTTAAAATAAGTGAATCACTTTCTGTTGAAAACCTGAGAAGGATAAAAGAGCAATCATGCTCACTGAGACAGCTATTACAAACAAAACTTAGACTATCCAAACTGAGCGAAAAAGGCATGCAAATAAAGTGAAGAGCATGATTGCATCGCTCAAAGAATTAATAAAAGGTGATATAGTGGCAGCGCTGGAGGCGAGGCTGACTGATTTGGAATCTCGGCTCCACACTGTGGAAAACCAGTCAGCCTCCTAGCTTAGCTGTTACTCGTCCCTCAGTGGGTCCCGAGCAGCCGGGATGTGACTGGGTGACGGTTCGTAGGAGTCGTAGTTCTAGGCAGTCGCCCACGGTTCACCACCAGCCGCTTCACGTTTCAAACAGATTTTCCCCACTCAGCGACACACCCGCTGAGAAACCCACCCTGATCATTGGTGACTCCATAGTCAGAAACGTGAAGTTAGAGACGCCAGCGGTCATAGTTAAGTGCATTCCTGGGGCCAGAGCGGGCGACATCCAGTCTTACCTGAAGCTCCTGCATAAGGATAAGCGTAAATACAGTAAGATCGTAATACACGCAGGAACTAATTACTCCCGGTTACGCCAATCGGAAGTCACTAAAACAAACATTGAGTCGGTGTGTTCGTTTGCCAAAACGATGTCGGACTCCGTAGTTTTCTCTGGTTCCTACCCAATGTGACCAGCGACGACATGTTTAGCCGCCTGTCGTCGCTTCACCGCTGGCTGTCTAGGTGGTGTCCAGCAAACGATGTGGGCTTTGTAGACAATTAGAGCAGTTTTTGGGGAAAACCTAGGCTGATTAGAAGAGACGGCGTCCATCCCACCTTGGATGGAGCGTCTCTGCTCTCTAGTAACATGGCCAAGTTGATTAGACTCCCTAAACCATGACCCAGAGTGGAGCCCAGGACGCAGAGTCGCAGTCTTACACGCCTCTCTGCAGACTCTCAGCTGCCACCCGCTCGTAGCTGTAACACTCCCATCGAGACTGTGTCTGCTCCCCGACCACCTAAATTATATAAATCAGAAATAAATAAAAGAGGAGTGATTCACAGGAATCTAATAAACATCAAGACAACTCCTCTTACAGAACAAAGTAACAATAAAATAACTAAATGTGGTCTAAATATCAGATCTCTCTCTCTTCTAAATCTCTGTTAATAAATGACTTGATAGATTTATTTAGTCTCACTGAAACCTGGCTGCAGCAGGATGAATACGTTTGTCTGAATGAGTCAACTCCAACCAGTCACATCAACCATCATATTCCTAGAAGTTCAGGTAGAGGTGGAGGAATATATAACTCAGATTTATTAATTATTCCTAGCCCTAAACATAACTATAATTCTTTTGAAAGCCTCACTCTGAGCCTTTCTCACTCAGACTGTAAAACCCAGAAACCAGTTGTGTTCTGTGTTGTTCTTAACTGAATTCTCAGAGTTTTTATCTAACTTAGTTCTCAGCACAGATAAAGTGATTGTAGTGGGCGACTTTAACATTCATGTAGATGTTGACAGTAACTGTCTCAACATTGCATTTAATTCACTACTGGATTCTATTGGTTTTAGTCAGCATGTGAATGAACCCACTCACTGTCTTAATCATACTCTGGATCTTGTCCTGACTTATAGGGTTGAGATTGATCATTTAAAAGTTCTCCCTCAAAACCCTCTGTTATCTGACCATTTCTTAATAACGTTTGAATTTACCATAACAGGCCTGACAACAGTTGCAAATATGTTCTATTACAGCAGATGTTTATCTGATGATGCTGTTGTTAGATTTAAGGAGATGATTCCATCATCTTTTGTCTCATTCCCTTGTACCTACACAGAGGAGAGCAGTCATCTGAATCATGAGCAGGTAGATTGTCTTGTTGATGATGCTGCAGCTTCACTGTGTACAATTTTAGACACTGTCGCTCCTCTGAAGAAGAAGGCAGTGAATCAGAGGAGGTTGGCTCCATGGTATAACTCAGAGATCCGCAGCTTTAAGCAGAGGACTCGAAAACTAGAAAGACAGTGGCGTTCCAACAAATTAGGTGAATCCTGTCTAGCATGGAAAAACAGTTTAATACTGTATAAAAAAGCACTTCGGGTTGCTAGAACCACATACTATTCGTCATTAATTGAGGAAAATAAAAACAACCCCAGGTTTCTTTTCAGCACTGTAGCCAGGCTGACTAAGAGTCATAGTTGTGTTGAGCCTAGTGTCCCTCTAAATCTCAGCAGCAACGACTTTATGTATTTCTTTACCAATAAAATCATAACCATTAGAGAAAAGATCTATCAGAACAAAAGTCAACAAAAGTCATAAACCGATCTGCAGATCCAACAGCCTTAGATCTGCTGGTTAGACCTATGTCTGTTTTTCCCCCATAGATCACACTGAGTTAACTTCAATAATTAACTCTGCTAAATCAGCTACTTGTCTCTTAGACCCAATCCCAACTAGATTACTCAAAGAAATTCTACCATTAATCAGCACGTCCATATTAAATCAAATCAACCAATCGCTGGTTACAGGCTACGTACCACAGGCTTTTAAGGTTGCTGTAGTCAAACCTTTATTGAAAAAAACTACTCTTGACCCTAGAGAACTTGCAAATTATAGGCCTATATCCAATCTGCCCTTTATTTCTAAAGTTCTTGAAAAAACCGTAGCTAAACAACTATGTGACCACCTGCGTAGAAATAACCTATATGAAGATTTCCAGTCAGGATTCAGATTACATCATAGCACAGAAACAGCTCTGATTAGAGTCACTAATGATCTTCTCACAGCTTCAGACAATGGCCTAGTTTCTGTACTTGTCCTGTTAGATCTTAGTGCAGCATTTGATACGATAGATCACAAGATTCTATTGCAGAAACTGGAACATAGCGTTGGGATTAAAGGAAAAGCACTGGGATGGTTTAAGTCTTATCTGTTGAACAGATTCCAATTTGTTCATGTTTATGATCAATCTTCCATCCACACAGGAATTAGCTTTGGAGTGCCACAGGGTTCTGTGCTTGGTCCAATACTTTTCAGTCTTTACATGTCTCCCCTTGGTAATATTATTAGAAAACATTCTATAACTTTCCACTGCTATGCAGATGATACTCAGTTATATTTGCCCATGAAACCAGAGGAAACAAACCAGTTAGTCAAACTTCAAACTTGTTTAAATGATATTAAATCCTGGATGTCCCATAACTTTCTACAACTGAATTCAGATAAAACTGAGGTTATTATAATTGGTGCTAAAAACCACAGAGACTCATTATTGAATTAGATTGTTACTCTGGATGACATAACGTTAGCTTCAAGTTCTACTGTGACATTGTTGACCAAGATCTGTCCTTTACACCATATATTAAAGAAATTTCTAGAACCGCCTACTTCCACCTGAGGAATAAAATTAGGAGCATCCTCTCACAGAGTGAAGCTGAAAAATTAATCCATGCATTTGTTACCTCTAGGCTAGACTACTGTAACTCGCTACTCATAGGTTGTCCCAATAACTCTTTGAAAATCCTCCAATTAATTCAAAATGCTACAGCCAGAGTCTGACTGGACTTAGGAAGAGAGATCACATTTCTCCAACATTAGCTTCTCTGCATTTGCTCCCTGTCAAATCTAGGATAGAATTCAAAATTCTTCTCCTCACCTACAAAGCTCTTCATAATAAAGCTCCATCTTATCTTAAAGACCTCATGGCTCCTTATGCTCCCAACAGAACGCTTCGTTCTCAGAGCGCTGGTCTGCTTGTGGTTCCTAGAGTTTCTAAATGTAGAATGGGAGGCAGAGCCTTTAGCTACCAAGCTCCTCTCCTATGGAACCAGCTTCCAGTCCAGGTTCGAGAAGCAGACACCCTCTCTAGTTTTAAAACTAGGCTTAAAACCTTCCTTTTTGACAAAGTGTATAGTTAGAGATAGTTCTGGTCACTCTGAACCATCTCTTAGTTAAGCTGCTATAGACTTAGATCAGGGGTGTCAAACTCAAATACACAGTGGGCCAAAATTGAAAACTGGAACGAAGTCGCGGGCCAACATTGATATTTACTGGGAAAAAAACATGGGTATGGAACAAGCAAAGATTGACTAGACTATTTCCGTAAAAAAATGCACTGTGAATGCTGTAATGCTGAATTTATTCCCAAGAACCGTTGACGGTAACTGGAGAGTTTAAAGGTAGTTTAAGAAAAATCCAAGTGGTAAAAAAAGAGCTAAACATGTTCAGAACAAGTTAAAAGTCTTAAATTTCAAAATAAAGCATAATGAAGTAATATTAGAAGATTTCGTTTCTTAAAAGGAAAAACATCTGTTTTGGCTGCCTGTGTACTGGGTACATCAGTAATGAGTGTAGAGCAGAGTGTAGAATGAGTAAAATCTGTGGTTACAGTATTCTCCATATTACCACAAGGTGAAGCAAGAGGTCGAACCTGGCATTGAGGCAAATGGTAATACTGTTATAGTTCAGACTAGTGGTCTTACTGGGGCAAGTGAACAAAATTGCAAACTTGCCATCATTGGTGAGTTTGAGTGGTGAGTGGGTGGTGGGGGAACGTCTATTTTTGCTGACCGCTTATGCTCATGTTTATGGTTTTGCCCGCTTAATTGAATTGCGGGAATTGGATGTGTTTCAATGTGTGGATATCTGAAGATTCCCTTTTTTCCCCTTTTATATAAAATAAAGGATTTTGTACGAAACTTGGACTATCTCCTGGACAGAGTGCATCAGGCAGTTTCCCCTACTTATATATTATACTACTTAATATTTGACAGTCGTCAGTAGCTTTTAATGTTTAATGTGTGTAGACTAAGTACATTTTTGCATTCACTTGTCAAAGTCAGTAGGGATACATTTAGGTTACAGGAGAGTTCTCAGCATATAAGATCTACATTCTGAGCCAGTCAATCAACAGAGCCTTTATCAGACACATGTAGACAAATAGATCAGTGCATAGAGGACGTTTATTGTACACAGAGGTGCAAGAGGACTAGAAGGAAAGATTCCAGAAGAATATCAAAATTGACCAGAAGCAGGCTCTCTCTTTAGAATAGAGGACTTGCAAGTCTTTCTCTGTCAGCTTTATCCTGTAAACTGCCTCAGATTACTCAAGCAGGTCTTCTGTAAAAAGATAACTGGTGCAGGCCAAGCTATTCTGGAAGTGTTACAAGAAAAAGAAAGAAATATGGAAATACAGCATCTAGAAGAATACTGAAAGAGGAAGATGAAGCCAAAACTAAAGTTAAGGTGAAGGAGAGCATTTGGCTCTACAAAATGCTTTTTTTATATTTGACATATCTTTCAAAGCTAAATGTTGACTCTTCAAACAAAAATGCAACAGAGCTGGTTAAGGTATTGGCTGATGTTTTAAGTGCCAACAGAAATCCTATTCCTGAACCTTAAATATTCAGTGTGTGCTTCCTCCGGACTGACAAAACATATTGGACAACTGCTAAACATGGTCCCTACATGTGAACTGTCCAGTCAATGAATGAAGGGGATTTTTGATGCCACAGATTGAAGTGAAGATACATAAACTGAAGTAGCTGTATTTACAACACAAGTCCGTGTTTCTCCCTTAAAGCAGAAAGATAAAAACATGGCCTCTGCTATCTGACTTTAACATAAATACATCGGCGCAATGTCATTTTATGTCAGACTGTCTTTCAGTCTTCATACTGTATTGACATATAATTGCCCCTGACAAATAAAACAGTTTGTAAAGGTAATTCCAACATTAAAAGCTGTTGTATTACAGTATTACAAAACTGTTTCTGATTTGGTTCATAGCTACAGACATGTATACATATATTTGTGCTTACTCTAGTTAGTAGCTTTTCTTTTTGAACAGGATGTGATATCATCTTACATTGAAATTAACTTGGTGAGTCATGAGTTAACTGAAAAATAATGACAAACTGGGTGAGAACACTGTGCAGCCATTAACTCATTGTACTCTACTGCCCTAAATCTCAAAGCACTCTCGAGACACAACTGTACACAGGTGCAATTCCAATAAATTCAGTACATCTTAGCATCAATGAATGTAAGACAATCAATTCTGCATGTACTAAGTTATATAATTGTATATTATTATGATTATTCAATCCCATGCGTATGTTCTTTAATTATGCATATCTAATGAAGAATGCAATACAATGATAGTTTTAAAGCCAAATCAAGCAAAGCCTAAGTGACCATTGTGTGCACGGAGAAAGTAGGGCTGCAGTAGGAATGTTTTTCTCCTCTGAACATCTCTAGCCCTGAACACAGATATAAAAATACACCCCTTTCAGAGGACCATGTTGCCTAGCAGCCAGTTAGTGGGTAGGATGGTGTGTGTGAAATAGAAAATGTAGACAGCAACATAGAGCAGCTTCGTCAGGAAGAGAAAGGAGAAACAAGTAGTTTATTATGACTCTGAATGTTTCCTAGTGATAATGGGAATGGCTAATGCAGCCTTATCACATAATATTTTAATTATTTATTAATTACTCATCCAGAATTGAGTGTGTTCAAAGCCTATGGCTAGGTGGTGGAACCTTGATGCCCATCATGGTGCATAATTTTATCATCGAGAAATGTGATTATTTGTGTCATAGAGTAGCACATAGAGACATATTTCTGTCATCGTGTTTTGTGGCGATATACGATGTAAGTCTTAACGTGCTATGGATATACAGTACTCTATGACAAAAATCAACAGTCCTTTTGTTGTCTTTGTCTTTTTTGCAAATATACCATGAACGTCTAACACATTTATTAGTTTGTAAAGTCATTCAACTCAGGAGTTTAATTTAAAGCGCGATTTTGCATTTTGATTTGGCAGCACTAGGTTACAACTGTGTCACAATTTCTAAAACCAATAAGCACCTAAAGCCACTCCGTAATTTAAACCCTGGAGTAATGTGTTTCTTTTTAGATGAATCTTTCCATCGTTACACAGGCTAGAAGATCCTGTGATCATTAATTGGTATTGCTACCAGATCTTCAGTCAGGAAGTCAGACTGGACAGGACTGTCCCTGGCTGCCTGCATCACCAGGTGGAGGATTGCCCTGATTGAAAAGCCCTGTTGTCACTGAGTACACACGTCTAAAACAACTGGCCTGATAGGAATTTTCTACTGCATGGTCTGAATTGGTCCTTTTTTTCTTTTCGGTCTGTATAGCACCTGTTTCTCTGTTGATAACTCATAAAGTCATACTCAAACTATAAAGAAGTATTACTAGCACAACCAGAGCCATCTCGACATCTAAACTCAAAACTCCTGATCCTCCTAACTGCTGTGAAATCTACCTACAAAAGTACTATATCTGCAGTAAGGAAAAATTCTAAATGCTTTACAATGTGAAGTGAGGTAATACTGCACATGATGTGCTAAAAATCCTTCTTTGTGCACATTAGCCTGCTACTAAGTAGTATTGTGGAACACAGCAATCTGAATAAATGCTGGACATTAATTTCCTATTATAACATTTGAATGGATATGTTGAAATTGAGCTGTGTGCTGTGAGATAACTGTTATAAGGGAAGAATAGTATGAGTATTTGCATTA
This sequence comes from Macropodus opercularis, assembly GCA_030770545.1. Taxonomy (NCBI): domain Eukaryota; kingdom Metazoa; phylum Chordata; class Actinopteri; order Anabantiformes; family Osphronemidae; genus Macropodus; species Macropodus opercularis. The sequence continues at coordinate 2,441,913 of CM061105.1, forward strand.
TTGCCCACAAATATTTCACAGAAATATTTTTATATTCTGTGTAAACTACAGTGTCACTGGCTACAAAAACAGGAATGAGGCAAATAGAGATTTTCAGTATGACTGTTTGGGTCTATTGATGCTAATATTACAGACATTCTGGTTCATTTTTATGTGGCACCTCAAAAGCAAACAGCATCTCTGGCAATGATTATCCACACTGATAACCTACAATAATATGCATTATGATCCTAATATCAGTGAGCTATCTCAGTTGCTTGAGTCCCACATTGAAGGCCACAGGCATATGTGTCATCCTCTGTACTGTCCTTAAACCACAGGGACCAACAACACACCCAATTGAATGAGAGCACTGACACAAAAGCAGTCTATCCGTACATGTAACAATATCAGTGAGCATGTAAGAAGCTGAGCACCCAGTCAAACCAACATATACCTCAGTAGGACAAGAGCAATATAATTCAACAGTAGATAGATAGATAGATAGATAGATAGATAGATAGATAGATAGATAGATCCACCTCTACAAAATAAAAGCAGGGCAGAAGAGTGACGCTGTCCTTGGTCTCCTTCCCGCCTTTAAGACGCTCCTTGGCACGAGACATCATGAGCGGGCTGTGGTCTCTCCCGTTGCTGGGAGACAGGAAACTGTATTTGATTCCCGTCGTAATTTTGGCGAAATCCGTAGCGAACACGGTTGTCTCAAGCTCCTAACAGCGAATCATCGCCCAGTGGTGCGCGCTTTGAGTCTCCGTTGTCACACCTTCAATATGGTTTTGAAAAATATGCCGACGCATACTGGGACAGACTAACGTGATGTCCGCTAAATGTTCGAATGTTCGTCATTCGTGTTAAAGGCTGAACGAAAATTCATTCTGTAAACGCTGTGAGACAGAGAGAAAAGAGTCTCTCCAACCATCCAAATACATCACTGTCTCTCAGCCATCCTCCTCCAGCTCCACTCTGCTGCAGCAGGTGACCACGGCTCGGTTTGCCAAAATGCACACCCACACACGTTCCTTTTTAGGATTTTCAAAATAAAACAACTACGCAAAAATATCCTATTTCTCACACTTTGTATTCAACTTGTAAATACACAGCAAGCAGTTGTTCACCTATTGGGCAGTTCAGCTTTATTTTGGTGGTAAACCCAAACACAGCAGGCGGCACACAGGGAGCACACAGGGAGAAAACTGAGTGAATGTAATGGATGCGGTCTCACTCTGCACATAGGCTACTGGGTGCTGCCGAGTAAGCTTCTATTCTGGAATAGGGGCCCGATTTACTCTGTTCCTCGACTTTCTATATTTAAAATAAATACATCAGCACAAGTTATTAGAAATTCAAACGTTTTACATTTTAATAAACTGTTTATTTTTAGATTCTACTTATTTGATATCTACTTATCAGTGAGGGTGGGAAGATTGATGTGATTTTGAATGTAGTTTTGTTCTAGCATGCACAATCTAAATGAGCCATCTTGTATGCAGCTCAATCAAACATAATTACCCCACAAAGCAGTTAGTTTGTATTAGAAACAGACAGCTAACAATGGCACCAAGTTCCTAGATTTGAGCCATACACAACCCTACAGAAACCCCCAAGAAATCCCACCTGAGTAAGCTTTTTAACTGAAAAATTAATCAATAAATTGTAATTCAAATATGATATATATTATAATGTAAATTTTACAAAATAGTCACACACAAACTACTTCCTCCCTGTAGTTCATTTTACAGGAATATTGCTAAAACTGTTTGTTACTGTGGAAAATCGAAACCCAAATTGTTGGCATAGTATCTAGGCCAGCTTGTTTCTGTGTTAAATTGTAAACTCACTTGCAAATGGAGTCATACAAAAGACCAAAATCTTCTACTTGCACATTCTTGTATAAGATTTTGTTCTCACCCAGTTTGTCATTATTTGACCAAGATCTCTCCTTTACATCATGTATTAACTCTAGAACTGCCTGCTATAATTTTAGGATTATTGCTGAAATTAGGATATTCTCTCTATGAATTGAGGTGTTTAACTATGAGATACCTCAATTCAATTCAATTAAGTTTTATTTCTATAGCACCAATTCACAACAGCAGTTATCTCAAGGCTCAAGCAAAGACCTAAACAAAGCTTTCACCTGTAGTCAATCAAGAAATTGCAATTTAAATATAAACTCAAAAATGTATGTTCATGTATAATAATATTATATATAATATAATTTCTTAACTTTAATTAAATTTTGATAGCAACAGTGGAGAGGAAAAACTCGATAAAGGAAGAAACCTCCAGCACACCCAGACTCAATGTGGGCAGCCATTTGCCTTGACTGGTTGGGGTGAGGGGTGAATCAGCAGCATCGTCAACAAGACAATCTACCTAAATATGAGTAAGATTAAGATGGCTGCTCTTCTCTGTGTAGCTAAATGGTGATGACTAAAAAGATGATGGTGAATCATCTTCTTAAATTTAGTAGTAGTATCATGAGATAAACATCTGCTGTAGTGGAATTTCTTTCTAACTGTTGTAAGGTCTGTTATAGTAAATTCAAAAGTTTGAAGAAATGGACAGATAATAAGTTTCTACGAACACTGCACAATGGAATGGAATCCAAAATGCACCAAGATGCTTCAGATGAACCACCCAGAGTGGATGGAACTAGGTTGAGTTCAGTGTCGAACCAAAATAAGGTACAACGTGTACAATAAGATGCACAAGATAAATTGTGTTTTTAGTTAGGATATTTCCTGCAAAGCAAATACTGCTCATCCTTTCAGGGGTCAGATCAAATCCATGATGCAAGATAGAGGGGTGGGTAATCTTTTAGATGTCATGCTTTTCAATTTTTGATTTCAAATGATTAACCAAGTCAGGACAAAATTGAGGGTATAATTAAAACTGTGAGTGAGTTCATTTACTGTACATTCTGACTAAAACCAATAATGTCAGCAGTGAATTAAATGCAATATTGAGACAGTTGCTTTTACATAAATGTTAAAGTTGCACACATCACTTTATCTGTGTAAGAACTAAGTCAGATTAAAAATACTGAAATATGAGATTACAGTAAACGGTACAGAACACAAGTTTTCACGTTTGGGTGAGAAAGGCTCAGAGTGAGCACCTGAAATGGTAAAATTGACTCACTAACATATTCATCATGCTACAGCTAGGTTTCTGTGACACAAAATAAATTTCATGGTCTAGTCACTGACTAACAGGGATTTAAATGAGAGAGATCTGATGATCTGAAATTCCTATGAATCACTTCTCGTGTCTATTAATTTTGTATTTATATAATTTAGATGGTCAGGGAGCAGACACTGTGTCTATGGGGGTGCAATAGTAAGAAGAGGGTGACAGCTGTAGAGAAACTGCAGAAAGGTCTGTCAGACTGTGATTTTGCATCCTTGACTCTATATCAAAAGAGGCAGTAAAATATGGGACACACAGGCCTCAGGAAACAAAGAACATAAACACTGTGCCATGTTATGGCTTCAGGCCACTACTTGCAATATGGTGTTAGTGTTTCTGCTGCCATGCCAGTGAGGACCAGTCCTTTCAGGCTACCATTCACATTAATGTGCGAAGAAAAAGAAAGACAGCAGGATATGAAGGTATTTAGCAAAATGTTACAGATGAGGGGGAGTGATGAAATATTTTTACTGTCTGTTATTGTAAAATGTAAATGCCACTAAGAACAGACATTGTTCCAGAATGGTTGTCTTCTGAACTTCATCTAGTGTCTGCTTGAAGTGTCAATCAGTTCTAAGCCTAGCACGCACCCACTGGGAAAGTCATGCCTGGCATACACAACAGTTTGGTAGCATTGGTTACAGACATATGTTGTGTGATTTAATGCTTTTGACAAAAGCTTGAGCTGGGGCATCTCAGAGCTGATGTGCAAGTACAACAATTTGGTCTTTTGTGTGAATCCATTTGAAAGTGAGTTTACAATTTACACAGACCAAAACTACAGGGAGGAATTTTTTAAACTGGAAGCTCATCAACATTGAGCTGGGGCCTGAATCTATATCCATCTGATACTTTAGACCACATCCTCTGTTGTTGTTTTAGATGTTGTGAATTTCTCTGTACATTTTGTGGCTTACTTTTTAGATGGTACAGCCGTGCCATTTCTAGAGGTGTGTGGGTTTTTTGTGTGTGAGACCATGCATCCTTTGGCAAACAAGGGTGATAGGCAGAGCTATCAATTGCATAATCACTGCTTCCCTTTTTAACTCTCAAAATATCTTCTAATAATAGTACAAAATATAATATAATCTTCATTTTTACCAACTGAATTATATCGATGGAGGGTGTTTTGCGTTTGTATTTAGGTTTAGTTTAATTTCACTAAGTGTTGAAACACATTCAGTAACACATTTATTCATACACTGGTCAAAAATAGCTATAGAATAGGTTTAGTAATACATAAGTAAGTCACAGCGAAAGTTGTCCGAAAGAGTTTAGTGAAATTGTGTGGGTGAATGTTGTCACGAGGTATGAGCAACAAGAGGAGTAGATTAAAGCCAAGTACTGTAAAAAATAAATACATAAAAGTCCTTGAATTGACAAAATGACAAACAGGCTCCATGCATGTAGTAAAAAAAAGATCTAGCCGCTAAGCACTATACTAAGCCAAAACAGTTGAGTGGAGTGTGTTTCTAATGTGTGATTGTATCACAACAATAAACAAACAAAGACAGTTTTGAAAACATTATGGGCCAAACTAAAATAAAATGGGGAAATAACCATTTTTCAAGCAGCAAAATGTAAAACCAGGAGACAATGATGTAATTTACAGAAATCCAATAATCCAATGATCTAATAAAATAGACACCAGAACTAGAAGAACCCTTTGTGAAGCTGAACAGCTGAAGTGTGACATCTACACCTCTGAAATAGACCAAGTCCTACAAGAGATGCAGACGACTGCACTTGAAACTCGAAAGCAGAAGTGTCTCAAAAAAGGAGCAACACTGAATATGGACTTTAAATTGTATGTGTGACCTGAAGGAAAACTAATCTTTCCAAACGCTGATAAAGATATAAAATATTACAGATGAGTCATGTCTAAACGGGGGGGCAGTGAGGAAAATACAGAAGACACTGTATGCAGGTTATATACTTGTCCAAGAGGTGGAAATCTGCCATCTGCACCTTTTTATTTTTTCTACGTAGCAAACACCTAGTAGATTCCCACTGGCTTCTACAGTACGTCTGTACAGGGAAGTAATGTCACTCCTCTCACTCCCCTCATCTTCTTCCCATTTTAATTATGCTTTTCAGCTGTCTTGGTCCAGTGAACATTGTAACATTCTGTCTCAGTCATCATTGTATCATCTTCACTCTATTCCGGCCATCATATCACATTCTTATCTCTACACAGATGTTTACACCAACTTTTGCACAATATTTCCCCCCTTTGGTCCTAGTGTATAAGGACCATCCACTAATAGTACACATCCCAGGATGGAGGAAACATCCCCTCACATAGCATGAGGAGTAACCTGACCTGCCATGTGTTCGCAACCTCTAATCACACTACAATCTCTGTTCTACTGCTAATGAAAAATGTTTTCTCTCCATCACACACATATATCGAACATGATATGATAATCAGTACACAGTACAGTGCATATTCTAAGTTTGTGCTCGTTTTTGGTATCTAACTTGTCCCGCATGCTTTAAGCTACGTTAACCATTCAAATATCAAAGTTTGCAGCTCTTCAAGCAGATGACTGCTTGTATACAACTTTTAATATATATATATATATATAATCTTTTATATTTCTTTGAAAATTTTAAGGTTTTTTCAATATTTTTTCCCATCGAAATGAATGGGAAGAGCGCAATACTTTCGTACTATGCACATGGCAAAACCGAAAAGACCAACACATTTTGAGAGGTACTCTGATGACTTGGCCATTGTTGGTTGTTGGTTTGTAGACTGATTGGCTGACTGACGGTAAGTGTATTGCGTCACTTCCGGTCACCGAGGACTTGATAAGTGACCATCACATAGATTTATTTAGTCTGACTGAAAACTGGCTGCAGCAGGATGAATACGTTTGTCTGAATGAGTCAACTCCAACCAGTCACATCAACCATCATATTCCTAGAAGTTCAGGTAGAGGTGGAGGAGTAGCAGCAATATATAACTCAGATTTATTAATTATTCCTAGCCCTAAACATAACTATAATTCTTTTGAAAGCCTTACTCTGAGCCTTTCTCACTCAAACTGTAAAACCCAGAAACCAGTTGTGTTCTGTGTTGTCTACTGTCCTCCTGGTCCATATTCAGAGTTCTTAACTGAATTCTCAGAGTTTTTATCTACCGTAACTTAGTTCTCAGCACAGATAAAGTGATTGTAGTGGGCGACTTTAACATTCATGTAGATGTTGACAGTAACTGTCTCAACATTGCATTTAATTCACTACTGGATTCTATTGGTTTTAGTCAGCATGTGAATGAACCCACTCACTGTCTTAATCATACTCTCGATCTTGTCCTGACTTATGGGGTTGAGATTGATCATTTAAACGTTCTCCCTCAAAACCCTCTGTTATCTGACCATTTCTTAATAAAATTTGAATTTACCATAACAGACCTGACAACAGTTGGAAATAAGTTCTATTACAGCAGATGTTTATCTGATGATGCTGTTGTTAGATTTAAGGAGATGATTCCATCATCTTTTGTCTCATTCCCTTGTAGCTACACAGAGGAAAGCAGTCATCTGAATCATGAGCAGGTAGATTGTCTTGTTGATGATGCTGCAGCTTCACTGGGTACAATTTTAGACACTGTTGCTCCTCTGAAGAAGAAGCCAGTGAATCAGAGGAGGTTAGCTCCATGGTATAACTCAGAGATCCGCAGCCTTTAAGCAGAGGACTCGAAAACTAGAAAGATTGTGGCGTTCCAACAAATTAGGTGAATCCTGTCTAGCATGGAAAAACAGTTTAATACTATATAAAAAAGCACTTCGGGTTGCTAGAACCACATACTATTCATCATTAATTGAGGAAAATAAAAACAACCCCAGGTTTCTTTTCAGCACTGTAGCCAGGCTGACTATGCCATGTCTTACTTAAACTGTTTTTCCCCCATAGATCACACTGAGTTAACTTCAATAATTAACTCTGCTAAATCAGCTACTTGTCTCTTAGACCCAATCCCAACCAGATTACTCAAAGAAATTCTTCCATTAATCAGCACGTCCATATTAAATCAAATCAACCAATCGCTGGTTACAGGCTACGTACCACAGGCTTTTAAAGTTGCTGTGGTCAAACCTTTATTGAAAAAACCTACTCTTGACCCTAGAGAACTTGCAAATTATAGGCCTACATCCTATCTGCCCTTTATTTCTAAAGTTCTTGAAAAAACCGTAGCTAAACAATTATGTGACCACTTGCGTAGAAATGACCTATATGAAGATTTCCAGTCAGGATTCAGATTACATCATAGCACAGAAACAGCTCTGATTAGAGTCACTAATGATCTTCTCACAGCTTCAGACAATGGTCTAGTTTCTGTACTTGTCCTGTTAGATCTTAGTGCAGCATTTGATACAATAGATCACAAGATTCTATTGCAGAGACTGGAACATAGCGTTGGGATTAAAGGAAAAGCACTTGGATGGTTTAAGTCTTATCTGTTGAACAGATTCCAATTTGTCCATGTTCATGATCAATCTTCCATCCGCACAGGAATTAGCTTTGGAGTTCCACAGGGTTCTGTGCTTGGTCCAATACTTTTCAGTCTTTACATGTCTCCCCTTGGTAATATTATTAGAAAACATTCTATAAATTTCCACTGCTATGCAGATGATACTCAGTTATATTTGTCCATGAAACCAGAGGAAACAAACCAATTAGTCAAACTTCAGACTTGTTTAAATGATATCAAATCCTGGATGTCCCATAACTTTCTACAACTAAATTCAGATAAAACTGAGGTTATTATAATTGGTGCTAAAAACCAGAGAGACTCTTTATTGAATCAGATTGTTACTCTGGATGACATAACGTTAGCTTCAAGTTCTACTGTCAGGAACCTTGGTGTCATTGTTGACCAAGATCTGTCCTTTACACCATATATTAAAGAAATCTCTAGAACCGCCTACTTCCACCTGAGGAATATTGCTAAAATTAGGAGCATCCTCTCACAGAGTGATGCTGAAAAATTAATCCATGCATTTGTTACCTCTAGGCTTGACTACTGTAACTCGCTACTCATAGGTTGTCCCAATAACTCCTTGAAAATCCTCCAATTAATTCAAAATGCTGCAGCCAGAGTTCTGACTGGACTTAGGAAGAGAGATCACATTTCTCCAACATTAGCTTCTCTGCATTGGCTCCCTGTCAAAACTAGGACAGAATTCAAAATTCTTCTCCTCACCTACAAAGCTCTTCATAATAAAGCTCCATCTTATCTTAAAGACCTCATCGCTCCTTATGCTCCCAACAGAACGCTTCATTCTCAGAGCGCTGGTCTGCTTGTGGTTCCTAGAGTTTCTAAATGTAGAATGGGAGGCAGAGCATTTAGCTACCAAGCTCCTCTCCTATGGAACCAGCTTCCAGTCCAGGTTCGAGAAGCAGACACCCTCTCTAGTTTTAAAACTAGGCTTAAAACCTTTCTTTTTGACAAAGCGTATAGTTAGAGATGGTTCTGGTCACCCTGAACCATCTCTTAGTTAAGCTGCTATAGACTTAGACTGCTGGGGGACGTCCTTTATTGACTGAGCTCTTTTTTCTCTTTTTCTTCTATCCACTAACATGCCTCTATTTCCACATGTGACTAACTTTGTCCCTTTTCTCTCCTAGTTGTGCTTCTCCCCTTCTGTCTCTCTCTATCCTCATCTACAGGTATCATCAGACTCAGAGTCGTGTGTCTCTAGTGTTCAGTTGCTGGTCCAACCATCCCGCCTGTGTTCTGTTGCTGCTTGTTTTGTTGTTGTTGTTGTGTTCTTTTCTCTCTTCTCTATCCCCTCACCCCAACCGGTCAAGGCAGATGGCCGCCCACACTGAGCCTGGGTCTGCTGGAGGTTTCTTCCTCGTTAGAGAGGGAGTTTTTCCTCTCCGCTGTCGCTATTTAACTGTACAATTTATCGATTGGCTACAATTAAAAGCTTGCTCTATGTGGGAATTGTTGGGTTTAGTTGTGTAAGGTCTTAAAACCTTACTTGTAAAGTGCCCTGAGATAACTGATGTTGTGAATTGGCGCTATATAAATAAAGTTGAATTGAATTGAATTGAATTCTTCTTTAAAATTTTTTCGTGTTATGGTGGTAGGATTGATTCTTCTGGCCGTGGCAGCCTGTATCACTGGATGTTGCATCCGTATACGTTGGATACAAACGCAGTGAGATTTCTCTCTATATATACTTTATATACATATATATTCACTCAAACAGATAACTGTTATTGAACGTCAGCAGGTTTATGACTGGTGAGTTTCTGTGTGTTTTATTCCTAACAGTCCTACATACAACGACTGTGAGACACCAATGTAGGAAGAAACAGGATCGGAAGAAAACAGTCGTGCTCCCTGTCCCCATCCAATTTAGGTGAACTTGTCCAACCGTCATGATGTTACAGTTTTCTCTGTGTAGCTCCACCAGACACATCAGCTGTTCACCAGAGGACCTGCATCAGGGGTGTGTGCTGCAGCAGCCAAGCAGTGATGGAACAGACCATCTAAGTCCTCGTTCCCCTCCGTCAGTGAGTCTGTGGATGTGGTTCACTGAAGCCTTGTGTGTTTTCCAGCATCTGCTGGCGGCATAGTTGTGACAGATGGAGAAGCAAAAGCTCTGTCCAACTGAGGGAACATGTGAAACAGGCACCTGATTGTGTAAAGGTCAGAAATAATAAGGCTCTGTTCAACCCTTGTGCAGCCTCTGATGGGTCAAAACGACCTCACTGATAACTAGGGGGAGCTCTAAGCTCAAAAACACGCACAAGGGTTGGCTCAAACAGCCTTGGTGGGTGTTACATCCAAGCAATGAACACGTGTGGATCTAAAATGAACAAGTTAATCCAACCGTTCATGTAGATGAAACGTGTTGTGATTTATCGTCTGTCTGCAGCTGTTTTATCCAACCTTTCTGTGGTTTTGAGCTCAGAGCCTCCTGTTTTCATTCTGACCCCACGAAGGCTGCACAAGGTATAAACAGGGCTTTTTCTTATAGACAAACAATGTCAGTGTGTTCTTGGCGTGATATGAAATGTTGGTGTCATAATGGACAGCTGATGAATACTGTTGGAGGCCCACCACCAATGTCACAGGGGACAGGACGGTTGTTGTGGGTAATGTAATGGGAAACCCAGGAGTTAATATAGAAGACAAGTTGCAAATACACTGACATTGTCCTAAGACTGATGACAGAACCTGTTTGGAACTGCTCCAGTCTTAAAGTCTTCATCAGCCACCGGAACCGATAAGAACGTTTTTTTTCACTCTTTGATATTATGACATTCTGTCCACAGAGAGTGAAACATGTAAGGCAACAATGTGATAAACGACCTTAAGACCAAAACAGCTGAACGTTTGTAACAGCTCATCTTGTAATAAATTGGTTTTATCAGAGCTGCTTATTTTGTTGCTTCCATTGTGAATCAAACCTGAAACCATCCTGGAATAGTGTCGAACGAGTCCGATAATATTTATTTCCCACCAAAATGAGTTTCTACTGAGTGACTAGAAAACCTGCTGCTCCTCTGAATCTGCAAGGAAACAAAGTAGTGGACAACAAGTTGAACAAGTTGTACAAGTCAAGGAAATCATCTCGTTTAATCTGTCCCTATGCAGGTGTGTTTTGTGTTTCTAGTAGCCCATGAGCTGCAGAGTCTACTTGTCCAGACGACATCAGGGCGATCACTTCCCTGAAGCTTTGACCGCACAGAGACATTTCCTGCCGCTGCTCTAGCTGCGTTTTGACAGGAAGAATCAAAACGCTCGTCCTCCTAGTACGACTCGATGGTGTGATAATGGGACCGTCTCCCCACCAGGGGGAGGTGTTTCCTCTGGTTCGCCTTCCCCTCGATTGCCGTACCTTTGTCTGCACACCTGCCATTCAGCACATCATGACCTGGACATTAATACGCACCCAGATCCGTCATTCTGTGCTGGTATGTCTCCCTTGCTATTGTGGGAATCTAAATAGTTAAGTAGTAGTTAAAATAGTAGTTGAAAGCTTAGATAGTAGGATGCATGCAGAAAACAGAACAAGCCGAATGTATTAAAGTATAGTTTGAAACACACACATCAGATTTAGAGAATAGTAGAGGAACCAGATGCACCCAGACACGGCAGAAAATAAGATAAGTAGGGAGTGAAACATGTGAATGTCTGTAGAAGGAATGTGCTTGGATCCATAGGTTATGGGACCACAAAGCAACGGAGAAGATAAGACACCAATAAACCAGCCATGGAGACGAACACCAGACCACGGCATCAGGATCCTGTTACACCACAGAAAGATGCTCTGTCCAGCATAAAAGTGTGGGTCGAGGGACAGACAGGGTCAGTCAGACTTCGTGCCCTGACTATATGCTGTATAGTATAGGGACAGACTGACCCAGGCCTGTACATTATTATTCTTCAAGTTTGAAATAAAAGCAAGACTGATTTTTATCAGACGTTTCTCCTCATCATTCAACGAACGCGCAGAGCTGGGATTGGGAGAGCAGCTCAACAATTTGGTGACCCCGACGTGATGGTGAAGGAGAGACAGATTTGGAACGAGAACTGAGGACCTGTTTGTGACACAGTAGCCTGGCCAGGATTAAAACAAGGTAAGCAGAAAACCTGTTAAGTTTCAAATTTCTGCATATTGGAAACTCTAAAATAACTGTGTCATGGATAAGAATCCAGTTCTGTAAATTAAAATTTGAAGAATAATAATTAATTAAAAAAGAAAAAGGATAAGAGTAAAGTTAAAAGTAAAAAAGAAAAAGGATAAGAGATAAGTTAAAAGAAAAAGAGTAAAAAGGATAAGAGAAGTGAAATCACGGGTGTGGTGCCTATAATGTCCTGACAAGGACATTAAAATACTGAGTTGTGAACCTCTGTTGTGGTAGTGATACAACTAAAATTACGGCCACTAGTTGGAAAACTGCAGACACAAATTAAAAACAAAAAGAAAAAAAAAAAGGGTGAAGTGTCTGAAAGATTCCGGTTTGGTGGAACCTAGGGATTTGGTGCTCCCTTAAAAGACTGAGTTGTGAACCTCTGTTGTGATACAACTAAAATTACGGCCACTAGTTGGAAAACTGCAGACACAAATTAAAAAAAAAAAGAAAAAAAAAAAAGGGTGAAGTGTCTGAAAGATTCCGGTTTGGTGGAACCTAGGGATTTGGTGCTCCCTTAAAAGACTGAGTTGTGAACCTCTGTTGTGATACAACTAAAATTACGGCCACTAGTTGGAAAACTGCAGACACAAATTAAAAATTAAAAGACAAAAAAAAAAAGGGTGAAGTGTCTGAAAGATTCCGGTTTGGTGGAACCTAGGGATTTGGTGCTCCCTTAAAAGACTGAGTTGTGAACCTCTGTTGTGATACAACTAAAATTACGGCCACTAGTTGGAAAACTGCAGACACAAATTAAAAATTAAAAGACAAAAAAAAAAAAGGGTGAAGTGTCTGAAAGATTCCGGTTTGGTAGAACCTAGGGATTTGGTGCTCCCTTAAAAGACTGAGTTGTGAACCTCTGTTGTGATACAACTAAAATTACGGCCACCAGTTGGAAAGCTACAGACACAAATTAATAACAAAAAGAAAAAAAAAAGGGGCAGTGTCTGAAAGATTCCGGGTGTAGGACCCCTAGGGATTTGGTGCTCCCTTAAAATATTGCAAGTTAGTGGAATAGTTGTTGATGTGTTGAAGAGTTGAAAAGTCACCGGTGAGAGAGTGGAAATCTAACGGTGATAACAAAGTGTTTTGTTTGCTTGTTTGTTTGTTTGTTTGTTTTTTCTTTCTCACTCCTGTGAGTGAGAGAAGTGAAATCTCAGGAGGAGAAAAATGGAGAGTGAATTTGATCTAGAGGGTGTTGATGAAGGCGGCTGCAGGCCACTGACAATGTTGAATCAGTGGAAAAAAGCTCGTGAACAGTTGATAAGTGGTATTGAAAAGAAAGATCGAGATCGACAAAGAAAAATGTATGACGGTAAATATGAAGAATTAAAAAAAAGAAGTTTGGAAAGATGAGGACAGAGGAGATCTAGCAGAAGTTTTAGCCAGGGAGGATGTGGCTGCATTACAGGTAACAAAAGAACAAAGAAGAAGTAAAGGGTTTAATGGTGAAGAGAAAGTGGAAAACAGAATTAGAACAAAAAGAGGAAAATAGGCGAATAGTGCACAATATGGCATTGGCAGCATGGGGAACTAAAATTATTGCAAAAATAGGGAAAGACAAACAACAGGAACTCACTGATAGTTCAGTGAAAAAACAGGAGACAGAGTTAACACCACACACCACAGTAGGGCAGACACGACCACCGACATATGTAAACATCTATCCTGATTTAAAGCACACATCTACACTTACTACGCTGCCCCCACCGTAAAAACAGATGCCTCTGTGGAATGTGAAGGGAGGTCAGTTAGATCTAGAGGAGCAGCAGGACAGTGGAGGAGCCAGTGGAGTAGATTGGAGCAGAGATAACGAAACTAGGGAAACGATGCATGTGCTTGCTGCAGCTCAGCAACAAGATCAGGAATTAATTAAGAGAAAAGAAGGAAGGAGGAACAGGCAATAGGATGGAAGTCAGGGATAGAGTTAGAAGGAGAAAGTAGAAGCATGCAAAGTGACGAAGAAGGAGAGGAAGCTTTTAGAAACAGGAGAAGAAGGGAAAGTAGGAGACAAGAGGAGAGTGAAAGGAGGAGTCAAGCAGGGATTGACGTCACCATTAAGGGATAACTGACAACACACACAGATGAGCCACCCGTGTCCCATAGATATGACCTTAGACCTAGACGTAATTCAGCACCAGGTGGTGACCACATACACCACCAACACCCCTTGCTTTCAAAAGGGGCAGAATCCAATATAAACCATGGCAGTTTGGGGATATGACAGCAATTTTAGAGAAACTTCCACATCCCACAGAGGGTGGGGGAAGGTGGTTGAGCAAGTTGGAGCAGTTGACCATGGGCCAGAGACTGGGAGTAGGTGATTGGAGGCCCTGATGGGGCAGATTATGTCCACCTGGGAAGTAGAACAAATAGAGGCAAGAGCAGGACTGTTGATGGTAGATGATAGTGAGCCATTTGACCAGTGGGCCACAAATGTGGGTAGAGCTATGAGAGAACGTTTCCCGGCCCCTAGAGGCCAGACACATCAGATCACGTGTACACCTAAGAAGGGGGAGAAACCGGCCACTTTTTTACATAGGTGTAAAACAGAATGGGTTGATGCTACGGGGGTGCACCCACACTCCACTCAAATGCAAGAGGAGTTGTTCAGGCGAGCAGTGTTAAAGGGAGTGTCAAAAGAAGTAAGACAAAGCATGGAAGATAATCCAGACGCACCGGGAGGTTCCACTGAGACGTGGGAACGCCACCTGTTGCACCATTTACATAAGGCACAGCAGAAAGAGGAAGAGGAAGGTTCAGAAATGGATGAATTGAAAAAACAGCTGCTTAGGTTACAGTTACAGAAGGTAAGACAAGAGACTAATGATGTTAAGAAGAAAGATAAGGTAGAAAAACAGATGTTGCAACAGGCTACACAGGTTCCTGATAACCCAGATTTATTGCCCTCTCCATTCTGGGTTCCAGGCCACCCTCAGTATGGACACGGGCCATCCAATACACAAGGCTCATATTACCCACAGCAGTACGGTAGGGGTCAACCCAGGGGGGGCCGTGGCTATCTGGGACGGGGATCCGGGAGGGGAAGGGGCATGTCGGGGGAGTGGACATGCTACTGCTGCGGTCAGCCGGGGCATTTCGCCAGAGAATGTCCCATGACTCATGCAAACATGGGACCTGGTCCGAGGGGACGAGGACAGCGTGGAAGAGGTCAACCAAATAGAGGATCACATGTTGCACCTCACGCCAAGTCTTGCACCAGGGGGTCAGTTTCCTGTGTGGGAACCAGAGGATTTCCCCCAACAATGAAGAAGCCCACAGAGAAGCCTAGACGACGGGAGGGCAGACCCGTTGTTATCCTTGACAATAAAACAGACAAGACTGCCCTTTCTGGTGGACACAGGCGCGACTTTCTCCACTCTGAATGTGAGAGTGGAAAAGAAGGACCTATCATCTAAGACTGTTGAACTACTTGGTTTCTCTGGGGAACCTGTCAAACTGCCGTTAACCCAACCTCTGCCGGTCCGAGTGGCCGGCCAATCCATACGGCATCGTTTTGTTGTTTCAAGTGACCCCAGTCAATTTGATGGGGAGAGACTTGTTGGTTCGACTGGGCGTTTCGATTCTTTGTTCACCTGACGGTGTGACTGTATCGTTTCCCAACGGTGAATACATAACGTATACTGAGGCCGATTGGAACCGGAGGGCCCGGCAGGGGGCGGTCTTCTCTCCTTATACATGGCCTGGAAACCCTGGATCTCCCAACTGAGCCCATATGTCTCCCCGACCGACCCTTACCATGTTACACTATTTTATGACAGGGAACAGACAGATTGGTATCAAGATATGTTTCAGGACAAACTGCAAGGACATACATGGAAAATTTCCACTAATGCTATTCTGATTGGTCCAGAAGGAGTAGTGGGCAGTGTCCAGTTGACAGCAGATCAGGCTGGCTGGTATGAGATGGGTGCGGAGGCGGTGCCTCATGTCTCGTTGGCAATACATCCTGGACACCAAGCTAAAGATCTAGGCCCGATGGCCAAACGATTGACTGAAAGTACTGATTGGGTAACAACGCAACTTCCTAATGTCCAATACTCACCTGAACTCTCATCTTATAAAATCACACAAACTACATCTGATTTGGTTGTACTTGAACATCAGTTACTAACTCGGCACCATGGCCGTGAAAAATCTGATCACGAGTTGGCTGCAGATATGTTAGACGCTCTGCCTAGCACGTTGTGGTCACAGGGCTCCCAACAGATGTTGGTTTTTATTGCAACCACAGTATCAACAGAAAGCTGAAGCGGAGGCAGGGATAGCAGATACTATTCATGGGTTATTACAGAGTTGTGTATTAGAACCATCGACTTCAGCGTGGAATACTCCTATACTACCTGTAGAAAAACAAGGCACTGGCAAGTATAGAATGGCATGATTTAAAAGTGGAGAGAATGAATCACACACTCTGGAGTTAACTGTGATGCCCCGTAGAGGGTACAAAGTGTGTCATGAAAACTAACAGCTCTCGTTGCAGTATTCTCTACGCAGGTTACAGGAGCCAAAGGATCTACAGAGTCCAGGAAACCACATACGGCTGAGTGGGTCCTTTTGAAAGTGATAAAGAGGAAGTGGTCTGAGTCACGGTGGACAGGACCGTTCCAAGTGACATAAGAAGAACTGTATGGCCTTGGATATGTTGCTGGTGGAAAAGGGGGAGTGTGCTCTATGTTTGTAGGAATGGTGACGATTCTAATCTTGTGTGGATGCTGCTGTATTCCCTGCATCCGAGCTTTGTGTCAGCATTTAATAGTGACTGCAATAGAAGGCAGGGATGCTCCTGCTACACAGATGCCACTGCTTAGAGGAGGCGCACCAAACGACGAGGAGGACGAACAGGAGGATATAGCAGTCATGGCGGTGTTGTAAGTGGTCTCTCGGATGAGAGACCAAAAGGGGGAATTGTAGGAATCTAAATAGTTAAGTAGTAGTTAAAATAGTAGTTGAAAGCTTAGATAGTAGGATGCATGCAGAAAACAGAACAAGCCGAATGTATTAAAGTATAGTTTGAAACACACACATCAGATTTAGAGAATAGTAGAGGAACCAGATGCACCCAGACACGGCAGAAAATAAGATAAGTAGGGAGTGAAACATGTGAATGTCTGTAGAAGGAATGTGCTTGGATCCATAGGTTATGGGACCACAAAGCAACGGAGAAGATAAGACACCAATAAACCAGCCATGGAGACGAACACCAGACCACGGCATCAGGATCCTGTTACACCACAGAAAGATGCTCTGTCCAGCATAAAAGTGTGGGTCGAGGGACAGACAGGGTCAGTCAGACTTCGTGCCCTGACTATATGCTGTATAGTATAGGGACAGACTGACCCAGGCCTGTACATTATTATTCTTCAAGTTTGAAATAAAAGCAAGACTGATTTTTATCAGACGTTTCTCCTCATCATTCAACGAACGCGCAGAGCTGGGATTGGGAGAGCAGCTCAACACTATGCTCGTTTTGGTTTGCTCTCCCTCTTCCCTGACCTCTGGCTTCGATCGCAGTTGTAGTAAGTTCTTAGTTAGTGTTTTGATAGTATTTGTAGTTCCTGCCTTGCAGCGATTTTGTGTTCTACAAACGCAGACGTTTATTGAACTGTTACAAGGCAGTAGAGAGAAGATGCAGGAGTCTCAGTGGTCGAACTTCACTACGACCTAAAACAGAGACAAGACAGCTAACATCTAGCAAAGAACCATCAGAACTAATCGACTTGGCTAAAACAAACACATACTGTGAGGAACCGTGCGAACTTAACGAGGAAAGGAAAACCCGACGAGGACGAGAGGCCGCCGGTAGCAGCTGTTCTTCAGCGGCCGTCGCATAGTCTGACGCCCCCTTTAAAAGCCTGCTCATCAGGAGTCAAACACTCACAGGGTTCATAGATCCACGCAGCGATCCGACTACAAGACGAGCGGACAGAGGCTGAAACACTGAACACGAAAACGGGTGAAACCAAATCAGACTAATGAGTCAAGTTAGCAAAACATAGAGGAAACCAGATCCGGGAGTGAACCCTTCACAACAAAAGCCCCAGATCGGAAGTCTCGTTGCCGCTAATGAAAGAAACACTTCCTGAAGTATTGACTCACGGTGGCATGGTGTGGTGGTTATGCGTCTATATGTGGCGGCAGACTGGCGACCCGTCCAGGGTGAACCCTGCCCTCCCACAGACAGATGGACAGGCTGCTGCACAGCGACCCCTGGAGGGAAGAAGCGCTGGAAGATGAATGAATGAACTACCGGCATCACACACTTTGCTGATCGGTGTCTTGGTGGTCAACGACCTTTAGGTATTATACTGCTGCAGCAACAAACACCTGGAAGTCAGACACAATAAATGAACAGTGTCATGAGGTACTGCCCAGACGGAACCAGGCTTCATTACATCATGGATCTCTTCAACCAGAGTGGAGGTGGGATGTTCAGCTGCGTGGTTAAACCCTCCTCTGCTGTGGAGGCAGTGAACTAAATCACTTAGGATAAGTTTCATAGTGATCATCAGTTTCATCAGTGAACGTTCAAGTTTACAGTCACTGTAATTTAATCTGTTGCTCACCTTTGCTGAAATGATGCAATAAGAAGAGTGATTACTTTCACCTGTGTTGTATTCTCTTACTAACGTTCTTGAAGAACTTCACAAAGTTTGCTGGTCCTACAGGAAAGTAAATGGTGTCTCTGTCTTTTAGGTGTCCACAGTTTACAGGTGATAGGTGGCTGCAAATGGGACGAACAGACTGGAGAGACTAGTGGTTTTATGAAGTGTTGTTCCAGGACACTGATACAGCGGCAGCACCATGATGATGTCTCAGCAGCATTGCAGCTTCTTCCATCTGTTCTGTTCAACAAATGATCCTCTTCTGTTTGGATGTTGATCATCTTTCTCCAAACTGGTGTAGTTGTTTACAGATATTCCTCATCAAGAGGATTCAGTTAAACACAGCACGGAGATTCAAAATAATACAAATGATTTATTTCACATAAGTGGTGTAAAGATATACATAAGGCAGTTATACGAAGTCACCTGATTCCTCCCTGCAGGGGTAAAGCTCGCTGGCGCGCGGGGAAGGACGGAGCCTGGCTGGGAGACAGCCGACACAGCACATCTCCTCTCCTCATTCTAGGGAGTTGGGTTTTTAAAGCCTAAACTTGCGTCAGTCGCAAGAAGCTGTTGCCCAAATTTGGTCTCCGATCCTTGATATTTTAGACTAATGACTCTGTTTACATGAAAGTTTTCAACGGGTCACTTGTTCCCGGAGCAGCCACACACGCCAAGAACTTTCCAGATGTGGGAGAGAACATCCTGTTGTTGCCAGAACAAGGAGTTCAAAGCCTGGACACATAAACTCTGTAACTCATGGCCTGATTATCTTACTTCATGCCAGTGTGACAGGGTGAAATAGAGAGAGATTATAGACTTTGTTTAGCAGTCATAGATCTGTTATCCATTTAGCTGCCTTGATCCACTGATCTGGGATCGACTTTTTTGGTCTCCTCCCACATACCTGGGGAAAATGCGCATGTTCCCTCATTCCATTAAATCAGAGGATGAGGAAACACGACACATCACTCTTGTGATTATTTCTCCCCTATTTCAGGTATGTGGTGAATTCAAACCCCACAAAACCCGCAATACTTGATGGTAGACTCATATTGTCAGTAAGGCGGCGTATGTAGTGGCTCTAAATGAGGCCCAGCTTAGATGTATGTGTCGTCTGGGACCGAGCGACGCTAAGCGCGCTAACTGTTGGCGCCATTTAGGAACAGCGTGATACTCGCTGCTAACGAGTTCATATGTTTTGTACTTGGTGTGTTAGTCTATTTTGTAACGACAAGTGATGTTTTTGAACAGGTTAAAATATGCTCAGTTTGTGCAGGATGTGAGAAACTTTTATTTGTATAGCAGTACCTAAGTTCTCCTATATTACGCTCTTTGTACACTGTAGTTCATTCCATTAAATCAGAGGATGAGGAAACACGACACATCACTCTTGTGATTATTTCTCCCCTATTTCAGGGGCGTAACATTTTGGAGGCACCGCTGGGATTGCTGTTTGGATTTGCAGTGCCCATCATTTGGTCACTGAGGCCCAAGCTAGCTAAATCCCCCATACTACAACCCCGGCAGATGAGGCAGGGAGGCCATTGCTGTTCAGTGAAGACGGGAGTTTGAGGTTGAGTACATCACCTGGGCCAAGCAGGGAGCGCCAGGGAGAGTAAAGACCATCTAACTCAGGGTCAGCCGCTGTATAGAAAAACCTCCTGCCATCTTGTCAAAATGACCACTTTAGAAGAACTACAGGAAGAGGTAATAGGGGAACTGCGTACACTGAGCAAAGATAACTTGCTGGAAATCTGTGATTCCCTTGACATAGCGCATTATCAAGGAGCAGACATTCAGCGGAAAAGTCGCATATCATTGGTGACCCACATCCTGAAATATTTGGAGAGAGAGGAGGTGACAGAGTTGGAAGACGAAGGTATGTCAGAATGGCTGCTGTTGAGAGACAAAATTGCAGATATCGTCAGCGGAGACGGTGATGAAGTCAATGATGAACAAAATGTTAGAGATGTAGCAACAATGAAGGAAGTCGATGGACCAAACACTGTAAAGCAAAACCAAGAAATAAGCTCTGGGCCAGTTAGGATAAGCTCCCATGCTCCTCCTCATAGAGCCCACACTACTGCTGATGTTCAGAGGAGCTTGCAGCATCTGTCCAGGAACCAGCCACAGCAACTGAGCTCATATTGGCTTAAGGATTTCAAAATCTCAGGTCAGATAGGTGAACCTGGCCAAAAAGATAAACTGACATTCTCCGGACTGGCCCATCAGATAGAAAATGGACTAAGCAGGGGTTACTCTGAGACTGAAATAGTTGATGCTATAATCAGGGCTATCTCTCCTGGTTTACAGTTGCGTAGCTACCTTGAGGGGAAGCCCCATCTGACTCTTAGCACGCTCAGACGCATCTTACGCTCACATTTCCAAGAAAAGAGCGCCACAGAACTTTACAAACAGCTTACTTCAGAAGCTCAGCGTAGTAAGGAGACTCCACAAAGCTTCTTAATGCGCGCTCTGGATTTAAGACAGAAGGTGTTGTTTGCATCACAAGAATCAGAGTCAGGTCTCAATTATGACCCAGTTTTAGTCCAACGTATGTGCCTACACACAGTATTGACTGGCCTGCAGAATGACAGCATCAGAATGGACATGCAGCCTCTCCTGTTAGATGCTGAGACTTCTGACGAGCTCCTGCTGGAGAGGTTAAACATTGCCTGTTCTAATGAAGCAGAAAGGAGGGATAAGAAGAAACATAGCACTTTTCCACCTGCAACAATCGCAAGCATTTCACAGCCAGAAGGAGCATCATTCGTTAAGTGCCCTGTGAAGAAGGATAAAGTAAAAATGCCCGCCGAATTGATGACAGAAATAGCGGAACTTAAGACAGGTGTAGCCTCACTAAAGACACTTGGTGCAGAAATAGCTTATATTAAAGAGACATTACAACAACCCATGTTCCAGCCTCAGATCTATGTCCCACCTACAATTAGGAGACCACACAGAGAATTCCTGCCATCTAGTTCACAGCAACAGTACCACAGCAACCTCGTCCAGCCCCCAGCGCAGCAGCAGTACTCATCCCGTCCATACACCAACCCCTCGGCTCGTGCTTCACGGAGGTGTTTTGCATGCCAGCAGGCTGGAAGAGGTGATCGCTGCGAGCACTGCTTTTGGTGTGGAAGTGGGGAACATTTTCAAGCCGGTTGTAAGGCCAGAGGAGCCAGACCATCAAGAGAAACTTCTTTAAATGGGAGAGGGTTACCACTGAGGGACGAGTGTTAACCATAGCCAACAAACGGTCCCAGGAATACACTAATTGTGGCGACAAGGACCCGAATCCCTGCAGGGAGAAAAAGGATAATAATCCTCCACATTCAGTTAGAGTTGAGCAACCCCACGGAGTAGCCTCCCCAGTGGGCAGACAGTGTCTTGTCCAGTGTTTTCTGGGGGGACATGGACTTCAAGCATTATGGGACACAGGCTCTCAGGTGTCCATTGTTGATGAGAGATGGAGGGATGAACTCTTACCAGAGGCGAGGGTGAGAGATATTTCTGAAATCCTAGACTCACCTGATGGTTTGACAGTGACTGCAGCAAATGGAACTGAAATGCCTTACCTAGGATGGATTGAAACAACATTTCGGCTAGCTTCTGAACCAAATCCGACAAAAGAACTGACTGTTCCAGTGCTGGTGATGAAAGGCTGGCAGCTGTCACATCCCATCATAGGGTTTAATGTTATTGAACACATTCTGACAAAGACTGAGAAGGCTAACCAGTACCCTACAGTAAGGAAAGCATTTCCAGAACTCAAAAGAAAAAAGATCAGAGCTTTTATTCAGGCTGTTAGTACAGAACACACACAGGAGTATGAGGTAAAGACGAAGAAAGGGAGCGTTACAGTGCCAAGACACAGTGCCATCGATGTTGAGTGTCGTGTACCTGCTCTGCCCTTTCAAGAAGTCAGGACCATGTTGTTTGAGCCTGATCTAAACCCACAGTGGCCAGATGGTCTCGAATTTATTGATACTTTGGTCAAAGCCAGGGGAGGACATCTCCCAGCCATTGTGATAAGTCTCTCTAATCCAACTGACCATGACATCATTTTGCAGGGCCGTACTCAAATTGGCACGGTGCAAACTATTTTGACTGCTCTACCCGCTCAAACTCTGAAGAAAGTGACGGCTCCAGCCACAGTAAACCACACTACTTGGCAGGCCTGACGCAATAGTGATGAACAGTGGGATCCACCTGTAGATGTAAGTCACCTGAACGAAGACCAGAAATATGTAGTGAGGCAGATGCTGAGGGAAGAGTGCCACTCATTCTCCAGAACAGACCAAGATATTGGTTGCATTGACAAATTAAGAATGACCATCTCACTTAAAGACTCTGAACCAGTCAAACGCACGTACATGACAGTACCCAGGCCATTGTACCAGGAGATGAAAGCTTACCTCCATGACTTGATAGCAGAGGGCTGGGTCAGGAAGTCAAACTCTTCTTACTCCTCTCCTGTGGTGTGCGTCAGAAAAAAGGATGGCACCCTCAGGCTATGCATAGATTACAGAGACCTCAATAAAAAAAACCACGCTGATCGCCAACCCATACCGCGGGTCCAAGACATCATGGATGGTTTATGTGGCAACTCCTGGTTCTCCCTCCTAGACCAGGGAAAAGCTTACCACCAGGGGTTTATGTCAGAGGAAAGCAGGCCCCTAACAGCATTTGTTACACCGTGGGGACTTTATGAGTGGATACGCATGAATGCCCCTGCAGCCTTTCAACGATGTATGGAAGAATGCTTGGATGGGCTCCGCGACAACATCTGCATCCCCTATTTAGATGACACACTGGTCTTCAGTAAAACATTCCATAATCATGTGAGCGATGTGAGAACTGTGCTCCAGCGTCTCAGAGAGTACGGCATCAAACTCAAACCCAGTAAGTGCGAGTTATTCAAGCCGGAGGTTCGCTATCTGGGGAGGATAGTCTCAGCGGAGGGAAGCAGGGTCGACCCAGCTGACTTTGAGGCAGTTACTGCACTGAAGGACATTCGACCAAAGACTGTGGGCCAGCTAAGGAAAATGTTAGGCCTACTCACCTACTACAGACAATACATCAAAGACTTTGCCAGAAAAGCTAGCTGTCTGTATGAGCTCCTCAAAGAAGACCAAAGTGCAGCGACAGGCCAAATGGTCAAAACACAAAGACAGAAACGGAACCATATCGTGCCCTCAAACAAGCCGATTGAGTGGACTGACCAGCACCAACAGACACTTGAACAGCTGATTGACTGCTTACTCCATCCACCAGTCTTAGGTTTTCCTGATTTCACTCAGCCATTCATTGTACACACTGATGCCTCGCACCAGGGATTAGGAGCAGTATTGTACCAAAAGCAAGATGGCAAGCTGAGAGTGATAGCCTACGGATCTCGCACACTAACAGCAGCTGAAAAGAACTACCACTACCATGCAGGCAAGCTAGAATTTTTAGCATTAAAATGGGCAATCACTGATAAATTTCGCGACTATCTGTACTATGCTCCAACGTTCACTGTATATAGTGATAACAACCCACTCACCTACATCCTGTCAACTGCAAAGCTGAATGCAACTACGTTCCGGTGGGTTGCTGAGCTGGCGGATTTTCACTTTACCATAAAGTACAGACCAGGCAAAGAGAACAGTGATGCAGATGCATTGTCGAGGATGCCGCTGAATGTTGAGGCGCTCATGAGGGCATGTACTGAAGAGCTGTCACCCGATACCATCTCTGCCACAATCCAGTCCGTTGAGGTGGGAAAGGAATCTCCTGCAACCTGGTCACTTACGGCTGCAGCGATGTCAGCCTCAGCGGAGGAACAGGCTACCATATCAATAACCCCCATCCCAAAGGATCAGATTAGAGAGGCACAAAAATCCGATCCAGTCATCAGTCCTGTGTTGCGCTACAAACTGTCAGGATCCAAACCACCATTTAAGGAACGTTTAGTGTTTAGTCCACAGACAAAATGTTTATTTAGGGAATGGGACAAATTAACAATCGACAGTGACAACATCCTCTATAGGACCTGCACTTATGAGAACCTATAACTATCAATACATACATAGAGTACAAATTCCATCCAATACATATATTCCATCCCCAGAATACACATTTTCCACTACACTGGCTTTGTCTCAGTGACGGTTCTCCTCTGTTTCATCTTTGACAGGTTCATCTGGAGACATCGTCCTGACTCAGACTCCTGGAGCTTTGTCTGTTGCTGCAGGACAGACTGTTACTATCAGATGTAAAATTAGTCCCAGTGTTAATCACTGTTTCAACTGGTATCTTCAGAAACCTGGAGAAGCTCCTAAACTTCTCATTTACTGCTCTACAACCCATCAGTCTGGAGTTTTTGACTGATTCAGTGGAACAAAGTCAGGGGGCACCGACTTCACTCTGACCATCAGTGGAGTCCAGACTGAAGATGCAGCAGTTTATTACTGTCAGAGTTATCATGAAATCAACAGTCAGTGGGTGTTGACACAGTGAAAAACCATTGTACAAAAACCTCCCTCAGTCAAAGTGAACAGAAACTGAACTAACTGCTGCAGCTGAATCTTCTGCAGAGACTGATCCAGTTCACTGAGTGTGTTAATGTACAAGCACTTAGAGAAACTCAGTTTATCAGCGTATTTCTTTAAGATAAGATAAGTATTTTATTTTAATTCTTATATTTTCTTGTTGATTCCACTGTGGGGAAAGTCAATTGCTACCACAGCTACAAAAAATTTGAAACGTGCGAAAGAATGAAAGTGGAGCATATGCAAAGAAAATTATACATTTTACAATTGAAACATTTTTATAAATACAAGATACTATACATAAAATCCAAATAAACTATACAAGATAATCTGCACAGTGGAAGCTGTTAGACTGGTTGTTGTTTCCACAGCAGTGGGAATGAAGGATCTGCGATACAGCTCCATCCTACACTGGGAGTGTGACACTGACAGAGCTGCTTAGAACCTCCACTGTCTGATGCAGTGGGTGAGAACGACAAGCCTGGAAACATGAGCAAACATGAGTGCATAAACGACGTTCCTACACTGTCGTGTCGGAGAACAAGGCTTAATTGCATTCTCAGTGAAAACAAGCTTCCTCAACAACAGCTACAGCAGGTAGCATACGAGGGGTGGCTAAAGCACTGTGTTACAATATATAAGAAACTCTGGTGTTAACATCCATCAGAAGACAGTGGTTCGCTGTAGGTGGTCTTCCTCATGCCAGCACGTACTAAACATTGAGCTGGTTCATTACACCAACATGCTCCTCTAGTTTTCTCAGTATGTTCCAGCATTTGTCACAAAAAGAAGGTTTTTCCATGACATTTTGGTGTAAGAAGTGGGATGGACAGTCTGCTGACTGACGCCTAAGTCCAGACTGAGGGTTACAGCCGGCACAACGGAAAGGTTCCTCTAAACAGAAAAAGGAGGACTGGATTCCCACCTGATGTTCGGGACAGGAGGCAAACAGCGGATGCGCCGTTCACAGTGAGTACAGTGTTGTGAACCATCTCGTATATCACATAAAAACTGCAGTATTTTATGATAAACATGAAATCCATGCATTTGTTACCTCTAGGCTGGACGTGTGATCTGTGTCCAGATCACTCCAGCGCCTGGACTGTTACTGCAGCTTTAACCTGAGAGCAGATAGTTGAGAGGCACATAGACAAAAGTGCAACACATATTGTTAAGTTGAGCTCCAGGTTTACAACAAAAACACCACATTCAGTCTGGAACAGAACCTGTCACTGTAGTTGTTACAGAGATTTTCCACTGAAAGAATTCAGTCAAACACGGCACTGAGATTCAAAATAATACAAATGATTTATTTCTCATAAGTGGTGTAAAGATATACGAAAGGCAGATATATACGAAGTCACCTGTCTGTGAAGATTCTCATTCATCCAGGTAAAGTTGTCTGAAGGTTGAGTCATGGCAACTGGATTTCTTCTAGTTAGTAGAAACGTTTCACCACCTATCCAGGTGGCTTCTTCAGTCTGTGGGAAGTTGGTGAAGACCACTAATTTATCCTCCAGTTTTGATTTGTATTGTATTTAATCTTTACTTGGACCAGAGCTAAATTGACAATCGTAAGATTCACAAAATAACAACATCTTGACCATACTGACGGCAACAACAGGTACTGAGATCCACAGAGCCAGTAAACATTTTCATTTGGGGGTATTCCTTTATATGCAGGTGCTTGAAGAGAGTCCTTTACTTCTGGGTGATGTTTCATTCCAAAAGTGGTTCTGCTTGTTCGGTTGAACATAAGCACACAGAATGTGTAATGTTTGCATCGTTGAGTGGGGCTTCAACGAGATCTGCTGGAGTTTTATGAGGAGTTTTAAGTGATGCAGGTTGCATATTATCACAAAACCAGTCCACACAGGATAAATAAGTGTCCTTCTGATGTTGGGAATGTCCATATGCATGTGATTGTACTGTGTATGGTGGGAATATTTGCATGATTGCCAAAATAAAAAATAAAGTCTGTGTCACAAGTCAGGAGTCAAGTCAAAAAGTCAGTAATGGCCACAAAAAACAATCCCTTGTATGTTGTTATATGGGACTGGAGATCTCGTCAAAGTCACTAATCCATCAACAGTAATATCCTTCTAAACACCAAATAGGACATCACTTCATTAATTTTTGTTAAGAATTTAGGCAGATCCAATATTTCTAGGATGCATTAATAGTAGAACCTAATTATTTCAGCCTCCGTAGGAACAATCTCGTTAAAACACATATTAACCCTTAAAGTTTCAGCAAATGCCAATAACGTGAGTCAGGACGTCCAACACGAAGCCTCTACATTTACACCCAGTTGCTACACGCTGCCTGGTGGCGTAGTATGGTAACTACATCTACCATGATACTCGTCAACTTAGCCCTTTCCGCATACAGGGGGTGATAATGTGTTGTGCGTGAGTGACCCACCTTACTCAGCTGTTGCAGGGTCAAAAAAAGGTCTTTTTCAAAATCACGCCCCTGGTCATGGTGTAGTTTTAGAGGGTAACCAAACCTTGGGATCTTTTCTGCAGCCGTTTTCCCTGACTTGTTGTGAGTTGGGTAAGCTTGTGCATATCTCGTAAAATGATCAACCACCACAAGTATGTACTGATAGCTTCCTCTACTGGGCTCAAGATGTAAGTAGTCAATTGAAATAGGTTCCATAGGTGAGGTTGTGGTTATACTAGACAATGGGGCTCTCCTGTGTGTCACTGGCTTCTTCTGTTTTATGGATGAGCACTGTCTGGTTACATAAGCCTCAATTTCTTTCCTCATATAAGGCCAATAGAATCTTTGCCCGGCCAGACTGAGGACCCGCTCAGTACCAACGTGGCCCATGTCATCATGTAGGTGCCTCAGGACCAGTGGCTTAAAGCTTGCTGCTAGGACTAACTGACGTCTTTCTGCAGTCCTACGATACAGAACCCCATCTTCAATGCAAAGTTTACTCCATTCATGCATAATTTTTCTTAGTAATGCCCCACACACTCCGTTTCATGCTATCTGTGAGGATTCTGCTTGACTCCTTCATTTTCATAATCTCTCCTATCGCTGGGTCTGATTGCTGGGCCTTTTTTACTTTTGCAATATTGAAGGAATCTAAATAGTTGAGTAGTTAAAATAGTAGTTGAAAGCTTAGATAGTAGGATGTATATTAAAGTATAGTATGGGGCGGCAGTGGCTCAGAGGTAGAGCTGTCGCCCACCAATTGTAGGATCGGTGGTTCGATTCCTGGCTTCCCCCAGTCATGTGCCGAAGTGTCCCTGGGCAAGACACTGTTGCCCCCGCTGTGTCAGCTTAAGCTGCATAGCAGCTCTGCCACCAGTGTGTGAATGGGTGAATGTGACGCAGTGTCAAATCGCTTTGAGTACTGATAGATAGAAAAGCGCTATACAAATGCAGACCATTTACCATTTAGTTTGAAACACACACATCAAGTTTAGAGAGTAGTAGAAGAGCACCCAGACACAGGTCATAAAACCTTATGTAAAGAAGGGGGTCTAAGCAGAAAATCAGATAAGTTGGGAGTGAAACATGTGAATGTCTGTAGAAGGAAAGTGCTTAAATCCATAGGTTATGGACCCACACAGCAACAGAGCAGATAAGACACCAATAAAGCATCCATGGAGACGAACACCAGACCACGGCATCAGGATCCGGTTACACCACAGAAAGATGCTCTCTGTCTAGAATAAAAGTGTGGGTCGAGGGACAGACAGTGTCAGTCAGACTTCGTGCCCATATATGCTGTATGTTATAGGGACAGACTGACCCAGGCCTGTAAAATTCTTCTTCAAGTTTGAAATAAAAACAAGATTGATTTTTATCAGACGTTTCTCCTCATCATTCAATGAACGCGCAGAGCTGGGATTGGGAGAACTCAACACCACCCTGACCATGCTCCACGCCTGCCCTGAAGCCCCCGCCTTTCCTGGACTTTTCCACATTTAGGTTATGCTACAGAAAAGGTATGGCTCAAAGCCAGTCTCACAGCCTAGTCCACAGCCTGCTTCCACGCCTTCCTCACACCCAGCGCCCCTGCCTGCTGCTCCTGAACTAGAGTTTCTTACCACTCCTCCATACTCTCCGTCAGCCTCTTCGGTCCTCTCTACTGGTCATATGAGCCTCGGCTCATACTGTATGCCTGAACTCGCTCCTCGCCTCACTCATCGCCTGCTACAACCATTCCCTAGTCCAACCCCTTAGCCTTACCTATCCTAGGCCTCTCTTCGAGTTGACCATTCCCCACGCCACCCTGACCGTGCTTCACACCAACCTGACCATGCCCCACGCCACTGAGCTCCCCTGTTTTTCTATCTACTTATTTCTTCCTTTTGCTTCCATGTCCACATGTGACTGACTTAGTTTCTGTTTCTCTCGTAGTTGTGTTTCTCTCTTTCTGTCTCTCTCTCTCTGTCCTCTACAGGTATCGTCAGGTATTTTCAGTTGCTGGTCCAACCATCCTGCCCGTGTCTGTTGCTGCTTGTTGTTGTGTTGTTTGTTCTGACTTCTGTACAACAGCTAAAGGGTTCTATTAAGTACAAGTAGCGTTTGGGTGAAACAGTGCCACCTTTCTGTTCGCATGTGGGCAGTAGTTCAGAGTTAGTTTGACCTGCAGTGGAGGTTGGGAAGAGAAGTGACTGTCAGCTGCCAATTTTCTTTTGCTGTTTGTGCCTTGGACAGTATTTGTTCGTAAGTATTTCTGTTGCAAGTTGTTTTTAGACACTGCAGAACATAGTAGACATGTTAAACTGTCAAGTTAATTTGTAATGTTAGTATGGACAAGCTAACTTGTTATGACGCAGCAATATTGATTGTATTGTATTTGTAAGAGGTGTATTATTGTATGTTAATTACTGTTGATTTCTGTGTTTAGTTTACAGTACATGAGTGCATGAGTACATGAGTAAAGTCAAGAAAAGTTACGCCTGGTCTTTATTTATTACCACTCCTGCTCACATGTCAGCTAACTGTCTAGCTTAGACACAGAACGCCTTTGCGAGGACAGTATATTGTTCTTTTCGCTCTTCTCTACCCCTTCACCCCAACCGGTCAAGGCAAATTTCAATTTATTGATTGGCTCCAATTAAAAGCTTGCATGATGAGAGGTTTGGTTGTCTAAGGTCCTAAACCTTAGCTTGTAAATTGTCTTGAGATAACTGCTATTGTGAATTGATACAATATAAACAAAACTTATACTTTTGTGGACTCTTATTTGATTGAAAGCTAAAACACACTGAACTTTGATTTCCATTCATTGTTGCCATATATACGATCATTCTGGTTTCTATACGATCGTTTTGACATTGCACCGTTAAAACCCAAACATCACCAGAAATTGATGCCTGCTCATACCCGACCAGCTCTTAACTGGTTGGCTCCTCCTCACTGTCAATCACATCAGCAGCGCTCAGCTCATGTGTGTTTGTGCAGCTGCGCTGGAACCGGAATAATGAAAGAAAACAAATAAACTAAACAACAAACAAACAAGTGAACATAAGTTCGTACTTAGAGGAAAATACTATTAGAAAGAAAGAACACACACACACACACACAGGTAAGAAAACCAACCAACCACCGGGCACAGCATCTTTAGCTGCCTTGGTTTTTTTTAATTTGAATGAAATGAAAACTAAAAGACTCACATCACCTAAGTCAATCTTTTATTCACAAAAAACACAGATAACATAATAAATGGTCAAACTGAATAATTTTTATCCAGTAAATAAGCTCATTTCAAATTTGATGCCTCCTACCGCTCTTAAAATATTAATGATTCTAGTTCACAGGACCAAGACTTTCCTAAATAAACACACTGGAGTCGTCTTGAAGTCTTCTTTACTTGCCAGCAAGGAATCAATCCAACATATATGGATACAGAGCAGTCAATGCAGAGTAGTCACACAGATAAGTGTTTAGGAAGAAGCAGATCTCTCACTGGAACACTGTGTGTGTGTCTGCTGTTCTGCAGCCTCTGTGCTCAACTACACTGATACACACATGGTAGATATTCATCACACACTGAAAATAGCAGAATTACACCAACACGACAACCAGTGGTCATAGCAAATGTTACAGCTGCTTCTAGCATCTGTGATTACTGTGATCACAAGACAACATAATCGTAACCTGTTGACCTGATTTGGGAGCTTAATGCGAGCACCTGAAGGCATCATCACTCCCAATGACAGGTTTCTGTTTACTTCAATGACAACTGTTAACAACAGTTTGGTGCATTTAATGACCAACTATACTACTATAAAAATGTATGATGATGATGTAACAAGTTGTTGCAGGCACCGGGCTACAGCAACTGCGGTCAAGCCAGCCGTCGTTCGCTCATCCGTCGTTAAGCCAGTCGCGCTTTGAAAATGTCGTGCGCTCGTATTCCATGGTTTACAGCAGAGCATTAAACGTGATGGAAGCTACTTTCTGTTTTAGCAATAAGAGTCTGATCTGCTCTAATTATACATTACAGCAAAAATAAATATGAATACACACGACACAGCTGTCACCTCACCATGATGTTGAATAAAATCATAAACCATGCAGTAAAAGTACACAGTGAGAGTACAGTACCTATAGAACAAGCAGATATTAGTCTGGGCCTGGCATTATGCACCAAAGTCATTTTATTCAACATCAAAGTTGACAATTTTGACTGTATATTTAAGTACTAATAAATCATAAAAACTACATGGTTCTTTGTGAGGTGACAGCTTTGTCGTGTGTATTCATATTTATTTTTGCTGTAATGTATAATTAGAGCAGATCAGACTCTTATTGCTAAAACAGAAAGTAGCTTCCATCGCGTTTAAGACTCTGCTGTAAACCGTAGAATACGGGCGCACGAGATTTTTAAAGCGCGGCTGGTTTAACGACGGATGAGGAGCGACGGCTGGCTTGACCGCGTTCTACAGCACCTGTGGCCAGTTTATTGTTCTGAAATGCAGGAGATAAATTATTAGACACGGGAGACGTAAGTGTCTTTTACGGAGTTCTCCTTCGTTATGAAAGGCAGAAACAAACTCACGTCCCGACAACCCACAGCCTCCACTGCCACCTAGTGGGCAAAATAAAATACTGCCCTGGACCAAGGCAAAACAAATTGGTGGCATTCAGGACAAGCCTGAGTCATAACCAACAAAATGAGACACTAATGACATATATTAACAGATATATTCACACTCCTGTGGGTATCACATAATCAAAGCAAACTCCATCCAACTTTTCGTCCACATCCCCTTGACCCTCAAGACCAACAGGGAAAGGATGAAGCTGTTAAAACTCAACTAGCAGACAGGATGGCGTGGATTCAAACGCAGATGAAGAGAAGGATGACAGCGTGATTCGATTAGGTCTTTATGAAACAATAGTATTAAACAACAGAAAGCTCGGCAGAGGTACGAGCAACAACAGATAAATTCATTCATTCATTCATTCATTTTCTTCCGCTTTTCCCCTAAGGGGTCGCGGGCGTGCTGGAGCCTATCCCAGCTGGCTTCGGGCGAGAGGCAGGGTAACAGATAAATTTGGAAACCAAACTATAAACAAATGGACCAAAAACGCTGCCTAGCACAGGACAAAGACTACAAAGATCAATAACCGAAAGATCAAAAGCTTCACAATAACTAAGAACAGAAAATCACAGCACCTAGGCTGGAAAAACACATGATTAAATTATTCACAGATGACCAATTTGGGAAAACACTATGAACACAAAACGCTGCACATGCAGGAAGTAACAATCACGATGAAACTACGACTTACTGTTTGTAATAAAGGCTGGAGGTCGAGGACGTGGAACAGCACAGACATGGAGTGACTCTCTAGTAATGACTGCTAGTGAGCACTGAACATAAATACTAATGACATAATTGGCTAAACAAGACACAGGTGCAACTAAAACAGGAAAAGAACCAAAACCAACAAAGAAGACAGGGTTAGGGTCAGGTTAGGCCTTGTGGTGGGCGGATTGGTTCATTACAGAAGCAGATCACGTTCCAGACCTTCAACGTTCCTGCCATGTCCAGGCTGTGCTGTCCCTCTACGCCTCCAGTCGTACCACAGAAGAGTCCATGAAGGACGATGACTGCACAGCTGTTTTTTTGCAGTTAAGGGTGATCTTTAGCAGTGGTCAGTTCATTAGGAACAAGCTAAAACTGGCTCAGTCTGATTCAACAGCGCTGCCAGAAAACCTTCATGAAGTTGATGTCGTCTGTCAGACAATGAGCTGGATTTAAAACCTCCTGTTGTCAGGTATCGTGTTGGACTCTGATGATGGTGGGACCCACAACGTATCAGTCTATGAATGCTATGCTTTGCCTCATGGCATCATGAGCCTGGACCTGGCTGATCTGAGCGACGACCTCAAGAAGATCCTGACTGAGTGTAACTACTCCTTCAACACAATCGGTGAACACTAACACATGACAGGCCTTTAACTGTCAGATAGTAGATAAAGTCAGATAAAATCAGAGAAGAGTTGCATTGCACCAGATCAAGCTCATCATCTGTCGAGTGAACACAATAGACTCAGTGAAGTCATGTAAAGAGAAATTAAAATCAAGGGACACATTTACTAAATGCTCTTTTTTTCTAAACCCACACACACAGTAAATGATGACTGTAGGACTGACCAAATGAATCGGTACCTGACCTCTCTCTCTCTCTCTCGCGCGCTTTCTCTCTCTCCGTGGTTGTCTCTGTTTTATCCTGCAGCAGCATCTGAGGTCAGTTCAGTCAACTGGTCTTCTAGATGAGGTGTGGTGTGTGGTTGGTTTAGAGCTTCTCCCCCCATATTACAGTGGGGTAGTTTTATTTGTAGCCAAACTGCTGTAATCACACAACAAATGACTCTGAACCCACTCTTTGCCACAACGATCTCTAGAAGGGTGCAACACACCACACTTTTCTTCTGCAGGAAATAAAAACCCTTCTCTGTACAAAGAAAGTGTGGGGTGAATGGTTGGATGAGCGTGTCATCAAAAGACCCACACGTGTTACTGCTGGATGCCTGCAGCAGCATCTGAGGTCAGTTCATCCAACTGGTCTTCTAGATAAAGTGTGGTGTGTGGTTTAGAGCTCAGAGCTGGGATGAGACTCAGAAGGAGGAGGAGGAGCATCCTCCTTCCCTCCAGAGCTACTAACAAGCCGGGGCGCACGGATCGACAGAGTTTACGGCGTAAACCGTTCAGAACGTGAAAGCCCACTGCTGAGACGGACGACCTCAGATGCTGCTGCAGGCATCCAGCCAAACTCCTGTGTGATATAATTGTCAAGATAAACGTGTGTCTTTTCTATTCGGTGGTGACGCCTGCTCATGTGACAGTACACGCAATGTCGACCACAGAAGCTAGGGGGCGACATGCCTCAGCACCACACAAGGGTTAATAGCAATTATTGAATTATTGGAGACCTATCAAGCCTGATGGGCACAAGCACAATATAAAACTCGTCAACATAAAGGTGCATTTCATCTATAACTCTGGTAGGACCTTTATCAAACAGTGCAAACAAGTGATGAAGTGATAATTTCCCTAAAATAGCAATCTGTCATAGAGTCTCTGAGTGAGAATCAACTCTACAGTAACTGAGAAACACTCATTCAAACAACAAACTACTATTTTACTAATTTGCAACCACTCTGATTATGTTCCCTTCCTCAATGCTCCACGAGGAAGCACAGAACAGTCATCAACGACAGAGAACTTATGAAATGAATCATTGTTCTCTATCCGCTTCACGCTCAAAAGGGAACATCAAGACTCGTCATCGTGGTTGACGAGACCATACACTGTAGAAACACATTCCTAAAGTCACAAACTATAGAAATGATCCCTGAAAGTACAGTCTTAACCTTGAAGCCTGTGAAAATGTGATTCCATCCACAGCTCAGTCGTTCTCTCTCAGGGGACCTTTGTGCTGCCGACGCCAAATCAAATACACAATAGCTGAAAAGAACATGCACATTTATAACTTCTCTACTTGGCCAAACTGCAACCAGAACAGGGAAATTTTTACACCCAGCTTTAGAAAAATGTTTTTTACCCTTGTGCAGCTTTCATTAGGTCAAAATGACCCCAGTGTAAAAAAAAAGGTGGGAGAGCGAGAGAGAGAGAGAGCCTGCCGGTGGTCTTATCTGCTCTGTTGCTGTGTGGCCCCATAACCTATGGATTTAAGCACATTCCTTCTACAGACATTCACATGTTTCACTCCCAACTTATCTGATTTTCTGCTTAGACTCCATCTTTTACATAAGATGTTATGACCTGTGTCTGGGTGCTCTTCTACTACTCCCTAAACTTAATGTGTGTGTTTCAAACTATACTTTGCATTCGGCTTGTTCTGTTTTCTGCCTGCATCCTACTATCTAAGCTTTCAACCACTATTTTAACTACTACTTAACTATTTACATTCCTTCATTACGCCTAAAACCACATGCAGGCCATGTGCAAAACAGTATCCACTCAGACAGGAGGCCAAAGACGGCATAACTCCAGTCTTTAACTCAATGACAGAAGCAGGCGTTATCATACAATGTGACTACAGCCCCTGCTGCAAACCTATCTTTCCTGTGAAGAAAATCAGAGACAAAGGTGTAATTTAAGTCCTTTTGAAATCCTGTTTGGAAAGCCCCCACACATGGGAATACATCCCACATGAGGGACGTCAGCGCGACACATCTGTACAGTGCAGTAGTGTCTCTAGTGACAAAGGGGAGGGAAACCTAGCGGTGACAATGACACTACAAAGACCAGTTGCTCGGGTGAACTCCATACAAACTGGTTGGCTATCGCACTGGCATCGTGGACCAGGATACGACGACGCCCATAACATCAGCATCTTGACATTGTGTGAACTGTGGGACTTTGCGTAATAAGTCACAGTTCTAACCTTCCTCATCCTTTGTTACTAAAGTTCTACATAAAGCCTTGAGATGAACAGAGAACTGTGGTATAGATGGGCCAGGTTTCTGTGGACTGAGACGATCTCTTGCTGTCCTCACCGTTGTAATAGCAATTATCTTTACAATCCACCTCGCAAAAACAGCTCTTGCATTTTTCTGTGAACAGTTTATGATGGTAGCTAAACAAAGCTGTAGTTGTTTACAGATATTCCTCACCGAGAGGATTCAGTTAAACACAGCACTGAGATTCAAAATAATACAAATGATTTATTTCTTATAAGTGGTGTAAAGATATACATAAGGCAGTTATACAAAGTCACCTGTTTCCTCCCTGCAGGGGTAAAGCTCACTGGCGCGCGGGGAAGGACGGAGCCTGGCTGGGAGACACCAGCTGTGTCTCCCAGCTGACACAGCACATCTCCCCCTCTCATTGTAGGGAGTTGGTTTTTAAACCCTCAACTTGCGTCAGTCGCAAGAAAGCTATTGCCCAAATTTGGTCTCCGATCCTTGATATTTTAGATTAATGACTCTGTTTACATGAAAGTTATCAACAGGTCACTTCGACCTTGCGTGTTCCCGGAGCAGCCATACACCCCAAGAACTTTCCAGATGTGGGAAGGAACATCCTGTTGTTGCCAGCACAAGGGTTCAAATCCTGGACACAGAAACGCTGTAACTCATGGCCTGACTATCTTACTTCATGCCTGCACCTGAAAACCCATTCCTATTAATACATACATAGAGTACAAATTCCATCCTATTCATTCTGAGCATATATTCCATCCCAGGTACACACATTTTCCACTACAATCCCTCCTCTGGGGCTTCCTAAAGCACCACCATAGTCGAAACATTCATACACTTCCACATCCAACCTAACACATGCTATGCAACCTATCCCCAACTAAAACAGCACTTTACTCACATACTGTCCCACAAAAATCCTCTAGATCAGAACAGAGTCAACTAAGTAAATTAGTAATTAATTTTATCCTTGACAGAACGGGCATCACATTGAACACAATTCAATAAACACAAAACCAAAATGAACCTTTGAACTTAACATACGACCTAACGTTACAACTAAGTCCTGCAGGTGGAGGAAGGTGACTCCCTATTTCAAACCAAATGTCACATTAACCCACAAAACCCAGAGTCTGTGAGATGTCGTGAAGGTCGGCGTTCCATCCGTGTCCATACAGGACGTATGTGTTTCCACTGGAACAGGTGTGTGTTGGTGTGTGATGTGTTTTGTGCGACTAAGGACGGCGATCCGCCCACTCCGTGTTGGTCAGATGGACACATGTCAGGGCTGAATCTTTAAGGTGAATCTTTAAGAATCTTTAAGATCTAGAAACAGTTGCAATGTCCTCACACGTCGGTCACGTATTGACAAACGTATTGGTGCAGTTTACATCTAATCAAGTCACTGTGTAGCTTAGCTTTTTCTTTCCTCGTTTATATGATATTTCTATAGGAGCCGCACTACGATTTGTGTTCCGTGTATGGCTCCACTGAGGTCATCTCTTTTCTTCTTCCTTCTGTATCGCGTCATGCTGGTGTCGCCCCAAAACCTCAGTCAGTGTTGTTTTCTTCACTGGTTACTGACCACAGGTTCCTATTGGTTCCTGCAATTAGTTACCCAGGCTGCTGGCATGAGGCGCCGGCCACCCTCTATGACGGACTGGTTATTCAAATTCAAAATCAAATTCAAACACTTTATTTGTCCCCGAGGGGCAATTAAGAGGAGCACCCAGTAGCTTAAATACATACTCTCCCACAAGTGATCTGTGTCCAGATCACTCCAGCGCCTGGACTGTTACTGCAGCTTTAACCTGAGAGCAGATAGCATAGACAAAAGTGCAACACATGCAAACCTGTGGGGGTGTTAATGCACCACTGCTGACTCCACCCTCCTCTCATACTAACATGACCTGTGGGAGAAAGTTGTGAACATTAGAGAGATGGTTGGTGTGATGGGGTCCACTGCTGCGGAGCCTAGAGAGAGTATACTGTCCTCGCAAAGGCGTCCGTGTCTAAGCTAGACAGTTAGCTGACATGTGAGCAGGAGTGGTAACAAATAAAGACCAGGCGTAAACTTTTCTTGCCTTTACTCACACACTCACGTACTCACGTACTGTAAACTAAACACAGAAAACAACAGTAATTAACATGCAATAATACACTTCTTATAAATACAATACAATATTACTGCGTCATAACAAGTTAGCTTGTCTATGCTAACATTACAAATAAACAGTTTAACATGTCTTTTCGCAGTATCTACAAAGAACTTTTAATAGAAATACTTACGGACAAATACTGTCCAAGGCACAAACATCCTAAGAAAGTAGGCAGCTGACAGTCACTTTTCTTTCCTGCCTCCACTGCAGGTCAACTGGTTAAGAACTACTGCCCACATACGAACAAAAAGGGGGCACTGTTTCACCTAAATGCTACTTGTACCTATTAGCTGTGGTACAGAAGTCAGAACAGAGAGTGAACCCAAGTTGTTAGGGTGAGCTCCAGGTTTAAGAAACACCACATTCAGTCAATTACATTTTATAACAACAACATCAACAAACATCAGACATTTCTCATGGTCAGTCTGTGAAACCTTGTTTTAGTCAGTCAGTTGGTTCTTTATGTCATGAGCTCAGGTTTTATTGTGCACGTGAGCTGGGAGGGAGACCTCCCGCTCAGAATGAACTGCAGTTTGGCTACTCGTCCTGCTCAAGGAATCAGCAGTGTCGCTTAGGGGGCCCCCTCCTCTATGATGGTAGACACTGGTTCCATGTTTTTTCTGCAGAAAACACTTGAGTGACAATTAATTTTCATGATTTTCATGAGATCTCTGATCAATTAGTTACCATTAGTCACTCAAGCAAAGCTTCATGCAATGTTAATCCTGCACACACACACATATAATGACACAATCACAATGTTTTTCAATCATTCTATGTGATACCGTAATCATTAACGCAACTCTGCCGCTCAATTAACCTCAATTAAATCCACTGCTCTTATCGGGAACCAATCCCTCCTCACTGCAGAGGCCTGCTCATAGGTTAAAGGTAACAGGCTGGGAAATTAACTTCAACCAGCAGTGGAACCATACAGTAACATGCTATGAGCTACACACACGTTGCTACACTCCTCCTTTAGGCCCGTTCATGCTGTCTGTTTAACAAGAAACATACACTAGTTACGTGTTCTCATAGACTGGTAGAACCGTGTTCTCTGAGCACGTCAGGTGAATTTAGCTAATAATGTAATGTAATAACTATATTGGTATTTTCCCTTGTGACAGAACTGTGATTCATATTACTTGATATATCCTCATATGTATTTGCTTTTATCTATACTAAGCAAAGTAATCATACAATGAGTTATATACCTGCTTACAGAAATATTTTAGAACAATGAGCCTTCTCTTCTGCCTTGAGAAACAATTTTAAAACTAGACAGTAAAACAATTTTAACTAGACAGTCTCTCCCTACCTAAGGGAGAGACTGTCTAGTTAAAATTGTTTTACGACATGGGGCCATGGTGAGAGCAGCAGAACTTTGATTTACTTTGTTTCTATAACATTTTTCTCCTGGTGCAACGCAGTGACTGACCCTGAGTTGTGGGCTGATAAGTCCCTTATGGACTGTCTTTGTTTGAGACTGAGATAATGACAAGACACAGGTTTACTCCCTAGCAACGGAGGAGGTATTTAGATAGGCACAGGCTAGATGACACTCAGGCAGGACAGTTTTGCACTGACTCTGTGTATTTCCCTTCTTGCAAGAATAAAAGACAACAGCTCTGCTGGACTGCAGAAGCTCAGACTCAGCTAGAACCACCTGCTCACCTGGCAGCTCACAAATATTCTGTGAAACAGCTCAAACATGCTTGACTTTTAACATAAAGATCAGAGGTCACTGATGGTCATGGAATTTGGAGCTCAGACGCTTACTTCCTCTCAATAATCCAACATCCAGCAAATTAGCTCAGGAAGAAACTCTTTATTCTGAAATGGTTCATTCTTAATGGTTCAAAGATAATTAAAATCAACCATAAAACATATTATCCAGAGCATATTTAGTTTACTGGCACACATTTCACCTTTTTCAGGCGCCAGTGGTTCACTCTTCTCCTCTCCAAACACAGAACATCAGCCTGGTTTATAATCAACTCTGCTACATAATTAGAGCAGAGCCGTGACCTCAGCAGGACACTGAAGCTACTGATGTCCCGCTGAACTATAGCTTTGTACTGCCTCCTCCTAGGAGCCCCAGCGATTTAGGACCAGACCGACTTTGAACTGTCCAGCTCTGCTCCAAATGAGTTGAGGAAAAATTCTGGTCTTCTGAAAAGGCCTGTGAGCTGTAACTGGCTGGTGGGAAATTAGATGCAATATGCAGCTTCTCTCATCACAAAGAGCCTGAGTTGTCAAACAGTTGTGGGGCATCTTCTGCAGCAGGCGATTGAGGGTGTGTCAGAGTCATTGAAGAGACGGGTTTTCTCCTGAGGGAAGGAACAGTCCTGGCCTGTAGCTGACCTTGAGACTGAGCAGTGAGGGAAGGGAGGGAGGGTGGAGATGGGGAATGAACAATGCTTTGTTGGAGAGAACTTCTGAAGAGCGTTGTGTTTTCATGGCTCCATGTGTTAAAAATTTCTAACCAGCACTTCATGGACATATTCAGCTCATGTACGATACTCAGCTCACAGGTACGAGGCTGCAGCATCTGTAGACAGATATAGATCCTGAAACACAGGAAAGAGACGATGACACACGGGAAACGTGGCTTCACTTGGCTGAGTTCTCCTCCAGTATGAAGGTCACAGAAACTCACACTGGTCCAAACCACAGCCTCCACTGCTGAAAATAAAGCTCTGCCCTGGACCAAACTAGATATTGCTCACATTAAGGCAAAAGTCATTCTGTCCACGCTAAATGAGACAAATGACATCAACTGCCATCACACACATATCCACTAAGTGCAGATCTAAGTACAGTAGAGCATCACACTGACTCACTAAGTGCAGATCTATGGTCAGTGGGACATTTTTAATAATGGTTCAGTCTCATCTAGTTTCATTCTGTCCACTCAGCCTTTCTGCTACTTTCTGTACCAATTCGCCCTCCGACCACCGGAGGGCGCTCATGCTCACCTCTCTTCTTCGTTGGTTTTTGTTTTCATCTTAGTTTCTGGGTTGTTGTCATTATTGTTTGCACCTGTTTTTCATTTCCTGTTGGCGTTATACTTAAGTCCCTCAGTTTACTGGCTCGTCATCAATGTTACCTCGCGTTGCTTCGATTTCTATAGTGTCCCTGAATCCTATAGTAAGTGTTTTTCGTAGTGTTTGGAATGTTTGTGTTTGTCTGCATTTTGGTATCTCTGGGGTTTTGTTTATGTGAAGTTTGTTTGTATCCCCTGTCTTCTTCTTTGTACCTAGTGTTATTCAGTTTATTTAGTATCCTGTCGTGTCCTAGTTCTGGTCTTCGGTCTAGTTTTGTAGTCCTGGGTTTTAGGTTTCGTTGTCAGTAATAGTGTTCCTGGGTTTTCGTCATTTGAGGGTGTATGTGTTTGTTCCCCGTTATTTGTGTCCAGTTCTTTTTCTGTAAATTAAAGATTATTATTCGTACTCTTGAGTTTGTGGTCGTTGCGAGTGGGTCCTCCCAGTTACTCTTTTGAGAGAGGACGAGTGAGTTCGAGCCTCGTAATTAGGGGAGTAGGCGCAAGTGGAGCGTTCCCCGTTTTCAGTGATTTTTGGCGCCATTGTGTGGTGATATCGGAGTCGGTACCAGGGGCTCTGGCTACTCCGACCCCTGGGACTCCAGTTTGTAGTACAGCTTAAGTCCGAGCTTGTAACACATTTGAAGGATCAGCATCAGTCTGACACAGTTTAACCAACGTTTCTAGATCGTGTCTTGTTCAAGTTTCCATCTTGAGCAGCAGGGACTTCAGTCGAGTTCAAAGCAGAAGTGCAGCAGCTTCCTTCCAGCTCATCTGAACGTCTTGGACTGAAGCTCACACACCGTGTCAAGTCTGCTGACTCGGCAGATTTTACTGTCGGTAAACTGCTGAGTGATCAGTTTAGTAACAACTTCCTGTTGGTCCTGTGTGGTGACCAACATCATCTCTGCTTGGAAACATCAGCTGACACAACAACAGTCGTCTTCATGATCACAACAAGCTTCTGGCTGATCTGATGCTGACTGTTCTCTCTGTCGCTCTCTTTCTGTCACCGCCTCACTGAGAAGGTTGGAGCATTACAGGAAACACTGGATCCCTGCTGTTACACTAACTGAGTTAACAAGACTGATGAAAGCAGCACAGATTGACTCCAACCTCTACTGACCTCAGAGTCTCCAGTCGACAGTCTGGACAAGGTCACGAAGAGGCTTCACTGATGAATCCTGCAGGTCGTTGTAGCTCAGATCCATTTGTGTCAGACGTGATGGGTTGGACTTCAGAGCTAAGGCCAGAGAATCACAGCTGATCTCTGACAACCTGCACCAACTCAATCAGAATAAAAAACCAAAGATGAAACAGTAGAAGACAAACAGTCAGCTTGAAACCATTCAGTGTCTCATAGTTCATCAGGAAGCAGAAGTTTAGAAAATAGAAAAGTGGCCAGACTGATCCACCGAAAAAGAAACCAGACGTTGCCATGGAGACCCTCAGTGTGGATCAGTAGAACATCAGCCTCATGTCTGCAGTTTAGCGTCAGCACAACATTCACATTACATTAATCTACACAGAACTAAAACATGGAGTCTGACCTCAGAGTCTCCAGTCTGTGTGATCACACAGATGCTTCACTGATGAATCCTGCAGGTCGTTTTCACTCAGGTCCAGTTGTGTCAGATGTGACGGGTTGGACTTCAGAGGCCAGAGAATCACAGCTGATCTCTGACAACCTGCAGCAACTCAATCTGAATAAAGAACAAAAGATGAAACAGTAGAAAACAAAGAGTCAGCTTGAAACCAGTCAGTGTCTCATCGTGTGTTTGGAGCTGAAGACGCTTTTCACGAAGTAGAAGTTTAGAAACTAGAAGCTCCAAACAGCAAAGCCAACAGGATGCAGGTTGAAAACAATCAAATTGTTAGAGGATATGGAGCATAGTCCTCTCTGTGTTTTGTCCTGTCTGTGACCTTGTGACCTTTTCTTGTCTTACCTTGTATAAACATGGAATGATCTACAGTACTAGGGCAGAGTGGCTTGACCACTTATGTCAGGAGGAGACTTTGCAGACCACAATTTACTGCATAACAGCTCCATAGGTGTCTTACTCACCATATATGGACTTGTTTTCCTATCTTGCTATGTGGAATGTAAAGGAGTGACTTCCATGCTATTCTCAATAAAAGGAGCTGTGTCCAAGGGGAGTCGTAGTCCGTCGGCTGAGCACTGAGTTATTGTGTTCCTTGTGCGCACAAGATTAAGATATCTGAGTTTGTCTTCTTGTGTCAGTGTCTCTGTATTATTTAAGTGTTGGCAGGCTAAACCCAACAATTCTTGGTGACAAAACCCGGGAGTCAAGATTCAGCGTCGAGGAGGAGGACAACGGAGGATCGAAATCTGTCGACAGTCGACTCGTCTGGGACGGTCGGAACAAAGACCCGGAACGTGAATTCATCTGCTGGGCCGGTTGAATAGCTCCTGACATCCCCCTCTTTGCTCGCTGATGACGACTCCTGGAGACATCTGACCAGGGCAAGACAAAAAGTAAGTACCGCTGAAAAAGCGCTGTGTGTGAAATGGCAGGTCGCATTTCCCAGAAGT
The DNA here is from genome assembly GCA_030770545.1 of Macropodus opercularis. Classification (NCBI taxonomy): domain Eukaryota; kingdom Metazoa; phylum Chordata; class Actinopteri; order Anabantiformes; family Osphronemidae; genus Macropodus; species Macropodus opercularis. The sequence goes on from CM061105.1 coordinate 2,485,617, forward strand.
AGAACAGAAGTAATTGTTCTAGAAGGAGAAAATAGACGTACTTATTTTCTCAAGCGGACAGAAGTACTTGTCCGAGGGAGGAGTAGACGTACTTATTTTCTCAAGCGGACAGAAGTACTTGTCCGAGGGAGGAGTAGACGTACTTACTCCTCAGTGAATGTTCAGTCTAATGCATTAGTGATGTGTGAAGTGTGAAAGTCACCCATTGACGCAGAAAACGTGTGACCGGGGGAAACCTGACGGTGTTAACGCAACCCGGCCACGCGAACTATACGAAGGGTGAATTAAGGAAACTGTGGGTCATTAGGAGAATCCAAGTCAGAAGTTTCACCGCCTAGGTTGCGGGGCTCGGATTCTCACATTAAGTTTGAAAACACTTGTTGGGTCTAGCCTGCCAACACTTAAACAATACAGAGACACCTGCACAAGGAAAGACAAACTCTGAGATCTCAAGTTTTGCGCTTGTGCGCACAAGGGGAGCCACTCTGGAACACAATAACTCAGTGCCCAGCCGACGATCTCCAAACCACCTTGGACACAGCTCTTTTTATTAGGAAAAGTATGAAAGTCACTCCTTCACATCTGGTCAAACAAGATACAAAGCCAATCCATATATGGTGAATAAGATACATAGGAAGTCATTATGCCATGAATACAGTTTTGTGAAGTTTCCTCTTGGCGTGGGCAGTTAAACATTCTTCCCTAGCATAACAAGGTCATGGGGAGTACCTGCAAGCATAGCAAGATATCACAGAGACACAGAAAGGACCAGTTCACAGAGAGGACCATGCTCCATATCCTCTAACAATCCCTCCTGTTAGTCCTTCTGTGAAATCTGGGCATAAAACATTAACAATATGTTACATGAACAGCAAACAAAATCTGCACAAATCATCATCAGACACATTCCACTTGATTTCTCATTTTCGGAACATGCATCATGCATTGATCAGTTTGCTGTGTCTACACCAAATAGGGAGAGATGCTCCTTCCTCTCCTCATCCTCATAAATCTCCCTCTCCAGCTCCAGTTGTTGCAGTGTGAACTGCTGCGACACTGCCGTTCAGCACTCTTCACAATGAGGCTACAGACACAGGGCACAGCACAACAAGCCAAAAACATAAACAGAAGCAATACTACTGCTATTGTAGTAAAGAAAGCCACAATAGTGGTTTTCCATCGCCCAAACATTGAATCAAACCAGTTTCCCCAGGGGTTATCAACTCCAGAGTTTCGTGCCAACCACCGTGAACCACCTGGAGCAGTGTTATTTGGAATAAAAGTACAACATTCATCACGTAGTACCTTGGTAATGGTTGCTGGTGGCTTGTTTGTATGTGTGGGGGAGGGAGAGCTGCTAAAAGCAGAGAACTTGACTCTCCTGGATGAATGAGAATCTTCACAGACTTGATTTACCATTCAATTCTTCATTCATGAATTCAATTCATTCTCACTTTGGAATGTAGGGTCTTGCCCAGGTATAAAAAGGTATGAATTAACACATCTAATTGCATGCAGCTTGCTCTCAGATGAGAGGTAATTCCTTTTGTACTGAGGTGGATAAAATCTCACTGCACATAGCCTACTACTTCAGTGCCCTCAAGAATTCTGTGGTGTACGAACCTCCTCTCCAAGAAAAGAAAATGCAGAGAAGACTCACCACACAGCAGGCCTTGGAAATGAACCTGAGTGAAGTAAACCCTTGCGACTCAGATGGAGAAGACATAGAACTTCAGCCGGATTCAGACTCAGAGTCTGATCTGTCTTCAGGTTAGGTTTCATTTCATATTATTTCCTATTTCATTTGAAACCAGTAAGTGGAAAACACCAAAAAAGCAGAGTGAAGTGACATAAATCATTCGTCACCAATTGCATCACGTCCTACAACCCTGGTCTACATATCACCGTTGATGAACGGCTTTTCCCGTCAAAGACTCGCTGCTGTTTCCTGCAGTATATTGCAGTATATAGGTTGTCATTCCTCTACGAGCCCACTGGGCGGCAAAGCAATGTAATGTAGAAAAAGCATACTGACTGTCTGTGTACACTGTCAGTCTTTTCCCTTGTCCAGCTCTACATGCTTCAGTTAACGCTACGATTTCTGCAGCTTGTGCAGAATAGTGAGATGGTAACTTCATTGCTGTGATGATAGTGTCCTGTGTAACTACCGCAAACCCAGACTGATTAGTACCTTGAGAAGTCTTTGAACACGACCCATCAACAAACCAACATTCTCCTTCCTCTAAGGGAGTATCTTTCAAATCAGGTCGTGGTTTACACTGCTGTTCTGTGTCAGCTAAACAACGATGTGGCAGCCCCTCCTGTGGATGTGGGAGGAGGGTTGCCGGGTTCAGAGTTGAACATCTTTTAATAGTCAAATGTGGTTGTGAAAGCAACGTTAACAGCAAAGACAAATGTCTCGCAGGAGACAGAAATGTAATTTTTGTCTGAGTCAGTAACATATCTACTTAATGAGGCACTAGCAGCTGCAGCGGGTGATAAAGTACAACCTCAGCAGAGGCTTGTATGGCTAACGCTGCTGCACACACAGCCCTGACACAGGTAGGCAAAGCACATGCAACTGGATCCAATCTCTTAGAGTAGTAAGCCACAGGCTTCATCTTGCCTCCCATCTGCTGTGCTAACATGGACGTCATAAATGAACCCTTACAATCAACAGTCCGTACAAAGGGCTTGATATAGTCTGGTAGCCCAATAACAGTGGTGCCAGTAAGTGCTTGTTTCAGCTCGGTGATGTTAAGTACCTCAACCAACCCAGGGAATAAGGACCCAAATGCAGAGAGAAGCAGAGACCAGTTGCCGATTAACAAGGGTTTTAATGTCCACGAAGCAATACACAAACAACGAGAGGCAACACTAACTGAAAACCACTGTGACTTACAGGGAAAACGACTACGAACGAAAATACTAACGAACAGACTAGACACTTAATGATGAGCGAATACTGACAAGCTAGAGGTCGAGGTACAGCATAAGGACCTGATACCAACCGAGCGAGACACACTAGCAACACACAACTCTGACGACAAACCTAAAATACCCAACCTAATTAGAAACACCAAACACCTGCCCCTGCCTCCGGGACTCGGGAATTCGCCTCCTGGCGGACAAACTGCTGTAGTGCAACAGGTGAAAGCTTTTTCTGCTGCACCTGTCCACTGCAAAGTTTGTTTCATAGTCATTGGTTCATCATAAATGAGATCTAACAACGGTTGTGTCATTTGTGCATAATTTGGGATCCACAGTCTACAATAGTTGCACAACCCTAGAAAACTCATCATGTGTTGCTTTGTGACGGGTTTCGGTGCGTCTAATATAGACTTTTTCCTGGTGTCTGTGATTCTTCGACCTTCAGGAGTTACTTCATGGCCTAAGAAAATTACAGCTTGTCTGGCCCACTGTAACTTTGAAAGAGAGGCCTTGTTTCCTGTTTTATGTAAATGTTTAAATAATGCCACAGAAACCCGCTTGTTATGTTCTTCTGTGTCTGATGCTATTAATAAATCATCTACATATACCAATAGTTGGCTGTGTTCAGGCATTTGGAAGTCAGCCAAACAATTATTTATTTCTGCAGTGAATATAGTGGGACTGTCACAAAAACCTTGTGGTAACCGAGTGTAAGTGTACTTCTTTCCCTGATATGTAAAACCAAACCATCCTTGTGACTCTTGTGCTAATGGTATGGAAAAGAAAGCATTACTTAAATCAGCTACAGTAAACCACTTCATTTCTGCTCTCAACTGATTCAACAATGTGTGTGGGTCAGGCACGCATGGTGCCCTGCTTTCCACAGCTTGATTTACTGCTCTCAGGTCCTGTACCATCCTCCATTGTTCCGCCTCTGCCTTCTTGACAGGAAAAATGGGAGTATTACATGAGGCATCTGGAGCTTGAATTATGATGCCTGCTTTAATCATATCAGCTATCACTGGCTGGATGCCTTTCTCTGCATCTGGTTTAAGTGGATACTGACGGACACGAGGTCTGTAGTCCGTTTTTGGTTTTATCACTACAGGTCGAGCAGTAGTCATTAAACCTACATCTGCTTTTCCCTTAGACCAAAATTCATCAGGAACTGTTTTCAACAGTGGATCTGTTACTGTTGACATTATTGGGCATGGCTGTCATTTAGACTCATAAGAACTCTCTAAGTGGGTGTGTGGTGTGAGCGTCACCACCCATCTTAAAGGTTTTCTCCATCTGTCTCTGGTGTGATTAATTTCCCACCCGTCTTGCTCTGGCCTCCAATGTGTGTGTCTCATTGTCTCTTTCAACCACGGGCCCAGAAACTCCCATTTGTGCTGGTCTCTGGTCACAGAGACATGCGGCTGTGAGCCATGATTTTTAAACAGCTTGAAAGCTTTATCTGGCAATACAACGTCACAGGCTGACGTTCCTTTGCCATCAGTGTAATAATGTTGTAATGTTACACGTTGGGGTCCAGAGTCATTTACCAGCTTATCATATTGGTGATCTGACCCTGGGTCATGTTTGTACCAGAGGGTAACATGCATCTCACTTGGAGACATAGAGACATAGTCTCCTGATTGGCTGTTATCAGCCAGTTTTAATAATTCTTTCCCTATTTTCCCTGGGTCTGGATTTGGGAAATCTAAAGACCAATAATATTGTGGTATCCCACTGGCTAAAAGGGGATATGTAGGCACTGTTTCATCTTTTCCTATAGCCACCATTCCTTTTGAGGTGGGTACGACGGAAATATGTAATTTTATCATTAAATCTCGCCCTAAGAGGTTTACTGGACATGCTGGACACATAACTACAGGTGCTGTTATTTCTAAGTTAGTCTGAATATCTTTTACAGACACAGGTTTAGACACTGCATTTGATGTTATTCTGCCGTTTGCTGAAAACTGTGCGGTCTGCTCCTGAATCACATAAGAAAACAATGTCGCCACCTTCTACTGTCAAGGTTCTGGTGGGAGTGTTCTTATTACCGGTCTGTGCTACTAATGTTTCTATTACGCAAGTAAGATCTAAAAAATCATCAGGTCTGTCCATGTCTAGTGAACTCTTCTGCGGGCCTAGTCAATTACCAGGATTAAATGGGTTTGGTTTATTATACTCTGCAGGCCTCTGTTGTTGCTTTCTGGGGTTCTCGGGGCAGGTTCCGGCCATGTGTCCTGGCTTGTCACAAATGTAACAGCGATCATGCTTAGGTGGACCTCCTCTACCCTGACCACGACCTCTAAACCCCCCTCGGCCTCTACCGGAGGGCCCTTGGAAAAACACTTCTGCTTCTGAGTTGTCATCTGCTCCAAATAAGCCGACTACGGTTGCTGTTTCAACATTTTTCTTTTTCTTAGCTAATACTTCACTCACATGTCTGGCAAAGTTCATAATTTGGTGAACGGAGTCAGTAGTATAATTTACATTATGTTTTCTGATAAAATCGGAGATTGGGCCTCTAAATCCTGCTAATAACGCCTGTTTCAGCTGGTTCTGATAGGCTGAGTCAGGTGTCTGATCTTCTGGAAGGCCACTGTGTGTTTTAAAGACGTTTTCTAAACGTTCTCTGTATTCGTACACATCCTCCCCTTCTTTCTGGCGACACTGGGCAGTTTTTATATAGTCTGGTCGTGCTCTCCATATTCTTCTTATTTCTCCATAGACTGCTTCCCTCTGTGCTGTCAGAGCAGCACTGTTGGCTGCGAGCCAGGAACCGTCTGCTGCTTTCCCTGTGAATTGTCCTCTCACACGTCCCCAGTTAAACAAAATACATTTCTTAAACGTCTGTGTAACTTCCCAAACGTTCAGACCGAAGGAGTCAACTAATTGTTTGTGTCTTTCAATCCATTGTTCGGGGTCAACTGTGGGGTCACCTAATGCTTTGCAAGCATCACTACAGTCTGCTTCTGTCCACGGTCGATAAACTCGTATGGTTCTTCCTTCTGTCCCTACTCCATAATTCGGATTAGCTACCTCAATCATGGGAAACACCTGGTCTGGCCTAGGGGTCGGAGGATCTGGCATTGGATCACAATCCTCACCTTCATCATCATTATCTAACCCATAGGTTAATTTGATATTTGTAAGATCTGGATATTGTGCAGCCACATTCACGCTGGCTGTTTTGGATTTTAATTTTTAACTCTTCTCTTCCTTTCCCCTCGTATGTGACGCTACTGGAGAAGTCACTCCAGCTGCTCCTTCTCCCACTGACTTGGTCTGTTCATCTAACTCCGCCAACCGAGTTGCAAGCCTCTCTCGCTTCCTGTTCTCTCCTCCGTTGTTCTCTCAGTGCCCTCCCTCGCACTGCTTCTTCATCTGGCTCCACAAGAGCTGCCGCTTGTAATGCCACCTGTTTCTCCTTTTTTTCCTGTTTTTCCTTTATCTGTCCTTGTCTCTTCACTGCTTGTTTTTTCCACTCTGCGGCTGTCAACCACTGTCTTTGTAATTTTTCTTTGCGTTTTCCCTTCTCTTTTGTCATCTTTTTATCTAACTTAGACAGAAGGTTATGACAATCGTCAGGCACTAATTTGCCACTAAATTCGTATCTTTCTTTCCATTCGCCGATCCACTTAACATGTTGTGGATCTAACGATGCCATGAACTTCGTGTCCCCCTCCAAAAGGGGCTTGCTGTTTCTTTTCCCCATCTCTCCTTTAACTTTAGTAATATATTTTATTAATAGACTTTACTAATAGCCTTTATTAATATACTTTGCTAATAGATTTTACTAATAGCCTTTATTAATATACTTTATTAATAGACTTTTGGACTGAGTCAACGATCCGCCACCACCTCACCTGTTCATCGTCTGCACCAAGCTTCTACAGGTCTATCACCTGCGGGTGTAGCTGAAAACGTGAGCAGCGATTTCAATTTTGGCTCAGTCCTACTGTTTTCAAACTTAATGTGAGAAAACGAGCCCCGCAACCTAGGCGGTGAAACTTCTGACTTGGATTCTCCTAATAACCCACAGTTTCCTTAATTCACCCTTCATATAGTTCGCATGGCTGGGTTGCGTTAACACCGTCAGGTTTCCCCCGGTCACACGTTTTCTGCGTCAATGGGTGAATCTCATACTCCACACATCACAAATGCATTAGACTGAACATTCACTGAGGAGTAAGTACGTCTACCCCTCCCTCGGACAAGTACTTCTGCCCGCTTGAGAAAATAAGTGCGTCTATTTTCTCCTTATCCTAGAACAATTACTTCTGTTCTACTTCTTGGAAATGCGACCTGCCATTTCACACACACCGCACTTTTTCAGCGGTACCTACTTGCCCTGGTCAGATGTCTCCAGGAGTCGTCATCAGCGAGCGGCGAGCACAAGGAAAGACAAACTCTGAGATCTCTAGTTTTACGCTTGTGCGCACAAGGGGAGCCACTCTGGAACACAATAACTCAGTGCCCAGCCGACGATCTCCAAACCCCCTTGGGCACAACGCTTTTTATTAGGAACAGTATGAAAGTCACTCCTTCACATCTGGTCAAACAAGATACAAAGCCACTCCATATATGGTGAATAAGATACATAGGAAGTCATTATGCCATGAATACAGTTTTGTGAAGTTTCCTCTTGGCGTGGGCAGTTAAACATTCTTCCCTAGCATAACAAGGTCATGGGGAGTACCTGCAAGCATAGCAAGATATCACAGAGACACAGAAAGGACCAGTTCACAGAGAGGACTATGCTCCATATCCTCTAACAACACTATTGTAAGACTGAGCCAAAATTGAATCGCTGCTCGCGGTTGTTCAGCTACATCAGCAGGAAATAGTCCTGTAGAAGCTTGGTGCAGTCGATGAACACGTGAGGTGGTGGCGAATCGTTGACTCAGTCCAAAAGTCTATTAATAAAGTATATTAATAAAGGCTATTAGTAAAGTCTATTAATAAAGTCTAAAGGAGAGATGGGGAAAACAAACAGTAAGCCCCTTTTGGAGGGGGACACAGAGTTTATGGCATCGTTAGATCCAGAACATGTGAAATGGGTCGGCGAGTGGAAAGAAGGTATGAGTTCAGTGGCAAATTAGTGACTGACGACTGTCGCAGCCTTCTGTCTAAATTGAGTTGAAAGGTCACTGTTGAGAGTGGAAATCTAACTGTGATAACAAAGTGTTTGTTTTGTTTGCTTGTTTGTTTGTTTTTCTTTCTCACTTCTGTGAGGTGAGTGAGAGAAGTGAAATTTCAGGAGGAGAAAAAATGCCGAGTGTGTTGATGACGGTGGCTGCAGGCCACTGACAATGTTGAATCTGTGGAAAAAAGCTTGTGAACAGTTGATAAGTTTTGAAAAGAAAGATCGAGATCGACAAAGAAAAATGTATGATGGTAAATATGGAATGTGAAGAAAGGAGCCATTGGAGTAGATTGGAGCAGAAATAACGAGACTAGGGAAACGATGTGTGTGCTTGCTGCAGCGGAGCAGCAAGATCAGGAATTAATAAAGAGAAACGAGACGAGGAAGGAGCAACAGGAAGTCAGGGATAGAGTCAGAAGGAGAAATTAGAAGCACAGTGACGAAGAAGAAGAGGAACCTTGTAGAAACAGGGAAAATAGGAAAAGAATTACTAAAACTGGCTGATAACAGCCAATCAGGAGACTATGTTTCTATGTCTTTAAGCGAGATGCATGTTACCCTCTGGTACAAACATGACCTAGGGTCAGATCACCAATATGATAAGCTGGTGAATGACTCGGGACCCCAACGTGTAACGTTGCAACATTATTACACTGATGGCAAAGGAACGTCAGCCTGTGATGTTGTATTGCCAGATAAAGCTTTCAAGCTGTTTAAAAATCATGGCTCACAGCCGCATGTCTCTGTGACCAGAGACCCCCAGTACAAATGGGCGTTTCTGGGACCGTGGCTGAAAGAGACAATGAGACACACACATTGGAGGCTAGAGCCTGGTCAAGAGGGGTGGGAAACTAACCACACCAGAGACAGATGGAGAAAACCTTTAGGCTGGGTGGTGACGCTCACACCACACACCCACTTAGAGAGTTCTTATGAGTCCAAATGACAGCCATGCCCAATAATGTCAACAGTAACAGATCCACTGTTAAAAACAGTTCCTAATGAATTCTGGTCCAAAGGAAAAGCAGTTTAATGACTACTGCTCGACCTGTAGTGATAAAACGAAAAACGGACTATAGACCTCGTGTCCGTCAGTATCCGCTTAAACCAGATGCAGAGAAAGGCATCCAGCCAGTGATAGCTGATATGATCAAAGCAGGCATCATAATTCAAGCTCCAGATGCCCCATTTAATACTCCCATTTTTCCTGTTAAGAAAGCAGAGACAGGACAGTGGCGGATGGTGCAAGACCTGAGAGCAGTAAATCAAGCTGTGGAAAGCAGGGCCCCATGCGTGCCTGACCCACACACATTGTTGAATCAGTTGAGAGCAGAAATGAAGTGGTTTACTGTAGCTGATTTAAGTAATGCTTTCTTTTCCATACCATTAGTACAAGAATCATCATCAAGGAGGGTTTGGTTTTACATATCAGGGAAAGAAGTACACTTACACTCGGTTACCACAAGGTTTTTGTGATAGCCCCACTATATTCACTGCAGAAATAAATAATTGTCTGGCTGATTTCCAAATGCCTGAACACAGCCAGCTGTTGGTATATATGGATGATTTATTAATAGCATCCGACACAGAAGAACATAATAAACAGGTCTCTGTGGCATTATTTAAACATTTACATAAAACAGGAAACAAGGCCTCACTTTCAAAGTTACAGTGGGCCAGACAAGCTGTAATTTTCTTGGGCCATGAAATAACTAACTGAAGGCCGAAGAATCACAGACACCAGGAAAAAGTCTATATTAGATGCACCGAAACCCACCACAAAGCTGCAGCTGCTAGTGCCTCATGAAGTAGATATGTTACTGACTCAGACAAAAATTACATTTCTGTCTCCTGCGAGACATTTGTCTTTGCTGTCAACGTTGCTTTCACAACCACATTTGACTATTAAAAGATGTTCAACTCTGAACCCGGCAACCCTCCTCCCACATCCACAGGAAGGGCTGCCACATCATTGTTTAGCTGACACAGAACAGCAGTGTAAACCACGACCTGATTTGAAAGATACTCCTTTAGAAGAAGGTGAATGTTGGTTTGTTGATGGGTCATGTTCAAAGACTCCTCAAGATACTAATCAGTCTGGGTTTGGGGTATTTACACAGGACACTATCATCAAAGCAGGGAAACTACCTACTAACTATTCTGCGCAAGCTGCAGAAATCGTAGCATTAACTGAAGCATGTAAAGCTGGACGAGGGAAAAGACTGACAGTGTACACAGACAGTCAGTATGCTTTTTCTACATTACATTGTTTTGCCGCCCAGTGGGCTCGTAGAGGAATGACAACCTCTACAGGGAAGACAGTGCAACATGCAAAACTGTTGAAAGCATTATTACAAGCTGTGCTTTTGCCAAAAGCATTAGCAGTGTGTAAATGTACAGCACATACAAAAGGGAAAGACTCAGTTTCACTAGGAAATGCGTTTGCAGACAAAAATAGCGAAAGAAGCAGCAGAAGGAAAACATGGAACAATGGTCATGGTGGCACAGGATTCTCCTCAAGTGCCACTGGACATAGAAATTATCAGAGACATGCAAGCTAACTGTCCTGAGCAAGAAGTGACAAACTGGCTAACAAGAAGCCATGCCTACCTAGAAGTCTGTTCCATACAGTGGCCGTAATAAGCCATGGGCCGTGCCATGTCTCAACAGGAGGGATGGTAACAATGGTGGAACAGCACTTCCACGCTTACGGATTTAATACTTACTCAAAAAATATTTGTAGAGCACGTGTAGTGGAAAACATTAGTATATGTTAGTGGGTTTAGGATACAGTTAGAGTAGAATAGATATTGTTTAGGCCTTGTTCATTTCTAGGGAATATGATTGTACAGGACGCTTGCTGGCCTTCGGTGGCTCCGAGGATATCTGACCGGTAGAGCAGAACAATTTGGGCAAAACATTCTGACCTGGTAACCAAAGCAATGGAGTCAAAACAAGTGGCTGTAATCACAACTGTTTGCATTTGGGCTGACGCAAACAGAGGGATTAAAACATGCTCCCGAGGAATCTCGGGAGGAGAGTTCTTTGCCTGCCGTAGAGACAACTCGTTTTTCTGTGGTCAGGCCTGGGGCTCCCCGAGCGCTAGCAAGCATCCTTCCTGCAGGAAGAAGGTGACTCCGCATATCTGCCTTTGCATTCTTTCATCTCAGCACTGAGAATAAATCTACAATTGATTGGCTGAAACCTAATGCTGCCTCGGCTGAGTTCTTCTGAGTTGGGACATTTCTAACCACTACAAAGATGGCGTCACGAACTTGGGAAACAAGGAAGCCAAATTAAGAAGAACACTGATACCTGGAGGCTGATGGAAAATTGAGGACAACATTCATCCGGCTGGTGCCTGGACGCAGACGACGTCACGTGTGGCCACAAGTAAAAAAAATTGCGTTTTGCTTTAAGTTGACGTACTCTGTGTCTGGGATCAGGTGGAGAATGTTGGTAAGACTGACTGACAAAGTCATAGAATTTGCCTAAACAGTTAAATTCTAATTTGGCGGCCTTAAGAAAAGAATTTTGTTGTGGGGGAAACCCTGTATGTTGTGGTGGATGTAAAGGCAAGATATCGGGTCACTTGTACTAACATTGCTGTGAATAACTAACCAGCTTCATGTGTTTCATGTGTGTTTCTTCTATGATTATAAAAATGATACAGCCTATTGACATCTAAAAGTTGAATATTGTAACGGACGCAGTTTGGCTTTGGGAAAATTGTGGGCGTTTGAGTCTAGGATTAGAGAAAATTATTGTTTAAGACGCTGTATAAGTACAAAGGACTGACTTGCTCGGGCTCTGCATGGTTTGGAACGAGCGCCTCCTCAACACGGATTGGAAATGGCAGATTATTTTGTTTAAGGTTGAGAAATTAGCACAGGAGTTTTGCAGAGGCAGCAGTCCGTTTGTGCACTCACAGTGGGTTTTGGCTCCAGAAATTTTAATGTGCGATCAATTAGAGACGAATAATTGTACTGGTACGCTGTGAGTTTGTTTGTTTTTTGGTAACGTAGGGAAATTACATCAGCCTGGGCCAGATCAACCCAGGTGTAGTTTTCACCATGGAGAGTGAGGCCTGAGAGTTTAGTTAAATCCCGGTGAAAAGCTTTTCTGTAGATAAACGAGTCTAGACTGAAATGTGTTGAATATTCATGTATGCGGTGTAATTGATGGAAGCTTGGTATATGCGTGTGCTGAGGTTTGTTATGCAATGATTTGTGTTTAGAAGTTGTTGTGATTGTGTGTTTTGCTGCACAGAGGGTTCTGTGCTGTGGTTTATATGCTGAGGTCTGAGCTGAGACTGTGTGGTTGATAATTTCACAGGAGAAGAGTCTGGCTCTTCTGTCTCTCTGTCTTCTGGCAATTGTGAGTGTGTGTAAGGATAAAAATAGACCGAAGGGCATGTGTGGATGCGGTTAAAAGGAGAAGTGAATTGTTTTGTGTTTGCGTTTTCTTGCTTTTATCGAGGAGACGTGGACAAAGGACTCCGCTCAGTCGGGAGAACTGCAGTGGGACGTGTTCGTTTTGATTTTGATCATAATAGACTTATGTTGAGAGTGTGTGTCTTCCGGTGATCGTAGCTGTTTGTGAGACTTCTTCATTGTTCAGTGAAAGTTGAGACCGCGCCCCTTGTTGGAGAGGGGGGATCTATGACAATAAGGTTTGTGATTGGCTGTGAGTTCGAGACTGCGCTTCACCTGGTAGTCAAGGGTACTACACAAGAAGACAGCCCCCTCCCCGGAGGTTTACAAACTGAGGCTGCAGGTGACCTTGGAGGAGAACTCAGAGCTCCGCTGTGACTCTTAGCTGTGTGTATGATAGTAGGGACAGCAATTTTCACGTGATTGAAACAGAGAAGCTCTTAAAGTTGTCACAAAAACCGCTGAGGTATTTAAAGTTAGATAGTGTTGAGGCTGAGTGGTTTCCAAATTAAATACTCCACAGTCATTTGAATTTGGATAAGATACCGTAGATTTGTGTGCACTACAGACACATCAATTCAGTAGCATACATAAGAGACATATCCACGTAGATACATCACACATAATGGAATCTGCAAATAAGAACATGTCTCCCATTGAGGTGTTAGGAAAAAAGAATCCACTTCTGAAAGGCGAAATTCTGAGATACTCGAAAAAATGGAATAAGCGCACGGGGAAATCAGCTTCACCCTGGCCATTGGAGGGAACGTTTGACCTGAGACAGTGTGTTGAGATGGAAGTTTTAATAAAAAATTACCGAATTAAAGACAAATCTACAAAGCGTGAGCATAAGCGTGAGCATAAGCGTGAGCGGGAGACTGCAGTGCTGCACTTGTTTACAGAACATGGCAAAATGTTGAGGGAAAGAACTGTACAATATGTGAAGAAACAGCTAGAGGAGAAGGATAAAGTGGGGGCGAAGAATGTGGGGAAGCTCCATCCTCAGATAACCCAGATGCCTGTCAGAGAACTTAAAATTCTAGGTGATTACATGATTAAGTCAGGGAAAGAAAAATGTCTTTATCCAATGGCAGAGCTGGAGAAAGCAAGCAGGTCAGAGGAAGAAGAGATAGACGAGGTGGCAGATGTACCTGAGACAGTCTTGAAGGCAGTTAAGGTGTCAGATAGGAATCCTAGGCGTGTCAGTAGATTACAGGATAACGTAGTGAGGATTTTGCAGGAGGCTGAGAATGGAAGGAGATGCAGTGGGTTGGAGATGCAGAGGTGTGATGTGAGAGAGGCTGGTTCCAATGGGTCTGAGGAGAGTGCTGAGAAATACCTTGTGAGAGCGGAATACTCTAAACGGCCAGACCCTGACAGAGTCTCTTCACCCCGGGATGGACATGGTGGTGCAAAGCCTAAATTCCCTCAGTCAATCTTGAAAAAGAGGGAGAACAAGGCTGCAGCCAGAAAGGAGCTTGCACCTGCGTTTGACATCGGGAGCGAGGTGCTGGAGGAGGAAAATGGATGGAATTATCATCACAGTTCACGCTCCCATCACAGCTCCAGCTCCCATTACGTTTCCAATTACATCGGCAGCTGCGGATACACCCCAGATGATATACATTCACCAAGGAGGGTGGCAGGGAGGCCCTCCACGCAGGAGAGGGGGATGTTCCACTGGCAGAGGCAGAGGAGCTGCTGGTAGATTGGGGAGAAGAGTGCGATGCCACTACTGTGGGAGAGAAGGACACATAAGAAACCAGTGTTTCAGGTGGATGCAGGACTGTGGACTTGATCCAACTGGACAGGCAATGCCCAGGCAGAGGGGGCCAACCAATCCACGTCAGGGTCCTCCAGCCGGTTACTAGGGGGGCCCTGAGGCTGTGCCATTTTGTGCACCCCAGATGGAGTGATTGTGGACACTGCACATTGCCAAATGACTGTGAGAAAAGAGGAGGAGATGGTCTATTGGCTTGGGGACTTAAACGAAACATTCATGGACTCTGCTGATATGTGGATGGACTTTATCAAAGCCAGTATGTCAGAAGCATCGCAGCCTGCTTGTCCTCCTCACTGTACTCTCCAGTATTTTGAAAATGAGTCTGACACTCAGCCAGATGTTTGGTTAGGAAGACAGCCAGGAAAGGTTCAGCTACAATCTACGTCTATTGTTTTGGGAAAACAGGGGGCTGCCATGGTCATAGAGAGAGGGCCATATTTAGATCAGGAATTTGACATCAAAAACAGCATTCCGCATGTGACCTTGTTAGTTAACCCAGACTTTGAACCCAAACATTTAGGTCCTATGCTTGTTCAGTCCCAGGAAGCTAAATTTGTGCCAACAGAAAACAAATACATTTGGTTGAGTGAGGATGAATCTTTTCTTAAAATAGACATTTCAGCTGAGGGATGGGCTACCCCACAGGCTGTACGCCTCCCACGCCGGGCAGCACTCTGCTGCCAGCATTCTGATCTGGAGAAAGAGATGGTAGGAAGAGTACCAGATAAACTATGGTCAAAACATGATACTGATGTAGGTTTTATTCAGTCAGCGCAACCGGTGGAAGTTCAGCTTAAACCAGGATGTAGGCCTCCCTGGAAACCACAATACCCCCTGAAACTGGAAGCAGAGGCTGGGATTCAGCCAACAATACAGAGCTTATTGGAAGCAGGAGTGCTGGTGGAAGAGCCAAATCCATGCAGCAATACCCCGATTTTGCCAATCAAAAAGGCTGATAAGAGTAAGTATCGATTGGTGCATGATCTTAGAGCTTTAAATGAGGTTGTAGAAGATTTTCCAGCGGAGGTTCCAAATCCGCACACTCTCTTGTCGAACGTTCCACCTGATGCAAAGTGGTTTACAGTGGTTGACTTGTGTTCTGCATTTTTCAGTGTACCATTGAGTGAAAACAGTCGACATCTTTTTGCATTCACGTACAGGGGTCAGTCCTACACGTACACACGAATGCCGATGGGATTCAAGCACAGTCCTCACTTGTTCAACAAAATCTTGAAAGAGGATATGGAGGATTTGGCGGGTAAGATTACAAGTACTGTTCTCCAGTATGTTGACGATTTAATCCTCTGTGCACCAGATTTGGAAACATGTCATAAAGACTCCATCACCTTGTTGACACTGTTGGCTGAAAGAGGCCATAAAGCATCGCTGAAAAAGCTGCAGTACTGCAAAGATCGAGTGGAGTATTTGGGCAGAGTGATTACAGAGGGGACGCGCGCTGTGTCTCCATCTCAATTGGAAGCCGTGTCCAAGGCCCCCAAACCAACCACAGTCCGGGAAATGTTGACCTTTTTAGGGCTGACAGGGTACAGTGCAGAGTGGATAGAGGGGTATTCAAGAATTGTGCAGCCTCTAAGAAATATGGTAAAAGCAGAAGGGACTGACAATTTAAGGGAGAAACTTGTGTGGACCTCAGAGGGTCACATGGCATTTGAAGCCATCAAAGTGTTGCTGCAGCAGGCTCCTGCTCTTGCTCTCCCGGACTATGAGAAGACATTTCTGCTGTATGTTTCCTGTCGACAAGATCACGCCTGCGGGGCTCTGACCCAGAGAACAGGTGTGGGAACGCATGCTCAGCCTATTGCGTACTACTCTGTGGCTTTAACACCAGTTGAACTGGGTCTTCCAACTTGTTATCGTCATTTGGCTGCAGCACATTTGATGTAAGAAAAAGCGTCAGCGATAACAATGGGGAGAGATGGTGTCTCATCACAAGTTGGTGAATTTGATTGAGAGAGGCAAGTTTGTATTGACAGCACAACGCCTCAGCGACTATCACAGATTGCTTGAGTATCCGGATGTGACCGTGCGCGTCTGTAAAGTGAAGAATCCAGCCGATTCCATTCCACTGCCTGGTGTAGGGGAACCACATGAGTGTGTGGCGGAGGCTGAACGTTACGCCAAGCTGAGGTCTGATTTGAGTGCAGTTCCTCTTGAGCATGCAGAGGTGACTTTGTTTGTGGATGGTTCCTGCTACCGAGAGGGGGATGCCCTCAAAGCAGGTTTTGCTGTGGTTCAGGAGAAGAATGGTAACATGGAGGTGGTGTGTGCCCAGGAGTGCACTCAACCCTGCTCAGCTCAGCTGGCAGAGCTGAAGGCTTTGACCAGCGCTTGTGAACTAGCCGAAGGCAAGCGAGCCAATGTGTATACGGATTCAGCTTTTGCACATGGGGTCTGTCATCTGTTTGGGGCTGCATGGAAAGGGCGAGGCTTTAGAAAAGCTGATGGCTCTCCCGTGGTGCACGGTGAGCAGATTAGGAAGTTGTTGATGGCTATGATGAAACCAACAGCTCTGGCCATCATTAAGTGGGCTGCACACAAGAAAGATGCCTCAATGGTCACGCGGGGCAATGCAGCTGCAGACAGCGCTGCAAAAAGGGCAGCTGCAGCAGGCACGAGAGCTATTCTGGCTGCTTATGCCACCGAACTCGAAAATCAGATCACCTCTAAGGATTTGTCTTTGTTACAGGAGGAGGTTTCAGAAGCTGAACGCCAGCTCTGGATGCAGAGAGGAGCAGTGAAAGACAGTGACGGGCTATGGAGGAACCACGAGGGGCTGTTTGTGGCTCCGACTGGATTGTTGTCCTTGCTGATAAACGAGGCTCATGGGCTAAGCCATGAGTCGAGGGGGGAAGTGATTAGGAGAATCAGAGAATGGAATTTTTGGGCTCCAAAATTACAACAACATGTGGATGATGTGTTAAGTCGGTGTGAAACTTGTCTCCAGTGTAACATTCGGCGTGGAATGGTGCCGCCTGCTGGACACCTTCCAATCCCTGAGGGGCCATTCATGCATGTGACAATGGACTTTGTGGACATGGTGCGTCCGGTGCAGGGCAAGCGATATCTTCTGGTGGTCATTGATCGCTTCAGCCGGTGGGTCGAGGCGACACCTTCTAAACACAAAACCGCTGAGACGGTGGCGAAATTTTTGTGTCGAGAGGTGATTCCGCGCTTTGGGATCCCTCTGAAGATCAGCTCAGATAATGGTAAAGAGTTTGTTGACAAAACAGTGAAATGTGTCTTACAAAAACTGGGAGTGAAACAGAGGTTTGGCAGTGTGTACTGCCCGACGTCACAGTCTGATGTTGAGAGGTGCAACGGTATTTTGAAAAACAAACTGCTGAAAATCTGCCGAAGCACAGGGTTAAACTGGATAGACGCTTTGCCTCTGGCGCTCATGGCTTGTCGATCAAGTGCGCACAGAACGCTGAAACTAACACCGCATGAAGCTTTGCTTGGTCGACCGATGCCAGCGCCAGTGTACAGAGCAGTGAAGGGTCCATCTCTTGACATTTTGACAAATGACCTCAGTTCTTACATCAAACAAATGACTAACATACATAGGAGTATTTCCTCCCGTGTTGTCTCCTTACAGGAAAAAGAAGCTCGAGAAGATCCAGAGCCATTCGTGAAGCCAGGTGACCTGGTGTATGTTAAAGTGTTCAGGAGAAAGTGGGACCACCCTCGGCGAGAGGGTCCGTACGAGGTGGTTAAAGCTACCGCCAGAGCCGTACAGGTTGAAGGTTCACCCACGTGGTATCATCTAAATCATTGTGTGAAAGCCCCAGAGGGGGAACCAGAGTTGGCAGTGGCTAAGAAGGAGAAGAATGAGGTTTCTGGAGAATGCCCAGAGGGGGAGGAAAGGGGTGACCCTGATCCTCTCACTAATTCTGGTCCTCGCATTGATTGTGCTGGTAGTATTCCAGTTGACTATCCCCGAACCAGGGCCGTCCAGAGACGAAGGGCCCAGCAAGAGTAAGACCACAATCAAGAGAGGGAGGAGAGCTACAGGAGAAAAGGGAACAGAGGTCCAGGAGTGGACATCTCATTCTGCCGGAATGAAAGGAGTGATGACTGAGGTAGAGGATTATGAGGATGAAGAGATTAGTCTGGAAACGCTCCAGCAGAACAGCTGGTACCAGTGGGTCCAGTTCGCAAGAATGAATGACAAGACTGATTGTTACATCTGCACCAAGGCTAAGCCAGATAAGTTTTTCATGTTGAACACAGTGTTCAGTTGGCAGGAGTGTGATCGCAGACAACTAATAAGAATACTGAGTGGATCAATTACATCTATTACAATCAACAGCGTTTCATTAATTACACTGATGCAGCTCTAGGTGCGTTGGGAGAGCAGGTGAGCGCCACTAGTGCTATGGCAGAATCGTCAAGCTACTGATTGGATTTTGGCTGAGAAAGGAGGTGTGTGTGCTCTCATGGGCGAATACTGCTGCACCTACATTCCAGGTCACACTGCCCCGGATGGAGCATTCACTGAGGCGATGAGGAAACTGAAAGCCCTTAAGATGGAGGTGAAGGAGAACGCTGGCAGGGATGCAGATGTGGGCTGGATAAGTTGGTTGGAGAACGCTGTTAGTGGCTGGAAGCTGGGACTAATCAGATTGGTGATAACAGTGTCTGTAGGCGTTGTGATCATGGGATTCATCCTGTGTTGTTGCATTCCTCTGATGAGGTCTGTGGCCCTGAGAGCAGTGAGGAAGCAGAACTTGCAGATGGCCGTGCTGACGCAGGGATTAGAGCAGAATCAGGACAGGGAGAACGACGAGATGGATACTACCTGTATCCTGTGCCCGACTGGATCTATGTCGATGACGAGGGACAGGACCAAGCAGACGAGGGGGAAGAATGAGGCCGGAGCAGAGCCAGGCGGCTGCCAGCTATCTACCATGTTTTTTCTATTTCTCAAACATACACATACTCATATATACGCACTACAGTTAGCCTCTGACTTCTCCACTTCACACAGTTGTGTAATGGATTTTATCTAATGATCTGTTTCTCTGCTCTATAAGTTTTAATTAAATTGTATTATGATTATCTGAACTATCTAAGTATTTGAATAATGATTTGATTCCTGCAACTAAGGGTACACTTTAAAATACACTGACGATTGATGGTTGATTGATTGATTGATTAATTGATAGAAGTCAGAGGATTATAATATTTTAGAGTTAGCAACATACATTTCAAGAAATGGGACATTTCTAACTACTACACACGTCTCATCTGTTGCAAACATAATCCACAAGGTAATCTTAGACCAAAAAGGGGACAGTTCCCCCAAGCTAAATATTCTTTCCAGTTCATACACATGGACTTTATTGAACTAACACCAAGTCAGCAATATAGGTATTGCCTCATTCTCATAGATCCATTTTCAAAATGGGTTGAAATCGTTCCAAGCAAGACAGCAGATGCCCTTACAGTAGCAAAAGCCATATGCAAGCACATAATACCACAACATGGTATTCCAGAAGTAATCTATAGTGACAACGGGACACATTTTGTGAATGAAGTAGTGTCACGAATGGCAGAACATCTAGGAATACGTCTGAAAAATCATTGTTCATACCACCCACAAAGTGCAGGATGGGTCCAACGAACAAATGGCACTGTGAAAGGCAGACTGAGAAAGACCATGGAGCAGACAGGCAGACCATGGCCTGAGTGTTTAGATTTGGTAAAAATGTATATGCGCATTACTCCTACAGATAAAGGATTAACTCCTTTTGAGATTGTGCCTGTGAGAAGTTTTGTGATAACAATGATGACTAATGTTAAAGAAAAAGCAGAAGACACACACACACTAGCAGACTGGATGTGTAAAATAAAAGGAGAAGGAGGTTGTTAATGCCAATAATCTGCCAGACAGTGCTTTGTCTCCTCAGGCCACACTTATACAGCCAGGTGACCAGGTCCTCATCAAGGTGATCAAACGGAAGAACTGGTCCAGTCCCCGCTGGGAAGGCCCTTACACGTCCTGCTGACCACACCAACAGCGATGAAGATCGTGATGGTGAAAGCGTTAAGTCCGCACTGATTTACAAAAGGGTTTTGCATTTACGCACAGACAATCTGCCAAGCGTGCATGATCTGTAATACACACAACAAAGGTCGTAAGCAACACCAACCGTTAGCAGCACATCCACAGCCGACCAGAACATTTGAACACATAATGATGGATTTCATTGAACTCACTCCATGTCAGAGAAAGAAGTATTGTCTCACCATTGTAGACATGTGGTCTAAATGGATTGAAGTGTTTCCAGCAAAACATGCCTTTAGTGGCACAGTAGGCAAGACTTTTGCTAACTGAAATAGTTCCCCGCTGGGGCATTCCAGAGAGAATTTCTAGTGACAATGGATGACATTTTGTGAATGAAGCTATTGACCAAATAGGTTCCTTTTTAGGCACCGACATAAGAAGACACTGTGCGTACCAACCCGCCAGTGGAGGGGCTATAGAGCGAGAAAATGGTAGCCTGAAACGCAAATTGGCTAAATGTTGTGCTGAGACAGGACTCACATGGATACAAGCATTACCAGTGGTGATGATGTACTTGAGAATGAGACAAAGGTGTAGGGGGAATTTAAGTCCTTTTGAAAGCCCCCACACGTGGGAATACATCCCACTGAGAGGCTGTTACCATCCACTTCACTTTGTGAAGATGACATGTTACAGTACTGTAAGTCTTTGTCTGCCGTTCTCTCTCAGATCTCTCAGCAGGTGACAGCAGCTTTACCAGTTCCAGCACAAGGGCCACTACACTCTCTGGAACCAAGCGGCTGGATTGTAAACACTGGAAAGCACGCAAGTGGGTTGGACCCTTCCAGGTGCTACTGACTACGCATAGGACAGTGAAGGTTGAAGAGAGGGCGACGTGGATCCATGCAGGAAGGACCCGGAGCCAGTAGATGACTTCTCACCCGCTGTCCACCAGCACAAAGGCTCTGATCAGCAGTAACACCCTTGTTCTACGAGGGGCGGCGTTGACCAGCACAGTGGGAGAGACACCTTCAGTGTTTCTCCACTGCACCGGTGAAGTACACCTTAGCATAGCACATACTGCACACACTGAGAATACAAAGTTGCTCGGGAGAACTCCATACAAACTGGTTGGCTATTGCACTGACATCGTGGACCAGGACAGGACAACGCCCGTAACATCAGCATCTTGGTTGGATCCGTTCCTGTGGAGTTGAAAAAGATTGAAGTGCAGAGAGAGAGAGTCAGGTGGAACAGAGGAGGAGATGGAAACAGCTGTAAGAGGGAGGGGTAGAAGTGAGGCTGCCTTTGCAGCTGCATCCGCCCTACGGTTACCTGCAGACACAGAGTCAGTTCCCGTCGTATGAGCAGTGCACTTGCAGACAGCAACGTGTTTAGGTAAAAGGATAGCCTCTAAGAGGTCAGACACCTTGTCCCGATGTGAGTTCTCGCGAGGCCGCTCCGAGAGCATGCGGACACTTTCATGTAAACAAAGTCATTCATCTAAAATAACAAGGAAAGAAGACCGAATTTGGACAATTGCTTCTTTGCGAGTGATGTAAGTTGAGAGTTTAAAAAGCAACACCCTAGAATAAGAAGGGAAGATGTGCTGTGCCGGGCTGGGAGACACAGCTGGTCAGTCAGTCCTTCTTCACGCACCAGCGAGCTTTATCTGTACAGGGAAAGAGAGGGTGACTTTTGCCTTTTGCTTATTCTTTACACCACGAAAATAAATCATTTTTATTATTTTGAATCTCAGTGCTGTGTTTGATTGAATTCCTTCAGTGGAAATATCTCGGTAAACAACTAAAGAGATTCATGGCTTCACGAGATCAGGCAAAACGGGAGCCAAGTTGAGGACAACGTTCTGCGGGTGGTTCCTGGACACAGATGACGTCACGTTTGGCCACAGGTAAAAAAAACAAGCGTTTTGCTTTGATTTGACATACTCTGTGTCTAGGATCAGTTGGGGGAATGTTGGTAAGATTGTTTAACAAAATCACAAGATGACATAAACAGTTAAATTCTAATTTGGCTGCCTTAAGAAAATAATTTGGTGTGAGGGAAACCCCACCGTGGTGGTGTTGAAGGCATTATACGGAGTCACTTCTGCTAAATTCTGCTGTAAATAACTGCTGCTGCATGTGTTGTGTTTTGTTTATTTTTGTTGAAGTGTTTATTGTGAGGGAAATTCGTTCGTTCATTCATTCATCTTCTTCTGCTTTTCCCCGAAGGGGTCGCGGGCGTGCTGGAGCCTATCCCAGCTGGCTTTGGGCAAGAGGCAGGGTACACCCTGGGCAGATCGCCAGTCTATCGCAGGGCCACATATATAGACACACAAGTCCCGGTCATGCACACACTCACACCTATGGGCAATTTTACGCGTTCTTTCCAATCGACCTAACGACAGTCTTTGGACTGTGGGAAGAAACCAGGGACCCCGGAGAAAAGCCACGCAGACACAAGGAGGCTCCACACAGAAAGGCGCCTCCGGGAATCAGACCGGGGCCTTTGAGCTGTGAGGCGACAGTGCTAACCATTATGAGGGAAATGACACAGCCAATTGACCACTAAAAAATAAACTCATGGAAACTCATGGGCGTTTTAGTCTGGGGTTAGTGAACGGAAATTATTACGTGAAGGTTGTGTAAGTCCAGATGACTGGTTGCATGGGCTCTGCATGGTGAATTAGGCTCAGGTACACAACGCAGATTGGGTACTTTCAAGCGTACTTGAAAGTACCCACAGCAGAGTCGAAAAAAGAGCACTGAAGTTTGCAGAGGCAACAGTCTATTTGGGCGCTCGCAGTCGGTTTCGAATCCAAAAGTATTTGTTGTGCTCACCTAATTAGGGACGAATA
Organism: Macropodus opercularis; assembly: GCA_030770545.1. Taxonomy (NCBI): domain Eukaryota; kingdom Metazoa; phylum Chordata; class Actinopteri; order Anabantiformes; family Osphronemidae; genus Macropodus; species Macropodus opercularis. Next base: position 2,508,795 of record CM061105.1, read on the forward strand.
TTTAATCTAGAAATAGATTACACTGTTTTTCGCTGCGAGTTGAGTTGATGGGAAAGTTAGCCTGGGCCAGATCAACCCAGGTGTAAATTTCGCCACTGAATGGAGATTTGTGCAGGATCTGCAGGCAGTAAATGCTGCAGTTCAACCCAGAGCCAATAATGTGCTTAATCCTTACAGTTTGTTATCACAGGTTCCTCCTGATGCTAAATGGTTTTCCGTTGTCCCTGTTCATCCAGACAGTCAGCTCTGGTTTGCTTTCCAGTTCAAAGGTCACATGTGGACATAGACCAGACTTTGCCAGGGATATGTGGAGTCCCCCACAATTTTAAATGAGGCATTGAGACGCAGTCTTGAACATCTTTCTCTCATGCCAGGAAGTGCTTTATTGTAGTATGTGGATGTTGTCATTATCTGCAGCCCCACAAAGGACCAGTGTGAAGGACACACAATGGCTTTGTTGAAACACCTGGCGGCTGAAGGCCACACAGTTAGTTTGTCTAAACTACAGTTCGTCCAAAAGGAAGTAACTTTCTTGGGACATGTTATCACAGCAGCCAGTAAATCTCTCTCTCATAAAAGGATTGAAGATATTCAGACCATCCCAAGGCCGCTCACCAAACGACAAATGATGTCTTTCCTGGGAATGTGTTCATATTGTCGAAACTTTATTCCTAATTATGCTGTTCTTGAAGCACCTCTGAGTACTCATTCGTGGAAAATCACTGCAATCTCATGACAAGCTTTTGTAACCCTTAAGCTCACTTTAGGCTGTAGTGGAAAATGTGTACTGGGGATGGAATATATGTTCAGAATGTATAGGATGGAATATGTACTCTATGTAGGTATTAACAGGAATAGGTTTTCACAAGTGCAGGCATGAAGTAAGATAGTCAGACTAGGAGCTACAGAGTTTGTGTGTCCAGGATTTGAACCCCTTGTACTGGCGACAACAGGATGTTCACTCTCCCACATCTGGAAAGTTCTTGGCGTGTGTGGCTGCTCCGGGAACACGCTAGGTCGAAGTGACCTGTTGATAACTTTCCCGTAAACAGAGTCATTAGTCTAAAGTATCAGGAGTCGAAGACCAAATTTGGGCAATCTGACGCAAGTTGAGGGTTTAAAAACCAACACCCCAAAGCGGAGAGAGGGGGATGTGTGCTGTGCTCCGTCCTTTCCCGCGCGCCAGCGAGCTTTACCCCTGCAGGGAGGAATCAGGTGACTTCGTATATATCTGCCTTATGTATATCTTTACACCACTTATGTGAAATAAACCATTTGTATTATTTTGAATCTCAGTGTTGTGTTTAACTGAATCCTCTCGGTGAGAGAGGATTCAGTTTCGATACCACACAGTCCTGTTGGACATGCCTAACATTACGGGTAAATGTTGCACTATCCTGAATCCAGCTACTTTGCTGCCCACCCCTGACTGGTCTGGCTGGTAGCACTCACTGAAGCTTGTAAATTGGCAAAAGACAAAACTGTCACTATTTGGGTCCTCATGTCAGGTCAATCTGACCTGTGCCGGCTGTGTCTCCCAGCCAGGCTCCATCCTTCCCCGCGCACCGGCGAGCCCTATCCCTGCAGGGAGGAAACAGGTGACTTCGTATAACTGCCTGTTACGGCCCAAGGCCTAGTGTATGTGGTCATGTGTGGGTTCGCTGCTGTGTATGTGTATGTGTGTGTGCATGAACGTCGTCCGATTGGCGGAGCGGGAGCAGCAGTGTTCTGATTGGCTGGGTTTCCCTTTTAAAAGAGACAGCGGTGACAGTGGTCGCGGGGCCCGTCTTCTGACAACAGCAACTTACCATTTGTTCCTTCGAAACCTCCTGTGCGGCCTTGTGCCTATGTGTCGTTATATTCTGTTTATTTGCAAAGTAGGGGTGAGCTGCCATTTTCTTTGTACTGCGTTTTCTCCTGTTTATCGCTCAGGGAGTCAGGACTAGCTAACTGTCTTTCTGTTCTTTTGTTTTCGATTAGGGCTTAGCTAGCTTGTGGGACCTCAGACACTGTTTTGTTTGTTGTTTTGGCCTTGGCTCACCCTGAAGAGATTTGCATTGTACACTATATATATATTGTCACTCAGGGTTGTGTGTATACATATGGTGTGTACTGTTTGGGGCGTGGGTGTTCGTGAGGACTGAGAGACAAATCGCGTGTTACGTTCCTACCTAGACGGGGACGTAACATATTTGGGGGCTCGTCCATTAGCGTGAGGATGGAGTTTAATCTGGATGAGTTTGCGTGCAATCCCACGATGGAGAAACTAAACCGGTGCACCAAGGCCGACCTGCTGCTCATTGCTAATTTCTTCGATATTACCGTTCCTCTAAATGCTAGGAAGGCCGAGGTTAAAACCGCGCTAGCAGAGCAGTTGGTGGAGGGAGGCATTGTTAAAAAGCCGGCTGTTGAAGTTGAGACCCCGCGGGAGTTGCAAGTCGGTAAGGGCGCAGAGGCTGCCGATGTCCCGCCGACTCCTAGCAAACCGGCGGCGGTGAAAGTGAAGGTTTCCACTAGTTCTCCGGCTGGGAAGGACTCCTCGTCCGACCGATCACAGGCTGTGGAGGAGATGAGTGAATTAGAGTTGGCTTTTCGGCTAAAAGAGGTGGAGTTGCAGACGAAGACCCGTGAGGTTGAGCTTATGCACCTTCGAATCCGGGCTATGGAAATGGAGAGCGCTGCGGAGCACCGAACCTCCACCCCGGTCAGTGTGCGTCCTCCCCCCACTCCCTCGGATCTGTTCGATGTTAGCAGGCATATTGGCTTAGTTCCTCCGTTTAGGGAGAGTGAGGTGGACAGCTACTTTCGTGCGTTTGAACGTATTGCGTCCACCTTAAAGTGGCCACGAGAAATGTGGAGTTTGTTGCTGCAGTGCAAACTAGTGGGGAAAGCTCAGGAAGTGTGTTCGGCTCTGTCTATAGATGACAGCATGGACTACGACACGGTGAAGGCTACAGTGTTGCGGGCCTATGAGCTTGTTCCTGAGGCTTATCGGCAGAAGTTTCGAAGCGGTGAGAGAGCTGTCAATCAAACGTACGTGGAGTTTGCCCGTGAGAAGGCGACCCTGTTTGATAAATGGTGCGCCGCTAGTAAAGTCACAAGGCTCGATCAGTTACGCGAACTGATGTTACTAGAAGAGTTTAAAGTGTGTCTCCCGGATAAAATTGTAGTCTATCTGAATGAACAGAAGGTAGAGTCGTTGGCTAAGGCTGCGGTGCTGGCTGATGAATTTGTGCTCACTCATCGGGTCGTGTTCACTACAGAACGGCGAGAGGATAAGCTGTGTGTGAGCCCTGAGAAGACACAGTCGCTGAGGACACAGCCTTACACCAGGTCTGTTTCCTCTGAGAGGCGGGAGTGTTTCTATTGCCATGAGAGGGGGCACCTGATCGCTAACTGTCCCGTACTCCGGAGAAAGGAGCAAAAGAACGGGCAGAGGAGTCCGAAGAGCGTTGGGTTCATTCGGCCTGCTACGTCTCAGTCTGTCCCAGAGTCATCCTATACAGGAGCCCCGGTAGATTCGGCCGATGAAACCTATCGTCCGTTTATGCTTCAGGGTTCTGTGTCCCTCACCGGAGACGTTAAGGATCAAGAGCTGATCACTGTGCTACGGGACACCGGAGCGGCACAGTCTCTCCTCTTACAGAGGGTCCTACCTTTTAGTTGTGCCTCATATTGTGGATCCGATGCATTAGTTTGGGGAACGGAAAGGCGTATTTTGCGAGCCCCGCTGCACAACGTGTTCTTGAGCTGTCCGTTGGTGTCCGGTCCTGTTAAAGTTGGCGTCCTGCCACATTTACCGGTAGCTGGGGTTGCTCTCATACTAGGAAACGATTTAGCGGGTGATAAAGTGTTTCCCGTTCCAGAGGTGGCGGATGGCCCTGCTGCCGATTCACCTCTGCCTGCTGATGTGACCGTTTCCCCTGCTGTGTTCGACGTTTGCGCTGTTACTAGTGCACAAGCCCGTAAGTTCGGCGAAGTTGTTGAACGGACTGATTCTTTCCTATGCGCAGACGCCGCAGAAAGTTTAAGAAAACCTGCCAAGAGCGAGTCCACTGCCACTAAACCGTTGCCGCTTGGAGCAGACGTATGTTTTGAGGTAAACCGGTAAACCTGAATTCATTCAGGAACAACTGACCGACTCGACTTTAGGCCCTTGCTCTGTCACTACGGCAGATGCTGGCAGGACAGGTAGTAGTGTGTACTACCGGGAGAACGGAGTGTTGATGCGCCACTGGCATCCTCCTCTGTCCGTTGATTTAGGCTGGAAGTCGGTCCGACCAGTGGTGTCCACCACGGATCGAAAAAGAAAATCACGTGGTTGCCATATTAAAATGTTGAAGAAGTATGTTGCCCGTAGAGAGGGGATGCCTGCTGATAGGAAGTCAGGTGGGCCAGTTGTCATAGCCACTATCGTCCCAAGTCCGTCTTCTCCGATTCAGTATTCCCCTGAGGGTGGGGGGGGAGTCGTGTGTCATGTGTTGGCCGACGCGCTCTCTCGTTCGTGGTAGTCAAACCTTTTTGAGGAAAGGTTTGTTTTTTTAGGAGGGGGGGTGTTACGGCCCAAGGCCTAGTGTATGTGGTCATGTGTGGGTTCGCTGCTGTGTATGTGTATGTGTGTGTGCATGTGTAACCGGCAGATCACCGGAACGTCGTCCGATTGGCGGAGCGGGAGCAGCAGTGTTCTGATTGGCTGGGTTTCCCTTTTAAAAGAGACAGCGGTGACAGTGGTCGCGGGGCCCGTCTTCTGACAACAGCAACTTACCATTTGTTCCTTCGAAACCTCCTGTGCGGCCTTGTGCCTATGTGTCGTTATATTCTGTTTATTTGCAAAGTAGGCGTGAGCTGCCATTTTCTTTGTACTGAGTTTTCTCCTGTTTATCGCTCAGGGAGTCAGGACTAGCTAACTGTCTTTCTGTTCTTTTGTTTTCGATTAGGGCTTAGCTAGCTTGTGGGACCTCAGACACTGTTTTGTTTGTTGTTTTGGCCTTGGCTCACCCTGAAGAGATTTGCATTGTACACTATATATATATTGTCACTCAGGGTTGTGTGTATACATATGGTGTGTACTGTTTGGGGCGTGGGTGTTCGTGAGGACTGAGAGACAAATCGCGTGTTACGTTCCTACCTAGACGGGGACGTAACACTGCCTTCTGTATAGTTTTACACCACTTATGTGAAATAAATCATTTGTATTATTTTGAATCTCAGTGCTGTGTTTGACTAAATCCTTTCAGTGAGGAATCTCGGTAAACAACTACAACGCTTTCAGTGTAACGCATGACTTTGGAAGTCTTTGGAAACACAGAAACTTCCTTAAATCAGACAGTTAGCCATTTCCCATCGAGACTATCCTTTTACCTAAACACGTTGCTGTCTGTAAGTGCACTGCACACACGACGGGAACTGACTCTGTGTCCGCAGGTAACCGTAGGGCGGATGCAGCTGCTAGGGCAGCCTCACTTCCACCCCTTTCTCTTACAGCTGTTTCCATCTCCTCCTCTGTTCCACCTGACTCTCTCTCTCTGAACTTCAATCTTTTTCAACTCCACAGGAACGGACTCAGTGGAAGACGTGCGGAGCCAAGTTCCATGATGATATGTGGTGGGGACCTGATGGTAAACCGTGTTTTCCTAAACACTTTTTTTTTGCTAAGTTGAAACATGGCTCTGATCATGTGTCAAAGGGAGGGATGGTGAAAGCGTTAACTCAGCACTGGTTTACAAAAGTGTTTTGCATTTACGCACGGAAATTCTGCCAAGCGTGCATGATCTGTAATACACACAACACAGGTCGTAAGCAACACCGACCGTTAGCAGCACATCGACAGCCGACCAGACCATTTGAACACAAGCATTACCAGTGGTGATGATGTACATGAGAATGAGACAAAGGTGTAGGGGGAATTTAAGTCCTTTTGAGATCCTGTTTGGAAAGCCCCCAGACATGGGAATACATCCCACTGAGAGGCCGTTACCGCGGTTCTCTCTCAGATCTCTCAGCAGGTGACAGCAGCTTTACCAGTTCCAGCACAAGAGCCACTGCACTCTCTGGAACCAGGCGACTCGATTGTGGTACGAGAACGTCGCTGGAAGGTACGCAAGTGGGTTGGACCCTCCCCGGTGCTACTGACTACACATACGGCAGTGAAGGTTGAAGAGAGGGCGACGTGGATCCATGCGAGCCACTGCAGGAAGGTCCCGGAGCACAGTGTTTAACTCCACCTGAGCCACAGAAAAATCTTACGTGTGCCACCAGAGCTGTGTTAGATGAGAAAGCATGGAAACAGGCACAAGCGTACAAGCGAAAGAGAATCCAACCAACAACCTATGGCTAGACTACACTAATTACACCCCACAAACCATCACTGAAGACTCATGCCTGGCTTGCGCAGCAGCAAAACCAACCTTGATGGCAGTGCCAATGCCCTTTAATAGCAGCAATTTCTATATTGAAATAGAAGAAACTAACAGAGGTGTCAAGTGTGGAAGTCGCCCTGTGGCCCCAGTAAGGTGTCTTACTGAGTGTAAAATGAGAGTTGTACATGCATTAGGACAGGAGGTGAGATATTCTAACAGGAACGGTTCTGATTACTTAGTGGCCGAAAATATAAGGATTATGAATGACCCCCAAGAAGCTCCGACAATGTTTTCGCAATGGTCGAAAGAGTGGCATCGCTGTACGTGAATTTCCTAACTGCCATGTGACCTGGAAAGTGACAACTCATGTGCCTGCTGTGCCAAAAGTTATCTCATCTGGGTGGGGACAAATATGACGTTAATGGTATCCTTAGCATGTCCCCATGAGAAGAACACTTTACCCAACAAGACAAACGCTCAGACATATGGTGGATGTGTGGAGAGCGCCCTATGCAAACACGTCCATACAATTGGACGGGGACCTGTACACAGTTAATGTTTGTCACTGACGGAGTAAACATTCTGGCTCCCACCAAAACCCCAACTAGAAAAAAACGACATGCTCCTGCTGGATCCTTTAATTCTAGGGTATATATTGATGGAATTGGCATGCCCAGAGGGGTTCCAGATGAATTTAAGGCTAGGGATCACATAGCAGGTGGATGGGCACATGCCATTTCACTAATGGGGACCATTATTGAATCGGCAAAGAATACTGAACGGATCAACTATTCTATCTATCTATTACAATCAGCAGAGATTTGTCAACATGACCCATGATGGCATGAAAGGCCTGGCAGAACAATTGGCACCTACATCCCTAACGGCCTGGCAAACCCGAATGGGAGTTGACATGTTATTGGCAGAGAAAGGAGGGTTATGTGTTATGCTTGACACTTGTTGCACCTTCATTCCGAACAACACTGCTCCAGATGGCACGGTGACCAGAGCAGAAAACTCAGGAGTAAATTCACCCATTTGTGTCACGGGTATGAATACCAGGCGTGATTGCAAGGGATGGAGCAGGCTGAATCAGGTGGTAGTGTGAAATCCAAAGGGTTTATTGTTGAAAAACAAATGTTCAAAAAGAAAGGGGAAACCAAGGTCGAGCCGAACCGGCTGATTAACTGTAGGACCTCACTCACGAATGTTGTGGTCGAGAATGCAGTCAGGATCGTGATCGAGGGCGTGAGCGGGATTCGTGGTCGAGAATGCAGTCAGGATTCGTGGTCTTGAGTTCGGGGTGAACATCGACGATCTGGTCAGAGTCAGCATGGCGAGGAGCAACGTGGTCAGAGTCAGCATGGCGAGGAGCAACGTGGTCAGAGTCAGCATGGCGAGGAGCAACGTGGTCAGAGTCAGCATGGCGTGAGGCTCCGTGGTCAGAGTCAGCATGGCGTGAGGCTCCGTGGTCAGAGTCAGCATGGCGTGAGGCTCCGTGGTCAGAGTCAGCATGGCGTGAGGCTCCGTGGTCAGAGTCAGCATGGCGTGAGGCTCCGTGGTCAGAGTCAGCATGGCGTGAGGCTCCGTGGTCAGAGTCAGCATGGCGTGAGGCTCCGTGGTCAGAGTCAGCATGGCGTGAGGCTCCGTGGACAGAGTCAGCATGGCGTGAGGCTCCGTGGACAGAGTCAGCATGGCGTGAGGCTCCGTGGTCAGAGTCAGCATGGCGTGAGGCTACGTGGTCAGTGTCAGCATGGCGTGGAAGCACTGGGACCCCTCCTAGGTCGTCGGCAGTGAGCATGGCGAGAGCGTCCTCCATTCCGAGCCACAGTAGGGGCCTGGGAAAGCAGGCGTCACTCCAAGCTAGCCTCCAGACGTTTACTACCTCCCTCCTCTCCCTCCGGCGAGAGTTAGTAACGGCCCGGGAAAACACCGAACCAGGGGGCAGTACAGGAGTGGTCCGGCTTGGAGCGGCCTGACCTGGGTCCGAGTATCGTAGAGCCTGGGCGACAGGGTCTGGGTGGTCTAGGTGGAGCGGAGCGTGAACAACTGGGTCGGCGTGGAGCACAGAGACAGGTTCTGGGCGGCGTGGAGCATGAGCGACAGGTTCTGGGCGGCGTGGAGCATGAGCGACAGGTTCTGGGCGGTGTGGAGCTGCATAGACCTGGCGTGAAGCGGTGGAAAGTGATGGTGGCAAAAGAGGATCCGCCTGGAGCTTCAGCTCCTTCCAGATGCTGCGAGCCTCAGTGGAAGGAAGGCGAGGAGCGAGCTCTGGGGTATAGTCTGGGACGAGGTGCATGAGGCCTGTGAAAAGGTCGGTGGTGCCGGAAGTAATGCTGTGACCGGGATCAGGTAACACAGTTCGGCGCGCTGGCGGCGGAGCAGGCAGGCGTGCAGGCTGTGGACGCGGCGTGGATGCAGGCTGTGGACGCGGCGTGTATGCAGGCTGTGGACGCGGCGTGGATGCAGGCTGTGGACGCGGCGTGGATGCAGGCTGTCGACGCGGCGTGGATGCAGGCTGTGGACGCGGCGTGGATGCAGGCTGTGGACGCGGCGTGGATGCAGGCTGTGGACGAAGGGGTGTCTCCCTCCTCCTGAGTCTGGCCTGTCTGGCCAGAAGCTCAGGGAACTTCCTGTGAAACCTTAACTCGGGGTAGGCCGGGTAGCAATCCGTGGTCCAGTCCAGCGTGGATATGCGGGTCGGGGAGTCCAGGATGTCCGGGATGGTGTCAAGGAGCTTAAAGAGGGTCTGGATCAGTCTGTCGAAGTCGGGGGTGTGGCCTGATTCAGCGGGTTCCATTGTGGCCAGATCGTACTGTCACGGGTATGAATACCAGGCGTGATTGCAAGGGATGGAGCAGGCTGAATCAGGTGGTAGTGTGAAATCCAAAGGGTTTATTGTTGAAAAACAAATGTTCAAAAAGAAAGGGGAAACCAAGGTCGAGCCGAACCGGCTGATTAACTGGTAGGACCTCACTCACGAATGTTGTGGTCGAGAATGCAGTCAGGATCGTGATCGAGGGCGTGAGCGGGACTCGTGGTCGAAAATGCAGTCAGGGTCGAGGACGTGAGCAGGATTCGTGGTCGAGAATGCAGCCAGGATCGAGGACGTGAGCAGGATTCGTGGTCGAGAATGCAGTCAGGATTCGTGGTCTTGAGTTCGGGGTGAACATCGACGATCTGGCAGGGAGGAAACTGAGAAGCGGGCTTAAGAGAGCAGGTAAACAGGTGGATGTAATCAGGCAGGTGAGAACTAATGACCGGGGTGTGGTGAGTGACTCCACTGGGTGGAGATTCACCCAGTAAAGGTCCGATTGGCAGCCTTGCCGATCGTGACACATTTGGGCCTGGATGGATTCTGTGTTTGAGAAGTGGAAAGGTTTTATCATGTCAATTGTTGTGTCCCTTATTGCCGCAGTCGGGGTGCTTAGTTTGTGTGGGTGTTGCATAATACCGTGTGCCAGAGGGTTAATTATGAGAGCAACAGAGACAGCTTTGACCCACCAGATGTACTGGTGATGAGATACCTGCATCTGTTCCCGGTTTGTTCTCATGGGACAAGGAACTTTGTGAACTTTTATCTGACACTAGCGATGACTCTGATGAAGAAAAAGCTGATTTGTGTGTAAATGATACTGTGTTCATTATAACCACTTTTGTTCTGTGTATTCTCTGTAACCGATTTGAGTTCTGTCACATTCTTTTGCTAAGCATTATCACCAGGTGCTTCCGCCTCGCAAAAACAGCTCTTGAATTTTTCTGTGAACAGTTGTAGCTAAACAAATTCTTTGTGAATTTAACTATAGTGATGTTTCTCTGTTCACTTTCACTAATCAAAGGAGAGGGATTGTAATGGATTATATACTATATTATGGGTATTTTTCCTTGTGACCGAACTGTGATTCATATTATTTGATATATCCTCCATGTATTTGCTTTTATCTATACTAAGCAAAGTAATCATAGAATGAGTTATATACCTGCTTACAGAAATATTTTAGAACAATGAGCCTTCTTCTGCCTTGAGAAAGGGAGGTAAGCTTTCGAGCTAGGTAGGGAGACACTGTCTAGTTAAATTGTTTTACGGCATGGGGCCATGGTGAGAGCATGGCAGCAGAACTTTGATTTACTTTGTTTCTGTTATACTTTCCCCCTGGTGCAAGGCAGTGACTGACTGTAAGTCCCTTACAGACTGTCTTTGTTTGAGACTGAGAGATTTGTTTGAGACTTATCTACTTCGCAGTGAATGGGAGACCAGAGCGAGCTGAATGAGGATTGTCCTACCCATGATGTCAAAGGTAAGATCTGATGTTTGATTAGGGTTTTATTTTTGTGCTTTATTATGCCTGCGGTCACTTCACAAGGGTAATGGATTGATATTGTGGAGGTAGAACACAGTGATACAGCTGCGACTGACAACTTGTCCCTTACCAAATGAGTATAACCTTGGCGTCACATGATCTTTCTGTATTTGTAATGTGTTTTTTTCAAGTGGTGACTCCAATGTACCCTTCTGTCCCACATTTCAGTTTCCCACAATGTTAGTGACTTGTTAGTGACTTGTACTTAATAACTACTTAGAAAAAGTCAGATTGAAAAAGTATGTCAACTCTGATCAAAAGAACATCAAATGGGAAGAAATTAGAAAGATTAAAGGGAAGAAATTTCTATTTTGTCCAAAACAGTTAGATGGGATGTGTAATTACTTATGACCTTATCTCAGGCTGCAGGGTCTGGAGAAGAACATCCTCATTGAGGCCGGGGAAACTACTGCAGTCGTGTACAATGAAGAATCAGGTGGTTAATTTTCATTAACTCAATGAGTTTATAAAGATATTACTGGCATGTGAAGAGATGGATGATACTATACCAATTGCTGCCACAATGCTAATGCATTCAGTATTGGATTTTAATAACAATGGAAGAAATTGCGACCTTTGGAGAAATATAATAATGTTTATCTTGACTGATCCACTGAGATTCCTCACTCATCAACATGCCTTTATTATTTGACACTTCTTTTCTCAAATGATGTGCTCAGAGCATCTACTGCTCCCTCTCTGTCCTTTACTGTGGCCCTGCCTTTAAACAGATGTACGGTTTGATCTGGCTGACGGACCTGAGAAGTAAGATAGACAGCACTGTCCTGCTGATCAAAAGGAGGTCAACATGACCTCCTTCTGTGTGCCACGACCTCGACCACACAGATTACAACAATGCCTACCAGGTATATGAGGGCTCCCCCTGAAGCTGATCGCAGAGCGTTTCCTTCCTCATATGCAAAAATTTAATATACCAAGGACGGCAGAAGCCAATTACATTAATTCATCACCTGTGAATTTTTTAAGTGCTATTTCTGTGTTAGTGCGTTTTTTCCCCCCCAATTAAAATTTAGGGCAAAATTTGGGGCCAGAAAGAAGTTGCATTGATATCCTTCATCCAAGATACACACTATTAATATCTGATAAATTACTCCATTTAAGTATTTGTATTAATCTGTCAAATCTATCACTATTAACATGTAAAGGAAGTAAAGTAAATAAACTATGTATTCAACTGATTAGAAAACAGAAGTGAACATTGAAATGACCATTTTTTATCTCAGCTGTAAATTGTCTTACTTCTGTGTCTTAGTCAATCCACAAGTTCTCTCCCCTTAAACCTGTCCACCCTTCTTATAGCCCAGGCTCCACCCCTTCATAGGAGGAAACCAAACCACAGGTAAGTATACAAACACTCCCAACTTCCTCAGGCCCTTTATTCCCCGGCCATGGGACACTATTCACCACCCCTGTTTGTGATGTTTTCCTAATAACATATATACATACATAACACAATCTGCAACATTTCGCGACCCGACGATACAAATCCCCCACACATGGTTTCGCCGGACTCCATTCCCATTGCGCCGGCGCGAGGCAGGCTGTGACGTTAAAAGCAAGCCCCCACTACCCTTGTGCAAGGTGGAAGTCCAAATACTTCTAACATGTAAGACAAAAAAATCGACAATAATGAAACACAGCAAAGTTTGTCTGAACGTAGTTTGTCCTGAGTGTAAATATAAGAAAAACATCCATGTGCCGCCGTAAGCGCGCGTGCACCCGCTTGTGGAAAGCTAAACGGGAGAAACGGATCCTAACTGAGGTGAGTGAATGCGTGCCGTCAGGTTGGTGCCGCTCCCTCGGCGGAGACAAGCAGGCGTCACACAAGGTTTGGACCATTTTGTTAGCACGTATTAACCAGACCTGTGTTTCTGTTGTACACGTGACCTTCCACAGAACTATAGTAGGTTATTAATAACGATATAAAAGTCCACCAATTACTATATTAAATTAACTGTATAACTTTTTTTTGCCAGAGTGTGTTACGTTAGTAACATGCTGTGGTTTGTACATGGGGCTATGGTAGAAACTATATATGTAATGAAGCTGAACGCACTACCTATGTCATACAGATTTGAGTCGGGGTTAGTTTTGTGGAAATGAGATTGAGTTGTGGTTGAAGTCATAGTTAACCTGACAAGACAGGACCATTTTCACCAAAAAGACATAATCTGAATAGGAATATACGCTGCTCCAACACCTGCGAATGTGTGACAAACAAAAAAGTAGACACACTGGAAGGCTGGTTGTAATTCAGGAGGAATATTGTCTTTAATGAACAAACTTAAAATCACAGCACAACAACTAACTACAGACACTCGCTATGAGGCTAAATAGTAAAATGAGCAATTAGTCTATAAAACAAAACAAAATCCTACCTGACTAAGTACAGAGCAAGATGGTCTCTAATAACTAGAATACAAAAGCAAGACGCTGGCTAACCAGAATTCAAACTGATTGATCAGTGTAATGGAAATGTTACTATATGGGTATTTTCCCTTGTGACAGAACTCTGATTCATATCACTTGATATATTCTCATATGTATCTGTACTAAGCAAAGTAATCATAGAATGAGTTATATACCTGCTTACAGAAATATTTTAGAACAATGAGCCTTCTCTTTCCCATGGGAAAGGGAGCTAGGGAGATACTGTTTAGTTAAAATTGTTTTACAGCATGGACCATGGCCATGAGAGCATGGCAGCAGAACTTTGATTTACTTTATTTCTGTTACACTTTCCTCCTGGTGCAAGGCAGTGACTGACCCTGAGTCGTGGCCTGATAAGTTCCTTGTGGACTGTCTTTCTTTGAGACTGAGCTAATGAGAAGATACATCTTTACTCCCTCGCAACGAAGGAGGTATTTAGGTAGGCACAGGCTAGATGACTTGAGAACTACACTCAGGCAGGACAGTTCTGCACTGACTCTGTGTACTTCTCTTCTTGCAAGAATAAAAGACAACAGAAAGACAACTTTGATTGGTTTTTGATTCATTCACCAGGTTCCTAACAGGTTTTTGCCTCCACAATTTGGTGTCAGAAGTGGGATCCGCTGGTGGTCGTCGGAGGGGTCGCTGACAGTGGAAAAGACGCGTCGCCCTGAGCGCAGCTCAGCCTCAACCTCCTCTACAAAAACAGAGTGAGACGGAGGGCCTAAGGCATCACCTCTGATCTCCATCGGACAGATCCTACGAACTCAAAATTACTTATCAACGGGAAACCTGGTGAGTCGTTGACATATTTGCTTCTCATATGTCCTGGGGAAAGTGTTGATCAGTGAACACTATAATATGTCACTGATATGAGTGTTAGTCAAACTTTCGCAGAGACGTCTGTGACTGTACAACTGCGCGTAGTGCTGCGCTATGGGAAGCAGTTATGGTAAAGGTGGCTTGGAGCCACAGGGTCCCATTGTGGATATCATGAGGAGGAAAAATGGAGACAATAGTATCAGTTGTCTTTCTGTGTGGACAAAACAATATGGGTTCCCAGAGGGTGGTTCATTAAAAATTAATCAAATTGACATTTTGGGTGACAAACTGAAAGAAGACAAACAAAAGTTGAGAAAAAGAAAGATTTTGATGTCAAAAGATTTAGATAATGTGGAAAAGCATAGAAAATGCTGGCAACAATGGAAAAATTAAGCTGAAACTAGGGGGGGGGAAACGATTGCAGAAGGAAATGACTACGGTTGAGAGTAGAGAAGAGAATAATTCTGCACCCTGCAAACAGCCACCACCATACTGTCCCAGTGCGTCTTCCTTCTCTTTATCCGCAGATCACTGCGCTGAAGCTGGACCCGGACCTGGATTCCTGCCAGTCTGTATGTTCGGTTGTAACAGTGATTTACTGTATGCGTATGAGTGTAAGCTGCAGCAGTCTGTCTTGTGTGAGCAGTTAATGTCTACAGCGCATGTGTTAGTTAACCCAGAAGAAACAGACTATTTGGATCCAGAAGACTTGCACTGCACCATTCATGTGTCACAGGGCTCAGATAAACAATTCGAGCAGCAATGGACGACTGCGTTGTCTGACAAATTGACCACAGGTTATCTGTACTGGACAGAGAATGACTGTGCTCTCTCTGTCACTCTCCCACCACAGTTGGACAAACTGTATGATGTGTTTTCCTCTGTACCACACATTTCTCTCACCAAAAGCAGGTCTGCTGACTGGAGAGACTTGGGATGACTTGCGTTGCAGACGTCTGACTGATTGGCAAAGTACACCTGGGGAAACGATTTCCTACTCACCCATTGGTAGAGTATACAGACAGTGTTCCATTTCCTCAATCTGAGCATTACACATCTTGCCACTCGTTGCTCACTGACACAGAGCTAACCTCAACCCCTGCTTTAGTAGAAGTGCCACACACTGTGGGTCAGACACAAATATGATGTGGGCCTGATCCGTAACTGCGAACCAGTTGTGCTTACGCCTAAAACCACATACAGGCCATGAGCAAAACAGTATCCACTCAGACAGGAGGCCATAGACGGCATAACTCCAGTCTTTAACTCACTGACAGAGGTAGGCGTGATCGTACCATGAGACTACAGCCCCTGCTGCACAGCTATCTTTCCTGTGAAGAAAATCAGAGACAAAGGTCGACCCACTTAATGGAGATTTGTGAAGGATCTGCAGGCAGTAAATGCTACAGTTCAACCCAGAGCCAATAATGTGCTTAATCCTTAGACTTTGTTATCACAGGTTCCTCCTGATGCTCAATGGTTTTCCGTTGTTGCATTATCTGTAATACACACAACACAGGTCGTAAGCTACACCAAGCGTTAGCAGCACTTCCTTTGTTGTTCCTCTTGAACACATAATGATGGATTTCACCTACTCCATGTCAGGGAAAGAAGTATTGACTCACCATTGTAGACATGTGATCCAAATGGATTGAAGTGTTTTCAGCAAAACATGCCTCTAGTGGCACAGTGGGCAAGGCTTTGCTAACTGAAATACTTCCCCGATGGGGCATTCCAGAGAGAATTTCTAGTGACAATGGATCATATTTTGTGAATGAAGCTATTGACCAAATAGGTTCCTTTTTAGGCACCGACATAAGAAGACACTGTGCGTACCATCTGGATTGTGGTACGAAAACACTGGAAGGCACGCAAGGGTTCCAGGTGCTACTGACTACGCATACAGCAGTGAAGGTTGCAGAGAGGGCGACGTGGATCCATGCGGCGTTCACCAGCACAGTGGGAGAGACACGTTGAGTGTTTCACTGCACCGGGGAAGTACACTTTAGCATAGCACATACTGCACACTCTGAGAAAACAAATACACAGTGACTTTGGGTCACCTACGAGGGACTTCAGCGCTGTACAGTGCAGTAGTGTCTCTAGTGACAAAGGGGAGAGAAACCTAGCGGTGACAACGACTCCTTACGACACTACAAAGACCAGTTGCTCGGGTGAACTCTATACAAACTGGTTAGCTATTGCACTGGCATCGTGGACCAGGACAGGACAACGGCCATTCATCAGCATCTTAACATTATGTGGACTGTGGGACTTTGCTTATTAAGTCTCAGTTATAACCTTGGTAATCCTTTGTTTGTTACTAAAGTTCTACATGAAGCCTTGAAATGAACAGAGAACCGTGGTGTAGGTGGCCACGGTTCTGTGGACTGAGACGATCTTTTGCTGTACTTACCATAGTAACAGTAATTATCTTTACAATCCATCTTGCAAAAACAGCTCTTGCATTATTTTGTGAACAGTTTATGATGGTAGCTAAATAAAGCCTTTGTGAATTTAGCTGATACTGATGTTTCTCTGTTCATTTTGTGTGTTGATTAATTAATAATCAAAGGGTAATGGTAAGTAATCATAGAATTAATTATATACCTGCTTACAGAAATATTTTAGAATAGTGAACCTTTTCTTCTGTAATGAGAAAGGCAGGTAAGCTTTCAAGCTAGGTAGGGAGACACTGTCTAGTTAAAATTGTTGTACAGCATGCGGCCATGGTGAGAGCATGGCAGCTGGACTTTGATTTGCTTGGTTTCTGTTACACTTTTCTCCTGCTGCAAGGCAAGACACATTTTTACTCCATAGCAAAGGTGGAGGTATTTAGGTGGGCACAGGGTAGATGACTTCTGCACACACTACACTTTTGCACTGACTTTGTGTATTTCTCTTCTTGCAAGAATAAAAGACAACTTTGATTGGTTTTTGATTCATTCACCAGGTTCCTAACAGGTTTTTGCCTCCACAATTTGGTGTCAGAAGTGGGATCCGCTGGTGGTCGTCGGAGGGGTCGCTGACAGTGGAAAAGACGCGTCGCCCTGAGCGCAGCTCAGCCTCAACCTCCTCTACAAAAACAGAGTGAGACGGAGGGCCTAAGGCATCACCTCTGATCTCCATCGGACGGATCCTACGAACTCAAAATTACTTATCAACGGGAAACCTGGTGAGTCGTTGACATATTTGCTTCTCATATGTCCTGGGGAAAGTGTTGATCAGTGAACACTATAATATGTCACTGATATGAGTGTTAGTCAAACTTTCGCAGAGACGTCTGTGACTGTACAACTGCGCGTAGTGCTGCGCTATGGGAAGCAGTTATGGTAAAGGTGGCTTGGAGCCACAGGGTCCCATTGTGGATATCATGAGGAGGAAAAATGGAGACGATAGTAAAGGACAACAGAAAGACAACTTTGATTGACTTATTTATTCATCAGGTTCCTAATAGGTTTTTGCCTCTACAGATACACAAACCATCACATCCCACCCACACTAACCAGTACCTACTGTTGGACTCTCATCATCCCCGGCAGCAAAAACTATCAGTCATCGGTATCTTTTCACATCACGTTCTCTTAAACCTAGATAGGCCACATTAATAATTTTAGTCAGGGATCCTTTGTTTACTTGTTTGATGTTTACCTGCATGTTCAGAGATTTTGAATTTCTCTTTTGTTCAGTGTGTGTGTGTTTCATTCCTGTTTATCTTTGTGTTTAATAAATTCATTAAACTCTGAGTCTTGTTCTGGTTGTGCGTTTGGGTTCAGTCCTTGTCGGTCTTGTCAGGCAGAAGTGGTGTAATTACTGACCTCACAACCCCAGTGCTTAGTACAGCGGTTCTCTGGCGCCATCTCGTGGCGCACAGGCGAGCCCAGCTCTGCACTCTACTCCATTTGTAAGTCTTTTTTTGTCTCTTTGTCGGTTTTGTAACAAGTATATGCAGTTCAGTGCAATGAAGAGTGCTCAGAACTATACAACCATTACACTAGAGGATGACCCAGCACAAGAGGGAAAAACACGTCAGGACCAGTATCTGCAGTGTATCTAAGAAGACATAGTCTGTGTTGTGTAAGGTCTTAAAACCTACTTGTAAAGTGCCTTGAGATAACTGATGTTATGAATTGGCGCTTTAGTGAGAGTGATTGTTTTAGCTCCTGCATCTTAATGCAAGCAATGCCAGTAACGTTTTCCATTCAGGCATGCGTTTAAAATGCATTTCTAGCACCTTTTCTTAGATAGTGTTTATTTGGTCACAGATACACAGAACAGGCGATTCTAAGCGTTTTGGCACTGTTTCCAGTGAGAGTTATTCATTTAGCTAATGCATCCTAAATGTATTTTAAAGGCGTTTGCCTGCTTCAGGGATGTATTTGGATCATATCTAGCACAAAAACTTCATTGGCATTGCTTGCATTAAGATACAGCAGCTTAAAGAATTACTGAGGCTGGAAACAGTGCGAAAAAGCTTAATCGCCTGTTCTGTGCATTTCAGACCAAAAGAAAACTACTTTAGTCAAAGTGATTTCAAAGCCTTTTAAAGGTGTTTGCCTTCTTCGGGGATGTATTTGGAACATATCTAGCATAAAAACTTCATTGCCATTGCCTGCATTAAGATGCAGCAGCTTAAAGAATTACTGAAGCTGGAAACAGTGCGAAAAAGCTTAGAATGGCCTGTTCTGTGCATTTCAGACCAAAAGAACACTACTTTAGTCAAAGTAATTTCAAAGCATTTTAAAGGTGTTTGCCTTCTTCAGGGATGTATTTGGAACACATCTAGCATAAAAACTTCATTGCCATTGCTTGCATTAAGATGCAGCAGGTTAAAGAATTACTGAGGCTGGAAACAGTGCGAAAACGCTTAATGGCCTGTTCTGTGCATTTCAGACCAAACCAACACTACTTTTGTCAAAGTGATTTAAATGCATTTTAAAGGTGTTTGCCTTCTTCAGGGATCAATTTGGATCATACCTATCACAAAAACTTCATTGCCATTGTAGTAGAAAATAGGGGATACATAGTTCATATGTAATATGTTTAGTATTAATGTAGTATTATTTGTTATTGATGTAAGTGTGTCCACATAGGAGGAATAGGAATAGGCTCTCATGAAGTGCAGGCTAGCCAGTCAGGCTGTGAGGTGATAGAGTTTCTGTGTCCAGGATGTGAACCTCTTATGTTGGCAATAACATCCCACATCTGGAAAGTTCTTGGCGAGTGGGGCTGCTCCGGGAACACGCTAGGTCGAGGTGACCTGTTGATAACTTTCCCGTAAACAGAGTCATTAGTCTAAACTATCCAGAGCCGAAAGCCAAAATTGGGCAATGGTCTTCTCTCCACTGACGCAAGTTGAGGGTTTAAAAACCAACACCCCAACTAGGAAAGTAGGAGAGTTTCGTCCCCTGCCTAGGAGATAACTTGATCTCTGTGGTCAGGCCCGGAGCTCCCCCACGCGCCAGCGAGCTCTACCCCTGCCGGGAGGAAACAGGTGACTTCGTATATCTGCCTTTTATATATTTTACACCACTTATGAGAAATAAATCATTTGTATTATTTTGAATCTCAGTACTGTGTTTGACTGAATTCTTTCAGTGGGAAATCTCTGTAACAACTACAGAATTCTTGGCGTCACGAAGAAGGCAAAAGGGAGCCGAGTTGAGAACAGCGTTCGGCCGGCTGGTTCCTGGACACAGACCTCGTCACGTGTGGCCACAGGTAAAAAACAGCGTTTTGCTTTTATGTGACGGACTCTGTGTCTGGGATCAGTTGGGAGAATGTTTGTTTAAAATTGTTTAACAAAGTCACAAGGTGACCTGAACAGTTAAATTCTAATTTGGCTACCTTAAGAAAAGAATTTGGTGTGAGGGAAACCCCACCGTGGTGGTAAAGGCTTTATATGAGGTCACTTCTGCTTCTGCTGCTTAAATAACTGCTGCTGCATGTGTTGTGCTTTGTTTGTTCTATTGATGTGTCTATAAGGAGGAAAATGATACAACCTATTAACCACTAAAGGGTTTTTCAGACATTGAGAATTCTAAATTATGGGCGTGTGAGTCTGGAATTAGGGAACAGAAATTAATATGTGAAGGTTGTGTAAGTCCAGATGACTGTTTGCGTGGGCTCTGCATGGTTAATTAGGCCCGGTTATTCAACGAAAATTGAAAACACTTCAAATGTATCTTTTTTGTTTTGTGAGTTGAGGTCAAAGAGCACAGAGGTTTTGCAGAGGCAACAGTGCAGTGGGCGCTCGCAGTGGGTTTCGACTCCAGAAGTGTTGTTGTTGTTGTTGTGCTCACCTAATTAGGAACGAATATTTAATCTAGGAATAGATTAGACTGTTTTTCGCTGCGAGTTATAACGTGGGAAAAGTTACATTAGCCTGGGCCAGATCAACCCAGGTGTAAATTTTCGCCACGGCAGAGGTACCTGAGTTTATAAGAAAAACCCGTTGAAAAACGCTTTTCTGTGAGAAAGGAGTCTAGACAGAAACGTGTTTAAGGTATATGCATATGAATTAATGAAGCTTCAAACATATATATGTGTATGTGCTTATGTGTCGATGCGCTGTGTTTATGTGTATCAGCAATGTGGTGATTTGTGTGTTTATTGCTGTTAAAAGCTGTTGAATCTTTGTGAATCTGCTTTGTTTGGTTGTGCTGTATTACAGTCAGAGCTGGGGCTGAAGGGTTAATGCAAAGCAGCGGCTCTGTCTCTGCTCCTGCAGCTGACTGTGTGTGTGTAGAGATAAAAATAGATCTATGTGCCTTTCAGAGTAAAAGCAAACGGGAGTTTTCACTGTGTTCTTCTCGTGGTCTGGTAGAGGCTGTTTTTGCTGTGTTTGCTTTTAAGAACTTTTTGGGTTGAGAAACCTGAGGTTTGAGTTGACGTTAAAACGTTGAGAGTGTTTTCCTCGCTGTGGTTGGTTGTTGGTGGATAATTGTTCACAGTGTTGTTACAGGGACCGCGCTCTCCTGTTTTTTAAAGAGGAGGGATTTTGTATGAACGCGCGGTCCACGATTGGCTTTGAGGCTGTGGGTGAGACAGCGCATCTCCTGGTGGTCAGGGGCTATTACACATAAGCCCAGCCAGCCCCCTCCCTTCCTGTTCAAAGTGTGTGTGTGAAAGCTAGAGAAGAGAAGCTCTAGGTTCACATTGTGACAAAGCAGCTGAGACATTTAGTTCTAAAGGGTTTTTGAGGCTGCTTAGGGCTCAAATTACATACTCCACTGTTGTTTGAATCTGGACAATAAGGTTTGAAGTTTTGTGCAACAGAAAAACGCTTAGTCATTAAATTACGTCGCGGACATAAAACAATACAGTCACATCACATAGAGTCATGGAGTCTGACAATAAGAACTCGTCTCCAGTCGAGGTGCTGGGGAGGAAGAATCCGCTTTTGACGGAAGAAATTGGCAAATATTCAAAAAAGTGGAATAAACGAACACAGAAGGCCACGTCACCCTGGCCATTGGGGGGAACGTTTGACTTGAGACAGTGTGCGGAAATGGAAGTTTTAATAAAAAATCACAAGCTCAAAGATAAATCTGCAAAGCGTGTGCGTGAGCGTGAGGCTGCAGTGTTGCAACTGTTTACCGAGCATGCTCAGATGTTAGGAGAAAAGACAGCTCAACATGTGAAAAGTTAGAGCAGAAAAAGACGGGGAATGTGGGGAAGCCCCCTCCTTATGCTGTGCAAATGCTGGTGAGAGAAGTGAAAATACTAGGGGATTATGTGCTTAAGACAGGGAAGAAATCACTTTATCCCGTGGAAGATCTAGAAAAAACGAGTAGGGGAGAAGAAGAAAATTTGGATGAGGTTCTAGATTTGCCCGAAACCTATTTGAGGGCAGTGAAGTTGACAGATAGGGACCCAAGACGTGTGAGTCGATTGCATGACAAGGTAGTGAGGGCTCTGCAGGAGGCTGAGCGCAGCGGGAGGTGCGGTGAGTCGGATGAGCAGGTGTGTGAGGCGAGAGGCAATGGGGCAGCTAGAGGCGAAGAGAGCGTTGAAAAATCTTTTCTGGGTGCGGAATATTCTAAACTGCCAGACCCAGACATGGTGTCAACCCCCCAGAATGGGCAGGTTGGAGCCAGGCCAAAATTTCCACAGTCCATCCTGAGGAAAAAAGAACATGCAGCTGCGGGCCGTAAAGGACTCGCGCCTGCTTTCAACCTTGGGAGTGAGGTGCTGGAGGAACACGGAAGTATGAATGGAGTTATAACTCTCAGCTCTGCTGGCCAACCGATGACGTCAGTAGTGGTGGAAAAAGCCTCCGAGTACCCCCTGCTGGCCAAAGGGGCGAATCTTCAATATGTGCCCTGGCCTACAATGGACTTAGAGGGGTTGGTGCAGAGGCTGCCATGTCTGCATGATGGAGCTAGCAAGTGGGTGGCAGCATTTGAGGAGGAAACCATTGCTGTCATTTTAGCGATGGGGGACATTAAAGCTGTCCTGGGAAAAATCCTGGGTAAACAGGAAATGGAAGAAGCTTTCCGAGCAGCACAGCTGCGGGTGTATGCGGGGACACAGGCTCATGATGGAGAGCTTTTCAACCGACACCGCAACACCCTATGGGCAGCCCTCAGATTGCGTTATCCCACCAGAATCCAGCCTGACAGCATCGTGGCCACACCTATAAAAGAAGAGGAGTACACCTCACTCGCAAAGAGTGGATAAGGCAGACAGGTGCCAAGCCAGATGAGGACATTTTCCATAGACAGGCTCTCCGGAAGAGAATAATTGACGGCTTGCCACTGCCGGCCCAGAGCAAGCTGGGTGATGCTGTGGGACTGTACAGCATGCCGTTTGATCAGTTCACAGATCACGTGGTGGATGCCGTCACCAAGGTGCGGGCTGCGGCCCAGCGTCTGAAGCAAGCCGACGCTGAGGTGGTAAGAAAACTGACCCAGCAACAGCTGACAGAGGGGAAAAAGAAAATGCAAGCTGTGGTTGCCGAGGCCCAGCGCCCCCCTCCAGCGTCAGCTCCACCCCCAGCTGCTCCCCAGGTGATTTATGTCCAGCCAGGAGGATGGTCAGGTGGACCTCCTAGGATGAGAGGAGGATTTTCCGCTGGGCGAGGAAGGGGAGCTGGAGTTATAAGATGTTATGGCTGTGGCTGAATGGGACACATGAGAAATCAGTGCCCTGGACGATATCAGGACAGGTTCAATCCAAACGGACAGGGAATTGCCAGGTCGAGGGGGCCCACCAATCCATGGCGGGGCCCGCCCGCTGGATACTAGGGATGCCCTGAGAATCAGGGGAATCTGGGAGGGTGTCAGTTGTCATTAACCTCATCTTCAAGCCCTGATGAAGAACCGATGGTGCCAGTACTCGTAGCTGGTAAACCACTGGACATGATGGCAGACTCAGGTGCGACATACACCTGTGTGAGTCATACTGATGCTGAACACCTCCCAAGATCTGGCCAATTTGTGCGGATCGTTGGATTCTCAGGGACAAAGCAACTGATTCCCGTCTCAGACCCTGTTCCTTTACAGTTCCAAGGAAAAACTGTGGAGCTGCCAATTCTGATATCCACCTCACTGCACCCTCCAGTTTTTTAAAAAAGAATCAGAAGCTCAGCCCGATGCATGGTTAGGAAGACAGCCAGGGAAAGTTCAGATACAATCAGCTTCTATTGTGTTAGGGAAACAGGGAGCTGCCATGGTGGTAGAGAAAAATTCATATTTGGATCAGGAGTTTAGAATAAAAGACAGCATCCCTCATGTTACTCTGTTAGTCAATCCAGAGTATGAGCCAAAACACTTAGGCCCCATGATCATAGAATCTAAGAAGGCCAAATTTACGCCGACAGAGAACAAAAGCATTTGGTTGAGCGAGGACGGTTCATTCCTGAAAATAGCTATTTCCGCTGAGGGATGGGCTTTCCCACAGGCCATTCGTCTTCCATGTCAGGCAGTATTTTGCTGCCAACACTCCGATCTAGAGAAAGAGATGGTAGAGAGGGTACCAGGAAAACTATGGTCAACACACGACACAGATGTAAGCTTCATTCAGTCCGCACAACCTGTGGAGGTGCATCTTAAGCCAGGATGCAGACCTCCCTGGAAGCCACAATATCCATTAAAACAAGAAGCAGAGGCTGGGATTCAGCCAACAATCCAGGGGCTGCTGGATGCGGGTGTACTGGTGAAGGAGCCCAATCCACGCAGCAATACACCAATTCTACCTATCAAAAAGGCAGACAAGAGTAAGTATAGATTGGTGCATGATCTCCGAGCTCTAAATGAGGTCGTGGAAGATTTTCAGGCCGAAGTGCCAAACCCCCACACTTTGTTATCAAACGTTCCATCTAATGCAAAGTGGTTCACGGTGGTTGATCTCTGTTCTGCATTTTTCAGTGTGCCACTGAGTGAAGGCAGTAGGCATCTCTTTGCATTTACGTATCAGGGACAGTCCTATACGTACACTCGCATGCCTATGGGATTCAAACACAGTCCCCACTTGTTCAACAAAGTCTTGAAAGAAGATATGGGAGATTTGGCAAGTAAGATCACAAGTACCGTTTTGCAGTATGTTGATGACATTATTCTCTGTGCACCTGATTGGGAAACGTGCCATGCGGATTCCATCACTTTGTTGACACTGCTGGCTGAACGAGGCCATAAGGTATCTTTGAAAAAGCTTCAGTACTGTAAGGACCAAGTGGAGTATTTGGGGAGGTTGATTACACAGGGAACACGCGCTGTGTCTCCATCTCAGTTGGAAGCTGTGTCTAAGGCTCCCAAACCCACCACAGTCCGGGAAATGCTAACTTTCCTAGGAATGACAGGTTACAGTGCAGAGTGGATCGATGGGTATTCAACAATCGTGCAACCCCTGAGAGAAATGGTAAGAGGTGAAGGAGCTGGAAATTTACGGGAGAAACTCGTGTGGACCACAGAGGGTCACATGGCATTTGAAACCATTAAGCTGTTGTTGCAGCAGGCTCCTGCTTTGGCGCTCCCAGACTATGACAAGACATTTCTGTTGTATGTTTCCTGTAGAGAAGATCATGCCTGTGGCGTGTTGGCCCAGAGAACAGGAGTGGGAACACGTGCGCAGCCTATTGCATACTACTCGGTGGCTTTGACACCAGTTGAACTAGGCCTTCCACCTTGTTATCGTCACTTGGCGGCCGCACATTTGATGTATGAAAAAGCTTCTGCATTGACAATGGGGTATCCCATCGAGATTCTGTCCCATCACAAGTTGGTGAATCTGATAGAGAGAGGTAAGTTTGTGTTGACAGCACAACGCCTCAGTGACTATCACAGACTGCTCGAGTATCCAGATGTGACGGTGCGTGTGTGTAAAGTAAAAAATCCGGCTGATTCGGTTCCTCTACCCAGTGACGGGGAACCACATGAGTGTGTGGCAGAGGCTGAACGTTATGCCAAGCTAAGGTCGGATCTCAGTGCTCTTAAGGATGTAGGGTTGACATTGTTTGTAGATGGTTCCTGCTACAGAGAAGGGGACGCCCTTAAAGCAGGATTCGCAGTGGTCCGGGAGGAAAATGGTAACCTGGAAGTGGTGAGTGCCCAGGAGTGCACTCAACCCTGTTCTGCTCAGCTAGCGGAGCTAAAGGCTTTGACTCGTGCATGTGAGCTCGCGGATGGCAAACGGGCAAATGTGTACACAGATTCGGCTTTTGCACACGTAGTGTGTCATTTGTTTGGGGCTGCCTGGAAGGGCAGAGGTTTTAAGAAGGCTGACGGATCTCCGGTGGTGCATGGTGAACAAATTAAAAAGTTGCTAAATGCTATGATGAAGCCAACCGCTCTGGCTATCGTTAAGTGTGCTGCTCATAAAAAGGACGAGTCGCTGGTCGCACAGGGAAATGCGGCGGCGGACAGAGCGGCTAAAACTGCTGCTACAGCTGGTGCCAAAGCTATTCTGGCTGTTCATGCCAAAGAACAGGAAGATCAGATAACCCCTAAGGATTTGTCTTTGCTGCAGGAAGAGGTCTCTGAAGCAGAGCGACAGCTCTGGGTATTGAGAGGTGCAGTAAAAGACAGTGAAGGGTTATGGAGAAACCACGAGGGGCTCCTTGTGGCTCCAACCAGTTTGTTGTCAATGCTGATAACAGAGGCTCATGGGCTGAGCCATGAGTCAAGAGGAGAAGTGATGAGAAGAATCAAAGAATGGAATTTCTGGGCTCCGAAGTTACAGCAACATGTGGACGACGTGTTGAGTCGGTGTGCGACGTGTCTTAAGTGTAACATTCGACGAGGAATGGTGCCCCCAGCTGGGCACCTCCCCATTCCAGAGGGACCGTTCATGCACTTGACAATGGATTTTGTAGACATGGTGCGTCCACCTATTGGTGGTGATTGATCGGTTTAGCCGTTGGGTTGAGGCTACACCGTCTAAACATAAGACAGCTGAGACAGTGGCGAAATTCTTGTGTCGAGAGGTGATTCCACGCTTTGGAATTCCTCTAAAAATCAGTTCTGACAATGGGAAAGAGTTTGTGGACAAAACAGTGAAGTGTGTTTTACAGAAGTTAGGAGTAAAACAGAAGTATGGCAGTGTGTATTGCCCAACTTCACAGTCTGATGTGGAGAGGTGCAATGGGATTTTGAAAAACAAACTGCTAAAAATCTGCCTGAGTACTGGGTTAAACTGGATAGACGCTTTGCTGCTGGCTCTCATGGCTTGCAGATCAAGTGCTCACAGAACACTGAAGCTAACACCGCATGAGGCTTTGCTTGGTCGACCAATGTCTGCGCCAATGTATCGGGCTGTGAAAGGCCCTTCTCTAGACATTCTAACTAACGACATGAGTTCTTACATCAAACAAATGGCTAACATACACAGGAGTATTTCCTCCCGTGTTGTCTCCTTACAGGACAAAGAAGCACATGACGATCCGTGAAGCCAGGGGATCTGGTGTACGTCAAAGTGTTCAGAAGAAAGTGGGACCACCCTCGGCAAGAGGGTCCTTACGAGGTGGTCAAAGCTACAACGCGAGCAGTTCAGGTTGAAGGCTCGCCCACGTGGTATCATTTAAACCACTGTGTTAAAGTACCAGAGGGGGAACCCGAGTTGACAGTTGCTAAGAAGGAAGAACATGAGGTTCTGGGGGAGTGTACAAGGGGCAATGAAAAGAATGTCATTCCCAGTGATGGTGTTGGTGCTGGTAGTCTTCCAGTTGACTATCCACGCACTAGGGCCGCTCAGCGCCGAAGGGCCCAGCAGGAGTGAGGAAGCGGTAGTCAGGAGAAGGAGGGCCGTTGGGGTAGATTGGCCAGGGGTCCAGAGATGGACATCGAATGATCCCCAATGGAGTTATTCAATAGAGAATACCTGGTTCGCTCGGTTGCCAAAAGTAGAGTGGGAAGATGCCATGAACACGTTCAGTGTTCATGTGTCGTCTGAACAGTCAGATAAGCAGCGTGTATGTGGAGTTGAGTGGTTAGGATGGCGTCCAACACGACCCCCTTACACATGGGGAAAAGATCAGTGCTCCATTAGAATGACAGAAGGTGAGTTTAATTTCGACAAGGTGTGGATCGTAAAAGTTGATTTCAAGCCTCCAATGGGGAGTTTAGAACAGCAATATAAGGTTGAATGGAGTATGGTAATGAAAAAGAACGCTGAGAAGCGAGAGGGGAGTGTTATTCTGCAGCCTCCCGCCAGAGGCTCCATTGCACAGGATAAAACAGAGCAAGGTCAGATTTATGGGTCGTCCAAAGAGGTTCCTAATGCTGTAGGGAACAGTTCGGCCCTCCAAGCGGCAGAAGTGAGAATTGAGGGTCCTGCTAAAAATCCTAATCCTGCTAAAAATACTTCGGCCCCCCAAGTGGCAGAGGTGAAAATTGAGGTTCCTGCTAAAAACAGTAACATGGTAACAGCGAAGCCAAACAGGGAGTTATTATCAGACTGGATGGGTCAAACATTTACTGGATGGGCCGATGGTTTCGTCACAGGAATCAAGGGTGTATTCACAGAGGTAGAAGATTATGAGGAGGAAGAGACTGGTTTGGATTTGCGCCCACAGAATAGTTGGTACCGTAGTAGCATGTAGTCATAGGTGGAAGATACCTCCCCTTAACTGTACCAAACCTAATGCGAAACCTGCAATATTAATCTCAGGGGACACAGGTCCTCTGACAATCGTTGCTTGTCCTTATTTCGACCAAACTATAGCGTTGGCAGATCATTTCTGGTGGTGTTACTCAGTTCTGCCAGTAGATTGGGCAGGTAGGTGTGCTAGAGTGCAAATAGCACAGGAGCTAATCACCTTTAAGGGTGATGAGCGGGGAAAGAATAGCAGCACTCGGGTTAAGAGAGGATTTAATCCAGACCCTAAAGTTTACCTGGACTCAATTGGTCAACCCAGGGGAATCCCTAGTGAATTTAAAGCTAGAAATGAAATTGCGTCAGGATTGGAGTCAATTTTGCCCTGGATAACAGCTAATAAGAATACTGAGTGGATCAACTACATTTATTACAACCAACAGCGTTTCATTAATTACACTGATGAAGCCTTGGGTGCTCTAGGAGAGCAGGTGAGTGCCACTAGTGCTATGGCGTGGCAGAACCGACAGGCCATTGATTGGATGCTGGCAGAGAAAGGAGGTGTGTGTGCTCTCATTGGTGAATATTGCTGCACTTACTTTCCAGGACACACGGCTCCTGACGGAGCATTTACTGAAGCAATGAGAAAGTTGAAAGCACTGAAGGCAGAGGTGAAAGAGAACGCTGGCAGGGATGCGGATGTGAGCTGGATTAGTTGGTTGGAGAACACTGCTAGTGGTTGGAAGCAGGGGTTAATTAGATTTGTCATAACAGTATCGATAGGAGTGGTAGTGATGGGATTCATCCTGTGTTGTTGCATTCCTCTGATGAAATCACTGGCCCTCAGAGCAGTTAAGAAAGAGAGTCTACAGATGACAGTGATGAAGCAGAGAATAGAGCAGATAGAGCAGAGTAGGATCGCTGAGGACAAGATGGACCACGACCTGTTTCCGGTGCCGGAATGGATCCATATCAGGAAGGACGATGACGATGACGGTGACGAGAGTGATGAAGTAGACGAGGGGGAAGAGTGAGACCAGAGCTGAGCCAGAAGATCTTCACTCATCATTAATGCTTTTGTATTCTCAAATACACACATGATTCACATACAGGCATATTGCACTCATTACCTTTAAGCCTCTGACTTCTCCACCATACACTGTTGTATTACTGAATTTATATAGAATGTATCAGTTTTTATGCCTTATACAATTATCCAACCTATACAGTTACCATAGTATGAGGTCAGAGGATTATATTCCATAATTTGCAACACATACCCTAAGATGTGCCCAATTCTAGTGATTTGCCTGATGTCTGTTCTTTTCTTTTCGCGCAGATTCGCTGCAACTCCGAATCGGCTGCACCCGTGGATCAACGGAGGCTATTGCTCCCGGAAAAGACATCCCGGGACCCCCTTGGTTGGCGAGTGTGGCTGGGACGATAATTGTAGTGAATCTGTTGCTCTTAAGAACATTGATGTGAAATCATGGATTGTGTGAATTGTGTGAATTCTGTTTTTTGGGCAGAATACGGGGAATCGCCTCTTCCACCTGCGGGACCTTTGAAATGTTAATTCTAGTTTAGATCGATGTGTGTTTTCAGATTGATTGTTGATGTTCTGGGTTAGGACGGAGATAGGCGTTCAAGCTAAGGCTAAAAAATTAATGGGGATAACTAGGTTTAGTCTTCTGATTTAGACATAGTGTCAAAGTTAGTCAGGGCCGAGATGAGAGTAGAATAGTCCAGGGTTTGGCGGGATTTAGTAATCCCGTGAGGGGGAAAGTCTGTAGTAGAAAATAGGGGATACATAGTTCATATGTAATATGTTTAGTATTAATGTAGTATTATTTGTTATTGATGTAAGTGTGTCCACATAGTAGGAATAGGAATAGGCTCTCATGAAGTGCAGGCTAGCCAGTCAGGCTGTGAGGTGATGGAGTTTCTGTGTCCAGGATGTGAACCTCTTATGTTGGCAATAACATCCCACATCTGGAAAGTTCTTGGCGAGTGGGGCTGCTCCGGGAACACGCTAGGTCGAGGTGACCTGTTGATAACTTTCCCGTAAACAGAGTCATTAGTCTAAACTATCCAGATCCGAAGACCAAAATTGGGCAATGGTCTTCTCTCCACTGACGCAAGTTGAGGGTTTAATAACCAACACCCCAACTAGGAAAGTAGGAGAGTTTCGTCCCCTGCCTAGGAGATAACTTGATCTCTGTGGTCAGGCCCGGAGCTCCCCCACGCGCCAGCGAGCTCTACCCCTGCAGGGAGGAAACAGGTGACTTCGTATATCTGCCTTTTATATATTTTACACCACTTATGAGAAATAAATCATTTGTATTATTTTGAATCTCAGTACTGTGTTTGACTGAATTCTTTCAGTGGGAAATCTCTGTAACAACTACACCATTGTTTGCATTAAGATGCAGCAGCTTAAAGAATTACTGAGGCTGGAAACAGTGCGAAAACGCTTAGAATGGCCCGTTTTGTTCATTTCAGACCAAAGAACACTACTTTGGTCAAAGTGATTTCAAAGCATTTTAAAGGTGTTTGCCTTCTTCAGGGATGTATTTGGATCATATCTAGCACAAAAACTTTATTGCCATTGCTTGCATTAAGATGCAGCAGCTTAAAGAAATACTGAGGCTGGAAACAGTGAGAAAACACTTTATGGTCTGTTCTGTGCATTTCAGACCAAAAGAAAACTACTTTGAACAAAGTGATTTCAATGCATTTTAAAGGTATTTGCCTTCTTCAGGGATGTATTTGGATCATATCTAGCACAAAAACTTTATTGCCATTGCCTCCATTAAGATGCTTAAGCTTAAAGCATCACTAGTGCTGTAAACAGTGCGAAAACGCTTAATGGCCTGTTCTGTGCATTTCAGACCAAAAGAACACTACTTTGAACAAAGTGATTTAAATGCATTTTAAAGGTGTTTGCCTGCTTCAGGGATGTATTTGGATCATATCTAGCACAAAAACTTTATTGCCATTGCTTGCATTCGGATGCAGCAGATAAAACATATACTGAGGCTGGAAACAGTGCGAAAACGCTTAATGGCCTGTTCTGCGCATTTCAGACCAAAAGAAAACTACTTTGAACAAAGTGATTTAAATGCATTTTAAAGGTGTTTGCCTTGTTCCGGGGTGTATTTAGATCATATCTAGCACAAAAACTTCATTGCCATTGCTTGCATTAAGATGCAGCAGCTTAAAGAAATACTGAGGCTGGAAACAGTGCGAAAACGCTTAAAATGGCCTGTTCTGTGCATTTCAGACCAAAAGAAAACTACTTTGAACAAAGTGATTTAAATGCATTTTAAAGGTGTTTGCCTGCTTCAGAGATGTATTTGGATCATATCTAGCACAAAAACTTTATTGCCATTGCCTGCATTAAGATGCAGCAGCTTAAAGAAATACTGAGGCTGGACACAGTGCGAAAACGCTTAACGACCTGTTCTGTGCATTTCAGACCAGAAGAAAACTACTTTGAACAAAGTGATTTCAAAGCATTTTAAAGGTGTTTGCCTTCTTCAGGGATGTATTTGGATTATATCTAACACAAAAACTTCATTGCCATTGCTTGCATTAAGATGCAACAGCTTAAAGAAATACTGAGGCTGTAAACAGTGTGAAAACGCTTAATGGCCTGTTCTGTGCATTTGATGCCAAAGAACACTACTTCAGTCAAAGTGATTTCAAAGCATTTTAAAGGTGTTTGCCTTCTTCAGGGATGTATTTGGATCATGTCTAGCACAAAAACTTCATTGCCATTGCTTGCATTAAGATGCAACAGCTTAAAGAAATACTGAGGCTGGAAACAGTGTGAAAACGCTTAATGGCCTGTTCTGTGCATTTCTTACCAAAAGAACACTACTTTGGTTAAAGTGATTTCAATGCATTTTAAAGGTATTTGCCTTCTTCAGGGATGTATTTGGACCATATCTAGCACATAAACTTCATTGCCATTGCTTGCATTAAGAAACAGAAGCTTAAAGCATCACTGAGGCTGTAAACAGTGCGAAAACGCTTAATGGCCTTTTCTGTGCATTTCAGACCAAAAGAAAATTACTTTGAATAAAGTGATTTCAATGCATTTTAAAGGTATTTGCCTTCTTCAGGGATGTATTTGGATCATATCTAGCACAAAAACTTCATTGCCATTGCTTGCATTAAGAAACAGAAGCTTAAAGCATCACTGAGGCTGTAAACAGTGCGAAAACGCTTAATGGCCTTTTCTGTGCATTTCAGACCAAAAGAACACTACTTTGAACAAAGTGATTTCAATGCATTTTAAAGGTGTTTGCCTTCTTCAGGGATGTATTTGGATCATATCTAGCACAAAAACTTTATTGCCATTGCCTCCATTAAGATGCTTAAGCTTAAAGCATCACTGAGGCTGTAAACAGTGTGAAAACGCTTAAAGGCCTGTTCTGTGCATTTCAGACCAAAAGAACACTATTTTGAACAAAGTGATTTCAATGCATTTTAAAGGTGTTTGCCTTCTTCAGGGATGTATTTGGATCATATCTAGCACAAAAACTTCATTGCCATTGCTTGCATTAAGAAACAGAAGCTTAAAGCATCACTGAGGCTGTAAACAGTGCGAAAACGCTTAATGGCCTTTTCTGTGCATTTCAGACCAAAAGAAAACTACTTTGAACAAAGTGATTTAAATGCATTTTAAAGGTGTTTGCCTGCTTCAGAGATGTATTTGGATCATATCTAGCACAAAAACTTTATTGCCATTGCCTGCATTAAGATGCAGCAGCTTAAAGAAATACTGAGGCTGGACACAGTGCGAAAACGCTTAACGACCTGTTCTGTGCATTTCAGACCAGAAGAAAACTACTTTGAACAAAGTGATTTAAATGCATTTTAAAGGTGTTTGCCTGCTTCAGGGATGTATTTGGATGATATCTAGCACAAAAACTTTATTGCCATTGCCTCCCCTAAGATGCTTAAGCTTAAAGCATCACTGAGGCTGTAAACAGTGCGAAAACGCTTAATGGCCTGTTCTGTGCATTTCAGACCTAAAGAAATCTACTTTGAACAAAGTGATTTAAATGCATTTTAAAGGTGTTTGCATTTTTCAAGGATGTATTTGGATCATATCTAGCACAAAAACTTTTTTGCCATTGCCTCCATTAAGAGACAGCAGCTTTAAGAAATACTGAGGCTGTAAACAGTGGGAAAACGCTTAGAATGGCCTGTTCTGTGCATTTCAGACCAAAAGAACATTACTTTGAACAAAGTGATTTTAATGCATTTTAAAGGTGTTTGCCTTCTTCAGGGATGTATTTGGATCATATCTAGCACAAAAACTTTATTGCCATTGCCTCCATTAAGAGACAGCAGCTTAAAGAAATACTGAGGCTGGAAACAGTGCGAAAACGCTTAGAATGGCCTGTTCTGTGCATTTCTTACCAAAAGAACACTACTTTGAACAAAGTGATTTCAATGCATTTTAAAGGTATTTGCCTTCTTCAGGGATGTATTTGGACCATATCTAGCACATAAACTTCATTGCCATTGCTTGCATTAAGAAACAGAAGCTTAAAGCATCACTGAGGCTGTAAACAGTGCGAAAACGCTTAATGGCCTTTTCTGTGCATTTCAGACCAAAAGAAAATTACTTTGAACAAAGTGATTTCAATGCATTTTAAAGGTGTTTGCCTTCTTCAGGGATGTATTTGGACCATATCTAGCACAAAAACTTTATTGCCATTGCTTGCATTAA
This sequence comes from Macropodus opercularis, assembly GCA_030770545.1. Taxonomy (NCBI): domain Eukaryota; kingdom Metazoa; phylum Chordata; class Actinopteri; order Anabantiformes; family Osphronemidae; genus Macropodus; species Macropodus opercularis. The sequence continues at coordinate 2,542,565 of CM061105.1, forward strand.
GATGCAGCAGATAAAACATATACTGAGGCTGGAAACAGTGCAAAAACGCTTAATGGCCTGTTCTGTGCATTTCAGACCAAAAGAAAACTACTTTGAACAAAGTGATTTCAATGCATTTTAAAGGTGTTTGCCTGCTTCAGGGATGTATTTGGATCATATCTAGCACAAAAACTTTATTACCATTGCCTGCATTAAGATGCAGCAGCTTAAAGAAATACTGAGGCTGGAAACAGTGCGAAAACGCTTAGAATGGCCTGTTCTGTGCATTTCAGACCAAAAGAAAACTACTTTGAACAAAGTGATTTAAATGCATTTTAAAGGTGTTTGACTGCTTCAGGGATGTATTTGGATCATATCTAGCACAAAAACTTTATTGCCATTGCCTCCATTAAGATGCTTAAGCTTAAAGCATCACTGAGGCTGTAAACAGTGTGAAAACGCTTAATGGCCTGTTCTGTGCATTTCAGACCAAAAGAAAACTACTTTGAACAAAGTAATTTAAATGCATTTTAAAGGTGTTTGCCTTCTTCAGGGATGTATTTAGATCATGTCTAGCACAAAAACTTCATTGCCATTGCTTGCATTAAGATGCAACAGCTTAAAGAAATACTGAGGCTGAAAACAGTGTGAAAACGCTTAGAATGGCCTGTTCTGTGCATTTCTTACCAAAACAACACTACTTTGAACAAAGTGATTTCAATGCATTTTAAAGGTATTTGCCTTCTTCAGGGATGTATTTGGACCATATCTAGCACAAAAACTTTATTGCCATTGCTTGCATTAAGATGCAGCAGATAAAACATATACTGAGGCTGGAAACAGTGCAAAAACGCTTAATGGCCTGTTCTGTGCATTTCAGACCAAAAGAACACTACTTTGAACAAAGTGATTTCAATGCATTTTAAAGGTGTTTGCCTTCTTCAGGGATGTATTTGGATCATATCTAGCACAAAAACTTCATTGCCATTGCTTGCATTAAGAAACAGAAGCTTAAAGCATCACTGAGGCTGTAAACAGTGCGAAAACGCTTAATGGCCTTTTCTGTGCATTTCAGACCAAAAGAAAACTACTTTGAACAAAGTGATTTAAATGCATTTTAAAGGTGTTTGCATTTTTCAAGGATGTATTTGGATCATATCTAGCACAAAAACTTTTTTGCCATTGCCTACATTAAGATGCAGCAGCTTAAAGAAATACTGAGGCTGGAAACAGTGCGAAAACGCTTAATGGCCGGTTCTGTGCATTTCAGACCAAAAGAAAACTACTTTGAACAAAGTGATTTAAATGCATTTTCAAAGGTGTTTGCCTGCTTCAGGGATGTATTTGGATCATATCTAGCACAAAAACTTTATTGCCATTGCCTCCATTAAGATGCTTAAGCTTAAAGCATCACTGAGGCTGTAAACAGTGCGAAAACGCTTAGAATGGCCTGTTCTGTGCATTTCAGACCAAAAGAACACTACTTTGAACAAAGTTATTTCAATGCATTTTAAAAGTATTTGCCTTCTTCAGGGATGTATTTGGATCATATCTAGCACAAAAACTTTATTGCCATTGCTTGCATTAAGATGCAGCAGCTTAAAGCATCACTGAGGCTGTAAACAGTGCGAAAACGCTTAATGGCCTGTTCTGTGCATTTCAGACCTGAAGAAATCTACTTTGAACAAAGTGATTTAAATGCATTTTAAAGGTGTTTGCATTTTTCAAGGATGTATTTGGATCATATCTAGCACAAAAACTTTTTTGCCATTGCCTACATTAAGATGCAGCAGCTTAAAGAAATACTGAGGCTGGAAACAGTGTGAAAACGCTTAATGGCCTGTTCTGTGCATTTCAGACCAAAAGAACACTACTTTGAACAAAGTGATTTCAATGCATTTTAAAGGTGTTTGCCTTCTTCAGGGATGTATTTGGATCATATCTAGCACAAAAACTTCATTGCCATTGCTTGCATTAAGAAACAGAAGCTTAAAGCATCACTGAGGCTGTAAACAGTGCGAAAACGCTTAATGGCCTTTTCTGTGCATTTCAGACCAAAAGAAAACTACTTTGAACAAAGTGATTTAAATGCATTTTAAAGGTGTTTGCATTTTTCAAGGATGTATTTGGATCATATCTAGCACAAAAACTTTTTTGCCATTGCCTACATTAAGATGCAGCAGCTTAAAGAAATACTGAGGCTGGAAACAGTGCGAAAACGCTTAATGGCCGGTTCTGTGCATTTCAGACCAAAAGAAAACTACTTTGAACAAAGTGATTTAAATGCATTTGAAAGGTGTTTGCCTGCTTCAGGTATGTATTTGGATCATATCTAGCACAAAAACTTTATTGCCATTGCCTGCATTAAGATGCAGCAGTTTAAAGAAATACTGAGGCTAGAAACAGTGCGAAAAGGCTTAATGGCCTGTTCTGTGCATTTCAGGCCAAAAGATCACTACTTTGAAGAAAGTGATTTCAATGCATTTTAAAGGTGTTTGCCTTCTTCAGGGATGTATTTAGATCATGTCTAGCACAAAAACTTTATTGCCATTGCCTCCATTAAGAGACAGCAGCTTTAAGAAATACTGAGGCTGTAAACAGTGGGAAAACGCTTAGAATGGCCTGTTCTGTGCATTTCAGACCAAAAGAACATTACTTTGAACAAAGTGATTTTAATGCATTTTAAAGGTGTTTGCCTTCTTCAGGGATGTATTTGGATCATATCTAGCACAAAAACTTTATTGCCATTGCCTCCATTAAGAGACAGCAGCTTAAAGAAATACTGAGGCTGGAAACAGTGCGAAAACGCTTAGAATGGCCTGTTCTGTGCATTTCTTACCAAAAGAACACTACTTTGAACAAAGTGATTTCAATGCATTTTAAAGGTATTTGCCTTCTTCAGGGATGTATTTGGACCATATCTAGCACATAAACTTCATTGCCATTGCTTGCATTAAGAAACAGAAGCTTAAAGCATCACTGAGGCTGTAAACAGTGCGAAAACGCTTAATGGCCTTTTCTGTGCATTTCAGACCAAAAGAAAATTACTTTGAACAAAGTGATTTCAATGCATTTTAAAGGTATTTGCCTTCTTCAGGGATGTATTTGGACCATATCTAGCACAAAAACTTTATTGCCATTGCTTGCATTAAGATGCAGCAGATAAAACATATACTGAGGCTGGAAACAGTGCAAAAACGCTTAATGGCCTGTTCTGTGCATTTCAGACCAAAAGAAAACTACTTTGAACAAAGTAATTTCAACGCATTTTAAAGGTGTTTGCCTGCTTCAGGGATGTATTTGGATCATATCTAGCACAAAAACTTCATTGCCATTGCTTGCATTAAGAAACAGAAGCTTAAAGCATCACTGAGGCTGTAAACAGTGGGAAAACGCTTAGAATGGCCTGTTCTGTGCATTTCTTACCAAAAGAACACTACTTTGAACAAAGTGATTTCAATGCATTTTAAAGGTATTTGCCTTCTTCAGGGATGTATTTGGACCATATCTAGCACATAAACTTCATTGCCATTGCTTGCATTAAGAAACAGAAGCTTAAAGCATCACTGAGGCTGTAAACAGTGCGAAAACGCTTAATGGCCTTTTCTGTGCATTTCAGACCAAAAGAAAATTACTTTGAACAAAGTGATTTCAATGCATTTTAAAGGTATTTGCCTTCTTCAGGGATGTATTTGGATCATATCTAGCACAAAAACTTTATTACCATTGCCTGCATTAAGATGCAGCAGCTTAAAGAAATACTGAGGCTGGAAACAGTGCGAAAACGCTTAACGGCCTGTTCTGTGCATTTCAGACCAAAAGAAAACTACTTTCAACAAAGTGATTTAAATGCATTTTATAGGTGTTTGCCTGCTTCAGGGATGTATTTAGATCATGTCTAGCACAAAAACTTCATTGCCATTGCTTGCATTAAGATGCAACAGCTTAAAGAAATACTGAGGCTGAAAACAGTGTGAAAACGCTTAGAATGGCCTGTTCTGTGCATTTCTTACCAAAACAACACTACTTTGAACAAAGTGATTTCAATGCATTTTAAAGGTATTTGCCTTCTTCAGGGATGTATTTGGATCATATCTAGCACAAAAACTTTATTGCCATTGCCTCCATTAAGATGCTTAAGCTTAAAGCATCACTGAGGCTGTAAACAGTGCGAAAACGCTTAGAATGGCCTGTTCTGTGCATTTCAGACCAAAAGAACACTACTTTGAACAAAGTTATTTCAATGCATTTTAAAAGTATTTGCCTTCTTCAGGGATATCTAGCACAAAAACTTTATTGCCATTGCCTGCATTAAGATGCAGCAGTTTAAAGAAATACTGAGGCTAGAAACAGTGCGAAAAGGCTTAATGGCCTGTTCTGTGCATTTCAGGCCAAAAGATCACTACTTTGAAGAAAGTGATTTCAATGCATTTTAAAGGTGTTTGCCTTCTTCAGGGATGTATTTAGATCATGTCTAGCACAAAAACTTTATTGCCATTGCCTCCATTAAGAGACAGCAGCTTTAAGAAATACTGAGGCTGTAAACAGTGGGAAAACGCTTAGAATGGCCTGTTCTGTGCATTTCAGACCAAAAGAACATTACTTTGAACAAAGTGATTTTAATGCATTTTAAAGGTGTTTGCCTTCTTCAGGGATGTATTTGGATCATATCTAGCACAAAAACTTTATTGCCATTGCCTCCATTAAGAGACAGCAGCTTAAAGAAATACTGAGGCTGGAAACAGTGCGAAAACGCTTAGAATGGCCTGTTCTGTGCATTTCTTACCAAAAGAACACTACTTTGAACAAAGTGATTTCAATGCATTTTAAAGGTATTTGCCTTCTTCAGGGATGTATTTGGACCATATCTAGCACATAAACTTCATTGCCATTGCTTGCATTAAGAAACAGAAGCTTAAAGCATCACTGAGGCTGTAAACAGTGCGAAAACGCTTAATGGCCTTTTCTGTGCATTTCAGACCAAAAGAAAATTACTTTGAACAAAGTGATTTCAATGCATTTTAAAGGTATTTGCCTTCTTCAGGGATGTATTTGGACCATATCTAGCACAAAAACTTTATTGCCATTGCTTGCATTAAGATGCAGCAGATAAAACATATACTGAGGCTGGAAACAGTGCAAAAACGCTTAATGGCCTGTTCTGTGCATTTCAGACCAAAAGAAAACTACTTTGAACAAAGTAATTTCAATGCATTTTAAAGGTGTTTGCCTGCTTCAGGGATGTATTTGGATCATATCTAGCACAAAAACTTTATTGCCATTGCTTGCATTAAGATGCAGCAGATAAAACATATACTGAGGCTGGAAACAGTGCAAAAACGCTTAATGGCCTGTTCTGTGCATTTCAGACCAAAAGAAAACTACTTTGAACAAAGTAATTTCAATGCATTTTAAAGGTGTTTGCCTGCTTCAGGGATGTATTTGGATCATATCTAGCACAAAAACTTTATTGCCATTGCCTCTATTAAGATGCTTAAGCTTAAAGCATCACTGAGGCTGTAAACAGTGCGAAAACGCTTAGAATGGCCTGTTCTGTGCATTTCAGACCAAAAGAACACTACTTTGAACAAAGTTATTTCAATGCATTTTAAAAGTATTTGCCTTCTTCAGGGATGTATTTGGATCATATCTAGCACAAAAACTTCATTGCCATTGCTTGCATTAAGAAACAGAAGCTTAAAGCATCACTGAGGCTGTAAACAGTGCGAAAACGCTTAATGGCCTTTTCTGTGCATTTCAGACCAAAAGAAAACTACTTTGAACAAAGTGATTTAAATGCATTTTAAAGGTGTTTGCATTTTTCAAGGATGTATTTGGATCATATCTAGCACAAAAACTTTTTTGCCATTGCCTACATTAAGATGCAGCAGCTTAAAGAAATACTGAGGCTGGAAACAGTGCGAAAACGCTTAATGGCCGGTTCTGTGCATTTCAGACCAAAAGAAAACTACTTTGAACAAAGTGATTTAAATGCATTTTCAAAGGTGTTTGCCTGCTTCAGGGATGTATTTGGATCATATCTAGCACAAAAACTTTATTGCCATTGCCTCCATTAAGATGCTTAAGCTTAAAGCATCACTGAGGCTGTAAACAGTGCGAAAACGCTTAGAATGGCCTGTTCTGTGCATTTCAGACCAAAAGAACACTACTTTGAACAAAGTTATTTCAATGCATTTTAAAAGTATTTGCCTTCTTCAGGGATGTATTTGGATCATATCTAGCACAAAAACTTTATTGCCATTGCTTGCATTAAGATGCAGCTGTGACAAACTGGGTGGCGGTGTTCAAAAAACAAGGCAAAAGGTGGTGGATCCAAACGCAGGCTCAGGCGTGATTTAATCTTAAATGAGTTTATTAAAACAAAAACACACATGACTTGACTTCCCACAACTTAACTTGACAGGACAGGACAGGACAGGACAGGACTTCACATAACTTGACAAGGACTCAGGACTGACTAAACAAAAGACTTACATGAAAGAACCTCCACCACACAGAACATCACATCCATACAGGACGGGCGACGGACCAACAACTGACACAGACAAGACAGGGACTAAATACACAACGACCAGAAACAAGACACAGGTGAACGTAATAATTACATCAACTCAGGACATGACAAAAGAAACCAGACAGGACCACAGCGCCCTCCAGGGGTTGGAGGGCTGACTGTAACAGAGCCCCCCCCTCTAATGCCGGATTCTAGACGGCCTCAGAACCTGGGCCCCATGGCCCAGGCGACTAGAGGGGAGGGTGACAGGACAGACAGAGACTAGGACAGACTAAGACAAGACAGGCAGACCAGACCAAACAAACTTAAAGTGTCCATGAATCAAATGTTCATAAGTCCCTTCATGGTGGGCTCAACCAAAAAAGTCAGAAGCGGACCCCTCCGGGGGGCCGCCGAGCTCAGGAACCAGACGCGGACCCCTCCGTGGGGCCGCCGGACACAGGAACCAGACGCGGACCCCTCCGTGGGGCCGCCGGACACAGGAACCAGACGCGGACCCCTCCGTGGGGCCGCCGGACACAGGAACCAGACGCGGACCCCTCCGTGGGGCCGCCGGACACAGGAACCAGACGCGGACCCCTCCGTGGGGCCGCCGGACACAGGAACCAGACGCGGACCCCTCCGTGGGGCCGCCGGACACAGGAACCAGACGCGGACCCCTCCGTGGGGCCGCCGGACACAGGAACCAGACGCGGACCCCTCCTTGGGGCCGCCAGACTCAGGAACCGGTGCGGACCCCTCCTTGGGGCCGCCAGACTCAGGAACCGGTGCGGACCCCTCCTTGGGGCCGCCAGACTCAGGAACCGGTGCGGACCCCTCCTTGGGGCCGCCAGACTCATGAACAGGTGCGGACCCCTCCTTGGGGCCGCCAGACTCAGGAACAGGTGCGGACCCCTCCTTGGGGCCGCCAGACTCAGGAACAGAAGCGGACCCCTCCTTGGGGCCGCTGGAAACAGGAACCGACCAATCCATGGAACCGAAGGAGCTCATCGCTCCAGGGGCCAGAGACAGCCCCCCATGGACCGCTGGAAACAGGAACCAGAAGCGGACCCCTCCTTGGAGCCGCTGGAAACAGGAACAGACAGAAGCGGACCCCTCCTTGGGGCCGCTGGAAACAGGAACCGACCAATCCATGGAACCGAAGGAGCTCATCGCTCCAGGGGCCAGAAACAGCCCCCCATGGACCGCCGGGACAGGAACCAGAAGCGGACCCCTCCTTGGGGCTGCCGGAAACAGGAACCAGAAGCGAACCCCTCCTTGGGGCCGCCGGAACAGGAACAGACGCAGAGACCCCTCCTTGGGGTCTCTGGGTAGGTGCAACGGGGACAAGCCGTTGTTTCTCCTTAGCCTGTCGTCTCCTCCTGGAGACGCTGGGCGAAGGAGCAGGTGCGACAGTGGTGAACCGCCGACTTTCACTAGCCGGCGTCTCCACCTAAAGACGCCGGGGTGCTGGAGCTGGCGCTGCAGCCACAATGTCGATTCCAGACGTTGTGGGGGCGGTGACCAGACTCCGTATAACTGGCCCTGGCGGTGATGCCCTCCTCTGGACCACCAGGGACAGACGAGGAAGCGACGACCCTCACTGGATTGCCGGGGACGGTGGACCTCTCCGGACCACCGGAGTCAGACGAGGAGGTGACGACACCTCTGGACCACCGGAGACAGATGAGGAACGGTGGACCTCTCCGGACCACCGGAGTCAGACGAGGAGGTGATGACTCCTCTGGACCACCAGAAACAGATGAGGGGGTGCGGCCTCTCCGTCCAGGAGAGCCGGTAACAGACAGGAGCGTGGGCGGCCTCTACGTCCAGGAGAGCCGGTAACAGACAGGAGTGTAGGCGGCGTCTCCGTCCAGGAGAGCCGGTAGCGGACAGGAGTGTAGGCGGCGTCTCCGTCCAGGAGAGCCGGTAGCGGACAGGAGTGTAGGCGGCGTCTCCGTCCAGGAGAGCCGGTAGCGGACAGGAGTGTAGGCGGCGTCTCCGTCCAGGAGAGCCGGTAACAGACAGGAGCGTGGGCGGCCTCTCCGTCCAGGAGAGCCGGTAACAGACAGGAGCGTGGGCGGCCTCTCCGTCCAGGAGAGCCGGTAACAGATGAGAGTGAGCGGCGTCTCCGTCCAGGAGAGCCGGTAACAGACGAGGGTGAGCGGCGTCTCCGTCCAGGAGAGCCGGTAACAGACGAGGGTGAGCGGCGTCTCCGTCCAGGAGAGCCGGTAACAGACGAGGGTGAGCGGCGTCTCCGTCCAGGAGAGCCGGTAGCAGACAGGAGTGTAGGCGGCGTCTCCGTCCAGGAGACCCGGTAGCGGGCAGGAGTGTGGGCGGCGTCTCTGTCCAGGAGAGTCGGTAGCGGACAGGAGTGTGGGCGGCGTCGGGGTGCTGGAGCTGGAGCTGCTGGCCGCGGTGCGACTCCGAGCGCCGCGGGGCAAGAACCGGGCTCCAGGTAGGTGCAGCGGGGAGGAGCCGCTGTTTCCCCAAGTCTGTTCTCTCCTCCTGGAGAAAAACAGGGCGAAGGGGTGGGTGCAGCGGTGGTGAGCCGCCGACTTTTACCGGCCGACGTCTCCACCTTAAGACGCCGGGGTGTTGGAAACCGGAGCTGCTGGTCGCGGTGTCGATCCCGACGTTGCGGGGCAGGACCAGACTCCGTGCGAGTGGCCCCGGGGGTGACCACCCCCTGGCACACACACAATAAAAAAAACACCAAACAAAAACTCGGAGCAAAAAAAAGAAAAGAGTCTGCTGGATCCGTGAGTGGTTGGTCCGTACTGTGACAAACTGGGTGGCGGTGTTCAAAAAACAAGGCAAAAGGTGGTGGATCCAAACGCAGGCTCAGGCGTGATTTAATCTTAAATGAGTTTATTAAAACAAAAACACACATGACTTGACTTCCCACAACTTAACTTGACAGGACAGGACAGGACAGGACAGGACTTCACATAACTTGACAAGGACTCAGGACTGACTAAACAAAAGACTTACATGAAAGAACCTCCACCACACAGAACATCACATCCATACAGGACGGGCGACGGACCAACAACTGACACAGACAAGACAGGGACTAAATACACAACGACCAGAAACAAGACACAGGTGAACGTAATAATTACATCAACTCAGGACATGACAAAAGAAACCAGACAGGACCACAGCGCCCTCCAGGGGTTGGAGGGCTGACTGTAACAGCAGCAGCTTAAAGCATCACTGAGGCTGTAAACAGTGCGAAAACGCTTAATGGCCTGTTCTGTGCATTTCAGACCTGAAGAAATCTACTTTGAACAAAGTGATTTAAATGCATTTTAAAGGTGTTTGCATTTTTCAAGGATGTATTTGGATCATATCTAGCACAAAAACTTTTTTGCCATTGCCTACATTAAGATGCAGCAGCTTAAAGAAATACTGAGGCTGGAAACAGTGCGAAAACGCTTAATGGCCTGTTCTGTGCATTTCAGACCAAAATAAAACTACTTTGAACAAAGTGATTTAAATGCATTTTAAAGGTGTTTGCCAGCTTCAGGGATGTATTTGGATTATATCTAGCACAAAAACTTTATTGCCATTGCCTCCATTAAGAGACAGCAGCTTAAAGCATCACTGAGGCTGTAAACAGTGCGAAAACGCTTAATGGCCTTTTCTGTGCATTTCAGACCAAAAGAAAATTACTTTGAACAAAGTGATTTAAATGCATTTTAAAGGTATTTGCCTTCTTCAGGGATGTATTTGGACCATATCTAGCACAAAAACTTTATTGCCATTGCTTGCATTAAGATGCAGCAGATAAAACATATACTGAGGCTGGAAACAGTGCAAAAACGCTTAATGGCCTGTTCTGTGCATTTCAGACCAAAAGAAAACTACTTTGAACAAAGTAATTTCAATGCATTTTAAAGGTGTTTGCCTGCTTCAGGGATGTATTTGGATCATATCTAGCACAAAAACTTCATTGCCATTGCTTGCATTAAGAAACAGAAGCTTAAAGCATCACTGAGGCTGTAAACAGTGGGAAAACGCTTAGAATGGCCTGTTCTGTGCATTTCAGACCAAAAGAAAACTACTTTGAACAAAGTGATTTAAATGCATTTTAAAGGTGTTTGCCTTCTTCAGGGATGTATTTGGATCATATCTAGCACATAAACTTCATTGCCATTGCTTGCATTAAGAAACAGAAGCTTAAAGCATCACTGAGGCTGTAAACAGTGCGAAAACGCTTAATGGCCTTTTCTGTGCATTTCAGACCAAAAGAAAATTACTTTGAACAAAGTGATTTCAATGCATTTTAAAGGTATTTGCCTTCTTCAGGGATGTATTTGGATCATATCTAGCACAAAAACTTTATTACCATTGCCTGCATTAAGATGCAGCAGCTTAAAGAAATACTGAGGCTGGAAACAGTGCGAAAACGCTTAACGGCCTGTTCTGTGCATTTCAGACCAAAAGAAAACTACTTTCAACAAAGTGATTTAAATGCATTTTATAGGTGTTTGCCTGCTTCAGGGATGTATTTAGATCATGTCTAGCACAAAAACTTCATTGCCATTGCTTGCATTAAGATGCAACAGCTTAAAGAAATACTGAGGCTGAAAACAGTGTGAAAACGCTTAGAATGGCCTGTTCTGTGCATTTCTTACCAAAACAACACTACTTTGAACAAAGTGATTTCAATGCATTTTAAAAGTATTTGCCTTCTTCAGGGATGTATTTGGATCATATCTAGCACAAAAACTTTATTGCCATTGCTTGCATTAAGATGCAGCAGCTTAAAGCATCACTGAGGCTGTAAACAGTGCGAAAACGCTTAATGGCCTGTTCTGTGCATTTCAGACCTGAAGAAATCTACTTTGAACAAAGTGATTTAAATGCATTTTAAAGGTGTTTGCATTTTTCAAGGATGTATTTGGATCATATCTAGCACAAAAACTTTTTTGCCATTGCCTACATTAAGATGCAGCAGCTTAAAGAAATACTGAGGCTGGAAACAGTGCGAAAACGCTTAATGGCCTGTTCTGTGCATTTCAGACCAAAATAAAACTACTTTGAACAAAGTGATTTAAATGCATTTTAAAGGTGTTTGCCAGCTTCAGGGATGTATTTGGATTATATCTAGCACAAAAACTTTATTGCCATTGCCTCCATTAAGAGACAGCAGCTTAAAGCATCACTGAGGCTGTAAACAGTGCGAAAACGCTTAATGGCCTGTTCTGTGCATTTCAGACCAAAAGAAAACTACTTTGAACAAAGTGATTTAAATGCATTTTAAAGGTGTTTGCCTGCTTCAGGGATGTATTTGGATCATATCTAGCACAAAAACTTTATTGCCATTGCTTGCATTAAGATGCAGCAGCTTAAAGAAATACTGAGGCTGGAAACAGTGCGAAAACGCTTAATGGCCTGTTTTGTGCATTTCTTACCAAAACAACACTACTTTGAACAAAGTGATTTCAATGCATTTTAAAGGTATTTGCCTTCTTCAGGGATGTATTTGGACCATATCTAGCACAAAAACTTTATTGCCATTGCTTGCATTAAGATGCAGCAGATAAAACATATACTGAGGCTGGAAACAGTGCAAAAACGCTTAATGGCCTGTTCTGTGCATTTCAGACCAAAAGAACACTACTTTGAACAAAGTGATTTCAATGCATTTTAAAGGTGTTTGCCTTCTTCAGGGATGTATTTGGATCATATCTAGCACAAAAACTTCATTGCCATTGCTTGCATTAAGAAACAGAAGCTTAAAGCATCACTGAGGCTGTAAACAGTGCGAAAACGCTTAATGGCCTTTTCTGTGCATTTCAGACCAAAAGAAAACTACTTTGAACAAAGTGATTTAAATGCATTTTAAAGGTGTTTGCATTTTTCAAGGATGTATTTGGATCATATCTAGCACAAAAACTTTTTTGCCATTGCCTACATTAAGATGCAGCAGCTTAAAGAAATACTGAGGCTGGAAACAGTGCGAAAACGCTTAATGGCCGGTTCTGTGCATTTCAGACCAAAAGAAAACTACTTTGAACAAAGTGATTTAAATGCATTTTCAAAGGTGTTTGCCTGCTTCAGGGATGTATTTGGATCATATCTAGCACAAAAACTTTATTGCCATTGCTTGCATTAAGATGCAGCAGCTTAAAGCATCACTGAGGCTGTAAACAGTGCGAAAACGCTTAATGGCCTGTTCTGTGCATTTCAGACCAAAAGAAAACTACTTTGAACAAAGTGATTTAAATGCATTTTAAAGGTGTTTGCATTTTTCAAGGATGTATTTGGATCATATCTAGCACAAAAACTTTTTTGCCATTGCCTACATTAAGATGCAGCAGCTTAAAGAAATACTGAGGCTGGAAACAGTGTGAAAACGCTTAATGGCCTGTTCTGTGCATTTCAGACCAAAAGAACACTACTTTGAACAAAGTGATTTCAATGCATTTTAAAGGTGTTTGCCTTCTTCAGGGATGTATTTGGATCATATCTAGCACAAAAACTTCATTGCCATTGCTTGCATTAAGAAACAGAAGCTTAAAGCATCACTGAGGCTGTAAACAGTGCGAAAACGCTTAATGGCCTTTTCTGTGCATTTCAGACCAAAAGAAAACTACTTTGAACAAAGTGATTTAAATGCATTTTAAAGGTGTTTGCATTTTTCAAGGATGTATTTGGATCATATCTAGCACAAAAACTTTTTTGCCATTGCCTACATTAAGATGCAGCAGCTTAAAGAAATACTGAGGCTGGAAACAGTGCGAAAACGCTTAATGGCCGGTTCTGTGCATTTCAGACCAAAAGAAAACTACTTTGAACAAAGTGATTTAAATGCATTTGAAAGGTGTTTGCCTGCTTCAGGGATGTATTTGGATCATATGTAGCACAAAAACTTTATTGCCATTGCCTGCATTAAGATGCAGCAGTTTAAAGAAATACTGAGGCTAGAAACAGTGCGAAAAGGCTTAATGGCCTGTTCTGTGCATTTCAGGCCAAAAGATCACTACTTTGAAGAAAGTGATTTCAATGCATTTTAAAGGTGTTTGCCTTCTTCAGGGATGTATTTAGATCATGTCTAGCACAAAAACTTTATTGCCATTGCCTCCATTAAGAGACAGCAGCTTTAAGAAATACTGAGGCTGTAAACAGTGGGAAAACGCTTAGAATGGCCTGTTCTGTGCATTTCAGACCAAAAGAACATTACTTTGAACAAAGTGATTTTAATGCATTTTAAAGGTGTTTGCCTTCTTCAGGGATGTATTTGGATCATATCTAGCACAAAAACTTTATTGCCATTGCCTCCATTAAGAGACAGCAGCTTAAAGAAATACTGAGGCTGGAAACAGTGCGAAAACGCTTAGAATGGCCTGTTCTGTGCATTTCTTACCAAAAGAACACTACTTTGAACAAAGTGATTTCAATGCATTTTAAAGGTATTTGCCTTCTTCAGGGATGTATTTGGACCATATCTAGCACATAAACTTCATTGCCATTGCTTGCATTAAGAAACAGAAGCTTAAAGCATCACTGAGGCTGTAAACAGTGCGAAAACGCTTAATGGCCTTTTCTGTGCATTTCAGACCAAAAGAAAATTACTTTGAACAAAGTGATTTCAATGCATTTTAAAGGTATTTGCCTTCTTCAGGGATGTATTTGGACCATATCTAGCACAAAAACTTTATTGCCATTGCTTGCATTAAGATGCAGCAGATAAAACATATACTGAGGCTGGAAACAGTGCAAAAACGCTTAATGGCCTGTTCTGTGCATTTCAGACCAAAAGAAAACTACTTTGAACAAAGTAATTTCAATGCATTTTAAAGGTGTTTGCCTGCTTCAGGGATGTATTTGGATCATATCTAGCACAAAAACTTTATTGCCATTGCTTGCATTAAGATGCAGCAGCTTAAAGAAATACTGAGGCTGGAAACAGTGCGAAAACGCTTAATGGCCGGTTCTGTGCATTTCAGACCAAAAGAAAACTACTTTGAACAAAGTGATTTAAATGCATTTTCAAAGGTGTTTGCCTGCTTCAGGGATGTATTTGGATCATATCTAGCACAAAAACTTTATTGCCATTGCCTCCATTAAGATGCTTAAGCTTAAAGCATCACTGAGGCTGTAAACAGTGCGAAAACGCTTAGAATGGCCTGTTCTGTGCATTTCAGACCAAAAGAACACTACTTTGAACAAAGTTATTTCAATGCATTTTAAAAGTATTTGCCTTCTTCAGGGATGTATTTGGATCATATCTAGCACAAAAACTTTATTGCCATTGCTTGCATTAAGATGCAGCAGCTTAAAGCATCACTGAGGCTGTAAACAGTGCGAAAACGCTTAATGGCCTGTTCTGTGCATTTCAGACCTGAAGAAATCTACTTTGAACAAAGTGATTTAAATGCATTTTAAAGGTGTTTGCATTTTTCAAGGATGTATTTGGATCATATCTAGCACAAAAACTTTTTTGCCATTGCCTACATTAAGGTGCAGCAGCTTAAAGAAATACTGAGGCTGGAAACAGTGCGAAAACGCTTAATGGCCTGTTCTGTGCATTTCAGACCAAAATAAAACTACTTTGAACAAAGTGATTTAAATGCATTTTAAAGGTGTTTGCCAGCTTCAGGGATGTATTTGGATTATATCTAGCACAAAAACTTTATTGCCATTGCCTCCATTAAGAGACAGCAGCTTAAAGCATCACTGAGGCTGTAAACAGTGCGAAAACGCTTAATGGCCTGTTCTGTGCATTTCAGACCAAAAGAAAACTACTTTGAACAAAGTGATTTAAATGCATTTTAAAGGTGTTTGCCTGCTTCAGGGATGTATTTGGATCATATCTAGCACAAAAACTTTATTGCCATTGCTTGCATTAAGATGCAGCAGCTTAAAGAAATACTGAGGCTGGAAACAGTGCGAAAACGCTTAATGGCCTGTTTTGTGCATTTCTTACCAAAACAACACTACTTTGAACAAAGTGATTTCAATGCATTTTAAAGGTATTTGCCTTCTTCAGGGATGTATTTGGACCATATCTAGCACAAAAACTTTATTGCCATTGCTTGCATTAAGATGCAGCAGATAAAACATATACTGAGGCTGGAAACAGTGCAAAAACGCTTAATGGCCTGTTCTGTGCATTTCAGACCAAAAGAACACTACTTTGAACAAAGTGATTTCAATGCATTTTAAAGGTGTTTGCCTTCTTCAGGGATGTATTTGGATCATATCTAGCACAAAAACTTCATTGCCATTGCTTGCATTAAGAAACAGAAGCTTAAAGCATCACTGAGGCTGTAAACAGTGCGAAAACGCTTAATGGCCTTTTCTGTGCATTTCAGACCAAAAGAAAACTACTTTGAACAAAGTGATTTAAATGCATTTTAAAGGTGTTTGCATTTTTCAAGGATGTATTTGGATCATATCTAGCACAAAAACTTTTTTGCCATTGCCTACATTAAGATGCAGCAGCTTAAAGAAATACTGAGGCTGGAAACAGTGCGAAAACGCTTAATGGCCGGTTCTGTGCATTTCAGACCAAAAGAAAACTACTTTGAACAAAGTGATTTAAATGCATTTTCAAAGGTGTTTGCCTGCTTCAGGGATGTATTTGGATCATATCTAGCACAAAAACTTTATTGCCATTGCCTCTATTAAGATGCTTAAGCTTAAAGCATCACTGAGGCTGTAAACAGTGCGAAAACGCTTAGAATCGCCTGTTCTGTGCATTTCAGACCAAAAGAACACTACTTTGAACAAAGTGATTTCAATGCATTTTAAAGGTGTTTTCCTGCTTCAGGGATGTATTTGGATCATATCTAGCACAGAAACTTTATTCACATTGCTTGCATTAAGATGCAACAGCTTAAAGCATCACTGAGGCTGTAAACAGTGCGAAAACGCTTAACGGCCTGTTCAGTGCATTTCAGACCAAAAGAACACTACTTTGAAAAATGTAATTTAAATGCATTTTAAAGGTGTTTGCCTGCTTCAGGGATGTATTTGGATCATATCTAGCACAAAAACTTGTTTGGCATTGCTTGCAATAAGATGCAGCAGCTTAAAGCATCACTTAGGCTGGAAACAGTGCCAAAACGCTTAGAATCGCCTGTTCTGTGCATTTCAGACCAAATGAACACTACTTTGGTCAAAGTAATTTTAATGCATTTTAACGGTGTTTGCCTGCTTCAGGGATGTATTTGGATCATATCTAGCACAAAAACTTGTTTGGCATTGCTTGCAATAAGATGCAGCAGCTTAAAGCATCACTGAGGTTGGAAACAGTGCCAAAACGCTTAGAATCGCCTGTTCTGTGCATTTCAGACCAAATGAACACTACTTTAGTCAAAGTAAATTTAATGCATGTCTAAGGTGTTTGACTGTTTTAGGGATGTATTTGGATCATATCCAGCACAAAAACTTGTTTGGCATTGCTTGCAATAAGATGCAGCAGCTTAAAGCATCACTGAGGTTGGAAACAGTGCCAAAACGCTTAGAATCGCCTGTTCTGTGCATTTCAGACCAAATGAACACTACTTTGGTCAAAGTAAATTTAATGCATGTCTAAGGTGTTTGCCTGCTTCAGGGATGTATTTGGATCATGTCTAGCACAAAAACTTGTTTGGCATTGCTTGCAATAAGATGCAGCAGCTTAAAGCATCACTGAGGTTGGAAACAGTGCCAAAACGCTTAGAATCGCCTGTTCTGTGCATTTCAGACCAAATGAACACTACTTTGGTCAAAATAATTTTAATGCATTTTAAAGGTGTTTGCCTGCTTCAGGGATGTATTTGGATCATATCTAGCACAAAAACTTGTTTGGCATTGCTTGCAATAAGATGCAGCAGCTTAAAGCATCACTGAGGCTGGAAATAGTGCCAAAACGCTTAGAATCGCCTGTTCTGTGCATTTTAGACCTAATGAACACTACTTTGGTCAAAGTAATTTTAATGCATTTTAAAGGTGTTTGCCTGCTTCAGGTATGTATTTGGATCATATCTAGCACAAAAACTTGTTTGGCATTGCTTGCAATAAGATGCAGAAGCTTAAAGCATCACTGAGGTTGGAAACAGTGCCAAAACGCTTAGAATCGCCTGTTCTGTGCATTTCAGACCAAATGAACACTACTTTGGTCAAAGTAAATTTAATGCATGTCTAAGGTGTTTGCCTGTTTTAGGGATGTATTTGGATCATATCCAGCACAAAAACTTGTTTGGCATTGCTTGCAATAAGATGCAGCAGCTTAAAGCATCACTGAGGTTGGAAACAGTGCCAAAACGCTTAGAATCGCCTGTTCTGTGCATTTCAGACCAAATGAACACTACTTTGGTCAAAATAATTTTAATGCATTTTAAAGGCGTTTGCCTGCTTCAGGGATATATTTGGATCATATCTAGCACAAAAACTTGTTTGGCTTTGCTTGCAATAAGATGCAGCAGCTTAAAGCATCACTGAGATTGGAAACAGTGCCAAAACGCTTAGAATCGCCTGTTCTGTGCATTTCTGACCAAATGAACACTACTTTGGTCAAAATAATTTTAATGCATTTTAAAGGTGTTTGCCTGCTTCAGGGATGTATTTGGATGATATCTAGCACAAAAACTTGTTTGGCATTGCTTGCAAGAAGCTGCAGCAGCTTAAAGCATCACTGAGGCTGGAAACAGTGCCAAAACGCTTAGAATCGCCTGTTCTGTGCATTTCAGACCAAATGAACACTACTTTGGTCAAAGTAAATTTAATGCATGTCTAAGGTGTTTGCCTGCTTCAGGGATGTATTTGGATCATATCCAGCACAAAAAGTTGTTTGGCATTGCTTGCAATAAGATGCAGCAGCTTAAAGCATCACTGAGGTTGGAAACAGTGCCAAAACGCTTAGAATCGCCTGTTCTGTGCATTTCTGACCAAATGAACACTACTTTGGTCATAATAATTTTAATGCATTTTAAAGGTGTTTGCCTGCTTCAGGGATGTATTTGGATCATATCTAGCACAAAAACTTGTTTGGCATTGCTTGCAAACAGCTTAAAGCATCACTGAGGCTGGAAACAGTGCCAAAACGCTTAGAATCGCCTGTTCTGTGCATTTCAGACCAAATGAACACTACTTTGGTCAAAGTAATTTTAATGCATGTCTAAGGTGTTTGCCTGCTTCAGGGATGTATTTGGATCATATCCAGCACAAAAAGTTGTTTGGCATTGCTTGCAATAAGATGCAGCAGCTTGAAGCATCACTTAGGCTGGAAACAGTGCCAAAACGCTTAGAATCGCCTGTTCTGTGCATTTCAGACCAAATGAACACTAGTTTGGTCAAAACAATTTTAATGCATTTTAAAGGTGTTTGCCTGCTTCAGGGATGTATTTGGATGATATCTAGCACAAAAACCTGTTTGGCATTGCTTGCAATAAGATGCAGCAGCTGAAAGCATCACTGAGGTTGGAAACAGTGCCAAAACGCTTAGAATCGCCTGTTCTGTGCATTTCTGACCAAATGAACACTACTTTTGTCAAAGTAATTTTAATGCATTTTAAAGGTGTTTGCCTGCTTCAGGGATGTATTTGTATCATATCTAGCACAAAAACTTGTTTGACATTGCTTGCAATAAGATGCAGCAGCTTAAAGCATCACTGAGGTTGGAAACAGTGCCAAAACGCTTAGAATCGCCTGTTCTGTGCATTTCAGACCAAATGAACACTACTTTGGTCAAAGTAAATTTAATGCATGTCTAAGGTGTTTGCCTGCTTCAGGGATGTATTTGGATCATATCCAGCACAAAAAGTTGTTTGGCATTGCTTGCAATAAGATGCAGCAGCTTAAAGCATCACTGAGGTTGGAAACAGTGCCAAAACGCTTAGAATCGCCTGTTCTGTGCATTTCTGACCAAATGAACACTACTTTGGTCATAATAATTTTAATGCATTTTAAAGGTGTTTGCCTGCTTCAGGGATGTATTTGGATCATATCTAGCACAAAAACTTGATTGGCATTGCTTGCAAACAGCTTAAAGCATCACTGAGGCTGGAAACAGTGCCAAAACGCTTAGAATCACCTGTTCTGTGCATTTCAGACCAAATGAACACTACTTTGGTCAAAGTAAATTTAATGCATTTCTAAGGTGTTTGCCTGCTTCAGGGATGTATTTGGATGATATCTAGCACAAAAACTTGTTTGGCATTGCTTGCAAGAAGCTGCAGCAGCTTAAAGCATCACTGAGGCTGTAAACAGTGCCAAAACGCTTAGAATCGCCTGTTCTGTGCATTTCAGACCAAATGAACAATACTTTGGTCTAAGTAATTTTAATGCATTTTAAAGATGTTTGGCTGCTTCAGGGATGTATTTGGATGATATCTAGCACAAAAACTTGTTTGGCATTGCTTGCAAGAAGCTGCAGCAGCTTAAAGCATCACTGAGGTTGGAAACAGTGCCAAAACGCTTAGAATCGCCTGTTCTGTGCATTTCAGACCTAATGAACACAACTTTTGTCAAAGTAATTTTAATGCATTTTAAAGGTGTTTTTCTCTTTCAGGGATGTATTTGGATGATATCTAGCACAAAAACTTGTTTGGCATTGCTTGCAAGCAGCTTAAAGCATCACTGAGGCTGGAAACAGTGCCAAAACGCTTAGAATCGCCTGTTCTGTGCATTTCAGACCAAATGAACACTACTTTGGTCAAAGTAATTTTAATGCATTTTAAAGGTGTTTGCCTGCTTCAAGGATGTATTTGGATCATATCTAGCACAAAAACTTGTTTGGCATTGCTTGCAATAAGATGCAGCAGCTTAAAGCATCACTGAGGTTGGAAACAGTGCCAAAACGCTTAGAATCGCCTGTTCTGTGCATTTCAGACCAAATGAACACTACTTTGGTCAAAGTAATTTTAATGCATTTTAAAGGTGTTTGCCTGCTTCAGGGATGTATTTGGATGATATCTAGCACAAAAACTTGTTTGGCATTGCTTGCAATAAGATGCAGCAGCTTAAAGCATCACTGAGGTTGGAAACAGTGCCAAAACGCTTAGAATCGCCTGTTCTGTGCATTTCAGACCAAATGAACACTACTTTGGTCAAAATAATTTTAATGCATTTTAAAGGTGTTTTTTTGCTTCAGGGATGTATTTGGATCATATCTAGCACAGAAACTTTATTCACATTGCTTGCATTAAGATGCAACAGCTTAAAGCATCACTGAGGCTGGAAACAGTGCGAAAACGCTTAATGGCCTGTTCTGTGCATTTCAGACCAAAAGAACACTACTTTGAACAAAGTGATTTCAATGCATTTTAAAGGTGTTTGCCAGCTTCAGGGATGTATTTGGATCATATCTAGCACAAAAACTTTATTGCCATTGCCTGCATTAAGATGCAGCAGATAAAACATATACTGAGGCTGGAAACAGTGCGAAAACGCTTAATGGCCTGTTCTGTGCATTTCAGACCAAAAGAACACTACTTTGAACAAAGTGATTTAAGTGCATTTTAAAGGTGTTTGCCTTCTTCAGGGATGTATTTGGATCATATCTAGCACAAAAACTTTATTGCCATTGCCTCCATTAAGATGCTTAAGCTTAAAGCATCACTGAGGCTGGAAACAGTGCGAAAACGCTTAGAATGGCCTGTTCAGACCATAAGGACACTACTTTTGTCACAGTGATTTCAAAGCATTTTAAAGGTGTTTGCCTTGTTCAAGGATGTATTTAGATCATATCTAGCACAAAAACTTCATTGCCATTGCTGACATTAAGATGCAGCAGCTTAAAGAAATACTGAGGCAGGAAACAGTGCGAAAACGCTTAGAATGGCCTGTTCTGTGCATTTGATGCCAAAGAACACTACTTTGGTCAAAGTGATTTCAATGCATTTTAAAGGTGTTTGCCTGCTTCAGGGATGTATTTGGATCATATCTACCACAAAAACTTTATTGCCATTGCTTGCATTAAGATGCAGCAGCTTAAAGAAATACTGAGGCTGGAAACAGTGCGAAAACGCTTTATGGTCTGTTCTGTGCATTTCAGACCAAAAGAACACTACTTTGAACAAAGTGATTTAAATGCATTTTAAAGGTGTTTGCCTGCTTTAGGGATGTATTTAGATCATATCTAGCACATACACTTTATTGCCATTGCCTCCATTAAGATGCATCACTGAGGCTGGAAACAGTGCGAAAACGCTTAATGGCCTTTTCTGTGCATTTCAGACCAAAAGAACACTACTTTGATCAAAGTGATTTTAATTCATTTTAAAGGTGTTTGCCTGCTTTAGGGATGTATTTGGATAATATCTAGCACAAAAACTTTATTGCCATTGCCTCCATTAAGAGACAGCAGCTTAAAGCATCACTGAGGCTATAAACAGTGCGAAAACGCTTAATGGCCTGTTCTGTGCATTTCAGACCAAAAGAAAACTACTTTGAACAAAGTGATTTAAATGCATTTTAAAGGTGTTTGCCTGCTTCAGGGATGTATTTGGATCATATCTAGCACAAAAACTTTATTGCCATTGCTTGCATTAAGATGCAGCAGATAAAACATATACTGAGGCTGGAAACAGTGCGAAAACGCTTAATGGCCTGTTCTGTGCATTTCAGACCAAAAGAAAACTACTTTGAACAAAGTGATTTAAATGCATTTTAAAGGTGTTTGCCTGCTTCAGGGATGTATTTGGATCATATCTAGCACAAAAACTTTATTGCCATTGCCTGCATTAAGATGCAGCAGCTTAAAGCATCACTGAGGCTGTAAACAGTGCGAAAACGCTTAATGGCCTGTTCTGTGCATTTCAGACCAAAAGAAAACTACTTTGAACACAGTGATTTAAATGCATTTTAAAGGTGTTTGCGTTCTTCAGGGATGTATTTGGATCATATCTAGCACAAAAACTTTATTGCCATTGCCTCCATTAAGATGCAGCAGTTTAAAGCATCACTGAGGCTATAAACAGTGCGAAAACGCTTAGAATGGCCTGTTCTGTGCATTTCAGACCATAAGAAAACTACTTTGAACAAAGTGATTTAAATGCATTTTAAAGGTGTTTGCTTTCTTCAGGGATGTATTTGGATCATATCTAGCACAAAAACTTTATTGCCATTGCCTCCATTAAGATGCAGCAGCTTAAAGCATCACTGAGGCTGGAAACAGTGCGAAAACGCTTAGAATGGACTGTTCTGTGCATTTCAGACCAAAAGAAAACTACTTTGAACAAAGTGATTTCAATGCATTTTAAAGGTATTTGCCTTCTTCAGTGATGTATTTGGATCATATCTAGCACAAAAACATTATTACCATTGCTTGCATTAAGATGCAGCAGATAAAACATATACTGAGGCTGGAAACAGTGCGAAAACGCTTAATGGCCTTTTCTGTGCATTTCAGACCAAAAGAACACTACTTTGATCAAAGTGATTTTAATTCATTTTAAAGGTGTTTGCCTGCTTTAGGGATGTATTTGGATCATATCTAGCACAAAAACTTTATTGCCATTGCCTCCATTAAGAGACAGCAGCTTAAAGCATCACTGAGGCTGTAAACAGTGCGAAAACGCTTAATGGCCTGTTCTGTGCATTTCAGACCAAAAGAACACTTATTTGAACAAAGTGATTTAAATGCATTTTAAAGGTGTTTGCCTTCTTCAGGGATGTATTTGGATCATATCTAGCACATACACTTTATTGCCATTGCCTCCATTAAGATGCATCACTGAGGCTGGAAACAGTGCGAAAACGCTTAATGGCCTTTTCTGTGCATTTCAGACCAAAAGAACACTACTTTGATCAAAGTGATTTTAATTCATTTTAAAGGTGTTTGCCTGCTTTAGGGATGTATTTGGATCATATCTAGCACAAAAACTTTATTGCCATTGCCTCCATTAAGAGACAGCAGCTTAAAGCATCACTGAGGCTATAAACAGTGCGAAAACGCTTAATGGCCTGTTCTGTGCATTTCAGACCAAAAGAAAACTACTTTGAACAAAGTGATTTAAATGCATTTTAAAGGTGTTTGCCTGCTTCAGGGATGTATTTGGATCATATCTAGCACAAAAACTTTATTGCCATTGCTTGCATTAAGATGCAGCAGATAAAACATATACTGAGGCTGGAAACAGTGCGAAAACGCTTAATGGCCTGTTCTGTGCATTTCAGACCAAAAGAAAACTACTTTGAACAAAGTGATTTAAATGCATTTTAAAGGTGTTTGCCTGCTTCAGGGATGTATTTGGATCATATCTAGCACAAAAACTTTATTGCCATTGCCTGCATTAAGATGCAGCAGCTTAAAGCATCACTGAGGCTGTAAACAGTGCGAAAACGCTTAATGGCCTGTTCTGTGCATTTCAGACCAAAAGAAAACTACTTTGAACACAGTGATTTAAATGCATTTTAAAGGTGTTTGCGTTCTTCAGGGATGTATTTGGATCATATCTAGCACAAAAACTTTATTGCCATTGCCTCCATTAAGATGCAGCAGTTTAAAGCATCACTGAGGCTATAAACAGTGCGAAAACGCTTAGAATGGCCTGTTCTGTGCATTTCAGACCATAAGAAAACTACTTTGAACAAAGTGATTTAAATGCATTTTAAAGGTGTTTGCTTTCTTCAGGGATGTATTTGGATCATATCTAGCACAAAAACTTTATTGCCATTGCCTCCATTAAGATGCAGCAGCTTAAAGCATCACTGAGGCTGGAAACAGTGCGAAAACGCTTAGAATGGACTGTTCTGTGCATTTCAGACCAAAAGAAAACTACTTTGAACAAAGTGATTTCAATGCATTTTAAAGGTATTTGCCTTCTTCAGTGATGTATTTGGATCATATCTAGCACAAAAACATTATTACCATTGCTTGCATTAAGATGCAGCAGATAAAACATATACTGAGGCTGGAAACAGTGCGAAAACGCTTAATGGCCTTTTCTGTGCATTTCAGACCAAAAGAACACTACTTTGATCAAAGTGATTTTAATTCATTTTAAAGGTGTTTGCCTGCTTTAGGGATGTATTTGGATCATATCTAGCACAAAAACTTTATTGCCATTGCCTCCATTAAGAGACAGCAGCTTAAAGCATCACTGAGGCTGTAAACAGTGCGAAAACGCTTAATGGCCTGTTCTGTGCATTTCAGACCAAAAGAACACTTATTTGAACAAAGTGATTTAAATGCATTTTAAAGGTGTTTGCCTTCTTCAGGGATGTATTTGGATCATATCTAGCACAAAAACTTTATTGCCATTGCCTGCATTAAGATGCAGCAGCTTAAAGAAATACTGAGGCTGGAAATAGTGCGAAAACGCTTAATGGCCTTTTCTGTGCATTTCAGACCAAAAGAAAACTACTCTGAACAAAGTGTTTTCAATGCATTTTAAAGGTGTTTGCCTGCTTCAGGGATGTATTTGGATCAACCCAGCACAAAAACTTTATTGCCATTGCCTGCATTAAGATGCAGCAGCTTAAAGCATCACTGAGGCTGTAAACAGTGCGAAAACGCTTAATGGCCTTTTCTGTGCATTTCAGACCAAAAGAAAACTACTTTGAACAAAGTGATTTAAATGCATTTTAAAGGTGTTTGCCTGCTTCAGGCATGTATTTGGATCATATCAAGCACATAAACTTTATTGCCATTGCCTCCATTAAGATGCTTAAGCTTAAAGCATCTCTGAGGCTGGCAACAGTGCGAAAACGCTTAATGGCCTTTTCTGTGCATTTCAGACCAAAAGAACAATACTTTGATCAAAGTGATTTTAATTCATTTTAAAGGTGTTTGCCTGCTTTAGGGATGTATTTGGATCATATCTAGCACAAAAACTTTATTGCCATTGCCTCCATTAAGATGCAGCAGCTTAAAGCATCACTGAGGCTGGAAACAGTGCGAAAACGCTTAGAATGGCCTGTTCTGTGCATTTCAGACCAAAAGAAAACTACTTTGAACAAAGTGATTTCAATGCATTTTAAAGGTATTTGCCAGCTTCAGGGATGTATTTGGATCATATCTATCACAAAAACTTTATTGCCATTACCTGCATTAAGATGCAGCAGCTTAAAGAAATACTGAGGCTGGAAACAGTGCGAAAACGCTTAATGGCCTTTTCTGTGCATTTCAGACCAAAACAACACTGCTTTGAACAAAGTGATTTCAATGCATTTTAAAGGTGTTTGCCTGCTTCAGGGATGTATTTGGATCATATCTAGCACAAAAACTTTATTGCCATTGCCTCCATTAAGATGCAGCAGCTTAAAGCATCACTGAGGCTTTAAACAGTGCGAAAACGCTTAATGGCCTGTTCTGTGCATTTCAGACCAAAAGAAAACTACTTTGAACAAAGTGATTTAAATGCATTTTAAAGGTGTTTGCCTTCTTCAGGGATGTATTTGGATCATATCTAGCACAAAAACTTTATTGCCATTGCCTCCATTAAGATGCTCAGGCTTAAAGCATCACTGAGGCTGTAAACAGTGCGAAAACGCTTAATGGCCTGTTCAGTGCATTTCAGACCAAAAGAAAACTACTTTGAACAAAGTGATTTAAATGCATTTTAAAGGTGTTTGCCTGCTTCAGGGATGTATTTAGATCATATCTAGCACAAAAACTTTATTGCCATTGCCTGCATTAAGATGCAGCAGCTTAAAGAAATACTGAGGCTGGAAACAGTGCGAAAACGCTTAATGGCCTGTTCTGTGCATTTCAGACCAAAAGAACACTACTTTGAACAAAGTGATTTCAATGCATTTTAAAGGTGTTTGCCAGCTTCAGGGATGTATTTGGATCATATCTAGCACAAAAACTTTTTTGCCATTTCCTCCATTAAGATGCAGCAGCTTAAAGAAATACTGAGGCTGGAAACAGTGGGAAAACGCTTAGAATGGCCTGTTCTGTGCATTTCAGACCAAAAGAAAACTACTTTGAACAAAGTGATTTAAATGCATTTTAAAGGTGTTTGCTTTCTTCAGGGATGTATTTGGATCATATCTAGCACAAAAGCTTTATTGCCATTGCCTGCATTAAGATGCAGCAGCTTAAAGAAATACTGAGGCTGGAAACAGTGCAAAAACGCTTAATGGCCTGTTCTGTGCATTTCAGACCAAAAGAACACTACTTTGAACAAAGTGATTTCAATGCATTTTAAAGGTGTTTGCCAGCTTCAGGGATGTATTTGGATTATATCTAGCACAAAAACTTTATTGCCATTGCCCCCATTAAGATGCAGCAGCTTAAAGAAATACTGAGGCTGGAAACAGTGCGAAAACGCTTAATGGCCTGTTCTGTGCATTTCAGACCAAAAGAAAACTACTTTAAACACAGTGATTAAAATGCATTTTAAAGGTGTTTGCCTTCTTCAGGGATGTATTTGGATCATATCTAGAACAAAAACTTTATTGCCATTGCTTGCATTAAGATGCAGCAGCTTAAAGAAATACTGAGGCTGGAAACAGTGCGAAAACGCTTAATGGCCTGTTCTGTGCATTTCAGACCAAAAGAAAACTACTTTAAACACAGTGATTAAAATGCATTTTAAAGGTGTTTGCGTTCTTCAGGGATGTATTTGGATCATGTCTAGCACATAAACTTTATTGCCATTGCCTCCATTAAGATGCATCACTGAGGCTGTAAACAGTGCGAAAACGCTTAATGGCCTGTTCAGTGCATTTCAGACCAAAAGAAAACTACTTTGAACAAAGTGATTTAAATGCATTTTAAAGGTGTTTGCCTGCTTCAGGGATGTATTTGGATCATATCTAGAACAAAAACTTTATTGCCATTGCTTGCATTAAGATGCAGCAGCTTAAAGCATCACTGAGGCTGTAAACAGTGCGAAAACGCTTAGAATGGCCTGTTCTGTGCATTTCAGACCAAAAGAAAACTACTTTGAACAAAGTCATTTAAATGCATTTTAAAGGTGTTTGCCTGCTTCAGGAATGTATTTGGATCATATCTAGCACAAAAACTTTATTGCCATTGCCTCCATTAAAGATGCTTAAGCTTAAAGCATCACTGAGGCTGTAAACAGTGCGAAAACGCTTAATGGCCTGTTCTGTGCATTTCAGACCAAAAGAAAACTACTTTGAACAAAGTGATTTAAAAGCATTTTAAAGGTGTTTGCCTGCTTCAGGGATGTATTTGGATCATATCTAGCACAAAAACTTAATTGCCATTGCTTGCATTAAGATGCAGGAGCTTAAAGAAATACTGAGGCTGGAAACAGTGCGAAAACGCTTAGAATGGCCTGTTCATACCATAAGGACACTACTTTTGTCAAAGTGATTTCAAAGCATTTTAAAGGTGTTTGCCTTGTTCAGGGATGTATTTAGATCATATCTAGCACAAAAACTTTATTGCCATTGCCTGCATTAAGATGCAGCAGCTTAAAGAAATACTGAGGCTGGAAACAGTGCGAAAACGCTTAATGGCCTGTTCTGTGCATTTCAGACCAAAAGAACACTACTTTGAACAAAGTGATTTCAATGCATTTTAAAGGTGTTTGCCAGCTTCAGGGATGTATTTGGATCATATCTAGCACAAAAACTTTTTTGCCATTTCCTCCATTAAGATGCAGCAGCTTAAAGAAATACTGAGGCTGGAAACAGTGGGAAAACGCTTAGAATGGCCTGTTCTGTGCATTTCAGACCAAAAGAAAACTACTTTGAACAAAGTCATTTAAATGCATTTTAAAGGTGTTTGCTTTCTTCAGGGATGTATTTGGATCATATCTAGCACAAAAGCTTTATTGCCATTGCCTGCATTAAGATGCAGCAGCTTAAAGAAATACTGAGGCTGGAAACAGTGCGAAAACGCTTAATGGCCTGTTCTGTGCATTTCAGACCAAAAGAACACTACTTTGAACAAAGTGATTTCAATGCATTTTAAAGGTGTTTGCCAGCTTCAGGGATGTATTTGGATTATATCTAGCACAAAAACTTTTTTGCCATTTCCTCCATTAAGATGCAGCAGCTTAAAGCATCACTGAGGCTGGAAACAGTGCGAAAACGCTTAATGGCCTGTTCTGTGCATTTCAGACCAAAAGAAAACTACTTTGAACAAAGTGATTTCAATGCATTTTAAAGGTGTTTGCCAGCTTCAGGGATGTATTTGGATCATATCTAGCACAAAAACTTTATTGCCATTACCTGGATTAAGATGCAGCAGCTTAAAGAAATACTGAGGCTGGAAACAGTGCGAAAACGCTTAATGGCCTTTTCTGTGCATTTCAGACCAAAATAACACTGCTTTGAACAAAGTGATTTCAATGCATTTTAAAGGTGTTTGCCTGCTTTAGGGATGTATTTGGATCATATCTAGCACAAAAACTTTATTGCCATTGCCTCCATTAAGAGACAGCAGCTTAAAGCATCACTGAGGCTGGAAACAGTGCGAAAACGCTTAGAATGGCCTGTTCTGTGCATTTCAGACCAAAAGAAAACTACTTTGAACAAAGTGATTTCAATGCATTTTAAAGGTGTTTGCTTTCTTCAGGGATGTATTTGGATCATATCTAGCACAAAAACTTTATTGCCATTGCCTCCATTAAGATGCAGCAGCTTAAAGCATCACTGAGGCTGTAAACAGTGCGAAAACGCTTAATAGCCTTTTCTGTGCATTTCAGACCTAAAAAAAAACTACTTTGAAAAAAGTGATTTCAATGCATTTTAAAGGTGTTTGCCAGCTTCAGGGATGTATTTGGATCATATCTAGCACAAAAACTTTTTTGCCATTTCCTCCATTAAGATGCAGCAGCTTAAAGAAATACTGAGGCTGGAAACAGTGCGAAAACGCTTAATGGCCTTTTCTGTGCATTTCAGACCAAAATAACACTGCTTTGAACAAAGTGATTTCAATGCATTTTAAAGGTGTTTGCCTGCTTCAGGGATGTATTTGGATCATATCTAGCACAAAAACTTTATTGCCATTGCCTCCATTAAGACACAGCAGCTTAAAGCATCACTGAGGCTGTAAACAGTGCGAAAACGCTTAATGGCCTGTTCTGTGCATTTCAGACCAAAAGAACACTTATTTGAACAAAGTGATTTAAATGCATTTTAAAGGTGTTTGCCTTCTTCAGGGATGTATTTGGATCATATCTAGCTCAAAAACTTTATTGCCATTGCGTCCATTAAGATGCTTAGGCTTAAAGCATCACTGAGGCTGGAAACAGTGCGAAAACGCTTAATGGCCTGTTCTGTGCATTTCAGACCAAAAGAACACTTATTTGAACAAAGTGATTTAAATGCATTTTAAAGGTGTTTGCCTTCTTCAGGGATGTATTTGGATCATATCTAGCACAAAAACTTTATTGCCATTGCCCCCATTAAGATGCAGCAGCTTAAAGCATCACTGAGGCTGTAAACAGTGCGAAAACGCTTAATGGCCTGTTCTGTGCATTTCAGACCAAAAGAACACTTATTTGAACAAAGTGATTTAAATGCATTTTAAAGGTGTTTGCCTTCTTCAGGGATGTATTTGGATCATATCTAGCACAAAAACTTTATTGCCATTGCCCCCATTAAGATGCAGCAGCTTAAAGCATCACTGAGGCTGTAAACAGTGCGAAAACGCTTAATGGCCTGTTCTGTGCATTTCAGACCAAAAGAAAACTACTTTAAACACAGTGATTAAAATGCATTTTAAAGGTGTTTGCCTTCTTCAGGGATGTATTTGGATCATATCTAGCACAAAAACTTTATTGCCATTGCCTCCATTAAGATGCAGCAGCTTAAAGAAATACTGAGGCTGGAAACAGTGCGAAAACGCTTAATGGCCTGTTCTGTGCATTTCAGACCAAAAGAAAACTACTTTAAACACAGTGATTAAAATGCATTTTAAAGGTGTTTGCCTTCTTCAGGGATGTATTTGGATCATATCTAGAACAAAAACTTTATTGCCATTGCTTGCATTAAGATGCAGCAGCTTAAAGAAATACTGAGGCTGGAAACAGTGCGAAAACGCTTAATGGCCTGTTCTGTGCATTTCAGACCAAAAGAAAACTACTTTAAACACAGTGATTAAAATGCATTTTAAAGGTGTTTGCGTTCTTCAGGGATGTATTTGGATCATGTCTAGCACATAAACTTTATTGCCATTGCCTCCATTAAGATGCATCACTGAGGCTGGAAACAGTGCGAAAACGCTTAATGGCCTTTTCTGTGCATTTCAGACCAAAAGAACACTACTTTGAACAAAGTGATTTCAATGCATTTTAAAGGTGTTTGCCAGCTTCAGATGTATTTGGATCATATCTATCACAAAAACTTTATTGCCATTGCTTGCATTAAGATGCAGCAGATAAAACATATACTGAGGCTGTAAACAGTGCGAAAACGCTTAATGGCCTGTTCTGTGCATTTCAGACCAAAAGAAAACTACTTTGAACAAAGTTATTTAAATGCATTTTAAAGGTGTTTGCTTTCTTCAGGGATGTATTTGGATCATATCTAGCACAAAAACTTTATTGCCATTGCCCCCATTAAGATGCAGCAGCTTAAAGCATCACTGAGGCTGTAAACAGTGCGAAAACGCTTAATGGCCTGTTCTGTGCATTTCAAACCAAAAGAACACTTATTTGAACAAAGTGATTTAAATGCATTTTAAAGGTGTTTGCCTTCTTCAGGGATGTATTTGGATCATATCTAGCACAAAAACTTTATTGCCATTGCCTCCATTAAGATGCAGCAGCTTAAAGAAATACTGAGGCTGGAAACAGTGCGAAAACGCTTAATGGCCTGTTCTGTGCATTTCAGACCAAAAGAAAACTACTTTAAACACAGTGATTAAAATGCATTTTAAAGGTGTTTGCCTTCTTCAGGGATGTATTTGGATCATATCTAGAACAAAAACTTTATTGCCATTGCTTGCATTAAGATGCAGCAGCTTAAAGAAATACTGAGGCTGGAAACAGTGCGAAAACGCTTAATGGCCTGTTCTGTGCATTTCAGACCAAAAGAAAACTACTTTAAACACAGTGATTAAAATGCATTTTAAAGGTGTTTGCGTTCTTCAGGGATGTATTTGGATCATATCTAGCACAAAAACTTTATTGCCATTGCCTCCATTAAGATGCTTAGGCTTTAAGCATCACTGAGGCTGTAAACAGTGCGAAAACGCTTAATGGCCTGTTCAGTGCATTTCAGACCAAAAGAAAACTACTTTGAACAAAGTGATTTAAATGCATTTTAAAGGTGTTTGCCTGCTTCAGGGATGTATTTGGATCATATCTAGAACAAAAACTTTATTGCCATTGCTTGCATTAAGATGCAGCTGATAAAACATATACTGAGGCTGGAAACAGTGCGAAAACGCTTAATGGCCTGTTCTGTGCATTTCAGACCAAAAGAAAACTACTTTGAACACAGTGATTTAAATGCATTTTAAAGGTGTTTGCGTTCTTCAGGGATGTATTTGGATCATGTCTAGCACATAAACTTTATTGCCATTGCCTCCATTAAGATGCATCACTGACGCTGGAAACACTGCGAAAACGCTTAATGGCCTTTTCTGTGCATTTCAGACCAAAAGAAAACTACTTTGAACAAAGTGATTTCAATGCATTTTAAAGGTGTTTGCCAGCTTCAGATGTATTTGGATCATATCTATCACAAAAACTTTATTGCCATTGCTTGCATTAAGATGCTGCAGATAAAACATATACTGAGGCTGGAAACAGTGCGAAAACGCTTAATGGCCTGTTCTGTGCATTTCAGACCAAAAGAACACTACTTTGAACAAAGTGATTTAAATGCATTTTAAAGGTGTTTGCCTGCTTCAGGGATGTATTTGGATCATATCTAGCACAAAAACTTTATTACCATTGCTTGCATTAAGATGCAGGAGCTTAAAGAAATACTGAGGCTGGAAAGAGTGCGAAAACGCTTAGAATGGCCTGTTCATACCATAAGGACACTACTTTTGTCACAGTGACCAAAAGAAAACTGCTTTGAAGAAAGTGATTTCAATGCATTTTAAAGGTGTTTGCCTTCTTCAGGGATGTATTTGGATCATATCTAGCACAAAAACTTTATTGCCATTGCTTTCATTAAGATGCATCACTGAGGCTGGAAACAGTGCGAAAACGCTTAATGGCCTGTTCTGTGCATTTCAGACCAAAAGAAAACTACTTTGAACAAAGTGATTTCAATGCATTTTAAAGGTGTTTGCCAGCTTCAGATGTATTTGGATCATATCTAGCACAAAAACTTTATTGCCATTGCCTCCATTAAGATGCATCACTGAGGCTGGAAACAGTGCGAAAACGCTTAATGGCCTGTTCTGTGTATTTCAGACCAAAAGAAAACTACTTTGAACAAAGTGATTTAAATGCATTTTAAAGGTGTTTGCCAGCTTCAGGGATGTATTTGGATCATATCTAGCACAAAAACTTTATTGCCATTACCTGCATTAAGATGCAGCAGCTTAAAGAAATACTGAGGCTGGAAACAGTGCGAAAACGCTTAATGGCCTGTTCTGTGCATTTCAGACCAAAAGAACACTACTTTGAACAAAGTGATTTAAATGCATTTTAAAGGTGTTTGCCTGCTTCAGGGATGTATTTGGATCATATCTAGCACAAAAACTTTATTGCCATTGCCTGCATTAAGATGCAGCAGATAAAACATATACTGAGGCTGTAAACAGTGCGAAAACGCTTAATGGCCTGTTCTGTGTATTTCAGACCAAAAGAAAACTACTTTAAATGCATTTTAAAGGTGTTTGCCTGCTTCAGGAATGTATTTGGATCATATCTAGCACAAAAACTTCATTGCCATTGCTTGCATTAAGAAACAGAAGCTTAAAGCATCACTGAGGCTGTAAACAGTGCGAAAACGCTTAATGGCCTGTTCTGTGCATTTCAGACCAAAAGAAAACTGCTTTGAACAAAGTAATTTAAATGCATTTTAAAGGTGTTTGCCTTCTTCAGGGATGTATTTGGATCATATCTAGCACAAAAACTTTATTGCCATTGCCTCCATTAAGATGCTTAGGCTTAAAGCATCACTGAGGCTGTAAACAGTGCGAAAACACTTAATGGCCTGTTCAGTGCATTTCAGACCAAAAGAAAACTACTTTGAACAAAGTGATTTAAATGCATTTTAAAGGTGTTTGCCTGCTTCAGGGATGTATTTGGATCATATCTAGAACAAAAACTTTATTGCCATTGCTTGCATTAAGATGCAGCAGCTTAAAGAAATACTGAGGCTGGAAACAGTGCGAAAACGCTTAATGGCCTTTTCTGTGCATTTCAGACCAAAAGAAAACTACTTTGAACAAAGTGTTTTCAATGCGTTTTAAAGGTATTTGCCTTCTTCAGTGATGTATTTGGATCATATCTAGCACAAAAACTTTATTGCCATTGCTTGCATTAGGATGCAGCTGATAAAACATATACTGAGGCTGGAAACAGTGCGAAAACGCTTAATGGCCTGTTCTGTGCATTTCAGACCAAAAGAAAACTACTTTGAACACAGTGATTTAAATGCATTTTAAAGGTGTTTGCGTTCTTCAGGGATGTATTTGGATCATGTCTAGCACATAAACTTTATTGCCATTGCCTCCATTAAGATGCATCACTGAGGCTGGAAACAGTGCGAAAACGCTTAATGGCCTTTTCTGTGCATTTCAGACCAAAAGAAAACTACTTTGAACAAAGTGTTTTCAATGCGTTTTAAAGGTATTTGCCTTCTTCAGTGATGTATTTGGATCATATCTATCACAAAAACTTTATTGCCATTGCTTGCATTAAGATGCTGCAGATAAAACATATACTGAGGCTGGAAACAGTGCGAAAACGCTTAGAATGGCCTGTTCATACCATAAGGACACTACTTTTGTCACAGTGATTTCAAAGCATTTTAAAGGTGTTTGCCTTGTTCAGGGATGTATTTAGATCATATCTAGCACAAAAACTTTATTGCCATTGCTTGCATTAAGATGCAGCAGCTTAAAGAAATACTGAGGCTGGAAACAGTGGGAAAACGCTTAGAATGGCCTGTTCTGTGCATTTCAGACCAAAAGAAAACTACTTTGAACAAAGTGATTTAAATGCATTTTAAAGGTGTTTGCTTTCTTCAGGGATGTATTTGGATCATATCTAGCACAAAAACTTTATTGCCATTGCCTCCATTAAGATGCAGCAGCTTAAAGCATCACTGAGGCTGGAAACAGTGCGAAAACGCTTAGAATGGCCTGTTCTGTGCATTTCAGACCAAAAGAAAACTACTTTGAACAAAGTGATTTCAATGCATTTTAAAGGTGTTTGCCAGCTTCAGGGATGTATTTGGATCATATCTAGCACAAAAACTTTATTGCCATTACCTGCATTAAGATGCAGCAGCTTAAAGAAATACTGAGGCTGGAAACAGTGCGAAAACGCTTAATGGCCTGTTCTGTGCATTTCAGACCAAAAGAACACTTATTTGAACAAAGTGATTTAAATGCATTTTAAAGGTGTTTGCGTTCTTCAGGGATGTATTTGGATCATATCTAGCACAAAAACTTCATTGCCATTGCTTGCATTAAGAAACAGAAGCTTAAAGCATCACTGAGGCTGTAAACAGTGCGAAAACGCTTAATGGCCTTTTCTGTGCATTTCAGACCAAAAGAAAACTACTTGAAAAAAGTAATTTAAATGCATTTTAAAGGTGTTTGCCTTCTTCAGGGATGTATTTGGATCATATCTAGCACAAAAACTTTATTGCCATTGCCTCCATTAAGATGCTTAAGCTTAAAGCATCACTGAGGCTGTAAACAGTGCGAAAACGCTTAATGGCCTGTTCTGTGCATTTCAGACCAAAAGAAAACTACTTTGAACAAAGTGATTTAAAAGCATTTTAAAGGTGTTTGCCTGCTTCAGGAATGTATTTGGATCATATCTAGCACAAAAACTTTATTGCCATTGCTTGCATTAAGATGCAGGAGCTTAAAGAAATACTGAGGCTGGAAAGAGTGCGAAAACGCTTAGAATGGCCTGTTCATACCATAAGGACACTACTTTTGTCACAGTGATTTCAAAGCATTTTAAAGGTGTTTGCCTTGTTCAGGGATGTATTTAGATCATATCTAGCACAAAAACTTTATTGCCATTGCTTGCATTAAGATGCAGCAGCTTAAAGAAATACTGAGGCTGGAAACAGTGGGAAAACGCTTAGAATGGCCTGTTCTGTGCATTTCAGACCAAAAGAAAACTACTTTGAACAAAGTCATTTAAATGCATTTTAAAGGTGTTTGCCTGCTTCAGGCTGGATCATATCTAGCACAAAAACTTTATTGCCATTGCTTGCATTAAGATGCAGCAGCTTAATGAAATACTGAGGCTGGAAACAGTGCGAAAACGCTTAATGGCCTGATCTGTGCATTTCAGACCAAAAGAACACTACTTTGAACAATATGATTTAAATGCATTTTAAAGGTGTTTGCCTTCTTCAGGGATGTATTTGGACCATATCTAGCACAAAAACTTTATTGCCATTTCCTCCATTAAGATGCAGCAGCTTAAAGAAATACTGCAGCTGGAAACAGTGGGAAAACGCTTAGAATGGCCTGTTCTGTGCATTTCAGACCAAAAGAAAACTACTTTGAACAAAGTGATTTAAATGCATTTTAAAGGTGTTTGCTTTCTTCAGGGATGTATTTGGATCATATCTAGCACAAAAACTTTATTGCCATTGCCTCCATTAAGATGCAGCAGCTTAAAGCATCACTGAGGCTGGAAACAGTGCGAAAACGCTTAGAATGTCCTGTTCTGTGCATTTCAGACCAAAAGAAAACTACTTTGAACAAAGTGATTTCAATGCATTTTAAAGGTGTTTGCCAGCTTCAGGGATGTATTTGGATCATATCTAGCACAAAAACTTTATTGCCATTACCTGCATTAAGATGCAGCAGCTTAAAGAAATACTGAGGCTGGAAACAGTGCGAAAACGCTTAATGGCCTGTTCTGTGCATTTCAGACCAAAAGAACACTTATTTGAACAAAGTGATTTAAATGCATTTTAAAGGTGTTTGCGTTCTTCAGGGATGTATTTAGATCATGTCTAGCACATAAACTTTATTGCCATTGCCTCCATTAAGATGCAGCAGTTTAAAGCATCACTGAGGCTATAAACAGTGCGAAAACGCTTAGAATGGCCTGTTCTGTGCATTTCAGACCAAAAGAAAACTACTTTGAACAAAGTGATTTAAATGCATTTTAAAGGTGTTTGCTTTCTTCAGTGATGTATTTGGATCATATCTAGCACAAAAACTTTATTGCCATTGCCTCCATTAAGATGCAGCAGCTTAAAGCATCACTGAGGCTGGAAACAGTGCGAAAACGCTTAGAATGGCCTGTTCTGTGCATTTCAGACCAAAAGAAAACTACTTTGAAAAAAGTCATTTAAATGCATTTTAAAGGTGTTTGCCTTCTTCAGGGATGTATTTGGACCATATCTAGCACAAAAACTTTATTGCCATTGCTTGCATTAAGATGCAGCAGATAAAACATATACTGAGACTGGAAACAGTGCGAAAACGCTTAATGGCCTGTTCTGTGCATTTCAGACCAAAAGAAAACTACTTTGAACAAAGTGATTTCAATGCATTTTAAAGGTGTTTGCCAGCTTCAGGGATGTATTTGGATCATATCTAGCACAAAAACTTTATTGCCATTACCTGCATTAAGATGCAGCAGCTTAAAGAAATACTGAGGCTGGAAACAGTGCGAAAACGCTTAATGGCCTGTTCTGTGCATTTCAGACCAAAAGAACACTTATTTGAACAAAGTGATTTAAATGCATTTTAAAGGTGTTTGCGTTCTTCAGGGATGTATTTAGATCATGTCTAGCACATAAACTTTATTGCCATTGCCTCCATTAAGATGCAGCAGTTTAAAGCATCACTGAGGCTATAAACAGTGCGAAAACGCTTAGAATGGCCTGTTCTGTGCATTTCAGACCAAAAGAACACTTATTTGAACAAAGTGATTTAAATGCATTTTAAAGGTGTTTGCGTTCTTCAGGGATGTATTTAGATCATGTCTAGCACATAAACTTTATTGCCATTGCCTCCATTAAGATGCAGCAGTTTAAAGCATCACTGAGGCTATAAACAGTGCGAAAACGCTTAATGGCCTGTTCTGTGCATTTCAGACCAAAAGAAAACTGCTTTGAACAAAGTAATTTAAATGCATTTTAAAGGTGTTTGCCTTCTTCAGGGATGTATTTGGATCATATCTAGCACAAAAACTTTATTGCCATTGCCTCCATTAAGATGCTTAGGCTTAAAGCATCACTGAGGCTGTAAACAGTGCGAAAACACTTAATGGCCTGTTCAGTGCATTTCAGACTAAAAGAAAACTACTTTGAACAAAGTGATTTAAATGCATTTTAAAGGTGTTTGCCTGCTTCAGGGATGTATTTGGATCATATCTAGCACAAAAACTTCATTGCCATTGCTTGCATTAAGAAACAGAAGCTTAAAGCATCACTGAGGCTGTAAACAGTGCGAAAACGCTTAATGGCCTTTTCTGTGCATTTCAGACCAAAAGAAAACTACTTGAAAAAAGTAATTTAAATGCATTTTAAAGGTGTTTGCCTTCTTCAGGGATGTATTTGGATCATATCTAGCACAAAAACTTTATTGCCATTGCCTCCATTAAGATGCTTAAGCTTAAAGCATCACTGAGGCTGTAAACAGTGCGAAAACGCTTAATGGCCTGTTCTGTGCATTTCAGACCAAAAGAAAACTACTTTGAACAAAGTGATTTAAAAGCATTTTAAAGGTGTTTGCCTGCTTCAGGAATGTATTTGGATCATATCTAGCACAAAAACTTTATTGCCATTGCTTGCATTAAGATGCAGCAGCTTAAAGAAATACTGAGGCTGGAAACAGTGGGAAAACGCTTAGAATGGCCTGTTCTGTGCATTTCAGACCAAAAGAAAACTACTTTGAACAAAGTCATTTAAATGCATTTTAAAGGTGTTTGCCTGCTTCAGGCTGGATCATATCTAGCACAAAAACTTTATTGCCATTGCTTGCATTAAGATGCAGCAGCTTAATGAAATACTGAGGCTGGAAACAGTGCGAAAACGCTTAATGGCCTGATCTGTGCATTTCAGACCAAAAGAACACTACTTTGAACAATATGATTTAAATGCATTTTAAAGGTGTTTGCCTTCTTCAGGGATGTATTTGGACCATATCTAGCACAAAAACTTTATTGCCATTTCCTCCATTAAGATGCAGCAGCTTAAAGAAATACTGCAGCTGGAAACAGTGGGAAAACGCTTAGAATGGCCTGTTCTGTGCATTTCAGACCAAAAGAAAACTACTTTGAACAAAGTGATTTAAATGCATTTTAAAGGTGTTTGCTTTCTTCAGGGATGTATTTGGATCATATCTAGCACAAAAACTTTATTGCCATTGCCTCCATTAAGATGCAGCAGCTTAAAGCATCACTGAGGCTGGAAACAGTGCGAAAACGCTTAGAATGGCCTGTTCTGTGCATTTCAGACCAAAAGAAAACTACTTTGAACAAAGTGATTTCAATGCATTTTAAAGGTGTTTGCCAGCTTCAGGGATGTATTTGGATCATATCTAGCACAAAAACTTTATTGCCATTACCTGCATTAAGATGCAGCAGCTTAAAGAAATACTGAGGCTGGAAACAGTGCGAAAACGCTTAATGGCCTGTTCTGTGCATTTCAGACCAAAAGAACACTTATTTGAACAAAGTGATTTAAATGCATTTTAAAGGTGTTTGCGTTCTTCAGGGATGTATTTAGATCATGTCTAGCACATAAACTTTATTGCCATTGCCTCCATTAAGATGCAGCAGTTTAAAGCATCACTGAGGCTATAAACAGTGCGAAAACGCTTAGAATGGCCTGTTCTGTGCATTTCAGACCAAAAGAAAACTACTTTGAACAAAGTGATTTAAATGCATTTTAAAGGTGTTTGCTTTCTTCAGTGATGTATTTGGATCATATCTAGCACAAAAACTTTATTGCCATTGCCTCCATTAAGATGCAGCAGCTTAAAGCATCACTGAGGCTGGAAACAGTGCGAAAACGCTTAGAATGGCCTGTTCTGTGCATTTCAGACCAAAAGAAAACTACTTTGAAAAAAGTCATTTAAATGCATTTTAAAGGTGTTTGCCTTCTTCAGGGATGTATTTGGACCATATCTAGCACAAAAACTTTATTGCCATTGCTTGCATTAAGATGCAGCAGATAAAACATATACTGAGACTGGAAACAGTGCGAAAACGCTTAATGGCCTGTTCTGTGCATTTCAGACCAAAAGAAAACTACTTTGAACAAAGTGATTTCAATGCATTTTAAAGGTGTTTGCCAGCTTCAGGGATGTATTTGGATCATATCTAGCACAAAAACTTTATTGCCATTACCTGCATTAAGATGCAGCAGCTTAAAGAAATACTGAGGCTGGAAACAGTGCGAAAACGCTTAATGGCCTGTTCTGTGCATTTCAGACCAAAAGAACACTTATTTGAACAAAGTGATTTAAATGCATTTTAAAGGTGTTTGCGTTCTTCAGGGATGTATTTAGATCATGTCTAGCACATAAACTTTATTGCCATTGCCTCCATTAAGATGCAGCAGTTTAAAGCATCACTGAGGCTATAAACAGTGCGAAAACGCTTAATGGCCTGTTCTGTGCATTTCAGACCAAAAGAAAACTGCTTTGAACAAAGTAATTTAAATGCATTTTAAAGGTGTTTGCCTTCTTCAGGGATGTATTTGGATCATATCTAGCACAAAAACTTTATTGCCATTGCCTCCATTAAGATGCTTAGGCTTAAAGCATCACTGAGGCTGTAAACAGTGCGAAAACACTTAATGGCCTGTTCAGTGCATTTCAGACTAAAAGAAAACTACTTTGAACAAAGTGATTTAAATGCATTTTAAAGGTGTTTGCCTGCTTCAGGGATGTATTTGGATCATATCTAGCACAAAAACTTCATTGCCATTGCTTGCATTAAGAAACAGAAGCTTAAAGCATCACTGAGGCTGTAAACAGTGCGAAAACGCTTAATGGCCTTTTCTGTGCATTTCAGACCAAAAGAAAACTACTTGAAAAAAGTAATTTAAATGCATTTTAAAGGTGTTTGCCTTCTTCAGGGATGTATTTGGATCATATCTAGCACAAAAACTTTATTGCCATTGCCTCCATTAAGATGCTTAAGCTTAAAGCATCACTGAGGCTGTAAACAGTGCGAAAACGCTTAATGGCCTGTTCTGTGCATTTCAGACCAAAAGAAAACTACTTTGAACAAAGTGATTTAAAAGCATTTTAAAGGTGTTTGCCTGCTTCAGGAATGTATTTGGATCATATCTAGCACAAAAACTTTATTGCCATTGCTTGCATTAAGATGCAGGAGCTTAAAGAAATACTGAGGCTGGAAAGAGTGCGAAAACGCTTAGAATGGCCTGTTCATACCATAAGGACACTACTTTTGTCACAGTGATTTCAAAGCATTTTAAAGGTGTTTGCCTTGTTCAGGGATGTATTTAGATCATATCTAGCACAAAAACTTTATTGCCATTGCTTGCATTAAGATGCAGCAGCTTAAAGAAATACTGAGGCTGGAAACAGTGGGAAAACGCTTAGAATGGCCTGTTCTGTGCATTTCAGACCAAAAGAAAACTACTTTGAACAAAGTCATTTAAATGCATTTTAAAGGTGTTTGCCTGCTTCAGGCTGGATCATATCTAGCACAAAAACTTTATTGCCATTGCTTGCATTAAGATGCAGCAGCTTAATGAAATACTGAGGCTGGAAACAGTGCGAAAACGCTTAATGGCCTGATCTGTGCATTTCAGACCAAAAGAACACTACTTTGAACAATATGATTTAAATGCATTTTAAAGGTGTTTGCCTTCTTCAGGGATGTATTTGGACCATATCTAGCACAAAAACTTTATTGCCATTTCCTCCATTAAGATGCAGCAGCTTAAAGAAATACTGCAGCTGGAAACAGTGGGAAAACGCTTAGAATGGCCTGTTCTGTGCATTTCAGACCAAAAGAAAACTACTTTGAACAAAGTGATTTAAATGCATTTTAAAGGTGTTTGCTTTCTTCAGGGATGTATTTGGATCATATCTAGCACAAAAACTTTATTGCCATTGCCTCCATTAAGATGCAGCAGCTTAAAGCATCACTGAGGCTGGAAACAGTGCGAAAACGCTTAGAATGGCCTGTTCTGTGCATTTCAGACCAAAAGAAAACTACTTTGAACAAAGTGATTTCAATGCATTTTAAAGGTGTTTGCCAGCTTCAGGGATGTATTTGGATCATATCTAGCACAAAAACTTTATTGCCATTACCTGCATTAAGATGCAGCAGCTTAAAGAAATACTGAGGCTGTAAACAGTGCGAAAACGCTTAATGGCCTGTTCTGTGCATTTCAGACCAAAAGAACACTTATTTGAACAAAGTGATTTAAATGCATTTTAAAGGTGTTTGCGTTCTTCAGGGATGTATTTAGATCATGTCTAGCACATAAACTTTATTGCCATTGCCTCCATTAAGATGCAGCAGTTTAAAGCATCACTGAGGCTATAAACAGTGCGAAAACGCTTAGAATGGCCTGTTCTGTGCATTTTAGACCAAAAGAAAACTACTTTGAACAAAGTGATTTAAATGCATTTTAAAGGTGTTTGCTTTCTTCAGTGATGTATTTGGATCATATCTAGCACAAAAACTTTATTGCCATTGCCTCCATTAAGATGCAGCAGCTTAAAGCATCACTGAGGCTGGAAACAGTGCGAAAACGCTTAGAATGGCCTGTTCTGTGCATTTCAGACCAAAAGAAAACTACTTTGAAAAAAGTCATTTAAATGCATTTTAAAGGTGTTTGCCTTCTTCAGGGATGTATTTGGACCATATCTAGCACAAAAACTTTATTGCCATTGCTTGCATTAAGATGCAGCAGATAAAACATATACTGAGACTGGAAACAGTGCGAAAACGCTTAATGGCCTGTTCTGTGCATTTCAGACCAAAAGAAAACTACTTTGAACAAAGTGATTTCAATGCATTTTAAAGGTGTTTGCCAGCTTCAGGGATGTATTTGGATCATATCTAGCACAAAAACTTTATTGCCATTACCTGCATTAAGATGCAGCAGCTTAAAGAAATACTGAGGCTGGAAACAGTGCGAAAACGCTTAATGGCCTGTTCTGTGCATTTCAGACCAAAAGAACACTTATTTGAACAAAGTGATTTAAATGCATTTTAAAGGTGTTTGCGTTCTTCAGGGATGTATTTAGATCATGTCTAGCACATAAACTTTATTGCCATTGCCTCCATTAAGATGCAGCAGTTTAAAGCATCACTGAGGCTACAAACAGTGCGAAAACGCTTAGAATGGCCTGTTCTGTGCATTTCAGACCAAAAGAACACTTATTTGAACAAAGTGATTTAAATGCATTTTAAAGGTGTTTGCGTTCTTCAGGGATGTATTTAGATCATGTCTAGCACATAAACTTTATTGCCATTGCCTCCATTAAGATGCTTAGGCTTAAAGCATCACTGAGGCTGTAAACAGTGCGAAAACACTTAATGGCCTGTTCAGTGCATTTCAGACTAAAAGAAAACTACTTTGAACAAAGTGATTTAAATGCATTTTAAAGGTGTTTGCCTTCTTCAGGGATGTATTTGGATCATATCTAGCACAAAAACTTTATTGCCATTGCCTCCATTAAGATGCTTAGGCTTAAAGCATCACTGAGGCTGTAAACAGTGCGAAAACACTTAATGGCCTGTTCAGTGCATTTCAGACTAAAAGAAAACTACTTTGAACAAAGTGATTTAAATGCATTTTAAAGGTGTTTGCCTGCTTCAGGGATGTATTTGGATCATATCTAGAACAAAAACTTTATTGCCATTGCTTGCATTAAGATGCAGCAGCTTAAAGAAATACTGAGGCTGGAAACAGTGCGAAAACGCTTAATGTCCTTTTCTGTGCATTTCAGACCAAAAGAAAACTACTTTGAACAAAGTGTTTTCAATGCATTTTAAAGGTATTTGCCTTCTTCAGTGATGTATTTGGATCATATCTAGCACAAAAACTTTATTGCCATTGCTTGCATTAGGATGCAGCTGATAAAACATATACTGAGGCTGGAAACAGTGCGAAAACGCTTAATGGCCTGTTCTGTGCATTTCAGACCAAAAGAAAACTACTTTGAACACAGTGATTTAAATGCATTTTAAAGGTGTTTGCGTTCTTCAGGGATGTATTTGGATCATGTCTAGCACATAAACTTTATTGCCATTGCCTCCATTAAGATGCATCACTGAGGCTGGAAACAGTGCGAAAACGCTTAATGGCCTTTTCTGTGCATTTCAGACCAAAAGAACACTACTTTGAACAAAGTGATTTCAATGCATTTTAAAGGTGTTTGCCAGCTTCAGATGTATTTGGATCATATCTATCACAAAAACTTTATTGCCATTGCTTGCATTAAGATGCT
This sequence comes from Macropodus opercularis, assembly GCA_030770545.1. Classification (NCBI taxonomy): domain Eukaryota; kingdom Metazoa; phylum Chordata; class Actinopteri; order Anabantiformes; family Osphronemidae; genus Macropodus; species Macropodus opercularis. Next base: position 2,586,487 of record CM061105.1, read on the forward strand.
TCAGATAAAACATATACTGAGGCTGGAAACAGTGCGAAAACGCTTAATGGCCTGTTCTGTGCATTTCAGACCAAAAGAACACTACTTTGAACAAAGTGATTTAAATGCATTTTAAAGGTGTTTGCCTGCTTCAGGGATGTATTTGGATCATATCTAGCACAAAAACTTTATTGCCATTGCCTGCATTAAGATGCAGCAGATAAAACATATACTGAGGCTGTAAACAGTGCGAAAACGCTTAATGGCCTGTTCTGTGTATTTCAGACCAAAAGAAAACTACTTTGAACACAGTAATTTAAATGCATTTTAAAGGTGTTTGCCTGCTTCAGGAATGTATTTGGATCATATCTAGCACAAAAACTTCATTGCCATTGCTTGCATTAAGAAACAGAAGCTTAAAGCATCACTGAGGCTGTAAACAGTGCGAAAACGCTTAATGGCCTTTTCTGTGCATTTCAGACCAAAAGAAAACTACTTTGAAAAAAGTAATTTAAATGCATTTTAAAGGTGTTTGCCTTCTTCAGGGATGTATTTGGATCATATCTAGCACAAAAACTTTATTGCCATTGCCTCCATTAAGATGCTTAAGCTTAAAGCATCACTGAGGCTGTAAACAGTGCGAAAACGCTTAGAATGGCCTGTTCTGTGCATTTCAGACCAAAAGAACACTACTTTGAACAAAGTAATTTAAATGCATTTTAAAGGTGTTTGCTTTCTTCAGGGATGTATTTGGATCATATCTACCACAAAAACTTTGTGCCATTGCCTCCATTAAGATGCAGCAGCTTAAAGCATCACTGAGGCTGTAAACAGTGCGAAAACGCTTAATGGCCTGTCCTGTGCATTTCAGACCAAAAGAACACTACTTTGAACAAAGTGATTTCAATGCATTTTAAAGGTGTTTGCCTTCTTCAGGGATGTATTTGGATCATATCTAGCACAAAAACTTTATTGCCATTGCTTGCATTAAGATGCAGCAGATAAAACATATACTGAGGCTGGAAACAGTGCGAAAACGCTTAATGGCCTGTTCTGTGCATTTCAGACCTAAAGAAAACTACTTTGAACAAAGTGATTTAAATACATTTTAAAGGTGTTTGCCTGCTTCAGGGATGTATTTGGATCATATCTAGCACATAAACTTTATTGCCATTGCCTCCATTAAGATGCTTAAGCTTAAAGCATCACTGAGGTTGTAAACAGTGCGAAAACGCTTAGAATGGCCTGTTCTGTGCATTTCAGACCAAAAGAACACTACTTTGAACAAAGTGATTTAAATGCATTTTAAAGGTGTTTGCCTGCTTCAGGGATGTATTTGGACCATATCTAGCACAAAAACTTTATTGCCATTGCTTGCATTAAGATGCAGCAGCTTAAAGAAATACTGAGGCTGGAAACAGTGCGAAAACGCTTAATGGCATGTTCTGTGCATTTCAGACCAAAAGAAAACTACTTTGAACAAAGTGATTTAAATGCATTTTAAAGGTGTTTGCCTTCTTCAGGGATGTATTTGGATCATATCTAGCACAAAAGTTTTATTGCCATTGCTTGCATTAAGATGCAGCAGCTTAAAGAAATACTGAGGCTGGAAACCAATCGAAAACGCTTAATGGCCTGTTCTGTGCATTTCAGACCAAAAGAAAACTACTTTGAACAAAGTGATTTAAATGCATTTTAAAGGTGTTTGCCTGCTTCAGGGATGTATTTGGATCATATCTGGCACAAAAACTTTATTGCCATTGCTTGCATTAAGATGCAGCAGCTTATCCTTTATATTATGTTAAGGGTCAATTTGACCCATTTCAGTTTTTTGTTGATCAAAGTACTGGTTATCCTTTCTTCTTCTTCATGAAAGTTGGTGACTTTTCCTCATCTGGGGTCATGAACTGGTGTGTAAAATATGGACACTTTGATGTGTCCTGGAATGTCTGTGCAGAGTTTCTATACAAATTAACCATGTCTCTTTGATGTGCTTTGTTTTGATTGCCTAGTTAATTGTATTTTGACTGCCTCTGAATAGGCATTTAGACTCAAAGACCCAGGTGTGGGTACGGGACATACGTTCCCACCCTTTTCCTTGTCACTATTCTCAAGTCATCTCTTCGAGAAACACACCAAAAATGAGCTCCAGAAGGTTTTCAGCTGAAGAGGTTTTATCAGAGATTTTTAACTGGGATAGTGACGAAGTAGAAGAGATATCAGAGACAGAGGATCTTTCAGAGACGGAGGACAATGTTATTGATGATCCTGACTGCCAATTTTCTTACGATGAGGAGGATTCGGAAGAGGAGTCTGCCGCCGCAGATGAAAACCACAGAACGCAACAATCATCGTCCACAGAGGGGACATGGATATCTAAAGACGGTAATATAAAATGGTCAACATCGCCACACCAAAGCCGAGGCAGACTGTCATCTTCCAATGTCATCAAAATGACTCTTGGTCCTACAAGATTTGCCGTCACACGAGTTGATGATATTCAATCAGCATTTGAGCTCTTCATATATCCACCGATAGAGAGGATTATACTCGACATGACTAACTTGGAGGGGAGACGTGTATTTCAAGAGAAATGGAAGCCACTGGATCAGACTGACTTGCATGATTATTTTGGAATTCTGATATTAGCTGGAGTATACAGGTCAAAGGGAGAAGCAACTGCAAGTCTATGGAATGCAGTGGATCCAGGTGTAAAGAAACGGAAGAGATGCCAAGTCTGTCCCTCCCAAAAGGTCAGTAAAACAAACACCTTTTCTGTGAAATGCAAGAATTATATCTGCAGGAAGCACACAGTTACATTATGCCCATCATGTGAACAACATTGAAAATGTTGCACATTGAAAATCTGAGAAAATGTTAAAAAGTTAAAAAAAGAAATGATTTTGTTAAGAAGGAAAAACTTTAACTAAATAGTTCTTCCAAATAGTTCTGGAGATTGAAATTGTATTGTATGTTTGTTTTTTAAGTATTTATCTTATCAAAATAACCCGCAACATAATCAATGTAATTTTTTTTCAACATAATACAAGTTTTAAAGAAATACTGAGGCTGGAAACAGAACTATTTAAAGTGATTTAAATGCATTTTAAAGGTGTTTGCCAGCTTCAGGGATGTATTTGGATCATATCTAGCACATAAACTTTATTGTCATTGCCTCCATTAAGATGCAGCAGCTTAAAGCATCACTGAGGCTGTAAACGGTGCGAAAACGCTTAATGGCCTGTTCTGTGCATTTCAGACCAAAAGAACACTACTTTGAACAAAGCTTTTTAAATGCATTTTAAAGGTGTTTGCCAGCTTCAGGGATGTATTTGGATCATATCTAGCACAAAAACTTTATTGCCATTGCCTCCATTAAGATGCAGCAGCTTAAAGAAATACTGAGGCTGGAAACAATGCGAAAACGCTTAGAATGGCCTGTTCTGAACATTTCAGACCCAAAGAAAACTACTTTAAACAAAGTCATTTAAATGCATTTTAAAGGTGTTTGCCTTCTTCAGGGATGTATTTGGATCATATCTAGCACAAAAACTTTATTGCCATTGCCTCCATTAACATTGCAGCAGCTTAAAGCATCACTGAGGCTGTAAACAGTGCGAAAACGCTTAGAATGGCCTGTTCTGTTCATTTCAGACCAAAAGAAAACTACTTTAAACACAGTGATTTAAATGCATTTTAAAGGTGTTTGCCTTCTTCAGGGATGTATTTGGATCATGTCTAGCACAAAAGCTTTATTGCCATTGCCTGCATTAAGATGCAGCAGCTTAAAGAAATACTGAGGCTGGAAACAAAGCGAAAACGCTTAAAATGGCCTGTTCTGAACATTTCAGACCCAAAGAAAACTACTTTAAACAAAGTCATTTAAATGCATTTTAAAGGTGTTTGCCTTCTTCAGGGATGTATTTGGATCATATCTAGCACATAAACTTTTTTGCCATTGCCTCCATTAAGATGCAGCAGCTTAAAGCTTCACTGAGGCTGGAAACAGTGCGAAAACGCTTAATGGCCTGTTCTGTGCATTTCAGACGAAAAGAAAACTACTTTGAACAAAGTGATTTAAATGCATTTTAAAGGTGTTTGACTTCTTCAGGGATGTATTTGGATCATATCTAGCACATAAACTTTATTGCCATTGCCTCCATTAAGATGCAGCAGCTTAAAGCATCACTGAGGCTGTAAACATTGCGAAAACGCTTAGAATGGCCTGTTCTGTGCATTTCATACCAAAGAACACTACTTTGAACAAAATGATTTAAATGCATTTTAAAGGTGTTTGCCTGCGTCAGGGATGTATTTAGATCATATCTATCACAAAAACTTCATTGCCATTGCTTGCATTAAGAGACAGCAGCTTAAAGAAATACTGAGGCTGGAAACCGTGCGAAAATGCTTAATGGCCTGTTCTGAACATTTCAGACCTAAAGAAACTACCCTGAACACAGTTATTTAAATGCATTTTAAAGGTGTTTGCCTGCGTCAGGGATGTATTTAGATCATATCTATCACAAAAACTTCATTGCCATTGCTTGCATTAAGAGACAGCAGCTTAAAGAAATACTAAGGCTGTAAACAGTGCGAAAACGCTTAATGGCCTGTTCTGTGCATTTCAGACCAAAAGAAAACTAATTTAAACACAGTGATTTAAATGCATTTTAAAGGTGTTTGCCAGCTTCAGGGATGTATTTGGATCATATCTAGCACAAAAACTTTGTTGCCATTGCCTCCATTAACATGCAGCAGCTTAAAGCATCACTGAGGCTGTAAACATTGCGAAAACGCTTAGAATGGCCTGTTCTGTACATTTCAGACCAAAGAACACTACTTTGAACAAAGTGATTTAAATGCATTTTAAAGGTGTTTGCCTTCTTCAGGGATGTATTTGGATCATATCTAGCACATAAACTTTATTGCCATTGCCTCCATTAAGATGCAGCAGCTTAAAGCATCACTGAGGCTGTAAATGGTGTAAAAACGCTTAATGGTCTGTTCTGTGCATTTCAGGCCCATAGAAAACTACTTTGAACAAAGTGATTTAAATGCATTTTAAACGTGTTTGCCAGCTTCAGGGATGCAGCAGCTTAAAGAAATACTGAGGCTGGAAACAGTGCGAAAACGCTTAGAATGGCCTGTTCTGTGCATTTGATGCCAAAGAACACTACTTTTGTCAAAGTGATTTCAAAGCATTTTAAAGGTGTTTGCCTTGTTCAGGGATGTAATTAGATCATATCTAGCACAAAAACTTCATTGCCATTGCTTGCATTAAGATGCAGCAGCTTAAAGAAATACTGAGGCTGGAAACAGTGCGAAAACGCTTAGAATGGCCTGTTCTGTGCATTTTAGACCAAAGAACAGTACTTTGAACAAAGTGATTTCAAAGCAATTTAAAGGTGTTTGCCTTCTTCAGGGATGTATTTGGATCATATCTAGCACAAAAACTTTATTGCCATTGCCTCCATTAAGATGCAGCAGCTTAAAGCATCACTAAGGCTGGAAACAGTGCGAAAACGCTTAATGGCCTGTTCTGTGCATTTCAGACCAAAAGAACAGTACTTTGAACAAAGTGATTTAAATGCATTTTAAAGGTGTTTGCCTGCTTCAGGGATGTAGTTGGATCATATCTAGCACAAAAACTTCATTGCCATTGCTTGAATTAAGATGCAGCAGCTTAAAGAAATACTGAGGCTGGAAACAGTGCGAAAACGCTTAGAATGGCCTGTTCAAACCATAAGGAAACTACTTTTGTCAAAGTGATTTCAAAGCATTTTAAAGGTGTTTGCCTTCTTCAGGGATGTATTTGGATCATATCTAGCACAAAAACTTTATTGCCATTGCCTCCATTAAGATGCAGCAGCTTAAAGCATCACTGAGGCTGTAAACGGTGCGAAAACACTTAATGGCCTGTTCTGTGCATTTCAGACCAAAAGAAAACTACTTTGAACAAAGTGATTTAAATGCATTTTAAAGGTGTTTGCCAGCTTCAGGGATGTATCTGGATCATATATAGCACAAAAACTTTATTGCCATTGCCTCCATTAAGATGCAGCAGCTTAAAGCATCACTGAGGCTGGAAACAGTGCGAAAACGCTTAGAATGGCCTGTTCTGAACATTTCAGACCTAAAGAAACTACTTTGAACAAAGTGATTTCAATGCATTTTAAAGGTGTTTGCCAGCTTCAGGGATGTATCTGGATCATATATAGCACAAAAACTTTATTGCCATTGCCTCCATTAAGATGCAGCAGCTTAAAGCATCACTGAGGCTGGAAACAGTGCGAAAACGCTTAATGGCATGTTCTGTGCATTTCAGACCAAAAGAAAACTACTTTGAACAAAGTGATTTAAATGCATTTTAAAGGTGTTTGCTTTCTTCAGGGATGTATTTGGATCATATCTACCACAAAAACTTTGTGCCATTGCCTCCATTAAAATGCAGCAGCTTAAAGAAATACTGAGGCTGGAAACAGTGCGAAAACGCTTAACGGCCTGTTCTGTGCATTTCAGACCAAAAGAAAACTACTTTGAACAAAGTGATTTAAATGCATTTTAAAGGTGTTTACTTTATTCAGGGATGTATTTGGATCATATCTAGCACAAAAGCTTTATTGCCATTGCTTGCATTAAGACACAGCAGCTTAAAGAAATACTGAGGCTGGAAACAGTGCGTAAACGCTTAATGGCCTGTTCTGAGCATTTCAGACCCAAAGAAAACTACTTTAAACAAAGTCATTAAAATGCATTTTAAAGGTGTTTGCCAGCTTCAGGGATGTATTTGGATCATATCTAGCACATAAACTTTATTGCCATTGCCTCCATTAAGATGCAGCAGCTTAAAGAAATACTGAGGCTGGAAACAGTTGGAAAACGCTTAGAATGGCCTGTTCTGTGCATTTCAGACCAAAAGAACAGTACTTTGAACAAAGTGATTTAAATGCATTTTAAAGGTGTTTGCCTGCTTCAGGGATGTATTTGGATCATATTTAGCACAAAAACGTCATTGCCATTGCCTCCATTAAGATGCAGGAGCTTAAAGAAATACTGAGGCTGGAAACAGTTGGAAAACGCTTAGAATGGCCTGTTCTGTGCATTTCAGACCAAAAGAACAGTACTTTGAACAAAGTGATTTAAATGCATTTTAAAGGTGTTTGCCTGCTTCAGGGATGTATTTGGATCATATCTAGCACAAAAACTTCATTGCCATTGCCTCCATTAAGATGCAGGAGCTTAAAGAAATACTGAGGCTGGAAACAGTTGGAAAACACTTAGAATGGCCTGTTCTGTGCATTTCAGACCAAAAGAAAACTACTTTGAACAAAGTGATTTAAATGCATTTTAAAGGTGTTTGCCAGCTTCAGGGATGTATCTGGATCATATATAGCACAAAAACTTTATTGCCATTGCCTCCATTAAGATGCAGCAGCTTAAAGCATCACTGAGGCTGGAAACAGTGCGAAAACGCTTAGAATGGCCTGTTCTGTGCATTTCAGACCAAAAGAACAGTACTTTGAACAAAGTGATTTAAATGCATTTTAAAGGTGTTTGCCTGCTTCAGGGATGTATTTGGATCATATTTAGCACAAAAACGTCATTGCCATTGCCTCCATTAAGATGCAGCAGCTTAAAGCATCACTGAGGCTGGAAACAGTGCGAAAACGCTTAGAATGGCCTGTTCTGTGCATTTCAGACCAAAAGAACAGTACTTTGAACAAAGTGATTTAAATGCATTTTAAAGGTGTTTGCCAGCTTCAGGGATGTATCTGGATCATATATAGCACAAAAACTTTATTGCCATTGCCTCCATTAAGATGCAGCAGCTTAAAGCATCACTGAGGCTGGAAACAGTGCGAAAACGCTTAATGGCATGTTCTGTGCATTTCAGACCAAAAGAAAACTACTTTGAACAAAGTGATTTCAATGCATTTTAAAGGTGTTTGCTTTCTTCAGGGATGTATTTGGATCATATCTACCACAAAAACTTTGTGCCATTGCCTCCATTAAAATGCAGCAGCTTAAAGAAATACTGAGGCTGGAAACAGTGCGAAAACGCTTAATGGCCTGTTCTGTGCATTTCAGACCAAAAGAAAACTACTTTGAACAAAGTGATTTAAATGCATTTTAAAGGTGTTTACTTTATTCAGGGATGTATTTGGATCATATCTAGCACAAAAGCTTTATTGCCATTGCTTGCATTAAGACACAGCAGCTTAAAGAAATACTGAGGCTGGAAACAGTGCGTAAACGCTTAATGGCCTGTTCTGAGCATTTCAGACCCAAAGAAAACTACTTTAAACAAAGTCATTTAAATGCATTTTAAAGGTGTTTGCCAGCTTCAGGGATGTATTTGGATCATATCTAGCACATAAACTTTATTGCCATTGCCTCCATTAAGATGCAGCAGCTTAAAGCATCACTGAGGCTGGAAACAGTGCGAAAACGCTTAGAATGGTCTGTTCTGTGCATTTCAGACCCATAGAAAAATACTTTAAACAAAGTGATTTAAATGCATTTTAAAGGTGTTTGCCAGCTTCAGGAATGTATTTAGATCATATCTAGCACAAAAACTTCATTGCCATTGCTTGCATTAAGATGCAGCAGCTTAAAGAAATACTGAGGCTGGAAACAGTGCGAAAACGCTTAGAATGGCCTGTTCTGTGCATTTCAGACCAAAAGAACAGTACTTTTAACAAAGTGATTTAAATGCATTTTAAAGGTGTTTGCCTGCTTCAGGGATGTATTTGGATCATATTTAGCACAAAAACGTCATTGCCATTGCCTCCATTAAGATGCAGGAGCTTAAAGAAATACTGAGGCTGGAAACAGTGCGAAAACGCTTAGAATGGCCTGTTCTGTGCATTTGATGCCAAAGAACACTACTTTTGTCAAAGTGATTTCAAAGCATTTTAAAGGTGTTTGCCTTGTTCAGGGATGTAATTAGATCATATCTAGCACAAAAACTTCATTGCCATTGCTTGCATTAAGATGCAGGAGCTTAAAGAGATCCTGAGGCTGGAAACAGTGCGAAAACGCTTAGAATGGCCTGTTCAGACCATAAGGACACTACTTTTGTCAAAGTAATTTCAAAGCATTTTTAAGGTGTTTGCCTTCTTCAGGGATGTATTTGGACCATATCTATCACAAAAACTTTATTGCCATTGCTTGCATTAAGATGCAGGAGCTTAAAGAAATACTGAGGCTGGAAACAGTGCGAAAACGCTTAGAATGGCCTGTTCTGTGCATTTCAGACCAAAAGAACAGTACTTTTAACAAAGTGATTTAAATGCATTTTAAAGGTGTTTGCCTTGTTCAGGGATGTAATTAGATCATATCTAGCACAAAAACTTCATTGCCATTGCTTGCATTAAGATGCAGCAGCTTAAAGAAATACTGAGGCTGGAAACAGTGCGAAAACGCTTAGAATGGCCTGTTCTGTGCATTTTAGACCAGAGAACACTACTTTTGTCAAAGTGATTTCAAAGCATTTTAAAGGTGTTTGCCTTCTTCAGGGATGTATTTGGATCATATCTGAGGCTGGAAACAGTGCGAAAACGCTTAGAATGGCCTGTTCTGTGCATTTAGAGCAACGAACACAACTTTGGTCAAAGTGATTTAAATGCATTTTAAAGGTGTTTGCCATCTTCAGGGATGTATTTGGATCATATCTATCACAAAAACTTTATTGCCATTGCTTGCATTAAGACACAGCAGCTTAAAGAAATACTGAGGCTGGAAACAGAGCGTAAACGCTTAGAATGGTCTGTTCTGTGCATTTCAAGCCCATAGAAAACTACTTTGAACAAAGTGATTTAAATGCATTTTAAACGTGTTTGCCAGCTTCAGGGATGCAGCAGCTTAAAGAAATACTGAGGCTGGAAACAGTGCGAAAACGCTTAGAATGGCCTGTTCTGTGCATTTGATGCCAAAGAACACTACTTTTGTCAAAGTGATTTCAAAGCATTTTAAAGGTGTTTGCCTTGTTCAGGGATGTAATTAGATCATATCTAGCACAAAAACTTCATTGCCATTGCTTGCATTAAGATGCAGCAGCTTAAAGAAATACTGAGGCTGGAAACAGTGCGAAAACGCTTAGAATGGCCTGTTCTGTGCATTTCAGACCAAAAGAACAGTACTTTTAACAAAGTGATTTAAATGCATTTTAAAGGTGTTTGCCTGCTTCAGGGATGTATTTGGATCATATTTAGCACAAAAACGTCATTGCCATTGCCTCCATTAAGATGCAGGAGCTTAAAGAAATACTGAGGCTGGAAACAGTGCGAAAACGCTTAGAATGGCCTGTTCTGTGCATTTTAGACCAGAGAACACTACTTTTGTCAAAGTGATTTCAAAGCATTTTAAAGGTGTTTGCCTTCTTCAGGGATGTATTTGGATCATATCTGAGGCTGGAAACAGTGCGAAAACGCTTAGAATGGCCTGTTCTGTGCATTTAGAGCAACGAACACAACTTTGGTCAAAGTGATTTAAATGCATTTTAAAGGTGTTTGCCAGCTTCAGGGATGTATTTGGATCATATCTAGCACATAAACTTCATTGCCATTGCCTCCATTAAGATGCAGCAGCTTAAAGCATCACTGAGGCTGTAAACGGTGCGAAAACGCTTAATTGCCTGTTCTGTGCATTTCAGACCTAAAGAAAAATACTTTAAACAAAGTGATTTAAATGTATTTTAAAGGTCTTTGCCTTCTTCAGGAATGTATTTGGATCATATCTAGCACAAAAACTTTTTTGCCATTTCCTCCATTAAGATGCAGCAGTTAAAAGAAATACTGAGGCTGGAAACAGTGGGAAAACGCTTAATGGCCTGTTCTGTGCATTTCAGACCAAAAGAACAGTACTTTGAACAAAGTGATTTAAATGCATTTTAAAGGTGTTTGCCTGCTTCAGGGATGTATTTGGATCATATCTATCACAAAAACTTTATTGCCATTGCTTGCATTAAGACACAGCAGCTTAAAGAAATACTGAGGCTGGAAACAGAGCGTAAACGCTTAGAATGGTCTGTTCTGTGCATTTCAGGCCCATAGAAAACTACTTTGAACAAAGTGATTTAAATGCATTTTAAACGTGTTTGCCAGCTTCAGGGATGCAGCAGCTTAAAGAAATACTGAGGCTGGAAACAGTGCGAAAACGCTTAGAATGGCCTGTTCTGTGCATTTGATGCCAAAGGACACTACTTTGGTCAAAGTGATTTCAAAGCATTTTAAAGGTGTTTGCCTTGTTCAGGGATGTATTTAGATCATATCTAGCACAAAAACTTCATTGCCATTGTTTGCATTAAGATGCAGGAGCTTAAAGAGATCCTGAGGCTGGAAACAGTGCGAAAACGCTTAGAATGGCCTGTTCTGTGTTTTTGATGCCAAAGAACACTACTTTGGTTAAAGTGATTTCAAAGCATTTTAAAGGTGTTTTGCCTTGTTCAGGGATGTATTTGGATCATGTCTACCACACAAACTTCATTGCCATTGTTTGCATTAAGATGCAGGAGCTTAAAGAGATCCTGAGGCTGGAAACAGTGCGAAAACGCTTAGAATGGCCTGTTCTGTGTTTTTGATGCCAAAGAACACTACTTTTGTCAAAGTGATTTCAAAGCATTTTAAAGGTGTTTTGCCTTGTTCAGGGATGTATTTAGATCATATCTAGCACAAAAACTTCATTGCCATTGCTTGCATTAAGATGCAGGAGCTTAAAGAGATCCTGAGGCTGGAAACAGTGCGAAAACGCTTAGAATGGCCTGTTCTGTGCATTTTAGACCAAAGAACACTACTTTGGTTAAAGTGATTTCAAAGCAATTTAAAGGTGTTTGCCTTGTTCAGGGATGTATTTGGATCATGTCTACCACACAAACTTCATTGCCATTGTTTGATTTAAGATGCAGCAGCTTAAAGAAATACTGAGGCTGGAAACAGTGCGAAAACGCTTAGAATGGCCTGTTCTGTGCATTTCAGACCAAAAGGACACTACTTTTGTCAAAGTGATTTCAAAGCATTTTTAAGGTGTTTGCCTTGTTCAGGGATGTATTTAGATCATATCTAGCACAAAAACTTCATTGCCATTGATTGCATTAAGATGCAGGAGCTTAAAGAAATACTGAGGCTGGAAACAGTGCGAAAACGCTTAGAATGGCCTGTTCAGACCATAAGGACACTACTTTTGTCAAAGTAATTTCAAAGCATTTTTAAGGTGTTTGCCTTCTTCAGGGATGTATTTGGACCATATCTATCACAAAAACTTTATTGCCATTGCTTGCATTAAGATGCAGGAGCTTAAAGAAATACTGAGGCTGGAAACAGTGCGAAAACGCTTAGAATGGCCTGATCTGTGCATTTCAGACCAAAAGAACAGTACTTTGAACAAAGTGATTTAAATGCATTTTAAAGGTGTTTGCCTGCTTCAGGGATGTATTTGGATCATATCTAGCACAAAAACTTCATTGCCATTGCTTGAATTAAGATGCAGCAGCTTAAAGAAATACTGAGGCTGGAAACAGTGCGAAAACGCTTAATGGCCTGTTCTGTGCATTTCAGACCAAAAGAAAACTACTTTAAACAAAGTCATTTAAATGCATTTTAAAGGTGTTTGCCTTGTTCAGGGATGTATTTTGATCATATCTAGCACATAAACTTCATTGCCATTGCCTCCATTAAGATGCAGCAGCTTAAAGCATCACTGAGGCTGTAAACAGTGCGAAAACGCTTAGAATGGCCTGTTCTGTGCATTTCAGACCAAAAGGACACTACTTTTGTCAAAGTGATTTCAAAGCATTTTTAAGGTGTTTGCCTTGTTCAGGGATGTATTTAGATCATATCTAGCACAAAAACTTCATTGCCATTGATTGCATTAAGATGCAGGAGCTTAAAGAAATACTGAGGCTGGAAACAGTGCGAAAACGCTTAGAATGGCCTGTTCTGAACATTTCAGACCTAAAGAAAACTACTTTAAACAAAGTCATTTAAATGCATTTTAAAGGTGTTTGCCAGCTTCAGGGATGTATTTGGATCATATCTAGCACATAAACTTCATTGCCATTGCCTCCATTAAGATGCAGCAGCTTAAAGCATCACTGAGGCTGTAAACGGTGCGAAAACGCTTAATGGCCTGTTCTGTGCATTTCAGACCTAAAGAAAAATACTTTAAACAAAGTGATTTAAATGTATTTTAAAGGTCTTTGCCTTCTTCAGGAATGTATTTGGATCATATCTAGCACAAAAACTTTATTGCCATTGTTTGCAATAATATGCAGCAGCTTAAAGAAATACTGAGGCTGGAAACAGTGCGAAAACGCTTAATGGCCTGTTCTGTGCATTTCAGACCAAAATACTTTAAACAAAGTCATTTAAATGCATTTTAAAGGTGTTTGCCTTGTTCAGGGATGTATTTGGATTATATCTAGCACATAAACTTCATTGCCATTGCCTCCATTAAGATGCAGCAGCTTAAAGCATCACTGAGGCTGTAAACGGTGCGAAAACGCTTAATGGCCTGTTCTGTGCATTTCAGACCAAAAGGACACTACTTTTGTCAAAGTGATTTCAAAGCATTTTAAAGGTGTTTGCCTGCTTCAGGGATGTATTTGGATCATATCTAGCACAAAAACTTCATTGCCATTGTTTGCATTAATATGCAGGAGCTTAAAGAAATACTGAGGCTGGAAACAGTGCGAAAACGCTTAGAATGGCCTGTTCTGTGCATTTTAGACCAAAGAACACTACTTTGGTTAAAGTGATTTCAAAGCAATTTAAAGGTGTTTGCCTTGTTCAGGGATGTATTTGGATCATGTCTACCACACAAACTTCATTGCCATTGTTTGAATTAAGATGCAGCAGCTTAAAGAAATACTGAGGCTGGAAACAGTGCGAAAACGCTTAGAATGGCGTGTTCTGTGCATTTGATGCCAAAGAACACTACTTTTGTCAAAGTGATTTCAAAGCATTTTAAAGGTGTTTGCCTTGTTCAGGGATGTAATTAGATCATATCTAGCACAAAAACTTCATTGCCATTGCTTGCATTAAGATGCAGGAGCTTAAAGAGATCCTGAGGCTGGAAACAGTGCGAAAACGCTTAGAATGGCCTGTTCAGACCATAAGGACACTACTTTTGTCAAAGTAATTTCAAAGCATTTTTAAGGTGTTTGCCTTCTTCAGGGATGTATTTGGACCATATCTATCACAAAAACTTTATTGCCATTGCTTGCATTAAGATGCAGGAGCTTAAAGAAATACTGAGGCTGGAAACAGTGCGAAAACGCTTAGAATGGCCTGTTCTGTGCATTTCAGACCAAAAGAACAGTACTTTGAATAAAGTGATTTAAATGCATTTTAAAGGTGTTTGCCTGCTTCAGGGATGTATTTGGATCATATCTAGCACAAAAACTTCATTGCCATTGCCTCCATTAAGATGCAGGAGCTTAAAGAAATACTGAGACTGGAAACAGTGCGAAAACGCTTAGAATGGCCTGTTCTGTGCATTTTAGACCAGAGAACACTACTTTTGTCAAAGTGATTTAAATGCATTTTTAAGGTGTTTGCCTTCTTCAGGGATGTATTTGGATCATATCTACCACATAAACTTCATTGCCATTGCCTCCATTAAGATGCAGGAGCTTAAAGCATCACTGAGGCTGTAAACGGTGCGAAAACGCTTAATGGCCTGTTCTGTGCATTTCAGATCAAAAGGACACTACTTTTGTCAAAGTGATTTCAAAGCATTTTTAAGGTGTTTGCCTTCTTCAGGGATGTATTTGGATCATATCTATCACAAAAACTTTATTGCCATTGCTTGCATTAAGATGCAGGAGCTTAAAGAAATACTGAGGCTGGAAACAGTGCGAAAACGCTTAATGGCCTGTTCTGTGCATTTCAGACCAAAAGAAAACTACTTTAAACAAAGTCATTTAAATGCATTTTAAAGGTGTTTGCCTTGTTCAGGGATGTATTTGGATTATATCTAGCACATAAACTTCATTGCCATTGCCTCCATTAAGATGCAGCAGCTTAAAGCATCACTGAGGCTGTAAACGGTGCGAAAACGCTTAATGGCCTGTTCTGTGCATTTCAGACCAAAAGAACAGTACTTTGAACAAAGTGATTTAAATGCATTTTAAAGGTGTTTGCCTGCTTCAGGGATGTATTTGGATCATATCTAGCACAAAAACTTCATTGCCATTGCCTCCATTAAGATGCAGGAGCTTAAAGAAATACTGAGGCTGGAAACAGTGCGAAAACGCTTAGAATGGCCTGTTCTGTGCATTTCAGACCAAAAGGACACTACTTTTGTCAAAGTGATTTCAAAGCATTTTTAAGGTGTTTGCCTTCTTCAGGGATGTATTTGGACCATATCTATCACAAAAACTTTATTGCCATTGCTTGCATTAAGATGCAGGAGCTTAAAGAAATACTGAGGCTGGAAACAGTGCGAAAACGCTTAGAATGGCCTGTTCTGTGCATTTCAGACCAAAAGGACACTACTTTTGTCAAAGTGATTTCAAAGCATTTTTAAGGTGTTTGCCTTCTTCAGGGATGTATTTGGACCATATCTATCACAAAAACTTTATTGCCATTGCTTGCATTAAGATGCAGGAGCTTAAAGAAATACTGAGGCTGGAAACAGTGCGAAAACGCTGAGAATGGCCTGTTCTGTGCATTTTAGACAAGAGAACACTACTTTTGTCACAGTGATTTCAAAGCATTTTAAAGGTGTTTGCCTGCTTCAGGGATGTATTTGGATCATATCTAGCACAAAAACTTCATTGCCATTGTTTGCATTAATATGCAGCAGCTTAAAGAAATACTGAGGCTGGAAACAGTGCGAAAACGCTTAGAATGGCCTGTTCAGACCATAAGGACACTACTTTTGTCAAAGTGATTTCAAAGCATTTTTAAGGTGTTTGCCTTCTTCAGGGATGTATTTGGACCATATCTATCACAAAAACTTTATTGCCATTGCTTGCATTAAGATGCAGGAGCTTAAAGAAATACTGAGGCTGGAAACAGTGCGAAAACGCTTAGAATGGCCTGATCTGTGCATTTCAGACCAAAAGAACAGTACTTTAAACAAAGTGATTTAAATGCATTTTAAAGGTGTTTGCCTGCTTCAGGGATGTATTTGGATCATATCTAGCACAAAAACTTCATTGCCATTGCTTGAATTAAGATGCAGCAGCTTAAAGAAATACTGAGGCTGGAAACAGTGCGAAAACGCTTAATGGCCTGTTCTGTGCATTTCAGACCAAAAGAAAACTACTTTAAACAAAGTCATTTAAATGCATTTTAAAGGTGTTTGCCTTGTTCAGGGATGTATTTTGATCATATCTAGCACATAAACTTCATTGCCATTGCCTCCATTAAGATGCAGCAGCTTAAAGCATCACTGAGGCTGTAAACAGTGCGAAAACGCTTAGAATGGCCTGTTCTGTGCATTTCAGACCAAAAGGACACTACTTTTGTCAAAGTGATTTCAAAGCATTTTTAAGGTGTTTGCCTTGTTCAGGGATGTATTTAGATCATATCTAGCACAAAAACTTCATTGCCATTGATTGCATTAAGATGCAGGAGCTTAAAGAAATACTGAGGCTGGAAACAGTGCGAAAACGCTTAGAATGGCCTGTTCTGAACATTTCAGACCTAAAGAAAACTACTTTAAACAAAGTCATTTAAATGCATTTTAAAGGTGTTTGCCAGCTTCAGGGATGTATTTGGATCATATCTAGCACATAAACTTCATTGCCATTGCCTCCATTAAGATGCAGCAGCTTAAAGCATCACTGAGGCTGTAAACGGTGCGAAAACGCTTAATGGCCTGTTCTGTGCATTTCAGACCTAAAGAAAAATACTTTAAACAAAGTGATTTAAATGTATTTTAAAGGTCTTTGCCTTCTTCAGGAATGTATTTGGATCATATCTAGCACAAAAACTTTATTGCCATTGTTTGCAATAATATGCAGCAGCTTAAAGAAATACTGAGGCTGGAAACAGTGCGAAAACGCTTAATGGCCTGTTCTGTGCATTTCAGACCAAAATACTTTAAACAAAGTCATTTAAATGCATTTTAAAGGTGTTTGCCTTGTTCAGGGATGTATTTGGATTATATCTAGCACATAAACTTCATTGCCATTGCCTCCATTAAGATGCAGCAGCTTAAAGCATCACTGAGGCTGTAAACGGTGCGAAAACGCTTAATGGCCTGTTCTGTGCATTTCAGACCAAAAGGACACTACTTTTGTCAAAGTGATTTCAAAGCATTTTTAAGGTGTTTGACTTGTTCAGGGATGTATTTAGATCATATCTAGCACATGAACTTCATTGCCATTGCTTGCATTAAGATGCAGCAGCTTAAAGAAATACTGGGGTTGGAAACAGTGCGAAAACGCTTAGAATGGCCTGTTCTGTGCATTTCAGACCAAAAGAACAGTACTTTGAACAAAGTGATTTAAATGCATTTTAAAGGTGTTTGCCTGCTTCAGGGATGTATTTGGATCATATCTAGCACAAAAACTTCATTGCCATTGTTTGCATTAATATGCAGCAGCTTAAAGAAATACTGAGGCTGGAAACAGTGCGAAAACGCTTAGAATGGCCTGTTCTGTGCATTTTAGACCAGAGAACACTACTTTTGTCAAAGTGATTTCAAAGCATTTTAAAGGTGTTTGCCTGCTTCAGGGATGTATTTGGATCATATCTAGCACAAAAAACTTCATTGCCATTGTTTGCATTAATATGCAGCAGCTTAAAGAAATACTGAGGCTGGAAACAGTGCGAAACGCTTAATGGCCTGTTCTGTGCATTTCAGACCAAAAGGACACTACTTTTGTCAAAGTGATTTCAAAGCATTTTTAAGGTGTTTGCCTTCTTCAGGGATGTATTTGGACCATATCTATCACAAAAACTTTATTGCCATTGCTTGCATTAAGATGCAGGAGCTTAAAGAAATACTGAGGCTGGAAACAGTGCGAAAACGCTGAGAATGGCCTGTTCTGTGCATTTTAGACAAGAGAACACTACTTTTGTCAAAGTGATTTCAAAGCATTTTAAAGGTGTTTGCCTGCTTCAGGGATGTATTTGGATCATATCTAGCACAAAAACTTCATTGCCATTGTTTGCATTAATATGCAGCAGCTTAAAGAAATACTGAGGCTGGAAACAGTGCGAAAACGCTTAGAATGGCCTGTTCTGTGCATTTTAGACCAAAGAACACTACTTTGGTTAAAGTGATTTCAAAGCAATTTAAAGGTGTTTGCCTTGTTCAGGGATGTATTTGGATCATGTCTACCACACAAACTTCATTGCCATTGTTTGAATTAAGATGCAGCAGCTTAAAGAAATACTGAGGCTGGAAACAGTGCGAAAACGCTTAGAATGGCATGTTCTGTGCATTTGATGCCAAAGAACACTACTTTTGTCAAAGTGATTTCAAAGCATTTTAAAGGTGTTTGCCTTGTTCAGGGATGTAATTAGATCATATCTAGCACAAAAACTTCATTGCCATTGCTTGCATTAAGATGCAGGAGCTTAAAGAGATCCTGAGGCTGGAAACAGTGCGAAAACGCTTAGAATGGCCTGTTCAGACCATAAGGACACTACTTTTGTCAAAGTAATTTCAAAGCATTTTTAAGGTGTTTGCCTTCTTCAGGGATGTATTTGGACCATATCTATCACAAAAACTTTATTGCCATTGCTTGCATTAAGATGCAGGAGCTTAAAGAAATACTGAGGCTGGAAACAGTGCGAAAACGCTTAGAATGGCCTGTTCTGTGCATTTCAGACCAAAAGAACAGTACTTTGAATAAAGTGATTTAAATGCATTTTAAAGGTGTTTGCCTGCTTCAGGGATGTATTTGGATCATATCTAGCACAAAAACTTCATTGCCATTGCCTCCATTAAGATGCAGGAGCTTAAAGAAATACTGAGACTGGAAACAGTGCGAAAACGCTTAGAATGGCCTGTTCTGTGCATTTTAGACCAGAGAACACTACTTTTGTCAAAGTGATTTAAATGCATTTTTAAGGTGTTTGCCTTCTTCAGGGATGTATTTGGATCATATCTACCACATAAACTTCATTGCCATTGCCTCCATTAAGATGCAGGAGCTTAAAGCATCACTGAGGCTGTAAACGGTGCGAAAACGCTTAATGGCCTGTTCTGTGCATTTCAGATCAAAAGGACACTACTTTTGTCAAAGTGATTTCAAAGCATTTTTAAGGTGTTTGCCTTCTTCAGGGATGTATTTGGATCATATCTACCACATAAACTTCATTGCCATTGCTTGCATTAAGATGCAGGAGCTTAAAGAAATACTGAGGCTGGAAACAGTGCGAAAACGCTTAATGGCCTGTTCTGTGCATTTCAGACCAAAAGAAAACTACTTTAAACAAAGTCATTTAAATGCATTTTAAAGGTGTTTGCCTTGTTCAGGGATGTATTTGGATTATATCTAGCACATAAACTTCATTGCCATTGCCTCCATTAAGATGCAGCAGCTTAAAGCATCACTGAGGCTGTAAACGGTGCGAAAACGCTTAATGGCCTGTTCTGTGCATTTCAGACCAAAAGGACACTACTTTTGTCAAAGTGATTTCAAAGCATTTTTAAGGTGTTTGCCTTGTTCAGGGATGTATTTAGATCATATCTAGCACAAAAACTTCATTGCCATTGCTTGCATTAAGATGCAGCAGCTTAAAGAAATACTGAAGCTGGAAACAGTGCGGAAACGCTTAGAATGGCCTGTTCTGTGCATTTCAGACCAAAAGAACAGTACTTTGAACAAAGTGATTTAAATGCATTTTAAAGGTGTTTGCCTGCTTCAGGGATGTATTTGGATCATATCTAGCACAAAAACTTCATTGCCATTGCCTCCATTAAGATGCAGGAGCTTAAAGAAATACTGAGGCTGGAAACAGTGCGAAAACGCTTAGAATGGCCTGTTCTGTGCATTTCAGACCAAAAGGACACTACTTTTGTCAAAGTGATTTCAAAGCATTTTTAAGGTGTTTGCCTTCTTCAGGGATGTATTTGGACCATATCTATCACAAAAACTTTATTGCCATTGCTTGCATTAAGATGCAGGAGCTTAAAGAAATACTGAGGCTGGAAACAGTGCGAAAACGCTTAGAATGGCCTGTTCTGTGCATTTTAGACAAGAGAACACTACTTTTGTCAAAGTGATTTCAAAGCATTTTAAAGGTGTTTGCCTGCTTCAGGGATGTATTTGGATCATATCTAGCACAAAAACTTCATTGCCATTGTTTGCATTAATATGCAGCAGCTTAAAGAAATACTGAGGCTGGAAACAGTGCGAAAACGCTTAGAATGGCCTGTTCAGACCATAAGGACACTACTTTTGTCAAAGTGATTTCAAAGCATTTTTAAGGTGTTTGCCTTCTTCAGGGATGTATTTGGACCATATCTATCACAAAAACTTTATTGCCATTGCTTGCATTAAGATGCAGGAGCTTAAAGAAATACTGAGGCTGGAAACAGTGCGAAAACGCTTAGAATGGCCTGTTCTGTGCATTTTAGACCAAAGAACACTACTTTGGTTAAAGTGATTTCAAAGCAATTTAAAGGTGTTTGCCTTGTTCAGGGATGTATTTGGATCATGTCTACCACACAAACTTCATTGCCATTGTTTGAATTAAGATGCAGCAGCTTAAAGAAATACTGAGGCTGGAAACAGTGCGAAAACGCTTAGAATGGCGTGTTCTGTGCATTTGATGCCAAAGAACACTACTTTTGTCAAAGTGATTTCAAAGCATTTTAAAGGTGTTTGCCTTGTTCAGGGATGTAATTAGATCATATCTAGCACAAAAACTTCATTGCCATTGCTTGCATTAAGATGCAGGAGCTTAAAGAGATCCTGAGGCTGGAAACAGTGCGAAAACGCTTAGAATGGCCTGTTCAGACCATAAGGACACTACTTTTGTCAAAGTAATTTCAAAGCATTTTTAAGGTGTTTGCCTTCTTCAGGGATGTATTTGGACCATATCTATCACAAAAACTTTATTGCCATTGCTTGCATTAAGATGCAGGAGCTTAAAGAAATACTGAGGCTGGAAACAGTGCGAAAACGCTTAGAATGGCCTGTTCTGTGCATTTCAGACCAAAAGAACAGTACTTTGAACAAAGTGATTTAAATGCATTTTAAAGGTGTTTGCCTGCTTCAGGGATTTATTTGGATCATATCTAGCACAAAAACTTCATTGCCATTGCCTCCATTAAAATGCAGGAGCTTAAAGAAATACTGAGACTGGAAACAGTGCGAAAACGCTTAGAATGGCCTGTTCTGTGCATTTTAGACCAGAGAACACTACTTTTGTCAAAGTGATTTAAATGCATTTTTAAGGTGTTTGCCTTCTTCAGGGATGTATTTGGATCATATCTACCACATAAACTTCATTGCCATTGCCTCCATTAAGATGCAGGAGCTTAAAGCATCACTGAGGCTGTAAACGGTGCGAAAACGCTTAATGGCCTGTTCTGTGCATTTCAGACCAAAAGGACACTACTTTTGTCAAAGTGATTTCAAAGCATTTTTAAGGTGTTTGCCTTCTTCAGGGATGTATTTGGATCATATCTATCACAAAAACTTTATTGCCATTGCTTGCATTAAGATGCAGGAGCTTAAAGAAATACTGAGGCTGGAAACAGTGCGAAAACGCTTAATGGCCTGTTCTGTGCATTTCAGACCAAAAGAAAACTACTTTAAACAAAGTCATTTAAATGCATTTTAAAGGTGTTTGCCTTGTTCAGGGATGTATTTGGATTATATCTAGCACATAAACTTCATTGCCATTGCCTCCATTAAGATGCAGCAGCTTAAAGCATCACTGAGGCTGTAAACGGTGCGAAAACGCTTAATGGCCTGTTCTGTGCATTTCAGACCAAAAGGACACTACTTTTGTCAAAGTGATTTCAAAGCATTTTAAAGGTGTTTGCCTGCTTCAGGGATGTATTTGGATCATATCTAGCACAAAAACTTCATTGCCATTGTTTGCATTAATATGCAGCAGCTTAAAGAAATACTTTGGCTGGAAACAGTGCGAAAACGCTTAGAATGGCCTGTTCAGACCATAAGGACACTACTTTTGTCAAAGTGATTTCAAAGCATTTTTAAGGTGTTTGCCTTCTTCAGGGATGTATTTGGACCATATCTAGCACAAAAACTTTATTGCCATTGCTTGCATTAAGATGCAGCAGATAAAACATATACTGAGACTGGAAACAGTGCGAAAACGCTTAATGGCCTGTTCTGTGCATTTCAGACCAAAAAGACACTACTTTTGTCAAAGTGATTTCAAAGCATTTTAAAGGTGTTTGCCTTCTTCAGGGATCTATTTGGATCATATCTAGCACAAAAACTTCATTGCCATTGTTTGCATTAATATGCAGCAGCTTAAAGAAATACTGAGGCTGTAAACGGTGCGAAAACGCTTAATGGCCTGTTCTGTGCATTTCAGACCAAAAGGACACTACTTTTGTCAAAGTGATTTCAAAGCATTTTTAAGGTGTTTGCCTTCTTCAGGGATGTATTTGGATCATATCTATCACAAAAACTTTATTGCCATTGCTTGCATTAAGATGCAGGAGCTTAAAGAAATACTGAGGCTGGAAACAGTGCGAAAACGCTTAGAATGGCCTGTTCTGTGCATTTGATGCCAAAGAACACTACTTTGGTTAAAGTGATTTCAAAGCATTTTAAAGGTGTTTGCCTTGTTCAGGGATGTAATTAGATCATATCTAGCACAAAAACTTCATTGCCATTGCTTGCATTAAGATGCAGGAGCTTAAAGAGATCCTGAGGCTGGAAACAGTGCGAAAACGCTTAGAATGGCCTGTTCAGACCATAAGGACACTACTTTTGTCAAAGTAATTTCAAAGCATTTTTAAGGTGTTTGCCTTCTTCAGGGATGTATTTGGACCATATCTATCACAAAAACTTTATTGCCATTGCTTGCATTAAGATGCAGGAGCTTAAAGAAATACTGAGGCTGGAAACAGTGCGAAAACGCTTAGAATGGCCTGTTCTGTGCATTTCAGACCAAAAGAACAGTACTTTGAACAAAGTGATTTAAATGCATTTTAAAGGTGTTTGCCTGCTTCAGGGATGTATTTGGATCATATCTAGCACAAAAACTTCATTGCCATTGCCTCCATTAAGATGCAGGAGCTTAAAACATCACTGAGGCTGTAAACGGTGCGAAAACGCTTAATGGCCTGTTCTGTGCATTTCAGACCAAAAGGACACTACTTTTGTCAAAGTGATTTCAAAGCATTTTTAAGGTGTTTGCCTTCTTCAGGGATGTATTTGGATCATATCTATCACAAAAACTTTATTGCCATTGCTTGCATTAAGATGCAGGAGCTTAAAGAAATACTGAGGCTGGAAACAGTGCGAAAACGCTTAATGGCCTGTTCTGTGCATTTCAGACCAAAAGAAAACTACTTTAAACAAAGTCATTTAAATGCATTTTAAAGGTGTTTGCCTTGTTCAGGGATGTATTTGGATTATATCTAGCACATAAACTTCATTGCCATTGCCTCCATTAAGATGCAGCAGCTTAAAGCATCACTGAGGCTGTAAACGGTGCGAAAACGCTTAATGGCCTGTTCTGTGCATTTCAGACCAAAAGAACAGTACTTTGAACAAAGTGATTTAAATGCATTTTAAAGGTGTTTGCCTGCTTCAGGGATGTATTTGGATCATATCTAGCACAAAAACTTCATTGCCATTGCCTCCATTAAGATGCAGGAGCTTAAAGAAATACTGAGGCTGGAAACAGTGCGAAAACTCTTAGAATGGCCTGTTCTGTGCATTTCAGACCAAAAGAACAGTACTTTGAACAAAGTGATTTAAATGCATTTTAAAGGTGTTTGCCTGCTTCAGGGATGTATTTGGATCATATCTAGCACAAAAACTTTATTGCCATTGCTTGCATTCGGATGCAGCAGATAAAACATATACTGAGGCTGGAAACAGTGCGAAAACGCTTAATGGCCTGTTCTGTGCATTTCAGACCAAAAGAAAACTACTTTGAACAAAGTGATTTAAATGCATTTTAAAGGTGTTTGCCTGCTTCAGGGATGTATTTGGATCATATCTAGCACAAAAACTTCATTGCCATTGCTTGCATTAAGATGCAGGAGCTTAAAGAGATCCTGAGGCTGGAAACAGTGCGAAAACGCTTAGAATGGCCTGTTCAGACCATAAGGACACTACTTTTGTCAAAGTAATTTCAAAGCATTTTTAAGGTGTTTGCCTTCTTCAGGGATGTATTTGGACCATATCTATCACAAAAACTTTATTGCCATTGCTTGCATTAAGATGCAGGAGCTTAAAGAAATACTGAGGCTGGAAACAGTGCGAAAACGCTTAATGGCCTGTTCTGTGCATTTCAGACCAAAAGAACAGTACTTTGAACAAAGTGATTTAAATGCATTTTTAAGGTGTTTGCCTTCTTCAGGGATGTATTTGGATCATATCTACCACATAAACTTCATTGCCATTGCCTCCATTAAGATGCAGGAGCTTAAAGCATCACTGAGGCTGTAAACGGTGCGAAAACGCTTAATGGCCTGTTCTGTGCATTTCAGACCAAAAGGACACTACTTTTGTCAAAGTGATTTCAAAGCATTTTTAAGGTGTTTGCCTTCTTCAGGGATGTATTTGGATCATATCTATCACAAAAACTTTATTGCCATTGCTTGCATTAAGATGCAGGAGCTTAAAGAAATACTGAGGCTGGAAACAGTGCGAAAACGCTTAATGGCCTGTTCTGTGCATTTCAGACCAAAAGAAAACTACTTTAAACAAAGTCATTTAAATGCATTTTAAAGGTGTTTGCCTTGTTCAGGGATGTATTTGGATTATATCTAGCACATAAACTTCATTGCCATTGCCTCCATTAAGATGCAGCAGCTTAAAGCATCACTGAGGCTGTAAACGGTGCGAAAACGCTTAATGGCCTGTTCTGTGCATTTCAGACCAAAAGGACACTACTTTTGTCAAAGTGATTTCAAAGCATTTTTAAGGTGTTTGCCTTGTTCAGTGATGTATTTAGATCATATCTAGCACAAAAACTTCATTGCCATTGCTTGCATTAAGATGCAGCAGCTTAAAGAAATACTGAACCTGGAAACAGTGCCAAAACGCTTAGAAAGGCCTGGTCTGTGCATTTGATGCCAAAGAACACTACTTTGGTTAAAGTGATTTAAATGCATTTTAAAGGTGTTTGCCTTGTTCAGGGATGTATTTAGATCATATCTAGCACAAAAACTTCATTGCCATTGGTTGCATTAAGATGCAGCAGCTTAAAGAAATACTGAGGCTGGAAACAGTGCGAAAACGCTTAGAATGGCCTGTTCTGTGCATTTGATGCCAAAGAACACTACTTTGGTTAAAGTGATTTCAAAGCATTTCAAATGTGTTTGCCTTGTTCAGGGATGTATTTAGATCATATCTAGCACAAAAACTTCATTGCCATTGCTTGCATTAAGATGCAGCAGCTTAAAGAATCACTTTGGCTGGAAACAGTGCGAAAACGCTTAATGGCCTGTTCTGTGCATTTCAGACCAAAAGGACAATACTTTTGTCAAAGTGATTTCAAAGCATTTTAAAGGTGTTAGCCTTCTTCAGGGATGTATTTGGATCATATCTAGCACAAAAACTTCATTGCCATTGGTTGCATTAAGATGCAGCAGCTTAAAGAAATACTGAGGCTGGAAACAGTGCGAAAACGCTTAGAATGGCCTGTTCTGTGCATTTGATGCCAAAGAACACTACTTTGGTTAAAGTGATTTAAATGGATTTTAAAGGTGTTTGCCTTGTTCAGGGATGTATTTGGATCATATCTAGCACAAAAACTTCATTGCCACTGCTTGCTTTAAGATGCAGCAGCTTAAAGAAATACTGAGGCTGGAAACAGTGCGAAAACGCTTAGAATGGCCTGTTCTGTGCATTTGATGCCAAAGAACACTACTTTGGTTAAAGTGATTTAAATGGATTTTAAAGGTGTTTGCCTTGTTCAGGGATGTATTTGGATCATATCTAGCACAAAAACCTCATTGCCATTGCATGCATTAAGATGCAGCAACTTAAAGAAATACTGAGACTGGAAACAGTGCGAAAACGCTTAGAATGGCCTGTTCTGTGCATTTTAGACCAGAGAACACTACTTTTGTCAAAGTGATTTAAATGCATTTTTAAGGTGTTTGCCTTCTTCAGGGATGTATTTGGATCATATCTACCACATAAACTTCATTGCCATTGCCTCCATTAAGATGCAGGAGCTTAAAGCATCACTGAGGCTGTAAACGGTGCGAAAACGCTTAATGGCCTGTTCTGTGCATTTCAGACCAAAAGGACACTACTTTTGTCAAAGTGATTTCAAAGCATTTTTAAGGTGTTTGCCTTCTTCAGGGATGTATTTGGATCATATCTATCACAAAAACTTTATTGCCATTGCTTGCATTAAGATGCAGGAGCTTAAAGAAATACTGAGGCTGGAAACAGTGCGAAAACGCTTAATGGCCTGTTCTGTGCATTTCAGACCAAAAGAAAACTACTTTAAACAAAGTCATTTAAATGCATTTTAAAGGTGTTTGCCTTGTTCAGGGATGTATTTGGATTATATCTAGCACATAAACTTCATTGCCATTGCCTCCATTAAGATGCAGCAGCTTAAAGCATCACTGAGGCTGTAAACGGTGCGAAAACGCTTAATGGCCTGTTCTGTGCATTTCAGACCAAAAGGACACTACTTTTGTCAAAGTGATTTCAAAGCATTTTTAAGGTGTTTGCCTTGTTCAGGGATGTATTTAGATCATATCTAGCACAAAAACTTCATTGCCATTGCTTGCATTAAGATGCAGCAGCTTAAAGAAATACTGAACCTGGAAACAGTGCCAAAACGCTTAGAAAGGCCTGGTCTGTGCATTTGATGCCAAAGAACACTACTTTGGTTAAAGTGATTTAAATGCATTTTAAAGGTGTTTGCCTTGTTCAGGGATGTATTTAGATCATATCTAGCACAAAAACTTCATTGCCATTGGTTGCATTAGGATGCAGCAGCTTAAAGAAATACTGAGGCTGGAAACAGTGCAAAAACGCTTAGAATGGCCTGTTCTGTGCATTTGATGCCAAAGGACACTACTTTGGTTAAAGTGATTTAAATGGATTTTAAAGGTGTTTGCCTTGTTCAGGGATGTATTTGGATCATATCTAGCACAAAAACTTCATTGCCATTGCTTGCATTAAGATGCAGCAGCTTAAAGCATCACTGAGGCTGGAAACAGTGCGAAAACGCTTAGAATGGCCTGTTCTGTGCATTTGATGCCAAAGAACACTACTTTGGTTAAAGTGATTTCAAAGCATTTCAAATGTGTTTGCCTTGTTCAGGGATGTATTTAGATCATATCTAGCACAAAAACTTCATTGCCATTGCTTGCATTAAGATGCAGCAGCTTAAAGAATCACTTTGGCTGGAAACAGTGCGAAAACGCTTAATGGCCTGTTCTGTGCATTTCAGACCAAAAGGACAATACTTTTGTCAAAGTGATTTCAAAGCATTTTAAAGGTGTTAGCCTTCTTCAGGGATGTATTTGGATCATATCTAGCACAAAAACTTCATTGCCATTGGTTGCATTAAGATGCAGCAGCTTAAAGAAAT
This sequence comes from Macropodus opercularis, assembly GCA_030770545.1. Classification (NCBI taxonomy): domain Eukaryota; kingdom Metazoa; phylum Chordata; class Actinopteri; order Anabantiformes; family Osphronemidae; genus Macropodus; species Macropodus opercularis. Next base: position 2,614,155 of record CM061105.1, read on the forward strand.
ACTGAGGCTGGAAACAGTGCGAAAACGCTTAGAATGGCCTGTTCTGTGCATTTGATGCCAAAGAACACTACTTTGGTTAAAGTGATTTCAAAGCATTTCAAATGTGTTTGCCTTGTTCAGGGATGTATTTAGATCATATCTAGCACAAAAACTTCATTGCCATTGCTTGCATTAAGATGCAGCAGCTTAAAGAATCACTTTGGCTGGAAACAGTGCGAAAACGCTTAATGGCCTGTTCTGTGCATTTCAGACCAAAAGGACAATACTTTTGTCAAAGTGATTTCAAAGCATTTTAAAGGTGTTAGCCTTCTTCAGGGATGTATTTGGATCATATCTAGCACAAAAACTTCATTGCCATTGGTTGCATTAAGATGCAGCAGCTTAAAGAAATACTGAGGCTGGAAACAGTGCGAAAACGCTTAGAATGGCCTGTTCTGTGCATTTGATGCCAAAGAACACTACTTTGGTTAAAGTGATTTAAATGGATTTTAAAGGTGTTTGCCTTGTTCAGGGATGTATTTGGATCATATCTAGCACAAAAACTTCATTGCCACTGCTTGCATTAAGATGCAGCAGCTTAAAGAAATACTGAGGCTGGAAACAGTGCGAAAACGCTTAGAATGGCCTGTTCTGTGCATTTGATGCCAAAGAACACTACTTTGGTTAAAGTGATTTAAATGGATTTTAAAGGTGTTTGCCTTGTTCAGGGATGTATTTGGATCATATCTAGCACAAAAACCTCATTGCCATTGCATGCATTAAGATGCAGAAACTTAAAGAAATACTGAGGCTGGAAACAGTGCGAAAACGCTTATTCGCCTGTTCTGTGCGTTTCAGACCAAAAGAACACTACTTTGGTCAAATTGATTTCAAAGCATTTTAAAGGTGTTTGCCTTCTTCAGGGATCTATTTGGATCATATCTAGCACAAAAACTTCATTGCCATTGCTTGCATTAAGATGCAGCAGCTTAAAGAAATACTGAAGCTGGAAACAGTGCGAAAACGCTTAGAATGGCCTGTTCTGTGCATTTGATGCCAAAGAACACTACTTTGGTTAAAGTGATTTAAAAGCATTTCAAATGTGTTTGCCTTGTTCAGGGATGTATTTAGATCATATCTAGCACAAAAACGTCATTGCCATTGCTTGCATTAAGATGCAGCAGCTTAAAGAATCACTTTGGCTGGAAACAGTGCGAAAACGCTTAATGGCCTGTTCTGTGCATTTCAGACCAAAAGGAAAATACTTTTGTCAAAGTGATTTCAAAGCATTTTAAAGGTGTTAGCCTTCTTCAGGGATGTATTTGGATCATATCTAGCACAAAAACTTCATTGCCATTGGTTGCATTAAGATGCAGCAGCTTAAAGAAATACTGAGGCTGGAAACAGTGCGAAAACGCTTAGAATGGCCTGTTCTGTGCATTTGATGCCAAAGAACACTACTTTGGTTAAAGTGATTTAAATGGATTTTAAAGGTGTTTGCCTTGTTCAGGGATGTATTTGGATCATATCTAGCACAAAAACTTCATTGCCACTGCTTGCATTAAGATGCAGCAGCTTAAAGAAATACTGAGGCTGGAAACAGTGCGAAAACGCTTAGAATGGCCTGTTCTGTGCATTTGATGCCAAAGAACACTACTTTGGTTAAAGTGATTTAAATGGATTTTAAAGGTGTTTGCCTTGTTCAGGGATGTATTTGGATCATATCTAGCACAAAAACCTCATTGCCATTGCATGCATTAAGATGCAGAAACTTAAAGAAATACTGAGGCTGGAAACAGTGCGAAAACGCTTATTCGCCTGTTCTGTGCGTTTCAGACCAAAAGAACACTACTTTGGTCAAATTGATTTCAAAGCATTTTAAAGGTGTTTGCCTTCTTCAGGGATCTATTTGGATCATATCTAGCACAAAAACTTCATTGCCATTGCTTGCATTAAGATGCAGCAGCTTAAAGAAATACTGAAGCTGGAAACAGTGCGAAAACGCTTAGAATGGCCTGTTCTGTGCATTTGATGCCAAAGAACACTACTTTGGTTAAAGTGATTTCAAAGCATTTCAAATGTGTTTGCCTTGTTCAGGGATGTATTTAGATCATATCTAGCACAAAAACTTCATTGCCATTGCTTGCATTAAGATGCAGCAGCTTAAAGAATCACTTTGGCTGGAAACAGTGCGAAAACGCTTAATGGCCTGTTCTGTGCATTTCAGACCAAAAGGACAATACTTTTGTCAAAGTGATTTCAAAGCATTTTAAAGGTGTTTGCATGCTTCGGGGATGTATTTGGAAAATATCTAGCACAAAAACCTCATTGCCATTGCTTGCATTAAGATGCAGCAACTTAAAGAAATACTGAGGCTGAAAACAGTGCGAAAACGCTTATTCGCCTGTTCTGTACATTTCAGACCAAAAGAACACTACTTTTGTCAAAGTGATTTCATAGCATTTTAAAGGTGTTTGCCTTCTTCAGGGATGTATTTGGATCATATCTAGCACAAAAACTTCATTGCCATTGCTTGCATTAAGATGCAGCAGCTTAAAGAATCACTTTGGCTGGAAACAGTGCGAAAACGCTTAATGGCCTGTTCTGTGCATTTCAGACCAAAAGGACAATACTTTTGTCAAAGTGATTTCAAAGCATTTTAAAGGTGTTAGCCTTCTTCAGGGATGTATTTGGATCATATCTAGCACAAAAACCTCATTGCCATTGCTTGCATTAAGATGCAGCAACTTAAAGAAATACTGAGGCTGAAAACAGTGCGAAAACGCTTATTCGCCTGTTCTATGCATTTCAGACCAAAAGAACACTACTTTGGTTAAAGTGATTTAAATGCATTTTAAAGGTGTTTGCCTTGTTCAGGGATGTATTTAGATCATATCTAGCACAAAAACTTCATTGCCACTGCTTGCATTAAGATGCAGCAGCTTAAAGAAATACTGAGGCTGGAAACAGTGCGAAAACGCTTAGAATGGCCTGTTCTGTGCATTTAATGCCAAAAAACACTACTTTGGTTAAAGTGATTTAAATGCATTTTAAAGGTGTTTGCCTTCTTCAGGGATGTATTTGGATCATATCTAGCACAAAAACTTCATTGCCATTGCTTGCATTAAGATGCAGCAGCTTAAAGAAATACTGAACCTGGAAACAGTGTGAAAACGCTTAATGGCCTGTTCTGTGCATTTCAGACCAAAAGGAAACTACTTTTGTCAAAGTGATTTCAAAGCATTTTAAAGGTGTTTGCCTTCTTCAGGGATGTATTTGGATCATATCTAGCACAAAAACTTCATTGCCATTGGTTGCATTAAGATGCAGCAGCTTAAAGAAATACTGAGGCTGGAAACAGTGCGAAAACGCTTAGAATGGCCTGTTCTGTGCATTTGATGCCAAAGAACACTACTTTGGTTAAAGTGATTTCAAAGCATTTCAAAGGTGTTTGCCTTCTTCAGGGATGTATTTAGATCATATCTAGCACAAAAACTTCATTGCCATTGCTTGCATTAAGATGCAGCAGCTTAAAGAAATACTGAGGCTGGAAACAGTGGGAAAACGCTTAGAATGGCCTGTTCTGTGCATTTTTGACCAAAGAACACTACGTTTGTCAAAGTGATTTCAAAGCATTTTAAAGGTGTTTGCCTTCTTCAGGAATGTATTTGGATCATATCTAGCACAAAAACTTCATTGCCATTGCTTGCATTAAGATGCAGCAGCTTAAAGAAATACTGAAGCTGGAAACAGTGCGAAAACGCTTAGAATGGCCTGTTCTGTGCATTTGATGCCAAAGAACACTACTTTGGTTAAAGTGATTTCAAAGCATTTCAAATGTGTTTGCCTTGTTCAGGGATGTATTTAGATCATATCTAGCACAAAAACTTCATTACCATTGCTTGCATTAAGATGCAGCAGCTTAAAGAAATACTGAACCTGGAAACAGTGCGAAAACGCTTAGAAAGGCCTGTTCTGTGCATTTGATGCCAAAGAACACTACTTTGGTTAAAGTGATTTAAATGCATTTTAAAGGTGTTTGCCTTGTTCAGGGATGTATTTGGATCATATCTAGCACAAAAACATCATTGCCATTGCTTGCATTAAGATGCAGCAGCTTAAAGAAATAATGAGGCTAGAAACAGTGCGAAAACGCTTAGAATGGCCTGTTCTGTGCATTTGATGCCAAAGAACACTACTTTGGTTAAAGTGATTTAAATGCATTTTAAAGGTGTTTGCCTTGTTCAGGGAAGTATTTGGATCATATCTAGCACAAAAACCTCATTGCCATTGCATGCATTAAGATGCAGAAACTTAAAGAAATACTGAGGCTGGAAACAGTGCGAAAACGCTTATTCGCCTGTTCTGTGCGTTTCAGACCAAAAGAACACTACTTTGGTCAAATTGATTTCAAAGCATTTTAAAGGTGTTTGCCTTCTTCAGGGATCTATTTGGATCATATCTAGCACAAAAACTTCATTGCCATTGCTTGCATTAAGATGCAGCAGCTTAAAGAAATACTGAAGCTGGAAACAGTGCGAAAACGCTTAGAATGGCCTGTTCTGTGCATTTGATGCCAAAGAACACTACTTTGGTTAAAGTGATTTCAAAGCATTTCAAATGTGTTTGCCTTGTTCAGGGATGTATTTAGATCATATCTAGCACAAAAACTTCATTGCCATTGCTTGCATTAAGATGCAGCAGCTTAAAGAATCACTTTGGCTGGAAACAGTGCGAAAACGCTTAATGGCCTGTTCTGTGCATTTCAGACCAAAAGGACAATACTTTTGTCAAAGTGATTTCAAAGCATTTTAAAGGTGTTAGCCTTCTTCAGGGATGTATTTGGATCATATCTAGCACAAAAACTTCATTGCCATTGGTTGCATTAAGATGCAGCAGCTTAAAGAAATACTGAGGCTGGAAACAGTGCGAAAACGCTTAGAATGGCCTGTTCTGTGCATTTGATGCCAAAGAACACTACTTTGGTTAAAGTGATTTAAATGCATTTTAAAGGTGTTTGCCTTGTTCAGGGAAGTATTTGGATCATATCTAGCACAAAAACCTCATTGCCATTGCATGCATTAAGATGCAGAAACTTAAAGAAATACTGAGGCTGGAAACAGTGCGAAAACGCTTATTCGCCTGTTCTGTGCGTTTCAGACCAAAAGAACACTACTTTGGTCAAATTGATTTCAAAGCATTTTAAAGGTGTTTGCCTTCTTCAGGGATCTATTTGGATCATATCTAGCACAAAAACTTCATTGCCATTGCTTGCATTAAGATGCAGCAGCTTAAAGAAATACTGAAGCTGGAAACAGTGCGAAAACGCTTAGAATGGCCTGTTCTGTGCATTTGATGCCAAAGAACACTACTTTGGTTAAAGTGATTTCAAAGCATTTCAAATGTGTTTGCCTTGTTCAGGGATGTATTTAGATCATATCTAGCACAAAAACTTCATTGCCATTGCTTGCATTAAGATGCAGCAGCTTAAAGAATCACTTTGGCTGGAAACAGTGCGAAAACGCTTAATGGCCTGTTCTGTGCATTTCAGACCAAAAGGACAATACTTTTGTCAAAGTGATTTCAAAGCATTTTAAAGGTGTTAGCCTTCTTCAGGGATGTATTTGGATCATATCTAGCACAAAAACTTCATTGCCATTGGTTGCATTAAGATGCAGCAGCTTAAAGAAATACTGAGGCTGGAAACAGTGCGAAAACGCTTAGAATGGCCTGTTCTGTGCATTTGATGCCAAAGAACACTACTTTGGTTAAAGTGATTTAAATGGATTTTAAAGGTGTTTGCCTTGTTCAGGGATGTATTTGGATCATATCTAGCACAAAAACTTCATTGCCACTGCTTGCATTAAGATGCAGCAGCTTAAAGAAATACTGAGGCTGGAAACAGTGCGAAAACGCTTAGAATGGCCTGTTCTGTGCATTTGATGCCAAAGAACACTACTTTGGTTAAAGTGATTTAAATGGATTTTAAAGGTGTTTGCCTTGTTCAGGGATGTATTTGGATCATATCTAGCACAAAAACCTCATTGCCATTGCATGCATTAAGATGCAGAAACTTAAAGAAATACTGAGGCTGGAAACAGTGCGAAAACGCTTATTCGCCTGTTCTGTGCGTTTCAGACCAAAAGAACACTACTTTGGTCAAATTGATTTCAAAGCATTTTAAAGGTGTTTGCCTTCTTCAGGGATCTATTTGGATCATATCTAGCACAAAAACTGCATTGCCATTGCTTGCATTAAGATGCAGCAGCTTAAAGAAATACTGAAGCTGGAAACAGTGCGAAAACGCTTAGAATGGCCTGTTCTGTGCATTTGATGCCAAAGAACACTACTTTGGTTAAAGTGATTTAAATGGATTTTAAAGGTGTTTGCCTTGTTCAGGGATGTATTTGGATCATATCTAGCACAAAAACCTCATTGCCATTGCATGCATTAAGATGCAGAAACTTAAAGAAATACTGAGGCTGGAAACAGTGCGAAAACGCTTATTCGCCTGTTCTGTGCGTTTCAGACCAAAAGAACACTACTTTGGTTAAAGTGATTTCAAAGCATTTCAAATGTGTTTGCCTTGTTCAGGGATGTATTTAGATCATATCTAGCACAAAAACTTCATTGCCATTGCTTGCATTAAGATGCAGCAGCTTAAAGAATCACTTTGGCTGGAAACAGTGCGAAAACGCTTAATGGCCTGTTCTGTGCATTTCAGACCAAAAGGACAATACTTTTGTCAAAGTGATTTCAAAGCATTTTAAAGGTGTTAGCCTTCTTCAGGGATGTATTTGGATCATATCTAGCAGAAAAACTTCATTGCCATTGGTTGCATTAAGATGCAGCAGCTTAAAGAAATACTGAGGCTGGAAACAGTGCGAAAACGCTTAGAATGGCCTGTTCTGTGCATTTGATGCCAAAGAACACTACTTTGGTTAAAGTGATTTAAATGGATTTTAAAGGTGTTTGCCTTGTTCAGGGATGTATTTGGATCATATCTAGCACAAAAACTTCATTGCCACTGCTTGCATTAAGATGCAGCAGCTTAAAGAAATACTGAGGCTGGAAACAGTGCGAAAACGCTTAGAATGGCCTGTTATGTGCATTTGATGCCAAAGAACACTACTTTGGTTAAAGTGATTTAAATGGATTTTAAAGGTGTTTGCCTTGTTCAGGGATGTATTTGGATCATATCTAGCACAAAAACCTCATTGCCATTGGTTGCATTAAGATGCAGCAGCTTAAAGAAATACTGAGGCTGGAAACAGTGCGAAAACGCTTAGAATGGCCTGTTCTGTGCATTTGATGCCAAAGAACACTACTTTGGTTAAAGTGATTTAAATGGATTTTAAAGGTGTTTGCCTTGTTCAGGGATGTATTTGGATCATATCTAGCACAAAAACCTCATTGCCATTGCATGCATTAAGATGCAGAAACTTAAAGAAATACTGAGGCTGGAAACAGTGCGAAAACGCTTATTCGCCTGTTCTGTGCGTTTCAGACCAAAAGAACACTACTTTGGTCAAATTGATTTCAAAGCATTTTAAAGGTGTTTGCCTTCTTCAGGGATCTATTTGGATCATATCTAGCACAAAAACTTCATTGCCATTGCTTGCATTAAGATGCAGCAGCTTAAAGAATCACTTTGGCTGGAAACAGTGCGAAAACGCTTAATGGCCTGTTCTGTGCATTTCAGACCAAAAGGACAATACTTTTGTCAAAGTGATTTCAAAGCATTTTAAAGGTGTTAGCCTTCTTCAGGGATGTATTTGGATCATATCTAGCAGAAAAACTTCATTGCCATTGGTTGCATTAAGATGCAGCAGCTTAAAGAAATACTGAGGCTGGAAACAGTGCGAAAACGCTTAGAATGGCCTGTTCTGTGCATTTGATGCCAAAGAACACTACTTTGGTTAAAGTGATTTAAATGGATTTTAAAGGTGTTTGCCTTGTTCAGGGATGTATTTGGATCATATCTAGCACAAAAACTTCATTGCCACTGCTTGCATTAAGATGCAGCAGCTTAAAGAAATACTGAGGCTGGAAACAGTGCGAAAACGCTTAGAATGGCCTGTTATGTGCATTTGATGCCAAAGAACACTACTTTGGTTAAAGTGATTTAAATGGATTTTAAAGGTGTTTGCCTTGTTCAGGGATGTATTTGGATCATATCTAGCACAAAAACCTCATTGCCATTGGTTGCATTAAGATGCAGCAGCTTAAAGAAATACTGAGGCTGGAAACAGTGCGAAAACGCTTAGAATGGCCTGTTCTGTGCATTTGATGCCAAAGAACACTACTTTGGTTAAAGTGATTTAAATGGATTTTAAAGGTGTTTGCCTTGTTCAGGGATGTATTTGGATCATATCTAGCACAAAAACCTCATTGCCATTGCATGCATTAAGATGCAGAAACTTAAAGAAATACTGAGGCTGGAAACAGTGCGAAAACGCTTATTCGCCTGTTCTGTGCGTTTCAGACCAAAAGAACACTACTTTGGTCAAATTGATTTCAAAGCATTTTAAAGGTGTTTGCCTTCTTCAGGGATCTATTTGGATCATATCTAGCACAAAAACTTCATTGCCATTGCTTGCATTAAGATGCAGCAGCTTAAAGAAATACTGAAGCTGGAAACAGTGCGAAAACGCTTAGAATGGCCTGTTCTGTGCATTTGATGCCAAAGAACACTACTTTGGTTAAAGTGATTTAAATGGATTTTAAAGGTGTTTGCCTTGTTCAGGGATGTATTTGGATCATATCTAGCACAAAAACCTCATTGCCATTGCTTGCATTAAGATGCAGCAACTTAAAGAAATACTGAGGCTGAAAACAGTGCGAAAACGCTTATTCGCCTGTTCTGTGCATTTGATGCCAAAGAACACTTCTTTGGTTAAAGTGATTTAAATGCATTTTAAAGGTGTTTGCCTTCTTCAGGGATGTATTTAGATCATGTCTAGCACAAAAACTTCATTGCCATTGTTTGCATTAAGATGCAGCAGCTTAAAGAAATACTGAGGCTGGAAACAGTGCGAAAACGCTTAGAATGGCCTGTTCTGTGCATTTAATGCCAAAAAACACTACTTTGGTTAAAGTGATTTAAATGCATTTTAAAGGTGTTTGCCTTCTTCAGGGATGTATTTGGATCATATCTAGCACAAAAACTTCATTGCCATTGCTTGCATTAAGATGCAGCAGCTTAAAGAAATACTGAACCTGGAAACAGTGTGAAAACGCTTAATGGCCTGTTCTGTGCATTTCAGACCAAAAGGAAACTACTTTTGTCAAAGTGATTTCAAAGCATTTTAAAGGTGTTTGCCTTCTTCAGGGATGTATTTGGATCATATCTAGCACAAAAACTTCATTGCCATTGGTTGCATTAAGATGCAGCAGCTTAAAGAAATACTGAGGCTGGAAACAGTGCGAAAACGCTTAGAATGGCCTGTTCTGTGCATTTGATGCCAAAGAACACTACTTTGGTTAAAGTGATTTCAAAGCATTTCAAAGGTGTTTGCCTTCTTCAGGGATGTATTTAGATCATATCTAGCACAAAAACTTCATTGCCATTGCTTGCATTAAGATGCAGCAGCTTAAAGAATCACTTTGGCTGGAAACAGTGCGAAAACGCTTAATGGCCTGTTCTGTGCATTTCAGACCAAAAGGACAATACTTTTGTCAAAGTGATTTCAAAGCATTTTAAAGGTGTTAGCCTTCTTCAGGGATGTATTTGGATCATATCTAGCACAAAAACTTCATTGCCATTGGTTGCATTAAGATGCAGCAGGTTAAAGAAATACTGAGTGTGGAAACAGTGCTAAAACGCTTAGAATGGCCTGTTCTGTGCATTTGATGCCAAAGAACACTACTTTGGTTAAAGTGATTTAAATTGATTTTAAAGGTGTTTGCCTTGTTCAGGGATGTATTTGGATCATATCTAGCACAAAAACTTCATTGCCACTGCTTGCATTAAGATGCAGCAGCTTAAAGAAATACTGAGGCTGGAAACAGTGCGAAAACGCTTAGAATGGCCTGTTCTGTGCATTTGATGCCAAAGAACACTACTTTGGTTAAAGTGATTTAAATGGATTTTAAAGGTGTTTGCCTTGTTCAGGGATGTATTTGGATCATATCTAGCACAAAAACCTCATTGCCATTGCATGCATTAAGATGCAGAAACTTAAAGAAATACTGAGGCTGGAAACAGTGCGAAAACGCTTATTCGCCTGTTCTGTGCGTTTCAGACCAAAAGAACACTACTTTGGTCAAATTGATTTCAAAGCATTTTAAAGGTGTTTGCCTTCTTTAGGGATCTATTTGGATCATATCTAGCACAAAAACTTCATTGCCATTGCTTGCATTAAGATGCAGCAGCTTAAAGAAATACTGAAGCTGGAAACAGTGCGAAAACGCTTAGAATGGCCTGTTCTGTGCATTTGATGCCAAAGAACACTACTTTGGTTAAAGTGATTTCAAAGCATTTCAAATGTGTTTGCCTTGTTCAGGGATGTATTTAGATCATATCTAGCACAAAAACTTCATTGCCATTGCTTGCATTAAGATGCAGCAGCTTAAAGAATCACTTTGGCTGGAAACAGTGCGAAAACGCTTAATGGCCTGTTCTGTGCATTTCAGACCAAAAGGACAATACTTTTGTCAAAGTGATTTCAAAGCATTTTAAAGGTGTTAGCCTTCTTCAGGGATGTATTTGGATCATATCTAGCAGAAAAACTTCATTGCCATTGGTTGCATTAAGATGCAGCAGCTTAAAGAAATACTGAGGCTGGAAACAGTGCGAAAACGCTTAGAATGGCCTGTTCTGTGCATTTGATGCCAAAGAACACTACTTTGGTTAAAGTGATTTAAATGCATTTTAAAGGTGTTTGCCTTGTTCAGGGAAGTATTTGGATCATATCTAGCACAAAAACCTCATTGCCATTGCATGCATTAAGATGCAGAAACTTAAAGAAATACTGAGGCTGGAAACAGTGCGAAAACGCTTATTCGCCTGTTCTGTGCGTTTCAGACCAAAAGAACACTACTTTGGTCAAATTGATTTCAAAGCATTTTAAAGGTGTTTGCCTTCTTCAGGGATCTATTTGGATCATATCTAGCACAAAAACTTCATTGCCATTGCTTGCATTAAGATGCAGCAGCTTAAAGAAATACTGAAGCTGGAAACAGTGCGAAAACGCTTAGAATGGCCTGTTCTGTGCATTTGATGCCAAAGAACACTACTTTGGTTAAAGTGATTTCAAAGCATTTCAAATGTGTTTGCCTTGTTCAGGGATGTATTTAGATCATATCTAGCACAAAAACTTCATTGCCATTGCTTGCATTAAGATGCAGCAGCTTAAAGAATCACTTTGGCTGGAAACAGTGCGAAAACGCTTAATGGCCTGTTCTGTGCATTTCAGACCAAAAGGACAATACTTTTGTCAAAGTGATTTCAAAGCATTTTAAAGGTGTTAGCCTTCTTCAGGGATGTATTTGGATCATATCTAGCACAAAAACTTCATTGCCATTGGTTGCATTAAGATGCAGCAGCTTAAAGAAATACTGAGGCTGGAAACAGTGCGAAAACGCTTAGAATGGCCTGTTCTGTGCATTTGATGCCAAAGAACACTACTTTGGTTAAAGTGATTTAAATGGATTTTAAAGGTGTTTGCCTTGTTCAGGGATGTATTTGGATCATATCTAGCACAAAAACCTCATTGCCATTGCATGCATTAAGATGCAGAAACTTAAAGAAATACTGAGGCTGGAAACAGTGCGAAAACGCTTATTCGCCTGTTCTGTGCGTTTCAGACCAAAAGAACACTACTTTGGTCAAATTGATTTCAAAGCATTTTAAAGGTGTTTGCCTTCTTCAGGGATCTATTTGGATCATATCTAGCACAAAAACTTCATTGCCATTGCTTGCATTAAGATGCAGCAGCTTAAAGAAATACTGAAGCTGGAAACAGTGCGAAAACGCTTAGAATGGCCTGTTCTGTGCATTTGATGCCAAAGAACACTACTTTGGTTAAAGTGATTTCAAAGCATTTCAAATGTGTTTGCCTTGTTCAGGGATGTATTTAGATCATATCTAGCACAAAAACTTCATTGCCATTGCTTGCATTAAGATGCAGCAGCTTAAAGAATCACTTTGGCTGGAAACAGTGCGAAAACGCTTAATGGCCTGTTCTGTGCATTTCAGACCAAAAGGACAATACTTTTGTCAAAGTGATTTCAAAGCATTTTAAAGGTGTTAGCCTTCTTCAGGGATGTATTTGGATCATATCTAGCAGAAAAACTTCATTGCCATTGGTTGCATTAAGATGCAGCAGCTTAAAGAAATACTGAGGCTGGAAACAGTGCGAAAACGCTTAGAATGGCCTGTTCTGTGCATTTGATGCCAAAGAACACTACTTTGGTTAAAGTGATTTAAATGGATTTTAAAGGTGTTTGCCTTGTTCAGGGATGTATTTGGATCATATCTAGCACAAAAACTTCATTGCCACTGCTTGCATTAAGATGCAGCAGCTTAAAGAAATACTGAGGCTGGAAACAGTGCGAAAACGCTTAGAATGGCCTGTTATGTGCATTTGATGCCAAAGAACACTACTTTGGTTAAAGTGATTTAAATGGATTTTAAAGGTGTTTGCCTTGTTCAGGGATGTATTTGGATCATATCTAGCACAAAAACCTCATTGCCATTGGTTGCATTAAGATGCAGCAGCTTAAAGAAATACTGAGGCTGGAAACAGTGCGAAAACGCTTAGAATGGCCTGTTCTGTGCATTTGATGCCAAAGAACACTACTTTGGTTAAAGTGATTTAAATGGATTTTAAAGGTGTTTGCCTTGTTCAGGGATGTATTTGGATCATATCTAGCACAAAAACCTCATTGCCATTGCATGCATTAAGATGCAGAAACTTAAAGAAATACTGAGGCTGGAAACAGTGCGAAAACGCTTATTCGCCTGTTCTGTGCGTTTCAGACCAAAAGAACACTACTTTGGTCAAATTGATTTCAAAGCATTTTAAAGGTGTTTGCCTTCTTCAGGGATCTATTTGGATCATATCTAGCACAAAAACTTCATTGCCATTGCTTGCATTAAGATGCAGCAGCTTAAAGAATCACTTTGGCTGGAAACAGTGCGAAAACGCTTAATGGCCTGTTCTGTGCATTTCAGACCAAAAGGACAATACTTTTGTCAAAGTGATTTCAAAGCATTTTAAAGGTGTTAGCCTTCTTCAGGGATGTATTTGGATCATATCTAGCAGAAAAACTTCATTGCCATTGGTTGCATTAAGATGCAGCAGCTTAAAGAAATACTGAGGCTGGAAACAGTGCGAAAACGCTTAGAATGGCCTGTTCTGTGCATTTGATGCCAAAGAACACTACTTTGGTTAAAGTGATTTAAATGGATTTTAAAGGTGTTTGCCTTGTTCAGGGATGTATTTGGATCATATCTAGCACAAAAACTTCATTGCCACTGCTTGCATTAAGATGCAGCAGCTTAAAGAAATACTGAGGCTGGAAACAGTGCGAAAACGCTTAGAATGGCCTGTTATGTGCATTTGATGCCAAAGAACACTACTTTGGTTAAAGTGATTTAAATGGATTTTAAAGGTGTTTGCCTTGTTCAGGGATGTATTTGGATCATATCTAGCACAAAAACCTCATTGCCATTGGTTGCATTAAGATGCAGCAGCTTAAAGAAATACTGAGGCTGGAAACAGTGCGAAAACGCTTAGAATGGCCTGTTCTGTGCATTTGATGCCAAAGAACACTACTTTGGTTAAAGTGATTTAAATGGATTTTAAAGGTGTTTGCCTTGTTCAGGGATGTATTTGGATCATATCTAGCACAAAAACCTCATTGCCATTGCATGCATTAAGATGCAGAAACTTAAAGAAATACTGAGGCTGGAAACAGTGCGAAAACGCTTATTCGCCTGTTCTGTGCGTTTCAGACCAAAAGAACACTACTTTGGTCAAATTGATTTCAAAGCATTTTAAAGGTGTTTGCCTTCTTCAGGGATCTATTTGGATCATATCTAGCACAAAAACTTCATTGCCATTGCTTGCATTAAGATGCAGCAGCTTAAAGAAATACTGAAGCTGGAAACAGTGCGAAAACGCTTAGAATGGCCTGTTCTGTGCATTTGATGCCAAAGAACACTACTTTGGTTAAAGTGATTTCAAAGCATTTCAAATGTGTTTGCCTTGTTCAGGGATGTATTTAGATCATATCTAGCACAAAAACTTCATTGCCATTGCTTGCATTAAGATGCAGCAGCTTAAAGAATCACTTTGGCTGGAAACAGTGCGAAAACGCTTAATGGCCTGTTCTGTGCATTTCAGACCAAAAGGACAATACTTTTGTCAAAGTGATTTCAAAGCATTTTAAAGGTGTTAGCCTTCTTCAGGGATGTATTTGGATCATATCTAGCAGAAAAACTTCATTGCCATTGGTTGCATTAAGATGCAGCAGCTTAAAGAAATACTGAGGCTGGAAACAGTGCGAAAACGCTTAGAATGGCCTGTTCTGTGCATTTGATGCCAAAGAACACTACTTTGGTTAAAGTGATTTAAATGGATTTTAAAGGTGTTTGCCTTGTTCAGGGATGTATTTGGATCATATCTAGCACAAAAACTTCATTGCCACTGCTTGCATTAAGATGCAGCAGCTTAAAGAAATACTGAGGCTGGAAACAGTGCGAAAACGCTTAGAATGGCCTGTTATGTGCATTTGATGCCAAAGAACACTACTTTGGTTAAAGTGATTTAAATGGATTTTAAAGGTGTTTGCCTTGTTCAGGGATGTATTTGGATCATATCTAGCACAAAAACCTCATTGCCATTGCTTGCATTAAGATGCAGCAACTTAAAGAAATACTGAGGCTGAAAACAGTGCGAAAACGCTTATTCGCCTGTTCTGTGCATTTGATGCCAAAGAACACTTCTTTGGTTAAAGTGATTTAAATGCATTTTAAAGGTGTTTGCCTTCTTCAGGGATGTATTTAGATCATGTCTAGCACAAAAACTTCATTGCCATTGTTTGCATTAAGATGCAGCAGCTTAAAGAAATACTGAGGCTGGAAACAGTGCGAAAACGCTTAGAATGGCCTGTTCTGTGCATTTAATGCCAAAAAACACTACTTTGGTTAAAGTGATTTAAATGCATTTTAAAGGTGTTTGCCTTCTTCAGGGATGTATTTGGATCATATCTAGCACAAAAACTTCATTGCCATTGCTTGCATTAAGATGCAGCAGCTTAAAGAAATACTGAACCTGGAAACAGTGTGAAAACGCTTAATGGCCTGTTCTGTGCATTTCAGACCAAAAGGAAACTACTTTTGTCAAAGTGATTTCAAAGCATTTTAAAGGTGTTTGCCTTCTTCAGGGATGTATTTGGATCATATCTAGCACAAAAACTTCATTGCCATTGGTTGCATTAAGATGCAGCAGCTTAAAGAAATACTGAGGCTGGAAACAGTGCGAAAACGCTTAGAATGGCCTGTTCTGTGCATTTGATGCCAAAGAACACTACTTTGGTTAAAGTGATTTCAAAGCATTTCAAAGGTGTTTGCCTTCTTCAGGGATGTATTTAGATCATATCTAGCACAAAAACTTCATTGCCATTGCTTGCATTAAGATGCAGCAGCTTAAAGAAATACTGAGGCTGGAAACAGTGGGAAAACGCTTAGAATGGCCTGTTCTGTGCATTTTTGACCAAAGAACACTACGTTTGTCAAAGTGATTTCAAAGCATTTTAAAGGTGTTTGCCTTCTTCAGGAATGTATTTGGATCATATCTAGCACAAAAACTTCATTGCCATTGCTTGCATTAAGATGCAGCAGCTTAAAGAAATACTGAAGCTGGAAACAGTGCGAAAACGCTTAGAATGGCCTGTTCTGTGCATTTGATGCCAAAGAACACTACTTTGGTTAAAGTGATTTAAATGCATTTCAAATGTGTTTGCCTTGTTCAGGGGTGTATTTAGATCATATCTAGCACAAAAACTTCATTACCATTGCTTGCATTAAGATGCAGCAGCTTAAAGAAATACTGAACCTGGAAACAGTGCGAAAACGCTTAGAAAGGCCTGTTCTGTGCATTTGATGCCAAAGAACACTACTTTGGTTAAAGTGATTTAAATGCATTTTAAAGGTGTTTGCCTTGTTCAGGGATGTATTTGGATCATATCTAGCACAAAAACATCATTGCCATTGCTTGCATTAAGATGCAGCAGCTTAAAGAAATAATGAGGCTAGAAACAGTGCGAAAACGCTTAGAATGGCCTGTTCTGTGCATTTGATGCCAAAGAACACTACTTTGGTTAAAGTGATTTAAATGCATTTTAAAGGTGTTTGCCTTGTTCAGGGATGTATTTGGATCATATCTAGCACAAAAACCTCATTGCCATTGCATGCATTAAGATGCAGAAACTTAAAGAAATACTGAGGCTGGAAACAGTGCGAAAACGCTTATTCGCCTGTTCTGTGCGTTTCAGACCAAAAGAACACTACTTTGGTCAAATTGATTTCAAAGCATTTTAAAGGTGTTTGCCTTCTTCAGGGATCTATTTGGATCATATCTAGCACAAAAACTTCATTGCCATTGCTTGCATTAAGATGCAGCAGCTTAAAGAAATACTGAAGCTGGAAACAGTGCGAAAACGCTTAGAATGGCCTGTTCTGTGCATTTGATGCCAAAGAACACTACTTTGGTTAAAGTGATTTCAAAGCATTTCAAATGTGTTTGCCTTGTTCAGGGATGTATTTAGATCATATCTAGCACAAAAACTTCATTGCCATTGCTTGCATTAAGATGCAGCAGCTTAAAGAATCACTTTGGCTGGAAACAGTGCGAAAACGCTTAATGGCCTGTTCTGTGCATTTCAGACCAAAAGGACAATACTTTTGTCAAAGTGATTTCAAAGCATTTTAAAGGTGTTAGCCTTCTTCAGGGATGTATTTGGATCATATCTAGCACAAAAACTTCATTGCCATTGGTTGCATTAAGATGCAGCAGGTTAAAGAAATACTGAGTGTGGAAACAGTGCTAAAACGCTTAGAATGGCCTGTTCTGTGCATTTGATGCCAAAGAACACTACTTTGGTTAAAGTGATTTAAATGGATTTTAAAGGTGTTTGCCTTGTTCAGGGATGTATTTGGATCATATCTAGCACAAAAACTTCATTGCCACTGCTTGCATTAAGATGCAGCAGCTTAAAGAAATACTGAGGCTGGAAACAGTGCGAAAACGCTTAGAATGGCCTGTTCTGTGCATTTGATGCCAAAGAACACTACTTTGGTTAAAGTGATTTAAATGGATTTTAAAGGTGTTTGCCTTGTTCAGGGATGTATTTGGATCATATCTAGCACAAAAACCTCATTGCCATTGCATGCATTAAGATGCAGAAACTTAAAGAAATACTGAGGCTGGAAACAGTGCGAAAACGCTTATTCGCCTGTTCTGTGCGTTTCAGACCAAAAGAACACTACTTTGGTCAAATTGATTTCAAAGCATTTTAAAGGTGTTTGCCTTCTTCAGGGATCTATTTGGATCATATCTAGCACAAAAACTTCATTGCCATTGCTTGCATTAAGATGCAGCAGCTTAAAGAAATACTGAAGCTGGAAACAGTGCGAAAACGCTTAGAATGGCCTGTTCTGTGCATTTGATGCCAAAGAACACTACTTTGGTTAAAGTGATTTCAAAGCATTTCAAATGTGTTTGCCTTGTTCAGGGATGTATTTAGATCATATCTAGCACAAAAACTTCATTGCCATTGCTTGCATTAAGATGCAGCAGCTTAAAGAATCACTTTGGCTGGAAACAGTGCGAAAACGCTTAATGGCCTGTTCTGTGCATTTCAGACCAAAAGGACAATACTTTTGTCAAAGTGATTTCAAAGCATTTTAAAGGTGTTAGCCTTCTTCAGGGATGTATTTGGATCATATCTAGCAGAAAAACTTCATTGCCATTGGTTGCATTAAGATGCAGCAGCTTAAAGAAATACTGAGGCTGGAAACAGTGCGAAAACGCTTAGAATGGCCTGTTCTGTGCATTTGATGCCAAAGAACACTACTTTGGTTAAAGTGATTTAAATGGATTTTAAAGGTGTTTGCCTTGTTCAGGGATGTATTTGGATCATATCTAGCACAAAAACTTCATTGCCACTGCTTGCATTAAGATGCAGCAGCTTAAAGAAATACTGAGGCTGGAAACAGTGCGAAAACGCTTAGAATGGCCTGTTCTGTGCATTTGATGCCAAAGAACACTACTTTGGTTAAAGTGATTTAAATGGATTTTAAAGGTGTTTGCCTTGTTCAGGGATGTATTTGGATCATATCTAGCACAAAAACTTCATTGCCACTGCTTGCATTAAGATGCAGCAGCTTAAAGAAATACTGAGGCTGGAAACAGTGCGAAAACGCTTAGAATGGCCTGTTATGTGCATTTGATGCCAAAGAACACTACTTTGGTTAAAGTGATTTAAATGGATTTTAAAGGTGTTTGCCTTGTTCAGGGATGTATTTGGATCATATCTAGCACAAAAACCTCATTGCCATTGGTTGCATTAAGATGCAGCAGCTTAAAGAAATACTGAGGCTGGAAACAGTGCGAAAACGCTTAGAATGGCCTGTTCTGTGCATTTGATGCCAAAGAACACTACTTTGGTTAAAGTGATTTAAATGGATTTTAAAGGTGTTTGCCTTGTTCAGGGATGTATTTGGATCATATCTAGCACAAAAACCTCATTGCCATTGCATGCATTAAGATGCAGAAACTTAAAGAAATACTGAGGCTGGAAACAGTGCGAAAACGCTTATTCGCCTGTTCTGTGCGTTTCAGACCAAAAGAACACTACTTTGGTCAAATTGATTTCAAAGCATTTTAAAGGTGTTTGCCTTCTTCAGGGATCTATTTGGATCATATCTAGCACAAAAACTTCATTGCCATTGCTTGCATTAAGATGCAGCAGCTTAAAGAAATACTGAAGCTGGAAACAGTGCGAAAACGCTTAGAATGGCCTGTTCTGTGCATTTGATGCCAAAGAACACTACTTTGGTTAAAGTGATTTCAAAGCATTTCAAATGTGTTTGCCTTGTTCAGGGATGTATTTAGATCATATCTAGCACAAAAACTTCATTGCCATTGCTTGCATTAAGATGCAGCAGCTTAAAGAATCACTTTGGCTGGAAACAGTGCGAAAACGCTTAATGGCCTGTTCTGTGCATTTCAGACCAAAAGGACAATACTTTTGTCAAAGTGATTTCAAAGCATTTTAAAGGTGTTAGCCTTCTTCAGGGATGTATTTGGATCATATCTAGCAGAAAAACTTCATTGCCATTGGTTGCATTAAGATGCAGCAGCTTAAAGAAATACTGAGGCTGGAAACAGTGCGAAAACGCTTAGAATGGCCTGTTCTGTGCATTTGATGCCAAAGAACACTACTTTGGTTAAAGTGATTTAAATGGATTTTAAAGGTGTTTGCCTTGTTCAGGGATGTATTTGGATCATATCTAGCACAAAAACTTCATTGCCACTGCTTGCATTAAGATGCAGCAGCTTAAAGAAATACTGAGGCTGGAAACAGTGCGAAAACGCTTAGAATGGCCTGTTATGTGCATTTGATGCCAAAGAACACTACTTTGGTTAAAGTGATTTAAATGGATTTTAAAGGTGTTTGCCTTGTTCAGGGATGTATTTGGATCATATCTAGCACAAAAACCTCATTGCCATTGCTTGCATTAAGATGCAGCAACTTAAAGAAATACTGAGGCTGAAAACAGTGCGAAAACGCTTATTCGCCTGTTCTGTGCATTTCAGACCAAAAGAACACTACTTTTGTCAAAGTGATTTCATAGCATTTTAAAGGTGTTTGCCTTCTTCAGGGATGTATTTGGATCATATCTAGCACAAAAACTTCATTGCCATTGCTTGCATTAAGATGCAGCAGCTTAAAGAATCACTTTGGCTGGAAACAGTGCGAAAACGCTTAATGGCCTGTTCTGTGCATTTCAGACCAAAAGGACACTACTTTGGTTAAAGTGATTTAAATGCATTTTAAAGGTGTTTGCCTTGTTCAGGGATGTATTTAGATCATATCTAGCACAAAAACTTCATTGCCACTGCTTGCATTAAGATGCAGCAGCTTAAAGAAATACTGAGGCTGGAAACAGTGCGAAAACGCTTAGAATGGCCTGTTCTGTGCATTTAATGCCAAAAAACACTACTTTGGTTAAAGTGATTTAAATGCATTTTAAAGGTGTTTGCCTTCTTCAGGGATGTATTTGGATCATATCTAGCACAAAAACTTCATTGCCATTGCTTGCATTAAGATGCAGCAGCTTAAAGAAATACTGAACCTGGAAACAGTGTGAAAACGCTTAATGGCCTGTTCTGTGCATTTCAGACCAAAAGGAAACTACTTTTGTCAAAGTGATTTCAAAGCATTTTAAAGGTGTTTGCCTTCTTCAGGGATGTATTTGGATCATATCTAGCACATACACTTTATTGCCATTGCTTGCATTAAGATGCAGGAGCTTAAAGAAATACTGAGGCTGGAAACAGTGCGAAAACGCTTAGAATGGCCTGTTCAGACCATAAGGACACTACTTTTGTCAAAGTAATTTCAAAGCATTTTTAAGGTGTTTGCCTTCTTCAGGGATGTATTTGGACCATATCTATCACAAAAACTTTATTGCCATTGCTTGCATTAAGATGCAGGAGCTTAAAGAAATACTGAGGCTGGAAACAGTGCGAAAACGCTTAGAATGGCCTGTTCTGTGCATTTGATGCCAAAGAACACTACTTTGGTTAAAGTGATTTCAAAGCATTTCAAAGGTGTTTGCCTTCTTCAGGGATGTATTTAGATCATATCTAGCACAAAAACTTCATTGCCATTGCTTGCATTAAGATGCAGCAGCTTAAAGAAATACTGAGGCTGGAAACAGTGAGAAAACGCTTAGAATGGCCTGTTCTGTGCATTTTTGACCAAAGAACACTACGTTTGTCAAAGTGATTTCAAAGCATTTTAAAGGTGTTTGCCTTCTTCAGGAATGTATTTGGATCATATCTAGCACAAAAACTTCATTGCCATTGGTTGCATTAAGATGCAGCAGCTTAAAGAAATACTGAGGCTGGAAACAGTGCGAAAACGCTTAGAATGGCCTGTTCTGTGCATTTGATGCCAAAGAACACTACTTTGGTTAAAGTGATTTCAAAGCATTTCAAATGTGTTTGCCTTGTTCAGGGATGTATTTAGATCATATCTAGCACAAAAACTTCATTGCCATTGCTTGCATTAAGATGCAGCAGCTTAAAGAAATACTGAACCTGGAAACAGTGCGAAAACGCTTAGAAAGGCCTGTTCTGTGCATTTGATGCCAAAGAACACTACTTTGGTTAAAGTGATTTAAATGCATTTTAAAGGTGTTTGCCTTGTTCAGGGATGTATTTGGATCATATCTAGCACAAAAACATCATTGCCATTGCTTGCATTAAGATGCAGCAGCTTAAAGAAATAATGAGGCTAGAAACAGTGCGAAAACGCTTATTCGCCTGTTCTGTGCGTTTCAGACCAAAAGAACACTACTTTGGTCAAATTGATTTCAAAGCATTTTAAAGGTGTTTGCCTTCTTCAGGGATGTATTTGGAAAATATCTAGCACAAAAACTTCATTGCCATTGCTTGCATACAGATGCAGCAGCTTAAAGAAATACTGAGGTTGGAAACAGTGCGAAAACGCTTAGAATGGCCTGTTCTGTGCATTTTTGACCAAAGAACACTACGTTTGTCAAAGTGATTTCAAAGCATTTTAAAGGTGTTTGCCTTCTTCAGGAATGTATTTGGATCATATCTAGCACAAAAACTTCATTGCCATTGCTTGCATTAAGATGCAGCAGCTTAAAGAATCACTTTGGCTGGAAACAGTGCGAAAACGCTTAATGGCCTGTTCTGTGCATTTCAGACCAAAAGGACAATACTTTTGTCAAAGTGATTTCAAAGCATTTTAAAGGTGTTAGCCTTCTTCAGGGATGTATTTGGATCATATCTAGCACAAAAACTTCATTGCCATTGGTTGCATTAAGATGCAGCAGCTTAAAGAAATACTGAGGCTGGAAACAGTGCGAAAACGCTTAGAATGGCCTGTTCTGTGCATTTGATGCCAAAGAACACTACTTTGGTTAAAGTGATTTAAATGGATTTTAAAGGTGTTTGCCTTGTTCAGGGATGTATTTGGATCATATCTAGCACAAAAACCTCATTGCCATTGCATGCATTAAGATGCAGAAACTTAAAGAAATACTGAGGCTGGAAACAGTGCGAAAACGCTTATTCGCCTGTTCTGTGCGTTTCAGACCAAAAGAACACTACTTTGGTCAAATTGATTTCAAAGCATTTTAAAGGTGTTTGCCTTCTTCAGGGATCTATTTGGATCATATCTAGCACAAAAACTTCATTGCCATTGCTTGCATTAAGATGCAGCAGCTTAAAGAAATACTGAAGCTGGAAACAGTGCGAAAACGCTTAGAATGGCCTGTTCTGTGCATTTGATGCCAAAGAACACTACTTTGGTTAAAGTGATTTCAAAGCATTTCAAATGTGTTTGCCTTGTTCAGGGATGTATTTAGATCATATCTAGCACAAAAACTTCATTGCCATTGCTTGCATTAAGATGCAGCAGCTTAAAGAATCACTTTGGCTGGAAACAGTGCGAAAACGCTTAATGGCCTGTTCTGTGCATTTCAGACCAAAAGGACAATACTTTTGTCAAAGTGATTTCAAAGCATTTTAAAGGTGTTAGCCTTCTTCAGGGATGTATTTGGATCATATCTAGCAGAAAAACTTCATTGCCATTGGTTGCATTAAGATGCAGCAGCTTAAAGAAATACTGAGGCTGGAAACAGTGCGAAAACGCTTAGAATGGCCTGTTCTGTGCATTTGATGCCAAAGAACACTACTTTGGTTAAAGTGATTTAAATGGATTTTAAAGGTGTTTGCCTTGTTCAGGGATGTATTTGGATCATATCTAGCACAAAAACTTCATTGCCACTGCTTGCATTAAGATGCAGCAGCTTAAAGAAATACTGAGGCTGGAAACAGTGCGAAAACGCTTAGAATGGCCTGTTATGTGCATTTGATGCCAAAGAACACTACTTTGGTTAAAGTGATTTAAATGGATTTTAAAGGTGTTTGCCTTGTTCAGGGATGTATTTGGATCATATCTAGCACAAAAACCTCATTGCCATTGGTTGCATTAAGATGCAGCAGCTTAAAGAAATACTGAGGCTGGAAACAGTGCGAAAACGCTTAGAATGGCCTGTTCTGTGCATTTGATGCCAAAGAACACTACTTTGGTTAAAGTGATTTAAATGGATTTTAAAGGTGTTTGCCTTGTTCAGGGATGTATTTGGATCATATCTAGCACAAAAACCTCATTGCCATTGCATGCATTAAGATGCAGAAACTTAAAGAAATACTGAGGCTGGAAACAGTGCGAAAACGCTTATTCGCCTGTTCTGTGCGTTTCAGACCAAAAGAACACTACTTTGGTCAAATTGATTTCAAAGCATTTTAAAGGTGTTTGCCTTCTTCAGGGATCTATTTGGATCATATCTAGCACAAAAACTTCATTGCCATTGCTTGCATTAAGATGCAGCAGCTTAAAGAATCACTTTGGCTGGAAACAGTGCGAAAACGCTTAATGGCCTGTTCTGTGCATTTCAGACCAAAAGGACAATACTTTTGTCAAAGTGATTTCAAAGCATTTTAAAGGTGTTAGCCTTCTTCAGGGAT
Organism: Macropodus opercularis; assembly: GCA_030770545.1. Taxonomy (NCBI): domain Eukaryota; kingdom Metazoa; phylum Chordata; class Actinopteri; order Anabantiformes; family Osphronemidae; genus Macropodus; species Macropodus opercularis. Next base: position 2,637,935 of record CM061105.1, read on the forward strand.
GTATTTGGATCATATCTAGCAGAAAAACTTCATTGCCATTGGTTGCATTAAGATGCAGCAGCTTAAAGAAATACTGAGGCTGGAAACAGTGCGAAAACGCTTAGAATGGCCTGTTCTGTGCATTTGATGCCAAAGAACACTACTTTGGTTAAAGTGATTTAAATGGATTTTAAAGGTGTTTGCCTTGTTCAGGGATGTATTTGGATCATATCTAGCACAAAAACTTCATTGCCACTGCTTGCATTAAGATGCAGCAGCTTAAAGAAATACTGAGGCTGGAAACAGTGCGAAAACGCTTAGAATGGCCTGTTATGTGCATTTGATGCCAAAGAACACTACTTTGGTTAAAGTGATTTAAATGGATTTTAAAGGTGTTTGCCTTGTTCAGGGATGTATTTGGATCATATCTAGCACAAAAACCTCATTGCCATTGGTTGCATTAAGATGCAGCAGCTTAAAGAAATACTGAGGCTGGAAACAGTGCGAAAACGCTTAGAATGGCCTGTTCTGTGCATTTGATGCCAAAGAACACTACTTTGGTTAAAGTGATTTAAATGGATTTTAAAGGTGTTTGCCTTGTTCAGGGATGTATTTGGATCATATCTAGCACAAAAACCTCATTGCCATTGCATGCATTAAGATGCAGAAACTTAAAGAAATACTGAGGCTGGAAACAGTGCGAAAACGCTTATTCGCCTGTTCTGTGCGTTTCAGACCAAAAGAACACTACTTTGGTCAAATTGATTTCAAAGCATTTTAAAGGTGTTTGCCTTCTTCAGGGATCTATTTGGATCATATCTAGCACAAAAACTTCATTGCCATTGCTTGCATTAAGATGCAGCAGCTTAAAGAAATACTGAAGCTGGAAACAGTGCGAAAACGCTTAGAATGGCCTGTTCTGTGCATTTGATGCCAAAGAACACTACTTTGGTTAAAGTGATTTCAAAGCATTTCAAATGTGTTTGCCTTGTTCAGGGATGTATTTAGATCATATCTAGCACAAAAACTTCATTGCCATTGCTTGCATTAAGATGCAGCAGCTTAAAGAATCACTTTGGCTGGAAACAGTGCGAAAACGCTTAATGGCCTGTTCTGTGCATTTCAGACCAAAAGGACAATACTTTTGTCAAAGTGATTTCAAAGCATTTTAAAGGTGTTAGCCTTCTTCAGGGATGTATTTGGATCATATCTAGCAGAAAAACTTCATTGCCATTGGTTGCATTAAGATGCAGCAGCTTAAAGAAATACTGAGGCTGGAAACAGTGCGAAAACGCTTAGAATGGCCTGTTCTGTGCATTTGATGCCAAAGAACACTACTTTGGTTAAAGTGATTTAAATGGATTTTAAAGGTGTTTGCCTTGTTCAGGGATGTATTTGGATCATATCTAGCACAAAAACTTCATTGCCACTGCTTGCATTAAGATGCAGCAGCTTAAAGAAATACTGAGGCTGGAAACAGTGCGAAAACGCTTAGAATGGCCTGTTATGTGCATTTGATGCCAAAGAACACTACTTTGGTTAAAGTGATTTAAATGGATTTTAAAGGTGTTTGCCTTGTTCAGGGATGTATTTGGATCATATCTAGCACAAAAACCTCATTGCCATTGCTTGCATTAAGATGCAGCAACTTAAAGAAATACTGAGGCTGAAAACAGTGCGAAAACGCTTATTCGCCTGTTCTGTGCATTTGATGCCAAAGAACACTTCTTTGGTTAAAGTGATTTAAATGCATTTTAAAGGTGTTTGCCTTCTTCAGGGATGTATTTAGATCATGTCTAGCACAAAAACTTCATTGCCATTGTTTGCATTAAGATGCAGCAGCTTAAAGAAATACTGAGGCTGGAAACAGTGCGAAAACGCTTAGAATGGCCTGTTCTGTGCATTTAATGCCAAAAAACACTACTTTGGTTAAAGTGATTTAAATGCATTTTAAAGGTGTTTGCCTTCTTCAGGGATGTATTTGGATCATATCTAGCACAAAAACTTCATTGCCATTGCTTGCATTAAGATGCAGCAGCTTAAAGAAATACTGAACCTGGAAACAGTGTGAAAACGCTTAATGGCCTGTTCTGTGCATTTCAGACCAAAAGGAAACTACTTTTGTCAAAGTGATTTCAAAGCATTTTAAAGGTGTTTGCCTTCTTCAGGGATGTATTTGGATCATATCTAGCACAAAAACTTCATTGCCATTGGTTGCATTAAGATGCAGCAGCTTAAAGAAATACTGAGGCTGGAAACAGTGCGAAAACGCTTAGAATGGCCTGTTCTGTGCATTTGATGCCAAAGAACACTACTTTGGTTAAAGTGATTTCAAAGCATTTCAAAGGTGTTTGCCTTCTTCAGGGATGTATTTAGATCATATCTAGCACAAAAACTTCATTGCCATTGCTTGCATTAAGATGCAGCAGCTTAAAGAAATACTGAGGCTGGAAACAGTGGGAAAACGCTTAGAATGGCCTGTTCTGTGCATTTTTGACCAAAGAACACTACGTTTGTCAAAGTGATTTCAAAGCATTTTAAAGGTGTTTGCCTTCTTCAGGAATGTATTTGGATCATATCTAGCACAAAAACTTCATTGCCATTGCTTGCATTAAGATGCAGCAGCTTAAAGAAATACTGAAGCTGGAAACAGTGCGAAAACGCTTAGAATGGCCTGTTCTGTGCATTTGATGCCAAAGAACACTACTTTGGTTAAAGTGATTTAAATGCATTTCAAATGTGTTTGCCTTGTTCAGGGGTGTATTTAGATCATATCTAGCACAAAAACTTCATTACCATTGCTTGCATTAAGATGCAGCAGCTTAAAGAAATACTGAACCTGGAAACAGTGCGAAAACGCTTAGAAAGGCCTGTTCTGTGCATTTGATGCCAAAGAACACTACTTTGGTTAAAGTGATTTAAATGCATTTTAAAGGTGTTTGCCTTGTTCAGGGATGTATTTGGATCATATCTAGCACAAAAACATCATTGCCATTGCTTGCATTAAGATGCAGCAGCTTAAAGAAATAATGAGGCTAGAAACAGTGCGAAAACGCTTAGAATGGCCTGTTCTGTGCATTTGATGCCAAAGAACACTACTTTGGTTAAAGTGATTTAAATGCATTTTAAAGGTGTTTGCCTTGTTCAGGGATGTATTTGGATCATATCTAGCACAAAAACCTCATTGCCATTGCATGCATTAAGATGCAGAAACTTAAAGAAATACTGAGGCTGGAAACAGTGCGAAAACGCTTATTCGCCTGTTCTGTGCGTTTCAGACCAAAAGAACACTACTTTGGTCAAATTGATTTCAAAGCATTTTAAAGGTGTTTGCCTTCTTCAGGGATCTATTTGGATCATATCTAGCACAAAAACTTCATTGCCATTGCTTGCATTAAGATGCAGCAGCTTAAAGAAATACTGAAGCTGGAAACAGTGCGAAAACGCTTAGAATGGCCTGTTCTGTGCATTTGATGCCAAAGAACACTACTTTGGTTAAAGTGATTTCAAAGCATTTCAAATGTGTTTGCCTTGTTCAGGGATGTATTTAGATCATATCTAGCACAAAAACTTCATTGCCATTGCTTGCATTAAGATGCAGCAGCTTAAAGAATCACTTTGGCTGGAAACAGTGCGAAAACGCTTAATGGCCTGTTCTGTGCATTTCAGACCAAAAGGACAATACTTTTGTCAAAGTGATTTCAAAGCATTTTAAAGGTGTTAGCCTTCTTCAGGGATGTATTTGGATCATATCTAGCACAAAAACTTCATTGCCATTGGTTGCATTAAGATGCAGCAGGTTAAAGAAATACTGAGTGTGGAAACAGTGCTAAAACGCTTAGAATGGCCTGTTCTGTGCATTTGATGCCAAAGAACACTACTTTGGTTAAAGTGATTTAAATGGATTTTAAAGGTGTTTGCCTTGTTCAGGGATGTATTTGGATCATATCTAGCACAAAAACTTCATTGCCACTGCTTGCATTAAGATGCAGCAGCTTAAAGAAATACTGAGGCTGGAAACAGTGCGAAAACGCTTAGAATGGCCTGTTCTGTGCATTTGATGCCAAAGAACACTACTTTGGTTAAAGTGATTTAAATGGATTTTAAAGGTGTTTGCCTTGTTCAGGGATGTATTTGGATCATATCTAGCACAAAAACCTCATTGCCATTGCATGCATTAAGATGCAGAAACTTAAAGAAATACTGAGGCTGGAAACAGTGCGAAAACGCTTATTCGCCTGTTCTGTGCGTTTCAGACCAAAAGAACACTACTTTGGTCAAATTGATTTCAAAGCATTTTAAAGGTGTTTGCCTTCTTCAGGGATCTATTTGGATCATATCTAGCACAAAAACTTCATTGCCATTGCTTGCATTAAGATGCAGCAGCTTAAAGAAATACTGAAGCTGGAAACAGTGCGAAAACGCTTAGAATGGCCTGTTCTGTGCATTTGATGCCAAAGAACACTACTTTGGTTAAAGTGATTTCAAAGCATTTCAAATGTGTTTGCCTTGTTCAGGGATGTATTTAGATCATATCTAGCACAAAAACTTCATTGCCATTGCTTGCATTAAGATGCAGCAGCTTAAAGAATCACTTTGGCTGGAAACAGTGCGAAAACGCTTAATGGCCTGTTCTGTGCATTTCAGACCAAAAGGACAATACTTTTGTCAAAGTGATTTCAAAGCATTTTAAAGGTGTTAGCCTTCTTCAGGGATGTATTTGGATCATATCTAGCAGAAAAACTTCATTGCCATTGGTTGCATTAAGATGCAGCAGCTTAAAGAAATACTGAGGCTGGAAACAGTGCGAAAACGCTTAGAATGGCCTGTTCTGTGCATTTGATGCCAAAGAACACTACTTTGGTTAAAGTGATTTAAATGGATTTTAAAGGTGTTTGCCTTGTTCAGGGATGTATTTGGATCATATCTAGCACAAAAACTTCATTGCCACTGCTTGCATTAAGATGCAGCAGCTTAAAGAAATACTGAGGCTGGAAACAGTGCGAAAACGCTTAGAATGGCCTGTTCTGTGCATTTGATGCCAAAGAACACTACTTTGGTTAAAGTGATTTAAATGGATTTTAAAGGTGTTTGCCTTGTTCAGGGATGTATTTGGATCATATCTAGCACAAAAACTTCATTGCCACTGCTTGCATTAAGATGCAGCAGCTTAAAGAAATACTGAGGCTGGAAACAGTGCGAAAACGCTTAGAATGGCCTGTTATGTGCATTTGATGCCAAAGAACACTACTTTGGTTAAAGTGATTTAAATGGATTTTAAAGGTGTTTGCCTTGTTCAGGGATGTATTTGGATCATATCTAGCACAAAAACCTCATTGCCATTGGTTGCATTAAGATGCAGCAGCTTAAAGAAATACTGAGGCTGGAAACAGTGCGAAAACGCTTAGAATGGCCTGTTCTGTGCATTTGATGCCAAAGAACACTACTTTGGTTAAAGTGATTTAAATGGATTTTAAAGGTGTTTGCCTTGTTCAGGGATGTATTTGGATCATATCTAGCACAAAAACCTCATTGCCATTGCATGCATTAAGATGCAGAAACTTAAAGAAATACTGAGGCTGGAAACAGTGCGAAAACGCTTATTCGCCTGTTCTGTGCGTTTCAGACCAAAAGAACACTACTTTGGTCAAATTGATTTCAAAGCATTTTAAAGGTGTTTGCCTTCTTCAGGGATCTATTTGGATCATATCTAGCACAAAAACTTCATTGCCATTGCTTGCATTAAGATGCAGCAGCTTAAAGAAATACTGAAGCTGGAAACAGTGCGAAAACGCTTAGAATGGCCTGTTCTGTGCATTTGATGCCAAAGAACACTACTTTGGTTAAAGTGATTTCAAAGCATTTCAAATGTGTTTGCCTTGTTCAGGGATGTATTTAGATCATATCTAGCACAAAAACTTCATTGCCATTGCTTGCATTAAGATGCAGCAGCTTAAAGAATCACTTTGGCTGGAAACAGTGCGAAAACGCTTAATGGCCTGTTCTGTGCATTTCAGACCAAAAGGACAATACTTTTGTCAAAGTGATTTCAAAGCATTTTAAAGGTGTTAGCCTTCTTCAGGGATGTATTTGGATCATATCTAGCAGAAAAACTTCATTGCCATTGGTTGCATTAAGATGCAGCAGCTTAAAGAAATACTGAGGCTGGAAACAGTGCGAAAACGCTTAGAATGGCCTGTTCTGTGCATTTGATGCCAAAGAACACTACTTTGGTTAAAGTGATTTAAATGGATTTTAAAGGTGTTTGCCTTGTTCAGGGATGTATTTGGATCATATCTAGCACAAAAACTTCATTGCCACTGCTTGCATTAAGATGCAGCAGCTTAAAGAAATACTGAGGCTGGAAACAGTGCGAAAACGCTTAGAATGGCCTGTTATGTGCATTTGATGCCAAAGAACACTACTTTGGTTAAAGTGATTTAAATGGATTTTAAAGGTGTTTGCCTTGTTCAGGGATGTATTTGGATCATATCTAGCACAAAAACCTCATTGCCATTGCTTGCATTAAGATGCAGCAACTTAAAGAAATACTGAGGCTGAAAACAGTGCGAAAACGCTTATTCGCCTGTTCTGTGCATTTCAGACCAAAAGAACACTACTTTTGTCAAAGTGATTTCATAGCATTTTAAAGGTGTTTGCCTTCTTCAGGGATGTATTTGGATCATATCTAGCACAAAAACTTCATTGCCATTGCTTGCATTAAGATGCAGCAGCTTAAAGAATCACTTTGGCTGGAAACAGTGCGAAAACGCTTAATGGCCTGTTCTGTGCATTTCAGACCAAAAGGACACTACTTTGGTTAAAGTGATTTAAATGCATTTTAAAGGTGTTTGCCTTGTTCAGGGATGTATTTAGATCATATCTAGCACAAAAACTTCATTGCCACTGCTTGCATTAAGATGCAGCAGCTTAAAGAAATACTGAGGCTGGAAACAGTGCGAAAACGCTTAGAATGGCCTGTTCTGTGCATTTAATGCCAAAAAACACTACTTTGGTTAAAGTGATTTAAATGCATTTTAAAGGTGTTTGCCTTCTTCAGGGATGTATTTGGATCATATCTAGCACAAAAACTTCATTGCCATTGCTTGCATTAAGATGCAGCAGCTTAAAGAAATACTGAACCTGGAAACAGTGTGAAAACGCTTAATGGCCTGTTCTGTGCATTTCAGACCAAAAGGAAACTACTTTTGTCAAAGTGATTTCAAAGCATTTTAAAGGTGTTTGCCTTCTTCAGGGATGTATTTGGATCATATCTAGCACATACACTTTATTGCCATTGCTTGCATTAAGATGCAGGAGCTTAAAGAAATACTGAGGCTGGAAACAGTGCGAAAACGCTTAGAATGGCCTGTTCAGACCATAAGGACACTACTTTTGTCAAAGTAATTTCAAAGCATTTTTAAGGTGTTTGCCTTCTTCAGGGATGTATTTGGACCATATCTATCACAAAAACTTTATTGCCATTGCTTGCATTAAGATGCAGGAGCTTAAAGAAATACTGAGGCTGGAAACAGTGCGAAAACGCTTAGAATGGCCTGTTCTGTGCATTTGATGCCAAAGAACACTACTTTGGTTAAAGTGATTTCAAAGCATTTCAAAGGTGTTTGCCTTCTTCAGGGATGTATTTAGATCATATCTAGCACAAAAACTTCATTGCCATTGCTTGCATTAAGATGCAGCAGCTTAAAGAAATACTGAGGCTGGAAACAGTGAGAAAACGCTTAGAATGGCCTGTTCTGTGCATTTTTGACCAAAGAACACTACGTTTGTCAAAGTGATTTCAAAGCATTTTAAAGGTGTTTGCCTTCTTCAGGAATGTATTTGGATCATATCTAGCACAAAAACTTCATTGCCATTGGTTGCATTAAGATGCAGCAGCTTAAAGAAATACTGAGGCTGGAAACAGTGCGAAAACGCTTAGAATGGCCTGTTCTGTGCATTTGATGCCAAAGAACACTACTTTGGTTAAAGTGATTTCAAAGCATTTCAAATGTGTTTGCCTTGTTCAGGGATGTATTTAGATCATATCTAGCACAAAAACTTCATTGCCATTGCTTGCATTAAGATGCAGCAGCTTAAAGAAATACTGAACCTGGAAACAGTGCGAAAACGCTTAGAAAGGCCTGTTCTGTGCATTTGATGCCAAAGAACACTACTTTGGTTAAAGTGATTTAAATGCATTTTAAAGGTGTTTGCCTTGTTCAGGGATGTATTTGGATCATATCTAGCACAAAAACATCATTGCCATTGCTTGCATTAAGATGCAGCAGCTTAAAGAAATAATGAGGCTAGAAACAGTGCGAAAACGCTTATTCGCCTGTTCTGTGCGTTTCAGACCAAAAGAACACTACTTTGGTCAAATTGATTTCAAAGCATTTTAAAGGTGTTTGCCTTCTTCAGGGATGTATTTGGAAAATATCTAGCACAAAAACTTCATTGCCATTGCTTGCATACAGATGCAGCAGCTTAAAGAAATACTGAGGTTGGAAACAGTGCGAAAACGCTTAGAATGGCCTGTTCTGTGCATTTTTGACCAAAGAACACTACGTTTGTCAAAGTGATTTCAAAGCATTTTAAAGGTGTTTGCCTTCTTCAGGAATGTATTTGGATCATATCTAGCACAAAAACTTCATTGCCATTGCTTGCATTAAGATGCAGCAGCTTAAAGAAATACTGAAGCTTGAAACAGTGCGAAAACGCTTAGAATGGCCTGTTCTGTGCATTTCAGACCAAAAGAACAGTACTTTGAACAAAGTGATTTCAAAGCATTTTAAAGGTGTTTGCCTTCTTCAGGGATCTATTTGGATCATATCTAGCACAAAAACTTCATTGCCATTGCTTGCATTAAGATGCAGGAGCTTAAAGAAATACTGAGGCTGGAAACAGTGCGAAAACGCTTAATGGCCTGTTCTGTGCATTTCAGACCAAAAGGACACTACTTTTGTCAAAGTGATTTCAAAGCATTTTAAAGGTGTTTGCCTTCTTCAGGGATCTATTTGGATCATATCTAGCACAAAAACTTCATTGCCATTGCTTGCATTAAGATGCAGCAGCTTAAAGAAATACTGAGGCTGGAAACAGTGGGAAAACGCTTAGAATGGCCTGTTCTGTGCATTTGATGCCAAAGAACACTACTTTGGTTAAAGTGATTTCAAAGCATTTCAAAGGTGTTTGCCTTCTTCAGGGATGTATTTAGATCATATCTAGCACAAAAACGTCATTGCCATTGCTTGCATTAAGATGCAGCAGCTTAAAGAAATACTGAGGCTGGAAACAGTGCGAAAACGCTTAATGGCCTGTTCTGTGCATTTCAGACCAAAAGGACACTACTTTTGTCAAAGTGATTTCAAAGCATTTTAAAGGTGTTTGCCTTCTTCAGGGATCTATTTGGATCATATCTAGCACAAAAACTTCATTGCCATTGCTTGCATTAAGATGCAGCAGCTTAAAGAAATACTGAGGCTGGAAACAGTGGGAAAACGCTTAGAATGGCCTGTTCTGTGCTTTGAAATCACTTTGACAAAAGTAGTGTCCTTATGGTCGGAACAGGCCATTCTAAGCGTTTTCGCACTGTTTCCAGCCTCAGTATTTCTTTAAGCTGCTGCATCTTAATGCAAGCAATGGCAATGATGTTTTTGTGCTAGATATGATCCAAATACATCCCTGAACAAGGCAAACACATTTGAAATGCTTTGAAATCACTTTAACCAAAGTAGTGTTCTTTGGCATCAAATGCACAGAACAGGCCATTCTAAGCGTTTTCGCACTGTTTCGAGCCTCAGTATTTCTTTAAGCTGCTGCATATTAATGCAAGCAGTGGCAATGAAGTTTTTGTGCTAGATATGATCCAAATACATCCCTGAAGAAGGAAAACACCTTTAAAATGCATTTAAATCACTTTGACAAAAGTAGTGTTCTTTGGTCTGAAATGCACAGAACAGGCCATTCTAAGCGTTTTCGCACTGTTTCCAGCCTCAGTATTTCTTTAAGCTGCTGCACCTTAATGCAAGCAATGGCAATGAAGTTTTTGTGCTAGATATGATCCAAATACATCCCTGAAGACGGCAAACACCTTTAAAATGCATTTAAATCACTTTGACAAAAGTAGTGTTCTTTGGTCTGAAATGCACAGAACAGGCCATTCTAAGCGTTTTCGCACTGTTTCCAGCCTCAGTATTTCTTTAAGCTGCTGCATCTTAAGTCAAGCAATAGCAATGAAGGTTTTGTGCTAGATATGATCCAAATACATCCCTGAAGAAGGCTAACACCTTTAAAATGCTTTGAAATCACTTTAACCAAAGTAGTGTTCTTTGACATCAAATGCACAGAACAGGCCATTCTAAGCGTTTTCGCACTGTTTCCAGCTTCAGTATTTCTTTAAGCTGCTGCATATTAATGCAAGCAGTGGCAATGAAGTTTTTGTGCTAGATATGTTCCAAATACATCCCTGAAGCAGGCAAACACCTTTAAAATGCTTTGAAATCACTTTGACAAAAGTAGTGTCCTTATGGTCTGAACAGGCCATTCTAAGCGTTTTCGCACTGTTTCCAGCCTCAGTATTTCTTTCAGCTGCTGCATCTTAGTTCAAGCAATAGCAATGAAGGTTGTGTGCTAGAAATGATCCAAATACATCCCTGAAGACGGCAAACACCTTTAAAATGCATTTAAATCACTTTAACCAAAGTAGTGTTCTTTGGCATCAAATGCACAGAACAGGCCATTCTAAGCGTATTCGCACTGTTTCCAGCCTCAGTATTTCTTTAAGCTGCTGCATCTTAATGCAAGCAGTGGCAATGAAGTTTTTGTGCTAGATATGATCCAAATACAGCCCTGAAGAAGGCAAACACCTTTAAAATGCATTTAAATCACTTTTACTAAAGTAGTGTTCTTTGGCATCAAATGCACAGAACAGGCCATTCTAAGCGTTTTCGCACTGTTTCGAGCCTCAGTATTTCTTTAAGCTGCTGCATATTAATGCAAGCAGTGGCAATGAAGTTTTTGTGCTAGATATGATCCAAATACATCCCTGAAGAAGGCAAACACCTTTAAAATGCTTTGAATTCACTTTGACAAAAGTAGTGTCCTTATGGTCTTAACAGTCCATTCTAAGCGTTTTCGCACTGTTTCCAGCCTCAGTATTTCTTTAAGCTGCTGCATCTTAATTCAAGCAATAGCAATGAAGGTTTTGTGCCAGATATGATCCAAATACATCCCTGAAGAAGGCAAACACCTTTTAAATGCTTTAAAAATCACTTTGACAAAAGTAGTGTTCTTTGGCATCAAATGCACAGAACAGGCCATTAAGCGTTTTCGCACTGTTTCCAGCCAAAGTGATTCTTTAAGCTGCTGCATCTAAATGCAAACAATGGCAATGAAGTTTTTGTGCTAGATATGTTCCAAATACATTCCTGAAGAAGGCTAACACCTTTAAAATGCTTTGAAATCACTTTGACAAAAGTAGTGTGCTTTGGTCTAAAATGCACAGAACAGGCCATTCTAAGCGTTTTCGCACTGTTTCCAGCCTCAGTAATTCTTTAAGCTGCTGCATCTTAATGCAAACAATGGCAATGAAGTTTTTGTGCTAGATATGATCCAAATACATCCCTGAAGAAGGCAAACACCTTCAAAATGCATTTAAATCACTTTTACTAAAGTAGTGTTCTTTGGCATCAAATGCACAGAACAGGCCATTCTAAGCGTTTTCGCACTGTTTCGAGCCTCAGTATTTCTTTAAGCTGCTGCATATTAATGCAAGCAGTGGCAATGAAGTTTTTGTGCTAGATATGATCCAAATACATCCCTGAAGAAGGCAAACACCTTTAAAATGCATTTAAATCACTTTGACAAAAGTAGTGTTCTTTGGTCTGAAATGCACAGAACAGGCCATTCTAAGCGTTTTCGCACTGTTTCCAGCCTCAGTATTTCTTTAAGCTGCTGCACCTTAATGCAAGCAATGGCAATGAAGTTTTTGTGCTAGATATGATCCAAATACATCCCTGAAGAAGGCTAACACCTTTAAAATGCTTTGAAATCACTTTAACCAAAGTAGTGTTCTTTGACATCAAATGCACAGAACAGGCCATTCTAAGCGTTTTCGCACTGTTTCCAGCTTCAGTATTTCTTTAAGCTGCTGCATATTAATGCAAGCAGTGGCAATGAAGTTTTTGTGCTAGATATGTTCCAAAAACATCCCTGAAGCAGGCAAACACCTTTAAAATGCTTTGAAATCACTTTGACAAAAGTAGTGTCCTTATGGTCTGAACAGGCCATTCTAAGCGTTTTCGCACTGTTTCCAGCCTCAGTATTTCTTTAAGCTGCTGCATCTTAATGCAAACAATGGCAATGAAGTTTTTGTGCTAGATATGTTCCAAATACATTCCTGAAGAAGGCAAAAACCTTTAAAATGCTTTGAAATCACTTTGACAAAAGTAGTGTGCTTTGGTCTAAAATGCACAGAACAGGCCATTCTAAGCGTTTTCGCACTGTTTCCATTCTCAGTATTTCTTTAAGCTGCTGCATCTTAGTTCAAGCAATAGCAATGAAGGTTTTGTGCTAGAAATGATCCAAATACATCCCTGAAGCAGGCAAACACCTTTAAAATGCATTTAAATCACTTTAACCAAAGTAGTGTTCTTTGGCATCAAATGCACAGAACAGGCCATTCTAAGCGTTTTCGCACTGTTTCCAGCTTCAGTATTTCTTAAAGCTGCTGCATCTTAATGCAAACAATGGCAATGAAGTTTTTGTGCTAGATATGTTCCAAATACATCCCTGAAGAAGGCAAGCACCTTTAAAATGCTTTGAAATCACTTTGACAAAAGTAGTGTCCTTATGGTCGGAACAGGCCATTCTAAGCGTTTTCGCACTGTTTCCAGCCTCAGTATTTCTTTAAGCTGCTGCATCTTAATGCAAGCAATGGCAATGAAGTTTTTGTGTTAGATATGTTCCAAATACATCCCTGAAGCAGGCAAACACCTTTAAAATGCTTTGAAATCACTTTGACAAAAGTAGTGTGCTTTGGTCTAAAATGCACAGAACAGGCCATTCTAAGCGTTTTCGCACTGTTTCCAGCCTCAGTATTTCTTTAAGCTGCTGCATCTTAGTTCAAGCAATAGCAATGAAGGTTGTGTGCTAGAAATGATCCAAATACATCCCTGAAGACGGCAAACACCTTTAAAATGCATTTAAATCACTTTAACCAAAGTAGTGTTCTTTGGCATCAAATGCACAGAACAGGCCATTCTAAGCGTATTCGCACGGTTTCCAGCCTCAGTATTTCTTTAAGCTGCTGCATCTTAATGCAAGCAGTGGCAATGAAGTTTTTGTGCTAGATATGATCCAAATACAGCCCTGAAGAAGGCAAACACCTTTAAAATGCATTTAAATCACTTTTACTAAAGTAGTGTTCTTTGGCATCAAATGCACAGAACAGGCCATTCTAAGCGTTTTCGCACTGTTTCGAGCCTCAGTATTTCTTTAAGCTGCTGCATATTAATGCAAGCAGTGGCAATGAAGTTTTTGTGCTAGATATGATCCAAATACATCCCTGAAGAAGGCAAACACCTTTAAAATGCATTTAAATCACTTTGACAAAAGTAGTGTTCTTTGGTCTGAAATGCACAGAACAGGCCATTCTAAGCGTTTTTCCACTGTTTCCAGCCCAAGTGATTCTTTAAGCTGCTGCATCTTCATGCAAACAATGGCAATGAAGTTTTTGTGCTAGATATGATCTAAATACATCCCTGAAGAAGGCAAACACCTTTAAAATGCATTTAAATCACTTTAACCAAAGTAGTGTTCTTTGGTCTGAAATGCACAGAACAGGCCATTCTAAGCGTTTTCGCACTGTTTCCAGCCTCAGTATTTCTTTAAGCTGCTGCACCTTAATGCAAGCAATGGCAATGAAGTTTTTGTGCTAGATATGATCCAAATACATCCCTGAAGAAGGCAAACACCTTTAAAATGCATTTTAATCACTGTGTTTAAAGTAGTGTTCTTTGGTCTGAAATGCACAGAACAGGCCATTCTAAGCGTTTTCGCACTGTTTCCAGCCTCAGTATTTCTTTAAGCTGCTGCATCTTAAGTCAAGCAATAGCAATGAAGGTTTTGTGCTAAATATGATCCAAATACATCCCTGAAGAAGGCTAACACCTTTAAAATGCTTTGAAATCACTTTAACCAAAGTAGTGTTCGTTGACATCAAATGCACAGAACAGGCCATTCTAAGCGTTTTCGCACTGTTTCCAGCTTCAGTATTTCTTTAAGCTGCTGCATATTAATGCAAGCAGTGGCAATGAAGTTTTTGTGCTAGATATGTTCCAAATACATCCCTGAAGCAGGCAAACACCTTTAAAATGCTTTGAAATCACTTTGGCAAAAGTAGTGTCCTTATGGTCTGAACAGGCCATTCTAAGCGTTTTCGCACTGTTTCCAGCCTCAGTATTTCTTTAAGCTGCTGCATCTTAATGCAAACAATGGCAATGAAGTTTTTGTGCTAGATATGTTCCAAATACATTCCTGAAGAAGGCAAACACCTTTAAAATGCTTTGAAATCACTTTGACAAAAGTAGTGTGCTTTGGTCCAAAATGCACAGAACAGGCCATTCTAAGCGTTTTCGCACTGTTTCCATTCTCAGTATTTCTTTAAGCTGCTGCATCTTAGTTCAAGCAATAGCAATGAAGTTTTTGTGCTAGATATGTTCCAAATACATCCCTGAAGCAGGCAAACACCTTTAAAATGCTTTGAAATCACTTTGACAAAAGTAGTGTCCTTATGGTCTGAACAGGCCATTCTAAGCGTTTTCGCACTGTTTCCAGCCTCAGTATTTCTTTAAGCTGCTGCATCTTAATGCAAGCAGTGGCAATGAAGTTTTTGTGCTAGATATGATCCAAATACAGCCCTGAAGAAGGCAAACACCTTTAAAATGCATTTAAATCACTTTTACTAAAGTAGTGTTCTTTGGCATCAAATGCACAGAACAGGCCATTCTAAGCGTTTTCGCACTGTTTCGAGCCTCAGTATTTCTTTAAGCTGCTGCATATTAATGCAAGCAGTGGCAATGAAGTTTTTGTGCTAGATATGATCCAAATACATCCCTGAAGAAGGCAAACACCTTTAAAATGCTTTGAATTCACTTTGACAAAAGTAGTGTCCTTATGGTCTGAACAGTCCATTCTAAGCGTTTTCGCACTGTTTCCAGCCTCAGTATTTCTTTAAGCTGCTGCATCTTAATTCAAGCAATAGCAATGAAGGTTTTGTGCCAGATATGTTCCAAATACATCCCTGAAGCAGGCAAACACCTTTAAAATGCTTTGAAATCACTTTGACAAAAGTAGTGTCCTTATGGTCTGAACAGGCCATTCTAAGCGTTTTCGCACTGTTTCCAGCCTCAGTATTTCTTTAAGCTGCTGCATCTTAGTTCAAGCAATAGCAATGAAGGTTTTGTGCTAGATATGATCCAAATACATCCCTGAAGAAGGCTAACACCTTTAAAATGCTTTGAAATCACTTTAACCAAAGTAGTGTTCTTTGACATCAAATGCACAGAACAGGCCATTCTAAGCGTTTTCGCACTGTTTCCAGCTTCAGTATTTCTTTAAGCTGCTGCATATTAATGCAAGCAGTGGCAATGAAGTTTTTGTGCTAGATATGTTCCAAATACATCCCTGAAGCAGGCAAACACCTTTAAAATGCTTTGAAATCACTTTGACAAAAGTAGTGTCCTTATGGTCTGAACAGGCCATTCTAAGCGTTTTCGCACTGTTTCCAGCCTCAGTATTTCTTTCAGCTGCTGCATCTTAGTTCAAGCAATAGCAATGAAGGTTGTGTGCTAGAAATGATCCAAATACATCCCTGAAGACGGCAAACACCTTTAAAATGCATTTAAATCACTTTAACCAAAGTAGTGTTCTTTGGCATCAAATGCACAGAACAGGCCATTCTAAGCGTATTCGCACTGTTTCCAGCCTCAGTATTTCTTTAAGCTGCTGCATCTTAATGCAAGCAGTGGCAATGAAGTTTTTGTGCTAGATATGATCCAAATACAGCCCTGAAGAAGGCAAACACCTTTAAAATGCATTTAAATCACTTTTACTAAAGTAGTGTTCTTTGGCATCAAATGCACAGAACAGGCCATTCTAAGCGTTTTCGCACTGTTTCGAGCCTCAGTATTTCTTTAAGCTGCTGCATATTAATGCAAGCAGTGGCAATGAAGTTTTTGTGCTAGATATGATCCAAATACATCCCTGAAGAAGGCAAACACCTTTAAAATGCTTTGAATTCACTTTGACAAAAGTAGTGTCCTTATGGTCTTAACAGTCCATTCTAAGCGTTTTCGCACTGTTTCCAGCCTCAGTATTTCTTTAAGCTGCTGCATCTTAATTCAAGCAATAGCAATGAAGGTTTTGTGCCAGATATGATCCAAATACATCCCTGAAGAAGGCAAACACCTTTTAAATGCTTTAAAAATCACTTTGACAAAAGTAGTGTTCTTTGGCATCAAATGCACAGAACAGGCCATTAAGCGTTTTCGCACTGTTTCCAGCCAAAGTGATTCTTTAAGCTGCTGCATCTAAATGCAAACAATGGCAATGAAGTTTTTGTGCTAGATATGTTCCAAATACATTCCTGAAGAAGGCTAACACCTTTAAAATGCTTTGAAATCACTTTGACAAAAGTAGTGTGCTTTGGTCTAAAATGCACAGAACAGGCCATTCTAAGCGTTTTCGCACTGTTTCCAGCCTCAGTAATTCTTTAAGCTGCTGCATCTTAATGCAAACAATGGCAATGAAGTTTTTGTGCTAGATATGATCCAAATACATCCCTGAAGAAGGCAAACACCTTCAAAATGCATTTAAATCACTTTTACTAAAGTAGTGTTCTTTGGCATCAAATGCACAGAACAGGCCATTCTAAGCGTTTTCGCACTGTTTCGAGCCTCAGTATTTCTTTAAGCTGCTGCATATTAATGCAAGCAGTGGCAATGAAGTTTTTGTGCTAGATATGATCCAAATACATCCCTGAAGAAGGCAAACACCTTTAAAATGCATTTAAATCACTTTGACAAAAGTAGTGTTCTTTGGTCTGAAATGCACAGAACAGGCCATTCTAAGCGTTTTCGCACTGTTTCCAGCCTCAGTATTTCTTTAAGCTGCTGCACCTTAATGCAAGCAATGGCAATGAAGTTTTTGTGCTAGATATGATCCAAATACATCCCTGAAGAAGGCTAACACCTTTAAAATGCTTTGAAATCACTTTAACCAAAGTAGTGTTCTTTGACATCAAATGCACAGAACAGGCCATTCTAAGCGTTTTCGCACTGTTTCCAGCTTCAGTATTTCTTTAAGCTGCTGCATATTAATGCAAGCAGTGGCAATGAAGTTTTTGTGCTAGATATGTTCCAAAAACATCCCTGAAGCAGGCAAACACCTTTAAAATGCTTTGAAATCACTTTGACAAAAGTAGTGTCCTTATGGTCTGAACAGGCCATTCTAAGCGTTTTCGCACTGTTTCCAGCCTCAGTATTTCTTTAAGCTGCTGCATCTTAATGCAAACAATGGCAATGAAGTTTTTGTGCTAGATATGTTCCAAATACATTCCTGAAGAAGGCAAAAACCTTTAAAATGCTTTGAAATCACTTTGACAAAAGTAGTGTGCTTTGGTCTAAAATGCACAGAACAGGCCATTCTAAGCGTTTTCGCACTGTTTCCATTCTCAGTATTTCTTTAAGCTGCTGCATCTTAGTTCAAGCAATAGCAATGAAGGTTTTGTGCTAGAAATGATCCAAATACATCCCTGAAGCAGGCAAACACCTTTAAAATGCATTTAAATCACTTTAACCAAAGTAGTGTTCTTTGGCATCAAATGCACAGAACAGGCCATTCTAAGCGTTTTCGCACTGTTTCCAGCTTCAGTATTTCTTAAAGCTGCTGCATCTTAATGCAAACAATGGCAATGAAGTTTTTGTGCTAGATATGTTCCAAATACATCCCTGAAGAAGGCAAGCACCTTTAAAATGCTTTGAAATCACTTTGACAAAAGTAGTGTCCTTATGGTCGGAACAGGCCATTCTAAGCGTTTTCGCACTGTTTCCAGCCTCAGTATTTCTTTAAGCTGCTGCATCTTAATGCAAGCAATGGCAATGAAGTTTTTGTGTTAGATATGTTCCAAATACATCCCTGAAGCAGGCAAACACCTTTAAAATGCTTTGAAATCACTTTGACAAAAGTAGTGTGCTTTGGTCTAAAATGCACAGAACAGGCCATTCTAAGCGTTTTCGCACTGTTTCCAGCCTCAGTATTTCTTTAAGCTGCTGCATCTTAGTTCAAGCAATAGCAATGAAGGTTGTGTGCTAGAAATGATCCAAATACATCCCTGAAGACGGCAAACACCTTTAAAATGCATTTAAATCACTTTAACCAAAGTAGTGTTCTTTGGCATCAAATGCACAGAACAGGCCATTCTAAGCGTATTCGCACGGTTTCCAGCCTCAGTATTTCTTTAAGCTGCTGCATCTTAATGCAAGCAGTGGCAATGAAGTTTTTGTGCTAGATATGATCCAAATACAGCCCTGAAGAAGGCAAACACCTTTAAAATGCATTTAAATCACTTTTACTAAAGTAGTGTTCTTTGGCATCAAATGCACAGAACAGGCCATTCTAAGCGTTTTCGCACTGTTTCGAGCCTCAGTATTTCTTTAAGCTGCTGCATATTAATGCAAGCAGTGGCAATGAAGTTTTTGTGCTAGATATGATCCAAATACATCCCTGAAGAAGGCAAACACCTTTAAAATGCATTTAAATCACTTTGACAAAAGTAGTGTTCTTTGGTCTGAAATGCACAGAACAGGCCATTCTAAGCGTTTTTCCACTGTTTCCAGCCCAAGTGATTCTTTAAGCTGCTGCATCTTCATGCAAACAATGGCAATGAAGTTTTTGTGCTAGATATGATCTAAATACATCCCTGAAGAAGGCAAACACCTTTAAAATGCATTTAAATCACTTTAACCAAAGTAGTGTTCTTTGGCATCAAATGCACAGAACAGGCCATTCTAAGCGTTTTCGCACTGTTTCGAGCCTCAGTATTTCTTTAAGCTGCTGCATATTAATGCAAGCAGTGGCAATGAAGTTTTTGTGCTAGATATGATCCAAATACATCCCTGAAGAAGGCAAACACCTTTAAAATGCATTTAAATCACTTTGACAAAAGTAGTGTTCTTTGGTCTGAAATGCACAGAACAGGCCATTCTAAGCGTTTTCGCACTGTTTCCAGCCTCAGTATTTCTTTAAGCTGCTGCACCTTAATGCAAGCAATGGCAATGAAGTTTTTGTGCTAGATATGATCCAAATACATCCCTGAAGAAGGCAAACACCTTTAAAATGCATTTTAATCACTGTGTTTAAAGTAGTGTTCTTTGGTCTGAAATGCACAGAACAGGCCATTCTAAGCGTTTTCGCACTGTTTCCAGCCTCAGTATTTCTTTAAGCTGCTGCATCTTAAGTCAAGCAATAGCAATGAAGGTTTTGTGCTAAATATGATCCAAATACATCCCTGAAGAAGGCTAACACCTTTAAAATGCTTTGAAATCACTTTAACCAAAGTAGTGTTCGTTGACATCAAATGCACAGAACAGGCCATTCTAAGCGTTTTCGCACTGTTTCCAGCTTCAGTATTTCTTTAAGCTGCTGCATATTAATGCAAGCAGTGGCAATGAAGTTTTTGTGCTAGATATGTTCCAAATACATCCCTGAAGCAGGCAAACACCTTTAAAATGCTTTGAAATCACTTTGGCAAAAGTAGTGTCCTTATGGTCTGAACAGGCCATTCTAAGCGTTTTCGCACTGTTTCCAGCCTCAGTATTTCTTTAAGCTGCTGCATCTTAATGCAAACAATGGCAATGAAGTTTTTGTGCTAGATATGTTCCAAATACATTCCTGAAGAAGGCAAACACCTTTAAAATGCTTTGAAATCACTTTGACAAAAGTAGTGTGCTTTGGTCTAAAATGCACAGAACAGGCCATTCTAAGCGTTTTCGCACTGTTTCCATTCTCAGTATTTCTTTAAGCTGCTGCATCTTAGTTCAAGCAATAGCAATGAAGTTTTTGTGCTAGATATGTTCCAAATACATCCCTGAAGCAGGCAAACACCTTTAAAATGCTTTGAAATCACTTTGACAAAAGTAGTGTCCTTATGGTCTGAACAGGCCATTCTAAGCGTTTTCGCACTGTTTCCAGCCTCAGTATTTCTTTAAGCTGCTGCATCTTAATGCAAACAATGGCAATGAAGTTTTTGTGCTAGATATGTTCCAAATACATTCCTGAAGAAGGCAAACACCTTTAAAATGCTTTGAAATCACTTTGACAAAAGTAGTGTGCTTTGGTCTAAAATGCACAGAACAGGCCATTCTAAGCGTTTTCGCACTGTTTCCATTCTCAGTATTTCTTTAAGCTGCTGCATCTTAGTTCAAGCAATAGCAATGAAGGTTTTGTGCTAGAAATGATCCAAATACATCCCTGAACAAAGCAAACACCTTTAAAATGCATTTAAATCACTTTAACTAAAGTAGTGTTCTTTGGCATCAAATGCACAGAACAGGCCATTCTAAGCGTTTTCGCACTGTTTTCAGCCTCAGTATTTCCTTAAGCTGCTGCATCTTAATGCAAACAATGGCAATGAAGTTTTTGTGCTAGATATGTTCCAAATACATCCCTGAAGAAGGCAAGCACCTTTAAAATGCTTTGAAATCACTTTGACAAACGTAGTGTTCTTTGGTCTAAAATGCACAGAACAGGCCATTCTAAGCGTTTTCGCACTGTTTCCAGCCTCAGTATTTCTTTAAGCTGCTGCATCTTAATGCAAGCAATGGCAATGAAGTTTTTGTGTTAGATATGTTCCAAATACATCCCTGAAGCAGGCAAACACCTTTAAAATGCTTTGAAATCACTTTGACAAAAGTAGTGTCCTTATGGTCTGAACAGGCCATTCTAAGCGTTTTCGCACTGTTTCCAGCCTCAGTATTTCTTTAAGCTGCTGCATCTTAATGCAAACAATGGCAATGAAGTTTTTGTGCTAGATATGTTCCAAATACATTCCTGAAGAAGGCAAACACCTTTAAAATGCTTTGAAATCACTTTGACAAAAGTAGTGTGCTTTGGTCTAAAATGCACAGAACAGGCCATTCTAAGCGTTTTCGCACTGTTTCCATTCTCAGTATTTCTTTAAGCTGCTGCATCTTAGTTCAAGCAATAGCAATGAAGGTTTTGTGCTAGAAATGATCCAAATACATCCCTGAAGCAGGCAAACACCTTTAAAATGCATTTAAATCACTTTAACCAAAGTAGTGTTCTTTGGCATCAAATGCACAGAACAGGCCATTCTAAGCGTTTTCGCACTGTTTCCAGCTTCAGTATTTCTTTAAGCTGCTGCATCTTAATGCAAACAATGGCAATGAAGTTTTTGTGCTAGATATGTTCCAAATACATCCCTGAAGAAGGCAAGCACCTTTAAAATGCTTTGAAATCACTTTGACAAAAGTAGTGTCCTTATGGTCGGAACAGGCCATTCTAAGCGTTTTCGCACTGTTTCCAGCCTCAGTATTTCTTTAAGCTGCTGCATCTTAATGCAAGCAATGGCAATGAAGTTTTTGTGTTAGATATGTTCCAAATACATCCCTGAAGCAGGCAAACACCTTTAAAATGCTTTGAAATCACTTTGACAAAAGTAGTGTGCTTTGGTCTAAAATGCACAGAACAGGCCATTCTAAGCGTTTTCGCACTGTTTCCAGCCTCAGTATTTCTTTAAGCTGCTGCATCTTAATGCAAACAATGGCAATGAAGTTTTTGTGCTAGATATGATCCAAATACATCCCTGAAGAAGGCAAACACCTTTAAAATGCATTTAAATCACTTTTACTAAAGTAGTGTTCTTTGGCATCAAATGCACAGAACAGGCCATTCTAAGCGTTTTCGCACTGTTTCGAGCCTCAGTATTTCTTTAAGCTGCTACATATTAATGCAAGCAGTGGCAATGAAGTTTTTGTGCTAGATATGATCCAAATACATTCCTGAAGAAGGCAAACACCTTTAAAATGCATTTAAATCACTTTGACAAAAGTAGTGTTCTTTGGTCTGAAATGCACAGAACAGGCCATTCTAAGCGTTTTCGCACTGTTTCCAGCCTCAGTATTTCTTTAAGCTGCTGCACCTTAAGTCAAGCAATAGCAATGAAGGTTTTGTGCTAGATATGATCCAAATACATCCCTGAAGAAGGCTAACACCTTTAAAATGCTTTGAAATCACTTTAACCAAAGTAGTGTTCTTTGACATCAAATGCACAGAACAGGCCATTCTAAGCGTTTTCGCACTGTTTCCAGCTTCAGTATTTCTTTAAGCTGCTGCATATTAATGCAAGCAGTGGCAATGAAGTTTTTGTGCTAGATATGTTCCAAATACATCCCTGAAGCAGGCAAACACCTTTAAAATGCTTTGAAATCACTTTGACAAAAGTAGTGTCCTTATGGTCTGAACAGGCCATTCTAAGCGTTTTCGCACTGTTTCCAGCCTCAGTATTTCTTTAAGCTGCTGCATCTTAATGCAAACAATGGCAATGAAGTTTTTGTGCTAGATATGTTCCAAATACATTCCTGAAGAAGGCAAACACCTTTAAAATGCTTTGAAATCACTTTGACAAAAGTAGTGTGCTTTGGTCTAAAATGCACAGAACAGGCCATTCTAAGCGTTTTCGCACTGTTTCCATTCTCAGTATTTCTTTAAGCTGCTGCATCTTAGTTCAAGCAATAGCAATGAAGGTTTTGTGCTAGAAATGATCCAAATACATCCCTGAACAAAGCAAACACCTTTAAAATGCATTTAAATCACTTTAACTAAAGTAGTGTTCTTTGGCATCAAATGCACAGAACAGGCCATTCTAAGCGTTTTCGCACTGTTTTCAGCCTCAGTATTTCCTTAAGCTGCTGCATCTTAATGCAAACAATGGCAATGAAGTTTTTGTGCTAGATATGTTCCAAATACATCCCTGAAGAAGGCAAGCACCTTTAAAATGCTTCGAAATCACTTTGACAAACGTAGTGTTCTTTGGTCTAAAATGCACAGAACAGGCCATTCTAAGCGTTTTCGCACTGTTTCCAGCCTCAGTATTTCTTTAAGCTGCTACATATTAATGCAAGCAGTGGCAATGAAGTTTTTGTGCTAGATATGATCCAAATACATCCCTGAAGAAGGCAAACACCTTTAAAATGCATTTAAATCACTTTGACAAAAGTAGTGTTCTTTGGTCTGAAATGCACAGAACAGGCCATTCTAAGCGTTTTCGCACTGTTTCCAGCCTCAGTATTTCTTTAAGCTGCTGCACCTTAATGCAAGCAATGGCAATGAAGTTTTTGTGCTAGATATGATCCAAATACATCTCTGAAGAAGGAAAAAACCTTTAAAATGCATTTAAATCACTTTGACAAAAGTAGTGTTCTTTGGTCTAAAATGCACAGAACAGGCCATTCTAAGCGTTTTCGCACTGTTTCCATTCTCAGTATTTCTTTAAGCTGCTGCATCTTAGTTCAAGCAATAGCAATGAAGGTTTTGTGCTAGAAATGATCCAAATACATCCCTGAAGCAGGCAAACACCTTTAAAATGCATTTAAATCACTTTAACCAAAGTAGTGTTCTTTGGCATCAAATGCACAGAACAGGCCATTCTAAGCGTTTTCGCACTGTTTCCAGCTTCAGTATTTCTTTAAGCTGCTGCATCTTAATGCAAACAATGGCAATGAAGTTTTTGTGCTAGATATGTTCCAAATACATCCCTGAAGAAGGCAAGCACCTTTAAAATGCTTTGAAATCACTTTGACAAAAGTAGTGTCCTTATGGTCGGAACAGGCCATTCTAAGCGTTTTCGCACTGTTTCCAGCTTCAGTATTTCTTTAAGCTGCTGCATATTAATGCAAGCAGTGGCAATGAAGTTTTTGTGCTAGATATGTTCCAAATACATCCCTGAAGCAGGCAAACACCTTTAAAATGCTTTGAAATCACTTTGACAAAAGTAGTGTCCTTATGGTCTGAACAGGCCATTCTAAGCGTTTTCGCACTGTTTCCAGCCTCAGTATTTCTTTAAGCTGCTGCATCTTAATGCAAACAATGGCAATGAAGTTTTTGTGCTAGATATGTTCCAAATACATTCCTGAAGAAGGCAAACACCTTTAAAATGCTTTGAAATCACTTTGACAAAAGTAGTGTGCTTTGGTCTAAAATGCACAGAACAGGCCATTCTAAGCGTTTTTGCACTGTTTCCAGCCTCAGTATTTCTTTAAGCTGCTGCATCTTAGTTCAAGCAATAGCAATGAAGGTTGTGTGCTAGATATGATCCAAATACAGCCCTGAAGAAGGCAAACACCTTTAAAATGCATTTAAATCACTTTTACTAAAGTAGTGTTCTTTGGCATCAAATGCACAGAACAGGCCACTCTAAGCGTTTTCGCACTGTTTCGAGCCTCAGTATTTCTTTAAACTGCTGCATATTAATGCAAGCAGTGGCAATGAAGTTTTTGTGCTAGATATGATCCAAATACATCCCTGAAGAAGGCAAACACCTTTAAAATGCATTTAAATCACATTGACAAAAGTAGTGTTCTTTGGTCTGAAATGCACAGAACAGGCCATTCTAAGCGTTTTTCCACTGTTTCCAGCCCAAGTGATTCTTTAAGCTGCTGCATCTTCATGCAAACAATGGCAATGAAGTTTTTGTGCTAGATATGATCTAAATACATCCCTGAAGACGACAAACACCTTTAAAATGCTTTGAAATCACTTTGACAAAAGTAGTGTTCTTTGGTCTGAAATGCACAGAACAGGCCATTCTAAGCGTTTTCGCACTGTTTCCAGCCTCAGTATTTCTTTAGGCTGCTGCATCTTAATGCAAACAATGGCAATGAAGTTTTTGTGCTAGATATGTTCCAAATACATTCCTGAAGAAGGCTAACACCTTTAAAATGCTTTAAAATAACTTTGACAAAAGTAGTGTGCTTTGGTCTAAAATGCACAGAACAGGCCATTCTAAGCGTTTTTGCACTGTTTCCATTCTCAGTATTTCTTTAAGCTGCTGCATCTTAGTTCAAGCAATAGCAATGAAGGTTTTGTGCTAAAAATGATCCAAATACATCCCTGAAGCAGGCAAACACCTTTAAAATGCATTTAAATCACTTTAACCAAAGTAGTGTTCTTTGGCATCAAATGCACAGAACAGGCCATTCTAAGCGTTTTCGCACTGTTTCCAGCCTCAGTATTTCTTTAAGCTGCTGCACCTTAATGCAAGCAATGGCAATGAAGTTTTTGTGCTAGATATGATCCAAATACATCCCTGGAGAAGGCAAACACCTTTAAAATGCTTTGAATTCACTTTGACAAAAGTAGTGTCCTTATGGTCTGAACAGTCCATTCTAAGCGTTTTCGCACTGTTTCCAGCCTCAGTATTTCTTTAAGCTGCTGCATCTTAATTCAAGCAATAGCAATGAAGGTTTTGTGCCAGATATGATCCAAATACATCCCTGAAGAAGGCAAACACCTTTTAAATGCTTTGAAATCACTTTGACAAAAGTAGTGTCCTTATGGTATGAAATGCACAGAACAGGCCATTAAGCGTTTTCGCACTGTTTCCAGCCAAAGTGATTCTTTAAGCTGCTGCATCTTAATGCAAACAATGGCAATGAAGTTTTTGTGCTAGATATGTTCCAAATACATTCCTGAAGAAGGCTAACACCTTTAAAATGCTTTGAAATCACTTTGACAAAAGTAGTGTGCTTTGGTCTAAAATGCACAGAACAGGCCATTCTAAGCGTTTTCGCACTGTTTCGAGCCTCAGTATTTCTTTAAGCTGCTACATATTAATGCAAGCAGTGGCAATGAAGTTTTTGTGCTAGATATGATCCAAATACATCCCTGAAGAAGGCAAACACCTTTAAAATGCATTTAAATCACTTTGACAAAAGTAGTGTTCTTTGGTCTGAAATGCACAGAACAGGCCATTCTAAGCGTTTTCGCACTGTTTCCAGCCTCAGTATTTCTTTAAGCTGCTGCACCTTAATGCAAGCAATGGCAATGAAGTTTTTGTGCTAGATATGATCCAAATACATCTCTGAAGAAGGAAAAAACCTTTAAAATGCATTTAAATCACTTTGACAAAAGTAGTGTTCTTTGGTCTGAAATGCACAGAACAGGCCATTCTAAGCGTTTTCGCACTGTTTCCATTCTCAGTATTTCTTTAAGCTGCTGCATCTTAGTTCAAGCAATAGCAATGAAGGTTTTGTGCTAGAAATGATCCAAATACATCCCTGAAGCAGGCAAACACCTTTAAAATGCATTTAAATCACTTTAACCAAAGTAGTGTTCTTTGGCATCAAATGCACAGAACAGGCCATTCTAAACGTTTTCGCACTGTTTCCAGCTTCAGTATTTCTTTAAGCTGCTGCATCTTAATGCAAACAATGGCAATGAAGTTTTTGTGCTAGATATGATCCAAATACATCCCTGAAGAAGGCAAGCACCTTTAAAATGCTTTGAAATCACTTTGACAAAAGTAGTGTCCTTATGGTCGGAACAGGCCATTCTAAGCGTTTTCGCACTGTTTCCAGCCTCAGTATTTCTTTAAGCTGCTGCATCTTAATTCAAGCAATAGCAATGAAGGTTTTGTGCCAGATATGATCCAAATACATCCCTGAAGAAGGCAAACACCTTTTAAATGCTTTGAAATCACTTTGACAAAAGTAGTGTCCTTATGGTATGAAATGCACAGAACAGGCCATTAAGCGTTTTCGCACTGTTTCCAGCCAAAGTGATTCTTTAAGCTGCTGCATCTTAATGCAAACAATGGCAATGAAGTTTTTGTGCTAGATATGTTCCAAATACATTCCTGAAGAAGGCTAACACCTTTAAAATGCTTTGAAATCACTTTGACAAAAGTAGTGTGCTTTGGTCTAAAATGCACAGAACAGGCCATTCTAAGCGTTTTCGCACTGTTTCCAGCCTCAGTATTTCTTTAAGCTGCTGCATCTTAATGCAAACAATGGCAATGAAGTTTTTGTGCTAGATATGATCCAAATACATCCCTGAAGAAGGCAAACACCTTTAAAATGCATTTAAATCACTTTTACTAAAGTAGTGTTCTTTGGCATCAAATGCACAGAACAGGCCATTCTAAGCGTTTTCGCACTGTTTCGAGCCTCAGTATTTCTTTAAGCTGCTGCATATTAATGCAAGCAGTGGCAATGAAGTTTTTGTGCTAGATATGATCCAAATACATTCCTGAAGAAGGCAAACACCTTTAAAATGCATTTAAATCACTTTGACAAAAGTAGTGTTCTTTGGTCTGAAATGCACAGAACAGGCCATTCTAAGCGTTTTCGCACTGTTTCCAGCCTCAGTATTTCTTTAAGCTGCTGCACCTTAATGCAAGCAATGGCAATGAAGTTTTTGTGCTAGATATGATCCAAATACATCTCTGAAGAAGGAAAACACCTTTAAAATGCATTTAAATCACTTTGACAAAAGTAGTGTTCTTTGGTCTGAAATGCACAGAACAGGCCATTCTAAGCGTTTTCGCACTGTTTCCAGCTTCAGTATTTCTTTAAGCTGCTGCATATTAATGCAAGCAGTGGCAATGAAGGTTGTGTGCTAGAAATGATCCAAATACATCCCTGAAGACGGCAAACACCTTTAAAATGCATTTAAATCACTTTAACCAAAGTAGTGTTCTTTGGCATCAAATGCACAGAACAGGCCATTCTAAGCGTATTCGCACTGTTTCCAGCCTCAGTATTTCTTTAAGCTGCTGCATCTTAATGCAAGCAGTGGCAATGAAGTTTTTGTGCTAGATATGATCCAAATACAGCCCTGAAGAAGGCAAACACCTTTAAAATGCATTTAAATCACTTTTACTAAAGTAGTGTTCTTTGGCATCAAATGCACAGAACAGGCCATTCTAAGCGTTTTCGCACTGTTTCGAGCCTCAGTATTTCTTTAAGCTGCTGCATATTAATGCAAGCAGTGGCAATGAAGTTTTTGTGCTAGATATGATCCAAATACATCCCTGAAGAAGGCAAACACCTTTAAAATGCATTTAAATCACTTTGACAAAAGTAGTGTTCTTTGGTCTGAAATGCACAGAACAGGCCATTCTAAGCGTTTTCGCACTGTTTCCAGCTTCAGTATTTCTTTAAGCTGCTGCATATTAATGCAAGCAGTGGCAATGAAGGTTGTGTGCTAGAAATGATCCAAATACATCCCTGAAGACGGCAAACACCTTTAAAATGCATTTAAATCACTTTAACCAAAGTAGTGTTCTTTGGCATCAAATGCACAGAACAGGCCATTCTAAGCGTATTCGCACTGTTTCCAGCCTCAGTATTTCTTTAAGCTGCTGCATCTTAATGCAAGCAGTGGCAATGAAGTTTTTGTGCTAGATATGATCCAAATACAGCCCTGAAGAAGGCAAACACCTTTAAAATGCATTTAAATCACTTTTACTAAAGTAGTGTTCTTTGGCATCAAATGCACAGAACAGGCCATTCTAAGCGTTTTCGCACTGTTTCGAGCCTCAGTATTTCTTTAAGCTGCTGCATATTAATGCAAGCAGTGGCAATGAAGTTTTTGTGCTAGATATGATCCAAATACATCCCTGAAGAAGGCAAACACCTTTAAAATGCATTTAAATCACTTTGACAAAAGTAGTGTTCTTTGGTCTGAAATGCACAGAACAGGCCATTCTAAGCGCTTTTCCACTGTTTCCAGCCCAAGTGATTCTTTAAGCTGCTGCATCTTCATGCAAACAATGGCAATGAAGTTTTTGTGCTAGATATGATCTAAATACATCCCTGAACAAGGCAAACACCTTTAAAATGCATTTAAATCATATTGTTCAAAGTAGTGTTCTTTTGGTCTGAAATGCACAGAACAGGCCATTCTAAGCGTTTTCGCACTGTTTCCAGCCTCAGTATTTCTTTAAGCTGCTGCATCTTAAGTCAAGCAATAGCAATAAAGGTTTTGTGCTAGATATGATCCAAATACATCCCTGAAGAAGGCTAACACCTTTAAAATGCTTTGAAATCACTTTAACCAAAGTAGTGTTCGTTGACATCAAATGCACAGAACAGGCCATTCTAAGCGTTTTCGCACTGTTTCCAGCTTCAGTATTTCTTTAAGCTGCTGCATATTAATGCAAGCAGTGGCAATGAAGTTTTTGTGCTAGATATGTTCCAAATACATCCCTGAAGCAGGCAAACACCTTTAAAATGCTTTGAAATCACTTTGACAAAAGTAGTGTCCTTATGGTCTGAACAGGCCATTCTAAGCGTTTTCGCACTGTTTCCAGCCTCAGTATTTCTTTAAGCTGCTGCATCTTAATGCAAACAATGGCAATGAAGTTTTTGTGCTATATATGTTCCAAATACATTCCTGAAGAAGGCAAACACCTTTAAAATGCTTTGAAATCACTTTGACAAAAGTAGTGTGCTTTGGTCTAAAATGCACAGAACAGGCCATTCTAAGCGTTTTCGCACTGTTTCCATTCTCAGTATTTCTTTAAGCTGCTGCATTTTAGTTCAAGCAATAGCAATGAAGGTTTTGTGCTAGAAATGATCCAAATACATCCCTGAAGCAGGCAAACACCTTTAAAATGCATTTAAATCACTTTAACCAAAGTAGTGTTCTTTGGCATCAAATGCACAGAACAGGCCATTCTAAGCGTTTTCGCACTGTTTCCAGCCTCAGTATTTCTTTAAGCTGCTGCATCTTAATGCAAACAATGGCAATGAAGTTTTTGTGCTAGATATGTTCCAAATACATCCCTGAAGAAGGCAAGCACCTTTAAAATGCTTTGAAATCACTTTGACAAAAGTAGTGTCCTTATGGTCGGAACAGGCCATTCTAAGCGTTTTCGCACTGTTTCCAGCTTCAGTATTTCTTTAAGCTGCTGCATATTAATGCAAGCAGTGGCAATGAAGTTTTTGTGCTAGATATGTTCCAAATACATCCCTGAAGCAGGCAAACACCTTTAAAATGCTTTGAAATCACTTTGACAAAAGTAGTGTCCTTATGGTCTGAACAGGCCATTCTAAGCGTTTTCGCACTGTTTCCAGCCTCAGTATTTCTTTAAGCTGCTGCATCTTAATGCAAACAATGGCAATGAAGTTTTTGTGCTAGATATGTTCCAAATACATTCCTGAAGAAGGCAAACACCTTTAAAATGCTTTGAAATCACTTTGACAAAAGTAGTGTGCTTTGGTCTAAAATGCACAGAACAGGCCATTCTAAGCGTTTTCGCACTGTTTCCAGCCTCAGTATTTCTTTAAGCTGCTGCATCTTAGTTCAAGCAATAGCAATGAAGGTTGTGTGCTAGATATGATCCAAATACAGCCCTGAAGAAGGCAAACACCTTTAAAATGCATTTAAATCACTTTTACTAAAGTAGTGTTCTTTGGCATCAAATGCACAGAACAGGCCACTCTAAGCGTTTTCGCACTGTTTCGAGCCTCAGTATTTCTTTAAACTGCTGCATATTAATGCAAGCAGTGGCAATGAAGTTTTTGTGCTAGATATGATCCAAATACATCCCTGAAGAAGGCAAACACCTTTAAAATGCATTTAAATCACATTGACAAAAGTAGTGTTCTTTGGTCTGAAATGCACAGAACAGGCCATTCTAAGCGTTTTTCCACTGTTTCCAGCCCAAGTGATTCTTTAAGCTGCTGCATCTTCATGCAAACAATGGCAATGAAGTTTTTGTGCTAGATATGATCTAAATACATCCCTGAAGACGACAAACACCTTTAAAATGCTTTGAAATCACTTTGACAAAAGTAGTGTTCTTTGGTCTGAAATGCACAGAACAGGCCATTCTAAGCGTTTTCGCACTGTTTCCAGCCTCAGTATTTCTTTAGGCTGCTGCATCTTAATGCAAACAATGGCAATGAAGTTTTTGTGCTAGATATGTTCCAAATACATTCCTGAAGAAGGCTAACACCTTTAAAATGCTTTAAAATAACTTTGACAAAAGTAGTGTGCTTTGGTCTAAAATGCACAGAACAGGCCATTCTAAGCGTTTTTGCACTGTTTCCATTCTCAGTATTTCTTTAAGCTGCTGCATCTTAGTTCAAGCAATAGCAATGAAGGTTTTGTGCTAAAAATGATCCAAATACATCCCTGAAGCAGGCAAACACCTTTAAAATGCATTTAAATCACTTTAACCAAAGTTGTGTTCTTTGGCATCAAATGCACAGAACAGGCCATTCTAAGCGTTTTCGCACTGTTTCCAGCCTCAGTATTTCTTTAAGCTGCTGCACCTTAATGCAAGCAATGGCAATGAAGTTTTTGTGCTAGATATGATCCAAATACATCCCTGGAGAAGGCAAACACCTTTAAAATGCTTTGAATTCACTTTGACAAAAGTAGTGTCCTTATGGTCTGAACAGTCCATTCTAAGCGTTTTCGCACTGTTTCCAGCCTCAGTATTTCTTTAAGCTGCTGCATCTTAATTCAAGCAATAGCAATGAAGGTTTTGTGCCAGATATGATCCAAATACATCCCTGAAGAAGGCAAACACCTTTAAAATGCTTTGAAATCACTTTGACAAAAGTAGTGTCCTTATGGTATGAAATGCACAGAACAGGCCATTAAGCGTTTTCGCACTGTTTCCAGCCAAAGTGATTCTTTAAGCTGCTGCATCTTAATGCAAACAATGGCAATGAAGTTTTTGTGCTAGATATGTTCCAAATACATTCCTGAAGAAGGCTAACACCTTTAAAATGCTTTGAAATCACTTTGACAAAAGTAGTGTGCTTTGGTCTAAAATGCACAGAACAGGCCATTCTAAGCGTTTTCGCACTGTTTCCAGCCTCAGTATTTCTTTAAGCTGCTGCATCTTAATGCAAACAATGGCAATGAAGTTTTTGTGCTAGATATGATCCAAATACATCCCTGAAGAAGGCAAACACCTTTAAAATGCATTTAAATCACTTTTACTAAAGTAGTGTTCTTTGGCATCAAATGCACAGAACAGGCCATTCTAAGCGTTTTCGCACTGTTTCCAGCCTCAGTATTTCTTTAAGCTGCTGCATCTTAGTTCAAGCAATAGCAATGAAGGTTGTGTGCTAGAAATGATCCAAATACATCCCTGAAGAAGGCAAACACCTTTAAAATGCATTTAAATCACTTTTACTTAAGTAGTGTTCTTTGGCATCAAATGCACAGAACAGGCCATTCTAAGCGTTTTCGCACTGTTTCGAGCCTCAGTATTTCTTTAAGCTGCTACATATTAATGCAAGCAGTGGCAATGAAGTTTTTGTGCTAGATATGATCCAAATACATCCCTGAAGAAGGCAAACACCTTTAAAATGCATTTAAATCACTTTGACAAAAGTAGTGTTCTTTGGTCTGAAATGCACAGAACAGGCCATTCTAAGCGTTTTCGCACTGTTTCCAGCCTCAGTATTTCTTTAAGCTGCTGCACCTTAATGCAAGCAATGGCAATGAAGTTTTTGTGCTAGATATGATCCAAATACATCTCTGAAGAAGGAAAACACCTTTAAAATGCATTTAAATCACTTTGACAAAAGTAGTGTTCTTTGGTCTGAAATGCACAGAACAGGCCATTCTAAGCGTTTTCGCACTGTTTCCAGCCTCAGTATTTCTTTAAGCTGCTGCATCTTAAGTCAAGCAATAGCAATGAAGGTTTTGTGCTAGATATGATCCAAATACATCCCTGAAGAAGGCTAACACCTTTAAAATGCTTTGAAATCACTTTAACCAAAGTAGTGTTCTTTGACATCAAATGCACAGAACAGGCCATTCTAAGCGTTTTCGCACTGTTTCCAGCTTCAGTATTTCTTTAAGCTGCTGCATATTAATGCAAGCAGTGGCAATGAAGTTTTTGTGCTAGATATGTTCCAAATACATCCCTGAAGCAGGCAAACACCTTTAAAAAGCTTTGAAATCACTTTGACAAAAGTAGTGTCCTTATGGTCTGAACAGGCCATTCTAAGCGTTTTCGCACTGTTTCCAGCCTCAGTATTTCTTTAAGCTGCTGCATCTTAATGCAAACAATGGCAATGAAGTTTTTGTGCTAGAAATGATCCAAATACATCCCTGAACAAAGCAAACACCTTTAAAATGCATTTAAATCACTTTAACTAAAGTAGTGTTCTTTGGCATCAAATGCACAGAACAGGCCATTCTAAGCGTTTTCGCACTGTTTTCAGCCTCAGTATTTCCTTAAGCTGCTGCATCTTAATGCAAACAATGGCAATGAAGTTTTTGTGCTAGATATGTTCCAAATACATCCCTGAAGAAGGCAAGCACCTTTAAAATGCTTTGAAATCACTTTGACAAACGTAGTGTTCTTTGGTCTAAAATGCACAGAACAGGCCATTCTAAGCGTTTTCGCACTGTTTCCAGCCTCAGTATTTCTTTAAGCTGCTGCATCTTAATGCAAGCAATGGCAATGAAGTTTTTGTGTTAGATATGTTCCAAATACATCCCTGAAGCAGGCAAACACCTTTAAAATGCTTTGAAATCACTTTGACAAAAGTAGTGTTCTTTGGTCTGAAATGCACAGAAAAGGCCATTCTAAGCGTTTTCGCACTGTTTCCAGCCTCAGTATTTCTTTAGGCTGCTGCATCTTAATGCAAACAATGGCAATGAAGTTTTTGTGCTAGATATGTTCCAAATACATTCCTGAAGAAGGCTAACACCTTTAAAATGCTTTAAAATCACTTTGACAAAAGTAGTGTGCTTTGGTCTAAAATGCAAAGAACAGGCCATTCTAAGCGTTTTTGCACTGTTTCCATTCTCAGTATTTCTTTAAGCTGCTGCATCTTAGTTCAAGCAATAGCAATGAAGGTTTTGTGCTAAAAATGATCCAAATACATCCCTGAAGCAGGCAAACACCTTTAAAATGCATTTAAATCACTTTAACCAAAGTAGTGTTCTTTGGCATCAAATGCACAGAACAGGCCATTCTAAGCGTTTTCGCACTGTTTCCAGCCTCAGTATTTCTTTAAGCTGCTGCACCTTAATGCAAGCAATGGCAATGAAGTTTTTGTGCTAGATATGATCCAAATACATCCCTGGAGAAGGCAAACACCTTTAAAATGCTTTGAATTCACTTTGACAAAAGTAGTGTCCTTATGGTCTGAACAGTCCATTCTAAGCGTTTTCGCACTGTTTCCAGCCTCAGTATTTCTTTAAGCTGCTGCATCTTAGTTCAAGCAATAGCAATGAAGGTTGTGTGCTAGATATGATCCAAATACAGCCCTGAAGAAGGCAAACACCTTTAAAATGCATTTAAATCACTTTTACTAAAGTAGTGTTCTTTGGCATCAAATGCACAGAACAGGCCACTCTAAGCGTTTTCGCACTGTTTCGAGCCTCAGTATTTCTTTAAACTGCTGCATATGCAAGCAGTGGCAATGAAGTTTTTGTGCTAGATATGATCCAAATACATCCCTGAAGAAGGCAAACACCTTTAAAATGCATTTAAATCACATTGACAAAAGTAGTGTTCTTTGGTCTGAAATGCACAGAACAGGCCATTCTAAGCGTTTTTCCACTGTTTCCAGCCCAAGTGATTCTTTAAGCTGCTGCATCTTCATGCAAACAATGGCAATGAAGTTTTTGTGCTAGATATGATCTAAATACATCCCTGAAGACGACAAACACCTTTAAAATGCTTTGAAATCACTTTGACAAAAGTAGTGTTCTTTGGTCTGAAATGCACAGAACAGGCCATTCTAAGCGTTTTCGCACTGTTTCCAGCCTCAGTATTTCTTTAGGCTGCTGCATCTTAATGCAAACAATGGCAATGAAGTTTTTGTGCTAGATATGATCTAAATACATCCCTGAAGACGACAAACACCTTTAAAATGCTTTGAAATCACTTTGACAAAAGTAGTGTTCTTTGGTCTGAAATGCACAGAACAGGCCACTCTAAGCGTTTTCGCACTGTTTCGAGCCTCAGTATTTCTTTAAACTGCTGCATATTAATGCAAGCAGTGGCAATGAAGTTTTTGTGCTAGATATGATCCAAATACATCCCTGAAGAAGGCAAACACCTTTAAAATGCATTTAAATCACTTTTACTAAAGTAGTGTTCTTTGGCATCAAATGCACAGAACAGGCCATTCTAAGCGTTTTCGCACTGTTTCGAGCCTCAGTATTTCTTTAAGCTGCTACATATTAATGCAAGCAGTGGCAATGAAGTTTTTGTGCTAGATATGATCCAAATACATCCCTGAAGAAGGCAAACACCTTTAAAATGCATTTAAATCACTTTGACAAAAGTAGTGTTCTTTGGTCTGAAATGCACAGAACAGGCCATTCTAAGCGTTTTCGCACTGTTTCCAGCCTCAGTATTTCTTTAAGCTGCTGCACCTTAATGCAAGCAATGGCAATGAAGTTTTTGTGCTAGATATGATCCAAATACATCTCTGAAGAAGGAAAACACCTTTAAAATGCATTTAAATCACTTTGACAAAAGTAGTGTTCTTTGGTCTGAAATGCACAGAACAGGCCATTCTAAGCGTTTTCGCACTGTTTCCAGCCTCAGTATTTCTTTAAGCTGCTGCATCTTAAGTCAAGCAATAGCAATGAAGGTTTTGTGCTAGATATGATCCAAATACATCCCTGAAGAAGGCTAACACCTTTAAAATGCTTTGAAATCACTTTAACCAAAGTAGTGTTCTTTGACATCAAATGCACAGAACAGGCCATTCTAAGCGTTTTCGCACTGTTTCCAGCTTCAGTATTTCTTTAAGCTGCTGCATATTAATGCAAGCAGTGGCAATGAAGTTTTTGTGCTAGATATGTTCCAAATACATCCCTGAAGCAGGCAAACACCTTTAAAATGCTTTGAAATCACTTTGACAAAAGTAGTGTCCTTATGGTCTGAACAGGCCATTCTAAGCGTTTTCGCACTGTTTCCAGCCTCAGTATTTCTTTAAGCTGCTGCATCTTAATGCAAACAATGGCAATGAAGTTTTTGTGCAAGATATGTTCCAAATACATTCCTGAAGAAGGCAAACACCTTTAAAATGCTTTGAAATCACTTTGACAAAAGTAGTGTGCTTTGGTCTAAAATGCACAGAACAGGCCATTCTAAGCGTTGTCGCACTGTTTCCATTCTCAGTATTTCTTTAAGCTGCTGCATCTTAGTTCAAGCAATAGCAATGAAGGTTTTGTGCTAGAAATGATCCAAATACATCCCTGAACAAAGCAAACACCTTTAAAATGCATTTAAATCACTTTAACTAAAGTAGTGTTCTTTGGCATCAAATGCACAGAACAGGCCATTCTAAGCGTTTTCGCACTGTTTTCAGCCTCAGTATTTCCTTAAGCTGCTGCATCTTAATGCAAACAATGGCAATGAAGTTTTTGTGCTAGATATGTTCCAAATACATCCCTGAAGAAGGCAAGCACCTTTAAAATGCTTTGAAATCACTTTGACAAACGTAGTGTTCTTTGGTCTAAAATGCACAGAACAGGCCATTCTAAGCGTTTTCGCACTGTTTCCAGCCTCAGTATTTCTTTAAGCTGCTGCATCTTAATGCAAGCAATGGCAATGAAGTTTTTGTGTTAGATATGTTCCAAATACATCCCTGAAGCAGGCAAACACCTTTAAAATGCTTTGAAATCACTTTGACAAAAGTAGTGTCCTTATGGTCTGAACAGGCCATTCTAAGCGTTTTCGCACTGTTTCCAGCCTCAGTATTTCTTTAAGCTGCTGCATCTTAATGCAAACAATGGCAATGAAGTTTTTGTGCTAGATATGTTCCAAATACATTCCTGAAGAAGGCAAACACCTTTAAAATGCTTTGAAATCACTTTGACAAAAGTAGTGTGCTTTGGTCTAAAATGCACAGAACAGGCCATTCTAAGCGTTTTCGCACTGTTTCCAGCCTCAGTATTTCTTTAAGCTGCTGCATCTTAGTTCAAGCAATTGCAATGAAGGTTGTGTGCTAGAAATGATCCAAATACATCCCTGAAGACGGCAAACACCTTTAAAATGCATTTAAATCACTTTAACCAAAGTAGTGTTCTTTGGCATCAAATGCACAGAACAGGCCATTCTAAGCGTATTCGCACTGTTTCCAGCCTCAGTATTTCTTTAAGCTGCTGCATCTTAATGCAAGCAGTGGCAATGAAGTTTTTGTGCTAGATATGATCCAAATACAGCCCTGAAGAAGGCAAACACCTTTAAAATGCATTTAAATCACTTTTACTAAAGTAGTGTTCTTTGGCATCAAATGCACAGAACAGGCCATTCTAAGCGTTTTCGCACTGTTTCGAGCCTCAGTATTTCTTTAAGCTGCTGCATATTAATGCAAGCAATGGCAATGAAGTTTTTGTGCTAGATATGATCCAAATACATCCCTGAAGAAGGCAAACGCCTTTAAAATGCTTTGAAATCACTTTGACAAAAGTAGTGTTCTTTGGTCTGAAATGCACAGAACAGGCCATTCTAAGCGTTTTCCCACTGTTTCCAGCCCAAGTGATTCTTTAAGCTGCTGCATCTTAATGCAAACAATGGCAATGAAGTTTTTGTGCTAGACATGATCTAAATACATCCCTGAAGAAGGCAAACACATTTTAAAATGCTTTGAAATCACTTTGACAAAAGTAGTGTGCTTTGGTCTAAAATGCACAGAACAGGCCATTCTAAGCGTTTTCGCACTGTTTCCAGCCTCAGTATTTCTTTAAGCTGCTGCATCTTAAGTCAAGCAATAGCAATGAAGGTTTTGTGCTAGAAATGATCCAAATACATCCCTTAAGCAGGCAAACACCTTTAAAATGCATTTAAATGACTTTAACCAAAGTAGTGTTCTTTGGCATCAAATGCACAGAACAGGCCATTCTAAGCGTTTTCGCACTGTTTCCAGCTTCAGTATTTCTTTAAGCTGCTGCATCTTAATTCAAGCAATAGCAATGAAGGTTTTGTGCTAGAAATGATCCAAATACATCCCTGAAGAAGGCAAACACCTTTTAAATGCTTTGAAATCACTTTAATTAAAGTAGTGTTCTTTGGCATCAAATGCACAGAACAGGCCATTCTAAGCGTTTTCGCACTGTTTCCAGCCTCAGTATTTCTTTAAGCTGCTGCATCTTAATTCAAGCAATAGCAATGAAGGTTTTGTGCTAGAAATGATCCAAATACATCCCTGAAGAAGGCAAACACCTTTAAAATGCTTTGAAATCACTTTGACAAAAGTAGTGTTCTTTGGTCTGAAATGCACAGAACAGGCCATTAAGCGTTTTCGCACTGTTTCCAGCCCAAGTGATTCTTTAAGCTGCTGCATATTAATGCAAGCAGTGGCAATGAAGTTTTTGTGCTAGATATGATCCAAATACATCCCTGAAGAAGGCAAACACCTTTAAAATGCATTTAAATCACTTTGCTCAAAGTACTGTTCTTTTGGTCTGAAATGCACAGAACAGGCCATTCTAAGCGTTTTCGCACTGTTTCCAGCCTCAGTATTTCTTTAAGCTGCTGCATCTTAATTCAAGCAATAGCAATGAAGGTTTTGTGCTAGAAATGATCCAAATACATCCCTGAACAAGGCAAACACCTTTAAAATGCATTTAAATCACATTAACCAAAGTAGTGTTCTTTGGCATCAAATGCACAGAACAGGCCATTCTAAGCGTTTTCGCACTGTTTCCAGCCTCAGTATTTCTTTAAGCTGCTGCATCTTAATGCAAACAATGGCAATGAAGTTTTTGTGCTAGATATGTTCCAAATACATTCCTGAAGAAGGCAAACACCTTTAAAATGCTTTGAAATCACTTTGACAAAAGTAGTGTGCTTTGGTCTAAAATGCACAGAACAGGCCATTCTAAGCGTTTTCGCACTGTTTCCAGCCTCAGTATTTCTTTAAGCTGCTGCATCTTAGTTCAAGCAATAGCAATGAAGGTTGTGTGCTAGAAATGATCCAAATACATCCCTGAAGACGGCAAACACCTTTAAAATGCATTTAAAAAACTTTAACCAAAGTAGTGTTCTTTGGCATCAAATGCACAGAACAGGCCATTCTAAGCGTATTCGCACTGTTTCCAGCCTCAGTATTTCTTTAAGCTGCTGCATCTTAATGCAAGCAGTGGCAATGAAGTTTTTGTGCTAGATATGTTCCAAATACATCCCTGAAGAAGGCAAGCACCTTTAAAATGCTTTGAAATCACTTTGACAAAAGTAGTGTCCTTATGGTCGGAACAGGCCATTCTAAGCGTTTTCGCACTGCTTCCAGCCTCAGTATTTCTTTAAACTGCTGCATATTAATGCAAGCAGTGGCAATGAAGTTTTTGTGCTAGATATGATCCAAATACATCCCTGAAGAAGGCAAACACCTTTAAAATGCATTTAAATCACATTGACAAAAGTAGTGTTCTTTGGTCTGAAATGCACAGAACAGGCCATTCTAAGCGTTTTTCCACTGTTTCCAGCCCAAGTGATTCTTTAAGCTGCTGCATCTTCATGCAAACAATGGCAATGAAGTTTTTGTGCTAGATATGATCTAAATACATCCCTGAAGACGACAAACACCTTTAAAATGCTTTGAAATCACTTTGACAAAAGTAGTGTTCTTTGGTCTGAAATGCACAGAACAGGCCATTCTAAGCGTTTTGCCACTGTTTCCAACCACAGTATTTCTTTAAGCTGCTGCATCTTAATGCAAGCAATGGCAATGAAGATTTTGTGCTAGATATGATCCAAATACATCCCTGAAGAAGGCAAACACCTTTAAAATGCTTTGAAATCACTTTGACCAAAGTAGTGTTCTTTTGGTCTGAAATGCACAGAAAAGGCGAAAAAGCGTTTTCCCACTGTTTCCAACCTCAGTATTTCTTTAAGCTGCTGCATCTTAATGCAAGCAATGGCAATGAAGTTTTTGTGCTAGATATGATCCAAATACGTCCCTGAAGCAGGCAAATACCTTTAAAATGCATTTAAATCACTTTGTTCAAAGTAGTTTTCTTTTGGTCTGAAATGCACAGAACAGGCCATTAAGCGTTTTCGCACTGTTTCCAGCCTCAGTATTTCTTTAAGCTGCTGCATCTCAATGCAAACAATGGCAATGAAGTTTTTGTGCTAGATATGATCTAAATACATCCCTGAAGACGACAAACACCTTTAAAATGCTTTGAAATCACTTTGACAAAAGTAGTGTTCTTTGGTCTGAAATGCACAGAACAGGCCACTCTAAGCGTTTTCGCACTGTTTCGAGCCTCAGTATTTCTTTAAACTGCTGCATATTAATGCAAGCAGTGGCAATGAAGTTTTTGTGCTAGATATGATCCAAATACATCCCTGAAGAAGGCAAACACCTTTAAAATGCATTTAAATCACTTTTACTAAAGTAGTGTTCTTTGGCATCAAATGCACAGAACAGGCCATTCTAAGCGTTTTCGCACTGTTTCGAGCCTCAGTATTTCTTTAAGCTGCTACATATTAATGCAAGCAGTGGCAATGAAGTTTTTGTGCTAGATATGATCCAAATACATCCCTGAAGAAGGCAAACACCTTTAAAATGCATTTAAATCACTTTGACAAAAGTAGTGTTCTTTGGTCTGAAATGCACAGAACAGGCCATTCTAAGCGTTTTCGCACTGTTTCCAGCCTCAGTATTTCTTTAAGCTGCTGCACCTTAATGCAAGCAATGGCAATGAAGTTTTTGTGCTACATATGATCCAAATACATCTCTGAAGAAGGAAAACACCTTTAAAATGCATTTAAATCACTTTGACAAAAGTAGTGTTCTTTGGTCTGAAATGCACAGAACAGGCCATTCTAAGCGTTTTCGCACTGTTTCCAGCCTCAGTATTTCTTTAAGCTGCTGCATCTTAAGTCAAGCAATAGCAATGAAGGTTTTGTGCTAGATATGATCCAAATACATCCCTGAAGAAGGCTAACACCTTTAAAATGCTTTGAAATCACTTTAACCAAAGTAGTGTTCTTTGACATCAAATGCACAGAACAGGCCATTCTAAGCGTTTTCGCACTGTTTCCAGCTTCAGTATTTCTTTAAGCTGCTGCATATTAATGCAAGCAGTGGCAATGAAGTTTTTGTGCTAGATATGTTCCAAATACATCCCTGAAGCAGGCAAACACCTTTAAAATGCTTTGAAATCACTTTGACAATAGTAGTGTCCTTATGGTCTGAACAGGCCATTCTAAGCGTTTTCGCACTGTTTCCAGCCTCAGTATTTCTTTAAGCTGCTGCATCTTAATGCAAACAATGGCAATGAAGTTTTTGTGCTAGATATGTTCCAAATACATTCCTGAAGAAGGCAAACACCTTTAAAATGCTTTGAAATCACTTTGACAAAAGTAGTGTGCTTTGGTCTAAAATGCACAGAACAGGCCATTCTAAGCGTTGTCGCACTGTTTCCATTCTCAGTATTTCTTTAAGCTGCTGCATCTTAGTTCAAGCAATAGCAATGAAGGTTTTGTGCTAGAAATGATCCAAATACATCCCTGAACAAAGCAAACACCTTTAAAATGCATTTAAATCACTTTAACTAAAGTAGTGTTCTTTGGCATCAAATGCACAGAACAGGCAATTCTAAGCGTTTTCGCACTGTTTTCAGCCT
Organism: Macropodus opercularis; assembly: GCA_030770545.1. Taxonomy (NCBI): domain Eukaryota; kingdom Metazoa; phylum Chordata; class Actinopteri; order Anabantiformes; family Osphronemidae; genus Macropodus; species Macropodus opercularis. The sequence goes on from CM061105.1 coordinate 2,679,569, forward strand.
CAGTATTTCCTTAAGCTGCTGCATCTTAATGCAAACAATGGCAATGAAGTTTTTGTGCTAGATATGTTCCAAATACATCCCTGAAGAAGGCAAGCACCTTTAAAATGCTTTGAAATCACTTTGATAAACGTAGTGTTCTTTGGTCTAAAATGCACAGAACAGGCCATTCTAAGCGTTTTCGCACTGTTTCCAGCCTCAGTATTTCTTTAAGCTGCTGCATCTTAATGCAAGCAATGGCAATGAAGTTTTTGTGTTAGATATGTTCCAAATACATCCCTGAAGCAGGCAAAACCCTTTAAAATGCTTTGAAATCACTTTGACAAAAGTAGTGTCCTTATGGTCTGAACAGGCCATTCTAAGCGTTTTCGCACTGTTTCCAGCCTCAGTATTTCTTTAAGCTGCTGCATCTTAATGCAAACAATGGCAATGAAGTTTTTGTGCTAGATATGTTCCAAATACATTCCTGAAGAAGGCAAACACCTTTAAAATGCTTTGAAATCACTTTGACAAAAGTAGTGTGCTTTGGTCTAAAATGCACAGAACAGGCCATTCTAAGCGTTTTCGCACTGTTTCCAGCCTCAGTATTTCTTTAAGCTGCTGCATCTTAATGCAAGCAATGGCAATGAAGTTTTTGTGTTAGATATGTTCCAAATACATCCCTGAAGCAGGCAAAACCCTTTAAAATGCTTTGAAATCACTTTGACAAAAGTAGTGTCCTTATGGTCTGAACAGGCCATTCTAAGCGTTTTCGCACTGTTTCCAGCCTCAGTATTTCTTTAAGCTGCTGCATCTTAGTTCAAGCAATAGCAATGAAGGTTGTGTGCTAGAAATGATCCAAATACATCCCTGAAGACGGCAAACACCTTTAAAATGCATTTAAATCACTTTAACCAAAGTAGTGTTCTTTGGCATCAAATGCACAGAACAGGCCATTCTAAGCGTATTCGCACTGTTTCCAGCCTCAGTATTTCTTTAAGCTGCTGCATCTTAATGCAAGCAGTGGCAATGAAGTTTTTGTGCTAGATATGATCCAAATACAGCCCTGAAGAAGGCAAACACCTTTAAAATGCATTTAAATCACTTTTACTAAAGTAGTGTTCTTTGGCATCAAATGCACAGAACAGGCCATTCTAAGCGTTTTCGCACTGTTTCGAGCCTCAGTATTTCTTTAAGCTGCTGCATATTAATGCAAGCAATGGCAATGAAGTTTTTGTGCTAGATATGATCCAAATACATCCCTGAAGAAGGCAAACGCCTTTAAAATGCTTTGAAATCACTTTGACAAAAGTAGTGTTCTTTGGTCTGAAATGCACAGAACAGGCCATTCTAAGCGTTTTCCCACTGTTTCCAGCCCAAGTGATTCTTTAAGCTGCTGCATCTTAATGCAAACAATGGCAATGAAGTTTTTGTGCTAGACATGATCTAAATACATCCCTGAAGAAGGCAAACACCTTTAAAATGCATTTAAATCACTTTAACCAAAGAAGTGTTCTTTGGCATCAAATGCACAGAACAGGCCATTCTAAGCGTTTTCCCACTGTTTCCAGCCCAAGTGATTCTTTAAGCTGCTGCATCTTAATGCAAGCAATGGCAATAAAGTTTTTGTGTTAGATATGTTCCAAATACATCCCTGAAGAAGGCAAACACATTTTAAAATGCTTTGAAATCACTTTGACAAAAGTAGTGTGCTTTGGTCTAAAATGCACAGAACAGGCCATTCTAAGCGTTTTCGCACTGTTTCCAGCCTCAGTATTTCTTTAAGCTGCTGCATCTTAAGTCAAGCAATAGCAATGAAGGTTTTGTGCTAGAAATGATCCAAATACATCCCTTAAGCAGGCAAACACCTTTAAAATGCATTTAAATGACTTTAACCAAAGTAGTGTTCTTTGGCATCAAATGCACAGAACAGGCCATTCTAAGCGTTTTCACACTGTTTCCAGCCCAAGTGATTCTTTAAGCTGCTGCATCTTAATGCAAACAATGACAATGAAGTTTTTGTGCTAGATATGATCCAAATACATCCCTGAAGAAGGCAAACACCTTTAAAATGCTTTGAAATCACTTTGACAAAAGTAGTGTTCTTTGGTCTGAAATGCACAGAACAGGCCATTAAGCGTTTTCGCACTGTTTCCAGCCCAAGTGATTCTTTAAGCTGCTGCATATTAATGCAAGCAGTGGCAATGAAGTTTTTGTGCTAGATATGATCCAAATACATCCCTGAAGAAGGCAAACACCTTTAAAATGCATTTAAATCACTTTGTTCAAAGTACTGTTCTTTTGGTCTGAAATGCACAGAACAGGCCATTCTAAGCGTTTTCCCACTGTTTCCAGCCCAAGTGATTCTTTAAGCTGCTGCATCTTAATGCAAAAAATGGCAATGAAGTTTTTGTGTTAGATATGTTCCAAATACATCCCTGAAGAAGGCAAACACCTTTAAAATGCTTTGAAATCACTTTAACCAAAGTAGTGTTCTTTGGCATCAAATGCACAGAACAGGCCATTCTAAGCGTTTTCGCACTGTTTCCAGCTTCAGTATTTCTTTAAGCTGCTGCATCTTAATGCAAGCAATGGCAATGAAGTTTTTGTGCTAGATATGATCCAAATACATCCCTGAAGAAGGCAAACGCCTTTAAAATGCTTTGAAATCACTTTGACAAAAGTAGTGTTCTTTGGTCTGAAATGCACAGAACAGGCCATTCTAAGCGTTTTCCCACTGTTTCCAGCCCAAGTGATTCTTTAAGCTGCTGCATCTTAATGCAAACAATGGCAATGAAGTTTTTGTGCTAGACATGATCTAAATACATCCCTGAAGAAGGCAAACACCTTTAAAATGCATTTAAATCACTTTAACCAAAGAAGTGTTCTTTGGCATCAAATGCACAGAACAGGCCATTCTAAGCGTTTTCCCACTGTTTCCAGCCCAAGTGATTCTTTAAGCTGCTGCATCTTAATGCAAGCAATGGCAATAAAGTTTTTGTGTTAGATATGTTCCAAATACATCCCTGAAGAAGGCAAACACATTTTAAAATGCTTTGAAATCACTTTGACAAAAGTAGTGTGCCTTGGTCTAAAATGCACAGAACAGGCCATTCTAAGCGTTTTCGCACTGTTTCCAGCCTCAGTATTTCTTTAAGCTGCTGCATCTTAATTCAAGCAATAGCAATGAAGGTTTTGTGCTAGAAATGATCCAAATACATCCCTGAAGAAGGCAAACACCTTTTAAATGCTTTGAAATCACTTTAACCAAAGTAGTGTTCTTTGGCATCAAATGCACAGAACAGGCCATTCTAAGCGTTTTCGCACTGTTTCCAGCCTCAGTATTTCTTTAAGCTGCTGCATCTTAATGCAAACAATGGCAATGAAGTTTTTGTGCTAGATATGATCCAAATACATCCCTGAAGAAGGCAAACACCTTTAAAATGCTTTGAAATCACTTTGACAAAAGTAGTGTTCTTTGGTCTGAAATGCACAGAACAGGCCATTAAGCGTTTTCGCACTGTTTCCAGCCCAAGTGATTCTTTAAGCTGCTGCATATTAATGCAAGCAGTGGCAATGAAGTTTTTGTGCTAGATATGATCCAAATACATCCCTGAAGAAGGCAAACACCTTTAAAATGCATTTAAATCACTTTGTTCAAAGTACTGTTCTTTTGGTCTGAAATGCACAGAACAGGCCATTCTAAGCGTTTTCCCACTGTTTCCAGCCCAAGTGATTCTTTAAGCTGCTGCATCTTAATGCAAAAAATGGCAATGAAGTTTTTGTGTTAGATATGTTCCAAATACATCCCTGAAGAAGGCAAACACCTTTAAAATGCTTTGAAATCACTTTAACCAAAGTAGTGTTCTTTGGCATCAAATGCACAGAACAGGCCATTCTAAGCGTTTTCGCACTGTTTCCAGCTTCAGTATTTCTTTAAGCTGCTGCATCTTAATGCAAGCAATGGCAATGAAGTTTTTGTGCTAGATATGATCCAAATACATCCCTGAAGAAGGCAAACGCCTTTAAAATGCTTTGAAATCACTTTGACAAAAGTAGTGTTCTTTGGTCTGAAATGCACAGAACAGGCCATTCTAAGCGTTTTCCCACTGTTTCCAGCCCAAGTGATTCTTTAAGCTGCTGCATCTTAATGCAAACAATGGCAATGAAGTTTTTGTGCTAGACATGATCTAAATACATCCCTGAAGAAGGCAAACACCTTTAAAATGCATTTAAATCACTTTAACCAAAGAAGTGTTCTTTGGCATCAAATGCACAGAACAGGCCATTCTAAGCGTTTTCCCACTGTTTCCAGCCCAAGTGATTCTTTAAGCTGCTGCATCTTAATGCAAGCAATGGCAATAAAGTTTTTGTGTTAGATATGTTCCAAATACATCCCTGAAGAAGGCAAACACATTTTAAAATGCTTTGAAATCACTTTGACAAAAGTAGTGTGCCTTGGTCTAAAATGCACAGAACAGGCCATTCTAAGCGTTTTCGCACTGTTTCCAGCCTCAGTATTTCTTTAAGCTGCTGCATCTTAATTCAAGCAATAGCAATGAAGGTTTTGTGCTAGAAATGATCCAAATACATCCCTGAAGAAGGCAAACACCTTTTAAATGCTTTGAAATCACTTTAACCAAAGTAGTGTTCTTTGGCATCAAATGCACAGAACAGGCCATTCTAAGCGTTTTCGCACTGTTTCCAGCCTCAGTATTTCTTTAAGCTGCTGCATCTTAATTCAAGCAATAGCAATGAAGGTTTTGTGCTAGAAATGATCCAAATACATCCCTGAAGAAGGCAAACACCTTTTAAATGCTTTGAAATCACTTTGACAAAAGTAGTGTCCTTTTGGTCTGAAATGCACAGAACAGGCCATTAAGCGTTTTCGCACTGTTTCCAGCCAAAGTGGTTCTTTAAGCTGCTGCATCTTAATGCAAACAATGGCAATGAAGTTTTTGTGCTAGATAGGATCTAAATACATCCCTGAAGACGACAAACACCTTTAAAATGCTTTGAAATCACTTTGACAAAAGTAGTGTTCTTTGGTCTGAAATGCACAGAACAGGCCATTAAGCGTTTTCGCACTGTTTCCAGCCCAAGTGATTCTTTAAGCTGCTGCATATTAATGCAAGCAGTGGCAATGAAGTTTTTGTGCTAGATATGATCCAAATACATCCCTGAAGAAGGCAAACACCTTTAAAATGCATTTAAATCACTTTGTTCAAAGTACTGTTCTTTTGGTCTGAAATGCACAGAACAGGCCATTCTAAGCGTTTTCGCACTGTTTCCAGCCTCAGTATTTCTTTAAGCTGCTGCATCTTAATTCAAGCAATAGCAATGAAGGTTTTGTGCTAGAAATGATCCAAATACATCCCTGAACAAGGCAAACACCTTTAAAATGCATTTAAATCACTTTAACCAAAGTAGTGTTCTTTGGCATCAAATGCACAGAACAGGCCATTCTAAGCGTTTTCACACTGTTTCCAGCCCAAGTGATTCTTTAAGCTGCTGCATCTTAATGCAAACAATGGCAATGAAGTTTTTGTGCTAGATATGATCCAAATACATCCCTGAAGAAGGCAAACACCTTTAAAATGCTTTGAAATCACTTTGACAAAAGTAGTGTGCTTTGGTCTAAAATGCACAGAACAGGCCATTCTAAGCGTTTTCGCACTGTTTCCAGCCTCAGTATTTCTTTAAGCTGCTGCATCTTAATTCAAGCAATAGCAATGAAGATTTTGTGCTAGAAATGATCCAAATACATCCCTTAAGCAGGCAAACACCTTTAAAATGCATTTAAATGACTTTAACCAAAGTAGTGTTCTTTGGCATCAAATGCACAGAACAGGCCATTCTAAGCGTTTTCGCACTGTTTCCAGCTTCAGTATTTCTTTAAGCTGCTGCATCTTAATGCAAACAATGGCAATGAAGTTTTTGTGCTAGATATGTTCCAAATACATCCCTGAAGAAGGCAAGCACCTTTAAAATGCTTTGAAATCACTTTGACAAAAGTAGTGTCCTTATGGTCTGAACAGGCCATTCTAAGCGTTTTCGCACTGTTTCCAGCCTCAGTATTTCTTTAAGCTGCTGCATCTTAATTCAAGCAATAGCAATGAAGGTTTTGTGCTAGAAATGATCCAAATACATCCCTGAAGAAGGCAAACACCTTTAAAATGCTTTGAAATCACTTTGACAAAAGTAGTGTCCTTTTGGTCTGAAATGCACAGAACAGGCCATTAAGCGTTTTCGCACTGTTTCCAGCCAAAGTGGTTCTTTAAGCTGCTGCATCTTAATGCAAGCAGTGGCAATGAAGTTTTTGTGCTAGATATGATCCAAATACATCCCTGAAGAAGGCAAACACCTTTAAAATGCTTTGAAATCACTTTAACCAAAGTAGTGTTCTTTGGCATCAAATGCACAGAACAGGCCATTCTAAGCGTTTTCGCACTGTTTCCAGCCTCAGTATTTCTTTAAGCTGCTGCATCTTAGTTCAAGCAATAGCAATGAAGGTTGTGTGCTAGAAATGATCCAAATACATCCCTGAAGACGGCAAACACCTTTAAAATGCATTTAAATCACTTTTACTAAAGTAGTGTTCTTTGGCATCAAATGCACAGAACAGGCCATTCTAAGCGTTTTCGCACTGTTTCGAGCCTCAGTATTTCTTTAAGCTGCTGCATATTAATGCAAGCAGTGGCAATGAAGTTTTTGTGCTAGATATGATCCAAATACATCCCTGAAGAAGGCAAACACCTTTAAAATGCATTTAAATCACTTTGACAAAAGTAGTGTTCTTTGGTCTGAAATGCACAGAACAGGCCATTCTAAGCGTTTTCCCACTGTTTCCAGCCCAAGTGATTCTTTAAGCTGCTGCATCTTAATGCAAACAATGGCAATGAAGTTTTTGTGCTAGATATGATCTAAATACATCCCTGAAGAAGGCAAACACCTTTAAAATGCTTTGAAATCACTTTGACAAAAGTAGTGTCCTTTTGGTCTGAAATGCACAGAACAGGCCATTAAGCGTTTTCGCACTGTTTCCAGCCAAAGTGATTCTTTAAGCTGCTGCATCTTAATGCAAACAATGGCAATGAAGTTTTTGTGCTAGATATGATCTAAATACATCCCTGAAGACGACAAACACCTTTAAAATGCTTTGAAATCACTTTGACAAAAGTAGTGTTCTTTGGTCTGAAATGCACAGAACAGGCCATTAAGCGTTTTCGCACTGTTTCCAGCCCAAGTGATTCTTTAAGCTGCTGCATCTTAATGCAAACAATGGCAATGAAGTTTTTGTGCTAGATATGATCTAAATACATCCCCGAAGAAGGCAAACACCTTTAAAATGCATTTAAATCACTTTGTTCAAAGTACTGTTCTTTTGGTCTGAAATGCACAGAACAGGCCATTCTAAGCGTTTTCGCACTGTTTCCAGCCTCAGTATTTCTTTAAGCTGCTGCATCTTAATGCAAACAATGGCAATGAAGTTTTTGTGCTAGATATGATCTAAATACATCCCTGAAGACGGCAAACACCTTTAAAATGCATTTAAATCACTTTAACCAAAGTAGTGTTCTTTGGCATCAAATGCACAGAACAGGCCATTCTAAGCGTTTTCGCACTGTTTCCAGCCTCAGTATTTCTTTAAGCTGCTGCATCTTAGTTCAAGCAATAGCAATGAAGGTTGTGTGCTAGAAATGATCCAAATACATCCCTGAAGAAGGCAAACACCTTTAAAATGCATTTAAATCACTTTTACTAAAGTAGTGTTCTTTGGCATCAAATGCACAGAACAGGCCATTCTAAGCGTTTTCGCACTGTTTCCAGCTTCAGTATTTCTTTAAGCTGCTGCATATTAATGCAAGCAGTGGCAATGAAGTTTTTGTGCTAGATATGTTCCAAATACATCCCTGAAGCAGGCAAACACCTTTAAAATGCTTTGAAATCACTTTGACAAAAGTAGTGTCCTTATGGTCTGAACAGGCCATTCTAAGCGTTTTCGCACTGTTTCCAGCCTCAGTATTTCTTTAAGCTGCTGCATCTTAATGCAAACAATGGCAATGAAGTTTTTGTGCTAGATATGTTCCAAATACATTCCTGAAGAAGGCAAACACCTTTAAAATGCTTTGAAATCACTTTGACAAAAGTAGTGTGCTTTGGTCTAAAATGCACAGAACAGGCCATTCTAAGCGTTTTCGCACTGTTTCCATTCTCAGTATTTCTTTAAGCTGCTGCATCTTAGTTCAAGCAATAGCAATGAAGGTTTTGTGCTAGAAATGATCCAAATACATCCCTGAACAAAGCAAACACCTTTAAAATGCATTTAAATCACTTTAACTAAAGTAGTGTTCTTTGGCATCAAATGCACAGAACAGGCCATTCTAAGCGTTTTCGCACTGTTTTCAGCCTCAGTATTTCCTTAAGCTGCTTCATCTTAATGCAAACAATGGCAATGAAGTTTTTGTGCTAGATATGTTCCAAATACATCCCTGAAGAAGGCAAGCACCTTTAAAATGCTTTGAAATCACTTTGACAAACGTAGTGTTCTTTGGTCTAAAATGCACAGAACAGGCCATTCTAAGCGTTTTCGCACTGTTTCCAGCCTCAGTATTTCTTTAAGCTGCTGCATCTTAATGCAAGCAATGGCAATGAAGTTTTTGTGTTAGATATGTTCCAAATACATCCCTGAAGCAGGCAAACACCTTTAAAATGCTTTGAAATCACTTTGACAAAAGTAGTGTTCTTTGGTCTGAAATGCACAGAAAAGGCCATTCTAAGCGTTTTCGCACTGTTTCCAGCCTCAGTATTTCTTTAGGCTGCTGCATCTTAATGCAAACAATGGCAATGAAGTTTTTGTGCTAGATATGTTCCAAATACATTCCTGAAGAAGGCTAACACCTTTAAAATGCTTTAAAATCACTTTGACAAAAGTAGTGTGCTTTGGTCTAAAATGCACAGAACAGGCCATTCTAAGCGTTTTTGCACTGTTTCCATTCTCAGTATTTCTTTAAGCTGCTGCATCTTAGTTCAAGCAATAGCAATGAAGGTTTTGTGCTAAAAATGATCCAAATACATCCCTGAAGCAGGCAAACACCTTTAAAATGCATTTAAATCACTTTAACCAAAGTAGTGTTCTTTGGCATCAAATGCACAGAACAGGCCATTCTAAGCGTTTTCGCACTGTTTCCAGCCTCAGTATTTCTTTAAGCTGCTGCACCTTAATGCAAGCAATGGCAATGAAGTTTTTGTGCTAGATATGATCCAAATACATCCCTGGAGAAGGCAAACACCTTTAAAATGCTTTGAATTCACTTTGACAAAAGTAGTGTCCTTATGGTCTGAACAGTCCATTCTAAGCGTTTTCGCACTGTTTCCAGCCTCAGTATTTCTTTAAGCTGCTGCATCTTAATTCAAGCAATAGCAATGAAGGTTTTGTGCCAGATATGATCCAAATACATCCCTGAAGAAGGCAAACACCTTTTAAATGCTTTGAAATCACTTTGACAAAAGTAGTGTCCTTATGGTATGAAATGCACAGAACAGGCCATTAAGCATTTTCGCACTGTTTCCAGCCAAAGTGATTCTTTAAGCTGCTGCATCTTAATGCAAACAATGGCAATGAAGTTTTTATGCTAGATATGTTCCAAATACATTCCTGAAGAAGGCTAACACCTTTAAAATGCTTTGAAATCACTTTGACAAAAGTAGTGTGCTTTGGTCTAAAATGCACAGAACAGGCCATTCTAAGCGTTTTCGCACTGTTTCCAGCCTCAGTATTTCTTTAAGCTGCTGCATCTTAATGCAAACAATGGCAATGAAGTTTTTGTGCTAGATATGATCCAAATACATCCCTGAAGAAGGCAAACACCTTTAAAATGCATTTAAATCACTTTTACTAAAGTAGTGTTCTTTGGCATCAAATGCACAGAACAGGCCATTCTAAGCGTTTTCGCACTGTTTCCAGCCTCAGTATTTCTTTAAGCTGCTGCATCTTAGTTCAAGCAATAGCAATGAAGGTTGTGTGCTAGAAATGATCCAAATACATCCCTGAAGAAGGCAAACACCTTTAAAATGCATTTAAATCACTTTTACTAAAGTAGTGTTCTTTGGCATCAAATGCACAGAACAGGCCATTCTAAGCGTTTTCGCACTGTTTCGAGCCTCAGTATTTCTTTAAGCTGCTACATATTAATGCAAGCAGTGGCAATGAAGTTTTTGTGCTAGATATGATCCAAATACATCCCTGAAGAAGGCAAACACCTTTAAAATGCATTTAAATCACTTTGACAAAAGTAGTGTTCTTTGGTCTGAAATGCACAGAACAGGCCATTCTAAGCGTTTTCGCACTGTTTCCAGCCTCAGTATTTCTTTAAGCTGCTGCACCTTAATGCAAGCAATGGCAATGAAGTTTTTGTGCTAGATATGATCCAAATACATCTCTGAAGAAGGAAAACACCTTTAAAATGCATTTAAATCACTTTGACAAAAGTAGTGTTCTTTGGTCTGAAATGCACAGAACAGGCCATTCTAAGCGTTTTCGCACTGTTTCCAGCCTCAGTATTTCTTTAAGCTGCTGCATCTTAAGTCAAGCAATAGCAATGAAGGTTTTGTGCTAGATATGATCCAAATACATCCCTGAAGAAGGCTAACACCTTTAAAATGCTTTGAAATCACTTTAACCAAAGTAGTGTTCTTTGACATCAAATGCACAGAACAGGCCATTCTAAGCGTTTTCGCACTGTTTCCAGCTTCAGTATTTCTTTAAGCTGCTGCATATTAATGCAAGCAGTGGCAATGAAGTTTTTGTGCTAGATATGTTCCAAATACATCCCTGAAGCAGGCAAACACCTTTAAAATGCTTTGAAATCACTTTGACAAAAGTAGTGTCCTTATGGTCTGAACAGGCCATTCTAAGCGTTTTCGCACTGTTTCCAGCCTCAGTATTTCTTTAAGCTGCTGCATCTTAATGCAAACAATGGCAATGAAGTTTTTGTGCTAGATATGTTCCAAATACATTCCTGAAGAAGGCAAACACCTTTAAAATGCTTTGAAATCACTTTGACAAAAGTAGTGTGCTTTGGTCTAAAATGCACAGAACAGGCCATTCTAAGCGTTTTCGCACTGTTTCCATTCTCAGTATTTCTTTAAGCTGCTGCATCTTAGTTCAAGCAATAGCAATGAAGGTTTTGTGCTAGAAATGATCCAAATACATCCCTGAACAAAGCAAACACCTTTAAAATGCATTTAAATCACTTTAACTAAAGTAGTGTTCTTTGGCATCAAATGCACAGAACAGGCCATTCTAAGCGTTTTCGCACTGTTTTCAGCCTCAGTATTTCCTTAAGCTGCTGCATCTTAATGCAAACAATGGCAATGAAGTTTTTGTGCTAGATATGTTCCAAATACATCCCTGAAGAAGGCAAGCACCTTTAAAATGCTTTGAAATCACTTTGAAAAAACGTAGTGTTCTTTGGTCTAAAATGCACAGAACAGGCCATTCTAAGCGTTTTCGCACTGTTTCCAGCCTCAGTATTTCTTTAAGCTGCTGCATCTTAATGCAAGCAATAGCAATGAAGTTTTTGTGTTAGATATGTTCCAAATACATCCCTGAAGCAGGCAAACACCTTTAAAATGCTTTGAAATCACTTTGACAAAAGTAGTGTCCTTATGGTCTGAACAGGCCATTCTAAGCGTTTTCGCACTGTTTCCAGCCTCAGTATTTCTTTAAGCTGCTGCATCTTAATGCAAACAATGGCAATGAAGTTTTTGTGCTAGATATGTTCCAAATACATTCCTGAAGAAGGCAAACACCTTTAAAATGCTTTGAAATCACTTTGACAAAAGTAGTGTGCTTTGGTCTAAAATGCACAGAACAGGCCATTTTAAGCGTTTTCGCACTGTTTCCAGCCTCAGTATTTCTTTAAGCTGCTGCATCTTAGTTCAAGCAATAGCAATGAAGGTTGTGTGCTAGAAATGATCCAAATACATCCCTGAAGACGGCAAACACCTTTAAAATGCATTTAAATCACTTTAACCAAAGTAGTGTTCTTTGGCATCAAATGCACAGAACAGGCCATTCTAAGCGTATTCGCACTGTTTCCAGCCTCAGTATTTCTTTAAGCTGCTGCATCTTAATGCAAGCAGTGGCAATGAAGTTTTTGTGCTAGATATGATCCAAATACAGCCCTGAAGAAGGCAAACACCTTTAAAATGCATTTAAATCACTTTGACAAAAGTAGTGTTCTTTGGTCTGAAATGCACAGAACAGGCCATTCTAAGCGCTTTTCCACTGTTTCCAGCCCAAGTGATTCTTTAAGCTGCTGCATCTTCATGCAAACAATGGCAATGAAGTTTTTGTGCTAGATATGATCTAAATACATTCCTGAAGAAGGCAAACACCTTTAAAATGCTTTGAAATCACTTTGACAAAAGTAGTGTGCTTTGGTCTAAAATGCACAGAACAGGCCATTCTAAGCGTTTTCGCACTGTTTCCATTCTCAGTATTTCTTTAAGCTGCTGCATCTTAGTTCAAGCAATAGCAATGAAGGTTTTGTGCTAGAAATGATCCAAATACATCCCTGAAGCAGGCAAACACCTTTAAAATGCATTTAAATCACTTTAACCAAAGTAGTGTTCTTTGGCATCAAATGCACAGAACAGGCCATTCTAAGCGTTTTCGCACTGTTTCCAGCTTCAGTATTTCTTTAAGCTGCTGCATCTTAATGCAAACAATGGCAATGAAGTTTTTGTGCTAGATATGTTCCAAATACATTCCTGAAGCAGGCAAACACCTTTAAAATGCTTTGAAATCACTTTGACAAAAGTAGTGTGCTTTGGTCTAAAATGCACAGAACAGGCCATTCTAAGCGTTTTCGCACTGTTTCCATTCTCAGTATTTCTTTAAGCTGCTGCATCTTAGTTCAAGCAATAGCAATGAAGGTTTTGTGCTAGAAATGATCCAAATACATCCCTGAAGCAGGCAAACACCTTTAAAATGCATTTAAATCACTTTAACCAAAGTAGTGTTCTTTGGCATCAAATGCACAGAACAGGCCATTCTAAGCGTTTTCGCACTGTTTCCAGCTTCAGTATTTCTTTAAGCTGCTGCATCTTAATGCAAACAATGGCAATGAAGTTTTTGTGCTAGATATGTTCCAAATACATCCCTGAAGAAGGCAAGCACCTTTAAAATGCTTTGAAATCACTTTGACAAAAGTAGTGTCCTTATGGTCTGAACAGGCCATTCTAAGCGTTTTCGCACTGTTTCCAGCCTCAGTATTTCTTTAAGCTGCTGCATCTTAATGCAAACAATGGCAATGAAGTTTTTGTGCTAGATATGTTCCAAATACATTCCTGAAGCAGGCAAACACCTTTAAAATGCTTTGAAATCACTTTGACAAAAGTAGTGTGCTTTGGTCTAAAATGCACAGAACAGGCCATTCTAAGCGTTTTCGCACTGTTTCCATTCTCAGTATTTCTTTAAGCTGCTGCATCTTAGTTCAAGCAATAGCAATGAAGGTTTTGTGCTAGAAATGATCCAAATACATCCCTGAAGCAGGCAAACACCTTTAAAATGCATTTAAATCACTTTAACCAAAGTAGTGTTCTTTGGCATCAAATGCACAGAACAGGCCATTCTAAGCGTTTTCGCACTGTTTCCAGCTTCAGTATTTCTTTAAGCTGCTGCATCTTAATGCAAACAATGGCAATGAAGTTTTTGTGCTAGATATGTTCCAAATACATCCCTGGAGAAGGCAAACACCTTTAAAATGCTTTGAATTCACTTTGACAAAAGTAGTGTCCTTATGGTCTGAACAGTCCATTCTAAGCGTTTTCGCACTGTTTCCAGCCTCAGTATTTCTTTAAGCTGCTGCATCTTAATTCAAGCAATAGCAATGAAGGTTTTGTGCCAGATATGATCCAAATACATCCCTGAAGAAGGCAAACACCTTTTAAATGCTTTGAAATCACTTTGACAAAAGTAGTGTCCTTATGGTATGAAATGCACAGAACAGGCCATTAAGCGTTTTCGCACTGTTTCCAGCCAAAGTGATTCTTTAAGCTGCTGCATCTTAATGCAAACAATGGCAATGAAGTTTTTATGCTAGATATGTTCCAAATACATTCCTGAAGAAGGCTAACACCTTTAAAATGCTTTGAAATCACTTTGACAAAAGTAGTGTGCTTTGGTCTAAAATGCACAGAACAGGCCATTCTAAGCGTTTTCGCACTGTTTCCAGCCTCAGTATTTCTTTAAGCTGCTGCATCTTAATGCAAACAATGGCAATGAAGTTTTTGTGCTAGATATGATCCAAATACATCCCTGAAGAAGGCAAACACCTTTAAAATGCATTTAAATCACTTTTACTAAAGTAGTGTTCTTTGGCATCAAATGCACAGAACAGGCCATTCTAAGCGTTTTCGCACTGTTTCCAGCCTCAGTATTTCTTTAAGCTGCTGCATCTTAGTTCAAGCAATAGCAATGAAGGTTGTGTGCTAGAAATGATCCAAATACATCCCTGAAGAAGGCAAACACCTTTAAAATGCATTTAAATCACTTTTACTAAAGTAGTGTTCTTTGGCATCAAATGCACAGAACAGGCCATTCTAAGCGTTTTCGCACTGTTTCGAGCCTCAGTATTTCTTTAAGCTGCTACATATTAATGCAAGCAGTGGCAATGAAGTTTTTGTGCTAGATATGATCCAAATACATCCCTGAAGAAGGCAAACACCTTTAAAATGCATTTAAATCACTTTGACAAAAGTAGTGTTCTTTGGTCTGAAATGCACAGAACAGGCCATTCTAAGCGTTTTCGCACTGTTTCCAGCCTCAGTATTTCTTTAAGCTGCTGCACCTTAATGCAAGCAATGGCAATGAAGTTTTTGTGCTAGATATGATCCAAATACATCTCTGAAGAAGGAAAACACCTTTAAAATGCATTTAAATCACTTTGACAAAAGTAGTGTTCTTTGGTCTGAAATGCACAGAACAGGCCATTCTAAGCGTTTTCGCACTGTTTCCAGCCTCAGTATTTCTTTAAGCTGCTGCATCTTAAGTCAAGCAATAGCAATGAAGGTTTTGTGCTAGATATGATCCAAATACATCCCTGAAGAAGGCTAACACCTTTAAAATGCTTTGAAATCACTTTAACCAAAGTAGTGTTCTTTGACATCAAATGCACAGAACAGGCCATTCTAAGCGTTTTCGCACTGTTTCCAGCTTCAGTATTTCTTTAAGCTGCTGCATATTAATGCAAGCAGTGGCAATGAAGTTTTTGTGCTAGATATGTTCCAAATACATCCCTGAAGCAGGCAAACACCTTTAAAATGCTTTGAAATCACTTTGACAAAAGTAGTGTCCTTATGGTCTGAACAGGCCATTCTAAGCGTTTTCGCACTGTTTCCAGCCTCAGTATTTCTTTAAGCTGCTGCATCTTAATGCAAACAATGGCAATGAAGTTTTTGTGCTAGATATGTTCCAAATACATTCCTGAAGAAGGCAAACACCTTTAAAATGCTTTGAAATCACTTTGACAAAAGTAGTGTGCTTTGGTCTAAAATGCACAGAACAGGCCATTCTAAGCGTTTTCGCACTGTTTCCATTCTCAGTATTTCTTTAAGCTGCTGCATCTTAGTTCAAGCAATAGCAATGAAGGTTTTGTGCTAGAAATGATCCAAATACATCCCTGAACAAAGCAAACACCTTTAAAATGCATTTAAATCACTTTAACTAAAGTAGTGTTCTTTGGCATCAAATGCACAGAACAGGCCATTCTAAGCGTTTTCGCACTGTTTTCAGCCTCAGTATTTCCTTAAGCTGCTGCATCTTAATGCAAACAATGGCAATGAAGTTTTTGTGCTAGATATGTTCCAAATACATCCCTGAAGAAGGCAAGCACCTTTAAAATGCTTTGAAATCACTTTGAAAAAACGTAGTGTTCTTTGGTCTAAAATGCACAGAACAGGCCATTCTAAGCGTTTTCGCACTGTTTCCAGCCTCAGTATTTCTTTAAGCTGCTGCATCTTAATGCAAGCAATAGCAATGAAGTTTTTGTGTTAGATATGTTCCAAATACATCCCTGAAGCAGGCAAACACCTTTAAAATGCTTTGAAATCACTTTGACAAAAGTAGTGTCCTTATGGTCTGAACAGGCCATTCTAAGCGTTTTCGCACTGTTTCCAGCCTCAGTATTTCTTTAAGCTGCTGCATCTTAATGCAAACAATGGCAATGAAGTTTTTGTGCTAGATATGTTCCAAATACATTCCTGAAGAAGGCAAACACCTTTAAAATGCTTTGAAATCACTTTGACAAAAGTAGTGTGCTTTGGTCTAAAATGCACAGAACAGGCCATTTTAAGCGTTTTCGCACTGTTTCCAGCCTCAGTATTTCTTTAAGCTGCTGCATCTTAGTTCAAGCAATAGCAATGAAGGTTGTGTGCTAGAAATGATCCAAATACATCCCTGAAGACGGCAAACACCTTTAAAATGCATTTAAATCACTTTAACCAAAGTAGTGTTCTTTGGCATCAAATGCACAGAACAGGCCATTCTAAGCGTATTCGCACTGTTTCCAGCCTCAGTATTTCTTTAAGCTGCTGCATCTTAATGCAAGCAGTGGCAATGAAGTTTTTGTGCTAGATATGATCCAAATACAGCCCTGAAGAAGGCAAACACCTTTAAAATGCATTTAAATCACTTTGACAAAAGTAGTGTTCTTTGGTCTGAAATGCACAGAACAGGCCATTCTAAGCGCTTTTCCACTGTTTCCAGCCCAAGTGATTCTTTAAGCTGCTGCATCTTCATGCAAACAATGGCAATGAAGTTTTTGTGCTAGATATGATCTAAATACATTCCTGAAGAAGGCAAACACCTTTAAAATGCTTTGAAATCACTTTGACAAAAGTAGTGTGCTTTGGTCTAAAATGCACAGAACAGGCCATTCTAAGCGTTTTCGCACTGTTTCCATTCTCAGTATTTCTTTAAGCTGCTGCATCTTAGTTCAAGCAATAGCAATGAAGGTTTTGTGCTAGAAATGATCCAAATACATCCCTGAAGCAGGCAAACACCTTTAAAATGCATTTAAATCACTTTAACCAAAGTAGTGTTCTTTGGCATCAAATGCACAGAACAGGCCATTCTAAGCGTTTTCGCACTGTTTCCAGCTTCAGTATTTCTTTAAGCTGCTGCATCTTAATGCAAACAATGGCAATGAAGTTTTTGTGCTAGATATGTTCCAAATACATTCCTGAAGCAGGCAAACACCTTTAAAATGCTTTGAAATCACTTTGACAAAAGTAGTGTGCTTTGGTCTAAAATGCACAGAACAGGCCATTCTAAGCGTTTTCGCACTGTTTCCATTCTCAGTATTTCTTTAAGCTGCTGCATCTTAGTTCAAGCAATAGCAATGAAGGTTTTGTGCTAGAAATGATCCAAATACATCCCTGAAGCAGGCAAACACCTTTAAAATGCATTTAAATCACTTTAACCAAAGTAGTGTTCTTTGGCATCAAATGCACAGAACAGGCCATTCTAAGCGTTTTCGCACTGTTTCCAGCTTCAGTATTTCTTTAAGCTGCTGCATCTTAATGCAAACAATGGCAATGAAGTTTTTGTGCTAGATATGTTCCAAATACATCCCTGAAGAAGGCAAGCACCTTTAAAATGCTTTGAAATCACTTTGACAAAAGTAGTGTCCTTATGGTCTGAACAGGCCATTCTAAGCGTTTTCGCACTGTTTCCAGCCTCAGTATTTCTTTAAGCTGCTGCATCTTAATGCAAACAATGGCAATGAAGTTTTTGTGCTAGATATGTTCCAAATACATTCCTGAAGCAGGCAAACACCTTTAAAATGCTTTGAAATCACTTTGACAAAAGTAGTGTGCTTTGGTCTAAAATGCACAGAACAGGCCATTCTAAGCGTTTTCGCACTGTTTCCATTCTCAGTATTTCTTTAAGCTGCTGCATCTTAGTTCAAGCAATAGCAATGAAGGTTTTGTGCTAGAAATGATCCAAATACATCCCTGAAGCAGGCAAACACCTTTAAAATGCATTTAAATCACTTTAACCAAAGTAGTGTTCTTTGGCATCAAATGCACAGAACAGGCCATTCTAAGCGTTTTCGCACTGTTTCCAGCTTCAGTATTTCTTTAAGCTGCTGCATCTTAATGCAAACAATGGCAATGAAGTTTTTGTGCTAGATATGTTCCAAATACATCCCTGAAGAAGGCAAGCACCTTTAAAATGCTTTGAAATCACTTTGACAAAAGTAGTGTCCTTATGGTCGGAACAGGCCATTCTAAGCGTTTTCGCACTGTTTCCAGCCTCAGTATTTCTTTAAGCTGCTGCATCTTAATGCAAGCAATGGCAATGAAGTTTTTGTGTTAGATATGTTCCAAATACATCCCTGAAGCAGGCAAACACCTTTAAAATGCTTTGAAATCACTTTGACAAAAGTAGTGTGCTTTGGTCTAAAATGCACAGAACAGGCCATTCTAAGCGTTTTCGCACTGTTTCCAGCCTCAGTATTTCTTTAAGCTGCTGCATCTTAGTTCAAGCAATAGCAATGAAGGTTGTGTGCTAGATATGATCCAAATACAGCCCTGAAGAAGGCAAACACCTTTAAAATGCATTTAAATCACTTTTACTAAAGTAGTGTTCTTTGGCATCAAATGCACAGAACAGGCCACTCTAAGCGTTTTCGCACTGTTTCGAGCCTCAGTATTTCTTTAAACTGCTGCATATTAATGCAAGCAGTGGCAATGAAGTTTTTGTGCTAGATATGATCCAAATACATCCCTGAAGAAGGCAAACACCTTTAAAATGCATTTAAATCACATTGACAAAAGTAGTGTTCTTTGGTCTGAAATGCACAGAACAGGCCATTCTAAGCGTTTTTCCACTGTTTCCAGCCCAAGTGATTCTTTAAGCTGCTGCATCTTCATGCAAACAATGGCAATGAAGTTTTTGTGCTAGATATGATCTAAATACATCCCTGAAGACGACAAACACCTTTAAAATGCTTTGAAATCACTTTGACAAAAGTAGTGTTCTTTGGTCTGAAATGCACAGAACAGGCCATTCTAAGCGTTTTCGCACTGTTTCCAGCCTCAGTATTTCTTTAGGCTGCTGCATCTTAATGCAAACAATGGCAATGAAGTTTTTGTGCTAGATATGATCTAAATACATCCCTGAAGACGACAAACACCTTTAAAATGCTTTGAAATCACTTTGACAAAAGTAGTGTTCTTTGGTCTGAAATGCACAGAACAGGCCACTCTAAGCGTTTTCGCACTGTTTCGAGCCTCAGTATTTCTTTAAACTGCTGCATATTAATGCAAGCAGTGGCAATGAAGTTTTTGTGCTAGATATGATCCAAATACATCCCTGAAGAAGGCAAACACCTTTAAAATGCTTTGAATTCACTTTGACAAAAGTAGTGTCCTTATGGTCTGAACAGTCCATTCTAAGCGTTTTCGCACTGTTTCCAGCCTCAGTATTTCTTTAAGCTGCTGCATCTTAATTCAAGCAATAGCAATGAAGGTTTTGTGCCAGATATGATCCAAATACATCCCTGAAGAAGGCAAACACCTTTTAAATGCTTTGAAATCACTTTGACAAAAGTATTGTCCTTATGGTATGAAATGCACAGAACAGGCCATTAAGCGTTTTCGCACTGTTTCCAGCCAAAGTGATTCTTTAAGCTGCTGCATCTTAATGCAAACAATGGCAATGAAGTTTTTGTGCTAGATATGTTCCAAATACATTCCTGAAGAAGGCTAACACCTTTAAAATGCTTTGAAATCACTTTGACAAAAGTAGTGTGCTTTGGTCTAAAATGCACAGAACAGGCCATTCTAAGCGTTTTCGCACTGTTTCCAGCCTCAGTATTTCTTTAAGCTGCTGCATCTTAATGCAAACAATGGCAATGAAGTTTTTGTGCTAGATATGATCCAAATACATCCCTGAAGAAGGCAAACACCTTTAAAATGCATTTAAATCACTTTTACTAAAGTAGTGTTCTTTGGCATCAAATGCACAGAACAGGCCATTCTAAGCGTTTTCGCACTGTTTCGAGCCTCAGTATTTCTTTAAGCTGCTACATATTAATGCAAGCAGTGGCAATGAAGTTTTTGTGCTAGATATGATCCAAATACATCCCTGAAGAAGGCAAACACCTTTAAAATGCATTTAAATCACTTTGACAAAAGTAGTGTTCTTTGGTCTGAAATGCACAGAACAGGCCATTCTAAGCGTTTTCGCACTGTTTCCAGCCTCAGTATTTCTTTAAGCTGCTGCACCTTAATGTAAGCAATGGCAATGAAGTTTTTGTGCTAGATATGATCCAAATACATCTCTGAAGAAGGAAAACACCTTTAAAATGCATTTAAATCACTTTGACAAAAGTAGTGTTCTTTGGTCTGAAATGCACAGAACAGGCCATTCTAAGCGTTTTCGCACTGTTTCCAGCCTCAGTATTTCTTTAAGCTGCTGCATCTTAAGTCAAGCAATAGCAATGAAGGTTTTGTGCTAGATATGATCCAAATACATCCCTGAAGAAGGCTAACACCTTTAAAATGCTTTGAAATCACTTTAACCAAAGTAGTGTTCTTTGACATCAAATGCACAGAACAGGCCATTCTAAGCGTTTTCGCACTGTTTCCAGCTTCAGTATTTCTTTAAGCTGCTGCATATTAATGCAAGCAGTGGCAATGAAGTTTTTGTGCTAGATATGTTCCAAATACATCCCTGAAGCAGGCAAACACCTTTAAAATGCTTTGAAATCACTTTGACAAAAGTAGTGTCCTTATGGTCTGAACAGGCCATTCTAAGCGTTTTCGCACTGTTTCCAGCCTCAGTATTTCTTTAAGCTGCTGCATCTTAATGCAAACAATGGCAATGAAGTTTTTGTGCTAGATATGTTCCAAATACATTCCTGAAGAAGGCAAACACCTTTAAAATGCTTTGAAATCACTTTGACAAAAGTAGTGTGCTTTGGTCTAAAATGCACAGAACAGGCCATTCTAAGCGTTGTCGCACTGTTTCCATTCTCAGTATTTCTTTAAGCTGCTGCATCTTAGTTCAAGCAATAGCAATGAAGGTTTTGTGCTAGAAATGATCCAAATACATCCCTGAACAAAGCAAACACCTTTAAAATGCATTTAAATCACTTTAACTAAAGTAGTGTTCTTTGGCATCAAATGCACAGAACAGGCCATTCTAAGCGTTTTCGCACTGTTTTCAGCCTCAGTATTTCCTTAAGCTGCTGCATCTTAATGCAAACAATGGCAATGAAGTTTTTGTGCTAGATATGTTCCAAATACATCCCTGAAGAAGGCAAGCACCTTTAAAATGCTTTGAAATCACTTTGACAAACGTAGTGTTCTTTGGTCTAAAATGCACAGAACAGGCCATTCTAAGCGTTTTCGCACTGTTTCCAGCCTCAGTATTTCTTTAAGCTGCTGCATCTTAATGCAAGCAATGGCAATGAAGTTTTTGTGTTAGATATGTTCCAAATACATCCCTGAAGCAGGCAAACACCTTTAAAATGCTTTGAAATCACTTTGACAAAAGTAGTGTCCTTATGGTCTGAACAGGCCATTCTAAGCGTTTTCGCACTGTTTCCAGCCTCAGTATTTCTTTAAGCTGCTGCATCTTAATGCAAACAATGGCAATGAAGTTTTTGTGCTAGATATGTTCCAAATACATTCCTGAAGAAGGCAAACACCTTTAAAATGCTTTGAAATCACTTTGACAAAAGTAGTGTGCTTTGGTCTAAAATGCACAGAACAGGCCATTCTAAGCGTTTTCGCACTGTTTCCAGCCTCAGTATTTCTTTAAGCTGCTGCATCTTAGTTCAAGCAATAGCAATGAAGGTTGTGTGCTAGAAATGATCCAAATACATCCCTGAAGAAGGCTAACACCTTTAAAATGCTTTGAAATCACTTTAACCAAAGTAGTGTTCTTTGGCATCAAATGCACAGAACAGGCCATTCTAAGCGTATTCGCACTGTTTCCAGCCTCAGTATTTCTTTAAGCTGCTGCATCTTAATGCAAGCAGTGGCAATGAAGTTTTTGTGCTAGATATGATCCAAATACAGCCCTGAAGAAGGCAAACACCTTTAAAATGCATTTAAATCACTTTTACTAAAGTAGTGTTCTTTGGCATCAAATGCACAGAACAGGCCATTCTAAGCGTTTTCGCACTGTTTCGAGCCTCAGTATTTCTTTAAGCTGCTGCATATTAATGCAAGCAATGGCAATGAAGTTTTTGTGCTAGATATGATCCAAATACATCCCTGAAGAAGGCAAACGCCTTTAAAATGCTTTGAAATCACTTTGACAAAAGTAGTGTTCTTTGGTCTGAAATGCACAGAACAGGCCATTCTAAGCGTTTTCCCACTGTTTCCAGCCCAAGTGATTCTTTAAGCTGCTGCATCTTAATGCAAACAATGGCAATGAAGTTTTTGTGCTAGACATGATCTAAATACATCCCTGAAGAAGGCAAACACCTTTAAAATGCATTTAAATCACTTTAACCAAAGAAGTGTTCTTTGGCATCAAATGCACAGAACAGGCCATTCTAAGCGTTTTCCCACTGTTTCCAGCCCAAGTGATTCTTTAAGCTGCTGCATCTTAATGCAAGCAATGGCAATAAAGTTTTTGTGTTAGATATGTTCCAAATACATCCCTGAAGAAGGCAAACACATTTTAAAATGCTTTGAAATCACTTTGACAAAAGTAGTGTGCTTTGGTCTAAAATGCACAGAACAGGCCATTCTAAGCGTTTTCGCACTGTTTCCAGCCTCAGTATTTCTTTAAGCTGCTGCATCTTAAGTCAAGCAATAGCAATGAAGGTTTTGTGCTAGAAATGATCCAAATACATCCCTTAAGCAGGCAAACACCTTTAAAATGCATTTAAATGACTTTAACCAAAGTAGTGTTCTTTGGCATCAAATGCACAGAACAGGCCATTCTAAGCGTTTTCGCACTGTTTCCAGCTTCAGTATTTCTTTAAGCTGCTGCATCTTAATTCAAGCAATAGCAATGAAGGTTTTGTGCTAAAAATGATCCAAATACATCCCTGAAGAAGGCAAACACCTTTTAAATGCTTTGAAATCACTTTAATTAAAGTAGTGTTCTTTGGCATCAAATGCACAGAACAGGCCATTCTAAGCGTTTTCGCACTGTTTCCAGCCTCAGTATTTCTTTAAGCTGCTGCATCTTAATTCAAGCAATAGCAATGAAGGTTTTGTGCTAGAAATGATCCAAATACATCCCTGAAGAAGGCAAACACCTTTAAAATGCTTTGAAATCACTTTGACAAAAGTAGTGTTCTTTGGTCTGAAATGCACAGAACAGGCCATTAAGCGTTTTCGCACTGTTTCCAGCCCAAGTGATTCTTTAAGCTGCTGCATATTAATGCAAGCAGTGGCAATGAAGTTTTTGTGCTAGATATGATCCAAATACATCCCTGAAGAAGGCAAACACCTTTAAAATGCATTTAAATCACTTTGTTCAAAGTACTGTTCTTTTGGTCTGAAATGCACAGAACAGGCCATTCTAAGCGTTTTCGCACTGTTTCCAGCCTCAGTATTTCTTTAAGCTGCTGCATCTTAATTCAAGCAATAGCAATGAAGGTTTTGTGCTAGAAATGATCCAAATACATCCCTGAACAAGGCAAACACCTTTAAAATGCATTTAAATCACTTTAACCAAAGTAGTGTTCTTTGGCATCAAATGCACAGAACAGGCCATTCTAAGCGTTTTCGCACTGTTTCCAGCCTCAGTATTTCTTTAAGCTGCTGCATCTTAATGCAAACAATGGCAATGAAGTTTTTGTGCTAGATATGTTCCAAATACATTCCTGAAGAAGGCAAACACCTTTAAAATGCTTTGAAATCACTTTGACAAAAGTAGTGTGCTTTGGTCTAAAATGCACAGAACAGGCCATTCTAAGCGTTTTCGCACTGTTTCCAGCCTCAGTATTTCTTTAAGCTGCTGCATCTTAGTTCAAGCAATAGCAATGAAGGTTGTGTGCTAGAAATGATCCAAATACATCCCTGAAGACGGCAAACACCTTTAAAATGCATTTAAAAAACTTTAACCAAAGTAGTGTTCTTTGGCATCAAATGCACAGAACAGGCCATTCTAAGCGTATTCGCACTGTTTCCAGCCTCAGTATTTCTTTAAGCTGCTGCATCTTAATGCAAGCAGTGGCAATGAAGTTTTTGTGCTAGATATGATCCAAATACAGCCCTGAAGAAGGCAAACACCTTTAAAATGCATTTAAATCACTTTAACCAAAGTAGTGTTCTTTGGCATCAAATGCACAGAACAGGCCATTCTAAGCGTTTTCGCATTGTTTCCAGCTTCAGTATTTCTTTAAGCTGCTGCATCTTAATGCAAACAATGGCAATGAAGTTTTTGTGCTAGATATGTTCCAAATACATCCCTGAAGAAGGCAAGCACCTTTAAAATGCTTTGAAATCACTTTGACAAAAGTAGTGTCCTTATGGTCGGAACAGGCCATTCTAAGCGTTTTCGCACTGCTTCCAGCCTCAGTATTTCTTTAAGCTGCTGCATCTTAATGCAAGCAATGGCAATGAAGTTTTTGTGTTAGATATGTTCCAAATACATCCCTGAAGAAGGCAAACATCTTTAAAATACTTTGAAATCACTTTGACAAAAGTAGTGTCCTTATGGTCTGAACAGGCCATTCTAAGCGTTTTCGCACTGTTTCCAGCCTCAGTATTTCTTTAAGCTGCTGCATCTTAGTTCAAGCAATAGCAATGAAGGTTGTGTGCTAGAAATGATCCAAATACATCCCTGAAGACGGCAAACACCTTTAAAATGCATTTAAATCACTTTAACCAAAGTAGTGTTCTTTGGCATCAAATGCACAGAACAGGCCATTCTAAGCGTATTCGCACTGTTTCCAGCCTCAGTATTTCTTTAAGCTGCTGCATCTTAATGCAAGCAGTGGCAATGAAGTTTTTGTGCTAGATATGATCCAAATACAGCCCTGAAGAAGGCAAACACCTTTAAAATGCATTTAAATCACTTTTACTAAAGTAGTGTTCTTTGGCATCAAATGCACAGAACAGGCCATTCTAAGCGTTTTCGCACTGTTTCGAGCCTCAGTATTTCTTTAAGCTGCTGCATATTAATGCAAGCAGTGGCAATGAAGTTTTTGTGCTAGATATGATCCAAATACATCCCTGAAGAAGGCAAACACCTTTAAAATGCATTTAAATCACTTTGACAAAAGTAGTGTTCTTTGGTCTGAAATGCACAGAACAGGCCATTCTAAGCGTTTTCGCACTGTTTCCAGCCTCAGTATTTCTTTAGGCTGCTGCATCTTAATGCAAACAATGGCAATGAAGTTTTTGTGCTAGATATGATCCAAATACATCCCTGAAGAAGGCAAACACCTTTAAAATGCTTTGAAATCACTTTGACAAAAGTAGTGTTCTTTGGTCTGAAATATGCAGAACAGGCCATTCTAAGCGTTTTCGCACTGTTTCCAGCCTCAGTATTTCTTTAAGCTGCTGCATCTTAATGCAAACAATGGCAATGAAGTTTTTGTACTAGATATGATCCAAATACATCCCTGAAGAAGGCAAGCACCTTTAAAATGCTTTGAAATCACTTTGACAAAAGTAGTGTGCTTTGGTCTAAAATGCACAGAACAGGCCATTCTAAGCGTTTTCGCACTGTTTCCAGCCTCAGTATTTCTTTAAGCTGCTGCATCTTAGTTCAAGCAATAGCAATGAAGGTTGTGTGCTAGAAATGATCCAAATACATCCCTGAAGAAGGCTAACACCTTTAAAATGCTTTGAAATCACTTTAACCAAAGTAGTGTTCTTTGGCATCAAATGCACAGAACAGGCCATTCTAAGCGTATTCGCACTGTTTCCAGCCTCAGTATTTCTTTAAGCTGCTGCATCTTAATGCAAGCAGTGGCAATGAAGTTTTTGTGCTAGATATGATCCAAATACAGCCCTGAAGAAGGCAAACACCTTTAAAATGCATTTAAATCACTTTTACTAAAGTAGTGTTCTTTGGCATCAAATGCACAGAACAGGCCATTCTAAGCGTTTTCGCACTGTTTCGAGCCTCAGTATTTCTTTAAGCTGCTGCATATTAATGCAAGCAATGGCAATGAAGTTTTTGTGCTAGATATGATCCAAATACATCCCTGAAGAAGGCAAACGCCTTTAAAATGCTTTGAAATCACTTTGACAAAAGTAGTGTTCTTTGGTCTGAAATGCACAGAACAGGCCATTCTAAGCGTTTTCCCACTGTTTCCAGCCCAAGTGATTCTTTAAGCTGCTGCATCTTAATGCAAACAATGGCAATGAAGTTTTTGTGCTAGACATGATCTAAATACATCCCTGAAGAAGGCAAACACCTTTAAAATGCATTTAAATCACTTTAACCAAAGAAGTGTTCTTTGGCATCAAATGCACAGAACAGGCCATTCTAAGCGTTTTCCCACTGTTTCCAGCCCAAGTGATTCTTTAAGCTGCTGCATCTTAATGCAAGCAATGGCAATAAAGTTTTTGTGTTAGATATGTTCCAAATACATCCCTGAAGAAGGCAAACACATTTTAAAATGCTTTGAAATCACTTTGACAAAAGTAGTGTGCTTTGGTCTAAAATGCACAGAACAGGCCATTCTAAGCGTTTTCGCACTGTTTCCAGCCTCAGTATTTCTTTAAGCTGCTGCATCTTAAGTCAAGCAATAGCAATGAAGGTTTTGTGCTAGAAATGATCCAAATACATCCCTTAAGCAGGCAAACACCTTTAAAATGCATTTAAATGACTTTAACCAAAGTAGTGTTCTTTGGCATCAAATGCACAGAACAGGCCATTCTAAGCGTTTTCGCACTGTTTCCAGCTTCAGTATTTCTTTAAGCTGCTGCATCTTAATTCAAGCAATAGCAATGAAGGTTTTGTGCTAGAAATGATCCAAATACATCCCTGAAGAAGGCAAACACCTTTTAAATGCTTTGAAATCACTTTAATTAAAGTAGTGTTCTTTGGCATCAAATGCACAGAACAGGCCATTCTAAGCGTTTTCGCACTGTTTCCAGCCTCAGTATTTCTTTAAGCTGCTGCATCTTAATTCAAGCAATAGCAATGAAGGTTTTGTGCTAGAAATGATCCAAATACATCCCTGAAGAAGGCAAACACCTTTAAAATGCTTTGAAATCACTTTGACAAAAGTAGTGTTCTTTGGTCTGAAATGCACAGAACAGGCCATTAAGCGTTTTCGCACTGTTTCCAGCCCAAGTGATTCTTTAAGCTGCTGCATATTAATGCAAGCAGTGGCAATGAAGTTTTTGTGCTAGATATGATCCAAATACATCCCTGAAGAAGGCAAACACCTTTAAAATGCATTTAAATCACTTTGTTCAAAGTACTGTTCTTTTGGTCTGAAATGCACAGAACAGGCCATTCTAAGCGTTTTCGCACTGTTTCCAGCCTCAGTATTTCTTTAAGCTGCTGCATCTTAATTCAAGCAATAGCAATGAAGGTTTTGTGCTAGAAATGATCCAAATACATCCCTGAACAAGGCAAACACCTTTAAAATGCATTTAAATCACTTTAACCAAAGTAGTGTTCTTTGGCATCAAATGCACAGAACAGGCCATTCTAAGCGTTTTCGCACTGTTTCCAGCCTCAGTATTTCTTTAAGCTGCTGCATCTTAATGCAAACAATGGCAATGAAGTTTTTGTGCTAGATATGTTCCAAATACATTCCTGAAGAAGGCAAACACCTTTAAAATGCTTTGAAATCACTTTGACAAAAGTAGTGTGCTTTGGTCTAAAATGCACAGAACAGGCCATTCTAAGCGTTTTCGCACTGTTTCCAGCCTCAGTATTTCTTTAAGCTGCTGCATCTTAGTTCAAGCAATAGCAATGAAGGTTGTGTGCTAGAAATGATCCAAATACATCCCTGAAGACGGCAAACACCTTTAAAATGCATTTAAAAAACTTTAACCAAAGTAGTGTTCTTTGGCATCAAATGCACAGAACAGGCCATTCTAAGCGTATTCGCACTGTTTCCAGCCTCAGTATTTCTTTAAGCTGCTGCATCTTAATGCAAGCAGTGGCAATGAAGTTTTTGTGCTAGATATGATCCAAATACAGCCCTGAAGAAGGCAAACACCTTTAAAATGCATTTAAATCACTTTAACCAAAGTAGTGTTCTTTGGCATCAAATGCACAGAACAGGCCATTCTAAGCGTTTTCGCATTGTTTCCAGCTTCAGTATTTCTTTAAGCTGCTGCATCTTAATGCAAACAATGGCAATGAAGTTTTTGTGCTAGATATGTTCCAAATACATCCCTGAAGAAGGCAAGCACCTTTAAAATGCTTTGAAATCACTTTGACAAAAGTAGTGTCCTTATGGTCGGAACAGGCCATTCTAAGCGTTTTCGCACTGCTTCCAGCCTCAGTATTTCTTTAAGCTGCTGCATCTTAATGCAAGCAATGGCAATGAAGTTTTTGTGTTAGATATGTTCCAAATACATCCCTGAAGCAGGCAAACACCTTTAAAATGCTTTGAAATCACTTTGACAAAAGTAGTGTCCTTATGGTCTGAACAGGCCATTCTAAGCGTTTTCGCACTGTTTCCAGCCTCAGTATTTCTTTAAGCTGCTGCATCTTAGTTCAAGCAATAGCAATGAAGGTTGTGTGCTAGAAATGATCCAAATACATCCCTGAAGACGGCAAACACCTTTAAAATGCATTTAAATCACTTTAACCAAAGTAGTGTTCTTTGGCATCAAATGCACAGAACAGGCCATTCTAAGCGTATTCGCACTGTTTCCAGCCTCAGTATTTCTTTAAGCTGCTGCATCTTAATGCAAGCAGTGGCAATGAAGTTTTTGTGCTAGATATGATCCAAATACAGCCCTGAAGAAGGCAAACACCTTTAAAATGCATTTAAATCACTTTTACTAAAGTAGTGTTCTTTGGCATCAAATGCACAGAACAGGCCATTCTAAGCGTTTTCGCACTGTTTCGAGCCTC
Organism: Macropodus opercularis; assembly: GCA_030770545.1. Classification (NCBI taxonomy): domain Eukaryota; kingdom Metazoa; phylum Chordata; class Actinopteri; order Anabantiformes; family Osphronemidae; genus Macropodus; species Macropodus opercularis. Next base: position 2,708,589 of record CM061105.1, read on the forward strand.
AGTATTTCTTTAAGCTGCTGCATATTAATGCAAGCAGTGGCAATGAAGTTTTTGTGCTAGATATGATCCAAATACATCCCTGAAGAAGGCAAACACCTTTAAAATGCATTTAAATCACTTTGACAAAAGTAGTGTTCTTTGGTCTGAAATGCACAGAACAGGCCATTCTAAGCGTTTTCGCACTGTTTCCAGCCTCAGTATTTCTTTAGGCTGCTGCATCTTAATGCAAACAATGGCAATGAAGTTTTTGTGCTAGATATGATCCAAATACATCCCTGAAGAAGGCAAACACCTTTAAAATGCTTTGAAATCACTTTGACAAAAGTAGTGTTCTTTGGTCTGAAATATGCAGAACAGGCCATTCTAAGCGTTTTCGCACTGTTTCCAGCCTCAGTATTTCTTTAAGCTGCTGCATCTTAATGCAAACAATGGCAATGAAGTTTTTGTGCTAGATATGTTCCAAATACATCCCTGAAGAAGGCAAACAGCTTTTAAATGCTTTGAAATCACTTTGACAAAAGTAGTGTCCTTATGGTATGAAATGCACAGAACAGGCCATTAAGCGTTTTCGCACTGTTTCCAGCCAAAGTGATTCTTTAAGCTGCTGCATCTTAATGCAAACAATGGCAATGAAGTTTTTGTGCTAGATATGTTCCAAATACATTCCTGAAGAAGGCTAACACCTTTAAAATGCTTTGAAATCACTTTGACAAAAGTAGTGTGCTTTGGTCTAAAATGCACAGAACAGGCCATTCTAAGCGTTTTCGCACTGTTTCCAGCCTCAGTATTTCTTTAAGCTGCTGCATCTTAATGCAAACAATGGCAATGAAGTTTTTGTGCTAGATATGATCTAAATACATCCCTGAAGAAGGCAAACACCTTTAAAATGCATTTAAATCACTTTGTTCAAAGTACTGTTCTTTTGGTCTGAAATGCACAGAACAAGCCATTCTAAGCGTTTTCGCACTGTTTCCAGCCTCAGTATTTCCTTAAGCTGATGCATCTTAATGCAAACAATGGCAATGAAGTTTTTGTGCTAGATATGATCTAAATACATCCCTGAAGACGGCAAACACCTTTAAAATGCATTTAAATCACTTTAACCAAAGTAGTGTTCTTTGGCATCAAATGCACAGAACAGGCCATTCTAAGCGTATTCGCACTGTTTCCAGCCTCAGTATTTCTTTAAGCTGCTGCATCTTAGTTCAAGCAATAGCAATGAAGGTTTTTTGCTAGAAATGATCCAAATACATCCCTTAAGCAGGCAAACACCTTTAAAATGCATTTAAATCACTTTGACAAAAGTAGTGTCCTTTTGGTCTGAAATGCACAGAACAGGCCATTCTAAGCGTTTTCCCACTGTTTCCAGCCTCAGTATTTCTTTAAGCTGCTGCATCTTAATGCAAGCAATGGCAATGAAGTTTTTGTGCTAGATATGATCTAAATACATCCCTGAACAAGGCAAACACATTTGAAATGCTTTGAAATCACTTTAACCAAAGTAGTGTTCTTTGGCATCAAATGCACAGAACAGGCCATTAAGCGTTTTCGCACTGTTTCCAGCCCAAGTGATTCTTTAAGCTGCTGCATATTAATGCAAGCAGTGGCAATGAAGTTTTTGTGCTAGATATGATCCAAATACATCCCTGAAGAAGGCAAACACCTTTAAAATGCATTTAAATCACTTTGTTCAAAGTACTGTTCTTTTGGTCTGAAATGCACAGAACAGGCCATTCTAAGCGTTTTCCCACTGTTTCCAGCCCAAGTGATTCTTTAAGCTGCTGCATCTTAATGCAAAAAATGGCAATGAAGTTTTTGTGTTAGATATGTTCCAAATACATCCCTGAAGAAGGCAAACACCTTTAAAATGCTTTGAAATCACTTTAACCAAAGTAGTGTTCTTTGGCATCAAATGCACAGAACAGGCCATTCTAAGCGTTTTCCCACTGTTTCCAGCCCAAGTGATTCTTTAAGCTGCTGCATCTTAATGCAAAAAATGGCAATGAAGTTTTTGTGCTAGACATGATCTAAATACATCCCTGAAGAAGGCAAACACCTTTAAAATGCATTTAAATCACTTTAACCAAAGAAGTGTTCTTTGGCATCAAATGCACAGAACAGGCCATTCTAAGCGTTTTCCCACTGTTTCCAGCCCAAGTGATTCTTTAAGCTGCTGCATCTTAATGCAAGCAATGGCAATAAAGTTTTTGTGTTAGATATGTTCCAAATACATCCCTGAAGAAGGCAAACACATTTTAAAATGCTTTGAAATCACTTTGACAAAAGTAGTGTGCTTTGGTCTAAAATGCACAGAACAGGCCATTCTAAGCGTTTTCGCACTGTTTCCAGCCTCAGTATTTCTTTAAGCTGCTGCATCTTAAGTCAAGCAATAGCAATGAAGGTTTTGTGCTAGAAATGATCCAAATACATCCCTTAAGCAGGCAAACACCTTTAAAATGCATTTAAATGACTTTAACCAAAGTAGTGTTCTTTGGCATCAAATGCACAGAACAGGCCATTCTAAGCGTTTTCGCACTGTTTCCAGCTTCAGTATTTCTTTAAGCTGCTGCATCTTAATTCAAGCAATAGCAATGAAGGTTTTGTGCTAGAAATGATCCAAATACATCCCTGAAGAAGGCAAACACCTTTTAAATGCTTTGAAATCACTTTAACCAAAGTAGTGTTCTTTGGCATCAAATGCACAGAACAGGCCATTCTAAGCGTTTTCGCACTGTTTCCAGCCTCAGTATTTCTTTAAGCTGCTGCATCTTAATTCAAGCAATAGCAATGAAGGTTTTGTGCTAGAAATGATCCAAATACATCCCTGAAGAAGGCAAACACCTTTTAAATGCTTTGAAATCACTTTGACAAAAGTAGTGTCCTTTTGGTCTGAAATGCACAGAACAGGCCATTAAGCGTTTTCGCACTGTTTCCAGCCAAAGTGGTTCTTTAAGCTGCTGCATCTTAATGCAAACAATGGCAATGAAGTTTTTGTGCTAGATAGGATCTAAATACATCCCTGAAGACGACAAACACCTTTAAAATGCTTTGAAATCACTTTGACAAAAGTAGTGTTCTTTGGTCTGAAATGCACAGAACAGGCCATTAAGCGTTTTCGCACTGTTTCCAGCCTCAGTATTTCTTTAAGCTGCTGCATCTTAATTCAAGCAATAGCAATGAAGGTTTTGTGCTAGAAATGATCCAAATACATCCCTGAAGAAGGCAAACACCTTTTAAATGCTTTGAAATCACTTTGACAAAAGTAGTGTCCTTTTGGTCTGAAATGCACAGAACAGGCCATTAAGCGTTTTCGCACTGTTTCCAGCCAAAGTGGTTCTTTAAGCTGCTGCATCTTAATGCAAACAATGGCAATGAAGTTTTTGTGCTAGATAGGATCTAAATACATCCCTGAAGACGACAAACACCTTTAAAATGCTTTGAAATCACTTTGACAAAAGTAGTGTTCTTTGGTCTGAAATGCACAGAACAGGCCATTAAGCGTTTTCGCACTGTTTCCAGCCCAAGTGATTCTTTAAGCTGCTGCATATTAATGCAAGCAGTGGCAATGAAGTTTTTGTGCTAGATATGATCCAAATACATCCCTGAAGAAGGCAAACACCTTTAAAATGCATTTAAATCACTTTGTTCAAAGTACTGTTCTTTTGGTCTGAAATGCACAGAACAGGCCATTCTAAGCGTTTTCGCACTGTTTCCAGCCTCAGTATTTCTTTAAGCTGCTGCATCTTAATTCAAGCAATAGCAATGAAGGTTTTGTGCTAGAAATGATCCAAATACATCCCTGAACAAGGCAAACACCTTTAAAATGCATTTAAATCACTTTAACCAAAGTAGTGTTCTTTGGCATCAAATGCACAGAACAGGCCATTCTAAGCGTTTTCACACTGTTTCCAGCCCAAGTGATTCTTTAAGCTGCTGCATCTTAATGCAAACAATGGCAATGAAGTTTTTGTGCTAGATATGATCCAAATACATCCCTGAAGAAGGCAAACACCTTTAAAATGCTTTGAAATCACTTTGACAAAAGTAGTGTGCTTTGGTCTAAAATGCACAGAAAAGGCCATTCTAAGCGTTTTCGCACTGTTTCCAGCCTCAGTATTTCTTTAAGCTGCTGCATCTTAATTCAAGCAATAGCAATGAAGGTTTTGTGCTAGAAATGATCCAAATACATCCCTTAAGCAGGCAAACACCTTTAAAATGCATTTAAATGACTTAATGCAAGCAGTGGCAATGAAGTTTTTGTGCTAGATATGATCCAAATACATCCCTGAAGAAGGCAAACACCTTTAAAATGCATTTAAATCACTTTGACAAAAGTAGTGTTCTTTGGTCTGAAATGCACAGAACAGGCCATTCTAAGCGTTTTCCCACTGTTTCCAGCCCAAGTGATTCTTTAAGCTGCTGCATCTTAATGCAAACAATGGCAATGAAGTTTTTGTGCTAGATATGATCTAAATACATCCCTGAAGAAGGCAAACACCTTTAAAATGCATTTAAATCACTTTAACCAAAGTAGTGTTCTTTGGTCTGAAATGCACAGAACAGGCCATTCTAAGCGTTTTCGCACTGTTTCCAGCCTCAGTATTTCTTTAGGCTGCTGCATCTTAATGCAAACAATGGCAATGAAGTTAGATATGATCCAAATACATCCCTGAAGAAGGCAAACACCTTTAAAATGCTTTGAAATCACTTTGACAAAAGTAGTGTTCTTTGGTCTGAAATATGCAGAACAGGCCATTCTAAGCGTTTTCGCACTGTTTCCAGCCTCAGTATTTCTTTAAGCTGCTGCATCTTAATGCAAACAATGGCAATGAAGTTTTTGTGTTAGATATGTTCCAAATACATTCCTGAAGAAGTCAAACACCTTTAAAATGCTTTGAAATCACTTTGACAAAAGTAGTGTGCTTTGGTCTAAAATGCACAGAACAGGCCATTCTAAGCGTTTTCGCACTGTTTCCAGCCTCAGTATTTCTTTAAGCTGCTGCATCTTAATTCAAGCAATAGCAATGAAGGTTTTGTGCTAGAAATGATCCAAATACATCCCTGAACAAGGCAAACACCTTTAAAATGCATTTAAATCACTTTAACCAAAGTAGTGTTCTTTGGCATCAAATGCACAGAACAGGCCATTCTAAGCGTTTTCACACTGTTTCCAGCCCAAGTGATTCTTTAAGCTGCTGCATCTTAATGCAAACAATGGCAATGAAGTTTTTGTGCTAGATATGATCCAAATACATCCCTGAAGAAGGCAAACACCTTTAAAATGCTTTGAAATCACTTTGACAAAAGTAGTGTGCTTTGGTCTAAAATGCACAGAACAGGCCATTCTAAGCGTTTTCGCACTGTTTCCAGCCTCAGTATTTCTTTAAGCTGCTGCATCTTAATTCAAGCAATAGCAATGAAGATTTTGTGCTAGAAATGATCCAAATACATCCCTTAAGCAGGCAAACACCTTTAAAATGCATTTAAATGACTTTAACCAAAGTAGTGTTCTTTGGCATCAAATGCACAGAACAGGCCATTCTAAGCGTTTTCGCACTGTTTCCAGCTTCAGTATTTCTTTAAGCTGCTGCATCTTAATGCAAACAATGGCAATGAAGTTTTTGTGCTAGATATGTTCCAAATACATCCCTGAAGAAGGCAAGCACCTTTAAAATGCTTTGAAATCACTTTGACAAAAGTAGTGTCCTTATGGTCTGAACAGGCCATTCTAAGCGTTTTCGCACTGTTTCCAGCCTCAGTATTTCTTTAAGCTGCTGCATCTTAATTCAAGCAATAGCAATGAAGGTTTTGTGCTAGAAATGATCCAAATACATCCCTGAAGAAGGCAAACACCTTTAAAATGCTTTGAAATCACTTTGACAAAAGTAGTGTCCTTTTGGTCTGAAATGCACAGAACAGGCCATTAAGCGTTTTCGCACTGTTTCCAGCCAAAGTGGTTCTTTAAGCTGCTGCATCTTAATGCAAGCAGTGGCAATGAAGTTTTTGTGCTAGATTTGATCCAAATACATCCCTGAAGAAGGCAAACACCTTTAAAATGCTTTGAAATCACTTTAACCAAAGTAGTGTTCTTTGGCATCAAATGCACAGAACAGGCCATTCTAAGCGTTTTCGCACTGTTTCCAGCCTCAGTATTTCTTTAAGCTGCTGCATCTTAGTTCAAGCAATAGCAATGAAGGTTGTGTGCTAGAAATGATCCAAATACATCCCTGAAGACGGCAAACACCTTTAAAATGCATTTAAATCACTTTTACTAAAGTAGTGTTCTTTGGCATCAAATGCACAGAACAGGCCATTCTAAGCGTTTTCGCACTGTTTCGAGCCTCAGTATTTCTTTAAGCTGCTGCATATTAATGCAAGCAGTGGCAATGAAGTTTTTGTGCTAGATATGATCCAAATACATCCCTGAAGAAGGCAAACACCTTTAAAATGCATTTAAATCACTTTGACAAAAGTAGTGTTCTTTGGTCTGAAATGCACAGAACAGGCCATTCTAAGCGTTTTCCCACTGTTTCCAGCCCAAGTGATTCTTTAAGCTGCTGCATCTTAATGCAAACAATGGCAATGAAGTTTTTGTGCTAGATATGATCTAAATACATCCCTGAAGAAGGCAAACACCTTTAAAATGCATTTAAATCACTTTAACCAAAGTAGTGTTCTTTGGCATCAAATGCACAGAACAAGCCATTCTAATCGTTTCCGTACTGTTTCCAGCCTCAGTATTTCTTTAAGCTGCTGCATCTTAATGCAAACAATGGCAATGAAGTTTTTGTGCTAGATATGATCTAAATACATCCCTGAAGACGACAAACACCTTTAAAATGCTTTGAAATCACTTTGACAAAAGTAGTGTTCTTTGGTCTGAAATGCACAGAACAGGCCATTCTAAGCGTTTTCGCACTGTTTCCAGCCTCAGTATTTCTTTAGGCTGCTGCATCTTAATGCAAACAATGGCAATGAAGTTTTTGTGCTAGATATGATCCAAATACATCCCTGAAGAAGGCAAACACCTTTAAAATGCTTTGAAATCACTTTGACAAAAGTAGTGTGCTTTGGTCTGAAATATGCAGAACAGGCCATTCTAAGCGTTTTCGCACTGTTTCCAGCCTCAGTATTTCTTTAAGCTGCTGCATCTTAATGCAAACAATGGCAATGAAGTTTTTGTGCTAGATATGATCTAAATACATCCCTGAAGACGACAAACACCTTTAAAATGCTTTGAAATCACTTTGACAAAAGTAGTGTTCTTTGGTCTGAAATGCACAGAACAGGCCATTCTAAGCGTTTTCGCACTGTTTCCAGCCTCAGTATTTCTTTAAGCTGCTGCATCTTAATTCAAGCAATAGCAATGAAGGTTTTGTGCTAGAAATGATCCAAATACATCCCTGAAGAAGGCAAACACCTTTAAAATGCTTTGAAATCACTTTGACAAAAGTAGTGTCCTTATGGTCTGAACAGGCCATTCTAAGCGTTTTCGCACTGTTTCCAGCCTCAGTATTTCTTTAAGCTAAAAGTAGTGTCCTTTTGGTCTGAAATGCACAGAACAGGCCATTAAGCGTTTTCGCACTGTTTCCAGCCAAAGTATTTCTTTAAGCTGCTGCATCTTAATGCAAACAATGGCAATGAAGTTTTTGTGCTAGATATGATCTAAATACATCCCTGAACAAGGCAAACACCTTTAAAATGCATTGAAATCACTTTGTTCAAAGTAGTTTTTTTGGTCTAAAATGCACAGAACAGGCCATTCTAAGCGTTTTCGCACTGTTTCCAGCCTCAGTATTTCTTTAAGCTGCTGCATCTTAATGCAAGCAATGGCAATGAAGTTTTTGTGCTAGATATGATCTAAATACATCCCTGAAGAAGGCAAACACCTTTAAAATGCTTTGAAATCACTTTGACAAAAGTAGTGTCCTTTTGGTCTGAAATGCACAGAACAGGCCATTAAGCGTTTTCGCACTGTTTCCAGCCAAAGTGATTCTTTAAGCTGCTGCATCTTAATGCAAACAATGGCAATGAAGTTTTTGTGCTAGATATGATCTAAATACATCCCTGAAGACGACAAACACCTTTAAAATGCTTTGAAATCACTTTGACAAAAGTAGTGTTCTTTGGTCTGAAATGCACAGAACAGGCCATTAAGCGTTTTCGCACTGTTTCCAGCCCAAGTGATTCTTTAAGCTGCTGCATCTTAATGCAAACAATGGCAATGAAGTTTTTGTGCTAGATATGATCTAAATACATCCCCGAAGAAGGCAAACACCTTTAAAATGCATTTAAATCACTTTGTTCAAAGTACTGTTCTTTTGGTCTGAAATGCACAGAACAGGCCATTCTAAGCGTTTTCGCACTGTTTCCAGCCTCAGTATTTCTTTAAGCTGCTGCATCTTAATGCAAACAATGGCAATGAAGTTTTTGTGCTAGATATGATCTAAATACATCCCTGAAGACGGCAAACACCTTTAAAATGCATTTAAATCACTTTAACCAAAGTAGTGTTCTTTGGCATCAAATGCACAGAACAGGCCATTCTAAGCGTTTTCGCACTGTTTCCAGCCTCAGTATTTCTTTAAGCTGCTGCATTGCAATGCAAGCAATGGCAATGAAGTTTTTGTGCTAGATATGATACAAATACATCCCTGAAGAAGGCAAACACCTTTAAAATGCTTTGAAATCACTTTAACCAAAGTAGTGTTCTTTGGCATCAAATGCACAGAACAGGCCATTCTAAGCGTTTTCGCACTGTTTCCAGCTTCAGTATTTCTTTAAGCTGCTGCATCTTAATGCAAGCAATGGCAATGAAGTTTTTGTACTAGATATGATCCAAATACATCCCTGAAGAAGGCAAACGCCTTTAAAATGCTTTGAAATCACTTTGACAAAAGTAGTGTTCTTTGGTCTGAAATGCACAGAACAGGCCATTCTAAGCGTTTTCCCACTGTTTCCAGCCCAAGTGATTCTTTAAGCTGCTGCATCTTAATGCAAGCAATGGCAATGAAGTTTTTGTGTTAGATATGTTCCAAATACATCCCTGAAGAAGGCAAACACATTTTAAAATGCTTTGAAATCACTTTGACAAAAGTAGTGCTTTGGTCTAAAATGCACAGAACAGGCCATTCTAAGCGTTTTCGCACTGTTTCCAGCCTCAGTATTTCTTTAAGCTGCTGCATCTTAATTCAAGCAATAGCAATGAAGGTTTTGTGCAGGAAATGATCCAAATACATCCCTGAAGAAGGCAAACACCTTTAAAATGCATTTAAATCACTTTAACCAAAGAAGTGTTCTTTGGCATCAAATGCACAGAACAGGCCATTCTAAGCGTTTTCCCACTGTTTCCAGCCCAAGTGATTCTTTAAGCTGCTGCATCTTAATGCAAACAATGGCAATGAAGTTTTTGTGCTAGATATGATCTAAATACATCCCTGAACAAGGCAAACACCTTTAAAATGCATTGAAATCACTTTAACCAAAGTAGTGTTCGTTGGCATCAAATGCACAGAACAGGCCATTCTAAGCGTTTTCGCACTGTTTCCAGCTTCAGTATTTCTTTAAGCTGCTGCATCTTAATGCAAGCAATGGCAATGAAGTTTTTGTGCTAGATATGATCCAAATACATCCCTGAAGAAGGCAAACACCTTTAAAACGCTTTGAAATCACTTTGACAAAAGTAGTGTCCTTTTGGTCTGAAATGCACAGAACAGGCCATTAAGCGTTTTCGCACTGTTTCCAGCCCAAGTGATTCTTTAAGCAGCTGCATCTTAATGCAAACAATGGCAATGAAGTTTTTGTGCTAGATATGATCTAAATACATCCCCGAAGAAGGCAAACACCTTTAAAATGCATTTAAATCAATTTAACTAAAGTAGTGTTCTTTGGCATCAAATGCACAGAACAGGCCATTCTAAGCGTTTTCCCACTGTTTCCAGGCTCAGTATTTCTTTAAGCTGCTGCATCTTAATGCAAGCAATGGCAATGAAGTTTTTGTGCTAGATATGATACAAATACATCCCTGAAGAAGGCAAACACCTTTAAAATGCATTTAAATCACTTTAACCAAAGTAGTGTTCTTTGGCATCAAATGCACAGAACAGGCCATTCTAAGCGTTTTCGCACTGTTTCCAGCTTCAGTATTTCTTTAAGCTGCTGCATCTTAATGCAAACAATGGCAATGAAGTTTTTGTGCTAGATATGATTCAAATACATCCCTGAAGAAGGCAAACACCTTTAAAATGCTTTGAAATCACTTTGACAAAAGTAGTGTCCTTATGGTCTGAACAGGCCATTCTAAGCGTTTTCCCACTGTTTCTAGCCCAAGTGATTCTTTAAGCTGCTGCATCTTAATGCAAACAATGGCAATGAAGTTTTTGTGCTAGATATGATCTAAATACATCCCTGAACAAGGAAAACACATTTGAAATGCTTTGAAATCACTTTGACAAACGTAGTGTCATTTTGGTCTGATATGCACAGAACAGGCTATTAAGCGTTTTCGCACTGTTTCCAGCCCAAGTGATTCTTTAAGCTGCTGCATCTTAATGCAAGCAATGGCAATGAAGTTTTTGTGTTAGATATGTTCCAAATACATCCCTGAAGAAGGCAAACACATTTTAAAATGCTTTGAAATCACTTTGACAAAAGTAGTGTTCTTTGGCATCAAATGCACAGAACAGGCCATTCTAAGCGTTTTCGCACTGTTTCCAGCTTCAGTATTTCTTTAAGCTGCTGCATCTTAATGCAAGCAATGGCAATGAAGTTTTTGTGCTAGATATGATCTAAATACATCCCTGAACAAAGCAAACACCTTTAAAATGCATTTAAATCAATTTAACTAAAGTAGTGTTCTTTGGCATCAAATGCACAGAACAGGCCATTCTAAGCGTTTTCGCACTGTTTCCAGCTTCAGTATTTCTTTAAGCTGCTGCATCTTAATGCAAGCAATGGCAATGAAGTTTTTGTGCTAGATATGATCTAAATACATCCCTGAACAAGGAAAACACATTTGAAATGCTTTGAAATCACTTTGACAAACGTAGTGTTCTATGGTCTAAAATGCATAGAACAGGCCATTCATGCTGCATCTTAATGCAAGCAATGGCAATGAAGTTTTTGTGCTAGATATGATCTAAATACATCCCTGAAGAAGGCAAACACCTTTAAAATGCTTTGAAATCACTTTGACAAAAGTAGTGTACTTTTGGTCTGAAATGCACAGAACAGGACATTAAGCGTTTTCGCACTGTTTCCAGCCCAAGTGATTCTTTAAGCTGCTGCATCTTAATGCAAACAATGGCAATGAAGTTTTTGTGCTAGATATGATCCAAATACATCCCTGAAGAAGACAAACACCTTTAAAATGCTTTGAAATCACTTTGACAAACGTAGTGTTCTTTGGTCTAAAATGCACAGAACAGGCCATTCTAAGCGTTTTCCCACTGTTTCCAGCCTCAGTATTTCTTTAAGCTGCTGCATCTTAATGCAAGCAATGGCAATGAAGTTTTTGTGCTAGATATGATACAAATACATCCCTGAAGAAGGCAAACACCTTTAAAATGCTTTGAAATCACTTTGACAAAAGTAGTGTCATTTTGGTCTGAAATGCACAGAACAGGCCATTAAGCGTTTTCGCACTGTTTCCAGCCCAAGTGATTCTTTAAGCTGCTGCATCTTAATGCAAGCAATGGCAATAAAGTTTTTGTGCTAGATATGTTCAAAATCCATCCCTGAAGCAGGTAAACACCTTTAAAATGCATTTACTTTACTTTGAACAAAAAGTGTTTTTTGGTCTGAAATGCACAAAACAGGCCATTCTAAGCGTTTTCGCTTTGTTTCCAGCCTCAGTAATTGTTTAAGCTGCTGCATCTTAATGCAAGCAATGGCAATAAAGTTTTTGTGCTAGATATGATCCAAATACATCCCTGAAGCAGGTAAACACCTTTAAAATGCATTTACTTTGAACAAAGTTGTGTCTTGTGGTCTGAAATGCACAGAACAGGCCCTTCTAAGCGTTTTCGCACTGTTTCCAACCTCAGTATTTCTTTAAGCTGCTGCATCTTAATGCAAGCAATGGCAATGAAGTTTTTGTGCTAGATATGTTCCAAATACATCCCTGAAAAAAGCAAACACCTTTAAAATGCTTTGAAATCAATTTGACTAAAGTAGTGTTCATTTGGTCTGAAATGCACAGAACAGGCCATTCTAAGCGTTTTCGCACTGTTTCCAGCCTCAGTATTTCTTTAAGCTGCTGAATCTTAATGGAGGCAATGGCAATGAAGTTTTTGTGCTAAATATGATCCAAAAACATCCCTGAAGAAGGCAAAGACCTTTAAAATGCATTTAAATCACTGTGTTTAAAGTACTTTTCTTTAGGTCTGAAATGCACTGAACAGGCCATTCTAAGCGTTTTCGCACTGTTTCCAGCCTCAGTATTTCTTTAAGCTGCTGAATCTTAATGGAGGCAATGGCAATAAAGTTTTTGTGCTAGATATGATCCAAATACATCCCTGAACAGGCAAACACCTTTAAAATGCATTGAAATCACTTTGTTCAAAGTAGTTTGCTTTTGGTCTGAAATGCACAGATCAGACCATTCTAAGCGTTTTTTCACTGTTTACAGCCTCAGTGATGCTTTAAGCTTCTGTTTCCTAATGCAAGCAATGGCAATGAAGTTTTTGTGCTAGATATGATCCAAATACATCCCTGAAGCTGGCAAACACCTTTAAAATGCATTTAAATCACTTTAAATCGCACTGTTTCCAGCCTCAGTATTTCTTTAACCCTTGTATTATGTTGAAAAAAAATCACATTGATTATGTTGCGGGTCATTTTGATAAGATAAATACATACAATACAATTTCAATCTCCAGAACTATTTGGAAGAACTATTTCGTTAAAGTTTTTCCTTCTTAACAAAATAATTTCTTTTTTTAACTTTTTAACATTTTCTCAGATTTTCAATGTGCAACATTTTCAATGTTGTTCACATGATGGGCATAATGTAACTGTGTGCTTCCTGCAGATATAATTCTTGCATTTCACAGAAAAGGTGTTTGTTTTACTGACCTTTTGGGAGGGACCGACTTGGCATCTCTTCCGTTTCTTTACACCTGGATCCACTGCATTCCATAGACTTGCAGTTGCTTCTCCCTTTGACCTGTATACTCCAGCTAATATCAGAATTCCAAAATAATCATGCAAGTCAGTCTGATCCAGTGGCTTCCATTTCTCTTGAAATTCACGTCTCCCCTCCAAGTTAGTCATGTCGAGTATAATCCTCTCTATCGGTGGGGATAAGAAGAGCTCAAATGCTGATTGAATATCATCAACTCGTGTGACGGCAAATCTTGTAGGACCAAGAATCATTTTGATGACATTGGAAGATGACAGTCTGCCTCGGCTTTGGTGTGGCCATGTTGACCATTTTATATTACCGTCTTTAGATATCCATGTCCCCTCTGTGGACGATGATTGTTGCGTTCCGTGGTTTTCATCTGCGGCGGCAGACTCCTCTTCCGAATCCTCCTCATCGTAAGAAAATTGGCAGTCAGGATCATCAATAACATTGTCCTCCGTCTCTGAAAGATCCTCTGTCTCTGATATCTCTTCTTCTTCGTCACTATCCCAGTTAAAAATCTCTGATAAAACCTTTTCAGCTGAAAACCTTCTGGAGCTCATTTTTGGTGTGTTTCTCGAAGAGATGACATGAGAACAGTGACAAGGAAAAGGGTGGGAACGTATGTCCCGTACCCACACCTGGGTCTTTGAGTCTAAATGCCTATTCAGAGGCAGTCAAAATACAATTAACTAGGCAATCAAAACAAAGCACATCAAAGAGACATGGTTAATTTGTATAGAAACTCTGCACAGACATTCCAGGACACATCAAAGTGTCCATATTTTACACACCAGTTCATGACCCCAGATGAGGAAAAGTCACCAACTTTCATGAAGAAAAAGAAAGGGTAACCAGTACTTTGATCAACACAAAACTGAAATGGGTCAAATACATAATTAACATAATAATAAAGGTTAAGCTGCTGCATCTTAATGCAAGCAATGGCAATAAAGTTTTTGTGCTAGATATGGTCCAAATACATCCCTGAAGCAGGCAAACACCTTTAAAATGCATTGAAATCACTTTGTTCAAAGTAGTTTTCTTTTGGTCTGAAATGCACAGAACAGGCCATTGAGCGTTTTCGCACTGTCTCCAGCCTCAGTGATGCTTTAAGCTGCTGCATCTTAATGCAAGCAATGGCAATAAAGTTTTTGTGCTAGATATGGTCCAAATACATCCCTGAAGCAGGCAAATACCTTTAAAATGCATTTAAATTACTTTTTTCAAAGTAGTTTTCTTTTGGTCTGAAATGGACAGAACAGGCCATTCTAAGCGTTTTCGCTTTGTTTCCAGCCTCAGTATTTCTTTAAGCTGCTGCATCGTAATGCAAGCAATGGCAATAAAGTTTTTGTGCTAGACATGATCCAAATACACCCCTGAAGCTGGCAAACACCTTTAAAATGCATTGAAATCACTTTGTTCAAAGTAGTGTTCTTTTGGTCTGAAATGCACAGAACAGGCCATTCTAAGCGTTTTCGCACTGTTTACAGCCTCAGTGATGCTTTAAGCTGCTGCATCTTATTGGAGGCAATGGCAATAAAGTTTTTGTGCTAGATATGATCCAAATACATCCCTGAAGAAGGCAAACACCTTTAAAATGCATTTAAATCACTTTGGTCAAAGTATTGTTCTTTTGGTCTAAAATGCACAGAACAGGCCATTAAGCGTTTTCGCACTGTTTCCAGCCTCCGTATTTCTTTTAGCTGCTGCATCTTAATGCAAGCAATGGCAATAAAGTGTATGTGCTAGATATGATCCAAATACATCCCTGAAGAAGGCAAACACCTTTAAAATGCATTTAAATCACTTTGTTCAAAGTAGTTTTCTTTTGGTTTGAAATGCACAGAACAGGCCATTAAGCGTTTTCGCACTGTTTCCAGCCTCAGTGATGCTTTAAGCTTAAGCATCTTAAAGGAGGCAATGGCAATAAAGTTTTTGTGCTAGATATGGTCCAAATACATCCCTGAAGCAGGCAAACACCTTTAAAATGCATTTAAATTACTTTTTTCAAAGTAGTGTTCTTTTGGTCTGAAATGCACAGAACAGACCATAAAGCGTTTTCGCACTGTTTCCAGCCTCAGTATTTCTTTAAACTGCTGCATTTTAATGCAAGCAATGGCAATAAAGTTTTTGTGCTAGATATGATCCAAATACATCCCTAAAGCAGGCAAACACCTTTAAAATGAATTAAAATCACTTTGATCAAAGTAGTGTTCTTTTAGTCTGAAATGCACAGAAAAGGCCATTAAGCGTTTTCGCACTGTTTCCAGCCTCAGTGATGCATCTTAATGGAGGCAATGGCAATAAAGTGTATGTGCTAGATATGATCCAAATACATCCCTGAAGAAGGCAAACACCTTTAAAATGCATTTAAATTACTTTGATCAAAGTAGTGTTCTTTTGGTCTGAAATGCATAGAACAGGCCATTCTAAGCGTTTTCGCACTGTTTACAGCCTCAGTGATGCTTTAAGCTTAAGCATCTTAATGGAGGCAATGACAATAAAGTTTTTGTGTTAGATATCATCCAATACACCCCTGAAGCAAGCAAACACCTTTAAAATGCATTGAAATCACTTTGTTCAAAGTAGTGTTCTTTTGGTCTGAAATGCACAGAACAGGCCATTCTAAGCGTTTTCGCACTGTTTCCAGCCTCAGTATTTCTTTTAGCTGCTGTCTCTTAATGGAGGCAATGGCAATAAAGTTTTTGTGCTAGATATGATCCAAATACATCCCTGAAGAAGGCAAACACCTTTAAAATGCATTTAAATCACTTTGTTCAAAGTAGTGTTCTTTTGGTCTGAAATGCACAGAACAGGCGATTCTAAGTGTCGTTGCACTTTTCCAGCATCAGAATTTCTTTAAGCTGCTGCATCTTAATGCAAGCAATGGCAATAAAGTTTTTGTGCTAGATATGATCCAAATACATCCCTGAAGCAGGCAAACACCTTTAAAATGCATTGAAATCACTTTGTTCAAAGTAGTGTTCTTTTGGTCTGAAATGCACAGAACAGACCATAAAGCGTTTTCGCACTGTTTCCAGCCTCAGTGATGCATCTTAATGGAGGCAATAGCAATAAAGTGTATGTGCTAGATATGATCCAAATACATCCCTGAAGAAGGCAAACACCTTTAAAATGCATTTAAATTACTTTGTTCAAAGTAGTTTTCTTTTGGTCTGAAATGCACAGAACAGGCCATTCTAAGCGTTTTCGCACTGTTTACAGCCTCAGTGATGCTTTAAGCTTAAGCATCTTAATGGAGGCAATGACAATAAAGTTTTTGTGTTAGATATCATCCAATACATCCCTGAAGAAAGCAAACACGTTTAAAATGCATTTAAATCACTTTGTTCAAAGTAGTTTTCTTTAGGTCTGGCACAGAACAGGCCATTCTAAGCGTTTTCGCTTTATTTCCAGCCTCAGTATTTCTTTAAGCTGCTGCATCTTAATGCAAGCAATGGCAATAAAGTTTTTGTAATAAATATGATCCAAAAACATCCCTGAAGAAAGCAAACACGTTTAAAATGCATTTAAATCACTTTGTTCAAAGTAGTTTTTTTTAGGTCTGGCACAGAACAGGCCATTCTAAGCGTTTTCGCTTTATTTCCAGCCTCAGTATTTCTTTAAGCTGCTGCATCTTAATGCAAGGCATGGCAATAAAGTTTTTGTGCTAGATATTATCCAAATACATCCCTGAAGAAGGCAAACACCTTTAAAATGCATTTAAATTACTTTGATCAAAGTAGTGTTCTTTTGGTCTGAAATGCACAGAACAGGCCATTCTAAGCGTTTTTCCAATGTTTCCAAACTCAGTATTTGTTTTATCTGCTGCATCTTAATGCAAGCAATGGCAATAATGTTTTTGTGCTAGATATGATCCAAATACATCCCTGAAGAAGGAAAACACCTTTAAAATGCTTTGAAATCAATTTGACCAAAGTAGTGTTCATTTGGTCTGAAATGCACAGAACAGGCCATTCTAAGCGTTTTCCCACTGTTTCCAACCTCAGTATTTCTTTAAGCTGCTGTTTCTTAATGCAAGCAATGGCAATGAAGTTTTTGTGCTAGATATGTTCCAAATACATCCCTGAAGCAGGTAAACACCTTTAAAATGCATTTACTTTACTTTGAACAAAGTAGTGTCTTGTGGTCTGAAATGCATAGAACAGGCCATTCTAAGCGTTTTCGCACTGTTTCCAACCTCAGTATTTCTTTAAGCTGCTGCATCTTAATGGAAGCAATGGCAATAAAGTTTTTGTGCTAGATATGTTCCAAATACATCCCTGAAGCAGGCAAACACCTTTAAAATGCATTTACTTTACTTTGAACAAAAAAGTGTTTTTTTTTGTCTGAAATGCACAGAACAGGCCATTCTAAGCGTTTTCGCAATGTTTCCAACCTCAGTATTTCTTTAAGCTGCTGCATCTTAATGCAAGCAAAGGCAATGAAGTTTTTGTGCTAGATATGATCCAAATACATCCCTGAAGAAGGCAAACACCTTAAAATGCTTTAAAATCAATTTGACTAAAGAAGTGTTCATTTGGTGTGAAATGCACAAAACAGGCCATTCTAAGCGTTTTCCCACTGTTTCCAACCTCAGTATTTCTTTAAGCTGCTGCATCTTAATGCAAGCAAAGGCAATGAAGTTTTTGTGCTAGATATGATCCAAATACATCCCTGAAGCAGGTAAACACCTTTAAAATGCATTTACTTTACTTTGAACAAAAAAGTGTTTTTTGGTCCAAAATGCACAGAACAGGCCATTCTAAACGTTTTCGCACTGTTTCCAGCCTCAGTATTTCTTTAAGCTGCTGCATCGTAATGCAAGCAATGGCAATGAAGTTTTTGTGCTAGATATGTTCCAAATACATCCCTGAAGCTGGCAAACACCTTTAAAATGCATTTAAATCACTTTGTTCAAAGTAGTTTTCTTTATGTCTGAAATGTTCAGAACAGGCCATTCTAAGCGTTTTCGCTTTGTTTCCAGCCTCAGTATTTCTTTAAGCTGCTGCATCTTAATGCAAGCAATGGCAATAAAGTTGTTGTGCTAAATATGATCCAAATACATCCCTGAAGCAGGCAAACACGTTTAAAATGCATTTAAATCACTTTGTTCAAAGAAGTTTTGTTTAGGTCTGAAATGCACAGAACAGGCCATTCTAAGCGTTTTCGCACTGTTTACAGCCTCAGTGATGCTTTAAGCTGCTGCATCTTAATGGAGGCAATGGCAATGAAGTTTTTGTGCTAGATACGATCCAAATACATCCCTGAAGCTGGCAAACACCTTTAAAATGCATTTAAATCACTTTGTTCAAAGTAGTTTTCTTTAGGTCTGAAATGTTCAGAACAGGCCATTCTAAGCGTTTTCGCTTTGTTTCCAACCTCAGTATTTCTTCAAGCTGCTGCATCTTAATGCAAGCAATGGCAATGAAGTTGTTGTGCTAGATATGTTCCAAATACATCCCTGAAGCAGGAAACACCTTTAAAATGCATTTACTTTACTTTAAACAAAGTAGTGTCTTGTGGTCTGAAATGCACAGAACAGGCCCTTCTAAGCGTTTTCCCACTGTTTCCAACCTCAGTATTTCTTTAAGCTGCTGCATCTTAATGCAAGCAATGGCAATGAAGTTTTTGTGCTAGATATGTTCCAAATACATCCCTGAAGAAGGCAAACACCTTCAAAATGCTTTGAAATCAATTTGACCAAAGTTGATTTGGTCTGAAATGCACAGAACAGGCCATTCTAAGCGTTTTCGCACTGTTTCCAACCTCAGTATTTCTTTAAGCTGCTGCATCTTAATGCAAGCAATGGCAATGAAGTTTTTGTGCTAGATATGTTCCAAATACATCCCTGAAGCTGGAAAACACCTTTAAAATGCATTTACTTTACTTTGAACAAAGTAGTGTTCATTTAGTCTGGAAGGCACAGAACAGGCCATTCTAAGCGTTTTCGCACTGTTTCCAACCTCAGTATTTCTTTAAGCTGCTGCATCGTAATGCAAGCAATGGCAATGAAGTTTTTGTGCTAGATATGTTCCAAATACATCCCTGAAGAAGGCAAACACCTTTAAAATGCTTTAAAATCAATTTGACTAAAGAAGTGTTCATTTGGTCTGAAATGCACAGAACAGGCCATTCTAAGCGTTTTCGCACTGTTTCCAACCTCAGTATTTCTTTAAGCTGCTGCATCTTAATGCAAGCAAAGGCAATGAAGTTTTTGTGCTAGATATGATCCAAATACATCCCTGAAGCAGGTAAACACCTTTAAAATGCATTTAAATCACTTTGTTCAAAGTAGTGTCTTGTGGTCTGAAATGCATAGAACAGGCCATTCTTATTTTTTTCGCACTGTTTCCAACCTCAGTATTTCTTTAAGCTGCTGCATCTTAATGCAAGCAATGGCAATAAAGTTTTTGTGCTAGTTATGATCCAAATACATCCCTGAAGAAGGCAAACACTCTAAAATGCTTTAAAATCAATTTGACTAAAGAAGTGTTCATTTGGTCTGAAAGGCTCAGAACAGGCCATTCTAAGCGTTTTCCCACTGTTTCCAACCTCAGTATTTCTTTAAGCTGCTGCATCGTAATGCAAGCAATGGCAATGAAGTTTTAGTGCTAGATATGTTCCAAATACATCCCTGAAGAAGGCAAACACCTTTAAAATGCTTTAAAATCAATTTGACTAAAGAAGTGTTCATTTGGTCTGAAAGGCACAGAACAGGCCATTCTAAGCGTTTTCACACTGTTTCCAACCTCAGTATTTCTTTAAGCTGCTGCATCTTAATGCAAGCAAAGGCAATGAAGTTTTTGTGCTACATATGATCCAAATACATCCCTGAAGCAGGTAAACACCTTTAAAATGCATTTACTTTACTTTGAACAAAAAAAGTGTTTTTTGGTCTGAAATGCACAGAACAGGCCATTCTAAGCGTTTTCCCACTGTTTCCAGCCTCAGTGAAGCTTTAAGCTGCTGCATCTTAATGGAGGCAATGGCAATAAAGTTTATGTGCTAGATATGATCCAAATACATCCCTGAAGCAGGCAAGCACCTTTAAAATGCTTTGAAATCACTTTGACAAAAGTAGTGTCCTTATGGTCGGAACAGGCCATTCTAAGCGTTTTCGCAATGTTTCCAACCTCAGTATTTCTTTAAGCTGCTGCATCTTAATGCAAGCAATGGCAATGAAGTTTTTGTGCTAGATATGTTCCAAATACATCCCTGAAGAAGGCAAACACCTTCAAAATGCTTTGAAATCACTTTGACAAACGTAGTGTTCTTGGTCTAAAATGCACAGAACAGGCCATTCTAAGCGTTTTCGCACTGTTTCCAACCTCAGTATTTCTTCAAGCTGCTGCATCTTAATGCAAGCAATGGCAATGAAGTTTTTGTGCTAGATATGATCCAAATACATCCCTGAAGCTGGCAAACACCTTTAAAATGCATTTAAATCACTTTGTTCAAAGTAGTTTTCTTTAGGTCTGAAATGTTCAGAACAGGCCATTCTAAGCGTTTTCGCTTTGTTTCCAGCCTCAGTATTTCTTTAAGCTGCTGCATCTTAATGCAAGCAATGGCAATAAAGTTTTTGTGCTAAATATGATCCAAAAACATCCCTGAAGAAAGCAAACACGTTTAAAATGCATTTAAATCACTTTGTTCAAAGAAGTTTTGTTTAGGTCTGAAATGCACAGAACAGGCCATTCTAAGCGTTTTCGCACTGTTTACAGCCTCAGTGATGCTTTAAGCTGCTGCATCTTAATGGAGGCAATGGCAATAAAGTTTTTGTGCTAGATATGATCCAAATACATCCGTGAAGAAGGCAAACACCTTTAAAATGCATTTAAATCACTTTGTTCAAAGTAGTGTTCTTTTGGTCTGAAATGCACAGAACAGGCCATAAAGTGTTTTCTCACTGTTTCCAGCCTCAGTATTTCTTTAAGTTGCTGTCTCTTAATGGAGGCAATGGCAATAAAGTTTTTGTGTTAGATATCATCCAATACATCCCTAAAGCAGGCAAACACCTTTAAAATACATTGAAATCACTTTGTTCAAAGTAATTTTCTTTTGATCTGAAATAGACAGAACAGGCCATTCTAAGCTTTTTTCCACTGTTTCCAAACTCAGTATTTCTTTAAGCTGCTGCATCTTAATGCAAGCAATGGCAATGAAGTTTTTGTGTTAGATATGTTCCAAATACATCCCTGAAGAAGGCAAACACCTTTAAAATGCTTTAAAATCAATTTGACTAAATTAGTGTCTTTTGGTCTGAAATGCACAGAACAGGCCATTCTAAGCGTTTTCGCACTGTTTCCAACCTCAGTATTTCTTTAAGCTGCTGCATCTTAATGCAAGCAATGGCAATGAAGTTTTTGTGCTAGATATGTTCCAAATACATCCCTGAAGCTGGTAAACACCTTTAAAATGCTTTAAAATCAATTTGACTAAAGAAGTGTTCATTTGGTCTGAAAGGCACAGAACAGGCCATTCTAAGCGTTTTCACACTGTTTCCAACCTCAGTATTTCTTTAAGCTGCTGCATCTTAATGCAAGCAAAGGCAATGAAGTTTTTGTGCTACATATGATCCAAATACATCCCTGAAGCAGGTAAACACCTTTAAAATGCATTTACTTTACTTTGAACAAAAAAGTGTTTTTTGGTCTGAAATGCACAGAACAGGCCATTCTAAGCGTTTTCGCACTGTTTCCAACCTCAGTATTTCTTTAAGCTGCTGCATCGTAATGCAAGCAATGGCAATGAAGTTTTTGTGTTAGATATGTTCCAAATACATCCCTGAAGCTGGTAAACACCTTTAAAATGCATTTACTTTACTTTGAACAAAGTAGTGTTCATTTGGTCTGAAAGGCACAGAACAGGCCAATCTAAGCGTTTTCGCACTGTTTCCAACCTCAGTATTTCTTTAAGCTGCTGCATCTTAATGCAAGCAATGGCAATGAAGTTTTTGTGTTAGATATGTTCCAAATACATCCCTGAAGCTGGTAAACACCTTTAAAATGCATTTACTTTACTTTGAACAAAGTAGTGTTCATTTGGTCTGAAAGGCACAGAACAGGCCATTCTAAGCGTTTTCGCACTGTTTCCAACCTCAGTATTTCTTCAAGCTGCTGCATCTTAATGCAAGCAATGGCAATGAAGTTTTTGTGCTAGATATGTTCCAAATACATCCCTGAAGCTGGCAAACACCTTTAAAATGCATTGAAATCACTTTGGTCAAAGTAGTGTTCTTTTGGTGTGAAATGCACAGAACAGGCCATAAAGTGTTTTCTCACTGTTTCCAATCTCAGTATTTCTTTAAGCTGCTGGATCTTAATGCAAGCAATGGCAATAAAGTTGTTGTGCTAGATAAGTTCCAAATACATCCCTGAAGCAGGTAAACACCTTTAAAATGCATTTACTTTACTTTGAACAAAAAAGTGTTTTTTGGTCTGAAATGCACAGAACAGGCCCTTCTAAGCGTTTTCGCACTGTTTCCAACCCCAGTATTTCTTTAAGCTGCTGCATCTTAATGCAAGCAATGGCAATGAAGTTTTTGTGCTAGATATGTTCCAAATACATCCCTGAAGAAGGCAAACACCTTTAAAATGCTTTGAAATCAATTTGACCAAAGTAGTCTTCATTTGGTCTGAAATGCACAGAACAGGCCATTCTAAACGTTTTCGCACTGTTTCCAACCTCAGTATTTCTTTAAGCTGCTGCATCTTAATGCAAGCAAAGGCAATGAAGTTTTTGTGCTAGATATGATCCAAATACATCCCTGAAGCAGGTAAACACCTTTAAAATGCATTTACTTTACTTTGAACAAAAAAGTGTTTTTTGGTCTGAAATGCACAAAACAGGCCATTCTAAGCGTTTTCGCTTAGTTTCCAGCCTCAGTATTTCTTTAAGCTGCTGCATCTTAATGGAGGCAATGGCAATGAAGTTTTTGTGCTAAATATGATCCAAAAACATCCCTGAAGAAAGCAAACACGTTTAAAATGCATTTAAATCACTTTGTTCAAAGTAGTTTTCTTTAGGTCTGAAATGCACAGAACAGGCCATTCTAAGCGTTTTCGCACTGTTTACAGCCTCAGTGATGCTTTAAGCTGCTGCATC
The DNA here is from genome assembly GCA_030770545.1 of Macropodus opercularis. Classification (NCBI taxonomy): domain Eukaryota; kingdom Metazoa; phylum Chordata; class Actinopteri; order Anabantiformes; family Osphronemidae; genus Macropodus; species Macropodus opercularis. Next base: position 2,731,822 of record CM061105.1, read on the forward strand.
TTAATGGAGGCAATGGCAATAAAGTTTTTGTGCTAGATATGATCCAAATACTTTCCTGAAGAAGGCAAACACCTTTAAAATGCATTTAAATCACTTTGTTCAAAGTAGTGTTCTTTTGGTCTGAAATACACTTAACAGGCCATTAAGCGTTTTCCCACCGTTTCCAACCTCAGTATTTCTTTAAGCTGCTGCATCTTAATGCAAGCAATGGCAATAAAGTCTTTGTGCTAGATATGATCCAAATACATCCCTGAAGCAGGCAAACACCTTTAAAATGCATTTAAATCACTTTGTTCAGAGTAGTGTTCTTTTGGTTTGAAATGCACAGAACAGGCCATAAAGTGTTTTCTCACTGTTTCCAGCCTCAGTATTTCTTTCAGCTGTGCATCTTAATGCAAGCAATGGCAATAAAGTTTTTGTGCTAGATATGATCCAAATACATCCCTGAAGAAGGCAAACACCTTTAAAATGCATTTAAATTACTTTGATCAAAGTAGTTTTCTTTTGGTCTGAAATGCACAGAACAGGCCATTCTAAGCGTTTTTCCAATGTTTCCAAACTCAGTATTTGTTTTATCTGCTGCATCTTAATGCAAGCAATGGCAATAAAGTTTTTGTGCTAGATATGTTCCAAATACATCCCTGAAGCAGGTAAACACCTTTAAAATGCATTTACTTTACTTTGAAAAAGTAGTGTCTTGTGGTCTGAAATGCATAGAACAGGCCATTCTAAGCGTTTTCGCACTGTTTCCAACCTCAGTATTTCTTTAAGCTGCTGCATCTTAATGCAAGCAATGGCAATAAAGTTTTTGTGCTAGATATGTTCCAAATACATCCCTGAAGCAGGTAAACACCTTTAAAATGCATTTACTTTACTTTGATCAAAGTAGTTTTCTTTTGGTCTGAAATGCACAGAACAGGCCATTCTAAGCGTTTTTCCAATGTTTCCAAACTCAGTATTTGTTTTATCTGCTGCATCTTAATGCAAGCAATGGCAATAAAGTTTTTGTGCTAGATATGTTCCAAATACATCCCTGAAGCAGGTAAACACCGTTAAAATGCATTTACTTTACTTTGAAAAAGTAGTGTCTTGTGGTCTGAAATGCATAGAACAGGCCATTCTAAGCGTTTTCGCACTGTTTCCAACCTCAGTATTTCTTTAAGCTGCTGCATCTTAATGCAAGCAATGGCAATAAAGTTTTTGTGCTAGATATGTTCCAAATACATCCCTGAAGCAGGTAAACACCTTTAAAATGCATTTACTTTACTTTGAACAAAAAAGTGTTTTTTTGTCTGAAATGCACAGAACAGGCCATTCTAAGCGTTTTCCCACTGTTTCCAACCTCAGTATTTCTTTAAGCTGCTGCATCTTAATGCAAGCAATGGCAATGAAGTTTTTGTGCTAGATATGTTCCAAATACATCCCTGAAGAAGGCAAACACCTTTAAAATGCTTTGAAATCAATTTGACTAAAGCAGTGTTCATTTGGTCTGAAAGGCACAGAACAGGCCATTCTAAGCGTTTTCACACTGTTTCCAACCTCAGTATTTCTTTAAGCTGCTGCATCTTAATGCAAGCAATGGCAATAAAGATTTTGTGATAGATATGTTCAAAATCCATCCCTGAAGCAGGTAAACACCTTTAAAATGCATTTACTTTACTTTGAACAAAGTAGTGTCTTGTGGTCTGAAATGCACAGAACAGGCCCTTCTAAGCGTTTTCCCACTGTTTCCAACCTCAGTATTTCTTTAAGCTGCTGCATCTTAATGCAAGCAATGGCAATAAAGTTTTTGTGCTAGATATGATCCAAATACATCCCTGAAGAAGGCAAACACCTTTAAAATGCATTGAAATCGCTTTGGTCAAAGTAGTTTTCTTTTGGTTTGAAATGCACAGAACAGGCCATAAAGCGTTTTCGCACTGTTTCCAACCCCAGTATTTCTTTAAGCTGCTGCATCTTAATGCAAGCAATGGCAATAAAGTTTTTGTGCTAGATATGTTCAAAATCCATCCCTGAAGCAGGTAAACACCTTTAAAATGCATTTACTTTACTTTGAACAAAAAGTGTTTTTTGGTCTGAAATGCACAAAACAGGCCATTCTAAGCGTTTTCGCTTTGTTTCCAGCCTCAGTAATTGTTTAAGCTGCTGCATCTTAATGCAAGCAATGGCAATAAAGTTTTTGTGCTAGATATGATCCAAATACATCCCTGAAGCAGGTAAACACCTTTAAAATGCATTTACTTTGAACAAAGTTGTGTCTTGTGGTCTGAAATGCACAGAACAGGCCCTTCTAAGCGTTTTCGCACTGTTTCCAACCTCAGTATTTCTTTAAGCTGCTGCATCTTAATGCAAGCAATGGCAATGAAGTTTTTGTGCTAGATATGTTCCAAATACATCCCTGAAAAAAGCAAACACCTTTAAAATGCTTTGAAATCAATTTGACTAAAGTAGTGTTCATTTGGTCTGAAATGCACAGAACAGGCCATTCTAAGCGTTTTCGCACTGTTTCCAACCTCAGTATTTCTTTAAGCTGCTGCATCTTAATGCAAGCAATGGCAATGAAGTTTTTGTGCTAGATATGTTCCAAATACATCCCTGAAGAAGGCAAACACCTTTAAAATGCTTTGAAATCAATTTGACCAAAGTATTGTTCATTTGGTCTGAAATGCACAGAACAGGCCATTCTAAGCGTTTTCTCACTGTTTCCAACCTCAGTATTTCTTTAAGCTGCTGCATCTTAATGCAAGCAATGGCAATGAAGTTTTTGTGCTAGATATGTTCCAAATACATCCCTGAAGAAGGCAAACACCTTTAAAATGCTTTGAAATCAATTTGACCAAAGTATTGTTCATTTGGTCTGAAATGCACAGAACAGGCCATTCTAAGCGTTTTCTCACTGTTTCCAACCTCAGTATTTCTTTAAGCTGCTGCATCTTAATGCAAGCAATGGCAATGAAGTTTTTGTGCTAGATATGTTACAAATACATCCCTGAAGAAGGCAAACACTTTTAAAATTCTTTAAAATCAATTTGACTAAAGTAGTGTCTTTTGGTCTGAAATGCACAGAACAGGCCATTCTAAGCGTTTTCGCTTTGTTTCCAGCCTCAGTAATTGTTCAAGCTGCTGCATCTTAATGCAAGCAATGGCAATAAAGTTTTTGTGCTAGATATGATCCAAATACATCCCTGGAGAAGGCAAACACCTTTAAAATGCATTGAAATCACTTTGGTCAAAGTAGTTTTCTTTTGGTTTGAAATGCACAGAACAGGCCATAAAGCGTTTTCGCACTGTTTCCAACCCCAGTATTTCTTTAAGCTGCTGCATCTTAATGCAAGCAATGGCAATAAAGTTTTTGTGCTAGATATGTTCCAAATACATCCCTGAAGCAGGTAAACACCTTTAAAATGCATTTACTTTACTTTGAACAAAGTACTGTCTTGTGGTCTGAAATGCACAGAACAGGCCATTCTAAACGTTTTCGCACTGTTTCCAGCCTCAGTATTTCTTTAAGCTGCTGTCTCTTAATGGAGGCAATGGCAATAAAGTTTTTGTGCTAGATATGATCCAAATACATCCCTGCAGCAGGCAAACACCTTTAAAATGCTTTGAAATCAATTTGACCAAAGTAGTGTTCATTTGGTCTGAAATGCACAGAACAGGCCATTCTAAGCGTTTTCCCACTGTTTCCAACCTCAGTATTTCTTTAAGCTGCTGCATCTTAATGCAAGCAATGGCAATGAAGTTTTTGTGCTAGATATGTTCCAAATACATCCCTGAAAAAGGCAAACACCTTTAAAATGCTTTGAAATCAATTTGACCAAAGTAGTGTCTTTTGATCTGAAATGCACAGAACAGGCCATTCTAAGCGTTTTCGCACTGTTTCCAACCTCAGTATTTCTTTAAGCTGCTGCATCTTAATGCAAGCAATGGCAATGAAGTTTTTGTGCTAGATATGTTACAAATACATCCCTGAAGAAGGCAAACACCTTTAAAATGCTTTAAAATCAGTTTGACTAAAGTAGTGTCTTTTGATCTGAAATGCACAGAACAGGCCATTCTAAGCGTTTTCACACTGTTTCCAACCTCAGTATTTCTTTAAGCTGCTGCATCTTAATGCAAGCAATGGCAATGAAGTTTTTGTGCTAGATATGATCCAAATACATCCCTAAAGCAGGCAAACACCTTTAAAATGCATTTAAATCACTTTGTTCAAAGTAGTTTTCTTTTGGTCTGAAATGCACAGAACAGGCCATTAAGCGTTTTCGCACTGTTTCCAGCCTCAGTATTTCTTTAAGCTGCTGTCTCTTAATGGAGGCAATGGCAATAAAGTTTTTGTGCTAGATATGATCCAAATACATCCCTGCAGCAGGCAAACACCTTTAAAATGCTTTGAAATCAATTTGACCAAAGTAGTTTTCTTTTGGTCTGAAATGCACAGAACAGGCCATTAAGCGTTTTCGCACTGTTTCCAGCCTCAGTATTTCTTTAAGCTGCTGTCTCTTAATGGAGGCAATGGCAATAAAGTTTTTGTGCTAGATATGATCCAAATACATCCCTGCAGCAGGCAAACACCTTTAAAATGCTTTGAAATCAATTTGACCAAAGTAGTGTTCATTTGGTCTGAAATGCACAGAACAGGCCATTCTAAGCGTTTTCCCACTGTTTCCAGCCTCAGTGAAGCTTTAAGCTGCTGCATCTTAATGGAGGCAATGGCAATAAAGTTTATGTGCTAGATATGATCCAAATACATCCCTGAAGCAGGCAAACACCTTTAAAATGCATTTAAATCACGTTGTTCAAAGTAGTGTTCTTTCGGTCTGAAATGGACAGAACAGGCCATTCTAAGCGTTTTCGCTTTGTTTCCAACCTCAGTATTTCTTTAAGCTGCTGCATCTTAATGCAAGCAATGGCAATAAAGTTTTTGTGCTAGATATGATCCAAATACATCCCTGAAGAAGGCAAACACCTTTAAAATGCATTTAAATTACTTTGATCAAAGTAGTGTTCTTTTGGTCTGAAATGCACAGAACAGGCCATTCTAAGCGTTTTCGCACTGTTTACAGCCTCAGTGATGCTTTAAGCTTAAGCATCTTAATGGAGGCAATGACAATAAAGTTTTTGTGCTAGAATTCATCCAATACATCCCTGAAGCAAGCAAACACCTTTAAAATGCATTGAAATCACTTTGTTCAAAGTAGTGTTCTTTCGGTCTGAAATGGACAGAACAGGCCATTCTAAGCGTTTTCGCTTTGTTTCCAGCTTCAGTATTTCTTTAAGCTGCTGCATCTTAATGCAAGCAAATACAATAAAGTTGTTGTGATAGATATGATCCAAATACATATCTGAAGCGGGCAAACACCTTTAAATGCTTTGAAATCACTTTAACCAAAGTAGTGTTCTTTGGCATCAAATGCACAGAACAGGCCATTCTAAGCGTTTTCGCACTTTTCCAGCATCAGTATTTCTTTAAGCTGCTGCATCTTAATGCAAGCAATGGCAATAAAGTTTTTGTGCTAAATATGATCCAAAAACATCCCTGAAGAAAGCAAACACGTTTAAAATGCCTTTAAATCACTTTGTTCAAATTAGTTTTCTTTAGGTCTGAAATGCACAGAACAGGCCATAAAGTGTTTTCTCACTGTTTCCAGCCTCAGTATTTCTGAAAGCTGCTGCATCTTAATGCAGGCAATGGCAATAAAGTTTTTGTGCTAGATATGATCCAAATACATCCCTGAAGCAGGCAAACACCTTTAAAATGCTTTGAAATCAATTTGACCAAAGTAGTCTTCATTTGGTCTGAAATGCACAGAACAGGCCATTCTAAACGTTTTCGCACTGTTTCCAACCTCAGTATTTCTTTAAGCTGCTGCATCTTAATGCAAGCAATGAAGTTTTTGTGTTAGATATGTTCCAAATACATCCCTGAAGAAGGCAAACACCTTTAAAATGCTTTAAAATCAATTTGACTAAAGTAGTGTCTTTTGGTCTGAAATGCACAGAACAGGCCATTAAGCGTTTTCGCACTGTTTCCAGCCTCAGTATTTCTTTAAGCTGCTGTCTCTTAATGGAGGCAATGGCAATAAAGTTTTTGTGCTAGATATGATCCAAATACATCCCTGCAGCAGGCAAACACCTTTAAAATGCTTTGAAATCAATTTGACCAAAGTAGTGTTCATGTGGTCTGAAATGCACAGAACAGGCCATTCTAAGCGTTTTCGCACTGTTTCCAACCTCAGTATTTCTTTAAGCTGCTGCATCTTAATGGAGGCAATGGCAATGAAGTTTTTGTGTTAGATATGTTACAAATACATCCCTGAAGCAGGTAAAAACCTTTAAAATGCATTTACTTTACTTTGAACAAAGTAGTGTCTTGTGGTCTGAAATGCACAGAACAGGCCATTCTAAGCGTTTTCCCACTGTTTCCAACCTCAGTATTTCTTTAAGCTGCTGCATCTTAATGCAAGCAATGGCAATGAAGTTTTTGTGCTAGATATGTTCCAAATACATCCCTGAAGAAGGCAAACACCTTTAAAATGCTTTGAAATCAATTTGACCAACGTAGTGTCTTGTGGTCTGAAATGCACAGAACAGGCCATTCTAAGCGTTTTCGCACTGTTTCCAACCTCAGTATTTCTTTAAGCTGCTGCATCTTAATGCAAGCAATGGCAATGAAGTTTTTGTGCTAGATATGTTCCAAATACATCCCTGAAAAAGGCAAACACCTTTAAAATGCTTTGAAATCAATTTGACCAAAGTAGTGTCTTTTGATCTGAAATGCACAGAACAGGCCATTCTAAGCGTTTTCGCACTGTTTCCAACCTCAGTATTTCTTTAAGCTGCTGCATCTTAATGCAAGCAATGGCAATGAAGTTTTTGTGCTAGATATGTTACAAATACATCCCTGAAGAAGGCAAACACCTTTAAAATGCTTTAAAATCAGTTTGACTAAAGTAGTGTCTTTTGATCTGAAATGCACAGAACAGGCCATTCTAAGCGTTTTCACACTGTTTCCAACCTCAGTATTTCTTTAAGCTGCTGCATCTTAATGCAAGCAATGGCAATGAAGTTGTTGTGCTAGATATGATCCAAATACATCCCTAAAGCAGGCAAACACCTTTAAAATGCTTTGAAATCAATTTGACCAAAGTAGTTTTCTTTTGGTCTGAAATGCACAGAACAGGCCATTAAGCGTTTTCGCACTGTTTCCAGCCTCAGTATTTCTTTAAGCTGCTGTCTCTTAATGGAGGCAATGGCAATAAAGTTTTTGTGCTAGATATGATCCAAATACATCCCTGCAGCAGGCAAACACCTTTAAAATGCTTTGAAATCAATTTGACCAAAGTAGTGTTCATTTGGTCTGAAATGCACAGAACAGGCCATTCTAAGCGTTTTCCCACTGTTTCCAACCTCAGTATTTCTTTAAGCTGCTGCATCTTAATGCAAGCAATGGCAATGAAGTTTTTGTGCTAGATAAGTTCCAAATACATCCCTGAAGAAGGAAAACACCTTTAAAATGCTTTGAAATCAATTTGACCAAAGTAGTGTTCATTTGGTCTGAAATGCACAGAACAGGCCATTCTAAGCGTTTTCCCACTGTTTCCAGCCTCAGTGAAGCTTTAAGCTGCTGCATCTTAATGGAGGCAATGGCAATAAAGTTTATGTGCTAGATATGATCCAAATACATCCCTGAAGCAGGCAAACACCTTTAAAATGCATTTAAATCACTTTGTTCAAAGTACTGTTCTTTTGGTCTGAAATACACAGAACAGGCCATTAAGCGTTTTCGCACTGTTTCCAGCTTCAGTATTTCTTTAAGCTGCTGCATCTTAATGCAAGCAATGGCAATAAAGTTTTTGTGCTAGATATGTTCCAAATACATCCCTAAAGAAGGCAAACACCTTTAAAATGCTTTGAAATCAATTTGACCAAAGTAGTCTTCATTTGGTCTGAAATGCACAGAACAGGCCATTCTAAACGTTTTCGCACTGTTTCCAACCTCAGTATTTCTTTAAGCTGCTGCATCTTAATGCAAGCAATGGCAATGAAGTTTTTGTGCTAGATATGTTCCAAATACATCCCTGAAGAAGGCAAACACCTTAAAATGCTTTAAAATCAATTTGACTAAAGAAGTGTTCATTTGGTGTGAAATGCACAAAACAGGCCATTCTAAGCGTTTTCCCACTGTTTCCAACCTCAGTATTTCTTTAAGCTGCTGCATCTTAATGCAAGCAATGGCAATGAAGTTTTTGTGTTAGATATGTTCCAAATACATCCCTGAAGAAGGCAAACACCTTTAAAATGCTTTAAAATCAATTTGACTAAAGTAGTGTCTTTTGGTCTGAAATGCACAGAACAGGCCATTAAGCGTTTTCGCACTGTTTCCAGCCTCAGTATTTCTTTAAGCTGCTGTCTCTTAATGGAGGCAATGGCAATAAAGTTTTTGTGCTAGATATGATCCAAATACATCCCTGCAGCAGGCAAACACCTTTAAAATGCTTTGAAATCAATTTGACCAAAGTAGTGTTCATGTGGTCTGAAATGCACAGAACAGGCCATTCTAAGCGTTTTCGCACTGTTTCCAACCTCAGTATTTCTTTAAGCTGCTGCATCTTAATGGAGGCAATGGCAATGAAGTTTTTGTGTTAGATATGTTACAAATACATCCCTGAAGCAGGTAAAAACCTTTAAAATGCATTTACTTTACTTTGAACAAAGTAGTGTCTTGTGGTCTGAAATGCACAGAACAGGCCATTCTAAGCGTTTTCCCACTGTTTCCAACCTCAGTATTTCTTTAAGCTGCTGCATCTTAATGCAAGCAATGGCAATGAAGTTTTTGTGCTAGATATGTTCCAAATACATCCCTGAAGAAGGCAAACACCTTTAAAATGCATTTAAATTACTTTGATCAAAGTAGTGTTCTTTTGGTCTGAAATGCACAGAACAGGCCATTCTAAGCGTTTTCGCACTGTTTACAGCCTCAGTGATGCTTTAAGCTTAAGCATCTTAATGGAGGCAATGACAATAAAGTTTTTGTGCTAGATATCATCCAATACATCCCTGAAGCAAGCAAACACCTTTAAAATGCATTGAAATCACTTTGTTCAAAGTAGTGTTCTTTCGGTCTGAAATGGACAGAACAGGCCATTCTAAGCGTTTTCGCTTTGTTTCCAGCTTCAGTATTTCTTTAAGCTGCTGCATCTTAATGCAAGCAAATACAATAAAGTTGTTGTGATAGATATGATCCAAATACATATCTGAAGCGGGCAAACACCTTTAAATGCTTTGAAATCACTTTAACCAAAGTAGTGTTCTTTGGCATCAAATGCACAGAACAGGCCATTCTAAGCGTTTTCGCACTTTTCCAGCATCAGTATTTCTTTAAGCTGCTGCATCTTAATGCAAGCAATGGCAATAAAGTTTTTGTGCTAAATATGATCCAAAAACATCCCTGAAGAAAGCAAACACGTTTAAAATGCCTTTAAATCACTTTGTTCAAATTAGTTTTCTTTAGGTCTGAAATGCACAGAACAGGCCATAAAGTGTTTTCTCACTGTTTCCAGCATCAGTATTTCTGAAAGCTGCTGCATCTTAATGCAGGCAATGGCAATAAAGTTTTTGTGCTAGATATGATCCAAATACATCCCTGAAGCAGGCAAACACCTTTAAAATGCTTTGAAATCAATTTGACCAAAGTAGTCTTCATTTGGTCTGAAATGCACAGAACAGGCCATTCTAAACGTTTTCGCACTGTTTCCAACCTCAGTATTTCTTTAAGCTGCTGCATCTTAATGCAAGCAATGGCAATGAAGTTTTTGTGTTAGATATGTTCCAAATACATCCCTGAAGAAGGCAAACACCTTTAAAATGCTTTAAAATCAATTTGACTAAAGTAGTGTCTTTTGGTCTGAAATGCACAGAACAGGCCATTAAGCGTTTTCGCACTGTTTCCAGCCTCAGTATTTCTTTAAGCTGCTGTCTCTTAATGGAGGCAATGGCAATAAAGTTTTTGTGCTAGATATGATCCAAATACATCCCTGCAGCAGGCAAACACCTTTAAAATGCTTTGAAATCAATTTGACCAAAGTAGTGTTCATGTGGTCTGAAATGCACAGAACAGGCCATTCTAAGCGTTTTCGCACTGTTTCCAACCTCAGTATTTCTTTAAGCTGCTGCATCTTAATGGAGGCAATGGCAATGAAGTTTTTGTGTTAGATATGTTACAAATACATCCCTGAAGCAGGTAAAAACCTTTAAAATGCATTTACTTTACTTTGAACAAAGTAGTGTCTTGTGGTCTGAAATGCACAGAACAGGCCATTCTAAGCGTTTTCCCACTGTTTCCAACCTCAGTATTTCTTTAAGCTGCTGCATCTTAATGCAAGCAATGGCAATGAAGTTTTTGTGCTAGATATGTTCCAAATACATCCCTGAAGAAGGCAAACACCTTTAAAATGCTTTGAAATCAATTTGACCAACGTAGTGTCTTGTGGTCTGAAATGCACAGAACAGGCCATTCTAAGCGTTTTCGCACTGTTTCCAACCTCAGTATTTCTTTAAGCTGCTGCATCTTAATGCAAGCAATGGCAATGAAGTTTTTGTGCTAGATATGTTCCAAATACATCCCTGAAAAAGGCAAACACCTTTAAAATGCTTTGAAATCAATTTGACCAAAGTAGTGTCTTTTGATCTGAAATGCACAGAACAGGCCATTCTAAGCGTTTTCGCACTGTTTCCAACCTCAGTATTTCTTTAAGCTGCTGCATCTTAATGCAAGCAATGGCAATGAAGTTTTTGTGCTAGATATGTTACAAATACATCCCTGAAGAAGGCAAACACCTTTAAAATGCTTTAAAATCAGTTTGACTAAAGTAGTGTCTTTTGATCTGAAATGCACAGAACAGGCCATTCTAAGCGTTTTCACACTGTTTCCAACCTCAGTATTTCTTTAAGCTGCTGCATCTTAATGCAAGCAATGGCAATGAAGTTGTTGTGCTAGATATGATCCAAATACATCCCTAAAGCAGGCAAACACCTTTAAAATGCTTTGAAATCAATTTGACCAAAGTAGTTTTCTTTTGGTCTGAAATGCACAGAACAGGCCATTAAGCGTTTTCGCACTGTTTCCAGCCTCAGTATTTCTTTAAGCTGCTGTCTCTTAATGGAGGCAATGGCAATAAAGTTTTTGTGCTAGATATGATCCAAATACATCCCTGCAGCAGGCAAACACCTTTAAAATGCTTTGAAATCAATTTGACCAAAGTAGTGTTCATTTGGTCTGAAATGCACAGAACAGGCCATTCTAAGCGTTTTCCCACTGTTTCCAACCTCAGTATTTCTTTAAGCTGCTGCATCTTAATGCAAGCAATGGCAATGAAGTTTTTGTGCTAGATAAGTTCCAAATACATCCCTGAAGAAGGAAAACACCTTTAAAATGCTTTGAAATCAATTTGACTAAAGTAGTGTCTTTTGGTCTGAAATGCACAGAACAGGCCATTAAGCGTTTTCGCACTGTTTCCAGCCTCAGTATTTCTTTAAGCTGCTGTCTCTTAATGGAGGCAATGGCAATAAAGTTTATGTGCTAGATATGATCCAAATACATCCCTGAAGCAGGCAAACACCTTTAAAATGCATTTAAATCACTTTGTTCAAAGTACTGTTCTTTTGGTCTGAAATGCACAGAACAGGCCATTAAGCGTTTTCGCACTGTTTCCAACCTCAGTATTTCTTTAAGCTGCTGCATCTTAATGCAAGCAATGGCAATAAAGTTTTTGTGCTAGATATGTTCCAAATACATCCCTGAAACAGGTAAACACCTTTAAAATGCATTTACTTTACTTTGAACAAAGTACTGTCTTGTGGTCTGAAATGCACAGAACAGGCCATTCTAAGCGTTTTCGCACTGTTTCCAACCTCAGTATTTCTTTAAGCTGCTGCATCTTAATGCAAGCAATGGCAATGAAGTTTTTGTGCTAGATATGTTCCAAATACATCCCTGAAGAAGGCAAACACCTTTAAAATGCTTTAAAATCAATTTGACTAAAGTAGTGTCTTTTGGTCTGAAATGCACAGAACAGGCCATTAAGCGTTTTCGCACTGTTTCCAGCCTCAGTATTTCTTTAAGCTGCTGTCTCTTAATGGAGGCAATGGCAATGAAGTTTTTGTGCTAGATATGATCCAAATACATCCCTGAAGAAGGCAAACACCTTTAAAATGCTTTGAAATCAATTTGACCAAAGTAGTGTTCATTTGGTCTGAAATGCACAGAACAGGCCATTCTAAGCGTTTTCCCACTGTTTCCAACCTCAGTATTTCTTTAAGCTGCTGCATCTTAATGGAGGCAATGGCAATGAAGTTTTTGTGTTAGATATGTTACAAATACATCCCTGAAGCAGGTAAAAACCTTTAAAATGCATTTACTTTACTTTGAACAAAGTAGTGTCTTGTGGTCTGAAATGCACAGAACAGGCCATTAAGCGTTTTCCCACTGTTTCCAACCTCAGTATTTCTTTAAGCTGCTGCATCTTAATGCAAGCAATGGCAATGAAGTTTTTGTGCTAGATATGATCCAAATACATCCCTAAAGCAGGCAAACACCTTTAAAATGCATTTAAATCACTTTGTTCAAAGTAGTTTTCTTTTGGTCTGAAATGCACAGAACAGGCCATTAAGCGTTTTCGCACTGTTTCCAGCCTCAGTATTTCTTTAAGCTGCTGTCTCTTAATGGAGGCAATGGCAATAAAGTTTTTGTGCTAGATATGATCCAAATACATCCCTGCAGCAGGCAAACACCTTTAAAATGCTTTGAAATCAATTTGACCAAAGTAGTTTTCTTTTGGTCTGAAATGCACAGAACAGGCCATTAAGCGTTTTCGCACTGTTTCCAGCCTCAGTATTTCTTTAAGCTGCTGTCTCTTAATGGAGGCAATGGCAATAAAGTTTTTGTGCTAGATATGATCCAAATACATCCCTGCAGCAGGCAAACACCTTTAAAATGCTTTGAAATCAATTTGACCAAAGTAGTGTTCATTTGGTCTGAAATGCACAGAACAGGCCATTCTAAGCGTTTTCCCACTGTTTCCAACCTCAGTATTTCTTTAAGCTGCTGCATCTTAATGCAAGCAATGGCAATGAAGTTTTTGTGCTAGATAAGTTCCAAATACATCCCTGAAGAAGGAAAACACCTTTAAAATGCTTTGAAATCAATTTGACCAAAGTAGTGTTCATTTGGTCTGAAATGCACAGAACAGGCCATTCTAAGCGTTTTCCCACTGTTTCCAGCCTCAGTGAAGCTTTAAGCTGCTGCATCTTAATGGAGGCAATTGCAATAAAGTTTATGTGCTAGATATGATCCAAATACATCCCTGAAGCAGGCAAACACCTTTAAAATGCATTTAAATCACGTTGTTCAAAGTAGTGTTCTTTCGGTCTGAAATGGACAGAACAGGCCATTCTAAGCGTTTTCGCTTTGTTTCCAACCTCAGTATTTCTTTAAGCTGCTGCATCTTAATGCAAGCAATGGCAATAAAGTTTTTGTGCAAGATATGATCCAAATACATCCCTGAAGAAGGCAAACACCTTTAAAATGCATTTAAATTACTTTGATCAAAGTAGTGTTCTTTTGGTCTGAAATGCACAGAACAGGCCATTCTAAGCGTTTTCGCACTGTTTACAGCCTCAGTGATGCTTTAAGCTTAAGCATCTTAATGGAGGCAATGACAATAAAGTTTTTGTGCTAGATATCATCCAATACATCCCTGAAGCAAGCACACACCTTTAAAATGCATTGAAATCACTTTGTTCAAAGTAGTGTTCTTTCGGTCTGAAATGGACAGAACAGGCCATTCTAAGCGTTTTCGCTTTGTTTCCAGCTTCAGTATTTCTTTAAGCTGCTGCATCTTAATGCAAGCAAATACAATAAAGTTGTTGTGATAGATATGATCCAAATACATATCTGAAGCGGGCAAACACCTTTAAATGCTTTGAAATCACTTTAACCAAAGTAGTGTTCTTTGGCATCAAATGCACAGAACAGGCCATTCTAAGCGTTTTCGCACTTTTCCAGCATCAGTATTTCTTTAAGCTGCTGCATCTTAATGCAAGCAATGGCAATAAAGTTTTTGTGCTAAATATGATCCAAAAACATCCCTGAAGAAAGCAAACACGTTTAAAATGCCTTTAAATCACTTTGTTCAAATTAGTTTTCTTTAGGTCTGAAATGCACAGAACAGGCCATAAAGTGTTTTCTCACTGTTTCCAGCCTCAGTATTTCTGAAAGCTGCTGCATCTTAATGTTGGCAATGGCAATAAAGTTTTTGTGCTAGATATGATCCAAATACATCCCTGAAGCAGGCAAACACCTTTAAAATGCATTTAAATCACTTTGTTCAAAGTAGTGTTCTTTTGGTCTGAAATGCACAGAACAGGCCATTCTAAGCGTTTCCGCTTTATTTCCAGCCTCAGTATTTCTTTAAGCTGCTGCATCTTAATGCAAGCAATGGCAATGAAGTTTTTGTGCTAGATATGATCCAAATACATCGCTTAAGAAGGCAAACACCTTTAAAATGCATTTAAATTACTTTGATCAAAGTAGTTTTCTTTTGATCTGAAATGCACAGAACAGGCCATTCTAAGCGTTTTCACACTGTTTCCAACCTCAGTATTTCTTTAAGCTGCTGCATCTTAATGCAAGCAATGGCAATGAAGTTTTTGTGCTAGATATGATCCAAATACATCGCTGAAGAAGGCAAACACCTTTAAAATGCATTTAAATTACTTTGATCAAAGTAGTTTTCTTTTGATCTGAAATGCACAGAACAGGCCATTCTAAGCGTTTTCACACTGTTTCCAACCTCAGTATTTCTTTAAGCTGCTGCATCTTAATGCAAGCAATGGCAATGAAGTTTTTGTGCTAGATATGATCCAAATACATCCCTGCAGCAGGCAAACACCTTTAAAATGCTTTGAAATCAATTTGACCAAAGTAGTGTTCATTTGGTCTGAAATGCACAGAACAGGCCATTCTAAGCGTTTTCCCACTGTTTCCAACCTCAGTATTTCTTTAAGCTGCTGCATCTTAATGGAGGCAATGGCAATAAAGTTTATGTGCTAGATATGATCCAAATACATCCCTGAAGAAGGCAAACACCTTTAAAATGCATTTAAATCACTTTGTTCAAAGTGCTGTTCTTTTGGTCTGAAATGCACAGAACAGGCCATTAAGCGTTTTCCCACTGTTTCCAACCTCAGTATTTCTTTAAGCTGCTCCATCTTAATGCAAGCAATGGCAATAAAGTTTTTGTGCTAGATATGTTCCAAATACATCCCTGAAGCAGGTAAACACCTTTAAAATGCATTTACTTTACTTTGAACAAAGTACTGTCTTGTGGTCTGAAATGCACAGAACAGGCCATTCTAAGCGTTTTCGCACTGTTTCCAACCTCAGTATTTCTTTAAGCTGCTGCATCTTAATGCAAGCAATGGCAATGAAGTTTTTGTGCTAGATATGTTCCAAATACATCCCTAAAGAAGGCAAACACCTTTAAAATGCTTTGAAATCAATTTGACCAAAGTAGTCTTCATTTGGTCTGAAATGCACAGAACAGGCCATTCTAAACGTTTTCGCACTGTTTCCAACCTCAGTATTTCTTTAAGCTGCTGCATCTTAATGCAAGCAATGGCAATGAAGTTTTTGTGTTAGATATGTTCCAAATACATCCCTGAAGAAGGCAAACACCTTTAAAATGCTTTAAAATCAATTTGACTAAAGTAGTGTCTTTTGGTCTGAAATGCACAGAACAGGCCATTAAGCGTTTTCGCACTGTTTCCAGCCTCAGTATTTCTTTAAGCTGCTGTCTCTTAATGGAGGCAATGGCAATAAAGTTTTTGTGCTAGATATGATCCAAATACATCCCTGAAGAAGGCAAACACCTTTAAAATGCTTTGAAATCAATTTGACCAAAGTAGTGTTCATTTGGTCTGAAATGCACAGAACAGGCCATTCTAAGCGTTTTCCCACTGTTTCCAACCTCAGTATTTCTTTAAGCTGCTGCATCTTAATGGAGGCAATGGCAATGAAGTTTTTGTGTTAGATATGTTACAAATACATCCCTGAAGCAGGTAAAAACCTTTAAAATGCATTTACTTTACTTTGAACAAAGTAGTGTCTTGTGGTCTGAAATGCACAGAACAGGCCATTCTAAGCGTTTTCCCACTGTTTCCAACCTCAGTATTTCTTTAAGCTGCTGCATCTTAATGCAAGCAATGGCAATGAAGTTTTTGTGCTAGATATGTTCCAAATACATCCCTGAAGAAGGCAAACACCTTTAAAATGCTTTGAAATCAATTTGACCAACGTAGTGTCTTGTGGTCTGAAATGCACAGAACAGGCCATTCTAAGCGTTTTCGCACTGTTTCCAACCTCAGTATTTCTTTAAGCTGCTGCATCTTAATGCAAGCAATGGCAATGAAGTTTTTGTGCTAGATATGTTCCAAATACATCCCTGAAGAAGGCAAACACCTTTAAAATGCTTTGAAATCAATTTGACTAAAGTAGTGTCTTTTGGTCTGAAATGCACAGAACAGGCCATTCTAAGCGTTTTCGCACTGTTTCCAACCTCAGTATTTCTTTAAGCTGCTGCATCTTATTGCAAGCAATGGCAATGAAGTTTTTGTGCTAGATATGTTACAAATACATCCCTGAAGAAGGCAAACACCTTTAAAATGCTTTAAAATCAGTTTGACTAAAGTATTGTCTTTTGATCTGAAATGCACAGAACAGGCCATTCTAAGCGTTTTCACACTGTTTCCAACCTCAGTATTTCTTTAAGCTGCTGCATCTTAATGCAAGCAATGGCAATGAAGTTTTTGTGCTAGATATGATCCAAATACATCCCTAAAGCAGGCAAACACCTTTAAAATGCATTTAAATCACTTTGTTCAAAGTAGTTTTCTTTTGGTCTGAAATGCACAGAACAGGCCATTAAGCGTTTTCGCACTGTTTCCAGCCTCAGTATTTCTTTAAGCTGCTGTCTCTTAATGGAGGCAATGGCAATAAAGTTTTTGTGCTAGATATGATCCAAATACATCCCTGCAGCAGGCAAACACCTTTAAAATGCTTTGAAATCAATTTGACCAAAGTAGTGTTCATTTGGTCTGAAATGCGCAGAACAGGCCATTCTAAGCGTTTTCCCACTGTTTCCAACCTCAGTATTTCTTTAAGCTGCTGCATCTTAATGCAAGCAATGGCAATGAAGTTTTTGTGCTAGATAAGTTCCAAATACATCCCTGAAGAAGGAAAACACCTTTAAAATGCTTTGAAATCAATTTGACCAAAGTAGTGTTCATTTGGTCTGAAATGCACAGAACAGGCCATTCTAAGCGTTTTCCCACTGTTTCCAGCCTCAGTGAAGCTTTAAGCTGCTGCATCTTAATGGAGGCAATGGCAATAAAGTTTATGTGCTAGATATGATCCAAATACATCCCTGAAGCAGGCAAACACCTTTAAAATGCATTTAAATCACGTTGTTCAAAGTAGTGTTCTTTCGGTCTGAAATGGACAGAACAGGCCATTCTAAGCGTTTTCGCTTTGTTTCCAACCTCAGTATTTCTTTAAGCTGCTGCATCTTAATGCAAGCAATGGCAATAAAGTTTTTGTGCTAGATATGATCCAAATACATCCCTGAAGAAGGCAAACACCTTTAAAATGCATTTAAATTACTTTGATCAAAGTAGTGTTCTTTTGGTCTGAAATGCACAGAACAGGCCATTCTAAGCGTTTTCGCACTGTTTACAGCCTCAGTGATGCTTTAAGCTTAAGCATCTTAATGGAGGCAATGACAATAAAGTTTTTGTGCTAGATATCATCCAATACATCCCTGAAGCAAGCAAACACCTTTAAAATGCATTGAAATCACTTTGTTCAAAGTAGTGTTCTTTCGGTCTGAAATGGACAGAACAGGCCATTCTAAGCGTTTTCGCTTTGTTTCCAGCTTCAGTATTTCTTTAAGCTGCTGCATCTTAATGCAAGCAAATACAATAAAGTTGTTGTGATAGATATGATCCAAATACATATCTGAAGCGGGCAAACACCTTTAAATGCTTTGAAATCACTTTAACCAAAGTAGTGTTCTTTGGCATCAAATGCACAGAACAGGCCATTCTAAGCGTTTTCGCACTTTTCCAGCATCAGTATTTCTTTAAGCTGCTGCATCTTAATGCAAGCAATGGCAATAAAGTTTTTGTGCTAAATATGATCCAAAAACATCCCTGAAGAAAGCAAACACGTTTAAAATGCCTTTAAATCACTTTGTTCAAATTAGTTTTCTTTAGGTCTGAAATGCACAGAACAGGCCATAAAGTGTTTTCTCACTGTTTCCAGCCTCAGTATTTCTGAAAGCTGCTGCATCTTAATGCAGGCAATGGCAATAAAGTTTTTGTGCTAGATATGATCCAAATACATCCCTGAAGCAGGCAAACACCTTTAAAATGCATTTAAATTACTTTGATCAAAGTAGTTCTGTGATCTGAAATGCACAGAACAGGCCATTCTAAGCGTTTTCACACTGTTTCCAACCTCAGTATTTCTTTAAGCTGCTGCATCTTAATGCAAGCAATGGCAATGAAGTTTTTGTGCTAGATATGATCCAAATACATCCCTGCAGCAGGCAAACACCTTTAAAATGCTTTGAAATCAATTTGACCAAAGTAGTGTTCATTTGGTCTGAAATGCACAGAACAGGCCATTCTAAGCGTTTTCCCACTGTTTCCAACCTCAGTATTTCTTTAAGCTGCTGCATCTTAATGGAGGCAATGGCAATAAAGTTTATGTGCTAGATATGATCCAAATACATCCCTGAAGAAGGCAAACACCTTTAAAATGCATTTAAATCACTTTGTTCAAAGTACTGTTCTTTTGGTCTGAAATGCACAGAACAGGCCATTAAGCGTTTTCCCACTGTTTCCAACCTCAGTATTTCTTTAAGCTGCTGCATCTTAATGCAAGCAATGGCAATAAAGTTTTTGTGCTAGATATGATCCAAATACATCCCTGAAGCAGGCAAACACCTTTAAAATGCATTTAAATCACTTTGTTCAAAGTACTGTTCTTTTGGTCTGAAATGCACAGAACAGGCCATTAAGCGTTTTCGCACTGTTTCCAACCTCAGTATTTCTTTAAGCTGCTGCATCTTAATGCAAGCAATGGCTATAAAGTTTTTGTGCTAGATATGATCCAAATACATCCCTGAAGCAGGCAAACACCTTTAAAATGCATTGAAATCAATTTGACCAAAGTAGTGTTCATTTGGTCTGAAATGCACAGAACAGGCCATTCTAAGCGTTTTCCCAATGTTTCCAACCTCAGTATTTCTTTAAGCTGCTGCATCTTAATGCAAGCAATGGCAAAGAAGTTTTTGTGCTAGATATGTTCCAAATACATCCCTGAAGCAGGCAAACACCTTTAAAATGCATTTAAATCAAGTTGTTCAAAGTAGTGTTCTTTCGGTCTGAAATGGACAGAACAGGCCATTCTAAGCGTTTTCGCTTTGTTTCCAACCTCAGTATTTCTTTAAGCTGCTGCATCTTAATGCAAGCAATGGCAATAAAGTTTTTGTGCTAGATATGATCCAAATACATCCCTGAAGAAGGCAAACACCTTTAAAATGCATTTAAATTACTTTGATCAAAGTAGTGTTCTTTTGGTCTGAAATGCACAGAACAGGCCATTCTAAGCGTTTTCGCACTGTTTACAGCCTCAGTGATGCTTTAAGCTTAAGCATCTTAATGGAGGCAATGACAATAAAGTTTTTGTGCTAGATATCATCCAATACATCCCTGAAGCAAGCACACACCTTTAAAATGCATTGAAATCACTTTGTTCAAAGTAGTGTTCTTTCGGTCTGAAATTGACAGAACAGGCCATTCTAAGCGTTTTCGCTTTGTTTCCAGCTTCAGTATTTCTTTAAGCTGCTGCATCTTAATGCAATTAAATACAATAAAGTTGTTGTGCTAGATATGATCCAAATACATCCCTGAAGCAGGCAAACACCTTTAAAATGCATTTAAATCACTTTGTTCAAAGTAGTTTTCTTTAGGTCTGAAATGCACAGAACAGGCCATTAAGCGTTTTCGCACCGTTTCCAGCCTCAGTGATGCTTTAAGCTGCTGCATCTTAATGGAGGCAATGGCAATAAAGTTTTTGTGCTAGATATGATCCAAATACATCCCTGAAGCTGGCAAACACCTTTAAAATACATTTAAATCACTTTGTTCAAAGTAGTTTTTCTTTAGGTCTGAAATGTTCAGAACAGGCCATTCTAAGCGTTTTCGCTTAGTTTCCAGCCTCAGTATTTCTTTAAGCTGCTGCATCTTAATGCAAGCAATGGCAATAAAGTTTTTGTGCTAAATATGATCCAAAAACATCCCTGAAGAAAGCAAACACGTTTAAAATGCATTTAAATCACTTTGTTCAAAGTATTTTTCTTTTGGTCTGAAATGCACAGAACAGGCCATTCTAAGCGTTTTCGCACTGTTTACAGCCTCAGTGATGCTTTAAGCTGCTGCATCTTAATGCAAGCAATGGCAATAAAGTTTTTGTGTTAGATATGTTCCAAATACATCCCTGAAGAAGGCAAACACCTTTAAAATGCTTTAAAATCAATTTGACTAAAGTAGTGTCTTTTGGTCTGAAATGCACAGAACAGGCCATTCTAAGCGTTTTCCCACTGTTTCCAACCTCAGTATTTCTTTAAGCTGCTGCATCTTAATGCAAGCAATGGCAATAAAGTTTTTGTGCTAGATATGTTCCAAATACATCCCTGAAGCAGGTAAACACCTTTAAAATGCATTTACTTTACTTTGAACAAAGTAGTGTCTTGTGGTCTGAAATTTTTTAGAACAGGCCCTTCTAAGCGTTTTCGCACTGTTTCCAACCCCAGTATTTCTTTAAGCTGCTGCATCTTAATGCAAGCAATGGCAATAAAGTTTTTGTGCTAGATATGTTCCAAATACATCCCTGAAGAAGGCAAACACCTTAAAATGCTTTAAAATCAATTTGACTAAAGAAGTGTTCATTTGGTGTGAAATGCACAAAACAGGCCATTCTAAGCGTTTTCGCACTGTTTCCAACCTCAGTATTTCTTTAAGCTGCTGCATCTTAATGCAAGCAATGGCAATGAAGTTTTTGTGCTAGATATGTTCCAAATACATCCCTGAAGCAGGTAAACACCTTTAAAATGCATTTACTTTACTTTGAACAAAGTTGTGTCTTGTGGTCTGAAATGCACAAAACAGGCCATTCTAAGCGTTTTCCCACTGTTTCCAACCTCAGTATTTCTTTAAGCTGCTGCATCTTAATGCAAGCAATGGCAATGAAGTTTTTGTGCTAGATATGTTCCAAATACATCCCTGAAGAAGGCAAACACCTTTAAAATGCTTTGAAATCAATTTGACCAAAGTAGTGTTCATTTGGTCTGAAATGCACAGAACAGGCCATTCTAAGCGTTTTCGCACTGTTTCCAACCTCAGTATTTCTTTAAGCTGCTGCATCTTAATGCAAGCAATGGCAATGAAGTTTTTGTGCTAGATATGATCCAAATACATCCCTAAAGCAGGCAAACACCTTTAAAATGCATTTAAATCACTTTGTTCAAAGTAGTTTTCTTTTGGTCTGAAATGCACAGAACAAGCCATTAAGCGTTTTCGCACTGTTTCCAGCCTCAGTATTTCTTTAAGCTGCTGCATCTTAATGCAAGCAATGGCAATGAAGTTTTTGTGTTAGATATGTTACAAATACATCCCTGCAGCAGGCAAACACCTTTAAAATGCATTTACTTTACTTTGAACAAAGTAGTGTCTTGTGGTCTGAAATACACTTAACAGGCCATTCTAAGCGTTTTCCCACTGTTTCCAACCTCAGTATTTCTTTAAGCTGCTGCATCTTAATGCAAGCAATGGCAATAAAGTTTTTGTGCTAGATAATATGCAAATACATCCCTGAAGCAGGCAAACACCTTTAAAATGCATTTAAATCACTTTGTTCAAAGTAGTGTTCTTTTGGTCTGAAATGCACAGAACAGGACATTCTAAGCGTTTTCGCACTGTTTCCAGCCTCAGTATTTCTTTAAGCTGCTGTCTCTTAATGGAGGCAATGGCAATAAAGTTTTTGTGCTAGATATGATTCAAATACATCCCTGAAGCAGGCAAACACCTTTAAAATGCATTTAAATCACTTTGTTCAAAGTAGTTTTCTTTTGGTCTGAAATGCACAGAACAGGCCATTAAGCGTTTTCGCACTGTTTCCAGCCTCAGTATATGTTTTATCTGCTGCATCTTAATGCAAGCAATGGCAATAAATTTTTGTGTTAGATATCATCCAATACATCCCTGAAGCAGGCAAACACGTTTAAAATGCATTTAAATCACTTTGTTCAAAGTAGTTTTCTTTTGGTCTGAAATGCACAGAACAGGCCATTAAGCGTTTCCGCACTGTTTCCAGCCTCAGTATTTCTTTAAGCTGCTGTTCCTTAATGGAGGCAATGGCAATAAAGTTTTTGTGTTTGTGTTTTTCTGTGCATTTAATTCTGTAAATTACCAAAAGGAAACTACTTTTGTTATTTATTATTACTATTATTACTTGCATTAAGATGCAGCAGCTTAAAGAAATACTGAGGCTGGAAACAGTGAGAAAACACTTAGAATGGCCTGTTCTGTGCATTTGATGCCAAAGAACACTACTTTGGTCAAAGTGATTTCAAAGCATTTTAAAGGTGTTTGCCTTGTTCAGGGATGTATTTGGATCATATCTAGCACAGAAACTTCATTGCCATTGCTTGCATTAAGATGCAGCAGCTTAAAGAAATACTGAGGCTGTAAACAGTGCGAAAACGCTTAGAATGGCCTGTTCTGTGCATTTTAGAGCAAAGAACACTACTTTTGTCAAAGTGATTTCATAGCATTTTAAAGGTGTTTGCCTTCTTCAGGGATGTATTTGGATCATATCTAGCATAAAAACTTCATTGTCATTGCCTGCATTAAGATGCAGCAGCTTAAAGAAATACTGAGGCTGGAAACAGTGCGAAAACGCTTAGAATGGCCTGTTCTGTGCATTTGATGCCGAAGAACACTACTTTGGTCAAAGTGATTTTAAAGCATTTTAAAGGTGTTTGCCTGCTTCAGGGATGTATTTGGATAATTTCTAGCACAAAAACTTCATTGTCATAGCTTGCATTAAGGTGCAGCAGCTTAAAACATCACTGAGGCTGGAAACTGTTCGAAAACGCTTAGAATCGTCTGTTTCGTGCATTTCAGACGAAAAGAACACTACTTTTGTCAAACAAAATTATATGAATTTAATTGTTTTTTTTTTTATCACGTAGCTCCTGTTGTTCTTTTCCTTCAAGTAATGTTTCAGCTACTGCACCCATGCATTCTTGGACAACCCCTCCATCAGTAAATGGGTTTTTGTGTTTATCCAAAATCCAAGCAACTCTGAGGAAACATTCGTGAGCATGTTGTTGCGCAGTGAAGATGTGGCTCAAGATCCTGGTGGACTGGTCATATTGGGCAACTTTCTGTGATCGCACTTCAGATTTGAGTGGGTATGTGTTTTCAAAACCTTTGTGTTTTGTCTCATAATGCCGTTTGACATTGGCACTTTTAATAAGAGCCACATTTTCCAAAAAACATATCAGACACAGTGGTTTATTTCCCCCAGTGGGTAATATGAACAGAAAAGAGTCTGTCCATTTTGGATTAAAAACTCTATTTTCGCTGTCCACTTTTCTTTTTTTGGACTGTCCCATCTTTATATTGATCTCTTCCTTTTCAGTCTCACCCATTACCTTCTCAACCTTAACCTCTCTATTGTCTGTCTCTCCCTTTCTCCTCTGTCGTCGGTATCTCCTCTTTCCTCTCTCTTTGTTTTCGCGAACGTGTTGTTCGTGTAGATAACGAACTGTTATCGTTGTCTTAGTTTGTTAATTCTTTTGCAACCTCAAACTTTCTCTCATCTATCAGTACTGTTGAGTCGCAAAATTTACCGCCTGTGATCCACAGAACCAATTGGCTAAGTGAAGTCATGTGGGGTTGCTTAACTCACATTCAATTGGCCAATGCGTTCTCGCGTCCACTAAATAACTACTGTAAAGTTCACAATAGTCACGGCGGTTAAAATTAAGGTGCCCCTCTAGATTTTGATCAAAGCGTTCAGTTTGGTCTGTAGCTCCGGGTCCGTATGAACCAGCTTCTGTGTCCAGATCCGGACCGTGGTCCGCCTGTTAGTGACCACTGCTCTATGTGGTATTTGTTGGGTCTAGTTGTGTAAGGTCTGAACCCTTACTTGTAAAGTGCCTTGAGAAAACTAATGTTGTGAATTGGCACTACATAAATAAAATTTAATTGAATTTTCAGTCATCCAGGTGCAGTTGTCTGAAAGTTGAGTCATGGCAACTGGACTTGGCGTCTGAGGGAAGAGGTAGAGACTACAATTGTATCCTTCCAGTTAGGTTTCACTTCACAGATGTAAAGAATGGGCTTGTTATGAGAACAAAGGACTGCAGGGAGTGAGTAGGTGCAAATTCTATACTACATAGACCCCTCCTCCAACCAATACAGGGTTGTTGTGTGTTCTTTGTGGGGGGGACTTGTCTTGATCTTCTGGGGCATAGTTGAAAGGGCAGCATGGTAGATAGACAAGGTTGTGGCTGAGGCCTCCACCTCTGTTGAGAGAGGGGCTATTTATCTGTACACTTCTCTAATGCTCCTGGACCCCTGGCCAATCTATTCTTGCTGACCTCCTCACTCTAACTACCCTATTCTTACTCTTGCTGGGCTTGCCATCTCCGGGCGGCCCTGTTTCGACGATAGACAACTGGAGTACTACCAATATCAGCACAATCAATGGGAGGATCAGAATCACTCCCTTCCCTTGCCTCTAGCAGTGTCAACAAAGTGATGGAATCCTTCTGGCGTGTTTCCAGATCAGTAGTAGTCATCAACATACATGAACGCAAAAAGATATTAACTGTATTCACTCAGCGGCACCCTGAAAACTCATAACACAGGGTAACCACTGAGCATCTTAGCATCAGGAGAACATCCGACACCAAAGTGTGTGGATCTGATAACTCTGCTTGAACTGTAAGGGGACTCTAAACTCTCACTTCATACACTAATCTATACTTACCTTTACATATACAATCTATCCTAACTTTGACTACTCTCTCCTTTTTTTGTTATTTAACCTGGCAGCCTTTTTTAAAAATAATTTTCATCAAGTGTTATAGCTCATAGTCTGCTAATAGTAATGTGGGAAATCTTAAATTCTTGGCCAATTTTTTTTCCAGACATGTTTTTCATTCTTTCTTTCTCTCTCTTGGCTGATTTTCAGAATTTGTCTTAAAATAGTGGGGTGTGCAGTGAGACGAACATACAGGCTGTGAGGCTATAAGCTTTAATCAAGTCCATCATTGCTATCTCAGCAAATTGTGCAAAGTACATGAAAGTCTTTTCCAACTGCATCTTTTCTCACAGCTTCACAGTTAAATTTTTTTTCACAAACTAGTGCTGGTGTTGTCCTCCTTTGATTGAGTTTGTCACAAGAATGACAGACACTGATTTCTTACATGTCCAAGTCTTCCGCAGCTCACAACTCCTGTATTTCCTTGCCTGGCTCCCACTCTCATCCTTGGAGGTCCTGTCCGCAATCCTGGTTGGACGTATATCACCTGGGGGAAGGCATGACTGATGTCATAGCTGGGGTTCGAGGTTCAGCAGGGGCCACCACTGCCTGTCTTTTCGTCTTCTCTTCAGCTGTTGGTGTGTCAATTTTTTCACCTCATCTTTATCTGTTTGCTTCTGATGGAGAGCATTGGCACACACCTTTTCTACAACATCCATCACATGACCAGTGAACTGATCAAATGATATGTCCCACAGTCCCACAGCATCACCTAGCTCGTTTTGAAGTGTCAGTGGCAAGCCACTGATTATCACTGCAACAATGCTGTCAGGGGGGATTCTCATTGGATAACTTAATCTCAGGACTGTCCACAGCGTGTTGCGATGTCTGTCATCATGAGCTTGTGTTTCCACATACACATCCAGCTGTGCTTTTTCCGAGGATAGTTTTGATGTCAGCCATCGCTAGAATAGTTGCAATGGTTTCCTCCTCAAAAGCAGAAATCTATTTACCGGCACCATCATGCAGGTAGGGCAGCCTCTGAATCAGTTCCTCTAAGTTCATTGTAGACCAAGGCTACAGACCAGCAGGGGGTTCTCCGATGCCTCCTCTATTCTTTTTGACGTCTTTGGTTTCCCATTGGGATTATGCAAGAAAAAGCATG
The DNA here is from genome assembly GCA_030770545.1 of Macropodus opercularis. Classification (NCBI taxonomy): domain Eukaryota; kingdom Metazoa; phylum Chordata; class Actinopteri; order Anabantiformes; family Osphronemidae; genus Macropodus; species Macropodus opercularis. The sequence continues at coordinate 2,758,161 of CM061105.1, forward strand.
TTAACCTTTTGCGATTACATGGATTTCTGCACAAATTGGTCATAAAATCTTTTCATCGAAGTCACAATAGAAAAACACAGTCTTCTTAAACTAATAACTGCATAATAATAATAACATTATATGTTTTCATGTTTTTATTGAACATAACATGTAAACATTCACAGTGCAGGGTGGAAAAAGTATGTGAACCTTTGAACTTAAACACTGGTTGATTGAGTGATTGACTGAATGATTGGCAAAAAACGTTTCCTGTAGTTGCAGATTAGCCCTGCACATTTCTGGAGAAATGTTGGACTATTCCTGTTTAGAAAACTGTTTTAGTGCAGCAATATTCTTGGGATGTCTGGTGAATTGCTCTCTTGATGTCATGCCACAGCATCTCAATGAGGTTGAGGTCAGGACTCTGACTGGGCCACTCGAGAAGGCATATTTTCATCTGTTGAAGCCATCTTGTTGTTGATTTACTTCTGTGCTTTGGGTCGTTGTACTGTTGCATCAGTATGTGGATCTTCAGTTGGCGAACAGTTGGTCTTGGCCCCTGCAAAATGTCTTGGAATTCAATTCAATTCAATTCAATTCAATTCAATTCAATTCAATTCAATTCAACTTTATTTATATATTCACAACATCAGTTATCTCAAGGCACTTTACAAGTAAGATTTTAAGACCTTACACAACAACAATTCCCACATAGAGCAAGCTTTTAATTGTAGCCAATCAAAAAATTGTACATTTAAATAGCAACAGCGGAGAGGAAAAACTCCCTCTATAACGAGGAAGAAACCTCCAGCAGACCCAGGCTCAGTGTGGGCGGCCATCTGCCTTGACTGGTTGGGGTGAGGGGATAGAGAAGAGAGAAAATAACACAACCACAACAACAAAACAAGCAGCAACAGAACACAGGCGGGATGGTTGGACCAGCAACTGAACACTGGAGACACACGACTGAGTCTGATGATACCTGTAGATGAGGATAGAGAGAGACAGAAGGGGAGAAGCACAACTAGGAGAGAAAAGGGACAAAGTTAGTCACATGTGGAAATGGAGGCACGTTAGTGGATAGAATCAACCGAAAAGAGCTCAGTGAAAGAAGGACGTCCCCCAGCATCTAAATCTATAGCAGCTTAACAGCAGGACAGGAAAGTTTTAACCAACACATCCAATCTCATCACATTGATTGGACCCCTGACTCCAATTAGGGAGAAATCATTGGCCTAGCGGTTCACATATTGTGAATGTTTACATGTTATGTTTAATAAAAGCATGACATATACATGTTTGTACAGTATTAATTTAAGCAGACTGTGTTTTTCTATAGTTGTGACTTAGATGAGAACACATTTTATTACCAATTTATGCAGAGTTCACATACTTTTTCTTGTAACTGTATGTTTCATATTGTCATTAACGTAGTACGTTTCTCATACTCCTGTTTTATCCTCATTAGCATGTCTCTTTAGATGTTTTCTTACAGTCACAACAGTGTAAGATTGAAACATTAATTTGTCATTTTTCACTCATGTTTTAAATAATTAATAATAATTAAATTGTTTTCATGCCTTTCTTCTTGCTGACTTTGTCAAACTGCTTTCCCTTCTACTTTTACAATCATCCTTCGGATTTACGTGGTACTGCAGTTATTATTCTTTTCTTTTCTAAGGTGTCAACAAATTATCTGGCTGTGGAAACGGCGACAGCTGAAACAGTACTCATCATCAAGGACCAGTGGGCAGAAATCGGTCCACCCCCGTATGCAGACACATAAATTGGATATACTGTTTAGTGATTATGGATATGTTCACCAAATGGTTGAGATATTTCCATGAGCACACCCAGATGCCCATATTGTAGCAAAAGCTATTGTAAAAAAAATCATATCTGCATATGGAATTACAGAGAAAATCTATAGAAATAAAGGCACACACAACATTTTAACCTTATTGCTAGTTTAGGCATAGAACTGAGGGATCATTGCTTTTACCACCATAAACCTTAACACCATAAAAAACGGTGTAAGAATTTTGGTGTAATCGTGGAAGAATTTAATTCATTTGTCTAGTGGAACAAAAAAGCCATAGGAGAGGAAGTTACTGCGATTTACAATCATTTAATTAATGTCAAGTGTAATTTACAAACAGGAAAGACATGTACCATCTTCAAGAATATACAAGACACAAATTAATTCTGACACAATTATTTTGTGCAGTTAGCCATCTTTAGGTCAGGTTTAAACCAATAGAACATTGGAGGAATCACAATGAACAGCACAGCATTGCATCCTTATTTCCTCAATTTCTGCTCATTTTTAACTACACGAAGAGTGAAAACTTAGAAAGGGTCATCAGTCAAGTCTTGCTTTCTGTGCCCCAGAATTTGTATTTTTGTGAAAACAAACTGTTGAGGCATTTTAACATGGTTTCACAGAGGATGGGGGTGATCAGATAATCATCCCTCAGAAAGAGCAAACACTTGTCAAGCTGAAATGGCACACAAGGTCTACTTGAAAATATGCATCTGTGTATCTTTTGCTTTAAGGCCATCTCCTTCAGTGAGCACACAAAATTTTTTTCTCCACCACACAGTAGTCTGTGAAACCAGAACCACTCATGGGATTTGAGTTGTTTTATTTTTTTCAGCATGTCCTACAACAATACAGACGTCACAAAATACATAGTTTTACAAACACAAAGCACACCACCACCTTGGCTGCTGCAGAGGGAACAGGGGAAGTACTGATAATGCCAGTTTGGCTTTAAACATCCTTTTCCTTGCTTTTCTGTTATAGCTTGGGAAAAAAAACAGCAGTTTGCAAGGGAAGGTGCATTTTGGGACTTATTTCCGACATAATAGCATTAGAACAATGAAAGAAAGCTTTCTTCTAACACATACAGACTATAAGAAAGAAATAATGAACGAACGTCTAAACTATGACCTCACTTGATGATGCTTCAACTGAGAAGAAGCAGAAATCAGAGTATAAAAGTTGGAACAGGATCAATTGTTTTGCTTGTTTGAAAAGATCGTGGACAAAAGAATTCTAACCAATACATTTCAGAAAAATTACACCACCTTAATCTTGACAATCTAGTCTCAAGTATTTATCTTTTAGATTTTTTCATTTCTGTACAGTGAAATAAAATCCAACAGCTCTTGAATTTTTCATTTCTCTTTTTTAAAAATACATTAGGCTTTTATTTTCTTGCAGCAATTTTCCCCAAAAATCATTACCACACTCCTTCCAACTAAAAACTGATTTTTGATATTATATACATCTGTCTGTGTGCATGTGTATGTGTGTGCTAATGGTGAATGTGTGCATGTGTTTGCATCCATGTGTGTGTGCGTGCACAAACTCTATGTCATTTACACCCAACACTGTAAACATACATAGACCTATATTACATGTGCTTGCACTGCATTCAGAGAGGGAAGAAAATTTGGTTTACTTCACTAGAACACCACAAAATAGGGAAGAGGGAAGGGGGTAAAGGGTTTGCAGGAAAGAGAAAAGGTGGAGGCAGAGCACTAGAGGAGTGTCAAACTCCTTTTTCAAGGTTTTGAGGTTATTTACAGTTTGGTTGAAAGCTCAGTTTTAGTGGCCCTTTTAAAAATTATCTTAAGCAACAGTGCACGAAGATAGGTTCCTCTCAGGAATAGTGAAGGAAAAATGAAAATGAGCTTTCTGCCAAGTGTTTGGGTTATAGACAGTTGATCAGCACCGCTGAAATGCTAAACAGCTAGAAAGGGGAAAAACAATATTCTCTACTAAGAAGTTCCAACAGGGCTTAGATGCGTGCAGTACCACACATTGCATTTAGTGGTAGTCTGTGAAGCACAGCAACCAATCCTGTTCGGTAGAGGGACTCCAAGTCTGTTTTAAAGTAGTTTTATATTTATCCTGTCTGGACACACAGTTAGCCTTAGAGTCTGAGTGCTGATCAGTCATTCATCAGTCAAGTCAGTCTCATCCTATTCAAGAGTCTCCCAAACAACTGTTTAGCACACTCTTAAGAAGCTTCCGTGCCGTGATCCAGGCCATGACAGAGAGAGAGGTAAGGAAAAAAAAAAAAGATCGAATGGAAGGAAGATGCGATCCAAGATAGAAGGAGCAATGGATGGAGGGATGTGCTCTTTATAAGTAGACACGCCTCAGGTCTCCAGGCGAGGTGATGGTGTTGCACTGTGGGCACAACTTCTTGTTCCCCTGAGATGGATACAGAGAGAGAAAATTCGTTTCTTAATGTCAGACAACGTAAGATGATCACAAATATTAATTCATTTTATCATAACTACTGTGTTGAAATACATACAGGTGTGCAATTTAGGTAATTACTCTGCCCTGCTTTGATAGCATGCCATTTACAGTAGAGGATCAGGTGATAACAAGACAGGTCTGACAGCATGACATTCTAATCCGGGTGGGGTCCACTCCTCTCAGCCTCTCCACTGTGTATACCACTAAGATGGTAGAAATTATAGCTCCAAAATTCCCAAAACATTTAATCTCTGACCAGTGTATGTGTGTGTGTGTTGCTTTGCAAAAAGACACACAACAGTTTTAGTAGTACAAGACTTCACTACCAACATTTGACAAGCCTTTTGGGGATAATTCTGCCTAAGATTTTCCCGCACTGAGACCTTGAGTGTTTGCATTGCAGGAGTGTTGGAGTGGAATGAGGGAGCAGGTAATTTGGAGAATATTTAATTTTAGTTCCTCCCTATGGGGCACAGATAGAGGAATTTACTTAAAATGAAATGAGGCTGCAATGTCACATGGAGCAGTGCGTGTGTGTTTACCAAAGTCCTGAGCCAGCATTCTTCACAATGGACATGCCAGCACTGGATGGAGGTGAGCGGCATTGTGTAAGAGTCCTAACACAAAGAGAGAGACAAAAAACAAACCAAAAAAAACATGACTACATTCTCAAGTCAATAATCAACAACTGTACATTCCCCGAACAACTGCATCGAACCACTGACCACAATACGACATAGCCAGCAGCCATAGAACCATTGAGCAAGGCAGCATGTGGGGGTGGGTGGGTGGTGCAATCAACTGGCAACCTGCAGGTCACACACACACGCACGCACAAATATAATATTGGTCAGGCAATGAGGAAAGACAGGGAAGCAGGCAGGGAGAAGGACAGAATGAGGGAAATAGCCATGAGTGAACTCAACCTGAGGGGCACTTTTCTTTTCTTTTTGAAAAGAAAGGAGCAATGAGGAAGGTGGAGGAAGAGGAGAAGGGGGGCAGAGGAGGGAAGGAGCGCCTTACCCTCCGTAGGGGCTGTGGGAGGAGCCTCTTTATGCTGCTGCCGTAGCCACCAATCACAAGGCCCCTGTACAGGCAGTACAGGCCGAGGGGGAGGGACTTAGCCTGTCTCTCCCTGACCTCACTGGCCAGTGGCCCTGGCCACGGCCCTAGGCTCTTGATCTCCGTACTTGGCTGGAGAGCAGGCTTCCTCTGCGGAAGGGGGGTGAGGGTGTGAGAGGAGAGGGAAGGGGCGAAAGGTGGCAGCTAATCATAGAGCTTTTACCGAGTGTGCGCACATACACAATCACGCCAGTGCAAAATGAGCATGCATATAGCAAGATGGCCAACACACACACACACACACACACACACTCTCTTGTAATAAACCAATAAACAATGATAATTGAAGTTTGACTGGCTATGCTGCTTGTCAAGTAAAGACTTTGATACAGTTTTAGAGATTAGAGTTAGATCAGTATTTGGCTAAAAGGCTTAGCCAAGCAAGTCATTTAAATGCGACATGGAAGGGAAGTGATAAGGTAGGAAAAAAGAAGGAAAGAAACCTACCGAATTACTGAAGTATGCACATTGGTGCATAAAAGTCACAGGTTTGTTATCAGAATATTTAATTAATAATATTTCCTTTTGCTAGTCTTGCCTTGCTCACTTCTTTAAATGGCCAGCAGATGGGGGTGGACATTTACCCATAGAACCAAAACACCCCATGAGTTTACTTCAGGACCAGTAAAACAGTCAAGACACTTGTTTACCCACTTAAATACCACTATCTGACGACAAACAAAGATAATGGGCTATAAATCATATTCTGAAAAAAGTGTTTTCTGAGAAAACAAACTTGACAGTGGCAAAGTTTCTCAATGTCACATAATGTGTTGAGGTTGCAGCACACACCCTAAAGCTTACTGCAGTGCTTTCTAATTGATCTGTTGAGTTTTTGACACAGTAAACGGTAAAGACACACTGGACACAAGGTTCTATGTACATATATCTGTTTGTGTGTGTGTGTGTGTGTGAGAGAGATAGAGAGAAATGACAGACATTGACAGATGAGCAGAGCTGTGTGTCCATGGGGCAGTGAGTGACTGATGGCTGTGCCTTGCACTCTGTGTCACCTTGGTCACCCAGCAACCTTTTGGAAGTGCAGGCGTTGGTAATTATCCGCTTTTCTCACACATTCTCAATCTCATTCACACACACACACACACACGCGCGCGCGCACACACACACACACATAGCACTGAAGCTGTGCGTCTACAGGCTTGAAGGATGACAGGAAGGGCACTTGGCACAAAGTAGGGATCACAAGCACTGATATGGGGGCGGGTGCAGATACAGTCCCATCACAAGACACTGATAAATGGCAATATTGATATTTCTGTTGTGTTATGGCAGAAATAACATAACAGAAATATCAACATTTGACACAAAAAAAAAAAATAAATAAAGCAATCAAACTGTGACAGGGTGCCCTAATCATCTGGTAAAATCAAGACTATACTTCCATGTCTCAGAGAAAACCTCATTAATGAGAATGAGTTTGTTGAATGAGTTACATCATTTTACTTTTCCTACAGCTCGTAACACCTCCCCCAGTCATGATGCAACTTCTGACAATTAAGGAATTATGTGTAGAAAAAACACATCAAAGGGATACTTACCATACAGATGAGACACTTGTATCGGTCGCCTCTCAGTATCTGCTTCTCTAGCTCCCTAATTCGAGCCTTCAGCGCTTCCATGGTGGTAGCTGCAGACTCCTCCTCTGTTACCCTAAAACATGGGGGAAGAGAGAGAGAATGAGATAAATTACAACATAACGTTATATTTTGATGAGCAATAAACTGAAATTCCACACAATCTATTAAGGGCAAGGACACAAACCTACACTGTATACTTGCAGAATTTATTACTAGAAATTGTTTACATAGTTGAGTTTTTTTTTACATAGGTTTTCGATGATTGTACTGCTGTGCTGTACGCATTTCATCTCAAAGAAAAAAAAAACACTTGTAGGACGTGGCTTTCTCCCAATACACTGGTGAAAGTGAAGTAAGTGTCAGTAAGGTTTCTTCTAAAGCTGCTATTTTCTCCAAAACCTATTGGCTGATATCTGTCTAGAAGCCATAGGCCAATCTGTTAGACATTAACTGTGCTTAAAGACTATGATGTAGGTTTAAGAAATTAAAATAATTAAAATTATTATTGTGAAATTAGTTTCATGAACCCACAATGAAAAGAAAATGTCTAAAAAACACCTGCAACATAAGACCACAACCTTGCTTTGCATATGAAAACTGACCTGTTAGTCCGTGATGTGCAAATAGATAGATAGATAGATAGATAGATAAGACTTTATTAATCCCGCAGTGGGGAAATTCTGGTGACCCAGCAGCAGCAGAGAAAAAAACAGTTGAAAAAAATAAAGAGTAAAAATATGTTATACATTATATACAAAAAGAAAGAAAGAAAACAAAAACACAAATGCTATTTTATTGTATTTGTCTATATTTTAAGACTAAACTTTTCAGAATGTGGCTTCAGAAAAACATTGTTATTGTGCCTTGAAACCATCCCTTTCTTTAGTAGGAAGAAGATGAAATCTTTCCATTTAAAAATTCAATTTTTTTTCCAATGGCTTATTTTATTTAATTTGTTTTTACAAACTTCACCTTCTCTTGTTTCCACCACCCTTCAATGCTTCCACACACTATACATTACTTTTCATCCCTTGACAGATGAAGAGCGGAGCATTTAAATTCTTTGAATGCTCTGCACTATCCGTCTTCAACATCTCACGTTCACTTTCCATCCTCTGCATCTTCTTTGTTGTTTTCTATCTGTGGTCATCAATCCTTGACTTTTTAGTTCCTTCTTCTGCATGCATGCATCCCACTTCCATCCCTTTCTTTTCCTAATTATTCCATCATCTTATTCACTATTCTCCATTTCGTTTCCCTAACCAGCTTCTGATTCATGTGTAGCACGATAACAGATAATGTGCATTTAACACTGTCCAACAACATATGAAGTAGCCATAATGAAATCAATAGTCAACACACAAACCAGATGATGATTTTGCAGGGGAGATGAGTCCGTACTAGCCAGCTGATGTTTATGACTGCCATTCACTCATTGTCATGGCGTAGCTGGGTATGTTTTAAAAGCAGCGTGTACATTTATGGTGATACAATAATTTTGAAGCCGAATAGCTTGCTGATCTATGGTATTGATTAGAAGGTGGAACGACAAGAGTAGACAGGGTAAAGGCGGGTGGGCGTAAAATACAACAGTATCTGGCTGTGTGGTAGGGAGTGAGTTGTCCACTCTACTCAGGTATAGATCCTTTCTTTCTGCACCAGGGATTTCTTTCTGAGGTCTCAGCATAGGTCCTCCCTGAGACTCACCATTTCATGTCTATAAAGACCTACTTGGGATGCCTGGTCCAACACACCACTCTATGGCCTATAAACAGTGTTATAAACGTCCTCTTATTAATCCTGAGCTTGTAAAAAGCCATTTAGCCTTGATTAGCCCGCGGGTTATAAAGCAGCACTGGACTCTGGGTTGAACAGGACTGAAAAAGGACAACGGAAAATGTCTTTTTATTAAGAGCTGCAGAAAATCGTTCCCTGTGAAACAATAAGTCAAAAGGAGATGTGGGCAACTCTTTAAAAATAAAAACTTTTCACCATTTCTTTTTCCCTGTTCTTATCATTAATTCTTGTAAAATTTCTCTTCCCCATTGTTATAAAAACATGGCAGTAGCCCTTTAAACAGGGGCACATGGTCATAGAAATGGGAAAGAGAATTGATAGGATAGGAAGAGGATAGTGTGTTAATAGGGTAAAAAAATGGAGAACAGGTGAATTTCAAAGGAACAGAAAGACGATTCTTTTGGGCTATAAGTGACACCTAAAGATAAACAATCTCTCGACCAGCAAGAGGTGCAGGTAAAAATCCTTGAGTTTAAGGCCTTTAAGGCCATTACTTCTGCAATTATTGTTGATTTAAGGTGTCTTTGGGATTTTCAACCTTTTCTGTTTTGAAGCCAAAAGACAGAAATTTATTTCAAGCACGCATAGTGCTTACTAAACATCCCAAGCAGACTTACAGAAACAAGCTTACAGCTGAATGTGGCTTTCAACAGTATATATTAAGTTTCGTTTCTCAGAACCTATATAATCTGTGCGGAAGCCAATATATGGACAATGCTTCTACCTGTATATATGAAATCGAGATTTCCATCCTGAGTTGTGAGGTGATAAAAGTGCCGATATTGGTGACGTTTCTGTTGGGAATCTCATAGGCTCCAGAATATATATCCTTACATACATAAGGATATATACATTACATGGGAAAAGTAGATGTTATGTGTTTAAGATAAAAAAAAACAGTGTGGCCTACTCTTGAAGCCTGACTACATTTACCTCCAAACAATAGCAGTAAAATTTCAGTACGTGGGACTACTAATCTCCCTTATTTACACATGGGTGTGAGTCCAGTGTCACCTAAATCCCACCTGGTGAATGGATGCCATTCACTTAATGAAGCTACATTTCTAAACCTCCACAGGATGTCGCCTACGTATGTGAGCAAACATTCAGCATCTTGAACATGAACAAAGTCAGCCCAGTTTAACTGATCCATCAGAATTGACACAACAAAACTAACTCCAGACTCCAGAAAACAAAAACACCACTGAAACTGAACCCTAGTTACCTACTGTCATGAAATTAACCCTTTCATGCATAGAGGTGACTATAGTGGACAGGTATTAAAATGAGAATGCATGAGTTTTGATGATTTCATCTGCAGTAACCTTTGGTGTAAATACATGTATTTATGTTATCTGAATACATAGTTTTTGTATATCATAACATTCATTACACAGACAATCCATAAATCTAAAAATTAAAATGTTTATACACTAACAGATGCACAATAAGCATTTCCTTTTGTTGCCACATAAACCTGTCCAGTCTATACAACGTTGTGTATGTGCTATTGATGTTATGTCTGTTCCTGGCCTCTCAAATTTTACATGCTATTGTGGCTTGCGAGTCCAAATGTTTGCCCACGCCTGTACTATAGAGTACTACAGGTTCTGACAGGGTCATTGGGTGTGTGGGCTTATTAGCACTTCAGCCCACCTGAATTCGCTCGTCAGATCTAAATCTTTTTGGATTGCCCAACAAAGTTTAAAACAGCTTTACTTAGGGACATCTATAAGTGTTTCAGAAGCTACTTAGAGCAAATACTATTTATCAGTGTGTGTGTCTGCTTGTAACAGTAGACCTCTAAGCATCTATCTCTGCCAGTCCAGTGTAACCTACGGTCTACCAATATTACAAGCAAAATGATGAAATGATAAGATAAATATAATATCATATCAAAAAACAATTAACACGAATTGTGTCAGCGTTTTACCACCAAATCCAACCAAACATGCTATTGAAATATGTAATAAGTACCAATATACTTATATTAATAAAATATAAATAATAATATATAATTTCATATGTAATATGCTTTATAAAATGGGAGCAGTAAATCCCTTCATAAAATCATTCTCTGCACCCAGCACCATGTAAACCACAACCTTAACTACACTGACAAACCACGATAAAACATTTAGGTCCAAGTCGGTATTGATTTCCCCAGCCCTGTATGTGTGTCTTTCAGTGTGTGGGTGTCAGATGGCTAAGGGGAGGGGGGTATCTTGTAACTGCTGGCAAAAGATGATGGGGGGAAAAAGAAAAAGCAGGATGAATATATACAGCTAAGGGGACAGAACAACATAAAACCCAAACAAGAAAAAGAAAAGCAAAGAGTGATGAATGTAGGTTAGTGTTTTTTGGAGGTGGGGGTATCTGGCTTCATCACTTACAAATTGAGGACAGATTCAATTATTTGCAGAAACCACATGGAAATCTCTTTGCATTGTCCTAGCTATAGCACCAAATTTGGCAGCAATCACATTGGCGGAATTGGAAGGGCCATTTATCATAAGAGGAAACAGTGGTTCAGGCATTGTATGTGTATATGTATGTACGTGTGCTTGTGTGTGCGAGCTCATTTATCTTGCAGGGGAATGAGCAGGGGAACGAGCAGGGGAATGAGCAGGGGAACGAGGATGCCCCGGGAGGCGAACAGATCATTACCCATCTGGGATCAGAGGAAGAGAGAGAGAACCAGTGATTTCACTAACGCTGTCCTGTGCATGCTCACGCACACGCACGTGTGCAATGTATCAATGTAACAAAAGGAGACAAATCTCATTTTCATTTGGGGACATAGGGGTATAGAAGCTCCACAAATACACACATTTATAGCATTTGGGGAGGAATGAGGCATGGAATTGTTACAGCCAGCAGGTGACTGCTTGTTTCAATGCAATCATTTGGCATCTACTTCACTCCTTTTAAATGGAAACTCAGATTAAGGCATGTTCTGCCATTAACATCCAATAAAATGCCATGTTGAAAAGCAAATACCTACTCTGGGCTACCGAAGAAACAAATCCAGTTTGCTTATATTTTCCAAATAAAAATGCTCACTGGTATGGAGCATGTTGGTCAAAAACTAAGGACAGGTATTAATAACTGGCAGAGACGTTTTAAAGTCCTGGGACTCTCAGTATATATTGAGGGATATTCACATTTTAATTTCTGCTGCGGGCAAAAAAGAAAAAAAAAAAGAGTCAGGATGCTAGTCTTGGTTCAACCAGCAAGCGTTGCAAAGTTGTTTTTTTTACATATCTCCAGTTTACAGTGGCTTGCAGTAATCTTACAAATGTTACACTAAACATATTTATTATGTGTACTGTAAACTATAACTGCTGTAGTAGGACGTTTTTATCACCTTAACCCTCTTGCAGCCTTCGAGGAGTCAAAACAACCCCACTGTAAGGCTCATTAAAACAGTAATGTATGAAGGATGAATCAATTTATTTTGGGCTTCATGCTCTGTGTCATTGCTTTTTTTAAGGCACTTTCTATTTTAATCTGGAAAAAACTGTGCTTGGGTCTTATAATTATCTAATTATATTCTGTTCATTGCAAAGTTATAAATGTGAATCATCACATCTCCACAGAATTATGTGGCGATATTATATCAGCAGATGTGAAACACAATGTGTGGACACATTTGAATGAGACACCTGCTGCACAGATCTTCCTGCATAAATTCCCCTTTTAGTAACCCTTATTACTTTAATCGGTCATAATACATCCATAATCTAACATTTGATAACTAAATACATTAACAATGAATCAGTACAGTACAGTGTCCATGTCTCGCCGGCTACAATTGTAAGCTGATCTCAACCAACAGGTCATTTAGACATGCCATGTCTTGGCGTAAATGATGTGGAATTGCAGCAGAAATGGCAAACAAACAAGGAGGAGCACTTGACGCAAACACACAGAAAGCAGCACAGGGTCAGAATCTGCACACCACTTGCTCAGGAAGCACATATGGTTCTTTCTGAACTGCTTTGTATACAGTGTGAGCTGCTCTGTTATTCACCACTTTGTGGCTACGGTTAAACACGTGTGATGAGAGTGGTGATATTTTTGGGGCATTCAAAAATGCACTAAAGGCAGACAGGAGAAAAATCACTTTAAGAAACGGGAGTTGGGCTCACCCTAGCTATATATATGTACTATATATATATATATATGTATGTGCGTTAAGTTATTGCATGAAGCAAAAGGACAGGAGAATATGGTTGACATGGCAGAAGAAACTAATCAACCAAATCCTCTTCTCTTTGCTTGCTTGTCCACTGATGTTTCTCCTTCACACGTGCAATGAGCTGACCTCTATTAACCATGCTGGGGACAAGATGTGTGTATGTGTGTACAGTGAGATTGAGGAGATGGATATGAGGAAACTACAGAGCACTGACCTTTCACACAGACGATGTATTAGATAGGGTTGTGTAGTGGTGTGTGTGTATGTGTTGCAATGTGGGTTGCATTTGAATTAATTTAGTTAAAAGTAACAAACAGTGAAAACTCTACCCCCAAGTAAGGATACTAACACAGAACCTCCAAAAACATGTAATGTGGAAGTATTTTTCATGATGAGGTCTTAGTTTGTGAACATGTAGAAGACTTGTTTGACTCAGACTTTAATAGAATCAGTATTTTGGTCTTAAATAGGGTTCTGTGTAGAATAGTTTTAACCCTTTCATGCATAGTGGTCACTACAATGGACAACAATTTAAAAGTTAAAGTTCTCATAATTCATGCATTCTGTTTTCCTATTAAGTAATTAATTAATTAATTCACAACCCCAAAGAAAACCAAGTCTCTCTCTCACACACACAAACAAACAAAGAAATGCACCAAAAACAGATAACATAGGGAATCTAAAACACATAATTTAAGACCCTCAATGTGTTGACTCTTCCACAGATAAGAAAACTCTTCAGAAAATGACCTTGAGTGTGTGTGTGTGTGTGACCTATTTGATACTTTAAAGGGGCATGTGACGTCAGTCATTTTGTGTCTGATCTTTTTCAACTAGATCACAGCATGTATGTGCATACATATTTCTGAGTAACCTACTTTTCTATCTCACTGTTTTTACAGGTGCGTGGAACACACGAGGAAGAGGGTGAAGGAGTGCTGGGGTCTGTCTTGCTGCTTTCTCCATTACTTGTTGAAGGCATTTCTGTAGACACAGACAAACAGGTAACTGGTGGGGTTGGTTTTTCCAATTATAGCCTTAAGTGCAATATATATTTGCAAACTATTACTAGACTTGTTTAAGATTTTCACATTCATCACTTTCTTACCATCACTGGCCCACTTTGAGAACTCAGGAGTTATTCTGTTGGAAGGCATTCCACCACTGCAACACAGATTTGCATTGGGTATTTAAGATACAACTGTAACAGGATAACAACACTTTGCTTAAGTGTCATGCCATAGTGACTTTCACTGGTAGCTTCGCATCATACTTCAGCACGGCTCCCCGCAGTGCCTCTCTTTCCCTTGCCTCTCCTTGGTCTTCTCCAGCTCCGGAGCAGGGAATAATATCTGCCTCTGTGTATTGGGCTTTTCCATACTCCAAGGTGTCATCACCGTCCACATCGAGGTCTGCATCGCTGTCTGCCATGCTGTCCTTGATACTACACGTGGCAAAACCTGTTGCTGTGAAAACAAAAAATACTGTTCTTAGCATTACTAAACAAGACATTATAACATAATTGCGCATTATAACATATCTGTGCAAAACTTTCCTTGCATTAAAGTGACTTGAGATTGCAAAGCTTCACAATGCAATTACATCAACAAACCATTGGTTGATTCCTCAAAGTGACAAAGCTTTGTCGAGAATAGTGGAAACAGTGGAGAGTACCGAAGAACAGTACATAACAAAGCTTAAAAGTGTGCTTATTGTAAAACTGAGCTAGTCTACAACACTGACACTAACATCAAGTCAAAACTTCAGGGTCTCTAAAAGACTCCAGCCTGCTGACACAAGTTTGACATCATAATGAAGTAAATTAGGTAGATACTTGAATAGGCTTCTTTATATGACTTAAAAACTCCAGCAATATGATGTAAGTAGTGGCCTTATAAAAATATTGAAACTGTACTTTTATATTAAAGCTGTACTTTTATATTAAATATATTGAAACGGTACTTTCGTTCGCAGAGAGCGTACAAGGTGAAAATGAAAACAAGCAGTGTCTTATGATAGTAATGTTACCTTAACTGTTATTACAACCTTCCACTCTGCTTCTTTATACATTGTACAGAATCCAAAATCTCCAACAGGACAGTAAAGAATTATGTTCGATTTTAACTGAAAATTTACCATACCTACCTTACGATTTTTCAAAACTTTAGTCAAACATACTCCAAAAATGTGTTGTTTATTTTAAGACATTAAATGATACTGATTACAGTATCAGTATTACAATACTGATTAGAAAGAAAATTGAAAGCAGCAATTCTAGTTGGTGCTGTGTTTTCCAGAGTCACAGTATTGTTTTTTTGTTTTGTTTAATTGGTGGCAGGTAAAGGGATTGAAGCTGAGAAATGAGAGAAAATGAGAGGGATGACATGTCTGTGAAAAAATCTATTGTGATTTGTGTTACTGTGTAACTTTTAGGGTGGAGCGTGGGAGAATATAGAGAAAAAAAATTAAAATTGAATACACATTGCACTAGTGTCATAATCCAACTATGTGCTGATTCATAACCCCAACAAGGTGCACTGTAAGCTAAAGTGACTCTTCAAGATAAGCCTGCACACCTACTGGTATCCTAATGTAAGTTAATTTAAAAGTTCTATAAAAAATACTGACACCTTACCTATCTTTGCATGCGAGAGAGACAGAAAGACAAACAGGGCAAGTGGAAGTGCAGATGAGACTGGCACTTCTGTAAACCCAGTCTTGAGCACTCAGACAAACCCTTACCTCTGACTGCTTCCTTCAGCTCCACTTAGCCATAGAGATCCAGCTGTATATGTATGTCCGTCACTTAGAGTGATCCCTTCTTGCTCAGGACTTTATGTCCCTCTGTCACTTAGTCTGTCTCTCCAACCCCCATGAAAGTCTGTGTTTGAGAGTCTGTCTACTTGTCACTTAGACTATGTCGATCTCAATAGGTATGTGTGTGCACGCAGAAGTGTGTCACTTACGACCTGACGAGCATTTGAAGGTGTATGTGTTTGTGCATGTGCAGGTGTGTTTTACTTAAGATGTGGCTCAGAACCTGTCTGTGTGTATGTATTTGTGACAGACCTGACACCCATCTTATTTACACCTATTCCAATTCCTACAAGCTCTCAACTGGACTAGCTTCCAGTGTGCATGTGCGTAAAGGCCCAGGTATGAGACAGAACGAGTTGACAGCCACCTTATTTACCCCCTGTCCCAGTGTGTGTGTTTCTTGATACTAAACTTCCTATAGCAGTGGGTGTCAGTGCACTGCACTATGTTGTCTTTATCTAAGGACGAATCAACAGCTCAACTCTGAGGTTCTTTCTGGGATTCAAATATGTGTCCCTGCTTCTCGTCGTAACTCTGAGCAATTTACTGCAGTTCTACTGCGGAAAAATAAGAAATCAGCAGGAAGAACTGAGCTAAAAAAACGCTGTGTTAAAACGCACCACCAATGCTAAACTATTTTACAACGGGTCCATGATTTTACTGATCAAATATTAACCCTTTTAACTTTTATTTGGTCTCAGCAATAGAAGTGAACATATGGGAACGATGGAAGCACAGTGTAAATCTAGCCTCCTGCAGATTCTGTTCAGCTACTGTAGAGAGAGTAGCTGGTAGGTACTGGGACATATAATTTTATATGTCTAGTCAACTACGCAGTAATAGCAGAGCATGCTTACGCGACACATAAACTCACCATTACCTTTAGAGATGGATAATATATATATTCTTATTGAACTGGTAAAGAAATCTCTCCCAATCAAAACTGGATTTCTCAGATTTCTGTGCACATGTGTGTCTGTGTGTTCCTAGTCCTTCTATCTATCCCTCTAAGCAGTCTTGGCAGGCCAATCTAATCTGGCCAAGGAAAGGTCAGCCCCACTCTCACTGCCTTTCACTCACATTATACACCAGTACCCCCCTCCCCCCACTTGCTTGTCATTTGTTCTTCTCTCACATTTGTATCTTCTCTCATTTTATGTATTATGTTCTTCATTCCTTCACTTCATCCCAACCTATAATTTTTCCACTTTCTTGACCATGCCACATGTTCCTTGACGATTAGCGTTTTTCTTCTCTAGCTTCACAATTTAGTCTCTGAGTCAGATAGTACATAACACCAACACAGGAGACAGCCAACCTATATGCATGTCACTACAAAAACAATACAAGTACAGATCTGAAGTTCAGGTTCAAAGGACTCATCAGTCTGGCTAACAGACCAGATCAACTAATCAACCTCCCTTCACAACATTAAGTTAAAATGGCAATTGTTGGGACCCCCTACAGAGTAGAGAGGAATGAGAGTCAAAGGTCATCATACTATCTCTCTGCCATTTACAGGTCAGACAGAGGAGAAAAGGTGAGGAGAGGGACACAGACACAAAGACATGTGGCAGCAGTCTTTAAAGTCTATTTACAAAGTACAGATTTCCTCTGGCTCAATACCGCTGGGCCATCTCAATGTGCAATAATCCCCCTCTTCTTCCCCTGGTTCTCTAAGAATAGTCTTATATCAAACCTCAGGATCGGTCTGCCTCATTCCTTTGCTTTTCCATCTATCTCTCTGTGGCTTTACTAGCAGATTTAATTCCAAACTGATTGCTTCTAAAATAACCTAAAGTAAAACTTTTGCAGAAGAATTGGGAACATAGTACAAAACATATGCCCTAAAAATATATGTTTTTTTTTAAGGCAGACTGACACACAAGTTATCTTATTAAGATAATCTTTTTGTTGGGCTAAAAACAAAATTCCATTAGCTAATACATTTTAAACAGGAGTCAATTAACAATGTGTCTTGTTTTGTCTTGCAAAATGTATGTATGTGCTCTCGCCAATTTAATTTTATCCATCACGGCAGGTAATTCCACATGGTGTGTACATCAAACCTCAAAATGGCACTAGATGAAATAACACTCAGAATTTCCAAAACAGATGAAATTATGGTTAAAAATTTTGAATGTAGGCTGAGAACGTTATGTAGTAACTTTTTGCTGGTAAAACAGAAACTTTGACAGTCTACTAACATAAAACAGCACTCTGTCTATGCTGTGTGGGTCAATTTAAACCAGATAAGCTGGTGCGAGACACAGGTAAGTCTTCACTCACACAGAGTTGAATCATAAACTGATCTTGTTCGATTTTTTCTCCCCACTCTCCTCTTCCTTAAAAGGGCCCTGGTCCCTCTGTTTTTATTCCCTGCAGTCTCAAAGGGAGGCAGGAGTGGTGGCACTTCACAGAGGGATTGGCCCTCTCTTCATCTTGCCAGCTGAGGAAACCCCCCCACAACATCGCTATATCCGTCTGGTTGACCACTGGCTCTCAAGAGCCTGCTTGATTCAGCAGCATGTTTTAGAACCACTGAAGATCTTTACAGATGAAATCCATCTTGTGAGTCTTCTGCCAAATGTGTGTGTGTGTGTGTGTGTGTGTGAGAGCATTTTTCAAGTCGGTCTCCCCAGGTCAACTCAGTTATCTGTGTCACATCACAAGCTGCCCTATTAGAGCACAGCAGAAGGGTCCTGTGTCTGCTCACTTAACGATGTGAAGCAGAGATGGATGGATGGAAGAAGTCACCTTCCACCCCCATAAGCATCTGTCTGTCTCTTCCTGGCTTGCAGTAAACAAGCGAGTGAGGGAGGCAGGTGAGGCTCAGCATGTGTGTGTTCAACAACAGATCCAACAAGGAGAGACAGGAACAAACAGGGAGAGGAACACATGAAAGGAGAAGCCAAGCTAACAGAGTTTGAAACAGGCTCTTAGAGTGGCCTTAACTGAATTCTGAGCGTTTCTTGAACCAACAACAACCTGTAGACCGTAGCCACACACCTCTTTCAGGTCACTTGTAATAAATGACTGGTGTACGTTGTCACATCTGTTTTGAAGTGGAGAAAGCAGTGCTGACAGCACTTGAGCTAATTCACCATAGTGCGACAATTCAAACTTCTCTTGCCATTTTAATGGTCTTCACCTTACAAACGTCAAAAGAACATTAGTTTTCGACCTAGTTTAAGTACCATCCAGCTATCCAGAGGCAGGTCAGACCAGCTGCTGAAGTAAATGCTCTCGAATAACCCAGAATGGCCAAGAGTAACACACACACACACAACAGACTGGAATAGCTGAGAGAAATTAGGTCTTGTCCAATTTTTACTCTTAAATATTAATGCTTTTGTAGTGATTTAGCTACATCTATCATTATCTTTATGTGAATACAGCTAAGGCAGAGGAAGGTTTCTGCTGAGCATTGTTTTACTGAGAGAAAGGGGCTTACTGGCATAAGAAATACATTGATCAAACTCAATGAATGTTCCTTACCTATTTATAATTTCAGAAGCAAGGCTTGATTATAATACTAGAGAAAAATACAATCAGTCTCATAACTTTTCACTTTAATGGCCTCTCCCTCTCTAAGTAGGTCTGATAAAAGTTTAAAGAGTGTCAAAGAAATGACCAAAAAATGCACGGTGACAGAAAGCTAAGTGGGTGGATTGTAGGTGTTGTGTCACAGAGCAGCTTCTATGTTCCCCAGTGACCAGCTTTCTCATCCACTTCTATAATTGCATTTTGGGCACACACATAGCAGTGACCAGAAGGTCAATTGCCCAGCTAAATGTGTTTTCCTTCTCATTGCTAAGAGGGTTGTGCAGGGCCAAGCAAAGTTGAGCTGGGCTGACCCACACCCAACGCAAACTGCCAAGAGTCCTATGGCACTATTAAAGCTCCCGGGTCACACTCTACACTGGTCCCAGACAAGTGATGGTGGTCACACTGGATAGAACCAGGGAAATGGGCTGAGCCTGTCTAGACATTGCGAAGTAGTGTGATTGGACATGACCACAGGGCAGTGACCTAACAAGCTAATGGCTAGAAGCCTTCATCATTAACAGCTGATCCAAAGGAGGACAGGAGATAACAATGGAAGCAACACGGAACAGAAAAATCTAAAACATTATGAACCATTAGAAAATAAGTATGTTTGTACCTCTAAAGCCTCCTTCCAGTAAAGCGGTGGCTCTGATCCTTTTCTGTCCCGCCCACTCGTACTCCTCAAATCCCCGCCCATTCTCTCCATCCATGTCTGCGGAGTCATCTTCACCCAATGCACCGTCGTGCTGACACAAAGACACACAGGTCCTAATATTAATAACACAAACTGAACCATACCCTCTGTAATTGAGGCTAATTTTCCTTTCAGGTTTCACCAAACTATAGTGCACTATTTTTATACAGTGGTAAAGTCATACGGTTCTCTTGTCACATGAACGTACTGAACATATCCCAAGTCTGAGATATAAGGTGCCCCTGAATATATATATATATATATATATGTGTGTGTGTGTGTGTGTGACACTATACAACACACTCTGTAATTGTCCACAATGTTTAGAATGACTTTTTCACTTTTTTCACAAAAACACGTTGCTGGTAAATCTGAGTTATAAAGTGTAGTCAATGCTGGAACACTACATTATGTATCGCTGATGGACAAGAGAAATTAGTGTGTCTAACTATTATGATAAACAGCTGTTAATGAAGTGAGGTACAGAACGAGTGGTGGTTAGTGTTGGTGCCATGTGGCACCTGGTATTCACTTAGCAACAGTAGGAAAATGAATGACATACAAGGACGACCTCATTAACAATTACAATTACTTAAGACCCAATGAATATGCTGCAGTCATGTCATATGAGAAAAACTGTAGATACAGACTGCACCGTTAAGGTCATCTTCACAAAGTACAAATGTAGCAACGTAAAACAACTTTGAACGAAATAGAAAGTATATGTATATGTGGAATATAGTTTTAGTCACAGTTATTCCCATATAATATGAAAACAAGACTGACACTTCTATCTAGAGAAGCTATGCTGACTATTGGTTGGTGTCTACATTATGGCATGATTGGACAGTATTGACAGGTAAAGAGGTGACTGGTCAATGTCTACAGGAAGAGAAGGGTTGATAGGCTGTCCGACTGGTGGGACAGGAGCCTTGATTGTACTACCTGGATAAGGCATAGTTCCACATGTCTATTCATCTCCTCCTCGCTCCCAGCCAATGGGGCATTGCACAGTGGACATACCTGCCCCCCCTCCTCTGGCTTCCTCCTCTTCATCTTCCCTATACGGGCTGTAAACAGAGGCAACATTCAAAAAGACAAACAGACTATTTTTTAATGTCAATTTGTGACAAAAGTGTTCTAAGTGTTTCACTTAAGTTGTCTCAAGATTAAAAGGCACAAATTACCCTCAGCTGAAAGCAATATGGCTTCTTCAATCAACAAAATAAATAACAATCTCAATCCCTTTTCCACTCTACGGCCAAGCTACTTCACTCCACTGCCTTTCTCTACTCCTGACAGAGCACCCACCGCCTCACATACCTAATTAGAAATTTAACAAAGCAGAAAAGCCATCATTGTGCCTCTGTTTTTTTTCTTAACTGCAAATGGCACACAGGAACATTAACTTTTAGCTGACAGGGAATGCATAGGAGGTCAAAGACAACTTTGGTGAGAAATGGAGGTACAGGAAAAGGAAGAAAACATAACAGTAGAGGAGGAAGCACAGCACCCTCCAATTAATATATTTCTAACAGTTGATTTATAAAATTGTTTAGTCAGCATATTATTTCAAATGTTTTCTCAGTTACATTGCATCACACTAATGGAGTACAAAGAACAGTAGTACAACAGTACAAAGAAGGGCTAAAGTCGCCTCAATGTTCTGAGGAGCCTGAACTCTCGCAGATTTTCTCTTGTTTTGCACCTCATGTTTTCTTGTTAGCTGCTTAACAAGTGAATATTTACAATGTGGGATCAATAAAGATTTGTCCCAAAGTTAAAATTAAATGGAAAATGAATACAAGTTTGAAAGATGTTACTCAATAAAGTTTTTCCTAGGAAATTTATAGCATTTACCTACCTAAGTGTATTCAACCACGTGGTTGACCTTTAATACTCATAGACAAGTGTCATATAACATCAACAGAGCAACATATACTGGCATCAGTATTAAACAATATCATTAAAATACAGTTCAGAAACTAATTGTCATACTATCATAATCTACTGCTTGTGAAACTGAAGACATCATAATGCCAACTGTGAGAATGAAGATTTATTTTCATTACACCATTACTGTATCAGTTTTATGTTTTATGGCTGCTACTACTACCTATTTGAATGTCATTCGAAAATAATTTATGGCCAATTAATGACATATGAATAATCAACTTTAAAAATAATTCAGAAGTTGAGACGCTTTGTGTACATACCATTCAATCTTGTTTGCCTGTTTGCCCGGACTCGTAAAAACGTCTGCAGACAAATGACAAAAAATAAGGAGGAAATATACGTTAGACACTGAGAAAGCATTATTAAATGTTTAGGACTACAAATCTAACTTTGCCTAATGAGATTGTTGTAGACGATAAAGTCTTATCTTCAGACTAGTACACTCCAATAAACAAAACCTACTTCTCTCTTGTTTTCCTTCTCCTCCATGACTGTCGGTTTTCTGACTCAGCTTCTTCGACAGCCGCAAAAACTAATTTCTGCAAACTGTCCCAATGTGCTTCCAGATACTGTTCATGGCTGAAAACTATAGTTTTGGTCTAGAATTTAATACTGATGTAAAAGGATTGAAAGTAGCGCCCGTATAAACGAAGATCACTTTCTGTCCGACGCCATGTTGGCATGTTTTGATCATGTGACACACTAAAAACGGATACAGAAAAACGTCACTTGTTGTTCGGGATATCGGCCACTAGGGGGCAGCAGTTATTACACAGCTGCTGTAACTACATGCATTAGTTAATGTATCATGTGTAGAAATACATCTAAAATGGAGAAGTAATTATTATGATTTATGATCAGATTTAAATTCTAAATTTAATGTAATGTCATGTAAAACACCCACTTGTCACTAGTAATGAACAACCAAAAGAAAAAAGTGGATCTATGTTTAACTACACAATCACACAAATAAGGCTTGGGGCCCTTTTAGTGTCTTACCGCAGGGTGAGATATTTTAGATTTTCCCTATTTTATTTCCATGAACTTCCATTGTGTAGGAAAAGTAAAAGCATGTGTGAATAAAACTGACAACTGACATTATGATATACATTTATTGACACAATCTCCATTTCTATCTCCACTAGTACATGTGCCACAGGTATGGGATTCAGCTATGTGCTAACTAAAGCATTGCCACTTGCAGTTATAGATGCCTTGCCTTTGACATGGCAAAAATGCAGTGGCTCTGTTCGCTCTGTTTTAGCCCTCCACTCTCCAACCTACCAGCAATTGAGTTCTAGGTTTACATGGACTCCATAGCCACTATTACTTATCAATTATGATACAGCCACTGAACGGATGCAGGTAGGTCATGATTGTAAAAAAAATGCACAGGGTGCACCGAGACAGCATGACAGGGAGAGAAGAGGTGCCAAAGTCTGTCATTATGCTCAATTTTCTGGGTGGTAAAAAGAGTCACCATTGACTTAATCATTTGTATAATATAAGGTGATTTCAGCAGTTTCACTTAATGAGAAAATCTACTTTATTGCTATAAGGTCTTTATGACCTGTGTCATCCACAACATATGGATGTAGCGTCTGCACGGACTTAATAGTTCTTATTTTATGGTGTTAGGGGGTAAACTCACTTAACCCAGAGATACATCATGACCAGAAGAATTACCTGATCAAACACTGATGAATATGAGGCATAAAAGCAGGGTGGCTTAAAGACACCAGAGATTTAAGGGGACTGGTCTGTTGGGCAACTTAACTGCTGAGGGAGTATAAAAACCTAAATCTAACATAATTCTCTGTTGTACTGGTTTTAATCTGTCATAGTTAAGGAAGTTGATGATTTGATTTCACACATTAGGGAAGCCATCGTAGGATATGCCTTGCATTTCTATTCATATACTGACATTCAATTAAATGTAAGTAGAATTTTATGCGAGGGAAACATTAAAGATTGATGTCTGCTTTAGTTTTTGATTAGAAAAACAACCAAACAATTATGTCAAGTAATGAAGCAATTTCTTTAGGATATGTTACTTTTTATATATTGTTATGTAATTGTCACATCGAATTCTCTTTTCTCATGGATGGGTGCAAAAAATAACACCTGACAAGTGTGCATTCTACTACGTCATCTTTAGTGAAGAAATAGCGTTTTGTGCATTATTATAAAATTTGCTGACTGGCTTCAGTAACACGCTGTACTATATTGTGTGTATAAAAATAAAATAGATGCATATACAATAGCATGCAAATGCTTCAAAATATTTTTAACAAGAAATATTTTACAAATTGTGTCTGTGTGTGTGCCCGTTTGTGCGACCTGATATCTGTCAGAGTGGTGGGCGTCTTCAGAGGAAAGCGGTGAGACCACTGGAGACTCTCCCTCACGCTTGATGTGCACTGACAACAGCATCGACTGGAGGAGAGGAGGAGCGAAAGAGAAATGAAATGTAGCACCAGTTCTTATGTGACAGTCACTGTTTGAGAATAATCTATAAACACAGGCACTGATGGTTCAAACATACATTTCGATCTAAGGTAAACAGATACAATGTCACGTCTCAGTGTGTGCTATGCTTTCACTTGACTCGACATTGAGACCATTTGATCAAAATCATGCCCATTAGCTTTTTGATATAGGCAAGTCATATAAAATATACTTTTTTACTGCAATAAACATAAAGTACATAGATCATTAGCTGATGTGGCTTAGGGTTAGGGATTTGGTTAACTGTGCATAAACATTTACTGCCATTAACAGAACTGTTAAACGCTTAAGACGTTCTAAGGAAGTTCTAAGAAATGAGGAGGTTTGACATATCAAACAAAAAAGTGAAAAATGGATGATCAAATTGTTAAATGTTGGAAATCTGCAAATAAATACTGGGTAATTGCTTCATTTTTACTTTAGCATGTACTGTATATCAAACAAAGACATTTTAAAAGAGACATTTTCCAATTCATTAAATTAGAAACTTACTTCTATATAATGAAATGTCTTGCATAGAAAAGATAAACGCAGATGGAATGAGGAAAGGAGGGAACTTGATTTACCCCAGATTCTGAGAGTGACATGACATTAATGATGACTGTAAAATGCCTCAATTTGTCTATAAAATTCCTTCTATTGATTAGCGCCAATATTTATGGAATTTTAGGATTGGAATAGGGAAGAACAAGGCAAGAAGGAAGACAAGGAGAAAGGGGGAGGAATGGTAAACGTGGGAAACGGAGGATTGTATTGTCACTCTCTCTCACATTGGGCTTCTGTCTCATAGACACAACTACTTTCTTAACTTGCTCTCTAACAGAGCTATGGTACATCTTAAGTGAAAGAAGAAATGCAAAAGGAAAAACAAGAGGTTATATCATATTCTCTGAAGGTTTCACCCTGACAGAGAGCAGTCAGTGTGTGTGCTTATGTTTTCATGTGTGGATGTGCTGCTGCTCTTTCTCTCTTACGAGGCAGCTATGAAATATTTGTATTTACAGTCGTCTCCTATTAATCAAGTGGAAAGGGGCAGAGCAGAGGCTTAAGTGCTCGACAGCAGTAATCTAATAATAATATGTGAGAAATGGGCAACCTCCAGTGATGCCACAGTAAATTGGACATTATGCATATGCGTGCATGCGTGTGGGTGGCCTTTTTTTCTCAATTATTCCCAGGTTTGAAAAAGGCCAGGAATCATTTACCTGGGGCGTTTTGGGAATATGCTTTAGTTTTATTATTGGAATATGACATTTATCTGTATTCTACACAGAGATTATAAATAAAGATCTTCCATTGAAAGTAAGGTCTTTTTAAGCGCATGGTAAATTTGAGAAAATCTTGAAATTTAAACACAAAGCCTTAGTCTTGATGGAAAAAAAATGGTAAAACCTGCTTTATAAAGTTAATTTAAAAAGTTTCAATACACAAAAATATGTGTAAAGCATTCTCGCTTCTAACATGCATGTGCTGTAGTATCCATGTGTGTATCTCTGTGTGTGTCTCTGATGTCACTACATCTTTTTCACCTTTCACTAAGTTATCCTTGCAAGTGAGTTGTAAGGAGAGATGTTGGGTTAATCTCCAGGCTAACAAGGCTGGTTGGTGCATTCTGGGTAGGAAATGATAACAACAGGCCTATGTGCTTCAAACTGGCCCTCTCCATTCTCCATGGCCTGCCACTGAATACTAAACAACAGCAGTAAGATGCACAGTCACGACTGGAGAAGAAGGCTAGCGTTAACCTGGCAACCCTGCTCTGTCTGCCTTTTTCAAGTATACGCCCATCCACAATGCTGTGAGTGTGGCTCTAAGCCCGGGTCAGCCCCCAAAGGTGTATAGGGATGAAAACTGATCCCCAGGATTATTCTGGAGGTCTATGTGCACATCAGACATGATTTTTGTGCAGTAGAGCAACAAACAAGGAAACAAAGCACCTGACTACTTCAGTGGATCCTTTAGGTAACTGCAATGCAGACTAGAGTTAACACTATAACAGTGGTCAAGAAGGCCTAGCAGAGGCTATTTTACCATAGGCCTTGGAAAGTTGTTGAACGTTGAAGTTCTTACAATGAGAGGAGCCTCAAAAAGGCACAGAAGATAATAAAAGCCTCTATCTCACCCTGGTCAAATGCTTCGAAAACATTATATATTATATTTTTTCTATTTAACATTTTTTTAAATTTACAGTAGTTTGCTTATTTTGTAAATGGCTGTGCTAACTAATAGAAAACCTGTTGGACATGGGGGGGGGGGGGGAATAGCTGTGGAACAAAGGAAGACAATTATGTTTGGTAAACTGAATCAGAAGCATTATTATAACCATCTGTGGTATACAGCATATTCAAAGCCCTCTGAAAAGAGAGATGGGCTTTTCTATTAAATCTGCTATCTGAACATGTTCAGGATGTGGAAAGGTCTCCTTTTACTGCACGTCAGAAAAAGTCTCAGAAAAAAGATACTTAATAGAATATTGAATCTCTCTACCATGTAGTATTATGTGTAGTTTTTCTATCTGTCTTCAACATCCCCCTGTCTCTCTAAATGGAACAATGGTGCTCACTCATGCTTGGAAATGAAGGAATGGGGGTGTTAAGAAAGTTACAATCTGCAGTCTTGGTAACGGGGCGGCAGTGGCTCAGAGGTAGAGCTGTTGCCCACTGACCGGTGGTTCAATTCCTGGCGTCCCCAGTCATGTGCTGATGTGAATGTTTGTGTGTGTGAATGGGTGAAAAGCGCAGTGTCAATGCGCTTTGAGTACCGATAGGTAGAAAAAGCGCTATACAAGTGCAGACCATTTACCCGTTAACAACCAATAAATGTAAAACATAGCATTGAGATGAAAAGCAATACACAAACTGTGATTCTCTAATCACAGAAAAAATAAAAGAAATAGAAAGCACTAAATTCAACATACCTTGGGAGTTCCTGGAGTGGCCACTCCATCTTTAGATGAAGGATTCTTACTACAAGGAAAGACAAAAGATTTTGTGAGGTTGATTTTATTGTCTGCTTTGATGAGTACCTCTGACTATAGAATATCAATGGTTTTTGCATGAAAGATGATCTTGTTTGTGCTTCACACAATTTCCTCCACCAGCCGCTCATTCTATTTGATTCTTTAAGCAGCTACCTCTTCATTTGGCGAAACATTCATTCCCGTAGCGATCGTGGGTGTGCTGGAGCCTATCCCAGCTGTCTATGGGCGAGAGGCAGGGTACACCCTGATGCCAGTATATCACAGGGCCACACACATATAGACACACAACTTGTCCTGCGCACACTCACACCTACGGGCAATTTAGAGTTTCCAGTTAGCCTAACTTCATGTCTTTTGACTGTGGGAGGAAGCCGGAGACCCCAGAGAGAACCCATGCCACACGGGAAGAACATGCAAACTCCACACAGAAAGGCCCCCTTGTCACCTCCGGGAATCGCTGTGAGGCGACAGTGCTAACCATCTCACCACTGTGCCATCCTTTGATCTCTTGGGCGGCAGTGGCTCAGAGGTAGAGCTGTCGCCCACTGATCGTAGGATCGGTGGTTCGATTCCCGGCTTCCCCCAGTCATGTGCCGAAGTGTCCCTGGGCAAGACACTGAACCCTAAGTTGCCCCCGGTGTGTCAGCTTAAGCTGCATAGCAGCTCTGCCACCGGTGTGTGAATGGGTGAATGAGACGCAGTGTCAAAGCGCTTTGAGTACCGATAGGTAGAAAAGCGCTATACAAATGCAGACCATTTACCAAATGCAGACCATGTTCAAATTTTCAACTTCTATGCTGTGTGTGTATGTTTGTATCTGCTGCTCTCTGCTATGTCTCTGGGCTTGTTTTGTGTTAAAGTCAAACAACAGGCCTCAACTCCACCAACAAAAAAACAAAACATGGGTGAGACAGTCAAGCTGCAGAGAATGCAGAAAAATCTGCCAACACCCCCTCACACACACCTTGCTTACCCATTTTCTAACTCTCTGTCTCTGTCATCTCTCTTGTCTCCTGCCTCTATCTCTCTTTTATTCATTACCAGCTACCTCTGCAAAGGCATTAACAGCAGACATCTCTACCTGTTTCTTGACAGTGTCAAAAAGCAATGAGAAAAAGAGGGAGGGAGAGAACAAGAGAGAGGGAGAGGACAGCAGCCACCTGCCTGCTGCGCTGGGAGAAAATTGCCACTATGACAGAGAGGGTCCTAGAGAGCTGAAAGTAGGGAGAGAGAAAAAGGGTAGGGAAAGAAAAAAGGTAAAAGATGAAATGTGAGGTGATGGAGAGATGTGGTGTGCGAGGAAAACAAAGCAACATAAAGAGAGAGATTGGGCAAGGAACAGATGAGAGAGGGCAAAAAATGGAAGAAAGGGAGCATGAGAGTCAGTCGTGTCTCTTTTCTGAGCTTCACACATCTGTTTGCGGAGTTCTATTCATTTTTGATGGAAAGGGTTATAGGACTGGAAATTCCTGCTGCCTTCCATGTGAAAGCAAATAGAAGTGTGTGGAAACAAGTGAAACAAAGACACAGAAAGAGAAAAGGAGGAAAATGAAAGAAAGGAAGAAGGGAACAAAAGCAATTTAATATATAATTTGGTAATGAGGTATGTGTGTGAACAGCAGAGATAGTAGAAGACTGCTTCAGACACCCACTGTCCCACTGTATCACACAGAATCTACTTTAAATAGCAAAATCATAAAGAAAACCTGTGAGATTACAAACACAAACTCAGATGGTGGTTCAGATTTGTATCAGAAATCACAATGAATGATTTCAGTTTACAAATAAAAGAACTGTGGAAAATAATACAGGAAATTAAAGAAAATTAGTTAGGGAAGAAAAAACACGGTGAAACAAAAGGACAAAGCAGCAGGAAGTTTGAGAATAAAAAGGTTTGTTTGAGTGATGGGTCTTTAAGATTCCTTATTCCCATATCCCACTGTCCCATTGTCAATGAAAATGCAGGTTAGCAACGTGAAACATTTGCACCAACATTGTTTGTGGTTTTACAGTTTTTGTCTCTGAGAAACAGACAATACAGGACAATACTGCAATTTAGTACTGTATTCATATTTAAACAATTAAAAGATATACTATATAAAGGCATAGCAAATATGTGCACATTACTTTTAACCACCCGCTATATCCAGCTATATTAAATGGTCAAGACTCCTAAATTAAATAAATCATTAGAAAAATAAATTATCTAATCTAGATCTAAATCTAATTAAAGCAATGTAGAATTAAATAATTATTAATAATAAATAAATACATTTTTCAGTTTAAACTATCTGAACCGTTAGACTGGGCATTGCTGAAGGACAGATATTTATAGAAGGGACCAAGCAGATGTAAGGGCACCCTTCTCAGTTGTGCACGCACACACATTTGTTTCCATATCCACAACTCTTTCATTCAGCAAGCGCTAGTCATCATTAAAGGCAGACTTACTACAAATTGGACCAAATTCCTACTGTCACTTTCAATGATGGCTGCTACCATGCAGAGAGCCGAAAGGAGGGAGTGACAGTGCGAGCGTGTGTGTGCCATACTGTAGCACCAAACACATTGCGTGTTGCTTTCATGTTTGGTTTTTGCTAGTGTGTCATTCCCTAAGCCTGTTTGCACTCTGTTCATTTCCACTTTCCTCAACATCTACCTTCCTTGGTAGTCACGGATTAGAACATAGCATTGGGATTAAAGGCACAGCACTGGGATGGTTTAAATCTGATGTGTTAAACAGATGCCAATTTGTTCATGTTAATGATCAATCTCTCATCACAAAAAATGCTTTGCTTTGAGTTCCGCAGGGTTCTGTACATGATCCAGTACTTTTCAGTCTATAAATGTTTCCTCTTGGTAATATAATTATAAAACACAACATTTTCATTGTTATGCAGATGATACTCAGTTATAATTGTCTATGAAACCATATGAAACAAACCAATTTGTCAAACTTCAAACTTGCTTAAAAGACATCAAATCATGGATGTGCCTTCTATCCTCAGTTAAATATGGCCGCTTAACCTAGTTGTGTTTCTTCCTTTCTGTCCCTCTCTCTCTCTGTCCTAATCTACAGGTATGGTCAGACTCAGAGTCGTGTTCAGTTGCTGGTCCAACCATCCTGTCTGTGTCCGTTACTGCTTGTTGTTGTTGTGTTGTTTTCTCTTTTCACTATACCTTCACCCCAACCAGTCAAGGCAGAAGGGCCTGGTTCTGCTGGAGGTTCCTTCCTCTATGGAGAGGGAGTTTATCCTCTCTATTTTTGCTATTAAAATGTACAGTTTATTTATTGGCTACAATTAAAAGCTTGCTCTATGTGGTATTTATTGGGTTTACTTGTGGATGGTCTTAAACCTTACTTGTGCCTTCAGATAACTGCTGTTGTGAATTGGTGCTATATAAATCATCCATCCATCCATCCATCTTCTTCCGCTTTTTCCCCGAAGGGGTCGCGGGCGTGCTGGAGCCTATCCCAGCTGGCTTTGGGCGAGAGGCAGGGTACACCCTGGACAGATCGCCAGTCCATCGCAGGGCCACATATATAGACACACAATCACAGTCATACACACACTCACACCTATGGGCAATTTACGCATCCAACCAATTGACCTAACTGCATGTCTTTTGACTGTGGGAGGAAACCGGAGACCCCGGAGAAAACCCACGCAGACACGGGGAGAACATGCAAACTCCACACAGAAAGGCCCCCGGTCGCCTCCGGGAATCAAACCCGGGACCTTCTTGCTGTGAGGCGACAGCGCTAACCACCACACCACCGTGCCGCCCCCCTATATAAATCAAATTGATTTTAATTTAATTTAATTATTACTGGACTTGAAGCAGTTTTCATATAATATTGCAACATTCATAAATACACAGTACAGTACAGAGCTCTAAAAAACAACTAAGCTTTTGGTTCTTTGTTATTATCATACTTTTTACATTTCCAGTTAGTTTTTCAATTAATCTTGAAAGTAAAACAACATTCACTTCCCTTTCTCTTCACAAAAAATACGTGTGTTGGCTTAATCATTGCGGAAAACAGATTTATCCCAGCTCACTGCTTTTTCCAAGGAATAACACTGATTTAAAAATCATAAAGGGGAAAGGACAGAAATATACTGTATGGGGGATAAACCTGAGACAAAATGAGTGGAGGAGATTCAGAGAAATAACTAGGACAGAAATAAAGAAGAACAGGAAAACAAGAAGAGAGAGTAGAAGAAAAGAGAAAGGATGAAGAGGACTGGTACATGTACATGGATATGGAATGAGGACTATAGAAGGTGTAAACGAGGGTAAATGAAGTATGATTTCCACGTGGGGTGACGCTATCTGTTGCCCTTTTCCTCCAGGTTAATGGGAACCATCATAAAGCTGTGCCGCTTAGGTGGAGACCAGGTCACAGACAAACACTCCCACACACATATGTACACAAACACACAGACTTGAACACACAGCCAGGTGAAATATGGATTCTAATGGTTGTATCCTATCGTTAAAAGGGCTCGTGGTTGATTTATCTACCGTAAAACTGGTCGTGCAACTGCCAGGGGGAGAAAAAAAGAGGCAATACTGAACTTTAGGTCACGGGTGTGAATCCTGATCCTTGTAGGAAACACTACAGCAGCATTACGTTGACAGCATACCAGTGTCTTTTATGCACTTTTATAGCACTAAAATCTCAGATTTGAAACATTTTAAATTCAGATCAATTAGCCTGAGATTAAAGAATTAGAGCTCAGCCATCACACTGCACCTAAAATATGACGCATATTGCTTTGTTTACCATTCTAAGACACTGATATTGAGACAAAATTAAAATAATGCACTTATCAATTTTATATTCATCATGAAACCTCAAACCACATTTTAACAAATCTACCATTAAACCTTACGGAAACATTGATATCAAATTATGGAGGTATTCATCTAATCTTATCTAATCTAATGTGTTTATCTTAAGGCCTATTTACACCAAACCACAACCCTGATACAACCCAGACATGATGAGTGTAATCAGGAAATGATCATCATCACGTCATTTGCACAGCCAACTAATGGCTGTTCCCTTTTTTGAGCACTTAAATACAGATGGCACAGGTTTATGGATGTTGTGGTTAATGTTAAATTTAGGGTGGGCGTCAATGCAATTAAAGCAAGTGAATATAATGTCATCTTGAAGTGATGAATACCATTGTGTGCACATGTATGTGTGTGTGGGTATGAGAGAGAAGCGTACTTGAGGCAGATGGTTGCTAGCCTCTCAATCTCTGTCTCCATGTGTTCTTGTAGCTCTCCAGGCCTGAGCAGTACCTGGCAGATGGGGCAGACTGGAGCCTGGCTGTCATACAGGGACATCTTCTTTTTACCTGGAGACAATTGAGAAACATATCAAAAAGAGAAACATCTATGTGAGTAAATGTGTGTTCAACAAACAAAAATAACATACAGAGGGATAACAGAGGGTGAAATTGTGTGTTCCACCATGGCAAAACCAGTTTTTTTCTGACTCAAATTACGCACACAGTGGCTGTGAGTTATACATCATACATTATCTTAACACACATGCACAGAAAGTATTAGACTGCTGTACAGTTTCCGCTGGCTAGCGTTCCTTTTAGGTCAAACCACAGCCATGGATAAGATAATGCTATATAAAGTCTGCCAACACAACCTCACTTCATTGTCCTTATCAGCAAGGGCAGAAGGTGGGACCCACCTGTGTGTGTATATCTGTTTGTGCATGTGCATACAGTATGTGTTCTAAAGTGTGCAGTCTGCATAGCACTGTGTTTGTGTGTATATACTGTAGAGTTAGAAAATATAATCTATTGAAAGTGTCTCAGTGTTTAATGTTGGAGAAAATTCCTAAATTCCTGTATTTAACCAATCAAATCAGATGCTTTTTTAGCGCAGTAACAATCAGCCAGGATATCCTGTATACACTGCGTGAACCAAGTAAAGGGGACTTTCGTTCTTTTTAATCTCCTTTACAACCCTTGCGCCTCTTGGGATATATATCCTTGGTCACATATTGGCCTGTCAGAACTGTTTCCTACAAGAAGACCCATCAGGAGACAACCAGGGAAAGGTACATACCACAAGTAGACACAAACACACACATTTCTCCTTCTCTCTCTTTGTCAGAACGTGTGTGTGCATACTGGACTCCCATTCCCCTGCACTGCTACTCAACAGATCTCACAGCACTGGATGCGTTAAGTGACTTTGAAAAATGTGTAATCGATTACTCTGTCTCTTTGCCTGTCTTTCTCTACTTATTTTTTTTAACCACACCTCAATTTCATCCCTCCCTTGCTTATTCTGTCCCACCCTATCCATTTATAATTTTCTGCTCCCTACCATGTTTTTTATTTTTCATTTCTTTTACTTTCTTCTTCATCTAGCTCTTATCTTCACTTTCATTATTTCTTAGTTCAACTCTTTTTTTCCTAACAGTTGCTTCTGTATTTTTGTTGCTTCTGTCTTGTTCTCCTCATCTCCATTTAACAACGCTCCTTCCTTTCTTTTTTCTGCTCTACCTTCTCGTCTCCACACTCACCTCACTCCCTGTGGTGAATTTCCTTTCTCATCTTCTTTTACCATCAGCCCAACATCACCCTTCCCCACTTTATTGCTTTGACAAGATAATTTGAGTCATACTGAAGCTGTCACCATCCACAACAGCAAACAAAGGAAGATCCAATTCCTGTCAGGAGCTGATGGTATTCTCTATTCCACAGGTAAACACACACCTGGGAGAATGTAAACACACACTCAAACAGCTAGAAATTATATTTTTCAGTCCTTAGTTCAGTTGGAAAATTTTATTTTACTTTTAAAATAAACATGTACTTCTCAGTGTTTTCTTTTGAAAGCAATGTGACTTTCTTTTGAATTTGGGAATTTGTGTATGAATACATGTTTTTACATGTATTTGTAAAGTTAAATTAATGTGAATACACAAAAAACTCACTTGATGAGACATGACAACAAAAACTGTCACAAATACAAAAAAAATGTTTGCGCCTCTGTCAAACAGTCCCAGAGGGAAGTGTATGATGGGGAGGTAAACAAACAGATAAATTTGGGGAAGGAGGTGGAGAAGAAAAAGAGAAGAGGAGGGAGTGGGGGCATGGACAGGGTTTGTTGATGCAATGTGACGTTGCACGCCAGGCTTGTCAGCACCTTAAAGATGATTAATGGTGGGGTATACCCCCCCCACCCCTCCACACACACACTGTGCGTCCTGCTTTGAGCCCTACAGCCTGCAGCACGACAAGGGAGCATTTAGAGAAGCTGGAGGCAGCAGAGAGTGAAGAAAGGAGATGGCTGGACAATAACAAGGAAATCGGCCTGACAGGACTCTTTAGTATCGAGATTCTACAGTGAAATACTGGTTGGTGGAGTGAATGAGGAATGGATGGATGCATGGGTGGAAGAGAGGAGAGAGGAGGTGTACATCTCTTTGACACTCATGATGGAGTGTAGGCCTTAATCCCTCTAATGTGTGTTGATGAAATGTCTCATGTTTTTTTTTTTCACTTTCTTTCTATTCCTCTCCTCTCCCTTCCTTCCTTGTTCTGTCTGTCTACCTCACTCTATTTCACACATTTTCATTTTATTGATTTTGCTCATTTGTTTTCTTCATCAGATCTTTATGTAACTTCCTTTCCACCTTCTTTTTTATCCCTCTACCATTCTGTTTTCTTTTGCTAACTTCCCTCCTTTGCATCTGTCCCATCTGATCCACTTAAGGGTGCTCACTGGTTTTTGTGTGTGTGCTGTCAGGGACGAATTTATCAAAAAACATTATACAAGTAAATACAATAGACAAAAATAATTGTCATTGTAAATAATAATAAATGAATATTAACTGATGGTGTATATTTTTTTATATCACAATTCACTCAGTAACTTTCTAATACTTTGTCCCTGCAAGGTTAGCAGGCATGCTGCTGTCAAATCAGACAGGTTTCCAGTCCAACACAGTATAAGTGGGGAGATTATCTTAGCAAGGCATACATTTTTATTCGAAGTAAAAACATAGTACTTGATATTTCTGTTGCTTTTATATTATTACATATACGCAATTACAACATACAGATTACCTCTGAGAACGTTTTGATTTTGGGGTATCACACACACAGACAAAAGCTAGACCATATGGAGGAGTGGAGAGCAAATAGGTGTTCCTTTTGTTTTCCATCACTTCTTTGCCTTTACAATGTAAATTCCATCACTGGATTCATTCATTCATTCATTTTTTTTGTACTCTGTTCTTTTTGTTTATCAAACGCCTTCCTATTCCTTTTTAAAATTTTCTTCTCTTTTGTATTTTTTCTTACATACATACGTACATTTAAGTCTCATCCTTCATATTAAACACTCATTCACACATGGGCACACGCATGCAGGCAGTCCCTCTGTGTCCCGCTCACCATTGCTATGGTCAGGATGAAGAGGCAATCAATAGATGCAAGATAGCGCAGATTACCGGTCACCAACTACAAGCATTTGAGATACAGTGAAAGGCCACCTCCAAAGGGTCTAAACATATAAAACCATTTGCGGTGTCCACAGGCTTAGAGTAGAGAGTAGAGTAAATCCCATTTAATGTCCTGGACTGGGTGTCATCCATTCACTTTTATCATTCTTCCCTCTCCGGAAGAAGAGTTTTATGCATGTTGAACTGTATAAAATCATAAAGAAAAATGCCTCTTAATGTAACATGATGGAACATTATCTATCATGAATCCGCAATTCATTCGACTTTTTGCTTTTTTGAATAGTTTCAATATTTTAAAATTTGCTGCAGGGATTAAATTAACTTGTAAATTATACACACAATCAGCTAATGACCACCTGGCATGTAAACTGGATTTAAGCACAACAATAAGAGTCAGAAAAAAGAAGGGCTCAGTTTATGAGCTGGCACATGCACAGTGCAGTACAATATGTTTGCAGCTGCCACACACTCACATACAGTGCAACATGCACACTTGGAAAAGACACAAGCACATTTCCCAAATGGAATTACAAAATATCTACGTGTAGAGGTTGTTTTTCTGTCCTTGAACAATTCTCTTCTCCTTGTGTGTGCTTATACAGAAAACACACTTTCATTCCCTCAACCTTGTTGTTCCCCTAAATGAGTTTTCTGACATGCATCAAGTGTTTATGCTCACTACCCTTCTTCTCATGTCTTCCCCTCCTCCCTTTTCTCACTTTTTTTACACCTCCTCTTGCCTCTAGCTTAGTTGGTTAGCTGTAACACCCGCCAACATTGGTAAACAAGGAAATCTCTCAGCCGCAGTCCAGCATGCAACTGCATTACTGTGCCTGATAACCTCTTCAAATAATGTGCGATAAGGAGAATTTGATTAGATTCACAGAAAGGGAATGAGGGCCAATTCTACCCCCTCCAATCTGCTCCTTTTATTTTTCCTTTCCTTTCCTTTCTTCCTTCACCCACCTATCTTCTTTTCACTTACCCTGAGGGTCCAGGCCTCATCCTTCCATTTTGCCCCCCCCTTATTTACCCACTCTCTAGAAGGACACTGCCTTGCATCTACAATCAAATAAATTCCGCCAAGGTGTCAGCTTTCATTTCGACTATCCCCTCTCTTCTTCCCAACCAGCATAAGGTGAGGTGGGAGGCCCCAGTAAAGCCATCATCTCCATAATGACAAATATGAGCCCTAAAGCCTAAAACTAGGGGTTTTCTTAACACAAATGGTACTTGCAAGGTGTGTGTACATCTCTCAGTGAGGTGATATGGGTTTTTCTTAAGTAAACTGTGATTTAAGTAGGCTTGACAATAGGATGATCGTTAGTTCTGTATGTGTGTGTATAAAATAGATGAGTCTTTGTGGCTCATTCAGATTACATTTGATGAAATGGAACGGGGGTCAACTTCAGTTTGCCACCCGAGGTGTGTTGCCTTACTCTGTGCATGTGTGTGTTTGCGTATTCACACCCTGACAGTGATGCATGGCGCTTTTAAATAGCACTCGTTCACACCCTGCTCAAAACTCATCACAGGATTCTGTCGCTATCCTCCCTCCCCTCTCTCCCTGGGGTTGTCACTTTTAGAAAAGCAAATGAAATATTGGTGCGGTGGAGTGGAGGGATGAAGAGAGACGGATAGAAGAGGAGAAAGGTGTGTGTGTCTGCATGTGCATGCATGTGTGTAGATATACTTGATGTCTGTTTAACACACTGGGACAATGAAAGTATGTTGAACAGCAAGGAAGAATGAAAATTGGAAGAGAAGTTTATTTTTTCACATTTTAACCACAAGAGATCAGCATGAGTATCTATACATCTCTATGTACAGTATTATATTCTTACAGGCCATCTCTTGGAAAACGATTTGAGCTCTCAAAATAAAAGGAATTTTGACAGAACTTCAAGGATTGAGAGAAGGTAAGAAGTCATCACATTATAAATCACCCACTACCTTGTCTTTGAACATACACTGATAAATGGATTTTGATGATTGTAATGTGGCTTTGACTCTTGGGACCCAACTGGACGCATGTCTCTGTCGAGACAACAGCAGTGGTGTGGTGATCTCCAGCTACTGACAGCCGTTTATTCAATTAATCACCTTGTCAGTGTGTGTGTATTTGGATCTGTTTGTGTGTGTGACAGGGAAAGAGAGTGCGAAAGAGAGAAAGCAAAAATGATAGAGAGAGAGAAAAAAAGTTAATATACAGTATGGAACATGCAGAGAGCAGAGTCAAATGAAACCACTGTACAGTACAACTCACAACCTTGATCATGCACAAACAGTTTTTACTTTCTTGCCAGTTGTGAGGATAAAGAACTATATAGCTGTATGTTTGTAAAAGCATCCTATAATAGCATCTTTTTATGTAATAAGGTAAATACGTTGGACATGACACACAAACTAAAACATGTATTACAACAAATGAAAAGAATGAAAATATTCCTTATAGCCAGTTGTTTGATTTTAACTAAAAAAATGCTTAATGCTTTTACTGCAAATCAATCACACACACACAGAACCAATCCACCCACTTACGCACACATGCAACATCGAGTAGTAAGAGAGTGGTGTAGGTGTCAGGCCTCTCTGCAGTCATTTCTTTCCTAAAGGGCCTCTTGACAAGAACACGCAAAAAGGAGGATCAGCAAATTTGAAAGTAGACATCCTGACTCAGCCCTAATTACCACACATAAAGACACAATTTGTAAGTGTGTGGTACTGTATATAATGGTGAATACTGCATTGCAAATATTATACATAAATAATAGTGTCAATTAATAACTAACAAATTTTTTTGTGTCTCTGATCTGCATCATTCTGCTTTCTGTCCTTTATCTCCCCTTTCCCATTTATCTCCTTCTCTGATCCCATTTTCCCTCTGTCTGTTGCTCCCACCCTCTCATTATCCTTCTTCTCGCTGCTTTCATATGGTCTAGCAGCTGAATTAATTACCAAAGCCAATTAACGCTAGATTGGCTGATGTTTTAACTAATTAACTTTAATGAGTGTGCCGTGCCTGCATGCACTGTGTTAAGTGAATCCTAACAGTGGAGGAGGGAGACAGATGAACAGAGAAATGGATGGAAAGATGTGCACAGTTACATACACCCACACATTATATGTTTAGTTATTGATAATATTTAGAGCGCATCACAGCAACACCCACCCTGTTGTTACAACTGGTTTATGATTTCCATGCTTGGCCACTTCCAAGCTTAGAAAAAAACA
Organism: Macropodus opercularis; assembly: GCA_030770545.1. Classification (NCBI taxonomy): domain Eukaryota; kingdom Metazoa; phylum Chordata; class Actinopteri; order Anabantiformes; family Osphronemidae; genus Macropodus; species Macropodus opercularis. The sequence goes on from CM061105.1 coordinate 2,797,387, forward strand.
AAAAAACTCGCACACACACTTACATGCACACTGTAGAGAAATGGAAAAAAAAGTTTAAAAAAAGTTAATTTGCTGGGTAAAACTTTATGTTATCTAATTATATTTGGTTAACCGAACTCATATCCTTACCATGAATCTCCTGGTTATACCTTGCTGTATTTGTTATTGCAAAGTGTGCCTGGCAAAAAAAGCAGCAGATTAAAATCTTAGATCAATGTCACATCTCAGTGCTGGGTTCCAAAACTTAATTTCAGTAAAGAATACACTGAAGATACAGCATGTTTTGTGGTATTTATAAAGCATTATTTACACACACACACACACACACACATATATATATATATATATATATATATATGTGTGTGTGTGTGTGTGTGTGTGTGTGTGTGTGTTATGTACTGTATGTAATGTATATGTATGTATGTAACTATATATATATATATAGTTACATACAGTACATAACATCTGTAATTGTACTGTGTATGGGTTTCTCTGTCACAGAGACCACAAACTTCACACAGAAAGGCCCCCAGTCGCCAAAGCCGGGACCGTCTTGCTGTGAGGCAACAGTGCTAATCACCACACCACCTTGGTGCCCTGAATACTGACATTCTAAGTAAAATTATATCATATTACTTTATATATAGTATATATAAAGCAATATATACACGTTAATACTATGTTGGACAGTGATAAAGTTGCCTGTGTGTGTGTTCTGCCTCTCGCTTTTACAGTTTTCCTAATCCAAAGACATGAACAAGTGTGAAGTGGCTATAAAAATCTGCATGGTCGTGTAAAAGGCTTAATGATTTTAAAGTTACAAGAGAAAAGAGCCTGTAGTTTGTCTCATCCATCAAATCTAGCACCAGCATCTTTGCCAAATGGCCCTGCCACCTAACCTGGTGCAGAGCAATGCAGGGCCAAATAGAGTCTCATCTCTCTGTATCTGTCTCTTTTACACATTTTTATCTTGGAATAAGGTTCTTTAAGGTTCTTTCTGGTAATAGCAACACAAATTCCTCATGTTTTTCTTACAAACTCAGAAATCCTGTTACAGAGAGGCATACACAAAAGGATGGCAGAAATTTAGATATACAGTATATCTCTTGATAACATGATACCTCGATTTGTGGTTTCCATTACTGAGACAGACACCATTCAGACAGTAAACACAGCTATAAACGCATACAGATATAAGTGGAGACAGTAATAGCTGAATGTAAATCTGATAAATGAAATGAATGTCATTCACACAGCGCTATTCAACTCTGAAACCTCATGAGTTTCAGCAGATATAGCAAGTGTGTGTGTGTGTGTGGGTGTCTGTTGGCTTGTCAGAGAGTGAGAAGAACCTATTTCCTCTTGCTGAATCTCCAGCTCTAAATGATGGATTGATATATCTCTCACTGTGGATTATGTGTGTGTGTGTGTGTGTGTGTGTGTGTGTGTGTGTGTCTATGTCAGTGCCCCTCTCAGTCTCTTCTCTTAGGCCCTTATCAGCTCTTGTCACAAACAGAGGATAGGGGATAATCCTTCATACGCAGCAAGGAGTCTGGCCTTCCATCTATCCACCTGTCTGTGTATCTGTATGTTGTATTCCCCCTATCACCACTGGATTCTCACTGGAATAGCTCTCAGACAGACACAAAGCAAAGTATTTGGAGCCAGATGGAAAGGTTTTGTACTGCGCTCATTTTGTATACAACTTTGCAGCAAATACAATTATTTTCACCAAAGATAAATAAAGTTTAAACTTGTCTTCACTGGAGGAAAAACACACCACAAATCCCTTTGGAAAAATTAGTGCAATCCGGATAATGAAAACTTTCCTAAGTATCTGGTCAGGCCTACGCCTAAGGGTGTATTGTGTTTGTTGCTGTATTGTGGTTTGGGACACTGGCCATGTCTTCAAGACAGTGCAACTATGTGTCACATAGTTTCAAGAATTGGAGTGTTTCCTAGTTTTGTCAAAAATGTAATGGACAGGAGTAGACCAATGATGTCTATATTCTGAAGTGGGTGTATTGCACTAGTCACACCTGAGGCTACTTGGTCAGTGTCTATATGTGTGTGTGAGATAATCAGACATGATGCGATTGCATCACACATCTACAATTGGACATCATTGTGATCTTTATCAGTGCTATCTTTCTGCTCTACCGGACTCTGCTGATCATCTCTTCCTCCTCCCCTTCCCACATATTTCACGTCGTGTCCTTTTCTTTATGTCCTATGCTCTCGTTTCCTTGCTTCCTTGCCTATGTTTTGTCTGGCGTTTCCCTCTCACTCTTACACTGGAGGTATTAAAGTGCCCAATAGAGGGGGGTGTTCCACTACACTTCGCTGTTCTGCGCCTCTCTAAGGAGATATATAACAGAATTTCACTTTTCTTTTTCAGAAATATCTTTACTTGAAACTGTACATTAAATATAACTTATTAGCAAGAAAAAATGAAAGTAAATCAACTAAAAATAAAAAATAAAGAAATTAAGACTATATTTTTCATTACTGCAACAAGCAAGACCCAGCACATGCACACACCACATAAAATACACACAACACTAAGAGCTGAAGGAACAGGTTTGCAACTCAAATCAAATAAAAATAAAGACACTGAAATAGTTTCTTCTCACATATATATCTTTTCTATAATCCTTTCTGTCTGAACAGATGTGCTGTTTATAACCTGAGCGTTAAAAATGGTAAGAGAAGAGAGGTTGAGCTCCACTCACATGCCACCATTATACTAATTGTGACTTTATGTCAGTTTTCTCCCATAGTTGAGCTTGTCTCTCTCTGAACCATGGTACTGGTATCATCCAGCTCAGAGCTGCGTGCCTTCAGTACTCTGAACCTTTCTAACGGTATAATTGGACTGAGAAATGCGTATCCCCAGCGTGAAGTCACTGGGCCAGCCATCCCACCTGTGTTCTGTTGCCACTTGTTGTTGCTGCTGCTCTTTTGTACCCTAGCCCTCACCCCAACTGGTCAAAGCAAATGGCTGCTCACCTTCAACCTGGTTGTGCTGGAGGTTTTGTCCTCTAATGAGGATTTTTTTCCCTCTCCACTATTGCTATTAATTAAATATATATATAATTAAATTGTTGATTGATTTTTTAAAAAGCTTGCTCAAGTGGGATTTATTGGGTTTTCATATAGGTTTCTCTAAGGTTTTAATCCTTCTTTTGTAAAGTGCCGCAAGATTATGTTTGTTGTGAATTGGTGCTATATAAATAAAATTGAATTGAGTTGTATTGAGATGGTCAGATGAAGGGGGTGAAGTGAAAGGATGGGGGCAGTAATAGCACAGAAACGACAGGCTTTGGATAGTCTTTCACTGGTTCCTAGGAAATGTATGTACACGCACACACACACACACAATCTCTTGTGAACTTACACAGACACACACATCGTCTGGGGACTCAAATCTCAGAGCAATTTTCAGGCTGGATGACTGGCAGCTTGATGTGTATTCTTCCCATACAACACCGGGGTGATAACGCCACCTATCCCATTCCACACCACCATCCCTCTGTCCTCTCTTTTTCCCACTCAAACCGTATTTTTTGGGTATCTGTGACTCCCTCAACACCCCCATGCTCCGAACCCCTCCTGCTCCACTCTCTCATCCCGCTTTCAATCCTTCCCACCCCCCTTTTGGTGTCCCTCTACGGGCCTGTTGTGGAACTCTTACAATGACAGAGGCGATAAGGGACATTTATCATATGTGTGGTGGAGTGAGCGAGAGAAAGCCCTCAACAGGTTCAATGTCCACACACCCACACACAGCAGATAGACAATGATGCAAAAATGCAAACAAGCACAAGTAAATGCACATGTATGCACCTCATCAACCTATGTGTGCATAGATATAAACAAAACAAGCATTCACATTTGAATGCACACTACTGCAAATACTCAAACACACATACGCACACACACATCCAGTTAAACAGTGAATCACCCTCCTTTTCCCAATTTTGTATTTTGCAGTTGACTGAGGCCAATTTCCCATAATTCAATACAGTTGAAAAATGAAACCCCAGTAAATCGCTACAGCGATTTTACAGATCCCCGCTTATCCTCATAATTCATTATTTCCAAACTGTAACAACATTACATTTCATTTGTAATGCTCCACCTGCCTCAGCCATTTGCCAATTGTTATGTCTTATTGTTTTCTATCTCCAAGGGGCAGGCAACTGAGTTATTGGGGGTGAAATGGCGGCTGTCTTGTTAGTGGGTCTAGCTCTTTTGCTGCCTATCTACCTGTCTGTCTCTGAATTTGTCTTTTTTATGATTTCCATCTGTCTGTCTGACAGACTGCCTCACTAACTGTGTCTTGTTAGAATGCACAAAGGCAATGCCACACTGGAATAAATGGCGAGGAGAACAGCATACGTTGTTGTTTGTGTGGCAGTCAGCTAATAATTAAACTATTGTTTACTTCCTTATAGACACACCCACACAGCACCCACACAGACTATGTGGGCTATTGTTTTTCAGCACCATGGTACCATGAGACCCACAGTTGGCTTGGTGCAGGGCAGAGACTGGGACAAAGTTGGGGTAGGGAGGTGCAGAAGATATGAAATTAGATGACGAAGAATAAAAGAACAGGGTGACAGTGGTGTAGTGGTTAGTAAGTTAGGGAGTGGTTGTTTGTGTCTATATAGAGCCCATTGCAGGGCAACCTGTCCATGTTGGACCCTGCGTTTGACTCCAATATGCGGCCTTTGTGAGGAATAAGAGGCAAAGACGATGAGTGACTGCGTGAGAATAAAAGAACAAAGAATGGATGGACAAAAAAGGATGCATGGAATACATGGATGCTTGCTTGCTTAAATGAAAAGATGATATGAAGTGAGGTTATGAAGTCATAAGAAGAAAATGGTGGGAGGAACGATGGGAGAGACTGTAATGAATGTATTTATGTGTATAAAACCTTCAGTAATTAAAAACATCTGTTCAAAAAAAAGTTCAAAATCCTGCATCAATAAATTTACTGAAGTAATAACTTTACTTAATACATTAATCAAATACTAGACCTAAAGTAATTAAAATGTTAAAACGCCTGGATGGATTACATTGATCAGGTTTGTTCAGTCAATCAGCAGCTGGAAAAGCCAACTGACACACCTTCATCAAGGTTATCAGCAGAGAGAGTTGGAAAACCTGCAGGACAGTGGCCCTTGAGGACCAGGACTGGACACCCCTGGTATAAAGATTTACATGAATGTATCTATGAATGTTTTTCATTTGTAGAAAAAGTTAATAAATAATTCTGACTATGGTTGATACTGCAGAGAAATTAGTCATTTTTCACATCAGGTGTTTTGCAATATAGTATCAAAAATAAATTTTTTTGAACCAGAAAAAAATCAGTTAGATCAAATACTTAAAATGCTATTAATCTGAAAGCTAAAAACCTGCTTTGATGTCTCTTTCTCTCTCTCTCTCACACACACACAGCTGAGAAACTATCCTTGCTTCAATCCCCCATTTATCACAGCTATAACGTCTCTACAGCCCTGCCCATGTTACTGTACAATGTCACACTGCTAGCTACAGTAAACAAACTGCTCCTTGATGTGTGAAGGCCTACACTGGCCATAAACCTATTCATTTTTAACTAGCATGCTACCAAGCCTGTCACAGCCACACATAAGCTTCACTGTGTTTGTGCGTGTAACATGCAGTATGGAAACTGCTTGTGAGAAATTAACCCCCTGGGCACTGCTCCATAACTCACTTCCTTCTTTCTCCTCCCTCTTATGTCCATCTTTATTTCTCAGCCCAGGCATTAGGCGTGTATATTTTACCAATTACAATGTGTGTCTTTTCAATAGAGGAAATGACTGAAAAAAAAAGAAGAATTGCAGGTTTTACATGTCTTGCAGTACGACAAGTGGTTTCCTGCTACTGAATGGTGAGAGAATTTTAGGGGATTAACAATATTTCTTCTCTTCTCTGAACATGTGCTTGCTGCGAGTTGTGGGAGGGTGAGAGTGGTGGAGATTTTCGTATTTTTCTTTCTTTTTATTATCGGTGGCCAGGGAATTTCTTTGTTTCTGCAAATTCTGCACGATCAGGTTAGGTTATTAATTTTTTTATTTTAAACAACTATGTGACCACCTGCGTAGAAATAACCTGTATGAAGGTTTCCAGTCTTTACATGTCTCCTCTTGGTAATATTATTAGGAAACATTCTATAGTTTTCACTGCTATGCAGATGATACTCTGTTATATTTGTCCATGAAACCAAAGGAAACAAACCAATTAGTCAAACTTCAAACTTGTTTAAATGATATCAAATCCTGGATGTCCCATAACTTTCTGCAACTAAATTCAGACAAAACTGAGGTTATTATAATTGGTGCTAAAAACCACAGAGACTCATTATTGAATCAGATTGTTATTCTGGATGACATAACTTTAACTTCTAAATTCTACTGTAAGGAACCTTGGTGTAATTTCTGACACCAAGATCTTTCCTTTACACCATATATTAAAGAAATCTTTAGAACGGCCTACTTCCACCTTAGGAATATGGCTAAAATTAGGAGCATCCTCTCACAGAGTGATGCTGAAAAATTAATCCATGCATTTGTTACCTATAAAGCTGCTCATAATAAAGCTCCATCTTATCTTAAAGACCTCATAGCTCCCAACAGAATGCTTCGTTCTCAGAGCGCTGGTCTGCTTGTGGTTCCTAGAGTTTCTAAATGTAGAACGGGAGGGAGAGCCTTTAGCTACCAGGCTCCTGGTCACTCAGAAGTTAAGATGCTATAGACTTAGATGCTGGGGGACATCCTTCATTCACTGAGCTCTTTTCGGTTTCTTCTATCCACTAACATGCCTCCATGTCCACATGTGACTAACGTTGTCTGTTTTCCTCTCCTAGTTGTGCTTCTCTCTTTCTGTCTCTCTCTCTCTAGTCTCATCTCTAGGTATCGTCAGACTCAGAGCCATGTGTCTCCAGTGTTCAGTTGCTGGTCCAACCATCCTCCTGTGTTCTGTTGCTGCTTGTTTTGTTGTTGTTGTGTCTTTTTCTCTCTCCTCTATCCCCTCACCCCAACCGGTCAAGGCAGATGGCCACACACACTGAGCCTGGGTCTGCTGGAGGTTTCTTCCTCGCTAGAGAGGGAGTTTTTCCTCTCCACTGTTGGTATTAAAATGTACAATTTATCAACAGGCTACAATTAAAAGTTTCCTCTATGTGGGATTTGTTGGGTTTAGTTGTGTAAGGTCTTAGCTTACTTGTAAAGTGCCTTGAGATAACTGATGTGAATTGCCGCTATATACTGTAAATAAAGTTGAATTGAATTGAAAATTTACCGACAGAGCAGGTGGAGACTGAGGCAGTACGCTCAACCTGTAGCAGCGGGTCACAGTGGTCAGCCTGTGGTGGCGGATGATGGCGTTCAGCCTAAAACTGCATTTGACAAATGCCAGTGGCAATTTGTACACAATTCCAGCTATACTTCGTTTTCTTGATGAAACATTTGGTATATCGGTATGGTTTATCGTTTTATCAATGTCTATGCATCACACTAGGGCAAATTAGTTAATATAGTCAGGACTAGCACTGTAGTACTTGCCCCATTTTATGCCTATGTGTTAAAAACTCAAAGGCTACCAGGAGTGTGGTTGTGGGATGAGCCGTTTTTTTAAAATAATTTTGTCTTCTGTCTTCACTCCTTTGACTGCTGCCCCTGCTGATAAAAAGAAGGTGCTCTGCTATCCTTTGTCTGAAAATTGAGCCTTGATCCTCAAGTTAGGCTTCATTTCAGAAAGATTTATTTGGCTTATTGCAAATTTGGTTTGATGGTTTGGGTAAGACATTTTCATTTGTTGGTCGGCTTATTTGTTTCATTGTTTTTGTGTGATTTCTGTGTTAACCAGTAGTTAGTAAATAGTTCATTAAATGGGCTTTTAAAATAATATTTTTGTTTAATTGAGTACACTAGATAAGATAAAAGAGTGTAAAGCCACATAGCGCCCATCAGGTTCATGGCTTGCCTGTTATCCTGACACTCTAGCAGATGTATCACACTTCGAACAGCTCTCACCCATTTTCCTATTCTCTCAAGGTGCCTTCCTGTTTTATTGACTATATGTATTTATTGTCTCCAGTCAGTCTGGAGTCTATCGAATGACTTGTTAATCTTGCAGAGGCGATTAACGATTAATTTATATCGTTATCAATAGCACACACAGAGACATGCACGCAGTGGTGCAAACATGCAAACAATCACAAGTGAATGCACACACATGTACTACATCAAGCAGCACCACCTATGCACACAGCTAGTAAAGGTTAATTACATAGTTTTTTATCCAGGATTTTATGACTGCAGTAAATTATAGCCGCATGGTCCCGCTTCTTATCAAGCAATAAATTCATTAGTGGGCAACACACCTCACTGGAATAGCTGATTTACTTCTGACAAACACGATTAGAGATCAGAGTGGGCAAGAGGGTGGATGTCAATAGGACAGGATCACAGGACGTTAGCAGCATTCATAATTTGTGGTAAAGTAAATAAGGAGTTAATTATCAGCATTTTGAGTTGAAAGTTGAAGGAAGGTAACTGTAGACCAAACCCAACAGAGTTTTGTGTTATTATATAAAGGTTTAAGTTGATTTACTTTCATGGTTATTTCACGTTTACTTGAATATTCACTGTGAGTACTTCTGTCATCTCTGCTATTCACTGTGCCTTGTCTTCTAACCTAAAGTCTAATGAGAAGTCACAGTCATGCAGATTATTTTCATGTTTACTGTTTGGAGTTTAGTTTAGTTTGGACTCAATCTTTAATGTTGGGCCTGCAACATTTGAGAGCTCTTATGTGAGGTTAAAGGTTAAAATAAATATAGTGATAGTGCTGCTAACCTCAATACTGCTTCTCTCACCTGGTTCTGCTTGAGTTAAGTTGACAAATGTAACTTTTCTTGACACTTCTTCACACACACTGTTCAGTAACACAAACACACAAATCACAATTTATTAACTCAGATGAAAGGATGCCAGCTTGAGAGATGCCAGCAGACAAATCAATTCTGTCAGTCATAGAGTGTTGTCATTAAGACCTATCGTGCACACAGGATGTGACAGGCCTGCTTCTCTGCTTCACACAACCACGTAAGCACAATAAGATAGCAGACATCTAAGAGCAAACATAGCTCATTGAGCAACCTGCCTAAAATATATAGTACAAGCGAGATGAAAATAAAAGAGTATCAGACATACTCTCCCACCCACCAATCTCAGGCACAACACAATGCACTGCTACTGAACTGCAACTTTCTGTCTAACTGATCCCCATTGACGATAATTTATAGGTGGTGACGTGATCCTGGAATGAAGCTAAAATTAGAAATGTAACATTTTTAATGTTTATTTATGAGCCCATGTTTGATTACTTTCACGGACATTTGACGATTTGACAATTGACACAATTTTGTGTTGTCACAAAAATATTTGTACAAACCTTTTTTTTTCTCATTCTCAAATTCTCATAACTGCATAATAATAGTGAAATCCATTTTTTATTGTTTTACCAACAACTGAGGTGTATATACTTAAACATTCATTTAACAAAAGGCAATATTGCTACTAATAAGGAAGTATGAAGTACTAATAAGGAAGTATATTAAAGCCAATAAACAAAAACAGATAATTAAGTGGCCATATTAAGGATGCTTGTTATCCATAGCCGCGTAGTGAACCAGTACACTTAAAAGTCCTTCTAAAGTTTGGGAAGGTAGTAATGATGCTCACTCACAGATACAGTGTACCAGGGGAAATTTTAAGACTACCCTTGTATTTATGTAGCATGGCAAATGTGTTTAGCTTGATGTATTTAGTATTATAGTAACATAAGTATAAACACATAACAGCCTGAAAATGAAACCAGGAAGATACATTATTCGTATAAGCTGCTCTGAGCCCTCATATGTGCAGATAAAAAAATTATTCTCAACAATTTCTCGAAGCTTAGTAAAACATTCGGCTGTCATGATATTTCCAAAGATCATGACTGGTTTCATTCTTTGGAAAAAAGAAAAGCACATGCGGCCTAGTGCAGTCTGTTTTGTAACACAAGGAAGAAGTTAACAGATGCTGGTCAACAATTTATGCTGCAATGTGTACACCCTGTCCGTTAGCTCTCCTGAAACCACACACACCCCGCAGCCTTCTTCCTGCACTGCAACGGCCAGACAGGTGCCAGCCCTGTTAACAACGTGTAGTTACAGGAAGTCAATGTTACACCATGCAGAACACAGAGACAGATGAGGGGATAAGCTAACACTGTGGTGGAAGGAAGGAGGGAAAAGAAGGCTGGGTGTTAAAATGCAGAGAAAAGTATTGGGAGGTATGAAAATGTGTGTGACTGTAAATCAGACCAACATACAATAAACCACAGACCAGAGTCATGTTACCCTCTTCTTACTGGAAGAGCATACCACAGCCACAGACAGCAAAGCCAGATACATATACACACACCAAAATAACATTAGTTGTAAACTGATTAGATGGGCTACATGTATAAAACAGTGTGTTGTGTAAATAAATAAACAGATGGCAGAAAGCATCTTTACACACACACACACACAGCATTATCCCTATAATAAAGCCATCACTATTAAAGCTGTCAGGGCCAGTGTGCTGAGTATTACTGCTGAGAAATTACACCTCATTCACCATCCATGACAATGGGTGACCTACAAATGCACACACGCTGTCCCCTCAAACTCATGACTCCACATACATGTACAGTTGACAGTTTAATTTTTAACTAAGATCTGTGTGACACAGATGTGCATATTTGATTCTGGACTTGTACTGTAGGAGAAAGAAAAAATATTAGGTTGAAAATTGAACCAGGGGGTGGCCCTATTTGACCAGCTGAAACATAGTTGTCAAAAAAAAAAATCTTCTGAACAGGAAATGATAAAGGAGGTTGTCAGGACTGACACACTCACTGACGGGTAGAGAAATAAGAGAGGGTTTGACAAAGTCAAATGATTGAGAGAGAACAGAGAGATAAGACAGAGGCTGGAGAGAATTGAGGAAAGCAAACAAGGTGCAACTTGTAAAATCTGACATGTTTTACACCTCTAAACATAAAGGAGGTTGGTTATATATATGAAATATTATTTTTAAGTATGTTTTTTTCATTTTAATAATTTTTGACAATTTAATTTGAGTTTGAAATATTTATATGTTTGCATTCTAAATGGAAACTATCACTAACAGATGTTGTTCTGCATTGTTCTACCAGTAAATGTTTCAGTGATAGCACTTGCAGTTAAACAATTGTTGTAGTGACAGACAATTTGAACTTATGACTGTTCTGAGTTTATTATATATTAGTACAGTATGGATTAGTACATTACTATGTAGCAGCCCTGCAGTAATGTGTGTTTCATAGTGCCTTGCATAAGCATACTAATTGGGAACACTTTGATTTGAACACTTTTGATGCATGCTGCCTAAGTGTCAGTTTGGCGGAAAAGGCTATCGCTTAGCTCATTTCTAAAACCACCAAACAAAAACAGACACCCACAATGTGCCTGGAGTAAGTTCTAATGTATTTATCACATTAGTATTAGCTGTTCTCTCTGTCACCACAATTCTCACAGCTGGTGTTGACATGCGGTCCCTGGACCCCCACAGCACCCCTGAGGCTCTGGGTGTGTGTCTCTGTATGTTTGCATGTGGAATCTTGTTTCCGATTCTCATTTCACAATAATAATTGTCTTCATTAACAACTAAGCTTCTCCTAAACACAACATGACACAGAAAAAGCAAAACTGGAAAAAAGTAAACAGATAAGAAGAAGATAAAAAGAGGAGGGGCAGCTAGCAACAACAGAGAGACAAAGATCAGTGATGCCAGTTTCCATATGACAAGTGGCGATGTTATGAAGATGGACGGGCGGCCAAGATGGAGAGCCTGACCTTTCCCAAAATGCCACATGTCACTGTGCTTTTATGTCACTCCCTGCAAAACAATATGTCAGGGGCATAAAAAATCATTATGGCCTCTCTGAATTATGCTGTTATGGCGTACTGCAAAAAAATAATCATTAAGGTGACATTATTCCACACTTAACGAGAAGATGGAGGGGTTGTAACATTTCTTTGAATTTATGATTTGTCATGGTGTAATTTCATGAGTAAAAAAGTAGCAGGAATCACTGTCTTTTTAGATGTATCGTTATGACTTTTATGCTTTGGCGTGGCACTTTGGAGAAAAGCTAAAAGAGCGGCAGTGGTTGTGCAGAGATCATGAATGTAGAGAGAGGGCTTCTCACAATGGTGCTGTACAGCAGTCATCTAAGGAATATTAGATTCTATTTAAAGTGAATAGCTGAGAGAAGCTTCTAAGGGACACTGACTCAACAGAACTCCTAGAGCAGGGGTATTCAACTAAAATTTAAAGAGGTCCGGTTACGCACATTTTTTGGAAGCAAAGGTCCAGAAGATTATAATGTCTAACTATTTGCAATGATATATTATTAAGTAGCCTGTATGTAATCAGTACTTGACTGTCAAATCAAATTAATTCAGTACAATTCAAAAACCTTTTGACAAACAAACTCCAACTGAACATATATTTACAATGTAATCTAATTCATGAAATAAAAGCAGGGCTGATTTTCAAAATAAGCAAGAACACAAATGTTCAAATAAGAGCTTAACTTTGAAAAAATAAAGGAAAGGCATAAAAAAAACTATTTTACATCTTGAAACAAAAGTCTCAACCAATTTAACTGGTAAAAAAAACCTGAACATATCCTAACAACTGAACAGTTTTGGAGGCTCATCTTCTTCCCCTCATATATTTAACACACGTACAGGACTCAGTGCTGGGATGTATCGTCTGTCTGCGGCCGTTTGATCCAACCCTTGTGTCTGTTTTTGAGCTTTGAGCCATTTCGTGAGCTGTAGCTTCTATCGTCTGTCTCTCCCTTTGTTGTCGCTAGCTACACGCAACTGTTATCACCGTATTTGTTTGTTAAATTCCTTTGCAACCTCGAACTTTCTTTTAGCTGCAGGTGCTGTTGAATTTAGCGCATGTGATCCACAGAATCGATTGGCTAAGTGAAGTCACGTGGTTAACGCACATTCACTTGGCCTTCGCCAAATAACTACCGTAAAGATCACAATAGCCGCGCCGGTTAAAAGTAAAGTGCTCCGCTAGATTCTGAATCAAAACGTTCCGTTTGGTCTGTAGATCCGGGTCCGTATGGGACAGCTTCTGGGTCCGGATCCGGACCGCGGTCCGCCTGTTAGTGACCGCTGTCCTAGAGGATGAGATAGAACCTCTAAAAAAGAGAGTTAAAGCTATGTAAATGTATTCTAAAAGGATGTAGTATTCAAAATAACCCTTTTGAGATCATCAAAATGAGAATGAGCAAGATATGTCATATCAGTGAGCTGTGTGGTTTCTATCGTTTGCAGGATAACTTAATGAATTAACAGCTTCTTTTTAATCTGAGTAATAAAACACAACTGTTATACAAACATTATTAGTCTGCTACACCTACCATCATAGTTTTGTTAATTTTTTGCAGTCAAAGAGTCAATTGGGAACCTGTCTAATGTTTTTAGCAATACTAGTTCTACTGTAGTACTACTGTAATTTAGTAACTGTAATTGTAGTAGCTGGTATTTAGAGGCACAGGCTTCAGTAGTTTTATAATTTCCCTACAGAGAAGAAACAGTAAATCAAAAAAAAAAAAATAAGAAGAAAATAACGAGAAGGTTCAAATACAACTTTCATCCACTACTGATTCAGAATTCTTTTATTTCACCAGTTGTATGCTATATACCATGTTAGTCCAGTGAATCTAATGAGAACTATGCTTTTATGTCATCTTGAACAACTGATCAAAGTGATTGTACAGTGGCAAACTTTGACATTTTGTCTGGTATTTCAGCTGCAAGCTGTGCTAACTTCAGACATTTGACCTATATAACCCCTCCCCCTACATGACTGCAACACATGGGGATCTACACACAAATATTTACTCATACACATGTTGTCCTGTTCTATCCACATGTGGATGTCATCAATTGCAATAGCTCCTGACATTAGCAGAATTGAGTTGAGTAAATGTGGATGTCTCCTGTAAGCCAATCATCCAATCAGAGCTCCTGACTATGTGAGTCAAAGGGCAGGGTGATGTCATACTTTGACAACATGACAAAAAGCCTAAGCGAGAGATACAGAACAAGAGGCAGAAAGAGATGATTTCTCATACATTTGAGATGTTGTCATAATGCAGTGGTAGACTGAACTCACATACTGTACATACACACAAACACACTAAGGACCCTTTTCCCTTCTTCATATCAAGTACTCAGTGAAACATTTATGACTTTCATAAACAAGAGCCAGAGATTAATGTTAGCCCTTGTCTTTAGGATTTCTAATAAAGTATGACACATTTACACCCCCGGTCAATGAAGCCAAAGCCCTATAAAAAATGTCTGAGAGGATAGATGGCTATAGCACTCATAAGCTCACTTAGGAGAGAAGAAAATTAACCAAACAAGTCTTTGCTCGTGTCCAATTTGCTTTGACAATTAAGATCCTTTCTGTGTGGAGCACAGAGGCCTAGTGGCAACTCTCCTTGCGTCACCACATACTTGTGATTGTTCTTGAATCACCTTCTGCTTGTACTTGTGACTTAGTCCCATTTAAATCTAAATTGAGTGTGAAGGCTAGTAATCCTGTAATATATTATCATGAATGAAAAACACCATGTGCACCGTGCTATACACACATAGTTGTGTATAGCACCACAACTATGGGTGCCATACAAACTTGACTTCACCTATAGCCCCTTTACCACATACACAGAATGCTGGAAATGTCAAAGATTTACCCCTTTAACAGAGATAAGGCTTTATGTTTTTAGTCTCCCCCAACAAATTATGGGAATTTAAGATGATTTTGGCAATGTAAAAACTGCAGTATACAATACTTTTATACTTACTTATACTTTTTTTTATTGCTAATTCAGAAGATAGCATTAAAATGTTATTTATTTATGTCTTTGTATGTCTTTATATTATATATAGTATTGCTTTTTTATCGTAGGACTGCGCATGTCTTCAAACCATTACGTTTTGTTATTGCTTAAATGCAAGTTAGGGTTTTTGTCCATTGCAACTTATTTTTTTTTCACTTATTTTTTTCTAAAGTTAACAAGAACTGAACAAGTAAGAATGAAGGGGAATAGTCAAAGGAGGGTGTGTGTCAGGCTGTACTGCTAAATAGTAGAAAAAGGTTCAGTGGTGAAGGCTTGCCATGCTCCCTGCTGGGCATTCATTTATTGAAGCTGTTCTTTTACAAGGGACCCTGTCTGTCAGACATGGGCAAATGTGCCATGGTAAAAAGAAAGTGGTGGGGAACTACAGCCAGGGTTGTAACTGTTCATATGTGGTGGGACAATACAGACGAGGTATTGAAATCTCATCTGGCTTTTGTTAAAACAAGTAATTGATGATGGTTACGAGTGAGTGAGTAGCAGTAAGGCAGGAAAATTTAACCGTATAAAAATAATAAAATATTTATAGTCATTGTATTATTTTATCATGCGGGTGACTCTTATTGTGACAGTGCCGTCCATGTGCGAAGTGTATGTGGAAGGTGATGGTGGTGTTGAAAGGGCGATCTCTTATTGTGAAGTCTTGGTGGAGGATAATTGGAATTCAATAGAAGTTAAATCATGGCTGCTGCCTTAGTTCCTTTGAGGAAAAAGCTATAGGGATTAGCCGTCGTTAGACCATAGTGATGTGAAGTGGAAAGGAACAGTTGGCTCACCGCAGCCACATTGCGTGTGTGTGTGTGTGTGTGTATGAATGAGAGTGTGAGTGTGAGGGAAAAGAGGGCGTCAAAGTATAGTATAGTAATTTGTGTGTGTATATATATATATATATATATATATATGTGAGTGAGTGAGTGTGAGGGGAAAGAGGGAGTCAGAGTATAGTATAGTATTTTGTGTATATATATGTGTGTGTATGTGTGTGTGTGTGTGTGTGTGTTGGGGGGGTGAGGTGCGCCACAGAAATCCTTGTACTAATGGGGTATTACTTAGATAAGTCTCCTCGTTCTGCCCTAATGACTTGTAACTAGGATAGTTCATGACCTATTCTATGGCATTTTATTATTCTTCAAATATCTTTTGCCACCTCCACAATAGACACTGCTAGGCTGTGGGGAGTCTACATGACTAACAGTTTAGCAGTGTCTACAAACTCTGAACATTTATTTGTTTAATATAAAAGAATACTTTTGACATTTTATGTAGGAGGTTGATGGAAGGATAGAGGGAGGGTGTCTGGAGTGAAAAGGTAGAGTAAACATATCTATAAGAAGATATAAGATGGCATATAAGATCTGGCTTTATACTGCAGCAAATAACAGAACATTAATGCTTTAAAGTGTGTCTGGGTTAGATTATATTGAAAGCGCTTTCACGCTGTGACTGTAAATATAATAAAATAGCCAAAATAGAAGGAATGTCAGGTCAGAAATATGACAATATATACGAACGGATATCTTTAATTTACATTTTGCTGCACTTTGCAATATAAACATTTGCACTTGATTTGTCTAAACAGCCCTAAAGCTTTTCATTCTAAAAGCAACTGAAATAGTCAGGTTTCAATTGCATTTATTTCAGCAATTATTTCATGCAGTAACCACCAAACCTTATTCAGTTCTAGATCTGTGCAAGGAGTAAACGGCAAAATTTGAAATCACACTTTGCAAGGGTTCCCAAACAGCGTGTCAAAATACAAAGCAGCACTGCTAGAGAAAGTTTGGATGATAGGCATGGCCTCATGAGAGACCTCAATTCAGACGCTGTATGGGATATATCAGACCTTTGTCTCACCCCCTCTGAGGTCAAAATGACAAGACCTATTTCTCTCATCAATGTCATGTTCTCTCTCATTCTTGCTTTCCCTCACTCTCTTTCTGTCTCTCTATCTGCCTGGTCAGGCTATTAAATGGTAGAATACATTACAGGGATGGAAAAGAGGCTAATAGATTGGAATAATATAGCCATACAATAATTTCATGAAAAAGTCAAGGAGGGATCATTGCTCTTATTAACTCCAACAGAAATTGAGGCTGAAAAATGTTCAAATAGAAAATGTTAATGCCAGCCTATACTACATGTAATTGTGCCTGCACTATTCCCTAGGCTGGCTCCCTTCATGCTACTTTATTAGTGGTAATTGAGGATATGAATTATAGATGGAAGGTGATTTCCCCTCTCCTCAATGAAAGTACAGTGTAATGACCACTGCCATTGTTTAACCTTCATAATCGTGTGTTCTCATTTTTTTACATTCCTCATTCTTCCCATTCTTAAAACTTCTCAAGTACTTATACCTTTCTTTTTATTCATGTCTTCTACTGTCTTTCACTTTCACTCCCCAAACTTACCATACAAACTATTATGACTTGAAAGTGAGTAGTTTATTTGTCCGTCATACCTAATTCTTTCCACTGCTCATAATTTTTTCCTGACATTTTTTTTCAGTCTTTTGTGCTGCAGACATGAATCAGCAAACCACTGTGGTTTGATTAAATGTCTAAATACATACTAAAGACACACACACACACACACACACACACACACACACACCCCACACACACACACACACAAACACAGATGCAACACTCATAATCATACACCCACACACTCAGATGAGAGGGTTGGCATTGTACTTAGCTGTAAGTGTATAATAAGCCCCACCAGTGATGTGAATGCCCCAGGTAAAGGATCCAGTAAATGAGACGGTGGGTTTTCTTGGCATCGTTTCTGAGAATTTCACTTTTTTATTTAGGCTTTTTAAAGTTCAGCAGCTCCACACCTACCATGCAACAAAATCCATTAGCCCCAGCCTCTCACCCAAGAACAGCCTGCTTTTTATTTACAACATCAAACGTTTCACTTCATTAAATTACCTTTTTTTCCCTCCCTCCCTTCATGCTCTCCCTCTCTTTCTTTCATAGCTCTCTTAGTTGCATTTAGTTGAAACACGTTTTCTGAAACAAAAGAACGTCGTATAATAAAACAGCCCTCCGATGCAGTCTGGTGTGGGTTTATACGGGGAAATAATGGGTTAAATTAAATTGGGAGATGGCATTTAAAAGGAAACCAACATTGTGCTGTAATACAAGTACTGTGAGCAAGACTCGAGCAGCCAGAAAAAGTGCAGAGCAGGAGCTTGCTATTTTTATTTTGAAGCCATCAATTGACAAGAGAGTGTGTTGTATTGACACTTCAGTGTGTGAATTCTGATCACTAATATCAACTTAAGGGGCCTATCAGACAGTCAATACATGTCGCAGCTGTCATGCAAATTATTAGGGTTTAGGTCAAATACATCACAATGCAGGCACACAGTATTAAAGACACAGTATTAAAGAGTTAAATAACCATCAGCGTATGTTAAAATCTGTCTGAACCAACATATACAGTAGTATATGATCTTATTCAATCTATCATTGGATAATGCCAAATGTGGCTGATCAAATTGCCTCTGAAAACCAAATCTTTTATTCAGATTTTTTTTCTCCGGCATTGATTTGGAGTTTGATTTGATCTAGGTCCCTCATGTACTGCCACATCTGCAGCTTGTACTGTTGTGTGAAGTGAGCATCAGCTGTGTGAGCATATAAATGAAACCAGAGGAGAGTGAAAGCTAAACATTCTCCAAGATCAATATTCCAATATCTAACATCAGGGAACTCCAATAAGTACAACGCCAGGGACACTTCAATGGCAACATCAAGGCAGTAAGGTTCATGCATACACACAACACATACACACATGTGTGAACACACTAATACCCCCCACCCACCCACACACACACACACACAAACGATTAGCGGGTTTCAGATAGTGATCAGGCAAGCGCCATAAAATCCATCCTACTTAGGAGAAAAGAAAAATCCATTTGGGGACAGGTTTCAATACGGTCCATACTAACCATGTCATGCTGAAGCGCTCACCAGAAGCAACGTGGATAATTTGGGGCTTAGATACATTGGCAAATTTTTGAAGCAATGAAGTAAGGCAAAATTGCCGGAAGAAGAAATAAGAATTAGTAATCAATGTTCATCAAGATTGTTAACATAATAACCCTAAGGGCAGCAAATGTGACCACAATTACAATTACAATCATTTTCAAGCCATTGCCTGCTTGTGGTGAACTTACAGTAAGGATCATTTTGACAAGTCACTTTCTATTCATTTCTAGCTACTTTAATTGCAAACAGATATTTCATTGTTTACATGTTGACAAACATATTCCAGAATCATTTAAAACACTTACCTACAGTATGGTGACTTATTAGAAGAAGGCACTAGGCAGGAGGCAATGAATATAAAAAATCCATATTCAGTCCCATCTTTCACCCAAACTATTTAGTTCGTTCCATTAAGTCTTGGACATCTTTGTTTGGACAATAAGCAATGAAGCTGAACTAATGGCCCTCAACCTAATCCCATAATAAGAGAGGTAAAGGTGTGTTCTTCTACATATGTTTGTACAAAGCGGCGGCCCCAGTGACCAGTGGTCATTGAAGCACTAACCACCAGTGTTCAATAACCTCTCCTACATCCCTTTCTAGACCACATAGCCAATCCTTCTTCCACCATCCTTTCTTCATTCTCCTCCTCCCCACAAAGCCCATTCGCAGTCCCAATCAATGTCGAATTATGAGTTATTTATTGAATAATCAAAAAGGTATTACAGGAGTGGCTGGCTGACTAGCTTGTGGAGGTTGACAATAGGAAAATAGAAAGTGGAGGTGAGGATGGGACTATTTATCAGCCTAATTGCCATGTATTTCCATCCATGCATTTGAACTTGTAGTGAAAGGGTAATTAACTAGCATGCAAACAGTAGACCTAGCAGCTTCCAGACAGCTATGCTTTCACTCACTTGCCACTTATCATGGCTGACCTCTGTACCTGCACATATGTATTATTACTAACTCTATATAGTAATCTATAACTAACACACAGGTTTGTGAAAAGACTGGTATTACATCACTCACAAGCTACCCTGTCAATGGTAGCATGACCACAGGGAAGAAAAGTAAGTAAGATGTATTCATAATCAATGCAGAAAATCGTAAGGGTTCAGATTTGAAACCAAGAGTCCCTAGGCCACTTGTAAACTAATCTGCCAGAGCAGCCTTTGTGTTAGAGGTCAACAGACATCATTATAGCGAGTTTGCAAGGGCCAGAGTGTGTGTTTTGTGTGAAGGGCAGGCGAGAGAGCGGGATTGGCCGCACTGGGCAGATCGTCTTTCTCTCTGGAGCTTTGGCCTTGTGGATTGGTTGCATGCTACTGGGTTAAGAGTGGAGGTTCTTACACAGGTACATAGATATATCTAGTAGTGAACCTGAAGGTTGCTTTCTGAAAAGCTATCTACATGGCCCATATGCAAAGTACATGTCAATGAGGTCATCTTAATTAGAGGTGAGTTCACTTGATTAAATAAAACATGTGTACATGTACATGTGTGTGTTCATACTGGCTAAAGTCTTTCAGGTCTGTCAGTATACAGTATATGAACTCAAAGTCAAACAAATAAACCACCAAAACAGCAGCACTCCATCAACTGTACATCTGAAGAAGAAGGGCCACTGCTTTGAGGACAGCAATGTTTATATCCTGGACAGGAACGAAAATTACACTTATTGTCAATTACAAGGCTATTCAAATCAAGGTTGAACAACCCTCTCTCAACAGAAGAGGAGTGCTGAACTCACAACCATCTCACACTTGCATTGCAATTCTTGCCTAGGTACCAAGGTGGCCATTCACACCTAAGCCCAGTTAACCTCAGTGACACACATCAAACTGTAGCTGGAACCATGGGTGATCATTTGAATGCTAACATCTTAACAATACACAGGG
Organism: Macropodus opercularis; assembly: GCA_030770545.1. Taxonomy (NCBI): domain Eukaryota; kingdom Metazoa; phylum Chordata; class Actinopteri; order Anabantiformes; family Osphronemidae; genus Macropodus; species Macropodus opercularis. Next base: position 2,818,361 of record CM061105.1, read on the forward strand.
GTTATAAGCCTGTTATGGCAGCCAGTCACAGTCAGTCAGAAGATGAAACATCTTCAAGAACAAAGCAATCCAGAACCTTTGGGAAGCATGAGCTGGATGAATGAAAAACTTCACTCTTAAAGTTTCTCCTGACTTCCACACTCCTGACTTCAGTAATGGTAACAGTATTGCTCTGGTTGAAACCATAGAGTATCGTGGGGCAGGGAACAAGAAGGTAAAGAAGGAAAAAAGGAAAGAGCTGAGTGAAAGGAGAAGTACAGGAAGGTAGTCAAGAAAAAACTACAAAAGAGAGGTTGCATAAATAAAAGGGACAGACAGAGAGACATTCTATCTATCCATCCATCTATTTGTCTCCACCTTTTTGCTTTTAAGATCTCTGTACTGTCGACATTTATTGTATGTTGCCATATTTTCGTCCCTCAAAAAGCATTAGAAAAGCCAATGTTGGGGTGGGGTAAGTGAATTAGGATCGGTTTTTGCCTCCCCTGGTCATAGAGGGAGGTAGGGTTTCCCACAATAAGATCAGAATTAGACCAATTCTGCTTCCGTTGCCATTCAAAACAAACAATGGGCACCTAATAGCCCTGCAACATCTGTGGCCTCTCTTGGGCCAAAACACACAAGATGGCCCTGGTCGATAGATGCCGACAGCTAGATGGACGAGTGGAGTCCTGCACAACAAGGCACACACAGGCATGTAAGATAGACAGGCTTGCATGATGGTCCTGGATAGTGTTGTAGTGCCTGGAATGCTACTGTAGTTAACAATTTCTGTAGAACTAGAAGTGTTTCTGAAGACACAGATAGAAGCGTATCGACTTAGATAGGAAGACAGGTTGAGAGACAGGCAGAGAAGAAAAGAGCCAGGAATGATGGTCATGTATACACAAAACATACTGTAGGTGATCTAATCTTGGGGTATTATAGTGTCAGTGTAATCAGTGGTTTCTGAGCATTGGAAATTGACATGTTGAAGATGATTACTCTTTTTTTCATTCCTGTTCTGTAATCAAACAAACTTATAATTGTTAAATCTCTCGTAATACTTTGTGATAATAAGGAAAATGACTTACCAAGTTGTCTTCTCCCCTAATATGACCTTAGGGTTCTACTGTAAGTACAGATGCTCTATGTACAGTAGCCTGACCTCAAAGTACCCTCATTTAACAACATTAAGATAGACACGTTGATATTGTAGCAGGGTCACTCATGCTGTGCTTACACACACACACACACACACACACACACAGTCCCAAGTCTCTTGGGTGAGCTGTTAAAGAACCTTCCCTCTTTGGTTGCTTCTCATTACAGCTCATTAGTGAGGTGCATTAGAGAGAGTGTGTGGGGTCATTCTACAAAAGCTAACAAGTAGGTGGCAGAGTTTGCAAGTGAGAGTCTGAGGGGGAGGGGTGTTATGCCTACACCTGTCCGCACACGTAAACCCTAGGGGTATCGATTGCAACCGCTGTTTCACCTTTGCCTTGGTGACCTCCTCAGCGATGTGTTCATTTACTACATTACCACACACAAACACATGACTGACTCACACACATGCAGTAACTGTCGTGGGTGTGAGCTATAAGAAGATCATTGTTGCATTGATTTAGATAACCTTCACAAGGCGGGCCAACTCAGAGTAATTATTTCCCCTTTCTTATATCATACAGCTTCATCCTAGGCTAAAAATGAGAACTGCAGAGTCACACATTTTGCTTTGATCTTTTCGAACTCTTCTTTAGATTTTACAAAATTTTGTCTTCTTGTGGTGATTGTCAATAAAGGATCTACAGTACATGAGTACAAGAGGGAGTCTGACATTCTACACATACCCTTCTCTCCCTTCTACCTCCTCATTTCGTTCATTATGTTTTTTGTACTTCTTCACCTAACCCCTCCCATCTTTTTTGACATTTTAGCTGTTAACATTACAACACAACATAGAATGGTCTTATGATACGCAACATCAGTTTTTATGAGTCTGCCAACCCCTTGATGAACTTTACCTAGATGGAAAGTGCGGGAAAAGCAAGATGGACTGCTACTATATAATGAAGGGAAGTTATACAGTATAGTTGTAGCGTTTGAATCCTTATGCAGTCCTTTCATTATTCATCATCAGCATCTACTAATAACCTTAAAATTCTTTTACTTAACACATCATACGGTCCTAAAAGGGTATTAAAAGGGTTTCTGTTCACTGCAGTTTTTGTTGACACAGAAGTAACTTTTTGGCAAAACCTTAGTTAACTCAATGGTGCTATATGCTATACATATACTGTACAATACTGATACCAGAAGCCTTGACCGATTGGGTGGGTGAAGGGATAGATAAGAGAGAAAACAACAACACAACAACAACAACACTAGTTATAAATCTTAGGGGAAGTGCAATATATGTTAAACATACTGTAATAGTGGGAAAATATCACAGAGCAAAGGGGACATTCTGGAATTTAATGATCTAGCAACTATATTCATCTCAAGTCTTGTTCCTGAACCATGCATTTCCGATCATTCTCCTCTCTATAGATCTTCAGCAACCACTGAGGGACATACTGTACAGGATCTGCTTACTTCACTTCTTATTTTCCCAACTAGTTGACTATGTTTTCCATCAACTCGTTATCAGCTAGCATGCAGTGGCTGTATGGGTGGTTTGAATAAATCCACTGAACAACACTGGAGACTGTAGCTTAAAGAACTCAATGTGAAGAAGGAACAACTATGTAAAAATGGCAAAGTGGTAGTATGAGTGGAAGTGTGTGTCAGTGCATGTGCATATGCACACATTAATTTGTGTATCATTTATTGTGCATTTATTCATATACAATTACAGGAGGTTTGTTCGAGTCTGAGTCATCAACGAGCTAGGAGCCAGACAGGCCATCCTAGTGATTAGTAGTAAAATCTTAATGTGGGATCCATACATATATGTCAGCTTTACGAGTGCATTTATACAGGCAAGTCACACCATGCCAGCCTGGAATACAGACAGCTAGGACACAGACGGCGTTCAACACACACACACACACACTGTCATGGTCTCTTTTAGCAGTGCCACAGGGACCTGTACTGACACAGTGCTGTCAGCACTGGGTGCTCTGGGCTCTAAATGAAGGCATCAAGCTTTCTCATCCCCCACTGTAATAAAACCCAGTCAACAAGCTCCCGCCGCAGGCAACACATAATGGGCTTTTTATTTCCGTTTGGTCGCCCCAGCCTACAGAATTAAAGCTGAGTTTGGTAAATGGAGGACAAGGTGACCTCAAGGTCAGTGGGAGAGCTGCAGGCTGAGGATGACACTGTTCAATCCAAGAAGGATACAGGTTTAGTACAGGCCTGAGATTTTCAGACTGACAAATCATTACTTACTTAAATGCCTTAGAATTCAAAATGGTAATTAGTTGGTAGGGAATTTTTGTAATTTGGTTTTCTCTGGTTTAATCTGTGTCAATCTAACAAGAGAAGTCCAAAAAACATGAACCAAAGGTATGTTATTACTTGCACTATTTTTGGAAATGGAAATCTCCTGAAGTTAGTTAATATTTAATTCAGGAACTACTTAAACATGTTTCTCATGCTTTGCTACAAGTTTTAAATCCCATTTTACTAATGAAATACTCATTTTATTCTTATGAGGTGTCCACATTACTGACAAGAAGTACAACAATAGGTTCATACAACAGGCTATTCACAAGCATACAAAAATGAGGTAAATGTTATTGCTTTATTAAAGATATATAATTACATGGGATACTTTATTTAAATATCCCAAATCCAACAAGACTAAAATTCATTTTAAAATACTACACTGTATCTCCCCTGCCAATTCTAATAGTAAAGCATGTGAACAAATCTCTGTATGTTTTGTAAGCAGCAAAAGTACTGCATTTCTTTCATAGCAGTGTGCTAAAAACCCTTTTGGACACATGGTGGAAACAATTTATTCAGTTTTATTCAGGAATCCCTTCCCAATCTAAAATATGTATTTGTATTTTTGAAAATTCTTCAGTAACACATGAATCTAGAAGCTTTTTACAACCATTAAACCATTTAAAGAACTGCTGTATCTTCTGTTCTGTTCATTTTGTTAATGGAATTGTTGCTCTAAAGTCCATTCAGAGATTCAAAAAAGAAAGCATGGTGATCTTTACTCAGAGGTCAAAAATCAGTCAAGTAAAAAACAGAAAAACAGATGGTAAAAAGCAACAGGTTTCTTGGTACAGTTACCAGGACATATACAATTTGTTTGTCGTAAAAGGAATTTGCAATCTTAACCTAATGTTACACTCTTGGGATAAATCAAAACTATGGCTGCCACAGGCTAAGACAAATGTTATATACAGTATAGAATAATGCAATATGTGTGTATTCACTTACTTTGGGATACATGTAGTGTACTTTTACAAGTAAAGAAGGAGGGGCAATATAATGTTGTCAGTTAAAGCAAGCAATGACAAGTGGCCATGGCAGGTTTGGTCTGACAGATAGACTTGGAAGAGATATGCCATTATGGAAGTGGCTAACCATCACTGAAGTACTTAGTGAATGTCTCCTGATAACGGCAGCTAAACTCCCTTTTAGGTGATACTTTACTTAATTGAGTGTGAAACCTTTATCACTATCAAGACAGAGAGGGGGACAGGGGTGGATGAATGAAGGAAGAGAGAAAGGGATAGTGGTAGAGGATGAAAGAGACGACAGGAGAGCGACCTAAAAAAGAAAAAGAGCAAAGAAAAGGTGAAGAAATGTGAAGTCAACAGAGGAGGAGAATAAGTGTCCCTCACCAGATGGAGTGGTCATATAGGCAGGTACCCTCCAAATGAACCTCCAGCCCTCCCCATGTATTAACCCCCCATCTCCCCCACCCCCAGTATCCTGAACCCCACCACTCCTTCATGCTATTACCTCCCTGTCTCTTTCATTATCTGCCGTGAACTCTGGGTAACCTCGTTGTGGCCATTCTTTATGTCACGGCCCGCAACGTGAGCTGTGATTTAGGCTCATCCAGTCTACCTAATTTGATTTCATTATCACGGGGCACAAAGAGAAATAGGGGAAGATGGGTTATGTTGTGGGTAAGGACACAGGACAGAAAAGGTAGAAGGAGAAGAAGGTAGAGGTGATGATGGTGGAGGGTTTAGAGGAAAAGAGGTAAGGGGATCTCAGTGAGGGGTGACATCTGAAAGCGCTAGCCAAATGACTTGAAGAGGCTAATAAAGTAATCAAGGCCTTCGTTACATGGTCATAATATACGCCCTAAAACTGATAACTATTGCCGGGCCCAATCATTAGCCAACATTAATAGCTTTTTCCTCCTCTCCTCTCCTCTCCATCGCATGCTGAGAGTTTCAGGTACACGCAAATGTGTGAGTTGCTTCGTGCCTTCTACACTGGAACACCTTCTACGGTGTTCCACCTTTCATCCCAGGTGAAATGTTGGAGAAAAAACTCTCCTCTTCTGAAAAGTTCGCTAGCTCCTTCAAAACTCGTCTCGGATGCAAAGATGTTCAGCTACAACACGTTTAGTCACTGTGAAGACATGCGTTTATGTACTTCAGTGACCCGGTGCAAACGCTGGACGGCCCCTTTAGGGTTAAATTCGACAATGCATTTCATACAGTGTACGCAAGCTCGGGAAGCATGAAATTGCTTCAATTGTGGTGGCATAAGCGGGTATTGTGTCCACGCTGGGAGATAGGCAGCCTTCAGTTAGTACAACAAGCCGACTAAAACGGCACTAGATAATAAAGGCAATGATGAACTACAGAGAAAAATCACAGTGTTGGGCAGGTAGAAGAAGTAGGAGACACACCAGGACACGAGGCTTACGGAGTAGACAAAGATGAAGATGATCAAACAATTGACAATAACACTGTTTTCTAATATTGTGACATTGGATGACACACAGTCTTACTCTTTGAAAGAAATCAATGACTTTCTTGATGAGACATTTGGTAGGCAGTATGTGCAGTACATATAACAGATTTTTTTGGTAACGTGGATGCCTTTATTAACTCTTCCATGAAATTCATGAGAAAAGTTGGATATGATCAACTAAGTAAGCAAAAGAGATTCCAACTGAAAAAGAAAAGAAAAGGAATAGCTCTTCTGACCATCCAGAAATAATGCTGACATCTTCCAGATCACCTCTCACTTTAGGAAAGACCTTACTGTCCTCTGCTTTTTCTATTTTCCCCTGCTCTTCATGGAGAGGTTGAGGATGGGAACTTTAAACATGAATGGAGCGAGGGACAGGGAGAAGCGAGCTGCTGTCACTGAGCTCAGCAAAACTAAAAATCTAAATGTGCTCTTCTTACAAGAGACACACAGCTCAAAAGATATCAAAATCGACTGGGGTATGGATTGGACTGGTCAAGTTTTCTTAAGCCATAGTACCAACCTTAGTGCATTATTTTCTCGCCACATCTTGACCTACACAACGTTTCCTCATCAAAGGTTGAGCAGGGTCGGATTCAAGTTGTACTAACAAAAATCAGGGATGTACTGGTCGATTGGAACTGTTTCATTAACTTAACTTAACGGAACTGCACTACACATCCTTCAGTAGATAGAAATTAAACCAAGCCACATTTAGCTTCCCTTGGGTCTCGCATTACTGCAGAAAATAACCAAGTGAATGTCTGGAGGAAAGTAAATCCAAAAGCTAGGCAGTACACATGGGTCAAAAGCACTGAAGGCAGCATCAGAGCAGCTCGGCTAGACAGAATCTATCTGAATAGAACATACCACAACCGAATTATGAAGTCCACAATATTACTGATCATCATTTAGTAACAGCAGAACGTTCTTTGTTAGTACACCATCAGCGATGTCCCTACTGGCAATTTAATGTACGGTTAACACAGGAAAAAACTTTCTGGCAGGCCTTCACTGTCTTTTGGAGTCAGTAGAGACTGAGACAGAGTGATTTTCACAATCTTACTCTATGGTGGGAGGCGGGGAAAAAACAAATGCTAATTTTTTATCAGCAGTATATGAGACATAGAACAGATACGGAGAAGGACCAGATGGAGAGGTTAGAGAGGGATGTCAAAGTACTTGAAAATGGCATAATTAACAGTAACAGATTGCAACCGCAGGCTGCTGGCAAACAAAAGAGAGTAATTAAATAAATTCATGCACGAGAAAGCAAAAGGAGCATTAATACGAAATTTGATTTTCACGATTATAGACATAAATTCAATTCAAAAACATTGTTCTTTTTTACCTTGGAGAAAAGAGTGCAGGGACAGCAATCATGATGCATCTAAATCTTCCAGACGGGACCATAACAACCCAAACCATCAGAGATGAAGAGGCTAGCGACAGATTTCTATTCTGGGCTGTTGAGTCTGCGACTCTGGCTGCATGGAGGAGATCTTGCATGAGCTACCTTGACTGGGGAAGACACAGCCAGCTTCGCTAGAATCCGCCTCACCTTTGCTGAAATGTCTACATCAGTCCAACAGAATGGAAGAAAGGGGATCTCTTACTAAAGAACTGGAGACTATGAAATAATAGCAAGGCTGCATGGACAGTATTGTAAATAATAGTCAAACACATTTTATCCCTGGTTGTACAATTATGGACAATTTGTGATCAGTGATTTTTTCTTTCAATTGATCAGCAAAAGACTTTTGATAGGTTTGACCATTGTTATTTATTTAGTGCATTGGGTGCTTTTGGTGTTGGAACACAACTTATTTCATGGATAAGACTTTTATATTGTGAAGCCGCTGTGCTGCTAAAGGTGGTAGGTGGACACAGCAGACCAGTCCCAGTACAGAGGGGCATCAGGCAGGGAGGTCCTATGTTTGGGATGCTCTAGGTATTGAACCGCTATTGCATCACCTTAGAAGAAGCCTTACTTGCCATACCTACAGGAATTTCAGACTAGCTCAATCTATCGTCTTACGCTGATGATGTCACTGTGTTTATAACCAGACAAAGTGTCATTCAGGTTCTTGAACAGGCACTGACATTGTATGAAAGAGCTTCATCTGCAAAAGTTCTTCTTCAACCCACTAATACAGACGTCTTTAGTTGGGGATCGAGAGTCGAAGTGGTCAGGAGCCTCGCCCAGGGGTAGCTAGAGGTCCCTGTACAACCTCCCATAGAGAAATGCACTGCAGATCTGCATGCTGCACATTTAGATCGTTGGGTGGGAGGTGAATGTGCTTTTTGTGCAGTTCAAGAGAGTTTGCAGCACCTTTGGCTTAGCTGTCACAGAAGGACCCCACTCTTCTCTCTACGGCAGCAATGGCTTCTGGGAATGGAGCAAGTGCTAAATAATAGGTTGTTCATATGTGGACCAACATATAATGCTTCACAATGTAAAGGTGTTTGTTTGATTAACTGGATGTCCAAATGCTGAGCTCATGTTTAGGGGTTTGGAGACAGCTCGGCTTAAAATAGAGTTTGTGTATCACACAATGGTGTCTGATCTGGGCAACTTTATCTGTTTTGGGGGGTATAGGGATATCCCAGGTTCAAGGTTCGCTTGTGCTTAATTTTAAATTTTTATTTTTAACTAAAGAAATGGGAGGTAGTTATTGTCTGTTACCTCTAGGCTTGACTACTGTAACTCACTACTCATAGGTTGTCCCAATAACTCTTTGAAAATCCTCCAATTAATTCAAAATACTGCAGCCATAGTCTGACTGGACTTAGGAAGAGAGATCACATTTCTCCTACATTAGCTTCTCTGCATTGGCTCCCTGTAAAATCTAGGATAGAATTCAAAGTTCTTCTCCTCACCTACAAAGCTCTTCATAATAAAGCTCCATCTTATCTTAAAGACCTCATCGCTCCTTATGCTCCCAACAGAACGCTTCGTTCTCAGAGCGCTGGTCTACTTGTGGTTCCTAGAGTTTCTAAATGTAGAACAGGAGGCAGAGCATTTAGCTACCAAGCTCCTCTCCTATGGAACCAGCTTCCAGTCCAGGTTCGAGAAGCAGACACCCTCTCTAGTTTTAAAACTAGGCTTAAAACATTTCTTTTTGACAAAGGGTATAGTTAGAGATGGTTTTGGTCACTCTGAACCATCTCTTAGTTAAGCTGCTATAGACTTAGATGCTGGGGGACGTCCTTCATTCACTGAGCTCTTTTTTCTCTTTTTCTTCTATCCGCCAACATGCCTCCATTTCCACATGTGTCCCTTTTCTCTCCTAGTTGTGCTTTTCCCCTTCTGTCTCTCTCTATTCTCATCTACAGGTATCATCAGACTCAGAGTCGTGTGTCTCCAGTGTTCAGTTGCTGGTCCAAACATCCCGCCTGTGTTTTGTTGTTGTGGTTGTGTTCTTTTCTCTCTTCTCTATCCCCTCACCCCAACCGGTCAAGGCAGATGGCCGCCCACACTGAGCCTGGGTCTGCTGGAGGTTTCTTCCTCGTTAGAGAGGGAGTTTTTCCTCTCCACTGTTGCTATTTAAATGTACAATTTATCGATTGGCTACAATTAAAAGCTTGCTCTATGTGGGAATTGTTGGGTTTAGTTGTGTAAGGTCTTAAAACCTTACTTGTAAAGTGCCTTGAGATAACTGATGTTGTGAATTGGCGCTATATAAAGCGTTGTTGAATTGAATTGAATTGAATTGAATTGAATTGAATTGTTTGTCTGTATTGACTGTTACATGAGTAACATGCTGTTATAGCTGTCTAGAAATGTTGAACTTGGAAATAGGACACAGCATTTCCCATTTTTAATCAGTGGTTGTTAACCACCTAACCCTAAAACATATACTAACCTGGTGGCAGAATAGAAATATTAACAAAATACTATTAATACTATTGACAAAATACTATTAATACTATTATTATCAGTTTGATAATTTTGTATGTTTTTGTTTTTCTATTGTTATTATTGAATACAAAATAATCAATCTTCAGTTAAGATATTGCTAATTTGCATTGTTACATACTGTAGGTACCAAAGCTCATATTACAATGAATTTATACTGAGAAAAAAATGAAAGCCTCACAATTCACAGCAGTGAATGACATTTTACTTGTCCTCCACTTACCCACCCTAATACAGACATGCACAGAAACACAGAGGCCCATTATTGCAGGCACACATTTAGTCAGACAGACGTGTACACACTGTTTGACACACAGATACAGACACTGTCATTGTGGGGTAATCATCAGCCATTATGGTACATGGAGAAAGACAACAAAGCAAAGTGTCTTCATAGCCAAACCATCTATTATCTTTCACACAATACACCTTGAAGGAAAAGGAGTGAATTTAGAGAGTCTACGCCATTTAGGCCATTTGTGCAGTTAAATGTTAAAATTATGTCATGTATTTGCTCTCTTCTTGTGGTGAGAATAGTGGTCACAGACTTTTAAAGACTTAGGCACAGACAAAGAAATTACACCTTTTTTCCTCCCTGTGTTTCTTCAGTGATTTGACTTGTGAGTCACAAATTCAAGGCCGCAACTTGTTTTTGAATTGTTCAAGTCCAATGAGTCATCTAATACAACATTCTATATACCATCCAGCTTTAGGAAGGTATGGCTAACAAACACTGATTGAATACACCATACTAATACAAATTTATAGATAACGACATCACTATTTGATGCTGTAAACTGGAACCATATATCAAAGTCAAGGCTGAAGTGAATGCCTCTTCACAACACTTTGACGGGAGCTACATGGTAATTTTCACAGTGTTTGAGACTGTTTGAGTGTGAGTAACAAAGCCAACTCAGACACTTGTACAAACCTCTTCTGTTCCAGAAAGGGTATTTTATGTTCCATATAAGTGAGAAACACTTAAAGATAAGTGCACAAAGGGCTACTCTCGTCGCCAAACATATTTAGATTTTGCAGACATTGTTGAATTAGCATAATATAAACTGCCTATTTCTTTAAAGAAAAAAAAAACACAATACCTTTTTTTTACAAATCTGTAAACATTTGCATAAATGTATCCTAATCAAAACCCAACCCAAAATGAAAAATTCCTGTATACTTAATAATAATATGTTATCAAGCATACATGACTTGAATCAAATTAATTTTTTTATTAATCTTTGGTGACTGCTGCAGTGATTGAGTAAACATACAAAACGTGACACCGCAAATGCAGGAAATAGTTGATAGTTGATTAGTAGATTTATGTCAATCCCGGAAATCACAGCTTTACTTGCTACTCGACACCTGTGTATTACTGCGGACAAGTGAGCCGCTGTTCGCCTTTCTGTGGTCAAACCAGAAGAAGGAAGTCCAGTTGCCATGACTCAACTTTCGGACAACATCACCTAGATGACTGAGAATCCTCACCAGCTTAACCTTCACTGTAATTTAAGTTATTGATACAATGTCTACAGTAACAATGTTGCAACCACTGAGAGGACTCAGGATTATATTATATTATGTTAAAGCTATTCTCATATGGGTACATATTGCAAACACAAGATAGATACATCAGATACATCAAAGTATCAATCAATCTAATACGCATGCTACTAATACCAATCTAGTAGCAATCTTTAATGATTTGCTTGTTGCAATGTTGCTTCTATGCTCAAGCAGTACTTTTAGGACAAATAATAAATATATAATGTTACTACAAGGTACAGAGGAAAGATGGAAATGACAAAAAAAACCCCACAATATTAAGACCATTACTAAGCAACACAAGGTATGTATTTCCACATGTATAACATATATTCTGTATGAAACCACGTTATGAACACACCAAAAAATTTTGTGTATATATGAGGGTGAACACTAATGCCACCCAGCAACACAGAAAAACGTTGATAAATCCAGGTCATTGACAGACAAACTCTCCATTTGACCATCTCCCTACTCTTTTGGCGTGTCTCTCCTATGCCTCCCAAACGCCCACCCCTTTCCTTACTGTGATGTAAACACAGATTGTTAGGTTAGGGGTTAAAAGTGTTGTGCTTAGATTCTCTCAGCACTAATCAGATTTCTCCTCTCTTTGCGCATCTATATTTATTTGGTTTTGTCAACACTCTGGTCTCTCTCTCTCTCCTCTGCCAGTGTATTGATCGTTGCTAATGGATTGGCTCTGATTCCGGAGACGTCTAACATGCTTTCCTATCCTCTTATTTTCACCCGGGGAAATCAATGAGGAAAGGCCTGCAAATTTAGACAGGATCAGATTTTAAGGAATCTACAGTGAGACACAGCCTACCACAATGTGAGCAGAAAGAGAGAGTGCATGTATGTGTGGTATGTGTAGGTAAGTTGGTACTATTATGTGGCTTTATGGTAAACACACATGTATAGTGGTTTTGTGGCAGTATGGCTTGTAGAAGACAATTTGAGCATAGCTTCACATCTAGTTTCCCCCTTTTCATTCCCCCTTCACTAACTTTAAAGAGGATGGCATATACAATGCATAAATACATAAATACAATGAATGAAAAATATTCAAATATTTGAATTTGAATAAATTACAACATCACAATGATTAGTTGTAATTAAAAATAGATATACAGTAAAAAGATAAACAAGCTACAACGCTAAACATGCTTTATTAATATTATGACTTATTAATTAGATATTCATGTAATCATCTGTCATGCATGCCATAATAAAGGCAAAAATAGCAAATCATTGGGTTCTTGTTGTGATGTTCTGGGCATGCATTCACTGGATGGCCCCATGTGTCCAGGTGCTCTAAAACTATGAATAGCAGTTTGACATCAATCCACAAAGAGATAATCACACTAATAGGCCATTATCTCTCTTTCTCTCGCTCTCTCAGTGTTTTTTCCTGTATTTCTTGAGTCAAATCTGACATTCAAACGGCCAAAAGTAAAACATATTTTTTTAGTTTTCTGTCCTTTGACATTGCAGGCAAACTTGCTGACGTGACTGGACATGAGCTCGGTCACACACATACGCGCTCACACATGCGAAATGAACGTGGACAGAGACAGAGGTCCCCACTGCTGCTCAAACAACGGATAGAACCGTGTTAAATCTGAGAAGACAATCAATGACCAATAAGTGTGACTGTGTGTGTGTGTGAGCGACATGCAGAGGGCAGAAGGGCCCAGCAGGTCTGAAACTCTATCCTGGGGCCAGATCATTTATAAATGGGAGGATATTGATGACTTCAGTGTGTGTGCATTTGGCCGTATACATGTGTGTATGCATGTGCAGGAGAGAGATTTTGCTGTGTGTGTGAGTCGGTGGGAAGATATCAATGTGCTCCCTGCCCCTTCACACACTAGAGCAAATTGGAGAAGTTGTCAGGAGTCACAACACAGGGGGGCCAGCCAGGGAATGATGAGAGCTGTAGGCAGGATGGCGCTGAGCTAAATGTGGAGAAAGCTTTGAAGTATGTGAACGAGGAAAAGAGATTATGTGTATTATTAAATGTACAGTTTTAGGTTTGCAAATAATATAAATAAAAAAACCTGCCTCATGTATCATGTGTCTCATGTGTATGTCTTATACCAGACAGGACAGAAGTTACACCAAAACCTTGCTTATTGAATCAATTGCTGGCCTCAGATTCTATTGCAAGGAGCCTTGGTCATATTTGACCAAGATATCTCCTTTACCTCAAAAGAAATCTCTAAAACGGACAACTTCCATCTTAGAATATTACAGTAATTAGGAGCATCCTTTCTCAAACTGATGCTAAAAAATTATCCTCTCTCTCCACTAATAAGAGGTTCCAGCAATTTCAGTTAATTCAAAATGATGCAGCCAGAGTTCTGACTGAAATTAGCAATTCATTGGCTCCTAGAATAGAATTTAAAATGATTTTCCTTACTTGAAAGCTACTAAAGTTTCACCTTATCTTAAAGACCTCATAGTTTCATCTGTATCATCCCAACAGAGTGCTTTGTTCTGGTCAACGTGTGGTTCCAAGAGTTTATTTCGTAAATGTAGAATGGGATGCAGAACCTTAAGCTACCAAGCTTATTTCATGTTAAACCAGCTCCCAGTTTAGACTTAAGTAGTAGACACCCTCTCTATTTTTAAGACCAGGCTTAAAACCTCCCTTTATGATAAAGTTTATAGTAAGAGATAGTTCAGGTCAATCTGAACCATCTTAGTGAAGCTGTTGATTTAGATGCTGAGGGACCTCCTCTGTTTTTCTCCCTAAGTTGTGCTTCTCCCTCTCTTTGTACATTTCTTTAGGTATTGTCAGACTTGGAGCTGCATGCCTCCAGTGTTCAGTTGCTGGCCCAGTCATCCTGCCTGTGCTCTGTTGCTGTCTGTTGTTGTTCTTTTGTCTCTTTTTGCTCTCCATCCCTCACCCCAACTGGTTGAGGCAGATGGCCTGATTCTGCTGGATGTGTCTTGCATTTTTCCACTCTAATGTTGATATAAAATTTCATAAAATCAACAATAAATATAACAATAAAAATGTTTTTATTGATTTATATGATGATTTATATGAATTTAAAATATTGCTTATAGTGATTTGTTTCCTGCATAGTTGTATGTTTAGATTTTATAAGATCTTAGTTTGTAATAAGCCTTGAAATGACTTATTTTTCTTGTGAATTTGCACTATATAAATTAACTGGATTTAATAAAAATTGAAAACAAATTAACATAATCAAACTAGCAAAGAAATCACACTGCTGCATATGATTTACACAGGCTCACACACCTCCTATATTAACTTGAAGATGAAGAACATTATTAAATGGATTATAATGGTTTTTTTATTTTTGCCAACATGTCTCCATCTCTTGAGAGCTGTTTTCACCTCCTCTCTCACACCCAAACATTCCCTTTGCTCCCACACACAGCAACAGAGTGGTGACTGCTTTGTCCTCTTACACAAACATTCCCACAGAAAAGGGGCAAAAAACCATTTACCCCTTTTTACTTACCCCCCACTCCCCCTGCCACTCTTGCCTCTTAAGAGGTTGCATTAGAACAGAAAACGGTATCCCGCCCCACATTTTCTGTCTTTTCCTCCTCCCTGTTTTTCCTCCCCCCAATTTCACACAACCACATCGCACACATGCACACGCAGACGTGAATATAGATGCACATACAAACTGAATCCACCCGGTCAACAGCTGTACATAAGGTGACAAATTGGGGCCTTTGTCTGCCTAAACAAGAGTGGGGGGACCCCTACTTTGCACACATTGAGCCTATGACTCTATTGGAGGGAAGTTCCATAGCTCACCAGACAATGCACATTGTCTCTGATGTTTAAGAGGAGAAATATGGTGCTGCCTTTGTGGGAGGTAGAGAGCTTCAGTTCATTGAGGGAGAGACAGTGGAAGAGACAGATTAAAAAACATATATAGAGTCCTGACAAACCTCGCAAAGATGGTCAGAATAGACCCAGTGTCTCACCACTGGATTCTTAGGAAAACACACACTCAAAAGAAAACAACTAACGCCACTAATATTGTAGCTACTTTCACAACTTTTGCTACATTTACTGCTAATGCCACTATTAGGATTACACTTCATATCCACTTTCTCTACATTTTGTGTAGAGTTAAATGAGAACATTTTCTCAACTATGCTAAGCTTCAAAGGTGCCACACCTTTCATACCTTGCCATACATTTATTGGCCAGGCAGATACTCCTGCTGTCAGTCACAACTGAAGAAGCCTTTTGGGTGGAAGGTGAAAGAAACGTCTTCCAGAAAAAAGGCAGTCTGGATTGGGATGAACATGACTTGAATGAATAAGAGACAAAAAGTATTGATACTCTATACAATACCTGTGTATCTTTAAAAAGGAATTTAAAACATGTTTTTAGCAACATTTACTAATTTATCAGCTTTCTTATAATCAAAAAATGTACTAATAATAAAGAACATATAGTAACACATATAGTATTATATAATAGTAGAGGGCTAACCTTTAGTGTGAAAGAGCAAAGCATGTGACAGACTCCACCTCTTAACTTGTTAACTTGCTAATTAGATCTCTCAGTCACTTCATAGGTCTGGACAATAGATTACTGGCTGAGCAATGAGCAGAGCGAATGCCCCCCCCCCCCCCCCCCCCCACACACACACATAAACTCACACATACCCGAAAAGCCAAATACCCAACAAAACCCAACAAACTCTTTACCGATGTAACCACCTGCCCTATCTTGCTCTCCAATAGACAGTGTGTGTGCATGTATGTGGTGGGACGATTAATGATTTGAGGTGGAGTTGCTGTGGGTGGGACTTGGTTGCCACAGGAACAGGGGGACAAATGTAAAGGGTGAAGGATGTTGGTCCCCTTCTCTTTACCAATGTAAACTTTCTATACATTCACACAACTAAAGCCATCAGAAAAGAAATAGGCAAAGGGATAATGCATTTTGTGTGCGTGTTTGTGTGTGTGTGTGTGTGTGTGTGTGTGTGTGTGTGTGAGGGGTGTTTGCCCAGTGGTCTCCAGATCGGGGCTAAACGGGGTTAAACATCTATCCATGTTAGAGGCCCTTTCTCTGGGTTCTGTCATTAGCCTGCAGCTTAGAGAGCTATTACTGACACAGCTGCTACTGCTCGCTGGGTAAACACACTCACTCACACACACACACAGGCACTCAGTGGTATAGCAAGCTGCCCACAGGGATTGTCTGTACTGTCTGTTTGTGGAACAAGGTTGCCAAATATCACAAAGCTAAAAAAAGTGAATGTCCAAATGGCATGCTTTTGCTTTTGTTCATGTGTGTATGGGTATGTGTGTGTGTGTGTGTGTGTGTGTTTGTGTGAGTGCAGAATGTAAAACAAATCAACCCTGTAATTAAGAAACATTACTTTGTTTTGGTCTGATTTTAATTACATTGATGTTATGAAAAAAGCGTAATATTCCTATTTTTATTAGAATATCTGTAATTAACATGGGTTAAAATATCAGGGGTAGGTCTGTATTATTATCCAATGTTGTGGTGTATCACAAAATATTGATCACTGGATGATCATGCAAAATCTCTAAATACAATCATTCGATTAAATATAGTACACATTCACTTTCTTTGGCAACCGACAAGTTATTGTTATGTAGGTAATCATGTCAACCACCTACACCTGTCTCATATCATCTGTATTTAAGATTCCCCACCACTGTTGTCACTGTTGGTATGATGCTTGTCCTCGGTTTTCTTTTTCTCTGTTTATTGAATCTGTAATGATCTTATTTACTGTTTGTTGGTTTGTTTCCTGTCTTCTATGTTGTTGTCACGCTGTTTGTATGTACTCGTGGTTCTGTGTCACCAGTTAGTTCTTTTTGGATCCTCGAGAGGGCTGTTACCTCCTGCTTAGCAGTGATTCTTAGTTCTTGCCTTTGTTTAAACTTGTTTTCAGTGTACCCTCTTTGTGTTCATTGATTCCACCTGGTTTGCATTCTTTGTTTCTGTTGAATGAATTATATCCTCCATTGTCTGTGGATTTTACATTTGGGCCCTCTCTACTTGTTTGCCTGTCAGGTAGTCAGTGAGAGAGAGAGAGAGCAGAAAAGCCTAGTGGCTCCTGATTTTCCCAGTAAGAGATCTTATTTGTTTGTAGGCCCTGGGTGGCTCTAGTTACTGTAGTTCAAATCAGTGAGTGATCTTGTAACATGCAGAACATTTTGTACACTTTAGTAATAATGACTACTGGTTGGTTTTCAGTTCAAACTATGAGGCTGGGATTTACAGCCTGCTATTCTTTAAAAAAAACTGCTTACCAATGGTGGATTAATGCACCTTCTACCTTTACTGGAAATAACACCACAACATCTTACCCCATTACATATATTGTATGTTGGACTCACATTAGGTAGTTGTATCTCCCTTTAGTCTTGTAGCATCTGGGAGCACGATAGGAAGTCTGTGTGTTAAATAAATGACTGGGGAGTTAAGCCCATGTGCTAACCATGTTAGAATAACACAAGCAGTGCTGGCCCCACTGGGCGGCACTCAAGCCTAACGTAGGGCTCTTCCGCTGGGTCACCTCCCATGGGTGACGCCCAGGCTTCACCTGGGGCCTTGTATATTTTTCCCTGGCCTCCTCTTTATTTTCCCTAAGCCGAAACTAGCCAGATCAAACAATGCCTTAACCTTATGTCTATCCATTCCTGCTTTGTTCAAGCCACCAAGGTTGGGAGAAAAATAATAGATGTTGAGAATGTGTGTAAAGTGTTAGTGTACTCATCTGAAACAACCACCTGTATCTGTGAAGGCTTTGAACTGAATGCCCACAGAGTAAAAAATAAAACTGCAGGACAAGCGAGTGGACAGAACAGAATTGAATCATTTCCAGAATTCAGTTGTGCTACCATTGTGAACCAAGATCAGTCATCCAAAGAGTCTCTTTGCAGGCTTGTTTGCAAAGAGAACGGGTCTGGCTTAATTTCCTGTTATTTCCAGAATGACATTTTAACTCCACTCATCAAAGCTTAGTCTTTATAGAAGTAGGGAAAAGGGTACTAAATGGTAAAATGTGTGTGTTTGTCTATATGTGAGCTAGGCTATGTGTGTGTAGCCTAATTGTTCCTCTCACTGATAGGGCCCTTCATCAAAGCTTCAAACCCACCCAGGGTCTTACCTCCTAAAACACTCTTTGTGTGTGTGTGTGTGTGTGTGAGACCAAGCTAACGAGGCACTAGGTATTGTTACAGGGAATCGCTCCAACTACACCATGAACAAGCCATTACACCCATAAGCCTGCATCATTTCCAAAGAATCCAATTAAATTTTGGTCTTACAGCACTGCACTCCAAAAACACAGATTTTCTTCACTAAGAATGGGCAAACACACGCGCACACACAGTCATATTTCCCTCTTTTCTCCTTCTCTCAGTTTTATTCTGTTTCGGGTTTCAACAAGGTCAGAATAAACCATCCATCCAGCTGTCTGTGTGCATAATATCTGAAGAACCAGCTTGATTCTTTGTTGTTGTGGGTTGATCATCCTCTCTTTGTCTCTTCAGTATTATTTGATGTTTTCTTTTTCACCTTATTCCTTTCACCAGCTATTCTCTGCCTCCCATCTACACCCCCACCCCCCACGCGCTTTTCCTCTCCTCCGATGATTCTGTGTGGCATCTGTTAAGCCGCTAAAGAGAAAGTTAGATGTGTGTGTAGGTGTGTGCGTATGTATGTGTTGGTCTTGCTAGGTTGGATTTGAACAAGCCCATGCCTGTTCTGCCCCGGTGGCCTATGAAATGAGAAAGGCAGCCACTGTGCTGCAGACCTTCACTGATAAATCTACCAGGGTTACCCCTCAGTGTCTGCGTCAAATGCAAGTGTTTGCATATGTGTAAGCGTGCACGCATGTAATGTGCGCATGTGTTTGTGCGAGTGGTGATCATCTGTGTTTGTGTCTTCAGCTCCGTGACACCAAAAGAGAGATTTGATTTCACATACACCAAAGCCAAGTGTGTGTATGAGCATCTGTGTGTGTCCATGCACCATGTGTTGAAATCTTCCATCACTGCCTTAAATGTGTGACATTAAAATATCACTGAGTCCTCTTTAGACATTTTCTTCATCTTCACCACTCTGTCTCATTTTTATCCATGTGCACATTTGTCTCAGGAGAATTGGAGGTCATGTTACCAATCTATGGAACAGTCAAAGACAGGGTAGAGAGAGAAAGACTGCGATGGGGTAAGATGGAGAGAGGAGAAGACCGACACCACTCAAAGCCTGGGGTTACCTTGCTTATGACAGTTAGGTCAGGGATTGAACACACACAACACACCATTTAGCAGTCATTTTTCTCTGGAGACACTTTCTACAG
Organism: Macropodus opercularis; assembly: GCA_030770545.1. Classification (NCBI taxonomy): domain Eukaryota; kingdom Metazoa; phylum Chordata; class Actinopteri; order Anabantiformes; family Osphronemidae; genus Macropodus; species Macropodus opercularis. Next base: position 2,838,062 of record CM061105.1, read on the forward strand.
ACAGAAAGACCAACGGTGCATTCTTCTGAACATTAGTCAGCATACAGTAAATATAACTCACCCTTACAGTAGTTTAGATTTTTTTTTCTAGAGTTTACAGTTTTAGAGTAATTAGAAATTTTGCTCAGAGTAAAGGATTTCATAGAAAGATTTGATTAAAGTATATTAATGAAACAGCTGTAAAAACAATGCATATGAAGTTTTTAATATTATTTTCCAACTCAAATGAAAGGTAGTTCAAAATGAGAGGTAAATGCACATGAATAAATTAGTTTTACATAAATTTCAATATGCAATAAAAATACTGTCCTTGATTTAGACTGGAAGACAGCTTTACATTAAACAGGTGTTGGATAAGTTTTAGAGTGTATGCATGTTTGTGTCTAACAGCATTTGAGCAGCTCTACTGCTGCTGCATGAGGAATGCTGCAACCACTGTGTCTCTTACCAAGGGGGTCGTTCAACAAAGCAAATATGGTCTCACACACACACACACACACAAATACACACACAAACAGATCTACAAAGGCACACACTGTAATAATTCATGTTGGAGACCTAGCCAACATAGACCACTCACATCTTTACTGAATGCACACACACACACACACACACACACACAGTAGTTATGGAGGTCGTTGAGGCATTTTTTATGAGTGAGAGCCTGTTCCTTGTCTAACGTATTTCACTTATTTAGTGTGTGCGTGTGTGTCTGCGTATTAAGTTGTAACAAAAAAAAGAAAGAAAAGATACAGCCCAAGACATTATCTTCAGTCAGTGACAGCTGTAATTGTGAAGCACATTAAAACGGGTGCAGGGTGACACCTCTAACCACCTTCTATTAAAACACACACACACACACACACACACACACACCTTTGCTTCCTGATCTCTTGTTCTACATCGCTTGTCACACATGTTCACACATACACACGTTGGTATCATTGTGGCCATACAAGGAAACCAGAATGTCAAAGCCCATCAACACTGAATGCTTTCAGCAGGGTCAGTCTGGCTAATGTACATCTAGATGTTTTGATTACATGTATCAAACAAATGCCCAGATTCTTCAATAGACAGATCTGCCTAAGAAAGAGACTGACAAAAACTGACAAAGGCAAAAAAGAATTACGGTAGGTTAAAAAATATTCAAAATCAAATTGGGTTAACAGACCATTTGGGCAAGATAGATAAAATAATAATGTAATAATAATGCAAATAATTATGTTGGGAAATTATGATTATGCTTGGTCAAACTGACATTTTTCTTATCTCATTCATATATGTATATATATATACACTTTGTTACAATGTAAAGTAGGGAGTATATAGTTTGTATAACAGTGTAAATTTGCTGTGCCCTCAAAAAAACTCAAAACACAGCCATTAATGTCTAAACCCCTGGCAACAAAGTGAAGTCCAAATTGGGCCAATTAGCCATTTTCCTTCCCTGGTGTCCTGTGACTTGTTAGCGTTACACGGCCTCGAGTGTGAATGGGGAGCAGGTGACCTCTCCGAGGATCTAAAAAAGAATTGCTCTATATAAAGATGCCCTAGGCTATAAGAAGATTGCCAAGACCCTGAAACGGTGCTGCAGCACTGTGGCCAAGACGATACAGCGGTTTAACAGGACAGGTTGAGTGCTGCTGGCACTGGGGAGCTACAGTTCACTGAGGAAACCATGAATGCCAACATGTACTGTGACATACTAATGCAGAACACGATCCCCTCTCTTTGAAGACTGGGCCGCAGGGCAGTATTCCAACATGATAACGACCCCAAACACACCTCCAAGATGACCACTGCTCTGCTAAAGGAACTTAGGGTAAAGATGATAGACTGGTCAAACATGTCCAGAACTAAACCCTATTGAGCATCCTCAAATGGATGGTGGAGGAGCGCAAGGTCTCTAACATCCACCAGCTCCGTGATGTTGTCATGGAGAAGTGAAAGAGGATTCCAGTGGCAATTGTGAAGCTCTGGTGAACTCCATGCCCAAGAGGGTTAAGGCGGTGCAGGAAAGTAATAGTGGCCACATATCAATATTGACACTTAGGGTCCAATTTGGACATTTTCACTTAAGGGTGTACTCACGTTTGTTGCCAGGGGTTTAGACATTAATGGCTTTAATGGTGTTCTGAGTTTTTTAGAGGGCACAGCAAATTTACACTGTTATACAAACTGTACACTCACTACTTTACATTGTAGCAAAGTGTCATTTCTTCACATGAAAAGATATATAAAATATTTACAAGAAATGTGAGGGGTGTACTCACTTCTGTGACACACACACACACACACACACACACACACACATACATACATACATACACACAAGGTGGAAATCAAGCATTAGTAATCTGTGCAGCCAATAAGTTAGGCTCAAGCTTTGGGACAGCATGGCCATTATAGATCCTTCTCTGTTCCGACTAAGTCACTTTACTTTTCAGGCTCACACACAAATAGACGTATATATATCTGTGCACATGTCAGACTCAAAGCACACATACACACATGCTGTAGGAATACATGCACACACTCAGGCACTGAGAGATTTAACATGGATGAGTGGGCACTTGGTAGAAGATTTCAATTGGCCTCTCTCTCCTTTTCCTCTTCTAGCTCTCTTTGCTTCTTAGAGTGTCACAGGACATGCCAAACCTTAATGCCTTCCAATCTTCTCCCCAACACACACTGTCACCTTTTATTTAAAAGCGTGCTGACAGGGGTGACCAGCATCTCCAGTCCTCCACCCCTTCTACTCTTGTCTTGTCCCTTTAGTCTCCTCTCTCTCTCACTGGCTGCATTTCCCTTTCTCACTTCTTATGATCACTTTTTCTTTCCATTACTTAAACCATCTGCCATTTGGCATCAATCACTCAAATTAAATCATTGAATGTGTTGGATGCCCTTATGATCCTTGCTTTACATTACCTTTCTTTTAAATCTTATATTTCTTACTTCTATCATTCCTTCCTTTCTCCTCTTCTCATGTTTACTCCTCTCTGTTACTGAAATCAAATCTAATGTTCCCTTTCAGTGTAGCTTTTTTCTGACTGGTCCTCCCTCCATCCTTCCCACTGTGTCCTCTCCTCTCTAACAGCTTTCTATCTATTTGTCTTGGTGTCAGTGTTCAGCACCTCACATAGCCACTTTAGCTCCTCTCCCCATTGTGCTTTCCCAGCCTGCCATGCTGAGATTTCAATTGACCAACAAGAGTAAACACTGGTTCCCAAGCATCAATCACATCACACAGTGAAGAGGGTAAGGGAGAGTCTCCAATTTCACTGATACTGTTTTTTTCTTTGTCACAAACAATTTAGAAAAGACAATACCCCAGGTAGCAGTTACAACACTGCTTCTGGGGGAGACAGAGATTAAATTTATCACAAAATGATTACAAAATAAATTAATCAAACTCGTTTCTGGCACGTTTCTAATTCAGGAACCAAATAAGGTGAGACGTTCCTTTGGAAATAACTCCATCAGCATAAGCAAATCTGGAGAGAGAAAAAGGTGGCTGCAACTGTCTGCAGAAATCACAGTAGAAGTGTTTCTGTGGCTTTATTGCTTTCCATATTCTTTCACCTTGTCACCCTCAAACACACCCACACACTGGACTGAAGTGCAACTTATAGGAGCATTATTATCTAACTGAGCAGCATAACATGATAATCTGCAGTTTGCTGTACACACAAACACACACACGCACACACACATATATTGCTGATATGGACCCATTGTGATGTAATGGAAAATAACTGATTCTTTCTTTATGCATATTATGGTCTTTTATGCTCTTTTCTACAATGCATTAGTGCACATTGTGCAATGTACTTGTGTGTGGTCCCCCCAAGCAAATCATCAAGTAAATCATTGCTGTGTTAATTGGTAGGAACTACAGCAACACTTTGGCAGTATATAATGTTTTATGTTTGTTTTTTTATCACCACCTTTAATGTTCACGGCTGTATGTGTGTGTTCTGGTTGTGTGTGTATATGTATTAGATTATCATCCTAATGAGACACTGCTGATGGGAAGGGACTGGAAATGCACAGAGGAGCATGATAAGCTTCTTAACGATGATCATTGAGTGTGTGTCAGTATGACAACGTGTATGTGCATGTGATGCATTTGTGTATGTGAATGTCTCTTGAGTCTCTCCACTCACAGGCAGAACACAATCAACGCAGCTCTCATTTGCAATCAGTAATTAGAATGCTAATTAGTCCCTGGGAGCTAACGGGAACTAGTGTATTACAAGAGCTTGATTAGGACTACTCTATTCCTAAGGGAGGGATTTACACCTGCACACTATTGGCTCCAACACCTGTCACTCATGATCTCTCCACCAGTTGGGTGGTGATATTGGCTGGATGGGAATGAATTAGATACAGAGAGAGCCCTTACTAAGCAGTGCCTGTTTACAAACATTTCTTAAAGTACAGTTTCATGAAACAAGAAATGTCTAATATTGAAGGTGAAACCACAATTTTATAATATACTTACCTTGGGCAAATTTAAAGTGTGCTTGCTCAACACTATTTTCAGGTTACTGCCTAATCAAAGCTCAGAAGCTCCAACAGAAACAGATTATTGCAGATGCTATGATATGTAGGACACTGAACATTTTATTCCATAGGGGAATACAGTACTGGTACAAAAGTTGTTTTGGAAGTTTTATGGTTGAAATATGACACCCTTAGGAATGAAATTGGTTTCTGCATAAATTGCTCATAAAATGTTTTCTGATCTTTATCTACGTCACAACATTAAAAAACAGCTTAAACTAAAACTGCACAAACAGGTTTTTATTGAACATAACATGTAAACATTCACAGTGCAGGGTGGAAAAAGTGTGTGAAGCCCTAGGCTAATAAAGAGCCAAGTGGAGTCAGGAGTCAGCCAACCTGCAGTCCTATCAATGTCATGAGATTAGATGTGTTGACCAGTTTTGAGTTCACTGTTTTCGAGAAGCATTACCTGATGTGAACCATGCCTTGCACAAACGAGCTCTCATAAGACCTATGATCAAGAATGGTTGATTTGTATAAAGCTAGAAAAGGTTACAAAAGTCTCTCTAAAAGCTTTGATGTTTATGTGACCACAGTAAGACAGACTTTCTACAAATGGAGAAAGCTTAGCACTGTTGCCTTACTCTCCCTAGGCCTGGTTGTCCTGTGACGATGAATACATGAGCAAAGCTCAGAATGATCATTCAGGTGAAGAAGAATCCTAGAGTGTCAGTTAAAGAAATCTCTGGCACGTGCTAACAGTTTTGTTGACAAATCTACGATAAGTATAATGGTACAAGGTTTTTCTACAGCTGCCTTTAAACACAGTGTTCATCAGGTAGTTTACAGTCTGTATGTGCAGTCTCAAAGAGAACTAGAAAAAGCATTTCCATAAGAAAATGCACTGTGAATGCTTTATGCTGAATGTATTCCCAATAACTGCTGACTGTAGCTCGAGATTTTAAAAAGTTCTTAAAAGTAGTTCAAGAAAAATAGAAGTGGATAGAATAGGCTTGTACAGGTCCAGAACAAGTTAAAAGTCTTAAATTTCAAAATAAAGCATAATGAAAAAATATTAAGTAAGTATTAATAATTCAACAATTTAATAAAAGTATAGATAACCCCTAAAGATATGTTGATTGAATTTTGCAAGACTTTTCTGACATTGCTGAAGCTTTACAAGCTTTGTTACAACAAGCAGAACATCCAGATTTAATGTGCTCGTAACAAACATCAGTCTGAAGACAGTTGCATCGGCTGGGGTTCGAACCGAGGTCTCCCGCTTTGCAGTGCAGCAGATCAACCGCTCGGCCAACTGAATAGCTGAATCGGCCGCGCCCGAAGGTGTATTAGACCCTCAGCTTGGTAACAAACATCAGTCTAAAAACAGTTGTCTTGACCGGGGATTGAACTCGTGGCCTCTGACTCTGGAGCTCACCGCACTATCCACTAGGCCACTGGGCTGCTTGAAATACCAGTTCGCGAAGGTCTATAAGAAGCTGACAGCAGCAGCAGCAGCAGCTGTGGCTATGAAACGATAGAAACGAAGCCCGCTAAACGGGTTCGTAGCGGCGAAACCGTAACAGTAATCACAACAACCACCACATCAAATGAAAGCAGAGACTTTAATCTACAACCTGTGTGAGTTTCATGTCGAAAGGCTGACAATTGTTGAATTTATAGCGAGTTCAAAACGTTCAGATGTGTCTTTTCTGTCTCGCGAGCCAGGCGAATTAATGGCGGCCGCTACGAGACAAATACGGCGAAATGTGTCGGTCTTTCGAGTTTGTCATGTGCCCAGTTAGCAAGTAGACAAGTGTGTCTACATCTGAGTGAAAGAATCTTTTAAAAAGAGCGAAAATTGCGGCCGTAGCGACATTTTACAAGTGACAGTTTCAAGCTTGTGGCAAAAAAGACGATGAAAACGAAGCCCGCTAAACGGGTTCGTAGCGGCGAAACCGTAACAGTAATCACAAAGACCACCACATCAAATGAAAGCCAATACTTTAATCTATAACCTGTGTGAGTTTCGTGTCGAAAGACTGACAATTGTTGAATTTATATCGAGTTCAAAACGATCAGATCTGCTCGCGAATCAGGCAAATTAATGACGCAAAAGCGGCCGCTGCCGCTGCTACGAGACAAATACGGCGAAATGTGTCGGTCGTTCGGTTTTGCCATGTGCCCAGTTAGCAAGTAGACAAGTGTCTCTACATTAGAGTGAAAGAATCTTTTAAAAAGAGCGAAAATTGCGACCGTGGCGACATTTTACAAGTGAAAGTTTATAGAGAAACCGCGGTTTAAATGTACTTCATTCTACAACCTGAGTGAGTTTCATGTCGGAAAACTCACAATTGTTGAATCGTCAGCGATTTCAAACCGCTGTTATTGTCAACACACACTGTTTAAGGCATCAAAGCTCAAACAGCGTAACTTGGAAGCAGAACATAGATGCCTTGAGCGGGATTTGAACTGGGGTCTCTTGCGGGAGAGTCCAGTTGCCCTATACAGCTTCCCATTCATTTTCAATGGGGAAAAAAAAGTGAAAATATCTTAATATTTCAAAAAGTATAAAAGATATCAAAAAGTTGTATAGAAGCACTCGATTCCCGGAAAAGCTGCACATTTTAATATTTGAATGGTTCCAATAGCTCAAACGGTGTGGCACTAGTTAGATGCCAAAAAACGTACGGAAGAACTATAATAAAAAAGATTCGGAAAACAATACTGTGAATGCTTTAAAGCATTCACAGTGATCAATGCACGTGTACATACACTAATCTAACTTACTCACTGGTGTTGATATTGGTAGAAAAAAAGCAAGACACTTAAGACCATCTGTCTGCCAAATGAAGCTCCACAGAGAATGGGTGATGCAACAGGACAACGACCCAAAGAGACCCAAACAGAATGGCTTCAACAGACAAAAATATGCCTTCTGGAGTGGCCCTTTCAGAGTCCTTACCCGAACCTGATTGAGATGCTGTGGCATGACCTCAAGAGAGCGATGACACCAGACATCCCAAGAATATTGCTGCACTGAAACAGTTACGTAAAGAGCAATGGTCCAAAATCCCTCCAGACCGTTGTGCAGGTTGTGCAACTACAGTAAAACGTAGGTTCACACTGTTTCCACCCTGCACTGTGAATGTTTACATGTTATGTTCAATAAAAACATGAGTCAGCCCCATTACATTGTAAAGAGTAAAACTTTTTTTAAATGATATATTTAAAGTGGTATGGCAATCACAATAGTACTATTTTAGAATAAAGCTTTCACATAAAATTTTGCATGATCAGCTATTATGATATCTTGCCATTTCTAACCTTTTAGCATATTTTCATGCTAAACTAACTACCTGGTGTTCTAAGCATATGCATTATATTCTTTATACATTGTTGGGTCTTATGGGTTTTATGTATTCCAATTTTTATTCTGCGTACCTGCAGCTTATTAAACACACATTTGAACAAGCTGTTGCCGGACAACAAAGATGTCAACATAACTGAGTTTGGTTGACATGGCGTCTTTTAGAACATCTTTTACAGGTAAAGCACTACACATTTATATTAGTCGTGTGATGCATGAATTAGAGCCTCATTTCAGTAAACATCAGAACTATCTCAAGTGCTTGGGTTTTGTCATTCTAAATCCTATCAAACCTTGTTGATATTCTGTTGACTTTGTCTACTACTGGCTCCAGTGACTGTCATCACACACTGACACACAGACACCAACACACACACACTGACAGTTTGAAAAGCGTGACTATCAATATCGTTCTAATTTTCTCCTCCATTCAGCCAGTAACCTTAGACACAAGTAGAACATACACACACACATGCTCATGAAGCATACATAGTCACATTTGCACACATTTTACTCACATACATGAAGACAACTATGTCCCCCCCCACACACACACACACCCACACTCACACCCATTCCCTTGTATGACAGATGTCAGTAGCATGTCATTGTGGGGGTGACCAGCGTGCTGGGTGATGAAAAGCAGTGTTACAAGCTTCCACATGTATGTGTGTGTGTGTGTGTGTGTGCGTGTGTGTGTGTGTGTGTGTGTGTGTGGGTGCAGTTTCAGGTTGGTCCTACTCTGTACCTCTAGGCTGTACTAACTGGCTTGTGAACCTACACTTGTGCTTCATAGGCTCCTAAGGCTATTAATTCTCACACACTCGTACTGCACCTGCAGTATGCCCAACACACTCCCCACACACCCTTATCCAGCTACATTAGCAGCCTATTTATTATTTGCATCAGGACTCTTTAATATTTCAGCAGACCCTTCTTATGCCATTACAGTGACTCTCAAAAGTGTGTGTTTGTGTGTGTGTGGTTGTGTGCACAACGGCAGGTTAAACTGACTGTATTGGAGAGCAGAGGAGAGGGCTGCTTGAGATAGTCAGGATGGAAATCAATCTTGGCAGAGGTAAAGAGGAAATGAGAGAATAAAGACAAAGGTGCTAGAGGCAAGTAAAGATGAAAGTGAAAAGACAATAAAGAGACACAGAAAGATAGAAAAAAGAGAGGTACTGTAGATTGGGGTCCTTCAGAGATTCAGGATGAGATAGGGTGGGAACTTCTATTAAATGATACAAATTGCCTGGCAGTGCACATGTTTATATGCGTGAGTGTGTGTCCTGAATGGCCAGAGCAATGGAAGAGCTGTGAGGCCCAAAAATAGTCCATCAAGGTATGGAAACATGCTATAAACCACTATGAAAGAAAATTTGTAGTCATGTTCAAGTTTAAAATACTTAATAGTTGATCATAGTTGAGTTATTGTTTTAGGTTGAATTATTATTACTTTTAGTTAAATTTGAAGTACGTTTTGTATGTACACTTAATACATTGCAAGTGTGTGTGTCTGACAAGTCATATCTGTCCACCATTTCCAACTTGCTGTTAAATATTTCATATCTTGCCACCCTGCATATAGACCCCTCATTATCTAAAGATGTAAACACACACACTAGGTTTTACATTTAGGCTTGTAGCAAGAAATGTCACCTTGGCCCCACCTGATGACTAGCTATCAGTAAAAATCTCTGACATAACTACTGCCACCCCTGAATTAGATCCTGTGTGTGACCGTGTATATGAGAGAGACAGATACAGAGCGGTCAAAAAGTATGATGTCTAGACAAGAGGAGGACACAAAAACAGTCAGACAGAAAGTTAACATAAATATAAAGTAGTGTAGAAACACAAATTAGTCCCCTTTAATTGTGTGTGTGTATTTTCAGTATTCATAATAATGCATCTGGGTAGTAAAACTCTTCATTTTGTTCCTTCTGATATTTTTGATCCACTAATTAGAGCTATGGAGATGTCCATATTAAGTGTTTGAATTACCACATGAGCTTAGGCAGTAAATGAGATGTGTGTGTGTTTCCACACAGTCATTATCATTAAGGTGAGTGTGACACTTGCTTATTGAGCAGTGGCTGACAGATACTCTGCTAACTTACATATCTCTGATGAATAACCAGGGACCATTTATTTTAACAGCCAGCCACACAAGTTGAGGCTATTTCTCACAGCAATTTCATAAATGTCTGAACCTCACATCACCTCTTCATTTTACCCTTAAAGCCACCGCTTTCTCTGTACTCCCACTTTCCTTTCCACCATTGCATTCTATTACTCTTGTGAACTCACCTTTGATTGTTTTCAGGTTGTGTTTGAATGTTTACGCATGTCAAAGATGGAAATGTACTTACCTAAGCATTGAAGGAAGGCGACAGCAGCAAATACCATGAGAGATAAAAAGGAAAGGAAAAGAAAACAAATGCTGTGACTGACTCAACCTGTTAAGCCACAAGATAAGTTGTATGCTATAAAACAGATTCCATATGTGTTTTTGCCACAGTTCTTGCATTTACAGAAACTTAAGTAAAACGTTTGTGAACAACTTGAATGATTTACATACCATAATTCGATAACATACCGTGTGCTACACTCAGTACTATGTGTGTAAATAGAACTAAAATAAAATAAAATAAAACAAATAAAAATAAATAAAATAAACTCCATTCTGTGGCTAACTGACTTATGTGGTAAGAGTAGGTATCAAACCACAACAGACTTAACAGTCCTCTGTTATGACACTAACTAACACTAACTCTCACCGCAGTTTTACTCAAGTAGATAGATAGATATGCGAGAATTATATGAAAGAACATATAGAAACAAACATCCAGGTACATTTTATGCAGCAATTTGTAAAAATATTCAGTGGTGCTTCACTAACCTGTAAAACAAAAGAAATGGTGGGACAGGGAGGACACACTATATGAATGATATACAGTGTAACTGGGTAGTGAGTAAGCTGAGCTGTGAGAAACAGTGCTACACATGTGCTGGTTAAAACGTGGAGCCCACCACTGGCTAACTGCTCCTTGTAGACCAATAAAAAACAAATGCTATATGGAGCAATATAAAAAAAACACTCATCAGGAGTGTGATAGAGTGAGGCAGGATGCAGAAGGGAAAGGCAGGAAGCAAACAGGGATGCTCATTAGCAGATAATGGGAGGTGTGAGTGTACTATAATGTGTAACGTGTGGTGATGGAAATAACCTGCTCCTTCTGTTCCATGCAGAGGATGAAGTCTTGTTGTGGTTTGTGCGGCAGAGGCCACCTCCAGCTAACAGCTCCTGCTAGACTTATAAATTTACTTTCATAAACAGGAGAGGCCAGGAAAGGTAAGGAGAAGGAGGAGAAGAAGTTAGAGAAGTGTAAAGACAGCAGAAGGGGAGGGAGGCCTGGAAACTGGTGAGGACTAAGAAAAGCAAATGGGGAGAGAAAGCTGACAGTAAAGAAAAATAATAAATGAATAAAATATACATGCCCTCTCATCTCCTGGTCTCCTTTCCTTCTTTTATCAGTTTATCACTAATGTTTATTTTCATTCTTTCTCCTCTACTCCCGTTTTCTCATTTTACCTTCATCTGTTGTCTCCTCTCTTGCTCATCTCCTTCTTTCTTTTTGTCTAATTTGAATATAAGTAATTGTATTGAATATTATATTGATCTTTGTTTGATGTTTGAAATGCACGAAAGTGAAATGCCTAACTGTTTTGACTATGAGAAAAGGCTCTATGACTCATTGGCGTTGTAGGCCTCTAACAGGGTAACTGGCAGCAACTCCACTGTACCCTACTCAAGAGGCTTTTACTCCTCAACCAATCACTTCCCCATATGGTGCTGGGTCATCCAGGAAGTAGGAAGTAGAGGTCAACCAATGGAGAAGCAGGTCTGGCCTGTTCCACTGGCCCATGACACCTTCATGCCAAAAAAACAGACACTGTCTGGTTTGTTCTGAGGTGTTTGCATGTCTTTTGACAACAGCTGGAAACTGATGCTTTCAAACAGAGAGGTAAACCTCCATATAAGGCAGTCATCTTCTATTGGTTTTACTGTTAAGGCCATCAGACTACTTTTTAGTCTCACAGCGCTCATTCAGATGAAAGAATATCTGCTGTTTTGATTGAATCTTTGTCTGTATTTATTCAAAAGATGTGCTACAATAATCTAAATAATAATAATGCTAGGCTATCTGAATAATGCCATATTCTCTTCACTGACTATGGCTTAACAAATGTATGTAATAAAAAGAACACTTTCTTAGCATATGTCACATTATACTTTTCTGATGTTCAGATAAAACTTGACAACATAAGCGTGTATCCTTGCAATTCTGTTATTTCAGCTTTGTGGCTATGACATAATTATCATAGCTACCCAGACTTCATAGGGTGCCAGTATAAGAAGTTTGAATAGCATTGCCTTCCATGATTTCCTGCCTTATGAAAGTAACTTACTTAATGTTGCAATTGTTTGTTACAGCCACCCCATTCATCACGCAGAGTATTGTACTAGTTGACATTGAATGTTTGTTAGTCAATAAACCGCCATCACAAATCCTTCTTCAAGAAGCAACTGAACAACGTGGGAAACAAAGGATGTGGATTTTACAAAAGCAACACTTAAAGTACTGAGTAGTGAAAGAAATTAAAGACTTGGGGTCAGCTGAAGGTTTAATTTACATTTTGAAGAGGTCACAACAAAAAGCAGCTGAAATGAAATTGGTAACACTGTATTACTGCCCTGTGAATATATGTATGTGCATGAGCAATGTATGTCTGTTTAGGTACCAATAAAAAGAACAAAAAAACAAAACCAGTAGAACTGGGACCAGCATAACTGCTACCTTTTACACCTGTCAACTGTGTTTCTACAATATTTATATATGGTGCTTGCTCACACACACGCATACACACAACAAGTATACACACAAAGAAAGAAAGAAGCAGTCGGTAGTTGCAAACAAGCGGGTCTCAACAATCTAGCAGCAATTTTGTGTAAATTCCTTCTTAAAGAACGCACACACAGTCATCACTGTTTACATTGTGCAGCTATCATATAGTTGCTGTCAAAGCCACCTTCAATTATGACCATTAAGTGTCCCATCATGTCACTAGCTGTCCCCATGCTGCCACCCCCTAGCGCCTCCCTCCACCTGCCTTTCAAAGACCAGACCCTATAATCTAACCTCACTTTGCTCCCATCATACACACACACACACACACACACACACACACACACAAGCAAACACACAAGTGCAAACAGATTGCTACATGTGCTCTTATATTTTTTCCGTCTTCCTCCCCCATGTAATTTTTTTAGACAGAGGCAAATGGGTGTTTAAGGTGTAGAAAGAGAAAGAGATGTTTCTTCTTATCTGAATAAAAAGCCAGAAACAGGATGATACTGTAGTGACCCGGGCCGTTGTGGGTGCAGCCGCTGTCCCCGTTTATAGTTCAAAATGTTTGTGTGTTCATTGTGTTTAAATGTTGTAGTTCTAGTGTGTTTAAAGTAAATAAAGCTGCTGCTTCTGTAGAGCAGACAGATAGAGCTATCACTCTGCTTGCTATTTACATACAAGACACTTGGAGCTGTGCTGTGTTCTTTTCTGAATACACGAGGTACTCTGAGCTGTGTAGTGTATGGAGCTCAAGGTCTCTTTTTGCAGAAGTAGCAGTTAGCAGTAGCTTAGCTGTTCCAGTTAGGCAGCTTGCTTATAGGTCACCTAAACCCACCGAGAACAGCTGCCACGCTTCAACGGATTAACACCATTAGAACCTTACCTGGTGCAGATTGAGCTGGCACCACTTAATGGCGAGTGGGATAGGCAGTGCACCACGCCCCAGCACTGGAAGGACCGGCCCTGCAGATACTCATCGACATAAACTCCAGTGAGCGGCGGGATCGTCACTGCCCTTCGGCAGCGCTTTGGGCAGAATACGTCAACAGAGCAGCAGTGGGAGCCACTGACCAGTTGCCAGTGCAGCAACGAGGAGAACCTGGGAGCTTTTGTGGCTGACATGCAGCTGTACATTCGGCTTGGCTACCTAACCTTCTTAATGGGGCACCACAAGGCCGGTTTTCACCACAAGGCCGGTTTTTACCAAAAGGCGCGGTAGCTCGGATTCGGATGCATTGTGAGCTGTACATGGGTTCAGCTAATGGAGGAAGGGGTCCGCTAACGGAGGTAGAGACACTGGTACGACCAGTGGTGCGGCACAAGATGGATTGAAAAGGGACTGTTGCTTCTGCAGCGATGAACCAGGACACTTGACTAGGGACTGCCTGGTGCCTAGTGAGAGGACCCTCTTGGAGCTCCATGATGGCCTGCTCTACAGACGGCGGCAGGTACCAAGGGAGAGAGTGGATTGACTGCAGGTCTTGTTCCCTTGGCCACTGGGACCTGAGGTGCTTCAGTGGGTCCATGGAGCTGTGCAATGTATGGAGCACGAGGTCTCTTTTTGCAGAAGTAGCAGTTAGCGGTAGTTTAGCTGGTCTAGTTAGGTAGCTAGCTTGTAGGTCACTTCGTCCAAAACCCACCGAGAACAGCTGCCACGCTTCAACGGGATAACACCATTAGATCTTTACCTGGTGCAGATTGAGCTGGCACCACTTCATGGCGAGTGGGATAGCAGTAAAGCGGCAGTGCACCTTACCCGAGCCCTGGAAGGACCTGCCCTGCAGATCTTCACCTTACCACCAGAGTAAGGTTCAAATAATTAGACGTGAATTTATGTATTGCTCAGTGGTGAGATAAAAGCTATGCAAAGTCAAGCATACGAAGTCAACTCTCTCCCCTGCAGGAAAGACCCCAAATATGCGGGGGGAACACACTGTCCCTGCTCAACTGAGGGAGTGGGTTTTTAAACCCTTAACTTGCGTCAGTCACAGAAGAATGATTGTCTTTGGTCTTTAGATTACTTACTTTGTTTATCTGAAAGTAAGGTCACTTCGACCTGACATATTCTTGGAGCGGCCACGTACGCCAGTGGAATATGGACTTCCTAGAAATGGGAGAGAACATCCTGCTTTCTTGCCAACAGAGAAGTTCAGATCCTGGACACAGGAACTGAGAATTCCATCCTATACATACTGAACATATATTCCACCCCAAGTATACACATTTTCCACTACAGCAACATCGAGAAGGTGCGTTTCTATTGGCCGGGATGTGGATGTGCACTGCTGTGTCTACATGGCACAGAAGGAACCCACACAGAACCCCACAGGACCGCTGCAGCAGTACTTGTTTCGGGGCACCCATGGAGAGGACTGGGGTGCCATGATGCACTGATGTTTGTGAACGAGCTCCACCCAACCGTGGATTAAATTTTTGGACCTCCCCCCGGAGCCCAAGATCAGCAGCAGCACCAGAACTGGATTACTTTCAGAGGCTCAAGGAGCGCATGGAGGTGGTGCATCGGCTCGCACAAGACTGGCAGAAGGATGCAGGGGTCAAACAGAAACAGGCCTATGACACCCAGTGTAGTGGTAGGTTGTTTGCAGCAGGGGACAAGGTGTGGGCATACTGCCCAGCACGGAAAACTGACACACCACAGGCAAGTGCCCGGGTTAGTATTCGACTAGATGGTCTACCGGGTCCGCATGCCAGGGAGTGGCAGGAGGACGGTGCTCCACTAAGACCGGCTGGCACCATATCACCCCCTGGCTCCTATCCAAAGACTGAGGAGGGGGCGGGTGTTCTTTCCTGAATACTCAAAATACTCTGAACTATGTGGTGTGTGGAGCATGAGGTCTCTTTTTGCAGAAGTAGCACTTAACAGTAGCTTAGCTGTACCAGAAACCCATGGGTCGTTACGTTACCAACGGAGAAGAGAAAATCTTCCTTTCTGATGCCTGTCTGTCTTTTTGTGATTTTTATCTAATAGTCATCATCATAGTTTTTTTGATGTCCATTTCCAGTATTAACTTTTAACCTTTTTGTCATTTCTTTTCAATGTCAGAGCAGCACATGATGAGTTTGATGTTTGCCATGTGTGGGTTGAATTGAAAAGGAGTTAGCTATTACGTATTACCTAAGTATGTAGAGTTGGAGCAGAAGTGTCTTTCATGTGTTTTGGACGTAGCTGGGCTATAGGTCGGGAACCTGCCATTCATACAGACACTTACATATTTCTGTAGGTCAGGATGTGTGTTTAGACAGAGGAAATCCATGGATATATGTGTACAGGAAGCCAAAGACTAGACAGTAGTTAAGCTATCTGTTTAACAGGTACTTCGTAGTTTATGACTCTAAGCAGTGTGTTTCCTGCAGAGACAGACACTGTGGCACAGAAGCTTTGTTCTTAAGTGTCCCTTGTATAGTGTGTGTGTATGTGTTTGTTAAAGCAGTTTTAAACAATGCTTAAGCGATGGTAAGTTTATGACTAACTGAGAAAATGTTATTCACCCTAAACAAAATCTTTTTCAAGCACATGACAACACTGTCACTCCTCTACCACGGGGTGATGTCACCTTCACACTCACACACAGACACTCTTTGTCTGCAGCTTTAACTGGGCGTGGCGGGATTGCTAGAGCTGAGAGAGTCACTTACATGTTGGTGGTGCCAGGAACCAAAACCTCTCGCCTCTGTCAAACCTTTCAACAGTCAGAGCCCGACCAAAGCCCGGAATTTAATTGGGTGCCTAAACTATTGCCATAAGTGTCCAGTAAAACAATATAATTTAGAATATGTTAGAACATGTTGTACCATTCCCAAAAACGTTTACATAACTTTATTACAAAAGTCACATGCCCTTGTGTATTGTAAAAAGATAGAGCTTCTTGAAAAACAGCAAGTGGTAATACACACATAAACACCCACACACACACACACACACACAGGTGCAGCACCCTGTCGTGTCCCAATGTGTGCTATTAGGCCTATCAGGGCCACTCTAGGAGGATTAATGGACTGTTAGAAGAACAAGGCTTTGCACATACACACATACAGCACACACACATTGACAGCTTATTAGTGGGTTGTCTGCACACCAGATTCCTGTTCATATGTGTGTGTTTTTGTGAGTGTTAGAGCTCGTGCCAATATCTGGTATGTCATGCTGTGAACACTGAGCAAAGATATCACTGCACTGCTGAGCCCACTACAGAGCTAATCCATCACACACACACAGACATGCAGCATAAAAGCAGATATCAAAGCACAGATTTTGTTCATGCTATTCAGACAGAAACTACAAGTAAAACTACAAGTATATTTCCTTATACTCGTAGTTTCATAAATTTTGTGATAATGCAAACCTGTGGCATGCTTGCACTGATTTTAGGCTACTGTGCCTTAATACATTATTAGCAGCTTTTTTTTCAAAATTTATTTTGATGCTCTTTGTTTCAATAAAACGTTCTATAGATGGTTATAGAGTGGACTCACCCACATATTGCCTGACAGATTTTCTGTCTTTATTTGTATGTTCACTTCATTCCACCCATACTTTGCAGTGCTTCCCAAGTACTTTGGAAGTAGAGACAGAAAGCGAAAGAACAAAGAGATGGCTAGATGGAACACAAGACTGAAAGACGGGTATTGGAGAGATGGTGTGGAGGTGTCGCTGAAGGGTGTAAATGCACCAGCAGCAAGCCAGAGAGTCAAATGGTTTAGAGAAGAAGTGAACACAAAAGAAATTGATGTGTGTGGCTCTTTTCAAGGTGTTTTTGTGTGTGTTCATGTGCATAATGTGCATGTGTGTGCTAGTGGGGGGAACTACTTCTTTCAGGGGAAGTTTGGGGACTGAGGGGTCTGACAATGGGTTGGAGGGTTGGATGCATTAAGCTCCCTTATAGCGAGCTGAGTGGAGTCACTGAGCCAAGGGGCTGGTCACTTTGCTGTTTTCACTGAAGGGAAAAAAGAGGGGAAGGAGGAGGAGGATGTGGCGCTCTCTCTGTGTGATGACAATTTCCACCTCTTCTTTTCTCCAACCATTCTTCTACTTCTGCAGAAGCTTTTCTTCAGGGTTAATACAGCCTGCAGTGGAGGGTGGGATGTGGCAAAGCTTGGCAGAGGGGAGCGCTTTAAGGCTAAACTAAACCCCAACCCCAAAGGCTTTTATTACTATCAAGAACTGTTGGAGCACTTCAACTCAAACTAAAGAAGTTACTGAGAAAGACAACAAAAGCAAGAGGGCATGATAGGCACACCTTTCTGTTTACACCAAAAGAATTTTGACATGAATTCTCCAAAGCAGCTACTACAGTACAAATAAAATACAAATATTGTCTTGTAGCTAGTAACATAATATCAGACAAATATCCAAAAAAACCAGTGTGTCATCATAGGATAATTGTTGAAAACAAAATATATTCGTAGAAAAGTTTTGTCAATTAATCTGCTAATGTTACAACATGTATGTGAGCCTGTGAAGAAATGGTGGAAGACAACAAAGCAACAAAAATGAAAGAGGAAACTATGAAAGCTGTCTCTACCTTAAAGTGGATTAGAGGCACAGAGAGCTGAAAGGGAGGTGAAAAATCAAATTAGGGCCTCTGAAACATCAAATGAGGGAAGCTAGAAATAGCTACGCTTCCTCTATCGTTAATCTGTTGACTCAGAGTGAATGATGCACACTGCTATTCACCCCTAAAGAAAAGCTGTTTTGCTTGTCATTGCCGCTGTGTGCTGTTTGCTGTCACTTCTCATCTGTTAACTGTTTTTCTGGTTTGTGCACTTGTCCGCCTTTGATTTTTTTGTTTCTTTAGTTAAAGTTAAAGTGTTAAAGCGTGCAGCTGAAGTCAAGCTAGCAAATGTTGACTCCTGAAGATACCGTGAAAAAAAATCACTGCAGACCTCACTTTTTTATATATATTTTGTTTTCATCAGTTCAGTTTGGTTCTTTGCACCCCTGGTGTCAATTGTTCCTTCAGCATTTCTCACTGTACATATTACATTTTTATATTCACCCCCCTGTCTTCTTGTCTCCTCTCATCTCCTCAGGTCAGCGGTACATTTTATTGTGATCTGACTTCAGAGGGACGAAACTTACATGCAAACAGACATATGAAGGCCATACAAAAACCACAGTTTTGTGAGGAACAAAAAGCTTTGGGCTGACAAAAGAGGTAATTGCCAATAGCAGGATGGTCAGCATAAAAACTGAAAATAATGATCTTCTTTCTTTGAACACAAAAAATATGCTGTATACCCTGGTTTTGATCTTTTTTTTAAAAAAAAACATCTGCTTATAGCTGTTTATCATTAATATCATTATGTCTGATATTTGTCTTGATATTTAATACCATCAAATCAGACATATGATTTTAATGAATAACATGACTGAAATATGTAACCATGCAAAAACATATTTTAAGTATTACGCTACAGTATTACACATAATTTAAGAAGCCATTTTGTTGGCACAGATTGATGTATATCAATATCCTTCACTCTACATTGACTGTCCACATCTAGATGCCTATGGTACTAGAGTTTTCTTGCAAAATGACTTTCTCTCCTTCCATCCCTCCCACAGTTCCCAGTAAAGAGGAAGAATGCCCCAGCAGCGATGCATGTTCCATTGTTCACGCTCTGCCTCCAATTTGCTCTCCACATTCTGCGGCCTCGGCCGAGACGTTACGCCAGCTTAAGGGACAAATCGCACACACAAAAAGGGAGAGAAAGAGAGAAAGGCTGAGTTGGTTTGGGCGGCGGGGTGGGGAAAAGATATGGAGAGAGGAGAGGGGTGAGGTGGGGGCTTACCCTCTTCACAGCAATGCAATTATGGTCTGTATTTGAAGCCAGTGGGGTTTTGTGACAGCCTCTCTCGCTCTTTCTCTCTCTGCCACTCTCTGTACTTTAGTGGTGAAGCTAATAGCCATAGCCGTAGCAATTTCTACGGTACATGACATTAACATGGTAGCGTGTCGCCGACAAAGGGAAGCATTCAAAGGGACTAAGAAAAGAGCAGTGGTTTTGCCTGGTTAAGTAGGCCTCAACCTGCTAAGAAGGAAAGACAGACAGTCAGTTAGTGTGTTTATTACCCATGCCACCTAGGGAGAGAAGAGAAGAGGAGAGGCGATAAGAGGATACAAGAACAGCTTAGGGAAGAAACAAAAGCAGAGAACATAAATTGGTAAATGGTATCTGTTATTGTCACTTCTGCTATAATACAACTGACCCTTTAACTACGCAACTATGTTACCTTACCCCTTTTGACCTATAAGAATTCAAACAATTAAAATGACGCAATAAAAAAGCCATACAAGGAATAGCATACTAAATAGTATTAGTTTTCATTTTAAATATAAAATATCTTCACATAACTGGGACCACCAACTAAGACAGCTGCTTGCTCTGGTCGCTCTAACAGTGTTACAAGCAGGAAGTCAATACATGCTGTGGAAATGAGCATAAGAATGTTTGTGTGAGGGCTTGTGTGAAACAGGTGGTCAGTTTTATAATTTACCATAGGGTTGCAATAACATTTTCCTCTTTATCTGAGAGTGTCTGACTTAATTCCAGATTCTTCAAGATGCATTTGTGTATAACATTTCTTTATAAAATGTTGAAACTGGTGACAGATGTGTTTACAGATGTAGTTATAGCACTGTAGTAGGTCACTTATTCTGAAACTTGTTTGGTGCGAGATGTGTGAGATGAAAACAGGGGCAGATGAGCAGAAGGCAGAATTAGTCAGTGGCCAGGAGTTTGACACAAAAGACGTTTCAAAAAGAAAGTTGGGAAAACACAAAGAAAGAAAGAAATGAAGGCGCAAAACGGCTGCCCAGACACAGAGGAGGATAGGAAGAGGAGGAGGAAGAGGGGGAGCAGGCTAAAAGCAAGGGTAAACTCCCACATTCACATAGACGCACAACAAGGGAACCCCCGCTCCATTCAAAAGACCATCTGTGACTTGAAAGTGTGTCTGTGTGTGTGTGTGTGTGTACGTTCGAAAACGTCGTCAGAGCGGAAAAACCTAAGAGGAGAGGGAGGCATGAAAAATCCAGCTTCTGCGTCCTATAAGTTCTTTTTAACACGAACAAATACTGAAGATGAACAATACAAGGGTGTATATATATACTACTGTGTATGCATGCACATAAGTGTGAGGGCCCCTGTAACATGGGGCCAACTATGCAAACTAAATTACACGGGGCGAGCTGGGCAGACACAGCTATTTTGGAAACAAAACCACTCTGAAATCTGGCGAGACAGAGTGACTAACTGGAAAAAATGTTTAGGGGCAGTTTAGGAAATGCACCATGTCCCACTTTTTAGAAACATTGTGTCTAAATTAGCCCAAAATCATTGTGGCCTTTTAACATATAACCATCTATTACACTATTTTTCTAAGACAACTAATGATTAAGTAAAAGGAACATTTAAACACAGTATTTACAATTCAGAAATTAAATAATGTTTTGTATAAATATATTATAATAATAAATATATGTTTCTATCATTACATGTTTTAAAGAATTGTTTGCTGTTTATGTAATGTTAGCTATGAAATATTTTTCCACAGAAATCTATTTTTATTTTGAAATACATTATTTCTTTACTGCACTTCCCCAACCCCCCCACCTCTCACACACACCAATAATTAAGTGCACGCTTCTTTTTCGCTGTGCACGGCAATTTGCATGAAATAAATATGCATTAGCTTAATTATCTTACCTTGTCGTTTACCACCCCTCGGACCCTGTTTTGATGTTAATGATAATTTGCATCATGAGTATTTTTTAAATACCAGTTAATTAGCTCAGGTATTAGATTCTACCTTAAGGAAGGACCTGAGGAACGTGTTGAAGTGCTTTTACAGCCAATGGGAACTGACATGTTTAAATCTTCTACCAATAGAGCAGAGAACAGTATAATTCTATTACTCGTTTTGGAAAACTGAAAAATGTGAGCGTTTCCCATAACACAATACCAGTGGCTGTCTCCAAACTTCCTGCAAGATAATTAAATAATGGGACCAGAAGTCGATTTTCTCTAATAGGCATAGGGACAATTCAAACGATAGACTTCATAGCATTACATCACTCACAGAGCACTCTGACAAGCCATTTACTGATAATGAATTACCTCACTGCCCATAAAAACTAAACTAATGTGAAATATCACATATTTTAATCAACTTGTTTAAAAGTATTGCTCTTTTCAAATATTTAGACCAAGACTGGACATTTTGGTGGCATGCTTTAATTAAATCAACGTAGAAGCATATTTGATTTGTGCCCATTAAAACTCCAGACTTTATGGCATAATTCCTAAAAAGTATCACCATAGGTTAACAACTTGTAGAAATCGTCTGTGCAGGTTTTTTAATTACGTTTGCACTGTGTTTTATCGTCCAAAACTAAACCCAGGAAAGTGATTTTTCAACAGGTTCTCTCAATGGATCTTGGCCTTAAATCAGGAGAGGAGCTTCATCTAAAGGACACAAGGTCACTGTGGCTGTGGAACTAAGTAAAGAGAGGAAGAGGAGGATGAAATGAATATATCCTCTCCTACATACACATTCTTTTAAATCACAAAATGATCTCAATGGGATCTCTACTCTTGATGAAATCAATTATCCCTAAATAATGATGTATTTGTAATAGTTTTACTACTTTTATTACTACTTTGTGAAATTAGTTTATAATAAGAAAATCCATCATCAGCTACTTTATAGTGTAGCTTTTAAAACATCGTCATTACTACAAAACCCAAAGAAGTAGAGCAGTTGGTCACCAATTATAGGATCTGTGGTTTGATTTCTCATTCTCCCCAGTCACTTGCCTTGGGCAAGACACTGAACCCTAAGTTGTCCTTGGTGTGTCAGCTCTGCCACCAGTGTGTGAATGAGTGTGTGCTTACTTGTGTGAATGGATGAATGAAAAGCAGTGTCAAAGCACTTTGAGTGCCAATAATGTAGAAAAGTACTACCCTATCGCTAAGTATGAACATTTACCATTTAGAAAATCTAATCTGGAGCGGTGTAAAGAATCAAATAAACCGCTCTAAACATAGTAAAATATTTTGTTGAGGTCTAGAAACATTCCAGTTATTCCCGTGGTTGGTTTGCTGAGCACTAAATTCTTTCACACAACAAACTTTGAAAGGTTGTGCAAGAAACCGCAAAGAAGTGTGTCTGTGACGTCTTACTTCTTGACCTCTGGAGCCTCACTCCAAGCTGACCCACTCAGACAGAAGTTGAAAGGACCCCCACCCTCATCTCTATCATTTGTCCAGATTAAGCGTGCATCATCTGCTTAAACTATAGGGGACACACTCACTCAAAATGCAAATTTTCAGGCCACCATTTCTCTTGATGAGCAGCTACGTGTTAACTTGGTTTGTTTGTTTGCTGTGTGTGTGTGTGTGTGTGTGTGTGTGTATGGGTGGAGGGGTAGGTAGGTAGGGGGTGGTTTGGGAAAACAGGGATTCTGTTCTGATCATTCAGTGAAAGAAAAGGAGCTCATCAGCATGATTAGCTTTCCTTCTTGAAACCAGGGACCATTTATGAATTTGCACATCACGGAGCAGTGTACAACTGACCAAATCTAATTGACTATTAAAACAATTTGTATGCCCTAGTCTTTTTGAGTTGGTGTCAATTGTGACAAGACCTAGTGAACACTGAATAATTTATGTCAATTGTTGTGTTGCTTATGTTGACATGCTCACACATTTTGCCAAAAACTCAATACATTATCATAATTTGACCATAAATCCAATTTCTGTCCTGAAGAGGCATAGAGAGAGAGAGAGAGAGGTGTTGGATAGATGAGCAAAGGGGATGGGTCAGTGTGTGTGTGGGTGTGTGTGTGTGTGTGTGTGTGAGTGTATGTGTGTGTAAAACAAAAAAAAGGGGGTGGGGGGTGCCTGATAGAAGGTGAATGCCACCACCCAGTAGGCCGTGAAATCAGAAACCCTTGCCAACAAGACAGCCACCCGCACACCAGCCGTCACTCAGTGTGCGAGTGTGTGTGTGTGGTAGGGCTCCTCTAGGGAAAGAGCAGTCATGCAAGGTATCTCTCCTTCTGCTCTCCTGTCACTCCCTGACCTCCTTTTCCCTCCCGCTCTGCATTGCAGTTTGTGTGTATCTTACAAGTGCATGTGTCTGTGCTACAGCTCTGTTATTTCTCCGTTTGGCACATATACACGCACAAAGATTTTACAAGCAATAATGATATAATGAAGATATGTGGCAAACATCTATAACAGATCCAGGTAATTTACGCACAGTGTGCAAAGCAATAAAGGTCACTGTGATTACATAAAAAGAAAATTACTTTTCTTTATTTACTCACTTTTAAATGTAATTTTCTTAACTGTGTTTTTTTTGCTTACTTTTCACAATAAGAAAAGTATTGTGAACAAACACCTCCCCTGCCCTCCTTCTTCCCCGCTTACTTTTTTTGTTCTCTTTTAACAAACTCTCTTCTTTTCTTGGTGTCTCGGTTAGCAGGCCTGATTACCATGATGTCTCTAACTTTTCCCCTCTTGTCTCACTCTTTCTAAAGAGTACTTAATAAAAATTCGAAGTCTTGTCTTTGTGTGTGTGTGGTGGGGGTGGGGGTGTGCATGTGTGTGAGAAAGAGAGCATTCTTTCATTCATCATCATTCTCTAAAGGGTACTTAATAAAAATTGAGTCCCAAGAAGATGTGTCACAAATACCATGTTTTTTAAAAATATATTTCATATCTTGCAGATGTAGATGAGGTTAAAGCTTTAATCAGAAAACACTAATTAATAGTTAATACTGTTACAAACATCATATTCAGTGTGTCAGAATAGTAATTTTGTGGAATAAAAAATTATTTTTTTCATTCTTTTTTAATTACTAAGGCCACAGTATATTATATTTATATATAAAACATTTCAATGTATATCCTATTGTGGACAAGTGTGTTTAAAGGCTTTTTAAGCTTTCTAAATTCAGTTAACCAGTGAAATGTGTACTGCCATTTTTACAGCCTTTGGTTCATTTGTTACTAAATTACTAAATTTTAAACTTCTTTTGAAGAGTCAAAACTTATTTGTGCCAAGTGGAGATCAAATTTCCATCAGAGAGAGAAAAAAGGGAAACATAAACAGGTGGCCATGTATTGGCACTTGTCAGACATGTTTCCCGGACTGGGTGGAAGAAGAAAAATGTTTATTTTGCACCTCTCCAATTATTTGGGAAGATAAAATTCATCTGTAACAAGCAAACATAGTCTTTTTTCTTCCTGTTGGAAGACTAATGACTTTAGTATTAATGAAACTCTTTCTTTCTCAGAATGAGAAATTAATCAAAGATAGAGAGGAAGAAGGAAGTTTAAGTGGGGCAAGTAAGTAATTACCCTCTCAGAAAGAGTTTGACAAAGATAAACTCTTCCAGATTAAGCTTTTAGTTAAGCTTTTAGTCCTGCTCATACACTGTCCTGCGAGTACATCACAAAGGTAGGATATGTGAGAAAGACTAAAAATGCCATAAAAGAGAAGAAAGGATATTGAAAATAATAATACATAATCAAAATGAAAAACTAGGGAATAATAGGGATATAAAGTAGAAACGTGGACAAGCTTGAAAAGGTAAAAAACTTGCTGTGCTATCTCATCGTCCTCTCCCTTCTGTCACCCCCACCGTTGTTCGTTCTCCCTAACTGTTAAATTATTCAGGGCCACTTCTGCAGCATGCTTGATTAAGTTTTCATTTCTGCAAATTACCATCCGGAAACGCGCTGCGCTACTGAATCACATAACCACTACCAGCTACAAGACTGTTTACCTGCTGTTATACACAGAGAAAGATATGCAAAGAGAAACAAAGGCAGCATAAATAATTGCATTATACCTTAATCATTTCTTTGTATTGTCTGGATGATTATGCATTACAAACTAGTTTGTCAACACTGTTAATTCTTCAGCAGTCAAGTATTTTTTTCTGATTTGCAAATTACAACCTGAATAATTATGAAAGAAACAGAAATGTAGAAAGAGATGAAACAAAGATAAATAGATATAAACTGAGAGTGAATCAGAGGGGAGTGTACTGTACACACAGTACATACTGTAGTGATGTAGTCAAATTGCACAAATTGTCACAAACTGAGACCAATCATTTAAGTTTGACTGAACTGTATGAGTGCATTTTGTCACTTTTTACTGTTAACTGTAAACCTTCACTTTAAGTGAATAATTCCCTTACTCAAATAAATTAGATTCAACCTGTATGCACAAATGCAGTTGTAGAAAGGCATCAGTAGGTAACCAGTAACATCACCATAATAAGTGCATCCTTTGAGGTAACGTGGGCAGCAGTTAGGGAAATTACTGTGGTTAGAATGAAAAACAAGCATGAGAGAAACAGTGGGACATGGGACCATGCGTGTTTATATCTGCAGGTGTACATGACAGCAGATACTCAGTGTATACTGTTGTTTTCAGGTGCATGGTTTGATTAAGGAAGGACAAAACTCTAGTAGGCAAAAACACAAGTGTGTGGACTGCCTATCATTGTGTGTTATATATGTATGTATGTATGCCAGAATGTTAGAACATAGCAGTCTCAGAAGCCCTACGTATGTGGCAGCAGGTGTTGAGCTAAATGCAATTAACTGCAAACTGAAATGACTAGCACACACACATACACACATATTTCACCTATTTTTCTCCATTTCTTATGCCTCATTAGTGGTATTATTGGTTCACACAGGGATATTTACTGTTACATGTATAGAGACAGCTAATCAGCAAGAGAACCCAAAGGGCCCCTTTGTGGCTAAGTAAAAAAGATAACCATCAGGCCACACACACATACACACCTGTAGTAAGCAGATAAGCGCTGGCCTTTGATGATAGAAACAACACATGCTGATTTACTACTTTGGATAACTGCAGTAAAATGCATTCTGATAATTCTTGCCTCACTATGTGTGTGTATATTTTGCGAGCAGTTGATTTGTGTGGCTTCTCTGATGAAAGCAATCCGTCACTGGGTGGCTAGACTTGTGTCAACTGGTATCATGTACAGCCGCATCTGGCTGTATTGTGTAAAGGTTGCGTTGTAGATTTACGGCCATCTCCCATAGTGAAACATCAATGGAAGGTAGATTAACAGTCTGCCTTCGGTCCTCCTCCTGTATTTTGCTCTCCCTTCCTAACATGTGAACATGTCTGTCTTTTACTCTCTGGTTTTCTGTGCTTGTTAAAAGCCAGCTTCTAATTAGTACTTGTGGGGTCTGGTGATATACTATGTAATATATTTCTTCCACATGCTGAAGAAAAGGAGGGTTTTATTTTAGTGGTTTTTGGTCTTCTC
Source organism: Macropodus opercularis (assembly GCA_030770545.1). Lineage (NCBI taxonomy): Eukaryota > Metazoa > Chordata > Actinopteri > Anabantiformes > Osphronemidae > Macropodus > Macropodus opercularis. The sequence goes on from CM061105.1 coordinate 2,865,214, forward strand.
TTTTCTTGTCTGTGTTGCCTGGACAGTGTCTGATTGCTAATCTGCTCTGCGCCCTTCCTCACTGTTCGTTGTTCTTCATTTAGCTTTATTACCCATTTAGCCCTTTTTTCCTCTTTGTTTGTCTGTTACTATGTCATATTAGTTCATGGTTAGGCCAGCATTAGCACTATGTAATATAACCGGTCAATTCCCTTAGGTGTTGTTTTTTGTTACCTTAAATTCTGAGCAATTTTCCAGCAATGCTTTAGAAAAAATGTAACTAAAAGTTTTCTAGACTGGGGTGTTGCTTTTTGACCTCACATTGCCACTTTACATGGTGACACCGCTAACCCTGTCATGCGTGGACCACTGTTCTACCTCGTTAGCCACATAAAATAAGTACATGAATCAATGATTTTACTTCCTGAATATGGACATAATTGTGGAGGTATTTTTACTTTTCAGTACAAACAAATGATTTATGAAGCAAATAGACTTCTTACAGTAGAGTCTGAGGGTAGGAGGTTTAAAAATATTATGTTTTAATGGGTGGTGACGCATAGCATCACGATGTAGCAGAATGCTGTGAAAAATGTAGGTGAAATGAAGCCTTGAAAAAGCAAACCTTGATTGTGAAAACATTTTTAAAAAATCTAGTCCAGCATATTTATTGTTGTAATCGTTGTTTTTGTGTGTGTGTGCGTGTATATTTTTCTCCCTTTCACTAGCTGTCCACGCTGTTCTTCTCTCTTTTCCTCCCATTCTGTGTCTCTCTCACCACTGAGGCAATACATCTTTCTAACAGGCACTATCTGCAGCCCTAAGCCCTAATGAGGCATCATAAGGCGAACAGTTTGCAGCAGCGCTACGGTCCTCTTTTATTTGCCAAGCCATATCTCTTCCTCTCCCCCCTCCTGACTGCCCTCTTCGCGTGTCTCAATTGCTCTATCAGTCTGCCCTGCTCACCATATCTCTCCCTCTGTCTCTTTTCTCCCCTCACTCTTTACATCTACTGCCTTATTCTCACCCTCCCTCACTCTCTTGCTCTTTTTACCATTGTGTTTTATCTCTCTTCTCATTCACCCGTTGAGCTCCCTCTCCCCTTCTCCCTGGTTCCCAATGCAGTGGTCTGAATCATATCTGGCCGTCTACATATGCTAAAGCCTGTGTAATTACAGCAGCTCTTAAATAAAGTCATGCTCCTAAAGCTGTCAACTGGAATCACAGCCAAACAAGGCAGGAGGGGCCTCCCAGCAGCAACAAAGCTGTCATAGATAGCTATGGATTTATTGAAAGCAAGGATGATGGGAGAGGAAGAAAAAAATTGTCCCTATATTGCTGGAGACAGTGGAGGGTAAATCCTCCTGCCCTAAAGTTTAATCATGTTTTCATTTGGGGGGGGGGGGGGGGGGGGTGAAATCATATAGGTGAACAGAGAAAGAATTGTGAGGGGGGAAGGCATGTTTACTTGTGATTTGTTTACCCAAATCTCTGAGTTCCTCCTCATTTTTGTCCTCATCTCTTCCATAGTTTTGCCTGCACTCATCTCCCTCATCATCCCTCTCACCCCTTACTATTCTCCCAGTTTCTTCCTGTCCTGACTTCTGTAATACATCAGTGCAAGTAGGAGTACAGATTGATCAGCCTCTAAAGGCCGTGGTGTGTGTCTGCTGATGTAGCAGTAACCTCCCCTGAATAGTGAACAGTGGGTGTGTATATTTATGTGTATTTGTGACCGGCACCAGGGGAAAGTGGAGGGGACATTTTTTAAAATGTATTAATCGCTGTGGTAACAGAAGATGTGAGTGGCTGAGACAGGCCCATCTTTTGAAAAAGAGACCATATGTGACTCACATGTCTACACAGACACTGCTGCATTTTAATATCCCGAGGGTTCAGCCCAAGTGCTTTACACCCTTGTATCAGCCACCACACGCACCCCCCCCCCACACACACACACAAAGAATGCCTAAACTGCATTTCTCACCACACAAACCCACCACCTATAGGGAAATACAAGGTAATTCATCACTAATCACTAGAGTCCCTAACTTTGTATTCATCTGGATTTCCTATGATTAATATCTTTCCGCAGCAAACTTTATCTGTCTGAAAAGTGCATTTGAGGGTGTGTGTGTGTGGAAATAAGAGCTCTACTGTATGAGCAGACATAAACCAGTGTTTAATTGTTTGGGGAGAGAATGTTGGATTAACCGCAGTATTACTCCTTCTATTGGATCTTTTGTGCTGTCTACATGTTTTACGTCTTTCCTTTTACTCTTTTGTATTCTGCACTCTATCCAATAGAATATCGGATGCAGGGTGGTGCATAGGAGAAAAAGACAGGGGATACTGTTGGAGGTCTTAAGTCTTAAGTAATTTCTTTCTCTTCTATCAAGAGAAATTAGAAAGTTGGTGGAACAAAGTCTACTATACTAACTTGTAGTAATACTACTGTTGTAGTGTGCATGGAGGAGGAGGAGGAGAAAGAAGAGATGAGCACATGGTAGAACAAAAAAGGTACAAAAGCAAGAAGTTGGCGTGTGCAGGAGAGGTGACAAGCCTTTGGGGACAAACAGAGGTATGAATAATTTATCAACACTTCTGATGGACAGATTAGGGGGAAAAATGAAGAGAGACTGAGCTAGAGAGGGAAAAGAAAGAGGGGGAGGGAAGGAGGAAGCGAGATTGAAAGTGGAGGAAGGGGAGGAATAAAATCCCAAACCGAAAAAGAAAGAGAAGAAGAAAGCAAGTGAAGGGTGGAGGGGGCCACACACTGGAGTTCTTTGATCCTAACAAACCCCTCTCACCCTGACACCACCATGCCATCTGTGGCCTGCATTATGTGTGTGTGTGTGTGTCTGTAGGGGTGTGTATGTATGTGTGTGTAAGCTGGTGACAAAGGAACAAGGAGACAGAGGGTAACAAAAATGATATGGTGAACAGACATATACTGTGTTTGTATGATCAGATTGAAACTGCTTGCTTACAATATATATGCTTCAGTGTAATTACATTTAGTAAAACACAAAAATGATCATAAGATTTGCTTCTATACTGTAAATTACAAAAGACATATCGTTAATAATGAATAACAAGTAACTGCCATACTGAACTAAAGAATATTAAATATACTGTGCACTGTCATGCTAATTCTTCACCGTGTGACTGAGGCCCTAAAGTTGTCATAATGCTCAATTTTGGTATGTAATATAAACAACAATTTGAATGTCATGCTGCTTGAAATCTATAGCAATTTAAGTATTAATTAATTTATAAACCCTTTGGTCAAATGCAACAATTAGTATTCTGACCATTTATTGATGAGTATGAGGAGGCGATGGATGCCTCAAGCCACATCTGTGTATTGATGGGGGTTATGACAACAGCAAAGGATAGACAATGTGTCCTCAGTTCTGCAATATATGTACAGTATCATGCACATACACAGAGGTGCATAGTACACACTGATCAACATGTGAACACATCTGTCTGTTTTTTGCTGTCATGTCTGCAGCCCTTTTCACCTGCTTTGACTTTCACATGCTCTTTTTTGTCCTCCTTTATTTTCCCTTCCTCTTACTGTGATGCGGTATAGTTACACCTGTCTTTCATTATTACAGTCAGTACTTTTCAGCTTATAATGTACCACTACCCGTGTGTGTGTGTCTGCAGGTGTTGGGTCAACATGCGTCCTGTCGCTATTATGTTGCAGCCCTTCTGTGCTGCAGACAACCCCGCCGTGTAGTCTAGTAGTATTTACCTCACACCTTATGCTCCCCCTTGACATATACTGTCATGACCAGCTGCCCCCAGTGACCAGCCATTAACAGAGACCTTGCTGTGCTGTTGCGCCAAGCAACAAAACACGTGACCTAACAGTGGGCACATACACACAGACACAAAAATGCCGTAAGCTTTCCTGACATTGATGCAAAGTCAGTGTTGTTTTCCTCTTTCAAAGACTTTTACCATCGCTACTGTGACTTAATGATTGGATTGCTTAAAGCAGCACTAGTTAATATGTCAATATGAAAGATGTGTCATACAATAATAAATATAGTTCCTGTTTTACATGCTTTCTAAATACTACATTTTAGCCACTAAAACAAGACTAAGCTAGTTGTTTTTATTTATCTTCTTAGTAACTGGTTTTAATATCCAATTGCAGACATTGGTATTGATGTTTTCATTTAAATCTAGGAACTAGGCTGTGGAAATAAAATAAAATACTTTAACAGAGCAAACTGTTATTAACATGAAAAATATTGAAATCATCAAACAACTGTCTAAAGTGTAAATCAACTGTACAATGTGGGAGTGTTTTTAATCCTTCCATTGCTGCAGTTCTGACCCGGTCATTGCGTGACACTACTATGACAATTGAGAGTACACACATGGTATCTAACATTTTGCAGAGCCCCTGCTTGGTGACATCCCATAGGTCATTAAGCTTCTTTTTGGGAAAACAAGGCTGAGCTAACAAGTGCACAGCAAGATTTAATATGGTGTTAGTGTTAAGATAAGAGAAAAGCTTGTCTCTGTGGTTTGCTCAGTTTGTGATCCTTTGCCTGCTGATTTTGTTTTTCTTCCAGAACAAAAACTGTAACAGACAGGAAACAGAGCAAGACAGATAAAAACCCCAAAGAACAGAAAACTAGGTCACACTGTGTTTAAAGAGCTCTAGTGTGGCATGTTGAAATCTTTCACTTTAGTGTCCATGTGCAGTGAAATTTAAATTATTTAAAAGTTGCCATAGACTCAATCAAATATATTTAACAGTGCTTCACTAATTATGCTCTCTGCTTATAAAGGAGTCAAGGAGGAAAGATCAGGCTGTGTTATGCACTTGTTCACACAGTTACACACTCATGCGTGCACGCACTTACACACACACCATCCCCTGTTGGGTGTAGAGGAGAATCAATATGTCTTTGAATGGGGGTCAGAAGGGTTGTCTGCCCAGGGAGAGCTGACAGATTTGCTCTCTTTTGCTCTGTTAAGCCCCTGCCTGCTTTCAACACCCTTTGACACACACACACACACACACACACACACACACACACACACACACTCACCCACACACGCACACACACACACACAAATGGAGCCACACAGACAGACATATAGATGGAGAAACACACAAAAACAAAGATGTGATGCTTCTCCAGGAGGGCAGAATTCCGAACATTTTGCCGCAGGGATGTTATATTGGATGTTCCACATTGAAAAAGAACCCTGTGCACACCCTGAGTGTGTCTGTTTGTGTGTGAAAAAGATGGGTGGTGAAGACCAGAACAGAAGATGATACGTCTAGAGCATAGTGTAATAAATCAGAATAGGGCAGTAACAAGCAGAAACAAGCAGTACTTTGTAGTTTTTAATAGTGAATGATACCAGACCAGTTGAAATGTTCTCATTTAACATGTATTTTTCTCCATATGAATCAATGGTTCCTGTTTTATTCTTTCCATGCTTCCATGTACTAATTATACCTCTGTGTCTTCCTAACAATTCACTTATAAACAAAACAGAATTATGCATATGTGTTTAATTTATGTGTCTCTGTGTGTACATGTGTGTATGCACCTTGCATGGTTAACATACTGGAGTGGCAATTAGTAATCACTCATGGAACTAATGACATCAATGAGCTTCTAAAACCACCCATTTGATAATTACAACCATCAGTGGTCACCCATGGATTCATTATAGCAGTGTGCTCTCTCTACAGTCCTCTGTGTATCACTTCACTGTGTTTGAATATATTAACATGACTTATTCAACATGCTGTATTTACTGTACATGACATTTGCACATGTTTTGTCATAGATCATAAAGTAAAGTTAGGATTTAGAGTCATAAATGTAGTGAGAATAGAAGAAGAGTTTGTGTTTAGACCCTAAATAATTAATTGAATACATACTGGAACACCTTAAGGATTATGTAGTTAAATGAGGTGCATTGGTTTTGGGTGAAAAGGTAAATTTACAAGTTTCTGGCTGTAATAAATAAACACATAGAGAAAGAGAAATAGATAATGTCAAAAAGGGTGAAATGAGAGGTAAGCTGATTCAATAAACTGCTGCAGCCTTTGACTCTGCGAGACAATAACATTTCAAAGTATTACCTTTGAACTGAAACAAAAAAGGGATGTATGTATTCTTTTTAGTTTACCGAACTTCCCTGTTTGCAGACACTCTCTAATCAGTTGATGTCACTTTTTTCAATGTAGAATCTACTGAGGATTTGCATCTTGACCCAATACTTTTGTTCTGCATTTAAATGTAATTAACCTAATTTCTGCATGCATTCAAGTATGGTATACATCCACATTTCCTGTCTGAAACTGTTGCCTTCAATAACTTTTGTGACCTTGACACTAAAATCAGTTCCACTCAGGGAAAATGAAGTGTCCAGAATTTAAATATGAGGTAACTTGCACATCATATATGTGAATTGTATGCGTGTGTGTGTGTGCACATTTGAGACGTGCATGTGGCACGGATGCGCAATTACCAGGCAGGCGCGAATCGATAGGTGCCTGCTGACAGATGGATTAGCACAGTAAACAGATGATACACACACCGCTAAATTATTCATCTGCTGAACAGTGGGCTGGGTTTCCACACACACACGGTGATGGGGGAGAAGAAAACGGTGGGGAGAAATTGAGTAAAGGGGGGGGTGAAAAAATTATCACTTTTTTAAAGGGTATAACAATGTTTCTTTCTCATCATTTAAAATTTTGCTTTAAGGGTGTGACCTCCAACAAAGTCATTCATCTTTGATTTTATTATGCAGTATCTGTGTCTCAGCTCTGCTTAGAGATTTAGCAAGAGACAAAAACACACATGGACAGACTGACTCCATGTCCCCTAATGCCTTTTAAATATGCAGCGACACCATGGGGTCAGAATGAAAAATCTTGCGAGGCATTTGAAATACTGATCAAAAACGTGTGCACAAACATCGACACACTCATCTTTCTTTATCTGCGGCTTTTTGTCAAGTGCAGTTAAATCCGTGATCACCAACGGTTTATGCCTTTAAACAATGTCTGCTGTGTGAAGGCAGCTTTACACAAGAACACATTTAAAGTACAGGAAACACGTGGATAAACCTGATCATGCTGTAGCACCGACATGCACCATTTGGTGTCAGGGCACCTTTATATGTGATAAGCCTTTCTCTTTTAGCTTTTGCTTTTAAAGCATGGAATCTTAGCTTGGAAATCAGCACTGATAATAATTACTTGGATTACACTACACACTGTAAAGAAACAATGATAAATAAACATGTTTGATGGGACCTTTAAATGTCTGCAGCTACCAGAGTACACCCCCAATCCTAAATAGTATAGATTTTGGTGTATGCAAATCATATGATCATGCACAGACACTCTGGTGCACATATAAAACAGCCATTATTGATTTGTTTCACCTTTCACAGGGACTTTTGCAGCAGATGTAAAAAGATGTCCTTTGAGACTACTGTAACTTTTTAAAGCAAGGAAGAATATGTGGAAATGTGATGACAGCATATGGGTTACCTTATCACTAACCACAACTTTCGACTTCATGTAAAGGAAACAAATACTTCATGGTCAAATAATAACATTCACAAAAAAATATTTTACTTCCTTATATAAGACTCTCACTTCCGAAACAGCTACAGGTGCAAACGATTTAGCTGTTTCAATCGTATTGTGTAAAGCAACAAGCCAGTTCAATTTTGTAAACCCACAATGCCTTCTTCTTTAACACGCACAGGCAAATGGTTTGTCCGCATCATGGCCACCATCAGCACAACCCAATCAGTTTTGATGAATAATTCAATATTTAAAAGCGTGTGACCAAAGACAGGGAGGGGGGATGAGCACTTCTGCCATGCAAGTAGGCTTTTTTTTGGAAGCAGACCTACTGGTGTGTATGTGTTCATGCATGTATGCATGTAGGTGAGAGAAATGAAGGGGGAGCTTGTCACACTAGACTGCATCCACAAACTGGCTCCAGATTAAATTACTGGGAAAAGAAGAGGGGGGGCAAGAAGAATGAAGGAAAGTATGAATAGTAAAAGTAGGACAAGAAGACAAACCGAAGAGAAAATACACCTGCTGTGGGTGAAAACAACAATATGCTTTGCATTTCCTCAACTTTAATGTACAAATTATTGCACAGTATATAGAAGAATACTCAGTAGATTCTAATTAAGTGTAATTCTTTCTTGAGGTAAAACATGATTTAGCGACTTTAAAAAATGAATTGCAGTATGTGCTGCATATTTATATATTTAAAACAAAATATCAATTAGTCTTTGGGCTAAAACACAGTGAAGTGCAAAGGTGAGTTCAGGGTTGTAGCATGTCCTATGTGAACTTGTGTGTATGAGTGAGCACCTACACACATTAAACACTAAGTCTGTGTCTATCAGGTGTCCTGCAAGTTGTACAGGACTCAGTGGAGATTTTACCCTGGATTGTTTCATTGGACAAAGCTTACATAGATAGATAGATACATAGACAGACAGACAGACAGATAGATAAAGGAACACACACACACACACACCTCACCCTGGGAGTGCTGCCAGATAGGGATGGTAGGGAATGAATTAACCCACCACAAGAAGGACATGACAGGACTGATGTGGGAGTGTTTGTGTGTGTGTGGCACATTGTAGTGACTGATATGGAGACAACATGAGAGGGACAAGCCTTTTAACATCTGGCTAGGAAATGACATGAACACCCACACACACGCGCCCCCCCCCCCCCGACACACACACTTGCAGGCAGGCGAGTCCCAGTCCTAATTATTAGAACACTCTTACTTAACTTAACCCTGCCAGCAGACCGTGACAGGCAGAGATGCAGGAGGGGGGAAAGAGGGGAGGTAGAGGACAAGGAGACCAAATTTTTGTGAGGACAAGGGCAATCCTGTCTCCTTGACTGTTTTTTCTTAACTGATTTTTCTTTTTTTCAAACTCTTACATGCCACAGAAAAGATTAATGGAAAAAAGAATAATAAAAGTAGAAAATGCATTATTATTATTATTATTAATAATAATAATATAGAAAGATTGCCACTAATTACACAATTTCAAAACATCTGAAACATAGCTTTGCAAGTCTGACTGACTGGTGGTCCATGGGAAGTGCTAGCAGTAAAAATGGAGAAACTCCCAAGAAATGTATGTGTCATCCATCAAAACCTGGACCAGGTCATTTATCCTCACTGCTCTTCCGCTCTTCTTTTAGCTATCCACAGTTAGCACTACTTGGCCCCAGAAAGAAACAACACATGACATTTGTTCAGAACCAAAAAAACCAAAAAAACAAGATAAACAATAAATGGAGGCAACATCATAAAAGAACAGAAGAAAGGCAGGAAAGAGGCTGAAGAGGAGGCCTCTCGCTGTGTGTTTTAACAGCTGTGTGTGGTGCACTCAGTAAGTTAACTCAATGTTTTGTACTCTAATGGGAGTAAACACACTTCTGTGGGACATTTGACGTTCAGTTCAGATTAGTTTATTTTTGTTTTGTTGGAAAAGTTGCAGCCAAAGGATGCACATGATGTCTTTGCATCACCCGTCTACCTGCTGCAGTCTGTTAAGAATTTGGTCAAACAGCTGCATTATAGCTCAGAATGTACCAGTCCTCCCTCTTCACTTCTTTCCTTCCTTCTCCAAGATTTTTTTCTTATTGCTTTTATACTGTATTTTATTATCCCTTCCTTCTTCCTCCTCTTCTTCATGTGTACCCTTACCTTAGTCTGTGGTAAAGCACTTTGCATTTTCTTTCTTTTTCTGCCAGGGATTCCTGTTTTACTGTTTATTGAGTTTTTTAATGTTTTTGTCATTTTGTGTAAATTGGATAAGAGAAAGAAAGAAAGAAAGAAAGAAAGAAAGAAAGAAAGAAAGAAAGAAAGAAAGAAAGAAAGAAAGAAAGAAAGAAAGAAAGAAAGAAAGAAAGAAAGAAAGAAAGAATTTGGATCATCAAAAAGTAAACAAACAGACTACAGCTGTCACATACTCGCATGTGGAGATGCATGCACGAGGAGGAGAAGGCATGAAAAAACATAGGAAGGATAGTAAGAGAGAAGTTAAAAGCAGAGGAAAACAAAGATGAAAGGACATACTGGATACTGCATGCACACACACAGACTCATCAAAGTCTCTCCACAAATAAACTAAAGAACGACAATCGCATATTGTCAACAAAAAGTAATTCCTAGCACAGACTCCATAATTCGGTTTTGTCTTTTACTTCACACACAAAGCCCCTACTTTGCTTTTTAGCTGATTGGTGAGCCGTAGCTTTCGTTGTTCTGCAGTAACCACCCAATGTGAATACAGTAGAGGGTAATTTCTTATACAATTATATGATATGCATAGTTGTCTTAAAGCATGATATGGCTTTTATGTGCAGGTTTAGTGGCTGACAGGTTAGTGGCTTTAGCTAAATGCTAACGTGCCTACTGGTGCTGTGGGGGGATTTGGGGGGCTTAGCATAGATCGGCCACTGTTGCTTAAAGTGGTATGAGGCAAGGTTGACAGAACTGCATGTAAGGAAGTTAGACCTGTAGGGGTTTACAGCTTCTTTAACAATGTTTTTTTCTTCTGTGTGGAGGCTTCATTTATGGGATTCATTACATTCCTGTTGACTGGATTGTGATATGATTTACAGGTTACAGGTCTAAATACATGAATGCAAAATAGTGATAGTGAAATAGTGAAACTGAGTTGCAGCACAAGTTTTAAAGCCCTATATTGTGTATTTCAAATAGTTTAGAAAACGAAAGCAGCTATGTGTGTCATGCTTAGCTGCATTCCTTTATAATATTCAATCACTTATACTAAACAGATATCACCATGACAGCTTTACAATGGAGACACTAAGTCAGGCCAGATAAGATACACATTAAATGTATAATTAACTATTTTAGATTTTGTTTCGGAAATTTGTGACAGCAATTTTGGTCCTGTTGTAACTGTGAGATTGTTGAAAGGGCGCTAATATTAGTGTGAAGCAGCAAGAACACTGTTCCCCTGGGATTGTACCCAGTGTTTTTTCTTTATGCTTCTACTGGGTAGTCGAAACCAGTGAAGAAGAACCCATAATTCCTTGTAGTAAGCAGTGCCTCTGCACATCCAATTGCATTGGAAACCTATGGTAGAGGTGGAAGCTACTTGTACCAAGATTTAACCTGATTAGATACAGACTCAGCTGTTCCAAAAGACAGCACAAAAGCCCTGCATCCATCTTCAATTCCATTTCTATCTTCAGTGTTAGTGGTCATGCATTTGTAGTGATTAGGTGGCACACGTGGCAAAACCTACTGTCCAATACTTGATCAAAACATTTTGTTGCTGTGTTTTGTTTCTGGTATGAACATTTTATGACATAGGTCAGGATTTTAAAGTAAATTAGTGATCTAATGAGTTTAAGATGATTTCCTATTCAGCAGCAGTCTAAGTCTTTCTCTAGTCTTTGGTTCTCCTTTACTCCATCACTTTGTCCTTCACAAATCTCTCTTCTTATCAGTTATCAGGAGAGCTACAATGTATAATTTCTGAATAATCTGAATTTCCCTCTATAATAAAAAAGAAAATACATCAAACAAACAAAAAAACAAGTACATAAGTACAATAAGAGTAAGTCTTTGTTAAATTGTGTGTCAGTCAACTGTGCACGTGGAACTCTTACAACAATCTCCAATCTCTCTACTACATACACAAACATGGCATGCCAAAGTTTTGGTTATGTGAGTAAATCTTTTGGCAACAAGGCTGCCAACTTGAAGCTACGATGAATGCTGATGGCAAAGAGCATCACACAGTCAGGCACACACACACTAATCAGAAGATTCCCAGTGTGTGAGGGCCAAATGGCAATCCTCCACTGTTGAATGCTAATGTGACTAGTGGAGCTTGTGGGCTTGTGAAACAAGAATAGGGTGAGCCAGGAGAGATGATGACAACAGAACATAGATGGGATTGTTAAACGGTGTGTGTGATGCTAGAAGTCATATGATTATGTTTTACTTCAAGAGCAATAATATACAAATTTTGCTGTCTGTGTGTTTGCTTCTATATTGAGATGTTTGACAAGTGTCTGAATCAAATGCAGGTTGTTTGAGTGTCCCCAGAGGTTCCCAACCACCGGGTCGTCAGAAAGCTGGATAAAATAAATATTTTATTATCGAAGTGTGCAAGATCTTTTATTTTGAAAAGAAGCTAAAGAAGCTCGTAAACAGAGGCATATAAGTTTTAAACATTACCAGGGGTTTTGGAAGAAACTGAGCCTGAGTCAAAATTCTCTCAACTCTTTAAAAAGAGTGAATCGTATTAACCATCCACAAAAGACCAAACCAAAGAATGTTTGTGAACAAACCAGGAGAATCGAGCCTGGTCATGCAAGAAAATAACCTGCTGGAGATTGGATCAAGACAGAATATTCTGAGACCGCCAAAAAAGCACTGAATTGGAAATGGAAGCAATTTCCATTTCCAATAGCCTATGTTTGTGAAGCAAGATTTTCTCCAGTTACGGCAATCAAAACCAAATTACAGGTTATTGGACATAAGTAACACTTTGGGTGTCATTGTCTCGCATTACCCTAGATAAGACCGGCTCGTAGGACGGAAACATGCTCTCGGGTCCCACTAATTCAGGGGGACAGTGGGTTTTGTTTTTTGTAATGCATTTTTAGATTTAGTTAATACCGGTCCATCAAAATGTTGTTTTACATGCAACTGGTCTAAAATGAAGAAAAAATAGTTTGGAACCACTGTTTTAGAGCAAGTAAAATTAAGATTTAGTGTTGCTAGTTAGCTCTTTAGTAGCTTCATTATTTCTTCAAAGATGTTTTGAGTTTGAAAACCATTCACCCTAAAGAACACCATCTAGTGCAGGGGTATTCAACTAAAATTTAAAGAGGTCCGGTTACGCACATTTTTTGGAAGCAAAGGTCCAGAAGATTATAATGTCTAACTATTTACTGTGATATATTAAGTAGCCTGCATGTAATCAGTACTTGACTGTCAAATCAAATTAATTCAGTACAATTCAAAAACCTTTTGACAAACTGAAACTCCAACTGAACATATATTTACAATGTAATCTAATTCATGAAATAAAAGCAGGGCTGATTTTCAAAATAAGCAAGAACACAAATGTTCAAATAAGAGCTTAACTTAAAGGAAATAAAGGAAAGGTATAAAAAAATATTTTACAATTTGAATCAAAAGTCTCAACCAATTTAACTGGTAAAAAACCTGAACATATCCTAACAACTGAACAGTTTTGGAGGCTCATCTTCTTCCCCTCATATATTTAACCCACGTACAGGACTCACTGCTGGGAGGTATCGTCTGTCTGCGGCCGTTTGATCCAACCCTTGTGTCTGTTTTTGAGCTTTGGTAGCTTCTATCGTCTGTCTCTCCCTTTGTTGTCGCTAGCTACACGCAACTGTTATCGTCGTATGTGTTTGTTAATTCCTTTGCAACCTCGAACTTTCTTTTAGCTGCAGGTGCTGTTGCGTCGCAAAATTTAGCGCCTGTGATCCACAGAGTCGATTGGCTAAGTGAAGTCACGTGGTTAACGCACATTCAATTGGCCTTCACCAAATAACTACCGTAAAGATCACAATAGCCGCGCCGGTTAAAAGTAAAGTGCTCCGCTAGATTCTGATTTAAAACGTTTCGTTTGGTCTGTAGCTCCGGGTCCGTATGGGACAGCTTCTGGGTCCGGATCCGGACCGCGGTCCGCCTGTTAGTGACCCCTGATCTAGTGTGTTGTCATGCTATCTGTATTCACAGTTCAATGCGATTCTAGTTTTCTTGAGTGGAGTCATAAATTTGCTACTTACAGCGTTCAATGCGGTCCTCTGGGCTGGAGGAAGTTTCTCGATCAGACAGGAGACCTGACACAGCGAAGATCTTTTTCCCACTGTCTTCCACTGCCTTCAATGCACTACTGGGAGAGCCTCCAGCTGGAATCTGGGAACCGCCAAAATCGTACTCTTTCCCCTCAGCATCAGAGTACCGCAGGTGGGGTGAAGCCTCTGCATCCAAACATCCTTTAAGGCGCTTGGCTGGGGTAAAAGCAGACTGGTAGCCACCTGGAGCTCCATCTCGATCTTCTGGAGGTGATGCAAAGGGTCTGAAGGCGCCAACGCCACTGTGATTCAGCATGCTGATTGGTGAGCAGTCCAGGTTAGGTGGGGCAAACTGATGATGGAGGTGGAGTAGGGACGGAGGAAAGTCTCTGTTTGGGAATCCTGGTGGAACTGCACCTTGGCGGTGGTACATTGATGCAAAGGTGTAAGAACCATTATTAAATGGCAAATGGACATCTTTCTCAACAGAAACTGGGACACCAAAAGGACGTGGCTGCTGACATGGAATGGATGCGTCACGAGAAGCCTCAGCAGTGGATGCCAGGACCATCAGGGCTGGGGAGGCCAGTGGATTGGGCAAGTAGGAGGAACTCTCCATCTTAAAGGCTGCCCTGTGGAGGTCCATGTTTGGATAGAAGAGAGTGCTCAATCTAGTATTTCGGAAAAAAAAGGTTCCTCCTCGTTGATAGTGGAGACAGTGTCCAGGACCCTTGGGAAGGGTCTGAGGAAGTCAAGGAATAAGGTTTATAAAGTCAACTAAGGGAGCTTTTTGAAGTATGAGCCCTTTGTAGAAAAGCTTTTGTTGAATAAATTAGAGAGTATCAGCCAAAACCTAAATTCAGTTCATCTCTCTCTGAAGTGGAACAGCAATGACTTCTTTAGTAAAAGTTTGTTGAGCTCATATCATTTTATGTCAAGTATGTGCTTGACAAATGAAAAGCAGTAAATAAATAAATGCTGGAAATTTTGTGGAAGCCAAAGACTGATAAGACACTAGACATCCGTGGATCATCAAAGCTGGTTCTTCATCTTCCTGCGCCACACAACTGAGGGAAGAAAAAAAAGAGATATAGTTTAATTCTGTCATTATAGGCTCTGTGGCTTATTCCATCATGCCAGAGCATGATGGAAGAGCTAGAAAAGCAATGCATTCTTGAACTAAATTTGTTCATGCATGGTACCAGACAGTGCAAAGTAAATGAATTTGCCCACCAAATCCTTTTCTATTTATCCCAACCCTCGAAAAATTTTCTTCATGATACGTAGTTTGAGAGAAAAAGGAAAAGCAGATTTTTTTTCAGCAGAAACAGATCATGTCTTGCCCTCTGTATGTATGTAGTGAATAGAAGGGTAGCTGAATGGAAAATGTTAACAAAACATCCACTGGAACCCAAGTCAAAGTCTTTGGGGAGTATTCTTAGATGAACACTGTAGTTGAAGTCACAAAATCTAAACCTCCTGGGAAACTCGTCCTGTAAATCCTTACTCTTTGACAAAAAGCCAAGAAATATTTCAAAACCCAAACTTTATTCCACTCACCCACCCACAAATTTTCTTCTTCTCTTAGAAAACTTTTCCAAACTGTTTCCACATCGCATCTTTCCATCCCAATCCAGCACCCTACATCTCATCTTTCCAAAAGTTCCTTTCGTGCCCTTTAACTCTGTTCTTCTCCTTCTCTTCATCTTCCCTCCATTCTCATCTCCCTGGCACAATCTCTCCACCCTCCCCTTTCTTTACTCCATCTGAAATCTTGGTCTAAGCTGCTTATTCCTACCATCTCCCAGGATCTTATTGGACCAGAACCACTTGTCTTAAGATAACGACACACACACACACACACATACACATCTGATAAGAGACTATGTGGCTCAATGTTCAGGCTGACACCCTACTCGGTGGAGTGAACACACTCTTGTGGGCTATGCTACCTGCTTTCCTATCTCTCTATCTTACCACTTTTCCCCAATTTTTTATATCTGTCCTCGTTTCTTTACAGCTCTACCTGTCAATCTCTTCTCTTCTCATCCCTTCATCTCCCCCTCCAGTTCCTATTTCTGCCTCCCTCTCCTCCCTTGGGTGATTCAGATGGGTGATATGATATCAGACCTCTCCATCTGCCATCCCCGGGCCACAGGAAATCTGACTGAGTGAATAAATTAGCCGTACTTGACCTCACGACCCCCCAGCATCCGTGGCAAGAGACTAGAATCTTCCCTCATGAGGATTAAATCAGAGCGTGTGATTGGTCGATCTGAGGAACACATTCGGGCGGCCGCAGAAATGACAAAATAACATTTCAGAGATTTTGATCCCCTAGAGGACAAATTGAAGGTGGCAGCCAATATGTTAAAATATAAAGATTGTAAAGACGTACTTCTAATATATAAGTAGCGATTGTGAGATTTTGTGACTCAATATTAGGAATCGGATAGTTTACTAGAGGCAAATGCGTTATCGTTATCGTAATTAAATCTGATAAAGTTAACATGCAAAGGAAAAGTCATCTGTCCTCAAAAATCAACAACAATGCAACTTGAAAGTTGCAACTACAGTGTAAGCTCACATTGTATCAACTAGCAGCTTGGCCTGCTTTTAGATGAGCTTCAAAGCCACGTAAACTACCAGCCAACATCAAAAGAGAAACTCCCTGGGAAATGAAAAGAGAAAATCTTGTATAGCTATCAGCTGTCCACACATTCAAATCAATTTCTAAACCTGATCTCAGCTTTGGCACACTGCTCCCACACACACACACACACACACACACACAACCGACAACTGCCAAGAGAAAGAAGAGAGGAGAGGGCCAAGAGACAACAAGAGATAGGGAGATGTAAGATGTTTTACATTACCGCAGAATGTACAGTAGGGCTGGTGTGGATTGTTGAGAATGGCTCAAGCAACACGCTTTTGGTCTGGACAGATGCCATAGAGTCACATTACATGCTGCTCTTCCTACCCCTCCTCCTCTTGCCACCCTTTCCTCACTACCAACTGTGATCCATCCTGAAAATAGCACCTTGAAAAAAGTACCATGACAAAACTCTTGTATTTCTGTCTTCCTCCTTCAGTTTGCTCTCCCCTCTTTGTGTCTGTCTCAGTTTCTCCCGCCTGCGTCCTCTCCCCGTTCATGCTGTATATCAGATCACACTTTCTCCTGTATAACCTCTAAAGCAGAAGTGTGTCTGAGGTGTTGATAGCGAGGTAATACACTGATAAGTACCGGGATATTTCAATTTTATTATCTTTACCCAGCAGTCAGCGGGCGGTGAGTGAAGGGCCACCAACATGAACTAGCCAATCCAATAAGAGGACGCTTGATATTCTCTTACTGGCCAAGAGAAGACAAGAAAAAAAAAGAGGAAAAGGAACAAGGAGGGAGCAGAATTCTCATCTCTCTGGGTGACTGACACAAGCTGGCTTATATACAAGTATATGCAATGAAACCTCCAGCAAAATACAGAAGAGGCCATTGTTGAACTTGGGTTTGCTTCTGTGACCATGATCAAATTTAAAATATTATCCAGTATTCAGTAGTAATAGAATTCAGTGTGTAATCTGCAATATATTCTTACTATTATAGTGATATACCACTAATAGCGGTGTCACAAAAATGCTAAATGTCAGTGATGGTTTTCACCTTATCCCTAAAACAACAATCCTAATTCCAGATGACATACACCTTTGCACATCATCAATCTACAAGTGCAATTACTGTAAAGCTCACACTCTCGCTGTCAGTCAGTGCCACTTACAATCCCATTTTCCACTGGGAGATCCCACCCACTGACACCAGCTATATGCATTTTATAATAGAAAATGTCACAGGGGAACATTTACGACACTGTCATAATTTGATTACACTGTGCAAGAATGATACAGCTGTTGGTACGATATTAAATACAAATAGCAAGAAGCGCTTTTCATGTCATATCTGCACTTTAAGTGACAGTGTTGTAGCAGTTGGTGAAATTGTGGTGTCAACAACAATGTGCTTTAACATCATTCCGAAAGGGAAATTGCACTCAAAGAATATGAGCTACTGAGAGGACGGCAAGAAGAAGTCATAAATTCAATGTAAAATTATGTAATAATTTTTATATATACATATAAATGTATGTAGCCATGGTCAAGGACATAATTATTTTTCTTTTAGTATAATCATGAGATTTAATTTGCTTGTATGGCTCAAAATGTAGACTTTTTGATAACTGCATTATTGATACAAAATATCACTTTAAACCTTTCAAAATGTGCTACTACTATGGAGAAGCAGCTCTTAGTTCAGTTTCAGGCCACAAAAGAGCATAAATGGGATCCAAATAACTACACAAAACACAGAGAAATGGTTTTATTGATGTCTTCCTTTATGTTGACTGGTTGGAATAAATATTTTTTGCATGGCTGCTTTGAATGTGGAACCAGTGTTTTTGTTGTTTGAACACAACGCTGAAACTTGTCAGCCAGAGTTCTGCAGTGTGTCTGCTGAGTTCTGGAAAAGAACGGACCGAAATCAAGTTGTTGTTATAAAAATGACTCGTCTACTGTGACTGGTGCATGTGTGTGCGTGTGTGACTCTCTAAAAGCAAAACAGCAAAACTTTGCAGCAGAGAGACTCTGACTATGTGTGTGTATGTGTGGGCAACTGGGAGGGGGGTAGATTGTTGACAATCTATAAATATGAGAGAGCTGTGTTAATCATCTCATCACACACATGATCATGCATTTAGTTTTACTTAATACACCATGGAATGAAAATGACCATATTGCATTTATAATAATCTCAGATTCACTCAAAGCCTTCAATTAAGCAAACTAAATTTGCACACAAATATGTAGTACGTACAAATGCCACAGAGAAGGCACTGATAAAGCAATCTGTCTGCACAGACTGAGTGCTGACCACTTTGTATTCAAGACAGACTGCTGTGTTTGTGTTTGTGCGAGAGTAGTTGCGAGTCTGCATGTGTGTTTGCCGATGTCCAAAGCAACAGTCGATACTATTGAAATCTACTCATTCATGTCTGGCCGTGAGGCAAAGCTCAAATGTCCTTGTGAATAAGAATCACACCCATTTATCTCCCCCCGAACCGCTTCTTGTTCTCTTATATTATTTGTCCTTGTCTTTTCTTTCAGTTGTAAAACTCTAATTTTGTTTTCAAGCATTTTTCAAATTACCATTCTCGTGTTTCTCTCCATGTTTTCAATTGTCTTCTTTCATATATAAAATCTGTAACAAGGTTATTCATTGCTACCAGCTGCTGCAGCTAACAGGAGACACATTCATCAGCAGGAAAAATATTACAGTAAGATTTAATAATAGGCAGACACACACATTATTCTGACAGTAGGAAATTCTTACCATTTAAATCAATAATGATAGGACGAACTTTGTGCAGGAAACAACAGACACTGTATAAATGCTTGTAGAATGTGTTATAATTGCATGAAACATAAAACATTTATTAAGTACTCATCTTATCAAATAAGCGCCTGTGATATCAGCAAGTAAGGGCAGACAGACAAAAATCATTGTGGAAGTCAGCCTTGACCTACGCCAAAGATTTCTCTTAAGGGTCCAGTTTAGAGTTGCGACCATATTTCTGGCACCAGACAAGGTTAAATGGGAAACGTACACCATCTTATAGCTCATCCCTAAAATGTTTTGAAAGGTGGTAAATGTATTTGTTTCTTTTTTTCCATTTTCCTTATTAGGTGCAACAGCATGCAATGTAACAAAAAGAGAAGGGAATATACTTTGAAATTAGTCTAAATTTCTTCTAACAGTAAACACAATAATGAAAAAATATCTTTCCTGTAATAGTTCTCTGTGCTTGATACGTCACAATTGAGCTTGTGCCTAGAACTGCAACACTGAGCTTAACAGAAGCCAGTAAAGCATTTCATCCAAGAGCTGAGAATCTGCTCTTAGGTCTCATATTTATTTTTCAGTGGAATTCCTAATACTTTTTATCTTTTGGATTTTCAGGGACATGACACCTGACAAATGACACCAACATTTCCTTTGCTGACCGACAGGTGAGCCTTCTATTCTGTAGGAGCGTGATTGAGTGTCTCTGTGTGTGGCACCAGTCACCCTGCTATGACTCTTTATTGCGGTGCTCTGCTGATGTGTACAACAGCAGCCACTAATCTAGCTGGCAGACAGACAGGCGACTGGTTGGCCAGTTTGCACTACAGGCAAGTGGCAGGCCAATTAGTCCAAATAGTAACAGGGATAACCTGTTGACAGGTACAACACTCACACCCACAGATATTACTGCAAGAGTCCTCTATTGCAGAGTTCTTAACAATCATGAGACAAAAGGAAATGTTAGTGGGCTGAATGACCTGCATTGAGGTTAGAGGTCAAAGTCAAACAGAGATCAAAGGATCTAAAGCTGCTTGAAATAGGGAGGACAGTTTTAGGAATAGACAACCAAATCTGTGTGTGAGTGTGTATTTATTCACTGGTTGGTGAGATCGTCCTTCCTGTATCAATCTTGTCCTCTTGATGGCTGACCGAACAGAGAAAATGATAAGTAGGCTATACAAATACTGTCTGTCTACAATCGATGGACGCAAATGCACCAGCAGTGTCTACTGGGGAGGTGTGTAAAAGGGGTGGAGAGAGGGGAGGTAATATTAGCTTATTTTCCAAGCAGGGAGCTTGTGATCCGGCTCATAGTGTAAATGACGAATGATGTGAGGAAACATGAGATAGATGTGATGTGTTGGGTAGTGCAAGATAGACATGCAGAGAAAGAGACATGAAGAAATATGAAGAATAGAAATTATCTGACATCTGACACCCCCCCCCCCCCCTTTTTCTCCATTAGGCTAATTCTCACTGACTTTCTCTTGTTGCCAATAGCGTCTCCAAATGATATGTTCCATATAACAGCATTACTGGTGGCTGCCTTCTCCAATGCAATCAAACCATTAAACACAGGACTGCATCCCCTCTATGGAGTGATTTCCATCCAATAGAAAATGACTGGACAGGAGCTACTCCACTTTCCTGTCATCAATAAAAAACTATAATTGGGTCTGAATGCATATTTACAGGAACAGCAGAACTCAGTTTAACTAATGACCTGATGAATACTGAAGGCAAGCATTTCTATATATAACAAGATTGCATGCTTATTCTTCATTCACATTAAATGACTTTCCTTAACCAAACTTATTCAATTGTCTATTTGCTTAAAATATACAACCAGTAATGAGCAAAATGTATTGATAATTGTAAACATAAACTTAAAGTGTAAGTGTTCTTAAGGTGTAAAAATGTAGAATAAAACCTTGAAAATTGAGATTCAAACATAGAATACTGGACAAATGTATTTATTTCGATTCAGTAACCGATTGGGTTGCGGGCAGACTGTAATTTCCAGTGAGAAAAAATATTTGTTGCGTCACATTATCTATTAGATGATTGCACCCGGCTCTTTCATCTTATTTTTTTTTTTGAGATTTTAACAACGATGAAAAGGCAAGCACGTTTTTAAGATTCATGCGGCGCAGGACGCATGATCTCTCAAAGCGAGCAGTCCTCTCGTCTTTGCATGTTCAACCACTTACCAGCGACGCGTTTATTTCAATTACCACCTGCATGTTAAATTAGCTCTCATACGTAACGTTTATTAGGACAACAAAGTAATTAAATAAACTTGCAGAGAGGAGCACGAGAAAGAGGGATGGAAGGACGTTGCAAAGAGGCTCTGCTTATAATAAAGAATGTGAAATCAGTACATATTCATAGAACTCATATTCATAGAGTATGTTGGTTGGGGGGGGGGGGTAGTCGTGACTGAGCATTAGCAACATAGTACTATCTACCAGTATGGGACGTTTGTTTACGCCCGCTTCATTATACGTTAACGTTCTCAAATATGAGAACTGCAATTTTGGTAGGAGCGGCGACATGTTTAAATCAGATTAAATGTGAGTTAAGAGGGTTTTCGAATGATTTGTTGTTTAGACGAAAACTGTAGAGAAAGACACTTACTTCCTTGTTCTTTTAAATTAATGTTCACTAGCACATAAATTAAGTCCTGCATTCAGATAACGCCTCACTTAAAGTGTAGTAATAGTAATGTGAGGTGTACGATCTTGAAGATTAACTGCGACGCAGTGAAAGATAAAATGTAATGGTTTTTTGATAATTAAGCAAGTGTTAGGATTTTATTCTGGACATGCCGTTTGCTTGGATCCAAAATTAAAATAAACTTCCCTCCCCACGGCCATCGATCCGGAATAGGGGTGTGAAATGGACATTAATTTTAGTTCGCCTGTCGCTGCGAAAAGGCGTAAAGCAAGAGAAATCAATTGCAGTCAACAACATCTGACTGCTGAGAGACAGAGAAAGACAGAGTGAGAGAAGAAAAGAAGGGGGGTAAGATCGAAAAAGCTGACAAATAAATCATGTTTTGCTACTTTTCCTCCAACCTCGACACTTTTTTTCCCGGTCAGTTGCGCCTGCAGACTGTTTCCTCTGGGAGGGGTGAAAAGGCCTACACACTAATAAATAACACAAATAAATAGACATCAGATAATTTTTAAATCGAAGTTGTTGGAATTGTTAAGGTGAGAAAAATGCAAAATTTCTATAACTTTAGTTAAACTGGGTTTAATTAAAAATTAACTTTATGAATATTTGAGACTGTAAATAGGCTTCATTATCTGTGATTTATAGCTGTGTCATCTTGAAGCCTCCGGCAAAGTCTTGTAATTTTAACTAATCGGACAACCCGAATGACTGCGATATTTTACGTAAAACAACAATAGCAACTAAAATAATTCGACTTCTGTGAAAATATTAAAATCCAAATTTTGAGTTTTTAAAAGTGGACTTGCACGGCCTTCAAATTATGACGAATACAAACTGAAATAAGAAAAAGATGAAAAACAACTGACGAAGTTGAAAATTATAGTTAAATGTAATAATGTGTAAGCATGAATGCATCTTTAATCAAATTCTGAATTAGAAATTAAATCACATTTCTGTTCAAACATTATTTAAATGCATGTTTAATCTCTAATATAAAACAAAAACAATTTAAATCAATCATATCATTACAAATATACACATTTAATTTAAAAAAATCTATGTATACCTATGATTTAGATACGCATATCTATGGGTATGTGTCTCAACCATGTAAAATGAATGAATTATACTAATCAACAAAGTTAATAATTACAATGAACGCTTATAGTGACACCGTCCTAACAGCAATTCTTCAGAAATGTTTACAATAAAAAACACAACTCAAGCGACTTTTTGCTTCTTCTTGAAGTTGAAGTTACTTTGCTTCCGCACCGGAGTAGACTCGACCGACTCGACTAGAAATAACGTATCTGTGGGATGCCTGTCCTAATTTGTTTCTTCCTAAAGATACTTACTGTTCACTAATGTTCGCTTGAAAAATGAACAGGTTCTAGTGCTCGTTAGAAGTCAGTGGTGCTTTATCTCACAATCAATACAATCAATTGGAAGGAATTCATCACGCTTGAATCTGTGGGTCTGGGTCTGAAGTTTGTGCTTTTTTAACTATAATTCAGTCTTCACAGTGCGGTAAGTTCAATGACCCGCCCCGAGCGCACCTTCACTCCCAAAGTTTTTACGCGCTTATTGTGCCACTGAGAGTACTTTTTGACTCGGAAATGACTAATAGCTCTGCTGATTTTTTGTGGTATGCGTCGCACCTCTGAAAAAACTTGAGAAAACAAGAAAAGTATATAAACCGCTGCTACTCCACAGTAGAAGGGACGAGAAGAGGAAAAACACAAAACTGATTAAAAATGCAATAATTGACGTAATGACCAAAGTGAGGGAGCTGATTGTTAAAATGCTAAAAAAAAAAAAAAAAACAACCCCGGCGTCCGTTTAACCTAAAAACGGTATATGCCTAATGACATAATGCAGTAAGACAAAAATATTAATTAGAATTTAATTTCGTACGCAGTAAAACCAACACAGCTGTAGAGAGACCTGGCGTATAGGGATAACCGATTTTGGCTCACTTTGCTCGGCCAAGAAGCTGGTAGGCCCCGGGGACTTCCTCTGTCTAGGAGCTGCTTATTTAGGGGGAGGGTGTAAATTATAGTGCACTAGTTAACAGGTGTTTCCCAACTGCGTGTGTGTGTGTGTGTGTAGGTCTGTAAATTTATGTGTGTGCGCGTATGCGCCTGCTACTCAGTAAGTCTTGTTCTTTAATTCAAGCCGTCTGTTTCTGTTTGAGAAAAACTAAGAATAATAACATCTGAGACGAAGACGCTTTCTTACGGAAAGCAGAATTTTTGTAATCCAGAACAAAACGCACTTTCTTTTTCCCCTGATATTTTTGCTTTCATTGCTTCAGTCAAACTTGGTAGATTTTAAATTAAATAAATATGTATTTGAACTATATACTAGAAGTCCGTGATCCATTGCAATGATCATCATCAGAGGCTTCATTATATTCAAACTAACGGAGCAGTTTAAACCATATGTTCTCGACATTATTGTGCTTTAGTGGTTCCAAGCAACTGTAACTTTCACTGAAACCACCAATAAACTCATTCAGAGCCCAACACAATTGCATTTTAAAATAAATATAGTCACAATAGGCCTTCTGTCTAACAATCATACAGAGAGTTTCATCGGTAATCGGGGGAAAGTCTCCAGAGTGCAGCAGGAATAATTGAGCTTTCATTTTCTCTGATGAATCTGAATTTGTATTAAAGACCTAAACGCCTGATATGGGAGGACTCAACTTTCCCTAAAAGCATCAGCAAAATTAGCATTCATTGCAGCTCATTGGTTGTGGTATACAGCGGCGGAACAGACTTCTAACGCGTTCACGTATGTGATTGTAACGTGTGCAAAATAACGTCGACACATTAAACTAAACAACTGTGGTGTTTTCATGAAGCCACTTTGCCCGCTTCTACGCGCGCACGCGTAAAAGTCTGTGTCCAAACTGAGAGAGACCGAGCGGATCCACGACTTTTTAAAACCAAGGCGGTAATTTTCCCACAGACAGTAATACCAGCACGCAGCTCAGAAACCTCGCAAAAGTTTACTAAAATGACTCGAAATCCGCTTTTGACAACTAAAAGCATAAAAACGCGAAAAAGCTGTTTGTGAAAGAACAAACTGCACGCTTTAAAGCCAACAACAACAACAAAATGACAGTCGGCGTTACTTACCTCGGCGTGCAGAGTCCGCTTCTTCTAAAGACGACTCCTTGGTTTCCGGCTTCTTTTTTATCCTCACAACAAACCGAAAACTTTCTGCAGAGTGGGGATATCAGTAGCAATGGCCCTTCTGGCTTTTGCGCAGCAGTACCGGAGATAACGGGAGTCGCTTTGGGGAAGCAAAAGTAGTTAACACCTCCCTGTTAGATTGCCAAAGCGAAGCCAGAGAGAAGGACAGAGAGAGCGAGAGAGGGAGACGCTGACTTTCCACAGACACAGTATAAAGTGGGTATCAACAGCACAAATAGCGCGTGCAGCTACTCCGCTGAAACACCGAGAGGGATGATCAGTGAGAGGAGAAGTGAAGCCGGTAAAGGCAGCGCAGGATCGCAGTGATGGTAGCAGGCAGTGAATCGGTGTGAGAGGAGGGTGGTGGGGGGTGTTGTGTAGGGGCTCTCACACTATTCAAAAGCGACGTGTGTGAGGCGAGAGCTGGACTGCGCGAGCATGAGCGGGGGGTGTGGGGGTAGAAGGGTAACATGGGGGAAGGGGGTGGAGGAGGAGAGGTGGAGAGGTCCACAGCGCTCCGAGGTGCAGTGCTGCCGCGCAGCGCTCAGGTCGCTCAACAACTGACGGTCAGACACTTCGCTGCCTCTTTCTTGGTTAAAACAAAACGTTTATTCAGCAATCACCACTCTTCATTCATTTCAGTGGGAGCTGTTTATTCTCCAAGGCCATCAGCATGCTGTTCTCAAACAGCAAGATACTTCAGTTTCATCACTTGTCAGCGATCAGGGAACATGGGCAGTGTTTATGTGTTCTTCACCGGAAGAAATCAACGATGGAAAAGTCAACTTTACCAAAATGTCAGCTTCAGAACAGATAAATGTAATGTAGAAAAGATAATTAGCAAACCACTAGAATGGGTTTCTAATAATTTTAGTTATGGATTTCTTAGAGTGCGTTCGTTTGCGTGTATGTGTGGATACAGTTCCTCAACACCACACAATCCCTTCTACCCCCGTCTGCTTCTGTCGTGTCTTCTGTTGTGCCGTTCCCCTGGGTGATTTCCCCTGCGCTTTGTGCGCAATGTGAATAATTATCCCCCTTCTTACTCTCCCTCTCTCCCATTGGAGAGACTGTTGCTTTCCATAAAGCCAATGAAGTCCATTTCTTAACAAAAAGAGGTGGACTGCTAGACACTCATATAAAGTGCGCACTAGAGACTGAAGTTAGTAAGACAGAGGGAAGTTCACTAAATCCGCGTGGCTGTCTTAATGCCTGCCCGGAGGGCGCATACACGTATCTTTCTATGTTTCTATGTATTTATCTATCTATCTAGAGATAGATATATAGATAGATATATAGATAGATAGATAGATAGATAGATAGATAGATAGATAGATAGATAGATAGATAGATAGATAGATAGATAGATAGATAGATAGATAGATAGATAGATAGATAGATAGATAGATAGATAGATAGATAGATAGATAGATAGATAGATAGATAGATCTCTCTACATATATATATATTGACTATCTATATCTATATCTATATATCTATATATAGATATAGATAGATAGATAGATAGATAGATAGATAGATAGATAGATAGATAGATAGATAGATAGAGAGAGAGAGAGAGAGAGAGAGAGAGAGAGAGAGATACAATACAGGAAAACATTTGTCTTGGAGGTTAAGAGGTAAGTGTGACTTTAGCTGTGGCAGAAAATAACATCGTTATCGTAATAGCTATCGTAATAGCTGTGGCAGAAAATAATATCGTTATCGTTAAAAATATCGACAATATCGTTAAATCATTCAATCATCAGATAAAACAAACGTGACTTAAGGCGAACGACCCCCGCTCTCCAATACACCCCCTGCTGGTAGATGGAAGCCCCGTGGAAGACATCTTTACATCGACTTTTTTATAGCCTAACTTTTAATCAAAGTGTAATAATCGTTATATACATACCAACATGTATGTTGCCTATGTTACATTAAATACTAAACTAGAACATGAACTGTTTTGGTGCATTAACAAGTCCCAGTGAGGTTTATCCTAATCCCCCTACCTGCCAACCTTCTTGTCTCACTTACACTGCAAGCTAGTCCTAGTAGGGTGTGATGGTTCTCTAATGGAACTCACACTTTGATCTGGTTTCACACTTTAATATACTAATGTTTAGGTAACAATGGCGTGGGAAATGTGAAGAAGGGTGTGTGTGTGTGTGTGCGTGCGCACACATGTGTGTGTGCTGGGTGGTCTCCATACACATGAGGGGCAGTGGCAGCAGTAGCAGTGCCATTAGTGGTGTGTTGTCTTGCTAATAGGCTCAGTTTGGAGTCAATGGGCTGACTGAGGAAGAGGACCATCCATGTATTAGATCCCTCTCCATTCAAAGTCTAATACCACCCTTTAGTCCAACCCCCCTGATGTTTTTAAATGCTGCCTCTGTGTGTATTGACCAAGAAGCACTTTGATAGCACCTGTTTCACTGCTGAGACATCTGTGGTGCTTCCTTACCCTCTCCAGAGCAAAGTAATTTCCCATGCAGATATTGTGCCAGAGGCAGAAAGGATACTTAAAACCGCTTTAAAGGTGTATGACACATTCAGACTTTCTAAAGGGCAAATTCTCCCATTTAGCAAGAAAAGTTTGTCCTTAGCAAAGACTAACTTTAGTCCTTAGAGAAAAAACAGCACTCTTTCTCAACATCTACCTCAAAGCGGGTGTACATACTGTCTACACAATACGCAATCTGCATTAAAAAACACAAATGGAAAAACGTCTTCTACTACTAGTATGAGTATGTTTACCAGGGGCAGCACTAGATTATTTTAAATGGGTTGGCAAACCCCAAGAAGGGTGGCACATATGGGAAATTAGTTGTAGTAGAAGTATTTTAATATAATAAACATAATATATAGTACTTGTATACATTCATAACAACAATATTGCTACTACTACAAGTAATAAGCATAGCAGAAGTGGAATTTAGACTTTTTGGGGTGACTTGTGCCACCTGTTTCATTCACTCTGCCCACTCCCCTGATGCTTGAAGGACCCTTCCTTCTACTTTGTTTACAGCAAAAAGACCACAATAATTATAGACTTATGCTTTGTCACAAGGGAAGCAAAGATCTGTGTATGGGAATGTCTTTGTTCTTCTAGAAAGAGAAAATCATTTAAATAGAGAAATACGTCTACCGCGTCCTGTTTTGGAACTAATGTAACAGCTATTCTGAGTTCTGTTTTGTCTTGGTTGGACAGGCAAAACTAAGAGAAAAGTGGGGATACAAATTACTTGCCCTAATGTATATGTGGTCATAGTGTAACAACAAAGCAAGATGATAGTGCTAATAAAGTTGCCAGACTACAGCATTACAATAGTTTAGCAATCAAAGAGTGTTTCTACTGTTGCAGCTCTATTGAAAAGATTTGTGTTACTTTGCACTTTAAATACTTTTTCAGAATTGTAAAATCCTGTTGATTAATTTTTTATTCTTACATAATGTTGAAACAGCAGGCCCCAAATTATGTTGTTTTACCACAGACAAGTCACTGTCCTCTAATTAATGTGAAGTTTAAAATGTCACTTGCAATCATATGTTTTGTGAAGAATCACATTTTATTTTCCTTTTATCCACAGAAACTGGAGAACTTCTATTAGAACACCAGCAGTCAATATAGAAATGCCATTGGTTGGAGTGTGTTCTTTAAAGAACACATGAAAAACGTAATAGTAAAAGTTTTCCAAAAGTCTAGATGCCTAAAATCATAACATGAATGGTTAAATAGACATATGAGTATACAATTGTATCATAAGCAAAAGCGTTGCACAGCAGGAGCCTTCGCCAGCTGTCATTGGGCGAGAGGTGGGGTACACGCTGAACACATCACCAGACCATCACAGGACCACACATACAGACAGACAAGTGGACTCTGTGTGTTCAGTATTGAGATATGCTTATCTCCACCGCACAACAGCACATGCAAGTTAAAATCAAGCCCGTTCTGGCGGAATATTGCACATTCTGGTGTCATAAAATCCCTCCTCTAAAATTACAGCATGGTAATGAAAAGTCGAGCTGACAGCAGAAGACCCCAGTGCAGCCTGCTTTCACCTCCAGGTTTATTCTAAAACCTTACACTCTTGCAACTCTAAAATAGGAAGGCTGGTTTGAGTAGTCATAGAGTAGGGTTTCTGTTTTCTGACTTGAGGAAAGGTGCTGCTGTTGACATTTTCAGTTAAATCTTGTATGGGAAAAAACTTGTAATCCTTTGATATTTTAAGGCAGCTCATATATGACCTCCTTTGGCACCCACTGACTTACCTTATACAGTCCTTAACACCACATGGGACTTAATTCCTTAAACAAACCATGTTTGAGCGTGATTTACAACTAATCTGGACAGGCAACGGTCATTTCTAGCTTTCCGTTAATAATTTACGATTGCAGTGGCTCCCCAGCCGTGCATGCCGGCAAATCCATATGTCTGTAATATAATGAGATTTTAGCACAGCACGATTATAAATTATAGTTTGATTTGTTCTCTTGCTGTTTTGTCAGGGCATAGCCTTTGAGGGTATGTGTGTGTGTGTATGTGTGTGGCTTGGGGACATGGCTGGCATTTGGCTGCCACGACACTCTAATTGCTGATGTACACAGAGATAGATGGAACCTGATGGTTGGTGTCGCCACTGGAGGGAGGAGGAGAAAGAGGACAGAAAAAAAATGCATGGAAGTGCAAGAAAAGGAGCAGAGCAGGGGATGAGGAGAAAGAAAAAGAGCAATAACTGGCTAGAGGAGAGGATGGAGAGGAAAGGATAGGGAGGAGGAAGTGGGGCAGGGATGGATGGTTAGATAAATGGAGAGACAAGTGAGGAGGTGAGATATTGTCTTGTGGCAGGAGACGCAGCTGCCAGCAGCTACACAGCCAAGCGGTTAACCACAGTGAGGGAGCCCCATTTAGAGAAAAGAAAGCAGAGAGACAGAGAGAGAGAAGCAACAGAGACTTAACCACATTCATCTCACACTCAGATCCATTGCTCCAGGGAGCTGTTGGAAAATGAAGAATTACATAGCCCTGATCAGATTACATTACAGAAAACGCAATTGCATGCATTTGACTCTTGTACAAATAAAACAAAAAATGAAGCAAAGGAAACATACATGATCTGATTGATTATGTAATTATGTGGTATTTGTTCAGGCTGTGATACATGGGCAACATTCTGAGGGAAGGTAGATGGGTAATTTCATCAATGTCTCACTGCTTGCCATCTAAAATCTGCTTTTATAGAAATGTTGATTTTGACCTGCATCAATTACTACATGAGCAACTGTCATTTGGTTTGTATAAAAAAAGTAAGAACAAAATAACAATGGAATATAATATTTATTGGAATATATTATGAAAAGAATAAATTGTCATATCATGATTGCACTAATTTGATTTTCTTTTGTGGGCCCTATTGTTTCCAATGCTATTGTATTATTGAAACATGTCTTACATGTATTGATCCACTAAAATATATCAACGACCTGTTACAGCAGACAAATAATTTTTACAATCAATGGATTTTCACATCTTCTCATAATTATTTGGAGTTTAACATGTAGTGATTTATTATTATAAACCATAAAGTTGCATATTTTGTGCTTCAGAAAAACTGAAAAAATACAGATGCAAAAGCCTGAAATATTGTGTTGGCTTCAAGATTCAAGATCGAAAACGATCAGCGTGTTTTCTTCGTGTGCCGCTTCAGCTGTTCCGTCATCTTCAAACATCCATGGGGAGTGACTTGTTATTTGCTCTGAGCTGTCTGCATGGTTTGGCTTTTTGATTAGAGTGAGACAGAAAGAAAGAGAGAGGGAGACATAAGGAGGGAGCAGAGATAGTGAAAAGAAGCCTTGAGGCACATGTCAAGCAATGTCAAAGATAATCACACATTGTCTTAAAATAGCTTTGAAAATGACAGTGTTGGGGGCGACTTGGGGAAGGTGATGTTGGGGTTTAGGAGGGGGCGTGAGAGAAACATCAGAGCCCATGTACCACAATTAAGGACCAGATAAAGTTAATTTCTGACAACTCCCCAGGGGAACATTTATCAAGGGCAACATATAAAAAATGTCGAGCCAGGGGTTACATGAATATTTGACATGCATCTGCTTTGTGTTCTGAAGCAGAGAAGCAAAAGAAAAGAATGAGTAATTTCCTCAGCCTGTCAGGTGAAAACGACGAGGTAACTTCCTCGTATCATCAGCCACTAAATAAAAGCATATTTTCAAAATCCAAGTACTTTTAATACAACCCTACTAAACTGTACATACTGCTGTTGTTTGGGACACAGGGGAGTCATTATAATTGTTAAAATGTCTCTGTTTACTTTACTCGATTAAGTGCTTATCACATAGTGTTTGGATGAATACAATTCAGGATATTTATCAACTTTGCAAAGTATTCTGTTGTTTTGTCTTGGTCTCAGCAACTAATGACAAGATGTACTGTAATGGTACTGTGTATTATCTGGGTATGCCTTATTATCGTTAAAAGGCTGCCGTGAAGCCTGAACTCTGGGTTTCGGTATCATGTAAATTGTGTTGACAACTGAAGTTTTTATGTTTATACTGATGTTAATGAATCCATCTATCTTTCTGAAACGCTTATCCTCCTAAGGGTCACATGGGTGCTGGAGCTTATCCCATCTGTCATTCAGCAAGCGGCAGGGTGTACCCTACTCAGGTCATCAGTACATTACAGAGTCACACAAAAAGACACCCAACCATTCACACACACCTACAGGCAATTTAGAGTCTTCATTTAACCTGACTGCATAACTTTGGGAGGAAACAGGACAAAACAGAGAGAACCCAGGCAGACACAGGAAGAAGATGCAAACTCCACACAGAAAAACCCTGGTCATAATAAATCATCATATGGAAATAAAACTGTAACCGAATCCCTAACATCTATGAATTTGTACTCAATCAACCTCTGAGGTCAGTTAAAACAAAACATGATAAACGACAATGGGAAAATGTAGATAAAATCTGAGAACTAATAGGAAACCTTGGTGAGATGGTTTATAAATGTCACCTGTAACTGTTACATTAGGATCATGTAATTTCCTTAAACTTCTACTTGAGTTGGAAATATAGTTTTTGCTAAATAGTAATATGGCAGTTTAAGCATATGTGACTGTCAACTACAAAGGCAGAAAGATGTTTCAAAATAAACATTATAAAATAAACAAACAACATGTCTAAGGGCCACTTTTATTTTTTTGTTGGAATGATTGCCCATCTACTCTATAGACGGCAGAAGCTGGTAGTTAAGCTAAAAATAATGTTTATTTCTGCAGACGTTTAATGGTCCATCAAATGGGATAACAAGGATGGCTGATTTGTAGGCCTTCCTCTGCAATTACCCAGCCTTCCCACTTCCTCCCTGTTTAAATTAAACAAGTCATTGATTTTATGCCGAATATTATTGTCCAATATTACTCAAGAGCGCTTTTGATAGAGATATGGAGTGATTGGCCTCTCAAAGAACGACAGTTATAGAAAGAGTGATACAAAACCAGAGATGGAAAACCAGATGGGGCAACGACTCTAGCTGTCTCTCCTTTAGTTTTGAATTTTATGATTCTCAGGTGGATTTACATTACTTCCATTTTTATAGAGGACATTTAAATACATTGGTCTAAAGACACACAAAGTAGCAAAAAGATTACATATATAAGCTTTTACCTTTTTCTTCACAGACAATGGACAAAGTAGAGTATCTACAGACACAAGGTACAATAGTGTCTGCTCGCACTATCCATCGCCATTTGAATGAAAAGGGACCAGCAATGAGTTCAGATCTGAATCCTATAGAACAGATGTGGAGAGATGTCAAAACAGCAGTTGGGTGAAGGCATCCTTCAAATTTGACTGACCTGGAGCAGTATGCAAAAGAGTCCAAAATTAGAAAGAAAAGAAACTGATTCATTGTCATTGTTATTAAGTTAAGAGTGCCAGTAATTTTGCCCTGTGCATTTTGGGGTTTTCTGTGTGGAATACCAAAACACCAAAAATACTCTTACGATTATGAATCCTCCAGGTTTGTTGTGCTGTAGATGAGTAAGACTAACTATTCCCATACAAGTTGTTGCCACTAAAAAATAAAAATAACTGTTCTTCGGAACACATAGTTTGCTGTATATTGTAGGTCTGCAGATAGTATCACAAGCACAAACACACAGCCACAGTAATCTAAATTTTTCTTCCAGTGTGATAGTCAAGACTTTGCGGGCGATTAAGTTTTATTGTTGTGTTTTAAGAAAAAATAAAATGACATTTGGCAGGTTCATCGCAGCTGAAGTCCTCACAGATGACTTGGTGACAGTCAGTGACTCGATTAGCCATTGTGATTTCATCCAAAACAAAGAACTGTGTTATCCAGGTTTCTACACACATGAACACAAGCAGACACTGCATTCACTAAGGAGTGAAGATTACACAGAGAAGTCAAGTGACAAATTCAAGTGGCCAGAAGAAATAACAATTAATTTAGGACCACTGAGCAGCAAACCAGCTGTCAGAGAGTTACGGAGAGTGATATCAAAGGGGCTTACTCTTGATATGACAGATGCATTAGAGTCAAAAGCAAAATTTAATTTGTGTATCAGGGTGGTTGAGTGTGCATGTTCAAGCAAACATAGTGCACTCAGTTTCAACATGTACATTTTAGATGTATTGGAGGAAAAAAATAAACAAGATAAGTAAAAGCCTTTTCTTCTTGACTGCCATTCAGCTGGTGCCTCACATACAAATGCAGCAGAAACCCTGACATGAGAAGTAAGGCTGATGCAATCAGTTAAGCTTAAGATGAGCTGCAGACAAAGTTGCATGTTTAAAGACTAATTTTAAAATATGCTTCAAACCTTGCAGTTGCCTTGCAGGCATTTAGAACTATTATCACAATGTTAATATACAAAATTATTATTCCAAAATGTGAAATCAACAAGTACAGTACTAGGCAGCTATGCAGCCCCAACCAGGAGAATATGACAAATCAGTGATATTCTAGAGGGACTATATAT
The DNA here is from genome assembly GCA_030770545.1 of Macropodus opercularis. Taxonomy (NCBI): domain Eukaryota; kingdom Metazoa; phylum Chordata; class Actinopteri; order Anabantiformes; family Osphronemidae; genus Macropodus; species Macropodus opercularis. The sequence goes on from CM061105.1 coordinate 2,899,381, forward strand.
TAAGGATATTGTGCCACAATGGCCTAGACCTGGAAAGGAATAGAAACTGTGACTCCACTGACATACATTACATACAGTTACAAGAAAAATTATGTGAACCCTTCGGGATTACGTGGATTTCTGCATAAATTGGTCATAACACGTGTTCTGATGTTCATTGAAGTCACGGCAAAAGAAAGACACAGTCTGCTTAAACTAATACTGCACAAACATTATATGTTTTCATGTTTTTATTGAACATAACATAGCAACATTCTTAGTGCATGCTGGAAAAAGTATGTATATAGGCTAATGACTTCTCCAAGAGCTAATTGGAGCCAGGAGTCAGTCAACCTGGAGTCCAATCAATGGGATGAGATTGGATGTGTTGGTTAAAGCTGTCCTGCCTTATAAAAAACACGCACCACTTTTGAGTTTACTGTTCCCAAGAAGCATTGCCTGATGTGAACCATGCCTTGCACAAAAGAGCTCTCAGAAGACCAATGATCTACAATTGCTGTATTCCTCCAAAATAGGTACAATACTATGTATTAAATTGCTTCTGTGTGTATGTGTGTGTGAGCTTGAGGAGTTACAATGGGCATATTCTTATTCATTCTACAATAAATAATAAAAAAGCACTACTGGCAAAATATTCTGTGGACAAATGATACCAAAATTTAGTAGTTTGGAAAGAAAAAAAACACACACAGCACACCAATATCTACAACTCATCCCCACTGTAAAACATGGCGGAGGGCATCATGGACAAATTGCTGTCATTGACTGAAAAATAAATTCCAAAGTTTATCAAGACATTTTGCAGGTACATTTAGCAAAAGTACCCGTAAGACCATCTATCTGCAACAGGACAACAACCAAAAACATAGAAGTAAATCAACAACAGAATGGCTTTAACAGAAGAAAATATGCCTTCTGAAGACGTCAACCCGATTGAGATGCTGTGGTATGACTTCAAGTCATCCCAAGAATATTGCTGCACAGTTTTATAAAAAGGAATGGTCCAAAATTCCTCCAGACCGTTGTGCAGGTCTTATCTGCAACTACAGGACACATTTTATGACCAATTTATGCAGAAATCCCTGTAATCCCAAAGGCGTCACATACTTTTTCTTGCAACTGTATATGCAATACCTAATCTAAAATATATACATGATATAATGTATATATACAGTGTTTGGTCATCAGTAATATTTATGAGATTTAATTTAAATCAACTCGCAAAGTAATCTGTTTTATAGTCAAGATAATGTCATTGTTGTAAACATGGTTCTGAGAATGAAATAAAAGTAAAATCAACTTAATGCTGCCTGTTATGAGAATGCTGCTGCTTATGGCTAAATCAATATTCATGTATATATTAGGCCAATATTTTGTGAAAGGCAATTACTGCAGTAGTGAAATGGTGTCGCTGTACATGAAACAAAATTACTTGGAAGTGTAGAACATTTTGATTAGGCCTTTTCAAGGTGATCTCAGGACATTTTTATGTGTCACTTCTTCCCTCCTCTCTCCCCAGCATTTCTTTGATGAAGAACAAGAAGTGTGTACATGTTGAAGTGTGCTGACATGTCCTTGTGGAGGGATTTCAACCATGATGCTAATAACAATAATTAGCTCCTAAGTGTTTATGGAGGGGGAGGTAGAGACATGAATATTCTCTCATTGTGCTTGGGTGTATCAGGACAAATGGCTTCCCCATGTCTTTTTAAAAGGACGAATTAGCCATAATTGCTTGTTTCAGGGGTCTGGTGATAAAGGTAGCTTTTTGCTACTTCATTATGCCCGTTTTAACTCCTCAAGCTCACACACACATACACACACATGCAGCACCCCCCACCCCCACACACACAAAACATTAAAGCATGATAATATTGTGCCTATTTTGGAGGAATTCAGCAATTAAACAGAACCACACTACATTTCTCCATAATGAAAACTGCTGATTTACCAAAGACTAGAAGTATTTGTGACTTGTATATGGGTAGAAATCTTATTTGGAAATATTGCTTAAACTGTTGAGCTCCCATAAGCGAAGAATCACTTTTGAGTTTAATACATGAATACATGATAGCAGTTTCTACGTAGAGTGAATACATAGGAATTAAATCCATACACTGCCTAAAGCAAAAGGGGTGGAAATATTCTAATGTGCAAAGACAGACTCTCCTATCAGCTTTGATTAACGTTACAGTCCGTCTTTCCTGGCTGTTATATATTTGAGAAATTATTATTAATATCAAAATAATTTCCACAGATTAACCCCATTCTGACTTTACTAGTGATCCTGTGGCCTTAAGGAAATCAATCCTGGAAAGATTGATGGCTCTCCTGCAATTTTAAAACGTTTGTCCTTGCTAGTTCGTTTTTTTTTTCCTTTTCATCTGTTATTGTACTAAAGTTACATATCTCAACAGCTGTTGAATGATGCAATTGTGTATTTCAATGTGACACTAAAACCAACCAAAAGTCATTTTTTTGTTTAACCTACCTATTTCATACAACAAATTTTGCCACTATAAGTCAGATTTCCCAGTTGAGAAAGGACATGAAGAAGTCAGCATGAACACCCTTAGTTATGCTCTGGACTGAAAAGCAATTGTTAAATAGAACATCACACTAAAGCCTTAGTCACCTAAGGCCATGATGCACCTGTGTTCATCAAACAATTACAAGTGTGATGTGAGTGACTGTTTGTCACCTAAAGTCACCTTAGTTGGGTCAAAAAGTTACATTAGAAAATAACTCTATATCACACGAGTTATATCATAGTATGCAAGCAGAAAAGAACCTTAGAGTACAGAAACAAAAAGCAGCACTTGGCAACATTTGCATAATATTTTTACAACACATTTGTTCACCACGCATTGTTACTTAATTATGAACATGTTGCTGGCTAGATGTGGGTCAATTCATAGACTGCAACTCAGCATCAAGTAAACATAAGCCTCTTATGCTCTACTAGTGATTTTTTTTTTTTATTTGAGATATTGGTTTTAAAATGCAGCATGTTTAAAAAAAAATCTGTCTCTTAATTTGTTTGCACATACTTTCTTAGAATTCCGGGTAACCTTAAGACTTTGTTGTCTTTGTGAAGTCTGGGGTCTCTGGTTAGACTGCTCTGCGATAAGAAACTGGATAAACAACTGACAATGGTTGGATGGATGGATTAGGACCTTGTTATTACCACATACACTTTACCAAGTAACCGACACACATCCTCTCAGTCTAGTAACACAACACCTTATAACAAAACTTGTATAGAGCATTTTTTGTACTGACATCCTCTCACAGCTCCCAGTGAGGCTTTCTCTCTGTAGCCTATAATTTTATATGTACAGGTCGGTGCTGTGTGTCCCTGGTTCTCCACCCAGGAGAAAGCTGATTTTGGATGTGCTGCCTTCACGACAACTGTGTGGAGCTAAAAGGTGACAAGGACACTGGACAGCAGCAATAGCTGCCCTTATTATCCACAGACACTAAAAAGTAATGTTTTAAAGGTAAGGAAGAATGTCACTGCAAAAAGAGTTGACAGAAAAAGAAAAAAGGTAGTGTAAAATATTTTAAGCCTTTTCCACACACAAACAATGTAGTGTATTAGACTCATTGCAGTGACATCAACTAGGTAAATATGATTAAGTGGAATATAAAAATATGTACATATGCTGGATTCCAACCCAGGACCTACTTTATTTTTTTTAGAAAGTGTATCTTTTGAAATAAGAAATTCACATAGAATTTAAGACTCCAAATTCAAAAGTAAATATAATGAAAATCTAGTCTCAATTTATTTGATGGAGGGACTACATTGATGTGGCTGGGATTAACCATATGACTACAAAGGGAATAGGACACAGCAGCAATGTGGTATGCATGTGCATGAGAAGGCCTGCACTGATTTGACAAAGAGAGGATTAAGACATGTTGATCAAAGAAAATTTTAACAAATACATAATAATAATAAATAATAAACACAAGACCACATGGAAAACGACATCAAACTTAACTAAACCTCACTACGAGCCTTACACAAAAGCATGACCTGGCTATCTTAACACATGACTACATTTGACTATTTGAATAAGCACGGACACTTCACTGCTTGGTAAAACTGAAAAAAAAAACATGGAGAAATGCTCAATGAGACCAGATAATCTGGCAAAATCCAGGTGGTGCACAGTATACATGTATGTACTGAGCTAAGGCAAAATCACAGGTGGGTATAGTTAGTCAAACAATTCAGGAAAATGGCAGGAAAACCAGAAAATGTCTGTGGACGGAGGCAACAGGCGTGGCTAAAGTGAGAAAGAGAGAGTGAAGAAGACCAGCTAGTTAGGTTAGGTTAGGTAAACTAACATGAAGTTCACTATTCACCCACTTGGTGTGCTATACAGTACAGTATATGGATGTCAGTGTGGTATTAATGGTGTGCCAGGCAGTAAATGAAATGCAGTTGAATGCCGGAATGTAAACTGGATATGCTGTTGCCCATCGCTATTACCTGCGCTGTCTCACTCGAAGCATGACTACGTACTGTGTATCAAATTTAGTGCGAGAAGTAGTGGGAGTGGAACGTCCGTCTGTAGGAGAGCATTCAATAGTTTTCCCTATGCAGCGTTCACTTAAAAGTCCCAATCAGGTGAAATTATGTAATCGTCCTTGGGACGCTTGATGATTTCTCACAGCACACTTATGTGCCGCAGCACAGTGGTTGTGAATCATTGCACTATGGTACTTAAAAACCTTATTGTCAAGGTCCTAGGAGTCAGCCAGACATCAGGCCCAGTGCCCTATGGGATAGAATTTCTTATAGTAAAAAATGTAAATGGTATATCACTCTGTAACCTCACTGCTTAGACTAAACTACAGAGGATTTCCATTTCCTTTAACAGCCTAAATGAGCTCTCTACAAACATGAGTAGATGCATAGATGGATAAAGGGAGAGATGGGGTGAGAGAGCATCCTTATTCATTGTTCATGCATTTTTAAACAGCAGGGCAGTAGGGTCAGACGAGTCAACAGGACTTAACCTGAGGGCAAGAAGAAAAGAGTAGAAGAGTGCAAAGACAAATTGGTGTCATTTTGTTACATTTGTTATTTGACGGAGAGACAGAGGTGTGTAATGAACCTGGTATCCAAATGTTAATTGATAAACATGTTCTATAAAATACTCAATTATCATGCTATGTTTTGTGTTCTTGTTGAATATTTGCTGCATTAAAGAATCTGGTGTGAAGCCTGTGTATTTAGAAGGTGACAGGGTTAAACTGTGCCCTGCAGGTGCCTTGACCTCTGACCCTTGACTTCCCCATACAACTATACACATACATAGTAATACACATCAAAACACAAAGCCTGTGGCATATGACTCTCATTGATGTAGCTGGGATTAACTATATGACCACCATATGATATCAAAGGGAATAGGGCACAGAACGCCTGCACTGATTTAACAAAGAGAGGACTAAGACAAGTTGATAAAAGAAAATTTGAACAAATACATAATAATAATAAATAATAAACAGAAGACCACAGGAAAAATGAAATCAAACTTGACTAAACCTTACTAATAGCCTTACACTAAAGCATGACCTGGTTATCTTAACACATGCTGTAACTGGATTACATTACAACATCTTGTACAAAAATAAAGAGAATAAAAAAAGTAAATGTAACCTAGCTATCCACAGTAATAATTCTGACCTTAGTCTTTTGGTGTGTCTATTTTTGGTATGTGCATGGTCATAGTACGTCTTTGCATACAGAACATACAAGATGCTATGGATGTAAGATGAGTGCTCTTTGTAGCTCCTGTACCTTAGCTACCTGTACATCTTCTTACTTCTTGCCACTTTGCTAGATCATCAGCCATGATCCTGCTTTTGTTCCTTGCTTCCTCCTTGGTTTTGTGCGTTAACCTGAAATTTCTTGTGCTTGTTTTGTTATTTTTGTATTCTGTCTAGAAGACTTATTTCCATCCTTATACATTTATTGAGCTGTTCTATTCTCCCAAGAAGGCTTTGTTTAAACAATGTGTGCTTCATATTGCGCTCTTGAAAGTTTATTTCTGTTTTTTCCTTGCTTTCTGCTTTTTCTTTGCTTTGTTTTTACTTACCAAGCGTTTTACCCTTATGATAAAAAATTTTTCATGCTGGCATTCTGTTCTGACACACTCTCCATGATATGAAGTTGAGGTTTTAGATCTGGTAGGATGCTAGAATTATACTGAGAGCAAGCTTAAGGGCTTTCCAGTTTTACTGTTATTCATGTTCCTTAAGAATATGTAACGGTGATGAGTGACTGCAGCCAATAAACAAGATAAAGTGCCAACACTTTTAAGTTATATGACTATATATTGCAGTTCACCCTTCTCCTATGATTCTACTCCCATCTACTCCTATGAAGTATTTGATGGGAATAGAGTGTCCAAATCCATTAACATCCATTAATATCATTAACCATTTGGGGTAGTATTGTAAAAAGGCAATACTGGATAGTATGGGCAAACATCCATTTATCTATTATTAACCATTCACATCTAGATGCAATCTTAACTGACTTTGTGTTTTTGCACTGTGGAAGGAAGCCAGAGAACCCACACAAGTTCAACAAGCAGGAGAGTTTCCTACGGCTGCCTTGAATTTTTTTGTGCAACAAAATGTGTGTTCTTGGTACATGCTGTGTAACAAATACAGCATTTTATCAGTTATCGGGTATAGCAGAGAGCAGATCAACACTTGTAAAGCTATGAGCCTGTGTGGCCACCTTCACTCCTCACCCTCATTGTTGTTGCTATGGCAGTGAAGTGTGATTAGAACTCTGGCTAAACAACGTGGCTGACAGTATTGACTTCCTGTCTGGTTCATGCAAACAGGATGTGACAGATTTAATTTGTTTGTCAGCGCACCTTAATTTAAGTAGAAGGCCTGGAGTGGGACAGAGACTGTAGGAGGTAAGGAAGGAAATGGACACAGAGACACATTTACTTTCTGATATGCCTGCTTGCATTTACATTTGTAGTGTGTAGAAGCACATGCTTCTGTAACAGAGTAACAGGGGGTGTTGTGTTTTTAATAGCATCTACGTTTTATATAATCAACTAATAATACAATAAGTGAACAAAATGTACAGTCGTTTTTTTTAAATACATTTTAAAATTTAAATAGGAGACATTATTGGAAATTATGACAGACAGACAGATGAGTGGAGAGAAGACAGTATGTTAAGAGAAAGACTGATGAGAGGAAAATACAAATAGACAAATGCATTAAGCAGAAAAACAGAGGAGAGGATGAAACTAAGAGAAGCTACAGTATATTAAACAGGATTGACTGGATCATGACATGATGTGTGAGTAACAAAGTCTAAGACAGAGAAACAAGGTGGTGCTGATGTGGGAGTGGGGGGGTTTAAGACAGAGCATAAACCAGATGGACAGTTCGAGCTTGTGTTTGTCTAGGAGACAATCCTGATGGTGGTGGACAATCAGAGTGTGACAGTGAATATAGAAAGCAGTGTTATTGTTAAAATCATTGATCTCTTTTCTCTACACTATTTTTGTTTCCAATATATCCTTTTTTTCTTCCTCTCAGCCACATACACATTCTGTACTGGTTTATTTCCACTCACTATTGCCATTTTGAACAACTGCATTTCCTGAATGTTATCAGTAAAGCTCGATTATGCTTAGGAATTAATGCAAATGTGAATGAATAAGCATTGCAATGAAAACCAAATGACTATAACTGTCTCAACCAAGTTTATAGGACTACTGCAGTACAAATTTTTTATAGTGAACTTTATACTCAGTTCAGCTGAAATTAAAAACCTACAGTATCAACCTACTATTACACCTATCCTCGGATATGGTGGACCAGTCTACTGACTGATTTTGAGCATTATATCCATTGTTTTAGGGTAAATGTTTTTTGGTCATTCAGAGTTCACATATTCACACAAAATCTTTCTGAATTCCGCTCTCATGCAAACCTCAGCACATCTGTTGGTACTTGTACAACATATTCCCCAAACATTATTTTAGTATCCAGTTGGAAAGTCACCATCGACCAGGCTAACACACAAGACTCTGGTTCTGGTTTGTTACCACGGAGACAAGCATGCAGAGCAGTGGCAGTGATTCTTGTCTTGGCATGGAAATGGCCCACTGAGGTCGAGTGACAGACATATGCACACACTCACACACACACACACACACAATTTTCTCTCCTCATGGCTCAGTAGGCAGAGAGACTGTGGGGCAATGTGGGAATATGTGTGTGTGTGAGAGAGAGAGAGACCGTGAGAGAGAGAGAAAGAGAGACAGTGTTAAGCAGGCGAGGGTGACAGTGACGTGACACTGGTGAAATAATTATGAGTCCAAAACAGGCCTGACAGAGAGCAGCCCGTGCCCTTCAACTATCTGTCAACTGTCATTAACACAGAGCCCTGATACAGAGCCAGAGGAGAGCAAGCAAAAGAGAGGGAGGGATAGAGATAGAACAGTGGAGAAGACTGTTAAACCACAGATAGGGGAAACAGTCAAAAGTATCCATCTTGAAAACTCATTGAATTTGTCTAAATTCTTGTTTCAAAATAAGTTAACAGAAATCAGATCATCTGCATGGTCAGATTGCTTTTGTTTAAATTATTTGTCCTGATATGGGAAGCAGAAGAAAAACACTCAGAGAAAGAGAAAAAGGAGGGTTAACATTGGAAGACAGGATGGGATGAAGGGCAGCTCTGCACGTTTCTGTAATTAAAGAGCTGAAGTGTATTTCCTCATACACTTGTTGTGACTCCAATGCAGTTACTGTAATACATTTACTGTAATGTTTCTTTGTTTGTGATTGAAAGCAGCAGCAAAAGGAATATATTCATCTGGATGTGTAGCCTGCAGTCATAGAAAAATGGCCTCTGCAGTCAGTCCTTCACCAATGTGCTCTCTGAATTGTTGTGTGGGAGACGTGGGAGATCCCGCTAGCTACCTTCAAAAATTATGCAATGGGTGCCTAAAATACATTGAAAATGCATATGAAAAAACTAACTAAACTTTGGCTGATTGTGGACAAAAATAATGCAATGTTTTGTGATTTACTGTAAATGTTCTGCCTATAAACAGCCTGATGCTGAACTGATTCCTATTCCGAGCTTCAGAGTTGTCAAACATTACTTGTCCAATTGTTTATGCATCTCACAGCTGTAGTTATGTTGAAAATTTTGATAATGTTAAAAAACATTTTTTACTAAGTAACATATCTGTCTAATAATAAAGTTTCCAAAGTCTTAAATTCTGTGTGAATTTCTTATTTCAAAAGATACACTAACTAACTAACAAAGTAGGTCCTGGGTTGGAATCCAGTTTGCATGTTCTCCCTGCATGGGTAATCTGGTTTCTTCCCATAGTAAAAATCTTGGGGAGTCTAAATTGTCTGTAAGTGTGAGTGCGTATGTTTCTGTGTGGCTCTATGATGTCAGCTGAGATAGGCTCTAGCATGCCTTGAGTGAGCTCAGAGCTAGAGACATAACTGTCAGACACTTTACTCTGCTGTAAAGTGTGTAAAGTGTTTCTGTATCAGGCTACAGATTGATATGTGGATTAGTCAAAAGCCCGGGTGAAATATGTCAGAGAACACCCTGTTACCAAGAGTCAGAGTGTAAAACACTTCAGTGTACAGAACTCTGCTTAATAGGGAAATAACAGGGGAGTAAATCCCTCCTCAAAACACACATTTCACAACAATATATTTGGAAATAAATCTCATACGATGCACCTCAGAGATGACAGGAGAGGCAGAATTAAGGAGAAAAAAAGAGAGAGATAAGAAGAGGATTTATGGAAGGGAGGGATATCCCAGTGCTTACAGCCAAGTGGCCAACATACTGACGGACTAAAAACACAAATAAAGAGCAGTTTTTATGATGTGAATGGAGGAAGGAAAACACTTGACTGGATTTTATTTGGTCATGGCTTTAGACCGAGCCACTACATATTTCTGTTTTATGAAGAGACTCAACAGCTGAGACAGCGGCTAAAAGAGTGATGCAAACCCTTCTACCTCAGATTGCTAGACCAAAGAAATAGAACACAAAAGATAAGTATGTTAAACTCCAAAACAATAAGAAAACACAGGCTCATATTTACAATTAAATTTAAAAAAAGTGTTTAAAGCAAGTAAAAGCTAAAAAGAATATTTCTTCCATTTGTTTTTAATTTGATAATGACATAGGAACAAAAAACAAATCATGAAGTCCAGAGAACTCTGTGTAGATATCTAGAGTAGCATTTTGTGGTGTGAAACTGAAAATCAGAATGAAGGGTGCAGTATACATGTAAAACCATTTAAGAATGAACAGAAGCACAGTGGCCTCAGCTACAGTACTTCACTAGTGTGTTTATGGTAGTTTCTAGGCACAAATAAATTAAAAAAATATATATAAATTTATAAACACAAAATAGGAGTCCTGTTAACACATCAAAATATCAGATAAATACTTCACTTTATACAAAACTATTTGAATTATTTTTGATATTATGCTGCATAACATGGTCTGGAAAAAGGACTACGTCAGCACTGTAAAAGTAAAATAGTAATCACTACAAAATTAATTGCAACACTCGCCTGGCTCTTTGGTGGTGAATTTGTGACAGTTGCTTTCAGCATGGAGGCCCCACTGAAAGCGCAGACAACTCAATCTCATCCTACGCCTTTCATACAATATCTCTTTCAATCTCTCACACATGCTAATCACACTCTCTCATTTGCATCCTAATGATTTCTCTCTTCCTTTTTACTACTTATACAATTTTTTTTATCAAGATATCTCCTGTTTGTGCTCCCGCTATGTCCTTTTGCACGTCTGTGTTGATTTATTGCATGGTCTTGTAAGAATTACACAAGTCAAAGCATGTAGAGAAGAGTGGTAGATTATGGTTGCCTGAAAGTTAATTATTAATTATAATGAGTAAACTATTAATTGTTTCACACTAGGGACATTTCCATGTTACAGGAGGATAATGTGCAAGTCTATGCCAAAAAAAGAGAAAAAGATATACAGATAAAAATTACAAAATAAAAATATTCTAATAATACATGAATTAAGATGCCACTGCACGAGCTGCGGCAACTTGCAGCAGTTCTCCCCCTTTTCCCTTTTCTGTCTATTGGCCTGTCTTATAGGTTTTCTTTGAGCGATCAAATCCACTTTTTTACTGTTCTTCAAACTTTTTTGGAGTTCATCAGGAGATCCCATCAGCTTCACGCATGTTTACACAATGTCTCCTGACCACCAGACTACTCCATAAAAGTTGTCTGAGGCCACCACAGTCATAAAGGTCTTTAGCAGTGCTGCCTACACCCCAAAAGACCATAGTCTTCTCAGGAGAGACAGTCTGCTTTGGCCTTTCCTGCAGAATACATCTGAGTTATGTGACCAGCACAGTGTTCAGGTAAACAACCAGGTATTTGTAAGAGTCAAGGCTCTCAATGTCTTTTCTCTAGATGTGCCTGTGGCAATTCACCACCAGTTCTTGGGTCTTCCCCACTTTGATCTTTAGGTAGCTCCACTGGCATGGGACCACGTGCTTACCATGTGGGTGAGCACAAGATTTTCCATTTTCTTCATCGCATATGACGTCAGCACCATTGGTCTGTCTTTTGAGCGAGATGTCTCTGGTACCAGCAACACGTAGGATGTCTTTGAAAGCTGTGGCAACCTTCCCAGCTTTAGGCTCAGATCAAACATGTAAAGCAATACACGGTACAGTCCAGGGCTGACGCCATCTGGACCCACAGCCTGCCTCGCTTAGATCTTGCTGAGCTACTAGGGAGCTGGTTTCCTCCTATAGTCCAAAGAGTTGTAGACAGGTGAATTGCATACTCTTGTAGGTGTGGGTGTGAGTGTGAGTGGCTGTTTGAGTGTGTGCGTGGCCCTGTGACAGACTGGTGAAATGTCAAGAGTGTACCCCACCTCTCAGCCAAATGATGAGTGAGCGTGTGAGCTACAGTTGGTACTGTATGTCAATCTGAAGTCAGAGCTAGAACCTAAATTCCTCTAAAATTAATCATAAACTACTGTTCATATACTGTAAGTCGTAACCCAATCATAGTAAATGGTATGCACTTGTTTGTGTTTTTTCTATCTAATTTGAACTCTGGTCATACTAACAAAGTAAGGTTAACATATGTATGGAAGCTCTATCATATACATGTTTGTTGTACCCCTTTTAATATCAAGTACCAAAATGTCAGCTGTCATTTGTACAGAAAAATGTCTTTTAATAGGTAGACTTATTGTCCTCAACATGGAACCTCCTGTCCTACGGGCAATGCAAGCATATAAAATAAAAGATGAAGTAAACAGAAATTGAGGAGTGCAGCAGTACACAACAGAACAAATGTAATGTGCATACATTACATTACCATGGTAGCAGATCTGAAAAGCATTGGACAGATTTCAAGAGATAGCCTATCACACCAGTTCGCTGAGATGGATTCATTGTCGACTCTAAGTGTCCAGCACCAATTGAAAAGGTCACTCGTGTCTCCGCTGCATCCCTCAAAGTCCCATACACCTTAGCCTCTAATCTGAATAGTGTGTGTGCCCTGTGTGTAATCTGAATAGTAATAAGGTTGGCTGATAGATTGATGCATAACAGCAAGGAGCATGCAGAGCAGACAGGCTATTTTGGTGTCAACTCCCTTTCATTTCTATCTGGGCTTGTTTCATTGGGTCATATCAGATATTGTAGAGCTTTGAGGCTGTAAAATGACTTTAATCAAAGTTGTAGTTGTAACTTTCTCATCAGATTTTGTACCCTGCATGTAAAAAGTAAATCAGAGAGAATTGGATCAACAAAACCCCAAGAATTTAGTGGTCTACTCTTTGAATAGTACTAGGGCTGCACCAAGTGATTATTGTTTCTGTCAATGTATTAATTCTTACTTTCACTAGTAGATTAATCCATAGATTACATGGATTAATGGACAACACTTTTCATAGGTTTCTGAATATTTTGTTCAATCATCAAAACAACCTGGCGCTGATGCTGCTGATGCTGATTTGCAGAGCTGAGAAACAACACATGCTTAAAATACTCCCGTTATTCAGGTATACCAAACGTAAACGTATTATCATTTTAATGAACTCTCTTCAGTGAACGCTCATTACATGAAACCTTTGTCCTTCCTTATGTATGTTCCCTATCCCATCAGTTACACAGAAAATGCACATCACTCTAATCCTACAGTATAACTAGAATGTTTCATTGGCCTTACTCTAACCTCAAAATACAGTTAAAATGATATTGAACACTATTAAAGAGTTAATTGTTATTAAGTTATATTTCCAGCCTTGTGCTGCATCCTTGTTTGATGGAGCATTATGCTGCAAGGTAGCTAAACTGCAAACACAAATACGATTTTGTAACAAACTTAAATTCAGATGCAGCTTCATTTTTTTTGCAACTGTCCTGTAAAACACAGTGTTATAGGTCAATAACCATACATTAACAATATTGTATAATATAGTAATTGCTTGACAACTTCTTGTTGCTGCATTGAAGAGGAGGTTGGAATGAATGGGTGGCACAACAATAGTGTGCTATAATTGTAACCTGAGTGTCACCTACAGACATTATCACATATATAAATAGTACGCTGCATTTCGACAAAGATGTGTAGCAGAAGTGGTTAATAAATGAGTACAATAGTATGGTAGCTGCAAGTATATTTCTATCTTTGGTAAGCACTAGACAATGGATGAATTGGGCATTTTTCTTAAAAACGACTAAAATTATTTTTCAAATGAAATGTAAGGATGTTAAATGGCACTTAAAAGCTTGGCGGTGCTGTTTTGCCTTAAACTGAAAGGGCTGGAAGGTAATGTGGTTAATGCTAGGATGTGACGTCAGTGCTGCAGCCGATGATAGTGCGCAGGCTTTTGGAACATGGCATAAATTGGTAGTCCAAAGAGTAGCAGTCAAGTGCAGCAGTGGCGCAGTCTTCCTGCAATCTCTGCGGAAATGTGGAGCGATGTAAAGTGATTTTGGAGAAAAACGTTTCTACAGTTTATGCTTTAGGGATCAAATGCTGAGAGCGATTTATTAACCGACAGCTCGCCGTCATCTGGTGCACGATTTTCATCTTGATCCCCACTGTCAACACACAAAACATTTTAAAACTTCAAATATTGTCTTGTTCAACACAGATTCAACTTCAGCGAAAGAAATGCCCTTCCCATCAAGAAAACAAAGACATTTTGCTGTACAGGGCAGCACTGAGGTCACATCCTAGCATAGCGTCATATCACCGTCCAACCTTTTTATTGTGAGACAAGGCTTTATTTTTGTTTGTTTTAAAAACTGTCCAGCCTTTTGTCATTTGATATGTGACATTTCCTAATTCATTCCAATGTGAAGTGGTTGTCTTTTTTGCTCAGACTAGAGAATTGTCTAACTAAAACAGAGCAATTAATGCTTTGGCATTCTAAGGGCTAATTTCCACCATTTTGTTTTCTTTCCTTCATCTCCGTGTTAAATTGCTCTGTAGCCTGCACACTTTCTAGCATTTAGAGCATTTACCAAGACCATGAGAGTGAACACTGAAGACTAACGTGCCCTTTAACAATTGGTGAATATTACCAGCCACTATGATTATTACAATAATATTAAAATGTCTCCATCCATCTGTGGTCCAGTCCTGATTGGTATCCTAACCTCTGACTGGAGGGTTAGGCACAGCCGTCCAATCTGCCCAGAAACACCACCAAGACTAAGAGGAGTCACGCTTTAATTCTTTTGCCTGTGATCTCTGGATAATAGGGAGGATAGATAATATATGCATGGCAGATATTACTGTCTGGACTGTAATGTGGAGCCACACAATTCTACTTGCATTCACACAAAAGCACATACACATATTAATCTCTGCAGCTGAAAAGTGAGAGGGAAGGCAGAATACGGAGCAATTATATTTGAGTCATCATCATCAAAGTTATACACACACTTGTAATCTGCTCTAATAGAAATACTGATGTGTCAAACCCATGAGGGAAACTTCTAAATTAAGTTGAAAAGAGACGAAAGGTGGCAAGGATGAAGATACAGAGGAGAAAGAATAGATGTGGTGGACGAGAAAGATCCATGTAAATTGGCGTTACATCTAGAGGAACATTAATTTCATAATCTTCTTGCTCTTGATAAGACATAGTGGCTAACGCAACAATTGCACGCACGCACACACACACACACACACACACACACACAGAGCAGCACAGTAGCCATATCAACTCAAATCTGTATACTATATATACATATATATTGTATTCATGTTTTTTTACATTAATCTGCTTAACTGTAGAAATGTAATGACATACACAGTGAGAGAAAAAAAAGCCTGTAATTTGTAGCAGTGCTAATAAATCATCCTGATAATATCAGGGCAGCAATTGAGATGGAGGAGAGGAAAGATACTTTTTAATTACAACTTAAACATCTAACACAAAACACGTCTCTGGGGAATCTGCATAATTATTTCACCTCCTTTTTGTCTGAGGGATGTTGATTTATTTTGCTATTATTACTATATTTACTATTAAATAAATCAAAAAAGATATTGGCATAGAATGTCAGAATCAGGGCAAGGAATATTCATAGTTTGAAATATAAAAAAGCTTGTTGTAATTTTGTTTTTTTGCATTGTGAAGTCAGATAAAATCATTCTTATCATTTCATTTATTTTTTTTTTGTATATAGTGTAATAGAATGGGGAGAGTTTTTGGACATTTAAGGAGAAGCACTTTTATTATTATTACCTGTATTAGTACAACCACAATTAAATTTTGATTGCTATGTATAAATATAAAAAAAAATTATACATTTTACTATGTAAAGTAACCACATTGCTGATACATACTGTACAGTGCAGTAAATGTAAACAGTTTGGGGAAAGATTTATAATAGTAAAGGTGAGCAGAGGACAAATGATAGCAAGCATTAGTCCTTTGTTTCAGGGGCTTGTTGTGCTTATTCTAATAAAAGGACAGTTGAACATTAGAAAACCCTTTGTGTTCAGTGTCAAAATGTGTTTTAAAAACAATATTATTCATCATGACTTTATTTTTTTGCATTTGTCTATACTGCTGTGATTATTAAGTTAGGTATACACAGAAATCACAATCAAACTGCAGCTTTTCGAAAACTGAAGGGGGACATTGTATTTTGCATTTCTACAATTTTTTGGGTTTGTTACAGGTCACCGTCAAGAGAAACAGTTTTGAATGTAATTTACTGTAGTCAGTCAATGTCAGTGCTCCCCTAAATTGAGAAGAGCAACAGAAAGCACAGCATAAAGCTAAAGGACCACACACACACACACACACACACACACACACACACACACACCGCAACACACAGACACATACACGTGTCACCACATCAGACATAGCCTCTTTTTCTTTCTTTACTCCTCTAATTCTCTTACACTTCACCCTTCTGTTCTCCCTCCCTACTTTCCCACCATCTCTTTTGTTCTGGGTGCTCCTATTTATCACGGTGTGAAGGTTGAAAGAGATATTATTACGGGGTGTCGGGCTGGAGAGAGGAGACAGGGGTAGCCACACGGATCGTGTGGGGAGAACGCGGGGCTAATGACGTGGGGACAGGCTTGGTCAGTGGCCTGTGGTACCTGCTGGATGTGATAGATGGAGAGCAGAGAGGGGGAGGAGGAGGGGAGCAAAGGAAGGAGAGAGTGGGAGTCTTTTCTCTGCTTCTACATATGTTTTATTTTATTGTTTCTAGGAAATTACTTTGTGACATTTGTTCCATGTAAGTATAGTAAATGCAAGGTGTTAGGTGTTGTCAATGTATTCATGGAGCAAATCAAAATGTATTTTATTAACTGTAACTGAAATAAATATTATTTGATATTGTTCCTCTGCCTAAACCCAACTAAATGGACCCATTCACAGGAATTTAGCATTTTTAGTAATCATAGTATTGAAAAACACACACACATCCATCCATCCATCACCTGCACGTGGGTTGAGCAGGCTTTCTAGCTAATCTGAATGAGTTGCCATGACATTGCAGGAGAATCCAGAGAAAGACTCTGGGAAATTCTTACGAAAAATACTGACAGCCCAGACAAAGAAAGGAGCCGAATATAGCCTACTACTGTAAAATATGTACTTGCAAGCTGGTTTTAAAACTATTGCCAATATTATGAAATATCAGTAATATCATGCTATTTTACACTATTGATTGTATATACTGTCTTTAATGGGAATTGTTTTCATTTTCTGCACAGGACTGCTTTTGCAAGATGTTTTCAGTGTTAGCATTTCAGCATTCTGCTCTTGCTATAATGACCTGAAAGAAATCAAGTCAGTGTTTTGTTTGCTCATTTGTTTGGTGCAATTACATGCTTTCTGCATAAAACCGCATTTACATAATGGTTCTAATGAAAATATTAGGCTGCTTTTCTTCATGCTTTTGTTATTAGCACCAAAAGAGCTGGAAAAGAGAAATTAATTGCAATGATTTTCCATGATGAGTAGTAATCATAAATATTTGATCAAAATAAAATACTGTTCTTCCTCTCAAAAATGCGGATGGTTTAATTGTTTACAAAAGCAACATTTGTGTTATGAAAAACTACACAAGACAAAATTCATTAACTTTGCCATACATTTAATCTCACCTCCTACAGTACACTTGTGAATAAAAAATACATTACCTTTCACTCTACTCACATACACAAGTGTAGTCATCTTCTAGAAACAATCTAACAAACAAGGCAGAAGAATATAAAGGCTGGATATCGGACTATTCATCACTAGATGATTACCGGCTGACAGCAGTAATTGAAAAACACTTATTGGAGTGGTTGGGGAGGAGGGCTGGTTCAGTCCCATCAGACAAAATAACACTCTGAGGCTAAGAGCAGTTTAAAGGTGATTATAAAAGGACATATTTTCAAAAGCCAAGCTTCAGGTTTGTCTGTTTTTATGCTTTTTAGGATCATTCTGACAAATACATTTTCTCTTATAGATATTTACAAAAGTCTGTTCTGCAAAAATCATCCAGTTTTAAGGTGTGAGGTGAAGCATATTTTTCTGGTGGTTGTTACATAATTTTTGTATTGTTAAAAAAATCTGTTTTAAACACATTCAAACAGCAGACTGTAGATTCTGGGTCATATAAAAGAATGATGCTTAACATAATTTCACTTTTACAGCATTTCTGTGAGCTTAAATAGATCAGAAATAGGGCCGTATCCATTGATTAGTTTAGTAATTGAGTAATCTATTTATTATTTAATCAATTATTTCAAATCATTAAAGAAGTTATTGTACTTTAAGAGCAACACTAGGTAAAATAAATAAATAAGCCTACAGTATTTCTGCAAAACTTACAAAGTCATGGTTGGGTATGATGTCTTTTTAAAGATATGTACAGTTACATATTCAGCTCATTTAGACTACATGTGTTGCTAACATTAATTACCTTGTGTCTGTGGTCTCAAGACTTTCTTTTCGTTTCTTTTGATTTAATGCTAATGTTAGTCTCTTTTGCCGTGTGTTGTGGTAAAAATCATTAACAAGAAACATGGACGGCTTTTCATAAAGCAGCACGACAACTAATTTTAACTTCACAATTTTTAATAATCAAGTAACTTGAATTGTTTCAGCCCTGAAGGGGGTTGAATAATGTGTCTTAAACCCCACCCAAAGGGTGGAACTTCATTACAAGCTGGAAGGTTGTAGAAATCAAAACCAAACATAAAACTGCTGTATAAGGCCCTTTCATCCCACAAAGACATGTGATGAAACTCAAACTAATAACCTCTGCCAAGCAGGTGGAGCGAAGGAGGGTAACAAAATTGCAGTCATTACACCTCCCTTTAAAACCATTGGAACTTTTTGCCATTTTTGCCACTTTTCCCATTTCTGCTGTAGACTGAAAATGTTTTTGTCAAAATGTGTCAAAAATGTGAAAATTTGGAAAATCTGTATCTTCAAAACTAATAATGCTAGAAAGCTATTTGGGATTTGTTCATAACTTTGTTATAGTTTATAGCATGATTTTTTTGAGAGGGTGATGTGGTTGATTTCATGGAATGACCCAGTAGTTATTTTAGGGACATTCTCTATACCTTGCAAAATGTTTGCACTCTGAACACTCCAAACCCAAATCTAGAGGAGTGTAGACATTCAGTGTGGTTTATTGTGTGAATAATCAGTGTAATACAACATGCATGGGCATCCAAACACATCTGTAAGTTGTCATGGTTAAGAGGTGCTACCTGAAGTTGTGAGTCAAATTCAAATTTTAAACACCTGGATGTTGATCTTATTTTCACTCCCTGATGTCAATCACAAATCTGTCAAACTGGGAATTTGCTCCTAATCTTTATGTTAGTCTGCCACGTTTCCCCCCCCAAATTTCTATTTTTTAAACTTAAAGAACATTTTCCTTCCTTCTCCCTTTTCCCTCTCTCTTTAATATTTCACACCCTCCTCTCCTTACAATGACCGTTATGCTCGGCTCTTGTGCCAGCGTATCTTTCAGGATGCTGTTACTTAAGAAACCATCTATCTCTTTGAGCAAGCTCTCCCTGATATTCAACACGGCCAATACTTAACACTGCTTTTTAACCAACTAAGACATCATCATTACTTTGAGGGATAGGGTCTCTCTGAGCTGAGTTGTCCTACTACTTCACCTCTCATTAGTATATGCTTTCATCCTTTCCTCAAGTCACTCATCTCCTGTTCCTTGTTTTGTCATTTTCATCTCCTTTATTTCTCTTGAGAGGGTTTGATCACTTTACATCTTGTCCTCTACGGTGTCTTGTCCTGTGTAATGAGGGTCTTACATAAATAGGGTGTTCTGTCTTGCTCATTTCTGTCATGTTCCATGTAATGTGTGCCCTTCATTATAAGCAATCTATTGTCTTGTCATGTTCATATCTTGTACTTAATATCTATGCACTTATGAAAGAAAAACTTATTAGATACACAATTAGAAAGAACATCCAGGCCACCTGACCAGATCAAGCAGACACTTCCCCCAATGACAACCCTGCACCCACAGCTCACGAGGAATCACAGCGATGTGAGCAGCTGAAGATTTGTGTAAGAAATGATCAAGGCAATGGAAAGCACATCTCATACAAAATTGACATGCAAAAAAAAAAGAAAAGAAAATCATGAAACTCCAAGATTATAGAGAATACAAATAAACAACTGCTGATTAAAGGCCTAATAACTAATGTTTTATACTTTTTCTAAGAACTGGGACTTTGGGAGCAAGAACACGTTTAAACTGTTGGTATCCAGAGGATTGACAGACCCTTACTGGCTTTGCTCTAATCCATGTCAGTCTGCAAATAAAAATGGTGATTATCTATGCGACACCTAAGCTGTTCAGATAGCGTTAGTTGACATGAGTTTTAACTCTGCAAGCTAACGCTAAGCTCAGCAGAATTAGTCATCTGTAACGAGTGGCTTGTGATTGTAAACAACGTTAGACAACTGTATGAAATTACTAATGCTAGTCATAAGACTTTCCACCTCATCACATCTCTAAAATGTTACAGTTCAAAAGAACACTCACTTCTCGACTAGCAGCTGCAGAAAGGGGTGAGGAGCGAGTATGTGGCCAAAGACTGTTTTGGTTCAAGACATCCTCAGAAATCTGTTATTATGCTTTTAACAAGAAGAAAACAAAATTACTGCTGAAGCCGTAAAAAAAGGTAGGAACTAACAAATCACTAACGATCTAACAAAAAAGACTACTTATAGAATGATCAAAACTAGAGGCTGTGTGGAGATGTACAGGAATGAATGACGTTTAGGGATAACACACTAGCAAACACTACAGATAGAAGGTGAGTATAAATACACAGACTAACAAGCATTAATTCAAATCACCCATACAGGTAAACAGTTCTACAATCAATCAATCAATCAAACTAACAAAACCAAATACTGACCCAGTTGGAGGGGCAAATTGTAACAATCTCACACATTAGCCTGCCAATGTCTGCCACCTAGTGAAACATCTGAACGAATAATGCCAAACCTTGCATTCTCATTTCAGATTAATGTAGGAGGAAGTCATGAAAAATCATTTTGCAGGTAGTGTACAAACCACATAGATTCAAAATCTGGACATACAATATGACCAAGAGGCACAGTTTTTAATCACAGAGAGAGATCTTTTTTTCCCATATCCTTGCCCCTTTGTGGCTTTCTATTTCTTTATACTATTGTGTCTTTTAGCAACCATTTCTTTATGCTTTACTTTTTTGTTTTCATTTTCACTCTTTGCTTAGCTTTTTCTTACGTTATTTCCATTCCTTTGTCCTTGTCTGTTAAGGCATAAATTTTTCATTGACTCTTTATCTGTGATATACACGCTTTGGATTTTGTCTCACCTCCCACTTTGAGGGAAGCTGACAGACGACAGATGGCTGTCCTTGATCTACCATAACGAGCAAGTCCATGTCAAATTACAAAGGGAAAAGACAGGAGAAGAAAAAGACAATGAAAAACAATAATAAATAAAAAACACAACAGACCTGGCTGAGGAACATGTGGCCCTGTGATCATGGCAAATGAGATCCTCATCATTTTGATACATTTTTCAAAAGAGATGTTGATGCTGTGAAGATGAAGAAAAAAACAAATAAAATGTAAACGTGAGCCTTTGATGAAAATATCAATGTTACTGGCTCTGCTGCAATTGTTTCTCTGACAAAATAAATACATACAATATAATTATTCCATTAAATAAAAAATATATGATAAATTTAAGCAGGAATTTGAGGAACCTGAGAGAACTTAAATAGAAAATAGGTGGTGTCTACTGTGATTGACTAGCGACTTTTCCAGGGTGTGCTCCACCCTTTCACCTAAAATGACAGCTGGGATAGGCTCCAGCATACCTGTGACTCTCATGAGAATAAGCAATTCAGATGATGAGTAAGTGATTGAGTGAGGATGGTATCTCCTGCCAATTGGCTGATGATTGTAGTTCTACCTGCAAGAAAAATACTCAAGTTAGAGAATGAAATATACAGGACAGGAGTTACAGGACACCCTTACAGAATGCCACACTTCACATCCAATCCAGCAAAAGACAATCATTTTAGTTTCATACAACAATTAACACGATTTTAGGATCTCTACTAAAAAGCAAGACATAATTTATGAATTATCTGCTAATTATAATTCTTGTTTGCCTACGGAGCCCCGGAAGGGACATGGGAGGGAAAAAATTGGCAGAGAGAAAAAAAAAAGTTGAACCTTTGCCAGATCTCGCAAAACGATTGCGAGATCTCGCAAAACTTTTGCGGGATCTCGCAAAACTTTTGCGGGATCTCGCAAAACGTTTTTCTTTTAAAACAACTTCCGCGCCAGCTGGTCACCACAAAAACGACAACAATTGAGGGTACACAAGTGTGGGAGCCGTTCATAGACTTTTATTTTGAGCTAGGGCTCAAATACACCGACATCAAGTCGGTGCTTGGAAGAAAACATGGGTTTCACTGAAGTGAGCGACACCTTAAGAGAATTCTCTTTGTATGTTCATGATGTCCTCTTCTGAGACCTCTCTCGACCGCAAGAAACGTAATAGATCCTCCTCCATGGCTTTTCTACAAAACTCGTTCCGACGTTCTCTTCGTAACCTATGAACGTGATATGTGCACTCCCGCGCCGTGGTTCCCGTGGTGACAATCTGACTCGGAAGTACAATAAAAAACTTTTGCAAGATCTCGCAATCGCTTTGCGAGATCTCGCAATCGCTTTGCGAGATCTCGCAAAAGTTCAACTTTTTTTTTTCTCTTAGCCAATTTTTTCCCCCTCCCATGTCCCTTCCGGGGCTCCGTAGTTGCCCCACATTAAAGTTCCAAAACTCGTGGTTAACTCATGGGTTACCAAACCAGACACTTTTATTCTAACTACTTTCACAGTTACAAAATATAAAGAAACTTATTCGGGTAAATCTGCCTCTTTTACATGAAATCCTAACATTATTTGCTCTGTGTTTTGGATGTTTTCTGCTGAGGTTAAAGCAGTATGACTTCAAGCTACTGTTTGCCTGTTTCCATACCACAATAGGCTAGCATCTATATTGTACATCAGCATTTTCACCTTAGCAAGTGTTAAACCTTTGTTTTAAACCACGTTTTAATACATGACTTATACTGTACATGTATACATCCTACATACTTTTAAACACACCTGAGCACCTGGGCAGTATAGTGTAGCTTACTTTCTCTCTTCTTTATCTTTCCTTCCCTCTCCTTCTCTATTTGTGTTTCTTTTTTTGTGTCAGGATCTTCGCAGCTTGTGGGAAGTGCTAATAGAAAAGCCCCTGCTCCAGTTCCCCTTGTTCACCACACTAATGCAAAAGGCACCATCCACGTTACAGCTGTGTGTTGCTATGACCAAGCAACCTTGTCATAGTTCACTGGTCGCCCAGCTAATGGGGCGATCACAGTGGAGAAATGCAGGCTGTAACAGATGGAGGAGAAAGGGAGGCTGAATTATTAAGTGCTGTAAAGCAGCGGCCCCCAACCTTTTTTGTGCCGCGGACTGATTTCATATAAAATAATATTTTCATCGAACTAAAAACAAAGTGTGTACCCTTGAATTAGTGGGAACCGTGATCATGTTTGTTTCCCATGAGCCAGTCCCATCTGGGGTAATGGAACACAATGACAAGTATTATTTTAATTACAGTAAATTAAGTGTTGTGTCCAGCCTCCTCCGTAATTTGGTTCTGGTCGCTGTCACTGCAGAAAATCCTGCTTCACAAAGACAGAATGTTGAAAATGGAAGCAAGGCATTCAGTGTTTTTGGGGGCAATGTCTGAATATTGCAGTTGTTGTGTGAAACAATTAAGGAACTTTTAAGGCCACCATTATTTGCAATCTCCAGCAGTTGATCATCATTTTCATCTCCTTTATTTCTCTTGAGAGGGTTTGATCACTTTACATCTTGTTCTCTGTCTTGTCCTGTGTAATGAGGATCTTGCCTGAGTGTTCTGTTTGTACTCATTTCTGTCATGTTCCATGTAATGTGTGCCATTCATTTTAAGCCATCTATTGTCTTGTCCTGCATATTTCTTAGGAATATTGCCAAAATTAGGAGCATCCTTTCACAGAGTGATGCTCAAAAATTAATCCATGCAGTTATTACCTCTAGGCTGGATACCTGTAACTCCCTCCTCATAGGATGCCCCAGTAACTCTTCAAAATGCTGCAGCCAGGGTTTCGACTGGACTTAGGAAGAGAGATCACATTTCTCCTACACTAGCTTCTCTGCATTAGCTTCCTGTCAAATCTAGGATAGAATTCAAAATTCTTATCCTCACTTACAAAGCTCTTCATAATAAAGCTCCATCTTATCTTAAAGACCGCATAAATCTTTATGAATGGCTCCCACACTTGTGCACGCTCCATTGTTGTCATTTTTGTGGTAACCAGCTGACCCGGAAGTAGACTTACAATAAAAATGTTTTTCGAGATCTCACAAACATCATTCTTTTTTTTTTCCCAATCAATTTTTTTGTCCCACGTCCCTTCCAGGGCTCTGTATAGGTGTACAGATGTTTAGTAGAAGTGGGGTCCACAGTCTGTACAGGCTTACGTTTTGTTATCTAAGGAGGACCAGACTGTCACAAGTGTTTATGTGCTCAATTGTGGATCACAAAAACGTTAACAGACCATGTGCTGGGTGAGTAGGATCCTTGGTTATGTTGGATGCTCAGTTTCACCCGTGGTACAGGTCATGGACAGATGGCAGGGAAGATATGATGCAGTTGTAATGCATAAACTAGTACAGTTTTATATGGAAATAAACTTACTGGTGAACAAATATCAAGTAGATTGCAGACTGTAGGCAAGATAAATTAAATAAAACGGCTGAGCTGAGCTTCTTTAACAGGCAGAACGAAGTCTCGCTATTAGCCTGCCCTCACTGACACTATATACTGTACAGACTGTAACCCATGTGCATTGTAAAAAAACGTTGTTTGCCTGACTTCTTATGCATTTGAACGACACAGTAAACTTTTGTTTTTATACACATGATATGCAGGCAGAAGCAATGTCACACAGTTAGTGTAGCAGCTTATAGCTAACTACTAATACAGTTATTACATGGTGAAATATGGAAATAAACGTATTGGTGAAGGAGCAAAAAGTATATCTGTAGTAGTAGATAACTTCTTCAAAATTTATTCTAGAAGCAGGCGGAGATGAAGTGGTGTCCAGATTTCCTTGAAAACAGTAGCTGTGCTACTTTGGTTGTATCAGATGAGTTCTACAGTACAAAGCCAGTGACCTGTGATGTTGGAAATCTCCATGCCAAGTTTGTCATGTGCGGTGTTAGGGTGGAACCTGTGGTGGTTCTATGATAGGTGTGACCCATTCGTACTGTATGTCAAGGAATAAGGAATTCAGACAACGGCTGCTCTGGAACAGGATTGGAAAAAATAGCTAAATTTGAAAAAATGAGGACAATGCACTCCTCTCAGAGTGTGTAAACATGAACCACATAGTTATAGAAGTTCCATAATGTCTAAAAAGTGGATTTTGCATAAGCAGTCTCCTTTAATGCATGACACATCTCAGAATTATGGACGATGAAGCTGGTGCTTCAGTTAAACATTTTTGAAAGACAATATACCACTTTCCAATTCATCCCTATGACTTACTTCATTGGTGCTCATTAAATATGTTTGTGAACATTCATCTCTATCTCAGATTTTTAATACAAATTATTTAAGAGTATGTTTTAGCTGTTTTAAACATGACTCAAAAAATAGCAAAAAGACTCTTGTGGGTGTGAGCAGATGTGCTTACAATTGTGACTGCGTGCTTGGGAGTGTATGCACAAGATGAAGCCAGAATCTGACAGCATATCTTGTTTTTTCTTTTGCAAAATTCTTAGTAACTATAAAACTGGGGAGTTCCTGTCTGCCATTGCCTTTGTCATCCCCAACCTCCACATACTCAACAAAAACATCTCCAGGCGTAATTCTCAAGAGGACAAGTCTGTCCAGTCGTTCTCCTTCACTTAACAACTGGCGTACAGCTTCAACCAGACTTCCTTTGAGTTCATTCTATACTGTGCCAGGCTCAAACTGAAACCCAGTGTTACAATCTCTATGGCATATTTGTGTATTGTGAATGTTATTGTTGCATGTATCCTCACCTACAGCATCAGAAATTCATGAGACAGGGATTTTCCTTAACAATATTCTCCTACGCTCAACTGCAGTGCTACTATACAAACAAGTCTTCAGTTTATCAAACCTAAACCAGACTGTAGTGTACTGTTGGACAGCACATCCTCGAGTCACCCAGAGATGTAATTCTCCCATCACATAGGTGTAGACCTATTGAAGAAACAAAGAGAAAGAAAAGAAAAGGAAAAAGCTGCAGAACACATAAACTCTAGTACCTCATATTGGGTACAGTATTTCATTTTTATGCTCAGTTCAAATACAAACCATTATTAAATTCAACCTTATAACAAAGCTAGCAAACCCATCCAAGAGCACAGTGGATGCTTCACACTGTCATATCTTTTGACGCCATACAGTGTACCAGTGCTAAGAGATTAGTACTCTTTGATGCCATGAGAATCAGGTGTCAGACCTCTTATTGTAGCCGCTCTAGTTGTTGAAAGTTGAGGGTAATAACAAATTTAAGATTAGACACAAAAAACTCAATTTGGTAGAAAAGAAATAAAATAAAATAAAAGCATTGTGAATAATCTATACAATACCTTTATTTCGATATAATGGACAGTCTAAGGATATAATGAAATATATAATGTCATTTTTTACTTGACAAAATTATGGATGTTTCAAAGTGATACAATTCAAAAGGTAGCTATTTCATCTCCAAGATTCAGTTCAGTTTATATCAAAAAGTCCTCTCAAAACACACCACAAAGTAGGGTTTAAACCTTTTTCATACTAAAGAACATTGGACCTCAGTGTCTCAATAAGGTGCCATGCCAAAACAATGTGCGCTTCAAGCCATCTGATAGAATGAACGTTTCGTGGTGATCTGCTTAGTATGCAAAGGAGATGTGATCCCCATGCCTTTTTGTGGAAGCACATGGTAAATGGTCTGCACTTTGTATAGCGCTTTTCTACCTATCAGTACTCAAAGGACTTTTGACACTGCGTCTCATTCACCCATTCGCACACACAAACACATTTACATAGCATAGCTGCATAGCAGTGTGGTTCAGTGTCTTGCCCAAGGACACCTGGGGAAACCAAGAATCGAACCACAATTGGTGGCTAACAACTCTACGATCGAGCCACTGCTGCCCATTAAATCATCCTTAAAAAGTCCATTAAATCATATGCATAGCAGCTCTGCCACCTTAGGCTGACACAAAGGGGTGGCTTGCCCAAGGACCCTTCGGCACATGGCTGGGGGAAACCAGGAATTGAACCACCGATCCTACAATTGGTGGGCGACAGCTCTACCTCTGAGCCACTACCGCCCACATATGACTCTGTTTGTTGCAATTCAAGCACAACCATTTTTTTAGATCCAAATTCAGACCTTGGCACTGGAGACATGGTTACATTTCGAATGGACCAAGGCATGTCTCAATGTTAATTTCAAATTTATTTGTATGCTATCTTGTGGGTGAGGGCAGGCTAATAACTATCTATACTGGTGCAGGTACAACTAACTAGCCATTATATGTAACTGCCCTCACCCTCACAATGGCCTCTGCAGCTGGGAGGTTACCACCCCATAAACAGACTGAAACAAACGTGTTGCTTATATACAGACATAACAATCGTCATCGAACATCTTATGGGTTTACAATATCTATTGGAAAGTATTAATTTCTCCTTTTTTTCCCTTCCCACATTAATAACATCAGCCTATTTCCATCTTTGCAGCATTAACCACCTGGTTCACAGCCTACTACGTTTTTGGTTGATTTCTGTTTTTCTTTGTAAAAAAACTAGCCAAAAAGTACTCAGGAGTACTCTCTAAAACAGAGTTAGGATTTCTGACTAATACATGGACAAAAAGTTTTGGATATGATAGAGAGTCCATGCATAGGCATTCTGTACTTAGCACTATTGCTCTGACATGGTAAACAATACTTGAAGGAGCTGAAGGTACTACAGCTGTCACATTACTGTGATGCTGACAATACTGGAGATGAGAAAATTTCATATTGGTCAATGTTTATTTTTTGTCACAGCATCATATTTATCACTTTGAATCATGGAATTTGTGTGATAATGACAGTGAACCTACCTAAGGAGGCTGGTGAATTGCAGGCCTTAGCTTCCTCAAGTATTTTTATGGTGTTTTATTATAGGGCAAAAATGCCCTATAATCTTCCCAAAATGACCAGGTCATGGTGTTATCCTTTTTAGTCTTAAGCTGACAAACTTCAAAGGCAAGCAATCAGATTTAAGTCAGCAGATTCACATGTTCAGTGGTTTTAAAAGGGGGTGAATTAGCGTGCTGCAACACAAACCCCAGAGAGACAGACAGGCAGAACATCAGGTGTAAAAGCTCGCTCTGTCTATCATACACAATCCATTGTTGCCAGTTTTACTTTCACCTCCCCCACCATCGTCACTCTCTTCTAACTGGTTCTTTTCTGTCACACTCTCTCTGTCTCTCTGACAATTGCGTTATTTGGCCTTATCGAGGAATATGAAACACTATGGCACATCTCTGTACCGAGTCCAACAGATATGCCAATTCATTTTGCAGCCGGCGATTTGACAAGCTAGACTGCTCCTCTTGAAAGACATCACTCAAGCGCACAGCCACTGCCACCGATCCTCACTCCCCTTTCCTCCCTCTCTCCCCCGCCACCTTCTTCTTTCCCCTCCCTACTTTATCCTGCTTTCACCGTTCCATCTCTCTCCCTCTCTCCTTGTTGCAATCTGTAGAGCTTTGCCTCTCCAGATTGAAAAGGGCTCTCGGCCTGCGACAGAAAGCTGAAAAGAACAGGAGGCCCAAAAAAACCTCAGCTTGACAAGAAAAAAAGGCTGAAGTATTGAAAATATAAAATGATTGGGTGGTGGAGGGAGGCAATCAGGTGATAACATTGTGGATATTAGGGGTGGAATTGCGGAAGATGAAGAAAGAGAGAGAGAGAGAGAGAGAGAGAGAGCTGGGTGAAGGATAGTAAAATAGAAAAGAAATCAGAAAAAGAAGAGGACAAGGAGAAGAGATTGGTACTCTAAGCTGCGGGTGCTGAGGGGATGACACAGACACTAATACAAGCGTTTAAATATTTGATGCAGGCAGGGATAAAGCAGGATCGTCTCGGCACGGAATTGAGTGTCAAGAGGAGAATCTATTACAGAGAATCTTTGTGTGTGTATGTATGTGTGGGTGGGTGCATGGGTGGGAGTGGGGTGGGATGGGGGGGGTTGTATACAAGATGTGACAGTGTGGCAGAGTAGAGCAAAGATGTGTGCATTGTTGTCACAATGTTCTCAGCACCAATTCACACTCCAGTCACCTACAACATCCACCCAACTTGCTCACTGTTTTTCTGCTTTACCAGAAGACTCCAATTATCATGAGGGTTGGGAAAGGAGAATAAAAAAACTACATGGGGACCTAATTGAGTGTCAACTGACTCTTAAAGTTTTGCATGTCCTTCGACACTTGGACACTGTCTAAAATCAGGTAAACATTATCTGAAAATCCAAAAACCACTCTGTGGTTATAATAAGAGTATTGAAAACATTTGATAAACAGGTTTGAGAACACACAGGGCAGCACAAGTCATTGAATGTTATATATGTTATAACAAAACATTTAGCATCACTATATCCAATTGGAATTGTTAGTTTTTTTTAATTATGGAAATTAATAAGACAAAATGTGATAGTAATAATCTGAGAAAGGTTAGAGAACATTTCATATAGTTAACTGTGTTAGTAATTGTAAATATCTCTATTTATCTCTAAATATTGTCTAGGAGGATTGCTGCATTAAAACTCTGAACACTCACTTTGATCCATGAAATTAATTGTGCACTGTAACCAAATTAACATCTGTAGTAAAATAATAAAGTAAAGAAATAATAGTAACCGGTAACAATATTAAAAATATTTGTTGCAAACCCGGGCAGCACGGTGGTGTGCTAGCTAGCACTATCGCCTCACACCGTCTTCTCTATCTTCTAGCCACTACTGGTTGTCGCCAAATCTAACTCTATGTTCCCAACACAGGGCGAGGAAAACAAGAAGGCTGCTTAACTAAAAGCCTAATGCCCACACTACAAACTAAAGAGAGAACCCAAGTGCACACGACCCACAAACACGAGTGAGATTAACTGAGTTTTAAGCAACAGAAAACCAAACACAAACACATACAAACAGAACAGAGTAAAGTAAGTCTCTAAGCAAGTTTCTAAGCAAACAAGAAAAACAAACAAGGACCAGGTCTGTTACACCTGGTCCTTGTTTGTTTTTCTTGTTTGCTTAGAAACTTGCAACCTCAATGATGAATGACAAAGACTTAAAAACTTAAATATAATCAAACAGGAAATAACAAGCAATGACAAGAATGGAAACCAGGAAGTAACAAAACAAATGAAGAAGACAGGGGAGCTCCCTCCAGGGGTTGGAGGTCCGAGCTGTCACAATATTATATATAAAAATGTGTAGAAAAAAAAAACAATAGTGGAAACAGCTCTAAAAACATCAGCAGGTGTACCAAATAAGACAAGCAGTAGTGGGTCAATTTGCAAATGTCAAACAATAAAAAATAAACATGTACTAGGTCAAAAACAATTTTAAATGTAACTTCCATATCATCAATAAAATCAAATTAAATGTTCAGTAGTTTCTATAGGAAAAGCAGTGAACAGCTACAATGTCAGTGTAATAGTTTTTTGCTCATGTTAAGCCTTTCTTTTCTTTTGACTTCTTCATTGTGTTTAAAGGCAATTAAGACACTGGAACACACATGCACACACACAGCTTTTGCCCACACATGATCTCAGTGTCTTGCTCTCACTACTATAAAATTAAAGGTTTGTGGAGTGATGTGTATTGAGGCCAGTCTCACCTGTGTGAGGTTTAATGTGTATTTGCGCGCACGTTGTGGTTGTTCAGACAGTTCTGAGTGCCACTTTAACCTGTGTGTAATGGGGGCACAGTGAAACATTGTTAGGGAATAAAGCTTGTTACTTATAGTCCATACACACTTGCCAACACACAACATTGCACATAAATGTACACACACAATAGAGTTACACATTTTATCCACCAGCTTTAGCTAATAGAGGGTCAGGGTTGACCAACACCATTGCCTCCAATTTAATCTTGCACATAGCTCCAGCGTCCATCCTTCATGTTTTTACTTTTTCTTTTTTTAGTGCTAGAAGCTAATAGTTAAGTTAAGGTCTGTGACATGAAGACAAATAAAAACTAAAACATATACAGCTATAACAATATTGCTTTCAAGTGTTCCTACTGAACTAATATGGATACAAGATGCTTTAATTAAGGTATAGTAGTATTTTTAACATTTAGCCCTTGGAGTGTAGAAAGGGTTTGGAAACAAGTCTTTTATTCATTTAACATATATGAACTAATATTCCCACAATTCCAATTTAAATGATGGGTGGGTTGATGGGTTTAAAAGATGAGTTCAGAATTCACAACTGGCTGACCGTGCTCATACATGTAAGCAAACATAACATATTAATAAAAATACATACATGCATTTCTGGAAGGTGTAATGGTTTAATTGTATGTAATTATTAAACTTAAGGTAGCCTATGGCATCAATTCTATATTATACATTTAATTTAGGGAACATTCTACTGATTTATTGATGTAAAATAGCGTGGTTAAGAGAGATAATACTCGAGGGAATAAATCTCTTTATACAGAGAAATAAATAAATATGAGAAAGGGGATAAATTATGTTCAATTGGATGGTAACAAAGAACATATAAACAATCTAGAGAAAATGATAAAAAAACATTAAAAAACACAGTTGTTTGATTTAAAGATTTAATGCAAAACATACAAAATATGATCAATATACAATTCACATTAATGTTTGCTTAAACGAAACATGAAGGATCTTCTCCGTGCCAGTAATTTGAAAAACTTGAAAGAATGACACACTGAACCTGACTCAATAATGTAGCTGGTGAGTGTAGTACACAATGTGGCATGTAGCATCCAGATCAGACTTATTATCCCAGCCCCCCACACACCCACACACACACACAAACATGCATGCAGGCAAGGAAGACTTACATATGAACACTTGGCATCACTCAACCCCCCTCCTCTCATAGGCATACACACCCCTCTACCCACTAGACAGTGATTCTATGTTCCATGTCGCCACCCTGTCTTGTCACATTTCCTTCTTGTCTGCCACACTGTCTCTCTCGCTCGCTCCATCTTTCTTCTTTGTACTTTGTCTGTCTTCTTATCCCCTCTCTTTCTCTCTTTCTTCTCCCATCCCTCTATCTAATCAATAACTGCTGGCACTTCCTTTCACAGCTCAGGAAAAAACAATTAAACGCCATCGATCCTGGCACATGCTCATACATGGACGCACGCACGCGCGCACACACACACACACGCACACACACACACACAGACATGCACATACAAACATGAAACACATCCACACACAAACACGCACTCAGCCATGAATATGCAAGTGGTTCTCCTTGACCTTCAAAGACAGAGAAAAGCCAGGTGACTTCATTCTTCATGGATTTGCCACTGGATGTATTTTGTCGCCTGCCTCACATGCACACGCATATTTGTGACCTACGTGTAAAGGAATAATATGGAACATATACACAGGAAGTGATGTAGTTAAACAAAAATAATGGATACTTGATTAAAATTAACTACTGTTAATTTGAAGTTATACTTATCCTCTGTGTCTACAAGTCACTGTTAGTGACATAGAATATAGACTTTCTGTAACATGTCAATTTTTCTGTTTACTTCTTCTTTAATAGAAACATGTTCTCTAACATATTTTATTGTGAGGAAGGGCTGTTACTTACATAACATAACATCAGTACAGGGAGAACCAGTTTATGATTTCTGCTTAATTTCTAATTTAACCTAATTTGATATGTATTGAAGATAGCAAAACATAGCAGATGGACACAGTAGAATAGAGAATGACCTAAAACAGAAGGAGAGTGATAAAGAACAGTCAGACGCTACTGCTCTATGAGGGAGAGGCCTGTTACGCCACCTCTAATCTGTTTCGATTCAGCCCTGACACGCACATGCAGAGCTGCCCCAGTTCTGGCTACCAGAAAAATATTCACTTTGCTACTGATTGACACTGGGATTTGAAATAAAGTTCTGTTGTTGCAACAATTCCTTTTCAGTGTGTTTGTGTGTGTGTGTGTGTGAGTGAGAGCTGCTGTCCCTATAGGCCAGGTGCTCCTCAGGGTTCACTGCTTTTCTTTTGGTTTGGAGAGTTTGATAAATGAAGAGACAGAGAAGGAACCAGAACAACGGTGAGAAGAAGAGAAAACAAAAAGGGAGAGATTTTGACAAATGATCGGGGAGTGATGGATTGACTACAATTTTAAGCATCTGCTGTTGTATTGGCTGGTGAATTTGCTGGTGGACATGGTTGTGTCTCATTTAGAAATGTTTGGTACCTGCTACTGTAATGTCAGCTCCAAAGGCTCAAAATCATAGCGCAAACATTAAACATGACATTTATGCCCAAGGTGAAACAGGTGTGTAAAAATCATTTGGCATCATTATGCACTTGCATAAATGTCTTATTACACATGTGTAATGAGACGCAAAACTGATGTTGGTTTTGGCATCTCATTACGTATGTGTAATAAAACATGTGTAATAGTATATGCGCAATCAAATGTGAATCAAGTGTGTAATGAGATGCGAAATTGATGCGATAATTTTGCACATCTCATTACACACTTTTGTTACACAGTTATAAATGTGTTATTACACAGTGAGTAATGAGATGCAACAACCATTACCAGAGCAAAAGTTATTACTAAAATTTAAACCAGAATCACAACATGTGTTATGAGATGCAACACTGATTTTGGTTTTGGTATGACATTACACATGTGTAATAAAACATTTATAACTGTGCAATGGCATGAAATAACGTATAAGAAAATATTTATAATTGTGTAAAAGCATGTGCGTAAGGAGATGCGAAACAAGTGCGTAATGATGGATCTTATTATGCATGTAACAATCATTTTGCGCATCTCATTACACACGTTTTATTACACAGTTATAAATGTGTTATTACATAGTGATGTAATGGTTGTCGCATCTCATTACTCACTGTGCAATAAAACATGTATAACTTTGTAAAAATGTTTAAATAAAAAGTGTGAAATGAGATGCAAAAATCATTACAAGAGCAAAAATTCTTACCAGAATTGAAACCAGAATCACAACATGTGTAATTAGATGCAAAACTGATTTTGGTTCTGATTTTTGGTTTCGGCACTTGTGAAATAAGTGTGTAATGAGATGCGAAATTGATGCAAAAATAATTTTGCGCATCACATTACACACTTTTTATATAACATTTTTACAAAGTTATACATGTTTTATTGCACAGTGAGTAATGAGATGCGACAACCATTACAATGGTTTTGGCATGGCATTACACATGTGTAATTAAACATTCATAATTGTGTAATAGCAGTAATAATAGATGCAAAACAACACACTTTTCAAAATGTAGCACATTTTTAAAAATGTGCTTCATATAGAAACAAAAACCATAAAACACTGTTTATATAGTAAATAATCTATCAGTATTGTTTAGATACAGTGAGTGAAAACAGAGAAAGTTTGATCACATCGCTTCCCCAACTTTACAACGCTAATGATCACTTCTCAGCTTGGCTTCAGCTGCCAACTGTTGAAAGACAGTAGTTAGACAGGACGTTTTACAGGAGCCTCCCTGATCTGTAAACTACAGCATTGTGAACGCGCAGTTTTTGCCCCTCAGTCAAGCTGCACTGTCACTGTTATTGTAAACATTGTATCAATTGTTCACCTAAATTATAGCAAGGCTGATCGATGGCTCAATGGCTGATCTCCTTATTCTGATTGTGATGATTTGCGCTTCCTCCAATAATAATCACAAATAAATAATGAATGGTCTAAACTAAAGGTTGTGGTTTACAACTTTCAGTCCTTTGCTGCTGCAGCCAAGATGAGAAGTCTCGTTTCCATCTAAATGCAACGGTCTTAACGTGGGGGAAGGGATGTCAGTGCCTTTACCTGGATGTGGGTGGAGATTCTCAGTCATCCAGGTGAGGTTGTCTGAAAGTTGAGTCATGGCAGCTGGATTTCTTTCTCTAGAAACCACCTCCTATACAGGCAGCTTCTCCAGTCAGTCCCTGTATTTGCTTTAATTCACTAAAAAACTGTGATGAAAAAAAATTGTTTTTATGGTTTTTGTCTCTGTATGAAGCTTAATTTATTCTTTTCAGGATACAATCCAACACAGTTATGTCGAGGATTATGTCTTTCAAACGCGCTTCTATATGTTTGTTTTGATTATAATGAGATTTCAGAAATTGTGAAAATGTGAAACAGGCAGTAACCAAGTCTCAAACGGTACACTCACTAAACACTGAACTACACAAGACACTGCTAGGCAGGCATCACAGGTGTTCTAGTCTGAATGTATGTAGCTGTCAAAAAATGATATTTTCTTGTATAAATCGCTATTTTAGTGAACCTTACTCGTTTATTCGGTTGCATACACATGCTGTGCCTCTGCAAAAATGTGGCGGGAATGGCGAACAAATGCGGTAGCGCACGACACCTTTATGGCTACCACTGTATAAATGTGTTATTACACTGTGAGTAATCAGATGCGAAAATTATTACAAGAGCAAAAATGATTACCAGAATTAAAACCAGAATCACAACATGTGTAATGAGATTTTGGTTTTGGCATCTAATTATGCATGTGCAATAAAACATTTACAACAATGTAATAGCATGTGCGTAACGAGTGTATCTGACACACTTTTTATTACACAGTTAGAAATGTGTTATTTCACAGTGAGCAATGACATGCGAAAATCACTACAGGAGCGTAATGACATGTGCAAAAATTATTATTATTATCTCGGTTTTGGCATCTCATTATGCATGTGTAATAAAAAAAAACGTATAACTATGTAATAGCATGTGTGTAATGATAACTATAATTATAATTTTCATGTGTGTTATTGCATATATATATAGAGAGATTACTTAGTTGGTTACTTGGAGATTACTGAATGATAGTGACTGGAAACTAAGCTAGGTAAGCTTCACTTTATTTATACCATAAAATGACCAAAGTAAATCCAGTTAGGTAACCTAGTGCATTTTTGTTTTGATGTCCTAAGAAGTGTGGAGGATGATGTGCTGGGACAGGCAACAGGGGTATGGCCAGGAGAAAGTGACTGAATATGGGCAGAGGACAGGAAAAAAGGAAAACTATGTGAAAATAATCCTAAATCAAAGTAGAGTCCAAGCAAAATCCTTAAATTTACATAACAAATGTAATCATTCTTGAGTTATTATGTTGTACTGCAATTATTTGTATTAAATGAGTCAAGCTTAGGAAATAATGAGTTAAACACTCGCCACTGCTGTTACTAAGTATTTTGTGGAGGGTTGTGAGGTCAGTGTTAGCTATCACTGGGTGTCATGTGTGTGTACAGAGGCAGGCTACCATTTACACTCATATTCACTCTGTTCAGTCACTACTTGACTGAACTGCATGTCTTTGGTTTGGGAGAAGGCAATACTGTGCTACGACAACACATGATGCAAAATAAAGTCATTCTTGTCTTTTGAAAAATTTTCACATATGTTCATAAAATATTTATGTCCATGCACCAGTAACTCAAAGCATATGTCAAAACGTTTCACAGCGTTTTAGACTATTGATTAATAACATTTATTTTGATGATTACAGTGATAAGCTTCAGCTCGACTGCAGGCCTGACAGATCAATTTGCATCTGCTTTGATTGGGTAATCGCTGCTTCTTATCTGCTTCATAGTCTATGGGATAATTTCCTGCTATTGTCAATCATACTCACTAATGTGTGTGCCCGGTCAATTGATTCCCAATCATTTGAAGATAATCCCTTTGCAATTAACCAATTAGGCATTTAACCAGTTTAGCAAACATCTAACAAACCAGACAAGTCGGGCTTGTTCAGAGTGTTCTAGTGTTTACAGCTGCCTGTGCTTTTGAGTGAAGGCCAGTATTTAAGATCTTATTTGTATGTGCATGTGTGTTTGTGCGTACATGCAGTTGTGGTGTGAAGCTGAGATATTAGTAACAGGTGGTTGGCTGTATCCCTGGGGTTCCATGCACTCCACATGGAGATCTGTGTTAATTTAGAGAGATACATAATTAGTTTCTCAATGCGTGTGTGTACATAGTATTAAACTGTTAATTAAGCTGGTTAACACTGAAACTTGTTGGCTTCACAATAGTATCAACTAAGTGCATGTGTTTCCTGTCTGCGTGTATGATTGCTCTTTGTGTCTTTATGTGCATGGACATTAGTGCATCACTGTCCCTGTCTATGGGCTGACAGCCATAAAACAGCAGACAAGCATGTCTTTTTCAGCAGAGTCAATTTTACAGCTCTGAGTCACAGCTCTGAACTGACAAATCAATAAAATCAGAGAGAGTTAAATAATTGAGAGCTGGCTCTAATTAGTCTTCTAGTCCTGCTGTATGGATTCCGCTACAATATTGATGACACAGTACCTGTTTATGGAACAGATTGGAGAACTGAGCTCTCTTTTCTCAACCTTGTTTTCAGAGGTTACAGAATCAACATCAGAGTACAGCAACAAGATTTATTATTAAAGGAATAATGCAGAATGGAAACACTACCAACTTATAAGCTCAAAGCTAAGAACGTATTTTCAGTCAACAATCTGTTTGCTAAACCGGTTAAATAAGGTGCCACGCTCCTATGTTCTTATGCCTTTATTTGTTGTGTGTCTTTGTGTCATGTGCATGCAAACTTAGTGCTGTTGTATGTGCGCTGTCAGTATGTGTGTGTGTGTGTGTGTGTGTGGGGGGGGTGTGTGTGAGGGTTGTTATCAGTCACGGGGGGGGGGAAACTATCGATCATCTCTTTTAATTACCCCAAGCATAGCGAGAGGCCTAAATTAACTCCTTTCCTCTCCTCTGGCTGCTGAAAAAGCCATGCATATTTCAAGACTGGGAGACCAATCGTATGTCACTCAGCCCGTCTTCTCTTCACTGACATAACAAGACTTATCACTGCTATTTATCTCTCTCTCCATACCTTTGTCTCTCTCGCTCGCCATTGTCCTCCTCCTCCTCCTCCTCCTCCTCTCTCTGACAAACATGTTGTCTGTGTGCAAAACAAAAGCGAGAATAATAAATATCCACACTGCATACGTGAATTTGTACTGAAGCATGTTGCACTGGTGAAAAACAAAAACGTGAATCTCAAGTGTCTCTGTCTTTGACTTGTTTGTGTGCATTTATATGCACATGTGTACAGTCATGTGTCATGTGTGTGTCCTTGCTGTTTTATGAGAAGCAGTAAAGTCCCGTAGAGGTGCATTAGAGGTGTTTTACCATGCTGCTGTCATTGTGTTTGCTGGTACAACAACACTGGGCACTATAACGGTCTGCCCTGCTGCCCTCTTTTTTCCTTTTTTTCCTGCTCCAAAAGTATAGTTTTAGTAATAAATAATCCTTTCAAGGGTGGTTTATTGTCAAAAAAAAACTCTTCCTTTTTATACTTTTACCCAATTCACTTGTTTTTATTATAAAATGTAGAAATGTAGGGGGCAAGGAAGCATACGGTACTGTAAGCTTTAGGGAAGTTTGAATGGTTGATAGAGAGGGACATTCACAGTATTTTTTTTTATATTAAAACTAATTTGTCACTCACTGAAACTAGAAAGGAGGGGATTTTTTTTACTAAGAACATACACAGTATTGTTTAGTAAATTCCTATAGTTCCGTTGTCCCATTCCAGTTTACAGTTTTCATTTGATGTAAAGACATCCAATTTTGAGCAAAACTTTTCAACTTGAGTGAAAACATCCTGAAAACGTATAAATCGGAAGTTGTGTGAGTTGGAGTATGTGGTGAGTTTTGAGTGTAGTCAGAAGTCAAACTGCTATGTACAGGTGCCCTCCTAAAAACACTACACTGGGTCTATAAGTTAACAAATGACTCTAGAAGCAGACAAAGCGTAAACAGTTTCCTTTTATTAAAGCTTCTAGTTTACGACAATTCGGCTCTCTGGCTCTGAACCATCTCTTAGTTAAGCTACTATAGATTTAAAAGCTGGGGGAACACCTTGATACATTGAGCTTCTCTGTCTGAAGGTTGAGTCATGGCAACTGGACTTCTTCTGGACTGATTTATCCTCCAGTTAGGTTGGATAAATCAGTGGTCTTCACCAACTTCCCACAGACTGAAGAAGCCACCTGGATAGGTGGAGAAACGTTTCTACGAACTAGAAGAAGTCCAGTTGCCATGATTCAACCTTCAGACAACTCCACCTGGATGAATGAGAATCTCCACAGACATTGAGCTTCTCTGTTTTCCTTTATTTACCTAGCTCCATTTACCTTTTCTCTGTCCACCTACATACCACCATTTACTCACATCATTAACTTTTTGTCTCTTTTCTTTGCTAGTTGTTCTTCTCCTTCTCCATCTGTCTCACCAAGTCTGGTTCTGCTGAATGTTTCATCCGTTATTGTTTTTCTTGCCACTGTTACCTACTGGTGCTGCTTAAGTAATTCTGTATAGTTACTTTACTTGTGATGACTTTTGTTGTGAATTGGCACTATATAAATAAACTAAATTTAGATTTATTGAATCCAGCTTGGCTTTTTGAGGTCAATAGACCTGTAGTACTCCAGTGAAAATGGAAAATCTTCTCATGTGTCATCTGCAGTAAACTGAAATTATCTTAAGAAATACATTATGCACAGATCAAATTTAGTGCAGCTCAGACGATGTGACACTAAGTGATCAGTGCTTCATCAAGAGAGCAGTCAGCTTGTTTATTTTTGTGAATGTGAACATCAGATCAGTAATTGAGTGAACATGTATTTCACTCTCCGTGTACTTTAAAACACTATCTTCAAAATGGCTATTAAAAAACAATGCACAATGGTTTTGAGATTTCTTTTACCATTAATCTCTTTATCATGCTGCATACAATGGTTGCTGGGCAAAGAAAGTCAGTTTTGTATTTCAACTGTACAAATATTTAATTTTCCTGCTTGATCTTCTTTTATTATATATATTTATACATATATTCTTTTTTTCTTTAAGCTTGTTTTTGTGTGTGTGTGTGTGTGAGAGGGAGAGAGAGAGAAAGGGAGATTTGTGTTATATTGGTGGGGTGACATGGTAAACAAGCCTTTCCTATCTGTCTGTCTCTTTTCCAACAATGAGTCAGTGAGTCAGTCAGGTCCACAATCAGTCAGCCTGCAAGTCAGTGAATTATCCTACAGCTACTAATGGTCCTTGCTCAATCTCTCTCTTATTCACGTTACACACACACACACACACTCACAGCCATCCTCTGTGTAATTTAAATGACTGTCAGGTCAGTGGCGAGAGCAGCACCTTGCCACGTTAAAAATGCCAGGCGGCTGCCATCGTCACCGCCAACAAGCTGCCCAAACTGTCAC
This sequence comes from Macropodus opercularis, assembly GCA_030770545.1. Lineage (NCBI taxonomy): Eukaryota > Metazoa > Chordata > Actinopteri > Anabantiformes > Osphronemidae > Macropodus > Macropodus opercularis. The sequence continues at coordinate 2,940,143 of CM061105.1, forward strand.
ACACTCACACACATGTGGTCACGCACACACACGTACAGAGCTGTCAGCCACCGGTCACAATGCATTTACTTAGTGACAGAATTCTAATTAGTGGTCTGGCTGGTGTCGCCTGACTTGGAGGGAGCAAAAGGGAGCGAGAAGGAAGGAGACTTGTATGGAAGAGATGTGTTGTGGAAGCCTGGAAAAAGTGAACGAGAAAGATGGAAGGGTAAGGCTAGATGAAGGGGAAGAGAGAATAACAGAGGTAAGTGGTTGGTGAAGAGAGAAGCTTGTCAGCATTGCGGTGACATAGAATGATTGATACTGTGTTTGAGAGAATGGAAACAAACTGAATATATAAAAGACATTGACAGAATGACAGATCAGGAAAAGCAGATGAAGAAAACATCAGCAGTTTCGTTTTTATGCCTCAAATGTTCACTCAGAAGTAATAAACTGAAGCAATCCAGGTAGCTCGGAAATGCATGGTTACCTAATTGCCTCGTGGAATGAGAGTGCTAGAGTTTAACCCAGCTTAGTCTTTGATGTGAATACATGCTCCACTGAAATATTCGATTACAGGAAAGCAAAATTTCAAGTTTTTTTGTCTTATGCACTGTATTATATTTTTAAAGGTTTTAGCTTAGGTTGCTTTATATCCATAGTACAAAAACATTGCACAAACTCAAACATCAAGGATAGCACAGCCTTACATGTATTATGATATTACGAGTGAGGCAATACAAAGTACACTATGGACAAAACTATATGGGTACCTCACTCTAAAACAAAGGGCATTGATATGCCGGTGCTGATTTAACAACCTCCAACCTTCTGGGAAGGCTTTCAAGCAAGTCCATCTCACTGTAGGGACTCTCATGCATTAAGCCACAAGGCTATTAGTGAGGCCAGGCTTTGCTGTTTCATGACAAGCCTCACAGTCCATGTTCAAGTTTTTTCCAAATTAAGAGTCTGGGACATTCTTACACATGATACTGGGAAATCATTTGTTTGTGCATATTTTCATATTCAATTCAAAATAAACAACACAATAATAAGGTACATCAAATCACCTCAAAATCACTTGCAAATGTGCAAAAAAAGTAATTAGTTGTTTATATACAACATTGATATTTACCTCCCATATTTCACCCAAAGCAAAGTAGTTGATTCCAGCTGCAAGACAAGTGAATATAGTATGATGACAGGTACTTATTAACTGCTTTTATCTTTATAGAGAATAGTTCATGCCATTTCCCTGTGTGTGCGTGTGTGTAGGAGGGATTGTGTGCTTTTTGCTTACATCTTAGACTAGGGTAGAAGTGTCCTGCTGGTTTTCCAACTCTCCCTGCCCTAGCTACCACTGATTACATTGATCAGGTGGGTTCAATCAACAACCGGAATAGCCAACTGACAGACCTGATCAAGGTGGTCAGCAGTGACAGTTGGAACCAGCAGGACAGTGGCCCTGCAGTTTGACACCCCAATGATGCAATATAAATAATCACTTTCATCAGTGACAACATTGAATCCATTTACAGAATATTGTGTCTCCGGCTTTCTCCCACAGTCCAAACCCATGCAGTTAGGCTGATTGGAAAACTCTAAATTGATTTAAAAAAAATTAGGTGTTGGTGAATGGTTGTGTGTCTATACGTGTGGCCCTGTGACAGACAGGCGACCTGTCTAGGGTGAACCCTGCCTCTCGACCATAGACAGCTGGGATAGGCTCCAGCTCAGGCTCCTGCAACCACTACGGGGAAGAAGCAGTAAAGGATGAATCAATGATTTGGGTGTAACTGCATCACAAATGTTCTGTAACAAGGACTAGCTTGCTGATAGGTTTTCTTTCTTTTTTTGTGTTAATTGTCTTTATTGCAAATCTGATCATGTCTGCCGGTTTTTGCCTCTTTGGTTTTCCAAAGAATCCATAGCAATGTAACTTAAGCTAGGAGCTTGACCTCCAACCAAGGTAACTTGTCAGTCTTTTTTATTTTTGTCTTTGTTGTTGGTAAATTGGTAAATTCACCAATACTAAGATCCACTAAAAGCAATTTTTTATTATGCATTCTTTGTATAAAACAAGAGAGAACCTTTGAATTTTCACTGTACAGTATGTTAGTTATGTTTGCCTTGCAAAGTGAGTTATATACTGTATGTTCAATTGAGCTTGTGAAGTTAACTTCATTGGTTTATATAAATATATTATCATGGAAAATCGGCGTGCTCTTCTTTAGCTGAGAATAGAAACTCTGTGTGTTCTGTGCTCTCTGCCTTCCTCTTTCATCTAATCTACTGTCCTCTGGCCTGTGATAATCTCAGCATCACTTCTCCTCCACCCACAACTCCAGTTCACCACTCCATTTCTCCACTCAACTGCCACTCTACCTCTTACCGTGTCCTCCATGCTGCAACTCTCTAACCAATTCACAGTAGTTTTGCTTCAAATAAAGTCTCACATTTCTCAGATTTTACATAACAATTGTTTGCTGCTGAAATGACCCATCCTTAACTGAAGACCTTAAGTGGAAATGTGCTTTACTAGGAAGTGTCATAAAAGTTGACAATTCAACTGGCCTTACTTCTTCTAAAACCACAGTTTTAAAACTGGATTGAGAACCATTGTAGCAGTGAATAAAAATTCAGTCAGTTAAAAAGCCAGAGCCCAGAGGACAGGAGAGGCTTTTTATCCTCTTGAAGAGTTCATACAGGCCCTATTACTGAGCTTCCAGAGTATGGTTGTGGGGTTAGCTCTGACCCTAAAGGGTTTCAAGGCTGGAGGTCTAGGACAAGCAGGGGGCTCAGGGACTCAGTAAGGCTTGGATTGAGAGCTCTTCGTGAGGTCGGGCAGCAAAGATGTTCCCCTCCATCCTGCACCCCTCTCTGGTACTATTAACTGGCAGTGTAAAGAGGCACTTCAGTTCCATGCTCTGCATTTGTCTCCCTCTGTCTGCTGCTTGCCTGGTTGTCTGTCAACATGCTAGTCTAGTATATCCTAGATGGTTGGAAAGAGGGGTCCCTCGGACTCATCATATCCAGAATAGAGAGCCCTTTAAGGGGCAAGAGGGTGGTAGAGTGTTCCTCTCAGTCTTAACCCTTTAAAGTCATTTGTATCATATTTGATATACAGAAACCAAAAATTGTTCACCTAAAATTGTCTATATTTTCAAAATATTAATGGAAAGATTTGTTTTTGGATCTAAAACAACATGTGCACAAAAAATGACCAAACATGACATAATTAAACAGTATACATTTTAAGGATTGTCTTATAAATAAAAATATTATACAATATGTAATATTTTTTTTGTTACTGATTTATTTACATATGCATGGTTCATTTTACAACCAAACATCAGAGACCACTGTACAGGACTCCCGCTGCATTTTTCCTCAACTTTCAAGAAGTCCTGGAAATGTTTAGTATTATTATAATTATCTAGATTTTACATGGCTATGTAAAATGGTTACAGTATATAAAATCTAGACTAATCTATGGTTAAGCCTATACACCGTAAAGTGCGGGAAATACATGTGTGCAGAATGAAAAGAAGTGGAGCTGCAGAGAAGTCCACATCCTCTGCCTCCCTGTAAACTGGGAAAATTACGGATTAGGACAGAATAGGAAATTTTTTAGAAAAAAAGGTCACATGGAAGAACCCTTCCGACCATACCAATATAACAATAAGTGTGCATTGACTGAGCAATAACAATGAATGGAGAGACGTTAATAGCAGTATTATGTGCAGAAGTGACAGCAAATTAAAATTTTGCAAATCTGCTAACAGCTCTGTGCAGGATACACATATGCTTTATTAGTTTCATCAAACCATTCATACAATACATGTGTCTTAACAAGCATTTTATACTTTAACTGTGGAGTTAGAGCTTGGCCTTTCAAAATCCAAACTGACAGAATGAAACAATCTTTAAGATGAATTGACAGCAATACTGATTTAATGGGCAGCAGTGGCTCAACAGTAGAGCTGTTCGCCACCATTAGTAAGATTGGTAGTTCGATTCCTGGCTTCCCCAGTCATGTGCCGAAGGTGTCCTTGGGCAAGACACTGAACGCAAAGCTGCATAGCAGCTCTGCTACCGGTGTAAAAATGTGTTTGTGTGTGCGATTGGGAATGAGGTGCAGTGTCAAAGCGCTTTGAGTACCAATAGATAGAAAAGCTTTACAAGTGTAGACCATTTAATCTTTTCTGATATTCACCAAATCGCATCTTACTCCTTACTTTTATTAAGCCATGAGTTCTTTCTTTTGTCATGCCTAAGACCTGGAACATGAATGTATAGGTTAATAAAATAAAATTTCGGCCCTGCTTAAGGCCCTAACATGTGTAGTGGTCAGAAGAAAGCAAACAAAAAAGGTCAAAGCAATACAATGAAACTTATCTTGGCTCTGGACAACTGGGAAGCCAACGCCAATATGCCTGCTGTGCGGGGAAAAGTTCTCCAAGAGTGCTGTGGATTCTTCAAATCGACAACACAGACTATTATTATTACTATTTTTTTTTTTACAATGCACGAACCATCGGAAAAATAGGCAGTGCTACCAAGACGAGTGAGAGAGCTCTTAACGCTAAAGTTGCTGATCTCATTGCTAAATCTAAGCAGCCACACACTGTGGCAGAGACATTTATACTGCCTACCTGCAAACTGCTTGCTGGCGCTGTAAAAAAAAAAAAAAGAAAAAAAAGCACAAAGCCCTCTATCAAATAAATTTAGACTAGATTTTTATTATATAACTTTGTTGTGGTATTTTTGTTTGGTGGTGTGCTGTGTGATATTTCGTAAAATATATGTGCCATGGCTCAAAAAGGTTGGAAAACGCAGTGTCCACGCAGTGACAAGATATGATGAGATATGACAACAGGGCTATCATCTCCTAATTCTTTACAAGTTGTTTTGTGCCACAATGTAACCAAACCGTGATCCTTCTATATCAATAAGCATGTGTGTTCGTGTTTTTCCCATTTATATTATATATGAGGTGTGTGGTCATGTAAAAGTAAGACTATATGTCATGTGTTGATGATTAGAAACGTGTACAGTACAACTGCTGTTATATCAGCAGCACAGATATACAGTATATCGCACATTTGGGGGCTTTGCATGTGTACTTTCAACATAAGCAACATTTTAGACATGAAGTCCATATAAAGTAGAAATAACGTATCAAAGACTACAGTAGAAGTCACTATTACTTTTCTATTTTAATCCCTGTGGCTCTCATTTCTGTTGTGCAGTGACACAGTAATTTGGCACAATTAGAAATATGTTAAATTTGTGGGTGAGGGGGAGTGCAATTAAAGCCATGTCAGTGAGTGAGTGTGAAATGGACCAGGCATCTTTTAAGTATACACTGATGCCTTACACACACAAACACACACAACCCATCTATGCTGCATCTGACCCCTTCACAAGCAGAAGAACTGCTACAACTACATGGTGTGTGACACAGTGGGCCAAATAAAGAATGACTGGTTGGCTGAGGCCAGCATAGATAGATAGATAGTGCTCGCCAGTTGGTGCAGCATCCATAAAACGTCAAAATAATACGTAAAGTAAATTGCTAAAAAAAACAAAACTAAAACAATAATAAATTGAAATAAATACACCTAAAAACCCACACATATGTCAATCATTTCATTGGTCCAGACTTAGATTTTGCATTATTTTTTAGCAGCATTCAGAGCGGTTATTGCAGTTGGATTAATACTTTGCTTGAGTCTGTTTGTCCTTGCTTTACATAGTATGTACTGTCTGCCTGAAGGCAACAGTTCGAACAGGGAGTGGCCAGGGTCAAGTGTCTTGACTATATATGACTATAATGTTCAGTGCTTTTTTGAGGCAACAGGAGTTGTGTAGGTTTTCCAGTGTGGGGAGAGGGCAGCCAACAATCTTCTGAGCGGTGTTGATGACCCCTTGGAGCGCTTTGCATTATTCTCTCTTTGCATTATTATTGCTTTCCTCTGAGCCACTGTGCAGCTGGTGAACCAAATGCATATGCAGTACGTTTAAATACTTTCTAGGCTCCAGGACAGACTCTCCTCTATGTGCACTCCCAGGAAGCGGAAGTCCGACACCCTCTCCACACGGTCTCTGCCAATGCGTAATAGTGGAATGTCTGTCTTTTTCCTCCTGAAGTCTATTATGAGTTCTTTGGTTTTTGAGGTGTTGAGGAAAAGGTTGTTGGTTGAACACCATATCGACAGCTGCCCCACCTCATCTCTGTAGGCAGACTCATCCCCGTTACAAATGAGCCCCACCACTGTAGTGTTGTCTGCAAACTTGTGGGAGAATGGTGTTGACAGCTGAGCTGTAATACACAAACAGCATCCGCACGTAGCTCCCCTGCCGCTCCAGGTGTGACAGTGCGGCATGTAGTACTGTTGGTATGGTGTCCTCTGTGGATCGGTTTGCTCTGTAAGCAAACTGGTGTGGGTCAAGTCTTGAGGGCAGGCTTGCTGTTATGTTATGACTACGGACCAGTTTTTCAAAGCACTTCATCACGACTGAGGTGTGTGCCACTGGTTTGTAGTCGTTGAGGCTGGAGATGTGGGGCTTCTTGGGCAGGGGGACAATGGTGGAGGACTTCAGGCCTGTGCCAGGGATTGGTTGAGATTTTTGTGAAAACGTCAGTCCGCTGGTCTGCACAGTCCCTCGGCACTCGTCCTGGGACACCATCAGGACCAGTTGCCCTCCTCGGGTTGACGGCTCGCAGGTGCATCTCACCTTGTATTGCTCCAGACTGAGGATCGTGCTGCTGTGCACCGTGTGGTGTAGCTGCGCCCCCTCGGGTGCAGTAACTTCAAAGCAAGCAAATAAGGTGTTCAATTTCTCTGCTAATGTGAGGTCACCTTCAGCAGCTTTGACGTTGGTCCTGTAGTTGGTGAGGTGCTGGACGCCCTGCCACACCTGCTGGCTGTTGTCACTGTCCAGGTGACCCCCAATTCTCATCCTGTAGTCTGCTTTGGCCTCTCTGATGCCTCTCTTCAAGTCGGTTCGGGCTGCGCTGTAGAGACCTGTAGGTGTTGTTCTTCTTCCGGGTCATCCAGGGCTTCTGGTTGATGTATACCCTGATGCGTTTGTACACTGTGACAGTGTCTATGCAGTTCTTGATGCAGCACAGTACGCTGTCTGTGAACCTCTCCAGGTCCTGATGTTGAAAGACCTCCCAGTTGGTCCTGTCAAAGCAGTCCTGCAGCTGCTGAGAGGCACCATCTGGCCACGTGGCAACAGTCTTTGTGATGGTGGGAGCCATTTTCTTGACGGGGGCATATGCGGGAATTAGCAGCAAGGACAGGTGGTCAGACTGGCCCAGGTGTGGTAGTGGTCTGGCCCTGTAGCCCAGTTTGATGTTAGAATAGACCTTGTCCAGAGTCTTCTCTCCCCTAGTAGCGCACTTAACATGCTGGTGGAACTTAGGTAGCGCTGCCTTTTAAGTCCGCATGATTAAAATCCCCTGCTATGATCTGCACAGCGTCAGGCTACGCCACCTGCGCCTCCTTCCCGCTGGGATGATAATCCATGGAGAGCTGGGGCTCCTCGCTACTCCCACTGGGATGTTGTGCAAGCGTATAAACACGCTTGTTACGCTCCCTTCGTAGCATACTCCGATTTTAAGGAGACTGTGTCGGCTGTAGATGTTTTTCACCAGACCGAATGTACACAAAACATACAAAAACATCCAAACATAGCAACAACGACTGAGACGCCTAGCTGCCGCAACTGTGTGCGCTGGCATCTTGAACCTCCAGGTTTTCCCTGTTTGCTGCATTGAGTGTAGCATGAGTGTAAAGCCTTATTAGTTTAATCCTCACTCATTTGTTCTGCCTCCTAAACTCTAATATAGTATGCTGGCATAATGCTGTAGCAAAGTACTTGTGATGCGGATTTGTCCGCTTTGTCTGTACTTTCTACTGTATTGTAACATAATAAAACATAATTATCATAATAGCTTATTAGCCATAACAGTTTTCAGTTTCTTCTTGCCATGAAACTATTTTGTTAATGACTCCTTTCATCTTTCCTTGCTTATAATTCTATTTATCATTCTTATATTCCTTATGTCTAGCTGTCTTGCATTTATTCCCTTATTCCATTCCAAGCACATAAACATTTTACTAATGTAGCACTCTTTATGCTTCCTTTAACTTTTCCAATGCCCTCTATTTTCCCTCAATTTTTAGGCCTATAACAGACATGGTGATTTATGAAAACACTCAGGTAGGTAAACGAATGTCAGCACAAACAGTAGCTCCCTTGGGAGGATGACTCTCTCTTTCATTTTATTACTTACAACTCTACTACAGTCCATCCCTTATAGGTCCTGTCATTGACAGTTCCAAACAAAATAACCTGCTGTTGTGCAAAATAGGGCAGTTATAAAGTATGCATCACAATAACAAATATGTGAAAGTATGTGATTCTTTCAATCACCCCCACCAATGAACATATGTTGTCCAGTGAAAAGGCCATGTGCATAGCTACTGTATTTGACATTCTAGAAAAGATCTAAATTGATATGTAACCATTAAGTAATAAGCATTCAGGCAAAACAAACAGCTGAGCATTTTAATAAATCTCTCTTTAACATCTCTCTTTGAATAATATCAATGCATGTGCAATGGACTAATGTTTGTCAATTTACAATTGGGTGAATTCAGAACAGGCTCTCAACTTTGATGTACCATATCATTTGACTATAATTATGATAGTAATTAGATAGATAGCTGGATCTGCAAGGTGGTGACTGAACCATGGAGAGTGCATGGTAGGTGGCCCTGGAGAGCAGTGCATTGGTATGCGTTAGCCAGAAGGTAAATAAAATACAAGACCCTGCAAGCTCAAAGGCAGAAGTAATTAGAGGAAGTGGGTAATGATTTTTTATGATGAAAGAAGTTAAGACTCTGAAATCAATGTGGGGATGCAGGTTCACTAGGAATGTTCTAATAAATAGGACTTGTGGTGGTTCCTGAAATAATGTTGGACTGGGTAGGCCTAGTGGGTGATTGACACAATAAGAGAACCATTAAGTTCACGTCTGAAGTTCTTGGGGAAAGAGGGTAGAGCGCAGGTGAGACTGTTATGTATTCTGCTGGAAGTACGTGCAAATACTTTTAGTGGGCCCAAAATGATTAAGAAGCCAAAAAGATATTAAACTAAACAAAACTGATCAAGAACATTTGGAAACAAGCAAATAACCTGGCAGGGAGGTAAGCTTAAAAGGGAGAACCTACAGAACTGCAAAGGCAGATGAGATGGAGATGAGGGAGACCTTTCCTGTCATTATGGGAACCTGGAAGAGGCTGTAGAAAGTGCTGCATGGTAGTGAAGGTCAAAGGAGAGATGGTGGACTGGCATCTACCAGAGCTGGGAGTTCTAACTGTGGCACATGACTAGAGCAGATGGCGAGGACAAGAAATAGAACTGACGCATGCAAGTGAAGGTAAAGGGGCAGTTATGTCCCCAAGCAACAGGTAGGAAGGCAGGTCTCCTTTCTGAACGGAAAGTAAGTTATGCAAGTATCTGCTATGAATGAAGTACATGGATAAGTTAGTGTTACTGGGTGTAGTTAAAATGACATTCTGACGACCAACAGATACGTAGTTGCACTGGTGTTTAATCTGATCTGAACTGATCACTGATCAAGGAAAGAGGACAAGCGAGAACGTTTTCTCGCTTGTCCTCTTTCCTTGATGACAAGTGAGACGTCACAAGGATAGCGGTACTTGACAAACATTGCATCTAACATGTGCTCGCTTTCTTTGATTGCTCCCAAAAGGTCTGTAATCGCTCAAACTGTTGGCCTTACCCGCTAGGCATTAATGGCGTCTGCATAAGCAACAGTTATGATAATATAATGATCCATAACTACAGAAGCAGAAAAAAGATATAGAGAGAGAGACAAAAAGAGAGAGAAGATGGCATGGCAGCGATACACCTTAGTGAATTACGTTACAGGTCTTCCTAGCTCTATTCATCTGGGAACGATTTAGCATGGTGTTCTCCCAATGAATTATAGAAAAAAGCCCATAATAAAGTGATAAATATATTTCTCAAGGAGAGCCACTGAGGCATTAGCTCAGACTGCTCTTTATCTAATATGGTGATTAATTTACAGCTTATGCTTGTGTACTTTCCAGACTGAATCAGGGAAAGGTAAGAGTGTGTCAGTGTGACCGGTGTACTTCTGCGGTGTGTTATTGAAGAGTCAGTGGATGGAATTATCTCCTTTTATTATCTGATGCACAGAAAGAAACAAAAACACACTTCGGTAACATCTGCCCGCTCCAGTTCCTCTCCCACCCGTTGTGACAAAACAAAAATACATAAAGTGTATACGTTTACATACCTGATGCACAGAAAAAAAAAAAAAAAACATTCCGGTAACATCTGCCCGCTCCAGTTCCTACAACAGCTAGGCCAAAGTTAGCTTGATTGACTAACTATTTAAGCTAGCATCAGTGGGCAGCAAGTTACAGAGTGGCAGAAAATGAAGCAAAAATAAATTAACATATTCACATAAAACAGTAATGACAGGTATAATGACAATAAAGACATTAAGTAACGAGTAGAGACGAGACGAGTAAAACAGCACCCACGTCTCCCACAGCAGGATCGTACAGAAAGGGAAAAGTCAGGGGCTGCAACCCATATATATTGCCAATGAAAATAACACACCAACAAAGAAGAAATAATAAAAAAGGACTTCTTCTATGCTTCATCAGGTATTAAACTCAAACCGATGCTACAAACACATTTTGTGTAATTATAATGAAAGTATACAAGTATAACCAGGTTACATCAGTATGTTCACATGTTAAGAATGAAAGGAACTGGAAATAAGAGCAAAGATGAACATTTCTAATTTATTGCATGTACATTTGTTGTGACTGTGTGTTTGAGCCTTCATTTGCATTAACACAAATACATGTATATTGACTATAATTTTACTCCTGCTCTGATAAATATTATTAAGGTGAACAGAGCTTACTTGCAGTGACCAAAGCTATGCAAAAAAGTTTACAGCCTGCGGTCCTACTACTTTTACAGCCTGCGGTCCTACTCTTTTCGTTGACACTTGCTGTCATCAGTCTAATTCCAGCCATAGGATTTCTTTTCTTTTTTTTCATCCAGCCGTAGGATTTCAAGGGCAGCACGGTGGTGTGGTGGTTAGCACTGTCGCCTCACAGCGAGAAGGTCCCGGGGTCTCCTGCTTCCTCCCACATTTCAAAGACATGCAGTTAGGTTAATTGGAAAAACTCGTAGTTGTGAGTGTGCGCGCGACTGGTTGTGCGTCTATATGTGGTCCTGTGACGGACTGACAACCTGCCCAGAGTGTACCCTGCCTCTTGCCCAAAGACAGCTGGGATAGGCTCCAGCGTACGAAGAAGTGGTAGAAAATGAGTGAGAGATAACGCGGCAGACTGTGGTAAGACACACTATGGCAAACTATGAAAAGACAGACATATGGCATACTGTGAAAAAGGCAGAACTGCAGCAAACTAAGACAAGGCGTATAACAAAGAAGCACAAAGCACAAAAACATAGTCTAAATGGCCTGGATTCTGTTGTGAGCTGGAAGAGTTTTTGGTGAGGCTTGGGGAGCTTGTTGGAGTGAATGGGGTGAGGTTTTGTATTTCCCGTTTTATTTAGCTGCTTGGATTTGGTCAGAGGACAGCGGGTTGTACATTGTTTAAAAATCTGTAGCTCACAGATTTTTAGGGTACACCTTAACGTTATGTAATCTTTAACTTCATTCAAAAGCCTAGCATGGATTTCCTTTCTGAAGATTTGCTGCGAAACACTAACATCATATTCGTAAAAAAAGGAACAAACTTTGTAATGATAAGCGGACTGAAAGCAATGATGTAGATTCACAGGGCCCTAATGATGGCATTTGCTAGTGCATACATACAGTACAGAGACATTTCTTTCTTCCTAGGGGGTTAATTAAAGAAGTCCCAGTCTTTTTAGCACTGCCATCATTCTTAGCTCTAGTGAGAAGGAATGGAAGTCTCTCCATCGTTTTCTTCTTCTCTCTCCTCATCTTTCTTCTCTATTTACAAGACTGGCTTATTAGCCCTGCAGTTTCTTGTCCTCACTAGAAGTCATTTTTGTTTGTGTTCTGTGTGCACTGGCAGCCACGCTGCCTCCCCATCAACTAAACCTCTCTCCCTAGTTTGTGTCTAATGAGCAGCCACTAATGACGCATCTTTGTGTGAGCATGTGCGTATGTGTGTTACTGTATACGTTCCGTGTGTCTGTTTTAAACAACCAAGGCGCTAGTTAGCAGTGTGGGTGTGTCCCATAGTAGCTAGTTTTTATTCGATGTGTCACTGATGTACGGCACGAGAGGTCGTGGGGTCAGACCAATTACTTCCTTGTTGAGAGATGTCCGCTCTTTGATTTGCCGATTCCAAAGGTTGCCAGGGTTCTGAGGGTTCTGCTAGGGGGTGTGAGGGGTCTGCTCAGCACCGATTAAGGAGGTGTTAATTGGAGCATGTTGTTTGGACCAGGCAAGGTGTGTGACTGTATAGGGGTGTGGGTGTGTGTGGTCATTTGTCATGCATTAATATTGCAATTTGTTTGTGCATGAAAAGATACCTTGTACTGTACTTGTTGAGAAAGACCATGAACACTCAACATCAGGGCTTAATGGTTTTACCTGTGGCTTCAGTCATTTTGACATGTGCTACAGTCCTTTTAATTGTAAGTTTTAAATAGGCCTCACTTTCCTTCTACCCCAAAGACAAAAGACATGGCATTATGTCTCACATAAGTCTCTCCTAACCATAATTAAAAACACCATCTGCAGCAACATAGCCCACTGACTGAATTACCCACAGGCAATGCTGCATAAGCCAATGTATACTGAATAAAAAGTCTAAATTAGGTTATTTGCTTTTGTGTCTGTTTCGTTCTAATCTGCATTTGCACATCATAGAAAAGGCCCATCCACCCAGTGCTTTATTTTACATGCCATGATGTAAACATCTCAATATTTTAACCTCATTTGTGTCAGAAGAGCTGAATCATACTGTATGACACAACATATGAATGCATAGTCTGGTATAAAATAGTGTTGGGTTTGGTTCCCTGCGATTACATTTGACAACTGTCACAACTGAAACAGATCTCAAGCCAGAGTGGCATTCCACATGTAGTAGAACCAAGAATAATTGTCAGAAGCTTGGAGGTGGATAATCTTACCAAGACAGCTGTTAGACATTTTGTTAAAAAAAATCAGGCTTTTTGTATTTCACAAAATTAAATTAATTATTTTTTTTGTTATTTGATGCATGATAACTTTATACACACTATTTGTACCGTAAACCAGAAAGGTGCTGGACACGGAATAGCAGCAATTCAACCTGGACACAGTGTCTCATTCATAACAACATTCCAATAAGCAGTATGTGAAGAATGAATATCATTCACATCCTCTGCCTATTTACAGATGTTTTTTTAGTTTACACTTTATTATTACTGGTTACATGCACGATTACTGTTATTATGTATCTGTACTGTGGATGTATCAGTGTGACTGTCATCTGGAGTGAACAATTTGCCATTAAATGAGCTTTGGGGCACACACACAAATACATATCAGTCTGTGTGGTGTGTGCATGATGGTGTGTCTCGTCAACACAGCACAATTTGGTGTGTGTGATGAGGTATCGAACTGGGCAGCTTCTCACTGGACTCGTTTCACTTGTCATAAAACATACTCCCTTTATTGGCCTGGCTATCCACACACAAACACACATCAAGCACTTAGTGCCATGTCCCCCCTTAATCCACTTCTAACAGAACAATCTCCTGGGCTTTGGCTTGAATAGCTCAGTGTGTATGTGTGTGTGTGTGCTCTGATGAGGAACAATTTTGTGTTCTCATCAACAAAGTGTGTATTTAAACTACAGGGTACTCTAAAAAGATTGCAGAAGGACCAGTGACAGAGGGAGTTGAGCAAATAGGAAGGGAGGGGTGAAATATAACTCCTTCAAGAAAGGTTGTGTGTTCATGAATTCTGACTAAAGTGCCTCAAGGAACATGTTTGGTTTATTATATATACATCAACTATCAATCTGACAACATCAGTAACTGTGTGAAATTGAAAAGTTAAATGTTTGTTACACTTAAAAACAGGGAGATTAATCAGATACATGCTTACAAGTATGAAAACTAAAAAAACAACAAAGTAGTCTACCTGTGATGAACTGTCAACCTGTCCACGATGTACCGTCTTTTGACCAAATGGCAGCTGCGATTGGTTCTTGCATCTACTGTGACCCTTACAAGGATAAACAGTTCAGATGATGAGTGACTTAAAATTGTTACCTAACCCAGTGTCTGAAACAAGACAAGATGTAATTTGTAGCTGTCTCAAGCTGATCGAACATCCACCTGGACATAACTCAATAAACCAGTATCAAATTAACAGAAATAAATTTAGTTAAAATCTGAGGTGCTCTTCACTGTGAAAAGACTAATGGAGAGAAATTTAAACAAATCGGGAGAAATACAAAAAAAATTGTATAAATAACCTGAAATCACTTGAAATGTAAGCAATGTAATTTAAAGTTATACAAACTACATTAAGGAACATTTTAACTGATGAATTTGGAATATTATTCATATACGCATGTCACAGACTTCTTCTCCAGTGTAGTTTAATTCCCTGGTAAATCTGTTCACCACTGAGGAAGAAACCATCCTTTTCCTTCTCTCAGTAGCTGATATATTTATTTATTCACTGGTTCGTGGCCAGTTTCTTTTTTAAGCAAGACAAATTGAAAGAAATAAAAGGCCAGGCTTGTACAGGCTGCAGCTCCTATTGCCTTTGTGTCAAAAAGCAGTGCACAGGGTTATGAATCATCCTGGATCCAAGTGAGTGCTTGCGTGTGTAATATGTGTCTGCAGTTGTTGTAGTTAGTTTACTGTATGTTATCCTAACTCGATAGCTAGCTGCTTTTTCCACGGGTTGGTTAGTTTTTAACTGGTAGGAAACAAGTTAAGCAAAGGAACACTACATGTGCATATGCCGGTGGTGTTCTTTTCATTGTATATTATTTCAAAAATGAAAATCAAAAAAAACAACAACATGGCAGTTTAAGTAGAAACATTATAAATACCATACCATATCATTTTCTCTCTCTTATTATGAAGGAATTTCATTTTACTCATTTTTACAACATTGCTTCAGCACAGGAAAGGGAAAACCACACACACAAACTCACCAAGCAATGGTAGGATCAAGGGCATGAATTGGAAATTGGCCATTCACAGTGTTATTTGAATGCTTTTGGCTACCCTCAAACATGCACTCATTTGGAGATACACATCTTAACCATGATTTTTATATATCCACCCATGTGACAGATGCAATGACAGTGCAACCCAAAGCAAGCTATTTTCTTCAAGAGGTCAACTGGGGAAAACAAAAGCCAACAACCAGTGTCTGTGAGTATGTTTGCAAGTGCTTATAGTGTACCTGCTGAGAGTGCTATTACATGCACTGTCACATACTTCTCTTATATCTTTGTGTGTATCTCTCTGACTGGTGAACTGGAAACAGAATCAGAGTTTGTGTGCTTGTGTGTGCACATGGAGGTGTTGGTGTTTTTAGATGTGTGACTGACAGAGTGGACATTGCCACCAGTCTCAAACACAACACACACACAAAATTATTTTGTAGTTTGTGTTATTTTCTGTACAGAGTCTATTGTATTCACAGATGTGCATGTAAACTAAAAGCTCAATCGTTGACTAGTTTATCCTGGTCAGGGTTGCATTGGCTGCTAGAAACATATACACATACTGTACACAGCGGCACTCAGCACCTTTGTCATGGCGTAGCTACACAGTGCAGCTCCCAAAACCGAAGCAATTCCCATTTTGTGTTAGCAGTGCAGCCATTCAGCAAAGTAAGGTCCATCCAGCACAATTATTCACAAATAATTCACAGATACGATATGAAAAATTAAAGCAAAAACATACAGCTTGAGAAGTAGACTGTAACCCATGAACTTTCATCAAAGTTAGATAAAAGGTTTTAGGAGCATAACTTTGAAGGAGTCGGAAGAGGGAGTAGGTTTGACTGACATTTGCTGCACATCGTTAAGTTAGTTTGGTTAAGCACTGGCCTCTTCAGCTAACTTGGTGAACTAATATCTGTAACTGTGAGAATCCAATCTACTGTGCAACAGTTAGGGTCTTATTAGCTGTACACTTGCATTACAGACAGGCGAAGCTCAGGCAGACATGAAAGCATTCAGGAAAAGTTCTAAAAAGCATCACTTGAGTTAAAGCCTACATAGAACATAAAACTCAGCAAATGCCATCCATCATAGTTTGCAGATAAGAATGGTGTCTACAATACATCTTGACCAGTGCATTGTTCTGGTAGGATGATCTCCCTCATTGAATGCGCCCCAAGTTATGATGTGCAGAAAGACACCAACAGCGACATCAGAAGGTGCAAAGAGCACATTTAGACTGAAAGAGATTGAGGGAACAAGAGATGAAGAACACAAAGGAAAGCACATGGAGATAGAAAAAGAAGAGAGAAAGCCACAGAGTGTAACTCAATATAGGAAAAAGTGTCACATTGACAAATGTAACACAGTGTGATCTATTAGTCATACCAGACTATGTTAAATAGTTGCCCTCTGCTTTGCTTTCGGTTCACCCAGACACTCATACACACTCACAGCAGAGGCCATCTCTATCATTGGTTGCCTACGGAGAGTGAACAACAGTTAGACAGCTTGTTTCTGACAGAAAGCGAGGAGAAACCCATTTAGTCTGGTGGGCGCTCTCTTGCTGCTTTTCTCTCTAACTGCCTCTTGCTCCTTGTCACTGCCCCTCCCCTCCCTCCATGTTGGAGCAAACAAATATTTGTCCTCATTACTAATTAAACAGCAGCTAGAGAATGCGCTCAGAGGGAAACTGACGACTTACACTGACGTTCTCTGGAGTACACGAGGATTTGCATCTTTAGGCTGTGTTTCAGAAAAAGCAAAAAGTGTGTGTGTGTGTGTGTGTGCGCGCGCGTGTGTGTGTTGTGATTTACGAGCAGCGTTTCTCAGTTGCTGTTGTAGCATCCACCTGTAAGCCATTCATAAAGCAAGCAGCTGAATAATGAATGGCTGGTGTCTGGGGCCAGGCTAGACTACGCTGTACCCTGGTGGCTGTTTTAAATGAATAGGAATTAGTGGGCTGGAATGGAATGTGTGTCTGTGTGTGTGTTTGCGTGAGAGAGAGGGAGAGATTGTTGTTTAAAGGCACAAGGGAGAGCCATTTATCAGCCAGCCGCCATGTTGGCAGGAGTAAGGGTGTGAAGGTTTGGACTGGAGGCATTTAAAGGGAAATGTCTTGTTTTCATAGTTATTCTGCAAACTTTAACTTGTTTCACTAAGCTCTGGAAATACAGCAATGTCAGATAGGACAAAAACATAAGCACTCAAATTTCTCAGCAAGGTCAACTACAGCAGCTTTATTCTTAGACTGTTGTGTATTGGCTTTCTTCAGTAACAATCATTAAATTAGATTGTAGATTGAGTAAGAATTTAGTTCAGTTGTTGTAGTGAAAATACCAAGCATGTAATGAATCAGACTTGCCTCTAATGACTCTACTTCTCCAATATGTGACAGCTAATGAGTAATTCATTACTTATTCATGATCATCTTTATGTACAGGAACACAGTTACAGAGGATTTTGCAGAATTATGGCCGTTTCAAGTTGCACATTTAGTGTCCAACTTACTCACAGCAACAGATACATACACACACACATTATGCCGATAGACAGCCTATTGGTCTACTGGGATGCACTCCAAACCACTAATGTCACATTCGCTCCTTTCCACTGCGTAATGCTTGATGGTTTAACTGTGGGCAAGTAGTATTCCAAAGCATTTGTGTCTCCAAATTGGCTTGTTTGTTGCCTAAGTAGCTCTCCTCTTCTATTGTGCTCCCATCGTGCGTTCATTCAAATAGACACTGCACTCAAGTAAAGTAAGATAAAAGGCTCCCAATCTGAATTATTGAATTAACACACACACACACACACCCACACACACAGATGTATATATAAGTAAGCATTCTCATATTTTTGGGAGCTTTGTCAAGCCCTGAGCTATGATGTGTGTGTCCCCAGCAGCAGGTGTGATCATGTATGTATAATTGCAGTTTAACAATCACCATCTGCTGCAATCAGTGAATCTGTGTTCTTCTGCAAGTGAATGTGTAACATCGACCTAGTGTCGCAGTCAAATAGCTAGCAGACATTGACATTTTGTCTGTCTGGTGGCACACACAAACAAACCCACACACACGCAAACCACCATACACTATACTGTATGCACTGACACGTACAGAAGCACAGTGCATATGGTCTGTTTCTTTCAGGGTTTGTGACAGCTGTCAGTCAGTACTTGTGTAGTAAACACACACACACTAGGGGCAGCGTTGAGGTTTAGTGGTCCGTGTGATCAGATTGGTGGACAACGCACAGCCCACGTTAGGACAATAACAACCCTTCAGGACATAATCTCTGAATACCAGCTTGTGTGTCTAACTCCTCTGGCTCTGCTGCTGTGAATACCAGTGTGTCAACGTTTTGATTGACACATCTAGGTTTAAACAAGACAGGCCACACACATACTTGGACAAACATGCAGTACATATATATTCAAATATACACTTTGGACAGGATGCCAACTTTCTGCAGCAATTTTCATGCAGAATCTTTGGCATGATACAGCTGCCAAATCGTTGTTGAAGGAGACAAACTGATGATGACATGAGTCAAATATGTCTGCTGCTTCTATAGTTTATACACAATAACAATAACACAATAATATATATATATATACATGTGTATATATATTCATATATATTCAAATCAATATTAGGTGTAACCACAGATCTTCTGTGGATGTAGGGTTTCTCACATCCTTCTGTCTTTTCATGTGATCCCAGACTCACTCCATGATGTTGAGATCAGGGCTCTGTGGGGGCCATGCCATGACTTCCAGTACTTGCGTACTAACACCAAAAACAAAAACAGTAAATTGACAACATTAAACAATCATTATTTATATTTCTGAAAACAGCATTTTTTCACACCTGGCTAAAAGGTTTGCACAGTACTGTATATATTTATACATGGCACCAAACAGAGAAGATGAAAAGTATGACATGAAGAGCTACTACAAATATACAAAGAAAGAAACATCCAAAAAGATAGGACAAACTCAGGACAATAAAGAAAAGACTATAGAGAAGCCAGATAACACACACACGCACACAGACACGCACACCTCTTCACCCTCTAGCCCTGAGGTTAGGGGTTGTAGATGGCAGACATGAAGATTGGTTTTTAGTTAAATGTCAGTGAAGGTGAGAGTGCTGCCCAAAGGCACCTGTGAGTGCACGTGTATGTAAGAACAGTGAAAATGGAGGAAGATACGTTAGTATATGTATCCGTTTAAACAGCCACAATTTCATGTGTAAATGCAAGCATGTAAAAAGAAGAATGTCCATTGTCCTCTGGGTGAGGTCAAGGTCTTTTTCTCTCACTTACCTTCTCCATCTACAGTATACACACGTGCGCACACACACACACAGCTCCAATAATCACGCCACTGAATCAAATATATAATCAGAGAGAAAATGTCCCCTCGTCACTACCATGCCATAATCCAGCAGGAATTGAAAAACTTATACAAGGGTTTTCCAGAGCAGTCAGATGGTGCCCCAGGGCCTTGCAGAGCAAGAGATAGGGGGAGGTGAGCTATCACAGATGAAGAGATGACACAAGCAAGTGAGAGATGCAGAAAGACAGATACATGGAGAGAGAGAGAAAGCGCTTATATAAAACTAGAAACATTAAAATGGAGAATAGGATATAGAGACACAGTATGCTACAATAAAAAGATGGAGAAAGAAAGAAGGTAAGCTAAAAGGTATATGCATGTACTTCTTTGTACTTCCCATGTAATGCTTAGGGATTTATAAGCCCACACATTCTCTTTTGGACCTGTGCAATCTTCAGCTCTTGGTAAGGGTCTCTGAGCTCAGGTTAACTGCTAGCCCTAGGGCCTACATTAATACCCAGCTACAACTTCCACCCATCTACCACCAGCAGCGCCCCAATTAACTGATTTAGTCAATTGTACTGTCAATATTAATTATATTCAGCATGAATAGCACTTTAATATTCACAGTACTATC
This sequence comes from Macropodus opercularis, assembly GCA_030770545.1. Classification (NCBI taxonomy): domain Eukaryota; kingdom Metazoa; phylum Chordata; class Actinopteri; order Anabantiformes; family Osphronemidae; genus Macropodus; species Macropodus opercularis. The sequence goes on from CM061105.1 coordinate 2,960,376, forward strand.
CTTTACACTACATTTAGTAGTATGGTCAATGCACTTATTTCAGCTGTCATTAATATTAATTGTTTAACATTGATATATTAAGACAATGATACTGACACTGAGCGATTTGGCAAGGAACAGATAGGATGAGATATCACATGGCCAGATTGACCAACTGAGCATAGCAGGGGCCAGACATTTATTTTAACAGTCCCTCCAACCTGCTGAAGGCGCTTTGGTTTTGATCGTTTCTTTCTTCTTTGTCTGCCATGACGTCCTTTCTATCGATTCTTACTAGCAGTTCCCTGTTTGGCCTTATTATTGTCATCACCTTCACCTGCTCTCCATAACCATTATAAACCCTTATATATAACCCTTATGCCAGTATGCCCTGGCCAACATGGACCCAACCAGAGCCAGCGAAAGGGTCTGGAATTATTAAGACACTTAATAAACCTACGCCCTTGCCTGCTGCAACGTCACAGCTTGCCTCACAGCCTGATCTACGTCCTGCCATCGCTGCTCATCAGCCTGCCCATCAGCTTGCTCCACGTCTCGCCTCATAGTCTGCTCTACGACCTGGTTCTGTTCAAGCTTTGCAACTTGCTAACACTGTGTAACAATCAGCTCCACACCCTGATCTAGTTGTCGCCTCAATTCCATCCTTAGACTCCAGAGACTATCCCAGAGTTCTCCTTCTCCTAGAGATGTGCCACCTGGAAAGAATTGAAGGATAATGCTGCCTCCTGCTTCATGTCTTGTCGTTGCTATAGTGTCTGCCGCGATCCATGGTTATTGAAAGGAGCTCATGGCCCAGAGCTCACTTTACTCCACGGCGGTTTACAGCTGGCTATCTTTCCTCGTCAGTGAAAGACAGATCTGGTGGCCCTCAGTGTTTCCATTAAACCTCTGGGGGTTAGAGGAGGAGACAGCAATTTCCATGTCGGTCAACAGCATTACAGGGGAGACCACCGCTGCCTCTACCCTGCCCCCAGCAGTCCAGTGCAGGCTGCCACCTCTAAACCTGCTTCCAGCAGTCCAGGGTAGAGCGCCGCCACTACCGGGTTTGGCGTTTTGTTTTGAAAGAGTTATTTTCGGTTTGTGTTGTTTTGTTTATGTAGTTTTTGTTGACTTGGTTCGTTATCATGAACATAGTTTCACCTGTGCTTTGTGTTCCTGCTTCGGTAGGAGCTGTCCTTGATTTCTGTTTTATTGTTGTATTGTAGCTCATGCTTGCCATGTCAGTTGCTCTCAGTCTTGTCTCTTGTTTCTCTGCCCAGGAAGTCAGGCTGCTGACCCAGGGATTTGAGTTTTGTGAGTTCTCTGAACCCTCAAAACTATGTTTGCTATCATGTCATGTCTAAACCCTGAACTTATTGTCATTAAGCAGCATTTAATCAAGAACTCTAGAAGTGATTCATGCGAGGGCTGTTCTGCATCCTATGTAAATTAAAGCCAAGATGCCGGACCAAGACACGAGGCACCACGCTTTGGATTAACAAACTTTATTGCCTGGGATTTTCTCGTATTGACTGTGTCGCTGCGGTTGAGCTTCCCTCTGCATACCTGTGTTTTTCTCGTTTATGTTGTTTTGTCTCAGTTTGATTCACAGACGGCAAAGCAGTCCCTCCGATACATCAGCTGACGCGCTGCAGAAAGAAACCTGGTCACGCTTACTCACTCTCGTCGGCCCTCCTGGAATTTACCCACCTGCAGCTGCTGCCTTAATCATCCCTAACCCTCAGACGCTGTTTGGAATCCTGCCACATCTTCAATAACCTTACCGGTTCTCATCTGGTGTTTCTCCTTGCTCCGTGCTTCATCCTCCTTGCCATCATTGTATGCCTTGTCACCTAATTCTCTTCACGCACTTACAGTGTTTCTGTACGTATTACTTTAGGCTTAGCGACCCACTTACTCATATCTAACATTTGGTAAATTTGAAAATTAATATTTTCTCTCTGTTCCAGATCGCTGGGTGTAATTACATCCACATGCTTTCACACCGCCAGGACATCAGAATACTTAATTGTAAATATTTGAAGAAACTTGCTTGCATCTAAGTCTTGGTTCCGCCCATTCCTTCCTTAGCTGGTCCTGTAATCTCTGGCAGGGTCAGCATTTCTGTCATACAAAGGGGATATGTTGTGTTTCAAGACACAATAAGACAGTTTATCAAGATGACTGATCCTCTCAGTCGAGCAACGTGTGATACGTTTGCAATAATCATGTGACATGGCTGAGAGGAGCGGTTGAACTCTCTCTAGGGTGTAATATAGAGAAAAGGTAATGATGCTAATACCATAAAACTTCAGTTTGTCATACAAATTCTTGTGCCAAAGCGATGAGATGATCTCAAATATACAGGGTCAAACAACAAAGGTAACTGTCTTATTGGGTCTTGAAACACAACATATCTTATTGCATATTAATTGACAAACATGTATTAGGCCTCATGTTAAGATAGTGTCACCAAACACTGAACCAGATCTATCACCCTTAACATCCAGGTCTCCCTCACCACCTTCACTGTCAACTGTTCAACTATTCTTTTCCCCCTCTTCATTTCCTATCACTGGACATTTATTTTTTCCATCTGTCTCCCTTTGACATTGTCTTCAATTTGTTTTCTCCATCTCCATGTGTTGTCTTCCCTTTACTCATTCTCCTTCCTCATCTCTCCATTTTGCTGCTAGTCACAAGGAGGCCTCTGCTGTCGGGGGAAGTTTTCTCAACCTCCTTGTCCTCTCATTTTTTATCAGTGCCTCTCTAAGCATCCCCCCAACCCCCGCCCTTTCCCTTCTCTCGCTGCCTGTCTGTGGCGCAAATGCATTTGTTCAATACCTCTAGCAAACAGATTAGCGGGCTGTTATCAGCGACAGGAAGACAGTGATAATGGTTTTCACCACATCTTCTCTCTGCCACAGATTAAAATGGGTCAGGTCACCCCCCATACACACACAAACACACCCACACACACCTTCACCTTCACATACAAATATGCACACACCCTTGTGACCATTAAAATGCCACAGAAAAGGGGATTTCTAATTAATACATACATCTTTCATAATGCACACCTCATCACTACATACAATACCTTACACTATGTACAAACAAACATGTGCACCTGCAACAGCAGCATAATAGCAATCTAGTCTATTTTTCTGGTCCTCCACCCCCTCTCCTCATCTCTCAGCTTGCCATTGGATTTTCTGTCCAATCTATTGTCACAAGCCAGGGCCAAAAGATACAAGGTGAAGTCAGTTTCAATCTGATGGGCTATTGTTTTGACTTCTTTCCCTCTCTCTCGCTCTCTGTCTCTCTCGCTCTCTCACACATGTGCACACACACATACTAGCTGACTACCTGTGCGGCCATCAATCATGGTTTTGCCACTGCTGGTTGTTACCTTGGTGTATGCGAGTTTGCAAATGTTTGTGTGGAAATATTTACTTGGTTAACCAAGTATTGGGTGATCAGCTGCTGCAATTCAGGATTAGGTCTAATCATGAACAACAATGTTCTCTCTTATGTCCTCAGCTTCTCTCTAATTAATAAAATGTAAATAATTGATGGACCAATTCCTGTTCACTTCATTCACACCAGACGGTCTAGAACAGGGGTGGGCAGTCCAGGTCCTCGAGGGCCATGGTTTTTCAACTATCTCTGCTGTAGATAGTCTGCTGTGATTGACCAGATATGTTCAGAAAATCAGCCGCTGGAACAAGGACGAAACAGAAAACTGGAGAGTGTAGCCATGTTGAGAAGCACTCTGAGAGTGATGTCCATATGATGAATGATAAATTATGCCCTCACTCATGCGCACAAGAATGTGCAGAGTGTGGTGACCACAGACAACACGTTAGTTAGGTGTTGTAGACACAGAGAACATAACACGGGTTTGTCCCATTGCAACACTGGGGAGAGGAGCGACTGGAGCCACTGCTACCTCACCATGGGAAAGAGTATCATGATGTGTGGGAGAAACGTGTGCATTAATCACAGAGAGGGCTGGCAGAATGGTTGTAACTGAGCTGTTGGCTGTGCTTGTTCCTGCCAAGGGGCACATGTCTCCTGCATCCTTTCTATGCTTGCATTTTGGTTTAGCAGGTAGGTTTGATCAACCACCCACTGCCGCGTAGCTTATAATAGCCGTGTAGCTGCTGCTGGAGGTGGATGCTGAGTTGGCTGGGCCCAGCTGCAGTAGAAGCAGGCGATCGTGTCAGGAGCTCTGGGTTTGCTAGGCTCATGGTGAAGTATTCTTCCCCACCATTCACTCTCAGAGGCAGCCTTGGCCACATCAGGGGGGGGGGGTTCCTGTATTTATAATTATGTTATTCTAAATTTATATATTTCTAGGGGATGTTAGCAGACTGCTGCCTGTGACATGGATTAGTTTATTTAGACATATTGTTCCATGTCAGCAGAAATAAAAAATCCCACCAACGACATTTAAAGAACAAAGGAATTTGGGATTATGTCGATATTTCAATATTATTTGGTTAAAGTGTTCATCCACATACAATGAATTTTTTAAAAATATTCTACTTACTATATGTGTAATTGTTAAAAAGTAACAGAACATATAAAAATTGACACCTTGTGTTTATTCATACAGTGTTTTACTTTATCTTTGTAGTGTTCAGTGTTCAAGTGTTTTCTTTCCTTTGTAAATCCCTTCAGTGCCCCCCCTCTCCGGCCCGGTCAATAATTTATGCCAGGGATGCACAGTGTTTTACAAGAGGCCACGTTTTATCACTGTAGCACATCATTCTCATTAGGCCAGAAGCAACTCACTGTACACAACAAAATTAAAGTAGAGCAAATAAGAGAGACAACATGGGTAAAGAAAACACAGGAAAAGCACCCGAGTATACATGCATTCTTTCTTCCTTCAATAAAATGAGAAACAATGCACTATTCACTGCCTTATTCTTCATGTCTCTTGCTCCATCCTTCTTTCTGTTACTTACCCTCACCCATTAGTAAGCCAGTCTTCTCCCTCTACAACTCTGTCCCTGTCGCCTGCTGGAATTTACTGCATGCAAATAAGGCTTCAATGTGTGTGAGGGTGGGTGAGAGAGCGAGAGAAAGCATTTGTGAGTAGCTTGTGTGATAAGATATACATATTTAATGAAATGGAATGAGATGTGGGTGAGGGCAAGGTCAGGGGTGACACACACACACACACACACACACACACACACAGACCCTTGAAGGAGAGTGTGTGAAGTAAGGTCTCATTAGGCAGCCTGTATGGGATTAACAACAGTGGTGACAGTTAGCGGCTTGTAAGCGACCAGTCTATAAAAACAGGACAACAAGGAAAGGTGTGAGTGTGTGTCTGTGCCTTTGAGGTTACGTGTGTGTGTTGGATATAAACATTTATACATTTCCCATTTTTTTCCTGTGTCCCGTAAACACACTCAAACACACACACAAACACACTTGTACCCACACCTGGCAACAGATGGGCAAATGTTTGATAGGAGAACCTTATTATTTGTCCCCTGGGTATTTTAGCTAGTCTAGTTTTTCGCTGTAGTCAAGCTGATTATGTGATCCGACTTTTATTACACAGCTTTGTCCTAATACAAAGTTCCCTCAAAGGATTCTGTGTGTCTGGGCTCCTAACATACCTCTGTCATTTTCTTACTTCTCGTGGCTTGGTGCTTCCTATCTACCCTCAATAAACACATGCAAACTATGTTAGCACACATACACACTGTAATATATTCTAACACATATGCACACACACAGACCATCTACAATCCTGATGATGGTGGATGGCCGAAAAGGCTCAGCATGCGGTGACTGCCATCTAACCAATGTAGAGGAGGTATTCTAGTTAACGAGCTGCAGAGATTCAGTTGTCACACAGTGTCAACATGCCTATGCATGTAAGTTGGAGAAAGAAAAGAAAGGACAAATTGGCAAAAAAAGTAAATTCCTCTTTTTGATGTCTATGTGCTTGTGTTGTTCCTCCTCTCAGCCTCTGCCGTTCTTTATGCTTTTTCTTTTTGAAAGTTCCACATTGTATTGTAGCTACAGTACAATGCACTAAGATGGATCATGGGTGGATGTATAGATGGTTTTCTGACAATAGTAAAAGATGACATTCCAATAGTCTGAGCAGCAAAACAAAACGACAACAAAAATAGTTCAGTTCATGGTATAACATGTTTTTGTTATAGTGTTGGACACTGCATTCAGATATCGTCTGATAAGGTAAGATTGCACAATTATAAAGTTTAAAGAAAGATCATTATAATAGTTTAACTAAGGCAGACTGACACTTGCTGGACACCGTCAGTACGGCATAACGAGGTGTTTCTGTTACTGTGACTCTTTTTCAGACTCGTCATGTAAAGTAACAGTACTCACTCACTCACTATGGGTCCCAGGTATGTTAGAGCTGGGCTACACCCTATATAGGTCACCAGTTCATCATGGTGTAACAGTAAAAAAAATTCTAACTTTTTGCATAATATTGTCACTTTAATAACTATTTTATATTAATAGATCCATAAACACATGTGTGACCAGCACCTATTCTTTCCTGATTGACTTGCATTCCTTCTACTTCCTTCTGTCATTCCTCCTTTGCACTCTTCTTTTTCAGTTCCCCTTTTCCTAAGCACAATTCCATCATTTCGTCTTGTCTCCAGACCATTTCACATAATCTTTTCCTTCTTCATACTTTCTTCTCATTTCACCATGTCTACTTATTTTCCATTCTCCTCCTTCCACATCTTTCCCTCTGTCATGGCAGCGATGATTATGACTAGTGAGCATAATGCATAGCCATGAATAGGTCTGTCCAGCTGATTGTGATGTATAGTTTTTCATTACTGCTCCCCAGCCCCCATCATTAGGCACAGGGTGGATGGGTGGAGCTGGGTAGTAAAAAAAGGGGGGTGAATGGTGGCAAGGGTGGTCGGGAATCTATTTATCCACTAATTTGTAAGAAAAAAAGGCCTCCCCCCCTCCCTGTATGGTGGCAATCACAGGACAAGGTAATCGTCTACACGTGCGGCCCAGACAGCTTGTACGTGATGAAGAGCTATGGGTTATCAGGCTATTGTGTGAAAGAGAAAAACAAAAAAGGTGCAAAACCGTTTGACTCCTTACAGAATGCACACTTAAAAAAAGTGTCCACCTTGTTTTACCTTACTGAGAAAAGCTCCCTGGGTGGGATCTATTTGTTTCTAATGCAAATCTGCTGCTTTGTTAAATCCAGATTAATTCATTCAAGCTTTTAGAGCAGAAGTCCTAAAAAATATCTTTTGTGTCATCATCTGAAGGGGTGGTCATGTCCAGACTTTACATGTGTTAATGTGATCTGTATCCGTAAATTTAGCAATAAAATTTGTGAAAGAAAAAGGATCCAGGAATCCAAAACTACCACAACTCGCAATGTCAGCAAACAATGACCTTGTACAAGAAAAAATAGGTATTGAAACTGGACATATTTTATAATGTAGACACAGTACTGTAAAGCGGTACACCAGTGCTGAACCCCCTGGCTCCTTCCACTCTCATTCTGTCTCGTAATTAATAAATAGTTGGTTTAAATGGTAAATGACAGGAATAGAGGGCGGAGAAAAGGCTTCTATTCTTTCCCTAGTGGACTGTAGTTGCTGTGAAGGACTGGAATAAGGTGCAAAAACTGCTTGAGGGAAAAAAGCAAATGGAATCTCATCAAATGTGGTGACATGGACAGGCTAGGTGAATAATGATTTAATAACAGGGAAAGGGCTCATGCATATATTGTATGTATGCATGCACAAGAGAATTCCTACTACCATTCTACATGAAATTGTTTTTTATTAAACAATCATGGTGCAGAAAGGCACTTAATGTTCTTAATTGTGTACATGGTGCAATACACAGCCTGGTGTTTGCTATTGTTCAGTCTAGAAAGTTCCTTGTGCTGTTTTCCATCCTCCACACAGCTGTGTCCTGGTTGGTCTGTGTTAGTAATCATCAGCTGAGTCTGAAACAACCAGTCCCTGTGTAAGGGACGTTTGGCAACGTGATACAGGGAAAGACGGCCACAGCTGTGTGTGATCTGGACAAAAACACTGCAGGAGGCACGACAAAGGAAGTGCGTTTCACACACACAGACATACTGTACACACACACACACACACACACAATGATACAAACAGGATGTCAACATCTTGTCATTGGCTGACTGACCAGACACCATGTAAACAACATTGAATATACAAGCTTATTTTTTGCTTTTACTAAAAATCTTATTCATGATCAAGTCTTACACAAACTCATAGAATTTACATGTACACCAACACCACCATTACTACTTTTTAATTCGTTTCAGTGTGTACAGTAGAGAGGATATAGTATACCAATAAACCATATATACCAATAAAGCGAAGAGTAAAGTTGTTTTTTAAAATGTTTTGCAATAAGATCATGTTTACTTTACATAGACATGATCTTATTGCTTTACTTTACATAAACATGATCTTATTGCAAAACTAAAACGCAGCAAACTAGCAAGTTAAAGACTTGCTATGATTGTAGTAATTCAAAGAACGACAGTAGTGTCCAAAATAAAAACCTCAGTATTTATAACACCAAAATAGAGTTATCTATCCAGTGCGGTGGTAAGAACACATTTCACCATGTCCTGGATTCTGAAGTAGTAGTATTTTAAAAGGCCACGTTGCTTTGGAAAGTATTGTAATTCACGCACTCATAATTAACTGTTTTACCCTCATGGGAATGGCAGGTATGCTTGAGGCTTTCCCTAGCTGTCATTTGGGCAAGAGGAGTGCACCCTGGACAAATCAGTAATCCATGACAGGGCCACATAGACAGACAAACCACTCGCTCTCTCAGCTGTGGTCACCTGTGGTTTTATGACTTCATTTCAATTAAATTCAATTCTCAACAGTGAAAGGCACCTGGGCAAGCCGGGAGTCAAACCCAGGTGCTTCTTGCTGTGACGCAAAAGGTCTAACAACTACCACCATGACTAGCCAATTGTATTGTATCTTTTAAATATTTTTAATCACCCTGCCAGCAGCTTTGCTTCGTGATTCACAAAAGAGCATATGAAGTCTCTGCTGCTGAGGGTTATTTTTATTTCTTGTGCCCTTACAAAACTTTCATTTGCACAAACACAGGAAGCAATGTTGTAAATCAAAGCATCAGATTGGTTATCTGATCCATCTGATGTATATATTATGCGTTTGCAATATGTTCCCATATGAGAATAATTTTAATATCATTTCCACTGTACGTGAGAGCTCTTCTCAGTAGCTGCAACTCCCTTAACCATAAACAATATAGTGATGGCTGCTGGTGAAAATTGTCAGTCATTCAGGTGATAGTCATGACACACGAGAAATACAAAAAATAATTGTAACAAATTCATAACAAAGCAATGAAATTGCTGTCATATAACAACTTATTAATAACAAGTTTTTCTATCGAAATGTGGTCTTACACTGTTGGAATGGACGAGCCAACACACTGAAATCTATTAGCCTTTGTGTAAATTGCTTGTTGCTTTTACACACCCTGGCTCTGGAGCACTGCCACTTGCTTTGTAATTAGTGCTGCTTTTCTGCCAAGAAACCGCAGGCTCAACCTGTACATGCACTACCTCGTACAAACACCCACACTCAACAATTAGTGTGTTTTACCTGATAATGAAATTATGTAAATGGCAGAAGAGCCTAGGAGACGCTTGCTTATTCAATTCAAACAGGTCCAAGACCCATTACCATATTTTGAAATATCTGACTTAATTAGAGGGACGAGAAGGGTCTGGAACCAGGGCAGGGGGATGAGAGAGATGAAAGAGACAAAGACTTTTAACGGCATCCATTCGCCTCATAAAGAGGTTATTAAGAGTCAGCGCTGAAGATGGCCACTAATGATGTGTTGGGAAAATTAGGTCGATCAAACATTAAAAGCTGAGTCCCCTTTCCGTGGGCAGAGAAGCAGCCAAATGGGTCAATTAGAGAGGTATTATTTCTCTCTTTTCCTTTCTCCTGCTCTCTCTCTTAAGACAGAGAAAACAAGTTGAAGCTGATTTGCATAAAGTGTTTATCAAGACAGACATGACCACTTAGGGGTGATCACACCAAAATACTTCATCCAACTAGATGCAAGTGAGGGCGGGGGGAACAAAGCTGGGGTGTCTGTGCATGTTAACACAAGTGTGTGTTGTCTTAATTAACAGTGTAATTGTGTTTTTGAGTGTGGTCTTGCCTCTAAGCATGCAATGAACTAGTGTTTGCCTTTAGAATGTTTGTATGGAGTTGCAATGCAGGAGGATTTGAATATAAATGCAAAGAATTAAAAAAAAAAGTTAGGGGGTTTATATGCAGTATACTGCATACCCTTCTAGTTGTTTTTACATTCTGCCAAAATGGCAGAACAAAAGTTTGAGAATTCCAAAAGAAATCCTGCAAACCACTGCTCGGTGTAGAAGATATTTATTGTTACAAAAAGACTACAGAGTCAAAGGACCTGTGACCATGAATTTATTAAACAACAATATGATTGAAAATCACTGCCAGGTAACAACACAGATCAAACCTAAAAATTAAAGAAAAAAAGCTTAAGCAAGCAGTAATAAATACAAGCTCTTATTGTTGTGTAGATCAATCTTTCAATTGCAAGAAAGGTTTATTTATAAAGCTGCTAAACACACTTGAAAACAAATAAACAAAATGATGAATAAATAAATGTCTTCAACCCTTCAGAGTAAAGGTTAGAAACGGATATTAAGTTGCCACATATCAAGTGAACCCTTATATAATTCCACAATGGGGAAATTTGTGCTTTGCATTTAACCCATCCTTAAGTGAAACAGTGAAACACACACACACCCACAATGTGAAACAAACCAGAGCAGTGGGCAGCCACGCTGCAGCCCCCGGGGAGCATATCGCAATTGTAAATTAAAATAACACGATTGCATGCAAAAAAGCTAGGAATTATATATATTCAAGCATATGTCATGAGAGGATAAGGAAAGTCGCTGTGGCTGGCATATAATCTTCTTGAATCACTATAAATTTTCACTTTATCTCTTTTAGCTGTGTTTTCATCTCACCTCAGTCTACCATTTCCTGAATTAATTGCTCCACAGTAAATGGAGTTCAATTCTGACCTTAATGCAGACATTAATTCTACAACCTGGAACTTTGTTGTGGGTTAAATATAGTTTTACATTTAACTTCTGTCTCTCTGTATGTCTTGTTTGCCCCACCCCAACATTCCTCTCCCATGTTTATGAGTGAAGATGGTGAGAAAAAGAGTTGGCATGGGGGCGGTGCAGCCAAGGAAGGAACTGTAATTCTTGCAAAGGGATTGAAATAAATTAGCTCTTAGCCATTCAGGGTTAGGCTAACATATTAGAATTTTCCATCTGCTTGCTCTAAATCATCTATGAGTCTGCTCAGCGCAAAGGGCAGCCTGCTCATCTCTCAACTTGTAGGACAGATTACATTACTGAGCAATATACATATATTTCCCCCATTTAATCTTCAATACAGGCCAGACCAGTCCAGAGCTAGAGGTAACAAGACACCTGTCATATACAGTATATGCAGAATTAAACGACGATGCACACAAGAGTAAGGAATTAAAAAAACAAAACAAAAACAAAACAATGGTACTGTGTACATGTCACCAGACATTTTTTACAATCAGCTGTTTTTGTCTTTGTTTACAAAGTGTTTTGTTGTTACAGAAGGAGGTGTCAAAACAGGGATGACGCTTCTGAAACTCTTAGCAAAAACCACCCAGATGCCACACGGAGACGTCACTCTTTCTCTTCAAGTACCTGCTGTCTTGGCTGTCTTTTCCTCTGCATCAGTAATCAACCTTGATGCTCAGTGCTGTTGTGACCATTGATTTTTCTGTTTCACATGTGGGTGAAAATTGCACTTTAAGTTACCCTGAGTGTTAAATTAATAATGAAACCACGAGAGTGCCCTCTCCTGACTTTCAATTAACACCGTCAGGATTAGAGGGGATGAATGGAGGGAAGGCAGAGGGGGAGAGAAGGACTATCCATGACACTTATGCTCAAGGTCTGGGTTTCAATCGTTTCAATGCCTTCTCTTCGTGTTATAAACAGCTGCAGCTCATTTAAAGTTTATAAGAGAACGCACACCAACTTTATTTGGACAAGCCTCCTTTTAGGTAGTTATTAGCTACAAAAAGTGAATGATTTTATAAAATACACCACGTGTTGCTACACTTGTTTTGGTTTTAACAGTAGTCTAGTTGTCCATGCTCAGCTTACTTCTGGGGTGGGACTTATTTTGTTCACCATCGGGTGTTTGGCATTACTGATTGTTTGTCTGCGTATATATTCTCCTCACTGTGTATTTGTTTTTGTGCTCTTCCTTGTTCACCGACCTGTGGCTCTGACTTGTAAGCTTGGTTAAAGAGTTAGTCAGTCAGCAGTCATCGTTTTTACTTAGTTTATATTTTCATATAGTGATTGGTAGCTCCTACTTGGTGCAACGTTTTCTGTTAATGTCACAAACTGGCTGACAGGCATAGAAACTAGAAAGCTCACTAACTAACAAGACTGCTACTAAGCCAATGAACAAACAAACTAAATGGCTGCTAAGGCCAAGGCTGACTAACCAGGGCTGGATGCAAATGCACAGACCAAACAAACTTGGGGTAAAATTACTAATTGAATACAGTAAACGTAAATGAGGCAAAGTGCAGAATCAAAACTCATCAGTAAAAGTAGGCTTAGAATTGAAAGGAATCCAAAACACTGACTAACTAAAACAAAGGTTGAACTAAAAATCACTACACATGCGTCATTGTGGGTCCAGCAGTGTCAGGGGTGGAGAACGCCCACGATTTGTGACGCGTTTCCCTCTCCTTCTAACAAAGATGAGATCATAAAAGCTGTTTTATTTTTTTCTTCCTCAAAAGAGTAGTAATACAATATTTAGGATTTGAGTTACTTTAATCTTTTTTCACATAAGCTAACTTTTACAAAACAATTCCACCGGGAATTCCCCTGGTTACTACTTGCCAGGTCATCCAGGCAAACAGGCACGTGTCCACAGGAAGCTGGAGCCAGCTAACATAAAGATAAACAACACGCCAAGTTATAGGACACAGGTGCCTGCTGGCAGCTGGCCCTGCTGGACATGCTCACACACATATAGGCACACAGTCCCAGTTTTTTTGTCTCTGTTTTTCTATCTCTGAGTTAAGGGAAACACCTGCCTGCAAAAGCTCTATTTAAGGAAAAAAGGAACATCCAGGAGCTCATTGAGTCAGCTTGTCAGTTTGTGTGTGCGTGTGTGTGTGTGTGTGTCAGCCACTCAAGCATACTGTGACTTAAGCGTAAACTGTTTTGGTTTACAGTTAATACAGTGCAGCTTACACTCCACCCTCAGCTACAACCTTAGGCTGAGGTCATTGTTTTGTTTGAAAGGAGTGACCTCAGTCCAAGAGCTTGTTTATTGTTGAGAGTCTCAAAATATATCCAGTCATGGTACACCAAGGGAAGTCAGGAAACTGGACATTGTTTATGATGAAGTTAATTATAATGAATATAATACAGGGCTGAAATTAAACTAAATTTGTTTTATTAGTCATTATCAATCAACTAGCCTGTACATTAAAAGAACATTTCTTTACCTGCTTTCTAGAGCACGGTTTATCAACCACTGTCTGAATATAACAGATAACTATTTAGGGAATGCACAGTTAGCAAGTAGGTGTGTTGAAAAAGTTTCCTTCTAATGTTCTGTGGGTTGTATACATAGCATGCAAGCAAGTTGGGATGGAAAAACAGCTACTGTAACCAAACTTAGTGGTCAGTTAGATCGTTATAGATCAATTTTTTGACAACAGCACTTACTGTATATGTCCCGATTTGTAATGACATACTAGCTTTGTTACGCAAACTAATATTTAGTGGTATTTTTTCTTAAATTTTTGTAATTTCTGTCTTGCAGCATTGCATAGATGATAGGAAAAATGCATTTTGTTTGTTTGAATATTTATTGATTTTAGCTCCAGAGAGATTTTAGTCAGCCATCAACATAGTCCCATTTTCTAATTTATTCAGGTGTTTCCTTTATTTCCTCCTTCTTCCTTTATTTTACACGAGTTTTGTGATGTTTTCAGGAAGCGTTGTGATCACTGACTGTGATAGTGCAGCTGTCCCAACAGTCACTGAGGAGAACAAGTTCGGTGTAGTTTCTTTGATTCATGTACTGTACACCCCCCTCCCCCCTTCACACACACACACACACACACACACACACACACACACCCCCACACACACACACACACAGGTGTTAGTGTCATTCTTTCATTTCAGAACAGCACAATCTGGTCTCAGACCTCTGTCTATAATGCCTTCCTCTTCCTCCATTTCGCACACACACAGTGCCAGGTGTAGTGTTTGTATGTTGCTGTTCCCTTGATGTACTCCCCAGCCCAGTGTGTTCAGATCATCCTGGCTAATAACTTCCTGTTTCCTGTTTCTGACTCTGCTCCTTCCTGCCAGCTGAGGCCCATGGCTTCAGGCTAACGAAACACAACTGAACTCAGAAATGAATACACATTCACAATACACGTGCGACCTTTACCTCTTTATAGCTGCACAAAACACACATCCTAGTGTTGTTGTGAGTGAATTGCAGACAAAGATCTTGAAAGTTCATTAAATTGAGGATGTCCTGTGTATCAGAACACCTTATCATTCACTTCAGAGAACCCTGAATTAGTAAAATGATTACCAGCTTGACCTGTTGTGAAACGCCAATATAGCCAGACACGCTTAGTTAAGAGACCTGATGCCATCGTTACAGTACAGTATATGAACACTACATTTCCAAAAGGTTCACATACTGAGCATTAGCTACAAGGTAGGGATGAACACTCGACTCAACATTCTCTGGCCTATTTCCCACTCAGCATCATCCCAGTCAATAAATCAGCATGCCTCTTTTGTTGTTGCTGTGTTGCTGATGCTGAAAAAGACAAACGCAGACTGAAAACTCTCCAGGATGTTTACCAAAGCCATGCCTCCCCCACCCCGACCCAACACCCACTTTCTACACTCAACTCCCTGCCAACTCATTTTTTATCTCCCTCCCATTCTCCCTCTCCTCTGTTTCACAATACTCCCTTGTCCCTTGACTATGCTCTCCCTAACTTCTTCCAGTTTCCCATCCGATGCTTGCACATGTTTCCCTCAGCTCTGTTTCGCTTCCCTATTCAGCTTGTTAATAGCTTGCACTGTTAGGGAAATAATATGACGCTGAGCTAACATCGACTTCCTGTTTGACACATTTGTATCGTGTTTTGATGCTGGTCAAGGTGAAAGCAGTAAACACAGGGAGCCAGAGCAGGACATGGACATCTGGGGTTAACTAGAGGTTGTACTGTGACTCATGGGGGCTAAATAGCACATCCCATGTGTCAATTCCAGACAATAACACAGGTTCAGTTGACGGCATTGACCGTCTGCCATTTCCTCCTGCTGTCAGCTGTTTTCCTTTCTTTCTCTGTTGCCAGTAAAAGAAGTAATATGATTAAGTATGTTTCTCAGAAAAGGTTTGTTTTTTGCAGGATTTACAAGAGGCAACAATTTGTTAAATGTAATGCAAAGTGGGGGAGTGTAATTGACTATAGTTTTTGGTATTGTTATGAATTAGGTTGAGATGAAGCGTGTTTTCACATTCATGCATCAGCTCTTCTGACTGGCCCCCTGACTGCAGCTCTTCAGTGGCTGCTCTCACACATCATTCGCTAATGAGTGAGTGACATCTGCTGGGGGTCTCTGTGACAGAGCGCTGTTACCCTGACTGACACTAAAAAAAACAGGCCAGATCAATCGTTTATTCATCCATCCTACTGCTGCATGTTATAATATTGAGTATTAAGTAGTTAATAATAATAATGATAATAATAATAATAATAAGAAGAAGAAGAACTGTTAATGGATCGTGCAGCCTTTATGTGAACAACTGTCCAAATTAATTGACAAATTATAATTTGCTAGACAACAGGATTTTCATAGGCCATTATGCATATTACTGACTCCTGGTTTGAGACAGATCCCTTTCCCCATTTGACTCATAAAGCTACCGAGCATCTGCTTGCATCAGCACTCAACCTCATAACAATTTGTGAGCAGTGGATTATGAGCTTCTTCCCTACAGTAAGAGTTCCACTATTTCCACTTCCGCGTCCTTTCATGCCACCTGATGGGTGACACACTGTCCTTTGCAGGTTTACTAATATATTGTAAAATGGTAACAAATTTCATTGTTTTTATCTAGTAATGAGTTCTCATCTCAGTTTCCACTTTGCTAAAGTAAGGCTCAAAATGACATGAGCATTTTTTTTTACATCTCACACACATGGGTAAAATGGGTAAAAGTGGAAATGGAATGTATGGTAAGTATTTGTGAGCAGTCATCTTTAGGTCTCGTCACAGAAGGGTCTAAAGGGTTTAAGTCTAGGTTTTATGTGATACTCAAGAACAGTCAGTGACTTATTGTGAAGTCGCCCCAGCCTTTTATTGACCAAATGCTTCTGTTGATTGTGGATGTGCTGGAAGGTAAACCTTTACTATAGTCTGATAACTCTAGTCTTTTATTTATGTTCACATTATTACAATTTCACACTTATTGCAAAATAGTAGAAGTGCAAGATTGCTTTATAAATTGTTGGTGTTTACCATTTTACACATTTTTAAATTGGAAAATACAGTATGTCAATGTAGATGGTGGGGGAAAAAAGGCTAAAAACAGTATTTAAGACTGGTCCCATAAACCTCTTACTTTTGGAGCTGCTATTTAGGAACACCAGCTCAAAGAAACTGTAGAACCTACTGCTACCATAAAATGCAAAAAGGGCAAGAGACTGACAAAGGAATTGTGGAGGCTGGAGGTGAGGTGATTGGAGAGGGCTTGTTTAGCTTCCTCAATCCTACCTCCTGACATACACGCTGAACACAAATATCATTCATTAACAGTAATGTGCCATGTTAACGCTGATGGATGGCTACAAGCCCACAGCTACACATACACATGCACAGTGCTATAAAACACACAGACAATTTAAAGGCAAACCTGATGGAGAGCTGCTGACTATCAGTCTCTCGAACCCCCCCTGCCCCCCGCCGCATGCAAGCAGGCAAAGACAGTCATACACACAAAAGCCTGGAGCTCAGGT
This sequence comes from Macropodus opercularis, assembly GCA_030770545.1. Lineage (NCBI taxonomy): Eukaryota > Metazoa > Chordata > Actinopteri > Anabantiformes > Osphronemidae > Macropodus > Macropodus opercularis. Next base: position 2,977,578 of record CM061105.1, read on the forward strand.
GTCAGACTAGCACTCTGCAAATGAAGACATTTCCTACAGCTGGCAACCTTTGATGGCTCTATGATCCCTCTGTCGCTCACTAGCACTCCTCAGAGGATAAGAGATGAGAGGGAGAGACAGAAAAGACTGACTGACAAAAACAGAGATGCACATGGACACAGTGGTGCAAAAGAAGAAGAAGAATTGTTTGTATGCCTCCAGTAAGGTATATTCAGGGGTATATTTAATTTTTTAGATTCTGTCAGTGTTTTTTCCCAAAACACAAACATTTTAAAATTTCTTTTGTGGCATCTGTGTTTTGAACCTGCAGATGTTCACGGCTGGACCTGGTTACAAATCTTAGAATCCATAAGCATAATATGGATGAAATGTGTGCCTTCTTTTAATTCCTGCTCTGGCAGTGTTTTGATATCAGGTAATCATTGCTGAATCATTCTGGCAATTTTGTCAACATTAATGCTGCTCTAGCATTTCCTGTCAGTTTTTTTTTTCAGTTTTCATATTCAATTCAATTCAACTTTATTTATATGGCACCAATTAACAACAACAGTTATCTCAAGGCACTTTACAAGTAAGGTTTAAGACCTTACACAATTAGACCCAACAAATCCCACATAGAGCAAGCTTTTAATTGCAGCCAATCAATTAATTCTACATTAATAGCAACAGTGGAGAGGGAAACTCCCTCTCTAGAGAGAAAGAAACCTCCAGCAGACCTAGGCTCAGTGTGGGCGGCCATCTGCCTTTACCGGTTGGGGTGACGGGATAGAGAAGAGAGAAAACAACAACAAAACAAGCAGCAACAGAACACAGGCAGGATGGTTGGACCAGCAATTGAACACTGGAGACACACGGCTCTCAGTCTGATGATACCTGTAGATGAGAATAAAGAGAGAGACAGAAAGGGAGAAGCACAACTACGAGAGAAAAACAGACGTCTGCCTCTGTTTCTCCTATTTGTCTTGCTCGGGGGGCCTTATGTTTAGCTTGTCCTCTGTCTCCTTTAGTGATAATGGTAATAAGTTTGAGGTATTTTCAGTGCTGGAAGTGAGGTTGACTAAATTGTAATCTCAGCTTCACACCACGAAAAACAAATCAGGTAGTCAGGCCCCTTCACAGCCAGTGCGGAGCCACCAAGCTTAGGTGCTAATCGTCCCTCAGCAGATCCTGAGCAGCAGTGGCCCACAGTTCACCACCACCAACCACTTCTTGTTTCAAACTAATTTTCCCCACTCAGCAACACACCTGCTGAGAAACCCACTCTGGTCATTGGTGGCTCCATAATCAGAAATGTGAAGTTAGAGATTCCAGTGGTCATAGTTCCTAGTGGCCAGAGCGGGGGAGATCTAATCCAGAAGCTTCTGAAACTCTTGTCTAAGGATAAGCGTAAATGCAAAAGATTGTAATACTTGCAGGAGATAATGTTTCCTGGTTACAGAAATCCGAAGTCACTAAAACTAATACTGAGTTGGTGTTTTCATTTACAAAAACACTGCGAGACTCTTTTCTGGACTGGTTAGAAGAGAAGGTGTTCACTTTTGATGGAGCGTCTCTACTCTCTAGTAATATGGCCAAGTTTAATAGAAATCCTAATATGTGACAATCGAAAGCGGAGCCCAGTACACAGAGTCACAGTTTTAGACACCTCTCTACAGATTCTGTTCAGCTGTCACCCTCTCTTAGCTATTTCACCCCCGGTCCGATGTGTCTGCTGTATCCAAAGTCTGATGCATAAAAAATGTCAAACAGAAATTTTTTAAACAACAAATAATAATAATAATAAATAAAAATAATAACATATTTAAATGCAGTCTTTTAAAATTTGAGATGCCTCTTATCTAAACCTCTGTAAGTAAATTACTCAAGTCAAGTATTATGGTCCTAGAAGCATAAGTCAAGGTGAAGAAGTAGCAGCAATCAATAACTCTAATTTATTATTACACCTAGACCTAAACAAAGTTAGAATATTCTCAGTCTGCCCTATATATTTGAGAGCTCATCAGAGCAATAATATAAACCATTCTGACTGCCACATTACATATTAATGCTCATGCATATGTTCATATACAGACATACAGACACACATACAGTACAGTCTTACTCTTTACTGAGCTACTTTCTCATCTTACACCACAACATAAAACCTAAACTTTATGCACATTTCAGCAACAAAGATATTGGCATTACCACAAACCTTAGTAAAATAGGTTAACTTTGGCAAATGGCAACTAAATGCCAGATTCGTAGCAATTGCCCTAACATTCACGGGCCAAATACACCCGTTTGTGAGTCTGAAATTGAATGACATCCACAAACATGCAGATATACACTCCCCATAGCCACAGTGCTCAAAAAACATATTTTGCATAATGTGGTCACCAAAGTACTTGGTGAAAACCCACACAGACACGATAAGAACATATAAACTGATGCTGAAATCATTCCCAGGACCTTCATGCTGTGAGGCAAGAGTGTTGACTATTAAACCACCATGTCAGATACCATAGTAGGGTTCGTAGTAATGTAATGCCGTACTGTATATAGAATGAAAAGATTGGGTGTAGCAAGGAACCAAGGATTGTGGATCAATACAGAACAGTCCAGCATCCAGTCAAAACTCTAATGCTGGTGCACAAGATAGTGGCCTGGGTGCTGGCAGCATGGACCAGTGTGTAACTGATGAGAAACTATGCGACTGGTCAGGACAGGTAATGACAGGGTGTTTGTCCTGACTTAAAAAGAGAACAGAAAGGGACAAAAAAAAAAAATGAAAATTTAAAAAAATGGCAATGTCCAGGCAGAATCCATGACATACTGCTTATTGAAATACGTGTGTTAGGTAGCTAATTGACAAACAAACTGAAAATTAGATCATGACATCTTATCAATCCTAATTTAGAGCAAAGTAAATATTACAATGAATAAATAAATTGCCATTTGCAAGGGTTATATGCTAATGTGGTTTACGGTTATTCCCCTTTTCCTCAATTTGATCTCTAATCCAACATCCCCTCACATGGTGGCTATTCACATGATAATATTAAGAGATGAGAAAAAGAGAGAGAGAGAGATGCGAATGATATTAGAGAAGTGAGATTGTTAGAGAGATGGTTGCTGTCACTGTTATGTGTCTATGACACCTCTGTGTGCAATAGTTTGCAATTTGTGTGTGTGTGTGTGTGTGTGTGTGTGTGTGTGTGGTAATATGAGAATTGATGCTGAGGACTGACCTCCTCTGCCCCTCTCATTTCCATTCAGCCATTTTAGTTCCTTTTAGAGTCGGCAGAGCCATTGTGGCTCAACCAGGGAGCAGTTTGTCCTCATTAGAACTCTTCCGGATGAAACTGGAGAACAAAGCATGGTGGGTATAAATTTCTGAACTGAAGAGAGGAGAAGAGAAGAGAAGAGGAAACGCCATTTATCATTACATAGTTAATTAGGGTTTAGATTGGTACACAGACCATATGCACAAATTAAAATTTAATGAGGGTGTGATAAATGATGAGAAGACAAGTATACAAATGATAACCTTACCTTTCTTCTGCACTTCCTACTTTGTGAGTATTCAAAAACAGTGGCAAGAGCATCAATAAAGTGTGTGCATATGCATGATACAGTGAGCATTATCATATGGAGCAAATGTCTTGATATATAAGTCCATGCTGGTATTATGATTATGGATTAGGCACATTCCATAAGTGTGGGATTGTGCTGTGAGCGAGGCAGAGATGTATTAGTCTTATAAAAACTGCATCTGTGATGTAGGTAATCATTTATTCAGCCAGCGTATTTATTCCTCCAACATCTATAGTATGCAGGACTTTTGGAAAAGCCACTTTGTCTTCACTGTCTATGTACATCAGCTCCATTTTCATTTCCACCTTTTTCAGTTTCTTGTCTTTGTTATCTGATTAGATTTTTCTACCTTGTCTTCACCACAGAGCTTTCCCTTCTCTGTCTGCCGTCACCCTCTTTTGTCCCCCCATCTTTTCCAAGCTGTTTCATGTGCTGACAGGTAACAATCAGACTTTTACTTGAGGCAGTCATGTAGAATGGTGACCGTATCCTCAATACACCTGTCAGCGGTTATTTTACAGTGTTGGAGACAAAGAAACAATACACACTGAGAAGACTCAGTGCACAGTGGACTGAGGAGCAGTCAGTGACAAATGGTGACAAATTGATCTAGTAAGAGTCCAGTCTGTGTCACCTGAAACCATGTGTAACGTGTACTGTGTGCGTGCTATTTCCTTCTATCCATAATGTAAGTTGAGGCCTACAAACAGGGAAAAAAATAAGAATTAAGAAAAAAATTAAAAGGTTAACAAAGGAAAGATCAAAGATGGCAGATGGGACTGCTCTAAAGGATGCTCCTCCTGCCAGGCAGGGCAGTGACAGTTCTGTTAAAGAAAGTGCTTGTCAAAAGGTGAATAAGGAAAAGGGAAATAAAGTGAAGTGATTATTGTGTATTGTCCCCATGCTACACCCTGATTTCACATCACCCAAGTAACACACTCCTATCCCTCCAAAGGATAATATGAAAATAATTTCTGTAATATTTACCCCCCCCCCCGTTTGCACATAAATTTACACTGAAAATAGGGTGATGTACGATTATATAAAGTGAAGAAAAAAAGTAGGGAATGAAAAAAGGTAAAATGGGGCAAGGGAAAAAATCAATGCTACACGGTAATTGCAAATTACAGCGTTATTTTGTGCATTGATATTGATAATATGTATGTTTACATTTGCTGTGATTAAAATCAATGCTGTAAAGTGAGTTATGACAGCGTGGTCTGATGGGACGGCTTTATGGCTGAGAGAGACTAATGAGGTGGTTGATGGGAAGGGAAGTATTGCCTCCATCCATCTCTCCACTGAATGCTTCCTGCAAGGCACTAGGGGACTGATCCACTCACTGTCGTCCGTAACGCACCATACAGCACTCATTTTTAATCAAAACATTCTCTTCAGAGCGGTTTAAAGATTGTGACATTTTCTGCTCACTTTTCAAGATGTAAAATTATTGTTTTGGTTCACTCTCACTGCTATCACAGCATCACTTTTGCCTCTGAACAAATTAAAGCATTTAGTCACTAAGTTAGATATTTGTCTCACAATTGCTTGAGACCAGAATAGAGAAAGACAACAGACAAATTTTTCGTGCATAGGTTACTCAGGTGCCATCATACTGTAAAATCTTTTAAATTCAATTTATCTGATATATGGCTATATCACTACATGCATGGAAAACTAACAAGAATTCCATTAGGATACTGAAATTATCAGTTACATGAAAGTGAGAAGCACAGTAGTATTAATTGTAATGTCCCACTCAATTATCTGAAGCGCTTGTCCTCGTAAGGACCATGATGCTGGAGAATGCCAGGTGTCATTTTTGGGTAAAAAGGCAGGATACACCCTGGACAGATCAACATCACAGAGTTGCCATGTCTCTTGAAAGCTGAATTGTTTATAGTGTATGCTTGCTGCATGGGTAACTAATGCTTGGAAGTCATATGTCAGCTAGTAATGGGGCAACTTTAGAGCCAGGTGAAAAAAAAGAATTAAATCAATTAAGTTTTAGTTTTTTTTTTCACCTTCCAAATGGGCTCCCCCCTCCTCTCTTTAGTTCAGTCTTTTGCTACTCTTGCTAACTCTGTTAAGAGGCTTTTTAGATGTGCATTTTACTTTGGCTGCTAATGTTGGCTCAGTGGTTTTGGCATCAGGTGCCTCTGGTAAGTGTGTGCTCTATTGTGTAAATGTGTTAGAGGGTATTTATGAAACAGGACCCACTACAGGAAAGGAGTTGAGGGGCGGGGGCACATGTAGACAGCTGGGGGCTGTCTAAATGCGATTGCAAATGCACACACTCAGTATGTTCACATGACTGTAGACATATAGTATACAAACAGACTGTAACCGCAACTTCTGTAACCACAAAAATCCATCTGTGATGACGGAGTACCCTGTAAGTGCTATCAGATATACACACACTGCTGTAAGTACATTTATGGTGTGTGTTTTCACAGGCGTCTCTAAACCACTTCACTACCCACTCAAGCAGCATATTACTTTTCTAACACTGGCTATTAACAAATTTGTGTTTATTTAAGATTTTTTTCAGTCATGCGGCTCTTTGTAGATGTTTTTTTATTTGACATTTTGTTGGGGTTTTTTGTGGTTAAATTTAGGTTTTGTGTTCCATTGAATTAAAAGCATTAAGGTTTTGGGTGACACAGGGAAAATGTTATGCTCTCAGACAACACAAATTGCTGTTTAATGATTCTGGGAAATGATTACTCCTGACTGTTAGTCAGAAGAGGCTTGCACTCTGTAGTACATACATACTGTACAACTTGTAACAAATATGGTTTGGTGCCCACAAACATGTAAAAACACTCAAAGTACCAGGCATTGTGTATGTTACGTTAAATGATCATGGGACACATTGGTCTGAAGAACACTGCCTTGACACATGAGTCATATAAAGTATTTTTTATCACAGATGGAGACAGACAAGAGGGGGGGCAGGGGATAAAGATAAGAAAAGACCGCTATGAGATGAATTGAGAAATAGAAAGTAAAAATAACCCCACTTTCACTTTGTCTTCCAGTTGTTCAAGATTCAGGCACTGTGTGACCAAGGCTCTAAATTTAATCAAAAGTTTCTGGAGTGCTGGTGACCTGTCTGAGCTGAGGTGACGGGAAGGCGGAGTAGAAACACTGAGTGATTAAAAGGTAAAAATGGAGGAAGCTAAACCATCTCCGTATTACTGTATGTGCATGCCATGTACCGTATACTGTATGTTCACATATACGCAGTACAAACTGTTACTCAGTAATAAATCAGTATTCATTATCCAAAAGACTAATATCTTTGAGCATAATTTTAAACAGTTATTTAGGTTGAATTAAAAGAAAATCTAATTGTTTTGACATTGTTATAGGTTTGTGTAACATGAATGAGTAAGATCCCTTCTTTTTTTTTTCATGAGCTAAAATCTTTCAGGTCAGACACGTGTCACATTCCTAGATATTCCTAGAGGACATATATTGTGGAAACATGGTATATATTAATTAACTGCAGTTGAACATTGAAAAGATAGAGGATTCTAGATTTTTACCCTCTGGCTCAGATGACATTTCCTTCTCTCTTTGTACTGTAAGTAGGCATTCATTTTAATAAATTAATTAAAATACTCAATTTTATCATTCTTTTTGGAGTAACATTATAATACAAATAGTAATTTAAAAACTAACAGCAAAATATGTGCAACTGAAGTTGTTTTTTTTTTTATTTGAATTTAGAATAAACTCAATATTTGTTCATGTCAGCTACTTGAAGAGGGCATTATTTGAATATTGACTTATACTTGAGAATGTACAGCAAGTGGACAAATATTTGTGTTCAAAATAAACACACAAAACCTTTGCATTTGAGAATGAGTGTTTGTTCTACTAAAGCCACAATGCCTTTTTCACATTACTTCATCTAGGCTCTAACGACACACGTGTCGTTTGTGTGTTTGTACAGATGAACTGAACATGTGTTCTCAACCCCATCTGTACTTTTTGTGCATGTTTGTGTGTAAGTGCTCTGCAGCCGGCCAGCGGATCGTTGTGGTGTGCAGGCCATGGGGACAGTGAAATATAGCCACAATTAGCTCTAGACACAGTTCAATGATGATAGAGAGGCTCGGCACCCCTTAGACCATGATTAAAAGGCCTGCCCAGCCCACCACTGATAGAGACAACTGATCTCACATTATTAGTAGTACAATCACCACCAACAGCAAAAGAAGCAGCTTCATTCTATTGTGATCTGTGATGGCTTTTGTTCATTTATCATTCAGTACTCCAAATATATTTTTTTAAATTGTCATATTGTGTTTGATTTCCTCTGGATGTATATGTGTATTCAGATGCATATGAAGTTCTATGTTCTGCAAATTAGATTTTTGAATTGTGGCGAATATTTAATCTTACTCAAGCTTAAAAAATAGTAAATGAATCTGAATTTAATGTGTTGGAGGTCCAGAATGAAAGGTTTTATTACAAGCATAAAAAATGTACAATGTAAAAAAAGTACATGCTTACATATTTGTGAATTACCGAGCTTATCTATAATGATATAGTGCATGCTGTAAAGTATACATTACAACACCACTTTTATATATTGTGGTTTTGTTTAATACTATTATTTCTATTTGGCACTGTTTGATTTTCAATTTAGTTTCAGGGTGTTTTTAGCTATTTAAACCATCTGCTTTAATGGGACATACTGTCTTTCCCACCTGTTTTCACCTGCTCATTTGCTTTTACCCAGTTGGTGTCATACTCATAGATCAATGCCACCGCCCCATTTGTCCTATACTTCTTTTTTACTTCTGCACCCCTGGTAATGCTCCTGCTCTGTCTCTATTCAATGTTCATATCAAGACGACACAGAACAAAACTGGCTTACAGCTGGACAGAGGCAGTAAGTATGAGCAAGAAATAGGCAGATGTACTGTACATGAACAGCGTGTACCATATAAAGTATATGCAACAGTGTGTATTTTGCACATGCATAGACAAAGTTATATAAAGGATACACAACACACACACACACACTATACTGAACCAGGTACACAGATACTCTAAACACTTAAATGGTTTGTTATACAGTAATACCAAAGCAATCACAGGGAGTATAGGTACACACAGGACCACACACACACACACACACACACACACACACACAGATCCTAATCCCAAGATGTGTGTAAGGAAAGTCACTTCTTAAAAAAATGGGAAAGGTTGATAGATGGAGGGATGGTAATGAAATGGAAACATCAAGGAGCATGAAGAGTGGAGAAGGGGAGGGAAGAATGGAGCAAGTGTGCCAACAACCCCAAAAGAGAGAGAGAATGAGAAAGAGAGAGAGTAAGAGAGGGGAAGAAGAAGAATAGCCTTTCGTCTGTGTTCCATCAAGGGAGAAATTACACATTTACTAAGGTTTTTTCTTAAGACGACGGCCCTCATAGATCAAACCGCTTGGATGTACCAGCCAATTTACAACATGAAATATAGACACCAGAAATCTATTACACCTGTGTTCCCTCTCCGTTCTCCCATCTGCAGCTTTCTGTCGCACTTTCTTACAAAGGTTGATGCATCTACATCACTGTCTGCTCTCCTCTCTGTATCTATGCCTGTGTCTCTCTTCCTTTGAGGCCATGGATTTTCCACTGCTTCTCTCTGACATGTACATTATGTTATCCGCTGGTACATCTGCTTGACAAATGGGGAAGTCGATCATATTCAATAATTATCTGACCTTTTCCCTTTGTTGTATTTCTGTCGTTTCCCCTAGTGCAGCAACATTAAAATGACTTAATTTTGTTGTAAAACTACAACAGCTTCACATCTGTAATATGGATTACTTTATAACACGGTAAATAGATTAAATAGATGAGATAGGAATACTGTTTTAAATACTTCTACTTGCAAACTTCCGAACCTTTGATATGCCAGTTTACAAAAAATTACTAGTACGTGAATAAGAAAGATTTATTTCTGCTGTAGTTGTCAGCATGAAATACTACACTTATTCACTTGTCTCCCTTTACTCCAATAAACTTTCACCAAATAGAAACTGTGGTTCTGTAAAAAAAACCCTGAGGAACAGAGGCTGTTGTAAGAACATGTGGCTATTTCACATATATTAAGCTTCCAGGTGCGCTGATATTTTTCAGTTTTACAGGTTGGACCGTGAATAAAACTATTGCAAGATTCTATTCTGAATGGATCAGGGTTTCAGCAGCTGAAGCACAGTTTTACAGTACCTGCAGTTGAAGTAACATGACATCTGCCAGTCACATATTGTCTGTTGTTTCAGACCTTGAACCCAGAGTCTGTGAGGTGTTGTTACTGTCAACAAGTGCACATAAAAATGAAACTCTGTTGTCCGGTGCCATTACTGATAGACAAAAGAAAAAACTAAGAAAATAGTATCAACACACATTCAATCAACATTTTCATATATGTAATATATGTTTGATATATGTAAAGGGATATAAAGTGGTCTTAGTGGTCTTACCAATACCACCAATAACACAAACAACCACATACTATGTGAAACAAACGTGTTATGCTTTGAAACAAACTCAAGAGGAAACTAAATACTACAGTAACTAAGAAACTAGTTCAATACAATAGTCAATACAAACTAAGAAGATGGTGAACCCAAATGCACTGACCACGGGACTTAAAGTTTAATAATGTGAATTACACAAGGGTTTAATGAAGAGATTTATTTGTAGGAAATAAAGTAATGCAAAAGAACAAAAAACTACTGGGTAGGGAAACCAATTTAGTAAATACACAAACTTAAAAACACTGCATGCATGATGAACGCTCTGTTAATGCAAGTAACAAGAAACAAATACAAACAGTCACAATAATATATAGAATAACAATATTCCATATATTCTATATATAATATTTATTTTGTAATACTACCATAATCCGAGCGGACACCGAAAGTATGAATCTATTAATACGTCTGACACTCCCAACCTCTTATAACACAATTCTCCAGAAATGCTGTGATAAAGCAGAAAAGAGGGCTGTACAGGGAGGATCTTCATGTAAAATTTACTTAGTTGCCATATTTTCTTCCGCTGAGACAAGATTAATTGCATTATAACTTGTTTCAGGACGAGATGGAGGATGTTCAGAAAAAATGGCAGTCCAACACCAAGCCCCTTAGTCATTCCCAGCTCCCTCTCCTCTCCCTGGCGACCATCTCTTAATACATCCTGAGAAATTGAGGTTAAGAGGGGATATCCAGAGGGTTATCTGACGTTGTGGCACTCGGCATGGGGAGATTGATGGTCTTAAGAGGCCGGGGTGCCATGGTCATATTCATATGGTAATTTTTTCCTATTGTCCCTGCGGAAACTGAGCCTTTCTTTAATCCAAGAGGGAGGCCTCTTCTCCCTCGCTGTTGAAACGAAGCCCAGTGTCACTTTATCATCTCCACAGATGCTGATGATGACAGTGGGTGGCCAGTGACGTCTCGATGAATGTATCACAGTAACATTGTGTGCATTGTGTGTGTGGGGGGGGGTATTGGTAAGTGTTATAGTAGAGAGAAAAGCGAATATGGTGATAACTGTATACTAATCCCCTTTCCTCCCTTACAGAAAAGAAAAAGATCAATCTATTTGTGACTAAGAGGCATTCACTGCTGACAATTTCTAGTACAATTCTGAAATCGCCTCCCTCTGTGATAAAGATATTTTGATTTTAGACTTGTAAATCCATCTATTCATATGTCTCGGATTGTGTGAATGCATTAAACCGTTTTTATTTGTTATCTTGGCTTTTTGAGATATCTACTTTCAAAGTGACAGATTTTGAAAAGGCATATAGTTTTATCTACAATAAAGTGTTAAGTCCAAATTTGTATTTATTTTGTAACAGATATATTAACAATACAAAATAGATTACTGGACTAAAGTTGGTTCCTGGGCGGCACAGTGGTGTGGTGGTCGCCTCACAGCGAGAAGGTGACCTTTTTGTGTGGAGTTTGCATGTTCTCCCCATGTCTGCATGGGTTCTCTCCGACAGTCCAAAGACATATGGACAGTAAGACTAATTGGAATCTCTGAATTGCCCGTAAGTGTGAGTGTGCGTGTGAGTGGTTGTGTGTCTATATGTGTGACCCTGCAACCTGTCCAGGGTGTACCCCGCCTCTCGCCCATAGACAGCTGGGATGGCTGGATAAGAAAAAAGCTGTACAAATGAAGTTGGTTCCTGCTTTCTGTTCATTATCTAATGCCTTTTTTTCAGAACACAAGAAGAAAATGTAAAGTGCAGTGTAGTTATGTCAAGATGTGGATAAAGTGCTTAAAACGTGTCCGCAGTCGATCTATTCGCTCACACAGTGAATCTATACATCTATACAAGATCAGCCATAATAAATGGCTTATCTATATACTTGGTGGATCTATATCCAGTACATGACTAATCAATAGTAATGAATCTGAGCTCAGTAGATAGACAGCAAGACGGCTCCTCTGAGAGCCAGCTATAGTATATTGGTTCACAGCACAAATGCAGTAAGCTGTATATTTAGATGGAAGATGTAGACACAAACAAATATTAGTGGTTTATGTACCATAGGATTCTTAGGTTTGACATTAGTAACCTATTACCCACACCCACAAAATTAACCTATAACCTTAAGCCTTGTTAAAAGAAGTTGGTTGGTTGTATGAATGGCATATATGACACATATATGTTTGTGACTTGGACTTATTTGACACAGCTCGGCCCTCCGGCCTACCAGAGGCATTCAGTTTGTTTCTGTCACTTACCTCACACTGTAGATGCACATCAGTGGCCATCTGCTGCCATGCTCCCGCTGGTTGTTCCTTTTCCTGTTTCCTTTTCCAGCACATACCTGGGGTTCGGATGAACCTGTTGCTGCCTGTCATGCCTGTCAGTATGGAGTTGTTGAGTGCATGGCCTTGTCTTCCGTCCCGGCAGAATAGCCTGTGCTACCACCAGTGACAAGAGAGTGCTTCCTTCACCCACGAGGACCCCCAGGAAGGGTTTCCTTCTGCGGCCAACTGCCTAGAGAATACTAATTCTGCCCTTGGAGATTTGCTCCCACTAGGTGCTGTAGAAAATGCTCTTTCACCATTGTCCACCATAAAGGGTGTCTTTGCACTCTGTACGAAAATTTGTTTGTAGACTCATTAGGTTTGTTGCCACTCTGCCTAGTTTGGTTGTTGTTTGTGCCTTAGTATTATTTGTCTAGTTTGTTCTGTCCAGTTAGTAGTAATTTTCTACAGTAGTTCAGTTAGTTTTGTTTGTTCTGTCTTTTGCGACATCTACTTTGAGTTCTTTTGTCCTGTAATTTAATGTATCATTTTGTTTCTGTTTGTTTCCCATCCAGTTTTCTGTTCTGTCAGTCTTTGCTGGTTGTGTTTGGTCCAAGTCTGCGTCGATTTCTATTTGTGTCGCACATACACCACATTTATTCATAAACGAGTCAAACTAGAAATAGATGAATAGAAGAACAGATGAATAGAATGGAATAGAATTGAAGATGAATAATATCCCTTTATCTGCAAGTTTAGGACAGTAGGTTATTATCCTCATCTTATATCCCCTGTTATGTCCCCTAGGATCTCTAGAAAGTAACCAGGTTAGATTTGGATTTGTGTGTACTTTTGGTCCTGCCCTTGCAGTGATTTTAAGCTATAGCATTTTATGTGCAGAGCTTTTCCCCTGCAGTGCAACAATTTTTACTTTGTTCGTTTATATTCACTGATCATCTGTTCAATTTATATGCCAGAGTCTGTGCATGTAAGGACAGTCTGCTTACAAAGAGAAAACTACTCTGTTTGTTATACTGATATTTTTGTTTGTTTGTTTGTATGTGTATTGTGTACTAATATTTTTCTAAAAACATGTTTCGAAGATTCTGGCTCCATGGCAATTACATGACAGTGGCAGATCATTATGTACAGGTGCTGTATAAATGTACATCTGCTTAGTCACAGGAAGCAGTAGAATTATCAGGCAATTCAATTCAATTTCACTTTATTTATATAGCTCCAATTCACAACATCAGTTATCTTAAGGCACTTTACAAGTAAGGTTTAAGACCTTACACAACTAAACACAACAACTCCCACATCGAACAAGCTAGGCAGGTTATTAAATTAAAACCATGGTCTGTCCAATGGGAATAATCTATATATATAATCTGTATATCTTAATGCCCTCTAAATATCTTTTTATTGTTACACCAGGTATATTTTAGTGCAAAAATTACTAAAATAGTAATTACCCAAGACATAACAACTGAAAAATAAAATGACATGGTGGTATCCATACCAGTGCACAAACTTCAACTTTGATTTAGCTGGTCTGCAGCTTTCACTGCTGCTCCGCTTCACAAATCAACCAGTTCCTGTAGTCCACTGCTGGTGTGGGCACTTTTCCTCATTTCACATACTGTACACACTCAGCACCACCCCTCACTTTAATCAATACTCATATTAATCATCCAAAATATCGGTGTGACAAACCAATTATTAATCTGCACTGTCAAGTCAAATACAGGGATAATGAATTTAGTGGAAATGCTGTGGACTCTATGCGTTCATTAACTGCTGATGGCTGCTGTAATGAATGCTCAATGTCACCAGGATATTCTAGCACTATTGATAAATGGAAACGTTGGATGCACACACTCATGGACTTACAAACATGCACACAGAGATATGTACATATGTACATGTGTTTGTGTTTGTATATATTAAAAATAAAGAATTAAATGTGTAGAAGAAAATAAGACCAAATCTGTCTCATCCACTAGAGGGTGACATTGTTTTCTTTCCTATTTTGCCCACCCTTTCTCTGCCCCCCCTTGTAATTTCCTTCTTGTATCCTAAACTTACCTTACTTCTCCTTCTCATCCTGGACTTCCCCCTACCCTCCTCCTCTTGTCCTCCTCTTGCTTCATATTGATGTCTTAGCTTCTCGCTCCAATAAGCGTCTAATCAACAGCAGAGGGGATCAGATCGGATCACAGCAGGATGATGGATCTGGGAATCATTTACTGGGTCTTGCCCACTCTGCTAAACTGGGTATATATCTTCAGGATGATAGCTTGATGAAATGATGAGCTCTGCGCTACACGACATGAATCCACAGCTTGTTTCACACATAAGACCTGGGGAAACTTGTAAAACGTATCTGCTTTTATAGGGCTGATTTTTGACAGTTTTTTGCCATCTGGTAAAAACACGTACACGTACATTAACACGTTAATAATACAATCTATTATTCATATACTAACAATATGACAAATCTTTACTATGATTAACATCTAGGTTTTTTTACAGAAATTACTTTTTTTTTCTTATGACTGAACCACAAGACGAATGAAAGCGGCAATCCAGGTGTCATGAAAGCACAAAAACTGGATTTCTGTACTGTATAAAATCATCTCATCATACTGTATATATATATAATGTATATTATTTTATTTTCATTTGTATATTTTTAACACATCAGACCAAAACATTTCAGTTTTAAGTATTTTTAGTGTTTGTCAACCTAATATAACAACTCATGTCATCACGGTAGACTTTGGTCATTCCATGTTTAGGTCATCATTCACTGAGCATTTGTGCGCTCCATGTTGTCGCCAGCACCAATGTCCTCTCCCAAAACCTTCCACATTTGCATACAAATGAACATCTAAATGGGCTCAATGACATAATTGACTCGCAATTAGAAATTTTCTTGAGCTGGTCACTTTGCTCTTGGACCAAGCGCACAAAATGAAAGGCGACACACACACACACATACACGAAGAGAGAAAAATTGCTACTATTTTGCATATTAATGAGAGTCATTAGCTGTCACTTGGCACTGGCTGACAAGAGGACTTATTTATGCCCTGGCCCTCAATGCCTGGCTGGGGGAAAGTGTCCACTTCAGCGACCAGCGCTAATTGTTTCTGAGCATGTTGTCCAGCTGATCATCATCATCATCATGGGAAATTAGGCCCGCTTCAAAAAGACAACTTGGCTGATGTTGAGCCTGGCCTATTATGATAACTCTGTGTAAGCTTTTAACTTCTGGTGCTCTACAAGAGCCAAGCTTTTAACTTGGCCTACTAAGGGTCTTGTATCTTGCTGTAAGACTCTAAGTAACAACTATTTAATTCCAAAAAGCTAAAAGATGAGTAAGAATAGCAAGTGACTCAATATGTCGGCCATTATGCTAATATTATGATAAATGGATGTGGGAAGGTTGCACTAAAGTACTAAATATGCTTTTACAAATGTGTCCAATTCAGATTCAGTTTCAAATTTGATACCAAACTTCACATAACACAAACAGAGTGATTGTTTTTAAATCAGAATTAAGAATGAAAGTAACAAAAGCCATGTGTCAATTACCAGATTTAAATCAACAAACATTACAAGGATGAATTCCACTATTATTCCATATTGGGCTTTTTATTTCCTAGAAATGGCACCTTTTCTTATTTTAAGTTTTAGGAGTTTTTTGTTCAATGATGGCTACTAAGAAACCAAGCCACAAACAAGAGGGGGTTTCTAGCATTTTATTGAGGACCTATTGAGGACCTCAGGATTTGTCGGGAGGTTTGTGAATAAGATTAATGTTTTGGGACTTCTGGAAATAATGGAGCGATTACTCTTTAACTGGATTACTAGGCATCAAGGGGATTTTTTCATTAGTTAATGAGGAGATTATTAATAAAGGAGATTTATGTTTGAACCATGTGCTTGATAAAAATATGTATTCCCATGATGCTCAGAAACACAACACAAATGGTATTTTATTGTATAAATATTTTTTATTTTATACAATTCGGCCCCCTTTTAGGCGCTGTGATTTTTGTTATGTCACTTCTGGTTTTTGGTTCCTGTTTCTCTCCAGGGGTTTGTAAAACCCTTGTGGAGTTTGTAAACTTGGCCACGACTGGGCAAGATCGGCAGACCCGAAGAGAGGCCTGCTAGAAATATATGGCTTTTTGTTAGACTCACGATAACTACTGTTATTCCCCGGAATGGTGGAGTTATATCAAAACCTGGACACTGTTCACGTTACTCTAAAATGGGCAATGTACTCTCCTCCTGGCCCAGCCTGCTTCACATCCTGCCGCTGTGACTACAGTTTCACAGCCTTTTTGTGAACCTGTTGCTAAAGCCTCTCAGTCTGTTCATCGTTCAAGCACAGGGTTCACCATTTCAGCCAGGCCAGGTTTTGCTCCTTGTCCAGCTCCATAACAACCTGACCCCTCAGATGGTCGTTCAGTCTGATTCCTATTTTGCAGTTATGTCCCCCAGCAGCTATATAATCCTATCTGGTTCCTGTCTATTTTTAAGTCCAGCAATGCTACAGAGTGAGTGCTCCAGTAGTCCACTCCTGTCTTCAGCACCCTTGTGAAACTTGTGGTGAGCTCTAGTCCTGTCCACTGTGCTCTAGTTCGACCTGTTCCTGACTCCAGCGCTCTGATGAGCACTCTGGTTCCGCCTGCACCTGTCTTCTGCGCTTTGGTAGCACTCTGGTGGCCCTTTCCCTTGTCTCTAATGGAGGTCCCTGCCTCTCTTGCTGTCGGCCGTCACAGTGGCCTTGCCTTCTTCATCACCAACCGCCACTGTCCCTGCCGACCTTTCCTCAGGCCAGGCTTAGGAAACAATAAATCTGATGCTCTTTAACATTTGTTCTTTCTCCCTGAGCAGAAGAAGAAACCTAAGTTTATACTACTCTGGATGACATAACATTAGCTTCAGCTTCTACTGTGAGGAACCTTGGTGTGATCTTTGACCAAGAGCCCTCCTTTACATTATACTCATGCTCATACATTAAAGAAATCTTTTGAACTGCATACTTCCACCTTAGGAATATTGCTAAAATTAGTAGCATCCTCTCACAGAGTGATGCTGAAAACTTAATCCATGCATTTCTTACTTCTAGGCTGCACTGCTGTAACTCCCTACTCATAGGATGTCCCAATAACAACATAAAAAGCATCCAGTTAATATAAAATGCTGCAGCCGGAGTTCTGACTGGACTTAGGAAGAGAGATCACATTTCTTCTGCATTAGCTTCTCTGCGTTGACTTCCTGTAAAATTCTTCTCCTGACTTACAAAGTTCTTCATAGTAAAGCTCCATCTCATCTTAAAGACCTCATGACTCCTTATGCTCCCTACAGAACGCTTCGTTCTCAGAGCGCTGGTCTACTTGTGGTTCCTAGAGTTTCTAAATGTAGAACAGGTGGCAGAGCCTTTAGCTACCAAGCTCCTCTCCTATGGAACCAGCTTCTAGTTCAGGTTCAAGAAGCAGACACTCTCTCTAGTTTTAAAACTAGGCTTAAAATCTTTCTTTTCAACAAAGCGTATAGTTAGACATGGTTCTGGTCACCCTGAACCATCTCTTAGTTAAGCTGCTACAGGCTCAGACTGCTGGGGGACGTCTTTCATTCTACTACTCTGGTTTTCTATTTATTCTATCCACTAACATGCCACTGTGTCCACGTGTGACTAACTTTGTCTCTTTTTTTCTCCTAGTTGTGCTTCTCCCTTTCTGTCGCTCTCTCTGTCCTCATCTACAGGTGTGTCTCCAGTGTTCAGCTGCTGGTCCAACCATCCTGCCTGTGTCTGTTGCTGCTTGTTGTTGTTGTGTTGTTTTCTCTCTTCTCTATCCCTTCACCCAATTGGTCAAGGCAGATGGTCGCCCACATTGAGCCTGGGTCTGCTGGAGTTTTTTTACCTCTATAGTGAGGGGGGTTTCCTCTCCACTGTTGCTATTAAAATGTACACTTTACTGATTGGCTACAAATAAAAGTTTGCTCTATGTGGGTGTATGTTTAGTTGTGTAAGGTCTTAAACCTTACTTGTAAAGTGCCTTGAGATAACAGTTGTTGTGAATTGGCAGCACGTAAATAAAACTGAATCGAACTGAACTGAATTCAATGCTACCTGGATCTGTTCATGTTGATGCCACAACCCTTGCCATTGAGGAAGAAGTGAGTCAGGCAAATCAGAGCCCTTTATCCTGTCCGGACCACTGCCTTTACATTCCTCCACAACTCTGGTCCAAAGTAATTGACTTTTGCCACTCATCAAAACTGCATGTTCACCCAGGTTTTCCCAGGACTCTCAAGTAGGTTTGCCAGTGTTTCTGGTGGCCATCCATCATCAAAGACATGTGCACTCAGTTCAAGAAGCCTCATCACTTACTCTCTGGTTTGGTATACACATTTCCTGTTCAACGTCGCCATGCTCTCTTTCATTGTATTGATAGTGAGTGGATGATACTGGAGAAATAAAGTATATTTAAGTGAAAATAAATATGAAAAATGCAACTATTACCTGTTTTTGTAAGTAAAATATCCCCATAGCTGAGATTACTGATTTCCTAGACACACAGACAACCCATGCAAACCTAGCTCTAATTATCATTACCACAGTACACATGTGCTCATTTGTATCTCTATGTCTCTCAGCTGGAGTGTCACGTAAGCCGCTCTGCAGCAATCCAGAGATGAGGACTGCAACAACAAAGAGGCAGAGGAAAAGGAGGCATTATTTTACACACACACACACATACATATACACACACTTGGCGGTAGTTATGGTCTCGACATCCCCATATTGTAAACAGGGGGGAGGTGACTGCCTCCCTGTGCTTGTTAACATCATCTCCGTCATTCAGCAGACGCGGCACTGGCAGCACCTTGCTGTGCCCAGACACAATCAACATTAACCATGACACACACTTGCACAGCACTCACCATCCTTGTACATTCATCCAAAACTTTACACATACACCACACGCCCACACTCTCACTAATTTGTTCATGTGTCCTACAATCAATTTGCACACAAGTGTGCACATACACTGGTGGATACTAGTGTATATGTGCAAGTGCACACATTAAATCTGTGCATCACACAGGTACATACACACACATTATCCTGGCAGCGCCCTATGCAATCAGCATTATCCATGTGAGCTCCTTAATGGGCACCTCATAAAATAGATGACAGGTCTGCTACTGTAAGACTGTCCGCAGGGGAGACAAACTACCCTTGCTGACACACACAACATGCATGCACACCCACACACACTGAAGATATACAGTAATGTATGTACAATCTCATCAATGAAAACAATGCTTGTAAAAGAACAAGTATGAAATTTGTATTTTTAAGCCCAGTAATCTTTCCTTGTTTGTTTTTCTTCCGTTATGATTTAACATGAAAAAAGCATCTAAGTTGCTACTATATTTTCTCATAGCGTAAATACAGACTACAGACTAATCCTGACAGTGTTATAGAAATAACACATACTAGCATTAGAAGGAAACACAATGAAAAGACTGTGTTGAGAACCTCGCCTTCTATACAATAAGTACATTTCAAACATCTGTCACACCGCCACAATTCAAAATTTGATTTAATCTTATTTTTTATTTCACTATCAGTCAATATTTTTGTAATTCTGCAGTTATTATCAATACTGATTATTGCAACTAATAGAACTTATTGTTAAAAAACACATGAATAAGACAAATTTATAACAAATAATTCTTTATTGGCAGACATTTTAAATACATGGAAATTATGATACGATAAACTTAGTCTCTAAACTCTAGGCAGTATAACTTCTTAGAGAATCATGCAATCACAGCACATCTTCACAATGTACTTTTATTCACTTCACATTCACAACACATAACACATAGAATAATAAAGGAGCAAAAAGGACTAAAAAATCAACACCCACCCACACACACGCACACACATGTGCAAGCAATAAAACCACGATACACTTCAAGCCTGAGTTGAGTTGAAGATGCTATCAGGTAAAGCTGGTTGGTGCCATGCCGCTAGGTGCGAATAAGTGTGTGTGTGGTCACTGGGACATAAAAAGAGAGCACGCCACCCATGTCAGATATATTGCCCTTTCTGCTCATAGCCCCAGAGGCCACAGAGGCTAAGTGCAGACGCTGCCCTCAAATCTGCCATCCACACCCTCACACACACACACACACACACACACCACACACACACACACACACACACACACACACACAGCCTCTCACATGCACATTCAGGGTGCAGTTCACAGCCATGGTTCCTCTGTACATCTCCAATCTGCTACAAGCGACATTCCCCCCACAACTGCCAGTACATTTGACCTTTCCCGTCCAGGCCTAATCGGATTGTGTCCCTCTTTATGAAATCAGACGCTAAAGGTCAGCAGGCTGTTTAACATGAGGTGAAGGCCCAGAGCTATGGAATTTGCTTTGGCACTAAATTACCTTTATTATGTTTGGTCCGTGTGATTCTGTACCCTCTACAAGGCCTCAGGGCTCTGTAAGTGGTGATACATAGAGATGGGCCACAGTTTTCCAAAAAACTACATGTTAACATGTTAAACCTAGATCTATAAACCTAAGTATAGAAAACAGATCATTATATATTATTTGTTATATTTCTTATTTGCACTTCACCACCTTTGTTTTATACTGTGTGTTCTGTCCTTATCTCACTAAAGAGTAAAGAAAAAACTGAAGGAGTACAGTTTAAATGAAGGGCAATCTGACATGGAGCTGCTTTATAGTTCAGTAATAAAACCATATTGATCAGAACGTCTTAAGGTGTAACATTTCAGCACACACTGACTATATATATATGAATAGATTTTGGTTTGGTTTTTGACCAGACTGGTATGTTTTGTAAGCTCAACAGGTCAGCAATATTGGAAAACTGCTGTAGCTTACCATCTTCAGAAGGTGCTGCAACTCACACCTGGATGAAAACACAGAGAGAGCTTGTAAGGCGTGTAGAAACTAGGACCCAAAAAGATACATAGATACATTTAATGATGTTGTATACACAAGGTAAGTGGCAGCAAGAGGCGGCAGGTGTAACACCTTCAAGGTTCGCTAGGTGGCATGCACGTCGCTCTACCAAAGCAAACAGAAATTGGAGTTAGCGCATAAACTTTGATCTTGAATTTGCACACGGAGCCTGAGGAAATATACTTGAGTACTGCTGGGAAATGGCAGGGCTTGAGGTGAGTATGATCCAAAGAAGAAAGTATTCTTCCGACAGAGAGCCTTATAATGGCACATGGTCTGCTGCTTAGTGCTAACATCTATTGCAGTAACACGAGTATATGGGAGGGAAGTTAGTTGAGTAAATATATTTACAAAAGCCTGAAACCGATTAACCTTGATTACTAAAGCTGAAGGGAGCAGATGAAACCTACAGTATGTGAGAAAAAAACAAAGTGAAAAGTGCAGAGAAAATGAAGATTAAGGCATAGACAGACAGTCTGCCCTGAGATGAAAACATCATCCTGGATGCTGGACCCTGTCTATTTAAGGCAGGATCTCTTTGTGACATGCTCTCTGCAACGTCTGTGTGTATGTGTGTGTGTGTGTGTGTGTGTGTGTGTGTGTGTGTGTGTGTGTGTGTGTGTGTGTGTGTGTGTGTGTGTGTGTGGCGGGGGGTTGGTTATGAATGCACATTTGTGTCTCTAACAGAGGTTATTGAGGTTTGTTGTATCTATGTTGACACGTCTTGTGCTCTTGGCAGAAGGATGATGGAGATGAAACTGATCTGTGCAGACAACAATGATAACCTGTCCAAGGCCTCTTACGCACTGTGAGTACAATCAAAGAAGGCAAAACATGATAAATGTTACCAAAGATGACAGTTATCTTTTTCAATCACTCTTTAATTTTGGCATATAAAGAGAAATGTTTTTTTTCTGCTTAAGAAAGTGACCTCCAAACTTCAGCAATTTTACTTTCGGTAAGCAGAGATAAAGTTCTGTATTTCTAATAGACAAAGAAAAAAGAAAGACAAAGAAAGATGGGAAACTGGTTTCTAATAGAATCTCAACTCATCTCTCACTAAAAGCCTCCTCCAGAAACAATTACAGATAAAAAATTAAGATTGTCCATTTAAAACTGAACATGCGCACATTCATAAACCCCTAAACCAATTGTAAAAATGGCCCCTTCTCTGGATGAGCTGCAAATGTTTTCAGACTAATACCATTTCCCTCATCAATCGGCTGCTAATGACTACGAGGTTTCAAACTTGATGTGAGGGAAGGGTCAGCGGCACATAACTTTGTCTGGAGAACCTTGTCTGCAAACTCTGGGGAGTGATGCTTTGCAGTAAAATTGAATCCACTACGTTTACGTATGTGGTTCATAAAGGAGTTAGGAGTGAGTTGTTCTATCATGGCTGAAACAAAACATTTCCAGTACTTATTCTGTCTAAACACTCAATACAAGTCCAAAGCTGACTACAGCCTGATGGTGTGCAACAGGAAACTGAAAAAGAATACATCAGTATCAACATTAGTTGTAATACCTTAAAATTCAGACACCAGTGAAGGTTCCCCTAACAGATTTTACAAGATACGTGTTGACTTAAAGGTAATGATATAAGTCAAGACTTAAGCAACCGGTGAGTTCTGTGGAGGCGTTGAGGGACTGCACAGAATATAGAACATACTGTTTTGGAGTGCTCATTAAACCAACACACAGGAGCCAGATGAATATGCCAATCGCAGTCTAAACAGGCCTATCTGATAAATAGGTCTGTGTGATGGGAGGGCTGTTGTACTATTACAGTTACACTCACTGCAAAATAAATAAAACATGCTGTGGGACTTCAAACTACTGTAGGTCACAATGAGAATAGAACTGGCAAGGGAAACATTGAAATCAAAACACTCATTACCTTATTCCACTCATAAAACCATAATACTCAAGGTTGCATTATAAAAACCTCATTTACACATTAAACACTCTACACTTGTTAAGCTTAGACTCTTTTATCATTACAAAGTCCACCACTTAAGCTCACAACATAAATACAAGTTGCAGCGGGCTGTACAGTAAAAACACTGGAGAGTGCACATGCTTTCCATCAAAAATTAACTTGAGTAGCTTTGATAATTATACGATGGTGTAAAATATTTAACAGCAAACAGAGAAATTGCTCTTTAGAGCAGTTTGAATGAACATCAACTTCATCCAGAACAATAACAATTACAAACTGCTGACTGCTCTGTCATTGTGTATGTTGCTGTGTCTGACTTATTCTACTTTGCTTCTCTCTCTCTCTGAGGTTCTCTTTCTACACCTTTCTATTTGCATCTCTCCCTTGCTGCAATGAAGGGAGGGAGGGAAAGGAGATGATTTAAGGTAATGAGAGGAGTAAAACATCATTAGTGCAAATTAACTTTTGTCAGCTGAGGTGATCTTGGTGGGGGCGCTTCTGCCACCGGCGGCAGCTCACATAATGGCAATTTATGCATCAACGTGTGTTCCAGTGTGCGCGTGTGTATGTGTGATGGTGGACATCAAGGACACTTTCAGTTTTAAAGGGCAAGTCCAATCATTTGAATGGCCTTTCTTACACACCTTGTTTTCGTACCAACTAATCAAAATATTACAGCTGTGATCTGCAAAGGTGAGAAGACGGCACACACAATGACCTGTAGTTAACTAGGCAGCTATCGGCACCACATCTATCTATCTATCTATCTATCTATCTATCTATCTATCTATCTATCTATCTATCTATCTATCTATCTATCTATCTATCTATCTATCTATCTATCTATCTATCTATCTATCTATCTATCTATCTATCTATCTATCTATCTATCTATCTATCTATCTATCTATCCATCCATCCATCCATCCATCCATCCATCTATCTATCTACCTGTCTGTCTGTCTGCCTGCCTGTCTGCCTGCCTGCCTGCCTGCCTGCCTGCCTGCATGTCTGTTTGTCTGTCCATCCAGCCCCGTCCATCTATGTCTGTAACCATCCATCTGTGTATCTATCTTTGCTTTTGTCACATCAATCACTCAAGAAAACCAAGCAATCCTCCGTGTAACTACACATGTGTGCAGTAACACTCCTAACCCAGGATTTCCATCGGAAAGTGCCACAGCCACTCCAACGTCAGTTGCCAGAGTTTTGTTGTCATAAAACTGTCTGCCAGCAAAAGGAAAAAGCCATGGTCATGTTTAATGCATGTGGTGAGTGTTGCACTCAGCACTGGGCTCTAGTCCATTAAGAGGGAACAAATGGTCGTTGGAAACAAGACAAGCTCAGCATAGGTCAACCAGCTCCAAGGTTTGGGGTGATGTGAATATGGATGTCTGTCCTGGACCTCATACTAAAACGCAACTGGTTGACAATGGGTACAGCACTGAACACATTCTTCCCTGAATTAATCGTGGAGTGTGAGACGCTGCTTGTGTATCCCTATAGCGGATGGTTTCAAAAGAAAAAAGCATAATAGATATATAGAAAACAGACAATCAAAACTGATTTGGAATAACAGATTTTCATGACTTGAATACTGCTTAATTGTCCAAGAAAAATCAGTTTTGTAATTATCACCACAGGACCAAGTTATAGAGAGAAAAAGAGAAACTGAGGAAGAGAAATAAAAATAAAATAATTCGAATAAAACCTTGAGATTGTTCGCACAAACCTCTTTCATACACATCACAGCACAAGATCTGGGCAGAGAGGAAAGAATTAATTCTGAGGTTGTATTTGTGTTGTACTAAGATGCAGTATGACTTGAAGTTTTTTTATATGTTTTTTACACACCCACAAAACAGATTAAGAGTATTCTACCTGTGCATGGTTGGAAAGGTGAATTGTCTGCAATTGTACAGTCCTTTTTTATGTTAATGTTTCTTCAAGCTCAACACTGCTTCCCATTCACCCATACGCACACACACATACACTCACACACTGATGGCAGAGCTGGGTTCAGTGTCTATGTGCTTCTTAAGGCACAGCCACCCCAACAACCGACAATATACAGTGTGAGATTGTGTGTCTTTGCACGTGGCCAACCTGACTGTGTGTACTGTATGTGTACAGTATTACTGTGTGCATGCGCGTGTGTGTGTAAGTCGGAGAACGTAAGAGGTGGGCTTTTGTCAACCTGTTCACGGTGGCACTGACATATCTTAATCTGCTTAGTTAGCGGCCAGGGGTCTTTAGCTAACGGATTATCAGCCCGATTTGAGTAATAGACTCCTCATTTAGCTCTAATGCGTTTTGCATAAAGAGCACCCTCCCTTCATCACTCTTCAAGATGAATCTGCTTCCTAGCTACAAGCTATAAGAAAAAAGCAACTGCATAAATCATAACATTTTACTAATGAAGGCAAAGTTATAACATTAACACAGCCTCTGTAGTGCACACACAGTAACTGCATTATAAGCTGTGTAATAGGCCAAATACACACATACTGTACAGTATAGTATAGTATAGTATATGTATACTGTACCATTAAATAAGTAGCCCTTATTTAATTCTGACCTGCCTTTACACAAGTTTAACTTTTACTTAATGAGCAAACCTAGTTCCCAGCATTCACGCTAAAAATATTTTTCCCTTTTTTGGCTTTCTTTTAGAGAAATTTAATATTTTGGTCCTTTTAATACTACTTTCTGTTCATCCATAAGCATAAAGCTATTTCAGTAGCCTGATGTTGCTATAGAACAGCTACCTCTATTTAAATATATTTATATTAAATATAAATAATTAATAAAAACAACAATTTAAAAAACTTTTGAGGGGAGGCTATGATGCAATCATTTCTTGGTTAGACCGGTTGATCCATATTTCCATCATGACTTTATGGCGTTACAGCAGCTGTGTAGTTTTCTTTGATATCTCAATCAGCTGTGTTGTTTCTATCTATGTGCCTTGTTTGTACTTGCATACTAACTGCATCACCACATTACCAAGTTGCTTTTAATAAAAAATGCAAGCAATGTCTAACACTGATGCTAACCAAAAAACAACACTGAAAAATGGCTAGACTTGATTAAAATTGTAATATTAATTCTGCGGCCTCACAGAATTCCACATCCAGCAATGTTATTGTGTTGTTTAACTAGACAGGCCAGAGTCATTTTTGTGTAATCCCACCAGTGTCTAAAGGCATTTGCTTTGTGCCACGAAAAGAAAACGCAAAGAAAATGCAATTAGACATTAATATCCTCATTTTGTCCCACAGCTACAACTGCTAACATTATAAAATGTCTTGCAAAGCCCAGTCATGACAAGTCAGCTACAAAAAGATAATTTTCCACGTTATCATTTGAAAAATACATTGTGAAGGCATGCAGTCCAGTACTAAATGCAGTAGAGGAGACATTGATTTCCTATACTTCTAATCTTTGTTGGCCCCTCATTGTTTTTTGCCCCACCGTGCCCCCTAAGGTTAGAGCCACCGCATATCTAAAACCTTTAATCTAATTTCAGCACAATGACAAACTCACATTGTTAAATACAGCATGTGATCAGTAACGGAAAGACTTCAGGATTTTTTTTTATTTTATTTTACGTGCCTGTGCTTGTACAAAACAGCATGATGCTCAGGTACACGCAATGGGATTTCTATAAATTATATAAATGCTGCAAGTATTATATAGTGGCTTTAGAAGACTTGCAATTTTTCCTTCTTATTTTATAATTTATCTTCTGATGCTCATCACATTATTTCAACCGATGCATGTCATGTCATTTAAAAAGTAGAACATTATACTATTGTTATTAGTGAACAGTATTAATAAATTGCCTATTTAATTATTTGGAAAGGTTTCGAAGCCCTGGCTTTGCTGATTATTATATAAGTTACATAAGTTTTATAATTAAGTAACAACTGTTTATATTTATAGATCTGCTCATTGATTGACTTTATACCTGCATAATCATGCAACGCCATGTGAATGGAGACATAAAACTATGTGTATGTGTGTATAAATCTCTTGACTTGTAGACAGACCTCATTAGCCCCTCACACAAGTGTGTGTGTGTATATGTGTGTGTGTGTGTGTGTGTGTGTGTGTGTGTGTGTGTGTGTGTGTGTGTATTTGTTTATTGCAAACAAGAAAGGATGCATGTAAAAAACAACAGATGCATGCCACCAAATATGTTTTTTCATACACACATAGACAGTCACCCACAAACACATACAAAGCAGCCCCAGGTCTACTACTGCCATCATACACACTTGGCCTGTCTGGGTGACACACACAGTTTGTTTGGTAGTTTTAATTTGACAGGGCTCTGAATAGAGCTTCTGAAACACACATTCACATGCTTTTCTCAGACCTACACACACACACACACACACACACACCTTTAATTTGACAGCGCTCTAACAAGAGCCTGCTGCTTGTCAAATGTTCTCCAGTGGCAGCAGGGATCCGCAGAGCTGAGGGGGTTCTGTTCAAGGACATCTGTAAAAACGTACACACGCGCACACATACACATACACACACCCACTACTAACACAAGCTTACTTTGAAAATTCTGTGAGAGGCATCCTGCTACACCACACGATAGGATAGAGGCTGCATTCATGCTGAGGGGTTTCTACACTGCTGTTCCTCTCACTCTCCATCTTCCTCTCCCTCGATGTCTCTGTCTTTTTTTCTCTTTATCTAAGATTCCATCGCCTTTTCGCCTCTTTTGGTCTTAAGTAGAGGGCTGAGGGGCTGAGATAGACCAGGGGAGATTTTGATGACGGCTCCCTGTCTGGTCCAATGAGCCGATTCCGTTCACCAAACACACACACATATATAGACACACACATCATTTTCTCTTCATACTTCAATCCAAAAACACCAGGAGACCTTTTAAAGTTACTCAAAGGCAGATGGGACTTTGATCCTGATCCTCTGGATTTCATCCTATTGAAAGTATTTGTGTGCATTTTTGATGCATTTATTCTTCCTCTGTGTGTATGTGGGGAAGAGCTCATGCTGTCTCGCACTCGGCATCCACGGGACACTTTGCTCATTAGGGAAGAGAGGGTGACTTGAGTGACTTCTCCTTGGCTCCCTGCTCAACTTGATCATAAGGCTTCTCCCATAGAGTGAGAGAGAAAAGCGAGGATTCAATGTCGCGTGTCCCTAGGAAAAGACAGCATGACACACCTGGACATGGATGTGTGAGTGTGTGAGAAGTGAAACAAATTGGAGTAGAAAGATAAGGGAAAAAAAGAAAGTGGTGAATTACTATATATAAAATATATGTGCGTAACTATCCATTGTATCTAATAATTATTATTTGAATATTTGAATTTAAGCATCTATATTTAAAAATGTAAAAATTTTAAATAAAGATGCAGAAATGTACTTACTCACAAGAGAGTTAAAACGTTCTTGTTCTGCATTATTGTAGGGAAGCATGTAAAAAATTCGGTGGAAAAATGTCATTGTTATCATGGACCAGAAAATCACAGCATGTCAGACCTAAAATCAAAATGTCAAACATTATAAAAAAAACATTCCAGATCATGGTAAAAAGGGACAGAGCTTCGCCATTAGATTCTATCTAATACTATGTGCATGAGCGTGTGTATGCCTGTCAGATAAAATACTGCATATGCTCACCCAATGATCTAGAAGGGGAGTT
The DNA here is from genome assembly GCA_030770545.1 of Macropodus opercularis. Lineage (NCBI taxonomy): Eukaryota > Metazoa > Chordata > Actinopteri > Anabantiformes > Osphronemidae > Macropodus > Macropodus opercularis. The sequence continues at coordinate 3,006,628 of CM061105.1, forward strand.
CACAGGAAAGCATCCAAAATGTCAGTGTGTATATAAATACAAACGTCTTTTCCATTGGTAGTGACATTAAGAATGTGTGGATGCTACCCAGAATAAATGGATTTCTCAAAGAAAGTTCAGTTTTTGGCTTTGCATGATAACCAGCAATCCAAAACGCACTAGAGAAACAGTAACATGTTTGAAGGTGTTGATCATATTTTTTGACACAACTGCTCTTCCATAGTGAAGATTCTTGATCTTGCCCTGATAAAAGCACCTCAGATTATTTGAATTCCGTAAATCACAGCTAAAAGTCAATGTGTAAAGCCAAGGTCTATGAAACTATCAGCGTGCAATAGAGAACGTAGACGATATGTTACTACATTGCCAAGTGCTACCACTTAATACCATTAATCTTGGTGCTCTCCCTGCCATCTCTCTCTCTCCATCTTAGCGTTGGAGTGCTGAGCGTCCTCTAAAAGTATGGATCTTGACCGTAGCCATTTTCCATGGAACAGGAAAAGGCTAAAGAGAAAGCACTGACCCCTTTTCACCGCAATTTTCCTCTCATCAACTCGTGAAACTTCATTAACTTCCATGGGGTAATTTCTTCTTTCAGTGCGTTTCTTGAAGGGGCTGTTATGGCATTTTTTCCCAATCCATCTAGTCTATTTTCTTGTGTTTCTCTACTTTTATTACCTCCTTTTTCCTTCACATTTGAAAGGATTTTAGGACAGTATTACAGCTACTCAGCTGTAGAGGTTGTTGCTTTGTGCACAAATACAGCAGCACAAGTTTCCACCTAATTTTCATGTGTTTTTGAACACAAGTAGCTTTTTTTAAAAACAATATCTCACTCATTATCCTTCAACAGCTCACAATAAAATATCCACTGATTCTAGCCGATGCACGTCTCAGCGAGTCAATGCAGACTGGCAAGAGTGAGTCAATGCTGCCCTCTTTAGGAATACAGCTGTCATTGTGTAGGTTTAGTGCTCTTGGTATGGTTCATGGTGTATGAAGTAAGTGTAAATACTGTATCTACTAGTATTAGTATATTTCTGATAATTCTTTTTACAAACTATGCTAGATTACATGAGACATATAATCTAATTGATAGAAACAACAAATTATTACAGATCAAACTACTTAATGTGTTAATTTTAGTTTTCCCCCCAGCTATATTTCTTCTTAAGACCACTATATTGTAGTAAAATAATGCAATAAATGTCCTAAAGTAAATTATATAGTTTATATTATAAAAACATTATAATAATTTGCTGTCTTATTTGTTATTTGTGTATGTATGCTATGAGATACAAAATGATTTTGCAATACTTAGTTATGTTCATGGTGATAAACAAAAATCAAAAATATCTAAAAATATAATTAGAGTTTTTCAACTTTTAGATGTTGCGGACACTGTCTGGGTCATGTGCTTCCTACATGTACTTTATGTAAATCCAATAAAATCACTAGCAGAACCAAAGCAGCTTTTTTCACATGTACTCTAGAACGTAGTGTTCTTCAGTCTGTGCTGATATGTAAACTCTGATCTTTCTCCCTTTCCTCCAAGCAGCTCTACATGATACATGAAGTACCAGGGCCAAGCCTGGCATAAGACAAATGCCAATCACTCATTTTTCCAAATATCACATCTGACGTATTGTAGACATTCAATTCAGAGCCATAGTCTTGGCTGGCATAGTCCAGCTGAGTTATTTTCCCCTTCACCTTTCGTTGCAGACATTATGTATCTATACAAAAAAGGTTACCAATATGACTATTACAGAGTATGTGAATGGACATACTACAACAACTGACAAACTACAACAACAAAACCAATAATGAAAAACTAGACTCCTACAATATTCAAATCTTACAGTAACTCAATTAATATTAATATTATTGTATTATAATATCAATTATTTCAATTGTAATAAGAATATAAACAATTGCTATTACTGTTAGACAAAGCGATTGACAAAGAATGAGACTGAGAAAGAATGTAAGAAAGTGAGAGGGAAAAAAGAAAAGATGATTGTTTCATGAAGATAATCGATATTTGAGGTGCACAATTTTAGAAGGTGGATTTAAAATTAAATTGCCAAGTATTTAAAAAAAAACATTATTAAAAATAATTAAGCCAACTAAACCATACTTTTCAATGAGTAATCAGATTTATTGAAGGCACATAAGTTAAAATAACCCATTAGTTGTGCTGGATATACTGTTTACATTCATCATCAATTAACTTGTCCCTTCAACTAAATCAAATTTGTGTCACATATTAGGGTGGGTTATTCAACAATTTGTGGATAAAATAAATTATATATTCATGTTTAAGGCAATATGAACTTAAACTAGTCAAAGAAAACATTGAAACATTTCTTTTTTTAATATAGTTACGTTCATTGCCAGCACCCTTGTGATCTCACTTGAAGGACAAATTGTGAAATTAAAAGCATAAATACATTTGAAATTTGATACTGTAAATACAAGATTATCCAGCCCAATCAGTTTTAGTAATCACTACTACTAATCTATTCATCACATTTCACAGCAATAATAAATACCATTTAAATTATTCTAAGCTATTAAACTTTTCAGTGTATTCTGTCTTTATTATTACTTTTTACATGTGATACAAATGAACGGGCTGCAACAGGCCTTTGTGTCAGGGGTGAGTGAGCTGCAGTATTTGTTACGGCTTTTTCCATACATGGATTAAGCACTGCAGACCTAAACCACATCTATGGAAAACTTTAGAGATGTGCAGTAATTGACAGAAATCATCATCAAGATCGTGTACAGTGCAAATTCTGGCTAAGTTGCCAAATTTCAATCTTCACTTGTGTTGTAGTATTCTCTTTACATCTCTTCGAAATGTCATAATGCACTTTCCAGCAAAATCTCTTTCACTGATTTTGAATATGTTGTCTTTTTATCTCAGTACCTTTCAAGTCCTTCATGCAATTAATTAGGAAATTGCGGCACATCAGAGTGTACTGCTCAGGAAAAGCCCGAAAATGACTGACATGGGAACTGGATACAAAATCAAAACTGTCCACATGGGTGCCCTTCTGCTTCAGAGTGTCCATGAAGACCGTGATGTCCTTGTGCCTGATCACCTGGTCAGCTTTGGAGAACAGACAGAAATGAGGCCATGCAGGTGGTCTCTCCCGCACAGCATCATAGTGGCTTTTGTGAATGTACTTGGTCAAGGGATACAGCACAATTCGCAACAGGAAAACAGTCACAGCGAAAAGTCCTAAAAGGAAGTACCTTAAAACAGGACTTACATTTGGCCCTAAGGTGGCTGTCAGTGCACGCAAGGCTCCACGGACATTCCCGCTACCAGGGGCGCTGTCTACTACAGCCCCGATAACACACAGAGAACTAAAATGTTTGTCAGTGTACAACAACTCTACAACATACCGGTACAGCATAAAGCCACCATTACTGAATATGTGAAAGAAAATAGGACTATTCTCCACCTCGTAGTCATAAAGGATCTCCAGCAGCTTGTGGGCTGTACTGCTCAGCTCCTTATAGCCAAACGACTCTGAGATGAAGACTGTCTTCAGAGGAGCTGTGTAGCGGATGGTGACACAACCCTAAAGCGAGGGAAAACAAAGAAATAAGTCAATATAAGATGAGATGCACAAAAGGAAATTGCAGCAAGCTGTACAGAAAGCTTTGACCTGCTCGTTGTAGATGGAGCTGTATTTGGAGAGGTGTTTGTCTTTGCAACCAGCCCAGCCCAAGAGTATCACTACTGGCTCCTTTGTCCCCTGCCAGTGTCTCTCTGAAAGCAACACACGCGACGTTAGCCGAGCTGTCACGTCAAGCTAAGCTACACACTAACAAGCGAGTAGCAGGATTACATTCTCACTCCGCGTAGGCTTATATACGGTTAGCATGCGCGGTGAGTGAAGTGAGGCATGAACACACAGCACAATAAAACGATGCTCACCAGATGTCCCCGCATCTGGAAACACGATATTATAATCTATGTCGTCTGCCATTTCTGTAAGCATATTATCAGCTGTCCTTCGCAACTGTTAATGTTCGGTTCATCTGGTTGTTGTACAAAAAAAAGATGATGACTAAGCTACAGATCACTGAATTAAGCACATAATAAACAGCATTGGTATAGCAGACAGATCGGTTGACAGTGGACCGTCATTACGTTTAACTTCCGCTCTTCCGCTAGGACGCTCTTCTTCTTCTTTATATTTTAAACAGCCAGCTAAATATACGCCCTATCGCCCCCTGCCGTACAACGACAATGACGATAATTAAAATATATTAAAACTATATAATTTATTTATAAGTGCAGTGCAGTATAAAGATATCGTAAACAACCTCCAACCTGTACTTACAATAAGTCCACAACTGACTACTACCACTGAACACTTTATTAAGGTCAAATTGATGAATTAGTTCAAACGCTGGTTACAAAAACTATAAAGCATGAATGTCATGATCATGTGATCTAAATACCAGTAGCAGAACTGCAAACTGTGTTGAACACTTTTCTGAAGTATGACGCTCCCACCCCTGTACTTCACAGTTGAGATAGTGTTCTCTGGCCTGAAAGGTTCCCCTTATTTCCTCAAAATAAGACAAACCACGAGGCAGCTCTCCAGAAAATTCTGATCTTTGTGCATGTGCAAACTATAATCGGTCTTTTTATGTTACTTTTGGAGTACAGGCATCTTCCTCACCAAGTGACCTTTCAGACCATGTCAGTTCAGAATTTGTTTCACTCTAGACAATGACACTTAAGTGGTTTCAGACAACACCTCCACAAGATCTTGTTTCTCTTCTTGGGTTGATAGACACATCTCATACCAAGGCACGTTGATCTCTGGGTGTCCTTTCTGAGCGTTATAATGGCTGGACATTCCCATGCTGTTTATACTTGATTATAATTGTTTGAACAGATAAACATGGGTCCTTCAGGCATCTTAAACCAAGAACGAACCAGATTTGTGCAGGTCCATTTAGTTTTGATTTTCCCATGTCACATTTAAAAAAAAATGTGTTCGAGGTGTGCCTCCACTTAACTGAATGGTGTTAATTAATGTATTAGATGTTTTCAAATATTGCATAATCACCTGACCTTTCGGCAGTTAACTAATTTTAAAGCTCAAGGGTTAGGGTTAGCTCAAACAGATGTTACATCTTTACAAAAAGTAACAATATAAAAGTTTGTATGCAAACACAGTCATTAATTAAACTTAGTCAGGGCATCATTTGTAATTATTAGGGGTTCAACTGACCTTGTCTCACCGTTTCTTCTGTCCAACTAACAAACAAAACAACACGTTGTTCATCTAATTTTCAGCATCTTTATTTAAAAAACAAACAAAAAAACGTAGTTAACGCAAGTGCTGCTAATAAAAATAAAAACAATAACGTTAAGCACATTCAGCATCTTAGATTAGCATTTCAGCAAGTCAACATAATAAGCTATTCAGTTCAAAAAGTTTGACCTGGTGGCAAAAAAACTCTGAAACTTCTAGCAATCCATCAAAGATTAATAAAATGTCTGCCTCATTGTGATATTAAATTAAATCTCACTGGATCTCAAAAGTCAACAGTGATCCTCAGAGGTCCAGGAATGTCAAACTTGATAACTACATCCTCTCACCCCATACCATCTCCATCTTTTGGATGTGGGCCTTAGATGACTTTGAGAAGGTGCTTTTCACCACGTTGAGAGGAGCTGCCTTGCCACTGAGGTACACCTTATTGAGACAACTAGGTAGCAAGATTTGCTCTTCTTCCTGTGCAGCAGCTTCCACTCTTTCTGACTTTATAAAACTACATGAGTAGGCAAAGATGAATCCTGTCATAAAAGCATCAAACCCTGCTCGGTGCGTTCCTGCATCAGCTTTCTTTTGCTGACTGTCTGTCTTTTGGATGTGATCATTATTTTCACGGTCTTCCCCAGTTCCACTTTGGACATCGTCGTTTGTATTGTTGGTTTGGGTGCAGTCTTTGTTGCCATCACACACACTGATTCCCTGGCTGTCTGTTTTTATGCTTCCTCTCTCACTGAATTGTGTACCATCAGGGCAGGCCACATGCTGGTCATCTGGTTCTTTAGCATCCATCTCCATGCAGAGTAATTTGTTTTCAGGGGCACCTTCACATACGTGGGAGCTTCCTGCTACATCTTCTCTACCCCTCTTCTTCTGCTTTTGTCGCTTTCTCTTTTTTTTCTTGTCCTCTTTACTTTTCTCATCTTGGAGAATGATAAGGTCAGTGTCATGAGACAGTGGACAGTGGTTGCCATTTGGACACCAGCCAAATGCCTATCAGACAAGCACATATTTAGTTAATTACAATTACATAAATAACAATCCTCAGAGTAAAATGTATCCATAATATTGTATCTTGCAGTAGGACAGTCCCAAAACTATAAAGATACCTCTGTAAAAAAAGTTTAAAAATACAGAAACTCACAGAAAAGCGCTGACAGGTGTCCATGTGTCCATCAGCAGATGTTACAGCTGGACACACTTTGTAGTCCACATAGCTGGACATTTGCTTGGTATACTGACAGAATTCTAAATGAATATGAGGTCCAGCCCCTGTGGAGGTCACACTGCGGCTGTTATCCAGCTTACTGGACAGAGGAGGAGATATTATGAGGAACAATATGACTAAAAATAGTAATAGATAAAAAAATGCATAGATTAAAATAATGTTTTATGACATGACATGATTACTCATGATGTGTCCTAATACATAAAATCATAACAAAAAATGCAGGCACAGACACAAAGACACACACACCATCAACAAGGCATGTTCAGAAGTCCAAAGTATTTAATATACTATCTTAATGTCAAAAAGTTATAGAGGCTGCTAAATGTTTATTATAGATATCACAGAACATTGGGTGGCAAAGTCGTACCGTGGCACTCTTGATATGGTGTCCAACTGTTAATATATTGTTACATATTGACAGTTGGTTTTAATGCTTTGGCCACCATATGAGGATAAATGGATAAATGAATGACCATAAAGCAGTTAAAAAGGACTCAGTTAGTGTGTGAAAGTTAAAATAACCCTACCCGCACTATACTCTACCTACACTTACCATTTCTTATACGCATACTCCAGATAGGATGCAGAGAGCCGGAGCTCAAATTCAGTGATGTATTTGGTGTCATAAATTCCAGCAGGAAACATTTCAGACAGGTCAGCTGTGAAGGTGGCCAGACGCTCAGGCATGTGAGCATAGAAACACTAGTTAAAAATAGGAATCCACACCAATTATAGTTAGTTAAAAGTGCAGTATCGACCAATCAAACAATAAAGCTGATATAAATCAATAATAATTGGCAGAGTTAATATTGCATTTTTAACTACAGTTAATGACAAACACTTGCTGATGAACACAAAAGCTACAAAAAGTGGTTTAATATTAATTTCTTTCCAAATGCAACAAATTCTGAAACTTTACAAAGAATTTTTTTTTTTATAAAAGACAAAGCTAAGACATGTTACCTGGTAAAGGAAAGCCATGTCAATCAAGCCATTGTGGAGTACGACTGGCTTCCTTGCACGGAGCAGTTCAGTGAATAGCGCCCTGATGTGTACACCCTGATCGTCTGATCGATCCTTACAATGACAAACAAGAAGAAAATCTGATAACCGTGTCTGAAGAAGTCTAATGGCCTTTTCATAGTCCTGTTCTATGACATTATTATTTCATATACTCAAAATAGACATAGGAAGAACACAAAAAGACAGTTGGCAAAAGACAACGCTTTGAATGTGCAGTAAAGCACAGAGAATCATGTAAGCAATATTACCTTATTATTTCCCTTGCAGTATGGGATTCCATGAGCATACTGTTGGTTAAAATCAAATCCATGCTGCACCAGAAACTGGACTGACTGGGGCTCTATGATATACTCTTCTGAGCACAGTAGTGTGAGGTTATAAACCTGGACCAGATATGTATCTTCTACCTAAAAAAAGAGAAGACGTTGAAGATATTGACAAGTAATTATTCTGGACCAGCAAATTCTCTCAAATGACATGGATAAAATGCTTCCAGGGAGTCACCTACAATAATTGACAAATAAATTACCATTTGGAATATATAATAATCAGTTTGATATAATATACAAACACAGTATGTTGTTATACCTTGTGATTCTGTTTCTTATAGCAGGCAATGCCCAGGGAGAGGATGGAGCGAGAACGAGCTGCATGACATATGGCTTTATATCTGTCCTCTATAGATCTGATCAAAGCAGTATAGCAAGGGTCAGGGCAAACTTAACAAACACAATTCACGTCAGCAAGTTCTCTTAATGCTATTTGTAGTAATTGAGAAAAATGAGTACAAAGTAGGAGATGATCACTGTTTTAACTCACTCTGCCAGCAAGGACTTCCTGTTTCCAAGACCACTCAGCTCCTGAAACAACACAAATTATGTCTCAATTATTTTGACAGTGATTCCCCTGGATCGAATGAAATATTACCAATACATTAATCATCTGTTAACGAGGAGGAAATAACTACGGTTATTTTCTACGTGACAGGTCAATATAACTCAGACACACACACTCAACACTTACCGTATCTACTGCAACGAAGCAACACGTTTTAATGGCGACAACCATAGCAGGCCAAAGCTCTTTGAAGTTATCATTCTGGACATCAATAATTGGAACAACAAACGAAGACACCATGTTTGTCTTAACGCAATTAGCTTTAGCTTTAGCTTTACTTTCAGGCACAGTTAACAGTTACCTGCAAACTGCCGCACTAACAAAAATTAATAAAATTAACTACATTCCAATTCTATTAACTATCAAGAGTTCTTTAGAAATATCTTGCTTGTTGCCTACTTCCTGTATTCATATATAACGTAGTTATTGTTAACAAATAATACTTTCAGCTTTTCCAACCGTAAACATTTCAACGTGCTCCCACGACTACTTGGGGTCCTGTGATGACTAATCCATACAGTTCAACTACTGCCAGTGCAGAAATAAATAAATGCGTGTCAAAATGTAAACAAAAATCCTACGCTTCATTAACACGCAATTTTCTTCGATAGATATGTAATTTTCATGAAAATGTTTTCATCTATTTGACAATTCGCGTTTGAAAACATTTTCAAGCAGGCGCTCAGACACACGTAAACAATACGTCACCAAATTCAACCATCGAGAAGGAGCGCCATTTTGGCTCAAACAAGTCAGAAATATTTTATCTCCGAGAAAGTATTTTATATTACATCCATGAATTACAGATGTAGGAATGTGCTGGATGGCGCTCTGGTTTCCGTAAGTTAACACTTAATGTGAATATTAAAATGTATTCTTTTGTCGCTACGCAAGTAGTTAGCAACGATTTAAATCCCTGAGCTAAGTTAACATCTGCTAAATTTAACCTTGCCGTCCGGTTTAACTACTGCAATGGGAGGCTGCTCCGCTCCGAACTGCTCCAATTCAACCAGCATAGGCAAACAGCTGTTTAGATTCCCTAAAGACCCTGCACGCAAGAAGAAATGGGTGGTGAACTGTCGACGGGACTTTGAACCAACTCCACATTCAAGACTGTGTCAGGTAAGTTTAGGCCGAGGCATCATTGTGTTAACTAATTCAATTCAATTTAATTCATCTTAATTTATATTGCGTCAATTCACAACGTCAGTTATCTCAAGGAAATTTAGTTGTGTAAGGTCTTAAAGCTTACTTGTAGACCCAACAAATCCCACATAGAGCAAGCTTTTAATTGTAGGCAGTCAATAAAGTGTTTTATTTATTTATTTTATAAATTTTATTAGCAACAGTGGAGGAAAAACTCCCTCTCTAGAGAGGAAGAAACCTCCAGCAGACCCAGGCTTAGTGTCATCTGCCTTGACCGGTTGGGGTAAAGGGGTAGAGAGTAGAGAAAAGAACACAACAACAACAACAACAACAACAAACAGCAGTCTAAGTCTATAGCAGCTTAACTAAGAGATGGTTCAGAGTGACCAGAAGAAGAACTTTGTAAGTGAGGAGAAGAATTTTGATTTCTATCCTAGATTTGACAGGGAGCCAATGCAGAGAAGCTAGTGTAGGAGAAATGTGACCTCTCTTTCTAAGTCCAGTCAGAACTCTGGCTGCAGCATTTTGAATTAACTGAAGGCTTTTTAAAGGGTTATTGGGACATCCTATAATTAGGGAGTTACAGTAGTCCAGCCTAGAGGTAACAAATGTATGGATCAGTTTTCCAGCGTCACTCTGTGAGATAATGCTCCTAATTTTAGTAATATTCCCAAGGTGGAAGTAGGCAGATCTAGATATTTCTTTAATATATGATGTAAAGAAGAGATCTTGGTCAAAAATGACACCAAGGTTCCTCACAGTAGTATGTTGTTATACCTTTTGATTCTGTTACTTATAGCAGGCAATGCCCAGGGAGAGGATGGCGCGAGAGCGAGCTGCATGACATATGGCTTTATATCTGTCCTCTATAGATCTGATCAAAGCAGTATAGCAAGGGTCAGGGCAAACTTAACAAAATGCATGTCATTGAGTCAGAAACACAATTCACATCAGCAAGTTCTCTTAATGCTATTTGTAGTAATTGAGAAAAATGAGTACAAAGTAGGAGATGATGACTGTTTTAACTCACTCTGCCAGCAAGGACTTCCTGTTTCCAAGACCACTCAGCTCCTGAAACAACACAAATTATGTCTCAATTATTTTGACAGTGATTCCTCTGGATCGACTGAAAGCTAACTTTATGTTATCCAGAGTAACAATCTGATTCAATAATGAGTCTCTGTGGTTTTTAACAATTAGCAATTATAATAACCTCAGTTTTATCAGAATTTAGTTGTAGGAAGTTATGGAACATCCAGGATAATTTAAACAAGTTTGAAGTTTGATTAATTGGTTTGTTTCCTCTGCCTTCATAGACAAATATAACTGAGTATCAACTGCATAGCAGTGAAAAATGTAGTGTTTCCTAATAAAATTACCAAGAGGAGACATGTAAAGACTGAAAAGTATTGGACCAAACACAGAACCCTATGGAACTCCAAAGCAAATTTTTGTGTGGATGGAAAATTGAACATGAACATGAACAAATTGGAATCTGTTCAACAGATAAGGTTTAAATAATCCCAGTGCTTTGCCTTTAATCCCAATGCTATGTTCCAGGCTCTGCAATAGAATCTTGTGATCTATCGTATCAAATTCTGCACTAAGATCTAACAGGACAAGTACAGAAACTAGACCATTGTCTGAAGCTGTGATAAGATCATTAGTGACTCTGTAAATGTTTTAAAACAAACCTGTTAGCCAAGAGGATCCCACAAAGTTAAACTGGACATATTATTTGTAAAGCGAAAATTTCATCTGGGTTTGATTGATACTACTTGCTTATTACTTGCATCTACAGTGACGTACAGCACTGTAGTTTGTACATTATGATTGATAACTGTTCTCATATTTGGTCTAAAATGCATAAGAAAATATCTGTCTTGATTCTGTAAGGACCACTTTGAGCAAAGCCAGTTTGAGGAGATAGCCAGGTCTCCAGCTGGGGGAAAGAAACTCAAACCCAACGCCATCCCTACTCTGTTCAATGTTGGAGACCCTCCTTACCCTGTTGTCACCACCCAATACATCCTGTTGCCCCTGAAACATGAACCAAGTAAGCCTTTTTGATCCACACATTTACTTCATTTACAGTGAATTTACCAAGTCAAGAACCTTATGACCATCTCTAAATAAACAGGAATGTATACACATTATACAGCAATTTAGATTCAAAAAGCCACTGTAATACTGAAACACAGACTCTATAAGACTCCTCCATTACATGTTCACATAGAAATACATTTAAGAACTGAACTTTGAACTTTGGTTTTGTTTTATTGTTGGCACAGAAATTGCATGGCATATCTTCATCTTAAAACTTGATGAGCACTAATTAGGCTTGGCTTTGTGTCTGTAGTGGAGAAGGAGCTCAGCTTTGGGGACCATGGCTATGCCAGACGCACCCCTCTGCCTGGCATGGAGGAGGACGATGCAGAGAGGACAACAGAGGACCAGCTGTCCTGCACACAATGTCAACACCTCAAGAAACAGCTGGAACAGGAGATGCAACATACTGCAAAGTTACAGAAGGAGGTGCGTGTCATTGTTGAGTTTCCTTACTTTCCTTTCTTACTTTCAGAATGGCATGGTGTTGAACTGCATTTTCTTATTTAATTATGTTTGGCAATAATAATGTTTTATTGCTACTTGGATAGGAAAGTGCAATTTTAAGATGAGTTACGTGATTAATTAGCAATAATATTTTACTGTTCTACCTGTCATAATCTTTTTGTTTGTCTTTGTAGGCTGAAGAGATGAAGAAACGCCTGTATCGTCTTGACCGGATTGAAAAGGGTCTTCAGAACTTTTTATATGAGGATCAGATCCGTGCCCTTTCCCTCACTAAACGCTCCCGACGGGCTGTTTGGTCTCCAGAGACCATCCTGAAGGCCCGCAAGATCCGCTGTGAAGTTGGCACCAAAGGTTACGAGTACCTGAGAGAACTGGGGTACCCCTTGCCCTCCTATAGGACTCTGTGTAATCGCGTAGAAACTAAGATCATGGTGACCACTGACATGAGTTGTGAGGAGCTGGCAGAGCTGGGCCTGGGCCTCATGGCCACCTGTGACAGTCCCACAGAAGGTGATGGAGACAATGACGTTGAGGAACTAATTGGTGTTTTGTCCTGATCCTTGCGGTTTGCATTTACCAGCTTCCAACCTAAAGAAGAACATGCAGAATTAGTAGCATCAATCTTCTGTAATGCACTCACAACGGCCATGTTATCCTTCTTGTCCATGCTTTGAAAGAAAATATTCTGTTGACAGAGTTCTTGAGATCGTTCATAGATTTTAGATGTCACATGGTTGTGCTTGTGACATGCACCGCCAAGACGTATTGTATCTTTGCTTTGTGATATGCAGAGGCTGCGTTTAGCGTAGGTTTATACCTATGGTGTTTGCAGTTGAAATAGTGTGTTAAGTGTAGACATAGGTGGAGCAATGTCTACTGTATTTTGCTGCTTTTGTGTGTTTTCACTTTGTTGACATGAATAATAAAACCCTGATTATATTCAGTATGCTTGAATGTACTGAGAGTAAGTCTTTTTAAATTCTAATGTAACATTCAAACACTAATCTTATAACACATTTGCAATAACATTTAATATCTAATATGCTGCCACTTACATGCTTCACTGCAGTTAAAAACAGATCACAGGAAGCTTTGTCCTGCAAATTAGCGGCAGATATGGAGCATTGTTTTCTTACTTATTCACTAAATGAATTAGTCAAATGTGTGTGGCTCCATTAATCAAACCTCTGATAAACTTAACACCACTCTAGTAACTAAACACTTATTATCACTCTCACTAGTGGTGTGTGGACTTTCTGTTAAAGTTTTCTTTACCTTGAGTAAAGGGTGAATTTTACCTTGGCCCTGTTTGGACTTTGAGCGAATCACTCACGTGAAAGATTAGCTATTTGTTTTCTTGTTGGTTTGTTACCCGAGTTGAACTTTTAAATAAAGGTTACATTAAATTAAGCAAATATTATACATACAGGGACTGAATACAAGTATGTCTTGGATTTTAATATTATCTGTGTAAACATGTACATGATATATATTGTTTCTTTAGCTGTTCACATGTTTGGCCTCATTGTGCTGATAGTTATTGATTTTGGTTTCTTTGGTACAAAAGTGGAACCATAGGTCTGTTTGTCACACTGGAGTTTACCTCTACAAAGTCTAAAGCCTGATTCACATGTAATAAAGCAAATACTACTTAGTAATTAGGTCGGTGTCACATAAAATAATCTAAACACACAAATCTTTTTTTATACAGTAGTAAACAAGGCTAACAGTCTTGCAATACACATTCAGTAGTTGTTGAGGAAACTATAAACCTGGAAACTTTAATAAATACTGAAATAAAGACTGATTTTTTTCCTTCAAACATTCAAGTAAGATGTAAAAGTGAGCCATCATCATTCTCATCATTGTCATGAATCTAAATGAAATTCAGCTGTCAAAAAGAATACAGCATTTAATGTGTATTTGTAGCTCTGCTTGCCTTAGGGTTTCTTTCAAAAGAAAGGTAAATGACATTTTGTTTAGGATTAAAGTAGGACACCAAAAGTGTTTTAGAATACAGTTTATGTCTCTGGCTTTAACTCTCCCTCCCTTGCTGTTTTTGTAGTTTGTCTGATATGGGGGAAGAGCTTGGTCGACCCCAAAGGCTTTAAAAACAACACAGATTTACCGTCTGTTAATGTGGGTCACAGGACAGAGAGAGGACGGAGGTAAGAGTTTAGCTCCTCTTTGTTTTACTGCCATCAGTCCGTTCTCTTTTTTAAAGAGTAAATTGTAGTATAGTAGTATATTATTAGGGACCTTTCTTTTCAAAAACTAATCCTAGTTCCTAAAAAGTTATTTGATTTAGTGTTGAATTTATTAGATAACCTTGTCTAAGGGACATACAAATGCTTCTGTCATGTCTGCTGTGAAGTAGTCCTCCAGATAGTAATGTAATGATTAAGATTAAATGTGATTTAATTTGCAAACTTCAATCAACTTTAAGTAATTTTAAAGAACTGACATGAGGTGCACAATTAGAAGGCAAAATCTGAGCCAGACCAATCTTTTGTGGCTGTAAATTTTTCTGTCCCTGCCTTTCTTTGTCTCGCTGCATGTTTGCCTGCCAGCCTGTCTGTCCCTCTGCCCAAATAGTTTGTGGTCTGTTTAGCACATAATCAACTTGTTTTGCTGATTATCTTCACATGTGTATTTACAAAAACGGAATGTCTTTTTGGCTTAGACTACCTGCACATGCTGCTCTGCACTGTGTATCATTTGAAGTAAATGTATTAATTTTAATTTTAGTCTTGAAAGTCTATGATTGTATCACATGAGTGACAAAGTCCATGCAGTTAATCGCAACAAATTGCATTGTTTTTTCCCCCTGCACTTAAGGAAACAATCTTAATTGAGGTTCTCATAAATCATGCATGAAAGCATTAAAATAAACAAGTATTATCTCATGCCCCCCACCCCCACCCCCACACTCAGGAGGGGACAATGCGCTCCCTCTTGTTTCTGTATCTGTATGCGGCCCTGCCAGGTGTGCTGTGGACCTCACATAATACTTTACTGGTGGAGGGAGACAATGACTCCTCCAAGATCTGCAAACCAGCTCCACACTGGGACATCAAAGGAAAGTCACCCATGAATGAGCAGCTGGGAAAGGTGGTCGTGGTAGCGCTGCTGAAGGCCAGCTGACAGTTCTGTCTCATTCAGGCCGCCAAGTAAATAAAATTACAGTTCATAAAAATTGTACCAAAATGTTCTCAAAAGATATTTGAAATAATTGCTCTTGATACCTGCTGCACATTCAGTGCAGTAATGTAGGTTGTACAGTAAGTTATAATGCAAGTTGGTAAGTTGTCCTTTTTGATATGCATTTATAAATTGTTGTGAGATTGTGCAAAATGTTTTAATTGCTTGTTCCAACTATGCAAATGTATATATTAATACATACATACTCAGTGTTTAAAATAATAGCATAGTATATCGTTCCATAGTATACAGTATATCTCTAAAAGAACCTCTTGAGACATGAGTGCAGTAGTTTCTAAAGATCCAGAAACTATCATGAAGAAGTCTGCAATACAAAATGTCAACCAATATAATTTTAAAGACCTGCAGGAAATTAAATTAAACTAAAATAATACTAAATAATAACTTCTCTTTTTGTATCTCTCTGTAGCATTAAAGGCCTGCGTGATGTACTGAACCACAGTAACCTGACAGAGGTGTCGTTCATGATAGTAAATGAGCGAGAGGCTCATTCTAGAGCAATGTATTGGGAGCTGAAGAGAAGGGCACCCTCAGGTGTTTCTGTGTACCAGCAGGCTCTACATCAAAAAGATGTGTGGGAGGCTCTGGATGGTGACAAAGACGATTTCCTGGTCTATGACAGGTAAGGCAGCCAAACAGGTACATTTTAATTAAATGGAAGCAGGATTCCTGTTCCAACGTTAAAATGCAATTAATATGAATATTTTTAGTTAACTTGAGTTTTAATTAAGTTCAGCCGTATAATTAAAATTATCACCTTAATTTTGTTTCTTACCGCTTTCTTTCGTTTCTACCAGGTGTGGTCTTCTCACCTTCCACATAGTGCTACCTTACAGTTTTCTGCAAAACCCCTACGTAGAGGCTGCAATCAGAGCTACATATCTGAAAAATATCTGCAATTGCACTGTGAGTAATGACCTACCTGTACTGTACATGCAAATGTCTGCAATTATGGACAAGTGGTTAGACATAGTAACACACATTGCTTCAGTACACAGACAGCACGCTTTGAATTAAAACTGCCCTCTGAATTAGTGGGGTGAATTCATCCTATGGACGCACAGATAAATGCAATCAGCTTTAAGTCATGAATTATTATAACATTATATCTTTCCTAGGCAAATTCCACTATATCAACTGGCAGGAATGACATGGGCAACCAGACAACAATTCAATCAGCTGCTGATGCAGAGGAAGAAGTACCTGGAACCACTCGCCACACCCATCATTCTCATAATCAGTTCTCTCATCAACATAATCATCATCATCATCATCATCATCATCAAAGGAACCAGTCCCAGGCTCATCAAAATACAACTCAATATAAAACTCAAAATCTTCCTCCTTCCAGTCATCAGCACCATGACCATTATCCCCCACATTATCACCGTTAGCTTAACTATTAATTTTACTGTTTATGCAGGTTAAAAATAGTTCACCAACCACTTGACTCTGCTTTAAACAGAAATCAAATTATGTTTTTTCTGTTAGCATTTCATACTTCGCTCCTGTGTGGATGAAATCAACAGTTCTCACCTATTTTCTCTCATTAATGAAGTCAACAGTGTAAAACCTGCATGCAGGAACCTGTAGATGGATGTGTGTGAGGCCATGAGGTGGAGACACTGCTGCTGTTATTTACACGGTGCCAGGTGATGTGTGCACTGCTACAGAGCAAACCTCAGTCAAGTTACTGTCTATAGTGGAGTCTTTCTCTCTCTCTTTTTTTTCTTCATACATAGGCTAAAGAAAGCCTAACTAATTTAAACATTCTTATCCACACAATTAACTTTTTTCTCTATATTCAAAGGAACAAATTAAGTGTAGTTTACTAGTGTGTAATGAGGTATTATATTACATTATACTGTAGGCTTTACTTACACTGTTAGTTAGTTTACAATGGTACCTGTAAGTTACTGTCCTTATTTGAACAAGGGTACACCACTATAGAAGGAACCTTTTGTTTTGGATTAATTCTTTAACTTTTTATTTGAAAAAATTTGGAAATGGAAAAAAATGGAAATTCTTGTCTGTTGACTGTGTAATTCACGATGGTGTACGTACACATAAATATAGTAATTGATATTCCCCTTGCTTGTTTAATTTGTTACAAAAATATGGAAACATGGTCAGTTATGGTATCAGTTGAACTATCCCATGGTTCAAATTATGAACAGAACAACTGTTTGGTCGAAAGAATTACAATAAATGTTTATAATGCAATTATCAAATGTATATTTGCATTATATATAATGTAATGTAACATTTTTACATACACATCTCATGAAGTCAAGTTAAATTTGTCTACAGTAGTTGCAATCACATTTACAGTATTTTAAATAACACTCGAAAGTAAATGAGGATAAAGTGCCACAGTGTCATATGTCAAAATAAACATATAAAGAGAACAGAGGAATTAACTTGGTCCATATTAAGATGCAGCATGCTCTGACCAGCATCTGCTGTATCTCTGCCGTATCTGGAGGAGTGGATTGTATTTCTGCCTCTGAGTACTGTGCACAATCTGTAAGACATTTAATTCATTTAAATCCATGTGTGTGGATTGCAGAATACAGTTCAAAACTTAATCTTAATCAAGACTGATGAATAAATGTCAAAATAAGAACAAAAACTCAGCTGGTTATCACCCACTCCACCACAAGGTGGAGCTCCTGACAAAGATCACCAAAATCACATTCAATCTCATCTGAACTGTAAAGGATTATAATTATAAGAGGACAGAGTGTACTTTCATATGTGCACATTAGATGGCAGCACTGTCATATGTTAATGACTTTTATTGATTCATCACAATGTCATCAAAATTAGACAGTCCTTCATCAAGGGGATTACTTATTATTATCAATTTTTAGGAGATAGATTAGTGAATGTAATCCTTAGTTATAATCTAAATCATTTCTGTCAGTGGTGATTTTAGACCAATTTTAGGTAAAATTATTCTTAGCATTCCCAAAACTTTTCAACCCTAAGAATTAGTCAATGTACTCAGTGACTTAATCACTTTAGCATAATTCTTGTGGTGCTCCTGCTACTACATATTCAGTTTGGAAAAGGGCCCCACCTTCCCAGACTTATACTTATATTTATCTTATGTGATCAATCAGACTGTTACACCTGTTAACCCACAGACCTCATAAAAGTGCTGCAAAAAAGGTGCTTCTTTATGTGCCATGCATGTGAAAACAACATAACCCATTACAAAGTGTTACTATCCCCTTTTTCTGAGGACTTTTATTTACCAAGGTAGAAGCCAGATAAAGAACATGTGTTTGGTTCTATTTTACTGTCATTGAATAATAAAACGCTGTATTTCCTCCCATGTAACAACCAAACGACGATCTCACAATGGCAGCTACTACAATTATTCAAGAGATTCTGAAGAATGGAGGCAAGTTCTTCAGTTTCAAAGAACTGGCTGCTGCTGTGCTCTCCTGTGCCAATCAGCTGAATTCTCATGTTATGTTATCATTAAATGGACAGTGCTAAAGCTACAGTAATGGACAGCCATTCAACCTAAAGTCCATCACAGTACACAACTTTGCCATGGTCTGTCTGTCTGCCTACGTCTCCTATGAGGTGCTATTAGGTATGTGCTGAAGAAAGGAAGGAAGGACGAGAAGTTACAACCTGTAACTTTAATGTTTTGTCTCAATATAATGATTTACAATGAAAATCAAAGCTGGATGAGTAAATAGGAGAGTACTAAAAGTTCACCAGCAACTTAAAATGTGTCAGTTATGTGTTCACAGCTGTCTCTAGTGCCCACTCTGGCATAACATTTCTTTTTCTAAGGTTTTATGGAATAAAAAGTCAGAGATTTAAATCTCACAAGATGCCACAGTTTTTGTGTCAAGCCCATTGTAAGAGTTGTCAGTTCAACAGGAAGCGATTTCACTCATTCACAGTCAATTTCTGTGTGATAAAATGGGATGAAAGGTTCTTGTGCTGATTGAGAGAAACCAAAGCTGAGATGAAAGGAGCTTTTGTCTTTCTAGTTCACAGCCTCTTCCTGCTTGGCCAGCTACAGTCCTCTGTGCCAACCAGTCAACTACAGCGACAGCCCACTGGCTATGAGGGTAATAGATAATATGTTGCAATCTTTGAATTACAGTTTAAAATAATATAAAATTAATTATCGTTGAAGCCCCTGTTTTGTCTTCATTTGTTTAGTCATCCTGTCATCTGTTCATGTTTGTCTTAGTTCCTGTGTGTATTAGTACAGTAAACATGCATTTTAATTGTTGTTTATAACTTAATATATGTTTTATCAATAGATCTTATTTTATGCAGCGATTTTAGTTCTCTTGTGTTTCCTAACTGTCAGTTTATTATCTGCCTAAGCAGTGACTTTCAGTCTGTGTTCCTTTGTTTATTTGTTTATTTGCATGTACATTGATACGTGTTGAAACTGCTATTAAATTCGATTTTTGTGTTTGAAAATGAAACCCGAAAAAAATTCCTTATATTTAAAAGCTCACATTAAAAAATAAATCCTTCCTAAATTAAGAAAATTTGTTTTATTCAAAAGTTCATAGGTGAATAAATTGTACCAAGCAGAGCATCTTATGTTAAGATGCTCTGCTTGGTACATGTATATGACACATTTCAGAGGCTGTTGCATATTAGTTAAGGATGTTATTGAGTCCCACTAGACTAGACAATGTTTTTATTTCAGTATCTCTATTACTGGCACATGTGAAACTAAATTATTAGTGTGTTGTGCTGGATCACAAAAATGTTTTATAATCTGGGAAAATCTAAATTTGATGCATTGTTCCAACAGACAACATATTGGTCAGTGTAAATGTTGAAGTAACTCGTATTAGAATGTTTAAAAAGCTTGCAGTATTAAATTTGATTAGCCTGACACTGAGGCCTTTAAACTCTTCAGAGGTTTCTCATTGTTCTGGTTCAACTGGCTGTTGTGATTAGAAGCTCTGATCCTTCTTAACTACTCAGCCATCTGTTTTCTACTCATGGCATAGCTGATTATTTTTATTCTTCTGTATGGTTGCAGCACATATATAGGTCAGTGAGGTGACTTACTGTCATTCTACAACAATAATTAGAGGGGACCCCCCAAGCTTTTAACACATGTAGCCTTATGATTTTGTGACCTCAAGATGGGATATGTGATTATTCGGATTATTTGATTCTTTGGGTATAACTATGACAAATATAGGGACACTGTTCATCAGAATGGCACTTTTGTCTGTTCAGTCATGGCTAGATATGACCTGCTCTTTCGTTTGATGCAAGCAGTTTCAATTCAAAAAAGGTCAGACAATACCTGCCAATCTGAAATGCTTATGAATTCTTTTTGATATTTTTTATGCAGTTTCTTTATGGTTTTATTTTTATTAGTAGTATTTGTCTCTATATGTGTCAAAGTGGCAGTCAACATGTAAAACTCTCAAGTTCATTGATTAAATCATACAAAACTCAATAAAATACACGCAGGGTGTTTTTGATGATTTTTTGTTTTAAAATTTTATTATACTCTGAGAAAATATCTTTTTTGCCATTATACAGGCTGAGGCATAATAGGATGTGCTGCTGCCAATTTGTTTTGTGAAATACTACATTTTACATAGTGTACATACTGTACAAACACATTACATATGTGAGAACATCTATTACAATTCATTAATTCTATTCCAATCAGTACAATCTTCACACAATAAACCTTGATTCATAACTCCCTTTCCCCATTTTCTAATAGATGAGACTTTCTAATCACCAATCGGTCAAATTCGGCTGTGTCCCAAATTCTCCATCAATTATGTCATTTCATTTAATCCCTCTTACCTACAAGGAGACATCAGTACAATATACAATCTCTCCTTCTCCATCTGTCATGACGTCAAAATATAACTGCCCACTTGCTTCCTCTTGTGAACAATGAAAGAAGTGTCAGTGTGACTTGCCCGCTTGACTTCCTATGACTTCCCTGATGTTGCCACTTAATCCCATCTTGTTCAATATCTATTTCTGAGCTTTATGTCCAGCTGTCTATTAGTTTCGACTAATGTCTATTGCAAATTCTCCTGGAGGTGGACAAAATAACAAAGCGAAACATGAAAAAGCACTTTGAAGAGACAACATCAAAGTACCAGAAGGCAGCTACTCAAGTCAATTCTCAAGTCAACTTAAGGTCAATTTAATATGAATCGGTGCCATGTGGCAACTTGAGAAAGTTCCTTTATATGTGAGATTTGAAAGCAACATGAAACTGCTTGAAAAGAAAACCAGTGTTTGGAAGAAAGGGCATTTAAAATTGGAAACAACACCAACAACCCTGTAGGATATTACACCACTTCAGGAAAGTGGAGACACAAATGTGCAGTAAATCCTTCTTTTAAAATTATTTGCATGCATACGGTGCTGTATATGAAGTATTTATAGTTTTTACTAACTGCAATCACAAAGTTTAAATGACCATGACATTTGTCACTGTGATAGTTTAAAGTTGTAAAATTCTGACTCATTGTACAATAAAGTGGATTTTCTGGATCATATTTCACCATTATGTAATGAGCCTATTCATCTTAAAACGCTGCCAGACATTTTCAATGAGAAAAATATTTTTTAAAAACTGTTTACGCTGTCAGAAGGTTTCTCAGTTGCCTATTCAATAGTTTTTAATATACAGGATATTATAAACTAAGACATACAAATTTGGTAGTGTTTCTGATTTCAAGTATAAAGTTACGTATGACGTTTGTAAAACTTATTTTAGATGTTTCTTGTACTGGAAAAAAATGTACCCATACGTTACTCATTCTGCATCTAGACATTGGGGTTGACTTCATGACTCCTCATTCGAAGTGAAACTGAAGTTAGGACAATGGGTGGAGGGATAGTTTCAGAACATTTGTTAGGCCTTAAAAATCCACTCATGATTCACAATATACACCTGCTGTCATGGAGAGTAAAACAGCACCATATGGCCAATACTAATATAATGCAGGATACACTTGTGTAGTGGGGACACGGTGGTGTGGTGGTTAGCACTGTCGCCTCACAGCGAGAAGGTCTCTGGCTTCCTCCCACAGTCCAAAAACAGCAGTTAGGCTATTTGGAAAAACTCTGAAATTGCCCGTAGGTGTGAGTGAGCGCGTGAGTGGTTGTGAGTCTGTGTGTGTGTGGCCCTGCGACAGACTGGCGACCTGTCCAGGATGTACCCTGCCTCTCACCCATAGACAGCTGGGATAGGCTCCAGCATACCCGCCTATGGGGAAGGAGCAGCAGAAAATGCAATCCAAACATACACACACACACACACAACTGATTTCTAAAAGTCCATCTAAAGACCGATGCCCCTCAGCTTCACTGCAGGCACAGATCCAGATTCATTACAGCTGAGTGGTGTACACCTCAGACAGCTGGCACACAGTGGCTTTGATCAGCACTCTATAAACCAATCAGATGATAGCTTACGTTAGTTTCGGGGTTTTCTGAGAAAATGCCAAGCTAGTTACAGGTATCACCTAAACAATTTTAACTTAAGTGACGTGATTGAATAACGATTGACTTGACAACATTTTGTGCTAATGAAAACACTTTGAGCAGAACTGAGCAATTTGCTGTGCCATGAATCTTCTTTGTGAATGACTTTGCGTCGGTCTCCTTGGCAACCATGCCAGACAGTGTTTGGGCTGCGGTCAGCTGGAGGCAGACTGTAATTAATAATCAGGTTAGAGGGAGAGGATACTGAAGCCCTCTCAAAGCTCTTGGCAACATCCTAGCTAGCGAGAGGGACATAGGTACAAACTCACACACAAGAGCACACACACACTTAAAATACCTGATAGTGATCAAGGTTTGGAGATAAGAGGCTGATAAATGTTTGAAGGTGAGTCAGAGGGTTGTTTTACACAATTAGGGTTAACAAGAGGCTGCAGCTATCACAGGATGATGGGAACACACTGGCAGACATGCCAGTATTAATCTGCTAACAAACCTGTTTGTAACTCCATGTCAATTGTGTGTGTGAGGTGTGTGTGTGTGTGTGTGTATGAGTAATTAACAAGTACAAAGCTCTGTCACCAACATGAACATTTACTGGTGACAGGAGAAAAAAAATAAAGAGCCACCCTTTAATCCTCAGGGATAAATTATGAATATTAAAAAGTACCAATCAGTCACGTTGTCATCGCTTGTGTCTTTGTGTATGTGCATCTTTACTTTTAACAAGAGCAGGCCCATCTGCTGGTGATACAATCCCCATTTATGGACAATGGGATGAACCCCATGCCACCTGTTATAAAAGATATATGGGTGATGTGCCATTTATCTTGACAGACAGAGAGCATGATTTATGGCTTTTATTGTTTGCTGTGGGTCAAACAATCTCACATGTAAAGAGATTTGTTTCAGAGGAGCCTGGCCCTGTGGGATATTGTTTGATTGATTCATATTTGCATGAACCTCATTCTGTAAAATTGCCCTGTTAGCTTCAAATTGATTTCTGGTAACACTGTCAACTTTTATTTGAAATTCAAACTACTTCTTTATGTTTCAACATGAGAAAAATATCAGTTGAAGTCTGTATAATAATGCATTAGGCTAGAACAGGCCGTACCTTGATGTCCAGCTATTGCTCTGTTGAGTGACCTGCTGCATTGCTTTCCCCTGTCAGTCAAAGGCTATTGTTTTTCTCTTTAACACAAAACGAAGAAAGCTACTAAGCTATGCTCAAGATTCAATTATGAGGTGACTGTAATGTTATGAAAGGAAGGATTTGGGATTCTACTCCATAATCATGGACAGTGGCAATGGGCTATTCACTGACTGTCTTAAATGCTAGCTTGCCAATCAATGAGGCATGTGAATCAAAGTAAATTAACAGAATTGCCTTTAGACAATGTAGAAAAAGTTACATGATCATTTAAATTCCTTTTCAGTGACCAACATGATCTAAAAAACTGCCGACAAGCATAAGATTTTTATATATACAGTTACAACTTTGCGAGTTGATATGTATTTAAAATAATTCAATTAAATATTACTGACCAACATATACTATACAGTATATCATGTATATATTATAGATTAAGTATTGCATATACAGTCGCAAGAATAAGAATGTGAACACTTTGGGATTTCATGGGTTTCTGCATAAACTGGTTATAAAATGAGTTCTGATCTTCATCTAACATTCACAGAGCAGGGAGGAAAAAGTATGTAAACCTTTGGACTTAATAACTGGTTGACCCTTCGTTGGCATCGATAACCTCAACCAGGCATTTCCTTTTGTCCTGTGGCATCATCCATCGTCTGTGGAGCTTCAATTGGCGTACATATGATCTTAAGTTTTCCTGCAAAATGTCTAGTGTTCTTTCCAAACAGCTCAATTTTGTTTTCATCTGTGCACAGAATATTTTACCAGTAGTGCTGTGGAACATCCAGATGCTCTTTTCCAAACTTCAAACGTACTGCAATATTTTTTCCTCCCATATACTCCATTCTTGTTTAATGTTTTCCTTACTGTCAATTTGTCAACAAAAATGTTAGCATTTCTGAAAAAAGATTACTGTAAGTCTTTAGTTGACACTGTAGGACCTTTTCAGCTTCATGGAAGTCAACAATTGAGGCATGGTTCACATCAGGCAATGCTTCTTGAGAACAGTAAACTCGAAACTGGTGTGTGTTTTTACAGGACAGTTTTAACCAACACATCCAATGGACTCCAAATTGGTTGACTCCTGGCTCCAATTAGCTCTTGGAGAAGTCATTAGCCTAGGGGTTCACATTCTTTTTCTGTGAATGTTTACATATTATGTTCAATAATAACATGAAAACATAACGTTTGTGCAGTATTAGTTTAAGCAGACTGTGTCTTTTTATTGTTGTGACTCAATGAAGATCAGAAAGAATTGTAAGACCAAATCATGCATGTAATCCCAAAGAGAACTACTTCCAGTCTTTGTGATCAGCTGGTTCAGACATATCCTTGTCCTGTTTCTGCCCCAAGATTGATGTTCAGACAAGAAATTTAAGTAAAATATTATATATAAATAAATAAAAGCACACATGCCATGTGAACTACATTATGTATTTTCCTCTTTTGAAAATATAAAGAGCTGCATGTAATTAAACTAAAACTAACTAAAAGACTGACAACTTCCATTCACCTGTTTCTCTTTAAAACATTCAAGAGTATGACAAAGCTCTTTGTACTTTGCTCAGCCCTGTGCAAGCCTTCATCTTTTTCCATTATTTAAAGGTATTTCTCTACTCCCCTCCTTTCACTTCTTTTACTCTACTTTTTTTGCCTTTCTGCTTTCTCCTTTCAGCTTTATCACTCTTCAGCTTTCCTATCTTCTTTCTCCTGCCATCTTCTTACAACATCTGCCTGTTACTCAAATATTGTTTTCCTCCCTGTCCTTGTGAGCTGGCTGTTCTTTTTCATTCGTTCTTTTTCTTTTTTAAGGCTTGCATGGCTTCACACTTCTTGCACTCCTATTCCTCCCTTGTCTCCTTGCCGCCGTCCTTTCATCTCATCTCTGCACACCTCTGCCTTTCTCCTCCTCCCATCCGAACATTGCCCCTCCTCTCACCACCCCAGTTCACCCTCGGATGATTGCTGAGCACATTTCGTTTGACATGAAGACAAAGAGCTAAGTACACACGTGGTTTCGCTGCAAGACTTGTGTAATATGAAATATTAATGCGGGCATAATTGAGATCCCTGGATGAGGGGCGACGGTGGGGGCGTTGGGGGCTTTATAATCACCAGTGACTGCTGTTTCCTTCCCCAAAGGATGGCAAGGCTGTCAGGATGGATTGAGAAACAGTAAAGATAACAACAACAGAACACTTACTGTTTGCGGCGACCGTGGCCTATTTCTGTCTTGGTGTTTAATAGTTAGATTGGCTCATCGCCCAAGTTACTGAGGCAGCTCTCCCTGATAGGCTTTTCAGAATTAAAGTTGCTCCTGTAGGTGCACCAATTCCACCCATCAATAGTCATGGTTGAATTAGGCGTAATAGACTCATGTAATTATCATAAACAACCAATAGCCTCACACTAGCACAACACCATTATTGCCGTGGCTCAGTATCGCTCTTTGCTCAGCAAAATGCATATTCCATGTATGATTACAATGATTACAATTTGGAAATGTATAATATGTATATGTATATATTAGTGCTGTTCCTGTCTTTGAAAATTCCTAAAAAAAGTACTAAAGTATCAATAAGACGAATGTCACTCCTAGTTGCTCAAGATGCTCTGCTATGTTTATTACAGTATTGTTTAAATACATTAGGTTTATTGGAGTTTTTGCCAAGAAAGTTGCCTCCTCCTGCAGAAAATAACCTCAGTGAGAGTGGTGGGACTGAACAAAACAGTAAAGGTGCAGGCCCAAACATACTCCGCCTCCGCAGAGAGTCCGGTCTGTGGAGGCACATCTGTTTGTTTCACCTTGGTCACATGCTGTACAAGATTTCCAGTTTCCTTTGCCCTGTAATAATTGTGTCAATCACTTGCACCTGGACTCTGTAAACAATATCCAAGGACTCTGCATCTGATTCTCATTGCATTACAGCATCGTTGGTTTGGACTTGTTGTCTTGTTTAGTCTTTGTACTTGTACTAACCATGACCATAACCTACTGTAGTTGTCTTTGTGCTGGATGCCTTACCCCATGTTGTGTTGCTTGTTTTTATCTTGACCTCATTTGAATTCCCCACCATTGTGATTTTGTTCCTTGTTTTTTTAGTCAGTTTGCTCCGTTTGTAACATTATGCTTACACAGTGAAGGTATGTTCAGACAAGCCTCCCATGTTGTGGGAAGAAACTTGGACAAAAAAAAAGACATTTGATACTGGCTTAAATAGACTGTAACATGACAACAGTTTTGTTAAATACTTCTTAGCCTGGGTGATT
This sequence comes from Macropodus opercularis, assembly GCA_030770545.1. Lineage (NCBI taxonomy): Eukaryota > Metazoa > Chordata > Actinopteri > Anabantiformes > Osphronemidae > Macropodus > Macropodus opercularis. The sequence continues at coordinate 3,033,947 of CM061105.1, forward strand.
ACATTTATCATGGTGGCATGATGATTTCTCACATGCAGATATCCCTGAAGTCTCTGTTTAAGTTAAGAAAGCTTCTTTTTGACACCACAAAATGATGAGACACATCCCATCTCAGATTGCAAAGACTTTAGTGGATACTACACTAACTCTGTGCATCTAATATTAGAATCACACACAAAAGTGTTACTTTTTTGGCCTTTTGCCCAACATTTTTTGAAAGCTGGTGTTAGTAACAGAGACCACTATTAAGAATATAAAAACAGACAGTAATGTAAAGTAATTTGAATCATGGCAAAAAAAAGCAAGAAGTCTACTGCCATGTTTTGGTGAAGTCGCTATTCTATTTGGATAGTCAGTCATGTGTTGTTATGGTTGCTGGTTAATAAACATTTATGTGTATCTATCTCAGCTGATTCAGTTACACCTGTCCACGTGTAACCAATAATGGCAAGGCAGCATTGAGCGTGAACTAGTTTTTGTCTAATGCTGCATTTTCCATACCATTACCCATGTGTTCTCCACTCTATGCAACACAGGACAAAACTCATCAAACATCAAAGCACGTACACACACAAATATACTGTATGTATTTTTGGTAACATCAATGCAGACATAAAAACAAGGTCACACGTTGCCTTTCAATTGTCTTTATATATACACCTTTGTCTTTTTTTCACTTCCTCTTCCTTTCCACAAATGTGATCTCTCTCTCTCTCTCGCTTTCTCTCCTACACACACACAAACAAGCGTACACACCCACATGGGTTACAGTTGCATCACTGGTGAATTACTATGCCGTTCCGCGTTATTAAACATGACACTCGGCCCAGATAATGGAGCCTTTCTTCATCTCAATTTGGAAGGCTAATCTTATTGCTTTGATTAGCAGAAGCCTCATTTGCATATCAAGGCTTCCAGTCTTTTAATTCCTCCATCGCAAATCCCCTTTTTATAGCTGCAGATAAAGAGAATCTATCTATATGTATTTTTCTTTAGAATCTACTCTTGCTTCTTCTCCTTGTTCATTTGTTAAAGTTTTTGTTATTGTTTTCTTGTTTTCAGCTCTTGGTTATCATCTACTTTCTTCTTCTTGTAAAATAAAAATGTCTATTATAAAACAAGAAGAGAGAGAAGTAAAAGTATGACTTCATCAACATGTCATTGGACATTTTGTAATAGCCAGTCATTTTAGGTACTGTTAATTTATAACCACAAGGTTACAACATCAATATTGAAGTCTGACAGCCTGTAGCCTGAGCAAACTTGGTGACCCACAGAAAATGAAATTAAGCAAGGATATAAGAAGATACGATATATATATATATATATATATATATATATATATATATATATATATATATATATATATATATATATATATATATATATATATATATATATATATATATAAAATGTCCCTCCTCGCCCCCCGTGGGCGGTCTCATCCATTCAAGCTCGGGTCCTCTACCAGAGGCCTGGGAGCTTGAGGGTTCTGCGCAGTATCTTAGCTGTTCCTAGGACTGCACTTTTCTGGACTGAGATGTCTGAGGTCTTTCCTGGGATCTGTTCTAGCCACTCCTCCAGTTTGGGGGTTACTGCCCCGAGTGCTCCGATGACCACGGGCACCACTTTCGCCTTGACTTTCCAGGCCTTCTCAAGTTCTTCTTTGAGCCCCTGGTATTTCTCTAATTTCTCAAGTTCCTTCTTTCTGATGTTAGCATCGCAAGGTATTGCTATGTCAACCACAACGGCTTGTCTCTGCTGTTTGTCCACCACCACAATGTCCGGTTGGTTCGCCATTACCATTTTATCTGTCTGTATCCGGAAGTCCCACAGGATCTTGGCTCGGTCGTTCTCTACCACCTTAGGGGGTGTTTCCCACCTAGACCTTGGTGCTTCCAGTCTGTATTCTGCACAGATGTTCCTGTACACTATACCAGCCACTTGGTTATGACGCTCCATGTATGCCTTTCCTGCCAGCATCTTACACCCTGCAGTTATGTGCTGGATTGTCTCAGAGGCCTCTTTGCACAGCCTGCACCTGGGGTCTTGTCGGGTGTGGTATATCTGGGCCTCTATTGCTCTGGTGCTCAAGGCCTGTTCCTGTGCAGGCATGATTAGTGCCTCTGTGCTGTCTTTCAGTCCAGCCCTTTCTAGCCATTGGTAGGATTTCTTGATATCAGCCACTTCAGTTATCTGGCGGTGGTACATCCCATGTAGGGGCCTGTCCTCCCATGATGGCACCTCCAGCACCTCTGCCTCCCCTTTTCGCTGCCTGAGACACTCACTGAGCACTTTATCCATTGGAGCCATCCTCCGAATGTATTCATTGATCTTGGAGGTTTCGTCCTGTATTGTACTTTGGACACTTACTAGTCCTCTGCCTCCCTCATGGCGCTTAGTGTATAGTCTCAGGGTGCTGGATTTCGGGTGGAAACCTCCATGCATGGTGAGGAGCTTTCGGGTTTTCACATCTGTGGTCTGTATCTCTTCCTTTGGCCAGCTTATTATTCCTGCGGGGTATCGGATGACTGGCAGGGCATAGCTGTTAATTGCCCGGACCTTGTTTCTACGAATGAGCTGACTCCTTAGGACTTGCCTTACTCGTTGCAGGTATTTGTTTGTTGCTGCGCTTCTTGTAGCCTCTTCGAGGTTGCCATTTGCCTGTGGGATACCAAGGTACTTGTAGCTGTTCTCAATGTCTGTTATTGTGCCCTCGGGGAGTGAGACTCCTTCTGTATGGACTACCTTCCCTCTCTTGGTCACCATCCGGCCACACTTCTCTAGTCCGAATGACATTCCGATGTCATTGCTGTAGATCCTGGTTGTGTGGATCAGTGAGTCAATGTCTCTCTCGCTCTTGGCGTACAGCTTGATGTCATCCATGTAGAGGAGGTGACTGATGGTGGCCCCATTTCTGAGTTGGTATCCGTAGCCAGTCTTGTTGATTATTTGGCTGAGGGGATTCAGACCTATGCAGAACAGCAGTGGGGACAGAGCATCTCCTTGGTATATGCCACATTTGATGGACACTTGTGCAATTGGCTTCCCGTTGGCCTCAAGGGTGGTTTTCCACAGCCTCATTGAGTTTGCAACGAATGCTCTTAGAGTCCTGTTGATGTTATACATCTCCAAGCATTCACTGATCCACGTGTGTGGCATTGAGTCGTAGGCTTTCTTGTAATCAATCCAGGCAGTGCACAGGTTGGTCTGTCGGGCTTTGCAGTCTCGAGCGACTGTTCTATCAACCAGTAGCTGGTGTTTGGCTCCTCTGGTATCTTTACCAATGCCCTTCTGTGCTGTGCTCATGTACTGATCCATATGCCCACTTATCTTAGCCGCTATGATGCCGGACAGGAGCTTCCATGTTGTGGAGAGGCAGGTTATTGGCCTGTAGTTGGATGGGACTGTTCCCTTCTGGGGGTCTTTCAGGATCATGACTGTCCGCCCTTCAGTCATCCATTCAGGGTGGGTCCCATCTCTTAGCAGCTGGTTCATTTGTGCTGCCAGGCGGTCATGGAGTGCAGTGAGCTTCTTAAGCCAGTACCCATGTATCATGTCAGGCCCTGGTGCTGTCCAGTTTGCCATACCTGAGACTCTTTCTTGGATGTCCACTGTCCACTGTGATGGTAACTGGGGCCTGTTCTGGGAGGTTGCTGTGGTCTGCCCTCAGGTCTGCTAGCCACTGTGCATTGCTGTTGTGTGATGCTTCCTTCTCCCATATGCCTTTCCAGTATTGTTCAGTCTCCAGCCTTGGTGGGTCTGCTCTGGTGTTATTACCCTGCCACTGAGAGTACACTCTAGCCGGTCGTGTTGAGAACAGCCGGTTTATTCTCCTGGCTTCAATTTCCCTTGTGTATCTCTTGAGGCGGCTGGCCAAGGCTTGGAGCCTTTGTTTGGCAGTTTCCAATGCTTCAGGTATGGGCATCTGTCTGTACCTCTTGGGTACTTGCTTTTTCATTGCACCTTTCTGGAGCTCTGACAGTTGGCTCACTTCTCTCCGTGTTGCCTTGATTTTGGCCTCTAACCTTCTCTTCCACGGTGGGACTTGCTCTGTCTGATTGCCCTGTGACTTATATCCCAGCATCTCAAGGATCATGGCTGCTGAAGTGTATATCAGCTCATTGGTTTCAGTGATGCTCTGTGTAGATATCGTTCTTAGTGCTGCATTCACATTTTGTAGGAGACTTTCCGAAGGTACTTCACTAGGTCTCTGCAGACGGTTTCGGGGTTGCCTTGTGTTCAGTCTAGCCATTATCTTATCTCTTAGGTCAGTTGCTGCCTCGTTCAGCTTACTTGGGGCTTCGTACCCAATTTCTGGAAGGGGAGTTGGTGTTAACTCCTCTCTGACCTGGCGTTCTGGCTCCCCCTTGCCGTAGCATTTGTGTTGGTGTTGTACTTCGTCAATCTCTAGTTGTGATAGCAGTTGCCGTTTGTGGATGTTGGAACACTGAGCTACTAGTTGTTTTGCTGTCAGAGGTGACAGTGGGTTTCGAAGTAACCATTTTTCCCGCATTCTGTTCATATACCCTCTTTCACTAGGGTTGCTTGAGTAGTAGCATTCCAACAGAGCCAAGTTCTCGTATCTCGTCCATTTCTTTCTTGTTCCAGTAGCCCATTTCTCATCAAGGTGTTCTGGTTCCCCAACACCTGACGCAGACCTTGTTTGGCCGGGCGACGTCTGAGCCGGCATGTCTCTCGATTTGGTTTCTCTCATTGTGTGTGAGGTCGGCGATATGTGTGAAGTGGGTCTTGCCTAAGGACCCACACTGGATGATGGTATTGCCTATATATATATATATACACACACATACATACAGTGGTGGAGCTATGTATATATAGACCATATTTTTCACATAAAAAAAATGCAATACAGGAGAAACATAGATCCAGTCCCCAGTCACTGAACAAGTTGCCAAAACCACATGAATATATTACAGTCATAAAGTAGCTTGGATGTACTGCACAAAATGCAGCATCATCAAGTATGTTTGGGAAGGTCAAAGGCAAGACAGTTATAGGTCAGCCTGATTGTCATATCACACTGTACAGCACAACCCACACAACTGGTGAAAAAGAAGATAATGCATGTGTGTAATGTGATGAGAAGTAGGTTTTTTTTAAATTTAATTTGTGCACTTCAGCACACTGACCTCTTGTGTGAGTGTGTATAAGAGTGGGGAGAACACAGAGAGACATAAACTGAGAGAGCTCGTAGGTGTCTGGCCAAAATGATGTTTTATGTGTCTATAAAGAGCTCCAAGGCCATGTTGACTTTTCATGGTTTAGAAACGCTATCAGTGCTCTGTGAAAATGACTGTATTGTGTGACATCAAGATTAAGTGCAGCAGCAAAAGCTTTTACCTACTCACAGTTTGTCAGGATTGAAAGCCCAATGTGCTTTAGTCATGTAGTCACCTTAATGGACAATTTCCAGCCACCACTGTGTACAAGCATACGTTACACTCTAATTCTGATAACTTGCAAGGTATTCTTTTTAAAGTGATATTAAAGGAGTCCTTGTTATTCCCCTGTCACACATGTACTGTCAGAGCTCATTCTGTGGAAATTATTTTTCCTTTGCATAACTAGTTCACCAAATCACCAAGACAAAATCCTTGCTAGTGCAGTCCTACATGTCAACACAAATCACAGATCATGGCCATGCTAACAAAATAACTTACCATTACACAAACCTTTAAGTTATAAATTACTCGTTAAATGAGTTTTATCACATAACATTATATCATAGACCTTTTGTCATAATTTTATAAAGTCATCGATGGTCTTTATACAGATCAGACCATGCATAGATAATAAACTGTCTGTAAAATAGAGGCATCATATTTTCATAAAAAGATTTTATATGCTATTAGAATCTACCGCAGTAAAAGCAGAGGATTCTGCCTTTGAATTATTACAGGAGAGTTCACTGACCTGGAGGTGAGTTACCAGCTCATCCTGATTACCTGTCAGCATTTTACTCAGTTCCTGTGCTCCATAAACTATCGTCTGCACAGGTTATTGCCCTTTCCCTCATAGACTATTGTAGTCATCATCTTTAGTTGTAATTGTTCTCTGGTGTCATAAGCGAGGGAGGTGGCGAGTGGTTAAAAGTATATAAATAGTGAACAGTCTCTGTCTCAGTACCTTGTGCCTCCTTCAACCTCTCTCAATATCTCTGCTATTACGTCTTCACCTACCTAACTCCTCCAAAATGGCCTTCGCTGGAAGATGGGAAACGGAGACCCAGGAGGGATACGACGAGTTCTGCAAGCTGCTTGGTGAGAGACAAAAATATAAAGACATGTTCGACCTAACAACAGTGGAATACTTCTGTCTTTTCTTAATCTCTGAACCGAAAATAACCTCACATATTGCTTCTTGTCCCACAATAGGGATCCCTGATGATGTTATTGAGAGGGGCCGTGACTACAAGCTGATCACAGAAGTTACCCAAGAGGGCAATGATTTCTCCTGGACCCAAATCTACCCCAAAAACCACAAGATCACCAATCGCTTCATTATTGGCAAGGAGAGTGATATGGAGACCATTGGTGGAAAGAAATTCAAGGTACAAAATAGAATTCACATAATTGAAAATCTATGCGGATCATTCTAAACAAAGCGGTCAGGGGAGGAGGATGAACTGTATGAACTATTGTTACTGACTGATTATTACCTGTGTTTTTAGGCCACTGTGTACATGGAGGGAGGCAAACTGAGCGTGACCTTTCCCAACTACCACCACACCTCTGAGATCAGTGGAGGCAAGCTTGTCGAGGTAAACACACTCATTCTGTTTTTTACCGCTGAGTACCTAGCATGATGACAGCAGTTATTAAAGTTGGCACCCTGCAGAGATCATTAGAGTTATTAATGTTATATTTCTGCAGCTAATAACAAAAAACTGTATCAGGCATGAAATAGAGCACAAGAGTTTATAACAACTGCTTCAGTCTCAGATCCAGCTTTTAAAATCTGAAATAAGACTAAGAAAAGACTTTTGAGAATAAATTATTATTATTATTAGTTCTGCTGATGATTTATGTTGAATAAGAAAAAGGTGATGATATAAGATACATTCTTTTTTCATGTCTACAGACCTCCAAAGCTGGTTCTTTGGTCCTGAAGAGGACCAGCAAGAAGATCTAACCTTTCTCATTTACAGATACAATAAAGAAACCAGAAGTATGGCAATTAATAAACTTTGATATGATATGATGTTATGATATTGTCCTGTGTTTGTGTCTGACATTCAAGGATGAAGTGAAGAGAAATTAGATATTAATAAAATACAAGTAACCGTAGTCACTCACTCACCTTATAACACTTAGTCCTAGTCATGGGCATGCGAGAGTGGGGTACTGGGTCAAGTCGTCAGTCCTGAGACAAACCACTTTTACAATGTCCAACCAACTTGCCTGTTTTTGTACTGTGGAAGGAAACTGGAGTATCTGGAGTAAACGCCCCTGGAACCCGGAACTCGTTAACGACTCCAAAAAGGTGCCCAGAATGTCAGTAGAATCTAAATGTATGAAAGGATGATGGAGAGACATCTTATTAGTGTCACGGGATAAAGGGATTCAGTGAGGTAGGAAGGCTTTTAGTTTCAATTCAATTCAACTTTATTTTATATAGCGCCAATTCACAACATCAGTTATCTCAAGGCACCTTACAAGTAAGGTTTAAGACCTTACGCAAGCCAACAAATCCCACTTAGAGCAAGCTTTTAATCGTAGCCAATCGATAAATTGTACATTTTAATATCAACAGTGGAGGAAAAACTCCCTCTCTAGAGAGGAAGAAACCTCCAGCAGACCCAGGCTCAGTGTGGGCGGCCATCTGCCTTGACCGGTTGGGGTGAGGGGATAGAGAAGAGAGAAAAGAACACAATCACAACAACAAAACAAGCAGCAACAGAACACAGGCAGGATGGTTGGACCAGCAACTGAACACTGGAGACACGTGGCTCTGAGTCTTACAATACCTGTAGATGAGAACAGAGAGAGAGACAGAACTAGGAGAGTAAAACAGACAATGTTAGTCACATGTAGACATGGTGGCATGGATAGAAGAAAAGAGCTCAGTGAATGAAGGACGTCACCCAGCAGTCTATAGCAGCTTAACTAAGAAGATGGTAAGCTAATGTAGGAGAAATGTGATCTCTCTTCCAGCTTTCAGTGTGGAGTTTGCATGTTCTCCCCATGTCTGCGTGGGTTCTCTCCGGGGTCTCCGGTTTCCTCCCACAGTCCAAAGACAAGACACACTGGTGACCAGTCCAGATGAAACCCTGCCTCTCGCCCATAGCAGAAAGCTGGGATAGGCTCCAGCACACAAGAAGCGGTAGAAAATGAGTGTGAGTGAGAGTAAAATATGTTTTGTGATCATTTAATGCTTGATGAAACTGACATTGACATACAAAGAAATAGTTTCATACTTAATTAACATGCTCAGGCACACATTTGATACAAACAGAATTTCTTTTAAATAATAGTTAGAAAGGTTAAAAACAACAAAGTTTAAAAAGTGTCTGATAAAATTGTTATATGATTGCATCAGTACTTTGATCAGTTCAACTCTTTCAGTTCATATGCAAAGGTTCAAACGTGAGAGGAAACTCAACAGACTAGTTGGTGGAATTAGCAAAACATTCACATTTACATACACAACCTGGTGAACCATTTCACTCAACTTTAAATAGCGACTTTTTTTTAATTTCTTTTCACCCTTTTTCTAAGAGCAATTTCAGGGATTTTCCTACTGATTTTTAAATTTGGGGTCTTTCATTATGTAAAACATTTTATACTAAACTATGAAACAAATTGTTCCCTATTTCAAAACTGTGCCTGTTCTATTGTTTGTTGTGAGTTAAAATTCTGTATGTGACTTTCATGGGTGTGCATGTTGGTGAACTCAAAAAAACACTGCAGTATGTCAAAACCTTGCAAATCCTTCTATTCCTCTTCCATCCTTCCTCTCCATTTTGCTCCATAGATGTCTCATTCTGTAGTTTCCCTCCTATCTCCACATTTCCACTATTTCTCTGTGGCTTCCAGCCAAGCAAACAATCAGTTAATTAACCAGCTCAGTCCCAGGATCATTGTAGTAGCTCTCAGAGGAGCCCTGGAAGGGCTCTCACATCTTTAAATTTACAGCTTCATTAAGTGGACTGAAGTAAGGTACAAATCTTTTGAATACAATTGGTGGACAACAGCCTCAGCACATGTGCATATGCGCTGGCCTTGACTTGAGAGCCAGTGACTCAGTAGTTCCCTAATGAAAACAAAATCTCTGTTTTTTGCCTCTGAGGTGGTGATTGTTTTGCTGTAATAATGAGACGTCCTCTCTTGCTGGCACCTATGCAATCAAGATCACACTCACACTCCTGGAAATTAGGTTGAAAGGCAACAAGCAAGGTGTCATTTGAGCATGTTTGTCTAGCTCAGTGCTGGTGCAATCACCCTGCAATATCACTTCCTTTGTCCTCACAGACAAACAGGCCTAATTGGCTATTTCCAAGACTACTGTTTCTGATTGGCCATTCTGCCACTTTCTGATTGGTCTAGGTAAGCCAGAAGAGGATAGAAAATGCCTTGTTAACACGTCTACATGTTGTGTTTCTCTTTCTGTTTTTGTGATTTCAGCATTCAAGCTTGTTTGAATCCAAACCGCAAGATGAACTTCTATGCTCTAGATGCACTCACAAACTATAAGTCTGTTGTTGTGTCTGTGCATTTTCTAAATTGTGCCTATTGTTAAAACTTGCTAAAGAGTGACGGACCTGAATGTGATGGTACAGTGTAAACAAATGCAAGTATAGTCATTGTAGGCAGAGATAGTAACCAGCCCTGAAAACCTTCCCAGGAGCAGGATTAGATAATGGATGACCAGGTGTACTTTTACATTTATTGAATATGTCCTGGTCTATGCAGAGTTTAATCACTGCACTGAGATTGCCTAAACCATGACATAATGATTTGTTTCCAACACCCTTTGTTTCCATAGAAAGGCTTCATATTAGGAATATGTGTACCATGTGTAATTGTACCAAACGTTAATGTTTAACATTTGTCACTTTACTGGTGGTGAGACCACAGGCCATGCACTAAACTAATGTGACATACAGAAAGAGCAATAAAATCAGCGGCCTACATGCAACTCTAGAAGTCGGAAAAGTTGTTGAGAACATAAGATCATAAAACCAGTTGGCTCCATGCAGTTTTAAGAGCTTCATAGAAGTTAATAAGCCACGTGGTTGCAGGCACAGAAACCACACCCAAAGGGTGTAGTTGAATAAACTCATCTAAAGTGCAGAGTGACGTAAATAGAAACCAGAAAACGACGTGTAAAGATGTCTGTTGTTATTTTTGAACTTTTAGTTCTGAACGTGTTCAAGTCCTGAAAAGACCCATATTTCCCATATTTTGGCACAGGTCTGCAGAATGCATACCGGTACATTAACATCTAATGGTGGCTGCTTACTCTACCTCTTACTTTTACTCTAACTACAGTAGGTGATAAAAAATTGTCTATTTAAAAATATGTGAGGAGAAGCATCTGATATTTGATATGCTATCATCAAAATCTTCCCCCAGATTCATTTTCAATCAGAGCAGCTCCAATTCTTGAAAGAATGCACTAACAAAAGAGTCACACAAAAAGAGGCATGATTCTGCTGGGATGAGAATGACAATAATGAAACCTGAAACACACAGAAGGAAAATTAATCTGAACAGGATAATGAAGGTGTGACATACCACAATGTGACTGAATTGCAGGCATTAATAACCTGGAATTACCTGTAATAACCATGGTAACAGTAGCAATTTACGTGAAGTTCTCCTGTCTTGGTGAAAAGTGGTTGGTCGGTATGCACTGAGAGAGCGAGATTAATATCCTATCAGCTGTGTGAAGTCTATCTGCTTTGCTCTCGCTGTCCTTCCATTTCTAATTTGGAATGTTCTATCATAGTTAATTACACCACAAATAGAAATTATCTAGAATATTACTGGAGGGGTTTTCCAACTTTCACATGCATTTTTTGGAACTTGGGGTCTGGGGACTTCTGCCAATGGCTGTCTGGTCTCTGCACAGTATGACCCCTAACAGCCTGGTTTGCATTGTTGGAAGTAGGCCAGAAATGGGTTGAGACCTTCAGCAAGTGTGAAGCATCTGGAATAAGAGTCCACACCAAAGGTCATGGTTCTTAAAAAAGGTGATGTGGAGCATCGTTTGAGATAAGGTGAGCAGCTCTGTCACCCGCAAGAAGCTCAGGAAAGAGTCTCTACTTGTACACATTGAGAGGGGTCAGTTTAGGTCACTCGAGCGTCTGTTTCAAATGCCTACAAAAATGTTCTGAGTATCTCTTACACTGCAGGGACTATGTCTTTCAACTGTCTACACCCAAACAGAATCTGTCCAGAGTTTATAAATATATAAATAGTTCATTGATCCTCTTGGGGATCGCCATATAGCATTTCTATGTGGTTTCTGTCTTGTCTGGGTCTATACTAAGTTACTGGAAGAAATCAAGTTTTATTTTCATGCAAAGCGTAGTTAATATGAAAGGAAAATTGAACATTAACCATATATAACCACATATATATTTCCACCTTAGGAATATTGATAAAATTAGGAGCATCCTCTCACAGAGTGATGCTGAAAAATGTATCCATGCATTTGTTACCTCTAGGCTGGACTACTGTAACTCGCTACTCATAGGATGTCCCAATAACAAAAAGCCTCCGGTTTATTCAAAATACTGCAGCCAGAGTCTGACTGGACTTAGGAAGAGAGATCACATTTCTCCTACATTAGCTTCTCTGCATTGGCTCCCTGTCAAATCTAGGATAGAAGAAAGCAGACACCCTCTCTAGTTTTAAAACTAGGCTTAAAACCTTTCTTTTTGACAAAACTTATAGTTAGAGATTGTTCTGGTCACTTGGAACCATCTCTTAGTTAAGCTGCTATAGACTTAGACTGCTGAATGGAAAATGTGGTAGTGGTGAATGCATTCGGTCTTCACAAAAAGGCAACGAACATCCGTCTTCGGTAGACATATTCAAGCTTTATAGAGTGGATTCATATTCATTTTCTTCCGCTGCACGAGCCATATTAACAATACTTTGTGTGGAGTAAAAAGTAAAATTGGCAGTCTCCAGTATTGCTGAGTGGTAAACAAAGCTCCTACCAGACGATACGATGTGTCGATTAAACTAAACTCTGCCGGTTGAGGGGTCAAGAATAAGACTACACAAAAGACAGTATAAGTAGCCTATTGTATACATGTTCACTCAAACTACTGGTCTGCTGTCTAGTCTAATCTAACCAATTATTCATTCATTTTTCTGTCCATACATCCAGAGAAGCTGACTCCTTGTGCCCTATTGCCCAGGACAGGGCCTCCCTTTGGGAGACAGCAGTCTGCTTTGTTCCAATGTCATACCTCACATTCCCAAGACCTGCCCCAGTTCCCTTACATGCCTGCTCTGCGGGCAAGTGGCCGGGCCAGCCTGCCATCCAAAAAGACGGTCAGCCATGCTTCCATTCATTCATACATGGAGCGACTAACTTCTTGTATCCCCCTGGCTCAGAACAAAGCCTCTCTCTGGGGGACAGTAGTCGGCTTTGTACCCCTGCCACCACCACCCCACATGTCTCACATTCCCCAGTCCACCCTCCAGGCATAGGAGACTGGGATTGGTGCTGGCTTCTCTGCACCTCCATTCCTCTTTCTCTTTTTGATATTAGCGCTTTTTGATTGCCCTTGCACCAACACCCTTTCACTCATGCCCTTTTCCTTCTTTCTTTCTTTTTTAACCTGAACATAAAACTGGCAGTTAACAACCTCCTCTGTCTCCTTTCAATGTCTTACATCTATTCCGTTGCTCGCTCCCACACACATTCAAGCATCTCTTACTAAAATTTTACTCATTTTAGTTGGTTGTATTGGTATAAAGAATGTATGTATATCAAATGTATAGCTATATATTATGCCTACATAATTGCACATACTTCTCTTCTTTTCTTTCAACTTATGTCAACTTTTTTCTCAGTCCCAGTTTCCCACCTGCGATCAGTTGTTCAAACCTCTATGTAATTCTAAATTACTACTTCAACTGATCCAGGATCAGCACCTAACCTCACCTCACCTCCTTTTAACAACTGCTCACTATACATAACACGCAACAACCTGATCCAGCACCAATGGCTGTCAGTACCTACAGCCCACTTCTATTCACCAAGAAGAAGGGTGGGGGCGTAGGCCATAATTAAAAATGGCTGCGTTGCCATCGCACAATGGCTCTGCGCAGAGAAGGCTTTTATTGCATGCATTTTTCTCAACAGGAGAGTGGGCAGTCTACCCTCTGTGAGCAATTGGTTTAACAGCTGGGGAGGAGGAGAAGGAGAGGAGAGAGGGGCAGAATCCAGAGGAAGAGAGGAAACAAAGGCTTGAAGAAAAGTGTGAGTCACTGGGGTCTTAAATTTGTTGTCTGATGTTGATAAATTTATCAGCCGACTGACTTTAGATATTGTGCATCAGAGTGGAAATGAATAATTTTCCTGCCACCACCCATCTGTGCACTGCGTTCATTAACATGCATTCCAGTTCTAATCAAGAGTGCATTACAGTTGCTTGAGAAAAATATGCCAGGCGTGGGATTGTTGGCAGGTAACATTTTCCCTGAAGCATCAATGACATTATTATTTAAAAATACAAGAGATTATGAAGAGACAGCCAGTGCTTTTTTGTTTCAGGATTTTAAAATAACATACAGCACACTATCTCACCCACTTGTGTGGCTGTGTGTGTATTTAGAATGGGCCCATCATACGTGTGTGTATGTGTGTGTGTGTACTGTGGATGCTGACAAGTGTCTTTGTCTGTCCTCTACCAATAAATGAAAACTGGAGCAGAGCCTTGGGGCAAGGTGAGGCCACAGCGTTTCTCTGGAGGTTTAAACTAATGGAGATCCACTGTTGGGTTAGAAGACCGGCCCTCAGGGGCTCGGTTAGGGAATAAAAATGTAATCCATTGTGCACATTAACCCGCACAGGCTATAAATTGCAATGTGGGGTGTAATTGCCTTTGGATTATTATTACTTTGGGAGTATGATTTCAGATTTGGTTACATTTTACTACGCATTTAAAGTTATGGTATATTATTTTAAGCAAAAGTAAACAGTGCAACCCATTAAATTCTAGAATATGAACTCATTACCTTCCTCACGTTTAGCAAAGTTCAAGCGATTGTATGTTCTGGTGTCTTATGTACTTTCCTTCTTGGTACGTACAACAAAACATAACAGACAAGAAAAAAAAAGCATGACATAAGAGATTTAATTCTAGATCCTATTACATAGATGTGAGATCTGACACAGATCTAAGACAACACTAAGAAAAAATGTCCAAACTTGTTTCACAATTCTGGAAATTCGAACTGAGGCATATAGTATTGCAGAAATCTGATATTGGACCTATCAATTTCCTTTATAAATAGGTTTGCAATGTGTTAAAAGAGAAACATTGTGTTCATATAGTAGCCACAGTGACCTCTCAGCTGCAGGTCTTGTTTCTTTCAAGATCATCAAACAAAGATAAAAATATACCTAGGGACCATGTACATATGATTGCCCATATTGAGCCTTTTGTTTGACCCATAAAACAATAAAATAGTCACATGAAAAAAGAAAACAATGTAGTTTGTACAAAAAATAAAATGTTAACGCAAGAAATAAAACCACTTCAAATTTAAAACATACGCAAAGAAATGGCACACATAAAATTGCAAATTAAAAAGGCTGGAAGCTAATGTGGCTAATGCTATGATGCGGTTTATGTAATGTACAGTATAATAACCCAGCCGTATATCCATTGATGGCAGGATTGGTGATAGACGTGTAATATGTTGAGGGAGGATTTCCCACACCTACTCTCAGACAGTGGAGCTTATTTCACACTTCATTTAACTATAAATGAAGTGTATATATAACGGCAGCACACGTTTAGAGACACAGACACAAACAAATGTTTCCTTCTAATAAATGCAAACTGTGGGCAAACATACACAAGCAAATGAAGCTACAAAGACATGTGTTTTATCAATTTAAAACAGGATTTTTTTAGATTTTTTTCTGAAACCCACACAATTAATACAGCAGAGGGATTTACATGAAGCAAATCACAGAGTAAGAATTAAAATACATTTAGAAGCAGGATGTATGTGATTTTGTGTGTGTATAACAGTGATCTATATCTGGCTAATATCTCTCTGAAAGTATTAGTTTATGGGGCTAGCAAAAAAAAAAAAAATTAACAGAACACAGCTCATAGTTTCTATTTGCATCCACTACATGGTGGCATTGAACATAAGCAAACCCAATACGAAACATTTAAAATTAAAACATTTTTGAATTAAATTACGACATTGGATTTTCACTTTGGGTCTGGGTCACAGCGCTTCCTTTCTGCCATTCAAAACGAATTATTACAGTAATTTTTACTCTAAAATAAACACAGATATTCATATTGTTAGTGGATACAAGAAATCGAAAAATAGAGAAGCTCAGTGAATGAAGGACGTCCCCCAGCATCTAAGTCTATAGCAGCTTAACTAAGAGATGGTTCAGAGTGACCAGAACCATCTCTAACTATACGCTTTGTCAAAAAGGAAGGTTTTAAGCCTAGTTTTAAAACTAGAGAGGGTGTCTGCTTCTCGAACCTGAACTGGAAGCTGGTTCCATAGGAGAGGAGCTTGGTAGCTAAATGCTCTGCCTCCCATTCTACATTTAGAAACTCTAGGAACCACAAGTAGACCAGCGCTCTGAGAACGAAGCGTTCTGTTGGGAGCATAAGGAGCGATGAGGTCTTTAAGATAAGATGGAGCTTTATTATAAAGAGCTTTGTAAGTGAGGAGAAGAATTTTGAATTCTATCCTAGATTTGACAGGGACCCAATGCAGAGAAGTTAGTGGAGAAAGCTAATGTTATGCTATCCAGAGTAACAATCTGATTTAATAATGTGTCTCTGTGTTTTTTAGCAGAGTTAATTACTGAACTTAGCTCTGTGTGATGGGGGAAAAACAGTTTAAGTAAGACATACGTAGGTCTAACCAGCAAATCAAAGGCTGTTGGATCTGCAGATTGATTTAATTTATGACATTTGTTGAAAGATTCTGATAATTTTTTTCTCTAATGGTTGTGATTTCGGTTGTTGTGAGTAAGAAATTCATAAAGTCATTGCTGCTGAGATGTAAAGGGACACTAGGCTCAACACAGCTATGACTCTTAGTCAGCCTGGCTACAGTGCTGAAGAGAAACCCTGGGTTGTTTTTTATTTTCTTCAATTAATGATGAATAATATGTGGTTCTAGCAACCCAGAGTGTTTTTTTTATATAGTATTAAACTGTCTTTCCATGCTAGACAGGATTCGCCTAATTTGGGGGAACGCCACTGTCTTTCTAGTTTTTGAGTCCTCTGCTTAATGCTGATTGATTATTATGTCATGATCGGCAACTGCACTTCCGCCGGGGCTTTTACTATGAAAAGGCTCCGGCGGATACTCACTCACCACCGTTTGCCACCTGTATCTCGAACTTTGGCCACAGATTCAATGCTGGATAAACCTGCATGCCTGAACCACGATCACGGACATAGGTTTGATTAATTAATTGATTAGTTAATTTAATTAATTAACTGTTCACAAATTAATTAATTAATTTGTGAACAGAGCATTCGCTCCCGACTCTCGGCCGGAAGGCTAGACGTCCGTGCTAGCGGTCTAGTCTGTCTGTTAATGCCATCCACCTGAAGTCTGACATTTTTCTCTGTCTCCATATACCCAGACTGCGCCCCTCCTCCATCCGCAGCAGCATTATTTACAATAAATTGTTAAATTACACTCTCTCCCTTGTCTTGGTTTTGCACATTCCATTATTGACTACCTCCTCCAGCCCGTTATCATGGGGAGCCGGGTCAAAGCCAGACCTTCCTCACTCTATGTGAGGTCATATTCACGACTCAACCATCGGCCTTCCCCTCAGAGTCTAGCAAGGTGGCGTACACTCTGGCCCTGTTGGGAGGGCGCGCCGCCGCCTGGGGAATGGCAGCGTGGCGTCGTAACGAGCCTTACTGCCTAACTTTTAAAGATTTTTCAGCTCAGCTTTCCCGGATTTTTGACCCAGTGAGACCACAGGCCGAGGCCAGACGGGGACTCACCTCCATCTCACAGGGAAGCCGTCCGCTGGTGGATTACGTGATCGAGTTTCGGACTCTCACAGCGGACAGTACCTGGAACGAGGCGGCCCTTCTGGATCAGTTTTACGTGGGGTTGAACGAACGCTTTAAGGATGCTCTTTCATACCAAGCTGAGCCCTCGTCCTTGGATGAGCTAATAGATCTGGCCACCAGAGCCGAGCAGCGTTTCCTGGAGCGGCAACGCAGCCGCACAACGCCTCGCCATCTGGTGAGTACCCCACGCTCCCCTCCCCGTGCCTCCGCTGTTCCTGTTTTCACAGATCACCCCTCGCCAGAACCCATGCAACTCTAAGGGACACCTGATTACACAATGCCCAGCAAAAGGAAAGGCTCAGTAGCTCAAGCAGGGGTGCTACTGAGCCGTTCTCTAGCAAGATCCCCCGCAACTCGACCACTCTCTTCAGTCACCATTGGAACCTCTCCTCATTGCCAGACGGTCCCAGCCCTGATTGATTCGGGAGCTGACGCCAGCTTCATCTCCGCCTCCTTGGTCAAAGCACTCCAACTTCCTACCAGTTGTCTGCCGAACCCGGTCCAGGTACGCTCCCTCAATCACACATTGCTCCATTCTGTCACATTGACCACACTACCTGTCCAAGTCCTCCTAGACAATCACAAGGACCTCACCACCTTCCATGTTGTGGACTCCTCTGACCCTCCTGTGGTCCTTGGGATCTCCTGGCTTCAGAATCACAACCCCCACATCGACTGGTCGTCTGGCAAAGTCTTGGGGTGGGGCCCGGCCTGTTCACTCACCTGTCTTCGTTCCGCCCGACCTCCATCACCGGAGACCATCTCGAGGGTGGAGGAACCCCCAGACCTGTCCAAACTACCCAAAGACTATCATGACCTCAGAGAGGTTTTTAACAAAAGCAGAGTAGTCTCGCTTCCCCCACACCGCCATTACGACTGTGCCATAGACCTGCTCCCGGGGGCTGCCCCACCCAGGGGAAGGTTATTCTCATTGTCGCAACCAGAACGGGTGGCCATGGAGGGGTATAGGACTTGGGAATCATCCGCTCATCCACCTCGCCAGCAGGAGCGGGTTTTTTCTTTGTCGCTAAAAAGGACGGGGGTCTCCGGCCATGTATTGATTACAGAGGTCTTAAATTTATAGGCCTATATCCAATCTGCCCTTTATTTATAAAGTTCTTGAAAAAACTGTAGCTAAACAGCTATGTGACCACCTGCGTTGAAATAACCTATATGAAGATTTCCAGTCAGAATTCAGATTACATCACAGCACAGAAACAGCTCTGATTAGAGTCACTAATGATCTTCTCACAGCTTCAGACAATGGTCTTCCAATTCCAATTCCAATTTGTTCATGTTCATGATCAATCTTCCATCCGCACAAAAATTAGCTTTGGAGTTTCACAGGGTTCTGGGCTTGGTCCAATACTTTTTACGTCTTTACATGTCTCCCCTTGGTAATATTATTAGAAAACGTTCTATAAATGTTCACTGCTATGCAGACGATACTCAGTTATATTCGTCCATGAAACCAGAGGAAACAAACCAATTAGTCAAACTTCAAACTTGTTTAAATGATATCAAATCCTAGATGTCCCATACCTTTCTACAACTGAATTCAGATAAAACTGAGGTTATTATAATTGGCTAAACCACAAATGCTAAAAAACCACAGAGACTCATTATTGAATCAGATTGTTACTCTGGATAACATAACGTTAGCTTCAAGTTCTACTGTGAGGAACCTTGGTGTCATTGTTGACCAAGATCTGTCCTTTACACCATATATTAAAGAAATCTCTAGAACCGCCTACTTCCACCTGAGGCATATTGCTAAAATTAGGAGCATCCTCTCACAGAGTGATGCTGAAAAATTAATCCATGCATTTGTTACCTCTAGGCTTGACTACTGTAACTCGCTACTCATAGGATGTCCCAATAACTCTTTGAAAATCCTCCAATTAATTCAAAATGCTGCAGCCAGAGTTCTGACTGGACTTAGGAAGAGAGATCACATCTCTCCTATATTAGATTCTCTGCATTGCCTCCCTGTCAAATCTAGGATAGAATTCAAAATTATTCGCCTCACCTTTAAAGTTCTTTATAATAAAGCTCCATCTTATCTTAAAGACCTCATCGCTCCTTATGCTCCCAACACAACGCTTGGTTCTCAGAGCGCTGGTCTACTTGTGGTTCCTAGAGTTTCTAAATGTAGAACAGGAGGCAGAGCCTTTAGCTACCAAGCTCCTCTCCTATGGAACCAGCTTCCAGTTCAGGTTCGAGAAGCAGACACTCTCTCTAGTTTTAAAACTAGGCTTAAAACCTTTCTTTTTGACAAAGCGTATAGTTAGAGATGGTTCTGGTCACTCTGAACCATCTCTTAGTTAAGCTGCTATAGACTTAGATGCTGGGGGACGTCCTTCATTCACTGAGCTCTTTTTTCTCTTTTTCTTCTATCCGCTAACATGCCTCCATTTCCACATGTGACTAACTTTGTCTCTTTTCTCTCCTAGTTCTGCTTCTCCACTTCTGTCTCTCTCTATTCTCATCTACAGGTATCGTCAGAATCAGAGCCGTGTGTCTCCAGTGTTTAGTTGCTGGTCCAACCATCCTGCCTGTGTTCTGTTGCTGCTTGTTTTGTTGTTGTGGTTGTGTTCTTTTCTCTCTTCTCTATCCCCTCACCCCAACCGGTCAAGGCAGATGGCCGCCCACACTGAAGGCCATGAAGATAGCAGTGCTGGCTAAAAAGAAGAGGAAAGTGCAGTGAGGCAACAACAGAGCATTTAAAGACTTAACTTTATCCTCTGGAACATGAGCTGTAAGTAAAATAACAGTATGCCCTGTCCTCTTCTTGTGATGACTTACTTATTCAAAGTTCACCTCTACTTTTTTTCAAACTTCTGAACAAGCCTGAAAGACTGTGTCAATTTAAACACTGGCGAAGGGTGTTCTGTGAACTATTGGGAGGCAACTATTGTAAATCAGTGCTCAAGGTTTCAACTTCCTTATAGGTTTGCTCAGATAAAATATTACTGTCCGACAACAAACCACATAGGGATAAGTAGAGTTATTATTCAATGCGGAAATGTATTTCTTAGATGTTGGGGATATGTATGTATATACATATACTTGACTTATATACTGTGAAAAGCTAACACAACAACCAAACTGATGACGATGATGGCTTTGCTACCTATTAACTGGTTTAAACAGCAAATCATTTTCACCTGTGCCTCTCTGTCCCTCAGTAAGAAGATATACCTGCACTACTAGTAGTAGATTGTCAACTAGGATCACTGTCTTGTTTCCAGTCATGCCTTGTGTCATTTCCAAGCCCTGGTTTATGGTTATTGGGAGTATTTTTTGTTCCTGATCATGTAGATACATAACACACATTAGAATTTCAGTGCATCACACAGGTACTGCATGGTTTTTTTAAAGGTAGGCTTAAAACCTTTCTTTTTGACAAAGCGTATAGTTAGAGATGGTTCTGGTCACTCTGAACCATCTTAGTTAAGCTGCTATAGACTTAGATGCTGGGGGACGTCCTTCATTCACTGAGCTCCTCTACTTTTCCATTTCTAGTATTCCTTAACATGCCTCCATTTCCACATGTGACTAACTTTGTCTCCTTTTCTCTCGTAGTTGTGCTTCTCCACTTCTGTCTCTCTCTATTCTCATCTACAGGTATCGTCAGAATCAGAGCCGTGCATCTCCAGTGTTCAGTTGCTGGTCCAACCATCCTGCCTGTGTTCTGTTGCTGCTTGTTTTGTTGTTGTTGTGTTCTTTTTTCTCTTCTCTATCCCCTCAACCCAACCGGTCAAGGCAGATGGCCACACACACTGAGCCTGGGTCTGCTGGAGGTTTCTTCCTCTATAGAAGGAGTTTTTCATCCACTGTTGCTATTAAAATGTACAATTTATTCATTGGCTACAATTAAAAGCTTGCTCTATGTGGGATTTGTTGGGTCTAGTTGTGTAAGGTCTTAAACCTTACTTGTGAAGTGCCTTGAGATAACAGTTGTTGTGAATTGGCAGCACATAAATACAATTGAACTGAATTCAATACTACCTGGATCTGTTCATGTTGATGCCACAACCATTGCCATCAAGGAAGAAGTTAGATAGGCAAATCAGAGCCCTTTATCCTGCCCAGACCACTGCCTTTACATTCCTCCACAACTCTGGTCCAAAGTAATCGACTTTTGCCACTTAACAAAACTTCATGTACACCGAGGTTTTCCCAGGACTCTCAAGTAGGTTTGCCAGAATTAGGTAGGTAGGTTGTGAATTGACGCTGTATGAATAAAGTTGAATTGAATTGCATTGAATAAGGCATCAAACATTTTGCTCATACAGACTTAAATCTCTGCCCATTAATAGGAAATGAAAACAAGTTTCCATTTCAACATGTAATCAAAATGACAATACAAAGACAATCAGTACAAGTATCATCCATGCCTGTAATAAAGAATAGCATGTTGACAAAAAAGCCCAGTAACTGGGGGGGGACTGACAGTATGTTTAACAGTAGAAACAAAAAAAACTTAGGACTTGCGCCACCATTACTAGTAACAAAAAGTCAGAGTACACTGGCATTCACTATAGAAATAATAGTTTCATATATTTTTGATTTAATTTAGCTGCAAATCATAGTGTAACTATTTTTCTAGGAGATCCATACCTGACCTGGCCATACCTTTCAGTTAAGATTCCTCAGCATCATGATAGAAGCTTATCTTTGGTCAAACACATACATGCAATCGACCACACACAACAAAGACATTACCAGGCTGGGATTGAGTTTCCCCTCTTGGTTCTATCTAATCTGCAATGCTAATCTGCTATTATTTGTCTCCTGTCAAAGAACTGTTTACTGCGGATTCTCTCAATAGACTTAATCCTGTTTGAACATGCAAATGAGGGAGCAAGGAACAGTGCACTGAAACACATACAAACTCACGAGTGTGAAACCAAACACCGACACTAGACTGTTTAAGTTAGCTGTACCATTTGGCCCAAATGACAACTGATCAAAGCATAAGGTTGTGAAGTGTAAAATCCTGTCTCACACACACACACACACACACACACACTTCAGCCAACATTAGGTACATCACAGAAACACACATCTCAATCAGAGCATACAGACAGAAAAATGGGCCACCATAAGAGGTCTGAACCAAACAGCTGCTGCGCTGCTGAAGGAGCCAGTAGAGGTCCTTCAGATGACAACTAATGCATTACATGTTCAAGCCTGTTCAATTACACGGTAGCCATAACTAACATACATGCATTCATCCGTTTTATGTGCCAGATCCATGTGCAGGAGGTCTCTGCCTCTGTGTAGATCACACTTTCACATCATGGGACAGGGTTTCTTTATGGACCACACACTCCCAATTAACATTAATTACACCACAGTTAAGTAAACCAATGAGACATACATTTTCTATTGTTTGCAATAAAGCATTAGCGCAATAAAGTTAAAGTTTTGGATCAAAATGATCCCTGATCAGACATGTTCTAAACCAGAAAAGAGTTGCTCTGATGTCAATTCCTTACAAATTCACTCACTCTTGTTACTCTCATGTACCGTAATATCACTTTTGGGAAGATTTGTGAAAGATAGCAGCTTCTTCATTTCTCCAAGTTTCTGAAAGGTAGTATAGAGCCACTTTTCTAGAGTGTGCTATTTCTGAACTGGATATTTAATACATAATTAAAATATATAACCAAGAACAACCAAGGATAGAGAGATGAGCCAAAAAGCATAATCAAAAGTTCTAGGGTGTGAGGATAAAAGGTAGGTCTTATACAGAGACACAAACAGATAAATTGATTATTGGGGGGAGGCAGATGGAAAACACATTTAATAGTCATACATAGGAGCAGAAAGGAGCTAGCAGAAAGCCAGCTATCCTTACAATTTCCTAGGTGACATTCAAGAAAGCTAGCACCCACCACTGTGCCAACTGTGGGCATCTTTGCGTTCTCCCTCTGTCCTCTGGCCCATAGTCTGGATTTTCCAGTGGGGGATGAAAGTCTCCACAATGCAATGACACCCAGAGAGAAGGAAAAGGGGGCTGCAAAAGGAGAAAAGGGGAAAGAGAAAGGAAAGGGGAAAATAGAGGGTGAGAGGTCGCAAAAGAAAAAGGGAAGAAAAAAGAAGAGAGCAAGTGAAGAGCAGAGTTGTAAAGCAAGCAGAGAATAAAGGACAGATAAAGAGCAAGGGGAAGACTTAAGAAGAGGAAAAAGTGGCAAATAAAAGGGGATGGGTTGTCAGCAGTGAAAGAGGTAGAAGAAGAAGAGGAGAAAAGAAGCAGGAGACAGGATAATGGAAATAAGACAAAAATGCAAAGAAGAGCAGAAAGATGGACTCCAGGAGGGAAGGTGGGATTGAATTTGACACACAGAAGAGTATCCAGCAGAGTAGAAAATGTGCAGATAAAAAAACGACAAGAGAAAGACTTGATGAAAAGAAATTAAGCTTTTTACAGAGAGGGAGGGAGAGAGTCAGTTGCCTAGAGCCTGTGTGGGAGTGTGTATTGTAGAATAGAGTGTCATAAGTAGATGCTAAAAGGCTGGTACCACCTCTACTGAGAAGGAGCCCTTCAGAAAAGCATCGCATGGGGGGGGGGGGGGGGGGGGGGGGGGGGGGGGGTCACAAATGGCACACTCATGAGTTTACCATGGGAAAGAGGTGATTGCACAGTCTCCCTCCCCATAGCCACTAACGTACACATACACACATTACCTGGCCAATCCACAAACTGGTGACACTTCAGCCTTAATTATCACCTCTATGTCAGACTTGTTTGTCCTGCATGACAACCAGCAAAGCCTTGTACATATCAAAGGTATGTCTGGCCATTCATTTACACAAATAAATCATATACATAGTTTTTTTTTCCAATTGATACACTCATGTCACTTACTCAATGTAATTTTACATGTTTCATGTTTGTAACATTTAACACATTTTAACAGTTTAACATAAAAAACGTAATCTATCAGATCAGAATGTTACGTTCCACCTCTTAGAGTGGAATGGATGCTTGAATAATTTGATAAGATTCATATCAAAAGACAGATACCAAAAGATTCAAATAAAATGGAAGCTGCTGGTGACGGGTGCCACTTGCTCGAGTCTAAAAAACAGAGAAGATTAAAAGAGAATAAACTAAATTGTCTGAAAAACTACATGAAACTGGATGTGAGCTCTTCAGAATAACAGCTTCCACTCATTACACAGTCTCAAATACAGCTGACATGCAGGATGAGACAATAGACATTTATTCAAATAAAAGTAAGGATGTAATGGAGACTAATAGTTCGAGTCTAGCCGTAGATTCGATTGTGCAGGTTCTGCTTTAGTAAGGCACAGAACAAGATTCAAAACTATGAGATGAGATACAGAGACACTGATGAACTTAGTGAGGAGAAGAAAGCTTAGCGTGCTGGAAGTGAGGAACAAAACTGCTTGAGAGCAGAGTTGGCTGAGTAGAACTGAACACCAAGATGGTAGGGCCTACAGTTACACAATAGGATTCTATGCTTAGGGGGCCATGCTCAGTATGAAGATGAGTAGCGCAGTCATTACGAGTACAAGTGTCTGAGTCTCCAGGTGCTTCGTTACATTGATGAAGAAAGTCAAATCTGAATAAAGTTTTCCTTTTATAATCCAGTCCCAGTAACACAAGATCTCAAAACACCCACAGTGATGTCACCACACCAAAACTGAGGTATGAAGGCAAAAGATCAGTAACAGGCTTACTCAGATCGAGGCAGAGACAAGGCCAGTCAACAGTCCAAGGTCTGGCAACAAAGCAAAATCTAGGATGTACAGGTCAGGTAAGAGGCTGGAAAGTGATCACTAGACAGCAAACCAGTCCGGCTGCAGATCATCTTAAATAAAAATGGTGATTACAGCAGGAAACAGGGCAAATAAGGGCAAAATGGAAACTCGAGACCCGTACTTGAGCTTCTAATTTACCCGACTGACACTGCAAGTTAGTAGCTTGGAGGCAAACGTCTGACTGAAGATTTGTCTGAGATATCTGTCAAGCTCTGTACCAGAATAATCTCAGCATTTGTGGGACCAATACATGGTTTTTATAGGAAAAGGTCATTAATTCTGTTCTTGTATCCCAAATACTAAAATATGACATCTTGTACACATGTAAACACAACCACTCACAGCTTACAATCATCGACTGTGATGCTCGAAACAGAATGCATAAAGTTGAAAATGTGATTCGTGTGCAGGTTCTGATTAGTAATTAATCTAAGCACCCACTAAACACTATTTTCAGGAGTAAGGAGGGGTAATTAAACTGGGACAGGTTGGCCCCTTCGCAGTAAGAGGTAACAAGGCTCTGTAATATCCTGGTTGTCAAGCAGAGAATTGTACCACATCCTGTGGTGCCGATAATGGTTATACATTGTCAGGGTTTTGTTACTGCTTTGCTAGGGTTGTAGGCTTTGCTCCTGACATAATAATGAACTTTTATTTATGGCTGACAAATTGTTTAACAGTTTTGCCACTTCACATTGGAGTTTGATAAGAATCTTAAGACTTAACGTTATGAATTTGTCACAAGATCATGTCTGTGTTCATGGCTGTGTCCATCTCCTAAGAATGAAATAAATGTTTTTTTTAATCTGTTTTTTAAATTAATTTCTTCGGTCATAATTCTTTCCTTCACGTGGTCCTCGCTAGAGGTGAAACATTAATCACCCGTGGAAATTTACAAACGCCAGCATAATAAGGTTTTTATTTGCAGAAAACCAACTGAAGTACTGAACAGCACACGGTGGCTTGTGACGCAGTATGAGCATAGTTGATAGTTGAAGCCCTTGTATAATTCTAGGAAACTTCCAAAGACTGTGTTGACTGTGTGGTATATTATGAAGACCATTTTATCTATAGATTTCAACTTTGGCAGCAATTTTAGGCACAAACGTTTAGTGTGACATATTGTAGGTTTTACAATATGTGGGCCTTTTATTGAATGAATGACATCAAAGAATGCAAATTTAGCATAATGACCATAAACTAAAAATAAGCTAATCTTGATTTTTTCCTTACCTAATGTCTTGCTGTACCATCTTGTCTCGCACTAGTTCACAATCATTTTAAACCATTTTTGGTCGTGTTGAGGTTTTCATCGCTCTGGGAGAAAAGAGAAATTAAAATATAAAATCACATATGAGTCATCATTCCAGAAACATATGTTCCAGAAAAACACTGCGATTCAGTTTTATGAGAGAGAGGTGCTCATGCGGAACTTTACAATTTGCAGGTGTTTTAGTAAGAGTTAAATCTGGGATTGTTCACAGTGTCTGTGTATTGTTCATATGCACGTTTGAAAGCAGCCCACAGCAGAGTGTTCTACCATTCACTGAGTTTTAATTTAAAATCAGGTCAGTAGTTTATGGTACCTTGCCCGTGACCAAACACATTAGCATGCAAGCATGGAGCTGTTCTCCCTCTTGTATGGCTTCTTTTATATCAGTTTGTAAGCTGTGCAGCTCAGAAGAACAAAACTGCAATAGGAAATAAATTGATATTTTAAAGCCACTAGTACAGGGAGAGAGAAAGAAAAAGGGGACAAAGAAAGAGAGGTGGATATTTGTAGCTCTACTTTCCTTGCTCGAGTGGAGTGTGGTGAAGAAACCATGTTCCAGAGCTGTCGAACCTTTGGTTTCCAAAATTGTTGCACACAAAAAGTCATTTGTTAGGCTACAAAAACACGCACATACACTGTCACACACACTATTCTCACACTGTGGTTTTACATCTGTTTTAGTCTTAGTTCTGACAAGGCCCCACCTTGTGTTGAGCATTCAGGCAGTGATCTAGATTGCTAAAATAGGCACACACTGGAATATGTGTGTTCAAACAAATAATATTTAACCTTAATTTATCTACGTGGGGTGGCAGTGGCTCAGAGGTAGTCGAGCTGTCGCCCACCAATCGCAGGATCAATGGTTCAATTCCTGGCTTCCCCAGCTATGTGCCGACCTCACACACAATTAGAGATCAGACGGGGTGCAAGGTCTGCGTCAGGTGTTGGGGAACCAGAACACCTTGATGAGAAATGGGCTACTGGAACAAGAAAGACAAGAAAGAACTTGGCTCTGTTGGAAAGAGGGTATATCAACAGATCCCAGGAAAGACCTCAGACATCTCAGCCCAGAAAAGTGCAGTCCTAGGAACAGCTAAGATACTGCGCAGAACCCTCAAGCTCCCAGTTCTCTGGTAGAGGACCCGAGCTTGGATGGATGAGACCGAGCAGGGAATTTTTTATATATATATAGGATTTGGTAGGTTGTTGAAACTCCTCAAGTTAGCATGTTCAGTAACCCCATCATAGTTGCCAACAGCTTTACTAATGATGAAATTGATTCATTTCCTGTCCTCTACAATATTCTCTGGCTACTCATATAACTACAATTTTCTCCTATTGATGCAGGAGTAGTCGTTGAGGGTAATTGAAGAGATTTGCTTGTCTGCAGACACTGGTCCCAGGTCATTGTAACTGGAACCCATGATCCATATATTTGTTGTCTGTGGCCTGACCTTCTCCTTCCTTGACGTACTTCTGGAGGTTCTGGTGTCAGTCTGTCACTTTAAAAGCCTCCACTGTCCTCTTCTGCAACTGTGTGTCACGTTTCTCCTGTGGACACACCTTCTCCAAACACTGGTAAAAATTCACATACACACATTGTACCAAATGGACCAAATTGGCTGTTTATAATAATAACAGTAACACCATTGTACATATCTAATCATTGATAGCAAATGTTATTGATTCAATACTAATTATTGTGGTTACTATTATACTGTGACATGCCGATGGGACTCTCCTACTGACTAAAACGGACTGTGTACGTTTATGGCTGTAGCAAGTCTGTATTGTCCACAGAACATCAAAGTGTATAATCACTCCTGTGAAAAGACATACAGTCGCTTTTAGTGTTTAAAGCTAATGCCTATATCTCTGTGCCCAAACCTTTTCAGAATGCTCGCTTGTGTCAATGATACAACGGGGTTGAGAAAAACAGCCCAGCTCTCCACAGCCAAACAGCCAAGCTCTCCACAGCCAACGGTTAAAAAACTGGCCACAAATGTGTTGTAAGATTTCTTCTCTTTCATGAATATAAAGGCACAGTAACACTGAAAATTCGTGTTGACATTTTAATGTTCAGCCAGAAAATTCATTACCTTTTTTACTTATAATTCTTCAAGGTTCAGATGAATACATTCATAATACACTAGTGTATCACTTGGCTGTTGCAAGTTCCTCTTTCTAGTATTATTAGTACTTAAAAATGTATCTCAGTCTCTTTAGAACAGAGTGACAACAGTCTGTATTACAAAATGACAAACTGCCCCAAGGCCACAGATCCCTCGGGGTCCCAAAGGTCCCACATTCAGTCTATCAATTAGTTTGCGGTGATTTAATTTAATTAACTTATTAATATCAGTTAAAGAGAAAAGTGTAGTAAAATTTCCTAAACCCATCATCACAGTCATGATGTAGTAAATGTATAGTCATGAATAAATCAATGTTTTCAAACTTTAGCTGTTTTATTTGTGAACTCAAGGTAATCTACAGTTTTGAATCTGCCTCTGGCTCCTGTCCCAAGAAGGAAAGTTAATCAGTTTCTAATATACAGTATTTAAATGCATGGATATAATGCATATATGCTAGAGTGACTTTTTCACATTCAGCTTTCAGCAGACCTTCTTACACAGTATGAGGTTTGTGCACAATTTAGTCCATGGAGCTGACTCACCAGAGCAAGTTTCTGTTTTTTGCTTAAAGGAGGCTTTAAACTTTGAGGAAAAGAATCCCATTTTCATTCTGTTCACCTAAAACGTCTTATCTGGGTACTGTCATTATTTTGATGTGATCTTTCAATCATGTGCCAGCCTGTCTTCTTAAGAAATGTTGTGACCTTATGTTCCCTGGACACTTCCTGTGTGGTTGTGTGCTTCACACAGGGGTACTACTACTCTTTATGGCACCTCCCTGCTATGAGTGATAATGAGAGGAATTACACACAATGGATCCACTTTTCTATTTGAGCCAGAACCGTGTGAAGGGGAGACAGAGAAAACAGAATATGGGGGGAAATGAGTAGCTAATACAGGGTAAAGAACGAGAGAAGAGGGAGTGACTATAAGAGCAAGAAAGAGTGATTGCCTATTGACTTAATGAGAGAGAGGATGTATCATTATATAATTGCAAATCCCAGATAGATAGGTTTCCTCCCACTGCTGCTTTGGTAATTTATCCCTCTCTCTTTCCATCCCTTTCTATGTTTCTCGTTCATTCTGTCACCCATCAATCTTTTTCCAATTACCTGCTCTGTCTATCCACAAATCCATCATCTTCATTTCCATGGTAACGGGTTGCATCCTCCATTGGCTTTGGCCTATTGTTTAATATAATTGCACACCGAAAAGCAGTCTTTAGAAGAGGAAAGGGGATACACAGGGAGAGACAGATCTGAATATTGTGTCTGCCTTCAACGACTAATGTCTCTCCTGCGTCTTCAAATAGTCAACTTCAGAGGAGTACTCTGCTTAATTTCAACCATGGCATCCATTCTTCAAATATTTTATTAGCCATTATGTGTAGATTGGTGTGATCCCAGCCTGATGAAACACCTTCGCTGTCTGCACAATCATCAGTTATTGTGAAAATAAGAAAGTATGACTACCCATAGCTGAAGGAGGAAACCAAATTATATGCATTTGAACAAAATTAATGGGAGGAACTGCTTTACTAAAAATGTAAATCAAAATGAAATATATAACGTAACTCTAAGCCAATGAACACACATTTTAAATAGATTGTCTTTTTTTTCATTATATAAAAAGTTTAAACAGTTCTGTTTACCCCTTGTAATCATTTTTTTCTTTTCATCAAACTTTCTTCACTGGTTTAATATCTTTTTTTGTAAGAACATTTGCGCATTTTTCCTGGATACAACAATTGTTTAAGAAATGTCATAGTCACACTGCTGTAGCACATGCAGAATGACGCCTTGTTTTGTCCCGTTAAAATACCAGTAAGATAAAAAATTCTATATTGTTGTTTTAGTTTTCATTCTCTGTAAGAAAAGTCTAAAATCTTTGGCAAAAAGAGCTTGTATGACAATGCTACTTAGTCTCAGGTTCAATTAATTTAGTTATTTAGTTGTGATGTGTAACATCCTTCACTTTCTACTGGCACCCTCTCCTTCTCCCTCTACACTCAGTGCCCTCTGCCTGCTCTGCTGCATCAAGTCCCGTAGACATATAGCAAAAGGGACAGGAAATTACAAGATTAGATGTTGAAAATAAAAGACTTAAAGAAGCTTGACTTTTTATGTCAGCAAACAACTAACATTTCCATTTTGTGATTTACAATATCTTTAACATTATTAAGCATATACATTAAACATTTCCAATAAACTTGACATAACTTTGAAGAGAACATATTAAGATAGTGCTTTTGACAGAATGTTTTATATGAATGAAATATGACTTCTATTTCTGTAGGATCCAAAACATTTGTCCAGATCTACAAATTGCTGATATTATTCCATTGTTGTTCTCTTTGAATCATGTCATGATGAGTGGATGTTGAAACCTGAGGGTGCAACATCCTAATAATTGATTCGCTCAATTACATACTGCATCAATCTGAAATTTTAGAATTCAGTTAAGACTTCAAATTAATACTTTATTGTTTGTAATTGTGATAACTGACTAAATCCAGATTTTTAAATTCGATTAATTCTGTTTTGTGTATTTGTGTTTTGTATGTGCCACTGACGTGTCACAGTCCGCTGTGACAATAATTTATATATTAGTCTGGCTAGTTTACATTTCAAAACATAACTTGATCAATGATGTGTGAAAATTTGATGTTGCAACTACGGTGACAGTAAATGTAGAAATGCTGTATTTATGAAGCTGTTAATTGTTTTATTTCAGTCGTACGCGAATCTATTCTTGATGCAAACATAATTCGATTAACCTTATTTGTATTTTTGTTCGACAATTATTTTGAAAGTGTGTTGCGGAACATGGGTCATGAATTGCGTCGGATTTGACAGCCAGTCTGTGCGCGTGCATGTATGTGTGTGTGTGTGTGTGTGTGTGTGTGTGTGTGTGTGTGTGTGTGTGTGTGTGTGTGTGTGTGTGTGTGTGTGTGTGTGTGAAATCTGCTTCCTGCTGCTGCTCTGTGTCCGTATACCGTCCGTCTCGTCAGTGTTGATCGGCTCGCCATGGCGGAAGGACGCAGAGAACAGCCGCCCCATCCTCTCCTCTCCTCGCCACCGGCTAGCAAGCGTCCCTGCTTGCGACCTGCTCCCAGAGGTCCCGGTCCGGGGCCCGGCCACGGCAGCGGGTTGCATAGTTCTCGGTGTCGCTCCCCGGAGTCTCTTCTGGACTGTGCCGCGAAGGCAGTAGCTGAAAAGTGGGCCTTCGAGAGAGTAGAAGAGCGCTTCGAGCGGATCCCGGAGCCCGTCCAGCGCCGCATCGTCTACTGGTCTTTTCCTCGTAACGAAAAGGAGATATGCATGTACTCGTCGTTTCAGTGTCGGGTCGCCGGAGAGGAGGGTCCGTCGGCAGCTACCGGCGGGTCTGGGGGTACGGGGTCCGGAGCTACCACTGCAGGTGGCGGCGGAGGATCTACCGCGGGTACGACGTCCACCGTGGGGGCAGCCGGAGCGGTGGGAACGGGTGATGGGCTACCGTTCCGCCGCGGCATCAGGCTGCTGGAGACCGGTTGTGTGGAAAACGTTTTACAAGTCGGTAAGTGGAAGCATTCACTTCATCGACGCGAAGCTTTTTTATTTTTTTTTGTGGCGTTAACACTGGGTCGTTTGCCGCTGCTGGATCTATGCTGGGGATGATTGATGGAAGTTTTCCCTTCTGTCGTGGAAAGTATGCAAAGCGTCTGTTTCGATGCACGGTCAGCCACAGACGGTTCCGTTCGCGTGTTTACTCAAATACATTCGCAAACAAACCGTTTTTGTCGAATTTCGGAGCTTTTATCTACCTCTTCGTGAAAAGGGAAGCGAAGATAACGTCGCTTGCTAGCTTAGCCACCAGCTGCTGTTTAAAAATTAAAGGGCTTCCTATTGTGGCTTTTCATTACTTTGCAGCTCTACCCGTGGCTACTTGTCTTTAACAATTTTCTTTTTGGCTTTATATCCGAGCCTGTGCTTTCAGTGTTCTGGGGGGTTTCGAGCTGAAAAGACAACTATCAGCACTCTTCTCCGTATTCAGGGCTCCTCGTTGGCGGCCGGGGCTGGCTGGAGCCGTAACTCCGGTAGAAACACAGGGGGAGGCGCGGAGGAGGAGGAGGGCTGACAGACGCGGATACAAAAGGACCCAATGTTGTAGCGTCTGGGCTTTATTTTTGTTTGTGCGTATTACCCGTTGCAAAAGTCGTTTTTTTCCCGTAACACACCGTCGTCTGAGGTTGGCTTTGAGAAGGAACAAAGGCGGTTATTGGCTCCCTTATTATGATTAATCCAACATTAATCCGGGGGAAAAAAAATCCCCCACAGCGTTTTGTTTATGTGCTGCTGCTTGGTCCGACCGGACAAAGAGCTCAGTCGCCACCAACGTGGAAATTGCACGAAAGGAGCGCTTGTGTTGTTGTTTTATAATTAAAGTTGCCCCTTAGTGGAAGTATATAGCGATAAATAAGCTTTATCAGTGCGCAGCCTGTTAGTCGCTACAACACAAAAGGCTTCCAGTTGAATTGATCGATAAGCGTCTCCCATTTCTAGCGCTGCGGAGAGGCTGTTCCCAAACAAAGGGCCATTCCGCAAAGCTTCCATCTCCACTCTCCTTCTCATTAGCCTCATACCCCGGCCCTACACAGCCACAAAACGAGCCCCGACATAGCAAAAACGACAAGAGGAAACTGATGGACATTTTTTTGGGGGGTGGGAAGCAGCCTTTTATGGTTACAAGAAGGATGTTTTTAGGGCCATATGGTGTGAGAGCCACTGGAGCTTGTCTGGGGTTTCATGTTGCTCCAAGGTATCTGGGGGGGAGAGGCTGCAAACTGTAGCTGCTGCGTTCATCTCTCTGTGACTGCTGTATCTAATTGCAGCTCATAAATGCTTATCGATTCCAGCCCATAACTAAATGAAATTTGAGACATAGGCATATGAAAGTGAATTTTTTTTTCTCAGTGAGATTTATTACAGTTTGCTTTAATGACCTTAGCAAGTCCCAGTCTGTTGGAGAAAGGGAGCTGATAGCCAGATGGGGGGAAAAACTGAGATAGGCTAGTTAAACTAGTCAGATTTGTTCTGATGTTACTCCCAAAAGCAAGATCTGTGTGCCAGTGAAGGCCTCTTCAGCAAGTTTGAAGTTATGGCCTACTTTTACCACTTCCTGTCATTGCAAACACATGAAACAGGTACTCCCACACAAGTTAAGTCATGTGTGTTAGTGGAAGTAGTGGATTAGTCTGGTAATGCTGAAGTCTGTAGTGCTGTTGAAGTCATGGTATGTGATTAAGGAAGCCATATTTAGTTGTTCATCTCATGTAGTGTGGCTTATAGACTTCAATTTACATCAGCTCAAGCTGAGTTTAAATTGAAATGGCCAAACAAATGCCTAGACCTGTAAGCAAACATGCCCTTACCCTCTTACCTGTCTCGCTGACAGCTTGTTTCCGGACTTCCCCAAGGTCAGTCACAGCTGACGGGCACATGGTTATGTATTTCTGTCAACAAAGCACCACACCAGCTAAATAGCTGTGTGACATTAAGATAAGATTTGCGTTATTCTTTGCAGCCAGTTTTGCTGACTTGACTTAACATGGGTTTATTATTTCCTGTAATTAACTTTTGTAATTTTGGCATTATTTTTGGGATGTTAATAAACAGTGGGTTTTTAGGATTAATTTCATCATTATAATATTGGTGATACTTGTTTTTAGGAAAGTGAGAAGGGTGTGTGACTTGCTACTTGCTTGGGAGTGATAACGACTGAAATCAGGCTTGCGTGCTGACACATGCATGCTGATGAAGCATGGTTGTGTGGCATCTTGAGGACTTGCAAGGTGGAAAACTTGGATTTAACTTTTGAACCACATCACACAAAGGCAAACCTTTCACATGGAGCTTCGAAGTTACAAATGTGCCAACATAAAAACTATGTTTATCTTCATCTGTTTGCACTTGTTTCAAGTGGGTAATACTGCATCGGTGTGTACCCACCATCTTTATTTGTGTTTCTGCATGGCCAAATATGATGTAAGTTCCTGTCATATTGGATTTAAAAATAAATCACATTACAAAAACATCATGCAACAAAGTCCCAGCAGCACCAAAAATTAGACTGTCATGAGATGTTCTTTTTGTTTTGTATTTTGTTACCCATCAAAGCTATCACAAGCCCAGCAGGAACTTCTGTTCTTGTAAACCCATGCCCATCTCTAGACTGGTTTCCATACCGTTTTTTCTGAATCTGTGTGCCTGGAGCCAGATCTACTTTTGTTTCAGATAATCACTAATGGGATATAGTGCTAAAGAGTGTGTCTGTGGTACTTGACAAAGTCAGTGCGGGTCACTGAAAGTTTAAGCTGTGACTACAAGTGGAGGACAAGACCAGGTTGTTGTCTACATGATAAAGACATTATTTTAAAGCTGTTTCTTCAGTACATACTGACGATCTTGTGGACACATGAACTGGTGAGCATTGCCAGCTAAGGCTTTTGTTTGTCGACTTCTTTTAACGGTAATACTGACAGATTGAATGGACGTGAGCTCATCAACAACTCATTGGCCCATGTGTTCATAATAATCTACTCCTCGTTCCAAGTCATAATTAGAATAATCAAAGCTAAGCGTGCTTGTATTTGTTAACCCCCCTCTACACACACACATGCATGCACGTCCAGAAGTCCCCGTGCCAGGGCCTTGTAAAGTCCTCAGAGAGCGGGAGGAAGGGATATAAGAGGAGGGAGGGTAATGGGGGTTTCTTTAGCTTTGAGTCAAGCTTTGGGATTATTGGGTCATGCTTTGTTACCCAGCAGTAGAAAAACCCCTTGTTCACAGAAAGGGGGTTGTGGGAGGGATATGCATGGGTGTGTGTGTGTGCACGTCCCTGTCTCCCCTGCGTTACATAAAGCTGTAATGGGTCCCGGACGCCTTTTGAATCATTGGTGACTCTGACAAAGCGAGGCAGCAAAGCTGAACAGGATTAAACTGTATGGGGCAGTCAGTCAGTGGGTGGAAAAACTGCAGTGTTTCGTTACTCCAAATGTTTGAGACCATGAACTATGTAAGCTCCTAAAACTAGCCTTTAATTATGGCTAGTGAAAGTTTAAACATTGTGTATGTTTTACAGACAAAAGTAACACCAAGAAATTCATCCAACCGTTTCATTTTGCCATTTAGTATTTTTCTACACTACTACAAATGTAATTTAAGAAACATATTTTTTGTTACATGCAAAGAGTGAACTATGTCAAAAACTCTACATTCTGCCCTCTCAACCAGCAATTTCAAGAAATTGGACTGGTATTACTATTCTGTTCTTTTGATAAAAGTCTAATCAGAAATTTTATTAAAATTTAAATACTTATTATTAATTTGTGAAATGTAATGTATTTCCTACTGTACATTTTTGAAAAGTACATAAAGCAGTTGTGGATGTAGATAATGCAAATCCAATGAGCAAGACAAACTAGCCTGATAGATTCCAGAGTACTGTTTAAAAGAGCACTTTTTTTGCCCGCACCCCCCCCCCCACCTCCCATCACCTACAACTGTTTTAAATTATGCTGTTCCTGTGGAGATACGAGTCGTTATCGCTCTGTTGACTCAGTGTCAGTTCTTGTATGATGTTTCAGTTTGATGAATGTCTGTGTGTATAGGGAGGTGTTGGTGGTTGGTCTTGCCAGTATTTCCTCAGATGTAATTTCCTGGCAGAAATGGCCGCAGGGTTTCTTGTTGTGGAAAGGCTTGCGAGCCCCTGGTGTAAAATCGCACTTCAGTTGCTCAACAGCGTTGTGATAAAAAGAAGAAGGTAGTGAGCTCATCCTCACTTGCCTCATCTCCCATCTTTTTTCCTGACTGGACTCTCAGGACATTGTCCTCTGACTGCTGCAAACTTTTCATCTTTTGTTCCCTCCCTCCTGTCTTTACCTCTTTTTTTTTTTTTTTTTTTTCTCATGTTCATTAGTTTTTCACTCAACCATCAACCTATATGCAACCTCACGTCTGTTTTCTATCTCTCATGGTCTTTTATGCTGTCTCCCTCTTTTAAGTTTCTCTAACTTACATCAGTGAAAGATGACTCACGCTTCAATCATATTCCCTCAGAAGGCTCCCGCATAGTAAAGGGCTTAGTTGGCCAAAGTAAGATCTGAAAGTTTCCCTCCCTCCTCCTCCTTTACCCCCAGTCTTCTCCACAGTTCCTGTATGAAGCAGCTGCTTAGTTGAGGAAGTGTTTGTGGTTTTTACAGGAGAACTGGAGAACGCTGGATAGAGTCATCACTGTAGAGTCAGAAAGAGGTCAGGGTGTGTGTCTCTGTGATGTCTCCTCACTGTTCACTCTTGCTCTTCTGAGCAGCAATGAGTAACTTCAGTTGTTACCAATATTAGCTAACTCACAGTGTATATGTGGGAGGTAATGTATACATGTTTTTTAGTGTGCTGCTCACTGTTGACTGGAAACTTGAGCCATAATAGTTATATATACATATGATTTATTTTCTGACACTCTTTATGTTGTGGTGTGTGTATATATATATATATATATTCAGTTTCAGCAGTGAAGATGTTATGAAAGAATAGAAAATAATATATAATAAATATGTACATAAAAGGAAAAGTTCCTCTGTGTCTGCTCTGCACATATTATTGTCACATTGCCCCAGTAGGCCACAACACTCAATACTCTGTTTCCCCCAGTGCACAGTACAGACAGATCATATTTAATCAGTGTAATTAATTCCATGCCCACCACACTCGAATAAGGAAAATCAGTAAAACAAATCGTCCATACACTCTTAGTAGCTCTTGGAGAGGCTCGTGAAAGATGAGGCTATTAGGAAGACGCTCTGTTGTTGTGTTCATCAAAGGCAGAGGCACCTGTACTCACGTGTGCATGAGACGGCGCATGAGTGCCAATTATATAAAATAATTAACCAGAGTTTGCATTTGGAGTGCTTCCTCAATCAGTCAGAGAGGCAACCATCTGTACATTATATTTAAGAAACAAAAAGCAAGATAAGAGAAGAATGTGCTATTCCAGTTTCAATTTTTTTGAGACTCGTTGTGGAGTGCCTGTTAGTTAACGGCTCATCAGGAGGTGTGATCTTCTTTAGGATTTTGTGGATTAACACCCAGTATCCAAACGGTGTACTCTAATATCTGATCTCTTAACAAGACCACACACAAAGAAACAAGTTAGTTAGTGAATTTGTTTGTAATCTATTAGACATTGCTGTGTGACCTGATAAGATTGATTTTTTTGTCAATGATCAAACTGATTATGGATTTTGTCATCACGAGTTAGAGCTATAAAAAAATATAATATACTTCACTTTTTATCTAATTTCCAATTTTTTTTTTTTACCTGCCATAGCCTTCAATATTTTCAGTATTGGTTTCTTTACCCTGCGTGTATTTTTCCTTAATGCTTTTTGCTGTAAAGTCAAGTTACTTCATTTTGCAATAGCTTGTTTGCAAGTAGCCAGCAAAACATGTATTTGCCTTTGGTACTGTTCGTCCACTTCTGTCCCCCAACAACACTTCGTTTACTTCCAGTTGTGTAAGGAAACAAACACGTGTTTATGGAGGTGGCTGAAATGAGGGGAAAAGAGCAGTGCAAACACATTTTTACAACTCGTGTGTTGTCATACCTCTCTGTCTTATGTGTTAGCTTGTGAGCGGTTTTCAACCTTTAGGCTTTTTTTTCTTAGGTGGTGGGTATGCAATTCTCATCCGAGATCAATGGTGTCATTGTCTTTTTAGCTTCTGAAGCTGGCTGTATTCAGTTATTGCACTGTTCTACACCTGTCTTTTATTGGCTTTCTGTGTATATGGGTGCATGTTTACCATGGCGGTTGTACACATTTGGCCACTGCCCATGTCTCACAGAGAGGCTGGACTTGAAAGAGAAGGATGAGGTTTGCAGACTGGATTATTATGTGCTCGTTTGGCTGTAATTGCCTAACAAATGCTTTGTAGAAAGGACAGAAATGGAGGGGAATCATGCATTTGAAATGCAAAATAGACTCAAATTAAACAGATGATACCTCTTGTATGCACCCAATTTTTGAGATGGTTGCAACCAATATATTACGCATTGCTAGAATATAATCTCATAACTCTTTTTACATGAGATTAAGGAAAAATATCAGTAAGAGGAGTTAAATCTATTTTTAGGCGATGTGATTT
Organism: Macropodus opercularis; assembly: GCA_030770545.1. NCBI lineage: Eukaryota > Metazoa > Chordata > Actinopteri > Anabantiformes > Osphronemidae > Macropodus > Macropodus opercularis. The sequence goes on from CM061105.1 coordinate 3,072,620, forward strand.
TTCATATGATTTTCTTTTACTTGGACCTGCACCAGTGTCAGCCGCTTGCTAGTCACGTGAAAGACAAAGACGGTTGAATAAGTAAGACAGCTAGTGGAGTAATTTCACCCCAGATGAAAGTTTAAGCCTTTATTTTGCAGACACGAAAATCTGTTTTTTATTCCTCCATACAGTTATTACCACTATTTAGATTAGGGGGGAGGGGGGGGGGGGGGGCAACATTATTCTGTTAATCTATGCAGTGTGATTGATTCTTGATGGTTGGATAGAACTCAGTGAAGCAGAAGGTTAGTGTCTTTTTGTCTTTTCTAATAGCTGCAAACAATTTAGATGGACACTTAGAGGGAAAGTTTTTCTTTTTGTGACTTATTCACCATGTGTGTCTGTGGAGAGTCTTCAGTTAGTTTCCAGTTACTCATACTGAGCAAAATAGCTCTAGCTACATACATCTGCTTATTCAATTTATTAAATTTGATGGACAAGCTTAGCCTAGCTTACAAGCATTCCCTTGCAAATCTTGTGTTGTCCTTATGCAAAAATATTTGGCTGTAGCTATAGGTACATCATACATATACATGCATAGTGTCCAACTTTTAATATGAAGCAAAATTTTACGTGTAGAATTTTTTTTTTTGCACGATTCCCAGCCATTTTTCAATTTGCTGAAAAGATCAGCTGTGTCCGAGCCACTTTGTTAGCTTTGATCTTACACCACCTCATCATCTGCTGTGGACATATCTGCATATGCCTTGTGTGGCAGAGCAAATACTTTAGTGGAACCAGAACTGCTGTAGCACGATACTGTGAAAACTGTGGCGTGTATACATTACAGATGTAAACATCACGGATTGAAAACACAACAATGCGTGCGAAAACAGATGGAAAGCAACCACTTTAAAGAACGTTAAAGTCAGGCAAATATTGTTTTTAGTTCCACATCTGGAGCACTTTGAACACAGCTCTCCACTCAATGTCACTTCTAATGGAAATTCTTTTTTAACCAGTCCATGACCGATTCTTGATCTCTGTGCTGATACTTTCCATCTTGCCTTTGTATGCAGTGAAGCTAATGTTGATTTGTGCTGTCTATCTCTACTTGAAACGGGCAGTCATGTATCATAGATATCAGACACACAGTCATTACTCCTCTTTTCCTCACTCATCGTTTTAATGCCCACATGGTTGTGTATTGCAGCGAGTGTGCTTTCCCTTTCTCTGCAGCCCCTGACAACAGCAGTGTTATTACTGCCAACAGTCCAGACGTGTTCTCACAGGAGTGCATTGTGTGTGATACATCCATTATTTCCATACATTTGGATGACTTGGATCTTAGGAAATGTAAGTCAACTACGCTGTTTTGTTTTTTTGTACTTTTGCATGTGTGCATCTCAGTGCTTTTATGGCCTACAGATGTGCTCCTGCCCTTCATCCATCAGATGCAAACATTCTCTCCCTGCTGTATATAACCATTATTGTCACTACTGACCTCTTGAAGAGGTTAAGTTTCTGTCTGATTGTGAAGTTTTGTGATTCTCTGCTTGTCCTTTTGCTTTTCTACGCTGTCTTTTGCTCTGTCAATCCTGCCCAAATGTGTGGGTAGGGTTTGCAAAGATGCACTTAGAGGTAAAACTAAAAATTATTATATCACTTAGAGGCCAAGTCTCCTATTATGTTGATTCAGACTGTCGGTGTGCATTTGCAATTGAGACTGGACATGCTGTGTTGTTGAATTATTTTATTATCTAGCTGCTTTACAGTCTGTAGTTATTCACTGTGTGAATCTGAAATGTGTCCACCAGTTTTCAACCCCCATGAGATTCTTAAAAATGTTCCTAAAAACACACTCCCATTTACTCTTTGCCTGAGTTGCCAGGACCACACTTGGCAGTGTAGCTATGTTTACAGATGACAGTAAAGCGCTGAAGTGATACTTTCAGCTAATTTCTGGTTAATCTTAACCAAATTCAAATAAGCCTGGTGTGTGCTCTTTTCGTGGAACTTTTAGGTCATGATGATTTTTGTTTAAACTTGCTGGGTTGTTAACTGGTAGAACAAAAGTACCTCCTCTGCACACGTTAATCAAACGTGGTTAAAACTGAATCACCCCAGTCGACTTTTTCTGTGCATTGTCAGTATCTGCCTCCCCCACTTCTTCACTCTTTCCTTGCCTGTTAATAACAGCACTCTGTGTGGGTTTATTTAGTGGAAGGCCTGCTATGGCCCATCAGGCCACAGTCTTTCCAACAAATGAACAGTGAGTTGTCTACTGAGGGATGAGAAGAGGAGGATGAACAAGGGCCTGAGCAGGAGCGAGAAAAAGAGTGTGAAGGGAGGAGGAAAGGTGGGCAGAGAGAGGAGGTGTGAAACAAGGCAGGAAGGAGAGAAGGCAGACAAGAGCTGAAAGGCAAATGTAAGAAGTACATAACCAACCTGTCACCTCTGGCTCTCCCTCCCCCCTTCACACAGTCTGCAGTCACAAATAAGGCAAACGCAAGGGAGGGACCTCATTAGGCTTTCAGCAGTCCATCACACATGGGAGGGAGGGAGAGAGAGAGAGAGAGACTATAGAGCTCAGTGGGGGGGGGGGGCTCAGAAATGAAGGGAGCAGAGGGAGGAATGAAATTGAATTGATAGAAGCAGTCAAGTGCAGACACACACACACACAGGGGACAGAGGAAGACGAGCTCCCACCCCACACACGGTCCTCTCAGTGCAACATGATTAATGTGGTCAACAGGCGTGAGGACCAGTCTGGTTGAGACCTAACTACATGCATTCACATGGGTGTGTGTGCATAGACAAAAAATATGTCTTTCTGCACTTTGTCTCCTCATGCCCTTCTCTTGCTGGTCTGTTTACATACCCCTCCTTGCCCCACCCAGTCTTCTTCTACTGTGCTTGAGCCCAAACAAAGCTTGTGAGGGGAGTTTTTTTTATACTACACAGCCTGGTATCAGCTTGGCACTCCTTTAGTGTTGTTTAAAAGGCCTGTTATGTGAATATACACACACACACACACACACACAGTACTGTGCAAATGTTTTAGGCAGGTGTGAAAAAAATGCTGATAAAGATTGCTTTCAGAAATATAAATAATGATTGCTTATTTTTGTCAATTTACAGAATGCAAAGTGAGCGAACAAAAGAAAAAATCTAAATCAAATCAATATTTGGTGTTACTACGTCAGTACTGTAAGTGCTGGAAATGATGGCATAGCCCCCACAGAGCCCTGATCTCAACATCATCGTCTGGCATTACATGAAGAGGCAGAAGGACTACATCCACAAAAGATCTGTGGTTAGTTGCTGTTCCAAGATGTTTGGAACAACCCACCAGCCGAGTTCCTTCAAAAACTGTGTGCAAGTGTACCTAGATGAAGGGTGGTCACACCAAATGTTGACTTGATTTAGACTTTTGTTCATTTATGAAAATAAATTGTAAAAACTTCCAATTTTGAAAGTATTCTTTGCTTACGGCATTTTTATACGGCATATTTATAAATTTTCAGCGCTACAGTCTCACTTAGACTTTCAACAAAACCCATTGTTCTCATTGTTATACAGTTTTCATTTCATTCATTTTTAAATTACATTAAAATTATATTTTCATTTGTGAACTGAAGTTTTCTATTCGGATGACCGCTGTGGCCACAGGTAGTTTAGGTGTATTATAAAAGTTGTCATTCATGCGTATGGCTGGGACATGATTAAAAAAAGCCCCCCTTTTCATACTAGAATTACAACTGTGTAATTGATTAATTAATTGAGCCATAGTTGGCCAACATTTTTTAATACTACATGGCAGTGCAGCTACAACTACTATCAACTATCAAGATGTAATTTTTAGGTTTGTTGATTATGCTTCATATATAACAGCCTTGTTTACGACTCGTTCTCCGACTAGGATGGACTTTGGACTTTGGATGGACTTCAATTCATTACATTCTAGTTCTGTCTTGTGGTATCTTGATGTTCTGTATACATGATACAGATGTGGCTATCAGCATAATGATGGTTTTTTTTCATGGATGTACCCACATAGCCATGTATATCTGACCTGCTCTATTTTGCTTCCAAAAAAGGGAACCCATGGCACACAAAGCACTTTTTTTTGCAGCAGAACAGCACTTTTATTGTGTGTGCGCTTGTGAAATTAATAAATAAATAAATGTACACATTATATCTCTTTTAATCAGTATCATTAGCAGTGGGATATGACGAAACAATAGTATTAGAATGGCTATTTATAAAAGAACTAATTAAATGGTATCTTATCTCATCTATTTCTGAAACTAAAAAGCAGTTTCAAGTATTGTATTAGTGAATAGTCAAATTCTCCTTTCATCCAAATTTCTTTTTGCATAGTTAAACTTCTAAACACGGTTTCTTTTTGTTGTGTTGATATTCAATACATATACCTTGATCAAATATAAATGGTCCCATTTTTGTTGGAAAATTAAAAATGTGGAATGGTCATGAAAATATTTATTTAATGTGTTTTGTAAGGATATGATAGTTCTGATAAGTGTAGGTTAAACTGTTAAAGGTATGTCTGGATAATTCTACCCAATTAGATTTCTGTGTTCCCTTTGAGTAACATTAGCTTTAGCATTAACATTTCCCTTTTGTATTTTTGCCTGCCTCCTCTTTTCTCACATCTGTTGCAACCCCTGAAACTGACTTTAAGGGCACTGTAATTCCTTAGATTTCCTGGATGTGCAGTTATGTATTTATGATGTGTAACTCTGTCCTCATCCAAACTTTTCATGTGTTAGCCTTTTTTTTTTTTTTACGAAAGCAATGAATATATTTCATTGAAATGCCTTATATATGGAGTCTTTGGATGTCTTAGAAACATTTTTCCATCAGACTGACTGTGATGAGGGCACTTACTTGAGGCTCAGTGGCGGCCCACTCTCAGCAGGCTGTTTTGCTTCTGCTGGAACATCTCTTAAAACTGTTCAGATCAGATTTCACTGTCCTGACCTGGCTGCTCTGCAGCTGATGGGTTTTTTAGCGGTAAATTTTGTTTTACTGTATGCTAATAGAATTTCACAATATACAATATTAACTTAGAAAATTATCTGTATCTACTAAACGTGTTCACCGGCTAATGTCTTCCGTTTTTCTATGGAAGCCAGCTGTTTATAGAGTGGGACATATGGGGAAATAGGAAAAGACAAAAATGGTTTACTAAAATGGTAGTTTTGAGTTGGAGTTGACAGCTTTGTAAAATTTTCGTTATTCAGATTTCTTAGCATATCCAACTTCTGCTGTGGGTGCAGACTGAGGAGTCTGGTCATGAGAAAGAAGACAGCAGAGCCCACACAGTAACCGATGCCTGTTCACATTCATGACTAGTAGGTGCTTCCCCTGTGGAAGCTTATATGCACAAACAAACCTCACAGTCACTTACTATTCTCACTGGATTCTAGTACTGTTCTCACATTTACCCACACACAAAACTAACAGTATTTAACTACACACACATTCTTCTTAGATCTGACCCTGACCTACACCCCTAGGGGGTTCCCATGCTATTTAACTGCTGCTTTTGTTGCAGGGGTCTATAGCCAAGCATGACACACCTTTTTAACTTTACAAAGACCATTTTAGTTGGAAGCCAATGGTTACTGAGACCTGGGGGTGCTGTGAGTATGTATGTGTATCTCATTGTGGGAAAAATCAAGACTTTGATCAGACTCTCCTCAGTTGTCCAGTTCCTCCTCAGTTTTTTTCCACCTCTCATTTCGATTCCACTGGATTTTACCTTAGCCCGTTTTTACTCAAAGTGTTATTGTTTCAAATGTGGATGCTATAACCCTAAGGCAGCTGCCTTTGTAAGAACCTGAAGCTGGAAGCATCTTACAGCACTTAAGAGATTAGTGAACTTAATTTGTAGGCCTTTTCTTAACTCTTTGAAAATGTAAATATGCATTTTTAATATTTACATTTGTACTCTAAAGACTGCAATCTAAGATCACAATCTTCATTAACATAACCCGATTAAAACACCTAGGTGTTTGCTTAGTAATTACCAATCAGATAATGTTGAACACTCAATATTATAAGCGAGGCTTCCATTCAAATAATTTTGAAATATTGCTACATGTTTTGGGTCAAGTCACAACATAAAAAATCTACTTTTTCCAAGAAAATAATTACTATCATACCTGGAATTTAAAGTTGCCTTCATTGATATTTCAAGTAAGTGGTGCGTTACATGACTATGCATCAATGTGGAAGTTTATAGAGACATGCTCATAGACTGTGCAGGTGTCCTCAGATCTAGAGAGACCGTTTCTACATAGACTGATCTTTCAGCTATGTTTTTTTTGCTTTTGTGTCCAACAGTTTAGCTTTTTTTTTTATTCTGTCTCATCTAATTTCTAGCATCTTTGGACAGTTTTAGCACCTTTCTCTTCTTCTTTTGTTGTAAATATTGTGCATAGATGCACATACAGTATGTTTTTATGATTGTGTGGAGACATTTTTAGTTTAATATAAGCATTGCGATATGCATTTTGCGTTTCTTACAACTTTAAACTTTAGCATGTTCATGACATTATAAAGCAAGGTCTGTATGAAGCTGAGAGTTTCTTACACTCACATGTTTCCTACACCATCCGTCATCTGGGCAAGAGGCAGGGTTTACTCTGGACAGGTCGCCAGACAAGGACAGACAGCCACTCGCACTCATACCTATGGGCACTTTAGAATCTCCATGTATACATGTCTTTGGGGGTGCACAAGGGTGTCACCCCTCAGTGTGACACTGAGTAGAAACGGTCTCTCTAGATCTGAGGACACCTGCACAGTCTATGAGCATGTCTCTATAAACTTCCACATTGATGCATAGTCATGTAACGCACCACTTACTTGAAATATCAATGAAGGCAACTTTAAATTCCAGGTATGATAGTAATTATTTTCTTGGAAAAAGTAGATTTTTTTATGTTGTGACTTGACCCAAAACATGTAGCAATATTTCAAAATTATTTGAATGGAAGCCTCGCTTATAATATTGACTGTTCAACATTATCTGATTGGTAATTACTAAGCATGTGGTATGGGATTTCATTTCTAGCTAATGATCTTGCTTGACTTCCTATTAGAGGCTTTTTTTTAAAATGGAAAACACAATAGAATATATTTGAGATGCAAACCGGGCTAAGTTTACTCACACACACACACACACACACACAGAGAGAGTATATTCTCAGCACCAATAACACGTTTGTGCCCTGTGGGTTTAAACACATCTGTGTTAAAGTAAAGGTATTCCCCCTAATACAACAGCATGTTTGGATGATGGAGGCATTAACTGCACAGCAAAAACAGTCTGAGTCTGAGTCTGAGCAACCTGCCTGTGTGTGAACTTTTAATAATTGAACAAGGGAGAAATGAGATCCATCTTTAATGTCTGCGGTGCTTGTCAAAGGAATTCCCCACAACCATCTATGAGTTGCTTTTGTCTTTCTCTCCGTATGTGTGTGTATCGATGTCCATGTCAAGGTCTGCTCTAGTGTATGAATATTTTATTTTGTGCTACTTTTTAAGGCTCAGAATAATTAAATAACACCTCAAGGCACAATTACAGGCAGACAGAAGGTGGTCTAGGTTAAAGTGTGGTCAGACCCATAACAGCTTAAGTAAAACCCTAAAATGGCCATCGTTAAGGAACCCATTTCAGGCTAGGTTGATCAAAATTCACATGGAGTAAGCAAAATGATTATTCTCTTAAACCAATAGCTTTGTGTTGGATAAGATGCTAAAAACTTAAAACTAAACCGATAAAAAAACTTTTACTCTCTGTGGACTCTGCCGTTCTGCACACACATAATTTCCATAGTGAGCCTGATATGATGAAACTTTAAATTTTTAGGCATCATAGTCCGTAATGAAAAACTGTTTCTGCTACTAGGAGAATCCTCCCAGTGTTTCACTGCTAATTTGAGTGAGAGCTGGCAGAGCCTTGTTGGCCTCCGTGCAAGGCCATCGCCTAGCACTCTGCTCTGTCCTTCTAAGCTAGATTCATTAATTCATTTCTTATTGGGGAGGAGATAACAGGATTAGTGCTCCAAGCATCCAGAAGTCAGCAGGGAAGAAGGGGGACCCTTTAACCCTTCTCCCTCCAGCAGACAATGGCTGCGTCTGTGTGACTTTGTGATTGTGTGTGTGTGTGTGTGTGTGCGCAGACTTGCCAGATGGGACCTGCTCTTCCCAGAAGAAATTCAGCAGCACACACACACACACACACACACACACACACACACACACACACACACACACACACACACACTCTGAAATACATCATATGCTGCAGCTCTTGTTCTTCTTCTCCTGGTTTATCTGAAATTCTAACCAAATAGTAATCCTTAATGCTGGTGCTAGTTATTATGAAAATTATTCATGTCACAGAAATGTAATAGTGAACTAGGGGTTTTAATGCTGTCATTAGAGTCAAGCAGCCTGTCATGATGACAAGATAAAACAAAAACAATACACTTGAATGTAACCTTTTGCAATATATGTTATGTAAATGCTTAAATAAAGCCCATACAGTGTAATGTGAAATTAACTTTCTTCTTTTTCGTTCTTCTTCTTAGCGACATGAAAAACCAAGTTGTATGTTTACTGTTGTCTCAGGCTCTCGTTGGCATTTAACACCCATAGGTATCTTTCAGTCTATTCAACATGTTGAATAGCGTCCACTTGTATCACAGCACTAGGAGTGGAATAGACGTGACAAAAACAAGCAAACAATGCATTTTAGAGCGCCATCTGCTAGTAATTCTCCTCAACACAGGTGTTTACCAACAGATCATGTTGTACAATCAAGTGTGTAGCCTCACTTGCCTTGCATTCCTTGTGACCCCTCCCTCTGATGAGACAGTCTATTGCCTTCTCTCGCTGTTACTGTGGAGAAACCAGCAGCATGCGCTCTAGGAATGCAAGCACACACACATTCCTATGCGCACGCACGCACACACACATACAAACCCAATGCCCCGCCAGCTTTGCGGGTCATTGTATTTGGCACGTGGCCACTATCTCCCCTACATTGCACGCACACACACTCGCCCCCTGCCTGACTCTTGCTTTGGCAGACAGCTCATGCTGAGTAAGGAGGCTCACTCTTTGCTTGTCTCTCTCTCTCTCTCACTTGCTCTTTTTTTGTGCCTCTAGTTTCTTTTTAGACCAGTCTTCCCTTTATGTTCACACAGTGGTCTAATTTTTTTTTAAAATCTCTTCCCACATATTTTACACATCACCCTACAGAGAGCAAGTAAACCAAAAGACCCTCCCATTTTCACATATTCTCTTGGCGCCGGTGCCTGTCCTGTCAACGAACAGTTTAGTCAGCAGTGTTGGAGCATCACTACGCCTCCTCGCATGCTCTTGAATTGACACGTTGTAACTGGATGTGACGATTTAACTCTGTCCATTAGTCACGTCTTTGTTCTCTTGCTAGCAGATTAGAGGTGGGGCAGTGAGTATTCGGACAGCTGCATTTAGCCATAAGCTATAGACAGTGTTTCACAATGGCAGGTAGTGTATGGTGAGGCCTGCCCTAACCCCTTTACAATGACTCAGATATTAATTACAGGCGTGCAGCAAAAACACAACGTTAGATAAATGAGGCTTCAGTTTGAACATATAGAGACTCTTGCTTAAGCATATGTTTGCCAGGACATTGGGTGTTGTGTCTTAACATCACCACCGTGGCCATTATTCAAAGGCGTACATTGAGCAGCCTGACTGTTACTTAAGGGATATGTACACTGAGTGACGTCTGAGTCACTGGGAGGCAGCTTAGTGTAACCATGCTGTACAGTATTTCGGGCATAGTGAAAAATGAAGCAGGTGGGGTACGTTTTACTACGACCTTGTCCTTTCTGAGCTGGTTGCACACACTGCATACTGTCAGAGGTGTTGTCAAAACGCCATCTGGCTCATTTTATTTTAACATTAACGTTAGTGGATCAAAGCGGCAAGTAGGTCATATTTCAATGATACTTAATGCATTCATTAGGTTGCTATTGAGTGTTAATTCCAATATTTTGTGCTTTTAGATGAGTGCCACATGGAACCAACCTCTTATTGATTTTTCGGTTGTTGGATATTTAAAGATTTGAAAGGCTATCTTTTCTTCACTATAGTTCAACTTATTATTCCAGAATGAATATAAGTGTGTTATTGGTTTACCATGTATTTTTAATGGAGGTTAAGCCATAACATGTACAATATGCGGACTAAGCTGTGGTAAGGGTCTCCCTATCGATCAGTTTCTCAGATTCAACAGGTTGTGTTCTTAGAAGGAGCGCCGCATCTCTGTCAGTTAAATTCTGTGACCCATGCTTTAAAAATTTGTGTGACACAGGGTTGAAATCTAATAACTAATCTGCTGTACCTAGTTGTTCCATGTTCCAATAACCAGCTTTCTTATTTGAACCTGCTATTTAAGTCACTGTGTTATATTTGTGACCTAGGAAACTGACTAGTAAAAGATTCTTGCTGGATAAAAACCTGCTTGCATACTTGAATGGTTTGTATTGTATTCATTAAATTAGAATGTGCCAGGCCTTCACTCAAAGGTGTCAGTTTTCTGACTATCATACTACACTTAAAATCTTATTTAATATATGGATCCAGCTCCTTTTGTGGCCAGTCCAGTCTGGTTCAAGCGCATCGGTTTCTTTTCCTTATCTTTTATAAGATAAGAAGAGGACCGTGTGTCTTCACTGGTCTGAGTTGGAAGAGATCCCTATTTAAGTGTTGCCTCCTCCTAGTACCCCCTTTTCTTTATATCTGAGGAGAGAGGGACAATATGTGTATGAATATATGTGTGCCTGTGTATGCTCATTGTCATGCCAAGGACAAGCGAGTGTCCTATCCTGTGCCAAGTGGTGCCAAGCCAGCTGGCTGTCGCTCATGCTTTGTTTTGTGCTATACTCTGTATTCAGCCCTTGGCACACATTGTTGTGAAGAGCCTTTCACTTTTGTGCTTTCCCTTGTCCCCTTTGTGTGTATATGTGTGTGTTTGTCTATGGGTGTGTGTGTGTGTGACCTTGATATAGGGGGAAACTAGAAACACAAGCAGCCCAATAGAGAGCAATATAGAAAATTTGAATTTAAATGTTGCTTCATGTAATTACCTATTTGATATTCACCATTGTTTGACTTTGGATGTAAAGTAACAGTTTTCTGCTGTTATACATAAAATGGTGAAATCAACCAAAATACAGAAAGAAACCGGAAAAAATGTCAAAATGATCTGCTTGCATATGGCAGAAATTTTATTAGTTCATGTGTGAACTGTAAAATGCCATTATCCAGTAATTTATGCAGGTTTTTTTTAATTTATTTTGCTTTTCATAAGCACTTTGATTTTGAGTCTTATGTGCAACATGCTCTAGTTTTGGGAGTATAACAAAGTGCAATGCTGTGGAAGAATTTCTTTCTTTCCAACGCTTCTGTGACTTCCACTGCAACGTGTCTAAATCTGTTTTTAAATCTACATAATTTTGAAAGGGAGAGACACTTATTAATCAGGTTTTATTGTGTGTGTGTGTGACAAAAATGGATAAAGAGAGAGGTGGCACCAGTGGAAAACCTGCAGTAGAAAATATGGAGGGGAAGGAATAAGAGAATTTGTGAATGTGTGTGTGGGTATGTGCGTGCACTAATGGGGTATGTGTGCAAAATGAGAGGAGTCGTGCTGCTTTTGCATTTGTGCTTTTTTTGACTTTAAGAGCAGACAAACAAACAACAGGATATTTTGCTTGCATCTTTTTTCTTTTCATTTAAAATTACTAATGTGAAGCATCATTCTCCATTCAAGAACCATCTACAGTGCCATTAACATTTCCACACACAACAGAAGCGCAATGTAAATGTATCACCTGCCATTAAATCAGTCTTCACTATACATGTTGGGATAGGTTTTTAATTTCTTGCCTAAGATAAAGAATCGCTGACTTGTGAACTTCACATTTAACAATTACTTCTCTGTTCATTCTCTGCTCACCTTGACTAACAAGTTCTTGCCCTTAGGGGCATGCCTACCTTTCTTTCTCGCTGTGTGCTTAGTGCTTTAGCATGCCAAAGTAACATTTAAAAGAAGGGTTTATGAACACCACTTCATTCACCCAAAGTGAATTAAGTGAGGTACGTGGAAGTCACAGAAAATTCATGTCCAGTGAAATCAGACATCATCATTATTATTATTATTATACATACTTTCACATAGTCAAGCATGTATTAATTATATGAAGACCCATGGGGTGACACACAAATTTCAGATTACAATTAAAAGCACATCAAGCCTACTGGCTTGGGACTTTGCCGAAGCCTCTTCATGCAAGGGCAAATTCTCTTTATGGGACATCCTCTAATTACGTTCCAGTAATTAGACTGAATTGCTAATGACCCATGGACTCTATCAAAAACTGATAAAGGAATATCATCATTAAACCTTTGTTCAACATGGACAGTAGCGTCAAAAGGCCATGATATGCTAAAACAAAGCATAACATCCAGCTATGAAGTCTGAATACTGCATACTTTCTCATCTTACCACATACAAGGAAGCAGGGAAAGACTGACAAATACGGTTGTTTCATCCTCTTGACAGCTGCACACAAACAATTGGCTGGTTTCGGGGCAAATGAGCAGGTTGAAGTTTCGGGTTACAGTTGGTAACGTGTAAAATTACAAATTATTTATGTGGCATTTTATTGAATTTGACTGATTTAATCTCTGTTGCATTCACTTTTCATTCAATTGATTGTGCTACCATACTTACTATTAGACAGTCATTTGGTAGAGGTGTGTTTGAAGGAGTGACCCAAAACTAGGATCACACATGTTTGCATCGTCACATTCACACACCCATACAATTGTAGCCCTGGGGCTATTGCATCTAGGCCTTCATTGTCCTTGCTGAGAGGATTGGATGGCTTGCCTCACTGGTGGTTCAATCTCAAGCTGTTCCTGCGCTAGGTGCAGCCAGACTATTGTGGTGAGATGTTACGTGTATCAGAGGATGTGAATGCACAGTACTGCTCCGAGCAAGGCCAACAAATGCCATCCAACCCCTCTTATCTGTCCTATATACCTGACCTAACTCAGTGACAAACGACTTAAGGCCCTTCGTAACGACGAAAGCATAGGATGAAAAAAAAAACTGGGAACCAGTTGCATTAATGAAGACACAGAGGAGAGGGGGGGAAAAGAGCAACTGAATGAGTGAATAGAGTAAGTGAGAGAATGGTCTGTCAGGCATTGTGTGTCCCCTAGAGCGTGTTATAAAGGTCTCTCTCCCTGACCATGTGTGAGAGAGGCTGAATGAATGTCTAGTGATTGGAAACCTTTTCTTTTGTAAACTCAAGTCTCTGCCAGAGAGCATTGTGGGGCATTGTTTACCAGCCTCCCCTTCTTTGTTCTGTGTGTGTGTGTGTGTGTGTGTGTGTGTCTGTGTGTGTGTGTGTATGTGTATATACACATTATGCAAGCGGTGTGACAGTTGACATTATCAGATGATTGCTCCCCCGAGTGTGTGTGTGCGCTTCTGCGTGGTTATTCACATGACAACATATTGGATTGGCACTGTTGTACACACACTGTGTGTGTGCGCACATGAAAATATATGATAAGTGCTATGCATAGTTGTGTGTATGTACTTGTGATTATTTTTCATTCAAAAGCTGCCTGTGATTTGTCAATATGCTGTAATGTTTTGCTCACATCATTAAGTCAACTTCATGTTTATATCATCAATCATAATTTTCAAATCTAAAACATATCTTAGAAACTTGATATTTCTACACAACTTGATTAGGGCTGTCCAATTATGGTCACTGGACCTTGAGTAAAAGGATTGAACACCCCTGTCTTAAGTCATTTTTTTTTTTTTAAGAAATCAGAAGTGAGAAACAGGCCATGTGATGCCAATGAATCAGCTGAATCTACTTGCAGATGATAGTGTGAACAAGGCCTTGCTGTAAATCTTCTGGTATGAACTCACTGTGCAGCCTGGTTGTGGTCATACTTTTATTTGAGAAAATGAATAAATAAACCTTGGGGAGTGAAGCTTATTTTGTTAAGCTTGATAAGTCTGTGTTGAACATTGTGCCGTTGTGGCTAGATGAACAGAGCCTCTCTTCTCACACTGCCTTCTCCTGGTATGGTGAAATTTGTTAATGCTACTATACCCTCTCTCTTATGGTGTCGTTTAAATGTACTTATCAAAAGATATTTAGTTTATCAATTAAAGATGAACATTGTTTGCTTGTGCTTTATCTATCCTGCTCCTCTTTTATCTCCACCCCTGTTTTCTAGTTTTCTTCAGAAGACCTCCTTGCTGCTGCCTGCCTGCTTTCCAGCCGCCTCTCACCTATTGTGGGGCAACAATGGCTGGCAAGGCCCCAGCTTCGAGGCATACAGCCTAGGTCATAGTAGGGGTGGTCAGGGTGGGCTGTGCTGTTATAGTAAGAAGTTGTGTGATGTCCATGAAACGCTGACTCTGTGGGGGCAATCAAGAAGCAGTGGGAAGCTAAGAAAAAGCAGGTCACACCCAGATTAAAATTCAATGTCTGGACCCTATGTTTTCTGCTTACGTTAGTAAGCTGGCTTCCATAGGCTGTTTGTATGTGTGCAAGCAGGGGCTGCAGGCAGTGGGGATTTCAGGGTACAAAGTTGCATTTAAAAAGATGAGCAAAGGAGTAGATCCAAATTAGCAGGGGAAGAAACAAAGACACTGTCCAGGCCTGTTCATTACTTTGGTTCAGCTGGTTCAGTTTAGCACACCTTCAGGGTGTGTGTTTGTGTGAGCGGAGGGAGGGGGCCTTCTTAATGGAGAAGCAGTAGCATCATAATGCATGCAGCACAATGCTGATTTGGTGAACCATGCTTCCTTTGTGTTGTTGCATTTTGGGGGGGTTCTCTGCAATACACACACATGTGACAATCCCCATACGCAATCCAACCATCCCCTGTTTAGGGCCCCATCCCCATATGGTTGCTTGGCTTGATGAGAACTTGACAAAGTCAACCAGAAGTCCCCCACTCTGTGTGTGTGTGTGTGTGTGTGTGTGTGTGTGTGTGTGTGTGTGTGTGCAAATCTGTGATTGCTTTACTGCTAATGGATAGATGAGATTTTCACCCTTGCAGAGCTTTGGTGTGGGTGTGTGTGCGTGCGTGAGAGATTTCATTATTCATGTTTCATGCATCGTTGTGCAAAGCAGAGCAATGATCAGCTCTGCAGGGGCGGAGGCTAATCAAGGCCGGGGCAGGAAAGGACCTTTGCATGAGACAAAATATTTTCCACAAGTGAAGAAAATGTGATGTATACATCTAAGCAGGACAATAATGTCACTTCACAACCTAGTTGGTAGTTGGTATTTACCTTCCCACCGAGTGCATATTTGCTAAATACTGCTTCTTCTTTTACCTATGAACCCGAGCAAGACTAGAGGTTAGGATGGTACTTGTTGACCTACCATAAAGCAACAAACCGAAACACCTGCCAAATTTTGCGGCATTAGAAACACTACAATTGCTGCGCCACATTGAAAAAACACCTAATTGTTCATAGTGTGTGTTTCTGCTCATTTTGTTTTCATTCACAGTGTGGCTTTCTTCATACACTTTGTAAGAGTGTGTCATGTGCTTGTCAGGCCCAGATCAGTGTTGTGTTATTCTGAAATGACTTGGAAGTTGTTTTTATTCTTCTTCCAGACATGGATTTGGCTGCTTTTATCAGATATCATCTTTTAAGCCGTACAGTTAAAAACACTTATTATTAAAGCTGAATGTGTATACCAAATGTTCAGCTTTGTGCGCAAAACTACAAATGCTCCGCTTTGTGACTCTTTCTTCTGTGTGTGTTTACACAAACAGCAGCAGATCTTTTTTTTTTTTTCTCTCTTCTGCTGTTGTTGCTACCTCACCATTCCTTGTTGTGTCCGCCAACTCGGAATGGAGTCATTTTGTCTCCTCCAGTTCCTGCAATGAAATATAAGCCTCTTAAATACATACTTATCTTGCCCTGCAGACTGCGCTTGAAGAACACATACATGCATGCGCATTCACATACACACATACACACATGCACACACCCCAGCTAAAAAGGCATTGTGAAGCCAGCCCTTGTTGTTCTAAGGAGACCGCATGCATATGGCAGATGGTTTTCCTTTGCTTTGCATGCCGCCATATTAAACAAAAACCATGGTTTAGGCCACGGCTGGTTTAGAAAAAGGGCAAAGTGCAAGAGAGACAGAAAGGGAAGAGACAAAAGAGCAGCAGAGATGGAGACAACAGGCCTGGCATACGTAAACACAAGTATTTGTGTGTATAACCATATTATCATTGTGTGGCTTATGCAACAAGACACATGCTTTCTTCTAGTTTAACCCACACAGATAACCAGAATACACACACATGTACCAAATGAATGGTTTGCTGCAGGAAAGGATGTGTGCGTGCGCGTATGTGTACAGTAAAATGACGTTGCATGGACAAATCTGTGCACATCTGTGGTCATTTGATGTGTGTCAATTATCAGTTAATGTGGTGCAGTGACATTTTACAGCCTTCCAGGCTGTTTGTCGTCTTAAACGTTGGTGTGTTTGTCATGCTGTGGTTTTCCTATTAACATTTACATTGGCTATTTTTTTGTTCAATAAGATAATCAAAACTGGTCGTCTCTGTTCAGCTAATGATTGCTAACGTTTTTGAAGACTAAACACGTGATGTGTAACTGTTAACATTTTAGGTTGTAAAGTTTTGAGTACAAAAGCATTATGTAAACACACCTCACTCGTGGCAGACATTTAAGTCTGTAATGTGAATGCATATTTACTTGAACAGATGACGCTACGGAGGCTGTTTCCTTCTTCTGGAGGGTTTCATAGTCTTAAGGCATATTTGTTCTCTGTTCTGAGCATCTCTTATCTATTCAGCTTCGTTGGGACAGATGTGTGCATTCGTTTTTTTGTGGAAATAAAAAAGAAACCTGTCTCCACTCTGTTGTTGGTTTTGTTGTTGTTGTATTATTTGTTGCTTTGCTTTGACTCTTTGCACCCTTTGTTTCTTGCACCTGTCTCTTTTCATTTCTTGCTTCAAGGATTATGCCTAACAGATGATGCAAAGTCAAGTCAGAGGACGAAAAAGAACAGGCGGGTCCAGGTTTTTTCGACCTGGCAGTAACTGTAGGCTTCAACATCTGCAGGGGAGTGACATGGGTTTCTCTGAGTGTTGGCTGTTTGATAAATAGCTTTTGCTTGTGTCTTTTGTAAGTGTGGCTAGACAAGGCCACAGCACAATAATGCTTCTATGGTGAAAACCAAGCAAACAACGACATGGAACAAATAACACAGCCTTCTTATCTCTAATTTAGCCTTGGGTGAAAGGGATTTTACACACATTGGAAGGACATCTTCTGTGTATGACACATACACATCACAGCCCTTCAACTCTGTTTCACCCCAATACAACTTCAGCTTTGTATTTCATATAATGAATTCCTTGTATCTGAAAGATTTTTCTCTCCGGTATTTGGTAATGTATTATAATGCAAGGGTGAAAACGGGATTTATGTCTTTTCTTTTTTCCAAATAACATTCATTCTAGTTTAATATGTCCTTACAATGACATGAATCAACCAAGGGTCTTTACTTTAATAGAAGTATTTATGCAAGTTTTGAATTGCACCACTTCAGTTTTCAAGTTGCTTAGGTGGCTGAAGTTCTTTTCATCTGAAGTTAAGATACTTTTAACCTCAGAGTAATTTGTTACTTGCCACTTTTCCTTCTATAATTTATTATTTCCTCAGTTGTTTCCCCATTTCATTTTGTTGCCCTTTGCTCAATTGGTTTGTGTACTTGTCAGCCTTTTTGCTGAATTCCACCCATGTCAGCTCTGTCGGTTCTACAGTTTTTTTTCTTTTTTTTTGTTTCTGCAGTGACGCATCAGCTGAAAGGGACTTGATTAAACCTTTCTCTTACGTTTTTTTTTTCTGTCATCTTCTTTCTCCCCCTGTCTTTCCTGTCTCCTGCTTCTCTCCTCCCCTTGGTTACTAGAGAATGGAGCAAATCAAGGAATCAATTCAATGTAATCATGACAAACGACTCCTGGTGGTTAGGGTTTTTCTTTTGTGCATCTGTGTTTGAGATAGTACTGCTGTGAATTTATAAATATATAAATCAACAATTACTGCTTCAACAAGGATTGCGTAATTGTAGATGTATGGATAGGTAGGTACTAAAGAGTAGAAGCATATTCATTGCACTGAATGTGCATATATGTGTATATGAACTGTATGTTTGTGTGTGTGCTGGTCGCTGATTGAATATAAGGTTGTGTATGTGGAAGGTGGGGGATATGTTAATCTTGAAGCTATTACAACAGATGGGAGATGTGAAGGGCCACAGGCTGCAATGGATGTACTGGCTGCCAGAAGAGAATGAATTCCCAGCTACTCATGTAAACAGGCAGTGGGATTAAAGAAGAAAAAAGCCAGTAGCTTTTTTAAAAATTGTTGTTATTTCAGCTGATTTGCAATGTGTTACAAATAGTAGTGTTTCACATATGTGTGATAAGTGTTGTTTGGTTAGTTAAATAGCTATATAAAATGCAGTAAAGGCAGAAGATTATTTCTAATGTGATCTTAACAGGAAGTACACCTTATGATTGACTGTTCAACAACCAATACTTTAGCATAATGTCTGAATATTCATGGCACAGTCTGGGCAATTGCATATTTATCTAAATCAGGAGATTGTCTCTTAAAGTGCAGCAACAAGTTGGAGGCAGAACCTCACGACGCAGAATCATAATGCAAGTGATTCGTCGACAGCATCTCAGGAGCTGATGCGTATGATAAAGACGGAATCAAGACTTCTGAAGTTCAAAATCCACTCTAAGGAGTGGGCGGAGTTTGTCTGCGTTGAGGCTTTGGTTGAATAAAGTCTATTTGTGCATGTGTGTATGTGCCCACATTGGCTCACTGCCCAACTTCTCCTCCCCAGCTGATTAAGGGTTAATGGCGTATCAGTTTGGGAGAGCTCCCTGTCTTCTGATTTGTCGACTAGCTTCTGTGTGGGTGGAGCTGCTGTCAAGTGACAGATGGTGTACAACAGGGAGGAAGGCAGGGGATTGTGTGTCTGTGTATACACACTGCATCAAGGGGAAATCGCTAATTACAATAGAAAGATGAACAATGATGGTCCCTCCAGTCTCCCTTTTTTTTTCTTCTGCACAGCCATACATTTTTATTTACAAAACTATGTATTATGTAGGATTATTGTTGTTATAGATATAGTAAGATAGTTCCAAACATGGTGTAAATAAATAAACATTTTCAGAAATAGTTATGTCTAGGGTTTGAATTCATGCAACTAAATGTGATGCCTGCACTACACCGTGAAAGTGGGATTGTAAAGAATTCTAAATGACACAGACACATGCTCATGTTCTGTCTGTGGCAGACTGTGTTTTTGCGTTTTCCAGGCAACCATGTTTCCCAGTTTACATGCATTGTGTTCCTAACTCCAGGCCCAAAGAGCGTGTGCGTGCGTGTGTGTGTTTGACAGACGGACATTCGCTATATCTGCTGTGATTATGATGGACAAATGTATGTCGTTTTGTGTTTGTGCTTACTATGGCATTAAGAACAAAAGGAGGTCGCCTCTGGAAAGATGAGAGAAGTTTTGTGCAAATGGTGCACACAAGCGAATGCTTTTGTTAAGTGTCATTGCATGTGCTGAAGACACTCTCAGTTAGGCTGTACATACCTACAGTTTAAATATGCAGTATATACTGTAACCATCCTTTTTTTTTTTTTTCAATTGCCTATATTATTAAATCCACAAACATCTATCAGGAAAGAAAGTGGATAGAAGCCACACATACTGTGAACTTTGCATGAACAATTTTAGACTTGACTGAAATTGCAAGAACATGCTCGCCAGCACATTCAAGTCAATGGCCTGAGCAACAATAGGTTTTAACATGGCTGAGAGAGAGGAGCCTGAGACCAAAGTGAGACAGGGAGAGAATCATTCGTAGCTGCCAGAAAGACTAAATACCAAATATTATCTACACTCATCTGAAATTCAGGTGTATTTCTGGAGGTATTATTTAGACAGTTTGAGGTGAAGATAGCCCTGAAATGTTCCCCCGATGCTTTTAAGAAATGCACTCACCTGATTTTTTTTTTTTCTTTTCAAATTCATTTCTTTTTTTTCTCGACAGTGATAGTTTCACTACTGGACTATCAGGTATGGACTGTCTCACACTAAGCTGTGTTTAGTGGAAATTGGCTGGTACAATACAGGTGTATCCATTAAAGAGACAGAGGAAAGGAATTCAAAACCTTTTTTTCTGAGAGTTATAAGATTACTATGTGGTGCAGGACATAAAAATTGGCCAGACAGGCTGACTCAGTGGGAGAGAGAAATTTTAACAATTTGGAGAACTCTCAATGTCTGTCACTGGCTGATGCTAGTTTTTGTTTCTCCCGCTGTCTGAACCATCTCTGTGCCTCACTCATACTCTATTTGGCTGTTTTGGCTCTCAGTACAGTTTGGACAACCTTTTAGCAATTAGTTTAGTTTAGTTAGTTAGTTAATTAGTACTTTAGGGTGGGACCTGGGAGGCTGACAGTTACTGCAGGTGTGTATTAGTATTTCACTACTGTACGTATTAAGTCAGTCTCTTGACAATATATGTATGGCTTTAATGGCTTCCTGTATGTGGATATGTTGCTTGTTGTTCAGATAATTCAGGCACATGCAGCAATAAAAATAAGATATTATATTATTATATATGATATTTTGCTACAGGTAATGGCAAGAACATGCACAATAGTTTGTAATGGTAATTTTATACTTCCTGAACTTTTATCAGTTTCAAAAATGTCTTTTGGTTTGTACAAATGTTTTAATGAATTAATTGAAGCACAATATTACTGATCCAGTCATTTTACCTTCTATCTTGTAAGTTCAGAATGAAATGTTGAATGTGTAAAATTCATGTAGATGTTTTTTTTGTACAAAATAATCACTCAGTTTAAACCTGGGTGACATAATCGCTCAAATAAAATAATTTATATTGTTTAAGCACCCTGACTAAGGACCGTAAAGCTTGGAAATATTGGAAACAATGTTTTGCCTATTAGCTCTGTCTGTAGCCACACACTACACAGACAGACAGTCAACGTGTAAGTGAGACTTGGTGGTAAGTGCAGAGTGGACCAGGTGTCTTCACCTGGCGTGTTCAGCACCGTGCAGTTGTTCTTCTCCTTTAGTCTGTCTCATAATATGTGTGTGTGTGTGTGTGTTTGATGACAGCGTTTGTTGCAAAATCTCACAACAGGCTTTTTCAAAACAGAGATGGCTTAACATGCACTTATTAGGCTGCTCTGGCCCATACCCCAGCATTTACAGGCTATGCCCAAAATAGTGGTATCATTGCTTTCCAGTTAGCTTGCTCACCAAGCATTTATGTCTCTTTCTTTTTCTCTGCTGCCTGTCTAGCTGTGAAAACAGTGGGATTGCTATAGTTTGGTGAGATACAGTAATCCACTGTGTACACGCGCACACCTCACCTCATAAATAATTGACCTGTCACAGTGAGATGACAGGACATTTTCTGTTCTCACATTTCTCCTTCTCTCTTTTCCTATTTATTTCCTGTTCTTTCTCTCACCCTTCTCCTTCTTCCATATTTAGTAGTAGTAGTGGTTTAATGCAACAAAGTAGAATTACTTATTTAATTTGTATGTTTTTTTTTTTATAATTTTCATACTTTACTTGAGGTTTTTACATTTCTGTCAACTTTTACTTCACTACTTTTTTTTTTTAAAATCAAATTAAATACTTTTACTAATGTATGTTTTCTGTTTTCAGCCATTTTCATTGCTTACAGTGAAACATCTGAATTCACTGATTAGTATATGAGACTTAATTGGATATTGTTAATCTCTATAAAGAGAAATTTATAGCATGAATTTCACAAATTATTGCTTTGAAATTGGCAAAGGCTTCATAATTCTCTTAATTATTACAGGTGTTCTGTAAAACACTGGCAGCCTATTGTTTGTTTGTTTGTTTGTTTGTTTTTTTTAATTACTAATTTTGTTTTAGGTTTGATTTGATTTGTGTGACTTATGACAGAAATTGCATTCTTGTTCACTGTGCCATTGTTTTCCCATGTCAAGAATAGGAGTGTAGCAACATGAGGAAAAAAAACCTGTACCAGCAACGATTAGGTCTCACAAGTAATGATTTTCAAGCAGCTCTCACTTCGTGCTGTGCTGACACTAACATGTTTACTGTCATATAATGTGATCAATAATGTTCAAGAAATTACAATTAAGTCACAATGTTGTTAATGAACTTAATAATGGACATAACAAAACACGGCTTATAGTGTACTTTGAATAATTGTTGAGTCTCATTCATTAAACATTTAATTTTATGTCTAAAATTCTACTTTTTGCAAATGTACAGCAAACTACAGTTTGAAGTAGACAAAATGTTAGTCATTTTTTTTAAGGAATATTTATTTTTAAATGGTGTTTTGGTCATCCAGTGAATGATAGTTACTTCATAATAAATTTTTCTCTCTATTTTGTGTTTTTGTAGGGTTTCACCTCAGTGGCACTGTAACTGAACCTGCCACATCCTCAGAGTCAGAGGTCACCCACAAGGTGGCCATCAGTTTTGATCGCTGCAAGATAACCTCTGTCACCTGTGGCTGTGGGAACAAAGACATTTTCTACTGTGCGCATGTTGTAGCGCTCTCACTTTACAGGATTCGTAAGCCAGAACAGGTAAAAATCACAAAGAGCAGTACACCCCTAAGATTTAAGTTCCTTTTGTCACAGTGACTCACTCAAGAAAGCACAGATGTCATATGTGTACTGCTGGATTTAGTCCAAGTGATTTTGAGTTTTCTTATTCGTGTAATTCATGGTGATATGTTTTCTCACCTTTCCTTGTGTTTGTTGATACAGGTGAAACTACGGTTGCCCATCTCAGAGACGTTGTTCCAGATGAACAGAGACCAGTTGCAGAAGCTGGTTCAGTATCTGATAACAGCCCACCATACTGAGGTGCTGCCCACTGCTCAGAAACTAGCCGACGAGATCCTCTCTTCCAATTCAGAGATCAACCAGGTCCATGGTGAGAGGACATTTTATGTTTTTTTTTTTTTCTTTTTTTCTTTTTTGTGGTTTCATGTCTGAAACATCCAAAATAGGCTTTAATTTTATTTTACTCAAATTAAATGGTATGAATGCATTTCCTGGTAACAGGAAGATGCAGTGCTTCTTAATTCTCAAAAGATTCTGTCCATGGAAGTGCTCTTCCTTCTTACTGCACTGATATCTTCACTGCTGCAGGACAGACTTAAAAGCTTCCAAACTTAAAACATGCTGCATGCTGGCCTACAGGCTGTCCCCCGGTTGTTCCAGTGAAGCAGCAAGCCAGGCTTCAAATGGCTCATTTGATTCCTTAGTTTCCACTCTCCACCCAGTGCCTTCTTTCAGTCACAGGGCTGTGTGGAACAAAGCAGAAAAAAGGACTTGTGCAGTGAATGCAACAGAAGGTAGCTAGAGACACGTGGAAAGGAAAGGCATGCTGAGAGGAAGAGACAGAGGAAACGGCAATCAGGCGTATTGGAGAAAAGAGCAAAAAAAAGGAGAGGAAAGATGAAAGTCAGGCAAAAGTACGGACATGAAAAACAGTACAAAAACCACAACAGGCCTGTGTTGGGGAAAATAAGACATCCTTTCACCAAATACAATTATTTCTTTTTCTGTGTTTCATCCTGCTTGCTTAAATGTTGACATTCTCCAGTTCTACTTTCCAGGAAGCTACATGCTGTGTTTCCTGCCTGTGTTTGACAAGGGGGATCATGGGGGTTGAAGTTCAGTTGATCCAGGAGCTAGCTTGTCTTTGATGAAGGAATGTTTCTGTTTGCCGCAGCCACACCATCGACTTTGAAACACGTCTCTGGGCTTTCCTCAGCTCGCTTCCTGCTAGATCAAAGCAGCTTCCTCCTTTAGAGCATATCTACATGTCCACATAGCATTACTCACACAGCTGAACAGAACAAACATGCTGGAAAGTTGGCCTCATATTCCCTCAGTGCACGATTAGGCTAAAAAGAGCAGATTTTCTTTGGTGTCATAGGTGCACTTAAGTTAAATGTAAAACAAATAAGTATGAGAGCTGTGAATATCACAAGAGGTTTACAGAAGGTCAAATGCTGTTCACTGTTATTTTTCTTGGAGTAGGAATTGAGAACAGGAGGTGATGAAGTGAATATAGACTTAACTGTGGAGAGTTTTGTTTTTAGTTTGTTGCTGTGTGCATAACCAATCTAATGCTATACACTCCATGTACCAGTGATTGTGTTTGTGTATGTTCCCAGGTGCTCCTGACCCAACTGCAGGTGCCAGCATTGATGACGACAACTGCTGGCATCTGGACGAGGATCAAGTCAGAGAGCAAGTCAAACAGTTTCTGTCACAGGGAGGTTACTACGGCTCTGGGAAGCAGCTCAACTCCATGTTTGCTAAGGTGCATGTCAGCATACTCCTGCTGCTATTTATTCATTTAATCATCTGGTCAACTTATTACATGACCTGAAAGCTGCACAGCATTATGTAGAATTTCTCTAGAATTTTTTTTGAAATGGCTTATTTGGACTAGCTGAGTAAAATGGAAAATTGAAAGGTATGTTAAAAACATATCAAGGCATTTACAGCATCCTTCTTCACAACCTCATATTCACACACAGACTGGAAATCTTCACAAATGAGGTCGAAATATCTGAGGCACAATTTCTTCAAAGGTGTTATGCTGCTTACTATGTTCATGACTTAAGCTACTAAGAATTTATTTGGCACTAAACTCTATTCTGAAGTGCAACTTCACCAGATACCCTACTTAAAATTGTGTGGCATAAACTTTCAAAATTTCAACTTTATTTTTAACATTAAGATCCTTCTCATGGCCCAACTTCCAGGTTTTGTTGAAATTTGATACTTTTTTATTGATTTATAACCCAGATTTATGGCGGGTACGGGGAAAATACTGCTGATTATTCTGTGCCCTTTTTATTGAGCTCAGTTAACACAGACATTAAGTTTATTTTATAGCTATGCTTAACCTTTCTATTACAAATTTCTTCTCAAAATTAAAGACAGATTCTTTTCTCATTTTGATTGATATTGAAAGCTGCACCCTCAACTTTGATTTAAATTTAAATAAATAATAAATTAATTAAATGGATGGTTGAACATTTTGACAGTAACCTAAATTTGGGTTTTTCCAGGTGCGGGAGATGCTACGAATGCGAGACTCCAACGGTGCACGAATGCTAACACTCATAACAGAGCAGTTTATGGCAGACCCTCGTCTGTTGCTATGGAGACAACAAGGCACAGGCATGACAGACAAGTGTCGGCAGCTGTGGGATGAGCTGGGTAAGAACTGTCAAATTTTTTCTGCTAAAGCAGACCTAAAAGGTTTTTTTTCTTCTTATCGTTTCACTTTGGCGAGGGTGCTATAGAGACATCCAGTCTGACACAAGTCCAAAAATTCCCAGTCATCCAGTAAAGCGCTCATCAAGCCAGTTTAGTTAGTCACACTTTTAGTGGTTCTTCCTCGTCTCCCTCTTGCTCAGTCTGTACTGAGCAAACGGTAAAGGCTGACAATCAATATGGGTGCTCAGCTTTTCTGCAATCAATCGCAGCATTTAATAGGTCAATAAGAACACTTCCTGGGTGAGTGAGGGTTGACAGAGACAGACAGATACAATTTTCTTTCTGTGGATATTTACCATATTATTCAACCTCTTTATTGTTTTTGCAGCATTGTAATATATGGCAGGATTTTCTCTGATAACACATTTAAACATCTTCTTGCCCTGACCTGTTACTCCCATGATTTTTTTCCCCAGGTGCATTGTGGGTGTGTGTGGTGCTAAACCCCCACTGTAAAAGCGAGGAGAAGGCCATCTGGCTCAAGCAGCTAAAAAAGTGGGGGGACATGGACGTCTGCCCACTGGAGGATGGCAACTATGGTAGCGAGCTACCAAACATCACCAATGCTCTGCCACAGAGCAACCTTGCACAGGGTTAGCAGAAAATCTACTGACACCAAAATTTGAACACACACCACTTTATTAACTAATTGTGTTTGTGTGTGGTTTTCTTCTCAGACTCGTTGTCCAGGCCAAGGAGGACAGTGTTCAGCCGGGCCATTGAGGCTTGTGACCTCCACTGGCAAGACAGCCACCTCCAGAGAATAATCAGTAGTGACTACTACATATCTCCATCCTACCAGAGAGAGGGGGAGAGCCTGATGTTTAATCCACAGGGCCTGCCACTCTGGCTAGGTAGCATCCCGATTTTATTAATTTCATTGACTTATTTTCCAGAAATGGTCAGTAGACCAACTGTATCATTTGCACTGACTGTCTGTTACAATTGCTGTGTCGTCTACAAAGATGTACGTATTAAACTGGACACATACATTCTGCATTACAACCATAGCGAGAGAGATTTAGATTTTCAGGACAAATAAATGTTTCTCTGCCAGTTCCTTATACTCACACAATGTCTAATTCGACCGAAACCGAAACCAATACGCGCGCACACAGACACAAAGTTGTTCCTCATGATATTGAAGCCTGTATCTGTTCACTGCAGATTCAGCGAAGTACGATCAGATTCTGCAACTTGAGCCAGCTATCACACTGGTGTTCTGCTAAGACAGCACCATGTGCCTTTGTGCGAGTGTGTGTGTGTGTGTAATTGTGCACATCTGTCCTCGTTACTGTGTTGTCTATTAGTGAAAGACTAAGTAGAAAAACACACAAGCATTTGTGTGTGTTTTTGTATTTGAGTGAGACAGTTTTCTGACCCCACTTTTATCTCTCTGTCAACCAACAGACCATGTCCCGACAGCATGTGCTCGTGTTGATGCCCTGCGCTCCCACGGTTACTCCAGGGAGGCCCTGCGATTGGCTGTTGCCATCATCAACACGCTACGGCTTCAGCAGCAGAGACAGATGGACATCTACAAGCACCAAAAGAAAGGTTAAAACACACACAATATTCAGTTTGTTTTCTGCACTAATGTAATCCCTTGACAGTCTTAAGTCTCTCCTCTCCTACTCTGTCAGAGCTCCTTCAGAGGGGTGTGACCTCTACCACAAACCTGGAGGGCTGGGTGGGCCATCCCTTAGACCCAATTGGCTGTCTTTTCACCACTCTTACTGAAACCTGTCGTGTGGATGATGACAGCACTATGGACACTGGAGGTACTAAAACTGTGTTCTGTCTTTTGTTCAATAGAGATTTAAAAGGTTTTTGCAATGTTGACAAAAAAATCAAATATATAATATTCTAATTCATTTTAAGGAATAAGACCACCATAATGGTCTACACACTCACTATTCAAAAAAGCTGCACTATTTTACTGTAACATCATTTTCATGTATGCTTTAGCATTTACAAAAAGTTTCGGCTGAAATGCGTCCTAGACCACAGGCGCAAATTCTTGGATGACAGTTTATTCTGGTACCCTTGACCATTTTATGCAGTGTAATCCTGAGAAGAGGTGACTGGGTCCACCAGCAGTGACTCATCATACTGCAGACTCCATGTTGTTATATGAACACCAGACTCTATTGTCCTGTAGACAGCCATAAACTAGCTGAGCATGAATGGATCTGTCTGAAACACCCTGCTTATTTAGACCACACTTGTGTGTGTGTGTGTGTGTGTGTGTGTGTGTGTGTGTGTGTGTGTGTGTGTGTGTGGTAGGCATGTATAGAAACCATTACCATTTGCATTTCTCATCCTGTCCAAGGTCTTTTTTTAACATTGGGGGGATCTGTGCAGCAGAGCAGAATAGGGGATGGGTTTCCCCATTGTTACAAGGCTATAGGGAACTATTGTCAGTTCAAACAATGCTGACCATTGGCACAGTCATTTATGTGCATGTGCGTGTTGGTAAAAGAGTGAATTGCTGCCTTATGTTGTTTTGGGAATTTGAGAGTACTGGCATGATTAGTTTGTGTGAGTTTGTCGCATGATCGCCATGCTTATTTTCTTCTGCAAAACAGCTGGTAACATTTGTTTATGCAAACCAATTTGAATTTTCTCACTTTCCAATCAGCCATCAACATGGACATAAAGAATTGGCTGTGCGAAGTTTGTTAAACGAGTTTCCTTTATTCCCCTCCTCCTCAGTCTACGTTTCTCATTAATAAGCACTTGGGCTGAATCCTGCTTATTGCAGAGATTTGTGTATTTGTATTACACAGAGAGGTTTTAAGCTGAATGATGACTGTTGCAGTAGCAAATGGTGCACTGGTTAGATGCTGATGCTCTTGCTCAACTGTGGTTCCTTTACTGGAGTGATTGTTGCTGTTGAGCCACAGGGTTAATGGCAATATGTTAAAGTGTACATTGACTGTGAAATCCCATAGCAGCCCAATCATGTACACACACAACACAAAGCACTAACTATTTTCTTTGCTTCTTTTTTTTTTTTACTTTTTGCAAGGTGACACCAGGCCACCAGTCTACCATCATGTGCCAGTTTGGGGCAGTTCTGATGGAGGGGAGTCTTACCTTACTCTGGCTTTAGAAGTGGCTCTGATGGGTATGGGCCAACAGAGGATAATGCCAGAAGGGCTATATGCTCAGGATAAGGTACCAGAGTCATGAAATAGCTGCTGTCACATGATGCATTTTCAGTTATAATAGACACATTTGAACATAAATGAAAGTAAGTCACCAATAGTGTGAGAATACCAAAGTCCCTTGGCTGTGCATAACTAAATGGCGTGTAAAGGTTGTTGCATATTATAAAGTGGTATGAGTTTGTCTGTAGTACGAAATATCGCCCTTCACATTAAATCCAAAGAAACATCTCTTTCTGTGAATCAGCTTTAAAACCTTTAATGTGAAATTAAGCACAATTGAAACCAAGACACTGTCTCTAAGTCAAAATAAGTAAATAATAATAATAATTGAAAGTCCAGCCTAATGTATTACGTTTGTGATACTAAAGTGAAAAAATTTGTTCTAGGTGTGTCGTAACGAGGAGCAAATTGTAGCAAAACTTCAAGAACTGGAGCTGGATGATCTCTTGGTCCAGACACTTCGGAAACAGGCCATACAGCTACTAGAAGGTTAAAACAAAACAAAGAAACAATTTCGTTTAACATTTTGTTGCCTACAATTATGTCACTGTTGTTTTTCATCACGTGTTAAACAGATTGTAGTCATTATTGTAAGACAATCTTTCACTTTTTCTCCAGCTGGTCCATTTAGCGGTCTGGGTGAGGTCATCCATCGCGAGAGCGTTCCCATGCACACTTTTGCCAAGTACCTCTTTTCTGCCCTGCTGCTACATGATGCAGACCTGGCTTATAAGGTTGCTCTTCGTGCCATGAGGTCAGTTTTTAACTTTGAGTCATTGTAATTATAATAATAAATACTTAATATTTATGTTCTTTATTCACATCTTTGAATTCATATTGACATTAAAAAACTTCTTAAAGACTGCCGGTATTGGAGTCCTCTGCTGGGTCTGGGGATGTGGGCCATCCTCATCATGGCATCTCCATAGTTCCAAGTAGATACCCGCGCTGGTTCACACTGGGACACCTGGAGTCACAGCAGTGTGAGCTGGCCTCCACCATGCTCACTGCTGCTAAAGGTACTATCAAAGCATTCCACGTATCCCCAGTTCAAATGAGTGCAAATGCCATCTAACATTGCATTCTTGTGCTATTTGTGCATCGGGGTCTGAGTTTTTATTTCTGTTTGCCTGCAGGTGACATGCTGAGGTTGCGGACGGTGTTGGAGGCCATCCAGAAAAACATCCACTCTTCTTCATTAATCTTCAAACTAGCCCAGGATGCCTTTAAGATAGCTACACCCGCAGATAGCCCGCCTGATATAACTCTGCTTAATGTAGCACTGGAACTAGGACTGCAGGTACTGAGCGCTGCGTGTACTGAGTTGTGAGTATGTGTAAGCAAGAGAGCGCAACACAGAGCAGAGTGAGCAGGCGTGAGCATGAGTCAGTAATTTTCAGAAATCATTTCACCACTAAGTAAATCAGAGCATTGGTCACCAGTCAAAACATGCAACACTTTTTTTTTTGTTAACTTGTAATTTAAGCTCGTCAGCTTCACTACAAATTAACAGAGAAAACATCACACAGAGTCTCACTGTTGTTGATGAGAAGAAGCCACATAATTAATACTTTAGGATTGCAGAGAAAAACTCTTCAGATCATCAAGGCAGCAGCGACGATGTGGCTTCACTCGCCTCTTTCTCCTAGTATTTAGAGCATCGTCAGAATTCCTGTCAGCAAAACTGCTAATAAAGTGCTCAGGATGGAAGGGTCACAATTAGCCGTGTATGTAATTATGTGAACACATTTTGGATACATGTGCCATTATCTCAGACATGTTGCTCTTATGAACTGCTAAATTAGGAAGGCATTTTTTCCGTCACCATTGACAGATTCTTCATAAACTTACAAGGACATGCATTAATACTCATAAGCTGTTCACATTGTACAAAGCAGTGAAATTGGTAAACAATCATCTTGTTCTTTTTTGGTTTGCAGGTGATGAGAATGACTCTTTCCACTTTAAATTGGAGGAGGAGAGAGATGGTTCGCTGGCTGGTAACATGCGCAACTGAAGTCGGTATGTAGTCCATTACAGGCTCAGCTGTTAAGGAATAATTGGCGCACTGCTAAAACGTTAGTAACATAGGCTTGCGAAATTTTATTTTTTTGAAGTGATCCTCATACGGATAGAGCAGGATCTAGTGACTGACTTATTATGCGGATCATAGCTCATAGTGTATGAATGAAACAGATGGTTTTAAATAATTGTACTAAAAAAGTTTTTGTTTAGGATGTAGAAATATTGAACACAGTATACTTTGTGTCCACAGTAAATATAAATGAATTTTGTCCTTCTCAGGTCTGCGGGCGTTGGTCAGCATCTTACAGAGCTGGTACACACTCTTCACGCCCACCGAGGCCACCAGTATTGTAGCAGCTACCGTCATGTCCCACAACACCATCCTGCGCCTCAGCCTTGACTACCCTCAGCGAGAGGAGCTGGCCAGCTGTGCAAGGACTCTGGCCTTGCAGTGCGCCATGAAGGACCCCCAAAATTGCGCTCTGTCTGCTCTGACACTCTGCGAGAAGGACCACATTGCCTTCGAGACGGCCTACCAGATTGTGATTGATGCAGCGTCCACAGGAATGACATATTCCCAGCTATTTACCATTGCAAGGTATATGGAGCACAGAGGATACCCATTGCGCTCGTTCAAGCTGGCCTCCCTCGCTATGACACACCTTAACCTGGCTTACAACCAGGACACACACCCAGCTATTAATGATGTGCTCTGGGCTTGCGCGCTGAGCCACTCTTTAGGTAAGAACGAGCTTGCAGCCATTATTCCCCTGGTGGTGAAGAGTGTGCACTGTGCCACGGTACTGTCTGACATCCTGCGGCGGTGCACCATGACAGCACCAGGTCTCGCTGGTATTCCTGGCAGACGGAACTCTGGGAAGCTGATGTCAACAGACAAGGCCCCATTGCGGCAGCTCCTGGATGCCACAATCTCAGCGTACATCAACACAACACACTCTCGACTGACGCACATCAGTCCACGGCACTATGGAGAATTTATAGAGTTCCTGAGCAAAGCACGGGAGACTTTCCTGCTGGCACAGGATGGCCACATTCAGTTTGCCCAGTTCATAGACAACCTGAAGCAGATCTACAAGGGCAAAAAGAAACTGATGATGTTGGTCAGGGAGCGCTTTGGCTGACCTTGCTCCTCCCTTACAGGGACCCCTCTGCTTGGGAAGTAGTTAAACTTTTTTTTTTTTTCTATTTAAGATTTTTTTCAGTTTGATTCTTTATATTTGTACTTCTTATGTTGAGCCATTTGTTGAACTTAATTTGTGTTCCCTGATTTTGTTTCTTGAATGTGAACCAGGAAGTGTTTGCAGTACATTGCTCTGCTTCATTTGAGACTGCAGAAGAGGGAAACGGCTTGAAATATCAAAGACCACAGAAGCATTTCCCCCTCCAGCTAACTGTCAATAGATTGTGGTTACTGTGAGACTTTTGTTTTTCAGTAGCACATGATGATATAAATACCAAATGATTTAGTTGGACGGGGTGTGTACTATGAGCCAGACTATGTTTTCAGCTGGGGTTAAGAATAGGAAGCCCCTTCAACAAAACCACTGAGGTCAAAAACACACACACACACACACACACTGTTACTGTCATACCTCAACTGGTCAGCTTTAACTGTTCTATCAAAAATGGCCTTGGTTCATTCAGTGTGTTTTGGCGTACAGAGGGCAGAATACAGGACTCAATGTGTGGTCTGTATTTAGGTTTCAAGACTTGACTACAGCCACCATCGACTCCTATCCTCTGCACCTACTGGTTAATGCTTTTCATTCAGAATGTGTTTGGAGGTAGGACCATGTTGCTTTACAAGGTGCATGTTCTCGGATCGAGCAGTTTGAAGGTCACAATCCTCAGGCTGTTCTAGCTGCAGTAGGGTAGTAGAT
Organism: Macropodus opercularis; assembly: GCA_030770545.1. NCBI lineage: Eukaryota > Metazoa > Chordata > Actinopteri > Anabantiformes > Osphronemidae > Macropodus > Macropodus opercularis. The sequence goes on from CM061105.1 coordinate 3,105,277, forward strand.
GCTCCATGTGCACATATATATTCTATGTATACAGTGAATCTCTTGTGTCCTCCTATAAACTTATTGACAGTGACATAAAACTGTGTTGAGCACAGAGATACTGCTGTACAATATGTGGCCAAACCCTTTTAAATCTATATGACTCCAGTAGTTGCATTTTAAAAGGTCAAGCAAGATTTAGTCAATAACCAATATGAATCAAGTCTACTACATTTTTGTTAAAGAGCAAAATAAATTGTTACCAACTTGTTTTTTTAGGAACCTTTGGGACTTTTGCTGATTGTTGCTGCTGCCTGCATCTAAAGTCCCTTTTCTATCTACAAGAACGTTTTTGGGCATTCACATGCTTCCTGTAATTTAAAGAATCACTACCTTATGCAAGGGCAGAAATGTGAATCTACTTTTAGTTCTTTTGCCCATTATTCCAATTCCTAAAAAAAGCCATGTCTCATTAGATAACATTGTTTTCCAAAATTAAATTTAAAACAAAACAAAACAACAATAATAGAATTTATCAAAACTTGTAATAGTGGCAAAAGAAATTGTGTGCTGTACAAAAAAACATTGGACCAAAATATGTTGTGATAACATCAGGTGAATAGAGGTTTTTGTTATAACAGAACTTGAAAAGAAAGATTTGGGTTTTTTTTTTTTTTTTTTTCTCAAGAGGAACAAAGGTTAGTGAATATTTTGTTAGCATTTATTAGAGAACCAGAAAAATAACTAAATTTTAAGTTTTACTAGATTGATTAGCTTATTAACACTAGGTGCCAATAGGTTAACTAAAGCATCTTCATATAATTTGGTTTAGATATTTTCTGGATAAACACAAAAACCTTGAGCTTAACAATTAATAATAATAAAATTTAAATTAAAAGTTTGAAGGTAAAAAACAAACTATAATCGTAGCAATTGCACTTCTTTGCGTCATGGCTAATGCTAATAACAAACATGCTAAACGACCGTGTTGTGGTTTCACACGTCTGTTTCTGAATTGTTAAGCTCCTGAAGTTCCTATATTTTGATGGGTCTCTAGTTACTAAAGCTACTCACCAGTTCATGCTACTATTCTAGATTGTGAACATATTTGGCAATGTTTTTCACAAATGGTGATGGAAAAGCAGTGCACTTAATTGTTTGGGACCACATGCATTGGCACAGAAGGTGTTTTATCTTTTTACTCAGTGTGTTGTTAATGACAGTATACAGTACAACAACAGCTTGAATCTTTACTGGTCGGACTAATCATCACCATACAAGCACTTCACACAATTACCTCTTCATTGTGTTCCTGTCTGCTTCAGCATTTATTTATTGATTGTTTCGTATCTTTGTATGATTGAGTAGAAATTGCAGACACACAAACAAAACAGGTCTATATTTAAAATAAACACACACACTGTGGATGAGGCTTTATTGTATGGAGGAACATTTTTTTTTTTTTTATCTGCTTTTACATTCCATGAGAGCTACCTTCACCCACTACCTGGGTAGTTAGTCACAGCTCTGGGCCTCTTTTATTTTTCTTGATCTGAAGAAACACAGAAGAATGACAAAAGGAAAACTGAGCAAATGTAAGAAAAGAGAGACTAAACTCAGTTCTCAGGGACATCACTTAAAGAAACAAAACAAAAAGTAGAAGCATTAAGCATTTAAGATATTGTAAATATGAAAGTGTCAATTCAAAAAATTGTAAAGTTATAATTATTTATGATGACTGTGTTTTTTTTTTTTTTTTATTCCTATGCTTTTTTTTGGCAGGGGTCTACTTGAATTGTTTTAGACTGGGGAACGTTTTTTGTGAGAGAAAAAGACTTCAAGGCATTTCTCAGGTGCTCCTGTGTACATTTATTTCATTTTGTTTTTGCTATAATGATCGTTTTCTTATTTGCAAAGAAAATAAATCTGTTTTCCAAACGGAGGCATGCTCTCAGAAGTTAAGGAAGTGAGGAAGGCATTCATTTGCAAACAGATATCTACTAAACTTGACTATGCAGAACCACTTTGAAGGTCTTGACCCCTAAAACTTTGGAAGAGGAGGCACAGTGGAATTAACTACCATTAAAGTAATGGGGGCAGACAAAGATAAGACCCAGCATGCTTTGCTGATTCATTGCAACATTTATAGGGGAAACATGGTGGAAAATGCCTTTCTGACCGATCAATGTACAAAGTTTATTTTTGCTTTACTACTTTGTTGGTTTGATTTAATCAGGACTCAAACCTTTAGTGTCTTCTTGAAGGTGTTTTGTTGTGTGGTGACACCATAGTGACACAGAACAATACACAAACGGCAGACTCAGAAACAGCAACTGTATGAACAAAAGCGACGGCCTGTGGATGAGCTTATGTTAATTCTTAGTTTGTTTTCTTATCGCTTTCTCAACTCCCTTCAGCCACCAACTCTGGCTGAATTAACTAAATTTTTAAATATTACCATGGGTTGTTTTCTTAGTCTTAGGCCTCTTCTGATTTTAAAGCAATGCATTGGTGTGTCAGTGATCAACTGCAGGGTCTCTGCAGCCGATTCTCCTGTTGTTGTACCTTAAAGCACTTGAAACATCAGTGCTCTGCAGCGGCCTTGTATCCCCGCAAAGGAAACCTTTCATTTTCATTTTCTGTTGCTGCACATTTTTTTATGTAATGAGGATTAAAAGTTGTCATAATTTCTTGGCCCCCACATTAGCATGAACAGTTTTACTCCATAAGGAAAGAGGGATATTATTGTAGCTCTTGCTTAATGTGGAAGCACCAGTCAGCTGCCTTCGTGTGATGCATTCACTGACAGCATTACAACAAAGAAGGTTGTCCCTCATTTTTCTTCTGTGTTGACTGCATCAGCCAGTTCCTGAGGTTCTTCCTCATTTCTCCCCTTTGTTACTTCCTTATGTAGGAGAGTTACTGTTTGTTGGTAGAGAGCTAGTTCACCTCCTGTTTCCTAGTTTGTTTTGGATTTTTTAAAGTTTTTTTTCTTAACCTAAGGGAAAACTGAAAGTGTTTGTTGCCTCTTTGTGCTACTGATTATGAAAAGGTATTTCCAGTATTTGTTGCCACAGAAGTATGATAGCTTATCATCAACACGTTATTTTTTTAATTTGTCTTTTTTTTTTGTCCGACTTCTTGCGCTACTGTCTATAAAGCGAGAATTTATTACTATTTATGTAATGCTACTACCATTTTATATTGATTTGTGTTGAATCTCAGTGCTTTTCTATGAATAAAGTGTGAAACACATTACAAAAATTTCTCTTTTTTTGTACTGGACATCTGAAGAAGACAATTTTACTGAATGCATTGTTGTGGTCCTTTGGCACATTTATATTTTAACATAATTCACCTAAAATTTAGAGAAATGCCTTAGAAAATTGATTGCTAATCTTTTGCAATAATTTTGTTTCAGTTTTTTTGTTTTGCTTTGAACTGACAATTCAATTTTATATTCTATTTTTTCAACTGCACATTTTCATTTTGTCTCACCCCTTGCCTCCCACTTTCCTTTTGGAGTTGAATTATGTTTACTGTGCCACCTATAATAGTATCGTTACAGCATACTAAAGGTTATGAACCTGTAGACTTTTTTTAATAAAGGTAATGATATAGGATTAATTTAGAGGCTAAAATGTTCTATCTCTGCAAGAATTGATAAATAATATCAATCAAATAGTCCAAATAAATGTTTACTACAGGTTCACCACACATGTGGTCATCTGTCCACTGGATATTACGCCATATTGTTATTGTAATGTTAGTAATGGTGTGTTTGGGGACTGTTTATGTTGTAAATGTACCAAATCCCAGCAGTGGTGAAATGAAGCACACGCAGCCTCATATAGTCCCATCAATCTTCCACTCATTTATCTCTAATCAGAATAGTTTTCTTCTATCCCTCCTTCAATGCTTCATTCTCATTCATTAGAGATTTCTGCAGAGCCGTAGAAGCAGACAATCAGACCATCAAGAAGTGTTAAGTGAGCTTGTATCTCAGTGTGTGTGTGTGTGTGTGTGTGTTGTAGGGAGAGAAAATCTAGATGGATTGGGTGATGGTAAATGAGCAGATTTATATTAATTATCTAGACAGATAGATGGAGAAGTGATTGCTATATGCTCAGTCTCCTTCTTCTCAGTTTGCACTGGGCTCCAATTTGAATCTCTCTCTCCCAACCTCAGACACAGACAATAACTGAAAATAGACAAACCAAACCTGAGGGCATTCGGTCTATACCAACCAGAATTAATGTCTTAAAAACTACAACACTGATGCCTCACAACTGATAAGAAATGTGTTTGAACCAGGTGCCTTTGCTCTGTGAAGTTTGCATATTCTCTCTGTGTCTACCACAATCCAGAAACATGCTGTTATGTTAAATGATTGCTCTGTAAGTGTGAATCTGAGTTACGACCATATGTCATTGCTGAGAATGACTGGCAACCTGTCCAGGGTCAGACCAAAGGTAAGTGTTGTTTAATATTGTTATTATGGATCAGTTCACTTATGTTTTATACCGTTAATTGTTGCAGTTCTAGTAAGAACAAGGGGTATTTGTTTGATCACGTCCCATGCACAAGTGTTACTGACTGCTATGTCTATGTTGTCAGCGATGTCGCCACATGATTTAAAATGCAAATCTGTAAAATTTGATTCCACCAGGTGAATATTGATTCTGACAGCTGTATATGCAACAACAAAACATTTGAATTCTTTTAATACTGGTTGCTTCTCATGTACACATGCACACACAGAGATGCTATGCTTCAACATATGACTGTAGGAGCCGGGAATTGAACCACCAATCCAATCATTGGTGGATGACTGCTCTAGCTGGGCCGCTGTCACAAACATTTGTTTTTAAATTCTGAAAATGATTAGACCTTTGGCAGCAGTGTATTTTCAGCGTGGTTACTGCTGTATATGCTTTCTTATGAAGTATATAGTACAAATGTACATCAGTACGCCACCTAAAAGCCAGGTGGGTGGGTTGGGCAGTCACAGCTGCCAGTTTCTACATTAGAGGGAAGAATCCCAAGGTCTTCAAACTAAATCCAGTCTCAGCCTGCCTCCATCACTACTATGGTAATAATGCCTATCAGTCTCTGTCATAGCAGACAGTGCCTGAATGTGTGTGTTATGCATGTGGTCATTGAAAGAGTGTGTGTGTGTGTGTGTGTGTGTGTGTTTGAAGGAGGTGCAGGCTCCATCTCTCAGCAAATCAGTAGTCCTGAAAATCCAATCTGCCTGGAGAGACAGCAGGCTGTACATCATCTGCCATGGATGGACACTATCAGTGCTTTATCAGTGACTGCCCCCCAAACACACACACACACACACACACACACAGAAACCCACAACCACACATCCGTTTAAAAAAAAACAAGTACATAAAATCTGGGACACACAAACAGGTATAAGTACACACAAGTGCTTACAATGAAATGCCTCATGCTCACATGTGCACAGAGGCAAACGAGTAAAAAAGACACAATTGACCATGTGGAAACCTGATCTCTATTTCTAAAGAGAACATATTTATTGTTTAACCCTTGTGCAGCCTTCGAGGGGTCAAAACGACCCCACTGTAAAATAGGGGGCGCCAAAGCTCAAAAACACGTACAAGGGTTGGATAAAACAGCCTTTGAGGATGTTTTATCCAAGCAATGAACACGTGTGGGTCTTCTGATGAAGTTCATCCAACCGTTCATCTAGATAAAGCGTGTTGTGATTTATCGTCTGTCTGTGGCGTGGTGTGGTTTTTGAGCTTTGAGTGCCCCTTATTTTTTCATTTTGACCCCTCGAAGGCTGCACGAGGGTTAAACATTATCTCTCTCTCTCACACACACACACACACAGGCTGCCAATTTAGTCCCAGTTGGTCCACTGACACACAGTCGAAACCTCCTCAGTCTTACCTGTCGACAATCAGTGGTGATTTTCTTCATTTGCTTCACTATTTACGCAATATGGGGGCCACAACAAAGGCCTCTGTGTGTGTGTGGGGAGGGGGTACTACAGCAACACAAAGAACAGAGATAAATGAAAGTAGGACCGGTATGTTTCCATCTGAGCAACTATCGCTTTATTCCCCCAGCATCCACATTTATTCAGCTGCTTTACGCTTTGTGTATTTTTGTTTATTAATAATGTTGATGTCCTCTCATGGCTCTGTTATTTGGAATTCAATGTCTACTCTTCCCTTTTGAAACTGGACTGTCTTCAGCAGAAAAATCAATAAATCCTCAACAACCTTCACCTGCTGTGAAACTGCTCCACTACCATTAACCTTATACTTGTTATTGTGTGCAGGGTGATGGCTGCAAGCCTGCTAATATTCAGTGTTTTTCTTTTTGTCAACAATAACCATGTAAAGGCTTAAACTATACCACATCAACGCAGTTTGATTATCATGAATGTACTTACTTAAGTTACACATTACGTTTTAATAAACACATTATTCAGTCTGCAGTTTTTAACCAACCAACAAATTGTTGTTTTTTTAGAACAAAGTGAAATAACAACAGTCTTTGGAAACCAAAATATCACCAACCCACATCTCATCTGTGAAAAGAACTGGCACCAATGGAAGGCCAGTCAATTCTGGCGTTCTCTGATGAATGCCAAGCGAGCTGCATGGTGTTATAGGCTGTGAGCACAGGTTGTACTCAAGGGTATTGGGTCTCATTTACACTCTCATGGACTCTGTTTTTGACAGTTTAGCCAGTCGACCAGTAGACTGCTAGAGGTTATTTTCTCACAGTATGTTGTTTCAGCTCTCCTGGTATCTCCTCCATGCTCTGACTGTGCTGAGAGACAGAGCAATGGTCTTGCACAGTCTTGTAATAATTGGTCAATCTGTGCAACCTAAATAGCTGCAGCGACAGCATCCTGCCAACAGTAGTAACAAGACCAAACCAAACCTGAGAAGAATAATAAAGGATAACAACAGACAGTGTTGTCTGCATCTACCCACATGGATGAAAGGGTTTGTTGGGCTTTCTACATAATCTTTGCAAAGAGCATCAAGATGACCTTTGTTGTGAACTGACTATATAAATGATACTGAATTCAACTGAAATAAATGATTAGGACTGTCTCTTATTTTATGAAAAGTAGCAAATGTGCTCCAGTCCTTAGATTCTCCAACTTGAAACTAGTTTATATAAATGTTTAGTTGCTTTTTGCCTCTTTGTAGTTGTTTTGAGTCATTTTGTATTTTTTTTATGATTTTAATTTTCACACATTTTGTCTGTTTTTCCAGTGATCCCTGTAATGTTTTAAGTTATTTAGGGGGTTTCTTGGGTTTTGTATTTATTTATTCAGTTTGTCTCTGTATATCTTTGTTTTATGTCCATTTAGTTGTTTTTATTCACTTTTTGGGCTTTTTTCACACTGGTAATTTTTTTGATTTTCTCAAAAAATATGGATTTTATTTTATTTATTAACTTTTTTCATTTTAAGTGAAAAGGGTATTCACCCGCTAAAAAAATTTTTAGACAAATACTGGTTAAATAACCAGTTGACGTGATTTGAATTCACTGTTCAGAATCCCAGTGGCAATAGCATGATGACCATGTAATTCAGTGACTGTGGAGGAGGGAACCCATGAAACCATAAACAGCTCCCCTCATCCCTCCCTCATCTCAGCTGTGCCACGTAATGCTGGATTCCTCCACAAAAACATCAGCTCCAACAACAACAACAACAACCGGATTTATGAGGATCTGCTTATCTGACGTTCTTAGCCGCTTCACAGAGAAAAACACAATTTGGGATTAACTTTTTCCTCGAATAAAGTGCTTACATTATGATTACAATGATAATACATGACTTAATTTTAACCCAAATTCTTTTTTTAATGAAAAAATAGTTTTTCAACCCAATTTGTAATTAATGTTGTTCATATAAAGACTTAAGAACCAGAGGACTGTCCTACTGTTGGTTTAGCTGAGAATGTTTTGTTGGCAGTAGCTTTTACTGGTAAATATCCTGAACTTCACCAAAACTGTAGTTTTAGGAATCCAAACTAAGCTTTTCACAAAAGGGCACCAGACTAAATGGAACAACAGCAACCTTCTGATCTAACACAACCTTATATTCTCAACATACTGTATCTGTCTGTGATTCACATACTGATCATCTCTGGCATCACAAGCCTGGTGAAGGTGAGAGGTACCTTCAGAATGAATCACTCCAAAAAGAAGAAATGCTATAGTTAAGACAATGTCTTTTGATTCAGTTCTGTTTATCTTTACAGTACCTTAGTACTATAAGATTACTTATATTATCAAAGCCCGTTACAAGATAAAGTTTAAGACCTTACAGATTTTAAAAACAGAGTCATATAGAAAACCCAACATACAATATGTCACTTAAGGAAGTTGTTTTTAACACGGAAATTTTTCAAATATGATCTATTTTCTTGTAAAATGAGAGCAGCTAACTGCAGCTGTGACAGTTATCACTTGCTGCTACTAGCTACAATAGTCAGTGTTGTTCCAGAGGCCACTGCACTGGACTGTTTGAGCTGTTTATTTATATAGAGATTGATTACGAAGCATATCTCAAAGGAATTCAGACTGGATGATAAAATAGTGTTCTTGCACGTTCAGAAAGGACACAGTCTCACTTCTGTCCCAGTTAAAGCCACTATCTTGTCTCTGTCCCATTTTCCAGTCCAAACCAATTTCAATCAGTCTTCAGATTCTTCTGTGAATGAACAAATATGATGTAGAAAGCATCAAAATAAACACGATAATTGGGTTAATTTGTACAACTTGGTCCATTTCTACATCATGTCAACTCATAAAGAGGAATTAATACCTTACTGAAAGCCTCTTTGGTGAGTGGCACAATGATTTTCTGAGTAAAAAAATCAAATCATATAAAGTATGAAGTTCCACAGCTTCACCTTTTATTTACCTAAATAGAAAAAGAAATTTCCTGATACACACATATATAGATTTTAAAATTCTGGAAAAGACCAGTCACATAGAAGCTCTCAGGATGATTGAAATGTCATTCTCATTATGAGCCACTTTTAGAGATTAAGTCTCAGTTGATGAAAAAAAGACAACACATTTAGGCTGAAAGACAAAAACTGAAAAAAAGTTATATATATATAATAAGGCATTTTTGCATACAGCGAACATTTCTTAGAGGAGTTCCTGTCTGTGCAAATAAAAATAAAATTCTTCATGTGGAGACTGCAACTAACCTGATCTAGAGCACCCTTAGTGAAACTATTACTAAAATATCTAGTTTTAGTTCTTTTATGTTTTACTTTAGCATTTTTAAGGAAAAGGTTGAGCTTTGATTGAAGTTGTTTATAGTTATTGAGATTATAAAAAGGCAGGTCTCCATTTGTGACCTTCTTGTAAGCTGGACAGGATGATTAATACGGAGTACAGCAAAATATCTTCCTCTACATATGAAAGCTGTTTAGAGCATTCTTGAATAGATGCAATAAGAAGGTTAAAATCCCATAAAAGTGCGACATAACATGATGTTTACTAGTTATAAGCATGATGTCATCGCATCCTGAACCATACACAATTCAACATATTGGAGATTGTCTTGTCTCGGAAACGCAACATCTTTATTTTGAAAGTTGGGACTCTTTCTTTAATGGCCAGCAAATTTGTTTATCGTGTAATCAATAGATGTTTTTTGTCATTCATTGCCAAAAGGTTTTAAGCGCAACATAAAAATGTAATAAACATATCTATGTGATTGTGAATATACTGTATTTCTAAAAACAGTTTTAACTACTGCTTTTCATTATCATATTAATACATTCTTTCATCAGATCATTAGTTAACACATCCCGACATTTGTTTTATCATCTCTTTAGAGTGTTGATGCACAGCTTCGACAAAGGCCCCGACATTCTCCGGGTCCATGTCAGGGTAAAGCCCGTGGCCCAAGTTGGCAATGTAGCCTCTCGTACCAAAGCCCTCCAGCATCTTTTTCACAATGTTTGAAATACGGTCCTGAACAGTGGAGATGAATAGACAGGAGTTAAAAAGACTGCATAATTTGTATTCTATAAATTGCATAGCATTGACATTAAAAATAAAGTACCTTAAGGTAACTTAATCTTTAGATTTCTGTCACTTTAAGTTGTTGTCAATTATTAACCCTCACAATTGCAGATACAACTTAAATGCTGATGCATCAGTTTGTATTGTAATAGATGCAATGCCTCAAAGGATCAAACATGTTTATCCAGCACATCCAACAGACACTCGATTGGACTGAAGAATTTGCAAACCAAATCAACACCTCAAACCCGTTGTTGTGCTCCTTAAATCATTCCTGAACCATTTTTGTTTTGAGGAAGGGCACATTATAGTCTGCAACAATGCGTTGGCAGGTACAGTACAGCAGCACATCAAAGTAGAATCCATCAACCAAGGTGTCCTGGCAGAACATTGCATGGGCACTTTGAATACAACAATCCCTGATGCCCTGTGTATTCTGACATCTGTCTGAATTAGAATCAGCATTAACGTCTTCAGCGATCTAAGCTACAGCGTTTCATCTGTTGGCTCTGCCCCACGTGCGCTCTTCCTTCCTTGGCCCACTCCTTGGATCATCAACTCACTCAAATCCTTACACTCCTCCATTTTTCCTGCTTCGAACTCTTCAGCTTTGAGAACAAACTGTTCACTTGTTTATATCCCATCCACTGCCACAATTAAGTTGCATTTTTGCATATGTTTAAGCCAAAACAAAACATTGGAGTAGAAGTTACCTTTGGAGCATAGAGAGCACAAGGATCCATGTTTCCCTGCAAGCTAACCTTTCCTCCTGTGCGCTCCCTGAATACATACACACAGACAGGGTAATCCTTTAACTCACAAAAAAAAATGAATACAGCCAGAAGCACATACAATGTGATGCCATAAAGGATGAACAGTGACAAACTAGGTACGAGAAAGAGTACAGTAATCGTTAACCAGCACCATAGAAAGTACCACATTGTTACTATATTAGTGTAGTGCTACATGCTTTTAAGTAAGGAGAGTCATGTATTGATCCTATTCAAAACATTTGGTTTGATTTTGTATGTTTAATATATTAAGTAAAAATGTTTAAGTACAAAAAATTATTGGAAAAAAATGCTTTTTGCTTCCATTTTGTAATTTCAGGATCAAAACAACACTGTGTATAATTATCAGGAATATATTAGTAAAGTATAATTGCTTTTTGTGTGGGTATGCATTACCGTGCTGATTGTGGGTCTATTGTCCAGTCCAGCCCGACCACCTCATAGTGAGACTGAGACAGATCATCTAGAGCATAGTGAGCATCTTTGGCGAATGCAATCTGGAACAGGCACACACAAAAATATATGTAAACACATGGACACAAGTGCGCATACGCAAGAAGTGACTGAGGCAAATAGGTTCGCTACGTATGGCTATGTAATTTTAGTAAAATACTGCCATCTACTGGTAATTACCAGTAAGAGAGAACAGAAACTAGTGGAGATGTACACAAAAGTTGGATTTTTTGTAACATTTTAAAGTACATATATAAATTTTATATAATTGGGTCTTAGCATTTATATATTTCTATAAGAAAAAGGTTGATTTATGGGTTTATTTTTCGTCTCTCACCATGGGGATGTCCTGTCCTGCCTCCTTAAGTTTATCTTTGACCCGACGAGCAATGTCTCTGAGGTAAGGCAGAGAGAACTCTTTAAATTCGACAGGTCCCAAGATGCCGGCATGCGATTCAAACACCTGTAGAGCCTGAACATCACAGATAAAACCAAAGGTAACATGTTGAACAATGGTGTGTGGCCTAATGAGGAGTAAGACATGTAAGGTATAATAACAAACAATACAGTAGATCTACAGCTGTGCATCAGTCCTTTTTGTTAAGGTCTGTCTAAAATATTCCACATATTCACTGCTGTATTATGCAACTTGATCAGCTGTTGCGTAGTAACAGTAATGCCTTTATCTGACTGCATTCAATTTATGGTAAGGAAGTAACTTTATCTCCTGACCATATCTGAAGCCAGGAAAGCATAGTGGTAGTTGCTGACAACAGTTTGATGTCCATTGCTGCCTAATGCATAAGAAGGAATTGTTGAGTTTTCTATATAGTTGTATTTTTGTGTCTTGTAAGGTCTGACTCTATAAATAAACTGAACTGAACTGTTTGGGACTTTGTCCAAGTCCACCAGAATATTTCATAAAGTGGCCATTCAGAACAGGGATCTGAAGAAAGACTGAAACTTTTTGTTTTTTTGCTTTTCATTTTAATTTTTTTGACATACTGTTGATCAAGACCGAGACACAAGTTAGAATGTATAGACAACTTATTTCATGGACAAAATGTCTTTGATCTTCATTGCAACAGTCTAAGACTGTAAAACTCTCTTATAATGTTGCAATGTCATCATGTAGGCTTGTATTGTTGTATGTTTTTGTGTTTATCTGCATTCATGAAGGTATATAATTAACTATAAAAGAACACGTATGGAGTTATCTAGTAAACAAAAACAACCCGGAATATGTATAAATACAGTATATAGAGAGTGTCTGGCTCCCAATGTGAAGTATGGAGGAGTATGTGTGATGGTGGGGGTGTATTCTTGGTGACACTAATTGTGACCTAGTCAAAATTGAGGGCACACTTAACTACCAGGACACCTTGCAATGACATACCATCCAGTCTAGTTTCCTAGCGGGACTATCATTTGTTTTCCAACAGTACAATGATCCATAACAAACCTCTAAGTTATGTTAAAGCTCTATGTCCAAAAAGATGGAGAGCTGCGTCACAAGACCTGGCCTGCACGATCACCCAATCCAAATCAAATCGAGATTGTTTGGGAAGATCAATCAATCAACCAAACTTTATTTATAAAGCGCCACATGCCAAAACAGAGTTGGTCAAGGTGCAATACAGGTAACAGCAAGAAAAGGTGGAATAAAACAGTAGCTAAGGAAATAACAGTAGTAAAAAAAATAATAAAAAAAGCAAGACTAAAACAAATATACATTATGTAAAACCCTAATTCAAGCACTGTTGCCAGATTCGTAAGCTAGAATAAAAAAGTGGGTTTTCAATTTCTTGAGTTTTTTTAAGTAAACAAAAACTAAAATAAACATTGGTTCTTTACAATGTAATGTAATTTTGAAACACTGAAGGAGTGTATTTTACAAGCTAACATTTGTTTTATCATTTAAGCTAGTGTAGCTGGTGCTGTGGGCTACTCCAAATTGTGATTATTTCTCATTACATCACTACTAGACTAAGTTTAACTGTGTTTAATTTTCAAACATGCATGTTTTTTTTTTATAAAATGGTAACTATAGAGTTACCATTTTATAACAAAAATGGTAGCGTGGGTGGTAGAGCCTCCAAGCACTAGGAGATCTGAACCCTCTCTGCCTCTCCAGCCAGAAGAACAAACTGCCTTGCTTCTTGCTGTCCAAATTAAAAACTGCAGTAAAAAAAAAGGCAATGTAAGCTGCTGCTGACTTTGCCCAGACTTTGTGTAATAAATCCAGGCTTTTGCTCTTCGACTGTGCTGGCTCTATCAGAATTTGTGCTGATACCGAGACTCTGGTTTGTTTCTGTTTATAAGGGTCTGAGGCAGCTGTCACAGCCTAAAATACTCTACACAGTATACTTTCAACTGAACCTTGAATCTCTGCTTGTTAATCTTTTTGAATCTTATGTGGCCTTGGCTCGTTACATATCACAAAAACTTTTCGATCAAAATGACTCATGTTCTGTAATCTAAAATATGTATACATCATCAAGACAGTGTGAGAAAAAAAAGACCACAAAGACTGGGAAAAAAGGGATCTTACCTGGGCTCCTGCTGCCACCTGTCCCAGTAGATATTCCACTATCACATCAGTAAGCATCTTCAATAATAAGTGGCTGGCCTTAGGGTGTTGATAGAGCCAACGCTTTGCCTTAGCGTGGGTGGTAGAGCCTCCACCTTCTATCATATAGGACATTAGCGTCCACTGTAGAGGAACACAAAAAAGAGGGCAGAGATATAACTGAAAACGTTTTCAAAAGTGTTCATTTACAACACAACGTATAAATCTTAATAATAAATGTAAATGTGTATCATCTCTCACTGGAGCTCCAGTAAAGCCTATGAGCGGCACTTTTCCCTCTAGCTTGTGTCGGGTCAATGTAATGGCTTTAAACACGTAGCCCAACTCCTTGTCCACATCCACTTTGACCCGCAGGCGCTGCAGGTCTTCTGGTTCCTTAAGTGGCTCCGGGAACGTGGGACCCTTACCCGCCACCATCTGGACATCCATCCCCATGGCCTAGATGGACAGAGAAGAACAGTATTTATGGAGAAACTCTATATTTAATCTGGTTTAGTCTACTCTTGAGAAAATGTTAAAGAAGTTTAGGTTTCAGTATTTCTACTTTCGGTAAATTTGTGACTGATATAATATATACATAAAACATATGCATTAAGGATGTTCTGTTAGCTTTACCTGTGGGACAACTAGGATGTCCGAAAAAATGATGGCAGCATCAAAAGGAAAACGTCTCAGTGGCTAAAGTTGGAAAAACACAACATTTACACTTGTTGCATTTACACACAAGAATTATTGACTGTAATAACAAAGCAGAACATTATGATTCATAACCAATTACAACCATGTGAGATAGACATAAAGAAGATTCTGCTATAGTAAAAAAAAACAACAAGATCTTTACCTGTAGAGTGAGCTCACAGCAGGCCTCTGGTGAGCGACATGTCTCAAAAAAGTCTTTCCCCGCTCTGGACTCCCGAAACTCTGACAATACAGTTTAACAATGCATTAATAATGAACGTGGCTTGGTAGGAAGGGGCTCGTCTACATTATTGTATACACAGTGTATAAAAAAGAATAAAGAGGTGGTTACCAGGTAGATATCGTCCGGCCTGTCTCATACACCAAACGGGAACATATTCTGTTTCTTCTCCTCGTGCTGCTCGCAGGAATGTGTCATTCTGAAGCTGAGGAAAGTCCCTGGGGCTGGATGGAAATTAAAAAAACAAAAAACATAACATGAACTGTTTGTTATTCATCAAGCAGAGTTTATGCATAATTATTCAAAAGAAGCTACGCTTGATCAATAAATTATATCGTTCATCATCTAACACATCATATCACATAATTTAAGACCAAAAGAATGACGATGTTTTCAGCGGTTCACTTTTTAAGCAATCATTTGAAAATTAATTGCTTTGATATAGATTTGTTTAGCAGGCAGGCAGCCTTCAACATCCACTACAAGGCCATCAGGGTTGTGTTATCTAAAATACACATACTCTTCCATTTCCCTAACTATCAGGTTGAACAATCAGCAACATCCCTGTTAGACACAAAGTGATTAAGAGAGATAACACTTCTCTGCTCTTATCACTCTTCAACAGAGAAACGGTTGAATGGCTACTGACGCTGTAACAGTGGGATGGATTGTTAAGAACTATCGTGTACTTTTATTATGTCAACTTCATATTAACATACATTTTGTTTAATCTGTTTTCATCCGTAATATGTTTAAACAGTACAGTTACTATTGCAACAACATATCACCTGCTATTAAAGGGTAGGTACAACCGTAAAGTTCACTGTACTCTAATATAAAGGTTTTGCCTTTAATTCTAGTTTTTATCATCATTACAATTTCTGCTGAGATTATAGCACGTTGTCCTCAATAATAAAGTTAGACGAATTAAAGTATAGTACAATTATCACTTGAAATTATCATGGCAGCTTCATTCATTTCTAGGCTGAAAATGTAAAACCTTGAAAATGTACAAATAATGGCAGAGCCGCTGTGTTGAATAAGACGGTACCAGTGCCTCATTGAAACAGGCGTTGAATTTAGCCCCCAAAAAATCAAATGACAACAATTTTTAGTTTAAGCCGAATTGCTCATAAAATGGCCTTGATTCGTCCAAGCTAATTATTAATGTCGTAAAAGGAACTTGACTGCAATCATAGCCAAAATAGAGATAAACTAATTGTTTTCTGAATACGGGTTCGCTAAACAACAAGTTCGCGAAGAAAAAAGTGACAGTTTTGTTGAAAACCAAAATTGGTGACAAGGTTAAGCATTCTTAAGCATAACAGCAGATTCGATCAATACGTCACTGTGTTCTGACAACTGGTAAAATACAAAATGACAACACAACAGTGATACTTACAGGATAAATGCGTCCTTGCTCATGTCGGAAGCGCTGCGGTGGTGACAGTTCTCAGATGCTCCTCAATCCCTCTCTCTGGAGATGTCAGCTGAGACCTGAAGACCCTCAACTGTCATGTACAGTCACTTACACAACTATTTCATTGGCTACACAACTGACTCCAGGGCGCGGCCATCTTGGAAGACCATGTGACCCGAACAGGAAATACGTCATCGTTTATATACGAAATTGTCATGTTCATCTGTTTTTCTATATATTGTGTACATTTACTTGAATGTACATCTAATACATTGTATTAAATAAACTCTAAATATACATATCAAATCACAGATTACTACTACTGAAATTATGTATACATGTATATATAAATCACAAAGTAGACAAATTAGTTTTCATAACATTTTATATGACATTTATACGAATTTGTTTTGTACAGAAAATAAATGCAATCAGTTGGTATTGGTCCATGACTCAAATCTTCTAAAATATACACATTATTCAGTATGTGTCTCATTTCACAAACTGTGGTAATAAGTAAAAAGCGGAAATGATTGGTATGATAATTGAGTATTCTAAGTTAGTACAATTGTGTAAGACTCATAAAAATACAACTTACCTAGATACTTTTACATTATTAACCATCTAGTGCCACTGCAGATTATTGTAAGACTTTGTTTGATCTGATGATAAATGTCATAAATACCTAATGTAAAAATGCAAACAAACAGAAATAACAATAGCTATTGCACTTCAATATGAAGTGGGCATCATAATTGAAGGTTTCAGCTTTTATGCAGTTTTGTGACATAAAAACCACCACTAACACTAGCTGAAATTTATTTTGAAGTTACGCCACACCACTAAACATTTGTTCAGTAAGAAAGGATGAGTCGGAATTGCACATTATTTACAGTTGTAATCATTATAAGAACCTACATGTTATGATGCATATAGCTGGGTCTGTTTTCTTGACAAATTATTTACACCACTCAATGCGAGGCAGCTATTTCTACAGAAAATATAATACTTACACATATCAATACATTATGAGTGGCCACAGTGTAGTAATAAAACCTGCAAAATGAACATATGCTTACCAAAAGAAAAAAATTTACATTTTTAGAGATATTACAGCGTCTAAATACATTTGTAATATGTCATATATACAGGATTTATTTAAAGAATTTAATAATCAGCAATGAAAGTCTTGAAAAGAAGGGTATTTTTGCCTTGCTTCTGTTTAAGGCTGTTGCTGGTACTGTCCCTCTGTGGCAGTGTAGAAGTCATCCAGGACACTCTGCATGTAGTCAAAGGTGGGTCGGTTTTCAGGTTTGTTCTTCCAGCAGGACAGCATCATGTCGTAGAGCTCAGCAGGGCAGCTGTCAGGCCGTGGCATCCGGTAGCCACGCTGCACAGATGACATCACCTCTGCTTTAGACATACCTGATGCCGGTGTGAAGAGGAGAAGGGAGTATACAGAAACAATAAACAGTTAAACAGAATCAGGAAAAGAAAACTCACAGAAGCAAATGATAAAATGTATAGTAACAGGTGTTAAGGCAGTGGAGGTCTATGTTATTGTAGTACCACACTTCAAAAGGTAATAATTTCTGTATGAAGAACTGTTTTCATTCATGTATGGGTAATACACATCACCAGCAGATGGCAGTAACTACCTTAAGCACATTTACAGAACTTTACTACATGATATGTTTGATATTAATGATACTACGAAATATAAGTTATTTATATAATTTTTTATTTTAACGTATACAATGCAGTTTTTAGTAATTTAAGTTATACTAGAGACTATATTGTCTTGACTTTATTGTCTTAATAATCAGTATAAAAAATGTCATAATTTTCTTAAAATGCTGTAAGTAGCATTAAATAGTAAAGTATAGTTACTTGCTGTACTGATGCGATACTGAAAATTGGAATGTCACATGACATGACTCACACACTTTAATGACACATTTACCTGGGTAAGGGATTTTCCCGAGGGTGATGATCTCGTAGAGCAGAACTCCAAAGGACCACATGTCGGACTTGATGGTGAAGGAGCCGTAGTTAATGGCCTCTGGAGCAGTCCACTTGATGGGGAATTTAGCTCCTGTAGTTAACGCACACACACACACACACACACACACACACACACACACACACACAAACTTTACTTGCTCTGACCACAAGCGTACACACCTGTAAGTTATGTTCAGACTTTATAACTGGAATGTACGTACAGTGAAATCTACGTACTCCTACATATTTCTACTGTATATGTCAGTGATACTATCTATGTAATGTGCAGTGGAAACGTAGATTTGTTTCAGTCTACTGTACTTGAAGAGTTTCCGGGTTTCAGATCAGTGCCCACCTAAGTTTCTGATTATGAGTCTGCAAAACACAACAGATTCTCTCCAGTCTTCGTGTGAGAGAAATCACCAAAGTTGTTGGTCACTGAGGTACTGCATGAGTGTCCACAGTGGTGGATCAGTATGCCCAGTTGTAGACTTCTGTTTGTAGCTTTTTTAAATTTTTTATATTAATGTCTCACAGGCATCCACAGAGAGAGTCAGGTCAGTTGTGATGGAATATATATCTTGCACAAGACATTAATGGAGATGGACATATATGCCCAAAACTAAAACACACAAACACACGCACAACCACGAAACGTACCTTCTCTGGCGCTGTATTCGTTATCCTCGATGACTCGTGCCAGACCAAAATCTGCTATTTTACAGAGCAGACTCTCTGACACCAAGACATTTGCTGCTCTCAGGTCTCTGTGGATGTAATTTTTCTTCTCTATGTAGGCCATGCCCTCTGCTATCTACAACAGAACAAGAAGAACTTGACTAGTGTCATATAGTTCAATCATTAAAAAATAATTTTTTACATACACGTATTTCTCTTCTTCTTTAAATAACCCACATTGTTCCATTAAGTGGACTGTAACAACACAATGTTTTATAGGATTCATTGGGTGTTATGAGGAAGTACATCTGAATGAATGAGGCTTAGGCAAACAAAAGCATCCCTGAACATTCTGGTAGCAGTGCAAAGATGTTTTCCTCGAAATTTGTGGTTTTAATTGAAGCTTGCCACTCCAACCAATCAGATAAAGTCAATTATTTCTGCTTGTTTCAGTCATTTTTGTGTCTTCTGATTTAGGGTATTTTCACAAAAGTTATAGGCTGTAACACTGGGAAAAGTTCTACACAATATAAAATATTGTAGTTAACTCAATTCACTGCATTCTAAACAGTCTCAACTTCTATGTTACTTCTTGTTCTGTACAAAAGGTTGAAATTGCTCGCCCACAAATAAAAGACAAAAATTTGCATGAAGGCAATGTAACGCAAAGCAAAACAAAAAGGAAGCAATATCAGTACAGGGAAGCTAAAAGCGACAAAGATCTTTGTTTGACACTGGCTTCTCATGTTTGCCACTAGTGAAGTTGGAATAACCTTCCTTCAGTATGTGTGTGAATATTCTTTACCAAGTAGCTCCAGTGATAATTTACTTTTACCAATTATTTTAATTAATATTTCCCCTTTAAAATGTATATACATAATGTTGAATCCTAAGCATTTTCACAAAGTGGCCTATGTGGTCTGGGCCATAAAGACTCTTGGTTTTACTTTTTATTTTGGTTCCTCCTTTTAGTTCAGAGATGAGCAGAGAATTATTATTATTATTAGAAAAAGAAGAATGTTGAGGCCAACATCAAAATCACCTGCGCTGAGAAATCGATGAGTTTGGGCAGCTGCAGTTTGCATCCTTCATCACTCTTTAAGAAGTCCAATAGGCTCCCTAAAGACAAGATGGGATTAACCACAGGTGTCAGTGCTTGTTTTCATGTGTGTACTACAGCATACATTTATTTATTTCACAGCTCACTTACCATTTGCCATAAATTCAGTGATGATATAAATGGGTTCTGTCTTGGTGACGACAGCATAGAGTCTCACCAGCCTGTCGTGCTGCAGTGTCTTCATGACGTTAGCTTCATCCAGGAAGGCTTCAACAGTCATGGTGCCTGGCTTTAGAGTCTTCACTGCCACTTTAGTTGAATTGTTGTAATATGCTGATTGTGCAGTACAAGAAGAAGAGAAGCAATACAATGTTACATGTTCATGAAAAAAAAAAAGATTTGAAAAAGTTTTTATTTTTATTTTAGTCATATATATTAGACAACTTTCTAAAAACTTAACTTAAATAAACTTCCTGTAAATGTTGGTGACTGTAAATGTTCTACAGCAATAACGTATTGCATTTTGCTTGGAAGTTGTTAACAATAACAGGAAAAAAAAAAAAACAGGAAGTAAAAAGTAGGTTGAGCAACAGAGAGTCAACGGCACATGACACCAAAGCAGACACACCTATAAATCCAGTCTTTGAGTTTATAATATAGAAAGATGTACATAATGAAAAGTCTGGGTTGTTTATTCATAGTTTAGAAAACAGTTTAATACAAACAGAATTTACTCTTCCTGACTAGTAAACAGATGCTGATGCTGAGGTTAAAACACCTGTTCATTCTGACTAACCAGACTTTTGCTCAAGGTAAATTTGACTGTGGCTGTGCCACAAATAGACCAGGTCACCAAAACTCCCAGCATGAGCGGTGTGGAAAGTGTTAGCTTTTTTTTGTAGTAGTAAAGACACTTTCAGCACAGCAAATCACATTTACGGTCATTCAGGATCTGCATCTGTTACATGTAGGTTATTTTCATTTATTTTTCTTTTGGCACTTTGCACTTTATGTCGAGATATGTACATTTTCATTTTTCATCTATCTATCTATCTATCTATCTATCTATCTATCTATCTATCTATCTATCTATCTATCTATCTATCTATCTATCTATCTATCTATCTATCTATCTATCTATCTGTCTGTCTGTCTGTCTGTCTGTCTGTCTGTCTGTCTGTCTGTCTGTCTGTCTGTCTGTCTGCCTGCCTGCCTGCCTGCCTGCCTATCTATCTATCTATCTATCTATCTATCTATCTATCTATCTATCTATCTAACTATCTATCTATCTATCTATCTATCTATCTATCTATCTATCTATCTATCTATCTATCTATCTATCTATCTATCTATCTATCTATCTATCTATCTATCTATCTATCTATCTATCTATCTATCTTAAACTGAACTGCAGATGTTTGTCATTTTTATTGGTTTATTTTGCAGAACTTGTTAATCAAAGTGAAACAACAAGAGACAGGAATAGGCGTTTGATCAAACCACAATTAAACGAACACTGACATTGAAACCAGGAGCAGGAACTGCTGTGGTAAAAGTTGCCTTTTCTTCTGGCAGCATACAGACATACTACCTCACACTACCGCCTCACCACAACGGCCATGTGTGCACATCGAGAACATTCGTGGGGTTAGGATGACCGTTCATGCACAATTTAGACTAAACCTCATATCTGAGACTATGGACCACTAACTTTCCACTCACTGCACATCCACAGAGTCAACACAATCTGCAGCGTACTCCGTTTACAGCTCATTGGGGTTCAATGCAATCAGTTTTTGCCTTTAATGAACTACTGTATATGATACATTTCTTTGCTAGACCTCATGTTTCCTCTAGTGATGACAACACTTTGTGGAGAGCACATTTTTACATAAGCAAAGCAACCAAGACACAAACTAAAATTATGTAACACAGCTAATGCAATGAAAAGAAGGGAAGTTGTTTTTGTTTCAATTCAACTTCCCTGTACTTCACTGCTTACACCAGCAGCTCTTAACATAACAGAACATACAGTAAATGGGAGAAAGGAATTATTATCCTTGGAGCTGACAACCCACCCCTCAGAAAAATGTTGAATTATTTGTATTGGATTTCCAACATAAGCAAATGTGTGTTCATAATTCTTGTGAGAATTGGTTGAAGTATTACTGCAATTATGTGTCATCTTTCTTTCTATTTTTGTTGTTGGTAACATAAAGTGAATTGCAACTCAGTAGCCTGTTAACCTGTCGATTTATGCCCTTTGTCAACAGGCCTTTTTTTTACCTTTCTAAAGCAGAAAGTTTTTACACAGGCTGCCGTTCACATCCCCCTAAACTGGAGGGCAACTGCACAGACTGAATGAAGTTTAAAGATATACTCCACTCACCCATCCAGACTTCTCCGAACTGCCCTGCTCCTAGTTTTTTCACCATCTTAATAGAGTCTTTTGAAATTTCCCACGCATCTTTTCCCCACGGCTGAGCTTTGGGCTTTACACATGGACGTTCCAATTTACGACAAAGGCCATCTGCTTTATCTGGAGGATACACACAAACACACACACTTGCTGAAAACTTGCAAGCATAGCACATACAATTAGTTTATTTAATTAAGTGCTGTTAAACAATGGGTTAGGGTTATGTTTGCCTTTCAACAGAAACATTGTACAGTCTTAAGAACCTTTTCCTGTAGGTGTAATACCAGCATTTGTGCAAACACAGAACGTCAAGCAGTCTTCTTTTATGCAGCAATGTTTAGTGTTATAGGATCCTGAGTTTACCTTTATTTTCCTTCTGTTTTTATTTTATTTTCTGCCCTCAGTTAGTATTTCCCCGTCATCATCACCTGGCATTCTGCTCCATTAGTTTCAAGTTATTATTTATCCCTTTAGTTATTCATCATCACTTCCTTCCTTGTCATTGATAACTTTGTTAAACTTTGTACACCAGCTCTGTTCCCACTCAACACTGGGATAGTTTTTCCATTATACTTAATAGATTGCAAAAAAAATAAATAAATAAAAAATGCAAAAACAGAACAGAACAATCTTAAGCTGCATAAAACATATGGCTTTCAGTACGGCATAGAACACAGTTCTAGTACTTTCCAAAGTCATACTCACTGTGGTAGTGTTTGATCATACTGCCAATGTCAGGGAAGGAAATTTTAGGAGAGACATAGCAGCCACCATTGTCTAAAATTCTTATTTTATAGTGTTTGACTGAATCTGTACCACGAGGGTCGGCATCTCTGATGGACAAGGAGTAGCTCCCTGTGAATAAAACAGAGTGAATTAAAACAGTTTAAATGGTAAAAAAAGAAATAAAAAAGAATTTAAATGGTTTAAGTGCTGAAATCCTATATACAGTAGTTGCCACTAATGCTTTCATCTTCCCATCAGTCAAATTAGGTTTATGGTGAAGTGTTTGCAGCTTGAATGTAAACTGTACCATGTTAACCCCATTCACACAAATAAAGCGTGAATTTGGGTAAAACAAATCCAGACAGTGTGTTAAAAGTGTTTGTTTGTTTGTCAGTGCGTTCCACACCTTTGGATGTTTCACTTTCCCTGATGAGATAAGAGCCTACTTTGTTGGCTGGAGCCAACAGTTGCCTCTCAGCGTCCTTCCTCGTGATTCCCTTAAAAAACCAACTGCAATGAACAGCAAACACACGTTCAATACATAAAACTGACAACTGGACTTCCTTCGTCCAGTGATTAGCAGATAAAATAGATAATTACAGGCTTTAGTGTGATTTACTCTGTAATTTATTTGCATTAAGTCTCTTTGTGTACAGTAAGTGTGCACTTGTTGCAACAAAACAAAGGTCTTTGGCTGATGTTTCCAGAAAACAAACCCAAACACTGTGTATTGAGAACAGGTATTAGTATCTAGTAAACTACAGTACTCACTCTTCTGTTTCCATGGTGTCAACCTGGGCTACGTAATTGGATGGGATAAATCCTTCCCTGTTTGTTTTAAGTGACCTTGCCTTCCACCACTCACCATGTCTGAAAAAATAATTAATACATTTTAACACAGTTATTTTCAGATACATAAACAAAACAAACAAAAAGAATATTTTCCATTTGATATTTAACAGTATTGATCACTTCAAATTGCAATGGAAGTAATAACAGATATTTAATAATAAATTCATACAGTTATCATCTGAAACCCCTCATACTGTAAATGAAAACTGCAATCAATAACACAAGGGTCAGCAGAAATTGCAATTGCTGCATTTAAACAGATTTGATTGGCATGAGAACGTATACGGATGATGAATAACATTTCGAGAAACATACTTACTCCTCTAGGATTTTCATTGTATCTCCTTTCTTAAATCCCAAGTCATCTGGGTGTACAGACTCGTATGTGTAAAGGCCAACAACTATTTTATTAGCTCCTTTTTGCTCTGAGAAATTAAATTAAGAACATGTTAAATACTGAACTGAAAGAGCAACAATATAAAGTGGCATCCTGAGAGGGAGCCCTTCACTGACTATCTCAACTCATGTATATTTTTCACATAAACAATGCAGAGTTTAAATTTGGCTTATGTACTAATGTGTAAATATTGTAGAATTGTTTATAGAAATAAAGCTATGCAAACATATGTTTTGTTTTTTTTTGTCTTTATGTTTTTACTTTAGGACAGAATGAAATAAAGACATACAGTACCTTCCATCTTCTGGAGCACCTGGCCAGGTAACAGGGAATTGTCCTGCAGAGGCAGGAGTTTTCATTGTCAGAGGCTGTCAAGTTACTAAAAATTATATAAGCGAGAAATCCATGGCAAGGAGATGCAGCATCACACGTGATTATACTATCTACTGTATCTATCAAACATTATTTGAACTGATCTATCTGTTCTAGATGACAAACATTCACAGCTGGTTCATTTCCTTCTGATAGAGTTTGGGTCAGACAAGGAACGTCTGATCATCAAAAGGAAAAAAAAATTAATACATACACACACACACACACACACACACATACAGTATGTGTGTGTATTTCAGAAGTGCTGATTCTGCTCAGTTCTGTCTACTTACTGTGTTGATTTTTGAATTGGTGGTGGGGTCTCTGACATAGTGGGATCGTTCAGTACGTACAGTCTGCTGGCTGAACTTTCCCTCCACGCTGTTGTTCAGCGCTGACTCCATACAGCCCATTCTTCCTGCAGGAGGAAGTGAAAAAAACTGAAGAGTCGGCGGCTGAAACAACACGTAAACACTCAACATCAAACACCTGTCACCTGCAAAGGAAAAACAACACAGTCCAATACAGTAGCGTGCTTTTTATCACTGTGTAAGGAACCAAATGCATTCTACAACTAATAATCACTGTACCTCAAATAAAAAGCACCCAGGATTCTACTTTACATCACCTCTAACTTATTGTGTACAGCATAAAATGGAACTTAGTGGTTGTTGGGCAGGGGGAACGTCAACCATTGTAGTCAGGTTGTTTCTAAGCTGCAGCTCATAAACAGTTAGACCAGTTTGGCTGAAACAAATGAAAAACAAAGAGCCACAGCATCATGTCTTCATGTAATACAATGCTCATCTGTTTATAGGTTAATCAGTCCTATATTTACAGTGAATACAAAATAAAAATATAATATATTGAAACTTTTTGACTTTTTTGTGTCAAAAGGAAATTTTCTGTTAGTATTGTACAGTACAAGCGACTCTTCTTAAAATGTTTTGACCTTTGTCACTAGAACAATGGAAAATTTACATCTGCAGTGATGTGAGGAAACACTTACTGTATATGTTGACACATGATTATTGTGTATTTTACATATTTTTACCTATGCTTTAAAAATGTTTCCATTTGTGAGGTCACTGGCATTTTAGACCCTAAGCACTGTACATGTACATAGGACACAGGTCAACGTTTGTATATGTTATTATGTGTATTATAGTAATATTGTTATGGACTTGTGTGTTGTAGATGGTTATTGTGGCTGTAACATTTGGGTGAATGGCTACACTGTCTCGTTAAACTTTCAACTAAACTTGCTGAGGTGACAGTGACATTTCAGAGAAGGTGCAAGGGGACAAAAGTGTGAAAACACACTCCAGATAAACACAACAGTGCTTTGTATGTTTGTGTGTTGCAGCCTGTTGACTTCCTGTGTGTGACACAGCCATCTCCTAAACTATTATCTGTTTGGACAAGCTGTGCCAGAATTGGCTAAAGCCCATATTATGATTTCTTAATATTTCCTAATGTAAGTTAAACATTGAAATAATTAGTGTTCATATTATTGAGGTTCTAAAATGTAAGTTTCTCTCTCCACAATGTTGTGATACCTTCCAGAGACAATTGACTACTGCACTTGGTGTATGAAAATATTATTGTAAAACTTATTAAAAAAATATGAACCTAACTTCTAATATTATGGCCTCAAATTGATGATCAAATTACTGTCTGGTTATTAAGCTGTGTTGTTGTTGTAGTAGAGCAAAACAGGCAGACATGGCAGGAATGTCAGTATTTAAAAAATGTATCCTGTCTAAAAAGGTTCAATTTAAATAAGGTCGTGAACTGAGATAAGATACTGTCTGATAAAATTTGATATCAGTACCAGGGAGTGAAACTGATATGTGACAGTAGCAGACGTTTTTCATAAATCAACCTGTCATTTCTAAATCCATGAAAATGCCACAGATGCTATTTCAACAGGAAAAGTGCATGATTGAACAAGACAAACACATTTAGCTAGTCCCGTGGGACAATGACTGTGCTTCAAAACTGTGTAGTATAAGCAGAAAATAGACTATACAGTAGGTCATCTCAAAAGACACCACAAAACCTAGAAGAAGTCCAATTATGCACACATTGCCTTTTATTTATCTGTCATATACTGAAGGAGAATCTATGGATGATTATGGGTCCAAAGACGAAATGTTGCTTATTTTAATTGTTTTGAATTCAGTTTAGCTACAATTTGCAGCTCTGACTAGATTCCTGATGTAGACCTGCCTAACATCACAAAAAATCAAATCAACACACAAAATTGTGATAAGAAATTATATGTAATACATCCCAAAGTTTCTGTTGGATGGCAACCTGGTGTTATGTTAAGTAAAAGAATGGGGGGAGAGGGGAAACACTGAATGAGGAAAAAGGCTTTGTGCTTCTGCATTTAAGCAGAATTTATACTGTTGGGTGGTGTTTCTAGTCTACTGTTCTTCGTCTTCTTTGCCACTGTGCTTGACTTCTTGGCCTACTGCAATGGCAACTGATCCTCTGTGGAGCCGGTCAATGCTGAGTGGCAGGTTTATTAATAGAATCACTAAAAATCCATCACTTAGTAAATATTTAGAATATTTCAATTAAATCCGATCAGCGTACCCTAGAGGAAAAGTCAAATTATATTCAAATAGAAGTGATACTGTAAATCACCTGCTGCCGTTAAGCCGCAACAGCAGTAATAAGAAGCTACACACTAAGAATATGTCTCCTGTAGCAGCACATGCTTTAAACCAACAGAGCAGATTTCGTACGAAGAAAATGCAATACAGCACTACACATTTGGGCAGCCTGACCTATATTTTTAACATAAGAGGTGGAAACTAGGGATCTAAACAGAAACAAACCCAGTGGCTGCACAAGGCCTAAAAATGTCCTCGTTAGCAAAGATCTGAGGGAACGAAATGGCAAAATTAAACGAGACAGACTAGAGAGGAGGAGAGGGGTCAGTAAAGAAAAATACAGTGCAAAGAGAGTGGAAATCACTGATAAACCTCATCAAATTATCCTACTTCCTGTATAGTCAGACCATTTTGTAAATCATCAATCCTATAGTCAGAGAAAAAAACTAAACAAAAAACAATTATACTATAGTAAATTTTGAATTTAGGTTCCAGCTTCTTGTTTGTGTATGTGACGGTGCAGTGCAACATTACTAAATAGCCTCATGAAAATCTCAGTCTGGTTTTAGTTAACATGTTTGTTCTTACCTCTTGTAGTGAGTATACCTGTGAAGGACACAGTTCATCCACTGTGTAGAAACCTTTTAGTCCTGAGAGTTCGTCCCTTTGTTTGTCATCGGTTCTTTAACAGACTAGCGATGTTCAGCTTGACAAGTAGGTCAGACAGTAGATCTGGACTGTTACACACAGCCACCAGAATGAGGAACTCTGTCTAACTGGCCGGGGATTTTTCGTTCTTACTGAAACTTCCTGGTAGAATTGTCTAATGAGTATTTGCATTATCAGCAAAACCCACATACTGTTGCTAGGAACAGAGCAGTTAGATGATTTAGTCCTTTATACACAGTAACACCACATTAGTTAATGTTTTCCTACCTAAGAATGTTCAGTACGTCATAAAAAGACAACACAAGAACGTACAGTACACGTGAGGTGTGTGAATCTTAAAAACCGACTCTACAGTGCCATCTGTTGGTCAAATTGCAAAAGTACAACAACATTTTAGTGTCATCACTTCTTTTTTTTAATTTGACTTTGACTCAGAAGTAGAAAATATGGTCAGGGACAGTCAGACAAACGTTAATACATTTAGCACAATCATGCACCTGCCACATGTCTACATGCAGAATTATGGACAGCTGGGCTAACACAGTGTTGTGTACGAGTGTGCTGTACACTGACTCGGCAGTTCACAAATTGAAAACCTGAATGACCACTTGTTATTAAAAAGAAAACAGTTACTAATTTTATTATCATCTCAACAAACAGGAATGAGACAAAATAAAGTAAAGTGGAACAGTGATAATATAATAAGGAAAACTGGGGACAGTGTACAAAATACACAGTGCATGCATAATGGTTTTTTTATAGATGAGGTTGATGGAAAAGTAGTGATGTTTACTTCCTGCAAGAAAAGTAGTAAATTCAGTTTAGCTTTCACACAAACATGTTACATTAAATGGAAATTTCACAAAGTTATGCAGATACATAAAAAATTTTGCATTATGCATTAACTCACTTAGAAGATATGGTTAATTATTCTTGATATTAATGCTATTTTCAGTGATCCCACTACAGAGATCATTAGGAACAATGATTCACCTCACAGTTAATTCTGTCAGTCTCCAACATGTATTATTCACCCCTACAAAACATGCGACCCTTCTGATCAGGTTTAATAAAGTAAGATACAGTTAATACCACTCATAAATGATTGCAAATAATAGAGCCAGCAGTCAGTAGCTTACTTTACCTAACTAACTTTAATGGAGTCATGTTTTATCATAAATCAATTTCAGTTTTGAATACAGTCTAACACTGAGGCTAAGAGAGCTCTATAAAGCTTACAGTGCAACAAAGTGATAAATTGCAGGAAATAAACATCGCTTAAAAATTATTTAGTCCAGTGTTGGATTTCAACTATAGGTGCTGGTGCGGGGGATTTTATTACTGTACCTTAATTTACATAGTAAGCTAACCCTCCGCTGTAGTTCATAACATACATACAGTATAACAGTGGTATTGTATCTGTCAACCAGAAAGTTAATGAACAGTTCCAAATTCCTTTTGAGTAAAATGGCTTGTTATCAATCAATAGAAAGAATAAATCCGATTTTCAAAAATACAGTATACCATCACCATCAACCACTGAAATGTTGTGTAGTAAATATGTACTAACTGTAAATGTATGTACTATACTGTATTGTGTTGGATACAGCCCCAATTTCCATTTTGTTCATTAAGAACTTTAACAAGTTTGTAACGGGTTTTAGTAACGATACCACAGTCATGTATTTAGTGGTGTATTTTAGATCTACAGTAGTTGAATCTCACCTCCCTCTACAAGTGTTATCAATTTACAGGAAGCACAAACCATCAACTGGCAGTATAATCTCTCAGCATCACTACCTCATGTTATTTTCACTGTGACTCATTACGTCAGCTCGTGTCAGTGATTTGACAAATTGGTTACATTACTACAAAACTCACACAGGATCACTGGCTATGGTTTTCTTTTCATTCTAGTCATCTTCATCGTCTGTATGTATAGCATCCAAGACTGAAACTCAGCTTTACAACAGCTACAGGTTTATCTGGCTGCTTAACCTGAGCACCTCAACATGTGTCACTAGAGCAGTGGGGACTTTGGGTGGTAATGCCCTCTTTACTGGCCCCTCAACAGCAGTGGCGCTACCATCCTACTTCCAGCTCACTTTGGACAAACTCCTTCATTACACTGGCTGCTGGAATCCATCCGTTCTGTCCACTGGTAGCAGTTTGTGGCAGTTTAGCTGTTTCGCTGCTCTGCCTCCCTCTGTGCGGAGGAAGATGAACTCTGGCTGTCGTCAGCACTGTCTCCGTCTAGAGGAAAATTTAACTTAAAGGTTAGGAACCATAACCAATAACCAATGCAACAAGTTGTATTTACAATATATAGCACCAATTCACAATCAAAGTTAACTCAGAGCATTTTACAAGCTAAGGTTTAAGATTTTACACAACTAAAACCCAACAAAAACCATTAGTGTTGTGTTGGATCAGTGATGGTCTGAAGAAGCATTTCCATGGAGTAGAGGATAGATAGAATACTTCCTATGTTTTTCCACTGCTCTTGAGTTAAAACTAAAGTATGTTAAAACCAGCAACAACAAATATCTTTATAGCAACAAAGCTACAGGAGATTGGGTATTTGGGATTTTATATGTGAACCAGACGTAGAGTATTGTAGTGACACAATAAACAGTAAATGGCTACAAACAGAACTAGAGCCAGAACCACAATCAGTGTCTCTCGATGTGCTGCAGCTTATGTGACGTTATTTTCATTTAAGAATGCCTCAAATCACAGCAACCATATTAAATACATAAAAACACAAATGCAATGCAACAAGACTTGCACGTGTGAATGTAAAATACCGGTCTATCACAACTCTAAAATGCATTATTACCTCCCCCTCCTGCATTAATGTGCAGCTGTGACAGCGACAGGGTGAGAGATAGCTCACGTCCCTCAGGGTCGGTGGGACTCTGCAGGATGTCATGCAGGGCGTTCCTCCTTCCCGTCCTGCCAGAGGCGATGAAGTCTGCATACGTTGCCTCAACATCAGACATCGCTCATGCATCGTTCAAACAGCAGCACCTATAGATAGAGGTTTAAACATCAGCTCTAGTAGTTTTTTCCAACATTACAGTCTTATATATATATGTATACAGACACACACACACACACACACACACACACACACACACACACACACATACATATATTAAGCCCATGGACCAATTATATTAAAATATAAGTTTGACTGTCTGTCTGTCTTTATACTGACGACTTCTTTCAAACAATTTTATTTCATGAGTCTGTGTCTAAGGTCTCAACAGTTGCTTTTTAATCCTTTTCGTAGGTTTGCAGTGTCAAGTATCTCCTGCTTAACCAGGCAGCTCGTCCACAATAAGGCCGACAAGTCAAGTATCAAGTAAAACCGGGACAATGAGCGACATCAGATTCTTATAGTAATTCACGAGGCGATTTTTATTACGTCGACCCGTTTCAGAATAGTCTTACCTGTAGTGATCGCTCTCCCGGTGTTACAACCCGTAGCTACATTACTAGGGAGTGACTTCACCAATAAACAGACAGAGCTACGGGCCCGAAATCACATCAAACGACCCAGCAAAACAAACAAAGCCAAAGCCAAAGAATAGAATCGCTGAAAAACAGACGAAAGTTCTGGAAATAATATTCTGAATGTCTCCAACTACATACCGCGTTGTGTCAGAGGGTTAAATTAATCTAAGGATATTTATCACATGTAGATGGTTTAAAAAGTCCCCTGCCTATTCTCTATGGCGGTCGCATCTTCCTTGTTTGTGACCAATGAGCAATCGGCACAGCACATCTGAGCGCTGATTGGACAGCAGACACAAAAGGATGCAAGAGCTCTGGGCAGCGCTGGCGCTCAGGATGCATTCAGGATCACCTGGTAAAAATGACTGACATCCGCCCATCTCTCAGTCAGTGTACAATAATCTGGACGACTACAAATAGAGATTTTAATTCAGAATGCTGTTTAAAGCCACAATAATCAATATAATTGTCAGAAATTAATAGTACACATTCACATTTTCATGCACCTTACACTTTTTTTCGACATGCACATGTAGCTCCAGTTGTGCTCACTGTCGTTTAGCAATAGAAACAAACTGTAAAGAATTGTTATGTTATAATATAATATTATTCCTTATGCTGGTACATCATATATCCTGCTGTTAACAGCGGTTTAAATGAGCATGTGTTCTTTTTTGCAGCTTTATGTTTCACACACTTGAGCAACTTCTCATGCAAATAATAAATGTACAAATTCCTTGCAAATGTACTTACTAATCATAGTATGAATTGAAATATTGTGCTTATTAGCACTGAGATTAAACACTTCCAGTATTTCTTGACACACAAAACGTTGGCCCAGTTTGATCCATCACTGCTTTAATTCCTAGAGGTCTAAATAAAGCGAACAATGCACTGCAAGTTTTCCCTGTGCTTCAGGCAGGTGACACGTGTAACAGAAACTATTTCATTTATACTTTAAAATCTGCCAATGAGTATAGGGATGTTAATATAGGAATATTATGTTGTAACAGGACACATTTTAAAAAACACATTTTATATTAAAAACTTATATCTTTACTGTACAAAAGCTGCTCAAACAGTAACTTGCTCCATATGGCTAATTGACATATGTAAATATGACCACATTGGCAAACCACACTAATAGTGTAATATATTGACTGACAATTGTACTGTAAAAGGTAAAACATGTACATGTACACGTAAAAAGGTGTCCGTACTGTAATGCTAAAATTGTATGGAGTTTGTTTATTTTTTTCCAGTTATCATTTTTTACAATGATAGAATAAATAATGATATTGGGTTTTGTTGCTTTTGCCTTTTGGTTGACAACACAAACAGGGAGAGGAAAGAAAGAGGGCAAGATGGAGTCATCAAAAAGATGGAGGGAAAACTAGGTGAGACACTGGCAAGATATTCAGTTTTACTCTAATGAAGAAGGTGACGTTATGTTTTCATTATGGTGTTTTTTTTTCTCTGCTCTGTTTATAAATGGAATCGGTGGAAAAATTAAATTCAACTTTATTATGCTCAGTGGACACAAGTTTGTACAAGTTTGCACAAAAATCACAAGAAATGGAAAAAGATAGAAATTACTTTTAAGATGTTTGAAGTCATTCCACAATTTAGAAGTTGACCTGTGGGAATAGTTGGATGGATGAGCATGAAGCAGCATATAAAGGTAAAAAAAAAGAACTGCGGGGAGATATTTGAAATTGATACAAAAAATTATTTATATTTTAAAATGTGGAGTGTGGCTACAATGGGGGATTTGATATTTGGCCTTTTTGTACCAGCATTCTGTACCATCTGGAGGCAGCAATGTACATGGTGGGGACCCTGTGGTGCCATTCAAAAGAATTACTTTTGTCTTCTTTCTGTTTATTTTAGCAGCCATCCATGCCTTTTATATTAATCAGAAATCTAAAAAGTAGTCTGACAGTGATGTATAAGCAGTTTAATAAAACATTTTGACACACATTTACAATGTATTTAAATGTTTTGTTTCTTTCATAAGGAGCATTTAATCTCTCATGAAAGTAATAACACTGAGTAGTTCACCCTTCATGTTGTCATTTCTCTCTGCCTGCAGTAATGTCTTTCAGCCACACGATGTCTCTGTTGCACTCCTTTTCCCGAATCCCGAGTCCCTAAGACTGTATAATCAAAGCCCTGTCACCTCTTTCCTTGAGGTCATTTTCTTCCTTCCATTCTCTGTTAGGAGTACTTACCCATTTTGGATTTCTTTTGTGTGTTCCCATTGGATTAGTTACTTTGTTTGTCTGTTTGTGACCTACTGTGAGTCTCACTACTTCTCCAATTATCCAAGCCTGGTTTGTCTGCTTGAACTCACAGTAAGCCTGTTTTCAAATGGTTATACTCAAATATACCTGCATGCCTGTCTGCACCTAAATTATTTATACACACATTATACAGTATATAAGTAGATACAGTAAATATACTTTAAAAGAAATGTACTTGTATGACCAAATTACATAAATGTTACACACTGTGCATGTACAAGAAACCCTTGTTATAACTGGTTAATGCCACAACGTAACTGTGAAACATAGTTTTTGGACACAGTTGAAATATTGGTAGAATTTATTCATTTGAATTTGCAAAACTTAAATGGTTTGTGTATTGACAGTGACAGTTTCTGGTGTTCTGACATGTATAAAAGCAAACCATAGGTTTGTAATGATCAAGACGAAAGTATGAATACCTAACATTAGGGTTTCAGTCTCTAGCTGATATATATTTTTTTTAATGGACAGATATTAGCTGGAAAAAAATATTATTCCTTATGGTGGCACATCATATATTCTGCTGTTAACAGCGGTTTAAATGAGCATGTGTTCTTTTTTGCAGCCTTGTGATTCACACAAACACACATGCACATACACTCAAACTTGAGCAACTTCTCATGCAATGCAGCTACATTTCCTACTGATGGACATCGAGCAGCTCCACTGGAGCAGACAAGTGCCTTGCTTAAGGGGGCTTCAATTTTTAGATTAGGTCAGATGAAACTTTAATGATCCCCGCGGAGATGTCAGGTCATTAGTGCAATGGAGGATAGGCTACAGATAAAAATGGCTCACACAGAGTCTATGTATGAAACAGTGGAACAGGATAAATGAATAAAAATACTATAATAATAATAACTAGAAGGTCACAAGCAGTTATGTGGTACAGTACACTATATTTAAGGCTGTGGTATATATACTGTATGTGTAAGACCTCTTTTTCCATCGTTAATATTTGACATATCTGCTGTGATGTGTGCTGATAGTCTAAAGATCTTGTGGTTGGTTTCTTGTGCAGTGAAGCAGACAGAGCATGCAAGAACAACGTGTGCAAGATTTAGTTTGCCATAGATGCCAATGACTGTGGCATTTAGAAATAGCATACAGTTGAATGAACAAAGAAATGTTGGACAAAGAGCAAGAGACGAGGACAAATATAGATGGAGCCTGAGATAGAAAATAGTGAGAGAATATTTCAGTTCAACTGGGTTACAAACTTTTCCAGTCATCTTTTATGTTCAAACTCCCTCTAGTAAAGGCTTTGTGCTGGCGTGTGTCTGTGCATATGTTGTATTCTTTATCTCGATTTTACAAAGAGTCTGAGTGGCACAGATTGAAGGTAGGTGACATCAAGGAAGCAAGAAAAAACTACTGTGTGAGTTATAGTTTATGGAAACATTTGCTATCAGTGGCCAAGACGGAAGATAAAAAGTTAGATGATGGTCAAACCTCCTGTATGACACTAAACGTAGTAATCAGGTGACGACCTGTTCACTTTCCTCTCAAAGATGATTAACCAGAACTAGAAAGCGAAACCCTGGTTCACAGTAAATTTTAGGCCATCTTAAAACAACAAGTAACATACGGTAGTTGTTTAAATAAGTTATTGTCAGGTAGTTGGCTAATTAGACCTCCCACCAGGAAGTTGTTGCCTGAAACTCACTGTAACAGCAGAGCCGTTAATAGTAGAAGCCATCAGTTTGACCATCTAGGGTTTTAACTCCATAGCAGGAGGTTCTGTGGGGAGACTGTTTCAGCTAAAGCAGGTCTGGCCCATTGTATTTGTTTTCTAACTACTTCTACCCTATCCACTGTTGATTGCCTGATTCATTTAATCAGATACATGAAGGGGCGTGTGACTGATATAATAATATAATAAGCTTTGCCATGACTCCCTCCCTCCTCATCTCAGATCAAGGTGGGGCATAGGAGGATAAAGAATGGTGTCGTCAACCTACAGTTTGACTGAGCATGATTCATTCACAATTAATGTGCCAACTTTTTAGAAATTGCACTACTTTCTGCAGTGATATTAACAGACATGTTTATATTTAGGTACTGTTTGATATTGTCTGCATCTTATAACATCAACAACATCTAGCCTGTGCCTTACTTCATAAAGAGCTACTGTGCTTTAGTTGCCTTTCAATTGCTTATGTTATTAAATCTCTTAAAGTTAGTCACTGAGGTTGAAGTATATTCATAATATCAAAATATTTTTGTTTTACATAGAGAGGTTTTCAAAGATTATCTTACACAGAAACCACACGAGTAACATGACCACCACAAGCAGAACATCAGTGACTCTTTATGTACAGATGATGCCTTCATATGCAGATAAAAATGATAACCTGACTATAACACAAACAGCAGTTAAACCGAACCTTTGTTTGCATTATAAAGATAACTGCACTTAACAATACCAAACCATTAGCCCCAAAGCATCTTCTTATCTAGAAAACGGATCCATCTTCATGCTTTAATTTGCTGAAGGAGAGATCAAGCGAACATCCGCCGCAAGGAAAAGTAACTGCTAATCTTGGTTTGCAGGTTAAACAGCTAATTAGCTAATCAGCTTGTAAACTTTAGCTTGTCAGATTAAAACTGAGCTATCTTGACCAGCTTAAAAGCGTTTCTGCAAATGTCAAGGTCAGGCTGGTTAGATGGCAAATTGCTATTGCTGAAAAAGCCACAGATACTGTATATGCGGTAAAAGGGTCCCACCACAGCGGAGTTAAGCTACAGTTCTTAAAAACAGACATTTGTGCTGTTTTTTAATTGCCTAATGAAATATATGATTTTACATGGGCAAAAGTTATATTAGATTATATGGTCTACAAAAGTATTTACTGTAAAAGTTAAAGTTCAATAAAAACTGCAAACATCTGAATACAGTAAAATAACACACATGTTTGGAAGCTTACATACAGTAGATACACTACATTATTGTCACAATCTAGGATTAGTACAGTATGTTGATGTAAATCTTCAAATAATCAACTGTCTTGTACCTTCCAACACGACAGCGCTGACATATTGCCACCAATGGACAGAATGTGGAACATCTGCGTCCATTGATCTCACTGTGCCGCCCTCCTTTAGGCGAATGCTCCAGTCATGCTATCTTCTCAGAAGCATAGTATGTGATTTGAAGTGATTAATATCCCGAAGAGCCACAGCATCAGTAAAGTCTTTTTTCACTTCACTGACGTCTTTGTCATTTCTCAGCGTCGCTGCAGCAGTCCCTCTTGTAACCGGTAGAGGTCGCTGCGGACACTGGTACCAAAGCCGTCTGTCAGTTTGTCTGGCAGGGATCGAGGGAGGGGGGTGGGGGGGGGGCGTTGTATTGTGAACTAGAAGAGAGAGAGAGAGAGAGAGAGAGAGAGAGCACCTCTGCCGCTCTCTGCCTCCTCTCCTGTGCGCAGTGCTCCGGCCCAGCCGCTCCTTCCTCCCTCATTTCCTCCCCACAGCTGGCTCTCTC
This sequence comes from Macropodus opercularis, assembly GCA_030770545.1. Classification (NCBI taxonomy): domain Eukaryota; kingdom Metazoa; phylum Chordata; class Actinopteri; order Anabantiformes; family Osphronemidae; genus Macropodus; species Macropodus opercularis. The sequence goes on from CM061105.1 coordinate 3,142,592, forward strand.
CTCCCTCGGATGCTCTTGGCTTGCCTTCTCCTTTCACGCACCGCGCTGGACCAAATACTTTGCCGGGTGGAATGACTGACTACCTGTTTTGCATGGTCTGATTTTCTGGGATATTCGCGCACGTCGGAAAAGGAGGGGAGTCAAGAGGGAAAACGGAGAGACTCCATTCCCCGAGGGAATTTATTTTACAGTAAGCACGAGCAATGTCATTCCAGTTTCCTCATTCCGCTCGTCTCACACCTCCCATCGGTGCAGATGCTTAAAAGAATGGCACAAATTAAAAGCCTGCACAGAAAATGCATGGGTGCTGCATTGTGCTCGAAGTGTGTGCCAGATGTTTACTGTTATTTAATGTCAGCTTCCTCCAAGTCGTTGTAGGAATGTATGGCTTGTGTTTTTCACTATGATGCGCTAAAGGGCTGTGGTGCACTTGCGATTGTGGACCGAATATGCTCCCCCCCAACCCCCCACACACGCCCCTGCTCGCCATCCATCCATCCGAGGCCGTGTGTGGGGGGTCGGGTGGGGGGCTGGTGGGAAGGCGCTTTTACCTTTAGATTGACCTAAATTTGAGCGATATTCATCACGTGTGACAACGACTGCAACATATTTTGCGTTGCCTTTGCAGGCACGAAAATAGCCTAGAGTGTTTCCTACAGCCACCACCAGGCATGTGCATGGATGAAGAGCACCTGGCTTCCCTGTGTGCTCCATCTCTGGCCTCACGGCTTTAATAGCTCCGTGTTGATCACACACAGACAAAAAAACAAAACATCACTGTGTGTATTTGATCAGCTCCAGGGTGTTTCTCCTCCCCATCATAGAGTGATTAATGTCATTCACCACTTTGCCAACATTACTGTATTCTAACACAACATCATAATGCTTGTCCCTACTATCAGAGGGTTCCTACCTTGTAACTGCACAGGAAAGAGGGTTACCCTCACGTTAGAGGGTCTCCATTCAGTGGGATGCAGCACACGTTAGGATGCCTCTTTTGAAGTTATTACCTTACTCTTAGTAGCCATAGTTGTGCAGATCACAGATTACTCCCAAGATGGAGGCGCAAGCCAACCCTAATAAAAAGTTTAATGTGATTGGAGTTGGGGGATCCTGGTGGAGGGGAGATTAGGCCAGCAGAACAGACGATGGCTGAAAAAGCACTGTCTTTGTAAGTTTCACATTCAGCCCTTTGACATTTGTGAATGTGTAGTATGGAGTAGGAGATATTACCTGTGATGGCTGAGAAGAAACCATATTGAGGCTCATTGGATGTCTGTGGTGGTGGTGAAGTGTTCATATTGACTGAGATGGACAAGAAAGTGATAACAGTGTCTCTGACCTCTGTGGGTTAACTGTACAATCCTCCCACAGCGCTAATTGAAAGTCTTCCTTTTAGTCACGGTTAGAACCAATCAAATCACAACCAGGACAATAGTGATACTAATAAAGTACTTCATATAGAGTTTTGCAGTTATGTTTAAGGTAGCGGTTCCACTGTTTGGACTGACTCCTTACCTTCTAATGCAAAACACATTCTGATTGTTTAAATATTTTTTTTTTAGCTTGTTGAACCTTTGAATAAATATTCCCAAAAATAAATATGGTGGTATGCTTTGCAGTACGTTTAAATTCAAATTGGCACTAAGACTGGACTCAGGAGGAAACTTTCCTAGCTCAGGCTTAAATTATTTCCTTAAAATATAGAAATTATAACAAGCTTTTTAAGACTCATCTTGTGACCTTTATGTTGAGAATCTCAAACATATGGCTTAATCTAAACATAGGTAATTATCTGTCCTTTAATGTAGATGCTCTTCTTGTGCTGTGAAGTAATGTAATCACAGTTTAAACCCCTCTCCTCCAGTGATCATTTGGTCTGCCACAGTGCACACAAGCAGCATATGTTTACTGACTGTTACAAGCCAGATTTGAAACATCTGAGCTCTAAACACTTAACACGCACAGGTGAAACTGCCAGCCAGTGTTCTCGTCACACAACATTTAACCGATCAAAAAGCTTCCGTTCCCAAATGGGGCTGCACGCGTTCCGATAACGGGCACAGCAGCATTACAGGAAACTGGAGGTCTTCAGAGTACAATCACTTGCTTCTCAGTGCTATGATGAGTATAAACCCTCCATTCCACCTACCCCCACCATCTCCCAAACCCTCAACCCCACTCCACATTTTCCTGCTTAATTGCCAAAGGTCCATGGATGAATGGTGTAGTGACCCTACAACCCCATCCCTGGCGAAAGGTTTGAAAAGTGATGCCCAGCCACAGTTCAGAGAAGCGTAAGAGTGTGTTATCATCCTTTTCCAAACTCTCCTTAGCTCCTGTAGCGGGCTTCATTAAGTTTTAATATTAAGAAAATTATGCATGAGATGTGGACAAACTCTTAATAATGTCTGAGATTTGACTGATTTGAGAAGACTCATAATCAGAATATTGGCTTCCATATTGATCTCTGGATCCAGACTAATGAATAATGTACAGTTTAGACCCAATTAAATTGGTTCACAAGATAACAATAAAAGGAATAGGGAAAGTAATGTCAACAGTTAGTCCAACATTTCAATACATTAGAAAAATTAGAATTAATTTCTATAATACAGTAATAAAAAATACAAAATGGCACCTTTATTTATGAAATCCATAAGTTTATGACATAGAATGCGAAGGCAATCATAAAATGACAAAGATAATCTTCTAATCTGCAAACACATCAGTCTAAAAAAAACGGATGAATAAACGGTAAACCTCAGGGACCATGTTGCTAAAAATCTAAATCAAACTGCATTAAGAAATAGATGAAACCAGTCAGTAGGGATATAACAGACTGACAAATACTTTATTCATGACCCAGTTTGTAGAAGTGTAAGTGTACTTTTCTGTTGCTTCTGTTACCCGCTGCGCAAAATTACAGTATATAGAAGAAGAACTATCTGTATTTCTCTAGGAAGTGTTTGGTAGTGTTGGCTGTATTAGTGGTACAACTAAATTGCCCATAGGTGTGAGTGTGCATGTGACTGGTTATGCGTCTATATGTGTGTGGCCCTGCGACAGACTGGCGACCTGTCCAGGGTGAACCCTGCCTCTCGCCCATAGACAGCTGGGATAGGCTCCAGCATACCCGCGACCCCTACGGGGAAGAAGCAGTAGAAAATGAATGAATAAATAATAATAATAATAATAATATTAATAATCCATTTTTGAAATCATATTTCATATACATCACTACCACTACTATACTGGTACATAACACTATTATATTTTTCTTGAGAATCATAGTGATGCAGACTCACTACATGCACTTTTACTAAATGCACCTGTGTATTCTACTTGATCCACTATGACATCCTACTTTTACAAGATTTTCAATTTTGTCCCTTATCGTCCTTGATTTACTTATTACTTGTTGCAGTATTTTAAATTATACTGTACATGTGTAAAATAACAGAGGCCAAGACACGTTGATTATCAATCACCCATTATGTGAAACCAACAAGTGTCCTCATAACTGCTTTCTGACAGAGAGAGAGAGAGAGTGGCAGAGAGAAGGCGGACTTTGTTGCCAGGTCATTTTCTTCCAGTCATGGCACCATCTGATTCATATCACATATTTTACATCTTCTCAGCTTCAGTGAGTAGATGTAAAAGATAAAGCATGGTGCCTGGTCAAGAACCGTTTTATCTTTTGAACTAGTCAGGGCAGAACCCACACAACAGGTGATACAGAAAGTGGGGCACATTGTAGACATTATGGACCATGTGTAATATGGCATAATGTGCTACAATGGAAAATCAATACTTTGAATTTACACATACTAGTATAGTTACAGGGAAGGCTCTCGCCACTATGCTCTGATTTAATATCATGTACTGTAATGTATTTTAGAAGTAGGCAACCATAGTGATGCATGATACAGTAAATCAGCATTAGTCCTCTCTTTAAGGTACAGTATGTGTTTGTGTCAATTCTTATCTATTAAGTGTTATTATACTGTATGCCTACTTTTGACATATGTTCTAGTTTGCCCACAAAAAATGTTTCCAGTTGTAAATTATCCACCTCTAATTAGATCCTCAGATCTAAATTTCAGATCTTCATTTACATACTATCTCAACTCTGTGGTAACTTTGTTTCTTTCCAACTTCTTGCAAAAGCATCAGTTGCTGTTTTGAATGGACGTCTTCTACGATTTTTGTGCGGTATCGTTTATACAGTTCAATTCATTGCTTGGAAATAGCCAATGTTTGTTTGTTGTAAGTCAGAGTAGCTCTAACCGCACAATCCTGTTTCATTGATTGGTCTCCAGCTTTCCTAACTCCATAATCCAATTAGCTTCTGTTAATGTTGTAGCCGAGAGGTTCGAGCTGTGAATGTGTTTTATGTGTTGTACAGTATATTGTACACAATCCTCTTTGTCAAAACCTAATGCCTTACCCGCAGTGCAAACTCAACAAGATCTGGTGAGCGCTCCCATGTTTTGTTTTTAGTGTTACACACCAACTATGAGGGTTATATAGATTCTGATGTATAGAACCAGTATGTCATCTATGGTATACAGTTGTTAACCAGTACACAGTGGTACTTGTTGGTAGAATAAATTGTTGCTGTATGTTAGTGTACATAGTGAGATTTGCCTGTGATTAGTGCTGTAAAGGTATAACAGTAGATTAACCACCACTGTTTGATCTCCTCACTCAAGTGTTTTTTTTTTAAATCTGCTTTATTATAGCTTTTCAAGTGTCTCTTTTCTTCAGCAACAATAGCGTCATGCTCTAAATCTAACATCCATTCACGTCAATTCATTCATTCAACATAATCACAGAATTTTGTTGAGCTCTATATTAATACCTACAGTACTGGGCGGGAAACCAACTCTGTCTGCAGCTTCCACTCTTGAATGTGACTGGTTCACTAATGGATGAGGGAAAATAACAGCTGCTCTTTCTTCAACGGTCTAAGCGAGTGGTATGCAACCATTACCCTACGGATAGGGTAATGGCTGTTTGTCAAACACATCAGTTTGTCACTTGTTCTTCTCACTTGATGGGTGAGTGTACACTTTGCTGCCAGAAAGTTCACGCTGCAAAATCACGTTGCTATATTTCACTATTGCACTGTTTTTGCTTTAAACAGACACTTGAATGAAAACTTTATCTGTTTCACTCAATTGAATCATGTTGGTTAGTTGAATCTAGAAATGAAATAATGCATAGAGGTCTCTACCTTAGCCTTCCCTTTACTCCATTGGCTGAGCACCAATGGTTTTATTATCACTGCAGCACATTAGCAAATTAATGACTAATGCACAAAGAAGAGGCATCTTCTAGCAATGCCCTAAACTCAAGTTGAAACTAGACCTGTCATCCACTGTCCTCTGTGTGGGCACAGCTCAAACCCTGCATGTCCATTTGCACAGAGGGAGTACAATGCTTCTCCTAATCCACCTCTCACTGTATTGCTCACCCAATCAATCCCCCGTGGATTGGGACATTGCCAAGTTGTGGTTGCTGTGGCAACAGGGACTCGTTCTTGCTGTGATGTCAGCCAGGTGAAGTCTGAGTTCTAACAACGATGACCCTTGTTGGGGATAATGAGTAAAACTCTACTGTCATAGCGGTGACTTTTTGTGTATGAGGGGAGGTCAGAAAGGGGCGACTCCCAATTAGCCCGGTGTGCGTGGTTGTGTGTTTAAGAAGAGTGTGTGGGTGTATGTGAGGAAAGAGCATGTGGGTGGGAGTGGGAAGAGATTTTTCCACTTCTGGTTTGTTACTGTTGTTACTATGTGTGTGGGAGAGTACAATGTGCTCTTCTGAAATGTGTGTAACACAAAAGAATCCCATGGTTCTAGTTTGGATTGTGTGTGCATAAATTGTGAGGTCTTGTCAAGTAGTAGACACATGTCCCTCTACTTCTTGCTTCCTGAAATGACATCATCTGCTTACCCTTGTTTGTTTGTGTGTGTGTGAGAGAGACATGAAAAGAGACGGCGAGATTTTGACTTGGTGGGCGTTGGAGGACTGGCAGCCGCTCGACAGCCGTTCTTTGTTCTTGTACACGTTTAGCGTTTATGAACACTCATGTGTAAGTGGGCCTTATGTAATAAAAAAAAATGAGCGTCTCCTTTTCATGAAAGCTGCTAGGAGAAAATCATTCTGTCCTGCTGGGCCTTTGTAGTCACAGAGCTAAAATAAAGACAGATTGCCATGGTCAAACAGCCATTCATCACTTCTCACCTTGATGAGAACAATTCTTGCTCTCCTTCTTTTTTTTATTTATTTTTTTTTTTACTGTTTGCATTCTGTGGCGCTGTCAGAGGATTCGCACAATGAAGCCAAAAAGATTTTTTTGTCTGGGAGTGAAATTAATGATTTGGTAAATCTACCTCTTTATGTGGTTTTTGTCATGTTTGTTCGTTGTGTCAAGTTTAATAAAAAAATAATTACACTATTGCTTCAATATTTTGGCCAAGAGACACTAAAGCTCCGCCATTGAAATGGGTTTAAACATTTGTGTGCATCATTTAGTTTTCGTCACATCGAAACTCTCCAACCTCCATTTTGCTATTGTTTTCATTTTTACCCTGGTGGTTTGGTTTTTGCTGACTCTGTGCTTTGTATGGGGTCTATTGCCAACTGCATGGTGTCAGTGTATTCTTTTGCTCCAGGCTGTGTCCTTGATTGTTTTCTGACCCAAGCTTCCCCATTTCTCCAACCCCAAGCTACACTGTAATAATCACAATGGAAGTGACCATATAACAAAGACAAACATGCAAGTAATTGAATCTGAAGACTGAAAAATTGTTGAGAAGAGCAGGAGGAGAAGCTGTTTTCTTGCTGCCACAGACATTTTTAAACATTAAAGGGCATTCTGGTGTCACAGGCACTCATTAATTTCTAACCCTGTATTTGCTGGCTTGCATGTTTTGTGTGTGTGTGTGTGGAGAGTTGAGGAAGTAGAGTCTGGCCAGGGTAGCCCAGCTTTGTTTGACTTTAATGCCTCTTCATTCACTGTGGTCACATGCAGCCGGTGCACTGATGACAACTAATCTCCTTTTCATCGTAAAGGTTTGCTCAGCAGTTTGTTTCCATCCTGTCAGGTCTGAAGCTTATTGTAGTCATGCAGTACACTAAGTTGTCATTGTTTATTGGAATAGTTGCTTCAACTGTATTTCTTTTTCCCCCCTGAATTTTCAAGTGGTACATATACACTTAAGTCAATATTTGCATGACCAGGGTTTGGGAAAAGACACTATAACATGATGATGAATTTGATAAGATCTTATCCAAGGTTTGGATTGGTTTGGAATTTGCTTAATATAGTCATGTTGTGCAAATATTGAATCTATACTTATTGTCTCACCATATTTAGAACACTTTGAGACTCACATTTTGACAATTTCCCAGCACCTCTTATTCTTTCTAAAAACGTAGAGCTCAAAGTGTGTGACTTTTTGGACACGAGGCTGTTAAGCTCAAAGCTCTGTCATGTGGCTGCCATGCTGGTCCAGTGTCATCTTGACCTTTCGAGCATGGTTTAGCTACTTTTTTGTGAAAACAGTGGGCAACACTGTATGAATCCTATGAAGTCTTATGATCTTTTGAGCTTTGTAGCACTGTCACAAAGTGTACATGTGTTTGTGTATTCTATAAAATATCTAGACTGTCTCAGTTGAGCACATTCCTAGACATGATTTACTGCTTACTGTGACACCTGTCCAGAAATTGAAATGTCTTATGTCTCCACATTTTGCTAACACAATAACCAGTAGAACATCACCAGCTTGCTAGAAGAAGAGCAACATATTTGTATAATAGCAATTTATTAAAAATAAAACTTGAAACAAATAAAGATGTTGCTTCCATTTTCTGCCTTTCAAATTATTCCCAGCTCACAAGACCACACCCATGCTTTTAATAACAAAGCTCTGGATTTGGCATTAGTTGGAGTGCATGGTGCCATTGGTCATCCTGCCTACGGTCACAATCACTCCTGTGATAGCACACCTTTAAGTGAATGGAAGCTAATTAATCTTTTTCTTCTTTTTTTTTTTTTTTACATTTAGAGCTACTTGTGCTTATTTTGTAGCTGGTGTGAATCAGGTTTTGGACACTGCTACGCAGCTATGTGAGTTTATTGTTAGGGGTGTTATTACCAGACCCAGTTAGTCAAAAACAGCTCCTGATTAAAACCATCACACTTTGCCACGCTTCCAAACATCGATAAAAGGAAATATTTTCTCCGACCTTTCGACTTTAACTAATAAGGGGTTGTCAGGTTGCACCGAGTGCCTTGTTGATGACTAAGCGTTGTCTGACTGAGAGATGAAGAGACTTTGCAGTTTACTGGCCAAGGGTTAAATTCCTCAGAGATTTTCACTCGGCTGGCTGACATACTGTGCTCCATGTGCTCCATAATGTGAGCTGGGTCTGGGAATTCCTTATTTGCCCTCCTCTTCTCCTCTCTGCTGCTGGAGTATGCCCTTACTTATCCTGGCCTTCGGGCTAAATTAATGAATCTCATTGATTTGTTGCAGTGAAATAATGCTGTGTCCTTGGTTAACTTACTTTTCAGCTTAATTAATGGCAGACATTGATCAGATGATAAGCTCATGCAGTGTGTAGGACCTTTCTGTCATGCCTCGAAATTCCATTTAATTTTCTCTATAATGAAGTTTGTGCAGACATAGATGTACAGTATGCTTAATTTAGGGTAACAATTTTCATATGCGTTTAGTGGAAGGTCATTTATTAAAATTCATCATGATTGATTGTATGATATTTTAGTTTAGCAATTGCAACTTTATAATTGTCTTTCTTACATGTATCAAACCTGATTTCCAGTTAAATGTATATCATGGCATTACTTTTAAGACAAATTAATTTCTAGGTCTTCTGTTGAATATGGTTGCTTTATGTGACATTATGGTAATTCATTTTATTTGGTCAAGTCAAAATTATGTTTTTCTTTACATTACACTACATTATCCAAAACAAGTTACATGAACTAAATATTCAGCTGATGTCTAAGTGGCTACTTGGATACCTAGATGGTTCTATGTACTTGCTTGCCTTTAGTTTACAGAATATTCTTTTGCATCATATCTAAAATAATATATTCAAGATGTTTAAGTCATATATCCCTTACTTATAGAGCGTGCATTTGCTTATTAGTTTATTGTGGTATGATTCAACAACACATAAAACAAATTTATGCAATTAATTTATCAGTCTGGGATGTGGGATAAACAACTCTTACAGCTTTTGTTGTAGTTTTTATTTAGGTTTTGTTTTCTGTTCATATTGAATATACTGTATGCTGCAGAAGGATCTAGTCCCTTGTTACTCCAAATGTGTGGTTTAAGACAGCCCTTAAGGCTGAAACATGGAGATGAGAGGAGAGAATGTTAGACAGCAGAAAAGGAAGGGAGGAAGTGGAAACAAATGCCGAAGGAGACAAGAAGAGCCTTTACATACACAGAGAACATTCTTCACCACTGACTGTGGAAGCCAGTGACACATGAAATATGAGAGACAGCAGCACTCTCCACTATTTATAGGACTGCAAGAGAGAAAGAGAAAGAAAAAAGCATCCACACCACATATACTCCAGGGCAGAGTTACATCATTTTTTATGCTCTAAAGAGGAATTGCGCCCAGTTGTCAGGATGCACATACTTAACTGCGATGGTTTCGGACAGGCCAGTCAGATTCAAGTACGATTCGTGTACAAATCTCTTTCATGGTCTCTGCATCCACTGGCTGTCACCTTTCAGTTTTAATTCACAGAGTAAACAGATGCTTGGGGGAAGCTCTGGTTGTGGGTTTGTGTTGATCCTTTGTGACGATTCAAATCCATCTGTAGCTTGGCACTGCTTTTGCTCAAACTGCTAAAAATGTATCGGTGATGCTGGGAACGAAACAGCATGTCCTGTTCAAGAGCGATAAAATGAGAAGAGGCCACTGCAAAAGCTTAGATGAAGCTGCGACCGGTGAGTAAGTTGGCTAACAAGCACTAGAAATAACTTGTGGATGGATAAATGGGTTCATTATTTGCCTATTATGTTATTTTTGATGCATAAGAAGAGAAAAGAAAAAGAATGTCAAACAGAAATAACCAAGAGTGAGGGAATATATTCTAGATGGACGATAGCATGGTCTTTCTTTCTTTTCTTTTTGTTAGTAAAAAGTGGTACTGCTGCATTAGAAGCAATGCTGATATTTTGTTTTAAACATGTCTTCTTGACAATTCATGGATTCTACAACTTGCATCACGTCTTCCACACCATAGTCCTCTCTGCTATATGGTGCTGTCCTCACTTTTGAAGCCGAGCTTTAGCTACCGTCCTAGGCAAAAACCCTGGGGCCGCCGTTCCTCTTCGATGCCGTCTACCATAAGTGGCATCTTCAGTGATGTCATTTCTTCTGAGAGAAGCCCTTCAAAGTCAGGCTGATGTATTATGCATGGACTACAGTAGATAGCCCGTGTGCAAGCAATGTTCTGTGCTGGTAATGGTGATACAGTGCTAAGAATAGCAATAAAAAGCTTATGCACTGTAATGTAGGGTGAGTTCCTCCATGGTCAAGGATCTGTCTGTGAGATGGACATGATAGTTCATTATACTAGCCAGTAAAAGATCCTCATCTTGTTCCTTTCTCAGTCTGTTTGCTATTGTTCTCAATGTGGAACAAGATCAAAATGTTTTGTACCTATGGTGAAGTTGTATTAATAAATAATACATATGAACAATCGTATTGTTGTACCAAACAATATTCATATGGTATTAGGAGATGTTTTGCCTTTGGCGTTTAATTCTTGATCTTTTGGAGTCTGTGCTTTTCACTTTACAATTAGGACACATTGTTAGCTAACTATGGTCTATACACTTCATGGATGAACATGTATAGCTGTTTCTGCTGTTTGACCAACAGAGTAACTTTCCTTCCTAAATCACGTTGTGCATAAACAAGCTTCTAAGATCACCCAGTCTGAGGTCGTCTGTGGGTGGAGGAAGCTGGTGCAAGTTTTAATTTGTCTTTGCTCTGTGTTTATCACTGCAGTTGTAACCCCTGTAATTATACCATGTGGTGAAGCTGCTTGCGAACGCTGATCTCCTAGAGCATCTAAGGAAAATATGTATAATTCATGATGTTGATAATATTTTTAGCTGCCTCTTTGGAGACACATGTAGCATTAAAAAGGGGCAAAGTAGTAATGAAGACGAGGTTCATCTCCTTGAGTCAACAGTTAGTTTTCCTCCTATTTCATGTTTTCTCTGCTGCCACCTAGGAGGTTGTATAGCAAGAGAGAGGACTTGTCTTTTCACACTTGGTTTTTCACTCACCTATTAAAAAAAGATCAGTATCTGAAAAGCCAAGCTTTATTCCTATTCAGTGTAGTTTTGGCTCAGAGGTAGAGCTGTCGCCCACCAATCGTAGGATTCGATTCCTGGCTTCCCCCAGTCATGTGCCGAAGTGTCCCTGGGCAAGACACTGAACCCCAAGTTGCCCCCGGTGCGTCAGCTTAAGCTGCATAGCAGCTCTGCCACCGGTGTGTGTTTGTGTGCGCGAATGGGTGAATGTCACGCAGTGTCAAAGCGCTTTGAGTACCAATAGGTAGAAAGGCGCTATACAAATGCAGACCATTTACCATTTAGTTTGAATTCTTTGAAGCTAAGCACGTGACCAATACAGCGAGTGCCATTTTGAGTCATAGTAAGAATATATTCTCAGTACTGTACGTGCACAACGACTCATTGTTTTTCTTTGCTGTTCATTGAGTACTGGACGGGTTACTCTGTCCCTCTCAGCGTTCATTTAATTTTCCGTCAAGAGCACATTACTAGTGACCTGCAGTGTATGGAGGTCTGTTGTATTGCTTACATACAGTATTTCAGCTTCTTCCCTTCATGGTCCATCTGCTAGACAGTAGGGGTCTCTAATAAACTCAAGAGTCTCAGCCAATGACAGACTTCTGACTGACTCGGCAGGACCAATTATCATTAAGTGAAATTTGAATAAATATATATATTCATGTCATGCGGGTGCTGGAGCCAGTGTCAGTTCATTTCAGGTCAGTTTAATAATACTGTACATTGACAATTACTAACAAAGGCACTTTACTGTACAAAGTAAGGTTTAAGACCAAAACTTTCCAAAAGTCAGCACTGTGAGGGAAAGTTCTGGGTGTGGGAGTGGCCCTCAATGTGTCTGGCCTGTGTAATTTGTTGTTAATTGTTTCTGGCTTGGCTTGGAAATACATCAGCCCATAAGTGTTTGAATATCGTTTCAGTCGTGGTTTCTCAGCATGACATTTAAATTCTTTTACTAGGATGCATCTCTTTATTGACGTGAATCTGTGTCTGCAGGCATAACAATGTTTACACCAACCTCTACCCCTAAAAATCACGATTCTATACAACCTTCTTTTACGCTAAAGGCAGACAACAAGTGTATGAATAAGTCTATCTCCATCAATGAGTGATGAAAAAACAAACTTACTCCAATCCCTTTTTTTAATACATTATTCAATAGGCCTTTTTGTGTATTTGACGGAAATAACATCAAGCACCTCTTAATAACCTGCACAGTCAAAAAGGATGACATTGAAATATACTGTAACATGCAGAGTCATCAATATGCCTAAGCTCCCTTCTTCCAAGGATCAGCACACAGCCCGGGGATAAACTGGGAATGGAGATTTACAGCAGTTTAAAAAACATTTCTTCAGGATATTTTTTTGTACTTAACACTATGGTGACTAACCCGTAAGGTCTTCATAGTCTTAATGGTTCACTAATGTTGTCTAAAGTCACAATGTTTAAATAAAGACTGATAATGACTTGCTTAATATTATCCAAAGTGTGAATATTGTCTTCACATGTATGAGAACCCAAGGACATACTGTATGGACAATCTAAGAATTAGAAAGAATGGGGGATTCAGAGAAATGTGAATCAGAGAAAATGGAATTCATTTGATAATTAATTATAGGTTTATTTGCACACATGAAAAATGTGCAAACAAATAAAATGGCTTTAACAGCACACAAAAAAATCTCAAAGAGCATCTAAATCCATTTCTCCTCACAAGCCACAAAGATACACAAGACAACAAATGTAGAAAGCAGAGTCTTGTTGAACGAGTCACTGAAGAGCAGCTGTGAAGTAGCATAATGTGATGAAGAAGATATGTCAGTTTTATGTTGTTGTTGTTTATGTTGTGCTAAACTCTGTCAGATTCTGTCATAATGAGCTGAGATCAGAATTTTGATTCTAAATTGAAAATGCAATTTCATCTTCATGTGCTACCTATTTCTTTCACAGGTCCAGATGATTTTGCTCACATTGCCTGCAGATAGTAAATAATTAATGACTTTACTGACGTAGTTTCTCACAGTGTGCACTTGCTTGTACACAGTGTTTAGCTTGTTTGTAAGAAAAATCACTTGATTCTTCCCATTTATAGTCTAACATCCAAATTTATCTCTAAACTAAACTTAATAAACTTTATCCAAGTTTTTTGTGCTCTCAGGTCATATATTACAGGAATATTATATACTGTGATGATGAGCATTGCATACATTACACATTCCCCTGCAAACAGTAATTTAGCTGATTTCTGATTTCTTGTAAAAAAAAAAAGAATGCATATGTCAGACCTTTGTAATTAGTTGTCAACCCCCTGCTGTACAAGCTAAACTTCTTGCACTTGAAATAAATGCTTGTAAGGTATCATAGTTATGTGTGTGTGGGTGTGTGTGTGTGTGTGTGTGTGTGTGGAACTGTAGAGCGTGAGCATTTTCTGGCCTCTGGAGATGTGTGTACCCAAGTGCCTCCGCTAGCATTACTAATTAAAACAACAGACTTGGATCACAAGGAACACTGCTAATTGAATTCCACTGTTGAATGTTTATTTTAGCCTGCGTGAAGTTTATATTCAGGTCAAATAAATTGTAGCCCTCAACAGCAGAACTGCAAAGTCAGAAAGCTTTGTAACGAGGCCAAATAAAATGTAAAGAGGTGCATAAGCTTTTACAATATCGTTGAATGCATATAAACATCTGATATGTAAAAAAATGTAGATATCTAAAGATCTGCTTCAGATTCGAACCGGTTAGTTGGTTAGGACAGATCACACCTGCTGTCACAGATTTGTTGTTCATTTTGCTGCCTCTTAGCTTCCAATAGTTATGGGTAATTAATGGCTTGCATGCAAAGCACAACTTAGCTGGGATAAGAAACAAAATATCAAAGGGAAATTTCCAATGGGCTAATCAAGCTTTTAACTGTCCTTGGACCTGATTCTATATAGATACTTTGAGTACACAGTGAGCAGTGCTTACTATCATATCCAAACATCAATGAGCATAATGACATCCAGAACAGTAATTCCCAAAGCAGATATACAATAGTTGTTGGACGTAAAAACACAGTGAGTGCTCTTGTGACTGTTTTAATAATACATTATTATTAAATAATACATTTTATCGTGGCCAACTGCATCTTAATGGTTTGTCATCAGAGCCGCTATCAAGTGACCCATGAGGCATGTGCACTGTAACACAGCAGGTATGTGTTTTGTGCTTGCACTCAGTATACAGTAAATGCTTATTGGCATTTGCACTAATGGACTTTTTTATTTATTTAAAAAATTGTTCTTTGTCTGGTTTTCCTGCAACAGGCCTTATTCACAGAAGACAGTTTGATTTATTACAGTAGAAAGAGCAGTCACCTGAACAATGACGGCAATCTTTGCATTAAATGTGCCTGCAATGTATGACAATGTGACTATGATTTATTTTCACATCTGCAAGTACCTACAGTAGCAGCTAGTAGGTGCATTTAGACTGCTCGCTCAAATCAGGTTTGCTGTGCCATTACACCACCTTGCTGTTTTTAAAAAAAGGGTACAGTAACAACCTTGCTTAGGTCAGTGGAGTCAGCACAGACCAACTAAATGGGTCTGTAATAACCATTTCAGGTGTTAGCATTTAAACCTATTTTGTATTACTTTGAAAGATGTGGCAAGTGTTTCTTGTGTTGTGTTTTGTCAGTGCCCAAGGAGTTAGAGGCAAAACTACTGTACATATTTTATACACTATATTTAATTGAGTATCAATGAATGAAACAGCTGACAGACTGGCAGGAAAATGTCACCACTGTATTTGCTTTCAAGTGCCACAACTTGACACATCAAATTGACAGTGACAAATTTATCAAACAATAAATTAACCATTAGCCATTAATTAAGCAAAAATTCAAAAATGGATAACTAATAATGACCTGACACTTATTTTGAATCAGCTGAGTGAAATTCGTTAGTGTTTCTTTTCTATTAATATGCTACTGAACATATAAATTCCCACGCTCCCAAAATTAAGTCTCAGTGAGAAACAAACAGCCGTAGATACAATGTAAATAAGTAAAATGTTTTTAATTTAAAAGCTGAAGTCTGTACAAAGAGACAGATGACTGGTGAAGCCCAAACAAAACACTGCAGCAAATTTTAATGAAGCAACATGGGACCTCCCGTCAAATGTAACAGATTCTAACATCCCAAAAGGGAGGCATACACACAAATATGCTCATGCGTAGGAATCCCGTACTGCTTTATGCACACATGTATGCAGATATGCAAGTACACAAAATCATGCAGAAGCACTACAAAGATATTTTTACTGATTTGCTGTTGATCTGTGATGAATTCCATCTTCACCAAAACATGCCTGTCTCAGACCTGACTGATGAGCTTAAAAGGTCAAAAGATTAAGCTCAACATTCCCCATGTCAGGCATGTCAATCACAGCATGGTGATCTGCGTTTACAACATTACAGCAATATCAGAGATTACTGCATTGAAATGCGGGGCTAAATACCCGTGCATTACGATGCTGAAATATAGACCAAAAAAAATACAAGATTATACTTCAGTGAAATAAAGCCTTTAGGCCTAATCCATATTCAAAGTCTTGTCCCTAGGGCTGTGAGCCTCTAACCTAGTTCTAGTGGGTTATTGGGGAAAGCTGCTTTGTACTGGTCACTTGTGTGATGAAGGCTTGGTCACGGTCTGTTGAGTTGACCTATATTTGGCTGACTGCCCTATCTGCACGTCAAAACCTTCTCTGTTGTTACTATATGTTCTATAAGCATAATGTGCTGCTGGTCATTTTTTTTGTGTCTAATCAAGTTATTATGACTATGGATGGTCCCTGATGTCAGAGCTTTTATTACCAGTATAGAATCATTTGTATTAATAACTGTGTCTGTTTACCAAAAACGCGATAAATCACATCCAAACGAGGAGCAATGTTTAGTCTGGCGTGTCAGTAGACTAATATGTATTGACTCAGACTTTGCTTAAGATGGAACGCATGGGCCAGTTCAGTTTTCCTGTCTCCTGGACACTTAGGGGGCATGTGCCCATATAAGTGAACCTTCGGGATTACGTGGATTTCTGCATAAATTGGTCATAAAATGTTTTCTGATCTTCATCTACATCCCAACAATAGAAATTCACTGTCTGCTTTAACTAATACTGAACAAACATTATATGTTTTCAGGATTTTAATGAACATAAACATTCTCAGTGCAGGGTGGAAAAAAGTATGTGAACCCTTAGGCTAATGACTTGTCCAAGAGCTAATTGGAGCCAGGAGTCAGCCAACCTGGAGTCCAATCAATGTGATGAGACTGAATGTGTTGGTTAAAGCTGTCTTGCCCTATAAAAATCACTCCTGCTTACTGTTCTCAAGAATCATTGCGTGATGTGAACCATGCCTCGCACAAATGAGCTCTCGGAAGACCTAGAATCAAGAATTGTTGACTTGCATGAATCTGGAAAGGGTTACAAACGTATCTCTAAAAGCCTTGATGTTCATGTGTCCAAGGTTTAAACTGTTTACAAATGGAGAAAGCTCAGTACTGTTGCTACTCTCCCCAGGCGTAGTTGTCCTGTAACGATGACTGCAAGAGCAAAAGCGCAAGTAGAATCCTAGAGTGTCAGCTAAAGACTTACAGAACTCTCTGGAACATGCTAACATTTGTGTTGACAAATCTACAATAAGTAAAACATTAAACAAGAATGAAGTACATGGGAGGAAGCTACTACTGTCCAAAATAAATATTGCATATGAAACCAAAATTGAGTTGTTTGGAAAGAACACAACGCTATGGAGAAAAAAAGACACAGCACACCAACATCAAAACCTCATCCCCTCTGTAAACCATGGTGGAGGGGGAATCATGGTTTGGTGCTGCTTTGCTGCAAAGTTTATCCAGACATTTAGCAGGAAAACTTAAGACCATCTGTCTGCCAACTGACGCTCCAGAGGATGGGTGATGCAACAGGACAACAACCCAAAGCATAGAAGTAAATCAACAACAGAATGGAACAACAGAAAAATCTGCCTTCTGGAGTGGCCCAGTCAGAGTCTTGACCTCAGCTCGACTGAGATGCTGTGTCATGACCTCAAGAGAGCGACTCACACCAGACATCCCAAAAATATTGCTGCACTGAAACAGTGCCGTTGTGCAGGTCTGATATGCTACAGGAAACGTTTGAATGAGGTTATTGCTGCCAAAAGAGGGCAACCAGTTATTAAGTCCAAAAGTTCACATACATTTATTTACATATTATGTTCAATAAAAATATGAAAACATACATATATAATTGTTTGTACAGCTTTTAAACAGTGTTTATACGTTCATATACAGTAAACATACTCACGATATAGTCACAAATGAACCTTATCCTTAGAACATAGGAGGCTTTTATTTTGACTTGAATGGTACCATAGGTTTACACCTTGTTGTAAACCCTCTGTAGTTATACTGATGGAGGAATACATTGATTGCAGATCAATGGGACCATATTGCATTGAGACCTCCACAGACTTAATTTTGGTTGCTCCAGATCCCTGAGACCGACTCCAGACCTTTTATCTGCTTCATTCATCTTGAAGTAATGAGTAAATTGGCCACATTCAGAAATGGACTTTGTCTGTTATTTTGTTCAAATGCCTTTGAGTTGGAAGAACCTGATGGGCCCTTTATTACATGCATTGTTACTGTATCTGTCTCAATATAACCACAGTGGAAAGACAATAAACATACATACATAAAGGTAAATCTTCAGGAATACAGAGTCAATCACAAGCAATGTGATAACCTGTGCTAAGCACCTCTATAACTCAGTTAATGGTACTATTCATTCAGTTTTGAAAATAAAGTTAAGTCAGAAAATCATGGGAAGGTTTATGTCTTATAATTTCATGAAACATTAAAAATCATACAATAAAACTTATTCAATTCAGATGAGTGATTGAGTTGAGTAGAATTTGAATTTGACATTGCACAGTAATCATAACAAAGTTGACCCTTGAAGTCCTTTATTCTGTGACTTTCTTCAACTTGTGTTACCATGACTTACATGTCAGTATACAGTCCGTATACTGCAGCTGTTTTGTGGCCAAATGCATGTTTTATTTCAGACAAGTGAAGAACCGTAATGTCTTATGATCCATAGTACTATACTGTATGTGCTGGGACTCACTTTCAACCAATTAATTTCCCATTTCTGAGTATGTGAATTCAACATATAAATCTTTTAGCTGCCGAGTGAATGAAAAAAACACATTTTGTTCATCTTCTTCTTAAGTAAAGAAAACAGCATGTAAGTAAGTGATTCTGTCTGTGACCTGTAATTGCTATAACAGAATCACATGTTGCTGCTGTACTGCTTAGTGATAAACACTGTATGCATAATTGACATATGACCTCCACCACAGCCTCTGTCTGGCAACAGAAAAGAAACAAAGCATATATGTGAAGCTCTTGCGAGACAGATTCAAATGATGACAGTGTGTGTGACTGCATGAAGACCAGACAGTTGCACAGACATCTTAGTCCATTGAGAGACTTGTGTTGGCAGAGAGGTAGACGGAAGTGTAGAGAGATGAAAAGCACGTGACGGCACATTAATGCCAGGCACTAGAGGCGGTACAGCCAGGGTGCAAACAAATCAAAGAAAAAAAGGAAGAGAATTAAGGTGAGGTGTCACCAAGCCAGGTAAGCGGGTGAGTGCTTATGAGAGAGGCTTCAGGTGCACTGTAGCGTTGCAGGGCTGGATGCAACCTGCAGCCTTTTCGGTTCATCTTCCTTCTGTCACCCTCTGTGGTATGCTGCCTAATAAAGCAGAAATGTGCTGAAAAGATGAGAAGACAGTGAAATAGGTCAAGTGAATAGAAGTGGGAGGGGAGAGAGAGGAGGAGGACAAGGCAAGAGGAAAGACACGAGGATAAAAGAATAGTAAAGTACTGTACTGCATTTAGTGTTGGGACGACACTCAGGTGGATAGTAAAGATGAGAGAAGTGATGGGGGTAAAGAAGAACGAACAACTCTGCAAAATGGAAGACAAGTAAAGCCAGGTCAGCCATATTACCAGCCTTCATTGACCAGAGATTGTTGCCTAGTAGCATTGCTCTCTTCTCTCCTGCCCTCTCCATATGATCATTCCAGAACTCTTTACATCCTCTTTTCCTTACACCTCTCCCTTTCACCATTTCCTTCCTGAACTTATTGCTCCACTGTGCTCTCCAGCTTCTCTCTCTTACTATAGTCTCTACGCTATGCTGGTGCTGCCTCATGCTGACAGTCACCCTTTAGTGTGTGTGCATGTGTGTGTATATTTGTGATGACAAGCCTTTCATCAGTGTACAAAGCTGGTTGTCGTAACACCAGGTCCGTGCTGCATCAGGATTACATGGCGCATGTGAAGTCTGTGTCCTCCTACTCCTGGTCAAATATAGGATGACATATGGCATCAAGCATGCAAGTGTGTGTGGGCTTGCGTGTGCGTATCAGTCCCTCTATTCCTGGAACTTTTGGTTATTTCACATCTTTACTGCCAATTTGAATTAACACTCACAGGTAGTTTACTCTGAGAAAATTCCATATAAATCACCTACTGCAACGAAAATAAATAAAAATACAAAAACAAAATGTCCAACCCAATTCCAGAGACCAGAGTTCATAACTTTGAGATTCTACAATAATGTCTGTGGCAATCTCTGCCTATGTTGTGTTATCTTCAATTAACATGATGAAAACTATAGTTATAGTAGAGGAATCATTTAGTGCATATACCTTTACCTTTTGGAGCAGGCTTTACAGTATGTAGGTTATACCCACAGTGCTTTACACTGCTTTACACACACATCCTTGCTGCCAAAGTCTGCCAGTGTGCACGTTTCACATTAAGCAGAATCTAGTGTGAGTTTGTATGAACGGATATTGATGTGAATACTATGAACTACGAACAGAAGTAAAATAAAAAATAAAAAAACCCATCATGCCACAAACACCAGTACAAGATTTTGTGATGCTGTGTGCCTGCAAATCCTACTACTGGTACTACTTAAATCTCAACTAACAGTAATAATAATTATTGATTTATTGGGTTTAGTTGTGTAAGGTCTTAAACCGTACTTGTAAAGTGCCTTGAGATAACTTTTGTTGTGAGACATCATACAGCATATGGACAATATGACTGTAATCAAGATTTTAATGCAAGCCTTCTGGCAGGCCAGTTAACAGTGGTGTTGTTATATGATTGTATGTAACTGCTGTTTTAAAACATGTCATAGTGTCATTAATAACAATAAAATAATTTCATGTTTCCAGGAGGTATGCCAGTGCCTGAGGTGGCATCTAACACTGCCAGCGCTTCCACGATGTTGAGTCCTGTTCTCAACTCCTCAAACGGGGACGGCTCCGAATCTGAAACCACCTCCGCCATCCTCGCTTCTGTCAAGGAACAGGTTAGAACTGTTTGTGTGGGCGTGTACGTTTGAAGGTTGTCATAAATAATGAAAAATGAGTACCAGAGAGTAGCGAGGATTATTCCTCCAGTCCTTTCAGGGCACGGAAACGGTAAACACAAATGATCGAATGCCCATCTGAGCTAATGTGTCACAAATATGTCACCACATCTTGATCTGTTTACAGAAAGCCTCGGGCTGTAGCCACTCAGTGTAATTTCGAAAATGCTCTAATGTGTTGGGATGCATAATTTCTCACAGTTTGTCTGAGCAGCTTTGAGATACTGTGAATGAAGAAGTATCAAAGGAGCAAGAAAAAGTCTCTGTTGAGAATTTTTTTTTCAGTGAAACATTCTCACTCCTATACGAAGATTAAATGCTTATGCTCACAGACAGTAAATACACACACACACACACACATATATACATACACGCTGCCATTGTTAGAACAATAAAGCTGTATTTATAATTTAACTATTTATACTATACTATGCATATTCTACTAAAGGATACATACCAGTAAACATTCTATAACATTGGATTAAGCTTTCAGATCTGTAAGTCTGAAATCAAAGACTGTTTACAGCTCTTGGGGTAATATTTCTGCACATATAAAAAATGTATAACACTTCTTGTGTGTCCATGTCAAATTTGATAAATACCCTTGAAGTGATATCAGCACACATTGGCACTAAAAAACTTACTTGGAGTAAGTAGTAGTAGAAGAAATTAAGATAACAAGACCACTGCTGCCCACTTTGCGGCTTGGAGCCAGCTATTACAAGAAAAAAGCACTCTGATCTCTAAACGAACAGTCTACGAATCAGTTGCATTGTGGGTGATGTAGACTCCAGGATGTGTAGAGGAAAGTAAATCAATATCTGCAGCTCTGCTACATGAATTTTAATCTTTGTTTTTATAGGCAGACATCATGAGAACAGCAAAATCAGTTAAACTCAGTTTACTCTGTCTGGGATTAGACTGAGAAGATGTACACGTGTGTGGAGTAAATAGATTTAGTGGTTACGCTGTGTGTGTGACTCTGGCATTTAGGGAAATAACCAGAAGCTAAATGTGGCCAGTGAAATGTGCATGTTGCTGGATGTTTCTCACTGTGAGCTACTGCAATGATCTAGTGGAGCAGTCCTGGTATAAGCTGGTCTTGCATTCACACTGGTTACCTAGGACATGATAGTGGCCTCCTGACGAAAATGTGTAAAAGTTAAAAAAGAAGTGGAGGACGTGTCAGCCATGTTTAGACAAATACAGTAGATAGTCTTTCCTTCTCAACAAGCTGTCATTATACAGTACTCATTTGCCTGCACCATGGTGAAGTTATTTTTCAGTCAGTATTTCTTTCATTTCCTTTCATAATTGTTTTTGTAGCGTGTCATTTTTCAATGTGGTTGGTCTGATGCCAGCATTAACCCCAGAGTGTAAAAAGCTTGGTGTTTCAGGAGATTTTATTTCACACACACACACAGACACACACACACATACACAAACACACACACAACCTCCTGTTGTTTTAAGGTTCACAAAGACAAGGCTATGCAGATAAAGAAAAGACTTCATACAATTTTTGGATACACAACACGCTGCCAATCAGACTGTTTGCCTCTGCTGACTCACACCAGGAGTTCCCTACTGCTGTTTTTCTGTCTGTTTCTTTCTACCCACATGAGATTGATTAGCCATTCGATGTTGTATTTATCACATCTGTCAGCCTTTGTCCTTGCATCGTTCATCACTTCAACACATCTGCTATTGGGAAAGCTCAGTGTGACGCACCAGCTCTAAGCGTGTTGTATTCTTATGTAAGAAGCAGCTTGTATGGAAAATCGGATGGTATGGTATTGCATGACAGAGAAAGCCAATGTGGCACAGGTTACTGAGTAGCTGAGTCTTTTGCTTGCAACCTGGCAGCTTTTTAAAAATCTATACAGCCCTGAAGATCAAGATGTCAAACTCAAAATTGTTATAGAACATAATCAAAATACAACACTGTTGAATGCATGCTGTTATGTGAAAACCAATTTGAGTTATTTGTGTTAATTTGTGTAGCTCTGGGGTATATGCAGACAGGCACAAAGCAGTTTAGAAATGCAGCCTGTGTTGTATTTTCCTGTTTTAAATACAGTGAGCTGTTCGTTATTGTGTTTCATCATAGTCTCATGTGAGTTTTGTCTACATGAATCATTCTTCAAGGGCGTGGTAAAGGAGCTTCAGCTCAAATCCAGTTGTCTCAGAGTAAATATATTAATACAGACATATTGGGGACATACTTGGGAACCTGTGGCACAATAACGAATAGAAATATAACACATGTGCACAACTGTTTTATAAACAACTGTTTTACCTTGTGGTAGTGTAAGCACTAATTGGCTTGTTTTAGCATGGACACTGAAGTTAAAAAACTGCTTTAACATCCACTTGTTTAAAGCTACTGTTATTAAGCATCTTAATTCAGTAAATGATTGGTCACAAACTCTATATACTGTAGGAAAATATTGGAATACGAGTGTGGAATGATATTACTGCTGATTCTAAACAGGTGAAATGTTTACTAGTGCAGCCTCTTCACATTTAAAACTCAATTCAACTCAAATATTCCCAGATTAGGTTTTTATTGTGTTTCATTGCCAGGTGAACAGTCGCTAAATGCTTGTCTGCCTTGTGTTTTAGGCCATTTTGCTACATATAGAAACAAAAATCATTGATATGTATGTTTCATTCTACAAGCTCTCCAGAGTGCATCAACATATTCAGTAAAACAGCAACTCAGTCCGATTATCAAGTTATTATTAAATGGTATTTACTCCAGTTAAATAGTCCAAATTTGGTTAGAGAAATTTTATTTTTATTTTATGTTTTGCACTCTGTTGCTTTCCAGATATGCTTTCAACATATCATAATGAGCCCAGCATCAGAACATATGTACTGTAGTAGCACATGCAAATCAGATGAACTGCAGCTGGGCTCATTTCCATATGTAGGCTTAGTAAATATCCGACTAAATTAGAAGATTGCAGTGATGTGTAATGCTCCCCTGATGTGAATTTGCATTAGACTGGGAGAAATCCCTCACTGTGTTTGCCATTGCTCCCAACTAAGTTAATTTTTTATTTTACTTTGTTTTGACAAATACAAGATTGCAACCATTTCAACCTGACAATTAAAGTTTTCAAGATAGAAACACTGTGAAGCTAAAACCGTGTAATGCTCGTTAGAGAGAGCATCCATGTGTTCCTGTGGCGTTTATTTCCAAATTTAAATGCACATTACATTACATTACATTACTGCCACAAACTCTATTTTTATAGTGCTGGCAACATGACGTGTGTTTTTAACAGCCACAACAATGGTGCAACGTAATAACACGCGACAGAAAAAGATGCTGTTGAATTAACTGACTTAAAAACATCCAAATTCACTGAAGGATGCATAACGAGAGAGAGAGAGAGAGAGAAAGACAGGACTTTATCAAGATAGTGTAGCAGTAAAATGATTAATCTGTAGACTTTCAATCCTTATATTGATTGGCATTCGGCCATGTGTAAGTATTACAACATTTAAATGCTCAATATCAAAGGCAATACTGAATGAACTATGCTGTGCTCTCTATAGGCTTACACTAGTTGTGCACATAGATAAAGCTTATGAAGTGTGCCATATGGTGTTATGTTTATTAGATTATAACTATAAGAATTCCAGATGATGACTCGATTTCCAGACAACCTGACCTTAATGACTGAGAATCATTACGCATGTTTCTTATAACTGGACAAAAGTTGCTTGAAGTTGGGTTATAGGTGATATGTTTGCATTCTTGTCTTCTGCCCATTTTAATCGGGTGCTGTTTTGTTGTATTAGCTGAAGCAGAAAGCTTTAGTATGAGGCAGGCCAGTATATTGTGGGAAGGCCCCGGCATCGCCAAGAGGCTCTTGCATTCGGTGGGTCACTTTTAGTGTCAGCCTTCTCTCTGCTACAGAGTGTGAAGAATGGGTGACTGGGTATTGGCAGAGCAAGTGAATATGAGGTGGTGTGTGCGTGTTGAAGCTTTGCTCGGTTGAGGAGTTGTGGAGTCCAAAGCTCCAGACTAAAGTGTTCCGCTCTGGCAGGTACATTATGCAGAGAGCAGAGCAGACGGTTGATACTGTGATGAAAAAGATACCATGCTTTAAATTTCATGAGCATAAGTGTAGTGATAGAATTTGATTATTGTGGTTTAAAAAAATGAAAAAGACACATTTTAATCTGAACCAGCATCTCAGTTAATGCTTAACAGAATACACAGATTTGTTTGTATCTGTGCTATTTTCCACCTTTATTTCATTACTTCAAAAAGAACACATACATTTAAAAGTTAGATTTGAATGTATGTATGTACAATGCTCCTGAATGAGAAATTGCTATGTATATGTATTATTTTATTTATGTTAGCATTAAGCAAACAAAGAACCCCATTAAAAGTCAATGTCCCCCAAAATATGAAAGTGCTTATAAACAATGACTGTGAATGACTAGGCATTAAGCTATAGTCCAGATATTTATATCAGCCAAGTCATGGTTATATATTTACATTAGAAGAATGTACTGTGTTACATACTGTAATATTTTCTCATAAGTTGAACATAAGGAGTTACATTGCAAGCTATATTGTCATGATCAGCAAATTTATGATTAACTGATTTCAGCTCTACATGCAATGAAGCTGGCCTTACTTGAAGTCAACTGCCACAGCTGCAAAATTCAAGTGTAGCAAAACGTGTTTAGTTTACTGATATTGTTAAGGACATAGAGTCTAAACGTGGCCTTTTGAATTGGAACTGAGTGATGATGTTTTACAGGAACACAAAATGCTTGTCGTTGACTTTTTCCAAGTCTTTAATTTTGTATTCTTTGTTTTGTTTTTGAATCCGTAAGGCTGTCATTGAACAAAGCTGATCATTTTTCTTCTTTTCATCAGTACCTGAAAATACTGAGGGTTTGTTGTATGTATAGAATGTCAATTGGCAAAAATCCCAGCTACAAGCAATAAACTCAGACAAATTTGCAAGGTGTTTCAGTGTGATTAAAGCCCCAACATATAGAAAGTCTTACACTTTTTGGTGTTTACTTTTTGTGTTGTTGCCTCGAGTTTGTAACATCCACAAGGTCTCTATTTGCCCTGCAGTTAGAATAGTTTCACCTTGATGCTTGGTGAACACCTTTTCTATTTTGCAACAGAGATGCTTTCTGAAATTGCTCATAACATAAGCCTAAAACAAATTTCAGCATGAAACTTTCATTGGGTGGAAAAATTTAATTAAAGCCAGGATCTACAGCTGCCCTCGTTTGGAATAAACACTTAAATTGTTTTTAGATTGCATTTTGTCTCTTTGGAAATGTCATCCCTGCTACTATTTTTTGTTTTCTTTGTACTTTTTACTTCCCCTTGCTTGGTCCCCTGGTGTCATCTTTGTATCTCTCTCCAGCTACCTTCAGGACAGTTTTGTTACCGACTGGAAGTAGCTAATAATTTCCCGATCTAAAACAATAGCTTCAGACAGCAGTGGTCTCAGCTTTACAGCCAGTGTGACATTTTCTCATCGAATGACCCCAGTCTGAAATGCCAGGCGCACACCACAGGGCTCAATTAGACTCCTCTACACAGCAAACAAAGATGGAGACAGCTATACCTAAGACACACACACCCACACCAAGTTTACTCCATGCGCAGCCCACTACTCTCCTGCAGTCATTTATTTTACCACACTAATTGCTTTAATGGGTTTTCAGGGGGCAGCTTTCTCCTGTAAGATAGCGGCTCCTTTTTCCCTCCCCGTGTCTCTATTAGGCTCAGAATGGAGTTGAATCTTTAGTAATTCAATCAATTGACACTCACTCAATTGCAGAACCTGCTAATTTAGACACAGTTACTGTAGTTGTTGTCCTTTTCAATTACAGTAATTTGCTTTTGAAGCTGCTGTTTGTACACTTTAAGGTGATATTGGCCAGTGAGTAGATGTTGAGCAGTACTATTATTTATTGTAACCCCTGGGAGGATGGCGAGAGTCATGTACTGGTCTGAAACCTGGAAACAGGGTTCATCAAGTTGCCCTTGACAACACTGAATAGGGTTAAATTGGTTTATGTCTGAACATTGAGAAAGAAAAGTGCAGAAAGGCATTTCTTTTATACTGTGACTAACTATAGACAGAAAGTTGAGAAAATTATTTAATTATTATATAAATGAATGCTTTATTCAGTAATATGGTGATAGATTGTTTAAATGGTAACTCCCCCACACACGCATACACACCCACCCACATGTATTTAAACATGTATTTACTATACCTGCTAAGCTATGAAGCTCAGACATGGTGCCTCGAGTTGGTCAAGCTGATCTGTCTAGTTTTAGCCAAATGCTCAGCCAGTGGCCCACTTATCTCTGTGATTAAGCCCGTGGTCAGTCTGTCTGCAGCTGAACAGCCGTGTAAACCGAGCCAATCCAAATTTGAATAAAGAAATGACTGGAGGCTGGAGCTTTGCATGCAAGGATCGGGGATGCCATGATTGCTTTAGTTGTTGTCATGCAGATGGGAGGGAAGCAGATGCGGTAGGACAGGGGGCAGAAAATTGTTAAGATAGTGTGGATATGAGCTAAAGTAAATTCACTGACTATTTTTGGTGCTAAAGGGAATAACTGAAAAACATCTGAGCAGCCATGGATTGCATCTGGGTAAGACGCAATACAATCTTGTTATCCTGCCTGTTTCTCCTTTCGTTCTGTTGTAATGCATGAGTCCAAATGATGCAATTAGTATTAACATGAAAGAAGGCTTTTGGGCAGATTGCTAAACATCATAATCAAATGCAATTCTTAGGACGTTCTTTGATAGATGCTTGGCTAACAACTGTTAGTAGTCTATAGTGGTAACATGCTACATTACCTGAGGGATCCATCCATAAACAATTTATTCTCTTAAGAGTCACTTAAAAATTATGAAAATATAAATTTCTCTCAACAATATTTGATATCCTCTGTCCTTAGGCCTTATAGTTTCACATAAAGTCAATTCACGAGGATTATCTCTTTCCAAGTTAAAGTTCTGTACTTTAAGATACAGTAGTTCGCGTTAACTACATGCAGTGTAACAGTGCAACAATGTTTTGCAATGTTTTCTGTTCTAGAGTCAAGAGAAATTTGATTTTTCAAGATGTCATATTTACTGTTGGTATTACTGGTCATTAAATATATTTTACCTGTTTGTTTGCTTTTGTAACTTCAGTGGAAGAAAATATATTTAAAAAAATATAAAACCTTTCTTCCTTCCTTTGTAAGGAAACAGTAACTTTACACGTTACATGTTTTAATAATTAACAGTTTACAAGCAATCTTGCCCTATTAGTTGGACTGCAACAACTATGAGAAATGTTAACAGAACGTTAATTAAAGGTAAACTCACTTGACTTTTGCTTTTACACGTAAATTCACTGAAATATTGAAAGTTATCTATTTTTACAATTTAATTGCACTTTTGGTATGTAAAAACACTACAGTGAAAAAAAGTATACATTTCATATCATTATTTATCAGTCATAACATTATGACCACTAAGAAGTGAAGTGATTAACAGATGACTTGGTGCATGTGTGCGCTGCTTACCTGGGAAACACATTCCAGTGTATTCCATGATGGCTGTGGCCTCCTTCAGCAGTGTAATACGTATACAGTGCCACAAAGCAAAAATGGCTTGAGAAGCACAACGTTTTTAATGCGTACACAAACAAGTCCATAACTTATGGGACTTAAAAGCTCTGTTACATACACTCTTGGTACCAGTTACAGTAGCACAGTGGAGCTTCACGTATCTGATGGAATCTATGCTGTGGCTGGTTTGGGCTACTTTGGTAGCTAAAGCAGAACCACCACAACATTAGACAGGTGCTCAACCTGATCTGTGTATAATTCACTTCTCTTCTACTCCCATAGTAAGAGAACATTATATAAAGGTCACTTTCAATGTTCTCCGTGCAAGATGTTTGTGTGTGTTGGATCTTACGCTGGTTAATGTGCCTTTTTGGCCCCGTCACCTCTTTACATCCCATTTCAGTCCATTGAATTTCACTGAGGCAGAACACACGTTTGTGTGCTGGCATGTAAATATAGCTTCAGTATAGGCATGTGTACGTTCGTGTGGGAATGAGTATCTTGTGTGTGTGTGTGTTTCCCTCCATATTACTCTCTGTCTCCCCCTTTTTCTCCCAAATCCCTCTATGCTTTTCAGTGCTAGTGGCTGAGAGGAGGAGGGGGAGGGAGGGACGGGGGTGGGTGGGTGGATGCAGATGGTCTGGTCAGAAAAAGAGAGAAAGGGAGGGAGTAAGAGAGGCACAGGGTGAGTGGCGAGTGGCGGGCTTTTTGGCAGGGTCGACCAGTGGGAGGGCCCATTGTGATGCAACGTTGCATAAATAATGCCACAGGGCTTTTAAATGCTCTGTTGCCATGGGGACCTTTGTGCCTCAGTGAGCTCTGTGTGTGTGTGTTTCATGGCCCCTGAGGAGGGAAAGAGAAAGAGACATAGAGAGAGAGAGAAGCTGCAGTCAGCTCAAGTGACACTTGTTGTCTCTGTCTCCCTTTCGTAGTGTCCTGATCGAGGACAGATGAGAGTTTGGAGCAGGGAAGAGTGAGTGTCGTTGTTGCTTTTTGACCAGACTAGAGCAAAGAAAAGCAGGATATTCTGTGATTTTGTGTCTTTTTATGAAGTATGGTCCATGTGAAGGTATGTGTTTACTGCTTCTTTGGTATTTTTCTCTCTTTAAGCCTCCTTTTTAGTTTTTATCTCAGTTTTCACCATTTCACTTTTCCCAGTTTTCAAATGTTATATACCAGAAATGCTTTGCATTGCATTTTGCGTTTTCCTCTGCAGTAACAGGTGTCTGCCTGTCAGCCTTGAATTTGAGCGAGCAGAGATCACAGGGGTGAAAAGGAGGGAGCAATCGCTTTTGTTTGAGTGTTTTTAAGGAACAGGCGAATTCACGCGGTTAATCATACAGCTAGTTAGTTTAGCTTCTCTGGCTCCTTGTTCTGAGCTGAAGGGAAGCAAAACAAGAAGCTTTTATTGTCTCGTCTTTTACCTGCTAAAGTGTTTTTTCCCTTGTCTACCCATTCTTTCTATCACCCGATGAGGCTGTTTAGATTGGAAAAATTCAGATCACACAGAGGAAACTCTGCAGCTTTCTTGCATGCGGTGGTGTTTGTGATGTGAATAAGAAATGCGGCTTCCTAACTTTGTGTGAGGGCTTCTCTTGCGGTTTACTAGTACCTTTTTTCACCCATTCCGTTTCAAAATGATTTAGCATCACTTCCATGAATACAGTGAACTCAGCACAAGAGATCTCTGTTTCTGTCAAGCAGCTATATTTTTATCCATACTCAAGCTCAAGAACCTCCGTGTATCATCTTGTCAAAGCTGTGTAAACAGGGAAGACTCTGCATGTTGCTCTTGCTGTTTAACAGTATTCACACTTGAGAGACTTCACGGGACTGTGTGCTCTGTGTGTGTGCTCTATATTCACAACATTTTGCACCCAGCAACTACTCACAGATGACAGATTTATTATTTTGCAGCAGAACATATGGCATTTAACAGTGTCATGGAGTCAAGTGGATAGTTTATGTAACACTTTAGTTTGTCTATACATCCACTACACGACTTTACAGTATTTGTCTTTGCCTCTGTGCTGCAATGAAAAGACAAAGGCCAAAGTGTCCACTATGTGTTAAAAAAAGTGGTGTATGATTACATTGAAATTTACAATTTGATTTAACTTAGTACATTAATGAGTCATTACTATCAAATTGTACCAATATGAGGGAAAGCTGTGGTTGTCTCCAGCAATGTCAGTGCTTAAGCTCTAAAAAGGACTGTGCTCTCCATCCAAACTTTTTTTCAGGCAGAACATGAACATTGTGTAATCACTATAAATAGCAATGCTGTTGGTTCTTACTAGGGATGTACAGTAATTTTTCGATGATGTACTGTTTTGATAACTATGATGCATATATTGTTTGTGTGGTTGTGTCTAACTATAATTTTAATTGGCAATTAAGCTTAAGTGAAACACATAAAGGTTTTTACTTTACCTCGATAATTTTATTATACTGACATTTTTCACATTTTGCAAAAAAACCTGCACTATGACCTTTCTATGTTCTTCCATTAATTGGAAACAAACCACTAACTGCTGGATGAACTTGTTTTAGTTTGGGATTAATTGGTAAAATCTGTTATGTTTTAATGATCACAGCAATCAAGACAAATGATCTGGTTGTGTGTGTTTCAACTAATTTTCTGTTAAGCATCACTATTAGGGAGCGTTTTGGGCATTTCATATAATTAGTGAGAGGACCCAGAAAAATGGCCAGAGACCAGAAGTCAAGCTTGTCTGCTTCAATAAAAACATGACAGGAGAATAACAAAAAAAAGTAGATGGCGTACAAACCAAGGAGTAACGATGTGTAACAGACTCAGAGGGGTCAAGCTAGTGTACCGAGGATAAGCAACATGTTGGGCAGAGGAAGTGGTAGTGAAAACCAAAATTACTGGGAGCTGTAATCAAGTAAGGGAGACTCAAAATGGCAGCAGAGTCACAGGGCTGGTCTGCAGTAACAGGAGACCATGATAATAACTTAGGAAGGGGAGCACGAGCCCGTGAGTGAAGGTGAGAACAGATAATACAAAATCCCTTTCTACTACAGCGGTTTCCTGCCCCTACGATACAGAAGAAAAAAAAAACATATTAAACCTTACAATTCAAAGCAGAGCCTGTAAAACATGACACCAGTTCACGCAACCAACTGAGCTCACAGTGGTAGACACACATTCTGGCTGATTCTGGCATTCTGAGATCTGGGTTTAAATGATGGGCTATATATATGTGACTAATTATTCAGGATGAGAAACAACTGGGCGGGGGGGGGGGGGGGGGGGTAGGATTATAGACTAATTACCAGAATGAGGAGCAGCTGGACAGGGTAGAAGGTGAATGACAGGATGGCCGAGTGTTTATGTGAGCATGTGTGTGCATCTACTGTACAGTTCAGTGTGACAAGGGCAGAACGCAAAGAGTTAACTGAGTTCAGCAAAGGCAGGAAACTAAACTAAATAAATGATAAATAAACTGAATAAGTAAAGATTTGAACACATCACACTTTATGCTTGATTTATGTGGTCCAAAAATAATGGGCATATAGAATAGCTTTATTTTTTATACTTCTGACTTAGGAAGCTGTGAGGTTTCTACAGGAGATGCTACAATGCAACCAGAGCTTACATTTAAAAATGTTGTTACATTGTCTGTATATCAGCCACCAGATTAAACTGTAACAGCAAATTCATTCTGTTTCAGTTGTCAAAGTTCTGACCTAAAAATTGTGTGGTCCAGGCTTTGGTGGTCCAGAGTTTGGTGTTACAGTTTTGTGACATATCAAACTGTCTTCTGTGAAAAGCTGACAGTGAGAAACTGACAGAAACAGTGGCATTTGGCTTGATTTTCCACCACAGACTGTAGAGTCCATCACAACAATTACGTGAAAATGTGTTAATGACATTGGAGCAAAAATAATATTTAGGATGACTGTAAATGTGGCTCTAAGTAAATAAACAGATTGTTTTGACACATTCTTCTCCCTTCTCTCTCTGTCTTTCTGTCTGTCACTTTCACTGTCTCTAGGAGTTGCAATTTGAACGTCTGACCCGGGAGCTGGAAGCCGAACGACAGATTGTTGCCAGTCAGCTGGAGAGATGCAAGCTTGGCTCTGAAACTGGAAGCATGACTAGCATCAGGTGTGTGTGTTCGTGTGTTTGTGCGCGTGCCTACGTGCCTCACACCTGTCAAATCCTCTTCTGCAGACTGTATACGTGTGTGTCAGCTGTGCTCTTGCAGGTGACTGGGTTTACAGCTGGTCAGATTTGGAGATGTACTTCTTGATTTGTGTCCAAAACTGGTTCAAACAACAGTTCAAATCAACCGTTGTTTTGTTTTTGAAGGAAGAGGGATTGATGTTCCTGG
Organism: Macropodus opercularis; assembly: GCA_030770545.1. Lineage (NCBI taxonomy): Eukaryota > Metazoa > Chordata > Actinopteri > Anabantiformes > Osphronemidae > Macropodus > Macropodus opercularis. Next base: position 3,175,480 of record CM061105.1, read on the forward strand.
ATCCCTTGGGTGCTCTAGCATGTGTTTTTTCTTCTCTTGGTAGAGCTAGTTGAATTTAAATTGATACTGTGGATTGGATACAGGTTATAGGCTAAAATAGATAGATGAATCTAAAATAAAGTCATATTTACAATATATTGTAATAACTGAAGTTATTCCACTAAAAAGTTCAAATTCTCATAAAATTAGTTCTTAACACACACAAGTTAAAGCAGCATTATTATGTTTATCTTTGGTGCAGCAAAAACAAACTTTAGACGCACAGCTGGTATTTTGAACATAATAGCTGACACAGATCATCATGTTAAGTTTATTTTCTGGGCTCATAACATCCACTCTCCTTTAATCTCAGTATGAGGAACTACTGCATATTGGTGTTAGCACTTACTTAATGTCAAGCTTCAACATCATAGTGACCTGTAGGTGGCGATTAGCTTACACTCATAGCACACCATGCGTAGCCGTACGACAACATACAGTGAAAAACGGTGTACTGTAATAGAAGCTATTACTGAATTATTACTGAATTTTAATACAGAAATATTAAATACCGATAAACTGACAAAACCGTTCTTCGCTATTGAGCTTGTGTTGCCCACACGTATTGTTTTAACCAATACAATTAGGTGATCTGTGTGTGTGTAAATATTTGAATTGTTTAAAAGCGAAAACAGGCTCAATACTAAATCGACCCACAGATCCTTTGGTGTTTACCATTTCTAAATTCTAACATACAGTATAATTCAATAATAAAGCAAATTCTGCTATACAGCATTTATCTACTGCATGTTGGATGCAATACCTGTCAGCTGCAGTGAACTGGAGATGTGAAAGCAACTTTGCAACAATTGTTGGTAGAAATGAGACTTGTATCCTGACAAATGGCATGACATGGCAAATACAAAATAATTAGTTGCGGCATCACGGCGACATTAAGTTACTGCAAGCGCACTGCAGTAAAATACCTGTTTTAATTGTTGTAATCATCTTTAGTTATCTTGTAAATACAAGTGGAAAATGTCAATTGGTGCAGCTTTAAAATACTACAGACTATGGATTAGTTAGGAGTGTGATCATGTTGGTAACATGAATACCATACTGCATTTAATTAAATATATAACTGATCAAATTGGTCTATATTGAGTTGATTTTACATTTTCTCAGCCTTGTTTAAAATAAGCCCTATAAGCTAATGAAAGTGTATGCCATTAAAACAAATGCACTATAAAACACAGTACATGTAAAATGCATTGATTGCCACTTTGATTGCACATTTTTAGCTCAGTACATAGTTATTGGGTTCTGTACTGCCAAACCATCTGATGTCATATGTTTAAAATAATGAAAGATTGTTGCTCCACAATGAATTATATGCACAGTATAATCTTTACCTACTTTTATTACATACTTACAGTATTCTATTCAATTCAATTCACCAACAGTGCCAATTCACAGCAGCAGCTACCGTATCTCAAAGCACTTTACAAGTATGGTTTAAGGCCTTACACAACTAAAACCAACAAATCCCAATAGAGAAAGCCTTTAATTGTAGCCAAATTGTAATCTAAACGTGTATATTATATAATGTTAATATTAATGTGATTTCTTTACTTCAGTTAAATTTTGATGCCAACAGTGGAGAGGAAAAATGTCCCTCTCTAGAGGAAGAAACCTCCAGCAGTCCCAGGCTCAAGTGGGCGGCCCTCTGCCTTGATCAGTTAGGGTGAGGGGATAGAGATAAGAGAAGAGAACAACACAACAAAACAAAACAAGCAGCAACAGAACACAGGCAGTGTTCAGACAAGATATAGACAATATCTATAGTATAGTCCTGCTTTGAGACCTTTTGAAATCTCAACCCTGATTTTAATGAGCACATGTGAAAATACACCATAGAATCTGCTGAAACACAAAACCAAATGGCTTTTTGGGGGCACAGTATTCTTTGAATTAATTGGCTCAGGTCTAAAGACAAAAACACACAAAAAAGGTCTTCATACTTGCTAATTACTGTCTATTCAAAGCAGCAGTTTCTCCTCACAAAGAACCCAACGATGTGCAGCTGTCACAGGAGTTTGCTGTTTTATTTACACGTTTTTGATGATGGAAGTAGTAAACTGCAGACACTGTGGAGAGACTGCTTTATTATCTGCTGCTGATTGAATTTGGACCCTAGACTTGTTTCTTCTGTGAGCCCGACATTCTACACATTCCATACCAGTCCCAATGTGAAAGAAGCACTCCTGACACGATAGTGGTAATGCACTTATCCTGCCTCTCAGGACAATGTAACACGATTAAAGCCTCTGTCTCCATTTCTCTTGCTCACTCACGCTCTCGTACACACACACACAAATAGTTACACACAATCCATCATCTTTTCCTCACTTTGATTCCTTTAAGCGAGTGGGGACTCCATCCATCTCAATCTAATTACTTATGTGTCTGCATTGTAGTTCGCATTTCAATTTGAGGGGTTTACCAACAAAGAACGGGAAGATGGTCTAAAACCAATTTATTCACAAGTTTAATTAAGCGCTGCCTGTGTTCAGCTCTTCATTGTGTCATAGGGGTGTACTGAGAGCACACAGTTAAAATAGCTGTAACAAGAGAAATGAAAAAGGTAAAGAATCCAATAAAATAAATACTGTAAATAACTGAAACATTCCTTCTACATTGTCACACAGACTGAATAAAGGCTGCCATCGATATAACCTGGTTAGATGGCTTTTCATTCAGTGAGGGTCGGAGTGTGTTTTAATGCTTTTTAAAAGCTATTCGCTTTGTTTGACTTTTGTAATCATAGAATGGACAAATGGTTTGGCAAACACCCAAGTCCACTGAAGCAATGAGCTGGACAGTTATGAAAGCTTGTAGAATGCATTGTACAGTTACTAGAATATTTGTTTTGTTGCTGTTCTGAATTGTTTTGTTCAGTGCTACTTGTCCTGTGAAGAAAATGGACAAAATCTAATTGGTTAAAAGTCAGAAGTAGTTTTTTTGAATAAAGGTTTTACTACATAAATGTACATACATTATGTGGTTCATAACCTGTTAGTAGAGATAGTTGGATCTGATCTAATATGGATGTGCTAAAACCAAACAAAAAAGTTATTATTACAGCGAACTCAGAGGAAGACGCAGTCTAGGTAAGAAGAAACAGTTTGAAGTGTGAGGAGAGGGTATTAGGCTCAGAAGAACTCTTCTTAACTTTTTGTTAACCTGGCTACAGTGCTAAAGAGAAACTTAGTTTTGATGAATAATATACTGTATGGTTGGTACATATTGTATTTTTTGTTCAACATTGAAACATTAGAAAAAAAAACAGTTCCTAAACAAACAATTTCCTAAATTAAGAGAAAACTGCTTGAAATTTTAAATCTCATAGGTGAAGAAATGGCACACATCAAATGACAAATAGCAAAAAAAAAAAAAGTCTGTCTGGAAATAAGGTCTCGCTTTAAATTAACAAGACTGGAAGCTAATGTGGCTAATGCTAGAACGTGACGTCCGTGCTGCCCTGCTCGGCAAAATGTCACTTCCAATTCAGTGATTGGAAGAGTGGTTGTTTTGTGTCTGTTGATTTTGTGGTGGAGATCAATCACACTACAGATGACAGCAAGCTGTTGCTTAATGAGCTGCTCAGTCATCTAAATGCTCAAAAAAATGAAACATTGTATATACTGTACTTATGGTACAAAATGTTGCACAAAAATTTGGTTCAGAGCATATCTGCATGAGATAGCATTTCATCAATACAGGGAGTAGCTTCATTAGCCTAAAATTATTTTTTCCAATTATTCAACAAACGTAAGTGTAACTGGCTTGTCATAATTAAGTTAGGTGAATACAACATTTCATTCCTTAGTTTGTCATTCATCTTTTCATATCATATAAGGTTATTTCACATTACCTTAACCTTCAGTTTTCATTGCTTGTTCCACATGTAGTTCATTGTATCTGTGTTGTTACAGCAGTTGTCTAGCTTATAAAACTAAGCAATTATAAAAGTCAAATAATATTGTTACACACTTTAAAAGTTAATTATTTTCCCAGCAAGCTACATAATAGCACTTCAGAAGCTGGCACTGGCAACGATTACTAAACCGTCAACGTCAACTGCTGTCAGCTTTTGCTTCTTGGGGAGAAATGCAAAGACCAAGCTAAGAATTTTTCCCTTTTTTTTGTTTCAAACATAATTATATTTCTCAACTCATAGATCACTAGAAATGGCAAAAATCTGGATTTTCTGTCTGTAGTGTGTATGAAGTATGATAATAATGTGAAATGTGGAACTTCTACACATGCTAGAAAGAATAATGTTTCTATAAAAAGGTCCTCGCAGACAGTCAATCTGTGTTTTCCCTGAGGAGCAGCTCTAGTTTTTACACACAGACAAACCAGGCACATTGATATAATGTAACCATGGGTGTTATGACCAGGGCCAGTGCGATAGCTGTGCAGATTTTGTGCCAGAACTGTATCATAGAAAGCACTTTATTTTTTTCATTCAGTCTTGTAGCTGTCTAAGGCAAGGTACCTTACTATGTGCATCAATTTGTCTTTATTGTTCTGATGCTTCACTTCTATGGGCGGCAGTGGCTCAGAGCTGTCGCCCACCAATCGTAGGATCAGTGGTTCGATTCCTGGCTTCCCCAATCATGTGCAAAAGTGTCCCTGGGCAAGACACTGAACGCCATGTGAATGTGTGTGTTTGTGTGCGCGGTGACACAGTGTCAAAGCGCTTTGAGTACCAATAGGTAGAAAAGCGCTATAGTGCAGTGCAGACCAATGGAAAGGTTTCCTCACATAAAAGGGTTGAATTATAAAGCCAGTTCTCCTGTTGGGTTGTGGAAGATAAAGACTTTCAGAGGCGCTAATGCTAATTACATTATAATGGATTACACTCATTATGTCTGTACTGTCCATGTTACATCTCACACAGTAGTTGACTAAATGGTCTAACACAGGCATACTTTACTTTATCAGTACACTGCTGGGGAGCCGGCAATCAAACCACCAATCCTATGATTTATGGGTGACTTTACCACTGCCCTATAGCTTTAAGTTTGGTTTACTTTTACTTTTACCTTCATCTCATCATCCAAGTGGACCACCACACTGAGCGCACACCCAGTACATACCGACATCGCAGTTCTGGTGTCACCACGGTGGCCACTCCACTCTGCTAGCTGAGAACTAGCCACCTCTTAGGGTGGGCATTTGTCTGCCTGCTTTGGCTGTGCGTATTCATGGCATTTGACCGGTAATCCGATGTGTCTCCATGTGCTCGTCTGGCTGCCAAATGTTGAAGCATTGGCAGTAAAGGCAGCACCCGGTGAGAACCGCTGCCACTCTTTTTTGCGGGATAATGGGACCTGTCCTGGTGCTCGGCTTCCAGTTCAGACCCAAAACTCTGGCCTTTCCTCTGTGTTCCCTCTAAAAACATACCTTAGTAGAATTTTTTTTTAAATTGAAGAGCTGGCGCTCACCAATCGTAGGATGGTTCGATGATCTGATCTGCAGTCAAGTGTCCTTGGGCAAGACACTGAACCCCAAGCCGACCCCGGTGTGTCAGCCGAGTGTGTGTTTGTTTTGTACTAGTTGTCGTGGTTTGTGCTTCTCCTCAGCTCAAACCAATTCCTGGACTGTCAGGTTCCCATTATGTTCGTATCATTAGTCCTGCATACTTGTATTAGTCAGACTTATACTGTATAGTCTACTTATTATTGACGGTAGGCCTAAATCTAGACAGTACCTCTCTACCTCCACCATAGTTACTTTACAGTGTCTTTTATAGCCAGTTAAATGGTTTGGTGTACAGCGTTTTTTCCATTTTTTTCTACCCTCACTAATCAGCGACAGAGCTTCTACACCCTCTATGGTGTGGAGGGCCAACTTGGGTTCAGGATCTTTGATTAGTGTGTTAGTATGCTGACAACTGCAGATGGGAATTGACATTACCAAAGTCATTACATTTCTGGGAACACATATAACGTCATAGCCATTTCAGAAATAAATCTGAAATATTAATTTTGCATTTTACTGCGATGCACTAAATAAGATTTGTTTTAATTGATCCACTCAGACAAAAGACTTTTTATTTGCATAGACATTTTAGACTTCCTTTCTCGATCATGCACACAAACTGCATCATCTGGAATCAGAGTACACACTCATCTCTAAATGTCAGGATTCTGAGTAGGTATGTCGTGGTTGTGCTTGGATGAAACAGACGGTGTTTTAGTTAAAGGCCACTTCCTCTCAACCAATGCCCCAAAATGAATGTTGTAACAGCTCAGGTGAACTCTCTGGTATTAATCTGGTAACTAGCTTTATTAAGAGCTCCTGTATATTGATATTGGCAAAAAAATCATATCTCTGCTATCTGTTAGTAAATAATCTGTGATCTTAGATTTCCTTATTTCAATCTGACAGAGAGCTTTAAGGTTAAATTACTTGTACTCGTTCATCCAGTGTGTTGTAAAGCTGAAACTGACATCAACAGTATGCAGTGTTGTTGATGATGTTTTGCTGCAGTTCCGTCTTCCTGAAACCACAGAATCAGTTTCATAAATGTCTCTAAACATCTATTAACATAGTATTTACACAGCAATAATAGATTAGATTAGATTAGAATAGACTGTTGTATGAAACTGTGTTGATCCAATGTGGTAGTTTTAGAGTGTTTAAAAGTTAGACTGTAGGTCATTGTAAGGTGAGGGTCAGAACTGTATTGCATTGCGTGATGAAAGGACAAATCTATCACACACACTGTTCAATGTAGTGTTAATTCTGCAGTACAAAACAGGCGGGTGTCTCTTGCCACTTCAATCTGCTGCGAGTCGCAGGTGGACAATAACCGCAAATGAGAAAATCATACACAACTCTATGAGATGATCTGTTGATAGCACAACATACTGTAATTAACTTAATTCTTTAAATGGAATTATGATAGTCTGAAAGGCGAGCACACCTGGGAGTCCACTGGAGAAACACAAAAGCACTGAGGGTGGGTTGTCAGCCACTCTGGCTCCAAACCGATGTTTGGCTTAAATTAGCTCTGGACGTCTGCCATCTGGTAAAGGGGTTTTGCTGGACCGGATCAATTTTGAGCCCTGGCATGTGACTTTTGACAGTGTGTATACAGTATGTGTCCCATATATGTGTGCAATACGCAAAGTAGATGGTTGCTGCTGAAGCTGCAACAGTTGGACTAAACACAATGTTTTGGCACCATCAGGATAGTGTCACTTGTTGAATGAGGTAAAACTTGTCAAAGGAGCAACACCAGAGGTCACACACACACACACACACACACACTATATATATATATATATATATATATATATATATATTATTAGTATATGTGTCATTGCAGCTTGAAGTAAATAGTTTTGCCTTGAATCTAGCAGGAAAAAAGGTAGGGGTAAAATAAAGAATGACCAAAAAAACTTGAAGTACTTGGTCCATGCTATAAAACAATCTAAATTGTTGCAGTGAGAGACGCACGGCTGCTCTCTGAATATATCTATTGACAGCTCTACTTATTTATAGCTCTTGACAGGCTAAATATTTAGGCCCTTGATAACTGGTAAAGAGAGGCAGATGTGGAGAGTTTTGTCCTACTGAACAGCACACATCAGCTTTTGTTTGTGGGCTGTGCACTACAACTAATTACGGCTACATTCTTTCTGAAGTCCTGTTCTCTTAGCCATTTTGCATCCATGTGAAAAGCTTGTGTTAGTATCATATGTCTTTTTTTTATTTTATTTTTTTATGACGTCCTGATTGACTGGCAGTGCTGGAAACTTGTGGCACACAAAGGATTTATGTGCCGTGAGAAATGGGTAGCACTTATACCTCCAGGGAGGTCATCTGTGTCTGCCCAGCTCATAAGGTGGGTCTGGAAAGAATGGCTGGTATCACACAGAGAACCAACATGTCTTCTTCCTCTCTTCTCATTTAACTTATGGCCTCGAGTCAAAATGGCTGCATCCCACTCTGGTAGACTAGGAAGTCAATCTGACCAATTTAGTGGGTCATGAGAGACTTCTGCTCCTCTCTCTCTCTCTCTCTCCCTCTCTCTCTAACCATTTGTTTGGATTGGACGGGGTAACAGAAATGGCGAGCTGCGCCTGATCCTGCTGTGCTTTAATCACTCGCTTCAAAGGGTCTTGTGTTTCTCTCTTTAGAGGGAAGAGTGCAGGGAAATGAAGCTCTGCTCCACCTTGCCTGAATTTCTGTGCATCACGCCCAGACGAGACTGATATCTCCCTTCACCTTCACTGTCCTAGCTCCAGCCTGGCATGCACATGTTGGGATTTTCATTAAAAAAGAAAAAAAAGAAGAGTCGAATTTCATAAATAATATTATCGGTTGTTGCCAGACGCAGAGCGCTCACTTGTTGTTTTGTTATTGTTATTTTCTTTGTTGATTTCAATCTGCTGCACTGCTGGCAAACAGCAGCAATGCATTTGCAAGATTTTATTTACACCTTAAGTTTTTTTTTACTTTTGTAGTTATTTATATTGCACTGATCTAACAAACAGATTTATCTTATGCAAATAATGTAACTAGGTGCTGACACATAGTATTTTGTGAACCTTTCAATGATACAGCACAATTAAATCTAATAAAAAACAAGTTTCTTCAGTTTTCTCAAATTATGAACAACATGCTCTTTAAAGTCAAATATAAGAAGCTGATTAGAATTTATATTGTATTTCTCTGGATCATCTTCACGAAATCAGGTTTCCTTCATTTCCTACCTTGACTAGGAAAATCAGATTTCCTGGTGACATGACTCTATTATTATAAGTAATTAGATTTAGTGATAAAGCAGACTTCAACTTGCACGTTTTGGTGGATTTGGGTGTAGCTGTTAGCAAAAGAACTGTAACTGAATTACATGTCAATCATTTGCTTTTTTCACACTCATATATTGTGCAGTACCTACAGTACTTGTAAACCACTTTCCAAATCAAGTCATGTACCGCTAATACATTAATCTGAGACTGTTAATGTCTGTATTTTAATACTGCAGGTTTTGTTTTGATTTAATTCTTAAGAAAGAGGTGAATTTACTTTGTGGTTACATCCAATGTCAACCCAGCAGCTATAGGGACACCTTTAGTAAAAATTTGATGTTTGCCTATATACTCTGTAAGTTCAGAGGTGAATAAAAGCTATATATCCTCGGGTATGTGCGGCTAAAATACTCTTCAACAGGAAACGCTTCAACTTCCACAGAGGCTTGTGTATTTAATTGCAGAATTCTTTAACATGTCATTAGACACATTCTGGTTCATATCATGAACTACACAGCTCTCCTGTGAGTTGCAGCATCCACTGAGGCTGTTGACATTTTCAACCTGTTGAATAATTGCCTCTTTGGAGATATGAGATGCAGTCAAAGTAGATAGTACCCATGTGGAGCAGCAGCAGTTCACTATTGTTCCAAAATAATGCATAATTAGGTAAAAGTCGGGTGACAGAGCTAGATAAAGCACACAGTTACACAGCACACTGGGGTCTGTCGGCTGCCACCTACAGTAGGACTATAATTAAAGGTCCACAAAAGCCGCTGTGGGATGTGCCTTTGCCTTATCCTCTGGCTCACTCTCACTGATGGCAGAAAAAAAAATCCATGCCTGAGTCCTGTTTGAAAATAGCAACACCTCTGGGCTGTGATGTAGAGATAACTGTTTATCTATGTTCTCGTAAGACCTACAATGGCAAACAATAGGCTTTCTCTCTCTCTGGTGTCTGGCCAGTTGTGTGCTTCCAAGTTGTGGTTCATTCACATTTAGTACAAGAAACTCATAGACTCGTTTTTGTATTAAGCTGAGTAGAGCTTTCCGGCGGGTCAGTTGTCTTTCCCCTGCAGTACTCATGTTCTCTTAAATGCTGCAAGGTACATCACAGAGCCTTTTTAGATTTTGTCCACAATATTTTATGTATGAGTATGTATTATATGCCTTTTTTTGATGGTACAGAGAAGACAGGATACTTGAAGGTGGAAGAAAGGTGTGTTGTATACAGCAAAGGTCCTGAAGCAGACTCAAACATCTTCTAAATCTATATATACTATGTGTATAACATGTCAGTATATTGTTATATTGTTGGATTCTGAAGCATGAATGTAGTATGAAAATACTACATTATACCCCAAAACTCTACGGTACCTTTCTTTTTTTGTACCTTTTTTGTAACTGGCACCATGAATGAATGAATTAGACCTAACACAGTTTTAGAATTATGTTTATACAGAAATGTGTTACAGTGTAGATCTGGTTCTGCTTTTCGTGGTCTTCAAAGGTGCTCATCAATTAATTAATTGGTCTTGGATAATTTATACGATAATTTAAGCGCGTCTTAAATTCTGTAGCACCAACAGTACGGTAGTCATCCTAATAAAAACAGAGATATCAACTTTTGCACGGCTGTAAAATTAAATGCAGCCAATTATGCAACACTTTGACTACAAAATCTAATCAGTTCACACACACAAGGATATGTTCAACAGAAACATAAAAAAGTCAAAGTTCGATAAAAATATGATTTGTTTAAATGTAGCACAAATGTACCTTTGGACTGCAAGTATAATCTAGACAACTTTGACAATCACTTGATCAGTTTGATGATAAATCAGTTTGTTGGGTTCAGCTCACTGCTGCAAGAGACACTGCTGCCAAAACTCATCATTGTGAATAAAACAAAGTCAACCAGCTAAGACTGGTGGAAGTATAATACATATCTACTCTATGAGCATTTAGGGAATAACAAACAAGGCTGTCAACAAATACCTTTACTATATGACACAATTTATTAATTTGGACTTTGGATAACTACAGTATATGCTTATGTAAAAGTACAGCATTCATGGCTGTGATGAGTGAGAATGAAATGTTGTAAATTGTGAATTCAGCAGCTGAAAGATAACTAGAGATATTGTAAGTGACAACCCATGATTAATGTTTAACTGAAATTTATGCTTAAAATAAATCCTTTTCAAAAGTCATTCACTTTGTTTTCATAGCAAAGGCCTTTGGGAAGATCCCCGTTGTGTTTAAATGAAGCCTGGAAAGTGGTGCAAATTAACAACCACAGTGTGGCTTTAACTTCCGAATCTAAATTAGTGTTGACACTAACAATGACCGCAGAATTGTTGAATGCTTTTCAAGAGCTCAAAAGACCTCTGCTTTTCTTTTTTGGTCTTTTTTTTTTCATCTGTGGGTGGCTCAATTATCTGACTGCTTTGTCTACAAGAGAACCAGCTATTGTGGTCAGCAGCGATAACAGATAATATGCAGGGCATGGAAATGGATGGATTATATGGACTAGGTTCAGAATGTGTTTATTGGGTGGATATAATGATAGGATTTTCATTGCTATCTCTGGCATTCTCTCCTTTAAACCCCTCTCATTGGATTTAGCAGAGCTCTTTCTTTTTTTTTTTTTTTTTTGCTCTTTCACATTCTGAGTCTCTCTTTCTGTGTCCTCCCCTTTTCTCTCCATTTTTGTATTTTATTCCCACTGTCATTTTCTTCCCCCATCTTTTGTTTTTCCCCTTGGTATTTCTTCCTTCCATTTTCTTTTCCTCTGTATTGTACCTATCTATCTTTTCTACCCATTCCATTTTCCTGTGGAGTAATGCACCAGAATCATCAGTCAGAGAGATGAGGTGGTCAAAAAGCAGGGCTCTGACTTGTAGCATAACACATTTTTTTTTTCTCTAGAAATAGTACCTAATAACCAAAATGCACTCTGTAGTGCAGCTGATAATATCACACCAGAGTTGAGTGAGCTGACGATTACAGGAAATTGCAGAATATGATGTTCCCTATCTGTACTAAATAACCAACTTTATGGAGCTTTTACCTAAATAGTGCTCAAATATTGCAATATTAGCTTCTATCTAACTATACGCTCGATTTGAATCTTAGCTCAGTTCCACCGGTTATCCTGACATGTATCGTATACAGTATTTGCACCTTTTGTAAAGATTTGTATTATCATGCAGAAATAGAAAATAATGGAGGATATCATATAGTCTAATGGACCCAGTTTTGTTAAGCAGTATTATTATGTTTATTTTAGCCACTTTTGTCAGGAAGGTGCTCCAAGAATGTGTTCAGCAAAGGTTTCCTTCCTTTACCGATTACTTTACTGCTTATATCTCCTTAATCGTGCCAAGTTTTGTGACAAATATACTAGAAGAAAATGGTGACGCTTTTCATTAAAACTGTGTGCTAAACTGTGCAGTTGGATGATAACAAATAAAATGGCCTGTCTGGTGTTTGGGTCAAAAATTCAAAACTTAATAAATATAAAAATGTGAGGTGTCCAGCTGTTGAATGGTTAGAGTATATGAATGGCTGCAATATCCAATGTTCAGTATCTGGCCAACACGTTTTCAAGTCTGCAACACTCACAAATACTATGGATCAGAGACAGGGGAGGAAAGGTCAAGTCAATGCTTATACAGTTTAGTTTCACGGTTTAAGCATGTGGAGCCCTGCATTATTGTTCTAAAGGCTCATCTTAGCTCTGGGATTTTTCTTACACTGGTAGGTAAGATCACAGACAGACAGTTTGCAGTTATCTGTTGTCAGGAGCCACTAACTGTTGCTGAATTTCAAAGGTTAACACATATTGTGCAACAAAAACACCATAATTACTTATGCTGATCAGTTTTAGCCAGTGATTTTTGGAAATGAGGACAGAGCTTCTGTCACACTGACTTTCACACTTAAAGGGAGGTTTGTCTAATGTTACCATCCTAATTTAACAAAGCTGGTCTTTGTTGCTCGAAGGCATAGAGATAATCCAGTTTTGCTGTAGTGCAGTGTGCACTAAACAGCGTAGTGGTCTGCTTGAGGTTACATTGTTTACCTTTATGGTTGTGCTTTGTTTATATTAATAGCAGCATATGATTAGCTCAATACAATGCCGATTGTAGATCTCCATAAACAAAAGTCCCAGTGACGCAGACTTTTGTCATTTTATTATCTATTTATTTCAAGTATTACAGTAAGTGTATTTCAAAATTACTAACGACTCTACCAAAACAGATGAACTAACAGCAGTTTAGCTGCTTTTAGCTTCTTAGACAACAAACTGAACTTTTTTTCAGCCAGTGTTTATAACCCCTGTGTGTTTTTTTCTGGTCTTGCCTGGCGCTGTCATGTCTGCTCTCGTTTATTTTGAGCTCCCTCAGTATGAACAAACTCCTATATCCTCTCCTCTCAGCTCAGACTAAAATGGGAACCTCCCTGGACTGTTTAAGACCAGACTTCACCCCCCAGTCGACATAAGCACTTGACGATAACACCACTTGGCCTTTTTTCTCTCGGTATACAGCAGGACTTCTACGTGAGCGTTCAGCTTACATTTTGTTTTACCTACATCACATTGTGGTTGCTGGTAAACACACGTTCACATCCACTCTGGCATTTCCAATTATAGAGCGGCAGCATTTTCACAGCACATGCAAGAAAAGATTGCAAAGACTGTGATGTCCTTCCTTTATAAAAACATTGACTCAGCTTGTGTTATCAGTGCTGGCTGTCTGAACCCAGACTGAAAATAATTGTCATCGTCCTGCTCCTTCTAAGGCGCTTGTATGATATCAACACTTGATTCTCCAAGACACTGGGCTTTACCCTTTCAGCCCTGTTCCTCTGCTTTGTGTGACACATATGTCTTTGTCTAGAAAAAAAAACACACAGTCTACAGTTTGCGTCTGCGTATGTTTGTGCACGTGTGGGAGTCCATTGTTTAATATAATAATACTGAGGAGTCTGCCTTGCTGACAGAGTGTCCCATTAACATGTGTCACTTGGCTCCTGTTCACAATCTGCCACATATGCACATACAGAAAATGGAGGTAATCAATGGGATGATTTAATAGCATCTGTAGCGTGTCAGCAGAGAGTGAATAGCATTCAGTGCTAGGTTTAGCTGTAGCTGTAAGCTTTTGAAGGATTTCACACCAAAATGCAATTTATTTTGAACCGTGCATGAATTCTGACAAGGAGGAATATTGCACCCTCACATAAATTTGTCAATATTACAAAACACAGACAACAGTAGTCCCTATGTATGCCTTCTTTTCATCAGATAGCTTTATAAAGGCATAACTTTTACTTTACTCTGAAGGCATAACTTTTGCAAATGTGAAAAAATATAAATATTTTTTCACATTTGCAAAAGTTAAATGAGTAGAACTCTTTCTATCCAGTAAGTGTGATGGTAGAACCATCAGGAAACCACCTCTGGCCTCCTGGCTCTGTGGGCAGGGTGTGCACTGGTTGCTGTTTGTCACTAATGTGATAGTGGTTTGTGCTGTATCTGCTCAGGCCTGGACCTGTTGGTATGCGTCATATGTTTGTCCTGTGCTTTGCATATTATTTTTTATAATAATCATTATTGATTTTACTATTCTTAATGTTATTATTATTATCAATGTTTCCCCCATCCTTACCTTTCTCTCTCTCTCTCTCTCTTTGTCCCCTTTTCACCTACTCAATCCTGAGGCTGGTACAAAATGTAGACATACAGTAACATTCTAGACAATATTATGCAGCTTATCTTGTTATTTTTCAAAGTGACAGCAGCACACTGTTCATTCTCTCAATCATCCTCATGTTAGTCACCTACAATTGTTTTCTGAAAGAATTCCCAGAGGTGTTGGGTACTTTTGACCCCACTGAACCAGGTAATCAGCCACAGTATCAACAGCCAAGCACCCCCACACAAACCCTGCTCCTCCATGCCTCATAGTAGGAGCGCGCCGCTTAGCTGAGTAATTGGGGTTCTCTGAGTGAGAGAATATCTTTCCACCTCGTTACATATTGTCTCTGAGCAGGTATCCAGTAAGCTTTAAAGGAAACAAATGGTTAAGGATACTCTATCGGGCTTAAAATAGGTCTAGATGTTGATTGATTTATGTTGCTGTATTACTGGTGGTCTTCTTCTTCTTCAGAATCAAGTTACGCTCATGCTTGTTCTTTTTTAACTGCATCCAACTGCTCTTTTTAAAGAACCGTTTCTCAAATCGGCTCCCACACTT
Source organism: Macropodus opercularis (assembly GCA_030770545.1). Lineage (NCBI taxonomy): Eukaryota > Metazoa > Chordata > Actinopteri > Anabantiformes > Osphronemidae > Macropodus > Macropodus opercularis. The sequence continues at coordinate 3,190,556 of CM061105.1, forward strand.
CTCTTTGATGGGATATACTGTGATTGGTTAAACTGCACTGCATCTGTGAGGGCATCGGCAAACGCATTTCTAAATTTGTGTTTCTGTTGTTTCTCTTACAGTTCAGCAGATGAGAAATTTCGGTGGAATAACCAAGGTAATATTTTCTCTGAAACACTCACTTGTACATGTACTTGTCCAATTCACTGTACACTGAGCGTTGTTGATTTGTTGTATTTATACAGGTATAAGACAATATATTGATAAACTGCTTATACAACTTAATGTATAAAGGTGGAGGATGTACCACACTGTTACCCTGTTTGTGGTGCCAGATGGGAAGTGGTTTTCAAGTCAACCAGAATCAGTGAATGAACAGCCTTTTGATGAATCAAATTGAAACACCTCACAGTGCATCACAAAGTCCTTTACAGGATTCTAGCTGTAAAAAGTAAGACAATGCATGTGGCTTAGGCCCCTTGCTCTCCCATTGTTACTCATGTTGAGCTGGATATTGTAGAGTTGATTGATTATCTCAGTGCAGAGTTGGCGACCTCTGCCAACAAAGAGGTGACTAAGCACATGGAAGCCTAGATGTTTAAGGTCAAAACATTTCATGCTAAAGGCTTTTGCTGTCTGCTGTGGTTTGCATCCATCTGCTGTGCTCAAACTCAGCTTCAAATCACTCAGCGTCAGAAAGGCTGAAGTAGCTCTGTCATAAAAAAAGGAAAAAAAAAACGTTTAGTTTATCAAAAACATTAGTTAAACCTTTTGATCTCACCATCAATCAAACATTTTTAAAAGCCTTTCACTTGTGGCTCGGGTTTAAACATTATTTCTGGCTTGTGTGTGAGGGTGAGAGTAAATCCACTCGAATGCTGCACAGACTGGGAATGTTACTGCTGCGGCATCAATATCATCAGTTTGCAGTTTTCAGTCCAAGTCAATAAAATCTGCCTCCTAAATCCACTCACTAAGGCCTCTGCTATTACCATTTCTCTCTGTCTCTCCATAAGAGATTAATGTTGCCTCTAAGACACAATGGTTTATCCAGCCTGTCCAACTTGAAGACACAGGTATCTAGATCTGTATCTCACAACATTTATAGCTGGACTGTCTAGTTTGTGTTTTTCCCTCCAACGTGTACACAAAAAGGTTGCTAATGATGCACTTGTGACAGGATGTAGGTCATGTCACTGTTGTTGTATAAATTGTATAAAGGAAAACAAAAAAACTTGCACTGTGTAATGTTGAAATCCCATCCTGTAAAACTAAACCCCACAGCTTTCTCAGCTCATCCTGGCAGTGGAAACAGACTTGAACATGACACCTGCAAACATTTCGTCTTGTCCCATGTACAGTAATGCAAATTATGCATTCCCAAAGAATTTGGCATTGTGTACCAGTCAAAGTTTGTGTCTGTGTGTTTTAGTACATAAACTACTCTACTTACGCCAAGATGTAAGATTTGCCTTGTGACAAAAGAGCTGTTATTTTTCCATTGAAGTTTTTTTTTTTTTCACTTTTTTCATGCAGATGGACAGAAGGACATAGAGGAAGAGCTTACAACAGGCCTGGAGCTGGTAGACTCCTGCATCAGATCACTTCAAGAATCAGGCATCTTGGACTCACAGGAAACTTCTACAGGAGATAGTAAGACAAAATAGCTATTTTATTCTGCGATTTCTGTGTAAATTCATACCAGCTATCAATATATATGCATGTTCAGTCCATCTCTGAATATGTAAACCTAAGACAGTGAGTCCTCACTTGATACCAGTTCTACAAGAAATATTAGAAGAAAGCAACCTAAAATGTTGTGTAGGGTCATCCACCTCTATATTTATATGTTTAAACATTTTCATAATTATTCAGATAAACTTTTCCTTATTTTCATTCTGGACTGGAGGGCAGCAAGAAGAGTTGCAAGCTAACAAAGACATTTAAAATGTATCCATGCATGTTGCATGTGACGGTGTGGACAAACTGTAACTGCATTACTGTCCCAAAGCTTGTGTCCAGCTGACTGTTAGTTCTTGGAAAAGTTTTACATTTTATTTAAAAGGCTTCAGTTTTGACTGGTTTATATACCCGGTGGATCGTTAAGTCCCTTTCATTTGAAATAAATAATTGGGTCAAGCTCAAAATGCAGCTTCATGCTATTGTTTACATATGAAAGTAAGACACTTTCACCAATCTCCTGAGACTTCAACTAAAACTAGTACAGGGGTATATTCAGATGCCAAATCTAGCACTAAAAAGCCTGATGGTTTATTATATTTTTTATTATAATGTAGTACAACTTCTCTGCTCCACTTCTGCTTTTTTCAATTGGTCCCAGGGATGATACCCATGTCTTTTCTATAGTCCACCCCATGGGACAGAGGTAGCTGTCAGGAGACATGCCGAGTCGTGCCAGTAGCTTGATATGCTAATCCTTCCTCGCTGAGGTGTCAGCTGGCCTGCTGTTCACAGAGCAGAGAGAGCGAGGGCACACACTCTAGCTCACAGACGTATACAGCAAAGGCACACAAGGCCATAAATATGTGCACACAGGTGGGCATACATAAATTATAACCAACTGAGGCACGAAGAAAAGCACTGTAAGGTACAATATACAGTACATGCATATTGCCCTGCATCCACAGGCTGTTGATGCACACATGTGCAATCTCATGCACATACACAGATTAATGCAAGTGTACGAATAATACTGACATATTATTTAAATTCTAATGAAAACGTGATCAACCAGGCCTAAACAAAACCTGGAGACTAAAGTTATGAGATGAAAAAGACCAAGAGCAAGGCCCTATGAAGAGGGAAAGTTTTACACATATCATTTAGCATAAAGGGAACAATAAAGCGACATTGATAGTCTAAACAAAGACACTTACGTGCACACACAAAATGCACCTGCAACACACACACACACACACAGCAGAATTTACTCAAGCTGCTGAGCAGATTAGCGCGACATACTGTAGCAACAGAGCATGATCAGCGACTTCATGCTTCACGCTGCTTCATGCTGGTTATGGTTCCCAGTGTGCATGTTAATCCGTGTCTACATGACTGTGTTGTACACAGCGATTCTGGACTATGCATGCAGGTTTATGTGTGTCAGACAGCACATGCCTCCAATGTGTATCTAAAAATAACCAGTGGTAGAAATATTAAAATGGATCAATAGAGAAGGCTGGTCACGAAGAAAAGCAACTGCAACTTGTGTGTGTGTGCTGTAATAAGTCAAAGTGGGCCTGAGAGGGCCAAAAGACACGCACATACAGTACAGGCAGGTGTGTGCAGATGTGAGGTGTATTTATTTATGCATGAGATCATGCAGGAAGAGTGAGAGCGAGTGCGTCTGTGTTCACTCAACTTTGAAATGATGCAAAAACACACCCATTACTTTCTTACAGATACACTAATACACCCCTACCTCTTCATCCACACACAAGATGGACTCAGCAAAAGCCTTCAGTGTTTGCCATCTGAGTGATAATGTATTTATGAGGCCTTTCTCTTCCCCCAAAGGCTCCACTCTGCATGTGAAACCCACCCAAAGTGGCATAGAAAACCTGTGAGAAAAAAATCCATCTGTGTTCTGGTGCATGTTTGCAGGAGCGCGTGAATCCATTTTGAAGCACAAATTCTTCCATTTTAGTGTGTAGCTGTGTGTGTATCCTGCACGTGCGTAAGTGCCCAAACATGGGCCTATATTAGACATGAAGGCCCTGGCCCAGTAAAGTGACCCTTAGCTTAATAGTACACTTTCAATAATGCACCACGACCAGCTACTCTGCCTAAAGGAGCCATTTGCCGCACTTTCATTTTAGATGGAGCTTTATTTTCCAATACATTTACCCAGTGTGACTCCATTTGCCGTGAGCTGCTGACTTTATCTATCTCTTGCAGTGGATATTGACCACTGGCACACTATGAGCTTTTCTTCTTTCATTTTTTACATACAAAAAACAGGCAAACAAGCCAAAGTTTGTGATTCTTTAACTGTTGGCAGTGACATCAGTAGAGATTAAAGGGAGACCCATTGCTGAGGGACGACAGCTCAAGAACACAGTTGAAAGTACAAATACTGAGTCCTAGCTGTTTTGAGTTGATGTAATCCAGTAAAGTTATTTTCCAGTGCAATGAGTTGCTTGCCAGAAGGCAAACAACTGAAAACAATGACTACAGTACTGTACTCACATTAGTGCAGCAAAATGCTACTGTTAGGCACGATGTTCTAAGGAACATTATGCTAAAAAATGACTTTAATTTCTCCCATTAAAGCTGTTGATGAGGCACATCATTGCTTTCATCGGCAAAAGTAAATTAATCAAAGATGCACTGAAGATTTTACGGGATTTTAATAGGAGGGATGAGAGTGTCCTGGCTCCCTTGCAAGAAGCTCCCACAGAAAGATTCAATTAAATTCATGGTTTATAGGCCACCTGGGCAAACACACACTTTACAGTCCACAAAACATTTGCAAAAGCTTTGTCCTTATGTTTCATGCACTGTCATTTACATGCAAGTTTGTTTGTGTGGCACTGTATTCATATTTGTATGTTGACGGTAAAAATTAAAAATCCATATGCAAATTACAAGGCTGTAAATGTGTCAGAAGCACAAACAAGGCTGCGTATAGAATTATCAATGAAAGCGTTTTATCTCACGCTGCAGGTGTATGCGTGTCAGTCTGCCTCCTCTGTGAACCTGTTGTTAATCGGTTACAGTGTCAGCCATAAATTATTGCCCGGGTTTGTTGCGGCAGAGACGCGAATGTGTGCAGAATTTATAACATGCTGACAGTATTTATCCAGAGAAAAAAAATCACATTCTCTTTTTATAAACTGACTGTTGAAATAAACTCTAATGAGTATTTACTGAGGCATTTCATTTAAAAAGAGAGCATATACTGTACCTCTCCTCCAAAAGGTGTCAGAACGCAGTAGTTTTGGGCTGTACAGTCAGGGTACTTTTAATGCTGTGGTTCTAAACAGTATTTGTTGCTATAGTACTTCATGTCTGATTGACTCACTGATACATTACCATTGGCTGACCAACTGAATTGATGGCTGACCAGCTGCTAGTTCAGTAGCGACTCACAGTATAAGCAGCCAGCTGGAGTCTGGCCAACTGGTCTCTGGTGTGTTTTGGATGGCGGCCTGATTGTGGAAGTGGAAGCGTTGGGGTTTTAAAACACAGTTCCAGCTGAAGATGTTATCAATTATTCATATTTTACTATAATGGACAGGTGACATTTCAAAGTGTAGAAGACAGTTTTGTATAACGTGGGGGAAAAAAAGCATGTTTAAGTATCTCAAAATAAATATTTGGATTAGTTGAAGCTTTTTCTAGCTTACTCTAACGCGATTTCAATCTTAACTATGAATAAATGCAGATGAATCATAAATGATGAGTTAAAGTTCCTATATACAGTATGTAGATTTCCGTTACTGATGTCTAATTGTCTAATGCAGGCTTCCCACAAAAGTGTTAACTACACAGGAAGGTTAACATCACATGTGCGACAACACATAAATATTACCTGTGCTAAGTGTTTCTTAGGCTTCCACTTTAGTACACACATTAGATTAACACCTGAATGCCTCGTATGCAGAAACTGATGCTTTGCTAAGAGGTTCCTGTGTAAGACACACTTTATGACTTTGATGATGTCTTTCAGGCTGTCTGTGTCGATTTTATTGATATACTGTACAGTAGCAAACTGTAAAACTTACTGTAAAGATAGAGTCAGCTGGGGGCAAGGGGAACAATATTTGAGTGTTGAGTGAGATCAGCTACTGAGCTTGTTGCTCTTGGTAAACTTTCCCACATACAGAAGAAAAAAATCTGGGGGGGGGTTTGACTAAACATTACTTTGGATTGTTAAAGATGCATGTAGATCTGTAAGTTTAAGTAATAGTTGCTATATAGTTAGTTAAGTAAAAAAGACTTTTCACCTTTTGCCTCTTTCTACAGTAACTCTACTCTTTGCTCTTCTTGCTGAAAAATGCAGTGAAATATGGAGCAGAAAAAAAGAAAGACAGGTAGAAAGTGATAAATCAAGAGATAGTGAGTGTGTTTTAAATTGGAGGTCAGGAACAGAGTGAGATTTAAGGGTCATGAAGCATGAGAGGAAAAGAGTGGAGGCTGTAATAACATAGTAGGTGAAAAGCAAAAGGGTCTCTCAGAAAGGATGACAATGGGTTTTATTTAATTCTATTTAATATACTATTTTCTGCCCTTTACAGATTTTTCCCACCTTTTTTTTCATTTCAAAGTTACATATCAAGGCAGTTTATTTTTTTATTCACATTCACCCTAAAAAAACTATGTGGTGTAACATCTGGGACTGAGTTACAAAACTTCTTGAAGGCCACTAAAGAGTAAATATTTTAAATGAAACTAAGATCTGTAACTCAAACTGCAACCTAAAAGAACTGAAACCACATTTTAAGGTGACTATGATCAAAAGTTTGGCTCGAACAGTGACATGCACATACATAACATCTCTCTAGCTCCGCATTCCTCTCATCTATCCTCTCACAAAGAAGACAGAATTCATGAATTTTTATTCACGATGCGTGTGTCAATATGTCTAGCATTTTTCTTTTAACACATGAGAACACATGATGACACAGGTGTCACAGAATGCATCAACTTGGTTGCACATGGTTCATATCCCAAGTTCAAATGTGTCTGGGCTGATATAGGATAATTCACGGCTTCTTTTTTGTGTCTCACATCAGGACAAGGACTCCTGTCACAAAGTGTTCTGCAGCTGAATAACCAGGATGCCTATGCAGCAGCTGGTTACCATAGTAACCAAGGCCTCACTCTTGGGGAAATGGTCTCGGGCCGCAGCGGGCAGGTCGGAGGGGCAGTACACAGCTACAACCAGGTACGCACACATGAATTAATAAAAGGGTTCCTTTGCCCTGGTTTCTTTTATCTGCAGTCTGTCTTTTTAATAGAGTATCTCAACTTACTCGTCTCACCTCTTCCCTTCCTCCCTTCCTTCATTTACGTCCCTTTCTTCGTTTCACTTGCCTTATTGCCTCTTGTCTGTTCTCTTATCCCTGTCTGTACTCTCTTCTCACTAGGTGACATCCAGTCGTGCAGCTGCCCAGTTAGTGGGGACAGATTCAACCTCTCAGTCCCAGAGAGACTCATTTGCCCATGGCAGTGCTTTCCACATGCCCACTGAAGGTGGATCTACACCTGCTGGACCAGCCATGTATTATTCTTGTGCCACTTTGCCTGCACAGGTACAAAAAGCTGATCAGATTATTAAAATGCTCCAGTTCACCTGAGAATTTGTTCCTTTCAGTAGTAGAAACCTTTATTTAGACATTTAGTCTTGACTGCCCTGCTCACAGAAGCAGCAGAAGTTAACAAAAACCCTTGTTGTTTTGTGTTGCTTTAAGGTCACAGCTCAATATGATGTGTTTTTGAATATGTTTCTAGTTTAGAGTTACTTAAGTTAGCTACTTTTTGCCTTCCTTCTTTTTTGTATTGTTAACTGTCCCTTGAAAATTTAGAATAACCATTTCGTTTTTTGGTCATCTGTGTACTTGATGTAAGCTGTAAGCACATTTGTGGCTCAGACGCACATGTGGAACAGACAAACTCTGAATTAAGATATTATGAAACACTAAACATTGTCTTACAAACTACTGTACCTGGCTACATTTGGAGTGGATGTTGAACTCTTTCCTCACTGAAAATTCATGGTACTTCAGAGTCGAGCTGTGGCCACTCTTCCTCTTTCATTACTACTACTATACTTTTTCTCCATCTTATTGCAATTAAAATAATGGGATTATAAGATCTGCAAGCTGCCCCTTGTCTTGGGTCATAATGCTGCAAATCTGCATTAAATTTTGCCTGCTTACAGTATCTTATTGCTTTTTTAGCTGCACTGTAATTTTATCAGCACCATGTTGGTCAGTGACAATTCATCAGACAGGAGCAGCTACTGAACGTCACTGATGAAGCTACTTAAAAAGGTAGCAAAACATTGTGACCTTCAAGAAAGACGTCCAAATGTCATGACTCAACATCGAGACAACCTGAATTTTCACCAGCACACATATAGATAAAAATATAAACATTAATTTTGCAGCCTATTGCTCACAGTTGCCTTTTAAGTTAATTTGGTAATACAAGTTCAGAGTCATCCCTTCATCTTTGGTGTGATGGCTCTTCATTACAGATTAATCTCTCTGTTCTCTGGTTTTCTGGCCCCATGGGGAGTTGTTCATCTGTCTATAAGTAATGATAGAAATAAAAAGGGTGGATGAATATTTTAAAGGTAGTGGCATTTCTCTTTAATAAGGTATTGCTCTCCTGTTCCAGCGTGTCAGCTCACCTCTGCAGGCAGTGGGATCCCCCACTAAGCTGCAGCGCCTGGGATCAACCTCCTCTGACATGCCCAGCTACGCCACGCTACAGAGGGTGTCCTCACCCAAGCAGTCGCCCAGCCGGCTTGCAAAGTCTTACAGGTTGGTTCCATTTTAGTACAGTACAGGTCATTTACAGTCCCTAAAAAGGTCTGCTTGCTTAAAATTGACAAGAGCATCTGGACATGACCATTTCATACCAATTTAAGTTGTATGTTATAGTATAAATATATTTACATTGTTCTCTAGTGAAGTCATCACCAATAAATCTCAGACTAAAATCCTGAAGCACCATTTAGTGGGCCAATAATAAAGGTGCAGACTGCTGGTGGGCCAGTCATTACAAGCTCATGCTGCAGAGCCAAATGTTGTTCGAACTTCATTTTTCTAGTGGAGGGTTCAAAATTGACAGTTGAGTGAATTGAAGATGTATATCAAACATATGTAGTTGTTTGTTGTTACAGCCTGTAAATTAATATTGTATAAAATTATTAAAGCACTGCGTAGCAATTTTCAAGACATCAAAAGAGTTTGGAATTTTCTTTAAAGCCCTTTAGCAGCTAGTTTTCACATGTAGATTCTGACGGTTCAATTTCCTTCTCCTGCAGCACCTCATCACCCATCAACATGGTAGCATCGGGTGCCCCAGGCTCGTCCTCCCCTCTCCCCATGGCAGCCTCCCCCGGAGGGAACCACACCTCATCGCCCATTCACCAGATCAGCTCAGCCGTGGGAAGCTACGCCACCTTGTCTCCCACCAAGCGAATGCTGCACCACATTGGTGCAGAAACCTACAAGATTTCCCACGAGCTCTATGCCAACGCAACCCTGCAAAGGCCTGGTAGCCTGGCAGGTAGAGGTAAAGACAACTTTATTATATTCAATAATATTATAGATGCTGTTTATGATCATTGTTATTATTGTGCCATTTCTTAGTAAAACCTCAATTTGTCTCTGTTCTGTTTCCATTCACTTTTTAATACCATTTGTTCCATGAGATTACAAATTATGGGTTTTCTTCAGGGCCTAATATGGCTTCTCTGAATCAGTTCTATTGCATTAGTTAATGATAGTTAAAGGTCTCCCATTAATGTGTGATTAGTATTCATCATCAGGAGTACAAGGATGTGAAAGAAAAAAAAACACATTACCAAATATTTGATGAAATTGGCTTGAGGTTTTATCCAAAATGCATTAGATTGTAAATGTAGTCATTAATTTCTGAATCCATAAATGATACTCTTTGTCTCCTTTGAGGACTCTAGTTTGTACAGTGCCACATTTTGGCTTTGCTTAAGAATTTGCCATTTTGAATTTTAACAATAGTTTTGCTCATTTGTTTATTACATTGATATCCAAGATATTTCTATATATTCACTCAATTTGGCAACTGTCTGAACATTTGTTTTTGTCTTGTTCTCAAGGCTCCAGAGGTTCCTACAGCAGCCAGCACAGTCACTTGGGCTCTGAGCTCCGACCCCTGCAGTCCCCGGAACACCACATCGACCCCATCTACGAAGACAGAGTCTACACCAAACCGAACCTCAGAGGCCAAGGTCAGCAGACATGGTGATATGAATGCTTATGAAAAGAAAGACATGAGATAGAAGGTTATCTGTTCAGGGAATATGTGAAGCTGCAAAGCTGAATCCCAAACGGCAAGGGAAATAGATGGTTTCAGGGTTTCGCTACAAAACAGTCCAAAGGTTGGAAAACAAAAGGAAACTTGTAAAAAACACCACTAAGAGACTAAAAATAGCTGCTGTGTCCTGTAAATCATCAGCTGAAGCATCTAAATTTAGCAGCGCCCAATAAAACATGATAGCCTTTAAAACGATGGATCAAAGAAACACTGTGACAGTGAGGATAGGCAGAGCCCAGAATCTCAGCCTGCTCCCATTTAAAAACTATTTTTATTAATACTGTGATATAGTAGATTTGTCTGTACAGTATGTCAGAAACTTCCTCTTTCCATCTGATCCTGTAGCGCTATTTACCAGATCAGGTAGGCAAATCCAATTGGGGTCTCATTGGCAATTTGTCTCTCAGTCACAGTCTGTTAACTAATTAGTTTCAAGGCTGAAAATTAATCTCAATTAATCCCATGGGAGTTAGCTCGGGTGCTTTGAAATCAAAGCAAATCAACCGTGTCCTAAAATGTTGTCAGTGTTGTGCCGCCAACTTGGTCATCGGAACAATGAGCTCAGTTCTAGAGTGGCATAGAAAATGACAGAGAGAGACTCACCCAATAATTTAAATCATGATGATTCCCCATAAGTATTAATAGGTCACTACTGTCGGTATTACAGTTTTTGTAAGCAGTAACAATCTCACACTGTGTATTGAGTCTTATTTTTGCGTAGGCTCAAAGCTGCTTTTCTTTCTTGCTTTTCTGTGCACCACAAAGTAGCTGTTAAAACCTGCCTATGTTTCAAGGTCATTTCAGATCATTTCAAATGCTGAAAACAGGCACACAAGACTTCACACTCATCTTCACATCACAGGTGAATTTCCTCAAGCCTAGTTGAGGCCCCTGCAGTGATCTAGTCCCTCACGCAGAACGCTGACCTCACCTCCCTTAGTGGCTCAATACTAGCTGCTGTGACTGTGCTGGCTATCATGCCCAGACAGGTCCTGATTGAATTCATTTCTCTGTTTGAGATTGGCAAAGGAGTATATGAAATTTTATAATGTTCTGAGTTCATATGTGAAAATGACTTTGAGGTAATAGCAAGACTTACTGAGAAATATTCTGAAAATTAAAGGCCTGTTAAAACCCACTTACACATTTTTCATGAACGTTCAAATTCTTACTTATTGAACCTCTGTGCGCACTCATTAGTGCATTTTGTAGTGTGTTTAATATATATTTTTTGTTTAAAGTCTAAATTACAGTTTAGACATGTTTTTTATTTTTAAAAAAAGAATGGTCTCCTGCAAAATAAAGGTCACATTAGCATTCTGTTTACATCACAGAACAGTGTGGTGTTGATTTTCTTAATAAATTCAAAATTTACATTTATATTGAACCTAACATAAAAATTTAAGGTTATACCTTAGGAAGATTCTGTTTCATAAAACACATTGATATAAGGAAAAGTAGAAAAAAAAGAGACAAAAAATAATTGTCCTGATGCTACTATTCTGGGTTACTCTGCACTTTAGAGGTCTTTGGATGAGTGTTATTTATAAAAAGCTCATTTTGGAACTAGACCTGGTAAGTTGTTTTTTTTTTATACATGCTTGTTGGATTTGATTTTTTGTGATTTTTTTCAACCAAACAAAAATAACCTAATTTAACTTATTATATCACCTGAAATTATCCCACCTATCCCACCCCAAGTTGCAGTTTGTCGTTTATTGACTTTATGATGATTAATTTGATGATTTATTTATTTTTTTATTCCCTGTCTTCTTTAACATTCTTGTGCTGTTTTGTTCCATTGGTGCTTGTGGTGCTTTGTGTTAATATGTATATACATTCTTCTGTTGGTGCTTGTGTAATTTGTCATCATCCCCTTACTCTCTGCTGCTCCTCTGCGAAAGCGAACCCAGTGGTGAACCAGTTGTACCAAGACGTCCTCAACTATCTGCTCTTTCCCTACGCTCCTCTTCCTGCTTTAGCCCCGCCCTCCCCTGGTGTTGACCCAATCCCCTTGCAGCGGACAGGAAGCCAGAGCACTACAGGCACCTTTCAGAGAGGCAGCTTCACTACAGGAAGCGGAGCCGCCGACTACGCCAATCCTTACCGGACTCTTCAGTTCTGCCCATCCACCGAGTCACCTTATAGCAAGTCGGGCCCTGCCCTCCCCCCTGAGGCTGCTCTGGGCCGGTCTCCTTCAGTGGACAGCATCCAGAAAGACCCAAGGTGAGGGAAAAGCAATAAAACTTGGTCTGGTCTTGTTGATGACATCCTCTGTCTTGCTCCCTTTCCACCTTACTGAGGGCCAGATTCGCCAAATTAAACATAAATTGCATAAATATTAACACCCTAAATAGACTAAAAGTTTATGACAATATAGCTATGCAAAAAGAGCTGAATTGCAATGCACGCAAGTGTCAAAGTCACAAGTGTGACAAGGTGCCACCAAACACTTTGTAGCACCTTAAGAGGAAATTGAGTGTGAGGATTTAATGGTCCAGCGCAGTAAAAGGCCAGCTGAATCTGGGCTTTAGTATGAGGCGCACATCATGCCACATCTTTCACTGTCCTCTCGAGTTTGCCTGATGTCGGAGCTTGTTCGCACCGCTTTCTGAGTGCCTACACACCTCGAGGTCCCATTTAAACATTTGTTGTCGCTGTGAGGAGCATAGCGTCTTTCTGTCAGCGGCAATCAGTCACATTCTACGCGGCAGGTCGACACAGCTAATGTGGAATGTCTGTTTTAAAACCGAGAGAGCTCTGTGCACAAGTGTGGGTGTAAGAAAGAAACAGACAGACTGAAAAAGAGGAAGAGCAAGAGACACTTAAAGACACAGAGTAATAGCTGTTTTTATCATTCTTTTGTCCTAGTTAAAATCAGGTTTAAGACACTATTCCAATTGTGGAATAGGGTGTGGATTTCTCTTTCTCCTCCTCACTAATGAGTGCAGAGACTAGCTGTCAAACATAGGCAACCTAATTAAAGTTGAAATGTCTTTCTTTGTGACATTTTAGCAGAAAACTGTATAGTTTTGCTCAAATGTATTATTTTTAATGAGAACGTCATTTAAAAGTGTTTTATTATATGGTAACATTTGCAAACACAAGTAAGTGTTTTTTGCAAGGTTGATAGATGTTGTCATTGCACTTTCCGTCACCCATTGTGTTTATTGGTGTGTGCGCATTCAAAGTCACGTTGTCTGTTGCTCACACATTAGCTCTGGCATCGCTGGCATTGTTGTGTAGCTTTCAGCATCCGCACATGCCACATTTACATTTTAATGACCTGTGATGCATGGCATTTTGCTTCGCATTCACAACATGCACCATCAATGCTATAGCAGCATCTAAAGGAGACTTGTGAATGCTATGTGAATAGCTTGTTGCTCACACTACATTAAAGGGAGGGTCCCTCAAGTTTATACTGTAATTTTACAACTGCCACATAATGTTTCCATGTCACTAAATCCCATAAAAGACCAAACCCAACAAAGTGCTAGTCCATCAAAACCTTACATTGTGTAGGTGTTGTGTGTAGGACACAGCTCCAAACCATTCCTTGTAAAAATATTTTGTTTGAAACTGGTCACACATAAATTGTTTCATTTTCCTAAAAATGGCTGCTGCAGCTTGATGCTGTAGTTTTCAGCAAATTCTATTGAAACACAATGAGATAAACTACTGCACCTGTATTAATTGTAATTAAAAGACACCATGACTAGTGTTACTGTTTCTGTGCCACAATAGAGATTTACTGTCCATTTGGTACTACAGAGGAATAAATCAATCCATGCGCAGGAATAACTTCAGGGATCAATTAATTATTGGTTTGTTTGTTTTTATGGGATTTTGATTACTGGCAATAAAAAAAATTAAAAATTAAAAGGATAAAGAATAAAATAATTTTATGCACAATACATGGACTATATATGTCTTGACTGGTTCGTCAACATAGCTGTTAACACCAATCATTCACATTTTAATGAATAATATAATAAAGCTAAACTGTTATTAATCCATCCCTAATTTAATTTTAATTTATGAATGATATACAGTAATGTAGCAACACGGGAGACAGAGGATACTAGCAACATATTACTTTCCATTCCTCATTATTCATACTTGCCACTGCATCAGTTAATAAAAAGGTAACAACAGTTTAAATTTACCGACATATAACAGGCTTAGCAGCCCAGCTTGTTCTGCTTGTCAAAGATAAAGTCAGTGATGTTTAAACATGCAAAATATAATATATAATGACAATTGTGGTCGTGTTGGGTTCGTGCTCAACAGCTCAGTTGACTAACAGGCCAACCTCATCAAATACACAAATTACACAGCAGACAAAAAATGCTATGTGTATATAACATACACTGAATATATGTATTGTATGTACAAGGTTTTGACCTTGTAAAACTCATATTGCTTCTAAGTCATGCTAAGGTCATTCATATGCTGTGTCATGCAGCAACCATCACCTGATGTCTTTCAACCTTATTAGAGAAACTAATAATCCCAAAATCTTAAGACCCTCTCTTTATATGACATACCCTTCATCTCCCCAGCACCTGCTCTAAGTGCATGTCCGTCACCCTGCCCACCTCTTCCACCACTGCCTGATAACCAACTGTTGAGAGAGAAAGATGAGTCCAGTGCCTACATAATGATTTCTATTTGCTAATCGTCACAATCATAACGTTATTGAATAATTTGTTGCCAGACAGCCAACATATACTTCTCTCTTGTTTCTCTCTGCCTGTCCCCCTTCGATAGGTACGACCCCGAATTCCTTGTGTGGAATCAAAATCAAGCCGAGCAAAGAATGACAAAGTAATCCAAGTATTTATTTATATATATACATATATATATATATATATATTTATCTACATTCTGTCTATCTATCTTATCTTTGTCTCATTCACTGAATCTCTCCATCTTTTTTATATGACACCTATATCAAACACAGATGTTAGCGTTAATGGCAGCATGACAACATTTCACATTTGTATTGTCACTCATTTATGAATACTGCTATAATAAACAGAAATCTCCTTTAACTTAGCATTAAATGACTACTGAATTAGTTGAGCCTTTCACAATATTTGCCATTTAATTACACGATTGCATAAAATCAGAATGGCATAAACTGTGACCTAAAACCACAAATACCTTTCAATATAATTCTAATCTATTTTAAGGAATTATTTACTAATTGAGCTTTTTGCAGTTCATAGGATTATGGCTCACTAAAGCCTCTGTTATGAGATGATAAATATTCCTCATTCTCTCCTTGGGCTTTCCATGTATCCATCCATCCTGCCATACATTTATCTAACTATTGATTTGTCATTATATATATGTTATTTGTCATTTTTTCCATTGATGTTACTTCCTGGTGCTTTGTGACCAATTTATTTATGTGGCTTTTCCACCTTTCATTTTAGATTTTTTTAATTCATTGTTAATGATCTTTTGTAGTCCTTCCCAGAAAGCTGTGTGATTTAAGTACGAATAGTAAAATGTTAGCACCATGGTGGGGTATCTTTGGCAACCTGTCTATTTTCAAGAGACCTGTGCATGCGTTTCCCCTTCCTATCATTTATATGAATCATCATCAGAGCCATGACCACCAAGACGTGTACTGTAACATTAGTTAACAAATATTGGCAGCTCGTCTGATATGAAGGTTGACTGTTCTTGCTGAATCAAGATGTTATTTTTAAGTCTTTTCCTGTTTTGTCTCTCAGGGTGTCTTTATTCTTTCCGTTCTGAAAATGTCAGTTGTGAATGTATTATTTGTCTTATGAACAATTTTCAGAACGTGTTCCTCCTTCCCCTCATCCTTATTTTTTTTATATGCATATTTATGACATCACAGACCTTTGCAGAAAACACAAATCAATATTAATCCTAACTAACTAGCTTTGTAAATCAGTATTAGTTAAATTGTATTAGCGTACTTTAAAAATAGTCACATCAATATGCATTTACTGTAAATTTATCTCTAATTTCAACATCTTACAGATCAATCAGACACAAGTGACCTACAGCACTGTTTAACTGTCTCTAATTAATTAAAAATAAAAGAATTCGTGGACATAATTTAGTAAAACAATAAATAGATGACTCACAGTGCAATGTTGCCGTCTACATCGGTATAGTAAATGCATGACTGATGAAAAGGTGTGAGTTCATCGCCTCTGTTTGCAGCAGGCTACCCAACGGTACCTTTATCCTGTGAAAGCCTCAAACAAACATGGAGCTGATTTGTCAAGCCACACACTGGTACATTCTGGCACATGAAGCCACGTTGCTGTGGAGACAGCCTCTTATGTACTCCCAGCTCGTATCCTCCTTCAGGGTGCCAGTAATTTATGGAAACATTACCGCTAACATGAGAAAAGATTTGTGCTAGACAGGATCTGACCCAATCATAACAATGCTTCATTTTATTTCATGCTCATAGGCACAGTGAGAATCCCTGATCCATATTCAGTCACAGGGGTGAGATGTGTGTGTGTGTGTGTTGGGGGGATTACGCCTGACATCTTATGACCTTTCGTTCATCTCTTCCAGCCTCAGTGGGCCAGTCAGTCATCCACCCATGCCAATACACCTCTGACACATTGCCAGGATGACACAAACACGTGCTCCTCTTTTCTTCCTTTTATGTTTTTTATTTTTTCCCTCCCTTTTCCCATCTTTGCATTGACTGTCTGCCTCTAGCATCCTTCCCACATTGAGGGTTCATCCACACACATACGATAGAAACTGTCATTCTAATGTAAAAATGAATTTATTGACAGTGTTTTTTCCCTAAATTTAAACATTTCAATCCATGAATTTACTAAATGGCCATGTCGCTGTCCCATAAAATAATAGAATAAAAAGTAGAAGTTACGACAATACGAAGACTATACCTGTTTATTAAAAACATTGTTTTGAAAATTTGGTTTATTCAGTTGGTGGGGAGAAGGGGATGCACAGACAAGCGCAAGCTGATCAACATAACCAAGAGAATTCGTGCTGGTTCATGTAATTGTAAGGACAATTATATGAACTATTGCCTTTAAATTATAATGCCCATCATCGTTATCCTTTACTGTCTTTATTACTGCCTTCAACATATTGCATACACATCCCAGGTGGTCTCCCACTGCTGGTCTGTGATCAGTTTGCGCTGTGGTAGGGATAGATACATCTGCACCTGTTCTGTTGTGCTGTATCCTATTCTTCTTTATTATTTACTAAAACAAAAGCATGTGTTATTGCTGATTAGACATCTGAATGTGTTAGATCATCAACTGCTCCAACCTGCAGACCCAGGGAGGTTAAGCTGTTTCTGCTCTCCCATATGACCTCTAAGCATCGATAAGGCAGACTTTTGTTCAAATTTGGTGAAATAATGCCCCAACAGTTTTAATTGTGGATTTGTCTGCAGTCTGGCTTGTAGTGTGGTGTATGTTTTGGCTATGGATGGCATCATCACAAACATGCACAGCTACAGTACCTGAAGTGATGATGTGAGATAACCAGGAACAAGATTGGATTGGACAGTTCGTCAGTAATGAGATTTTTAACTCACACACTTTTATTTTTAAAAGCTTTTGGAATCTCTTATTTCTTGCTAAGTGAGATTGAAGCCATCTGCTGGGCAACTTAGTAAACAGGCAAGGTTAAAGATAAAACATGCTTACATTAAAGGACAAACTCATCAAAAAGACCTGAAGCGTGGTCATTTAGCTCATTAATTTATTTCTGTCTCTTGGAAAGAAAGTGGTGAGATAATTAAATTTACTGTAGTCATGTGAATTGCTTTCTGGTAGTTGTGCCTTTGTAAAACATGATTAAAATTGTATTTTCTTAATAAATCAGCATTTACATAAAGACCAATATTAAAATTGCTTAACTTTAAAATGAGGCCTTGAAGCATTAATGCACATACTGGTATAACACACTTAAATTTTCAGTTGAAGTAAGATCCTTCTGTTTTAAAGCACAGCAGTGTTACCCAAATATTCTGCATAGGCTTTTCTTAACTCAAGCACTAAACACCGTGCAAACATTCTCTCCCTTAATGCTTTTGCCCAAAGTTCACAGATGGCTCAGTACTGTTTGCTCACCCTGCTGTGATGTTGTCACACAGTGTTTAGGACTAGGAGCATCATCTTCTTCTGTGTTCTCTTCTTTTTGGAGCGAAGGGACGCTCTCACACACACACACACACACACACACACACACACACATTGAAGGAGAGGCAGATGCCGAGTGAAAAGTAGTACAGCTCCAGGCTGGAGTTAGTGAATGAATGATCTATTACTAGTACAGATTTCTGGGGCAGAACACGCACAAGCAAAAAAAAATAGGGAGTCTCTTAATTTAGTTTAGAATAACACCAACTGTAGACAGATTTCTTCAGGTATTTGGTAAGAGGGTTTTTAAATGTGTTTTGTTTCAGAGATACATCTGAGAGCAGCAACATATCGTAGAAGATATCAACTAGTTACAACTACTGTAGGTTAATACTGTATGTGAATATGTACATTTGCCTTTCCATATATAGTATAGTATTGTGTTTGTGTCTGATGCCATGGGTTGAGTTTGATCTGCTATGATTTTGTGACTGTGATTGTGACTTTCTCTCTAGGGCTGCAACTGTCTGTCTGTATGTTCTGTCGCTGTGTACAGTACGTACATGTTGCTAACTTTTATGGATGTTTGTGTTTGTCTCACCTATCCACTGCTCCTGTCATCTACAAATGTGTGACAGTGTTAAATTCTCCCTTATTCATGAAAAGGCCTATCGTTAAAGTAAAGGGAAGTACTGTAATTCCTGTACTGCTTGTAACTGGTTTGACCTGATGTGACCCTATGTGGTGTTTCTCGTCATACATTTTTGCTTGGCAACACTGCAGTTTAACTCCTTCAATCGACAACATCGAATGATCACATAATTGAATCTTTCTACAGTCGTGTGGATATTAATCTTTACATTTAAAAGAGAAACATAAATCCCCACACCCCCACACATCTGACGGCTCACTCAGCCATAACTGTAAATGTCTCTTTGTCCAATTAAGCCAGAAGGTGACCTACACGACGGAATGTCAGCTCTGATCATATTTACTGAGGCACTGGACATGCGTAACAGCATCACTGTAATTATCAATATTGTGGTTGTGCCACATGTGCTTGCATGTATGTATGCACTATATATGCCTAGGTGGAGCCATTAAAGAAAAAAATACACAAATTATTTTTCCAACGCTGGCCATTGAACTTAGGAAACCACAGAGACATAAATCTCCTATTCCTGGTTGGTCTTCACTGTCTTTGATAGCCGAGAGGGCGGGGGAGTATTAGCTTAGTGCCTCGTGTGTGTGTGCACATGTGTTTATTAGGTCGAATTCAAAAAATTCAAATTCAAAATTCAGAGAGAGAAGCACATGTGATTCAAAAATCAAACTCAAAATTCTAATGAACATGTGTAAAGGTCTGGATTTAAAACTAGAAATTGTGTGTGGAGAATGTATCCAAAGCAGCAGAACATACTTACACTAAATTGCAGCTAAAGTGTACTACCAATCTCCTGCCTCCATCCACTTTCAGATCTATAAAGGACAAGTCACATTATGGAAATAGTCCCTAGGAACCATTGCTTTCCAGAAAACACAATACCTTTGTCGCTGTTGGATACAGACCTGCATACACTGTATATGGGATGTTGTATCATTTCTCAACCACACCCTCTGACCTCTCACCATGACGTCCATACACATCACATATTTCTTTAGTTAATTGTCTGTGTTTGTACTTCCACACTCCTGCACACATTTTATTGTGTTTCTACATAAAGCTCACATTTAGACTAAAGTACTGGTAGATCCTGGTTTTACCTTTAAACTAAAGCAGATGGGGATGTTACAAGAGGAAGCGAACCATCATCACAACAGGAGGAAGCTCTTACAGTCTGACCAAAATGGCTGCTGTTGTCCTTTGCCTTTCCTTGACAATACATAGTAACTATGTTCTAGGTTATGGGATACAGAATAGGGTCAGTATTCATAAATAATACTGTTTTTACACTAAATCATTTCACGGATGCTTTTGTGCAAAGTGAACTGAGATACAAAGCAAGCAAACGACAGCAGAGATACAGACGAAAATGCATAAAGTAGTAGCGCACAAGGACGGCCTATTGGGTGTGAGAGTGCTGAGTGGGTTGACATACTGTATGTAGTTCATTTCACTATCATGGGACCACTGGACTAAAAAGCTTACCATTAGGGGCTCTTCTGCAGAAATGGTGCTAAATGTTCATATTTCTCTTTATGATCTTTTTTTTCCCAACACTACTGAGAGGAGCTTTCAGTAAGGATCTCAGAGAATTAAAATTATAAAATTATAAAAAAATATCATTATCACTGGTGTGTAAAGAGGGGGTACACCCCTGTCATATTCAGCCATTTAAAATGTGTTCAGCCGAATGCATCTCTCTGGAGAAGTATCGATGCCATATGCAAACCTGTGCCTCCTTTGACTTACAGTAGCTGAAACTCACATAGGGGTGGTTTTGCCTCACAGCAAGAAGCTCCAGGGTTCGATTCCAGGGTGGGTGCTGTAGGTGTGTGATTGTTGTCTGTGTGTATATGGTGCCAAATTGTCAGCTGAGACAGCCCCCAGCATGCCCACGACCCTAATGAGGAATATAATATAATGATGAGTGAAGGAAACTCGCATAGGAAGACACAGAATGTACACATCACTAGCCAGTGCCAGCACTGCAGGAGTCCAAATGCATTTATACTGTATGACCTAGAATTAAACTTTAAACCAAAGACAGAAAATATAATGAATATCAGAATCCTTTCTGATTTTCACAATGATGTTAAAAGCACTTTCAACAGTGCTCCTATACTCCTACAGTCTCATGTTCTATGTTTGACAGCTGTGATGTATCATAATTTTTCCCATCTTGCTTGAATTCTGTGTATGATAATACAGTATTTTTGCCTTGATGACATGCTATTACTGTACGTGAAAATACCTCTACATATTAAGCTACGGTACCACCATGTAGCCCTCTCTTTCTTTCTGGTGAGCCATTTGAGTCAGGCTTCACACATGCCCTCCCATACGGTACTCACTGTAAAAACAATGAATTCTTTTATGTGCGTGTTTGTCATTATAGGGAGTTTGGATGGAGGGATCCAGAGCTACCAGAAGTGATCCAGATGTTGCAGCATCAGTTCCCATCCGTCCAGTCCAACGCTGCTGCCTATCTTCAGCACCTCTGCTTTGGAGACAACAAGATCAAATCCGAGGTATTTGTTTGGGGGGCTCACACTGTAGTTCGCATAACTTGGGTGTCTTACTGTAAGGAGTAAGTTTAATCAAAATAAAACACCACACCTGCAATTTTCTTGCAATTTCCTACCATTCAGGCAAAAATGCTTTTATTATTTATCTGCTGAGGTTTAGAGGTCAGCAGCTTATTTTTTTGTTTTGTGATTTCTGAACCACCAGAAAGATTCCAGGGGATAGAGTGTGTGCTAGTGCACAAATAATAAATCAGCTAAGAAATAATGTCATGACGTTTTCACTAGTACACTTATTTAGCGTTTGTCTAAAAACTCAAAATAGGTCAAATATGATAGCTAATGCAGTGAAAGGTCACAGAGTTCGTTAAAGCTACTGAACCTATCCAATTAAAATGTTTTAAATTAGTTTATTCCAGAGGGGAAAACAACAGGATATGTGCAATAGATTGGACAGTTGATATGTACAAATTGTGGGATTTGCAACAACAAATCAAATGGTAAATGCAGTACCTCCATTAAAAACCTACCATGTTGGATCTTCCTTTGGAACCTGTCTAATTATCTGTGAAAACACTGCACAAGTTTTAGCCTGAGAAACATAAAATAACTTAACTTAGTGAGAAACGTTTCAGAATCCCATTAAAAACTCTTTACTATCTACGGAGTAATTGTTTTAAAATATTCTGACTAAGTACAATTTTCTGCATTTATTCACATATTCATCCTGTATCAACAATCAACTTTATTCAGGGAAAACTGTTCTACGGTACAGGTGTCTACATTCAGTGGTATTAAGTCATCACACACAACTCTCAATATAGACCAGTTTCTGCAATTTATCTTTCTGTTCTTTAGAGAAAAAAAAATTCTGTCTGTCTCTTCAATGTCAGCTCTATTTGGCTCAATTCAACTTTATTAATCCCCCTACGCTGGATTCAAGAGCAAACAAAGTTCTTCAAACAGCAATAAGCCAAGAGGCAAAGTAAAGGGAAGTGAGTGAGAGACGAATAAGACCAATAAGTTATGCTGAGATGGTTTAGAAGAATGAATATTCTGAGCATTGTGTAGACATACGGCAATGTTTAGTGTGAAGCTGCCAAAGCAAGACCCCCTTCACACAAATAGTTTCTGCCCTTGAGAAAGATACTTGAATGGTGAAACATCAGACTATGTGCAGAGGGATAAGCGTCAGCACAAGATACTATAAACGTGTTTTGTGTCATTGCTTTACTGTGTTACAGTATAGTAGGTGTCAGTGCTGTATGCAACACAGATAGAAATGCTCTGTCATTACTTTAAGGTAATAGTAAACATGATGCCAAAGCAGTATTCCTTCAAAAACAACTCAGTTTGTAGGCATGATTATATATTATCTCGTACATACGTAATTTATGATGATATATATTATCTGATCAAAGTCTGCTGTAGATAAAAACTGCTAATTCATGAAATGCAATCAGAGCTATACATGCACTGCCTCCACGCTGTGCTGTCAAAATAAGAGCATATAAAACATATTGCACAGTTGCATAAAGTAGTATCAGCACAGCTTCCTCGTCTCTGTGCAAACTGTGTTTGTAATTTACCAATAAAGCCTTTAGATAATCTTTTATTTGTTGTTTTCTCAAGCAGATCAGCTAATTGTGAAAGTTTAATTAGGACTTTTGTTTGACTTGTTACCTGAAGAGCTATTATCTGCTTTTCGTCCTTTATCGCATTTTACCTGCGGCTGAAATTGGCAACATGCTTTTATTTGGGTTGCAACAACGCACAATTTACAAGATACCATTAACTGCCTTGTCTGTGTCTCCTTCACTAGAATGTCTCCTTTGTTTTCATAAAGAGGAGGCTGCTTGTCCTACATTCTCTCTTTGTCTAGACTGAAGAAAACAGGGATGGCTTCAGACACTGAGGGACACACAGGGACAGGAAGCACATTGGCTGACATTTAAATAAATTTTGCATCAGTGCCACAGTCGTCACTGCATCCTGTTTATTTTCAAGTAGAAATGAATGGTGACATGATCAAATGAAAATTGTTTTTTCTCATGCCACAATTTTGCTTAGAGTAAGCAAAATTATCTTGTTGACATGAGCAAACGCGAATGTTTGCCACTACTTATTTGTGAATTTCACAGTGAATCTTTTCTTTCTCCTGTCCTCAGATCCGGCGACAGGGTGGCATCCAGTTGCTAGTGGACTTGTTGGACCACCGAATGACTGATGTCCACCGCAGTGCCTGCGGAGCTCTGAGGAACCTTGTCTATGGCAAAGCTAATGATGACAATAAGATCGCACTAAAGAACTGTGGAGGCATACCAGCTCTGGTCAGGCTGCTGCGAAAGACCACAGATGTGGAGATTCGGGAGCTTCTTACAGGTAATAAACAATATGTACACATACTGAGCTTCTCAGTCCACGATAAGAGTTTGTATTAGAAGATAAGATCAGAACAGAAATGCAATCCAGCACATGATGCTCTCAGCAGCAGTTTTAAATCACCACAGCAGTAATAGACCGTCATGACATTTAGCAGTTGTGTCCTAATTGCTGTTTTCTCAACAGTAAGGTCAGCTTTTGCTATATCATCAATTAATGTTTTGAAGAAGCCCAAGTTCATGAGAGAAACTCAGCTGCTCTACAGTACTTTGTCCACTCATGACTAACATTTTAATTCCCTCAAAACATGCACAGGGCACAATACTTTACATTTAATTTCAGATGCAAGGCTATGAGTCATGACTCCTGACTTTGTAGAACATTTTTCAAATCCTTTAAAATTTAGACCTCTTAGTTCACTTTCATCTACCCTATGCGATCGCACAAAAACTGACACACTTTCTCTCTTCATCAACGCACACTCAAATAAACATTCTAATTAACATTCTGTGCACTCAGACATGTAAAGAAGACAATTGTTTACCACCTGCCTGTTATCAAGTGCTGTTGACTTCAGCCTCTGTGAAAAGGGCTAGACTACAGTTGTATCCACAGCGAGTTTGTATTTCCAGTCAGTAAACACACCCATTCAGCATTCAGGATTAATTCATTTGGGGATATAAAGCCACTGAGGTCCTTCTTGTAAAAATGGGATCTTACAGGATGTCCCCAGCAATGCTACCGCTTGTGTTTTCCACTGTAAAGAGCATGGTAATACATTTCTATTTGGCATTCACATGGGTAGCCATGGCAAAAGTACTTTCACCTCTGGAGGATAGATGGAGACACGACAAAGCTGAAATACAACTTGAATTTTAAACTGATCTATGTCCAGAATCCCCAGGGGTTTATATCAATCCTGGAGCCAAATGAGAAAAATGGATTTCTCTAACCGGCACCCACGTACACGAACGCATCTCTACTGTAGTTCTGTGAGGAGTGTCTTATTTCAAGCCTTGACATGTCAGAAATCAAGGTTTTCTAGTTTCTTGAAAGGTTATATTGATTTGTGAAAATAGATTTAATAAGAATATATAAAAATACGTGTTTTGTGTTTAAGTCACAGCATTCAGTTGCTTCGGTATTCAGCAATTCAGTATTTCCCTTCAGTGCTACAGTGTAAATACACAATCTTATAAGACCAATCATGTGAAGTTATCTATAAAGAAGAAACACTGTCCTATTGTGCATACTTTTATTATTATTATTACATTACTACATTATAGACTAATGGCTTTGTCACAAATACTGCAATACCAATATTGTGCACACAGCAATAGCATCTCTACCAGAGCCCTGTTGTCTTTGTACATACTGTACAATTACAATAAGGTGTCAGTTTTAAATTTAAACACTCCAGGGGACGGTGTGTCTTCCTTTAGAGAAACCACCATTTCATTCTGAACAGTGGGTCAGAACATCATGAGAAAGATGCGGCTGCAGATTTTCTCGGCTTGATGGGCACATGGTTTCAGGGGTTACCTTCAAATCCTTATCCATCCTATCCATCCAGCCAAACTGTGCTTATATTCCAACACCAGCCCCTGAGCCTTTATATGCCCATCCCTAATTATTTATCGCTATACTTCACGTCAGGGTAAACAAGATTTTTAGTGTTATTTGTGGTAATGAAAGATGGTCATGAATACTAACACAGGCCAAGCAGTTAAGCTGCACAGGAAAACCTTATCTCAAAAATTAAGTCAGCCTATATCCTATAACATTTAGTGTGGAGCATGACCCATGTTTGCACCATGCATTTGCGGTGTGTATATTTACAGGTGTGGTGGGTATCGGAAATGGTTTAGGCTCAGCCAAAATGGTAATAAAAGTTTTGGTATGCTGCAAGATTCTTAAATAAGATTACCATACAAAGTAGAGCAGCAATTCAAGGCATGGAGCATCGAAATCCCTCCTGTCACAAATTAATCAGCTGAACGACCGACCGGACGCAGACAGGCCATGCTCTCTTCGGTCTGTCTCTCTGTCTCCCGGAGGAAATAACTCTCTCCCTGTTTTTGTTCTGTCCTTAGTCCCTCTTGCGCTCTCTCATCCCTCTGTGGTTGGAGAGCGTAATTGGCCTCTACATCTCTTCCTGCCTATCTCCTGTCCTCTTTACCGTTCCGTTTCCCTTTCTCGTGTCCTCTTGTGCTCTTACGCTGTATTGTGAGCATTTTAAATCAAGTGGGAAGTCAAGATAACTCTAGATTTGCTTAATCACACAAACCGTCACAAAAAAGATTCCGAATGTCGTACTTCCGGCAGCATGGTGGTGTGGTGGTTAGTCCCGGGTTTGATCCCCAGGCTTTTCTGTGTGGAGTTTGCATGTTCTCCCAGTTCAAAGACAGCTAATTGGAAACTAAATTGCCCGTGAGTGTGTGCATGACTGCCTGTGTGGCGCTGCGACAGACTGGTGACCTGTCCAGAGTGTACCACGCCTCTTGCCCCTAGACAGCTAGGATAGGCTCCAGCACACCCGCTACACTGAAGAAGCGGTAGAAAAGGAATGCATGTCCTACTTCCTAGGTTTTTACTTAGATGATTCAGGAAATTGAACAAACATAAGAGATACATGCAACCTGTTCCTAAAGTTCTGTTTACTAGAACTAGATAAAATATGATACACAGGTGTATCAAGGTGATTAGAACTTTATAATTTTTAATGGTTGGTCACAACTCTTCCTTCTGTGTGCTGCACAGCTCCAGCGTCGCTGTAACTTGATGCACTCTATTTACAGTTTTTTTTTCGATTGCTAAACGACAGTGGGCACAACTGGAGTCACATGTGCAAAACTCTAACTACAGTCTACATTACCAACAATCACCTGAGCTAAACAGGTCACCTCACCTGCAAAACTCATTCCAAGCAACACAACTCTAAACACATGGCTCAAAACAGGCTCAGTGCAGCAAAACACTATGCACAACCCTCACTGAGACAACACACACTGTCACTCAGAACACACTGAGAGTAAAAACACTAGCATCAAGCACCAATACAGAAAATACTAACTTTAACCTTTACAGTGTAAAGAATTTCTTTACACTGTAAATGTTAAAGTTAGTTAACCTTATCCATCCCTGGATCCTCTGGACTCGTGTCCTCACATCCGGCACTGTAACTGTTAGCATGGCTTCCAGAAGAGACATTTGGTCATGTGGGTGGTGATCAAACACTTTCCACCTCCAGGCAGAGAAAAAGGGTGAATATGCAGGCAGGTACAAAACTTGCCGCCCTTCTCCCTCCACGAACCTTGTACCATTTCCAAAATTACTCTTTCTGAGCTCTACCTATATATATATATGGGGGGGGGGTCACTAAGAAGTCTGAAACAAGACACCTGTTTAGCCTTTCAGCTGAAACTGCAATCAGCAGTGTTTGAAAGGCTCAGGGTTGAAATCTATTCTGATTTGAATGTGTGGTTCACAGTTTTGACAGCAGTATGTTAGCATTTGAAATGATTTTTGGCCATATTTTCTTGAAATGTGTTCAAATGTGTTATGGGTTGCATCACTATTTCTTTATAAAACAGCTATGTTAAAATGCCAAAGACTAACAAGGCAACTATTAGATTGTAGCTCAGCCTTGTGCTGTGCTATTTTAAAGTCAAGGAAACTTCAAGAAATGCTGCTTGATGCATTTGTCTGTACAAAAACACAGATGGAATGTCCTGACCTTACAGTTTTTTACGATTGCTAGACGACAGTGGGCACAACTGAAGTCACATGTGCAAAACTCTAACTACAGTCTGCACAGCATCAGTTCATGTGGACCAAACTCTAGTTCATTTTTCATTGCTTGAACACAGTTTTCAAAACTCTACACACTTATCCCATGACTTTAACCACAACCCGCACAACACTGTGGATTTACAGCACTTTTTGCAAATGCTAACACACTGCTGTCAAAACTGTGAACCACACATTCAAAACAGAATAGATTGTCACTGCTGATATGCAGTTTCAGCTGAAAGGCTAAACAGGTGACTTGTTTTAGACTTGTTAGTGCCCCCCCACCCACCCCCACACACACACACACACACACACACACACACATATATATATATATATTTGCATATATATGTGTGTGTATGTATATATATATATATATAGGTAGAGCTCAGAAAGAGTAATTTTGGAAATGGTACAAGGAAGACGGGTTCATGGAGGGAGAAGGTGGCAAGTTTTGTACCTGCCTGCATATTCACCCTTCCTCAACCCAATAGAGGTGAAAAGTGTTTGATCACCACCCACATGACCAAACGTCTCCTCTGGAAGCCGTGCTAACAGTTACAGTGCTGGATGTGAGGACACGAGTCCAGAGGATCCAGGGATGGATGAGGTTCTTCCCCAGATTCATGGCAAGAGAGAACGTTAGATGTGATGTTGATGAAAACCTGTGGCCTGATGCTAGAGGGAGGCAGGATCAGCCCCTCAATTATTTGTTCAAATTACAGTATATAGAGTATGTTTCTACCTTTTTCTTCTCATTACTGTAATTCCCATAAATGACTATCAACTATTGAAGCAAACTGCTAATTTTCATTTACCTTAGTAAAGAATTGTTATGTTCCAAACATTTAAATAAATCATGTGACAGAATGTTTCTCTTTTCTTTGAAATTCTTTCAACTGTAAAGGTTTTAGTTAGTATTTTCTGTATTGGTGCTTGATGTTAGTGTTTTTTCTCTCAGTGTTTTCTGAGTGACAGTGTGTGTTATCTCAGTGACGGTTGTGCATGGTGTTAGGCTGCACTGAGCTGTTTTGAGCCATGTGTTTATAGTTGTGTTGCTTTGAATGAGTTTTGCAGGTGATGTGAACTGTTCAGCTCAGGTGACTTTTGGTAGAGCAGACTGTAGTTAGAGTTTTGCACATGTATCTCCAGTTGTGCCCACTGTCGTCTAGCAATCGTAAAAAACTGTAATCTATGGCTATGGATCATGATTTGGGAAGAAAGTTATGGTATCTCATACATCCAGAATTAGGTAATGTGGCGGAGAGATATGCTAAAATAAAAATATCTGCCATGTCTGACTCACATGGTGCAACACTTTCATGTACATTCTCTTTTAAATGTACATGCTGTCAGTATCTGTGGTTCCACTTATCATTACTACTGTGTGCAGCATTGTCATCCAGTCACAGCAGAACACATCATCAGATGTGACACATCTGGATTGCTCATGTTGGCATCAGCTCTTCAGAAGCAGATATGGAAGTTGTCAAGCTCATGCTGTGATGGAAACGCTTTGCTGTCTGAATGCAATCCTGGCACAATGCTTATCCAGTTTGGTCAACGCAAAGAGATGGAAATGACAGCCTTGGCATTGTTAGATTTTCTTTTTAGCATTGTTATTTTTTTTTCAAACATATTATTTACTTATTATTTACTTTTAAATGAAAACACTGCTTAGAGTGCTTGCATAATGCTTATACGTTATAACTTATGGATTTGTATGTGTAAGCAGTCACCCTTTCATTTGTGTAGCATCAGTTTCTTTATTTCTTACTTCCTTTCTGTATATTAAAATAAGACAATTCATCAATTCACAGCATAGAATATTGTTCGATTTCCTGTTGGTGGCTTGGTCACTCAGTATGTAGAGCATTGGACTGGGCTGTGGGAGACCCAGGTTCATTTCTTGTCTCAGTCACCGTGTGTGTCCTTGAGCAAGACGCTCAGAGCAGAGAACTACAGTCGTTTCATTATAACATGTATATATGTCACCAATGACAATAGAGATGCATTATTCTATTGTCATCGACGGACACGCTGTTTCTGAATTTAGGAGCTGCATCCTTCAAAGGCTACATTTGTAGACTAATTACTATACAGACGCACAAGTATCCCATTTCGTATGGCTCCTTTAAATATAGCTACTAAATGCTGCCTTTTTTCCTCAGGCAACAAAGGACTGAGCAGCTGGATCCTTCACAGCCTAGGTTTTAATAGTGTTAATTGAAAATCATGACACGAAAGGAGTGAAAGCAAGGCAAACGTGCGACAGTGTCTGTGACCTAACACATACGTTAAAATGTACATATCGGCCATATGTACTACACATACAAGCAATTTTCAGTATTTTCAGCCAGGTTCTGCATACTACCAGTCACTATAGTCTCAAGAGCATCCTCAACTCTGCCTGAAGATGATCTTTCTCTCTCTCGCTCTCTCTCTCTCACAACACACAAACAGGGTCGAAAAACAGGCAAAGTTACATGTTACATTTGACTCAAAAACCACTTTACATGACATTCTAGTGTGTAGACCAGCATGAATGTTTTTCAACAAGAAATCTGAGCGAGATAAGAAACAAAGACATGCGGTGCAGTGTTGCAGAAGAGCGAAATATGACAGGAATAAAAACATGGTGCAAATGAGAGATAGAAAATGGCTTCAGACACATGGAAAGAGAGCCAACATGTTCATTTCCCCTCCTTCCAAATAACAGTGCATTCATAACCTCCTGCTGCTACTGATGATGTAAGGCTATGGCAATTAACCCCCTTCATCTGTCATTCAATCTTGACCCTGTGCATGTGTGGATGCGTGTCCTTTGTAGATGTGGGACACGAATACGTGCTTGTGTGTGCATACATTTATTTATAGGGAGCGGATTGTGTGCGTGAGCCAGAGTGTGTTTCGGATCAAAGATAAAACCTCAACTTTCATCCCTGAGAGACGAGAGATGATGTCATACCTTGCACAGCTGACTTTACTAAAGATGGGGGGGGGGGGGGGGGGGATCCTTCTTTGCAGCAGCAGCTGCGTGACATCATGTGACATGCCGTACATTTCACCCTAACATCACTAATGTACAAAAAACATGAATGTTTTATAAATTAGATTAATTGAAATAATATCTTCACTTCAGTAAATGACCTTGGTTGAGATGAAAGAGAATCAAATTATGATAATAAATTTGGAAAAATTTATCACAGTGTCTCATACAGTATACATAGAGCTACTGAATTAACTCAATTCACAATTTTTCACCACAGTTTTTGATTGAATTTTCTGATTTTAATGTCAAAATTTCCAACTTTAATCTCTGAATATTGTGACTTTATTCTCAGATTTCTCCAAATGTAAAGTCAGAGTTTGCATTTACGAAAGCCCCACCCACCCAAAATGGCATAAGCGCATCTGAGGGGCTCAATCTGTTTCAAAGAAACAAAATAGCACAGGATGTGATTTGTATACGTCTTTATAAGTGCATAAAATACAGGAGGGGCAAAACAGAAATACATAAACTGACCATACCCATCAAGTCTGAAAGCGATTGTTGTATATTATGCTTGAAAGGCAGGTGCAATCTGCTTACATACAGATGGTTGCAGTTATCTGAATGATGAGAAGGCATATTGGAGGAGAAATGCATGGGGGCCAAATGTCTAACACTCATGGTTATACACTACGTTTGGTAAGGAAAAAAAAAAACACATGATTACGATTACAAGTTGCCAGTTTCCTGAAAGTCTTTTCTTTTCTTCCTGAGATTTTGTTGCTATAGCTCATTAAAGGTGCCCCCAATTACAGCTTTCAAGTCTCTGTTATCTTTTGTGCACCAGTTATTTCATGATGTCACAAATCAACATGCTGTAAATACTAATGTCTAAGCTAGTTGAGAGAAAAGAGGAAAGGAAAAGTCTAAAAAGAAAGGAAAGGAGACATTCACATTTACTGACTTGTGAAATAGCACGTCACTTAAAATGAGTTTGTCTTACATCAAATGTCAATGTTATCAAAACTCCAGAATGTCTTTTTTGCCCTCTAACGCAGGAGGTAAGATGAGAAAGTAAGACAAATGACAATCTCAGCTAATTATCCTCTACTGCCTTAATACTGAGTCCAAATGGCTGACGGAGTTTAGACTAATTTGTCAAGGCGGCTTAGATGTGTAAACACTCACACAAATACACAAAGACCGATAACAGAAGTTGCAATTACACAGTCACTGTTCAGTCAAGGGTGAAAAACAACATGCCATTAAAGAAAGGATGTCTTAGTCTATCTAAGGACAGAATGTTTTACCACTATTATACAGTAGACATAATTACAACAATAAAGAATATGGTCAATAAGTGCACATATTGCTAACGATGGAAAGTGTGATATTCACAAACAATTATGTGTAGAGATTAGGCAGTAGACTGGAGGAAGGTCAGTAAGAATTATGAGTTGTGCAGATCCTCAAGGTTATCACAATTTGCGTGTGTGGGAGACTGGGGCGTTTTTTCCTACCCACTTTCTGCTATGTGTGTATTTATGTGTGTTCCAATTGGCTGACAGAGGGAAAAGTAATTGGTAGGCAAGAGAAAACTCAGTTCATTTTCTTGGTTGGCTGGTCACTCTGTTGGATTCAGGTGGGGATTAAGAACAGGGGGCGGTGTGATGGAATTTAATGTAACTGAGTTACTGCCCTATGTACTTTTCCTAATTTGTTTTACCTTATTCTCTATTAATTACAGCTGTGCTGTGACGTCCCAGAGCTGCAAATGAAAGATGGTTCTAAAAATTAGAGCAACATAAGAAAAATGGGATTCATGCGTTGTTAAAGATGAGGGATGCAAATTGAAAGTAGTGGTTGTATCTGTATAGTTGTGTGTTTTCCTGGCTTTTTGCCAAACTGTGTCATTCTGACATTCCTAAAGCCTCACGTAACAATTTAAATGATAAGTTACTATTTCTTTATAGTATAAAGAAATAATATATATAATAAATATATATAATCTATAGTAACTGGTAAGCCATAATAAACTGTTATGTAAGACCAGTACATTTCTCACTGCCTCAGTACAACCTCTACTGTACTGTAGTGGATATGCTAAAGTAAAAGACAGTAAAGTAAATTTTATGGAAAATGTATGAATATGAAAACTTTTGAGGAAGCTAACTTAGATTTGCAGATTTCACTGTAAATTGGAAATTAATAAGTTATAAGTCAAAAGATTGTTAATTATGCATCTCCATAATATAAAAGGTTGACTCAATTATAATTAAATGGCTTTTTAACAAGGTAAACACGAGACTGTACATTAATGAACCATGGTATACAGTATTTTATATCATGTAAGCATAGAAGAAGCCAGTCCTATGGGAACAGTCTTGAGGATCCAGAGTCGTGACCAGTGTCCACTATGATCTCAGTATTATGCTCACTTAACAGGAGGCTTGTGATAGGCCAAGCCAATGTCATTCAGCTTCCCTATCAGTAGGTGCTATTAGTGACCCACAGTCATTATGTTGTTTGGTGTGAGGTTTGCATGCAAGAAGATTCATTACTATCAAGTGAGACGAAACCACACAAATGCATCCCTTTAAGACTGTGGTAACCTCTGACCTTAGACCTCCAGCAGATCTGACCCAGGGGTTCAATAAGGCAAATGTGGAAAATTATCTTTTTAATTTTATTGCACAAATTGTCTTCCTCACACCTTTGCAGTGAAACTCCATATCCTGCAGGTCCAACCCAAACACGCTGTGCCAGAAGGATTTAACTGTTTTCACTTACAGTAGTTGGTTTGAAATCATGAAAATCACGTTTCACTCGACACCACAGAATAAAATGTATTATTCACACCTGTGATAAAGGTCAAAATGTCTTCCACTGGATATTGTACTTGTTTTGAGAGTGCGTCTAGTTTTTCAGATTTATGTAAAGCTACAGCAATAGGTCAAGACAAGTACAGCAGCTGTCATTTTTTGTGTTTAATCAAGCTAAAGCCTGTGGCAATACATCATACGTATAACAATTGTATTTTTGGACAGGCAGGCGCATCCCAGTTACTGTACCTGAGCTTTGACGTATGTTGACGTTACCAGGACAACCAGACGGATGCTGTGACCTGACTGTGTCATATGCGCTTCTGCGGCGTGGGGATCATGTCTCATTTGCATTCTAAGCGACGCACCCCAGAAACATCGTACATTTTAATCCATACATTTTCAGACAGGCTACTGATCTATGATGTACTACACTTTCCGCCATCAAGACTAGCCTTATTGAGATATCCAATATTCTTTAGCCTGAGAAAGCATAACAGGGGATCTTTAGTTTTTAGGTGGGAGCTGTAAGTGTCTCTTGTTCCTGTCTTCCTTCTCAGTTCCTCTGCATGTGTTTTGACCTTCCATGGTGTCTCTTTGTTGTCTTTTGCAGGTGTTTTGTGGAACCTGTCTTCATGTGATGCCCTGAAGATGCCCATCATCCAGGATGCCCTAGCTGTGCTGACCAATGCTGTAATCATCCCCCACTCTGGCTGGGACACTTCCCCCCACACACAGGAGGACCGAAAGCTGCACCTACACTCTTCTCAGGTCCTTCGCAACGCCACAGGCTGTCTCCGGTCAGTGTCAATGTCTAATTGCCTCATGACAACTAAGAAATTAAATTCTATTCGCACAGATGTTCTTTTGTCTTCTATTGAAGAACATTTTGAGAAAAACTGCCTCCTTAGTTCAAAGTATTTAGTTATTATTAGATAGTGTTGTGTGGTATTTTTACCACTGTACACAGAGAAGTGACAGACTTAGCTATATTTAAGATGACTCATCATTTGGCTTCAGAGCTGCTGTGGCTTTTTGTTTCCTCACTTGCTAGTTTGTAGTCAGACAGTTCGGTTTGAAAGCAGTAAGACTGTCACACATAGTGTGCTGTTTTGGCTGTGCTCCAGCAGAGGACACGCAACAAAAAAACAATAACTTTATGAGTTAGTGTTTTCTATTCACAGTTCAGTTACATGAAAACATTACCTACATACAGTATGTACGTGCCAGGCCGACCATTAGATGGATTTCAATCTTAGATTGTGACTTGTTTTGCCCATTTAGGGGCATCTCAGACACATGTAAATACATTGTTAATATGCTGCACTTTTGCGAGGGATTGCGAGCTACAGTAGTTTGTTAACAGTTCACTGGTTATGATGGATTTTTATTTGTCAATGTTTACCAGTGGTGTAATCCTGGAAAATGTTCATTCTACTAGATTCTTAACTTAAAATTTACCAGACTGATCTTCATGCTGCACCGTTTAGCCCTTTTTTAAACATTATGAGACTTTATTCATGTTTCATATCCACTTGATTTGCAATCACTCTCCATGAGTCATTCCATCTATGCAGAAGTTGATGTGACATGGTTTGGCCAATATGCCAATTATATCACTGCCCCGTTCCATTGTAATACGATGTTAATATTGTAGTTATCATATAAGCTTTAATTGCATCAGTGTGTCACACAGCATAGCTGGGTCAAATATGCATCGAAGGGCCTTATTAGGATAAATAAACATATGTATTATTGCATTGTTTGTTTTTGTTCTGTGTTTTAATGGACCTTGCTCATTCTTACTGATTGCAAAAATCAAGCACAGGAAGAAGGAGGTCGGCGTAATGGAAGCATAATTAATAGTGGTTGTGTCACGCCAACCGCACAAACTAATATATCATCTGCCTTTTAAACACCATAATTAAACAAAGTGTCTGGATTAAGTGTGTGTGCCTGAACGGTGATGCTGAGACAGCATTCGATACAATTCAATAAGAAAGCTCTGTGGCTCTGATAACAATGCATTGAAGCAGAGGCTTTTACAATTGTTCAGTTGCTTTCAGGAGATTCATCTGTGTAAATCCATCACAACATGTTTAGTGCTTATATCATCCTTTAAAACCAGACATATACCTTGTGAAGTCTTAATTTCATATCTAGGTTCTGCTAAATCAAATCAAAGTAGAATGACACAAATGTGTTGTGTTGTAGCAAATGCAGCATTTTCTGTCTAAAAATATGGTTTTATAATGTTTTGTCTTCATTGTAATTCTGATAGTGTAAGTATAAATTTCCTATTTTGCTCAATAATATATGGAAAATTCACCATATTCATTTTTATGTCAGTGTCAGGGTCTGGGCTTTCTGCCTGTCTGTCACTCTCTGCATTCAGTCATCTCCATGTCTCTCCTGACTACTTTTGCTGCTCCTCATCCTGCTCATTAGGCTATACTCCTGCCCCTGCCCAACTGTTTATGGTCTTCATAACAAGTCACACATATACAGTAAACTGTTCATTTTGAACATGCTATTCTTCCTGCCCCTTCCACTTGGCAGGTTTTACTCATTCCTTACTGCCCTCGTTTACAGATAATTATCTCACCTAATGATATGTATTTGACACGATCCTTTTCCTTCACCTTTATTAGCAATACTGCGATGGAAAGCGAATATGTACGTCCTCATTCTCTACCTCAATGTTCTCCGCTCTCCAGACTTCTAGTTTTTGGTTAATAATGCCACTATCTGAGTTTTGATGTGTGGCGTTCTTTGTGGGTTGACGTTAAAAAACACACAGAGCGTTTTCACATTCTCAATCAAACAAAGATAAAAAATAATGATGTTATTAGATTATATTCTTTTCATGCATTTTGCTTTTGGAGACCACAGCAGTTATGTATACTGTGCTTACATCACTCAGACAGGGAAAGGGTAGGGATATTTAAACATGCACAAATGTTTTTACACGACATGAATTACAAGGCACCTGTAGGTGACTGGCTCCAAATGAGCCTCTAGCTCATCCAATAGCTCGCTGGGCAGATTATGTTTTTATTACATCATTTTTATCCCATCCCTTACAATATATTAACACCAGTAGTAAAATGGTTATTGACACATTTGTTAATTTCTTCTATGCCTCCTTGTGCTTTTCAAACATATTAAAAATACTGCTGATGCAGTCCCTGCCACTGCCAATTCAAGCTTCATATTCCTCATAGTGATAAGTGGATGAGGTTTGCAGAGCCTTTTATACTATACAGTATATAGAATGCTCTTAATCTAGAAATACATATACATAATAGATATTTCTTCTTGCACAAACTTTGCATTTAGTCAAACTAAAGCATATCTGCTGTGAACCAGCTGTTTTGTTATGCTGTTGTTTCTAAAGCATCAAACATTGTTTCATCAAATGGAAAAAAAAAGAGATAGTAATGAAACATCAATAGTGTTTAGTTGTTGTTTTTTTTGCCAGTCTGCTATTGCATACAGTACATAGATTACTTACAGTACAGGTGTACAGTAGTGGGTTTGCCTTTGTCTCTAATCAGTAATCTCAGCAGCAATATGTCTAGTCACCTGCTCTGGATGAAAACAAAATACACACATTGCCTTCTAACAAAAGCTTAAGTCAATTCTGATCCTATTTTTATGTGAAAACACATCTGGTATCTTGATGAATTTGCGTCTTGTGTGTGTGTGTGTGTGTGTGTATTGCAGGAGATTACTTTGTGTGGACAGCTCCCTCAACTTGAAGAGAGCTAATTCATTTTTCTCACGCCTCGTTAGGGAATGCTGGGAGTCTGATTAAAGATTGAATATTTCATGGTGGGTTTGGTATATTGCCGGCCACCTGCTCTCTCTCTCTCTCTGTCTTGCCCCTTCTCTCTTTCCATCTCCTATAATCGACCTCCCTCTCTATTTTTCGACTCCCTCTCCTCTCTCGCTCTGTCTCCATCTCGTTCTATTACTCAATTTCTTTTCTCTCTGTCATATTATCCATCTCTTATTGTTGTCTTCTTCTGTCTCGTGGTTTTTACACACACACTTTCTTTCTCTGCTTACTCACTGCTTGGTACGCCGCTTGTGTGTGCGTATGCTGTCGTGCCAACTAACAGGTGGCGCAGAAACTTGTGCTGCTTTACCGAACATGAATTATATGTATTGAATTTGCAGGTGTGACACAAATTCGTCGTAATTAATGAAGAGCAGGTGAGCCCCACTGATAAGAAACACAAAATTAACATTAATACCATATACCCGTTCCCACGCCAGTACTACTGTGTGTGCTATACTGAAGATCTGAACTAAGATTTGCTCCATGTTAACACTGTCACCATCACCAATTGCACTATAACCACTTATTTTACTTTTAATTGTTCAAAGATCTGCAAAAAGAAAGCAGCACTTGCCTCTTACATACATCCATCATCCATACATCTATTGAATTATCTGTGTACTGTAGATGAGACAACAACGTGCCCATAAGCTCTTTGCACACCTAGTTTGTGCTAAATTAATTGAATATCTGTTTGGGAATAAGGAGCACTAAAGTATAACATCAACTGACACAACAAAAGCTCAAAGGTAGTGCTTTGTTATAACCAGTTTAGTACTGTGAATCAACCTGTGGATGAAGCAAACCTGAGCTGCCAGGAGGTGGCTGGGAGAAGATGGTGGTGGTTTGCATCTTTTGTCAGGGTACTCTGGTTTTTTCCCCCAAACCCCACCAAACTATCTAACATGGCCCTGTTGCCAAGTATATGCTTTAGTTGGGCTCAGAGGTTGAGCTGTCACCCACTAATCGTAGGATTGATAGCTTCCTCAGTCACGTGCCGAAGTATCCTTGGGTGTGTCAGTCAAGCTGCATAACAGCTCTGCCTCCGGTGTGTGAATGTGTGTGTTTGTGAGTGCGAATGGGTGACTGAGACGCTGCGTCTAAGCACTTTGAGTACTGATAGGTAGAAAAGTACTATACAAGTGAAGACCATTTACTTTACATTACATGTATGTACTTGTCAGGGATTAAAGTAAATTGTAAAAGCCAGGGGGAGATGCACACTAAAGTAGATGCACACTAAATCATCACATCAGCTCGTCAACACCATGAAAGATTCAAGCAGTGATTTAAGTGTATAATTAAAAGATGATGCTTATGTGGTTCAATGAAACTCAGACTCCACTGAGACCTAGAAACAAACAGCTGAATTACTAAGACACATCACTTCACTTTTGTCTTTGCAATCTGGGAGTTGACTCGGGGCAACCTGATTTACTACTCATCTTAGTAGCTTCTTCAGTATACGGAAGGTTAGTTAAGGCATCCCTTAAGTCTGAAAATATGACTTTTTTTCTAAACTGCAAATAGCCATTAGTACACCACTAGAACCATTAAAGATATGGGTGTTGACTGGGGCTTGTGGAGAAAGGCTACTACTGCTGTAAATCAATGGAGCCAAGCTTATGCATAATGCATCACTCACTCACACACTATCTTAGCTGCTCATTTTTCGTAAGGTTCGCGGGCAGGCTGGAGCTTATCTCAGTTGACAATCGGCAAGAAGCGGGGTTCACCCTGGACAAGTTACCAGACTACTCACACCTACAGACAATTTATACTCCCCAATAAACCTGAAGTCACTGCATGTCTGCCAAAGTACCCCAAGAAACCCCACCAGACACTAGGAAAACATGTAAACTCCACACAGAGAGGCCCTAGGAAAACCAGGACCTTTTTTCTATGTGGCAAAAAGTGTCCAAACTGCCACACCACCTGGATTTATAATTGTAAAATATTATTTAGTAAATGCCAACAGTGTACTGAAGGGTGATTTTGTTTCTTTGGCATTGTTGTAGCATGATCCCAGAGTTTGACACCAAGCCTACTTGTGTACACAAATGTCTTGCACTGTTAAATCTGTAGATATTATAATGTACGTCAAGTGGCCATAGGCGTCTATTTGTAGGTCTAAATGTGAAATCTTGCAAATGTGTAAGACCACACCAAGCACAGTCAGGTCACTAATTTGTGATAGGGATGGGGAAAGGCAAATGCAACTAATGAAGCTTTGTCAGCTTGGTGCCATTTCTCATTGACACTCAAAGCCATCTTTAATGATCTGACATTTAAAGGGTATTCTGCTCATCCGCTGTCTCCTCCTTGTCACACAAACAGCTATACATACAGTGTGCAACGTCGCCTAGTCAGAAGCCATAAGCCTCGTACATGTACGTATGTACATGCTCAACTGCGGGAAGGTACTGAAAGCTGAATATAGATTGCATCGAGGTAAAGAGAGTGTATAGGATATTCAGAAACTGTGTGTATTAACTTTTACCCTGACACTGACACTGCGCGTGTGTGTGTCTAACAGGAATGTGAGTTCTGCAGGCGAGGAGGCCCGGAGGAGAATGAGGGAGTGTGAGGGCCTGACAGACGCACTACTCTACGTCATCCAGACAGCTCTGGGGAGCAGTGAGATTGACAGCAAGGTAACTCACACACACTGACCTGCACTCTTGCACGTAACAACTGCAACACACAAAATCTTCTGACCTCCAGGTGATTGAAATAGAAATTCGCGTGAATGAAACTACACTCATAGTGGCAGGGAGTGTTAATAGTCTGTGTGGAGGGTGGGGAGGGGGGTCTGTTATTAATCAAAGCCTTCCAATAACAAACTACATAATATAGAACATTTAATTATTTTTTTATATTATTGATGTGTGTTAGTCAACCCAGATGGCCAGTGGCACAAATATGACTGGCACTAGTGTTTGCTTGTAAGCAAGCATGTGAATGTGTTTGTGTGCTTCCAGGGTACACGTGAGATTGTTTAGGTGCAAGCGTGGATGTGTTGGCGTGTTGAGTGCAAGATGTGGAGTTTTTAATCCGAGATCAAAGGCTGTGACTGCATGGACACTCACAACAATAGGATTAGTTTGTGTATTTGTGTGAGTTTCTCTGTTGACACTATGCATACAGCACATATGAGTAGTCTATCCACTGTGTGTGTTTGCCTGATTGCCATCTGTCCTCCATCTCTTTATCGCTTTCCCTTCTCCTTTCTTTCTTTCAACTATATCCATCCTTATTTTCCTCAGACCATAGAGAACTGTGTGTGCATCTTGAGGAACTTGTCGTACCGACTGGCTGCAGAGACGTCTCACAGTCAGCAGGGGGGATCCGAGGAGCTAGACGGTCTGTTGTGTGACACTGGTGGGAAGGATGCAGAGAGCTCTGGATGCTGGGGCAAGAAGAAGAAGAAAAAGAAGGGACAAGACCAGGTTAGTGCAGCAAGGTTTGATTTTCTTTATTTATCCCATATGTAGTATGTGGTGGTGGAGCTGCCTCGTGAATTAGTATCACTGCCAACCAGAATCGCGTCAGCTTGTCAGTAGTCAGTAAAATAAAACAACCAACCTCCTTTTATTTACAGACAGGACATTGCAGTAGGGAAATCTTTTTGAACTATCATATCATATCATAGATATATTAAGGAGGCCTGGATATAGTGGCTTACAGAAAAGGCAGCCAATTCCTTAAACTCACTTAGTGTGGTGCTACTAACTACCTACTCCAAAAATAATCTGGATGCTTTCAACCATAGAACTGGCTACTGCTCCTGTCGAAAGAGCATACAAAGCACACTCACTTCCTTTTCCCAGTAAGGAGGTCAGCAGATATATAGATATGATATCACCATGCACTCAAGTTAATCAGGTTTTTATGGGTCATTATTTCTAAATGATATATGACATATGAAAAACTCAACAAATTCCACAGTATGCATGTCATTCTTTAAAAAGATGTATTCTTCAACAGGCAACATAAAGTGTAATCCTGCATTTAGTTAAGAATAATTTGCTCTTTTTGGATGAAGAGTTGGCAGAAACCAAATGGCTGCCTTGGAGTTGACTCAAAACTCTTGTCAATCTAATAAGCAATCAGCATCACATTCTGGTTGAGTGGAACACATCCTTTACAAAATCTAGTAAAGCGGTAGAAATTGCAAATCTAACACTTCCGGTAGATCAGCGTTGGTGAATTGCTCATTAGCTCTGGGTGCTTTTTTGTGAACTAACCTTTTGTGTGCAGACATAACCAAGGAGACGAAAGAGCTTAAAGCTAACCCTGGGATGAGAAATAAAGGGACAAATCATAACTTTTCCATAATAATAAAACGTAACACCCACCTCTCCCCCGTAACCGTCTCTCTCCACTCCAGTGCAGCTGTGGGTGATTACCATGAAGTAGCGATTGGGGAGCTTGTTCGAGCAGGCAAAACTCCATCAACTGTGAGGAGAGGAGAAGAGGGGACGATGGTATAGAAGATAGAAAGGAAAACTGGGGTGAAGTGGAAGGCTTGAAAATACAAAAGCACGAGAGAGGACAGGGAAAAAAGTGGGCAAAGGCAGAAAAGGAGCAAGTACTGAAAATGTGATTTTACTTCCAGGCAGCATGTTGGCAGTATTTCCGAACAGATGTCATGTGAGATTACATCATTGCATTGTATGTAAGGAAGATAAAACTGAAATGAAAATGTGGACATATACTATATAATGACAACAGGAGGACGTAGGAGATTAGTAGGCCTTCACACAGGAACATATTACCAAATCCAACAACAACATTTAGGCAACAATTTAAGACATAAATGCAATATGTGTCGAATCGTCAATGATCTATACAAAGGTATATTTCAACTACTTTAAATACCTCGACAGAGATTAAACATTACAGTATAAGATGGACTTTGTGTCTGTGTTTTATAAAATACTACAGAGTAGATTGAAAAACCAAATCAACAAATAGATGAATACCAGCTTATTGAAACTCTTCTTATGAATAATTAATCCTCTCTCTCTCTCCGTTCCTGTTATTGCCTAGGAGGATCGTGCTGGCGTCCTACCACAGGCTAACCTTGCCTCTCACAGAATTCAAAATGCTTTTTCATCCTG
This sequence comes from Macropodus opercularis, assembly GCA_030770545.1. Taxonomy (NCBI): domain Eukaryota; kingdom Metazoa; phylum Chordata; class Actinopteri; order Anabantiformes; family Osphronemidae; genus Macropodus; species Macropodus opercularis. The sequence continues at coordinate 3,232,861 of CM061105.1, forward strand.
AATTATGTCTCATCTTCCACAGTGGGATGGCGTTGGCCCGTTTCCAGACTTGGCGGAGCCCCCAAAAGGCATCCAGATGTTATGGCACCCCACCATTGTCAAGCCCTACCTTACTCTGCTGTCTGAGTGTTCTAACCCAGACACCCTGGAGGGTGCAGCTGGGGCTCTGCAGAACCTAGCTGCTGGCAGCTGGAAGGTAAGAACTTACTGTAGTACACTGATTTTTTTTTTTTACTGTAAAAGGTGTCTGTGGAGTGTATATACTGTACAGTGTATATATATTTTAGACAGAGAGAAATCCTTATACACAGCGAAATATATACTTATACCCCCCAGTAATGTGAACATTTTCTGTCAGTGGTTACCAAAACTGATCTACTAACAGTGTAAGGAACAAAATATAAGTTAACCTTATGCTAAAATTTATTTTCAAGTAATACTGTTCATCATTCAATAAAGTGTGTAATCCAAAAATATTATATAAGTTTTAGAGTACTCGCAACAGAAGAATTTTCATAGTTAGGTTAGTTGAGTTATTTACCTTAGTTATTTATCTCTTATTTCAAGCGTATAATGTGAGACCACATTTGTGTCATGTGTCATTTTTCTGTTTCCTCCCCAGTGGTCAGTCTATATACGGGCTGCAGTACGTAAGGAAAAGGGCCTTCCTATACTGGTGGAGTTGCTGAGGATAGACAATGACCGGGTGGTGTGTGCCGTGGCTACTGCGCTGAGAAACATGGCACTAGACATCAGGAACAAGGAGCTCATTGGTGAGTTAAAACCAAGAGAAAACACAGTCTAAGAATAAAAGAAAAGTGAATTAGTCTGTAGTGAGTTATTGAATAATTTCGAAAACAAATCAGCTTTTTTTCTTGATACAAGTGAAGTAATGTGTCTAATCCTGCTTTAATTGAAGATAATGGCACTTAAAAGAAGTGCCATTGTAGAATTAGTCACTCGCTTTAATCCATAAAATAATACTTGTAATGTGGACATGAGTAGCATTCATCTTTTAAAGAGCTGGTGAACTGTCTTTAGGTTGATTGTGAAAGAAGAGTTTCTTTAGGAAATTAGGTAAATGGCTTTATAGTGTTTTCTCCAGCAGAAAGTACAGTTACTGATTTTCCTTTGCACACTCAGAGGCTTTTCTGTTGAGCCCCATACTGTAGCAACAACCACATGTCTTCTTCCACTGCCTCTGTCTCACGCTTGAGGCTGTGAGCTCTGTGTGTTTGCTTGTCTAAGTGAACGCAACCGTCGATGTGTGTAATGTGCAGTGTATGGAGGTTGCCACCAAATACGCAGACATGCCACAGGACACGCATGCATATTTTGATCAGACATATTGTCTTACCCAGACTGGAGTTGTGTCAGCATGATAAAAATGCCTTAGAGACACAGCTTGTTGTGTAGTAGTAGATAAAGAGTAGATGTTTTCGGCACAGGTCTGCTGTGAGCTGTTGGTTTGTATGTTTGTAAGAATAGTTAAATTAAGCTGTTTACACAATGCAGTTATGTTGGATGACTTACTACAACAACCCGGTCTATGTGTGAGTAAGTCAGCGAGTCATTAAAGTTACTTCACGCAGCGTGTACACTCCCTGCTCCACTGTGCCCTTTGACCTTCTACTACGTGTGTGCATGTCTGAAAACAGCTAATGATTTGGTGTTACTGTTTATGTGCTCATTATCGTCCTGCCTTCAGTCTGATAAACCATAATTTACCCTGAGCATGGTTCATGTACAGTGTCTATATACTTTAGCATCTAGCAGTGCCCCATCTGCAGGATACACACCATACAAGTACAAAAATTAAATGTAATTAGTTTTTATATCTGGTATTTAATTTCTATTTTCATACACAGTTCTATAAATATGCTTAAGGTAGTGCATCCGGAGGCAAACATAGTCTAGATGTGAACGGCAGTTGGTCATGACATGTCCCTACTGCCCCCACACCAGAGTTATAACCTAAAAAGAACATGAACTGGAGGAGATTTCATTAGAGGTGCCATGGGGAATGAAGTGTAGAAACACATGGCTTTGTCTCCATTGCTGTGTACAGGACACAATGTTTTCATTCCTTTTTTTTTTTTTATCCCAGTCCACATTTTGGACTGTACAGCTGAGGTCTTTCACATTCCAAATATATATTTATGCAGCTTGTGTTACACATAATCAGAATTGTCGGAGATACAGCACTGATTTGGACCTTGATTCATACAAAAGAACAAATCAATTTATCTTCGTCTACAGTAGTTCCCACCTTGACAACTATTGTAAAGCAAAAAGCTAAATCATTCAAATTCATTTTCTCACATTGCAAACTTTGCAAAGTGCTGTTATCATTTTGACAAAACATAACAGATTGTTGTATTCAGGCTTTATAAATACTGTTTAATACGCCAAATTAATACGTCCTGCCAAATAACAAAAGACCAAATAAATGCAATCTTATTTCCATACTTTCGAATTCTTTCCATATCTGAAACCTTTAGCCTGCATTATTTTACCGCACTCACGCTGTCATTCTCTGTCTAACCATGCCCACAGGTAAATACGCCATGAGGGACCTGGTGCACCGTTTGCCTGGGGGCAGCAACAACAACAACAGCAGTGGTGGGGGAGGAAGCACCAACAGCAGTGTCCTGGTGGGGAAGACCATGTCAGATGACACCGTCACAGCTATCTGCTGTGCGCTGCATGAGGTCATCACCAAGAACATGGAGAACACCAAGGCCCTGAGGGATGCCGGCGGTATTGAGAAGCTTATCGGCATTGCCCGCAGCAAAGGAGACAAGTAAGCTGAATGAGAAGATGTTGACATGTTACATACAGTAGGTAGAAAACAAAATGACAGGAAAATTGGAAAGAGCTTTTATTGTTTGACTGTTAACCTTATGTTTTACAAATCTTTTAAAACCAATATCAGATTGAAATGCTGACATTTATGAAGTAACTACTGCAATATACGAGGGGCAGTGGTATAGAGATGCATTCTCTGGATGCTCTGGTTTCCTCACAAACTCCAAAGACATCAAGTCAGGTTTATTGGAGACCATAAACATCCCGTACTGTAGGTGTCAGAGTGAGTGAGTGAGTGATTGTCTGTCTGAATACGTGGTCCTGTGATGGACTGGCAACCTGTCCAGGGTGTACCCAGCCTTTCGCATGATGACAGCTGAACTCCAGCATAGATGACGATATGACAGTACGTAAAACAAGAAACCTACAAATATACAGCAGAGCTGCATTTTGTATTTAATTGGTTTAATATTTACACCTGTTAATTGTGAGGTGCTCACTCCTGGATGCTACAGTCTGGTGTCATACAGTACGTATACCATAAGGACAGCAAATTTACTCATTGACACATGTTGTTAGTGGGGCTAGGAGGCTAATTGAAGGAGCAAGCAGGGTGCAGTGAAGACGTAGACAGAATAAATACAGCAGGTAGGTGGATAAATCATGCAGCAGAGACACTGAGGTTTGGCAGGAGCAAGGTAAGAGTACAGATTTTAAGAAGCTGTGTATTGTCAAAACAGTCAACAAAAAAACAAAAGATTCGACGGAAAGTTTGGCCAGTTAGATCCCTGTGCACATCTCCACACTGTTTGTTTACCAGCAGAGAATTTGTTTTCTTTGACAGTTGACAGTAACAAAAAAAAAGCTATGAGAAAAGCAGAGGGGTTGACAGCTATTTCAGCTAGCTTGCATGCATCCATTCTTGTTACCCTCTGAAAATATATTTTATACAATTACTGTATGTATCTGTGTTAAAGGTCATGCGTATAAAAAGCTCATTCTAACCTGCATGAAAGTCAGTTCTTTGGGTGATCAATTAGTTTACAGTCACAAAATCTTGTATAGCATCTGTGAAATAAGCAAATAATTGTGAAATAAGTTCTTTAACATACTGTGTAAAATTTAGGGTTAGATTTACAGACCAATTATACTGGTATCATTTTTGAGAAGGTAAGATGTTATCTATTCTGTCTGGAAGCTGCAGGGAGTTTACAATGTTTTCTTTTTCATTCTTCATTATGTTTCTGTTCCTCTGAGAAGCATAAGAGCTGCTGAGCTTTATGCTGTATGTGTTTTTATCTCTGCTGAATTCCCAGACATAGTCCCAAAGTGGTGAAGGCTGCATCTCAGGTTTTGAACAGCATGTGGCAATACAGAGACCTCCGCAGCCTCTACAAAAAGGTACCACTTAACTGAGTGTTTATAAATCTTTCAGCACTACTGACAGACAGAAATTTGAATAATTAGGAATGACACTAGTAGTAAAATATTATTTCCACCTCTCCTTCCTTTCTTTTCCCTCTCTTCCTCTCCGCACCAGGATGGCTACTCCCAGTACCATTTCATCGGCTCTTCCTCTACGATAGAGAGAGACAGACAGCGACCTTATTCTTCGTCTCGTACTCCGTCCATCTCTCCCGTACGAACCTCACCCAACAATCGATCAGGTAAGTGTAGAGGCCTCCCCTGCTCTGCATTAGCCCTCCAGGATTCATCAGACAAACCTTTCTTCAACATAGATGCATAACCTTCACACTATGCATACTACTACTATGACATATTACTCTGCACTGTTCCCATGAAGAAAATGTCCTGTACAGTAGTTAGTGCTTGATTAATATAAATTCAGGTAATGGGGTTCCCACAAGAATTTTAAAAGACCGCAATATTAATCAAAAGCCAAATGTGTCCTAAAAGGTTAATATCACAAAGGTGATGCACTTAATTCGATGAATATCTCTACCTAATTATTTCCCTCTTGACCAGAGCGGTGGGTGGACTGACTGTATAACCTCCATTTCCCTACTTAGAACCATGGTGCTACCAGTGTCAAACTCACACTTTTCTATGTCTGTTAGTAATTAACCATAATTAAAATCAATTTGACAGGCTTCATTTGCATTTGAATAGGTTTGGTGTTGCCACCAACAATAAAAAGGAATCACCAAAATTGGATTTATGAGACAGTGTTAAAATGATAAACAGTGTTTTCTGGATGCTAATTTAAATGTTGTCTCTCAGTTTACAAATGTGCTAGCAGTCACAGATGGCCCATCAAGCCATTTGTTTAATTTCCCTGTTGTGGAAATGTCTTGTGAAGCCAAGAAAATGTTCTTTAGAGTGTAACAAGCCTAAAGAATGTACATTCCCATCACAGTTGGTCAGCACAGGACAGCATATAACAAGTCATGTAGCTGCTGACCGGTATAAATATAATAAGTGTGTTATAAAGTACATGATAAGAAACAAAGAAACAGATGCAGCTCCACAAACCTGGCAGACTGAACCACAGTCGTCTGTCTGTCTGTTTGTCTGTGAAGGCCTGTTGTTAATGAAATGAATATATATAATGTAAAACCATGTATATGGGCTGTAGTGAATACAGTACAAGTGAAGAAATAGAGTGAAGCAGGAGGAATGACTCAGTATTTACTGCATGTCTCTGAATTTACACTCTGGTCAAAAAGCTAAGGATGTGTGAAAAATGGCACACGACTAGAGAGACACTGTACAATATTAAAAGCATGTTTTCTTTCCAGGGTGATGGTTTCAGAAAATCACACATGCAGTGAACCCTCAGGAGGCTGTGCCTTTGTTTGGATTCAGCTGCTTAAATACAAAATTTACAATTCTTGAATCAGTCTGAAATCACTGCTATGAAATATTGCCCTTCCTGTTCCCCCACTGATTCCACAGTGTATTGATGATCTCTTGATGATTAATTTAAGCGTAGACATATTCTTTTCGTAGCAAGCGCCCCTGCTTCCCCCAGGGAGATGATGGCGTTAAAGGAGAGAAAGGCAGACTATGAGTCAACTGGCAATGCCAGTTACCATGGCAACAAGGGCGAGCACACATCCCGGAAGGACGCCATGACGGGTAGGAATGCCGTGCTTAGAGTAGAAACTGTAGTAAATATAAATGCAAAATAGCTCTTCAGCATATAGTTATTTGTTGTTTTGCAAGAGTTGTATGAGAAATTTTATCCGAGTCTCATACAGTAGATGTGCAATGGATATAAAACTATAGCCAAGAAACAGCTTAAAGTATTACCACCTAAAATCTTCACCTTCACTGTCTCCGTAGGTCAAATCTCTGGTGGGTCATCAACACTACACAGAGGAGCATATGTGTCACCCACTGATGAACTGAAGTATAATCAGGTACAGGTATTACCTTTGCATGGTTTGCGTGGCATTTTTCACAGAGGAAAATGAGGTGAGCTCTAATCAAACCAAAAAATAAAATAAAAAGGCACGATGGACACAGTTACTACAACTTATATGTTTTCAGTGCTCCAGCTTCTGTGGGGAAGAAAATAAAACACCCACACACTCACCTTCTCTCACTTAAGCTTCATTTCCACTTGTTGTTTTCCACGTCTTTATGACTCATATCACCTTTAAGAGAAAGGATTGTTGCATATGAACCCTACAGCACAGCTAAATGGAGATGAAATGACACAGCAACACTTTAAGTCTTTACATGAATAGAGTGACTAACAGTGAGCCCATAAAGACACTATTACTGTAGCTCTGCAAAGATTTACTATAAAGGTGTAAACAATACATCTATATGGTGCTCTTTTTTAAACATCATTAGAATATTCAGCTCTCCCAGTTGTTGTGTTATCTTTCTGGGATGAGTAATAGGAGCAAAGTAATTGTTTAAAAAACCTGAGTCATCAGTTGTCTCAAAGCTGTCAGCTGTAAACATTGTTCCTGCTCTTTTGTCTTTCAGTAGCAGTAGCTAATTTATGTTATGTTAAGTTGTGAACCAATGTATCCTAATCTTCCTTTAGTTAGTGAAGATGTTGCTTTTGTTTGCAGATTTCTTCTCAAGGCTTGCCTTCTGAGCCCTATCCTCCCTTTCAAAACCCTCCCCCACTGGACAGCAACTACGAGGACCAGCCTTTCCACGAGAACCAGGTTCACACAGGAGGGCGCCCCCCGCAGGGTGATCTCAACATGCACCTGCAGGGTCTCAAGTCCACTGGCAACTATGTAGACTTCTACTCAGCCTCACGACCTTACAGTGAGCTCAATTACGAAACCAGCCACTACCCAGCCTCACCAGACTCCTGGGTCTGAAGGGAGATGAGGGTGGAGGAGTAGTTTGGGGATGTGGAAAAGAAAAGAGAGGGGTGGTGGAATTTTAGTGGAAGAAGGAACATGAAAGACAGATTTCCTCCCTCCGCATCCTCCCTTGTAGTTCCTGAGTAGCATCATAAGTAGCAGGACGACTGACGGGGGTAGAGGAGCAGGAAAGGAGATGCAAGGTGAAGACACGTTAATGTCCTTTCAGAGACATCTAATGGAGGAGGGAGACATGACGGATAAGCAGCAGGAGCAAATGGAGGCGCAGTCATGCATGTGCATGCCCACCAACAACGAACAATCGACACATTTTTATTTCTGTGTTTCGTTTGTGGACAACAACTGCTAAAGAAGGTTCAGCATACACATAGACCTCCAGCACCCAACGGCTTTTGGAGACAGAAACCATGAAAAAGAAGATGAAGGTAAAGCGTGACAGGAATGGAGGACAGTGGAAGAGAAGTCATTGGACTCAAGGACGGAAGGTTTTGAATGAACGGGTGAGCGATACCTGTAAATATGTGGTATAACAAGGCTTTTAGTAATGTGAAGCACAAGAAGCAGAGCTGTAGGACACATAGGACATCTGTCACACAAACATTAGTTTCTCTCTGTGGCTTCAGTGTGATACATCCTCCCCCTGGCAAAGACTGCTTCAGGACGTCGTCATTTGTAACTGTTTTTTTTTTCTTTAGGTTGTCTTTCTACTTTTTAAATTCTCAATTCTAGTTGTATAGTACTTCGTGTACACTGTACATTTACGGAGATGCATTATGGTACTGTTGCACTATTTTCTGTGTCCTGTCAGGCCTTTTGCCTCACTTCCTCACTCACTACCCCACAACCAGAAACAAATACACACTGTATAACACCCTCAAACTTTCACAAGTCACTCCAGCTACAGGTGGATGTCAACACACTTATGAAAACACGGGATATAAGATAAGCATTGCAGCATATTTTCTAGTAGGTCACGGTGCTCCTTTTACTGCCCTACAGGTTTTCACAGAATAGTACAGCTGCCAACCGAGCTGAAGAGAAGCTCAACCTGTTCAGTGGCCTCTTCTGTGACTAAACGGTTTTTATTTTTGGCAACTGTATTTCCCTGTTAACACTACAGTTCTTCTCTTTGTTCACATGAGCTTGCTCTTCAAGTAAAGTGTATATAACCGTGCCAAACAAGGGTTACTTCGCTTCAGCTGAGGAAGGTGGGTTAGGGGCATTAAGAAGGGTCAAAGTTTAGCTGAAATCTTCAGCAGAGCATTCTTGCGGTTCTATTGATTCTGGCTTGTAAATGCTTTGGTTTTTCTAAACTGTGTTTTACCGGGACAAAATAGTACCAGGACTGGGGGGAAAAAGTAAAGATTAAACCAAGAAAATAATAGAAAACCACAGAGGAACTGTGACTGGGCGGAGCCTCGCTTCCTCCAAAGTTGTACAAAATTAGTTACTTTCTGTGTTGTAAAATAATCATTGTTTGAAGAACAAAAATCTTTTCTGAGAGATGAGCAGCAGTTCTAACTTCATGGTAGACAAAACTGTTAATAGATTACGGATATATATATTATATAAATATATACTTTTTAATGTGCAGATGTGGACGTCACTTATAGCAGCAACATTATGGAAAAAGACCTGTAAAAACAGCTACATGTAGGAATTGAATTCACTTTTTTTATTTACTGGACAACACACTAAATTGTCAACTTTGTGTAGTAATGTTGTTGCTACGTGGAGTAGAGTAGACCAGGGTTCGGGGATCCACGTTGTCAATAAAGCAGGTATTATGCCGTTGAGGAATATTCAAAAAGGGTCTTACGCCGTTGAGAAATATTTCCAAAACTGTATTTTAAGTGTGCCACCCTTCACATACACAATAAACTATTGATTAGAAGCTGATGAGTTTTTTTTTACTTCACAGATGGTGTCTTAAATCACGTAACAGAGAACAATCAAAGTGCATAACACCCAGCAGTTTTTAATTGGTCTCATGCAAATTTGAGAAAAAACAACAGACCATGAATGCATGATTATTTGTTATCGTAATTTTTTTTTTTTTTCTGTAAGTGCGGAAGGCTAAATTGCAAAACATGACAACAGGCCCTGACTCTCCCTATCCACTGCTGTTTAGAAGTCCTAGAGGTCATCTTCTGAAGCTTGAAATATGACTCATCGTGTCCCAACAAAAACACTGGATGAAAAGCAGATGTACTGTATTTGTTAGTACATACATAACAGCGTTATGTATGTCCTTGTGATCCTTAGGCAGAAAAACCTGACTATAAGACCTGTATGTAGATATAATGTCGGTAACTTTTTTGTTGATAGACTAAATGTGTTTTAAAAAGAGAATTGTGAATCTTTCTATTGCCTCAAACAGATTGCAACTGCTCTAAAAATATAAACAGACCATCAAAGAACCCTGATTGGAGGAGTCGTTTGTTCTTTTGTTTGTGCTGTTGCTAGTATTGTGTTTTCTTCATTAATAACATGTTGCCTCCAATAATTATAAAATCCATACCACCAGATTTAGTTTAAGGACCTGGACGGACATTGGTTTACTCTTCTCTGCAACATGCACCTTTGCTCACAAATGATTTAGATTCATCAGTTTATTCTTTATTCCCTTAAGTTTTAAATAATGTCACTGTGTGATGCTTTAGACCATCTCCTCTGTGTTTATTTTTGTATCTTCTTCTTCTAAATCTATCATTTGTTAATAACAAGTCAATCCAAGAGAAAACAACAAGTGTTATTTATATTAAAAAAAAAAAGTTAGTTTAGTATACATTAGTGCTGCCTATCAAATAAAAAAGTTCACAATCAAACTTCGAAATATGATCAATCTGTATTAAAAACAGTAGCATGTTAAAATAATTTGATTAGTCACATGCAGAGCTACTACGGGTGAGTGAAGAAGCCAATACTGAGGTTGAAAACTAACCCACAAAATCCAATGCGTGTCCTTTTGTAACATGTGCTACACAGGGGTCAAACGTTTAAAGGAAAACCAAATGGGCTTAAGACAAAGTCAAGACAAGAGAGAACGGATTAGAGCTCAGAAAGGTAATAGTGTCCTGTTCTCCACATCGAACATTTTAGATGGGTTTAAGATTGGAGCTGCTGAGTTCACAAATGAACATAAAACTTTAAAGTGGGAATACCTGGTTGTTAATGCAGACGTGATAAAATATCATTGCATCATCTACTATGGTGAACTGACTGAAGGTGGATTAGACAAGACAAGTGCTGAGAAACAAATAACCACACTAAACTACCATCATTTACTAATACAACCAGCAGTGTGACCACAGCTGTTCGGGTTGTTGTGTTTTTTTTTGAGGTCACATAGTCAGAAAGGTTTTATATTCAATCATATCTCATATCAATGCAATTCAGTTCAATCCAATACATCATTAGTGGCAACATCCGCAATCATTACCATACAGATAAATATATATGGATTGATCAAAAAGGTCAATGGTTGTCTAGAGTGTGGCTTTCTGTAAGTATGTGGTTGTCATGTATAGTAGCTAAGGCTGGATTTCTTGTTCCTCTGAACTAAAAGCCCAAAGATCCTAGGTTTACCGTGTGTCAGTGTTGTATTTGTTTTGTTGCAAATGTAATCAGGAATGTGTTGTTGTCCAGCCGCTTATGACATGATTGCTCAGACAAGAGCAAAGACTAAAACATAAGACTCGAAATCCCCAACATAACTATATTGGCCCATAAGTACATATTAAATTCTATGTTCTTTATATCAATTCTTTGTTCGTTAGAAAAAGTCATGTGAAAAAAGGAAACCAATCCTTAATTAAAGAAGCTCAAATGAGAAACTAAAAACTTGCGTTAACACAAGAAAGAAATGTGCTTCAAATGTCAAGACTCACACATAAAAATAGAAGTTTTAATATGTTTTGAATATCGCTAAGGACAGTAAAGCACAAAGTGCAAAACATTTCACATTAGAAAAAGGTTCGATTCCAGGGTCATGCAGGTGCTTGTCTGTGTGGAATTTGCATGGTCTCCCCACGTGGATGACAAACATTTAAGTTGCAATGCAATTAGGTTGGTGGGAGAGTCTGAACTGCAAAGCGTGAGTTGTCTGTGCCTGTGATGAACTGGCGACCTGTCTGCTGAGGTTAAGTCCAGCATGCTCGTGTGAGGAATAAGAGAGTGAGTGAGCAAATCAGATAATAAAAAAATCCACCGAACTTTATGAGTTGATGATTGTTTGTTTTGCATAAAAGCATCAACATAAACACTTTGTGGTGAGACATTGTATGTGACTGAAGGGGAAAGTGCAACTGTATTAATGCCTAATGGGTCATGAGTGCTCCCTGGTGGTCCTTAGAGCATCTGCAGCACAGGTCAGGGTGGCAGCCATTTTAGTGGTTCTCTGCAGACAGATCACCACACAAAAGGCACAGATCTAATCTGTGAATGCTGGGCTGAGGTCACATCTCTTTTCATTACACAGGCACTGTGGGAGCAGGATGAGACACAGGTGGGGTCCCAGTTCTCACAGCGAGACACAGGATAAAAAACATCTTTATTTACCACAAGTACACTTTATTCATTCATTTCTGTATTTATTTATTTATCAATTTCTTTAATATTTATTTATTTATCTATTTATATTATCTGGAGCCTGGTTTGAAAGATCATTGTGGCATCAAAGACACACTTCAGAAATCATGTTTAGAAATATATAGTATTACTATATTACTATACTAATAATGGTAATAGAAAATGACTATTTAAATGTACTATTGCTTTGCCTTAAGCCTTCTCTTGGTGTATGTCAGATCCATGCAGCTCATTTAGGTTGCTGTCTGATAAGCGTATCATTGTATGTGTCAGCTCAAGCAGCAGCAGAAAAAGTGAAATGACAGATAAGGAATTTGAAAAGTGAGAGGCATATTGCCCTTCATTTCCCAGTGGAAATTACAGCACACCTTTGATACCGGCAAAAAAAAACAAAAAAAAAAAAACACTCCGGAAAGATTGCTACACTATCAACTGCTGCAACAATATTACAGTCATTTTTCAGCTGGGCAGCCTCTGAACATAAAAAAAAACAAGTTTAATACAGCCGCCACTAATTCAAACACTATTGCGTCTGATGAAAAACAGCAGAGACACAGGTTGAAGCTTTACAACCTCATGCAAAATCTTACATTTTCTACTGCAATGACGAAGACGTGCATGAACCCGATTCCTTTTTGAATGAACACAACATCATCATCATCCTTTTGGCTCCATACACCTCGTCACGGTGGAGTTGAAATGAAACAACCAGGATTTGTTAGTTTCCAAGTGTTGTTCTAGACTTTCAGCTTTAAATTAAGGGTTTTATTTTATTGTATGATCTCAATGGGAAGTTGAGCTTTCAAGATTGGCTTCTCCCCCCAAAAAATGTATGTTGACTCCACATCACTAAATGAAAAGATTCTAGTGTCCCTGAGCATTCTTTCACATAAAAGAAGAGAGATGTTCTGAACTATCAGCACTTGCTGGAGGCAACATGCCCTAAGGCACTAAAGACACCAAAGAAAGAAGGAAGGTCTCTGTGTGCCAGACATCATTCACTGACTGCAAAGAGTTTGTGTAATTTATGTTTAAGTGAGTTTAGCCAGTTATTTTTGAGCCCTTAAAACTGGGTCTACAGCATGAACAGTACAAAAAATTAACTGCAGCTTGTTGGATGGTTTTTAGCCACAGCTGCTTTTAAATCGTTTTCTAGTGTCGTACTTCTACCCTTGGAGGACGTGAAAATGTTTATTTCCACCATGAGCTCTCACTGCAGATTAAACGGGTTTGATGCGTGTCAAACACGTGTCTCATGTCCTGTTTTTGGCAAAAGTATAAAGAGATCCAAGATCCACCTTAACAGCTACTTTAAATCCAGGTCACTGAGATCCAGTCTTGAGCAGTTCAGTCCCTGAGAAAAAGTAAATGTGATGTATGTGTTAGCATTTTTTTTACACAAGACGTTAAATATTAAAAGGGCAATTTGTGAACTTTGTTGTTTCTCACAGCACAAAATCACTGCGTTAAATTGGTAATTTACTTCTTTTTTTTTCTTTTTTTTGCAACATCTCTTAGTTTTCTCAAGAACAGGCCTCTGAGTCCTAGAGTACGTGTGCTAAACCTGAGATGGGATCTTTACATCTTTTCTTATTTATTGTGCAGACACCTCAGCATTTAATTTCTCTCCATGGTGATAGACACATGCGCTCAATCAATCCTGTAAACAAGACAAAAGATAAAAGCCGGCAAGGCCGATCCATCGAGGCTCCACCTCGCAGCTTACAGGACTTACAGAATCCCCAGCTGACATCTTTTTAGTGGAGTCTAGGCCTTGATGAGCTGTTTTAGCAGCAAAAGGATGGATCAGCATACTTAACAGGCAGGTGGACATAAAGTTATGCCTGATGCATGCCTGGTATGCATTATGTCTTCTGTGGTCATCCCTAGAGGGCCCAGTGGTATAGCAGCCAACACTAGATTGTCATATGCTTATTTTCGGAGTCAACAAGTCACAGTGTGGCACTAAGCTGTTTTTGGCTCTGCCTCTAAAATTCCCCCACAAAGCTCTCCCAAAGCCTGTGTGAGCTGCCTCCTCAGCTCAGCTGTCAAACACTGTTCATCCTTTTCTTCTTCACTTCCTTCCAAATACGTGTTGTGTTATGCATCTGTATAAGTAAGTGAAGTAAGTGACTCCTTAGCTTCCTCAGCAGCCCTCTCCTGTAGCAGTCTATTCCTCTCAGGGAAATTTTACTATCAAATTTAAATAAGTTAACCTTTTTTCTTATCTTCTGCTTTGCCTTTTGATTTCTCCTGATTTCTTCTTTCCCTGTGTGAAGTTCGTCTGTTCTCCAAAAAATGACCACAGTTGCAAAAAAGGTCGCTACTAGGGGGCAACCTCCTTTAAGTAGTCACACTTTTAAGGCATCGCTTCTTTATCCAATAGTGCTTGACAGACAGTCCCACATGTTTGATAACTCGTGCTCTTTTCACTACAATATTTTTACTCCATATGTCTCCAGTTCAAAAATTTGTGATGTCGGATAGAACAACAATCCATCAATATCAACATACTCATTCATTCATCTTCTACCGAGGGTGAGCTGGAGCCCATCCCAGCTGTCTATGGGCGAGAGGCAGGGTGCACCCTGGACAGGTTGCCAATCTGTCGCAGGGTCACACACATGTAGACGCACAACCAGTAGCACGCACACTCACACCTACGGGCAATTTAGAGTTTCCAGTTAGCCTAAGTGCAAGTTTCAGGACTGTGGGAGGAAGCCGGAGAACATGGAGAGAACCCACGCAGACACGGGGAGAACATGCAAACTCCACACAGAAAGACTCTTAATAGACTCTTTCAGTTTGACTTGTTGATTGATTTTCTCCCCGGTCGCCTCCGGAAATTAAACCCGGGACCTTCTCGCTGTGAGGCGACAGTGCTAAACCACCACACCACAACATACTTAGAAATGAAAATTCCCATTTTCATCAGGTTTATTAAGAAATACTGTGACATACTGTATGAGCCATGTCAGGTTTTTCTTTTCCAAGTGACAAAGTTCCTTTTCCCTCACCTCGTCCTTAGAACCATCAGTCTTTGCTTCTCCTGCTCATATCTCCTCTCTATTCTCTTCATCTTGTAATCCCATTTGGGTATCTGGAGCTGGTTGTGGTTGTTGGTCCACTGGTTTTTTTCTGGTATAAAGCTTGGAGCCGGGGCTTTGCACAGCCTTACTTTGGGCACTACGATTCCTGGCCTGACGCTGCTCCTCCTCAGCATATTGAGCGGCAGAAGACTGGCTCGTCTTATGACCACAGAGGATGCCGCAGCCATGTCACTAAGCAGCTGAGGTTGCAGGCTGGCTCTTCGATCCTTAACTTTGGGGATGAGGAGGACCCGTGAGTTTTGGAAAAACCTCTTGTAGTTGTTGAGTCTGTCTGGACCCAGCCGCTTCAGCTCAGCCACCCGTTGTCTCCTCAGGTACTCCTGAACTGCATAACGACGCTTCCCGATGCTTGGCGGGCTGCTCGGACACACTGTGGTGCAGGCTGTGGCAATAAACGGGCTGCAGAGGCTGGTCGTTATCCGGACCATGTGATCAAGAACACCATCATCTACTGGGTTAACCTTATTGCTGATGTAAAACCTATAGGGGCAGCAGGACAGATAGTTGATCATACGTCTCCAGCAGGACTTGGGGTTTTGGGCCTGGTCAACCAACTCCTGCAAGAAAATCAACAAGTCAAACTCAAAGAGTCTATTAATTCTCACAAAGAATTCAATTCATTATTAGGACTCTGAGTATGGGAGAAGTATGGACCTGCAACATGGGCCACTCCAGGGAGAAGGAGTCACAGAACTGCTCAGCACAGGGCTTCGACATCAGCTGATACATCAAGTGAGCTGTCTCGTATCGACCGGTGAACAGAGCCCACTCTCTGGGTGTCAAACTGCGGCCATTGTCCCGAGACTGAACATTACCTCCTGGACATATAAAAAAGTTCTGTGATTAAAACATATCCCACAGTTGCAGACCTAATATGTGTAGCAAGTCAGGTCAGTTTTAAGTTTAAAAATGTGTCAAAAAAAAATGCGTGTTACATACCGGCCAACATGAGAGACCTGACACAGTCAGCTCGGCCCTGCATGGCAGCCTTCATCAGAGCTGTAAAACCATGGCAGTTCCTCCTCTCAATGTCCAGACCGGGGAAGTAGTTCAGTAGATAGTTTGAGATGAACACATGACCTGTAGACCAATGAGAAACATGATCGCAAGTCATATCCATGGTGGGAAGGTAAAGTTATCTTCTGATAGATTACAGATATACAGCACAATGGTGTGGTATTGATGGCTAATATTATTTACACAATCAAGTAATCTAATAAATGTACAAATTAGAGCTTTATATTTTCATTTGATTCAACATAATGGTGACTGGAGAAGCAACTACAACTGTCGAGTTTTACTTTTCAGTACAGCATCTTACTCCTGATCTCCTGAAGCTGAAGTGTGTAAAACAGGAATCCATACGTTGAGAGCAAACTAGAAACGGACTTCAGAGCATTTCCCCTCATATCTACACATTTTGTGCTTTTGGTGAAGGGCTTTAGGGAGGTTGACCATTCTGCTGTAGTTATGTGGACTCGATCTTGGTCACCTTTTCCTTTGAGGTGTTGCACAGGGCTTTGCTGTGAAAGGGGATCAATCTTTTAATGAAGCAGAAAATGAACAGCAGTCTGCAAGCTATTCATCACAGGCCACAGAGAGTCCTTCATCATCGTTAGCGCAATAAAAAAAAAAGACCAGGGCACCGTGTCAGATACATGTGGCTGCATCAATACAAAATTACCTGCAGTGATACTTTTTACTGCAAATATCGGTGATTCTTGAATTAACAAGCGTCAGACCTCGAACCATGGCTTCAGAGATCTCATGCAGTCCAGAACAAAGGTTGTATGAGTCTAGTCAAGTAGATACATTTTTAAGTAATACTGACACTATCAACATCGCTCACACCCGTTAAAGGTACTGTATAGTATAATTCTTAGTTTCTCTATTGTATCTATACAATGCTAGAACATTCACGTTATTTGTTACTGCTCAGTGCAAACGTCCCGGTGGTTGTACCTGCTTGTGCTGCAGTAATTAGTGCAGTGTTGCCCTCGTTATCCTGCCAGTTGACATCCAGGTACGGGCATCTGGCGAGCGCGATGACCACATCTACGTATCCATGGTAGCACGCCACAATGAGACCAGACTGAAACACAAAACAAACGCTGAAATTTCTTCTTCAATCTTTGACTTTAGTAGCTATTCTCTCTTTCCCCAGGTTACAGTGAAGCTGTGTGTAGACCAGCAAAAGGGTCCTGGGGCTTGCATGTCCGAATTAACTTGTGGTTTTCCAGCTGAAGTGGCGACTTCTACAATCTACTTTTATGACTCTGAGAATATTATTCAGTAAAGGGAGCAGTTACAGTTGCTTTTGAATTGGTCAATACATACAGTATATTGCTAATAGTCAGATTACTCCAGAATAGTCTGTCTGTTCTTTAAACATGCAGTGGTCAGGTCTGTAAGCATGCAGTGCTCAGGCCAATGCCTCAGCAAGCCTTTTAAAAGCTGAGCCTTGACATCAAGCTGCTTCTTGACACGGTCACTGCAGTTTACACTCCCCATCTGTCGCCACGGGCTTAGCCAACAGCTCTGAACCCTCCTTCAGGATTTGACCTTCATTGGCTCAGTGGTTTTAGAAGCTGGCGTGACCGTAAAACCCTGACCCGACTCCAAGAGCATTTTATGCTTCAGTCTACCTAAATGTTACATACAGTATCACAACACATCCTTGTTTTCGAGTGAACAGTTCACACTTTAGAACCTGACAAGCGTCATAGTCAAATTTGTTTGTGTGTGTGTGTGTGTTTGTGTGTATGAACATTTTACAGTGACAAAAAACACTGCAGACTGTTGATCTGATGGTTCAGTTGACCATTACCATCAGATAAATCATTTATCGTCAAAAGATCTGATGGACTAATAGCTCAAATAAAATGTGTTTTGTCTATGTCTTTATCAGAATGTTTGACAGACAGCTGCCAGGGAGGATTTCTAGTGTACAAGTGGTTTGTAATGTTTAGAAGTTGAACCTAGACACCTACTCTTTTGTTTCTATCTGTCTCCTTCACTTCTTCTTCTGTCACTCCTTGTCGAATCATGATCTTGACGATGATGGTGTTGTTGCTGCAGCATGCTTTGAAGAAGGAGATAGGCTCAGGGCTGTCTGGGCTTGGTGAGCGGTACATGTGAGAGATGTCCGAGTTTCTTGGGGGATAAAAGGAATCTTCAGAGGTGATGCTTTGTGTGTCTGCATGGTCTGGTAAGGCATCGAAGTCCAACTCTTCAAACTCCTGGTAGATATCGTCCTCATCCTCCCAATAGTTCCGTGTGTAATCAACTTCAGTTGGTCCATTATCATCTTCCACGGATACCTCACACTCAAAACCATCTTCGTCAACCTTAGTGATGGACATGAGAGGTGCATCCATAGCCACTTCAATTGTTTTATACTCTGTCTTTCCAAGTCCAATTCCACCAGATACTCCATTCTCCTGCACCTTCGAACATTCCCTTTGTTTCTCCTTGATTAAAACCATTTAAATGTTCCCTCACACCCAAACAGGCCAAATTCTTGGGTGGGTACCAGGATAAGTCCTGGAAGGCCTAGAGTTTATGTCCAGAGGCCCATCACACTACAATTGCTCATCATACCTGACGGAAGATTGAATCCCGTCACGTTCTTGACTCTAAACCTATTCTGTCTCTGGAAGATTTCCAGCGAAACAAAGGCTACCAGAGAGTGGCATAAGATCACATTTGTTAAAAACTGTTGACTGCCATTTTTAAATAAATTTAAATAAAGTCAACTTGTCACATATTCTACTGTCTCTAAAAACTCCATGGGACAATGTCCTTGATCATATGCATCTTACATGTAAGGTAGTTACTCCGGATGGCCTCACTAAAGAGATTCAGAAGCAGTGAACGTTTTCAGCTTTAAGGACTTGAGCGACATGTTCCAACTGAAAAAAGTTTTAAAAAAAATAGTTTCCATGCTAGTCTTCACAAATGCACCAAAAAAAAGCCTTGTCCAAGAAGTTGTATAATTATGGCATCAGAAATCAGACAGGCTTGAGAGGTCTAGGTGAAAATGTGCCATCTCGAAAGTAAAGCATCAGACAGTCATTTTAGTCGGAAACAGTCCTTGCCAGACAGCACTGAACAGCTAATCCCGTGTTTCCCTGTGGAGGAACACTGAGCTTCCTTTGATGATGGCCGGCAAACGGATGAGAGGCATTCTGTTGAACTGACGCACGATAATCCCATTAGTTGCTCCTTCTCTAGCTGTTCTCTCACATCCCCCTCCCCCAGTTACAAGAGTTTCAGTGTATTCTGTTGGTATACAACAAATTATAAAAAACTAAATAAACATGTTATGTTCCTATATACCTATATATTGTGAAATTCTTATCCTTTAATTAAAAGCATTAGTGCAACAGATTAAGCCATCCCTACCCCCTTCTGGTTCCATTTTCCACTGCACTGTTCGTTGACAGCCCAAATTGGATTTCTTGTCCACGTGACTTCATTTATATAGATGGTACTGTGAAAGGACCGGATCAATGTTCTATTGTAAGGAACATTTTTATTCATACCGTAGTTTTCTTTTCTTTTTTCCATATATTTAAAATACTACAGTATAATCTGATCTACTAAGGATCAGTCAATTTTGTCCTGCTGAAACATTGACGTTATCTGACATAAGTAGACTTATTCAAACTATCATGGGGTACACAAAAGCAGTTTCATTTGCCACATTAGTTTGAATTTTAATCAGTTTATACAGTATAACAGTGTGATTCACACATCCTTGTCACAGCATATGTCAGTAATTTAGAATGTAATGTCCTGTAAGTATAAGGTCTGCACCCAGCCAACGTGAATTTGGGATCAAAAACACACATCTCTATCTATTAAACTCGACGGTTCTTTAAACACATTTTTGTTTCTCGCATGGTCCTTCACTTTTAAAGATATAAAGGTATTATTTGCAAAGTCTCTTAAACCAGGTGGACCTTTGGTTGCGCAAAGCTGTAATCCACAAGAGAAAATAGTGTAGATCTGACACAGATTCATCATTAGAGTAGAAGCTGAAATTCAAACCTTTGTGACAAATGATTAATCTCTTTAAGGAGGAACAAATCAGCACTTACTCAGGCTTTGAAGACTATGTAGAAACAGGATGGTGCAGGCTGTACAACTGAACCCCAGGTTGACTGATTTTGCTTAGTAGCTGGATACAATGTTTCACAAAGTCAGCTGCACTGACTTTGTCCTACAGTCTAGAGGTTTTGTAGCACAATCCAAACCGACTGTTTAACTATCTGATGCTTAATTAGTTTTACATTATTACAGGTGTAATATGACATAAAGAAAACCTTATTTAAAACGTAAGATAATACGACTAATGATTGTCTTTCCTTCAGCCATTCTGACTTGGTTGTCCCTCTGTCTCCCATCAATGGTTTATTAATCATCCAAACCTCTGCCTCAGTATATATACTCTATACATACTGTAAATTTGTTTCGAGTTAATGTTTATCTTTGAACACCTGTGTGCAACTACAGGAATTATTTGGTTGAGGTTATTGCTGAAATGCAGAAATCCATGTAATCCCTTAGGCTTCACATACTTTTTCTTGCAACTGTGCAATGCTTATGTTTAAATGCTGAAACCATGGCGTCAACACACGTTACCCTGGTACCTTCCTAAAACCAAAGTACTATACCAGCTCATTCCTAACTGACAGCACAACAGAAAGGTAAGACATCTGACAGCAGAGCTAAAAATGTTTCTTTGGCTGTTCTCTGTTCAGTTGAAGCAAAATGTGTTGAGAAAGAACTTAATTCATATTACCTGGATTTTTCCTTAATGTTAACTAGATTTGTATTAGCATCAGTCTAAACAACATCAGCCTGAGATGTGCAAGAAATTCAAATTATGTGAAAAGTTTAATGTTTTTATGTCAACTGACATCAGAGCTCGGACTTATATCTGAAGCATATCAAACTGTATTTAATTTAATTTCTCTTTTTGTATTGGTTCTGTGATGCTCAGACTGCTGCTGCTGAAGACATTCTGATCATTAATTGATGATAACGATAATCTAATGGTTTTGGTAAACTCTGCTTAATATAAATATAATATATGAATTTCTGGTGAGGGTCTGAGGCTGTAGGTCACTGGGTAATGACAGAAAAGCAATAACAGCTTTGATAGTGATAAACAGTGGTTAACTTAAAGTATTCAGAGTCATGGGCTCTTGGCTTAACAATGAGTTTGGTCTTGCGCTGATGTTGAACTCTTAAAGTACCTAAGTTAAACCAGACAGAGTGTTGGTAATGTGTTACGTCTGCTGACACAAAGAGAAAATTTATACAGTATGGAAATATTCAGAAATTTATCTTTGGGGGTAGCATAATTTTTTTATAAATATTACCGTGTATTGGGCTGATTGCTGATTTCCTGTCTCCAGTTTAAGAGTAGATTATAGTAATTAATATCATTTTAGGAACTCAAGCACAAAACAAGTCTAACAATGCAAGGTGAGAAAGTATAGAAAGTCAAAGAGAAATGCAATTTATTTATGTTCTTTTAAAGCAGGGTGTGAAACCTTCTGTGCATAATCCTGTAGTCAGTTTTTATCCATTGCTGGAGGAAGGAGGAGGAAAACAAAACACCCACTGGGTTGCTCTGTCTGATGGCTTGAATGATGCATTGTGTCCTGGTTTATGACCTAGTTTAAACTCCACAGGGGTTTGAGTACCTGAAGGGCAACTGTTCCAGGTGTTCTGGTGGCTGCCAAAGGAGGCAGTTTGTACTGGTCAGCTGGGTGAACCCTCATGGTCCAGAAGTGAATCATCTAAGTGAATCATGGACACTGAAGCATTTCGATCTTGAGGTTGTAGTTGGAAAATGGCGCCTCATTAGTGAGGCATCATTTTCCAGTTTATTTTACCACTGGCCAGATTGGATGCTCTGCGTTTCCAGCAGTGTGTCAAGAATCTCCTGAAGAAAATGGAGCCAATCGAAAAATTGGTGATTTGATTGAACCTGGTGCTAAGAATTCCTTATTCCATATTTTGGAATTAATCTTCCTAAGGGGACAGACTTAGTACTACTGAACAGATGCTTTGTTTTCCCGTGGGGATTGAAACAGTGACACAATATCATTATAGTTAAGTTCTTGAGAAGAGCCTTAAATGTGTGTATAGGGGGTAAACCATGCCTGGATTTTTGTTCCTGTGGATTTGTATTGTTGAGCACAATGAGCAATTGCACACTAATTGGACTGTGTGAGGTATCTATGGGTTGATTAAAGTTGTGGACACGGAACAGTCACACACACTAATTCTTATTTGGTGGTTCGATTGACGCTGACTTTGGAACTTTTGTTTCTAAGGACCAAAATGTGTCAACAACCAATCATAGAATTGGTTGGTGAAATTTGTGAGTGGACAATCATACAATTGGTTGTTTGATGGATCTTGTCTGGATTTCTGGTCTTGAGCACATGCTTGGATTTGTGTTGTTGAGATCAATGAGCAATTCCACACTAATTGTACTCTGTGAGGTATCTGTGTGAGGTGTTGCGATTGACTATGACTCTGGAATTAGTTACTCTGAGATTAGTTGCTAAGCAATTCGATTGATAACCTGTTACTGGAATTTATGTTTCTGAGGACACAGAGAAGTCACTCACCAGTAACAGAATTGGTGGATATTGTAAATCAACCCTGATGGTGGAACATTTGATCCTGAGTAGAAGCTTCACCTTGTGTAGTAGAGGTCACTGAGCAAATTGTATGATTTGGTTATCCAGGGTTGAAAAGTCGCACAATTATTAGTTTGGTGGTTTGATTTAACCTCTCGCTGGAACTAGCGAAAAGTTCCAGTACCTGTGTTCTTGATTGTTTGATCCAAGATCCATGGTTCTCTAGAATTGTAGAAAATATTAAAATTACTTTGGGCTCAGAGGTAGAGCTCGCCCACTGATCGTAGGATTGGTGGTTCGATTCCTGGCTTCCCCCAGTCATGTGCCGAAGTGTCCCTGGGCAAGACACTGAACCCTAAGTTGCCCCCGGTGTGTCAGCTTAAGCTGCATAGCAGCTCTGCCACCGGTGTGTGAATGGGTGAATGAGATGCAGTGTCAAAGCGCTTTGAGTACCGATAGGTAGAAAGGCGCTATACAAATGCAGACCATTTACCATTTACTTTGGTAGAAAAAAAGCTGCTTTTGAGGTAAATCAAGGCAGATGACCATCCACCCTGAGCTTCTGCTGGAGGTTTCTTCCTTAAAAGGGAGTTTTTCATCTCCACCGTCACCTATTGCTTGCTTAGAGACCATGATTACACAACAGCATGGCAAGAATTTCCAATAAATAACAAATAAATTACACTTTTATTTCAATGATTTTTCTTATTCACCTGAACCTCATTATGCATGTTCTGGCTTCACGTGAGTGGACAGTTTTCGGAGTCTGAGAAAAATATATGCTTTACGAGCATAAATATGGAACATTTAAATTGACGTTTTATGTGCACCTCACCACCATCTTGCCTTTATTGAACTGCTGTGCATACACCATCATGCCAGCAAGATGTTATAGGTCAAATTAGCATAATTTGGTTTTAATCTTTGGTATCATTCTGCCTTTGTCAACCTTTTAACTTAATATATTTCTGGATTGGTCTGGATTTATAATATATAATTGCCTGCATTTTGTCATTAAGAAGCTTTAAAATTATTAGCATCAGCTTTTCCACATAATTACTTCGGAAAATGTAGTTTTTTAGTGCTTTTACTTATCGTGCATCAGAAGAAACAACTAATCAAAAAAACAGTTGAGTGATATTTGAGTGACTTGAGGGACTAAGTTTCTTTTTAAAGGTAGATATATACATTATTGTGTCTGTCACATGAAAAAGAAGAAGCTGCAAAGTCAAAGGTTTCATCACAACAATTTATTGTTTCAAATGACAGGACCAACAATTAATGAAACTTAGAATTTATATTACAGTACATGCCACTGCCTTTTTTGCACATATAAAAATAGAAATCATTTGCTTCTAGAAATTGAAGACTAAAATTTGAAGTGTTCAGCTCAGTTCAAGGACACTAAAAGGTCACTTTATAGCATTCCACACAGCAGCGCTACAGCTGTTAGCACTAAAGTCAGTGTAAATCAAGATCCATGAAAACAGAAAAGCATTTAACATTTACCAAACTTACAATGAAACATGTCTAAAACAAACGCTGTTCAAAAACAGATGCAAAACTCTAATCCAACTTTTAAGTGAAATGTCTTGTGCAGTTATCACAGTCAAATACTGACACTTCTCAGTACAGGTGGAGAGAAAATAAAAGCACAAAAAAAAACCTGCAATATTAACTGTGTTGCAATGGATTCTCAAATGACTGCAAACTGTGTAATAAAGTGCAACACAAAAAAATGGAAAAGAATAGAATACATCTTTAGGATATTAAGAAATAGAATAAAGAAGACTTTAGAATTGATCCAATCATAAACATTGGAACATAGTTTTTGGGGAAAATGATAAAGCAGTTAACGTTACTACAGAAGTTTTTAGGAGAGTCTGAAAACTTAGTAGGTCATTGCATCCAGTTAAACAATTCCAGTATGTAACCCCTTCTGAACATTTGCCATTTATGGTATTTAAACATAAACAAAAGAGATGAGACATAACCTGGTAAATTGTGAGTGTTAAAGGTGCTTCTTGTTGAATTTTTTCACCTTCTACCCGTTTCCTCATTTCCAGTTTAAATGCTAAGCCACAACGTATCAGCCATGGCTTTCATATTCACCAGAGACTTGTATCACTGTTCTAACCTAATAAATGTCAAACTGTTCTGTCCTGTCCTCATGCATACTTGTGAGAATAAAATGTATAAAGATTTAGCTTGTGCTGTGTTCTTATCGCTTAGGCACAAATATTTGATTTTTTATTTTTTCGTCATGAAGAAGTTGAGGACAGTAACTGGTACATGGTACTTTTTGGTAAAGCCTTAATTGAGGTTCATCGTTATATCAGAAGATGTAAGGCTCCAACTGCAAAACAACATAATTGATATGGATTTGTTTTAAAAGGTCCTAAATTAAAATTTCTATTAGTAAAAAAAAAAATAAACAAGTGATGCAACAATAGCAGTGAAACTGGTGTGAAATGTCAGCACAGAACAGATAAGAAGGGGGTGGGGGTCAACATATAATGATATAAGAGAGGAATACATCCAGCTACTGCAGGACATACTGTATACAGCACATTCTCCACAGTGAGCTCAGACAGTTCCTGCTCTGCATCTCTGCAAAAAGCTAAAACAAAAGCTGACAAACTCATCTCTTATGAAAGAGGCAGGCAGGCAGGCCAAAGTGAAAGCAACTGAGTGCAGCTACCTACTCAGCTCCCCACATGAAGTCAGAAGACAGTGAGTGGAAGATCAAAGAAAGAGAATGACACAGGATGCAGAAGAAGAGCATGCTCAGTAATAGTATCAACACGGTGGAATTCACTCTCATCAGCCGACTCTTCTCGGATCACACTCTACAGTCCATGTACCTATATAATTTGTATCCAGCAGAAAAAAACAAACTTAAAATTTATACAGAATTCTAACCTAGACTTTCTATCTAGACTGGTGGCCATATTCTCTGTGAAATCCAACTTTGAAAGCCATATTATCTAACAAACATTTATACCCATACTGTACATACGTGTCACTGTTTAGGATGTAAAGAAACTCCCCTCTGTGAAACACACAGCATAAGGAAGGCAATTCTGTACTATAATCACATCAAGGAGCTGATGGGGGAGGCAGGAAATGAGGAACAGAGATGGAAGTAGGACCATCACATCCTGTCATTGTTCTTTGAAGACACACACACACACAAAAAAAGGACAAGAAAAGTCATGTAACCTGAAAACATATCAATTCCCCACAGCATTCCAAGTGTGAACAAGCTGCAACAGCACATTCAAGGCTGGAGAGAAACTGAATTTATGCGACCCACTGTGGGAAAATTGCCCCGGATGCCGAAATTAACTGCTAAAGATTTCTGTCACGGTCAAGATGCTTGCTGTGTATAGATTATTGTACACTTGGGGGGAAAAAAACAGTGAAGTGTCAGGTTGATGGGTTCTCTCTGCTTTGGGATTATCAGAGTCAGCATTAGAAACGGAAGGTGTGAGTATATCTAGTGTTTGCATTACAGGTGAAGTTATTTAAACCTGTACTACTATGACCAGATACCTAATTATAAACTTACAGCACAATCCTAAATCATTCCCTCTTAAGCTCCAAAACTAACTTCTATGAAGGAAAAGTGATTTTTTAGAAATGTTTTTTTACGCATTTTTCAGTTTTGAAACCCTATTGTTCTTTAAACATTCATCTTACACCATATCAAAAACATAAAATGCGCCAAGATTCAGCCAATTCCCTGTCTTTGCCAACGTTATAAGAAACCTTCGAGAAAGACGTGCAGGATTAAGCTGCAAGACTACTTCACGAGTGTGTGTGGGGGGCATTGCTAAAGGTCTCTGAAAGCAGCAAGCAGTTATACACTAGTATTCCCCAGGCCTCAGACCTTTAGAACATACAGAATGTTTCAGCTAGTAAAATGAAACATGAACTAGCAAACAACTGCAGCTGTGTCCAGTCAATCAGCTGTGTAAGATGGTTACAGGAGCACCCCTTAACTATACAATCTAGTTTCAGGAGGCAACTTAAAGGTATTACGTCGGATTTTTTTAAGATGGCCTTCAGTATAAAATTCAGCTGCACACAGTAAATGTACATGACATTGGGTCTGGGCTGTCATAGCGCTGTCCAATATGTAAACCAACTGAATGTTTTGATCAGACAAGGCCCTTGTTTCTGCAAATCTTAAAACCAAAGTTCAGCTGAGGCTCCATAAGCCCCGCTAAGCTAAATTCAAATCAGCATCTGTCATCGTTATTGTTTACATGAAAAGATTCAGTTTAGCTTAAAGAATAACTTATTCATCAGTCATTTTCAAAACTGAAACACAAATAACACACCAGCTACAGGATAACATGTGCCCCCTCCCTCAGAAAAAGATTCTAAAGTATTGCCAAATGGTCACAATTATAGAATTATAGTTTTCACATAATGGGACTACAATTTGGAATAAAGACACATCATCCAGTGGAGATCTGCCTAATGAGTTACAGAAAGAAATCACTGCTGGACAACAAAGTATGTGCAGTGGTTAAGACCCTAAATATTGTATTAGAAAATTCTGAAGTATTCCTTCATCTGCTTAATCTGGATGCATTGTATATATATATATGACAACAGATACAAATGAATGAGAATCTTAAATTCGCCAAATCTATCCAACACCAATCATTTAGTAATGGCTCATTTTTACACACGTGTGTGTGGTGTAACCCGTATTAATTTCAGTGATGTGAACACCTCTGTGTGCAACACTAATGTTATGATTGTTTCAACCACCTCCTGAAGCCCTGCATCAAACTGTACAGCGGCCAGATATTTAAGCAGGCAACTGTTATGCCATCTAGTAAATCATTGTCAATCGTGACAGGATTGAATCCAGATTCCTGACGAAGCACAGCGGGTGACAGCTGCTGAAAGAGATGTAGTAACTGTATAAAATGAAGACCGGTAAGAATGTAAACAGCTAATTAGCAGCAATACAGGTCTGTCAGTTAAATGAAGGTGGTAGTTCACTGCCTGGACTGTTTGACAAAATTAACAGGGAAAAATCTTTAATAAAAATACTGGGTTGCATCTATATGTAGATAGTCCAAAGTGTTTTCCTTTTTTTTCCCCCCAAATATTCAGCTCAAAGCCTTCCTCAGAGGATTATCCAACAGCTTACCCAGGAAAGCTATAAAACTTTCAAAACTCATCAAATAAATCCTCAAATACAATTACAATCACATTGCTACATCATGTATGTCCCTCCTTATTATTGGTAACGTTAATCTCATCAAGGGTGTCATCTGAGCCAAATCTACAGGGCCGTACCCCTCACGATCCAAACAGTTCTTCCACAGCTCTGCAAACACATCCTGTGTGACCTAGACAATTCACAACAAACATTAAAAGGGAAGCACACTCTGAGGTAAAACCTATGCTCACCTGAACTGACTTTAGCTCAGATCTCACTAAAATAAAAGTACAACTTAAAAATCAGCTGCAGCGAAGACAAGTCTATTAAATTTGATGGGATGGAGATGTTCATGAGCTGAGTTTCAGTCATGCTATTTTTACAGGCTGGCTTAACAGCCTTGTTCAGAAATTCTAATCTCCGTCTGTCTAGAGTTTGTCTCCCAAACCTGTAACTACAGGAGATAATGGTGCATCACATGACTACAGTGCAGTCAAAATGTTAACGGATGTGTCTGAGGTTGATGGCCAAGGGTTTCACCACACAAGCTCCTGGGAGCTCCCATGAATTTCTCTGATCCTGCAGCTGTTTCAGGTCCTTGAGGTGGTGCTGTAGGATGTGGACGTGCTCCTCTCTGTCTTACGTTCGTAGTTCACAAGACGCTGTCCAACCAGATATCTGAAAGAGAAACAAATTAGTAGTTGTTTAACATTCAGATTCAAAAAAACTCTTTACATTGTTTCAGCAAAACTTCCTTAATGTGTTTGTGCAAATATGAAGCTCATATTTTTTCTCACCTAAGTGTACAAGTATCCCATTTTCCCAAATAGCTCAGCAATTTTATGAAGGTTTATTCACATTAAACATGATGGTATTCTCAGGAAACACTGGATGCAATTTTCTTCCATGTTAAGATATGGTTGAATTTTGAAAAAACATCTCCCACTATGTCTGTCTCCTTCACCTCTCTCATAGTTGCTTAGTAATTTTTTAGTAAATCAGAATATAGTAATATATTTCAATATCAAATTTTTTCACTCCTTCACACTTTGTGTTATAAATTTTTGAACAGATCAAACTCTGATTTGGACAATTTACACTACTGTAACATCAAGTGTGGTTTTAAGAATGTTCGTCCGTCTAACTATGGCAAATTGTGGCCAGCTGCATTCTGTATGAGAGGCTGAACCACAAAATGCAAAACACTCATTAGAAATAAGAATAGGAAGGCCAGGCTCAAATGCACCAATTTATGAAGAGATGAGACTAAGCTGAACCAAAGTGAGGGAAAGACTAAAGTTTGGAGACTAAAATAAATTATCATGATCCCAAACATACAAGCTCATCTGTGAATCACAGTGGAGGTAATATCACGGCTTTTTCTGGCATGCGCTCATTAATCTTCATTGATAATGTAATGCATGATGAAAGCCACAAATTGAACAGAAACATTTTGGAACTGATTGGAAGATCTTTCATCATGCTGCAAAATAACAACCCAATGAGACCAAAGAGATTAATGCCTCAAAACAAACAAAGAGGCTGTGGTGAAAGCGTAAATGGCATCACAAAATAAGAATGTAAAAGCCTGGTGATTACATTAAAAATGCTTGAAGCAGTTAGTGCAAGCAAATACTGTAGTTACAACTAAATATTAAAGTCTTAATGATTTATGAAAAGTAGAATGAAAAAACTGTTGACCCCATGTGCAAAGGAAATTAAAAAAAAAAAAAACTTATTGTGTACTGACTTGTCGTTTTTGATGTGTTCGTATAAGCGTTTAAACTGTCGTATCTGAAAGGACAGAATAGCCAGCAGTGTAACCACCATGAGCAGAAATGGATAAATCCTCCGCTCCACTAACATCTGCATCTCTGGTTGAACACCTGTGTAAAGAGGGCAAAACAAGGGACATGTAGGGTTGAGGGAAAGAAAGCAAAAAACACTGCTAGAGAATCTCAGTTATAACCCTCACTGTTATACAACAGTTGGACAGTCTTAATTAGTTCTTTAAATTCAGTTGCTGTCCTACAACATCAAAAACACTGGCTTAAACTAAAATTCATGTCTTGGCCTGGCTATGCATACAAAGCACTGTCTGTACACAAATTACTAAGAACCTGTGTGATTTACTCTGTTTGTTTGCCATACTTTCTATTCCAGTGCTGGTATTACTTTTTAAATGTTTAATACATTGTTAAGGCTCTGCAAAGCTATTATTCATTCATAAATAACTGAACAACAAAAAAAATGCCTCAACCACCTTGAAAACTGGTTCTTGTTAGGTACAGAGGCTCTGTTTACACCTGGTGTTGGCTGTCTGACTATTATTGCGACAATTCTATTTACAAGACTAGAACTATCAGAGATACAGACATAATGTGTGAAACCTTTGACGGTTACATACATACATACATACATACATAACAAAACCTGGACATAAGGGGTCCTCTGCACATGTGTAAACAATGACCAGTCTAAGCAATCACCCAGTACATATCTCAATATCAAGTGTAAATAGACAAAATAAAATGTATGTTCAACCCAGGCACATCACTTTACTTACCAAGTAGTGGTGTAACACCTTTAGAGATGGTGTAGGGCAGACAAAGAGACAGCAGGAGGACGCAAATGACTGGAGCAGCTAATCGTCGCACGATAAAATAGAGGTCAATGTTTCGAATACCGTTAGCATACACCTACAGCAGGAACAGACAAGACAGGTTTTTTTTATTCTAATTGACTAATTCCATGCTGTCCTTAATAATGAACTACACTGGCAAAATTTGCATTACTACTTGAATTCATCATATGAAGCTGAAAACATTGTCTGACCTGTTCAATGACCGTTTTGAGCCACCACTGAGGGCCCATCAGTGTGATGGCTGCAATGATTTTCGCGTGGAGCACACCCAGGGCCCAGTCCTGCAATACCAACATGAACCTTTAGAATTAGGAGAGTCAATATACAACAAACAAACTGTCCAAAATGGTCTAAATTACATTAGAAACTAATTTATGAATGTAAAATCCTACCTGCCAAGGATAGAAGAGTGGGGTCTGGTCAAGGGGGACTCTGAGAGGTGCAACAACAACCAGCTCAAAGAGCAGACCCAAAAGCAGAGGAATCATTCCAGCTAATAGCAGTGCAACCACAATGGTTTTCACAATCTGTTTACAAAATAATATCACATTAATGTTCAATAGCTAATATATTTTTAGCCAGAAAAACTACACAGACATCCATCGTACCATGAGCGTCCACTCATGGACTTTGAGCATGATGACAGTCCGTCCCTGCGGCATCCAGGACAGCATTACCGTTGCAGCTCGAATGGACACCCAGCAGATGTATAGACCACTAGCTGCTGTGTACAGCTCATGCACCATAGCACTGCCCATCCAGAAAGACATCAGCCAGCGACCCACACATACTGAGAAAAGAGGAAGGGGATGTAAGAATAGAGGTGGGAGGAATTACAAAATTGGAGTAAAATGCTTGCGACTTACCAGGTAGTGTAAGGCAGATAAGACTAGCCAACAAGAGTGTCACACACATGAAGACAACCAGCATGATGATCTACACAAAAAGGAAAACAGCAAAAATATAGTCACAACTGCGCAGAAAATTATCATGGATGATTAAACACAATGTTGAACAACTAGATTTTTTAACAACTAGAACGATGTCGGTCACCTTGAGCGGGAAGTTAATGGGACGGTGGTATGGCTGAAATCCTACCGGACCACCCTGCTGCAGAATAGCCTGATGAGCAGCATGTAGACCCTCCCCTAGGCCAGGGATCCGGTTGTTATGACGACCAGGAGGGTTGTTGTTTGGCTGGTTGTCATTGTCTTCATGGTCTCCCAGTAGGTAGGAGTGTAGGTCACTGGGAAGTCATTTAAGCTGTTATTACAGTATCTAAACACATACACAATATTCATCTGTGTGTCTGAGTGTTTGAGCCTACAGCATATATCCTGCTGTGAACGTCCAAGCATGGACAAGTCGTTTGAGCCACTGGCGAGTGTGACCCTGCTCCAACAAAGCTGGCAGAACAACCTGAAGCAACAGCAGCTCCAGCGAAAGCTCACTAACAGGTGCATCACTGCCGTGAAAACAAATAATGCAATCACACAATTTATAGCCATATGTCATCACAAGTATCACTTGAAAATTAATTTAACATGTTGTGTACCTGTAAAGCATGACGTTGTATGGAAGGAAGGCAGGGAAGAGCACCTTAATTATTCTAACAGGAAGCCAAAGCATCAGTAAAACTATGGAACCAAACACGACCTGAAAACACATACATACACAATGAAACCTTACATGGAAATGTTTGTAGGTAATTCTTTATTATACATTCAAGTATTAAATTATATAGATGTATATAGATCACGCTTTCAATTTAAATGATTCTTCACCTCCACACTGAATTTAAGCATGCAAATCTATGTTGGGGTTTTTTTAAACTTGGAGAAATTAAAACTTCTGTAAAACTGATTCCTTTGGCTTCACTCAAATCATGATGATAGCTGGACCTTTCCTGATTTGGTGAACTTGTGTTGTAAAGGCCTCCACAACAACTAAATTGCTTAAAATGCCCTTTATATGATGTCGAAGCTGAAAGTTGGGCTTTGTATAAAAGATATTTACCACAGAAAGAATAAACCTCCGGAGATGTCTGTAAATGGGCAGATGGATCATCTCTTGAACCGGGTTGAAGTCTGGATCATTCAGGTTCCTCAGGAACCACAGCACACCAGGCCGGAGCACCTACAAAACAAAAAATTAGACATTTAGAATATTATGAATACAGTATGCGACTGTGTCTGAAGTGGTCCACTATACCTCTCTGAGCAGTAGAATGAAAGAGGCGAAGTAGAAGACATAGACCATTCCAACAAGCCAGTGGAGAAACATGGTGGTACCAGGAGCAGAGTCAAAACTCTGCTCCCTGTCTTTAAGAGTGGCATCAAACATTTCCTGTAATGGACAAAGGGTTTTATTTCTTGTTTTCAATGCCAATAAACCGCTCCAATAATCAAACACTTACCAGCGAACAAATATCAAGCCACCAACCACAGATCAGTGGAAACAAGCCTATCTCCATGACAACAAGCAGGGACACCTGTGACATAAATGTCTTGTTCATTCATTCTTTTAATCATAATCATCTCCCTTTCAGCTAAAAATGGTAGAATAGATATTTGTGTATTTATTGCACGTCTAGTTTACCTTGACAACAATGTAGCAGACACCCAGGAGACGTCTGGACCGCTGGAACTTCACTAATGAAGCCAGCGCCTGAAGGATGCACAGTTAAGGAAACAAAGTGACATAATTATCATCCGGTCAGTATTCAGGCCAACAACCTAACCTTTAGGCCTCCTGTATGACTGACACAATGAACGGGCTATTTGTCCAAAGACCTATACAAAACACTTGCATTAAAACAACATTAGGTATAGGTATTATTATATGTTGTATATTTTATTCACAACATGAATTGATCATTAAAAAAGATACATGGCAGACTATGAGAGCTCCAGCCAAAAGGATGTAGCCCAGGATGGTGGTGATGAGGCCATCAAAGTGTGAAGCTTTGACCTGCAGATAGAAATAATGTTCAATTAAATCCATCAATGCAAAAAATAATGTAGTGTCCTCATGTCCTGCTGTCACTTACACATTCTTCAAACCCCATTCCAACCACTGAGAAGTGGCCGATGTGATACGGGCAAAAAGCTGAAAATATATGGGAAACATTAGTTATTGAGTAGTTTTGTTTGAACTACGATGACAACCCTGCTCATATTATAAAACCCTAGTGCTTGATAGTTTCTCAAGAATAATGACTAGACAGTAGGTTTAACTTACCAAAGACAAGGATGAAGAGCGTGTTGAGAGACACCACCCAGAAGACATGCTCCTAGATGAAACACACATACAAACTTGTTGCTCTGACAACATCACTATTCTGTGTGTGTGCGTGTGTGTATTCTGTCAGATATGGGCAGCTCAGGCAGCTGTGGCAGTGCAACATTGACTTTCCCTTCACACAAAGGGCAAACACTCTGCATCCAAAACGTCTCATATTTCCTTTAAAAACAACCAAAACAATGGGCATTATACTAGATCTGTTATTGCTTGCAGATTTTCCATCATCAGTAAAATAAGTTAGTCATCAGTATGTGTTACCTTTGAAAATGATGACCTCTATGAAGACATCCCAATAAAAATTATGGTTTCCTGATAATGGGCATTGTGTTTACAAATTAATCAAATCATAGAATTTTCCTTACTAATTATCAACAAAACTGCCTTTCCTTGAATATTTGAGTGCACTCTGCAATTCTGTGTTTAATTACAGAAAGAAAGAAATATTCTGTCAATTGTTGTTGTAGGAAGTGAAGGCTATTTACTGTACGCTGGATACAGTAGTCGTTCGCCGCACACCTTCGAATTTGACAGTGGGACTGAGTGCATGTGTACTTACCAAAAAAACTAGAGAACCATCCAGACCCAGCATCTGAGACAAACATACAAACGTGTCATAATGATCCCTTTTTCTTAATGCATATAAAAACATACTACTACTCATTTACTATAGAAGCTGCTCATATTGGGAAAAACTACTTTCTATTAATACAAGGTACAATGATAAACAACATCCCTGAGCTCCAGAGTGTTGCTTTAGCAAAACTACAGTAACACTTAATACATCCACCTTGACCACCAACTACAGACTAGCTTATTTACATATCCCATCTACATAACATTATTTAAAAAGGTGCAGGATAAATATTTAAAGCACAAAATAAAAAATTGAGGAAATTGATTCTCACTCTTTCCCAGGTCAGTTCCTCTGCAGCACGGTCCCACTCGAGAGCATTCCAGTTCAAATCTTCTGAAAAGAATCAAAAGCGCTTGAAACGGTAAAATCACCAACTATGTACAGGGACAATATTTCTCTGTAATCCTACTTCAGATGTGACAGAGAATACTGAAAGAATGGGGAACTACTTACATGTTCAAAGCAACTGTAAAACACTATTTTAAAGTACGACCAAGTGCTGCTTTATGCTTTCACTGACCTTGTCCTCCATTGTTAGCATCGGCACCATCCTCTTCTCTGCCTTCGTCGTCCTCCTCCTCATCTTCGTCTTCCTCCCCATCATCATCTTCATCGTCATCATCCAGTTCCGCTCCACCTCCGCGGTTACCAGCTTCATCTGGGTTGGCAGGACCTAGTCCATCTGCCGCAGGATCAGCAAGGTGCAGGGCTGCTGCTGCATCTGCAGCAGCTCGGGCGTTGACTGCGTCGCCTGGAACCTGAATCCAAATAAATTTTACCAGGTCATACCGTATGGGGTCACACCTGAGTGCATTACCTTAAGAGCTGTTCCTTATGTTCTGGGCACACTACTGTACATACATGCAGGGGACAAAGCCTTTGAAATTAGTCCCTCGGACCTCAATAACAACACTGGATGGGTATATCACCTAGCCAACGGTTTCATCAAAAACTGAGAAATGTTGTGTTCTGTTACATCAGAATGTAAACATATTCCTAATAAAGTGGTCAATGACTGCACATTCACCATTTCACTAGCTGCTTTTTGTGAAGTGAGGAAAGAACACATCATGGAAATAGAAACTAGAGCTGAACTTACTGCATTAGCTGGTGCAGGGCCATCAGGCTGGTTGGGAACCAGTGGGGGTTGATTCTGCTCTAACCACTGAGGGGCACCACCATGAACAATCTGCTCTCTGAGCCACACCAGACTGATGAAGGCGCACAGCGTGCAAGTGACTACAAAACAACCCTGAAGGCAGTCTGCAAGCAGGTTTTGTCTGGAAGGAAAAAAAATTAGCAATTTTAATAACAGCTTTAGTACAAAGAGATGAACAAGCAAAAAGGGGAAACAGACGGTGTGAGGGATTATATGCACTATACCTGAGCTAAAATGAATGCAGTGTGATATGTCAAGTGAAAATCATTCCTTCATACGTGTTGCTGCATTTTACTGTTTGGTATTAATGTACCTAATGCATTGATGTCTTGAATTATTTCAACAACCTGCTTCTTAAAAAGTAATTAAAGGATGGCAGTTGAGTTTGAGAAAAAGACAACAGAGCAAGTCAAACTTACGTTGAAAGCATATCTAATGGGAGAGTAAGAAGAGAGCTCACAGAGCCAGTAAACAAACACTTGTAGATACGACCTGTGAGGAAAGTAAGACAGTCATGTTAAAAACACTGAAAATCTATTAAATCACTAGTAACTGGTGTAACTGTGAGACCTACATGCTGTGAGAGGCACCACGCCTAGCCATGCAAAAGCCACCAGTGTGTAGTGGAACCAGTATCTAATGGCAGTTCCAATACTGGTGACCAGCCCTGCAAAGATATCCTGAGCAGGCAAGCGAGAGGGCATGTCTGGAGAGTAAACTAATGGAAAACAGACATAACAGGAAATCAGAGAATCAAGCAGTCAGAAATTAAGTCAATTCATGTCAGTTATTACTACTTACTGAAAAACAACCAACTTACTTGGCGTAAATGCAAACCTGTGTTTGCATAGTTCACAGTATTCTTTTCTGCTGTGTTTCAGCCATTGTAGTAAACTGCAAGAAAAGAAATTGACATATAGGGGAAAGAACCATCACTTCTGAAGTACAATTAAATGATCATATGCTATTTTCCACAAGTGAAACGTCACCATACCATTCTTGGTGAATAAATTTGATACTGCCGGTGCAAACACAAGGGTGGTAGAGCGGTTTGTCTTGGGTCCCCTCTGAACGACACACCCGGCAGATGTCCGCTATTCAGTCGACAAACAACAACAATTACTTGGATATTATATTCTGAGCTATTTCTTTTTTTCAGTGTACTTGGCCATCTGCATTTACATAAACCTAAATCAACAGACACAGTTTTAACCGTGATCAATATTTGCTTATTACTGTAATGGCAAATGTTAAGAAAACACAGTTGCATGCACATTTCTGCATAAATATAAACACTGTCAATAAGGTCAGTATAAATCTGTAGCACATTTGGGGTAATATAAAGTATGGAGACTCGAAGAGAACAGGTCATATACTATACTTAACATAATCCTTGGATTATCTGTGTCATTGGATTACAAACATAACTATAATTGGCACATGCAAGAGAATAACCGTGGAATTTACTGAACAGTTTTCTATATTCTAAAACAAGGATAATCATAACCGGTAGCATCCGTGAATATAAGGATTTCTGTCCATTCCAGGAGGATAAATACCTCTGAAACTATGACGGACTTTGTATAGATCAGCATGTGGTAACAGACCTGACCGATGTGTCAACTTACCGTTTTGTAGCACTAACGTTACGCAACGTTATAAGTGAAACATTAAAACTTATTCAATAGCACTTAATAGATATTTAGCTTGGTTGCACGTTATACAGACGCCTAATGATCGGACATAATGTATTTACCAGGTCAACTCATT
Organism: Macropodus opercularis; assembly: GCA_030770545.1. Taxonomy (NCBI): domain Eukaryota; kingdom Metazoa; phylum Chordata; class Actinopteri; order Anabantiformes; family Osphronemidae; genus Macropodus; species Macropodus opercularis. The sequence continues at coordinate 3,270,044 of CM061105.1, forward strand.
GGTGAAAGACGTAACGTGCATTTAAACAAAACTGAAACTTCACTTTGCTGGCCTTTATTTACACCAGCTGACAGCTAACGGACCTGAGCTAACGTTGATGCTAGTTGGCTAGCTAGCGCTAATTAGCTAACGGTTTCTTTGACTTTATCGAGCCTTTGCCGCCGTATAAGAAGATGCTGAATCGGCCGTTGACACTGGACGACGTCGCTACAAAAGAGGGACGCGTGATGCAGACCTTGTCAATAAGAGCGGCTTTACCAGTTAAACGCTAACAATTAGGGCAATCAAGTTTAAACATTAGCTACCTTCCTCCGCGGTGTCCATCTTGACTTGCTGCTAAAACAGCCTTGCTCCACAATAGTCGGGTAAGTCAGTCGGTATAAGAGCGATAACCGCTGGCTATCTACATGAAAACATTTTTAACTTAGTGTCCAGGTTTCAGTTAGCGTTGATGTGACCAAACTTTTCCAAATCAAATGAGGCATTTTTCAATTCATGAGGAAATCAGCGAGCGGTCCAAACGTACTACAAACGCGTTTATGTAGTTTTCACCGCTAGATGGCAGCCAAACGCAACCACTCAGCTTGATAGGACCATGGTGACTTTAAGATTAAATACAGCAGCTATATATGTCGAAAAATAGAATACAGAAAAAAAAGAAGTTCCCTGTGATATGATACAACATACAATACAATTTACCCGCTTCCTGGTCAAGTCTTTCTATTGCAAAACAATGCACTGCCATTCAAAGACTTAATCAGGTTATGCAACGTAATCATCCAGGGCCAGCGCCACATTTTCCTGACAGGGATGTAGCGTTGTCAAATTATGACCACGTTCATATCGTAGAGAATCATGCTTTCCTTTTTAAAATATTTTTAAAGATAATCCATATGATCATTCAACTCACGTTAGATCTCTGATCTACTAATAGTTTAACAACCAGCTGAATCAGTTCATTTATCGTGAATAAATGTAGACACTCGTGCAAGACCATTACGACTGTCACACTTTTTTACTTCAAAAATTGAAATCTGGGCTTGAAAACCACAGTTATTACCAACCATTTCAGGTCAACTCCCCCAGTTAAAATTTTATTTTCAACTTTATTTTATTTTTAATATTAAACAAACAGTTCAGCCCAGGCACATAATAATGCTAATTGATCAAGATGTGCATTTACGTCTGTGACTGTAATGTGTCCTCTTGTTCTGGAGTTTTTATTGTTGTTTCTTGTTGGAGGAGTGATTTAAATGTCCCAGCATCGTACACCCATACAGTGTCTATTCCCTCCCCTGCGGTGTGTTCAGGAACCCAAGTAGGGAAAGGGAAACGACAGGCCACCACCTTAGCTGTGCTTGGTAACTCCTTCGCCAGCTTAAGCTCCAGATGGTCCATCTGTAGATATAGACAAAAAAAAGACATATCATGTGTAATATGAAAGACTTTTAAGGAAACAAAGTGGTAGCATGTCTTGAGAATTCATATTTTCATTACTGATACATTTGCTGTTTCTTAAGGAGCGGGCAGCTCTGAATTCAAGCACTTATGAACAAGAAGATGAACTTACCATTTGGGGAACTCCAAAAATGACAACATTGGAGTACTGAGCAAAACTGGCCTAGCAAAAACAATCAGAAAATTTGGAAATAAACTGAAAGATTTTTAAAGTTTACATTTTATCTTAACACACATCCAGACCAATTCATAAATTTATGCATATGAATCTGATTTGTCGCATTCCCATGACCCAGGACCACTACAGTGCACGCTTAAACTATTCCAATGAAGTACAACTGACCTTCCATAAGTCAGAGATGTGGAATGAAGTTGACCGATGGACTCCCTCTCTCCAAGCCTTGTAGCACGAATACCACACAAGCCAGGGGTTCAGCTCAAAGCCTGATGCCTGGAATCCACGCTTGGCTGCTGCTATCACCTGCAAAGTGAACACAGGGGAAATACAGCTTGTGATGTCCTGTGCGGTAATCTGGTCATCTTGGCAATAATAAAACAGCAACACTTACTATCCTTCCATCTCCACTCCCAATGTCCACCAGTGTCCCTGACCTGCCCCGCAGCACCTCGATCACATTCTTCACTTGAGCTGTTGTCGCTGGGACAAACGGGAGGCAGACTTTTCTCAGGGCAGGGGCGACGAACGGAGCGGCCACGGCGTAAAGGGCGACCAGCGACCCTCCCAACACCCCGGTGACGAGAAGGCCGATACGGCTTCTGCTACTGACGCCCACGGTACCATTCTTACACTGACCCGCCTGTGTTGAGTCAAGTAAAAGCCCTTCTTGTGACATGGCGCTAGGTTATCGTAAGTGTCACGCTTAATACCTCACACGTTATGTCGTTAGCCCATCTTCAACTGCATGAATGACAATTGGGACTCGGCTAAAGTGTAGCTGCTAAAATTAGATCCGAACGGTGGGGTTCACAAAAATAAAATGACATGTCATCCAGAAATACTGCACCTACTCTCTAGGGTAACTCAACAGCGCTGGATAAATTAGTATCAACTAATATAGTGCACTCTTTGAAGGACGTGTGCAGCGCTGTCACAAGCCCGACTGGATGACAATGTCATGGTAAGAAAGGTTCCTTTGTCCTTTCGTTCCCTGGTTAGCATAAGGTAAAAAAAAAAAAAAGTACAAAAACAAATAGCGAAATATAGTGAGCGGAAAAGGAAACATATTTAATGAAAGAGGAAGGCAAATAATGAATATAAATAAATCATTATATCAGTATAATATAATAGAAATACCAGGACAAAACAAAATTTTATTACAAAGAAAAATACCTGTAAATAATAACCATAATGTTTGAGCAATGCTTGATGTAATACATTTTGCTTGTTGAACAATAAGGAATATGTTTTGTACTGGTTTAATACATATCACTGTATTATACAGTATGTAGTACCTGAAATTCAATCAATGCAATAACAACCAAACGTACGCACAATAAAAGTAGAGTGCAGTCACAAACAGCCTATATTCTATCCCAGAGTTTAAGATACTGTACAGCAAGGATCAGAGAATAAAAAGGGGAACTGTGGTATATTGGAATGGGTATGTCAAAGCAGAATGTTTTCTTTAACACACCTCTTTCAAATATAACACAGTAGCTTCATGCACAATAAGTCTTGTGCACAGGATAAACTTATTGTAGCCTTGTATTAGCCCATTCACTGGGGGGGGGGGTTACTTTATCTATTATAAAGCTACAGGTCCAGTCCTTTCTATTTCTGCACATGGTGTCTATTTTACATAATCTGTAATATATAAAACAAACCAAAATACATTAACCAAACATGTAAAAACATTAATTCATGTGTATTAGCCATAATGACGTTTCCATCTTCTGTGCGAGAGAAGTAGCAGACCAGAATCATTCGACTCTTGGCATAGACTACTGTACCACCTGACTCTTGCCTTTTTTTTTTTGTCTGCTTAGAGATGTCAGCCACGCACGCATCTCTTTGGTTTGAGGCTGTTCAATAGGTCTGACTCACAGAAGTCAACTCTATATATAGAGTTAGTATCAGTTAGTCAGTATATATTTTAACAAACTAACTTCTGTTTGATTTTGTAGCTGTAAGGAAGTTATCATATTAGCTGGTCATTTTTCCTTATATTTATAATCTTGATCAGTTTAAATGCAGTTTCATAGTCTTAGTTTTTCAACAATTAATTATTTGATTATGTTTTTTTTTTTTTACCTTATGTTTAGAAGTCATTCGACAGTGTACGGTGAACAGTGTGATCCATCCCTGATGTGCCATGGTGAATCTGATGATGGTGCACGTGGTGGTGGCTAGTGGTGGGACCATCATCCATCATCAGCTCATCATCCTCCTCCCCCCTGTACCCCTCTACCCCATCCTGGGAATAGCTATGTTTCATCACCACGATGCTTCGTCGACTTGTTGGTGTGTTGTGATGTGAGAGGTGCGGTGACTGCTGGTTCACCATCCCAGGCGGCAGTGGGGGCATAAGAGTCCCCCCATCAGCAGAGATGGTAGCATCTCTCATACTTAGGTTGCTGCAGCTACCGTGTATACTACCGTGCGTGCTCCCCTGCTGTGAGCCGCAGTGGTGGTCACGAATGCATTTGCTGGAGGAGCGGCGGAGCTTGTGGAACTTCTCAAAGTCCTCAGCCAGGGCAGTGTCAGTCAGGTCACCGGACGGGGCGCGGCGCAGAGTACAGAGCTCATAGTGAGGAGGATCAAAACCCGGGTGAAGAAGGGCAGGGTCAAAGTCATCTCTGAGAAGTTGAGGAAATGAGACCATGACATAATAAACTTGATGCAAATGCATTAGCCTAAATCAGTCTCTTCTGGCCTTTTTAGATAATTTGTTCCAGTAAGAATAACCTTCATTGTTTTAGGCACTGTTAGTAACGCTCACAAACAGGCCTCAAGGCCTTTCTCCTTCTATGATTAATGCTACAAATGTAGACAAATCATACTAATTTTATCTAAGTCACCATAATTCTTTTAAACTGAATGCAATACTTTTTACAGTGACTTCCATTGTTTACCCTCACTCCCGTGCTTAATATTTAATATACCTAATGTATCACCTTTTTTAGGTTTTTGTTTAATCTTTGTTTTCACCAGCTAGACACATTTGGCATGCTTGCTATGTTTTTCATCCTCAGTATCTTGCAGCAGTCATTTGCCTGTTGAGATGCTTTTCTCCCACACGCCTTGAATCATCAAAAACCAACAAAATCACCAAATGGACTTTTTTACGTACATGTGACTGTTATTCTATTATTTTCAACTTTCTATGAAATGCTGTGATTACATTCCAAGGAATTCACCTGCGGATTATGTATTTCTTGCGAGGCTGTTTGATCTGGATGATGACAGAAATGATCAGCAGGATAACAACTAGGCCACAGGTTATGCCGATGATGGTTAGATTGGTGTTATCCAGTGTGTCTAGGATGCTGGCCTTCCGCTTCTCTATTTAAAGTGATAAAAGATAAACGTTTACCCAGTGGTGTGTATTAATACATAAATCATCTTGCTGTGTGTCAGGGTACCTTTACAGTGATTTTCATCCCAGGGATAAACACAGTTCTGAATGCCATTGCACACCAGGGTATGGTTGATGCACATGTTGCTATGGCAAAAGAAAGTGTCACCTTCACATGGAGCTGTAAAACAAAAAGAGTAATAAAGATTTTGGAAAAACCTCATTGAAAACAAACCAAATTACGGGAAAACTCTTGACTTCTATTTTGTAATAGTTTACCCATGAGTGTGTGTATTGCTGTTTACTACTCAGGAGTCACTGTGGCTGGCTGTAGGGCTGCATCAATTGATTGGACACTTGAGAACAGCAAAACATGGTGCACACTCACACTGATATGCTATCATCAACTATAAGCTAAATTTGACTTTAGCTCACTTTAGTCTACACTGGGGCACATCTTTGACAGATCAGCACCAGAAGATCAATCACAATACTGTAAATAGCAAGGCCGAGCCTCCATGGATCATACTACTATCCTATTGCCATCTCTTCCAGCTTCAGGTTGGATCAGGTTGTAAGCGGGTAACACGAACAGGGCTTTACTCACGTTCATGGAAAGTGGTGAAGAGGATCCTGAATTTGCTCTTCCTGCTGCCCTCATCTGCCCACAGCCTCACCACGCCCACAGAGGACACCAACATCACATCGTTGGCCACCGTGGAGCAGAATTTGTTCTTGAGGTGCTCAACAGAACTGCTGCCATCATAGATGGCAACAAAGTTTCGCTTGCACTCATTCGAATTGTGCATCTCGTACTCAAGAAAACGCATGTAGATCTATGGAACCGGAGAATCGGGTCAAACACAGTGAATGACATAGTTATCTTGGTTCAGGCTTTGTTTTGTTTTGTATGTTGTTTATTGATTAAAGTTTAATTTAAGAGTTTAATTTAGCAGTGTTAATGTTTTAAAGAGGGGCTTTCATATAGCATTTTCAAGACCAGACTGAAGACGGCTGAGAGGGCAGAACTGGTCAAACAAAGGCTTTCTAGTGTTGATCTCAGATGTTGAGTAGTAGTTAATTTTATTATGACCTAAAGACATTGAAAAATCTTTTTCTTGAAGTACTTAGATGACAATGTGAGTTCTGTTACTTAAGTTAATTATAATATGACATAATCAGACCTTAGCCCTCGGTGGGGCCTTGATGTACCACCTGCAGTCCACAGCCTCATTTCGTTGTGCACGGTTCTCCTTGGATATCTGTGTTGATTCTACAAACCCTTCTGGGCCGGTCAGCTCAAACTCACACACTGAGAATGCGAAAACTTTTGTGTTAAACTAGCTTTCACAATATGTACACACACACAAATGTGCACTGATTGATCATTGCTGGTATCTAGGATGAATAAAGGCTACTGATTGAGTACTCACACGGTAGAACCGGCAGTGCCCCAAGGTCTTTAAACTCCGGATCTAAGGACAGAATATAATTTTGTTGGAGCTACAGAGATACCATCTATGTGACATTTACCCAAACTTCAAATCTAATGTATTAAAAAAAAACAAATGTATGCCTGGATTTTTGGGATTAGGAAAAAAAAATCAGATCACAGAATAGAAATAATAATATTTAAAGACATATTGTAGTAGAAAATAAAAACCCAGCTGGCCGGAGGCTTGCATAATCCATGTACTAGCACATCACATTTCCTGCCCTCATTTTAACTCTTTCTGAAAGCCCCATGCCCTTCATCAAAAAGAAAAACACACACTTAGCCTCAGAAAAGGAAGAGATATTGTGTTCTAAATCTCTGTGCTGATGAATCTACTTGGTTGGTAGATTATAAATCCTGACATAACAGCTTAGTTGAGAGCAGATTAGGCTCCACCAGCAATGATGACCCGGCGGGAAAAAATGCCATATCCTCCTTTGTTTGGAAAAATCAATAGAAAAAAAACAGTTTAATATTTAGCAAATCCAAAATGGTTTTTTAAAATAACTTTTTGACCCTCATAGGGAAATTGCTGTTTGTTGCTCATAACATGATGCATTTAGTGACTCAGTGTCACATTGTTCTGTGTTAGAATCAGGTGATGGACTTAACTGTGCATCTAATCAGATAGTAAGATTGGATCCTTTCATTCTTCTACTTTGTGTTTCAGGCCCCTGATGATGAAATACAAAAATCTACTGTACAAATAACTAATCATGAATCATATGGCAAGTTAAAAATCATAATTTAAGTGACAGAAACAAGTCTGAGACTGAAACGAGTAGATGTTTACTCATTGTCAGTGGTCACTCTGTGTCTGTTCTGCAAAAGAAGTGACAGCATCATTTGAAAGTACTATTTTTGAAAGTTGGCTGCCAGGTTTGTCTGTAGGTCATACTCTAAATACATGCAGATTTGAGCTTCCCAAATATGGAAAGCATGTGGTAGTTTATTGAAATGTATAATATATATTTTATTTATAATATATATAAGTATATGTCCACATGGTAAAATAATTATCCGTGACTTAGAGGATTTAGACAGGAGATGAGCATTTGATTTGATGAGCAAAAACCAGCTTCTTCTCATCTGCCAATAAGGAAAATATCCTCTATCTATCTTGTTTGTGACGATAGAAAAAAAAACAGCACAAACAAACTTCAGCCCACCAGCTATTTTAAAACTAGCGCTTTTAGGATGGGCTAACATAAATAAAGAGAGAGAAAGAAAGAAAGATGGCGGGTTGCACAGAGGGATGTGGATTAATCTTTGCCCCTCGTCCGTGTAGGTGGCCTATAAAATCTGTGGTTAATAAAGCTTCTGTCTCGGACTCTCCTAAGCTGCTGCGGCTCAGCACTGACAAGCTGTATTCCCCTGAAGACAAGCTTTCATTAATTCCTGTGTACGTGTGTGTGTGTGAGTGAGAGAGAGAGGGAGCGAGAGAGTGTACGCATGTATGAATGGCTTTGTAAAAACACTCCCCATGTCAGCTACATGGTGTGTCGGCGCTACGAATGGAAATTAGTGTACATCCTCTCCAGTATGTAATCAGACGATTATTAATGCTTATTTATATTATATTATTACTTTTTGATCAAACAAGCTTAATAGTATTACAGCAAGAATACTGAGATATTCCAACTTCAATTTCAAATAATTAAACATGAAATTCTTCCCATTGGTGAGACGAGAAATATGCAAAGAACATGTTTTTTTTTCTACTACAATATGAAGATGTGTAAATGTACATCAAGGTGCAGCAAACATTTTAAAGTAACTGAAAGACACTGCAATAGTGCGTGCCAGATTGCTAATTTGTATTTTAATTCAATTATACTGTATGACCACATGGCAAATGGGACCAACACAGGAAGAGAACAACTGCATAAAAGACGTAGCAGGCAAAAGTGTCAAACACAAAGCAGGTTGCAAAGCAAGTGGTTTGGGAGAGTCAATGGATTAGAGAAAAGGAGTCAATGGATTAGAGCCATAGCAATAAACTTCAACCAAAAGCCAGACAGAGTAGAAGCTTGTTTAGTAGAATGCTCAATCATACACATTCAAACTATTATTAGTTATTATTAGTCCACTATTGTAAAGGAAACCATATTGAAACTAACCCAAAGTTGCACCAATATAGTCTCATCTTATCTTATCTCTCTATCTTATCTTATCTTATCTTATCTTATCTTATCTCTCTATCTTATCTTATCTTATCTTATCTTATCTTATCTTATCTTATCTTATCTTATCTTATCTTATCTTATCTTATCTTATCTTATCTTATCTTATCTTACTTAGCTAAAATCAATTCACAGTTAAAAAGAACTGAGACAACTTTAATGTAATCCAAGCACAAAGGTGCATACGACTTAATATAAAGCATTAAAAGTGTAATTAAAGTAATTTCTTTAGTGGCACATACTAAATTTCCCTTTTACTATAGAATTTTTCTGTTGTTCAAATTCAGCCAATGACACAATGACACTGACAGAAGGTTAGTCCTCTGTAGATGCATTGGACTTAACTTCTATGACTCACCTTGTGTGAAGTTGTACCGTGCAGAGAAACCAATGGCTTCCAGTTCACCATCCGCAACAAACTTGATGTACAGGTACCTGCCACTGGAGCGAACATATGTAGGGCTTTCCTGACCACAGTAGCGACCAATGATGGGCGAGAAACCAAACGGCCCGTCACGGACCTCGATGTGGTCAAACTTACATTCCCAGGACGGCTCGATGGAGTACTTCTCATCAAAGAACAAGTCGATGCATTGTCGAGGAGAGGCTGGAGGAGGATGCCAGGTTGAAAACAGATGAGAATAACAGAAAGGGAGGTGGAGGCAGGGGTGCAGTAGGAGATTAAGAGGCTAAAGATGGACACCTCACCCTCTATAATGTAAATGCATTCCCTCTCAGGTGGGTATTTCTCAGGGTAGTTGGGTGAGGTAAAATACCCTCCTTCAGGCTCCTTCACCCAGGTCCCACACTGACCAGCTGGGGTCACACCTGAATTGTTCTTCACTGGGAACAGGCAGACGGTGTAAGAACAAAAAATTGGGCAGATGGAAGTGTGTGAAATCAGCTAATTGTACTTTTCATCTGATTTAACATGTATTTTTATAGAATATTATATTAGGAACAAGTATTTACAGTAGCTTTTTGGGATCTCACTTTTACTGTATATTCATATTCCTGATATGATGTGATGTGATACCTTGAGTTTTTGTTTTGGTAGCTGTAGCATCAGACAGCTCAGGTGAGATGAAGCTTGCTGCTAAAGCTGTGAGCAGAGCAGATAAACATTCGGGAATAAGCCTGCATTAATAAGAAGGAAAATAACCTAAAAAAACAAATTATTATTTCAATCTGAAACGGAACAGGAAAATAAATCATCAGTATAGTAGATATCATGAAGAGTATTCTTCCTGTAGACTGGGGCATGAAACAAAAATGATTTTCAAAGCTGAAATCTCTGCAGGATGATGACAGGGTATTGTAAACTCACCGATAGGCAGCAGAAGTTTGGCCACCATGTTTGTCCCCTGAGGATGAGTAACTCTTTTTAATTGCCATTAAATAGTCCTGCATAAATGACTCTTTTGGTCCCCCTGTCCCATCACTGGGCAAACCGTCAAACACAGTCCATCAGCTCCTCGTGCAATCATCCAAATCCGGGAGCGGAAGACTCGACATCTCTCTCTGTTTCCCTGAGAGCTCAAAGGATTACTACCCCATCCTCTGCAAACCTTCACACTTTTGGCTCCACCTTTAGGCTTTATTAATCCTCTCGGGTGGTTCATGGTCATTGACACAGCTGCGTTCTTTAGAAAAGTGGGACAGCGCAACTAATAGGTGCTGAGTGTGGGCTGTGGGCGTACGCATTATTCAAAGGATGTCCTAACCTAACCGACAGAGCAGTGACCTCCAGGCTGGACGATTAACTTTGTGTTGTTTGACAAAGCTGATCACAGACCTGGTGATTTAATTCCATAGAGATCAATTAATTAGATTCCGAGCACACATTTCAGAGCCTCTGTTGGTTGTGAGTACAGCTACTTCATTCCTTATATGAAGTTTCAGTAATGATTTTGATGGGCCTTTCTTGTAATAAGACATTTAAATGCAGGATTTATGTAAATGGATGTATATCTGTATCTTCAAGGCCATTATGTCTTATAAGTCTTTTTTATGCTTTTCAGCTTGAAATGATATTGGACCTGGATGGCTCTGGAAAATTTCATGCTGGAAAAAACATGTAGATCACCTCCATTCTCCTGAAAATGTGTGCTTCAAGCAGTTTTTTAGTGTGTGTTGCTTAGTATGCATATGATTCCCACACCTGGATGACAGACCTTAACATGTGGTATAATACAGACAGATGTTACATTACTTAGGCAGCAGAACACATATTTATGCCCCATTAGCTGGTAACTAACACCTCCACCAGTAATGACACAATTAGCCACATACTGACATTTGATGCAAATTACGTGGGTTTTGCAGATTTTGGAAATAAAAGAGAAAACCTGCAATGACTATAAGAGATGGGATCTGTCCCACTGTGGGATGTATTTTTTTTAAAACTTAGAATAAATGATGATAGAGTTGATAGTTCAGGTATGATCGCTAATGTAGATAAAGGCATATCTACTAAGCATACTACAAAAAAAAAAAGGATTTCTGCCAGGACAGTTTCTATGAAATCATGTGACAAGAGAGCCCACCCCTATAACTGACTTGCTCTTCAGATTCTTGAAAGCAGGAGCACAGGTAAGAACACTCTGAAACTGGAATAAATAATATTTGTATTTAAAACAGCAAAACAGTAATGTGTTTTTAAAAAAAATGTAGTACAGTAGACATGTACATACAGAGAGAAAAGATTATTAAACCTTTGGGACCTGAATGGGACTGTTCCCATTGTTGTAACAAACTCTACAGAAGGTTTAAATTTAGGTTTTCTATTTGATTCTCTGGCCAGGAATTCAAAATGTTAAGATTTAAGGTACTTTTGACACAGTAAGTAAAAAAAAGGGGTGAGAAGTAAGTTATAGTATATTAAAAAGTAAAATAGTTATGGTAAGATGTATATATTATGTACTTGACTTGACCTTTGCAGAGGCCATGTTCTTCAGTTGCAATGATCCATTTGTTTCCATTCACTGCTCTGTCTATTGTTTAACTTTTCTCACTTCTGCTTTAGGACACCACATATGTTTTTTTGAATAGAATTGATAGTTCAGGTATGATAGCTAATGTAAATACAGTGACATACTGCAAGGAAAAAGGATTTGCCAGGACAATTTCTATGAAATCATGTGAACATAAAGCCCATCCCTTTAACTGACTTGCCTGTTCAGATTCCTGAAAGCAGGAACACAGGTAAGAACACGCTGAAACTGGAATAATCATTTGTATTTATCATCTAACAACGCTGACAACAGTTCTCAAAACTTCTCAGAAAACAGCAATGTGTTTTTAATGCGTTGTAATTTGATTTTCTGGCCAGAAGTTCAAAATGTTAAGATTTAAGCTATTTTCACACAGTAAGTAAAAAAAGCGATGAAGTAAGTGACAGTATGTACACAGTATATGTACTTGACTTTCCTTTGCAGAGGTGTAGCATAACTAGCAGCAGAGTTAAAAGTTGCTTACTTCAAATTTTGTGAAACTAAATCATCTGTGTGATTAAAATGGAGCACTGACATCACTTTCCTACATCGATGGTTTATTAGTATGATCTCAATGCTAACAATACTGAGAGATTAAAATAATAATAATATACAGTAAACTTACATTACTATTTGTATTCTTTTTCTCATGCACAGTAGAAAGCAAATGAAGAACTTTATTGTATGTCCACACACACAATGGATGGAGTAAAAGAGTAGATAAGAGCAGGTCAGCAACAATCCAGGAGGTGGCGTACATATAATAAACTGCACAGACGTCTACAATTAGCTGAATAACTGAAAACTCAACAGATATTGGAAAGCAGAAACTGGTCATAAAACTAGAGTAGAACAATTTATTTTTAAATAGGGATTCTGTAAATCCATTTAAGTGTGTGTGTGTGTGTGTGTAATGATTTAAGGTGGCCTTCTTCTTACAGATCACTCCAAATACTTTTTTATGTTTCTGATGATCTCCAGACATCATCATATTATTTTCATCTATACAGCTGTCTGCAATAGACATCGTCATGGCCACAGCGTGAGTACAATTATAACTAATCAAGTGAATTTGAGCCCTGATAAATGTTATAGAATATCTTGGAATATCGTGGATCAATCAGTGTTGGTTAAATGTTTTTCAAACATTTTTCAACTTCACTGTACACTGTTTTAACAAATAATATATATCCATTCAATTTGTTTTTTTATTAATTTGATACTTTTTCAGCAGTAGCAATTCTTCAAAACAAAAGGACATCCTCGCTAAAAGTTTTGAGATCTCTCCAGGATCTCCTACTGTCTATCAGATTGGAACACAGAATCAAAACTTTAGAACGGTGACAAGAAAGACTGTTGGTGAAAAAGACCCAAACAGGAAAAACAAAACCATTTTACTAGTGGGAGAAACTGGATCAGGGAAATCTACTCTGATCAATGTTCTGCTGAACTACACCATGGGAGTGAAGTTTGAGGACAATGTCTGGTTTGAGATCGTAGAGGATGACAAGAGAAATCACACAGACAGTCAGATGTCAGATGTGATCGTGTACGAGATATTTGGCTTTGAAGATCAAACTTTTCCCTACTCTTTTACCATCATCGACACTCCTGGGTACGAAAGCGCCAGAGGGATCGAACATGATCTCCTCATCAGCCAAAAATTATCGGACCTTCTCAGGTCAGAGAATGGTATTCATGAACTTCATGCAGTGTGTCTGGTGCTAAAGGCGAGTGACAGAAAACTGAGTTATCAAGTGAGGTACAACTTTGATTCACTGTTGTCTCTGTTTGGAGAAGACATAGAAAACAGGACTGTAGTGGTGATAACACACTCAGGTGGAAAAACAACCACAAACGTCTTAAAAGCCATCAAAAATAAAAACTTTAAATGTGCAGTAAATGACAACAATGAGCCTGTTTGCTTCCAGTTTGAAAACTGTCAGCGTGAACAGAGAACAGACAAAACCATAAAAGCTTTACAAAATGCCTGGGATCTAACAAAGAAAGGACTGGATCAGTTCACATGCTTCTTAGGCAAATCTGGAAAGGCCTCTCAAAATCTAAAACCAAATATAACAAACTTGAATGTACACATCAGGCTGACGGCTTGTGTTCACAACCTCCAAGAAAGACTTAAGCTAGTAGACCTTCAACAGCAAAAACTGCAACAGACTCAAGAAGTGCTAAAGAAGTATGAAGAACAGAAGGAGAACGATGAAGAGTTGTTTGTGGACATTGATGAGGTCTATAAAGTTAAAGAAACCATTAAAGGTGGGAAGTGGTGGCTGCTGTTCTCCAACCAAGCTGTCTGTTGTACTATATGTGAGGAGAACTGTCACTATCCTGGATGCACAAGAGCCCAAAGTCCTGCACACTGTGTGATCATGAGAAATGGTAAATGTACCTCATGTACCGGAAAATGTCCAGCATCAGCTCATGTTAAAGAAAACTGGAGATTTGTTTTCAATAAGAGGAGAGTTAACAAGTCTCTGACAGAAGTAAGAGAGACGTATGAAAAGGAAAGTTCAGAAAATGAGAGAAAAGTGACCCTCATGGAAACAGATGGAAGCTTTATCGGAACAGAAGAGTAAGCTTTTGGAAGAGTCATGCCAACACATTGTTACTCTGGAGGAGATTGCTCTGAAAGGTCATTCTCTGTCCACTCACATCCACCTGGACTATTTGAGTGAGAAGATGAGGGAGACTGGACACACGATAAGGCTCCAGGAACTAGAGAAGATAAGGAGTCTGATGGATGACACAATCAGAGCAGTGCTGCATCACAGGTATATTCGATTTACAGCATTTAGAATGATAATGCACTAGATGTCATTTGTATAGAAAATATCTTTTCATTGCACTGATGATCAACGTAGTCTGTTATGTTGCTGTAATGTTAAACTACAAGTAAACTACAAGTCCTATAGCAAAATGTGAGATGCTAATAATGAGAGAAAATTGTACTAGTTATGTCTAAGTGTGTATTCAATAAATTCTCTACTTTTTGTGCAGGTTCATAAACACCTCAGAATATAGTGACATCATCTCCACAAGTTCTCTGATGCGTTCAGGTTCTCCTGCTGTCTACCAGCTGACACCAACAATTGAGAACATTGGAACTTTGACAAGAAAGGCTGTTGGTAAGAAAGATCAATGGCAGAAACATAAAGCCATTTTATTAGTGGGAGAAACAGGAGCAGGAAAATCTTCTCTGATCAACACCCTGCTGAACTACACTATGGGAGTGACTTTTGAAGACAACATCTGGTTTGAGGTCGTAGAGAGAGAGAAAAGACGCAAGTCCAGGAGTCAGACGTTAGACGTGGTCGTATACGAGATCTTCGGTTTTAAAGGTCCAACTCTGCCCTACTCTCTGACCATCATCGATACACCTGGGTATGGAAGCACAGAAGGGATTGAAAGTGATCTCCACATCAGGCAAAGATTACTGGATTTGTTTTGCTCAGAGGCTGGTGTTCATGAACTTCATGCAGTGTGTCTAGTGCTAAAGGCCAGTGACAATAAAGTGACTGACCAATTTAGATACATCATTGATTCAGTAACGTCTCTGTTTGGAAAAAACATGAAGGAAAACATTGTACCTTTGATCACACACTCAAATGGAACAACACCTAATGATGCTCTACAAGCACTTGAAGATGCAAATATTATATGTGTGGAAAATGAGGAGAATCTGCCAGTTCACTTCCTGTTTGATAACACACAGACTACAGAGAGGACAGAGACAAACAACGCAAGTTTAAAAAATGCATGGGACAATACAGAGAGAGCAGTTAGTGCATTCACAGACTACGTGGAAAGCTGTAGCCCTCAAATGCTAATAACAACAGTTGAAGTACTGAAATCACGCATCGCAATAGCAGCATGCATCAACAACCTGCAAGAGAGAATCGTGCTTATAGATCTAAAACAAAACGAGATCCAAGAGACAAAAGACGCTCTAAATAAAAATGAACAAAACATAAAGGACAATGTTAATTTCATCATAACAGTTGATGAGCCCTACAAAGATAAACAATCTATTAGTAGTGGGTTGTGGGGGTTGATACTTTACCAAGGAGCTGTTTGCTGCACCGTCTGTAAGGAGAACTGTCACTATCCTGGATGCACAATGGCCTGGTATCCAGGACAATGTAAAGTCATGACAAATGGTCGCTGCACTGTTTGTAGCGGTAAGTGTCCTGCATCAGATCATGTAAAAGAGAGTTGGAAATACGTTACCAAGAAAAGGAAAGTTCACAAAACCCTCGATGATGTAAAGCTGAAATACGATCAGAACAAAACTGAAAAAGAAAAAAAATTGAGCCTTTTGGAAAATCTGGAAAAGGAAATGAATGATTTGACCTCAAAGAAGAATCAGCTCCTTGAAGAGTCGTACCAACTCGTTGTCAGACTGGAACAGATCGCTCTGAACGTTGATTCTCTGTCCACTCATGTTCACCTGGATGTCCTGATTGAGAAGATGAAGGAGACAGGAGAAGCTGAGAAGGTCCAAAAGCTGGAGGAGATGAGGAGTAAAAGGGCTATAACAGCCATAGCATACTGATACACACTAGCACACTAAACAGCAACAGCAAAGTCCTAATTACTGGTTGAGGGCTGCTGATGTATCAACGTATCAATTTTAATGGCAGCATTTGACTAAGAATATATGTATTTTATAGTGATTGTGCACTTGATAACGTTGACTCAGTTTTATTATATGCTTTAATCGTTTATGTAACTATGTTTACACTTGCTATTGTCTTTTAGTGATGAAACACACAAATGATAATGATGTTAATGGGATAAGTGATGTTTTTATGATGATACTGGTTTGTGTTACTACTGTTATGTTCTGGAGTAAAAACAGTCCAATTCTATGGTGTCTTGAAAAGGACAGCAAGAACTGAGGATTTTTCTTTACTCTGACATTTATTTCTTTTGTTTTTGAATTTGTCTTTTTAAAATAAGTTGTATTCACTTTAAATTGTCCTTTTTGTTCTCACATGTATCTATAATCTGTTATATTATAAGGGTGTTTTCCTCAGTCTTGGAAGTGTTTTGTGAAGCACCATCTCTTTGTGAAAATATTTCCACCATTTAAGTCACTGAAGAAGCCCTGGAAACTGTTTTTGCTAGTTTTGGAGGACCTATCTTGTAGCTGGTCCTTTACGGAATTGCCCCAAGAATTACTCAAGAACAACTGAAAGGACTGCCAGTGGACCTAGAAAGCCTATGACAATGAACTGTCAAAATGGAGGGAAGGGTTTTGATTTAGCAAGATTTACACATATTACAATACATATTACAATAAGAATAAAACATGTCTCAGAATGTGAGTCAGGGGCAACTGTAGAGTTAAGAGCCCCCATCTGCATGTGCAGTGAGTCTCTGTTGAACTCTTCACTTGTTTTTTGTTCCCTTGTATAAAGTCATTATTAAAATGCTCTGTTGTCAAGTCAGTCTGTCTTGTATTGCGTTTGCGTCCACTCATTAGTTCTCAGTTTTAGTCTTAGCCAGTCTTTCCAGCTCCAGTATCCAGCAGTCTCAGTCCTGTCATAGTCATAGTCATGATCTGTAACAGAAACATAAACTTATCAGGGGTAATGGAAGGCAGGCTTGCATCATTACACGCTTTTAAGACATTGCCGATATCGATATATACAGATGCATCTAAAGACCCAGAAACAATTTGTTTCTTGCCTTAAGCAGTGAATTTCAGTTTTTGAATCTTTCTTGCATTTTCTTTTTACTTGTATCTAATTATTAACTGTTTAAGCAGTGTATTATATGTTATATTTTAATTCCTTTCTGTGTATATCCTGGTTTGGCCTCTCTCACACAGTGTGATAGCCAGATCATTAAATGACATGAACTATGTCCGTACTTTTGTTGTTCTTGTTCTATTGACTTTTAGGGTGCATCATAAATCTGTTATCTCCTTGTTTCTTTTTACACTCACAAATTTGCTTATTATACATATAAGCTCCACACATAAACCTCACCTGGATGACAGTGAAGCGACTGTGCTTTATCAACGCCACCTGAGAATAACAGTAACCTAGTTTAAAGGGGTACCTTACAATGTGGTAACTAACAGCTGCTGTATAGCACAGTAATACTCAGTTACTCTTTTTTAAAATCTCTGGGGGGCCGTGGACTTACTTTGAGCTAAACTACAGCAGTTACTTGAGGTGTTTATAACTGTACCATGACAGACTCACACTCATGATTTAATTTACTGTATACATACATAAACCAATTCCTTCTTGTTACTGATTCATTTGGGATTATGAAGTGATGGACATTTGGCTAGAGGTGATACAGTTCACAGAGGCATTAACGATTTGTTTGAAGTTCCTTTAAACTAATTCCTTCTGTATCCAAGAGAGGGCAGCAGATGCTTGTAGATGAAGAGATCAAATATGCTTGAACCATTGGGCAATGTTCCAAGTATTTACTAAATGTCATCTGAAAACTCTCTCTTTTTATGTGGAAAAATTTAAAATGAAAATGATCTAACAATACTATTTTACAAAGAAAAATTAAAACGAAATTAATGGATAAACTAACATAACCAAACTAGCTGGGACATTATGTCCAGAGGCTATAACACCTGCAGCAGGTCTTTGGGGCTAGACCAGGCACGCTGATGCTATTATACACCCAACATTTATATTTTATAGGATGATCTAAAATATAAGAATCCTATATTAGATAATTAATCTGTGATAAATTACAAAAAGTTGTGACTACAGACCCTTTTGTGTGACTAACTTTGTGGTAAAGCAAATGTATACATGAACTTTATTAGAAATAATCCTAAATAATTCCTGTATTATAAATAAGCATACTGATGATTATTACCAGAATGTACATTAATGGGAAACAATACTTACTTTTAACTGTATTGAAATATTCTACAGGTCTACAGACAGCACCTTATTGCTACCATGGGTACTCAGATGACTCAGAAATACCTTTGCAGCACGCAGAAATGGAGTCTAAAACTCTGCTGTACAAGGAAGAAGCAACGTTTCCCTTCACTGACATCAGTAACTAATGTCAGAGCACAAAAGTCTGTCCAGAGAACCTTGGACTATAGAGGAAGAAAAGACAGATGGGAGCAAGTCAGAGAACATGCAAGCGAGCACACACACACGGATCCAGCCCACAAACTTTCACAAATGTTCTAGTGTATGCAAAGGCAGATGAATCAGTGCTTTGTGGTCGTGTCCCAGGGGGGGAACGCTGGCCACCCAGCTGGCTACTCTTGCTGCTGCTGCTACAGCTGTCACTCACAGACATTTTAATGGGAAACCTGTTGCGATTACGCGGTTATTAGTCAAGGACAATAGGAAATCACTCACATATGTGTAAAGACATTGTTTCAGTAAATAACTGTTGTCAAATAACTACAAACTTTTCAGCAGGTTCTGCACTGTGTGGACATGACTGCTAAGTGCTAACACGTAGAAAATTAAGTGAATCATATACGTGGAAACAGCTAAATGTGCAATATTTGTCACGGGAGTGGGGTTGCTCTAATAACATTTACAAGTTTACCCTCACGTCACCTCTAGTGCCATCCGATCCCTCCTCAAACAGATCAGCGCTCTGGGGTTCGAACTCATCGCCGCCGCTGCGTGTGTGGGTTTGGGGTGCGGTAAAGGGGGGAACCGAGCGTGGGCGTGGCCCGCTAAGCGCAAATTTTGCATATAAGCGCAAAAATGAGCAAGCAAGTCCAGTACGCCCAGCAGCGCAGTGAGCGACCAAAGGAATTCGACAGGTACTTACAAAGATTTCTGAAATCTCTGTCTTTCAGCGTGGACGCATGCAACGCTCTGAAAACAAACCCACTGCCTCTATGTGTGATGGAAGGAATTACAGCTCCTCTGCACTGGAAAGCGGTCACTCTGCAGTAGTGTTAATCTAAAAGCGTTAAGGCATCAAGAATACTGCACGTGGACGATATTCTGATCACGTTTCCTGAATTTACAGGTAAATATTTTAGTATATGAATAAAAAAATGTGCATGTGCATGTGTACTCATGTGGCAAATGTATTGTATTAGGGTTTTTTATAGTATAATACATTGCTGCTAAAATCACAATGGAAGGAATTATGTGGTCAACTCATAATTCTCAAAAATGTTTTTGTATTGCAAACTAAAATGCTTGAAATCTGTGCTTATGTTTTGTGTCACTAGCAGTAACCTGCAGATGCAACCATACACTTTAACAATGACAGAGAATAGGTTTAAAGTAAGTTTACAATTTTGTAAAGGTGAACAAGTGCAGTCTGAGCTTGCAAAGAAGGGAGAGGTTTTATGGAGTGCTCTGAACAAACAGAGCAAATCTTCAAACTCAACCTCAAAGTGCTGTTCAGTGCCACCTGGGCTACATCAAAACCGATAAACAGTAGTGATATCAGGTATACTGCAGGTGGCTCAGCCGCCACTGAACATCACATCTGAAATAAACATGTCTGTGTCTTTCAGACAACAGAAACAATCCTTTATTTAGTAGTTTTCCCCGTCATGAAGAGGTCTGTGCCTTACCCGGGCTGGTTTGGAGCAGCAAGCTTGTTCCTGTACTTGACACAGAGTGTCCTGGCCGTGGATCTCAAGAACTCCACACGGCTGGAGTCCATTTTGGACAAGTACAGGGAAAAGGACGAGGACTGGTGGAAGTCTAGGTCAAGAGGGAGGAGGGCCATCAGTGAGGGGGACATGCACCTCATTTTGGACCTTCACAACAAGCTGCGTGGGCAGGTCCACCCTCCTGCCTCCAACATGGAGTACATGGTAAGTCTTGAGGGCATACTGTAGGTAATTATGCCCAGCATGTCTTTGTGCCATTTGTATTAAGAAATCAATCCAGAGATTAGCTGAACAGTTACAGTATAAGTAATAAGTATAAGTAATAAGTGAAAATTATTGGGAAAATGTGTTCTACTTAACCAATTGAAATCAGTGATACCAAGCTTTTCAGACCTTTCATCAGAAAGAAGACATGTTCATGATGTCTCCTCAGTGAGTTAACTCACTGGTGGAAAGTTTGCATTTGCATTGTCTGTCGGAAGGCATTTAATAAAACTGATGGTCAGAGATGTTAGAAGTGGTTTTGGTTTTCACAGCTTTAAAGCAAAGACTGATTCTGAAATTCTGTTTGTTTTCTCTCTTGTATGTTTGTTGTTAAAGAAAAAGAGAAAAAAACATTTATCATCACGAGTGAGGGTTATGGTGATAACATGAAAATGAAGTCTGGTCAAATTATGAAAGTTGAACCTTTAGTAGAGTGCATCTAGACAACTGACTTAAGAGGAACAAGAGCCAAAACCGCCGTCTGACTTCAGCCTCCAGCCTCCTGCTTACCCGCCCTCACTGACCCTGGCCAAGATCCAGCTTTCACCCCCGCAGTGTTGTCCTGGCCTCTACCTCAACCACCCAAGCCTCCCTCCCTTCCCTCCCTTCCTGCACCTCCGTACTCTGTCACTCCATTTCTCCTGCTGACTCATTTTTAACTCTGCATTGCTCTTTGTGTCTTCATCACACAAGTTCAGACGCAGGCTCTCCTCACACTTTTCTACACTCTCCTCCAGTTTCACTTTCGCCTCCTCTCTCCCCATCCATCGCAGATCACCCCAACCTTGGCTAAGGCCAATGTTATCTTTTATTTAATCCTCTAGGCATCTTATATATTTATTTTATCTTATTTTTTGAAGCGCACGAGAGTAATGTAAATATATGTTATGTACACTGCCCTCGTATTTCTTTAGCAAGATATACTATTACTGATGATAATGATGTGGTAAGGCATGAGACTGATGAGGACTAAGTATTTGGTTTTTAGATTGCAGGATGGAGGCTGGCATGTACTGTAGCTTGGACTGGTGAAATTCGTTCAAACGCCATTCAGTCAATGACTGCAGAGCCTTGTTACATAAAATAAAGTATAACAATTTTGCCCAGAAGTTCTTCCTGAGAAATAGAGACGTCTTTAAAAGTTCCCAAAATCACAACCACATTCTACCCTGTGGGTTGAATTGTGAGCATTTATGTGGAGCATTTTGCATACCTTGAATTACTAAAAAAACAATCTTTACTTCTTCTTCAGTGTTTTTCTTTTCAAAGATTTACTGTACTGCTCTAAGAAGTGCAAATCTTGCACCTGGTTCTTTAGCACATGTGGTCTTGGCTCCTGGCTGGAAACTCTGTTCTGTGTTTGAAGAGGGTAATGCTCTTTGGAATGCGAGATTGGTGTGACTCCTCTCCGAAGGCTAATAGGCAGTTCATCTTAATTTTTGTTGGGCTATTGAGGCTGAAGAATACCAAGAACATGGAGAGAATAATCAGCTTGAGATTGTTTTCAGTGAAATCTTTGTGCTGAACTTTCATTAGAGCCGGTTCCCCTGAATGAATTCAAACAAAACCTTTGACCTCTCCAAAGAAATGAAAAGAACTAAGAGTGTTTATTGTTTCTATAAGAAATCTGTGTTGCACTGAATTGAAACGAATAAATATGAACCTTTTGATAATAATAAATTAAAAAAAACATAATCTGTAATCTTAAAAAGTACAGTAGTAAATTTTTAAAAATGCACGCAAACATACAGGAGTTTAGTGGTGGAATTCACCTGAATGTTGGTACCAGTCACAGTTGGATTGTGGCCAAACCGAAGGCTTGAAATATCACTTGAATGGTGTGCAGCGCCACAGTGACCGGGGGCGCCAGTGTACACAGTGTGTTAGTGTGAGCAAACATATGGAACACATTATGTTGGTCAATCAGAGTAGTTACAACTCCACACTTAGGCATTATCCTATTAGTTCTGACGTGTGATAGCCGTGAGGCAACTAAACAGTGTGGCACACTGGACTCGTTCTTCTCCCAACTCGACAGAGTAACTCAACAGTAAATCAACTGTGCCATAACATTTGTATGGTTCAGTTCTACAGCAATGGTCTGCTCTCCTACCTTTGTTTTTCCTGCTTCCCGTTAATAGTTTTCAGGTATTCTGACTTTAATTGGATTCATTTTTCTCAGGCTTTTACACCAAATATGGAATCAAGTCCCGAAACAGAGACTCTATTGTGTTTCTTTTTTGTGTTATGAGACCAGAACTTGCGCAACAAGCCGTGGAAACAACCACAATGAATTGGTGGCCATACCTTTCTGCCTTGCTTGCCTTATCTCTGTCATACTTGTTGAGTCAGTGAGTGTGTCTTTGTGTTTATGTTTAAGTTTTGGCTAAGCTATGTTACATTTGTGAGAGGCCCACAGCCTCTTAAAGTCAACATCAGGTTCTGTTTTAAGGTACAGTTACATATGTGTGGCTAAATTCATGTCATCCGACTTATTGAGTTTAACCTGGTGGTCAAGAGGGACTTACTCAACAAACTTCATCTCTCCGCTGAAAAAATATGGCTCTCAAGTGTGTGCATCCGTGTTTCTGTGGCAGGTTTGGGATTATGAGTTAGAGAGGAGCGCAGAGCACTGGGCACACACCTGCCGATGGGAACATGGACCGAGCCACATGTTGACACAAATAGGACAAAACCTTGGAGCACACTGGGGCAGGTGTGTGTACAAAAGTATTTTTTTAAATTTGAAATAAATTAAAATTGAATTTTCTTTCTCCGTCAACGAACAGATCCTTACTCTGCAATTATATATAATTCACTGTGCTTTCAACCTCTGTAAAGTCTAATAAACAAACAGTTTGTAACAGTTAAGTATAAGTAAGTATAAATTATATACAGGATGTATGTGTCTATATAAATGCTTTGTAATGCAGCAGCAGTTATTCTGTCATTTTAGGGACCGTCCCCCCACCTACCATGTTCAAGCCTGGTATGACGAGGTGAGGTACTACAGCTATCCATACTCCCAGGAATGTAACCCACACTGCCCGTTCAGATGTTCAGGACCTGTGTGCACTCACTACACTCAGGTACAATAGTTTAGTTGGAGCAGAATCCACATTTTACTGTCACTATTTGTCATTACTGTCATTATTGTTTTTTCAGTTGGTGTGGGCCACTAGCAATCGTATTGGTTGCGCCATAAATGTGTGTTACAACATGAACGTTTGGGGAATGATCTGGGCCAAAGCTGTCTATTTAGTCTGCAACTACTCTCCACCGTAAGTTTCTTACATAATAAGTGAATATAGTTACATTATAGTCGATTGGTAAGTTGTCTCAAGTGATATGACATCACTGTAGTCAGTCAAGATTTGGAAACAGAAAAGTCCAGGCTTGTGGAGTTAATAACAAGGGAGCTAATCAGACCTCTGTAGCTCAGAGATGCAGCTTCATTGATATTTCAGATTTATGGTGTGTGATGTTGCTACATAAATGGTGTCAGTAGCTCCTTTTACTGTGGACTGTGCAAGTTTTAATAAAGAAAATGTATGGAATAAGAAAGAACTTCAACAAAATCTCAGACATGGATATGTGTTCTTTTCAGGGGTAACTGGTGGGGTCATGCCCCATACAAATATGGAAGTCCCTGCTCTGCCTGTCCAGCTAGCTATGCTGGAGGCTGCAGGGATAATCTTTGTTACAAAGGTGAGTCTGCTTTAGACATGTCGTTTTTTCATCCAGGTTCCACTCATTCACATTCTTTACACAATGGGCTGCCCTATTTTTTATTATTTTTTAGAAGGGGGTGTGGCTCAACGTCCGGCTCCAGAGATAGACGAGACCAACTACATCGAACCTGAACCAGAAGCTGTGCCTCAGCCGAGGGCCCAGTCACCAGACCCCTCACCCACTGAAAACCTAGAGGGAAACCGGGTTGTCAGTACAGAGCAGATGTGTAAGAAGTACTCCAAATAATACTACAATACATCTCTGAGTATGATAAATGTACTCTATACATTATATTATCGGCATAACAATGAGTATGTGAAACGTTGTTCAAAATAACTGTTATTTTAGGCCAGCAGGTGGACTGTGAGACTAAACTCAGAGATAAGTGCAAGGGAACAACCTGTAACAGGCAAGTACTGGCAGTCAAATAATATGTGGCAGCAATTTATCCTTCAGACCTTATCAAGGGCATCATCAATATTATTCAGAAAAGCCTAAGTCACTTATTTGTTGTTGCCGTCCTTAGGTACGAGTGTCCCCCTGGCTGTCATGACAGGCCTGGTAAAGTAGTTGGGACGGGATATTATGACATGGTAAATAATCACTAACCTGCATTGTAGACTACTATACATATATATATAACACTGACACAAGAAGTTTGGTACCAAAACTACTTCTATTTGAACCTGTATCCAAGGGTCCACAACAGCATTTTAGAAATGACATTGAAGGTTTAGACAACCTTTAGGTTAAAACTAAACTCTCAGCTTAAGTGTTTCACTAAAAATGACTAACAGGATTGGGCTGGGTTACACCACCACACTCTCTGCGAGTCTGGAATTGGACTGCAATATGTACCATCCATACACTTAGACTCTCCGTTAATGAACCTACAGTATATTTCACTGTCCAGTCCTGTCTTAGTCAGCTTTAGGCGTGGGGAGTCTCGGTTATGGATATAAATTAATATCCATACGCTAGATACGTTTTGTTCCATTTATTCACCATTATACAATATGTATGTCAAACTGAAATTAGTTTGTTTGTGTTTCCCTGCAGCAATCCAGTGTGTGTGGAGCTGGGTTACACTCTGGGGTTATTGACAATGATGGAGGATGGCTGGATGTCACCAGACTGGGCAGAAAACAACAGTTTACCAAATCATACAAGAATGGTATTCAATCAATTGGGTAAGTGTCCGTCTTGTATATAGATTTACTTTTCTTTTTGCGGGGTAATGATATAGCTAGTAATGCATGGCTGTACACTGAGTAGAACTTCATGCAGCTGTTTTAATTTAACAGGAAAAACAGAAGTGCAAATTCTTTTAAAGTAGAGTCAGTGCCTGGTAAGCGGCATCATTTCTTACTCTAATATACAGACATCCTGTTGTCTTTGTACTCCAGCACTCATTTTGCTGTGTTTTGTCCTCCAGTGAAAGCAGTGACGTGTGACACCACCGTGGCACAGTTCTGCCCTTTCAAGAAACCTGTACGACACTGTCCCAGGTAACATTCGGCATTGTCATCGTCATGTCATTTCACAATGAAGCCAAAGTGAGATACATTTGTAGTGGTGTTCTGTTGAGCCCATGTGCCCATGCAGTGTATGTTCTGACCTAACCTGAAATCTGTATTAATTTTCTTTAGATTGTATTGTCCCAGGAACTGTTTGCACGTGAGTGGAGCCCGAGTTATAGGAACAAATTATTACTCAGATGTGAGCTCTTGAGTTATTTAAATAAAGCATATATTGTCAGACTATTGCATTTGCATGTAAATGTTACATTTTGCAACTTTCAACCTTATAAGACCTATGTACATTTTTAGAGAACTAGGTGGACTCACCTCGATAGTATTTCGTATGAATAATTTGATTTAGTACAATGATGTTACTTACTGGTTCATTTCATGCAGAAATCCAGCATCTGCAGAGCAGCAATTCATGCTGGAGTGATCAAGAATGATTCTGGAAGTTACCTTGATGTAATGCCGGTGGACAAAAGGAGGCAGTATATTGGCAGTTACCAGAACAGCATAACATCAGAGAGGTATGGTTAAAACTATGAAAAGATTCTAAAATGCACTTAGCTATTCCAGCCTACTAGCTGCATCTTTCTGTGGTGCAGTTTGTACCATAATACAGTGATTGCAATGAAATACATTCTTATATATTGCAAGACAATTCATTTGTAATGTTTAAACTATACTTTAGAAAAATTGTCTTAATATAAAGAACACACCACCATAGAAAAAGCACAACGTACACTACAATTCCATCTAGTGGCCTGGGGTTTAGATGCAACATAAAATTACTGGCTCCCATGAATCTGTGTATATAATTGATTACTTACAATTATTTTTCAATTGAATTTTATATTCTTAATCTTATTTTGTTTCCATTCAGTTTGAATGGTCACATTGTAGTGGACAACTTAAATGATATTTTTGACATATCCAACATCTCCTCTTTCTCTCTGCTCTTGTTCATCCAGCCTGCTGAACCCAACAGGAGGAAGAGCCTTTAGAGTGTTTGCAGTCATCTGAAAAACCACTCTCGAAGGGCAGCACACCATCAAACACGGCCACTTTAATTCCGGTGGACCCATTCATTATGATTTTACAAACCATCATTACATTCATTCCCACAGTAAATAATTCGGCTATTCAACCTCAGACACTAAATGTGTAGCACGACTTCTCAAGGTTTCCAAGTTAAGCTTATTACTCAGTGCATCATTGCCCAAATATAGCTTAGCAAAGCATGACTGTTGGAAAATTATCTCAGATGTTTTTTGCTTGTCATCTTGTACCAGCTGGCCACAGCAGTGACATCTCCCCTTAACCTGTTTTTTTTTTTTCACTCTTACACTTAAATTATCAGTAGGTTTCAACGGAGGTTGAAAGATGAGTCATGACATGTGGATTTTTACATAGGTTGAAACTGAGAAAAGATTGGCTAGAAATCACACATTTACAGTTCCTACCAGGAACCAACCTGGAGGATTAATTTCGACCTAGAAGAAAGACGTTTGGATGCCACGACTTCATCTGAGTGACCCAGAAACATCACTGACTTTATATTAGGGAAGTTTCTATGGAGGGCCAAAGCAGACATTATGTTGACTTGATAATATTGTTCCATTACAGTATTACATATACAGACGCTTTAAAAACCTAAAGCAAAGCATGTGGCTATTTTACATATTTTACATAATTTTTGGCAGCTACATAATTTGGTTAAATTTAGGGATGGTTTGCTTATACGTTTTAAAAATAAAGTTTTGCTCTACTGCATAGAGAATTATTACCAGTGGTTGTAAAAACACACTGAAACCTGAAACAACCTGTTTCATTGCTTCTTCCATGATCCGACCACCCATTCAAGATTCGCTAGACCTAAAGCAGCAAAGCAGTTTCAATTCAATTCAATTCGACTTTATTTATATAGCGCCAATTCACAACATCAGTTATCTCAAGGCAGTTTACAAGTAAGGTTTTAAGACCTTACACAACTAAACCCAACAATTCCCACATAGAGCAAGCTTTTAATTGTAGCCAATCACTGCATTATGCTCCCACTCTCATGTTTAAGTATGGGAACAGAAAGTCGCAACAGAATCCATGTGCTAAAAGAGCCTACGTTTGGCCTACCATGATAAAGATTTAAGTGTTCAAGTGCATCATTGAACTATACAGAACTACTGTATAGGCTTTTGATTTGATTTGAAAGCTTTTGGTTACCTCACATTTTAAAAGATTAATTTCATTCATCTTTTACCGCTTCTTCCCCGCAGGGGTCGCGGAAAAACAGTAAAGTCTTAGTTGAGCCAACAACCCCAGTCTTGGAATAGCCTTTCCACTATACTATCACACACCACTAAATTTTAAAAGATTAATTTCATATTCCAAATTGTACCACCTAGGGTCAATAACAGTGATTAATGTTTTGTAAAGTTGAAAAATGCATTTAGGAAAATATTCCACAGACTTTGAGGGGTAATGTTTTAGCATTTTACTGTACTGTATGTGCTTACTCTGCATCAAGTCACCTTTCTTTGTCTCTGCCCTGTCTGCTCTTTCTTAGTCACAGTATTCTCCTATGACACTGCAGCTATACAGATTGTATATTTTTGTACATAATTTTGATATGATATACTAAATAATGCCTGACAGACAACAGATATACACATTAACTGCTTCTGCGTGCAAATCATATACTGTACTTATCATTCTTGCTTTATTTTTATAAAGAGTTAATTTCTCCAAAGGTTCAATGTATTTGTTTGTAAATATGTATGTAATATATTGTTTTATTTTATGTCGCTTTTCGCAGCTTTTGTAACAGATTTATACAAATGTGCCCTGGCTGGCCAGGAATGTGCAAAAAAAAGTTAAAATTGAAAATAATACAAATTTTGTTCTGTCGTTGTATTAAAGAGAATGAAATAGTTCTGTTTATTCTACTGCTTCACGGTGTATGTAAAAAATGCTACTACTAAATTCTACGAACCCCAAGTTACAGTACATGCTTGAATAAGCTTCTCAGTTCACACTGTCTTACATTACACTTGTTTTCAGCTTTTGCAGACATATGGTTTCAGACATATGGTAAAGCAACCACACTATTTTAGTATCAGTCCCTATAGCTTCCAGAAAGCCTGAGGAATTTGGGCATTAACATTTCAACAGCATCTCAAATTCAGCTGCAGGTCATACTTCTAAGTGAAAGTTGTTTCAAGGAATTGTGTGGGAAGTGGAAGCTGCTAGTTTCGGATCCAGAGTGGAGACCTTATCACACACTTGATTTGTGTGATTAAAGTCATGATGATAATAATATAGAATTTTTGTGAAAGCTAAATACCATATATGTTCTGAAGGATTTAACATTTAAGTATTTTGCATTTTAGGAATATAATCTAATATTTCCAAAATCCTTTTTAAAATCACCACAGTACATTAAGACATTTATGCACTCTTGCATGTTATTTCACTTTTTTCAAAGTGATCTCAGTTCTGTGGGAGTAACTAATGTTGGTACTCAGGCCCACACGCTGTGCCAGCATTAGGAGAGACAAAGACAACCTTTGTGTTTTGTTGACTTCTATTTCTCAACTTCCTCTGATGCATTTCCGCTCCTTTCCCTGGCAGAGAACAGATGTGGTAAATCTCCAACTAAAAAGTCCCCATCAGTCGGATATTTAGAGCCACATTCATACTTTAAGTTAGTCAGTTTGTGTGAAAATTTGATCAAATCAAAATACACCTATTTCTTAATTTTGACATGGTAAAATGCATTTTGAAAAAGCATTTAAACATATAACTTAAAGTGACCAGCTACATAACATGTATTTACAGTGGATATAATGTGTCTTTCTGAATGTATGTGACCATAATGTGTTTGGGTCAGGTCTCCTTGAGAAAAAGGGCAAGCATCGCAGCACTGTCAAAACTCACAGAGTCCTGTTGCAGAGGTGGGCATTGGCGCAGGACTCTTGCGAACTCACTCAGCCGGTCTGTCAGTCAGACATCGTGGCAGTCAAATAATACCGTATCCACACATTTGAGAGTGGGCAAGCTGCTCTCCATCAGCATGAAATTAGGTTTGCGAGTCATCTGTCAGACAGGCAGCTAGTCTGGTTAGACAAATAGCCACCCTCGTAGGCAAACAGTCCATCACAGCAGGCTTTTCAGTCAGTTAACCAGACTGTCAATCAAGCAAAGGCTGTGGTTCTTAACATCCGAGTTTCTTATCTTAACAAACTTCACAACTTAAATCATTTCCATTTCCATCCTTTTTAGTGTAATTAAATACCGACTACTTGAAGTGCTGGAGAGAGCATAAGGACCCTTGCAGGAAATCTGCACATAATGAAAAAATACTTATGGTGCAGTTCATAGTTATTAAATCTCTGCAGAAGGAGACGACAAACTAAGCGTGGAGGTGTTTGGAAAAAGCAAGGTGCAGCATGTGCATGTAAGAAGCCTTCCTCTTTCCCTTCTTAGCATAGCATAACAACTGGGTGAAATGGAGAAATGGCAGGAACCCTGCAGCGACCGAACACAGGAAACAGTAGCATCTGTCATCTCTGGACACCACTGCCCAAGTGATTAGAACAAACAATGCTTTGCTCTTAGGCTTTACTAATAATACAATTGCAAAGAATTAATGCACCAAATGCTCTGCAAAGCAGCATCAAGCAATGCATGACACCTCTATCATATGTGACTGTGGTCTGTGAAATATGGAAGGGTTTGCAGTATTTAAGGAGGCCCATGTGCATGGCAAGGAATTCTGGGTCCCCTGAGAAGAAAGGAAACTGGCCCCTTGACCTTCATGTGTTGAACAGCACAGTATAACCTTGTCTCTCAGGGAGGGCCCCTACATAATTAAAGGACTCCCCTGTCCCCTGAGCAGGACACGTTGGCAGGCCACTGCATTTACTGAAAGCTTCAGCAAATCAGCACAAATGCTCTAAAACTACTTTGCTTCTATTTTTCTTCACAACTGTCATCTCATGGGTCCCTAAATTATGCTAGTTACAGGTCTAGGACACTTAATCCATAACTTTTAGCTGTAAGGGCACATATGAGTCTTTTCATGACCAGTGAATAAATAGTCATAGCTGGTGTTTGTATAAGTCTAAGAACACGCTCAAGTGTTGCCAGTTTTAGAGATAAAACCTTTTTGATTGTGTGTGTTGGTCAGCAAGACACAGAAACATCACATGGACGTAGCAATTTTGAGGGTTTCAAAAATATGTTTTGAGTTTGGCCGGCAGCTGCCCACTAGCGTACGTGTATATACAGTACGCGCCTAGAGTGTATATACGAATGCACCTCCGCAGCCGAATGTGTAGTTTTCAGTGTGTCCATTTGCAGAAGTGAGCTGCTTTCTAAATATGGCTCACGCAATCACGCTCACGCTTTTTTGCCTTCTCCTCAGACGGTTAACTCCTGGGTGGACACACACTGTATGTGGGCTAACAATCACTGACAGGATGAGAAGCAGTGTGTGTGTGTGTGTGTGTGTGTGTATGTGTGTGTGCGTGTGTGCGTGTGTGTGTGTATACACCAACGTTTGATTGGGTGGTTGGACTTCATCCTCTCAGTCTTCCACCACTCATAGATTTAGACGTTATTATTTCAGCATAGTTAGCAGCTGTGTTTTGGTGGAGGAACATGGTAATCATCTGCCCACTGTTGGCTTTTCTGTTGGTCGAGAAGCACAGTATTTATAACTGTGGACTGTTTTCACTCTACTTTCTCATGACACTTCTCCCAAAATCATATATTCAATTCAATTCATATATATATCTTAGGCAGGTGTGGAAAAATGCTGTACACAAAGAATGCTTTCAGAAATATAAATAATGATTGTTTATTTTCCTCAATTTCCAAAATGCAAAGTGAGCGAACAAAAGAAAAATCTAAATCAAATCAATATTTGGTGTTACGGCCTCAGTACTGAAATTACTGGAAGTGATGGCATGGCCCCCACAGAGCCCTGATCTCAACATCATCGAGTGTGTCTAGGGATCACATGAAGAGACAGAGGGATGTGAGAAATCTTACATTACTTACTCGGCTGGTAGGTTTGGAACAACCTACCAGCCGAGTTCCTTGAAAAACTGTGTACAACTCTAGACAATCTAGACAAATTGCTGTTGCTTTGAAGGCAAAAGGTGGTCGCACCAAATATTATTTATATTATATTTGGTTTGGATTTCTCTTTCTCCAGACCTGACCTAAAGCATACTTTCTCCATTTTATGAGTTTGTTGTGTTAGTGTTTCTGCTGACCAACTTGACCAAAAACAAAATAATATTTTGGAAAATCAACTGCCAATAGAGAGCCCAAAACACACAAGCAGGTGTGCCAGGGGCAATTTAAATAACTAATAAATAGTGTATAAATATTTCTAAGCATGGATCAAACTGACAGATAACATGACTTAATGAACTGGATACAGAAAGAAGAATTGATACGGATTGATTTGGCAAACAAAAGACAAACATTACAAACAACAATGAACACAATTGAGAGTTGGTCTATCAGAAAAAAAACTAACCAAATTCCTAAAAAAAACTACAACTAGTGCAGTTTAACCTAAAGTAGGAAACAATTTCCAAAAGTAGAAATCTCATGTTCCGTCTGTTCTGTCAGGACTTTTGGTCAATCAACTAAAGTAACTGACTTTTTATTAAACTTAAATGTCAACGTCAAGTGTGTAAACCTTAGCCTCAATTAGTGTGACTGCGGAAACCATCACAATCATAAATGTACACACATAACACAATTGTTTGTTTGTTTCTGATCTCAATTGTACTACACAAAAGAAAACCTATGAATTCATTTGATGGAGAAATTGGAATGCAGCTTCCCGTTGCATTAGTTGAACAATATCTAAAACGCCATGAAGACTTTCCCATACAGGTGCTATAAGTAACCAGCTGAGCTACTCCAGCGCCCTCCACACTCTGCCAGAAAGTGAGTGGGTGATGACAGTTGACAGAAACCTATCCAAGCCAGCCTTCTCACTAAGACATACTGCTTCTGAGCTCTCTTAGCAACCATCTTTCCTGGACCGTGACCCTCACAGAATCAAAGTTCAAAGCAGGTTGTTAGTACTTCTTAAACCTTAATGTTTTGCTATTAAGCTATTGTCTGTCACACAGGCACTAACCTCCTACACATTTGTTTGTCAGTTGTGCTCCTAAATATGTTCAACTATAACTATTCTTTTCATACCCACTACACTGTACTGTTGTTACTTTTCATTTCCCACCTACAGACTTCCTCTGCCTCCATCTTTCATTCACTTTGCCAGCAATATACAGTATGTTTTCACTTGACTCCTCAACATTTCTCAAGGGACAGTAGCATACTCAAGGAGTGGTCTGTCTTATAGCTGAAAGCAGTGAATTTTGACCTCCCCAGAGCTCCACATCTCTGACCTGCCAAACACACTTACACACATATGCTGATCCCAAAGTCAAATTTATGGGCTTGGCATCTCTCTTTCTTGCTGTTTTGTTGGTAACCCACATGCAGACTTCCAGTGCCAGCAACGTGTGGCACAGGGTCACTGTTTCCCACAGTCCCAGAAGAGTCACAGACCTTCCTCTTACTCCCTCATCCACTGCTGTTGGTCCCCTCCACCACAGAATCCCCATCAAAATTTTCCGCATGTACAGTACCAAAAATAGTTGTCTGACTACTGTCCACACTTCCCGTGGTGCCCTCCTGTCGCTTATGGCTGGCTGAGCACACACCCTATTACATTTGAATATTGTTTCATGTAGAGTAGATATATTTCTAAAGAAAAAGATCAACGGGGACAACAGTGTTTGTTGCTTTTTTAGCTACCCCTCTTATTATACAAGATATATGCAGTTTAAATAAAGTGGATAAAGTTACGGCAAATCCTCAAACTAGAAAGGGCACAAGCGGATATGATGACATTATTATTCTTTAAATGGTAACTTTTATACAAAAATATTAAATATTCATTGGCTTTTTAAGAATAAACCAAAGCATTTTTATAATGAAATGTATGAAGAATCTTTAGTATTCTAATTGGTTCTATATTAAGTCATGTACCATGATACAGATCCCCAAAAAGTTCAATATGGTACCGCCTTTTAATTTTTAGTTTTCATAATTACAATATACCATAATGTACAATTTCAGCTAGCTAGTTTTGCTTTTTCAATCAAAGCACTGTGACTCATTTGCTAGCAGAATTAATAATTATAAATCTTATTCTCAACTCCTTTTCCCTGATGTTATGTTTGGTGGTCTAACAGCACAGTGCAGGCAGTTAAAAAGCATCCCCTGTGTGATGACACAAGAGGTCATCCAAACCCTCCAGTATGTTTGTGCAGGCACCTGGTTCTGGAGTGGGTGAATCAGTAAACAGGTAAAAAATGCTACAAATAGAATCTAGCCACTTAAGAATATAGTCTTGAGGGAGAGTTCCTGTACTCGGGTCTGCGTCAGCACTGACCTTTTTGCTGTTTGCTGAAGGGATTTGATTTCTACCTCTACCTCCCTCACTGACTTTTTTTTCAGCTTTCACACTTAAGCCATCTTAGGAGGATAAAATGGCATTTTTGTCCAGGAAGGTAAAGCTATATTAGTTTAGCCATGGGACACATTATATCACATCAGTGATAAGTAACTCCAGCATGTAAATAGAATTGATTTTATTTAACATGCCTGAAGGTTTGCTCTTGTTAATTAATTAATGTATTTATTTTTTATGTTGGACTTTCACGAGGGAGCATAATATATTCTTACACAGATATTTCATGAAATTTGCAACCAAGATATTAAAATAAATGCATTTCTTTATTATTTGTAGCCACGTCCTTCACAGATCATTACAAGATCAACGTTAATATAGTTATGATATATACATGTATGTAAATGCATTGAATGCCCATGGTCAGCTAGTCAAAGTCAACGTAGGTTTACCCTGCAGCACCCTCTGCTGACAATACATGGCCAAACACGTTCTCTTGAGATTAGTGTGTGTAACAAAATGTGATTTTTACATGTATTGTACTTTTTAACGTGTATTTTTAATATTATCAAAGCCACGATTAAAGAGAAGAACACACATCTTTCCTGTATTTATTGTTTTGAATCGGGGATAGAAAGAAAAAAAAACGTGCATCTTGTAATATTCTTCTGGACAAACGCCCGAGTGGCGTGGTTGGAAGATGAGCTCTGACAGCTGAGTTTAGTTTAGGATACATAACTGAGTTTGTGATCATTGTGGGCCACGTTCATAACGGAGCAGGGTTCACATCGGCCTCTGGGCACGCGACGCGTACGTTTTTTAAATCAAACGTGTCGCGCGCAGCGTCACTGCTGTCGTCATCATTGGGTGTCGCCCGGCAAAAACAAAGATCCTGGAGAGCAGCGACCGTCTCGAACGTTTCAGAGAAGTTTTGTCTCTGGTTTTTATGGAGACGCTTCTAATGACGCCGGATTAAAACTCTCAGAACTGAAGGAAACCTACCGCGAACCGTGTTATTCCATTTAGGTTTGTGATTTGACTGTCGCACAAATAATAATAACTTTTTGTAGTACTAAATCGAGTTGGGATATTACTACTGCACTAACGCAAGATGGCTAAAGATTTTTGTAATTTAGGCAATGATTTAACTAGCATTTATTTTTTTAAACTAAGCTAATGTGGAGTCAGATAAACTTAAGCAAAGTAGTTTTGCTAAAGTCAAAGCCATAGTGTGTGGCTATCAGTAAATTCTATATGGAATAAACCAAGAGAAGCAGTGATTTGAAAACATAGCAAACCTATGGACAACAATCAGCAACAAAACAAGACGAGTTAGTTATATGAAAAATAACAAAATATAAATACCTTTAAATAAAGTTGTTTATGGCTATAAAGAATATTTATGGAAACCCTCTACTAAAATTACTTAGGCCAAGTCATGTGTAGGATCGTCTTTTTGAAATCTAAATAAAAATGATTTATTGTATTACCGGTTTAAACTAAAAGACAAAAGCTGTCATGCTCTTTATGATTTATTATTACTTATTATTGCACTGTGTTTATTGTTCTAAAGGCATTTTTCTGAAATACTTACAGTAGCCTAAATTAACATAAGTGTCTTTTCCTTCATTGTATTTCAAGGTTCAGACCTTTTCCCCTGTGTCTCTATTGTAATGTAGGTTCTCAGAATTCAGAGTCTCAAGGTTTTCAAGGTGTTTCCTTTGCTGACACTTTGTTGTATTGCGCACTGAAACGTGGTGTCATTCTGCACGTCAGGAGCTCAGAGCTACCCAGCATGCACTGTGGCAAAGGTAACACCCTTTTTATTTACCTGGGAAAAAAACAGACGTGTAACACATCAGGCTGATGAGAGGGGAGGAATAACCAAACACCAAAGAACAAGACAAACGGGTTCTGCTCAGTGTAATTCAAGCCACTTGTTTCTTCTTTTTTTCTTGTCAAATGGAATTTTGGAGATAGTTTGGATTCTATAAACTCAATAGGAAGTAAAACAAATGTGTAAGTGAGAGAAGTGGGACGGTCAGAGCAAAGGGAGGAGCCTCGTTTTTCACCATGTATGGACTGCAGCACACTTTCATATGGTAAATAGATGGTCACATGGAGCAATAGTCTTGGAGCAATGGGAGAGAAAAGGGAGGGAAAAGAGCAAGGAAAGAGACTAAGGATATTCACTGGAGGACTTTTGCCTTCCTCGTGTACAGGAGGAGGCACACAATTTAGAGCCTGCGGGATCATATTACGAAAAGAAAGGAAACAACAGAGTTAGAGTGAGTGCCATGTTGTGCTCTAACTGAGCACTTAGCTTTTGTCACTGGTGCCCTAATGGCGTTTTGTTTGTTTCATTTGGCTTCTTTTAGACACTTTGCTTTGTGAAAGTAAACATTCAGGTTGTGCTACGCCCGTTGCTGCCCCCGTCTTGCCTGGGGACCTCCTCAAACTTTCTTGAGGGCAAGTAAACATCCAAGATGCCCACCAACTTTACTGTAGTTCCAGTAGAGGACACAGAGGATGACAACAGCAGTGTGGCCGTGGCTGGAAGCAGCAGACCTGTCAGTCTGGGAAAAATCTTTTTTGAAAAAGATGAGGACAACTTACAAGAAACTCCTTCAGGTAAGAATACACTTAAACATGAGGTTTCAGCTTGTAGACATGACTATATGCTCAGGCAGATTTTAATGACTTCTTTTTACTGTGTTACAGTACATTACATTGCCGCATACAACAGAGAAAGATCAAAGGTTAAAATGTGAAATTTCAATACACTATTTTTGTCACTCATTGTAACCAACATGTAATGGCAGGCAGACACTGTACACATCAACACAATGTTTTAAAGTGCGTTTCTGTTCAGCTAGCTAGAACTTGCCAGACACTTGTATAAACACTACCCTGATTAATGTTTTTGCTTCACTGTTCAGGGCTGTGTGTCTGTAATGCCCAGTACTCACTGGGTACGCAGTTTCAGCTTTCATACTCATTATTGACCAAACACAAAGCTTTTATTTTGAAATATGTTTAGTGAATGATTGGGAGGCAATTTAGCCTTTGGAATGTAGGAGGAAACCAACAAATTCAAAGGGCACACACATTACCACAGGAAGAATGAAGCCAGCCCGATCTGTTTATGAGACTGCTGTGCTAATTACTAGGCAAACATACTGCCCAGCTGCTGAGGTGTAGGACTTACATGTTCTCTTTCTTCTTCCTCAAATTGAGGTAGTATAAGTTTATAGCTCATCTACATCTTTTTTTCAGCAGGTTATTTTATCTCTGGAGGAGTTTTTTTCCCTTCACCTCAAGCTTCTGCTGAGTATAGTTATATTTATAATTGTTATTTGCCTCAGCTGCTCACTCGGCTGTGGTGTCCATGCTGATTAGAGAGTCTAGCTTTCCTGTAGAGAGTTGGTGGAAACCTCACTGATCTTCTAGAAGGGAATATTTCGAAAGTGAGTCTTAGATACCTGAACTTATTACCTTGATGTCTTTCCGGTCAATTTGTATATTTTTTGTTGTTTAGCATCTCTTTTCTTAGATGTTGCATGTTTTTGTAGCAAGGCCAAAGCTTATGAGGGAACTGGTGGTGAACTGAAATACTTAAGTATTGTTAGTGTTAGCCTTTCTATTAGTTGTTATTTTTACTTTAATACTCCAGATTACAATATTTTCATCTTACTCCTCAAGATGTATTCTATTCTTCAGTATTATTTTTTTAAATACAGCTGTACATTTCTTTTGTATTCACCTGTGAAAGTTTGTGGAAGTAATCTTGAACAGACATGTACGCTTGTTATCTGGGATAATCAGATTGAATACAGAACATACATTGTTTGTTTTGTTAAGTGCTTGTATCTTTGTACTTTAAGTACATTCCAGATCATGCACGATGCTTACTTGAGTAAACAATTTGAAAGGGTAGTCCCAAAAAAAGGACAGAACAATCTGGTGAAAGATGCTAAAATTGTTAACCGCATGAACTATGACATATGGTGATCTTAAAAAGCGCTTGCCCCATGTGCAGTGGTTTTTGTTTGCTTGTACATTAGACAGGCACAATCGCACGGCATGCATTACACTCACTTGCCAAGTAGTTACACTTGTTAAATTCCACGCTTCCTTCGAAGACCATGTGACCTGTGTATACATTGCAGACGAAATCAGTACATCAAAGACTACAGTAATGACGTTCGTTCCCCTGGGCAATATTTAATACATACCTTTTGGACCCTGTGATCTCAGTGCTAAGATATACGCTTTATTGCTTAGCTGGGCATTTAAGTTGTTTGGTAAGCCTGCAGTCACAGTGCTGAGCTAGGTTAAATTTGATGCTAGTCATACTCATTAGCCTCTTTGAAGTCAAGTAATATCATAAATAAACTACAACTAAACAAAGACACATCTTCCACTAAGTCTTATTATCCTGTACTGGTTTGCTGAATTAAAAGTTAGTTATATTGTGAGAGAAGAAGAGAATGGGTCACCCATTCAATATTAGGGTTATGTACCCAGACTTGGAAGGAAGTTTCAGGGCCATAGCTGGGTTACACATGCTGAGTAGCAGTAGTGTGTATGGAATGTCCATTTTAAAGAAAAACATGACAAGACATAAAGAGCTCAAAATGACACACACAGTGCTGAATAGACAAGATACTATCTGGAAACATTAACTTAACACTGCAATAGTTTTTCATGAAATTATCATGTAACCAGTGTCATGTTTCTGAGTTTTTGCTTGGACTGTGGTTTTGTGGTTGTAACTTTAAAATCCTTGAAGTTAGTTGAAATTATGTTTACTTTAGTTACAGTATGTTTATTTCAAAGTTCGTGTGATTATGACTGGTGGCTGAAAGTGATAGCTGCTATAGATTTATTCTTTTCCCTGGTTTTACAAAACATCAGGGTCTCATAAAATGTTCAAAACCTGGCTGATGACAAGTTTGACAAGAAAATGGAACATTTACCATGTTTGATATATCCAAATTATATCGCAGGTCTTGCTTATGAAGTAAAGATATCCCATCAGCAGTGTCAAGTAAAGTCATTGAGCACTGGTCAGCAGGTCTGTCTGCTTCTATGGCAAGAATCATAGTATTTAACTTGCGCATGGCTTGTAAGTACTAGTTGTAACCATTTGTGCCTGAGAATTTGAGTTGAATGTTAGATTAGGGAAGGGAGTGTTTAAATTCTAATGGGATATTTTACTAAAGGATGCTCAAATTAGATTATTCTGAATAGGTATTTACTGTAACACACCACGACACAAAAACTGTCTTTCAAGGAGCAGGCCCTACTATGTTATTGTGTTTGTGGTGATGCTGTTATTTTTGTATTTAGGTCAAATGTTATTTTGTGTTATGGTTTGTTTACCTTTTTGTTATGTTTTTCACTGTAATTGTTTTTGCGCATATCCCTCAAAAACCAAACTAGTCTGTAAACTTTGACATTGGCAAGACTGTATTTTAATGCCCTTCCTTCCTCTCCTTATTTTGCAGTAGTCTGTGTGTACTGTATGTGTTTTGTTTTGTTTTTATTTTATATAGTGTACATCTCAGTAATTTTTTAAAACTGTGGGGTCATGTAAAATCAACCAAAACCTCTCAGGCCAATTTTTGGGGGGGCATTTATGTGTGTGTGTGTGTGTGTGTGTGTGTGTGTGTGTGTGTGTGTGTGTGTGTGTGTATGTATATATATATATATATATATATAACACACACACACACACACACACACGTTTTCTTTGTGAAATAGCTCAAGCTCAGTCCGAT
Organism: Macropodus opercularis; assembly: GCA_030770545.1. Lineage (NCBI taxonomy): Eukaryota > Metazoa > Chordata > Actinopteri > Anabantiformes > Osphronemidae > Macropodus > Macropodus opercularis. The sequence continues at coordinate 3,310,122 of CM061105.1, forward strand.
TGGATGGAGGACGTCTGTGAACAGTAAATTTCTGGTTGAATTTAGGTCTCGACTTTGACAGGGCCATTCTACCAATGTACTTTGATTTCAACCACTTCATTATGACTCTAGGTGTACATTTTGCCACAACTAGCATTGTGTGTCTCGCACATGGCTTGTCACAACATGATTAATACTTGCCCTGTAAACAGATTCCCCCACCTGACCTTATTCCTGCCCCTCCTCCAGAGTTACCTAGCTTCTTCTCTGAGTAATTCCCTTCGTGCCCAGCCAGTTTCAGCTGGGCAAACATGTCTTGATAGCTTTGCATTCTTTGCAAGATACATTGAACAATGCTCTTATTTATATATTTTATATATATATATATACATGGTTTTATATATATTTATTATAAGCAATTATTTAAACGTATCCACATCTTTGTCCCTGACCTGTATGGTGGGCTCCTTGGAGTTCATGAAACACTTTGTTCACTATTGTTCTCTGACAAACCTCTGGGCACTCCACAGAACAGGCCAAACCGGTAATAAAAATGCTGACTCATGCAGGTGTTGAAGAACAAAAACAAACTAATCCTTATTTTACAATATATTATATACAATCTACACTCGCTGGCCACAGTCTAACTCAACTGCAACGCTGCCTTTAATTATACATTAATTCTACTATTATAAGGTTCAACTAGGCTGTAAAGATGTGTGCAAATAGTGAGTATATGTTATAGGTACTTACTGTATTTCAACTGAACTGATTTTTTTAAATGAAGTAATATGGACACCTGCTGGTTGACATGATTATTGCATTGGGACTTTTTTTTGCAGTTTCTGCAAACTAATAAAAAAACAAACAATTATAAGTAAAAAGTGAGACAGACCCTCATGTTTTGTGCATGTGAAATTTAGAGCAAGACCTTTTCCCCTTTTACCCTCTCAGTCAGCTGACAACTAAGCACATTACTAAAGCAGATATCGATAGCAAGTTGGATCATGCATAATTATGTGTTAATGTTATTCTTACACATTCTGCCTTCTGGTGGTTTTACGTCACTGAGGTCTATGAAGTATGCATCACTGTAACCAGTGCTTCACGGTTGCTTATTTCTATTTAATCAAAAGTGTACAATTAGATTCAGTCACTCATCAATGTCATTACATGACCATATGAAAATATCCATGTTTGTGGTGACAGGCAGGAGACCTGTATGATAAAAACATTATTACATATCTCGTCTTTCGTCTCCTGATTCACTCACTTACATACCTTTTTTTTTTTCTGAAACTAAATGTTTTTCTTTTTATTTTATTAAACGTTCAACACCAACTGACTGAGCTACAGTACAGTATCTTCAGTATGATTGTATTTTCAACCAACCATATTTTATTAACAAAGACAAAATATTCCCTGTGTATAACAACACGTCAAGGTCCACAAATTGTATACGATGTATACGATATAGGCAAAATATCTGAAAACAAAAAGGTCTGCTGGCTGTATTACAGTATGTTCGTGCTGCTGCTGTACATTAATGGTGGATGACTTACAGTTTGTTGTCCTGTTTTTCTCATAGAAGATGATGGTCAAAGAGAATCTGCTCCATTTATCAACTCAGACAATGATGAAGAACAATATTACGAAGGCCAAAACATGGCTCTGTTTGAGGTAAGTGAAAAGTTCTGTTTCTCCGTCGCCCCATGAATGTTAACAAATCATATGCATAAAACATTCTATAAAATGCAAATTCCTTTATATGCTTAGTGATATAAAATACCAACAATATTAGTTTATGTAGCTGACACACATAATGCAATAATGTAAAATCACTGACATTGTGAACAATTTTTATTTTTTGCAATAGTGAAGGATGTTTAATATGATGAGTTTATTTTGGCATGCTAAAATTTAAGCTGCATTTGCAGTTATACTAAATGTAAATGACCACTATAAAATCAGGTTCACATACAGTTGCAACAAAAAGTATATGAACCCTTTGGGATTACATGGATTTTTGCATAAATTGGTCAGAAAATGTGCTCTGATCTTCATCGAAGCCACAAGAATAAAATAAATTAAACTAATACAGCACATAAAACACAATATGGTTTAATGTTTTTATTGAACATAACTTAAATAGTCACAGTACAGGGGGAAAAAATAGCCAATTAGAGCCTGGAGTCCAATCAATGTGAGGAGATTGGATGTCTTGGTTAAAGCTGTCCTGCCCTATAAAAACACACCAGTTTTACGTTTAAAATTGAGTTGTGGAAAGAACACACAATGCTATGTGTGGCGAAAAAAAGGCACAGCACACAAACATAAACACTCATTCCCACTGTAAAACACAGTGGAGGTGGCATCATGGTTGGGGGCTGCTTTGCTGCCTCAGGGCCTGGGCGGATTGCTTGTCATTGACTGAAAAATTAATTTCAAAGTTTTTAAAGACATTTTGCAGGAATATTTAACACCATCTGTCTGCCAACTGAAGATCCACAGAGGATGGGTGATGCAACAGGACAACGACCCAAAGCATAAAAGTAAATCAACAACAGAATGGCTTCAACAGAAGAAAACATGCCTTCTGAAGTGGCCCAGTCAGAGTCCGGACCTCAACCCGATTGAGATGCTGTGGCGTGACCTCAAGAGAGCGATTCACACCAGACATCCCAAGAACATTGCTGCACTGAAACAAAAAAGTAATGGTCCAAAATTCCTCCAGGTCGTTGTGCAGGTCTGATCTGCAACTACAGGAAACGTTTGGTTGAGGTTATTGCTGCCAAAGGAGGGTCAACCAGTTATTAAGTCCAAAGGTTCACATACTTTTTAAACTCTGCACTGTGAATGTGTACATGTTATGTTCAATAAAAACATGAACAATAACATGTTTGTACAGACTGTTTTTCTATTGTTGTGATTTAGATGAAAATCAGAACACATTTTATGACCAATTTATGCTGAAATTCATCCCAAAGGGTTCACGTAGTTTTTTCTTGCAACTGTAAAATCCAGACACAACACATAAATTTCAAATATTATCTTTGACAAGACTGGATTTGTTGTTGTTTGTATGCTTCTTTTACATTATAACATGATATATAAATGCGAATGGCGGCACGGTGGTGTGGTGGTTAGCACTGTCGCCTCACAGCAAGAAGGTCCCGGGTTCGATTCCCGGGGTCTCCGGTTTCCTCCCACTGTCCAGATAGGTCAATTGAAAAAAACTGCGTAAATTGCCCGTAGGTGTGAGTGTGTGCGTGACTGTGACTTGTCTGTCTATATGTGTGGCCCTGCGATAGACTGGCGATCTGTCCAGGGTGTACCCTGCCCATAGCTGGGATAGGCTCCAGCACGCCCACGACCCCTTCGGGGAATAAGCGGAAGAAGATGAATGAATGAATGAATAAACAAATGTATAAAAAGAGTACGAGGCCTTTCTTAGATCACATCCATCGTGTTATTACATTGTAGGGGGAGTGGAAATGTCATTGTCACTGGCCTTAGTTGATTGATGTGAACACCACCTTTTAACTTACTTGTGCTCGTCTGCTGTTTCTCTCTGTGCCACAAAAAGGCCAAGAGCACCAGAAGCATTTGTGTCAGTAAGTCAATCTGGAATAGGTTATTAAACAAACCTTTTCAACGTGTTGACTGTTGCCAATTGCCAGTCCTCTCAGGGACTAGATGTCCTAGCAAATTCACCCTAAGGTCAAGCTATGTGATGTTTATAGAGATACATGCAACCTAAGTGCTACATCCCTGACCCTACAGGCTTCACTGAGCATGTCAAATCCTAGAATCCATGACAGCACAGTTGGAAAAAGACAGAACAAATGCAGTTTGTTTGGAGGATTTGCCAGGAGAAGGCCTCTTTGTGTAAAAGGAGCTTAGAAGCATGACTCAAGTTTGCAAAACTGTGTCTGAACAGACTTCTTGAACAATGCCCTATGAATCTCTGGTGAAAACCTCATACAACCTCATGGAGCGAGCACAGATTTTCATTAGTTTATCAAATCATTAAATTCATGGATTTACTAAGGAAAGGCTGCCAACTCTTGCAAATACTGCTGCGAGTAAATATTTCACTTTACCAGCCTTTAATCATATGTGTACCGCTTTAACTTTTGCTCGTTGGGTTGTCGTATCACAGTTTATTATTTCACATATGTTTTGAAAATACGAGAGTCCTATATTTTAGTAGTAGTAGAATTTAGTAGTGGCTAATAGTAGTGACTGTGGTACTATTCAATGCTGTAATCCACGCACATTTGTCAGGTGGCCCTACTGGTAATTAAAGGGAGAAAGAAATTACAGAAGTTGCTTTTATTTTTCCTCTGCAGGAGGAAATGGACAGCACGCCCATGGTGTCATCCTTTCTCAACAAGCTTGCCAACTACACCAACCTGCCCCAGGGTGTCCTTGAGCATGAGGAGGCAGAGTACGCAGACGGCGTCAAAAGGGTCACCGTCAAGGTATGGATTTCTTTACGTAGTTGACCTCACACTTAAATTTCTTTCTCGAATGCGTTCCTTCCTATTCACGTTTATCTCTGCCTTCTCAGCTATTGCTATAGTTAATTTAAGTTATTTAGATGGGTCTAGTTTCTATAAAATTAAAAAGGAAGTCCTCTCCCTTGTCGAATATGTTTTGAGGAAAAAAAAAAATCATAATAAGTGGCTTTGCTATATTTTAATATTAAACTGTGGTATGACTTCTGCTTTTTAGGTTTGTAGGCAGATGTTTTTACTCTAGTAATAGGTATTTGGAAAACAATTACAACGTGATAAAGTAAGTTAAACATAGTTTGTATAGAATAAACTGCATTATATCATTATATAAGACGTTTGCCTTATGAGGCTTATTTAAATATTAGGTTTACTTGTAATACCAAAGGTGGTCAAGCAGTCAAGGGATTGAATATTATATCTCTGGAAAATACATACAATTCATTGTTGTTTGCAATTCTCTCTCTCTTGAATGTGGAAATAATATGATTGATATGGTTTCCTTTTCTAGTCTGGAGGAGAGACATGTTCAGAGTCTGCGTAGAATTAAAACTTAGTGGAACTCAGTCTTATTTAGTGGATTGGCTTTTATTTTAACACGTCGTCACTGAAAAAAGGCGGTTTTGAATGTACTTATTTGTCCCACCATTAGTGCTGCGGCTATTCAGAATCAGCCAAATCAATTCAGTTAATTGTTATTTATATAATGCCAAATTTCAAATTCATCGTTTTGGGACATTTCACCTATGGATTGAATTTCTCCCTTAATAAAACTTTAAAATGGTCTTGAAAATGTGAAGTGTCCTGAGATGATCATTTCTTATTTGGCATTATTTTAATAATGAGTCTGAAAGCAAATAGCATGTCCTCTGTGCTGAGCCTTGTATGTCAAATAAGTGTCCTGACCTAAAGTCTCTACAACTACTAATGACTACTAATATTCTGGTCAAGGACAAAAAATTGACACCACGGCTGCAGAATGAATTCAAAAGGCGAATGAAGCAGAGACTGACACATGATACACATTTAAGCTGCGTGTTGCCTTCTTTAGCATAATAATGTTTTCATTTTTAAGGATTTTGGTCTACAAACGACAAGCATTTGTTGACTGAGCTGTGGCAGAAGGCAGGAATTTTGAAAGGTTGAGGTCCTGTAACTCCACAAGGCTGCACTCAGTGTTTGCTGTAGCAGTATATGCAACCAGGCTTCTGATTTAAATGGGTCAAATTGTTGATAATATGCTCTTTGTAATACTTGCTATTGATTGAAGAACCCAAATTGCGTAAAAGACAGCAGGAGTTGCTCTGTGTAGAAGCATTGAGGAGGTTTTACTAGAACACGCCCCCTTAATAATACTTTTTTTTTCTTAAGAACTCATAGAAATAAGCTTGTGACTCAAACTTTCAGTTAGTGTGATGTGAACAAAAAGTAGAATAGGAAGAGAAACAAAGAGCAACAAAATAGGGAAGATGTGGGAGATTTGGAAGTCTACCTCGGGCACTTTAGGCACACAACTGAGTGTGGCGGAGATGGCCAAGGACAAAGTATTTGTAACTCATAAAATGGTATGTAAGCTCCTCTTGGTTTTTGGAAAGAAAGGTTTTAAAGGCGATATATGTTTATACACTTGGTTGCTTACGGTAAATGTTGTAGAAGATAAGGATAGTCTGAGCGAGTGATAGTGAGTTTAAATATTCTTGCAGGGCTCACTGGCAACATTTCAACTCAACACTTTGATATGACAGAAGATAAGCTTAGAGAATTTATAACTCTATAATGTAATGTGCCATGAAATATAAAAAATTATTTTTATTAGCATTTTGCATTCACGTATATAATAAAATGTTTAGAGGGATTTTCCAAACGTAAGATTTCAGTCCTCTTAAACCTTTTACTTTAATGCAGACCCTAGTTGATACTGTCGTTACAAAAAATGTTTTCTTTTAAATCTTCACTTTTAAAGTTGAGTGTTTTATTGAATCACTTGCCTCATTACTTAATACTATAAAGAGAATAGTTTAGATGCTGCATGTGTCTGCATCAGGACCAATTTAGAACATGTAAATTTTCAAAAATAAATACTTAATTCTGTGCTTTTATTGTGATAAAATTAAACAGTTCATTACATTCTCTTGTCTATAGTTTAATAGTTCCACATTTTTTATAAGTGCTCAGGTGCCCATACAGTTTATATAAATTGAAAAGGTTACTGGTTACTGCAAGTGATATTAAAATGTGCAATTTATTGATTGGCTACAATTAAAAGCTTGCTCTATGTGGGATTTGTTGAGTTTAGTTGTGTAAGGTCTTAAACCTTACTTGTAAAGTGTCTTGAGATAACTGATGTTGTGAATTGGCGCTATATAAAAAGTTGCATTGAATTGAAGTGTTCTTTCGGTTTATAGAATATAATTAGGTGTCCAAATGTCCCCTCCTAGCATGAGCACATGAGCCTTCATCAGACACTGTTAACTGAATAAACGTTTGTGTTCTAAAGTAATGGTCACTACAGCAAATATGTCTTGTGAATAAATAAAATCTCATATATCGTATAGATTGTGCTTTGGTTGTCCTACCAGTCTAGGGGGTCCAGGCAAGCGCCTTTAAGCAAGGATACAATACATGCAGATTAGTTAAAATGATACAGTTTGAAAATTGGTGTTTATTCATCCACAGGTCCCCCCAATGGGAACCTTCATAGGAGTTTACCTGCCTTGCATGCAGAACATCTTGGGAGTGATACTTTTCCTCCGTCTCACCTGGATTGTTGGTACAGCCGGAATCCTGGAGTCCTTCGCAGTTGTCTTCATGTGCTGCATCTGTGTGAGTGACCTATAATCCAACAACTAAGTCTCAATCTGAATCGATTCATCCTGTTTTAAATGTTGCGTATTTTGATTGATTAATGATTGCATCCATATCTATGGCTGAGCTAATATAAAAGTGCTTAAACAAGCTGAAAATTACTGTCTTATTTATAAACCCGTTTTGTACGTCAGTAGTGCCAGATGGTTAAACAGAGAGTTGACTGTTTAAACAGTTTGAACTTAAATGCTCAGTGCTCATGTGATATGATTGGTGCAATCTCCACAAAACAACCTCTTGCAGTATATACACAGCGTGGCCCTGATGCTTTAGACAAAATGTTGATAAGAGAACAAAGACAAGTTGTTGATGCTGGACATTGTGTTGATACTTAATACCGCACACTTTACTTAATGTAAATATAATTTCTTATTAATTTAATGGCTAGTAACTTTATCGTTTTTTGTATCACAATGAAACCCCAGCTTTAAAAGTGTAATTTACGTTTTTAATTGTACAAGTACAATAAAATATCTCAATTTGCTGGAAGCTTTATTTATCTGACATTGGGATTTGGTCTTTTTAACCTTTTTTCTGATCTGATCAACCTTTATCTAAGTTGATCAGATATAACGCAAAGTATATTTTTATTGATACCTTCAACACATTTAAAATAGGTTGTGACAGAGGCAAAATAAGACAAAGGTGTCTGTTCTGGAGAACTCTAAAAGTATCATGTTATTTGGGAAAAGGTGTGAGCATCATCATCTAGTTTTCATCATCTATTGCAAACAAAGATATATTGTAACACACCACTTTAGTTCTAGCATCACAAGAAATATGTTAATCTGTTTTAAAAAATCAGGGGTGGGTGAAGAGCTCAAAATGAAATGAAGAGTAGTCTTGTGATAGCAGTGTATAACCAAGCCAGAGCAGCAGCAGCTAGCAAGATGGAGTGTGTGTGGATAAAATAAGCATAGAATTTTCCCCACTGTTGTTTAACATTGTTTTAAAATTAAGTTGTGTGCCGTCTTTATAGGTTACCAATAAACTTTGACAGACTGACAGGTGAGACACAAACATGTAAAAACATAGTGCTGTACGTCACACATGATCATAGTGCAGGAGACATAATTACTAGCCAGAGGTATCTGCTGCCTCCAGGAAAACATAAGTGTGTATTTGTATCTTACTCTTTAGTTTTTTGTCTTTATTTTATGGAAAACATGTGCCATTTAGATGGTCACACACAGCTTCAACGAGACAGTGCTCATGCACAGTTAAATGATGTGCTGGAGAATTTAAATTGCCAGTAGGTGTGGGTGAGTACTGTATGGTTCCCTGCCTCTGTGTGTGGCCCTGTGATGGACTGTCAACTTGTTCAGGGTGCACCTTTCACAGTTGGGAATAGGCACCTCTGCAAAATAAATTACAGTTGTCAACTTTTAAACCTAACGCAACATTTATGTTTTTTTTCCCTTGCAGACATTTCTCACGGCCATATCGATGAGTGCCATAGCAACCAATGGGGTTGTCCCAGGTATATTATAAAATCCTGTTTAAAAGCAAAAAAGTACCTTTTTTTTACTATTACTATTTAATTTGAAATCATTCGGTTGTAGTATTTACCTTGTTGTTTTTGGTATATTGTCTGCTATTATAGATTAACTTTCATTCAGTTCAGTAATGTGATCATTGTCGATCATTGTGATTGTGTTTAATTAATATACTACTAATATACAATCTATTTCATATTCTAGTGATGGGAGCATGATAGCATGATTTTTTTGACAAGCAGCATTTTTGTTATGAACAAATTCTGCAGTTTGGTATTTCACAGTCCTGTGATTCTCAGTCCTTTCTCTTTTTTTCACTAATTAGCATTTTTGTGGTTGATTGTTTTGTTATGGATTATAGACATTGTTCAGTTTCAAGATTCTGAATGACTTGAGAAAACTGATTTAGATGCATTCAAAGTCAAATAAACGTCGATTTGTTACTGATTTGAAATGAATTAAGTGTATTTATATATTCTAATGAGTTGAACTGATATCTTTAAAGCTGGTGGGTCGTACTACATGATCTCCAGATCTTTGGGTCCAGAGTTTGGAGGAGCAGTCGGTCTCTGTTTCTACCTGGGCACCACCTTTGCTGGATCCATGTACATACTGGGTACTATCGAGATTCTGCTGGTATGTTTCTTGTCTGGGAAGATATTTGTATGTACCACTGCGGCAAACTAACTGTCCTGTCTGTTTGCTGCTTGACGCTTTTCAGATATACATTATTCCAACTGCAAAAATCTTTCCTGAAATGGAAAATGAACCAATGTTCAACAATATGCGTGTCTACGGCACCTGCTGCCTGCTTCTGATGGCACTGGTCGTGTTTGTAGGGGTAAAGTAAGTATGAAAATATAAACTCCCAGGCTACTTTCATATAGACACTTAAATTCACCTGGACCAACACTCCATCATATACATTAAACATTTTCCCCTTCCCTCTGCAGGTATGTGAACAAACTAGCACTAGTGTTTCTGGCCTGTGTGATTCTCTCGATCATGGCCACTTATGCAGGAGTCCTCAAGACCCTCATCGCACCCCCTAAGTTAAAGTGAGTACAGTCATTGCAAAACACTGTTAGTACAGAGAAATTTTTTGGACTTGTCAGCAATTGAAGTCCTGTGTGGATTGATTCTATGTTTGGTGCCACAGCTTGATTCACAAAAGTTCAATATGATGTAAAACCTCGTCTTGAATTGCTGTAATTTGTTTAAAGCAGAAATTTCTACCTCATAAATACATACACTGTCATGATTGTTTGATTGATTGATGACGAGCCCAAAGTGTGTGATTTTAACTGGTTGAAGTCTGTGGCCATATTTAAAATTGCTCCATTTAATGTTAGCTTTTTCACAGTAATAGACTTTTTTTTCTATTCTAGTCTTTTTGGTAAAGCCCTGCTGATCATGTGTGCAATTTGGTTCAGGCATTGTTTTTCATTTGTATTTAGACAGCATACAAATGTGTAAAATGTTGTGTGAGTGAAAGCCTACATTTTATTCTTAATAGTCTATATGTCTAGTTTAATTAAAATACTAATTTGTCTTTTTTTTTTTATTAACCATTGTCTGTAGAGTGTGTCTTTTGGGGAACCGCTCTCTGAGGAATGAACATTTTACTACATGTGCAAAGACAAACTCCAATCTCACGTCCCTCTTCTGTGAAGATCAACATGTTAACTCCTCCTGTGATGAATACTTTAACTTAAACAACCTGACAGAAATAGATGCCATAAAGGGGCTTGGGAGTGAAGTTATCAAAGGTGAGCAAACAAGGATTCACAACCCAGTGGGATTTCCTCTGTCCTGTGAACTTCCTGCAAACTTCTTTAAAAAAACTATGACTAATATAGATATTGTTGATTGTGTGTCTGTCTGTCTCTTTATTAGAAAACCTGTGGAGCAACTATGGTAGAGCTGGCATGTTTATAGAGAAGGAAAACCTCATTTCAGTAGCAGCCTCGAGTTCCTCCAATGAGACTGATATGCCATATGTCTTCAATGACATCGCCACCTGCTTTACTATACTGGTTGGAATATACTTCCCCTCTGTCACAGGTAGATGAGACGCTACAGTGGAGTGACAACATTTCGGAGATGTTTCTTTTTAATGCGAAAAAATCTTTTAGCATGTATTTGTTTGTGTTTGTTTCAGGTATAATGGCTGGTTCTAATAGATCTGGTGATCTCAGAGATGCCCAGAGGTCCATCCCAATAGGGACCATTATGGCTATTCTCACCACGTCTTTCATTTGTATCCTACTATACCATGTGTGACTATGTGCTGAAATATGTGATTTATACAATTTCAACTGAATTAAACAACTAATGATGTATTAGTCGACATGGTCATTTTGAATATATTCAATCTAATACTATAACATTATATACACTAAATACTGTATACTGCACATTTGTATATGTGTAGTAAGTTATGATTTGAGAGAATTGTTTTTTAGATTTCTTTTATGTAGCTGTGTAATGAAACTGATCAGTGTGCTACTGAAAGTAAATATGCATTTTCATCTAAACATCATGTGTAGACATGTCCTGTGTGGTTCTGTTTGGAGCTTGTATTGAAGGTGTCGTGCTGAGAGACAAGTAAGTGGATTTTCCATCGACTTATGATCCAGTAAGAGTGCACTGGTAGTTTAGAGGGTTTAAAGGTGTTTTAAGGAATACATTGTTGTTGAAATGCAGAACATTTGAAATGAATATCTAGTGCTTGATAGTAAGGCCCAGTGTATTATCGGATCTATATAATGTCATGTTAATTAGGTGTAGCATACATAGTACACCTTGTGAACTGTATACTTGTTTGTGGTTGTTCTAGGTTTGGTTTCTCACTAAAGAGGACCCCAGTCATTGGTGCTTTGGCATGGCCGTCACCCTGGCTGATTGTGATTGGCTCTTTTTTCTCCTGCTGTGGGGCAGCCCTTCAGAGCCTTACTGGTGCCCCGCGATTGCTGCAAGCCATAGCTCGGGATGGCATCATTCCATTTTTACAGGTCAGTGCTCATATTTGTCAGCTTACAGTCATGTGATTTTATAATCAATCATTACCAAAAGGACTGGTTGGATTTGCACATATATATTATATATATATTATTCTAATATTACCTATGAAAATTAAGTGTGTGACTGTCACATTCACTGTTATTTATGTTGTAGTTTACACTAAAGCAATTTAATTAACATTTAGGTTTAGACATTATGTTATTTAGTATTTTGTACATAAAAAATTCTCAAGTATCTTACTTTGCCGTACAAAACTTACATGCCAATTTAGGAGTACATTATGATATTATTATGAAGTGTTTTTTTATGGTAGTGCATACAATAAGATCATACCAAAAATACCAGGCAGTGCTAAAGTAAGGGCACCTTTATTTTATTTTGTACAATATAATAAAAAGTTCCAAATTTGGCAGTGCATGAGTCTATGTCTGTCTTTTTCCAGGTCTTTGGTAGTGGGAAGGCTAATGGTGAGCCTACCTGGGGTCTGCTGCTGACAGTTGCAATCTGTGAGATAGGGATCCTCATTGCTTCTCTGGATGCTGTGGCTCCCATCCTCTCCATGTGTGTACAACAAAAATACAAAAAAAAGCTACATTTTCACGCTGCATGCTCCTTGCTTGCTCATTCCAGCTAGTTTGCATACAGTATGTATTGATTAGGTCTTAACTTATCTTTCTTGCTGGTTCTCCTCAGGTTCTTCCTCATGTGCTATCTATTTGTCAACCTGGCCTGTGCTGTTCAAACTTTGCTCCATACTCCCAACTGGCGACCCCGTTTTAAATTTTACCACTGGTGAGATACTGTATGAACCAAACTGTGTCTTCTACACCTACACTCACTGGCTCTTGTCATCAATTTCTATGTATGTTTATTTGCATCCTATAGGACCCTGTCCTTCTTAGGAATGAGTCTGTGTGTCTCCCTCATGTTTATCTCCTCCTGGCTTTACGCGCTGGTTGCTATGGTGATAGCTGGCTGTATCTACAAGTACATTGAGTACAGGGGGTAAGTATAGCCAGGTAAACTGCATTACACTTTTGATTGCCAGTAGCACTGAAGTAAAAACTGTCACACTTTGACCTTTGCTGAAAATCCGGATGGTCAAAAATCTCACTCAAGACAAGCAAGGGAAAATTGTAGAGAAACATTGTAGACTGCATCTTGGAATAAGATATTTCACCGAAGACGGGCCTTAGGTGTTAGGTGTGGCTAAGATTAACGTTCGACTGGAGAAAGCTTAGCATATTTTGGTTTACTTCAAAGACTTAGATGAAACTCTTGATTGCAGGGCAGCAAAGGAGTGGGGAGATGGTATTCGAGGTCTTTCATTAAATGCAGCTCGCTACGCTCTCCTCCGGCTAGAGGAGGAGCCACTGCACACCAAAAACTGGAGGTAAGCATGTACTGGGACCTGTGATGGGCTGTTTTTTCTTTAACTAATACTTCAGTCTTAATTGTCTAAATGAATTTATTGCCCTTCTCTCTCTCTTCAGGCCTCAGGTGTTGGTGCTGTGTAAGCTGAACCAAGACCTGGCCATAAAACACCCCCGTCTCCTGTCTTTCACCTCGCAAATCAAAGCAGGGAAGGGATTGACTATTGTCTGTTCAGTCCTTGAGGGAACTTACATGACCCGGGGGAGAGATGCCAAAACTGGAGAGCAGGTTCAAATTATTTTCTGTTATCTGCCATCATCTATTTAATATTATTGGTAGTTGAGTACAGACAGATCCATAAGAAATAGTATTCATCATTATTAGATTAAAATTAAAGTATTTAAATATCAAAACATCAGGTTTTACCATACCGGCTGTTACATTCCGAAATTGTACCTGGTGAGTTTAGAAACATCAAATGTTCCAGAACACGATGCAAAACTGTGGTGAAAAAAAAGATTATACTGTGTGCAGAAGGATTATGAAAATTGGTTTGTTCATCTTTTTTCCGTTCACTATTTCCATTAATGACAGTATGCTGTGTTGCAGGTTTAACACAGTATATTTATCAGCTACTTACTTACTTTGATCTCCTTGTCATTTGTATCCTGTAGAATTTAAGAGCTGCCATGGCTGCAGATCGAACCAAGGGCTTTTCCCACGTGGTGGTGTCATCCAACCTTCGAGATGGTTTCTCCCTGCTCATCCAGTCGGCAGGACTGGGAGGAATGAAACACAACACTGTGCTGATGGCCTGGCCAGCTGCATGGAAACAAAGCCAGGACTCCTCTACATGGAGGAATTTCATAGGTAAACTACAAAATAAAATTACATTTTATTTTGTGTAGTTACAGTTTTACCACATACTGTGACATACTATAAAATCCCCTTAATCTTTCCCCTATTGTAGAGACAGTGAGAGAGACGACGGCAGCACATCAGGCTCTGCTGGTCGCTAAGAACATCGATCATTTCCCTAGTAATCAGGAGCGTCTGACAGAGGGAACTATTGACGTGTGGTGGATTGTACATGATGGTGGATTGCTCATGCTGCTGCCTTTTTTGCTCAGACAGCACAAAGTAGGTGACTCTTACAGCACCAGCACAGCCCTCATTGACTGCAGTTTAGCTGATTTACTAGAAAAGTTTTATAATATTTAATTTTAATGACTCTCACAGAATACTTGTTCATATGTTGACAAAACAAAAACAGATAGTGTTCTGTGTTTTATATGTGCAGGTATGGAAGAAGTGCAAAATGAGAATCTTCACAGTGGCACAGATGGACGACAACTCCATCCAGATGAAGAAAGATCTCCAGATGTTTCTCTACCAGCTACGACTGGATGCAGTGGTGGAGGTGGTAGAGATGGTGAGACATTCATTCAGTCAGTATCTCCCAACTCAGTAAATTTATGCAGGCAATTATAGGTATACCAGGCATTAGTCTGAGTGTGTTCCAGACACTGGAATTAATGTTGTTTACTTCATGAGAACTTCAACTGCCATAGACAAATAACGTCATTTGTTGATTAGATGAATTCACAGTTGTTCTCTCTGACATTCTAGCATGACAGTGACATCTCAGCCTTCACGTATGAGAAGACGCTGGTGATGGAGCAGAGATCTCAAATGATTAAACAGATGCACCTGTCTCGCACTGAGAGGGAGAGAGAGGTACAGTGGCGTGCATGACCCTACCTTTCATGGACTTTTTCTGACTTTGGCTCATATGTCAATACACAGTACAAACAGTATAAAAACATTTTACAATTCAGTATATTGTGACATTTTATGCTGGTGGTTTTGGTTTAAATATATAGTTATGACCATTTATGATTATGTGACAGTTGGAATCTTGTGTGATGTGCGAGTGTATGAAAAGTTACAGGGTCAAATAATTACCCAAAAAAGTTTAATTGGATGGACACGAACAAAAGGTATATCTGCACATTAGTAAAACTTCTGGTGGTACCGTTCTTCCAATATTACCAAGTTGCTTTAGGACTGACACACACACTACTCCTTGCCTGTGCTGTTATTGTTGACTTTTGAACTCTTCCCCATCCCTTGTGTTGCGATTGGACAACTGGCTCAGATTCAGAGCATTTCAGATGTGTCACGTGGCTCCATAAAGAAGAAGAAGTCGTCAGGTGACGATGCCCGTTCCCCCAACACCCTGTGTGTTCCCAAGAATGAGGTAGCCAAAAACAATTCGTAACAGCCAGCCATGGCCAGACATTCCTGGTCATGGCTGGCAGTTTATTACGCCATCCTTTGTCACCGTTGTATTCCATGAAGACTGCAGTACTTTAAGTGGCGCTGTTACCAGAGGCAGAACTCGGGGATCAGCCTCACTTATCCTGTTTTGAGTTCTTTGTTCACTGTTTTCCCTCTATCCCGGGCAGATTCACATCCAAACCAAAATGCTTCCAGCAGAGGAATATAAATCTTTAATACGTCGACTTTACTTACACCAGTCTGCATCGATACTAACGTTATACATAACAGAGCACTACTCTACACATGTATTCATTTACATTTATGTTTATTTTCATTATATTCAGCGTGGCCGGGATGTTTGTGTGTGATTGTATTGCTCTTTTTCCTGCCTGCACGTTCCTTTATCTCTATCGCTCTAACATCCACTTTATTTCTCCTTATTTCAGATTTACTTGAGATAACTATCACACAGTATCAGCATACTGTCATATATGCAAAAAAAAAAAGCACTGTCATCTGACCTAAATTTTCAGGCCCAGCTGATTCATGACCGCAACACGGCCTCTCATTCTGCCATGAATGACAAAGCTGCAGTCACCACACCAGATCGTGTGCACATGACCTGGACCAAAGATAAACTGGTAAACGAGAGGAACAAACACAGAGAAGGCATGGCGCTTAAAGATGCATTTAATATGAAACCGTAAGTAAGACCAAGCTCTGAATAAAAAATCATTTTATTTATAGTAGTCATCAAAAGGCTTTGAATTGCTGTAAACCTGCTTACAGTTGAACGAAAAAGTATGTGAAGCCTTTGGGATTACATGGATTTCTGCATGAATTGATCATAAACTGTGTTCTGATCTTAAATGAAGTCACAGCAATAAAAAAAACACAATAAACTTAAACTAATAGTTTACAAACACTATATATTTTTATTGAACATAACACATGAGCATTCACAGTGCAGGGTGGAAAAAGTATTGGAACCCCTAATGAATTCTCTAAGAGCTAATTGGAGCCAAGAGTCAGTCAAGCTGGAGTCCAATCAATGTGATGAGATTGGATGTGGTGGTTAAAGCTGAACTGCCCTATAAAAACACGCCAGTTTTGAGTTTATTGTTCTCTAAAAGCATTGCTTGATGTGAACCATGTCTCGCACAAAAGAGCTCTCAGAAGACGATCAAGAGTGGTTGACTTGCATGAAGCTGGAAAGGGTTACAAAAGTATCTCTATAAGCCTTGATGTTCATGTGCCCACGGTAAGACAGACTAGTCTACAAATGGTCAAAGTTCAGCACTGTTCTTACTGTCTCCAGGCGTGGTCATCCTGTAAGCAAAGCAGAGAAAGGTAAAGAAAAGACCTCAACCGATTGAGATGCTGTGGCATGACCTCAAAAGAGAGAGTCACACAGACATCCAAAGAATATTGCTGCACTGAAACAGTTTTGTAAAGAGGAATGGTCCAAAATTCCTCCAGACCTTTATGCAGGTCTGCCAGAGGAAGGGCAACCAGTTATTAAGTCTGAAGGTTCACATACTACTCAATGAAAATGTTTACATGTTATGTTCAATAAAACATGAAAAAATATAATGTGTGGGCAGAATTGGTTTAAGAAGACTGTTTTTCTGTTGTTGTGACTTAGATAAAGATCAGAACACATTTTGTTTATGCAGAAATCCATGTTATCTCAAAGGGTTCACATACTTTTTCTTGCAAACATAATTTTTGCATCTCACATATATTTGCACTTACTGTCATATCATATTGCCGTATTCAGTGGCATTTCCCTTGCCTGCATATCTGTGATGTCATTTGTTCAAACTGAAGTGCAAACTGTCCAGCACACAGCCACAGATCACAAGGTTGTAAAAGCAAGTGGCTGACTGTCTAAACCAAATTGCCCTTCAATCGCATTTTGTTGTTTTTGCTCTTCCTCCAGTGAGTGGGAGAATCTGTAAGTCACCGTTTTTTCAGTATGCATGTGCATGAAGTCACTGCGTGTTTGAGAATCACCTGTTACACTCACCTGTTGAGTTTGCACGAGTTTGTCACTGCTGCAGTTATTTTCAAAGTTGCATGTCTTGGATTCCTAAGCGCCTGCACTGTGTTACCTGCAGGTTGCTGGTTTAATAACAATATGTACTAACCCTAAAATATACGCATCTCTGTCGTTTGTTTTTGTAATTGACATTTCTGGTTTAATGCAGCAGCCAGTCTAATGTACGGAGGATGCATACAGCTGTGAAGCTCAATGAGGCGGTCATCAAGAAATCCTGTGATTCACATCTGGTCCTCCTCAACATGCCTGGTCCACCAAAGAACAAGAAAGGGGATGAGAACTGTATCCTTTCTCAGATTAGCTGCTCATTTATTCAGTAGTTACTGCCTTTTGTCAAAGTGTCACCTTTTTCTTGATTGCTTAAACACATTTCTTCAAACTATGCCTCATATTCTCAAAACGGTAAACACAAATCCATAACGCCTCATCTACATCACAGGCTATATTGGCCTAGCCAGGGCATCAGGGGTAAAATCCTCTTGCATGCCTCATCCACCCCTGGCACGCATCTACTGTTTTGTCTAGAGAGGCTTCTTCCATGGCCTGAAGGAGGTGAACACAGATATAAAGTTCTTGGTCATACAAAAAAGAAAACCCTCCTCTATCCAGTTTAGAAAGGGAGAGTATGTCGACATGAAGATGTATGACAACCTTGGGCTACTGGGAAAACGACAAACGCAAACCACCGCAGCGAGATGGAAGCTGGCAAACAATAACAGAGTTGGCCTGCTCTGGCTCCTCTACACACAGATTTGTGTGTAAAGTTCAGACTCAACAGAGGGGAGTAGTGTTTAGAGTTCAGTGACTTGGGTGTGCTTTTTGATAAATGGCATTATGCTTTTGAAATTTTAGTTCAAAAGGCTGGTGCTTTAGCAATTGAGCAAAAGCGCGAGGTGTCTAGAGTTATTTGCCAAATTCATGTCTGAAGATTAAACGTCAAAATGTACTTGACGTCCCAATCAAGTCAGTCATCGTTTCCAAATATCAGATCCAAAGTTTTCATACGTCCTTAATCACAATGTGCTTCTCAGATATGGAGTTTTTAGAGGTCCTGATGGAAGGCTTAGATCGCGTCCTGTTGGTTCGTGGAGGAGGTCGAGAGGTCATCACCATCTACTCCTAATACCAAGATGTTTTCCGTTGTTTTGAAGCACACTGGAAGGAAGCACAGTTGGACGGGGGGGGGGGGTGCTGGAAAAAGAGTCTGAGAAAGGATGTACAGTACACACAATGCATCTCCAGCATACTGTTGGAGGCAAAGCAGCAGGGTGAGGCCTGAATTCCGTGGCCTGTGAGGGCTGTAAAGGACAGATGTGTCCTTCAATATGACAATATTGTACTTTCCTTAGATCAATGTTTTTATTGCTTCATTTGGAGGAAGAACACTGGCAACAGCTTGGACATTTAATTCACTGATTTTGCTATTTGCTAATAAGCATGTTAGTTTCACTCAGCAGCTGACTATGACTTTATTTATTTTAGAACCAGAAAGCAAAACTGGAATAATGGAATGATGAGTCTAGTTTAATATTAGAACTCAAAACTGAACTAGAACCGCGTTGACTGGAGTTTGCGGACAAATCTTTTAGTATCGACTAATAAATATCAGATTGTAGTTAGGCTGCTCTGGCTCTCCTTAACTGTAATAAAAAAGGAAGAGATGGGGATGATGAACTGCATCTGTAGTTGTAGTTGTAGTGTTGTTGAGTTAGTTTTTATATTTAAGTAAAATGTTAGTAAGCTTATGTCATAATTATCCAGTTTGCACTAATAACTATGTACAGTAATAGTGTTTTCACTTGGGCCTGCCATTTTTAAATCTACAGGCTTTGATTGCTAATGTGTTGACATTAGCAATAAAAGCCTGTCGTTGACATCGGTAATGTGTGATAAATTTGTATTGTGATTAAGACTATGATTATCTGAGTACGCTATGTGAACTCATGACAGTGACTTCTACTTTAAAACCAAAAAGTTCCTCTCGCAGAAATGACTCGTATTTATATATTACTGAGCTTTATAATGTTTTCCAGATTTGTCATAAGCAAATAAATTATAGCCAAAAGTACTAAGATAAGGCAGTTTTGGTTTAACATATATATATAAACAAAATACACTGAGCCACACAGCTGCACTGACTGTCATCCTGTTTCATCACACACCAATGAAATTCTATGCAAATACTTCTGTACCAATTTTGCTCATTTCGCTGAAGTTGAGTTTTAAGTAAACAATTGCATTTTTCCTTTCAAATGTACTGACAACTTTAATTCCGTATTGTGTAGTAAGGGTCACCCAAACCATCTACTGATACAGTTTTGGTGATAACAATACCAATTTATGTTACCTTCAAATGGTAGCCATGTTGGACTTTTGTGATCTCTTAGATAACTGGCCCAGGGTTTCCAAAAATCACTTAATCATTGTCTCACTGAAGAACAACAAAGACAATCTTGGAGCTACAGTAAGACTCTGTCGTAAAACTTGGCCCAGGATAAATGGCTTCCTTTTTTTCCCCGCAGAGCGGTTAGCTGGGTCAGCACACAGAGAGCAACAGCAACTACAAGTTACCCGGTCTGATGCTCTGAAATAAAACTCTGCCGTCATTAATCCTTTCTTTTTGTGCAGTTTAAAGTACAGGCTTTCTTGTGCTCAGATTCAAAACTGTTAACCTTATTTAACACTTTCCTCTATAATAGTTTTACTTTTTGGCCAGTATCCATATAAAATGATCAATATAACCAGGGTAATTGTATTAAAAATATCGCAAAGCTCAAAATGATGGATTCACAAAGGCTACAAGTCCACAATGCCGTGTTCCTACAAGACGGATGTCTCAACAGACGTGTGTATTATGGAAGATCGCAAGTGTTTTCTTGAAGGCATCTGCATTAACATTCAGTTTAAATTACCCTACTGGCTGTAGTCCACTACTTTTCTGAATCTAAAACTTCCAAGCAACTTTTCACTTGTCCTGAGCTACCAGAATCAGGTGTGTTCAGCAAGAAGCTTCAGGATACCATCTCAGGTGAGGATGTCTCACCATTAAACTGGTGTCTTAAAACAACCTGACCAATCCCAAGGAGAACAGCATCATTTTTTTTCTTTACACAGGACATGTTTGTTGATTCCATTAGGGTGTAGCTAAATTAAGTATTTAGTATATAGTATATATAGTATGGATCTAAGATTCTACTGATACTACTAATCTTCAAGAACAGAAGTGCATTTTAGGTCCCAAATAATTTTTTATTCTTTGTGACCATTTAATACAGAACACTATTCCCACACATTTTCCTAAATCTCATTTTGGCTTTACTGTGCAGGACTGCCTACTGTAATCTTGCCTTAGTTTGTGCAATTCTATATTTATTTTTTATAAAAAATGAAAAGAAGAATTGCATACGTTTTTTTCCCAATGATTTCCTTAGAGTAGTACAACTGCCTTTGCACTGCATCACCTATTAAAGCATTAGCATTTAGACGGATGCAGTCAAGCAAAATCAAGTTGTTTATAAAATTGAGATGAAAATTTTAAAGATAAGTTTGAAAGGCACAAAATGCAGGTGTTAGTATTACTTGTTTCTCTGTGTGTCTGCGTACATATGGTCGCACATTTTTAACATAAATATTTTTTTGCAAGTGAGCGTAAGTCAAGCTGGGAACTGAGTGCCACACATAGGTGAGTAATAACTGTGAGGAGAGGGATTCATATGACAGACAGCTCCTGCCCTCTGGTCAGACTTCTAGCAAACAACTCAGAAGATGAGGCGCTACGGTGATAAACCATGAAGCCACAGATTCCCTGTGGCAGCATCATGAAACTTGGAACTGTTGTCTTAGCCTTTTCCCCCGTCGCAGACTGAGGGCTTGCTCGGTTTAAGCTGTTACCTCCAAGCAGCAGGATGAGAGATTCAATTCATGCCTCCCCTGCAACGCAACACCAGTATGGGATCATTATGTTTCATGTGAAAGAGGATCCTTTAAGATTTGACCATGTAATGATCAGAAAATATTTTTGTCTGTGACTGATAAAATCATTGAAAACACTAAGAGCAGCTGAGCAACAATGGGCCATACACAAACTATAGCCCTGAGCCAAATTATGTTTCTGAAGCAACGGCCTTGTGTTGCGAGTGAATGAGTTCTTTATCAGTTGAGGAAACTAAACATTTTCCAGTCAGGCTGAGTTCTACTTGTTATTTACTTACGTGAGGATGAGGAAGAAGTGTAAAATTGCAAAAATTGTAGGAGCTGGGTAGAGATATTTAGAGAGTTAAACTATTCATTACTGGACGTTATGACGTTACGCCCTCCTTCAGCCATCAGTATTGAATAATACATACATTTTTAGTGATGCAGTCCAACTGTAACGTTTTGTTGCCTCTGATAAATTTCCAATCTGCTACTGTTACAATATGTCTTATGTGTCAAGAGACGTCAACGTTGTGATGGTTTGTCCAATGCAGTTGCCAAATGTGGCCATAGAGGGCACAAAACTTATGTGGTCTATCTTTAAGACTTTGCTTTTTGAAATTTCTATTCAATTTTTAATACATTACCTTATATTTTATATATTTATCTATTTGTTTTCATCACAACAGTTCCTGTATCACCAAACAATAGTTAGCTGAAATAACCATCTGATTCAATCCCAGTGGTGTGATTTTAGACTCCAGATGGTTGTTTCATAAAACATCTATTATGAACATTTCCCAGGTGAAGTTACATGTATTACCACAAATGAAATGACAAAAAGTACACATGTAAAAATTTTTCTTGTACTTGTTCTTGTACCCCTTAGGGCTACATTAATATCTGTGCATAATACGGACAAGGTTTGGACCAAACAGATTTTTTTTATACCAATGGATATCTGATTGTTCCAGCTATGCTTATTTATGTATTTATTATTTTGTTATTTCTGAACAATTTACCAAGTTTCCGCTCATTACTGCTTTAATATATCAGAAAATACATGTGTTAACCATACCTAAAAATCTATGTGCAAATTTTATGACTAATGAAAGTAAACTGACTTAAGGAGCAGCAGGTTGGGAGAGAAGGTCCAGTGAGTGAGAAGTTGTTGGGGTTTTTTTTTTTCCTCCAATGGAGTCAGGTTTCTCCGTGGGCCTGGGAGTCACTCAAGTCCAAACTGAGAGTGCCTTTGTATTTAGAGAGAGAGGGACAGACAGAGAGAGAGAGAGCAACAGTGTGACTTCAGGTCTGCACAGTGAGGCACGGGGACCACAGTCTTTTCGCTCGACTTCATCGCAGTAGAGCACTGAGAGCACTTCAAACCTGGACTTTTATTCACTGAAGCGCTAAAATGTTTCAAGGGTAAGGAAACTGATATACTACTTCAAGATTTCTTGCATGTAAAGACACTGACAGAAATGAAATGGACTTTTTATTACCATTATATACCATTCATACCTTCACAGAACCCTTCAGTCAGAGTAGACCCGCATAGATATTTTCTCTACATTCTTCCTCCTTTCTAACGCGCAAATTATTCAAAGACGCTACAGTTTACGTGCTAGAACAGCTAATATGAATAAATATTGAAGTTTAAATGCCGCTTATGTGACTGATGCGTCTCCTCAGGTGGTCGCTTGCACTGCATGTCGTCCTGCTGTGTTGGCTGCCCGCTGCCCATCAACTTACAGAAGGTAAGATTCAAGTGAAAACACGAAGCATCCTGAAGTGGAATAGATTGAGAGAAACTTCATTTCCAAAATATTTAAAGCACTCAACTGGAAAGAAATATGTTCACATATGCTGATTATTGCTGAGTGAAGGTACTGTGCTTCATATAGACCATATAAATAAATTACTCTCAAATCTGCAATTTTCTTTAACGATAATAATATGCTTGGTTTTATATTTCTTTATTCATTGTTTTTTGTCACAAAACACATGATGCCGCTCCCGTCTCACCGTTTCCATTTTCACACCTCTGTCTACTGTTGTGGTTTGCATTGATTCCTGTCTTTGCCGGGAGACTTGTTTGACAATACACAAGCGCTTGAGACTTGTTTGACAATAGACAAAAGCTTCCTCTGCCCTCTTTGTGCGTGTGTGTGTGTGTGTGTGTGTGTGTGTGCGTGCTGGAAGTGGCAGACAAGTCAAACGCTGCACCAGGGTGAGAAACTTAGTGTTTAGTTTGTATGGTAACGCCCTCAGGGGTTTCCTCGACAGTGCACACAAAAATCAGGGCCACAACAGTAAGAGCATAGGATGGGGCGGAGAAGGGTGTTGATTTGGGAGGGTGCTGGTAGTGCTTTGAAGTTGGAACACACTTGAGTCTGTGTCAGTTTAATGTCAGTATGTTCAGAGGGTTGAATTAGTGATAGCAGACATTAGAAACACGTCAATGATTAGAGAAGTTTTACAGGGTGAAAGTCCCTAAACCACGTTGGAAATAAGATGCGGGACACGAAGGTCTGATGGGCGTGTAAGATATTTTGTAGACTTCTATGCAACCTGCAAAAACAACAAGTATTATCAAGTGCAACTATGATATTATGCAGTGGTTTGGTTTGCCTGAATCTAACTATACCTTTAATCTGCAATATATCTTGACCTGACCCATATTGACCTCATACGCCACCACAGTAGATTGTAGATAGTTCTGTCAGCAGCCACAACTCCAACATCGTGAGCTGTACCTCTCTTCTCCATTTATCTGAAGTTAATCTCGGTTAGATCAGTCCAAAGAATCTTCCTTCAAAACATGGGAACCTTAATCAGATGTCTTCCCGGTCTACTCTCGCTTCTTTGTTTCACCTTGTTGTAAACTCTCCGTATTTGCATTCACCTCGTTCCTCGTCCTTGGTGCTTGTAAGAGAGTTTTTATTCACCGAAAGAAAAAGAACAGGGATCATCCACATCTTTGTCTCATGTGGCCTTCCATGCTATTGACTGTTGCTGAGCTAACAGGTTCTTTGTTTGTTATATATATACCTGTTGGTTGATAACTACAACAATTTATATCACAGCTGATGTTGTTTTCTTCCTAATGACACACCTCCTTTATTAATATTGAGTTCTTCTTGGATTTGAACTCAATACTTTGATATCAACTCCTGACCTTTTATTTCCTTTGCTTCTTTTATATGGTTGTAATCAGTCAGTAATTAATGTTATTTCTTTAGTCAAGCTATTGAAAAAACAAAGCACCTCTGAGCCCAACAGTGCTAATTATTATAATAATAATAATAGGTTATCTTAGTTGGGTTAGTGCATTGTCGTCATCTTTCCACACATGCAGCTAAAGCCAAGTTCTACTTTCCTGTTTCCACACTTGCTTAACGGTCTCCCACACCCCCCAAAAATATTCCTTGCCCCGGGAACCTTCACCTTCCATTTGCCATTGGTTGAGTTGCCCTGAAAAGGTTCCATGTTTAGCCAATAGAAGTGATGGTGAGCTGAGCCCAGTAGGAGCCAGTTTTGGATGAGATGCTTGTCTGTACAGTAAAATCATCTGACTTTATTGTACTGCTGACAGTTTCAGCATTAGAACTAGGTTTAAGCCATATTGCTGTTGCTGAATTTCTGCTTTGTGAATTCAGTTTACCTCCAGAATACGCGCTTCCTGCTGTCACATCCATCATATTTCTGCTCTCTTTCAACCGTTGCCACACTTGACCTTATTTGGTCTCTGATGTGACTGTAAAAACTCCCACCAAGTATATTATATATTATATAAAAACCTGGCAGGCGAGTTCTTAATGCCCTTGAAGCAGTGGCGTCCTGTCTGCAACGTGTTCGCTGAGTCAAAGTGACTTTGATTTGAACACAGCTGGGCACAATGGGCCAACTGTAAAAGGTGTCATTGCCGTGTGTGTGGAACGGTCATCTCAGTGGGATTTTAATGGGAAAAAGCTCTCACTGGAAACTTAAAAATAAGAATGGGCGTTTCTTTTTGGAGCTGCTGTACTTTCCAGACTGCATGTACACGTATTTTCCATGAGGTAACTGAGATTATTTAATGCTCACATTATGATATCTGTTAAAACAGTGTGTGTTTGGGTTCAGAGTAATGAGAGCAAATGGAGTTTATATCCGACGCATTTATTAGACTCACCTAATGATTTGCCCAAAAAACATTCAAACCTACAGCTCTCACTGTAATCTGTTTTGGACAGGAAATATTTAACTGTCAGGTAATACTGTAGGTGTTGTTTTGGTACACCGTTTCTATGGTTACCGTTTCATTAAAATGTCACGATGAATCATTATCATTGTGTTTTTGTTCTGCATCTGTTCCATTCTAGGCTTCTGGGCAAGAAACTTACAAAGAAAGTCTTTTAACAAGACGTCTGATAAACATGATTTGTCAGGTAGAGTGTTAACGATGTGTTTACGGGCAAACTTTAAGCTGTGATCTTTACATGCCTCGTTATTACCTTCTACATACATCCGTGTGCGTGGGCATCTACAGCGTTGCATAACGTAAGCATTGCTTATTACATTTGATCTACCTGACTGATTTTATGTGAGTAAGTGCTTCACACCACACCAACAAAACCTGCAGTAACTTCCCGAGTCTGACTTCAGCTTCACAGGACGTGTGTGTGTGTGTGTGTGTTCATGCTCAGGTATGTGTTTGCACATTCGGGTCTGTGGCTAATTTGCACAAACTCACACAAATGTTTGTCTCACTATATTTGTGAGGATTCAATCCTTTACAGTCCTTTCAAGTTCTCGGGTCCGAGCAAAACCAAGATGCCCCTCAATAAAGTTTGTCCTTAAAAGGGAATGAAGACACACAATTTAATTATAAGGGTTGTGTTCAAATTCACTTAAATTCAGTTACTCGTGTATATAATATAAAATAAGTTGTCTGTGTTCAGTAGTAAGCAGTAAATTAAGATTTTGCTCACTTAAGCAGTATAATCATATTGTATTATGATAGGCAGAGACTTTACCACAAGTTTACCCCATTGTAAAAAAGTTGTAATCGTCGCAGTATCTGTACCACAGCTTTGGATTATATATGATATCAAATTCCCCTGATGAGTAACAGTATCCTCCGTAAAACGTGAGTTCTAATAGTCACCGCTTAGTGAAACGAGAGAACCTGATATGTAACTTAACATATGAAAATATGTTTTGTAGGAAACATAATTGCTGGCTGGATTATGTTGAGAGGCAACGTTTTCTTTAAATGAATGGAGCCACACATTAACAGCGGCTGACTGGCAGGGAGGTGGTTGAGGTGCGTGGTGGGCGTACAAAGCTCAGAACTGTCAGTGGGGTTTACGTCCACAGTCCTGTCTGTGTTCACCTCAGGGCAACAAAAACACTGTCGTTAAGATGGGGAAAGATGTGGTTCAGGTCAAATGCATGTAAACAGGTTGTGTTTAAAGTCCCTGTTCGTCTTTTCTACGCTAAATCCAAACCTAATCTTTCTCTGACCTGAATCAAAAGTTGAATAATGCTGTTCTCACTACCAAGCACACGTCGTTCTACCAACACTAGCTTCACACATTTCACTGATTAATTCAGGGTATTTATGACTTACCATGTCATAAATTAATATATTATACAACATACCTTCTTGTGTTATTTGAAAATGTAATTTTCAAAGACTTTTAATTAAAGTCTTATTTCCCGACCTGTGACTGTCAACACGTTGTTTGTCATGCATTGCAAAGCACTGTTGTTGAACCAGACGTGTATTGTGACATTTGGACCTTAACTCAATTCATAATACAAGTGTTGCCTCATTCAGAAGATCCTGGCAAAAAGCTTGACTGTTTCTGTGGTCTCCAGTCAATATCAGTACCACAGTGGTTTCATGCTGACTAGTTCTATTTCTAAGACAATAGCAAAACAAAACACCTGACAAAGACAAATACACAACATCTAGTTACATATGCCACAGTTATAATAATAATAATAATAAGCTAAATAAATTACCTGAATGTACACAATCCATATTATATGTAAAACGTTCTAAGGAATTCTGGCTGCTGACATAAACCTTGATTCAAACTTGATTCAACATGCTATAAAACATTAAAGAAGGTTTTCATAGACCTGTCACCTTGCAGTAGCCAGTATTATCGTGCACTCTTTAATTGTACTTTTTGAATGAAGTGATTCAATTATTGAACAGTAGAGGAAAATGTGGGTTTTTGTGGCAGTGGCAGTTTTTGCGGCTAGGAACAATACTGGATTTTGTGATGGGGCTCAGTGGGTGGATGTCAGCGGAGGAACCATGTTATAATATTTTCCTGTGACATTTCTCTAAAGGTTGCCTTTCATTCAGTTCACAGTCAAATGTCTGTGAACATCAAATGTTTGTCACAGTGCAAAAATGTCAAATACAAACAGGAGTAACAAAACTGTCCTGAGGGACATCTAAACTTCGATGGGGATCAAGCCTCACACAGTGACAGTGCTGTTGACACTTTCTACACCATCACATGAGCTAAAGACTTTTCTGCTTCCTGTGCCCCTGCTGTGTTTCATTCACATTCAAATTGGAGGAAGGGATGATTCAATGCAAAGCATTCTGAGGGGATGTTTGCTCTGAGAACAACACTTTGCAGCTGAGCAAACACCAGCTTACATACACTGAAAGTGACCCATTCAAAGCCCTTGTGCCTTATACTGTACATGCATAAGCAGATGTAAATGGATTTGGCAGCTTGTAGCTATGATACCACATGTTCAGATTTGTGGAATTCAAATGAAGAATGATTAAAAGTGTACATGAGGAAATCAATTTACACATATACAGTACTGTATATATGTAAGGTGCAGGTGTGGAAAAAATGCTCTAAGCTAAGAATGCTTTCAGAATGATACATTTTTAATGTTTTTGTCAATTTACAAAATACAAAGTGAGCGAGCGACAAAAACCTAAATCTAATCAATATTTGGTACTTACTACTGTAAGTACTGGAAGTGATGGCATGGCCCCCACAGAGCCCTGGTCTCAACATCATGGAGTGTGTCTGGGTCACATGAAGAGACAGAAGGATGTGAGAATCCCTACATCCAGGTTAAGATGTTTGGAGCCGAGTTCTTTCAGAAACTGTGTGCCTAGAAGAATTACTGCTGTTTTGAAGGCAAAGGGTGATCGCACCAAATATTGATTTGATTTGGATTTCTCTTTTCTTCATTCACTTCATTTTGCAAATATTTATGTAAATAAACACTTCCATTTTTAAAAGCATTCTTTGTTTACAGCATTATTTCACACCTGCCTAAAACTTTTGCACAGTATTGTATATATTATATGTTATAATTAGTGCATGTCTAGCATCCAGCTTGACTTTTTTAAATTTCAAAATCAGGATTTGTTTGCAAAATGAGCCTAGAGTTAGTTAGAGACACAAGTGGGCATCAGATCTGAACATAATTTGCTGTTGACGTCAGTCTCTGCATGTCTGTCTGGCTGTGTCATCACTGAGCTGCACGCTGGCTGGTCTCTTAGCCTCCCTCTTGTCTCTTTGTTTTGTCTCTCTGCATATGTTTCAGAGGGTGAAGTGAGGGTCAGAGAATGGCAGGGGGTGGTGATGGAATGGGGTAATGTCAGGGATGTAATGGAAACAGTTCCTTTTCCAGAAGTCCACCTCTGACCTTTCTGGAAGGAGCTGTCTCCTTACAATACAGTCTTTTATCAGGCCTAACAGTGTAGCTTTGAGTTTGCGTGTGTATATTCTAATTCAGAAGTCTATCTGTGGCTGGTTAAATTAATCAGCTTTTATACAGCACTAATATTAAGTTGCATTTCATTTGAAATATTTAAACCTCATGGCTGTGTTTAAGGTTGCAGAAATAATTCACCCAGGGCCAAAACCTGAGCTTTGAAATGTGACCCACCTGCATTAGGATAATCTTAGAAGCAAGAATATATACTGTGAGGGTTGCTATTTAAATCCATTAGACAAAACATGGGCAGCCTGAGGTGTTCATCATGTGATCTCTGAGGATGAATGGCTTATTTTGACACCTTTATACACCAAGATTGTAATTAATATGTAAAGATTGAAAGATTCTATCTGATACTCCTTTCATGCACATATACAGATACAGGCCCAGTTGCCTGAAGGTTTGTCTTCAGTGACATCATACCTAGAGCCACACCTACAAAATTATGCCATGTGGTTGTAAAGTGCAAGAAGGATAAAAGCAGATTTCCATTTCAGCTGAAAGCTTACTGAATCTTTCTTGGTCACTGCACTGGCTTTACTGATAATATTTCTGATGCATATCAGCGTCTGTGTTTGACTAAATGTGGAGACGGACTCGCCGCTCCACATCATGAATGTAAGTATTAGTGTTACCTTTCTTTGGTCGTCTTTCGAAAAAAAGTGCTTTTAAATATAGTCCAGCATTTCCTGACTGAACATGGCCTTGAAAAATGAAATGAAAACACATTGAGGAACGGAGGGAGAGTGAGGGAGGGGGGATTACAGTAGAGATACAGAGAAAAATAGCCTCGTAACATGGGCTGCTTTGAGTCTTTACCTGGAGGCTACAGTGTGCAACCAGATTTTTCCTTTTCAAATTGGTGTCATTAAAATTGCATGGCTTAGCATTAAGTGTGCTAACAACTACGTTTCCCATAAGCCCACATGCTGTGACGATTCCCTGTTGTCTTGCATTTATGTACTTGCTCTTGTTCCCTTCCTACACCACCTACCTGTTCACTGGTACCAGTTATGGTTGAGTTCAAGCCGTGTATTATGAGTAAAATATAATTAATCTTCTCACTTGCTATCGTCACAGCAGGCTGTGTCATTGTGTCAAACGTTTTTGTTGCTCTTTTTGTAATAAAAGTCTAATTACATTGTCCACAGTTGAATGCAGTAGATCTCAGGTCAGCTCAGATAATTAATCCATTAGTAATTAGAGGAACTGGCAGATTACTAAGTTAGAAAAATTGTTTATGTTCTTAACAACCAAAAAATAACCTTGTTAGAATATTCAGTGCAGAGTAAATGACTGTGTGTGCTGTTCTGGCATAAAACATCGACGACCGAGCCAAAACCTCTTTCGCTCTATTTGGCAGAGTGTGCTGCCACAAAAAAAAACAAGAATACCCTCACAAGCACACACGTACGTACCAACGATAAACACAGAGCACATTACGCAACTGCTTTGATAGAACAGTTCAGGGTTTTGTTACAGAAATGATGAACGCAGCTCTATGATTCCGCCCTTCGCTGTGGTACAGATAACTCACATCCATGTTGTGTGTTTTCCTTTTCCTAAGGTGGCATAGCTTTTTCTTTTCTACCGATATATTGCCTACAACCATTAGTACATTATCTAAGTAACCCTCACCCTGTGATGTGCTCAGCGGAACTGATTAGAAACATTATATTGTACTATTAATTATATATTTATTATTATATTATAAATATGTCATCTAACACAATCTGATGACATGATTGTTTGTAGCCACAAGATGGTGCCAGAGTAAGGGTAGTGTTTGAATGTGTCCTAATGTTATTTCTGCTGAAAAGTTTCATAGTAATTAATGCTACACTCATATCCAGTAAAAATTTCTAGTAGGTCAGTTATAGATGATATCTTTATTGTACAGAAATGTTTTTGGGAGCAGGTCCCTCTTGCTGTGTAACTTGACAAGGACACATATTTCTAACATTAATATTTCATATGTGGAATGACTCAAACTGATTTCTAAATGTTTTGCACATAAAGTGAAATATGCGCACAGTGTAATGGAATTACGCTAATGACACTATGTCGAAAACTGTGATGTTTTTTGCTTCTGATTATTTATGGGAATAAATTCATAGCGACCCCCATGTGATTGGCTGTGACAGTAAACCAATTAGAGTTCATTGTTGGGGGCGGTTGCTAGGTAGAGTGAGAAGTGAGAGAGAGGTAAAGGGTGAAGGGTAACCCTTCCTAGAATCCAGAGGCCCTTTATGGGGTCACCCTGTTTTTAAAAAAAAAAAGATACTCATAACAGTGTGGCATCTTTTTCCCAGCCACATGAAAGTGGTCATTACGTTTTTATCTAATGACACATGTAGGCACCATGTTAATCGTCACTAACGCCCTTTCACTTAATTTACAACCTTAAATATGACAAGACATGGCCACTAGGAGACATCTCACTGACCCAATCCTCCCTGGCATTCACAGGACATCAAGTTTACCGCAAAATTCACCTTTTAATTCTAAAAAAATGTCACAAGCATTTATTGCCCATGCTATTGATATTTGATGAGCACCTTTATTAAGATAAGCAGACTAAACCAATAAAAAGTATAGAGTCAAATGGCTTCTCTGTGCTATTCCAAATTTGTGTCTTACTAATCGAAAAACTGGGTGGCTATGCTATGTGTATAGTTAAATGATATGTGTCTTGCTCATCATTACAGTCAGATGATCACCCCCACCCCCCCTTTTTTTTTTTTAGGTTTAGGGGCTATAATTATACAGTACATACCAGGATGCTACATGTGGGTTAATCAGACATGCCAGGTTTCACTATGGGGCTGCATGAGTGCTGCCCCCCAAATCTTTCTTCCGGACCTCCTCTAATCCATCCCCACCCCCAAACCATTCCACACCCCCAACCCTGGCTAATCCATGACTAATCAAGCTTCTTCCCCTGGGGGGCTCCCTGCACCACACCCTCTTTAAATCTTAAACCTATCATCTGCTCCATTAGAGACTGCCCCAACCTCTTTCCTCCCACCACTGCTTTGGAGTTTGTGGGTTCTGAGCAGCATGGGTCAGGGTTTGATGACAGTTAGCAAGGCAGCACCTCCAACCCCCAAGTTGAAGCAGATTGCAGAGTATGAGAGACAGAGGCAAAGAAATTTCAGCAAAGCATGAACACAGTACTTGTCATAAGCACGCGTTTAGTTTTTTGATCCTCTGATTTTGTCCATGTGTACTATCATAGCATCATCACTGGGGCATTTCCTAATGTCTATTGGGGATAAATCCCTTTGTCTCCGAAATCCGAACTCGATCTTATGCACAAATCAAAGTTTGCATTCTGCTTAGCGTAGCCACTCCTCCAGAGTTAATGTATTCACCTGAACTGCTCATCCCTAATGCTGGACTTCACCAAACATCTAAAGAAGCACAGCACAACAGAACAACAGTCCCTTTGTCAACTTGGGGCCTCTCTGCCCTGATCAGCACGCTGCAGTAGAGATGCTTTCATTCAAAGATTTGGGGGTTTGAAGCCGATGGAAATGAACCTCATGTAGTAATATCATCAACATTGACACAACACTGATTTCTGTTTTTAGTTTCCTAATACTTGTGAAGTCACATGTGTCAGGTACAAGTGCAAAACAAATGTCCAGCCGTCAGGATTTGCCACCTTGTTTATTTCTTTTACATGTACCTAAAAGGTGTTTACAGTCCTGAATAAGGTGGGGCTGATGCTTTGCTGCACATCCCATACAACATGTCCTTACTTATTACTTTTAAATTTCCCCAAATGATGAATATGTCACACATGCAGCAGTGCAAACGAGACACCTTATTCTAAGTCAGTAGGTTTTTGTGCCCCTGGAGATGCATGAAGTCACGAGACCACTGGTTTGGTTCACGGAACACCCACGCAGACTGGGAGGAGAAGACCGAGAGGAAAGGAGGAGGAAGATGGAGGAGGAAGGTTGAACTGTAATCTGCCTGTCTGAGGGAAGAGGGGAGAGAAAATCAAGTGGGCAGTGTTGAGGAGTCGAGTGCCAGGAGGAGGGGGGAGTCAGTAATTACACAGGGAGAGGAAAACGAGAGATACCAGGGAATTACAAACAGAGAAAGGGAGAGAGGAGAAGAAAAGGGGACCCCAAACCCTGCAACACTCTGAAGTGGGCTGTCTGCACCCACTCATAGCTGGAAACTTGCTATCTGTTTCGCCTATGTGCCTAATTGCACATGTGGAGTGTTTTGTAGTTGCACAGGATTCGCCCACATCAGTCTGTGTTTCTACATCCATGTGAGAAACAGAAAGATGGGAGCCCATCGCCTCGCTCTTGCTGTGCTCCTTCTCATCTTCTCTCCCATACAAGCCCAGTGGTGGAGTTTCATCTGGGCAAATCCTAAAACCAACTTGGACTCTTCTCCTCCCACCGTTCATCCCTCCATTTCCACCCCGTCCATCATCTCACCTGGACGTTTTGACACCCCGGGGACAACAAAGTGGGTGGAAGAAGACGACAGGGTGACAGCGGGAGCTGTGGAGCGTGGCACGCAGGCGGAGGCTTCTGTGCTGGTTCTTATGCCCAGTCCTGGGGCATCAATCTCTGGACATAGTACTGAGCAAACTGGGAGGTTGGCTTCTGGAGAGAATTCAGGTGGAGGCAGCAAAACCAGATCCCAGTACAAACCACTGAAACGCTGGAAAAGTGGTGAGTGTTACAGGAGCTAAAATACACAGAGGAGTCATTTATCCAACACGTTGAGTTACTCACTCCATATTACATGATATTGGACTTGATTTTCCCATTTATTTACCATTTATCAATTTGGTGAGGTCACATATTGATTATTGTATTAAATTAAATTGTAATGCAATTATTGCTCAATAAAAGATTTAGCTGATACATTAAATTTATCCTGGAAAAAAGATGCAGACTCAGTCTCTGTTAATGGGGAGCATTTTCAAATGTGTAGAGAAAGGGCAGGAAAGAAAAGCTACATCTCCAAAGTAGCCACTTGTTAAGCTGCTGGTTGTAACTTCTGTAAGAGTAGCAGTAAGTACAGAGCGCTGTTGCACATCTGGATGTGAAGTGTGAGAGCTTCACTGTGTTTATGCCTGTGTATTTAGCTTGCGTGCCTTACATTTCCAACTGCAGCCACTGTCTTTGAAGCAATAATAATAAATATTCTCTAATCCACTCTGTGTAGCATATCAATACACTCGCAAACACACGCAGACCTACACTGCGCATGTTTTAGATGCGCTTGGAAAAGTATATGCAGATGCATGTGCTGTGTGTCAAGAAATGCAGGTAGCTGTGGTGAGCTTGTCTGTAATGCTGAGGCAAGAGACTGTCGCCACAGGAGGCAGGCTCTTTTTAAGCCGGGAATCGAGGGCATGTGATGCCATCTCTTCACGTATACGCTAAATACTCTAATTATCAGCCATTGTGTGTGCATTTCTGTTTGGGAGGATTATGTCCGTGTTAAGCAGAGCAGCCAGGCATAGAAAGAGTCTGGATCAAATCAAGTCAAATTAAAGCCATTCCAGGATGATCTTTCCTGCTCCTAATGTGGTGAGTCAACCAGCAACATACTGGTACTGGACAGGTTCACATTTGCCAGAACAGGTAGAAGACTATACCAATATGAGGTTGTTTTACTCTAGTCAGAAGAAAAATGAAAATAATTGCTGAAATCATAACCACTCTCTTTTTTCTGTCCCTGTCTCAGGCTCAGGGGACCATCTGGACCTGATGGAGTTAATTGGCGTGCCTCTCCCTCCCTCGGTCTCCTTCACTCCTGGCTATGATGATTTCCCAGCCTACAACTTTGGGCCTGAAGCCAACATCGGTCGACTCACCAAGACCTTCGTGCCAGGGCCATTCTACAGGGACTTTGCTATTATCGTCACGGTAACGCTGGAGCGATACATGAGATTATGACAAACTTGTGTGAACACAATGTATTTCACCTCGGTTACAGTATTATAAACTCCAGCTGTCTTATTTTACTGTACTGTATGAACTTCAGGTGCATCCAGCCAGCCAAAGAGGAGGGGTGCTGTTCGCCATAACAGATGCCCGTCAAAAGGTGGTAGAGCTGGGTTTGGCCCTCACTCCAGTCAGCAATGGCCTCCAGAGCATCTTATTGTACTACACAGACAGAGAGGAGGCTTCCCACAGCCACAAAGCTGCAGCCTTCACTGTCCCAGATATGACTGGCCAGTGGACACGATTCACAGTGAGCGCCACAGATAGTAGAACAGTTCATACAGCTGATGCTGAGCTTTCATTCAATATGTCAATATTTGGCATTAATTTGGTTTCTTTGCATGCTTGAATGTACGAATGTGTAAGTTATCATGTGATTGGTATGCATTGAAAAAACACTTTTCAATTCAATCGGTGTGTCTGAAACTCTCAATCCAGGAAATCTGTGTAAATGACTTTTTTAATGTAGATGCCTTAATTTACAGAAGAAGAACATTGGATGAAATAACTCTGCTCTGCCTCTCAGGTGGCAGTCGAACACAACGAAGTGCGACTGTACATGGACTGTGGAGAGCCTGAGAAGACTACTTTCCACCGGAGTGAAGAACAACTCGTTTTTTCCCACAACTCTGGCATCTTTGTCGCTAATGCAGGAAGCACAGGGCTTGACAAGTTTGTGGTAAGAGAAAAACGTGTATCTGCGGATATATCTGTGTAAAGTAAAGTACAGAAAGAAACCTACATCTTTTTTATGTGGTATCTAATTCCACTGCAACACCACTGATACCACAAACTCAAAGATGGTGGTGAATATGAAGAATCAACAGTGTCCTGTCATCACAACCTTTACTACACATGTGTTGTGGTGTAGAGTCTTAATATCAGATATAAAGGAGTAATAAGGGAGGAAACGGAAAGAAGAGAAGGCTGCCCTGTGGAAGGGAGGAGAGAACGGAGGAGGACTGTAAATTAGGAAGTCGGAGATGTCAACAAGGCTCAGTTGTGGTCAGGCTAGTGTGGTAAAGTTTAACGCGATAACGATAACTCTGAATTAAAAAAAGCTCAGCTCAGCTCCGAAACGCTTTTATCACAAGCAAAAACATACATGATTCCAAGAAGCTCCTTCATCCACAGCACTGCAAACATGTCTCACACGGAAAGCAACCACAATGAACTGCAAAATACAACAGGTGCAACAATATATGAATGTTTGCTATATGAATGTTTTTTTCCCACATAAATCAGTAATTTATTGGAGAATAATTTCACAATGCCAGCAAAATTGTATTCCAGGTGGAGTAAACTGTCACTTTTCATTGTTTTCACACAATATATATATTCATGAGTTCCTTTCTTAGGTAGAGACCACCATCTGCAAAACAGTCATACAGCTGCAACACATTATTTTACTTTACTGGGTCACTTTTGTGCATGTTTGTGTAGAACTAGAGCAGTCAGGGCCTGGGTCCTTTGTTTGTATGTGAATATTCTACGTAATACTGCATGTGCGCTACGGTAAGGAATGGACGCAACTTCTCCACACGCTAACTGGCTGAACTCCATCGTGTGTGTGCAGCGTTCACCCGCAGAGACATAGGAACGAAAAGATTTCAGTGAGCCGCTGTAACTCCTCTCTGTCTCTTCAGGGTTCCATCGAGCAGCTGGTGATCAAAAATGATCCCAGAGCAGACGAGGAGCAGTGCGAAGACGACGATCCTTATGTGAGACAAACGCAGACACACAATAACAATTTGTTTATTCGTCCAACCACAAGGAAAACCAAAGAAAAGTGATTTAATCGAACTTGTTTCTTAAAAGCATCTACATTTATTATAAGCAGCTATTAAAACGAGTAACAGGACAGCTGTGGTCATTAAAACAAAGTTTAGGGATGATAACAAGTAAAAGATTTACAGCCTACCGAAATGAACTCCTCATTTTATTTATAAGCCCTGAGGTGTGTGTGTGTGTGTGTGTGTGTGTGTGTGTGTGTGTGTGTGTGTGTGTGTGTGTGTGTGTGTGTGTGTGTGTGTGTGTGTGTGTTTTCTTCTACCAAAGTGAGAACATTTAGACTGGTCTTCACAACTTTATGTATGCATCAACACCATCCCCTAGTGGCCAAAAGACTCCATTAAGTACATCTTGTGTCATCATCAATATGCACAATAATGAGTGAAATTTGTAATAATACTGAATAAATGTGAGCTGTAACTCATAAGCAACTTGTTTGCCTTGTTTCTAAATGCACTACACAATTTAATGTTCTTTAAAAGACTTCAGGATATGCCAGTGGAGATGATGGTCTGGAGGACAGAGACACAGAGGAAGAAAACGCGAAGAACACGCAAGGCAGAATCCTGCACAGAGTAAAGGTGAGCTGCATAACGTTGCTTTAGTCTTAAATCTTTTTACTAGAATGTTTGGCTAAATCATTTTATTCACATTATTTGGTATCACGACAAGTTTGGTTGCATTTCTGGTATGTGCTGCTTTAAATTTAACGTCAACTTAACTACAAATATTGCCCTTTTACTTCTTTGCATTACTGGTTAACCTTATCCAAGATACCCAATAATATGTAAGTAATTCAAATGATAATTTTAAGTGTAGCTGTAAGATGTAAATTCATCAAAACTGGCAGCTAATTGTGCACAAGTCTTGCTCACTCTCACTCTTTTGACATAGAACTACAAAATATAAACAATGTATTTATTGAAACTAATGTGTTTATATACTCTAAGTTTGAATGCATTTTTCAGATAAATTCAGTGTGTGGGTGTGTGTACATGTGTGCCTTGTATGGTATCTATTTCTTTTCAATTCCGGTTCTTTAATCCTCCTACTACCAGGAAGTCAGTCTGAACCCAAACATCCCATAATCAAAACTGACCTCAAAGCTTCAAAGCAAATTGTCCTTCACAAGCGGAATAACTGTGTGTCATTTGTCAGTTTTTATCAACAAAAGATTATACCACCACTGACAAATTATCATCATTAGCACTAATTCCACTAGCAAGTCCACAGCTCTAAAGAGACTTTGCTTTTATAAAATGGATAACACATCTTATCTTCATATAGGAAGAGGACAGCGGTCCGGTGAAAGCTCCACCCACTGAGCCTCCAGAGGTGGAGTCTGTTATGTATTCTCACATGACACCAACGACGACCTACAAAAAAATGCTCATGAGAGGTTTGAAGGAACATTTGTCAGTCACAATATTATAAATAAAATATTTATTATATATTATATTATATTATATTATATTATATTATATTATATTATATTATATTATATTATATTATATTATATTATATTATATTATATTATATTATATATAAATAATATATTTAATTTTTGAAACTACATTTTTATAGTTTAGGATAAATGCACGAAACAAACATGAAATTCCTTAAAACATCTGAAGAGAATAATCAAATCTTCTTAAAATTTTGTGACGTGAATCTAGGATCTAAATGAAATAAAATTTCCATATGCTCTTAAACAAGATATATAACAGAACTCATATAATCCTTAATTAAACTTAATATAATAGAATTTATTGTTTACAGGGTCCCACCAGACAGAGGAGCCAGGAGAGAGATCAGAAGAGGTGACTTTATATTTTATATCAGTTTATTTTCTCTACAGATCTGTGATATAAGACAGGTTGTTTTTTTTAATTTTCAGGGTCGTCTCAGCCCTGGGGTGAAAGGAGAGCCTGGAGAGCCTGGACCACCTGGATTGCCAGGTCACCCTGGACCTACTCGCCCACCTGGGCAAGTTCAGCCTGGACCAAGTGGCACGCAAGGGCCACCAGGGATCCCTGGATTCCCCGGACAGCCAGGAAGAGATGGACTGCCTGTATGTGACCATCCTGGGGTTTATACGATTTAGTACTAATGCTAAACTCTTCAAAGTGTGTTATGTGTCACTCATTTTAATTTACTGTCTGTGTGTAGGGAAGCAAGGGTGATAAAGGAGAACAAGTAAGTTAAATATGTATCTATTTAGTTTTCCCATGTCATAAAAGTTTTATATTACCTGTTATGACTAAATTGTATTGTGACTTATAGGGTCAGAGAGGACCTCAGGGCTATCCAGGTTTAGATGGAACAGCAGGAACCAAAGGAGAAAAGGTACAATGTTCATTTGACTTTTATTAACCAGAAGAAGAGTACAGAAATACAGAATGTACAGAAATAGTTTCTTGTCCTCTACCTTCTTCTAGGGAGACCCAGGTCTGAGTTTGCCAGGTCCTCCTGGCCCCCCTGGGCCACCTGGGCCCCCCAGATCGCGTGGTGTACCTGTGAGTACTGGCTCACTTATTGGTTTTGAATTAAAGATTTGTTAAGGTATCGTGCATTTTATTGAAATTATAATTTCATCATGCATTTTAGTATGGAGCAGATGCCCTCGGGTCTGGGTTCGAAGATCTGGACAGTGACTCTGTCCTTATCAGGGTAAATGAAAACCGATGGGGTATATGAGATGGTCTATTTGAATTCACAGGAAATTGCAAATAACGTATATATGGCTTCCTTCCAGGGTCCTCCTGGGCCACCAGGCCCTCCCGGACCTCCTGGTCCACCTGGAACCAACCTCTCATCGTCTGTCACAGTTGAGGGCCTCTCTTCTGGTTCTGCAGGACCACATGGTGCCGCTGGCAAAGATGGGCTCCCAGGCAATCCTGGAATACCAGTAAGTCACTCTTATGCATCTCTGCAAATCTGGAAGCCCCAAAGATTTTTAGAGTTAAATGTCATATGTTTTAACTGAGAATTTTAGAGAAAGAATTTGACCGCTTTATTGACATTTTAATAAATGCATGTTTCATAATGATTTCACTTTTTACTATTGCAGTATTCATACAGGACAGCTTGCTTATAGTGTCATGGGAATTCATTATTGTGTCTTTGTTTAAGCGTAGCAGTATATGATTAAATGGATAAATCAAATTTCAAATTTCTCTTTTTCTGTTTCTTTTTGCATTTTACCTTTAGTCTGTGTTACTTCTATCAGTATTTGTGTGTCATTTGATGACAAGTGTGTTTGTTATTTTCTGTCTCTTGCTTCTCTCTTCTCACGTGTCCTTCGTCTCTATTAATCTCAATCTCCAATTCTGTCTTTATTGTTGTTTGTGTCACCTATAATCAAATTTTTCTTCTTTCCTACTTTCACTATCACTCCAACTATTTCTTTCTTCCCCTCGACTCTGTTTCAGATGTTACACGATTGGTCGAGTGGTTCTGGGCTCGATCAGTCAGGTTTGGACTCAGAGTTGGCCTCTGCTCTCGGCTCTGGCTTAAGTTATAAATCCAGTTTTGGTTCCAGGTCTGAGCTTGACATGGGTTCTGCTTGGGGCTCAGGCAAGGTATAATGCTTTGCAAACAAAAAAAGGCAGATGCGCAGTCAAAAGTCAGTGTGTTGAGGTGGCAAGAAAGAAGACCAATAACTGTATGTTAAATTCAACCATGTTTTCTTAACTGCTGGTTGGCAGCTGGCTGAAGTGCATTGTGCCTGTGTGAAAATGTGCTTGTATTAATGTGTTTGTGTATGTGTATGTGTATGTGTATGTGTATGTGTATGTGTATGTGTATGTGTATGTGTATGTGTATGTGTGTGTTTGGACTAACTGCTTTCTTTGCTTCAAGGCTACCGCTGCTGTATAGTATGATCTGAATGGAATTTCATCATTTTGGTTCATTTGCTTTCAGCTACAAATGACTCATGCATGTTTGCAAGTTTCTCTTTACCCGATAAAGTGACTGAACTGAAATGAAATGAACACATACTTGCTTTATAACCTACCGTCAAAAGTGAAGCTATTATCCAACATGGTTACCAGACAATCTGCCTTTTGGAATTTGCTGATACATTTTCTGTTTGCATTTTGCTGTGTTACATAACTGTGTATGTCAAGGTTTACTGGTGGACTGATGCACTGACTTTATTTCCAGCATAACCCAGTCATGCTGGAAAATGTTCTCTGTTATTGCATAAATTACTTTAAATTGCTAAACTAATTAATAATTATTGTGACAAATGATCAGTGTATTTGTGTTTGGCTAAAGCACGTGAACCTAGGCCTTAACAGGCTCAGTACATTTGAAGAGAACATTATATTCAAGTGTTTTATTCATTGAGATGACTGACAGCTGTAGGTCAAGGAGGACCTAGTCCAAAATCTGGTAATATCTAGTCAAGGCATTCACATACGGGCGTTACAAGGGCGTTATTGAAGACTTGCTGAATATTTACTGATAAAATTAATTTGTTTGGTTTAGGATATATTTACTTTAGTAGTTTACTGACCCTGTTCATTTTCTTAAACCTAGTTGTGGTGTGACAAAAATGTTAAAAGACCCTAGAAGGAAGCCCCAGAAATTAGCAAAAGCCATAATAATAATAATTATTAAAGATGATATGACATCGTCCGTAGAAAGATCCACTGTGAAGCAGTGATTAATCAGTGTGCCGTGAGTGTCGCTACTACAAAGTTAAAACCTCAGCGCACAATGTTGTCAGTTTGTGCAAACATTTGTGCAGAGGCATTGCTATATTTACAGTACAGGAATACACACAAATTTGAATAATTAACATCGTGATGAGAAAGTGATGACATTTTCTTTGCCTGTAAGGTGATTTATTCTATGGTGTTATGCTACATTTCTGAATTTAATGAAAATTGTGGCTGAAAAAAATATTCCTTTAAGGTGATAAGCTTCCAAATTTGGATTTCATACTATCATCTTTTCTGCCTGTCATCTTTTGTCTTTGTGTCTCTCTATTTGTACGTCCAGGGCCCAGCAGGAAAAGATGGGGCTGCAGGTCTGCCAGGAGCTGTGGGACAGAAGGTATTGTTCATTAAGATCGATTGTGTAGTGACTTGAAAACCCACTGAGCTGTGCAATACAGTTGTGAGGTTAGATAAGATAATGAAAAATCGATAATTTAAGAATGTGCAACACTTATATCTGGTTTCCCTGTAAATACACACATAATGATATGTGACCATTCATATCTGTATTGATGTGTTTGCTCCAGAGATAAACACGTCTTTCTTTCTTTACATCTTCAGGGTGAGCAGGGTTTACCTGGGCCACCTGGACCAAAGGTCATTCATATCACTCTTGCAAAAAACAAAATGCACAGCTAACTAAAGTCTGGCAACTTTTGTTTATTGAAATTGTTTGGCATTTTTTTTCTGCAGGGTGAATGTGGGACCGAGGGTGGAGCAGGGTCTCCGGGGCCACAGGGACCCAGTGGCCCACAAGGGGAGAGAGGCCCAGTAGGACCCCCAGGACCCCCTGGACCTCCAGGAACCAAATTCTTCGCAGAGGTGACATTATTTAGAACCAATTAAACTAAAGCGCTGCTTTGTGTATAACAGAATGAGTTAACATGGTGAAGGAGAGCACAGAACAACACCTTTCACTCTGACTGTGCTTTCAGGACATGGAGGGATCTGGGAAGAGTGACATGCTCATTGGCACTGGACCCAGAGGCCCACAGGTCAGTGCATGTAAGAATGCGTTGATGTGTGATATAGATTGCATGTATATTGTTTCAAATACAATACATGGCTTCTGATTTGTTCCTTCTAGGGTCATCCAGGCCTTCCTGGCCCACAGGGACCTAAGGTACAGTAATCCATGAGTGTTTACTAAATGTTACATTTTATTTACACAAGGTAGCTAGGGGTTTATTTTTATTGTTTAGTATTCAATTCAATTCAACTTTATTTATATAGCGCCAATTCACAACATCAGTTATCTCAAGGCACTTTACAAGTAAGGTTTTAACATAAACCCAACAATTCCCACATAGAGCAAGCTTTTAATTGTAGCCAATCAATAAATTATACATTTAAATAGAAACAGTGGAGGAAAAACTCCCTCTCTAACGAGGAAGAAACCTCCAGCAGACCCAGGCTCAGTGTGGGCGGCCATCTGCCTTGACCGGTTGGGGTGAGGGGATAGAGAAGAGAGAAAAGAACACAAACACAACAACAAAACAAGCAGCAACAGGACACAGGCAGGATGGTTGGACCAGCAACTGAACACTGGAGACACACGACTCTGAGTCTGATGTTACCTGTAGATGAGGATAGAGAGAGACAGAAGGGGAGAAGCACAACTACGAGAGAAAAGGGACAAACTCAGTGAATGAAGGACGTCCCCCAGCAGTCTAAGTCTATAGCAGCTTAACTAAGAGATGGTTCAGAGTGACCAGAACCATCTCTAACTATACGCTTTGTCAGTAGTAACACTGTGTAGTTTCTCTGATGTATTTGTTCCTTAAATAATCTTTCTGTGTTTTGTGTAGGGTGAAGATGGAGCCCCAGGAGCTCCAGGAATCTCTGTCAATGTATGATGACTTGGACAACCAAGCTCTTTGCATTCTTCTTTGTTTTACTTTGAGACTCGTTGTTTGTTTCAGTTGGTCAGGGAATGTTGACGTAGAAAGATTTTGTGCCTTCAGTACTGGCAGATTATACTGTAGCCTTATAAGTACAACAACATTACGCTTTACTTCGCTTGTGAACTCTGTCTACACTGTGTGATTTCAGGGTGAACCAGGGGACCCAGGACCAAACGGTCGTCCAGGTCCAGCAGGACTACCAGGTCCAAGAGTAAGTAAGACAACAAAAGCAGTTAGTCATTTCTTTAGAAGTCACTAGATGCTTTGTTTCAGGTGGAGCAAATGTAAAATTTTAACCGATTATGTGGCGATATGTAAAGTTCAGT
Source organism: Macropodus opercularis (assembly GCA_030770545.1). NCBI lineage: Eukaryota > Metazoa > Chordata > Actinopteri > Anabantiformes > Osphronemidae > Macropodus > Macropodus opercularis. The sequence goes on from CM061105.1 coordinate 3,354,124, forward strand.
GGCTGATTATCACAACCTTTTGTTATTTCTGTTTACTGTACAACAGGGGGCAAAGGGAGAGAAAGGTAGCCCAGGACCCAAGGTAAGCTCATAGGAATTTATTAATATTGTTTGCATGTTTAATTTGAGAGACCTCTCCTGATAATAGCTTTCCATCATGTCATTCATTCCTTTATCTCTTTTGTCTTGCTACCCACAGTTAACAGTAATAAATGTTATATTAATTCCTATCACGTGTGCTGCAGGGTGATCGTGGTGCTGATGGACTCAGTATCCCAGGGCCACCTGGGCCTCCTGGACCGCCTGGGCCTATGACTAATTTGCAGGATGTATGCATAGATATATACTGCACACACATAAATACACACACCTTAGTTTAATGCTGTCACTGCTGAGTTTCCATATTACACAGTAATTGGTCACATGCTCCAGATTTTAGCGCATGTTTCTAATGTGATATATAGGAGCAACACGTCAGATTTGACGTTTTTTTAAATTCTGTGTGTCATTCCTAAATCTATTCATTGCATGTTTTCTCTCCAGCTTCTCCTCAATGTCACAGATCACGTCTTCAACCTTACTGAGATCAGAGGGCCACCAGGTCCAAGGGTGCGTTAAAAAGACCTGGCATCATTTGGTCTACGGTGTAACATAGGATGTGAGCGTATGGGGTTAAATCGTTGCTGCTGGAGCTTAAATATTGTTTTCTGAAATGCAACTATGGCTTTGCTTTATGTTTACCGTGAGCATGTGATTTGGCATTTTTAGGATACTGCAATGTGGATTGACACAGGCCTATTTCTCCACCCATGCTAGTATATGAATATCTGTGTGTTTTATCTGCATGCTGCAGGGCCCCGAGGGTTTGCCTGGCAGAGCTGGATTTCCTGTAAGATAATTTTTTAACATTATACACTGAAAGTACATGTCTGGTCTAGCAAAATTATTAATGAAATTAATTAAAGTAATTTGCTGTTTATGAAGAAAGAACATGTCATTATTATCCATGCCCCATGAAGACAAACGCAAGCAGCAAATGGATTTATAGATGCTACTTTTTCATTTCTTTCCAGGGTCCCAGGGGACCAAAGGGAGACAAAGGTCTTCCAGGTGTACAGGGGCCATCAGGGCTCAAGGTGAGAAAATGACCCCAACACAATGATAGAACAGTCCAGTACAACTTTGTGTACCATGACGAACAGAGAAAAAATTTTAAATAAGCAAAGTAAGGTTATTGGTTGAACATAAAAAGACGTGACTTGCCTTAACAGGGAGAAAAGGGAGAACCAGGAGTGATCATTGCTGCTGACGGATCTATCTTATCTGCACCAAGAGGCTCCCAGGGGCCCAAAGGCATTAAGGTACATCTGAAGATAAGATCATTCTTTCTTGATCCCACAGTGGAGAAATTCAAATGTTACAAAAGCTACAAACAATTAGTAAGGTGCAAAAGAATGAAAGAGAGTGTGTGCAAAGAAAATAATCCATTATACAACTTTACAATTTTTACAAATGCAAGATACTATACATAACGTTCCAAGTAAACTATATAAAATAATCTGCACAGTGGGGGCTGTTAAAATGATTGGCTGTATATTCTAACAGCAGTGGGAATGAAGTATTCAACTTTATTTATATAGCGCCAATTCACAACATCAGTTATCTCAAGGCACTTTACAAGTAAGGTTTTAAGACCTTACACAACTAGACCCAACAAATCCCACATAGAGCAAGCTTTTAATTGTAGCCAATTGATAAATTGTACATTTTAATAGCAACAGTGGAGGAAAAATTCCCTCTACAGAGAGAAAGAAACCTCCAGCTGACCCAGGCTCAGTGTGGGCGGCCATCTGCCTTGACTGGTTGGGGTGAGGGGATAGAGAAGAGAGAAAAGAACACAACAACAAAACAAGCAGCAACAGAACACATGCAGGATGGTTGGACCAGAAACTGAACACTGGAGACACACATCTCTCAGTCTGATGATACCTGTAGATGAGAATAGAGAGAGAGACAGAAAGGGAGAAGCACAACTAGGAGAGAAAAGGGACAAAGTTAGTCACATGTGGAAATGGAGGCATGTTGACGGATAGAAGAAAAAGAGAAAAAAGAGCTCACTGAACGAAGTCCAGTCAGACTCTGGTATCTGCGGTATCGCTCCTTCCTACACTGGGGGTGGATCAGTTTTCTGAAGGAGCTGCTTAGAGCCTCTACTGTCTGATGCAGGGGGTTGAGAAGCCTTGTCCATGATGGATGTCAACTTGGCCAGCGTCCTCCTCTCACCCACCTCCTCCACAGCGTTCAGCGGACAACCCAGGACAGATTTCGTCCTCCTGACAGACCTGACCAGCTTGTTGAGTCTCTTTCTGTCCTGCACCCCAGCAGACCACAGCGTAGTGGAGAGCAGATGTTACCACAGAGTCTTAGAATGTACTTAATAGAGGCTGCTCACTCCAAAGGACCTCAGTCTCCTCAGAAAGTGGAGGCGACTTTGGCACTTGTTGTACAGGGCATCACAGTTAAGAGTCCATTCCAGTTTACGGTTTAGGTGAACACCCAAGTACTTAAAACTGTCTCAATGTCTGAGCCCTGGATGCTCACCAGTGTTTCCTCTGGAAGTCATTCACCATCTCCTTCGTCTTACTGGTGTTTAAGCACAGGTGGTTGGCACACCAGTCCACAAAGTCCGACCTATACTCCAGCTCGTTCTTGAGTCATCGGAGAACTTCTGAAGATGACAACTACTGGTGTTGTATGTGAAGTCAGATGTGTAGAGTGTAAAAAAGAACGGTGAGAGCAGCGTCCTCTGAGGGGCCCCAGGGCTGGAAACCACCACCGCAGACACACAGTTGCGTAGCCTCACATACTGTGGCCTGTTGGTGAGGTAGTCGTCCATGGAGCCAATTATCCACCCACTCCTGCCCCTTCCAGCTTCTCTCGAATGGTGTTAAAGGCGCTGGAGAAGTCAAAAAACATGACCCATGGTCCCGCCGTCCGATGCAGCAGGTAGATGACGTCCTCCACCCGATGTTTGGCCTGTAGGCAAACTGCAGCGGGTCCATCTCAGTGCTCACCACAGAGCGAAGGTGCCTGAGGATGAGCCTCTCCATGGTCTTCATCAGATGGGAGATCAAGGCAACTGGTCTATAGTGGTTTGACTCCTTAGCCTGCGTAGTCTTAGGAACCAGAACCACACAAAACAGGGACCCAAGCTAATTCCCTAAAATATAACTAATGCTGCTAATTGCAAGACTGAATTAATTGCACAACTCCAAAAATTGATCTGTCACTTGAACTCTTCTAAATATAAACCCATTCAAGCTTTTTCTGGACTGAAATCTGAAAACTGCCCATAAAACATACTGTATTTATTACTGCAAATATTGTAAATGTCTACACATGTGTCAAATGCTCATAATTCACATGTGAATCTTTGTAGGGTGACCGTGGGTTCCCAGGACCACCTGGACATATGGTGACTTTATAATTCAAAATGAATACAGTATCTAAAAACCATTACCGGTACATGAAAACTATTTTATCATGTAAACAATGTTGATTTCTCTTTTTGTTTTAGGGACCAATAGGACCTTCTGGACCAAAAGGAGAGTACGGCTTACCAGGTCGCCCAGTGAGTATAATTTTTTGGTTATGTGTTGTCAGTAATTTTAGTATTTTTAAGCTTTTGCTTGGGAAATTTCAAATGTATTCTGTTTTAGTGACTTAGTGACTTATTGACCTGAATGAATATGTTGCATTTGAGACACCACAGTAACATAGTGGTTTCCTCTCAACTTTCAAAGAAGTACTCGAATCTAAATTGCCTGTGTGTAAATGACTGTCTCTGTGATGGAGAGGTGTACCCTGCATCGTCTCCAGAACCCTGGTGACCCTGAAAAGTAGTTAAGATAATGGATAGATGGACAGATGGACTTGTACATAGAACCACTAAAGCTCATTCTCTTTCTGTAGGGACGACCTGGCATGCCTGGAAAGAAAGGAGATAGAGGAGACTCAGTTAGCCAACCAGTAAGCGGAAGCAGACACACTACGGTTCATACTGTATAATCACATTCAATAGGAAGTATTGACAGTTACATTTAAAGTTTTCTTTTTTAGTTTATGACATATATTCACCATATTTTCCATTAATCATTGACCGTTTCTTACCAGCTCTGAAGAGCATTTTATTTCAACATTAACATTACATGTTATTACTGGTATGGTATTACAGTACTTTAATTTTGAGACATCCTGCTTTCATGCTGTCATCCTGCTCATTGTGTTCTCTCCTTCTCAGGGACCACCAGGTCCTCCTGGCCCACCTGGACTTCCAGGAAGAATTCTTGGTCTGAATGGGGTAAGTTGTGACACTACATGTACTAAATCCAATTTATAATACATCTTTGGAAAACTTTAAGCTTCAAATTCCATAACACAAGTTCATCCATTAAGAATTAACCGCGGGGACCCTTTTAAAATCTGTTGTTATGCGCTGTTTTGCCTAAATTTTGGCCAAAGGTATCAAAAACATGTGCCTAAGGGTCCGTGAGGGTTAAAATGCTGTAACCACATATTTCACATAAGAACACTATACTATATATGCCAGTGTGCCTTTATATTAGCTTGTCTGTGTTTGTTCTCTGAGTCGTTTAGTCTGATGACGCTGCTTTTCTTTGAATCTTAAAGACAGTGTTTCCTGTGCGCCCCAGACCGCACTGCAAAAAGGGACGAGTAAGTCTGAGTCAGACCATCTGATCGGTCTGTTTCAGTTCAGAAACCGGACCAACCCGTGGTTCTGCTGGTGTGTGGGTGTAGCAGCATGGCAGCTCTCTGGTCTGGGTTACAAATAGTATCCCAATCCTCTTTCGCTTTTCATCCACCCCCGCTCTATTTGCTTACATTCTAACTCTGTGTCTGTGGATCTGGCCTTCGTTTATTTGGCATGAACACTGACTTATGTAAAGGTTACATTTTATTCTCTTAACTTGTACAAAGTATCAAAAATACAGTCCATATGACTATTCTGATCTTTATCGCATCTTTAGGTTTCATTGATTTAATTATTTTATTACCAGGATTAGTTAAAAGCAGACTGATCAGACAGCACAATGTTAAAGGGGTCAGAGTCTGAATCCTGCTTGTCTTGTCTGTCCTAGCATGAAGGTCTGACAGGAGAATAATAAATGAACCAATACTTCTTCAAATTTCAAATCATTTATTTTAAACAGAAGTTCAAATAAATCAAACTCTTGCGCTTGTTTTATTAAGTAGATGCAGTTCAAGGTGGTTGTTTGTGGGTCTTCGATCCACAGTCTGCGATCGTTATTAAATTTTTTATTACATATTTTGTTTTCTTGACTGAATTCCAATCAACACTACGCACACATTTTGCCAGACTGGCTGTTCAAAATGTATTATCATTGGGAGATTGTAGAATCCTGCATTTTTTAAATTAATATACAAAGGTTTTTGTGATATTGTGCTGAAGAACTGTTATTGGAGTTTTTCCTTTTTACCTCTTATTATGTTGGATTCACAGTGTTTTCACATGTGTTCCAGCAGGAACTTAACTCTGAAACAGTCCTAAAAGTCCTAATCCTATTTAAACTTTGTTATAAAACTACTGACATCAATGTTTGACATTTGAATCTTATTCACAATTGACCAATTTAACATGTTTACAGATGCATGACTTGAACTTCAAGTGAATTTAATCAGTGTGTAGCATTCTAAATAACCTGGTAGATTTTTTTGGCAGTTGTTAATGGATGTGGTTGTATCTGTATAGGATTCAGTGGGGATGGGAGATTCAGTTGGAGCTAAAGGAGACAAAGGAGACAAGGGAATACCTGGAGAGCCAGGTACACCTGCTAAAAGCCAAGCTGTCATTGGCTGACTCATTATCTACACTGATTTGCTTAAAGCCATATTTATATGTTGCTGTCAAATACTACAACATATAGAAACTTCTAAATTTATGTTGTCATTTTTATTTTCTCTTAATAGTGCCTGGGATTTTAGAGGGTTTTAAGGTGAGTATTTACACTTGATGACATGTGTGGGAAAAGTTAAGTTAAGTTTCATTTGATGTTCTACTTTGTCTCTCTTTGGATCTGTCAGGGTGCTAAGGGTGATCAGGGTTACAAAGGTCAGAAGGGTGAAGCGTGTATGCCTGGTCCTCCAGGACCACCAGGGAGGGCAGGACTTGTGGTGAGTTCTGTTAATAATAAACTGCTTTCTGTTATTATCGCTTCCTTTATGATTTTGGAGTTATTGATTGGTCTGGTCTAGATTTATTGCATTAGCTTGTCTTAAGCACTGATGCTGTTGATTAAACAGTTGACAGCTGTTGGTGAAGGCTTATAATAACATGTATCTCACTTAAGGATGTTTTAAGGGATTTACTGTGTACATGTTTATGTAGGGTCCAAAAGGTGAATCCGTTGTGGGACCTCCAGGTGCTTCAGGTTTGCCTGGTCTTCCAGGACCTCCTGGGTTGGGGCGACCTGGTCCCCGAGGACCGCCGGGCCCTGCTGGACCCCCGGGAAGCGCTCATGGATCTGGTATGTGTGTGAAGAAGAGTAAAAGGAGAGAGTGGCCAAAGATTAATCTCGCTTTCATCAAGACATGTTATTGACCCAATTCAGTGCACATTGTGTAGGTGTTTTATCTCAGTATGTTGATTCAACTTTATTTTCAATTAAATTCAACTTTATTTATATAGCGCCAATTCACAACATCAGTTATCTCAAGGCACTTTACAAGTAAGGTTTTAAGACCTTACACAACTAAACCCAACAAATCCCACATAGAGCAAGCTTTTAATTGTAGCCAATCGATAAATTGTACAGTTAAATAGCAACAGTGGAAGAAACCTCCAGCAGACCCAGGCTCAGTGTGGGCGGCCATCTGCCTTGACCGGTTGGGGTGAGTGGATAGAGAAGAGAGAAAAGAACACAAACACAACAACAAAACAAGCAGCAACAGAACACAGGCAGGATGGTTGGACCAGCAACTGAACACTGGAGACACACGGCTCTGAGTCTGATGATACCTGTAGATGAGGATAGAGAGAGACAGAAGTGGAGAAGCACAACTAGGAGAGAAAAGGAGACAAAGTTAGTCACATGTGGAAATGGAGGCATGTTAGTGGATAGAAGAAAAAGAGAAAAAAGAGCTCAGTCAATGAAGGACGTCCCCCAGCATCTAAGTCTATAGCAGCTTAACTAAGAGATGGTTCAGGGTGACCAGAACCATCTCTAACTATACGCTTTGTCAAAAAGAAAGGTTTTAAGCCTAGTTTTAAAACTAGAGAGGGTGTCTGCTTCTCGAACCTGGACTGGAAGCTGGTTCCATAGGAGAGGAGCTTGGTAGCTAAAGGCTCTGCCTCCCATTCTACATTTAGAAACTCTAGGAACCACAAGCAGACCAGCGCTCTGAGAACGAAGCATTCTGTAGGGAGCATAAGGAGCGATGAAGTCTTTAAGATAAGATGGAGCTTTATTATGAAGAGCTTTGTAGGTGAGGAGAAGAATTTTGAATTCTATCCTAGATTTGACAGGGAGCCAATGCAGAGAAGCTAATGTTGGAGAAATGTGATCTCTCTTCCTAAGTCCAGTCAGACTCTGGCTGCAGCATTTTGAATTAATTGGAGGATTTTCAAAGAGTTATTGGGACAACCTATGAGTAGCGAGTTACAGTCGTCCAGCCTAGAGGTAACGAATGCATGGATAAATTTTTCAGCATCACTCTGTGAGAGGATGCTCCTAATTTTAGCAATATGCCTCAGGTGGAAGTAGGCGGTTCTAGAGATTTCTTTAATATATGGTGTAAAGGACAGATCTTGGTCAACAATGACACCAAGGTTCCTGACAGTAGAACTTGAAGCTAACGTTATGTCATCCAGAGTAACAATCTGATTCAATAAAGAGTCTCTCTGGTTTTTAGCACCAATTATAATAACCTCAGTTTTATCTGAATTCAGTTGTAGAAAGTTATGGGACATCCAGGATTTCATATCATTTAAACAAGTTTAATTGGTTTGTTTCCTCTGGTTTCATGGACAAATATAACTGAGTATCATCTGCATAGCACTGGAAATTTATAGAATGTTTTCTAATAATATTACCAAGGGGAGACATGTAAAGACTGAAAAGTATTGGACCAAGCCCAGAACCCTGTGGAACTCCAAAGCTAATTCCTGTGCGGATGGAAGACTGATCATGAACATGAACAAACTGGAATCTGTTCAACAGATAAGACCAGTGCTCTTCCTTTAATCCCAACGCTATGCTCCAGTCTCTGCAATGTTGATGTGTTGTTTATCAGCGTTATTATGTGTTAATAGGCCCACCAGGTCCCCCAGGTCCCCCAGGTTCTCCAGGACATGCCAACCAAGTAAGATACTTCCCTTGAGCAAGGCATTTTCTGGTGTGCTGCGTTTAAGCTGTCGACTACTTTGTATTATATCACATCACGTCGCAACAATCAAGCATCTGATATAAAACTCAAACACATAACTGATGCTATGATGTTGTGTATCCTCAGGTGCTCACCTATGTAACAGCCCAAGCTCTGTCTGCGGTCAGTCAGGGGTTCTCAGAGGGCACCCTGGCGTACGTGTCTGAGAAGGGAGGAGAGCTCTACGTCAGAACACTCGACGGGTGGCGTAAAATCCCGGTCGGTGTTGTTTAGCTTCTCGTTCAATCAACCACAAACAAATTGAGCTGTTACTATGCTTTAAACTGACTCTGTGAATATGTGCGTGTGCTTCTTTTCAGCTTGGAGAGTTGATCGTTCATGATCCTTCCTCCCAGGTGCCCAGCAGGCCACATACAACTCAAAGCCAGGTACACACTCACACTCACACACACACAGCAGAGAGATGTATCTGTCATCTTTAGAAAACCTTTTGGACACGTCTCACTAATATAGACCTACAGTATATAAAAAATGACACACAACCATGTCTTCACTAGGAGCTTCAGGAGGGCAGGAGAGGATATCAGTCCAGCTATAATGTGCTACCACAGACCTTCAATGCTGTGCCTGGGGTGAGTTTAAGAAACACATGCACACACAGATTTTGAGATGTGGATCAAGTACATTTTCCTGTTTCCCAGCTCCACATGGTAGCTCTGAACGCCCCCCTGAAAGGGGACACGCGTGGCATCCGGGGTGCAGACTTCCAGTGCTACCAGCAGGCACGTTCCATGGGGCTCACAGCGACATACAGGGCCTTCCTGTCCTCACACCTCCAGGACCTGGCAACCATTGTCAGGAAGGCTGACCGCAACGACATGCCAGTGGTTAATCTCAAGGTGAAGAGATTTTAGATTTGTGTTTAGATGATAATCAGTCCTGATTATCTTCTCTAGCTCAGATTCATTCATCTGTTTCTCTCCTCCTCTCAGGGTGAAGTACTGTTTAGTAGCTGGATGACCATCTTTAATGGGAACGGGGGCTTGTTTAATCCTTCCACACCTATCTACTCATTTGATGGACGCAACGTTATGACCGACCCTGCATGGTGAGTGTGTGTGTGGAAGTATGTCCACAGAGAGAAACACAGAAATACCCTGGGCCTCATGAGCATATGACACACGTCTTTTCAAAATAAAACACAGAACTGGAAGGTTTGCATAGACATACTCTGTTTAGCTTTGTCACATGTATAATCTGCAATGAGTCTGTTGGACTTCTGGGGAATATTATGAAATATTGCTGACACAGCAGGTCGCGTGGGTTCTTTTAAAAACACTAAATAAGATTATCTTTTTTAGAAATGGTCTCAACAACTCGTTGCTACTTGTCTTCAGACATTTAAATAAACACGTCTATTAATCTACACGGAATTACATTGGATTGATTTCCTCTCTCCCCCCTCTCAGGCCCGAGAAGTTAGTTTGGCACGGCTCCAGCACCGCAGGCATCCGTATGACCACTAACTACTGCGAAGCGTGGAGAACGGCCGACATGGCGGTGACGGGCCAGGCTGCCCTGCTGCAGACGGGACGGCTGTTAGGGCAACACACCCGCTCCTGCTCCAACCACTACATAGTGCTGTGCATAGAGAACACATTCGTAGGTAGCACACATCCTGGGAGGTCCTGAAGAGACTGACACGGTACTGAGAGCAAACGAGTGTGCTGGCGTACTGAGAGCAGGAATTATGACACGTGAATGGGACACATGCACACAGGCACATTGTGATCATACTCAGATGAAGTGCACAGACAGAGACAAACACATAGACACATTTGCAGCCACATTTAATTCCTCTTTGGTATGTAAACTTTGTTTTTACCATGAAAATCCCACCTTAACCCTGATAGTACCCGTCCATGTGCAGATCACATTTATATAATCAATAGAAATCACAACCAAGTTGTTCTTAACCATGAATTGTTGTTTGCGGTGCATATTAATCTTTCATGAGCTATATTTAAAACCTGTTTAGGTTGTGAAGGTCAGGTATGCATTTTTCCAAGGTAATAGGATGCTGAAATTAAATGAGCTACATTACTACTGAACTCCAGCTGCAGAAACAACACCTGTAGTCAGACATAGTGTTTTACGGAACAATTATGTCTAAAAAATATCTTATTTGTAAATGTGACACATTTATACATGCTTAAGAGACATTTACAACAGAACAACACCCATCTGACTTATAGTTTTCAGGTTTTTCATAATAAGGTGCAAGTCATTTGGGATTATGGTTTTGACAATAGTCAGTAGTTTTTATTGACAAATCCACTGAAGATTCAGCAGTTCTTTATATATTATCCAAGTAAAACCAAGGGTGCATTCAGTATTATAAAAGAAAATGTCAAAGCTTTGGGACTTCTTGGCTCAAACTTAGGAGCATTGTTTGGTTGGTTGAGTTTTTTTCATTGGACTTATTTATGACAAGATAAATTCTCAGTCCATCTGACTTTTAAGTGTCGCTCACGTGCCCAAATTCCAGACAAAGACTCATTACAATAAATTTTTCCCAAACAACTGTTTACCTTTCTCTAGTTACTGAACAGCACAAAGAAGAACCTGCTTTGAGCTGGAGACTATAGAATAATATTATAATTTTGAATTATAATATTAATTCATAATTTCATCAGTAATAGCTTTGTTTCCAGATTACTGCTGAACTCCCGCTGCTTGTTATGAAATGATCTGAACTAGTCTCAACATTAACGCCTGTACTTTTGATTAGTATTAGAGATGAAATCAACGTGTGTGTTCACTTATACTGTAGCAGAACATTGTGTGAATTCTAGTTCACTTTTAGATTTTGGTAAAGTTGGAACATGTATGTATATGATACGTGTGTGTGTGTGTGTGTGCGTGTGCGTGTGTGTGTGTGTGTGTGTGTGTGTGTGTGCGTGCGCTGTTGTCAAAATGTTACTGCTTTTTACTCCTTAGATGTAGATTTTGTACTGTGCACATTAAATGATTAACATTATCTCTCATCACACATCGACTGAGTTTAGCTCTGCCTGTCAGGAAGATTGTCTACTTGAAGGGCACAATATTTTTAAGATAATTTAATTTACGAGCATTAGCTTTGCTGATGTCTGATTATGATGTTACTGTTTTAAATAAAACTTGAGCTTTGAAAGGATTTTTGTACTGACTGATGATGCTCACTGAATAAACGACTTTTATCACTTTTTTTTAAAACTGGTGCTTTTGTTTCATTTTTCATCTAAAAACTACTAATGTTTAGTAATGCCAGTTTCAAGATCTTTGATTGTAATTTTAAAATCTAGCCAGTAAACATGAAGATCCTCTGCAATACTCTCTAGCATCAATTAAAGTAAAATTGTCCCAGTATACTATATACCAGCTTGACTGGAGAGAGATCATATTTCTCCAACATTAGCTTCCTGTAAAATCTAGGCTAGAAATCAAAATTCTTCTCACTTACAAAGCTCTTCATAATAAAGCTCCATCTTATCTTAAAGACCTCATGGCTCCTTATGCTCCCAACAGAACGCTTCGTTCTCAGAGCGCTGGTCTACTTGTGGTTCCTAGAGATTCTAAATGTAGAACGTGAGCCAGAAGCTTCAGCTACCAAGCTCATCTCCTGTGGAACCAGCTTCCAGTTCAGATTCAAGAAGCAGACACCCTCTCTAAACTAGGCTTAAAACCTTCTTCTTTGTAAAAGCACGTAGTTAGATTTCTCTCATCTTAATATGAAAAACTATTAGAAAACCAGCATCAACAAGTAGGAGCCATAACAATTTAACCAAAGAAATCACTTTATTAAATGGATCTTTATAGCACATTCCTGAATAAAAACAATAATACATTGTGTATAATACATACTGAGAATTCCTATTTTGCTTCAATTCAAAAACAAAAACATTTACATCAGGTGTGCTTCAGCTTCCAATAGGTTTTAAAACCTCCCCTTATTGTCTCAGAGCCTAGCAGAGTTGGCTCACAGGACGGGTGTTATAATACCAGGCTTAAAAATGACACAACACATACATACTGGGTCTGTTACCCACAAAGCAACAAGAAAGGGTTGTGGCAACATGTGGCTACAAGCATCCAACCATAAAATACATAGGTTGAAAGAAATAACACTTAAAACAAATTTTATATGGATTGTGTTTGCCCAGTACAAAAAAGGCCATAATTTAATTCCCAAGAAGATCAGAGAGATTTTTATGAAACTCCTCTATTAAAACTGGTGGGAATAGAAAGCAAATATTATTAGTTAACCTGTTCTGAATGTGCTCTTTGGCTGTATTTACACAGATACAAAAACGACCCATTTTCTGTTTGGGACCCATTTTGCTTTGCGTGTATATATTTCATTTAAAATATCAGTGGCTTTTGACATGTTGTCAGCTCACAGTCATGAGGAAAATCTTAGCTGAAACAAGAAAATGCACAAAAGGGTAAGAGAAATGTTTGCACCTGTGTAAAATCAGCCACGACCTCCAGGCACCATTCAATTAAAAAAAACAACACACAAACAATAGTTTTGTATAAAGCTGCTTTTAGAGTTTGGCAGTGTAAAGATCTACTTGTACGCTGTCACATTCCAATTACTTCCAGTGTGACTAATTTTTAGAAGTAAGTTGACACATGAAATCGACGAGCTCAGGACATATTGACACTGTTGGCATAGGCAGCCTGTGACTGTGGATAAGTTGCTGGTATAAAGCAGCTCTGAATAAAATGAAAGGGTGTGAAACTTGATAGTAAACAATGACATGAAAAACATGATGGCCTGATTCACACCACTGATCCAAACCTGACGAAGCTCACGTTCGTAACCACGACAAAAGGTCTGGATTTCTGCATAATGAACACAGACAAAACCATCAAATGTTTCAAATCAGTTTTTTGAAATGTATACAACTAAAATTATCTTTCATTTTTGAGGGTAGTGAGAGAGGAAGCTGCCACTGCAAAGGCCTGAATCTGAGGCTATAGTCTACAAAGAGGATCAAAACTACATTTCCCTGAGAACCAAGGTTTCCAGTAAGGACTCAGCTTTCAGACGTGCGTTGCCAGGAAGCCTTTCGAGCTGTCGGGACTTTTGGTTTCAAACGAAAAGCTTACAGGGGTGTAAATGGATGGTTTTTGAATAGGAATGGGTGGCAATTTTCTCAATTTCTTTTATTTTGTAGCTATATCTGGCAAATTCTACCAGGTATGACACCCACTGCAAATAGTGTGGCATCACCAGCTGGACGGGTGACAGTTCACGTATGTGAATATAACCACTGGGCAACCACCTGAACTGAAAGATTTCCAATTAATGCATAAAGATATATGCTGCACTACTTGAAGCCCTGCTGAACCTCTGTTTAGAGCGGTTGTCACGTGTTTCTGATTAACACGTCAAGACTGATCTTGAAGAAACAAAAGGCCCTGCTAAAAGAAATCAAATGGATGCATGAACTAGATCTCTTTTAGGAAAGACGCAAAATGAAATGTACCCTGTTCTTATTGACAGTACAATAAACAAAGCTTTGTTTAACAACCTACACACTGTCTGAAAATGATTGATGACTGTCTGTTATGTGAGGAGGCGCAGGGGCGATGGAATTCCATGACATGCTTGATATTCTGTTTCAAGGCAGTAAAATTGGTTTTTGTCACATTTCATGTATGTGATATAGCATTAAAATAAAAATGTGAGAAAGGCTTTCTCTGTGCCGGTGTGACAGTGACAAGGTTTTGATCAGACATGCCAAGTCAGGCTTTAAAAGTGTAGCTTAAAAATATGTCAAACATACTCACAAAACACACACACAGTTCTTAGACAATGGCACACAAACCCCAGCCCATCACTCAGAGACCTTAGCTGCCTCAAAGTTGACAGCCAGTTTCCTGTGCTTCCTCTTTGAGGCAGAGCCAGGGGTGTGGCCTGTTGTTGGGACATTTTGCCGAGGGGGTGTGTGCGGGGCCACCGTTGTTGTGGGAACAGCATCTGCTACATTGGAGCCGGGCATGGAGGGGTTACTGTTGGCAGTACGTTGGTGCGGCTCATCGGTTTTGCAGCGTGGTGGGTCACTCTGACATTGTGCCTGGCCAGAGGGCTGGTTCTGGGATTTCTGCGTCTGGTTTCTGGCCACCGTTTGAGCAGCGCTGTAAAACTCCCGGGTTTCTTGGTTCTTCCTGTTGGCTGAGACTCTTTTCTTGGTCACCTGATGGGATCAGAGGGCAAAACGTAACACTTTGTCAATATGAGGGGAAGACAGGCACAAAGTAAAAATTGTCTGTATGTGCCTTGCCTGTAACGGGATAAACTGGTTGTGTGTGCCAATGGGCACCGTTGATGCAGGCTGGGGGCAGACAGCACCAGGGAAAGTTCCTGATGCGCCATAAAATTGTTTGTTCTGGTGGTGGTGAGGGGGCAGCGCCATTCCCCAAAGAGGGGCAGGAGCAAAACCCTGAGGGGGCAACATCAAACCACCTGGAGAAAGAGACCATGTAACGTATAAAACATGCAAAATAACTGAATTCTTCTTTCACTTGAAAGATTCCAAACTTTGATGTCTTGGCAATGACCAACCAGAACTGTTATCATTGAACATAAGGAGCTGCTTGTGACAACAGCAACAACAATAATTTAAAAGGGTATGGTGGGAGGACTAACCTTGTTGATTAAAGACAGGGGTCATGGCTCCTAATGCTGGAGGTCGTATCTGACCCACTCCTGGGTACAAAGGAGGTGGAAGCGGGAAACCTGAAGCCACTGAGTTCTAGACATACACACAACAAAGAATAAGAAAGTTTTACTCCAATGATGATAAATGTAGGTATTTATCGTCATTAATCAGCAGACACCACTGGAACAGAATCAACCGTGTACTGTAATCTAACAAACAATAGACATTCGTGTGATGTACATATTTAAGACAAAGAAGACAGGTGTTACGAGTAGTGGACATGAAATTCAATTCAATTCATCATCCTGCTCCGTCTTCCATCCACAGACCAGGTTAATGGGAAAGGGACTTTAACTATTGTGACTATTACCATTACCTAACCATAGCATATTTATCCAGATGTGAAGTGAAACAAACCAGGTGGATAAATCTGAGAACCCCAAACAACATTCCTCACATTGAAAAGGCTACTTTTACAATAAGTGAAATGCTGCACCTGGGGGACTGATTTGTCTTGGCCTCCTCTTAATTCATTGATGTGGAAACTTTCTTCTGTTTTGAACACTATGCCCACGTATTTCCACTGAGCAACTTGCCTTCCTGAACAGTTTTTTCACCCCACATGGTTCAAATAAAACCTATCATGGATGCTACATCATTATAATGTCGCAAAAGGAGTCCACCCACTATTGTAAGTGCACATCCTCTCACACTGGCAAGCACAATACATACATTTGTTGAGTTAATTAATAGTGTTTGTGTGTTGTACCAGTCTTTGGAGGGCAAAGAAAGCTGCTTTCTCCTTGGCATCATTTTCTGACTGGCACTGTGGACCGTGAACCATCAACCCATTAGACAGCCTCACCTGACACACGACAAGGCCCTGCAAGACAAAGACAACATTACTGCAGTTTTATGAAATTCAGAACACATTTGAGGTAATAGTTGGTGTGTAACACAAGACAAAGCATGAAACGTAGGTTAAATAGTTACCTGTCTGTTGCATATGAAGCTGAATTCTGGTGGTGGCATTCCTAATCCCAGACAGACGCATGACAGCTCTGATACCTTACTGGTCAGCATAGTGTTGGAGAAGTTGGCAGAGGACGCTGATGAAGGAGAAACTGATGCAGCTGTGTCACTGTGAGGAGCGTTTATTTTTGCAGCTAAAGAGAGCAGAAAAAAAAGATGAACAAGGTAGACAGAGGGGCAAGCACATACACTCCAGAAGATCCAAAACGATGAGTCATGCCTTGTAATATGTCTTTATCCTCATTCATTATACTCTTAATTTAAAATTCTCTGATAGAGTCAAACCGGTAAAAAAAAAAAAATGGCAGTTTCAGTAAAAATCTTTTAAGACTAGAAAAAAATAGTCCTATATGTCGTGTGAAACTACAGGACAGTGTGATTCTCAGAGTTGTGAATACATGCTCAGTCTAACTTGAGTGATTGATGATCTAGTCAGTTCAGTACCTAGTTTCTTGGAAGACCGTCTTCTGTTGTGTTGCTGGACTTCAGACAGGGTGTTGTTAACCACATCCTGTGGCACAGTACTTCCTGTTCCAGGACTGTCGATTTTTAGCATCTCCTTCAGCACCATTGTTCCTTTCTACCGTACAAAATAACACACCATTACCCTTGATGCCATAGCGACCAGGGAACATTGGTGGGAAAAATAATTTCTAGGGACAATTATTCAATGGCTGTCTTCAGTAATGGAATCTTTCCATTCTCTACAGTAAAGCCTCAACCAATCTGTTCCGTCAATACTCACCAAGGCGAATGACTGTGGAGACAACGGGCTGTCTGACTGATTGCTGGGGGCCTGTGAAGCAGCAGGTGGAAGTGGAGCTTGCTCGCTACCTTTAGAGATCTTTAGATTAGCAATGAGGTCTTCAAAATCAGTTGTGGCCTGAGTGAGATAAAGGTGAAGGGAGAAGGCAAAAAAGAGAAAGTGGTGAGGAATTACACCGTGCGTGTGCACGTTTGGGCAATACATGTCCAAAATGTAACATTGTCTATAGCGAACCTTATTGGCTGTGTTCTGAGAAGGGAAAAGAGAGTCAATGTCTTCATTTTTCTTCAACAGTCTGATGCTGCCAACTGGTGTCTGCAAAAAGTACAGAGACAGGAAAGAACACATTTAACATCTAACAAAACCCCAGTATGAATATGCATTTCTTCAAGTGATGACCTGTACTCACAGCTTTGTTGGTGTGTTGATTCTTCCCCTGTTGGGCCTGTCCTTCCTGACATTTGGATAAGACACAAGGCACAATGAGTGTAACCAATCAAAAGCAAACCAAACATAGCTGAAGTTCTTTACCACACGCACACTTACATTATTGTGCCAGTGAGCTGGTGGTTTGTTAGGAGGACCCGAGTTCTTTATAGACTGCCACACATTCATGTACTCCTCTTTACTCTGGATGGAGAAATAAAGAGTAAACCTTTGTTGTCTAACAGTCAACATTAGTGTAATACATACCATGTACATCTATAAGCTCGAGGGAAAGGAGCTACAGAAGTGAGAAAAGGTTAAATGAAACGCAGGTAGTTACCTTGACCTGTTTCTGGATAGGACCTTTAGATGGGGAGTTCCTGTTGCCCTGGGTGCCTGCCTTCATCACTCCTTGTTTGTTATTATGCTGCACATGAGGGGTGCGAAGACAGGGGTGACAGAATAAAGAAAACATAAGGAAGTGTGAGTCATTTAAAACGCTACATTAGTCCCAGGAAAAAAAACAAAAACAAACTTGCTTGAAATTGCATGATCTGCATCAGTCTTGCGCTTTTACCTGTGTGGGTATAAAGGGTGACCGTGGTGAGTGGTTGAGGCCGGCCAGCTGCCGATGGGAGCTGAAGTTGGCTCCAGCGACAGGCTGAGGTTTGACAATGGCAGTGAGCTTGTGGGAGATGTGGTCCACCCGAGCTCCGTGGGAAATGTTGATGAGAGCACAGGGTGGGAGACGGTAACCCCGAGGTGACGTACACCTGAGGAAACAGCTCATTTTTGTTGTTGTTTGTGCAAATTATTTTTTATAAGCTAGTGTTTTTAAACGCACACTTGTAGTTACCTGATGTTAAGACCGCCAGCAAAATCTTCATCAAACAAGACTTCAAAAAGAACCTCTGCCTCACGGTCCGCTGAGGGCACAAATACAAAATTGACACATCATATACATATGTACGTATATTTCCCCTATCTATATCTCAACAATATGTCTTTACCTCCTTTAATGCCAATAATAGTTCCTCTGAGTCCTAGTGGGACGGTGAAACTCTCTCTGATGTTAATGACTCTGTCAAACAGGCGATACTCTGCGTCCGGGTCTGGTACCACACCCTGCTGCTGCTCCAAGGGCTACACACAAACAGACATTTACTCACTGCTCAATAATTTAGTTGGAGAAAATGCAATATGACAATGGAACGAAGTGTTTACCCAAACTCGTATGGTGATGTGGAGAAGAACGTACTAACCCTGAATAGCAGATGGGGCTTGACAGTAACACGGACTTTCTTGGTGCTCTTCTTCACCTGAGAGTGATTTCAGGGGGAAAAAAGGAGAGAGGTTCGCACATGAGACTGAGAAGGAATGAAGATCAACAATTTTTCCAATTTAAAGCAAGAGTTAGCATGTTCACTTAAGCTGCATTCTGTGGGTCACAGTCACCTTTGATTTCTCCACAGCCTCCTCGATCCTCTCCACGATGGCGGAATCCAGCACCTGCAGATCACACGATGTCCTGCTGATGGAGCTCACTGGGTGACTTTTTAACCATGAAGTGATTTCAGCGACTTTCTCAGCCCTGTGAAACGTTCATAAATATCAGGCTTCCATGACATTAACTGAAGGCATTTAGCAAAGGTGAAAAACACAGCACAAAGTAAACTCTTTGTAAGGGTGTGTTTACACCTGGTGTAGCAAGCCTGAACCTTTTGGTCTGTGCTGTAGTTCAGCTCATTTTTAATGTGAACACTTTTTCGATGGTTTGTACCAAGTTGGTGCAGGCCAAAGCCACACTTTAAACAAAATAAATGGAAAATGATTAAAAATGAGCCATGGCAGATGGAATTAGTAAGAATGTGAGTGAGTGAGTGTGAGAGAGAAAAAAAATAGGGGATATAAGCAGTCCTTAAAAGTCAAGAAACTGCACCAGGAGTACATCAAAGTGTGGGAGTACAGGAAGACATGGGGATGCAGTGTGACACGAGTACTGTATGTCAGGCAAACTTCCAAAGTGGACTCCTAAAACCACAATGTTAAAATGAAAACTAATGGCATCAAATGTATACAAAAAAAAAAAAATCTATATTTTAGGCCCATTTCATACTTGACTGCTGTTATATTCCTCAAAATGTTAAATGTTGTCTATGTATTTAAGTGTATTTTACCCATTTTGGTCCTCTCCAGGCCAAATGTCATCTTCATAGAAGACATCATCATGACTGTTTCTGGACACGGAGTCAAACACCTCAGAAAATCTACAAGAATATGAAAAACACAATTTTAAGACACCAAAACAGTATGCATGACTTTTTCAGAAACTTTAGAGATTTAATAAGGATGAAATCTACTAAAGAAATAAGCATAGTGTTATAGTCAACACTATTGCAATTACCTGTCCAGATATTCAGCGAGTAATTCTTCCACAGCACCAGAGTAAAGCCACTCCTTCTCGGTTCTCTTGGTGTACCCAGGAACCTCCTCATTCTTCTTGTTGAACTTCAGGTTCAGACCAACATTTGCTCTTTGCTCCCCACAAGGGCTGGACACATAGACGAAAAATAAGAAATAGATGGAAAAAAACCCCCAAAGGATTAAAGAACTATTGAGTACACAACATTTCTGCTGCGCAAAGTAAATACAAATATGTCCACCATTTAACACTTACTTCCTCTTAGAGCCTCTGCCAATGAAGATGCTTCCTGAGAAGCGGGAGACAATGTAGCTGGTAATTCCAAGACGAGATGCCAGAACATACCCAGGGCTGTACTTCACGCAGTATTTCTATGAAATATAAAATCATGTTGGCACATACAGTGTAGATAACACAAACAACTTTCTTTTTCTTAATGAATTCGGAGCAAAATGCCTTCATAAACGTGTATCTCTTACATGCTGATTCTGGATTAACTGCTCCAGCTGTGGCTCGTGTGGCACATTGAAGACCACACGTACCCGCCCATCTTTAATGACATCACTCGAGTCTTGTACCTGATGGAGGGGTACTTTTAGTAGTTTCAGTTTATTCATTTTTTAAACTGCTGTTTGGTCAGTAGCTACATACTAACAAAGGTTTCTTTTTAAATAGTCCCCCCTAAGGAACTCACATCTGTGCTGTTATACAGTAAAGGGAAAAACTTGATCTACAATTTCTGTCCATTTGTCATTTCTATAAAGATATAAACATTTCAATTTAAGCACAAAGGAGATCACATACCTCTCCCATGGCTCCATAGTATGGGTTCCCCACCATGAAGACAGTGGTTGCTTGAGGGAAGAGCTCGTCTAAGCTCTTAAAGGACGTCAAATATGAGTAATAGGCCTTGATGTCCTTAGAAAACAAAGAGAGATGAACAATATGGAAGAGTGACTTAGAGTAAACAACACCGGTTGATGACACTGTGCACTGTCGACATTAAAACACTTTGATGTACCTCACTTCAGTAACAGTCTGTTCTTCTAAACAAATTGAGGTGATTCACAAAATGTAGAAGTCATTGTTAGTGGAACTAATAATGTGAGCATGTATGTTCATACCACCAGTATGGTTGTGCATAGCCTTGAGGTATAGTATACACCGTCATAGGTTTTTACGTTTTGCCCCTCCAAGTAGTATTGATATAGACGTACCTTAACCACCGTCTGGTAGGCAAAAGGCAAGACCTGTTTGGCCCACTGTTTCTCTAGCTCCACCACACCGCTGGCTTTGGGGACGTACTTCCGTCCTGTCAGCAACTGGCCATACAAAACCACCTCTGTTTCATTTATGATTATGCCTTTCCTCTTGAGGAAACTGCAAAAATAAGAAATTGTAAAGAGGAATTATAAATTTATCACGAGTCAGACATGACGCATTATAATGATTCTCATAAAGAACCAAATGGATAAACGTGCTATGAATTGGAGTGTGAGATTTATAGTAATAATAATAATTATCTAAATATATATTTAATGGCCACTTCAGCTCAGCATTGATTATTGTAGATAGGCACTTACAGTGCATGCTTTGTGTTACTGTGGTAATTGTACGTGGGCACAGCGCCACAACTAACACTGTGTGACTAAGTTAAAAAGAAGTGCATCACACGACAAAACACATTATAAACATATAAATGTGAAAACATAAAATCAGCTATTCATGACAGGCCATCTCAACGTCAGATTTTCTAGAACCAGGTGTATTTAAACATCATAGAATGTTCAGCTTTATTCCTCTTGTGTGCCTTACTGCTCAGTGATTCCCTGGACATCTTTGACCCAATCCCTTTGCTCCTTGTCAGAGAGGCAGGTGACTTTGGTGGGAGGGGGGGTGGAGGGCCTGTCATACACTCTTTGGACACCAGGAGGTTCCTCTAGACAAAACCTGCAAAACGGATTAGTTCCATTAAATGAAGTTGTTGACCGTCTGACACTTTTGGAAAGCTCCCATGGTGCCCTCTAGTGGAGGAACTGAAGCAGACACTCAGATGCACAAGCAGATTGCACCACGTGTACATGGCTTTTACTGGTAAAAACCAGATAAGATTCGATAAAACTGTAAAAATGCATTTTCTAACCAATCCAAAGCTTAACAAGCCTGTGGGATAAGTCACAATAGCAACAACTAAAACAAGTCTTCACACATATTTTACACATTCTGCAGCTTTACCAGTAATGGTTTAATTTGAAATAATTCTTACTTAGTTTCTCCATCTGATACTGCAATGATGCGAGCTTCTTCTAGATGAGGCCAGTTGACGAACACAGACTTCCCCAGCACTTGAGCAGCGACATCATCACATATCTAGTGAGGAAAGGGGGGAGAAATGTTTGATAAATTCATACAGTACAGAAATTAATTTGCATATATTGTTAAACACAAAATAACAATGAAAGCCATAGATTATAATTTGGTATTTTAGTCATTTGAGATTCAAAACTTCAAAGAGAGCTCAAAGAAAAGCTATTTAATAGAAATAGAACATAATAAAAAAAAAAAATCATAGTGAGAATTTTTGGCAGTGTTTTTTAAAAAATGTGATTAATAAACAAAACCCAAACCTCACCGTGTCTCCTTGCTCGGTGTCCAGTAGTTCGAGTATCATATTCTCCCCTCTGCTGCTCTGCTGGAACACAACGACTCCATTCTTCCTCTTAAAAAACTGAAGATGATGAGTAAGGCCATGGGTGAGAAAGAAGAAAAATTGTGAAGTGATGCTTCTAATAAAAGGTTGTTCAATTCTTGTTTATTACACTTTCAGAATAGCGCGCTCACACACACACACACACCTTGTGTTTGATGTGCTGCAGAGTGGGAAAGCCACAGAAGTAGAGAGCTGAACGGTCGACACGCTTGTAAACAAAATCCAAACACACTTGCCAGGCATCCATTGGTATGTGTCCTTTCCTGTATGAGTCAAAAAACAAACTCAGTCAACCCCAGGCAGCACTTCAGCTAAGACTGCATTTTTTGCATAACTTTGTGAAAGGAAATTACAGAAAAATTGAGAAGCAAACACATTGGGGTTATGGGTGAGTGTGTGTCTGTGTGTACTTACCTAGCGTGGCAGTGGACAATGTTGGGAAACAGCTGAGGTAGGCTGGATGGGTATGTGAAGTCAATTTCTTTGTCATATGAGTAGACTGCACACTCCGAATGCTGGTTCCTGGCCTTTTCTTCTTTAGTCAGCTTGTGATTGTAAAGCTCCATGGCTGCTAGTAGGCGTCTCTGTTTATTCAACCACACAGTTACACTTTTTAGTATGTTTACTTAACATGACTGTGGCATTATTCTGTCTAAAAGTGTATTTACCTCATCTATGAAGGGAATGAGAACCACTGCCTCCCATTCCTGCTGCTTGCCATTAAGGTCCATTTTAAAGTCAGGAGGGTAGTAGTCAATAATGGGGGAACTTTCACTGGTCATCAGGTGCTGAAACGATCAAAATAATCTTCTATCACCTTTGTTATTTCATGTTTAGACCCTGTTTTACAACTTGCTATGACATTTAAAAAAAAAGGTGCAGCAAGTAAACTGCAGAGTATCAGAAATACAGACAGTGACCCGACATCTATATGTGAACATACCATACATTGACACATATTTTTTATATCTGTAGGCATGTGTGTTTAGCTGTATGTCTGTGTATGTGTTACCCTGTAACACTCAGGTAGCAGGGCCATACTGGCAGCAGGAAGGACTGCCAACAGCTGCTGGAAAGGCATGAAGGGTTTCCCAAGGTCAAAGGTCAGTTTTAGCCCAGATATATTCCTGATGTCCGAAAGGAAAGGAGCATAGTGGTAGGGGTAGTACCTGTGGAGAGATTATGTTTTTACTAGTTTTATAAATACATTTTTAAAAAAGCACAGAGAACAAATGGCAGTGTTTATTTTCACAGACGCGGCAAATATATTTGTGCAAGTGGTGGACATACAAATTGATTTAAAACAGCTTTCTATGTGGCCTTGAGGGACAAGCTCTTACCAGCTCCAGGACTGAACACCATGGTAATAGTAGTGCAAGATCCACTGGATCCCTTCCACATAACATTTGGCCTGTTTGGCTAAAAATTCACTGCAAACAAGAAAATAAAATCTGATTATTACAAAACATTTGTCTGGCAGCGGTGGCTCAAGAGATAGAACAGTCGCCCACCAATAATAGGATCAGTGATCAATTCCTGTCTGACCCAGTTAAGTGTCCTTAGATGAGAAACTGAACCCCAAGTTGTCCCCGGTGGTGTCAGCTTCAGCTGCAAAGTGCTAAACAAGTGCCGACCATTTAAACGTAACAGTATATGTGATCCCTAATGATTTTATCTGCACCGCTGCCAAAAATTTTCAGTACACAAGCTTATTTTTTTTTTGTTGATGCCTTGTGTGAGTTTGCGCTTGTACACTCACTCAGACACCACATCTACATCCATCTTGGTCATGTAGTAGGTGCGTTTGTACTGTCTGAACTCGGTTTCAAATATATCATCCTCTTCCTCCTCATCTTCTGCAATCTTTAACTTTTCTTCCCCAGTCCCCTCAGCAGGTAAGGTCAGAGCGGAGGCCTACAAACAGGATGAATAATATAACAATAAATAAAAATTTAATATCTTAAAGTACATAAAATCTTTAATCTCTACCTCCTCCTTGCTGGCATCCTTTCTAGCAGCTTCTTTCTCTGCTGCCTCTCCGGCCGCTTCATTTAGATATTTGTTTCCGACTTTACTCTCGAACCACTTCAAGTCCACAAACACCTCGCTGAAATGTTCACGGTCAAACTGGAAGAGTCAGGATAAGGAAAGAAGAAAATAAAATTAATATTTAAATGATCACGCTAGGTCCAGCTACCATTTGGTTTCTCTGAATTCACAAAAACTAGTTAAAACTCCATACAAAATATAAATAAACAAATAACGAGATCCAGAATCACCAATGTCTTCTTGGGTTCAAGCTCATTTAAGATGGACTGCAGTGAACTGGGAAACTGTCCCGTGATATGTTTTTGAAAATTTGATAAATTTGATCCTAAAGAGGGAGATAAACCATCTGCTGTTTCATCAGTGCACAATTCAACCAGCATTTGTGATGGTATGGAGGTCCATTACCTCATGGCATACATAACTTAACCTTGTGAAGGCACCAGTAACGCTGAACTGTATTGAAGGTTTTGGAGCAACATAAGTTACTATACTGATTTATATTAGAGCAAAGCAAAACCTGCCAAACCACATTCTGCACATATTCCAACAGCATGTCTCAGTAGTAAAATGTCTACAGTCCAGACCACCCGCTGAAAAAATTTGGTACATTATGAACCAAACTAAGCCGGACAGAAAAATGCTTTAAAACTAAAGCAGCAGGCCTCCTCAGCTCCCAAACACATTATTGTAAAAAGAAGGGGGGGTGCAACTAAGTGAGAAACCCCTGTCAAAACTTTTTCAGATGCATTATTGATAATCGTTTGGGATTTAATAAATAAAGAATGAAACAATAGCAAATATTAAGATTTGTTCTTTTTTGGGTGATGGGATTGTACAAAAACAGGACTTATCAACTTAAATAAATATCACTGAAATATCACTGTCGTGGATAACAGAAACTCTAAATTTATATTCTCTCACCTCAGAAAGCTTCTCCAGGTACTTCTCAAAGTTTCTGAGGTTTAGATGGCCGTACTCATTCAGGTACCCTGAAGTAAAAGATAGAAGATTGGTTTTATGTTTAGGAGAGATAATATAGTATCATATTCAAATATTATATGGATATATGTTATATATGTTATATAGATAACAGACAGATAAAGAATACAGCAAAATAAATATTTGAAAAATTTAAATACTGAGAAATTCAGAATCTTATGAAACTTAATAATTTACAGTTTGATCCTAAAATTGGTTTATTGTGTGTGTGTGTGTGAATCTTACCCCCCAGCTGTGGTAGAACACTGATGTAGGTCTTGTACAGCAATGGTAAAGCATCATGGTTGATGTGAAGATGAGGAAGGTGAGGGATGAAATCATTTCCCACCAGGAAGCCCATAAGAACCCAGTCATCTAATATTCGTTCCAAGTCATAATCAGATCCAAGATGACTCTGAAACCAAATACATTGTCACTATAAAGCTTACATGCATCAAAAAATAATGTGGAACAGAGTAAGACACAAAAATGTTGTTTTCTTTTGTTGTGTACATGACTAACTATTCACACCATATGGCATGTCTTTTTCTCACCTTGAGCTCAGAGAATTCATAATCAATGTACTCCCTCATCAAAGATAAGTGAAGCAAATGAAAGGTTGTCTCCTCTGGAGCGGTGATCCTATATGAGGAAATCGGTATTATGAAACAAACAAGACTATTGTAGAAAAGCATGAGACGAAAACACTTTATAATAAAATACCTTTTCTGGGATTTCTTTCCACCAAAGCGGACCTCTTCTCGGAGCAAGGAGAAATTGGGCTCATGGCTGGTTAAACCCAACATTATCTACAACACACAAGTGCAAAGGCAATGTGAACATACAACTAGGTGGCAATGTTTGTACTTGTGTGTATAAATCTATATTAATGGAAACATGAATCCTACCAAGTCAGCGTCCAGGCCATATAAGCAGTGTCGTGTGTTGGGGTTATGGCCTGGTTTTGTGTTCTCTGAGCGAATAAACTCCATGATCTTGTGTTCCCCTTCCCCTGGGGTCTATGAGGAACAAGAAAACAATTACATTAGATTAATAGAATCTCAGCATCCATGGCAAAGTAAACTGCACTGGAAGGCCGTTCACACACCTCATGACCAGACAGGTACACTTTGACATTCTGCCACAGCTTGTCGGTAGAGAGTTTGTTGTGGACAAAATACGTGAGCTGCTCCTGAAGTCTTGCCATGAAGTCTGTACCTGTAAAAAATAATAGAAGATTCAAGTATTATAGTTGCTCTAAACCTTCCCAAAACAGAATATACCTGGAACTAGAGAAAGATATTTTAGTAATAATTATATTACAATGTATTCACACATTATTTGACAAACTCTGCTGTGTACTTCCCTTTAATGCAATTAGTTTGGGCTTGCTTGGGACTGTTGTGAATCCAACCCTGGTGCATACATGTTGCATAGCTACTGTCCAGAGCTGCCATTGTGTTTTGTTATGTGCATGACATGTGATAAATTGTGTGTGTGCATCTATACTACTAATTTGGACCTGTCCCGTATGAAATCCAACATGTTAAAGGATGGCTATATGTTACTGTAAATTCTAGATGTGTAGCAACTGTCTCCCATTGAAGTACAAATTCCTGCTATAACTGAGAAACTAAAAGAAACTTCCTTTTGATTTGAGTTTGATGTTAATCTCATATAGCATTCAACAGTGTCCTTACCAGGAGTGATGCAGTTGGAGTCAAAGCGAGCTTCTGTGGGAAGCACCTCTCCTTTATCCAGAGCTTTTTTAATCTTATCCTCTGCTTCTTTGGCAGACCTAGACACACAAACAGCAAACACACATGGTAGCAGATCAAACTCAGGCTTGGCTTTGTGTTTCTGTTTATAGCCTTATTGTTCCAGCCTCCAGCAAAGCAAATGTGTCAGTTAGTTCGATTGTTTTCTTTTCCGTTATCACTTGTCATTCAATATCACAGCGTAATCACGGTTAGACATTTGTAGCACATAAAAAGCTAATGCAACAACCTTTGTGAGAATATATTTTGTGTGGAGTTAGACTTGATTGTGGAGAAGCTAAAACTTGAACATTGAGGTGAAAATTCTTTTAATTACATGATCATTGTTACTGTTAATAAGACATCACAAGCTGACAAAAATAACACAACGCAAGACTCTTGGCTACATCCATCTCTACCTAAATCTTCGACCCCTCTGCTGGTTCATCTTTGCCCTCGGCGCCACACCATCCACAGCCATGAAGAAGACCTTTCGAGGCTTGATGATCCTGAAGAGCACCTCCAGGTAATGGAAGATGTCTGCAAAAATCTTTTCCTCTGAGATGCGAAAGTGGACATCCTCGTCGTTGGGGTGCGAGCAGTGGTGAATAATGCCATTCATGTCCAGATACAGATTGTCAAATTCTGGAATCTGAAGTAACAACGAAAAACATTCACCATCATATAAAACAAATAAATAATTCCTGTGATAGTTATGGGAAAATTTGAAAAAAACACCAAGATAACGTCCCCTAAACTATGTGGATATCTAGGTTCAGTAACTGGGGACTAAATTCAGTTTGAACTCAAATTCCATTTTATTATATTACGTAACGTAATTACCACTGGACGTCCAGCTGATGAAACTACTGCTCCAGCTGCGAAATACCAGCTACTCATCAGGAACTAGGCCACTTAAGTCCAACTAGTGCCGCCACAGTAGCCTGAACAACTAGAGAATCACAAAATCTCTTGGAGATCATTTATAAGCTGATCAAACAGGTAACTACTGCGTTTGGAGAGAAAAAAAACCCTTACAAACACTGCGGCTCTTAACTAGGTGGTAACAATGACTAACACACACTATTTGTCTCGTTAGCGTAAACTTACTTGGCTTAATGACAGTAGCGGTACATTGTTGAACAGAATGTTCTTGTCCAATAAAGACCTCAAATAACCCCCGTGAGTTACACACATTTACTACCTGGTTTGTTTGACAGTGACTAAAATGCGTAAAACCTAAAGGCTAAAACTGCAACAGTATCAGATCGTAAATATGCGCGTATGTTAAATACGCATGGTATAACGTTACAGAGGAGTCAAATTGTTTGGCAACAAGGCAACTGTGCTGTTGCCGGTAAAACGCTGGTACGCTACGTGGAATGAAAGGCCCTTAGGAAGCTGATAGCACACAGTGAGCTAGCTAGGCTAATGCTGAGGCTAGCGGCGTTTGAAGCTAACGATGTCCGCTAACTATACGATTTCCTACCTGGTGTTCCTTGACAACTTCACTGAGACAAGGATAGCGCTCAGAAATCCATCGGTAAAATTTCGGGACGCCCATCTTCACCACGGCAACCTCAACCTCTAGATCAGTAGACAGTCCAAAGTAAAACGAGATGCCAGTAATACCAAGATTTAACCGGGTAACACCAGAACTTGCTTTAGAGTACGGTGCTGTTTCCAACGGCTACTAACAAGCTAGTTGTCCATGGTCCGCCTGCTAAAGCAGTCCGTCGATATTCGTTAAACAATAGTTCCCATCTTTTGTTCGTCAGCCTTTTTTTCCATTTCTACCGAACTCTCTCGGCCAAGGACACAAAATCATCAGATGTCTTACAATGAAATTAACATCAAGTATCTGTATAACACAAAATCAAAAAAATAAATAGTGGAAATTTGAAGAAGTAATTATATTACCTAAAACCCATTACTTTATTATTTCAAGTACATTTTAATGACTATTAGTCACTAGTGACAGGTGTAAATTGATTGGCTATGTCAAAATGTCACCTTGAAGGTTAACATTTGTTTTTTTCAATTGTAACCCTTTGGGCAAAATTTGCCCAAAGGGTTACAAATTGTTTCACTAATTTCTAAATCCAATTATTCCCTTATCCAGTATGCACACACCTCAACCTACTTACTTAATGTACAACAAATCTCAGTCATAGAAGTGCATCTGAGAAAACCTGAAATGTCACAAATGCACAATTAAGTATAACATTACATAACATTTGGAATATGTACATCCTCTTGCACCACCTATCTTCTGTAATCCTTTGTAGCCGTATTGATAACTGAATTTCCCCAACGTGGGATCAATAAAGGATTATCTTATTATATTGTGACCACTGACAGGTGAAGAGCATGACACTTGATTATCTCATCATCATAACACCTGTTAGTGGATGGGATATACAGTATTAGGCAACAAGTGAACATTTTGGCTTCCAAGTTGATGTGTTTGAAGCATTAAAAAAATGCAACAATTTGAGCAAGATCTGAACCGTGATGGCTGTGGCCTCTAACAACGAGCTAATGACCTCAGCCACACAGTAAAAATGGATAAGGGATGGTTTAAGGATAGTTTAAGAGAAATTCACCAGATCGCAATCCAAATGTACATGTCTGGACGTGCTGGAAAAACAAGTTGATCCATGGACACCACAGCACACCGCCAGGGGTCCATGCCATGATGTTCTAATAACTATATGCACAAGTTCAATTGGTTGTTTGTGTGCCAAATGTAATTAGTCCTTTATGAGGATTTAAGATCAACAGAAATCAGAAATGTCAAAATCAGCTGATGACCCGAGTTCCAGTATTT
Organism: Macropodus opercularis; assembly: GCA_030770545.1. Classification (NCBI taxonomy): domain Eukaryota; kingdom Metazoa; phylum Chordata; class Actinopteri; order Anabantiformes; family Osphronemidae; genus Macropodus; species Macropodus opercularis. The sequence goes on from CM061105.1 coordinate 3,384,231, forward strand.
CAGAACCTTGTGTTCTGAAATAATTTTTGGTGTTACCAAAAATGGAATACATAAGCAGGAGAGAGTAAAGGTCACAGCGGCCTTTACAGCTGTATAATTTTATCCTTGAACACCAAACAAAGAAAATGCCTTAAAGCTATACAGAAATTATTATTATTGCTACACAGAAAAAGTTCTCCCATGGTCGTAACCAGCGAGGAGGCACAGGAATGACCAAAAGTGACAAGTGTTTTGAAATAATTTATTCAGTTATACAAATACAAAACAGCTCTCTTACTTAGTTATCATAAAATAGGTCGGTCTCGGCAGTTTAGCCAATCCTTTGTGTGAACATGGACCGCCACTCTACAGAGACTGATGGCTGTTTGCCTGAAGTTACTATGCAGCTCTGATCCGATCAGATGTTGAAACCCTACAGTATATGAACAGTAATTTCAATGCTACCTTAAAAGAAAAATAACCTGATTGTGTAGTATTCACTTTTCAACAAGCAACAAATAGCGCAAATACATGAATAAATCCAGTTCAATATTGCATTGCAAATCAATGCCAGAAGTTACAAACATGACAAATCTCACTTTGTCCTGATAGGAACGGAAGGAACAGCAGGGGTTTCTAAACATTACCATTCATCCATCTTTTAAGCCAAAAAAAAAAAAATGAGGCAACAATACACATGGTGGGAGGAAATTCAAGTTCTATTTATTAAAATGGATTTCTCCCAATCTGAAAAACATAAAACTAAACACACAAAGGGAAAATAACATGTTGACAAACATTGTGTGGTGGGGATTAAAAGCTTCACATGAAGACATTTCTTGCATGTCATTTAGTCTTGTGCTTTGGCCTTTAAAGGAAAGGGGAAAAAAAAGGATCGCGCTAGTTGGATTTGGCTGGATGTACCCTAAAAAGCAACAGGTACACCTTTTGATCTAAAACCTTGATGAGGTGTTCTACTGTGGCTGATATGACTGAAAAGAAAGAAAACTGCTTTCATTTTAATGTCTTTTGTTCCATTTTGTTCCCACACTAGGTCCTTGATTTGTTGCTGTGAAATCACACCACACCTTCTCCTGCTATACTGATGTACAGGTCTAAAGTCTTTGCTGCTGTCTGAAAATGTGTAGCTTCTTAAAATAAGACAGGTTCACTTCATTTCACCAGAATTCAGCAGGCAAACTGGGTTAGACTGCATCAGACATTTCGTTTACCAAATAGAGAGAGGCTGCTGAAGATGTACTGACCATTCAGACGAGCTCAAGTACCTGTGAAGTGGAAAGAAAAACAAATTTTTATTAAAAAGGACCTTATGTTACCTCCAGCTTAAAGGTGTTAAAGTGCAGTCACTGCACTGAAACAGTCATCATACAGATCTACACACCTTGATTGTTCCTTGACTGTTTGCAGCAATCAGTACATTTGACTCCTGAAAAAAAAAACATTTAATTAATCACATTATTTGCCAAACACTAATCTTTAATCTCTAAATTTTTCCTGACAGGAAAACAAACAACTGTAATGTAAAAACATCACAAACATTTGAGGAAGAAGATAACAAAATAATAACAGCAGATAACACCAAGGTAATAGTACATCATTTAAAGGAGGCAAATCTTCATGAATAATCTTTCTCAGTTTACACAAAAGAACAAACGCAAAATAAACTAACTAAATGCAGGAAATGCATCTTGTTTTAATCTACTTGTCCACTTGTTTTAGCCAAAAATGCTCCAAAACCGGCTTTTCAGGAACTAAAAGCATGTCCAATTGCCACTGAATATTATGTTTGAGATACCTAATGCTAGGTGGTTAGTAGCAGTTAAGATAGATCATGCAGTTTTACCATTTAAAAAGGGATTATTTATTGTTATTTGCATTAAAGCCTATAATGTACTATAGCCTTTAAATACACTAAATAGCTTCAGATTTGACAAATAATACTGCTGCCTGCAATTTAAGCAATACAAATATCTCTAGATGATCCCAGACAGTTCTTTAGCTTCCGTGCTATCTGTGCAAATGGGTGAACGACTAGCAGACAAATCAATATAATAATAATAAAAATATTAATAATAATGCTATTTCAAATCAGTATCAGTAACAACAATGATGAGACAATCTCACCCCATCAGGCAGGGCCCTCCAGCACACAGCGCTGACAAACTCATTTGTGTCATCTTCCTTTTTGTCCTTGTCCAGGACACTCTTCACTGTGTCAAACTTGAATGTTAACAGTGTCTTGGAAAGTCCTTTGTAGTACAGGTAGAGTGAGTTGTTCTCACTACCTGCGTACACGTACACACACACGGCGTGATTACTAATACAAGTTGAGTTAATACTTCAAACTAGCATCGATTGCTGTGTAATATGGTCAGTACATTCAAAGCCACTTCTTACCACAGGCAACATAGTCTCCATTGGACGCCAGGCCAACAAAGTTCTTCTCATTGATATGACCCTTGAATGAGCGAAGACAGTGGGTTTTGTTGACGTTCCACAGCTTCAGCTGACTGTCTGTCGAACTGCAAATGAAATGGTTTAATAACAACGTGAATTTAAAACTGTGTGTTTAAATGAATTTATAATTGAACATTAGCAAAGAAACTGGCAGCCCAAATGTGTCATTCTAAATAAAACTGTTGTTTTAGGGCTAATACAAGCAAAATAGATACAAGTGCATTTTAAAAAAAATTGTTGTAGAAATCTAAAATTAAAATAAATGGATTAGACCATTTTTTTTACTTGTAAACATTCTGTGTAAAAAAACAAAAACACTGCTATTTAAAAAAGTATTAAATGACTTACGCAGAAACTATTTCCTCCCCGTTCACAAACTTGGCATAGGACACAGCCTTCCTGTGGCCTTTGAACACCATAATAGGCTGCTTAGTGTTGCGTAGATCATAGTAGTGGACACAGTGGTCTGCAATAGGAAAAAAAAATTAAAAAAAATTTAACAACGTGTTTAGATGGAATACAGGGAAAGAAAGCGTGTGCATGTGTGCGCAAGGTGTTCTTCATTTTATGAGAAAACTAGAACTGTATCAAGTAACCACAGGACAGACAGCTATTGTTTAATGATGACGATCTGTTGCCTGATGGTTTTGTACTGCAGACTGAAAAACAACTCTAAAGTCAAGAAAAGGTTCATTTTTACAGGCTTAGTAGATACAGACCTTAGAGACACAGGTAATACAATAAATGAGCAAGTTCAATTCACCGTTAGATCACCATGAGGCCTCTGTTCATGCAGAGTTAGATACTTGGAAAACTATTTGTGTACAGCCGAATATTTCTAATTCTTACTTCTCCATTGGGAGGGTAATAAATGACGTTTTCAGAAGTTTGTCTGGGCCACCAGAGTCTGTTTGACCGCAGAAGAAATTTAGTGGTCTACAAGGAAAAAGGGCAGCGGTGTGAGATGTGTACACTGGAATCAAGGCGGAACAATAATAATACATCTTGTGGAGAGAAAAACAAGTTTGCCTGTGATTTTGTAATACTTGGGTGAACAGACCAAATTCTTGTTTTTCAAATCAGTATGGCCTTTTAACATCTAAAATAGAGAATACGGTTTTAATTTAGAGATGATTTTGCTGTTGAAATGGAATAATGCACAAGGTTTCAGAAACAAGAGGCTAAACCCCAGTAACTATAAATGTACTTCTTTCTTTTAGTTGGTACCTATAGGATATTATGCAAACATGCAGCGCAAGAATATTTCTGTTAACTATAGGGAACTCATTTTATAATACAGTATCATCATATGATAATGAAGAGTCCTGGAAGATAGATTTTGGATTGTCAGATATGAGTGAACATCCAAATGACAATAGTTTAGTACACTAAGTGTTTTTCAAGCCTACATCCTCATGAGATCATGTAGGACTGTGTGTTGCTCTCAATACGAGGTGCACATCAGTGAAAATCAAGTTCTCCTTTTCGGCTCAAAGACTTTCCTTTCTTGCGAAATAAAGTTCAATCCAAGACCCAACACTTGGATCTTAAAGCACATTTTGTGTGATTAATGAGTGTTTACACATTATACGATGAGTGTTTAGACATTATATGTGCAGATCGATCTTGGTTTAAAATCGAGCCCAACGGTAGACTGTTCCCATGCTACTGGGGCAATTACTGGGTAGATGTATTTCTAATTCTACGTACTTTATTACTGCCGGGAAATTAAAGCTATCACTATTATTCCGTCCCCCCCTTCTTTCACATACACTGCTTGTAATCAAATGCATATTATATCATGTAATAATTAATATTAGAGAAAAATACTGAGTACATTTACAGTTAAAGTCACATAAAGAATGCTGGAATATGAAAACCTGTAGAGATTAAATGATTCTAGTTGGCTTCCCAATACATCTTACAAAGGTTTGCATCAATTTTGTGCCAATAAACTGTCAATTATGAAACATCAGGAGAAACATGACACTCAGAACCAAAACTTTTTTTCTAATGTTACCTGCACAGCCAAAAGCAAGATGATATCTGGAGGTTGGACTGAATTTCACACAACAGACATTGGCCTTGGCCTCAATGCTAGCCACGGAGTTGTCAAGGTTTGTTGACCATAATTTCACTAAAATAAGAAAAGAGGCACTTGAGTGGAGCAGTTCACAATCTTGATTCCTGTTTTGGAATATTATTTCTGACTCTTATTTATTTATTACTGAGTTACCTTTAGCATCATCAGAACCAGAAGCTAAGAGCTTAGGGTCCATCAGATTAAAATCAACACTCCAACACCTTTTTTCATGTTCCTGAGGAAAAAAAACATATGTAACGTTAAACAAGTCTCATGAAAGATATTACTTACCAATTGAAGTTAAATATTCTATTTCTTTGAGTTGAAAACCCAATTGTGTGGAAATGTGAAATTCTAAGATCAGCATACCTGGTAGACTTTGGACCTCTGGCCAGTGAATCCATCCCACAGGATAACTGTACCCTCATAATCACTACTGGCCAATAGATTCTTGTGATAGCTGCTCCAGCTGATACAGCTACAAAGACACAAGGTTGACATCATATTACACTGACTCACTTCTAAGTACTGCTTTGTTTGTTATTTATGACAAAAGTATATTTTTACAAATCTGTGATGCAAAGCTGCATTGGAGCTATACAAGCACTATACTGGAGCTCACGTCCATAGTCAGATGGTAAAATGGAAAGAGTTCTATGCTTATATTTACTTCAACTAGCAGATCTGTGACCAGTTGTTGATTTAAGACACAACATGCATTTTTTTGCCTACATATTTTTTTTTATGCATACAGTATGCACAACGAGCAGGGATAAAGAAATTAACTAAACTAAATGAAAGCTCACTAAAGATGCAGACACGCGTACAGCAAGCTGTGATGCACTGCGTGTTCAGACATCAGTTGGACGCAACCAGCCGCAATATTAATGTGGATTATTGTTAAAAGACTGAGACTTAACAAGGACTAAAATGCATCATTCCTGTACAAACACAATTCTTTCAACCTTGTAGAAATCTGCACATGCTGCCTTAATTGCTATTTCTCTTTTTGTGTGAAGCAGGAGGTGATCAAGAGACAACAAACACTGCTTTTGTACTGACTGGATGCTTATGATGCCTGCACATTATACTTCCTGTGTACCTGATTTTGGAATTGCAGGTCATTTCATTGACAGGATAGTGGATGTCAACAGCATCCTGAATCACAGTGCCATACTCAAACACCTTGATCTTCTTAGTCACACCAGCAATGGCGAAGTAGTCACAGTCACGGTCAAACTCGATACTGAAAGAGATACAAGAACACAGATTGAAAGAGGACTAAATAAGACCACACTGAAAGCGTATGCGTGTAACTGTTTATTAAATGAAAATGTCAACTATAGGATACTAAACCATTACGTGATAGAGGAGTGCATTCAGTTCAGTGCAACTTTAAACACTTTTCATTTAAATAAGACGAGTGTGTAAGACAAACAAGTAAATGTGCACTTTTTTCCCATACCTGGAGACAATACTGGAGCCATTATAGAGGTCACTGGCGTAAGAGAGGGTGGCGAGCGGCCGAACAGAGTTGTATCGGGTGAATTTCGACAAACACTCCATAAAATCATCCAGTTGGTTGAGAGTCCTGCCCTCATCTGACGTCACACGTACATGCAGATACACAAAAACACTTAATGGAGCTTAAACAAAAAGCCAGAGAATCTTTGTCCAACTACAGTGGCAATATAAAAGTATGAACTTTGAGGAATTTCATAGTTCCCTGAATTCATTTGACCTCAAATATGATCAGATTTTTCTCTAAAGCAAGAGTTGTGTAACGTGCATAAAAACATCAACATCGGATCTAATCATTGATTGAACACACTCATGTTCCCTTGGAATTAATAAACGTTGGACCCCCCCAAAGGCGTTTCCTGTAATTATGGATCAGACCTGCACATTGCTCAGAAGGAATTTTAGCCTTAGTCTTCCTGGCTGAACTGCTTTTGGGTATGGCTCATTTCATAGTTCCTCTACTCAGCTGATGTCTGTGCTATGACTTCAAATGCAAATCCAAAAGGAAATACTATTTTGAAGTCATTGGCTAGGCTGATGCCGATGCATCCCTCCACCATGCTTTACAGTGGGGTGATGTTTCCATGATGGATGCAGTGCCCCTTTTTACACCACATGTCCAAAAATTATTTTGCTAATATAGCTGTGGAATGTTAGTGTGCTCTTTTACAAACGTCAGGTGACGCAGCAATATTCTATGTAGTAAGCAGTGGCTATATTCATGGCGCTCTACCATAGGACAACACCACACCCTCCTTGTCGCTTCTCCCCAAGTGTGCACATTTGTAAATTTACTGTAGACTGACTTCAAATATGCATATGGTCATATTTTTCATGACAACTTAATGCAGAAAATGAGAAATTCTAAAAGGATTACATACTGTTTTTGTTACTACATGTGTTCATTTCTGTCTTTTCCGAGTGGTGTCCATTTTAAACCCTCTCAAGTGACAGAATTCCAAACAATAAAATCAAACCATACTCATGCGCTTCCTTCATGTATTTTAAATTAAATCTACCACAGATATGTATAGTCAAAGTGCCTGTGTTAGTACCTGTGATGCGTGACATTTTGTTAGAGAAGTAGCACTGCTCCAGATCCTCAAAATGAGCCATCAGTCTCTTTCTTCTTGATGCCAAAGTGCTGTTGTACCACGTCTGTCTTTTTCCCTGGAAGATACATGAGACATGTTACATTGTTAAGGATTTTTGTAGGGCATTCAGTGACTTTTTAACACTAACAGACTAGTTTGTATATTGCAGAAATAATTAAATAATTAAATGCTAAATGTGTAGGTTCTCTAATTTAGGTCTGAAGAATAACAAAAAAATGATATGTATGGTTTAAATAACATTTACCTAATACACAATCTAATAAAATTAACAGACATCCACATAAGGTTGTTTAAAAAACAAAAAACTAAAAGAAAAGAAATAAAAAATAACAGCCAACAATGTTAATATTGATCAGAGGTACCTGGGCTGCCCCACCAAACCCTGGAGGATGGCTGTAGTCTGGTGTCTCAATCATACAGCTAGGCAATAAACATACATATGTAAATGTAATGCACATTAAACAATATTGTACAAACATGCTTGAATATATTCCGCTAGGTAGCAGATTAATAAAGTCATTGCTATTCTATTTTTACCAAACCAAAGAAGGGATACTGGTACTAATGAATTATTTATGAAGCAAGATTTTTTTTACAGGTTTTCAATAGGTTAGAAAAGAGATCAGTTGTACCTGGGTGCTGGTGATGGAGTCTCAACATTGGGTACTGTACACTCAGCCTCCATCACTGGGGAGTACAACCCGCTCATTTCCTGTAGATTTAAACAGAATTAAGATGTAGGTGTATATGACTGTAATGAGGAGCTGTTCGAGTTGATGCCATTTTGGTTTTACAGTAATCTGTACAGGCCACCCTCCAGGTTTTTTCAATTCGAATCCCGTCCCTTGAATTTCTCAGTGGATTTAAAGACACAGGTCTGTGTTTTTAACCCCATTCGGTGTTGACTGATGTACAACCGTAGAGTGTGAGGTGTCTGACAAACTGCTAGCATTACTGGCCATCTCTTTGATCGGCCTCTTTTCACCCCTTTTCTCCCTGAGAATGCCAACCTTGAAGAGAAGCATCTCATAGACTGCCAGGTTGTGTTTCAATTCATTTTTCCTTACCTCAACACGCTTTATGTCCTCTTCAAGAAAGTTGAGCTCTTTCTGTAGTTGCTCTAGTTGCTGTTGAAAGAGCCAGAAACACATGACAGCATGAGTGACACTGCTCATAAAATCCAATTGCTACATGTCGGTAAAACTGCAAAGGCATTGATATACAACAATCACAAAATACATGCAACGTAAACTGACTCCTGTATTTGTAAGTGATATCAATCAGTCCAATGTCAGATAGGATGTTTGTAATGGACAAGCAAAAGTCATGAATAAATAAAATGTTCTTGCCTTTACCAAAACGTATATAGCCCTACACATGCTGCTTTTGTGAGCAGTGACATCATCACGGATGCAGATCCAATATTAGGAAACGGTTCCTTTTCTTCTCGGTCATCTTCACTGTGGTGCCCCTTGTATCTGCTGCTGCCTATTTTTGAAATGTTGAAATGTTCTTTGGTAAACTCTAATGTGACCTTTCCGTTTTTGAGGCTTGCGTCTTGTGGCAAGTCATCCATATTTAGCCTGATCAACTCTCTATTGATTGTTGACCTCGACACAGACACACCTACCTCCTGGAGGGTGTGATCTGGCAGACAGATCTCAAGGGGGTTTTCTTCACCAGGGAAAGAATTCTTCTGCCATTCACCACAATTGTTTTCTGTGGTCTTTTGGGTTTTTTTGATGTTCCTGCTCTTACCAATGTGTTCTTTCCCCCCCCCCAAGAATGTACTGAATACTTGATTTAACCACATCTAATTGTTTTTGCTATCTATCTGGATTTGATTAGATTTTTCAACCCAATAGTGGCTTGTGCTCAGGCAGTGACAGCTATTTGGACTAAACACAAACAGTTAACAACAACAGATTTTAAATGCAAATGCTACAATTGAAATCAACTCTAGACCTTTTATCCGCCTACTTTATATGTGAATAACAAACACCTGACCATGGAATTGCTGAATAGCCAACTGTCCCCACACTATAACTCAAAACTTTGTTGAATGTCTACAGCACTTTTCAGCCATAGAATAACTAGTAATTCCTGCCTTCATCACAAGAGTTGAAGCAGTTAGTCCCTTTTAAGTTTATATTCATGACGTCATGCAGGCCTACTCCAGTGTAGATGGAGAGCACTGCTGAACAGGTGAAGTAATGTTTTATACACATAATATTCTTTTAGTGTCAGGCCATTATCTTTAGGCATAAACATAATCCATTTTCAAGTTTCTTGATTTGTTCTTAGTTTCTATTTGCATTTTTCATAACATACATTTCAGATGCAGTGGAGGATATCAGCATTTTTTTGTGTTGTCCTTCTTTGACCTTTTCAGTAAGTTAGGTTCTGCTGTGGTTGTGTGCTGAGAAAATGAAATTGTCTGCAACTGTACTGTGTATATCCAACTGTCTGATAATTAACAATTTGCTCTACTTCCCTACTTTACATAGTCTAAATTAGTTTTGATTTTAGATACCATCCCTCATGACTACATGTTCACGTGAGGAAGGAGTGAAAATTTGAAAGAAGCATTAAAATAATCTGTCTGTAGTTACTTTATGGTTTACACAATATTTCAGAAAAAATTATAGCTGACAGTTGAGACACTGAAAACACCACGTCTTGAGATTTGCATTTTTTACCCACTGAGTCGCTGGAACCAAACCAAAACTTTTCTTTTCTTTCTCCAATTAATACATATCTAATACTGACATGCATACAGTCTATTTTTATATCATGCACAAAACAACAGCACCTCTCTCTTGTTTCTCCTGGTTTCTTTAAGGAATTCCATTAGGATCTGTCTCTGGGCTGCTTGGGATTCCTAGTTAGGACAAAAACAAAGAAGAAACAAAATCTCCAATGAGAAGAGAAGCTCCAGTTTGTTTTTTCTTCATCACAGAAAAGAAACTACTTTTTCAGATCATGATTTTTTTCATCTCAAATACAAACATTCTTATTTTCATGCTGAAATATAAACAATATTCTACTGATGTGTAGAAGATGGCAGCTGAATTAATTTTAAATCAATTTAATGAAGATACGCAATAGATAGATGAGACTATGCCGTCCAACACAAACAAAACCACAATGACAACTGAGAATACTCTTTTAATTCAGCTAATGGAATCAGTTCCATCTCCACAGCATACAGGTGTTAGAGGACTACTGCTGACAGACAGGTTTTTTACTATTGTAACAAAATATACCACAGGCAATTTTGTTGAATTTTTATGCTCTTGTTGGGCAATTTCGTCAAGTGAGCTTAATACAAACGCCAGAAGAAATTGAGCAAAAAACTACTGCTGAAGTTTCCATGAAGCTTTGCAGCAGCAGTGACGAAAATGAAAAGACCAATCTCATTTTGAAAAGTTGGAAGGCAGAAGCTACAATGAGCTGACAAGTTGTAAAACTTTGCAATCTATGTAATCTATGCAATTACATACTTTCCTTGCAGTTTGGTTTGAGCAAAGGCTTCTCATTAAATATACAACAAATGAAAGTGATCAACCTCTTAGGTTGCTTAGTGCAGCATTGGACACCATAGATCACAACATTCTATAACAGAGACTGGAGCATTGGGAGTTAAGGCACGGCAGTAAATCTTAAATCTTATTTGTTGAACAGATTCTAATGTGTTCATGGTCATGATCAATCTTCCATCCGCACAAGAATTAGGTTTGGAGTTCTGCAGGGTCCTGTGCTTAGCCCAATACTTTTCAGTCTATACGTGTCTCCTCTCAATAATATTATGAAGAAATACATTTTCATTGCTATGCAGATTATACTCAGTTATACTTGTTTATGAAATCATATGAAACAAACTAATTAGTCAAACTTTTTAAAAGACAAAGCTCCACTGTTAGATCCTGGATGTCCCATAACTTCCTTTAACTAAATTCAGATAAAACTGAGATTATTAGACTCATTATTGAATCTGTTACTCTGGATATCATAACGTTAGCTTCAGGTTCTACTGTGGGAAACCTTGGTGCCTTTGACCAAGATCTCTCCTTCACATTATACATTAAAGAAATCTCTAGAACCACCCACTTCCACCTTAGGAATATTGCTAAAATTAGGAGCATCCTTTCAAAGAGTGATGCTGAAAAAAATTAATGCAGTTGTTACCTCTAGGCTTGACTACTGTAATTCACTACTCATAGGATGTCCCAATAACCCTTTAAAAAGCCTTCAGTTAATTCAAAATGCTGCAGCCAGAGTTCTGACTGGACTTAGGAAGAGAGATCACATTTCTCCTACATTAGCTTCTCTGCATTGGCTTCCTGTAAAATCTAGGATAGAATTCAAAATTCTTTTCCTCACTTACAAAGCTCTTCATAATAAAGCTCCATCTTATCTTAAAGACTTCATAGCTCCTTATGCTCCCAACAGAACGGTTCGTAGAGCCTTCAGCTACCAAGCTCGTCTCCTGTGGAACCACCTTCCAGTTCAGGTTCGAGAAGCAGACACCCTCGACCTTAAAACCTTTCTTTTCGACAAAGCTTATCGTTAGAGACGGTTCTGGTCATTCTGAACCATCTCTTGGTTAAACTGCTATAGACTTGCTGGGGGGACCTCCTTCATTCAGCTCCTCTGTTTTTCCTATTTATTATATCAACTAACATACCACCATGTCCACATGTGACTATATCTGTGTGCTTCTCTCTTTCTGTCTCTCTCTCTGTCCTCATCTACAGGTGTGTCTCCAGTGTTCAGTTGCTGGTCCAACCATCCTGTTGCTGCTTGTTGTTGTTGTGTTGTTTTCTCTCTTCTCTATCCCCTCACCCCAATCACTCAAGGTAGATGGCCACCCACATTGAGCCTGGGTTTGCTGGAGGGTTCTTCCTCTCTAGAGAGGGAGTTTTTCCTCTCCACTGTTGCTATTCAAATGTACAATTTATTGATTGGCTACAATTAAAACGCTTGCTCTATTTGAGATTTGTTGGATTTAGTTGTGTAAGGTCTTAAACCTTACTTGTAAAGTGACTTGAGATAACTGTTGTTGTGAATTGGCGCTGTATAAATAAAATAAAATTGAACTGAATAGTTATATGGATGTAATCTACCAAACCAATGTACATCTAGAAAAATGAACAGTCACACATTCTACTTAACTAGTGCAAATCTTGCATTTGGTAATTGACTCAGTATCATCCTCTGACTTTGAAGACATCTGATAACCCCCAGTCGCTTTACTTACCGCCTCTAGCTGCTTTTTCTTCTGAACGAGGAGCTCCAACATCAGATTGACGTTTGCTAGGTCCAAGTTCTCCTGGTCAGGATTCAACACATCCTGGAAGACCTGCCACCTGGACCCGTTCTGGTGGTTAGAGACATTGATCAATTACAAACAGTAATTATTATATATTTTTATGTGTGAATGTGTCAGTCACAGATTTATTTTACTTACAGGATGATCTAATTTTAGTCTCTTCTCCTCTGACCTTTGTTTCTGTTTAAGGATCAGTTCATTTACTGGAAAACAAGGCGAAGGAAATAAATCACAGAAGTGCAAAATGAAATATTTAATGACAAACACTATTGAGCTGAAATGCATTAATGCAGTATTTCTTAAGTGCTAAGAGATATGTTGAGATTTTTATGTTTAATATCTCAGAATGAAAAGCTTTATCCAAGGCAAGCTATCATCAGTCAGAAACAGGAGGAAGTTCAAAGTAGTACCAAAAAATGTGAATGCTGGAATCCAAAAGTCTGGTTGTTGTCAAATATAACTCTTCTCACTCAACTCACAAAGTTTTAATTCTGTCTCATCTCCTAACATTCGTGCAGAAACCTTCTGGCCAGGAAAGTTTTTTTGGAGAGTACTGGTTCTTCAGAGAATCTTCCTGGTAATGGACTAACCACTGGTATTAGTCACTGCAAAAATGACGCCTAATTACCTTTGGAAACTGTGATAAATTATAAACTCCCTGAGTATTACACACATCTCACACTTTGTTTGATCAGACCATAGTACTGACATAAAAGCAATTTTTTTTTTTACGAAAACAAAATTAACACTTAATCATGCTGTTCTATTCATGTGAGATTTAGGTCAAATTGAAACAAGAGAAAATTCAAAGTGGAAATTCATATACACAAGATAACTCAACCATCACTGTGAAAACATTCTCATGTGTAATTTCTTAAGGCTCATCCATGAAAACCCATACAGAAAATTGTACTAGATATGAAACAAACCATAGTCCTCTAACTTGCAATACATACCAAGAAAGTTTGGGTAAAGCTGATCCACATTATCAACGATATAGTTACACTTGGGGCATCTGTTGCTCTCCTCGAGGCTCTGGCGGATACACTTGAAACTGCAGGAGAAAATAAGAAGTCAGTACTGTGAAAGTCACTGCGGTAAGAAGTAATGCGAGAAAGGAATGAGTGGAAATTATTAAAATGTGTGTCACAATACGATATAGAAACCAGTTTCATCTCATAATCAACTGTCTTGTTTGTTCAGTTCACAACACTGTTAGTCATACACGCATAATATGGAAGATTACTTTTGTATACATATTTCTTGACAAAACACAGTTATTCTAAAATGACAACACTGTAATAGGTTTGTTGAATGTTTCAGAGATGGAAACTTACCAAAAACTGTGTCCACACTTTGTCATGTGTGCCTCTTCTATCATGTCAAAACAAATGGGACTGGAAAAAAAAACCCAAACAAGTCAAATTTTTGGCTCCCAAACTACTGCACCGTGACAGTTGACTTTTAATACCGTAAAAGCGCTGAAGATCACGGAATTGGCTGAAAAGCAAAGCTTACCAGACGAAATCGTTGGTTTTATCTTCGTACGAATTCAAGAGGCCGTTGTATAAGGGAGCTGGATGGAGGGACTTCTTTCTGCTACCTGAAGACGCGGAGGGTCTGCTCAGAGAAGCAAAAGTGCCCCGGGACGACGGTACGGCAGCCAGGGTTGACACCGACAAGGCGCTCTCGCCGGCTGCTGCCAGCGGCCGGGTGGGCACAACGTTCCCAGAATTGTTACCATTACTTGTGACGGCGTTGCTCCCACTGCCACCATTTGTGCTAGCAGTGCTTCCCGTGCTGCTGCTACTTGTGCTGGGCACTGAACCTGCCCCAGCGGCGTTTTGCTGCCCTCGGTTGCTTGACATCGTACAAGGCCGGCAAGTAACACCCCCAAAAATCGGCTGCGTTGTTGTTCAAACCATCCGGACAGTGCTGCTATTTTAGCTACTTTAGCAGGCTGTTGGCTGGCTGGCTGGCTAGCTAGCTAGCTAGCTAGCTTGCTTATTATATGCTAGCATCCTGGGAAAAAGCAACTGTGTCCAAACATCCAGCGTATTTAAACTAGTCCGCTTTTGTCTGCTTCACCTTTATCACTGACGTATTAATAACCAACTGCAACATAAAGGACAAAAAGACACGAACAGTAAAACAACCACAACTGCGTTTTCTAGCAGATTAACCGGCTAGCCACTGTTAGCTACAGAAAGGACTCTCTTGAGTTTCCTCGATTACCCAGACGCCCACAGTGTTTTGGAATTTAACTGTTGCCCTCTGGCGAGATGGAGTTTAAGTGCACAGATGGAAAAAATATATATTCGCGTCTGATCTAAAGGTAAGTGTAACTTACTTATATTAATTAAATATTTACCCGATACTTATACTTTTTTTTAATATCACAATTTTTTTTCTTTATAGCATTCACATAACATAGGATGCAATCTATTAAGTCTTGTAAAATTGTAAAAAAAAAAAAAAAAGTAAAATAAAAAGTAAATAATTAGGTTTATTCAAGGTGAGTATGGCCACTGAAATGGTTCAAACTCTCAAAATCTCAAATAAGTGGATCAAATCAGTAAATGCCATGTGTTTGCTTTACTGTAGAAAATGAGTCTTTCTGTGTGTTTGTAATTTTTAGCTTTTTTTCACTTACTGATATTGCCTTTACATCAAAAACAAGCGGGTAGGTCAAATCCAGAATGTGCAGCCAGCAGCGGCGCCAAGATAAACAGTGTCACGTCAGTCAAGCATTCACCTGCAGCTTTGCAAATAAAACCCAAGGAGCACTAACTTATTCACACTCACAGTCTATCCCACCTTTCCTACTTGCTTTTCCATTCTTACTTCCACACAGGCATGCGCAAAATGAATTTTCCCATGTTTTTGTTTGTGGAAGAAGTTTTTATATGTATCATTATGGAGGGAAGTTGGGATGTGAATTAAGGTTCTCGGCAAGAGGAAAAATACTGGATGCATTAAGAGTGGATTATTAACTTCCCTGAAGAGGACCACCTCATAAAACATCTTTCTCGGAACTGCGTAAGTTAGTCGTGTTAGGTTCAGTTTAATGTATGATTCACAAAACAAATCTGAATTATGTTTTGTTGCAATACCTTATATACATTTAAATGTGATTTATACGTTTCCGACAAGTTTGAAGTTCATCATTTCAACCTCTAAAGTCCTCTGCACATGCCGCAAGTGATTTTGAATGTGATCCTTGAACAATGTACCTGTGGTACTGTATATACACCCCTCGGTCCCTCTCCCCTTCCATTTTCTACCAGTGGTGGTGAAAAGCTTGCGTCCATTCTTTCTACCCTTTTCTCCCCTCCTCATTTGTCCTGCACATCAGTCTGAATTCTCCTATTGGGTCCCTGCTCTTTTTGCATGGGGAACCTGGTTGGGTGTGAGTGTGTGTGTCTGTGTGTGTACTTGGGGAATGTGTGTGGCATCAGTGTTGGCAGGGTGGAGTTGGAGGCTCAGCAGTTAGTTGTTTTTTTGTTTTTGCATTGGAGGTGGTTGGTTAGTGAGCAGCAGGGAGGTAAACGAGGAAGAGTGAGTGACAGAGAAAATAATGAGGGTGTGGGGAAACAAACGAGTGAGGCAAGTGTATATGTGTGTGTGTGTGTGTCAGAGAGAGGGAGAGAGAGAGAGCAAAAGAGAGATAGAGCGGGCCTCAGGTTCAGTGGGGTCAAGCCCGACAAGCTCAGATGAAGGATAATCTGTGGAGGTCCTTTACAGTGGGGGTTGAGGCCCTGGTGGAGCACGCCCACACACACACACATACACACACTAAACACTGCACACACCTCTCTTGCTCTCTTCCTCTTTTTCTCTTCTATCTCTTCCTCTTCACCCTCACCCCCTCCCCTTTTTGTCACTTTCTCTGAAATCTCCTTTTTCCTCTTCTTTCTCTCCTTTTTTTTCTTTTTTAACACAGTTGCAGCTGGATTTCAAAGGAAACTTCTTCAGCAGAAAACCCTGAATGTTTAGCAGACAGATCCCTCAGGCAGCCAAGCTGAGATTGTGGAATTCCAGTCTCCCACTCTTTAGGAACCTTTTTTTTGCCCCTTAGGGGCCCCTGCTACAACTATCAGTGGCCTCCTCCAGCTCGATCTCCAGCCTCAAGCCAGGGCCCTGTTTGCAAATTGAGACTGACAAAAAAACTGTGGGGTAGCATTTTAGAAAAAGTGCTGGTCAGCAACAGCTGCCACTTACTTTTAATTGCACTTAGATGGTGAAATATGTGAGTGATGATAAATCATAATTATGGAGATGAACAAATTTGTCACATGTCACAAACATAAACAAGCAGCTTCCATAGTGGTAAAAAAGCTGTAGTATATTGTTAGTTTTTATAGATCAGCAGAGTTCACAGTGTCTGGAAATATCCCACCTGTGTTTTTGAGGTAAGGGACTGCAATAGATATCAAAAGATTTTTTTTTTTTTATTGCAAAGATGCTTTTCATGAGTGAAAATTTTTACATGTACACAATAACCTGCAGGAGCATAAAGTCTGGAATAAGGAGACAAACGATAAGGAGTAAAACATGTCTTTTTTACCTCATAATGACAAGCTAGAGCTGATACTAGTGGCTATTCGGCGTGTGGGGTAAAACTAAAGGTGCAGTAGGCTGACAGGCTAAGCAGGGATGAATTTACTGCACAATGGAAAATCTTTCCCTCTGTCGATGAGGGTGGTGACTGATAGTGTCTGTTAGTATTAGTAGCAGTGGACCCTGAATCTGCGATGCTGTGGAACAGGTGTGTAGAGGGGCCTTGGGTTTAAATTTCTTTGTCAGACAGCATCATATAGTCCCAGACTATATGACGATGGATGTGTATGCGTTTGTGCAACTGTCATGATTACTTGACATACACCTGCACCGGTGAGTTAGTTTTCTCCACTATCTGATGCCCGTCCTACCAGGTTTTGGTGCAACGCAGGTAGTGTATTTGGATGACGCAAAGGCGTTGCATATGCGAGACACATGTTGCGCAGGTCTGTGTTGCGAGGCTGAAAAGAGCCAGAGTGGAGCAAGTGAGATAGATTAGATGAAGAGACGGTGGAGGGAGGTGTATAAAAGGGAGAGAAAATGAAAAAGCTAGGGCTCAAACCTCATTTACCTCCTTCACTTTAAAACGTGTGTGTGAGAGAGAAAGGGAGTGATAGGTGGCGCTGGAGAGATCAAACACACTTGTCCTACTCTAACTCCACCACTACCATTCATCCACTGCCGGGCTTGACAACACAGCATCCCATCAAGAAAGCAGTGATGGAAAGTAGTCGAGTCCAGTTATTCATGTGTGATTAGCCTTAAGAGTATTTTTATTTTATATTAAACCAGACTGTCAAACCATTTTCCCAGTTGTGCAGCAGAAACACTTCACGCATGCATTGCACATCAAATACTCTTTATCGGGTATGTTTAACTGTCATGCTTTAACAATTCAAAAGAAAAATCCCAGTTTGAATGTTGTGCTATGAGATTAACATTACTGATGCTTGCTGTGTGTGCAACATGTTGTGTTCTGTTGTTTGGCGGTGTTGTGTTTACTGTGCAGTCACGGGTGGAACACAACAAAACATAACATTGCCCCAAAGTTACAAAAGATATGTCAAAGATATGACCAATAACACACAAAGTCAAACTGTAGACAAATCACCAAAAAGTCACTTGGCAACAAGAAATGTAAACAAAACAAACTTAAATTAAGTAGAATCATACTCCTATTGTGTATGCTGGGGTATGGGTGTGGGGGGAGGGGGGCTCATTTGGAAAAAGTCAGGGGGTGGGGATTGTGTAATTGCTAAAATTATGAAGAATAAACAGTAAACAACAGTTTTCTCTCAACCTGTGGAGAGCTTTACAGCCCTTTGTGTCTTCCCCCTGCTTTGTGTCTTTCCCTGGGGAAAAAAATGAGAGAGAAAGGTAGAAGACAGAAAGGATTTCCCCCTGTGTGAAGTGTGAAGCAAGGATAGGACGTTTCCCCCCTACCTCCACCACCACACTTCCCCTACCGGTGATGTTAGGGCGGGCAAGGGCTCGCAGGGGATAAAAAAAACCTTCGGACTCTGGAGGATGAGAGAGAGAGAGAGAGAGAGAGAGAGAGAGAGAGAGAGACGGAGTGGGGGTGGGGGGGGAGAAAGGGAAAGAGAGAGAGATTGAGAAGTAAATGAAAGGGGATATTACTACTACTGCATGGACCGGTGCAGAGGAGTAGCAAGTCACTCTGAAGCGCACGCATACGCACAGCGAAACCAGGAGGAGCCGAGGCGCAGATGCCGAATCGCGATTGAACGGATTAATATGTGCATTTTTAATCTTTCTCAGAAATTTAAAGCAAAGGTTCTGCTCAACAAGTAGGGCGATTATTTTAGGGCTGGCACTTTGCAGAGCACCTTATTTTGTCTCTGACGCAGACTTTGTTTTTTGTTTTTTTATATTGTTATTATACTAATTCACCTTGCAGATATATTTTTGGAACAGGACGCATAAATGATGACGCAGTGGTCAGGTAAACAATTAGAGGCTAGTGCAAAGTTAGTGTATCACGATTTCCACGATATACTATGAATGCAAATAAAACCTGTAATTTCCATAACAAAAGCCGCATTTCCACAAATTAATCCAGTTTCTTCAAAGGTCTTTAAAATATCCTCGTGCGGTGTTTTTTTTTTTTTTTTATCTGGGGGGGACTTACTGAAAGGCAGAAAACAGAAACTGGAGATGCGCTATGTTCACAACATAAACAACGTGTGGACGAGTCAGACAGTGAACATGAATGAAAAGGAGGCAAAGCTTCGCAGTTGAGGGTCCGCGCAAAGTGCAGGAGTGCGTAGAACCAGTGCAGGAAGAATTTCACGTCATTCCATCTAAACCCAGAATCGAGAACTGTCGAGGCGTATTAAGCATCTACTATATTCAAAGTAACACCAAATATAAAAATCAAGGACCTGACGGTGTCTAATGTGAGAACGTTTAGATACGGCGCTGTCTTTAGTTTAACCGTTTTGGAAAGCACGGCTACATTAATTTTCATTAACTCTTCTCGCTGATTCATATTACATCCAAAAACGGGCAATCTGGGCAGATTATAGTTGATTAAATGTTCGTAAGCGACTCAAAACGATCTGGTGTGACTTGCTGTTGACACTATCGCGGGATTAGAGCAGTTTTCTCAGAGCAAAACAAAACTTTCTTAACCTGAGAAGATGTGGCCGATCAGACTACTGGCTGTCTTCCTCGCTCTCACCACAAACACTGGGCTGCTGAGCCCGGTTCCATCCGACGCACTGAGGCGGTACAAACGCGCCATAGCGCAGCGGGCGGACAGAGTATACTCCAGCCTAGCAGGTGAACCATGCACCGCATCAGGCGCCTGGAGCTCCCGGCGACAGCCCCGTTCCGTATTACCGTCCCAACACCGCCCTCCAGCGGCTCGCCCGAGGACGCACACGATCCAGACAGACGTGTACAGTGTTAAGAGCGCTCCTGCGGTTTGTGCAGGAGGATGTAGGGTTGACACCGGGGCGCACCGGGTCGAGGAGAACGGACCTTGGGGAGATAGGGACGATGTGGGACTGGGAGGGAAGGACAGACACGTTGTGTTGACTGAATGGTTTTACGAGAAACGCTCCACAAATGACCCTGGAGAGCCACGTTATGACAGTAAAGACGACACGCAACTGCCGGGGACGCCTGTGCGTAAAGACGCCGGGCAGAGCGCCTCCAGTCCGGGTCACACGGAGTCTCCGCGCAGATTCCACAACAGGTCCACTCGGAGCCTTGACGTGACGTTCCCGTACGAGAAAGAGGACAATTCGAGCTTGGAGAAAGTTTTCTACGACACGTCAACAAATTCCACGGGACTCCGAGTTCTCTATGTGCTGCAGCAGGGAGATGGAGACCATCACTCCTCCACGGCGCCCGCGGAAGACGGTGGAGAGGACTACTCCGGAGAGGTGGAAGAGGCGGATCCGCGTCAGGGGAGTCTGCCCGCCGGCAGCCCCTTTACTTGGGGGAGCCCGGTGCCTAGGGTGCCTCCTTCCTGGATGACCGCCCTTTACTTCCACGGGCGCCGGGAGCAGCTGAAGCTGAGGCCGACAGCAGGGGTGGAGCTGCCGAGGGCCAAGTTCAGTCTGGAGCTGTGGGTGAAGCCAGAAGGAGGGCAGAGCAACCCTGCGGTCATAGCAGGTGGGTGTTAACTGATTATGTGAAATTACAGAAGGTTCCCCTTTAAAGCTCATTTTGATATACTTATATTTAGATGTATGTAAAATACCCAATTATTCGTTTCTGTAATTCTCACTTTACCCTCTGTTCTGTCTAAACTGTCTGTCCTGTTTACCTGCCTGCCAGGTACTGTTTCATTCTACAATGTTACATTCTGACACACAGGGCTTCAGGTGATGCATGTGCTACTACAGTTTATACACAGTGGGGTTTACGCTTTAAGTGCAATCTCTTGTGCTCAGCAGAGATTATTCTGCTTAATGGCTGTAAAGAAAAAGAAACTGGTCTCAGGAGCCCACTTTCAGATAAAGGCCAGGCAGGGTTTATCCAAGATTTACTCTTAAGCCTAGTTTGTACTTGTACTGTACATATCAGAGTGATACAAAACAAATACGAGGTGATTTATTGCTGATGATATATAATTTCATTAACTGAAATTATTTTGTTCTTGTTTTGGATTGTTCATACTACAAAACACAAGACAGATGCACTTCCAAGTAGTGCTTGGCTTGTATATGGCATGATATTAGCTAATTGCAAATTATTCTGTGTATATGTTGGCCCATAATTAATAAGAAACTATGTGTCTTGGTAACATCAATCAAAGCAGGTGTTAATAATAATAATATATAATGTTTGCTGTGGTTCTACCTATTCAAATATCTGTGTCTATACGTTTTTATTATTATTATTGTTATTATTAATAGTAATGTTCTTTATGCTTTATTGAATGCCTTTTAAAGCAGAGCTAAATGCAGTGGACAGTCTCAAATGACTTTAGTAACTTCCACAATAGCCTATAATGAGCTACCTGATGACAAGATTCTAGACACAGACTCAGACTAAATTGCGTGGTTACATAACCGTGACAAATCCTAGAGTGTGTTTCATTCAGTCTCTCTCCAACTTCGTTACGTCGCCTGTGGGCCTTCATTGATTTGAAGCAGCAGCTGCAGACACACTGATCTTATGAAACTTTTGTTTATCTTCACATGAAAGCGAACCTAACGTTTTTCCAATGAGCCTGAATCAAGAATGCTGCATTTCAAAAAAAATAAAAAAAATAAAATTGTCCGTTTGACAGAGCAACACATACATCAAACAAATTGAAGAGGATAAAAGCGCTATGGTGCAGCACCACAGCTGTCCAGATAGTGAGCGAGACCACAAACTGTTACGTCCACTCAGATTTACTCTGATCAAAGATCAGACTCTATTATTCAACTCCCCCCCCCCCCCCCCCCCCCCCTGTCATTGCTTCCTTATGTGAGGGCAGCATTTTGTGGCATGATCCTTCTTCTTTGTAGTGTCCTGAAGGAATCTGACAAATTATTACTACTATTGTACTAATTGTCAGTGATGAGCTTGCAGTGTGCATGTTTGATGATTGTATGTGTAATAACAAAGGTCAAGCTATGAAATGATGTCACTGTGCTGCAAAATTATCCAGTTTGCCAATTTGATCAAATATTTATGACAATATGTTACTTATGTTTCCTAATAATGACCAGGGTTTACCAATATTGCTGGGATGTAGTGTTACTTCGCAGGGGATACTTTCACAACGTCCAGAAACGACTGGTGCAGTATCTGGTCATTTAACAGCTGCATACATAAAAACAAATGAGTATCATGCTTTTCATAATTCAGCAGGCTAATTTGCTTACGTTTTCCAGGGCTTTGGCCCTGTTGTTGAAACGCTGATCGCAATCCCCTCGAGGACACCCTAGGAAAAGATTTCCTTGATGTTGATTCCTGGGAAAGAGAAGTACAAGACACTTCCCTGTGAAAACAGGCCAGAACAGAGCAGAAATAAGTAAAAATGTTGTCTTACAAAACATCTGCATCTATTTGAATTCATCTAGCATTTGCCATCATGATTGGGTGGCCTTGCATTTCTGCATGAAGTTTGTGTATGATTCATTTCATCCTAAGCAATCCAGTAGATTCGCCAGAACTGGAGTCATGCTTTGCGATTGGTAACATATTAAATGTTTGATATGTTGCTATATTATGGTTAAATGTTACAGAATATTTAGCGACTTTAGTATTTACTGTGCTTTCCATGAATACGTGAATGTGAACGGATGGGTTTAATTTGGCTGTACAGGAGAAAACATGTAATTCTCCTGGAAAAGCTATAGCATCCCTTAACTGAATTAAATGCTAAACCATAAAACCGGGTCCCATCCTGGCACGTATTTTGCTCCCTTACCTACTTTACACACAAATGCGCGCACACACATACAGAGTTGAGGAGGGTGAGGGGGTTCCCTAACCTTTTGCTGTTCCTGCGTTCCAACATCTGTGGTGCAGATGTGGATCTGTGTGTGTCTGTTGCAACAGCAGATGGAAACTTCGAGGCCTTGCCTTGGCTGATTGAAGTACCTCTGTCCTCTCTCCCGCTGTCTCTGGCTCTGCGTGTTCCCCCTGTGTCTGTCTTCTCCCTGTCTGTTTGAGAGTCTTTCTGCGCCTGCAGACTCCAGTCCATTGAAAAGGTTGCATGCTTGTGTGTAGTTTTTTTTTTCAAGGCAGTGTCTTTATTTACCAGTTCCCCATTTCTCTTCTATCATAGGTGTATTTGACAACTGTTCTCATCCACTGAGCGAGAAGGGTTGGTCAGTAGGCATTCGGACTATGGAACCAGCTGGCACCAAAGATGCAAGGTTCTACTTCACACTACGCACAGACCGAGCTGTGAAATCTACCACTGTCTACAGCCACCAGCGATATCAACCCAAAGTCTGGACTCACTTGATGGCCACCTACAATGGCCACAAGATGACCCTTTATGTTGATGGAGCTAAGGTGTGTAGCTTTGTAAATTTTTGACTGGATTTGTCAGTTATTTCAGGTTACAGGTATTGTCAGACTCAGAGCTGTGTGTCTCCAGTGTTCAGTTGCTGGTCCAACCATCCTGCCTGTGTCTATTGCTGCTTGTTATGTTGTTGTTGTGTTGTTTTCTCTCTTCTCTATCCCCTCACCCCAACCGATCAAGGCAGATGGCTGCCCACACTGAGCCTGGGTCTGCTTTTCTCCACTGTTGCTATTAATGTACAATTCATTGATTGACTAAAATAAAAGGGATTTGTTGGGTCTAGTTAGGTCTTAAACCTTACTTGTAAAGTGCCTTGCGATAATTGATGTTGTGATGTTGGTGCTATATAAATAAAGTTGAATTGAATTCTCTAGATTCTCGATCCAGGCTTTTTGTTAAACCAGATTTGAAATCCCAACATAGTCTAATGAAATTGCGGCATGGGAACAAAATGAAATCAGCTGTTAAGTTATAAACCTATAGGCAACCCCTGTTTTATGTCTGCACCTGTTTCCTCACTGCTTTGCCTGTCAGGTGGGAGAGAGCAATTACCAGTCGGGGAATCTGAACAGCCCTTTCATGAAGACCTGCAGAAACCTTTTTCTCGGCAGTAATCAGTATGATCACAGCTTCAGGGGTCACATTGGAGGCGTGGTCATGTGGGGCTACAGCCGTTCTCAAGAGGACCTGCTGAAGCGGCCACTTGAAATTGACAAGAGTGAGACGATCCTGGCGATGTGGGCTGACTTCACTAATGTAATGTATATGCTTCCCCTTTATGATGTATTTTCACCTATAATAACATTTTATTTTAATTAGCATTAGTAATTATTTTATTATGTTTTTGTTGTAAACAAAAATATTGGTCCTATTATTATCTTACTTCTAGATGGAACAATTGTGGACTCCATATAAAGATGGCCTCCATCCATCTATTGTCACCATGCCTTTCCCAGAACGAAACATTGTCTCCTCATTTCCGGCGCCCCTTTGTGGCCTGACACCGTGTGACAACACCGACATCATCTTAGGTTACAATAACAACTGGCAACTCCGTGGTCCCAAGCGAGTTCGCTACCGGATCGTTAATCTCTCTGACGACGATGGTGCAAATCCCACCGTATCACAGGCCCAGATCCAACTCCAGCACCAGGCGCTCACTGAGGCCTTCCGCCCTTATAACCTCACCCTAGATTTAAGTGTGCACACTGTAAGAAACTCCAGCCTTCGACAAAGGTTTATCCTAAGCAACTGTCGAATTGGAAAGATTGGGAATCGCCAGTGTGACCCTGAGTGCGACCATCCGAGAACAGGCCATGACGGAGGGGACTGCCTCCGACTGGGGCCCTGCTACAACTGGAAGAGACAAGACGGGGTGTGTAACATGGAGTGCAATAGTATACACTATGACTATGATGATGGAGACTGCTGTGACCCGGAGGTCACCAATGTCCTCAAGACCTGCTTCGATCCTGAATCGCCTGACAGGTGATGTAAATAGTCTTCTCATTCTCATTTTGTCGCTAATAATTTACACGTATCTCTAACTATTAAAACACAGTGTCAGTCTTGCACATCAGCTTCAGTCCACCCACCCTTTAGAGATCAGCTTCTGCTCACATTTCCAACTTCTGCTTTAAACATTCCTTCATGGAAAAATCTGTCTCATTGTCACCGCCTGGCTGCTTCAGGCCACAAATGAATATCTAAATGTTCCTATAGATTGAGTTTGTAACATTCAAACTTTGTGTCCCTCTTAACGATGGCAAGGTGTTCTGGCCAAGAGGCAGTAAATTAGACCCAAAGACCACATGACTATGATGATGATACTCCCACTACTTTGTTTTAATGGTTCTTATTAAGCAGTTTTTGAACCTTGCCACCTATTACAAAACTTCATTCAAGCAAGTTCACAAAACATTATTCTAATTATTGCTTATCTACATGGCCTTGAGAAAACTGTAGCTGGACAGCACTGTTTTTCTTTTTTGGAGGTGGTAACGTCTTCCTCCTTCCAACTCTGTTATATACTTTGTGGCTTTTCAGTGCGGGACTGAGTGGTCATAGTTGTTACACACCTTGCTCTTGGTGATGTCTTTGTTAGTGAACCAACCCTGAAGTCATTAAAAATACTTTTGTTTTTGTTCCCTGCTCTTCTTCTTCATCTTCAGAAGTCTCCTCTCAAAACAACGTGGCCAGAATTTCACAATGACAGATTAAGATTGTGCTTCTTTATATAAGATGGGCACATTTTTTTCAGAGGCAAGACTTTGGGCATAAATGGCCACCAATTAAGAGTGTTTCTCCCCTTGTGGTGAATGCGCTGTGAGAGTGAACAGCTCAACATGGTACATGTACACATCGGTATGTTCCCTTTCCCTCAGTGGTTTCATAAAGCACTAAGTGAAGTGGGGATGTGTTAAGAGGCCAAAGTACACACTTATTTTTACTAAACAACTTGAGCGGCAGCCCACCGCCTTCCATTTAGAATGACAGACAGGCTCACACAGAGATCAAAATAGCTTGTGCGAAGCCTCGCCATAAGGTTGTCAGCCCAGGTTCTTAAAGACCTGATCTTCGATCCAAATTGTAACCACAGGCTTTACACTAGGCCGCTGGGAAAAAGAACGTGGGAACTGGAAATTTTTTTCCCCCCTTGAACGGTAGATTTAGCACTTGGCGTCTAGAGTTGACACATGTGACAGCAAAACACATTCATGTTCTTTAAAACAGCAATAGCTTTTTTTCCCCATTTCTATTCATGAATTGACCACACACAAATAAATTTGTTATGGCAACTTGTGCTGCAGGGTCAGAATATTAAAAAGTACTAATCCCAGTACTGAGATATTGATATTTTAATTTGATCTCATCTCTGAGTTCAGATATGTAGGTAACATGAATACATGTACAGTCTAATAACCTTGGGTAAGTAAGCTTTGATGTATGTAGACATTGTGTACATTGATATCATTCATAACATTTTACTGTATGTCACGTTGATTGGTGAGTTATTTCATTTGACCCGGTTAAATAAAAGACGACCCTGTTTGGTGACCTTTTGTTTACAAGTGAGGCCTAAACAAGCGTCAGCATAATGGACATAATGGCTCATGGAAATATGGAAATTTACAAAACGTGCGTCACCATGCGTCAACATACGTCAACAGATACAGCACTACTTTTGTCCGGCCCAGTCAGAGGTTGCAAACCGGCCTTAAATCTTCTGCACATCTTCCAGATTTCAGGAATTTGAGCAGCTTTGTGAATGTGAAATCTAGCAGGAAAACAATAGGATATTTTACTAATTACTTGCCGGGAATGCATTAATTGAACGGTAAGGATTAAAACAGTTGACTTTGTATGTCTGTGGTGGATCGAGCACATGCAGGAAGTTACTAAACAGTGTCAGAAGTGAATAAGTTGTAAGTTATTTATGTAGACATAAACAGGAAAACAGGCTTGGTTGTTGCTTATGTTCAGGTGTTATCTCAGAAGATGGATGCTTGTGAAAAATGTTGGATAGTAGCGCTCGACTTAGTGGTTCCCAAGCATAAGCCAATGAACAAATTAATACATATTCACCACAAGTTCCTTAAGGTAATACCTGAAGTTGGTTTCATATCTAATAGAAAGTTGGAAACATCAGTGTCATGTGTAAGGAAATCTTTATAAATCATAGACATATATTTAATCAGATTTTTTCACTTTTGAGCACTTTCCTGTTTTAGTTTTTGGAGCTCATCTCAAAATCTGCAGAGTCTCTGTGTCAGTGCGCTTTTAAACACTGATCTTGCCAGAGTTCCTGTCTATAAGCCCCTGACCAACCACGAAAAAGAACATCAGCAGCCAATACACACGAGACCGAAGCGTTGTAAAAACCGGACCCAGCGAACTGACAGTGTAGGTCTCCTGGAAAGCTCCCGCTTGTAGAAAACACTTGTGTGGGAGCGCTTAGCAAGCACACATGTGTCCCGACTTGTTGCTTTCGCAGGCAGGAGGAAACTTATTGAGAACACGACCATTGTTATTTATTTCAGGAGAGATAAACTTCTTTATGTTCAGACACACATACTGTACACCTAATCATGCCGTACGTCACTCCCCATCTTGTTTGTCCCAGAAGGTTTGGGAACTCTTTCTATTTGAAGGGGGCATACACACACACACACATGTGCGCACTCAGTCTGGCCAGGTATTTTAAATCTGGGCCCTTCTGCAGCTGCTGCTTGCCAGTACAAGGCCAGGGGTTTTTTGGAAGCCAGCTGCTGTCATGACACAAATTTGTTGCTACGAACCAGTACCAAACTAATGGCCAGCTACACCAAATATTCTGGCAACACAATAAAGGCATTGGGGTGGAAAGAGAAGAGACAGAGACAGAGAGAAGTAAGGGTGAAATGGGAGTGATTGGGTGATGGGGATGTCACGTCCATTAATGCTGAGACACATGTTCAGGATTTTAGGAACAGCATTGTTTTGCTTACCTACCATATCTGCTGAAAGAACTCAAGGCAGCTTGCCTGAAAGAATAATTCCACTTTAACCTTTTTGGTGCTTTATGCGTATGTTATTCTCACGCATGCTGTTATTTTATGGCAAGGTTTATTTTGGTCAAGTTTTATTGTTGGTATGTTTTATTCTGTAATAAAAACTTTGCTGCAATGTTTCCCAGAACGGTGAAGCTCAACACCAGAATGAAATTTAGTTCTTTCCCTCCACACAAGTCAGCCATTGATATCACCGACCTAATAACTGCCTTATGTTTTCTACATCAGGTACACGGTGTCTACATAAAGCAAAAACTAAACTGGCTAAACTTGCCATCGTTGCTATGGCAATTATCACGTACACACAGGTTGTAAGAATATTAGTGTTCGGCTCAAATTCTGAGTTATGGCCTCATCCTAGAACAAACAGAGGACAGTATTTAATAAAAATAAACCTGACTTTTTTGTCCATTGAGACAAAGTCCGCCTGCTTTTAATTTTAAAATGTCTGCTGACTGCTAATGAAATAAAAAAGATATAGGCTACATGCTGTATGATATTTATTGCTAGTGTGATATTATTACAGTTTTTTGATATTAAAAACCAATATTAAAGTTTAGTTTAATATTAACTTACTAAGACTTACTTGTCATAGAACAAGTGCTGATTTGCTGATTCTGCTGTTGTTGATTCACACTGTTTCACTTGCCCACAAATGCTAACTTTGGACAGCCATTCGTTTGTTGTCAGGTTGGCTTCAGACTTTCATTCAGGCGTTTCCTGAGTCTCAGAAGTTGAAGAGTCAACTCTTTAGTGGTCAACTTTCTGTCTCTTGTAATTGTACATTTCAGTAATGGAAACTACACACAGTTCTGGATGAACTCAGCTTCGGTAATGTAGTGAGAGAAATGTTGCCCTGCAGCATCTTAAAACTTAATCCTATTTTATTCAGGCAAAATGCCTCTTATTTACAGTGCAATACACACTCAGGTATTACATCCAAAGTATTAGTCTGCTGGGCAACACCTCACTATGCTGACAGTGGTGTGCGTTGAAGAACGGAGTTGCAGCTTGTTTATTTCATCTATCTAGATTTTTCCCAGCTGAAAGCTGAGAAGTTACCATCATAAGCTCACCTGTCTGTCCTTTGGGGTGTTGGAACAATGTGAGCAGCACTGCACCAAATTAGTATCTGATGTGAAAACACACACTTTGAAGTCGTTTAGGAACAAAATGAGGTTAAGTAATTATACCTTTAGCCACACAGCTGAGCCTGATCAAATACATAAATCTAACTTATTTTAAAAGAAACAAGCAAATGTCCACACTTGAAGCAACTGAGCTAAAGAAAGAAATATGGCTGAACAGCTTAAATTGATCTGTGACATAAAGCCTTGACTCTGTTTGAGGGATACAACATGAAACGTTAATTAATAATTCAAAAGCACTGAATAACAAAGCCATGAATGAAGAAAGACATGACAAACTAAACCATAAATCATTCATACATTTAGCAAAATGTGTTCTTATAAATGTGAGACTCACTTAATAGCCCGAGCTGCCTGGCAGAAGATTTGGTGAGGACCAGCTCAGATGCAATGAGGCCAACTTGTAAAAGGTGCCAAGGCTTTCCAGCTCTGAAAGCAAAACAGAAAAACGACACATGACATTAATGCTGATGAGGAAAACAAAATCACCTTGACTCGTCAAAGCGCCTGCATGGTAATTTATCACTGGAGGAGGAAGAAAGAGGAGCAAAGGTGGTGAGCTATAGGGGGGCAATGGTTTGAAGTACACTAAGTACTTTGTTATGATTGTAAGTTACCAGCAACTGCAGTCCGCTAAAAACAGGCCATTATATACAATTCCTTAAATCAACATTGAAAACACGCTTGTTTTCCATCATACCTAAACCTAAATGAAGCGAGACTATCAACAACATCTGAAATCAGACTTAAACCAACAATATAACACTGTAAGCTTTGTGTATAAACCTTATTTTGGTTTATTTGTCTATACTGTATTTGACCTCCATTTGTTGCACTGGGTAACATATTTCCTCGTCACAACATTGGTATTTAAGCCCAAAAATGTGTTAAAAAAGAACTCAAAACAAACGTATAACAACTATTTGTTGTAAAAAACATGATGCCACACACCTCCCGTACGGCAGGTGGCGCATGTCTCAGGTCTTCAACATTATTCAGTGACTATCGGGATTTAGAAGAAGTAACGTCTCGCTAACGGTGAAGTTGAGTGTGCAGATTGACACCATGAGCAAGTCAGAACGTTTGTTCTGTTTTTACTTCTGTTGGGTCAAACTTATAGTAAACTATACTATATTGTACCCTAAAAACCTCATGTTGTTAATACTGTCAAATAATGTA
This sequence comes from Macropodus opercularis, assembly GCA_030770545.1. NCBI lineage: Eukaryota > Metazoa > Chordata > Actinopteri > Anabantiformes > Osphronemidae > Macropodus > Macropodus opercularis. Next base: position 3,414,675 of record CM061105.1, read on the forward strand.
GGCTCTTAGTATTTTACCAGCTCATCGGCGAATGCTAACGTAAAGTTAAAGATACCTGGCTAACTAGCCTTAGCAAGCCGCTGCTGAGAAGTTCAGTGTGTAATATACACTGCGGTCAAGTGAGCCGCTGTTCGCATTTCCGTGGTCAAATCAGCCGTCACTGGATTTTAAGTGCGAGATTCGTGCGATAATTACGGTAACAGTGTTGCGATCCCTTGGAAGAGCTGAGAGACTGAAACATCAATATAACAGATAGAGCTGATGAATGTGATTATGTTACTAATAATGCAAATTATAAATTATTATAAATTATAATAGGATACAATTGACTGTGTACGTTTAGAAATATTCACTAATGAAATGGATTAAGAAAACGCAAATGACCTCTTTTCCAGATTTAAGATTTAAAAAAAAACCTGTTCCTCTAATTAGTACATCACCATTCCTTCATAGTACTACTTAGTACTTCATGGAGTACTACCACTGAAAGTATCAACTGATTTTACTGTATACTTTTGGAGTAATCCACTACTCAAGTGTCATACTATGAGTAAAACTGAGATTTATTTCCAGACTTTGGCTTTGAATAAGACCTGTTCCTCTAATTAGTAGATCACCGTTCCTTCATAGTACTACTTAGTACTTCATACAGTACTACCATACAAAGTATGAAGTTATTTTACTGTGTACTTTTGGAGTAATCCACTACTCAAGTATCATACTATGAGTAAAACTGGCATTAGTTGACAGACTTTGGGTTTGAATAAAACCTGTTCCTTCAATTAGTAGATCACCGTTCCTTCATAGTACTACTTAGTACTTCATGGAGTACTACCATACAAAGTATGAAGTTATTTTACTGTGTACTTTTGGAGTAATCCACTACGCAAGTGTCATACAATGAGTAAAGCCGACATCTGTTAGCAGACTTTGGGTTTGAATAAAACCTGTTCCTCTAATTAGTAGATCACCGTTCCTTCATAGTACTACTTAGTACTTCATGGAGTACTACCACTGAAAGTATGAAGTTATTTTACTGTGTACTTTTTGAGTAATCCACTACTCAAGTATCATACTATGAGTAAAACAGAGATTTATTTCCAGACTTTGGCTTTGAATAAAACCTGTTCCTCTAATTAGTAGATCACCGTTCCTTCATAGTACTACTTAGTACTTCATAGAGTACTACCATACAAAGTATGAAGTTATTTTACTGTGTACTTTTGGAGTAATCCACTACTCAATATCATACTATGAGTAAAACTGGCATTAGTTGGCAGACTTTGGGTTTGAATAAAACCTGTTCCTCTAATTAGTAGATCACCATTCCTTCATAGTACTACTTAGTACTTCATAGTGTACTACCACTGAAAGTATCAACATATTTTACTGTGTACTTTTGGAGTAATCCACTACTCAAGATTTAAGCCTTGAACAAACCCTGTTTCTCCAATATGTAGAACTGATGCAGGGAGCAGGTCTGAACGGTCATGACTTTGTGGAGCCTCATTCATCTGTTATGTGCTGGTACAGCAGCTCTTTTCCTCCTGCTGCTCTCAGACTTTACAATCAGAGCTAAAACTGTAATATAAATAATTTCAAATAAAAAATAAAAGCCAAGAATAGCGAGGAACCATTGCTCACAGCTGTCGCATTGTATCTGTATGAAAGCACAAATGTGTTTATTATGTTAATGTTTTTTTTAAAATCACAAACTTTTTATGAAACCAATTGACAAATACAAACTAAAGAATTAATGTTTTGTTAATGAGAATATTGTTCAGTTTTGCCAATGCAATAGGTGACTTAGTTCACCTATTGTCATGTCTCTTATACTATTCTGCATTCTGGCTGTTTATGTAATATTGACTATTTAACATAATGGGAATAATTAAGAAATACAAAGGAAAAACTATGTAACTACAGCAATATATAAACTTTTTTGGGCTATTGTTTTTTATTTGAAATTAATTATATTACAGTTTTTATGCTGTGTTTCATACTCAACCCCACGTTTTTGGGTTACGAATATAGTGCTAAAGAGAAAAATGTCTTTATTAGTTTTTATTAATCTAAACTGAAGTTATGATGATGATTTATTGCCACGTTTAGGAAAAACGTTTTTGGATGTAACTGTCAGAACAATAAAGTGTATGTAAACATATGTGCCTATTAAATGTCTGATGCTCTGATTGTAAAGTCTGAGAGCAGCAGGAGGAAAAGAGCTGCTGCACCAGCAGATAACAGATGAATGAGGCCTCCACAAAGTCATGAACGTTCAGACCTGCTCCCTGAGTATACCCAAGAGTACACAGTAAAATAACTTCATACTTTGTATGGTAGTACTGTATGAAGTACTAAGTAGTACTATGAAGGAACGGTGATCTACTAATTGAAGGAACAGGTTTTATTCAAAGCCAAAGTCTGGAAATAAATCTCTGTTTTACTCATAGTATGATACTTGAGTAGTGGATTACTCCAAAAGTACACAGTAAAATAACTTCATACTTTGTATGGTAGTACTGTATGAAGTACTAAGTAGTACTATGAAGGAACGGTGATCTACTAATTAGAGGAACAGGTTTTATTCAAACCCAAAGTCTGGAAATAAATCTCAATTTTACTCATAGTATAACACTTGAGTAGTGGATTACTCCAAAAGTACACAGTAAAATAAGTTGATACTTTCAGTGGTAGTACTCCATGAAGTACTAAGTAGTACTATGAAGGAACGGTGATCTACTAATTAGAGGAACAGCTTTTATTCAAACCCAAAGTCTGGAAATAAATCTCAATTTTACTCATAGTATGATACTTGAGTAGTGGATTACTCCAAAAGTACACAGTAAAATAACTTCATACTTTCAGTGGTAGTACTCCATGAAGTACTAAGTAGTACTATGAAGGAACGGTGATCTACTAATTAGAGGAACAGGTTTTATTCAAACCCAAAGTCTCCTAACTGATGTCGGCTTTACTCATAGTATGATATTGAGTAGTGGATTACTCCAAAAGTACACAGTAAAATAACTTCATACTTTGTATGGTAGTACTCCATGAAGTACTAAGTAGTACTATGAAGAAACGGTGATCTACTAATTGAAGGAACAGCTTTTATTCAAACCCAAAGTCTGGAAATAAATCTCAATTTTACTCATAGTATGACACTTGAGTAGTGGATTACTCCAAAAGTACACAGTAAAATAAGTTGATACTTTCAGTGGTAGTACTGTATGAAGTACTAAGTAGTACTATGAAGGAACGGTGATCTACTAATTGAAGGAACAGGTTTTATTCAAACCCAAAGTCTGCTAACAGATGTCGGCTTTACTCATTGTATGACACTTGCGTAGTGGATTACTCCAAAAGTACACAGTAAAATAACTTCATACTTTGTATGGTAGTACTCCATGAAGTACTAAGTAGTACTATGAAGGAACGGTGATCTACTAATTAGAGGAACAGGTTTTATTCAAACCCAAAGTCTGTCAACTAATGCCAGTTTTACTCATAGTATGATACTTGAGTAGTGGATTACTCCAAAAGTACACAGTAAAATAACTTCATACTTTGTATGGTAGTACTGTATGAAGTACTAAGTAGTACTATGAAGGAACGGTGATCTACTAATTAGAGGAACAGCTTTTATTCAAACCCAAAGTCTGGAAATAAATCTCAATTTTACTCATAGTATGACACTTGAGTAGTGGATTACTCCAAAAGTACACAGTAAAAAAAGTTGATACTTTCAGTGGTAGTACTGTATGAAGTACTAAGTAGTACTATGAAGGAACGGTGATCTACTAATTAGAGGAACAGGTTTTATTCAAACCCAAAGTCTGGAAATAAATCTCTGTTTTACTCATAGTATGATACTTGAGTAGTGGATTACTCCAAAAGTACACAGTAAAATAACTTCATACTTTGTATGGTAGTACTCTATGAAGTACTAAGTAGTACTATGCAGGAACGGTGATCTACTAATTAGAGGAACAGGTTTTATTCAAAGCCAAAGTCTGGAAATAAATCTCAATTTTACTCATAGTATAACACTTGAGTAGTGGATTACTCCAAAAGTACACAGTAAAATAAGTTGATACTTTCAGTGGTAGTACTCCATGAAGTACTAAGTAGTACTATGAAGGAACGGTGATCTACTAATTAGAGGAACAGGTTTTATTCAAAGACAAAACCTGCAACACTGTTACCGTAATTATCGCACGAATCTCGCACTTAAAATCCAGTGACGGCTGATTTGACCACGGAAATGCGAACAGCGGCTCACTTGACCGCAGTTAATATACTGCTATGCAATTACATACGACAGAGATGTAAGTGGTACCTCAACCTTATTGTCTTAAGTTCGAATGTGTCTTTTATTGTTGTGTTTGTTTATTAAATAACTACATCAATCAGTCAAAGACGTTGGGACAAATTACAGTGCCTTGTAAATGCTTTTTTACGTTCAGGTGAATGCAGTACAAAGACGTGGAGTTTTATGTTCTGTACTTAATAGGGTCAATGGCAACTTGCTTAGAAACTGGTTGAGCATAGTAGCAGCACCCCCAATTTAGTCAGCTCATTTATCTACAGTTCATAATGTCATCAAAAAATGTAGAGAATTCTGAGAAATCTCTGCATGTGAGCGGCAAAGCTGATAAGCGACGCTGGCCTCAGGCAGCACTGCATTAAAAACAGACGTCATTTTTGATAACGCCATATTACCACACGGGCTCAGGAACATTTTAGAAAGCCATTGTCGGTTAAAACAATTTGTGCAACTTTCAATTCTACCATGCAAAATAATTCAATTTTCAATCCCAGTTTTATATGGGTTCATATGAGATAAGGGAAGTGGAAAATTGGGCTGTGGGTCTGAGGTGTTTGGATTTCAAATTGTTTTTGGAAATCATGAACACTGTGTCCTCAGAGCAAGAGAACAGAAGGACAGATATTTGTCAGTGCAAAGTTCAAAATCCAGCATCTATCATGGTATGAAGATGTGTTAGTTCCCATGGCCTGGATAACGTGAATATGTCTGAAACGTTACAGGTTTTAGATCCACAAAGACTGCCTCTTGTAATGATGCTTCTCTCCATTTCTGTACTTTTCTTACCTACTTTCTCAAGTTTTACAGTTTTGCCTGGTTCTGCTGCAGGTTTCTTCTGTTAAAGGGAGTTTTTCTTCTCCACTCTTGTCACACAGTTGTTGATCAAGTGTTAAAATTTGTTGATTTTTCTATATAATTCTCTATAGCTGTATTTTAGTGTTCTGTCATGCGTATAATATACATCAATGCTAGATTTGTATTCATAGGTTAAGTTAAAAATTCTAAAACAAGCACTTGGTTGTTTGTGTTTTTTACAGGTCCTACATGAGTGTGAAAGAATTAAAGGATGAGTTACACCTGAGTGGCACTGACACACTAAATGTTTTCTTTGCCAGCAACTCGGCACGTGAAGAGCTGGCAGGAGCTGCAACTTGGCCATGGGCAAAGGAAGCTCTTACCCATGAAGGTGAGTAGAGTTACATCAGTCTAAATAATATATGCCAGGATGTCACTTCTTTGTGTGTCCTGCTTTCTGCTTTTGCCTATGTAACTGTAACAGCTACTGACTAAAGTGCCGTGTGGAAGGGCATGTGTACAGAATGTCCTTAAGGAAAGGGTGGAAATTTTTATGCAGTTTATGAGGAGCGGAAATGTCTCAGCATCACATTTTATAGCCCTATACATCCTTGCATGGCCTTGAAAGTCTGGTTATTTGAGTTGGAGATCTTATTTATCATTATTATTTAACTTAATTTGTGCCGCATTTGGCATTAAAATGAATTTAAATATATACAATAAATAAAGAAAATAGTTGTAGTTTAATGCAGATGTTTTATCTACTTGAGGAACACAGGGGGGCTGGGTGAAACAGTGGATTCATGTTGAATGCCACACAACGCTGCATATTGTAGCTTTGATTCAAAGAATTGGTTCATTTCAGTACTGCATACACACAATGCAGTATAGTGAAAGTGGCATAACCATTCAGTGTCAGTTGTTGTACATTCATGCATATTATCCTGTTTTTAATTGCCCGACCTCTGAGGGCCACGCGAGTGCTGTAGCCTAGCCCAGTTATAATAGGGCAAGAGGTGGGGTACACCTTGGAAAGGTTGTCAGTCCATCACAGGGCCACACAAACCGGAGGAAACCGGAGTTCATGCAACTCACAGACAAAAAAAACTTCAAACGCCACACAGAACACACCTGCTACTCCCCTTTCTATCATCTTGTGTTATGTTCTTATAATGGTTATGTTCTTATAATGGTTAAATTATGTGTTATAATTAGTATTATAGTTTAATATTTATATATAATATGTATATATTAGGGCGGCAGTGGCTCAGAGGTAGAGCTGTCGCCCACTGATCGTAGGATCGGTGGTTCGATTCCTGGCATCCCCCAGTCATGTGCCGAAGTGTCCCTGGGCAAGACATTGAACCCTAAGTTGCCCCCGGTGTGTCAGCTTAAGCTGCATAGCAGCTCTGCCACCGGTGTGTGTGAATGGGTGAATGAGACGCAGTGTCAAAGCGCTTTGAGTACCGATAGGTAGAAAAGCGCTATACAAATGCAGACCATTTACCAAATGCAGACCATTTACCATTAGTGTAAGTAAATATTGTATACCTCTATAGATTGTTGGTTTACCTTTGATGCTACCATTTATATTGTCATAGTAGATGTTAAATTTTCTGTTTAAAATGTTGAATACAGTTGTATTTCAAATGTTGAACACATGACATTTGTTAAAGTTGCCCAGCATCTGTCCCTGTTTTGTAAGTTAGTAGATGACAAGTCATCTCCGGGGGCCCAGTTGTTTACTATAAACCTAATGTCTTCATTGTTCAGTGTCTTCACCACTGAACATCCTGTTTTTTTTATTAGAAAACCAATATTTGTCATGTCTGCTTTTGACTCTGCAATTATTGGCATGTTGCAGTAAATGTGTATCATGGCTTAAAAACGTTTTTGTACGTGTTCGGATTCAAAGTGCTGTCTTAGACACACTCAAAATGTTTTATTAAAGACAACCAGTTTGATAAGAACTGTGATACAACCACCGTTATTAATGTTTCCTTGTGTAATTAGGTGGAATGGTGTTAAACCCCTCTTATTTTGGTATGTTTGGACACCAAAACACCATGATCCACGAGATGGGGCACATCTTTGGATTGTACCATGTCTTCAAAGGAGTAAGCGAGCGGGACTCCTGTGATGATCCATGTCAGGTAAAATTTGATTTCATTCATTATTTAGTTGTATTGCTTGCTCGCTGACTCTTTTTGGTATAACATCTGGAACATTCATCTTAAATAGAAAATTATGTCTGTCAAACAACTGCGTATTGAATGAGCATGTGCGGTATTTGCCAGGAGACTACTCCATCCATGGAGACAGGAGATCTGTGTGCTGACACTGCCCCAACACCCAAATCCAAAGCCTGTCAAGATCCAGGAGATGTTAACGATATCTGTGGAGTCACCAAGTACCAGGACACGCCTTACAGCAATTACATGAGTTACACAGGTACAGTAGAGAATCTGAGTCGTAATTAACATGTTAAAGAAGTGAGTTCCAGGCTAATGTGTACATTTCTGTTGGGCCTTAGGTTAGCCCTGAAATCAGATAAAGCTCAGCTTTGCCTGATCCTTGATGAGTAACTGGATAATTTTCATTTATTACATGGCATCAGATGACAACTGCACCAACCATTTTACTCCCAACCAAGTGGCTCGAATGCACTGTTATGTTGACTTGGTCTACCAGAATTGGCTGATGAACCGTCAACCTGTCCCCATCCCTCTGGCCCCCATAGTAATGGACCAGAGCCAAGATTCAGTCTCAATTTATTGGCTGCCACCTATGACGGGACCACTTTATCAAAGGTATGCTTGCATGGATTCTTATTCTTAATTATTTATCTTTTCAACAAAGTCTTGTGTTTTGTGTGCATGGAATCTCCTCATTTTAAAGTTAATTCTGTCATAACCTTGGCCCTAACTACTGGCAAAGACGGCATAGTGCCAGTATTCAAATTTATTCTCAGTATTTATGTTGTCTTGTTCTGGCATTAGAAATCATTCTTTCTTTATTTCTTTTGTAATAGTTCTTCGTTCCAACTATCCAGTATCTACTGTGGTAACTGTGAGAAAGACGGTGTTTTCCATCAATATGCATATGCAGCTACCTCACCTCGTATCTGTGACACTTCAGGCTACTGGACACCTGAGGAGGCAGTTGGTGAGCAAATAAACAGCTGTGTATGTGTGTGTGTTGTAATACATATGTGTCCCATGGATTGCTAAATATTTATTGGTGACCTTTTATTTGTTGAAGCATTAAAACTGTATTTTCTTCGTTGTACTGACACTGAATACACCCTATGTTAGGAGATTATTGAAGCTTGCATTTAAAGCCACAACAAATTAGTAATCCAGTTAGATGATTGCAATGTTTTATTGATCTATTGTATTATATGACTATTAGAGCCTGTTTAAAGAAACCTAAGTTGGTATTTAGTTGTACAGCAAGTTTTAAGTAGGTTGTAGATGTAGATGCAAACAGTTCGCTGCCATTGATTATTGACAGAATGTATCAGTTTCAGTGTTAGAGTTAGCATCAGTTTGAGTCAGTGTCCTTGAGGTCAACTCAGCTCTTTATATACGCACGCACGAGTCTTTGCTGTGAATTTCAGGTGCGTGCAAAGCTAATGGCTCCTGGACGAAGACAAAATAAAAAATCATTAAATGATAATTGCTCTGAGCTACAGACGTCTTTCTGTCTCTGTCTTGTTTTAAGTGAAGCAAGAATAAGGATTGTTAAGTCCACTCTGGGTAAAGTTTTGAGTGCTGTTCAAACATTAAACCTCTGTCATAAACAAGATACAGATTTTTTTAAAAAAAGGTATCCTGTAATACTGTACTTTGAAACATTATTCTTTATGTAAGCACATGGTCCTTGTTATTCCATGCATAATTTCTGGAAAAGCCTGGATTCCCTTGACATGATATGTAGGGTGAGGGGAAAGAAAGGGAAAAGGGAACACAAGGAAGCAAACATAAAAGTAAGGAGATAGAAGAGAGAGGAACCTAAATACACAAAAAAAGTAAAAAAAAATGAACATACCAACATGACAACAGATCTTTTTTTTGTGGAAACTTGACCCAAATGCGTGGAAATCCTCTGCTGGAATTTATGCTTTGAAAACAAGCAGTGAAGAATGGGGGGATTACGTCTCCCTCTCTTTCACTGCGGGGTCATAATGATGATAAAGAGTCAATTACAGTCTTACTCTACACAGTGGTATGCACATAGCTGAGGAGACAGCCAGTCTGCTGGCTTTGCTTTTCACTGTTTCCCACTTCTGAAGTCAGTGAGGCACAAGGTCACTTTGTCAGACAACGGAGATTGGCAATATTGTCTTCAGCGGGGGAACAAAAGAGAGGAAATCATAGCAACACAAAACATAGGTTTAATGGCAAGACCCTTTGGGGTTGAAAACCTAGCAAAAAGTTGTTACCTGTGCCAACACTGACTGTTATGAGTCAGTTTATAGGCTGAGCGAAAACACCTAACTGTTTCATGAACCTGTGCTCCTGTTGAGAGGGATTACATTGGTTTATGTGCTGCATTTAAAGAAGGCTTTTAAAGGTTCAATGTGTTGTTCATTGTACCGCAGTTTGCAGAGAGAAGAAAGAACTAGATGCAAAGTAGTACCCATACATCTAGAAGGTAAATAAATTGATGCTATCAAAACCACGACTAAAGCATAGCAAAGACTAGCAAAGGCACCAAATGACTTTTTGCGTTACCTGGATTTTGTGTGTGCATGTCTGTCTGGGCAATAGTGCTTCATCCCTGGAGAACTAATTATATAGGTTCGTCAGTTTGTCTCTTCATTTTTAATTGGACAAATGACCATTTGTGTATTTTTTGAATAGCAAATGTGTAATACATAGGAACAAATCTGCTCAGAAATGTGTAAATTGGAACTGCAGTAGCAGTTCTTAGCAGACTTGCTGCTGATCAGTAATGTTCTAAGCCGTCCAGTAGAAGTTCAGCTTCAGATTTGTGAACATGAGTTACCAGATCTCTTTTACAGTGTGGGGTAGTTTGGTGCTGAATCCTGTCTCGCTGCCTATTCCATAAGGTGTTTGTGGTGATGTTTCACGCATGGCTAATCATACTGGGTGTTATATATGTAACACCTTATTAACGTGCTGATTTTACGTGATTTTTAGCTTGGACACAGCTGATAATAGCACTAACGTAATGCAATTCCATTGCGCTAATCACTAACACTGTAACAATTAAGTAATTTTGCATGGTGTAATGGTGTTGCTACCGTGTGGAATGGACTTTAAATGTAAGGGCATGACTCATAACTTTCCCAACTGGAAAATTCTGCTCTCTTTTTACCAATAAGAATGACTTTGCTGGTCGTTGTTAAGTGATACTTTAGTAGTTAGACTCTCTTGATAGCGCTTCAATAATACATTTGGAATTATAAACTGACATATGATATGCTATATAATATATACTGTCATCATTTATTGTCTCAGTATGGAATTCACAACGCATGTGTTTTTAATAAAGGACAGTGTGTTTCATATCCAATCACAACAACACTTCCATAAACGGGTGGTTCTCAGTACTGTCCAATAGTACACGTATTTATTATGTACTCCACTTTATCTTCAGACAAATTGGCCGCAACAAGTATTATACTGAAACTCTGGCACCCAGTAACATCTTCCAAATGGAATAAGAACATTAATCAAAACACAGCAGACAACAAAGCCGCAGCCTCTTTATCTAGCTTAGAAACAGTCATGCACACCTTATTCTGCACCTTAGATTTTCCAGTAGAAAAAATACAATGCTTGTATTAAATTGCAGTCTAGTTTATGTACTGTATATATTTGAAACAGCTGGAGTTGTGCTAAAGTACTGAAGAAGACACAATGAAAGGCACAATGTTGAAAATAATGCACTAACAAACGTAAAGTATGAAACATTTTATAAGTAATAAAGTTATTAAGAAGACACCACAACAACTGAAATGGTTGGTTCATTGTGCTAGTGTTGGATTGTAAAACCGCATTCACTTTGAAAACTACCAGTAGCTACTGTGTAATAATTAGCTGGGAACTCTCCTCCCCTATCTGTAATAGTGACAACACACCCTTAGAGTTAAAAAGAAGCACTTCATAAATTTCCCCAGACATTATCTTTTAACAATGCATCTAAATCACAACAAGGACTCCAACAAAACGTTCAGTCTAATGGCAGCGTTTTACCACTGGGAAAGTAGCATCTCCACTGAAGCAATTAGGGATTAAAAGCTTTGCTCTGTAGAACAACACTGGAAGTTATAGCAGAAGAAAATGTCCAATTTCTGCCTTAGGTGTGTTCAGTTATTTCAGAAGCCAAGGCACGGCCTGTTAGGAAGTTTATTAAATATGCTGAATGGTCGGAGATGTGTGTTTGTTGTTTGTTGTGGTTGTGAGCACACACGTACAAAATGTATTCCCTATGTTTGTGCCCCAACCTTAACCATCACAACTAAATGCCTAATCCTACAACAGCGTTTTGTGGTTGCAAGCCAAAATGTCCACACAGTTCTAAAACAGACCAACTCAAACTTTGCCCATTAGTGTATGATGTTGATTGACCACTGAATTGGTGTTACTGTACTAATGTAATTGTGTTTCCACAATGGTCCCAAACCCCAGGCCCACCTGACGTGGAGCAGCCCTGTGATCCGAGTCTCCAAGCATGGAGTCCTGAGCTCAGCCTGTATGACACTAATGTGACGTCACCATGTCCTGAAACAGAGGGCTGCACCCTCACACTGAAGTTCCTGCACCCCATTGTTCCACACGCGCTCACCCTCTGGGTGACCTACATATCTTCACGTAAGTTGTGTTTGTACCGATATTTAGGCTTGAGCACATTGAACACGACAATTTGGTGGTTGTTAGTGGTTGTTGTAGGCATTTGCTGCCTTATAGCTTTATAGATCTATATCTATTCAGAGATAGATTAATCTACGCAACTAATTGATCCTATTGGTTTCTGCTTTTCTTTTCCAGCCAATCCAGCTATAGCCAACATAGAGCTTATAACAGATTTGGGGAAAAGCATTAACCTTGGACCACAGCACGTTTTCTGCGATGTACCTCTTACCTTACGCCTAGATACTCTTGACACTGCCATTGCTGCAATAAAACTCTGCACGTTCGATGAAAAAATGGAGATTGATGCAGCCATGTTGTCTTCGGGCCCCAGCAGTCCTCTGTGTTCAGCCTGCAAACCTGTGCTCTACCGGATTCACCGGCAGCCACCCTTTACCAGCCAGCCTCCATTACCACAGACCCAACAGACATACACTGACAGGTAACAATGAAATGCTGTCACAGGAGGCAGTGATTTAAAGGTGTTGTAATTGCTGTTGGAGGCTTTCTTCTCAAGTCAAATGTTTGCTATACAGGAGGCAACTAACCCATAATGGGAACTGTCAGGTGTTTTTTCTGGCCAGATCACCCAAACACATTAAGGGCTACACTGTCACACTGGGCAAGTTCAAAAGTTCACTTTTCTCTCAGTTGTAAATGAATATTTATATCACAGCGGAAGTACCACTACATACATAAACAAAGAACACTCTTAGAGACCCTGATATAACAGCTCAGAGGAAGACTGTGGCAAGAACAGTTTTTTGGGACCACAATGGCATGCATACAGTTAAATAATTAATTTATATGTTTTTATATGTTTATATAGTGCATGATCCACAGCAGCACATCATATATAGATAAAGCCAACAGTTCTCCTTGAACAAGCACTGAGCAACCGGACAAACTCAGTGAGTGATTTCAAAGCACTGAGTGTGCCCTAGAAGACCCTTATAAGGTTATTAAGTCTTTTAACATTGTTCAAAGAAACCCGCTGTAAATGAAAGTGACATTTATGAATTTCACGAAGGTAGAATCAAAACGTTACGTTGTGGGTGCAAAACGTTTAGACACCCCAAAATGAATAGGAAGTGCAGCGTCCAGGATGTGAGTCAACGAAAATGGGTGTGGAATTTAATAGCTCCTTTTGTCGTTTCAAGATTTCTGATTGTAGCTTGTTCCAATTCAGTCGTAATTATATTTGTGAGGCTGGTCCAAGAGGTGATGCCATACACAACACATCTGTTTGAATGTAGCTTTTCTTACAACAGAGGAATTATGCTTTAGTGTTTTTCTGTTTAATTAGTTTTTTCAGTGTAAATTTACTGTAACTGTTTTCTTATGACTGAAATGTGTAACCATCTTTACAAAAGCTTACTACCCTTGCAAGCAATTATCAACATCAAATTAATCCTACACATGCTTTACTTCTCTGTGTGTGTGCTCAGATCTGCCGATCCTCAGGCATCTGCCTCTTAAAAGTATTTGTAAGGGTTTCGTTTTGTTTGAAAAACTCACAATGCAAATAGATCCAACGTGGGGGAAGCTGAGCTGTGACTACTGATCCAAACCTGTTTCAACAAGCATATACTCAATCAAAAGCATTCTGAAGTTTTGGGAACAGTTGAATCGGTTTGTGTTTTGTCTCATACAGTATTGTGAGGTATACAAATGATTACTGGAATCAAATGTAAAACCACAAGCCATTTTTTTATTTTTATTTCGCCAAATAGCAGAGTTCCCTAAAAACTACCCAAACGCTTCCTAGTCTCAACCTTATATGTACAGCTTTTGCAATCATGCTGAATTTCTGAGAGGCTTTGGCTGTTTTACAACGTTGGGTGGATGTTAGGTGGACATAGCTTCAAGAACAGTTTTTCAGGGAACACATCTATGTTACACAAGCTCTGGCTAAGTGCAAAAAGATGTAAGAACCGATGGGAATTGAGTTATGTGTGACTGAAGAGGGCAGAAAGGGGTTGATGTGAAAAGAAGAGTGTTTGAGAGCAATGAGTTTGGAAGAGAAGGGAAAGAGACCAAAAGAGGGAGAGAAAAGATGATGAAAATGAAGAGAAGCAAGGGGAGATGAGGGGAATTGGAGAAAATATAGATAAGTGTAGAAGGAGAGAGACCAATAAAATGTGGGAAGAACGGATGTTTGGAGACATGAAAGTGAAAAGTGATTGATAATGTAGGTGAGGAGAGGAAAAATGAGGGGTGCGAAATAGAAAGAGGGGGCAGAAGGAGACGACAGCTAAGCTAAGGTGAAACATAGCTGAGGCTGAGTTTTTTTTTTCTATCCAAATGTGAGCAGCAGAGGCCATAAACACTGCTTGGATCAGGTCCTCAGCCGTTTCCTCCTACTGAAACTGCACCACGGTCAACACAGTGCAGGGGACAAGTAGGACTGCTCAATTAATCAAAATTCCACGTGATGTGGGGCTAAAAACTCCAGTTATTCCTGAGTGCATCAGGAACAAATATTGTTTTCGGCGTAAGTTGGCATAACTATCCATAACAACAATTTACTTGTACTACGCTGTTACTCTATCAATTTAGAGGTGAGGTTTAGAAGATGTAGAAATCCTAAAACATTTTTTATTAATAGATTTGTAATATGTATCAAATTAGGTTCTTGGAACATGTTCAGTGTGTTTATTTTAAGATTAGGTCTTAGTCATGACATCAAATGTCTCTTGGTTTTAGTCATGTTTGGCACATTAGCATGTCAAGCTCCTCCTTTTTTATTTTTAGCCTTTTTTTAAGTAAGCTTAAAGTTTGGACAGCAGAGTTTCCAGAGGTAGAGTCTGGTACAAAAACATATAAATTCCTTCACTCAAGCTAGAGTACTAATTAAATTGTACTTAAAATACAATGTACAGATACTCCACTAAGAACAGTGTGTATTGTATTTTACATGTGTATGTTAAGCAGTATTGAATCAGAAGTCTTTTTTGAAGGTGGAAAAATCTGCAGAGATGCTTAAAGTAGAGTGGAGTAAATTTTATCCAGCAGTCAAAAGCAGGAATGAGGTGTTCTGTTAGTGTGCACTCGCCACTGGTTTGATAAATTCAATTGAAGAGAAATGTCCTTTTGAACATTTGAGCATGTTATTTTAAAATGGTTGGAGGATATAACTTAATATTTATACAGTGGAGGGAAATGGGTCATGCATTTTTTTTTTTCCTGTAGAGTCTAGAAAACGGGACACAGATCGGTGATTTGTGCCTCTCCTGGTTAACCTGTGCTGAGACGAGTTATAGGCGCAGCTCACTAAAAAGATCAATAGCATCAACTCTGGAGCCAATATACATAGACACTGCCAAAAGCCCAGGGTCACTGGACACAAGGTAATAGTGAGAAGCCTCATTGAGTGAAAGCTCCACTTGTGCTGTGATCCCAAGAGCCACAGTTTGCAAACTCAGTTAGGATCAATGCAGATGTTGAGATGCTGACCTGGACATGCTGTACAGGAAATACAGTCTCTTCTCTCCTCCCCAGGTCTTTAAGTCAGGGAATCAAGTACCGGTACACAATCAAGGTGGAAGAAAATGGACTGCTCAGTGAACCCTCCCCACCTCTCTTCTACACACATGGACAGTTCTACTGTGGGGATGGCATTATACAGGGGTCTGTGCAATTCACAGTACACTTCACATAATTACATTTACTTAACAAGTGATTCTAATCAGTCTAGTGGTCCACTGTTTTCTTTATAGGACAGAGGAGTGTGATGATAGTAATTTGTTGGATGGGGATGGCTGTTCTAAAACATGTCACAAGGAAATGGGCTTCAACTGTAATGGTGAGTAACTATGTACATACATGTTTTATTGTCAGATGTCAAACTCACTCTTTCGCCCTCACATGTAACACATAACTGTCAAATAAACCTTTAGTGTGGAAGAGCAGGCACAAAATGGCCAGACATGACATTCATTGCTCATGCAGCAATGTTAAGAAAAAAAAAATCTAACCAATCAGAATTAATTTACAAGACATAAAAGCTTCTGGTTTGAATTGATTCCACAAACCATTAGTGTAACAACACAACAACAGAGAAAACAGATGAGCTAAGCTAGCTTTTGGTTTGCTAAGTTATTTTTTGCAACTCCTGCTCAGAAATCTGACAAACTTTGACATCGGGCTGGCAAGAAACACCAGAAAAACAAAGTTAGTGGTGAAGTACACTGTTCTGTCTCAAAACACATGTTAGGACTTGTATGACTTGTTTCCTTTATTAAATTGGTTTCGGCTTTTATGAGCAACCGGTACAATCTGAATTTTAATAAACAGAGTTTATTGTTTTTTCTCTTGTTGCAGTTTTAGATTGGACACTTTGTAAATAATTATGAGCTTGTAATAACCATTTGAAGTTTGTTGTCATTTGAATAATTATATGCAATATTCCTTATCTGAAGTCAGTAAGGTGTTTTTTTTATATTATCAAATCACATCTGCAACACCAGCTCTCCCCACTCAGATTACAACCAGCTGTAAAAGCCTTTGCATCTGATAATAGTTATCCAAGGACACCATATTTAAATGGTTTGGGGCCACCGTGTAGTTCTGACACCAGAATCACAGGCTGAACAAAGGGAGTTTTATCTATTTTTTATCCTTTCCTGACAGTGTATGTTTTTGTGTGTGTACCCAACAAGAAGTTTTTATTTAAGAAGGCATGGTTACTTAATGTTAAAGCCCTGGGATGTGACATTTTTTCATTCGAATGACAGACTAGGCCAAGGGCACTACCAGTCTTTGCCGCTGCATTGCCTGGTTCATCTGTTTCCAATGAAGTCTTGATGTTGTGTACAGCGTAAATAAAACCACAAAACAATGTACTGTAACTGTAAATACTGTCTGACCTACAGTATATTCAAATGAATACACCACAAAGACAATGATATTTAATGTTCAAACTTGCAAACAAATAATCACTCATTTTAAATTTGAATGTTTAAATACTGTATATACTTTAACAAGCAAGGATGTGGCAGAGTTCTCCTTCAACAATTTAAGAACAATGCTTCACAATGTGCAATGCATTTAAAAGAAGACATTCAGTGGTTAGAACTATTTCCTCACATCCCAGGTGTCTTTTTGTGGAGAGTTTGTATGTTCTCCCTGTGTGTGTGGATTTTCTCTGAGTTTAGTTTCCAGAAAAACCATTGACAGTTAACACAGTCAACAACATTTACAAGTTAAAGCTCTACCATACAAAGCTCAAACCATACATTAGCAACATCCAAGAACACATTGGAACATGAATGAATGAAATGTTGTTTGGAAACCACGAACAAGCAGCGTCTTTATTATATACTTTAGCCACATTTACTTATAGTAGATTGGCCTGCCTGCAGTCCAGATCTGTGTCCTACTGAAAGTGTGTAGCACCTTATGAAGCACAAAATAGGACACAGATATAAAAAAAAATATTCAACCCCTGTTCAACAACTGAAGTCAGCCATCTACAAAGCTTTTTTTTTGCTAGAGGTCTTCTTTAGCTCACACTGAAAGAATTATGAGATGAGAGTAGGTGTAGCTGTGCTGTTGTATATGTGGCTTCATCCTCCATTATAACACACTGAGTCATAACACACCTTAGTTTGTCCAAACACTCTTTAGTAGCACAAAGTCTATTTAAATCTGTTTGTCCTGTTAATAACATGCACCTTTTTGGTGATTTGTGGATACAGTCAGTGGAGAGGATGCTTTTTAGGTCTTGTATTGTCTCCACGAACAGCTAGATGGTTAGTATTCATGTCTGGTTTTATGTTATGAGAGCTTGTTACAAAGTAAAATGTCCATCATCGTCAGGGAAACAGACTATTGGGATACTATTATGCTGTGACTGAAGCCGTTACATCTGTTTTTTTTACAATATAATATAAAATACATCATGACTAGGAAGGAAAACAATTTGGCAAAAACAGGTTGTTGCAAATTGTAACACTTAAAATTAATGATTTCGTTGTTCATCTTAGTCATAAGCAGAATATTTGTTTGGGTTTGTGTACCACATTTGGTCGACCCACTTAACTCCCACTATGTCCAATTGTCCAGCTCTGCTTTGTTGCGCTTATGCAATTTATTGTTTTGCAGTTACCACACCAGTGACTTTTATAGTCATCCCATTATGCGCAAACCATGGACAAACCGCATTTGATATGGTTGTTAATAAATGCCGCTTTCAGGTTGTTTTTTTATAGATTGTTCGTTTTTTTAGTTTATTTTTAACTGCCTGATTAACTTGCACAACATGGTAAGAGCGTGCAAGTCTTTAATAAAAAACAGATGGTCTTAATAGTCAAGTAAAAGACCGTCAATCAGTCAGGAAACATGAATTTAAGACGATTTTCACAGGTACTGGGTATTTTCAAATCAGGGGTGGGGTGTTGCAGGAGGTCAATATGAATAGTCTAGGATTAATTAAAGCTAATCATGTCGCAGTGACTTTCAGACAAAGCTTTGTATAACTTCTACAGTGGTCCAGATGCCTTCTGAAGAATTTTCTGCTTTTTCATAGATAGCTGCTGCATTACACACGGTTGTTCTGCACGTACTTCATTATGTGATAGACTGCACACTCAGATAACTACATTTGTATAGTTATTATATTTATTTATTTTCATGTAATGCAGGGGACATGTTTTTCTCCAGTATCCGTTTTCATGCAGAAATATCTGACAGAGCATGTTTATCTTAGGAATACTAGCTCCCAAGAATCAGCTGTCAACAAAAAATTATATGTGGTTGCATTGTTTTTACTATGGTCTGCTTTTCGTCATGGTAGACAGGTATTGAGTTACTTTGTTTTATTTCCCCTTGCTTAATGTTACTGGATGTTTGTACTTGTAGCTAACTTGATAAAGGGCAAGTTAATAAAAAATCAATTCAAAATTTATTAGCAAGTACAAGAAAAAGCAAAAGCAGTATATTTTTTCCCCCAGATTTGGGATGAGTTTTAATCATTGCATTGATAGCTCTTTGTAACACATACATTAATGCTGCACTTGTCACATGATGACCCATGGCCAGTTGAAATGAAACTAACTGGCCAAGTCACATATCAGGTTCTCTTTCTGCCTATTAATATTACAAAATTATTTTTTATCTTCAATAATTAATAGGAGTCAAAGTTCACTTCTTTCCTCAATTTACGGTCTGTTGACAGCATAGAGAGTCAGATATGGTTGAGCTGACGTGGCTAATATTACAAGTAGCCAATGAAAATACAGAATAGATTTGCTCAGATTTGGTTCACTGACAAATAGATTTGGATGGGAGTGTAACAGTGGGGGATGAGTCTATACCCTGCCAGATTAAGAAACCAGGTTTTTATTCTTTCATAAATCCTCCTCTCTCATTCTCTTTTCCATCTCCCAAGGTGAACCCAGTCAGTGTTATGTTTTTGATGGTGACGGCATATGTGAGGAGTTCGAGCGGGTCTCCAGTGGTCAAGACTGCGGCTACTTCACACCCTTAGGCTACGTGGACCAGTGGGCGTCCACGGCCAGTGCTTCTCACCAGGACCCCAATCACTGTCCTGCCCACGCTGCCACCAGGGAACCATCGCTTAGCAAGGTATGAAGTGTGAACCACAAAACATAGAAATATAAAAAGATTCCAATGACAAACTTCCCATGAGATTGTCTTTGGAAATCCTCAACTCTGGGTCATATTGTTTTACATAGAGGCTCAAAGTCATACCATAAAATAAACTGTTAATGAAATGGATCAGATGTAACATGTCCTTTTTTTATTTGTTATCATGTGTCAACATGTATATCAAAAGCATCATGGGAAAATAAAATCAGCTATCTAATCTTTATTCAAATGAATGGAGGTGGAGCGAACCCCAACTAAACTTCAGCAGTTCCACTTAAGCAGACTCTTAAAAAAAATAAACACATCAAGCAATATTTCTCAGCAGTGTAATGAGCCAGTGCATTATTGATTAATATAAACACATGTCTGTTTTGAAAGATGGATTTTGAACCCAGTGGATAACGATGGATAATGCAGCTGGGCACTTCTCGGGTGCTTTGCACAAAAGTTATGTTAAAACGGTTGTGTCGACAGCAACTTTAAATACTGCATTTTTCAAATCCTTTATTTCTGTACTTCTGTACTAATTCTTCCTCTTCCTCTATACCAGTCACAGCTTAGATATGTGCCAGGAAATGTCTTCAAACACACAAGGTTTATATTGTTGATCTCTCAAATTATGTCACAGTTTGGTGCTATGTTTAGTAAGTATCAAAGAAATAAAGGGTGAAGCAAAGTAAAGTCTACTCAGCCTGGCAATAACATGATTTAAGTCACTTTTATCATGGGAGGATTTTTGGTGTCAGACACAGTGGTTCCAGCATCTTAGAACTGGCAAACCTCCTAGAATTTGTCCTGCTACAGTGTCTGCATGAGGAAAGGTGCAATAAACAAAACAAATTACGTGTCATGACCTGTCAGACGCTTCACTACTTGCTATTTTTAAAACAAAAACCAGTCCAATCCAACTCCAAAGAACACTCCAAGAAAAAAAAAATTCAGAAGTCACAATAAAAGTTTTGGTAGGATGATAAGAATAGAACCAGCACATGTCCATTTTATTATTTAGTTGATTAGTTATTATTGTCTACCCAAATAATGTTAAGTATTGCTTTTCTGCATGAAGCTCTGCAGGTACCAGCATTTTGAGATGAGTGAGAAACAGCCCACGGACGCCTGGTCCCCCTGCACAGCCCAGTCTGATTTAAGTAATGATCTGGAACATTCATTCTGGCTGAAGGTACGTGTTTTTTCCCCCTTCGGCGAATGTCGATGGGTGGCTACTCTCGTCTTCCCCGGGTCCCAGCACTTTCCAGTCCTTTTTTCAAATAGGGTTAAAGGGCCTCTCACACAGACTGTTTGCTCAAACATCCACATTTCCTTGACTTTAGTTGCATGATTCATCCACATTGCATGAATCATGCAATTGTTATAAAGCAGTTGGTTATTATAATTACAAATTTTTGCAGATCAACTGTGATTTATGGGTTCTAATGATCTGTAGATGATTACCACATTATAACTAACTCTATACTTTTGTATTTAGTTTCATTTTTGACTGTGGGGTACTAATCAGTGAAATCAGTAATGATCATTAAAATTTTACTAAAATTGAAAAAGCAACCATTATCTAATTAAGTCACTAGGTTTATATAATATTTCCATCTGCTAGAATGATAATAATAGACCTCTTGCTGATCTTTAATACATTATTTATTATTATAATTTGTCTGGGAGAACAGAAAACATTATTACCTACTTCTTTTTCCCTGTCATGTAAAAATAATTCTTGAATATTAGATACAGCACCATGAACTGAAATTGTTGACACTTGCATTCATGGCCACTTCTGCAGTTAAAATGATTCACAAGCATAATTGCTCAGCTTGTCTTTGCGGCTCCAATATACTCAGGGCTTCACATATTTTAGTTGTCCTGCTTTGTGTATGCTGTATTTGGATCTGGCTTTCTACTCCAGACCCATGTCTGGTTCTCATATTTAGTAGTTTTGTATTATTTAATCTTTCCACAGGACAGTTCCCACAGTCGGCTCTGCAGATTCAGACTAAGCATAAGCTTGCTGTTGATTTGACGTCACTGATTTTTTTGGTTGTGGTGCTTTTGGTTGAGTCCTTTGCAGTGACAAGATTCTTCCTCATACATACAAACTCATTTTTTCCTCATCATTTCCACTATATTTATGAATGACTCATCTTTCTTTTATGAACAGCCTTTTTATCTGACGTTTGCAACCTCTCTAAGGCCACCTTCTCCCTAAAGACTCTTTCACTATCTGAAATGCCTTCATTAAAACACCAATATCGTCAAGCTCTCTACACAAAACACTTCCTTTAAGTGTTTTTTTTTTCAATCTCCCTCTCCTTAAACATCTACTCTTGCTTAATCTGAACAGCTGTCTGAAAGCTGCCAGTTGGTGTCTTTATTTGGAAGCCCTTTCTCAGTTTCTGAAAGACCTTGAAATTTTCTTTTGAGATACTCTAGCCAAAATTGGTCATTCATCTGTAGGCTTGACAGGTGGCTGTGAAGAGAATAAATGCCAGGGTCAACTTAGAATCGTAGTGAATTGCAGCACAGTTGCTCTATAACTGCTGCTTAGTATACCAGCATGTACATATCACAATACCCATCTACTCAGTGTAATAGACTTAAATCCATACATTTTTGTTTTCTAAATCCATATTTATTAACATGGATTTAACTGTTTTTGTGTAACTTCATTTTAACTTCCCTCGTAATACCAATGACACCACGGCTTGAGAAATCATACAGACGTACACTTACGCACTACAGGGCAAGATCCAGCTTCTTTTGAAAGGTCTTGAAAATGGCCTAGCAAGTATATCTGCAACCAAATCTATGTCCTCTCCTCCTTCAGCCATTATGGGTAAAAAAAATTGTAGATCTATTTGATCAGGTAATTCATAGCGATAGCACTGCCTCCTCTCAGCAAGTATCCATGATTGCATACACCTTCAGCCTGAGGCATGTTCAGCATGACGACTTACTGCTGCCAACGTTTTATATATATGTTTAGGTAAAATAAATTAGTAATTATAATCACAATTTATGGTTATGTCAGACCAGCAGAGAAGACCTTGCTGAGTAATCCAGCATTTCAGTTTTTATTATACTAGTTTTGCACTGTCAAGTTACCAGAATGAATTAACTACACCAATAAACT
Source organism: Macropodus opercularis (assembly GCA_030770545.1). Classification (NCBI taxonomy): domain Eukaryota; kingdom Metazoa; phylum Chordata; class Actinopteri; order Anabantiformes; family Osphronemidae; genus Macropodus; species Macropodus opercularis. The sequence continues at coordinate 3,437,434 of CM061105.1, forward strand.
CATTAAAGATTTGTTGTTTACTTCCTGTGACAATTTTGAAATGTCTTTTCAGTTGGGATTTGTCCATCCTGGAGTCGCAGCCTCTGTAATAGTGTATCTGGCTTCAGATGGGTCATGGTCTGGGGACCAGTGTCGGAGAACAGTCACCATCCTTTTATCTGATACTACTGCAAAAAATCACTCACTTGGTACATTTTTAAATCTATAGTTATAAAAATATGTACAAAATATATGTCTAACTAAATAGAGTTATATGTTTATATATTGATGTATGTATATTTGATATTTTATAAGAACATAATATTATCATACTACCTAGTAAAATCAGAAGCTAAACTGGAAACCCTCTGTGCCTAGGGACACATGACCTTTCATGCCACCGGAACCCATTGGTTGTAAACGTAACCCACGACCTCTCTGAGCCTTTCTACCTAACGACCTCCGTTATCCTGCTCTTCTCCTCCCGCTCTGTGGCAGTGGGAGCTGTAGCCCTGAGGACCTCCTGCCACTTCAGCACCTTCGCCCTGACCGGGTGCGCATCCGAGGGTGGGCTCCCCCACAGCTAACTACCCAACACACACACACACACACACACAGCAACCATTTCACACTGGTTTGCAACTCTACATACTCTACATCTGTGAATCCCAACCTCTTTCATCAGGTGCGTCGTGCAACATTATTCACATTGGTTCTTTAAGTCAGTGGCATGTCGTGACAAGCAAAACAATTAAGTGCTCTTCCACAGAGGACAGCTGAATGTTCCATTGTCATCAGCTGGATGTATCACGCTAATTACAGTACTTACTACATAGTCATGCTTCGAGTGAGACAGCGCAGGTAATAGTGGTGGATAAATATTTGATAAGAAAAAGTCCTCAATCTGACCTAGATCCTGGAGAAAATTCTGACTCTGATGAAACATGGGTAGTGGTCAGATGAAAGCAAACAAGGTGAAATCAAAGTAATTTGGCCTTTTGATTTACTTTTACTGGGGAACCTATCGAGCCAACTCCACTATGACTGGTGTGCAGGGAAAGGTTGTCCAACATGGACCCACGTAAAAAAACGCCATCTCCCAACAACACACACCTCACTACAAAAAATCAACAGGGACTAATTTGTTAAAATGAGTGAACAGACGGAGAAATGGGTTACTTAGAAAAAACAACAACATGAATGAGAGAGCTCTTAAAGCTACCAAGTTTCTAAACGTATTACTAAATCCAAACATTTATACTGCCTGCCTGCAAAATGATGTTAGAAGAGATGCTTGGCACTCAAAGAAATAGCCCAAGTACCTGTATCAGATACATTAAGATTTTCATTATATATACTGGCATGGCATGTTTGTTTGGTGATTCTTTTCTAATGTAAAATATGTGCTGTGGCTTGAAAAGGTTGGGAAACATTGCTCAACATATGATATCTGATACAGATTTATAAACCTTGGGACTTAGACAAGTTGCATATGAAAGATTAGGCCACCTAGTTGCCATCTCTGCATTTTCTTGACTCTCATCCATCTGTTTTTCCTCTGTTTTTTCCCCTCTATTTAAATTAATTTTAATAGCTGTTTACAGCTGCCATGTCAGATGAACAACTGTAGCCCTCCAAAGATAGAGCATGCCTCTGTGAGGTAGGTTCCGTAAAATAAAACACTGTTTGTTGAGTAATTTAAAGTGTCGATATATCTATATCTTAATATGTCTGTTTAGATGTAAAGGAGAAGGGGAGGCCTCCTCATGCTCTGTTCACTGTCACCGTGGTTTCAGTATCACTGTCCTCAATGGCAAGAGAATACAACCCAATCAGGTACAGTGGATGTTATGCAATGACATTTGAATGCATTGCCTATGAACCCTGGTACCAACAGGATACCATACCAAAGATTCTTAGTCATCCAGGTGAGTTTATCTGGAAACCGGGTCATGGCAAAAGCAGCTGTGGTACCTGTTGCTTTGAAAACTAGGACAACTTGGAGAATAGAGAAACAAAAATGCCACCAACAGTACAGTACAGTATGCTGAATTTTGATTCCAGGAAATAGTAGGAAGCATCACCACAAATTTTCTTTCTTCCAGAGAAAAGCAGAGCTGGAGTGTTTTCATGGTTCATGGGATCGTGTAGTTGGCTGTCAGCCTGTAGACTGTGGCCTGCCTGATCAGTCTCATGTCTACCATGCCATATTCAGTTGCCCCTGGGGAACCACCTTTGGAAAACAATGTTCTTTCACCTGTCAATCACCAGCCATACTACAAGGTAAGTGTTGACTGTGAGAGTCAAATAAATATATATATATATTTAATTTTTTATTAAATACCTTTCAAACCAAGCCTCCCAGTATTAGCAAGGAAAAGGGCAGACATAAACTATGCGTCTGTCCTCTTATGCAGTTGTAGAGCCTCTCTGCAATTGACTTACTGATTTAAATCTTAGTCTTCCAACCCTGGGTTTCATAAAACTAGTTAATAGCTTATATGTCAACATTTGGGGTTTTATGATGGTTAAAGTTGTATGTTTGCAAACATTTGTTTATGCGAAAACATCTGATGTTTGCGTCATGACAACAACCTTGGAATTACTGGACGCTTACTGCAGGTTGAATGACAGCTGCAATCAGTCTTTTAGCAAACAGGTAAATTACAGTAAGATACTATCAAAAGCGGCCATCGTTAAAATGAAGTTGGCATAAAATCTTAATATAAAACAGTTACAGTCAGTTACTGGGTAGCTGTTGTTACAGGGTGTCTCTTGTTTAAAACATTAGTGCATCAGGCAGCTAAGACAAGACAAGACAAGTAATGAACAATGAAATGCTCTTTTCTAAATTACGTCCATGCCTCACGATGCAAGCTCCTTATGTTGCTGCTGCATATATGACCGCTTGTGAACTTGTGATAGAAACATCTGAATGGCTACAGTTGTAGGTTCCGTATCTATTGGCCGGTCGCGCTGCACATGCTCCCCATCTTTGCCAACACACAGCATGTGTTACATCATAGTGACCAGTCAGTGGCGGTCAGCTTACACGCATAGCGCACTGTGTGTAGCATTGAGAAACGGATTTACCAAGGTGGTCTCGGGGTCAGGATTGGGAATTGTGACTATTACTGAATGGCTAATTTGGGGCAGATTTCTATTTTTATTTATTTATGTGTTAGTTGTATTCAGTATTATTCTGTAGACCTATTAAGGCAGATTAGGTGCTGTTGTGTTTAGGGACCTTTGCCATTTACATTTTCTGTTCCTCTTTGCCTATGGACTAATTATAATCATCATATGCACCTGGACTGAGTCACTCAGTATTTTCATTTCGGTTTCATCTGCTACTTTAAGTTATGTAACCATTGCCAATTATCCTATTATTATGTACAGTATGGCATCCATTTGGGTTCCGCATCTTGTTAGTTGGTATGTCTCATAGTAAGGTGTGGCTTAACGTAGTCTGTTTTTAATGTGAACCTTCGTTGGTTGATTTGCTGAGATTAATCGCAGACTCTAGTTCTTTGCTTGTGTGACTCACTGTGAACCGTGATTATATCTTTTTAGACAACAGACTGTAATTAGCGTTCAGTGGTGGTTTTCTGAGGACGAAAAAACTGGACTCGAACCATCACTGTTGTTTAAGGCAAGCTTCTTACATGTCGCTGTCGGAGGACCTCAATACAATGCATAAATTGTAGGACAATCAGACTTTGATCTCAAACACGGAAATGTAGGACATGTATTGTTAATATACTATGATCAATAAGGATATCCCCCACATCTTGTACAGTCAGTCCTGTACAGGATTGACTATACAAGCTTATACAATAGCTGCCTAGGTTACGGTGGATCGAACACTATAATGCCACTGAGACATCAGGGTACCACAAGCGCACTGCAGTAAAAACATCTATTCAAGTGCTACATGTACATGTGATCATCTCACACACGCACAAACAGCCACACACTTTTCTGTAACTATTGCTGTGAGATGATTCGCTGCTGTACAGGGTATCTTAACTCCTAACCATCAGGACTAAACCAAAACCTAATTAAGCCATGACCAGCTGGGGTGAAAAGATGTGATACTAGACAAAATGTCTTTGTGTTCAAACTTTTTTCTCCATGCCATTTTATAAAACAGTTCACACTGTGTAATGAAACTGTGACTGTAAAACATCATTTGCTCTATAACCAGACAGCGCAAACAAACCCGGCCATTCGTTAGCACCACACGGACATGCACACACTAACCTGTAACCTACTTCACTAACACACGGGCATTAAAACAAAACATTACCTATGCTTTGTATTGCCAGTCACACAATGCTGTGGATTCTTCTTGATTATATGGAACAAGCGTGATGTCTACTCAACTTGTGTTTGTGGTCAGAAAGCCATAGTGAAGGCCCATATTGTGGTACAGTTAGCAGTAAAGATCTGTGGCTTAAACATCTAAATACAGATTGCACAGAAATAATTCTACTTGTGGTTTTTGGTTTAGTGAAACGTTTGAAGGCCATCATGTATCACTCAACAGTGAAATCACAGTGAATATTTTGAATATCCACACCAGCTGTAACTGGTAAATTTTGATAAACACCAACAGAACTTTTAAATAGCTTTTAAAAATGAGATGCTATGTTAAAGATCCATTGCGTTTTTATAGACCCAATAAAAATTGTGAAAGGTTTAGGGTATTATGATTCTTCACGCATGCCAGTCAGTCAGCGCTTCACGTGCGGCCATACAGGCATAGAAAATATTAGCTTTGGGCAACACTGAAGCTGTGGTCGCTTTCTATTCATATGTGTTGAAAACAGAGCCATGAAACCAACAGCAGAACATTTTGTGGGACAGAAATGAATCTTTGTGCTGCTTCAGTGTTTGTCTCTGCTTTAGAGTAAAGTAAAATATGAATGAATGTTTAAGTAGGTGGGTAGAGGAGGTTTCTCACTGACACTAATCACTCTGTTCACTAATCACTAATCACATAAAACTCAATCTCTAAACAATTAGGATAATTTCTCAACGCTTTAAGCCTTTTGCACAGTTTTAACTCAGGACTACAATTATTTATCAATCTGTAGGACTCACACAATAACAAAACGACTAATTTGGTGACACTGGCCAAATAACTAACATAAGAATTTGAGGTTTGAGGTTGTTAAGTTAAGGATGTTAAGTCTAATTTGAAAAATGAGCCTAAAGCAAGAGAGAAAAAACTTGAAATTGAAGCTTTCCTGTTTCAGGTAAAACTATGCATTAATTAAAAAAGGAATGAAGTAAACATACTTACAGAGTTAATGTTTTAGTTTAGTGGTTTCATTATAAAAAAATGAATAATTGTACACTGCCAGTCAACAGCTACAGTATGCGAAAATTCAATAAAATTACTGCTTTTAATTTGAAATACTGTCAAAAGCTCTGTTTCACCCTCTTCACTCCGTAGGTGACAGTGACAGGCTGGCGTGTTTAGAGGATGGGCTGTGGTCTTTCCCAGAAGCCTATTGTAAGATAGAATGTCCAGAGGTCCCAAACATACCTGATGCCAAGCTCCTAACAGCAGACTGTCTGGCTTCAGGTCATGATGTTGGCACAGTTTGCCGTTACAAATGCAACCCAGGCTTCTATGTAATAGGAAGCCTCCAGAAGAAGACCCTGAGGTAAGTGTTGTAGGACAGTGGCATCTCAGTACACAGAGAATAGCAGCACTGTTGCCTGAGTTTGGAGCCGCTGTCATATTATTATTACCTACCACTATGTATATTTTACTTTTGTAATACTAGTACATACGTGTAGATTTTCATATGAAATGTGTTTGCCTCCCTGTGTAATGGAGGAAATTCTTTCTTTCCCAATGGTCGCTAGTTAATGAAATTAGAATATTTTAAGCGCCAGCAGAATATGCTTCACACCCCCAACCCCCGGGGCGATGTTTTAAGTATCGAAAGGTACAGTTTAAAGAAAAGTTTTAATTCATCATCTGCAAAAGAATATTCATTTTTGGAACAAGTTCCCATTAGGGCCCAATAAAATATATACTGCTTCTGACTGGGCCTCATCATTACTTTGCCTGTAACTGCTAAGGGAGGAGACACGAGTACGTTTAAGTAGAGTAAGGTTATATTTTCATCTCTAGAGTGTTCACACAATCCAGTTTATACTACTGTCAATTTTTTGTCTTGTTATGTATTGTACCATAAAGTATTAGTAGTATCGAGATTGGAAAATTTGATTAAATCAAGTATTTTTAAAAAGTCTCTTTAAAAGAGAGTTTTGCTACTATACACAACAAGAAAAATATATAATTTCTATCTAGTAAAAAACTAAAAGTAAAGATTCATTTGCTGATAAGTATTCATGGGTTACAATTTCTGAAACCTTTAGACTTTATAATGATAAGCAATATATACACACATTATTAGTTCTACATACACCAGGCAGGCATAGTATTATGACCATCTTAGCCTATTTCTTCATCATGGCAACTGTCAGCAGGTGAGATATTGCGTTTTAGGCAGCAGGTGAACATTTAGTCCTCAAAGTGGATGTGATGGATGAAACAACAATTGGCAAGCATAAGTATTTTAGCGTGTTTGTCAAGAGCCAACCTGTGATGGCTGGATGACTGGGTCAACTCTTGTGGGATGTTCCCAGTGGGATGTTCCCAAAATGGCAACAGGGTTATGAGTGGCCACAGCTTATTGAGGTAGTTCACCATACCTTAGAACTATTATTTACTTAATAAAATAAGTAAAATTAGTAAATATGATCAGTGGTGTTGTGTAAGATGTCTTATCGTGTTAACATAACTGTAAGAAACCTCTATTTAGGTGCAGCGTGTTCAGATGTGTTTCTGTGGATGAAGTGCGTGTTTTACTTAGAATAAAGCTCACTTAGAGAGGTTTTCTGTAGGAAATATTTCAAGTTGGAGTGCCTGCAAGAGGGACAGTGGGAAGAAATGGGCTGTGAGCCAATATCCTGTCCACCAGTACCTGACGTATTCCAGGGCATGTACACCTGCACCAACGCCCTGTACTATGACACCATCTGCACCCTGCAGTGCCCGGACACAACTGAAAGTGTAAGAATGTACAACTGCTATTTGCCCAATGTTATTACTCTTGGTTTTGATTAAAGATTGCTTTGATTAAAAATGATATTACTCTTGGTTTTGATTAAAAATGTTCTCAATTGGTGAAAAAAACATTTAAAGCTTCAATGTGAAGGACGTTATCAACTGTTAACAGCTGAACCTGAGTTCTTGTGAGACAAAGTGAATTTTATTGTTTATTTTATGTTTTTAGAGTGACATTCGCTGTACTAAAGATGGCGTATGGACGGCAGAGTTCACAATGTGCTCCAAGTCCCAGGGATCCTGCTCTCGTCCTCCTGATGTCAACTCTGTGGAGTATACTTGTGACCATGGGATGGATGTTGGTAAGCATTGCCTTCTTACAATACGATACAAACTATAAATTAAATAAACAGTGAAGTATTTAGATATGTCTTGGCGTTGTTCATTCAAACCTACTGATAAATAATAGTCCACTGATGAATGAACTCCACTGCTTTCATACAGCACATTTAGTAGCCTTTCTTAAGTCAGTCCTGAGGGAGGCTGCTCTTTCCTTTTTAATATGGTGGCCAAAACATTAGAACCGCCTCGTACAATTTACTCCCGTGTTGTAATTGATGGAATTTGACTCTGGACGTCGTCAGTCTTCATGACTGTAGCACAGTAGTTCTGAAATCAGTTTGTGAAAGCTGACATGCTTAAAAGCTGAAGTGAGCTTGTAAATTTAGTGCTTGTAGAATTGGCTCAAGGTAGTATATCACCTATATGTCTGGACAGTCTTGCAAACCACACACACACGGTCATTGAAAAAGGAAGTTTATTGACATGCCGTAATGCCCCTTACACTAACCACTTACCATGATACATGAGACATTTGACATTGTTTTCTTCTGTGTCCTTGCAGGTGCTGTTTGTTACCCAACATGCATTGTGGCTCTGGACATGGATTTGCGTGATCCTGTGGTCCTTCCCAATGGCACTACAGCTGACTCTTTACAACACTGGATGGTGCCAACGAAAGTCCAGGTCAGAATCACGAGGAAATAAAACAAGTACTCTTGAGGTCAGACCATTTCCAGGCTGTTATGCACAGTGGTAGCACTTATTAGTGTCCATTTGTACTGTGTCTTTTGCCCATTGGCGCCTCAGATGCTCACTGAAAGATACTGTATCTAAGTATTTGCCTTCTACCCCAATAGCCTATGGGGTGGTGGTCTGTAACTGTCTGAAGTTATTTTACATTTGATCCTTATCTGTGTTAATTATCTTGCTTCCTAGCTGTAGTACACCTACTCAACTTGGAGGAGTGGTGGCATCTGTTTCCATATGGTTTCATTTTGCATGATGAAGGAAGAATGAGATAGCTTGATCGGTGTGAAAAGGGTTGTGGTTGTTTGTTTTGGTGCTTGTAACGGGCCCAGCACTGCATGTCCTGAAAGCTGATCCGGTGACAAATAGCACTGATATTTTACACAAAACACTCGTCAGAATAAATAATTCAGCCAAACATCTGGTAACTGAACCACAGTACGGAATAAACTGGCTACTGCTCGTCTTCTGTTAATAAGCACAAAGTGAAGTTTAAGATACAGCTAATTTATGGTTCAGTGGACAAAAATTACATTAACTGTAATATATCTTACAATAAACCTAATATCTTTGTGTTAATACATTGTTAGCTTTATAAGATTCAGACTTATGTACTCAGAATATATATATATATATATATATATATATATATATATATATATATATATATATAAATAAAGGAAAATAAAAGGTAAAGACACTAAATTCAGCTAACAATCCTACAATGCATTGCTCAGTGATCTACAGGTGAATAAAGGTGTGATGCAGGAGGCCTACAATTAATTAAGAACATTAATTTAGATCTACCGACAGAGCTACTGAGTGTAAATGAATAAAGGGATCAGTAAATGGATCCCCTCCTGTGTTATCTAGCCAAGTCTTGGATGAAATCATGTCACTGTAAGTATTAAATGTACTTCAACATCTCGTGTCTGGTCAGACAACATGTGTCGAATCAGGAAACATCTGGTTTATAGTGAGAGTATTAAGTGAGATGACTTGCTCTCAATTTAACCTAAATTTAATTGAAATTACGTTGCTAACTATAACACCAGGGATCCCTATAGATTTACACCACCTAACTTATAACGAGCCATACAGTATTTGTAAAATCTGACCTTTTAAACAAGAAATTGTAGAAAGTCAAAATAATATATAACTGGGACCAGAAACAAGTTTAAAAATTTACATATTAAACTAATAATTTCCTTTTGATATATATATATATATATATATATTTTTTTTTTTGCCACATATTTTAAATATATGAGTCACTGAGACTATCTAATAATTAATAACCCAGCCAGACTCAGCCGAGATCTTTGCGTCAACCTAATGTGTTTTATAACTGAAACGTTGACAAGCTATTACATTTCAGTTTCGAAGAGAACATGGTGAATTCCCAGATGCACTGATCAATCACACTATCACACAACACAATACGCCTTGTGTACATAATTGTGTGTTTGTTATCATTCAAATGTTTTAGCATTACTGGAAAACTCAGGCAGAAAGCAAGAGTAAAGGTTCCTGCTGACGTCAAAAGCCTTTTAGGAAATACTCACATCTTCCAAATACACAGTGTCCACACATCAACATGAAGAAACAAATGTCAGATTTCTTATGTTTTTCTTCAAAGGTAGGTCATGTTAACCTAATATCATATCTTAGTAATCGCTTCGACGTGAATGCTGTCGCAAGCAGTGCTCAACCTTTACCTTCACTTTGGGTGGTCAGCCAGCCAGCCAGCCAGTTAATACACCTTTGCCAAGGTCAAATAGTTGGCTGCAGGTCTTGTTACTTGCGCCATATCTCTGACACTGCTTAGTGATTTTGAGGCATTGTGTTATCTCAAATACTTTAGAAAACAGTCTCCCTTGCTGGGTCAGGCTGCATCGGGAATCACAGGGGAGGATCCACTTTCTCTGTCCATGTTTGTTAGTCAGCTATCTGCTAACCACCTTGTAAATTCCTGGGGTCAAAGACATAACAGAAGACCACAGCCTCACCCAGACTTTACCACAAATGTTTGAGTTTTACCTTCATTTAAAATATATCAAACTATTGTTTCCTACCATCACAAAGTTTTTGTGCATAATAAACAACAGGCAAAACAGCAAAAGCTTTTATTCATTATGAACTGTACCGCATATGTCCCTATAAACAACAAGAGCAACAAGAGCTCCATTAGGAACGAATTGTATTTTATGAACATACAATAGCATTTTTTGATAATAATTATTTAGTTTTAATCTGAGAAGGGAATACAACAAGGAAAGTCTCAAAATATTGATCTGGTATAATTAGCGATATACTGTAGGGATAGAAAACGACAGCTGATGACAGCAAATGAAGACAACTACAGGGACAAAATGCCAAGTGCCTCATCAGCAGTAAGGATCAGAAAACTTGGGTGAAACTTGCAAAATAGATCTACGGTAGACCACAGAAAAAAATACATTCAAAAACATACAATGAGGCACATTTGTGCCCTGCAGACCAATTGTCCATGTTATTATGATAGTATAGACTAGAGCATGTGCAACTCTTGACAAATTACATCAAATATAATCTTAAGTAGTGTTTTACAGTAACTGAGGAACTGTGTAGTGTTGTAGTTGTAATAGGTTATTATAAAAAAAACAATGAGAACATTGCAGATTATTAATTTGTTTTGCCTAACCATTTCTGCTTTTCTGTTGTTTTGATTTTGCTTCTCTTCTCCTTCTCTGATCCTTTGTTTTCCAGAACATAGTTTGCACAGGACTGATGAAGTGGTACCCTGATCCTCAGCACATCCATTGCATTCAGTCATGTGAGGTAAGACCTAAAACTGCAGAGCAGTCCTGCAGTATTTGGAGATACTTTTTCCTCCATTACGTTCCGTTCAAATATCCATTGCACCCAGGTCTTTAGAACAGTACCCAGGTCTGATAGTATGTCTCTCTAGTAAGTAGAATATGCACTACAGCTGCCAGGCTTGAGATTGGAATTGGACAGTCTTGTCATGGATTATGGTTTAGTAAAGAGCCTATTCCAATAACATTAAACACCAGGCAAAACATGCTGTATTCCTGTTGTCATCACTACTCAACATACCAGAGGCAGTGTGCAATGTGTTTCACATTTCATGATGACAAATCTCAAGCAGATTTGATAGTCTTACTTTTTAGACTTTACAAGAATCCTTTTAAAATCTGTCCAGAGACCCTTTTTTTCAGACACTCTGACATTGCCAAGTGTTGTTACGCCTGGCAAGCCTAATGGATTATTTGATAAAGGAATATAAATTAATCACAGGATTATGCTATATTTGCAGTGGATTAATTATTCAGGCTGACACAACATCTTTTTCTGTCTAGTTTGAGTGTATGTACCTGGTGAGCACTGGGGCTTATTGTTACTTACTGTTTTGCTAAGGGAGCAAGATTTCCTTTTTAGTAAAAAAGTAAAGATTTATTCTTAGTGAATGCTTTTACAATGACAATGAATTCAATTTCTGCTGGTAGCAATAGGTAGATACTTCCAGTACCTAGCGATAACAACTAATGGGAACTGTTAGACTTAGATCAAGTTTATCCACTGAGTATAATACAAACAAGCAAGCCCAGCCAATAAAGGAAAAATATCATTCTTTATACAAGGTGGTGTCACTAATTCCAAAAGTATGAAATATTTGTCTTCAACTGCAGCGTTGTGATTTAAAAACTAGATTTTCCCTTTTCACCTGTATCCACCTGTGCCACAAGGATGACATGAGCATTAACTCACCTGTGCTTCTATTTTTGTCATATTTTGTTGAAGTAATAATCTAGATAACTTAGTTTGTCTTATTACTAATCCAAGACAAAGGTCGAAAAGAATTACAATACTAGTCGTGGAAACTCAATATTTAACTGGATTGTTTTAGTTTTATATTCTTCTTACTGCGAGAAACAAACAAACAAAAAACAAAACAAAACAAACAGAAGGCGCTATTTTCAATAGGTATTGTCAGGAAAATAAAACAAATTAATTTATGAATAGAAAAATAAATTAATTACCTTTTTTTTTTGTTTAGAATATTTTTTTTTATATTAAGTGTCATTTCACAATACAGACAAAAATCCAAAAACTGTGTTGCCCACACACCTCTCACCATGTGCCATGTTTAGTTACAGATGTTGCTGCATATGGCTCTGTCTATTGTGACCTTGTCAAAGTGGTTCATTCCATAATGTTTTACAAGAGTGTTTATGACATTCATACTGTATTTAATGTAACCTTTTAGTCTAACAGGAAAATATCTGTTGGCCCTGCAATTTCCTGCTGCCCATCTGCTGTTCCATTGTCCCTCAGGGAATCAAAGCTGTGCTGTAGTTTTTATGTCTGCACCATTGACCAATCTTTTAGAAAGACTGTAGCTTTATCAGCAGATATGTCTGTCATCTTCCCTTTTTCAGTCTCACACCATTTACTTAGGTAAACTTAGGTAGAACTTACTAATGAACTTAGGTTTCTTAGGTAGAAATAGGGTATAGTCCTTGAGTTACTCTGCTTATAATTGTTAATAGTGATGATACTAAAATGATGTGAAGTACAACTATTGCAGTATCTACTAAAATAACTAGATTTGTTTCAAATGATCTTTCCAGTTTTAAATAATTTTGGGCCCTTTGTAGTTTGTATTATAATTCAAAGCTACCTGAAACTGTGATCTAACGCCCATGTCAGATCAGTAATGTTTTAGCAGTGACACTAAATCATCTACAGACATAAGCCCAGATAGTTTCTATTTTGTGTTCATCTGGGCTCAGAAAAGGCTGGAAATACTGGTGGAACACATAAACTGTTGATGTCTCATGGTACAAAATATTTTCACTACCTGCCAGCTCTACATTTTCCCTCTGCACCTTCCCATGAAGGTTGCTAGGTAAAGCAAAAGCAGCTTATAACCCTGTCCTCCATGACACTCCTCAACACTGTAAATTATACCAGACCACATGTGCTGCATATGCTCTGTGCCAGATCTTATCCAGATGCCATTGCTCCCTTTCGGTCTAAAACCAGTTTAGCAAGTAGCATAAAAGTCAGCTTCATCAGCACCATAAAGCACCCCCTATACCCCCGTCACCTTAACACAGTTTTTCATAATAAAATTGTACATTTTAACCTTTGTGCGGCCTTCGAGGGGTCAAAACGACCCCACTGTAAAATAGGGGGCGCTCAAAGCTCAAAAACAACTTTGTGGGTGTTACATCCAAGCAATGAACACGTGTTGGTCTTCTGATGAACAAGTTCATCCAACCGTCCATCTAGATAAAGCGTGTTGTGATTTATCGTCTGTCTGCGGCTGTTTTATCCAACCCTTGTGTGGTTTTTGAGATTTGAGCGCCCCCTAATTTCCTTTTGACCCCTCGAAGCCTGCACAAGGGCTAAAAACAAACGTCTGCCTTTGTAGATTCCTCCTAGCATAAATACAATGTTAACTGGGCCAATAAGAGCAATAAATCCGATGTATTTTGGTAGTAGATTAGGTAGACCTCCCAATCCACTGCCACAACAGTTTGGTAGAACATCTGCAGCATCTATTTCCAGATGCTGAAGGATGCCAGCGTCCTGAGGAAGTACAACAATTCGTCTGTCCTCTCCTGTGCACCATGGTTGTGTTAGCAGCACCGCACTTCCAGATATTTGTAAGTCCTGACCCTCTCTGCCCTTAATAATCTCCGGTTCCAGTTGCAGCCGTAGCCTCCTGAAGTCTACCAGGAGGAGTGTTTTGGCATTGTTGAGGTGCAGGTGGTTAGAGTATGTCTCAATGTATGTTGCACCATGCATTGAAATCTTGGATCAGTTATCTTTGGGACTGGGATGATGTATAATGTTTTCCACAACTAAATAAATGAAATGTAGATACATTGTAGAGGGTCTCCTAGCAGATGCTGTGGTACTCCTTCTGGGCTTTGCTGCAACAAAACCTCCTCAGCTCTCTGTACACCTGGGTGGAGGGACACTCTCCTCTGTTGTTGTAGGAAAGGAAAGACCTAAGGCAGGGGTGGGGATTGGTTGCAGTGTTAATGAGATGTAAATGAATTGGAGAGATCAAACCCATTGAAGAGAATGTTAAGCTCATTCCTGCTCCCAAAGTGTCTGTAGCCTGTCGCAGCTGAAGATTGTGATGCTCACATTCCCAGGGTTCCACCACCAAATCCTCCTCCTTTCCGCCTCCTGCAGGCTTTAGTGTCCAGGCAGCCAGGCAGCTAAACGTTAGAATCCGGGATGTTAGCCATGAATGATGTTTCACAGAAGCACCACAAACTGTACTCTCTGTAGGCCGTCGCATATCTCTTCTTATTTGGTCTTAGTTTCCATTCCCCATAATCACAGAGGGTATAAAAGGCTTATATCGTCACTTCTTGGCTGGCCGCTTACTGTAACCCTTAGCTTTACACCAGCTTTGAAGCCACAGTACAGCGTCTTCACCTCGTCAGGTAAATGGGGTCCCATTCTGGCGGGGGACTTTCTCAAGGCAATTAGTAGATTCCTCGAATAAACAAGTTTTGGTAAATGGTGCATATCCATAAGATAGATGTTAACCAGATGTGACAAACGCATCAAAGAAAAATACACACAAGAAAGAAGGATCAGGCACACACAGCTGTTGGAAAGGCTGCTACTTGCTGTGTTGCCGGAAGTATTGCATCAATTAAACACATTGGTTCATGCATCACTCCATGTGAGGAATCTATGATTTCAACCCATACATTGTTGAAGGGTAATCACCTTGATCACATCATGGACATCCAAACAAATAAACCGCTGTCTCAACCTACGGTCAGTTTAGGGCTAATTGTGTTTAAAACTCACCTCGTTTGCATTTGCATAACAAAACACATGTGTCTCTGTTTCTTTTAATTTATTCTAAACTACATATATTGTACTTGTTTACCCGAAGGCAAATAGGCTAAAGACCTTCTGAACAGTTTGCTCTATCCAGTTCTATTAAGTTTTCACTTTCTTTAGATCAGCCCTGTTTTAGTTGCTTTAGTGGTGGGAAGTATTGAAAGAGCTGTTTTTCACAACCAGCAGACCATGTTTAATATTTAGTCACAGCATAAACATGAGCGCGTATTTTCACTGTGTCTTCAGTCCAAATTCTTTCAGGATTACATGCTGCACATAAACTATTTTCGCACAGTGATTTGTATTTCTGTAAATTTTACAAATGTATATTTTTTTTTATGTATCATTTTTTTTACTATAACCAAAACTCTCTCTATATATAATTATGAATAGTCAATGATTTTGTGCACACACACACACACACACACACACACACGCACACACACACACACACACACACACACACACACACACACACACACACACACACACACACACACACACACAGACACACAGATATCCCTTGCACTCCCTGAACTATCTTGTTGCTGTTAAAGGGAAAAACACTTTCACTCACAAGGGGAGGGGGGGGTGTTGCTATTTTCTGTTTTCCAACTATTTTAGACAGTTTTGGGCAAGAGAAATGAAAAAAATGTCTGCGCTTAAAAAAACCAGATACTAATATATAAAAGATGCTTCATAGGAAGTAAAATAATATCGCTGCATGACAGAAAAGTGTTCATGTCTGAAGTGCTTGGCATTTACTAATGACAGGTCCTCTAAAGTGGCCAGTGCTAAGAAGTGGAATATGTTGTGTTAACAAGGTATGGAGTTGGTGAGTTTTTCTTTTATGTGGGGAGTTATTGTATAAAGGAAACACATAAAGTCTCCATCCAGGAAATGTGTGTCTATGTTGTTGTCTGAGTTATCTTTTAATGTTGCCATATTTAAGTGAGTTTTTGGTTTCGTAGCCTTTATGTTTTAGGTCAGTGTTTCTGTGAATGGCGTGATTCCATTGTATATTTATCCATTGCTTGTCTCATTGCGTTGCCAGATTGGATGCAAGGTGGCTGTTTATTCCAGATAACTTGGCAGGCTGCCAAATGCTCTCCTTTAGAGAATGGTCATTTTGTGCAGTTGTTGGAAATTACATCTTTTAATTCACAATTATTGTTACTGACATTTTGGCCAGTATCCTACTGGGGTAAGATCTGTCACTCCCAACAGATCAAGGTCAAATTATCGTCTTCAGTGCAAAAACTCCATGTTTACTGTGTGTATTTGCACCTGGATTTTGGAATTTTCTCACTCATGTTAAAATATTTTTTATCAGTATGTTTTATCAGTAAGTCTAAACTTTCACCTATAAATTGCAATGAAATTGTGATTTTAATTAACTTGAACTGGAAATTAATCTCATGTGAGTAGGGTCTGCAATTTTATACTAGGAAAGATACGCATGAGCATCAACCCACAGTAATTCTTTTATATTTTGATAAACTGAAAGAGTCTGTATTATTATTATTATAATTATTAGTGGGCGGCAGTGGCTCAGAGGTAGAGCTGTCGCCCACCAATCGTAGGATCGGTGGTGCGATTCCTGGCTTCCCCCAGTCATGTGCCGAAGTGTCCCTGGGCAAGACACTGAACCCTAAGTTGCCCCCGGTGTGTCAGCTTAAGCTGCATAGCAGCTCTGCCACCGGTGTGTGAATGTGTGTGTGAATGGGTGAACGTGACGCAGTGTCAAAGCGCTTTGAGTACCGATAGGTAGAAAAGCGCTATACAAATGCAGACCATTTACCATTTACCATTTATTATTCGAACTTCTTTAGACTATAGAAGTAATTCCAAGATATTAGTTGTGATTTGATGGAGGCATCTGGTGCAATTGCTGGTAAAGTATTTACTCAGAAACAGAACGATTAAATTGATTTATTTAGGCCATGACAGTTTAGCTGGGAAAGGCAAAGGGATTCATCAAGTAGAGCGTTCTTTGAAGTGAAGCAAAAACTGCTGAAATCTTCTCAGCAGCTGCTCTCTCCCCCTGCGCAGGTTAGCTAGAACTGAGTCTTTGAAACGACTCCATCGGCCCATTGGAGGTAGTCGAAAGTATCTTTGGCACTTTGACACTTATTTCAAGGAAGCATTGAACATTAGTTAAAAACATTAAAAAGGCCTTCATCATGCTGTGTTTAAGGTTATTTAAATGTTAATGTTCACAAACAAATGTGTCATTTAAGAGTTATTCCATGAGGACTTCATACCTAAAATGAATCTAATAATTAATCATCAAATAACGGGTCTGTCTATTTCATTTTCTCCCGTTTAACTTATGATGACATAAAACTCTTTTGTATGTATAGAAAATTATAATCCCCCCCCATTTTGTATAAGCATACCAAACCACTGTATCTTTATTGCAGTACATGTTCTTCCTAGTTTTGAATGAACACTTGGAAGCCATTTGTACAAGGGCTAAATATGAAACCTGCAGAGAAAATCAGTGAGAGTGGGTGAAAACTTTCAAACTCCAAACAAGCCTGGTGCAAGAAAGTATTAACACAAATCCAAACACAGCTTGGAAATTACTTGGGTAACTAACTAAATTGCCTACACTACGTTTTTAGATCAGAAGAACATAGAAATCAATTATAGTACAAAACAACCCACTGGTACACCATATTTTATCTTTTTATCTTCTGGAAGGTCCTGATTCAGGGCTAAAAGTTGATACGTCTTGCATATGAATAATGTTTCCCCACAGGCATGAAGGGAGCAGACAAACCAATAACACCATGTTCTGTTTTTGTCTCTTCAATTAAAAGAATGAATAGAATCAATGTTGTGTAGCGACAACTGATTAGCCTTCCTGTTTGATGTTGCTTTAACCAGAAACCACAAAGATCAGCGCCAACCAAAACAGGAAACCGCTCATTTGTATCTACACTGAGCTTTGCTAACAACAGTGTTCAGTTAGACAATTGAACTCTTCTATGATCAAAGGTTTGCTCAAGCATTAATGAATTTAAATACAAAATAAGATATATGAACACTTTAGATAATTTAGCTGAGAGGAACCTAAAAATGTACCATTACATAAAGCAGCAGCACCATAAAATGAAAAACTAAATAGCACAGTTTGTGTATCTCTGACTTTTGTTCTAATGTAAGGTTAGTAAATTGTTGCCCATTGTGATTTCACATGAGTAAAATGTAATTGCATAGAAAAAACCCCACCTTGTTCATCACCCAGTTTAAGTTTTATAAGTGGAGTTTTGGGCTGCATGATGCAAGGCAGATTGTTCAAATTAACCGCACTTTTGATGGAGGTGTAAATAAGAGCACATGTAAACTAAAGCTTAAAAGACTCTCAAGTCACGGAACAGTAAACAGATTTGTGAACCTCCAGGATTCTACAGTATGTACGGGCCCAATTTGTACATTTAAGACACCACTTCAGTAGCACCATCAGAATCCTTCTATAGGACAAATGCTTCCAGGGGAATGTGCCTGACTCCACCTTTACAGTAGGCTGATCAAAGGCGTTCTCACTGGCCAGCTGCTCTTCAAGTCATCAGTCTATCAAACTTCTGCAGATGACAACTTCCTCAGTGTACTCATGTACAAGGATGATAGGTCTACACTTATGTGAGAGATTGACCATTTGGTGACCCGATGTGTCCAAAACAACCACATAGTTCATGTGCAGGACAAATGCTTCAGCTGTGTTGAGCCTGGGTCTGCTGGAGGTTTCTTTCTCTATGGAGAGTTTTTCCTCTCCGCTATTAAAATTTAGAGCTTAGAGTTAAGAAATCATGATGTATTACAAATATGAATATACTCGAGGCACCTAGCCTTGAGATATTATT
Source organism: Macropodus opercularis (assembly GCA_030770545.1). Taxonomy (NCBI): domain Eukaryota; kingdom Metazoa; phylum Chordata; class Actinopteri; order Anabantiformes; family Osphronemidae; genus Macropodus; species Macropodus opercularis. The sequence goes on from CM061105.1 coordinate 3,456,343, forward strand.
TGCAAATCTCATCAACCCATATTTTATTTAGTAGAACAATTCAGTTTTATGTACAACATATCAGATGTCGAAACAAACCACGCAAACAAATTCATGGGAAAAAAAAAAAGTATTTATCATTGTGTAGCTGTTCCCGTCGTGGGACATGCACTAAACGTTTTCTACTGGTGAAAAGTCTGGACTTCCAGCTGGCCAGTTCAGGACCCGGACTCTTGTCTTGCGAAGCCATGCTGTTGTGATGCATACAGTATGTGGTTTAGCATTGTTTTGGTGAAATATGCGAGACCTTCCCAGAAAGAGACATCGTAAATTTGTTTTGCTTTACAACCTCTACTGGATGAACTACTTAGGATTGATGGAGGGTTAGGTGTATTTTGCCTCAAACTCTTTAAAATTAGCTTTGGCCGCTAGGATAATGATGATTAACTTGAATTTGTGGATCGCTTGACAAACTATTCACAGACAGGGTTTTCTGACACGCATGCGTCATAGTACGGCTAAGCATGATGTGCTATAAGTGCAAGCTGATCACCAGGTTATTACAGGTTATTATGTTGTAACACATTCTGTTTGTTGGCAAAAATGTGGAGCGTGATGGGCCACCTCAGTGAAATGCTCCTTTTATACCCATTCATCTTACTGACCCCCAATTAACCTAATTAGTTGTCACTTGCTTCTCCATTTGTTACTTTTGCAACCTTTCACTGCTCCTAATATTTTCCTTGAAAGGGTAAAACTTCTTTTTTTGCAACTTATTATATTAAAAGTCTCATGGCACTGTATGCCTCTACTGTACTTTGTCTACAATATCCTTATACCTTTAGACTTCCAGGTACAGGTTTCTGTACGTGTTTTGGATGTAATTTCTTTTGTAAATCATTTAAACATATTAGCCACTAGTGGTACAGTTTAGAAAATAGAGGGGGCAGACGTTTGCCTAATTTAACTTTTAACTCAAAAATGAAGAAAACCACTAGTTACAGTAAATCTCCAGCGTCACTGCTATATCCTGTTTTTTTTGGCTGGGGCTAAATTTAGGGAGAAACTTGTCCAGCTATTCTGAGTAAATATAATCTAACTAACATTGCATATTAATTTGGAATCTTTTAATTTTTATTGAAATGGCAGGGTCTTTTACTCACGCTGCCTGTCCATAAAGCTGTTTCTTGTTTCAACTTCTATCTAGCCTTTTGGAGGCGATGGCTGGTGTGACACCATCAACAACCGTGCTTACTGCCAGTACGACAGAGGAGACTGCTGCCCATCCACACTCTCGACCAGAAAGGTACGCAAGCACTTTTCAAACCTCTTGTCCATCGTATTGAAATAGAAGGTTAGTGTTCATATTTAAATAATCAAACACAACAGTAACATTGTTTTCTCTAAACACTAAACACAAAGTCATTTACATTACAATACACATTTATGAGTTCGTCATTCAGAAGGGACTAAATGTTGTTTGGCTTAGAAACTGAAGTTGGATTGAAAACCTGAATCTTCCTGTTTACAATAGTAGAGATCTGTCTGCTTTGGCACAAATGCTGTGCTACGCAGGAGACGAGGCAAACAAAGCAACACAAACACTCCTGCTACTTTCCCCTCTCTTCTGTTTACCACTCCGGCAATTTGGTCTCCCCTGACTGTACTTAAAACAGGCAAGGAAACTTGTGGCCTCCATCTTTTCCACCTAAATGGTAAATAAGCAGGTTTTTAACCACCACATGCTACACTTTTATATTCGGCCATTACTTCATAGCAGAGTAACTGGTTGGGAGTAGCTTGAGACAACTGAGACACACTCGGATATGCTGACAGTAGACCTTAGGACACACAGTTCTTAACCGTTTAGGGATGATAATAAAAGTTGTTTATTTTGGTGATCGCCAGAAAAATTGCATTTTTAGTGGATCTGAGAACGATTCTTGTATCGCAGCTTGATGTAGGCTTTTAATATGATTCCAGAAAAGTCTTGAGGAATGTTTAATATCTAAGTGTTTAGTGTTCATCCTAACATAGTCTTATTTTCTCTAAATGATTGCTGTGTATATTGTGTGGTTAAGGTGAGCGGTATGAATAATAATAAGCAAGCTCAGGTTTGGCCAGTGGTGGAGGCCAGGTGGGTAGTTTCTCTAAAAAGATTCTACATAAACACTTTTTTTTTTTTTTTTCCCATGCTTTCAAGAAAATTTCTCTCCCATGTGGTTGTCTGGGATGTAGCTCCCCTTACCATCCTCCTCTGCTTTGGCTACTCCTCAGCCACATATTCATGACACACTCCTTCAGGGGGCCCTGCCTCATTGGATGCCTAGGTGTCTACTTCATGTCCACAGCACGCTATGCACATTGGCAGCTAAACGGAGAATGTGTTCAGCGCCTCTCTAGCTGCCGACATAATAAATGAGCTGCCAGACTGCCACTAGCAACTCTTTTATAGGGAAAGGAGGGTCAGGAGGGGAAGGAAAAGGGGCAGCGAGGTGTCTGGTGCTCAGCGATCTGCTATTATGTGGAAGTTAATTTAACCCCAGTGAGAGTCAGGGGTCCTGAGTGACTCCAGCAGCGTGCCGGGTGACGGGGTAATGAAGTGGATGGGTTTGTTTACAGAACTTGCAAGTTCTGTGTCTTGACTCACTGTATGCAGGTGTGGGAAATTACAGGATTTTAATGCAGCATAACCCTCATCACGTGTTTTTCCTGCTGCTACACAAAACGTGACTCGGGATGCTCCATATAAGGCGTGAACACAGAGACGTTCATAAGTTTTAATAAGTGGGTGGTGGACGAATACAAGACAGATGATGTGGGTCAAATTCAAGCACTGGCCAACATGAAAAAAAAAGACCCTGAAGGAAAGATCTAAGCTGCCACACAAACTATGGAAGTACACCATGTTACTTTGATTTGTTAACTGGAGTATGTGATTCAGTCCAACAATGAGCCAGTAGTAGTAAAACGCAGCAAAGACCAAAGAGGACAAGGCTTTATATGTGTTGTTTTTGTAGGTTTTTATTCTTTTCAAGGTCAGATTAATCACTTTTTGCTATATAATGCATGAGGCAAAAACAATTCAAACAAACAGATTGCTACATAGTATCATTACTGCAGGATTTGTTCGTTGTGTGCCTCCATCCACGAATCAAGATGAGGCTCACAAGAAACCGTTAATGGCGTTGCTAACTTTCCTGCCTTTGTAAGTAAAGCTGGAACTTCATGATCTTCTGGAGGGCTCTCAGAGAAACCGCTACCTTGCCATCACCCTCCAAATCGTGAGGGCAATCAGCAGTGAAGGCCCAAAAGCTGATTCCCCCCACACTCCTTCTCAGCTTGCTAGGCATCATTTCTTTCTCTGACTTCCACTCATCTTTATTTTTTCTCCCTTTTCTCTCTCTCCCCCTCACTCCGTCTCTCTAGGAGCGAATGTTTACATTTCTTGCAACAGACTGTTTCGCGGGGCACCAGAGTTTATTTTGCAACCTGTGGTGATGGCTCGCTTCCTAGACGAGAGCTGGCAGCCTCTTGTTGTTGATTCTTAACATGTGTTCATCCGCTTACCTCCAGGGCGGTGCGTTCCTCCCTCCCCCCCAAAAGACCTTCAAGGTTTCTCGTCATTCAAAGGCCACGTAGAAGCATTTGACATCACAGGCTTTATCTGCCCTAAGGGGGCCATATGAGTACTCTTTGAAAATGTGAGGAAATATAACAAGTCTACTAAGGCTGCTCTCAGGTTTCTCAGCAGTATTTACCTTTCAGCATAGAGCCATTCACTAACTACTAGGCCAGTTCAAGCAAGTTTGTTTTATTATTTTATTATTCATTGTTTATTATTTTTATGCTTAAAAACAATAAAATATTTTATATATATATAATATAGGATATATCCTATATATATATAGGAAGAGGAGCACTAAATATTGTGCTTTTTTGAATGACAGGTCATTCAGTTCGGGGCTGACTGCAATCAAGATGAGTGCACTTGTCGTGATCCGGATGCCGAAGAGAACAAGAGCAAAGCCAAAAGCCACTTGGAAGAAGGAGGTGACGCTGGAAAGGGAATGCAATTAGATGGAGGGATGAAAGAAGTTAGTTAGACGGAGTTAAACCAGAGACTGTACAAACCCCCCCCCCCAGTTTTTAACATTTTGTAAAGTGAAGAATGTCATTGAAATTAGAACATTTTTGTTTTACCAGAAATTATGTTACTGTTAAAAAAACAGGATCATACATGTCATGATGGATTAAAATTTGGTTTCAATGTTAAGTCCAGCAAAATAACACCCACGTGTGAATGTAATGCTTCCTTTTCCTGTCAGAAAGTTAAGAGGTTATCTTCACTGCTGATGCGTGTATGAGCAGAAAGTGATGCTTTGAAACTAGGAGCCTGAGTAAGAAAACACTGAGATCTAATCCAGATAGGCTTAAAAACAGTTTACACACTCTTCTACAAATCGTCAAAGTCATGATAATTGGATCAAATCATTGTTGTAAATGGATTCAAGTACTGCTCTGGACTTGATTAGTCTTTGAGTAAGGAAACCGGAGAACTGGCTGTGCCTAAAAACTATTTAGTATGATACTAACTGTGCAAAACAGTGGCATTTTACTAGCGTATTTAAATCACGTTGAAGCTAAAATTAGCCTGGTGACAACCTAAACCACGTGAGGGTTAGTCAAATTAGTCAGACATCCTGTCCTGTATTTTCCCACCCATGTCACATTCTCTAATACTGATATAGCTTCACATGTTCATTATTGTGCATCTACCTGCTATACATAGACATTTAGCTTAGACATGTAAGAGGAAACATATCTGTAAGACTAACATGTATAGACTAATATATTTGGAACATCTAACATGTACTAAATCAACCTATTAGTGACACAAGTCAAAACTATTTATATCACAGATCCAGTATAAACATTTATTGGTAGTCTACCGGTTTCCCGAAAGTGATGTGGTTTAGATTGCCTTTCACAATAAAAGTCATTACAGCAATTGAACGAATCAAAGTGCCTCGTGTGAACACCAGCATTTCCAAAGGGTAGGTCTGAAAACATCATGAACATTTTGCTCCTCGAATCAGTGGAAAAGCTAAATTACCTGGACTAAACATGCTTTCAGGAACCTGGAGTCCGGTTCAGATGCAAACTCAACACTTTTAATCTTGAGCCGCCTGCATGTTTTGTATGTCTGAATGCTACAGGTGTCAGTTAGTCAACAATGCATATCACATCACATATTGTATCCATTAAAGTGTAATCATGTCATTTGTGATGTTTTACAGAACTTTATACCCTGTAAGAAATAAATACCCACTTTATATTGACTCATTATACTGACTTTTTAAATGTGGTGGTATATTGATTTCCATCTGTTTATTTGCACAGGAGGTCCATCAACATTTAGTTATTTGTACAACTCCAAAACAACTTTAAACTTGAAACTACAGAATAACCAGTAACAATAAATGAAGATATTTCCTGTATCCTCATTAATGACTGCATAATAGTACTACAGCAGTTTTTAGTTTTTCTTCTCTTTCTTAGTTTTTGGACGTTTTTAAAATTGGATTAGTCAAATAATTTTGTGCAGAAACACTACTGCATGTTTCCATGGTATCAATTTAACAAATGCTACTGATGATTAAGCTCAACATCTTGGCATTACAAAATGTCAAGACATGTTTTACTTTCCAAGTTAACCTTTTGAAATCAGAGCATGTTCAACCTTTTCGATTGATAAATTCCCCTTCTCTGGTTTTTCTCAGAGATATTAGGCCTGCACTCAAAATCCTTTTTTGTAGATAAGCACAAACTTCCTATACTGTATACATACTGTATAACCCCCCCCCCCCCCCAATGATTCAGAATATGTGTTAAGCTTAAGATCCCATTAATATACTGGTTCATCAGAAATGTCATCACAAACACTTCCTAATATATTTTTTTTATTATTTGAAGTAGCAAAGATCAAAGTGAAAAATTTGACTTCATGATGCAACATAGAGTATAGAAGGAATAATGTCATGCAGATAGTAATTCCTGTTTTTAATTTGCTTAAATAGTTTTATGTTCTCTTTTCATGTGCTGTATCTTACAATTGTTTTAAGATGAATCTTTAGAGTCAAGATCAAAGCTTAGAGAGAATTTACAAAGTCAGATTGTAAAGACTAAGCTACCCAGCAGATAATACAAGACATTTATTAGTACCCACTAAAGCACACATACTGTAAATGGTGGGAAATACCACCTGTTGTATATTTATATACAAGAGTAAAACACTGTACTGTGCTACAATGCGATGCATTTCTGAAAATCTTTGCTGCCTATACAAAATCTCTAAGCATTAATATTGCCATGTCCACTGCACAGTGAGAAAACAACCGGATAACATAACTAATTCAGTAAAATAAAACCATAAAAGTATTCACAATCAAAACACAGAATACATTGGTCAAAATGTTAAACAAGATTAACAATATTCCATAAAGCAACAGAAAACACAGAATCACGGTAACAGAGTTTCTTAAATCAGTGGTTATTACTCAAAAACAAACCAAAAAGGGGAGGTTGTATTGAACACGTAGAGGTAATGATCTAGTTTGTGATGTCATTTTAGTAAAAGCTGTTCAATACTACATTCAGCAGGTTCTATTACTACAACGTGGTGATGATACTATGTACAGAGTGAATATTGACTGTTACTGCTGACTCCCATCCTCTGTGCTATCTACATAGCTTCATGTACTATAATTGGCATGTCTTGCCAAAATGCTCACATGCTGTAGACACCTCACCTTTCATGGATTTCATGAATAATTTAACTACGTGACAGTTGCTGTGTCTGTAAAGAAGACAACAACGGGAAAAGAAGACTTTGTTCAATGTCTGTTTCTCAGATATTACATTTCTATGCTTCAAACTGCAACTGCTATTTTTGTAGTAAACTTAATCGTTGTGTCCTTTGAATGAATGAAAAAGTGAGTTGTCATAATTTCGAGGCCAGAGTCCTATGTAGGGTTGGGTTGAGTCAACAAAAGCACTTTCGGGTAATCGTATGTTTAATGTAAAAATCTGACCTACTAACTAAAACTAAGCTGACAGATAATCCACTTTATAATCACGACCGTTTCTTTGACCATGTATTTCACTCTCATAATTCTAGAATTCTAAACTTACGACTGCTGTTGCATTTAACAGGCACAAAGGCCCCGACATCTTGTCTTTCTCTGACTGAATATGCAAAGGCCAAATTTAATAAATTCCCACACCCAAATCATTTAATTAAAATGTCCCTTGAAGTTCTAAAAAAAAAGGGTTCAGTCTCTCTGTTTCCTCCTGTACGTTTGAACAGAGAAGCTTCAACAAACTGTGTGTAGATACTTTTATGAAACATTTAACGGATTAATTAATGTATTTATTTTATTGTCTTTCCCTTCTTCCAGTGATTCTTCCACCCAGATTTAAGAAAGTATGTATCATTATTGTGCAACCTCAAAAAAACTTGAAGCATTTCCATATGATCCAATTAATGCATACTGTATATCTTATAGTAATAAATGAGGAAACCTTCTACTGCCTTTTTGCTTCTTTGTTGGGTTTAATAATTCCACCATTTTCCATTCCTAGGATACCCTTAGAGCTCCTTGGCCTCACCATAGTCATTATACATGACAGTGAGCGTCTGCTCGTCGCAAGCCTTGTGTACGTCCTGGCCCATGTCCGACCAGTTCAGCCCAAAAGCCTTGGTGTCAGTGTAATGGCAGGACAGGAATTTGAGGGACATCCTGCGCAGGCCGATCTTTGGCTCCTGAAGAAGACCCTTGCACCACGCGGAGAGTTCATCTAACTGGGAGAGGATGAGGCCAGCCTTTCTGTTGGAACAAACCATACAGAGGATTTATACGTGTTGCTCTTAAGATCTTTATGACATCAATAAATGTGTTAACGAGTTGGAGGGGAAACTCTGCTTTTATTCAAATACCAGAACAGAACAAATGGAGCATGGCAACTGGAACATATCAGACAGAGCAGCGGCGGAGAGTTTTTCTGGGGGAGGTTATCAAGGATACAAGGCCGAGGTAGGTTGTAACAACAAAAACAACAACCCAAAAACGACTACTTGCATTGACAGAGACACGCGAATCTTCATTGCTAAGTTTGCATTTGGCCTCTCACACACCTTTTTCACCCTGCTTGCCTGCACTGGCGAGGCCGGAAGAGTCTGTCATGGTAGCATCTATGTGACCAAACAGGTTGGGCTTTAAGGTACAGATACTGCATCTAGACCTAATCCCCATGTTACAGGTGTTCTCAGGCAAACCTTTACTTGCCTTTGTGTAAACAACAGTTTCCCATGTAACATAAAACCTTCAAGAGGCCAGTTCAGCGTTTTGTTGACTCCTATTTCCTTCTGACAGTCATCCGTAATCTGCTTGGCTATCGCAGCTCTATGAGCCCGTTTACTTATGGCGCACAGACACCTGCAGGCTGGATTCTGAAGGCGTCTGGCAGATTTCATACAGCCTGACAACACAAGCTAACTCAATTCTGATCGGATAATAACTACAACACTGGGTAACCGAATGTATACATAATATGACACAAAGAGAAAAGCATATGGAGAATAATTTCACATACATGTTGTTTTTAAATTCCAAACTTATTACTTGTATTCCATCCAAGTGCTCAACTGTCTCTAGCCTTGCTCACTTACTGTAAGTATTGGTCAGTTGTGACTAAAGAAGCCTGTTGGGTAACCAGTGTAACGCAGACCAGTTGCTATGACTATGGTTCAACCTTGTCTGGGTTGTAACACCACCTGGTAATGATGTTGTCAGAACACCCAGTGCATCACAGCTCGATGCATAGAAGGCTTGCAGAACAGTCAGCCTGCCCAGACTGACCCCAGCTGATGACAGTCGGCTGCTTACTGTCACAGCATCACCTGTTCCCCACTGCTTCCTGTCTGAAGGAGCCTGCGGGCTAAGGTGCTCTGTTATTGACACATTGCAAAGCACACAGTGGCTTCTGAAAGGTGAAGGGTTGAATTGATGTAAAGTAAAACTGTGGAAAAATGAATGAATATAGAACTGAATGACTGTGGCGAGAGAAGGCTAATGGACAATTTTAATGCAGTGGAGAGACGATAAAATGCTTGACATTGTCCTTTAGCCAAACCAGGACAGCTGAATAATCATCTCCATTAGTAACCTGATGCACAGAGTTCACATAAAGACATTTCATAGGGACACTGAGTGCAATAAATAACCATTATGCCTGCTGCAGCCCTTTTGGCCCTTGCAGTGAAACCCTGTCAAGTGTTTGTCTAAAGCCAGCAAATGGCAGCAGAAGGAGATTTCATTCATTCCACGCACAGTTTCTGCTCATTTGTCAGCCAAAACCCTTGTACGGCGCAGCATCACCGTTCTGCCAAAACCACAAGTCTGCTAGAAGCACCAGAGCCACGGCGCATCAGACTGATGAACTGACGACACGTCAGAGCACCCAGGATACGCAGCCAGTAAGCTCCAGTTCAAGGAAATGAATGACCACACGGCGAGAAGTGTCCGCTAATAAATCTTCACTTTAAGCTGTTCAATGTCTACCTCTCTGTTTCTTTGCAACACGGGTGTGTATAAAAGAAACACGCACATACGTTCTGTTAATCATTACAGTCACTCACCTGGTAGACACGAGGTGATGAGGTAATGATGATTGGGAAGGTGGAAAGGATGAAAACTAAGATGACACTGAAAAGAGAGACGACGACAGGTGAAGTAATGGAGGTGACGAGGCCCAGACCATGACGACACCGCTGACGAATGATGGCAAGAGAAAAATCGAGCGGTTGCTTTAATGTCAGCTACGCGCACACATGCCAGGTCTTTACGTAAAACCTCGCAGATGACAAATAGTATCACGGAGATTTGCAAAGAAAACCACGACTGCCTTACAAGGGTTCAGCCAAATTACAACAAATGCCGCCATTCTTACAGTAGTTCATGATCATCGTGCGATGTGAAAACTCCTCACAGCGAGACACAAATCCCAGCCACGGTCTGCAGTTTCAGAAATGAATTCTGAACCTTGTGAACACCTACAGAACGTGACACAAGGCCAACACACACTGCCATACGATCTAAAGCTATTAAACAGACCTTGAGGTGAGGCTTTTCTTCATGAAAGGCTCCAAATAGTCACAAAGGGTATGAATAAACAACAGATTCTGTATATGATAACTAAACAGTATTATTTATTATGTTAAGCATTACAGGTAATGCTTAAGACAGGACGGTGGTCTCCACTGATTTGTAGTTTGCACCAAAGCTTAAATAAAAACAAGTAGGGATGAAAATCTGCTTTTTATTTGTAGCGTGTGTTCCAGTCTCTGTGGCGAGCTAATATCCTCTTCTTGAACCCCCCCAACTACAACCCGCAACTTTTTTTGGGGATCGTGTTGATAGGTTGGTGTGTTGATCTTAAAACCTGGCACCGATATAAAAGCCGTGTTCCTTGGTACCATAAGTGATCATGCAGCGCTACTGTTGGTATTCCAGTCTAATTTCACATACATGTACAGAGGCTTGTAAGAAGCAAAGAACCATAGCAACTTAAACAGGCTCATTGATGTTTGCTGGCCTGGCGTAACAGGACGTGATAGTGTTAATGATGTCAGTCTTGTTGGGCTGCAGACAACGGCCTAGTACCGTTCGTGCGCGGCCATAATGTCATTCACTTCATTTTTCTGAAACCTCTTTATGTTCCCAATATTTTGCCACAGAGTTTAGTGGTTTAAAGAAATCGGGGTATTTATTTGCTTAAAATAAAGAAGAAAAATGTGGTTTGTTATGCTTTCATTTGTCAGGAAAGCAGAGGAACGTTTTACTAGTCCCAAATAGCAACAGTTGTCATCATAATCCTTGTGCATGTACAGGATAAGAGTGGAAAACCGTCTCCAGCCAATGTGCCCCTTACAAACACCATTCTTGCACATTGGCTTTTTGGGAATTATACCTGCTGATATATAAGACAAACAACTCTACACTACCTTTGTTATACTTTGATACTTTCCAATGGTTTTATGTAATTGCAACTGGTTCTCCTCACACTCAACTCGGTTTCTGTTTTGACAGCAGGCCGTTCTCCTAATGCTTCTCTGCTCCTGTGTGTTCGATGCCAGGCTCGCTGTCCACCGTGCATACTTACTAGCTCACTCATCGTCTGAACCGCCTTCCTCGTGGAGCCTACCCCAGCTGTTACCATGACGCCACCCGGAGAGAACCCACGCAGACACGGGAGGAGTAAGACCAAGCGAACGCAAGAATCTAAAGGCATCTGGGCGACCCTAAGAACTATTCTTCAATATCAAAACTATGATTCATAAGACTAGTGCTGCTCTATCACTGTACTGCTACGCTGAGTAAGAGCAATAACCTTCCTCCGTGGCTTTTTTTTTTCTGTACTGCACGCATGTACGGAGGTTGCTTAGCTCTCTGTTGTCCTGTGATACTGTTCTGTACGTTACTGTGCCACTGATGCTTCTTCTGGCTAACGTTGAGGACATAAAGGTTTAATAACTGTACATTTTTATTGCCTACATGCAAATATTTGCTCATATTATAAGGAGCCTAACATCGAATTTTACAGGAGGACAATCCCGTCAGCCAGTGTCTAATATGTGGATGACTAGTGAACATTCCGGATGATCATACTAGTGTAGATACCTATATTAATATAAACACTTACTGTACCATCAGTCTATTTCTGTTTCTGTTTAATATGGAGATGACATAGTGTTTATGTTCTACAACAGACTTGCACTGGTAATAAATTACAAGCTTATTATTCTCCCGCAGTGAAATATACCATGCATCGTGTCTTTTCTCTCGGTCTCTGATTAGGAACAGCTGCAAACCATCTTTTATCACCTACACATCCCAAACCGAACAAAAACCATAAAAATTCTAAAGGCTACTGATTGATGTAACCCATGTTTTTCTTCCACCCGCATCTAATAGAAAAAGTACATTGTAACATTTTTGGTGGTCGGTCATGGACCCAAGTATTATCTAGAACAAAAAACATCATATAAGAAGGAAACAAAAAAAATAAATCTCCTCAGATCTTCTAATACAGCTGCATAGCCCATACGTTTACAGATTTTATGCAAACGTGAATAAAGTTCTCTGACTGATAAACCAAACCTCACACTTACTGTAGATTTGAAAAAAGCTAACTACACTCAATGAGACTAAACATTATCCTGAACACTGTAAAAGCTTTGGCGAGGTCAATAAATACTCCATTCGCTATCGTTTCATTATATGCTAATTGCAACAGTCGAGGTCACAAGGCAACGTACTGTTTATGGTCTTACAGAACGAGAAATACGATTAATTACAGAGGCACAACTATAGGAGAGAGAGAAGACAAACAGCTAATGACATGCAAGGCGATGGTGGCATATAAGTGGACAGACGGAGGACTGGCACCTCTAGGACCTTCAAGTAGACCAGCACCCTAATAACGATGCTTTCTGTTGGGAAGATATGGAGCTATGACGTCTTTAAGCAACAAATGTGTCAACTAATTATTCAGCATCTCTTGTGTTGTTCAGGTGGGAGTAGGCCTACTCTAAACACATGCAGCCTTTTTTCCTTCATGATGCATTTCTGTGCAGCTCACTGTAAAATATTCTGAAATGTTAGCTATGATAAAATAATCTGTGCTGGGACAGTGGCACTGCCTGAATCACCGTAGCGAGTACAGGTGATGTACTTTAAGCCAAATAAACAATTTAGACTACTGTATAAAGATTGAAAAATGGTTGAATACAAGATATTATTATGTTATTATAATTCAATACAACTTTATTATATAATATTATATAATTATATATTTATAATATTCATACAATGTTTCTGTTCATTATTCAGTACCACAGAAAGCAATAAATCACTGTTGGGCAAGCAGCTCACTTCCAGTTCTACTCTGAGTAATTTTGTCCTTCTCTCAACTATAAAAAGTCAGGGAACAAAGTAAACAGTCTCCTGTGATTGTGATTATGAGTTTGGAATAATTCCAGTCATAACAATACTTATTGTATCAAGCACTTCTCTGATTAGAGGGACTGTCATGTAAAAATAAAAATAAAATGTAAAAAAAAAAAACATCTCATATCTGAGAGTTTATCAAAGGCCACTGAGTCCAAGCAAGGACACGGTCGGGACTAACATGGCCAAAATTGAGGCTTTTCTTTCAGTCCAGCCAAAACATCTAGCATTTCTAAGTCAACAGCCCAGCGGCGTGCCTTACGTGATGGGTACTCCCCCAGCGATGACAAGGTCTGGCCTTTGGGAAGAGAAGTGTTAAGCCTCGAAGAGACAGCTCTTTTAGTGACTTTATGGTTTGAGTTAAAGCGGCACGCGAGGCTGGATGAAACAGGCAACACGAAACGCCCTCTGGAGGATGCTAAGCGGTCTCGTCACTGAAATGTGATCTGTTTTGAAAAACTGCAGATCTTGACTAACTGCTGCCACAAGGAAAAAATAATAATTGTATCCGTTCATTTGTTTTTTTATTTCTAGATATTGCTTATTTGGCCAATACGAGCTTACATTAAGTCAGAGACAGTGCACAGTTCTTGTTATCAGTATTTTGACTGGGTAATGAAAATCTAGTTTATTCTGTGTTTATTGTTTGTGACAGGGAACCTGGGGATTTTGCCTTATTACAAGAAGAACTGATCTAGACAGATTAGACTCTGTGTGTGTGTGTTTGTGGTTTGCAAATGTACAATATGTGGTCTATCCGTGTTTGATGTTTACTTTTGGTGGTGCCACAACTGTCTTGCTTGGGTGGCAGTGACACAGTTTCTCTCAAGAGGCCAAAGACGCACTCACTTAACCGGCCACGGATAAAACAATACTTAAAATGGAGCTGTTATTAAAAGGAATGCATTCTGGGTAGTGGCGTCACACGTTGCACTTACGGACACAGCGCTGTCGTATAGGTAGACAGTAAAGAAACTGCTGAACGTGTACGTTTCAGAAGACGTAATGATGAAAACATGTTCATGACGTCTTGTCACGAAATGTTTTTTGTGGTGATGGTGAGATGAATTGGCAAGATGGCAGCGCACACAGTTGCAGCAGCTAACTGCCTCAGTGCTTGGTGCTATGTTTGGATGCTTTTGTATGTTTTACGTAAAACTAAAACATCTACAGCCGACATGATCTCCTTAAGGTCGGAGTATGTTACGAAGAGAGCGTTTGTCCGCTCCCAACAGCTGCAGGACTGCTTTGACAGGACCTGGAGATGTTCACAGACAGTGTACTGTGCTGCATCAAGAACTCCATAGACACGGTCACAGTGGTCAAACGCATCCGGGTCTACCCCAACCAGAAGCCCTGGCTGACCAATGGATGATGAAGCAGCAGCTGCTGAGGAAGAGGAACAACGCCTACAGCGCAGCCCGAGCCAACTTGAATAGAGGCATCAGAGAAGCCAAAGCAGATAACAGGAGGAGGATTGAGAGTCACCTGGACAGTAACAACAGCCAGCAGGTGTGGCCGGGGCGTCCAGCACTTCACCAACTACAGGACCAACCTCGAAGCTGCTGAAGGTGACCTCACACTAGGAATTGAACACCTTCTCTGCCCGCTCTGAAGTCACTGCACCAGAGGCGGCGCGGCTACACGACACGGCGCACAGCAGCAAAATCCTCACTCTCGAGGAATACGAGGCGAGACGCACCCTGGGAGCCGTCAATCCGAGGAGGGCGACTGGTCCTGATGGCGTCCCAGGACGAGTGCTGAGGGATCAGACCAGCTGACTGAAGTCTTCACAAAAATCTTCAACCAGTCCCTGGCACAGGCCACTGTCCCACCCTGCCTGAAGTCCTCCACGACTACAGACCAGTAGCAGTAGCAACAACACCACAACACCATCCTCCCACACAAGCTGGTGGCCAAGCTGGAGGACCTGCATGTGGATCAGCAGCTTCCTCTCTGGTCACAGACAGAGAGTCAGAGTAGGCCATCACACATCCACGGCCCTAAGCCTCAGTACCGGCTCCCCCCAGGGTTGTGTGCTGAGTGCGCTGCTCTATTCCCTCTACACACACGACTGCACCCCTGTCCATCACGGCAACAGCGTTGTAAAGTTTGCAGACGACACTACAGTGGTGGGGCTCATTTCTGACAGGGACGAGTCTGCCTACAGAGATGAGGTGGAGCAGCTGTCGACATGGTGTTCGACCAACAACCTTCTCCTCAACACAAAGACCAAAGAACTCATAATAGACTACAGGAGAAAAAAGACAGACATTCCACCATTACTCATCAGCAGGGACTGTGTGGAGAGGGTGGCAGACTTCCACTTCCTAGGAGTCCACATAGACGAGAGCCTATCCTGGACGGTACAGATTATATAAAGCAAGGACAAACAGACTCAAGCACAGTTTTTACCCAACTGCAATAACCACTGTGAATGTTGTTAAGAAACAATGCACAGAATTCAAGTCTGTAGTATGTATGTATGGGTACGAATGCATGTTAATACCTTTTATGTATTGCCTGTGTATGTATGCTCATGTCATGTTTTTAGGTGTACTTACTCTTATTTATTCATTATTGTTTTAGTAATTTTAGCAATTTATTATTAGTATTATTTTGACTTTTTATGACAAAATTTTCGTGGTACATGTGACAATGACATTAACCTATTCTATTCTATTCTATTCTATTCTATTCTATTATAGCACTGCTAAACAAAAAACAAAAATGTTTATCAATTAAACACTTTTTTTTAAACTTTATGTCTGAACTGATCAGTGACAGCTAATCTTTTTTTTTCCTTTGATTACATTTTTGTAGTATACTAATTTTTAACGAGTAGGACCTGACAAGACAAGATGGACCAAGAACAAAAGTCACCTTGGACACTAGAAGCACAGTGAGTTTCATATTGGAGTAAAATTGCATTTATGAAAACCAATGGATTGTAAACGGCATTGAGGTATGTGATGAAACATAAAAGGCTCAACAGCCAGGGTTCCATTTAAGAAGCTTTGCAATTAGAAGAGAAACGAGATCATCTGAACAAATTCATATGAAAATAAATATGCCCATAGTTTGGAATGTGCAGGGCGAAGTGAACCTATTTCAACCTAATACACTATTAGATAAATACTTCAGTTAATCTGATTTTGCAAATTCTGGCCGTCATTGGAATAACATAATAAGACAGACGTTTGTGACAACAATTAATAATTTTGCACAGCAATTATCTGATGACCTGTGTTGAGCTTGCTGATTATTTGACTCTGCATGAAGCATTTATGCTGTGTTTTGTCAGAAATGTGACACGCTCTAAAAGCGGGATTTACATCAGCCAAAGTTACAGAAAATAAACATGAAATCCTTTGACTCGCTGTCATGGTCGTCCAGAGGCTCCACATGCTGAATCGTGAATCGTATTTGACCCGAGGTCAAGAGAGTTCACAGGAGAAAGGTTGTCATAAAATCTTTGGTTTGGTGAACGAAAAGCGCGTAAAAATGATAGAACGGACATGAATCCACATATGTGAAGCGCCTTTTGTGTTCTCGTACGCTGTGCAGGCTCAAACCAGATACAGAGGGAAGTCTAACGCTCATTTGATGACTTGGCTAAACAAAACAAGTTTATACTTCCTTCCCTTGTTGCCAGGCCTCACCTTGAATGCACTCCTCCGCTGCCGTTCCAGCTCTGAAATGCCTTTATTATCATTAATCACCCCTCCCTTTAACTAAATTGAGGGGCTGTTAATCTAAGTGTGTTTTAATGGAACACTTCAGAAGCAACTCCCTCAATTACATCAACTCTTTCCAGCATGGTCCCTATTAAAAACAACCTTTCATTTAGGGTGGGGGCACAGACGAAGCGAGAAAACAGAGAGAATTAAGGGAGCCTCAGTTAATCAGTTTCACCTGCTGACGCGAAAGCAAACTGCTGTTTATAAGTGCGTTTCGGGTTGGACACATGGTGCTGTTTATAAAACATTAGGCTACAATTTTATATTACGGGTACTTATCCGTAGTTAGGAGGGAAATGCGGGGCCCTTCTCCGCTCGTGTGTTTCTAAATGGCCCCGTTGATGGTTAAAGCTCACTCAGCTTCGCAGTCGGACCGAAAGAATTTCCTCTGGTACCTCTAATTCACGCAAGCAAACACGTGGAATCGCCACTTTCGACGCTAGGAGAGGAACAGCTGCCCGCTGTTTGAGAATCTAAACAAGCGCTGGACGCTGCCAAGCTCTGGAAAGGCTGATACCATGGAGATCTGGCTGAGTGAGCTACTGTAGGACGTTTGAATTGTGCTAGGGGGAAATAAAATAATAATAATTAAAAAAAGGTGATTGGGAAGAAATTATAGCTCGCCTTGGAAAATGTGCGAAGGAAATGCTTTGTCTAGGTGGGAATACCTTTATTTTGCTTGTAAAAAGAAACATAATGCTCTTTGCCATGTCTTACTATTTGATAGAAAGTTTTTTTTACAATAATAACATCAGCAGTCTTTTGCTGTTATGTTGCTGTTTATGTCATTCCCAGTCATAGCCGGCTGCAGCTGGTTTTTACAACAAAAAACAAAGACAACACAGCTCTGAAACCTCATTGTACATTACCTACTCAGATGTTTATAATAATAAAAACCAAACACAGAGCTAGAAGGCATCTACAAAATCTGACTCAAATGAAGAGTTTATAATAGTAATAGTTTCTGGCACCTCTCTTTCCCCAGAACTCATATCTTAAAAACCGCATAGTATACAGTATTATCCCAAGATGAGTGCTGGTTGACTTGTGGTTTCCAAATATAGAACTGCTGAGCCTTTATAAGGTTCCAGTTCAGATTCCAGTAGCAGACACCCCTCACCCTCATTTAAGACCATAGACAATTATCAGTAAGTTCAATGCTGCTCCTAATATACTGTAACTGTATGTGCACAATAGAATGTACTGTAGATTTAATAGATAACTGTGTAGCTCTTCTCACACAAAGATAATAGTTGCTCACAAAGCGTATAGTTAGAGATGGTTCTGGTCACTCTGAACCATCTCTTAGTTAAGCTGCTATAGATTTAGATGCTGGGGGACGTCCTTTATTGACTGAGCTCTTTTTTCTTTTTTTCTTCTATCCACTAACATGCCTCCATTTCCACATGTGACTAACTTTGTCCCTTTTCTCTCCTAGTTGTGCTTCTCCCCTTCTGTCTCTCTCTATCCTCATCTACAGGTATCATCAGACTCAGAGTCGTGTGTCTCCAGTGTTCAGTTGCTGGTCCATCCATCCCGCCTGTGTTCTGTTGCTGCTTGTTTTGTTGTTGTGGTTGTGTTCTTTTCTCTCTTCTCTATCCCCTCACCCCAACCGGTCAAGGCAGATGGCCGCCCACACTGAGCCTGGGTCTGCTGGAGGTTTCTTCCTCGTTAGAGAGGGAGTTTTTCCTCTCCGCTGTCGCTATTTAACTGTACAATTTATCGATTGGCTACAATTAAAAGCTTGCTCTATGTGGGAATTGTTGGGTTTAGTTGTGTAAGGTCTTAAAACCTTACTTGTAAAGTGCCCTGAGATAACTGATGTTGTGAATTGGCGCTATATAAATAAAGTTGAATTGAATTGAATTGAATTGAATTGAATTGCTAGGATGAATCCATTGTTGTATGTGGCTTTTACTGAGAGCAAGTAAAAAGCAGTGTATGAAAAGTGGGATTATTTCAACAGGCAGATTTAATTATCTGACTTGAATGATCTGCACGATTGATGGCATGTCTTTCTCCACATCGTAGTAGTTATGCGTGAGGGTGATGAATCACTGTTAAGATGTTTTACAAAGCAACTAGGAGGCAAACTAATCACTAATGGAGCATATCTGTAAATTTAGTCCAATGCAAATGTGCCATTTGCTCGAACTGCATTTTAAATCGCTGATGACTTTTTCGCTTGTGAACGGACTGTTTACTTAAATTGCGCTTGAAAGTGGTGCTACAGTAACGTCACACTGTGATCCAACCCAGACTCTTGTCTAGCTGCCACTTCTCTTCAGTCTCTCAGCCCGGGCCGTACTGTTATTCTTTGAAGATGTCAATATCAATTGCGCCAATTCCGCACAACAGATTTCACTTTGTTGGTGGGAGGGCAACTCATGAATGGCACAAACATCTCAGCAGTTCCAGGGGCTGATTACAGTGAACACAGTGTAAGAATTATTCTAATGACTCAGTCTTTTGCTATTATGTGAAAGTCTGACTCAGGACAGACCTACAGGGCTTTGTATAATGCTAGTCGCTTCTGATAAATTGGCCATCAAGCTAAAGTTGATGATCAATTTGCTTGAAGGAATGCTTTTTTTACTGATCACAATTTAGGAACATGGGGGTTGCTAAAATACGAACTAAATTTGAATCATCTGTCATCTGGTTGTCTAATAAATGTTCTGCAGTTGTATAGCACTTTTCTACCTATCAATACTCAAAGCGCTTTGACACTGTGTCTCATTCACCCAATCGCGCACACACTGGTGTGTGAATAGCCTGACGCACCGGGGGCAGCTTGGGGTTCAGTGTCCTGCTCAAGGACACTTCGGCACATGACTGGGAAAGCCGAGAACTGATCCACCGATCCTACAGAAGGAGGGTGACAGCTCTAACTCTGAGCCACTGCTGCCCCTAATACTTTCTTGTATATCGCAGTTAAAACAACTGCTTCACTTTGTAGAGCTAAAAAAAAAAAGAAAAAAAAGTGGTCAAATAATGACTACACCTGGGTCCGAGCTCATCCTCACACCTCCAGGTGAATTCCCCAAAGCTCTCATAGCGCTGGTTGTAGTGGTAGAGCACACGGTGGAGAGTGGGGGCACCCAGGTCCATCAGTGTGTTGTACGCGGTCTGCTGCTCCTTTCCGCTGGTGTAGCCGTTGAACAGGTTGTAGATCTTATCGGCTATTTCTGGAAAGGTAAAAAAAAACAAAGGTCAAAGGTCAACGACTTTAACAAACAATTGTATCAAACGAAAACGTCGCGGTAACGTGCAGTACAGAGAGTCAGTGATCAGCACGTGGCTTGCTCCACTGTATATTGATTGCATTCGGCTCATGCCGATGCCGAACAATAAATGTTGACTCAGCTTTCTCTGGAAAGGGAGCTGCAGTGCTTCTGTTTTGGAGGCGCTGTTGAAGTTTATTATGCTTCTTCTCTTGGCTGGAGAATTTCTCCCTCCAGGACATACTCAGCATCACGATTTCTATAAACAACTAGGGTTTATTCCTGTACCTGGAGGAAAACCTCTTGAATGAGCACTTCAAGCAAGCAAGCAAGCAACGCACAATTGTTATTATTAACTAATTAAATGTTTTTATTTTAATTTAGTTTTTTATTGTGGTCCCTGTGCAACAGTGGCAATATTTGATCATGTTAATAATAAATAAAACAAACCTAGTTCATAGAAATGCTTCGCAGAGAAACATTTACCTCATCAGCTACGCGAGCTTCATGTCACGTCAACGAAACAATAGCTCGGGAATCCAATCCCAAGTGAACTATTTGGGCCAACCTGGCCTCTGCAGTGACCTGACCTAAACCAAATTGAGGTGGATCAGGATGAGATGGGCCAGAGCCAGAGCATGCAGGAAGCTCAGCCAGCAGGTGTTCAGCATATGTGGGAACGCCTGCTGTCCAGGTGAGACAATACCCAAAAGTGTAGAAACACTACAATAAGGCAAATGGTGAGTACTCTGAGCCCAAGAAGTCCATTTACACCTATTTAATTACTAAAAATTAGATGATTTCAGTGAAAAAACAACAAAGCATTGACAAACTTTTCCTTGTGCCATAGGTGGTGATGCACTTTGTTTTCTCCACTGCAGAACCATTCTGTGTTTCAGATTAATAAAACAGATACAATTTTACATGCATACCTTAGTATCGATACCATTTTAAAACGAATAAATCATTAATATTCCCCTCTGAAGTGGACGGATATTTTCTTCACATAGGAAATGTTTATTTTCTGGGCCTTCAGGTCAGGAACGTATCACCCTGTCACAACCTGACGCCAGTCTGTACAAAACAGAGTCACGTAGTGGAAGTATTATATTTCATACCACTCTTGTATTGCCAGGCATTAAAGTTACCAACATAAGCCCAGAAGTATCACACTTCACTGACTGGCCCCTTCACACTAGCAACACACACTGCAATAACATCTCTGCTGTGAAAGTCCTTCGTAGACTGGGGAGAAAAGTTCATCTGTGAATATCCTTTTAATACCACATTTTATAGTTATGTGTCCATAAACATTTACACGCCAGGGAAGAGAACGTTATGTCCACACTACATGACTCACACCATGAACTAGCCTTTAAAACTTGTTTTGTCAGATGTGAAGCAAATAACTACTGTATCTAGCTCCCAAAGCGCGTATACAGTGAGGCGCGCTTCTGTTTTCCCATTACCTCAGGCATGTGGACCACGTTGAAAAATGAGCCTCGGCATTTAGGCTGAAACACGACTTTCTGACTTCTGTCGGCAGCTTTTTGCTCACCTTGTGCTTTGACGTCATCCACCGTCGGACACGGGGTTTTGATGGTGACCTCACTCGGGTTGGAACGGCGCCCTGTGTTGTCTACAGCCCACAGCCGAAACCTACACACACGTACAAGTTCAATTATTTTAATTCACATAATACCTGCAAATCTAACAGCTGATTCGTTTTCCTGTGGACACTCATGTGTCCTACATCACCCATGCAGGACTGTCACTGGTGCCATACTGAAAATAAACACATCTATAAACCTAAATGGCTGGAACTTCTGTGAATGGATATCTCCACCTAGTGGTATAAAGTGGACTTGGATCCATAAGAAGTGGCAACGAATGAAGCCGCTTATAGGATAGAAAACTAAATGCAATAAAGTTTTCACCGGGCTGGAGATACTGTTCTGTATGTAGAGTTTCATTCAAATTGCAGTTTTAGTTTAAAAAAAAAAAACACACACACACACAAAAAATGTACTATAGACTACAGATGTGCATATTTTACTGAAAAGAGAAACATGGTGTTCAGTAACTGACTTTAAACGTTCAAAGATGAAGTGTTGCATTGGAGATGAATGAGTTGCTTGACAGCAAAGCAAGATTCCTGCTGATCCATGGATTGATAGGGCATGTGCAGCTGCTCACGCAGTCCACATACATCAAAAGTGTTTTAAAGACGCCCAGTTCCTTTTCTTTCCTTTCCTTCCCACCTTTGACATACACGTGAATGCCAACGAGAGCATGTAAATGCATCATCAGAGTTGCTTTTATCTGTGCGGAGATGTTTTTTCAAAAGTATTATGAACTAGTGTCTAACTAACAACCTAGTCTAATTGGGCTGTATAGTTGAAAAGAGTAAGTTAGCCTACATGTATGTGGTGTCAGGCTCCAGGCAGCGAACGATCATGCTGATGGAAGACGACAGCAGGTTGGGGATGTCCCCTAACATCACGCACGGAGATCTGGCCCCAGACAAGATGTCATCCACAAAGCTCAAAAGGGTTTCTGCAACAGAGAGAACAATTGTGTGACACGTATGTTTCATAGGCTGAGATTAAAATACATGAGGCAGTTGTGTTTTATGACACTCTTCTAAATCCATTGTAAGTCGAAATTATTGAATATAAATACTGTTGCTGCAACACTGTGCATAAACTGTGTTGTTTTGTGGTGAGTTTGAGGTTGGAAGAAGACTCACTGGGACAAAATCGAGTGCATAAAGAGCAGAGACCCACCTGCTATGTACAGGTTAATGAAACCTGACTTTAAACATTGTTCTCTGCTCTGTAAATTGGGCAAAACACGAACCAGATGAACACTGCTGTGATGTACAACAACAATGACCCTCAGTACAGCACAGTATGTACTGTACCTGTGAATCATGTCCATTAACGCACATGTGGTGTTTAAATGTTCTAGCGCCGATCATAGACTCGGAAGAAAACAAAGCATTGCAGGGGGTCTGCAGGATGAGGGACAACACCTCCAATCACCTGAACCTGTGACATGAGAGAGATGCAGCCCCCCTCTCTAACACCCCCCCCCAAACCTCCTTCTCCTCTCCAGAGCTCCCTTCCCGCTGCTCAGGCTTGCGGTGACACATGCACCTTGGTATGTTTTCACAGCTGGCACTGCACATGTCAAAAGGGCATCTGGCCACAGAGGCGTTCATTTCACTGGAAAGAGGAATAAGTCTGTGCTTGGATGAGCCAAGACTCTCTGTGTGTGCGTGTGTGTTTATGTTTGTGTATGTGAAGAGGTGTTTGAGATGATGGGTGTTCTGAGGCTGCCATCTGTGATCCTCATCTGCACAAGCAGTGGCCTGTTCGAGTCTATTTATTTAAAATGTGTGTGTGAAGTGATGGACACCCTAAGGTAATCGTGCTTTACTTCTACAGGGGCTTTACCTCTGTCTGTCTGTGTGTAAATTGAAGGTGGAGGACCTACATCTTCCCTGTCAACCCTGGGCTGTGTCACCAGCTGGTAAATAGCAGGCCATGTGCCACAGAGTTGCGGAGAAATAGCCAGAGGAAGAAAAAAAAAAAGTATGTAGCAGCTGTCCGACAGAGAGTGTTTACCCAGCGCCAAGACTGACACGCGGGTGAAAGATATAAACAGTGCTGGAGATCTAAATGAAAAGTGACATTGTGAGGCTTTGCACCACTTAGCATATTAATTGCAAAGCCGCTTGGAATATCCGTCTAACGTGTAAGGAGGCATATGAAAAGGAAACTGTTTAAAACCTCACACAGAACACAGCTGGGAAATATGTTGAGTAATTCTCTCAATATCGGAGCAAGTAGAGCTCTAAATGGGAAATCGCGCCCAACATCAATCTTCATATGCAGTTAACAATCTGTCAGAGCATCCGACATCAGTGAAGGTATTAACTCACACTGCAGACTCTCCAAACGCAAACTGAGCTAAACTTTTACGAAAATGGCATGAACGCAGCTAAGGCTGGATGTTTGCTCGTTAGTTAGCACTGGAGATATTTTTCTTTTCCCGCCACCTACAGTGAAGAGCAGGAAAGACAAAGGGCAGTTCAGGAAACTTCACATTCTTGCTCCATCCTGTTGTAACATACACATCATTGAATCTGATGCAGAAGTAGTTATTATAAGCATAACAGAATTAGAACATACTACATGGATTTCAGAGCTTAGGGATACATAGAGTTGTTGATGGCCCTGTTAATCAGGATCGAAGGTACCATTTTCTGGGGGTGAAGTTAAATTTAAACATTAATTAAGTACTCAAATCACAATATATCATATTGAAATGCCAGGTGTGGCCTCACTCGCATTCCTCTGAGCAGATCCACCGTCCAAATTTAAAATGCATAGCATAGATGCTTAGAGCCTGAGGGCACTGCCTACAGTATGTGACACTGGTCATCGAGGAATGGTGGAGCTCTCGTTTCTCATTTTTAATGCAGCTGACCCTGTGTGTACTCTCTGTAGCGATTGCTTCAAGGCGGTTGCTGGAACTCTCCTTACCAATCGCTGGATGTCATGTGGCATGACAAACATGTGCACAAAACGCACGTATCACCCATGTGGTGGGCGATGTTGCTTTGCTGCGCCAGACATAATTGCTTTCTTCTCACCAGAGGAAGAACCTCTGCTTGGAGAGCTATAATGTATGTAAAGATGTGATTGATCCAGAATGTGAAGTGGGAAAAATACCTTAAAGCAAAGCTAGGGGGTAAGGTAGGGGCTCTGATCACAACATAAGTCAGGCCTTAGATGGTTTTGGCTGATTAGCCAGTGCCAACACATTCAGGCATGTACTCCGTCAAATATTAACTTACTACCTGATGATGTGTGCCAGGTGTATGTAGAGAAAAAAATGTTTTCTATATTAACATATATTACTGTTTTCTGATTTGCCACCACTCTCCTGGTTTAAACATCTTGACAAAATACCAGCTTCTTGACAAGTATGGATCATAAATTCACCAAGAGAAACAATTCGGAATATCGAACAAACTCCAACTTCATTGCCAGTAACTTCATGTTTCTAAATACTATTATAACTACTTTCAATAACACAGATGAGAAGATCATAACATGAGGTATGTAACAACATCTTTCCTTTCTATCCACACCCGAATTTCTGCGAGACGACGCAATTTTAAAAACAATCCAGGTGCAGTTGTTGTTCTGCAGTTTTAAGTCAACCGGGCAAGAAATTCTACGTAAACTGTTGGCTTGTTTACAACCTGTCACTCATCTGGCCGCTCACGCTTCTCGCCTTCGTTGGTGTTCTTTGCACTGATGGTGATGTCTTCCAAGATCGCAGCAATTTGCTTGACCCTAAACTCAACTTCAAAATACTGTCAAAACTACAATTAAAAAAACATTATTGTCCAACAGAGACTTTTCGTCAGAAAATCCGCCCAGAACATCCGTTATATTGCTCACTTGAACCATGTTGCACATTTGGCCTCACCTCAGTTGCTAATGTCAAGGCACATATTTTGCCTTTGGCAGTGTCAGATGGACTGTGATTAGAAAATTGTTAGCCAAGTACAGATGGATGATCCATTCTCACACGTCCCTGTCTGCTCTCGCTCCCAAATCACATTTCTGCACGCTGTGAAGTTGTGCAGAAGGATGAAGGAGAATGGCTCCAAAACACAGCGTCGATGTCATATAGGTCTATGAATATATGGAAATGCTTTCTCTGCGATGGACTATCACCCAGCAAAAAAAAAACAAAAACTCTGTGGGTCCACGGACTCCGCCATCCACTCGTAATCTGTTCATCTTTCCTGTCACTCTCACGTGGCCTGGGAAACTCATCTATAACCAAAACCAATAAATAATAACCATAAAACACCTGCAGCAGCAGAGTCTGCGGTACACAGGCCATTAAAAAGCAGCTTGTGCACATGATGTAGCTGGTTGATGTGGGTGGCCTGTTGGCTAGAAGAACAGAAAGTGTACCTACTCAGAGTATAACAAATATCTCAGTCGAGGCGGAGGGATAACGTTGTGTACACTGTGTGCTGCCATATAATAAAATAATATTGAAACAAAATGTCTCTAATTTTGTTGTAGAGAGAGCTAAAACACAACAAAAAGAAGGGAATCAGACCAATTTTGATCCTTGATGTCTGCTGATTTACCAGCTTGTGATGATTACTATAGCCTTTAAAGTTGACATTCTTTCTGCTTATTGTTATTTTCTGATTATTTCATATGATTAGTTGGATTTCATTCAAAAAGCCTCATAATTCTCTGCCAGCTGGTGGTCATTCCAGATTTTGTAGGTTATTCGATAACCATTCGTCAACAATACTACTGTATACCATAACTTTGACAGACTCTGGATTCCCCATGTAAACCAGTCAATTTTATAATCTGTAATCTTATAATCTCACATCAGTGTTGATTATGGAAAAAAAGGACGACATTTTGAATTGAAATGGAAAATAAAGGTTTGATGGTTTATGAAATTGATGATTGATCTGTTGACAAGGGGAAAAACATATTTGGAGTTGCATAGACAAACATACTGAAATGTATTTCTGTTAGGGGAAGTACAGTAACAGCAGGCACGTCCAGCCACTGAGGGACTTCATCCTGTCTTTCATCTCCACAGTGCAGGCCAGGTGACTTTTCCTGAGAAGACTTTGGTAGACACTAAAGGCTCACTTGGGAAGGGCTGTAAATCTGTCTATTTAGCAAATTCTCTTTATTGAACGCTTGCCTGAGACTGTTGTTTCTGGGTAAATAGGCCAACAGAATATGTAAAATTAATTAAAGTATGGTACTGAAACTGTTTTTGGTGCCTTTGCCTGTACCTACCAAGCTCCTCTCCTTTAAGAACCTTCCTCTTATAGTTAGACACATCCCTTCTTTTCGCTTTTCTCTATCTTCTCACCTTAGGATTGTTTTCGCTCTAAATGTTGAAGGAAGATGTATTTGATAATATTGAATTAATTACTGATTTTTGATATAGGGTGTATAGGGTGCCACCACTCAGTTTCTATGAGTAAGCCAATTTTCCCAATGCCTACTACTCTTATTGTAAAAAGAACCACACTGCGCCACAAAAAGAATCGATCGTTTATATTTATAAAGCTATCAATGAGCCTAGAACAGAACCTGTTATTCTCATGTAACTGTAACTTAAATCAATTAAACTACTTAGCTCACAGATTTGTACTGTGAGTCTCGTCTACATCATGAAGACCTGATCACAGAGGGAACGAGCCACAGCTCTAAAGGACTTGTCATTCAGCTGGAGTTGTTTACGCTCAGCATTCTTAAAGTATGATTGGTTGGAAAAATCAAGAATTGCCTGGACGCTGATGTGAGTTATGAAATGTCTCACCTTTTGAAGTGCAGCCTGCTGTCATCAGTTCAGTTGTGCAGACCTGGACCTTTTAGTGTGTGTGTGTGTGTGTGTGTGTTTGTAGACAGTTCTAGCCAACCTGCTGTTGTTTTTCTTTGCTGCTTAATGGAAAGAACAGGCGCTTTAGAGATGATCGTGTTTTTACAGCGGAATAAATGTCTACTGAACATCGGGCATCAGACAGATCTATCTGGAAAGAACAGCAGCCACTGACACCCACTGTAACATAACAAACCCTCAGTACACTTTTGACTTTTGAGCAACAATAAACACTGGATAGTACGAAACATGTCAAAGAAAAAAAACAGCATATGTTTTCATGTTTGTTCATTATTTTACTAATATGCAATATATGAGATCTGTTTTTTCTAAACGTTCCAACACTTAAGCTGAAATGTTTTCCTTCTCCGTCCTATAACACATTTCACGATGGGAACACTGGGAACCCATCCACTTCTGTTAAAGCAGACAGCTTCCTTTGTAACTAGCTGTAATTGGCAGCAAAAGCTTTAACAAAAAACATCTGAGCCTGGTTGTCCACCTTTCCATGAAATCAAAAAGCATAGAGACCAGCAACAATAAAAACAACACGTCGGGGCGAACGCCTTGCTGTTGTTTTCTTGGCATTTGAGCGCTGGTCTCAATCACTACCGCAGCGACGGGCCTCGTGGTGGGGATCGTTCCGAATCTCTGAGAAGCAACATCACTTTGGATGTTAAGAGGTAATTGTGGAAAACAAGGAACAGATGGAACAAGATAAGGGAGATGAGAGAGGATGAGGATGTGATGGTCTCAAAGTTGTTGCTCTAAAAAAACATCCTTGCGTGAAAGAAAAGGAGGAACAGCCCTCCAGTCTGCGTGTGTTTTCTCCCAGTTTAGTTTGATGTGCCTGTTGCTGAGCTGCCATTTGCGTCACAGCGGCATAATTCATAGAACAGTAAATCTTCACAGAGGCGATAAATTGATTTATAATTGGATGGAAACGCGTTGGACCAAATTGATAGCAGTTGCCGTGCGAGAGCACCTGTAAATAAAGCCAAATACTTCAATAATAAAAAAAAATAAAAAATTAAACACCCTGGACAACCTGGGATACAACTGTCAATAACCCACAGTGAAAGTTTCAGGCAGTAAACAACTGTAGCCTCAGGTAACAACTGTAAGACAAAGCATCCAACTCCTATATATACACAACATTTACATATGTATTTCTGCTTTTCTTAGTTTTTCTCAATCTACCCTCAATTTGTCTCAACTGAGCTACGTGATGTTGCTTCTGGAGAGCTTTCAGCCGCCTGTCAGTCACGTAAAGTTTCCAGAAGCGGGTCAATTCACGACAACTCGCGCTAGTTTTTTTTCCTCTTCTTTGCATGTTTACTAAAGCACAATCTTCCCTGGGCACCGTCCACATCACACGAATACGGTCAGATGGTGCAGACCTGGAAAGAGAGTAGATGTACTAATTTGCTGCTGCACTGAAAAGATGTTTTATTATTTCCCTTTCTTTTCAGACACCAGATTGACCATTTTGCACAGTAGCTCCCTATTCTCACACAAACCCGAACACCTGGTTTAAAGTGCAGCACAGACGACAATAAAACGGCTGCAACCACAACAGGAATAAGGCTCCGGTCTGGATTAAAAGTTTCAAATTGTTTGTGAAGTGAAGTTGTCATGGTGACCTTGACTGTAACAGATGTTTCACTCACCGCACTGAAAGGCCTTGTGTTTAACAGCACAAAAGCACAGTTACAGCACAGCGCTCTCTGCTGTTCAGACCCTGTAAGACGTGTTTTGCTCAGGGCAACGAGCAGAGTTATGCGTGGTATTTACAAGAAAAATAACAGATCCACATGGAGAGTGAGCAGCGAGCAGGGCCCGAGATGAATCAGACAGTACCGCAGTTTTGTTACTCTGCAGTAAGTATTTTTCATTAATTCTATGATCAGGGCTAGAGGGACTTAGCCTCTGACATAAAGAACATTCATCTTCTTCATGATGATATCCAAAGAGGCCTATCATCTTTTTAGTAGAGGTTTTAGCCAAAATACCCTTTTGTACGCAGCACTTCCATGACACTGATTTTACAGATGCTGTACACTAGAGAAGAGCTGCTTCCATAGTGTGTTAAACAAATGCTGCTTCTGTAAAAAAGTACTAAGACTAGATTTAAAAACACTCTCCTCAGCTGGCTGTCCCAGTTGTTTGCACTCTTAGGCCCAAGTCAGTGGAAATTGTGATTCTGTAAAACCTGACATTAACAAGGACCAGCAAACACACATTTAAAAAAAAAAATCTGTGCACGTGCATATGCACCCTGTGTTGTGTATGTGTCTGCATTAGCTCATTTTCCTTCATTCAGATTCCCAGAAGTTTAAGTGAGACACTGGCGGAAACACATTCCTGAGCGATGTGCTGTCGTTTTGTTTCCTCTTGGAGAAATCGAGCTCCTGCATAAGAGATTAAATCCGTGATGCATTGAAAGACAGTAAAATCTGCTATGATTCATATGGTATATTGTACAGTGCACTTCATTCACTTTATCAGCATCATGTGCAGTGGTTTAGCCATTAGTTATGGAAGTGACCTTCACACTTGCTACTCTATCCAACCATGTATTATCCAAACCACCTCTTCCACCTGTTACATCTGTTTTGCTCTGCAGGGAGTAGTGGGCTAAGATGACCAATCAGTTGCCATGGGGCAAGTAGCAGGTCACACTCTGGACAGTTTACCCATCTACCATAGAGGAAGCACCCTGAGAGTAGAGCTTAAAGGCAGACAAGGCGCTATGTTGTTCTTTTGTCCGACTAAAACATAGGATGATAATCCGAGAGAAGCTTTAATCTTATCTACATCTACGACGTGCTGATAAGAAAAAGAGAAAAGCGCTGACTCACATCTGCTTTAGCGCTGAAAAACAGAAAGGTTTTGCCTTCTTGAAATTCCTTTGTTGAGGTTTGCTCCACCTTGAGACTTCATAGGGAGACAACAATGCTCATGTTGGCTAAGAGGTAGAATCCTGGAGTGTTTGTTATCTTAACATCGGTGGTATTCTGCTATTGGAATAGTCGCCGGCTAAATATTTTACAAACGCATGTGGAACTACAATGTCAAGCCAAAAGACGGATAATGAGATTTGCAATCATAAGACTGAATTCAAACTGTCAATCCTGCCAATCCTGTCAAGGCAGGTGAACTTCAAGGATTGACTGCTCAGATTATTACTGTTAGACTTGATAAACGTTAATGTGAGGGGAGGGTACGATGGGCCTCGGTTCAGGACGTTCTAACCTCTATCTGTGGTTTGGAAGGTGTAATCTAGGGCGCGCAGCAGTTGGAAGGGTCAGCTGGGCTTTGTCTGAGCCCATGCTGCCACCACTGGGTTCAAAGAGAGTCATTGCCCTGTGAGGATCTTTACTCTGGAATGTATACAGTAGCATCTGGCACAAACGTCTGGAGATGTACAGATATAGTATAAGCTGCTTAGTGTTGCAAATGCAAATTTCCATCTCTACAACCTACATACAACCTCTACGATCCCAAAAAAGGGGAAAGTAGCTGCTTGTAGAGTAAAGCTGAAATTTTGTGTATAAGTAATCCACATTTTTATATAGAGTCAACTTTCGCTTTTGCAAAGATGATATAACGCTGTGAAGAGGCGGGGATGAGGCTTGAGCACAGTGTGACTGGCGCTAAAGGGAAGCTCGGTGGGGTTTAGGTGTGACACAGTCACCCTGCGTCTCATTGTGTCGTACGTCTGTGTGATGTAAATCAGTGAGTAATGAGTTTACCGACTGCATTCGTACACAGCTGACCCTTGAGCAAACCTTGCCTCTGCTGGGTGATCAAAGCCTGCTACATCACTGGTCCGCTCACAGCTCGGGGGATGTTTGTTTTCCCAGCGAGACTGGTCTAGCCGAGCGGTGCCCTGACTTAAAGCAGACCTATTCATGATGCTTCCACACATCTGCTTGGGACTGTGCAACGTGCGTGTAGAGCGTATGTGTGCACTTTTCACTATGATCTCACCTTGTGTGCCTGAAGCTTGTTAAGAGAGAGAGAGAGATTACTGCACAGACAAGCTGTTCTCAGTTCCAGACCCAACTGAGGCTTGGATGCTGTAATAATCAGCTGTGCGCACTGTGGGTAGACTTCTCTAACATAACATGAGCACAAACAAACAAGACAAGAAATACAAAAATGCAACCGCACAGCTGTCAACGGGTATGAACTCCGTGTATAAACACCCCAGCTTTAATGATGTTTTCTAGAAAGCAGCATATGTCGACATCTGTTTCTGATGAGGTCTGGGTTGTTTTTTTTGTTGTTGTTTTTTTTTGGGGGGGCTATTCTTTTGTTTCTTCTGCACATAATCAGTGGTGTCTGTTCATATGTTTCCCGTAAAATGAACGCTCTGTTTTCAGTGTGCTTCTGGAATTTATCATGCAATCCAGTTGGGGATTAAATTCAGAGAAGGAATAATGTTTCAAATTTTGAAGTAGCATCAAAAAACTCCCTGAAAGTCCTGGCACCGATTTAACTTTCCTCTTTTCCTACCTCTTTACCACCCACATAAGCTTTTCTGGGTGGTAGAGAAGGAGGGAAAGATACATAAAGGTCAATGAAAAAAAAAATGAAAACAAAATGTCTGGCTGAAGTACAAACGCTATCGCCTCATTCATTGCCGTTCACAATGCCACATTCGGACTTGATTTAATAGTTTCACATTTTTTTCATAAGAAAATATTGAATATTAAATTTGAAAAACTATGGAGACAAAGCACAGTACATTCATTTGTCCTTGGAAGCTGGTGAGACCGTTATTTATTCAGCCACCTCCCACTGATAAGTTGGACACCAGTAAAGTTGAATCCTCACTGATGGATTTCCCTTGTCGTGATCTTCGCTACCGGGAAGAATAAAAATTCCAGTTGATCCAATTAATCCTGCATTAGACATTACATCAGTGCCTCCTCAAATATCACAGAAGGTGACGATTCTGCAATACATCCTATTTTACTTTCCTGCAAAAGATTTTTCTTTTGCCTGCACATTAAACTTTGGGAATTTCACTTCAGATGGTTCTGAATCCAAGACACAGAAATTTCTGCTTCTATAATGGTGGAGTCTCCCGCACATTAATACCAGCACCTTGATGCAAATACAATAATATCCTGTATTTTATTAGAGAAACAATATTCTGGAAGTCTGATATTTCATTTCTTTCTTTCGTAAAGTGTGACAAATATATTTTGCTGGCTAGAAAACATAGAACAGAAAAGTCCCTATTGTTGTAACAGAAATGTTTTCATCATACCTGCCAGTCCAGGACTCAGAGCTCTACTTATATTCAAAATTTCTTACAATCAATGCCACAAAACAGGCACTGAACTGTAATTTGTCTATAAGCCGGTCGTCAGATTAATAACAGCCTTTACTTTTACGGTCCCCTGAGGTCACTGCATTCTTCCACTGTGCTTTTTTGGAACTTGCACAGTCAGCAGTAGATAATGAAGTGTCCTACTGGTATTGGGAATGTCCGGACAGCACATACTGTATCTGGGCTCTCGCTACTTTGCTGAGCGCTCCCAGCTGCACCACCAGTCACCCATAGCTGTCTGGGAGAGTAGACGCGATTCACTAATGGGATTTGTTAATAATCTGAGAGAGATGATTAAAAGGAAAAAAGGAAGAAGAAGAAGCGGGCCCGATGACAGGAAAGTAAGAATGAAAAGAACTGAGTTGGTCAGAGAATGTTCAGCAGAGAGGAGATAAGAAGTTTAAGGAACAGAAAGAGATGAAAAGCTTGTAGAAAAAAACAAAAAACAAAACAAACCAGACAGCCAGAGGGTGATGTGGGGAGAACTGCACAACAGCTCATGTGAGACTGATTCTCTGCGATTACAGGAGACTGACAGCTGAAATCAAATCCGCACTGTAGTTTTCCAGATCTTTCCATCTTTTTTTTTTTTTGCCCTTCTGTTTTTTCCTCTCGTCCTGGTTGGTCCTTCACTGACCTCCCATCACCTCGCATCTCTCTCTCTCTCTCTCATCACAACACCCATGCCCAGCCACCTCTGACTGTGTGTTGACGTGCGCTCTCCAAAGTCATCAATCATCTGTCACAGATGAGGTGAGCTCCCTCTTGCATCCTGTACTGTAAATTACAGAGGGTGAGTCCTTATGTAATTCTCTCGCATTATATTTGTGGTTTTTCTTTTTAATCTTTTAATGCGGCTGGGCCACAACAACAGAGCTGGATCGCGTTCTCTCGGCGTAATTAGAGCTGCGCTGGCCAATTTCACACATTGGAGAGTCCAAATGATGGTGTGAAGGAGCTGTTAAAAGTTTTGACAGCTTCAGCACCCAGAAGTTATGGAATGTGATCTCAGTAAACTCTGTAATCCCCTGACCTATATGTTACCTTCGTGGTGTGTGGGGTGTGTTAAGGAAGTGAAACTTTTTTTTTTTTCTCTTCAGATTTTTAGCCTTGTGTGTGAATGCCAGCTTTCTTCTTTGCACAGAAAGTTGCAGGGTATGTTTTGATTAAAGTTTCATATATTTAAAGATTTTAAGTGTGAGTCTAACTTACCTATATGAACACCAAATCGAATGCCTGCTGTGCAGCTAGGAAATGACTAACAGATTCGCCGTGTTGTCTTTGCGAACGAAGAACAAAGACATCAGATCAAGTGCTGTAACTGAGCACCTGAGAATAAATCCCTGCTTCCAAGGCACAAGACAGAGAACCAGTATTGGTGATGTCTGTGATCTTGTGCCCTTAAGTGGTCCTCTATTGAAAACAGATGCTACGAAACACTGCATGGGCTCAGAAACACCTCAGGAAAACAGTGTTCATATTTATGACAGTCAAAACTTTTCCATGCAAAGGAAATAACGCAAATATACATTAAACTTGATCCAGAAAAGTTGCTGTTCTCCTGTAGTCTGAGCTCTGAAACGTCAAGATTCTGAACACCGCTTGTTTGAAAATGTTGGAAATTTATTTGCTGCTTTAAAACTCTAAACCAGCCCAGAATAAAATTAAGTATTTCTGATTTCTTTGTGTTATTTCTAGTCATAACCAGGTTTTAAATGACCACAGCATTCCGTTAACAACATTTCACACATTATAAATAGATTTCATACGTTATAAATTTGAATGTTACCCTGCCCTTCAATGTCCATTATCATAGATGTCAGTCGGCCCCTACTCAGCTTTGCTAGATCAGTACACGTTGACACACCTATCATAAATCATAAATTGCTCGCTGAGCAAAAAAACTAAACTGGGTTAAAATTAGTAGTTAAATTCAAGCAAACCCAGCACCCTGAGACTATACACTAAGCGCCACGAAGGAGGCAGAGGACTAGTAAGTGTCCAAAGTACAATACAGGATGAAACCTCCAAGATCCATGAATACATTCGGAGGATGGCTCCAATGGATAAAGTGCTCAGTGAGTGTCTCAGGCAGCGAAAAGGGGAGGCAGAGGTGCTGGAGGTGCCATCATGGGAGGACAGGCCCCTACATGGGATGTACCACCGCCAGATAACTGAAGTGGCTGATATCAAGAAATCCTACCAATGGCTAGAAAGGGCTGGACTGAAAGACAGCACAGAGGCACTAATCATGGCTGCACAGGAACAGGCCTTGAGCACCAGAGCAATAGAGGCCCACATATACCACACCCGACAAGACCCCAGGTGCAGGCTGTGCAAAGAGGCCTCTGAGACAATCCAGCACATAACTGCAGGGTGTAAGATGCTGGCAGGAAAGGCATACATGGAGCGTCATAACCAAGTGGCTGGTATAGTGTACAGGAACATCTGTGCAGAATACGGACTGGAAGCACCAAGGTCTAGGTGGGAAACACCCCCTAAGGTGGTAGAGAACGACTGAGCCAAGGGACTTCCGGATACAGACAGATAAAATGGTAATGGCGAACCAACCGGACATTGTGGTGGTGGACAAACAGCAGAGACAAGCCGTTGTGGTTGACATAGCAATACCTTGCGATGCTAACATCAGAAAGAAGGAACTCGAGAAATGAGAGAAATACCAGGGGCTCAAAGAAGAACTTGAGAAGGCCTGGAAAGTCAAGGCGAAAGTGGTGCCCGTGGTCATCGGAGCGCTCGGGGCAGTAACCCCCAAACTGGAGGAGTGGCTAGAACAGATCCCAGGAAAGACCTCAGACATCTCAGTCCAGAAAAGTGCAGTAGGAACAGCTAAGATACTGGCAGAACCCTCAAGCTCCCAGGCCTCTGGTAGAGGACCCGAGCTTGGATAGATGAGACCGTCCATGGGGGGCGAGGAGGGACATTTATATATATATACTTTATATATATTTTTATAAGTACTTTATTATGGATTAAACATATATCTGCCAGAAAGTGCTTTATGGGTTTTTATTACGAAACCAAATGAGAGAAAAACATGAACACCCAAAGCAATATTATGCATCAACTGTGGCAGGGTTGTAATCCCAATTTAAATCCTTGTTCTAGTATGTTAGTGGCGCAAGTGTGACACTGCTCTACCAGCATTAATGAAGAGACTGGGGCCCGTCTTTTTTTCGCCAGTGAGATCATAGCTTAATATCTGCCACGTGCCATCATATGGGGTCGAGAGAGAACTAGTGATTACAGTAACCATGAAACTGACTGGAAAATCTCAAGCATTTCCAGTAAGAAAGTAATCTGCATAATTTTAACGAGGATGGCCAAAGTGCATGACACCATGGAAACAGGCATTGTCTTATTTAGACAGTGCAACGAAATCAGTAAACTGGCAAAACTTAGCACGAAAGTAGCAACTTAGTCATGAGAGGAATATTCCTGTACCACAGCTTGTGTGTGTGCGTGTGTCAGTTGCCCAGTACTAAAGCTAACTTTCAAGAAAACGCTATAATTAATCCCATGGTGGTTACAACATCTACTTAAATGCAAGGCTGTGTTTCTCTAGTTGGAGTCACTTGTCTCCTCCTTTTAACTAATCACAAGGACGTGTTGTTGTGATTTTCATGATCTGAGATTGCAGCACAAGCTGCTGAATCACAATCATACTTTTTATAATGCGTTTGTGATCAAAAACTGTAGGCTATCGCACGGGCACAGTACAGTATATACTGTACAGTAGATGCCCCAGAGAAAGACTTTATGGGCTGATAACAACGTTGAATCACAGTCAACATTACATCAAATCATTCTCTCCACGACATAACGTCATGCTCACGATGTCTAGCAGCCAGAGTTTTCATCTTCTGTTTACCGCCGTGACGGCACGGATTAGAGAACGGGACAAACATTTCTGTCTTAAGGTTTATGGAACACAATGGTAAATTGAAAGGTCATATTTGCCATTAAAGTGAAATTGTTGCTAGTAAAAAAAATATATCTCTTGAATCCCAGCTCTAGTTCTCCCCCTGCAGTCAGTGTGTTTCAACCATGTCTTTACTCCAATTTTCCAAAGGAGAAACAGAAGGTAGACATTAAAGTTTTTACTTACAGTAAAGCTGGACCATCACCCTGGCAAAGTAGGCAACTGCCCCTGGGTCTAAACTCTCCAGGGGCCCTGAAAGAGTCAGGTTGTTCTTTTTGGTTTGTGGTAATTGTAATATTATTTGGAAATACGAATGCACACCACTTGAAGCACAGTATCAGCTGACACGTTGCCTGTGGTTGGTCTTTTTGGAAAACTGATCTTGAGGCCCAGTGTTGACTGAAAAACAGAGCATTAAGGGCATACTCTTTAAATGATGCTTATTTCTAAATTCATTTGTGTTTAATGCAGTAAACAGTTGAATGTGTGTAGTATATTTAAATGTATTTACCCATATAGTACATTCACAGAGGAATCATTTTCTTAGAACTTTTTTGCATTTTTAAAAGGCCTAACACAACAATTACATTATGTATTCATCAAACAATATCTGTGAACTAAACAGTTACTGATCAATTTGATCAGTAACAGTAGCATTTGATCAGATGTTTGTTTACATATTTAACTGCGGTGGTTAACAAATTAATACTTTGGGTTTTTTCGTGGACCTTTGGCACAAGTTTACTTACTTTTAAGTTTTTACGTTACGTTTATTTATGTATGAACGTTGAGTATGAATAAAATGCTTGATCAACTTTATCATTGGACCAATGCACTTGTAGTCTTCGTCGGCCTGCTGCTGCTGATGTTGCTCAGGGTAACACTATGAGAGACTAGGGTAAAAAAAAAATCAAACAAGTAGCCAGACTATACTGTCTGATGACCACAAGCATTAATAAGCTACTGCAAACTGATGTTAATACTGTGGTTATAGTTTACAGTACTGTAGGTAACTGAACTACATTTGGAAACAGTTGTTACTTATTATTGTAGTGATGCTGTATATACTGTACAGCAGATTCTCCATCCTTGTTCCACTGTTGTATTGACAGCCTTTAACACACTCAACTTATATACTATTCTTCACTACAAGCTGAATCCTACAAAGGTTTTGCCACACAGCTTGACTAAGTGGCTGTTCATTAAGAAAACAGTCACCAGTGTGACTCCAATAATAAAAAAAAGTATGTAATGCTACAGAGATTGGCACAGTATGATTGTACATTTCTCTGAATAATCTCACTGAGCTGTTGGGTTAAAAGCAAGCGCAGCTGCAGTTTGTTGCACAGAAAATCCACTGTGATCACGGATCCATCTGAGCTTCATGAAAGAATATTCTCCTAACGCTGAGAATAAATATAAGAGGAGAGCGAGAACCAAGCTCCTCTCTGTCCCTGAAGTATAATATATATAAGTGTGAAACTATTTAGTAAGTCTGCAGCAGAAGTTTTCAAAAATGGACTTACATAATTAAGTAACTTTTTTCTAAGAGAAGAAAATCAAGAACAGCTAAAATGAACATACATTCTCTGTAGTATACCGCTAATAAAGAAAAGTGCTCTCCTGCCTACAGTAACTCTCCTCAGTATCTGCTATATTGATTAATGATTCTCATTGTTCTGACAAATAGTTTATTCTCTCATTACGCCACAACAAACTCTGGAGCAGAACCAGTCTCCATTATGGATTTGTTCATTACTGCTATAATAAAGCACCCGCGTTCTGCCAGCTTCGCTGCACCCTGGCCTAAATAAGCTGAACTCACTGCTACAGATGACAGCGCTGCACCCGTTCCGGCTGCTCTTGTCCTTCTCCGTATGAGTTCACATCCTTTCTTTTAGTAAAGCCAAGCAAAGCAACTTAACTTACTGTAGGTTGCTAATGTGAAAAAACACTTCTCTACTCGTCATGCAAATATGCCAGTACCAGTTTAACAAAATAAAAGTCCTGTTAAGCAGGCATGGTTATACAGTAGATACGAGCAATAACATAGTACATAGTAGGTATTTAGTCTGTACAATAAATTAATACAACAAATAAATACTCAAGCAACAATAAATATTGTTATTACTAGTGTACACCATCTTGTGGAGGCCTTAAAAATTACAAGTGAAATGCATTTATACCGTAACAAATAGACAAACATTTATTTATACGGTGATCAGTGCTGTAGTTGTTATAGGTCAGATTTAATTATTATAATGGGTATTTGTTTTCCAATAACTTTAAAGACACTAATATGACACAACATGAAAATACTCCAAGATCTGCCAAGATTGATGCAATTGATGTATTGTGTATTATTGTCCTTGTTATGATGTGTGAACGGGACACTATTCCTAATGAGATCATAATTCACACCCTTGAATATATTTACTTATTTTTTTCTCATTCCTGGAGGAGGATGCCTTCTGACATGCCACACTAGATAAAAACATATTAGGCTTTTGTGACCACATGGTGTTGACAAACTGGCAGGTCCATGGTGTGAGCCAGCATAAATAATGAACACTGGCCAACAGCTGCCCATACGAACTGCGGCCAGCTGACATACCCGTTGCCTGTTCTACAGCAATACGCATCCAGGACTGGTTCAGAAATTGTGACACACGGGGAGTAAAGCTAAGTTTGTGGAAGAACTCAACTGTTGCCAGGCAACATTAGCCTATTCCACAGTTTCTCCCTGCATGTCCACTCTTGTTTATCCTCAGTAATCAAACTCTTGATGTGAGCGGCTCTGGACACATGTACCTGTCTCCACTTTGGAGTGGTCGGTCCGCTCCGTCACCTTCTCTTGGCTGATGAGGTAATCAACTACCCTGACACCGATTGGTGGCTCGGTGTGGTTCCACTCCATGATGACCAATGAACTGCTGGGCTCGTAGGTGTAAGACAGTTTCAGCCTGGCAACAGAGTGATGGAGATAAATATAGTATTTGTAAATCGGAACAGACATCATATACTTGATTATATTATAAACATTATAAACACACACCCTCCTCCCAACATTTAATAGTATATAAAATATATTATCCTCTTATGTCCAAAGCACTGGTCTGCGTTTACAATATGCTGCTATGCAGAGATTTTATTACCAGTCAATCAATGTTGTCAATCAGTTCATTGATTAGCACGCTCCATCTCACTCTATGAACACACATAAAATACAAAGGACTGAGAGGCTCTGTGTTATTTGCGCTGACCACAATATTTGTTAACTAAGTGCAACAAAATCAATTTTTTGTAGGAGTAATTTGTCAAACAGCCGTTGTACAAGCAGAACACAGACGTCTTAACCGCTTTGCTGCCAGTCTGCTTGCTGATGTCCTCTTTTTCGCACCTAAATCATTAATTAACTGATTAACTAAATACAGTAAGTAAAGTCGACGCATCCAAGCTCTCTGTGTGACTCAGTTCTCAATCGTTTTGAGTTGTTTCAGTTTCAGTCTGATGGATGGTAAAGCATCTGCTACAAACCATTTGAAAGTCACATCTGGAGAAAGGTAATATCATTCTAAGGTACTAACAAGGGTTGGGAAAGTGGGGCGCAGGTGGGCAGGCCGTCTGTGCCAAAAGCGCTGGAATCACAGCGACACCAATCATCAATGACGTCACCCCTTCCTGAACACCACAGTGAGCTCATCATCGCGTCCTGAAGGGCCTATGAAGAGAGAAACACATTTAAAATTAGAACATGTACAACAACAAGTAGTAGTGCATAGTCAAATGTGAGCAACAATCCTAATTTTAGGTCACAATTTTAACTTGGTGGGTATTACAATTGCTGTATCTTAAACTTATTCAACCCACCAAACATAAAACAGTCCAACAGCTCATCACAACGAATGGTGCTAATTCAAAAAAATG
Source organism: Macropodus opercularis (assembly GCA_030770545.1). Classification (NCBI taxonomy): domain Eukaryota; kingdom Metazoa; phylum Chordata; class Actinopteri; order Anabantiformes; family Osphronemidae; genus Macropodus; species Macropodus opercularis. The sequence goes on from CM061105.1 coordinate 3,497,022, forward strand.
TTTTTGACTAATTCATTAATAAAAAACTAAAAACAAATCAACTATAAACACTGTCAATTATAGTGTTCTTCATTGAAAACTTCCAAGCTGATTCCTGCTAAGTTATGAGAAATCATTGGCATCCAATGTGTAAGACACCTCATGCAAGTCCCTGTGCAGCATGTGCTACGGTATATAGAAACATTTCAAAGACCCAGCTCTGGAAATCACATTACGGTGATACGGATACTGAGTTGACATTAGAAGCTGCACAGCTGACCACTGGCAACCTTGAAAGAGCTTTTGTCAATAACCAGCTCTATCTGCCTGCCTGGGCTTGAGGGATGAAAGCCTGACACCTCGGGAGGGTGAACAGCACTGTATCGACCTGACTTTCTGCAGGAGCAGAAGCGGCACTGACGTTCGCTTTTGATGAAGTAAAGCAAGTCACAGCACAGCAGGGGACGCCGCTGCAAAGGAAAGGCTCTTTGCAACCTGTTAATAAGGAGGGTATGAGGTTTTTCTGAAGCCTTGACCACAAACATTACATCGCAGATGAATGGTGTGCTTCATCACAGGCTTCCAGTTAATAGATGGATATTATATTATATTCAGGCCAGAAGACATTTAGTATGTGTTAACAATCAAAATACTTTTCAAAACTTTAAGCCCTTAATCATATGTAGAAATAGTGAGAAGATCCAATTCATCTGAGTTTTTGCTGCAAGGTGAATATTCCCCTTCTAATACTGAGAGTTCTCAATAGATATGACACATACGGTACCTGGTACGTCTCATTGTTGGACACTAATTCATAGATCGGTGCTGCCTTAGTAATCTGCAGCAGGACGGGCTCAGACTGCTGGCGCCCTTGCGCTGCCCTTGGACTCATGTGACAGAGGTGGCAGGAGCGCGGGCACTGGCCCTGGCTGGTACAGTCCATCCGGACGCCGGCCGCCATCCGCTTCGCGCCCGTGTCCAGGAGGCTGGCGATGTACGCAGGGTACGTCAACGTCTTCGGCTCCTTGTCACGCTCCTCGGACTCCTCCGAAGGTGAATTACCTGAAAGGAAGAAATGGACGTGACCTTTAAATTCCATGTACTGTATTTAAACTCGTCTGGGTCGCGTGTTCTTGTTAATGAGATCAGGGAACAAAAAGAATGAGACAAAAACTGAACGGAGAGAATAATTCTTCTCTTGTTAGCAACATGGCAAAACTGCAAAGCATGAATGTGCTCCTGTATTCCCATGGCTCCATTCCGGAGACTTTCGTTTCTACATCACAGACAGAATACATGAGAAGGGGTGTAAATATTTGGGTATTGCTACAGCTACGACACAAAGGGCTCACATTTCCCTCTAGTAAATAAGGTGAACTGGGAGATCTCTGAACAACAAAACATTGTACTAATGTGCCAGAGGCTGTAGGCTCCTGATTTTATTGTGCTTTGTCTGCTTAGGCTATGGAAGTTTGTGATCATAACAGTAATGATGACACAAACAGTAAAGGATGCTAAGACCTGATGATGGTGACGGACGGCTGTAATAAACCGACGGCTGACCGTGTGAGAGAATTCAGCGTTTTGTTTCGAGTCCGACATTTTACATGTAAAAATATTCAATCATGCAGTTCTGTACAGATTCATCCTGATTTGTGATTTCTTATTATTTACGTTTTGAGGCTTTGGATTTGGTTCAGACACTCGCAGTTAAGATCAGGGAAACACTGCAGGCTGATCTAAATGAGAAAAATCCAATCATGAGTTTCGTTGAACAGAAACTTAATTTTCAGGAGACGAGATTCATTTTCTCCTGCTTAATTGTGTAAAAATTAAATTTTTTCGGACACAGACACAATGATCCTCAAAACTGATACGGCCTCACATCAACCCCAGCACAAGACACAGTCAAACCAACTATGAGTTGATGGAAAAAGAAAACTAAACACCCACAAATGTGCTTTCAGTGCTGTTGATAGTGTTACTTTCTTGCTGAGACCAATCAACAGACAAGTCCTTAACAATCAGAAAAAGGTGGAGGTACAGTGGTTGTGTAATCGTGGGCTGGGGCCCATTAAAAAAATAAATAAAATCAAACTTTGTAAACCTGCACTTGATGCCTTAACTGCGTGGAACTTTAACACACAGTACTTGACTACATGATGCCACCTTAGGCCGACAAATCCAACTAAAGACAAAGTCAGAGCAAGTGCAACGAACTTCAATGTCACATACTGTAGAAACAACCGTCTCCTGTTCGTGTCCTTGACAGCGTTGGCTTCTTACCGAGACCAATCAACAGAAAAGCCCTTAACAATCAGAGGTGTGTGTATGATGATGTATGCAAATGAGATCTAATCGAGGGCTCAGACGCAACAGGGGACAATGAAATCAAGCTCTGGACATTTGCGCGTGACCCCTGACAGAGATGTCTGCCCTTGTCACGGGGCGACGACTCCTCACTAGCCAAAGGTCAGTTAAGAAGAACTTGAGGTTTGTAGGTGAAGCAAATCAACATGAAACAGAGAGATAAAGAAAAAAACAATCAGCAAGAGTACTCCTGACCTACATATGTCATAGCTGTGGCCATGATTAACAAAACTCGATTTAAACTCCCATTCACGTGTTATAATGCCCATTATTTGTTATATTGCTGTATCTATGTCTATAAGCTTTATTTGGTTTTAGTGTGTTGTATACAGTGCATAGTATATACAAATGGTATGAAATATCTCCATGTTAGGATCATCTGGATGCTACTGTTACATCCCTGCTGACAGATGTGGTTTTTGTTGAACTGCTGGTAAAACTTGACACCCAACAAAGAGGAAACTTCTCAGCTTTAGCCTGTCTAATTGTTGGTAACAACAAGCCACAACTTCAGTGATTAGAACTAAATGGAGCTGAACGTGTCTTTTTTGGGAGCAGGAGTTTTTACAGACATTTTGAGTTTGCAGCATTGCTTCCTGGTGTGTCTTCACGTTCCTGCACTGTCAATCTTGGTTCCCAGTATTTTCATCCTGGATTCGGTTCTAGTTCTTACAACAGACTTACTCGTGCAGCGCGTAACCATTAGTAACCACGTTCAAAAGAAAACTACTGCTGCGTTTCCAAAAAGCAGCACGCAGCAAAAAAAAGGATAATCCATTGTGACTTGTTAACAGAATTCACTGATGGTACACAACCGGCTTCTTTCATCTCTATATTTCTCATAAATGGACACAGTTACTGTTATTTTGCACAAACTGCTGCTTCCTTTAACGCCAGGGGAAAGCAGCCCTCGAAGCACTCAGTAAAAAAAAAGCCTCTCTTGGCTATTTAGTGAGTCACTGACACACATCAAAAGCATCTTTACACTCACATAACCAGCTCCTGGGGTCGGTAACTGCTTAATGAGTGTTTACATATTTCCTGACAGGCTGCTTTGCTGATTTATGAATCTAATGTTATGTGATAAAGCCTGTCTGAGGTGACATATAGCATCTCTAACATCAACGAGTGGATTTTAAGGACTATGGTAAATGGATGCTTTTCACAGTCCAGTTAATGTTAATGAATTCTTGACCTTTAAATGCTCATGTGTAGAAAGAATTGACTGCTTCGAAAATTTAGGCTGGTTTCATAACAGATTTGTTTCATAATTAATTTGCTTACATGTTGAAAACTTGCTACAGGAATGCGTTGATGGGATGAGAGAGAGTCTGCTGACGCATGTGTGTAGTCAGTTCTGTAGTCAGAGTGTTGACTGACGGCAGGACATTAAATTTCAACATACGGTATCTTTTATCGTTTACTAGAGCATTAGTGTTTTTCATGGTTATTATTCTCAACCCTTTTAGGATTCCCCACAACTCACACCAAAAAGAAATGCACCATTTTTTACCTGTGTGTATTTCTCCTTTTGTCATTCTCAGCCTCTTTCTTTTTACTGCACCTCCTCTTTCTGATTCCTCCCTCAAAGGCACGATCACACTTTCTTTTTTGCAATGCAAATACACGTGTGGTAGGTGTGAGGGAGGAAAGCTGAAGCCTAATAAAATATTCCTGCACTGCATCTTTGTGCTCAAACCAGAAAACCTCTCTTACGCGGTCTGACACCGTCTCTTCTTCTGCCTTTGCATCCCCTGCTCGTTTGCTCACTTTTCCATTCCCCCCCTGTCAAGCCTTTAGCTATGGTAAAGTCTAAAAGGTGCATTCATACACTTATCTAAGCATCTAAACTGCTGTCAGTTTCAACCCACACATATAAACAAATCTACTTTGAGAGGAAGACTAAGAACTAGCAGTTCTGAGGAAAATACACACACGCATGCAAACCCGTACTCACAAAGCTCATTATATCTATTCCTTGTTTGACAGACTGAGATTTCCCATAAAGCAAAGTGACGACAAGACGGAAAAAAATAAAAGCCTTTGCATATTCTGTCTCTCTAGATGTACAATCTTTGCAACCAATTTGATGTATTTCCCACCACGAGAAGGTTAAGCTTCCTGAGTCTACGTATTAGAGGACCTTTTGTGCATGTATGTGTGATTTTATGCCTGAGTAAACACAGTTTAGTTTTAGAAGCGCTGACGCAGACCGTCCTCGCTTCGTCACAGTTCATTTGTGGGTAAACTGTGAGTTCAGGTTTACGTGTACAGTAGGAACAGTAAATAAAACGGCATTTTCAAATGTATGATTATTAGACTTTTATGGGTATGGGGGGGTTGTTAAAAGGCCAGTTCTTGCTGACAATGCAGTTCTTTGTACTGTAGTTGTGCTCAGCCTTACCGAGCTTTTCGTACAAACTTGGATAATCATTTTGCTTTTAGCACTATTAACAGATCAAGCTTCTTTTCAGCACAGGACGCAGATAATTTGAGGAACAGAACAGAAAAACATTTATCTATTGTCTGTTTCAAACTCTACTCAAGGTGCAGTGCAGGGCCAAAACATCATTTCAAATAAGGTTTGAACAGGTACAGTATGTTCTACATATTAGATCTAAAAGATAGAAAATGTAAAGAAAAGTTTAACGTAGCATAGAATAGTAATACTCCAGTAACGTAAGTACTTCCGAATTGTTCGACCTCTATCTACATGTAAGGTGATGATGAAGTTGCAGTGTCATAATAACAAACATCTGGATACGGGAATATTCCAAATCTGCTTGAGGCCACGCAGATTAAAGACACATATGCTGCTACAGGCCAGGTCTGACAGCCGTTGACTTATATCATGGACTGCATCAGTGCCTAAACAAAACAGCATGAGGGGGAAATCTTCTTCGATAAATTCTGCAGTATTTTCCTCAGAGTACACGGAAAAGTGCGTGTTTGTCTGACCAACACCTGCCGACAGCCACACACAAAGCCGGCACCCGATAAGTCACGACAGCGGGGCCCGTATCCATCTGAAGCAAATTGTAAATTAGAAAGTGTGCGTCTTTCACTGAGCTGCGAAGTCAAAGCTTGAGTGCTGGTGCGATTGCTTCAGCGTTGGAGGATATGAATAAAGAGCAAATACTTTTCTTTGTTGCCGTGTCTGTGTGGCGGCAGCAGTGTGGGTCTGTATGTTTTTGTACAAGTGAGCTACCGATAAGTCGAGATGACTGACAGAAAGTGAAAAGAGAGAGTGTGTGTGGGAGGATATGCATTACAATATGAGTATGATAATCCGAATCTGAACAGTATTGGTGTTTGGATAAAAAAAAAAAAAAACACATGACAAAAACAATGTAGTTATGTTCCATAGATTTGGTTAATTTCTAAAACTATGATGATGAGGGCTAACTTTACAGTACAATGGTTTTTGCCACCAGCTGAATTCCAACAGGCTTCGCCCAAAGACTGTAGTCATGGACAGACGCTAGTGGCAAATTGGCAGCATGAGCCAGTATTAGGACATTTGCTTAGGTTTGTGTGTGTGGAGGTATGAGGCTGGGGATTTGGGGCCGCTTTGACCCATGCTGCACCCAGCAAAATGACTCATCATCTCCATAGTACACAACAGATGGAGCTCCGAGCTATTCGGAGTCGTCTAATACATGGAGCCTTCCTCCCACTCTCCCCAGTGAGAGATGAGTTTGTGGCTCCAGTTCGTCTTCCTGTTTATGGAAATATGCATTCAAACCTATAGATGTTTAAGGGGTGAAGACAACGAGAGGGTGTCATTTTTAGATGCTGTTCGTGTTACTATATCGCAGCTTTTTGGAGTGATTAGCTTTAGTTGTTGTCTCTTAGAGATGTGCACATCCTCACCATTATATCATCTTTTATCAGGCCTCATTTTCAAATGATGAAACTTTAAATGCACTTGGTGTGATCAAAGCGGTGGATATTGGATTCTGACACCGTTGCACCTATTTTTAACAGCTTTTAAACTAAATGCCTGAGTCTAAACCACTAGCTGCTACAGACCAACCTAAACCCAGCAGGAAGCCATCCTCCTGCCTGTGTAGAATAATGCCATTCGTTGACTTCAGTGATGGAGCAGTGCCTCGTTCTGACCACTAGATGATGCTAGTGGCTCAGCGGCTGCAAGTTGAGGAACCAGTGCACAAATTGTCCCACTGTTTCGGCAAACAAATGCAGGGCAAATCATACATAACCTTTTAAATGTGCTTGACCAAGATGAACATCATATGCTTATGGAACATGCTGATGGTGAAATTCAAAGCAGGCAGTATCTTAGTAAATGGGAAAGCAGTGAAACGGAAAACTGCATTAAAACGGCGGAGATCTGGAGAGATCGCGCTTATTGTATGTAAAGGAGAAAAATGATAAACAGAATTAGAGGCAGCAAAGAGGAAACTGAAACACATGCAGATAAACAACAGGCAAAATGATAAACCTGCAAAATGAAATACATCAGGGTGCTTAAAGAAATCTGCCTGAGAGGCAAATCTTCTCAGATGTGCTGTGCAGTTTCGTTTTGTTTTTTTCCTCTGGGTCCGTGCACACGTGCGCGTGAGTTTGAAGTGCCACCTGCCGACAGCCACACACAGCCGGCGCCCGATAAGTCACGACAGCAGGGCCTGTATCCGTCTGAAGCAAATTGTAAATTAAAAAGTGTGCGTCTTTCACTGAGCGGCGAAGCCAAAGCTTGAGCGCTGGTGCGATTGCTTCAGCGTTGGAGGATATGAATAGAGAGCAAATACGTTTGTTTGTCGCCCGTGTCTGTGTGGCAGGAGCAGTGTGAGTCGGTATGTTTTTGTACAAGTGAGCTACCGATAAGTCGAGATGACTGACAGAACGTGAAAATAGAGAGAGAGAGAGAGTGTGTGTGTGTGTGTGTGTGTGTGTGTATGTGGGGGAGGATATGCATTACAATATGTACGCTCTGCTGTGTAACAGCACTTGAACTCACCATGTCAGCAACACAATCAACCACTTCAGCATGACAATCAGCATCAACTCAGTAACACATGGTGCTGTGAATACAGGGCATGATGTACTATATGTGTGCGCACAGTCCTAAAATTATGACACAGTTTAATAAAGTGCTGGTGTTTGGACACATCAGCTACAGGTCTTTTTTTAATCACTTTATTTAAGCACACAAAAATCCCACTGCAGGATTCAAGTGTTTGCTGTACTCAATGTATCACCAGCTATTTTAAAGCTCTATGGTTCTTATTGCTCTGTAGAAGTAGTAGCGGTGTGTCATTCCTCAAAGAAGACATCCTTGAGGGTGGACGTTTAGCGATAACTGAGCCAGAGAATACGAGAATGCGAAGATCAAAAAGATGCGCAAACGTAGACTAGTTCGAGCGACCGCTTGCTTCTTGAGGACGGCCGTTGAAAATACTAGAACAAAGGCAAAACCCCTGCAGCACATTGTGATTTGCACTGAACGAAATATCAACCACTGTCTCATCTAGACCAATTTGTTAAAAGTACTGGAGGTTCTGCTCCCCCCAAATAAACCTTTAACTGGTCTGTAAACAGTACTTGATGTCCTGCCTCATCTATGATCAAGATGAAATGAAATATAAAAGATAATATTGATTGTTGCCAGGTGAGATTACAATTCCAAAAAAGCATCCTATACACAGCACAGCTGCAATGTTTCCTACTGTATATGGGAGTTCAAGTTTCATGTGTCAAACCAAAAAACAGCCACAGTGATGTCAAGCCATAAAAATAGTGTAATAGAAAACATAACATATAAATTATTCGGTGATCAAGCATGTTATTTAGGACATTTTCATCCTAGCTCAAATATTGGAACCACTTTCTTGCCATTTCCTCTCACTTTTGAATCTATTTCAACACTGCTTACAAAAATTGATAAGTTGTTTTCTGAGTGAACGTACCACTGTTTTTATCAAAAGAAAAGTGGAGGGAGAGGACTTTTCAAAGGAGTCTGTTACACATAAGACCCGTTTCAAGAGCGAATAGATCACAGAAATAAAATCATTGATTCCCCTCACTCAGGTATGGATCAGCAGCTAAGGAGTACAGAAAATACCTGTCTTACATCGTATTTAGAAAACTACACGGCCCGCAGTTCTTCTAAAGTTCGATAAAGCTTTAATGCCGCGACACGTCTCCAGCTTTCTCCTGCTCCCTTACATTCTTTATACCTCTGCAAGCCTCGCTGAGAAAGGTCCTCCAGTCGGGCCTTATCCTGCTTTATCCAACCCACCCACATAACCAGACGCAGAGAATTATCTACGGCTGTATCGGACGAGGCTCTGTGAGTCTGATGGAAGCTTTATGTGTAGAGCCGCGTGTGTCGCATGGCGAACTGGCAGCAGATGTTGTTTGTCTAAGTGCTGATTAGGGCTGCTGACCGGAGCCTGACAGGCCCATTAGTGACATCTTCCTCACGGAGGCTGAACGGCCCGGCAACGCTGTATGTCTCTGTCTGTCTGTCGGAGTGGTTTTCCACGTATTTTCTGTACATCTCCATCACTTTGTTAAGCTTTACTTAGTCTGTTCCCTTTCTCCTTCTCTGTACATTATTATTTCTACTGTAGGTTTATCAGTCTTTTCTGTTTAGGCTCTGAGATACAAAACCTCGTTCTAAAACTGTCTGGACGTATGCAGAATAAATTGCAAGAAAAGCTAAATTTGTCTCCGCTGTCGTGAGACTGACCGGACAGACATGTTTTAGACCCCTTGTAAATGGTCCTGACAGTCATGGGTATGACCGTTCAACCATTAATCCATCTATTACCCCGACCACTTTTCCTGCTAAGGGACCTGGAGCCGCTCCCCGAGGCAGGGTTCACTCCGAACAGGTTGTCAGTCCATCACAGGGCCACACATAGAGACGGACAACCGCTCATGCTCACATTTAGACTAATAAGCACTTGACCTGACTGTATGTCGTTGGACTGCAGGAGTCCTGGAGAGAATCCACACACACACACACTTCAGAACATGCACACTCCACACAGAAAGCCACCTGGACAACCAATGCATCTGATCGTAGCTTGTCCATGTAGTGATGATCAGTCCAAAAATACACCTTTGTTTCCAGGTCTTAGATATACAGTTTTAGACAGTACACACAGTATAAAATCACTGGCCTACTAATCTTACACAAGTCAGTACACAGTGTCTTGTTTCCTTCCTTGTTTTCCCTCGAATACCTTTCTTTCTATCAGCCCCATTGAGTGTTCAACCAGCACCGTGGGTTTGCTGAGAGAGATCTTAGCCAAGAGTGATTTATCACTTTTTCCTCCTGCGTGCTTCACAGTCAAACATTACGCCACCAGCTCTTTCTCCTCTACAGATCTGTGAATTGTTGCTGGCTATAAAAGTGAGTGCTGTGAGCTTGCGTGGTATTAAAGACCAGAGTAATGTAGTGCATCAAAATCTGTCTTAGCTGATGTCGTGTCAGTTTCTGTTCCGTCTCTGTATGAGAGGAGCTCTAGGAAGCTGTAATGAAAGCAGGGTGTGTGTGAGAGACGCTGGAATAAGGTGTAATGATGTTGGAATGCTACTGCTGGTGGAAAAAGTAACATGAAGCGTGACTAGTAAGAGCCAGGTTTGCATCTGCACTGCATCGGTGAACAGCACAGCATGAGACCTTACAAGCCTGAATGGTCATTGACTACATGAGGTTTCTCTATTGACGACCTTCTCTTTGTGTTCATTTTGATACACAACAGGAATCAGACATTTTGGCGAATTAATTACAATTAATCTAACAATACTGTGTCTATATGCTGTCATCACATTCTCAGGGTGTGTCAATATCTAACATAAAATCAATTATGTGCTACATTACGCCAGACGTTGGCATAGAGAGAAAGATGGAGTGGTTCCATCCACCTATCCATCAATTATCTAGGCCACAAGTGTTAAAGGGGTGCTGTCACTGGGGGAGACACAGCAGACAGGTCACCAGTCTATCACAGTCCATTGCCACACATATTGTACAGACAGAAGACTATTTACACTCACATCTACGGGCAATTTAGGGTCACCAATGAACCTGACTGAGTATCTTTGGAGGGAGGAAGGAATTTGAACTCATTTGCTTCTTTGGGCCTAATGCTGAGCCTAAATTTGACATACAACAAAACATGATAATGTTTTCAGAACCAAGACTCAGACTTTTACCTAAATCTAACAAAGCAGCATTTAGATGTTGCAAAAGAAAAACTATATAAACCTATATGGACAAAAAAAAAAAACAACAAAAAAAAAACAATTTGTGTAAGCATAAACGTGTACATGCATTGTAAGCAGAATGCACCACAGCTCCACATATAACCTCCAGAATTGAATTAGTATATACAGTAGCTCACAGACTAAACATTTATCATTTTACTCTTCAAAGCCTTACTGAAGTAGAACATGTCTGTGTCACAAGAAAGAAATGCAATATTAAAAGCCGTTATTATGAACAAATAATGAGCAGAGATATTCATTTCCTCCCACTGATCATTAGCAAGCACCAAAGGTCATGGAGTTATTGTTGTGAAAATTGCTGCTGAAATAGCTTTTGAGTTGGTGTGAAAAGGTACAATACAGTGCACACAGAAAACTCATTTGGCATATTCAGACGAATGAAAAACACCTGCTGCCATTATGGCTCAAATTCATGCAGGTCTAACGCAGCAAAAGTCAGAAGAAGGGCCGCATGTGTTTGTTATGCACATCAGTCAGGTACAGTGGATGATGATGATGATGATGATGATTGCAACAAATTAAACCATCTCTCATTAAATGCCTATTAGATTTTTATATCATAATAGCATTCGAGCTTGAGAAAAACACGGGAGAACATTTTAAGTCCTGCTGTCAGCTTTGAGGTAACTACCTAAGGAAGTCACCAGCCTACCTTCCATAATATTGGGGATACTGTTCGATCCGGCAAAAACTAGTTTCATTATCCGTTCCCATACACTCTAGAGCAAGCAAGTAAGGAATATAAAACAGCATTCACTGGCTTCTCCACCAGCCAATAATGTGATTTAAAGTAGCACTGATTAATTCCAAGGCACACAAACATTTTTTGGATCAACATTGGATCAAATGACTAAAATTAGTATAATTTGAATGGGTCACCTGACTCAAAAATCATAGATCTATTGAGGTATTCTGGCCCTTCTAAGGTAATAAGCAAATTCTTTGCCAGCAACAACATTCTTTCTAAATACAGGCAGGGATTTCTATAGGGATGTCTGTATTTTGTATGGATGACCTTGGGATTTCAAACATCATTTCCAAACAGCAAAGGTATTTTTTAAATAAATTAAAATAATCACCTAAATAATTTTCACAGATCCTCCATGTCAAGGCATAACATCCTAAACAACTATTATTTTAAATTAATTGTAAGATTTCAAGTTTTATTAGCAGTTTTATTCCAGTGAACAGCATCTTGGATGTGATAGGCAATATCTTGTATCATAGGTTGATCTGAATACCTGTGTGAAAGAAATTTTGTTTCTTGTACTCAACAATCAAGAAAAAAAAATCTGACAGTAGACAGAGGAAAAACTTGTACAACTAGTAAAAACTTCCGCTTAGTTTATACAACTTATTTTTGGTCTAATCACAGTTTTTCAGAGAAGGTTAGTTTGATGCCACTCAACAATTTGTTAACACACTCAACACAAACCCTCTTTCCTCCTCTATTTAAACCCAACTTCAGGGCTATAAACCTTGGACACGCTTCCTACAGTGGTTGCTCTACAAATTACTCTCCATCACGCTTGTTGCTGAGCCTCCTGGAGTTTCCACTTGCATAGTACACACAAACACACACGCGCACAGATGCACTCATGGGACCAAAAAAAAAAAAAATTCCAATCAAAGGTGAAGACCATAAAGGTCGACAATAGCAGAAGGAATTTCTTTTTTTTTTTCTTTACACCGATAAAGATCAATTTGAGAGTCTCAGGCTGGTGGTAATAAGATATAAGATGGTTGTTGGGGGACTCGTCTGCCAAAAATCTATACCACGGGCCATCCATTTTACCCTGCCACCTGGGAGATACAGTGAGGACTTGACAGCAGCAGCATGCATGCGCACACACTTACTCACACACTCACTCACCCACATCCACACACAACAGCAACATAAACCAGTTCACTCCTCGTGATTTGCCAGTGTGCATCTACCGTATATGTAGGAATATTTTTTATTTAACTTTTCCTACATTTTTTTTATCATCTACATATTTATTCTCTCACTCTCATTTGCCCGTGGGTGGCCAAGGCAGGTGCATTTGGGTTTAGGCTCTTATCTCTCCAAATGAGACAGACAGCTGGCATTTTCTTCACACGGAGATTGCAGCGAGGGCAAGGGAGGGAAAGTTTACTTTGCGCTACTTTTATCGGACGCGGGGCTGACCTTCGCAGCGGGGCCTAACGCTTTTCCACAGACTCACGTCTCGCCTCGTCTAAAGGCAGAAATTGAAAATAGAGAATAAAAAATGTTGTGTTAAAGGTATGTACAACTTCTTGCACTGTCGCTTTATCACTAACAAGATCTGGTGCGTACTGTACAGTATCAACACTGATTTATCTTCGATACCTTCACTACACATATCAAGCACCTGTTTGAGTAACTGTTATGGCTGAGCAGTGGCACAGTGGTCAGCCGCACAGCAGAAGAACCTCTGCATGGGTTTTTCTCCGGGTACTTCCTCCTGACATCCAAACACTTGCAGTCTGGTTAACTGAAATCTCTAAATTGCCTTTAGGTGCAAGGGAGAGTCAGGCTGTGGTGTGGTGGTTAGCCTCACAGCGAGAAGGTCCTGGGTTTGATTCCCGGAGGCAACCGGGGGGACTTTCTGCGTGGGTTCTCTCTGGGGTCTCCGTTCAAAGACATGCAGTTAGGCATGAGACATGAGTTCCCCCCCCCCCCCCCCCCCCCCCCCCCCGTCCCAAATGAATGCGTGAAAGAGTATTATGACGGATACCTTTAATGGGAATATTGTGCGTCTTGTATTATTATGCAGGGTGTGCGTGCAAGAGTATCATAATGTTATATTTATGCTTAACAGGAAAGTTTATTGTACTGAATTCATCTGGCCTGGTATCTGAACTGAACCTGAAAGAGACAACATTGATTCCAGGGAGGTGGGGGGGGGGGGGGGCTATGAATGTGCTGTTAGCTTCCCTGGCAATGATTGCGCTGCTCGCCACAACATGCAGTTAGGTTATAGTCTCACATTGATCATTGATGCTTCCATTGTAAAGATGATGGCTGCCTGTCAGCCCAGTGAATTATATTAATTAAATGTTCTTCTAATAGCTTAATGTACTTTTCTTTGTCAACGTTGAAAATAGTGAATCATCCAGTCTGTCATCTTCTGGATTACATAAAGAAAACCCATTCACGCTACTATGAGTAGAGAACCACTCTCTTTTCATCACATAGTTCACCAGCACAGGCTGCTGTCAAGCTATAGGATTTAACATAAAATATAGTATTGGGAGCTTGCTTCCCCCAGCAATTATCCTCCAACAGCTCCTGCTATTATCAATATTGTACTAGATTAGAAATTAGAAAAATTTGAATTGCTGTATGCATTCACCATTTGTTACAGTAAACATAGCAAAGGATTTGTTTCATGCCATATTTAATATATACCTTAATAGTGTACACTACTTAATATTAGTTTAGCACATACTGTACAGTAATGATCTCTAGTTAGATTTATTTTTCTAATCTTTCGGTAATTATCAATACACACTATGCTACATGTTACATATAGAGTGAAAGAAGGCGAAGGCTAACACAAGGAAGGATGAAATGGACTGTAGAGTAAAGCCAATGAGATGTCGACCCCAGGTTTTGAAAGGTTCAAAGGGTAACAGGGATTAAGTTGCCAGACCTCAATTTACTTTTTTCTCAGACAGACATGCTGACCTCTCCTCCGCTACCCCCCAAAAACACTGTAGCTCTTTTTTCTGCCTCTCCTAGTTTTTTTTTTATCCTCCTTTGTTCAACACCCCCCCCCCCCCCCCCCCCCACACACACACACACACACACATACCCAACCCAACCCCACTCTACACCCAGTCTAAGCCCCGCTCTCCCTACGACATTGTAGCGATTATAAATAACCTATGGAAGACATTTCAGAGCGTGTAGCCTTGCCGCAGGAGCTGTCCCAGCAAATGGAATATAATAACCAACCCCTCCTCCACCAGCCCTGCATGCTGCAGGTCCAATTGCTGCAGCAGGAAATATCAGTAATTAGGAAGAGGGAAAGGTCTCCCTGCAATTACTGCCTGATATCCAAGACATTTGTTAAGCTTGTTAGGGAGGACTGGTAGCTTCATTAGTAGAGGAGTGAGTGGTAGCAGCCGCAGCCGATATAGTTTATATATATCTACATTGCTGGTGACCTTTGTCACATGTCACATCCCAAATTCTAATTTCCTTATTTTCATGTGCTCCTAAAATGACATTTTAAGCAGAGACAATAATATAATCAGAGCATTTAGAGGAAATTGATGTTTTTTTCAGTAATACCATATTTCATCAAACAGTAGGATGAAGGATGTAGAGTAGTCTGTGAGTGACTATAGCACTTTGCCATTGGCAAGCATGTACAGTACAGCATCTTCAAAACATGGCTGCTGTCTTGTGCTAATCAGATAACTGACTGATCCCAAGGAAGAAAATCTCACCATCAATAGAAAACAAGCTTCTTTTTCCTTACAAAACAAAACAATATTTCAAGCTTCCATACCAGAATAGTATGTAGAATAGTATGTATCATTATCACCCACAATGCAATGCTCTGTTGTTGTTGTTGTTTTTTTCGGTGCTGATATGCAAATATCAAGATAATGATGCAATGGTTTGCATACATTACTTTTAATGTTAAATTAAGGTTTTGGATCTCAGCAAATCTTTTCAAGTTGCTAGTGAAGATCAGCCGTTGTTGTTGAACTTTTCTCTGCCTTCAACTTACTACTATTAATACTGGCTCAGTGTTGTCAAACCATGAGAATTCTTTCTAACGGGCTGAGAAAAGCCTGCACAACTTGAGAGTGCCTGGCGTAGCGCGTGACAGCCGCTGACAGTCCTACTGTGGAGCCCTTGACAGTCAATTCATCAGCGGTGGGCTGAATGCAATTCCAGGAAAGGAAACAACTATGAACACAAAGCCAGGAGTAAATAATTTAGAGACAATGACTGCTAAGTGGCCGCCAAACTTGCAAGCGCAGCCCGAGTCTTTGAAAAAAGTTCAAACAATTGCAATTACAGGACGTGCATGTGATAATCAGAGGTGGCTGAAAATGAAAGTCCTGCAAAACTTTGCAGAAATTGAGGTGGTGACACGTTTATTTTGTTGTGTGTTCCTTCAATGAATATGCAAATAGTCTCCGAATACACACTGCTTTGATTTAGCTTCTTTTCATTCCGTAAAAGTGACTAAATCCTAAAATATGGAAAACAGACAAAGATTGATTTTACTATGCAAATAAAACTGTGAAGTAAGAATACGTTAAAGCTGTGTGCTCTGCTGCGCAACTGAATTTGTAACAAATGTTATAGAGTTTTGCACGTAGATGGTGTAGCACTTATTTGGATTCTGCTATGAGGTCTTTGATTTTCGTTTTAATAACACAGCCAGAAATTCGGAATATGCCGTATCTACCTGTCTCTCACCAGCATGTCAGCACACACCGCCGTGGTTTAATACATGTCAGTTTGAAAAACCTTCTGTCACCCGTTTCTGTATGTGCAGTGGTCTCCAAGAGCCTAATAACTTCAACAATTTACTGCGGCTGAAGGAGCATCGTGTACTAAATGATCATCAGCACTCAACGCTTTCGGCTGTGGTACTTTAGATACAATTTTCTCCTTACACGACAGGGTTTGGGGTAATTAGTGTCTTTCTTTAGGTGAGGCGTGAGACAGTTCTGTCTGTTTGCCACCATGGTTACAGATCTATGTCATGGGCTTTTATTTATAGGAGAGCAGATCCTGCCACAGTTTTTTGACACTGGGTGATCACACTGCTGATTCCTCTGTGTTCCAGCATTTCATCAAACAGTATGTACAGCAACTGCAGCGAGAAGCAAACACGCTTTTCAAAAGCTGGGATGACACCTCTCAAATATTTTGCAAGTAAACAGTGCTGCAGAAGTCTGCCTGCAAATGTGAACCCCCCCCCCCCCCACACACACACACACACCACGACCACCACACAAATACTGTATCTTTGTTATTATAATGCTAATTGGGCAGTGATTACATACAGATAGTTAATATGCAGAGGCCCAGGCAGCCAGACTAGAGCAGTGAGAGCGGATCAATACACAGAGAGAAGCACAAGCTCACCTGTTTGTAATACAGCCAGGGTGTCAAGAGGTCAGAATCAGTGATGCTGGAATTACACAGCTGTAATGTAATGCTGAAAATTCTGCTCTGTCTGAAATGCAGTTTTGTAGAGATAGTTATTTTTAGATTTATAGCTGCCATGAAATCTTTTAGTTTTGCCTTAATGCCACTTATAAGTCTTATTTATAATCCTGTGAATGTCTACTGTACAGTGTTCTGTTGTATCATTATGAATATGTCCCAATTGAGAATAATTGAAAGGGAAAAAACTGAAAATATGTCACAAAGGTTATTGTTGCTTCAATCCAGAACAGTGTTTCCCTGAAAAAATCTGTAAAATCTGTGCATTTTGTCAAAGGTCAAAACAATATTTTCAGTGAATATTTGACAACCTTTAAAGAAGCCTGTTGCAATTGTGTTGCCTTGACTCCAGAATAAGGTAGTTGTATAAAAATAATTTTTAGGAGACACTAAATTTGTACATGTAGTCTTGAATTATCTGTTGTTTCAATCATCTTTTAATTAGCCACTAATCAAATTTTGTCCTTCTTGAGCAAAGGCCAAAATACTGAAAAGCAGATTTTTACTACACAAACAACAACAGCCTTCATGTCTACACTCCACTCCACTGTACAGTATATAGCTTATAGCTATAGCCTATAGCTTTTAACGGTTTTCTCACTGAGCCTTTAATCTTACTAAACAAGCACATTGGTCTGCATAAAGAATAATGTGTGAGGTTGTTACTAAAAAAGTAAAATATATTTATCATGGTGTCACAAACATTATCTGCATTGCATTATCTGATTCTGCAGAGCAAATAGAGGCTGATTTCGTGCAGCAATTTGTGAAAAACTATGCTCTGTGAATATTCGAATGATGAAACCTAAAATGATATCTGAAATCTCAAATTAAAAGTCACACTTCTCTCTGAACATGGACTAGTTTCTTATCTTTTCAGCAGATTCTTTCGACAGAGTCCGGTTTACTCGTGAACGTTCAGCCTTCCTCTCTGCAGGCATGTTATTAGCAGCTATCACACAGAGAGGGTGTTAACTACAGCATTAAGGTGTCAAATCATTTCTTTTTTTTTTTATTATAAAGTGTTCCCAATCGCATTTTTTTAACCGAGACTTTCAAATTCTTGCAGCTGCAAACTCATTTTCTGTATAATTAAATGCAAATGTTAAAATGCGTTAAGTGTGAGAAGAGCGAAAATGACTCATTTTGACTGAGCAGATTCACTTACAGGACTTGGAGGATTCTATCGTTTATCCACTTAGATGTTGCTTCAGTTTTCAAATTCCATAATGCATTTTATGATCTGAACTGGCCTGGGGCTCCTTTAGCATGGATTCCTGCATCTGTGCAGCCTGGCATGGCGGTGACCAGCCTGTGGCACTGGGTGGGCAGGTCATAAGTCCTTCTGGAAAATGGAACCATCATCTCCTTTTAGCAGGGTGCCGAGAATAAAACGATTCAGAAGATGAGTGGCTGACTGAAAAAGAGGACTTTGGACCAGTGTGAGTCCACTGTTTTGTTTTGTTTTTCTCCACAGGCCAGGTAAGACACGTCTGTCTTCAGGGGTTTCAGGAGTGACTTGAGCTCCAGCCACAGTCTTGAATAGGTTGCACGTAATAAAACCTGAGATGACTCATCACACTGCATTTTTACATTCTTCTGTTCTTTTGAGAATAAAAAAAATCTCAGATTAAACAAGAAAAAAATTCAAAAACATAGACATGTCCTTGCTGGTCCTTGCTTTTATTATTTTGGCACTTTAGAAAAAAGGTCAGCGCTGGTTCTATTTTCTGTGGAGGCTCAAGCCGATCCGGTTGACACGGTCGGCCGTTGGTGGTATTTGGTGCCATTTCGTAATCTCTGCTCTACTGGTGGAGGAACATGAGGGCGGGTGCAACTCACATACCAGAGGAATTAATCAAGAAGGCTGGCTCTTTCTTTGGAGTGGCTGGGAGCAGGATGTTCTCCAATGTCATTTCCATTCTAGTCAACACCTCCCACCTGCTCCACAATGTGCTGGTTGGACAGAGAAATGTGTTCAGTCGGAGACGGATCACTGCCAAGCGCTCGACAGAGCATCGCATGAGATCCTCTCTTCTAGTGGCCATTAAACTTTACAACACCTCTCATTTTTGCCAGGCAAGGGGGGCTGGAACTGTCACATTATTCTTTCCTGTCACACAGAAACTCATAATTCAGCATTCAACGTATACAAGTATGTGCAATGCACAGCTTTATAGCTAGCCATGTCTTTCTCTTCCCTATAATAACTGCATTTCATCACGAGTATAATTGCACTTGTTACTTGGCTCTGTCATCTTTTCAGCCAACATTTCTACCGTTATGATTATTTATATCATTCTATCATTACTCTTTATCACAATGTAAAAGTCATTTGTTTTTATGATGCAATACTTCCTCTCTTTTAAACAGAGTATATCTGACAAGGCAAAGCAAATTCCCCCTGGGATCAATGATTTTAATCTTGAATACTGAACGTGAACTATTTTTTTTTTATTGTTATACAGAAATAATTTCAAAATGGAAAAGTATTTACAATTGCACTATTATTTCATATTAAATGTCCTGAATCCTAATTATGTAACGTCGTGGTCTGTTGGACGTGGTTAACGATGACACCTCACTAGTGCAGGGGAGCAGACGATAATCATTCAAAAGGGCCATATGGTCAACAGGCCTATTTAAATACGCTAATCAGCACAGTTACTGAACGGTGTCTCATTATCGATACAGTGCTTCTCTGTGTAGTGATTAACTGAGCTTAGAGATTCGATTTCATTACATTTCAGTTTGAACAACATCATTGACTGTCCACAGTCAAATTATTTGAATTATGCACAGCTCAGCCTGAGGCGGTTTTGATTTTCTAAAATATGCAGCTGCCAGATAAAAAAAAAAAAAAGAAAAGAAAAAGTTGAAATAGCCCTGTGAGCCAGATGAGTTTGCAACCTCCCTTCTCAGTATGGCCACAACATAACCAGCCTGACAGCCGAGCACAAATTGGACAGACCAGTCATAGTTTTAGAAGGACAACAAGCAAACCCAGTGTATCTAATGACAAAGGCAAAGGCACATACTGTTGAATCTGTGTTGTTTACCACATATATGGATGAAAGGAACACTTAGGGCAAATGTGACAAAGATAACTACACTTTCATGAGAAATGAACAAAATAAACATATATAGAAGTAAACAATTAAAGTGGCATCGGTTTCCTCCCAGAGTCACTGAAAGCTTGTAATGTTTCACAAACCTAGATACTATACCACTGCTCTGGTGCCAGCATGTAAACATTTAGTACATTTTAAATCCATGACGTCTATGCAGTATTACCTAGTCCCAAATTGCTGCGTGGTCATATCATAAAATTCATAAATATGAGAATTATAAAAGTTCTTGACACTACAAACAGGCCGGATCTTCATGCATATTGTGCTTTCCTCTCAGACGCAGTGTAGAGTTGGAAAGCTTTGGGACACTTGGCTGCTTTTCTAACCCAGCCTAAAGCCGAGGAAAACACTGTTTGGCAAGACAAATAAAGGCTTGCACAGCCACAAAAGTTATAAATCAACCCCGACGCAGCACGCCGGCTGAACTGAGGCAGAAAGCCACAATGCTGCCCTTTATCGCGGTGTTTAACACAAACTGTCCCCAGTGGAGCTGCTCGGTGGCCATCAGTGTAACGCTGGGGCCGTAATGGGCAGCCGCCTTCTGCGAATTTGATGAAAGCGAGGTTTACTGAGCGTTTACACTTTGACTTGATATGTCAGCCTCTGCACCTACAGTATCATACCACTTATAAACAGTTTACTTTAGTGGAAATCTGAGCCTCTTGAGAAACAGCAAAGCAAAACATCGAAGTGCCTCAAATTTGAATTTTGCTCTTGAAAGTTTCCAGTGCTTGTTTCCACATGGCGGGGGGGATGCCCATGAATGCCTCCCTGAACACGACAGTCAAATCTGCTTGTTTCCTGTGTCTCTCCTAACACATGATGCAAATCCAGCAGAGCATCTGTGGGATGAGATAGAAAAGTGGTACTCCAAGTAGAGATGCACTAAAAGCCTGGCTGGCCAGAGCAGTGGAGAGCACCTGAATAAACATCCAACACGGAAGAGCTGTTGAAACCTGCTAGAGGCTGCGTTCTGCAAAACATGATGTCATATTAGGCCGTTTCCTTCATATTCCATCATTTACTGTCCTCTGTATTTATTTTCTATATTTTTCCAGGACTAGCTGTCAAACCTTTATATCATATTCCATATGTTCCCCCTCTGCAGTATATCCATTTTTCAAGGTGCCCACTTTTGTGATGCGTGAAATTTCCTCGCTGTCGCTATCAGCTGTAAACCACTGTTGGCTGGGACAGTAGCAAGACTCTGGGGTTATCTTGAGTACACACGTACACACGTACACACACACACACACACACACACACAGCTGGCAGCCAGGCTAGAAGTGAGTGACTATAGCTGATATCTCAGACATATCTCCAGACAGCGGTTATCCAAATCTGTGCACTCAGCTTGGCACAGCACACCATCCCAAGCCTTTTAGACACAGTAGTCTGGACAGATGGATAGGAGACAGTGAGGCAGAGAGAGATAGACGGAGGAGGAGGAGGCGGAGGCGGGGGAGGGCTCGGTTTAGATGCATTACCAAAGAGAGACGGATGGAACGAAGGTGTAGGGTGAGAAATCGTAAAAGAGAGAGGTGAGAGGGAGGGAGAGAGGGCGAGTCAAGCTATTTAGATGGAGAGAGAAAGACAGTCCGGACAAATGAAAGGAAATAGACTGATGTGGATGATGGAGGGGCAGATGGAGAGCAAGCATAGGCGGCCAGCGAGATGATGCCCTGTCTGTATTAAGCTGCTCTGTGTCAGGAAATTGGCCACTGACCCGGCGCTCACTGAGAACCTATGAAACTGTCTGTCACAACATCCACCGTAACAAGTTATATATTATAGGCTGGTTCTGTTGTACTGTATGTGACTAAAGTAGAAAAAGAGGCCAGTTGGATTAAATACCAGCATTTATTTCCCCTTCCTCTGAAGTTTTGGTGTTGGTAGGTTGTAGCAGATGGAGGACGACGCTCTTTAAATGCTATTAGCCACATACATGGTTAGAATTGTGAAGACTTGAAGTTTATATATATATATATAAAATATTCTTTGTGCCTACTATATGTTTTTCAGTCTTTAACATTCCTGTTCATACTGTCATTGTGTCCTACAGTTTACATTAAAGTTATATCAGAGATTTAACCCCCAAAAACAACGAAAATCTAAAATCCCAGTTAGCAATTTCGCCATTTATTTAGAATAGATTGAATAGGTAACGCTACATATGAGCCGATGGGAAAAAGCTTAGACGTGTGTGGAAAATTTTATTTTTTATTTTTGTTTCTCAATCAAAATGTAAAAGAACTAAAAAATGTCTCCCTGAGTTCATCTAATAAAAATGTACGCTTTTTATAAACGTGACGCAGACTGAAATGCTGTGCAGCTGTCACGGCAGACGGGCGATGCATGTGGTTCGTTACAAATAAATGTGGCATAGCTGGCCGACAGGACAGGACGCGGGCAGGCGGGGGAGAGCAGCAAATCATTTGGTGTCGCAGAAAGTTCTGGGAGCACAGTGAGCTCCTGTAGCACCTGAAGAGTCGGTCGCTACACGTTAGGCTACTGCCTGTCTGATTGCGGTTTGTGTAACTAATTATACTGACAGCGGTTTGTGTTTACATTCTGCGACACTGCAGTTATTTCACATATACTTTAATGTCTGCCAGTCGCTTTAAACTGAATATCTGTCTGCTGTTCATATGCACAGCTCTCTCTGTGGAAACTAGCGCTTAAATAAATAGCAAAGGACTCGATTGGACTGTTCCGCAGTATGTTTTCTGCGACCTGAGTGTCATCTTCTGTGGAATCGACACCCAACATGCTGAGTTTCTTTATCCTGGTGTGCCCTGATTTGTCCTGTGTTCGCGGAGATGCTGGACCATTTCAGTAGAGCTGGAAAAACTCCAGAGTTTCTTTTCAAAAGCCCAATGAGTGTGTTAGCAGTAAATCCTGACAGCAATTCAGTTCTTTTCATCTGACTGTTTCGAAGTCCAAGGGTACTTCTGCCACCCTCCATCCTCCCACATTCTGCCATTTGTGTTGTTCTCTCTATCATTTGCTTGACTCGTTTCTATTCTTCATCTCTTGGCGTTATTACTTCACGATGCCTTCCTGTTTTCTAATCATTGTTTTCCATCTCACCATCACTGCGTGACTTCGCTATTCTCACTTTCTTCTTCCTTCACATTAACTGTCTCCTTCTCTCTTAATCGTTCTCACACACACAAACGAAAAGATCTATAACGCATCTGGAGGAATTCATTACAAACTTTACACTTTGTAAAGGCAGAGCAGATGGATGCTGGCATAGTAATGACTACGCTCTCAATTTAGCACACAAACACACAAGTCTTCTTAGACACGCCCAGTTGGTATAGTAGTAACGATGCAGCTGTCATTCTGCTTCAGTGGGGAAGCTGAGAAGCTATGCTGGTTGACTGACAACTCTTCAGAGCCTTGCTAGAGATGTTTGCACTGTCGGAAACCTGCAGTCTGACTGTATATATGTGTGTGTGTGTGTCCAAGTGAGTGAGAAAGATATGAAGCAAGAAAGTGACAGAAAACGGACAAAGGAATTCCTAAAGTGTGATTTCAGTCACATTTATAGAAAACCAAAAGGGTGTAAGTGTAAGTGAACAGTGACGCATTTCGCAGTTTTCTTTCAGCCGTATTTCACCTTGCATTCATTAGTCACAGAGCGGAGATCCACCCAGGTACACGCACAAAGACACACGCTCCTAAACCCACACAAGACTGAAACCAGAAGTTAGAATACAGACTTGGGGCTTCTGAAATCCATTTTCGTTTTTCATCTTCTTCTCCTTCCCATCATCTGTCCTGTCACCATCACTCACTGAAACTCCACTCGCTGATTTACTCCACTGTCTCCACGGGACTGGGGATACGTGTGCGCCTATGAGTAGATTTTGAGGATGAGAAATGGATTTCTGCTTTTGCGCGAGTGTGTGTGAGAATAAGAAAGAAAGAGGTACATAATCTTCTATGTGACAATAAGAGGTGATGCTGGGATTCTTCCGTGTACTCATACGCACTTGCGAGTTTACGTATCTATATAAATGTGTGTCCACGTTTTTCAAGGACATCAGCTCCGACCGGTGCCACAAATGACAAAGTGCTGATATGCTGTCATTTCTTTCGCTGTCAAACAGATTGAGTGTCAAGTGATGAAATGAATTGTGGGTCGTTTAACAGATGTTTTCTGATCCAAGAGTGTCACAAGATTTGGGTCTACATTTTTCTAAATACCTTTCATCTCTACTTTTATTAGCATCATGGACTGGTAATCTAATCGAAATACAGAAGAATATCGATCAAAAGCAAAAAACATCCAGGACACACAATGATGCATTTCTATTTATATATATTCAAAATATGTGACGCAATCCAGAACTGTTTGAGGGACCTGCTTATGATCTGTCCTAGTGTTGTTTACCTCTATTTGTGAACAAACCGCTTTAAACATCTTTAAAATATATCTTATACATATACATTAATCCCTTCATCAACCAAGTTTGTGTACAAGTATTCTCGTCACCGCAGGTTAAGGGGTTAAATACACATAATAACATACAGTATTTTTTTTGAGGAACCTGTATTTTGCCTGTAGGAACGTTGTTTTGGTTCTTGAGTTAAAATCTCTGGATTCCAAAAGTTCTTGTTCCTAAACATTTCACTTTAGGAAATGTTTAAGAACATTTCACTGAGCTACAGTAGGTGAAATCAGGGAAACATCTGCGAGACTGACTGCTGTGACAAAAGAGGCAGAGAACAGACTCGTTGCAATCTGGGACTTTCCTTCAGGACACTTTCAGAAACAGCACACGACCGTAAACATACAGGTGCAGCCTGTATTGATGCCTGTTGTGTGTCATAGGTTATTAATTAACGGCGCCAAGGCGTCGTCGTCATTAGACTGCAGCTTTTAATGTGCAACGTGTGCCCACAGTAATGGCATCTCAGCGAGTCTGGAACAGGCAGAACCTCTGGGGCTCAGAGATAAGCCACTGGGTGTATGAGACATCATCAGTTTAAAGGTTACCCGCGAGGGGGATAAAAGCTTTGTTATTTAGGTCTCGTAGGGAGGGCACCAACCGCCGGAATGCAGACGGCTACAGAGCTGCAGTAGGTTGGAGATTGGCACAAGGTGAGTCTAGATAGGAAGGCGGTGCCAGCTGAGTTCCTAAATATCTTATAGAGACGAATCATTTTATTGTTGGAGATATTGGAAATGTCTTCCTCTGCGCAGTTACTGAAGTATTACTCAGTATCTATTGTGGCCACATTGTTCCGTGACTTCTGTCGTAGCTTCTGTCCTTCAGTCAGAAAAAATAGGGCAGTTGCAGCACACTGAGGTTTATCTACACAGTACTGTGTGTTTTACATAAATGGAGAGAAGACATTTCACTCATTTGTCATTGTAGACAAAAGTCAACGTAGATCTGTTAGCTGCTCTTTTGGACATGACTTAGTTACATCCTATGTGGATAATATTCCAGATAAAAGCCTTCACCAACAACAAAACACTTTTCTTGTGTTTGATTCCACTACTCAGCACATATGCACAAGAGAATATTTGAGAGGCATTTTTGTCAGTATTGTTGCAAAAATCTTAATCAAATTATAACTCATCATTAAACACTAAGTACATGTGAATGTTCCTACTTCTCCCGTGGTTCTCACGCATACAAGCCTTCTCTCCTCTGTAAAAAGAGTAAAGGTCAGAGGCATCTAACTAAACAGTTTCGTTCATCAAAGGTCACATATTTGCTGTGTACATAACTGCATAATTAAAAGGTCCCTGATTTGAACATATTAGAATTTACTTTTAGATAGATGGGATCTTGGAAGGTTATCGCCACAGCAACCCTGTCATTTACCATACGCGGCTTCTTTCGTAAATGCCACAGCTAACCGTTCTGACAGCGTATTCGGGGGCTTCGCCATCAGAAAGAAGAGAGACGATTTCCTTCAGCCCCGATCAGGCTTTTTTTTTTTTTTTTTTTTTTGCTCCAGACCTTTGAAAGTGTGAAAACCGGAAAAAATGGCGAACAACGTCAAAAGGCATCTTTATGTCACCCACTCATCTGCTACGTGCTGAACAGATTCTGAAGACAGGACACTGTGGAAAAACATTCTGATTTCACCTTTGATCCGGTTTGATTGAGCACCTTACCGTGTTTCCCCAGTCACTCTATTCCCACTTATTCACAGGTGGGAGCACACTATTACAGTCCCCACCTTCTACCACTGGACTCAATTGAGAGTAATTGCCTCACTCAAAGGTGCAACAGAAGTATTTTGAAAAGTGAGGTCATTTCAGCACAATTTCCTATTTATAATCCATTTTCTTACTTTTGTAACAATTACCGTTTGACTATTTGAGCATTTGAGCAATTTTGGTTTAGCCTCTGACATCCTACCTATCAACAATTGAAATGACATCATATTTACCGGTACATTTAGTTACCATTGGAGCCGTTTAGGGATCACGCGTAATAAAAACTGTAAAGGGCAATTTTGGCAACTGCACATTTAATCACAGTTGTCCTCATTTATCATTTTCCTCAGTAAGTTTAAATCCGTTTTAAAAATGAAGCTGCTCGGTTCATTCTGTCAGATTGGAGAGATTGACTAAAAGCGGAAGGATCTTCCATCAAATATGTGGGAAACCAATCATCATCCACTCACCGATCTGTCCAAGCAGTTCATTCAATCTGTCCTGCCGCTGTGCAAGCCAGAGAATTCATAAACGGAGGCTGACTGACAATGAAAGCGATGTAAAACCACAGAGAATTACAGGCTTGAAGCAGCACGACTCCTCCGTTTTAAGAGCTTTATAATGAGTTTCGCCTCAGCTGTACGGTCCAAGCTGCGGTAGGTCAACTCTCTCTGGTTGAACTCGCTGCACACTGCCTGCTCGGCTTCCAACAGAAAACAGAGACAGTCAGTGATAAGGTGGTGAACATAGCAAAGGGGTTTGGCAGCTGGAAGTGCGTTTACGTTCGTTATATGCAGTTCTGGAACGATTATTTGTAGCCTTAAATAACTCGCTAACAGTTACCTGAGTGGTAATATGTCAGGCTTCGGGCTTACATAACATAACATACTGCAATACTTTCCTCATCGGTTCAACCACAAACTGCTCTGTGATTGTCAGGACATTTAGCAAGAACATTTGGCATCAATCAAACCTGTGCTCATCATTTATAAACAATATTCATGCAATGTTTTTCCTAATAAATTATTGATAGCTATCAGAAGTGAACAAACCCTTCTCCAAACATCCAGCGCGTCAATTTTTCAGTGAAAATTTCAAGGTACCAAAACAAAGAAAAACCAGAAAAAGTTTAACAGAAAACTAAATAAGGTAGAACACAATTAAAACTGTAGCAGAAGGACGAATAACAATTAGTTATTATATCAATCATGTATAATAAACTTGTTAAATAACAAATAAAGAAGCTGGGGAGCTCATTTACATTATCATCTTAAGAGGAGCTACAAAGTTTTAGAGTAGAGATATCAAAAAAGGTTCACACAAAGGAAGCGCTCTTTATGTGTCAAACTTCCACTCAGCCTGAGCAACAAGGTGCATAATTCACCGCAGGGCAAGTACAGAGATGAAGCCTGCTACCTTGTGGTGCTTCTTTCCCATCATTCCCTGTCTCGGGTGCCAAAAGATACTTTATCTGTCAAGTGTCATAAATCAGCCATGCGGGGATGAGGCTTGCACTTTAATGTACATTTTGCTGTCAAGGTGGGATTAAGAACTACAGTGGGAAAGACCCAGGAAATAACAAAGTTGGGAGGAAGATGGAGGGGATTAGAACGAGAGCGTCAGCGAGACAAGGCAGGAGGTGAAAAATAACTATAATGTAGAATTGAGAAAGAGGAGCATTTAAAAGAAAGTGGGGTTAAGACATGGTGCGAAGATGAAAATAGGAGAAGGTAAAAGGGCAGATATTGTGAGGAGGAAGTCACAAGTTAATAGGCAGAGGCAGACGGAAGAGGAGGAGAGGGAAGAATATGAGCGCAGGATGGAGGATGGGAAAGCGAGTGTCTCCCGAACGCAGGCCAATGTGTAAGTATGGCAGACTCGGTTACCCCGAGGCTTCCTTAACTCCCATGCCTCCCCAGAGAAGTAATTAACAAAGAAATTATGGCGCAACAATTTACCCAAAGGCTCCTGGTGTCTCTCCTGACGTTTAAGTGTGCTAATCACTTTTTCCATTACAGTACAGAGAGAGAGCGAGACAGAGAGACAGCAGCGCGATGGAGAAGCGGAAGGGAGAAAGCAAAAAAAATTAAAATATATATTTACTGAAAAGTGAAGTCATACAGCTGAAAAGACCCAATGGATGTTTTACATAATCAAGATACAATCATACAGTGGTTACTGATTATTCCTGAATCCTAGACCTTACATTTGGGTTTGACGTTAAAAGATGCATATGAGACAACATATTTTTTATTTTTCCAGTTATTATTATTTACACATGGATAAAATAATATGGCTGAATGTCCATGCACAGTTTTAGATTGGAGTCTGCGTTTAGAAAATGGAGCTACTGCTCAACCATTGGCCATAATGATATAGCATCTATATAATAGTTATTGAATTGACGTTTTGGATGATATACTAATGTGTTGAGATGCACCTGTATAGTAGGATGAGGTCACATTCACATTTGCTACTACAGCTGATGCCAGGATTCTGAAATTCTCGAGGTTTAATTATACGAAAATACATTTAAATATCAGTGTATTTCATTAAAAACATTCTCCAGAAAAATATGAATTTAAGGCTGAGAGTAAGGTGAAATTTTTGATCAAAGACATTTCCAATACAAAGATGACTCATTAAGGCTTATTAGAAGATAATGACTTCATTAGGAGGTGAGGTTTCATCATAAAAAGAAGGTGCAGTCACTTTCAGACAGAGAAGACCATCTGTAATTAACGCAGTAAGACTCTCTTGTCCTCCATATTTAGTTTTTTGTCTTACTACATCAGAGTACATTAACATGAAGAGTTCACAGATTCATAAAAATGCCTCCCATTAGCCTGGGAAATATGCCTATTTCATTAAATTTGCATTAACACAGAAGATACACTTTCTGATGTTCAGTTCCGTGTCAGAATGAAGCCAACGCGCTGACCCCAAGACCAGCGGTAAAGGCTGGAGATTACTGCTCTCAACCCGCCGCGCGTTAAAACTGAAGCTTCTAGCGCTGATTAAAAGCCGACCTTCAACATGGCAAACAGCTGTGTTTTGCTAAAATTCTCTGCTGCCTTAAAGCTGCTCCAACACATGTGAATTACTTCAAATGTGTCTGTATGTACAGTAGTTCATATATTACACAGTGATTCTAACCTGTTGCTTCTCACCAAGCCAGTAGCAAAAAGGACTCAAATCAAAAACAACTTAATAAAAGAGGTGGATATTTTTAGAAGCTGCCCAAAGCTCAACAAAGCACAGAAGGGTTGTAGATTACTTAATTTGGCCTGTTTAATAAAGACACATTTGCAGAAAGAGTGCCAAGACTTTCTTCTGGTGGATTTATCTTGGGCCTCTGACAAACTGCTGTCAGAATGGTATTTTTATATAAAATGGACATTTACTGCACCTTGATCGTCAAGCTGCATATTTCAGTTCACCTTTATTCAGCCCTCGGTGAGCAGTTCAGAGCCGTGTGCGCTTTTAGCACGCGGCAATGAATTTATATAAAAAAACGTGGTAGAGCGAGTTAAAAGCAACCTCACAATGTCAAGCTCCCCTAAAAAGTCATAACCATATTATCAGGGAGAGGAAACACTGTGACATGAACGCCACAAAGCTGTCACACCAGATTACAATTTCACTTTGCAACCAGAGGAAGCGTCTCCGATCCCAGCGGCGCTTCCCCCTCTAAAACAAACGTCTACATTGTAATTAAACATAATCAAACCAAGCACATCTAACACGAGACTAAACCAGGCTCTATAAATAAATTGGTTCTTTTCTAATTTAGGCATTCAGCCATGAAACGCTTCGCAGCAGCACCTGAACTCTTTTGTACCTTGCTGGAAGAAACAAACAAATTAGCCAACTTATATTAAAGTGAGCCTCCAGTGCTCGACAGGAAGCTATTTTCAGATTTAATTTTTCGTCTCAGATCTGAAGCTGGAGATGGCGCGTTTGTTTTATCGACAGTGTTGGCGTTTACTTAAATATCCCTGTGAAAAAGTCAGATTTCAGGAAAATTTCTGGATTCCTCATGACTCATACCTTCATAGGCAGGAGAAAGACACATCTATGGGTTCATGCACGTTCAAAGATAAATTATGCTAAAGTATTTCTAAAGTGAGTGGATGGAACATGTTTATTCTCCATTATCAAGAGGAAATTCCAAGTTCGTCCACCATCGACTCAAGCAACAAAGGCATTTCACAGCAGAAAAGCAAGTCACAGTGTCACTTTTTCTGATAAGTTGTGTGTTGGCGATATGATTCTGAGCTTTGTCTATGAAGTGCTATTGTTGAGTTACAGACATAGATGCCATACGTTTTATAAGACACCTTAAGCAAAGCATCCTGTCGTACTGTAGCTTGGTATGTATGCATGTTCTGGGTTTAACTAATGCAGATGTGTGGAATTCTTATTTACCCAATTCAGCTTATTGTGTGTCAAGACCCCCTGAGGACTAGCAGGTGGGCGATTTGAGTTTAATGTATAAGCTAATGTAATAAAGGCATTTTTACTTTTCAAACAGCCAACTGAACGTCTGGAATTTGATTTATTTTTATCTCACTTTCGACTGACAAAGCAGAGACCTATAAATATTTTCATATAAATGTTATCATATCTCTACTATGTCTGTATTTTTTCAATGCATACATTTGTAGCAATGCACATGTGAGCATAATAACAACAAAGGTTTCAAAAGAAAAGCTGTAGAGCCTAGAAAGAAAGTGTGTGTGTGTGTGTGTGTGTGTTTCATATTGGAAAAGTTCATTTTCATGCTTAATCCCATTCTTCATTCACTGCTAAAACTTGGCATGAGGCAACATGAATGTTTCTGTCTATTTATATTCCTCGGAATTTCAATTATGACACAGTGTGGTACATTAAGAGTGTGGTGGTGCAAGAACCCCAGGAACCACAATTAAATAACTGCAGCTGGTGCACGGGCCTGTAGATCCAGTCTGACTTGCTTTAGACTGAGAGTTCAGACTCTTTTACTTTTAAAAGAGTATTTGCAACGGCAGAAAGCAACATTGAATTAGTCAGAAGAGAACTGAAATGTTAATGTTTTTACACCGAACTACAGAGCTCAGCTTTTCCCATAATGAAACCTGAATGAAAACAGTGGGTCAGGTCTTATCAACCGACATCCCTGTCAGTTCTTAGTCACATTCAAGAAACGGCTCTGCAACCACGTGTCCATGTACATTTCAGAAATTAAATATGATTCTCCAAAGCCTTCTGTAATATAATAATAACATGCCTCTGAAACAAAGCACTGAATTTGATTTCACAACCCCTGCAGTGGCAAACTAGACGGCTCCCTGAAGGCCACAACAGTCTAGAATCCTTTAAATGCAATTCCACTGCAAATGCGCAAGCATTCTCAAATCTTTGTTCTAGCCTCAGCTGGGGATCACGCAGCTGAATCACAAGTCTCTAAACCACGGCGTCTTTTGATTGAAGCGGCCATTTCCAAATGAGAGCGGAGGCCAGTTTTCCCTGCGTCCGCCTTGTCCATCCATCCTCGTTATAAAAACCGCTCCCGCCTGCACGGCATCCTACACCTAAACACTACTCCACTCCTGAAACCAGCGGGTATTAAGACTGACTCTTCAATCCCAGACGATCGATGCCGTCACTTACCAGCCGAGTCACACCGCTGATTACAGCATCCCTCACTTTACAGGGCTGTTGGTGGACGTGGAGCGGGAGGAGGGGAGGGGTGGTGAACTTTTAGATGAGCTTGGACTCCCTGCTAGGCTGGTGGTTTTGGAGAGTGCATTATAAGACTACCTCCAGGTGTATATGGAGGCAAGGAAATAACCTTCTTGCTTACAGTAGATGCTGTAAATATTTTTTTAAATCATTTTATCCTTAGATGATTTGGAAAATAACGCCTCCAGGAGGGCTTCACACTCTGCTACTCTGCTGGAAAACAGCTGATGCCATGTAAGCTGAAGATGTGCTGCAAAGTGAGAAAACATGTTGGTCAGTCTCCTGCAGGCTGGTAATTACGAACCCGCATGTGCATTTACGCCTGCACATCAAAAATAGAAACAGATACTAATTTGGGGATTTTAAAGATGAAAAGTGAAGCATCCTGTAGATTATTCTCTCCCTGTCTGGCACGAACAAATTATTACAGAGCAGGCATCAAGAATCAAACCAAACATTCAAAAACATTCCTTCTGGTGGCACATTAAAGAGGGAATGCTGGGGGAGTTTACAGACAAAAGGCAGCCATTTCCTGACACTTCTCGCGTCGGAGTGCGGCGCAGAGACAACAGCAGATCTTCAACGGAGCAAAACACAACTCAGCTTATCCCGTGTACCGCCTGACATGCCTCTGTGCAAACATGAAAAAACATGAGTGGGGAAGAAAAGGCATTAAAACGAGAGCGAGCCACTTCTCTCACTTGCACACAGCGGCTCACAAATAACAACACACCGGGGCACAAGAGGGCAAAGTCAATAAATACGACTTGATTTATGCTGTTATGTGTTTATCCATCTATCCATCCAGTCATCCATCTGTCGTGCTTTTTTTTTGATTGTCTGGGCTGTTCTTCATCAGCTGTCTTAATGAGTTCCACTGGAGCTTGTTTGAGACAGTGATTAGACTTTAGTTAATAAATGATGTGTGTTCTCAGCAGGTTTCCACCCTGCGTCGGCCACCTCAGCGTGTGTGCATCTGCATGCATTTCCATGACTTAATACGAGTGTTGTTGCGTCCCATCAGACTGGATCCGAGCAGACTGAAGCCCATCTCGCGGCATAAACCACATTTCCACGCGTGCATGTGTGCGCCGCCAACATACGCGGGACATCTGGTGAATGTGGTTTGTGTTAATTAGATGACCGGATTAGCGTTTGTTAGATTGTTTGGAGGAATAATGAGCATTAAAAAATACAATACCACGAGTGAACTACTCCAGGAAAAGGCAGAGTCTGCTCTTTCCATTGGCTACTGATCCGGCTAAACGTTATTTGAGCCATATCCTGGAGCTATTCACAAACGCAGATGATTTAGCCCTAAAGTTTTGTGGATGGTTACGCTTATATGAATAAAATGGGAGATTGTGAGAAGTTGATGTGGCCCTGATGTTTTCCTTGACATCTTGACCTCACTCGTTTTAAAAGGTACAAATAAATGTCACTGTCGAATCATCCGCTGTTGATGTAGCGTCTGAACACAGGCTTATGCAAAAGTGTTTCAATAGCGAGACAAAAATGAAGCCTCGGCGACGTTAAAGTCCTTCATCCTTTGTCGAACCTCTCAGTCACTTTTGTCAGTCAAATAAGACCGCATACAGAAGCACCGTCAAGTCAGGCGCTAAAATTTTGAGTAAGTGGTCCGTCTCAAAATAACATAACCACAGAAAAATGACTGAAGGAAATAAAGAGTGGTTGCAACAAAGGGGTGGCGTGACAGCTCTTTTGGCTTCTGTGTCGCTCTCAGCTCCAGTGTCGACTGTCAATGAAGTTGGCTAAATGTCTTTGGAGTCAAGGTCTGGAACCACCTTTCTTTTCTTCTTCTATTGAAGGCCGACAGAGCTGCCTGCAGACGAGTAGGAGGGATGCACTAAAAGTTTATAACTCGCCACAGTTTTATTGCGCCCGATTGTGCAAATCTGATGTCACTGGTGCACAGTGATAGGTTCCGTGATGAATGTAGCCTCGTAGAAAATGTAAACCTAGATTGTTTTTGACCATTCGAGCTATGATTGAAGCCGTTGTTTCCCTTGAAAGAACAGCATCTTCCAAACACATCGACAGAAATAGCTTTGCTGGTATTTGCGTCAAACCCACATTCGTGACTTGAATTTGGTGATTCATTCAGCTAATTTGGAGTCTGTCTACACTTAGGGACCAATAGAGTCTTTAAAAAAGAATTTTAGAGCTGCAGTGTTGGAGCACACATGTACAAAGCAAGAATTTATGCTTCCCTCAAAAGCTATGGGGGGGGGGGTTTCTAGAATAAATGTCATCGCTTCGGGGAGGTGCACATGAACGCAGCACTGGGACTGGAATGCTCAAGGCTGGGGACCAACTTCTATTCTTCCATCAAAGAAAAAGAAAATGAAGAGAGAAAGACAAGCACCAACACACATACCACACACTCCCAGTATCTTACTGAGCTGCTCAATCCCATCATACCTGACTCAACTTGCGCACAATACCTACTGTAAATTCAAAAGACATGACGGCACTGCATGGTTGCTAGAGCTTGCCTGTTTGAAGTACTGACAGAAAATGAGATTTAAAATGTCCACTACAAAACGGCCACTGACTGGAATATCAAAGGCAGTGAAAGGACAGGTGTGGAGTACAGTAACAGCAGAGCGGCGTTAAATGGGCCGCTGGAAAAACAATCAAGGAGCTGTTGGCACAGTTCTACAGGATCGGAATTTGAATACTTCTTATTGCACAGTGGTTTTTATTTCTCTGAGGACAATACTGGTGTTTCTGCTCGTGTGCTATTTATTGGACTGCAGTTGAAGTTGATTGGTGGTAGCTGTCACTAGTTCGAAATTGATTGGGCTTACTTTGGTTTTTGCGATTGCAGGGGGTACTTTGCTTTCATGACTTAATAACCCTGCATGCATTTTCACCAATCCTCTAACTGCAATTGTCCACCATTATGTATTGGCTCCTTGGGACTAGACCCAGCACCTGCCTCCCAAAAATCTGAAAAAAAAAGAAAAAGAAAGAAAGCAAACTACAAAAAAAAATAATAATAATAAAAAAAAAATAAAAATCACACACTGTGCATTGCTCCTTGCTGATTTGCAACTGGGTTTTCGCCTTTGTGGGCAAAAGTTTGAATAAACTAATTATAGCAAAGAACTTTTTTTTGTTTTGATTTTTTATTTTTTTTTTCCCCATCAAATATACTGTAAAGCTGTAAAAAAAAATATTTATTTTAGTTTTAATGAGACCAGAAACTGAACACTGCAACACGTGAATAGGAATATGGAGTGTGACTCACAGATTTCTGACCACTTTTTATATAATGTATATGTTATTACATTGTACCCCTTATTCCATAGAATAATAGTCGCACAGTTGCTGGACCTCAATGTCATATAGCCACGAAGCAGGGTACACGTTGGTCCCTGTACATCTCAGGGCTGATATACAACCATTTACAGCACCAGCCAAATTTGAGTCGCCAGTTCACCCCACTACATCTCGACAGCTCTAACAGGAAAAGCAAAGTAGACGCACAGAGAACACACAAACACAAAAAGGACACACCCAGCACCCTCTTAGGGTGAGGTCACACTCACCACAAAGGAACAAGCATTGTTAAGATTCAAGTGGTAATGAAGAGATCAAAGTGTTTTCTCCATTTGTTAATATGAAGTGTGAGCAATTGTATAAATAGACAGTGAAAGAACAAACTCATGACCATTCGATTATTAATCAGCTTCAAATTACTATATAGTGCTGAAGATTCTGGCCTGGTTTTTTCTAATAAAAATAAACAAGTTAAAACATCCCATATTCTCATCTCCTGCATCCAAAATCTCCAGGAACCCCCTACATCCCTGTATTCAGGCACACATCGCCACTATCAATATTTAATACGCTCAGAGACCAGTGCATAGCGTACTGTAGCTGCTGAGGAGGACTGTAATGTTGCTCTGCAGGTTTCCAGACGACGTGTATCTGCTCAGCGCCGTGCTTCATTTATTTATTTAATAAAAAAAAAGACAAGTATTTCATTTATTTTTTTTATTTTATCAGCATGGTTACTAGACACCAAGTGACACACAGAAATTGAAGATAGCGCTGCATGCAATATGAGTTACTAGCCATGATCACATCTGCGCAGCGCAATGAGACCTATTCTCTCGAGTCTCCCAGATATTGTTTCCAAGCTACAGTACCAACGCTGACACAAGCTACAGCATAGAAAATGGAATATTATTGCCTATTCTGCATTGTGGCTATTCATGCCATGGATTGTATTTAATTTTCTGTTATGAAAGCGCATTACTGGCCTCATCACATGATTATTGTTTCAAATGTTGTAATATCCAACCTGATGCTTCTATACTCTGGTTTCACAATCCAAAGACATGCAGTTACAATAACTGATGATTCATAATTACTTATAGGTGTGAACTGCTTAGGGTCTAAACCACTAAGATCCAATGGCAGCTGGTGTGGTCGCAGTAGTCTCGCCCCTTTTCAATTCACATTCAACGGTAGGACATTCTATATTTAAAAGCACAATATTCATGTATGGAAAGTATCATTGTAACTGTGTTGTTAATCGTTACCTAAGGTTTGGGCCCAGTGAGCATGGCAGAGAGTGGGAGCACCGAACAAAACGCTTTAATAAAAACTCCTCAAACAAAGGAAAAGGAAAGAACGACTCAGGAGGGCAAAAAGAGCTACAAATCAATATGGCAGACTGCTGCAAGGCATCATGGGAGCAAACATTTTAAACAGCACATGGTTCAGCTTCTTAAACTCCACTTCTTAAATATTAAATTCTTCTTATTCTTAGTACAAACAGTCCATGGTTTATTAAGTACTTAACTTGGTGAGAACTTAAAACATGTCCTTAATCTGTCCAGATGAGAATAAAACATCAAATATCTTTGGTCTCCAGACTAGATGCGTATTCCGCCATTACGTGTCAATACTGTTAGCAACTTTGTACTAAACTGGCTACAGTGGAAGGCTCAGTAGTTTCTTGAATCCATCTATCCATTATCCTGACCTGCTTTTCCTTGTAAGGTTGCCGGGGCGCTGGAGCCAATCCCAGCTGCCATTAAATGAGAGGCAGGGGCCACGACGATACAAATGCAAACTCCATAAACACCTTGGATTTAATTTCGAACGTGTTGGACGTTTGCGTGACCCTGGACAAACAAATGAATAGCGATGAAGCTGAGGATTTAAATAGAAGCCATAGAGGCAATAACAAAAACAAAATCAAACCCATATTATGAAACAACACATTACTGACCACAGCGAGCCGAGATCGCTCTCAGATACTCACTGGCTGTGCAACAACCAACCAATCCCGTCCCTGGCTGCTCTCTTTTGTTTTTGCTTTTATATCTCACCGCCCTTTTAGGGGCAGCATGAAATAAAGAGTCTCTTTCATCATGATTTGTCAGCTGAGACAAAAAGTTATTCATTCATGTCACTGTGAACTTTTTGAAAAGTTTAACCACTCTGTGAACTTTTTCAAAGTGCTCCATTCTGCCACAAAATTGCCAGGTGCGGGTTTTTTGTGAAAGTGATCAACTTTTGTTCTCCGTGTGGCAGCTCTCCATTTATTTTAGGTGCGAAAACAGCTGACGTGTGAACACAGAGAATAAATCTGACCAGGCCAGATGCTGGTTGTTAGTACCATGACTGCTGCTACTTATATAATTACCACCATTAATATTACTGGAAAGCTGTGTACTATTCCAATACTGTACATATCCAGTGTTACGCACGTAGTATTATCAATTTATCTTCTTCAGCATCAGCAACAAAAAACCCACAATCCGTTTAACTTATATGTTCAGCCTTCCCGAGAGATTTTGATTTTGATAATCACTCACAACGAATGCAACAGTATAGTCATCCTATGGCTGTGAGTCACAGCAGCCGCTTAGTAAATGTATGTATGCACACACACCTACGCACAGACACACTTGGGGGCATGTAGACTGACGGTTTCAACGCGAGTTTCAAAATTAGCTGTCACAATCATTAATCATGATGTGCTAATCAGGTCTGTTTGTGTTTGCTTGTGTCTCCCTCTGAGAATCATGCTGTGTCTAACAAATTAATCCCCCCATCGGGATGTGTGTGTGTGTGTGTGTGTGTTTGGGTGTAAATACACCAAATGGTCGATGTTCTACAAGGTGTTTCTCTGTGTGGTTTTTGAAATATATATATATGTTTTTTTAATATATTTCATCTCCCATTAGCCCACATTCATCTGAGAAAATACAAATCTTATATATCAAAATATCTAAACTAAACAAATTCTATCAGGGACACTAGTATCACCCCTTCATTAAGCAACTTAACTCCTAACTAAAAGACTTTAACATATATTAATTGATTGTAAACACCCACATCTCCTGTTGTGTGAAGCCAAAAACGATGTGAATAAGAACATTGCTCCCCAGACTGCATATCAATGTGCGCTGTGTTATACACTGGATTCGTGAATTTGTTTGAAACCATAATTAACTAGATTATTACAATCATTTCTTTTTTTTTTTGTTTGCAATAGCAGTGACACTGCAGGGCTGAATATTGGAACAATTATGCAGGTGTGCCTTAATAAAAAAAACTAACAAACATCATCACACACACAAAATCCTACTACATGTATCAGACACAGCTTCCTCCAAATTACCAACTGAAAATCCTAGTAAATAAACATTAAAATCAACAGAGTGATGCTGAGCAGTACAACTGTGGAACATTTGAGTTGTCTCTTTGTACTGCTTATGTTGCTTTCTTAAGCATAATAAATGGTCTGGATTTAACATTATGCAAATATGTGGAAATGCATCTGAGATGATGTTGCGGAGTTTCCCAAAAGTTATGTAGCTACAGAAGTAGAGCAGCAAATGGCTTTCTACACGCAGTGATAAACGGTGGGTAATTAAGTGAGGCCTTACTTTACTGTATTGCGTTGCAATATGACGCACAAACCAAGATTAGAAAATAACAGTACGCTTCAAAACGGCACCAAAGCTCGTCCTCGACTCGTAGTACATTTGCAGATGGACTCAGTGGGATATTTCACCAGATTTTAAGTATGGAGTTGGCTGGTTAAAGTCGTGTAATGTCAGGTCGAGTTGCATTCTCACATTTACGGCACCTTCAGTTCTAGATCAGGTCAGAGTTGCCTGAAAAACGCTTTAGGATTCCGTCAAGACCCTAATGAATGAATCTGCAACTGTTTGTTGTTGGGTTTTTTTACGTTTTGTGGTTACATTATAGCAGTTTTTACACGTTTTGCTGCAGTCAGACATTATACAGTAGGGGATCCTTGTTTTCCTTGTCAGTAATTATCATAATCCAGAATTTACAGTACAAACGTGCTTTGTGTGAATGTTTGTGTTCTCTGAGCCTCTAACCCGCTGCTTTAAAGTACAGTACCTGTTGCTTTGATGCCTAGATATTATGTTGCTGGTTAAATGTATTATGCCAGACAGAATGACAAATCATTTCATACAGGTCCTAATAAACACCAGGCAACTAAAACCCCTCTGATCTAATTTATTTTTTAACACGAAGGAGCTTTCGCCTTTCCTGCCAACGAAAGTGGTCATTAGAGAAAGTGGGTTTTGCACAATAACAAGTCATTTTCCATTCTTTCTTTCCATTTGTCGTCTTCCTGCAGCTATAATATGCCATACTCTGTTATTATCATACAAAAAGAACTTTATTCTGGTGAGAGAAAGGGTCCAGAGGTGTAATGTATGGGGCGTATACTGTGTGTCGGCTGCATAGTCACAGCCGTTTTAAGAATGACTCTGATGTTGAACGTCTAGAAAAAGTGAAAAGCGGCCTCGTACTATTCTCAGTGACATTTTACTTGAGTGAAATACTGGAATACTGTTTCAGATTTTTTCCTTTTAAATGAACAGTGTCTCCACGGCCCAGAGATATACAGTACTTTCCTTCAGTGGTGCTGGGA
This sequence comes from Macropodus opercularis, assembly GCA_030770545.1. Taxonomy (NCBI): domain Eukaryota; kingdom Metazoa; phylum Chordata; class Actinopteri; order Anabantiformes; family Osphronemidae; genus Macropodus; species Macropodus opercularis. The sequence continues at coordinate 3,536,840 of CM061105.1, forward strand.
GCCTCTTAATCAGAAGAGGAACAAGATAACCAGAAAAAAAAAACCCACTGTGTTATAGAAACGTCAAGGCTAGAAAGCTTTTAGGTCACACATTCGATCTCGCAATAAAACAATATATATCATAGGTATAAGAAAAAGATACAATACAATTTACTGCATGTTCAAAATAACAATATGATAATATTTCACGTTCTGCTGAATTGCTTTTTACAAAATAAAGAAGAAATATACAATATATACAACAAATCAGGAACGTTGCTGGCCTGCACAAAACAAAAGAGATGAAGGTCGCAAAGGTTTCATGATTTTGAAGAAAAACTAAAAATGCAAGCACTGTAAGTACATGCATGACCTGGAGTCATTTTGAACTTACTGTATGCCTGTGCAGCCTCTGGTTATAACCTCTATACTGCAGAGCCAGATGAATCTGTACAACTGTAATACTACAGTACTGTACTACTGCTACAACTGGTTCCTCCACACAGCAAAACAAAATGTTCTATGTTGTTAATGTATATTAACATTAACGGATTTGTCCAAAAAGTTTACATAAAATAAAAACGACATTATCTTCTGCGTCTTTGATAATCAGCACGTGGCTTAACTTTTGTGAGTTTGGAAGTTTTTTCCTGAAAATGTTTTGCTAACTCAAAATAACAGAGTATAACGATTATTTCAAGGAGGTAATTCTTATTCAATAGTTATGTCAGAATACAAATATTTGCTAACTGGCAAAAAAAAGCATGTTGTATGTATTAGGCTGATGAGCTATCTGTTATGATTAATCCACAAGTCGGGATCTTTCTGCACTGTAGAAGGTCACAAGCCCAAAAGTACTTTGGTCTCATGAACAAATCTTTGATGTGTAATGTTAGAGAAACTTGGTTGGAAACTTCATGGTTTTTCTGATTTATGTAAGATTCATATAAAATTCCTTCTATGTGAAAACCTAGTGGCCATCAAACCTGTTTTACATTAATTAATTTTTACAATTGCCCATTCATCCATGATAATAGACAAAATAAGGAGTCCAGGGCCGAAACAAGATCAACTTTTGGGGAAAGCTTTACCTTTGAGAACAAGCATCTGTTTTTGTTCTGTTCCAGAGGTCGTGGAAGTGAACCAGAATTTAATGAGTTAATTCAGACGGTGCTCTTCTGAGACTCAATGTTGAGAATTGAGTTATAATTAGGTGAGATCGACAGCCTCTTTGAGGTAATTAAGCAGAAAAAAAGCTGATGAAATTCCCCCAGGTGGGCATGGAGGGAGGCAGGAAGTACTTGGGAGTGTGGAATTAAAAATGATTATCAGGGACTGATGAGTGAATTCGATGAGAGTGACAGAGAGCAACACGAGGCCTGCAGCTTTCTCATTTACTTATTTATTATGGCCTTTTGCTGCCATCTCCGTGCTGTGCATGTGACCTCGGCACGGCACAGCAGCTCGTCAGCTCCTCGACTTTATGGTGCTATAACAGTTAGCCATGACAATATGCATCCAATTAAGAGACTTTATGCCACTAGTCAGCCTATCCATTCATCTAATGTGATTCGCCTCATTACCGGATGACTTCATAAGGAAGATGATCTGTCTGTGTGTACACACGAACACACATCGTACACACACACACAAACAAAGATGGGCGGGATGTTGAAAGCTCATTTAATCAGAGAGTCAATTTTATATAATAAGAGAAGCAATGTTTCAGCCACTCAATGATAATGATTTGAAAGGACAAACCCATCTACACTGATAGTGCTAGATTTTAAAACCCACGTTAACGCACAGAATGTACCATATTGTCAGGCCACGTAAGGACGGACCGTAAAGACAGCTACAGAGAAGAGTCCCCGGGCACTAAAAGCCCAGGCACGACCATTTATTTTAGCTTTTGAGGAGCTCTTAGGATTGACAAGCTAAGTGAGGCAGCAGCGGCGCAGGGATTAGAGAACAGGGATTTCAGTTTGAAGAATGGACCTTTAACGTTGCTGAATGTAGGCTGAAGTCTCGAGGTCTATGAAACCTGGTCTTCAAGATTACGGTGCACGGGATGCTACCACACGTAGAAAAGAGGCTGTGTACATTAGCCACTACATTGAAACACATGACGCTAAACAAAGATGCTCGGCTAATGAAATTATGTTTGGTACGTGAACAAACACAAGACAGTCAGATGGTTCAGCTGGAGCACGAAGGTGGAAAAATCCTTTAATAAAGTGGCGACATGAACCTTAGCGCAATAATTTGGTCAAAATCAGCCAAGGAGTTTGTGAAACCTGATTTAGTTTCTTTTCAACGGAATGGAAGAAATTTCAATCTACAGTATATTTCATCCAACGATCACCATTCATACAGTAGCTTTGGCTGTTTTGGAGTGTGCTCACCTCAGCGCAGACACTTTCTTTTCTCACCAGAGAAGACAAACTAAGAAAGACAACAGACTTCGGATCGATTTAAACAAACGAAAGCACCCGAAATGTTTATAAGGTGGAGGACAATTGATTTGGTTTGCAGAATTACTCAAGAGATAAAGCAGACGTACCACAAACTTTCATTCTTTTACTTATCTGACTCTTATTTATCTATAAATACATCCAGCCTTGCTGCTACTGTGGTAGACGCTGATCTGCCTTACTTCTTAACTCCCTTAATTCCTTGTGGCATAAGTTCAACAAGGTGCAGAAAACGCCCCTAAGAGATTTTGATCTATATTGACAAGACATCATCACACAGCTGCTGCAGATTCGCACCAATGCAGCTCTATAGAACGGAGTCACGTTGAAGTAACACATCTGAGATCACGTTAGCTTTGTGATATAGTGCCTTGTTCTGCTGGAAGATAAGACGAGTACACTGGGGTCATAATGGACATAAGCAACAATAGTTGGGCAGGCAGTGGGGTACAACATGTAGAGAGAAGAAAACATCTCCACACTGAACTGTGCATTTATGGCAGATTGAATCGAGGTATTTATCATAAATTCTGACCCTGGCTGATAGTAGCGGCGACCGGTGTGGTCTTCTGCTGATGCAGGCCACCCATTTCACAATGCAAGGTTGTGTGCATTTAAGATGTTGGAATGCGTGGTTATTTAAATAACTATTGCATTTCTAATTTCGATTCCTGACTATTCAACGGATATCTAACCTTAAGGATGAGTAAATACAGTCAAAATCCCAGAATATAAGACCATTTGTGAAATGTCACATTTAAAATCCATGCTACATCTGAATGTGTTGTGTTTGTTAAAGACGAGTTGTTAAACAGGCAGCTAATAAAGTGCTTTATATAACAACGATATTACTATTTATTCAAACCGCACAGTATAAGTGTGAAAGAGATGACTATCGGAGCTCTAGCTCGGATGGTGAGCTGCTCTATGCGCTGCTGTGCTCTGGTTATGTCCACCTACATGTGGCAGTGTGCAGCTGAATCCCACTAATTAATGCAAGGGCACACCTCGGGGATGGCGGCGAGCGGAAAAATACGGCGACATATCCCTGGGCAAGGTGAAAGTAATAAACAGGCGCAAACACGAGGCGATGCAATAAAATAGTTAGAGCCTGCATCTATTCAAGTACACTGTGGGGCTCAGCCTGTGGATACAGCGCCTGATTCGCAGCCTTCGCTCGGTGTCACTCACTCTCCTGCCCGTCTTTCCTTTCCCTTCGCCGCCTCTTTGTGCTTCTTGGACTCTTATCCTTGCTGTTTTCGGTTGCTCTCCCATCCAAAGCCGTTGGGTGTGGTTACAGCATGTGCCAGCCACTGGAAGACATAGTCTGATAAATATTCATTCGTTCCTTCCTTCCCTCATACCCCCCTGCCCCCCCCCCCCCCCCCCCCCCACACACACACACACACACTCTCCCACAGCCTACTGTGTCTGTTTCAATGCTAGTCAATTTCTCTGGAAATTCCACCGGCCTACTTATATGTTCAGAGCTGCTGCTTCCTCCTTTGAACTCCTTTTCTTGCCTGTGCTGTTTTGTCTCTTCTTCTTCTTCATTTCCCCTTTTTGTTTACCTCAGTTTCCATTTTTTTTCTCATTTCTCCTCCTTCTCCACCCTTTTTCAGTTTTCTCATTCTCACCCTCTCCTTTGAAATTTTTGTTTAGCACATTTTCTGCTTCTCTTCTCCTCCTCTATACCTTCTCTTCCCTTTTCTCCACACCAGTCCACTAGTCTCTGCCTTATTATTTGCCTCTCCACTCCTTTCCTCTCCCCTCACACACATGCATTGGTGAAATATTGTAAGTCCTCACAGGTGAAGCAAGACATAATCCCCTACCTTTCTCACACTCTTTCTCTCATGCCCATGCCATACAGATGTAATTACTCAGTGGACATGAGCAGGTGGGAGTAGAATGAGTGTGTGGAGGTTGGAGCAAATCTGAAAGCTTCGATAGAAGCTTAGAAAGGAAGGAAGGGGTACTGCCCTCAGTGTGGATCAATGCCGTGGGTTAGATTTCCTTACCACTGTGACTTTCCACCATCTTTTCCATCCTCTAAATGCCTCCAGAAAATGTTCACTTGGGAAATGGCAGCATATGGAGCAATGTATACAAGCTACACAAACTAACAGAGAGGCGATGAGAGAAGGAGAGAAGATTAAATTCAAGAAGGCGACAACAAAGGCAGTAATAAGAAAAGACAAAAGGGGGAAATTCTGAAAGAAAGAATGAAAGTCATTCGGGGGGATATGCAATGAGGACAAAATGCAGAGGGAATGGCTGCATTGGTATGGGGATGAACTAGAGCAAAGAGGAATGGGAAAGATTAAAGCTGTGGAGGGAATCAAAAGCACCAGGTGGTGAGTAGAAAAAAAAAATAAAAACAGGGCTCTGTGGGAGCTCCACAGTCAAACGTGTTGCCTACAAATCCATATCCATCTAAATGTACGGAGAAGGTAAAGAAAGTGGAAGGAGAGGCTTATGGTTCGGGATGCATTTAGATGGTATGTGTTTGGCAGGTTGGTTGCTTAGGTAACATAAGTTGCAACCTTCTTACTTTATTTAGAAAATCATAAGTAGCTACAAGGTAGTGTTAATTAGACATATAATAAGAACAAAAGTGATGTATGGTGGTGAAATGAACATTTTAACCTGCAGCATTATTATGTTTGTCTAAATGTCAGAGAATTCATTTCCTGAGGACACATTTTGAAAAGAGAACTGCAATAACCTCAAAGACATCACAAGTAATTTGTTTCAAAAATATTAATATAAAATATTTTTTTCTCTTTGTATGGAAGCAAATTCACTCCATATCTGTGCACCCACTTATGTTGTGCAGTGTCATGGGAAGCGTAGGTGATGTAAATAGACAAATGCTTCCGTCAGGTGACCTGGTGAGCTGCACACGCTAACACACTCTAGCTACCATAAGTTACTGGTCACACTGAGGAGGTTGTTGAAGCAAAACACTTGTTGTTGTTATGTAGTCTTGCTTTAACAAAGCTGCCCAAAAGTTCACGCCAAAACATTTCTGAGCCAGTCGGTCCCGGATCCGAAAGACAAACCAACATGAGCAAATCACAACTCTATGTGACTTCCCATATGACAAAAGATTTAAGGACAACCGCAGTCAAAAAACAAAAGACATCGGGGACCTGGCAGATGTGTCTTAGGAATGACGAGCCCCCACATTCTTAATTTGGAATTTGGAAACTATTTCTTAACTTTACATCTGCTTCAACCAAAACAAATGGTTTTGGTTTTAGGGGTTTATGATACATTTGTATGCAATAATCAAAGAGTATATATTTGTAAAAACTGACCCTGCAAAGATCCTTGTACTGTACAGTAAGTCTATTGTTACATTTTTTTTACATGCATCATATGAACACCTATTAAATATGAATCCTTCCTCATTTACATAGCTCATAATTCCATTTAATTATTCAACATCCAATGCCCTCTGACTCCCTGCACATTTCACTGCAGACTTTGTTGCCTACAGTCTTTTTATAGGTCATTATACACTTGCTCCGCACTCTGTTTATTCATGCAAATTGTACCATAATACACATGGTTTAATATCACATTGTGCCAGCCAAGAAAAAAAGGCAGAGATGAAGGTTAATAAGGGAGTCTGGGCTAGAATCTTAAGATATGATCCCGGCCTTGTGTGTTTTAATAAAAGAAAAGAAAGAATAGTGGGAACTGTACATCTCATGTAATTACTTAGACAAATACTAGGAGTAAAAAGAAAATGAGCTTGAAGTATGTGAGAAAGTCAGAGGAAAGGAGGAAGATTCTTTTGGATTTAGTGGAAAAAAATATCTTAACATAATTACCGTTGTAAACAAGACCTAAAGAGACTTGAACTCCGCCACTTGTGGCAGGATGGAGCGTGAGATCGACAGCTGGACGGGCACAACAATGCACTTTCCACAGCGAGGAAGGAGCTGAGACGAAAAGGTGACGCTTTCGATTTACCGGCCGATCTATGTTCCTACTCTGACCTATGAACTCTGGGTTATGACCGAAAGGACCAGATCTCGGAATACCAGCGGATGTAATGAGTTTCCTCCGCTCTTATTGGGGTGAGACAGGGCAAGGAGGAGTTTCGACTCGCTCCTTCACATAGAGAGTAACCAGCTGAGCTGACTGATTCAGCATCTGTTTCCTACCATATCCCACTGGGAAGAGGCCCCAGGGAGGAAGAGATGTAGGAGGAACTACGTCTCTGAAAACGCCTTGGGATCTCCCTGAAAGAAACGGTCCTGTTCTCTGCTTAGACTCTTGCCCTTGTTGATAGATGGACGGACGGACGGAGATAATTACCAGCTTGTGCGCTCTCAAGGATATATTTACAAAACCACCGCTGAATTTGTGCGGCACATTCCCCCTATTCTCCGCCTCATTTTCATTCTCCTCATCGGGATGGATGGTAGTTAGCGAGGATGATGACTGCTCTGCTCATTATCATTCCCATCTATCCTCTTCCAGCATTTGTTCAATCTGTAGCGCTGTAGGCGTGAGCAGATTCAGAAACTGGCACAGTGAAAAAGGCAATTAATCATTCGGGGTAATAGGCAGTATGTGGTATATGAGCATGAGGTGTAGGTTACCCACGTTACACTGCCAGAGTAATGGATGATTCAAAAGTCTGCGAAAGCTCTGCTGCTGAGACATTTAACCGTGATTGGAGACTCGTTTTGTTTCTTTATTTCCACCTTTGTTGAAGATTATAAACATGCGAGCTGCTTTGAAAGAGAAGGGAAAATAATCACGGAGGATTTTGTGTTCAGACTAACTGCTCTGTTTGCCCAGGAACAGGTGCTCTCTAGCTTTCCAGAAAGTTTACTTTGTGGTAATAAACAGTGACAACCTGAGCCTGAGCAACAAACACGCTGCCAAGTCTTTGAGACATTTTCCCTATAAAAAAAAGTAACACGGCGCCTTTTTAGGTACAAAGGCTGAAGGCAACTTATAACATTTAAAGCCTGTCATACACCTTCTTAAGATTCATGAGAGTGTTGATGAACACAAACTATGAACATAATTAGAGATATACAGTGTTGCTGTATAGGAGAGATAACTATATATATATTTTAAACATTTCTGTTTTGTTTTTTAACATGTAAGGCAGATCATTTGAATTCAACAAAGCAAATCTTCAGTCTTCCAGTATGTAAGTGCCATTAAAATACTTTCTGGCAAACCCAAGAAAAAGTTGGACAGTCTAACCTTTTGTATCCACTGTAAATGTGCAATAAATCAAATCGGATTACTTGTTAGAGACCTTGAATATTCTCTACAGGGGTTCAAAATGCAGCTGTCAGTGGAGATAAATGGTTCCTAGTGTTCTGTAGTATAGTGGCTGTAATATCTTCTATGCTCCTGTATGAGTTTTTCATCTAGAGTACACTGTAGCAGCATAACATCACATACAGTACTGTAGCTGAACAACAATTGTATCACTTCAGCAGACAGGAAACTGTAAAACGCTGTTCACCCACTAAAAGACAGTATAGTTTGTGTCTACCCTTATGCTCATCATAAAAAAAGTATAATCTAAAAAAAATTATTAACCCAGACAGGGCTAAATGTACAGTTTTGTACATACATACTGTCCTGCAGGTTTACTGAGTTGCACAGCAGACAGCAGAACAGCATGCTGGGTAGAGCTCACTAGACATGGAGTTGAAAACTGAGAGACGCCAAAGAAAATCTAAAAAAAAAGAAAAAAACAACTCAAAAATAAAATAGTAAGCAGACTTAATAAATCAAGGGATAAAACAAAGCAAGATTGAAGACGCAACTAAAAGACGTGTCTGCAGTATTTCGAAAATATAAATATACTTTAGGAAAACTTTTTTTTCTATTTTAATGCTTTATCGCCAAAAAAAACGTCACTCTTAACAGTAGACTAAAAAAATTTAATAAACAGAGACACTGTCAGACATTTATTGATTAGATTTTTAGTGGAAACCTGATACCTTGTCCTACAGCACAATAAGAGCTCCTCATAGAGTCAGTCATATCACATCCACAGCGGCCATACAGCAATTCTTCAGCTTTCACTATGAGCTACTGGAAAAAGTACAGAGGCTTCAGTCAGACGTGCACTATGAAACAGTGTAAATAATGAAAAGGTCTATGAATAAAAAATAAGGAGCAGGAGTACTGTTCCTAACTATCTCACATGGGACATACGGCTATGTACAATTCGTATGCAATATACTGTACGTTCAGCAGTTATGCAAAAGTTGAGAGGTTCATTTCTGGATGGAAATTTTACTGGATTTGAGCCTCGAACAAATGTTTTTTTTTTCAGACCAAAAGGGTGAAAAACTGAGAAAAATACCAAAATACAACTAGCAGGAATGAAGAAAGCCTCAGTTTGGCCAGAAGACGAACACATTGATTGTTAAAGTTACCGATTAGCTCGCTCACACGCTGTAACACGTATCAGCTCACTAACAAACATGGCAGTCTCACTAAAACAGGTCAGAGGGACACAGATGTTATTGACAGGTCTGTCAACGTCTCTGTCCGGTTTTTGGAACGTGGAGAGCTGTTGCCACCAGGCTGAGTAAACTGAGATGGACATCAAGGCCCTCTGAACTGTTAGTATCTGTCACTTTTTTTGTTGTGTGACCAACTGGTGTGACTCACTTCTGCTGCCTGCCACAGTCCACTGTTGTGTAAGACTGTGAGTGACAGTTCTAGTACTTCTGCTTTTTTAAATATTCAAACTCCCACGTGTACAGCAGTGTTTGGATGCTGTGATGTAATGTACTTTTTCTCCTGAAAAATAAAAACATACACTCGGTATTTTGGGTGATAATAGGGATGGAGGGAGGCCATGGTCTATTCATGTCACTATAGAAAAATGTCACATAACAGGCCCCAGAACTCAATAAATCCATGAAAACATTATATTCTCTGTACCAATTACTTTATCTTTCTCTCAAGACATTCTGGGAAAACTAAGGACAAATGTATGATAACGTCTTGAACTGTGTCTTGAATTTCTTCCTAACCGAATAAAGGAGAAGTAATGAATTAATGAAAAAAAAACAAACAAACACACCAACAAATGAAAAAGAGCTTGTGACTGTGCTCTTCATTCTGTTCACACCGCCAGTATTAAATTCCTATCACACTGACACACTTCAGCAATCAGGTTATCACCCACAGCCGCGCAACATCTGTCAGAGCGCCGGCTACCACAGCTTGGAGTGAACTTACGAGGCCAGGTCGCATTGCTTTGCATGATCCCTTCGCTCCAGTGCGGTCTGCGCTTCTCAGAATTGCTTTTGACTGCAAAGACGCAGAGAGGTTTGATCTTTAAAATCTAACTCAACCCCATGGACCTCCACCACTCATCGCTATTCTGATGGCAGAAAGAAAAGGCATGAAATATGTATGCCCTGGTTGTTGATGTTGCACAGAACCCCTCAGAAATATCAAGCAGACAACGTCCTGCTGTCAAATAATCAGTGGAGGGATATGGACCCGAGCCTCCGGGGGAAGGTGAACTTCACTGCTTTATATATGAGGATGTGGTGTTAAGTTCTGTTGCCAACAGAGGAGTGGATGCCTGCAGAAACACGATGCATAGTTTATATTTTACTCAACCCAACCAATTTATGATTTTTTTTCATTGCAGCATTCCAACTTAAATCTTTTTAATTGTCTCAGATCTAAAGTGTCCTCTGTTAATCCATGTATTTCATTTTCATCATGAGGCGCTTCCAGCAATAATATGTGCGGCCATAAGACTTGACAAAGCGCCGCTACTGTATGTTAGACGTGATCTGGTCCTGCAATTTTAGTGGCCATCATCTAACTAAACCACCTTCCTGTGATTTTGCTTTGACTTAAATGTAGCATTTGAATGAATAAAAAAAAATAGGTCATGCATAATAAAATAAAGCTCATATGCATCCACTGTGGCTGCACTCGAACCAGTCGGGCAAAACAGTGAATCCTTTGTGTTCTCTAAGTTGTGAGGTGGGGCCTAAGTGGATCAGACTTACATGTCCAGCACATCCCACAAATGCTCGATTGGACGGAGATCTGGGAAATTCTCCTTCGTTGGAACGTCAGATGCTGACTAGCCACAACCGGAGACCCATCACAATGTTGCATTTAAAAACAGCCTTTAAAGTGTGGATGAAAGAAGTTTCCAAAAAAGATAGATGTCCTGGTACTGACACAATGGTGTTGACAGGATAAATCAAATTTCATGAATGCAGGTGCTTCTTTAATCACACTAAAAGCACACACCTATTTGTCACACTTGACAGCAGTTTCTCACACGGCGACGCATCACAATGCACCCCAGCTGGATTCAAAATACTCTCAAAATAAACTTTTTGCCACTCCGGACCGTTCCATGAAATTATCTTCTGCGACTCTTTTTTTTGGGGGGAAAACAAGCTTTTTTCATGTAGGTGTTGGATTCCGTCCAAATCCAAAAGCTGTCTGTTCAAAGAGCTGCGAGCGGAGGAGGTTTCCGACTGCTCTTCTGATTACGCTGGTCACTGGCGCGCAAGCAGAAATACCTCCCTGCAAGTTTGAGCCCGTTACGAACTTTAAGAAAAACGCAACCCACCTGCACACACACCATACAAACAAAGAAAGAGAGAACAGTTTTGCTGCTAAGCCATCATCTCTGTGCTCAGTGTTTGTGAATTCTGTCCAAACCCAGACATCCTGTTGCGATTCAGTAGGGGGAGCGTTATCGTAAAACTGATGAAAGCATGCTGATAGACACCTTGCCTAAGGTAGAGAACATTTTAGATTGTCAGTAGTCGTAAGACCAGGCACCTGCAAGGTACCTTGTAGGAACCAGGGAACATGAATCTTGTGGTTCACTGTATTGCTTCATGCACCTGATGTAATAATATTATTATTTTGCTTTTCTTATTTTCATCTCTGCTGTCAAACAGTGACCATAACCGCCTTATTATTAAGTCATGGAAATTCTCAGTATAATGAAAAAACAGCAAAACAACATGTCAGAGACAACATCTGCAATTTCACATCTGTATTCATTCCCAAGTAAAAACATATCAATTAAATTACAGAATAAATCGTTGCTTTTTTCAGACTTTCATTTCCTGTTGTCTCTCCACTGTCTCTGACGAATAAAAGCAAACATTGCAGCAGAAAAGAGTAATAAAATACCCAATGTACCTCATATGATTCATTTCCGGTTGATATACCTTCAATATTGTATACTCTGAATCACTGTCACAAACATTTATGCTGTCTAGAATGATGAAATGACTCTATTTCACAAATAAAACGGTGTGTAAATTTTCTCTTAAAGGGTTTACCTTCCGCTACATCCCTGTGAAGGTGGACCGTAACCATTTAGTTCTGGATTTCCTCATGACCTTAAAAGTCACACGTATAATTTCAGTTATATGACGTTTTTGCTGCGACACTGGCAAAATTCATTATCCAATAAAATGGCTTCAGCCAAAGAGGAAGCAGCTTATGCTTGATTCAGACCGACTATGTGTGTGCCGCATGCAAAACAGGGAACCATGGGAAGTCAAAAGCCCTCTTCTTTAGAGTAGCGTGCCCTCCCCTCTCTGGCTCCGATCTTCAGACTTAATTAAACAAAAGAACAGAATGGAGAGTCTCTCGCTCTTATTGCATTCTGCAGGGATAATGAGACGCAAGAATAAACTGGGAGGACTGATACAGCTCAGTTAGCAAACAAAAGGAGGGAGGGAGAGTACGAGGAGGTCTCAGGCTGCTACAGTATTTAATATTCATACTTCCATTGAATAGGATTCGGCTCATACCCCCCCACCCCCCCACCGGGCTCTTCTAGACTACGTTTAGTCAAATTGCCAGCACCCACACTTCTTCTTCTGCTCGGGGTGCTGTAATTGCTTTGGCCTGTAGGGGGCAATTTAGTAGCACGACAACACTCACTATGTGCTACTTTCCAATGTCTATGTGTGTGCGTGTGTGTGTTGCCGCAACAGGGTGAATGTGTGTGTGTGTGTGTTATATTGGAAGCTTCTGCGTTTGATTTAAAATCAATTCAGTGCAAGTTGATTTCCTGCTAAATCCAGATACGGAGCAGGAGAATGCAGGAGTCTGACACATGCAGCTAACAAGAACTAATTAAAGATGAATGGTTTTTCATCAACAAATTAGCTGCTGCCTCTATTTACATTTGGAAGTGGAAGTTAATTTACCTCTGTATGTATGCATATAAGCATGAGTAAGTTTTACTTTCAAAGCTGCCACGTGGGGAGGATTAATGGCGGCGGTTTTATTTAGTATTTTAATTGAAAGGCCTGCGAAAAACGCCGCGCTCTATATCCTAATCACACATACTTAACCTTGTGAAATGGAAGACGGAGGCTCAGTTAGTGATGTGTTTGCTTTGATGAAATAAGAAATATGGCTGGGAGTTACTGTACGGGAGAGGAGTGCGAGCATCTCCACGGCAATACGGGTGCAGCTGCAGGGACAAAGACGCAGTGATGAAATGCCACTGTAGTCAAACAGATTTTATCATCACATTCAGTGTAGCCCACTGGGAAGCTTGGTGGGTTTTTTTTTTTTCTTCTTCTTCTTGTATGTTTTATCGATGATAAAGATAAACTAACAGAATTATGTATACACTTTACCTAGAAAACAAGCCCTCAGTGCAGGACCTTGGGTTTGCTAAGATATGTTAATCAAGATGTTTTGCTGTCGGAGTTAGCTACCCTCCGCAGAGCGCCGATAAGCGAGAGCGGAGAGAAATGATTTTATTCCGGCATGAGCACAGTTTCCTCCCGTTTTTTATTATTATTATCTTTTAGCTCTATCTGCTTTTTTTACATTTTTCCTTTCACCTCAACGTTACGCAAAGCACTAAGCAAATTCAGGCAATTTGCCACTTCAATTCTTTCACAGCTTTCACAGCTTAAATCATTTGACAAGCTATGAAGAGCGGCAAACGGTGCCACTCGCACGCCGCTGAACGATTCGTCACAACTTCCAACAACAAACGCGGCGAAGAGGCAGCAACGACGAGCCAGGTTTTTCTAATTCGATGCAGATGTTGCAGGCGTTTTTCTGCGAAGCCATATGTACTGTATGGTTTGTTTTTGATCGGCTGTCGGCACAATACATTTCACAGCTGTGATGCTGATGTGGTATTTATTGAGAATTGGCTTTTAGCAACAGATGACCACCTTTACCTGACACTAACTTGTGGAGGACAGCATGAGCTTCATGGCATCATTATCATCTACAGTAACTTAACACAGCTTACTTGACCCAACTGCCTGGGTCCACCTGGAATAGTATACACACAAGCACTAAATATCCGTAGAGGTAGAAACACAGTGACCATATATGGCCCATTTAACGTCATACACTGGAACAGTTTACCATGAAATACACTTTGGCTGCAGACAGCATCTGATGGGCTTTGACAGTCTTTTCGCTCTGTCCAAGGATCTGTTTCTTCAACTTCCTTCGCCTGTTTTTGGTGGGAGACAACGAAGCCATTGGAATTTCCACAAGTAACTTTTAAAATCTAAAACGACAAATAACTGCGTGCAGAGTGTCTGTGGACTCTGTGATAACCTCTGCAGCATCCATCTTGGGAGCAATATCACAGATTATGAACATGTCCTGGTTTTACTTTTAGAGATTAACAGGTCTGCCGCGATTGGTCAGTTAAGTGATTCCAGTTTCAGTTCCTTTCTTTAAAAACATGTAGTGTGTATTAAATTATTATTATACTAAAATTATATATTATATAGTGAGTTTTTGCAATTTTGATTAAAAATGCAATGTTAATAAAGTTAGTAAAGAAAAAGTCATGTCTACCTACAGATACAGTACATAAAAAAATATATACTTACATATAGTAATATACTACAGTATATATACAGCTAATAAAGCTATTAAAGGTTTTTTAGTGATATTATTTTTTATAACATAACAACAGTTTTACATTGTTTTAGAAGTGAACTTTATCATTACTTATTTAACAGCACATTATCTCAGACAGTCTATCACAGAAATGCCATATTTTTTTACTACCAAATCTGAAATCATGACTAACTGGCAGCTGTTGCTATTTCACGAAGACAACCACATGAGTCTTAACATGACACATAACTAATGGGCATATATATGAATATATTTGTAGAGCGTATGTGTGTCAAACATGAAGCGTTTCCTTCTCAGCTGCATAAGCGCACACCTGACACGCTCATCCTCTGCTTATCTCACTTCGCAGCATGGGAAGGAATAAAACAGGATGAGTGTGTGTAGAGCGCAGTGTGAGGTGTGTGACGTCGCGCAGGTGTCACATTCACGCAGACACCGACCCCGCGCAAACAAACGATCTTACGGTTACACAGCGCGCTTCATGCAGCCAGGCTTATTCCAGGGTCTTCTTGGTGAAGCATAAAACGAGCTGGGACAACCCACAACAGCTGTGCTACAGTACATACACAAAATGAAACCGTTTTAGAAAACTTCTGGATTTAATTTGCAGTCATTTAAATAGTCTGAAATCCTGCCTGCGGCTACACTCCTCCACAATGCCATGAACCCTGCAGAGAATAATAACGTTACCGGAGGCAGGCCTTCAAACTTACTTTCTAACCTTTTATGTACTTGCTTTTGGTAAAGTGAAATTATGCTTCAAGTCAAAAACATACTGGGCTTTATATCCAATACTATAATAGATTTCAATACAGCATGTAAACATAGGGTATGTTGTTGTACAAGCATTAAAATGAACTCCATCGCTGAAAGCTGCAAAATTAAACATAAACACAATAATGCATCAAGCATTTAGTTATATTTCCTGCAGACTAAACACTTGAACAAAGGACTTTTAGCATTTTTACATGCTTCTATTGCTACTGACTCCTTCCTCTACTACTCCGTATGAGTTATAATCACTTTAAAACTAGTGAAAAAAAAATATGAATAGTTTCTGCATGGTCAACAAGGTCAGTTAAAAATATTCGCTGGCCTCCCCTTTTGAACGTACAGTAGTGAGCAGCAGCTCTTAGGTTGTAATGAAATGTATTCTTCTGCAGAGCGATTGGATCCCTGTGCTCTGGCGTAAAAACTGACACAAATAGTTTCTTTTCACTGACACCAATGGGTTGAACTCAGAGCACTGATGCAGTCTACTGCATCAGGTTCTGCACAGAACCTTCCCTAACTTATGATGATGATGATGGCCATGACTGTGGCCACACACCCAATAAGTGTTTCCTTAATCTAATGGGGCCAAGTTTGCAAGATTCACAGACGTGGCTACTTTTTCACACTGTTATTTATGAAAACTAACACCATTGCCATTGCATTTGATTTTGGACATAAAAAAGGGCACAGAGTTCAATCTAATTCTCAATTTGATAAAGTTAATATCTTTCCAATTAAGGGCGCAACACGACAGCTGTACAGTAGCTTGAGTGCATAAAGACTATGAGACTACTGTACGAGTGAAGAGCTACACTCATGAATCACGGTGCCTTAAAATGACAGAGGAGGTGGACGGCCGAGAGCAGCTATACACTGTCTCTCTCTACCGCGCACACAGACACACGCTCTGATGAAACCTCCTGAGTAGCATTGTCATCACTCTTCATTTGCTCTGTGGATCAGCAGGACCAACTTAATGTGCCACCACTACACACACACACACACACAACCAGACCTCTCGCACACAGCTGCAAAGCCACACATCATCACAATCTACTATCTCATCGTATTTCCATGTGACTCATCCATTATGCCGCGTTCTATAACTTCAGCAATTTTTCATCCGTGACCATCTCAATCTTCAGCAACAAAAATGCTGCTGGAGCGTGAAGCCTTTGCCATATGAGTGGTAATTAAAGTACTTAACCAGCCAGTCTGCCTTCCAAACTTACTAAACATGGAGGCAAAAAAGGTTTCATTGTCAGTGAATTTTCAAGGCGCCTTGAAACAAAGCGAAAGTTCTGACAGTGCAGCTCAAGTTTTGAATGTGCTCAGCATCTGGAAAGAGGCTGTTAATGAGAAACAGAGAGGTGTGCGACTGATGCACAAAGCCTGTGTTATGTCTACTGTCATGCGCATTTTCAAGACGCGTGGGACGGATTTGAGTTGTCCATTACTTTAAAGCGGTCGGAGCTGTAGAACGATGCGGTTGGTCTGATTAACAAGAAAATTCACCACGCGACAACCAAGCTACAGGAGAGGTCACCGGGGTCAGTTTCGCACTTGTTAATCAGTCGGCAACATGTAATTACACAATCTGCGCAACACCTGTCTGACAGATGTGGTCTGTGGGTTTCAGTAATGGTTTAAAATTAGAAATCTAAATGTAGGGCTCCTGCTACCTCAACTGCTTTTATGCATGATTTAAATGCGTGCATTTAAATAAAAATCAGAGAATTTCCAGTCGGGTAAAAGTTTGTAGTATCGAAAAGTTTTACACCTGCCAGAGCCAAGAGGTTTGTGCAGCGAAACACATAATGGCTTTATTTTACTCAACTGGAGAATTTGTGCCACACAACATGCCAACAGATGGGAACGGTTTCTTTTTCCAGCTTCCTAAATAAGGTACAAAGTTTTGTGACTGGTAAACGTGACTTGTTGAAATGCAACAACTGTGATAAGATGACCTTCAAAACTTGTTTTTGTCCATATTAGTGAGCCTAAAGTCAATCTTTGGGTGAAATGTGAAGAGGTTGTGGTCCGTCGGTCTGCTGTGCTGGCACAGTGTACGTAGCACGGTTTGGGAAGCTCTCTTAACTTCACGTGCAGAATGTAGAAGCATTTCACGGCTCGTTCTTTTGTGTTTCTACAGTGTCTGTAGCGACATTTCATGAACTCTTTGCATTGCTTAGGGCTGGTCTTGCTTTTTTTATACAGGAATGAAATTCAATTCACAGTTTAGAGTTAGTGCAGAAGACCAAAGATCAATTTCATGTTCATGTTTGTTGAATATACAGCAAAAAAATACACAATTTCTATAACAAACCGATAAGTTTACATATACCTTTAGTTACCTTTGGTATAATGACACATCTAAATAGCTGTCCTTTGCTTTCTGAAGGTCAGAATCAAATAAACATCTTGCAGAAATAGTGTTTGGCATAATGTTACCATTTCTGCATGTCCTGTGTGGAATATGCTTCAAATACATCAATCTGAATCCTTAGCATTGTTTTCAAACTTAGTCCTGCTGACTAACACTCCACAGGTGCTTTTACCTGGCAGAGGCAGGAGCTCTGATGCTGACTTTAAAAGCATCTCAAGCACTCAGCTGCAAAGACACTTGAAGTCTGGAACTGTGTGTGAGAGACTGAAATAATACGACAGATTGGAGCTTGATGTGCTGGATGGCGGGATGGTCGTTCAAAACCCTGACTTGGCAATATTGTCACATTAACTACAAAACACAGCAAGTGTGCTGGTTATTAAAAGAGCAGCAAAAATCTAATTATATTATGTAAAATAGATTGAAAAATCTGTGAAATGATCCAGTATTTTCAAGACTTGATGAATGAGTTCAATGACTCTAACTCTTACATGTGACAAAGCATTTTTAAAGAAATATTTCTTTAGTTACACTGTTTATCTTCAGCATCCAGGAGGTGCTTCCCATTTTTAGCTGCCCTCGTTAATCCTAATTAAGCAGCACCTTCGGTAACCACCTTGTTTGCAGGGACAGGGATTTAAACCAGGCGGGAGCTTCTCCCGGCAACCTTTCGGCTGAGCACCGAACACCTCCGATCTACATTCAGGATGTGTGGAACACAGTCTAATTAATTCTAGTTGGCAATTTGTCTGCATTTCACAGTCCGTGTGAGGTCTAATCACTGCTGGGTTTAAGGCACGAAGTCAGGAATGTGTTGAACACCGAGCCGAGCTCCTCGTACAGCACATGCGGCAGATTGGGTGGGAAATGAATCTCAGCTTCATGCTGCACGCAGCAACCGCCTCTGCTCAGTTCTGCGCCAATCGACAAGACATCACAGAGGGATATGTGGTATTATTACAGGATAATTGGAAATCAATGAATTATAGTGTAGGACCTGCTCTGATGAGGCGTTTCAGGCTGAACAAACACTTTACACCAACTAAACACTGGTAAACTAGTTATTTGGCAAATCATGCACCGCAATAAATAATACGCTGAATATCTATCAAGCGCTTATGTTTATTTATGTGGGGAATCTTAATGTCAGAGTGTTTGGACAGCCCACTTATTCTGTGGGATGCTTTCATCTATTCGCATTCACGTGTAGAATGTAAAAGCATTTCACAGCTTGTTTTCTGCTGTGTTTGTCTAGCAGGCTTGTTTCTGGAGTTATATTGTTAACCCTGAGGCAGGGATCTAACTTTATTTTCCCGTATTTTGATTAGATCGCTTCATCTGACAGTAAACATGTCCAAACTTACTTAGCTATAAAAAAAAATCAACTCATTATCATTAGACTTTTGTTATAAATTATTTAAATCACAGTATACAGAAAATATTAGGCCTCTTGCAATTCTTACATTTGAATGAAAGATTGCTGATAAATTAGGGGAAATTAATTCCACCCTCTTATTTATACTTTAAGTAATATATAATTTAACGCTCTTAAATCAATTAATTCATCTGAAAAGTTAGTTGACCCTGGAGATTAGCAACATCTTTAAATACTGAACTTCGAAATCAGAGACGACCTTGTTGATGTGCTTTATTTTTAACTTTTCAGTAGGAATTTGCCAGCTGACATTCAAATGTATATTTCTCCTGTAAATTGGTCTGGTCCGTCTATTCCTATGCATGTTTTTTTACGCCATCAGTTTTACTTCACTATATGGTGGAAATATTATTATAAAGGTAACATACAGTACATTAAGGTACGGCTGGTATAAAGTATTACAGAGAGATGGAACAAGCCATAAACCAACCAACATTTAGAATTGTGGAGAGAGACATATTTTAAAAAAATGTGTGAGAGTCTGTGATCCATGCAGAAGTGATTTGTGGAGCTTGATCATTAAACAGTCATTTCTGACACTTCTGTCATCAGGATTTTTTTAGGCTGGGCGGTTCGACAGCTCGATGACCCACTGGAGCCACTTAACTGAGGTGAACTTTGAACCAGCAGAAACCCATAAATCCCAGTGAGGGTTTCAACATTGCTAACGGCTGAAGATCCAGCCTTGGAATGAAGCATATTTCAACAGAATGTCAGGTAAGACTCTGCACATCTGGTGTTTTTCAGAGTTAAAGACTGTGGCAGTGATTTATTTATTTTTTATGAATAAAATTATCTTATATTGTTCATGGACTGGCTAAACATTTCATTTCATGCACAGCTCCAAGGGCGGCAGAGAGTTCAGGAGCAGCACAAAAGTAAGGAACTACGACTGGTTAATTTCCTGTGGTGTAACAAACTCCGAACATAGATTCAAAGCCGCTTTACCCAAACATTAAAGTACATTGAAGAACCCCCCAAAAAACAGTATGTGCTGGTCTATTCATAGTGAGGACTGGCTTTTGATACATGATCATTACAGTCAAGCTGAGCTAAAAGAAGCAACGATACCACCAGCCTTCGATTGTGCACGAAAACATACAAATTGTATGCAAAGACACAGAATATGCAACATCAAAACACACACAGCTCTAGGATGTGCCTTGATTGCAAATTAAAATGAACTGAAGTCAGGCAGCAGATTACAAAGCTGGCAAAGCTTCTGCTTTTAGACATTTGTGAAGACACTGGGGATGGTGATGGATTAACTACTAAGACATCCCAGCTGACTTTATAGATATTTCACCAACCGTCCTTGATATCTCACTCTGTTTCTGCTTGCCTCTTTCCTCCTTGCTCGTTGTCTCTCTATGGAGAAAGATATTTCTGTCATACGCCCTCATTAAATCATAGACCAGCTAGACTTGGTAAGATGAGAACATGCCTTCAAAGAACGCATACTGTACACACACACACTATCATAAACGAACAAGCAAAACACCCAACGCAGTACAGAGGCAAGGTTTGCCTAATCCCTAGTTAATGAAAGGAAGAGAAGGCTGGGTCTAACAAAGTCTTGCAGTTTGCCAGCCTGTACAAATCCACTGTGAAATTAATGCCATTTATAGAAAAAGCCAATTCTAAGATAAAACTGTGAAAAGAAATAAAAAATAGCAAAAGCAACAAATCAAATTTCATTCAGATTGAAACGATCAGGGTCCAGCTGTTACTGGTGACACACAGAAAACAGCTTTTTCCCTGTGCCTATTAAAGAACCACGTCATCATCATCATCATCATCATCATCCGAACGGTAAATATACACAACTAAGTGCTGATTTATGGTGAAAGGAGTAGATAAAAAGGAGAAAACGTGAAGACAGGGCTTCAGTATGGAGCTCAGCTCAGCAGAATATCACACAGGACAAGCGGCCTGTTCGCTCATCAGCGTCGACACATTGAATTGCTTTGGAAGAAGGTGGTGGCCGAGAAAACTGGGCTGACTGATTGGATGCGGTACTGCAGGGGTTGGAAGTGAAGGTTAGACCAGAACAACAGGAATGGAACTCTGCACTAAAGTGCGTCCACAGAACAGATGTTTATAGTTAAATATTTCATTTTGCAGATAGATTTACTGGACCTTTCTGTCCATACAGTATAGTATATTACATTGTACATTGTATAGTACATTGCTGGAGGAAGTACGGTAAAAAAATACCAATTTCACATTGTAACAATACTCTCAAAATCCAAATTACAAATTAAAATGTACTTGTCATGCAGTATTTTTATGACTATAAATGTACTGTAGCACTTTTTGTGTTTACTATCAATTCAGTTCTCTTAGCATTGATAAGAATCATGGCGATTCATGATGTTACATTTAGAAACACGTTGTAAAAACACCATCATAAATAAAAAGGTGTAAACTTGTTTCACTATTGTCATTTTCTCTAATAAAGAACAGAAAATGTTCAGAGAAACAGGTCCATGCGTTGTTCTGAGTTGTTCTTTCACACAGCTGACACACAACGGGGCACGTTGCTTGTTAGACGTGTGTTCACGTACTGTAGAGGTGGCGTCTGAGAAGAGCGAGCCGGAGGTTCAGGTACAGCAGGACACTGCGGAAAGTGCTGTGATGTACAGTTTTGATTGGTGTGAAACCTCCAGACATGCTCCAGTCACACGCGAGCTAGATCAGAAATGAAACAGCTCACGCGTTCACCACTGCTCACTAAAACGAGTATGTGCTCAACACTGCACATTATACTGTAATTGGACTCGATTTCATCCTGTATATCGCACATACAGTTTGAAAAGAAACAGTTTGACTTTATCAAATATGCAAGGTTCAGTCCACCCCCAAAGAGCTGCAATACGGCAAAGGTCGTGACCAACACAAGGGGAGAGAAATGCATGAAAAGAGGCACAACCAGAAATCCCTGCAGGCAGGACTAACACTGTGAAAGATGAGAAAATGAAGACAAACATAATAGCAAATAGCAGTAGGTTTGCTTACTGGGAAAGAAAACAGGTCAAATCTTTCTTTTTCACGCAAGAGCAAACTTAAGTATTTCAAAAGGAAGTGCTGAAAACAGGAAAAGGGATCATGGTTAACCCTCCTGCATGTTCCCGGCCAAAGGGGAATAAAATGTTTAAATGTCATCTATGGAACGACCTTGACTGGACCGAGAGCGGGATTCAATTTCTGTGAAGAAGAGTGGATGTTTGAGTAGGTAGACTCGGAGACAGATCGTGTAGAACATGATTAAAAAAAAGCTGAATAACACGTCGGGGCTCCACAATACATAATGAATTACAAGGCTTGTTCTTCAGCGCGCAGTTCAGGTACGAGGTGAAGGGGAAGGTTTGTTGGGCTTGTCTATAAACAGAGAGCTCAAGTTTAATAAAACACAAAAAATATTAAAATCCTGTTTGGAAAATGTGCAACCCTGCTTTAATATGGTATTGTTTTAATTTTAGAATAATATTTATGCAGCGCTTAGAGAGCCAAATTGAATAAAATTCACAATTCTAACTGAATTGCAATGTAAAGACACTGCAACTAATATGTTGCTGTGTACAACTCTATAAGCTATAGTTTAAGTTGACGTATCAACTTCATGATGAGTCTTCAGTCTCACCAGACTCCTCTGCCTCTTTACCTAATCATGCTGCCCCTACCCCAGTGCCTTGGACATGTACCCCTGGAACTCCAGATTGTCTGCTGAATCATCCCGGAGACGTACGGCCGTTGTTCTAGTCGTAGCCAAGTATGGGTTCTCATGTCTTCTCGTAATTCCTGCCAAGTCAAGTTCAAGGTTTCTACTATGTGACTTAACGTCTTCTCTCAAGCCAAGTGCATGTTTTCATGCTTTCTTTTAACTTAAGTCCAAGCCTCCAAGTAAATGTATTATTGTTTGTCTGTGGCCATGCCAAGCGAAGAGTGGTAATATTTTTGCACCAGAGGATGGTCATTTCTGGATTCGAAAGGACCTCAGGGAGTTAGAAAATGTTGTATTAGTTCATTTTTTTGATATGATCCTAGTGACCTGTTGTAAGTGACGTACCTCTTGTAGTAGTTTTTCATAATCATAGATAATGCTTTTTATTCATCATGTCTTTTTTGTGGTTGTTACTCATGCATAAATATAATTCTGATTATGATCAAAAGTCTGAAAAGGGTCAACTTTAGCACAGGCGTTTGTTTTAGATTATCTCGTGCTGATTTGTGTGCATGTAAAACGATCCACTCAGCCCGTTTGTTCTGTTGAGGCGAGTTGTTTGTGTTTGCGCTGACGAGTCTCAGTATCAACCATCTTTGTGGCAGAGCAGCCGGACAATCTGCTTCTCATCTCTAACTTCAGCTTCAGCTGCTGGAGTAGTTCCACTTCGTTACACTCAACAAGCTGGCAGAGATTCTTTTCAACACTTCCACTCCAGAATCTGTTTCTCTCTCTCTCACACACACACACACATAAACAAAGATCCGAATACAAAATGCACAAAGCTACAGATTATAACAATCTGTCCCATGTCTGTTTATTAACCATCTAGTGCCTAAAGACACTTATCTCCGTCTTCTCCACCCTCAGAGCGGCAGGAGACATTTCCCCAAATCTAGCTTCACCTCCTCAGTCCCTTCTCTGCTGCATCTGTGTCACAGCTCCACATCATTCACCCATCTCTCACATCCCCTCTGTTCCTCCCACTCATCGTCCGACTCATTTCTTCTTCGTTATATGTGCACAACCATCCACTTTTATATTTTTCAGAAACTAGCTTCCTCTTTTGTCTAAGACTCCAACAGTTTCCTCACCTCTCTCACTTTCTTTCTACCTCCCCATATTTTTTATTTGTCTTAGTTGAAGGCCAGACTGGGTTTCACAGTTAATCCTTGACCTCAGCTGTACCTTGCACAGCATAAAAAAAAGATCAGAAACAGAGCAGCTCTGCATTTCCATAGACCAAATGCTTTTTTACCTAAATTCTGCTTTTGGCTTTATATTTCTAATCTCATGTAGCCAGACATTCTTCCTATAAAGCTGATAGAGGCTGAGAGAAAGCCAAATCAATAATAAATAAAAAAAATAAGTATATATCAAAACTACACACCTTCAAAGTGCCCAAAACAGTTAAACATTCATTCATCATTCTGCTACCACGACAAGTGTTTATATCATTACAAAAGCATAAAAAAATGTACTGTAGGAACGCAGTTTTTAATTTTAACATGAAATGCATCTTTGTTCGAGTAAAGTACCCACTTGAGTAAATAACTTTCATTAATTACAGTATGACTGGCGGCTGCAGGCAAAGAAATAACCTCGTACTTGTACTGTGGCCATGGTCAGACGCTTGAGTGTTATTTATGAAGTTGTCGGCTCATTGCAGGTCTGAATGACACGTACTTCACTTGGCTGTTTCTATTTTACACAACCCAACGCACGTGATCACCTCTCAGCACCACAACCCTTTAGATGCACAAGTGGTTCAATGAATATTACAACAAATTAAAAAGAAAACTGTAAAAGAAATGTGCTGTATCACTTTTTGACTAGTACAACATACAGTGCTGCAAAATTAGATTCCAGAATTAACCTTAACACACTAAAACACAAATTCAGCGCTCTCTATTTTATGTCTGGCTCCTAACCAAGTGGCTCGTTTCTGCAGGGCACGCAGTGAAACGTCTCTGCCTCCATGTTGGTAGGTGCTGCTTCTGCAGCTTTCACAGATTGTCAGGCGAATGGGAAGAACAGGAAGAACACCTTTTATTCCAGCGTGGGAGTGTTCAGGCATTACTGCAAGGTGGTTCGCCTCAGTGTTAACCTTGTATTCACACCCAGGGTTAAATTTGTCCAGAGCACGCTGGAGCAAAACCTTGGCTCCTGACATCTACGTACATCCCACCCTACCAGAGCTCAGCTGCGTCTACTTTTAGTGTCACAGTGCAGGTAACTCTCATACTTTTGTCTTAAACCTTTGCTTTCAGACCCTATCTCACAAAAAAAAAAACTAAGGTTGAATGTAACTCTTTATACTATTTTATATTCCTGCTCCATCTAACAGCAGCAGAGATGGAGATTCAGAGAGGTGTCTCTAAATTGAGAGAGTAGCTATGCTAATTTATGCAGATGATACAGCTTTAACTTGACAAATAATTTAAATGTTCCATATTTCCATACATTAGGTAATTTCAATGCTTTTCTACATAGCAAACAGGTTGCTGCTGCAAAATCCTGCTGTGCTTATGAGTCCAGCATCATTTACTCTCTCTCACACTCACATACTGTATAATATAAATAGAGGCTATATATAGACTCCATCATACACTAAGGTGGTTCAAACTGAGATTGAGTGTAAATATACGACACAAAAATGAAATTAATATATATGGTATTTTTTTTTCTTTGTCAGTTTGAAATGCACATTAGTCACATCCTGTTCCTATGGTGAAATGTCATCTCAATCTGTTTAAAGAATAACAACGCAGCCAAATACTAAAAAAGCTAGATGAAACAACATAATATTGTATCTAATATTCTTTCATGTGGAGATATAAAATGAAAATATATTGTATTTGTTTTCTTATTTGGTTCAAATATTCAACGTGTTTTGGTTTTAGATTTATGCTCATATATAGTAAATGCGAAGAAAATTGCGAAGGCTAATATACTGCAGCAGAAACACGAAGACAAAGAGGTAGCTTATGTAAAGAATGTTTGTTGTGAGCAGTGAGCATTGCGTAACTCACAGCTGGTAACCAGACAGGGCAGGTGGCGCTAATCTGAGCCGCGCATGTGTTGCTGTGTGCGGGTGTAGAGGGGAGCCACGGAGGTCAGCGCCAGTGGTGAATAATTCCATCCATGTCTTTCTTGCTCTTCCTAATCGCTCTCCTCATCAGCTCCGCTCCCTCGCCCCGAAGCCAGATTTTCTCAGCCGCCTCTTTGTTAAAATGACAGGCCCTAATAGAATAAATAAGGTGCCTATTTTTACCTGGCTGCTGGCAGAGCGATCGCACATACCGGCACGCAACACCGGCCTGTGCTGGGGCTTGTTGAAGAGCTGACACCGGCAATGAGGTTGAGGACGAAGGTCACAGTGATTTAATTGAGATAGAAAGTAAGGAGGGAAACTGGGAGCCCTTGACTGAAAAGTAGATGAGAAGACGGAGAAAGAAAGACTGAAACAGTAGAAAATGATTTAATTGTGAGTGACAGTGTCTGGTTTTTAGTTACACACCACTTGTTAGTGCCTGAAACGTCCCTCTGCACACGGTATTTCTTCTGACATTTAACAACCGAGTACGCTCTCTAATGTCACATTTACGTGTATTTTTGGAAGCATATTCACATTTTAATTGCTGTGAGTGTTGTCACAAAATTCCAAACACTCTCATTTAGTTTGAGGACTTTTTTTTTTTAATAAGCCAACTGGTCTTCACAAATGCTTCATGTGACACGGTACTAAATGAGCAAGAGATGAGGGAATTTAATAAACCTAATTATTTTTGCACTTGTGGCAGCACCATCTCTACCTTAGATCTCGAAAAACATTTTTAAGCAGCCCACGCTGTGCTGACCTGAGTCATGATGAACTAGGTGGTAAGTGTTTCTATACTTATCAAGATCAAGCTAGGTCTGCTTAAAGAGGTTCACAATCACTGGCACAGCAGTTCTTGAAAACACATTTTACAATTAAAAAACACAAAAGACAAATTAGTACACCTGAACATCAAACCAGTAGAACAAGGGGCTGTTAGCTAACTTATATAAACACACAAACCCCAGATTTGTGTACAGACTACTGATGTTTCATTACTCTTAAATATGTCCAGAGGTCAGCTCGCTTGTTTCCATGACCACATCACCCCCGTCCTTCTACCAAGCCCTCGGCGAACACCAAAGCCCTGCATGACCTGCTGCCTTTTTAGAAGATGTAACTCGAGTCTATAAAAGATTAACTCCACCAGCTGTACGCACTTTCCAGGTCCCCAAGACCACTACTACTCTGTGCGTATGTGTGCGCGTGCGTGTGTGTGTGAAGACGTAAAAACATGATACGTCTAGTTTGATTTTTTTTAAAAAAAGAACAGTCTATCACAATCTTCCAGCCTTTGCTTTGGGTAGTGCTGCTGCACCAGGTGGCTACTGGATAATCAGATGAGGTTATATGAAAGTCATCGTCTCTACATATATCAAATTCTGATAATACAGCAAGATCTTAATAACTCCACTTTGCCAATAACAGTCTTTTCCAGTCGTTTCCAATCACATGCATTTCCTCGCAGTAATAAACTGCTGAACACGAACAGGGCAGCAGCTGGTTCCTTGCTGTCCGTGTCACATCTCTGGTGTGGTAATTGAGGTCATGTGTCTGACAATAGGAAACTCATATCAAAAGCTAGTGCACGGAAAAAGAGCGCTATTAATCACCTGGACATGGCATTGTGACCACACACACAAACACACACACACACACACACACACACAACTGACTGACTATGGGAATCTCTGTCTCTGCAAGCGTCTGAAGCAGCACAGACAATCAGGCGATGTGTGTATGCACTGTACATATATCATTAGGTACTGTATGTGTGTTGCTGGGTCATTATACATTGACTTGTGTACATCTGAATCAACTTTACAGTCCATGTCAAGCTGGGCGCTTCTTTCACCCACTCTCTGGCGCGTTAAGCCGTGATTCACAGTCGAGGCACAACATGCCGGAGAACATCACCCTTCCCAGAGACGCCTGCAATGATTGTGTTAAAGTGAAAATCCACGCAGGAAGGACCGGTTGTTTTAGCCAATTGTGCATTTCCAAACAGCCCGCACACATTTTGATTAGGTGAATGTTACTTAAAATAATCCAGATATCTGTAGGGCAATACAAAACAATAAATACCTCACATATCTGCAAGCGGAGAACGGGTGCAGTTCATATTATGCTGAAGTACCTTCTTTTTTTAAATGTGTTTCCTTTTCATATAATTTTACATAAATCAGCTTTAAAACAGCTGGCAGCAGCTGTGCCCCAGGCAGCTAAATATGTAGAAAATGATCAGCCCAGCTTGTCTCTGAATATAGAGGGAGCCTGCAGTCAGGCACATCTTGTATTTGGAGCAAAGGGCGAGGACATGGATCATCAAACTCTCCTGTGAGCTCATTACTCCCTGCGAAAGGCCAGGACGATTCCAAGAAGCCAGAAAGAGATTAAGAAAGATGAGTCTGATTTCAAATTTTTGCCAATGGGATCTATTTCATTTCCTGAAAACAGATGGTCCTGAGCCTGGTTAAAACGGTTACCTATTTGGATTGAATCACTTTAGATCTTCACAGCCCTGTGTACTGTACTCGTCATGCTCTCTCCATCTGATGGGTAAATACAGATGCTAGACAAATCTTACGACACTTCAGACAATCAGATATTCAGATGGGCGTTTTCATTGGCGTTTCAACATGCAGACTAATCGATTCTAGTTGCTACAAGTCTCTCATGCTGACCAGCGGTTTAGTGTGTTTCCCACAATATATACAGTGCTGCTTCCAGAGATCTGTAATAGCCGGTACAAAAACTGCAAGCTGTGGATGTTTCTGAAATCCTAAGCTAGTCTTGAGCTCGATCCGGAACTGTTAGAAACCTTTTGTTAGATTCTGCAGGAAGGTCCCTTCAAGAATATATATATATATATATATATCGATATAAACCTAAGCAGTTGGTGGTGGTTACCTTCAGTAGGTGCAGTTGGAAGACCACATTAATGTGTTTTCATTCAGTGGCAGTTTGAGCTTGTGTGGCACAGTCACACCAACTTAACTGCACAGCTGCCATCTAAAAATGCTTTTTCATGCCTTTCTCGACCCATTAATTACACCGTCATACAAAATGTGGCCGGTATCTGCATGAGCTGCATAATTAATACAGTAGCGTGACAGAAAGGCCGCCAAGCAACAATATCTGTTCTGTACGTTCTATATTATGCGACGGTGGAAAAGTGTGGTGTACTTAGCAGCATTTCCAGTTTAGAAAGTTAGCAGGGCACCTTTCACTCACCCCAGTCGGTTTTTCAGCTGGGAGTGAATGTAGACCTTGCCTAGCCTCCATCTCATCTAGTGCAGCACTTAGGTACTTTCCCATGCTGTCCCCTGACCAGCTCACACTCCAACAAAGTAAATCCCCAGTGGGTCACAGTGGCACGTACTGCAAATGTGAAAAAGCTCATTTTCACCCTGAGAGTTAAAATGCATTACTTTACCGGTGTTTTATACTGTGTGGGAACCACTAGACAAGTGTTAACAATTTGGAGATAAAATTATAAGCATCATGGCAGCGGTGCAAGACTTACTTATTCAATCTGTTGTTGTTCTACGGGTCACTCATCTTCTGAACAGCCTTATCCTCCCAAGTGCTGCACGAGCTCTGGAGCCTATCCCAGCTGTCATTTATGCGAAAGATGGGGTACCCCCTGGACAGGTTACAGTCCATCACAGGGCCGCACATAAATAGAAACAACTACAACTACAACTACACCTACAGGTCGTTTAGAGCCTCTGCTAACCTGATTAAACAATAAAGATTATTAGAAATCATTTATGAGCGGCGTTGCCACTGTAATAAGCACATAACACTACATGCATAGCTGATAAACTGTAACTGCTAAAAATGTTATCTGAAGATAGATTAAACCTAATTATACACTATCAAACCTTATCTCAAGTATATACTGTATACCGAGTTGTGTCTAGTAATGTAAAACACAAACATTTCAGCTAACTTCTACAACTGTCCATATAATCTTGAGGATTGTTAGAAAGTGCAGGTTCACTGACACCAATCCAAAGAAAAGCCTTAAATCGTCCTGCTCCTGTGAAAATCAAAGGAGCGAAAGAGAAGCAGAAAAGAAAGCAGCGCTGCATTTTTTGATTGGACTGAATCATTTAGCAGCCTCTGCAACCGGTGTGTCAAAGGCAGCTGGAAATGAAGAGTAATGCACTTTTCATGAGGGTGGGAAAACTCCGTCATCTAATGCCATCTGTCAGTGCGGAGGTAACAGGGACTGAACTGTGGTGTCCTTGGACAAAGCTGGAGGAGGGACGAAAAGCGGCTAAGGCAAACAAAGCAAATGACTGCGGACACTCCGGAGCTGCTAAGGTGAAATGGTTTGAGCAACGGGCTATTATTTATCTCTGCTGTGAAACAAGCACAAGTAGCAAAAGAGTTGCATTGCTGAGAAGTGGTGGCATGCTGAGCAAAACAAAGCAAAAAAAAAAAAAAAAAAAAAAAAAAAAAAACTAAGGTTCCTTCTGGTTCTTGGATTAAAGTGTTTAGGAGAGAGATGGTGGTTTAGTTTTGTTGAACATTGCTGATTATAAAGAAAATCAACACCATGACATACAACACATGTTCTCAATCAGCCTGAGGAGAAAGCAGATGGTAAAGCATTGCAATATTGTGTAAACAGCATCTTAATCCTGTAGCTCGTTGATCAGAGTGCTTGGACACTATTATTATTATTGCTACTATTATTATTATATTAACTTCATTTAAATTACTGTTTCATCTTTTCATAACATTCATATTCTTAATTAACATTAAGGTTGGTTTGATTTTCTTTTCATTTCACAGACATTAAGTTCACAGATATAACAGAAGTACAAAAAACTATTTTTTTTAATTGAAATTTTTAGATTACAAAAATTTACCTTAGCACAAGAAAAAACTATTTTTATTATGCACATATACATGTGCATGCAAGTCCTGCAGTGTGCATGGGGGTTTACTATGAAAAAAATTACAATGAAGAAGCCATATGGATGTATCTGTCATACGTGTCAGAATCCAATAAAATGAACAGGACACCATCGATGCAAAGTTATAGTTTGATACTCAAGCCTCTAATACAAACTAAAATTATTTGATACACGCTTGTGTGTGACTAGAATTGAAGTCAGCTGGCACTTGCTCCAGACCCTCAACAGAATGGGCATGGTAAGTAATGGATTGTAAAAGGTGCTTGTAGGTGTTTGTTTGCATAGTTGATTGTGCAAAAACACAATCCAAAACCTACCATAACAACCAACAAAGCATACGTCTATAAAAGGTGCAGAAAAAAAAACAAAAACAAACAAACAATGGTTGAAACAAGAGCCTCGAGAGGATTTCTGGAAGATTGCCAGACCAGGAGCTCATAACATTTCTTTAAAGTGGGGCGCAACAACAGAAAGTAAAATAGCAAGACAAAGCTCGTAAAATAGTTAAAAGTACTCCCTAATGAGGTTTAAATATTTCCCTTAGCAAGCATTTCCACTTAAGCTCAAGTATGATCAAGCTCCCTGTGAATTCCAAATTTTAATGAGGTGGTCCAAGCAAACGTTATGAGCCTCTGTGTATTTTGTGGCAATGCAAACTTAAGCACTAGTGCGATCAAAGTGTATATAAATAACAGCAGGATTTAGACTGTTCCTCAAGCCCACACAGTCACAAGCACACATCACTATCTCTGATGTTCAGGCTAACACATACCAAAGACCAATAATATCGTTATTAAATCCACCCGCTGTGCGTGAGTGTGCGTCCTTACCTTTGCTTATGTCCTGATACTCCAGCCACAGCTGCCTCTGGACCTGTTTGTTGGGGTACCAGATGGTGCAAGACTCCTGGAACCCGTACACGGCCTCCTGCACGTAGTGGTTCCCAAACTCCCTGAGGATGGAGACGAAGTCGCTCCGCTGCGTCGCCCCGTCCAGGGAATGAATGGCGGAGCTGAAGGCTAGCGAGACAGAGGAACAACACCTGAGCCGGTACAGGTGCACATTCGGACAGAAATACTGTAAAAGTACTACAGTACTTGCATCCGTCAATTTAAAAGCTAATTGAACACATTAAATAACAAACTGTCCGTGTAATTAAATTGCGTGTAAATGTAGCCCGACGGTATATGTAAACAAGCTTTATACCGTGCGCAGCATCACTTTGCACCCAAGTTATCAAAATGTCACTAAATGATTACATTAACGTACTTTGTGAGACATTAATATCACGCCCATTCTCAAATAATGCAGCTGGTTTATAGCAATTTCTCTTGTGTACGTTGGTCTGTAGCGAGTCACTT
The DNA here is from genome assembly GCA_030770545.1 of Macropodus opercularis. Taxonomy (NCBI): domain Eukaryota; kingdom Metazoa; phylum Chordata; class Actinopteri; order Anabantiformes; family Osphronemidae; genus Macropodus; species Macropodus opercularis. The sequence continues at coordinate 3,568,923 of CM061105.1, forward strand.
GCGACTGTCAATAAAGTTCGCTTCTCAGCTAGCGGCTAACCGCTGCTAGCGGTTGGCACAAAGCACGTGAGGCGCAGTGAACGAGGCCGCAGCGGAAACCGGGTGGGAGGAGCGAGTAAATGAGGGCGTGGCTCAAGGCAACAGGCGGTGTTGGTTCAGCAAACCATTTTAGGCTTCAACATCCTGTAAGTAAAGTCAACATTAAAACGTAAAGTTTTTTATGCTGTTAAATTAAATTCCCTAATTTATTATTATTTTTTTTAATTTGTCAACAAACTTTAGCACAGTAGGCACATTGGATTATTGGCAGACATGGTGTCTTCTCAAAATAAAAATAAAAAACCAAAAACCTCTATGTGTTCTTTTTTTTATTTGTGTGGGTTCTAGTCATTTGCATAAAGGTTTTTGACATTCCAGAGTTATTAGTATCTGGAAAAGCATAAAAAGCAGAATACCTGATGTAGGCAAGATAAAAAAATGAAAAAAGCAGAAAAGGAAATGTCGAAACAAAACAACACATTTTTGTTCAACCTTGGAGCCTCTACGGCTTCAAACAGAATACAAAAGCCTTCATGTTTACAATCTGTTTCTTTCCAATCTGCCATTATTCTTGTCAGTGTTTTTCTTTTTCTCAACTCTAGTTCGCTCATGATTAAGTGCAGGGATCATAAATGCAAATCAGCTAATAACGTCATCAGAGAATCAAATCTAATGTGATCTACACATCTTTTTTGAATTCCACTTTTTATTTGTCAAAGAAAGGCTGTGTTATTTGCTTCTGCAATAGCTTTCCTATAAAATAAAAATATGACTTAAATAAATAAAGGGTGCTATAACAATTCTCTTCCTTTTACTGTTCTCGTAGGGACGTTTTCAAACCTGCCATATTGAGACAGGTTGAATTTAATCTGTGTTCTGTTTGTCCGGCTCTGAATGAGCAATCGCACCAACCCAACAGTGCTGAGGTCCGTCATTATTATTATTATTATTATTGCAAATACAAACAATCGGTTTGTATTTGACAGATATTTAAGCTTGAATTGTTCTATTTTTTTTTCAGTGGTAAATATATAAGACAGGGCACTTGACTAGATATGACAACACCGTCCTCTGTTGTGCTTAAGGATCTGTGTAAATGTAGACAGAGAACCTCCCTTAGGAAGCAGCTAATGACAGGATAGGATAAAAGGGTGGCCATAAACGGATGTGACAGCAGTGGATATTTTGGGGGTTTGTAACAGCACATTTCATTAGAAACAAGTAAAGGCTCTGACTTAATGTCATTTTAATTTTAACACATTCATCGACCGACTGCACAGCTAGAAAGTAAAGTGCACGAGAAAGCATATTTGCTACGACACATTGACCACAGTACAGCAAAATGACCACATAGTCTGTGGGATCCTGTTGCTACAAATATTGGAAAGCGAAAGTGTAATAGCAGTTTGTCATTATCATTTCTAGGGGAAGCAGTATTAATATCTCAGCACTCACACTCTGTTCGCTCTAACTTCTCCTCTGAAATTAAATTAGGAGGCCACTGAAGTGAGAGACAGAGAGCATAGCGAGGATGAGCGATGGGGGCTTTGCTATCAGATGTAAAAATCAGTAGCCTCACCCCTCCGGTGGCTGTTGAAATATGATGAGCTAAAGTGGGAAATGGGAGTGAAAAAGATGGAAGCTGCCGAGTCGCCTCTGAGTGAACAGAAAATAGAAGCTGTATCCTCTGCAGATGGAGCAGGCACTTTCAAACCACAGCAGCACCATTGGAAATGCATTAGAGGTGTCATGGCTGTATTTACAGTAGAGTGGCTGCACTTATCAGTTTGGAAACTGTTTATGATGGATTTCTGAATAATGCATGCACTTTAAACATAACCAAACTCCAAACTGTTAAACAACACTATACACTGCCAGTGAGGCAGGGTGACTGAATCCAATAATTTAGACAAATTTGACTTTGCCCAGACAGTGTCAGCAGACGAAGATATGTAGCAACGCAAACAAAAAAAAAGGTAGATTTAGTTTTATAGGAAAATTTATTTAGCAGTGCGAAACCTGTCAGAAAACATTTGGTGTAATCCCTAAAACGTCAGAAAGGAGCAGCCATCAGAAGACAGATCGCTTGACTAAATACCCATCCACAGTTATCTTATTCGGCGCGGGTTCCACGGCAGACGCTGTCTAACGTAACGTAACAAACGTTGTTATGTGTGACAGGCCATCAGAGAGTCCCAAGACAAACAAAATCAGACACATATTTTTGTCTGCTGACCTCCTTTCTGCCTATCCATTAATCTATCCTTCCTTATCTGTCTCAGCGTCCATCACTGCATTTGCACGTGACAGTCACTGTTCAGATGTAAAATGGTTCTATTTAACCTGAAACTACTCAACGTTCAGTGGCTCCTCGCTCCTGTACACACACAGTGTGACAGCATGCAGTGAAAAAAACGCTAATTATTAACTATGAGCATTTTTAATAAACAACTATATTAAATGTGGGCTGTTCTCTTTTTCACATGCCTGTTGCTTAAATCACTGGTGTGACAATGTGGCTACTTCTACTATGTATAATTAATGAGCTGTTTTACCTGCACCTCTCAGGAACAGCTTAGATGACACAGTGGCAGGCAGATACACACAAATGCACACTCCTAATTAATAATGCATCACAAACTCTGTAGTAGCTTAGAAACAAAGAAAAATAAAAAGGGTCAGGCAAGGGTAGTGTTTCTGTTTTTCTCCTGTGTCGTGTGGGTGTGTGTGTATAAAAAAAATTGGGTTTTAGTTAGTATATGTCCTGCAAATGCAATATATATCTTGAGGGTCTAGCAGCAGTGCAACCACATTTGTGCAACCCACGACAACTTAAGAGCTTGTGGTAGTAGTAAGGACAGTCTTCTGCAACATGCTTCTATGCTCAACTTGTTTAGATGCCATGTTTTGCCAAGTGAATTGCGGTCGACTCCGATGTTAGAAAGGAAATTTTAGTCAGCCTTAAGTCAGCTCATCCTCGTTACTAATGTACGTCATAATGAGGCGTTTCTTGGTTTGACCTATTTTCACGCCGGTTCTCGCAAAACTGGAAACGCTTCTATCTAACTTTGTGTGTTTCCACACCCACCACATTTAACAGTACTGAGATTCCCCATCCCGCTCCATCCACGATAAGGCCTGTCATGGAGTTTGGCACAGCTTGTTCCGAGATGACAAACGCTACTGCAGTTCTTTCACTTGTTTCTCTGGTGCCTCTAGTTATTATTGGATCTTAAAGAATATAATGAAACTAACAGAGGACTTGAAGCTGTAATTAACAGCAGTCAGTGGATGCTGTGTCTTGCTGCTTGGTGGCCCTCGTGTTCGGTTGTGCTTCTTAAGCAGCTTTCGACTTTATGCCCTTTTGATGTGACATTTTGTTAAATTGTGATTAAAAGGAGCCAATTTATTGCCTTTTAGAGGCCTCTGCAAGCTGCGCAGCTAAACAGCAGCATCGCAATTCAGTTCATAATTAACTGTTTCAACAAGGCTTTAATTTGATATAATGGACCCAACTTGAACCTTTTAGCACTACATTACAAGAGTGCCAGCAACGCACCCTGTGGTGTCTTTATGTGTTTAAGAACTGGATCAGCATAACATTACTTATGCTGGTGATAAGAAAAGATGCATAACAACCACTTTGTTATACAAAGTTGTTTAATGAGTAGACATCAGTATAACTGCAACAGTAAAGTCTCTCCGTAAAGTCTAGTTTAAAGATGACACCATGTTTAAAGTACTTTTGAAAATCAGTGCCCAAGTGACTGATAAGATGAGTGATCAGTCGCTTGGGCACTGTTGTCCCATTAATTACAATGTAACAACTTACCTTGAGAAAGCACCCACTGATTGAGCTTGACATGGTACAACACAGACCGAAGACTCCAGTGTTGAACTAGCGGGTAGCCAGACACCTCGCTGTAGTTCACCATACCTGCAGAAACACATAATATAGGTGCTGTTGTGTGTGGTAGATTAAAGCCAAGCTCAGGGAAGTTCATCGCTACACCTGTAAAGCCATGTAGAAAAACTCTGATATTAATGCATATTTGCTTGCTTTATAGTGCAGGGGAGTTTGCAGTCCTCAGTATAAGATCAAAGAGCCCCACTCTACTTTCTTGTTTACTTTACCTGAAGAATCAGGAAGAATATTTAATAAATATTAATGTTATCTTAGATGACAGGAGAGAGAAGCAAACAAAGTCTCCACTGTTAGATCAAAGTGGAGCCCGATCTGTAGCTCACCTTGCACCAGAAAAACACAGAAAATGGTAACATTAACGTAAAATCGATTCAGAAACAGTAGCAGGCAGGATGAAGTTTTCAGTGGCAGATGAAAGAGCAACAGAACATTCATACTAACTGTGGGTATTTTCATACCTCTGACTGTGACTAACGTAAATTTAATTTTTCATCTGTTTCAAAAACATATACCGCAGAGTCCCATCATAACCATTTCACTGAAGTGCAAAACCAAGAAAAAATATATTCAGGATGAGAATTTAGCTTTTTGAACACTGCCGTTTGTTACATTTAATGAGAACAATAAAACCATTACTGTCTCATCATGATTTAAATTCTGTATGACTATGTTAATCAACACAGCGTCTGTCCAAATCACAGGCAACGTGCAGTTATTAAAAAGGGGACAAGCTGTGAAACACTAAAAACAACACACTATGTTTAATTTAGGAGCAGTGACTCTCGCTGAAAGGACAATATTCAGTAATTCAGAGGCTTTTTAACTGGGAAAGTTAGTTTAACAAAAGAAAATGATTAGAGCAGAATTAGTATCAATTACATTGTTGTCTCAACCTAGAGTCAAGTCCCAAAAACATCATTCTGATCTTATTATTATCATTTGATCATTATTTCTTTGAGTTTTTAAAAGGCTAAGCTGGTTGCTGTAAATGCAACTATGTTTAAAGGTCAGAGCATTTTGACACTTGACCAAATGGAATCAGTGAATGTTTGGGGGTTTCATTAGACTAACACTGAACAGTGACTTTATTTATTGGCTAGATTTGGTTCCAGTTTGGTAAAATATAATCGCTATAAAAATATGCAAAAGTGTTGGGAAGTTGAACACTTTGTCTGCTTCTAGTGAAAATAGTTACTCTAATGTAAAAGAAGCACAACCATAAAACAATGTTTAGTTGTCAACAGAGTAATAAAATTACTTGCCAGGAAAGTTAATTGGTTAGTTTTAGTTCATTTTGTGGCCGAACCAGTAAAAATTGCAATTTAATACAGAAACTAAAACATAAATTGAATTTAAAAGTGATACTTGCAGCGCAGGTTTAACTTAACATATACTGAAAAGGTGCAGCTGGTTGCGATGGCCTTTTAATGCAGCACAATTGTTTCTTTAAATGCTCATACTCTTAACTCAGCTCTTGAATAGACTAATCGAGAAATCAGCAAATTGTTTTGACATTGCTAGTCAACACTTAATCTGAAAATCCTTTTTTTTTCAGTCAATGCGAATCTTTACTCTGAAAGACCATACCACTCGCACGCACCACATCTGTCGTTCTGCGTCGCGCACGCCTTTCCCTGCCAGAATCAATAACGCATCATTTGTTTTTGATGGACTTGCAGTGGGACAAACAGCCGCTTAGTCGGATGTGAACAATGACCGACTGTCTTGTCTGTGGCTAAGAAGGTGCGTGACAGGTGAAGAAAATAGTGTAGGGAAGATGGCGTGTTAGAGGAGAAACAGGTCCAGAGAAGGAGGAAAGCTCCAGTCACAAACCACAGTGGGAAGGACACGTTAGCGTTAATGCACCAGTTATTTAACACATTAGATGGTAACTAACAATTGTTATTTTCAAGTATTTTAGTAAAACATTGCTTCTACTTTATAAATAGGACAGCACCTTTGCATAAGAATTAGCAATAAGACATTTAATATTAACACCACTTATAGTGGGCCCTAAGCAGAGCTGCAAAATATAAATCTTCATAAATCATCTTGTCTCCCATGGCAACTGACAGCCGTGTCATGCTGCGGCAGAGGGATTACAGCCGTATATCACCGCGACTTTTCCCACCGTGTTCACAAGCACATCCAGAAGGTACCTGGATAATTCTGGTGACCGAGGCGCGTTTCTGTGAATCTGCAATCAGAAAACTCGGAAGTGTGGGGATTAGACGGGAGAGAGAGAGAGGGAGGGAGGGAGCGGGCGGGTGAGCGAGGGAACAGGAGAGGAAGGGGGCGGTGGTGGGGGGTGGTCTTGTGAGATAAATTGAGACATGAGAGGAAGACAACAACAGGAAGGGCAGCAAAGGTGTAGCTGCTGTGTGAGAAAAGGAGGAAACAAGGAGGAAAAGAAGAACATCTCTGTCAACTCGGGTGACGGGTGGTGGTTTATGCGTGTTGTTAAATATAAAGATATGAAGTGACCAGAATCTGTGATACATAATCAGAAATGAAGAATTGCTGCGCCGCTGTCACCGTCTATCTTCCAACCAATGCTGTACAGTGGCAACTATGAAAGAATATTATATTTTACGATGACATATTTTGGCAACATGTATCTTGCACGTGCGATATCTACTGTAAAGCCGGCGCTTCTCCTAAAATTACATTAATCTATGCAGAACATTAGCTACACAGCAAGAAACATACCAGTAGATCATATTTTCTATTAACATGAAGAGGATGTGTTAATAATTAAGATACAATACATTGCATTAAGACATTCAATTTGTCGTACTACAACACAATTAGTTTCACTGACAGAACCACTTAATTCTTGGATATTGTATGTATAACGTGTGCGTTAGGGAGACTCATTCAAGATCCAGGAGACACTGAAACGTTATTTTCCTATGATTTCTGTACAGTATAGTAAGATAATAAGTCAGCTGAGAATATTGTGTTTGCTTATTGCAGCATTTCTGCCATTTTTGTACGCCACACAATATAATATAATTATGCCTCTTTGGAGGTGTGTTGAGGAGTATGTGCTAACGCAGTGTGGTGCCACTTTCTTAAATAAACTGGGCACACAAAGGCAGACGACAATTCGATTATGCTGACTTATTTTTTCTTGTAAGGAACCACGAGGATGCTGGAGCCACTTCCAAGTTGCCAGCGGGTGAGCGGCGAGGTATGTCGTGGACAGGATGCCAGTCCAACCCGTTCACCTCTACGGGGAACTAATTAACCCAAATGCTGTTGTTGTGTGGAAGCACAACCCACGCAGACACAGGGAGAACGTGCAACCGCCACAATCACAATGGTACAGTAGGAGAATATTTCACACTACATTATGTGTGCGGCAAAGGAGCTTCCACGTCAACATTACGGGTTCGGTTGCGTGTGCAAAATACACGTCAAATTTCGAGACAGCGACAGGGAAGACAAGTCATTGTAACAGAAGCATCCAAATCGGTTGCAATTGCAGGGTTTGTGACTATATTAGTGCTGCATGAATCACGGCATGATGGTGGCACGTCAACCATTTGTGCAATTTTCACTTGCTTCTGCAGTTTCTCTGCAGACGCACATAATAACAAAACGCGACGGAAGAGATACATGTAATTGAGGCTTTTTCACGGTTGGTTTAAAACCATTGCTGTTGCGCTTTTATGTACATAGACAGTGACTCAGGTTAAACTGTTAGACCATAGTGACAATAGTATTAAGCCTGAACCGAGTGGGCTACAAACCAAAGAGCTAAGAATTACGCAAGCGAAGATTTAAATTGAGTTAATCCCAGTTTATACTGTGTGTGTATGTGTGTGGATACAGCCAAGCTCAAAATTATTCATACCGCTGGCAAATTGTGACTTAAAGTTACTTTTATTCAACCAGGAAGTTTTGTCTTGATTAGAAATGACACAGGTGTCTCCCAGAAGATAATGAGACGATGTACAAGAGGCATCATTGTGGAAAAAATTATCACCCATCTTTTATTTACATTTGAACAAAAAGTGGCAGGTCAGAATATGTCAGGGTATGAATAATTTCGGGCTTGACTATATCCGAGCAATTGAACTGGGCAACATTTGGCAGATGTTCGATTTGAAGTATGACAAATGCTGTTCCGTGTGCGAGGCCTGTAACAGATCTTGTGCAAAGGTTCTATGAAAATGCAACATTTGGCAGAGGCGTGACACCACCTATGAACTTGATGAATAAGCCTCCAAATGTGATGTTCCTGCATTGTCCTCACCTTCAGCTACATCCATTTATCCCCTCTTATGGGAAATGACTCCCTGGAACGATAGATGTATTCCCCTGCACGGAGAGAGGGGAGAGCACACTAGTACAGTACCCGCAACCTCCCCCATCCTCCCTCAGTGAAAATGAATAACAAGCCCAAAACATATACAGCAGCACAGCGTATTCTTCTTCTTGCTGAAAGGCCTTGTCTCCCTTTTAGCCCTGGGGTGCTCTGCTCTCATTGTCTGACAGAATGATTAATTTGACTGAACTTCACTTTGCAAACATCCCAAGTTCACAGTCTCGCTCTCTCTCTGTTCAGTCCGCGCCGCAGCGTTTCAGAGAAGCAGCTTGTTCAGGGTTGCACTGTGGCGGATTCTCTTTGTACGAGCGCTAGGCATAACATTTCTCTAATAACATAACCATTCAGGGAAAATATCGCTTTTTACAGCCACCAAATAAATAACCATTATGTGCTTTAAGGCAAGAAAATAAAACGTGCTGGTCAGAATATTGTAGATTTGGTCAGAAAAAATAGGGCTGAGGGCTCAGTGAAAATCCGAAAAAAAAGTACTAAGCGTAATCGGAGCGTAAATACTTAGTAATGCCAACCAAATTGCTGTTTTACTCATTATTCATATTTATATAAGGATGATCAAACTATTTACGCTGACAACTAAAACCAAGAATTGCATGAAGAGTTCTCTTTCCCCTATCGTGTTTGGAACATCAATAATTTAAGAATGAGCATAAACACATTTTGTGCCAGGAAACAGTGCGGAAACAGATTTACGAGGGAAGCAAAACCACAAAAGTGATAAAATAACAGGTTTAATGAAATTGGTGGTCGACCAGCTGTTTGATTACAGCTAGTTCACACTTTGTGCTTCAACACGCCGAATGAGTCAGTTCTGATGTTGAGAGAATCTCACTGAGCCTTGTAATCAGTATGTATTTAATTAACTGTCTTTATTCTGTGGGACGGCTACTGTACCTTTGCCAAGAAAACAGTCTGAGAACTGGCTTCTGTGATTTGCCAACACTCAACAACTCCACTTGTTCAGCAAGAGAAGATCACGCGAATATCACGTACAAATATAATAAACCTATGAATGATGGGACTATTTGTTACACAGAAACTGAAAACAGAGTCTAAGAGCAGCTTTATTTTCATACCTCAGTGAATGGATTGCAGGAAAATGAAAAGGTACGAGATGAAGCGGCTATTAAAACATGAATTGCAGCAAAAGACGAGAAGCTTGGGGACAAAAAAATAATGCTTGCAGACATTAAGGAGAATTGTGGAACAGGGCTGCAGCTTAATGCCATGTATCTCCAAACTGAAACAGAACCAATTAGGACGGCAGAAATGGCTGCTGTGAAACTCACAAACAAAACTAATACACCAGTCACCAAGTCTTGATAAAAACTTCAAGGTGGGCACAGAAAACTAAAATTAGAAATCAGGGCCCACATTATTCTTGAGCAATGCCTTATTAAAACAGTATTCTACAGTCCTTACAAGGTATAAGCAGCTCTTATATGTTTTGTAGGTACTGTAGGTGCATTTGGAAAGCACATCGTTGCGTCTCCTGCTGTTATTGTGCAGCTGGGAAAAAAAAAAATCTTTGAAGCTGGGAAAAAAAAATACTATAACCCACACTTTTCAGTAGCATAGTTTGTAACTATATACAGTATGCAAATGAAAAAGGGAAATCGGAATAAATTTGTACTTTTGATTGACAGTCTTAACCAACTGAGACGCCAAGAACAAATCTGTGATTACAGCAGGTAAAGAAGAAGCGTTATAATAAAGTCCACTTCTCTTTTATGTTAAAGTCACATGGGCACAACTATGTAAGGTCCTGGGGTGCTGAGCAGTTATATAAATCAAAGTCGTACTGAATCAATAATCCTGTTCTGTAAGAGTGAAAAAAAGTCCAGTGGGAAGAAAATGCCATCCCACAAGGAAATCCAAAGTTCAGATCTCAACTATTCGAGCTTTTATGCACCGTGATCCATCTTTGTATTTAGACAGCGAAAACGCTGAAATGAAACTTTATTTTCTTTGACTCTATGCACACACAGATTTGTATCTAATTGATGTTTGGAGCAGGACTTCCCTGGAACCTTGACTTTAGCCTTGACGCTGGCGCCGCTTGGGGTCGCCGAGCGGTGAAGCCGCGGTCCGGGATGGATGGCAACGACGGCGCACGGAGATAACGCACTCTACACTTTACGCTGAGTGACAGGGGCTGGCGCACGCAGAGGGGGTGAGCGTGGCAGTGGTGACCAGATGAGCTCGCTGACAGGGCTGTTTGTTATGCCACTCGCTTAATAGTTGGGTAAAAGTTACACGTGTAAATGCAGAATATGAAATTCCAGTTTGGCTTTAAAGATTACTATTTTGGCGAAAAAATAAATGAATAATGAGACTTTTAAGACATGGCACTGAGTTTAATAAGCCTTTATAGTCAGCAACATATAGAGGAAAATTGCTGAAATTTTGACAAAGCAAACAAATCCATTAAATAAGTTAGATCACTCGAATAACACAGGTAATGATTTACGAATCCTAAAACAGCAGATGCTTTAAACAGTTGAATGGTTGGATATGTCAGCAGAAAACCTCAATATCACTTGTGATTTCCACTGAGAAAAGGGAGGGAGAGAGAGGAGGAGAAAAAAAAAAAGACTCCTGCATCTTTTGTCCCAGCCCCAATTAGACTACTTGGGGAATGTAAATTGAGTTTTCTTGTTAACATCTGTGACTCCGTCCCATCGGGAAGCAGGGCAGAGAATATCCGACAAGCGCAGGGTTTGCTGATGCCTGACAGCGAGAGCGCAGAGCTGATGGAAAGCACAGCCTTTCTAAACACTCGACAGTCCTCCTGTAACTTTGCCTACGGCTAGAAAGGTTTGTTATTTTAGTCGTTCCTCTAAGGAAGATTCATAGGAATGAGCTCAGGTAGGAAAGTAATCTTATGGCTCATAGAACCCCATTAACTAGCCTGCCCTGTGCTCCATTTCACTCTTGGATAAGCCTGCGAATGAATGATTTAGTAGGAAGGAATGAGAGGAGGAAGAGGCAAAAAAGGGCCAGACCCTTAGTAAGGCAGTAGGCTTCAATAATAAAGCACAGGGTCTGTTCTCTGATCTAATGGGAGACTAAATGTAATACAGCATAGTCCCAATTCCTTCCCCAGGCTGCTCCTACAGTATATAAGCAAAACGCTGGTTCCCACACATGAGGAGCAGACACCATAGGGGCGCTCAGCGTTCCACAAGTCAAGGAAAAGAAAAACGAATGGAAAGAAGGATCACAATACAGGCTTTCACCACTAGTGCTCGTCTCCTTTCGTGTAGGGAGTCCCCCCCCACAAACTAAGCCCAACATTACTGCTCCCACGGACCACGCTCGACCAGAAAATGTTCTCAGTGGCCTAGGAAGGACTGGAGCATTTGATCCATGTCCAAAGACAGAATTGCTGTGAACTTTTTTTTTTTTTGCAGAAAGAAGGGGGTCTCCGCCATGTCATGCGAATCCTGTTATTACTCCGCGCAGCGTGGTCTCAGTGACACGCGTACAGTACAACAGCAGCTTCTTCCCTGAGGTCATTTTCATGCCACCGCAAGTCCAGTAAAATGGAACTCACAGCATTAAATAGCACCCGTGGTAGGTTTGGAGTTTAATACGTAGAGAGCAAAACATTTACACAAATATTGGAAGAGCTAACTAAACTACACCACTAAAACAATTTCCTAGATATTTAGCGTCTCAAACATTGCTACTGTATTTTTCAAATGACATATCTAGAGCCAGAAGGAGGTTGACACATGCGGTTCAAAGTAAAAGTGACTGACAAACACAGTATTAATATGCCTTAAACGTGTGGTAATTAGGTTGGCAGATGTGGCTTGTGACATCTCAAGGTGACATGCTTTTCATTTCCACTGCTCTGAAGGAACGCTAACGGGACCAGCGATGACAAAAATAAGATGCCAAAAATGTTCAGATACCTCTGCGCTCGTCTGGTCACAAGGCCATATGCTTCGACTTTAATTATGAGGGACTTGGGGAGAGAGGGACTCTGGGTTGAACTATGAATCACTGCCACTCTTCCTGCCTCCGAAGCCTTGTTCTAGTGGATTTAAACACTGCCCACACAGGTCTCCCCCTTTCTATAAATAAACTACTGAGTGGGGCTGTGCATGTGATAAGCGACACCACATTTTGCTTTCATTTACACCTTTTTCAAATTTGATTAAAACTTCACAGTATGGAATGTTTACATTACAACATTATCTAAACTAGTGGACAAAGATATTAATGAGGTACAGTATGTTCAAAACCTCCAAATCTGCAAACTTGCCATTGACTGCTCTAAACAATGCTGCATCGTTATTGTTGGAGTGTAATGGTTCTGAAGCTGCGACTGTACCACTGACGTCCAGTCTCACGTTGCAAAATCTGCAATACACAACCTGGTGGATCTCTGTTAAAGATGACTGGCATCTCCATTAGCAAACGGCTGTGTGTGATAACAGCAGTTCTCCAGTGGATGCAAAATTTGTATCTAGAGTTGCATGAAAAAATATGTGACCCGTTTGGGATTACATGGATTTTTGCATAAATTGGTCCTAAAATGTGTTCTGATCTTCACCTAAGTCACAACAATAGAAAAACTAATACTGCACAAACATTATATGTTTTCATGTTTTTATTGAACATAATATGTAAATATTGACAGTGCAGGGTAGAAAAAGTATGTAATGACTTCTCCAAGAGCTAATTGGAGCCAGAAGTCAGCCAACCTGGAGTCCAGTCAATGTGATGAGATTGGATGTGTTGGTTAAAGCTGTATATATTGTACTGTATATGTATACATATTGGATATTCTCATCTGTGCTGGTGTTCTGTTGGTGGACAAGGTGTACAGCACTGTGGGTCATCCATGTTTTGGACAACAGCTAATAAATAGCCCTTCTTATTTAAACTAACTTCACAAGGCTCACGCAGAGCAGCGTGTGGCGAACATTGGTCTGCTGGACTGGTTTCACTGCCTCTAGATCGAGGTTTACTGTAGTTAAACAAATCTACCAACATTTATATTGTATCATTACACAAAAAAGGATATTGATTTTCAGAATGCTCAGTCCTCATTAACACTTCCAGCAAGAACAAACAAGAGTTTCATCATCAGGGTCTGGAGTGTTTTCACATCTTTTAATTATCAATTTTATATCTGCTTGACTCGTGGCCACTTTTGGCCAGTTGAAAGCATTTGTCATTATTTGATCTGTGAACCCTTTAAAAGGTTAAAGTTCAGATTTAATTTTCATAAAATATATAGATACTGTAAAAAAATCAAATTGATGTGTGGAAAGTGGAAAATATATAAATTTATAGTATTTTGAGATGGAAACAAAAGGACCTTTTTTGGCTAAGAGAAATTTTAATTATGCGTGTTGTTTTATTATTGAGGTTGTTATTGTGCAGACGAACTTGAAGGGTCAAAAAACTAAAAAGAAATGTACATTTTAGATAAAAAGTCCTTTTAACTGTTAGTTCGCTAGTTATATTTATGCAGTGAAAGTAGCAACAAATATGAAACCATCCTGAATTAGAGAGATTCACCTTTGTTCAGGAGACTATATTGTGAATGTGGGGCCTGATGTGAACTTTCCAAGACGACAGAATGATTACAGAAGGTTTCAGTTCAGTTAAGAGGTGTTGCTGTGCCACGGTACTGGACCTGACAAAACTAAAATAGTGCTGCATCCTCACTGTTGCTCATGAAATGACCTCCAACAACCTCCCTCAGTGCTGCAGGTGGATTCTGGCAGTGCTTCCTGGGTCATCTACGGTAATCGACCACTTTAGAGTCAAGCCAGGTATGGTTAACAACCTGTGCACATACAATACGTCCCTGCTCTCCCCACAACAGCTCAGCTGCTGAGGAGCAGCGACGTGCGGACTTGGGTGCACCCACCGCAGAGAAAGACACTAGCAGTCGTTGAAGAGTGTTATCCCAGGCTCTTATGTCATCACCACCAAGCACCAATCCATCCTCGACACCTGCCCGGCGGCAGTGAAGGAGAAGAAGAGGAACTGCTGGAGGTACAGTAGAATGAGTTTTAACACAACTTAACATTAATGACATACTGTATATGAATAGTTGCGGTGAAAGATAATCAGGTCTAATGTGCTCAGAAGAGGGTATTGAAAACTCCCAATCGCAGAAAAGAAGATGTATGACATTTAACATGTAGCAGTTTATACAGGGTCCTTATTATTCATCAAAAGCAAACAACACAACTGAAATGAGGGTCTGACCATCATTGTTCATCACTTTCACCTGGTCTCACATCTTGTATTTAAGCTCTCCCACCACCTGTTACTCTGGTTTGTACTTGCCTGTCTCTCTGGATGTCTTATTGTAGATCTTTGTTACTTTGTTCTTGTTGCTATTTGTTTGTCTCTAGTTTGCCAGACTGTATATGTAATATATGAGTGTGGAAGAGGATAAATTGTGGGTGTAGGGGCAATAAAGACAAAACTAGTGTAAATGATGAGCTCTAGATGCCCTTCACGCACCTCTAAAGACAAACAACTTTTACTCTGCGCCATTTGACGGAAAGGTTTTCTCCGCAGAGCAACACGGGTCATTATTTATCCACTGTGCATCGTCCTGGTGCAGCATCAGCGGCTCCTATGGTCTAAATCTTCTTGAATCTGAGGCGCTGGACGTGAGAGAGAAACATTCAGACCCGGTTTCATTAGGCCAAAAACAAACCTCGTGCTCACACGGAACGCAGGTGGCTCCTACGCGGGCGGGTCTGTGTCACCGACACTCCCAGCCCGCGCGCCCTCCACCCCTGCCAGCTATATTAATTATACCATCCAATGTTGTCAGCTAATTAACTGACGTTTAACACAGGAAATAGCTGGAGCAAATCCACGTAATTAATCAACAGTGAGGAATAAATTAAAACCTTTCCTAAACGTGATTCCCATTAAGGGTCTGCATTTATAATTACATTTTAAATGAGCATTAACTTTTGTATTCGCTTTGAAGTTAGGAACAGAACGGTGGAATGAACAACACAAGTATTTACACTTACAGGTCAATATCAGCAAAAAGGCCACAAATAAATTCTTTGGTAGCAGATAAGACCAGTTGACGTAACTAATACAAAATGCAAATATGAAATAAAGGGTGAAGCTTATAAAGAGCATCATATACATGCAGAACATGTATACATAAACACACTGGGCCATAATAAGATCAGTGAATAAAAAAAGAAAAATGCTGCAGCATTAATTAGACAATAATTGGACTAACAATAAAACACAGTATTTAAAATTAAAATCTCGTTTATGTTTTTGTCTTTAAGAAATTGTACTACGTCCTAAAATTGACTTAGATTTGAATATCCAGTACTGTAATTTTGCTTCATCTTTTTATATTAACATAATTAAAAAAACATTTTAAAGCAAAATGCCTCTGCAGCAAAACAAGGTCATATCGAGGTCATCGGATAAAAGTATGAGCTGCGCTATGTGATATTTGCAACTGGGATTGGTGATTGATGACATCATCAATAAGCTAAAGACTTTATTTATTTTACCAACAATTCACGCTGTCAGTTCCTCTCTAACCCATTTTGTTTGCGATGTGTTGTACAGTATTATGATGAATTTGTTTGAGTTGTATGTAGATGCACTTTGAGTCACCAAAAGTAAGTAATGATCAGATTAATTTGTACACAGATATTCAGTCACTGTCAATAACATCACTTTCTCAGTGCTCACACCATGGGACACCTGTCCCACCATGACAACCCTGTATTATTATTATATTGATCAGTTACAGAAACATCCCAAATTTAATGTCCTTTGATTCCTGAGATCATACAGTATAAACGACTTCAAGTACTGTAAACACTTTTGTTACTCCTCCTGACAGGCTGCGTTCGCAGTGACATGTCTCTGAAGTCTGTTGTCAAGGATTTGTAAAGGTGAATATAAACTAAATTACTCCATATTCTGTACAAGATATAACCCCCCTTGAGAGAGTGATACCTTTTATTCTCATTGTTATTCTTTAAATTGCTTTACTGCTGCTGCCCTGATGCATCAGATCTTCCCTATGAAATAGTCTGGGAGTGGACTGAACCCTCCAAACAACGTAGACCAACTAACTTAATCTTCTTACTCCTTAATCGTTCAACTAAAATCAACCCAAAAAATACACGACAAAGCAAGTTGAAAAGCAAGACAGAGTTTTATCCATCTCAGCAATAGAGAAAGTCTATTTAATAAAAGCCTGATGTGCACGCACAGCAAAGCAATAATAAAGATTATGGCGCACAGCAAGTGCAAGTCCCTCACAGAACATACAGACCGTACATAAGTAACATTCTGCAATTAGTTCGTTATCTTGTGAGCTGGATAAGTGCCACAGCTAGGTGCTGTAGTCATGAATAGTGAATTCTGAACATGTCACAGCGGCGGAAAACTCTTCAGACTGACAGGGAAGCACAGGGGAGTAGAAAACAGAGAAGCACTTAGGAAAAGAGACCCATGCAACTGAGGAAGTCTAAAACTAGTCCAGCACAGAGAGTGAAGTGACGGGAAGTGTTACATGGTTGCAACCCCCCTGGCAGGGATGTGCGGCTAAAGTGCAGAAACATCAACGGGTCAAAGCACAGCACAGTCAAGGTGTGATAACCACAGCTGTTTGTATTGCGATTGTGAGCGGGCCTGCGTGTGAAATGACTGCGTGTGTTCACGTCCATCTGCACTTCACGCGTGCGAGGCTGACGGATCGCGCTGAGGGAAGAGACGAAAGTGTAGCAGCAACTATGTCAGCATTGACTGTTTACTTTTGCCCCCAGAAGGAAGAGCAGGGGGGACGCGGGGGGGGGACGTGATGACCAAGCTGGAAAACGATGGGCTACAGATGCCCTTCACCAACCTCTGAAGACAAACAACTCAGCTCATGATAAAGCGACTTGTTCTGTGGCGGATCATGAAGGTATTTCATCGTTTATCCTCCATCTGCCCTGAATTAGCACTGCAGGTGCCAGCTTTGTTTTCTCCGCTGCATAAAAATAATCTCAACTCAAAATCCATGGTTGTCAAAAGATTTGTACATAGGAGCAGCGTGATTATTCACATCAGCTGCCAACAAGATTGTCTGTGACAAGTACTGAATATACTGAATGTTTGACTACATTTGTTTGAAACATGTCACACTTAACCGTCTTATAATATCGCCATGAGGAAGCAGCTAGAATTGTGTTATTGTTGTTGTGCATGTAGTGGCACAGTGTCCTTCTCTTTCATTTAAAACAGAAACCCCAAAGAAGATTCTACCTACGCTACCTACGCTAATTTACATCTAAATACATCCTGATATATATAGCATGACATATGACGTAAAATGACATATGGTGAGAAATGTATAGAAAAAAGATGTTCTGAATAATAACAAACACATACAGATTATGGTTATTAATATATATTGGTTCAAAACTTGATTTATAGCCTAAAGTGACCACAGACCATCCTTCCAGAATCATGGGAGTAAAAGGTTTGTATATAATCTCTGATAGATTTTTTTTACTTCATCTATATTATATAGATCTAACACCAGGACTGAAGTAGATTAGTAGAAGCAAATTATTAAGTTGATTACACAAGGAAATTACTGAATAAAATGATAAACTAATACATCTTAGTGAAAGGTAGAACACATTCAATATAAATACTGTTTTAAAAAAAAACACGTGACAAGTAAACAAAAATTAATTTGAAGGTTTACTACAAAACAGTCAAAACTTTTTTCAGGACCGCTTTCACAGAGAAACCTCCAAAACAGACCAATTATTTTCAGGATTCTGACGCCGAAATAACCTAATGAGACATGACTGCTGTCGCACCGACGGATCCACTCCAGAAAGTGTTTCAGTGCTGAATAAATGATGACCCCAGCATGCTTTTCAAAGTAAATACATGCTGAATAATTGCTGCGCTCCAGCACAGTCTGTGTCCCCACTCCCCTTAAAAAAACACTGACACCACGCTCGCCGCATCTGCCTCTGTGTGTTTAATTCACGTCTTGACTGCAAAGCTGAAGTCTGAGAGCGACCATAAAAAAAAAAAGACAACGGCCCCTTAAGACATGACCTTCCCTTACTGCCACCAATTATATCAAGGCCTCATAAAATATAGATTATGTGCCATATCTGTGCTGACGTATGTAGAGAATCATAGACCGTGGTCTGAACCTGGACGAGGTACAAATTAGGAACGACAAGATGAGGGCAATACGGTAACTCTGGGCATGACCTTGATGAGGCAAATCCGACCTGCTCTGACCAAGGAAAAAAAAAAAAAGAAAGAAAGAAATAAACACATAAATTAAAAGTCTTACTTACAGGTGAGTGCTTGATCAATTCGCATCTAATCAAGCCTCTACATTTTAAGGAGCCCTGATTGCCGAGATATTCATTACACCGAACTGCAATCCAGGCCAATAACCATGTATTATTAATGGATAAGAGCTGAATTTGGAACAATTGCCATTTAACTTTGTGTCTTAACCTTTCAACATAAATGTCAAGTCAAATTCTAATGGAAAAAAATTGAAGTTCATCCAACAGTGATTTCAGATACATTTCAGTGTGTGTGTGTGTGTGTGTGTGTGTGTGTGTGTGTGTGTGTGTGTGTATATATATATATATTATATAGAGAGAGAGAGAGTATATATTGTACTATAGATAGCTAGTTTTCTCTCATCGCTGATTTTGGGTGTGCTGTCACCCAACATAAAGGTAATTCCCAAGCTGGAGTGATGGTTGCATCAGCTCAGGTATTAGGCAAAGTAGCTGTGTGCTCATAGTCCATCGTGTAGTGTAGCCCTCAGTGTGTTGATTTGACTTTTTTGACAAAGGCCCTTTCTAAAGAGCCAACAAAGGCCTTACCTCTGCAATTTTTACTGAGCTTTCTATGAGCATATTCCATTAAGCAGAGAACCCGAGTGTCTGATGTCAAAGGGCAGCTCCCCGAGCATCTCGGGCATAACTCCGTCTCACTTCTTATAGAAGACGTGCAGTATATCCTCTGCAGCATTTCTGTCTCATTTGAAATGTTCTCTTCTGAACGTCTTAACTCTTGTGTCAGCCATTTTTCCAAACCCGTGAGCGCAAATGCGACAGGGTCGGCTGCTGAGCCGCGTTGACGGGCAGAGACACCTATTTGAACTTTGGTGTTCTATGTTTATATCAGTGTGTGTGTGTGTGTGCATGGCAGATTTCATTATGCAGCTGCTTGTAGAGGATGAGAACAGGCCACGCCCACTTTTTGACCTCTAGCCATAGCTTTGGTCCCAGCTCTGCCTTCCTCCTGCTTGGAGCAAACCGTCAGTCATTGCTGGGTCCTACGTTAGTTTTGTTACTTCCTCTCTGTAATCCCCTAAATGCTCATTGTCTTTATTTCCTTCTTTCTAACGCTATTGTCTGACTTCCTCTTTCATTTTTCTTTGTCTATCTTCTCTCTTCTGCTCCATTATCTCTCAAGCTCCATCTTGGGGGAAATCTGCTTAGCAGACTTGAGCATACTTGCTTTCCAATTAAATCAAGATGTATTTGCCTTTCAAAAGCTTGCCTTTCCTCACTCCTTCTCCCATCGGAATAATTGATGGAGGTCTCTGGCCTCATGATGAATGGCTTCCAGGCCTGGAGATGAATAGGAAGATGAATGATTTCACCCCTGCGATGGCTGGAGAAGGCTGGAACAAGTAGTGCTGACATTGTGACAAATACACTGACCATAGCAACCAAACCTGGCCAAATCAGCAAGGGACGCAGGGTTAGCACGCGTTCATCTCGGCTCAACAGACGTTCCGCTCGCCGACGCTGCCTCTGCACGTCTGCCTACCCCACGGACAATTACCTGAGCCTTGCAATTAACTGCAGGCACAGCGATAATGCTGACGGCCTGCCAGGACACGGATGGAAGTGGCAGAGCGCCAGCTCGCTGGAGCTGGAGAGTGCGGCGCTCGGTGCTTGTGATTGTGCGCTCGGTTGAAATGTTGAGGCCAAGAGAACAGGTGCTGTAAGGTGAGAAGATGCCCCAGGTGACTCGATGTGGATGGTGCTGCCACTTTCTCTGCCAGCAGTTCTAGACCCAAAACAAGTTCTACCTCCGCCTCAACACAACTTGCTGTCATACAGCTGAGAGGTGGAAAATGTTTATAAGAGGGAATGCAGAGAGCGTACGATAGGCCATCTGCTTTAAAAAGCCTATAATTAAGACATTGGATGTTATTAAACACTTAACTTGCTTAAATTTGTTCTTGTGACTCGTCATTATTTTACAGAGTCCGTTCAATGTAGACATTTTTCTCTCTGATTTAGATTTTTTGATTCTGAGCTGATTTTGGCAAAACATAATAAAATGCTGCTTAATGAGTCAGAGAAACAAGTGGCTTGTTCATATTCTGTTTTCAGTGTTGAGTACACACAATTATGTTTACAACAAATGCTACTGTAAAACTGATTTAAAGCACCTACCAGTGTAGGGTGCACTGTATTATAGCATGTTTCAGTACATTATGT
Source organism: Macropodus opercularis (assembly GCA_030770545.1). Lineage (NCBI taxonomy): Eukaryota > Metazoa > Chordata > Actinopteri > Anabantiformes > Osphronemidae > Macropodus > Macropodus opercularis. The sequence continues at coordinate 3,589,765 of CM061105.1, forward strand.
GTAAAAACAGAACCTTACAAAGACTCTGCCTTTTAGAAATACTAAAACATAGATCAGCAGCGCTACAGACCTATAATCCCAGTAAATCAAAAGCCGATTTTTTTAGTGGTATATCACATTACAAAGTAAATAAATAGTAAATGCACTAATTAGCAATAAAAAAAAAATCAGGACAGACTTTCATCTTGTGATGAGAGATGATTTCAATTTATATTAATGCAGGTATTCAATGTTGTGAGTGTATAATGTAGTGATTTAATATTCTGCCCCCTGGGAGAATCATAAAAGGAATCAGATTAGCAAGAACAAGAACAGAGCCTTTTTTTAAGCGCATTTCAGTATAAAATGGCTGTTGCTGGTGATGTCGATATTGCAAGTTATTAAATGTCATTAACATTGAATATAAAAGTTACAACTGCAACAGTAATACGCCCTAATCAAAAACAAGACACTAAACCAAGGGATAAATGTACTATGTCGTTTAACATGTATGTTGTCAAAATGTAGCCTCTGCTGTATTACACATCTGTTATGCCTGGAGCACTGCCGGGTGCATTTACGGACACTGAGTGAGCGCTTGTCAGCCTTCATGAGGCGTTTATATGATACTTGCATCATATCTGACAAGGCAGTGTAACAGTGTGTCAGTTTATGGAGAAACATCTCAAATATAAAATAGCTTGAGGGGGCAGTGCATGGTTTCCTCACGCAATCCAACGCTGGAACCACACCAGCAGGATGGGAAGCTACTGTTAGGCGTCAAGTGCTGCATTGGCAGATAAAACATAGATTATTTAGAAAAATGTGAAATAACAAATCTAATAATTACCTCATCTATCTCGCAGCGTGTGATTAAGCTTTGTCCTACTTTTTCTACATGGTTTACACCATCATAAGTCAGACTACAGATACAGCACCGTAATCTTAACCACAAATTCCTTTAAATTTTGCATAAACATACGCTTGTATATAAAAATAAACAATCAAATTCACCATGACCTCAGCCTTCTCATTCTTTATACAGTTTAATACCTCTGCATAGCTTGGAGAGACATTACTCTATCCAGCAAACGCGACTTGACTCAGATGTTGTTCACTTAACATCACAAATATTTCTACTCACAAGTCCCGCTGTACTGATTAATGTCAGAATACGTCAGAGTTTTCTACAGGATGTTATTTCACATCTCTCCACATTCCCCCTTTTTCAGGCTCGGGTTCACTTCGAGCGGTTGGGAACAAAATAAACCTGCACCAGTGTACCCTAGCGTAGACTCTGTGCTTCTACGGTGCCCTACTGGAGACTTTCAAAATATCTCAATTCATGATATTACTTTTCAATGAAGCCCATGCCTGCTGCAGCCAAAGCACGACACAAAGGCATGAGAGGAGGAGAGCTGCCGCGCCATACTCTGTTCTGGCCTGGGTGCACTCCAAGCCCGGAGGCAGTGTAGGGATAAAAAGGTTTGAGCTGTGCCGGTAGATAGGTAGGACAGAGGGTAGACAGGAGCTCGGGGACATGACAGCAGAAGATCCATTTAGATTAGACAGTTTTAATATCCTCTGAAGTTTCCAATAAACACCGGTTGGAACCTCTGCTGTACTGTCATCATTTGATTGTCCGTCCCCTCGGATGTAACCTCAGATGATGTCGTTTTGAACCTTTGGCCTTTGTATCTCTGCTGTTTTATCAACAATAGATGACAAATTCATCCCGCAATCCACGGCTTCTAAAAAGGCTACGGCAATTCAGAGGCAGTTACACAGGTGCCTGGAATAAGCTTAGCCAGCAGGCTGCTCAAATGAAGTATTTCCGAGAAATATGCTGAAATGGAATTATTAATTTTACACCCTCTATTGTCGTACTCTCCACACTCCAACATGAATGAAAAATGTTATTACCTATGCCGGCAGAGCAGGGGGATATCCTCTCCATTACAGATGCCTGCTCTTTATAAAATTGCTCCATGTTCTACAAATTAAATGCCAGCACCGAGTAATATTATTTTCAGCTTCTTTTGAAATTGAGTAGTTCCTAACAGGGAACTTTTCTATCAAGCTGACATTTTTTTTCTTGTCGGCAATCAAACACACGTAGGGGAGGTTAAACCTGGTGGATAGTGGGACATCTCCAGATGAATGATACACATCTTTGGCCTTTAAGGTATTGGTTTCACACTAGATTGCTGGTTTCCAAGCAAACGTTGCTTCCATGTGTCGCTAGGTCAGTTTTTAGTATAACTGACTTTTCTGTTTTAAAGTGAGCAATGCTTTGTTTCTAATATTTAAAAAGCAGCACTGTGCCAGTTCTCAGTCCCAGCTAAAGACATGAAGGCATTTACGTTTTACGAAATCTAAAAGCAGACATGTAAATGACTAAAACCTACGATTCACTCATTCCGTGCAAAGAGCTGCACTGATATTTGACTGTGTGATTCAGTTCACTGAAAACCCTGCCAGATGCTGACCAAGCACCGAAAGCACATTGTGTTTAGCGCCAAGAGTCTCTACAATGTGGGTCAATACTTTGAGGCCGCGAGTGAAAGAACTGAATGCAGACTAAATCATCAACACCAATTTTTCTCAGCTCTATTCTATTTCATTCCGCTTCAATTGTGATGCACCTGCACGCGCAGACAAAGAAATAAAAAAACAATAAAAAAGAAAAGAAAAGTCTATAGGAGATAAGTGGAACTGATCAAGTGAGGGTATGGAGATAAAATTGGAAAGATGTTAGTTTTATCTTCAAGCGACTTCTTTTTTTCCCAGAGCAACTAGATATGACTAAAGCAATGACAAGTTTATACAATCTTTCACTTATCGTCGTACTGCATTTCATTTGTAATGGAATCTATGAGTAAAAGAGGTCAGTCTTCAGCAAACATGAGTTGTAAGGCATTCTGTGCTTGCTACTGCTAATTCATAAGGCTAAGTCTTAATGATCAACTATTCAACGCTGACTCCCAAGCTCTAAAAAGTACATTTTTGTGAAATGAGGACCAGTCCAGTGATGACACAACACCACACAGCTGGGAGCTAGAAAACTGAACTATGAAATATGGTTTATACCTGTGAGGTATTCCGGGTCGGGCACAGGGTCCGACAGCTCCTCATGGCACTGAACCTCTGTTGGCACCGATGCCACAACCATGCCATCTGGGAGCTGCTGCTCAATGCCTCGGGCAAAGTTCTTCTGCCTGGTGTGAAGAGAGGAGATCCTGTTTAGAGACACCGATACTTCATCATGCGCGGAAGAGAAACAGTAGAAAACAGAGAGTGAAAAGAAGTGATGGACATATAAAATTTAAATGTATGTTATATATATATAAGTACTGCATAAAAAACAGTTGGCACAACCTAGTCAGAACAATGTACAGTAGAGATTTAAAAAACTTTCTACCTATTCTTCTCGAGCAGAATGTACACAAACACCCAAAATATTTCAGTAACGATGCAGTGACAATATCTCTAACTCAAGCAGAACTGCAGGAGAATACTGAAACATTTGTTGTGATTGGATTGGAGCCCAGGTTTAGTCATTATGAATAATGGTGGTTTATAAAAATGTTCACTGTCACTGAACAGCAGATAAATCAACAACCTCAGTTTACTTTGATTTTTTAAAATTCTCTTTACACACATTTACTTGTTGTCATGTTCACTCTTTGTCATTAATTTGCAAATCTCGACTTAACGGCGAGCTGTAAATACAGCGATCGAATCGGAATAATCTTTCTGTGGCGTGGTGACGATGAGGAAGCGTGACATGATTTCGGGCATATGTGAGGAATAATTTACTCTACAGATGCTGTAAATAGTTTGTCAGGAACAATGCGGCGGCTGCGTGTTGTGGAGGGTCGTGGTGATACGACACCGACAATGAATTAAACTGCTAAAACTCCATCTTTATGTCAACAGAATGGTGGAGAACACCACATTGTATTAACAGCTGAATGGTTGCTTAAGGGTTTGGTCAGCGATGGACGTGGAAATCAAGAAACATTCATAGCTTTATTATTAATTTTTATATTTATTATTAGTGTCCTCCTTTTCTTTTTATGACAGCTACTCTCTCTCTCGCTGTCTCTGTTGCAACTCATCCCAAACCACCTCATTTAGATTCGGATCGAGTGATAGTGGAGGCCAGGTCATCTGATGCAGCACTGCATCACTCCCCTTATTAATGGACAAATAGCTCTTACACAACCTAGAGGTGTCTTCGTGTCATTGTCCTGTTGGAAAACAGATGATCGTCCCGGTGTGAAACAGACTGTGGTAGCTGTACTGTGCCTGTGTCCACATAATCACACCTCCACCCCTTACTTCACATAAGTAACCACACATTAAGTCAGAACCTAATTGTTCTGTGTTTCATGGCCCAGGTTTCCAATCACCAACCACAAACAATAAATATAAGAAAAATATCAAAATTCCACAAAAATGAATTCTGCTTACAACAACACAGACAAATGTACAGTATGGCTCTTTTAACCACATTCTGAAACATTCTTATGGCTCTTGACATTGTTTAATGCAGTCACACTTTTAGTTCTAAGCCTTTAGTTGTTTTTTTTAACATAATATGTTCCACTCATTTTGAAATAACCTTTTTCAAATATGCTAATGCATACAAAAGCAGGAAAAGATGTAATGGAGCAGATCAAAGATTAATAAATAAGTGTTTTTTTCATGGGAAACAGATTGTACAGCAGATCATTAAGGGGGAATCAATACAGAGTAACAATCCTGCAGGACTGTAGAGTATAAAGAACAGACAAAGTCTCACATTAAGCAAGTCATTTTTCATTAGTTGATTGTTCTGCTGCAACATGACTCATCTTCAGTCCGTGGGCTGACATCCTCATTTATCTGTTGCTGCCTGTGACTCTTGGTTGAACTCACTCATTTTGTCCACTCCATCACTCTTTGTCTCAATGCCAGTTAGGTTCACAACAAGGTTTCACAACAGAATGGCTTCAATAAATCAGTAACTCAAGTCACCGAGGTGTCTGAGGACCAAAGCTTATGAGAATATATCTACATTTTACTCATGTTGCAATGCACATTCCTCTTATTATTTTGACACCAGGCCAACATTTTGCCCATATATTATACTTGTTTGAATAAACTTTCCAACTGAGCCAAAAATGATGTGTTTTCATATTGTCTGTATTAATTTCAGCAGTCTTCAGCAGGTTTATGGCTAATGAAGGCTCTGGAACAGAGACAAAACAAATCTGGCACAAATGTTCTCATGTCAGACTTTTGGAAGACAAAACCCAACTTTCTGTGACCGTGTTGCAAACATTTAGTCTCCTGCATCTCAACAGTGATTCTTAGTAGATGCTAATTTAATACAAAACTGTATATTTCACGTGTGTTCAAGTAGATATGATTGGAACAAGCAATTAAAACGTGTAAATATAATATTTGAACTCGCACAACAATTATAATAAATGAGAAACAATTCACTGGGGATGAGAATGAAATTCACAATTAGGGCTAAGTACAGAGCAAGTCACAATTTGGACAGCTAAGCTCTTAAAAGTCTCGGGAATGTGAAACAGCCAATTATGTGATTAGCAATTGTTTAATTTTTTTGCAATTCACCCATAAAACATTTAATTAAGACAGAAGAAATCAACACACTGTCAATTCTATTACAATACATAATCAATTAAAGACAATAGAGACGTAAATATCTAATATATTTCCGTTTTTATTAATTAATTGTACAGTAACTAGGGTAATTATTTTCTGTCCTTTGTAAAAACACTACATCTAAAGTTTCCTTGCTCTGCATCCAGAATAATGTTGGTTTTTTTAATCAAACGCTCTGACAGTTCCCTTATAGGTGGACCATCAACAGACTATTCAGGGACAAAGTTTTAAGATTTTCCCAAACCACTAGGCTGTTTACCAATGTTTTCTAATTCTGTTCCCAACAGAGTTCCTATATTAGAAATATAATTGCTGCTCACTAACTCCACAGACTTACAGAGAAATCAAATTATTTCAGAGCACAGTAAGTGTCAGAACTGGACATGAGAGGAGTCTGAAAAAGGAAACTACGCGGAGGCCGTGTGACGCTCTGTTGGGAAACCTTTAGTCCTGGGATTCCTGTAGCTGTTATGCTGACAATGTTCAAACCAAAACAATTTTGCAGCAGAAGTGCAGAACGTTTTTTTTTTGTGATCCCTTGTGGCGCCAGAAATGGGGGGAAGGGGGAGTCAGGAAACATATTGCAAAACTCAAGTTTTTGCTATCTGATCAGGCATAATGATGGTACTGGAAAACAAGTTGTGATCTGTGGAGGCTTCACCTCGACACTAAAGGAAACTAAAGGATATGTTCCTGTTTCTTTTTGTGGAGGCCATGTCAGTCAGAGCTGTCCTTACTAACATGTTAATGTTGTAACTGAGTGATGTGTCTGGCAGCTCTGCACAAGTGTTCAGAATATATGTTGTTATTGAGTGACGATGCGACGGCTTAATCTAAAGTGCAGGAGCTACTGTGTGATTTATACGTAACAAAGCATTTTTATTAGTAGGAGGGTTCCATCAGCAGTGATTCCGTTCTCTTCATCCTACGTGTACATATTTGTTACTGGAATTCAACCATCAAACGTTTGGTAACATCTTCACAGTTCTGCTACAGCTGACTTTAGCCTTCACCAACTACCAACTGCTGACTTTTTCCACTCCTGCTGTAAATGCCGCACTGTATTGACCAAGCAGTCACTAACTTTGTCTTCTCTTTGGCGCTGAGCAGGTAGTGTATAATGGGTTTATCAGGGCTTTTGTGCTGAAAATAGGCGCCAGTGGAAACAAGGTTAAAGAGAGCGGTGAGTAAAGCAAAATAACAAAGAGCTGGATGATATTCCTCATGGCTTCATTATAGCAAGTAAACGACCCTGTTGATTGTCTTGTCTTTTTTGTTACTTTTATTAAACTTCCGAGGCTTAATGATTAATCCGTTTTATACATGCCAGCAAACGCACGCAAATAGCAGTTTTACAACATGCCTTCATCTGCAGGAAAACAAATCAGAAAACAATCTCACAACAAATGCTTTTAGAAACACAGGCTATTTCCTGCCAGTCTAGACATCCCTGGATGAATGACTCATCTGTGGCCGTTTTCTTTGGCTCTCAAATCAAATGACCACTTCCTGTATACTGGGAATATTTCCTGTCAGTAACCATTTCAGACACCAAATATTAAATTAAGCAAATGAGACCTTCAGAATGTCATTTAGACTAAGTGGATGCTCTTTCCACTTGACTAAGGCTCGTTTTATTAAAATTCCGTGATAAACCCCCCCCATGCCCCTTTTAAAATGTGCCCAGCAGTGGTCATTAAACAGAAAGGTCTTCACGCTTCGCACTGTGACAGTTTTTTCGGTTAAAACGCACCGCGCATAATGCACCGTTTGCTTCACCCGGCGTTCTGAGACTAAGCTGTGGGGAAAGACTGGAAACAAATATTTACAAATTGCAAACTGTTGCCTTCGGGAAAGTCACAGCTTTCAGAACAACAGAAGCCACTGGCTGCAGTGTAAAATTACCAGCGTTCACATGACATTTCCCCTGCGTAGGCAAGGCAAGGCCAGCGGAGTAACTGTAATTAGAAAGACAGACAAAAACACAAAATGTTGCTGATGCGAACAAAAGCTCCCCTGCTACTTTGGGATGACTTTTCTTCCACAAATCACTGGAAACTACAGTATCACTGCTTACTGAGTTGCTGAATATATGTGCATCATCAGCACCTGCCTCTTGATACAGCGCAACGTTCAATCCCCTAATTCGTTCTTTGTCAGCTCTAACCTGTTGTGTTACCTCTTCATTACCGGTCAGTTATGTGTGTGACAGAAGCCAGACAGCAAAGACTAAGCATCTTCTCGTTCAACGCACCTTTGTTTATTTAAGATGCCCCTAAAGGAGATGCATTAAAGATGCTCCACTGTTCATTTTATAACGTTTTAAAATGCATCTGCATTGCTTTTAAACCGTCTCTGGTGACTGCGCCGTTCTGCGCTTCAGCTATACATTTATATAACTGAATTTGTACTCAGATCCATCGAGAACAGAAGTGATTGGGTCACAGATCCTTTTTCATGCACCAACGTGAGGGTGATGAGAGGCTGGAAGGGAAACTGAGAAACTCTCAGAATGTGCAACACTGCAGTCGAACCGATTTACTTGATGAGGTTAAAATTGAAGTAAAACTGGAATCTGGTTAAGCAAAACAAAAACACGTGCACAATCTACAGAGTACATTTCAAACCTGACCGGAAAAAAAAAACAAAAAGAAAGCATATCGCTAATTTTATTCATATTAGAGACAGACATCCATCAGCTGCTTCTCAGAGTGATTACAGCTGTGTTTGTCACTTGCTCAAAGAACATAGAATGAGAACATCTCAATTTATGAAGACAACTACTGATAATGTTCCCTCCTTGAACGGATAGTAAACGGAATGTACTGTACTGTAGGGTAAGTACTCTTCAGTGTCTAACAATTTTATTGTTAATTTGTTTAGACGATGGAGATTTAACAGCCACCTGGCACAGTAAGTGTCATCATTTATTTTCTTTGTGACATGGAAGTTTGTGGAAGCAACTTTTGTTGAACTGCCAAAACTTGACTGAACATATTTCCTCATTCGCCGGCACCACAGTGAAGCAGCCACCTGTTGTCATATGATTTAGACCTGACAAAGAAAACAACCTTTTCAGGTTTTTCCTGTGTTTTTTTTTTCTTTGTGCTGATCCCCTTCTGACTATGGAGCTAAATGAAACAAACCCTCTGCCTGGCTATAATCATAGATCATATTTTAATTAGCTGAGTCAGTCAAGGTGCTGTATTTATCATGTGTCGAAGGGATGGGACAGGGCGGAAGAAGAAGAAGAGGCAGTTTCGGTGTGAGGTCTCAGCTGGCGGCGTGGTCTTAATCATTGATCTCAAGCAGTCATCAGTTTGAGAACAAAAGACACTAAAATATTCATTAAAACCTGCTCAGAGGTTGCCGTGTGACAGAGGAACAGAGAGGGCAAGAGGGGAGGGAGGATAGCATTAGGAGTAACGCGAGGAGGTGGGCTTTTTAACATCTCATTACTGGAGTCCGCTGGCTCCCTCAGAGACAGGAGAATAGAGACCCCCTGTCAGTGAGCCCTGTAATAAGAACCCAGATAGTATCACACCCGGTGACCGAGATGCCTCCGTGATAGCGCATCCTTCCCAGGCAGAGCCAAATATCTCATGTCGCTTTGTGTCCAAAATGATCTTGCTGCCAGTGACACTGATAGCACCGGATTTCACCCAGAAGTGTATGTTATAAATAATATAAATAAGCCCTGGGTTTTTGTTTTTTTTTTTATGAAAGGGGAAACTTCCAGCATAGGAAGAGAAGGAGTATTTCCCTTTCAGAAAATAAATAAATAAAGAACAGAAGAAGAAGCATCTCAGGGCTTGAGTGTGTGTGTGTGTGAGGGTGGCGCTCTCTGGAGACGTAGCTAAAAGGGCTTGGCTCAAGATGGGGAGTCCGCATCCACCCACTGCGGGGTACATTTGTGGGAGCGTGCATTTTTGCACACACCTAAGTGGCCTGGCTAGTTTTCCCCCCACACACGTGCACGTTATGCCACGGGGCACCTGCTCACACCGCTTGCTGCTTTCACTTCATTCCCACCCTCTCTCTCTCTCTCTCTCTTCTGGCAGGAAAACTGGAAGCACAGAAGAGAGCATCCCCACCCTCTTCCAACATATATAAATAACACTCTAGCAGTCAAAGTGTTCCCTTGCCAATTCAATTCCATAGAAATGCATAAAAACGCTGTTATTTAAATTTCTGTGCATGAGCAGGGAGTTTTGCATTAAAAAAAAGGATGAAAAGACAAAACAAGATGTAAAGACCCGATGCACAGATAACAGGAGACGAAGAAACTCGAGTTTTAATTCGAAAAGATTGCGCTACAGTACGCGTTTGAGTTGATTAATAAACAAACCTCCACTGATGATGAAGCATGATTAAAATGTGATGGCTTCTTTTCTCTCAGTGAAGGAAACAGATGCTTTGTGCCACTCCAAAGCAGTGGGGCAGAGGCTTTTGAAGAAGTGCCAGTGAACATCACATAAAGGTTCCGTTACCCCTCCCTTCCTCCCACTGTTGGTTCCTCTGACTTTCTCTGACAGTGCATCTAATAAGGATACAGGAGGACACGGGCCACAGTGTGCTTTCATTTGCAGATCCTAGCTGCCACTAAGTCAGTGTCACTTGTGAGAAATGACTGAATATCCTGAAGTTATAAAGGTTTCTCTGACTAGAGTTCCTGTTAATGAGCGGGGAATGTTATGAAGACAGCCCGTCTTAGCTTCAAATGTTCGCTTCAAAAAAAAACACAGCACACATACAATAATCCGATCTTAAATTAGGGTTGGCTTGAAATAAATTAAAGATTTTGCCATTACTTTACATATTCAAACTGCGCATGTACATCTACACAAAATGTTACACGCACGCAGTGGGTTCAAGGTTTCATTCGGGCTGAATATCCTCAAGTTGGTTATTAACCTCTATAAATTATAGAGGTTATAGAAGTTTTTACCCCTAAGTAATCGGAAATAACTTTGCAGCACCTAGTGGTAGAAAGAAGACATGCATCATGATTTTTTATTTATTTTTTGATTGCCCCAGAATTGGGCGTCAGGGTAACGTGAGCACACTACAGTAAAAACGCTGGCCTCTTTTATGTGCTCCAAGAATGATGTACAAATCGTTTCAGTGCATAAAACAAACGAGAATCGTCTTGCGGGAGAATATTCTGAGCGGTCATCCTGTCTGAAGAGGACGCGTGGAGCGTGTTCATAAACCTACCTCCGACTGTTGTACAAACAGAAAACAAGGCCCGCTCCTAGCATGAGTCTGTGTCCAGAGCAAAGCGAGCCAACTGGCCTTCAGTTCACAATAGTTGGGGCAAGTTGTTAGCGCTGCCAAAATTACTCAAGCGAAGCCTGAACTAGTTTCTCTCTGCCTGACAAATGTCCAGAGCACAGGAATCATAGTACATGCTTTTAGATTTGAAAATGACCTATGATGATTTAACTTTGCTGCATTTTCTGGTTTATAACAACAAAAAAATTATAAAATATAACCTCATACTTTTTTTTTTAATCCTCCAAGACAATCTCCATTTTCATGCAACCATCTACTCTCTATTTCAGATACATTGCCAGAGGCCGTCCCTTCCATAAATAAGGGAAAGTCAAGCTACTCTACGCAGTTTTCAGGTCTGCACGTTTTCTTTATTTTCCATTCAGACATTCATCTGGTCCACTTAGGTTTTAATTTCAGCACATAGGCTGCTGGTCAGTTTTAATTCATTTGCCGCCATGTCCTGTAATTACATCTCGCATTAACCGTGCCTCCCAGAAGAGGCTCCCTTCCTCTTCCACCGCCTCATCAAAACAGGAAGGATTTGATGCTCTTCAAAGTCCGCCTCAGACCCAGCTCTCAATTCACAAGCACTTTCAAATGAGATCAGACCATTAGAGATTTAGATTCGTAATGATATTAACGTTCTCGCTTCACCCCCCCCCCTCGACCACTCCAGTGGTGGATCACTAGGTGGGTTGCCTCCGGCAGCAAGAAACCAGGCATGGCCTAAATTAAATTTCTGGGCCACAGATGACTTTCCTGACCTTCTGGCTTCCTGGGTTTAGTGGAAATCACTGCGGCATGTGGACGGCAATAATTAGCAACGCTCAAAGAGCATCAATACCTACATCAAACTTGTACAAATTATGAAAGAGCCACTGCATCTCTTTGGACCCGCAGCTTCATATCATAGAGCTGATGAGACGGTTTTAATTTTAGTATTCTTATACTAGGACAGATGTCTTGTACTTTATATAGGACAACCTCTGACAGTGGCAACGTTACTATTATTAGTGAACACTGGGTGGAACGGGACATGAAATACGCCACAATGTGACACATCTACCCTCTAATTATACGTTTTCATTGTGCCGTTGAGTGATTTAAGGCCATGTTCTTTCTCTAAAGAGCTGCGGCGCATTATGCTTAGCAAACAACAAAAGAAGCCATATTCTGTGGGGAGTTCGATAGCAAGTAGTATCTTAATATCTAAATGGAAGTTGAATTAAATGTGAGAAAGCAAGCCACCTCCCGACGGAAGTCATTTGTTTATCGCCGTGTCTTATTTTCCTTCTGGTATATTTGGGAAATGCCAGTTTTATTATAAAACGGATAATGTGATTTGTGTTTATTAGCAACTTTTGCAAGGGGGCCTATTAACCATTATGAAACCCATCGATTAGGTTACTGGCCCAGTTGGTGTGGAGCTACGCTACATAACTCCAAAGCTGTGGGGATGTGTTTCTGCTTCTGCTTTGATGCACAGGAGCATCGTTACAGGATGTTTACAGTAGTTCCAACGTTGTCATGGTCTTATATATGGAGATTGACGTCTACAGGTCTAATTAAGCTACTTTTCTTGACAGGTTCCTACCTGCACCTGGAAGGAAATTGTGACCCGTGTCTACAGTACACCTGGTTTTAATTAGTGCAGTGTGTGTGTGGGTGCATCGAAAGTCAAGTGGAGCAGAACTGCTGTTACCTGCTTCTTTCTTTCTTTCTTTCTCTCTCTCTCTCTCTCTTTCTTTCTTAATCAACTACACTGTCACTGTGGTCACATTTAGTCTTGGTGTTATACTCAGTAGGTGGATGGTCCCAAAAAAAACCTATTTAATAAAACGTTACTTTGTGTATTAGTTACTGAACCTACGTTCCGTACCTAAGTCTCTTAGAGCCATTTTGAGTCTATGGAAAAAGCAAACATTATCCATATTGATGCACTGGTCTACGAGCAGTAAAAAACGCTCCTGTCAGATGCTCGATGTGTCGATTAAACTCGTCCAAAGTGCAGGATGACATAAAAACACAAGAAAAGGACGAGTGGAGACACCTGTAGCTGATTTTTGAACTGTGAATGCATTTGCCTTTACAGCCACGTTACCATTATTATAATCAGTGCATGAGTATTTTACAAAGGGTTTCATTTTTTTCCTGTAACATGTTGTGTTCAATGCTTCCAGTGGTGGTAAACATCTCAGATAAAACCACAGTGAAGCCAGTTCATGTCCAAAGCACTTTAACACGGTGATAAACAGTGGTGGTAAACATCTCAGATAAAACCACAGTGAAGCCAGTTCATGTCCAAAGCACTTTAACACGGTGACTAACACAGTTCTGTTGTGAATGTCAGCACTGTGAGAGTCAAAAGCCTGAATTCTGTCCAACGGTTTACCTGCTGAGATACAAATGGCAGAACAATGTGCCGCATGCTTCACTTCACCAACAAGCTCGTGTGTTTACCTGAAAGTGGCTTTGAGGATCTGGCCAGAGGTGCTCTCTTTAGTGTGGTTGTTGTACCCGTAGAAAAGGTCTCCGAACACTGTCTGGTTAGCGGGGACGTCCGTCGCCTCGCCGCAGTCGATTCCATCAGTGCAGGCTTCAGACAGGGGCAGGCACGACCTTCCATCCGGACCACGCTTGTAATCCTCGATGCACCTGGAGTGAATGCACGCTTTCGTCATTTAACGGATTGACATTTCCTTCCTTGCTAACTTGTTCATCTCTTCTCTGCTCTCGTTTGATGACTTCCTCCCTCTGGATTTCTTAAGGGAATTAGTCAGACGGCAAAACAAAGTGCATTTTTTTACTTTAAAGCTAATTAAGTTTACATCCTCTACAGAGCAAAGGCTGGTTGCGCTGCCAAATTAAAACTATGCTGCCATTTAAATAGTTAAATAGCTTCTACCTTGTGCAGCTAAAAACGATTGTGGAGGATTGCATAGCACAGAAGAGGATCAATAAGAGTCTCCAACCACCTCGCCACTTTTTACTTGGTCTTGGCACGTTGACTGCAGTGAGAGTACTCTGACACTGAATTTTAACTTGCCTGCTAATGCGATTTTGGAGATTTTTCCTGCTTGTGCAAAACAAAAACATCCTTACCTTACAATTTTTCAATTATATGTGCAATGTTGATTTCATGGAGATTTTATTATGCTGTTATTTAAGCCCACAGGCAAACGTGACATGCATTTAAAACAAGGTTCATGTTGTTCAAAACGTTTAACGTTCAACAAATAACTCAAAATGTATTTATCTCACTTTTCTTCGAGCCGTTGATCAAAATGTATAAAAAAACAAATATGGCTTCATTGAAGAATCTTGTATGTCATTGATCATGAATGACAGGTGCATTAAAGTAGACAACAAACAATTCAAAGTGCCAAAACCAGAGCTTTCAATAGTACAGACAAAACCACACACGTGTTTTGAAGAAAAAAAAAAATCTAATCAATATGGTCTATTAACTACCAACTTGATGGGTAGGGTTATTTTGTTATGTGTTATTAAAATTGGTATGAATTTACAGCGTTATTATTCCAAGCTGTCATCTACAAGATTTTAGTTGTGTTCAAAATGTGCACAACTCAGACGTCACAGCTGAGCCGAGTACAATCAGCCGTATCGATCCTACTCGGTCGGCTCAAAAATCCATCTGAAAACAGGAGCTGATATCCAAACACAAAGTCCTCTCAAGACTTGTTCATATTGATGATGTTTTGACATTTCTGTGTAGAATATACTAGAATATAATATATGAAATGAAGCAAAGGCAGATGAAGCAAAGAGAGGGAGGAAAATCCACGGGTGGGGGGTGGGGTGCGTTGTCTCTCCTGGATGCCGGATGTCATAAAGCTAATGCCAGTCTGCAGTGGGGAAAGCGTGACGCACGTGCATTATTACAAATGACAGCAACAAAAGATTGTTGTCAAGAATGAAATCAAACAGCCGTTTATGCCACTTGATATAAAAATACTTTGATAATATAAAAGATAGAAGGAACAGTTGTTGTAGACAAATCCAATTCTACATACGTCAAGAAATGCTCTTACTTCAGACGACCATTAGATTTAAGCTTAGGTTAATTAGACTTTGAACAATGCTAAGTTAAATGTGATAAATGATGAGTCGTGGTATTGTGTTTTGCAATATGGACTGTGAGTCCTACTCAAAACCATAAACTAGTTACAAAGTTTATCTGAAACGTCTGACAAGCAGAAACCCTGATTATGAAGCCCTGAGTATATCACAGTATCCTCTGCCTTTCAGTTGGCTTTATAAATCCTACCCCAGAAACAAGGTCTCCAGTCTTCATGACAACAGAGGTGTTTTCTTGGTAACCTTGATAACGCTATGTATAAACTTTAGCCTTAGGAAAGAAACACAGCATGTCCCAAAGAAAGCAATGGAAAGTGCAGCACATTCAAAATCAACCTATAGAATCTACCCAACGAGTGTTTTTTTTTCTTTTCAAAAACAAATCCTGTTTAGCGTGTGCACCTAGGATTAAAAACGTACCAGTAAACAAAGATTTTTAAGCACATCTTTCAAAACTTCACTTCACATCTGAACTTATTTTTCTTTCGTTCGGCGACAAATGAAGAAAAGTAAGTAATTTCCTGTTCCGAACCTTAAAAACTCTCCGGAAATGGCAGCTTGTACGCTCAGTTTCAGGATTGTTGCCCACACTTCATAGTGAGTGACTCACTGTCAATTATACTCCCGGAAGACGCCTGATACAATGAAACCCAGCCAGCCACCCACATTTACTTCTCCCAAAACTCATACTGTCAGTTACAAACAAGAGTCACCAACCACTGCAGAATCCCCCCGTATTCTATCAACTCTCTGACTAATAGCCACCAGTGTGACACTGACACATTGTTTAGTTGTATTCGAGCCAGTCTGAGCTCGGCGCTGCCCTAACCAAGCGAATGCATTGCATTCATTTCTAAGGAATTTAGGGAGTAAACAGAAAATCTACTCCCGTGGTTCCACAGGTGAATTGAGTCACACTACTGGACGTGAGCAGGGAGTGAATTTCACTACACAGCACGCAAGAAGCTACTCAAACATGTGAATGTAATGGTTAAATCAAGAAATGCCCTTCAAAAGACGCTATAACAGCATAATGTGCTGCATTAGTAATTATTTGAAAGTCCAATCACTGTAGTTGTACATCTGCATGAAAATGTTATAACAGATAGGAGGAGACAGGAAGACATGTGGTAAATTCATATTATAGAAATCATCAACCACACACTGTCTTAAAATAGTGCTTAGGTGTCTTTTTATCCTGCAATTTACTTTTTTATAGTAAAGACAAGATTATGAAATCAAATAATTACAGTAAATATACAAATAAATAAATAAAAATAGTACATTTTGGTTTTTCCTTACCCGCAGAACATCTGGATGTTGTAAAGTGTCGGGTCATCCTCCAGAGGGGCCAGCTGCTGGAGACACAGCTGCTCACATCCTCCGTTGAAGCCATCCGAGCAGTCGATGCCGATGTGGTGGTCATAGCAGCCAGTGCCATCCTTCATAGGACTCAACCCCGGAGGGCACTGTGGAAAGAGCAAGTGACTAATGTTAGCAATTAGAGACTTTAACTTCATTTTGGAGCCCCCCCTTTTTCTTGGGGCTTCCTAAACAGCGAGAGTCTGCTACATTGACACTAATTCCAGATGGGGACAGGTAAACAGAGCCCACAGCATCTGTGCCGCACAACGTTTTATTTTTTATTTTTTTAAAGCAAAGAACTGCTGGTTTCTCTTACTGTACAGTAGCATGTGCTATATGTTTAGATGTACAACTGGTCAGATTGTGTGATTTATGTACAGTGGCAGGCCAAACTAGCTCGTTAGGTAACTTCATCAGAGTGCCAGGCCCACTTCATTATCCAGCCATAGTCACTGTCCAAAATCCACTCATGTCACCCATAGTCATTAAGTAGCAACACCTTGTGAAATTAGCTGGAGCCAACCAACAAGCTGCTCAGGCCTGGCCTTAGATTAGTAGTTTTCTCCCAAGGACACACAGTATGAGCTAGTTTCCCGAATCTACTTCTACTTAAAACTCTCCTCTTTCACCTCTAACAAAATGGCAACATCTCTTTTAGACGTGACTTCTGCCGCCAGTGGGACATTTCCACTCTCTGCCCTGCGGAAGCGCTTTTGTTTGGTGTTTCTGGCATCACCTAATCCACTTCACAAGGATAATAATAATAATAATAGTTGTGTTTATTTGTTCATTATTCCTTATAGTTAAAATGTGTTTATTCATGCTTTAATTACTTTGAATTTCATTATATTAAACTGTGCTTACTTCTAGTCTGTTAGTCCTGGGTTTCTTATTATTTTAATAAATCTACATTATAATGTCAAGATTGATAAAGTCGTCCCCATATCTTAGTAGCTACGTTTAACAGCTAGATGGTTTACCAACTAATTAAGTCTCCAGGTATATCATCTGTCCATCTACTAAGATTTCACTTTCTCTTGCTTTACTCCAAAATATGTGCTTTTAAATTGCTCTCCGCGTTCTGTGGATTCAAATATCTCTCTGCTTCTTGTTAAAGCGTCCCTTCAGGTGACATCATCCCCAGAACTTTTTCACATCTGTTTGATCATACTGTATGATGAAGGTTGAAGTTCTACATCAAGCTATTCCTCTAGAACTCCCTCCAAACACACACACATCAGGGAGAAGATTATTATGATTCATACACATGTACAAGAACAAGGGCAGAAAAGCAAGTTAAAAATCAATAACATTTCCTTTTAATGTAGGCAACAGAGGTTTAAAGTTTTATCTTGTGTACATTACAAAGACAGAGCCTTTGCATAGCCAACTTGATTATTCGTTGTGTCTGTGTATAAGGAAACCAGTTTAAAAGGAATCTTGCAGTGGGTTTAGATTTACATTTGCATACGATCCAGACAGAATCATCTACTGTGTGTAATGTATTTGACGGAAGAGAAGAGATTCTTTGCATTTAAATATGCAACTGTAACAGCAACGAGTGTTTAATAAACTTGTACAAACTAATAACTCAACGGTCAATTAAAGTACACTCGGTCCTGGGTGCGCGAGACCCGACTTCACCCCATTCTCGCTCTCTTCATTCCTGTTTGGTGTTTCCCAAGCAGTTTTTTTCCCAGACACCTGTTAAGTCAAATTCACATTATGTTTTCTGTCAGCTATTACTTCAAAGGAAACTTTGATGGAGTACATTTTAACGAGGCGCCGCTACCGTCAGAACGGCGACTAAGCAGCTGCTTTCCTCTAAGCGCTGACAGATCAGCAAGTGCTCATCTTATATTTCTATGCCTACACCAGGTCCAGATGGCTCATTTCGCTAATAAAACCCCGTGTTTGCTGTGGGTTTCATTTTTATTTATATAATTATTACTCAAGAATGACCGCTCTTATGAAGGGACACAAACTAGATTCATCAAACGCATTCGTTTCCTGCGTCAATATCTCACAACGAGCTGCTGCGAGCGACACTTTTCTTGAGCCCGTCAAAGCTCGGTATTTATCCGGGATGAGATTATTCATACACTGCATTAGTTAGAGCAGAGCGCTGAATTCTTATCAGCTGATTAGGATCGTCTGCTGAAGTCAAGAACCGCTGGCTCATTAATTAACTGCTTGACTACCAGACTTTGAACAGCATGTGCTGGAATATTCCTGCAAGCACTGCGTGCATCAGCACTGTCCCTCCACAGTCACTGTGTGTAGTTTCAAATGGTTTTCTCCTAAGTTTTCTTTTTTACAGCTTGATATTCATACTCCGTTGTTTGTTTAACAATAACTCAGTTATTGTTTAACTGTGTGCAGTAACAGTAGAATAGTGGAAAACCATATCAAACTTCCTACCGGTTCTCAGCTTTGCCTCTCAGCCCCTGTAGATCTTACGTTTTCTCTGAACATGTTCTTGGTTGTGTCTAAAAGGCACCTAAATAAGTCCATTGAGTAACCTTGCTTGGTAAACCGTACGCACTTGGTAAAAACAAAATAGCTTCATATGTACTTTAATAAACTGGCATACACTGGCAAAATGTCAAAAAAGGCAGTTTGTCCTTCTATTTCTCTCCTCTCTTGTGCTGCAAAATTAGATGTTTCGGCCACACTGCTCACACAATCACCCAAGGGGTGTAGCTGCCTTCTACAGATTGACAACAAATACTTAGCATTGCAACAACCATGGGTCTGTGCTTAAGCTCTATGTGCCGTCGACACCAATTTGGTTGAATTGTAGCTTATAATTTATGTCTTTGTGTTTTCACACAAAGACTTCTGTTCTTCAAGCTCATTCATTCTACTCATTGTTGGCAGCTGGGATCACAGCTGTGGATCGCAGGTAGGTTATCGCTACAACAAACACATCTGGATCAGGGATATGCGCAAAATGTTTACTTAAAGAATACAGTAAGTGTCTCACACTGGACTTGAACTTCAGTGTTCAGTTGGAAACGTCTGCATCTTGATGACTCCACTCCACAGATTTGTAGATATGCATTCGATATATACAGTGAAGCCTTTCTATTCGTATAGTTTAACCAGTGTACCAGGTTATACCAGCTGACTAACAAAGGGTAAACAGCAAAATTGTCTTAGTGCAAGGAGCATATGTACTATTAAATCTCCTAACACATCTGAGGCGCAGAGTCTTTAAATCACAGGAACTCGATGCAGAACAATCAATAGATGTGTGGGGTCGCTGCCCTGCAGAAGGCCGACCACGGATAGCTCTGGTTATTGACTGCAATAATAGTCTTCCTACACGGCAAAACAGCAATAAGTTGAGGCCAGTTCCCAGCTGTCTGTACGATAATAATCATCAAGATTCTGTTGCCTGCCAGAGTTTTTGTCTGAGGCTTGTTATCACTTGAAATTCCCACAAATCTGCTCTATAATCCTGGGCAAATCATCGATAATCCTCCGTATAAAAGCACTCCCCAAGTGAACAGCTTGGGGCGTGCTTGATTTGCGCCCGGTTGTTTTGTTTGGTCTACGAACATGAAAGGTGAGATACCGTAATGAGTCAGAGTGGGCAGAATATTGAAGAAGTAATTCTGACTAACAGTTCTTAAAGGTCTTGAGGGGCTCAGGTGCCGGTGTTTTATAAAATATATTTGAAATGATTAATTCAGATTAGAAATAGGCTACCGCTTTCAATTCAATTCTCTTCCAGCCGTCGGTGAAATGATACAATATCCATATGACATTTCTGAGCAAAGATCATCAGTTCATGCTAGGAAATTAATGCCCAACACCACTTAACAATTTTTTGATAAGGCTGAGAACCTCACTGCGGAAGGCACAATGAGTACGTCCCTCCAGGTTAAGAAATACATGAACTCATAAATCCTGCCTCCGTTTCACAAATTGTTTCGAGTTCAAAAGCTCAGTCGACTCTAAAAAGCGCCTTGAAAATTGAATGTATAACTATGGCTCCTTTTCAATCTATACCATCAAAGTGTTGCATGAGTTGAAAGGCGTTGAATGACTTCCTTTAAAGCTCTGCCACCAGCGGAGACCTCTGTAGGACGCAGCCTCTCAAAGTCACGTTGTTGTTAGAGGGAAGCTGGTAAACGACGAGCTTTCCGCGTGAATCTGGGGTTTTACTGAAACAAAAGCTCAGGAGAGATATCCAGAGGCTGCTATTAAAAATATAGACTCCACTGAGGACTGTGTACAATGTGGTATTTGTACTGTACACATGCAGCTGATGGAACAGTTCATCTCTAAATACCGTGCAGGTCACTAGATAATGACCGTTCACTGGCATTAACAAAACGGCTGTTGGAGGTAAACTCATCACCATTCATCTCCCACCATTTAATAAGAGGAGAGAGAGGGGGCGCTCCGCTGACGTGGGAGAGGCCGCCCGCGCTCTGGAAACCCCTCTTGAACCACTATGCCTTTTAATCCGTTTTCCTAATGGAGATAAATTCCTGCAGTGCTTTTGAAGCTTAAGGGAATCAGCACTGTGCCACTGCCAAACAGCAACAAATCCCTGTGAGAGGAGTTGGATAAGCTATGCACTTTTCAAATTTGTCTGATAGGCTGATCGGTGCGAGTAGTGGTTGAGGACTTAAGGAGAGACGTAATATGAAAGGATTAATTATTCCTCAAAGATGTTCCAAAAGTTTTGCGTGTTATGCACAATGAAACAAATCACACTCATCAATACTGTTTTACTCCAGCTATTACATTCATGCTGTTAAAGTAAATGCAATCAAAAATGTTTTTCTAGTACCACAATGGGAATATGTTGGATTTACTGTGCAAGCTGCGAATACAATAAAAAGTTCCAAGACAACATTTTCTGCAATGGGCGGCACAGTGGTTTAGTGGATAGCACTCAGCAAGAAGGTCCTGGGTGATGGACTGGCGTCCTGTCCAGAGTGAACCCCGCCTCTCGCCTGATTGACAGCTGGGATCGACTCCAGCTAAGGAGTGAGTGAGTGGTAATCTTGCAGAACAGCATCCAACTTGTTCAACACCAGCTTTACTATTAATATTTTGGAATATACAGTACTGTGCAAAAGTTTTAGGCAGGTGTGAAAAAATGCTGTAGACAAAGAATGCTTTGAGAAATATAAATAATGATTATTTATTTTCATCAATTTACCAAATGCAAAGTGAGCGAACAAAAGAAAAGTCTAAATCAAATCAATATTTGGTTTTACTACGTCAGTACTGGAAGTACTGGAAGTGATGGCACGGCCCCCACAGAGCCCTGATCTCAACATCATGGAGTGTGTCTGGGATCACATGAAGAGACAGAAGGATGTGAGAAACCTTACATCCACAGAAGTTCTGTGGTTAGTTCTCCAAGATGTTTGGAGCAACCTACCAGCCGAGTTCCTTCAACAGCTGTGAGCAAGTGTTTTTAGAAGAATTGCTGCTGTTTTGAAGGCAAAGGGTGGTCGCACCAAATATTGATTTAATTTAAATTTCTCTTTTGTTCATTCACTGCATTTTGTTCATTTATGAAAATAAATGTTTAACACTTCCATTTTTGAAAGTGTTCTTTGTTTATAGCATATATAGTTTGCACAGTACTGTAGGTTGATTATTTACCGTAATTACATTTGATCATAATCTGGGCATGCACCCTAATAAAGATATACAGTACACGCTTTTGCAGTTAAGATGCACAGAAAAGTAATATATAATATTAAATAATATAAATATTGTTAGCAGACAGTTCATGTTGGGGCAGCGTTTTGTCATTTGGGAGCGTAACCATCGCTGTGGAAACAAAACATGACGCAGATTTTAAAAGGGAGCTGATTTGAAGTGTCCAAAAATAGATCATCCCATCTTGCAGCTCTGCAAATGCTGCTACTTTTAAGTTTGGATTCTAACCCGGGTGACATACTGTACGGTACCCAACAAAATACTTCAGGACTGACATTCAAAGATTCACCCTTTGGAGGTCATTTCAAAGCGTGGGCAGCGTTTTAAGCAGCCTTTATAGTCTTTGCCAGCTGTGTAGAGGTGAGAAACGGAGCCAATAATTATACTTGTCTCTAAAGCTCTTTTTTCCCCCACTGTTACTCAACTATTAGCATCACTTTTAACATCAAAAGCCAAGTGCAATACCTCGATTTCCTGCTGAGACTGAGCTAGTTTCCCCATTTTATAGCATCCCATCTGCCTAAAGAATTCTAAAAATCTTTTTTTTTTGTGACTAGTTCGGCCTGATCGCAAACTGTTCATCAGATTTGTAAGCTTATGTGCTGCATGCATTTCATAACAACAGCATCAACAGTACTGCTTGAAGAATTTCTATGAAAATAAGCAAAGTGTAAGATCAGTTTGTGTATTGTTTTTGACAGTTATGTATCTTAGAGCAACTACAGTTCAGATTCTAAACATGCAAATCTTAACAGAAGAGGTTCTTTTTAATGCTGTGTGTAACTTTCACATTACAGTGAAAGCGTCGGTCATGGATGTATGTGTGGAACTTAAGCCTTATATTGACTGATACATCAAACAGAGAACTTTTTAGAAACTTAAAAGGTTTTTCTACACTGTAGGAAAAAAAAGCCCAAGGAAGGTTTGTCTTAAGTTCACAGAGAAATTTATCTATTCAGAACAAGAAATCACATTCCGTAGCCTAAAACATTATTCCAACATTTCCACTTTCCTTTCATGTTTTTCTAATAAAGAAAGTTGTCTGGAGAGAGGTTTTTTTTTTTTTCAAGCCAGTGTGATGAGATAAGCAGTATGTGTCAGAGGTCAGCTCATCCCAGAGCGCTCGGCTTCTCATTCTTGTCTTGTGCGGATGCTATGGTGAGTCAGATGAGAGCAGAAAGACGTGAACATTTAGTAACATCTCTCACCTCCCTCACAGTAAAAGCGCAAAAAAGCACAATGGGGAGTGTGCTGCAGATCAAATGCGCACGCTGCCACTGAGGACGGTTCTTAAAGAAAGAGATCCCGGCTCCTCTCATTTACCGACTGCTAGAGCCATCAGTATCGACCAGACTCAACCGGCCACCAGTAACATGTTTGAGTTATTTATTAAAACCTAAAAGTACAATTTTCAATTTCAGATAAGGTTCTCATTTGGTAAATCAGTGTCAAAACTTTTTTTGCCAACATGAAAGGAACCTTGTTACTCGGGGCTGAATTTTAAAAAAGGAAGTCACACATTACTACTTAAAAGAAAAAGACAAGTGCTATTTATACGGCGAAGTCCCTGCTGAAGCCTGAGTTTAAGTTTGAAGTTTCTTGATCTAATGAGATGGTGTAGTTCCTTTCTGCGGCATCCAGACGCTCTTTGTTCTAGCTTCAAACTAGATGATTTGGGGTTAGAGTCGATGTCAAATACAGGTCATGGAATGTCACATCAGACACAAAAAAGGACTCTTATACTGTAAAACAACAAAAAGAACCTCGCAGCCTTGTGATGCATAATTCATGCAGCTCTAAATTTATGAATTCTGATAACTGTATTGTTTTAAATGGCTCAGAGACGTCTGCGCTGAGTGATTGATGAAAAGACTAGTTTTGTTACAATCCAGTCCTCAGAGCACTGAGGGCTCCAGGTTTTTTGTTGTCGTGTGACGTCACATACTTCCTCTGTGCTCCTGTAATTAGTGGTTACACCTGTGTTAAACTTCCTGTTTAGTTTTTAGTTTTTTAAGCCTGCCCTCTTGTCTCTGTCCTTGCTGGTCTGTCACAGATGTGATGATGTGGGTCCGGTCGTGTGAGTGTTTGTCAAGTCCAGTCCTGTGTAGGTTCTGTAAAGTTGCTGTCTGAGTCCTGTGTGTCTGTGATGTTCCCTGTCATGTCTGGTAATTTAGTTCAAGTCGTGTTACGGTGTTCTTGTGTAGAGCCTGCAGTCAAGTCAAGTGGTCAAGTTGAGGTCTAGTCGAGTCAAGTCATGTGTATCACAGTCAAGTCTAGTCAAGTGTCGAGAGTTCAAGTGTGTGTTTATTCAGTTGTGTTTTGTTGTCATGTCGAGTAATGTGTGTGTTGTCCAAGAGTTATGTTTAATAAAGTTATTATAGTGAAGTCTCATCCTAGTTTAAGTCTGCGTTTGGGTCGACCACCTCTGCCCACATCAAACATTAGTGACCCAGCACTGGGTCTGTAACAAGTTGAGAAGTCTCAACATTTACTGTCATGTGGCTATTGTAATAAATATGGTGTTGGCTCAGGAATACATACAAAACATGTGTGACTTGACCCAGTTTGTTTCTGTGCTAAACTGACATTTTTAGTGGTACAGTGTGTCACATGAAGCTGTAGCATGGACCATTTCCCGGCAGTGAGATGGATTCTAGACCTGAAGCTGCAGGTCTTTGCTTTTAAAAGTCATTATTTTTCAAGTCGCATTTGTGGGTTAAACATTGTGGGCTGTCAAGGAGCCAGCGGAGCTACAGGCCTACACGGTTGCACTCCAGTAGCAGTGGTACCAACCGTTGATCAAGCATGTACAGTAAATTCACTGCCATGCATAAATCCAATGACTGTACTGTACAAAGTGAAAACATCAGTAGAGACAAGCTCCTATTCCTCTATAGACCCGGGATCCAGCTCTATCTCTGCCAGGTATTGACTCCGCTCAACACTGCTTACAGCCCCAAAATGTGATCTGCCAATACAAGGTGAAAAGAAAAAGTGCTTTAGCTAGCAACACAGAGTGTAGTGTGGTGCTGTCCAGAAACATTATTAAAAAAAGCAAAGAGGTATTAGATGTACCTGTGTTGTTATTTTGCAGTGTTGCAAAGAATACAGTTGTTGTTTTTCACCAGCTACTCATTTTACAATAACTTCACTGGTTTAGTGCAACAAAAATGATTTGCTTCGACCCACAAAAACATTATTGTGTTAATATCAACTATTTGTGTTAATATCAACTATTTGTCAATTTTTCATGTTGAAATTCTAAGACAACGCAAGACGCAATTAAAGTTTACTATTTGATATTCATATCTACATTATGAAAATACATGTTTTCTGTATCACAGTGTTCGAGATGTCATCAAACTACTTGGTGCGGCAGTGGCTCAGAGGTAGAGCTGTCGCCCACCAAACGTAGGATCGGTGGGTTCTATTCCTGGCTTCCCCAGTCATGTGCTAAAGTGTCCTTGGGCAAGACACTGAATGCACAGAGCACTTTAAACATCCCCTTGTCTACTTTGAAGGCTGCTACTCATTAACACTTTAATATGAGTACGTATGTTTATATTGCACAAAAGTCACTATTCACTAGCTTCTGTTTTTACTTTGTCTTACAATAAACTCTTTCTGATTCTGATTCTGAACTCCAAGCTGCCCCCAGTGTGTCATCGATCACTCTGTGACTCATAATACCTGGTACTGAGCCTGTTACTGACCATGGGCCAACCCTCGACCTCGTCCCTGCTCTGCCTGTTCCTCCTTGTTCTGCGATCTGACCCGATCTTTGTTTTGCCACACCATATCACAGTGTATGGGCTTTATGATCGGCTGATGCATCCAATTACCAGAGTTTCAATAAAGATCTCTCGGTAAGACACGTGTGGGGAAAGACAGACTTGTGCATTTCTCTGCAACCACTACTCATCAAATCTTGCTTATCTAAATAAAATGCTGTGGAAAGTCCTTCAGATTCCAGAACCAGAACAATTTCTGGGGCAAGCAAGCACCAATGAGAATTCCCTCAAGGGAATGTGAAACTTCAACTGAACCACAATGTTATTAAGTTTAAAAACGTAACAAACTCCTACTTTTTCTGCTTGTGCTATATTTACTATAGCTGCTATGGTGGCAATTAGCTGCTGTTGGCTAATGGCCACATGTATCAACGAGAATCATCTACATTGACTGATATCAAATAATCATTCAGTGGCTTGTTTGGCAGTGTTTGACTTGACTGATCTGTTTTAAATTCAAAACACCAGCTTTGACTCTGTGACCTTAAAAGTTTCAGCTTTGCAAAAGTTTTAGTGAAATATCATGTAGCTAAAAGCATCCTGAGAAATAAAGTTTGTTTGAAAGATACCTCATTCATATACGTTACTGTAATTAGATTTCTAGAACTAGCCTCCATCTCTTCACAGCACAGCACCATAGAGCAGATGTACAGTACAACACAAGCATCTGTAAAATGCTGTAAAACAGCACTAATGATTAAGACTGTCTATGTACTCCAGACGAAGGTATCAACACACAATCACACGCAACCGTGTGTGAGCTGTTTGGCAGCTAGTCTGACGGCCATCTTCTCTGTCAGCAGCGTTCATGTTTCCCACCATTTTGCAGGGGGGAGACAAGAGACGAGACGAAGCTAATTAATCTCACAATCATCCTGCGATTATGACGCTCTCACTTCCGTGAGCGCCGCATGCCCACATCTGCCCCACAGTGTAATACATCAGCGAGATAAAGTGGGCTCGGTCAGCACGAGGCCGCCAAGCGTCGGCCGCCTCTCACGCAACCGGAGATATTAAATACAGGACAGCTATTGGCAACGCGGACTCAGACAAGGTGTTAATTGATTAGGGAGAATAAGAGCGCTGGAGCCCGGCCAGTTTACCACCGTGATTAGACGGATGAGAGGCTCATTTATAAGCTGAACAGTCACAAGATAATTACTAAAATACACAGTAATAAACACAAAGGCAGCTGGGAGCAGCGCGGTGCGGTGATGGACAGGGCCAGAATGTGTGTATGTGTGTGTGGGTGATGATCAATGTCTCAGCTTACTTGCAAATGACGTTAGGAACTGCTTGTTAGACAAACTGCAAGATAATCACGTCTCATTTTACGCTGTTCCTAAAGCACAGGAACTAAATGAAACAAACATTCAACATTTGTTCCAAATTAGCTTGAATATTCCTTCACGTCTGCGTCTCCTTTGTGATTGTTAATGATGTAGGTCTGTGGTCTGTCTGGTTCACAAAGTAAGCAGCCGAGAACAAAGGAGAGCAGAATGC
Source organism: Macropodus opercularis (assembly GCA_030770545.1). NCBI lineage: Eukaryota > Metazoa > Chordata > Actinopteri > Anabantiformes > Osphronemidae > Macropodus > Macropodus opercularis. Next base: position 3,617,154 of record CM061105.1, read on the forward strand.
AGGTGAGGGTAGAGGTGACGTCACCAAGTTTAAAGACAAATGGAAAAATGGTCATTAAGGAAGATTTCACATTTTATTTTTAACAATATTATTAATTGCAGGAAAATTGGAAAATGGAATGAACAAACAAAAAACAAAACAACGGGTGTAGAGAGCCCTCAGATGAAATTTGAGTAATTTAACTGGAGAATGTTGAATCATCTGCATCTAAATTGTGTTTTATGAGAAGATCCCGAATTACTGATCTGTTAAAAAACATTTTCAAATTACATTCCCCTTTGTTTTTTAAGTACTAATATTGCTTCTTTTGTATCATTTTGTTTTGGTGGCTCATATTAAACAAATGAAATTATTTTAACAACATTTATTTAAGTCTCTAGCAACGTTGCTTTGACTTTCTTCCTTTCAAATTACCCTTCCCATCAGAAGTACAATTCTCTGATTCTGAATCCATCAGAACAAAAAAGATTAATTGTAATGTTCACTCCTGGGCTTATGCCTTAACACCACATATTTCAGCTACAGAGGGGACTTCTAAAGACTGAGGGCTCTCCTGCATCTAAGGACAGATCTCAGGACCTGTGGCTACCCTAGACGGGCCTTCAACAAGGCTGCATCTCCAGAAAAAGGACAACAGAACAGCCTGAGATTCCGAGCCAACGGAAGAATCTGGTCATTCCTTACATGGCCGGAGTTTCAGAAAAGCTCAAAAGGATTTTTGGAAACTACAACATACCCGTCCACTGCAAACCCGCCAACACCCTCAGACAGAAGCTTATGCATCCAAAGGACCCGACACCAAAACATAAGAGGAGCAACATAGTATATGCAGTTCAATGCAGTGAAGAGGGCTCGGAACTATACATTGGTGAAACCAAACAGCCATTACACAAGAGGATGGCCCAGCATAGGAGGAACAACACATCAGGACCAGCATCTGCTGTGTATCTCCACTTAAAAGACAAAGGCCACAACGTTCACATTCTAGACAGAGAAGACAGGTGGTTTGAACGGGACGTTAGAGAAGCTTTACACGTACAGATAAACAGCCTCTCTCTCAACAGAGGTGGGGGCCTCGGACACAACTTGTCTCCCATCTACCATGCTGTCCTTTAAACTAAGCCCAGGAAGATCAAGACCACTTCACATGTCCCCCACAAAGGAGACACTTAACGACCCTGTAATGGTTGGAGGAGGAGTCACGGTAGTTGAGAGTTCCCACCTACCCACTACCCTCACACCCCTTTGCTCTTACAACAAGCCAATACTTTACAGGTGTGAAGTGAAACCTAACTGGAGGATAAATCTGTGGTCTCTACCAACTTCCCTCAGACTAAACAAGCTAAGCTATATATACATATTATATATAAATAAAATAGATAAGTAATAGAGCACAAGAAGTGAATCTTCTTTGCCTTAAAAAAAATTGTTTCACTCCACTGTTTCACTCAATTTTCAGGGGGCACTAATTGGATTTGCTTTTGGCAAGGATTTGCAACACAGCGCAACATAAAGAAGCAGCCTTCCAGATGCTGGTGAATACAAGCTGCTGTTTAAAGTAACACAGCCGTTTATGTGTAAGGGAAGAAAACCGCTGCAGAATATGTGGTGTTTCATGCCGTCACACACAAGGAATCAAGGATTACCTAAGTAAAACATGACGAAATGGTCATTAGACTTCAAAGCCGTGGCTGGAGACCACTCCGGCATCTCTGGATTCGGACTCTCTCGACATTTCGGTGCAACGTTGGTGCAAGTCAGAGGGATTCATTTTTACAGTGTATCAAGCAATTTTACATAGTGGACATGCACACCGTCTACTAACAAGTCACACTGCCAAGTATTACACGCTCGGACAGGAGCAACAGATGCATGACCAACGACGCGAGCCAGTGACTGTGTGATGATGTAGCAGATTTAATCTCCCTGAGATCCACGAGGTTTGTGATATTTACAAACCCACAGGAAATAGACAAGGTTGTTTGTTTTGATGGATGTCACATACCATACACTGACTGTAATACCGCATAAGCTTATAACTTACACTTAAGGTGGCTGTGAAGGTCTAAGGATCTGTAGACCTGAACCACAGCCACAAGAGTACAACCGCATCTGTATGAGCCACAATCCGACATTCTGGAAAGGTGCCTAAGAAGACGTTTGCCAGTCAGTGTCGCTTTCTTTTTTTCAATTTATTATGTATACTGCAACGTCTAAACACTGATTTCAATTCATCTATAAAACGTAAATGTGTAGTAAGCTGAAAGAAGGCTCTGACCCCAAGGTAAACTGCAACCACAGACCATAATCAAGCCTGCCTGAAAATGTCCATGTTAAACTGCAAGAATTGATATTTTGGCTGTAAAGAAAGTTCAATATGATCTTATTTGTGTAAACTTAGTTCTAAATTACTATAATAATTGTAATAATTGCTACCACAATGAGTAGTGAATTTCTGTAGTGTACTCCCAGATGATGTGGATGATGGGATTTTTCAGTCCAGCATGGCTGGAAGTTTTGCTGTCACTGCTGAGATTGAATAACTCTGACAGTCTGAAGGAAACTTCAATGCCTAAATATTTAATGTTACCTATGTGAAATGGAAAGGATGGTTCCGGGGCTGCAGAATCCCACGCATCTTCAGAGAGTGGGCGTACAGTTGATTTATTCCAGTTTATTGCATAGTTTATTTGAGGTTTTGGAAAATCAATGAATAATGTTAAATGTTTATTTTACTCAATAACAGGGATCTTCTAAATCTAAATTCTTGTCTCAAATGACTTCATTTTTGTTGTTTTGCCATTTATCTGCAGGTCGTGGTTCTATGAAATTGGCCAATACAGATGAAGAGAGTTAGCATTCCTTGCCTGGTTCGCCGATGCAGTGTGAAACTTTGCAAGGTGACCCCCATTTGTGATTATTATACTTATGAATGTACAATGTTTAATCCGGTGGACTCAAAACCAAATCACATGCTAGAAAGAAACATCCAGGTATATTGTCTGCATCTAAACAGTTATTGTTTGTTTGTATTGCTCAGTAAATTATATAATCTATTAACATACTGTACACATATACAGACACTAGCAACTCACACCTACGGGGATCGTGGTTAAAGCATCTCTCAAGTTGTTTCAATTTCCTCTAAATGCATTGTAATAGTGGTCAATAATAACCAAATAGCATCTGTCCAACCTACTGTATTCAAGCGAACCAAAATACTTGGTAGAAATCGAATTGTTCGTTGGTTTGATTGGTCTGACAGCTTATAAATAATAGAAGGGGATTTAGGGCAAGCGAAACACTAGCAGACGGTGCTAAGACTCTGCAGATAACAGGAACGGTATTGCTGGAGTCCCCAACAGATGGAGAGAAAAAAAAAAGCCTGGCTGCTACATTTCTTGCACCACCTGAAAGTAATGAATGCATTGTTGGCCTAAGCAGCAACACAAGACAGACAAAATTAAACTGTCTCCTCAGATAATTACCCAAATTAAAGGCTTTCAGTCGAATACGGTCACTCGTAACCGTACAGAAATGGATGGAAAAGACGCGACTCACCACGCAGCCGGTGGAGTCCAGCTTCCGGTCAGCTATGCAGCGGAAGTTGCGGCTGCAGCCTCCGTTGTCTTTGGTGCAGTCCCTGACAGGTCCGAAAGAGTCCAGCAGCACCTCCAGAGAGTCAAACGACGAGCTGATCATCAACTCCTCCCTGAAGAGGACAACAACAGAACCACAAAGACAGTTGTCAGTTGTTTGTTTGCCTTTGTATTTGTTGGGAACTGAATCGTGAGCTGCAAGATATTACCCAGATGCCAATACCAATGGCAGCTTATCAGGCGTTTCATTAAACAGACCATTAAATACCAAGTCATATTGTGAATTATACATAACACATATTTGTGGAGATGTCAATTACATGTCATTTGGATTTATAGATTAGGTGCCATAAACTGTGTTTGTAATAGAACCTATTAAGAAGAACTTCTTTTATGCAAATGCAGTGTAATAGTTTGTCAACAAACACACACATGTTACACACGTCAACAATCAGTTCAACCAGCGCTTCTGGCTGCTAATGCTACCGCTACTGCTCTGTGTCTGCTTCGGTTGCTGCTATGCAGGGGTCTCCACGTACATCATAAACGGTTAACTAACTACATAGCCGTGTCTTGACGGTATTACAATAACGTAATTTACAGTGTAACACGAACAAACTTTGAACACTGTTCATATAACTACACTTAGCCGATGTAACTCAACGCGGCGCTACATGACTACAAACCGATAGCGCGCTCACATTACGACTCATGACTTCTGTTATTTCCAAACATAAAGTCAAATATCAAACACGATGATTTGACCTCTGAAGGATGCAATGCTCAGCATGTAAATTATGATACTGATTGTGCACTTTCCTCACCTAGAACACAGCCCAGTCACAATCAGTTCAACCAGCGCTTCTGGCTGCTAATGTAGCATTAGCTACCGCTCTGTGTCTGTGTACCGCTTCGGTTCCTGCTATGCAGGGGTCACCATGGCAGTGAGAACATCATGCTGCCACCTAGTGGCGAAAAGTGAGTATCGCTCCGCCGCTGCCTTAAAGCAAAGCAGGCGAGAACCTCTAGTGGCCATACAGAGGACTGATCTGTGATCTGGACGGGATAAATGTCCAGTGCGCCACACACACATGGTTTTCCTTGACTTATGCTTAACCCACAATGACAAAGGTGTCATAAATTTATATTTTCTTTCGGAGACGTGTTGCATATAGTTCATTCCGTTTGATTGATATCCCACAAAATGTTCCTTTACGTAGAAATGGGTTCCAGCTCTTATGGGTTAACATTTGCAAGATCAGCAGCATCACGGCTGATATTAGTTTGAGGCTGTGATTTGAGGTTCTGCAGAAATGTCTGCGGCTGGTGTTGCTGTTCTGTGTGGGATGACTCGGCAACCTGACAAACCTTGGATCAACATCAGTTTCATACTGAAATATTTATCTCATCTGCAGCGTCTAATAAGATGGATAATTGGCAAACACTGACAGCATCGCTCTGCATTATCTGTTGATTTTCTACACGATTCATTCATGCGTTACAAGTTTTAGAGCTGCTGTAGCTTCTAAAGTGCTGCAGCCGTCCTCCCGGTGACTCTTCAGGTCAACCCGCTCAAAACTTGAGGATCATGATTTCATGAAACGCAAGATCAGTATTTCATTTTTTTTCTCCCCACTGCAGCCTTGTTTAAAAAAATACTTCCAGCTGAGAAAATATTTTTTAAGAACAAGCCTGGAGCAGAATTTCATATGGATCCATTTCGCAGATCTGTTCCTGCACCTACAGTATAAAGCAATACAATAATGAACTGACCCACTACATACTACACCCCTATTTATTATTCAGTCTTGGCCCACTCAACCCCAAACTGACTCATAAGTAAATGCAAGCTCAAAGTGCCAAGTGTCAAGGTGGACATTAACGTTGATACTAATAGTGTCAGTGCATATATATATATGTGGTTCACTTGTTCCTTCCAGCCAGAACCAACTCGTGCTATATCTCCGTAATCCCGCTGACCTCACGCAGTTTAATATATTGTATTTGACAATAACAATTGGACGTTATACAGTAAACATACAGAAAATATTTGTATCCATAGGCCATGGGTGGAAAGAAGTTTGCTCAAACTAAACTTCTTGCCCAGTTTCATCGATCCATCTGTTATCCCACCCGCTTTTCCTGTTGTACTGTAACTTAAGTTACGATGTGACAGAGTGTGAATAACAATGTCCTGCATGAAAGAACTGTTGTTACCTTACCTATTGACCTTGCTCTGAGCTGCCATGTCATGTTTCTGCATTGCATCGCTTGTTTATTTGGATTCCTGCAAACCGTTTGCAAAGTCAGTGAGCAGACCAGTCAACAGAAGGACAACAATATAAGTGTTTGAGATCAGTAGAGATGAAGCACAAAGCAAGAGAGGCCCTTTGTGTTTTCTTATAGACTTTAAATCAGACCTATTTTTTACAGAGGATAAAGCTGCGGGTGATAAATAAGAAGTTGTGTAGCGGCGCTGGAACCTTGCCTTGGTAAAGAAAATCATGACCTCTCAAACACTGACAAAAATATATATATATTTATTTTTTTTCTCCCTCCCTATAACCCCCCCCCCCGAGAGAAAAGGCTCAGTTTCCTTCCCTTTCACAGTCCGACTGATTGTATCTTATAAACCAATTCTTCTTTTATAATTGCCCATTGCTTTGTTGTGACTTATTCACTGTGGACCTATTGAACAGAAGCTTGGCACATGATGAAACTCACAGCAAGTGTGAATTATTTGGAGCAATTACAGTAAGGACACATATACAGAATGTGATCAAAACAATTTATATTACAAAACACCAAAGGACTGACACTATTCATCCTGCGGCTCTTACAGTCATAACATATTGGAAATGAGCACGGGGCAACAAGATCCAAACCATTGAGGTTGTTTCCCCTCTTATCACAAACGCCTCTTTAGCTCTAACTAGTCACTGACTATTACTTTCTTGCTTCCATTTCTCTCTTTTTTGGACTCTTTCCTCCTTTTTCTCAGTTTTTCTCCCACTCTGTTCCTGATTGTGTTTCCAACAAAAGAGGAAAACATAATTGAACTGACAGAGACTTTATAACGTAATCAGAACCAATACATAATGTACTTTTTGTTATTTTATAATTGCACAAGGTGCATATTCCATTAGATTCAACTGTAACACTAACGTAGTTATGTTTGTGCAAGCGGTCTTAAGAATTAAGATGGGTTCCAGTCAAGTGTAGAAACAAACTATGATTAAGTCAGTGAGCTATCATTAGCCAACAATTCATTTAATTTGTTCTAATTATTTCTAGGGGCACTGAGATTAATTTTAAAAAGGGTCTAAAAGCAAGTTACTTGGTTTGTCAGTTTCTCATATTTCATTATTATCAGTATACACTGATACGTAACAACAGAATGTTTAATGTAAAATACATTTTAAACCATATATAATTGTCTATATTTAGGGGCCTAATTGATCACCAATAATTTCATAATTCCTACGTGAGTCCTCTGATTATTATTCTGTTGACCCTCACTGTAGCCCACTTGCCTTAATCAATCAGTCTCCTGCTTTGTGTTTTGACAGAGTTGCTGAACGCACTTCTGTTTTCCTTTCTGCATGTTCATGACTCCCATGTCATCCTGTATTTGTTTTGCCTGTAAGTCTGATCTCTCTATGTTGTCCATTAACGTCGCTTCGCTACATTCGCCTTCCTTCGCGTTCCCGTTTGTTGTCCTCCATTCGCTTCCCTCTGACACACCTGTGACAGATAAGTAATACCTGCAAGATCTTTAATATTCTATCTGAGACAGCTGTGGGCACTTCAAAAGGCAGTAAATGTAAGACACAATTATGGTTTCCATCAACATGGATGCTACAGTATACAGTACAATGGAAGGCTTTGCAATATGAAAAAAACATTAATTCAGCCTGTTCATCGTTGAAGAGCACCACTAAAAATGGTTCAATACCAACTAATTTGCAGCAATTTACTTGCGTTAATTATCTATTCAAGTTTGAGAAAGTCTAAAGATTGCATGAAAATATAATTCTCACATAATTGTTTTGATGTATTTGATATTAAGAGTCTGATTTGCAATAACATTGCATCCAGTGAATAGTAGTGAATTTAGTGCCATAACTTGTACATGTAAAATTAAAAAAAAAAAAAATTAATACAAGCATGAAGAGAGATCACATTTCTCCTACATTAGCTTCTCTGCATTGGCTTCCTGTAAAATCTAGGATAGAATTCAAAATTCTCCCCACTTACAAAGCTCTTCATAATAAAGCTCCATCTTATCTTAAAGACCTCATGGCTCCTTATGCTCCCAACAGAACGCTTGGTTCTCAGAGCGCTGGTCTGCTTGTGGTTCCTAGAGTTTCTAAATGTAGAACAGGAGGCAGAGCCTTTAGCTGCCAAGCTCCTCTATGTGGAACCAGCTTCCAGTTCAGGTTCTAGAAGCAGACACCCTCTCTAGTTTTTCTTTTGGATGAAGTGTATAGTAAGAGATGGTTCTGGTCTCGCTGAACCATCTCTTAGTTAAGCTGCTATAGGCTCAGATGCTGGGGGACGTCCTTCATTCACTGAGCTCCTCTGGTTCTTGGTTTCTTTTATCCACTAACATGCCTCCATGTCCACATTTGACTAATGTTGTCTGTTTCTCTCTCCTAGTTGTGCTTCTCCCCTTCTGTCTCTCTCTGTCCTCATCTACAGGTATCGTCAGACTCAGAGTCGTGTGTCTCCAGTGTTCAGCTGCTGGTCCAACCATCCTGCCTGTGTCTGTTGCTGCTTGTTTTTGTTGTGTTGTTTTCTCTATTCTCTATCCCTTCACCCAAGGCAGATGGCCGCCCACACTGAGCTTGAGTTTGCTGGATGTTTCTTCCGCTATAGAGAGGGAGTTTTTCTGCTGCCATAAAATAAAATTTATTGATTGACTACAATTAAAAGCTTGCTCTATGTGGGATTTCTTTGGGTTTAGTTGTGTAAGGTCTCAAACCTTACTTGTGAATGGGCGCTATATAAATGAAATTTATTTAAATTGAATGAATAATATATGTTTTTTAATAGCAGGAATTACAACTCATTTGAACAAAAATAAAAGTGATGAAAAAAGAAAGGCTGACTCGTCCACCAGTCATAACTGCCACGAAGGCAGCCATTGGAGAGAGAGGACAGTTTGCCAGAGATGATAAGGCAGAGAGAGGACAGTTTGCCAGAGATGATAAGGCAGTGACAAATGATTATCAAACATGAGAGAACACAGCTCAAAAACTGTGCAAATAAGCATCAAGAAGGTGTCTCCACGCGGCCCCTGGGAAGAACTAAACGCAACATTCATCAGATCACGGATCAGGAGAAATGAATTATTTGCACAGTGTCTTCAAGAAAGATAGAAATTAAATGTTAAATTTAAAAAAAAAAAAGGGTCAATTGAAATGTGTAACCATGGAGTAGAGCCGTTGATGGAAGTATTTACGCAACATGCATTCATTAAAAAAATGTCTTCATTTCTTTAATTTCATTTCAAGGAGCTGTATTCCTGAGCATCTTCTGGTTATTGTATAAATGTTATGCAAGTATTTATTAGATTAACACAAGTGCTCTAAAGGAAAAAGAAGCATTAGTTGGAATGCTTCATGTCACATTTTAAATATCTTTACTCCTAATACTAACTTCTAAACCCTGTTTAGACTGAATCGAGACAGTCAAAGTCAGCACATCCTTTAAACCAGCGCGTCTCCTAATTATACTAACTACTAATTATACAATACAGTCTTAAAAATCTTCGTAGAAACCTTTTAACGCTAAATATGTTGTATATGTTATATATTATAATATAGGAATCATCATCTGCTACGCCTGTTGTATTAAACAAAATATAATTATATTGTCACAGCACCAAACATCAGCTGTACAGCTGTTTGGGCTTACCTCTCATGGAGAGTGGGAAATCCTGAACAGATGGGTTTTTTAGCTGGGATTTGAAGCGTGGGAGTGAATTCAAGAGTATGTCAACTGTGCAACAGTGGGAGCAAATATAATATTTATCAATATATATAGTTGCAAGAAAAAGTATGTGAACCCTTGAAGATTACATGATTTCTGCATAAAATGATCTTCAGCAAAGTCACAACATTAGAAAAACACAGTTTGCTTAAACTAATACTGCGCAAACATTACATGTTTTCATGTTTGTATTGAACATAACATGTAAACATTCACAATGTAGGGTGGAAAAAGTATGTATGTGAACCCCTAGGCTAATAAGAAGAGCTATAATAAAAACACACCGTCTTTGAGTTTATTGCTCTCAAGAAGCATTGCCTGATGTGAACCATGCCTCGCACAAACTCAGAAGACCTACGATCAAAACTTGTTGACTTGCATGAAGCTGGAAAGGGTTACAAAGTATCTCTAAAAGCCTTGATCTTCATGTGTCTATAGTACGAATGGACAATGTTCAGCACTGTTACTGAGATGAAGAAAAATCCTAGAGTGTCAGCTAGAGACCTACAGAAGTCTCTGGCACATGCTAACATTTTTGTTGACAAATATACAATAAGTAAAACATTAAACAAGAATGGAGAATATGGGAGGTGTGGTCTCTAGTCCAGGAATTTCTGGACGTAACATAATGTGCTCCACCACTCTGTCAACCCCAAGCAACGCACAGCAAACAGAATTTAAATAAAAGCGGTATCTTTATTGACGAGCAGTCCTCAAAACAACAAACAAATTCAAATTTTTACCCTAACTTACCTAGCCAAAAGAAAAGGAAAAATAAAGACGCATAACCTGTGCTCCTAACTCACAAAAAAACAAGAGAAAAGTGTAAATAACAAAAAAGGCACGTTTGAAGTTTGTAAAAGAGCACCTGGATGTTCCACAGCACTACTAGGTAAATATTCTGTGGACAGATGAAACTAAAATTGATTTGTTTGCAAAGAACACACAACGCTATGTGTGGAGAAAAAAAAAGCACAGCACACCAACATCAAAAGCTCATCCCCATTGTAAAACATGGTGAAGGGGGCATCATGGTTGGGGGCTGCTCTGCTGCCTCAGGGCCTGGACTGATTGCTTGTCATTGACTGAAAAATTAATTCCAAAGTTTATCAAGACATTTTGCAGGAATATTTAAGACCATCTGTCTGCCAACTGACGATCCACAGAGGATGGGTGATGCAACAGGACAACGACCCAAAGCATAGAAGTAAATGTAAAGTAAAAGTAAAACAGAATGGCTTCAACAGAAGAAGTGAGTGGCCCAATCAGATTCCTAACCTCAACCCAAATGAGATGCTGCTGCTTGATGACCTCAAGAGAGCGATTCCCACCAGACATCCCAAGAATATTGTTGCACTAAAACAGTTTTGTAAAGAGAAATGGTCCAATATTCCTCCAGACACAGGTCTGATCTGCAACTACAGGAAACGTTTGGTTGAGTTTATCCATGTCATCCCAAAGGGTTTACATACTTTTTCTTGCAACTGTATATTACCAAGGGGGAGAATGTAAATGATAAAGAGCAGAGGCCCCAGGACAGATCCCACAAATGTGGTGACTGGGAGTGAGCACAATGCGAATGAGCCAGAGAAATAAAAGTTAAAGCAAGCCAGAGGTGAGTGAGTGATGCCAATAGCAGGTGAGCGTGTCTAGCAGCACAGAATGTGAAATGGCGTTGAAGGCCGCGCTCAGATCAAGCAGAATGAGGACGGACAAAACACCAGAATCAGCTGCTAGAAGGAGATCATTAGTCATTTTCAGTGAAACTGTTTCAGATTTTGAACACAGAATAGAATATGAAAGAGGAGCATGGAGCTGAGAAGCAGTTTTTCAAGTGGACAGAGATTACTGAGGTCACTGGGATCTGCACTGGGCTGTTTAAGGACAGGCGTAACGGCAGCTGGTTCGAGAGGAGAGACCACTTGGCAAGTTGATGATTTGGATTTTTACATTATGTCAGAAATTTCAGCAACGGAAGGAAGAGTGAATACTGAGAGGAGAGGAGAGGAGAGGAGAGGAGAGGAGAGGAGAGGAGAGGAGAGGAGAGGAGAGGAGAGGAGAGGAGAGGAGAGGAGAGGAGAGGAGAAGGGACCACTAGGGGAACGGGGAAGGATGGATTTTATGACTGAATAAGTTGCTGATGGACATTTTTGACAAATCATTACTCGCGTGAAGGAAGTGAATTAAGGGGTTGTGTGATATTTCTGAACAGAGACAAAGCCCTTAAGTAATCTTCACTCAAATGAAGTAGACCAGAGTGGTACTGTATGTGCGTAATACAGTCCTTATAGTGAGAAATATTCATATGCATACGCAGTCCGTCTTTTTGTAGGCACATTGAGGTTGGCGCCACTAATCCATTCACGTAGTCTGAGAGTCGGGTGAACCAAGGTGAGGAACACGTAAAAAAATAAAATAAAAAGAACAGTAGCCTTGTCTAGTCTAGTGTTAAAGTAAGTGGAGCCAGGTTTTAAGAGGTTATAAACATGGCTGTTGTTATAAGAGACTAAATCATCCAGAACCCTGTGCACTAGAGAGGCAGGTAATACCAGCAGTAAGAGCGTGTGTGTACTGATATTGTTAATATGGTAACATGTGGTGGGTTGGTGTTAAATAGTGATAGATTAACACTGAACGATATTATCATATGCCCAGATGATTATATTACATCTGTCTTTGCAATGAAAGAACGGCAGATCAGATCTCAAGTAGCTGTCCAGACAGGATATAAAGTCTAAGGGTGCTGGTGACATTGTCAATATGGATATTAAAGAGAAAAGAGGGACAGATCAGATGTCAGGAATGTAGCAAAGTCATTTAAAAGCTTTGATAGGTCGATAAATAATAGCGACGATGTGGGAACACGTCCCAATACTACAGCTATCAGACCTTTTATGGTAATGGGAAGGCTCTCCACTTCCTCCTTTGCCAGGGTTACGTAGTTGACAATTGGACACAAACCCTGAAGGAGTGGAGTCTTTTAATGGAATAAAATCTGTTCATCATAAAAGGCACATTCAAGAGATCCTGGATGTGGTGTCCCTTGGTCATAGGCGAACAAACATGGGAGCTGATCGACCTGGTGCGACTGGCTAGAACGATGTGCTTACAACCCTGGCCAGTGCTTCAATGAGACGTGGGCCATATGGACTCAGCGGTGGAAAGTCCTACGAGATCCTCTACGGAGCGAATCTCGGCCCGGGGTTGGACGGCAATGTCAGGCGCTGTGTGTAGCATAGCCAGCGAAAGGCTCTGAAAGGCGGACGTGGTGCCAAAAGCGCTCAGCAGTCGAGTTCAAACAGCAAAACAATGAGGCGGCAACGCCAGTGAGGCCACACGAAGACACAAAACAAGCCAGTCGTAAACTGCAACCGACTGTAGTTGTGTGTTTGTAGGTTTGTTGTCCTCCACGTTAGTACGTCTCATTAGTCCAATAGTCGGGCTGATACACAAATGGCATCATGTTGTTGTATTATTTTCACAAAGACGAAATCCCCTATGATAGTGAGTTTCTTGACCTACAATATAACATGAGACAAATGAAGTGACTTTTTTTTTTTTTAAGAATTAACTCCAACGTGTTGAAAAACTGTAAAGACCTATTTCGACAAGTCACCCATGCTTTGCATCAGTCAGTCCAAACACATGAATGTATTTTTCCTTCCTGTTCTGAGAACTCAAGTGGCGTAAATCAGCAACCGACTGTTTTAATTGTCACATGCCCGCCTGCGCACGCACACCCCATCTACACGTGCACGGCCAACTGACTATCAAGTTTGCAGCGGCTGGAGGATTTTTGTCCAGCAACAAGCGCAAATTGCCCATTTTCTAGATTTGCTTAGTGACAGAAGTCAAGCGGCTTTAACACTATTCGAAAACCATAGTGAGTGAAAATCAATCAACCTCGAAAGGAGCAGAATTAATTAAACAAAACACCGCCGTGTTCCATTCTCACTCTTGGGGCAAAGTCTCATCCTTCAAAATGAGTCTTTCTTTCAATTCGCCTCCTGTTTACAAAAAAAAAAGAAGAAGAACGCGAATAGCTGTTGACGTGTGCGTGCGCATTTCAGTGTGTCTGCTGCTGTTGGGGAACGACCTTGATCAACAGCCGCCTGCTTTCAATTAGAACCGGCAGGAAACCATGTAATGACACATGAAGCATGATGATGTGCTCCATAGCAAGTGAACCAACTATGCCTGTACAAATGGAGCCAGTGGCGCAACTGCTAATTTCATACACTGATTACGCATTTTATTGCATATTAACTTTCCATATTTCACATATGCGGTGTACTTTTTATTATAAAGCATTTCCCAGTTGCCTGGTGACACCCAACCAGATAGACGCTCTGCTTCGTTAACAGGACTGACACGATTGCTAGATGAGTATCAGCTTGTTTAAATATGTCTTGACACCTGACAAGAAAGTCAGTTGTGATTCTCACATCAATTTGTTGCCTTCGACCGCGACAGCGTTGCCGCTATGAATGTGGTCTAATTTACATTTCTAAAAACAGAATGTTTTTAACTGTACATCTCTTGCACTGCTTCTCCTCAGTGTGTTACTTTATGCTTGTCACCGACCCACACATCCTATACTGAATATTGGTCATTGTGTCACAAAAAGAAATTTGCAATTGCAGTTTAGTTAAAAGGCAACAAATTGAAAATGTGATCTAAAGATAAAACAACAAGTCCAACTCTGGTTCATTCAAATTGGCTGTCATTACATTTGTCTCGTCATAAATGTGTTTTTGCTCTGAACCTACTGTAACATCTGGAGTTAATGTCACACTTTCACTGCAAAACCGCTTAATAATTCAACTGTCTTCCTCCTGTCACCTAAGCCCAGTTTAATATCGGAAATGTTTTGACAAGTTTTATGTAATTCTCAGTCACTGCACATACTGTAAGAGCAGCTTTTCCTTGTAGGAGCTGACACCCATTTAACAATAGTAAAATGTTTCTTTCCTTTCTTTCTCTCTTCCCTTGACAAGGAATTTTCCCTTTGTGTTTGTTTATTCTCCATTTTTTTTTGTTTTTTTTCCCCGCCTCTCGATAATTGATTTTGTGTTAAGAGTTTTATTACCGCCTGAGTCATGGCCGCAAAGACCTCTGCATCACCCTCGTAGGGATCGCGGCAACAATAGTAAATAAAGCACGAATGCTGATTAAATGAGAAGAAGAAATGGTGTGGTGGGCCAGGGTGGGGGTGTGTAACAAAACGTCAATATGTCCTTTTGGTGATGCTTCATCAGAGACAATAAAAAAAAAACAGAGTCGAACAGAAAACAGAACTTGCTCTAAATACTGCTGAGCTTGGTGCAGCAAGACTTCCTTTCACAGCCTATTAAATGTTTTATTCCTTTAAAGCTTCTTCTATCAGATCTGTAAAAAGAAACCACTAGAAAGAAATAGTGAGGAAAAGGTGCCAGTACATGGCGTGTCTTACCGTACGTCTACCGCGTCCTCCATGACTGTCATGTCAGTCTTGCACTTGGCTGAGGGGTTGATGGCGAGCTCAGCAGGGGGGATGACAAAGCTTTTACTCAGTGGCAGCCACATTCCTTCTCCTAAGGTGTATGTAAACCTGCCGAGTAGAGCATGAGTGCACGCATTAACCCCTTTATCAATCATCACTATCATATCTGGAAAAACATTTCATTTCCCACTTTCTTTTAAAATTTGTTGTTATTATTACTTTTTATGCTGATTTAATATATGACCTGCATTTCCTTAAAATTTCTTATGGTTGAAATTCTATTATGAAATGACCCTTTATAAAACCCTAAATATCATTTTATCCCAGTATTTCAAGTAAATAGAAAAACATAGCAGCGGTGTCGTCAGACAAAGGGATGTGACGCCAATGCCTCACATCCACGTCATCCTCACGTGAGGCTGAAAAACCTTATTCACATTTGACACTTGATGTGTCGATTGAAATCATAGACTTAAAGACACTAGAAATGGACGACTGGAGCTGTTTTGGAAGTTTCAGTTCTGGACATGATGTCACGTCCACGTCATAAAAAGGTACACTCGGCATCTACAGGTGTTGTTGTCACCGTCCGTAAAGGGGTTAAAGCATAGAAAGGTTATGTATTTAGTGTTTTCATGGTCTGTGAAATACATTAGTAAACAATTATGGGTAAAAAGAAAAAAAGTCACCTCATCTGGTAACAGATGGTACCAGATTCAAACCTGGAGTTTGTGTCTTCATTTTTTTCCCCAGGTTTTATGTCACAACTCCTGCCTAAACTTTTAAATTTCCAAACTTCATATGCAAAATTCTAAACAAACTAGTTCTTTTGAGCTAAATGACATTTGCTAATGACAGTGTTCATTAGGTGCAAAAACAATCACGACACAATATAAATTTGGTCACGGTTTCATCAGTGGTCCTTGCTACATGAGTGATTCTAACGATCTCTCGGTGGCTAGGTATTATTTGTTTTACCTTTCAGGAAAGTTATACAATTTGCCTCACTCTGTTTCTGAACAGAAGGACATTGTGTGTACTTTGGTTGCAATGAATACGTAATGAGAAATCCTGAGAGAAAAAAAAAAAAGGGGGGGGGCAAGTAAGAGTTTCCCCTGAGACAAAACGGGGCTATAAATCTGTAAACAACACGTAAACAACAGATGTCTGGAACAAGGGCTTTAAAACAATTCTTTATTTGTGAGTCAATGGACATCATCAATCTTTAAACACCGCGGATGAAATGTAATGCTTCCAACCTTAAGTTAAACAGTCCACGCTGATTAACATCCAATGCATTATTAGCGCTGATGAATTATGCATGGCTACTTGTAGTACAAAGGAGGGAAACCTGTTGATTAAATAGTTAACAACCGTTTTTATGCAGACTAAACAGATTTCAATATTCACAAATGTTCTATTTGCATTTAATAAAAATGCTAACTTGGCATAAGGAAAGGACAGTGGAATGTGGGACTGCATGCGTTACTAGTCGCTTTAAGAGCAGAGATGATTCAAGCACTGTGGAGGCGGAACACTTAATTACATCCATCCGTTTATCCCAATGTCAAGTTCAAGTGTATCAAAATCTTTCGGAGTTTATTAATTTGTTAGTTGTTTTTTTTAAAGCCTGTGTGTGTGTGTGTGTGTTTGTTTCTGGAAATTCGTAAGTCATTTCGCCTTCTCATCTGGGACAAGCGACGCACCACCAGACCAAGTGAAAGTCCCCGTGATGCAGTGTGACGTATATGGACGACCACAGGACGAATTAGCAGCCGCTTAATGAGCACTGCTTTATAATGGACAACTGGGGACTGGTGCGGTAAGCTGCTATATGACTTATCTGGTTCACCCTGAGAGAAACAGGAGGCGGAAAACACCAGGAGTTCCCGCGAGACAACAGTTTGTTGAGTGGAAAACATGTTTTCAGAACAGGGAGCAGCTCCTGGTGTTTAATACTGTGTGAACGGCAAACACTGCTTGTTTGAATGCTGATGCTCAGCATTTATCTCCTCTTGCACTCGTCCTCAAAGTTGCTTTGTTGCATATAGCGCTGTGACGCTAATTGCCTCATTTGTTTCTGTGTACAGTGGTAACTGTAAGCTTTAGCAAACCAAAACATGGCTGCGTAGTCTCTGACATGGGTGGATGACATACGCACTGTAAGGTCTCACGGGTGGGAGTCAACGGGGTTGTTTGGTACAGTTTAAAGGTGGAGGATGAAATGTTTAACGTACGGATGCGGGAGTAGTGTGTACACACAGGAAACTCTACTGGGGAGTATGAGAAGGAAAAAGGCTTCTTTCAGAATAAAACCTACAGGAGACATAGCAAACGCAGACATTTGTGTGATGCAGGTTTCCCCTGTCAGATGCCACGAGTGGGCCTCAGAAGGGGTGTGTGTGTGTGTGTGTGTGTGTGTGTGTGTGTGTGTGTGTGTGTGTGTGTGTGTGTGTGTGTGTTCCTTTTTACTGTAAGTGGTATCACAAACTGGGTTTTTGTTGCTTCTGCTGCTAGGGAGCCAGAGTCCTGTAATGAAGGCAACAGTGCATCCTCTGTCAGATGTGTTCTCTTCACATGTCATTTTGGGAAGACAAACTTTGTTAAGCAGCTCTATCACAGACAAGAGCACTTCTGCTATGAATTCTACAGACTCATAGCTGTGTAACTTTGAACTTAGGCCTAAAAGACCATGGCCGTCGTCAGAAACAAAAAAAGGGAAAAACAGGGTCGAGTGGAAATGCGGTAGAGTGAATCCTTCGCAGACCTTATCCGCTTAGCCACTATAACAATAGGTCCACATGACACAAAATCTCCCAGTTGCACCAAACGCCACACATACTCCAACAACCAGCCATCTTCTTACAAACAGCAGGCAAGGGAATATTGGAAGAAGGGAACCACACTTGTTGTTCAGGCCGATAGAGAGGACAACTCTTGTTAGCCCAAGATGAAACAGCTCTTCTTCAAGCGAGCAAACCTCTTCTAAACATCTTCTAAAAATGCTTGGGTAGAAGCAACAAACAGAGGATGGAAGAGCACAGTTTGCAAAACTAGTCTCCGGTTTTTGATTCAGTCGTGGCCGTTGGTGTGTGGATGGAATCCGGAAAAGAGGAAAACTTGAACCGGAACGAGGATCCGAGGAAAGAGGATCAAATCAGCAAACCAGTCCACAAAGGTAATGACGAAGGAAGACCAGCAGCCGAGTCACTGGAACTCAATGACTAAGGTCAGCAAAGTACAGGAAGCTGACCTAAGATAGCCCATACGTTTCATTCTGCAAGGCCTGGCTTGAGCACATCCAGAGCAAGAAGATAAGAACTGCCAGCAACAACAAAACGACATCGCTTAGACGAGTGAGGCAGGAGAAGCGTGTACGAAAACCACAACCTGGTGGAGGAGGCATGGTTTGCCTATGGCGTAGAAGAACGGGTGAGAAACAAACGGAGAGGGAGAGAGAAAGGAGCTGGTGACCCTTACGCCCATTAATTTGAGCTCAGTGTCTCACTAGGGTGCACCAGCCAGTTCTCCATGGGTTGCATAATTCTTGGCAAAATGTCATAATACTGCGGAGGACAGCGAGAGTGTCTTTTAATCAGCTTTACAAACATTTAAACACGTTATCAGCCAACAATATGAGAACTCACATCTCGCTCCAGTAAAAATAAAGTAGTCGTGCCTTTTTAATTTGCAAATCCAATTTCGAACTCTATTACATAGCAAACGTTGTCTGTGTCTGGTCTACAAAAGGCATTTTGCGAGCGCAATTTAGGCCCTTCTCATAATCATGCAGGAGAAAGTCCATCAAAGTCAGTGTACCAGAATTATAATAAGTTACTTGACTATGCAATCTTGTGCGTGAGGCATTGTGCAAGCGCAATGGAGAATGTTTTGTGAAGTTTCCGTTACCTGAAAATGCGATCAGAAGGTTGTTCTCCCATCACAAGATCAAAACCACGCTGGAAGATGGTGTAAGGCCAGGGACTGGCATCAACAAAGAAAAGATCAGAGGCACGGACAAAAAAAAGAGAGGAGAGAATAAAAGTGTGTGTTAAAATCAAAGCCAGAGAAGCAGTGAATTTTTTAGTGTATCCACCCTCCTAATCTAACCCACCTAAAATCACAAGCCGTGTTTCAACTTTGCATCATTCCCGCCTTCTAAAGCCTCCGAAATCACACACGGCATTAAGATCTGTGCTGTGTGTAAACATGCTGATTGAAAAATTTGTTCTGCGACAGCTGACATGCAACGTGACTTTGGCTCAGAGCTATTTACCAGGGGGAGGGGAACGAGAGAAGCTTGACAGCGTAGGACCAAGCGGGAGAAAGACAGAAAGAGCAGACAACGGGGAAAAAAAAAAGAGAGTAGGAGCGAGACAAAGACATAGAGGAATGGTGAGGGGACGAGACAGATGCCACCAGGCAGGAGTGAGAGAAAGGGAGAATGATGGAGATTAATGGTAAGTGGCAGCTCAGGGACTTAACAGTCTGCAAAGTGTGAGCGTAAGGAGAAGAAGTGACAGAGGCCCGATGTCATTCTGAGCAAACTCCTCCACTACTGTAAGCAAAAAAAAAAAGAGCATCGAGGTAGAGGGGAGCGGCATCCCTGCCACAGGCGGCGGCCATTAAATATGTATGTCACCCCAGGGTGCTTTAAATGACAGGGCCACGACAGGGACACAGGGACAGCACCAGGGACAGCGGTGCAGGGGTCGAAGGAAAAATTCTGATGTAAAAAAAAAAAAATCTACATGTTGTACAAACACTGTGGCTGCCATGGAATACTGTTAAAATAAAAAGGAAGTGGCACAATCTACCTGCTGCTGAGGATATATACAGTATTTATTTTTGTATTATTTTAATTAGGTTACTGATGATCCATACAAAAACAAGCATTGCTGTCTGCTACCATGCATAACATCCTTCAACACTGCAAGTTCACTTCAAACTATAAGAATATCATGAAATTTGCAACTGATACCAAATTAAACAGTCTGATGTTTTGTTTACCCATTAGAAGCTGCCAGGAATATCTTTCTCAGATATTAATATGCTTACACATAGTTGAAACCCTCCTTTATCACCTAGTGGTTGGCACTGTGGCAGCGGTGAGATCTAAATGTCAAGGACATTTTCATAAGCAGTTGTGGAAACCAATTAAGCATTTATGTGACTTCCTAAGACCGGGTCTGAAAGAGCGTTTTTCTAAAGCCAAAAAGATACCAAGTGATGACCTGGAATCATTAACGTAATACAGAAAAAGTGGCCCTGAGCCAAAGAGGTCGGCTGAGCAAACACCACAGTTAAGCTCCTGTCCTCAAAAACAGAACAATTAACTGCAAATGGATAATTTTCCTGCTGGTTTGAAACTCGTGCTATGACCAGCTATGTGACTTTGACCATACTGTAGCACCGCCTCACTCATACAGAGCAGATGAGCTAAGGGCCTTGCTCAAGGGCATTGCTGTGGCGTTGATGAGTGAGGGGCAACTGCAGCTTTTTCAAATCTTTCATATTTTACTGCAAATAACAGTTTGCAGAGCTTTATCTCCAGTCAAAAACACAGTGCACGTGATCCACCAATTAGTTTCTTATAGGTCTGCACAGTTAAAGTGCTTCTGCAGTTTAATCTGATTGTAAAAATTAACTAGCTTCGGCAACATCAGCGCATCTGCGACAGGATTCTTGTGCTTATATATCATCCCTCCATCATCTTGACTTCATAATGAGCAATCACAGATCCTCCTGAGGTGATTAACGTACAGTAGCTTACCCCTGATTGGGTCCCCACTCACTGCGTATGCAGAGGTGCTTGTAGACCGGGTCCTTCATGTAGCCGTCCAGGCAAAGACATTCGCCTGCAAACAGAAGAGTAATTCAATCACGTCTTAATTGCAGTCAAGGCTTTTCTGAACTCGATAGAGAGTTTCCTTCACTGCTTTGCTTTTATTTTACTCCGTTGGCACTATCCTGAAAATGATGGTCTCGAAGCAGTCAAAACACTCTCTACTTAGCGTAGAGTGCATTTTCATGTTATTAGGTTTTCCCTTCAGGTGTAGCTATTTTAGGTTTTTTTAAATATCCAGTTGCCTTCCTAAGGTTCTTCTAATGACGGTGTTTGTAATGAATGACGTACATAAGTCCAGATTCCAGCTCAAGTGGAAGGTACACAGCGTTGACGATGACTATTATTGATTGTGTCACTAATGTTAAGATAAGACAGAGATAAGCGAAGATTCGATTAATACACTTCAGAAATCTCTGCAGGGAAATTCAGAATAATTCAGTTGACAACAATTTAACTGATTGTCAGACGTTTTATTTTTTTAGGATGTGATTTTTGGTTTACAAATATTTCCCAAATCTCATTCTAACTTTTCCTAAAGCCTGAACACACAACCACGTCATCATCTTAATCAGGATCCGCCACTTACATGTATAGTCAAATGACATACTAGGTTAATATGGTTACTAATGCATCAACCCTGTCACTTAAACTAGACTAACGGCCACACATTCAAACTAAACAGCTAAGTTAAGCATTAAATTGAAAGAATTAAAAAGATAAAAATCATTTTTGTGACCTCAGATTTCCATTCCTGCTACTATTGCTGTCACCATTCACTTTTAACAGCTTTCTTGCCATCGTGTTGTTTTAGAATTTATTGCTCCTCCGGCAACACTCAGTCACAAAAAATGATTTTAATTTCCAAAACTCAGGGTCACCTTTTAATTTGTTTAACATTTAATTTGACGAATCTTTAGTTTAACATCTAATTTGACGAACTTCTGGAAACGCTTCAAAAATACCGAAGTAACTTATTCATCAGGCTGCACATACAGTGTTTGACGCAGGTGTCTGGCTGGTCCCAGTGACTAACATCCTCTACCTAAATGGAAAGTAATTAAATTAGTTGTTCGTCTAATGAATAGAGACTCTTGATATTTACTAAAGCAAAGCTTGCCTGGCTCTGTAATTCTGATTTAATTCTGATTCTGAATCAGGCCTAAGGCATTATTTTAGGGCATTTTTAAATAGGTTGACGCTCATCTGCACTGTCCACTGACTGAGGACGAGGCACAGTGCTCGTGTAAAACAGCTTCCACCCCCCCCACACCCGAGTGTCATAGCAGTACCTGACCAGCGGGACCACAGCGGTGCAGTGGTGAAGGGATTTGGATTCATGCTGTCATCCTGTGAAGCCTTTTAGCAAAGAACAGCGAAACATCAGCTTTTTGTTCTGCTGTCAGCTCTCGAGAGAAATGTCAGCATTGACTTTGCTCAGTATGATTGATGGGGCCTCACCTTTGGTTTAGAGTTACTCAGGGGTAACATGTAAAACACGCTCTGCCCATGCACAATGGGAGGCAAATGAAGGGCACAAGCCCTGGGCTTTTATGCACCACTGTTAATGGAAAAGGTCAACTGTCAGTACCTGCCAGGCTAAAGAGAATCCTATTCAGTGATTCTTCTGCTCATGGTGCTTGAATAAAGGGGAAATGACTCAACTCACTCTTTTTTATATTTGATAACATACCACATACTCAGAAGCATCTTTTGAATCCACATTGACTCAACGACTAGCTGTAGTTAACAGGAATGGTTTTTATAGATTACACATGCAATTAAAAGAGTCTGTTCTGGGGGATGAAACGGAAGTCAAGGCTGGTACAAAGATAATAATTCAACCTATCGAACTACTAGCATCTTTCTATATCTTTCGACATTTCTATTCTGTCCATGTTGTAGCGATGGCGAGACGAAGCCTTTGCGTCGGCGTCGAAGCTCATAGTCAACCACCTCATGGAGCGGCTCATTTCAGGAGCTCATTTTAACCTACTGCCATCCAGTGGCCAGACTTTACGAGTTTGATCTTCCACAGCGCCGTTATTATGGACAAGTAGAGGCTTTTAATGCTACAGTTTGTTGTCTGTGATGTTACAATTATCCCACTTTATGCTGAGACTTCTTTAAATCAATGTTCAACCAGGAGGCTTGTCTGTGAACTGTGATGGATACTGAGAAGAATTTTACGCCATCCATGTTTTTTTAGCGTAATTATCCAACAGGCTGTTTTTAATTATTTATATGACTTTTTTTGTGAAAATGCCGCATCTTACATCTCAGCATTTAGCGCTGTGACCACAGGATTGTTATAAATAAACTCCCTGTGCGTTATGAAGATTTAACTTGGGTGAACCTTTTCCTTCATCAGTGTCTTTTGCATCTCTGCCGGCTTTGTAGCAGTAATAACGTGGCTCCGGCTCCTGAGGTTGATGTAAATCTCCCACTGAACACGAGTCTCCAATAATCAAACAATCAAGTGCTTTCCTGAAAATGTTTATAGCGTTTAAATAGCGGCTTTTCCACACGGGCTCCTGGAGGTAGAAGGCTCGGAGGTGAATTTACTACGTTTACGCTCTCACTTCTCATTCTCATTCCAGCTCATTATGTCATAAAGCTGCTACAGTAAGTTAAAGCACGGCAAATTTAGACTGCTTTTTCCTCAGGCTCCGTCTGAACAATAAGACATAGTAGCTGTAACTTAAATCTGCCTCTCTATAGACTCTTCACCTGCCTGATTTACCATAATGCCCCTTGGCAGCTCTCGCTACTTGCAGATACTGTAGCTCTGTACATAATTGCTACGTTGTGAAATATTCAGTGTAAGAGCTGAACTGTTTGCCACTAGGAAGCCAGTTTTACACACTGAGTGACAGATGACATTGTGCCCGGCAAATAAAATAAAACATCTGGAGCATTAATGAGACAACAGAAGCTGCAGAGCTGCATTGTTCCATTCGTTCCAGACTTAACGTAACATTACGGTTTGGTTGCACTCTGAGGTTACAGCAGTTCAAGCTTGTTCTTGTACAATTTGTTCCATTCCCTAATTGCTAAGACAACACTTGCCTTTCTAGGCATCGCGTCGTATTTTCATCACTTCCCACAGTTTGTCACCTTTTAAAATCATGTGCATTTACTGTAGCGGTGACAGGGCTGAGCAACAAAAATAAAACAACCCCTTCGTCTTTCATGTGGGCAGCGAAAAAGGCAGCACTAGAACTATTTTCCCAGTATAGCTTATATTCACATTCAGCAGATTCTGTACACTTATTATTCAGTCGCATTAATCAAACCAGTATGTTATGATGTAGGAGCACGTGTCTCCAGAGGCACGACGTGTCAATTTAGGTTTCATAAAAGGCCCAAATGCTGCACACGCTCGACACACAGACACAGAGAAGGAGCCCGTAAACTTCGCCCCAAAGTGTCCGAGGGTTGAGGGCTCTGCGGGAAGGGAAGCGCCGCTCATTAAAACGTCCACCATGTTTCTTTTAATGTCTCACGGTAGCAGCTCAGATATTGTCGCAACCCATCTCGGTTTTCATCAGTATCTCCTCCGGCAGGAAAAAAAAAAAAAAGAAAAGAAAAGAGGATTGGATTTTAAGCTATCTATAGCACCTCTGCAATCTCTGAGCAGCCCACACACACACATTTCACTCACTCAAACACACACAGACATAAGCACGACGGTTTCATTAGCAATGCATCACATGAAAAATACAATACAGTTACTGACACCTTGCTGCCAAAGCTGCTGGTCCATATATCATTGTAAGGAGTAGGCAGAGTGTGGGCTCGGGTGTGTGGGTGATTCTAAAAACCGATTCACAAAAAAAAAAAAAAAAAAGGCTGGAATGAGGCACAATGGCACAGCTTTTTGATTCATTTAAAGGTCTCAGAACTTACTGGATTACTCAGAGCAGAGGTAGTCTGCTGAATAATGGATGCAAAACAAGGGAGACACTTCCTCCGCTTTTAATGTGAGATTTCTTATTGCACTTAAAAACTGAGTGATGCACTGGAGGTTTTCCAAGAAGGAATGTAAAACTAAAATGATTCATTCTCTCCAGTGTCTAGTTTCCATTAGGGAAGTAAACACATACAAATATATAATTTGGATTTGAACAGACAGTGCACTCTGAAGGGGACACTAGATTCCCATCACTGTTATCAGCATCAGTTCCTAGAGCCAGACAACTCCAGATCGTACCATACAGCTTACGTCACTGAGGACAGCAACGCTCGTGTGCTTGGCAGGGGAGACAAGCGTTACTAAGTGGAGTCAGAGAGGCTGTCCGCCCTCTCTCAACGGAAGAGGAGGGGTTAAGGCCCAATCTGGCTGCCACTTGTATTGTAGTGTTTCCATCGCTACCCAGGTGACACTGCAGTCGTTGCGCTTACGTCGAAGTCAGGTGGAAAAAACACAATCGAATCTTCTAGTTATAATCCGTGCTACCAGAGCTCGCACTGTAGGAAATATAACAAACGGCGTCATTTCCCACAACAGAGACGAGTTCAAACGTAAAGAAATCTTTCAGTTTTCTAAAAATCAAGATGAATCATTTTAACTTCCCATTTTCATCCTGGGGTTCTACTAAACCATTGGGCTAATTTAACACTTTGGAATTCAATACATTGCATTGCTTGTTTGTAAAGAGAATCCAGTCAATTTGTCTGTTGTAGAGGTTGTGAGTCAGTCATCTATTGTTTTCCTAGTTCACATGTCTACTGGATGACTAGATACCAATTATTTGTGCAACCCAAGAGACAACAGAATTACAGAATTGTGTCAAGAATAATACAAACTAATTAAGAAAAAATAACATGTCATAAAGATGTCTAAAATCAGATGTTTTATGTATTCTACAATACTTAATTATTTTTATCGTGGGCCCTGCGATGGACTGGCGATCTGTCCAGGGTGTACCCTGCCTCTCGCCCAAAGCCAGCTGGGATAGACTCCAGCATGCCCACGACCCCTTCAGGAAAAAGCGGAAGAAGATGACTTTTTATCGTGTTAAAAATTATTAATTATTAATATTACTTTTGGATATTTTACTAGTTTACCAGCTAACCTTTTAACTATCTTTTGTCATCTCCTGTAATGCAATTTAAACTCCTGCCTGTGATTCCACTACAACCACGATTCTGCTTTCACAATCCCACTTGTATTTTACATCACTGCCCTGTTAAGCATTCGCTCGACAGTCTCGAGTGTAAAAGCAATAAACTGTAAGTCCCTGTGAATATGTCATCACAGAGAACCCAACCAGATTCAGTAAAGGATCATAACACTACAGTCACTACGGTGCTACAAGTTGGCATTTACTTTTCACTCTGTACTCTTCCTGTTTCCAGTTTCTGGGTCACAAAGATATATATATTAAATGTGTCATCAGTCATTTATTGACATGCTGCATCTTCTCCGCATAGCGACAGTATAATTCATCATTAATGTCATTTCAGGCATGCTGCTACGCCTGCATCTATCATTGTCTACAATATCTAACTCTCTGTAGTTTATTGGTAGCAAACATTTTTGCGCAAAAGAAAAAGCAATCTTCTGTATATACAATGCTAAATTGAAATAGATTTTTTCAAAATAACTGAATTTTCACTTGTCTGATAGTCATTGTGAACATATAATAAGAATCAATAACACAGAACAACAGATCAACAGGTACTGTAATCTGTGTCAAAGCAGTAGTTGCGTGGATGCACTTTATGTTGAAATCCTGCTTATGTTGGAATGATTCTGGTTGAAATGCATGTTTGTAAGTTATTGCCTTAAGTATTTGTTGTCCACATATTCTATTACATATTATATTCTACATACAAGAGCTAACAGCCGAGAACAGCAGAACCTGTACCAGTTTTACTTCTCAGGGTAAGAACATGCTGTTGTATGATGACCAACCCTAACTACATCTATCAAGGATGCCATTACTGGTTCTGTAATCAGTTGTTAATTATTGATGACATATGCCTTTGAAGCCATGGATCAGCACGTCTAGATCCCTGCTGCTCAGCTGGCAAAGCTCACCGCAGGTGGTGAGGCCACATGGTGGTAACTCTTTCAGACTGTGTCCAAATTGGCCCCATGTTAAGACCTGACAGCCTGATGAGCTGCCCTCCCAGGCTTGGCTAAAGGAGGTTGCCCTGGTTTCCCTTGTCAAGTTGAGGTGACATGCTCGGAGAAGGAGAGACCACCGGGTCACCAAGAAACCTGAACCTTTCTAACCATAACATAACGGCAAATGTAGTAGAAAATCACTAAGCAGACTCAGAATCCACTCGGGAGATAAATGTACTGGCCTTCAGAGAGAGAGAGAGAGAGTCAGTCTGAGAGTAACACACACCTGGTTGGTACATCAAATGTAATGACAACTTGCTCAATAACATTTGCAAAAACCTAAAAGTTCTTTACATGAATATGGTTTTCATTTCCACAATAAGGTGTTGCGTTTAGTCTCGGCGATCAAATCCTCCACGTCGCTGTGTCGAGTGCAAAAAAGTCGATAGACATGCACAATGATTGATCGGCTACAGCTTCCCTGAAGAAAACCAGGTCAAGTGCCGCAGGGAATATTTTCCATTTCAGGCTCTGCAGCAAATTTGAGCATAGTCACAGACACAACTATAAATAATTAAATCACCTATGAGGAACAAACACTGTAAGGACACGGAGACAGTTTGCACGTCCAGGGGTCTCCACTGCAACTTGGACAAGTAATAGTCAAGTAGCACACGACACAAGCAGAACGACAGGCGTTTGTGAGGTTTACTCCTAATATTCTAAGATCTGGCATCTCGTCTATAGAGTAAATAATTCGTGAGGCTTGTCTCCATGATGTGGTGTCTCGGTACGGTAGGTGGGTGAACTGTGGCTTTAACCTAAACCCTCATGTCCTTATTCATGCATCAGTAATGTTGACTAAGGGGTACGAGTGTAAAATCACAGCAAGATTCTGCCAGTAAGCAAGTTTTATAACTTTTATAAATATGGAATCTGGTAATTAGGCATCGATTTCCCACCTTCCAGTGAGTCTTTATTCAACCTCTTATATTAAACATGAAGATGTGAAGGAGGTCAGGTTAACAATTGATGGTAAAACGGACCAAGGGATTAACCTGAATATTGTTTCAAGGTGTTGCACCAAACCATTGTGGTGAAGAGGGAGGTGAGTTCCAACCCTCAGCTATGATCAGGAGCTTTGGGTAACGACTGAAAGAATGAGGTCACAAATACGAGCCACTGGAATTTTTCTCTGCAGGGTGCCAGCCTCAGCGTTAGAGCTGGGAGAGGGAAGGAGCATGCTTTAGAGTCACTACTCCTTCACATCAAAAAACGCCATTTGAGGGGGTTCAGGCATCTCATCAGGATCTTTCCTGCCGATGGAGCTGAAAAACTTGCTGAATGTGTAGCACTGGGATTTGATCCCAAATCAGTGGACATGGGATGGATAAAAATGCCTTCATGTGCAGTAAGTGAGCTATTTTAAAGACACAGTCCATGGTTTGTTTGTTTTCTATGGTAACACATCCAGATGTCAGCCTACCTGTCTCTTGATCACACTGGTGCTCGCACGGGTCCAGGAGGCGCCGTCCACACAGCTCACTGACCCAGGGTCCGCTGGCATTCTGCTGGTAGTACAACAATATCTGGGCCGGGTTCAGCCAGTCAGACGCATCCAACTGGCTCCCCTGAAGCAGAATGAACCTTGATCCTGCAGAGAAGAGGAGAAGAAAGAAAAGGTTGCAGAGAAACAGAGAGAACGAGAGGAACAGATGTGTAAAAGTAGATAAAAGAAGGAAAGAGAGTGGAAATACATAAAAGAATAAATGAGAAAAGGTCACTAGTTACAAAATGTGCATGCATTACAATGTGAAGAACTGAATCAGACAAACTGTATTTGAATGAAAAATTAAATGTCATCATTTGAATTTTGATTACAGAAACAATACAAAAGAATAGAATGGCAAACTTAGAATGACAAAACTAAATCTGAATATTTTCAGTTAAATTAAGCATCAAACTAAAAAGAAAAACGTTGTGGGAGGGTAAAAAAATGCAAAACGTTAGATTAACATTTGGCAGAAATGCTGACAATGTATCTGGCTTCAAAACGAGACTGAGCCAGCAATAAAAGACTTAAGCTGCCTCTTTGACCACTGCTGTGATGTTGAATGATTGAAAACATTAATAACAGTAATATTTTAATGAAAAATCCTATAACAAGGTTGACTTGTTAGTTTTTATTATAGCAACTACAGAAAAAACAGCTGAGGCATCGTCTGTGCTGCCCGCGGCCGAACGCATGCACCACGAGGAGAAAAAGTAAAAGTAAACAGTTCATTTTGTGAGGACATATTTTCATTGTGTCAGAGCAAATATGCAGAACCAAGTATTACACATTCAGACAATACCATGATCACAACGCTGTGACACTGAGCCTCACAAAACTACTACGAGGGAAAAGAAAAGAAAAAAAAATCCAGTGTTCTCTGTTATTAGCCACATGTGCCTTCAGTCTCATAATCCATCATTCAGACTATAGATGCACCAAGTTAACATGGACATCACATAAAAAAAAAAAAATGATGACAAGTATAAAAGGATTAAGTTAACAGTCCCCTTGAAGAACTTTCAGGGAGAATTTTTATTTGATTGTATATTTAAAACGTTGTGCAGCACAATATTACAGTTTATTAATGAAATGTTCCATTTTATTGTTTTTTATGATAACTACCAACTATCTTAACATTTTTGCAAACAATAAACACCCAGCAATGAATTATTAGTTTCGCTTTTCAAGTACTGTATGTTTCCTCTGGAAGTCACCAGGCGTTGCCTCCCAAATTAAACTCCCCTGTTGTGAACTTTACATTAGAGGCACGAATTGAGAGCAACGCGACGCGCCACCGATTTCAACATCACAACTCTTTTAATGTCTTTATTACTTGGCAAACAAGTGCTGCTGGACTTTATTTTTGGCCAACGTGCGCTTCACGGGATAATGAGGCAGAGACTGCATGTGGGAGTGTTTATTTTAAACTTGTCTATTGACGCTTTTAATGTTTTGTAGCAGCGAGGCGCAGCACTTTCCTAAAAGCAAGCTTTTAAAAAAGGTTTAGTACAATACTGTTCAACTGCGAAAATCTACGAACAAAAATCCGATATGTGATAAAAAAAGAAAGAAAAAAAAAAGGTGGCTCTACGCACTTGGTTACCTGGAAACACCTTTATGCCTGACTGAAAGCTAACACTGAGTAAATTAGCAGCAACTAGACGTGACCACAGCCCCGTCCATTTTGGAGAATGGGATACAGCAGGCATTTGCTAACCCCAGTACATTTAATGAGATCTTGGCAAGCTCCATGTGCCCTAGTAAGTGCTGTCCCCTTTGATGATCCCTTTAAAACTAGAACGTGGCTGTGCACTGTGAAAATGGCTGCACACATCTCTCCAATCTATTGTACAGCCGTGGAAACAATCATCAGTGTTTTAT
Source organism: Macropodus opercularis (assembly GCA_030770545.1). Classification (NCBI taxonomy): domain Eukaryota; kingdom Metazoa; phylum Chordata; class Actinopteri; order Anabantiformes; family Osphronemidae; genus Macropodus; species Macropodus opercularis. The sequence continues at coordinate 3,647,586 of CM061105.1, forward strand.
TTTTGGTTTGCACAACGTTATTACAAAACATATGAAAAAAAAAAAAATGAATGGCTTAGTCTAATGAGCAAAAATGGCTGCTATTAAAATTGACACACGTGACTTTTATGTCTGTAGTAATCAAATGAAGAAGCGACAACAGGAATGTGTTTTTGTGTGGTACAATCACACAGGGTAAAGTCACTGATGTTCCAGCCAGGATCAGCCCAGGTCAGGTTTCTTATTCGGTCTGTGATGGCAGCAACACATTTTCCTTCCGTCGTTATCAGTCGCAAAAAAAGAACCGCAAAGCATCCAGGGGTTTGTGTTTGCAACGTCCTGCTGCACTTTATGAGCTACTAAGAGACTGAAATGTCCAATTTCACAGCAGATTGTGTGACAGGGCCAGGGCTGGGGACTAAGGTATGTACTGGAAGAAAGTCACTGTTCAACCGCTATTGGTACAGACACAACATGTGCCTTAGACCACAAACTCCCAGGGATGGCCCTAGAGATAGTGTGAGATGTAATTTGGATATGTCACAGATGGTAGTGGAAAACCTATTCCCCCAAAAAAACGCAATCTGAGATAATAAACTTGGCAACATTTCTTTTCTAGACTCCAAGGCAATAAATAAGTTAGTACTGTCCTTTGTTATGTATTTTGAATAGCAGGAGATATTATCGCCCTGCGTAAGCACACAAACGTGTCTAGATGACTTCCTTTGCTGACGTGAAAGGCAACAAGGGAAAGTGTGACTCTACATTTCCGTGCTTTTGCTTCACAGTATTTTAAAGCAGACACATGCACAGCTGTTGGCATTAATAGTGTCTTTCCCCAGTGGTGGAATCCAGATTTTCATCCGATTCAGCGTGACATCAAATCAAGTCTGATGAGATTGTGGAGACATTTATGGAAACATTCTAAATCGATCCCAGTTTTGTAATTCAACAGGCGGATTCGCTATCTTTCATCTCTCCTTTCAAAGTTCCTTCCCTGGACGCCTCCCTGGAATTTTAATATCTCCCTGGAAGGCCAGCATGTACCAGCACTCGGAATCAAATCAGACCTCCTGATGATAGATGAGTGAGCTCAGTCGCAGTCTATAATATATCTGGACTGCCAGCTCACTTCTGTGACAGCTGAAAAATGCCAGCAGGAGTCAGTGCTTGGCCAATGAGGTGGGTTTTTTTTTTTCCCTGCAGACGCTACATTGAAATTCATTAGTGAGATAGTTCAACACATCAGAAGGTACAAGGTGAAGAGTGATGGAGGGTTTGCTGCGGGTGGTCACCGTGACCTGGCCTCAATGTGCTCTGATGCTTTGAGGGCACATCTGTTGTGCGGTCTCACATGGGAATCCTGCGTAGGAGGGCGGTCGACCTGGCATTTACCTTTGTCTCTGAGAAAGCAAGCCAAATCGACAGCTCAAGCGTGAAAAACAGGCGCAGGGATGCAGCCGAACCGCCGGGAAGGGAGCGTGGAAAAGTGGCGGTTCAGCACCCAGACCGCTCAGAGTGCTCAAGAGCGACGCGCTGCGGGAGAAGAGGCTGCAACCGCAACCTGAAACCGGTCTGAAGAACTTACCGTCAGCGATGAGGTGCTCCGGAACATGCAAGATGACTCTGACGGACAGGTTGCAGGTCAGGTGAGAGGAGTACACCAGGCCGATGACGCAGCTGACGACGCTGATGAGAGTCAGGGTGGTCTTATTGATGGGGCTCCGAGGGGAACCAGCTGCTCGGAACAAACAAACAAACAAACAAACAGGAAGGGGGGGGGGGACAAACCGTAGGAAAACGTGAAGCAGCACCACACGTGATTTCCCCCACAACCCAAACATATCATCAACATACTTTACATGCATACAGCCACACAAACATGTGCACACACTGCACATTAAATGTAAACAAAACTTTGGATCAGATACTAACTAGGCATAGACATAAGTTTTACCTTTGAAGTGTATTAGCATTTACGTTGGGGTGTGTGTGTGTAAAAAGGCCTAAATAGCACAGTTCAGCCTCAATTTCTCTGATTGAGAGCGTTTCTCCTTATCTCATTTACTGGACTGCGACGCTGTGAGTTTCAGACGGGAACCTCACACACACACACACACACACACACACACTCAACACAAAAAGAAAATCTCAAAGTGACCTTGGATGCAGCCACCTGCGCTATGTTTAAAGAATATGTTTTCAATAGCAAAATAAACGGAGATTGTCACTTTTATATTACTCCGGCAGAACTTTCTCATTCAAGCGCTGCCCCAGGGGCGATCCTTTAAACAAAAGCCAAAGTAGAAAGCTGACCTATCATATTACGTATAAAGCTAGTCTATTTAAAACTCAATGAGAAAGTGGATGTAGGGCATCATTTCATCTTCTCATACATAGGTTATGTTTTCAGACTTTTATAAAGCTACACATCTCCTGTGGCTATTAGATGAAGAACTAGATTATTTTAACATCGCATCATTCCTCCGAGTTGAAGAAATACTTTTGTCATGCCTAATGAATCATCCTCTCCTCCGGATCTAAACAACACAGCCAGGGCAGTGTTGCAACCATTTCATTCTATTCTTAAACCTTGCTCTAATTAAAGGTGTTGGCTCCACTTCTGGAGGCTTCGCCGTATTTGTGACACCTGTGCACATGACGGAGAATTAATTGGCTTGGAGGCGTTATAAAGCCTTGTAACGCCTTCTGACAGCAGCTATTATTTTGAGGGCATTGTGTCGGTTTTTTTATTTTATTTTTCTTCTTTTGTCTCGCTTCCACACCCCATTACTGTACATCAAAGCTGCAAGGCTGTGGCACGCTGACAGATAAAGCATGCTGCACCGCGTCGCGTTGGCAGCGTTTGCACAAGATCCTCCTCAGAAATAATATTTAGGTTGCAATATTACTTCCCAATAAGGTGGATGTTTATGCCTTAAGATGCAGTTAATATGCATATCAAATGCATATTACAATGCTACCCACGGAAAACCTCTGATCTCATTATCTTGTTGGATTGTATCCAACAAGATGGTATGCAGATGCACTGAGATCACGTTTACATGCTCACAACCACTCTACACACACCTATATGTACTGTACATATATATACACACACTATAAACACAGAAATATTGGTTTCTTTCAAGAGCATGTACAACACTGGAGCCATTCATCTGCTATATGCACTGGAAAGGTCACGTGTCATGCGTCACGGTGATGGCAATACCGTCAAATGGCGGGATAAACTGTCTGTAGGTGTAAAAGTCCTCCTTACCCCCTGAGCCCCACGCGCTGTTGGCGTTACCATTTCTCATACCTCGACTCCGGCGCCGACTGCGGTTTGGGTCAGTGTAAAAGGCCAGCTGAGGCTCACTGTCTGCCTCCGTCCCAGAGTCCCCGTCTGGGTTCAAGAAAGTTGAACCCGCTGTTGGATTCACACACAGAAAAATACAGCTCTAATGAAAAGTAAGGTTCTGGACCAGCGGTGGGGAAATGGCGTCCTCGAGTTGGCATCGCACAGATGGCAGGGAAAGGGCAGCTTGGATGGAAGATGAACCTGCCGATGGATTCAATGTGGAGCGGTTAAGCTTCGTCCAATCAATAACCGAGATGCGGGGAAAGGGAGATGGAGACTTTTGATTCGGAGGCATGACGGCTTTAGATTTCGAGGTTTTATTAACTGGTCCAGCCAGAGATTTGCATAGCCAAACAGGCTCCAAACAGCACTGTATGTGAGATTCCAGTATGAGTGAAGGTTTTGTCACTTGGATCTGTTTGTGGTTTTCTAAACGCTAAATGGTCTCCCTCCGTCTCGTTCAGCAACACGGTTACACGTCACGCGACTTCGTGATCCCCTCGTTTCATTAGAAGACCTTTGCTCAGTTGCTGATACACTGTCATACACTGTGCTTTCAAGTTCAACTTTGGTGACTTTGGAAAGTGCACCTGCATAACACAAAGTTGTGCTTTTTGCTGAAACATCTTGAGAAAGAAGTTGCTGAAAAGACATTGATACCTTAATTGTCTTGTGTCTTGTTGGTGATGCTTCTGCAAAGGTGACCAACGTATTTCGGTCCATCAGTTACTGTTAATACTGTAAATATAAAGCTATTGCTTGAGTATTCATTCAATTATTGCATTTAAATCAGTTTGTTTTTACTATTTTACACTATTATTATTTTATATTTTGTGTTACGTAAAGATATACTACAGGATATGTAAAACTAGAACACGAGGGGATGGAGTAATGGAAATGATGGACAATTGCATGAAGAGCTAAACACACATAGACACGAATAACCATGATGTGAATACAATCTTTGAATTGAAAATAAGTTATTTGCTTATTTGTTCTCTTCCAATCATGTGGAAATTCAACAAAAATTTGTTTTTTTATAGTCCCAAATTTTTAAAAATTAAATTACCGGTACATAAAAATTGGTCTCATTGAAATGTCCATAATGTCTTTTAGCTGGGATTAGCAGAGGCATTATCTTTACTTAGAGGGCTGAATTAAGGCTTGTCTTACAAGCGTTATTGGACTGCAAATCACAAAGTGAGTGGGGAAATCCATCAGAGCAAGCAAAGACTCGCTGCCTCAGCCGAATACATGGGGATCGAAATTAAAAATTCAGGGTAACGCTGCTCGGTTACAAGAGCTTTAAAAATCCCCAACCAAAACACAGCGTTTGATTAAACTGGAGAAGCTCTCTCAGAAACAATAGAGGAATGAAAACGCATTTTGGCAGCAATATTAAAATGACAAACTCTGAAGGACATTTTCATGACAGCAGCTTCATCAGCTTTTCACATTTGCTGCTTTCGGGAACAATATGCATTGTAGATATGAATGCATAGAGTAAACGTTATTGGCAGCCATGACTATCTGACGGCACAGATGTTGCCACGACTTCACAAGTGGGATGGCTGTTTTGATGACACCATTGTTTCAGCAGCATTTCAACCAACTGATTTAATAATAAAGCAACACACACTGCAACACGGTTTCCACAGAAACATTTAGTGGCATGGAACAAAGTCTCCCGGAACATTATTGAGTGTGCTACTAAGATTCTGCACTGAAACAAAAAATCTCGACGTCCTGAGATGTGGAGAGAAAGGAGCTAGTGGTTCCAGCCAAAAAATGTTCTCTAATGTGCGAACTTAGAACAAATAATAACAAGACTTTATATATAACAAGTTATTATCCATCGTGGAAGAGCTCAACGAATCCGACATCTGTCCAAAATGGAATTCACCATCTTCAGAATAAAGCAGATTTGAACTTTGTAACACGTTATCAAGCGCAGCTGTATGTGTCAAAGCTCACTTGTCAGTCAGTTGGTCCAGACATGAAACAGCCCATATGCATACAGTATACTGTATATACATTGCATTCGTAATGAACAAATACATGATGGATGATGTTTCCGGTCATCACTTTGCTTCAGATTGCTTTTAATGTGAGGCTTGTTCAGCGCTGGATTGGTTAGTGGAGATACAGCCTACTCCTCAGGTCCAGTTCCTGCTTGTAAAAGTAATTATTGTTTGCGGTTCTGGAGCTACAAGTTGCTACTCTGTCCCTCATCATGTGGCTGAGACATATAAATGGAACAGAGCCTCCCTTTTTGGGAAGCCATGAGCATTGCCAAAGCGCTGTGGTGTGTAGGCTGTGTGAGAGCTTCATAGTTTCATTTTAAAGTTTCTTTCTAATAGGGCTACAAGGGGCATAATATGTTAATCTTACTAGAAGGTAGTGATTGTAGGAAAACATTCATTGGACCACACAGAGCACCAACAGTGAGTTTATTAAGTGCTGGAAGAATCGGTAGATCTCATTTGGAACAAAAACCGCGTACAAGTGAGTAGCTCTGACTGAATCGGGACCAGCAACAAGAAGTGAACTGAAGATGTTGAAGCTGGAAAACTGTGAAGCAAAAAAAAAAAAACGTCCAAGCGACAAACCTGGAAGTTAAAAGTCACTATGGAGCAACTGTAACGTCAATGTCGGGTCGAGGACAAGAGTTGAAAAATACAACTCATAAAGCAGAGAGTAGTCTGTAGAGAAACACAGACGCCTTGAGTTCTCCCTGTAAATGCCTGAAATAGTTCAACAACAACAATGTTTAATCAGATGAGAGAACAACTCACATCACTGGATGATGACACTTAATGTCAAGACACTAAAAATATTTGGTCTCATGTTTGCTTTGAGTAAACTGTATTTCTTTAGTCTAGTAGTATTGAATTTATTACTGATCAATTTACTTTTATTTTTTATAATCAATGATTATAACTTGATTTGGAAAGGAAAAATGCATGATGGGGAATGAAGCCTGAAGACCTAATTAAAATACAAAGAGCTGTAAAGGAAAATCACTTTTCTGTCATGCTTTTATTATTATTACTATTGGGTAGAAGTTATAGTTTTCAATCTACGAAACAATTCCAATTAGTATAAAGTTATCACTAGTCTAACGTAACAAGCTGATGGTTTCAGAGGACTGTTTGGATACTTCTTTACTAGACATGACTCCCTTTCTTTCTTTTCCATATCTCATCAAGATGATACTTGAAATGTAATGGCACGTGCCAGCCTGGCTTACAGAGGAAAACAAAAGTGTCTAATGAGGAATCAAGACTAAATCTCTAACAGCAGGTACAGTATTCGTCAGCCTTTGCTACTAAATACAATCCAACAGGTGTTGCGCTTAACGCTGCCATGAAAACACGTCATTACAAGAGGGTCAGCAGGGGTCACAGCAAGAACGTCGACTGTGCTATTTGACGAGATGCTCCTGTGCGTTACATCAGAGGGCACAGGGGTCAAAAAAACATATGGATGTTTATCCTGAGAGAGTAAATCTAAAAATTAAAAGAAAAGTTACAGTAATTTGCCCTACATTACTGGAATTGTGCTATCAGTGACAGAAATATACCCATTACCACGAACTTTTGTACGTACAGTAATAAGAATTTAAAAAAATGCATCAAACATAAAATGATTTGAACGTCTAGCTATGTTGACAATATGGCAACAAAACGAAACAAAATTTAAGATTAACTGATGCGTTAGATCATGGAGTATCGATTTGTGATCATAAATTCTGAATCAGTACATACAAACTTGATCATTACTGACATTTGTATGGTTGTATCGAATATGTAAATATAGTTGTCACACTATTTGAGGTAATGTCTGAACCCTTAAAAAAAACCTACAGATGCACTTTGTTTAGGGTTTGGGTCAATTCATGGTAAAACAATCAACATTAGAAAAAAAATAAAAATTAATCTGTAGTAGAACCAATGATAGAATATTCCAGTTTATGGTTTTCCAGCTCAATATCTAATGTACTGCAGAAAATCGGTGCAGTGGGAAATTTGAACGATGCTTCGAACAATATGTCAGCTTCTCTACTCTCCTATTAATATTTGACAAAACCCTTGTGTTTGTTATTCTTGTGTGCATTTTTCTTTTCTTTTTTTCAACAGGAACCAAACAAGTATGGTTTACAGCACTAACCGAAGAATATGTGGACAGAGAGTCTGGATTTGTTGTAACAAAAGAAGCATTCAGACACCGAGGGGAACTGGTTTGCATTCCCATGACAGAGTGTCAAAGTAAAGTCCAAAGTACAAGCAGTCAACAAAAGCTACTAGAATTCTTAAGGTTCCACTTAAGCTGCAAATCCCGTGTTGCTGTGGGCACTGATGCTGCTGCGGCAGTGACAGGCAGTTTATCTGCCTTCTCTGCTTAGTAAAGTATTGAGCCATGTGGTTGAACTGATTAATTACATCTTAGCATGTGTGCCCAGTAATTGTTATTTGACTTTTCTTTTGATGAGAAGGCTGGAAGAATACAAAACAAACTCTGCTCTGGGGTAATTAAATATAAAACACACACACCTCCTTAGTAATAATAATCCAAAATACTGATGAGGGCCAATACCACTGATGCTCTCTTCCCTCCCTTTGTCCTATTTGCCAATTCTGTTACATCCAGTTGCTTTAGAAGCGGCTCTGGGGTCTATTAGATGCCCTGACATATGGAGTAAAGAAAGGCACTTGGGCATCTTCAGCAAAAAAGGGAGAGACTCATTACCTTAGCTGCTTCCACCTCACACAGGCATAAAAGTTGTCCACGGAGGACAACAATAGCTCTGTTTGTGCATATTTTATGACAAAGATGAAAATAGTTGACTGGGAACATCGACAACAACAACTCAAACCTGCATGAAGCAGGTCTAATTGTCTGCTTAGACAGCCTCATTCCTATGCAGCAGGCTTTGGAGAGTACTAAACCTGAAAGCACTGAAATTTCTAAATTAGTATAAGTTGGGTGGCTGCATCAAGAAACAAAGTCCATTTTCCTGCAGGCTAATACAATTCCACACCGTTTTTTTTTTTTCTTTTCTCAATACATTGTTTGCTTATGTATCACCTTCATTCTCAATCACAAAAAAAAACAAAAAAAGAAGTAAATTAATTAGGATGACAGTTAGGATTTCTTTGCGTGCAGCTGTCAGATGGGTGACTCGGTCGGACACGATAAAGCAGACCAGAGCCTTGTTCAGACACGCTTACAGATGCAGTCAGAGCCAAAGCTGCAGATAAATCACTCTATGAGGACTGAGCTGTTTGAAATTGCTGCTAGACTGTAAAAAGCTGCAGCAGGTCTTGATTCGGTACGAGGCCTCTTTATCGGCTCCCTAAGCGTTCCCGAAATGCCGCTTGGTACAGCCTGAACCGTGATTCCCAAACGTATAAAGTGACATATTTAACCACTGACAATAATTTGATTTTCATCTACGTCAAGGATGTAGACAAAGTTAAGGAAACTAATGGAAAGGCCGCTCGCCATGATGGTATTTTGCACCTATCAGCAACAACGTTAACTCCAGCTGTTGGTTTTAATATTACGGTGAACCGGGGTCAGCACGGTGTCGACAGCGTGTTGACCTCTGGCCATTGAAGTATTAAAGCCATCAGGTGGTTTATAGTCCAGCCAACCTGCCAAAACCTTTTCCCTCAGAGGTTTTGCAGGACTTTTGCAACGTGACACTTAAAATCCCTTTGACATTTCAAACACTGCAATCACTCTGTGCTGACCAAAGCAGGGACTTATAACTTTTTCACGCAGTGGACAGCACAAATGCATCACTCACATTCCAAAGTGAACCACAATGCTAATAACAGCCCCTAGACCTTTTTTTGACTTTTTCCACTCTGGAGGCATCACCGACTGGCGGGGCGGGGCAAAAACATTGCCGCGTTGTCTGCAGTTCGCTGAAACGATGTCGCAGGATTTATTTGGAGCTGCCAACGTTCAGAGCTCCCCCTTTCCGTGAGCTGTTTGGGACGTCCACGCTTTGTTCTCACCCTCTATTATTCACGACAGAAGAGTTAGGTTGGCTGTTATTTTCCCCTGTTCTGTTCTGTTTTTCTTTTTCGAAATCTTCTCGCGGTTCGGGAAAGCCTGTGCTTAAAAATCAAGGTCAGGCATGGAAAATCTGGACTACGGGACAAGACAAAAACAAAAATCTTTGCACTGGGTTTTTGTTAACACTATGGCGTATGTAATTATAATAATGATTTATGACTAATTTATGGTTGAAGGTACAATAAATGCGCAAATTCACACGAAACACCTTGTTTGTGTTCCGGTGCAGATTTGGAATTACAGTCTATCCAGAATTGAAAAAGACAGAATTGCTCCACGTTTCATCTTCAGCCTTAATCTCTCTCTCTCTCTCTCTCTCTCTCTCTCTCTCTCTCTCTTTGCCACAAAAGCAGCCACAGAGTCGCTTTTAATTGGAGCTGAGAATAAAGCATCCTTGCAGCCAAATGTGGCGGAAAGTGAACAGACTGAGGTCAGCTGAAAATTTCCAAAATGACATTTTGAAAATGTCACTGCCTTCTTTTTCCTCTTGTTTATCATAATGGGACGATGTCTCTCGTTTTATCCGCCGTAACCTCTCTCCTCAATCTCTCGTCATACAGAGTAACTCCTACATTCTCGCCGTTTGGAGAGAATAGAATAGCACGACAGCGGAAAGTACTACTGAATCAAGCAACAAAAGTAATCAGTACTTCTGATTAATGTGGGTGGACACATGTAGTTACATTCACACCACGTTGACGCTCAACATATTTAGTGACTCTTCTTTAAAGTGAATTCATCTCTCAGAATGATATCAACAGTTGACAATTATGTGCGTTTATGATTATGGCATTATCACATAGCCCTAAAATCTTTCCTGTACTCTTGATAACTTTTGTCCAATCAGTTGGAAATGTCTCCGGGTCCTTGGGAGTTTTCCAAAGGGCACTCATGATGTTGTTAATGATTGAACTTGTGCGGTGGTATTCAGTGAGTCACTATAATTTCTTGCAGGGCTTTAGAGCTGGGAGAGGTAAACATTTGGAAGATAAAAGAAGTGCAGCTGGGAATTGATGATGAAGGCTTCTGGAAAGACGAACACCTACACGTAATAACTGCACTTCTGCACATATCTCATTTTTGTTTACGGTAAAACCAAGCTTCAGCCAAGCGATAATGCTTGTCTGAGTGCACCCCGGCCTTCGCGTAAAAGCTGCGAGCGGAGAGCGTTGCGATGCGGAGGAGAGATAAAGCCGCTTATCCATAAACTTATGAACACCATTTAAAGCGAAGGCTCTGGAAAGTGTTCCATTTACATACACAAATTATACAGAACATTACAAAATGAATGTGCCACCAACATCGTCCAATCAGAAAAGTTTCTTCTGAAAGATACTATGTTGTGTCAGAGATTTAATAAAAATTGTGAAACTGCCAATTCTGTTAAATACACAATGACTATATTACATATAAAAACATGCCAAATGATAGAATAGGTTGAACAATTTTTATTGTTACAACTAGATATAGATGAAAAATAATTCACTTTCTCTTTTGACAGGCGATTTTGTTGCATATTGTTCTAAACTGAGAAACCATTTTGACCATGTATCCCTTTTTCATTTTGTTCTTGAATCAACGGTTGAAAAAATGAGCAAGTCGTCATTTTTGTGTTTTGTTTCTTCTTTTTTTTTTACCTTATTAGTAATATGACAGAGAAGCAACAGTTTAATAGTGTAATAGTAAATTCAGTTCACCTACTGTAAGAGGAGACCATATCATTTGATAAATGATTCCTTAGGGTTGAACCAAATATGTCAGTCCCCCTGTTGTTCTTTGACCAGTTCCTGTACAAGGTCGTGCTCCAAATGAAATACTGATGTTCTGTACGGAGCTTTTCTTACTCAAGAATTAACGACCAGGAACCTTGTCTGGACTAAAAGTCCCTACGCACTACGACCTTTTAAGAGGTTAAGCAACTCAGCCCACTGAGATATGAAAAGCATGACAGCGAGTCATTTCATTAAATGTGCTGCGCTATGGTATTTGACCAGTCGGTGACATTCAGCCTGGCCCAGCAGTTCATGGACCTTCACAAAGTACAGTCCTGACCAGGCACCTTTCGATGTGTGGAACCTCAGGCCAGGAACCAAATTTAGACCCTGGTTTACTTGCGGAGTTCCTCATCCAACATTTCCAACAGTAAGTGAATTTCACCACCAATACATCCTAACCACCGCATTATTTGACTTTGTGTTTTCTTCCCACCAGACAGCACCAGCTAAAGTAAAACAAAGCGAGGACACAAGGCGGTAGGTAGGCGCTTACGGCAGTGGTGTTAAATGTGATCTATTTTATGCTCTTGTCTGTCAAAGAGCAAATCTATGAGGGAGAGTGACTCACCGCGGGTGTTGCTGGAGAGACGCTTGCGTTGACTGGTGGAGGTGTTGTGCGGAAGCAGCGTGTTCTGCTGGTGGTTGCTGTCGATGGGACTGGTGGCGATGATGTTGTCCTTGTATTTGTTCATTAGCGCCAGTTTGGTGTTGTCACTCACTGCGGAGAAGCGGAACACGATCTGAAGAACATGTGCAGCAGGCGACATTTCATCGGGTGGATCGGATGTAAAACTCAAATAGCCGAATTAAAGAGAGGGAAAAGCTGGCATGAAATTAAAAGTCATCAAGAGAATTTAAAAAAAAAATATATGAACGTCTAAGGATGAAATTATTTGTTTGGGTGAATATTATTACATACAGCTCTGCTCAAACAATGAAAACCAATTTTAAAAACAGTCTTTCTGTAATAATCCTTAAAATATATCATCTCTATGTAAATTGCTCATTCAATTTATTTTGAAGTTTTAGAGGAGGTAATCTGCCAGTCGGTCCATCGCTTCAGTTTTATTCATGGTTTGCAAACTATTTACTATTTACATAAACACGTATTTACATGTTACTTCACCGTCACCACGGACGTCGCAGGGTCCAAATGCTGGTGGTTTAGATCCTCACACGTCAACATCGTGACAAGTTCGTCCTGTTCCACATTAATCACCAAAGCTGACCATTGTATTGTATCACATCACGTATCATGAACTGAATCACTGAACTGCACAGACTAATCTTGTATCAATCAGCCTTGCCTGGACTTGGTGTTCAGCATGTTTACATAAAGAAACAAGAACTAAAACGTACAGTATCTAATGATCCGCTCAGGATTTTACTTGCATGGTCACCTCTCTGTTGTCCTCTCCATACTTTTGTGCATGAACTACAATTAACCTACTTACTGTAAGTTAAGACTGTTGACACTAATGTACAATCTAATCTAATCTATAAATAAAATTGAATTGAAAATGATTAAATGAGGACAAACATTTACTGAACACATGAAAATAATTGTGGTTCTTGTTGTCAGCGTATGTATTCACACACATGCTCTTGTTTTAATATATATAGCAGGTATAACTTATAAGCGATCGCTTGAGTTGTTTATATTGTTCAATATTCCATCGGTCCACTAACCATTTTAAATACACATTGTACTGAATCACTCTGGTTCCACCACCTCTGGATTGTATAACAATAACATACTGTATGAAATCACAAACTATGATTCAGCATTTGAGCCTATTACAAAAACAGAGAATTTCCAAACTCTACTAAATATAAAATCACCAGTCCTCGACTCCAAATTCTCCAAAAATCAATCCTGGCATGAATGGAGCCCGTTTGATTCTTTGGAGCTTTTTGTGAGCAGAACATGTGCAGGTTGGATATTTATATTTGATGCGTTATCTGCATGATGGAGAGCAGATGATCAAACACTCGATTTGTGTTTTCTGTTATTTTTAATGAACCCCCCCAAAAAGAATTTAACACTAGAAATTATTTTCAGCCTTTATTATTGTATTATTACACTTTCCCTGGACCTACATTCATTTGGATGATTACACGAGAAAGCTTAAGATATTTAATTAAAAATCCTATTAGGTTTCTTTAGTTTCACAGTGATTATTTGAAATTGTATTACTGTGTCAGTGTAATTATACTGTTCCCTGCTTAGAAAATTATGTTTTATACTTCTGTCTGCAGTACTCGCTAACATAAGCTTCTTGAAAAAGCATTCGGGTAGAGTCTCACCTTAAAATGACACCTGCTGTTCCTTTTGCCATGTTTAAGGGGCATCTGCTAAATACTCTGCTAATGTAACCAACAGAGTACTTATGTTTTCTGAATATGGTTTGCTGGATATTAGGCTATGAAAAGCTATGGTCTTACTGGTAGACAAATGACTACACATAAAGAATAATGGACCCCAGTATCATTTACCTCCCTTACTTTATTATATAGATCATATTCACCATAAAACAATAATAGGAACACTGTGAGCAAACACTAATTTTATTTATGTACATATACAAACTATCTCTTCTTCGCCTTTTAACATTTTTAAATAATAATACAGTTCACCACCACCTGCTGGTAAGTTGTGTGAGGCAATGCAGCAGCGGGTTTTAAAACGTCTTGACACCAAGCCCTCAATGAAACAATGATTTTGTCACTCATTAGACAATTACGGTGGAGGGCTAGAGCGGCTTTATGTCTTCTTCTTCTTTCTTTATTTCTTTTTCCATGACCTGACATGACTTTATGTGCACCAGTCAACTTACCAGGTGTGAGGTCCATGTTATTCTTGTCATTACAACCCTGGAGAGAATCCAAGGTTCGGGTGACTTGGCTGGCAAATTCTTCACCACCATTCATACACTCCCGCTGCAGATGGTGGCGTAGATCGGTTATGTCATATTCATACCTGTAGGTGAGATAGATGACAGGGTGAATATGCGTCTACGAAATAACAAAGAGTATGTTGAACCCTCATCCACCCAAAAACGCTGATTGTACCCATCCAGAATCGGTGTCTCCCGGATGCTGAGGGTGCCACTGGAGTTTGGCCCCTGACCACGAGAATTCCTCAAGCTTTCCCGCGCCTGGCCTCCCATCAGAACTGAGGGGATGTAGTGGATCTCATTAGCCGCCTCAGCACTGGCACTCTTCTGGGGCTGAGGGATGCGACGCCGTTTACACCAGCGCCTGCGGGTGTAGAGGATTAGAACCAGGCAGAGGACGGAAAGCAGAAGCGCAATCATCCCGCCCTGAGGGGAGCAGGGTGGCATTTTGAGCACAGACAGAGGAAGAAGGAAGGAAAAACAGACAGAGAGAGAGAGAGAGAAAAAACAGAGTTAAAGTCACAGAATGTAGCCCCTAGAATATGGATCAAAGTCAAAATGATGCCAACATACCAATAAAAAGTTGCAGATGCAAGTTAGTGAATAACAAAAGCTGTGTTTTTAAATGACTAATTTATGTGCTGCAGGTCTCAGTGCCAGGAGGTACAGTACAACCAAGTTCTCTTTTATTGTTTGTAAAATGTTACGTGATTATTATTATGAATGGTGTGTATTTTATGCATCCTGTACTTATCCAAAGATTGGAGCCTGGGCAAACTAAATATCAGCTGTTAAACAGAGCAGATCAAATTCTAATCGTACTTTTACCCTCTTTTGTTTCGTTTTTTTGTCGCTCTCTTGCGAGTTGCGTAAGATTAATGATTAAATGTAGATATCTAGACGGACCTGCCTTGAGGACAGGTTAGTTTAGAGACAGTGACTGAAGCAAACAGTAAATACAGCAAAGAGAAAAGAGGGACAGACGGTTAGAAGGAGCTCAAGAGGTCAGAACATAGGTGGAGAAAAAAGACTCAGAGCGAAGGCAAGTCACAAGCACATAGACTGTAGAGACACAAGCGACAGCCATGGTCAGGCCACATCTTCCAACCAGCAATAAAATCAACAAGGGTCTCTTTGTCTGGGCAGTTTGATTTAACCCATTATCCATCTACAGCATAGACATTCGGTGGAGATTCTCAGTCATCCAGGTGAAGTTGTGTGAAAGTTGAGTCATGGCAACTGGACTTCTTCTTTTCCGTAGAAATGTTTCACCACCTATCCAGGCAGCTTCTTCAGTCTGAGAAAAGTTGGTTAGGACCACGGACTGGACTGGAAGATAAATCTTTCTATTGAAAGGAAGGAGTCCAGTTGCCACGACTCAACTTTCAGACTTCCTCTAATCAGATATTTACTGATCAGATACCTACTATCAGTTGTAAAACAAACAACTGATAGTAGGTACCATAGGAGGTAGGCAAAAAAACAAATTAAAATTAAAATTAAAAAAAAGAATTCAAAGAACAGAGCTTAATCAAACAAGCAGAACCAGTTACAGAAAGATAAGGAAAAATATGAAATAAAATATCAGTATTATGTAAATATCAGTAATTTACATAAAACAAATCCCCTCAGAAACATATTAAGAGTTCTGAGGCTGCATAACAATGGAAGTTTCTGTTGCTCATATTAATTGGAATTGGCAATGTAGAGATCCATTAGCATAAGTTGTTTGCTTAATCTGCATAGTCAAGGGCATTAACAAATGACACCATGATAGGGGCCACTTATGCAGGAAATCTGCATGCACAGTGGTCAAAAAGGAGACTAGAGCAGTTTGGCTGGTAGTTATTACATTTTCAGCACTTTGAAAGTCACGGATTCTACTCAGGACTGGTGGAGGTTGGAGGCTGGAATTATTTATATATCACATATATTACTATGTATATTATTTCTATAACATAATGGTACTAATAGCAGTCTAATTCTGTGACTGACAGAAATGTATCCGAACACTTGCAAGTGGAATCATCATGGGCAACAATAGTTGACATTAAATGGGGGGGGGGGGGTGCAGTGCCGTTTGTCTAATTATTTTGATTGCGATTTTCTCTTATTCTCTCTGATTGCGTACGATTATGGTCTTTTAGTTCATTCAGCTTGAGCAGGTTCTCTTTCCCTAGCTCTGCCAAACAACATATCGTTAATGAAAATGTCTCTTTTGAGTAAATACCCAGTTGGAAATCAAACTTCCTCAAAATTCCTATTTATTAAACATCTAAAAACGTCAACAAAAAAAAATAAAACATCACATGAGACCGAACAAACATCATGAGCATGGATGGAAACACTGACTCAGTGTGCCTCTGCTTAGCTCATCATGATATGTATTTCTATTCATATAATGTAAGATGTATCAAAACACTAGTTTTGTAGTTGGGAGGGTTCCATTTTGTTTTTGTTATTAAATCCACACAATTAAAATCAAACAAATAAAAAGTTTTCATGAGGACGTCAGATACCTTTATAGCCTTAATCAAATACACCTCAAAGACAAATGCAGTTCAAACCCATCAACCTGCATTAGCACCCAGGTGGACAGGAGGATAATATAGATCATATGGGAAAAAGCTATTTAATGCTTGACATTACTTGGATTCAAAGTGGGGACTAAGTGGACCGTGTCCTCTCATAGAGCCAATAAATCCAAACCACACATCAAAGCATGCCAGCGATCTACCCCCATAATCTACTTACTAACGGATGGGGATGATGTTATAATGGCACCAGTGCTCCCTATGACTTACACTCCTGTCATGTAAGTCCTGAAAGAAGGGGAGAAGACATGGTTTTCCTCAATGTGACAAAGTGGGCATGTTATTAGTGCTGAGCTATCAATCTGTCACTTAGCCTCTGAATGTGAGGCATTAAGATGCAGGAGGCAGAAAGATCTCGACTGTCTGACAGCTACAAGATAACAAGAGGAAGTTTCTGGTTCTGAATATAATACAACCATATCAAAGCCAGGGCCACTTGACAGAATTAAGATTTAATGATGCGATTGAATGTGAATGGAACTTGAAACATCCTGTCTTGAAGGCTTGAATCTGACAGTAATCCAGTGAAGTAAGAATATTTAATACACTGAGTCACATAGAGGGAAAACACATTTGTTTTTGTAATGAGCTTTATGATTCAGTGTTGATTTATGAATAAAAAATTGTTTTAAGTGCAAATAGTTAGAGTCATTGGATTCAGGTTGGTGTATCTCAAAAAAAGCTCATTTTGCATGAAGCTATGATAGTGTTTGCTTGTGTGTGATGGAAGCCTAATGAGGTGGAATGTTGCTGTAGCTGTAGTATGGTTACAGTGTTGTTTCACAGCAATAAGGACCCCGGGTCAATTCCCAGGGTCACGCAACCGTTTTCGTTTGAATTTTGATTGTAGGCAAGTGTGAAATAAACAGGTCGAAAAATTTGATACAATATGATCTCAATCACTTAATTTCATTATGAAAGCAACGCACTGGATAGAGCTGGTTTAGAAGCAGTGGTCATTCGAAGTGTGTCCTCGATAAGAACACTTGCATTACAGGGCCTCATAATGTGAGAATAATAATACCTGCTGTACTGGAGTCAAAGATGGCAGAAATATCAACAGTAGCAATTGTTCTGCAATCAAATGCCCACAGTTGAGAACAGAGCAGAATTCAGGGTGAAACGCAGATGAAAAGTTCAACAGCTTCAGTCTCAGGTTTGGGACATTTCTGTTAAAATGTCTTGGGCATGTCAGATGTTTTCTTCCCCCATTTCACAGATTTTGATCTGGACACTGTGCAGTCGAGAGTTGTGGGCCAACATCTTGTCTATTTGTAGTAATTCGACTTCTGTATGAAGTCAGTATACTCCATCGTGGCTTTTAGTACGCTTGACTATGAGACAACAGCTTTAACAAAGAAAAAACAGAAAAAACATTATTCAAAGTTGTTTTCCTGATGCTATTCTACACTAATCTGCATATTTGTCCGCTGATTTGTGTCTGTGTTTATCTGTGGCAGGTACAGTAAGTTTAAGGCTGGATTCAAATGGCTCAAACTTTTTAATCCACCTGCTGATGCATATTTTGACAAAAAGTGTGTGTATGCGTGTGTGCGACAAGGGTTGTGTTTTTTCATGCAGTGCAAATGTCAAAATTTGAATGAATATAGTTCAATCCACGCCTGAGTAGAATAGCAAAGGCACAATGTGATTCTTGAGGTTTTGCTTGCTTTCCATTTCCACCACAGTTTTTTTTATGTTGAATTACATCTACTTGTATCTACCTTACATGCTACTGTATACTCTTTATTTTGTACAGTCTTTAAACATCGTTCTTAACCATCTCAGTTTGAACAAATTGGCAGGTTGATGTTTATTTTTGCATGGGGTGAGAAACACGGACAAAGCAAGAGCTGCTTCAGCTTATTTTCTTTTAGTCAGGTTTGTCTGCAAAGGGGGAATTTAAAAGAAAAGGAGAAAAGAAATAAAAGTCAATTTAAGGTTTAAGTTAATTTTCTTCCTGTATAAACCTGATGCGCTGGCCTCTACATAAATAAACCAGACGGGCAGCGTTTAACATCTCAGCTCCGGTGTGAGCCAGATTTATTAAAACACGCTGTCTGCATTATAAAACACTGGCCCTAGCTAAGATCCCAAGACAGCGGAAATTATGTGATCCTGTCGCCATATAAAGTTTATCTGACTTCTCTTGTCTGCTCACTGAGACACTGCTTGAGGCAAAAAAAATAAACATTTAGTTTCTATGATCCTAACTTACTGAAAGAGCCGCACCCACAAGACTGGTATGGTTTATTAGAGCACTGTTAGATACAGTACATACATGCTGTATGTAGGTGACTAAGGAGCTGACGGAAATAACTTAGCAAGCAGACGATTTTATAGATGTTTCAATGCATTCTGGGTAATGGCGTTGCTCCGGCGAGTGACATCCTGCTACCTTTGTTGACTTGTTCTATATTCCTGGGGAACACCAAGGGCACAAGCATCTTATTTACCAAAAGCTACAGCCAATCCTCGCACAGCCTGCTTCGTAAGTTGAGTTTAATTGAGCAAAATAGTGTTGATGTTTTGTGTTCCTAGCAGAATGTCGTGTAGCTGTTTTTCCGCTCTTTGCCAAATAAATTACATTAAACATGAAAACAGCTACGTATGCCTATCACTATGCTTCAATTCACTTTGGTTAGTGTTGTTAAACAAATCCCAAATACGATATGGATGACGTGTCTGTTGGCAACAGTTAAATCGATGCTGAGCTTCTGTACAGTGGGTCTTGTCAAGGATTTCTAGCTTAAAACGTCTCCTCTGCTGCAGATTTGTTCACTAATTCAAGTAGGTGGAATCTACATCATCATCGACCAGTTCATGGTCCCCAGAGTAGTTCCTGTTGTATTGCTATGTAAATACTGTATGATACATAATTGTAATGTATTATTAATATTATTATCCATTTGCCCGTGTCAGTCCTATGCCCTTCTGTGTTCTCCCCATGCAAGAATAAGTCCCTTTAGTTGTCAGATTTCTCTCTTCTGTAATGAGACTGTAGAACTATAAGACCTAAAACCTTAATCTCTCTATTTCTTTATGCCTGAAGTTGGAAGACGTGACAGGGACAGAGATGAAACTGATCTGCTGCAGGCTGCGACGTAGATGTCAGGTGAGCTTTGGTTCAGTTTTGCATAACTGGCTGAGGCTGAAGCTGAGGATGCTAATACGGTCTGTAGATGAGAATAATACACTGCTTTAGTCCATCCAGCTGATTGTCTTTGGGTTGTGGACAATTGGCTTCTACTGAGTCGATATATGGGAGTAATGACAGCCAATAATGGCCAATAAATACAAGAGTGAATATAAGATTCCAAGTAACTGTCCCCAGGTGTAAGTTGTGATTAAAAAGCAAGCAAATCCATAAAGCACCTTCGTGTTCACGATTCGTTTTGACCCGATATTAGCATTAACATTTCAAGCCAACATTTTTTCCACTTAAGCAGCCGATTTTCATTTGTGTTTTTTGTGTAAAAACACAAATCGGCGATGCTCTGTTGTCTACATCAGAGATTCAGTAGCATTACAAAACAGACCAGGCATTTGGGCAGCGTGCCTTCCTCGCGTAGCCCATAGGGAACCAATGGATTGGTTCGTCCCGCTCGGCCGGCTTTTAAAAAACACGCCACGCTGTGATGCTCGAGGAGACGCTCCGGAGGCTGGGATTCAGCCGAGGCTACTGCTTTACAAGTGGTCAGGGCCACATTGATTTCAGGTTTATGTGATCAATGCTATCAACAAGGGCTTTAAGAGGGTCACCACATGAATGTCAATATCCTCCAAGCTGAGCTGCGTCCCAGTGACCGCCCCCTCCCGTAAACAGACCGTTGCTTTGGATCACAGTGAGGATCCCCTGTGCTTATTAGTCATTCTCGGATTCAACTGTTATATTTCCCAACGATTAACTAAATAACGATAACTTACGTGACAGCATACAATGCTGACAGAAGCTTCATTTACTGTACTGTATATTGAACATCGAGCTTAGTGTTGTTTGGCTACAGTTTCTCAAGCTGGTAGCGGTTCAATCTGCCTTACGGGGGCTGCATTGGAGGAGTTTTCTTTGATGCACACTTGGGATAGTGTACATCAGTGATTTTGGTTAAATTACAGACATCACAGGTTTTCTCTTTAAAGAAAAGCGCAGAGCTCAGAGAGAAAGTGTACACTGTACGCTGTATATGATTCCGGGAGCTGTCATTTCATAAAAAGTGTGTTTACTCCTACCAGAGGAAGCATGTCATATTATAAGTTCTGTTTTCATGTCCAAGGTGTTTTGGTCCCCCCCACTCATACCTGACTTTTACTTATTAATCCATCTGTCATCATACAGCAGCTTTAATACCATTTCTGCTGGAAGACTAAAAACACCTCTGTGGTGCTGTAGGGCAAATAAGAGGAGTCTTATTAAATCGGTCACACTTCAGCATCCTCCGTGAGTGTTTGGATGCCAAAAACCAGAGCGAAACATTTCGTTAGTGCAGCTTGCAGGAAATATCATTAGAATTCATCATTATTCTCAGCCTGTGTGCAGAAAGTGATCTTGTTATCTGTAGTTATCATTAGGAGAGCGCCTGTGCTGTTGCTAATGAGTCAATGCAATGTAATATCTTTTCATATCTAATATCCTTAACTTTACCATTAATTATGCATAGAATAACCATAATGTTGTGAACTGAATGCTAATGCAGAATCTCCTTTTCTAAACCAGGTAAGACCAAGTAGCCTGAACACCCACTAATTCATAATGACACTAATTCACTAGAATATGTCACTTTTCTCACGACAAAAGAGAAATTACAGTCAGATCTACAGTGTGTCTGGCAGAACAGAGCAGCCTGGCAGCCTGTTCTGCAGTTAACATGGGACGCCATACGCCTCTGACAGACCCAACTGCTCTACGCCTATTGGGTTGAGTAGGCACAGCGAGGGGTTTTTTTTTTCTTCCTTTTTTTTCACACCATTGATCCATAGCAAGCTTTTACCTCAAGGCCTTTCACACAGCTGAGAACCAAAAGTGGCCAAGTTTTGCACCGGCCAGCAAAACGAACCACGTCAGTGGTTATGTAGGACAGGACCTTTTTTAGAACTGATCCATTTGCAGGATCTGTTCATGCTACATCTACCATATTGTCCTATTCAGTCTTTGATGCATAAATTGAAAATGTGGAAAACTAAAATGGATAATAACTGTGAGTTGCAAACATACACCAGATCAACCAACACTGACACGTGAGTATCTGATGTACTCTCTGACTCGTACAGTGTTTTAATTTGTTTGTATCTGGCTGAAGTTGTGGGATTTCATTTGGAGCCGTCTCTGCTTGAAGGGTTGAAGTCGAAGCTGAGGACGTGTGTTTCACCTAGTGTTGGTACAGAAATACACAAGGTAAGTCATCTATTATGGATGAGCAGCCGCTGACCAGTGGAGGACACCGTGGTCACCTTGTTGGATCTAAAAGCACTGGGAGAATCTTTGAAACCCACAGGAAGAATTTTCCAACTTTAGAGCTCTGCACAAAAAAAATGCAGTCAAAATAATTCTCAGAGTTAAAATATGGCTGCGATTTCTACCGCTGCACTTTGGTAAAAGCGGAGGAACAACCTAAATGATCAGGTTTCTGGCATCAGGCCCCGGGGTTCAGTGCAGTTCATTAAACATGATTCCCCCCTTTAGGATCAGGCCCATAATAAGTCTGGCTTGTCTTCAAGCCAAAAAAATGCTGGAAAGTCCCCACTCATCCATTAGGCGTAAACTCTCTCTTGGTGAGCACAGTGACCAGGCAATGAACTGTGGCAGATCAGACATTCTGGGAGGAGCGAACCTGGCTGGGATGTGCAGACCTGGGACTAGTTCAGTTTTAGTGAAAGACAAACGTTAAAGAGAAGGAACGATTTTCTTTCAACACCAAAACAGTTTTTAGCATGATACTAATGGAATGCGGATACTAGTGTCTACAGCTGAACCGAGCCCTCACAAAATCGATAAGTCGATACGCATACAATTGATGCCAATGTTTTTGTTAATAGACCATCATTTTTCAAGTAAGCAGTCAAGTTGCTGACTCCAGCTTCCCTTTGTTAGACATCATCTTTCTTCTCAGGTTTTACATCACTGTAAGATGAATATAACTGAGTTTGAGACTGATCAAAGACGACATCTGATATGTTTGCCAGCTGGCTAATGCCATTAGCTGACTACATTTCATTTTTGGGGCAGTGGGCCTGCTGAAATTATGTGTAAACATGAGTTTAGCCAGTGTTTACCTGCAGCTGGAGACCGAATTTGAGAGAGATGGGGTATTTCAGCTCCCTGGACACTTTCCACAAGCAAGTCAATCAGAATAGATATAAACCTGTATCAGCTCATATTCCCAGGATAAAATAATACTTTCCCCCAATATAATGCAACTTAAACTTCTTAAATGCTTGGAGGGTTTTGGTTTCAATTCTAAAAATGGATTATGTGTGCAAACAGTTCAAACATCCTTCTTCATCAAACAAAGTCAACTATCGCGAGAAAAATAGAAAATTCCTCTGGTCACCTGTCCAAAACACTGTCAAGACAGAGCACCAACCAATCAGTATGAAATAATTTGATGCCAAAAATATTTCATAGTGCAGCATGAAATCTGCTTGTATCCGCCAGCCCCAGACCGATACTGTGCAGTCTGACACAGATTCAATCACGATTCTATTAGACACACAATGTAAGAAACATGCAGAGTCATTGTTGTCGCTCAGTCTAAAGGCGCCTTCAGCTGGAGCACCACAGGACATTGGTACAATAGCATTGTCGATGCTTAGCAATTACATCTGCAGGAGCAGCGTTATTATCTAACAGAAATGACATCAAGCCACAAATATTGAATTATTTTATGCATCTTCCTACAGTAACTCATGTGCTGTCTACTGTTCTATAGCATCCAATGACTTACAACACAATGAGGTTCACTTATAGGTGTGAGTTTAAGCTAAAAACCCCCGTAAAGCCACCTTCACGGGATCCTTTTTGCATCCACAAGGAGCAGAACAAATGACATGGCTTCGGATTTATAGGTCGGAGGCCTCCAGCCGTGCAGCAAGCTGCAACAGGACCTGGGCAGCACAGCGGCGGCGCGGCTTCCATCTGTTGTCACGGTCTGCTCATATCTACATGCTAATCCTTCCTCTACCCACACCTTCATGAAAACACCCCGGTGGCAGCACTGCTGCTGCAGCTCTTTCAGGATGAAGAATTAGCAGAGCGGGGAGCACAAAGACACAGACCTGAGGTTGATGGGATGTGAAATGCAGATAGAGCCGGGAGTAAAAATAGGAGATTAGAGGAAAACCAAAAGCAGCAAGAAGCAGAACCTCTACACTGGTTGTTTCATTTCCATATACAAATGTTGTCATCACTCAAGTCGGCGCGCCATGTAGATCTGCTTGATATTTGCTAATACATGCAAAACATGCAGAGAACAGTCAAGGTCAGCTATTTGTCATTATTTCAAGGTCTGGAGGTCGTTGACATTCAGGAGGCGTCGATGTACACGTCCCTACCTCCACTCAGCACATGTAGCTGCTAGCAAGAGTGTGCTCAAGCTGACTAATCATTTGTGTATCCAGCTATATTATGCTCTCAATGTCTGAAAATACATATCATCCATCAAAGCCCGGTTGTAATGTCTTTGGGCTGGTAAAGGGCGCTGGGAGTAGGTGTGGCATATCTAAGATCTAATAAATATACATTTCCTCAGGCAAGAGGAGGAAGCAGTGAGAATTAAGATTTCATTTCCTACTCTGCCAACATGGCAGATAAGATGTCGTGCAGGCTCTACAAAAAAAATAAATAATAAAACCTACAAACTGCAACAGAAATGTAAAACTTTATAAATGCATGTTCCACACAGAAGTACAGCTGTGTCTATAGTTGGTGCAATATGTTATGAAAACAAAGGTTAGATGGTTGAGGATGATTTTTTTTTTTGTGCTGCAACACAACCTCGCTTGATGTCAAACGTGTCCGTGCGCAGTGACAGGCTGCAGAGCAGCAGGCTACAGCGTGTGCTGTGCACTTGATATGTGTCGAGCAGAGCATAAACGAATTACGGAGCAGGGTGGCAGAGGCCACGGGGCTTCTCAAGCTGCGATTTCTATACATTTAGAATAAAGACACAAGACAAAGAGCCACGAGACAACTGTGTGAGACGTTTGACGCATAAACTATAACACAATACCCGCAGGATTTACTTGCTGTTAAAATCTTTTACTCTAGAGTCCGTCAGAGTGAGAGCGCGCGTGATGCTTTATTGATCCCCAGGGCAAAACTGTTGTTGGACAGGCGCCATGGTGCTATTACAGGTTCAGGGTACTTGTCCAAGTACACCTCAACAGTCAGACCACTGACCCTGCAGCTCACGGACCACTGCTCTAACTACAGGTCAGACTTAACTCTATTTCACAGAGGGAAAAGTAACTAATCAGCAATGAAGCAGTGATATATTTAAAACTACGACCATCAGAATAAAAGATACAAAATACAGGTAATTCATGTATTCATTCAAAATTAGGCTTCAAAAAGGTTGTCTAAGCTGTGGGTCAGTAGCTTTTACAACTAAGAGCGTTACCATGACAGAGATGTGCAGGATGCGGAGCTCCTCCTTTGTAGAATCATTGGCTGGGTCTTCGGTCGGTTCTGGGAGGTTCAGGCTGCCGTCCTGGTGATGGATGTGGAAAAGCAGAGTCCCATTCTCCAGCCACTGCTGCCTCCAGCGCACTAGAGGGATGTCCTCCGAGTTCCCAGAGATCTCTGCCAGACATAACAGTGACAGGGGAGTAAATGGAAGCGTTCCCGTAGTTTTAAAAAAAAGTATTGTTTTTTTTTTGGTATTTTCTCCCAACCAAACACCATCATGACACTAACGTTGTTAGCGTTTTGTTTGATTAACCACTATGAAGCTTGACAGAGCTGTTGTCGTGGTTGCATAGTGCTGTTTGCAGGCTTCACTGTTATTGTCAACCAAGATAAAGGTACAACTTCAAGCAGTTTCACAGCTTCTTGATCTGCAATCACTACCGTGCGTTGACCATCTAGAGCAGGGGTGGGCACATTTTTGGACTTGTGGGCCACAAAGAGTTCTAAAATTTGACAGAAGGGCCGGACCAGTAGCAGACGGATAAAGTGTTAATCCACCTCATACGAGCAAAAAAATAACATGGGACATGTAAAAAACATGCTTTAATTTCAATTAAAAATTAACAAAAGCATTACAACAAAATGTCCGCTATTTATTAATTAAAGTTTCTTTGTTTTAAGAGTTATTTCAATGCAGATTTTTACTATTTTAAAGCAGTGGAAGCTCTGTTATTCTTCAGGATATTATCATCACCACTCTCCTCCTGACTGAGATGCAGATCTAACAGATGCAACCCTTAACAGAAATGACATGTAACACGTAATGCTTATTGAACTAATTATTTTTAAATACATTTTTTACATAACACAGCAGGGGAACTTACTTTTAATTTCACTGCGAACAGTGTTGTTGGTCAGCTGCCAACCTCTGAGCCGTAGCTTCCCGTTCTTTCGTTGATCGCTTGCTAGCATAGTTAGCATGTTTTGTGGCAAAGTGACGGCTGATATTATATTCTTTAAAAACCGCTACAGTCTCTTTGGCATATGAGGACATACAGCAGTTGGTTGGTGTTCGGTGGAAAAATATTTACTTGTCCCCTCCTCATTAAACACTCGACATTCTCTGTCCACGTTTCTTTTCTTAGCTCCGCTCATCTTTACAGAGGGGCTGAGGGGTCAAAGGTTAAAGCGCAGACGTGAAGTAATACGCCGCACCTCAACAAAGGTCTGTATCTAGTGCGCCATCTATTGGAAAACGCCAGAATTGCGGGTAAATTAAAACAAAACATTAACAAGGTTTATTAATATAATTTCTTCAAATTCAAATTAATAAAAGATTAAAAAGATTAACGGGCCCGCATATGGCCCCCTGGCCGTAGTTTGCCCATGCCTGATCTAGAGACAAGATCAACACATCTCTATATCCCGTCTCACTCCTAGGGCGCTAGCGTGTATAAATAAACTGCATGTATAAATAAATAATGGCTAATAGCATTTTATCACAGCATTAGTCAGTACCAATCATTGTCCTGCTACATACGGAGCCATCAAAAGACACAATGTGCTTTGTGAACTACTGTTTTGGTTTTTTTAGGCAAATACATTTCACTCAGAACTTTTCCAAGAATAAGTAATTTGTGCCACAACACACACACTGTGCAGAAATGGAAAATGTTTTAAATGCGTCACAGGGCTTTATGAATTGTAACATGTGTCAAAGATGCATCAGCAAAACATAAAACGGAAACAAATCTATCTTTCGGTTCCTTTGTCCATTAGAAAACTCACCGTATTTAATGTATGGCACACAGTGCGCCCTTTAAACTCTTTATGGATTGCTTTGGACACAGTGCCATGAAAAAGACTATTACACTAATTGCTGACTTGACCCAGAGCAGTACACAAAACTATTATCTAAACATATTATGCAAGTCTACTGGTATACAAGCTATCAAATCATTTAAAGCTCATTTTACACACAGATGTCACAATAAAATGAATAGAAAAGCGAACACAATGCCGTGCGTGGAAGACATGCCAGGGGCGCGCTGAATGGGCCACAGTCCATTAGCTAGCGCTCCATAATTGATCAAAGTCCAGAATATGCGCCGGTCTATTTGTGTAGCAGTGCAGTGCGAAACAGAGATGGTTTCAGGATGAAGCCCCTAATTATTCCTGCAAAGCCTTGCGAGGGGGAACTACTGCATGTACCGACACAGGCAAATGCCGTGCTATGCTAGACCATTACACTGATTACTACCAACCATGTAGTTTCTAACGCGACTTTCCTGCTGATCGCAGGCGTTTCTACACGGTGTGCAAACCCCAGTGCGCTTGAGTTACTGCACACCTTGACACCAGCACATTATAGGACTGGGCAATGACATAAAAAAAAAGAAGCAAAATGCTTCTCAGCATGTTTCTAGATGCACTGAAAAATTCTGTATGAATAAGAATTACTCAACGATAGCAGGGTACGTTTAATATCAAGTTCTATGTTCCAACAAATAATTGCCTTATTCATAATGGAATAAATAAAACGATCTAGCATGATCAAGAAATCTAACATAATAAGTCAACTAATATGGGTCTTATGCTGAGTTTATGCACCATATACTTTAAGATGAATGTCCTTCATGCTCACATATGGGCATGTTAGCAATAATCTGCTTGGCTGTGCATTTTTTTTTTGGTGGAATTAGGTAGCAGACCTCTCTTGGTTGGTGACCTGTGTTTATTTTTTTGAATTGTCCACTATGTATAGAGAAGGCGGAAAAAAGAAGACGACAAGGAAGAGAGAAACCTGTAGCTAGACAGAATACAAACGCAACCGTCATAATAAAACCAACAATGAATGGTTGGAACAACTCTGTTCATGCGTCTTTTATGCTAAACACCTGGATGAAAGAACAAAAACACGAAGGTTGTGTTGCATAAAAAAACCGTATGGTGCTTTCAAATACAACTGGGAAAATAGTTTGTAGACTGAACATGAACGACCCAAAGCTATCACATAATGGCTATTTACTCCTAATCCTTCAGAGAGTGTGATTGTAGTAATATCTCCTGAACAGATGCGTGTGTGTTGCAGTATCTTTATGTTTGCTTTTACAGTAGGTGTTTCAAAGGACAACATCCATTGTCTTGCTACTGTTTGTGTTCTGCAGCCTTGTCGTCATGCCGATCTATACATCAGAGACTTCCCTAGAATGTACCAAACGTCCTTATTTCTTTTTTCCAGTTCCCTTTGTGTGTAACTTCCATGTAAGCACTTTCTGCTCTTAAGTAATAATGGTAAGAGCAGCCATCATTACTGCTGCATACACACGTGGCGTGTGAATCAGACTGTCTCGCAGTTGCTGAAGCTCTTCGCTTCATGCTGTGTGAGCGTACGCCACCTTTTTTTGTCAGACGGCCCATTATACTGATTACTAGTGAAAGAAACGCTTGTATGCTGGATAATAGCCATAACCCCTGTTTAGATTATAAGTTGTTTACAAACCAAAACACTTTTATTGTGACACAGCACTATGCCTGTGTGCATGCGTGTGTATTTGTGGTAATTGGGAGGGTGTAACAAGGTTAGTCTTGACAATAACTGATGCCCTCATGCTGCAGTGAAGAGGGAGTTCCCTCTGCCCATAAATAAGATTTAAGAGTCCCAACTGGTTTTAACCTAAATGCAAATGATGTGTCAGAGTGTGACAGGGCACTTTTTAGAAAGTGTGTTCTTTCCTCCCCTGGGGACTCGTTTGCTGTGAGAGTGGGATTAATGAGACTGCTGAGCCTTACTGAACAGGACAATATAAAGTACCACCCAGCAGAGAGGCAAGGGAACGAAGGCATAAAAAGAAAAAGAGGTGGCGAGGAAGGTGAAGACAAAGCAGGGATGAGGGGAGAGGCGGAGAAAAAGAGAGGAAGAATAAAGAAAGTGGCCACCTACGAGCATTACAATGGATCAACGTAATCTGATTACGCTGCATTATTCTTGTACTGCAGCTCCTCTGAATACAGATTTGCTGAAGCGTTAGGTTTAAATGACTTTAAATGCCTTTAACATTAAACTGATGTAGCATCAGTCATAAGCATGTTTAAATCTCTACTCTACACACACCCACCACAGAATCCCTGAACGTGTTTTCCATTCCACGAAGTGACAGATTGATCAACAGTGCTATGAGAAAACACAACTCACTGTGACCCAAGTACCAACACTTGTGCATTACTTGTGCAGCTGCTTTTGATTTACACAAGTTGTGTACAATGCAACAAAGTCACATTTTCACAGGTCACAAATCTGAAAACACTTCTGCTTAAATGAGCACATCTGATATAATTAGAAAATCCATCCTGAGGAATTAGGAATTAACAACTCATGAATCTGACACTTACAGCAACAAGGTGGAAATAAACAGCGTCACTGACAAATGGGGCGTGTTTTTGGAGAATTCAGCGACGTTACTGCTCCCAGCTGGGAGCTTTTGTTCCGTCCAAGGCACTAACATCACGGGGTAGTGTCAGCGATGAAATAATATCGTTCATCTTACCGCAGAAAGCTTTAAAGGAGGGGCTCAGTGATAAAGCTGACCTGTAAGAGATTTATATCGAGCCTCTGGGACATAACAGGCTACTCATTGCTAACGCTGGCACTGGGTGCTATTTATGCCTGCTATCCTACAGCACCCTAGTCAAAAGCTTAGGTCGTTCAATTTCGTAGGATTAGGACTTCCTCATGTCGGTGTCGGTTTTCTTCCCGCAGCCCAAACAACATGCAGTCAGGTTTACTGGAAGTTCTAAAGTTCCTGTCGGACTGAGTGGCTGTTTGTGTACAGTATGTGGCGACCAGTGTGTAACCCAGCTCTCCTCCGAAGGAACCGCGAACATTGCAAGGATAAAGTGGGTGAAGATGAGTAA
Source organism: Macropodus opercularis (assembly GCA_030770545.1). NCBI lineage: Eukaryota > Metazoa > Chordata > Actinopteri > Anabantiformes > Osphronemidae > Macropodus > Macropodus opercularis. The sequence goes on from CM061105.1 coordinate 3,677,816, forward strand.
GCGAAAATTAGTACCATACATCACCCCCAGTATGTGGATACAGGTCTGTCAAGATCATTTACATGTATGTTTATTTTGCATCTGATGAATCCCCAGGGTTGATGGATACTTAGAGTAGTAAATAACTTACTAAAATGCTTCTTATCATTGAGTTGATTCATTGGATTTCCATCTCAACCTGGTGCTGGTCCGGCATATTTTAATAATGCTGCAATAATACTGACTAGCAGGTGAAGTAGGGTTATATTTACACATAGTCCAGAAGAGACCGGTTTGCAAAACGCAACAGTATTAGTATTATCTGTGGTGTCAGCAAGAAATAGTAATTTAGTATTTAATGATATGATGACTATGAATTCCAACTCAAATCTCACTGCAGAATGCAGTTTCACTCTGAGCGGCAGACAAAGCAGAGACGTTGAGTCTGTCTGCAAATGCTACTCCACTGCGACGATGCTCGTGGTCGCTCCAGCGCGTGCAGATGACGCAAAAAGAAATGACTTGACTGCGAGACCTGCTGATTCGGAATCTCCCAAACTTAGCAGTAATACATGACTATTAAAGCGCACACGTCGCCCGAGCTGAAACCCCCGACGGCCGGAGGAGGAAGAGTGCGTAGGAGAAGCAGGGTACTAATTTCCAGATCATCATTCCGCTGCAAAACAAGCGGAGTTTGTCCTTCAAGTCTGTCCTCTAACGGCACCAAAGAGAGGCTGATTTCTAAAGGGGCCTGTGAAGTACCCTCTTAACTCCATAAACACAGCTTTCTAGCCATGACAGAGGAGTGGGAGATGACTTTGAACAGTTTTATATAGTTTGTGAATATACGATTATCTGAATATGTTTAGCGACCTTTGAGTCATCACACCAAATGTTCCTCGGTCTCTTAACACTCAGCATGTTGCGCCATAGGAGCCAAGATTTGGTCCAGGTTTTGTTTATTATACGCTGTTTTTAAGATTCTCATATTTTCTACACTGCATTTGCATAAGAGGCATAGATGGAGTTGTCTAAACATATCATCATGGAAACCAAACTTAAACGAAGCAGGGAAACTTTCACTCAGACAAAAAAGCTACGAAATAACACATCTCAGCCTCTAACATATTATATTAGAGATATAATGTTTTTCTGAATGGATATATAATTATTCAGTTTGTGATTATAGATAAATTCACAAAGGTCCATCCCATACCACATACCATTAACATTATATGCTGTTAGTTGTACATTGTTCATATTTATAATAATAAACATATTTTTAATCAGTATATGATAAAAATCTGCAAAAAAAATCGATAAATATGTATATGATGTACTTCATGTTACACGGTCTGACATGTATTATTTTAAGAGCTCACTGATCTAAATCCTGGAGGCTCAAGTTCTGAAAGGTTTAATTATTGATAACATAAGAATAAAACTAATAACTGAGCCAGTATCACTTCTGAAGTTGACATCATGGGATCTTCACTCTGCTTGATTCTGTTCATCTACGCTGGTTCGCGTGGTTCAATTGCACAGTGTCGCAGTAGAGTGAACGCCTGCTCCGTCCACCGGGCTCCAGAGAGCTCTTCAACCAGCTGAACTGAAACGAGCTGCCCCCGATGAGGTTTGTCGGCGCAATACGCAGTACCGGATGGATTCGGATCGGTTTCATTTCACAGTTGCTGATCCTGAAATCTGCAACGCCGTGTGACATTAGCATGTCTCCCTCCAGCTATCAGACAACCTACCATCTCTTTGTGTGCTCGGTTTCTGCTGTAAGGGGTCAAAACCACAAATCCGCGCAGACGGGGGGGGGGTTAACAGCTTAAACAAAACAGCACGTTCTCACCGCACAGAAAGGTAGAAGGAAAATTACAGAAGCTGAGTCTCTTTGAATGATGCCACCAATTGCATTTTCCTTTGCTATTATAGTCTGTGTAAGGTGCGAGCAGGCTGGGATGTCACAGAACTGGACATTAGAAGACCTTGTGTCTAGTTTACATACCAACAACCTCCAACTGTCACCAGCAGAAATGCAGTTTGAAGACACAAAAGCTACTCGGGGGCTGCTGGACTAGTTTGTACTGTGCTGAACTGCGTTGTCATCATGTTGTCTCATATACCTCTCATATCTGCTTTTATTGCTGTTTATGTGCCTTTGCATCATGCCTACATTTTTATATGATCCAAAAGCAACTCGTCAAATAAAAAAAAAAAGGATTAGTGGACGGCACAGATATAATGAGTGAAGTTAAAGCCATCGTGAAGAAATGGAAGACATGTGGCAGGCAATCAAGACACAGAGGGTTCCTCTGCATGGGTCCTTCAGTCTTAGCGTCTAGTCTGTCAGCCAAAAGTTAAATAGCGGTTTTGTCTGACTACAGAACCGTCGTCTAATTTCCTTCATAGTGTCCTACTGTACCCGGCTTCTGGCAAACGCGCGCTGACGGATAATATTTTCTGGATGCACCCAATGAAGCTTCTGCGTCTCCTCAGATCCCTCAGAAAATGTGTCAAGCATTGTTGAAGAGAGCAAAACTCAGCATATAAAGCATTTTTAGGTTACAAAACTCCAACAAGCTGGTGCTGCTCCATCCATCAGTGACTAATTTTTATTGCTCATTCTCAATCATGAATTCGCCCTTTGAAATAAATACCCTTATATGTGTTCTCCAGACTTCCTTACTGTAGTATATTTTAGAATTATTTTAGAAGAGAAAAGCTTTAAATAGGTTTATCTAGACTCAAGTTGGTTTTGAGTCGTTTACAGTAAATGTTTTATATCCCTCGCATGCTAAAAGGCAATGAATATTAATCATAAATTACTCTTTAAAAACATATCTTTAAACTAAATATCCACTGATGTGTAAAACATGACCATGATAATATTTTCCCCTTGGCTCTTATTAAGAAAAACAAGAAATTCCCATGTTCATGCTAGGCAAGGCTAAACAAGATTAGCGTTCATGTATTTATTTTTTCAGACTGAACTATGTTTGCACTGAATTAATATGTTATTAATTCTTCCAAATCCCTGCTGCAATACTTTTAATTAAATAATACAAAATACAAAAATGACTGATAACAAGATTTTCTTTAGTTTTCTTCATGTGTTCTGTTGCAAAATATCTATTTTTCTTAGCAGTTTAACAGTTTGATGTCACCTTACACCACACAGGGCAGACACATGCAGAGATTTATATGCTTCAAAGTGTTTTATCGTATGCTGAGTCATTACTCAACTTACTTGTAGGAAGTCGCAGTTTTTTATCCAGTCTGACAACATGCTGGTTGGGGCCATAATGTGCTGTGCTGCGAATTTTAATTTGAGTCCATCTGTAATCAGCGTGCAGTCTGTTGGTTGTTGCTGGTTTCAAAACGATAAATAAAGCAAAAACAAACAAAGCCGCAAAGAAAAAAAAAAGGCAAACAGTTGTGAGGCCATTAGGGGGAAGAAAAAACATATTAAGAAACTTCCTAAATCTTAATATTGATTTTCTATACAGCCAACTATACAGGACTACACACTGAGCTAAGGAATGGTACACAGAGGCTTTGTTTTTGTAAGGAATAAGATGTTATCACAAGAAACTGACTAAACTAAACTTAAACTATACTTTTCCAGGACTGATTCCGAGTATAATAAACTTCAACCACCTAGTGAGTCTATGGGGACTCGTGAAATACCTTCAGACTCCAGGTGACTGTTGTAAAATGACTTTATGAGTTAGTAACATCACAGTCGCAGCCCTGGCTCGTGCTGTGCTTTGGCCATTACCATCATTTTCTAGCTTTTTAGCAAAAGCGCTGGAGTAACCTTTTAACAGCTACAACACAGTCACAAGATCTGTTGTTGTTGATAAGACCTTACTGCGTTTGTAGAGTTTTAAGGCAGGAAGAACATCAACAATAGGCGCAAAACTGACATAAAAGAAGCTCTGCAATTTATAGCAAATAGCATCTTCAAGTTCTGCTGTCACCGCAACAATTCAGGTTATTTACTGCTTTTGGAAAACCCAACAATTATTGAATCCAGGCACATACAGTAATGTGAATCTGTAAAGTGTATTTGGTAAAGCTCATATGATTTCATCTGAAAATAGCGAGTATTTTTATGTAACACCTTCTTGTCTGTTCCAGGCATGCAGGCATTGTGTCAGATTACAGCGCGATCCACGGCAAACACGAGGGGCCAAGACTGTCGGGCGCGCGCCTGTTTAAAAATTTTGCACGCCCCCCCTTTCCAAAAAAAAATAAAAATGGCTGAGAGTTTAATGGGAAGATATCAACACAGGCGTTCAAAAGTAATGAGACAGGAGAACTGATCTGTTTAAGGAAGATTAGGAGCTAAACAACAGTCTGAGAGGAATCCTGTTTTCCCAGCTCCTGTTTGCTCAGTGGGAGAGAGGAGATCGGGGAGAAGACCATATGGCTGTGGAGCTGGGAGCTTGTCCTGGGATTTAACAGCAGTGTGTGTGTGTGTGTGTGTGTGTGTGTGTGTGTGAGTGTGTGAGTGTGTGGGTGGGTGGTGGTAAAACGGGGTGAAGGCTGAGGCAATTCTGCTCACATAGTCATGCGGTGTCAAGGGAAGCTACCCTATCTTACCTCCCCTCGCACAGTCATAGCTTCTGGCTGGAGCAAGGAGGTAAGTGGAAGATAGTAAAGAAGGTTGGGGGCTAAGGGGGGAGGGGGGGAGGCACTAAAGTCGAAGCTGGTGTAATGGCATGGGGTAGATGGGGAGAAGCAGCGGAGGAGAGAGAGTGAAGAGGCAGGGAGAAAGAAAAACAGGGGAAAGATACAGAGTTGAGCTTTTGATCGGAGGTTTAATCTAAATTCATACTTCGGGGTATGAACCCATCACTGCTGCTGCTGCTGCTACAACCCCCCCATCCCAACCCCACCTACACGCACATGAACTACACATGCATGTATAAGCATCAGCCCAAATATGTCTGGAATCCTTATCAGACGCATCCTCGCTACCGCCACCCACAGCGGCCTGCCAAGAATGAAACACGCAGAGCACGTAGGCAAACTTCTGTAGCAATTTAATCAGCCTGATGACTCGGAGGAGATTTCCCAGAAACCAGGGAGTAAACATCATGATTAGAGGAAAAAAAATTTGATGCCTGCGCTAAAACGGTCTTGAGGTCCGTAAATTAAACACTCGAGTGGGCGAAACGAAAACAAAGAAAAGTAAACAGGTGCTCCTCGTGCCATGTTTGCATCTCTAGCATCTTTTGTCTCAACCGGTCGTGAGGAATTTACAATGTTACAAACAAAAGGCTCCGAAACAAAAGCGGCGGGAATTCATTCACAGACAGAAATAAACACCATTCTGTCCACAGGGCCCCTTTTGAGGTGTTCGTTCTTCGTCCTTACCAATTTTCTACTTCAGTGAGAAAATGAAACAGTGCAATCAATCAAAGTCCATTCTTTTCCTAACGAGCGACCCAACACGGACTCCCACATATTAACTCAGACAGCCAGCAAATGGTAATTTGTGGCAGCTCGAGAAGTTCTTTTAAAATTTCATGTCGGATGATTATGTATGGGACGTGAAGTGTAGAGGACGAGGCGGAATGGTCCACTTCAAGGTGAGTCGAGATCACAGGAGGTTCCGCCAGCGGCTGGAAAACACACCTATCGCTTTGTTTGATGAGATTCAACAAGACTGACCCCCCCCCCCCATCCCGGGTTGGCTGTGATTAGAAATTCCACTCGAGGAAAGTCGCACGCCTTTGCGAAGTTTGCATGAGCGTGATCAAACAGAAGAATCCCATTAAAAGCGAAGCGAAGCAGATGGATCGCGTTGTTGCCAAGATTGGAAGTTTCAAAAATGGTTTCGACAGGCTGCTAAGCCGTTTAAATGAAAGGCGTGGAGGCACAATGCACGACTGTACGTGGAGGCAAACAAAAATAAAGCCGGGGGTGGCTGATTCTCCAGCTACGGTTTTTTGTCTGTCTCCTTTAAGCTGATGCTAGAGAGTAGAATAAGTATCTACTTACTATGACAAAGATCCAGAATCCTCTCATGTGTCCAGGTACGATCACACATACTCTGTCTGAGAACAAAAGCTTATGTAACCCATCTGTTCTCTGTTGTAACGTACTTGTACACAAACCATGATTTTAGGTAAACATTTGCTCTGATGTGCATAACACCGATGATGCATCTTCTTGTTTTTTTACAGAAAATTGCAGTAGCACATTTTCACACCAGACATTTTGGCTTTCACGTCCATGGTACAGTGCATTAGCTCTGAAGCAGAGAATTCGGGTTTCAAAAGCAACTAATGCATCTTTTTATTTTTTTTATTTTGAAGGTAATACTGACCATCAGCCTTTTACTGCACCCAGCAGCCCTGACGTCTTGTCCTCAATGGAAGCCATAGGCATCAGCCTGTCGCACAAATTCAAGCCACGACTCTGTAGGACGAGATTAACAAAGCGGCTGCTGAAAATGTCATGCGCTCGTCTCATATCCGCGTTTAACTTCATTCAACGTACACAGGAGCCCTCACAAAAGGAAAGCGTGTTCGGCGCAATGGACCAAACAAACATAAAAAGCTATTTGCCATCCAGAGACGAACAGCAATTACAATTCCTGTTACGTCTCATTGGTTAACCCATTTGTTCTTCTGCGGAGCCAAGGATATGGAAAACAGCTTAATCTCCATCTGTATGAGAGGAAGAAATTTATGTTGATGGTGCACTGGGGGGAGATGCCTGATCACTTTAAGTGAAAACATCTTAGATATGATTTTTACAGTCATAATAAGATTTCTTCATAAAACAAGACCGGACAGAAATGTGTCTATAAAAATAAGAATCCACAAAATAATGTTATTTAAAATGACATAAATAGTATTATAATAAACTAATGCCTTTGCAGGCTCTATGTAGAGCTTTGGCCAACTGGGCGTAAATGTAAGAGCTACTACCTGCATGACAACAAATTTAAAGGGCGTATTGTTTACTGTAGATGGATGATTAGATTTATCCAAATCATGAAACACAAAACTACTTATACAATCTGCAAATTGGCTTCCACGTTTACTCAAGAACACACACTACAAGACAGAACTTTGCAGAGCCTGATGATAAGCTGAATGGACTGGAAGCAAAAAAAAAAGGTGCATTTTTCTTACTGTACTGTAAAAATGAGGAGTTAACTTAGGGAGGCTGGTGTTTCTCATGAACCTTTGCTGACCCTTTGGAGGGCATTTCCTCCACTTTTTAAAGGACACCGAGAAAAAAAGTCCAGTGCGGTACTCTGACAATTTACTCGTCCATTTTTCATCAGGCCAGCTACAAGTGCACTCGAGTCCCACTCGAGGAGAGAGGAAAATGTTAATGGCGGAGAGAAAACAGTTAAAGTGACCCTGCTACTCAAGTCACCTTGAATATTTAAGCGCAGCATCCCGTGGGGACCGGTTAGAGCTCCCAAAAGGCAATTTAGCACGCCTGCCGAGGAGCACGAGTACCTGAGCTCAGCCTGAGCAGTTAGCCTTCACCGTGTTTTCCGACACCTGGTGAAAAAAAGAACGACAAAAAAAAAGGTTTGCTAGAGATTCGTTTTGATTATTTTCTTACACTGGAAACATGGAGACAGCGTTCTAACGATTTCTATTGGTTGAATTTAATATGGTAACGACAGAGCAGCGGAGTGCATCCAAATAATCACTTTCAATACTTGAAAATGTTTCCAATCTTATTCTGCTAGAAATGGACCACAAAAATCTCAGCTGTCTGACAATTTATCTTAGGTGCTTTAAGTTTCTTCTTCGCAGCCTAAGTGCAGTGAGGTTCAATATACAAGAAAATCGTCGGTGAGGCTGGTGGACATCGCACAGTCCCGGTACAAGTATTCACAATAAAATGCCACAATATGAACTTACAGAATGGACAAAATGCTGCTGCTGGTGTCACTTAGCCACCAGCGAATGCCACGTATTGATTTTTCAGGTGGTAAATATAGTGACCGTATCTCTTGAACGCTGGCTCTGTCCTATGAAACTAACACCAGACTCTGAAGAAGGAGTGAAGGAAAGACATGATATTGTTGCTTGTTCTGTTTCTCATCTGCTTCAATATTACCGGCTTTAATATTTACAGCTATTCTTTGCTGCATAAAGAATAAACCCCTCAGGTGCTGTGATGAACATGCATGAAAGGAAAAAGGAAACTGGATGATAAAAGCTTTTGAAACAATGGTTAAAAGCTTTTCTGCTTTCTTACATCCTGGGTGATCGTTTCACAGTCATAGGGGTCTGGCTGGAGGCGAGCAGAAGCTTTCTGCAGAGCCAAACACGGCCGAAGTGTGGCTCAGGGCTCACTTTAAAGTAATTTCATCCGATTTGACTCACTAATGTAATCAACAAAGACCCTCTGATGTTAGCTGGTCAGTGTTGACTTTTAAACTCACTCTGGGGCGCAAACTCCGAGGAAACTATGGGAAGCCTGTGACTGCTAAATTTAATTCAGCCCCGTGTGTGGCAGGCAGTGAAATTCGTAACTTCGAACCTTCGAGTGCCTTCTTTATTTCTTGACATTTTAAAATCCTGTTGTGATTGATCACCATTATCAGTCCGCCAGAGCCTCGTCATTTCAGCGTCATTTCAGCTTAGCAAAGGGTAAAGTAAATATCACATTTTAAAACTGAAATAAAAGTGTGAAAACACTACAGGTTGCTGTTTTTTTTTTAATATATCAAATCAAAAATGACTAGCATTGATTAAACATTGCAATAATCTTCATGGCCATATCACCCAGACAAGAAATGAAAGTTATTACACTACTATATAACCCCAGCACTAGTGCATACAGTACCAGCTCCACGCCTCTGTGCTATCCCCCTTCAGTAAAAAAGCAAAAATATGAGAAAAACATGGCAATTTGTATAATCCATGACTCTGGAGTGAGTTGAGCCCCGCTCTGCAGTTAGGCATGGCCATCCACTGGAAGGCTGCGTTTAGACAAAAACATCAATGCTGTATAGATCCAATAACAATGTAAGCTGTTGAGTGTGGCACACCACACACTACAAAAATAAAAGCCCGACGTGCCCAATTCCACTAAAAAGAAGAAAGAAAAAAAAAAACAAAGGCACTGCCAGCTTTAACGTGTATTGATTGCATTACACAAAAGAAGTTCCATTGTATTCGCAACCAGAGTGGGTTGTGTCTTTTTATCGAAGGTCTAAGCTTGAATTCTTTCCTTCCGTCACTTATTCTGGTAAAGCTGAATAGCTTTTTTCGTAATTATTACAGTTTATCCTGGCGGTTCCGCTGGAGCCTACCCCAGCTTTTCATTCAGTGCCATACGCCCATACCTTCATAGTCACCTTTGGACTTTGGGAAGAAAGGGGCCAAACTCGAACCCAGGTCATTCTTGCAAACCGCTACACCACCTTGCTGCCCTTTTAACCCCTGTGCGGCCTTCGAGGGGTCAAAACGAACCCACTGTATAATAGGGGGCGCCAAAGCTCAAAAACACGTACATGGGTTGGATAAAACAGCCTTCTTGGGTGTTACATCCAAGCAATGAACACGTGTGGGTCTTCTGATGAAGTTCATCCAACCGTTCATCTAGATAAAGCGTGTTGTGATTTATTGTCTGTCTGCGGCTGTTTTATCCAACCCTTGTGTGGTTTTTGAGCTTTGAGCGCCCCCTGTTTTTCTTTTTGACCTCTCGAAGGCTGCACGAGGGTTAAACAGTTGCTCAAATGAACCAGATTCAGAAAGATTTTAATAGCAAAGGCTGCACAGAAAACATTACCAAATGAATCAAATATTAAAACTAAACAACAATTTTATTGTTTGATATTTGCAGTATATCTGATGTTTCATATTGTATTCTAGGCCTTAAGCTGAGACTTGTTTTGTCAGACTGGGCTCTTTTCAATGCATTACTGAGATTTCAAAGCCACTGGCGGATTGTTAAGTCGTTGGCTTTCATACATGTGTGTAATTACAGCGTGTAGTCAGTGTCTATGCAGCAAACTTGTTTCCCTGTGTAATCAGGCTGGTAAATTAGCCCCGAACACTGTGAGAGGTGGGAATGACAATCTGTCAGAGCGCTGCAGCCCGACCAGCCGGAACCAGCTTACGCTGGGGCCTCCGCCGCCACTGTTGCGGCGGTGAACTCCCGACGTGCTAGGGCTTATCTGGGGCACGCAGGAGGCACAACAATAAACTTATCACCATCCAGGCACTTGGCGGGATGTAGCTGCAACCCCCGCCGCGCTGCTCTGTCCACGAGCCGGCCCCGGTTCATTGATCATACACACCAGCGGACCTAATCTAGGGGACAGTGAGCCTTTCAAACCACAGGCTTCGGCTTTGGATGGAGAAAGGGCAGAGAGGCAAAAAAAAAAAGAAAAAGAAAAAGAAGTTTTGCCAGGTAATATATAAAGCCCCCAGCAAAAAAAAAAAAAAAAAAGAACCAAGAGAAAGAAGTTCAATAACTTTGCAGGGACCTCCACGCCCTGCATGTCAACTAGCTTCCAGGATTTTTGATTGAAGCAGTGCACAAGCCCGCAGCAGGGCTTTTCCATTCCTCGGTTACAGTGCCACTGGAATACATAAAGGTTTCAGTAGGAGGGTTACATCAAGGGTCAGGAGAGAAAAAAAAATCTTTATACGACCAAGCTCTAATGCAAACAAAGAGGATTCTAAGTCTATTTGCTGGCTGCGAGGCTTTGAAAAAAAAAAAAAAAAATAGAAGAAGAAGAAAGAAGGTGACAGAAGGACAACGAGGAAGCAACATCCCATACAGGCAGCTTTTAAAACACGCAATTTGATTCCACCTGTAGATCACAAGGAGCGGGATAGCTTAACACCCACACAGACGCAGGAGGCTCTGACACAGGGGCTGCCGCTAATGCTGGGTGTTTCACTGCCACTGCAAGCAGAGTGGAAAACCATTCACACTGTACTCGAAGCCTTTAGAGTTGTTTCAGCCTAAATGAATGAGATCTGGGGGGCGAAATATCTTCTTTAACCTCCAACGTCTGCAATCAGTTCAGCTTCGGGAGCGGCCCTGCTTTCACGTCAGGCGTGTGTACTGTATACGGTGCCAGCATCAAACACAACCCCCCCCCCCTCCCCCTCCGAAGAAAGGGCCGCCGCCACTGCCTCATCAAACGGAACGCGCCGACTCGCCCCCTTGCTATCTCGATGTCTTGAGCAAATTGAAGGTGATTTTCAATAACTGCAATAGGTGGATCAGAGTCATCCCAGGCCTCTGACAGGCTGTAATAGAAGAGAGGATCTGACAGCCTCCGCGTTTCAAGTGAATCGTGGCTCGGGTTTACGCGCGCTGCTTGAGGAAGGACTGGACGTGGCGCTTGTGTTCAAGTTTAAAACACTCATTGCGTTTAAAAGCTGACTGAGCTTAATTTAAAGTTTGCTTGTTGTTGTTTTCATCTATTTTAACCATCGCGAACGGCATGTACTTTTCGGCCTTGGGTCTGGTTCCGCTTATTTGGCGAATGTCCTCTTGTCTGCTTTTGAAGGTTCGGCTCTCAACAGGAGGAGAAGCTGGGAGGGCTTTTACATCTACAGAGACAAAGTAGCTGTCTGTCAACGGACTCTTTAACGGAGGCTTTAATTGCAGAGGTGTGTTATGTTGACAACACTCTCTGTTGTTAGATGATACATATCTGCCACCACCAGACACAGTCAATGTCTTTTGGGTAACTTGAATCACACACTATTTATTTACATTATTACTCCATTATTTACATACTATATCAATACTATACACACACACACATATATATATATATACGTATATATATTTTCTGCCTGTCAGTGAACCAACTCTGCTTCAGTTTGTTTTCGAGATGATGCAAACTGGCTTTAAACATTCACATACTTTTAAACATGGTTCAACAAATTTTCAGTGACAAACATTTAAAGTATAAACAGTTGCAATGTTTTAGTTTTGCTTCTTTTGCTTTCCTTTACCTGGAATTTAAAGATCTGGGCATTGTAATAGGTCACATTTATGTCAACATACATTTTCAGAAACATTTTTTATGTTCCCCTGTGAAACCTCTCAAGAGAAAAATGGCCATCAAACCGCTGAATTCACAACGATACTAAACAATCCTCGCACGGTCCAGCTTGAAACAATCGTGGAGTATTCAGCATCATCATCATTCAGCTCCCGCGCTCCCCGTGTCCTGCTGCCAGTGAAGACATTTGCGGTGCTCGATCTTAATGAAACATGTGACTAATTGTGTCTGGACCAATTGCTGGCTTCATAATAATCTGCACCGTTGCTCACACTCAGCACGGACCCACTGTGTCTAAACACATTACGTCTAAATCGCACGGAGAGCTCCACGTTTGCCAAGGAGCTCGTGTTGGGCGTTGTCACTGTGAATGCTTTAAAGCATTCACAGTATTGTTTTCCTAATTATAGTTCTTCCGTACGTTTTTTGGCATCTAACTAGTGCCGCACCGTTTGAGCTATTGGAACCATTCAAATATTAAAATGTGCAGCTTTTCCGGGAATCGAGTGCTTCTATACAACTTTTTGATATCTTTTATACTTTTTGAAATATTAAGCTATTTTCACTTTTTTTTCCCCATTGAAAATGAATGGGAAGCTGTATAGGGCAACTGGACACTCCCGCAAGAGACCTCAGTTCAAATCCCGCTCAAGGCATCTATGTTCTGCTTCCAAGCTTTGATGCCTTAAACAGTGTATGTTGACAGTTACAGCGGTTTGAAATCGCTGACGATTCAACAATTGTGAGTTTTCCGACATGAAACTCACTCAGGTTGTAGAATGAAGTACATTCAAACCGCGGTTTCTCTATAAACTTTCACTTGTAAAATGTCACCACGGTCGCAATTTTCGCTCTTTTTAAAAGATTCTTTCACTCTAATGTAGAGGCACTTGTCTACTTGCTAACTGGGCACATGGCAAAACCGAACGACCGACAAATTTCGCCGCATTTGTCTCGTAGCAGCGGCCGCTTTTGCGTCATTAATTTGCCTTATTCGCGAGCAGATTTGAGCGTTTTGAACTCGCTGTAAATTCAACAATTGTCAATCTTCCGACATGAAACTCACACAGGTTGTAGATATCAGTCTTGGCTCTAATTTGATGTGGTGGTTTTTGTGATTACTGTTACGGTTTCGCCGCAACGAACCCGTTTAGCGGGCTTTGTTTTAATCGTCTTTTTGTCACAAGCTTAAAACTTTCACTTGTAAATTGTCGCCACGGCCGCAATTTTCGCTGTTTTCAAACGATTCTTTCACTCAGATGTAGACACACTTGTCTACTTGCTAACTGGGCACATGGCAAAACCGAAAGACCGACACATTTTGTCGTATTTGTCTCGTAGCGGCCGCCTCTGTGTCATCTGCCCGCCTCATTAGCAGGCAGATTGATCGCTGTAATTCAACAATTGTCAGTCTTTCGACATGACACTCACACAGGTTGAAGATTAAACTCTCGGCTTTCATTTGATATGGTGGTTGTCGTGATTACTGTTACGGTTTCGCCGCTACGAACCCGTTTAGCGGGCTTCGTTTCTATCGTTTCGTAGCCGCAGCTGCTGTTAGCCTCTTATAGACCTTCGCGAGCTGATGGTTCAAGCTGACCGTTGGCCTAGTGGATAGTGCGGTGAGCTCTGGACCCAGAGGCCACGGGTTCAATCCCTGGTCATGTTAACTAATTTTACACTGATGTTTGTTACCAAGCTGAGGGTCTAATACATCTTCGGACGCGGCCGATTTCAGCTTCTTAAATGGCCAAGCGGTTAATCTGCTGCGCTGCGAAGGGGGAGATCCCGGTTCGAACCCCAGTCCAGGCAACTGTCTTCATACTGATGTTTGTTACCAGCACATTGAATCTGGATGTTCTGCTTGTTGTAACAAAGCTTTTTAAGCTTCAGCAATGTCAGGAAAATCTTGCAAAATTCAATCAACATATCTTAGGGGTTATCTATACTTTTACTGTGTAGATCAACTCACCTGTGTTTTATTCAATTATTGAATTATTAATACTTACTTAATATTTTTTCATTATGCTTTATTTTGAAATTTAAGACTTTTAACTTGTTCTGGACCTGTACAAGCCTATTCTATCCACTTCTATTTTTCTTAAACTACTTTTAAGAACGTTTTAAACTCTCGAGCTACAGTCAGCAGTTATTGGGAATACATTCAGCATAAAGCATTCACAGTGCATTTTCTTATGGAAATGCTTTTTCTAGTTTGCCTTGTGTTTTTGCTCAGCGCGCGCTGGCCAGGACCAAAGACTGCACGGCACGACAGCACCCATCGTGTCAGTCACACACTCATGCCCTCTACACGCCTGGCGGTAATTAGAACACTGTGGAAAAGCATGTTCCTTTCTCAGGAGACATATGGAACACCACCTTCAGTTTAAAAAGAACAGGATGGAATGAACAGATTCAGTTTCTGTTGCTTTGGTTGTGATTTAGCATTAAGTTTTTTTTATTCTTCTTATTATTTTGAGACAATTATCTCATTGACCCAGTGATGTTAGAAGACTTATGTGTTTCTAAACATGTCATCTTCATATTGACCTGTGAGCTTTGCATTCAAACCGAAGGTTCAGTGCAATTGTTTGTGGACTTGGCATTACTGTCCTCACACGGTTCCTTCTGCAATAAAGACACATCTGCTTCTAAATAGAAACTAAAACTAAACTAAATTAAAACTTGGCTGCCTGGGCCTTGAACTCTTTCATTTATTTACTGTTAGGTTATTAATTAACTGAAAGTGAACCCATCTACTATTATGCTGATTTCCCACCTCCTCATCATTATCACCACAACCAATCAAAGGCAGTATTAAACTTTAAACCTTTTTTTTTTCAACTAATTTTCAAAATTTGAGTAAAAAGTGACAGCCCTAATACACAGATTAATTTACTCTGATTGTTAGTCTTACAAATTGCAGTAAAGCTTTGTGGATGCATCTCCAGCCTTAATTACTTCCATTTCTTTCATAGTTCTGTCTAAATGCTTTTTCCAACGTGCTAAGTGATTCTGCGGCTTGATTGCTAATCCATTAAAGATTTTAGGCGTCGTAGACTAAATCTTTCTCTATTACAGCCCCAGTCAAAATATTTATCACTGGAGTTTTTTTTAATTCTGTAGTTCTCTGATTCTGTGCATGTATCACACAGCAGAGAAGAAAAGTAGTAAACAAAAAACAAACAATCAAAGCAGCCCTGGTTCCGTGTTCTTTCAGTTTTCTGATCAGCCACCTGCATGCTGACATCTGGGCTTTATACATCCCTGACATTAATATTTCTTTGAACTAAATGTCAGGTTCATCTGTACAGGGCCTGACCTGATCACCGGGAGGCCAGGGTGAAAGTTAATTATTGTTGGAGATAATTGAGTTTCAAGTTCAGAGGTGGGATTACTTAAGAAAAGTTCAGTTGACATTGCATGTGAATAACTTAATACTGGCTCCGCCACACAAATTGTGACCTTAAATCGTGACTATTATAATACTATGACATGAACATAGGCAGAAATTTAATAATGGTCCAGTTTTGTGATTTTGTCCAATAAAGGAAGATACTATGACTTAATTAAGACTTCACTGTTTCCACATTAATATTAATGAGTAATGTTTCCCCACCTTGAAATCAGAGTTGTCAAATGACAATGGAAGTCGTAACAGCATGGCTCTAAACACGGCAATGTTAGACAAGACAAGACAAGCAGGAAAGATCTTTTTGCCTCATGTGCACTTTATCTGCAAACTTAACTTTTTCTTCAGTGTGCAAATAAAAAAAAAAAGTAACATAAGGAACCACATCCGCGTTCAGAGATATTTTGGGACTTCTTCCACCCCTAGACTCGCATGCTGACGCGCTAAATGTGGTTTGAAGACGCCGCAGTAGGGAGTGATCCGTGCTTCCAGCTCCTCCACCTGGTTCCCTGTCAGCACGCTGACACGCCGCCGTAGGAGTCAAAGCAATAAGAAAGAGTGCGTCTCCAGCTACGCCGAAACGACTGCAATATGCAAGCGAGTGCGCGCGCGTGTCATCACTCAGTGTGACACTAATCGTATTTTAATGTTAGAGTAAAGATTAGATGTATCATTAATTAACGCAGTCACAGTTCGTCTAAAAAGAATCTGTTCTGTATGTAAACATACAGTAGACGTCCACGTTGTTCACTGACTCTGATTCAGTGTTTATCTTTACAGAGTTGTGCATGTTGATAAGATGCATTTTATGGAGCAGCAACAGAAAACTAAGCTAAGAGAACGTGCTGCAGTGTAATAGTGAGCAATAATGTAATAAACAGTGTAATAAACATTGGCCTGTCAAAATGGAAAATGGACAGTGTACAGTTTTGGTTTGATCAAGAATTCTAATTCATCAGTTCATTAGGACTGAAAATGTTTCTCACCGGAGAGTGAAGCAATTTACCAATTCCTTTGATTTTGACTCAGTGGTGAGACTGTAACATTTCAAGCCACGTGTTTCTGCATAACTACAGTAGGAGCAGAGGAGAAGCAGAGCAGATTGTAGGCAGGTCTTGATGATTACGATCACTTTGATGTGAAAGGATCATTTACGGATGAACCGCAACTGCGCTGACCTCGTGATTCAATTAGGAATGTCTGCACACAGCAAAAGGTTCTCAGGTGCAGCCCGTAAACAACTGCGCCGTCACCTTTTTAGAGCGAAGGGCTCTCAGCTCTGTCACATATAAATTCTAGAGCTTGTGGCTGGAAAAGTGATCTGACCTCAATTTGACCCAACTTCTTTGGGGGGGCGGGGGGCTACTGGGACGCCGCTGACCAAAATTAAAACTTACTCGAAAGCCGGCCAAAGACGGGCTCAAGGGCTGACCGGCAGCGAAGCATGCTGTCATTTTCGAGCTGGCGCAGAAAGTGCTGGATTTGTGTGTGTCTGCACTGAGCCGTAATGGGCCTGGCTTTATTGATGCAACTGGAAAAAGGCCGCAGGTTTAGATCATTTCTCTACTGATTGTGACCGGAACAAATCAACTCAAGGTTCGTTCTGTCTAAAGAGCTGTCAGTTAATCTCGTGCGCTCAGTGAAAGTGGATTCAATAAGAGATTTGAATGGATTTAGAGGAATTCAAAACTTGGAAAAAGGCACGTTGAGTTGAGATTTGCTCGACTGACTCGTACATTTGATTGTCTCGCAACATTTAAGCAAATCTGATCATCTCCTGCAAGAAACGTGTTACTTCAATACCGCTTCAGCGAGTGAGTGAGGTTTAAATTGACCTGTTGTGGTTGTTAGAGGCAACAGATCCCACCTGATGATTGACAGTTTAACTAGAAGCATCAATGATAAACGCTCACTCCTACACAACTCTGCTGCTTTATCAATATAGAATCAGAGCGGAGGCCATATGACATGAATAATATAATATCATGTTATGCTTGGCAAACAAGCTATAGAAGCTAATAGGCTCCCACCAGGATTAAAATCCAACTGACATAGCTGTTACACAACGTGCATAAGTGGATAAGTATAACAGGCCTAAAACAGTCAGCTCAACATCTGACACAAATCAAAACAAAGCAAAGTGAAAATGAGAAGAAGTTGTTGTCCTAAATACAAAACAAGGTCAGTTTATACTGTGCCTCCACTAACAACTTAAAACAAGTGGCAATTAAGCCAGTTTTCTTTAATTGTGAATATTGATTCATTGTGTCAAAACCAATCTGTTTCATGGAGAATAACAAAAACATGAAAGATGGTAAAAGTGACAGGTCATCACCAGAGCTCGTTGCCACATGTGCAAGGCTGAGAAAGCAGAGGTAATACAGGAGAACATCTACTGGATGGATAAACAGAGGAGATTCAGGAACAATGGTGATGTGAAAAACAAAACAAAAAGAAACGTACTTTCTCAACAAAACACTTATATTCAAGACACGATTTCAGCTGGAAACAAAATTTCTCTACAAACAAATCTTTTAGAAGAAAAACAAAAATGCTGCATATGACAACCTGTGACAGTTTTTCAACACTCAAAAAAATCCCAAATGGGCACAATTGATTCGCCTCATGTCAAAGCCCAGAACCTTAATTTATTTTCATGTTTTTAACTGCAGGATAGAAATGGAATAATAGTCCGCAAGGTGATGAAATGTCAAACCCAATTATGCTTATAACAAAGAAGACGTGACTAATCGACCTCAGTGAAATTAATTATTTAAGCCTTCGAGATCTCAACCACATTTATTTTTATTTTACAGGATCTTGTTCCCTGATACAATGTAATTATCTGATCTCTATTAATGGTCTAATCGTTAAAATCACAATGTAATATCCCATCAGTCAGTGGAATGTCATCTACCCAGAAAGATATAATGACTTTCCCAAAGAGCCGCCAACATCACCGGCCATCAGAGGTTTGGTATCGTTTTCACAAAATTACAGGAAAATTAAGAAGAATGTAATGTGTGACTGAATATTAAATCTTTCAGATTTGCCCTTTGTATGTGTATTAGTAATGTCCCAAGTACAGTAACCTTTACTATATATATATATTCTGTTCGGTGGTAACTGGACTCACTTGTTTCTTCCTTCTCCATTTCTGAATGACTGGCTGGGGTTGCAGGTCTACAGCATTTGCAGTGTGGATTGAGGAGAGTAAGGTCCAAGCTGGTTAAGGGAGCCGGCTCCGTCGTGGCCCACACACTGGTCTTCCATCAGGGAGGTGCCGGCACAGAAGGATGTTGGCAAAACTAACATCCATCACGAATAACCCCTCCCACCTCCTGCACCGCACTGTGGAGGCTCTGAGCAGCTCCACAGGCACAAGGCTGTTACAGCCCTTCGCTGCAGGAAGGAGGGCTGCCATCGGTTTTCTGGTGAATACTGGAGTGTGATAGTTTAGGACGTGTACATATGCCGGTACTTGATTCTTTACTGTTTAACCTTATTTGTTTGCATATTGTTATCTTTTTATTTTATAGATCTTCTTTTGTCTTGTCTTATGTCACTAGCATTGAGATAAGCAGCCTTTGGTCGGTTGGTGTTTTGTGACTTTCCCTTGAAACCATAGACCGTATTTATCATAAACAATAGAGGGACACTGTGGTTGTCGAAGCCTTTTAGTCACTGCAGCAACATTTGGAATGACAATGTTTGTCATGCACCACTTTTCCAGTTTTCTAAACTTCAGGCTTTTGTCTTCCTCCCTGTGTTCAGCACAGTTTAATAAGTTTGCTGTGACGTCCTCTTGGGTGAACCTGATGTTGACTCCCATGATGTCATCTTGTGATTTAATTTTGACCTGAGTACCGTTTACAGTGGCTGGGTGTTCGCAGCGGAACCCATGGTGCAGCCGTGTCTTTGCAAGTGAAACATTAAACCCGCCCACGGCTGAACATTTGAATGGTAATGACACAAAAATCCACACCATACACGAACCTGTGAACCGAACATTCGTCATAAACGTGACCTGGTTTAATGAGAATCTTCACACACACACACTCAGATGAAGATTTGCAGGACAGCTCTGGTTCTGAGACAGCAAACTCTATACTAATCAGAAAATATCACAGATTCTTGCTTAATTACTGTGGTAAGTTTGGCAGCTTTTCATTTATTTTAAATTGATATGCGCAAATGCCTGAAGGACCAGGTTATCCGAGTTACAAAGTTCTAATCCCAATTAGAGACTGGATCATATTTTGAACACGTTGTTCGAAACCACACAGAACCAACACCCCAGTATATCCTGCCTCATCTACACACAGCTGCCCTCCTACACCTTACAGCTCTCCCCTCTCATCTTTATTCACCACGACACGGCCATTAGAAGTCATAACGATGTACAATAACCGCAGTATAGCGTGTCATATGTAATGAAGCCATAACACTAAACTGTGTGGAGGGCCTGGCGACCACGCCGTGTGTCCTTGGATTGTTTTCCTCCCGCTCCGGCTGAGTGACAGCACGTCGGGCTCCATTTCTCTTAGCAACTTCACCCAGTGTCTCCTTATCTCGTCGCGTTAAAAGAGAGCTAATCTTAATTGATGCTAATGGAAGTCAATGACTACCATGAGGAACAAGTGCTAATGTGGTTGAGCAATTAACCTAATATTTACTGGCTGTGATTCCCTCCCTCCGCTGTAATGTGCAACTACTCTTAGTGATGGAGTGGAAAAAAATAAAAAAAGTTAGGGAGCTATTAGAGTAACAGAGAATTGAGGAGAGAGGCCATGTTACTGTGAATTGCTGAAACACAACACTAGTGAATCAAAACAATACCGACAAACTAAAAAACAAACAACCAGAATTCACCAATATGCACATTTACCATATGTGTAATGTGCATTTAATGCCACAGTGAGAAAACTTCCAGCTACTGTCCAACATAGTTCTGACTGATAAGGACACGCTGCGCCTGCTAATACTTACAGCCGGCATCCACTTAACCTTGGTTTTGACACCGGGAAACGACAAACTGACAATGAGAAAGACAATGAGAGACAACGGCTTCGTGTTCTTTAGCAGGAAGTGCTGGAATTAAACAAACAAACAAAAACAAAACAAAGGGAAAGAAAAGGGAATGCTTGCACATAATCAAGAAGGAAGCGGGAGAAGAAAGAGAAATGAAACTCCGCAACCCTCCTTGTTCTCCATCACAGACAGCTACGATCAGAGGAATGCGTGAACGAACGTTATTTTCTGTTTGCTTGTATTTAAGTGTCTCTCTGTGTGTCTATCTTTGCTGGCTCGTTGTGTCTCGCTGCCTATGTTACTTGTCGTTACTTTTATGTTACATGAATGTTACTCCTGGTTCAGGTTTGCCTCTTGTTTGTTGAGATTCTTGTTTGATTCTTTGTTTAGGTCACTGTTTGGTTGGCTTGTCCTCTGTAGTCACCTGTGTAGTATTAGTTTATGTATGTTTGTGTTTCAGGTTGTAAAGACATAAAAATGAATTTGTTTCCCTGACAGACAACACAAAAATAAAATACGTACAAATAAAATTGTCTAATATAACTTTAGCATAATTGTGGTGCTAAATTTGCCCGGAAACGCATTTTTGTACTTAACATCACATTATATTTAAATGTACTGTATAAATTTGTTGTACTGCAGCTTCAGAGATGAACAAAAAAGCTTTAAAAAGTTACAGCTCGTGTACATGACTGCACTAGGTCAAATAGCATCCCCTGCTTTCCGATGCATTCAAGATATCGCTTGTGCTACTCGGAACAGATTATGTATCGAGGGTGTGAGGCCCAAACTGACACACAGGCGTCGACGTCTCGGTCCAGTCTCGCACCATCACCCCACGCGCAAGAAAGATCTCTGAAATCTGAAATGTGTTCTCTGGCAAAGACCCGTCTCTTGCTTTTGTATTGTACTGGGAAGGTAACACTGCAGGAAAGGAGGAAAATGAGCTGTCTGTCAGCTTCAGCCGGTGAGGTTTGGGAGCAAAACAGAGTGTAGGTCATTCCTGTTCTCAAAAGCGCGCCGAGGTCAGAAGAGTTTATTCTTTGAAATTGTTATTGATTTAATAAAAAACCTTACTTCCAGCTTCTAAACAGTTTAACACCCAGCCGTGCGATTAAAAATTCAAGCTCATGACCACGCTGCTTTTCCTCCACCTCCTGCTTTAGAGCCATTTCTCTTCTTCATCAAGCCTCAGGGGCTGTAACTGCTTCATAGAACTGAATTCAAAATAGATACTTACGGAAATAGACAGAAACACTCAATGCAATTTTCTTTTCTGCACGTGTATTGTCTGTTTGAAGATTTTACCATTACTAGTCTATATGACCTGTACATTTAAATTATGATTGTATTTATTGGGCTGTATAACAGTATGTAACAGTTCCTACAGCAGAGTATACACACACTCGGGCCAGTATATGTCAGTGACCTCATCAGGGAAGCTGCTTCCGCCATCAGGTCACATAAGCAATGTTATTATGTTGTGTACGTAATTATAGTAGTTTCAAACAGAAGCAATATAAACAGATTGTTAAAATAAATTGCAGGCGGATGACATACAACAACAAGTGATGTCTGACTTGCACAGGAAGCTGGACATGGTGGACATTTTATTTCAGAGATTCTACAAAATAAAATATTAGACAGACCTGCATTAGACCCTTTTTACTGCCCATTCGAGGTGGGTTAATAAGACTAATATGCTGCCTTGCTGTTACTAAAGGTACTGAACTGTTAGAGACCCCTGGAAAGAAAGTGCAGTTACAACATAGATGTAGAGATGAAACGTTTGATATTTTCAGTTTTTAAAAGGAGCCGCTGTTTGCTTTGATGGCATCCCTCCTCTCTCAGTCAGCCGCCACGTCAGCATCAAAACATCATTATTGTCTGTTAGTGAACTTAAAGATCTGTTGCCTGTAAATTTGTGGTTTAATATTCATTGCTCCATTAAAAATGTACATGACCGGGTTGTTATTGCAGTGGATTGACACCCCCGCGCACCTAAAACAGAAAAACTAATAAAGTGTTGCCTTGGACTTTTTAAAGACAGGACTTTCTTTTTATTGCATATGTATTAAGTCATTACCAGGTTTAAGAGAAGATGAAAAAATATAAATGTGCAGTAATGGGGATCACGTGAATCATATATAACATAAAGACTCTCAGACCTTGTTCAGTTTAATGTAGTGCTTCAACCCTTTCCAACTATGTTTCTGCCACAAGAAGGCAGAAACAAGACACACGGAACAAACTAAACCCATCTCCAAACAAGACACAAATACAAAAACTGGAAAGCAAAAGCTACAACGTATTACAAAATAGATTCAAAAAGGCCACCAACCATATGTAGCAACAACAAGATACCCCCAGAGACCAGACCAGGTGAGCCATGACGCTTCCACTCCCACAGTGATGCCTTCACAGGGATCGTCTGTGTTTGCTATGAAAACACCATGAGCTGCGACCAACCTTTTTTTTCCAGAATCCTCTTGCGGTAGCGTTTTCGAAAGGTCCGAAACACAGAGCAAAGCTTGCCTCAGTAGCTAACCGCACACGAAAATCCGAAATCACTTAGCCATACACTGACATTAGCGTTGTGCTAAACTGCAAAGTGTACAGACAGGCACTGATTAAATCAGTGCAGTAACTTTCACTATAGAACTCATTTAATCCTGATTATTTTTACATTTGGCCTTTTTGTGAGTTATAACCTAATATGGCTCTGAGATTTCTCTCTCTGCTGTGTTTGGAATAAATAATTTTCTGTAGAGTCATGTGTCACAGAGGAAGCAGATTTTAGAGGTACAAGATATTTCTTAGGAAAAACAAAAAACCCACAGGAACAATATTTGGCACACTGTCTCTAAGCAGAAATGAAAAGACACGCCACTTAGTGCTACCTGGGCAAAACTGCTGATGCATTCATAATAATAATAATAATAATAATGCTTCATTCTATATGTATCATCTGTACGCATAAAGTCCAAGGTTGTTGATGGGGGCCTATCTGCTGTTCAGCTATTAATGTAGGTACATTATTTTCAAGGCACATTCTAAGAGAACATACATAATAGAGATGTTTCATTTCCTGACATCTCAGTTAAGCACCTTGGAAATACTAACAATTCAGAATGCATGGCTTGCCAATGTCACAATGACTAAATCTCTACATTTCCAGCAATTCCAAAGCTTCAGTCATTATAGAGCCATACATCCACATGTTCTGACTCACAATGAGTGTCTGGCAGAGCTGAGAGACAACAGTGGCACAGTGCCTTCAGCAATCAGCCTCTGAATTGTTTTCTTTTTTTTTTTTTTTTGTGATTTATAACGAACATCGTTCACTGCCAGCTGGAGGTTATACTGTATGAAATAATTGTCATTTCACATTTTTTTTGTTTGCACTATGGTAAAGCAAGATATGAACATGCACATTGTTTGCTTATTTTAGCACTAATAATTCACTCTCTCAGTGCATCTGCATTTGCAGAAACGCTGCGCTTGGGGCTAAAGCATGACTCGCGTTCAAAATGTTGATTACCGTGATGCTCATTTGTTTTCTCCTCAGCGAGAATGCTGCGTTGCTGCGGCGGCCCGAGCCAAACTAACTCTACATCCATCTTAATCATAGTCCACCATTTGTCACGTCGCATATAGAAAGTCTCATTCGTCTGAGGCCCCGGCCAGTTTTCTGTCCCCGCTGCCACACAAACACCTGGGCTGCCTTCTTTCTTTTAAGCCAAAGGATGTGAATCGTAGCACATGATGCTTCGTTGCTTTGATGTGACTGCAGTTATTGGTTAACACGCTGTCATTAAGGTATGAGATAAGGCTAAAGTTGTTAGATATAAAGATAAATATGTGCATGAAGCTACTTTTGTTTGAAGATTTCCCCTTAAAGTCATCATAATTGATTTAAAAAAAACAATACCATTTTGCATTTGGCTAAGGTTTAATAAAATGGCAGTTTCAGAACGCTTGGCCTCGCTGCTCCCTCACTGTTTGATTCGTGGCTGATTTCTAATTTTATTCCAGTCCTGCTGGATTACCTTCACCTACTTAATGGCTTCCTGATTGCGTGTTGAGTTCTTCTGTTAGCTTTATTAAAATTTCACTTCTGCAGTAATTAAGCAAAGCGGCACTTCTTTTCTTGAGGGGTGCTCTGGCTGCTGAATTGGAGGCACATTAATTAAACGCGATGGTCTTGTAAACACAAGAAGCTGCTGTTTAATTGCGATGTTGGCACAGCGTCCAGAAAAAAAAAAATTACTTGGAGACTGTGGCTTATTAACAGAGCTCACTGGGAACTTGAAGAGGAGCTTTCTTATGCTTGTTGATCATTTGATCTATAGAAATGTTTCTGTTGGAGCTGACTGGGACAATATTAGCGTTGACAATGCGTGTCAAGATTTCCTTTCAGGACACTTCAAAAATGAAGGCGCGTCTCTTCGGTAAAAGACTCTCAGCCAACAGTCGGCTTACCTCAAAAAAAACAAAACAAAACTTGAAATGTTTCTTTCGTCACTAACAGCAAGCCTCCTGACAGAGCGGGAGTGTAAGCTGCTGTTTCAGTGAAGGCAGCTGGAGTGAAAAGCGTGGTGAAGAATTTAAATCTGAGCGAGACAAAAAGGAAAAAAACAAAACAAACAAACTACAATTTCTCAGCTTCAGCTGTGAAGACAGGTCATCTGTCTTCCTCCTCTGGGCCAAGACGATAACATCTGTTAGCACATATGGCACATCGGAAAAGAGCAGGTTTGTAAATCTAACAGAAACAATGACAGCACGAACGGCGAACGGAGGACAAAAATCATATGCAGATTAGAAGCCGGCCGATTCATCTTGTGTACTCTATCTCTGCATGTAAACACATACGTCGTTGTGAATCCAATCACATCTGCCGTCCTCTGCCCCGGACACGTGTGTTTAACGTCTGGGTTTAAGTTTGCCTCTTAAAAACAAATGTTAGATATAAGATTTGCTGTGAGGTTCTATAAAAATCAAGCAAGATTCAAACAAGGAAGTAGATGAAGGAGGAATCTCAAACCAATCTACGTTGGAAGCGACAGAACTGAAGCGATGACTGTCTGAAAGTTGATTCACTCAGGACTTCCTCCTTCTTTTGTTAATTCTGGGGATAGGAAGCTCCTGCCAGATAAATAGTCCCGGCCTCCACCCTCTTCTGCAGCACAATTCACGCAGCCTAATGGCCATATGTCTCGAGACCAGCAGATGCTCACTTAACTGTCTACCAATGAGGCACAGATTCAGTACAAAGTCAATCACAGCCAAACACCTCATGTTCGGGGACGGGCCCTGGGCCCATCAAAATGTCCCTTTATTTTATCGAAGAGGAAAAGGCAGAGCAGAGGAAACTTTTTTAAGAAGTTTATTAGTAGTTACCCTGTTATCTGACTCACAACATTAATCTCTGCATGTACAGCTGCTTGCTCTATGTGTTCTAAAAGAGAGCATTTCTTTTTTTTTCTGATCTGGTTGCTAAGTCTGAAGGTCCTAGTGTCCCCTGTGGCCCCTCCCTCCCTCTTTAGCCACGCCCCTCGCCTCCACCCACACCCACTTCCTGCTTTTCACCCATTGCAGGACTTATTTTACTAACTGCACTCACCTCTGCCTTCCCCTAAGTCTTTGCTATATATTCACATCCACAAATGCTCTGCGCTCGTCTCCTGGATGTCAAGCATCGTCCAAACCAAGCCTAGACTCCACGTATTGTGAGTAAGTTGGTGGATTTTTGTTTTTCTCCAGCGCCTCGTCATATGTTGTTGTTTAAGACCTTGAATTTTGACCAGGAGGAATTATTATCCATATGAAGAATGTTTGTTCCCATGATGCCTTGCAGTGACATGGACTTCCTAGTTTATTGCATCTTGTTGGTGTTTTACTTATTTTAAGTCGGGAGGAGTTTACTGAAGAGTTATTAAAGAGTGCTTTGATCGATTAATACTTTTTTATTACTGTATTTGTCTTTAGTATTTCTGTTCCATACAAAATAAAATGTCTCTTTGAATCTGAATTCCACTTGTATTGTCACAGTAGGTTTCACTTTTCCCAGACCTCTTAGTGTTTATCTAGTGTGTAGGTTTAACGCCTCATATAACCAGCCTTGTGTTTGCACCATTTTGGCAGATGGCAACACCGCTGTCTAGCAGCACAGCCAACTTTGTGTTATGCCTCACAGCTGGCAGGGTGTAAGGACCGAGGCTTTCTTTGTGGACTGGTTTAAAAGTCGAATTCATCTTGCAATGCTGAGCTTTGAAGCTTGTTAATTACCCTTGTTTATGAAAGGTGGGACAGGAAAAATATCTACAGTTAGGATTTATCCTCTCAAATGCACTAATAATCTACAGGATTGTGGGACCACTCAGCCAGGACAATAATGGACAATACTGTGAATAAATTGCACTACAGTATCACCCTTTAGACTTAGTTTGGACTTCATGAAGTTTAGCCCGATTTACTGCCTGGTTAGTCCACGTCCAGAGAAGTGCAGGTTTAACAATCATCATCCACCTCAAATGTTCACACTTGTACGTTTTTATGTTTCTGTCATTTAAAAAAAAAGGTCTATTATATTTGTCACTGCTTTCTAACAACCTTCACTTATTTCCTCTGACACGGATACTGATATTATCTAGCAGGAGGGTTTCACATTATTTTGCAAAAAAGGTTATTCCTGTTACCAAGAAGTGCTTTGAAAGGAAATATCTTCACTCAGGAATCAGATTTAAAGTGTGTAGTGGATGCAATGGGGCAACAAATGAGTTTTCTCATATACACGTACTCCTCTGCCCTCTGGATCTCACCTTTTGCGTTGTCGTTGTTACTTTGGATGAAGCCAGAGGCATGATTAAGGTTTGAATATCCAGCCACTCCAAAGTGGAATGGGTGCTCTACTCAAAAGGAAGATGTCCTCACAAGCACGAACACTAAGCTCTAGGGAGAAGAAATCGCTAAGATGGTCGGGATGTACTAAAAGAAACAAAACAAAAAAAGCAGGAGGTAAAGGGCATAAATGTGCCTGGGTACACTGCAAAAGTCTGAAGCCATATGCAAAACAGTTTTTATTCTATTATATACAAACCAGTAGTTCATAATTTACAAAGGACATTTTTGGGGTGAGGAAATAATCCTTAAGTACAACATACCAGTTAAATTACTGGAGGAATCCTTTAGTCAAATGGTCCGTTCCAAAATGCAAGTAGACACTTCGTCGCTAGACAGCTGCTTAATGTGCTGTTTTGGTGCTTCTGTTCACACATGCAGCAGAAATAAGTTGCAAGTGTTTTGCATTCACATTTAAATAATGAAAGACAAAAAAGTTTAAATCTGAATATTTTACGACGGAGCCAACAAAGCGTCACCTGAAGCGGCTCCGGCACCTGGACTCGCTGACAATTGTCTAACAGATCAACGGGCTCATCTCTCGCTTTCTCTGCCTCCTCTTCTTTCATCTTTTAAACCTCTCACAGCTCAAATCTTTCAAACTCTTTCCCTTTTTTGCTGAATCATAGCCTCCTGTCATTTTGACCTAGTCTGTCTTGCCACCATCTTATCTTGTCCTCAGGTTGCTCCTTCTCCTTTTCTGTCACCTTTTCCCCTTCTAGACCACGTCAGCTGTCTCTTGCTTCCCTCACCTGTCACCCTGACAGCCTTAATCATCAGCTTAACGTCACACCCTGAGTAGGAAATGCCTAGCAACACACACACACACACACACACACACACACACACACACACACACACACACACACACACACACACACACACACACACACACACACACACACACACACACACAGGCTTAGAGACAGGGTATACCCTGCACAGGCCGCCAGTCTCTCTGGGTCATTAAACATGTATGTGCTTATATGCAGTTAATTATCTGGGTTACAGATAAACTTTCCTGATTGGGCTAATTATTATTATGTCACATGAAAAAGGAAAGAGAAGAAACCCGGCATTGCTTTCCTTTCTGGAATAGAGATTACAGGAGTCTAACTTCCTCAGGTGAAATCTCCTGCTGCTTTATCTGTCATATAGTATTTTGTGTAACTGCTGAGTTGGACAGTGTCCAATTTTTATTCCCTTTTAAAACCTTCCCCTACATTATACCCCAGTGTACGTTATTAAGATTTGACTGCTGATGAGAACAAATCAGTGGAGTGTGATGTGTCTTGCTGTCAGCAAAGTCACGCTTGGTCCCGCCTTCCTGGCTCCACATGAGGGAGATGGTCCAGTGAGCTAAAGAGTGAAAGAAGAGAGGGAGCAACTTTGGCAGGAACAACTGAGGAATTTAAAAAAAGAAAAGGCTTTCTACTGGTTTCTTGCCAGACATTTTTAAAAGCACCAGTTACCTTTGCCCAGTACAGTGTGTGTTGAGAAGAGAAACACGCCTTCTTGGTAAATCACCCAATTAAAACAGGTTTGACTTAGGTAGAAGAGAAATTCATTCACTCAGATTAGACCCTGTGTATGGAATCCACAAGTGCTAACCACTGCTGCACTGTGATCGTTGCCCTATCAACGTTTGTTGAAATAAAACCCTGGACCCTTGACCTGTCCAAGGTGACCCCGTCATACCCGTGACCCTTACATGGATAAAGCAGGTGAAACTGAACAGAAACTTAATGTAAATGCCAAAGTGGCTAAACATTCCTTTGGTCCTACACTAGTTGTGGCTCATCCACGTTAAAGCGAAGCCTTGCAAGAAGAATGCAAAACTTTTCCCGACTTTTATGGAAACTTTTCCATTGACTTTTACAAGATAATATATTTACCCCCCCAGCTTTGAGACTTAATTAGGACAATCATTTCTTAAAGGCAAGCCAGATCCAAATGAGTCATGTTATATGATGCGGCTGTTTTGATAAGTCTCCAAATATTGGCTTATTTTAAAAAAAGTAAAATAAAAAACATCGGGAAATAAAAGATATTTTCCTTTTCGGCTATCATTCAAATTGAGGCATCACTTTAACATAAGTGATAATGGGGTAATTTAGTAACAATGAGTGGGAATGATAATGGGATGCTATTCATAATCTATGTCATTTAGTTAACAATTAGGCCACAGTCCCAGTTAATGTTATAAGAGAGATGACAATGTACAGTGCATCAGTCCTCATTTTGCATAATGAGTTTGTAGCAGTGGTGTAACGCAGGGAACCAGCTGAGTGAAACACCGACGTGAATCGGATGGAGAATAAAAATCTTCGGTTCAATTCAGGGAAATCCAGCTGCTGGCAGATTTGATCAGTTTGAAGAATGTGATAAATAATAAGTTATTTAAAAATATCTACGTTTTTTTTAGTTCACCTTAGTGCAGCTTCCGCTCCACAACGTGACAGTCTCAACATGTCATGGACGAGGTGGAAAGGATGAGACATAATTCAGCATCTTTCACCTTTGACACAGGCTCCAATAAACATTTTAGTTGTTTTAGTTTTTTTTTTCTTTACAAAGTTGAGAACTAGCAGGGGAAAATCTGCCCTATTTTGGTTTATGACTGATCTTGAGGAGCCATATTTCCCTGAGTTCATACTGACAAACTGACATAACAAGGTCAGGAGATGCCAAGGGGAGACTGAGATCTGCCAGTAGGTAACTACAATTATCAATCAAGTAAGTTATACCCCAAAAAACTTACAAAATGTCAACCTATTTATGAGGCTGCAGCAGAACCCTGAGAAGACCAAGATGATCAGTGGTGTTACGCTGTCAACTCTAATCGAATACTTTATAATAATTTATTGGCTGTATCGCTGGCTATATTTCCATTTGTTGGCATTAGAAGACTTTGCTCAGTTTTACTGCAGTTTTATTTTATTTTTTTGCTGAAGCTATCCATGATATTAGCATGCCTCATAGTAAATCCAGCCAAGACCGGACTCTTAATTCTTCAGTAATGGTGCATATTAGATTGATATCGCATAAATGTGATATTAAGGCCCTCAAATGTTCGGTAGCTTTAATTAAAAATGACATGCAGCTTGGTTATTACTTCATGTCTAAGATCAAAGTTCCGTTTGGGTTTTACTCCTAAAAATTACAAGACATACAACTTGAAACTTCAACTCTCTAAAAAAAAAATTTGACTGGTAGAATGTTGGATTGGCTTTGAACTGATGTCCTTCTTGTGTGTAACACCTCTCCCCGAGTTTGAGCAACTGACAGATCGAGGCCAGCCTGTGATGACAGTAGCAAATTAAGACGTATTGCTTTTACCGGGGTGATGAAATCAGGACATCAGAGGAGGAAATCTAGAAAAAAAAAAAAGAAACTAGTCTGCCGCTCTCAACATGACACATTCACCATATGCTTTCCTTTAACGGAAGCCAATCTGAGAACCTCTGGGGAATCTGTTTTCCCTTTTCTTATATGCTTGAATTTCTGCATGCGCGTGTGTGTGTGTGTGCGCGTGCAGACACATAATAACATGATTCCTCAAGCTTTCATTTCATTTTCGAGAACCCTCGATGGGAGCGTGTTCATGGGGTGTCATAAATTACTACACCTTAATCTTGAACCAACGATGAGAGGTATTTGTAGCCACAGTCTGTTTGTCCAGCTCCTAGGCCTCTCCTGCTGGTCTCTGTGAGCCTGCATACAGATTACGCTTTCTTTCTCTCCCGATCTCCGCCCAGCCTGACAACCCAATAAAACACATGTGGGCAGCAGTACCATTTTTGAAAACTATATCAAGAAGCTGCAAGGGAGCCAGTAAAACTGGCTGCTTATTTGAGTGTGCCCTTATGTTGTTGTTGTTGTTGTTGTTGTTCACTGATTTATTTGTTCGTCTCTGTTTTTTTTTTCTCTTCAAAAACCTGACTCCGTAGGAATGAGATTAATCTTGGAAATGTTACATGTTTTCATCACGGCAGCTGTGCCAAGATCAAGTAAAGAATCCAGTCCTCGTCTGTTACTGGCGCTGGTTATCAAACTTCAATAGCTCACGTCCACGACATGAAATGTGGTTTTGAATTACTTCAGGAAACGTGTTAGAAAAGCGGACATTGTTCTTTGACAGAACAGAACAGTAGGTTGAGTTGGGTTAAGTAAAAGTCTGTCCGACGTATGGGGGTGTTGTCGAAGGTTCATTGATCTTGGTGCTGCAGGAGGTGCTAGAGATCCTGTAGTTCAGACCTGGTGGCTGAACCCAACAGGACACAATCCATGCCTGTTGCTTATACTCTTGCCAATAGTTCAGACACTCCTGACTCGCATGAAGCAGACATTTGAGTTGTGGCTTCACTGACATAAACAAACAAATAAATAAATAAACACAGGAGCTATTCAATTAAAAATGGCTTCAGAAGTAAGAGGCACCCATGTGTAATACTACAACAAGACCAACCAAAGATGCCTTCCCAGTCAACAAATGATGAATATACATCATAATCAACTATTTGTAATTTCAGACACTCCTAAAACTACATAGGAGATAATCTGATAAATCATTTTACTTTTTCTTTCTACCCCCTTTGGAGGTTTCCTCACAGAAGCTGCTTCTCTAACACGGTTTTCTGTTCTGCACTTTTCCTCCCCTCCGTCTTTCCTGAGGCCTTTCAGAGAAAAGGTAAAGTACATGAATAGCAGCTAATGGGAAGGTGTAAAAACTGCAGCCTGAGCCCGAACCACATTTGATGCGTTCCTTCACGATACTTATTACTCAGATTGTCGCACTGTGTGGACGTAAGGCACCACCTCAAATAATCTGTCCTTCCTTCCCATCTTCTCCTGCTGTGGCGATAAAAACACTGCCTTTCTTCAGAAGCCCTGTCTAAGCACCCGATCGCGTTGCCATGGAAACCATTCACTAGCGGCTACATGCTTCACCGTCTCTTTTTGCCCCCTCTCTGTCTCTCTGTTTTGCTCGCCCTTTTTATTCCTCCGGTTGTGCTTTTTCTCCACAGTTCCCAGTCCTTGCCTTGCAGCAGCACCAACACAATCCTTGATCTTCACATCATGTTAATCACAGATTTTTCCATCAGCAAAGGCAGCGCAGGGTAGTCTGGAGAGTAACGACACTCTTGGGGTGAACTAAGGTACGTGCACAAATTTGCCACTGAGCATGGACTGAGCAGATTTGTAGTATATTTTTGACTTGACACAAAGCAGCTGAAAAGAAGCACCTGGGGGGGGGGGGGAACCATGGGAAAACTTTCAGGCTCTTATTAGTTGTGCCAATTATCTTTTCATTCGTAAAGTAGACACTCTTTAAAAAAAATTATATTTCCCTTGACATCATGTTTTTCTCGTAGGTTTTTCTAAATTGCTTGTAAGTGTGAGTGGTCTGCCCCACCTTTCGGACGTTGTACCTCTCCAGCCTGCAGAAAAAATGCTGTGTTTGTCCTTAAGGCGGACATTCTCAAGGGGATGTCCCACCGCAACCATGTTAAGGTTGTGGGTATTCCTGAAGAAACGGAAGAACACAAACGAAATCTCCTGGCTAAGTCTTGTGCGACGTAAAATAATTCAAACCTGAACACATACCCCTTATTTTAGCCTTTGCGTCAATCACAATGTGAAGATGAGGACAGTGAAGCAGTTTTGTCATCAAATCCCAATGTGTTTATCATTTTTTTTATTATTATGTTCAGGTTATGTTTTTCCCCCAAACACACAACCAGCCTTTGCTTTGGATATATCGACTGCACCAGAGCTGTTTTTGCAGTGCTCATATTTGTGTGTAATGTGTTTCATTCCCCTCCCAAACGTTTTTTTTTTTTTTTAACAATTTGTTTCCATTGTTCTGGTGCATAAAGCTCCAGTAGAGTTTTGTCACTTTTTGGCCAATTATTGAAAGCACATTGACCAAAACCTGAATAATTGATTAAAGACATGTAATATGATTGACATCTGACATTAGAAACACAGTTCAATGTACCTTTTACCTAAATAATAGATTAGAATAGACCATTTTTTTTATGTCTGCTGAAATATTACTAACTGTATGTGTCTATCACAGTATCTCACTATCTGACCACAGTCTAATCTCATGTCTGACCAGAAACGAACGCGTTCATCTTTTTCTCATTTTGTCCATAATGTCACTGATTAATGATATTCTTAATGCCAGCGATTATGGGGAAAGTCTCAGATTCAGTTTTATGTGTGGCCTTTGAAGCTGTCGTGAGGGGTCCTAACATTTTTACTTGAATACTTAATAATGAAGAATCTTGCTCAAAAAGCACTAGCAGAAGTTCAACAGGCTTCTAGATCATCCCTCTGACAAACAGATTACTGCAATGTGGTAAAATACAAATACTTAAACACTAAATACTACTATTTAAACCGAAACAGTTTAAGCTTTAAACTGTGTAACTGATCATCCTGCTGCTTTAAAGAGTAGGAAGGTCAGATAGTAATCAATAGAATCAAATAAAACAATGATGGACTATCCCAGCAAAGATGTGTCTTCCATGAACTGCAGCTATTAGAGCAACTTTAAAAGCAGACACACTGTGCTCGCTGAAGTCGTCTGGTTTGCTGCTATTCCTACACATTAAGGATGGTTATTAATTTAATGAACAACCTAAACGAGCTCCCAAGTTCACTACCATCACATTTCAAAGGTCATGCTTTCTGATGATACCACATGTAATCCTAGGTTTTTATTTAGTAATGTTTATCTATGCTATACTCGACACGCACTGGCCAATTTATTACACCTGTAAAGTCAAATTCAGTCCTATACAGATGCTCTGCTGTGAATTTTTGTTTCCCCTCATTCATTTTAAATATGCTTCCATAAACATTCCAACACCTTTTAATGTAGTCCATTAAATGCACGACTTTCTGACAGCTCCATCTTAAAAATCGTTTCGAGTTATTCTCTTGGAAATATGGAAGTTGTGATATATTTATTTTTTCCTCTTTCCTCCATCCTCTCTATCCATCTGTATTCAGTTCATCTGATTCTGTGTTCACAAGAGTGGGCATGCAGTACCGGAGATGACTGATCTTTTAAAGATATGTGGCCCTGTGATGGACTGGAGACCCGCCCAGGGTTCACCCCGCCTCTCTCTCCAAGAATGACAGCTGGGAAAGCTCCACCATACCTATGACCCCTATGGGGACAAAGTGGTTGAAACGGAGTGAGTGAGATTGCAGGAACGTCTGCCAAATGTGAAGGTATTCCTTTCACGCATCTCTGCGATATTTAGCTTAACGGAATGATATGAATGTGACGTCAAAGTGAAATTGAACTTCGATCAACAGCCACCGAGGTCTAATCGTTGACTTTCATTGGACATTTGTGCAATAACTACATCACAGCGCCTTCGGCATATAGCATCCTCAATACAAAATATAATGACGCCGTTTGCCAAACGTAGCCTTGATGCTATCAGAAGCTGCTCTGAGCTATATTTAATTAGCTGACCACTCTTGTATTTCATGCACAGACATACTCACCTAATATAAATCAGGTTTACCAGAATACGTACAGTCCTTGGGCTCAGACAAGGCTGCACTAAAAGCACACCATTAGGGAGCGAGACACATTTGTCTGCATATGAAACACAAAGACATGGCTGCAACTGACTGGCTACTACAATATTTTAATGTCAGGTTTGACTGTGTGAAGATGGAAAACAGAATATGACCAAAACTTGATCATTATTAGGCTTATTAGAATTGTTATTGCAATTTATTTGAACTTTCAGTTAAAAAGTAATTAAATATTCATGAACTTGTAAGATGAGGTCACAGAGAAGGAATTTGTTTAAATTCTGTACCTTTAAGTGCTTTTACTAATGCAATAGTAACAAACTCTGCCCCCCAAACAAAACTCTGCTTCCGAGGTTGGGAGTCTTTTCACATTAAGACAATAAATAAGGTAGTTATCCAGTGGGCTGGGGGTTGAATGTACAGGTCACACTACCAGCCAATCAAGAGTAAGGAATGTTCTGTATGGATAATGCAAGCGTTATATTAATACCTTATATCAGCCTGCCAGAGGAGAAACAGTGATCTGGTTTCCTTGTCTATATGGATTTTTGAGAAATGGCTCCTGCTTCAGCTGTTTCCAGTTGACACAATCTACACAAGCTGCATCCATCTGTGATGTATGTTTTGGAACATTCAGTTTATCTTTACAGTGTTTCGTAAACTTATTAGCAGAAACTGTTTCAGGCATAACCGGATGCATACGTCATTTTGCTGTTATAATATTGATTTAATAGGATTAGGTTTTGCAATACTTTCCAAAAAGGAAAAAAAAAAAAACTTTTAAAACGGCGCAGTAGGGTAAATTAAAATTACTGACTTAATCCTTCATGTTCATTCGCTGTCTAGACCAGGCCGGTAGTCAGCAGAACAAGAATAATAACAGTGCTATACTTGTCAAATGCAAATACAAACCTTACGTATCCATTCAATAAAGTTGCCACATCACAAAGAATAGTCCTCGAATTCAGAAGTGCTGCGTTTACCAGTAAATGAATAACAGTCATTCTGACACACGCATATGAACTCAATCTGCCTACAGGTTGCCATCCTGAATGGTCTGAGCATTTAATATTCAGCAATATGGCAAAGTCCAGAATGTAATTACATGCACATCCTGTGTGTGTGCGTGCGTGCGACGTAACTGGAAATAGCTCCACTCTCGACAAGAATTGCAGGAGATGTGGCGCAGCGTGGGGCGAAAAGGAGACACTGAGTTGTAAAATCAATGCGAAATTATATACAGCACTTTAGCTCATGGTTTGGTCCATTTAACACTGTCAGGAGTAGCAGTAGCTCATAGAAGATATTTAAGTTAAAGAGCCTTAGTGCCGTCAAATTATTTCAGTTATCAGAATGACAAGATGCATATTTTTAGATTTAAATTGCTGACAGATTGCCAGAATAGAAATAAAACGGACTAAGAAAGTGAGAAATGCATGTGATTTATTAATAAAATCCTGACTTTTTGACTGTTCCTATTACTTTGCTACATCACTCAATCTATGATAGCCACAAAATAGTTATTTGATTGTAATCCAAGTCCGTCTTGGTTCCAACTCTGGACCCTATATTAGCCATGATCATGCAACTTAAATGCTGAGAAAAAAAAACCTTAAGTCAGCGTAAAAATCCAATTAATAAATCAGTTGTGTGCTCACTCATCTTAGCGAAGTTTCTCAGACTCCCTATATGCACGGTAATTAGATGTCTCTGTAACATATGCATTATGATGGGAGTATGTGAAGTCTATTTTAATTGCTCAGCGGGACGTAGCCTGGCCCATTGTTTCCCATCAGGGCTTCACCCCAGGCTGAGTTTTTTTTTCTTCACTCAGCTGCTGTTATTTGGTAGAATTGTGCAGCCCCCTCCCACCAGTTAATGATAATTTTCCAAGCCATTCCTCCTGCAACAGCAGGTACTGTAGCATGAAGTCTGTCTTACATCTTCACTGCTGTTGCATGTAATAGTACAGAGGAAGAGTTCTGACAGAATATGGGTTAAGGCGAGTGTGACAAATAGGCCTGGTTTGGATTACAGCTCGAGCGCTGTTATATGCAGGAAGTGCTTGTATCCACTTTGGGTAATTTAAAGTGATGCACACAGCTGGACAAGGATTAAAAGGCAATTTTGAAATGAACTTCCGTGCAGAGGTTTTGTTCCACTGTATTTCTCTTCACTTCAGTTAGAGATGGGAGTGCAGCTGCTCAGAATTGATATAAACAGGGAAAAGGACGAAGTGGAAACACACTCCAGGCTGAGACGCCCTGAAATGAATAATGACTATCTACAGTATGGCTGCATGTATGTTTCGGCATGGTTTGCCATAATCTGCTCTCAGACAAATCAAATTAGTAGGCAAACAATCCATTAGTGTACAGAATAACAAGGTTTCCGCCTTGTTTGGGGCTCTTTGATTTTCTTTGTTTTTGTTGGGACACTGTGATAATTCTTAAATCAGGCAGCGCAATTAAACACTGCTGTCATCTGGTTATAACTGAAATATCCAAAGCATAAATCACTTATAGGAGCATTAATAAAGTGGTTACTAATCCCTATTGCTGTAGCTACAGTGCTTTGTAAATGATGTACTAAGCATTTATTGATGTTTAACTAATAAGGCTAAGAATTGTTATTATACTGTTACGGAGGTGTCAAATATCAATGTGTTGAAATAACTGAATAAATGATATTGTTTTAATTGCAACTAAGGAGTTTGTTGCTCAACACCATAACACTATATGTTATGATATGAATTTCATTTGTTCCAAACTAATTATTCCCCAAAGTTTTAATTGAAATAAAACAAGAAGCAGTTAAGAATTGTCCTCGATTTTCCTCAAACCCTCAGGTCCAGATGTGCACTTTCAGCCTAAACTAACACAGTGTCTCCCAGAAGGTAACGATGTATAACACAGCAACAAGAGGGTATATCTCTAATAACACGTAGTGACTTCTCCGACTCTAATGACTTCAGCCGTCACTCACACAACCCACTCCCACCCTCCATTCCAATTTCACAGGAAACAAGAAAACTGGACAGTAACGGGTGGGGGGAAAATTAAGGAAGGAATTTTAATTGTGCATGTGCACAGACGTTGAACAGAACACACTGGTTAAATCGTGTTACTGCTAATGAGTTATGAAAAATAGAAAACCTGCATTAGAAAAATATTCGTATTTTTTATCCATCCAAACAAAAAGGAATATGATTCTTCGACTTCAGTCAACATTAAACTCTTTTTAATGCTGCATCTAATCTGTCTCTCTGAGATCTTTAGAACATCAAATGATTACCAAGCATTAGTTGGGTAACATGTTGCCCTCCTGAGAAACATATAGATGTAGGATTCATTACTAATGAAAAGAGGTACTGTAAGAGAAAGTAGCAGTCTTGCACATCAAATTGAAGTGGTTAGTGATTAACACCAAAGTAAATCAATAGTTTTAAAAGAAAGCAGGAATGGTTTGAAAACTATAAAAGGTTCAACATACAGTAAAGTTGAATGATGGTGTAGTGGTTAGCGCTGTTGCCTTTCTGTGTGGAGTTGGCGTGTTCTCCTTGTCTCTGCGCTGGTTTTCTCCAGGTACTCTCATTTCCTCCCACCGTCCAGACACATGCTCTCAGGTTGACTGGACATTCTAAATTGCCCGTAGGTGTGAGTTAGAGAGTAAACGGTTGTTTCGCATGATTGACAGCTGGGATAGGCTCTAGCACGCCCCTGAGAACTTGAGTGAGCTAAATAAACACTTTGTTACAAGTTCTCTTAAGATGACCAAAAAGAAAAAAAAGCACTTAGTGGTTTGGGATCTTTGGAATCTTTTGTTGTTTGCTACCACATGTCCAGCAACTCAAAGCTAAAGCTGCTATATCCAGTGGTCTTGATTGTGTATTTTAATACCATTTACAAGTTGATATAAATCTAAAATGTATGTGATGTAAGGTGTGATGTCACCTGATGCCACCTACTTACAGACATGGTATCTATATAATAAATCTATTTAACCTGCATTTGCCTGCATAGCACTCACATACTACTAATGTGCTGAGCTGGACCCTCCACTGTCTAAGATACTGTGCTGTATTTCATGGTGTTAGATGACAAGCTTGATGCTGGTTTTACTGCACAGTACATTAACTGCAGTGCGCAATAAATAAAGTCACACAATGTTAACGTGAAAGTTTGCAAATCAAACTGGCCACATTTCACATCACAGAGAGAGTCTGGAAAATGGCAAAGGAAGTAAGGGAACAAAAAACAAAAAGCTTCAGCCACTCGACTGTTTATATTTAGGTAGTTCGGATTGCGTTGGGCTCCCCGGTGTGAAATTTCATTAAAAGTTTTCCATCCCACAGTGTAGAATAATACAAAAAAAAAAAAAAGTCACACAAATTCAGTCTCATTATTATGCAACACTAGTCCTGAGGGATCTATTGTGATGTGCATTTGCACTCGCTAATTTCCCTCCACCCCATAATGAATTAACTGTTGTCTAAATTAGGCTTTTAAATGAACTATTCAAACTAAGAGCCTGCTACGGCATCATGGAGTAAACTGCAATCATCATTAGGGACCTTCATATCGCTACGTAAGAATGGACTGCTGCATATGTCTGTTAATTAAAGCAGACATAGAAATAATTTGTGTATACTGATGAGCTTCCTGAGGTATTGAGACCTATAAGGAAATCCATCTAACCACCAATGAGCCACCATACTGCTGCCCAATTAAAGCACAATTTGTATTTTCAATGTTAAAAAATGCTGTAATGCTATAGAGGAAGTTCTGCCATAATGTTCTTGTTGAGCGCTGGATCTTGTCCCAGCTGACGTTGACGACAGCCAGGACAGACCCCGGAAGGGTCGCTAGTCCATCACAGGGCCACATACAGTATAGAAGCCAGACAACCATTCACATTCAATTTAGAGTCACCAACTAACCTGACTGCATGTCTTTGGATGGTGGGAGGAATCTGGGGTGCTCAGAGGGAACCCACGCATCGGAGACAACACGCAAACTCCACCCAGAAAGGCAATTGGCTGACCCATGTGACACGAGCCTCTTGCTGTGAGGTGTCACAAGGCCTCCAAGTAGGTACAATGTTATTTCTGGACGCATATAATTCTATCTCCCACAAAGGTCCCGGCTGGGGGAATATCTTACACTGAGATGGTCCTGGAGCCACCAGTCAGCGTTTTCAGTCTTTCTTCAGTATTTCTTAAAATCCTGCTTCACACAAGGAATGTTTTGTCGTGACAATAAGCACAAATTACATTTCAGGAGAAACAGACCAGCAGAAACGTGTATATAATGAGCCAATAAGCTAACATACTGGGATCTTGTTCTTTTTGAAC
The DNA here is from genome assembly GCA_030770545.1 of Macropodus opercularis. Lineage (NCBI taxonomy): Eukaryota > Metazoa > Chordata > Actinopteri > Anabantiformes > Osphronemidae > Macropodus > Macropodus opercularis. The sequence goes on from CM061105.1 coordinate 3,718,091, forward strand.
AAGAACGTTTACTCCAGGAAAAGTTTCTGGTTAAGGAAGCTGCCCGAAACTTTCTGGGGGTAATGCTACTAAAATTACTTAATTCATTATAACACAATTAGTGATTACTGGCACAAACAATTGTTGTTGTTACTGATGTATCACATACTTTTATTCTGAAGGTCATCCTAAACTACAATTGCCTGGTTAACTTGATTTTCTTAGATAAACTGAGTTTTGATTGTTGAAGTTGATTTTTTTTAATATATATATTTGGCAAATCACATTCATGAAACACAATGAATCATGAGAAAGTCCGTGCAGCCCTTTATCAGCCATGCTGCTATCTAACAACAATCAACTTCCCTTCCATTCCATCTATGAAGCAAACTGTGTGTCCTTAAAGACATTTACGTAATGTTTATTATAACCGATATACTTAGGGGCATGCATTTCAGCCAGGCAAGTGCTGTAAAGAGTGGCAAACAAAGTAACTAACTAAAAAACACACACAGACCCGCAAACAACACTGTACAACCACTCCGCGCTGCGGATGAGATTCAGCACCATGGACAGCGGCCAGCAAACGCTCCACAATACAAACTTCGTCCCTTTTAGCCAAAACTACACGAAAACAGGGTCCAGTGTAAAGATGCTCATGACCAACACGCGTCAACACGGAGGCGGGGGGGGGAGAAAAGTTGTACAGTGAGTGAGCGGAGTTTGGCTGCACACACGCTCGCCTGTCAAACCAGCAAACGTGTCCCTCCACGCGTAATCTAACGGAGCGAGCCACGTGTGTAAGCCGCGTAAAAGAGATCTTCACTCTCACCCACGGAGCTTTTTTCTTTTTTTATTACTGCTGGTTATAGCTGTAAACGCTACAGTTCTGTTAGCACTCGGATGCTATGTGGCCTATAGCTGCACTGGTGAGAGTAAACTATTGCGTTTCCTTTTACGTTATGCTTGTGACACGTTGTGGAATAATAAAAAAAAGCATAGCTCGCGATGTTTTCCGCTTGTGTTGGTCGGCTGCGCTGTGTTTGGAGCGGTGTAAAGGTGGTGTGTAGCCAGGCCTTAGCTAATAGAAGGATGCTCCAGCGTTGCGATGCTGAGATGTGGCTTACATCTGCTCATTTAGCGGCTCAACGACGGGCGCGAACGATCCGCGGTTTAAAACTAAACCCACAATAAAACCACTCACCTAGCACGAAAAATGGGAGCTCGGTGTTTTCCAGGTCGTCCACCACCACGACGTCCCCGGGAAAGTCGTTCCTCACGGAGAAGAGCAGCTTGGGCTCGGAGGCCGACGGGCTGTGCATGATGCTCAGGTCGTTTTCCCGCAGAAACGGCAGCGCCGACACGGTGACGCTCTTCATCTTGCACTCGGTGTCCTGGCTCTGGTCCTCGTCGCCGTTTAGGCATCGCACGTCGGCGGCTAGAAGGAGGCACGAGAAGCCCAGCGCCAGCAGCGGCAGCACGTTGATGCTCGCCATGTCCGTCGCCGCGTTTCCTCTCTCCCCTCCTCGCTTGCTTGAGTCTCTCAGCCCGGCGGAGGAGAGAGCAGCACGGAGAGAGGGGGGGTGGGGGTGATGCGCGGGCTCTCGCTGTGCAGAAACAAACGCCCCTCTTTTTCCTCACATACAGTATGATCAATCACGTGGTTTTTCTGTTGATACCACGGAACCGTGGCGGCGTGGCTGCTGTCTTAGACCTTTTCACTGTAATTGATCAATAAACTGCCCGAATGATTGGGTAATGAGTTACCAGCAGGACACGCACCCAGAATGCACCGAGGGCTCAAGCTCCTCAGCTCCAAAAGCATCCGTAGGAGCAATCAGATTGGATGTTTGACCTCTCAGAGGCAGAAATGACATATCGTCCAACACCGGTGAGCATCTTAATGTTTGGTCTGACTCCAGATGCTGCTGAAATCCATCTTAGAAACTCGTCTGTTATGCTTAGTCCAGGTTCCAGATGTATGTAGAAGAGGAGCATTCAAAAGAAGTTGCAATATATGTGTGTGTGTGTGTGTGTATATATATATATATATATATATATATATATATATATATATATATATATATATATATATATATATATATATATATATATCTTCAGCTGGGAGGAATATGAGACGAACTGCTGCGGATGGAGTCAAGTCACACACTGTACAGAGACTGACTAACCCAGCTGCTTCCCGTGCTCCAGCCATGACTCATGTTCTGATCGGTCTAAGCTCATGCAGCTGAAATGATCAGGTTACATATGAACAAAATGCCTCTTCAGCTTCCAGTTTGTCACTTCAGCCAGTCTCAAGGTTTATAAATTGCAGCATAATTCTAGACTAATGTGACCCACTATTATAATGGGCTTGTGGCATAGCATGTTTTGAGGAACAGGTATTTGAATAAAGTTTATTTTTTATATTCATGTAATATTTTTTTAAGATTGGCCTTGTCAAGCAAGAAAAAATGTATGAAAAAAAATCATCAGTGCCTTGCTCAACAGTTTGCTTTAATGTTGACTTTACTTTTTTCACAAGTTTATCTCTATGCTTTTTTTTGACATATGCACCTTCTATGACTATAAAGTGGACAAAGAGCTACAGAGGAGAAATCTACCAACAGAGCACTGATGGGGATTCTGAATCTAAATCCTTTGGCTCTTTTCTTGACCGGACAGTTGTGGATTTGGATGTAAAGCTGTAGGAATAGAAGATTGTTTTTCTTTCTGTGTCGCCCGCATCCATTTATTATTTAAGCAGCTCTACGGCTTTTCCATCGCCACCATTTCCCTCTGTTTCTGATCCATGATAAACTGGTTTAAAGTCTAAAATGGGGCAATGTTTGGGAAGGAAGCTAAAAAAAGATACAGCAGAGTCCAGAGGCCTTGGCCACCCACAGAGAAATGAGTGGAATGAACTGTTCATGGACTGTCATACATCTATTATTGATGGTGGCTCGTTGGTTCCTTGAGACAGTTCATCAGAATTCAAAGAAGATCAAACGTTTTCAGCAAGTTTTTGCCTGCGCGGGAGTTTGCTGTTGATAACTTTTAGTCGGCTGTTTCACAGCAGCAACTCCTGGAAACAAAAGGGTGATGATCCCAACTGTGAACCTTTTCTGGTTAAATGTTATTTCCCTCTTACAAAATGTGTCTGGCAACATCCATTGCTGCATTCATGCCAACAAATCCCACGATGATACAAAATCAAACAAGGATTTATTCCCTGCAGATATTCCCCCAAAACTCAAGCCTAGATTTATCTGCTCAACACACGCTGCAGATTATTCTGATTAAACTCTTGATACAATAAATTTTCTTTACCTACATGCTATTCATCAAAAACAATAATACAAAATTGAACCATTTGTAAGAAATTAATACATATTCAGTACTACTGTGCAAGTATTTGGAATATTCAGTAGGAATATATACACAATAAATATTATTTTTTTATGTTCAAACAAAATATATGTTCTGCAAGTTAAATTATTCTCATTATTTTGTTTACAAGCCTTAGGCCCATTCAGTTCATTGGTAGACTTTGTTTATTTATTGAAGTAACATCAAGTGGAGAATGGATTTTGTGAAACCAAGGTGCCACAATCACCTACAGAGTGAAGCATGTTCCATCTGCCTTACATTTGACCAAGGACAGACACCGGCTGCAAAAAGCACATTAGTTGGTGCCATTTGATTTTAGTCTGCAGTCAAGTGTCATTTTAATTAGTGCCCTCTGCCACGACCTTCCAACAGCTAAAAGTCAGGTGAGGCGGAACCATTTATGTGTTGTTGTTGTTCACTAATCACAACCACTGCAACACTGGTGCTACTTCTCACCAATTCGCTACCAGGGTGCACCAGGTTTCATTATTCCCAAGAGACGATGGCACTTGTTATTTATATACTAATACACTGATAAACTAGTGAATGTGAAAAGTCGAATGTGTGTATGTATATTTGCATGTGTGCAGTCAAACAGAGGAGGATAGAGACCAGAGAACAAATGTACAGTACATGCAAAAAAAAAAAAGTACACGTGAAAGTGATTGCAAGCAAGACAGAAATGAAATTCCGATTTGTTCGCACCAGTTCTAGGTCGATGCCAATAATTAAAAGCTGTGAAGAGGGTGTAGGGGGGGGGAGGAGAGGAGCCGAAGAACGACATTCAGTGAAAGTTGAAAGAGAGCGAGGAAAAGAAAGGGAGGGGAAGAAGAGAGCACATACATCAGTGGCTGTGACTAGCAGGTGCAGGGGGACGGCGGGGAGGGCTGATCAAGAGAAAGATCTCCCTGTTTAATCTCAGACTCTTCCCGCTGCCAAACTAGCAAGGCTCTGGCCCACTGTATGACTTGTTCTGTGATCTGGAGCGAACAGATTCATCTTTTCAGCTCAGTCACCCCTCAGCTTCTGCGTGGGCTGCAAAGTTGATTACAGCCTAGGCAAAAAAAAAAAAAAAAAGGCTTTTGTCATCATGCTGCTGGAGCTCCAACAACTGGTTCAAATTATCCTGCAGCTCTTGCAGTTGCAGCCTCCTCGACATGCTCCGCGTAGAACATAAACGTGCCACTTTAGTCTTTTCACTCTCCTGTGAAGGGGGTTGTAATAACAAAAGCTGATTTATTGGCTGATTGAAAACAACTGTTTCCACAGCAAAGTCTTTTTATGCACATATTTGTGAAAAGGTAAAATTAAAACTGTCACTGACCTTTGTATTCATACGCAAGCGTTTATTATAATAAAGGGATCTCCCTGGATGTAACAATCAGAAGACACGGCCATTGTGACTTGTCTGCGCTGTTCTTGTAATACCTCAGGAACTTTATTGTTATTATTAACTGGCACAAAAGTCCCTTTAAGTTAGAGTAGATTATGATATGAATTACAATCAGACAGACGTGCACGTGAACTGTAATTTGGCTAACAGGGGGCAAACACCTAGTGGTTGTGCAAAATTCACACTCTTATTATTAGATTCTGTGTTTTATTTTGAAATAATCACTTACTTTCTGCCCATATAGTCATTCCCAGAGCTTTCAGTCTCCCTTATTTTTATTGGACATTCTCAGGAATCAGAATTTTCTAATGTATTTTAGACTTTGAACTCTTTTCACCGGTCTCTTCAGTCTCACACTGGATCTAACCTTATCGTAGTCTCCCAACTTCCGAAGACTTCTCCAGCCTCAGACTCTTTTCTCAACCTATACCATAAACAATCCATGTTCAGTTATTGTCCGTTCTTACAGCACTAAGCCTGTCGTGAGCTGAACAAATCATTGCTGCCATCATGTCATCCACTTACAACTGTGTTTGTCATCCTGCGTGTATGAAAACTCTTTTATATACTGAGATGCTGTTAGTGTTCAGCACCTTATTACATTTTGTTAAATTACCCACTCGAACATCCTGTTCCTCAAAAACAGCCTGTTCTGCCCTTTCACCTTCAGAAGGTGGTGGGAAAGAGAAGAGCTGGCGCTAAGCGCATCACTAGCCACTGCTTCATCAGCGGGCCTTCGTGTGTATCACCTCGTTTTAATTAGACGCGGGGTCAACTATTCATCAAACGAGACACTTGTACACCAAGGAAATAAGACCAATATCAACTGATCCTTTTCCCTGACAGTGAACCAGGGCTTTGTGGTGTACGAATAAGCCTTTAGTCAGCAGATCTGTCAAAATTAGGGTTGGATCTGACACTCTAGATGAATAAGTTATTGCTGCGCGCTGCAGTTCTGTAAAAGCACTGCATCAGTGCGGCTGGTTTCACACCAGACTCAGGCCTGGATCTGCTAAATAGTGAGGCTGTTTGTATTGGAAGACATTGACATTTCTGCCCATCAGCACTAACAAGGGAAGTGTACTATACAGAATCTTAAACGTGAGGGACACCACCCGCACATTAACTTCCCGCTTTTAAATGGGGCTCGTCATACAAACAATACCTCTATTAATCAACGTCATTTACGCATAATCCTTCCGCTTTCGCTTGTGCTGTAACGGTTTGCTTTATTCCAATAGAACAATTTACCCGGTTCTCGGCGCACGAGGACTGCAAGCCATGCGCTGTGTCAGTATTAGCTCAACTTCCCCAAACAAACCAGCAGCCTGCAGAGTGAGTGATTGCCATGGTAACTGGGGACTGGTTGACTCGAGGAATTACCATAAGAAACAGATACTGAGCAAACCCCTGGCTGGGGAAATATTTGGAGAGCTTTTTCCTTTGCAGCAAGACACTTGGAGAAAAATGCAGAAAAGCACCTGCAACCTCAGCAACACTGCTGCTGTCAATCCTGTTACAGCTTCACAGTGAAGCTTCTCTCCTATCGTGAGCCCTTCTTCACAATAGCATCACGTTGCATTGAGTCAGTCGGTGGTGGAAACGAGCTTGAAAGGAAGAACCACCGCTTCTTAGAAGTGTGTCATAGCAAACCATGCCGAGCCTGGACATGTGCATTTCAGGATTAGAAGAAGCGACGCAGTCATCCTCTCTGATGTATTACATTAATTGTGTTGTATGTGCACTGCAGAAAATTATATTATAAGTTCAGTAACATTGTATTCATATGTACATTGAAATTTATTTTTATTCTTCCAAAATGTCAATGGTTTGATTAAATCCTAATTTTTATTGTAACTTTAATCAGAATCTGATCTATAACTGGACGTGCTTCACGTTACTTCAACCTTGTGAAACCAGATACTGCAGATGATCTGACCAGACTGAACCACTTTGAAGGATTTGGTTTGATTTCACAGGCGAACGCGTTTCACCTTCCAATTGCAACCCTTACAATCAACCCCATTTATCTGCAACCAGCATCAGCTTCGCCTCTTAACAAACAAAACAGGAAACAAACAAAATGGTTGACTCCCACAGTTGCATTTATTAAAGGGGATTGAGATTTTAAAAGACAAAGAGAAGAAGAGATTTGGCTGTTGGACACAGCAGGTTTTCTATACGGTGTTAATTAGATTTTCAGGCCTAAAACTACTGACTGTTGTGAGAACACACAGCTGGTAATCCTGCTGTGCGGTAAGACGTATTTGTTAGAAAACTTTGATCTGACAGGCCAATTAAATGCGTTTTGTGTTCCTTCCAGAAATCTGCAGCGCACTGTGCAGCGGTTTCTCATGATGTACGGTTCACCATCAACAAGTTTAACGCAAGAAATCACTTCAATTATGTTGCTTAGAGAGATAGTGCAAAAAAAAAAAAAAAGAACATCTGACATTCAGGTGAGAGAGATTCTTTTTAGGGTCTTCAGTTCTTTATTGTTGTTCATACTGAATCAAATCTTAGGGCTGCATGACGAGGTGTTTGGGGGCAGTCAGATAATGGAGTACCTGCTGGGTTCAGAGATGGAGATGAAGGCCCACTTTTGATGTTTCTCACTCTTGCTGCGTGACAACAGGCAAACTGTGCTCTTGTACGGTACAAAGTTGCTTCTGTTCTGTAGTAACTCGAAAATGCAAAACAAAGCACAAAGATGGGAAACGAGGCACCTGGAGACCAGAGCTCCTGCACGTTTGATGCCGACTGCGAGGGAGACGCGATCGTAATTAGCCTCCTCCGTAAGATCGAGGTTGTTGTCTGAGGTTTTCGGGAATGTGGCGTTTAAATTTACCATTTTAACATGATTGATACTGCTGTTTTTCCTTGTCGCTGTGATTCAAGCAAATAACATGTTTAACGTGTGACTGAACTTAAGCAACTTCTCTATGGGCATAAATCCACTAAAATGTTACTTTTCCTTCAACAGGAGAATAAGAGGGGCACTGGCACATAGTAACGTAGATGTTGGCAACATGATCATAAAAAAAGCAGTTAGATGTGATGTGTGTCTTGCTCTCCCTCACTCCCCTGGCCACGCCCCTTACCTCCAGCCACTCCCACCTCCTGGTTTCTCCCCCCAGACTCCAAGAACACAAAGCCAAGCCAAGCCTGAGTCTGATAAGTCAATTTATTTAAGTTTAACTCCAAGTTTTCAAGCCAAGTATTTTGACTAAGAGGACTGAGAGTGAAATCTAGGCTCAAGGGCAAAGTAATGTTCTAGTGATGTCATAGTCTAGCGATAGTGAGGTTTGGTATTTATTGGGATGATGTTATAGTTTCATGTAGACGTTTCACGTTGGGGTGATTCGTGTCCTCAAGTTTTGTTTAGACCACAGATACATTTAATCTCTGTGATCTTGAAGAGAAGACAAATTTTGTTAGGACCATGTGCTTTTTCCCATGATGCCTTGCAGCCACTTGCCATTTTGTGTTTATGTAGTTTTGGCACTCCTGAACTTTTCTGGTCTTTAGTGGTTATTTAGTTTTGGAGGAATTATTAGTTTATAAAGTTAATTCAATTCTTTTGTTTTGGACTCACAACAATGACAGAGATGGTGATTAGCTGTACATCATGCAGCTGGAATCTCTTTGAACAGAATAACCTACTTGTGTATGTGAGGGAGAGACACGCAGGCACGTTATTAATCATTATTAATTACATCCTGACACATTATCTCTGAGCTGGCTCTGACATGTTCTGCACTCTCCCACCCGACTCCTGCAAAGCCTTTCGACTTCCTCCGCAGTCGTGTCCTCTGAAAAACTCGTCCACTCCCAGAAGAAACATTTTCCTACCTAATGGAGGCAGGAAGAACAAATAGCTAGGTTGAACTAATTGCTGTAGGAAACCAGCCAAAGCACCTTGCGCTCCGCCTCTTTCATGGCGGCGCCCCCGCCTCGCATGTACGTAAACACTCTGTTTAAACGCAGCCCTTCGCGTTCACGCTCCCTCTCCCGAGATGCGACCACGGGGAGGGTTTCTATACGTCAGCTTTGTAAGATAGATGGTGGACACCTGCCACATGGCCTCGCTGGACATATTACTGTACCTGAGACACACACACACACACACACACACACACATACGCTGAAGCAGAGCCCTGCTTGGCCTTAAACCGCCTGCCAAGACCTGACCTTCTAGTTACAACCATGATCACCCCCGTGGGCACGGGTGGCATCTGGCTAGGTGCTGTGCACGACTGCGTGTGTTCTCTATCGTGTGTATGTTTGTGCGCCTGCTCCCTGGACTGCCTGCATGTGCATGTTTATCTGTGTATGTGTGTGTGTGTGTATATATATATATATTGCTGGCATGAAGAGTAATGCCGCAAGGAGCCTGGGCAGCGCGAGAAGGGCCAGCGTGCCCCCAGAGTTCGACCATCTGTGCGTTATTGGTTGTCATTAAGGTTTCTAATTTGGAGGTGTCTTGGGGATTAGCCAAACGAGGGCAGAAAATGTCATTACGCTGTTCCTCCCGCTGAGCTGCCGTGACCATATTTACATATTTATACACCTTAATTGTCTTTGCCTCGCTGCCGTGACATTGAGACAGCCAGAGAGTTTGGTGGAGAGAAAGCGAAGAGGACAGAAGGGAGACAAGCAAAGAGGCTTTAGCTGTGAAGATGATTTCACCAACAAACTCATCGCTAAGCAGAAAAAAAGATGAGGAGTGAACGATGCAAACGGCTCATAAATAGTCTACAGGAACACGATATTTTAAGCCGAATCCAGGGTGGATTTATTTCTCTGGGTGCGCTGTGGTGGTTTTCCATGTTACCTGTGCTGGCCAGTGATTTTAATCCCGCCCTGAGCTCATACGTTGGTCATTTTTCCACCCCTGTAATAATTACTGCCACAGGGTGAATAGTCCAGATCAGCACCCAAGCATTTTTCTGCAGGAAGAACTGCGTGTCCTATTTTTCCCTTCAGCCCCGTGTGAAATGTGCCTCTTTGCAAAAGTGTTGATGGAGATTCCGTACTGTAGCAACACGCTATAACTAATATACGGGAGATACAGTACGAGTGTAGACATGTTAGTACTGTAAATGGAATTTAATAGCACAGCACAGTACAGTAAGTGGGATCTCAGTTGTGAAGACGGCGGAACAAAAAACAACACAAGAAAAGCTACAACCCTCACCAACAGCGATATCTTTCACACGTGTTTATAATGAGTAGGGCCCGGTAGCGGTCTACGGGCTGCTGCCTTCAGTGGAGGAGGGAAAAGCAGGTGCACCATCATGTTCTATTTCTGGTGTAATTAGAGGAGAAATGGCTACAGAGCGTTCACTGTGGCAGGATCACACTTGTAATGTGTTGACACTCAAAGGAGTAGTGGCGGCGACGATCTCGGCTGCTCAGCAAATGAACGCGTTCATTACTGCCGCGCAGGTGGTTGTACGTAAAGGTTCCGTGTACAGTGCAGACAATAAATGATGACGTTAATGCACAGCTGACACAAATGTACGCTACCTTGTGCGGTTTTGCTGGGCCGGAGGTAATTGCCGTTGCTTTTCCCCTGTTCGTTCACGTCTTCATTTCACATTTACTGTGTGACGCGTGCACTCAGCTCCGACAAACCCAGAGATAATGGAAGGCTACAAAACGTACAAGTCAGCATGAATTAAAGACCAACCTGTCGTCGGCCTGCGCCAATCAGAGGTAACGAGCAGTGGCCTAAAGTCAGGCCAAAAAACCAGAAATGAAACACTGAAGCTGCTCTGGAACAGCTTGTTACCTCTGGCTCTTCATTTATAACACGCAGAATGAGCGGAGCCCTGTTTTGGTTGAGACACGGATGGCATGCAAGTTCAGTTTCGCTCTGTGAAAGCGATGCTACCGTATTTAGCAGCAGGATGAAGTAAATTATAATTTTCAGGTCTATATCTGCTTCACAGCCGTCGCCTTTGTGCTCCCAGTGCTCCCAACCACAGGCACTGACAGCAAAGGTGACTTCACAGGGTTTTGTTTTTTTATTTTTTTATATCAGAGCCTCGGGGTGAAAGGATGATGTTCCCAGAGATTCACTGACAGATTTTTGAGTTTTATTTAAACCGTGGCCAAATTCTGATAATGCTGCTACTTTGAGTTCCATCTTGAGACAGTTTTTTTATTTGTTTGGACAGGTATACATTTATTGTACAATAAGAGATCATGCCCCTTGGAAAACATGAATTTTTTAGTTTATCCACTTTAAAGTTTGGGTTTGGGGCCATGAAAGAGACAGGAAATAAGGAAGAAAGAAATGAACATGAGGTAGACGAAGACCAAATGAGATGAATGACATCAAATATGGGTTTTAATGCAGTTCAAGTGAGGTGGACCCTGTGTCTCGCGAATGATGTACACGTGACCTATACAGCCATAAACATAATTAATTTGTTTGTCAGCAAACATGTTTAGTTTTAATATAAAAAAATACTACATTTATTAATGGAACTGGAAGTTTCTTACTGTATGCGACAGAGAAGTAACTCCTATGAGAAATTCTACCATCTGACCCGCTGACTCAGCAGTCCACGTGCAGGTACTGTATCCCGTAAAGCTCCATTCAGTTTGCTTAGAACCCTGGAGTGTTTATTGTTGTATTTTTGTGTTGTATTTGTTACCGTAGTGTTGTTAATAAATGTGCATAATCATCTCAGTGACTACTGACAAGCAATTAAGAGTAATGCAGAGTTTTAAACCTTTGTTATATTACACACTCTCGTACTGTGGTGTCATTTTACCCACAGTTTCTCGTTTAAACATTGCACATTCCTCAAATCTTCATGCAGACGTGTTGAACCTTAACAGTCATCTGTCTTTACTGTAAGTGTCATTTAATGTGTTTGCCAAGTTCCTACATAGTTATTATGTTCATTTTAATGCTTAATTCAACCTTTTGGCGTTTCACATTGATAGGAATGGAAGGAATTTGTCTTGTGGTAATCGCCTCCAGATGTTCCTCTGTGTACAGTATGTGTGACAGAGAGACACAGGGACGTCGTTCAGCTGTGATTATTATTTAATGCATGAAAACAAAATGTACCCGCTGTCCAGCATTTAATGTCACGGCAAAAGAAAATATATATATAAAAAAAAAAAATTAATAATAGAAAGAGAGATCAAGCTGAGCTGCTGAGTGGGTGTTGTACTTCTAAGCCTCGAGACAAAAGCAAAACATATCCTGTGGATTTCAGTGAGCCGCTGTCATCCTCTTGCTCCTCTCTGCAGTTTTCTGTTCTAGATGTCCCCGCTTTAATCCCTCATTTGTTTCAAGAGGGGAGGAGTGAGAAATCCCACACTGAATATCCCAATGAGAACACGCATAAAAAAAAAAAATGCACATTCGACTTTCGCAAGGACACAACATGCAATGGCTTTGCACTGACGCTGCTCATTCTGAAATAGAACGTGCTCATTTAATGGGGCTCGGCTCCAGTGCCTGAGCATAAACTGAAGCGAGCGGCGTGTTCCAAAGACACGGTTTTGTGCTGTCAAATGTATATTTAAAGTAACCAGAATTAAAAACATGACGTGAACGAATGTCTTCATTTCAAGGTGCCAGTGTTTGGACAGAAGCTAAATTGAAATTAAATTCAGACTCAGACAAATTCAGACAGATTATTCCCTATTCAGGAAAGAGGCCACGCCCAGAAGCCCTGGGACATCTTGGTCCGTCTGAAGAACCAGACCTCTGGGTGTTTGCTGCAGGCGTCTGTCAATTTCTGGCTGTGCCGAGCAGGCCTGGAAGACTCCTCTGATGTCAGTCCGCATAAATGTCCCCCTGCCGGCTGTACGGAGGCAAACGTTAGGCTAACGAAGCCAAAGCTACTTTCAAGCTGCTTAATTTCAAACAATACGCAGCCTCATATGCTACGATACCCTCACATAACAATAGTTCTGTTGATTTGTGTTTGCTGTGAGGAAAAGCAACACAGCAAAGCATCTATACATCACACATACATAAAGTAAACACTCTATTTCTCTTTTCCCAGAAAATATTTTCATTAATTCCATTTAGTTGCGTTAAACATGTGGACTTTACACTGTATTATTAACAGCAAAGCCACTCTAATGTCAATCAAATGTGGGGAAGTAAAGGTACAATACTTCACAATACTTTAGCTTTGTATCAACATGTTGATTTTAAACAAATCAATTCAAATGAGTCCATTCTGCATTGCTTTTGTGTTCCCCTGTATTAAGGTTTGCCTTCCCTTGTAAATCCTTTTGTGTTCTCCGTGTTCCGTGATGGAGAGCTGACCTTTATTCTCACAGTGGTCAGGGTCATACAGTGTGCTGGCGCAGGCTGCGACCACAGAGGGGGCGGCTTCACCCTCAGCCGCGGCTGCTGAGGAGCAAATATCACCGGAGCGGGATGGAAACAGTTAGTTAACAGAGCTCGCGAGCTCTCTGCGCCGTTATTAGACCGTGACACCAGCCGCTGCCGAGGCTGATTGAGACAGACGGTCGCTGGTTTCAGAGCGGGGATGGAGTCGATTGTGATCGGCCGTGTCTGTGCTTCAGATGTTGTGGCTGCGATCGTGCAAATTAGTTTATGACGGATAAATACTTTATGAACATCGTAGCCACAGCAGCAGCCTCCGTCAGCGGAGGAAGAGGGAGAGTTGCAGAGGCCTTGCAGCTACAGTACAGTGAACGTGTTTCATGCTGTTTGAGCCCTGCCTTTTCAAAGTGCCGATCAGCAGTGAATGCATCATATTCCATGCCGCCATCCCTCTAACATGTCTGTGGTTCTAGGTTTATCTGTAGTCTGTAAACGTATACATCCAGGACCTGACTGCGCTGTTTGGACAACGAATGGGATTTTTCAGTCTGCACCATAGAAACTGTTTAAATAAGATTTCTTTGGGCGTCTGTATACCTGGCTACAGATCTGAGATTTTGGTTTTCTCCAGACTGCACCTGCCTTTCGAACCCTGTAAGCTGCAGGTGCTCTGCCACGCTGCCTGATGGAAGCTGTAGTTTGTGATGGTATTTCATATAGGTTTGTTTTCCAGCTAGAGACAGCTGGGATCACCTCCAGCTTCCCTTTTGACAGACAGTATACTATTTAATTCAGTTGCAGGTGCTCCGCCAGATTCATCTCGTGTTCAAACATGTGTAGAATCATAACCCGAACAACTGCACCACTGGCATAGCTGTTGTGTGCCCATCCTGTTTCACAGCAGTTGGAGAACGTGACACCACATTAGAGACTATATAGAAGATATTTGATGCAATACCTGTGTGATAGTGAAAACAGCCATTGTGCTGCAGTCTGACAGGCTGTGGTAGAATCCAGACTTCCAGATTTTAAATAAATCCAGAGCCATTTACAAATTGTGTCTTTACTTGTTGTAAAAACTGCCTTGATGCCAATTTCTAATTTGTAATAGGTACATTTTCAGATGAGGACGTGTCAGATATTACTTCTCCCAGAGCGTCAACGTTTGGTGACCCAGTAAGTCATTTAAAATTTTTGCATCAAAGCAGATTGTAAATCTAAACATAGACAACTTTTTTTTGTTTTTTCTTTTACAATAACACACAATAACAACAGTTTCAACACGATTTCCAGTTAGTTAATGCCTTGAGATCCCAACTCAGAGTGTGAGGATGTAAAATCACGGTGTTGCAAATTTGTAAAACATCCACAGAGCGTAATAATCAGGTGGATATTTATGATCTAATACACTTGGATCCTTGTTTCATGTCAAGGTTTTCAGACAACAGTCGAGAGACGGAGGTCAGGGTGGATGGAAGGGTCAGAAAACACCACATTCCCAGAGGACACTGACGGGACATTAAATCCCAGTGTGAAACAGCCTTAAGAACTGATTTGTTCTTAACTGCCACACGGGAGCAGCTCCACGGAATCTGTGACGTAGACAGAGTGATGCAGTCAAACTTCACTGATGAGCAAGTGCACCCTGTGTGAACGTGAGCGTTGTATGTGACGGCACGCATCAGGATATGCTTTTCTTTCAGTCGCCGTGTTCCGCGGGTCGAGGCTGCAGTTAGGCCATTAATGCTTTGATTTTAGGGAGCGTTGAGGGATTGCTTGCTGTGAGTCTTAAAATAGCTGCAAATAGGTAGTTGCTGCTTCTGTGAAGATGCTCCCCAGGTGCCTTCCTAAATAAAAAGCTGCTTGTGGTGAGAATCTCACTCCAGTATGGCAGGCTGTGATGAATGCTTCATGTTGCTCCGAGTTAACCAAGTTCATATTGAAACACTCCCTGGAGCGCCGCCATCAATCAAAGCCTCTCCCAGGAGCTGTCAAGCGGGTTTTTTGTCTGCCTTTCTCTGCAACCATGTGCGGTTTACGCCACAACAATGTCGAGCCCAACTCATTTGCTCCCTTAACAGAGGAAGCTCGGGCTGTTACTTATTTCGCTCCCAACACCTCTGGGCAGTATATTCAACATGCACTTCACTCTCTAGCCTTCCTTCAGCCACTTACTTATTCATCTCAGACTCGAGACCAAGGAGGCTGCTTAGCTGACAGACACCAGATTTTCTGAAAGGGAAGGCAAAGGGACGAGACGGGCAGACGCAAGGGGGACGACTCCGCTCAGCAACGGGGGAACATTGTCAGTATGAATTCAGTTTCGCCGGGAGTCAAAGCAGAATTGCAGCGGACAAATTTGGCTAAAGCGCCGTTACAGAATGAGAGGTTAGAAAAAAAAAAAAGGAGGGAAGCATTTTCACTTTCATTAGCCAGTCTGTCCCTTTGGGCTCACACACAAAGCTCAGTGCATGGACTGTCCTCTTTACACACACCCTCACTATGTCAGCCTCCTTTATGCTCCTATCATGGCTCGCCCTCCCTCCTCTTTAACTTCTCTTTCATCCCACTTCTCGTCTTCCTCTCTCTTTTTTTCCTCTCTCTCTCTCTCTCTCACGTAGATTGTTTTCATCCCTCTGTCCACTATGTCTTTGCATCCCCTCGTCCTCCCTATATTCCTATCTCTCCGTCTCTCCTTAGCGAGCATCATCTCCTTCCCCTCGCCTCCTTTTCTGCGGTTTGTAGCCAATCGTTGACGAGGGAGGTGTGGTTTCACAACTGGAGGATGGACGCAGCCTGTGGAGAAAAGAGTGAGAGAGGATAGGGGCTGGTGAAAAGAGACGTTTTGCTGAGCAACTTAGAGAAGCGACGCCGGGCTTGACACCGAGGGGAAGACCTTGGCGTTAAGAGCTCCAGTCGAACGGGAATAAACAAACAAACAAACAAACAAATACGCGGAATAACACACAAGGGGCGGAGGTTTCTGAGTTTGTGGATACCTGCGCATCTCCGCACTGGACGCAGGTGCTCCAAGCCCCTCTTTCGGAAGAGGGTGTTTTTAGGACCTGAGAGGGAAGTGCGCGAAGAACACATCTTCATGGAATTACATCGCTCCCTCGTTCGTCTGTCTGTCGGCCACCCTCAAACCAAACTTTCGCACCGCCCGCAGCCTGGCTTCAACTCCAGGCTAGACTCCATCTGAACGCGGAGCTCTATCAATTCGCTGACTGTTCGCTTTGACTGCGTCCGAACGCGCAGGCAACGTCTCCAGATTTGCATCTCTACTCCGGACTCGTTTCGACGGAGTCTTTATGCGCGAGTCTGTTTAATGTGCTAATAAAGAGGACAATGTCTGGATCATTACAGCCGCTGCTCAGCTCGCTCCTGGGAACAGGGGAAGAGTAAGGTGGAAGCAGAGAGAGGAAGGGTATTGAGAGGAGGCAACGAAGAAAGAGTGGCGTCGGTGGCGCTTGGCTACCGTCCACTAGTTCGTTAGCGCCTTTGCAGTTCGTACTCCCACATCTTTTTTTTTTTTACTGGATACAAAGACACACATCAAGAGGAGCACGGGGAGGACCTGCCTTCACACCCTGGGTGAGTTTCCGCTTGTGTCCACGCTGTGCGGAACACGAAAATGGAAAGTGTGCGTTTTCGTGCCGGGCGCGTTTTTCTGTTTTACGCGCAGCGCGCTCTCTTGAGCTGGAGCGCACGAAACAGGGAAGACTGGCTGGGATGTTGAGTTGCAGTGTGGCAGAGTTCGAGCCGCGGCGCATGACGTATAAGCGAAGAGCGAGGCGTAGAAGGGCAGACGTGAGCGTCTGAATGATAGTCGAGTAAGAGGGAAGGTTTGTTGGGACGATCAGTAGGAAGGTGTCGTTTGGTAAAACAGAATCCCATGAATGCGCTGTGGTGCATCTCCACAGTCGGACCATGTTGTGGACATACCTGTGTGTGCGTGTGTGTGTGTGCGTGCATATGCATTGTGTAATTGTGTATTTGCATACTAAAACTAATCATGCGTTTTCCCATAACTGTCACATAATCTTACAAAGTGCCTGACCTGTCCTATGCCTGCGTGCGTGTGCGCGCGTTGGCTGCCTTTCCTAACCAATGAACACATTCCTGCCTGTCATGCCTTTCTCTCTCTCTCTCTCTCTCTCTCTCTCTCTCTCTCCCTCCACCTTGTGCGTGCGTGTTGGGCGACATCGTTGCGCTGTCAGTCACCCCGAATGCCTGCTACGCACCGCGCAATTTCCTCACAGATTCTCTGAACCATGTAAGCGGCAGCATTTATCTGTCAGCTACTTTGTCGAGGCTGCTGAACGCGGCCGTAAGGAATCCTCAGAGGACGGAGAGGAGCTGCTGGCTCAGTCGTACCGAGCAGCACCGAATCCACCTCTGCCAGATCCCCGAGGTTGTCAAACAAATAACGGAGGAGAAAAAGTCTTCATGCTGGAATATAAAGGCAGACAACATCCCCCCTTTTTCATCTGTAAATACTGCAACATCAAATCAATAAATACACCCACATGCGCACGCACACCGGGTTCACCTGCCAGCTCCTTCCCTCTTACATATATTTACAGTTCAAGTGTAAATGCACCGGCGATGTGGGCATTTCTGTGATATGCTGTAGCGCAGGGAGCACAAAAACGAAAGGCGGGGTGCACGACGCGCAGAGCGCTTAATGACGTGTTATATAATGCGCGAGTCTGCATCCGTGCGCACGGCAAACAAGAATAAAGGGGATATTGAACACCAGAGCCAGTAATGGCCGGTGCTGGATAGAAGTGTACACAGAGCACAGAGCCAGGTGAGATACAACTGCAGAAATGCGTGATGTTATGGGGAACATCATTCGGGTTTTGGTTGAGCTGGAAAAACTTTGCCATTTGACGATTAAAAGGGCGTAAAGTTCAAGTTTCCAGTGCAATCCTTCCATTTTCAGTCCATTTTGTCTCTGGGACGAACAGCATGTGTTTTTGCACATGATATTCCCACGGAGGTTGCGTTCGCTCTGAACTCTCCCACATTACATTTGCTCAGGTCCAGCCACTGTGAAATGACTCACATCAGTTTCTCTTTGGGGCGTGTGTTCCCTGTATGAAAGCTCAGGAATGAATGATGTTTCTCCACTTATTTCTCCAGGTTTCATCTTTAATTTGTCACTCGTCTGTGTTGACAGATGTTGAACCATTTGCCCCTCATGGGCACAGACTTGTAAATTCCTCCCACCCCTCTTCTACTGACACACAGTCATCTATTCTAAGTAGCTTAAGTAGCTAAGTAGTAGCTAAGTAAGTTGCGTCTTTTCAGTTGTTTAGTTTAGTTGTCAGTTTTGTGTCACCTTGTTTGGTAGTTGTTTGGTAGTTTCCTCCCACAGTTCAACAACATGCAGTTAGGCTGACTGGAGATTCTAAACTCTCCGTACGTGTGAGCGTGAAAGTGATCTTGTCTGTGATGGCCCGGCGACCCGTCCGGGGTGTGACCCGCCCCCGAACCAAAGAAGCAGTAACGTTGTGTTGTTCCCAATTATTCATGATTATCATTAAACAAGGATGATCCATTATGATCATAGCTCTTTAAGACTCATGACATCATTACATCTTGAGCAGCTTGCTGTAGAGAAACACATCTAGCATCACACACACTTACAAAACAAAGCAGAAACCCTTTTACAGGAAACCTAAAAGAATATTAGTGTTGCTGAAAACACAACTTTTCTTTATTGCTATTATTTCTGATTTTGCTCAGCTCCCTGGGGACTCGATTTAAATGCCCCCCTGGCGTCCACAGTCTGTATTTGTGGAGCTGATGTCGATGTGCATAAGTAGCGTCTTCACAGAAATGAGTTTCAGTGCTCACGGTTTACCCTGCAGCTGTAACAGACACGCTTTCAGATCTAATAACTCGGGATCGGCTCTCTCACAGATGTTGCTTATAGGTTATACTCAGCCGTGTGGTGCTTTTGTGTGGATTTTTCTGCCCCGCACAAAAAAAAAAAAAAAAAATCATTGTGAGATATAGCTGCATTCAAATCAAAACCGAAAAAGAATATAAATCCACTACACAGAGCTTTGGTTTATGACATATGTTCTCAGACCATAACTTGTGAAGTTCTAAAAAAAGAAAATACTCCTTTGTTTTCCTTCTCCAGTAAGAAAATGATTCCTCTTGCTGTTTTCTCGCATTATTGTCTGATCTCGCGATCCGAGTTGACCTTTGCTTTGCTTTGTAAATGATTCAAAGCGCAGCTGAATTTACTGACGCTCTCATCGTTAGTCACGCGGCAGAAAGGCTCGTCAGCTGAATGCGTGTTTATGAATGGCAACGCGTGCATTCGGCGAGCGACTGGTGCAGGCGGCGCCCTCCAAACTGCTAGGACACGGGAGGATATGCAAAAAATGCGGCCTTAGCGACGACTGATACGTAATGATGAGCTTTTTCCGCATTTGCCCGTGAGATGCTGTATGTGTTGGCTGTGAGTCTCAGTGTAGCTTTTCAGGTTCGGTTGAGACAATACCCACTTTCTCAGGAACGACTTTCAGTTTCAGCAAACCAGGAGACCAGTTGATGGAGTTTGGGAGAATCCCATTCCCCCATTCCTCTGATGCAGGACAACTCAAGTGGGCCACTTTGTGTACACAGATCACGATAAACCATCGGTTTTCAGTCTTTATGTTAGGCTACAGTTATTTTTTTACTATTTTCCAGTAGTGCAATTGCTTGAAAGAACAATAAAATCTAGGATTCCATATGGATGCTATGTCCAAAAGATTTGTGTGACCCTTATTCTGATTTTCTATGACTCCCAAATGGAATTGAGTATGAAATATTGTCATTTTAAAACAGGGAATTGCAAAAGACAAGCTTCTTAAACGTTTCAAAAACTTCAAAAACAGCTCGTTTTCAGATCGACACTATTTTATAGCACGGAAATGTATAGACTCCTTTATGAGACATTCAGGCCCAATATACTTTTAACCTGAAAAGCCTTATAGGGCGGCTTTATGCTCTTCAGAATGGACAATGACGCCTACGATTCTGCTGTTGCAGAGCAGTGAGCATCATTTACACCATCATCAGTTGTTGTAAGTTGTCTTTATAGTACAGACAGTTCTAAGACACTGCAGTGATACAGTAGATGACTATGTTATCATTGCTTGTTTTAGTAGTGGAGACCTGTGAATGAATGTTTCCCACAGCTGGTACATTCATCCCTCTCAACGTCTCATCCGAGAATGAGATGTCGCTTTATCTCCCCTGTTTTGGTGCCAGTCATTAGAAACGGCCCCGCCGGGGGAATAAGGAAATAAAAGATAAAACAACAGCCCTAACCGTCATCGCCACCGCTGCTTCTCCAATCTGCTGCGCTGACACGCCTGTTGTGGCGAAGCTTGGCTCTGGTCGCTTGTTTAGGGCAAAGCGGGGGGGCTGGTGGAGTGAGGAAAGTGTGGAGAGGGAGGGACTTGAAAGCCATTTAAACTCTATTTCCCCCCCCCCTCTACTCTCCCCCTTTCCTCTTCTCTTTGTACATCAAAGTACTCATCTCTTCTAAGGAGAAGCTATGTGCATCCCACAGCAGCTGTAGTAGGAGGGGATGAGGAGAATGGCCCTTAGTGAGCGGCGTGAATGCTCCATTGTTTTCCATATGTACATTAAATCCTGAGCCGAGCTCCAGCATGGTCGGAAGCGGTCCAATCCCTCGCTGACATTTCAATCTACACAGGGGGCGGATGATCGTGATGGGGCATTTGTATGTGGTTCTGTTTCCACTACTCCATAGACAAAACTGCATTTCTACTCTTTTATTTAATCCACTGAGGATTTTTAAGCTGCTTCCAAAATGTTCTTACGAAATAAGCTGCTGAGTTGGAGACAAAAAAAAAAAAAAGTCTCATTAATGAGAGAGTGAGTTGAGGGATTGCTCCATCTTTCCCATAAGGCTGTTGGAAATTGTTTTGCAAGAAACTACTTTCAGGAAGGTCGAGCAAAATGTGCAAAAGCAACACTCGTTCAATAACGTCTGTCACCTTCTTTAAAGTGAAGTCGGAGAAGTCGTTCTGCGGTCAACTAGCTCGGGAGCTTGTCACCTTTCATGCAAGAAAGTTTAATTGCGGGTTGCGCATGCAGGATCCTGGCTTTTGGATTTAAGGAGCCTTTTCAGTCCGCAAGTGGCACAGCAGCGCTTTTAGGCAGGTACCACAGCAGACCTGTGTATTTGCAATTTCCTGGTTTCCTGCATTATTTCGCCGCACAATATGATTTGACATTCACAAACAGATATAAAGCTGATAAAACACGTTATTAAACTCTGCAAGCAAGGCTGGAGTAAGTAAACCAAAACGCTAGGCCAGCGAATGAGAGCGTGGACGGTGAAGGTGGCTGTTCTCCGCAGGAGTGGGTGCTCAAGCAAGGCCGCAGTGCTCGATGAAGAAAAGACACCCTGAGAGTTACCTCGAGAGGCCCGTTCACATCGAATGTCCATAAAAAATGGCCGCGTTGAAGCGCTTCTGCGAGTAAAATGGTCCAAACTTCCCCCTGGATGTTGTGCAGCTAAATGTTCTATGTTGGTATGAGTGAGTCAATATCTGTGTGTATTTGAATCTCCAGAATCCGAGAACATTTTATATCCAATTTATGCAAAGGACTGTAAAAAAGTGCTTTCTTTTAGATATATATAGCACTTTCACTATGTTATACCTCAAATTCCTTATATTCCTTTCAGTCTGTCTGTAAATCTAGTAGTTTTTACCATATGTATTCCTAATAGACCCTGCATTTCTTATATTTAAATCTTTCAACTACTTCTCAGCATCACTATGTAGTCGAGGCGGTTTCGGCCATATTGTACCCCGCATCCAGACTACGTTTGCTGAAGCAACAACCCTCCAGCGCTCTGAGAATCCCACAGTGCCACAACGGACGCGCGTATGCATAAAAACGAGCCAGCCGAGTCTCAAACTTGTCACCGAGCTCCCTGTCAAGCAGCGGAAGGAGGAACATTAAGGAACGCCAGGCTCTCCCAGCGCTAAGGCTGTACTTTATTCATGAGCGCTGCTCTACAGCAGCTGGCGAGCGCACGTGAACCTCTCTGTCTCGGCTTATTCTCGTCCGCGTCCCTTCAGCCTCTCGTCCACCTCCGGACAATGATTAGGAAAGACATTAGGTAGTGAAAGACGATGATTATAAGTTGCGGCATTGATCCGACTATTGAGCTGTATCATCCAGACTCACTGGTTCTGACATCCAAAGCCTCTTCGTTGATTTTTACTGTTTACTGTTGCCCCCATCCACACACACACACACACACACACACACACACACACCTCATTCTACCACCACCTTAAGCTAAAACAAGTGACACTACAGAAACGTTCCAGTTGTACTTCCGTGACCTAGTTTAACGTGCTCGGCGCTAGTGAAAGCATTCGCTCTGGCCTTTTTTGGTGCAGGAGAGCGTGGGCTACATCAGGGGGAGAAAACGTTTGGCGGAGAGACGGAGCAAGCGACGGAGCAAGGTCACGTTACTTTACATTCTTGCTGTTTTACGTCATGTGTGAAGAATTCGCCAACCGTGCGTAAGAAAGGAAATCAAGTCAGCTTGGCTTCACCTTGTCTCTGTCAGCAAGACACGCTCACAAGATACGGCCAAACATCAGCCCTGTTCCCTTTAGAGCCAGCATTGGTGGCTCCGGCTGACTTAACAGTATTTCGATTCACCTTTGCGACGCTTGGAAGCCTTTGAGCCCGTTTTGGCACTTTTTTTTGGAGGGTCATGCACTGATCGCAATACTTTATAATGCAAGTGGTGGGTAAAATTGATAGAAAAACAAACAAGCAGCTGTAGGCAACAAGTTTATTCTCTTCCTTAAAGATGATGATCATCCTAAATCTAAATAATAATAATAATAAAAATTATAAATAAAGTAACTATTGTACCAAAGCTAAGGTGTAAAGTTAGCTAATTATCTATACATCAGCTAAAGACATTTTTATTAAATTTTAATATTTCTTTTGTACTTTTATTTGTAACTTTATTCTGCTAATGGGTGTCCACAATAAAGGGCACCTGAATAGAGAAAAGAGCCAAAAGCATCAATTAAATAAACGCGCTTAAACTCGTAAGCGTCCGATTGGGAAAATCATTGTAGTCTTTGTTAATAATTGAATTCAACACTTCCTTTCTTTCCTTTGTTGTTACAGAGAAATGTGGTACTTAACTCACTGAAGTTGTGAGAGGAAGGCAATGACTTCCAAATCACAGTGCCCGTAATAATGATAATTTATTCGTTGAAGAGGCGTTTTTTTTCCTCTTTTATTGGCTCAGTTTCAGCAAAGTTAAAGCTCCAAATTTCTCTGGCTGGAGTTTGCATGCCTGATTACATATTTAATTCATGAGAAGGCATTTCAAAATGTGGGCTAATAACCCCTCCCCCGCCCGCTTCCTCGCTGCGTTTTGGCTGACTAACCAAACGTTCGGCTTTGAACTCACTCATGCGGGCGGTTATGGGGAAAGCGCTCATGTGAATCTGACTTCACATTTGACAACACCAAAGGCGAACACATGGATGTTCGTTCCAGGGGATAAATGTGATCAACTTAAATGCCTGGAAGAGAAGTCGCCGTGTGTGTGTGTGTGTGAGAGAGAGAGAGAGTTGTTTATGTGTGTTTATTTAAAAAGGGGGAGATAAGTAAAAGGGCTTTTGATCTCAATCAATATGTTTAAATAATATAGCAGTTAAGGGAAGACATGCAGGCTAATACGTCAGATGAGCGGAGCTGAAGGCAGTTCAGTGCAGCTTCACAACAAGGTTGAAAGGCAGGATGCTGAACATTAAGCAAAAGTGTCTCAAGTGCTTTTAACTGTAATTTAAAGTATGTGAAACGTCTCCGGCGCTGAACACACGCAGTCCGATGCAGCAGAGGAAGATACGCGAGGTGCAGCTGCAACGACTTTGAATGGTCATCTGTCTCTCCGTGTTACAATTACACTAACAACTAACTGGACTTCATGCCGAACAGGTTTATCAATAATAATTTAACGTAGAAAAACCCAATTACAAGGCTACAAGCAAAGACCAACTGCTTCAAGGCGGGAGAATTAACTCAAAACGTTAGAACTGAAACTCAACCAAAAGACAGGTAACAAACTCATAACTGCCAACCAAGAACTGCAAAAACTTACGGGATACAGACATGATTCAAACAAGACGAACAGATGGGTGTTACACCAGGAGATAGCAAGCACCAACCAGCAGTGTGTATGTGGGAAGGCCAGTAGTGGTAGTGGTACACCGAGTGGCCTTCAGTTGTTAAAGTTTACTCCATGTGCAGCGAACGTGATGAGCGATGTTGTTGCCCCGGGTTTTGCCTGCTACCCTGCAGCTCACAGCAAGTGCATTTGATATAATGTCCATTTGTGCTGTGTTTGTGTTTTTAACGTAATCTGGGGACTCCACAGAGAAAAAGGACTATTATGCACTAACATGCAGCATGTTGTTAAAGCAGCCTTGAAGTAAAATGAAGGAAATGCACATTCTCCTCGTCAAGTTGGGACAAGTTATCAGTGTGCTTAACTGGGTGCAGATGTATAATAAACCTTATACCAAGGATGTGACGCATTCTCACATTGTCGCTTGGCTTAGAAATCAACCACCTTGAATCCTTTCTGTGCAAGTGTTGGCGACGCAGTAGGTGGAGGAGGATGCAGCCTGGAAACCTTCCAGTGCATCATATCAAAACAACTACACAATTATCTAAAGTTCAAGAAAGCCAGTCTGGAAATGCAGGCGAGCTTTTCAAAGCTGCCATCATCAGCGAATGCACAAGAAAACAACAACAACAACAATAGATAGAACGAACATGTTGAGATTGTGTTGACAGTGTTATTCCAGACTCCTCCAATTTACTTAAACACATTAACATGCAGAACTAAAAGTCCAAAATCAGCTACAGACGTCTCCACTCGTCCTTTTCTGGTGTTTTGAAGTCATGCTGCGCTTTAGACGAGTTTAATCGAGCATCTGACATCGCTTCTAGTCCAATGCGTCAATACGCACAGATGCTGTTTTTCCATAAACGTATACATTTTTTTAATCGCTTTACTTGACAAATTACTGTTAAAATGGCTCGTGCAGAGGAAGAAAGTGAGTATGAATCCTGGAAGGAATTGGTGTCACATCCCTTTGTCTGACAACTAAATCCCTCCACCACAACCACGTTTTCTATTCACTGGAAATCCTGGAATAAAAATTTGTATTTTCAGAATAAATTTAAAAAAATTGGTTGATAGTGAAAAGTTTTTTCCCCCAGACATTATAGTTGGTTCAGGGGTTAATAAAAGGTTGTTGAAGGAAACAAGTTTCTCAATGGGAAGTAGGAGTGTAATCTGTTAGTTAGGTTAGTTTAATCAGCTTTTTGTTCTAAATGGGAAATATCTAAGTTGCTTTCCTCAGAGGTGATGATCCGTCTTATGTAATCATGGCAAATGGAGGTTAATCATATTATGTTCTGTATGTGACTACTGTACTGAAACCATTATCGAGGACCCGGTGCTTAAGTAGGAAGCCTTTGTTCGGCTCGATCCTCCCTCGTGTTATTAGAAGTTGTCCCAAGTTTCACTTCAACGCATCGTCTCCACTGGTCCCGCAGCGAGGCCGAGACGCGCCAGCTCCACTCAATAGTCTTAACAGGATTGGCCCTCCGCCTCCGCGGTGACGCACTAAGCCGGTCAAGGTCACCGGCAGCATCACATAAAGGAAGACATCGGTTCTTAATGAAGTCATACATCACATTCAGCATATGGTTCAATTAAAGGCTTCATAGAGATTATTGAGATTATATTATCCCAGCGCATTCATTAGCTAAGCTCCAATAGTCACCCATCTGATTAAAAGCTGTGAGGGGATTTGCTCCTATTGACTGGGAGAGATGCAAAGCGTGGCGGGAGAGGAAGTTGCTGGCTGTGTAGCTTAGCTATTTGTGTGTGTTTAGTTGTGTATTTGTATATAATTACACTTCATTGTAGGTGGACGTGTGGGCGGTGACTTGAATTCACAGTGACTTTAGACATTACACAGAGAGTTGCGTTGCTTTTTTCTGAGGTCATCGGGTGTTTGCTGTTGTAAAGTCTTAAACCTTACTTGAATTCAATGTTTGCCAGTTTTGACCAATGTGGGACTTTTGTCCATTTTATATTTGGTGATAAATATTAAGGTATTCATAAAGACAATGTCTTGCAATAACCTATACACTACTTTAAAACTCTCCTGGCTGACAAACCGGTTAAGAAAGATGATCTACAATCAAATTGGTCAAGTTCCTGCTTTTCATCCCTAGATATATGCAACAGAGAAGGAAGTAAGAATTATTTTTTAAATACCTTTAGGTAACATGTAGGTTTAAGTGACAGCATTTTTTTAAAATTCCAGCTTAGTATTGGTATTATTTGTTGTATATACAGTACGTTATGAAATGGAGAACTAAATAACTTCGCAATCCTCTCATGGCAAAGGGAAGATGAGATAAGTGGGGCTGTGAGTCAGTCTCTCTTGGATCTCTTCAGACTTTGCACTGTACTGGACACGTACGCTGACAGACATGTAACAGAGAATTGCCTGAAAATGCTGTAAAATGAAAACTAATCTCAGTGGCACAGGTGTGGATGGATGTGTAAATCTGTTTTCCTCTGTGTGATTGCAGTTGCACCTCATGGACCCTTTTTACGCACATGAACAATAAATCACGTCTGACTCCGCTCACCAAGATGCCCGCTCTATCCTAGGGTCATCTTAAAATCGCCATTTAATGTTTTACGGTGGCTTTGATATCAGCGGCAGATAAAGTGGAATTTCCTGATTGCCTTGGTCCGAGAGGCTTCGCTCGCTGAGGAAATGATTTATCGGACGCGGGGAAGCTGGTGGAGACCAGAGGACACGGACGAGCCTCCGACTCACAGCAGAAGACGGGGGCAGGCTGGGGGCCCGGTCAACCCGTGGCACCGGCGGAGTCGCTGTCATTGCCCGTCGCCTCTCTTTTAATTGGCCACAGAGAGAGAAAGCAGGAGAAAGGTGTAAAGATGCGGCGAGGACAGGGAGGACTGAGGGGGCCATTGCAGGTCACCAGGGAACTCGGGCTGGAGCCCATTACTCAGAGAAAAGACAGAGCGGGTCAGCTTGGGCGGTGGGTCGGTGGAGTGATGATTATACAGGGAGAGTTTCCACTGAACTGTGTGGAAATTATGCCGCTGCCCTGTCCCCCTGAATCAGAAAGAAGGTGACTGCAGAGGAAGAAAAGGCAAGAGAATTAAAAGCGTGAAAAAGGCGAGGTATTGATTTTTTTTTTTACAAGAGAGATTTGCTCCCAAGATTGAGAGCAATATCATATTAAACCCCGTTGCTGGCCCAGAATGAGAAAATAAAGCCTGTGAATCATCCCTCCCTTGTGTTTTTAATAACTTCCAGTCTCAACTGCAGCGCCATAGAATTACAGCCTGTGAGATAATTGGAAAAACATCGGCCACGAACGCTCGGTTAGCGGAGGAACTCGCATTATTCATGAGCCGATAGCCAGGTTTCGGTAGCGTACAAAGAGGAAAGAGGATGTAATAGATGCTGGTCTTTCATCTGAGTGACCGGTCTTCAGGACATAAAATGCAAAATCAATAAAGGTTTGATACACAGTGAGCTTAATAACAAATCTCTCCACACATCGGTTGGAAGCACTTACAGGGACGAGGGTTTGAAACGACCTCCGGTCTCAAGATGGCACAAGAGGAAAAAGTAACCAAAGGTAATTGGATTCCTCCTCCAGGAAACATGTAGCCTGGCGATTTCAGTCTTAATCCAAAGGTGCAGCTGATATTGCAGAATAATGTGCGTTATGGCTAATGTGCTTCACGAATGAATGACCAATGATTTGTGAGATTTTTAACCACGCGTATTGAAACGAACTCACTGGGAGATTCTAAGACTGGTTGAACTCACACAAAAACAAAGAAACAGCAGCTGAGACATGAGGGAAGATGGAGATTTATGGCTTATGCTTAATTAAAATCTCCTGAAACTAATGGTAGGAAAATTGAAATGTTCCTTATAGATGAAAATTTTCTCTGCTGCCCGGTTTTATAGTACAGTTAAGCAGACTGTGACCATGTCATGATCTGTCCTTTGTGTAATAGAGTTTTCTAGTAATAAGAAAGTGGGGCCGTCCAACAGTCGTCACCAGATAACGCACAACTTAGTGAGATGGTCAGTCGTCCAGCTATGATGCAGTTCTAATGTGTCTTTCTTAACTATGTGCGAGTTTAATTTCTATGTGTAACCCTGAATGAACTTGGCTCTTTCTCAGCTCGCTGGGCTTAATCTGCTGCACATTGACAGGGAAAAAAAAAAAAATTACAAATTAAGCTGGCTCCTAGTTAATGTTCAGATTTTTCTGTCCCCTGCGTAAATCCAATTATAAAAACCCATATTAGTCAATCACTGTCGCCTGTGAAATCCGCAGGAATTTATTATCATTATTAATTAGCATTAATGACTGATGGCTGTAGTTGATAGAGCAAGTGTCGTGAATTAACACGTGGAGCCTTGTGATGTGTGACATGAATAAATTCTTACTTGGTTAATTGGGGCAGATTCTTGTTAGACTTGTTGCTGCTGTGAAAGTGGAAAGCCGGAGAACAGACTGTTCCAGCCCAAATCCATGTCCGTGGGTTCTACTTGAATTGTTTTATTATTATTTATTATTATTTTATTATTACAAATCAAAAGACCCAGAACGTTTTACAGCACAAAACCTGAAAATCTGCTGTAAAACTATGAAATGGTTACACAGGAGATCTGCTGGAAGGCTTTTAGCCTCAGACTGAGAGTAAAGGTAGAAAATCAGAATTTTAAATGAAATGTGTGTAAATTTATTGGACATTTTTGTCCTGCTTCCCACAAACATTTAGACTTGGTGACCCATGAGTGGAATCCTGCTATGATCAAATTAGTTGGAGCAAGGTCACTTTCGATTTACAGCAGAGCGTTGTTTAGTGCACCGACACTTGAGAGGACTAATAGAAAGAAATCAGTTGGTCTAAAAATATTTTTGTCATTTACCCTTTCTTTTTTTTTTTCCCTTTCCTGGGGTCCTGTTACAACCTGACAGTGATGTACGGGTCTATTAAGACACAACACACGACACCGTTACACTTGAAATCCTACACGGAGAGTTTCTGGAAACACGGTGAATAGAATGAAAATACTCTGAATGGGAGCACAGCCGTGTTGGCTGAGGAGGTAATCATGGTCATAGCAGCAGCAGCTCATAACCCACACACACACGCACACGCACAGGCGCATCACAGACCCTGGCGGTTTTCGTGTCCCCTCATTTGCCCCCTGCTCTTCAAGATGGATGTTTGTCATTACGAGCCCTCCCCTGGCATCTGGCTGCGGTTCACTGCCCTTCTCCGGGGCCATCGCCGTCAGGGATTACCTATCGATCAAACGCAGGGAAAATGTTTAGATGTCTAATACCAATAAAATCATTTTAGGTTGACCAGGTGGGGACTTGACGCATACCTACAGTGAAGGTGTGTGCATCTCCTTGACTGGGGTAACGAGCATATCAAATGTGAGTGTGTGTGTGTGTGTGTGTCCTTCACGATGGCTGTATCGCTTCACAGAGGGTATTAAACCTGATGAGGTGATTTATCCTCAGCGGTGACCAATGGGCGTGATCGGCCGTATACAGACGTATTCTTTCATTCAGTGGTAATCGAGGTGAGGTTCGCAGCAGAGGTGACTTTGCTAGATGTGCGTTACTGACATGATATAATAACTGAACCTTTGAACTGGAAAAAAAAAAAAGTTTTATGCCTTCTTGACATTTCTTCACACAAATGCTGCAGTTTGAATGTTGCCTTCAGGTTCCCGTGACCTCAGTTCTCCTTTCACCATTCTTTTACATACACAGTATCGATGGTTAACTTTAGGGGAAATATATATTTTATACAGCTACAGCTATATGTTTTGCTGACTTTGATTATAAATATTTCAGGCATGGAATATAAATTTTTCAGCGTTTAATGAAATGCAGCCCATTTAGTATAAGACTCTGGGAAAGGTTAAGTAGCAGGAGAGCGGAGGGAGAAACACACTGACCACACTGACCATATATTAAAGTAACGCATTACTCATGTACACACTCACACATCAACCACGCCTGTGGACATTGTGCTTTTAGGTTGTTCTCCAGAATAAAACCATCCACCACAAGATACATTTCTGGTCAAAGTTTACTGTAACATCTGTTTATTCCCATCAACCATGAAATTTAATTTCCAGTTGGACTTGTGGACACATACAACCTCCAAATTTTGACAAACACCCACAGATTTCTTTTAATAACTGTCGCCTCACAGCAAGATCAGGAAAGAGTGGGTGAGTAGAAGATTAATTAAAACCACAACCACTGTAGACGTTTTCTATTCTCACCAAGTATAAAACATGTTTGTTTTGCACATTTGCAAATGTGGAGATAAAAGTAATATATAATAAATCAAATACAATTTGCACTTGACATGAGATCTGTGTGTGTTTAAGCTCATCACAATACAAAGTCATCAATGAATGCTTGAATGGTCTTAAATACCATAATGTCACAGGTTTATAAAATAGAGCATGTTGACAACATTTACTGTATATGTATATTCTTAATAGAATTAAAAAAGATTAAGACCTCGGAGTGAGAGGATTTCTGAATCGAGTATCCAGTCAAATGTTAATTTATAATCCAAAGTAGAAACAGACAGTGGAAGCTGCACAGCTGCTGGATTCTGTCTCTCTCAGTTTACTCTTTATCCTAATTGGTTTTTGCATTGCTCGAATTTGGCAACGTGCGAGGCCAATTTCATACATCCCACTGCTGTTCCTGCCGAAGGATCACAGAGCAGAATCGACTTCAAATGCGATCCAAAAAAACATTTAAACGGAATAGCAGATACAAAAATAGACGATTTTACACAATCCACACATGTCTAAAATGAAAGTAATATTAATACTTTGGTTGATACTTTACTGAATGGAAGGAATGTGCTGCAGGATGTCTTAAAGGAAAACCCACTTCTATCCATCTAACAAGTGAATTGTATCCTTCAGATTCTCAATGAACTTCTGAAATGTACCCGGATCGTTCACTTTTTATTTTTAAATGCAAAACAAACCAGGGATGCTTTAAAGGCTGGATCGCACCATAGCTCATACACTGATTCCCGGAGGCAGGGGTGAAATGTAGCATAGTGCAGTGCGGCGGCTTTGAAACACCTGCTGCAATGTTACGGTGCACTCTGATCCTTGGCAACAGCGCATTAAGGCGAAATATAACATGAAAGCAGCCATGTGGCTACACCTACACCGACCATAGAGTTCAGGATGAATTTACAGCAATCCCATCAGGCACAGGACATAGTTAGTGCTGTCACAAAGAGAACAACACGTTCGTCATGTTTGGAATCAAGGGGACTGTTCTGTCCCTCAATGGATGCCACAATGAATAACCTGAAAGACAGTATTTGACAATGGACTAGTATAGATCCTATAAATGATTATGGACTGAGATGCAGGTCAGCGTACAGATGACCAAGAAAAGAATGAATGCATTGTTTGCAGCCATCTCTTGTTAAAGTGGACATTTTGATGTGCAAAGTTATTTGTGGACTTTCTTGTTGTTATTTTCTTGGGCGTCTAACCTCCCTTTTAGATTTGAATACGTGCCTCGCGTCTTAAACTTGGACTGTGTTCTCTGGCACCGAGCCAAGCAGACACATGCAATTTCTGTTATCGGAGATGTGCGATACAAGCCAAGGCCCCGGGTAAGAAAGTTAAACCGTTAGTTGACGAAGGACTAAAGCACCGAGAGATAAGTCAGAGTGAGCCACGTGTTATTTCACCGTCAAAACGTTTGCGTTACAAAAGTACTTTGTTGTCGGGCTTTTCATTATGCCATCAGTCTCTTGACTGCGTGACTTTGGATCAATCCATTATTTGTTTCCATGTCTAATTGCATTTCAAACAGCAACATGACGTTCTTTTCAGTGCAGTTAGCAGATTTGCTAATGTAGGGAAAATAAATGGATTTGATGATATTATAACAACTTGGATGAGCTACCAATCGTAAGATCGTGACTCCATTTCATTTACCATAGGAAGTGGTTGTGGTTAGTTGAAGGTAACATCCATAATTCAGCTGTCCACATTCTTTCTTGTTCCCTTTCAGTTCTTCTTTCTGTCACCTTCATACTTCTCACCAATCTTCCTCAGCCCTCTCACCTCTCTCCTCATGGGACGTGTCTCCCAGACGGTGCGGCCCGCTTTGACGGCTTTGCATTCTGCCAGTGGGGCGTCAGCTTCAACTTTCCCTCCTGTCCATCACTGGTCCGCCACCGCACCTATGCATTAAATATCAAGCCTCACGGAAGCCAAGCGAATACGGCGCTGAGATTTGAGTTTACTTGGCAGCTCTGAGGGGGAATTTCTTCCCTTTGTCTGATGATTAGGCCCCACTTCTCAAGCCAGAACAGTCAGTGAAGCGCGAAGAAGAGGATGTGAAAAAGCTTTTAATATGTCCATGGGAGGGTTTCAATACTGTATTAAAGCACATTGTATTAAAACGCTCTGTCGCATACACTCATAATAAAACAGAAGACAAACACACACACATACATTACATAAGCGGGTGCACTCGCTCATTCACCTTCAACACTTTATCCTCATCAGGCTTGTGGGTTTACACACATACTGTACACGCTCCCCAAGTAAAGAGGGAAGCCACCCGAACCTCTGGAGTGAACAACAGAGGCGAGGCTTCACTTTTATGACACACACATGCTAAATATTTGATCTCTTAAGAAACTTCGCAATTCGGCGGCGCTGCCTCAGAGGCAGGTGGAAGTGAGCTTGTCTGGATAATTGAGCGATCAAGTCGTGTTTTGATGTGTGTACGTACAAGATTTGCGCAACAGGCGGCTCAGCTGTCAATATCCCTGTAAATCTCCCCCCACGTATTGTGTTTTCCGTTCATAAATCCTGTATGAATATCCTGGAAAGTAAAAGTCTCCTTTTCAGTCATTCACAAAAACACTCGGTGACAGTTTTATAATGCATGTTCAGTGGTTTGGCTTGGTCCCAGAATCATAAAGTGATACCTGGGGGACAATGTCAACTGTCAACATGAGTGAAGCTTTAAATAAAAAAAATTTAAAAAGTAAAATAAGGGTTTTGCAAGGTGTGAGCTGCATCATGGCAGCTGTGGAAAAAGTGTGATACAAACAGGTGTTTCCAACACAAACACCCTTTCTGACGACATAACATACATATAATATGTCTTAAAAAAACAAAAGAATCAAAAACATTTTTTTTTTGGGCCAGTCCAGATGTGGCTGTGAGGTGATACAGACGTGCATTCGCTGTGACAGTCGCTCTCTCTCCCGAGGAGGGACAGAGCCGCTCAGCACTCGTAGATGATGGATGCTGAGTTGATGTGTGGCGGGTGACAGCTCCACGGTTACCACCACACATTAATATTCCCATTCTAGCACATTCTCAATCATTATGACAGAAGGCATTCAGTCCTAATTAAAAAAAATGAACTGTGATGTATGGGGCTACGTGGTATCGTTAAGGCACCATAAATAATCGATGCTTTAATCGAATTAGTAAAGGATGACTTTCAGTCCAAAACAAAAGGTGACATTTATGTTAAAGTATTTGAGGGGTACAGAAGGAAAATCCAACACATGCTGGAGACAACCTTCCATCAAACTAGCTTACATAAATATATTTTAAACTGGGATGTTCATTTTTTTTTTGGATTAGTATATGATTTTATGATTTAGACTCACTGAGGTGAAGCAAACATCAAAGCCACTTTTTTTTTTTCCCCATATCTTTTGACAAAGCCTGCGGAGACAGATCAACAGGACGTCAGGTAGTTCCAAGAGTTCAAATATTTGACACTTGAGTCAAATATTTTATTCGGCGCTGTCACAAAAATGTCATCGTCAAGACATTTGTCATTCCTCCTCGTCCTTGTTATTGCAGCCAGACGCAGGTCGCGGCTCGGGCTGCATTCAGAAACAGGGCAGGCGGAATATCGCCGTATGTAATTGGAAACTGTTTCATCGGACACTGGTTAATAGTGCGTGAGTAGACTAAAACAAATAAATAAAAGACAGGAAACAGACTTAAAAACACTGCAAAGCAGGTGTTAATAGAGGTACAAACATAGAAATACAAAATTCCAGGTAAACGTCAGGATGCAAACAAGACAAACAAACAACTTTTTTAACATCAACAAGTTTGTTTCACGTCACAACTTTCAGAGAAAGCACCAAAGTAATTTAATATCATCTGTTTAATCCTGTGTGTGAACTCACCCAAAACCTATGGTGGCCAGTCATCACAATTATTGATTATACAATAATATATGATTATAATAACATAATCATTATATAATTACAATTATAATTTGTCATACGCAATAACATGTTTTACACTCATTCACTATCTCACTACTGTCGTCTTTCTCGCTCCTTCATCTGTCATCTTTCTGAGCCTCTTCTCCTCTTATCTCCCTCCTTCCTCTCTTTCCCTCCATTTCGCTGCAGGTTTGCTAAAGCCCCCCAGGCCCTTCATTATTTTGTCGTTATGCAGTGACCACCACTTTCTTCCTTGGGCTTAGCGTTATCTCCATCGCAGTCACTTGCTTATCTATTTCCTACACCCTTGAAATAAAGCTTGGCCAGACATGTACTTCAGGTTGCAGGGGGTGGAAAGCAGGTATGCGAATCCTCGTCCAATAAGATGCCCTTGCTCTGTCAGGAGGAGACAAACATTTTGGAGATACACTGATACATGTGGGATGTTGAGCAGAACCATTGACTTGTTTTTTTGTTGTTGTTGTTTTTTTTTTTTTTACTGTTTATGGTTGAAAATTTGTTATGCCTGTTAAAATTGTTCATTTAATTCTAGTTTTCCATTTAGGTTCTATGGCCAGAAGCTATTGGGTTAAATATTACATCAACAATAATCCAACCACCTAAATATGTATCTGTTGGATGTGTTGCTTCACAATATTTCAGCAATAATGGGCATTTGTAATCATGGTATGGGTTAAAATGGCCTCATAGGGGTTCATTAAAGTTGAGAGGGGTTGCTTTTCATTAATTTCGGACAACAGCAAGGCTTCTGCATCTGCAGCAGTATATATTTAAAAGGTACAGGGTAAGCGCTCATTATGATGTAGGGCATGAGCAGGATCTGCACGTACCGCGAAGGGGAAACGCCAGAGTCGGAGAGAAAACACAAACTGCTGCTGCGTCAACTAATCTGAAGCAGGGAAATGAAGTTAAATGGGTGTCATTATTTTTTTTTTTCCTCACAGTTCCCGTCCCTCCTTCCCGCTCAGCGAGACCATGCGTGCGTGTGTGTTTTTAAGCCTTAATTCTGCCAGGTCACGAATTCCTACATTATGAATTAGTCACACGGTTACGTAAACGCTCCTAATAGTTGAAGTGGAGCACAATGTGTTTTTCTCATAAATGTCACAAACAGTTTTGCCTAAGAAGTTTTAGTTTTTGTGCCATTTTTGAGGCGTCAAAGAGTAATAATAACAATAACTTACTGAGAATTTGATAAAAAAATGAAGTTAGTTAGTTTTAAAGGAAAACAAAAGCTTGGCATTGACACTTTTTTAGGTAGACTAGAATAATGGGATTCAGTTGCTTTATTCTAAGGCTGGTACAGTAGGTGAGACATGGCGTAGCCTTACTGTAATGAGAGTGTTAGTTTACATGCGGCGTTTGAATTATTGCATGGTTGCATCATCAGTCTGTAAAACATTACGCGTTATGTTCTAAATTACCTTTTTGCCATTAAATCTTAGCCTTAGAACACGTCTGCTGTTAATTCACCCATCTCCAGGAAGCGCGATGTTGATGCTGATGAAATAAAAAGACACATTTATCTTTTAACTCCATTTTTTTTTTTTTGGCCAGCGCCTGTACTCAGATATTTAAAAAGCCAGCGGCTGGATATTCGTACTATAATAACGGAGGCTTATTAACAGTGACAGTGCAACACCCACGCTGCTCGCTCTGCTTTGCAGTATTTAACAGAAGAGCGGCTGAGCACAACTGTGCCACAGTTACAGCGAGCGCATTTGGTCCATGTAGGAAACACTCACACTGTACTGTATGTATTCACTGACCTGTGGCGTGAAGTTAAAAAAAACCCTGACAAATGATTTCATTGAAGCATTAAGGTCTATGACTGTAACGAAATTTGTGTTGGAGGACTAAAGAATCCCATAAGTGGAACAAACGTTTTTGTCACTTATGTAAACAAACCAAAAGATTAACTTTGTGCAAATCTACAATTAACTTTATTTCCATCTGAAGTTGCTGGGAAATAATTTGTCCTGATTTGATTGATCAAAAAACGTTTGTTTCTAGTTTTTTGGTCCTGGGGCTTTTTTTTTTCCAGCTGCTACTACTTTAATATATTCCTGAGGCTGAAAAAAATTTATTTCCATCCATATTCCATATTTCCATCATGTGTGAGAGAGAGTTACGGTTCAGAGTCTAATCAGCCAACCTTTGGAAGAGTGGAACTAGAATTTGCCTCGTGCCGTTCTGTTGTCTTGGGAGTTGCACTTGTTTTATCTGCAACACTGAGTTGACTCTCTTTTGCTTCTCGGGTTTCTCCTCTTAGGGCTGCGTGACTCACCATCTCCCCGTCCTTCCTCACCTACAGGCACACATCTGCCGGGTTCGGATTAAAACCGCAGCACAGGCGCAATTAAACGGCTTTGGCAAGCGCCTTCTCACACATCTTAATAGAATTCACGCGTCTCTTCCTTCTCCCTGTTTAGGGTGAAATCCATCTACGGTCCTGGATATTTTCGCTTCTTTCATTTATCTGAAGTGAGGGGCCTCTTTGAGTCGACAGCTGGCTTACTGCGCTCATGGGCAGGGCACAGCAGATTAGTCAATTTAATGAAGGCACGCTGAAAAAAGGCTTCGGTTAAGCCGCTATTCTGTTGCTTTAAAGACGCCTCTGAAGGAAATCAAATCACCAGATTGAAAAAGCGAATTAGACAAGTGCAGCGCAGGCAAACTTCATGACCTTCTTCCGCTGCGTTCATCTAACCACTTATCAGTCCGATGCCCCAAAAAGCACATCTCCTGCAGCCAAGAGGGACAAACTTAAAACGTCAGGATTTTTATTCTATAGAGAAATTTCAACATTCAACCATCACAGAAAACACTGTAACTCATCACATATAGAAGTTCAAGCTAAAGAACTTCTGGTTGCTTTTTGGACTATTTTGTTGCATTTGTTGCCCATGTTAGCAGCTAACAGTTAGCTCCACGAGAAGCCAAGGCATGAGATTAGATCCCAAATCGTCCTTCTGTACTTCAGCCATAATGAAAAAGCTTTGTTTTCTTTCTTCTCCCTGTTACTTTAACAGAAAAAGGCAGAAATCCATTCAAGCTCTGAACTGAATGCAGACACAGATAAATTAAATCAGCTTGTTTATATAATGAATTGAATGAAGAAATGTTCCTGTTCTTCACTTGCAATTGGGTTAACAACAGTCTGTTATGGTAGCATCCTTTTTCTGAATTAGTATGATTATATTTGACACATTTGTTACTCTGTAGTGAGATTTTCAATGCAGCATGTTTACGTGTCTTATTAATATTTTCACAGTAAGGAACGATTCTCTCTGTGAACAACAAACTACTGTCTACTCTTACTACTGTTAACTGTCTACAACCTGGTGCCTGTCAACACAATCACAAAAATGCAAAGAAACGTGATTATTAAACGGCAGAGAGCTCCATATAGATCATTTACAGATCTATTTTGGTGGTGAATCAATCATTTTAATATCAACTTTTCAGAAGCAGCAAAAAGAAAGGAGCGAGAGGCACAGTAATAATAGAGGAGATAATTACAGGCCTCTTTGTTGTCTGCAGGGAGGATAAATAGGAATTGTTGCAGCACAGATTCTTAACTAGCCGCATGTCTGCGACAGACTTGCTTAAAGGTCAGGTCTTTGTGCGAAATTAGCAAAGACAGAAAGGTCATTGAGATTGTTCCCGGCTAATAGATAAGCTCTGAGGCCTTAATGGGTTCATGTTTTCCCTTTTTATCAGGGGAGGATAATGCACAGGAACTGGTTCTATTGTTTCCTATAGACACACACACACACACACAGTGTGTTAAGCTCAGGTGATAACTGAGGTTGAGTAAGTTAATGAACAGAAGATGAAATATAAATTACAGTCCAATGGTTTTTACCTGCTGTGGGTGTGTTTGCATCTGTGGATCTATGATTGCAATTTCAAAGCTTTAAGCAGAGAAAGATAAAGGAGGCGTATTCGGGAAGCTGTGAAGCAGTCAGAGAGCGTGTCAGACTAATAAATCATGTCTTTTGTAACCTCACAAAGAAACACAAAAGCAAAATGCAGATTCATTTTTGAAATCGAGACTGAAAGTGAAAACGGCTGATTCTATCAGGACTCTGGAGGCTTATCGTGGCTCTGCAAGAAAAAAATAAAAGACCCAGATTAGGAAGGGTTTTTTCAGGATTCAGGTTTTTTTTAATTCTGTAAATGAAATGTATCCAACACATTCTTTCTCCTTCATGCTGCTCTCTTGATGATGGTACCTGTGGTTATTTTATCTTCTTTTAAAATGAATTAAAAAAGTAGAAATTCACAAACCAACCATGTTTTTATAAAAAAAAAAGGATGACTAAAGTTCTCTGACTCTAATATTACTCGTATTTCTAACCAAAATCTGACTTTTACCTCAACATAATGAAAATATATTCTGGTTTAACTTAGTTAACTGTGCTTTGCATCGATGTCTTGTTATTTTTTTTAATAACTCCCCAAAAAAAAACCCAGATCCCAGTGACTGACAATACAGTGTGAGGGTCGGGGATCCTCTCACCTCCTTTGGTTTGTAGCAGAGGGAAAAGCCTGCGATGCTGTCAAGAAGATGGACAAATTGCAGTTGTTATAGCAATATTCCAATCGAGTCGTGGCTTTCAACAGCTTTGCAGAAGGAAACTAGAACATTTTGCACAGAGGAAATAACTTTTACCTGCTGTTATGATATCAGAAAATGGCCTCCACACTGTGGTTGAGACAAACCAATGTAGCTGTAGTGAAAAAAGCTTCTCTAGACTTAGTGATGAGACAGTAGTGATGCTCGGTCTTTAACCGTTTGACTCAGTTTAAATAAAATCTACAACAAAGCTTGTTATCTGGTGTTAATTAAAGTTGTAAACATTTGCCTTTCTAATGTAAACAAACTTGTAGCATCAGGACCATTAATAAATTTGATGTAGCTTTAGGGTAGATTTACTCAGACTCTCAGTATTCACACTTCAGCGTCTAGTTTCTTGTTCACCTTCTCAGCGGAGACTCTGCTTTGTAGCGATGACATCCGCTGTAGATAAACTCTTGAGCCTCCCCTCAGATAGTGACTAACGCTGCAGCCTGGGGAAACGACAGGAAGCGCAGTGATCTGACTGGGATGTGGAACCGTTCCTGACTCACAAGCCTCAAAAGGAGAAATGTTCGATTGTCTGTGTTTGTAATTTTACTGAGGAGCTCTTCTGCATGTGCTTGAGCTCATTGTGCCACCAGTGTCCCACAGTCATTAATAGGATGTCATCACCCAGGACGTTTAATACTACTACTACTAATAATAATAATATTCAAATTTATTAATACGGGCTTCAGTAGATTACATCAGTAGATGGATTTGAGCATGTACACGCATACATACTCCAACAGACTGTCCTTTAGGGGTAAATGGCTCAATTAATTGCTATACTATATAAACAAAATGAAAGTCATTTATCAAATCAGAATTAAAGTCGTATTTCTATCCACTGAAATAAAAGTTAATCTGTGTTTCAGATATAAGGACAGGTGAGCTACACCCGCATATCACTGTGAATGCGGGAATCATCCTTATCTGATGCTGTAGGACAGCGGTCACTAACAGGCGGACCGCGGTCCGGATCCGGACCCAGAAGCTGTCCCATACGGACCCGGAGCTACAGACCAAACGGAACGTTTTGATTCAGAATCTAGCGGAGCACTTTACTTTTAATCGGCGCGGCTATTGTGATCTTTACGGTAGTTATTTGGTGAAGGCCAATTGAATGTGCGTTTACCACGTGACTTCACTTAGCCAATCGATTCTGTGGATCACAGGCGCTAAATTTTGCGACTCAACAGCACCTGCAGCTAAAAGAAAGTTCGAGGTTGCGAAGGAATTTAACAAACACATACGACGATAACAGTTGCGTGTAGCTAGCGACAACAAAGGGAGAGACAGACGATAGAAGCTACAAAAGCTCAAAAACAGACACTAGGGTTGGATCAAACGGCCGCAGACAGACGATACCTCCCAGCACTGAGTCCTGTACGTGGGTTAAATATATGAGGGGAAGAAGATGAGCCTCCAAAACTGTTCAGTCAGCTGTTCAGTTGTTAGGATATGTTCAGGTTTTTCTTAAATTGGTTGAGACTTTTGATTCAAATTGTAAAATATTTTTTTATACCTTTCCTTTATTTCCTTTAAGTTAAGCTCTTATTTGAACATTTGTGTTCTTGCTTATTTTGAAAATCAGCCCTGCTTTTATTTCATGAATTAGATTACATTGTAAATATATGTTCAGTTGGAGTTTCAGTTTGTCAAAAGGGTTTTGAATTGTACTGAATTAATTTGATTTGACAGTGAAGTACTGATTACATGCAGGCTACTTAATATATCACAGTAAATAGTTAGACATTATAATCTTCTGGACCTTTGCTTCCAAAAAATGTGCGTAACCGGACCTCTTTAAATTTTAGTTGAATACCCCTGGACTAGAGTCATGTTGGTTTGGCTTTACTGGCTGCTCCCTCCAGCAAAGATCCAGGAAGAGGTCTGTGGTGTGTAGCAGCTCTCAGCTGGAAAATGGTGATGAAACAGGATTGTACCTGTGATAAGACAACAAATTGCTCGGTACAGTTTTTAGTAAATAATGCTAAACACGTACATGTCTACCCTCAACCCAGTACTGCCTGCATGAGCACAACCGCGCTCTGGAATCTGCTCTTCAGCTCTTTTAGTTTCCCTAATTAAACCGACCATTGCTCCTCCAATTTTGCCCTATTAAGGAGCTGTAAATCTGGCAAGCAGCTCTGAGTAACAGCAATTTACCCACACAATGATGCAACCGCTATATACTGGCCTTACAGCCTAATCAGCCCCATGAATAAATCAGATGGCGGGTCGGAGAGAGGAGGGGTGGCAGTGATGTGTAAGCATATAGCGTACGCAGAAAGGCACGCTGTGTGCGGTGCGTGACATTTTAATTATTTGTGTTCAAGTTTTGCACGTCAGACGAAGGTGCGTGTCCACGGTGACGTAGGACAGATGGACAGAGACAAGAATGTGTCAAACACGGAGGAACTTATTGTTTTCCCGCAGTTTTTTTTGTTGTTTTTTTTGGCCGGCAGCATGTTCCGCCATGTGTGCTGTGCAAGAGGAAGCTTGTTTACCAAAGTCTGTCCAGAATGCATTAAAACGTTCAGCAGGAGGGACGACCGACTGCCATAAGCTCAGTTTGCATCACTCTGCTACTACGTTCCCGAGATCAAATACCTTCCACAAACCAATATGTTTATTATCTTCCTGCTGTGCGGACACCTTGTTTATGCGTTGAGATGTCCATAAACATATCGTATAACAATCATGCATATGCATCATTCAAAGTGCTCTATCAAGAAATAGAAGCAGCGCGGTGCAAACTGTTAATTGTGCGCGTGAAACTGTGATAGTTTGCACAGACCGTTGGAAAAAGGTGATTTCTGAGGACATGACGGCAAAAGTTACACAGTCACACACAGAAAGAAATGCAATCAAGTAAAAAGTCAAGGAGGAAATGTGTTAAACAAATATCATAGCATAAAGAAAATGTCAGTTTCCCTTAGCTTCTCAATTTTTCCACATATGCGCTGATGACACAGCATAAAGATTTAAAAGAATTCTTGATTTCTTAAAAAACCCTCTTCCTCATTTAACTGAAAAGGGCAACAGGAGCTAATGAGCTAACAATAACAAAACCTGGACACTAGAAATGGACACAGAGAGGTTGCAGAGGTTGTCTGGCACATCTGCGTCAAATCAAAAGTTGTGATACCACAAATCAGCTGCTATATGTATGTGTGTGTGTGTGCGTGTAGTATTTTGACTGTAGGGTCTCATCGAGTTTTATAAAGTAAAGCCATTCGTCATTATACTCGGTTGAAAACCCAAAAGGCGTGTCCTGTGTCATTGAAGTCATCTGTCACGTTCCTCTATTATGAAACGCGATGACTGCTGCCATCTATCATATTTCCCGTGGTGTACGAGAAATATCCAAATATCGGGAGATGTCATGGTTTATGTATGTCCTGCCTATCAGGCATAGAAAGTGCATATGAATACCGTTTAGGTCTGTGTGTGTGTTGGAGGGGGTATAAGGTATATCTGCCTTTAAGATGAGATAAAACCTGGAGGCTAAACAAACGGAGCATCTTTCAGACCTGCGTTTAGGATAAGGAAACGATGAGACAGCTTTACGCCGCTCCTGCACTTGAAAACTGCAGTTATGTATTATGTATTCTGCATATCACAGCATTAAATGTGTACAAAGAAGCATTGCCCCGAAACCTTGTGAGCTAAGATGAGCAGAAGAGATAATTTGAAACAACACATTCTATCGCTGCCTCATGGTAATATGTCCAAGGTAAAGCATCACACACACCTCTAGTATA
Source organism: Macropodus opercularis (assembly GCA_030770545.1). Taxonomy (NCBI): domain Eukaryota; kingdom Metazoa; phylum Chordata; class Actinopteri; order Anabantiformes; family Osphronemidae; genus Macropodus; species Macropodus opercularis. The sequence continues at coordinate 3,761,063 of CM061105.1, forward strand.
TTCTGTCTGAAAGAATGTCGAGCAGTATATACCTATAATTATGTAAACTCAGATGCTACAAGCACAAGAGCTAATATTTGCATAGGGGGGTGGCTCTGGGGGATCCAGGCCTTGCCTTTATGTAAAATTAATCAAAGGTGCCCTACTCAACAATATTTCACCTTCTGGCATCTGACTGAGCAAAGTACTGTGGCTACACTAGTTCTATGAAGGCAAGTAATATCAGTAGGTTGCAGCAGTATTGTCAATGTTTTACAGGAAGACAATGGAAACTAGGAATATCCAAATTATATTTATACTCAAATCTGTTGAATCATATTGAAATATGAGACAATATTACGGAAGAAGGACACAAGTAAGCTTGTCAGTTATGAACCATGAGATCTTGGTTTTTAGCCAGAGTCGTGTGGAGACAGCCGGTTCGGGTTCGATGCTTTCCAGACCTCGGATGTTCCAGTTTCACCTCTGCTCTCGACAGATTCAGGGTAAATAAAGACGTTCGTAGAGGAGCGAGCGTTGGGTAGATGCCGTTTATCTACAGCTTGAAGGAAGCAACAAAAAAAAAAAAAAAACGGATGGGATTTCAAAGGTTTCTTCACGCTGATCTGTGTTTGCTTGTTGTAAATACAGAGCTTGTGCGACTGTGTGATGCTGATGCTTTCGCATTATTACAGCCAGTAAGTGGTTGAAGTATTGTGCATGCTGTGCTGCAGTGCACTGATCATTAGGTGTAATGTTACATATAATCTCTCTCTCTCCATATATATATATAATCCCTAACTACACACTCATGTTGATGCACGAGATAAAATTAGCACAAAGACAATCGATGCATTCAACTGACATCGTGGGATGGATGTCCTGAGCTCACGTTTCTTCAACCCGAAGCTGCGGTGCTCTTCTAGTATGACCCTCATGCTTAAAATAATTAATTAATAATAATAATAATAATAGTATGATTTTTAAAAAACATTGCTTAAAGTTTGAATTACTCTACCTGACAGATCTGTAACCAAAGCTGATTGTGATTTTAAAACATCAGCTTCTATCATTATATACACAACAAAAAAACCTGCAGGTCTTTCTTCAACTTTCTGTAAAAAGAAACTTATTTATTAATGACCCACTACATGTTGTTTCCGCTGACATATTTTGGAGGAAAACAGCTTTCAGTAAGGTCCAACTTGACACTTTCCGTCTCCTAACAAATAAAAACTCTCTGCCTGAAAGCAAAAGGAAATCGGAATACCTGGAAGGCAGCTGTCACGGGGAGGCTACGGTGGCAGGACTTAACAACCCACGGCATCGAGGCCCACCCCGTGTACGTGTCACGGCTCTCCAATCGCTCCCTGAATCTCTTCTGTGTGTTTACTTCCACCTTGACGTCTCATTCCAGCCTGACCTTCCCGCTGCAGGTTGTGCGCCGCAAAGCAAACACAAGTGACCGGTTCAAATTACAACAGATAATGACTCTGTTTCATCGGAATAAAATTTGCCCAGCAGCTTTGTCTCCAGGTCATAAACACGAGACATGCCTGTGAATAATTTAACAGTGGTGTTCAAGCATAGGAAACGTTACAGATGTGCGACTGCGTTACACCTAATTAAAATATTCCAAATATTTAATTCCCACACATCCCAAACGTTGCAACGGTGGATTAATAAAATGCGACACGCTCGACTTCACGCTAAGCGCCGTGACAAATGAACCAAAGCCTGACTGCTACAGAGTTTATCACGATGCCGTAAAGCCAGGCCAGTTGTTTGGTATTGTCTAGTGTGAACGATAGTATTTTGTTTGTCACGGCCTGAAGAGTCGCGTTGCGTTATGAAAACCGTCTCCACTCTGGTCCGATCCGAAGTGTAAGTCATGAGCTATTCCTGGCAGAAGCTTTGTCAGCAGTCCTGCTCTGAAAAACGCTCCCTGATGAGCCAGGTTATACTGCTGATGTTCATCTCCACTGGAAATGACTGCACAGTCTAATCTTTCTGCTGCCTTGCTAAAGGCCGCCTAAAATATTCAGCAGCCTTTTTTGAAAGTATTCAGCTCAAGTAGCGTGGAAATCTAATGGGGTTATATGAAGTTGGTCAGCCTGACTGTGTCGGATTCCATCACGTATCCATGACACAGTCCCCAGATGCTGCTTTTCAATAGGTGCCTCACATGCAGTTATTCCCGCTGTCTGTTCTTATTATTTTTCGTTTGAGACCCATTTAATATGATAATGAATTCTTTTTGTTTTAGTTAAAATATATTGAAAGCAGCAGAGGAAAAACAAAACAAAACAACGCGACAACTAACAATCTACTTTTTGTCTGAAACATTTTGGTTTTCTTCACTGCATACACAAAAAAACATCACTTGGGTATTTGTGCTTTATGCTAACATCAGCATTTTACAAGCACCGATCGATATCAGAACTTTATCTAAACCATAGAGGAAAGTTTGCTCATCACATCATGAGTGGGCATTAACTCTAACGTGTTGGTGTAAGAAACTCTCGCCTTCCGAAGTCATTACATCCTTAGGAGGTCCTGAGGTCCAGGAGTAGGTAGTAAATACTAGGACTCCGTTGGTGACGCGGCGACTGTAAGTTTGTTTCTGGCTGGGAACGTTTTAGTTTCGCCTGCTGCTCGTCTGTCAAAACAACTTCAGTGTGAGATACTGACTGGTGTGACAGGAGAGACTCCTTAACCTGTCACCGTCACACACACAAGCTCACTGCGGTTGATCCCAAACTGCAGTTTTTAATCTCTTTTGCGCCGTACGAGGGAAAACTAAACGCACATATTCCTACAGTATCAGGGAGGTGGGAAGGTTAATACAGTTTTTAACAAACCAGTCATTACATTAAGCTCCATAAAGACTCGAGCTGTACGCTCATGTTCAGTTCACTGGAACATGTAGGCGGCGTATTAAGTGTCCTCAGCAGAGCTTTCTTTTTTTCTTCTTCTTCTTCTTTTCTTGGCGATAGAGAGGCAGGCAAATGATGCCAAGAGGCTGAATAAGAGCCTGAAATTATGTTGCTCATCTGTTGCCGTGAAGCTGAAAGACGATTCCCAAAAAAAATGCCCATGGACGTGGATTCAAAGAGTGAGAGGAGAGCGAGTTATGCGAGAAAGACCGAATGACCGGAGCCGGACGGAATGAGGGGATGAAAGGGGAAGAGCCGAAGTAAAGAGCGAGGCAACAGTTAAGATGGGCTCCAGCCACAGCCTCCGTTATCTATTACATTTTTTAACTTTTTGGATTTAGGAAATTAATTTCAGCTTCTACCCTGGGAGGCCACGCTAAATATTGCCTCAGCCCGAGAAAACGTAGGCAATTCCTTTTCCCTAACATCCATGTCTAACGGTGGAGGACAGCAATCATGGTCTTTGTACTGTGAAGCAGAGCTGGAGAGAAACAGCTTTCATTAAAGGGCACTTCAGCAATCACTGCAGCCATTAGTGCTGCATTAGCGCAGTGAGCCAAGCTTTTTATTTGTAGAGGAAGGTTTTTGCCTTTTTAGTCGGACGAGCCTTTGAAGTATTTGTGCCAACGGAAGATAACTCTAAGCAGAATAGAGTTTTTTTTTCCCAGATGCAAATTGTTAATCGTTATTTAATACTTAATATACCTCAAAGCAAGGTAGTGTTTGCTCGGTGAAGTTTTTTTGTGTTTGTGTTGCGGCATATGCTGTGTGACATTATGAGAACAGACAAGGATGAGTTGTATTTCTAGTAATCTCACGTTTAAGCTTGGTTTTGGTCTCCACCGACTCCAGAAAACAAAGTATGTGCTGCTGCCTGACCTTTAATTCATCCCCTGTTAACTGCTAAACTCTTTTAGTTTGGCTACTGACTTTTTTCAGCGGCATTAGCTTAGCTGTCTTTCATCCCTACTGCTCTCAGAGGCAGCAGCCTGCAAATTAAACTCTCTATTTCTGTTGCTCTCTCTTTATCCCTCTGGTTTTATCTCAGTCACCTCTCTCTCTCTCTCTTTGTGACCCCGTCTCCTCTCCCTCGCTGTCTTTCATTGAGACTCCAGAACAGAGAGGTGTTTGTTTTGTTTGCTGTTGGCTGCATCCTCCCAGAGGACTCGTCTGTTTTTAGTGATGCAGTGCACACCATTGGGGTTGGCATGGAAGCGTTGCCAGGGGCGCTGTGCCTCCAGCATCACAGCCCCATGTTTACACAAAGAGAAGTGACGGTAGCCACAAACTTGAAACATTTTCACCCAGATTCCCCTCGGCAGGCATTTAAATAATCACCTGTTTTCAGGTCGGTTTGCTGTTTTGCATGAAATCTAAACAAGTCATGTGGCTTTTACCTCCAACTTCATAAAGGTGACTCAGTATTGCCAGAGCGCAAAGTCACATTTCCTTTTAGCCCGTGTTTTGTCTTTATTGCCTTTTATCTCCTCCCTCACCGCGAAGGCTCGGCGTTGGCAAGAAAGTCTTGCTCCGCATCCACCAGCTCCAGTGTTCGGCCGCCAACCCACCTGCTCGCAATTACTGAACATCCGTCTCTCACTCAACTGGAAGTGGTTCGCGACAAATCCCTGTAAAAATCGAAAATGCAGAATTCGCGTCCGAAACAAGTTGTGAATGTACGTTAAGGCTCTTCAACTGGAAGAGCAGAAATGGGTAGTTAAAGTGAAAATAGAATAGAAAGAAATACACCTGCCCAAGAATGTGTAGCCGTTCCTGATTGTTATGTCTAGGAGGTGGTTGCTGTGTGCGGTGGTTGTAAAATGTGCACGACTGATGGCGACTATCAGAGAACATTAGATGAGATCAGAGGAGGAGGAGAGAACAGGTAGAGCAGCTTGTGATTCCTTTTCACATTTACGTAAGCGATTAACCTTAAATTGGACTGCAAGTCGAGTTGCTGTGGTCGTTTGCTTGAAAAAGGATGCAGGGGCTTTGTTTTCCCTTGGCTCCTTGAAGCACAACGCGCTTTACTTACAAAAGACTGATACATGAATCCAGCTTTACAGTCACAAAAGGCTCTGACAGGAGACGGTTGTCAAAGTCAAACAAAGATGGATGAATCGCACTGGTGGCCTTTTCTTCTCCGTTTCTCGGAGCCTGTTTGTTCAGTGGAAGAGTCCACTTTGTTTGGCAGTGCCGTGGAAGAATGTGTTTTCGGGGGGCACAGGAGATAAAATGGAAAAATTCAACGTCCATTTAGTAGAGTCACAAACTGAGCCTGCAGCAGGAGGCTCCCCATCTGCTTGTCAGACGACACAAGCAATTGAAGTGAACTTTGAGTAGTTCGGTCTTATTCTGTTTTATTCTTCTCCTAATATGTTTAGAGCTGCCATTCTCCATCAGGGTAATCACCGGTTCTATGGCTTCTGATGTGAAACTACAGTATTCTTACGTGACTCCGGACTATTACTAATACCACTGCGGAAATTTTTCCCGTTTACTCTACGTGTGTAAGTGAGACACTGGCTGGTGAGAGAATGAGCAAGAGATGTGTGCAATGGAACAATCTGATCATGGGACAAACGGTGACAAATGACATAGAGTTGAACTGGGGCATAACCATGTAAAAATCACTCGATATTGGTCCTTTCTACCGATGACCCATGATGTTAGATAACAATCTATCGAACAGTAGTGAAGCAGCTCAGTTGTGTTTCGGAATTGAGATGAAATAGTTTCTTTTTTTTTTTGTCCATTACAGTTCATCTGACCTGATTTAACTTAGTGATATCAGCCCCCCCACACACACACACACACTACCCTGCCACTCCCCAACACCACATTTATTTTTATCTATACCGCCGTTGCACAGCTCAATCTGTTTTCTCATCTAATCTTCCCAGTCCTGTGTTATTAGAGTGGAATGAATGATGCACGCGGCCACTTTACAACCGTATCACTCGGAGACAAATGATTCGTCAAATAGCTTCAGCGATCCGAAAGTGCCTGGGGACAGCGTACCGATGTTTGCATAGTGGGAAATAGCCAGCTACCAAACCCCCTCCACACACACACACACACACACACACACACACACACACTCTCTCTCCCACCTTAAAGCTGCTTAAATCTTCACCCTGGGAATAGTTTAAGAGATCAATTTCTCCCTTCCTCTTGTCTGCGATAAATAAAACCAGCTTCTCACCGATTCCTGGTGTGGCCTCATGAGTGGCCACGCAGTAGTCCCCCCCACCCCCCCCCGCAGAGGCGCTGAGAATAAAAGGTATTTTTCCACAACTTTCTGCTTCCTCTCAGAGAGCAGAGAGTGCACTCTCCCCGCTCGCATGCGAACGCTGCCGAGGCTCCCGCAGTATCGAGCAGCTTTCAACGCGCTCCAGAAATAAATGACTTCCCTAAAGAAACGTTTCCAGTCTGGATCTTCGCTGTAGGAGTCAGGTGAGGCCGTTGAGCATCGTTCCGCGTGTAATTTATTCAGAGCGCCGTGCACAGCTGATGTTGCATCGACCCGCAAAGCGCGAACCTCATGTTGGAAAACCAATACACGAGTTATCGATTCTTAAAAAAAAGAAGAAAAATAGCAGTGGGATAGTATGAACCTGGTACGTACAGTACTGCTACAGCTAAACAGACAGTCAGAGGAACATTCATCTCTAAGACTCTCCGGTGCAGGCGATTGAACCCATTCTACTAGTGCTGAGTTAACACAACAATGCTCCAAGTGTGAGCTGATGATGGAGATACAGAAGAAGGTGATAAGAATATTCCAGTCGTTGCTTTGATTCATTGCTCTGCGGCAGAGAAAAAAATATATTTTCTTTTAAGCATTTACTGACCTCTAATGGGAAAACTTTCCTTTTCTTCCTGCCCACAGTAAAATTCTGCTGCGCGCCTCTTTACCTCTAACTATAAATGGATTGAGGCTAATTTAAAGCAATGTGTGTATAATGAGAACCATTAAAGAAACATTTCCAAGTTGGGTTTTATTTTGTTTCGTCTCTCTCTCTGTCTCTCTCTCTCTCTGTCCCGACAGGATTAAAAACAGCAACATCCAACAGTAATGTGGAAGTAATTTGTTTGACAAATGAGCTTCATTATCAAGACTAAAACATAATAAATAAGCACGGAAGTCTTGTTTAAATGTGCTTGAAGGAAAACCTGTTGTGACGTCTTGCTCTAAAAATACTTTGAGACTTTGAGGTTAAAACATTAAATTATTATAAGAAGAAAATATGAATATAGGTTTCCATAGCATGTGTGGAATTAGCGAAGTGATGCTGAAATATATGGAAATATATGCGTAATTGTACAGTAATTCTCGCTACGTGCTAATTAATTTGCAAAACGTGAGTCTGGGTGGGTGCAAACTATTTTAGGGGATTTTTCATACTAGATGGTTCTCAGCAGGATTCAAGTGCAAATGTGCTTCATAGGCTAAATCACAAATTAAGGTGACAACTGAGCAAAACATTGCTTCCCCGCTAATTAAGCCACTGTGGATTTGAACTAATTAAAGCAAAGGCATATTAAATTCTGGTGTTTGAAATAATTACTGACATAAACTAAACTTGTTTAGAGATTATAATCGTAATCCAGATTTACAGATTATAGAGGAAACTTTGGCGTGTTAGGAGATTTACTTGTTGTTTTATTCATGTGATGTGATGAAAGTATAGGGACTTGCAGTGTGCAAGCTTATTATCTAGTATCTTCATTCTTTTTATCCTTTATCCAGAAAAGCAGATATTTTAAATATTTAGCCCAGGGGTCAATAAAACTGAACAGTCCATTATCACGATACCTGAATCTTAAAGATTTCTAATGTTTTTTGAACCCACTGTGACATGAACAGAGAGGAAAGCGCAGAGAAGCAGACAGTTCAGTTCAAGCGGCCGGCAGCCCTAACATTTCTGAGACATTTACAGTCGAGATCAAATCATAACCACAACAATCAATTCCTCAACCACCCCGAGAAGATCAAACATGCTTGATATTTACAGCGATCAGCGGGGTCCTGAACTGTCCCGTGGTGCGTGGAGATTACACAGGCTGCAGATAACCCCTCAGCGAAGTCTCGTTTTTTTTGTTCTCTGTGAAATCATATATCATATCAAAGTGTAGAAGCCCCAGGGCGAGGTTATACAAACCAGACCTTAGGTATTTTGATATTTACACGTTTTTTCCCCCCCTCAGTCTTCATCACATGCTACGTAAAAACATAAACAAAATAAATTCTCATAATTGTTTTTTTTTTTCAGTTGCTTACAAGCACTGATCTTGTAACTCTTGAAACGTCTTTATCTAAACCTTTCACACAGGCAGCAAGCTGTCAATCACTTTTCATTGCTTTCTCGCAAGATGCATTCAGTGACCACAGTCACCAGAATTCAAGGACTCCTTCCTGCAAAACCAGTCGACTTACTGCAGCACATTTTTCACACGGGCACATGCTTTGTTTCACCGCTGTTAAGAAACGCAGTCAAAGGAGAATGATGGGAGGAAAAAGGGGCATTTCTGCTGCAGCCACTCTGAAAAAATATTGACTAATCTCACACTCGGGTAATCAGGACTGTCTTTGAGAGTAAAACAGCCGCTGACACGTGCATCCTTCAACTCCTGAATCTCTTTCACATGTTCTATATTTCCTTCAAATGATAAAGTGAGCAGCTGCCTCATATTATATTTCCCAGCACGTTTCTCTCAGGTGGCATAGTTTGCAAGACCATATAAACTGGTAATGTACAGTATAGGCTGCTTGGAGTGAGCTGGGTTTTCTCAACCACTAATTGAACACACACACAGCTGATACAATCATAGAAAAGGGTGATGAAATTAGTCTTAAGGTGCATAGTACATTGTATTCCATCTTTAAAGCCAGTGTGTTCTTGCATTTTTAACCAGGCTTTGCTTTTGAATTTTAGAAAAACTTTAACCGACCTCAGAAACATCTGCAGCAGCAGCAGCGGGGATTGAGTGGATGCACATTGTAACCTGAGGCGAGCGAGGAATGAGGCCATAACAATAGCTTGTGCAGACACCTCACGTGAACCCTTTACTTCCTCACTTCAGAAATGGACAGCGAAGATGCGAAGGCAGCCAAACGCTGACTGGGAGAAAAAAAAAGGAGAACTTGCACACTTTTCACGTTGTAAAATGCTTGTTGGAATACGATTCAGTGGGTAAGATTAAAGGCAATGTAGACTGTGCTTTGAGGTAGTGAGAAAACACAGAGGCAGCTTTTGAATGGTGTGGTGCTGACTTGCAGTAAACTCTCATTTCAAGTATCGGTGTGTGGGGGGGGGGAGGTTAGATAAGGTGCATTTTCACAGATATTTTCTGTTGACAGTACCTCTGCTTCCTTTAGGCAAATCTTCACAGACTTAGAAAACGCAGAGCATTCAGATGAAGAAATACTCGTGTAAGACTTGCTTGTCTTGAAATAGAAAAATCTGTGTGTGTTCTACATTTTGAATCTTAAACCTAAGAGCTTCACCGCCTTTGTGCTTTGTTTGCAATTACACTGATCTGCCTAATCAGGCCCGCTTGTAGTATTTACGCTGCATTTCTTCACTTGCATATTGGCTTCATATGATCATGAACACTAGAATATTCAATACTCTTGAGCCATTGCCCAATTAAGGACCAGAAATGTAGTTTTAAATTAATTCAAATACAACAAAAGAATATCCAATCCAACAATAATTGAAAACAATGGTTCAGTTTTAATAGTGTTGTCTGGTCAGTGTGTGTGGCTACTGTATGTACACAACATAGCCTGACTGAAGACTAACACGTTGTAAGAGTTTTCCTTCTGGAGAAATCAGCAGGAGGTATGAATACAAAAAAGCCTGACTCCAGAGTGAATACTGTAAACTCTCAAGACGACAACTGCACTGTCGCTTTAAACATCCTCAGTCGTTCGCGTTTTATAAATCTTTCCCTCGCATCCGAGCTCGCACCCATCCCATCAGGTTCTCCGGGATGTAAAGTGAGTGCTGTCGTTTCCACGTCCCTATGAGCGGCTGCACCGACACTTTATGTCTGCTGGATGTCGATGTATTGACTTCGCTAACCCAGATACTGGAGTAATGCTCCATTAAACTAATTGTCGGAGAAGTGGAGGAGAACTCTCAAAGGACAGGCCACGCCAATTAAAAATGCATACCTACGCTCACACACATGCATGTACACTTAACCACAGCACATGCAAGTAAAAAGTCAATGACTTGGTGGCCTTTTAATGTGCTGTTAGTGATTGTTAGAGTGTGTGTGTGTGTGTGTGTGTAGACACACAGGATGTAAAGGTCTGAATCTAGATACCACACAGAATTGAAACAGGAATCTATATAATACATTACGTTAGGTGTAATATCTGTATGTTACAGATGAGTCACTGCTCTGTTGTTGTTGCTGTAGCAGCGGTGAACTGGAAACGGAGCGTACTGCAAACCAGACCGTAACTGTTCACCTTAAAGCTGTTGTTGCCAACAAAAGAAGGAAAAGTGTCGCTTGCTTTTCTGAATATAGTAGAAGAAATGTGACTTTTCGTTTAGTTGCAATATGGACGACCGTCAGACTGGGACAGTAAATACGTTGTGCGTCTGTGTCATGTCCACGGGATTTGCTGTAGAAGAGTATTTGCTGTTGGTCGAACAAGCTCCTTAAATGAACAACTGATGAAGCAGGGGCATGGCAGATAACAAGCGAGTTGAATCACTGTATCGAACATGCACCAGGTTGTGATTAGTTGTGTATATTACAGACATTTACAATATGTGTTGAGTGTTTCTGCTGGAACCACTTCCTACTTGAGAAGGTCAGTGTAACGAGTCAAGCCTTCAAACAGAGTTCATAAAGTGCTCCTACCAAAAAACAGAAAATTAAAACTCATTATAATGCTTTACAGGAAAAAAACAACAACAAATAAACAAAACAAAAAAAAGAAACCATCTTTTTATCTGCGGCACTGACTGTTCCGCTGGAGACTTGTAGAATTCAGGAGTATTTGCAGCGATCTTTTATTAAAAATAGAAATCAATTTAAATGGAAAATGTGCCTGGTGTTTCCATGGGCACTGTCAAATAATTCACTGTCAGCAAAGAAGCCTCAGAATGAAGAGCTGCCTTTCTGAGATACTTGGTCATTGTCAAAAATCCTGACTGAACATCCTGTTATCTGAAGAAAAGAATGAATTCTGTGGACCAAACTGAATATTGGTTTGTCTGATGACAGTTAAGCCCTTTATAATCAAGCACTGGGGCTGCTGTGATTACAGGTAGGTCCCCTAAAAGCCCTCAAGTAGAAAAGCGGGCTACTGTAAGTACAGAGTGATTCCTACCTGCTACATGTTCAGCTTTGTGCTGCTTCTTAGCTTTACATTTCTTGTCCTCTCATAATCGGGGGGGGGTCTCGTTGGCACTTTGTCAGCAGTGAAGCTCTGATGAGATCCCAATGTTAATGTAATCATGCTTGAATAACTGAACAATGCTGCCTAATGGTGTAGTGGACATTATCCTCAAGGTGAAGATCGCTGACCAGAGAACGCTCCCTCCCTGTTCACGCGCCAATCGATTGCCTGTGCTGAGTGATAATGAACAGCGTGACCACTCAGGCCTGGAGTGAATTTCTACATCCACATCTACATGCGGCCGAAGACTTGCGCACGTCTATCGTCTCTTTTATTGCTCGTGTATTGTAATCTTTGCCACGCGCCGCTATCGTAGACTCGTGTCTCACTGGAGTTAATTAGATTTATGAGATATGACGCCGGAAAGGTTAAACAAGCACGCAGTGACTGTGTAGGGTTTTGAAATACAACACAGATGCATGATGGGCAATTTGTACAATGCTACTGCTCCAGCGTCTGCGTAGCAAAATGAAGCGTTACCACTGTGAGCAGGTGGAGCAATTACAAGACCCTGTCAATGTTTACTGAGGCACGGTGATGTATTCATATTTGGTTATGGATGTGGTTAACAATTTGTTTTTTGGAGGTATCCATACCCAATGTTTCATTAAAACCATTTCAACAACTCACTATGAGCTGCTATGGTGCTCCTGTCACCTGGAGGAATCAAATTACTGATGATTATAAAAGCATTATTCTTTATTCTCGCTTCATGTCACACAACTCAGAAAAAAAAGACTCTTGAGCTGCTGCTTTCACTGATGCCCTGAAACGGCTTGTGGCCGACCAGATTCAATTTGCATTGTTTCAGTAAAGTTTGAATAGAGAGAGATTTTCCCTGAGAGATTTCTTTTTAAATATTTTCTTTGATCAAATTACCACTTTGTAATTATCTTATCTTGGGGGCCATCACACCAGCTGACTGCATTATGCCCTGGATAAAGTGTGCGGGGCATATGTCAGCGGCTCACTGGTTTGGAAAGGAGATGACAGCCTAGAGCTTGATTAAGCATCACCACCAGAAGCTGTACAGTTTCAGTAAGGAACATAGTGTGTGTGTTGACAGGGGTCATCCTGTGTCTGCCCTGTCTTATTTTATTCATGGGTTAGAGAACAATAACGCAGCGTTTGCTCCTGGTGACTGACACAGTCCACACAGAATTAAAACCAACAGAACACACTGCCCACACTTACACTTGGACATGTCTTATTCATTCCTAAACTTTGTTCTGGGACCTGAAGAGTCCCAGCTCTCCTGGAGTTCCGGCATGACACTAGTGGCCATGAATAATGAGTCAGTGTGGAACCCAGGGGATGGGATTAGATTTTTTTTATTTTTTATTTTGGACCAGAGACAGAAAAAAAGTTCTGGAACTTCTGAATAATGCAGCAGATGCTACACTGCTTATCAAAAGCCCTCAGATAAAGAGGTCATTTGAGAGGATGAAGTGCGTGGAACAAAGACAGAACTAATGATAAAATAGCTACCGTGTGGAGAATAAAACTGTAGTGTTAACACAAGCACCTTTGGTTAATTCAACATGTAAATAGTTAGCCACACTGTAAACATAAAAAAACTTTCATTTTCTTTGGTAGATGAATCATAATTCTACACAGTTGCTACGTTGCATTGTAGATATTTTCGTAAATATCATATCTTCTAATCTGGGGTTTAACAGAATCATCTTATTACTGTGTGATGCAATATGATGTGATGATGATGACATTATTTGCTCATTATATTATATCATTATTTGCTCAACATAGACAAACTAACTAGTCAGTAAATTAGTCATATATATATATATATATATAGTACATATACCAGAATATGACGTACAGCTAATCGTTGTTATTATAGGTAATTAAGTTTATTTCACAGGTCATGCAAAGATGTTCCTGTATGACTCTAACTCTGAGCAGCTGTGTGGGTGAGCGCTGAATGAGCATAAACATGACAGTTTTAGAACAAACCGGCTTCCCTCCACGGCTGCTAGACGGCCCGTGGCTCTCCACTTGCCTGCTCACCACTTACTGAAGATGAATGACTTCTGGGTGGCCATTACTTACCCTGTGAAGTGGCCTTAAAAGGGAAGGCACAGCCCTTGTCAGCGTAAATGTGACCAAACGCCATAAAGTAGGGGGCTCACTATCACCCTGTGTACTGTAAACAAACAAAACTGGTTCCCATCACGTCAGAATGCAAATGAATCATAACTATATTAATAGTAATTAGACTGTTCTCACCCACGTTGGGACTTGATGTCACTAGAAGTTAGGTGTAGCTTCTTTTACAGCTGAATGTGTATCTACAGTTCTACCAGTTGCTGCATCCTATAAGTTATAAGTATTTTGATTGTTTAAAACACTGTACAATAGTGTTTGTGAGTAGCCAAGAACTAATTCTAACAGTGTTTTCGACCCATTAGCCCCCTCGTGGCCTGTCAGGCGATGAGGCCATACAGTACGTGCGTTTACTTAGAGGTAACAGGTGAAACATGCTTTCAACGGGTCCAGTAACAACCTAGTGTTTTATATCCTTTGACTTCATCCAGTGAGTAGTGCTCATTACTGTAATAATAGTTGAATGGAGGACCGTGCTTGGGCAGCCATTTGTTGAGTCTGCCCGAAAAATAATACAACTAAAAAGCACAGTGATTGCATATAAGTATCATTAGTTACGGGTTAACAGGCTGGCAAGGGGAGCTTTATTCTGCTATCATAAAAAAAAATGTGTGTGTGTGTGTGTGAGAGCAAGACACGTGGATTCGTTGGTGCTGAATGTTCGTAGCACTAATGTGGCTGTGGTTGGCGCTTTAAGTCCTTCCAACCGCTTGGAAGCGTGCGATGGTTGTAAATGACCCAGTCCGGAGGTAAATGACCAACTCTTTGAGTTACTGTGAATTTTGGCTGCATGTCACCAAATAACATCACAGGGAATTAAGCCCTCAAGAACCCACGGTAACGCAGGTGTCCCCCAAATACAACAAGTTTGTTTAGAACATATTGTGCGGGTGACCACTGGGAGAAGTGCTAAATGGAATATAAAGCACCTCCAGTAAACCACCACCATCTACTGCTAAAATAAAAAAAAATAAACACACAAAAGCACAGGCGAGTGATGAAAAGCAAATTATTATCCAACGTTATGATAATTGTACGAAATTTCCGTTAAAATCCATGTAGTTGCTCACGCTAACAGCTGTCTATGCACAAAGGCCGCCATCAGCTAATTAATGGATGTGGTCGGTTGACAACGCGGCTTCTATTTAACGCACTGAAAACATCAAGGATCAGCTTAAGCCAGCACAATGTGTGTCAGTCCGGTCATTATCACAATGACGCTGTGCCTAGTTAGCGTTTTCGGTCAGAGCCCTTTCGTCTGTGTGATAGTGGGGAATAATCATTACTGCTTCATTTGGACCAGTTCTAATTGCATGGCTGCCCTATTAGGTTACGTGGCCAGACTGGTGAGCACTGGATGGCCCATAGGGGCCTCAATTATCCAACTGTTTGTGTATGTAAAGATTTTACGCAGCTGTGGACGGTTCCTCCAAAAAGCTGGTTAACCGTGTGAAATCATTGTTATGTGCATGGAGCCAGCTCTGATTATATTTAACATCCGCCTGGGGTGGTTCAGTAATTAGCAGCAATGACACCATGATGCATGTCATGATGTTTGGATTCGCCTTGTGCACTGGGTTTAAAGTTTCCCAGGAAGTTCGCCTTTTACGACTCGACGTTCAGCCAACTGGCGGCTGCTAGATGACATTTGGGCTCGATCCGCTCGTCCCATTACCCACACTGCCTTTAGTGTTAGGGGTCACGGAGGTGCTGGAGTCACTCCCAGCTGCTATTGGATGAGAGATTTGTTTATAATGAAAACAATATAAAATATAATGCTCATAATGTCATTAGTTTTTTTGACTGTGCTAATAAACAAAAACAAACTAATGTTAGTTAGGGATGAAAAACCAAACAGACTTATGAAGCACAGAGCAGGTCAGGGGGCCCTAAGTCAAGAGCCTCAGATTAAAGTGTTATTATACCTTGTATGAAAAAAAGTAAAACTGAATAAATATATATAAATATATATAATATATATATATATGTATATACGAACTAAAAAACACAACTATATAAAACAAACATTAGTGACTGGAGTTGATTGAAAGAAAAAGTAAAACGAAGTAAAGTAAACTGACAGTGTGTTACAGGAAGAGATTTAAATAGCACACGTGCTCATTTCTCTTCATGCCTACGTAAGTGAACGCTGTGTGTTGTACCGTATATTTCAGGCACAGGCTCAGTCGTGCCTACAGTATATACCTGTGAGAAAGGTGTAAGAGCAACCCCCCCCCCACACACACACACCCTTTCAATTCCCAGAATATGCTTTCTGCTGCTGCTGGCAGGATATCCGCTGAGCCCCAGCTGACTCTGTGCGGACCTATTTGGAAGGGATTAAAGTAGCCAGCAGCCAATAAAGGAGACGTCGCAGCGGTGCATATACTGTAGGGACGGAGGAGAAGCAGAGTAAGGGAAACCGGAGAAGGTGTGTGTGTATGTGTGGGGGGGGGGGTGCTGTGATCCAGGAAAGATGGCTGAGACAGGAGGAGCGACAGATAATCTTTGGGGAGGCTCTCCAGCGAGTTCTTAAGTAAACTTAACCTCTTTGTATTTTGGTACACTTAATTTTTTTGTGCTTTTAGGATAAATTATAACGTCGTTTTGTTTTACATGTATATTTTAGTTTACAGATGTTAAATCTCGCCTGTTATCTATTGATGTGAACGAGACATTTTAGACTGATTGGCGTTTGCACGTGAACTGTCGCTTTGCGGACAAAGGCAAGCGGGTAAAGTTATGAAAATGTGATTGAGCGTAGTGTTTGACGTCGGGTCATTTTTTTTGCCACAAAGCTGATCGTCGGGCTTCATTTGAGTGACTCATAGTCGGTGTACTGTACTTTCCAAAACAACTTTCCCATTCACTCCAAAACGTATCGATCAGAGTTCGGCGTCGCCGTTAAAAGCAGCTCGTTGAAGCACGTCTGTACTGTCTTTACAACTGATGAGAGGTGATTCGAAAGAGATGAAAGGAGGCCAGTGTGTCACACTGTTCCCACTCCTACTGTATTTAGCTCTCATCACTAGAAGCCACATTAAACCAGATTTGTATGTGATACGGGTTCACAAAAGTCACCACATTTAGAACCGGCTTCAACAGCATCATGGTTGAGATACATTTGCCATACGTGTAACTGTCATGCGACGACTCTGCATAATATGTTCAGCTTCACAGTTTCAGCAAGGAGCAACTAAAAGCAGCATTTAGCGATTTAAGTGATGATCAGGTGGGATAAGTGCTGGGGTGTAATCTGACTCTGACAGACGGTTGGTTTCTAAATTATCACCTGATAAAGATCTTAACAGATGTATTGATGAGCCTTAATTGACCAGACGGTTGTTTATGTAGTATGGAAATTGGCCACAGAATACAGTAATAAGACACACACACACTGAAATGTATGGATGACATAATGTATATATACACACACACAGAGCGGCACAGTGTATCGTTTCTAGGGGTTTTCATACAGCTCATCAGTGTCTCCTGACATTATTGGCATTATGCCTTGTGCTGACATTATCGCTGGCTTTGCTGCTTCATAATCCAGTTGCAGTGTGTGTGTGTGTGTGTGTGTGTGTGTGGGGGGGGGGGGGGGGGGGTGTTCTGCCACCTGCTCGCAGCCTGAAGTCACTGTGAATTTAAGAAAGAAAAAAAAAAAGAGCTGATTCCATGTTTTTCTCTTTCCTTTTTTAATCAGATGCTCTTTCGTGCCCCATTTTTTGTGCTCAGCTGATTTCTCCAGTCACACTGTTCTAATTGCACAGTTAAAAGCAGTATTAGTCCTGACAATTCCTCTTCAGCAAGGTTACACAACCCAGGCGAGCTTTGTGGGTCTACAGGTTTTGAAAAGGCCTCCCAAAAATATTGACAGCTTAGTGTAAGAGTTCGCGGGTGCTGCTTTAATCATGGCGTTCTTCTCCCGTATCTTTGCATCTCCTGTTCCACCAAAAATACTTTAACTATTCGCTGGACAGCAGCACTTTAAATAGTCTGCCAATCACAGCACACACATCTTTCAACAGTGCTTGTCAAAGGTACAGGAGTCAAAGTCTGCTCAGCCATGTTGCGTGCCCCAACTCCTCTGGCCACGCCCCTTACCTCCAGCCACACCCACTTCCTGGCTTTTACCCCCTGCAACTCATTACTGGCTCTCACCTGTGCTTCCCCTTCAACTCCCTGCATTTATACCCACCCCACCACATGTTTGTTAAGAGTACCAAGTTTACCGTGAGTCAACTTTATTTATTTATTTTTCTTTTTGCCAAGTTGCCATAGGTCCTGTATTCATGCCCATAGTGTTTTGTCCTTTGTTTCTTTGCCTTGAGTCTGGTTATGATAAATATCTTTAGTTACTCTCGTATCTCTGGTTCACTATGTCACATACTGGAAATGAGAACAGGCTGCTTATTCTATCACCCTTTTCGCCAAATTAATAAGGCCCAAGCAGAAAAACCTTGCCTCCACTTTTCCACTGCTTGCTATTCATACCGCAAACTAAGTCCATATCAAAATAGACCAGAGATGTCGCTCTGTCTCTGCCAGTATTTCCCTCTGGATGCATTTGTCTCTGGCCTTGTCATTCTCTCCGACCCTCCCTCACCCGTCTCTCTGTGACCGTCGTCCCTTCCTGTTTGCGTCAATCCATCGCCGCCTGCTCTGACTGTCTCTCGGAGCCAGAATTCTAAAGGAGGGCGGGAGCAGGTGTGCGCTTGGCCAGCGCTCGCTGCTGACTGCTGCTGAGGTGAGTAGTGAGCTGCTGGGGTTGAGGAGTGCAGCTGGTCTCTAATGCTGATGGACCTCCACCTGCTTAATGTTCGCCAAAGGCCCGGCCAGGTGCTCGTGGCATATGCGCACGGAAAACGCACTGCAAATCTGCACAGATACATGAATCTGCAACTACAAACAGACACGAAACACACGTGCGCGTCAGATCCAATAATGAATCCCAGCTGCGGTAATTGCACTTCGTACGCGGGGAGCTGATGAATTTTGCTGCAGGTTCATTTTCTCTGCTGCGGATAAAAATGAACGTCGTCATTTTGCTCCGACTCGAAGGAGAGAAAAGCTTTTCTGCGCGAGCTTCCTCGTGTAATTCGTTGCCTTCCAATCTGGAGCGCAAATTATTCACACGGGTCAAGAGGTCAAACTGTGATCACCTCGGTGCGTGGGCGGGTGATAGCTTTGACAAGCATCCTCTGTAGGGAACAACCTGTACCTTTTAGAAGGGTTTTTACCTCACCTCACCATACCCCTCTCTGTCCATCCCCATCCTCTCCTTCCCCCCGTGTCTCCCAGCTTCCCCACATTTCTAATTTTCCACCTCCCCTCTTTCCTTCTACCTCTTTGTGCAAACAGCCGCAGTAGAACAACTCATGCCAGTGCGAGCAATGGGGAGAAAAAAAAAACTGTAATAAGCATAAGCCCTGACTTCCCCTTGACTTCACAGTCAACTCTGAGATGTTATTTAAACACAACACACGGTCGATTTTTCCATTCCACCTGGCAGACCTCGCTCACCTCTCCTCCTCTGCCCCCTTCCTTCCTTGTCCAATATGGATTGGAGTACGCCGGTGCCTTTTCACCCTACTTCCAGCTGCTGAAAGATGGGTATACTGGAGAAGGGTAAATAGGCAAAGGGTGTGTGAATAATGCAAGGCGAACATTAAATGTCAGGGATAAAAATTCATTCATAATTTCTCTGTCTCAGTGCAAATTCGCGGCATGTTTTATGCATTTTATAATTAGAATCTCAGAGGACAGGAGGTTTGGCAGTTGCGGAGACTGCTTATTTCTGCAAGAGGTGGTTTTAAGAAGCGACGGGTCTCACTGAATCGATCCACTGTCTAGTGGTACAGCACTGTGCACGTCAAGCTGTTGATCTATTCAAGGTGAAAAGCACCACAACATCTAATAAGGCAGAGATGATGTGAAACATTTAGTTCAACACATCTCGCCCAGACGCGACAGAACCTTGGCGTGTAATTAGGAGACAAACAACAGACCTAGGTTATGTTTACAGCTTCCTGATCAGCCAAGCGAATAATCACTATCATCCTGATAATTAGACTGAATGGAAATTTCCTTTGACTTCATTCATTGTGTTTTTGGAACAAAGCTTACGCTGTATGTTGCTTTGCTTTGCTCTAGCTTCACATTTATTGTTATTAGCCGCGTCTTTGCACTGTCGCGTGTTCTGTTCACGCTACCGCTATTTGATAAATTGCTCATATCGTCTCAGTTGGTAAAGAATTATATATTTTTTTTTTTGAGAATCGGACTCACTTTGGGTTTAAATGAAATTCTTTATTACAGATGGTTTGGCTAAGAGCAGCTCATCGCTCTCACTCCTGCGCTACGCACAGAGAGGGAGAGAATTAGAGCCCCGCAGCCCGACTTCAGTTTCTGCAGAGCAGAACTTATGTGTCGGATCGGCTTTATTAGTCAATAGTCGTCCTGCAAAATATGCCGCAATGGATTCTAATAACGATCTGTAGAATCGGTTCTGTACATCTCTACTTTCAAGGCTTTTCTTTTTTAACCTTGGCTGTTACTTTTACCCCCGCATATTAATATTTTACATATTATTATTATTATAACAGCTGTATAATAATATATCAATCAAACAATTCCGTGGTTAATACTTTATATAATGTACATGATAAATATGTATTACTAACATAGGTATTATCTTCTTATGCTAACTATTGCCTCCCAACTTAATACCATGTTATTTCCTTGATGTTACTTAGTTCCCAGATTTATTATACAGTACTAATCTGTTTTTACTAAGCTGTGAAGCGATACCTATGTTTTAGTTGTTTTGTTTCTGTTTGGCAATCCAGTAATATGCCTGGAAGGCAGACTTACACAGATATCCTAGGAAACAGAAGCATAAATTATACGGAAGGAGAAAGAGGAGATGCAACCTGAAAGAAAATTAGATACTGACAAATTGGAACACTTCTAATTTGCACCAACTTTACCTCCGGGCCATAAAGTGTGAAATGGCATCAGTGCACTATCCCAGTAGTCAAGTTTTCATCTCGCTTTTAGTTGCACAAATACATTCATCCGACAGATGACTTTGCTAATTGCCTTTTCAAACTGCAGTACTCTGCGTGTGCATCAAGCGGAAATTAAAAATGCAGCACCCTGAGTATTGTGTTTTCATACCCAAGCCTGCATTTAGCCATTAATTAATTCAGCAATTTGTGTGTAGGACAAATAGGGAATAGTTAGGATCCCAGTCCACTTAAAGCATCTTCAATACCAGCGATACATTTAAAAAATTTGACTTTACCCAGCAATCCTAAAACTGAAATGCAGGGCGTCTTCTGAAGGGCTCTGTGGATGCTTTAAAGTGTCGCCTTTAAAAAAATAAAACGAGTGTTTAACGTGATTTAACGGAGGCGTTCGGTGTCAGATGCTGCTCGGGCTGTGTCTTGAGTAGCGCTGATGTGTAGAGCTGCTAACACTCATGATCTGTTTAGAGATGGGTGACGACGCCCTTGTCCAAACATACAGAGACTGGAGGAAAAAGGAGACAGACGTGTCACGGGAGAAGCCTCTTTGCACATCCGTCGCTCGGCGTGTCAAAAGTGCTGCTCAAGGTGACAAAGTCAGTCACGAACGTCAGCAACAGAGGCATTGACCATTTATAGAAATATAGCATCGGATTCAAAGCAAGGGCTCTGGCTGCATGACGGAGCTCCAAGCCGGCGCATGCGGCATTGTGGATTCTGCAGAGTGAGCTAATCCTCCACATGTAAATATGAGTCTTAGCTTAAAAAAGGAAGTGTATCTTTAGAGTGTACAAGACATTGCATGTGTCTCTGGACAACAAGAAGGAAGAGGGAAGTCGACTCAGCCTTTTACTCGGTATTCGATATTTAATGGGTGTCCTCGAGGTGAATGTCATCCTTTGCTACTGCTGAACCTCGAGCGTGACCTTCACCTAAAAACTAATGATCCCACAGACAACAAACTCTTTTTTTTTTTCATTCAAGGGCACAACTGGACAACCACTCCCAGTTCATCCAGCACATACTGTATCGAGGAGCAGTCTGACATGACGTTTAATATGTTAACGCGTGACCATTTCGGGTTTAATTGATTTGTAACCAGTCACTAAGCTACTGTCGCACTGGGTCCCTCGATGCAGTCTAGTTGATTTTTTATTTTTTTCCCTACCAAGAATGACTTATGCGTGGCCTTAGAAGTAAGTCTCTGAGACACCATTAGACTTACGATGGTTACTGGATTTTAAAAAGTGGATCCACGAGGCATTAGAGGGGGATTTTAAACCTGCCTGGCCAGCCAATGGTTTAATTACTGTAATCTACACTGCTTTCGTTGTGACTCTCTGTGGAAGTATCCAGGGGGTCTGTGACTCCTGAAAAATGATCCATCACACTTCATGTTGCCAACAAAGCAACAAGATGCTTAGACAAAGCTCACACAGAGGATACAGAATAAAACCTTATGTGTATCTGATAATTATTATATCGTGAATAGTAATTAATTAATGAAAGTTAATGAAAACAATCCGACAATCTCTGCATCTAATGCATCTGATCAAAATCCAGACTGAAGCGTGATACATACAGTATTGCACATAGTTTATTTTGTATAAATCCACTGAATGCTATTGATTAATATAAATAAACACCAATGTCCTCATCGATACAATGTTATTGCAAGCTCTTTGGAGGAACTGACTGATATTAAGGGTTTAATCATAATAGTTGTGTCTGTCTGCGATTTGTACAGAATGTCTTCCAGCTGTCTTATTTGACTGTAATCACAATGTGTGGATAGAAATATCTATTGATTTGTTTTATGTGCTTAAAGTATATCTCCATGTTTTCTCCAACTTTCTTCTGAAACCAAATTGGATTTTTTTCTGATTATAGGCCAGTGGGAGGTGACTGTCAGAAGAAATGCAGGTCCCAGGTGCCCTAGTACATCACCACCGGGACCATGGCGACTCCTTGGCCAATGAAAAGAGAGAGGTGCTCCCATGGCTTCGCCTGCCTTGCTAGATGGTCCTCCTCCTTCATGCTCGCGTGGTTGCCTTTGGTGCTGCTATGGCTGCCGTGGCTCATCCGAGCTGAGCAAGTAGGGGTTGGGGGGCACGGCGGGAAGGCGCTCCACAACTCCGTGTCGTCCTCGTCATCTTCATCCACCTTCGCCTCGTTCCCCTCCGGCTCGTCTGCGCTGGGCTTTAACGCGAGGCAAAGCAGAGGGCAG
The DNA here is from genome assembly GCA_030770545.1 of Macropodus opercularis. NCBI lineage: Eukaryota > Metazoa > Chordata > Actinopteri > Anabantiformes > Osphronemidae > Macropodus > Macropodus opercularis. The sequence goes on from CM061105.1 coordinate 3,783,785, forward strand.
CTGGACTGGCTGCTGTCGGAGAAGGGACCTTTCCACAGATGTCCGGAGTACACAGAGTTCAGAGAGCGGTTCCAGCAGGGATTTTCTACCAGATACAAGATTTACAGGTGAGGTGTGGAGGTGATGGGGGTGTAAATGTGGATCCTTACTTTGAGTATGTGCCCCAGACTGTATATAACACTATAGTACAATCTTTCCATTTATATGTTGGGTTATTTCTGATTAGTCAACACTTGTTTTTTTATAAAAACAAAAATGTTCTCAAAAACAAATGTTCTCAAATATGTCAGTAGACATATTTGAGAAGTTAATATTGATCAGTTAATAACTGCAATTAGCAGAGCACCAAATAAAACCAAACATCGCTGCATTAATTTTAATAATGCAACATTAACTTCGGAATTATATAAGAGCGTGTAATTAAATAATCGCCATCACTTTTACTCGAAGCGTATGACTGACTGGTCCAATTGTACTGGACCCAAATTGTACTGGAAACAGAGGCGTAATTAGAAACCCACCGGAAACTAATGAGTCATCTAAGCAACTGTCTAACTAAAAAAAAAAAGAAGAGCTACAGTGGTCATTTAAAATCTAAAAAACAAAAGATGTGAAGTGAGAAATACTTCGCGATCAGCTGTTTGACTGACTTTGTGACTAAGTGGACGAAATAAACTTGGGCTCTGAGTTGCGCTAAACAAGGGCTGAAAATTATGTCTGAAAGATTAAAGCCAGAGCTTTAAACACTCATTATGATCTTTGAGCTGATAAAAGAATGGCTGTTGTTTGTTTGAGTCCCAGACAGAGATCAGAGACATGAGATGGCTGTGATTCTGTCTTACTGGTTTTTAATCCTTCTAAATTTAAGCGTAAGATTTAGTAGGAACAGGAAAGACATAAGATACAGTAATGTTTGTGAGCAGTCATGCAACTTGTAATATAAATTATGTTTAATAATGATGCATGTAGTACATGATGCAATAACACTGCAACAACAGAAATTAAAACATGGACTTGTGTTTATTGTAGCAGTAGCTGGCATCATTACAGTATACATGGAACTATCTGTGCTGTTGAAACAGCCTGACAGAGATAGAGATAAGATAAGTGCATTAATATTTATGTCCTATCAAATGTCTGCTGCTGCCTGGGGGAAAAAAACCCCCACAAACAAATCCAAGTGATGTCATTACTAGTCAGTGATATGATGACATATGAGAATTTACCTGCCTTGCTTTCACAGTTACATAGGGAGAAAATAAACATGTTATTCAAATTTCAAACAATGTTGCTAGTTAAACTTTTGTATGTGAGTTCAATCAATTAAATCAAAAAAGATGAAACATAATGGCCGTCTGCGTGTGTGTACATGGTCTATAAATGTACTAAGTCCACAATTTTCAATTTAAATTTCCTGCCCATTTCATTTTTGTGTCATCCTACTGGTGCTTTTGCCTTATAGTGCCGTTAACGACGATATGTATGTTTGAATTATCCGCTAGTTAAAAGTCCTTCGCTGACTTGACAGGGGAAGTTTCGAAAGGCACGTAGATGTGGAACAGGCGTCTCATTCAGACGTTAATAGTTCCTCATAGGAAATTAAGATCCTTCCTCTTCCCGCTACTGAACAGTGAGTCTGCTCTCGCTCAAACTCGAGGTGTTTTTTTCCCCCCTTTACAAATACAAAATGACAGTGTTTTCCCATCTCCCTCCTTTTTTTTTTCCCGCCTCTCTGCTGTCTTCCCTTCCTTTTGGCTTCTCTACGCCTCACTGTGAATCAAAGGGGAACGACAAGCCTGGCTTACAGATGAAGGGGAAGTGAAGTGTGAAATGACAGGTGAAGGTTTTGTGACATAAGTGGGACAGACTGTCATATGACTCCACTTTAGCTGCGGGACACTTGCAGTTATCGTTGAGAAGGAAACATGGCCAAGTTATCTGGATTCTCTCGCCTCCAGACAGAATTCAGAACTTCTCAGATCGAGGACTTAAGAGTCTCTTATTATGTAAAATACACTTTTTAGCTATTCCATTACATTTATATGTCACGCGTGCCAGCACTGAGTTGCTAAAATTGTTGGTAGTTATCAAGAGTTAATGGGGCAACTTAGGGTTCTGGGAATTAAAGTCTCTCTTTAAAATTAGGCCACAGGTGTAACTAGAAATCCGGTGGGAGCAACCCAGTTAAAAAATGGAAGACGCCAATATGCGACAGACCTCCAAGCCCCTCTCCTCACAATCAGCTCATCGATGCCAGGTGTCTTCAAATGCGGTAGAGGTGGTGTTCACCATGCAGTGCAATTATTGAAAACAACAAAACATCCCACAACAACATTAAAACATGCAAGAAATATGAAAAAACATGCATAAAAAAGCACATCACACACACTGATCCTCATTTCTACCCCTCTGATGTCTGACTCTAGGAAGCATGTAGAAACACACTGAGTATGATAGAAGAGCGCATTTTGTTAATTAGTCACACAACGCTCCATTCAGAATTCTTCACCTTGTCGACAAGGGTCTATCGTCACACAGTCCCAACTCAGGCTCAGTCCAAACGCCACCCAAGAGTTCACCCGAGTGAAAAATGTGTTTGTACTCCAGTACGTGAGCTACCGACCACAGCCATCGTTCCCTGAGACAGAGTTCGGCGTATGTCAGCTGTTACCAAGACGTCGAGAAAGAATCTGTGACCCGTATGTGTGTATCTGGCCATTCCTGCTAGTGTGAAGCGTTCTCCCGGCTGCTTTTCCACACATAAGAAAAGTGGCGCAATGAGTCTAGAGCCAGATGTTCGGCTCTACTGAGATTACTGTAGCAAAGAAGCCACCAAGGCGGGTATGACTAAACCTAAACCTTAGAGACTCGAAAGGCTGGTGTCGTTTGAGAATAAAGTTAATGCGGCAATAACGTAAAACTGTAACACTTCCTGCTCTCTGCGCGTGTGTCACGACATTCTTACATTTCTGGTCTCGTGTCTCCTTTCGATACAATTCCTGCATCCTCTCTCCCGTACCCAAAGCGCACTGGCACACTTTCCCACAGTTTATATAAGAGCAGTGACGGAGGCACAGAAACCAGGGCTCGGGACAACATGGACTTCAAGGAAACTGTGCCGAATGAGATGACAAGAACTAGAAAACAACTCTATTTAAAGCTTGGGATCCAGCGAGTTATTTCCTATGACTTACCCTTGTTTAAAAAGACATTTTGAGTTAGCTTTTTGATGACTTTTTGTTTATTTATTTTCTATTGCTTTTCTGTTTTAATATAATCAACATTTTTATTTTATTTTCAAAAATAACCTTGCTTGTGACCGTAAATATTCATCATTTCCTCGTTCGGTAGTGAAACGGCTAATTAGTGTAACCCTGAGTGGAGTAATGAGGAACATCATTTCATGTATATTTCAAACTCTGTTCTCTCTTTATAGAACCAGCCAGTTATAGATAGAGAACAGATAGATAAATGAAGGGACTGACAGCCCTGATCAAAGAACTAATGCTGTAATTACACACACACATAACAGTGGAACCAGTGACTCCATCAGATATAGGAAAAAAAAAGCTCTTCTCCTGTGTTTCTAACTGCACCCCTGTGAATTTTACTAATGCTAATATCTGATTATCATTAAGGATGCCAGCAGCCTTTTCTCTGCATTAACTTACCACAGAGCAACAGCTAAATTGGCTACTCTCCTTGGTTTTTAATATGAACTAATGGAGATGGGAATACAGTACATAGCGGCTGCATTTTCCTGAGCGAACCCTAATCTGCTAAATCCTTTAATCGCATCATCACCGAAGTTATATCAAGGCGATGTCTAGCCTTAAATAAGCTGAGAACCAACAGTGTTAGGTGGTGGAAAATAGGACGTGTGGCAGCATGCCTCCAAACACCAGGGGCATACTCTCGCATGGACTGCAATCAGCCCCCATGACTCAGCTATTTTACTGGACAGAGATTGTCTCTCTCCAGGTCCCTGCACCCTCAGCTCCTAATGGATTTCAGGTCTGCTGCTGAATTTAGGGAGGCAGGTGTAATAGGAGGCTACCTGTTGCTGCGTATCAACAGTGCTGTTTCCATGGCGACTTTTATCGTCTTATACTATCGCAAAAAGTACTTGCATTCAAAAGAAAACTGACCACAGGGTCACAAAGATCGCAGTAAGTCCACATCTGCTCATCTTGCTATGTATCCCCATTTCAGAAAGTTTCATTTACAAGATTATCTCACTTCAAGTCAGAAAGACCGAAAGCATATTAATACATGTGTCAGTGTGTAGGGTGAGAAATATGGAGGGAATCATTCAAGCTGCGTCAAGTTAAATGCAAAGACATCTTCCAGAGCAAAGTGTGTTGGACGTGATGTTGCACGTGAAGAGGACAATGGTAGAATGATCCTAAGGGCGACAGCCGCTGTGTGTTCGTTCTGTGCAGAGATGCTGATTGTTTCATAATTCACGTTTCTATATCTTTAGTTTGTTTATTAAAGTGAAATGAAATTCTCATCAATGCATGCACCGTATTGTTTGCTACTGCGTCCCTCCTTGAAACAAACAAACCAAAAAAACTGTCACTACTTCTTTCACCAAAGTGCTTTATCTAAACATTACATCACCTGTCAACCCCCCACAGAAGAGCCTCGTGTGGCTGAAGGTAGCCGTGGATGCAAACTGCGCTGCAGGGCATTATCGCACTCGTTTGAATTTTCAGCTGTCTGAGATGACAAAGCGGATCTGACCAGCAGTTCTAATAGACAGAGACGGGGCTGTACCTAATTTGCTCTTCTTCTTTTGGTGGACTTGAGAAAGATTGGCTGTTGATGAGAGGCAGGATGGAGGAGTCGGTTGCGGGGGGTGCGGGTTTGGAGGATTCTTTTTCTGTGGTCCACACACACACAACATCAGAGGCACAGAGAGATTAGCGTGGAGAGAGCAGCGGGGCAGAAACAGGCCTGTGGCTCTGTGATGGAAACACTCAGAAGGCCTGCCTGCACAGCAGGAAAGACTCACTCTGTGTGTGTGTGTGTGTGTGTGTGTTAGCTGACCAACACAAGTCACAGAAACTGTAACAGCACAAATGTAGGTCACAAACACAAAGAGTCTATATATTAATATAACTAATAGTACCCACACTCTGAAGGAACACTTACAAGTTGCACATTTTATTTGGGGACATAAACAACCTTCAGATTTGTGCAGTATTTCACAGTCTTTGTAAAGCTGACATAAGCACAGATTAAACAGACTGAGCACATAGAGGATAAACTGACAATATCTGAACGATAAAACCAATGAATCAGAAACCAAGAACAGCGTTTAGCTTCACATGGTGCCATTCTTTCATACCAAGTCATTTCCATGGATCAGTTCTCTCAAAGTGAATCAGTCCACTCCACCACACAGCTGTACTTACTTCACTTTTACCTCTTACTGTACAGCAGCCGCCAATAACATCCACTGCCTTTGATGAGGAGTTAGCAGCAGAGGCCTGGGTGGCTTTGCTTTCTCATTGCACGTAGCAGGAAGTGAAACAGATGTTTGAAAAGTTGCAGCAGGCGTCGATATACAGTCACGAGATATAGTTCCTATTCTGACAAATAATGGATAATTACTGCTCTTTGGTTGTTTTGTGGTTTTATTTTTATACTAATACTCTTGAAGACACTATGAATCCGGAACTAAATCATGAAATAGTACAAAAATATTAACCTGTTGTGCTCTGGGAGGACAAAAAATGATGCATTATTGTTTTTGTTAGTACAGTTTTAAGCCAACGGTTACTGTGACTTTGTGGTTACAAGTGTATGAATTTATGCAGCAGGATTTCACGTTAACGCCTCACATAAAGTGTTTGCCGTCAAAGAGGAGCTCGGCTGCCGTGCAATGAAACAGGAAGATAAATGTGTCAAAACAAAACTCTTGACACCGAGCGAAAGGTTGGAGAGCAGATAAGCGAAGAGAAATAAGATCGTGGAATCTTTGGAGTTTTTTTTTTTTTTGCTGTACCTCTTCTTCGGAATAACGTTCATCTTTGCTATCTTCTGTTTCCTCCTGACAAATTTTAACTGTCAGCGTACAGCTGTTCTATACTATTTGTTGTTTCCATAGAAATCAAATTTAGATCTTTTCTATACACAGTGTTTTGAACATAACATACAATATGTATACATAAAGTACAATAAAGCAATCACGAGAAATAGGTGTCACGACAGTCCTGAGTCACAATATATAATTAAAAATGATCTATGTAAGATTATGATGAGCAAACATAATAAACAGTGTAACTACCTGTTGTGATCTGCTCTGAACTGTTGCTTGGGGAGGTTAGATGTGGAAACTATACGCTCCCTAGCTTTGATGGGTGAATTCCCAGTAGGACCTACGTAATGTAAAATGCACAGTCTTGTTTCAACAATTCCCTTTGAGAACAATCAGGAAAATGACAGTCACATATTTACACGCTCGGCCTCCTGCCGCGTGTGTGTGACTTGAGAGGGAGAGATGAAAAAAAAAAACAAAAACAAACAACAACACGGAGATAGACGGAGACAATGAAACATCAAGAAGAGCGTTCCATCAGAGGAAATGATGTTAGATACAACAGTGATGCGATGGAAACATTTCATCAGAACGTCTCCACCCAGCTCCCTGCTCAGATACTGCATCCACACAACACCACCTAATGGCTGGTTTTTCTACTGCAGGCATTCGCTGCACTAATGACAGAGCAGTTAGCTCAGGTTTAGTGTTTATAAAGGCCGAAAACTCCAACAGCTGGAGTAAAAAGAAGTTTCTATAAAGTCAGGACAGGATCAAATCCAGCAGCAGATGATAAAGGCCAAATGTTGAATCACCTCGTGTTGTTCATCTGGGTCATTATGAAGCACTTGGATGCATTCGACCATCTAGCACGTACAAAATTGTGTATCCAATATAATTCAATTCAGTTTTATTCCTATAGCACCAAATAATCTCAAGCCACTTTAAAAGTAAGGTTTAGTAAATTACACAACTAAACACAACAAATCTCACACAGAGCACAAGCTTTTAATTGTATTAAGTGTAATCTAAATATAGACTCAACTGTATAAGGTCACGTTGTATCTCGTGTTGCCCTGTTTGAATAGAACCAGAGAGCTTGGCCGCACGGTGGGGGGTTTCTCACTGAGGATGCTACAGTGAGAAGTCAAACAGAGACCTCATACGTCCGCACAACAATACAGTGAGAACATGGAAAAAAAAAAAAAAAAGAAGAAGAAGAGCCTCGGGCCAGAAAAGGAACTCGGCGATCGTTCCGTGTCTAAAAACAGATAGCGGTACAACCACGGTAGCGCAGAAGCAATGAGCAGCACGGTGCACCTGCAGATAATTTGGGTTAATAAAGAAAGTGCTGATTAATGATCGGCACCATGCAGTGGGCAGATAGGTGGAAGGACCTGGGCCAGAGAGGAGTTCTTATGCATTTTAAGCAGAGGGAAGTGAGGAATTATGTAGATGGATAGAAGCCAGGAGGCAGAGGTGAAGTGAAGTAATGAGTCTTCCTGATTTAGCTTTTTCCTAATTTCCATTTATCTTATTTATGCATTCCACAATTTTTGCCAGTGGACACACAGTTTGTCTGTGTTTGACAGGACAGATAACTTCACTCAGTAGTTTATGAAACGAACACGATACTTGGTTCATGCATTAAAATCACTGACGTGCGATGTGGCATCAGTAAATCCCATCACTCATACTGGGCTGCAATAAAACACCGGGCAGTGTTTATTCCACGTGAGATGAACTTTTAGACGCGTTGAAACGATCGATCATGCGATTTCCACTGCGGAGCAAATGCGTCAGGGAGAGACTTGCTTCATGCTTTTGCACAACTCAACAACAACAACAGCAGCTTGTTCCAACCGAGAACAGATCAGATAATTGAAGCTCTGCTACGGATTGACCAACAGAACTTCATCAGGTTTTGGCTCCACCCAGCAGAAGCCAATTAAATTCAATCCACTCTCAGCCTGGACCAATCAGAGTAATGCTTTTAAAACATATTTAATAACAAAATGAATGAATCACATTTTCATGCAGCTTGTAATTGTACTGAAGAGCACATGACACGTTTCATTTTAAAAGCCTCTACTGACATTGAATTAAAAACAAAAAAAAGATGACAATTGCATTAATTAATGCCATAAAGTTCTACTAGTACCCCCATTTGTTTTATGATGTGGTTTGTTTGAAGGTTGCTGAACTACTGGGCTACAAAACAGACATTTGAAAGCATCTGATCAACTTCAACAATTTTAGGCTCATTAAATGTGGACTCAGTGATGGAACGGAGCTTTCAGCAGTGCCCATCTGAGAAAGCCAAGGTTGATCTACTTCCAGGAACAGTCAGGACTGTTTGTTCTGCGTGCTGCCTCTTAGTTGGAAGTGAAGGATGAGTACAAGTTGTACACATCATTACCGTTAAAGTGGTGCCTTTAGATGATCAGTTGCCAGATTCTGTTTGGCTGCTGTTCACCCAACTCTATTTCTGTCTGTAATCCAGGAATCTTTTTCTTTTTTTTTATCCTTTTCTTTTTCTGGACATTTTGTAAAACCTACAAGTTCCTGTTTCAGTTGGATTTGTTTGGCCCTGTAACAAACGCAAACAGTTTAGCTCAGCAGAAACAGGGATTTTCTACTTTTTTCCAGGCAAGTACTGCAGTATTTAGTAGGTAACCATTGGCAACCATACTGCGACAACCTCCAGACAAACCCCCAGTCGGGGTAGTTCGCATCGCTGCCATGTTTGTTGACATCTGATGTTATTTTAGCAGCGTTAAACAAGCAGCTTGACAGATTGTTGCTCCCTGCTGTATCTTGATGCAGCATGACTCATGATTTGGCAAACAGCAAAAATACTTCCAGACCCGAGTCAACCGGCATCAGTTTTTGCACCCTTTCTTGAATAATGCAAAGTATTGGCAAGTTTGCAAAATAAAATAAAGATATGACAACGATTGCCAGGCTGGTGAGTTAGTCAGGGGCGCGTCGCGAGTTTGGGTCAGGAGCTCGACTGTACTGTTGAATTCTGATTTTCCTTTTACTTTAGCTGCCATGGAAACAAGCACTGTCTCTTCATTTCACTTTCATGTGTGGCGCTAACTTACTTGCTGAAGTCGTGATTCCGCTGCATTGTGTTCGCTTTGTTCCAGAATATCCTCTGCTCACGTGAACAAGGCAAATCTCTGCACAGAATGAACTGGGGAGGAGACGGGGAACAAAAGACTTTCCAAACAGCAAAAAACCAAGCAAAGGGCTGATGGTGTCGAAAACTATGGCCTGGGAAACAGGAACACAAATGGAGTTGTTAGGGAGAGTATCAAGGGAAAAGGAGAAAGACAAACAAAGTAAAATAAGAAAGAAAGAAGAACATGAAATTAATGGCTGAAGAAATGGTCAGGAGGCTACTGTTGTGACTGGAAAGAGGTAGAGAACAAAACGTGTGTTCATATCAATGTGTGTCCTCATTTGTTTCCCTTCAGAGCGCGAGCGGAAGACAAATTGAGCATATGGATAAGAGCAGACGGTGGCCAGGTTGCGCTGAGAACCAGTTAGTTCTCCCACATTGTGCCGTTTGGCAGCGGGCCTAATGTTTAGCGCATTGGGAACTGGCAAACTAATGGATACAAGCAAACCGCCACAGCGTCAGACGCGCCGAGGCATCTCAGAAGCCGCAAGGTGCATTTCCCGTCAGAAGGATGGCCGCGATCAACCAGTCATCGGCCGCTTCGAGCTGTCTTTAATCTCGTACTTTAGCGAGCAGAGCTAGTGGCCATCAACCGCGCGGTGCTGATGAAAAAAGATAAAGGACCGCGCTTGCATTTAAAGTGGGTGCAAGTCTAATTAACCTCCAGTCACAGCAGGTAGCTGTTTTCCTAATTTAATTACATTTAATAAATTGATCCTTGATGATACAGATGCCATTTTGGAGCTGCGTTAGTTCAATGTCTTGCCCAAGGACACATTGATTTGCTAACAGAGGGGGTCAGGGGTCAAACTGATGAAGCTGTAACTAACATATTTTTCTATGTGACAATGGCCACAGACAAAATAGAGACCTTTCACATCAATAATTGCTTCGCACAATAGTTAATCATCCACTGATCCTGCACCTTTTCCTTCATGTACAGTACTAGAATTGGATTTTTAATTGTTCATACTCGTGCCTGTAAACGTCAGCGCGCACGTACGGATCTGTGCCAGAGCGGCCTGCGTCGGAGCAGCACGGAGCTCAGTGGCGTGATTAAATCCACATGATCTGTGGATAAACACTGAAAACACAATAAAAAAATTAAAAACACACACGCTCCAGCTTCACTAATCTTCACTAAACGCCTGCTGAGTACAGTCGTTCTTTACGAACTGAGCTCGCTTGCTTCATCACAGCTTTTTGAATCATAACTTTGTGGTTTGGGTGGGAGTTGATGGAGGTGGAGGTCAGTGCACTCTGTGTGTCGTGTGTGCTGTGATTTTTCAACAGGCGCTTCTCCTTTGCAGATACTCCAAAACACAGTTGGTATCCTCTAAAAGCTAAAACTCCAAAGTAAAGGGTCATGTTGATATCTATGCACAATACGTGATGAGACTGTGACCTGCAACTTTGATTATATAAGACAAGAACTTATTAGACTGATTGTGAATCTCTGTGAGTGTTTGTCCACTTTATTGTTAAATCTACTACTGCAAACACACACAGGAAAATAAAATCTCAGATCTTTCATCCCAATCATTTCATGTAATCAATACAACCACAGTGCAGTACATGAATTCTATTAGCACATCTTCAACTATCCAGCTATAACTTTGGAAACTTTCTCACTTTGTGATTGGGGAATACCTATGCACATCAATAAGTAATATTCCCCTTTGCAGCTAGAGTTATGAATAATGCAGCCGGCCATATATTGCTTCGACGTTTTAAAAGAAGGAATTACCGGGAAGTCCGAGAAGTACCACACAGAGACAGACGGAGCATAGCTCAGCAAATGAACGCTGGCAGGGCACTTTATACGTCAAAGACACCCAAGACATTTAATCTCAGCTTCTTTCAGGACAATTATTCAGCCTGCGAAACAGTCAAAGTGAAACCTTCTCATTCTACATGAATTCATTTTAATGCAGGAAGGAAGGAGTTTCTCAAGTTGAAGCGATGGATTGCGTCTCTCTTGTGGGAACCAGAGGAGTAGATACAAATATTAATAAACCCAAAACCTGTTTTACTTTTTTATTTGTTTATTTATTTATTTTTGGTTTCAAAGAGAAATACGACACATCAGCTTCATGCCATCAGCCTCTCATACTCGTCCCTAGGATGGGCTACAGCACCCATCTGAAAATAGCTATGAGATATTTAACAGGAAAGAAAGTGAGGCCTTCACTTCCTTGATTTCTCCAGTATGATACTAATATGTGAAGGCAGGTAGGCTGACGAGCAGATTTAGACTGTGTCACGCATCCTTGGGTTTAAATTATGCTTTCCTCCACCGTTCAGAACAACACCCCTACAGTCACACTGAAATACGCTGGATGTGACCGAATCAACAGTGTTTAGAGCCAGTAAATGAAATAAGAGCCAACACTTTTCAGTTGTCTCCTAAATCGACACACTAATGTACATTTTTTTAGGACAGAACACACTGTTTGGAACATGTATAGTTTTGACCCTTGACCCCAGACAGTGGCTGGAGCTCAGGGTTATTGATTGCATGTGTGCACACATACAATTTACAGTGAATATATGTAACTGTGCAGAGGAATACGAAGTAGCAGAAACAGGACTAGAGGAGCGATGATGGTACAAGTAACACATGTCAATGTACTGTATCGTTGTCCCCAATAAGTATCAAAAAATACTCTTGAGGTAGATGAATACACAACATTTGGCTGCACTGCCTTAGGATAGAGGCAGCATTTTGTTATTTTATTACATTGCATTCATTGATTTTTTGTTGTTTCCTGTTTTGTCGCCCGCATGCTCCACCTCAAACGTAGCCAATAACCAATTATCGCCTCCCGAGGAGTTCGCCTGTTAACACACCCAGATACAGATCGACATTAGCTTTCCACTTCCGTCGTGTTTCTGCATATTAATCAGCTATCGAGAACTATTTGGATAAGTCATTAGCTGTTTCTGAGTTTGAAGCTATTTCTATGCTCCAGCATCTCTGATGCCAGAATGTCTTTTTTTTTTTATTTATTAGAAAGCGGATGTGGCATATTCGAACGTGCTACTGCACTTGTTGGGTACAACTCAGTCATTTCTCACCAGTGCTGAAACTGCTGAACAGATGCGACTTCTCATGTATGTGTCTTAGAAATCGTTTTAGATGAATGTTATAGTACGAGGCTGGGTGATCGTTGCCATAGTTACGGGTTAGGAGTGGACCAGCTGACCAGTAGATGATGATGAAGTATTATAAGATACTGTCAAGCTCTGTACATTGATTTATAATATTTTTTAGCAATATTCAATAGTTTAATCTTTCTCTCTTTTTTTTTTTTTTTTTTTAATTAAACATCTCACATCTTTGCTCTGGTAGTTTGCTGTAACTATGTTGAATGTCAGCACTGTTTTTGTGTGTAGTTTACCATCTTAAGCCAAAAGCTGAAGCATAAGCATTTAAAAATAGTTCCACTGAGGCTGGATACGCCAACCTCCACTAGGCAGGCGATGTCTCGGTGATGATTCAGATCAAATTTCACAGTACTAAAATAAAACACGTCGAACCTGAGCATCCTCCAAATAAAATCAGAAATGAATAAATTGGCGGTGAGGAATAATTGTATCTACAAACACTCCTTAGCTTCCCATTCATGTTACAGCTCCCATGAACTGTCATAACGCGATCGCCATTTCAGGTCCCCTGGCTTCCAGTTTAATTCCTTTCAGGAGATGTATAATGACTCTGTGGGAGAAACTCAGATGTCATTAAAAAATCATGCACTGGCTTCCACCCTCTGGGCTGGGTGGAGGGTTTATTTCTAGTGGCTTCCTATAAGACAGCGGGGAGTTTTAATGAACTCGACTCCCAGGACAAGAGCAAGAGAGAGAGAGGATTTGTGATTCGGCTCACACGGCCGTTCCGGAGGAGTAAAACTTTCTTTGTTTGTATCTTTTAGGAATAATAAAGTTTTAATGAGAGTTTGACAAATTTTATGGAGCAAAATAAAAATCTGGGATCTCATTCAGGAGCAATCAGTTGCTTGCAGATTGACATTAGGGTAATTCTGGCTAATGCTGTGGCTGTGTAATAAATGTGTTTGTGTTTATTTCCAAATAGTTCACATTTATTTCCAGCAGCTTTAAGGACCAACACAGAGATATCACACGGTATTTAGTGTTTTGTTGGGTGTAGGTGGATGGCTGAGTCAACAAAGAGGCGGAAACTCAACTCCAGCGTAAAAAAATATTCTGAGCTGTGTCTATTTCGTGCCTAAAACCTACAGTAATCACCTCGTGTTGTGAAAACTGCTTGTTTCTGACCCGGGGCTTCACAATGTTTAGGCTGAAACTGTATGTTCCACCGGCTGCCATTTTGCTGCGATTTAAAGAGACGTCGGGGGCCCACTTTGCTGCCTGGTGCTAAAAAGGGGCAGTTTGGACAGAAGCCTGTCGTCTTCAGGGGGCTCTTTTCTGCAAAACGCCGCCGTGGGTCATCTGAAGAGAGGTGGTTGACAAACAATACAGGTTGTTGTGGAAGGAAGAGAACAGAAATAGATTGAGCAGGTCGCCACTCGTAATTTTGTCTGATCTGACATCCAGCTGATGAATACGTGCCAAACTGAGCTGTTGTCTTCATACCAGTACAGTACCTGATGATGCGTCATGTGGTGGGGGGGTCCGTGTTGGTTCTCACAGCCACATATCGTCTGTCTGGCTGTCTATTAACAAACAATTCACATTCTATGTACAGTTCTTCTTTGGACCACTTCAAACATTCCAGTGCAATGGAAGGAAATACATTAAAAACTACAAATACTAAAATCAAGGAGAAATTAACATGTAACCATATTAAATACTAAATGCATTGATTTTTCTACGTAGCTGAGATTGACCTTGTTTGAAAAACACAAGTCTGGATGATTTCACAAACATATATAAACAATAATTCTCGAGTAAATTTGTAATTAGGTTGTTGGAATTACTACATCTTCTCATTTCATGTATATCTGATCTTCAACAAGCACCGAGTTTCTCTAAGTTCAGTAAAAATACTAAATGAGAAGATTGAGGAAAGGTTCCCAGTGCTGGCGCAGAATTCTCATGGACAAACCTGAAGGTTTTCCGCCAACCACAGGCTCACAAATAACCAGAAATAGTATGTGGGTCACTTCTTCTTAATAGGTGAGACCAGTACTGATCAGTACCTGATTCAGGTGAAACAGCTCATTATAAAGTTTGATCTCTGTTCCCTTTCAGCGCCACAGACCTCTCGTCGTGACTCAGAGCTCAGAACTAGCAAACAAGCTTGATACCGAAGCCGATGCAACGAGCTGAACTTTCTTTTCCTTTTCTCTCTTTAGCTTTTCATCCTGAACTTTTTTTTTCTCTCCAGAACTCTCCTATTTTTCTGCTCAGAAAACATAAAGATAACAAGAAGTTAGCTTTCAATGAACCACTCTGCGTCTTTCACGTGTGGAGGAAACCAGAGCTACTGTTGAATCGGTTGAACTTGTTTCGTGGTACAAGACCTTGAAGTCTTCAGAAGCCAAGCTGTGGCCAAGTTCTGTCCCAGATCTGACAAACAGGTGCATAGAGCGTGTTTGCTATTAGTTGGAGGCAAGATGAGTGTGTCTGGTAGAGAATGTGAAGGGCTTGCTACTATAATTAATAACTACGAAAATGGAGGGTGAGTATGTCGTTTATTTTTCAGGTATTTGGTTAAAGTATTGGACAAACTGGAATAATCGCTTTGCTACACTGACGACTTTGGAGCCAGGGATAGGCTGCTTTTAAAAGCATTCCTGCACTGATGTGAAGTGTTTGGCAAATAAATCCACCCAGAGAGCAGACTGGTGGTCTCTGTCTACCAAACCAGCTGATAATATCCAGGTGTTGCTTTCTAACATGCTGCCAGAATAACATCCAAGGGGAAATTTCTGCCTATGCACTTTTTTTTTTTTCATTCCTTATTTCTATTAAAAAAACAAAACAAAGAAAGCCCTGTGCTTCAGTGGCTCCAAGCGCTGGAGCTGCAGGTGTAATCAGCGCTGTGCTAAAACCTTTTAATTAACACCATCTATCATCATTAACCAAACAGTCAGCCGGCAGCCTTCGTCCGTCGCTGAGGCAAGGAGGAACGTAAACGATGCCCCGCTAACTCTTTGCTTTCCGGCTTGTCGCCGTCAACCCTGCTTCGTCGGCGGGACGACGCTCTGGGAAAAAAAAACAACACATCAGTCTAAATCAGCCGCAGTTAATCAGTGTGCAGCTACTGGCTGAGGTCCTGTGACTCGATGGAAGAAAAAAAAGAAACTAAACTAACCTCCACTGATGCGTGTGATACTTTGCTGCATTTGCATGAGACTGACCTCGGCTTTAGGATGTTTGATTTCAGAATTTATTATGTTATTATATTATATATAAAGTAATATCGTTTATTAGTAAAATAGCATCTGAGTACTTAGTGATGTAGTGATAATTTGCATACAAAACGCTTTGCTCCTTATTAACATAATATAATAACACAGTGTTTGTGCAGTGCGGTAATACTATGAAAATGAATTTAAAAGCTGTGGCTGCAGACTCCCGGGGAACAAATAGAAAGGTGTGAGCAAGCAGCGGCCGCTCAAGCTCCTCTTGTGTTTCACCATAATTTATTCCTCGAGACGTTTCGCTCGCAGCTCCGCACTCTAAGCTCAGATGCAATTTCCCCCGAGTTGCCCCACTTTCCGTGCAAGAACAATGTGGCTGAAGTTAATGATAGCTTGTACAAATTGCGCTGCGACTGTGGCCGGGGCCGGAGGCATTAATTGGTGCATTATGGGAGAATGAACGTCTTAATGAAGCAGCGGTTTTGACCGTATTGCTCCCAGGGCCGTTTCTTCTCGGGCGGCTTTGTCATGGTTTGCGCTAAATGGTTACAAATCGGGGCTCTTTGAAGACGAATGTGCAACACAGCAAATCTAAACTAATTACAGCCTATTGTTGTCTTTCCTGTGATATCATCTGACCTTACGCATATTCAGAGTGTGTTATGAAGAAAATTGGCCTGTTATGCATTTCCTAGTGTAGCCACAATGCTGTCAACAGCATAATTACAGACTAGAGATGCTGGTAATAATATGCAATGGACCACAACCTGAGACGTGATGCAGTATATGTACGGTACCTCCCTCTGGTCATGACCCACTGAATGTGTGTACTATACATGACACAATTAAAACCTATTAAAAAACCCAGAATATGTTCGGGTTGTTGTTTTTTTTTCCACCTTTTGCTTCTTTCATGACAGCTTGGCACATTCCCTCAGTCAGCCTCATGGGATTTCCACCTGTAATCGCTTTCCAACAATCTTGAAGGAGCTCCCAGAGGTGACGGGGGGGGAGGGGTTTGGGGCTTGTTGGCTTCTTTTCCTTCGCTCTCTGGTCCAACTCACACCCAACCATCTCATTTTGATTGAGACTGTGGATGCCGGCTTTGGGGAGCCATCACAACAAATGATGGTGTAAATCATTTGTCTGTCACTGCACAACGCCGGCTACGTCTGCAGTCAGTTCTGACTGTGTCACTAACCAGCACCCCCGCAGCATCACACCTCCACATTAATCTGAGGGCCAAAACACTGCTCTTCTGCTTGTTATTACTGCATAGTGACGGTGGCTATTAAAATGTATTTTCCACGTACGTAAGCTCTAAATGGGAAGTGCTGTACGTCTGTTTGTGAGTTGCTGGTAATTCCATCATGTTTTAATTCCGCATCAAATAATTTTTGTGAGTTTGATGTTTTCTTACATAATTTGTATTTTATGAAGATTAATGTAAAGTTTATTTAATATTTGTATGATCTTAACAGACCTCGGGGGGTTTGGCCTACGGCAAAAGCAGAGTGATGGTATAAGTATTGGCTTCTGAACCTGCTGTCACTTTTTTTCGTTGACCACTTGAACAGAAATAAAGTGTTTTCTCCTGACTGGCACTTTTCCTGGCAGGATAAAAACATGGTGTGGAAGAGGTGAGACTATGTGAAGGGCAGTCAGCTCTGAAGTGTCACAGGTACCATGACCTGTAGACATTGCGTCACAAAAGGGCGAGAAAAAGAGACAAAGTTAGTCACATGTGGACATGGAGGCATGTTAGTGGATAAATTAAATAGAAAACCAGAGGAGCACAGTGAATGAAGGACGTCCCCCAGCATCTGAGCCTATAGCAGCTGAACTAAGACGGTTCAGAGAGACCAGAACCATCTCTAACTATACGCTTTGTCAAAAAGAAAGGTTTTAAGCCTACTTTTAAAACTAGAGAGGGTGTCTGCTTCTAGAACCTGGACTGAAAGCTGGTTCCACATAGAGGAGCTTGGCAGCTAAAGGCTCTGCCTCCTGTTCTACATTTAGAAGCTCTAGGAACCAGCGAGATGGAGCTTTATTATGAATACCTTTGTAGGTGAGGAGAAGAATTTTGAATTATATCCTAGATTTGACAGGGAGCCAATGCAGAGAAGCTCCAGTCAGACTCTGGCTGCAGAATTTTGAATTAATTGGAGGATTTTCAAAGAGTTATTGGGACATACTATGAGTAGTGAGTTACAGTAGTCAAGCCTGGAGGTAACAAATGCATGGATGAATTTTCAGCATCACTCTGTGAGAGGATGCTCCTAATTTTAGCAATATGCCTCAGGTGGAAGTAGGCAGTTCTAGAGATTTCTTTAATATATGGTGTAAAGGACAGATCTTGGTCAAAAATGACACCAAGGTTCCTCACAGTAGAACTTGAAGCTAATGTTATGTCATCCAGAGTAACAATCTGATTCAATAATGAGTCTCTGTGGTTTTTAGCACCAATTATAATAACCTCAGTTTTATCTGAATTCAGTTGTAGAAAGTTATGGGACATCCAGGATTTGATATCAGTTTGAAGTTTGAAGTTTGACTAATTGGTTTGTTTCCTCTGGTTTCTGTATCTGCCTAGCAATGAAAATTTATAGTGTTTCTTAATAATATGACATGTATAGACTGAAAAGTACTGGGCCAAGCACAGAACCCTGTGGAACTCCAAAGAAAATTTTTGTGCGGATGGAAGATTGATCGTGAACATGAACAAATTGGAATCTGTTCAACAGATAAGACTTAAACCATCCCAGTGTTTTTCCTTTAATCCCAAATCTATGTTCCAGTCTCTGCAATAAAATGTTGTGATCTATCGTATCAAATGCTGCACTAAGATCTAACAGGACAAGTACAGAAACTAGACCATGGTCTCTCTGTGCTATGATGGATCTGAATTCTGACTGGAAATCTTCATACAGGTTAATTCTACGCAGGTGGTCACATAGTTGTTTAGCTAACATTTTTTCAAGAAATCTAGAAAAAAAAGGGCAGATTAGATATTGGCCTTTAGTTTGCCAGGCCTCTAGGGTTGAGTAGATTTTTTCAATAAAGGTTTGATTACAGCAACCTTAAAAGCCTGTGGTACAAAGCCTGTTAGCAGAGACTGCTTGATTTGCCTTAATACTGACGTGCAGGGATTGGGTTTAAGAGACAAGTAGCTGATTTAGCAGAGTTAATTACTGAAGTTAACTCAGTATGATCTATAGGGGGAAAGCAGTCTAACTAAGACATAGGTCTATCCAGCAAATCTAAAACTGTTGGATCTGCAGATTGATTTATGACATTTGCTTCACTTCTTTGCTTCAAGCGTCATGATGTGGTCCTGTATCGAAATAGATTTGTTTTCGGAGAAACACCACGCTGCGGCTAAAAATAAACATATTTGTCTGAGCAATGTTGTTAAAAACAAAAGTGGCTACTTTGTGATGAAAAATGTTATGTTTTGTGTAAATGACGCATTTCCTCTCCGTCCTACCCTCGTCCTTCATGTTTTCTCTTCACTGTGAACTATCAAACGGGGGCTAAAAGCTAAAATGGGGGGGGGGGCATATATTTGTCCATATAATGATGAAAACAAAACAAATGTCCAGCTTACACGATAATCAAATATGTTTATCAAAACATTTTGAGGAAGAAACCTATTCACCATCATTTGTTAGTTTCACTGGGCTGAGGGCAGAAAGTCAGAAAGTACTAAAAGAGGAACTACTGCGAATGCAATGTTGGTTTTGTTCATGGTTGTGATTTTCTTTTTATGTATAAATCTAGTGAAGTAAAAAGACAGAATAGGGAGAAGTTTATTCAGAATCCTGAAAAAAACGACCAATACTGTCAATAAATATGCAACAGGCTCCTCTCCAACATCATCGATGCTACATCACTTCTGTTTACGCAAAACATAAGCCTCATTCTCCAGTGATCTCTCTAGTGTTAAGTCTTTTTGATGTGGAGTTTAAAACTTCATAATGAGGACTTCTAATTGGCTGAAGACACCTGGTAATCAGCAGTAGCCGGGGCAGAAATAAATGGAAAACATCCAGGACAGTAGCTCTGGAGGATCAGAGTTGGCTACTCCTGGTCTAACAGCAAACCATGAAGACTCCTGTGATGAGTAAATGAAGAATTAACGATATAACAAACATTAAATACTGTGAATGAAACTATGTAAGTGTGCATAAGTCTGCAGGGGTCATCTGTCTTCTTAGGGTCCCCTCATTTCTGGGTAACCAGTGTTTGCTGGCAGCTTAGATATTGAGTTTATGTACTCTCTATATATACCGTGAGTGCACAACATCCTTCAACTGTATTCATTATTTCAGGGAGTTCAGCCACTGGAAGGTGAACAGCCTGGCCACGGAGAAGAGAGATTTCCTCAAAGCTCCGTTGCCCTTAGCGCCAGAGTTCCTCCGCAACCTACGGTTACTGGGGCGGCGACCGACCCTGCAGCAAATCAACGAAAACCTCATCAAGAAGTACGGGACCCACTTCCTAGTTTCTGCTACCCTGGGAGGTAAGGAAGGCCCGCACGGGTGACACACTCACCTCAATTCTCAGGTTAGGATGCGTTGCCAGGAATAGAGGCGCTACGAATACCATGTCTCGGAGGAGGTGTGTGTTGAAGTAGACCTGCAAGGAAATATGTCAAGCGACGGTACAGTTGCAATACATTTCATCCGTGGTTGTTTTTGGGACTATTTTCCGTCTGATGACCAGCTGCAAGAGCCTATTGAGACTTGTCGTACCTTCTAATCGACAACGAGTGAGTGAGAGAGAGAGAGAGACTTACTCACCTACTGTAAAGGTGCTGAATTATGTATAGAATTGTGACAAATCACTGTCATCAGACAATAAAATTACCCACACATCTTTCAAAGCCAGTGTCAGATACTGGATACCATCAATCTGGAGTGTGCGCGCTGTTCACATGACAGACAGATCTCGTCTTCTGACACCAACGCCGTCCTTCAGCCTCTTTCGCAATTTGTGCGAGGAAGGCATTCGCAGACACCTAACAGGTACCACTTATCACTAGATGCATGCGGCGGAGCGTGAGCGTGGGAGACGGAGCAGAGATGAATGCAGTAGCAGACTGATAGTTAGACTTTATGTAATTAACAGCCTCGGCTAAATGGGCTGAGCCGGTCTGCATACTGATGAGACTGTGGCTGAGTGAATTAGCATATCCCAGATCTCCATTTGTTTTGGTTTCATTTAAGTCTTTTTAGCCTTAGTCTCTCTCGCAAACTATGATTAAACTGAGCTGTGAGAGGGAAAAAACAACAATTGTATTATGATTGTAAATAATAACTAAAGCAAGGATCTATGGGTGATTGTTCCAATGATCATGTGGTCATTTTTTAGCCTAGGTTTTATTTTTATGTTTAAGGTGCTATGAGACATTTGTATTTAAAACAAAGTGCTTATCAGTTTAAACATTAAAAAAATGATAAAGACAATAATAACAATGCTGCAGTAATGTTGCTGTCTCCCTCTGTGATTTTCATTTGGTGTCGTAATCTGTTTTAAATTACCAGTTGTAAATATGTATAAGACTCGTCTCTCTGAACAATCAGAATTGAACTTAATTGCACTTGCTTAGTAAGTTCATATTCACGGAAATGTAATACTGAAGACTTGACTCACCAGGAAGAGCAGGCAAAAGGATAAACCGAAATCAATACTGTATAAAATGAAAAAGTATAAAAATATAAAATGACACTATGTAGGTGGAAGAAAGAACAATGTGAGAAAAATTTAAAAATACTACTGTACTTGAAGAAAGAGCGATGAGCAGGAGGTGAGTCTTATGTTGTACCTTCATATTGTCATTGCACAAGGGATATTGAACAGAATATTCTGTACTGGGTCGAGAATTCTGATGGCCCATGAAATGAAACTGTGGCAGAACTTGACTGTACTGCTCTTCAGATTGTGGTCCCCCCCAGCCAGAGTCCCTTTGTCTCCACATTAGAAAGAGAACTCAAGTATTTAGGAGTCGTTACAATAAAGCCATCAAAATAAACATGCGTTCAGGGACTGCAGACTGACCGGATGTGTCGCCTATTGGTCCGCAGGCGAGGAGTCTTTGACCATTTTCCTGGACAAGCAGAAGCTGAATAAGAAGTCAGAGGGCAACAGCAACAGCTCAGTGGTGTCTCTGGAGCTGCTCCACCAGCTGGCAGCCTCCTACTTCACAGACCGTGAGAGCACCCTAAGGCGACTGCACCACCTCCAGATCGCCACCTCGGCTATTAAGGTACACAAACACACATACACCCACACACACACACACACACACACACATACAGTTACATGCTTTGCTTTCAAGTGGCCCTGGGAAACATTTGCCATGGACATCAGGAAAGACACTTAAACATTGAGGCTCCTATAAATCTACTATTACTCCATGCGTCAGCCACAACAACCGTCCACACATTGGCTGTCCACACATTTCTTTTAAATACCTATATACACTCATTGCATCATTGCTCAACACCTGGGGGAGAAGTGGATGAGACTGTGTGAGGACTTGACATTTTTTTTGTAAATGGCAGCCTGGATTAAAAGCACAGTTTAGCGCAGCAGCTGATGGAGGGCCTAAATTACGCAAATGTCAAGATTTTCAAAGTCTCTGCAGGAAAGGTGTGTTTATACATACTGTTCTCTGCTCGTGTACTGAAAAAAAAAACACCTCGGAATTATCGAGCAGGAAGCAGGTTGATTTCAGCAACAAAGCGGATTCAAGCTGTCGGAGGCCAAGCGTTCTGACTGTTTTGCCTTGCCGTACATACTCAACACTTGACTCTCCGTAACATGGTGAATCACCAGTTCCCTTCAAACTCCGGCTTTTTTCAGCACTATTTGCAAGCTGTAGATTTTATTTAAAAGCCACTCAAAGAACACGCACCAGTCGATTCTTTGGTCTGGTTTAATCCTATTTCTTGCCTCAGTTTTCCCTTGTGATGCCTAAAAAGCAAAAGCGCTACCAAGGTCTGCTAACTGATGTGATGACAGCAGGTGTGTAGGTGGGAGGATCACGCTTTAATGCTTCAACTCTGCCACTGAAATGACTAACAGCGGAGTTTATGTGCGCCTTGAATAAAGTGGCTTTTTTCCAAGCGCGCACAAAGCCTTGAATGAGCTGTGCACGAGAAACAGAACGCGAGGACCCTCTGGACTCATCGCAAATTGCTTTCACAGTACCTAGAGAGAAAAGTACGATTCTTATAACGAGACGAAATTGAATTTTAATAAAGCAAGAAAGTTTGTTGCACAATATGTGTTTTTATTATTATTAGCCATACATACGTTTAAACGACATCAGGCAGATTTTGCTCCAGTTCAATAAAAAAAAAAAAGAAAAAAAGAGTTTTGTCTTATACATTATCACAGCAAACCGGTGCTTCAAGGTGAGATGTGAGCAACAACAACAATAAAGCAGCAGAAGCACATTATCTGGTCAGCCTGATCCTACTCAGCTTGATGCTGGTGTCTGTTGGGAGCCAGTGTCTTTTAATAGCAGATAAATGAGCAGTTTGGAGCCAGGTTGGATTTTTCTTTTTTTTTTTCCTTTTTTTTTTTTTTAAATATTTTTTTTATTGTGTGTTCAATTCATTCTGTGATATTTTGCACAACTGTTGCTGCACCTGGCTTCTCGGGCCTGTTAAAGCAGCATGTATTCAGTCAAAATATTGACTTTTGAGTTTCTGACAGGTTTTCAGATTCTGGAGAGGAAATTCGCCCAAAGTGTGGCAAAGGATTTACGGTGAAATTCAAAAGTCACAAAGCTTTCGGTTTAGTGCGTCTTTTTCAAAAGTGGAAAATGTTGATATTCATAAAGCAAAAAGGTACACGTTTTAAACTTTACTCTTCCTGTATATTTTCATTTAATATGAGCAACCAAATGACAAGAAGTTTGTTTTTATTTGTGCCCGTTTGTCGTGATCCGCCGCTCGACTTCCGGTCGTGGGCTTTTATTGTGAAGGTAGGGCCGGATCTGCTCGGGCCTGACTCACTCCTGCTTACCCTGATTGCGTAATTGCTTCCACCTGCGTCTCATTCGCGGGTTACCATTTAAGCTCTGTTCACAGACTCCACGACGTCGGACCGTCACGCCAGGTTTGCCCTCACTTAAGTCGACTTCGTCTGGAGAGACGGGGAGCATCCATCTCTCGCCTTGACTTCTGGAACTCTCGGCCATGTTTTCAAAGTGCCTCGGATCTCAATCTGCGCGGTGATGTTGTCTGTAGCGCCCCTCTGAATTAGCCGCTAGCTGACTTAGCACGTCCTCACCCTGTTTCTGCTACAGCTTTATCAAGCGACCCTTCTTTCGACTCTAATCGGTTTCCCAATTCCACGATGCGACTCCTTAAGAGACTTATCTTGCCTTGACGTATACTGTGGAGTAAATTACGCTAACCGAGACTTTTTAAAAGTTGGACTTACCTCTTTTCTCGTTAGCGTCAGAAGACTCTCTCGGATCTAGCTAAAGGACTTTTCCTTGGCTTTTAAGTTTTAGGTTCTGGTTTTAGTGAATAATCGTCACAACCCTGATTTTGATTTATTTAAATAAACTATTAATTTGAGCCTGATCTTTTCCACTGCTGGTGCCTTCCCTCACTTTGCACCAGCAGATCCTGACACCGTTACCGAAACATACATTTTGCAAAGTATCTATCAAGACTTGGCGTCCAAACATTTATGAGATCTTTTTTATGATCCACTGTCTGGCCCGAGTAGTCATTGTCCCCAGTTAATGCTTTGTGTATATTATTTTGATTTGTCCACAGCTTTCTTATCCTTAATGATCTCAAGTAAAATATGATCGTGCTAAGTCAAACTGATAACTGTGTAAGTTATCAAGCCGCGTCCAGTCTGTGTAATTCACCTGAGAACTGGTTTTCCTCTGCGGCTTTGATTTCAATCAGACGGTTCCCTATGTTCTAGAGTAATATAATGCAATGGCATCTGTGATGTCAGTCAATGTTGACCCCTGATTACGTTTTCAGGTATGTTATTTTATCTTATTTCTGAAACTTATGGTTGAGTATGTTTGTTCCCACGATGCCTTGCAGCAATTGGCAGTCGCCATTTGTAGTCCCCATGCCCTCCTGAGTCTTATGTTTTGTTGCTTTTGTCCGGAGGGAGTTTTAAGTTGTCGTGTGATGCGTGAGGTTGATCTCAACAGTCCAATGCGATTCGACTTCACACTGTTTTGCAGCTGAGACGCATCAGGATCCCACTAAGCAGTTGAATTGTGGCCCAGACATGTTGCTCATGTTGTTTCTCTCTGTCAAACAATTCACAGGAAGGTTGGACACAAACTTAACAGGATTTCCAGTTTTTTTTTTTTACATTATTTTCAAGCATCAGATTTATTCTCAAAGTAAAGCGACGCTAGATTTTTTTTTTGCCAGACTGTCATGTATAAACAAGAGGATCAGGATCATACATTATTTGCAGAGGTTGACATGCTTGACAACATTGGCTGCATTTCCATTGTTTTCAGCTTAGACCAAGGATAGATTTAAACGGTTAATGGTTTAATGATGATAACATTCAAAGAATAAAATCAACACAAATGCTTGATAAGAAAAGAGCATCTTAATGACTGACGGGCTGATAAATAGTCTCGTTCTTTAACCTCAACCACAAGTAGCCAGATGCTTTGCACAGCAGCCTACACCAACCAACGTACTAACACACTGCTTAGAGAAGAGCGTTTAAGTCTTTCTGCTAAATGAGGAGCTCTGCCATATAAACCACCTGCCACACTGCGTTTTGCCAGATCAGCTCATTGCCCAAGAGGAAGCGACACTGAGTGGGATGTACTTGACCTTTGTCCGCGTACGCCTCTGGGCTCGATGTCGCTGCGGCGCCGAGTAGGAGGTGGAAGCGAATTACATTATCTGTATCTCTGCAGATAAAGTGGTGGAATCCCAGTCGTGTATGCAGTTTACACTAAAAAAAGAGGTTTTATAGAGGTTTTTTTTTGTGTGTGAAATCTGCTGTTTGGAAACGAGAGGAACCTGTTTTGTGCGGCTTAAAGGCAGGGGGAGTATTTTTACCGCAGCACTTTGGTTGTGATGAGCCCAAATCCACAGGAACACTGAGCTAAAAAAGAACGTGCACATTTTGTGTACCAAGATGGTAAATTCCCAAAATAAACTAGAACCTGCAGATATTCATTTGAGATCATTCTGGGAAAACCGTGTAGAAGAGTTTAAATCTGCATAAATATAACCGTTTATAACACAGTGTGATGATATTTAAAAATGTTCTATAAGTGTAGAATGAAATATGGAAGCTTTACATCTAATGTTAGGTCATTATCTCGATGTTTTGTTATAGATCTGCGAAGTGGTCAACACAGATTGTTGTCTGTGTGTTTTAAGACTTTAGCAGCAAATTCAAATCATGTTTAAATATCACTTGTGGAATACTTGTGCTTGAGTCCGAGTCTGTGTCAGTGCTACTGTAGAACACATTCTGAACCAGCGAGAAGCGTGAGGCTGACCTGCATGTTAGCAATGTAACCTGCACTCAGTTGAATATGAACACAGCTGATTTTGTTCCCTCCTTCATCACTAAATGACCACGATCTGGTCTTAAACGCTAACTCAGAACCTGATCCTTTATTCCTCATCTTTATCTCTTTTGAATTCATCTCCTTTATCACCTTCAAGGGTGAGATTTTTTTAGATAATAGATGCAATCTCGATTCAATGCAGAGTGTGAAGATGTGAGAGGCAAGGCTTTTTTGAAGAAGGGCGCTTTTGGACAAACTACATTTGCCAAATAGCTTGATTTAGCTGGAGAATGTTTCTTTTTAGCCTGAGGGCCATTTCCATCGTCTTATGCTAATTGCTGTCTTGGCCAGTCACTCTGGAAATTAACTATTTGTATACAGCACTTGACTTTTCTCAGGATCTTTCTCAGGGCTGCTCTTATTATTCTGTTTTGTTTTGAGCTAGCCCTAGATTATCGTGTCATGTCAAGTTCATAACTGGACCTCAGCATCACCAATATTCTGTGATATTTTTGTGCTTCCATTTACATGTCATTGACCATGAAAAGCATATATTCTAGAGTTTTCATTTGTCTTTGTGACTTGTGTTGAAAAAACACTTTAATTAGTTGCTGTCCTAATTACATAGAATGAAGCTGATGTCTGGTTGCTATGGATACAAGCACCCAGACATCAGCATGCAGATTAATACTGCATAGGCTACATATTTTAGATAAATGAGACGCTCCTGTCGAGAAGAACAACAATAGTCTCAGTTGTTTTAGCAAGAGCTTCAAAAAAAGGTCATAATTTAACGCTGCAGCTGCAGAAACCCCGGACACTGACACTTTTCTAACTTTAAAACCTTGCCAGTCGGTTGTTTATGATCAGTATCTTAAGCTGCAGGCTATGAGGGACATGTGAACATATAGAGTAGCAAATGAATCTACTGCGACAGAAAGATGGGTTAGGGCAGGGCTGACTCCTAATTTACATGGTGGGATGAAACATACTGCAATCACATAGTTTTGAAATAATGAAGTAACTTATTTATTTATTAACAGGCTTGTAGTGTGACATCTGAGCTTTCTAAGTTTGACTCCAGATTCTTGTCTGTTCCAGTTAAAAGTGTGCGCTTGTTTTCAACACATCACGTCTCTTTATTCCTTCCCCTGTTCTCCGTGTGGCAGTCAACACACCGCAGGCTGAAACAAAACGCGGCGGTCGTCTGCTCCACCGTCTCTGTCCTCTCTGTGCCTTCGCCGCTCGCCACAAGCAGAGGCCACAAGACGTGGGGGCGAACACCTTCACCGCTGCTCAAGTGGCAATTTTAGATACCAGAGTTTACAGTAAATTAATTTGTTTCTGTTTCCTAGGTAACCGAAACGAGGACGGGTCCTCTCGGCTGCAGTAACTACGACAGCTTGGATTCCGTCAGCTCGGTGTTGGTGCACAGTCCGGAAAATAAGATCCACCTAAAGGGTAAGGCACAATAACATATATACCACGCTGTACGTTGCACACACACGCTGCCAAGTCTCTGACCTCTTATATGTAGTAGTTGCTCAGAATGACCCTTTACTTTCCGCTGCAGTAGCTCATATGTCTGTTCTGCCTGACTGGTCCTTGTTCTCCCGGGGAATCTGTTATCTTTCCAGGAGGAGCTGTGTCTGGCCACACTGACCCCATCTCACTCACCGCACTACACCCGGAACAGGAATCTGCTTTTATCCTCTCTTTTTATTCAAACATGAACATAAACAGCGTCAACAGCATTGTTAAAATGTGCATTTTTGGGGGGAATAGAGAATATTTGATATACATATAAATATTATGTATGTATTATATTATGTATATGTATTATGTATGAGATTTTGATATATATATATATATTAATGATATAAATAGAGGACTTTAAAATGAGAAACACTTATAAACATCCTAAATGCATCCAAATGATCAGCATAGTGATATTAAAAGAAGATGAGGTGGTGATGGGTAGGCAAATTTTCATATGTAATAAATCTGACCAATAACGGCAGCAGCAAAGTTTGTTGCTATGTTATGCTCGCACATCCATATTCTCCTCCTTCTTGTGTGCGTTTGCCTTTAAAATCTAAGTAACACATGTTTAAACCTGGTAAAATGCTCAATCCGGTGCAGATAAAGTGTAAAGTACATGGTGTATAGATAAATGGTTATAAATGATTATGATGATGATGATTAAAGATTGGCTGTTTAGTGTAACACACCGGGCTTGTAGGCAGACGTTCTAATGGGCAGACCGATTAAAAAGGCATAAAGAAAATACGACAATATCAAAGAGCCATTATTCTCCCCTTCTCTCCTGTAAGAGCTCTCATAAGGAATAGTCACAAGCACTCATCTGTGACCTCCTCCCAAAAGGAGACAAAGTGGAAACAAACTTTCGAGTCTTTTAAGTTCGTCCTTGAGACCGTACCTGTTCCTTTTTGTCACACATCACACTGAGCCGCCGTTCTGCAGCGAGCACTTGAGAATTTTTTTTTTTTTTTTTTTGCGCTGAAGTATAATGTGTTGTTGCTGTTGTGAGGCCAAAGTTAGAGTGCTTGGAACACAGCCTATGTCCTACACAGCAAAGAAGAGCAGCAACTTGTGTTAGTGCTACTTAAGTTTCTTTCCATTGAAAACGAGCGAAAGGAGCAAAGGAAAGGCCGAAATGTTGCCGTCTTGCATTTCTATTAAAGTTTCATAAAGAAAATGGGCTGCGAGGGCTTTTAAAGCTCCAAAGTGAGTCTGCATTGGTGTTTGAGTAGAAGAAAATGAGTTTCAGCTGCTCATTTGTCAGGTTTGATTTGCCCTGAGGAAGTTTCATTTGTGATTGGATAACATTGTTGGCTGTAGGTTACTGTGTATTTACTGAGATTGAATTTCTTCACTTTATTAATCTAGTATAATTTCAATAGATTTATTGCGTCATTGGCGTTGGGGCGCTTGCATCTTTTTAGATAATACTAATGAGATTGATGAGTTCGTGGGGGAAAAGCCCACTGCTGCAGACCTTAATTCTCATTTCTATTTACTAATAGTCTGAGATGTATGATGTGCTTGTTTTATGTATTTTAATGAAAATGGAGACTGCACTGTCCAAGGGTGAACTCTTCCTCTAATTCAACCCAATTACCCTGATGAGTTTCCTTTAACTGGAATTTTCCTCTCAGCAAACATTAGGTCATGCTAGCTGTTCTTGGCTTATCAAATCTGTGTTAATCTTAAATAACGATTATGGAAACCGGGAAGATAATGTTTAACCCCCCCCCCAAATTTTTCTAATGAGATGAGTTTTCTAAAAATGTAAATCAAATGTGACGGTTCTTGCAAGGAAGAGTACTTTGTGGTAGTTCCCTCGTTCTCCCAGCTGCTGCTGCTGCTGCTGCATGGAAAACCGCTCTAGCGTAACGGGGTGAAGCTCTCAACCTATACAGTCTCTTTGTGTTGGAGCCTCTGCACTGTAAAAACAGAACCCGAGCTCTGGGACAGAAACGTCTTGCATCATGTCGTGGCAGGGACGCTGCAGCTCTGTGCCAGTCAAGTACAAAAACTCTTTGTATTTTCAATTCCCAGAATACTTCAACACTCACACAACACTGGTCTTTGCACTTTCACAGCCCCCGTGTGTGTATGTGTATGAGAGTGTGTGTCCACACCTCTGACTTGGTGCCAATAGCAGTTCCTCTTCTCCCGTCATTAACGGCTGAAATAAACAGCCCAGCGTCGGGCCATGTTTAGGAGCCGACGCTTTGAAGTGGGGATGCAAAATCACGCCGATTTTTATTGAATGTTTTTGCAAAGCTCTTGTGTTCAAAATTAAACCTTGCTGATTAGTTTTGCTGTTTCATGGTGTGATCCGGCCCGAGTGTGGCCGGCACGCTTGAGCGCGAGTGCATTGAAAACAAGGCCAGTAACATCAATTGACTTAAGCAGCCTTTACATAACCTCCTTTCACAAGAACCTGTACTATACACGATGCCCCATGTGAGTATACACAACAAGTCACTGGACGACGCTGTGCTGTGTGAACTAAAAAAGTCCACTAGAACCTTGCTTAAAAAGATCCCTGAACCACAACCCAATCAACAAAATGATAACTTATCATAAAAATGAAAATAGAAAATATGACAAATTTACATCGCTAAGCAAAACGGAGATTTCATTCCACACATTCATTCCATCTGAAAGTTTCTAAAAAAAGGTGTCAAAATGAATTCATTGCATTGTTTATGTTAACTTGATAATACTACTACTAATAATAAGGATTGTTTGCATTTCTGAAGTGAAACCCAGGCTTATAATCCATCATATAATCAATGCACAGAAGATTCAAAATACGCGGGGCCTGGAAGTACTGTAAATAATATGATTTCTTGAAAAACGTACTGGCTTTTCTTTTACAGTAACCCTGTGCCCATAATAACCCCACAGTCACACAACAGATGCTGCTGTGGCGAATCGGTCCCCCGGCCCACTAGGCGGCAGTGATGAGTCAGATTTCTAATGATACATATGTGTATTTATATTTACCTGTTCCACCGTAGCTTTGCTGGTGCGTCACTCCCGATCCACGCTCTACTCTTGTTTGCTTCCGCTTCTCCTCGACCTCTAGCTTATGATAACTTTCAGTAAGTTCCTGCTTCTGCAGCAATTTTGTTTCCGGTCGTTTGGCTCGGTCTCGGTCGTACCTGTTAGTGCGTTTGTACCAGCTGCAGCCCTTTTGTTGTTGTCCCGATTTTGGCAAACTTCCCTCACTTGTTTCAGTGAGCTTGTGAATAACTCCCTGCTGCAGCTGAGCGTCCTGTTTTGTTTTGTTTTTTTTCCTGCCCATGGTTTGCACACTTTATATCAGCACCTTTGCAATCATCAGAGCAGGCCGCCAGCTGACCTTCGGCAAAACTGCAAACACAGATTCCCTCTTCAATCAGTCAAAACTGTGCGGAAGTCTCAAAGCGCATGAAGTCATCACCCACCTGCAGATTCTCAAACAGGCTTAAAAAGTGGCTCGGGCCTTCACGCTTGGCTGATGGGAACTTCAGCAGCTATGCCGATGCATACTAAGCGTGGAATAGGTGGGGATTTGGGGAAATCAAAAGTCTGTTTACGTGCAGTAAAGCAACCAGGTTCCTCAGGTAATCTGAGAACAAGCTTATGTGGCCTCAAGTAAATATGTGCCTATTGTACATGAGGCAGATTTATTCTCCACCTGGTGCTTATTTCGAAGGTTCAATTCACAAACGTTAACATTGTAGAGCTATAACAGATCACTGTTACGTATTATAACAGTACTGCCCTGAAAATGAATCCGTGGCCCCTCTAGTCACATATGACGCGTTCGCCTGCTGAGAGCTGAGGAAATCCTTTAAGCGATCACCTTCAAAGCATTCCAGCCGTGCCTTTCGAACTCTGCTGGACTCTGATCAATAACGGGAGATGCGCCTGGGGACAGATGCTATTTGACACTTGTGAGTTTCTGTCGAGGGCCTCCCTCTGCTTAGGCCCAAGTCTGGGCAGTCGCTGAAACAAATTCTCTGGCTCGCCTCCTGTCACTGTATAGCACGAGTAAAAACCCTTCGCCAGGTTTTTCTCTCTTGTGCCTAAAAGGCAGAGGAGACTGTAAGTCTGGATGTTCTTGACTGTGATGTACCGTAAAGCTGGATTGGTGCCAGACGTGGGGCTCTGAGGGCTGGACAACAGTCCACAGGTCCCCAAACCATGTCCTTGGAAACTTAGAGTGAATTCTAGTGTAGTGGACCAAGCACTCACCAAAGAAAAGCTCCGTTAGCACACACTCACACACACACACACACACACACACACACACTTGGACACACACTGATAACATAGTGTTGGTAATCATGGGGGGAGGCTTAAGAGCTCAAATTGCCCAAAATGAAAAGTGTGGTCTCGGCTGGAGATTCAGAGATAGAGAGCCGGGGAACCGTGGGTCTGCTATTCTGGGCTACCGGGGTGATCTAAATGTGTTGCTGGATTGAAGCAAAGCCTTGTGGGTAATAACTCTAAAAGCCCCCATCAAAAGAAGATACTCTGATATTGTTTTTATTCCCCGAACAGTGAGGACCGGGAGAAGATAAAAGGAGGAGGAAAAAGCAATTAACTTGTTTTATCACCTTTGCAGGCCAAACATGTTCTAGATGTACTAATAGAGGTTTTCATCCATGAGGTCTAATATCTTTGTAGGCTCATCAGAAGGCAAACTAAGGGCTTTAAATCAGACTGGAACACAAACTAAATCTTGACCTCAAAGTCCTCAGGTGACAGTTTTCTATTACCGCTTTTCATTCACAGAGACTCTCTAACTGCAGCATTCAAGCTTTTTAAATGCAAACTGAAAATGAGCTAGAAATGTGCACTCGCCAGCGTCTGTCTGAGGATTTTGATGTCATTCATAACTCCAGGAATGTAAACACAGCTGTTTTATAGTCCCTTCTATCCGGTACAAGCGTTTAACACGTCTAATGTTTCCAAACTTGATCAGGTACAGGTTTTAGCTATTGCAAAAAAAGAAAAAATCAAATATCCAAAGTTTGCTTTATTTGTCTTTGAATCTCATATAAAGTTGCTTATTATGTTGCACAACAACATAGACATTTAATACTAATCTCATTACAGTAAATGCTAAAATATCCCCAAATCAGTTAAATACACGCTAGTAAACAGCTAATAGAAATAACACTAATTATGTACTTACAGGACAGCAAAAAAAAGCAAAAACCTCAAAGCACCTGCCAAACCACAGAAGAGGGAAAATGTGACTAATTCCATTTCTTTCCAAGCCATTAAAGGAGTAAATAACAAAAAAAAAAGAGAGAGAGACATGAATATTCATAGGAGGGCACAGTGGGACTCATTTGGCTGCCGAAAACGATCCACAAGAAGAAGTGGGGACAGAGGAAGCTTTAGACAACAACAAATGATGACTGTTATGTCTGTCATATTAATATGATAGACAGAATGGGCCTGGACCAACACCACATGACCACTCTTACACAGGCCACCTGCTGGTTTTTAACACATGACAGTGCACTTTTCAAATGACTATTTCCAATCCGCTCTATTTTCCACAGAAAGAGATCAAATTTCACCAGTTACCC
The DNA here is from genome assembly GCA_030770545.1 of Macropodus opercularis. NCBI lineage: Eukaryota > Metazoa > Chordata > Actinopteri > Anabantiformes > Osphronemidae > Macropodus > Macropodus opercularis. Next base: position 3,817,029 of record CM061105.1, read on the forward strand.
TGCTGGTAAAGGGAGTTGAGCTCTTATTTGTGGCAATGGCCCCTAATTAGTAAATCAGAATTTGGTCCAGCACAATTATAATAACCGTGATTGTACAGTAATAACTTTGCGGGACTGGCACTTTTAATTAAATACAAAGTGTCGGCCAGTAAGGAGAAAGACGTTCAACCTGTGCTCATTTATTTTTTGGCACCTCTCAGCAGCAGAAGCCCCATTGTCTGTCTCACACGCTGTTCTTTCTTGACTACAGCACATCACTATCTGCATAACTAAATCAGACTCTGATCATCCAGATTCCTACTTGGTTTGCCCACAAAAAAACAAAAACAAAGCATAAATAAAGCAAAGCATACAATAAATTTTGTTTTTCATTTTATACAATGGTCTAAAAGTAAAACTCTTGATGGACCTTTGGTAGTTTTTCTGCAGAACTGATATAAGTTTTGCCACCTTACACTTACTCATAGTAAGTACTCACATACTCATATCCTTGTATCAGTACCACAACAACAATTCAATTCAATTCAACTTTATTTATATAAAGCCAATTCACAATGTCAGTTATCTCAAGGCACTTTACAAGTAAGGTTTAAGACCTTACACAACTAGACCCAACAAATCCCACATAGAGCAAGCTTTTAATTGTACATTTTAATAGCAACAGTGGAAGAAAAACTCCCTCTATAGAGAGGATGAAACCTCCAGCAGATCCAGACTGTGCGGTCATCTGCCTTAACCGGCTGGGGTGAAGGGATAAAGGAGAGAAAACAACAACAACAATAATAGCAGCAACAGACACAGGCAGAATGGTTGGACCAACAACTGAACACTGGAGACACACGGCTCTGAGTCTGACGATACCTGTAGATGAGGACAGAGCGAGAGACACAGAAAGAGAGAAGCACAACTAGGAGAGAAAAGGGACAAAGTGAGTCACATGTGGACATGGAGGCATTTCAGTGGATGGAATAAATAGAAAACTAGAAGAGCTCAGTGTGTGAAGGACGTCCCCCAGCAGCTGAACCTATAGCAGCTTAACTAAGAGATGGTTCCTAGTGACCAGAACCATCTCTAACTATGAGCTTTGTCAAAAAGAAAGGTTTTAAGCCTAGTTTTAAAACTCGAGAGGGTGTCTGCTTCTCGAGCCTAAACTGGAAGCTGGTTCCACAGGAGAGGAGCTTGGCAGCTAAAGGCTCTGCCTCCCGTTCTACATTTAGAAACTAGGAAGCAGTCAGCAGATGAGCTGTTGTCATTTTGTATTGGCCTCAGCCGTTATAAGGCGTGTTATTAGTGCCTGCATGCCAGTGTTCAGTGCTGGAGATACGGGTTTAATTATTAATGTTCTGATGTGTATCTCAGAGCTTGAATTAGAGCTGTCTATTTGATGTCATGCACTGAAATGTTCTGTGGACTTAACAGTAACACCACGTTTTGCAAACGTATCATATCTGGCCCAGTCTGTATAAAAGAAAAATTATTTTGACATGAAGAAACAAAACTTACTATGTCTGTGTTTTTTTTTCCAGGCCTGCAAGATGTTCTGCCGGAATTCCTGCGTGGGCGTTTTGTGGAAGCAGCCCTAAGCTACGTGGCGTGTAACTCGGAGGGCGAGCTGCTCTGCCGCAACAACGACTGCTGGTGCCGGTGCGCTGCCCGCTTCCCAGAATGCAACTGTCCTTTCGCTGATATCAAGGTCATGGAGGAGAACCTCGAGAAGAGCAAAGACGCTTGGAACAGCTTCAACGAGGAGTTTATGGAGTCAGGTACGAGCTTCGATGTGTTTATTGGGGTGGTTTGGTCATGATGGGGTTTGTTGAATGGGATTCAAGGCCTCAACTTCCTGAAATAGCATTTACTCTTACTAACACAAACAGCATATAATGACTGTGATGCTGAAGAAGCGAGAGGAGGCTTGGATAGTTGGACAGGGCATGTGTTGTGTAAGATCTGTCCAGTTCCAGCTGTAGCTGGTGGGATGATGATATGATGAGTATATATAGCTCTGAGCTGGATGCTGTTTATTCTCAGTAACACCCCATTTACACAGCGTGTACCTGTGAAGTGTTGCTCTGTGTCCATATCCACTGGTGACACTTATAAATGAATACAATACAGCATCTATGGTGTGTGAATAAGCTGCGTTCGTGCTCAGGACTGCTGTTACAGAGGAAGACGGTCTGTCCATACCCCATAATGTCTGTTGTAATGTCTGCAATAGTGAAACGTCTCCGAATAATAAACTAATGAAGCGCAGATTAATTCATTTAACTGCTGCTGTGACCTAAAAACCAACAAACAAAAAAACTGTAGCTTTATGTCCATGATAAGATTGTCACACTACTCGAGCACTCGTATGTCTTCAACAATAACTAGCTTCAGCAGTGGTACTGTGGGTTGTGGCAAATCGTAGCTATAGTCATATAATTAATATTAACGTAGAATTTAAGGCGACACATCTTGTATTCCTTTTAAAATAAAGTAATACTTTGGAGAAAATTGAAGGCCAGTTACTTAGAAATTGGAAAGATAAGTCCACTCACTCATTACTGAGCAAAGCGCTCTTTAATAAGTGGATAATTAAAAAAATGTTATAGGCAAATTCAAAGTTTTCTTGACTTATTCATCACCAAAAACAAAACTTTCATTATTACTCAGCGAAGGAAAGAGGAAAAAGTCTGTTATCTTTCTTTAAAGGGTCACTTTTTGAAAGCGTTTTTTTTTTTTTTCATATTTAAGTATGAACTAAGGGGTGAGGACGTTGTGTCTCTTAGCTGTTGGCTCCATTAAGTGTACGTGCACAATCTCAAAGACGTCAGCAAGCCGTGTTTTCTTTATCGCAACCGCTGATCACACACGGTGAGACCCAGGTGCGTGATGTGACGGCAGCGTTGACGCGCAGCACGTCGGGACTGACTTCCTGAAATCAGCTGAAGCGGCTTTTCTTTGCGCACTTCAACCCATCGCCAGTTCACTTAACTAACTCTAAGGTGTGGGCAGGTTTTAATTAGAAACAAGCTTCTGGCAGCTCTTCTTAAACATTGAGAGTGTGTGACGCCTCCCTAGGGAGTTCAGGTAAATGTGCGTGCGTTTGTTCCATCACTGAGGCAAACAGTATTTCTGTGCGTTCACCTAGTTTTGTTTTGACAGCACGGGGCTGTGCTAAGTTGAAAACAGGGAGGGAGACGGCGTTTCCTTATTCTGCTGACGGACTGAGTTTGTCAGTATTATAACCTTGCGCTGTTCGTCATAAAATCGAGGCCTTTATTACTTCAGTAAGAGGCTTGTGTGTTTCAGTAACGAGCTAAAAAAATGTCATGATGAGCTTTGTGTGTGTGACAGATAGCACAGGCAGGAATGTTCTGTACACCCACAGGCGTCCATCCGGGGCATCATTAAAGTTTTATTTAATTTTAGGGAACACACACACACACAGGCACTAATCCCGCACGAGGCACGCTGTGGTGAAAACGCGGTGCGATGAGATAAGATAAGATAAGAAAATAAGATAATCTACACAACAAATGCTAAAAATGTTAGACTTTGGCAGTTCTACATCACTATTCCCCTCTGTTTTTTGCATCTCTTGCATCTCCTCAATGTGACACCAAAGCACACAAAAGCAGTGGTTTTGGCTTCTGGGGCGCGTCAGGGCAGTTGGAGAGAATCTTGTCTGCTCGGATGGGCTGATACTTTTATTGTGGTTAGAGAAAAAAACTGTAAGGGTGCAATGTAAATTTGAAAATGCGGTACAGAGCCTACAGTTTTTACAGTTTGCTACTATATATATATATATATATATATTGTCCAAAAGACGTCCAATCCCAGTCTTACAGGGACACTGTCCAGTCTGTTACCCAACTTTTCCTGCACTTCCTGCTTCTAAATGGCACCTGATTGTTAAACTAGAAAAAGCATTTCCAGAAGAAAATGCACTGTGAATGCTGTAATGCTGAATGTAATCACCAAGAATTGCTGAAACATTAAAAACATAGCTGAAAGTAGCTGAAGAGTAATAGAATGTGTTTTAACAAAGCTGAATGTTGGCAGAAGCTAAAGGAGTTGAAATTCAATTTGAAGAAAGTTTAAATAGATTGCTGAAATTGCTAAAAAAAAAAAAAAAAAAAAAAGATGCTGAATTCAAATGTTAAATATGACAGTTAAAATATTGAATTTGAAAGTAGCTGAAGCATTTAAAATTTACAGCAGCTCAATGTAAGCAACCATTTGAATAGTACAGAAAAAGTTGTTTGGTCTTGTAGAGCTGAAGCATTTTAACATAGTAGAAAGTAGCTGAAGAGGAATAGAATAGAATATTTAAACAGAGCTGAATGTTTGTAGAAGCTGAAGCAGTTGAAATTCAATTTGAAGAAAGTTGAAATAGATTGTTGAAAAGGTGTTTAAGGAGTTGCTGAATTGAAAAGTTAAATATTAGTTAAAATACTTAATTTGAAAGAGCTGAAAGTAGCTGAAGCATTTAAAATATACAGTAGCTCAACATAAGCAAACATTTGAACATTAAAGTTAAGGTGTTTTGTTTTAAAGAGCTAAAGAATTTCAAATATAGCTTAAGTAGCTGAAGAGAAAATTAAGTTAATTTAAAAAAGCTGAATGTTTGCAGAAGCTGAAGTAGTTAAATTTATATTTGAAGAAAGTTGAAAAGAATTGCTGAAAAAGTGTCTAAGGAGTTGCTGAATTCAAAAGTTAAATATTACAGTTAAAATATTTAATTTTAAAGAGCTGAAAGTAGCTGAAGCATTTAAAATATACAGTAGCTCAATGTAAGCAAACATTTGAATATTACAGTTAAGCTGTTTTCTCTCTATTAAAAGCAATGAATTGGAACGGTGCTTTTGTTTTGAAAAGATTTGGAGGACGTCTGCGTGGTGAGTTACTAAATAGTCAAACACTCTAACTGACTGACCATTAATAAAATGAAGTTCAAGTAATAACCTCCATTGCCAGTATTCAGTTCAGCTATTTGAATAATTGGATTTATTTTGAAAGGACATGCAAATTGTGGTAGAGGGTCACTAACAATAAAACCAACCATTTTAGATAATATCCAAAATTATCTAACAATAATCAGAATTCTCTGCGTTAAATTTATGTATTAAAATGTAATGTCATACTTTTATTTTGAAAGGACTTGGCGGAAGTATGCGTTGAGTAATGACCCAGTTCAAACATTGACACTAACCATCACAATGATCAAGTAATAGGCAGAATTCTCAGTATTCAGTTGGTCTATTTGAGGTTTTAATCACTGTATGCTTTTATTTTGAAAATATCTGGAGGAAGTGTGTGTGGTTAATTACTAAACAATCAAACAGTCTTATTAACTGATCATTAATTTGCATGGAGCTGCTGCAGACACTGAGGAGTCTGAGCTGTCAGTCAAACTGTCCCTGGCACCTGTGAGGTTGTCATGGAGACCAGTGGCCAAAGGCGGGAAAATCTCCAGCTCATTGCAGTGAATGGTGAGGTGCACCCCTGCTAAATGGGCTTGTTGGAGAAAAACTATAAATGCTACCACAAAAATAACTTGATTTTATGAGAGCTGAGACTTTAATGAGCGACTGGTGTAAGTTTTATGTTTGAGGACTGAAAATTGTGGCCACGGCAGCGATTTCAAAACGTGTCATCTTCTGTGCGACGGAGCGAAAACAGGACAGATTTTACTATTACAGTCTATGGGGAGACGTCAGCGCGTGACGGACTTTAAAGGCTGATAGAGAGAAATGCGTAGATCTGTTGGCTTAACAAGACACATCATTCGAAAGAAGACAGACATGGCTACGTTTTAGTGAAAAAATTAGGTTAAAAGAGTAAGGATTGCGGCTGTATTGACAATTTTAAAAGAGAAAAGTTGATTTAAAAATTGAGCCTCTTACCCTCTGGCTGTGACATCACTCACTGTACCTCATCCAATACACACTAATGGAAAAGCTGAAATTTTTCCAAAAACCATGCTGTGCTTAAACTGTCATAAATCAGAAACTATAGAAGATATTAAAAAGCTGAATGGATCATTAATAGCTGAATATTTGAAGAGTATTTTAAAGTTTAAATGGCGTCTGTAGCTTAAAGTATGCTGAAGCAGTTAGAGCTGAAAGGAGACAAAGCTGAAAAGGATTTGAAAAGCTTTCTCCATTCATTTTAATGGGCAAAAATATTTGAAAAAAGCTTAATAATTCAAAAAATATGAAAGATATGAAAAAGAAAAATGGAAGCACACCTCTCCTTAAAGAGCTGAATATTTTGATATTTGAATTATTTCTATAGCTTAAAGTATGCGGCAGCAGTTAAGTACGGTAAAACGTACGGAAGAATAAAAACTATAATAACTAGAAAAAGCATTTCCATAAGAAAATGCACTGTGAATGCTGACATGCTGAATGAATTCCATTGGATTGCTAAAACTGCTGAAGCAATAAAACATAGCTGAATGGAGCACAATTAGTTTGAATGTTTGTAAAAGCTGAAACAAATATATTGATAAAAGTGCAGTTTAAAAGCATTAAAAATGTGACTTGTAAATTCTGCCATGAGCGGGAATTGAACTCAAGATTCCCACAGCAGAAGACAATGACTTAACCATTACACTATGGAGTAGAACACAGGTCAAATAGCTAGAGGACCATAGGAGAAGTAAAAAGTAAAAGTAAAAAGAAGTAAAACTGCTGAAGCAGTTAAAACATAGCTGAAGTAGCTAAACAGGAGTTGAAGAAGCTGCAAGAACAAAGTTGAAGTAGTTGTACACTCTATATTGGATTTGAAGCACAGCCCCTGATAGTGAAGGCCTGCAGCCTAAGCACACAGCTAAAAGTAGTAAAAGCAGAGTATTGGGAGTTGTACAACACATGGCCAAGGTGGACTTGAACTCAGGATTCCCAGAGCGAAGTGCAGCACCTTAACCACTGAGCTACTGCACCACACAGTGAGGAGAGAGGTGCAGAACGTTGATATTTCAGAAATAGTCAGGAGCTGCATAATTACTGCAGATTGCAAGCAGGTTTGACAACACCATCAGGTGATATCTACTGATTGATGGGCCAACAATTAGCACATTCTACAATATGCTAACCATCAAAGCCCAAACAGCTTGCTTTGGATGTATTGAGCTTGCCATGCAGTGTGAAGGTCATTTCTTGTCACAGCAGTTTCAGTTAGGGTGTTGACAACTATTTCTATAAAACGTGAATGTTAAGCACATCAAACGTTTACATCTAACACAAAGTACAGCCAACATTGTAATTCAATTGTTAATTTGCAGCAGCAGTCAGTATTTATAAGTTGAAGCTGTTTCTGTGGGAAAGAGGAGTGAATATTCAAATGTGACCACCCCCACTTTTAAAACACCCATAATGCAATTTTTAGGAACAACCAGAAGATGGGGCTGTGTGTAAAATAACTTAGAGTGTGTGACTCATAAAGTCAGTGTCAGACACTGTGGAAACTGTTTAGTGCCACATTGGCTTCCAGAAACGTTGAAGAGTTATTGGTGTTGAAATCAACTGCTGAAACTGTTGACAGAGTGTTGCAGAAACCAGTAAAAGGTTCTGTACAATATATTGTGTACATGAGAGGCTTAAACAGGAAAAGCTGGATTTTAAAAGAATAAAGTTGAAATATATTGATAAAAGTGCAGTTTAAAAGCCTTAAAAATGCACAAATACTTTGCTACTACACTAATGACAAGTTAATATGAAACAGCTGAAGCAGTTAAAACATAGAAGAACAGGAATTGTTTGTTTGCAGAAGTTGAAGCAGTTGAAGAAAGCTGAAATAGATTGATAGAAGTGCAGTTTAAAAGCATTAAAAATGCACAAATACTTTGCTACTACATTAGTGACAAGTTAATATGAAACAGCTGAAGCAATTAAAACAAACAACAGGAATTGTTTGGATGGTTGCAGAACTTTTATAACATGCCCACAGCAGAAGTTAGAGTACTGTTTCAAAACTGAAGTTATCTGGTTGAAACAAAGAGGAGAAAAGATATCAAACAAACTGCAAGCAGATTTGAAAATACCATCAGGTGCAATCACCTGATTGGTGGGCCAACAATTAGCACATTGCACAACATGCTAATCATCAAAGCCCAAACAGCTTGTTTTGGATGTCATTAGCTTGACATGCAGTGTGAACGTCATTTCTTGTCACAGCAGTTTCAGTTAGGGTGTTGACAACTATTTCTATAAAACGTGAATGTTAAGCACATCAAACGTTTACATCTCACACAAAGTACAGCCAACATTGTAATTCAGTTGTTAATTTGCAGCAGCAGTCACAATTTATAAGCTGAAGCTGTTTTTCTGGGAAGGAGGTGTGAATATTCAAATGTGACCACCCCCACTTTTAAAACTCCTATAATGCAATTGTTAGAAATCATACTTTTAAATAATGCCATGTGAAGTTGAAGCAGTTAAAGAAAGTTAAAATAGATTGATAAAAGTGGTAAAAGTTTGGCAGCTCCAGGACTGGTTTAATAGATGAGTTGCTTGCAAAGGCTTTATGCCCTCAGTGGGGTTTGAACCGCAGTCTCCTGTGGGAGAGTCCAATAGCTCTATACCTGATTCCATTCATTTTCAATGGGGAAAATTTGTTGAAAATAGCTTAATATTTCAAAAAGTATAAAAGGTATCAATAAGCAAAATGGAAGCACTCGATTCCCGAAAAAGCTGAATATTTTGATAGTTGAACGGTTCCTATAGCTCAAACGGTGCGGCCGGAGTTAGGTGCCGTAAAGTGTACGGAAGAACTATAATAATAACTAGAAAAGCATTTCCATAAGTAAATGCACTGTGAATGCTTTATGCTGAATGTATTCGCAATAACTGCTAACTGCAGCTCGAGACTTTAAAACGTTCTTAAAAGTAGCTTAAGAAAAATAGAAGTGGATAGAATAGGGTTGTACAGGTCCAGAAGAAGTTAAAAGTCTTAAATTTCAAAATAAAGCATAATGAAAAAATATTAAGTAAGTATTAATAATTCAATAATTGAATAAAACACAGGTGAGTTGATCTACACAGTAAAAGTATAGATAACCCCTGAGATATGTTGATTGAATTTTGCAAGACTTTCCTGACATTGCTGAAGCTTTAAAAGCTTTATTACAACAAGCAGAACATCCAGGTTCAATGTGCTGGTAACAAACATCAATGTAAAGACAGTTGCCTGGACCGGGGTTTGAACCGGGGTCTCCCGCTTCGCAGTGCAGCAGATTAACCGCTCAGCTATCTGAGCAGCTGAAATCGGCCGCGCCCGAAGGTGTATTAGACCCTCAGCTTGGTAACAGACATCAGTCTAAAAATAGTTGACTCGACCGGGGATTGAACCCGTGGCCTCTGACTCCGTAGCTCACCGCACTATCCACTAGGCCACTGGGCTGCTTATAGTATCAACTCGCAGAGGTCTATAAGAGGCTGACAGCAGCAGCAGCTGCGACTATGAAACGATAGAAACGAAGCCCGCTAAACGGGTTCGTAGCGGCGAAACCGTAACAGTAATCACAAAGACCACCACATCAAATGAAAGCCGAGAGTTTAATCTTCAACCTGTGTGAGTGTCATGTCGAAAAACTGACAATTGTTGAATTACAGCGAGTTCAAAACGATCAATCTGCCTGCTAATGAGGCGGGCAGATGACACAGAGGCAGCCGCTACGAGACAAATACGACAAAATGTGTCGGTCTTTCGGTTTTGCCATGTGCCCAGTTAGCAAGTAGACAAGTGTGTCTACATCTGAGTGAAAGAATCGTTTGAAAACAGCGAAAATTGCGGCCGTGGCGACAATTTACAAGTGAAAGTTTTAAGCTTGTGACAAAAAGACGATTAAAACAAAGCCCGCTAAACGGGTTCGTTGCGGCGAAACCGTAACAGTAATCACAAAAACCACCACATCAAATTAGAGCCAAGACTGATATCTACAACCTGTGTGAGTTTCATGTCGGAAGATTGACAATTGTTGAATTTACAGCGAGTTCAAAACGCTCAAATCTGCTCGCGAATAAGGCAAATTAGTTAGCAAGTAGACAAGTGCCTCTACATTAGAGTGAAAGAATCTTTTAAAAAGAGCGAAAATTGCGACCGTGGTGACATTTTACAAGTGAAAGTTTATATAGAAACCGCGGTTTAAATGTACTTCGTTCTACAACCTGAGTGAGTTTCATGTCGGAAAACTCACAATTGTTGAATCGTCAGCGATTTCAAACCGCTGTAACTGTCAACACACACTGTTTAAGGCATCAAAGCTTGGAAGCAGAACATAGATGCCTTGAGCGGGATTTGAACTGGGGTCTCTTGCGGGAGTGTCCAGTTGCCCTATACAGCTTCCCATTCATTTTCAATGGGGAAAAAAAAGTGAAAATAGCTTAATATTTCAAAAAGTATAAAAGATATCAAAAAGTTGTATAGAAGCACTCGATTCCCGGAAAAGCTGCACATTTTAATATTTGAATGGTTCCAATAGCTCAAACGGTGCGGCACTAGTTAGATGCCAAAAAACGTACGGAAGAACTATAATAATAAACTAGAAAAAGCATTTCCATAAGAAAATGCACTGTGAATGCTTTATGCTGAATGTATTCCCAATAACTGCTGACTGTAGCTCGAGAGTTTAAAACGTTCTTAAAAGTATTTTAAGAAAAATAGAAGTGGATAGAATAGGCTTGTACAGGTCCAGAACAAGTTAAAAGTCTTAAATTTCAAAATAAAGCATAATGAAAAAATATTAAGTAAGTATTAATAATTCAATAATTTAATAAAACACAGGTGAGTTGATCTACACAGTAAAAGTATAGATAACCCCTAAGATATGTTGATTGAATTTTGCAAGATTTTCCTGACATTGCTGAAGCTTAAAAAGCTTTGTTACAACAAGCAGAACATCCAGGTTCAATGTGCTGGTAATAAACATCAGTCTGAAGACAGTTGCCTGGACTGGGGTTCGAACCGGGATCTCCCGCTTCGCAGCGCAGCAGATTAACCGCTTGGCCATTTAAGAAGCTGAAATCGGCCGCGTCCGAAGGTGTATTAGACCCTCAGCTTGGTAACAAACATCAGTGTAAAATTAGTTGACACGACCGGGGATTGAACCCGTGGCCTCTGGGTCCAAAGCTCACCACACTATCCACTAGGCCAACAGGCAGCTTGAACCATCAGCTCGCGAAGGTCTATAAGAGGCTGACAGCAGCAGCGGCTGCGGCTACGAAACGATAGAAACGAAGCCCGCTAAACGGGTTCGTAGCGGCGAAACCGTAACAGTAATCACGACAACCACCATATCAAATGAAAGCCGAGAGTTTAATCTTCAACCTGTGTGAGTGTCATGTCGAAAAACTGACAATTGTTGAATTACAGCGAGTTCAAAACGATCAATCTGCCTGCTAATGAGGCGGGCAGATGACACAGAGGCAGCCGCTACGAGACAAATACGACAAAATGTGTCGGTCTTTCGGTTTTGCCATGTGCCCAGTTAGCAAGTAGACAAGTGTGTCTACATCTGAGTGAAAGAATCGTTTGAAAACAGCGAAAATTGCGGCCGTGGCGACAATTTACAAGTGAAAGTTTTAAGCTTGTGACAAAAAGACGATTAAAACAAAGCCCGCTAAACGGGTTCGTTGCGGCGAAACCGTAACAGTAATCACAAAAACCACCACATCAAATTAGAGCCAAGACTGATATCTACAACCTGTGTGAGTTTCATGTCGGAAGATTGACAATTGTTGAATTTACAGCGAGTTCAAAACGCTCAAATCTGCTCGCGAATAAGGCAAATTAGTTAGCAAGTAGACAAGTGCCTCTACATTAGAGTGAAAGAATCTTTTAAAAAGAGCGAAAATTGCGACCGTGGTGACATTTTACAAGTGAAAGTTTATATAGAAACCGCGGTTTGAATGTACTTCGTTCTACAACCTGAGTGAGTTTCATGTCGGAAAACTCACAATTGTTGAATCGTCAGCGATTTCAAACCGCTGTAACTATCAACACACACTGTTTAAGGCATCAAAGCTTGGAAGCAGAACATAGATGCCTTGAGCGGGATTTGAACTGGGGTCTCTTGCGGGAGTGTCCAGTTGCCCTATACAGCTTCCCATTCATTTTCAATGGGGAAAAAAAAGTGAAAATAGCTTAATATTTCAAAAAGTATAAAAGATATCAAAAAGTTGTATAGAAGCACTCGATTCCCGGAAAAGCTGCACATTTTAATATTTGAATGGTTCCAATAGCTCAAACGGTGCGGCACTAGTTAGATGCCAAAAAACGTACGGAAGAACTATAATAATAAAAAAGATTAGGAAAACAATACTGTGAATGCTTTAAAGCATTCACAGTGACTAGAAAAAGCATTTCCATAAGAAAATGCACTGTGAATGCTGACATGCCGAATGAATTCCATTGAATTGGTTAAACTGCTGAAGCAGTAAAAACATAGCTGAAGTAGCTGAATTTGTTTGAATGTCTGTAGAAGTAGAAAGAGTTGAACAAATTTGAATTCTAAAGTATTACTAAAATAGCTAGAGCAGTTAAGCTGTATGGAGCACAACTTGTTTGAACTTGATATGTTCGCAATGAGTGGGATTTGAACCCAAGTTTCCTGTAGCAGAGGGCAGTTGCTTAACCGTTACACTACCCAGTAGCATACAAGATGCAAAGCTGGAGGAACATAGGAGATGAAAAAAGGCAGTAGTGACAAGTTAATATGAAACAGCTGAAGCAATTAAAACAAACAACATGAATTGTTTGGATGTTTGCAGAAGTTGAAGCAGCTAAAGAAAGTTGAAATAGATTGATAAAAGTGCTAAAAGTTTAGTTCAAAAGCATTAAAAATCATACTTTTAAATAATGCCATGATGTTTGCAGAAGTTGAAGCAGTTGAAGAAAGTTGAAATAGAATGAATTCCATAGTATTGCTGAAACTGCTGAAGCAGTTAAAACATAGCTGAATGGAGCACAATTTGTTTGAATGTTTGTGGAAGCTGAAACAAATATATTGATAAAATTGCAGTTTAAAAGCATTAAAAATGTGACTTGTAAATTCTGCCATGAGCAGGAATTGAACTCAAGATTCCTACAGCAGAGGACAATCACTTAACCACTACACTATTGAGCAGCATACAGGACAAATAGCTAGAGGACCATAGAAGAAGTAATAAGTAGAAGTAGAAAGAGTTGAACAAGTTTGAAATACATTGCTAAAATTGCTTCAGCTGTAGATTAAAATTGTCACAGATGTTACTTTTATAGCATGCCCACAGTTGGATTTGAAGTCAAGATTACTAGAGCAGAGAGCAGTTGCTTAACCACTACACTAGTGACAAGTTAATATGAAACAGCTGAAGCAGGTCTCATACAGATTGCAAGCAGTTTTGAAAGTACCATCAGGTGCAATCTACTGATTGGTGGGCCAACAATTAGCACAGAACAGAATGTGCTAACCATCAAAGCCCAAACAGCTTGTTTTGGATGTCATTAGCTTGCCATGCAGTGTGAAGGTCATTTCCTGTCACAGCAGTTTCACTTAGGGTGTTGACAACTATTTATATAAAACGTGAATGTTAAGCACATCAAACGTTTACATCTCACACAAAGTACAGCCAACATTGTAATTCAATTGTTAATTTGCAGCAGTAGTCACTATTTATAAGCTGAAGCTGTTTTTCTGGGAAGGAGGTGTGAACATTCAAATGTGACCACCCCCACTTTTGAAACTGCTATAATGCAATTGTTAGGAACAACCAGAAGATGGGGCTGTGTGTAAAATATCTTAGAGTGTTTGACTTGTAAAGTCAGTGTCAGACACTAAGTAGACTGTGGAAACTGTTTAGTGCCACATTGGCTTCAAGAAACGTCGAAGAGTTATTGGTGTTGAAATCAACTGCTGAAACTGTTGACAGAGTGTTGCAGAATCCAGTAAAAGGTTCTGTACAATATATTGTGTACATGAGAGGCTTAAACAGGAAAAGCTGGATTTTAAAAGAATAAAGTTGAAATATATTGATAAAAGTGCAGTTTAAAAGCATTAAAAATGCAGAAATACTTTGCTGCTACACTAATGACAAGTTAATATGAAACAGCTGAAGCAGTTAAAACATAGAAGAACAGGAATTGTTTGTTTGCAGAAGTTGAAGCAGTTGAAGAAAGTTGAAATAGATTGATAGAAGTGCAGTTTAAAAGCATTAAAAATGCACAAATACTTTGCTACTACATTAGTGACAAGTTAATATGAAACAGCTGAAGCAATTAAAACAAACAGCAGGAATTGTTTGGATGTTTGCAGAACTTCTATAACATGCCCACAGCAGAAGTTAGAGTACTGCTTCAAAACTAAAGTTATGTGTTTGAAAACAAGAGAAGAAATAGTATCAAACAGACTGCAGGCAGGTTTGACAATACCATCAGATGCAATCTACTGATTGGTGGGCCAACAATTAGCACATTACACAACATGCTAATCATCAAAGCCCAAACAGCTTGTTATGGATGTCATTAGCTTGCCATGCAGTGTGAAGGTCATTTCTTGTCACAGCAGTTTCAGTTAGGGTGTTGACAACTATTTCTATAAAACGTGAATGTTAAGCACATCAAACGTTTACATCTCACACAAAGTACAGCCAACATTGTAATTCAATTGTTAATTTGCAGCAGCAGTCACTATTTATAAGCTGAAGCTGTTTCTGTGGGAAAGTGGTGTGAATATTCAAATGTGACCACCCCCACTTTTAAAACTCCTATAATGCAATTGTTAGAAATCATACTTTTAAATAATGCCATGTGAAGTTTAAGCAGTTGAAGAAAGTAAAAATAGATTGATAAAAGTGGTAAAAAGTTTGGCAGCTCCAGGACTGGTTTAATAGATGAGTTGCTTGCAAAGGCTTAGATGCCCTCAGTGGGGTTTGAACCGCAGTCTCCTGTGGGAGAGTCCAATTGGTCTATAGCAGTTTCCATTCATTTTCAATGGGGAAAAAAAGTTGAAAATAGCTTAATATTTCAAAAAGTATAAATTGTATCAATAAGCAAAATGGAAGCACTCGATTCCCGAAAAAGCTGAACATTTTAATATTAGAACGGTTCCTATAGCTCAAACGGTGCGGCCGGAGTTAGATGCCGAAAAGCGTACGGAATAACTATAATAATAACTAGAAAAAGCATTTCCATAAGAAAATGCACTGTGAATGCTGACATGCTGAATGAATTCCATTGAATTGGTTAAACTGCTGAAGCAGTTAAAACATAGCTGAAGTAGCTGAATGTGTTTGAATGTCTGTAGAAGTAGAAAGAGTTGAACAACTTGAACTTTGAATTCTAAAATATTGCTAAAAATGCTATAGCAGTAAAGCTGAATGGAGCACAATTTGTTTGAACTTCTGAAGTTTGCCACTAGTGCGATTCGAACCCTAGTCTCCTGGAGCAAAGGGCAGTTGCTTAACCATTACACTACTAAGTAGCACACAAGACTCAAAGCTGGAGGAACATAGGAGATGAAAGTTGCTTGAAAAGGCAATTGAAGAAAGTTGAAATAGATTGATAAAAGTTGTAAAGGTTTAGTTCAAACGCATTATTATTACAAGAGTAGTTTAATTGTAGAGTTAAAATGTCAAACATCTTACTTGTACATCATGCCCAGAGCGGGATTTGAACTCGGGGTTCCCACAGTAAGGAGCATTTGTTTAAGCAGTACAGTACTGATAGGAACATGTGTAGAGTAGTTCGAGGACTGGTTTAATAGATGAGTGGCTTGCAAAGGCTAAAATGCCCTCAGTGGGATTTGAACCGCAGTCTCTTGCGGGAGAGTCCAATTGGTCTATACCATTTTCCATTCATTTTCAATGGGCAAAAATTTTTGAAATTAGCTTAATATTTCAAAAAGTATAAATAGTATCAATGAGCAAAATGGAAGCACTCGAGTCCCGAAAGAGCTGAATATTTTGATATTTGAACGGTTCCTATAGCTCAAACGGTGCGGCCGGAGTTAGATGCCGTTAAGTGTACGGAAGAACTATAATAATAATAACTAGAAAAAGCATTTCCATAAGAAAATGCACTGTGAATGCTGACATGCTGAATGAACTCCATTAAATTGGTTAAACCGCTGAAGCAGTTAAAACATAGCTGAAGTAGCTGAATTTGTTTGAATGTCTGTAGAAGTAGAAAGAGTTGAACAACTTGAACTTTGAATTCTAAAATATTGCTAAAAATGCTAGAGCAGTTAAGCTGAATGGAGCACAATTTGTTTGAACTTGTGAAGTTTGCCACTAGTGGGATTCGAACCCTAGTCTCCTGGAGCAAAGGGCAGTTGCTTAACCATTACACTACTAAGTTGCACACAAGACTCAAAGCTGGAGGAACATAGGAGATGAAAGTTGCTTGAAAAGGCAGTTGAAGAAAGTTGAAATAGCTTGAAAAAAGTGCTAAAAGTTTAGTTCAAAAGCATTATTATTACAAGAGTAGTTTAATTGTAGTGTTGAAATGTCAAACATCTTACTTGTACATCATGCCCAGAGCGGGATTTGAACTCGGGGTTCCCACAGTAAGGAGCATTTGTTTAAGCAGTACAGTACTGATAGGAACATGGGTAGAGCAGTTCGAGGACTGGTTTAATAGATGAGTTGCTTGCAAAGGCTTAAATGCCCTCAGTGGGATTTGAACCGCAGTCTCTTGCGGGAGAGTCCAATTGGTCTATACCAGCTTTCCATTCATTTTCAATGGGCAAAAATTTTTGAAATTAGCTTAATATTTCAAAAAGTATAAATTGTATCAATGAGCAAAATGGAAGCACTCGAGTCCCGGAAGAGCTGAATATTTTGATAGTTGAACGGTTCCTATAGCTCAAACGGTGCGGCCGGAGATAGCGGTCGTAAAGTGTACGGAAGAACTATAATAACTAGAAAAAGCATTTCCATAAGAAAATGCACTGTGAATGCTGACATGCCGAATGAATTCCATTGAATTGGTTAAACTGCTGAAGCAGTTAAAACATAGCTGAAGTAGCTGAATTTGTTTGAGTGTCTGTAGAAGTAGAAAGAGTTGAACAAATTTGAATTCTAAAGTATTACTAAAATAGCTAGAGCAGTTAAGCTGAATGGAGCACAATTTGTTTGAACTTGTGATGTTTGCAATGAGTGGGATTTGAACCCAAGTTTCCTGCAGCAGAGGGCAGTTGCTTAACCATTACACTACCCAGTAGCATACAAGATGCAAAGCTGGAGGAACATAGGAGATGAAAAAAGGCAGTAGTGACAAGTTAGTATGAAACAGCTGAAGCAATTAAAACAAACAACAGGAATTGTTTGGATGTTTGCAGAAGTTGAAGCAGCTGAAGAAAGTTGAAATAGAATGAATTCCATAGTATTGCTGAAACTGCCGAAGCAGTTAAAACATAGCTGAAGTAGCTGAACAGGAGTTGAAGAAGCTGCAAGAACAAAGTTGAAGTAGTTGTACACTCTATATTGGATTTGAAGCACAGCAGCTGACAGTGAAGGCCTGCAGCCTAACCACACAGCTAAAAGTAGTAAAGGCTAAGTATTGGGAGTACATAAGTTGCCCCAACAGTTGAGAGCACACTTTGGTGTAATTTGTACAACTCATGGCCAAGGTGGATTTGAACCCACAATTCCCAGAGCAAAGTGCAGCTCCTTAACCACTGAGCTACTACATCACACAATGATGATGGAGGTACAGGGCGTTGACATTTCAGAAATAGCCAGGAGCTGCATAACGACTGCAGCTGCAATGTGGCAGAGTAGAGGAACTGCATACAGCTGTAAATACAAAAAGCTCAATATTTCTAAAAGTATAAAAGATATCAAAACGCAGAATGGAAGCACACTTCCCCTTAAAAAGCTGCACATTTTGATATTTGAACGGTTTCTGTAGGCCTAAGCGTGCGGGAGGAGTTAGGAGCCGACGGATGGCTCAGGAGAATATCAACGTTAACACTAGAAAAAGCATTTCCATAAGAAAATGCACTGTGAATGCTGACATGCCGAATGAATTCCATTGAATTGGTTAAACTGCTAAAGCAGTTAAAACATAGCTGAAGTAGCTGAATTTGTTTGAATGTCTGTAGAAGTAGAAAGAGTTGAACAACTTGAACTTTGAATTGTAAAATATTGCTAAAAATGCTAGAGCAGTTAAGCTGAATGGAGCACAATTTGTTTGAACTTGTGAAGTTTGCCACTAGTGGGATTCGAACCCTAGTCTCCTGGAGCAAAGGGCAGTTATTTAACCATTACACTACTAAGCTGCACACAAGACTCAAAGCTGGAGGAACATAGGAGATGAAAAAACTCGCTTGAAGAAGCAGCTGAAGAAAGTTGAAATATACTGAAGTTGTAAAAGTTTAGTTCAAATGCATTATTATTACAAGAGTAGTTTAATTGTAGAGTTAAAATGTCAAACATCTTACTTGTACATCATGCCCAGAGCGGGATTTGAACTCGGGGTTCCCACAGTAAGGAGCATTTGTTTAAGCAGTACAGTACTGATAGGAACATGTGTAGAGCAGTTCGAGGACTGGTTTAATAGATGAGTTGCTTGCAAAGGCTTAAATGCCCTCAGTGGGATTTGAACCGCAGTCTTCTGTGAGAGAATCTAATTGCTCTATACCAGCTTTCCATTCATTTTCAATGGGGAAAAATTTTTGAAATTAGCTTAATATTTCAAAAAGTATAAAAGATATCAATGAGCAAAATGGAAGCACTCGAGTCCCGAAAAAGCTGAATATTTTGATAGTTGAACGGTTCCTATAGCTCAAACGGTGCGGCCGGAGTTAGATGCCGTTAAGTGTACGGAAGAACTATAATAATAATAATAATAAAGATTTGAAAAACAATACTGTGAATGCCTTCAGCATTCACAGTGACTAGAAAAAAGCATTTCCAGAAGAAAATGCACTGTGAATGCTGACATGCTGAATGAATTCCATTGAATTGGTTAAACTGCTGAAGCAGTTAAAACATAGCTGAAGTAGCTGAATTTGTTTGAATGTCTGTAGAAGTAGAAAGAGTTGAACAACTTGAACTTTGAATTCTAAAATATTGCTAAAAATGCTAGAGCAGTTAAGCTGAATGGAGCACAATTTGTTTGAACCTGTGAAGTTTGCCATGAGTGGGATTTGAACCCAAGTTTCCTGCAGCAGAGGGCAGTTGCTTAACCATTACACTACTGAGTAGCATACAAGATACAAAGCTGGAGGAACATAGGAGATTAAAATAGGCAGTTGAAGAAAGTTGAAATAGCTTGAAAAGAGTGCTAAAAGTTTAGTTCAAAAGCATTATTATTACAAGAGTAGTTTAATTGTAGTGTTAAAATGTCAAACATCTTACTTGTACATCATGCCCTAAGCGGGATTTGAACTCGGGGTTCCCACAGTAAGGAGCATTTGTTTAAGCAGTACAGTACTGATAGGAACATGTGTAGAGCAGTTCGAGGACTGGTTTAATAGATGAGTTGCTTGCAAAGGCTTAAATGCCCTCAGTGGGGTTTGAACCGCAGTCTCTTGCGGGAGAGTCCAATTGGTCTATACCAGTTTCCATTCATTTTCAATGGGCAAAAATTTTTGAAATTAGCTTAATATTTCAAAAAGTATAAATAGTATCAATGAGCAAAATGGAAGCACTCGAGTCCCGGAAAAGCTGAATATTTTGATAGTTGAACGGTTCCTATAGCTCAAACGGTGCGGCCGGAGTTAGATGCCGTTAAGTGTACGGAAGAACTATAATAATAACTAGAAAAAGCATTTCCATAAGAAAATGCACTGTGAATGCTGACATGCCGAATGAATTCCATTGAATTGGTTAAACTGCTGAAGCAGTTAAAACATAGCTGAAGTAGCTGAATTTGTTTGAATGTCTGTAGAAGTAGAAAGAGTTGAACAACTTGAACTTTGAATTGTAAAATATTGCTAAAAAGCTAGAGCAGTTAAGCTGAATGGAGCACACTTTGTTTGAATTTCTGAAGTTTGCTATGAGTGGGGTTTGAACCCAAGTTTCCTGCAGCAGAGGACAGTTGCTTAACCATTACACTACTAAGTAGCACATAAGATGCAAAGCTGGAGGAACATAGGAGATTAAAAAAGGCAGTTGAAGAAAGTTGAAATAGATTCATACAAGTGCTAAAAGTTTAGTTCAAAAGCATTAAAAATCATACTTTTAAATAATGCCATGATGTTTGCAGAAGTTGAAGCAGTTGAAGAAAGTTGAAATAGAATGAATTCCATAGTATTGCTGAAACTGCTGAAGCAGTTAAAACATAGCTGAAGTAGCAAAACAGGAGTTGAAGAAGCTGTAAGAACAAAGTTGAAGTAGTTGTACACTCTATATTGGATTTGAAGCACAGCCCCTGACAGTGAAGGCCTGCAGCCTAACCACACAGCTAAAAGTAGTAAAAGCAGAGTTTTGGGAGTTTGTAGGTTGCTAAAACAGTTGAGAGCAGACTTAGATGTAATTTGTACAACACATGGCCAAGGTGGACTTGAACCCATGATTCCCAGAGCAAAGTGCAGCTCTCTAACCACTGAGCTACTGCACCACACAATGATGATGGAGGTGCAGGACGTTGACTTTTCAGAAATAGTCAGGAGCTGCATAACTACTGCAGCTGCAATGTGGCAGAGGAGAGGAACTGCATACAGCTGTAAATACAAAAAGCTCAATATTTCAAAAAGTATAAAAGATATCAATACGCCAAATGGAAGCACACTTCCCCTTAAAAAGCTGCACATTTTGATATTTGAACGGTTTCTGTAGGTCAAAGCGTGCGGGAGAAGATAGGTGCCGACGGATGGCTCAGGAGAATATCAACGTTAACACTAGAAAAAAGCATTTCCAGAAGAAAATGCACTGTGAATGCTGACATGCTGAATGAATTCCATTGAATTGGTTAAACTGCTGAAGCAGTTAAAACATAGCTGAAGTAGCTGAATTTGTTTGAATGTCTGTAGAAGTAGAAAGAGTTGAACAACTTGAACTTTGAATTCTAAAGTATTGCTAAAAATGCTAGAGCTGTTAAGCTGAATGGAGCACCATTTGTTTGAACTTGTGAAGTTTGCCACTAGTGGGATTTGAACCCTAGTCTCCTGGAGCAAAGGGCAGTTGCTTAACCATTACACTACTAAGTTGCACACAAGACTCAAAGCTGGAGGAACATAGGAGATGAAAAAACTCGCTTGAAGAGGCAGCTGAAGAAAGTTGAAATATACTGAAGTTGTAAAAGTTTAGTTCAAACGCATTATTATTACAAGAGTAGTTTAATTGTAGTTTTAAAATGTCAAACATCTTACTTGTACATCATGCCCAGAGCGGGATTTGAACTCGGGGTTCCCACAGTAAGGAGCATTTGTTTAAGCAGTACAGTACTGATAGGAACATGTGTAGAGCAGT
The DNA here is from genome assembly GCA_030770545.1 of Macropodus opercularis. Taxonomy (NCBI): domain Eukaryota; kingdom Metazoa; phylum Chordata; class Actinopteri; order Anabantiformes; family Osphronemidae; genus Macropodus; species Macropodus opercularis. The sequence continues at coordinate 3,838,412 of CM061105.1, forward strand.
TCGAGGACTGGTGTAATAGATGAGTTGCTTGCAAAGGCTTAAATGCCCTCAGTGGGATTTGAACCGCAGTCTTCTGCGGGAGAGTCCAATTGGTCTATACCAGCTTTCCATTCATTTTCAATGGGCAAAAATTTTTGAAATTAGCTTAATATTTCAAAAAGTATAAATTGTATCAATAAGCAAAATGGAAGCCCTCGAGTCCCGAAAGAGCTGAATATTTTGATATTTGAACGGTTCCTATAGCTCAAACGGTGCGGCCGGAGTTAGATGCCGTTAAGTGTACGGAAGAACTATAATAATAATAATAATAATAATAATAAAGATTTGAAAAACAATACTGTGAATGCTTTCAGCATTCACAGTGATAAAGATTTGAAAAACAATACTGTGAATGCCTTCAGCATTCACAGTGATAAAGATTTGAAAAACAATACTGTGAATGCTTTCAGCATTCACAGTGATAAAGATTTGAAAAACAATACTGTGAATGCTTTCAGCATTCACAGTGATAAAGATTAGAAAAACAATACTGTGAATGCTTTCAGCATTCACAGTGATAATAATAATAAAGATTAGAAAAACAATACTGTGAATGCTTTCAGCATTCACAGTGATAATAAAGATTAGAAAAACAAACCTGTGAATGCTCTAAAGCATTCACAGGGATTATTCCAAATCATGGTGGGGTGGATGGATTGGAGGTCATTTTTAGAGATAGAATGGAGAGAGCGGCGCAGGCAGAGGCCGCACACACAGGGAAGAGTAGAGTTTTGTTTCTGACAGACAGTGCCGGAGACAGAGTGAAGAAGACCTAACAGGAGTAGCTCATCAGTGGCCATCACGGTGCTCTTCACTGATTGAGGGTATAATGTATAAATAGCCTAAGGGTTTGAGCCCCAAGCTGACAAATAGGCAGGCGCTGGCACTTTATCTCAGATCATTGCTCTGGGTGAGAGGAGGTGGCTCTGCACGACATTCCGTGGTAGATAATAATCCTTCAACATGGTTAAAGCAGAGACAGACGCGCTCGACAGGGGAAGGGGGGAGAGAGAGGAAATGAAATGAAAAGGTATGTAAATTAATAAATGGTCAAACAGTGGAACAACTGACAAAAATAGATTTGAAATAAAAGATTCAGGTGAATTTTCAATTCCCAGCATCTAACGTTTGCCTTTTTGTGCCCATTTTGTGACAGCTGTGTTAAGAGATTTGTTCTAAATCAAGCAGCCTGAGTTTTTTTCACAGCAGGGGATAAGAGGAGAGTCTTTACTGCACACACGCACACACACACACACACACTCAGCTTCTACTTTTAACTCTTGATCCCTAACCTCTACCCCCCCTCTCCAAAGATAGCGATAAAAGGAGAAGGAAGTGGCATCCTTTTCTCTGAGGGGGGTCGGTCAGCGTAATCACATCTTTCTCACTTCCTGGCAACGGCCTCTGTGAAGAGTAGTAGCACACGGTTGCTATGAGTATGATCATTTATCAGGTTATCGGTGTGGCTGGGGATTTGAGACAAGGGGGATTTGCTGATTTTTTTTTTTTTCTCGCTTAACACAAGCGCGAATGGATCGCGAAGGCAGACAGAGATTTAAATCCACTAGACTTTATCGCAAGGTTGTTAATTAGTAAACATGCACTTTAAAGTCAATTGGGGACTTTGTTGCCCAGAGACAATGGTAATATTAATAATTCAGTAAAGCATTTATACAGTACAATACCCACCTACACACACACACACACACACACACTCCGAATTTGGAAGCAGATTTAAACACATTTATTGTTCAGGTGTGTCGTTTAGTTGCGATTTGATTTCTCTTGTCGACAATCATCACTAAACTAAAATTCACGGCCCCGCGCAGGCTAAAGAGTGGGAGCCCCAAGCCAGTCAGGTGAAAGCGAACCAGCCTTTTGAATGAGACATACTACACAACTGCTTGAAGAACATCAAGCACATGCTGCTGCCAGCGAGGAGCACGGGCGGTTTCTGTGACATATAGGACAGACATCTGAGGCGGCGGTATCTAAAGTCTGAGTTGGCCAGATTCAACGAAGCTACAGTAAACTAGACGCAGTAAATTCTGAAGAATTGTTGCCGTCCTGTGTTTCCAGCTGCTCGTCTTGCTGACTGTACAGAGGCTCTTCTGGCGTTGAGCGCTAACACAACTCTCACAGGACTCAATTAGAACACAGACACGCGGCCTGTCGGATGCCATCGCCGTATGTGCGTCTGTGCGTGTCCTTGTTTAAGTGTGCAAGTGTTTATTTATTTATTTATTGCATCTGTAGGCGTGCGAACCGTGTTCGTCTGAGTCACAGACGAACACGGTTACGCGGAGAAGCCTTCCATCTAATGAGCTGCTCATTAACGAACCTCTACAGCCAAAGATAGCTTCGCTTCCTCTCAGGGCCTTGTGAGGATCAACCCCTCTAAAAAGAATTTGTGCAAAAAATACACTAGTAGTCATACTTAAATAGATGAAGGCACCAGCTCAGATCTATGCAACGTTGTGAAGAATCTCGGACAATGAATAAATACGATCTTATTTCAGCAGCTGATTATATTAGAACGTTCTAATGAGGTTGAAACTTACAATCCAATCGTGTTTTTAACATGTTTGATATAACTGTTTGTTTTGTGACGAGTGAGGCATTCGTTTAGTCAGAGAAAACCTAAACATTCAAGGGTGTTATTCCATCAAACTTTGAAGCAAAACTCATTTTAAAGATGATGATTTAAAGAAGAAACAGCTTGAGCCGCTTGTGACTGCGTCCCTCTATAAGTCCTGAGCTCATTAATAAAGCAGGTGATTCATTAAACACGTTGGACCCGTTTACGTTAGCCAGGATAGTCCGCAGACAAGCGTCATTATGATTGGATGAACTCGTTTTAATTCCCACCACATGACGTCCAGTTATTTATAGCCTCTCGTTACTCATCTCTGCAGTGATGTCATTGTAGGCAGAGATAATTGGGAGTAAGTTTGCTAGTCCTAATTTCCCAATTGACTCTTCTCCTGGCCTTTTTAAAATAGATTCTTTCCATGTAAAAGGTTAAGCACTGGAAGAAGGAGGAAAAAAGTCTATTGGAATTCATCAGCGTCAGTTCAGCTTCTAAGTGACTGGTGCTAACAGTCCCCAGATCCCTTACAGTGATCTCTGTCCCTCTCGTTCTCCCAGGCAGCTCCTTTTAATCTGTTTCTCCCAACTCTCCAGTGCCCACAGGGAACAAACTTATACCTATTGCTTCAGTACAACCCTCGGTGCAGTTTTAGCGTCTTGCAAACACCTTTCCCCGCCTTCAACTTTGCCGCTGGGCCCCAAACATCTTGAACTACTTGCATCACGGGGTCGAACTCTTCTGTACGTCTTTTCACGTAGTCTACAGGCTCCTACTTGTAGAGAAACACCTCATCCAGTAATGTGGGGCCCCAAATCATCATCATCAGGAACAACTAAGGGGGGGAAAGGTGATTTCTGTACATTCTATAACTAAATTTAGACTCAAACAAGACAAATTGTGCTTTCTTTTTCCCCATGGGCTCGGGAGGACGTTTTGTAAAAGCTTCATTATCAAACTCCAGTTAGAGGTTAGAACAAAAGACATTTCCCCTCTCGTGTTCAAAGGCCTATGTTTAAAGTAAGAATCACAAGGTGAATGCGCTCAAGGACTACAAACAGACATGTCTCTCTGTGGGCTGACAGTGGAGACATTCACATCTTCCAGCTTCATCTTAACTGAATCATTTCAAGAAAGTACAGAAGACATTTCACAGAGAAACACATTACTCACTCCTGGTTGACCTTCACGTCAGCAAAAATAAATAAACACAGTCAAACATTTCACATGTTTTTTGTTGATTAGAGATGGTAGTATATTGTATTAGTTACCATTAAAACATCTTTGGTCTTTAAAACATTAGTTAAATCAAAGACTCAGACAGCTCTGATAATTAATTGAGGAAAAATAGAAACACAACTAAACATGCTCCAGGTGGTTGCGTTCTCAATGTTTGATAGTAGTAGTAAAGGTTGTGTTACATTATTGGGACAGATCTTGATGGAAACAAACCCTTGACATTGGTACAAATTTTCATGTTCCATGTTGTGATCAAGCTGGTTTCCAAATTCTTTATTATTCCACACAACATATATAATGAATTTACAGTAAGTCAAAATAATTTAGATTTGATTAATTTTTACCCATTTACTGTAGCTATTCAGTAAATCTTTGACATCATTCAGTTTATTAGTGTGGCAAAAGGTGCGTGAAAGACTTTAAATGTGTTACTGATCATAACATGAAACACCTATTTGACAGTTTCAATTAAAAGAATGCAAAATAATAACTTTTAAAAGTGCAATCCATGAGAGAGCTGTGACTTACATATCCAACGTCAACCGTAAAGTCACATTAAATGCTGTTTAAACATTTTCAAACTCCTTTAGGATGTACCAATATACCAAGTTAGGCCTTTCTGCCTCGAGAATATCCTGTTCACCCACTTGGCTCTGTAACCTTCACACATAAAGAAACTATGGCATCAAGCCAAAGGCCTAAAAACATAAACAGAGCACTGCTATAACTTTGGCAACATTTGCAGCTTGAGCGGGTGCACAATTAAAACCCATCTGTTCACAGACAAACGCAGTCCTGCCCCATCTGGGTTCTTTTTGCTATCTGAGACCTTGGGAGTATTCAAGGATAATGTCCCCTTATTACCATCGGTGCCATCAGAGCCCGGAATGGCTTTGCTTTAATGTATGAGGTCAGAATGCTAAAGGATGCTTTACAGTGGTTAAGCACAGGTTGGCATCAGGCATCTGTCCACCATTTACAATGCTCTTTAATAACAGGAAGGAATCAACATAAGAACACAGAACCAGCCTGGTATTGTTGGTCAGACTGAAAATAATATTTCAAGACCCAAGGCCTATTAATATCCTGAGAGATGACGAGTGTCACATCATGAAGAAGAATAAAAAAGTTCTTTCACAGCCGTGACCTCCTGAACTCAGTGTTTCATTTTTACAATCTAGAATTTAAATAGAATTTAGGAACAGTAACATTTAAATTAACTTCTTTTGCTTGGAAGAAAAGAAGAACTACTAATAAAGTTGGCATTAAAGATGTCACCCTCACGTAGACGGACAGATGCATGAGGATGCATATGAAGAATCCATCTCTGCTTGCAGACACACAAACCAGTTCTGCGTGACAGTGATTTCCCACATCATTCATACAAACACCCTGCAGTGTATTCCCCTGCTGGGAATGGTGGGACGTCCTTCGGCGACCTGAAGCAGCGGCTGACAGGACCGCTCAGCTCCCGGCGGTCGGCCACGTCAGGCTGCATCTTCCCGGAACTGGAGCCCCCAGATGTGTGGAGCACAAAATGAGTTTCATGAACACTGAACAGCTAAATACGCACAAAGTGAGGCCTTTTTCTCCTCAGGCTTCTGGCTTCATGAAATTAAACTATTACTGGAGTTAAAAGACAGTCGCTGAGTACGTCCAAAAACATCTTTAATGCTTTACACCACGCTTTAGCTTTATTAATGTAGGATGATGGTTAGATTCTTCAGACACTCATCCCTCTCATAGAAGCTCTAAGCTCTTCCTCTAGTTTCTGACGTTAACTCCTGTCAGACTTGACCCCTTCATTCAGCCTCACATCTCTTCCCATTTTTTTATACCCAGACTGGACAGTTGTAAGCTGAATGTTCAGGAGACTGAAAGATTACAGATACTTACACAAATACACAATCAGTGATACTGAAAATAATTATTCGAGACCAAAGTGAATCGTTAAAACCTGAGTGAGTTCAGATATTTGAAGCTGCACTGGATGCTTCACCTTCATTTTCCTAGCGGGATCCATTGTTTTGGGTTTTTTTTTTTTCTGCGAGCTGGAAGATGAGACACCCCCCGTGCATATGAAACTTGGCATAATGCAAGTAACATTTGTAGTAACGCGTACACATATCAACAAAGAGCCATAATCATCCTGTTAGTGGGTGTTAAGCCCACAAAGGCGTCATGCTGGCTTGTCTAATCCTCTCTTTGGCTTTCACACTTCCTCCTCTTTAACTATTTTTCTATTTCGTAGTCTCTCGGCATAATACCTCAGAACTCGGGGAGATGTGGGCTTTTATGCCAACCTTGAAGGAGAAGGGAAAATTGTGCCGTTAGTTGAAATTGATCATCTTTACGACTACGGAAGTTGAAGGTATCACACTGAACCGATTTTTTTTTTTTCATTTTTGTGTTACGATCGCCCACAAGAGTCCAATAAGCTGCTCTCTGATAGTATTACTGCTCTGACGTGTTGTCTTTCCTCATATTGGTTTTTCCCCAAACAGAACTGATTTAGTTCCCTCACTTGCACAATGGCTTCGAGAAGGAACGACAGGGGACGTGTCGGAGATGTAAATATGTCTCATATTTGGGATTTGTGTGCCTGCGTGTGATGTCACATAAGGCTTTGCAGAAACATTCTTGAGATTGATGCCGGTTTTTGTCGTTTGGTGCTTTCGTGTGTAGCAAAAGGTTACAGTTCCAATACCCGCTTGCCATATTGCTTTCATTCATTCTCATTCTGTAGGTATAGTGCAACTACAGCAAGTCATTGTGCTGTAAATTGTATATCATTCAGTTTCAAATCCAGTGTAATACATGTAGTAGAATATACAGTCACCCTGCATTGCATTTGTTGCATTTCTTCAAAAAAATTTAATTTCCTACAATTTTTTTTTGAAGCATTTTGAAACATCCTGTTAGACAAATGTTTTTAATCTGGAAAAACAATCTCTTGTCCGTTTGTACAGTACTAATGATGATAAATACAGAGTCAATTACTAAATTCTACATTTAGCTGGCGTTGTGAACTATAGATAGTAAAGTCAATAGTTACTTGCGTTTTTGAGGTCAGCGCAGAGGTGGGCTCCTGGTTTTCACCTGCGTGTCCAAAGCTGCAGGTCGTCAGCGGAGCATTCGGTCTCGGTAATCTGAAATCAACGCTTTATCAAGAACCAAATGTAATTACACTGCATCATGATAAATGACTCCCTAAACTTCTAGTCTCCCTCTCTATCTGAAACGAATCTACATCAATTTACTGTGTCTAGTCACCGTAGCGATCGCGAGCCATTTACTGCTGCTTGCGATGGCCAACCCAACATTCCGAATCCCCTGACTCTCCCTTAGCTCTCACGTGTGTTTTGACTGTTGACCCTCCAGACTGATGCTGGGGGGGGGGGCATAACAGTTCTAATAAGAAGTAGGACACTTGTTAACTGAAGGCCCAGTTGTGTCTTTCATATTAGCATTAGTAACCCAAATAAGAGCTTTAAAGTAATTTGCTATGTGGGTGAGATTTATTCCTCCGCAGTGGTACTTGCCCACTGCTAATTGTGTTTTCATTCAGCGGTGGGGAAGTGCTAAGTGGCCATTGGAAAGATTAGTGGAAGTATTCAGTGAGTAAGTGGCTAAGAGACCGGCCCTCGCTCTCCAGTGATGCTGGATCTGGCAGACACTGTGCAACTTGTATTCATTTTGTATGATGTTAACAGTTAGTTATGGTTATTAATGGGTCCCAGACGCAGAGATGGGAGGAAGGTTCAGGTCAGTTCATACAGTTTCTTGGCAGTATGCGAAGATTGACTGCAACAGTGAGTCAATATGGACTTACTCTACACTGTAACAACTCCAGTAACTCAGTAACTCGGCATGGAGCCTGGACAGATAGGTGCGGTGTGGATCCACGGGTCGCTGGAAAAAATCTGGTTTCAGCTTAACTGATGCCGTCCACGCTGATTTTTCATACGCAGCTCACGCCTTGTGCAGGATTCCGCAGCGCGTGTGAAATGGGCTCCGCACTGTCGTAACTTCTGGTGCTAATCTCCATCCACATCACACAGTCTTGCCATCGTCACTCCACTAAATGCAAATTTCGTGCACGCTAACCCTTACGTGAGCAGCGTCAGCGATGCGCGATCGATGGCGACTTTAATGTGTCACAGACACTTTGAAGCGTTTTTTTTTTTTGACAGCTCCGGGCCCTCTGCTTTCCACTCCGTCTCCCCCAGTCGACATCACCGCGGAACGCAAGAGGCCGAGCGCTGCCTGCGTGCGCCTGAAGACATCCTAAGTCGAAACCATATTGCCTGTCATGTTTGCAACTGAATTAAAAGAGCCGAGGAAGGAGGACGATCATTGAAGTTGTTGTTGCGAGTAATCATGTGGGATTTGATGAGGGGAACTTCAGTGGGATGAAACTTAGAGACGGGGGAGACAGAAAAAAAGGAAGATGTTCCAGACGTTCACCGCTATGTGTGACAGGTAGTTATAAACCCATCAACTGTCATCCGGACTGTCACAGAGACAGTGACGATACTGTACACAAGGGTTTACGTGCAAGACAGAACATTACGTTTTTGCAAAGCATTAAAAATGAAAATGTGTGGTACCTAAACAATGGAGTAAGTTAAATGGTTGGAAGGAAAAGGAAGAATGTGAGGCGCATTTTTTTTTCTTTACACCAAGAATTCACATCACACGTTACAATTTGGTTCACTGACCGGGGGAGGCGCTTGTTAGTTAGGCGTTCACTCGCAGAGCGGTTTCAAATTTATGCCTCGTGGTATTTTTGTTTCAACAGCCTGGCAAAGAGACGCACATCGAGTTATTATAACAAGCCGTTCACCTCTCCCGACCCCATCAACTCGTCCCGTTCGGACGGGAGCAGTTTCAAGGCCGTCTTTTATCGATTCCGCCTGCTGAGTGAAACGTCTTGGACGAATGTCCGCTTCGTTTGCTGGATGTGAGATCTTTCAACAAGTTCACCTGTGAAACCAAGTGGTTTTTCAAAATTCTCACCTGTCTAGACACTCCCCTGCTCCTGGCTGTACCGTGGCTGGCCTCACGCCACCCTCACATCAGCTGCTAATGCCTCGCTAGTCGTCTTTGTTCAGCCCAGTCTATTTCTCCTGACATTGCCATTTCTGGTATTGATTTGTCTGGGGCTTCTGCTGTCTGCCATGACCTCAAGGAAGTTTTTAGTTTTAATGCTTAGCAGGGATTTCTTTGTCAGAGACGTTTTGTTTTCTGTTCATCAGTCCATTCATTAGACACCTGCTTGACAGTGAATTTATTCTCCTAAATGATAGTGTTTTGTTGTTGTTTTTCTGCGTCGGCAGTCAAAAAAGTCTTCCAGCCTTGCAGATTTTTGTTAATAAATGGTCGAGCTGGAAACTTTTCGTGTGCTAGTAGTTCATTAGTAACACATACTATACATTCAGTTCCACTGAATCCTTCACCTACACTGTTTTCTCCAGACCAGTGTCAGAAAATCAATGGGATAAAATCCAATACATAAAGAAGTTCCTCGGGGTCTAGTTGTGTCACATGGATCACAAAGCCACGTCTCAGGGTCAGTAAAGGTTGATGTATCTGTGACATACGTGAACCTGTGCTGAACGTTTCCCGCACCGTCGGCCTGCAGATGTAAGGGAGTCTGGAGAGGCCGTGGTAAACATTCCCAGTTTGCTGGTGGGCCACTGATGGTTTGAGGAGGCATAGTCACGGAGGGTCGGGCAGATCAGGTCACAGCTGCCTCGACTCCGCTCTCCATTGTACTGCGTATGGTTTGCCGGCTCTGAATGTGCTCTTACCCTTGTAAGGACTTAAATGAACAGATCTCAGCCAGCTTCTCACTTAGCTTTTGTCTCTGCTTGATGATGTCATGAATCACTTACTCAGCCCAGAGATGGTAATTTCGGGGCTGTGTGGTCACCCATTATGGAAAATAATCCCCCCTCTCACCCCTCCAGCCCTTTTAACTGATAGATTTGGAGCGAGCCAAATTGTTCATAAATAATAGACACAAAGTCATAAATGTCAGGAAAAGGGAGAAAAACAGACAGACGAATTCTTCCGGCGTGATGGCAGCGCTAATGATTACTACTGAGAATGTGCGATGGAGGAGGGAGCGAGAGGGAGAGAGGCAGGGGTGGAGTGATGCTTAGGAAGCACTAAAGATGGATTGAGAGCAAAACATAATCACACATAAAAGCGTATGGAGAGGCAGCAGGGTGCATGATGAATAAAGGAGAATTTGTATGTATCTGTGCGTGTGATCTGAGCATTGATGGATGAAAAGGGGCAGAGAGATAAAGAGAGGTGCAGGTCAGAGGGAAGGCGAGAGCATCGAGCACATCGATCTGGCTAATGGTCATAACGCGACTCGGTGCGCGTCTCTAAGTGTAGCTGTAGCTGTGGATAACAGGTGGTACTGGAGAAATGAAATGTAGCGATGACATTTATTGTGACGGCCGGACGTTTAGCCTTTTAAACAGATGATTTTAAAATAATATGCGGGAATATACAAACATTATAGTTTCCAAAAAGACAAATTTACAGTGAGAATGGATTTTATCCTTTCCCACCGGAATGAAATCCATATGAATACATACATTTCTGGACTTTAATCTCCTGCAACCTATGCATAGATCTTCTGTACCTTTGAAAGCTTAAACCATCGGGATTCTTTTTATTTTAGGATTCACCTGACACAGAAAACACTGTCACTCGAAGTGTAACAGAAGTCACTAAGCCACTATGAAAAAGCTTCATTTTTATTTAACTCCCTGTTAGTGTAGCCGGAAATGTTGTTAAATTAATGTAGCTGAATCATTTTAAAGCCAGGCTGGAGGGTTTGAAATAGTGAAGCAACCACTCACAGAAGCAGGGGATCTGATAATCGCAATGGCACCAGAGAGTACAACTAGAATTCGTAAAGTAAATACAGTGCAGCCATGTAAAAAAAAAAAAGCAATAACCAAAAAAAACGTTGCCATTGTAATTTGGCCTTGTGCACATTCTGTGCGTAGAAAGAGAGAGAGAGGGAGAGGTTACAGAAAGGCTACAGGGAGATGGGACTGACACACAGAGGCAGAAAACTCAAAGGAGACACCAAGACAACCCCACCCCCAACTCTCTAGTCCTGAACAGAAGACTCGCACACGGGAAGAGCAGCAGACACGTCAACAGACTGTGTCATCCGGGATCACTGAGCACTGTAATAGACTGGAGTCTCGTCAGCTGGGCTCAGCTCAGGTCGACTTGGGTGCGGATTTCCTCGCTGTACCTCTGCCAACAACAGCGCATGGGAATATAATTCTCCAGTAAAGCCCAAACAATCCTAGAAGGTCTCACTTTGGGAGAAAAATCTATATATATATATTTATTATACTGTAATTTGCCTTTGTGTTCATGAAGTTTCAGCCAGAAAAACATCTGCACGGATGGGACATTTCATTTCATCCAATATGTAGTAAACAAACATTATAAAAAAAAAAATACCGCCCACACGAAGACATGTTATGAGCTGTATTATTCGAGATTATTATTCAATAATTGTTATTTGTATTTTTTTAACCCTGGCCCATTCCAAGGGCTAATGGTTCATTGACACAATGTCAGCAGAACGAGTAAAAAAATATTAAAGAAATTAAAAAGTTCACACTTTCTAAAAGGTTAAGCCGACCTGTAACCTTGTATTCAAACTAAATGTGTTTTACACTATGTAGCTGGTCATTAACAAGAGACACAGAGCGTCGAGCTATTTTTAAATCCTCTGAATAAATTGGGATAATGCTAATATGGAGTTTTAAGTGGCTGGAACTCTGAGGTGAGGGTGTGTGTTTGCGTCCGCCCACAGTTCATCGACAGTCTTTCTTACTAAACACGAGCTACTGTTTGTGTCACTAATATGATTTGGACCTTCACATACACTTTGAACCAACTGTTCGGTGCTTTTACAGGACTTAACAGTTAATTGTCAGATCACTCATGTGTCTGAACGATACTGTGAACATGAGGCTGTAGGTGCGAGGTGAGTATAACTGCAGATTAACAGGTTGTTGTGGGCAAAAAAAAAGGATATTATTATATAAAATACCCCACAAGTACCTAATTATGTTATAATCTATTTCTTCGCATCCCTTTTTCTCCCCCTCCTTCCTCCTTGTCTCCTTGCAGATGAATTCAAAGCCTTCCTCAAGCGTTTGCCCACTAACCGGTTTTTGAACGTGTCCACCATCGCCGGCTTCTGGTCGGCCGACTTGGCCCTGCAGAAGCGCTACGCGCAGCTGGAGTCCAGCGCTGCCCTGGTCGTGAGCAAAGCCCAGAAGATCGTCAGGAAACTTTTCACCCTGAGCAAACGCTGCCCTAAACAACCTCACATCAGCCTCCCCCGAGAGAGGTGGGTTTATAAAGATGTAAAGTTGAACATTATCAATTACATTTAAAGGGGAATTCATGTAAATTTGCACAGTTTTTATGTACAAGAGGCTAATAAAAATATGCTCACGTCCACAATAACGATAGGTAGGTGCCCAAATGAACAATGAATCTGGATAAACATTCCTGCTGTTCATAATGACCAACAGTTGTCAACCAGTGTCATTGTCGTCTGAAATAGGCTCAGAATGAAGGTGATACAGTAGTTGGGCTGTTAAAAGTAACAATAATGATGGTATAAAATACATAAAGCAAAAACAAAATCTTCTTCCTTGCACAACTTTGATTCATCATATATTTTTGGGCATTGGGAAGACGGAAACAACGCAGGGATTCCCCCTCGATAGTCAGCGAGCCTGTCAGTCATTCCAAGGGAGACGTGCAGGCAGCCGTGTTAATAGAAGGAAATGGGCCTTGTTATTGGCTGAGGGGGGCTTCGTGGGGTAAAGCATGTGGTTTTGTGGCAAGCAGTAATCAAGTCATTGCCTTCACAGACAGTTTGGCACTTGCTTATAAAGGAGGGCTTTTATTTCCACGTCAGTCCTCTCTGCCTTCCCATCGCTCCGTTCGTCCCTTCTCAGTCTCAGCCTCAACACCTTTTGTGTTTCCTGGCTCCCTCTCTCTCTCTCTTTGTGTCCCACCCCTGTCACTCAAAGTCTTTAACCGACTTCGTATCTGCAAAACCAGGTTATCAGCTGCCGAAGCCTCCCTATTTCTTCCTGCTTTTGTTTTATCATCCTTTTCTACTGTCTACACACGCAGAGGCCTTGTGGGGGTGGATAATTTGTTGGAACGTTTTAGGCAATGTTGTTTGTGATGCTCTTGAACTCAGCCTGGGGACAGATTCTCCTCAGAGGCAATTTCAGGCGGAATAAGTTGCTGCTGTTGCTGCACCAAAAGTGTCGGTGTATGTGTATATCTATGTATGTCTGCTTTTCTGTCCAGCAGTCGTACGCCACCGTTCCACAAGCTCTAATTTATCATTTACAAACAGAAAGAACAGGAAATACTGTCATCAGATATGTTCGTATGTAAAATATGTAGTACAATGTACTACGCTTGCCAAAATATAAAACAAGCAACTGATGCCAGTTGCGAGTGAATTACAGTAATTTTCCCAATGAGTGATGCGCTAGAGTTCCTCAGTAAATTGTTTATTATTTTATGTACGTGAAAAACAGTAACTTTTAAATAACCATTTCTCCGTGTGAACAGCACGAGTGTGTATCGCTTTTTATGCAAACCTCGTCCAGGTTCTTCATTCCTTCAAGGCAACTTCTCTGTATTGACTGTGAACCTGCTCAGTTCTCCACTGAATAGATCTTCTATATGTATATATATATATATATATATATATATATATATATATATATAAAATTTTTTTTTTTACACTGATCACTGATTACCCGCTGGTGTTGCACTTTGGGGGTTTATTCGAATCTCCCTAAAGGCAGCCCCTGCGACTTGCTGCGTTTCAGCTGGGTTTTCTTTTAGCGCTACATTCCTTTTTTATTCTTTGACTTTATTTCATCTCAGAGTTTCAACACTCGCGCGCCTGGATTGTTTCTCATTCAACATCTTTTTCATTTTGTTTCTTGAGGTCATACCATCTCCTTTTGTACCTGGACACGCGTTTGTTCATCAGGAATGTTATCTTTGCTTCATTTTCCAGCTGAAGCCAAATCACTTGAATTGCTTCTCGGGCTAACCTGTGTGTTAACCTTGTTACTTTGACCGTTCTTTAAGATTTAAATTTGGAACTGCAGTCATTTTTCATAATCATAAAAACAGCTATTTTTTTTTTTTTTTAAGAAAATATCAGATCAATATCAGAAGAGTATTATAGTAAACTTACAAGGAATGCCCAGTAAATTTAGTTGACCCAAGCTTTTCTGCATCAGTTTGACGGACATTGTCTACCAACAAACCTCTTCTTCTTTTCACACATGCAGTAGATGGAATGTTTGTACAAAAACTGCAATGGCTTATTTACTTACAAAAATCCACAACTGTGCATTTTACTACTGACACTGGATGTTAATTTAGACGTGGACCATAAACAAGGTCTTTTTTTGTGTTGTGGTGTGTGTATCTGTGCAGTACATACATTCATGATTGTGTTTCCTCCTTCGCCGGTGCAGGTCTGTTGGCTTTTGGTTGAACAGGGCCCAGTCTCTCCTCTACTGCAATGAGCACGGGGTGCTGGGCTCCTTTGCTGAGGAGGTGAAGACCTGTAGCTGCCCGGTGGAGCAGCCCACCTGCCAGGGAGTCGTTCCCTGCGTCGTGGGTACGTCCTCCACCTCTTGCTCATCCTGCGCCACAGACAATGCGACTCGCTGTGGAGCCTGTCACCACGGCAACCTGCTACATCTCGGTTCCTGCAGACCAAGCATTGCTGCATCCCTGGACCACTATCTGAATTTTGATTTGGACATGCCTGATGCCGAGGTTATCTGAGTTTCTATTATTATAAATTGGCACTTTGTGAAGCCTTTAAAATATAATAGATTATAATGTAATTATTTCTAATATAATGCTATGAATGTCATCTCATGATCTACTTTTTATTCTTTAGGTAAAGTACCTGCTTCAGCAACTGGACAGCAGAATTGAAGTCCATGCAATCTACATCAGCAATGACGTTCGCCTGGGAAGCTGGTTCAATCCTGCCTGGAGGAAACGAATGTTACTGACGCTCAAGAGTAACAAAAACAAGTCCAATCTAATCCACATGCTGATGGGCATTTCTTTCCAGATATGCTTAACCAAGAATTCAACACTGGAGCCTGTACCTGCGATTTATGTGAATCCTTTTGGTGGTAGCCACTCAGAGAGTTGGTTCATGCCCGTGAACCAGCCTGACTTCTCTGACTGGGAGAGAACTCGACTGGACGCCGTCGTCACGGCGCAGTGTTACAACTGGACGCTGTCTCTGGGCAACAAATGGAAGTCCTTCTTTGAAACGGTGCACATCTACCTGCGAAGCCGCATCATCACAGATGATCCGACGGCGAACGAAACTCTCTTCTACGAACCACTGGACATGGACGACCAGACATCCAACCTGGGGTATATGAAGATCAACACGCTGAAAGTGTTTGGATACAGCATGCACTTTGACCCCGAGGGCATTAAGGATCTGATTCTCCAGCTGGACTACCCCTACACGCAGGGTACGCAGGACGCCGCCTTTATGATGCTGCTGGAGATGAGAGACAGGATTAACCGTCTGTCCCCTCCAGCTCCGCAGCCTCTGGATCTGTTTTCTTGTCTGCTGCGCCACCGGCTCAAGCTGTCGGCTGGAGAGGTGGCTCGCATCAAAGACTCCCTGCAGCTCTTCAACTCCAAGCTACCCAACGCTACGCCTGAGCCTGAGTTGGCCCAGCTGTGCAGCTAGCTAGCCCAGCACACGAACCAGGTTCAGTAGTCACGCGACACAAGGACGGACGGTGGCGTTACTGATCCAGGGACAACCTTGAACTCACCAGAGTTGGTCCAACTACATCAACCTTTTGGATCTAAATTGCCTGGATTATTAAAATTCCCTTATAGCTGGATTTCTGGGGACACATTTTTATCACAAAGTGCTACCAGAGTCCTTTAAGGGAAAGTAAAATCTTATTGGGGAAGCGCTCACTCTTGGACCCTGTTTCAAAGCAGCTTCTGTACCAGCCTGGAGACTTACTTTTGATATTACTGCCCGCTTTTGGCAAAAATGTACAACTGGTTGAAGCTAAGAGACTCAAACAGGTTTAACTGGAACCTCAGAGAACAGATGTCATTAGATATTCTGTACTTAGGCCTTGCAGACATGAAGGCAATTTTGATATGTAAAGAGAAACTTTAAAGAGGGTCTTAAAAATTATTGGAGGAGGATTTGTCCTTTTCTAACCCTTATTTTCTTTGGTTACAGAACAATATTCATGGATGGGAAAAATGGGATAATAATATACGTGGTGAATGAGTTGTTATGTTATGCTCAACAGTTTAACGTTTGATAATCCCTCTTAATGTTTTTTGAATATTTCTTTTTAATCCCTGCCTTCAATTTTATCTGGCATTTGCAAAACATGTAAGTATACGCTTAACATCTGAATGAGAAGCCTGTTAGTGACATTCTGTCCTTGGTGGTGTGTCTGTACCAAAATATGGCGAATACATTGGCAAAGCAAACGGCAAAATATCCTCAGTGTTTAGTTATTTTGGCTCATGGCTAAGAAACAGGTTCCGCAGATATGGCGCTGTAAATAACGCTCCATCTAATCCCGGGTGTGAACAAGTGCACATTGCTTTTTAGACAAAACAACCGCAAAGACCAAAAAAAAAAAAAAAAAAAAAGTTTCTAACAACACAAATTCATGCCTTATGTGGAGAATCGATGTTAAGATAAGAAGCACATTTAGTTGGTGTGTTTAGTTTTTTTGATGTTTTTTTGATTGCAGTATTCCTCCCCAACAGAACAACAGGCACATTCTCCAGAAAATGTTTTTCATGTAAATGCCAGTCACATGTTCTGCAATTACTTGTTTTAAGTTGTTGTGAGCTCAAAGTCACTCTTCACGGTGCCCACCAGTAAATGTAATCGTAATTCTTCTATCTCTAATTAGACAAAATGCTTTTGAACCTGTTTTTTTTTTCCTCAGGTCAATGCAACACTTTTTTTAATATAAATATATATACATACATATAAACATATATTTAAGTGTGCATTACAGAACAGAACCACAGCAACTAGTGTTTCTAGGGCAGTGATTCTACCGTGATGCAGAGAGATGCAGACGTGCCTGGATGGCATTCGATATGACTTCACTTTTACTTTCATAATTTCCCACTGAAAGTCATTCAAACCTTGTACGTTACTTTCAGCAGTTCATCTGTGCTCCGCTTGCCTAAGTAAAAACAAAGTGGTTTATCTACCTGCGACTTTTTCCTTGTCTCGAAGGTGTGTGTGTGTTGGGGGGGTGGTAAGCAATGATCATTAAAGTTTCCATATCATACCATTCATCCATTGTTTTTCTAAGGTCAGGTAGGTGTCGCTATGGTAACAGGTAAGTAAGTAAAAGCAGACATACCTCTCCCTCCATTCCATGTTCTCTCTTATAGAGAGTTGATCTACTGTTGCATGAACATGATTCAGAATAGCTCACCGATGCCCATAGCCCTCAGCATTGTACGGTGAATTTCCTCCACACCGGGTGGATGTTCAGAAACTTCTGCCGAGTATACGAACGCTAAGAGTTGACACTCTTTCAACTCAATCAACTTTAGAGGAAAGGTTGTTCAGAGCCAACCGGGCCACTGCTCGAGTCACATTAGCCACGCCCATGACACTTCCTCCTTCATATTCATAAAGATAACATAACTATGTTGGAATTTTTATTTACAAAGGTTTTCTTTACAGATTACCAGAAACATGCAGTGTTTTTGTTTTCTTTTTAAAGTGAATGGTACTGTGACCCTTCAAATTTGAACTATTTTATTACAAAACATTAAATCAGTAGATAACCGGGTCTCTGAGATAAATGCTGCCTAACATTCTTGCTGAATGTAACGAGTTCAAGTTGGCACACTACTCTGATTTCTTTAATGCTCAGTTTTTGTAATAACGAAAGTACTGTACAGTCACACGAAATAAAATATTCACTAAAAATGTCCTCAAGTTTAGATTGTGGACCAAAAACGTATAAATATAAAAACATTCAGTGTTTTCACTTCTCAGTACAGTAACATTAGAGATTTATAATGATAATAAATGTACAAAACAAAAACAAACCTTTTCAGAGAAATTTGTCTGAAAATGTCTTTTTGTTGGCGTCTTAGAGCAACTTAAAACGTGGTGGACATTTCATTTGTGGAAGTATAGCTTGCGTATATTACACGCCGACAACGTTGACACCAAAGGGGTTTAACCCTCTTGGGCATGAAGTTCACCAGAGCTTCACAGGTTGCCACTGGAATCCTCTTCCACTCCTCCATGACAACATCACAGAGCTGGTGGATGTTAGAGATCTTGTGCTCCTCCACCCTCCGTTAGGGTTCGTTCGAGGATGCCCCACAGATGCTCAATAGGGTTTAGGTGTGGAGACATGTTTGACCAGTCCATCACCTTTACCCTCAGCTCCTTTAGCAGAGCAGTGGTCGTCATGGAGGTGTGTTTGGGGCCGTTATCATGTTGGAATACTGCCCTGCGGCCCAGTCATGGGCATCATGTCAGTCACTGACATGATGACATGATCACTTCAGTATGTCACAGTACATTTTGGCATTCATGGTTCCCTCAGTGAAATGTAGCTCCACACTGCCAGCAGCACTCATGCAGCCCCAAACCATGACACTCCCACCACCATGCTTGTTTCCGCCACACACGCCTGACACCATCTGCACCAAATAAATTTATCCTGGTCTCATCAGACCACAGGACATGGTTCCAGTAATCCATGTCCTTAGTCTGCTTGTCTTCAGCAAACTGCTTGCGGGCTTACTTGTGCATTGTCTTTAGAAGAGGCTTCCTTCTGGGACGACAGCCCTGCAGACCAATTTGATGCAGTGTGCGGCGTATGGTCTGAACACTGAGAGGCTAACCCCCCCCCAAATTGTAAACTCACTACTTTACATTGTAGCAAAGTGTAATTTCTTCAGTTTTGTCACATGAAAAGATATATTAAATATTTACAAGAAATGTGAGCGGTGTACTCACTTCTGTGACATACTGTATATCAGATTAGTCTTGACAAAGGTGTAAAATATGGCCACTAGCTGTAATCTGATACATTAAGTAATCGATCAGTAACAAAATATTCCTAAATAACTGCTTAATAGCACTGTCTCAAATCCAGGCAGACATGGACTGAGAAGGAAAACTTGACAAAAACACTTTCCAGTAAAAGGAAGGATACGTCAACATCTCTGATGCAGCACTGGGGTCACTCGGGTCAAGCTCTCACTTGAGGAAATAACGCCACACTTGTACTTGAAAATGTATTTTCAAAAAGCCAAAAGTTTCCTTCCACTTAATGCAGTATGTGACACTTTGCGATAAAATAAAAGACTTGTGTTTGTGACTGTAATAAACAGAAAGGTTCAGTGGGTATGAACCATTCTGCAAGTCACTGCAAGACACACCTGGAAAAAAAGAGAAACTCCAAATATTGACCTAAACACTGTACAAAGTTAAGTGAATATGTGTGAGTATAGTTTTAGACTCACCACAACTGACTACTGGTCTGGGATAGCGGTGATTCAAAACAAAAAATACATTCAAACACACACAATACGCATATCTGCTACAGCAAAACAAGGACGCCTCTAAAAATCAGCTTGTTGATACGTTGCCATGAAACGGAATCATAAATTTCAAATTGCCCTCAGCTACTCATAGTAAGATGAGCGTCCTCTAATGTACAGAGTGCAGCGTTGTTTGTAAGATGAAAAGCCAATTTCCTGAGTTGTCAGGGAGCAAACAAGAGCCGAACGCACACTGTCACATTACATCAGGCCGCTGGTTTATCTGCTGGAAGAGGCAAAGGAAGAACAGGAAGACACAGGGAGTGACAGCGACAGGGAGACGCACAGGGAAAGTGCTTTGTTGGCCAGCCTGAACCGCTTGTATTTTTCTTTCCCCCTTCATAATGAGGTGGAGAAGAAGTCACTCTGCATTGGGTTAATAAACAGTTATTCATCTTCCATGCGGCACCCAGGAAACAGGAGTGGGTTCGCCCTTGGGCTAATCTTCAGGCCTGTGGAAGACAGCCAATTCATCAGAGCGCTGTTTAGACGGCGCGCTACCAACTTTCCTGGACCTCCCGACAAAGCGAGGGGGGAGAAGGGAGGAAATGAGAGAGTGATTGAAGAGGGAATGGATGACAAAGAGGCGGAGATGGAGAGAAGATAGGGTTGAGAGAAAGCGGGAGGGAAAGAAAAGGTGGAAGAGGTTGAGCTGTTAGTACTGAGGTGATTTATGATGTTTAGAAAGTCAGACTGTTCGAATTAATGAGGTAGAATTGCTGATTTCAACAGGGCGTGTGTGAGCGCGAGCAAACTTTGCTTTTGCTTTTTGCTTTGCGTTCGTGTACCTGCGGGTCATTCCACACCGCCATCAATAACTTTTTTTTTTTTTTTGTGCTTTGACATTACTTTCAAATTACATCATTACAAACGCATCCAAAAGTACGTTTGCGAGGGAGACGGACATGTAGAGACCGAATATTCGGGTTGACCTTGGCTGACGGAAGCACTGAAGGAACACGCGTCATCACGAGGCGGAGGATTGTTGCCGCATCAGCATCCACACGACTGCTCACTGAATTACGTCTTCCGCGTGGCGCTTTGCATGACTCACTCAGAAAACTCACTTGTTACCTTTGACCAAGTAACAACAAGATCATGCGCATCAGAAAGCCACTGATGCTTTAGCAGACATATAGCATAGGTTTGCTTTTTTTTATATTTTTAATTTTCCAGTACAACTAGACTAGACAGCCATAGGTGCAGACTATGCTCATGTTCTTTAGTTTTTTACGTGTATATAACAAGGCTATTTTGGAGTAAACCTAAGAAATCACTCAAATTCACTCGTTGTGATCTATTTGATTGAAAACAATAATTCCAGTTAAAAATAAAGCCTCTGAAAAAGTTTGCAGGGGAGAGTCAACAAGGTTTTGGACATGTTCTTCACATCCCAAAAACAGCAATGAAGACAACAATAGAAAAGCATTTCTGCTTTGTTTTTGTTTTGTTGTTTTATTTTTAAATTTTAGACTTTTCTTTCAACCACTGTTCAGTGGCAGAATAAAAAAAAAAAGACTCACCGTGTTAAGTAAAAAAACAAAAAAAAGCAAGGAATACAAAAAAAAAGGAATGAAATGATGACAAATTGAAATGGAAAAGGAGGCAGACAGGCTGGCTGACATGCAAATTTTCCCCAGCGGAAGTATCTGTCCCCAGTGATAGTGATCCTGTCATTTGAGCGAAAGCCCGAACAGAAGAGGATGGCACACAACAGAAGAGGACAGTTTATCCTGTTGGGCAGAGTGAGGATGCTGCTGTCACTACTGTGCGGCAAACACACTGAGACACAGGGACTCATCCACAGTTATTGCCTTAAAAATGTCCATCTTTTACTAAACCAACATGACTTGATGAATTGATCAAGAGGAAACTGTAAATCACACCTCTTACCCAGTCTCACAGGTTCTGAGTAGGCGTGAGGTCAGGGGAACATAGGGTAGCATCAGACGCCTCATCTTCCAGGACGTGTCCGGTTTTCTGCACCAGGAGGAACCGAGGGCCCCACCACGCTGGCGAGAGGTCGGCGAATTGCTCTGATCAGCATGTCATCGTGGTGCGGTACCCCATAGCAATCAGGCACTGCTGGCTCTGACATAGTCTCTCCAGACCATCAAACAGGTCATTTCTCCTCCACACGTTTTTTTTTTCCATCCCTGACGCGTGTGTCCAGCGAGAACCTGGTCTCGTTTGTGAAAAAAATGTTTACATTCGTACACAGACATTCCATGGAAGACGACACAAAAAGCTGAAGAATGTTCGGCTGGCCTACTCAACCAAAACCTAGAAGGACCCAGATGGAGCGAGGGGGAAGAGGAGACAGCCGTGTGTGCTCTTTGTCATCGTGCTGGCAGCATGAGACCCAAGAAATGATCAAAGAGACATTTCACACGCTTTTACGCTCTAGACAACGTCTGAGTTCGTAACTTAGCGTGGAACAGAGGGACGCTCTCTGTCAGACACGGTCTCGCATGGGCAGCTAATCGGGTTGGATTTGGGGCGGTCACTGTGTAGAGGCCCAACACGACGCCGTCGGAAAATCCAGCAGCGACAGTCGCATAATTGGAAATGACGTGTTATGTTTTACAGCCTTCTCCGGACCTCGTTTTACATGCGCATCGTGTCAAGCATGACACTATGGAATGAGGATATCTCCTCTCATCTCCATGACGACGTGTCATATGGTGTGATGTGTCGATTTGGTCTTTAACTACTGCTGAAGTAAAAAGTTCAGTATTATCCGACCAAGCATATAATAAAACAAATGCATAGACAGCACAAACTGTACAATAACAACAACATACATAGACATTCTCCTCTAACTAACCACCAGCACAGTCAGCATCTATATAACATGTACAGTAACATACTGTATCAGATGCCTGTAACGAACAAATTTATGTAGGATTTTACATTTTTACAGCTTTTCCTGATTTAACTTACTCCAGCAGAATCACATTCTGAACCTTAAACAGCTTGTGGCGGATGAATCAAGTTTTATGCAAACACAATATAGATTTTTTAAAGTCTGGATCCTTTGAAGGCTGAAACAAGTTTGCTACATTACTTACTGAGAAAGTCATAGATATTGACATCTCACTAAACTAACAGACAAACATCACTTGATTAGATTCTAACTGAAATCTGTGAAACACTGATATTTGCTTTTCCAACATTTTGGTCTTAAAAAGAAAAAAGAAAAAAACTTTTGAGAGAAATCCATGTACGCTTGTTCCATGTAACATTTTTGCAAAGGTTATTTTCAGCCAGCATTTCAAAATGCGCGTTGAAACCCGATGGACTGCTGCTCACGTCTTTCTCAATCTCAGCTCTCTCCGTAACTCGCTTGGAGCACGCTGAGGCGTCAAGTGTGAAAATGTGAAGTATAAAGCTCCCAGATGTCGACCATCTGAGCGGTGCCAAAAATCGAGACCATCCCACATTTCCTCCCTGTAAAGCAGCCAGCATGCACATAATTACAGAAAACATCAAGTCAGTTACGTAAATCTTTAATTTACTTTAATTACCTAAAACAGAACTACATCATCCAATACAATTAGCATCAAGACTTAAAAACGCTGTTATATTTGTACTAGCATTAGGACACAGTGACATTGGACTTTGGCCTGAAATGATTAGGGCCCAGTACAAACCTATAAACCCTTAAGAAAATTATGAACTGGTGACTTTATATATTTTTGATGCCAAGTATTGACTTATCTCAGTGTATTAAGAATAACGATACACAGGTTTCATCAGACTACAAAGCACTATATTAACATCTACATGATGACAGGTTCATTTCTGACTGGACTCAGACAAGCAGGTTCTGAACAGAGAGAGTTGAGCACAGTGAAGACCTACAGTATCAATCTGGATCAGTGAGTGTAAGAGAGGAGACGGGGGGTTGGTTGGTTGGTTGGGGGGGGGTGTAGTGAGGTGGTGATGGCAGCATGAGGTGGTTGGTCAACAGGTCTAACAAAAAGTAATGAGAATAAAGTCCTCTTAAAACTGTACATGGTGATAAGTTTACAAAAAAAAATACCCACAGTGACAAAATTAAAAACGAAACAAAAACACTAACTGGAAAAATAGTTTGTACAGAACTTGGTGGAATCACACTCTCAAAACTCATTAACATGAAAATGATGATGAACCAAGTATCTTCCCAATAAACACGGTAAGTCAGCTGATGCGGTGACGTCATCCTGACGTGGTGTAAGCACATGGCATGACAAACATTTTCATACATGGCTTCAACGCCACAGAATCCCCCGCACATGGTCCTAGACTGTCACGATCGGCAGCCTGGCCGATCGGTCCCTTACTGGGTGAATCTCCACCCAGCGGAGTCACTCACCACACCCCTGTCATCACCACGCACCTGCCTGATTATCCTCACCTGCCTGATTACATCCACCTGTTCACCTGGCTCATCATCTCCCTTACTTAAGTTCTCCCAACAGCTCAGTCCCTGTCGGATCGTCAACGTTACAAGGTGTCTCGACCTACCTCGAATCTCGAACCAGACCTCGCTTCTCGCCACGAACAGTGAGTTATTGCTTCCATTGTCTGCTCCCCTGTCTTTGCCTGGACACTCACTGGATTGTGGATTTTCCCTGCTTGGTTAACAACTCTTGCCACGAACTCTGTTCTGCCCTGTGTTCCTGTGTGCCTGGACTCCGATTACTAGCTGCCGCTGCGAGCGCCTGTGGTGCGCCGTTAGCCCATAGCGTGTCTATTCTGAACTATCAGCCGGTTCGGCTCGCCTTTAGTTATCATTGTTTTAGTGGATGAACCGTTGTTGTGTGGATTGGTGTTTTCCCGTTTGTCTCACCTGCAGTCCGACGTTTTCCTCCTTCACTCGTCTCCTTCCTGGACTCGCTTGAAGTGCCCGGAGGTCTGACTGCCGTTCGCCTCATCAATATTCCCAATCGTTCTGCTAAACTGTTCAATAAACTTGTCATCTTCACACACTCAACCTGGTTCAGCCTGTTCCGTCTCTCTCACCTAAAGCACCGTCAGCGTAACCGTAACAGTACGATCCGACCACGATGGAACCCGCTGAATCAGGCCACACCCCCGACTTCAACGCAATGATCCAGAAACTCATCAAGCTCCTCGACGCCATCCCGGACATCAGGGACTCCCCGACCCGCATTTCCACGTTGAACTGGATCACAAATTGCTACTCTGTCTACCCTGAGTTAAAGCTTCACAGGAGGTTCCCTGAGCTTCTGGCCGGACAGGTCAGGCTCAGGAAGAGGGAGACGCCTCGTCCACAGCCTGCATCCACGCCTCGTCCACAGCCTGCATCCACGCCTCGTCCACAGCCTGCATCCACGCCTCGTCCACAGCCTGCATCCACGCCTCGTCCACAGCCTGCATCCACGCCTCGTCCACAGCCTGCATCCACGCCTCGTCCACAGCCTGCATCCACGCCTCGTCCACAGCCTGCATCCACGCCTCGTCCACAGCCTGCATCCACGCCTCGTCCACAGCCTGCATCCACGCCTCGTCCACAGCCTGCATCCACGCCTCGTCCACAGCCTGCATCCACGCCTCGTCCACAGCCTGCATCCACGCCTCGTCCACAGCCTGCATCCACGCCCCGTCCACAGCCTGCATCCACGCCCCGTCCACAGCCTGCATCCACGCCCCGTCCACAGCCTGCATCCACGCCCCGTCCACAGCCTGCATCCACGCCCCGTCCACAGCCTGCATCCACGCCCCGTCCGACTCCCGGTGCCACCGACCTTTTCTCTGGCCTCATGCGCTTCGACCCAGGAGAGGATCCAGGAGATGCACCAGAGCTCGCTCCTCACCTCTCCCCCTCTGAGGCTCGGAGCATATGGAAGGAGCTGAAGAGCCAGGGAGACCCCCTGTTTTCAACACCAGTCTCCACCACTTCACGCCGGAACCATGCAGCTTCACACCAAGTCAGCTCCACAAATTCATGTACCCGGGATCTGTCTTTCGCCTACTGCCTCACTGTCCCCGAGCCACTGTCTATGCAGGAGGAGCCAATCATTCAGTCGGTCCCGCGGCGGACGCTGCCTCAGTTTGTGACTTACTGGGCCTCCCTTCTGGCCCGCGCCCACGCAGAGCTTGCCGCCGCTCCCGACTACGGGGACGTGGACCAGGACCCTCGCTATTCTGCTTTGGGCCACATTGCTCCTCGCCACCCTGACCATGCGACCCCTGCCACACGTCTCTCCAAGCCCGTTGCTCATGCTCCACGCCGCCCTGAACCTGTCGCTCATGCTCCACGCCGCCCTGAACCTGTCGCTCATGCTCCACGCCACGCAGAGCCTGCAGCTCCGGCTCCTGCTTCACGCCACACAGCGCCTGCAGCTCCTGCTCCACGTCTCCCAGAGCCCGCTTCTCATGCTGTTCCACGACACCCAGAGCCGGCTTCTCATGCTGTTCCACGCCACGCCGAGCCTGTCGCTCACGCTCCCTTTCACCCAGCCCCAGGCCAGGCCACTCCATGCTGGACCACACCTGGACAGCCCCCTGGTTCCATGTTTTCCCAGGTCGTCACTAACTCTCGCCGGAGGGAAAGGAGGGAGGTAGTAAACGTGTGGAGGTTATCCTGGAGCGACACATGCTTCCCCAGACCCCTTCGGTGGGTCAAGATGGAGGACGCTCTCGCCATGCTCACCGCCGACGACCGAGGAGAGGTTCCAGTGCCCCCACGCCATGCTGACTCTGACCACCTTGCTCCACGCCATGCTGACTCTGACCACCTTGCTCCACGCCATGCTGACCCTGACCACCTTGCTCCACGCCATGCTGACCCTGACCACCTTGCTCCACGCCATGCTGACCCTGACCACCTTGCTCCACGCCATGCTGACCCTGACCACCTTGCTCCACGCCATGCTGACCCTGACCACCTTGCTCCACGCCATGCTGACCCTGACCACCTTGCTCCACGCCATGCTGACCCTGACCACCTTGCTCCACGCCATGCTGACCCTGACCACCTTGCTCCACGCCATGCTGACCCTGACCACCTTGCTCCACGCCATGCTGACCCTGACCACCTTGCTCCACGCCATGCTGACCCTGACCACCTTGCTCCTCGCCATGCTGACCCTGACCACCTTGCTCCTCGCCATGCTGACCCTGACCACCTTGCTCCTCGCCATGCTGACCCTGACCACCTTGCTCCTCGCCATGCTGACCCTGACCACCTTGCTCCTCGCCATGCTGACCCTGACCACCTTGCTCCTCGCCATGCTGACCCTGACCACCTTGCTCCTCGCCATGCTGACCCTGACCACCTTGCTCCTCGCCATGCTGACCCTGACCACCTTGCTCCTCGCCATGCTGACCCTGACCACCTTGCTCCTCGCCACGCTGACCCTGACCACCTTGCTCCTCGCCACGCTGACCCTGACCACCTTGCTCCTCGCCACGCTGACTCGGGCCACGCAGCCTCACGCCACGCTGACTCGGACCCCGTTGCTCCACGCCACGCTGACTCGGACCCCGTTGCTCCACGCCACGCTGACTCGGACCCCGTTGCTCCACGCCACGCTGACTCGGACCCCGTTGCTCCACGCCACGCTGACTCGGACCACGTTGCTCCACGCCACGCTGACAGTGCAACGTCCACGCCCGTCTCCACTGGCCCAGGGGAGGCCGTTCCGTCCACGGCTGTTTCCGGCGGCCCGGGAGAGTTTCTCGGGTTGATGCCTGACGGCTGCAGCCGCCGGCGACATCCGTCCAGGCTCAGACTCCACAGTCGTCGCCGCCGTCTGTCCCGAGGCCCTCGCCACGGCAGCAGTGGACGCCGGCCGCCCAGGTCTTCACGCCACGGCAGCAATGGACGCCGGCCGCCCAGGCTTCCACGTCACTACTGCCATCATCGGCGTCGGCCGCCCAGGCTTCCACGTCACTGCTGCCATCGTCGGCGTCGGCCGCCCAGGCTTCCACGTCACTGCTGCCATCGTCGGCGTCGGCCGCCCAGGCTTCCACGTCACGGCTGCCATCGTCGGCGTCGGCCGCCCAGGCTTCCACGTCACTGCTGCCATCGTCGGCGTCGGCCGCCCAGGCTTCCACGTCACTGCTGCCATCGTCGGCGTCGGCCGCCCAGGCTTCCACGTCACTGCTGCCATCGTCGGCGTCGGCCGCCCAGGCTTCCACGTCACTGCTGCCATCGTCGGCGTCGGCCGCCCAGGCTTCCACGTCACTGCTGCCATCGTCGGCGTCGGCCGCCCAGGCTTCCACGCCGCGGCACCCTCTGTCGACACCGGCCACCCTGGCTTCTACGCCGCGGCAACCACCGCCGACGTCGACCACCCAGACCTCCACACCACTACAAGTTTTGCCCCAAACGTTTCTTGAACTCGTTCCAAGCCCTCGCCATGTGCGGCCCGCGGGAGGGGCCGCTCACTGTCCTAGTTATGTGCGGTCCTATGAAAGGATCCGCTTCCTGCCCTTGCCTTGTAACCAGATGTCCTGGTATTGTGCGGCCTGGAGGGCTCACACAGGCTTCTGGCTCTGGCGACCCCAGGAGGGGTTCGCCTTCTGGTTCCTGGCTCTGGCGACCCCAGGAGGGGTCCGCCTTCTGTTCCTGGCTCTGGCGACCCCAGGAGGGGTCCGCCTTCTGTTCCTGGCTCTGGCGACCCCAGGAGGGGTCCGCCTTCTGTTCCTGGCTTTGGCGGCCCCAGGAGGGGTCCGCCTTCTGTTCCTGGCTTTGGCGACCCCAGGGGGGGTCCGCCTTCTGTTCCTGGCTCTGGCGACCCCAGGAGGGGTCCGCCTTCTGTTCCTGGCTTTGGCGACCCCAGGAGGGGTCCGCCTTCTGTTCCTGGCTCTGGCGACCCCAGGAGGGGTCCGCCTTCTGTTCCTGGCTCTGGCGACCCCAGGAGGGGTCCGCCTTCTGTTCCTGGCTCTGGCGACCCCAGGGGGGGTCCGCCTTCTGTTCCTGGCTTTGGCGACCCCAGGGGGGGGTCCGCCTTCTGTTCCTGGCTTTGGCGACCCCAGGAGGGGTCCGCCTTCTGTTCCTGGCTTTGGCGACCCCAGGAGGGGTCCGCCTTCTGTTCCTGGCTTTGGCGACCCCAGGAGGGGTCCGCCTTCTGTTCCTGGCTTTGGCGACCCCAGGAGGGGTCCGCCTTCTGTTCCTGGCTTTGGCGACCCCAGGAGGGGTCCGCCTTCTGTTCCTGGCTTTGGCGACCCCAGGGGGGGTCCGCCTTCTGTTCCTAGCTCCGGCGACCCCAGGAGGGGTCCGCCTTCTGGTTCGGGCAATACAGTGGTGGGAGGACTGCGCACTGTGTTTGGTCCCTCCTCCGGGTCCCCCTCCTCCCGCCCGACCTTGTGTGGATGGCCTGCACAAGGTTGGGCCGTCTGGAATCCGGCCCTTGAGGGGGGGGCTCTGTCACGATCGGCAGCCTGGCCGATCGGTCCCTTACTGGGTGAATCTCCACCCAGCGGAGTCACTCACCACACCCCTGTCATCACCACGCACCTGCCTGATTATCCTCACCTGCCTGATTACATCCACCTGTTCACCTGGCTCATCATCTCCCTTACTTAAGTTCTCCCAACAGCTCAGTCCCTGTCGGATCGTCAACGTTACAAGGTGTCTCGACCTACCTCGAATCTCGAACCAGACCTCGCTTCTCGCCACGAACAGTGAGTTATTGCTTCCATTGTCTGCTCCCCTGTCTTTGCCTGGACACTCACTGGATTGTGGATTTTCCCTGCTTGGTTAACAACTCTTGCCACGAACTCTGTTCTGCCCTGTGTTCCTGTGTGCCTGGACTCCGATTACTAGCTGCCGCTGCGAGCGCCTGTGGTGCGCCGTTAGCCCATAGCGTGTCTATTCTGAACTATCAGCCGGTTCGGCTCGCCTTTAGTTATCATTGTTTTAGTGGATGAACCGTTGTTGTGTGGATTGGTGTTTTCCCGTTTGTCTCACCTGCAGTCCGACGTTTTCCTCCTTCACTCGTCTCCTTCCTGGACTCGCTTGAAGTGCCCGGAGGTCTGACTGCCGTTCGCCTCATCAATATTCCCAATCGTTCTGCTAAACTGTTCAATAAACTTGTCATCTTCACACACTCAACCTGGTTCAGCCTGTTCCGTCTCTCTCACCTAAAGCACCGTCAGCGTAACCGTAACATAGACATTCTCCGAAAACACATTCACAGGAAACAAGGTGAGAAAATTGTAAATACACATGGAATCCATGGAATGGATCAACTGCAAAATATCAAAAACTAGATATTAACACATCATAGAGTCAAGAGATTGTTCAACAAACGTTAGGCTAATCAGGTGTAAGTTTTAATAAATGCCAACGTTTAATCCAGTAATGGTTGTCCATGTATCAAAGAAAACCATCGTTAGAGTAGTTTTATATTAGTGATTGGATTTGGCTGTCAAAAATAAAAAGGATAAGGCAAAGTCGAAAACAACCAAACAGCCTTTGTAAATATCAAGCTTTGTTTTCCCTGAGCCCTAAAAGGATCAGTGGTAAGTATCTGCAACACTGCACCGCCCTCCTTCATCTGTCTTTCTGAACACCATTGGCACTCCACTTTATACCTGACTCCAAAAGAGCAATATTTCTTGTCACAGTGAAATAAAGTTTAGAATGGATTATTCACCCCCCCCCCCACTGCCAACACTACTTAGAGCGAAAGAACGAGCCAGAGAAAGAAGGGAGACGGTGGATAAGGAAAGTGTGGGTGAAAACAGAGAGATTGGCATGCAAGCTGTTTGTCTACGGTCGATCGGTGAATCGATAGGCTGACGGAGGGCTGACAGAATGACAGCTTCACGTTGGTCGCTGAAGGACACAAAGAGTAAGAGAAAATGAGAGAGAGAGAGATGAGGATTGTTAGAAGTCAGGAGTGTTGGCAAACGTAGGAGGCAGAGAGGGACAAAGGCTGACAGCGGCTAATGGATGATAATTGTTCATCAAGTGAACAGTACATAGAGACACTCACCTGGGTCACGTCTTCAGCAGCAACTAATACACATGCACTACACACTGGCACGATACTGATAATGACGTCAAACTCCTCGAGTGCTGCTGTAAACACTAGTGTCTTGTGCATGCCCGTATCATAACGCTTCCCCCACCATGTTTGATAGATGATGTGATGGGATTAGTGTAAGCATGTGTGTGTGTGGATGTTTGTGGGAGTATGAAGGTGTGCATGTGTGTCTCCTTAGGTCACCTGAAGAAATACAGCTCTAAACTTTAGGAAGAAGAATCATTCTTCCAAATTTCTTTGTATTTATATGTATAGTCAACAATCAGCCTTTAAAAGACTATGAATGTTCTATATAACGTATTGTAGCCGTTGAAATGTACATTATTGGCTGTTGAATGTTCTTGTTGTTATCCAAAGTGCAGTGCATGTTGACTTTTTGTAAGCTTTGGTTTTATAATGTTATACCAAGGCTGGAGAGCTACTGTAAATAACAAAATGTTTACTTTATGGTAGATTAAAAACAGTTACACCAAGGAGAGAAATTTCCAGTAACTCCACAAAAATGAGCAAGACGTTGGAGACTGTAAAATAAGGGGTGGATTCAGCTGCAAGTAATGGAAAAGAATAATGGAGAGACGATAGAAGGAAAGAGTCGCAGGAGCCGCAATGTCAAAATGAACGGAGCTCACAGCGCACAGGGAATTAACTTGCCATAAGGTCCTGATGACATGGAGCAGAGGAGGAGCACTAGCTGTCTTGAAAATACCGCAATAACACCCATGGGAGTGCAAGCTAACCTGGTGTGATCTCATCAGTCTGCTGCAGGGAGGTTCCGCGTTGGACCACAGAGGATCAGCAGTGGGGGCTTCCGCTAATGGTTTTCTGGCTCATTTTGAGGCTCACAACAAAAAGATCAGTTAGGTGTCTCTGAGGACTTTTAAGGATGTAGAGATGTAAAAAGTTGGAATCTCCCAGGATGTTGGTGGCGTTTGATGGCGTAATGTTGGGCGATTTCCAAAGCCTGACAAGATGATGTAACATTATGGCAGAAAAATAACACACAAGAAACTTTAACAATCAGCTTACAGTAGATGCACATTTATAATAAAATGTAAAAATGAAACGTTTTGGAAAACTTGTTTTTGGACAAATGTATAAACTCATCATCTTTTGAGGGAGTGGCTGTGCTGAAGCCTAGAGGCAAGAGGAGGGATAATCTGACTTCTATGCCTAGTTTATTTTTCTAATTATAATATATGTAAAAAATAAAAATAAAAAGTTTAGTCAGTTTTAAGACTTTTTCACTTGCCCATTTTGAAATCTGTTACCCTCAAAATAACAAAAACACAAAACGTTTTATGTCTGAGGTTATCTGTCAAATTTAAGGTCGGTGTCAAACAGCACAGCTATAAGGACACGTAAGGTTTACTATAAAGAGTTAAAAGAGCAAGTTGTAAGTATGTAGCCTGAGGAGGTCAACAGCAATGACCCCAGTCTCTGTTTTCTTTTTGTTAAGACTGAGAAAGTTTCCTTGATGCCTTAATGGACTTCTTAACACTCTCCTGCTTCAGACAGAACACATGGATGTTCAGGAAGATGTCAGGAAAACAATGGAGAAAAAGAAACTGCTTAAAATGGATCCATACATGAGCTCAATTTAAACCAGCAGGTTACAAGTCCATCACAGGGCTACATACAGTACAGTATATGCTGTAGACAACACTCAATCACACTCAAACGGGCGATTCAGAATCTCCGAGCAACGTAACTGCACGTCACGCAGACATGGAGAGAAGGTGGTCAGACTACACTGTACACACCTCTGTAACACATCAACACATGCAAAAATGTCAGTGAAGATTGTTCAGCCTCCCTTTGATTTGTCCATACATCATTTCAAAGTCCGTTGTTAAAAGGTACCTGTGTATTAAGGTGTGCGTCATCTTTCTAGTCACCAACTAGTAGATGAAGGGCACATGTCTATAACCATCATGTGCATCCAGCTGAATATATTCTGAGGTCTGACTGACCGTAATACATCAAAAGTGGGCTGTCGCAATAAAACCCTTTTCAGCCAAACGAAAGTAAAACTGACTTCATTATGTTCAACAACTGCTTTGCATTATATTGGAAAGAACCTGACGGATATATTTCTTGCCCGCTGAAAATTAAACAGGTGAATTCTGTTGTGAAAACAAGCTTTGTGGAAAACAGCTTCGCCTTCTGGCTACAGTGAAAGCTTTTCATTCTTACGCTGACCTCGAACCGGCGATTGATGCTTTTATCAAATCCAGGGTGGATCACCGCACTTTGTAATGGGCTCAGTCACTCCTTGCTGCTCATCTCTCAACCAACACACACAACCCACTTCTTTTTTTTTTTTTTTTTTCAGCTGCTAATATGTTTTTAAAACCTGCAAACTCTTTACTGCAGAACGCTATTTGACCTTTTGTATTTTTTAGTGTTGTCTTATTCTGTTTCATTTATAAAGCAATGTGGTTAACCTTTAGCAGTAAATATGTGGTACATGCTGTATATAAATAAATACATTTGATTGATAATACTGCTATCCTGACTGTGGTTTTGAAAACAACATTACATTTTTTTTGCTTTTGGTCCTGCCGTTTTCATAGATTTTCAGTTACTTTATTGTATGAGGAGACCTGACAAGCGTTTTACAGGCTAAGAGCCTAAAAACCTACAGTAAGAACATTTAAATAATTAAAGAAACAAAGAAAATGCGTCCTGACTTATGAGACTTAAGTCTTACTTTATTCTGAAAGTCTGTACCTCCATAGGCACCAAGCTTGATTCTGGGTCGTGCAGACTCCTGCTGTGGTGGCTGCTGGGGGTGAGATATTTGGATCCGTTCAGTCATCCATCCATCATCGCAGCCACTTATCCTCATAAGGGTCGCTGGAGCCCGTCCAAGCAGTCGGGGCGGGACAAGTCACCCGTCCATCACAGGGCCACGCACAGACACAGCCCACCGCTCGCTTTTACAGGCGAGTCATTCGAGTCAAATGTACTTATTACAAAGGTGCTTGTTCAGTCAAGTGATGTTGAAGCTATTGGAACAGACTCTTCCTATTATGAATACAGTTACAGTATAACTAAGTAGATGATTGCTCCCAATCAAGTGGAGAAGCTTTGATAGCCTGTTAAAACGAGCTGCCCTCATTTTAAAGACTCTTTGCACCACAAGTGATGGTATCTACCTGATTCAGAGACCCGCCTCTTTGTTTAAAGCACATTTACTTCTGATGTTTGTTCCTGGATGTCAAGAGATACAAACCAAAGGAGACCGGTGAGTGACAGACACAAGCACTGTAAGGAAAAAAAAAAAAAAAGAAAAGACACCAAAACAAAATCAGTGATGTATGAAAACATATTCCACAATCAGAGCTGCACTTTTGGTTCAAGCAGAAAGGATGCAGCAAAAGGAGAAAAAGGAAAGAACACAGTAACTTTCTGAAAGCCGTTGTGTGGGAGCTCCACCGAGGTCAGAGATGTAACCCCTGAGCACCCCTTGATGTTTGAGAGGGGTCTCTGTTCATTTGCCTTTTGACAAGCAACCGGTGTGTGTGTGAGTGTGTGTGTGTGTGTGTGGCGGTGCATATAGTGATGCTAGACCACGCTGATATCGCCCCTAAGAACAGAACACAGAGAGGAAAAGGACAAACTTTAAAGAAATACACTTGAAATATAAACAAATCTATAAACGCTGGAATAAACCATTTTTTTTACTAATGAAAATGAGGGAGCGAGCAAAACAAGCTGGCTTACACATTTAAACACAGTCACATGAACTGTCCTGGAAGGATAGAAAGTTATGCCATGGTAGCAATCTTACATTTAACAGAAATCAATTCCTGATCTTCGTTCGCTCCCTTTCGCCAACCTCTAGCTCTTGGAATCCTTCAGTTACTAAGTTAGTTCGATTGTTAGCTCGTGTTTTTTCTCCTGATTTTTTTGGCTCATAGCTGTTTTGTATTCCCAAATTTATATATACATTTTGCACCATGGAAACCAATTAGGAAAGTGAATCTAGATTGTATTTCATCCATTTGTACTGTACATTTGCTTGCGCTTTATAAAAAAGAAGAAAATATATATGATTAAAATCAAATTCAGACAATGTCCTTTATCAATGCCCATCAATTTACTTAAACATATTCTTGATCTTAGAGTTTGTTTCTATAAAGTATCTGCTGAAGCTGGTAAATGAGTTTTAGTTTTAAACTTTCTGAACATATATGTGAAACAGTAAATTACAACTGTTTGTTACGATCTGAATATTTCTACCATCATTATGTTTACTATGCTTTTGAGTATGAGTATTACAATATTACAATATAATTGTTGATAGTCAGGTTGATGTTTATACTCAACTGACTGCTGCCTGAATAACAGATTGTTTGTTGTTAATTTCAGGGTTCAGAGAAGCCCAATTAGTCCTATCTTTCCAACTTTATCGTATACTTCCACTTTTGAGCAAGTTTAAAACAAAATTCACCACAAAGCCAGACTGCAGCAGCAGGATCAAAAGATTCTGAACGTCCAAAGAGCAGAACGCCACGATTTTACTACTGAATAATATACCACTAAAGTCTCAAAATGAACTGATGATGATGATGTTAAGTGACCTGCATGTTCTTATTGTTTGTGTGAATAATAATGGTTTTATTTTTTTATAAACCACTCAGGTCTCTGAAGAAAGTATTGGGAGAGTACAAATCATTGTCATAAATGTCAAAAATCTTGTGAAACCAAAAAGCATTTGTGTGTTGCAGCTTCTGTGCTTGAAGAATTAAGGAAAAACAGGATTGTATTGTAAATGTCTCTTAAGACATTAACAACATTCCTACTGTACATGTAAATATTTCTAGCAATATGAAGTTATTAAAGTTAATAAATCATATCTCGCTTAACAAATCACAAGACTTTAACACGTTTATTTCTGGTCTTTTTTTTTATGAACAGATCATGAAGACGATCACTGAGCTGAGTTTTTACACGGTATTACACTGGCTGGTGATTTTATTATACAGTTACAGTTACACAGAAAAATAAACGTATCCTCAAATAAGATAACATTTTAAAAAGCCTCCCATCTGTCCTACAACAGGCCCTAGTTTTCATAGTTTTCAGATTTTCTTAATCCTTATTAACATATAGCATATAATCCTTATTATGTTCTTAGCCAGAAGAAATTAAAAATGCAAATGTAATTAAAGCCCTGTTCACCATAAAGCGTTTCGCGTATATGTTGTTTCCGCATCGTTATTTACTGTAAACTTCCAAGGCAAGGTTTAGCTCAAAGTTAAGGTCAAACAGGAAAAACGTTCATGGGAAATCAAGTGAATGACATAAAGCTAAAGAGCAATAACAGAATGTATTTTCAGAAAATTCACAGTTCGAGGTCTTCCATCATATCGTTGGGTGTCTTGTCACACATCAGCCAGGGTGTCGGGCTGCCGGTTGGCGACGCGACCTCTTCTGCGACTGCTTGGTCCTGGTGTTATGAACGGATCTCATTTCCAGATGACTTTCAGCATCACCACCTGCTGCCAAATAAAACGGATTTCCTGACCACTTCACCAGCGGCTTTTCCTGAGCGATGACAAATGTTGACCTTCATTTGTCTTGAATTATGTATGAAGTCTAGTATTTTAGACCTCAGATAGCACATGTGCACACGCTTCAGTAAAATCAGATGTTGACCATCATGAGGTGTTGCTCATCACTGGTTGTGTCTCTCTCTCTTTACTGTGGTCATTGTGTGTTTGTGGGTTGCTAGTGTGCCTCTAGCACTCATTGGGAAGCTGAGTTAGCTTTAAGATCAGCTTGTTAGTGGTAGTTTTACTTTTCTAGTTAGTTTAGACCAGTAATTGGTGACACTATTATGCTATAAAATTCATTTATGCTTACATCATGCCAACCAGGCCGAGAAAAAACGAAACAAATCAAATAATAAATGAAAAACGGCACTGATCCCTTTAACTCCCTATTCTCATTTACGTTTTATTATGGAAATGTCTCCATACAGACAACAGGATTTAAAAAGTGTTGAAGTAGGGCTTTACATTGTGAATGGACAGAGTACTCAGTGCCACGTACAGCTCATTGTGATGTAACACATCATAATAATGTAATAAGTGCTACCAGTGTAAACGTAGACCGTGTCGATCGTCACTAAACATCGGGCCACATGAACATCAATGCATCGCGTTATGGTCCAAAGAAGTGACAGCTTCTATTAGAAGATTAACTACACAGTGGTTGGCTATGAATCTTGCCAACACTGAATGTAGTGATTAAAATCAGCGAAGCGATTCGTCCCTTTATTCCTCAGTCCTGTGCACAGACTCAGAAAGCTGCTCCAGCTCCAGATACTCTACTCTGGGCAGCTGTCCCGCTCTGAGAATCAGAACAACAGGGAAACTGAATATCATGAAGAAATATTTACGTATGAGCTCAGTCACACACTGATCGATGTCTTAAAATAAATTCATCTTTGGAAGCCAGCTTCAAAAGCGATCAGGAGGCATCCCAGCCCAAATACTTGTAGCTTAGCACAGATTCGCAGTTTCCAAAAAAAGGAAAGAAAAAGGAAAAGCAAAATAGCTTATTATATAACACTTATTACTTGTCTTTACTGACAGTGAGTTGCTGGGAAAATACAGAGGCAGCTTTTCCTAAATCCAAGACCCTCAGCCAGAGCCAGACTGTCAGACCCTACATCCAACTGTCTGCAATGTTCCTCCAGCTCACAGTTGTTAATTAACAAATGAATGAATTAATCAAGTCCCTCCTTACTGTATGCATCTATTATCTCTCTTCATTATGATGAAGATGAAACTCTGTCCTGATGTGGAAGAGCCAAACCCCAAGGACAGTGACTCATGAACGACATGCTTGTGCACGTACATCACAAAGGGACATGAATTGATGGCTGATAAGTTGTGTTGCAGCAGCAATAAACAAACAACATTAAAATTCATTTTCTGAGCTACACAAACCTGCTCTTTCTATTTTTATTATTTGGTTTATTCAGTATTATATCAATTAGATAGAAAACCACCAAGGAACAGAAGAATACTTTGTCATTCAAATAAAAAAATTATGTTTTTGTCATTTACGCCTACATTTAGTAGAATGTCGTTAATAATGTTAAGGTTTTACAATGTTTTATATCGTTTTGTTGTGTCTGTTCCGTCATACATTTATATACACACAAATGTTATTTGAAATGCTTTGTACGGTGTCCTTGTGTGCCCAGAAAGGTGCCAAGAAATAAAATGTATTATTATTATTATTATTATTATTTGTGGAGAGTCCATCATAATCATGTCGGTTTGTTTTAAATATCATTGAACACGTGTGTGTGCAAATAGCTCTGCGTGTTCCTTCCTTGATCTGCCGTTAATAGCTCAGAGGTAGAAGTGAATGCTTCAGTAACAGCCATTATCGTGCTGTGACTTCTCCGATGTCCGACACTTAAAAAATGGACAGCGAACAAAATCACAGCAGGCCCAGGCTACTAATGTATTCTCCCGAGCATTACCTCTATGTGATATTCAAAATATTCTTCTCTGCAATCAATTTCAAGCTAAGAGCTCAGCGTGAGACTAGGGTTTTGTTCTCTTAACGTGGTCTAACAGGCAGTGTTATTACAACCGATTTGGGTTTTTTTGTCGAACTTGTCGTCACAAAGTTTGCACGGTTTCTACCTGAAGAATTTAGGGCACTCAAACAAAGAGGCCAACAAACAAACAAACATGTTTTACTACGCATTAGTAAATCACACACCTCTAAATAATAAATGGTACAATGAAGGGGCATTAAAAAAAAAGGAACATTCCGTAAAAAAACATCAACAAAGCCTCTGTATACTGCAGAACCTGTCTGATCTCTGTGTGACACAGGTACATTCTACCAGCATGAGCACACAAACATGCCACATGAACCAAGCATACGATCTCTCAATCTTTTATAGTCTGGTGTTGTGGAATAGTTCTCTTGCCGGCATAGTAGTACAGCTTCCGATGTAGTTAGCTCGGTGTTACCCCCACGTGACGCTGTGCTAAAAGCTAAAAGTAAAACTATGTTGTATAAACTGGAAAAAAAACAACAACAACAAAAAGACGTGTTGACCAAAGGGAAGCAGCAAAACTGAAGAAACAAAACGGAAAACTGAAAAAAAAAAAAAATGTAAATGAGAACAGAGAACGTTGAAATGAACTGAAACACTTTAAAACCTTTGTTTCAAATATCTTTTTTCCTTTCAGTTAGTTTATTTATATTTAGCCCATACTAGTAATACTGTAACATCATCAAAGCAACACTGTTTAACATAAATATATATTTAACATTCTAATTATGGAACTTGAGTCATAGCTATAGACTGTATGTAGTGTGTTGCTGGGTCCAGCCACAGCTTTGTCCTTCCACCTCTAATGGATTCTGTGTGTATTACCCATGACAGATAAAAATGAAAATTAAAACTAACCCCTACAGTCAACAACTGTATTTTGTATGTGCAGTGTGCGCTTGATTATTATCTTGTATATGAAAGCAACCGTGTCCAGTACATTTAACGATCCTCAGGTCACCGACCGGCCATTAAAACCAGCCGCTGCGATACTGTTGCAGCTGGGAAGAAACGGCTGCATTTTGCCGCAGGGGCTGTTCGAACAAAGCACGGGTTGAATCAATCTCTGCGCTTGTGCTGCCGTCGCTCTCGGGCCAGTGGTTGTAAAACACGATTATGCTGAGTGTTGACGTATTGTAATCAGAGGCTTTAATTTCATATTCGGCCGCCTGCAGCACAGATCAGCGTTAGACTGGATATCGAATGCAGAATGGTCAGAGTGGACATTGAGCCTTTACGCGACATGTTAAGTGGTGGTGTCACTTCCAGGAAGCCCAAACTGTAACTTTTCCACAAGATTCTTGTGTATTATGTTGTGTATTACAGCAATTATCCAAACATGAACTATTATTATCATTTTACTTGCAGCGTCATATTATTAAACCTGTACTGTAGCTAGTGATGCAAAACAAATAAACTGACATCAATTTAAACATGTTGTGTGGGGTCACGTCTTACAGCCGGAGAGACTCGCGGTAACCACAGGAGGCCAAGCTTCTCTCAAACGTTGCTGTGTGTTTTCAGCCTATACACACATAGAGGAGGGCCTTTAACCCGTTTCCCGTTCTTCAGCCTGGAAGTAGGACGCCAAAGCACCCGCGATGAACCCGAACATCTGGCGGTGGTTAAATAGGTTTACCTGCAGCGGTCGTCGCTTATTGTGGAAACTCTCCTACCGGAGGTTCAATCGGCAGCTCGAGTCGCAACAGGTCCGGGCTGCCCTTCCTCCAGCTGAGCTCCGTCTGTCTGGTTACTCTGGAATATCAATTCAAAGAAATAAACATCCTAATGAAATGAAAATTTAATTTAAACCAAAACAAAATTACAAGATCTTTTCTATTTTTCTGGTATTACGTTCTATGTAACGTTTAAGAACGCACAGATTGAATTGGCAGCACTGAGCTCCAGGACACACTCACATTGTTGTATGGTGCTTGAGTGGTGTGCATACCATTATACATAACCTGTACCCACAGCAAATGTAATTCAGCTAAGCATTACTGATTGTTTTGTGTTGTATTTTTAATTTCACAATTAAATAAAGTTGATTCTTGATGCTTATGCTCATGTGTTTTATTCATATATTCTCATAATGAAAGCTATGCATCCGTTATATTCCTTTCTGCTTAAAGTTGTCATGGATAGATTGGTTCCCGCAGGCCACTCACAGTAAGTAGCCAGCGTGTACTTTTTTCTTTATTTTTGCCAACATCCGTGCATTTGTCGAGCACCGGCCCCAGCTGAGATTCAAGCTTCTGCCGTTTCCTGTGTTGTCTGCAATTTGCCAGCTGTCTCGGAAGCCCTATTTTGCCATTTTCAAAAGTGCAAGGAAAAAACGCACAAGAGCAGAACTTGACAGATAACCCTCACTCACAGGTTCCGTCACAACGTAAAACACCGCGGGGGAGAAGGTGAAGTGGCGGTTATGTTGAAGTGTTGCCGAGCGACACTTCCGGAACACGCTGGGTGCAAATGTAACAGAATCAGACCCCCCCCCCCCCCCCCCCCCCCCAAAAAAAAAGTCCTTGTCCAGCCTGTTGGGCGGGACAACAGCGGAATTGTGTTCAGGTATTCGTCACTAAAACGGCAACTTAATGACTAACAACAATAAAGAAAACAAAATCTATCTTTGCTGTGTCAATTGTAATTGTTTTCTAGACTAGACTGATGCCAAAGCGCCTGTTTAACATTTAAACATTTGTCATTCATCTAACAGCTTAAGTACAACTCCAGGAACATTAACAACTCCATCAGTTGGGATTTCTACATGATTCTTCTAACGCCACAAACGTGTAACAGTTCTTACATTTGTCTGATGCGTGAAGTCTAGAGATACGGGGCAAAACACCCCACACAATATGACAAAAATAAGGATGAGAGATTTTTATTTTGTAATAAAAAGGAAATTTATTTTACTCAGTTCGTTGTTTCATGAATCGATAGTCACTCAGATTGACCACAGTCCAAATGAACGAACCACCTGGATTATCGGCCGCCATAACCCTCAGTCATTTTGATGCAGAGTTAACTGTCTCTGTCGACTCAAGCTCCTAATAAAAAAGCTGTCTCTGTTTATCACCAGCGCTGCCAGCTTCCTTTGGTTTCATTAGCTCCTGCTCCCTCTCTGTTCAGCATGGCATGTAATATACTGCGCTTTTCTTAAGGCGGCACAGTAAAATAGAAAATGAAAGAATATTTCTGTTGGATTACTGCTGAGCCATAACAGAAACAGATATTGTTCCGAGCTCGCTCACTCCGAGAACACAATATTGTCACTTTTATGACTTTTCTCTCACTCTCTCGCTCTACGATAAACAAAAGAAATATGAACTTCGCTCCCAGAGAGTCTGAGCTTCAATTTTCAGTAGATTGTGGCATGAATGAACAAGAGTATGAATAGTTCTTGTTGGAGTGGGGTGTTAAACTGACTGTGAAATGGTTTTCAGAACAAGGCATTGTCCGGGGGGTTCGGTATTAAAAGCAGAAGTGGGCCGCACATCTAAAAGCCACCTACAGTCTTAATCGCAACCCAGGAGTCAAGGGTCCTCAGCTCTGCTGCCGTCCACTTATCAACCCAGCACTGGCTCATGCCACACGTACAGGACCTCACTCTTCTTCTGTGTTTCCCTCTTCCCTTCCGCTATATTATACAGCTAAAGAAGCATCGTCGTAGGAGTGTAACCACTTCAATTTGAAAAGACAGATTTACATTTTACACAGGTCTGGTGGTGTTTGTCTTTAGGGGATTGAGTCATGCTGGTAAAAAAAAAGAAAAGAAAAGAAAGAAACGCATCCATCGACCACCGGGCAGGAAGAAGAATTATCCACGGGGCGCTGTGCTTTGTGCTGCATGGGATCATGTGGACCCAAAGGCAGGAAACAGCCGAAGGATAACGGTGAGGAAATTACTGATGGGCATGAAAAATGTGGAGAAATGAGGCAGAGGAACCGCAAGGCAGGCGGGAGGGGGGTTGGGGGTCGGGGTTGGGGATCAATAAAGTAATCTTTAGTCATCGACAGAGCACAGGCCCGGTGCTCAGGATTACTCAGTATGGGGCCATTACATGGAGAGGCCAGCAAAGCAATTATGAGACTAGGCAGGAATTGACAATGAGATCCCCGTGGGGGAGAAATGATAGCAGCTAAAAAAGATGTGTGTGTGTGTGTGTGTGATGGCGTATCAAATATTCATTATTCTGCCCTGGTGTCCTTTCACCTGCTGCAGAAATCCCTGCTCTCTCCCAACGTTGTTTCTGCGCAACATGGAAGCGAGTTAGAGAAGACGCCATCTAGTGGGCACACTGGGAGCAGTTTGTTGTTTGTTTGTTTGTTTGTTTTTTTACACTGTAGCCACAGGCCAGAGAGGATCTCATCAATATAGTAATTTAGTATAATCAAAATCCACTTTTAATTCAATGAAAGGCTGTGCCATTAAATGTATAAGCAATAGTCATCTGCAAAGTAACTGTCAGATAAATAAAAGATGCTACATCGACCTCTTCGTCTTAGAGTCAACGTAAAAATTGCACACGCACGAGCACGTTTCTCATTACTGCCTCTGTCAGTACCTTTTAGGCTGTTCGCTCAACCTTCCTCTCTCTTATCATCTGTTTGCTCTTTTGTGTTCCGTCACATTATCTCACATTGTTATTAAAAAAATATTTCCTCCCTTCATTTCCTGCTTATTCTGCCGCAGCCTGCGCTATAGCCACATCGCTCTGTCAGGCATTTCGCCCCATACGCAAGGCTCCATTATCAACTTTTTGCTTTCTTGTGTTCTTGCCTTCTTTCTCCATTACACATTCTCTGTCACACACCTTATTATTCTCTGCCCGCTCGCAATCTCGTTTTTCCTGTATTTACACTTCCTCTTGGTCTCTCTCTCTTTTTCCCCTTCCACCACAGCAACCATCACACTACCTTATTGCAGTATAAGTCATTTAAACCATGTCAAAAAAATTGATGTTTGTCAGCGTGAAGGTGTCAGTGAGTGTGTGTAGTCGACCACCGCAGCCAACCAGGACAATGGTCCGAGAAATTCTAAAGAGAACTTCTTCAAACCAGAAATTGGTTTAATTTCGCTTCTCAACAAGTTGTATTAATAAAGAAGAAGCTTTCTTAGGTGACCTACAGTTTAAGTAACATGTAATCTTGATTTATAAGTTGATTCGCTTATTAATATACCTACTCATGAACAATGTTAAAAAAAAAGAAGAATTTGAAATGTGAAAGAAAACGTATTGTTTCGTATGGAGCTGTTGGGGCTCTGTGATGTTACTCAATTTTGGCCAACAGTAAATTGTGTTCACTTCATCTTTCGTATTAGACACAGACACACACACACACACACACACACAGAGAGGAGAGGGAGAGGTGAGGAATAACAATGACAAACTTTGGCGTCTCAGGAGGCACGCATGCATGATGCATGCGGGTCACACACAAAGTGGAGGAGCGATCCTCCTCCGCTCCGTGTTTGTGTTATAGATGCGGCAGTGCGCACATTTGGGTAATTGCGTTCTCCTTTAGCCGCCTGCTCCCTGCAGGGAAGACCGACGGTGATAAAAAGTAGCTTTTAGAAATATGGCAACGCTTCAAGAAGCCGTACATGTGTCACACGACACAGTTGTTCTGGCTAAATTGAAAAATTGAATTGAAAAAAAAAATCCCTTCATGAATTCAAAGTATCCTTTAAGTTGTGTAAATGTCTTACATGTTGCTTATTGGTTTGGATATTATACATGGCCTGTGGTCATAACTGCTAAAGGGATGTGATCGTGAGCACGTAATCACAACCTGTTACATCAATTAATTTGGTGTCTTATTTTTTTTAATTATGTCCTTTCATATCATTGAACAGATTTGATAGAAATCCCAAAGGGTGATCGTGAATTCTGAAGGAGGCCACAAACACATCCCACTGCTCACTAATGGTTTCTTTCCTCCAGTTATGTCTCTCGGGGGCTTACAAAATGAGAAACGTGGCTTTGTCAGGTGTTGGTGTAAAAAAAAAATGCAGACGCGTGAGCTCGCCCGCTCTCAAGCTGCCTCTTTCT
Source organism: Macropodus opercularis (assembly GCA_030770545.1). Taxonomy (NCBI): domain Eukaryota; kingdom Metazoa; phylum Chordata; class Actinopteri; order Anabantiformes; family Osphronemidae; genus Macropodus; species Macropodus opercularis. The sequence goes on from CM061105.1 coordinate 3,882,662, forward strand.
TTGAGCCCGTCTTTATTTAAGTCATTCCTAAATTGCCTATTTTGACCAGGGGAGTCATTCTAAACTAAACAGTCTGTAATACCTCAATTACAGCGACATCCATTCCCCAGTGGGCAGACTCAGCGCCTGAGCAGCACACAGACACTGTAATTACTAACTCGGCTTGACTTGGTAGGGGGTATGTGGGTCACAACAGAGCCCCAGGAACCGTATTATGCAGGCCTACTACTGTTTTTCAAAGCATGGATCAAGACCCAAAGGTGGACTACGGGAAGATTAAAGTGGGGCATCACATAAGATATTGGTATCTGGAACTACTGGGTGCATTAAGTGGATGAAGCTGTTCCCAAGTCCGTGTATTAGGAGAAAAGATGAATCTGGGCAACAAACCAGCTAAATCCTCACTACTTGATGAATAAAAACATGAGGGGCGCTCGGTTGGTCTTATCGCACAAGTCAGAGAGTCTCCACTTTTTGCCCCGTTGAGTGTGTGCGTGAAGATGAAGAAAGTTCCACGAGCAAAAGATATTAGACTTCATTAGGGAAATGCATTATCGCTCAACCGCTACCGGCGCGGAGCCTTTATGAGGCGACCAGCGAGCTGCGTGTGACGGCGGAAATAATTATCGACAGATACGTACACGCTTGAGTGACTTTCACAGTGAGAAGTAACATTTCAGTAGCAGGGGGTCGTAGCCATAGATTTAGAAATGTGGGAATCGGTAAAATATAAAAAAACTGAAGTACTTCCCAAAATACTGTGTTTTTGCTTTTTATTTGTTTTCCTAACATTAAAAAGAAAAAAAAGAACGCTTTCATGTTAAGCACTAGACTGATTCCAAATAGTTTGGACATAGTGGTATATAGTTCATAACTTATTTTGTTATTTATTTATTTACTAAAAAATAAAGGCGAGGAGCTGACATATGGTACTTGGTGTTTAGCCAAATGACCAAAAAGAGAACTTAGTGCATAATCCATAAATAAATAAAATATAAATCTATGAAGCTCCACAAACAAGATACTACAAAAACCACAAATTAAAAGAGGAAAATGATGGGATGGATGCGACGGTGCAGTTACTGTAGCTGTAATATGAATATGAATCGGAGAACCCACTGCTTTTCAAACTTCATTCATATGAGTGGGAACTGAGGAGCGACTAAAAAAACTCTAAAGATTGCAAATGACTCATTTCAGGGCGTGGAGAGATTATGCGTCTCATCTGGATGGGGAATTTTAATTTGAGTTGTAGTTTAGAGTAGTACGTCTTTGTACTCCTCCAAATGTTTATTTTTTATTTTTATTACAGCTCAGAGAAATCGAGTTCTTCTATTCAGACCCTTTTCTTTCTTTTTTCATCCCCCAAAAAATAAAAATAAACATTTTACATGTTTATCTCGTGAAGATGAAGATACAGGCTGACAGAATCTGAGACTCTGCCCACGGCAGCAGTCGTTAAGGTTTATAGACAATTCTGACCTGTGCAGCAATTTCCATCCTAATAGTGTGGGTCGCTGCATTTTACGATAAATCTCTGCTACCCCAGTTATTTCAAGGTAGTACAGTGTGCACTAATTACCATAAACAAGCAAGGCCATCGTCAAGGAGGCTGCCTGCCTTTGCAGGGCTTGACACTGAATTCTTAATTTGCTTCACTTTTGCTTTAGTGCTTGGTAGGTTAAATGTCAACTTAATGAGGAACACACACATTAGTTTCAATATGCAATAAAGCATAATGATGTAGCAGAAACTTCTTTCCCCCCCTGCTAATTCAAGTAGAAATCTCGAATCAACCTATTTATGTTCCTGTCGTGTGTCACTGCAGAGGTTGTATTAGCCTGATGATTGGAGATGACAGTGCCTCACCTTCCTCTAACGTTTGGCACCATCCTACCAGAGGACCTTTGTCTCCACACTTGCCTTTAAACCCTTTCAAGTCCCTTAAATGGCAGACTCCAAACAGGTTGTAATTCCACCTAACCACCCTGTCACCTCGGCTTATCGATGACATGAGTGCTGCTGAGATCCCCATCCCTCGTTCAGCCACCCTCACCTTTACGGGAGGATCTTTGAAGCTGTTATAGTGCGATGGCTGAGATCCTGGCAGCCTCTCTGACTCTGAGCTGCCTGTCATTTCTGTTTAACAATCATTAAGGTCACTGTGCTCCTGGCAACAAAACTTTAGAAACAATCTATCGCTCCAATGGGTTCTTGGCTTGGTTTTAAATGCTGATATGGATACATGCATACAAGTGTATGATTGCCACACAGCCCTGCCCTCTGACAGAGATGGACCCAGTCAGATCTTAACCAGGTCACCTCACCTCTCTGAAAAATAATTATAATTGCCAAACAATTGCAGCCACAGGAAATTAACAGTTAATTCAATAAGCATTTCGAACAAGTCACCAAAGGAAAAGACTTAAGCAACGGTGTTAGGGAAGTTATTCTTGCTACTTATTAAGATAGAAAGTTTAAAAAAAAAACATTCAAACTATTTGGAAGTCAATGTTCTATGATGGGAAAATGTATTTATAAGTGAAAACCGCTCAAGGTGTTCCCAGGAGTGGATCTTCCATCAAATTCACCCCAAGGTCAGGTCGCTGAGAGAAATACAAAATGTCCAAGAGCTGCGTCCCAGACGCGACAGGCTTCACTGAGCTCGTGAAACGATACAGACAATGCAGTTAGAAGAAGACTCGACAGACGCGGTTTGGTCGAAAAGGATTGACAGGAGAAGGCCTCTTGTATTTCAAAGAAAAAGATGAAAGCATGACTGAACAAGCCAACAAAACCTTTGAAACAAACGAGCAAAAACCAAACAGAAACACCTCACACCACCTAAATACCTAAATACAGTAAGAGATGACGTGGTGAAAAGTTTACTGTACTGTAAACAGCACACAGGTAATTCAAACAAGACCCTGACATCTGAAGATGATTCTTAAGATTCTTGTGTATTCATCTTTCTGTACTTAAATATTCATAAATATTAATACTAAAACAATATAATAACACCAGAAAACGATGTATATTAGATATAAGGCGTTCAAATACAGATTATTTGGACTATATATATATGAATTAAGCATCAATATTAGCAGAATGACAATGTGTTCCAGCGTCATTTACTGTATTGGAAAATAAATAATCCAAATGTCCCTGTTTCATACCAAGCACGATCAGTCTTGTTATGGCTGGTGGGGTCATGTTTTACTAAATGAACATCTTTATTATTTTATTTACGGTGTCTTGGTAATTATGTGCATTTGTTTGGCACACCCCAGTGTGAACGCACACCGCCTCCCAAATTCACCAAACCGTAACGCGCAGATCTTTTCGTTTTCGTTGGAGATCAGCTGTTTCATAAAAGACTTTGTGTTTGTCCCAGTCTGACGCGCCGCGACTGGATTTTTTTTCAGAAATTCCCAAGTGTTGTAGGATCAATGTTTGGTCGGGCTGAAAAAAGGTTCGCGCTCCACTCCCACCGGGCTTTGGTTTCAGCAGGCCCCCGTGTTGCATCTTCAACTAGAAAGTATCCCTGCGCTTTCTTGAAGAGACTTCAAAAGTCAGTGTCTCAACAGGCTCCAGATATTTTCCAGATTTTCAGCAGCTATTCAGTGATTTTCCTCAGCCAGAGCAAATAATTTCTGCTGTAAAGATTTTACTGACTTCTTTTTGTTTGCTGTTCATACTGTCTATTCCATAATTAACAACTGCAATCTCACACTAATAAAATACTATGAATATTTATTGTATAGTTGTGCTCATGTTTGTGGGCGGCAAAATAGCTGCTTGTTACTTTCGACAGCTCTTGTTAAATTCGTTCCTTACTGTAGTGTCACTGATTTGCTGATTAAATCTTGTCATGACTTCTGTGTTTTTCCTTCATCTATTCCAAAACAGACAGGAAGAATTATTTACTTTAACATTTTGCTTCCTTTCAAACACACACACACACAGACGATCACTTTTATATCTACGTGTTCCTGCAAATATTACAGCTCAGACAAATCAATCATGTCTCCTCTTGAGACAATTCGTCACACATGCTGAATCCCCGTCGCACACCGTGGCAAATAAGCGCATCTTAATCCATGCAGATGGCACGGGCGCATACCTCGCTCGTTCTTTCTGTTCCATCCTCCCCCTCACTCTTGAAATCTGTTCCTGGCGCGTGACATAAGACGACTCCATTGCAATATCGTTGATAACGGGATTCTCCAGGATAAGGAAGCACGAGCTTGTTTATTTTTTTCATTCGTTGTCAATGTTACTTTGCATCTCATAGCATACGTCATTTATCCTGACACAGCACATAGCGAGCAGATAAGTTCAAATTCACGTGGTGTGTGCTTTCTAGCTGGCCTGCAAAACGCTGAATTGTCATTTTTAGCATGAATAGATGAAACCTTAGCTCGATCACCTTAGTGCTTCTTTGCCAATATTACTGTCACTGTGTCACTACATACAGCACCACCTTGCATCTTGCTACACATGCATAACCCTGAAAACCACTAACTGCTACTACAATAATCAAACTCCTGCATCGCTGCTGAAGTGTTCCGAGCGTCTGTCCAGTCACCGTCGTCTTCCACCTTTCTCATCATCATCATCTTCGAGTGCCCAGCAGCCCAGAAGGCCTCTGAACTCCTGCAGCAGCAGTGTGTCGCCTTCCCCGTTGCTCGAGAGTTGCCCTATTTTCCCTGATGCTTTTGGGGATCTTGGTCAGCAGTCAGGCTCACAGCCTCTTTTGAAGGATGCCGCTCCTGAACTGAGACACAGTCTTAAATCTTCAACTGAGAACATCAGACGGTGGAATTATATGTATTTTCCTTCTGCCGTAAGAACTCTAGCATTTGTTTTACATGTAAAACTGTTTCTACTTCTCATTTGTTTAACTTGTTGACTTTGAATTTAAGTCTTTCTTCCACCACCCTGTTCTCTAGTTTTCTTTTTCTCCCCTGGTTCTCCATCTTTTAGCACAATCTTCCTAGCAATCTTTCCATCTGCAGTCTGTAACCCAAATCTATAGCTGGAAAGGGAAGGAGACCATAGCACTCTGCTCTATTGAGTGCCAAATGCTGATTGATTGAAGAGTAAAGAGCCGGCGGCAGGTTCGCAGCTGACGAATGTATAAGGCCTTGGTGATGGGAGTTAAAGCAAACTGCTTTCCAGATACCACAGGTGGACGGACAAGGCTGCTGCCAACACACTCACCTTAGTCGACAATTTAAAGATTTGCCAGTTAACTCCACTCCTTTCTCTTTGTGTACAAGGCTTTGTGTCCTGGGCTTTTCTTTTCAATCGGTTTTTCATCGGTTTTACTCTGAGTGGTTTGCTTTGACAAAAAAACGCTTCAGTTTCATTGCTGGTTTATATTGTCATGCAATTAAAATAAAACCGAGAAAGAGAACTAGAAGAAAAATATCCCAGTTTGCAAATTACCAACAAGAACAGTTGTCTCTGACTTGTCACTTTCCCAAAGGTCTAAGGAGAAGTCAGACTATAACTAATGTAAAGTATAGACAAGTATACATTTTCAAACATATTCTGTCTGAGGAAAGCGATGAAGTCTATAGGTTAGCGCAGCTTAAATCCTTTTTTTCCTAGTGCACTTGACCTTCGAGCCGAGATCATCCTGCCTATCGATCTGCTGTTGTCAAATACAGCTTATCAGGCCTACACGGCAGTTGGGAGGGGTTTGAGCTCGTTCCTCCGTAAAGTACAGCTTTATGTCTGGCTGGCGGCCTTGACGTGTTTGAGCTGCCGGTCTTCCTCCGTTATCCTCCTCCTCCTTTTTAGCTTTCGTCTTGTTTGTGTCTTGTCTTTACTTTATTCCAGAATCCGGTCACTTTCTGCTCCTATGCCTGGTTTTAAGGGAGCAGCCAAGAAAGAGCGCACGGATGTAGGAGCTTTAAAATATAACTGGCCTTAAAAACAAACAATAAAATCTCAAACTCAATTCTTGGGTTTTATCAGCCTTTACAGTGCCCTTTATCTGCTTATTCAGCATAAATCTAGGGTCCATCCTCCGTTTCTGTACTGTATTGGTACACGATATTGCTCCTCTTGATCTTTTGGGGTTACACATCATGTGTTTTAACACCTCGTATGAAAATATCAGACTCCATCTACATAGAAGGTGACTTTAAGATAAGTTTACGGCTCTCAGATAGCACATTATTCCAGCAACCGGATGGATTTGAGAATCTGCGTGTTGTTTTGCACTCTCAATTTAGTTTTTTATGTTCGCCTACTTGTCAAGAATTGCTTTTGCCTCCCCTGAGATGCATAATGAAATCTTTGCTTCACACTGGCAAAACTTCAATCTGTTTTCTCCTTGTCCTTGACCTACGACAGAGGAAAATATTAATATTGTCATAGTTTTTCGTTTTCTTTGGGGGGGTGAGGGGGCTGCTTTTTTCCCAAAGCCACAGCTATTCAATTTCATTTCATCCCACCTACAGTAAAGTTGCTGATGAGCTTGAGGTTCTCCCATATTGATCTTTAAATGGATGATGAAAAAGGCCAGCGCCTGGTGGTCAGTTGGCCAGCCTTGGTTCTGCTGGCACTGTCCGCTCTGATTACAGTCTAGGGTCTGGAAATGTAATCTACTTTTGGTGCCACTTGTCAGCGAGAGCAGAAGAAGCGGGGCTGGATATGAATGGAATATGGAAAGCTAATATTACTCCTAATATTACACACACGCCCTGCACCGATACATTAACCTTAGCTGTTTTGTCATTTTTTAAAGTCAAGCTTTTAGAGGGGACTCTGAACGTCCCCTGATCTCATCCGTCTCTTTAACATTCTAGGTGCCTAAGCAGAGAAAGTCTATTTTCTGGTGGGAAATCATTATTTAAAGTGATCTTGTGTATAATGTAATGTTCACTAAAGACAGTCACTATTAATATGTACAATTATCTGATAACCATGTTTAGAATATAAATAAATACAATCAATATAAATAAAAATATATGTATGAAATATAAAAACAAGTTTGGTGGTCGGCGTTCCCAACTGTACAGTGATTCCTCCGAGCTTATTTCAGCTTCAGGGACACTCACTGTTGCGGCTGGCGTGACATAAAGTCTTACGTGTATTATGCTTGATGGCAGCTGGCTCCTCAGATGCTTTCATTTCATTCTACTGCTGTGATGCATTATGTGTGTGTATAAATCATCAAATTACTATTATAAATAATGAAACAATTAGTGAAATCTGTTGAAGATAAAGCGAGTAAGGTTTCCCCTCCTTGTTTTTCAGCTCTGCTGCTGAAGCAGAAACCTGAGAGTAGAACTAGCTGCGTCTTGCTTACGTGCACTTTAACACGCGCTGCTATACGCTGTGTATGGGAGTAAAATCATCACTGGTGTTTCTTTGTACTTCACCTGGCGTGAGCTGTTCTCTGGGGACAGAGGGCTTTGTTTCAGCAGCTACCTACGGCACTGAGGGGAACGGTTGTAAGACTGGTATTTAACACGTCGGCTTGAGTGCGCTGACGCGGCTGACTGGCTCTGGATCCTGGAATCCCCCCCCCCCCCAAGTACACACACACACACACAGGCATAAACATCAAATTGCAGCAGAGCTTTAATTCTCAGCCGCACCTCGCACTGCTGCACGATCCATTTCCTGCTGCTGTGGCAGTTGATGGAGCAGCATATACAGTAAGTTCCACCTGGAAATCCAGCAACACATCAGAAGGTGCTACTGTACACTGATGACACTTATGTACACATTTAAAATCCTAATAATAAGCAATAATAATAAGCGTAATAATTAATTATAATACTTATAATATATAAGTTACTGTACATGACTAATGTTTAGAAAATCTTGACTTTTACTTAAGTGTCACTCAATAAGCGTTCAATTAGAAAAAAAAAAGAAGAAAATCCTTTCAAATCAAATAGTATTTTTGATTATTTGATTTACTTCGTTTATTATTCCCTAGCTAAATAACATCTCATTCATTTGTGAATTTGCTGAAAGTCACTATAGAACTCATTTACATTATGATTATTATTTAGTTATTCTAAAAAAAAAGAAAAAAACTTGATCTGTCCTAACAAAAGTGCTTTTCTTCCCTAAACCCAACCTTTGGTCACTCATTTGTCTCATGTTTGACATGTCTTCCAAACTATAACTAACATCAAAGCTGTGTGAATATAGTTAATAAAGTCTGGAATCTTTGTGTATGCCTAAGATATTGACATAATGTTTGTTGCCGGTTTCTAAACAGTTTCTAAAAGGCACTGAGACTTGAGCAAGCAAAGAAGGACAGATGTTATGTGCTCTCTGTGGGTCACTTTGAATGATTTTAAATTATGATAATGTACAGTTTTATAAATTGACAGCTTGGACAGCTCATGGTGTATTTTGGGATTTTGAAGGCTACGCCTACAGCTTGCAGCAATGTGAGTCCACGGGTTAAGCAACTCACAGATAACATAGAAAACAGTCAAAAAGACTTTTACTCAAGTCAAAATCCACAAACAGAGTTCACGAAAATGCAAAAATTCAGATTCACAAGTATGTCCAGTGGACCACAAATCCCATCTGAGACATAGACAGACAAGAGAGAAGTGTGAAATCTGACAGGAGGAGACCTCTCAGCCATTATGCATGATGTTGACCTATTGCTCCACAAGAGAAAGCCTCCGGCTTTTCACACATTTGTCTATTTCGGTCTGTATGGACGGGTGTTCTCCTGAAACACCCTCAGGTCATTCTGTAGGTGTGTAATATATATTTGTTTTACAGTTGCGTATGGGCAGATATATGATTTTCAAACGCCTCAAGCAATGCACAGATTCAGAATAACTTGACTCTCCATGTTTTTTTTTAAAAAATGTGTCCATATGGGACTTGATGTGCTGTTGTAGACGCACACGCTCACACACTGCAGCGCTTGAAGTGTATCGAACTGTTCCCTGTGGATCAACACAGATGGGAGGTACCGTGGTCTCTTGGAGCATAAAGTGGGTTTCTTCAGCTCGTGTCAACACGTCAGGTGTTCATGTTCTGCTTTTTTTCCACATTTTTAAGCCCGTTGCTTTGTTTTACTTTCAGTTTATATGCGCTTGGACATATTTTATACTTTCTATGTCATTTGAATGTACTATACGTGTATCTGAGTCTTTGGATTGCTGCTACAGTATTACGGTGCATTGAAAAAATTAATTGGGCACATCGGTGAATGACTCAGAACAAAGGTCTGTGCAGTGATGAGACAATCAAACAAGTATTCATTAGTGTTTAGCGCCACAATCTCATTTGCCATAAACTTGAATTAATTGTTTTGTTCTGAATTCTTCTGATCTTTATTCAGAGACAAACGAGTAAAATAACAATAAGTTACGTGTTACGTGTTTTAGTAAAGACTCAATCCTGGGTCACCCACAGTTTTTAAAATCAGTATGACACCCTTGAGTGAAACAGCACTTCACATATTAGTTAAACAACAAATACTCAGCTGAAAATAAGATGCCTTTAAGTTTTAAGTGTGGTTTGTGTGCTCTTCGTTCACGACAGATCCCAAGTTTTGTTAGATGGGATATGTTGCAGCAGATTCACTTTATTAAACGCATCTAAATAAGGTAACAAGTGAAGTGACAGTAATAGAAGAGATGTGAGATGAGTCTACCTGGAGCCAGTAAGGTCTGAAATGAGTCACTTCCACCCGACGCTGCTGTTTCCACCCGACTACGGCTCCAGGCTGCTGTGCTATAGTTAAATGTAGGTTTAAACCTCGCTGTTCTAGTGTCAGCCAACATTTTCCCTTCAGCGCTGCTCTGCTTCTGTGCTCAGGCAGCCGCAAACCACAGTCAATTATTCTGGTGTAAATTTCCTATGAGACTTGGTCCGAACGGGCAAAGTAAATTGATATTTGCTGACAAATCTTCTCATTTGTGGATTCTTTGAGAAACAGTTGAGTGAGCCGAGCCAGAGCAAGAGCAGAGAAAACAAAACGAACAACAGCAACAAGCAATAAATTGAGAGACAGCGTCCTCTCAAAAAATAGGGCTAAATTGAAAAGTTCGAGCTGAACAGGCAAAGTGTGTTAGATTGACAAGATTTGTACTCATCTTGTTAGTTAGTCAGCGTTTGTTAGTTCAGGTTAGTTTTCTAGTCAAACTGTAACGTTCCTGTCTTTGCAGTGATTGTTAGTTTATTATTTTTGTTTGTTTTCTCCTTCTGTTGTGATGTCACTTCCGGTTTTGTCCCAGCCCTTGTGAATTCTATTTTGATTGTTTCACTAGTTGTGACAGTTCGGGCCCTCTGACCCGTGGAGGGCGCTCTGGTCCCCTGGCTTCTTTGTTGGTTTTTGTACTTCCTCGTTCTTGTCCGTCACTCACGGTGTCATTTCCCGTTTGTTAGTATTTAAGTTGCTCCCTGTGTTTGTCATGGTTGTTACTCACTGGTTTGTCCCTTGCTTGTTTGAGTGAGTCATGTTTAGATTCATTCATTGTCTTTGGTGTAGTCATCTGTGTGAAGGATTGTGTTATTTAGTATTTGAAATTGTTAGATTTTGTTAGACCGCGTTTTTATATGCGTTAGACATTGTTGGGTTTAGTTTGATGTGTTTTGTAGATCTTTTTAGTTTGTCCCTCGTCACCTGGCTTCTTCCTAGTTTTGACTGATTAATTATCATATCTTGTCACCTCAGTTAGTTTCTGTGTTGCTGTCATGTTCTGTTGTTTAGTATTTAGTTTCACACACGTTTGTGCCGCCAGCTTGTGTTTGTTTCCGTGTTCATTTGTCATTAAGTTATGTGTTTGGGTTGTGCATTATGTTATTCGTCCAGGGAAAAGTCACAGAACCAAGATGCTGAGTTTATTTAGTCCAGTGGGACGGGAGAGAAGCACCAGGAGGGTAAAGAAGTTAACTCACAGCCTTGGATGGAGGTGTGGCGGTGATGTCTCTGACTCGCTGGTCCGGAGTGAGAACCTGAGCTGGGAGTGGTGAAGATGTAGCGGCCGTGGAAAGAGGATGGAGACGCTGAGAAGGCTCAGGACGCTGGTGAAAGATCTCGGGAGGTCGGCATCTACACAAAAAGACAGAAGGTGAGTGACACAATCATGAATCTAACTGGCAGCAGAAAGATACCACCAGGTAGCTTGACAATCTGTCGACCGTAGAACATCTCATCCCACCTTGTGGCTCGATCTGGTTTGATTCCTCGCGTCCTTGATGTCAAACCCCAAGTTGCCCCCAGCGAGTCAAACCTCAGCCTTTGGCATGAGTGTGTTTAATTGATAGTGCAAATGGGTGATTGAGAAGCGATAAAACAATGCTTTAAGTACAGATAAGAGGTAAGAGCAGGTTATTTACCACTGACACGGACAGGCTGGACAACAAGGTCACACGAGAGAGGTCAAGAGCCAGACGGAGCTAATTAATATGTAGCCTGGCTGGAGAAGGGTGTGAATTACCTGAAGTGGATCGTTCCTCAAGGTTCTAATGTAACGGACGCCTGCCGATTTTACATCCATTACCATTAAGTTAACGCAACCTCAGATTCTTTTTTTTTGTTGTTGTTGTTGTTGTTGTTCTTTGTAAATATTGTGAGCTTCCATTTGTCTGTCAAAGGATGTTTTTATTAGAAGAAAAATTAAAATAATTGATGATGTCAGAAGCTCAGGGCTGTGATGTAAAAGGCTGGAGAGGTACAATTCGTCTTCGCAGCACTTTACTGGCCGAGCGGAGCGAGGACAGGGAGGGGGAGGCTAATGAAAACGAACAGAGAGAGCGCGTTGCGTGTGTGAAGGTCGCTCTCAGCCGGCGCTCTGCTGCAGCGTACGCGCCAGAGACGAGAGAGTCGACGATTTCTTGTGTTGCCAGAGAACTGAGAAAAATAACAGTGCACAGCAAATGGACAGTAAATTGGCCCCAGTTAACTCCAAGCGCTGTCTGAAGGAAACACTGCAGGACCGTTAGTACCACGCTCCTCTGTCTGTCACTGTATGTCCACTGATGAACCCAGCGAGTGTCTACGCCGCTGTCTTTAAACCGTTGCACAACACGGCGGTGCCTCCAAATGGACCGAACACATTTCCGACTTAGTTGCTTTTGTATATGACAGACGCAGGGCGAGACGAGTCGCAAAGCTAAGGTGGAAAACTTTATTCTCCAGCCTTTGGGGGGCACTGATGTTCTTTTATTTTCAGTTTGTGCGCCTCTATCGTGTCCATAATTTCCAGTTTCCTGTCTTGGTCTAATCGTGCTCACGTCACCTGGACGTCTTATTTAGTACTTAAAGACTTTGGAGGTTTCTTGTTTGCTGTTACCAGGTTTGTTTGTTTGAAACATTGTGCACTATTCTGCACTGTTTTTCAAGTTAGTTTTTGTCCTTGTCTCCCTCTGAATAAGTTTGTTCTTAGTCTCTCACCAGTTTTACTTTTGTTCCCCTCTTTTTCTCCTCCGACTTGGCAGCAATTTTGAGTTTGCGTCTTCATTTTGTTACATTTGTACAGCTCTGCACGGCTACTTAGGTTCAGTGTGTATCATCACTTGCTTAGCTTTATCTTGGGACCATCGTATCAGCTTCTAAGACCTTTGTTCCTTTCCCCTGCAAGGATCCTTAATTTTTAAGCTATTGTTTTCAGCTTGTAAACGTTCTCCCTTTCTAGCTTTGTCCCTGCTCATACTGCTTTTATTCATTTCCACATTGTTTGTTACCCGAGAAACTAGTTGGCTAGTCAGCCTCCATTTTGTAATGTGAACGGTATAAAATAGGACATTATGTTCTAATTCACAGTTTAGCTTCTGTAAATACTTGAACTGTGTATTTTAAATTGTAGGTCATTGTTGATCATTCCATCCCAAACAAGCTGTGAGGGTTTGGAGTCCATTTACTGAACTGATTTTAAATGATCACTTTAATAAGGAAATGTCTCACAGACACTGATGGTCATAGATTGTTGGACTGTCTCATGAGCTGCTCCCTGATTACAGACCCTCTCATCTCTCCTGAGCACAAAAAATCGGTGCTTGTGTGATATAGCAGGACTTAGGGCTTGACATCAACACCTGGCAAACCGATAGCTGTGGGTGGATTTCAGCAGTGGGCAGCCAGGCAATTCGTAAGGCTGCATAATATATAAATTACTTGTCTTTTAAAAAGGCACTTGGAAAAATAAATTAACTGGAATGTGACACTATGACACCACACTGAGGAGCATGTGCAAGTGCACTCATTAATACTCTGTTACAGTGTAGGCAACAATCCATTTTCCTATTTCCCCGTGTGCTTGCTTCCCTTCAACTGTGGAATAAAAACAGCAGGAGTTAATATTGATGAGCGCCGGTCCATAAATGACACATCAGCATGTTTTAATAAGATTATGATCCTGCAAAATGAACCTTCACGGGACTATAGCAGACACAGTATTTATGAGTTATGGAAGAAGAAGCATGTTTGCTTTCATCACTGTCTGCTTTGGGGGGGGGGGCTGTCAGTGAGGAAGCTGAGGAAGGAAGAGGATGAAGGCAGCTATAAGCTCATTAAAACACAAAGGTGTTGAATGGCCAGATTATAAGACTCCTCCTCTAATTTCACAAGCAAAGCGGAGACATTGCCGCGAGTGCGGACCAGATATGCTTCAAACCAGCCATAAGCTTCTATCGGTATTCAGCAGGATGCTCTCTCATTTGCATGATCTTTCTCACACAAGTTAGGAGGAGAAGGTGGGGGTGGGGGGGTTCTCCAGGCATTTTTTTTTTCCTCGTCCTTGACTCAGTTTAGACAATTGTTGCTTGTATGTGTCTCCCGTTCCTCACACTCGCCCCACGTCTCCTCTCTGCGCCGACATCTAAATTAGATGTTTCAGCAAGCAAGCGGCAGCCGGCGCTTCCATTAGCTCTGTCTATAACTGGAGGCAGAGATGAGAGCAGCCGCTATGACAGGGACAAATAATTGCTGCAAAGTTTTCTCACAACTTCTTTGCTAAAGTCGCGCTGAAAGACAGGGGGAGCCGCGGCTCCGGGGCTCCGGCAGTACCATCCATCACGACGACTGTGTGCCTGTTCAGTAAAATCCTTTAGCGCTTTAAAGTGCGCTGTACTTTGATTTCATTATACTAGGTCATGGTATCTCCGAAAAATGCTGAATGCACTTAAGGATTCTTTACGCTTTGCTATTCCCTCGTTATATGATGCCCTGAGGGACTTTGTGTGTTGTTTCACTGCTCTAACAAATTTTCTTCTCTCTAGCTCACATTCTCCAATATTTAAACAGTATGTGGGTTATCTGTGGCAGATAGAGGAAGACAAACCAGCCTGAGATACATTGGAATACAAGAACTTTAATTTAATGACAACTTTTTGTCATTATGTAATTTTAAATATTTCTGTGAGAATAAAACACAGATTAGAAAGAAAACACAGTTTTAAGCACACATCACTTAAGCTCAAGTAATAGAACATGTGCTACAGCTTCATATGAACTCTTTTAGGTCTCAGAGTCACAGTTTCACAGTAAAGCCATCACAGAGGCGGCAAACGCGCCGCGAGCATTGCAGCGAAGGCTCAGTAAGAACTAAAGGCTTGAGGATAAATGAAAACAAGTCAGACAGAATCCTGCCTCTTCCGCGGCGTCTAATCCAGTCAAGAACACTCCTAAGGAGTCAGGTGTGTCATTGTGAAAGTCAAGGGGCGGCTGAGTGAATGTAAATACAGACCCTGCACAACAAGAAGCAGCCCTGGCAACGCGCAAAGACAAGAAACTCCCTTCACGCCTTATGTTAACCTAGGATTTCAAATACTCCTAACTCAGAGTGGGATCCACTTATATATAACACTCAATGTAACTCTAATATGTTTTATGCTTTACTCAGAGCAGCTTTGCATGTCTAGACTTCTAGCCTCTTACTCTTAATGATCCTCATTTAAAATATTTTGTCTTTACTCAAGTAGTTAAAATATGTTTAATGATCAGAATCATTTAATTGTGACAACTATGCAAAATAATTTAGTCAGAGGAAAAAAAAAATAATTCACACCAACCAGAATGTGAACCTGGTGAGTGTAGACTGCCATAATGTGAGTTGTATTAAGATTCCTTAATTCTAGCTCGTCTTTCCTCGTCCAAAAGTCTTTTCACAAAGGGCAATTCTACACAGTCACAGAAAATCCCCTTAAATAAGTTCCCCTTGAATGTTACAGTAACTTAACTACTTGTCTGCAAAATAATTTTTGCCAGTATCACAAAAAATGTGTCCTTGGGCAAAAAATAAATTGTAGAGAACATCTGCTCCTCAGAAATCAGATCTTCATACTGAATATTGCTGAATTTGCATAAACCAGGCCTCCAGGTATCAGGCTAAGACCAACGATGATGATGATGATGATGATGATGATGATGATGATGATGATGATGACAGTTGTGAGGGGAGCACAGTCAGACACTGAAGCTGATGAAGCAGACAGGTTAATGAGGGCAGCTAAGGGTGAACCCCATGAAGCTGATGAGCTGCAGAGGAGGAGGAGAGACAGGACCTGGCGGATTAACTGCTGCCACGTCATAACATTCTTAACTTGATAGGGCAGGACAGTCGAATCAAACTTCATCTGGCGGGTCGTCGGCGACGACGGGGAGAATGAGGACGGAAGTGACACTCAAACCAAATCTGACGATCACTTCATCCTGTTCTTTCGCAAGTTCGTCTCACTTCTTGATGGATGTCGCGTAGAAGAAAGAAAAAAATATAATAAAAAATCACTACAAGCCAGTGAACAAAGCTTCTGACCATATTCCATCAGTAGAACATACTGTGTCTGTCGAACTGCGCTGTGAGCTTCCTCTTTCATGAATAATTTCTCCGATTCAAACTTTCCAGTCTGTTGAATCATGCTGTCCTTGCCGTTCTTCTTGTTCTTTTTTTCTTGTAGTATTCCAGTTTCCAGCTCAAATGAAGCTCTGCTGGGATCTAGATCTGAGGGCTTATTGAAAACCACAGTCATGGGTTGAGGTGTTTGGTTCGATTGGTAAAACGAAGTCCAGAAAGCTGTAGCGTCTTGGAGGAGAAGGAAGCTCGTTACTAGGTGTTTTAGAGATGTTAGCGGCAGCAGTAGCTGTTTTAACGCTGTTCAAATAATCGTTAATGAAAGCACTGATTCAAATGCATGAGCCAGTGGCCCGTCCACGGAGACTTCAGGCCTTCTCATACAATCAAATCCTCGGCTGGCCTCAGGGCACGAGACAGGAGACGGAGATGAAGCTACACACATGTACTTTCTGTCTTTGTATGTGTTTGTCTCTCTTTGCACATTTCCTGCGGCTTTTATCTCCCGCTTTTGGTCTCGTCTCTGCTTTTTCCTGCTGTTGTGGTGGCGCAGCTTGAATTTCCAGCATCCTATCCTTTTTCTCTTTACTCCTCAAAGCCTGGGAAAGATCGATAGGCCGGCAGCACACACACAGCTTGATGAGACGCTGGAAGAATTGTGCTGGGAAACTTCGGGGGGGGGGGGGGGGGGACCTGCAATTCGTGGAGCCGGAATTGGAGGAGACAAAGCCACAAGCACATTCAACTCATTGATATTCAGATTTTATTTTGAGCTCATGCAGTGAAGCCAAAGAAATAAATGAGAATGATTAAAAACTTGTTTTGCAAACGAGCAATCACTTATGACAACATTTATTATTATCGTAGATCTCAGTGAGCTTTGTGGTCACCAGGATCAGTATATGACAAATTTGCTAAATGTCCAAATTTGACACGTTTAATCCGAAACTGATGATTGCATTTTAGTTTTGTTTAAGAAATGCAATAAAAAGAGGCTTTGAGACGTCAAGTAATAATATTTTTCCACTTCTCTTGCACATTTGTCACTATGTGGACAAATGTTGCAAAACTACTGATGATGCCAAGGAAATAGACAGTAAATACAAATCGGCTGAGATTTATCATTTACTGTAGCACAGTAGTGTCTTACCTAATATGGGAATTACGTCATGTAATCTAATTGTAATCTAATTACAATTCGATCTAATTGTAACAGTACAGAACAATAATTAAGCTGCTTGGAAGTTGAGTTGTGGCTTTTAAAGGTGGACAAACAACACAGTTGTCAATTTTATTAGAATTAAAGAGCAGGAAATTAGGAGATATCCAGCATTTTGCAACAGTTGTGCCTCTAATTTGATAATAATAGTAACACAATCAATGTAGAGTCCTTCATTCTTTTTTTGAAATGTTTTAACATCTAAGTTTGTCGACACAAAAAGCATGAATTTTAAAATGAGTTTAATTTCAAATGCGATATCTAAACTTTTTCATCCTATTTGTAATGTTGCCTAAATGATTGACAGATGAGAAAGGATGCAGCCATTGCAGCATCAGTTTCACATGACTTTTACCTGGATTTGAACTGACTTCTAACAGCACTGATCAATGCTTTGCCTCGATCTGGGTTCATATGTCGCTGCACCCTCAGCAACCACGGTTGGAAACGTCACTTCTTCGTAACGTGCACAACTGTCCGCTTGGATTTAAGGGAGAACTGCTTCAATCAAGAGCTGCCGGACCGTGTTGGTGTATGTGGGTCAGGCCGTCGCTCCGTCATTCAGGTGAGAAGGTTCTGACCCAGTGCACCTCTCAAAAAAAGGAAAAATACGGATTGAACTGAATCTGAAATACACGCTGGTTGTGGAGTGAAGAGCTTTCCAGATCTTGATTAGTTGCCAGGAGTTACAGCTTCATTGAGAAGTCTCTCTGCTCTCGGCTTTGACTCAGCTCATCAAACCCCCCGGAGCCTCGCGGGGGTTTACACCTGCAGGCACTATCACTCCAGGGATTCAAGGGCTCACAGGCTTTCTCTCCTCTCAATGGCAAGTCATAGCTGAGCTTCTTAAAGCTGCTTTTTCCTCATTGATAATCATCTCAGCAGTGTCTGTAAGTGCAAGAGGTTTATCTGGCTTCGCAAAAACAATTCCATACTTCTGTTTTATTCTCTATTGTTGCAGTGCACAACCACAAAAAACTTGTTTAATAGCTGGATCTGAACTAAAATAAAAGACTGGAAATGTTTACAGAACGAGGCGAAAATTACATGTTGTATATTTAATATTTTGGTATGAAAAATGTATATGTTGCTGGTTACATTTGGGGCATTCAGATTAACTATGAACATCTTCTCCAGCGCTTGTCTCATTTAAATACACTAAATTAATCATTCAGTCTGTTTTCTTGAGAGGATATGTACTGAATAATACTAATTAAATAGGTTGAAAGTTACATACGTTTATATGTCTTCTTGAAGAGACGCATGGACACAGCTTTCCTCGGCTCAGGCGCTTATTGAGTGAATCATAAAAAAAATATATAAAATTATTCGAAAAGATAGTATATATAATATACAAATACACGTGCTGACAATAGGCTACAGCACCTGCAACAGCAAGGTTAGCACAGCATGCTAATACAGTAGCCGCCATACAGCACCACTCGCATAACGTTTTTGCCACTAATTGACGGAGACCAATTGAAAAGCTGCACCTGGTGCCCGTGACATCAACGCATACTGTACGTGTGGCGGTGTATGAAAGTCTCATCCTTGAAAAGGAAATAGCTTTTGTAAGAGTTCAATTCAACCTCCTAGTATTAGATTTGCCCGTTGTGTGTGTGTGTGTGTGTGTGTGATGAAGAAAAAGGCTCGTGTTACCGTGACCGAACACGTTATTAATTTTTTTTTTTTTTTTTTTTTTTTTTTGCTTCAATTTGGAAAATACGCCTGCAGGGGAGAGTTACCTGGGGTCTGTAACTCCAAGTAATTCCTTGACCAGCAGCTGAGTTCATGACTGTCCTGTTGCGATGATGTAGGAAATAACAGCGATCGGTGTCGAGAATTTAGACAACCTCTCACTTTTACCAGTACAGATTGTCAGAACAGCTGAAAGACGAGAACGTCCACCGATTTGATGAACGAACAAGCTCTGTGTATCCATCACTGGGGGCCAGAACCAGCACGTGGGAGCCATCTGTGCCTCCACTGACCTGAGGAATGGGAAAAACGGGTCACTGGGCAATTCCACCTTGACGCCTTTGTAAAACATGTACTCGAGTTTAGTTGCGGTGGAGTTCTGCGCTGCCAGACCTACCTAGACTTCTCAGATAAATCGGAAATGTTCATTTTACTGACGGAAGGTGATGGAAAAATGACAGACGAAGGTAACCGGAGCAGCAGAGGAACAGCAGTCACAGGGCGAGTCCAATGAATAGACTGCGGAACAGCGGAACAGTTAGCGGGTGGGTGGATTCATTCTGTCTCTCATTACAGGATCCACAGTGAGACCGCACTCTGAAATGATCCTCCCAGGTGACCTTGAACCCCGCCCCCCCCTCGCTTCCCCCGTCTCCATTTGTATTCCACAGCAATCGGGCCTAAACCCGACCGGCGGTTATTTCACACTACATCAAAATGCCATGTAGGGGCACAACACCTCATCCCACCGCCACGGAGTGCGGAGGGGGAGAAGTTGAAATGGAAACAGAGCGAGCGGATTAAAGAGAAAGGTGGAAGGTGAGAGAGAGAGTATGAATATTATGAATATTGAATGCTTAATGTAATTTCCTTCATCCTTATATGTGTTCACAGTATGAAAGGGACATCAGTGGCACAAAGGACTCACAAGGGGGCCTACAGAAGCTTTAACCCTCCTACCAACCCCTGTGGTCTCTGGACCCTAACCTGAACCAAAGCTTTACAATGGCTTACATATTTAATTTTAAAGGATTTTGCCATACACTTTTAACCTTCCTCTCAAATTTAAAGCTAATACCTGTCCCAGCAGCTTTTTACTTGCCCAGCTTTGCTGTCAGTGGTGCAAACCAGACAAAACTAGTGGCGTTGCTTGTTGATCCGCTATGTTATCCATCTAATGCTCAATGCAAGACGGTGCTTTAAAACATCTTGCAGACTGGCAACGTCAGTGCATGGAGGTACTGTGTCCTGTTCAACTCCACCATCCCTAGGAGATCACATTTTGAACAGGCATAGGAAGACATGTCAGGATTATTATTCTATAAAAAGGAATTTAAGATTCATCGAACGCAGAAAACGCTGTAACTCAACATCTATCAGAAGTGCAAACTAAGAGGATTAGCTTTAGCCACATTAGCATGTAACAGTTATCTCCACAGAAAGCCCAAAAATAGATATATATAAATTTTTATTACATTAAGCCAGCCTCTCCTGGTCATAGCCTTATATATTGTTATTAAGTGTTTATTATTATTATTATTATTATTATTATTGTGTTTTCAACTGGCTCACCAAATATTATTTTGTACCACCTTTCAGTTAAACACATATTTTTAGATGAGGTCAAAGGTAATAATTCACTAATAATAATAATTACTATTATTATTATTGTATTACATCGGTACGTTAGGCCTTATTAAGTTGAACTGAGAAATATATTTTAAGTTCTTTTCATTCCTGACATACAGTATATTGACCTTTATGTATTCAGGGTTGTTTAATTAAGAAACTACTCCTCTTTTGGAGGAACACCTTGATTTAAGTCATAGGTTCTCACCTTCTCCTGAGTTGTAAATTGAAGCTTTGCTCAAGGACAGCACAGCAGCGTTGGATGAGGGAGGGGCAGGTGACGCTTCTTTATTGGTTCCAGACGACCTTTGACTGGTACATGAAAAGTTAGATTTTTCTTTCATACGTCTCGACAGGTTTGTAAGAATATGGTTGTTCTCAGTGTGTAGCCTTCAATGATGTGTGTCATTAACCAATGATGAAACCTTTTATACGAATTGGTTTAGTTAGATCCATTCAGTTTGTTTTCGTAACACCAAAGTTTTCTTTGTTTTCTTAGAGTTATACTCCACTGGACCTAATATTACACAAATCCTTTTCCACAAGCCTTCAAAACATCTTCTTGAGAATAAAACACACTTTCATGTTTTCTTGACTCGAAACTCAAAGAGAAAAGAGTCTTCATCCCCGAAGCCTGTGCTCTGCTTAAAGTGAAGTGAAAAATGAAATAATACGCTTTAAGTAGAAAGTTAATACCACGTTTGTGTAGCTCGTCCATCAATCACGTAATCACATTCTCTCCTTCTGTGCTTTGGAAGCGTAACCATTTTCCGTGACTGAATTTTCCACACTGTCCTTTTATCTTTTCGTGCTCCTCATCATCTTTGGCAGCTGTAATTCTTTGCTGCCTGACAGACGATTTGTTTCTACAGGCTACGGGCTCAATTTAGTTCCACTTGTTATGAATATATTTTCTTATGGACACCTTCTGAAACTGTGTAGGAGCTAACAAAACCTTCCCAGGATATTAGAAATAGAAATGGTTAGACAAACTCTTGGAGAGAACAGATGGATGACTTTTACGTAAGACTATATGCGCCACATCACCAGATTCTCATCAGATCTCTGTGGCTTTTCCCATTTTACCAGTCAGACCATGTGTTTTTCTCTGTGTGACATTCACATGCTGTTGGTCAGATCACTTTCAATTTGGTTTGCCAAGACACATTTGCGTTTAGGTTTTATAAGTAACATAAGTAAGTACAGCAGTGTGTGTGTGTGTGTGTGTATAATCCTCCTGATAGATGACTTCTGTTTATTTTTAGCCCCAGCACTAGAAATACCAGTATCAGTAGACACACAGACTTAGCTGGTGCCTCAACTGGCTTCGGTTAAGCAAAGTGAGCCAACTTTTAGAAGCATTCTAGTATGTCTACACTAAAAAAAAAAAACAAGCTTTTGGAAATAATCCGTGAAAGTTAACTGCCTCCACAAAAACGTGGCGACAAATGCAAGGAGAGGGCTCTGAGAATCACCGCAACTTTGTGCCATTTTGTTCTTTTCTCCACAACCATCGCACGTCATTTAGCCAAACGAGCGCCTTTCATCAAATTTTTTTTTATTTCAGCGCCATCAAACACCCTCTGAAGCAGCTTTCACGATGGTCTAAAACAACACAGTTGGCTTGCACACACCCCAGAAATATCCTGGCTGTGTGTGTGTGTGTGTGTGTTTGTTTGTGTTGGTCACAGAACCATGTCCATCTGTGTAAGTCTGAATTAAGAGAAATCACAGATCCGCTTGCGGTTAATCACACATTGTCAGCCTCATGTGATGCTGATTTTAAGTCATGTCAGTGGGTTTTTTTTCAATGAATGTAGCTCAAGTGAGTTAAAATCATTATTATATTATTATAAATTCAGTTTCTCCTCCACTGTACGTATCTCGTAGTAGAAATGTCACCATTTCACACCTTGTTACCTTGTTCTTGGCTCCGAAACAGGTAAATACTACGTCCTGTCTGTCACCACGGCTCGAGGCGGCTTAAGCGAGGGTCACTAAACCATGCTGGCTTGAAGAAGCTTTACAGTCAATATATATATATATATATATATATATATATATACCAGCTGGTTCTTTAATCTCTCAGTCACCAGGAAATAAATCTCTTGTTAAAGGCTAAATGTTGAAAGCGTTTGGTATCAAACTGACTCAGAACATGAGAATGGGTCGGTAGATTATCGTATTGCCCTTTGGTAGGATCCGTAACAGTGTGCTACGCATTAGGATCAGGCTGAAAAATGCATCATTTTGACACAAAATAACTTTACATCCCTGCTGCGGTTTTGTTTGCTTGAAGCTGATTAATTGACTTTCCTTGCTCCAAAAGCAGACGGTTGCACATCCAGGGAACTGACATTCAGCTTAACTTAGATTTTTCTACTTCACATGTCCATCAGGACTAACATCAGCAGCTGAACCAAAACCCCCCTCACGTGTCGGGTCTCGGATCACCTCACTTGATTCTTCAATGCTCAACATTAGGAGTGTGGAGCTGCCTCAGAGCATATCATCATATCACCAGAGCAAATCCTCACTCAGTTCATTTTGTTTTAAAGCAACCAAATGATCTAAATATTAAATGAAACCGAATGTCATTAAAACAAGAATCTGTTTTGTTACAGTCCCCACAGGGGGTGTTCCAGGGTGACAGCACGCAGTAGCTGGCAGGACAACCCCCCCACCCCTATTTTGGGTGGATTTAAATTTCATTTACCCGTAATGAAATACTCGATTAGCAACAAAAAGGAAATTAATTAACACCAGGCTGAAAGAAAACATTCATTCATTTGTTTATTATTCATAGATCTGCAATGGCTCACAAATCTCACTTTGCCAAATCATATTAGTCTGTTGGCAGCTTCCAGCAGGTGGCCTCAGATTCCAGGAGCAGCTCTGTTCCGATTATCCTACATTTTAATGCCAGAGCATAAAAAAAGACTATAAACGACTGAAATACCTTTAAAACATTTCAATGACCAAAGCAGCCAGAAAAAGACTGAAGACAGTATAGTACAAAAATGTCTTAAGTTAATTTATGAACATGCAGAAACAACAAGCTCATCAGACAGAACAACATGTAGACTGTTACATGGTGATCCAACCTCCATGCAAAATAGGCAAGAGTATTAATATCCATTCAATGTCAAGATGCTTCCTGGTGTCAGTCTGTGAAATTGGTGAGGTCTGTCCCTTCTGTAAAAATGAACAGGCCTTAATGGTTTATCCATCACAGATATTTATAGAGATGACAGAAACCTCTTAGCTAATGTTTGTGTCCTTCAACACGAACTTGCATTGTGTGTGTGTGTGTGTGTGTGTGTGTGTGTGTGTGTGTGTGTGTGAGCGAACATCAGTTTCAGCCTCAGAGCTTCCACTAGGACAACGACGTGTTCTGAACACTTGGCAGAGGTTCCTAATAGGAAGATCATTTTTGCTCCATTAACTTACCATGAAACCAAATGACCTTAAATGGTTTGTGCAGCTTGGAAGACAGAAGGATTTAAAAAATGAGTTATACATCAATATATCATCAGTAAAAGTCAGAGTGAAATTGATCTGCTGTTTAAGTGCACACATAATGGAACTGAGCAGCTAATCCTTTAAGGACTGATGAAAGACACCGTCCAGATGCCACATTATGATGTTTAGCATTTATCACCAATTAGATTTACGACATAAATATATAGATTTGGTACATTACCAATATGGTCTGACAGACTAATAAATAATAATAATCATACAGATACTATCTGGTCTTTTCAGTGCTTTGAGCTTAATCTGTTGTAGTTGTGTCAGATATGTGTTATTTAAAATGCTCACTGAAGTACAGAATATAATACAAGAGATATTACATGACAAAGTGATTTATTACACACATGTCTTTCTTTAATTTAAATATTCCAGCCAGGGGCAAAAGCAGAGACATGTAAATTCAGTTTGATGAAAAAAGTACTGTATGAATAATAACCAGAATTAAATTATGGAATGTACCTTAATGAGTGAATCACTAAAGGAGCCGTTGTTACAAGTTTGACTCAGTTCTATACATACTGAGTGTGTTTTAAACCTGTCAGCTGTTTTGTTTTTTTTTGTTGTTGTTTTTTTTACTGTGTAACTATAACTGTAAGATTCCAGTGAACTGGATCAGAATTCCTGTGATGTACTGTTCATTGATCCTCGCTCATCCCAGAAGTGGCTCCTCCACAATGTCTGAGCACAGACACGAGGACACGCTGGGCTATGCTTTATGGAAGACATTCAGCTGAAGGCTGTGATCTATACAGTTAATACTCCACCGTGCACATCTGGTATATCTGAACATCTGTAGATGAAGCGACACATATGTTAGTGTCTGAGACTCAGAGACAGACCATTTTAAAGCATGACCCTAAATATGTTTCTCCTTATGTTTATCACATTTGTTTGGTTGGAGTTTGGCTGTATTAATAATTGTACATACAGTACCTACAAATCTAAATGAAATCTTGTGAGTCCCATCACATGTTAGAAACGAAAAAAGCACCAAATATGGCGCTGTTGCCTCATTTCAGAAGTCAGGACATATTTGAGCTGTTTAAAGAGATAAAAAAGAAACATGTGGCGCTGAGTGTACTTGTTTTTTATTATTATTATTTCACATAAATACTTTACAACACTTGATGTAAAGCAGAAATCGATGGAACACGTTTTCATCTCAGTGTTTGACATAAACACATTGATTGACATGGCCAGAAATTGGCTTCCCTGACATTTAAATATACTTGATAACAAAATCAGGAAAAGGCAGAATGAGGCAACGCACGTTTCATTTTAATGCACTGTGTAAAACGGAATCTATGATTTCAAGTTTAATCTTCGGGTCCAGTCAATCGTTCAGCAGCTCTTTTCAGTTTTGAGCTTATTGCTGCCGCTTGAACAGCTTTAGTTGTGACTGAACAGACTGTCAATACATTGTTGAGCACAGATCTTCTTGGATGTTTTATGAAAGAAATTAGATGGTTTATGTACATACTGTAAAGGGCAGTGTGACAGTTAGCCCTCCAGCCTCTGGGGGCGCTGTGGTCCTGTCCTGTTTTGTTCTTCCTCTGCTACGTCTTGTGTTGCGTGTCCATGTAATTATTACATGCACCTGTTTTTGATTTCCTGTTCTGTCACGTATTTAGGTTCCTGTCGTGTCCTTGTCACTTGTCTGTTATCGTGTCTTTGGTTATTGTTTCATTCTTAAGTAGTCCGGGATCTTGTGTTTTTGATTCGCCTGCAATGCGCAGTGATTCTTTGTTTCTGTTCGTTTGTTGTTTTGTTCCTAACTTTATTCTTGTGTTAAATAAATTCATTTAAATTCTTAGCCTTGTCCCGGTTGTGCGTTTGGGTTGGTCAGCTTGTCAGTTTTGTCAGAGGCAGTTTGATTACTGGCCTCACAATCCCCAGTGCCTAGTATAGGGGTTTTCTGGCGCCATCTTGTGGCGCAGCGGCAAGCTGCAGCATGAGTCCCAGCCCTGTCCTCCATTCTTAGTCCGTTTTGTCTCAGATGTCGCAGAATCAGCCACATCCAAGTGTCCAAAAAAAAAAAAAAAAAAAAACGAATATGCGAAAAGAAAAAGTAATGTGAGATTAATGATTTGAGAATTAAAAAGTGGAAAGGGTGTTTCTTTTTGTAAACCTGCCTGGTAATGAGCAGCCTTTCCCTCACACAAGGCAACTCCAGTCCTGATTTTATGCACTTGGCAGAACACCATGAGGTCATGACTGACATGGCCTCTAATGATGGCCCATCATGTCCTACAGCTGGAGCTGTGGCGAAGCAGCGGCGCCCACAGACGGAGAAATAAGACCAGCAGTAGAACATTTAACAACGGCATTTGAATCGTGCAGACACAGGCAGCACTTATTGCTCAGCTGGTTCTCATCACCTTTATTGGAACTTAATTTACACTCTGGAGGAGTCGGGAGGAATTAGAAGAGCTGGTTGAAACTGTCTGACTTCTACAAGGACAAAACACAATCTGTAGGGGAATAAAAACCTGCCTCTACTAGTTCCATGTTATTCCAATATATTAAAACATTTACATGTATGTGGGCCTCATGTTTTGCCATTTTACATACAGTAGGTCTAGTTCAGACCAGACACACTGAAATCATAATTAGCTTCATTTGCTTTTCTTTGTCCCAGATGCTGCCATTGAACACTTGACCCACCTTCCTGGGGGTGAGAACAGAGAAAAACACAAAAAAAAAAAACCTGGACCTTGCACTGGCTAATCCCACCGCTGCCACCAACTGTCACGGACCAAGCAGTAAGGATAATCAGAGGTCAACAAAAAGAAACATCAAGCTAAGCCTAACAAAACATAACTGACCTCCCAACTAACACACAAACAGGGTATATAAAGACAAAGGCTAGCCTATCCTGACAAACAGGGGGGGTTAAAGAAATATATATACTATATATTTACTCAATGCAAATACAAAATTAAATAAAGCAAATATTCACACATCCAACATAATAAATTACATACTACTTATACACAGATCCTTAAAATAAGCTTAAATCATATCATAACTGGTGAACCTGCCCCCCCCTCCCACACACACTCCATTGGCCTCCTCCATATCCTGCCTGTCGTGTATAAGAACCACCCTCCACAGGCGCCCGGTCTCTTACCAGAGGGAACAAAAGAGAAAGGTAAAACAAACCACCCATCAAAACAGAATGTTAACTAAAATGCGTGCACTTGTTACGCCCCTGATATAGGGCAGAAATAATTACAAGAGTGATGTATCGTGTTTCCTCATCCTCTGATTTAATGGAATGAGGGAACATGCGCAATTTTCCCCAGGTGTGTGGGAATAGACCAAAAAAGTCGATCCCAGATTAGTGGATCAAGGCAGCTGCATAGATAACAGACCTATGACTGCTAAACAAAGTCTGTAATTTCACTATTTCACCCTGTCACACACTCATATTAGATAACAATCTGCCAAAAAATAAAATGTGTACTGTCTGAAATTATAAGACTATGTGTGGTCATTAGCTGATACCTGTACCAAACAAATTCTATGACGGAGTAACCGTCACACACTGTTTACATTTTACCTTACAAATTACCTCCAATATTGCTAGAAACACCTATGGCCATCAGTTTTTCAGATAACAAGAATAAACATTACCAAAAAAAGCCCCAAATAATAATCTAAATAAAGCTGGATGTCACGAACGCTGGCATGGTCTCAGGGGGGAGTGTCAGCGGTGGTAAGGACCAGACGGATTCCAACCTTTTAATTCAGGATTTTTATTCCACACGTGCGAAAACCACAAGCAATATTTACACACCTCGATGTGAAAGACCAGCACAGACCACTTCTTGGTTCCTATGCTTCCCGGCTAATGTTTTGGTCACTTTTGAATGCTGGCGGTGCTTTCACTCTAGTGGTAGCATGAGATGGAGTCAACAACCCACACGAGTGGTTCAGGTAGTGCAGCTCACCCAGGATGGCACATCAATGCGAGCTGTGGCAAGACGGTTTGCTGTGTCTGTCAGCGTTGTGTCCAGAGCATGGAGGCGCTACCAGGAGACAGGCCAGTACATCAGGAGACGTGGAGGAGGCCGTAGGAGGGCAACAACCCAGCAGCAGGACCGCTACCTTCGTCTTTGTGCAAGGAGGAGCAGAGTCCTGCAAAATGACTTTCAGCAGGCCACAGACGTGCAAGTGCTACAGACTCCATGAGGATGGTATGAGGGCCCGACGTCCACACTTGTACTTACAGCCCAACACCGTGCAGGACGTTTGGCATTAGCTAGAGAGCAACAAGATTGGCAAATTCGCCACTCTTCACAGGTGAAAGCAGGTTCACACTGAGCACATGTGACAGACGTGAAAGAGTCTGGAGACTCCGTGGAGAACGTTCTGCTGCCTGCAACATTCCAGTATGACCGCTTTGGTGGTGGGTCAGTAATGGTGTGGGGTGGGATTTCTTTGGGGGGACACACTCCATGTGCTCGCCAGAGGTAGCCTGACTGCCATTAGGTACCGAAATGAGATCCTCAGACCCCTTGTGAGACCATATGCTAAACCTCATGTGGCTGGAGTGTGTCAGCAGTTCCTACAAGAGGAAGGCGTTGATGCTATGGACTGGTCCGCCCATTCCCCAGACCCGAATCCAATTGAGCATCATGACATCATGTCGTTTTAGTGATGGAGGAGGTGTTAGTGATTTTTACTCCCACATATTTCACACAGGGGACTATCTCCACAGCTGGTCCGTTGATAAAGAGAGACTGGACTTTCAAAAGTCCACTACCATCTCTTTGGTCTTTTGTATGTTGAGGATGTGTTTTTTTTGTTTACACCAGTTCACCAATTCGTCCACCTCCTGCCTGTAGGCTGTCTCATTGTTGTCTGATATCAGACCCAACTTCACTATCAGGTTCTGTCGTATTGAGCTGTGCGGTCATGTGTCAGGAGGGTGTAAAGGAGAGGACTGAGGACACACCCCTGTGGAGAACCAGTGTTCAGGATGATGCTGGAGGATGAGATGTTGTTAATCTTCACAGTCTGAGGCCTTCCTGTTAGGAAGTCCAGGATATAGTTGCATAGGGGAGAGGACACCCCGAGGACTGACAGTTTTGTTACTAGGGTCTGTGGGATGATTGTATTGAAGGCTGAGCTGAAGTCCAACAAAAACAGCCTGACATGCGAGCACTTGTTCTCCAGATGCACATAGGCTGTCATGCTCCCAGTCGATCCATGTGCCAGGTCAAAACTGGTTGTTCAGGTTAAAGACATGTAGACTGAAATCCTCCTTACCTTCATTTGCTTTTCTACTTCCGCCCGGAATTGAATCATGCAACAGGTATCGGAGAAGAGATTCACACACCATAAAGGTAATCAGAATTCTTAGATGACAGTAAGAACTACCGGGCACAGATTTGTGGTTGATTTGTCCCAGATGCTGCCATTGAACATTTGACCCACCTTCCTGTTGATGAGAACAGACTTGTTGCAGGCTGGTGGCGTGTTTGCTATTCTTGCTCAGCAGCTTGTAATACATTTTGCATAGATGCAAAGTTGAGACTTGCTGTGCCAAGCTACAGTACAAACATTCACACAGGATATGGAAAAAAAAAAAAAAATCCATAGCCTCTACCGGCTCATCTTGTTAAACAGGATGCGCTCGGGATGGTTGGCATGTGAAGGAAAACTGACAGTTGGCTTTTAAACCTGCTGTACACCGACACAAAGCATTTATAGATCTACTGCACCCACCTGAATGTTACTCAAGAGGGAAAAGGGACCATCATCTGGTAAATTTGTTTTTTACATCTATGAACATATTATGCATATTGGTATAATTGACATTCTTTAAATTTTAATACTGTGCTCTACTGATGCCTGGTTCCATGAGTGCACAGCAAAAGGGAGATTTGCATGGTTGGTGTTTGCATGACTTTGGGTGTGTACTTGTTTGGGTTAGGGGCTTTGAACATTCACAAGGCTCAGCTTAAGGGTAGCTAGTCTCCTGATCATGATGCCGCTCCTTGTCATCTCATGGCTGGTATTTCTATGTTACTTTAAAGTGGAATGAGTGAGTCAGCTGAGGGTGGCGAGTGCTAATGGGCCTGGCATTGCAAGCGGTAACACGTAGGGTTTTAATGATTCACGTTCACAAACAAACAGACTAATGACTACTAAACCAGCCAGTCTCGAATCAAGCTTGGACTCGGTTAGTGAAACTCGGTAAGCAGTTACGGTATATTACAAGACAATTCCAACTTATACTTAAAGTTTTTTTTTTCCACTCTGGACAGACATGGGACCAAATGGAAACGTGGATACAGGACTTTGCCTTCACTACTGGGACTCACTTCAGTTTCAACGTCAACACATGGAATATTGGTCGTATTTTTTTAATGCAGCCACGTATCTCCAGTCAGCAGAAAGCAAAGACAACTGAGATTCACCTCCACACTAGTAAGTCAGAATTGTTAGTTCTCAAACGAGGGACGCTCTTGTTTGTTTTTTTTTAGCTCACAAATAAAATCTCAAATAATCTGAGCAAGATGGGATCGGTTGGTCAGATAATCACTCAAACGGAAACACAAGACACGCAACAATATTAGAGCGAGACAGAATCTTAAGTTACAAAAGTAGTAATAATTGATTTGTAAACACTGCCCAGCTGTTTTGCGATTGGTTTCTTTGTGGATTCTTAAATTGCCTGAATGTTATTTTCCAGTTAAATGTAAAAAAAAATGGAAGCAAAATTGATTTTTTATTTATTTTTTTATTGAATGACGTAATGCTTGACTGCAGTTCTCGAAATGTCCAGTCGTATAGTCTGGGACCTGAACAGAATACGTATTGTCAGGGAACTTTAGCCTCTCGGGTCAGATTCACTAAAATGGTAAGTTTGTTAGTTTGGTCTAATAATGTGGACGTTAGATCACTGCTCAACGTTGACTATGCTGTTAAACTATGCCAGTGATTCATTGTGTTTTATCGAAGCGTCATCTACTTTAGCTTTAGCATGTGTAGCTCCCTGCGATCGATCGAGTGAAGATAGTTCTCTTCTTTTAAGGGCCACTCATGAATAAGGAACTTGCTTTTCAAGTTCGAATCCATTTAATAAGGCCATTGTCTTTGTTTAAACAGGAGATTAGAGATTCAGGTTTATCGAATCTGATTGATCCCAATCTTCCCGACACTTTACATAGCCCAAATATTTTAAGTGCGTTAACGACTGATTTTATGTTTTTTACTATACAGAACCATAGCACATGAGAGTTTAGTTATTGGTTTTCTATTTATAGCAGTGATTGACTCAATATTACAATATGTTTACACCGCTGAACCTGTTAGCGTAGCATCAAAGAGGCTAGCCTGTTAGCTTATGCGTGTGCAGGTTTAAGCCCATAGGCTTGTTTTCAAAAGCGACAAATTCTCCATTAACCCATGTGGGGCCTTCGAGGTGCCAAAACGACCCCACTGTAATATAGGGGGCGCTCAAAGCTAAAAAACACACACAAGGGTTTATATATATTCTTATAATATATCTAATATTAATTTTAATGTTCTAATAATCAACAGGCTCATCCCTATATCCTTTCCCTTGTATTCTTAAGCCTTACCTCAAATAAACAAAGTAAACTTGTTTTTTGTCAAATCAAACTAAGATTTTTGCAACAAGCTGAATATATGTTCTAAACTCAGACATTGTATTTTAATTATTTTAAGATTCAAATTGCACATTTCTTCTGTAATACTCAGATATCCTGTCATTTTCCCTTTAGGTACAACCATTTGTAGATGATCAGTTGTCTCCACCAGTAAGTTCACCCTTTTTTTTATTTTGTTGATACACAATATGAGTTCTTTTTGAAACTCCAATGTAAATCCAACGTTCTTTACCCTTTTGTGTGCGTTTGGATACAATTTTTACTAAAGTTGATCAACAAAAAATTACTTTTCATACAGACATTGTAAACTTGTCACTGTCAGTCAGTCATTGTACTGTTGTTTCCCTTTCTAGGTCCAATGTGAGAC
This sequence comes from Macropodus opercularis, assembly GCA_030770545.1. NCBI lineage: Eukaryota > Metazoa > Chordata > Actinopteri > Anabantiformes > Osphronemidae > Macropodus > Macropodus opercularis. The sequence goes on from CM061105.1 coordinate 3,914,546, forward strand.
TAACCCTACTGGCTTGAATGGAGTTGTGATATATGATAATGAAACTTATCCAATAATTTTGGTACGTAGACACACACACACCCACACACACACACACACAAAGTCTAAAAATGTGTTTTCCCAATACTGCACATGTGTTGTAAAATAACTAATAATAACTAGGCTAAGCATTTCCAGAAAAAAATGCACTGTGGATGCTGTACTGACTGTATTACCCAAGAATGGTTAACAGTAGCTGGAGTTTAAAATGTTCTTAAAAATAGTTCAAGAGAAATAGAAGTCATTGAAACAGAACTGAACATCTACAGAACATAATATAATAAAGCATAATGAAATAACATTAAGTAAGTATTTATAATTAACTCATTTAATAGAACATATCTGACTTGATCCACTTAAACACAGCAGTCCAGCTAAATGAGCAGCTGCAGACACTGTGCTATAAGAGCCTGAGCTGTCAGTCAAACTCTGTGTACTACAATCAGATCTCTGGTTCATTCTTTTGTGCCCCTGACCTGCAGAATAGGAGCAACCGGGCGACAAATCAGGCCTCGTGTGTGGACAGCTCAACATTTGCAAGATGGGACCAGCAGAGACCAGGTAAATATGTACAAACTCTTCGTAAATAAACTAGGATCACCTGCACAGTTTCACGTTAAATAACAACAACCATTCCAACATGTTTCCAGAAGTCCTACCTGACCAGGAGGAAGACTTACATTTAAGGCGTCAGGAACAAACAACCAATAATTCGTTCTGCCGGCCTGAAACCACACATAATATGACTTGGTAAGTGCAGTGTTAGAATTCATTCAGCGGCAGTGACAGCACTCACAGGTCCTAGAGTAGTAAGACTGTTTCATTAAGCCCAGAGATGCTGATAACAAATAATATTTTGAATCTCATGGCCAAAGGATCTGTACAAATTAACAATCTTGACAAAAATGAATCCCCACAGATTAGTGAAATGACTTCACACCATTTTCACTTCTTCAGTTTGAAAGTCTGCTATATACCAGAACATTGACAGTTTCTCTTCTTATACTGTCTGCAGGTGGTGCCTGGTGCTGCCTATTGCTGTGATCATCTTTTCAGATATATTAATACTATGTATTATTAATATGATGCATGTTTTCTTTAGTTGATGGATAGAATGAATAAATAGAATGAATATTTTTCAGTCCTCTGGTGTTTGTTCTGAATGTGAGCTGTAATAGAGGTATTCTCGTAAGCTTTGGCTGAATAATGAACAATCATATACTGGACCATGTGCAGAACCACCGACTTCATCTTAACATATGTTGTTCCTCTCATAAAATATATAAATAGATACTATCTAGCATCATAGCAACAAGCAAATGGTGTTAACTAAATTGACTTAAACTTATTAAGATGAGAGTGGTGGACTATGGTAAAATAAAGTTTGTACATCTGCTTTGATTAAGTTGAATTTGAGGTCATTCTGGACCAGCTTTTGAAGACTCTGACCCTCTGGGGACTGGAGAGCTGTCAATGAGGGACTTTTTTCTAACAACAACGTACAAATTCTCAAGGATGTGTGACTGTAAAACTGACTTGGACTCGTCGTGTAGTCTTGCACGAGTCTCTGCATCAGTGCTTATGCTCCACTGTGGAGCAGGCATTGGGGGTTCGACACCTAGTTTATCACTAGGTTTCAGTTCGTTAAATTGTGGATGGAACATAATCTTGGATTGCGCAGGTATTGTTGCTGCTTGACCAAACACAGGAAGCTCAACATTTCCCTGTTCAGGCTCATAATCAACTGGCTCAAAAGCCTTTGGTTGCATGTGTCACATTATAGACGTACACAAAAACTTGTTTTGTGAGCCGGGGGTGTATGCAACCACTGTAGTGTGTGGTCCTACTGGAATGACATTCAGCATCTCCCAAGACCTTGACCTTAGTAACCTGACAACATTCGACACCGACAGTGTCAACACCGAGTACAGAGTCGAGTGACAGAAATATAACCCTATGAAGAAATATTTTTCTTAGCATAAAATGATTTACTGAGTGTTTCCTTTTTCCAATGCAAATCTTTCATTATACTCGTGTTTACATTTGAACCGTGAGTGATGGAACAACGTAAAACAACAGGATCAAACTGAAAGCTCCAGAAAAGCCTTTGATCGTAATCTGCTCCTCAGACATTCTGCCAAGTCGTGTAGAGTTCGTGTGTATGTGTGTGTGTGGGGGGGGTAAAGGAGACTCTTTCTTGGCTGCATGTTCACAAGCCCAAAATGAGGAAAACGTTCCCCCGCCAAGAGAGCGTTGGTGGAATCTGGTTCTGGTTATTAAAGTACACATTGAGGTGAAGAGTGGGATGCAGGCGGTGTTTTGTGGGAAGCTTTAAAACACCAGGTAATGGATCAAAGTGGCACCAGTATTATATATAAATGTAAATTATTCCATCTGAATACAAGTGCAGCATCTAAAAAAAAAGGTTGAGAAGTTCTGTGATATCTAGTTCTACATATCCAACACGTGTTTGTCTGCAGTGGGGCCAGATGAGCAGAAACTACAAGTTGATCTATATCTCAGGTTGAAGTACTGAGAACATGCTCCAGTACTGTATGTACAGTTTCTCTGACCTGTCACAGACAACGTCGGTGTCATCAGGATGTGACGCTTCGGGTGTTTGCAGAGTGAGAAGACTACAATCGAACCTGGGCTGGTGGTCTAAACTATTACAGGACCCAGTCCAGGAACATAATACACAAAGGTTAACTGATCCCCCACCTGAGCACGGATATCACGACACGTCTGAGAAGCACACGACAGCTGTGGTTTAAAGGTGACACAGCATGTTCACGGTACAAACCCGGATTCCAGGTGAAATGAAATTCAGCTTTTGTTCCATCTCCTCGGCTCCTGCAACACATTTTTCTGAAGTGTTAATATTCCCAACCATTTATTTAAAATGTCAGAGAACCGTGTTTTACTCGCACCCTGCTTATGAAGGTTACGATACTATTGTATGTTTTGAATTTCTAATCCAACCGTAATCCTTTGTTCAATCCAGGGTCTCATCTTTTCATCCAGCTCATGTCCACTGTCTCGTATACTTTAGCTGTGTTTTTTTTTTTTTCATGAAACCGTTTTATAGTTTACACTAAAAGCCTGATTACATGTAGGTACAGCACCATGAGATCCAGGTGTCCCATGTAGAGCGAGTCAGGCAGAGAACCTGAAGGCTGACTAGAGCATTTTGAAGGTGTACTGTATGTGTAACAGTCTTCTTTTAGACACATTTTTTTTAAGTCTTACTTGCTTACATTAATGCTTGGACGCTTCAGACTGAACCATTTGTTTCCCAATTTTTATCATCAGGACCTTTGGCCCTGTCCCTTGCACAGTGAGATTCCTCTTGACCGTGTTTTGATGACATTACTTACTGTGGACAGTGGGATCTTCAAAGTCTTTACATGATTTCATTGATAAACATTTGCAAATGACTTAATTTCGTGTTATTATAGCAGGCTATCACTTTCTTTCAGTAGTTGCTGTTGGGGCTCCTCTTCATTTGCACGAAGCTGTATTGGTTGTGTAAAAACAAGATTAGTTTTTATGCTTATCTGCAGAATTTCCTGGTGAGATTTGGTTGTGCGCTGCAAAGGCCTCCCAGAGATTGTGTGTGCAGAAAGTTTCTGTCACTGGCAGTTTGTTGCAGATACAGTAGCACATTCTGCTCTACAATAAGAATGTGATGGGGTTTGATGGAAACCTTTTGCATCGTTCTCATTTGCTTTGACCGTCGATGCAAATATTTTGTTGTTTTGAGTCGCCTTGACTCAACTAAGCTCACCTGAATGACAGACTCCTCAAACTTGCTGTTAACAAATGGGTCCAATGACCTACACATTAAAATGATGCTCACACAGAGTTAGAGAATACTTAAAACCGATCTATGTCCACAAATGACCAGACTGTATATTTACAGTCTTTTTGTTAGTGACAATCCATTATCCAGGGCTGTAAAATAGAAAAATCAATGGCTTAGCATATCAAGCCATGGATATAAAGGATGTCTGCGCTGAGATTAAGAAGATCCCTGACAAAACATGAAAGTGGGGTTAACGGTTTTGCGGACAATACGTGACTTGACTAAAGACTAAACATGACTTGACTTGACTAAACTTGACTAGACAGGGACGAAAAGAACAATGACACAACATAAAGCAGGACAGAGCGCAAAGCAAAGCAAGTTTCAAAAGAACTGCGTGGTCAGGATCATCACCGTTTAAAAAAAACAAACTGTCTAGTGCTGATTAGGTCAGAGAGAAATTCCAATGTTCATTAAGTTGTCTGTAAATTCACTCTCAGCTGGGAGCAACATCTGTCACGCTGGTTAGTTCCTCCACACACATCTACACACAGTAACACAGATGCACACAAACACAGAGAGAATCCACATGTTTCACAGGCAGATGTCATTTTTACAACACTAACAGCACCAGCAAACAAAGTGTGTGAATGATCCGGTATCCAGTGGTATGAGGCGGTAAATTGTCTGTCAATGTACCAAAACTCAAATTTCATATTCAGGCAGATTTTGCTTCTAGCGCTTTTCCTAAAAGGAATGTGACTATTTTAGCTAGACAGCCGAGCAAATGTACACTGCGATAGTTTGCACTCTTCTACGGTGCTGTGTTTTGCCCAGGGACAGTAATAGAACTAATAATATAAGAGAGATTGCTGCACAACCACACTAGTGCCTTTGTCACAGATGTCTCTCTTGCTGGATAAAACAGCTGATATCGATCCTTGGGCCCCATCGGTCACTCTACATCCTGTGACATCCCATCCTGTCATAATGCCACCCACCCACACTGTCACGCATTTCACTTCCAGCCATGTGTACCTGCCCATTTCAAGACCATTTAAGACCAAGATTTCCCAAGAGTGCAGCTTAAAGGTAGGCTGTGATGAAAGTGCAATTACTTCAGTCCTCCTTAAGTTTTCGTGGAATCACTCAGATCACATTTTATATTAAAAGTGAGGAATTATGGTTAAAGTTTCTGGAAAGTGGAAAAAAAAAGGTCACAGTAAAAGGCGTGAACCTATTAAAACAAGTACAGTTCGCAGAACAGAACTATATAAATGATGACATTTCATTTTGGTTTAAGCACAGAGACAAACCAACACTTTGAAGCCGAATAATACTATGAATGCATATTATCTGTATGCCAAACATTTTCACTCCTCACTGTTCACACTTCAGAAATCAGCTGTTTGGTTAAACTGGTGGTCAGTACAGTAAATCATCCACAGGCCCATCAACTGCGGTGCAGCCTTACAGTCATAGTTTAATGGTACGAGAGACATTACAGTATGTGCTTATGTACAGTATTGACATACCTTAATTTTGCAAGCATGTGCTTTACCGTGCAAACCGGTAGAAATCGGCTGTAGGGTAAACAGGGTTTATCGTCCGGAGCTCGTCAGTAGGTTGAGTTCTGGTGGTGAAAAGAAAGATGAGTGTTTGCATTCAGCATTGACAAGTCTGTGAGGTCATGTCTAAGCAGTATAGATGGGGGGGGGGGGGGGGGGGGGGGGGGCGCCTTAATGCAGTTTTGAGATTCTTCACCTAAACTGGCGTCATCTCTGACTGTGTGAGAGAGGAGAGAGAGGCTGAGGCTCGTAGATCGCTCAGCGGCTTTATCGACCTTGGGAGTTACGCCTCGCATTTTGACGGGAAGTGCGAGGTTCAGCTAGACTCTGGAAGGCTTGTGATTGGAGGGGTGAGAGTGAAACACAGAAGATGTGCTTCTGATCTTTGACAGAGGTCAGCTCTCACAAGGAAAGTTTGTAGCAGGGGTGAGACAGAAAGGGATTAACTCAAGTCCTTGTTACGGGCTGTCTGGAAGTCATGTCCCTGCCAATCAGTGTAGGAGGTCACAGTAATTCCCCTTTTAGTGACGAGGCCTAAAATGGGAGATACTCAGCAGCATGGTTTCCATGGTAGCAGTTGCTTGGTGCTATTATACATAGTCATCAAACATTGCAATACGTTGCAGATGCACGTGTCATGAATTCTCTTCATTATGCGACAGTACTCAAATATAAATATATGCAACATGTTTACATAATGTTACGATACTTGACCTCTGACACCAAATTGCTTCGTTGTTCAAGTGGACATTTGCGTTACATTTTGAAGAAAAATTCTTCAAGGGCTTTTTAACCTATCATGATCACGAGAAAGGGATGAATGGATCCCTGGACGACCTCTTCTTTTTTCAATGCTGAAGCAAATACATAATTATACCTTTTAGGTTTAGCTGAAGCCCCAGTAACAGCTGAATTAATACACCAGCATGTGAGGTGGTTAACGCATAAGACCAAGCAGATGCAAGCAGGCTTCGCTTAACTTCAAGGCTTTTCTGCAGAGGCTGCAAAGTGGACAATCTTGTCTCAGTCAGCTGCTAGAATGGAGCTCAAGCCAAGTGAGGTCGGCCCCGAGTTCTTTCACCATGAAGGAGCAGGGTAAATATTGCAGCTAGCACTATTCAGTCCACTGATGAATTCAGCTATTTTTTTTCCTCCCCTGGAAGACAATGTGTCACACTTACAACCAGTATTGGAGTAATCTCCGTTCCCTTGAACATACTTCAGAGGAGAAGGTGTTTCTATTGATTTTACAGCATTGCCTGATGCATATGATGCCCGTTCCATATATCGTATTATCCTGCATCTATCAGTTAATAAGGTGATAAACAATCAAGCAATGTATTAGGAAAACAGCATAATAATCACTGAAAGTGATGAAACTGGAGGAGCCTGTGTCAAAGCCGTTAAGTGATCTGCAGCGTTTCGGTTTTATCGGTCTCCGAGGCTGAGATCGACTCCTCATCTGATGACTCTCACCCCTGGCTCGGCAACGCAATGGACACATTACTGGCTGAGCTACGAGCTAGCTTTCCAAGGCTGGTCGCACATAATTCTAGATAGATAGATAGATAGATTCTTTATTGTCACTGTAACTTGTACAATGAAATTTAAAAAGTGCTCTCCAGTTATCTAAAAGGTGCTCTCCATACAGTGCATCATTCATACGAGGTAAAAAAGACTAAAACAATAAATAAGAGTAAAAAAAAAAAAAAAAACATATAAAAACCCACACAAGCATCGTACCTTGTGTTGGTCCAGACTTGAGTTTTGCATTATTTTGTAGCAGCGTTCAGAGCAGATATTAAAGTGGGATAACAACTGTGCTTGAGTCTGTTAGTCCTAGTCTTGTATAGTCTGTACCGTCTGCCTGAGGGCAGCAGTTCAAACAGGGACTGGCCTGGGTGAAAAGTGTCTTTCACAATGTCCTGTGCTTTCCTGAGGCAGCGGGAGCTGTATAGGTTTTCCAGTGTGGGGAGAGGGCAGCCAACAATCTTCTGTGCGGTGTTTATGACCCCTTGGAGAGCTTTCCTCTGAGCTGCTGTGCTGCTGGTGAACCATATGCATATACAGTATGTTAGTATACTTTCTATGCTAGCTCTGTAAAAGGACACCAACAGTCTTTGTGTGATGTTGTTCTTCCTGAGTATCCTCAGGAAGTACAGTCTCTGCTGGGCCTTTTTCAGCAGCTCAGAGGTGTTTGCGCTCCAGGTCAGACTCTCCTCTATGTGGACTCCCAGGAAGCGGAAGTCTGCCACCCTCTCCACACAGTCCCCGCCGATGAGTAGTTGTGGAATGTCTGTCTTTTTCCTCCTGAAATCTATTATGAGTTCTTTTGTTTTTGAAATGTTGAGCAGAAGGTTGTTGGTCGTACACCACATCTGTAGTTGCTCCACCTCGTCTCTGTAGGCAGACTCGTCCCCGTTAGAGATGAGTCCCACCACTGTAGTGTCGTCAGCAAACTTCACTATGGTGTTGCAGTGATGGACAGGGGTGCAGTCGTGTGTGTAGAGGGAGTAGAGCAGCGGACTCAGCACACAGCCCTGGGGGGAGCCGGTGCTGAGGCTCAGGGCCGTGGATGTGTGGGGGCCTACTCTGACTCTCTGTCTGCGACCAGAGAGGAAGCTGCTGATCGACATGCAGGTTGAATGTGGGAGTCCCAGGTCCTCCAGCTTGGCCACCAGCTTGTGTGGGAGGATGGTGTTAAAAGCCGAGCTATAATCCACAAAGAGCATCCTCACGTAGCTGCCTTGCTGCTCCAGGTGTGACAGTGCAGCATGTAGCGCTGTTGCTATAGCGTCCTCTGTGGATCGGTTTGCTCTATAAGCAAACTGGTGTGGGTCGAGTCTTGAGGGCAGAGCTGCTGTGATGTGGCTACGGACCAGTTTTTCGAAGCACTTCATCACGACTGGGGTGAGTGCTATTGGTCTGTAGTCATTGAGGCTGGAGATGTGTGGCTTCTTGGGCAGGGGGACTATGGTGGAGGACTTCAGACAGGGTGGGACAGTGGACTGTGCCAGGGACCGGTTGAAGATCTTTGTGAAGACCTCAGTCAGCTCGTCTGCACAGTCCCTCAGCACACGTCCTGGGACGCCATCAGGACCAGTCGCCTTCCTCGGGTTGACGGCTCGCAGGGTACGTCTCACCTCGTGCCGCTCCAGACTGAGGACCGTGCTGCTGTGCACTGTGTGGTGTAGCTGCGCCGCTTCAGGTGCAGAAACCTCAAAGCGAGCAAAGTAGATATTCAGTTCCTCTGCTAGCGTGAGGTCACCTTCAGCAGCTTTGACGTTGGTCCTGTAGTTGGTGAGGTGCTGGACGCCCTGCCACACCTGCCGGCTGTTGTTACTGTCCAGGTGGCCCTCAATCCTCCTCCTGTAGTCTGCTCTGGCCTCTCTGATGCCTCTCTTCAAGTCAGCTCGGGCTGTGCTGTAGAGATCTCTGTCGCCAGACCTGTAGGCATTGTTCCTCTTCCTCAGCAGCTGCTGGACCTTCCGGGTCATCCAGGGCTTCTGGTTGGGGTAGACCCTGATGCGTTTGTCCACTGTGACCGTGTCTATGCAGTTCTTGATGTAGCATAGTACACTGTCTGTGAACATCTCTAGGTCCTGATGTTCAAAGACCTCCCAGTTGGTTCTGTCAAAACAGTCCTGCAGCTGCTGGGAGGCACCGTCTGGCCATGTGGCAACAGTCTTTGTGATGGTGGGAGCCGTTTTCTTGACGGGGGCATATGCAGGAATGAGCAGCAGGGACAGGTGGTCAGACTGGCCCAGGTGAGGTAGTGGTCTGGCCCTGTAGCCCAGTTTGATGTTGGAGTAGACCTTGTCCAGAGTCTTCTCTCCCCTAGTAGCGCACTTTACGTGCTGGTGGAACTTAGGGAGCGCTGCCTTTAAGTCCGCATGGTTAAAGTCTCCTGCTATGATCTGCACAGCGTCAGGGTACGTGCTCTGCTTGTTGCTAACGCTAGCATGCAGGAGTCCTATAGCTGTGTTAGCATTAGCATCCGGTGGTATGTACACAGCCGTGACCATGACCACAGTAAACTCCCTTGGGAGATAAAAAGGCCTGCATTTGACAGTCAGATATTCCAAGTCCGGTGAACAGTGACTGTCTATAGCCACCGTGTTGGTGCACCAGCTGTTGTTCACGTAGACACAGAGCCCCCCACCTCTGCTCTTGCCGGAGTCTGCTGTTCGGTCATGGCGCTGCGTAGTGTAGCCTGCTAGCTCGATAGCAGAGTCTGGGACGGATTGTTGCAGCCAGGTCTCTGTGATGAGCAGAACGCACGCATCCTTCACGCAGTTGTTCGTCGCGGTCTGTATCCTTAGTTCATCCATCTTATTTGCGAGGGATCTGGCATTCGAGAGGAATAAGCTGGGGAGCGGTGGCCTGAGTGGCTGCCTCCGTAGCCTGGCTAGTGCGCCCGCCCTGCAGCCTCGCCTTTTCCTTCTCTCTCTCCGCCGCCTGCGCCTCCTTCCCGCTGGGATGATGATCCACGGAGAGCCGGGGTTCCTCGCTACTCCCACTGGGATGTTGTGCAAGCTTATAAACTCACTTGTTACGCTCCTTTCATTGCAAACTCCGATCTTAAGAAGATCGTGTCGGCTATAGATGTTTTTCGCCAGACCGATTGTACACAAAACATACAAAAACATCCAAACATAGCACCAAAAACTGTGACACCTAGCTGCCGCAACTGAGTGCGCCGCCATCTTGTCTCTGCCATGACATACAGGATACAAAGTCACAATTATGAGATAAAAGTGGGTGATGATCACAGCCTCAGAGAGAACAGAACAGGCAATGGCACTGACCTATTAATACAGATAAATGATCATGTTGATTTATTATTATGATTATTATTACTGTTTTTAAGAATATGCTTCCTTCCTCGACAGAAAGTTGAAAAGTACAGTAGCGGCGGAGCCAGAAATGCGCCGAGTGAGCTTACCCTAGTGATGACAGATGGAGTTTGATATTTATTATTTTTATATTTGGATAGATACATTGCATTCGGACCTTGCTACCCAAATTTCACACTGAGAACACTGTGGTCAAATCGGAGTCACAACCTTCTATGATACACAGTCGTTAGACTTAAACGTGTCACTGTGCTGCACATACTGAGCGTCTTTGCCAACACGTTACGTTACGCATGCGTTACGCTATAATGACCTGTAGGCGGACCTTAGCTTACACTTATTTATAAGAGCTTATTATATAAGAGCTTGTGTTGGATTCTAGTGGCTGTGGTCATTCAGCCAATTTCACAACATGATTTGAGGCTGTGCATTTATATCTGTGTACCACTGTGCCTCCTTGCACACACGCACACAGCGAACCCTTTTCACACTCTGACGCTAGCGTCTCTTTCCTCGTGGCTGCACCAGTCTCATAGTCTCATTGACTATGAAGGCATTAACATGCAGATTTCATGTTTTATGCAGCAGCTGAGGGGTTGGGACGTCATTCAAAACATTCACTGCATCAACCGATGTTCCTTTGAAGCTGTAATAATGAGCTGACCAGAGACAAGTGTGCCTCATCTGGAATATTTATTTATTCATTCTGTGTTTGGCTGCGGCGCATCCGTAGCCCCACCACTTGACTCTAGAGGGGCAAGGTTGGCTCGGCTGAAATAGTCATTTTCTCCCCGAGCTGTCTCAGCCACTGCAGACAAGCAATCCATTAGTCATAGCAGTGTACATAAGCACTCATTAATTTGGCAACGGTGGAAAACAACAGTCGTTGGCAGCCACTTTGCCGTTCAGCCAGGAGAGTTTTGGCAAAATGATTCGTTCGGTCTTAATTTCACAGGATAAAAAACAAATGCTGGTATATTTAACTCAACTGGAAAACAGGCGAGGACTACGAAGAAGCATAACACTTGACTTGACATGACCTGACCTGACTTTACTGGACTTACACGACTTCACAAGACTTGACTTACACGACTTGATATACATGACATTACTTAACTTGGTCGGATGCAGACGGACACACATGAAGTAAACTAAATGGCCACTGTGTTGGCGGAGGACGTCAGGCACACTGGCAAGTTTTTTGCTGTGTTTATTCATTAGTAGATACTTTATGGGAGGGTGTCAGAGAGAAACTCTCAACTTGTCAGAAGGCATGTGTCAGCTCTGAAGCCAAGTGGAAGAAGGCTTCAAGGCTTAGAAAACTCCATGAGCATCAAACTGTGGAATATAACATTCTCAGACTTAAGCATATTGATTTGTATTTGTTTTACATATCGGATATACGTCAGCCATTGAGAGGTATAGCACAGGCTACAATCTGTCTTATTGTTGATAGATTTTATAGTACAGCATTATGTTGCTGGCAGACATTAAATGCACTAGAAAATATGACAAGTCAGACAAAGCAACACACAGAAGCCGACATCAGATTACAGCCCATTTTCCATGTCACAGGTACTGTAGCCAAGGCGCAGTGAGCTGTTTCAGTGGGCAGCAGTGCACAGTATCACTGCAGGGAGGAACAGTCACACTGAAAAAACAACAAGTACACACTCACACTTATACCTTGGGCAATTCAGTCTCCTTAACCCAGCTGAATGTCTTTGGACTGTGGGAGGAAGCGTGAGTATGTTGAAAGAACCCAGGGAGACTCAAACCCAGGTGCCGCTGGCATTACTGCCCTCATTATTTATTTACCAAAAAAAACAAACAAACAAACCCATCCAACAGAAACACAGTTCTTACACAAAAACCAGACATATAAACCTTTGTAATTTAAAAGCTACAGCGTCCAAAATCAAATCTCAAGAGATTCCAGGAAAAAGTGATCATCATAAATAGATGTTGTTCTATTTTCCTTCTCCACTTCCGAACTCATCTGGTTGCCAACCAGGTTCTGCTGGAGGATTCCTCCCTTCTGTTCACTTTTATTTTGGATTTGTTGGGTTTTCTATGTCATTTATATTTGTATTTATACTGTACTTTGCCATGTTCACGTGATCAGTGCTTCTAATTGTGGACGTCTGAGCCCTTAACATCAAATTCCATCCACTCATCCAAGTGTTGGCTACTGAAGCAGGTCCCATTTTGGGGCATGGTCAGTAAAGGCAGTGAATATACATTTGTCCCATGTTTTAGTGATAATAAAATTAATTAGTTGTTAATTAAATGTATTCACCTCATACATAAATGGAAATATTAAAGCTGGGAAACAATTCAGTTTCTAATTGGTGTTGGTCTCCAGGGTCAATTCAATCAATTCAACTTATGCCTGTCTAAGGAAAATAAAAATAAAGCTAACTTTTAATTTACAGCCTCAGTAATTGTCTCTAAAATTGGATAGCTTGAACTCGTGCCTTGACCTTGTCCCTTCTGCATTTGTAACACAGCCCATTGGTATTTCTATTATCTGTTTATTTGAATTCAGTAATTATAATACTATAAAACATTAAAAATTAAACCTGGATTGCTCAGCAGCAATTTCCCACATGGCCTCAAAGGTTAAAATTTAAAATTTCAATTTAAAATAAAACCTGTCTTGCTTCGCATGTGTTCTTTTCTGGGCACAGTCTGTGCTGAGGAACTGCAGTGAATGATTTGAAATATTATCCAGTTTGTTTGGTACCTTCTGATCCTGTCACTTAATTGCTCTAAATTGCCTAATCATATCACAGAACTTGGACACCTCAGGAGTAATAAAATCATGAATCTGACAAAGGCATGATTATTTGCAATGAATTCTGTAGAAAAACCTTCTTTCTTAAACCTAAAAAAAATTAAATAAACATTGCATCCGCTTCCATTAAACCCAGGGCAACGACAGGCTCTACTCTGCTTCTGGTCATGTGTTTGTGACAAAGAGGGTTAACAGAACAGAAGATGTTAGTTGGGTTCATCACGTCAAGTCATCATCAGATTTGTACGGTAAGACCATGAAATGTGCAGCGTTGCAGCTCAAATGTGAGTTGAAGACTAGACCTCGCTCGCTGACTCATCGAACCGTTACGACCTCGAGAGTGAGTGAAACTACCTGGAAACTTAAAGGTTGCAGTCGTACTAGATTAATTTATTAGACAGTAATACACAGGGAAGAGTGTAAGAGTAGCACGTTACTTAAACGTGTGCCGTGGCCTCAAGCTAGTCTCTCTTCTAACAGCATCATCTGAGACACTGATAATAACACAAGCAGGTAATTGAGCACTGGGGCTTCTCTCTGTTGGGTTTCTTGACTGTTTGACAATCCAGCCCTGCTTGCAACAAAGAGCACATGAAATATTGCCTGTAGCTTGTATTTAAAGTTCTGCAAGCGAGGTTCCCTAAGCTACCAGGGAGAACTTTTCACATCGCAGGGTAGCTGAAGGCCAAAGCTAATGCAATACTACAGTCTGTGTCAAACTTTCTCAGTACTGCTCCCACTCCACCTGCGCTTGGTCATTTGGTCCATACGACTGAAATATAACATTTAGGAAGTAAAGGAAAAGGCATAGTATATATAAAATTATGTGAATTAAGCATCAGTGTTTAAATTCTATCACAGTTGTTTATTAAACCAAACAGAAACCTAAAAATGTGAAAGTCTGCAGCACATTGAAAGAAAAGCAGCCTTTTAACTTATGCAATACAAAGCCGAAAAAAGATATGACTGCAGCAGATACGTCACTGATATATCAATTATAATCTGCATGTTACTGTATTTTTTATTAGTTTGATTTAAATCATCCCTGCCAGTTGGGAGCCTAGAGCTTATTAAAGTAGGGAAAAAAAAAAGGTGAGTAATGATTTTTTTTATGGCCTATAGCTCTGCTGCCGTTCACCCTGAGAACAGGGCGACAGTAAATGTAGTGACTTTTATTTCTTAACCAATCATCTCAAATGGACAGCCACTGATGTAAAAGAGCCATAACCCTGGGAACGCCTAGCTATTTAACTTTTTGGAGAACGGACATAAAAGAGATGGGATGTAAAGATGAGTGTCCCAGTGCAGATTAAATATTAACGACGGACTCGATCAATGTGCCACAGCAGCAATTGGTATCGATCAAAGTTTCCACGTCGCAGTGTCCTCTTAACAAATTGAGATGTAGCGCTAACAATTATCATTTCGCTCATTTGGACTTTTATAGCTAACTTTGCACCATGAAAAAAATGTTTTCTTGTACAGTAGATTAAAAAGATTAAAGGTTTACAGCTTTCAAAAAATAAAAAATAAAATAAACACAGAAGGTGTTTCAAACAACGTAATCAAGGAGGCGTCGCTTACTAATCTGACTCCTTATTGGTTAGGTTCTATCCGACTACTCCGCCCAGTTTCCCCGTCAACACCTCGCCCTCCCTGTGGGCATCTTTGGGCCTGTGTGTGTGTGTGTATTAACCTCTCTGGCAAAAAAAAGTTTCAAATATTCCCAAATAGGTGAATTCCTTCTCTCTCTGTGCACATAAAAAACTAAATATGCTCATCGTATACATTTATAACATATAATGCAGCTCAGATGTAAACAAATAAAGAATGAAAGCTGCAGTTGTAATGTTCTGGACTTTTTCCAACAGCTCATGTATGTAACAGCACAGAAAGCGTTGTACTAGCCCGTCACAAGTACTCACTGCTGTGCAAGCCTATTAAATAATGACACGCCTGACAGAAAACAATTCATGTCAGCCCAGAAACGCACAGGGTTTCACACGCGGCCGTCACCCTTTAACAAATGTTCTTCTTTAAAAACTGCAGGGAATTGTCTTGTCTTGACTTACAAATTCATGAGACTTCACGCTTTCATTTCTTTTGAAAAGATTATTAGTCATTTGTCTGTGTAAAAACCATTAACATACGCGCACGACTCAAGAACTCAAACGGCATCGAGTCACCGCCCAGCTGCTTTCAGTGTAGCAATCAAGATAATATCATTTCCCGATATAAATGTTAATTTATAGAATGGAATAAATAATTCATGATGCTCATTTTCCAGCTAGTCCTGCATTAAGGACAGAACTTCAGTAAACGTGTTTAATGGCTTTGTTGGTTCTAGAGTTGTACGAACTAGAACAAATCCAAACAAGGGAGCAGTTTACTCCTGTGAAAGTTGCTTAGTCCATTTCCCAGATTGACTTTAACCTACCTTTGCATAAAGTGGTCTTGGCAATAATAGGCACTGTAAGAGTAATTATGTGATGCACTGAGCCCCCTGTTTAGTTTCCAATGTATCTGTTGTATAAAAGCCCATAACCATCTAATTTTGTTGCATGAAGCCAGCAGAGACTCGATCCGAGCATGTAATATTCCTCTGAGTGGGTCTAATGCTGGAATAAATTGAAACCACCGTGTCAGAAATCAGACGCTGGAAGGTTTCTTGCATGGATCTATTAGACGCTAGCGAGTTTGACCTGGAAACGAAACCAGTGGGTTTTTTGAGTTAACCTCCGTTATGGCCAACATCTATTCTTCGTCATCTTTGCAGGTTTGCAGTGTTACTTCTTCTGGGCGGAGGAGACACCTACCCTGTTGGGGGGTGGGGGGTGGGGGGCGTTTTATGTAATAACCGATGACCCCAGGACATGGGGAGGCTCTTGAAATGAGCAAATATATAGGTTGTGGCCGCAGCTCACTCCCAACACACACACACTTACTATAAAACATGAGCAGAGACAGAAAGAAAAACACGTTTTATTAATTTTTTTGTCTATTTTCTCTACCACCAGCATATGAAAGTTAATTGTGTTTCTGTTTTCTCATGCCTTCCATTGATTTTCTACCCTGTTATCTTCATACATATCTTTCTTCGTTTAAGGAAACGATGAATCAAATCAGTGTCACATTTAGCTGTTTTTAAGTAATAATGTTTGGGATCAGTAAAAATCCGAGTTGTCACTTCAATGTCTGTGGAGATTCTCATTCATCCAGGTGAAGTTGTCTGAAGGTTGAGTCATGGCAACTGGATTCTTCTAGTTAGTAGAAACGTTTCACCACCTACCCAGGTGGCTTCTTCAGTCTGTGGGAAGTTGGTGAAGGCCACTAATTTATCCTCCAGTTGGGTTTCACTTAACACCTGTGAAGAATGGGTTCGTTATGCGAACAGAGGGTGTGAGGGTAGTGAGTAGGTGTGAAACCTCAACTACCGTGACTCCTCCTCCAACCATTACAGGGTCGTTAAGTGTCTCCTTTGTGGGGGACGTGTGAAGTGGTCTTGATCTTCCTGGGCATAGTTGAAAGGGCAGCATGGTAGATGGGGGACAAGTTGTGTCTTAGGCTTCCTGTTGAGAGAGGGGCTGTTCACCTGGACATGTACGGCTTCTCTGACGCCTCGTTCAAACCACCTGTCTTCTCTGTCCAGAATGTGAACGTTGTTGTCTTCAAATGAGTGGCCTTTGTCTTTTAAGTGGAGATACACTGCAGATACTGGTCCTGATGTGTTGTTCCCCCTATGCTGGTTCATCCTCTTGTGTAATGGCTGTTTGGTTTCTCCAATGTATAGTTCAGAGCACTCTTCACTGCACTGAACTGCATATACTATGTTGCTCCCCTTATGTTTTGGTGTCGGGTCCTTTGGATGCACAAGCTTCTGTCTGAGGGTGTTGGTGGGTTTGTAGTAGACGGGTATGTTGTAGTTTCTAAAAATCCTCTTGAGCTTTTCAGACACTCCGGCCATGTAAGGAATGACCAGATTCTTCCGTTGGCTCTGGGTGTCAGGCTGTTCTGTTGTCCTTGTTCTGGGTTGAGATTGTCACTTCAATGCAAGACAGCGGAAATGCTCCACAGTTGCAATTAGAATATGCTCTCAATATGTATGACTCAGCACATTAATGTGAAGTTCAGCAATTCTTTTATATACCAGCATTTTCTAAAAGACTTTTTTTTTTTTATCAAAGCATCTGCGATTCTAAACTGACTTTTAATAGTGGGGATTCAAAGTGAAATGTCAGTTTGTTTATGTCAAAATTAAGATAATGGCCATGCGTTTCATACGCTGTATGGATTTATGTCATCTGTTTTGTAACCCGGACATCTCAAGGCTTACATGTACACATCCCTCACTTGAGGAGGAATAAAAAGGTAGAATCTTCTCCTTCTTCTTCTTCTTCTCCTTCTCCTTTTTCTTCTTCTTCACTTTCTTCTCCTTCTCCTTCTTCTCCTATCGTCTCGGCTTTTGCGTGCGTCTGGTCCTCCTGTCGAGAGACACATGACAGGTCCAGGTCTTTGTTCTTCTCCTTCATAACAATCAAAAGTTCAGGATCAAATTTAAACTCACTAAAGGAGAGGAGAGGAGAGGTGGGTGCACAGATCTGACACCCACGGTTTAAAGGCAGAAGAAAGGTTGACTGCTGCTGTTGTTAGGGTGCTTCTTAGGTCCTTAATGAGCACATCTGAGGGAGAGCCAGTCAAAGAGAGAGAGAGAGAAGTGAAGCAATAGAGTCAGCAGTGGTTAGTGCTTGCAGGTCCAACAGCTGCTATTGTTAAGTGTGACTGCTGAGTTTGCCTGGCAGCGGCCAGACACATCAGTAATGAGACAATAACAAGACACACCCAATTCTCAGGATAAAAAACAGAACTCTTGTCACAAACTGCAACCATAATTCCTTATATGAATATTTATAATGTATTCTAAATACATTTATTATAAGGAGAGCATCTTGTGTAATGTAAGATCAGCGGCTGGATCGGTGCAGTCGATGCGTTGTTGTGAAAAAGTCAAAGTGGTCGATTTACTGTATGTCACCTACACTCATGAGCTCTGTCGTGCCAGAAAGGACAAGATCCCGGATGCAAGCAGCTGCAATGGGTTGAAAAGACTACAAAGATGGCAGCCGTAGGGCTCAGCTTCTGCGTGTCCTTACCATTGTTTGTACTGTATGTGTGACATACGCTAACTGGGACCTACTCTCCCTTAAGAACAGTTCACATGCAATCGATCAAGCCTTTCCTGTGCAGTTACTGGTCACAAAACAAGCTGGTGAGTAACGCTGCCCTACGCTCCATCACTGCCTCCAGCTCTGTTTCTGACTAACGGGAGACTGATGAAGAACGAAAAAGGTCTTGGTAATCCAAAACAGCAAAAATAAAAAGGTAGACCATCTGTCATGCTCAGTACTACCTGCTCTCCATATTTGGAATAAAAAAGTATTTATCGGTCATCACTGAATAATGTAGAAATAGCGTTTGTGTCCCCAAGTACATGTAGGAACTTATCTGCCCAAGTAGGAGCATTAACGTCATGGACAACTTGTGATGATTATTGGCAATATGCAAGGCTTAACGTTCTTTCCAGCAACGCTACACCTAGGATGCATATAGAAAATTAAATATTTTCATTTGCTGGATTTGTAGATTGTCAGTTACTTACCTAGTGTCATTACCAGTGTTGTAACTTGTGAAGAGTTCAGTGGATCGGTGAGAAACTGTTGTGTTGTGTCTTTGAGAAATAATCTTTCTCAAAAAAAAAGAGGCATTTTTCAAGACATAAAGCAAATGAATATTTAGTCCATCGCTCACAACAGTGTTAAATATAGAATCGAATGTGCAAAAGACTAAATTCATTGTGAATCTGCACAAAACCCACTGATAAAACCTTGTTGATTCTCTACAAAGAAGACTAGAAGTAGAGTAGGCAAAATACCAAATGTGATGCTGACAAAAAATAAAAAGTCCAACAGGATTTCTGCTTTTCTGAAGTTTAAGGTGATAAATTAGTGTTGCTGTATGTAGTATTTATTATTTGAGATTTATTTAGATTTCAAAATGTGTCATTTTGTGACCAGTTCCAACTCTAGCATCGTCACTCTTCATTTCTGTGGCACTGACCAATTAACTAACACAAACATTTGGTTTTTGAAATTTAAATGTAACATTTTAGATGATTTTTTTTTTTGCAAACATGTGTTAAAGTTTTGTTTTATGGACAAACGGTTCCCCTCACAGTTTAGAGACTGTTTTGAAAAATGAGCCAAAGCAACTGAGAAGAACCGTAATGTCACGCTGTCCCAGATAAGGGCCACAGTGAAACGGAGAGAGAAGGTGAGACACTGTGGGGTAAGCCTGACACCATCTGGTGAATCTAAGAACTCGTGGTTTTACAGGTTTCACTTAGTGAAAGTAGGGAAGAAATAGGCCACAGGTGACCTTTATTGATGTGACTTCCTAACCTGGGGCTCTGCTTCCTCCCAAGTTCTCCAACACATAATCAAGGGCCACAAGCTAGAAAGCAGAGAAACCACATCACAGTGAGTTGAGCTCATCCTGCTTGACAGGAGGAGAAAGCAGACAAGGTGGAATTGATCACAAACAAGGTTTCTATTTTTCAAAGATGACACAGGTGTTGACAGAGGCAGCATCATTACCGTGTCCTATCGCTAGGCAACCGATTCACTACTTTAGTCTAGTTAACAAAAGCAAATTGCACATAAAAGAAAGCAAAGGTGATGAATTACAGAAGTGTTAATTCCATAAAATCCTTCTCTTCTAACTCAGAACCTTGAACTCTGGTCTTATAGTTGTCAAAGAAATGATCACTTCCTTCCAAATGAACACGGGATGAGTTTAAAAGTCATACATTGACTAAATGGCTGTGACCTTGACTATGTTTGCATTGTTTTATATAAGTTGTAGAAGAATTGAAAATGGCAGCCGCCTCCTCCTGTTGTCCGAAAGGAGGCATAAAGATTCCAGTGCACTTAAATCCTCTCTTCAAGCACCAATCATGCAACTCCAGAGCTCGACCACAAGGTGGGGATGTGACCACAAAAATGGTAAACCTGGAAAGTAGACTTCATCAGTGGCCCATCCAGCCAGTCACTAACTTTATCTAGTTTATTTATTACTTATTACCGATAGTTACATGTCATCATCACTCACATAATGTACACAGCTGTTCTGCAGCTACACAGCCCAACCCAGGGTCACGTTTCAAACCACCACGAGTAGAAGTTTCAATGTGCGAAAACACATTTCAACACAGAGAAATGTGATTTTAAAAGAATTCAAATGCATCAAATAAGATCTGATTATCTGAAAAAGAAAAAGAAAATGCAAAGATTTAGATCTGTCCAGTGATGAGTCAGATCACAGGTTTCAGACGTTTCTTTTCAGGTTTCAAATCTGCCTTTGACTCTGCTTTAACAGTCAAAACTGATCTGAAAGTCTCAAAAACTAAAAAAGATAATTGCAAATTTTTGTCTTCCGAGTTTTGAAACTTGTTTGGCCTTTCAGAATTTCGGGTGATATCCAGGCGTCACGGTGCACAGACAGACCCATCGTTGTAGGATCAACTCTTCTGTCATGATTTGACTTGAATGTGTTTTACACCAATAGGCCATTTAACTATGAAGATGCTAACACTCAGCTAAGTTTGGTAGTTTTATTGTAGCAAAGGTATGAAAGCTGACTCCAGCTGAGCTACAGTAACTGTTTAGCAGCTCAGCTTACTTGTCTGATACTACAGTTATATTTGTTTAGATGTTTTTCTTTAATGATCTTTAATCATATTTTATACACTTGGTAGCTTTGTTGGCGTTAAACCTCTTGGCTGTTTGTGAACCTGCAGTGTCATCAGGCTGAAGTCCTCACGGTGCTTCTCCAGCTGTAGAGAACTTGGAAATGTGACCTTTCTGTTTTGCATTCTCAATCATTCTGAGATAAGTAACCATGGCAACAGTCAGCCATGACTGCTGGACCATGATAGAAGTAAGGTTTCCGTTCTAAATATGGAAATTGTCATTTTGTTGTTGCAATGTCTCAACGTTTCATAGCATACTGTGTCGTCTGATACTGCAAAAAAACATGTTGTTTTACACTATTTAAAACAGAACAAACAGGGACGATTGGGAATGTTTCTGGAAACTAAACGACGCTGTACAACACAATTTATACTGAAATAATTAGAAAAGAATATTTAATTAAGAACTATTGCATTTTGGGCATGTAAATGTATCATTGCTGAAAATGTCTCTTAATTCTTTGCTCCACACTAATATTATAAGTTTTAATATGGGTAAAACATTAAACATCATATTTTTTGATATTTTGTGTCCAAACAGTAGTGGATGGTTTTCATTCTGCTACATTTCTTATATATTTGTGGGATAAAAAAAAATCAAATGATTTGAAAGACTTTAGTTTGAAGGAAAACTTTATTATCTGAAATCCATAGCAGAGACATAATGAGCAGCAAAAGATCGACTCTTAAATTTTTATTAATAAAAACACAAAGATTGTTGCTGAGCAAAGACTGAGAGTAAAAGCAGAGTAGGACCAGAACACAAACAGCTCAGGACTGGGAGCACTGGTCTCTGCTCAGAGTCTCTCTGACTGGAGACTGGGAGCCCTGGGAGGCCTCACAGGTCACAGAGTTCACCTTGGTCCACTGGTCTGCAGTGATCCTCATGGTGCTGCTAAAGCTGTAGAGTCCGTCCTTCTCCAGAACTCCAGGGCTCCTGCTGTCGTCAAAGCTGACGCTGCCGCCGCTGGCGTCCACCTTCCAGGACAGAGTCCAGTCTGAGGGGAAGCCCTTGTTGGCCAGACACATGAGCGTGGCCTTCCCCTGCTGCAGCTCCTCACTGGAGGGAGGCAGCACCGTCAGGGTGGGACGAGCATCACCTACAGTAGGAGACACCAGTCAGCTTAGAGGACACACAGCACTCAGCTGTCAATCAAACAGCAGAGACTGGACACCTTCACTGTGACACTTGATTTAGTCCTTTGAGGAGTTTCTGGCAGATGTTTGTTCTGCTCCATCAGTCACTGACTCACACATTGTTTCACTTCCTTTAACAAACCTCTCATGAAAATTAGCTCAGAAACGATCGTCACACAGTTTAACCTGAAATATGTTAAACTACACAAGAATCTTTACTGAAAACAATTAAAACATTTAACTACGGATTAGTTTTTAATATCAAGTGGAAACAAAAGGTCAAGTAAATTATTGAATAAGTCTGTGTAACGATTTCAATTATGTTTTGTTAAATTGCTCAAATGATTTAAACTAAACTTCAACAACATTTAACACAAACTCATTAACTCGAGGTTCAAACTGAACAACAGTTTATAAGAGAGGAAACATTGTCAACTTGAAAAATATTTCAACAATCAAAAATGATTGAAAGTTGTTTTTCTTTGCTACAAGTGGTTTAGATTCTAAAAAAATACATTCTCAACATGTCAGGACAGTAAATGTTTCACACTGAGTTTCCTACAAGTTGAAGACAGAAAAATAAAAACCTCAACATTGACCTGTGACATTAAACTTTCTGAGCTGAACACATCCTAAATTAATCTGAAATATAAATTCACAGTTTAAAATATTTGTTTGTAAACTTACTTCCAACATTCAGTCTGGTTCCTCCACCGAACGTCCACCACAGTGAAACAAACTCATTGAGCCGTCGTACAAAAACCTCAGACTGTAGAGACACAGTCTGACTCTAAACTGAGCTCAACTAACAAACTGACAAAATTAAAGTTTACCTTTAATTTGAAAATCTTCATTAATTGTTAACTCTAATTTCCCAATTTTTTTTGGTTAAAGCTAAATTAGTTTCCAGTAAGATATTTTGCTAAAACTTCAAATAATGTTTAATGTTTCAATCATAATGTTTTTACTGTTCCATTTAATAGAAAAAAAGAACAGGAATAATCCAAAAGAAAAGCCCTGAAAAAGTTTAGAAACATTTCACTTACTTCCAACATTCAGTCTGGTTCCTCCACCGAACGTCCACCACAGTGAAACAAACTCATTGAGTCGTCGAACAAAAACCTCAGACTGTAGAGACACAGTCTGACTCTAAACTGAGCTCAACTAACAAACTGACAAAATTTCACCTTTAATTTGTAAATCTTTGTTTATTAGTGATTCAGAATTTTGCCCTTGTTTTGTTAAATCTAATTTAGTTTCCAGTCAGATATTTTGCTAAAACCTATTGAAATGAACCTACTCCTTGAAATAAAAATGTTTTACTGATCCACCTAATAGAAAAAAATAACATAAATAATTTAAAAGAAAAGCCCTAAAAAGTTTAGAAACATTTCACTTACTTCCAACATCCAGTCTGGTTCCTCCACCAAAAGTCCACCACAGTGAAACAAACTAATGAAGGCGTCGTACAAAAACCTCAGACTGTAGAGACACAGTCTGACTCTAAACTGAACTAAAGCTACAAACCTACAAGAGTCAACTTTACTGTTACATTACTTTCTTTCATGTCCACTGACATGTCAATTAAAATTATTATAATTTATTTTAGGTAAAAAAAACATTTTTTAAGATATTTTGCCATTTTTTTCTATATCGGCAAAAACTGTTTTCTTGCTTTGGTTATAATGAAGGACATAGAACAAACTCACATTTGTACTGAAACTAAATCTTTCTGTATTTGACTTACTTCCAACATTCAGTCTGGTTCCTCCACCAAACGTGTACCACAGTGAAACAAACTGGTTGAGTGGTCGAACAAAAAACCTCAGACTGTAGAGACACAGTCTGACTCTGACACAAACAAACTCTACAGACACACATGAAAACATTCACTACAACAAACATTACCAAGTAATGAAAAATATTGTTTTCTATTTATTGTTTTTAACATATTGAATGTTAAAAAAATTGTTGTAATTGAATGATTCAAAATCAAATGTATCAACCATCAGATCCAAAGAATAACATCATCATGATCATATTGATCACTGTCTCTCAACAACATCTCTCAAGTCTCTGTTGGAGTCAGTCAAAGCATTTTTCTGCATTGGCTTCTTGTAAAATCTAGGATAGAATTCAAAATTCTTCTCCTCACTTACAAAGCTCTTCATAATAAAGCTGCATCTTATCTTAAAGACCTCATGGTTCCTTATGCTCCTCTCCTAGTTGTGTTTCTCTCTCTCTGTTCACATCTACAGGTATCATCAGGCTCAGAGCTGTGTGTCTCCAGTGTTCAGCTACTGGTCCAACCATCCTGCCTGTGTTCTGTTGCTGCATTTTGTTGATGTTGTTGTTGTTGTTGTGTTCTTTTCTCTCTTCTCTATCTCTTCACCCCAACCGGTCAAGGCAGATGGCCGCCCACACCGAGCCTGGGTCTGCTGGAGGTTTCTTCCTCTATAGAGGGAGTCTTTCATCCACTGTTGCTGTGAATTGTCACTATAGAAATAAAACTGAATAAAACTGAACTGAATTCAATAAATGTTTAGTCACAATGTTCAGTCAAGTAATACAACACACAAAGTTGAAGACGAGCTTCTTTTAGTAAGAAGCACTTTGAGAAATTCAGCTAAATTTCCACAATTTAACGTACAAACTGTTACAGAACTGAATATAAGTACAAATGGAAATTTATACATGGTTCCACTGTTCAGACACTGAACTGATGATGTAAAGATTTCTATTAGATCTGACATAGTAACAACATAGAAGCAGTCAAACATGTTTCAATAAACCCTCAGAGCATTTCCATAGAGTGACTTTGCATCAGCAGCTCCATGCTCCAGTGATCTGGGAGAGTTTATAGTCCTGAGAGCTGAACACTGGATGACTGACAGCTGTCCTTCATGACAACACAAGACCCAGAAATCCTCCTCATCAGCAACATGACTCTGGTCTCCGTCCTCATCTGGACTCTCCTCTGCTGCTGCTTCACAGGTAAAGTCCAGAGAATCCAACTCCTCTCCTCTATGAACATGTGTCTCTGAAATGAAGCCACTGAACCATGATGCTGCTTCATGTTGTTGTCTCTGTGTCCTCAGAGTCCAGAGGTCAGGTCACAGTGACTCAGCCTGGAGCAGTGAGAACCACACTGGGAGGAAGCGTCAACATCAACTGTAGAACCAGTCAAAGTGTGTTTAATGGAGACTTTTTAGCCTGGTACCAACAGAAGAATGGAGAAACTCCTAAACTGCTTATTTATTATACTGACAGCAGAGCATCAGGGATTCCAAATCGTTTTACAGGCAGTGGATCAAACTCTGACTTCACTCTGACCATCAGTGGAGTCCAGACTGAAGATGCAGCAGTTTATTACTGTCAGAGTGAACATAACATAAACAGTCAGTTGGTGTCGACACAGTGAAAAACCGTCGTACAAAAACCTCCCTCAGTCAAAGTGAACAGAAACTGAACTAACTGCTGCAGCTGAAGCTACTGACACACACACACACACACACACACACATACCCACACACACGCACTTGTCTAGCTACCCTTGATGAAACACATATTGATATAATACATTCCCTCACTATTTACGCTGACTCCAAGCTAAACCTCATCTTGTCACTGTCTACAAAACACAACTTTAAACAAAAAATGCTGTTTGAAGTTGAGGGATGAGACTTAATTGTCCTCAAAAGAAAGATAGTGAAAACAGGTTTAAACAGCAACGAGTCATTTGACCTTTGATCTCAGGCTTATAATGGGTCACAGATATTCCTACTTTATAAAGACATAAGAAAATAGATCAACAACAAAAACCAACAACATGATCACAAATTATCCCCCCAAAAAATAATATAATAAGATAATGATACCAGCAGATTTGTCCTAAATGTGCAACATTTCTTTATGTTAAGAAAAGCTCAGTTTGTCCACTACACATCTTGGAATTTTCTGACGCTCATCAGCTTTTGTTCATGTCTCATCACAGTTTAACTTGGTGAAGTCACTTTGTCCTGAACGTGTCAATTCACTAATGACTACAACCACATTATTCAGGTTGATCAGTAAATGTGGAGAGTGAAGCTCTGAGCAGTGAGGAGGAGACACTGACGTGGAGACGACAGCTCCAGTGACTGACTGTGTGTGTTTGCATATGTGTCCTGTGTCTGTGCTCCAGCTGTTAAGAGACCAGTGTTGATCAGTGTCTGTCCAGGTCTTTCAGAGACACTGACACAGCGGCAGCACCATGATGATGTCTCTGACTCTACTGCTGGCCACCCTGGGGCTCCTTGTTCAGGGTGAGACTCTCTCTTCAGGATGGAGCCAGGTTCACCACAGTGATGGAGAAACACTGAAACAAGCAGCACTGAGCTTCTTCCATCTGTTCTCCATGTTCAACCAATGATCCTCTTCTGTTTGGATGTTGATCATCTTTCTCCAAACTGGCTTTGTCTCAGTGACGCTTCTCCTCTGTTTCATCTTTGACAGGTTCATCTGGAGACATCGTCCTGACTCAGACTCCTGGAGCTTTGTCTGTTGCTGCAGAACAGACTGTTACTATCAGATGTAAAGTCAGTTCAAATGTTGGTAACAACTTACAGTGGTACCTTCAGAAACATGGAGAAGCCCCTAAACTCCTCATTTATGATGCTCAAACCCGTTCGTCTGGAGTTCCTCATCGTTTCAGTGGAAGTGGATCTGATCCTGATTATACTCTGACCATCAGCAGAGTTCAGGCTGAAGACGAAGGAGTTTATTACTGTCAACAGGATAACAACTGGTTACACAGTGAAACAATGTCGTACAAAAACCTCCTGCAGCTGCAGAGGAACTAACAGCTGCATAGAGACAAAGATTCAAATCCTGGCTGACACAAAGTTCATGTACCAAGAGTTTTATAAAATTATTGTTTCATTTGACTTAAATATAATTTATCATCCACTTTACACAGTTTAGTGACTGTATTTTTTTAATTTGAGGATGTTACTTTTTAATGAACTTGTTTCTATGGACATGTCTAATATTAATAACACTCTACTAACACTGATACTAGACTTAATGTCTTCATTCATTTCCTGATGCTCTGAACTCTTCTCAGACGTAGATGTGCTGAGCTTCAGTTGTTCTGGTTGAGGGCAGCACCAAGAAAAGACAAAGAACTTAGAAGACAGAGAAACACAGCTGTCAATCAAACACCAGCCTCTTGGTGATTTTGTACTTTTCTAAGTTTGTCTCCTTCCAAACACTACAACCAGCAATAACCTGCCTGTGCTCACATGTAGCTTCTCTCAGTCTGATCAGCTGCTTCTTCTGTGTCTCTGCACTTTAACATAAAGGAAGATGTTGGAGGAGCAGTTGTTGTGTGTGGACGTTTACAGAGAATAAATACATTCAAGTTACAGAGTATATTAAAAATGATAGTTTGTTGTTTTTAGTCCCAATGAAGCTAAAGTTTCCGTCTCATGTTTGTTCTGCTTCATCAGTTACTGACTCAAACATTGTTTCATTTCTCTGTAACAAAACTCTTCCTGCAGATCAGCACAGAGAGAATCATCTGACAGACTGACCTGAAATCAGACAGCATCAAGAAATAGAAGCTTTATTTTAATTAAACCCTCCACTATACATCACATTATTACAAAACATTACAATTTATACTGTAGAGAGAATATGAACATAAATACAACTAACACTTACAGGATGTCATTTGTGTGAATTCTAGTCAGTATTTTTTATTAAAAAATCACAATTAAAATTATTAAAGCTTTAGTTTCCAAATACCAGTTTTTTTGTCACTAGTTAATTAGAGTCAACTCTTGATCAGTTATTGGGAGCATTTCCATAGAGTGACTTTGCATCAGCAGCTCCATGCTCCAGTGATCTGGGAGAGTTTATAGTCCTGAGAGCTGAACACTGGATGACTGACAGCTGTCCTTCATGACAACACAAGACCCAGAAATCCTCCTCATCAGCAACATGACTCTGGTCTCCGTCCTCATCTGGACTCTCCTCTGCTGCTGCTTCACAGGTAAAGTCCAGAGAATCCAACTCCTCTCCTCTATGAACATGTGTCTCTGAAATGAAGCCACTGAACCATGATGCTGCTTCATATTGTTGTCTCTGTGTCCTCAGAGTCCAGAGGTCAGGTCACAGTGACTCAGCCTGGAGCAGTGAGAACCACACTGGGAGGAAGCGTCACCATCAACTGTAGAACCAGTCATAGAGTAAATAGTGGAGTAGTCATTAGGATCAGTATCTATTGATTTACACAAAAGGATAAGCTCAATATTATTGTGGAGTAAAAAGTACAAATCACCAAAAACTACACATAAACATTTTTGCTTAATGTTAATGTAGAAATAATTGTAGACGTTCACATATTTACACAAACTTCCTTCTTGTCATTGATCAGCTCATAAAGTCAACGCAGATAAAATGTGAGACGTCAGAGTGAGGAGCTGTGTCATCAGGATGCTGATGTAAACTGTCTGAGTCTATTCATCGTGTTACATGACATCACTAGTCGAGGCCTTAGGACCTAATGTCTGTTCTAGAGGAACTGATGGAATTGTTTTGACAGTAAGATGCTATTAATGACACCTGTAAGACAAAAGCTCAGCTGAAGCAGTGAGCACCAGACTGAAAGGAACCATCACCATCAACTGTCAAACCAGACCAAAGTGTAAAGAAAACGTACACATTTATTTTGAAGAATATAATCTTTATTGTCTTGCAGCATTGACATCAGCATTATTACAGAAATTAAAGGTGAATGACGACAAAGACAGACCTACAAGGACTAAACTGAGAACAGTAGCAGAATAAAACCAGCAGTGAGTCAGATCAGGACTGGGAGCACTGGTCTCTGCTCAGAGTCTCTCTGACTGGAGACTGGGAGTCCTGGGAGGCCTCACAGGTCACAGAGTTCACCTTGGTCCACTGGTCTGCAGTGATCCTCATGGTGCTGCTAAAGCTGTAGAGTCCGTCCTTCTCCAGAACTCCAGGGCTCCTGCTGTCGTCAAAGCTGATGCTGCCGCCGCTGGCGTCCACCTTCCAGGACAGAGTCCAGTCTGAGGGGAAGCCCTTGTTGGCCAGACACATGAGCGTGGCCTTCCCCTGCTGCAGCTCCTCACTGGAGGGAGGCAGCACCGTCAGGGTGGGACGAGCATCACCTACAGTAGGAGACACCAGTCAGCTTAGAGGACACACAGCACTCAGCTGTCAATCAAACAGCAGAGACTGGACACCTTCACTGTGACACTTGATTTAGTCCTTTGAGGAGTTTCTGGCAGATGTTTGTTCTGCTCCATCAGTCACTGACTCACACATTGTTTCACTTCCTTTATCAAACCTCTCATGGAAATCAGCTCAGAAACGATCGTCACACAGTTTAACCTGAAATATGTTAAACTACTCGAGAATCTTTAAGTAAAAATTAAAATCTTTGACTACAGATACGTTTTAAATATCAAGTGGAAACAAAAGGTCAAGTAAATTATTGAATGAGTCATCAAATGTTAAGATTTCAATTATGTTTTGTTAAATAGTTGAAATGATTTAAACTAAACTTCAACAACATTTAACACAAACTCATTAACTCAACAACAGTTTATGAGACAGGAAACATTGTCGACTTGAAAAACATTTCAACAATCAAAAATGATTTGTTCAGTTGATTTTTCTTTGCTACAAGTTGTTTAGATTCTAAAAAAAAAACATTTTCAACATGTCAGGACAGTAAATGTTTCACACTGAGTTTCCTACAAGTTGAAGACAGAAATATAAAAACCTCAACATTGATCTGTGACATTAAACTTTCTGAGATAAACTCATCCTAAATTAATCTGAAATATAAATTAACAATTTATAGTATTTGTTTGTAAACTTACTTCCAACATTCAGTCTGGTTCCTCCACCGAACGTCCACCACAGTGAAACAAACTCATTGAGCCGTCGAACAAAAACCTCAGACTGTAGAGACACAGTCTGACTCTGACACAAACAAACTCTATAGAAACCGACTGAGTCGGAAAAACAAAGCTGATAAAAACATTCACTACAACAAACGTTACCAAGTAATAAAAACATTGTTTTCTATAAAATTTTTGTTACATATTGAATGTTTAAAAAAATTGTAATTGAGTGATTCAAAATCAAATGTATCAACCATCAGATCCAAAGAATAACATCATCATGATCATATTGATAACTGTCTCTCAACAACATCTCTCAAGTCTCTGTTGGAGTCAGTCGAAGCATTTCTCTGCATTGACTTCCTGGGAATCTAGGATAGAATTCAAAATTCTTCTCCTCACTTACAAATCTCTTCATAATAAAGCTCCATCTTATCTTAAAGACCTCATAGCTCCTTATGCTCTCTTCAGAATGCTTGGTTCTCAGAGCGCTGGTCTACTTGTGATTCCTCGAGTTTCTAAATGTAGAACAGGAGGCAGAGCCTTTAGCTACCAAGCTCCTCTATGTGGAACCAGCTTCCAGTTCAGGTTCTAGAAGCAGACACCCTCTCTAGTTTTAAAACTAGGCTTAAAACCTTTCTTTTTGACAAAGCGTATAGTTAGAGATGGTTCTGGTCACCCTGAACCATCTCTTAGTTAAGCTGCTATAGACTTAGATGCTTGGGGACGTCCTTCATTCACTGAGCTCCTCTGGTTTTCTATTTATTCTATCCACTAACATGCCTCCATGTCCACATGTGACTCACTTTGTCTTTTTCTCTCCTAGTTGTGCTTCTCCCCTTCTGTCTCTCTCTCTATTCTCATCTACAGGTATCATCAGACTCAGAGCTGTGTGTCTCCAGTGTTCAGTTGCTGGTCCAACCATCCTACCTGTGTCTGTTGCTGCTTTTTGTTGATGTTCTTGTTGTTGTTGTTGTGTTCTTTTCTCTCTTCTCTATCTCTTCACCCCAACCGGTCAAAGCAGATGGTCACCCACACTGAGCCTGGGTCTGCTGGAGGTGTCTTCCTCTATAGAGGGAGTCTTTCATCCACTGTTGCTATGAATTGTCACTATAGAAATAAAACTGAACTGAACTGAATTCAATAAATGTTTAGTCATGATGTTCAGTCAAATAATACAACACACAAAGTTGAAGAAGAGCTTCTTTTAGTAAGAAGCACTTTGAGAAATTCAGCAAAATTTCCACAATTTAACGTACAAACTGTTACAGAACTGAATTTAAGTACAAATGGAAACACTGAACTGATGATGTAAAGTATATTTCTATAAGTGTATATTTCTAATAGATCTGACATAGTAACAATATAGAAGCCACTGTAGAAGCAGACAAACATGTTTCAATAAATCCTCAGTGTTACACTCCGGCCCTCTGAACACTGAGGGCTCCAGGTTTTCTGTTTGTCTTGTGCTGTCACGTCCTCCCTCTGTGCTCCTCCCCTGGTAATCAGTAGTTTCACCTGTGTTTAATTTCCTGTTTGAGTTTGTATTTAGGCTGCCCTCGTGTCTCTGTCCTTTGTTGGTCTGTCGCATGCATGGTGTGGTGTTCTGTGAGGTGGAAGCATTTTTCTTGTCATGTAAGTCTGTTCATGTCAACCCTGTCGTTTAGTCAAGTCATGTTGTGCTCATGTTTAAGTGTCACTAGTTCTGCCCTGTTTGTTTGAGTTCCTCACTTGGTGTTATTTGCTTGAATAAAAACCTCTGTTCAGTTTAAGTCTAGTCTGGGTTGTGCATTTGGGTCCACACCTCCTTCCATTCTCTAAAAGCAGACACCAAGTCCAGCACTGTGTTACACTCAGAGCATTTCCATAGAGTGACTTTGCATCAGCAGCTCAATGCTCCAGTGATCTGGAAGAGTTTATAGTCCTGAGAGCTGAACACTGGATGACTGACAGCTGTCCTTCATGACAACACAAGACCCAGAAATCCTCCTCATCAGCAACATGACTCTGGTCTCCGTCCTCATCTGGACTCTCCTCTGCTGCTGCTTCACAGGTAAAGTCCAGAGAATCCAACTCCTCTCCTCTATGAACATGTGTCTCTGAAATGAAGCCACTGAACCATGATGCTGCTTCATGTTGTTGTCTCTGTGTCCTCAGAGTCCAGGGCCCAGTACACAACTACTCAGCCTGGAGCAGTGAGAACCACACTGGGAGGAACCGTCACCATCGACTGTAAAACCAGTCATAGAGTAGATGATGGAGAAGACCTTTTCTGGTACCAACAGAAAAATGGGGAACGTCCCAAACTGCTTATTTACTATAGTAGCAGCAGAGCATCAGGGATTCCAGAACGTTTTTCAGGCAGTGGATCAAACACTGACTTCACTCTGACCATCAGTGGAGTCCAGGCTGAAGATGCAGCAGTTTATTACTGTCTGGGGGAATTCAATTATAACAGCCAGTATTCGTTGACACAGTGAAAAACCGTCGTACAAAAACCTCCCTCAGTCAAAGTGAACAGAAACTGAACTAACTGCTGCAGCTGGAAGCTACTGACACACACATACACACACACACACACGTCTCACTACACTTGATGAGACACACATCAACTCGGACTTTGACACAAACAAAAAACTCTGATGTAAATTACTTATTGAATAAATTCAATTTCCTTATAATACTGAAGGTTGATAACACTTAAACTAGAATTAAAAACATGTTATTCTAAGACCATAGTTTACAAACTATTACAGCTGTTTTCTAAGTAGTGAATTCATTTAAAATTCCTTCACTGCTGCAGCTGAAAGCTACTGACACACAAACACACATGATAATAATGATGATAGTTACAGAAGCAAGAAGAAAGTCTAGAAGATTATTTATCCTGAATTATTGCCCTTTTTTATTATAAATTTTTAATTAAGTGTCTGGAATCCAGTGTAAATGACAAACTCATCAGAATTGCTGTATTTTATGATATTTCTGCTGCATCACCTTCACACAGCAAATGAGTCTCATTCTGAAAGTCAGGATCAGTATCTATTGATTTACACAAAAGGATGAGCTCAATATTATTGTTAAAAGTACAAATCACCAAAAACTACATGTAAACATTTTTGCTTAATGTTAATGTAAAAACAATTGTAGACGTTCACATATTTACACAAACTTCTTGTCATTGATCAGCTCATAAAGTCAACGCAGGTAAAATGTGAGACGTCAGAGTGAGGAGCTGTGTCATCAGGATGCTGATGTAAACTGTCTGAGTCTATTCATCGTGTTACATGACATCACTAGTCGAGGCCTTAGGACCTAATGTCTGTTCTAGAGGAACTGATGGAATTGTTTTGACAGTAGGATGCTATTGATGACACCTGTAAGACAAAAGCTCAGCTGAAGCAGTGAGCACCAGACTGAAAGGAACCATCACCATCAACTGTCAAACCAGAACAAAGTGTAAAGAAAACGTACACATTTATTTTGAAGAATATAATCTTTATTGTCTTGAAGCATTGACATCAGCATTATTACAGAAATTAAAGGTGAATGATGAGAAAGACAGAGCTACAAGGACTAAACTGAGAACGGTAGCAGAATAAAACCAGCACTGAGTCAGATCAGGACTGGGAGCACTGGTCTCTGCTCAGAGTCTCTCTGACTGGAGACTGGGAGCCCTGGGAGGCCTCACAGGTCACAGAGTTCACCTTGGTCCACTGGTCTGCAGTGATCCTCATGGTGCTGCTAAAGCTGTAGAGTCCGTCCTTCTCCAGAACTCCAGGGCTCCTGCTGTCGTCAAAGCTGATGCTGCCGCCGCTGGCGTCCACCTTCCAGGACAGAGTCCAGTCTGAGGGGAAGCCCTTGTTGGCCAGACACATGAGCGTGGCCTTCCCCTGCTGCAGCTCCTCACTGGAGGGAGGCAGCACCGTCAGGGTGGGACGAGCATCACCTACAGTAGGAGACACCAGTCAGCTTAGAGGACACACAGCACTCAGCTGTCAATCAAACAGCAGAGACTGGACACCTTCACTGTGACACTTGATTTAGTCCTTTGAGGAGTTTCTGGCAGATGTTTGTTCTGCTCCATCAGTCACTGACTCACACATTGTTTCACTTCCTTTAACAAACCTCTCATGGAAATCAGCTCAGAAACGATCATCACACAGTTTAACCTGAAATATGTTAAACTACACAAGAATCTTTACAGAACAAATTAAAACCTTTAACTACGGATTCGTTTTAAATATAAAGTGGAAACAAAAGGTCAAGTAAATTATTGAATAAGTTAACAAATGTAACGATTTCAATTATGTTTTGTTAAATTGCTCAAATGATTTAAACTAAACAACATTAACACAAACTCATTAACTGAAGGTTCAAACTGAACAACAGTTTATGAGACAGGAAACATTGTCGACTTGAAAAATGTTTCAACAATCAAAAATAATTTGTTCAGTTGATTTTTCTTTGCTACAAGTTGTTTAGATTCTAAAAAAATACATTCTCAACATGTCAGGACAGTAAATGTTTCACACTGAGTTTCCTGCAAGTTGAAGATAGAAAAATAAAAACCTCAATCTGAAATGAAAATCTCACAGCA
This sequence comes from Macropodus opercularis, assembly GCA_030770545.1. Lineage (NCBI taxonomy): Eukaryota > Metazoa > Chordata > Actinopteri > Anabantiformes > Osphronemidae > Macropodus > Macropodus opercularis. The sequence continues at coordinate 3,949,071 of CM061105.1, forward strand.
AATTATGAAATTATGATTTCATCTGAAAATGTGGTGAACTGAGAAGAGTCTGAGGGATTTGTTTATCATGTCACCATATGCTGGTGGTGTTTGTGTTTATCTTTGTGTCTTCTGTATAATGTTACACCAGTGGATACTGGTAAATGACCTGTAATAAAAATATCTGGCTTTAATTTATTCCTTCAACTGCCTGAATAAATACATTTAAATTATAAATTAATATATAAATAGACATTTGTTTGAAGTATATAATCTCACGACAACTTTTTTACAATAATTGAAGTTGAATAATGACATAAAAACGGAGATAAAGAGACTAAACTGAGAACAGTAGCAGAATAAAACCAGCAGCAGAATCTTAGTGAGTCGTTTTAGTTTATTCTAATATAATTTGTCGTTCATTTACATTTTGTACAGTTTAGTGACTGTATTGCTTTAATTTGAGGATGTTACTTTTTATTTATCTTGTTTCAGCGTCTTATATTAATAACACAATTCTACCACTGATACTAGACTTAATGTCTTCATTCATTTCCTGATGCTCTGAACTCTTCTCAGACGTAGATGTGCTGAGGTTCAGTTGTTCTGGTTGAGGGCAGCACCAAAAAAAGACAAAGAACTTAGAGGACACAGACCACACAGCTGTCAAACACCAGCCTCTTGGTGATTTTGTACTTTTATTTTTATGAATTATGAATGTTTAAGAAAACATACTTTGCTTGTTCAAAATATTCTCTTAGTAAGAAAAACACTGAGAGAAATGGGACAATTGAACGTACAAACCGTTACAAAACAAAATTTAAGCACAAATGGAAAGTTTTACATGATTCCAATGTTTAGACACTGAACTGATGATGTAAAGATTTCTAATAGATCTGATTGTTCAACACTGGCAAACACGTTTCAGTAAATCCTCAGAGCATTTCCATAGAGTGACTTTGCATCAGCAGCTCCATGCTCCAGTGATCTGGGAGAGTTTATAGTCCTGAGAGCTGAACACTGGATGACTGACAGCTGTCCTTCATGACAACACAAGACCCAGAAATCCTCCTCATCAGCAACATGACTCTGGTCTCCGTCCTCATCTGGACTCTCCTCTGCTTCATTCAGGGTGAGGAGAATCATTTTTCTGGGATGTGAACATCGTTTGAAGCTGGGTTTCAATGTTTCTTCTCTGTTCTCAGGTTCTCTTGGACAAAATGTTGTCTTGACCCAACCAGCAGCCAAATCAGTGCAGACTGGTCAAACTGTGTCTATTGACTGTAAAGCAAATATACAAGTAGCTGAACGCTCTAGTCCGAAATATTATTTGTCCTGGTACCAACAGAAAACTGGAGAAGCTCCTAAACCCCTGATCTACTTAACATCAGACAGACTTTCAGGAATCTCTTCCAAATTCAGTGGAAGTGGATCAGGAAACGGAATTGACTTCACTCTGACCATCAGTGGAGTCCAGACTGAAGATGCAGCAGATTATTACTGTCAGAGTTATCATTATATCAACAGTCAGCATGTGTTGACACAGTGAAAAACCGTCGTACAAAAACCTCCCTCAGTCAAAGTGAACAGAAACTGAACTAACTGCTGCAGCTGGAAGCTACTGACACACACACACAGAGCACTGGGCCTTTCCATAGTTTTTCATTTTTCAGGTTACAGAACAGGAGGAGTGCACGCTTTGAACCGGGATGTTGACCTCTCTGACCTGACAAGCTGCAGGCACACACACACTTGTCTCAATATGTCCAAAAAAATAAATGTGTTTTGATAATGTTTGCTCTGCTCCATCAGTCACTGACTCACACATTGTTTCATTTCCCTTTATCAAACCTCTCATGGAAATCAATTCAGAGAGACAGTCCTCACACGATCTGAGATACAACAACAGACAAAAAAATAAACACAGTAAAACAACATCAAACAAAAGTGACCAAGTTTCTGTCTGTCTGTGTTAGTGGGTTTATAGGACAGGTAGGTGGTACTTAGATTTCTGGGTCCTGGGTCTCAGCCTTATTGAAGTTCCACCTGTTGTAACCACAGGTCTTTAAAACCAACTTCAGACGCGTCCTTCTTCTTGGCTTTTGTGGAAGAGGGAATGTTCTCTGTTCCAGCAGATTTTGACTTGTGCTTCATTAAGCATCTGTTCTTTTAAGATCGTAAAGGGTGCCCCTTCTTTCTTTTACTTTCACCCATAGAGTGATAAGCAAAACCAAAAGCTTTGACTTTAAAGTCTGGCGTCTGAAGCGATAAAAAACAGGCTTAATACACAAACAATTTTGTTGCTTGCACCTAAGCCAAAAGTACAGCATCCCTGACAAAACTGAACTCAAAACAAAATAACAAAAGCCGCAAAAACAACCCTACCAGCTCTGATCCGTCCCCAGAAATCACATTCGCTCAGGCAGGTGAGTGGAGACAGAGAAAGCTTATGTCTGCATTATACTGTAGAATCCTCCAAGAAACTGGACTGGACCTAAGAAAAAAAACATTAAAGAGGTAAATTAACACAGGACCTCAAACGTAACATGAATAAATGATTGTTGCTAAGGCAGCTTCAAATATGATAAAACCACGAGTCAAAGAGTGATTTAAGATTTACTAGTAATAAAACACCAAGTTGAGGACATGGAAGAAATATGTTTCACGGCAAGATCTGAAGCTGAGAACAAACAAATTACATGAATCCTTTCCTGCCTGGAAAAACAGTTGAATATATAAAGAAATATTAAGGCTGCAAGAAGAACATTGTTAATTAATTGAGAGAAACTGACGACTGACAAAAAGCAATAGTTGTGTATTATCCATTTAAATTTCAGCAGCAATTACTTTATTTTATTTCTTTACAAATAAAACCATCAGCTTTAGAGATAAAATGTATCTTCCTACAAATGGCATAAATCAGTGTGCAGATCCAAAACCTAGATTTTCAGGTGAGACCCGATTCTTACTAAGAGACAAAAATCTACTCACGACATAAAGAAGACAACTCTTAATGTTTCCTTGTTTTGTCTTTATTGTTTTACAGCAGAAGCTCAGCATCAGTATGTTAATGTCTCTAGTTGAGTCTAGAGCAGTGACTTTGTCCTGAAGCGGTGAATGTCAGTGATGCTGATGTTTGATAGGTTGAACTGTGCTCAGGGCTCGTGTAGCAGTGGGTGGTGGACTGATGGTCCATAGAACCAGGACACGTGGTCCTGCAGTGGACTGACACACACACACACACGTAGAGTAGAGAGATTTTATTCATGTAGTGCTTTTCATACACAGTAACGTCGCTAACGCACCTTCAGATTTACAGTATTACAGTAAGAAGCCACACATTGTACAGGACAGAGGAACATTTCATTCAGATACTACAGACTATGGAAAAATCAGAAAAGATGGTGACAGAATGGAAACCATCAAACCTGTGTCTATGTCGCTACCTGAGCTCAGTGGCCTTAAAGTGGAGGAACCGGGCTGTTGCAAAGTGCTTGTTGTTGCTCGATCAGAAGTTGTTGCTGTGCAAACAGCTGTTGCTGTTGTTGGACCAGCAGTTGTTGATACTGAGGATTGTAGTTGTCTGGGTAGTAGCATGGAGACCGTGTGTCTCCAGTGTTCAGATGCTGCCCCAACCATCCTGCCTTTGTTTTTTCTTTTCTCTATCTCCAACCGATCCACTGTTGATTTAAAACATTTTTAACTAATCAGAATTTATAGATTTTTGAACGTTTGCTCAAGTGGGACATTTTAGGTTAGTAAAGTCTTAATCCGAACCTTGTAAAGCGTCTGTTATAAAAAAACAAAAAACAAAAACAAACAAACAACTGAACTGATCTGTCCATTAACCTGCTGGTTTCCATCCTCCTATTGTTACATCTGGAATGTTGTCAAACAGCAAAGACGTCTCTGATGTGATTGAATTGTTCACTGTCCAAGGGAGGCTATTATTTATCCAACACCCACCTGCACTGATCCTTACAGCTTATGGTACAATGACCCAGTCAGGAGCAGTGAAAACAGGCCCCAGATCAAAACAAAACAAAATCTCCTAAAGGGATTGTTTTACTATTTTCATAAATACATAAAATTTCCAAAATTAGACGTTTTGTTGTGTTGGTGTAAAGAATCACAAAGAGGAGCTCGGGTTTTTTATTAGATGTGAAACTGAATCAGATTTAGATTCACGTGTTTTGTTCCACGTTTACCAGTAGCAGCTGTCATTAAACAAATTAATTTAGTCTTTTGTCTAACTGACATAATTATATGTTACATAATCACTGCAGGTGACACTGAAATGAAAGGAAATGATATCTGTATTACTCAAAGTCAAACCTGATTAATTTCCTGTTTTCTTATATATCCAGTATTTAAACTTCTTCCACCTTTATTGGTCTGTTGTTAGTCTGTTTCCTGATTAATCAGTATAATCAATAAAACCTCAGGTGTTTGTGTTTTTTTTAATGTTTATTAGTAGTTTCTCTTTTCTTTGTTGTCTCTATCGTTGAGCTCTACTGGTTGTTGTTTACCTGCAGATTAATTTCAGTGAAATGGAAACTGATGCTTGATGACTTGGTTTGGCAGCAGAGACTCACTGAGGACTATTCCAGACAAGGCTGACAAAGAAAAGCTTTTGGTTTTGTTACCGATTCTACTTTAATCACTTCATTGATGTACATGACTTCATTTTAGATTGTTCTGCTTATTCTGCTGCTGTCTGCTCCCAGACCACCTAAATTATATAAATCACAATTAAATAAAAGAGGAGTTATTCACAGGAATTTAATAAACATCAAAACAGCTCCTCTTACAGAACAACGTAACAATAAAATGATTAAATGTGCTCTATTAAATATCAGATCTCTCTCTTCTACATCCCTGTTATTAAATGACTTAGTAAGTGGCTGCAGCAGGATGAATACGTTCGTCTGAATGAGTCGACTCCAACAAGTCACATCTGTGATAGATTGAATAATGTTGTGGACAGATAAGTTTTATTAGTAGTTTTATGTTTACAATGTTGGCAAATTATTTTCTGTTTGTTTGTGCCAATATCAGTTCGGACCACATTGGATGTAAGTGACCACAGTGAAGGGAACACAGCGTTCGAAATTACGGGGGTCTTTGAAGGTCGCACCGCACCCCTTTCTGCACTCATTATACACGTGAGCTGAAGAAAGGTCGTTGTGTGTCGTGCGTCATATCAATCCCCTTCTTTTCAGGTACAGAAGCTTTGTTAACCGTTCGCAATAATATATGTGTTAGTTAATAGTCCATATGTGTTCAGAGGAGTATTTCGAGCCTTTCACGTTACGTTCTCTTTTACCAGATAATGTTAATTACCGACCGCTAGCTTTATTAGCAGTGACATGCTAACAGGCATGTGCGTGAGCGCTAGCTACAGTCTCCGTTGTAATAGCCGCTTGTTACATTGTTGTAATGTCACTGAGAACATGTATGTATATATGTATGTATGTATCGATTTGTTTGTATTACTTGAGCCACTCATTATACACGTGAGCTGAAGAAAGGTCGTTGTGTGTCGTGCGTCATATCAATCCCCTTCTTTTCAGGGCGCTTACACATCCACCATCATATTCCTAGAAGCTCAGGTAGAGGTGGATGAGAAGCAGCAATATATAACTCAAATTTATTAATTACTCCTAGCCCTAAACATAACTATAATTCTTTTGAGAGCCTCACTCTGAGCCTTTCTCACTCAAACTGTAAAACCCAGAAACCAGTTGGCTTCTGTGTTGTCTACCGTCCTCCTGGTCCATATTCAGAGATCTTAACAGAATTTTCAGAATCTTTATCTGACTTAGTTCTTAGCACAGATAAAGTGATTGTAGTCGGCGACTTTAACATCCATGTAGATGCTGAGAGTAATTTTTTCAACATTGCATTTAATTCACTACTGGATTCTATTGATCAGTGTGTGAATGAACCCACTCACTGTCTTAATCATACTCTTGATCGTGTCATAAGTTATGGGGTTGAGATTGATAATTTAAATATTCTCCCTCAAAACCCTTTGTTATGTGACCATTTCTTACTAACTTTTGAATTTATCACAACAGACCTGACAATTTCTATTACAGCAGATGTTTATCTGATGATGCTGTTGTCAGATTTAAGGAGATGATTCCATCATCTTGTAGCTACACAGAGGAGAGCAGTCGTCTGAATGATGAACAGGTAGATTGTCTTGTTGATGATGCTGCAGTTTCACTGCGAACAATTTTAGACACCGTTTGCTTCTCTGAAGAAGAAGCCTGTGAATCAGAGGAGGTTGACTCCATGGTATAACTCAGATCCGCAGCCTTAAGCAGAGGACTCGACAACTAGAAAGACAGTGGCGTCCAATAAATTAGGTGAATCCTGTCTAGCATGGAAAGACAGTTTAATACTATATAAAAAAACACTCCGGGTTGCTAGAACCTCATAATATTCAACATTTATTATAAAAATAAAAACAACCCCAGGTTTCTTTTCAGCTCATAACCATTAGAGAAAAGATTTATCAGAGTCATCATTGTGACAATTCGGCCTCCGACCACCGGAGGGCGCTCGTGTTCGCCCTTCTTTGTTGGTTCTTGTTTCGTCCTAGTTTCCTGTTTCAGTTCATTAGTGTTTTCACCTGTTTTTCAGTTCCTGTCTGTGTTGTATTTAAGTTCCTCAGTTTTTGCCCTTCGTTGCTGGCTCGTTATTTAGTGTTGTCTTACCACTACTGTCACTGCTTGCATTCTATGTTTCTGCTTGTAATCTTTGTCCCTTTGCGTTCCTGAGTGTTACTGTCTCTGAGAGTCTGTGTAAGTCTGAGTCCTAGTTCTGTTCTTCAGTGTTCCTGTGTGCCTTAGTTTGTTTTCGAGTGTTGCTTGTTAACTTTGGTTTGATTGGTGTTAGATTGGTTTACTTGGTTCTTATTTGGTCGGTGTGATTTAGTTTCCTGTAGATGTTCTGAGTCCGGTTCCCTGTCTTAGTTGTTGTAGTCCTAGTCCTGTCTTTTAAGTGTGTATGTGTTTGTCTTCGTGCTATAGCCCCAGGCTTTGGTTTTTGTCATCTGTAGTCTTGTCTGAGATTGTTGCTTTACGTTAGTATCTGTTTTTAGTTCTTTGTCTTGTCACTGTTTTGTGTTTTGGCTCATGTTTGTCCTTTTCTTAATATTAAATCATTATTTATCCATAGTCCCGTGTCTGTGGTCGTGCAAGTGGGTCCTCCCCTGTTAGAGTCTAGAGAGTGCGAGATTTAGAGTCTTGGGATCAGGTAGTGAGGCTCAGGTGGAGCTTCCCTGCTTCCCAGTGAATTTGGCGCCGTCGTGTGGCGATTTTTGGGGTCAGCACCAGGGGCTAAGGCTGTTCCTACCCCTGGGACTCCGGTTCTAGTTTAGCTAAGTGCGCGTTTGTGACAATCATTCACTGAGCTCTTTCTGGTTTCTTCTATTCGCTAAAATGACTCCATGTCTACATGTGACTAACTTTGCCTCTGTTTCTCTAGTTGTGTTTCTGTCTTCATCTACAGTTATCATCAGAATCAGAGTCGTGTGTCTCCAGTGTTCAGTGGCTGGTCCAACCATCCTGCCTGTGTTCTGTTGCTGCTTGTTTTGTTGTTGTGTTCTTTTCTCTCTTCTCTATCTCTTCACCCCAACCGGTCAAGGCAGATGGCCGCCCACACTGAGCCTGGGTCTGCTGGAGGTTTCTTCCTCTATAGAAGGAGTTTTTCATCCACTGTTGCTATTAAAATGTACAATTTATTGATTGGCTACAATTAAAAGCTTGCTCTATGTGGGATTTGTTGGGTCTAGTTGTGTAAGGTCTTAAACCTTACTTGTAAAGTGCCTTGAGATAACTGATGTTGAGTATTGGCTTTATATAAATAAACTTGAATTAAATTAACACAGGACCTCACACGTTTAATGTTTCATCTTTATGAGTCTATTGTTTTACTTAGCATCAGTATGTTAATGTCTCTAGTTGAGTCTAGAGCAGTGACTTTGTCCTGAAGCGGTGAATGTCAGTGATGCTGATGTCTGAAGGTTGAGTCATGGCAACTGGACTTCTTCTAGTTAGTAGAAACGTTTCACCACCTATCCAGGTGGCTTCTTCAGTCTGTGGGAAGTTGGTGGAGACCACTAATTTATCCTCCAGTTGGGTTCCACTTAACACCTGTGAAGAATGGGTTCGTTATGCGAACAGAGGGGGGTGTGAGGGTAGTGAGTAGGTGTGACTCCTCAACTACCGTGACTCCTCCTCCAACCATTACAGGGTCGTTAAGTGTCTCCTTTGTGGGGGACGTGTGAAGTGGTCTTGATCTTCCTGGGCATAGTTGAAAGGGCAGCATGGTAAATGGGAGACAAATTATGTCTGAGGCCCCCACCTCTGTTGAGAGAGGGGCTGTTTACCTGGACATGTACGGCTTCTCTGACGCCTCGTTCAAACCACCTGTCTTCTCTGTCCAGAATGTGAACGTTGTTGTCTTCAAACGAGTGGCCTTTGTCTTTTAAGTGGAGATACACGGCAGATACTGGTCCTGACGTGTTGTTCCTCCTATGCTGGGCCATCCTCTTGTGTAATGGCTGTTTGGTTTCACCAATGTATAGTTCCGAGCACTCTTCACTGCATTGAACTGCATATACTATGTTGATCCTCTTATGTTTTGGTGTCGGGTCCTTTGGATGCACAAGCTTCTGTCTGAGGGTGTTGGTGGGTTTGAAGTAGACGGGTATGTTGTAGTTTCTAAAAATCCTTTTAAGCTTTTCGGACACTCCGGCCATGTAAGGAATGACCAGATTCTTCCGTTGGCTTTGGGTGTCAGGCTGTTCTGTTGTCCTTGTTCTGGGACGTGACGCAGCCTTGTTGAAGGCCCATCTGGGGTAGCCACAGGTCCTGAGAGCTGTCCTTAGATGCATGTTCTCCTTCTTCTTGGCTACAGTGGAAGTGGGAATGTTCTCCGCTCTGTGGTTCAGGGTCCTGATGACTCCTAGTTTGTGCTGCAGGGGGTGATGAGAGTCAAACAGAAGATATTGGTCTGTGTGGGTGGGTTTCCTGTAGATTTCTATTTCCAAGCCGCCGTCATTCCCTCTGATGACTGCGCAGTCCAGAAAGGCCAGTCTGTTGTTTTTGGTGTCTTCTCTGGTGAACCTGATGTTGCTGTCCACTGTATTTATGTGGTCTGTGAAAGTCTGTACCTCCTGGATCTTGATCTTCACCCAGGTGTCATCCACATATCTGAACCAATGGGTTGGGGCTGTTCCTGAGAAAGAGTCAAGAGCTTTCTTCTCCACTTCTTCCATATATAGGTTGGCCACAATAGGTGACACAGGAGAGCCCATAGCGCAGCCATGCCTCTGTCTGTAGAAGTCCCCTCTATAGCTGAAATATGTGGTGTTAAGGCATAAGTCCAGGAGTGAACAAATCTGACCTGGGTTGAGGTTGCTTCTGGTGCTGAGGGTGCTGTCCTCTTCCAGTCTTTTCCTAACAGCTGTTAGAGCATCGCTGGTGGGGATGCTGGTAAAGAGTGATGTAACATCAAAGGAAACCATGGTTTCATCCAATTCCAGTTTCAGTCCTCTGACCTTGTCTGCAAATTCCTCAGAGTTTCGGATGTGATGGTCTGTGTGTCCAACCCGAGGTGCCAGGATAGTGGCCAAGTGTTTTGCAATGTTATATGTGACCGAGTTGATGCTGCTGATTATGGGTCTGAGCGGGGCTCCCTCCTTGTGGATCTTAGGAAGTCCATAAATGCAGGGAGTGGCCTCTCCAGGATACAGGCGGTGGTATGTCATCCTGTCGATGGTCCGCTCTGTTTCCAGCTCTTTGAGATGAGCTATGATTTTCTTTTTGTAGCTGCTGGTGGGGTCTCTTTTGAGCTTTTCGTAGGTGTGTTGGTCCTCTAACAGGGAGACGACCTTTTGATGGTAGTCTGTGGTGTTCAGAACAACAGTGCATCTTCCTTTGTCCGCCGGCAGTATGGTGATGGTTTCATCCCTGCTGTAGTATATGCAGTTCAATGCAGTGAAGAGTGCTCGGAACTATACATTGGTGAAACCAAACAGCCATTACACAAGAGGATGGCCCAGCATAGGAGGAACAACACGTCAGGACCAGTATCTGCCGTGTATCTCCACTTAAAAGACAAAGGACACTCATTTGAAGACAATAACGTTCACATTCTGGACAGAGAAGACAGGTGGTTTGAACGAGGCGTCAGAGAAGCCGTACATGTCCAGGTAAACAGCCCCTCTCTCAACAGAGGTGGGGGCCTCAGACACAATTTGTCTCCTATTTACCATGCTGCCCTTTCAACTATGCCCAGGAAGATCAAGGCCACTTCACACGTCCCCCACAAAGGAGACACTTAACGACCCTGTAATGGTTGGAGGAGGAGTCACGGTAGTTGAGGAGTCACACCTACTCACTACCCTCACACCCCCCTCTGTTCGCATAACGAACCCATTCTTCACAGGTGTTAAGTGGAACCCAACTGGAGGATAAATTAGTGGTCTCCACCAACTTCCCACAGACTGAAGAAGCCACCTGGATAGGTGGTGAAACGTTTCTACTAACTAGAAGAAGTCCAGTTGCCATGACTCAACCTTCAGACAACTTGACCTGGATGAATGAGAACCTTCACAGACAGTGATGCTGATGTTTGATAGGTTGAACTGTGCTCAGGGCTCGTGTAGCAGTGGGTGGTGGACTGATGGTCCATAGAACCAGGACACACACACGTGTAGAGTAGAGAGATCCAGTCAGGTTTTATTCATGTAGTGCTTTTCATACACAGTAACGTCGCTAATGCACCTTCAGATTTACAGTATTACAGTAAAAAGTCACACATTGTACAGGACAGAGGAACATTTCATTCAGATACTACAGACTATGGAAAAATCAGAAAAGATGAGGACAGAGAATGGAAACCATCAAACCTGTGTCTATGTCGCTACCTGAGCTCAGTGGACTTAGCCTGGAAAAAAGGATTGTTGTTGCTGGAACAGCAGTTGTTGCTGTGCGTTCAACTGTTGCTGTTGCTGGACCAGTAGTTGTTGCTGCTGGTAGAACAGCTGCTGTTGCTGGATCAGCAGTTGTTGCTGCGCATACAGCTGTTGTTGTTGTTGGACCAGCAGTTCTTGATACTGAGGATTGTAGTTGTTTTGGTAGGAGCATGGAGGTGCTGTTGAATAGCTTGGTGTTGGCTCAGGGCTTGGTTCATAAGTCGTAGTTGGAGGGGTTGTGGTCGTTGTTGGACCAGCTGTCGTTGGAGTGGTGGTTCTTGTTGTTGGAGCAGCTGTTGTGATCGCTGGAGTGGTGGTTCTTGTAGTTGGAGGAGCTGCTGAGGTTGTTGTTGGAGGAGCTGTTGAGGTCGTTGGAGTGGTGGTTCTTGTAGTTGGAGGAGCTGCTGAGGTTGTTGTTGGAGGAGCTGTTGAGGTCGTTGGAGTGGTGGTTCTTGTTGTTGGAGGAGCTGTTGAGGTTGTTGTTGGAGGAGCTGTTGAGGTCGTTGGAGTGGTGGTTCTTGTTGTTGGAGGAGCTGTTGAGGTCGTTGGAGTGGTGGTTCTTGTTGTTGGAGGAGCTGTTGAGGTTGTTGTTGGAGGAGCTGTTGAGGTCGTTGGAGTGGTGGTTCTTGTAGTTGGAGGAGCTGTTGAGGTTGTTGTTGAAGGAGCTGTTGAGGTCGTTGGAGTGGTGGTTCTTGTAGTTGGAGGAGCTGTTGAGGTTGTTGTTGAAGGAGCTGTTGAGGTCGTTGGAGTGGTGGTTCTTGTTGTTGGAGGAGCTGTTGAGGTCGTTGGAGTGGTGGTTCTTGTTGTTGGAGGAGCTGTTGAGGTCGTTGGAGTGGTGGTTCTCGTTGTTGGAGCAGCTGTTGTGGTTTGGGTCGCTGCTGTATGTGAAGTTGATTATTGTATTGTCATCAGCAGCGGAGAAAATAAATATGCAATAAGTGATGATGTCATTCAAATTCTGTTTTAACACTGAATACAATGTTTAGTTAAAACAGATTTCTGCATTAGTTATTAAGACTTTAAATCCTAAGTAGACACAGTATATTACACACAAGCCATATTTTCCTGTGGTTACAGAGACCAGATCACATCCACTAATAGAACCAACCTGGTTCTATTTTTTGCTGTGTTCCAGCATCTAGTTCTAGAATATTCCTCTGATCTACACACAATCAATGTTACCTGTACTGCAGAGAGCCCAGACAAGCGCCAGACAGAGGATCTGCTTCTTCATGGTGCTGAGCTGCTCAGTCGTCCTGGATGTTGATGCTGGCTGATGATCTGATGATCTGGTGCTGCTGCACAGGTGGTGGGTAGATTCACAGCAGACGCATTTATAGACATCTGTGACAATGGGAGTGTTAAGTATTGACAGCATGAGCATTACTCAGTATAACGACACCTCACTCTGCCACATTCCTTAGTCATTAGTCAAACTTGATGCTATTTAGTCTTAATCCTTGTTTTGTGATTTGAATGCAGTTTGATAGATGCTCATATTTAAAGTTTTCATTTAAGTAACAAGGATCAAATACATTGAAAAATTTAGTTTTTAGGTTAGTAAAGTCTTAAACCTAACATTACAAAACGTCTTGATTGTTATTTAAAAAAATAAATAAACTGATCTGTCCATTAATCTGTTGGTTTCCATCCTCTTATTGTTTCATCTGGAATGTTGTCAAACAGCAAAGACGTCTTTGATGTAATTGAATTGGTCACTGTCCAAGGGATGCTATTATTTATCTAACACCCACCTGCACTGATCCTTACAGCTTATGGTACAATGACCCAGTCAGGAGCAGTGAAAACAGGTCCCAGATCAGATCCTGACTTTGACAGCTGTAGGTGTGAACCATTTAACCCTTTAAAGCCATTTCTAGCAAAGGTTACTTCGAAGAAACATTGAACAAAATCTCCCAAAGGTATTATTTTGATGTTTTGAAGTATCACAAAGAGGAGTGAAACAGAATCATCAGTAGATTCACGTGTTTTGTTTCTCGTTCACCAGTAGCAGCTGACAACCTGTCATTAAACAAATTAATTTAGTTTTTTGTCTCACTGACATAATCTTATGTTACATAATCACTGCAGGTGATACTGAAATGAAAGGAAATGATATCTGCATTACTCAAAGTCAAACCTGATTAATTTCCTGTTTTCTTATATATCCAGTATTTAAACTTCTTCCACCTTTATTGGTCTGTTGTTAGTCTGTTTCCTGCATAATCAATATAATCAATAAAACCTCAGGTGTTTGTGTTTTTTAATGTTTATTAGTAGTTTCTCTTTTCTTATTTATCTCTATGGTTGAGCTCTACTGGTTGTTGTTTACCTGCAGATTAATTTCAGTGAAATGGAAACTGACGCTTGATGACTTGGTTTGGCAACAGTGACTCACTGAGGACTTTTCCAGACAAGGCTGACAAAGAAAAGGTTTTGGTTTTGTTACTGATCCTGCTTTAATCACTTCATTGATGTACATGACTTCATTTCAGATTGTTCTGCTTCTTCTGCTGCTGTCTGCTCCCCGACCACCTAAATTATATAAATCACAATTAAATAAAAGAGGAGTTATTCACAAGAATTTAATAAACATCAAGACAGGTCCTCTTACAGAACAAAGTAACAATAAAATGATTAAATGTGCTCTAATAAATATCAGATCTCTCTCTTCTAAATCCTTGTTAATAAATGACTTGATAAGTGGCTGCAGCAGGATGAATACGTTTGTCTGAATGAGTCAACTCCAACCAGTCACATCAACCATCATATTCCTAGAAGCTCAGGTAGAGGTGGATGAGTAGCAGCAATATATAACTCAGATTTATTAATTATTCCTAGGCCTAAACTTAGCTATAATTCTTTTGAAAGCCTCTCTCTGAGCCTTTCTCACTCAAACTGTAAAACCCAGAAACCAGTTGGCTTCTGTGTTGTCTACCGTCCTCCTGGTCCATATTCAGAGATCTTAACAGAATTTTCAGAATCTTTATCTGACTTAGTTCTTAGCACAGATAAAGTGATTGTAGTGGGCGACTTTAACATTCATGTAGATGCTGACAGTAATTTTTTCAACATTGCATTTAATTCACTACTGGATTCTATTGGTCAGTGTGTGAATGAACCCACTCACCGTCTTAATCATACTCTTGATCTTGAGATTGATAATTTAAAAGTTCTCCCTCAAACCCCTCTGTTATCTGACCATTTCTTACTAACTTTTGAATTTATCACAACAGACCTGCCAAGTTCTGTTACAGCAGATGTTTATCTGATGATTTAAAAAAGATGATTTCATCATCTTTTGTCTCATTCCCTTGTAGCTACACAGAGGAGAGCTTTCGTCTGAATGATGAACAGGTAGATTGTCTTGTTGATGATGCTGCAGTTTCACTGCGAACAATTTTAGACACCGTTTGCTTCTCTGAAGAAGAAGCCTGTGAATCAGAGGAGGTTAGCTCCATGGTATAACTCAGATCCGCAGCCTTAAGCAGAGGACTCGACAACTAGAAAGACAGTGGCGTCCAACAAATTAGGTGAATCCTGTCTAGCATGGAAAGACAGTTTAATACTATATAAAAAAACACTCCGGGTTGCTAGAACCTCATATTATTCAACATTTATTATAAAAATAAAAACAACCCCAGGTTTCTTTTCGGCTCATAACCATTAGAGAAAAGATTTATCAGAGTCATCATTCACTGAGCTCTTTCTGGTTTCTTCTATCCGCTAAAATGACTCCATGTCTACATGTGACTAACTTTGCCTCTGTTTCTCTATTTGTGTTTCTCTAGTTGTGTCTCTGTCTTCATCTACAGGTATCGTCAGAATCAGAGTCGTGTGTCTCCAGTGTTCAGTGGCTGGTCCAACCATCCTGCCTGTGTTCTGTTGCTGCTTGTTTTGTTGTTGTTGTGTTCTTTTCTCTCTTCTCTATCTCTTCACCCCAACCGGTCAAGGCAGATGGCCGCCCACACTGAGCCTGGGTCTGCTGGAGGTTTCTTCCTCTATAGAAGGAGTTTTTCATCCACTGTTGCTATTAAAATATACAATTTATTGATTGGCTACAATTAAAAGCTTGCTCTATGTGGGATTTGTTGGGTCTAGTTGTGTAAGGTCTTAAAACCTTACTTGTAAAGTGCCTTGAGATAACTGATGTTGAGTATTGGCTTTATATAAATAAACTTGAATTGAATTGAATTAAATTAACACAGGACCTCACACGTTTAATGTTTAATCTTTATGAGTCTATTGTTTTACTTAGCATCAGTATGTTAATGTCTCTAGTTGAGTCTAGAGCAGTGACTTTGTCCTGAAGCGGTGAATGTCAGTGATGCTGATGTTTGATAGGTTGAACTGTGCTCAGGGCTCGTGTAGCAGTGGGTGGTGGACTGATGGTCCATAGAACCAGGACACACACACGTGTAGAGTAGAGAGATCCAGTCAGGTTTTATTCATGTAGTGCTTTTCATACACAGTGACGTCGCTAACGCACCTTCAGATTTACAGTATTACAGTAAAAAGCCACACATTGTACAGGACAGAGGAACATTTCATTCAGATACTACAGACTATGGAAAAATCAGAAAAGATGAGGACAGAGAATGGAAACCATCAAACCTGTGTCTATGTCGCTACCTGAGCTCAGTGGACTTAGCCTGGAAAAAAGGATTGTTGTTGCTGGAACAGCAGTTGTTGCTGTGCGTTCAACTGTTGCTGTTGCTGGACCAGTAGCTGTTGCTGCTGGTAGAACAGCTGCTGTTGCTGGATCAGCAGTTGTTGCTGCGCATACAGCTGTTGCTGTTGTTGGACCAGCAGTTCTTGATACTGAGGATTGTAGTTGTTTTGGTAGGAGCATGGAGGTGCTGTTGAATAGCTTGGTGTTGGCTCAGGGCTTGGTTCAGAAGTCGTAGTTGGAGGGGTTGTGGTCGTTGTTGGACCAGCTGTCGTTGGAGTGGTGGTTCTTGTTGTTGGAGCAGCTGTTGTGATCGTTGGAGTGGTGGTTCTTGTAGTTGGAGGAGCTGCTGAGGTTGTTGTTGGAGGAGCTGTTGAGGTCGTTGGAGTGGTGGTTCTTGTAGTTGGAGGAGCTGCTGAGGTTGTTGTTGGAGGAGCTGTTGAGGTCGTTGGAGTGGTGGTTCTTGTTGTTGGAGGAGCTGTTGTGATCGCTGGAGTGGTGGTTCTTGTAGTTGGAGGAGCTGCTGAGGTTGTTGTTGGAGGAGCTGTTGAGGTCGTTGGAGTGGTGGTTCTTGTTGTTGGAGGAGCTGTTGAGGTCGTTGGAGTGGTGGTTCTCGTTGTTGGAGCAGTTGTTGTGGTTTGGGTCGCTGCTGTATGTGAAGTTGATTATTGTATTGTCATCAGCAGCGGAGAAAATAAATATGCAATAAGTGATGATGTCATTCAAATTCTGTTTTAACACTGAATACAATGTTTAGTTAAAACAGATTTCTGCATTAGTTATTAAGACTTTAAATCCTAAGTAGACACAGTATATTACACACAAGCCATATTTTCCTGTGGTTACAGAGACCAGATCACATCCACTAATAGAACCAACCTGGTTCTATTCTTTGCTGTGTTCCAGCATCTAGTTCTAGAATATTCCTCTGATCTACACACAATCAATGTTACCTGTACTGCAGAGAGCCCAGACAAGCGCCAGACAGAGGATCTGCTTCTTCATGGTGCTGAGCTGCTCAGTTGTCCTGGATGTTGATGCTGGCTGATGATCTGATGATCTGGTGCTGCTGCACAGGTGGTGGGTAGATTCACAGCAGACGCATTTATAGACATCTGTGACAATGGGAGTGTTAAGTTTTGACAGCATGAGCATTACTCAGTATAACGACACCTCACTCTGCCACATTCCTTAGTCATTAGTCAAACTTGATGCTAATTAGTTTTAATCCTTGTTTTGTGATTTTTATGTAGTTTGATAGATGCTCATATTTAAAGTTTTCATTTAAGTAACAAGGATCAAATACGTTGAAAAATTTATTTTTTACATTAGTCTTAAACCTAACATTACAAAACGTCTTGATTGTTATTTAAAAAAATAAATAAACTGATCTGTCCATTAACCTGCTGGTTTCCATGCTCCTATTGTTTCATCTGGAATGTTGTCAAACACCAAAGACGTCTTTGATGTAATTGAATTGGTCACTGTCCAAGGGATGCTATTATTTATCTAACACTGATCCTTACAGCTTATGGTACAATGACCCAGTCAGGAGCAGTGAAAACATTTCCCAGATCAGATCCTGACTTTGACAGCTGTAGGCGTGAACCCTTTAACCCTTTAAAGCCATTTCTAGCAAAGGTTACTTCGAGGAAACATTGAACAAAATCTCCCAAAGGTATTGTTTTAATATTCTGATGAACATCTAATTTCTAAAATCAGGATTAACTGGTAACATGTGATGTCTCAGGCTTTAGAGGGAAGTTTTGTTGTGTTGGTGTGAAGTATGACAAAGAGAAGAGAAACAGAATCATCAGTAGATTCACGTTTTTTGTTCCACGTTTACCAGTAGCAGCTGTCATTAAACAAATTAATTTAGTCTTTTGTCAAACTGACATAATCTTATGTTACATAATCACTGCAGGTGATACTGAAATGAAAGGAAATGAAATCTGCATTACTCAAAGTCAAACCTGATTAATTTCCTGTTTTCTTATATATCCAATATTTAAACTCCTTCCACCTTTATTGGTCTGTTGTTAGTCTGTTTCCTGATTAATCAGTATAATCAATAAAACCTCAGGTGTTTGTGTTTTTTTTAATGTTTATTAGTAGTTTCTCTTTTCTTTGTTGTCTCTATCGTTGAGCTCTACTGGTTGTTGTTTACCTGCAGATTAATTTCAGTGAAATGGAAACTGACGCTTGATGACTTGGTTTGGCAACAGTGACTCACTGAGGACTTTTCCAGACAAGGCTGACAAAGAAAAGGTTTTGGTTTTGTTACTGATCCTGCTTTAATCACTTCATTGATGTACATGACTTCATTTCAGATTGTTCTGCTTCTTCTGCTGCTGTCTGCTCCCCGACCACCTAAATTATATAAATCACAATTAAATAAAAGAGGAGTTATTCACAAGAATTTAATAAACATCAAGACAGGTCCTCTTACAGAACAAAGTAACAATAAAATGATTAAATGTGCTCTAATAAATATCAGATCTCTCTCTTCTAAATCCTTGTTAATAAATGACTTGATAAGTGGCTGCAGCAGGATGAATACGTTTGTCTGAATGAGTCAACTCCAACCAGTCACATCAACCATCATATTCCTAGAAGCTCAGGTAGAGGTGGATGAGTAGCAGCAATATATAACTCAGATTTATTAATTATTCCTAGGCCTAAACTTAGCTATAATTCTTTTGAAAGCCTCTCTCTGAGCCTTTCTCACTCAAACTGTAAAACCCAGAAACCAGTTGGCTTCTGTGTTGTCTACCGTCCTCCTGGTCCATATTCAGAGATCTTAACAGAATTTTCAGAATCTTTATCTGACTTAGTTCTTAGCACAGATAAAGTGATTGTAGTGGGCGACTTTAACATTCATGTAGATGCTGACAGTAATTTTTTCAACATTGCATTTAATTCACTACTGGATTCTATTGGTCAGTGTGTGAATGAACCCACTCACCGTCTTAATCATACTCTTGATCTTGAGATTGATAATTTAAAAGTTCTCCCTCAAACCCCTCTGTTATCTGACCATTTCTTACTAACTTTTGAATTTATCACAACAGACCTGCCAAGTTCTGTTACAGCAGATGTTTATCTGATGATTTAAAAAAGATGATTTCATCATCTTTTGTCTCATTCCCTTGTAGCTACACAGAGGAGAGCTTTCGTCTGAATGATGAACAGGTAGATTGTCTTGTTGATGATGCTGCAGTTTCACTGCGAACAATTTTAGACACCGTTTGCTTCTCTGAAGAAGAAGCCTGTGAATCAGAGGAGGTTAGCTCCATGGTATAACTCAGATCCGCAGCCTTAAGCAGAGGACTCGACAACTAGAAAGACAGTGGCGTCCAACAAATTAGGTGAATCCTGTCTAGCATGGAAAGACAGTTTAATACTATATAAAAAAACACTCCGGGTTGCTAGAACCTCATATTATTCAACATTTATTATAAAAATAAAAACAACCCCAGGTTTCTTTTCGGCTCATAACCATTAGAGAAAAGATTTATCAGAGTCATCATTCACTGAGCTCTTTCTGGTTTCTTCTATCCGCTAAAATGACTCCATGTCTACATGTGACTAACTTTGCCTCTGTTTCTCTATTTGTGTTTCTCTAGTTGTGTCTCTGTCTTCATCTACAGGTATCGTCAGAATCAGAGTCGTGTGTCTCCAGTGTTCAGTGGCTGGTCCAACCATCCTGCCTGTGTTCTGTTGCTGCTTGTTTTGTTGTTGTTGTGTTCTTTTCTCTCTTCTCTATCTCTTCACCCCAACCGGTCAAGGCAGATGGCCGCCCACACTGAGCCTGGGTCTGCTGGAGGTTTCTTCCTCTATAGAAGGAGTTTTTCATCCACTGTTGCTATTAAAATATACAATTTATTGATTGGCTACAATTAAAAGCTTGCTCTATGTGGGATTTGTTGGGTCTAGTTGTGTAAGGTCTTAAAACCTTACTTGTAAAGTGCCTTGAGATAACTGATGTTGAGTATTGGCTTTATATAAATAAACTTGAATTGAATTGAATTAAATTAACACAGGACCTCACACGTTTAATGTTTAATCTTTATGAGTCTATTGTTTTACTTAGCATCAGTATGTTAATGTCTCTAGTTGAGTCTAGAGCAGTGACTTTGTCCTGAAGCGGTGAATGTCAGTGATGCTGATGTTTGATAGGTTGAACTGTGCTCAGGGCTCGTGTAGCAGTGGGTGGTGGACTGATGGTCCATAGAACCAGGACACACACACGTGTAGAGTAGAGAGATCCAGTCAGGTTTTATTCATGTAGTGCTTTTCATACACAGTGACGTCGCTAACGCACCTTCAGATTTACAGTATTACAGTAAAAAGCCACACATTGTACAGGACAGAGGAACATTTCATTCAGATACTACAGACTATGGAAAAATCAGAAAAGATGAGGACAGAGAATGGAAACCATCAAACCTGTGTCTATGTCGCTACCTGAGCTCAGTGGACTTAGCCTGGAAAAAAGGATTGTTGTTGCTGGAACAGCAGTTGTTGCTGTGCGTTCAACTGTTGCTGTTGCTGGACCAGTAGCTGTTGCTGCTGGTAGAACAGCTGCTGTTGCTGGATCAGCAGTTGTTGCTGCGCATACAGCTGTTGCTGTTGTTGGACCAGCAGTTCTTGATACTGAGGATTGTAGTTGTTTTGGTAGGAGCATGGAGGTGCTGTTGAATAGCTTGGTGTTGGCTCAGGGCTTGGTTCAGAAGTCGTAGTTGGAGGGGTTGTGGTCGTTGTTGGACCAGCTGTCGTTGGAGTGGTGGTTCTTGTTGTTGGAGCAGCTGTTGTGATCGTTGGAGTGGTGGTTCTTGTAGTTGGAGGAGCTGCTGAGGTTGTTGTTGGAGGAGCTGTTGAGGTCGTTGGAGTGGTGGTTCTTGTAGTTGGAGGAGCTGCTGAGGTTGTTGTTGGAGGAGCTGTTGAGGTCGTTGGAGTGGTGGTTCTTGTTGTTGGAGGAGCTGTTGTGATCGCTGGAGTGGTGGTTCTTGTAGTTGGAGGAGCTGCTGAGGTTGTTGTTGGAGGAGCTGTTGAGGTCGTTGGAGTGGTGGTTCTTGTTGTTGGAGGAGCTGTTGAGGTCGTTGGAGTGGTGGTTCTCGTTGTTGGAGCAGTTGTTGTGGTTTGGGTCGCTGCTGTATGTGAAGTTGATTATTGTATTGTCATCAGCAGCGGAGAAAATAAATATGCAATAAGTGATGATGTCATTCAAATTCTGTTTTAACACTGAATACAATGTTTAGTTAAAACAGATTTCTGCATTAGTTATTAAGACTTTAAATCCTAAGTAGACACAGTATATTACACACAAGCCATATTTTCCTGTGGTTACAGAGACCAGATCACATCCACTAATAGAACCAACCTGGTTCTATTCTTTGCTGTGTTCCAGCATCTAGTTCTAGAATATTCCTCTGATCTACACACAATCAATGTTACCTGTACTGCAGAGAGCCCAGACAAGCGCCAGACAGAGGATCTGCTTCTTCATGGTGCTGAGCTGCTCAGTTGTCCTGGATGTTGATGCTGGCTGATGATCTGATGATCTGGTGCTGCTGCACAGGTGGTGGGTAGATTCACAGCAGACGCATTTATAGACATCTGTGACAATGGGAGTGTTAAGTTTTGACAGCATGAGCATTACTCAGTATAACGACACCTCACTCTGCCACATTCCTTAGTCATTAGTCAAACTTGATGCTAATTAGTTTTAATCCTTGTTTTGTGATTTTTATGTAGTTTGATAGATGCTCATATTTAAAGTTTTCATTTAAGTAACAAGGATCAAATACGTTGAAAAATTTATTTTTTACATTAGTCTTAAACCTAACATTACAAAACGTCTTGATTGTTATTTAAAAAAATAAATAAACTGATCTGTCCATTAACCTGCTGGTTTCCATGCTCCTATTGTTTCATCTGGAATGTTGTCAAACACCAAAGACGTCTTTGATGTAATTGAATTGGTCACTGTCCAAGGGATGCTATTATTTATCTAACACTGATCCTTACAGCTTATGGTACAATGACCCAGTCAGGAGCAGTGAAAACATTTCCCAGATCAGATCCTGACTTTGACAGCTGTAGGCGTGAACCCTTTAACCCTTTAAAGCCATTTCTAGCAAAGGTTACTTCGAGGAAACATTGAACAAAATCTCCCAAAGGTATTGTTTTAATATTCTGATGAACATCTAATTTCTAAAATCAGGATTAACTGGTAACATGTGATGTCTCAGGCTTTAGAGGGAAGTTTTGTTGTGTTGGTGTGAAGTATGACAAAGAGAAGAGAAACAGAATCATCAGTAGATTCACGTTTTTTGTTCCACGTTTACCAGTAGCAGCTGTCATTAAACAAATTAATTTAGTCTTTTGTCAAACTGACATAATCTTATGTTACATAATCACTGCAGGTGATACTGAAATGAAAGGAAATGAAATCTGCATTACTCAAAGTCAAACCTGATTAATTTCCTGTTTTCTTATATATCCAATATTTAAACTCCTTCCACCTTTATTGGTCTGTTGTTAGTCTGTTTCCTGCATAATAAAAATAATCAATAAACTTCAGGTGTTTATGTTTTTTAAATTGTATTAGTAGTTTCTCTTTTTTTTATTTATCTCTATGGTTGAGCTCTACTGGTTGTTGTTTACCTGCAGATTAATTTCAGTGAAATGGAAACTGACGCTTGATGACTTGGTTTGGCAACAGTGACTCACTGAGGACTATTCCAGACAAGGCTGACAAAGAAAAGGTTTTGGTTTTGTTACTGATCCTGCTTTAATCACTTCATTGATGTACATGACTTCATTTAAGATTATTCTGCTTCTTCTGCTGCTAAATAGTTAAGTTAATACGTCTGTGTTAACCAGAGTCTCTGTGCTACAACTTGGTCAGTATTTCAAGTTCAACCACCTTTGCTGTTTCTTGTGTTCTTTGTTTCTGAGTGCTGCTGTTTTCTGATGTTAACCTGAACTCACTCATCAGACTAGTGGCTCAATTGAAACGTACTAGAGGAAAACAGACCAGATCCATGTTAAGGAATCAGTTCAAGGTTTCTTCCTTTCGATAGAGCTAAACTCTGATTGTCTGGAAATGTTTTCCTCACTGCTCTGTGGTGGTGCTGGAGCCAAGCCCAGCTGTCAGTGGAAGAGAGGCAGGTCCACCTGAACAGGTTACCTGTCCATCACAGCACCACACACAGACACACAAACATTCCCACCAACATCTATGAAGCTCAGGTGTGTGTCTCCAGGGACAGAAAAGGGCTTAAACACACAACTCAAGCTTGAGCTGCTGCAAAATTCAATTTAACAATTAACTATTAAAATACATGAATTAACAGAATTTCACAAAAGCAAATCAAAGACTCTGAGACAAACAGTAAACTTTACTGTTGACTCAGTACAAATCAGACTCCTCACGACGTCCAGTTTCTCTAAAGCTCCATTGGTAGAAGTTGTAGCAGGCCTTTGATATAACATTTATAAGACATTTAGTTATTATTAAGACGAAATGTTAAGAGTCACAATAATTAAAGAAAAGTTGTTTTAGTGAATTTAGTTTAGCTTCTATTAAACTTTTTTCATTTACAGTAAATTCAATATATCCAGATTCATTGAAAAATGAAGCCACTGTAACAATGATTTTTGTGTTTGAATATTTTAAAAAACATTTGTTGTTTAATATTCATACAATATTCACATTTCTCAAAGGAAGAAACATTTTAAGAAATCTTATATCAAAGTATCACAATTTAACATACAGTTAACAAACAGTTACAGAACTAATTATTAAGAAAAAGTTATTAAATATTAAGCAGATAACATACTAATGGGTCCAATTCAACAATAGCCAGAATTGATGATGATCATCGATAGATCTGAATGTTCAACACTGCAACATAGTATAGAAGCAAATGTAGAAGAGAACATTTCCATAGAGTGACTTTGCATCAGCAGCTCCATGCTCCAGTGATCTGGGAGAGTTTATAGTCCTGAGAGCTGAACACTGGATGACTGACAGCTGTCCTTCATGACAACACAAGACCCAGAAATCCTCCTCATCAGCAACATGACTCTGGTCTCCGTCCTCATCTCGACTCTCCTCTGCTGCAGCTGGAAGCTACTGACACACACACACACTTGTCTCACTACACTTGATAAAACGCACATTGACATCATATTGTAACCGTTCGACCCTCCAACCGCTGGAGGGCGCTGTGGTTCCACTTTCTTCTTTGTTTTTGTTACTTCCTGGTTTGGCTCATTATTGATTTCACCTGTTTGTTATTTCCTGTTTTTTTTGTATTTAAGTTCCCCCTTGTGCCTTCATGTTTTGCTGGCTGATTATTGGTGTTACTTGGAATCTGGTGTTAGTGTTGTGTGAATATTTGGTGTTTGTGTTGTGTGAATATTTGGTGTTTGTTCTTGAGTCCTGTCTATGTTAAAGTTTTGTAGCTTCAGGTTTTGTTTTTCTGTTATTCAGTAACTTTGTGTTTGTCCACAGTGTAAGATTAAGTTCAATAGTGTTCGGGTCAGATTGGTATTTGTTTAGGTTCACGTTTAGTTCTAGTCACCCGTGTTTATGTTTTGTTCATGTTTTTCTTTTCTTAAATTAAATTATTTTTTAATAGTGCTCCTGCGTCTGTGGTCGTGCAATTGGGTCCTCTCTAGTTTGTTATCGTGGGCACAGGCTCTAGGTCGAGCAGCCCTTTTTGTATTTTTGAGTCTTGTGATCAGGGGATTAGGCTCTAGGTTGAGCTCCCCCCTTCAGTTAGTTTTGGCATCACCCAGTGGTGATAGAAGGTAGTACCAGGGACTCAGGCTTTCCTACCTCTGGTATTCTAGTTAGTCTAGTCAGAGAGTGCGTTTCGTAACACGTATATTCAGTCACCATTTACACTGACTCTACCACATCTTTACTAAACATTGTTTATTGAAGTTATGAGCTAAATATGTTTGTCATGACCTTTGACCATAGGCTTACGGTAGGTCACAGATATTCCTACTTTATTTCAATTTATAAAAAACATGGTGACACAGGTCCAAATTAAAATCAACATCATCACAAATATTTCAGATAACTATATCAATAACATTCCCAACATTCAGCTGTTGTGAGGTCTTCTGACATTTCATATAATCATCTTCAGCACATAAAGTAAATTTGTTGGATGTTTTTTTTTTTTTTCTATGTTTCTATATGACTTTGACTTTTTGAAAATCCAACAACTGGTTAAACTGATTATTTAAACTCATCCAAAGCTCTAGAACAGTTTCTACATGGACTTTGAGGACAAAGATTTTCTGAAATCTTTATTAAAATTTTCTGACTCTCATCTGCTTTTGTTCATATTTCATCACATCTTAACTTGGTGAAATTACTTTGTTCTAAACGTGTCAAGTCACTAATGAGTACAACCACATTATTCAGGTTGATCAGTAAATGTGGAGAGTGAAGCTCTGAGCAGTGAGGAGGAGACACTGACGTGGAGACGACAGCTCCAGTGACTGACTGTGTGTGTTTGCATATGTGTCCTGTGTCTGTGCTCCAGCTGTTAAGAGACCAGTGTTGATCAGTGTCTCCTCATTTATAATGCTCAACTCTGTCAGACTGGAATCTCTGACCGTTTCAGTGGAAGTTATTCTGGTACTGACTTCAGTCTGACTGTCACCTAACGTGGTAATCCTGACGTGATGGAGCTTATGTGGAGTGTGGGTGTGAACAAAGTCCAGGTGAAGGCTGGCGGGGGTGGTGAGAGCATGTCCGGCAGAGCCCTCCACAATAAAAGTCCGATTGGCAAGGCTGCCGATCGTGACATTAACACAGGACCTCACACGCTTCAAATATGATGAAACATTCATTACAGGTTGTTCTTATCCTTTGGCATTGTTTCTAGGGTGTTGTCTTGAACTCCTGGAACTGGCATTCAGCCATAAAATCCATTGAGAGGTTGTGTCTATTGTGTTGTTGTAGAAGCAGGTTTAGCAGCTAACAGTGAAAGTCCAAAGCTCTTAAAGCTAAAGTGTATATGAGTGAATGTCAGTGATGCTGATGTTTGATAGGTTGAACTGTGCTCAGGGCTCGTGTAGCAGTGGGTGGTGGACTGATGGTCCATAGAACCAGGACACGTGGTTCTGCAGTGGACTGACACACACACACACGTGTAGAGTAGAGAGATCCAGTCAGGTTTTTATAGGCTAAGGCACCTTCAGATTTACAGTATCACAGTAAAAAGTCACACATTGTACAGGACAGAGGAACATTTCATTCAGATACTACAGACTATGGAAAAATCTGAAAAGATGGTGACAGAGAATGGAAA
The DNA here is from genome assembly GCA_030770545.1 of Macropodus opercularis. Lineage (NCBI taxonomy): Eukaryota > Metazoa > Chordata > Actinopteri > Anabantiformes > Osphronemidae > Macropodus > Macropodus opercularis. The sequence goes on from CM061105.1 coordinate 3,975,055, forward strand.
CCATCAAACCTGTGTCTATGTGACTACCTGAGCTTAGTGGCCTTAGATTGGAAAAATCGGGCTGTTGCAAAAGGTTTGTTGTTGCTGGAACAGCAGTTGTTGCTGTGCAAACAGCTGTTGCTGTTGCTGGACCAGCAGTTGTTGCTGCTGGTAGAACAGCTGCTGTTGCTCGATCAGCAGTTGTTGCTGTGAAAACAGCTGTTGCTGTTGTTGGACCAGCAGTTGTTGACACTGAGGATTGTAGTTGTTTGGGTAGTAGAATGGAGGTGTTGGATAAACAGGAGGTGCTGTTGAATAGCTTGGTGTTGGCTCAGGGCTTGGTTCAGTTGTTGTTGGAGTGGCGGTTCTTGTAATTGGACCAGCTGTAGGGGTTGTTGTTGGAGGACCAGCTGTTGGGGTCGTGGATGGAGGACCAGCTGTTGGGGTCGTCCTTGGAGGACCAGCTGTTGGGGTCGTGGATGGAGGACCAGCTGTTGGGGTCGTCCTTGGAGGACCAGCTGTTGGGGTCGTGGATGGAGGACCAGCTGTTGGGGTCGTGGATGGAGGACCAGCTGTTGGGGTCGTCCTTGGAGGACCAGCTGTTGGGGTCGTGGATGGAGGACCAGCTGTTGGGGTCGTGGATGGAGGACCAGCTGTAGGTGTCGTCGTTGGAGTGGTGGTTCTTGTTGTTGGAGCAGCTGTTGTGGTCGCTGGAGTGGCAGTGCTTGTTGTTCTAGGTTGGGTCGCCACTGGAGATGGAGTTGTTGATTATTGTATTGTAGGTTATGTCATTAGCAGCGGAGAAAAAAAAATATATAAAAAGTGATCATGACATAATTCCATTTTAACACTGAATACGTTTAGTTAAAACAGATTTCTGCATTATTTATTAAGACTTTAAATCCTAAGTAGACACAGTATATTACACACAAGTCATATTTTCCTGTGGTTACAGAGACCAGATCACATCCACTAATAGAACCAACCTGGTTCTAATCTTTGCTATGTTCCAGCATCTAGTTCTAGAATATTCCTCTGATCTACACACAATCAATATTACCTGTACTGCAGAGAGCCCAGACAAGCGCCAGACAGAGGATCTGCTTCTTCATGGTGCTGAGCTGCTCAGTCGTCCTGGATGTTGATGCTGGCTGATGATCTGATGATCTGGTGCTGCTGCACAGGTGGTGGGTAGATTCACAGCAGACGCATTTATAGACATCTGTGACAATGGGAGTGTTAAGTATTGACAGCATGAGCATTACTCAGTATAACGACACCTCACTCTGCCACATTCCTTAGTCATTAGTCAAACTTGATGCTATTTAGTCTTAATCCTTGTTTTGTGATTTGTATGTAGTTTGATAGATGCTCATATTTAAAGTTTTCTTTTAAGTAACAAGGATCAAATAGTACATCAGTATTACTGTGTAATCAGTATTACATTAGTCTTAAACCTAACATTACAAAACGTCTTGATTGTTATTTAAAAAAATAAATAAACTGATCTGTCCATTAACCTGCTGGTTTCCATTCTCCTATTGTTTCATCTGGAATGTTGTCAAACAGCAAAGACGTCTTTGATGTAATTGAATTGTTCACTGTCCAAGGGATGCTATTATTTATCTAACACTGATCCTTACAGCTTATGGTACAATGACCCAGTCAGGAGCAGTGAAAACAGGCCCCAGATCAGATCCTGACTTTGACAGCTGTAGGCGTGAACCCTTTAACCCTTTAAAGCCATTTCTAGCAAAGGTTACTTCGAGGAAACATTGAACAAAATCTCCCAAAGGGATTGTTTTAATATTTTGATGAACATCTTATTTCTAAAATCAGGATTAACTGGTAACATGTGATGTGTCAGGCTTTAGAGAGGCGTTGGTGTGAAGTATCACAAAGAGAAGAGAAACAGAATCATCAGTAGATTGTTTTGTTCCACGTTTACCAGTAGCAGATGACACCCTGTCATTAAACAAATTAATTTAGTCTTTTGTCTAACTGACATAATTATACAGATTTTGACTTGGTGTCCTGACTAAGTTCTTCAAGACCTTATAGAGAGGCCCCTCCTTTCTATTCCTTTCTCCTAAAGAGTAAAAAGCAACATGTGAACCCTTTTATCCCACATATTAACTTTGAACCCTGGTCTATTTGTACAATCCTCAGTAAATTAAAAGAGTCATAGCTCATAGGTTTTGTTATCTTACGTAGTGGAGTCAGTTCACTTCTGCAGGAACAACTTCTGACTCCGATTCTATGCAGAGCAGATGTTTCACAAACCAAAGTACAACACACGTCGTCGTTGTCTTTATCCAATCTCAACAGAACAGATCTAAACAGATCTCAACTCCAGAGAATTAGAAGTGTCACGTTCTAAAATGTTCTCTCATTTCCAACATCATTTGCATACGGTTATAGGCGTGATCAAAAACAGGCTTGACCCCATAACTGTGTTACTTTCAGCTGAACCGAATGTACAGTGTTACGGCCCCAGGCCTTGTGTGTGTGTGTGTGTGTGGTTGGTTGGTTGTTTTGTTTATGTTGCAGGGAGGTTCTGGATTGGCCGGTGGGTACAGAGGGAGAAGAATGAGATGCAAGCAGGACTGTGGCAGAGCCTGCTCCTGGTTGGTGGCTGGAAGCAGGGATTCCACCCCTGGCTGCTATTGGGCCCTTTGGTTTCACGCCTGACCAATCACCTGCAGACCGTTAAAGGAGGACCAGTTATAAGAGCTGCGGCTGAAGACAGTCGAGGACTGCCCCGGTGGAGAGTAGACACCTGTGCCTCTGTGGTCTACTAGGATTCAGTGTTTCTGTTGGGTAATGTTTTTCGTTGGCTGGACTACAGAAGGGAGCCAGGATAGGGCTAGACACATCTACATTCACACCTTCATCCAGACACCCACGATACATGTCATCCTCCCTTTGCACCAACACAACAGGGGGTTACTGATGTATAGATACACTAGGGTCTAGAGGTGCTACACCCATGTTTATGTTTGGTGAGAGAGGGTAGATTAGTTAGGCAGAGTTTATGTTCCTAGAGGTTATCTTTGTTTAAACTAGGCAGACGGTGAAGTGGGTGGTCAGCTAGTCTCCTTTGGTTTTGTTTTGTTGTTGTTTTGTGTAGCTCCCTCATCCTGCGCTCCCTGGTACGAGTTTGTTTATTTTTTGGAAAAGGTATGTAAGGAAATAAACTTCTAATCATACCTGAAACCTTATTCAGTGGTGTGTTTAATTTGCCTGTTGGCTTATGTTGCGTCTCAGCCTGTGGGCGTGAGCCAAGGACGTAACATACAGTGTCTCTGACAAAACTGAACTCAATACAAAAGAACACAAGCCGCAAAAACAACCCTACCAGCTCTGATCAGTCCCCAGAAATCACGTTCACTCAGGCAGGTGAGTGAACACTGAAAAAGGTTAAGTCTGCATTATACTGTAGAATCCTCCAAGAAATTGGACTGGACCTAGAAAAAAATATCTATACTAAAGAGGTAAATTAACACAGGACCTCACACATAACATGAATAAATGATTGTTGCTAAGGCAGCTACAAATATGATAAAACCACATTATTACAGGCTGTTCTTATCCTGTCATGTCTCTAGGGCTTTTGTCTTGAACTCCTGGAACTGGCATCCGGTGTTAAATTCCACTGACAGGTCGTGTCTATTATTGTACAAGCAGGTTTAGCAGCTAAGTGTGAAAGTCTGAAGCTAAAGTGTAAATGGTTTAGAGTCATTTAAGATTTACTAGTAATAAAACACCAAGTTGTGGACATAGAAGAAATCTGTTTCATAGCAAGATCTGAAGCTGAAAACATTTGATGTTGAAAAATCTGTCCATGCATTCACTTCTTGAAGGCTGGACTACTGTCCTGTCCAGTAGCCTATGACTCCTAGTTATGGATGGTTCAGGTCTCTCTTTCTCCTCATCTACAGGTATCACCAGACTCAGAACCGTGTGTCTCCAGTGTCCAGATGCTGCTCCAACCATCCTGCCTGTGTTTTCTCTTCTCTCTATCTCCATTCACTGTTGATATAAATGTTTTTGAACTAATCATAATTTATTGATTTTGCCCAAGTGGGACATGTTGAGTTTTGAGGTTAGTAAAGTCTTAAACCTAATGTTATAAATGGTTATAAAAATAAATCTGAACTGATCTGTCCATTAACCTGCTGGTTTCCATGCTCCTATTGCTACATCTGGAATGTTGTCAAACAGGAAAGACATCATTGAGAGTGAAGCCGTATCACTAATCACTAATACATTAAGCTGCAACTTGTGTTGAGTTTCATGTCCAAAGACTGGAAATTGTTGACTTCCCAGCGAGGTCAAAAGGCTCCATCAGTCTCTTCTGCTCTGCGAGTCAGGCAGAAAAGTGAGGCGTTCAATGGCGCAGAAGCGGCCGCTCCCCGTTCTCTCGGTTCACAGTGAGCAAGTAGAAAAGTGTCTACATTTGCTTCACAGCGTTCACAGTGATAATAAAGATTAGGAAAACAATACTGTGAATGCTTCTTTTAGGCATTTTGGGAGGAGTAGCACGGTGCCAGTATTACATACAATGGTCAACAGAGGAGAGGGCGTTACTGGATCCTGTCGTGATTGATTGATGGTGTGACTGAATTGTTCACTGTCCATGGATGCTATTATTTATCTAACACCCACCTGCACGGGTCCTTACAGCTTATGGTACAATGACCCAGTCAGGAGCAATGAAAACAGGTCCCAGATCAGATCCTGACTTTGACAGCTGTAGGCGTGAACCCTTTAACCCAGGGGTGTCAAACTCAAATACACAGTGGGCCAAAATTCAAAACTGGAAGAAAGTCGCGGGCCAACATTGATATTTATTAAAAATCTTCCTCCAGATCTAACAATGAACCTTTTCTTATGGACCCAAACAAGTTTTGCTTAAAAACTGGATATGGAACAAGCAAAGCTTAATACTAAACTACACTAAGCATTTCCATAAGAAAATGCACTGTGAATGCTGTGATGCTGAATTTATTCCCAAGAACTGCTGACTGTAGCTGGACAGTTTAAAAAGTTCTTAAAGGTAGTTTAAGAAAGATATAAGTGATTAAAAAAGCTAAACATGTTCAGAACAAGTTAAAAGTCTTAAATTGTAAAATAAAGCATAATGAAATAATATTAAGTAAGATCCAAACAGTAAAAGTATGGAAAACCCCTAAAACGTGTTGATAGGATTTTGCAAGACTTTCCTGACATTGCTGAAGTTTTAAAAGCATTATTACAACAAGCAGAACATTCAGATTCAATGAGATGACAATAAATATCACTCTTAAAAGTCATGTCTCCAGCGGGATTTGAACCCATCGTCTCCCACCGTAACACGAAGCAGACTAACCACAAGGCCTCCTAAGCAGATGAAATTCTTGGTCACCGACGCAGCCTGTCAGAGACAGTGTGACTGCTGTAGCTGTGCTGATTCACCGATGAGAGCGAAGCCCGTTGAACTGGCTCGTTGCAGCGAAACCGTAACACTAATCACTAATACCTTAAGCTGCAACTTGTGTTGAGTTTCATGTCCAAAGACTGGAAATTGTTGACTTCCCAGCGAGGTCAAAACGCTCCATCTGTCTCTTCTGCTCCGCGAGTCAGGCAGAAAAATGAAGCGTTCAATGGCGCAGAAGCGGCCGCTCTCGGTTCACAGTGAGCAAGTAGACAAGTGTCAACATTTGCTTCACAGCGTTCACAGTGATAATAAAGATTAGGAAAACAATACTGTGAAGGCTTCTTTTAGCCATTTTGGGAGGAGTAGCACGGTGCCAGCATTACATACCATGACTACGGTCAACAGAGGAGAGGGCGTTACTGGATCCTGTCGTGATTAACGCGCCAAAATGTCAACAGAGCATTCTGGGATTTGTATTATTAGCGGTACATACCAATTACCAGCGGGCCAGCTCTAATAGTAATTTGGTATGGCTTCAAGGGCCAAATATAATTACGCCAGAGTTTGACACCTATGTTTTAACCCTTTAAAGCCATTTCTAGCAAAGGTTACTTCGAGGAAACATTGAACAAAATCTCCCAAAAGGATTGTTTTAATATTTTGATGAACATCTAATTTCTAAAATCAGGTTTAACTGGTAACATGTGATGTGTCAGGCTTTAGAGGGAAGTTTTGTTGTGTTGGTGTGAAGTATCACAGAAAATCAGAGAAGAGAAACAGAATCATCAGTGAATTCACGTGTTTTGTTCCACGTTTACCAGTAGCAGCTGACAACCTGTCATTAAACAAATTAATTTAGTCTTGTGTCTAACTGACATAATTTTATGTTACATCATCACTGCAGGTGACACTGAAATGGAAGGAAATGAAATCTGCATTACTCAAAGTCAAACCTGATTAATTTCCTGTTTTCTGATGTATCCAGTATTTAACCTCCTTCCACCTTTATTGGTCTGTTGTTAGTCTGTTTCCAGTTCAATATAATCAATAAAGCCTCAGGTGTTTGTGTTTTTTTTATGTTTATTAGTAATTTCTCTTTTCTTGTTTATCTCTATTGTTCAACCATCTCTATTGGTTGTAGTTTACCTGCAGATTCATTTCAGTGAAAAGTAAACTGACGCTTGATGACTTGGTTTGGCAACAGTGACTCACTGAGGAATAATCAAGACAAAGCTGACAAAACTTTTTGGTTTTGTTACTGATCCTACTTTAATCACTTCATTGATGTACATGACTTCATTTCAGTTTATTCTGCTTCTTCTGCTGCTAAATAGTTAAGTTAATACGTCTGTGTTAACCAGCGTCTCTGTGCTACAACTTGGTCAGTATTTCAAGTTCAACCACCTTTGTTGTTTCTTGCATTCTTTGTTTCAAGTGGATCACTTGAAACGTACTAGAGGAAAACAGACCAGATCCATGTTAAGGTATCAGTTCAAGGTTTCTTCCACTAGATAGAGCTAAACTCTGATTGTCTGGAAATGTTTTCCTCACTGCTCTGTGATGCTGGAGCCAAGCCCAGCTGTCAGTGGAGAAGAGAGGCAGGTCCACCTGAACAGGTCACCTGTTCATCACAGCACCACACACAGACACACAAACATTCCCACCAACACCTATGAAGCTCAGGTGTGTGTCTGCAGGGAGAGAAAAGGGCTCAAACACACAATCACTCACACACTCCAATTTCACACAATTTCTTTTAGGAGCGACCAAAATAGGCTTGACCCCATAATTGTGTTACTTTCACCTGGACCAAAAGTACAGCATCCCTGACAAAGCTGAACTCAATACCTGCAAAAACAACCCTGTCAGCTCTTATTTGTCACCAGAAATCACATTCGCTCATGCAGGTGAGTGGAGACAGACAAAGGTTATGTCTGCATTATACTGTAGAATCCTCCAAGAAACTGGACTGGACCTAAAAACAAAAACATTAAAGAGGTAAATTAACACAGGACCTCACACATAACATGAATAAATGATTGTTGCTAAGGCAGCTTTAAATATAATGAAACCACATTATTACAGGTTGTTCTTATCCTACGTCATGTTTCTAGGGTTTTGTCTTAAACTCCTGGAACTGGCATCCTGCGTTAAATTCCACTGACAGGTTGTGTGTGTTGTGTTGTTGTAGAAGCAGGTTTAGCAGCTAAGTGTGAAAGTCCGAAGCTCCTGAAGCTAAAGTCTTTTAAAATTTACTAGTAATAAAACACCAAGTTGTGGAGATGGAAGAAATCTGTTTCATAACACGATCTGAAGCTGAGGACAAACAAATTACATGAATCCTTTCATGCCAGGAAAAACATATAGAATTTAATCATATTAAAAAATGAAGACTGCAAGAACCACATATTATTATTCGTTAATTATTGAGGGAAACTAAAGTGACTGACTAAAGCCATGGCTGTGTTGAGCCTAGTATGTTAGTTTAATGTTTCATCTTTATGAGTCTATTGTTTTACTCAGCATCAGTATGTTAATGTCTCTAGTTGAGTCTAGAGCAGTGACTTTGTCCTGAAGCGGTGAATGTCAATGATACTGATGTTTGATAGGTTGAACTGTGCTCAGGGCTCGTGTAGCAGTGGGTGGTGGACTGATGGTCCATAGAACCAGGACACACACACGTGTAGAGTAGAGAGATCCAGTCAGGTTTTATTCATGTAGTGCTTTTCATACACAGTAACGTCGCTAACGCACCTTCAGATTTACAGTATTACAGTAAAAAGTCACACATTCACGTTATGGAAAAATCTGAAAAGATGGTGACAGAGAATGGAAACCATCAAACCTGTGTCTATGTCACTACCTGAGCTCAGTGGCCTTAGATTGTAAAAAACGGGCTGTTGCAAAAGGTTTGTTGTTGCTGGAACAGCAGTTGTTGCTGTGCAAACAACTGTTGCTGTTCCTGGACCAACAGTTGTTGCTGCTGGTAGAACAGCTGCTGTTGCTCAATCAGTAGTTGTTGCTGCGCAAACAGCTGTTGCTGTTGTTGGACCAGCAGTTCTTGATACTGAGGATTGTAGTTGTTTGGGTAGTAGAATGGAGGTGGTGTTGAATAGTTTGGTATTGGCCCAGGGATGGGTCCTGGAGTCGATGTTTGAGTGTTGGTTCCAGTTGTTGGAGCATCTGTTGGGATCGTTGTTGGAGTATTGATTCCAGTTGTTGGAGCAGCTGTTGGGATCGTTGTTGGAGTGTTGATTCCAGTTGTTGGAGCAGCTGTTGGGATCGTTGTTGGGGTGTTGGCTCTTGTAGTTGGGGCAGCTGTTGGGGTTATTGTTGGAGTGTTGGCTCTTGTAGTTGTAGCAGCTGTTGGGGTTATTGTTGGTGTGTTGGTCCTTGATGTTGTAGATTGGGTCGCAGCTGTAAGTGGAGTTGTTGATTATTGTATTGTACGTATGTCATTAGCAGCAGAGAAAAAATATGCAATAAATGATGATAACATAATTCTATTTAAACACTAAATATAATGTTTAGTTAAAACAGAATTCCTCACTTTAAATCCTACGTACTTATATTACACACAAGCCATATTTTTCTGTGGTTACAGAGACCAGATCACATCCACTAATAGAACCAACCTGGTTCTATTCTTTGCTGTGTTCCAGCATCTAGTTCTAGAATATTCCTCTGATCTACACACAATCAATGTTACCTGTACTGCAGAGAGCCCAGACAAGCGTCAGACAGAGGATCTGCTTCTTCATGGTGCTGAGCTGCTCAGTCGTCCTGGATGTTGATGCTGGCTGATGATCTGATGATCTGGTGCTGCTGCACAGGTGGTGGGTAGATTCACAGCAGACGCATTTATAGACATCTGTGACAATGGGAGTGTTAAGTATTGACAGCATCAACATTTCTCAGTATAACGACTCACTCTGCCACATTCCTTAGTCATTAGTCAAACCTCTGCTGATGTTAATGTATTTTAACCCATAAGAGCAATTTCTACTAAAAGGAAGAATTTGCGGGATATGAACCAAACTATGAACCATGTGCAACACATCCTTTGTGACAGCTCTGTCACTGTGGGTTCTAATGAGTTAATCTCTGTTTCCTGTGTGGATTTCTAGGTGATTGATAGATGTTCATGTAACAGCGTACATGACATGTACGACTGGAAACTGTGCAAAAAACCCAGCAGCAGATTTGCAGAGACGACCAGATGAAGCAGGAAACAGGAAAATATTTTCTGTTAAACCCATTCAACCAGGTTATACCAGATGCAAGGTATTTACATGATTGAATGCTGCTCTGCTTAAACAGAGCAAGTTAAACTTAGGTCAGAAGTCAGGATGTTCGTGTGATTAATGCCTTTACCTGGAAAAAATAGTTGCAAAACTATGTAACCACCTACGTAGGAATAAGCTGAATGACACCATATGAAACAAACCAATTCGTTAAACTTCAACCTTGCTTCCAAGATCAAATCCTGAGCTTCCTGTAACGTCCTGGGCCCAAAGGTTTTACAGACACTTTACTGAATCAGATCATTACTTAAGATCAGCCATCATTTGCAATCTCCAGCAGCACAGACAGGCTCGGTTCACCAGGTGATTGTGCACAAGTCTTACCCAGTCTGCTTCAAAATCACTGCTAGAGCAGAGGTTTGTTCTTTTCTTTATGTCCTCAGAAGAAGACGAGAAAGACAGAAATAAAATAGAGCATGAGGATGAGTTCAGAGGAAGAAAAGGACAAAAAGGTTTGTACAAAAGTTCAGTTCGAGTTTAGTGTTAAGCTTATTGTTATCAGCTAACTAAGGCTAATAAATGATCAATGCTTTTACTGTGAATTGACGCTATATAGATAAATCTGTCCATTAAACTGCTGGTTTCCATGCGTCTGTTGTTGCATCTGGAATGTTGTCAAACAGGAAAGACGTCCTTGACGTAACTGGATCTGAATTATGGCTGATGATGAAACTCCGTCCTGCGTGAACCCTTTAAAGCCATTTCTAGGAAAAGTTGTTTCGAGGAATCATTTACCAAAAAGTCCCAAAGGGATCGTTTTAAAGGATTTGTTAACGTCTCATTTCCAAAATCAGGATTTACTGAGATCCTGTGATGCGTCAGGCTTTAGAGGGAAGTTTTGTCGTGTTAGTGTGAATTTTAAACATTTGACCAGTATTATTCAGGCTGAGTCACTGCATTCTGTCACAGGAGTCATTAAGTCAACAGGCAGATGATGATGTTGTTTATTTCACACATGTCAGTTAAATGGTTCAGGTTATTTTTACATGTAGTAAATAAATTCAAGTCAATTGACTGAGTTTGGTCTTTCCCTGTGATATGGTTTATTATTGTTGTTTATTTCCTCTCATTCAGATCAGTTTGTGGTTTTGTTACATGTGAAACAGAATCCGTAGTAGATTCACAGTCTACCAGTAGCAGAGACTCACTGACAGCCTGTCACTGAACAAATTCATTTAGTCTTGTCTTGTCTAACTGGCTGCAGGACATAACTTTATGTTGCATAATCACTGCAGGTGACAGTGAAGTAAAAGGAAATTACTCACACCTGGCTGCCAAATCTATTGTTGACGCTCTCCCACCAACTTTCTTGGTTCGTTGTTAGCCTTAAATCTACTTTGTCCCTGTATTGTTTGCATCCTATTGCTTGTTTTTTCACTTGTTGTTCGCTGTTTCCTGGTTTGCGTTTTGTTTTGTATACTTTGTGGCTGTTTCTTGGTTTTGTCTGTGTTTGTTCCAGTATTTTGGACCTTGTTATGTTTTGTGTTTACTCTATTATTCAGTGATTTTTATTTGTTAGTTAATTCATATACGTACACGTTGCTGTTTTGTTTTCACCTTGTTTGTATTTCTTGCCTTGGTTCTGTTAAATTAGTACTTTAATGTGTTTGTTTGTGTCTGTCCTGTTTACTAGTCTGAGCATTTTCTCTCTAAGTTGAGCCTGAGTTCTCAGACATTCTCTGCGAGGGAACCAGTTTCCACTTCATACACGTTCGCAGTCCTCTATCAGTGAGTCAAGCGAGCGTTTAGAGAAGAGTCCAGTGTGTCTGTAGTATTGTCAGAGTTTGTAACAGTGATTTTAAATCAACTTGACTTAAATGTACGTGAGCTGAGGTTCCTGCATAAACTCAATGTTTGATTCTCATCGCTGTGTCGGTGGCCATGTAACCTGAACTCATCCATCAGACTAGTGGCTCAGTTTAAAGGTACAAGACGTCCACTAGTCGGAGCCAAACTCAGGTTTTCCGGAAATGTTTTCCTCACTGCTCTGTGGTGCTGGAGCCAAGCCCAGCTGTCAGTGGAAGAGAAACGGGTCCACCATCACAGCACCACACACAGACACACAAACATTCCCACCAACATCTATGAAGCTCAGGTGTGTGTCTGCAGGGAGAGAAAAGGGCTTAAACACAAAACAAAAGATAGAGCTGCTACACAATAATATTTTAAAATTAACTATCAAAGCATGAATTAACAGAATTTCATTTGTTTCACAAAAGCAAATCAATGACTCTGAGACAAACTTTATGTCCAGTTTCTCTACAGCTCCATTAGTAGAAGTTGTAGCAGCCCAGTTATAAATTTTATATGACTATATTATTATTAGTATTATTATTATTGTTGTTGTTGTTGTTATATATTCATTGAAAAATGAAGCCACTGTAACAATGATTTTTGAAAACTTTGGTTGTTTAACATATTCACATTTCTCAAAGAAAGAAACATTTTAGGAATTTTATATCAAAGTATCACAATTTAGAGTACAAACAGTTACAGAAGTAATCATAAGCAGAAATGAAAACATATCAATGGGTCCATTTCAACAATAACCAGAACTGATGATGTGAAGATTTCTAATAGATCAGATTGTTCAACACTGCAACATAGTATAGAAACAAATGTAGAAGAATCCTCAGAGCATTTCCATAGAGTGACTTTGCATCAGCAGCTCCATGCTCCAGTGATCTGGGAGAGTTTATAGTCCTGAGAGCTGAACACTGGATGACTGACAGCTGTCCTTCATGACAACACAAGACCCAGAAATCCTCCTCATCAGCAACATGACTCTGGTCTCCGTCCTCATCTGGACTCTCCTCTGCTGCTGCTTCACAGGTAAAGTCCAGAGAATCCAACTCCTCTCCTCTATGAACATGTGTCTCTGAAATGAAGCCACTGAACCATGATGCTGCTTCATGTTGTTGTCTCTGTGTCCTCAGAGTCCAGAGGTCAGGTCACAGTGACTCAGCCTGGAGCAGTGAGAACCACACTGGGAGGAAGCGTCACCATCAACTGTAGAACCAGTCAGAATGTTTATAATGGGAACTATTTAGCCTGGTACCAACAAAAAAGTGGAGAACGTCCAAAACTGCTCTTTTATTATGTAAACAGCAGAGTGTCAGGGATTCCAGATCGTTTTAAAGATGGTGGATCAAACTCTGACTTCACTCTGACCATCAGTGGAGTCCAGGCTGAAGATGAAGCAGTTTATTACTGTCAGAGTTATCATTATATCAACAGTCAGAGTGTGTTGACACAGTGAAAAACCATCGTACAAAAACCTCCCTCAGTCAAAGTGAACAGAAACTGAACTAACTGCTGCAGCTGGAAGCTACTGACACACACACACACACACTTGTCTCAATACAATTGATGAAACACACATTGACATACATTCAGTCACCATTTACACTGACTCTTCCACATCTTTACTAAACATTGTTCTTTGAAGTTTTGAGCTAAATGTTAAAAGTGTCATGACCTTTGACCTCAGGGTTTTGGTAGGTCACAGATATTCCTACTTTATTTCCATTAAAAAAAACATGGTGACACAGATCAACATTAAAATCAACATCATCAAATATTCCAGATAAATATATCAATAACATTGAGGCTTTCCGTCATTTCATATTCAGCACATTAAGTAAATTTGTTGGATGTTTTTTTTTATGTTTCTATATGACTTTGACTTAAAAGTTATGAAAATCCCACAATTGGTTAAACTGATTATTTAAACTGATCCAAAGCTCTAGAACAGTTTCTACATTGATTTTCTGAAATTCCTATTAAATTTTAGACTCTCATCTGCTTTTATTCATGTTTCATCATAGCTTCTTCTTCTTCAGAGAAGCAACAGTGTCTAAAATTGTTCGCAGTGAAGCTGCAGCATCATCAACAAGATAATCTACCTGTTCATGAATAAGATGACTGCTCTCCTCTGTGTAGCTACGATGGAATGAGACAAAAGATGATGGATGATCATGTCCTTCAATCTGACAACAGCATCAACAGATAAACATCTGCTGTAATAAAACTGTTGTCAGGTCTGTTATGGTAAATTCAAACGTTATTAAGAAATGGTCAGATAACAGAGGGTTTTGGGGGAGAACTTTTAAATAATCACTCTCAACCCCATAAGTCAGAACAAGAACCAGAGTATGATTAAGACAGTGAGTGGGTTCATTCACATGCTGACTAAAACCAATAGAATCCAGTAGTGAATTAAATGCAATGTTGAGACAGTTACTGTCAACATCTACATGTTAAAGTCTCCCACTGCAATCACTTTATCTGTGCTGAGAACTAAGTCAGATAAAAATGAGAAAGGCTCAGATTGAGGCTCTCAATAGATTTATAGCTTAGTTTAGGCCTAGTAGTAATTAATAAATCTGAGTTATATATTACTGCTACTCCTCCACCTCTACCTGAGCTTCTAGGAACATGATGGTTGATGTGACTTGTTGGAGTCGACTCATTCAGACGAACCGTTACAAAGTGCAAGTTATTCTGGTATTGACTCCTCTGACCATCGTTAAAGTTCAGCCTGAAGATGCAGGAGTTTATCACTTTCAGCAGGAAAACAGCTTCCTGCTCACACAGTGAAACAACATCGTACAAAAACCTCTGATCTGCAGTAAGTTAAGAAAGTTGAGAAAAATATGTTGATGTGTAGAATGATGGACACTGATGTCATTTTAATTGATTAATACTTTCTAAACAAATCATTTGCTGTGAATTCTACATGTCAAAAACGTTTAAACTGTGATGAGACGTGTGTGGTTTTCAGATCGCAGCAGAAACGTTTTAACTCATACTGATTTAAAACTAACGATTCAACTTCATTTCAATGACAGATTTGTTCTTTTAATTTCACCACTTAATCCAAGAACTGAATAAAACAATCACCCACCACAGAGAAAAAAAAAGACTCGTTTGTGAGTCTTGGCTCATTAATGTGAACTTGCTACTGTTTTCAAAAACACCAATAGAAACAGAAAGACACAGAATCTCTTGATCCACTGAGCTCCTCTATTTCCTTCTTGTGTCTACGAACATGTCTCCATTGTTCATGTTATTAACTTTGCATCTCTGTTCTCTTGTAGTTGATTCTTTTTCATTTTTACAGGAATCATCAGACTTAGTGAAACACAAAACAACAAATGTCCATGTTCAATAGGCTGCGAAACATGAATAAAACCTCTATAAAATGCATCTTATTCATATTAATTATTTTATAATGTTGTAAACAACAGGTTTTATAGTAGAATTACTGAGGATTTAGGCTCAGATGTTCTCCAACTGTGTATTTATTTAAAATAAAATCATGAAGGCAAAGAAAAAAAACATTTTAAAAACAATATTTTATTGCCTGAAAACAAAAAGATGATTTTACAATATTGTAAAATGTGACTTTGATGTAGAAACAACTGAAAGAGTGAGAGAGAAGGAAGCAGAGAACAAACTGAAAGCAGTAGCAGAGTAAAAACCAACGAGTCGCATCAGTACTGGAGGCAACGATCTCGTCTCACGGTCTCTGTGACCGGACTGTGGGAGCCCTGGGAGGCCTCACAGGTCACAGAGCCCAACGCCGACCACTGCTCTGCAGGGATCCTCAGGGTGCTGCTCCAGCTGTAGCGACCGTCCTGTCCAAGCACGCCAGCGCTGCTGCTCTCCTCCCAGCTGCTGCTGCCGCTGATGCTGCTGCTGCTGCTGCTGCCGTCCACCTTCCAGGACAGAGTCCAGTCTGAGGGGAAGCCCTTGTTGGCCAGACACATGAGCGTGGCCTCAGCTCAGAAACGATCGTCACACAGTTTAACCTGAAATATGTTAAACTACTCGAGAATCTTTACTGAAAAAAATTACAACTTTTCTCAACCTTTGAGTCACAAAATGTTAAGATTTCAATCATGTTCTGTTAATTTGCTCAAATGATTTAAACTAAACTTCAACAACATTTAACACAAACTCATTAACACTCAGAACATTTTGAAACGTCCACGTTTATCCTCATTCAACTCAAGGTTCAAACTGAATTTAGATTCAATTTAACAACAGTTTGTGAGAGAGGAAACAACGTCGACGTGAAAAATATTTCAACAATTAAGAATCAAAGATATTTCTTCTCTACAGGTTGTTTAAACTTTCAACAGGTCAGGAGAGTAAATGTTTCACACTGAATTTCCAACCAGTTGAAGGCAGAAACATAAAAACCTCAACACAGTCTGTTACAATAAAACAAACATTCAGAGCTGAAAACATCCTAAATTAATCTGAAATATAAATTCTCTTTATAGTATTGGTTTGTAAACTTACTTCCAACATTCAGTCTGGTTCCTCCACCGAACGTCCACCACAGTGAAACAAACTGGTTGAGTGGTCGTACAAAAACCTCAGACTGTAGAGAAACAGTCTGACTCTGACACAAACAAACTCTACAGACACACATGAAAACATTCACTACAACAAACATCATGAAGTAATAAAACATGTTTTGTATTACAATTATTTACATATTATATGTTTAAACCTGTTCTTATTCTAGTGTGTGTGTTGTAATTGAATGATTCATAACCAAATGGATCAACTTAATGTTCCAAAGATAAACACCATCATGATTATAACATCCTCAGAAGAACGACAGTGGAAGAACCTTTGAACAGTAAAATGACATGACCTTTGACCTTTGACCTCCAGCTTATAATGGGTCACAGATACTTCTACCTTATCCAATAAGGAAACATGATGACACAACGCAATATCAAAAACCAACAACATGTTTAGAAATAGTCCAAACAAAGAAATACATTTTTAAATATCATTCACAGAACAGCAAAATACAAAATACACAATCTAATATCACTACATTTCTCTTTATCATATAAACTTACTGCATATATATAAAAGCTCAGTGTTTCATTAAAATTCAGCTACAAAACATAACAACTGGTCAAATTGTAACTGAGGAGACTTCACTACTTCTCCCAGTTGTCAGGACATAATCCTGGGATGAAGATTTTCTCTGCAGCTGGACTGATCAACACCTTGTGAGCAGTGAGGAGGAGACACTGACGTGGAGACGACAGCTCCAGTGACTGACTGTGTGTGTTTGCATATGTGTCCTGTGTCTGTGCTCCAGCTGTTAAGAGACCAGTGTTGATCAGTGTCTGTCCAGGTCTTTCAGAGACACTGACACAGCGGCAGCACCATGATGATGTCTCTGACTCTACTGCTGGCCACCCTGGGGCTCCTTGTTCAGGGTGAGACTCTCTCTTCAGGATGGAGCCAGGTTCACCACAGTGATGGAGAAACACTGAAACAAGCAGCACTGAGCTTCTTCCATCTGTTCTCCATGTTCAACCAATGATCCTCTTCTGTTTGGATGTTGATCATCTTTCTCCAAACTGGCTTTGTCTCAGTGACGCTTCTCCTCTTTTTCATCTTTGACAGGTTCATCTGGAGACGTCGTCCTGACTCAGACTCCTGGAGCTTTGTCTGTTGCTGCAGAACAGACTGTTACTATCAGATGTAAATCCAGTTCAAGTATTGGTGATGACATCAACTGGTACCTTCAGAAACCTGGAGAAGCTCCTCAACTCCTAATTGCTGATACTACATATCGTCAGTCTGGAGTTCCAGATCGTTTTAGAGCAACAGCAGCACATGGTACTGATTTCTCTTTAATCATCAGCGGAGTTCAGACGGTTGATGCAGGAGTTTATCACTGTCAACAACATAACAGCTTCCCACTCACACAGTGAAACAACGTCGTACAAAAACCTCCTGCAGCTGCAGAGGAACTGATCTGAACTAATAGTTACTGTCCATGTAACATTCAAACAGTAGGTTTCAAATCACAATATTATATGCATATAAATAAAATGAAATGTTAAGAGTCACAATAATTCGCAATTTTTATGTAGTACCTAATGTTCTTAAACATAGTTTTCAGCTGGTTCAACAAATGTTGACTCTACAATATAAATAAAACTTGATAATTTTAGCCCTTTCATGCATGAATTATGAGAATTTCAATCAAGATTTTTTCCCTAGTGTTTGTATTTCTCTTTGAGCATGAAAAACAAAACAAAAATACTAATTATAAGTATTATTTAAAAAAATTATTATATTATTATAAAAATAATTATTTTTAAAGAAATACAAACATATCCACTAAGTTAGACACCATGAGTTTCAACCATGAACCAAAAGTACATGTATTTAACAATAACTAGTAGAACATAGTACATTGTGTGAAAACTAGGACTTAAAAACGTTTTAATATAAAATCAAAGCAATGCAAAAGTGTAAAACTAGCTCCTAACTGATGAACTGCACATATTTTAGGATTTTATATAAAACATACACAACTGTTGTCCATGTTTGCCTAAACACTCTCAGAAACACTCACAGAAACCTGCGTAGTCTTATTAGTAAGCTGTCAACAAAATGGAATCTACTCAAATCTATTCACTGGCTTAAGATCAACTATCAAATCAAGACCTGCCTGTGATGACCAGTACATGATCGTGGGTGTCTTACGTAGGACAGAACCATATTTATTCCTAGGAACGTTTTCAGTTCTCGTGTTGTCAGAGCCAGGTTTTCTTGCATAAAGGTTGGTATTGTGCACAACGTCAGAAAGAAATCTACTGGATATGATCCAACCTTAGTCACTCCTCTGCAAAATGACGCAGGTCGCCATCAAGCTGGTTGTCTTTGGTTGTCCATACTTTTCTGATCTTTCTCTGACCCTGAGCTCTCTCTGGTGGTACATCCTCAGTCCTCTCAGCATCGTTTGGTACCTCACCACCCACAGCTCCCTCAGCATCCTCACATCCATTGTCCCTACTGCTGTATCTCTCTTTGCCTTTCTGGCAGCCATGCGTCACCACCACCACTAACATCATCCTCACTGGACTCAGATGCTAAATGTTCACTATTCTGTTGGCCTTGCTATCACAGGCTGCACTTGGACGCTACAAAATACTGAATAAAGACTCCAGTTTTTCCTCACTTAGAAAATTATTTTAATTTTAATGAAAATATGACTTTTAAAAAGTTTTTAATTACATTCTAGTAACAAAGGTAAATTGACTTCCACTAAAAATGTCACTGCAGACCAGATAAATAGAGAAAAACATAGTAACACTAATGCTATGAATTGTTGTTCAAATATAGCCCTTGATACACGACGTCCAATTAAGTCAACATGTGAGTAATTACACATTTCTTCAAATAGAAAATAAATATATGGATATTTTAACAATAATACTGATTTTTAGATGTTACTAAATGATGGCATATTTTGTCTACCAGCAGATTTGTCCTGCTCTAGAAACATTTACAAGATGTTCCTTCCTTGTTCAACATTCCTGACTCCCTGTCGGCCATCTTGGATTTGATGTAAAAGAAGCAGCACTTCCGTTACTGACCAGTAGGAGGAAGTGTTAGTTATGAAGCAGAAGCAGCATAGAAACATAGAAATGCTTTTGAAACATTGAAAACACTTTCATATTTAAACATGTTCCTTTGTGAAAATAACAAACATTTTAGGGAAAGTTAAATCAAATTACAACAGTTTAACACATGATTACAGAGCTGAATTTAAGCACAAATGGGATTTTTTTTATGGTTCAAATGTTTAGATTAATTGATCTGGGCAGCAGAAGCTCAGAGGTAGAGCTGTTAACTACCAATCATAGGATTGGTGGTTTGATTCCTGGATTCCAGTCATGTGCCAAAGTGTCGTTGGGCAAGACACTGAACCCCAAGCTGCCACTGGTGAGTAAATGTGTGTGTTTGTGTGAGCAAATGGGTGAATGAGACGCAGTGTCAAAGTACAAACCATCTGATTGTTCAACACTGTGTCATAGGATCAATATAGAAGCAAATGTATAACAACTCAACCAAATTTCAATAAATCCTCAGAGCATTTCCATAGAGTGACTTTGCATCAGCAGCTCCATGCTCCAGTGATCTGGGAGAGTTTATAGTCCTGAGAGCTGAACACTGGATGACTGACAGCTGTCCTTCATGACAACACAAGACCCAGAAATCCTCCTCATCAGCAACATGACTCTGGTCTCCGTCCTCATCTGGACTCTCCTCTGCTTCATTCAGGGTGAGGAGAATCATTTTTCTGGCATGTGAACATCGTTTGAAGCTGGGTTTCAATGTTTCTTCTCTGTTCGCAGGTTCTCTTGGACAAAATGTTGTCTTGACCCAACCAGCAGCCAAATCAGTGCAGACTGGTCAAACTGCGTCTATTGACTGTAAAGCCAATAGACAAGTAGCTGAAAACTCTAGTCCAAAATATTATTTGTCCTGGTACCAACAGAAAACTGGAGAAGCTCCTAAACCCCTGATCTACAGAACATCAGACAGACTTTCAGGAATCTCTTCTAAATTCAGTGGAAGTGGATCAGGAAATGGAATTGACTTCACTCTGACCATCAGTGGAGTCCAGACTGAAGATGCAGCAGATTATTACTGTCTGAGTTTTCATGTTATCAACAGTCAGTGGGTGTTGACACAGTGAAAAACCGTCGTACAAAAACCTCCCTCAGTCAAAGTGAACAGAAACTGAACTAACTGCTGCAGCTGGAAGCTACTGACACACACACACACACACACACTTGTCTCACTACACTTGATGAAACACACATTGACATAATACATTCAGTCGCCCTTTACACTGACTCTAACCTAAACCTCGTTCCAAAAAATGCAGTGAGACTGTGGGACATGAGACTTAGTTTTGATGAGAACAGTATTGGAACAAAGTTTAAACAGTAAAGTGTCCTTTGACCTTTGATCCCTTTAAAATCATCACTTATAATAGAAAACAGATATTCCTGATTTATAAAAACATAAAAACACAGATCATTATAAAAAATAAAAAAGAGATCACATCCAGATCACATGTCCAAAAAATAAAATGGACGTATAATAAATAACATAGTGTGTTGTAGTCTAAGAAACTCAATGATATCTGGCCAAACTGCATTAACTCAGGTTAATCAACAAAATAAACTACAGCTACGAAATGGACCATGAAATGCCTTTTCATCACAGTTAACTTGGTGAAATCACTTTGTCCTAAACGTGTCAAATCACTAATGACTCCAACCACATTATTCAGGTTGATCAGTAAATGTGGAGAGTGAAGCTCTGAGCAGTGAGGAGGAGACACTGACGTGGAGACGACAGCTCCAGTGACTGACTGTGTGTGTTTGCATATGTGTCCTGTGTCTGTGCTCCAGCTGTTAAGAGACCAGTGTTGATCAGTGTCTGTCCAGGTCTTTCAGAGACACTGACACAGCGGCAGCACCATGATGATGTCTCTGACTCTACTGCTGGCCACCCTGGGGCTCCTTGTTCAGGGTGAGACTCTCTCTTCAGGATGGAGCCAGGTTCACCACAGTGATGGAGAAACACTGAAACAAGCAGCACTGAGCTTCTTCCATCTGTTCTCCATGTTCAACCAATGATCCTCTTCTGTTTGGATGTTGATCATCTTTCTCCAAACTGGCTTTGTCTCAGTGACGCTTCTCCTCTGTTTTATGTTTTACAGGTTCATCAGGTCAAATCACTGTGACTCAGACTCCTGGAGCTTTGTCTGTCAATCCAGGACAGACTGCTCATGTTAGATGTAAAACTAATCGCGCTATAGGTGATGAAATGAGCTGGTACTTTCAGAAACCTGGAGAAGCTCCTAAACTCTTGATTTATTCAACTACACGCCGTCAGTCTGGAGTCTCTGATCGCATCAGTGCAAGTTATTCTGGTACTGACTTCACTCTGACCATCAGCAGAGTTCAGGCTGAAGATGCAGGAGTTTATCACTGTCAGCAGGATCACAGTCGTCCGTTCACACAGTGAAACAACGTCGTACAAAAACCTCCTCAGCTGCAGAGGAACTGATCTGAACTAACAGCTGCACAGAAACACAAAGGCAGATACATCTATATATAACCAGTGGAGACATTTATACAGTGTGAAAGAAAAGCAGAAGCTGAAGTGGTTTGTGAAAAAAACCAACACAAATAATTAGTGCACATGTAACATATTATAACATAAGATATTATTTCTTTTCTCAGAGCCACTGATTTATCAGTTAGTTTTCCAGCTTTACCAGTTGATTACCAACACATCTATTGGCTTTAAGTGAAGAAGACATTAACATGTGTCTAATAAAAGAAGCAGCACTAAATATGGAGCCAAAAACTCAAAAATCTACACTGTGTGACTAATAATTCGTTGACTTTGTGCTCAGCTGTCAATCAAACAGTAGAGACCTGGACATCTTCACTGTGACACTTGACTTCAGGTTTCTGTTAGACGTTTGTTCTGCTCCACCAGTCACTGACTCACACATTGTTTCCCTGTCCTTTAAGAAACTTCTCATGGAAATCACCAGAGAAAGAGAAACAGTCCTCAACAGATACAGAAAAAAAAATGAAATAAACACACAAAAACAACATCAAACAAAGGCGAATGAGTATCTGTCTGTGTGTCAGTGGGTTTATATGTATGTGGTACTTTCTATTTAATTTTATTTATTTATTTGTCTAAAACAGCTGCTATGCAGGAAATAACCTGATTTCTGGATCCTGGATCTCAGATGCTTGTCCTCCTTCTTCTTGGCTTCTGTGGGAGTGGGAATGTTCTCTGCTGTGTGTTTCAGGCTTCTGATGACTCCTAATCCAGCAGATTTTGACTTGAGCTGCAAAACAACCTTGCCAGCTATGATCCGTCCCCAGAAATCACATTCGCTCAGGCAGGTGAGTGGCGACAGATAAAGGTTATGTCTGCATTATACCGTAGAATCCTCCAAGAAACTGGACTGGACCTAACAAAATAAATCATTATAAATATATCAATATTAAAAACAATTAACACGGGACCTCACACGTAACACGTATGAATGATTGTTGCTTACATCATAAGGCAGCTTCAAATACGATAATGAATGAATGAATGAATGAATGAATGAATGAATGAATGAATGAGCTTTATTGCCAGGTATGTTTACACATACTAGGAATTTGTCTTAGTGACAGAAGCTCCGCAGTACAACAAAGAGACAGAACATAAAGCACATAATAAAAAGAATAAAAAATATGACAATATACAAGGACAATTGTAGGCAGGTGTGTTACAAAATGCAGTTATGTATGTACATGGAAATTATGTGCAAAATTTAAGTGTATATTAAGTATGTGTTGGATAAATAAGTAGAGTGTATGTGTGTATAGATATAAAGTGTAATGTGTTCGCCGTTGATTGTCAGCTGTTCAGAAGATGGATTGCCTGAGGAAAGAAACTGGTCCTGTGTCTGGTTGTTCTAGTGCTCAGGGCTCTGTAGCGTCGACCAGATGGTAACAGTTCAAAGAGGGAGTGTGCTGGATGTGAGGGGTCCAGAGTGATTTTGACAGCCCTTTTTCTCACTCTGGATAAGTACAGTTCTTGAATAGAAGGGAGGGTTGTACCGATGATTCGCTCAGCAGTCCAGACTACCCTCTGTAGTCTTCTGAGGTTAGATTTAGAAGCTGAGCTGAACCAGACAGTTACTGAAGTAAAAAAAAACACATTCTATCATGAACCGCAACCTCACTTCCGCCCGTGCTTTTACTGTGAAGAGCCCCGGCGGATACTCCCTCACCACCTCCGCCAGCTTCCTCTGGTTAACCCTTGTGCAGTCTTCGAGGATGTCAAAAGGAAAATAGGGGGCGCTCTAAGCTCAAAAACCACACAAGGGTTGGATAAAACAGCCACAGACAAATAATAAATCACAACACGCTGAACGGTTGGATGAACTTGTTCATCAGAAGACCCACACGTGTTCATTGCTTGGATGTAACACCCACGGAGGCTGTTTTATCCAACCCTTGTGTGGCTTTTGAGCTTAGAGCGCCCCCTATTTTACAGTGGGGTCATTTTGACCCCTCGAAGGCTGCACAAGGGTTAACTGATTCCCTAAACCGGGGCCATGACTCTTACTCCCTTCACAGCCATTCTCACGTCGGATGGTCGAAGTCGACCATCAGCCACAGGGATCCCTCTCCAATCAGCAATAAACCCGTGAGTCTAGAGTCTCCTCGCTGTGTCTTGTCTTCGCCATTTGATATCTGACGAAGGAACCGCTTCCTGTCTCTCTGGCCCTCGACGACTCACGCCAAGTTTCCCCCACGCTAGCACCGTGGCTCGCTAACTGATCTGCGCCCTGAATACGGTTCTGACTTCTACTGAGTTGGCTTTTGTTTAGCAGCGGAGAGCAGCTGCAAAGCGCCATTTTGATTTTCATTTTCCCGATCACCTGGATTGTTGATTGTCGAGTTCCCTTTTGTTGTTTCACACTTCGGTTGGTCACTTGGTTCTGCCTGGTCCATATCTCCACTACATGCTCTTGAGTGTGTCTTGGTAATCGTGACACTGTAAAATTAATGACAGCCTGTAACATTCATTACAGCTTGTTCTTATTATCAGTCATGCTTCTAGGGTTTTGTTTTATCAGCACTGTGAGGGTCATGTTCTTTGACTTCTCCAGTGCTTTCAACACCATTCAGCCAGCACTGCTAAGGGGGAAGCTGGAGGTTGCAGGCGTGGACCAACACCTGGCGGCTTGGTCCATCAACTACCTCACAGACAGACCACAGTTTGTGAGGCTGCGCAACTGTGTGTCTGACGTGGTCATCTGCAGCACGGGGGCCCCCCAGGGGACGGTGCTCTCACCCTTCCTGTTCACCCTGTACACATCAGACTTCAGGTACAACTCCAGCAAATGCCACCTGCAGAAGTTCTCGGACGACACTGCGATTGTTGGATGTGTATCTGGGGGGAACGAGCTGGAGTATAGGGGGGTCATCACAGACTTTGTGGACTGGTGTGAGGATAACCACCTGGTTCTGAACACCAGCAAAACAAAGGAGCTGGTGATTGACTTCCGGCGGAAACCTGCACCACCGCCGCCGGTTTGCATAAGGGGTTCTGAGATAGAGATGGTGGACACTTACAAATATCTGGGTGTCCACCTCAACAAAAACCTGGACTGGACCAACAACTCGGATGCCCTGTACAGGAGGGGCCAGAGTCGCCTCCACCTGCTGAGGCGACTGAGGTCCTTTGGGGTGTGCAGGGCTCTCCTACGGACTGTTTACGACACGGTGGTGGCATCAGTCCTCTACGGCGTTGTGTGCTAAGCGGGCGGCAGCGCGGACAGAGACAGGAAGAGACTGAACAAACTGGTAAAGAAAGCTGGCTCTGTCCTGGGCTGCCCACTGGAGTCCATCGAGGTGGTGGCCAATAGAAGGACGCGGGCGAAACTGTCGTCCATCATGGCCAACCCCTCCCACCCCCTGCACCAAACCGTGGAGGACCAACGCAGCTCACACAGCGCGAGACTGCTGCACCCGAAGTGCAGGACTGAGCGCTACCGGAGGTCCTTCATACCCACGGCAATAAGACTCCACAACACATCAACATGACTGGAAGCATGTTTTTATAGTGTGGTGTGTGCCGTGCGGTGTACATGTTGCATGTATGTTATTTTTTTATTTTGTTTTCCTTTTTTTTTCATTTGGCACTTTGCACTTTAATGTTTATGTTTATGTTTTAGATATGTACATTTTCTTTTTTATATATAATTTATAATTTGTATTCAACTGTTCTTTGCTGCTGCTGGGTCACCAGAATTTCCCCACTGCGGGATAAATAAAGTATTATCTTATCTTATCTTATCTTATTTGCTCACATTTGATAATGTTCATCCACTTCAAACTGTAGCACGGAAAAGCTGCAGCTGTTATCAGCTAACTAAGGCTAATAAATGATCAATGCTTTTTACTGTGAATTGACGCTATATAGATAAAGCTCAACTGATCTGTCCATTAAACTGCTGGTTTCCATGCGTCTGTTGTTGCATCTGCAATGTTGTCAAACAGGAAAGACGTCCTTGACGCAACTGGATCTGAATTATGGCTGATGATGAAACTCCGTCCTGCGTGAACCCTTTAAAGCCATTTCTAGGAAAAGTTGTTTTGAGGAATCATTTACCAAAATGTCCCAAAGGGATCGTTTTAAAGGATTTGTTAACGTCTCATTTCCAAAATCAGGATTTACTGAGATCCTGTGATGCGTCAGGCTTTAGAGGGAAGTTTTGTTGTGTTGGTGTGAAGTATCAGAAAGAGGATTTTATACATTTGACCAGTATTATTCAGGCTGAGTCACTGCATTCTGTCATAGGAGTCATGAAGTCAACAAACTGATGATCATGTTTATTTCAAACGTGTCAGTTAAATGGTTCAGGTTATTAGTACATGTAGTAAATAAATACAAGTCAATTAACTGAGTTTGGTCTTTTCCTGTGATATGGTTTATTATTGTTGTTTATATTCCTCTCATTCAGATCAGTTTGTGGTTTTGTTACATGTGAAACAGAATCAGTAGTAGATTCACGTGTTTTGTTCCACGTCTACCAGTAGCAGAGACTCACTGACAACCTGTCACTGAACAAATTCATTTAGTCTTGTCTTGTCTAACTGGCTGCAGGACATAACTTTATGTTGCATAATCACTGCAGGTGACAGTGAAGTAAAAGGAAATTACTCACACCTGGCTGCCAAATCTATTGTTGACGCTCTCCCACCAACTTTCTTGGTTCGTTGTTAGCCTTAAATCTACTTTGTCCCTGTATTGTTTGCATGCTATTGCTCGTTTTTTCGCTTGTTGTTCACTGTTTCCTGGTTTGCGTTTTGTTTTGTATACTTTGTGGCTGTTTCTTGGTTTTGTCTGTGTTTGTTCCAGTATTTTGGACCTTGTTATGTTTTGTGTTTACTCTATTATTCAGTGATTATTGTTTGTTAGTTAATTCATATACCTACACGTTGCTGTTTTGTTTTCACCCTGTTTGTGTTTCTTGCTTTGGTTCTGCTAAATTAGTACTTTAACGTGTTTGGTTTTCTGTCATGTTTACTAGTCTGAGCATTTTCTCTCTAAGTTGAGCCTGAGTTCCCAGAAATTCTCTGCGAGGGAACCAGTTTCCACTTCATACACGTTCGTCGTCCTCTGTCAGTGAGTCAAGCGAGCGTTTAGAGAAGAGTCCAGTGTGTTTGTAGTATTGTCAGAGTTTGTAACAGTGATTTTAAATCAACTTGACTTAAATGTACGTGAGCTGATGTTCCTGCATGAACTCGATGTTTGATTCTCATCGTTGTGTCGGTGGCCATGTAACCTGAACTCATCCATCAGACTAGTGGCTCAGTTTAAAGGAACAAGACGTCCACTAGACGGAGCCAAACTCAGGTTTTCCGGAAATGTTTTCCTCACTGCTCTGTGGTGCTGGAGCCAAGCCCAGCTGTCAGTGGAAGAGAAACGGGTCCACCTTGACAGGTCACCTGTCCATCACAGCACCACACACAGGCACACAAACATTCCCATCTACACCTATGAAGCTCAGGTGTGTGTCTGCAGGGAGAGAAAAGGGCTTAAACACAAAACAAAAGATAGAGCTGCTACACAATACAATTTTAAAATGAACTATTAAAGCATGAATTAACAGAATTTTATTTGTTTCACGAAAGCAAATCAATGACTCTGAGACAAACAGTAAACTTTATGTCCAGTTTCTCTACAGCTCCATTAGTAGAAGGTGTGTGTCTGCAGGGAGAGAAAAGGGCTTAAACACAAAACAAAAGATGGAGCTGCTACACAATACAATTTTAAAATGAACTATTAAAGCATGAATTAACAGAATTTTATTTGTTTCACGAAAGCAAATCAATGACTCTGAGACAAACAGTAAACTTTATGTCCAGTTTCTCTACAGCTCCATTAGTAGAAGGTGTGTGTCTGCAGGGAGAGAAAAGGGCTTAAACACAAAACAAAAGATGGAGCTGCTACACAATACAATTTTAAAATGAACTATTAAAGCATGAATTAACAGAATTTTATTTGTTTCACGAAAGCAAATTAATGACTCTGAGACAAACTTTACTGTTGACTTTGGACAAACCAAATTCCTCACGACGTCCAGTTTCTCTACAGCTCCATTAGTAGAAGTTGTAGCAGCCCTTTGTTATAAATTTTATATGACTATATTATTATTATTATTATTATTATTATTATTATTATTATTGTTGTTGTTGTTGTTGTTGTTATATATTCATTGAAAAATGAAGCCACTGTAACAATGATTTTTGAAAATTTTTGTTGTTTAACATATTCACATTTCTCAAAGGAAGAAACATTTTAAGAGTTTTATATCAAAGTATCACAATTTAAAGTACAAACAGTTACAGAACTAATTAGAGGCAGACATGAAAACATATCAATGGGTCCATTTCAACAATAACCAGAACTGATGTGAAGATTATTAATAGATCAGATTATACAACACTGCAACATAGTATAGAAGCAAATGTAGAAGAGAACATTTCCATAGAGTGACTTTGCATCAGCAGCTCCATGCTCCAGTGATCTGGGAGAGTTTATAGTCCTGAGAGCTGAACACTGGATGACTGACAGCTGTCCTTCATGACAACACAAGACCCAGAAATCCTCCTCATCAGCAACATGACTCTGGTCTCCGTCCTCATCTGGACTCTCCTCTGCTGCTGCTTCACAGGTAAAGTCCAGAGAATCCAACTCCTCTCCTCTATGAACATGTGTCTCTGAAATGAAGCCACTGAACCATGATGCTGCTTCATGTTGTTGTCTCTGTGTCCTCAGAGTCCAGAGGTCAGGTCACAGTGACTCAGCCTGGAGCAGTGAGAACCACACTGGGAGGAACCGTCACCATCAACTGTAGAACCAGTCAGAATGTTAATAATGGGAACTATTTACACTGGTACCAGCAGAAGAATGGAGAACGTCCTAAACTGCTAATTTCTTATACTAACAGACGAGCATCAGGGATTCCAAATCGTTTTACAGGCAGTGGATCAAACTCTGACTTCACTCTGACCATCAGTGGAGTCCAGACTGAAGATGCAGCAGATTATTACTGTCAGACTGAACATTATATCAACAGTCAGAGGGTGTTGACACAGTGAAAAACCATCGTACAAAAACCTCCCTCAGTTAAAGTGAACAGAAACTGAACTAACTGCTGCAGCTGAAGCTACTGACACACACACACACACACACACACACACACACACACACACACACACACACACACACACACACACACCAGAATCTATTGATAATCATTATTATTATTATTGGTTTATCCAATACAGGGATAAGTTTGCTGACAGAAAGGAGGTGGATCAGCTGGTGTCGTGGTGCAGGCAGCACAATGTGGAGCTAAATACGCTCCACAGTGGAAATGATTACATTTTAGCAGGCTGCCCCCTGAAACCTCCCATTATGAGTCTACACAGAGAGAAGTGAAGAGGACCAAGAACAGAGTCTGTGGTTAATGTGTCTATTATGTAGAGGAAACCACAATAAAAAATAAAATGAGGTTAAAGACACAAATATAATCCATCACATATCTGAATCTGAACTACACAAAAATAGAATCATCAATGTTTGACACTGAAAGTAAAAACTACTACTACTTTGTTTTTTGTGTATAACAACCAGAGGATATTGGTAAATTACCTGTAATTATAGTATCTGGCTCTAATCTGATAAATTACTGCAACTGTCCAGATAAGGTTATTTATATTATTAAAAAAATCTCTGAATACACATTTCTTTTGAAGAATATAATCTTTATTGTCTTGAAGCATTGACATCAGCATTATTACAGAACTTTTAGGTGAATGATGACAAAGACAGAGCTATAGAAACTAAACTGATAACAGTAGCAGAATAAAACCAGCAGTGAGTCAGATCAGGACTGGGAGCACTGGTCTCTGCTCAGAGTCTCTCTGACTGGAGACTGGGAGCCCTGGGAGGCCTCACAGGTCACAGAGTTCACCTTGGTCCACTGGTCTGCAGTGATCCTCATGGTGCTGCTAAAGCTGTAGAGTCCGTCCTTCTCCAGAACTCCAGGGCTCCTGCTGTCGTCAAAGCTGACGCTGCCGCCGCTGGCGTCCACCTTCCAGGACAGAGTCCAGTCTGAGGGGAAGCCCTTGTTGGCCAGACACATGAGCGTGGCCTTCCCCTGCTGCAGCTCCTCACTGGAGGGAGGCAGCACCGTCAGGGTGGGACGAGCATCACCTACAGTAGGAGACACCAGTCAGCTTAGAGGACACACAGCACTCAGCTGTCAATCAAACAGCAGAGACTGGACACCTTCACTGTGACACTTGATTTAGTCCTTTGAGGAGTTTCTGGCAGATGTTTGTTCTGCTCCATCAGTCACTGACTCACACATTGTTTCACTTCCTTTATCAAACCTCTCATGGAAATCAGCTCAGAAACGATCGTCACACAGTTTAACCTGAAATATGTTAAACTACTCGAGAATCTTCACTGAAAACAATTTAAACTTTTCTCAACCTTTGAGTCACAAAATGTTAAGATTTCAATTATGTTCTGTTAAATGGTTCAAATGATTTAAACTAAACTTCAACAACATTTAACACAAACTCATTAACACTCAGAACATTTTGAAACGTCCACGTTTATCCTCATTCATCTCAAGGTTCAAACTGAATTTAGATTCAATTTAACAACAGTTTGTAAGAGAGGAAACAACGTCGACGTGAAAAATATTTCAACAATAAAGAATCAAATATTTTTTTTAGCTAAAAGTTGTTAAAAACAGGTCAGGACAGTAAATGTTTCACACTGAGTTTCCAACAAGTTGAAGGCAGAAACATCAAAACCTCAATGTCTCAATGTCTGTTACAATAAAACAAACATTCTGAGCTGAAAACATCCTAAATTAATCTGAAATATAAATTCACAGTTTATAATATTTGTTTGTAAACTTACTTCCAACATTCAGTCTGGTTCCTCCACCGAACGTCCACCACAGTGAAACAAACTCATTGAGCCGTCGAACAAAAACCTCAGACTGTAGAGACACAGTCTGACTCTGACACAAACAAACTCTACAGACACACATGAAAACATTCACTACAACAAACATCATGAAGTAATAAAACATGTTTTGTATTACAATTATTTACATATTATATGTTTAAACCTGTTCTTATTCTAGTGTTTCTGCTGTAATTGAATGATTCATAACCAAATGGATCAACTTAATTGTCCAAAGATAAACACCATCATGATTATAACATCCTAAGAAGAACGACAGTGGAAGAACCTTTGAACAGTGAAGTGACATGACCTTTGACCTTTGACCTCCAGCTTATAATGTCACAGATACTTCTACCTTATCCAATAAGGAAACATGTTGACACAACGCAATATCAAAAACCAAGAACATGTTTAGAAATAGTCCAAACAAAGAAATATATGTCACAGAAAATACGGCAAAATACACAATATAATATCACTAAATTTCTCTTTATCATATAAACTTACTGCATATATATAAAAGCTCAGTGTGTCAACAACATTTAACTACAAAACCATAACAACTGGTCAAATTGCAGCTGAGGAGAGTTCACTACTTCTCCCAGTTGTCAGGACATAATCCTGGGATGAAGATTTTCTCTGCAGCTGGACTGATCAACACCTTGTGAGCAGTGAGGAGGAGACACTGACGTGGAGACGACAGCTCCAGTGACTGACTGTGTGTGTTTGCATATGTGTCCTGTGTCTGTGCTCCAGCTGTTAAGAGACCAGTGTTGATCAGTGTCTGTCCAGGTCTTTCAGAGACACTGACACAGCGGCAGCACCATGATGATGTCTCTGACTCTACTGCTGGCCACCCTGGGGCTCCTTGTTCAGGGTGAGACTCTCTCTTCAGGATAGATGGACCAAACTATTTAAAGAGAAAATGATTCTTTCTATAATGAATTTGTAGAATAATGAAAATAGAAATTCATTAAAAAATCTTAACTGAAACAACAATAGTATTTAGAAAACGAGTCTACACATTGAGTCTCACAGTTACCATCAACATGTGCTGTTCATCTAATGCTCTGATATACTGAGCATGAAGCCAAGAAGGAAACGGTGGCATTTTAACATCTGACCTGCCAGGTGCAGCCTGCCTTTGCTCTATTCTGATTCTGATTGACGGATTGATTAATAATCACTAATAATCATCATATTGATCACTGATAAACATTATCACAGCCTTATTGATCATTGATAAACATTGTCATGATCATATTCATTACTAATAAATATCATCATGATCGTATTCATCAATATTAATAATAATAACAATAATTCATAGTATTTTTACAGTTTTATTTTCTTCAAATTTCTTCACAGTGTTCACTTAGCATGTGAGAGAAAAATGTTCACATTAACAGCTGACAAACACAGTGAACATTTTGTTAATGTTTTAAATATCATCTTTGTCAACAAATTCAATTAGATTATAATTAATATTAATAAATATACAAATTTATTTTTCGATTTTTGGCATGAAAATCTCACAGGGAAATATTAATTTATGATTTCATCTTAAAAAGGAGGAGTCTGAGGGATTTGTTTATCATGTCAGCATATGCTGATGGTGTTTGTGTTTATATTTGTGTCTTCTGTATATTGTTACACCAGTGGATTCTGGTAAATGACCTGTAATAAAAATACTGTATCTGTCTCTATATAAATAATCCAATTTATTCCTTCAACTGTCTTGTTCTCTGCTTCTCTTTACTTAACCACTTTGCCGGATCGTGATTCATGACCACAAACCCAAACTGTCAAGAAGTGTGTATTTATAAGTTGAGCTGAGCTAAACTTGTCCTGCATCTGGATATTGACCCTCTCATTTGTGTTCCAGATTAACGAAGAGACTCAGTCTGCGAGATATTATTAGATATTATAGATTATATTGAAAATAAAATCTCTAACCCAAGCCTTGGTTCTGCTTGATCCTTACATCCGTGGTTTTATTCTAAATCTGTGCCAACTGTTCATGACAATTACAATAATTGAAGGTGAATGATGACATAAAAACGAAGCTAAAGAGACTAAAATGAGAACAGTAGCAGAATAAAAGCAGCAGCAGAGTCTCTGAGTCATTTTAGTCAATTTAAATATCATTTGTCATTCATTTACATTTTGTACAGTTTAGTGACTGTATTAGTTTGATTTGAGGATGTTACTTTTTAATGAACTTGTTTCTATGGAAACGTCTAATACTCAAAACTCACTTCTACCACTGATACTAGACTTAATGTCTTCATTCATTTCCTGATGCTCTGAGCTCTTCTCACATGTACATGTTCTGAGGTTCACACAGCTGTCAATCAAACACCAGCCTCTTGGTGATTTTGTACTTTTCTAAGTTTGTCTCCTTCCAAACACTACAACCAGCAATAACCTGCCTGTGCTCACATGTAGCTTCTCTCAGTCTGATCAGCTGCTTCTTCTGTGTCTCTACACTTTAACATGAAGGAAGATGTTGGAGGAGCAGTTGTTGTGTCTGGAGGTTAACAGAGAATAAATACATTCAGGTTACAAAGTTTATGAAAAATTATTGATATTGTTGTTTTGATTGTTCTTCTCTGTAACAAAACTCTTCCTGCAGATCAAAACAAAGTGAATCATCATTGACCTGAAATCAAACAGCATCAAGAAATAGAAGCTTTATTTTAATTAAATCCTCCACTATACATCACATTATTACAAAACATTATAATATATACTGTAAAGAGAATATAAAGATAAATACAACTAAAACTTACAGGATGTCATTTGTGTGAATTCTAGTCAGTATTTCTTTTATTAAAAATCACAATTAGAACTATTTAAGCTTTAGTTTCCAAACACCAGGTTTATTCTGACGCTAGTTAATTAGTGACAACTCTTGACTATAAACATGACTCTGGTCTCCGTCCTCATCTGGACTCTCCTCTGCTGCTGCTTCACAGGTAAAGTCCAGAGAATCCAACTCCTCTCCTCTATGAACATGTGTCTCTGAAATGAAGCCACTGAACCATGATGCTGCTTCATGTTGTTGTCTCTGTGTCCTCAGAGTCCAGAGGTCAGGTCACAGTGACTCAGCCTGGAGCTGAGTCACTGTGACCATCAGTGGAGTCCAGACCAAAGATGCAGCAGTTTATTACTGTCAGAGTTTTCATGTTATCAACAGTCAGTATGTGTTGACACAGTGAAAAACCGTCGTACAAAAACCTCCCTCAGTCAAAATGAACAGAAACTGAACTAACTGCTGCAGCTGGAAGCTGCTGACACACACACACACACACACGCACACACACCCCCCCCCCCCCCACACACACACACACACACACACACACACACACACACTTGTCTCACTACACTTGAGGAAACACACATTGACATAATATATCCAGTCACTATTTACACTGACTCTAAGCTAAACCTCATTCTAACACTGTTTATAAAACAAAGTCTCAATAAAAAATGCGACTGTGTGACGTGAGACTTGATTGTTCTTATGAGAACAATAGTGGAACAAAGTTTAAACAGTGTCCTGACCTTTCATCCCTTATAATCATAACTTATAATAGAAGACAGATATTCCTACTTTATAAACACATAAAAACACAGATCCCAAAAAAAAAAATCCAAAATATGATCACAACAAGTCCCAAAAAAATGAATGAATGTATAATAAATAATATAGTGTGTATTAGCCTGATATCTGGTTAAACTGTATTAACTCAGGTGAATCATATAAACTCATCCAAAGCTCTAGTAAAGCGACGAACTGGACATTCTGGTGAAAAAAAGATTCTCTCTGCAGCTGATCTGATCAACAACTTTGTTTTCTAGTTCTGATGACATGTACAACTGATTTTCATCTACATGTTTCATCACAGTTTAACTTAGTGAAATCACTTTGTCCTAAACGTGTCAAATCACTAATGACTACAACCACATTATTCAGGTTGATCAGTAAATGTGGAGAGTGAAGCTCTGAGCAGTGAGGAGGAGACACTGACGTGGAGACGACAGCTCCAGTGACTGACTGTGTGTGTTTGCATATGTGTCCTGTGTCTGTGCTCCAGCTGTTAAGAGACCAGTGTTGATCAGTGTCTGTCCAGGTCTTTCAGAGACACTGACACAGCGGCAGCACCATGATGATGTCTCTGACTCTACTGCTGGCCACCCTGGGGCTCCTTGTTCAGGGTGAGACTCTCTCTTCAGGATGGAGCCAGGTTCACCACAGTGATGGAGAAACACTGAAACAAGCAGCACTGAGCTTCTTCCATCTGTTCTCCATGTTCAACCAATGATCCTCTTCTGTTTGGATGTTGATCATCTTTCTCCAAACTGGCTTTGTCTCAGTGACGCTTCTCCTCTGTTTCATCTTTGACAGGTTCATCTGGAGACATCGTCCTGACTCAGACTCCTGGAGCTTTGTCTGTTGCTGCAGAACAGACTGTTACTATCAGATGTAAATCCAGTACAAGTATTGGTAACAACCTTCACTGGTACCTTCAGAAACCTGGAAATGCTCCTAAACTCCTGATTTATTTGGCTTCAAACCGTCAGACTGGAATCTCTGATCGTTTCAGTGGAAGTTATTCTGGTACTGACTTCACTCTGACCATCAGCAGAGTTCAGGCTGAAGATGCAGGAGTTTATCACTGTCAGCAGCGTTACAGCTTCCCGTTCACACAGTGAAACAACGTCGTACAAAAACCTCCTCATCTGCAGAGGAACTGAAATCAATGCAAAACAGTTGCACAGAAACCAAAACACTTTTTGTGTTAGAATCCTTAGAGAAACTTACACTGGAGCTGAGATGGACCAAACTATTTAAAAGATTAAATGATTCTTTCTATAATGACTTTGTAGAATAATGAAAATCTATATTCACTAAAAAACCCAAATTGAAACAACAGTAGTATTCAGAAAACAATAAGTCTACACATTGAGTCTCACAGTTACCATCAACATGTGCTTTTCATCGAATTCTCTGATATACTGAGCATGAAGCAAAGAAGGAAACAGTGGTGATACTGTGTTTCTTATCTACTTATTAATCACTGATAAACATCATCATGATCATATTGATCATTGATAAACATTATCATGATCATATTAATTACTGCTAAATATCATCATGATCATATTCATCACTGATAAACATAATTTAGTCTATGGTTAATGTGTCTATTATCTAGAGAAAACCACAATACAGTAAAAAAATAAAGTGAAAAATAAACAAAATAATCCATCAAAAACTATTCATTCATTCATTTTCTACCGCTTATTCCCCAAAGGGGTCGCGGGCGTGCTGGAGCCTATCCCAGCTGGCTATGGGCGAGAGGCAGGGTACACCCTGGACAGATCGCCAGTCCATCACAGGGCCACACATATAGACAGACAAGTCACAGTCACACACACACTCACACCTACGGGCAATTTACGCAGTTTTCCAATTGACCTAACTGCATGTCTTTGGACTGTGGGAGGAAACCGGAGTAAACCCACACAGACACGGGGAGAACATGCAAACTCCACACAGAAAGGCCCCCGGTCGCCTCCGGGAATCGAACCCTTCTTGCTGTGAGGCGACAGTGCTAACCGTGCCACCCCCATCAAAAACTAAACATGTCAAATCCGAATAAACAACTGCACAGAAATAAAGACTCATTAATGTTTGACACTGAAAGTAAAACGAGCTACTACTACTACTACTACTACTACTACTACTACTACTAATAATAATAATAATAATAATAATAATAACAATAATTGCCTCTTGCCCATAGCCAGCTGGGATAAGTTCCAGCTCTCCGGCGACCCCTGCGGGAAAGAAGTGGTTGAAGATAATAACAACAACAACAACAACAACAACAACAACAACAACAATAATAATAATAATAATAATAATAATTTATAGTATTTTTACAGATTTACTTTTTGTTTGCCTTCAATGTTTATATTCACAGTAATCACTTATTAGTTTTCACAATAACAGCGGACAAACACTGAAACTTTTTCTTTATAATGTTTTTAATATCCTCTTTCTCAACAAATTTCTTTAGATTACAGCAAAAAAATGAAAATTTATTTTACAATTTTTGGCATGAAAATCTCAAAGGAAAATTTCATTTCATCTGAAATGAGGTGAACTGGGCAGAAAATCTGATATTAGGTCAATTTAAATATAATTTGTCATTCATTTAAGTTTTGGCCAATTTAGTGACTATATTGGTTTGATTTGAGGATGTTTTTAATTAGAATGTTTCTATATAAGCGTCTTATATGGATAACACTTCTTCTACTACTGACACCAGACCTAATGTCTTCATTCATTTCCTGATGCTCTGAACTCTTCTCAGACGTAGATGTGCTGAGCTTCAGTTGTTCTGGTTGAGGGCAGCACCAAGAAACGACAAAGAACTTAGAGGACAGAGAAACACAGCTGTCAATCAAACACCAGCCTCTTGGTGAGTTTGTACTTTTCTAAGTTTGTCTCCTTCCAAACACTACAACCAGCAATAACCTGCCTGTGCTCACATTCAGGTTGCAGAGTGTATAAAAATGATTGAGTGTTGTTTTTAGTCTTAAGTTAAAGTTTCTGTCTCATGTTTGTTCTGCTTCATCAGTTACTGACTCAAACATTGTTTCACTTTTCTGCAACAAAACTCTTCCTGCAGATAAACACAGAGAGAATCATCCGACAGACTGAACTGAAATCAAACAGCAGCAATAAATAGAAGCTTTATTATAATTAAACCCACAACTATATATCACATTATTACAAAACATTACATAATATAGGGAGAACATAAAAACATCTCAAATATACATTTAGTGACAATACATGATCAGTTATTGTGAGCATTTCCATAGAGTGACTTTGCATCAGCAGCTCCATGCTCCAGTGATCTGGGAGAGTTTATAGTCCTGAGAGCTGAACACTGGATGACTGACAGCTGTCCTTCATGACAACACAAGACCCAGAAATCCTCCTCATCAGCAACATGACTCTGGTCTCCGTCCTCATCTGGACTCTCCTCTGCTTCATTCAGGGTGAGGAGAATCATTTTTCTGGGATGTGAACATCGTTTGAAGCTGGGTTTCAATGTTTCTTCTCTGTTCGCAGGTTCTCTTGGACAAAATGTTGTCTTGACCCAACCAGCAGCCAAATCAGTGCAGACTGGTCAAACTGTGTCTATTGACTGTAAAGCCAATATAAAAGTAGCTTTATACTCTAGTCCAAGATATTATATGTCCTGGTACCAACAGAAAACTGGAGAAGCTCCTAAACTCCTGATTTACT
Source organism: Macropodus opercularis (assembly GCA_030770545.1). Classification (NCBI taxonomy): domain Eukaryota; kingdom Metazoa; phylum Chordata; class Actinopteri; order Anabantiformes; family Osphronemidae; genus Macropodus; species Macropodus opercularis. Next base: position 4,013,024 of record CM061105.1, read on the forward strand.
ACACATCAGACAAATATTCAGGAATCTCTTCTAAATTCAGTGGAAGTGGATCAGGAAACGGAATTGACTTCACTCTGACCATCAGTGGAGTCCAGACTGAAGATGCAGCAGTTTATTACTGTCAGAGTTATCATGTTATCAACAGTCAGGGTGTGTTGACACAGTGAAAAACCGTCGTACAAAAACCTCCCTCAGTCAAAGTGAACAGAAACTGAACTAACTGCTGCAGCTGGAAGCTACTGACACACACACACACACACACACACACACACACACGTCTCACTACACTTGTTGAAACACACATGAACATAATACATTCAGTCGCCCTTTACACTGACTCTAACCTAAACCTCATTCTAACACTTTTTCTTAAACACATTCTCAATAAAACTGCTGTGAGACTGTGAGACATAAGGTTTAATTGTTCTTATGAGAACAGTAGTGGAACAAAGTTTAAACAGTAAAGTGTCATGAACTTATAATAGAAGACAAATATTCCTACCTCACAAAGACAAAAAAAACATATAGATCATCATAAAAAGCCGACAAAAATATTACGACATGTCCTAAAAAAATAGTGTATAATAAATAACATAGTGTGTAGTAGTCTAAGAAACTCTATGACATCTAGTCAAACTGCATCAACTCAGGCGAATCACATAAACTGATCCAAAGCTCTAGAACAGCCACAAAATGGATAACCAGATAACTGAAGTGGCTGATATCAAGAAATCCTACCAATGGCTAGAAAGGGCTGGACTGAAAGACAGCACAGAGGCACTAATCATGGCTGCACAGGAACAGGCCTTGAGCACCAGAGCAATAGAGGCCCAGATATACCACACCCGACAAGACCCCAGGTGCAGGCTGTGCAAAGAGGCCTCTGAGACAATCCAGCACATAACTGCAGGGTGTAAGATGCTGGCAGGAAAGGCATACATGGAGCGTCATAACCAAGTGGCTGGTATAGTGTACAGGAACATCTGTGCAGAGTACGGACTGGAAGCACCAAGGTCTAGGTGGGAAACACCCCCTAAGGTGGTAGAGAACGACTGAGCCAAGGGACTTCCGGATACAGACAGATAAAATGGTAATGGCGAACCAACCGGACATTGTGGTGGTGGACAAACAGCAGAGACAAGCCGTTGTGGTTGACATAGCAATACCTTGCGATGCTAACATCAGAAAGAAGGAACTCGAGAAATTAGAGAAATACCAGGGGCTCAAAGAAGAACTTGAGAAGGCCTGGAAAGTCAAGGCGAAAGTGGTGCCCGTGGTCATCGGAGCGCTCGGGGCAGTAACCCCCAAACTGGAGGAGTGGCTAGAACAGATCCCAGGAAAGACCTCAGACATCTCAGTCCAGAAAAGTGCAGTAGGAACAGCTAAGATACTGGCAGAACCCTCAAGCTCCCAGGCCTCTGGTAGAGGACCAGAGCTTGGATGGATGAGACCGCCCACGGTGGGCGAGGAGGGAAATTGTTTTCATCATAGGAGTGATCAAAAACAAGCTTAACCCCATAACTGTGTTACTTTCAGCATCTCTGACAAAACTGAACTCAATACAAAAGAACACAAGCCGCAAAATGGTAAATGGTCTGCACTTGTATAGCGCTTTTCTACCTAGTGGTACTCAAAGCCCTTTGACACTGCATCTCATTCACCCATTCGCACAAACAAACACACACACATTCACACACCGGTGGCAGAGCTGCTATGCAGCTTAGGCTGACACACCGGGGGCAGCTTGGGGTTCAGTGTCTTGCCCAAGGACACTTCGGCACATGGCTGGGGAAGCCAGGAATCGAACCACCGATCCTACGATTGGTGGCCAACAGCTCTAAATCAACCCTGCCAGCTCTGATCCATCCCCAGAAATCACATTTGCTCAGGCAGGTGAGTGGAGATATGAGCTGCTGTACAATTCAATTTAACAATTAACTATTAAAGCACATGAATTAACAGAATTTCACATATTTCACAAAAGCAGATCAAATACTTTGAGACAAACAGTAAACTTTACTGTTGACTTGTGGACGAATCAGACTCCTCACGACGTCCAGTTTCTCTACAGCTCCATTAGTAAAAGTTGTAGCAGCTCTTTGTTCTAAAATTTATTTGACATTTAGTTAAATTTTTATTAAGATAAAATGTTAAGAGTCACAATAATTACACAGTTGTTTTAGTTAATTTTCTGAACTATATGAACATATGTGAATAGAAACACTTTTAACTGGTTCAAAAAAATATTAATTTAAAAAAGTGATACGAAGTCAAAGGAAGAAACATTTTTAAAAAACTTTTACCAAATTATCACAATTTAATGTAGACACAGATACAGACTTAATTAATAGCAGAAATGAAAACAATAAAATGAAACTCAATGAATCCATTTCAACAATAGCCAGAACTGATGATGTGAAGATTTCTAATAGATCTGAATGTTCAACACTGCAACATAGTATAGAAGCAAATGTAGAAGAGAACATTTCCATAGAGTGACTTTGCATCAGCAGCTCCATGCTCCAGTGATCTGGGAGAGTTTATAGTCCTGAGAGCTGAACACTGGATGACTGACAGCTGTCCTTCATGACAACACAAGACCCAGAAATCCTCCTCATCAGCAACATGACTCTGGTCTCCGTCCTCATCTGGACTCTCCTCTGCTGCTGCTTCACAGGTAAAGTCCAGAGAATCCAACTCCTCTCCTCTATGAACATGTGTCTCTGAAATGAAGCCACTGAACCATGATGCTGCTTCATGTTGTTGTCTCTGTGTCCTCAGAGTCCAGAGGTCAGGTCACAGTGACTCAGCCTGGAGCAGTGAGAACCACACTGGGAGGAAGCGTCACCATCAACTGTAGAACCAGTCAAAACATTTATAGCAGCTATCTCTCCTGGTACCAACAGAAGAATGGAGAACGTCCTAAACTGCTCATTTATTATACTAACAGCAGAGCATCAGGGATTCCAAATCGTTTTTCAGGCAGTGGATCAAACTCTGACTTCACTCTGACCATCAGTGGAGTCCAGGCTGAAGATGCAGCAGATTATTACTGTCAGAGTTTTCATGTTATCAACAGTCAGTATGTGTTGACACAGTGAAAAACCATCGTACAAAAACCTCCCTCAGTCAAAGTGAACAGAAACTGAACTAACTGCTGCAGCTGGAAGCTACTGACACACACACACACACACACCCTTGTCTCACTACACTTGATGAAACACACATTGACATCATACATTCAGTCCATTTTCATACTGACTGTAACCTAAACCTCATCCTATCGCTGACTTTACCCTTGTGCAGCCTTCAAGGGGTCAAGACGACCCCACTGTAAACTAGGGGGAGCTCTAAGATCAAAAGTTGGATAAAACAGAACTTTGTGGTTGTTACATCCAAGCAATGAACACGTGTGGGTCTATGATGAACAAGTTCATTCAACTGTTCATCTATAAAGCACGTTATGATTTATCATCTGTCTGCAGCTGTTGTATCCAACCCTTCAGTGGTTTTTGAGCTTAGGGATCCCGTTGTTTTCTTTTGACATCCTCGATGGCTGCACGAGGGTTAAACAAAGATGCTTATTGAAGTTGTGAGAAGAGTTAAATGTCCTCATTAGAATAGTAGTCAAAAAAATGTATTAGTAAAGTATCAGGAACTTTGATCTTGAGTTTTTACCAGTTGGAAGATATTCCCATTCATCCCATTAAAAGAAAAAAAGAAAACACAAATCTACATCACAAACCTACAAAATGATGGCAAATAATAAATAAATGTGCAAATATCTACCAGCAATAATAAGGCAAAATAGACAATATAATAGCGATTACTTTAAACTTTCAACCGACTTGTCATATTTATAAATGTTGTTAAATTAACACATCAGAGATTGTTTTCTCTTATATTGTGGACATTCTATTTTTAATGAGCTTGTTTCTATGGAAATGTCTTATATTGATAACACAAATCTACCACTGATACTAGACTTGATTTTGTACGTTTCTAAGTTTGTCTCCTTCCAAACACGACACTAACTAAATATCTCCACAACCAGGAAGAGGCAGCTAACATTAACCTGCCTGTGCTCACGTGTAGCTTCTCTCAGTCTGATCAGCTGCTTCTTCTGTGTCTCTGCACTTTAACATGAAGAAAGATGTTGGAGGAGCAGTTGATGTGTCTGGAGGTTAACAGTGAATAAATACATTCAAGTTACAGAGTTTATTAAAAATGATAGTTTGTTGTTTTTGAATCACACATTGTTTCACTTCTCTATAACAAAACTCTTCCTGCAAATCAGAACAGAGAGAATCATCTGACAGACTGACCTGAAATCAAACAGCATCAAGAAATAGAAGCTTTATTATAATTAAACCCTGCACTAAACATCATATTATTACAAATATACAGTAGAGAGAACATGAACATAAATACATCTAAAACTTACAGGATGTCTTTCATATGAATTCTGGTCAGTTTTTCTAAATAAAAATCACAATTAAAACTATTAAAGCTTTAGTTTCCAAACACCAGGTGTATTGTGACACTAGTAAATTAGTGACAACTCTTGATCAGTTATTGTGAGCATTTCCATAGAGTGACTTTGCATCAGCAGCTCCATGCTCCAGTGATCTGGGAGAGTTTATAGTCCTGAGAGCTGAACACTGGATGACTGACAGCTGTCCTTCATGACAACACAAGACCCAGAAATCCTCCTCATCAGCAACATGACTCTGGTCTCCGTCCTCATCTGGACTCTCCTCTGCTGCTGCTTCACAGGTAAAGTCCAGAGAATCCAACTCCTCTCCTCTATGAACATGTGTCTCTGAAATGAAGCCACTGAACCATGATGCTGCTTCATGTTGTTGTCTCTGTGTCCTCAGAGTCCAGAGGTCAGGTCACAGTGACTCAGCCTGGAGCAGTGAGAACCACACTGGGAGGAAGCGTCACCATCAACTGTAAAACAAGTCAAAGTGTGCAAGTCTGGATCTCTCCTGTGCTTGTCTTGACGCTCACGAGACTGGATTTCCCTGGTCCGTCCATGATCACCTCATCCTGAACTCTCTCTGCTCTGGGCCCCGGTGGCTCACGCCACTCCTGCCTGGACTAGAGACTGTTTGGCAAAACGCTGCCTACTACGAGCGCCTGTGGTTGCGCCGTTTGCGACTGCAAATCAGCCGGGCACTATCGGCCGATTCGGCTCGTTTTGTGTTTTTTTTTATTTTGAATTACCCACTGTTGCCTGGATTCTGTTGTCTTCTCCTCTCTCCAGTCACAGTGAGAAACCGTCGCCAGAAATCCAAACCTGGCAGAACCGTAGACCGGACTTCCTTTCCCCCGCTTCATAGCCCCATCACTATTGTCATCCTTGTAGCAATAAAACTCACTCTTTCACATCCCATCCTGGTTCAGTCTGTTCCTCTCTCATGCCCGACCCGCAAAATCGTAACAGAGAAGCCCCTAAACTCATTCATTGGGCCTCAAACCTTCAGCCTCGATTTCCTGACCGTCTCAGTGACTCTTCTCCTCTGTTTCATCTTTGACAGGTTCATCTGGAGACGTCGTCCTGACTCAGACTCCTGGAGCTTTGTCTGTTGCTGCAGAACAGACTGTTACTATCAGATGTAAATCCAGTTCAAGTATTGGTGATGACATCAACTGGTATCTTCAGAAACCTGGAGAAGCTCCTCAACTCCTGTTTTATGATACTACATATCGTCATACTGGAGTTCCAGATCGTTTTAGAGCAACAGCAGCACATGGTACTGATTTCTCTTTAATCATCAGCAGAGTTCAGACGGTTGATGCAGGAGTTTATTACTGTCAACAACGTAACAGCTTCCCGTTCACACAGTGAAATAACGTTGTACAAAAACCTCCTGCAGCTGCAGAGGAACTGATGACTGATGTGAATTATTGGTTACTGTCCATTTAACATTCAAACAGTAGGTTTCAAATCACAATATTAAAGCCTTTTATTAAAATATTTCCGTAACATTTAGTTCATTTTTAAATAAGATAAAATGTTAAAAGTCACAATAAATCACAATTTTTATGTAGTTCAAGTTCTGAAATGTTCTTAAACATAACCAATTTACATCTGGTTCAATAAGTGTTTAATAAGAGCGTGAAAAACAAAACAAACATTTTTAATATTATTTTCAAGGAATTACAAACATGTCAACAGCAGATTTGTCCTGCTGTAGAAACATTTACAAGATGTTTCTTCCTTGTTCAACATTCCTGACTCCCTGTCGGCCATCTTGGATTCTAATTAAGAGAATCAGCACTTCTGTGACTGACCAGTAGGAGGAAGTGTTAGTTATGAAGCAGAAGCAGCATAGAAACATAGAAATGCTTTTGAAACATTGAAAACACTTTCATATTTAAACATGTTCGCCTTTGAGAAAGTAACAAACATTTTAGTACAAGTTAAATCAAATTACAACAGTTTAACACATGATTACAGAACTGAATTTAAGCACAAATGGGAATTTATTTATGGTTCACATGTTTAGATTAATTGATCTGGGCAGCAGAGGCTCAGAGGTAGAGCTGTTGACCAATCGTAGGATCGGTGGTTCCATTCCTGGCTTCCAGTCATGTGTCAAAGTGTCCTTGGGCAAAACACTGAACCCCAAGCTGCCCCTGGTAAATGTTTGTGTGAGCAAATGGGTGAATGAGACTCAGAAAAGTGGAGAACGTCCCAAACTGCTCTTTTATTATGTGAACAACAAAGTGTCAGGGATTCCAGATCGTTTTAAAGATGGTGGATCAAACTCTGACTTCACTCTGACCACCTGATTTATTTGGCTTCAAACCGTCAGACTGGAATCTCTGATCGTTTCAGTGGAAGTTATTCTGGTACTGACTTCACTCTGACCATCAGCAGAGTTTAGGCTGAAGATGCAGGAGTTTATTACTGTCAGCAGCGTTACAGCTTCCCGTTCACACAGTGAAACAACGTCGTACAAAAACCTCCTCATCTGCAGAGGAACTGAAATCAATGAACAGTTGCACAGAAACCAAAACACTTTCTGTGTTAGAATCATTAGAGAAACTTACACTGGAGCTGAGATGGACCAAACTATTTAAAAGATTAAATGATTCTTTCTATAATGACTTTGTAGAATAATGAAAATCTATATTCACTAAAAAACCCTAATTGAAACAACAGTAGTATTCAGAAAACAATAAGTCTACACATTGAGTCTCACAGTTACCATCAACATGTGCTGTTCATCTAATGCTCTGATATACTGAGCATGAAGCAAAGAAGGAAACAGTGGTGATACTGTGTTTCTTATCTACTTATCAATCACTGATAAACATCATCATGATCATATTGATCATTGATAAACATCATCATGATCATATTAATTACTGCTAAATATCATCATGATCATATTCATCACTGATAAACATAATTTAGTCTATGGTTAATGTGTCTATTATCTAGAGAAAACCACAATACAGTAAAAAAATAAAGTGATATTAAACAAAATAATCCATACTATTCATTCATCTTCTACCGCTTATTCCCCGAAGGGGTCGCGGGCGTGCTGGAGCCTATCCCAGCTGGCTATGGGCGAGAGGCAGGGTACACCCTGGACAGATCGCCAGTCCATCGCAGGGCCACACATATAGACAGACAAGTCACAGTCACACACACACTCACACCTACGGGCAATTTACGCAGTTTTCCAATTGACCTATCTGCATGTCTTTGGACTGTGGGAGGAAACCGGAGTAAACCCACGCAGACACGGGGAGAACATGCAAACTCCACACAGAAAGGCCCCCGGTCGCCTCCGGGAATCGAACCCTTCTCTGTGAGGCGACAGTGCTAACCGTGCCGCCCCCATCAAAAACTAAACATGTCAAAATCAGAAATAAAGACCCATTAATGTTTGACACTGAAAGTAAAACGAGCTACTACTTCTACTACTACTACTACTAATAATAATAATAATAATAATAATAATAATAATAATAACAATAATTGCCTCTTGCCCATAGCCAGCTGGGATAAGTTCCAGCTCGCCCGCAACCCCTGCGGGAAAGAAGCGGTAGAAGATAATAACAACATTAATAATAATAATAATAATAATAATAATAATAATAATAATTTATAGTATTTTTACAGTTTTACTTTTTGTTTGCCTTCAATGTTGATATTCACAGTAATCACTTATTAGTTTTCACAATAAAAGCGGACAAACACTGAAACTTTTTCTTTATAATGTTTTTAATATCCTCTTTCTCAACAAATTTTTTTAGATTACAGCAAAAAAATGAAAATTTATTTTACATTTTTTGGAATGAAAATCTCAAAGGAAAATTTCATTTCATCTGAAATGAGGTGAACTGAGCAGAAAATCTGATATTAGGTCAATTTAAATATAATTTGTCATTCATTTAAGTTTTGGCCAATTTAGTGACTATATTGGTTTGATTTGAGGATGTTTTTAATTAGAATGTTTCTATATAAGCGTCTTATATTGATAACACTTCTTCTACTACTGACACCAGACTTAATGTCTTCATTCATTTCCTGATGCTCTGAACTCTTCTCAGACGTAGATGTACTGAGCTTCAGTTGTTCTGGTTGAGGGCAGCACCAAGAAAAGACAAAGAACTTAGAGGACAGAGACCACACAGCTGTCAATCAAACACCAGCCTCTTGGTGATTTTGTACTTTTCTAAGTTTGTCTCCTTCCAAACACTACAACCAGCAATAACCTGCCTGTGCTCACATTCAGGTTGCAGAGTGTATAAAAATGATTGAGTGTTGTTTTTAGTCTTAAGTTTCCGTCTCATGTTTGTTCTGCTTCATCAGTTACTGACTCAAACATTGTTTCACTTTTCTGCAACAAAACTCTTCCTGCAGATCAGCACAGAGAGAATCATCTGACAGACTGACCTGAAATCAAACAGCAGCAATAAATAGAAGCTTTATTATAATTAAACCCACAACTATACTTCACATTATTACAAAACATTACATAATATAGAGAGAACATAAAAACATCTCAAATATACATTTAGTGACAATACGTGATCAGTTATTGTGAGCATTTCCATAGAGTGACTTTGCATCAGCAGCTCCATGCTCCAGTGATCTGGGAGAGTTTATAGTCCTGAGAGCTGAACACTGGATGACTGACAGCTGTCCTTCATGACAACACAAGACCCAGAAATCCTCCTCATCAGCAACATGACTCTGGTCTCCGTCCTCATCTGGACTCTCCTCTGCTGCTGCTTCACAGGTAAAGTCCAGAGAATCCAACTCCTCTCCTCTATGAACATGTGTCTCTTAAATGAAGCCACTGAACCATGATGCTGCTTCATGTTGTTGTCTCTGTGTCCTCAGAGTCCAGAGGTCAGGTCACAGTGACTCAGCCTGGAGCAGTGAGAACCACACTGGGAGGAAGCGTCACCATCAACTGTGGAACCAGTCAAAGTGTGTATAATGGGATCAATTTACACTGGTACCAGCAGAAGAATGGAGAACGTCCTAAACTGCTCATTCATTATACTAGAAATCGAGCATCAGGGATTCCAGATCGTTTCACAGGCAGTGGATCAAACCCTGACTTCACTCTGACCATCAGTGGAGTCCAGACTGAAGATGCAGCAGTTTATTACTGTGTGAGTGATCATAGGATAAACAGTCGGAGTTTGTTGACACAGTGAAAAACCATCGTACAAAAACCTCCCTCAGTCAAAGTGAACAGAAACTGAACTAACTGCTGCAGCTGAAGCTACTGACACACACACACACACACACACACACACACACTTGATGAAACACACTTCAACTCGGACTTTGACGCAACAGAAAATTCTGATGTAAATTACTTATTGAATAAATTCAATTTCCTTATAATACTGAAGGTTGATAAAACTTAAACTTGAATTAGAAACACATTATTCTAAGATCATAGTTTACAAACGATTACAGCAGTTTTCTAAGTAGTGAATTCATTTGAAATTCTTTCCCTGCTGCAGCTGAAAGCTACTGACACACAAACACACATGATAATAATGATGATAGAAATTATAGTTATAGAAGCAAGAAGAAAGTCTAGAAGATTATTTATCCTGAATTATTGCCCTTTTTTATTATAAATTTTTAATTAAGTGTCTGGAATCCAGTGGAAATGACAAACTCATCAGAGTTGCTGTATTTTATGATATAGACATAGCAAATGAATCTCACTCTGAAAGTCAGTAGGATCAGTATCTATTGATTTACACAAAAGGAGAAGCTCAACATTATTGTTAAAAGTACAAATCACCAAAAACTACATGTAAACATTTTTGCTTAATGTTAACGTAGAATAAATTGTAGACGTTCACATATTTACACAAACTTCTTGTCATAGATCAGCTCATAAAGTCAACGCAGGTAAAATGTGATACGTCAGAGTGAGGAGCTGTGTCATCAGGATGGAATTGATATGACATTAAAATGCTACTGATGACACCTGTAAGACAAAAGCTCAGCTGAAGCAGTGAGCACCAGACTGAAAGGAACCATCACCATCAACTGTCAAACCAGATCAAAGTGTAAAGAAAATGTACACATTTATTTTGAAGAATATAATCTTTATTGTCTTGAAGCATTGACATCAGCATTATTACAGAAATTAAAGGTGAATGATGAGAAAGACAGAGCTACAGAAACTAAACTGTGAACAGTAGCAGAACAAAACCAGCAGCGAGTCAGATCAGGACTGGGAGCACTGGTCTCTGCTCAGAGTCTCTCTGACTGGAGACTGGGAGCCCTGGGAGGCCTCACAGGTCACAGAGTTCACCTTGGTCCACTGGTCTGCAGTGATCCTCATGGTGCTGCTAAAGCTGTAGAGTCCGTCCTTCTCCAGAACTCCAGGGCTCCTGCTGTCGTCAAAGCTGACGCTGCCGCCGCTGGCGTCCACCTTCCAGGACAGAGTCCAGTCTGAGGGGAAGCCCTTGTTGGCCAGACACATGAGCGTGGCCTTCCCCTGCTGCAGCTCCTCACTGGAGGGAGGCAGCACCGTCAGGGTGGGACGAGCATCACCTACAGTAGGAGACACCAGTCAGCTTAGAGGACACACAGCACTCAGCTGTCAATCAAACAGCAGAGACTGGACACCTTCACTGTGACACTTGATTTAGTCCTTTGAGGAGTTTCTGGCAGATGTTTGTTCTGCTCCATCAGTCACTGACTCACACATTGTTTCACTTCCTTTAACAAACCTCTCATGGAAATCAGCTCAGAAACGATCGTCACACAGTTTAACCTGAAATATGTCAAACTACTCGAGAATCTTAACTGAAAAAATTTAAACTTTTCTCCACCTTTGAGTCATGAAATGTTAAGATTTCAATTATGTTCTGTTAAATTGTTCAAATGATTTAAACTAAACTTCAACAACATTTAACACAAACTCATTAACACTCAGAACATTTTGAAACGTCCACGTTTGTCCTCATTCAACTCAAGGTTCAAATTGAATTTAGATTCAATTTAACAACAGTTTGTGAGAGAGGAAACAACGTCGACGTGAAAAATAGTTCAACAATTAAGAATCAAAGATTTTTCTTCGCTACAAGTTGCTTAAATTTTCAACAGGTCAGGACAGTAAATGTTTCACACTGAGTTTCCAACAAGTTGAAGGCAGAAACATAAAAACCTCAACACAGTCTGTTACATTAAAACAAACATTCTGAGCTGAAAACATCCTAAATTAATCTGAAATATAAATTCTTTTTATGTATTGGTTTTTAAACTTACTTCCAACATTCAGTCTGGTTCCTCCACCGAACGTCCACCACAGTGAAACAAACTCATTGAGCCGTCGAACAAAAACCTCAGACTGTAGAGACACAGTCTGACTCTAAACTGAGCTCAACTAACAAACGGACATAATCCAGAGTTTACCTTTAATTTGCAAATTTTAATTTATTGTTAATATTTCTTTTATATTCTTTTGTTAAAGCTAAATTAGTTTCCAGTCAGGTATTTTGCTAAAACTTATTGAAATGAATCTACTACTGGAAATAAAACTTTTTTACTGATCCACCTAATAGAAAAGAAAATCCATCAATAATCTAAAAGAAAAGCCCTGAAAAAGTTTAGAAACATTTCACTTACTTCCAACATTCAGTCTGGTTCCTCCACCGAACGTCCACCACAGTGAAACAAACTAATGAAGGCGTCGTACAAAAACCTCAGACTGTAGAGACACAGTCTGACTCTGACAAACTGAACTAAAGCTACAAACCTACAAGAGTCAACTTTACTGTTACATTTAAAGTCTGTCTATCATGTCAACTGACACGTAGTTATTTTTATTATTATTTATTTTTGGTTAAACTTTTCAAAAACATATTTTGTATTTTCTTTCTATATCTGTAGAAACAGTTTTCTTACTTTAGTTATTATGAAGTAAATAGAACAAAAACACATTTAATTGAAATCTTTCTGTATTTGACTTACTTCCAACATTCAGTCTGGTTCCTCCACCGAACGTCCACCACAGTGAAACAAACTGGTTGAGTGGTCGAACAAAAACCTCAGACTGTAGAGACACAGTCTGACTCTGACACAAACAAACTCTACAGACACATGAAAACATTCACTACAACAAACATCATGAAGTAATAAAACATGTTTTGTGTTACAATTATTTACATATTATATGTTTAAACCTGTTATTATTCTAGTGTGTGTGCTGTAATTGAATGATTCATAACCAAATGGATCAACTTAATGTTCCAAAGATAAACACCATCATGATTATAACATCCTCAGAAGAACGACAGTGGAAGAACCTTTGAACAGTAAAATGACATGACCTTTGACCTTTGACCAGCTTATAATGGGTCACTGATACTTCTACTTTATCCCATAGGGAAACATGATGACACAACGCAATATCAACAACCAACAACATGTTTAGAAATAGTCCAAACAAAGAAATATATGTCACAGAAAATACGGCAAAATACACAATCTAATATCACTACATTTCTCTTTATCATATAAACTTACTGTATATATATAAAAGTTCAGTGTGTCAGCAACATTCAACTACAAAATCTATAACAACTGGTCAGATGGCAACTGAGGAGAGTTCACTACTTCTACCAGTTGTCAGGACATAATCCTGGGATGAAGATTTTCTCTGCAGATGGACTGATCAACACCTTGTGAGCAGTGAGGAGGAGACACTGACGTGGAGACGACAGCTCCAGTGACTGACTGTGTGTGTTTGCATATGTGTCCTGTGTCTGTGCTCCAGCTGTTAAGAGACCAGTGTTGATCAGTGTCTGTCCAGGTCTTTCAGAGACACTGACACAGCGGCAGCACCATGATGATGTCTCTGACTCTACTGCTGGCCACCCTGGGGCTCCTTGTTCAGGGTGAGACTCTCTCTTCAGGATGGAGCCAGGTTCACCACAGTGATGGAGAAACACTGAAACAAGCAGCACTGAGCTTCTTCCATCTGTTCTCCATGTTCAACCAATGATCCTCTTCTGTTTGGATGTTGATCATCTTTCTCCAAACTGGCTTTGTCTCAGTGACGCTTCTCCTCTGTTTTATGTTTTACAGGTTCATCAGGTCAAATCACTGTGACTCAGACTCCTGGAGCTTTGTCTGTTAATCCAGGACAGACTGTTACTATCAGATGTAAAACTAATCAGCCTATAGATGATGACATGAGCTGGTACTTTCAAAAACCTGGAGAACCTCCTAAATTCCTGATTTATGATACTACATCCCGTCAGCCTGGAGTTTCTGATCGTTTCAGTGCAAGTTATTCTGGCACTGACTTCACTCTGACCATCAGCAGAGTTGAGGCTGAAGATGCAGGAGTTTATCACTGTCAGCAAGATTACAGTCGTCCGTTTACACAGTGAAACAACGTCATACAAAAACCTCTTCAGCTGCAGAGGAACTGATCTGAACTAACAGCTGCACAGAAACACAAAGGCAGATACGTCTGTATATAACCAGTGGAAACATTTATACAGTGTGAAAGAAAAGCAGAAGCTGACGTGGCTTCTGAAACAACCAACATAAATAATTAGTGCACACGTAAAATATTATAACATAAGATTTTTTTTTTTCAGAGTCACTTGGTCCTTTATCACCTGATAAAAAAATGTGTCTAAAATAAAGCAGCACTAAATATGGAACAACAAACTGTGTTTTGAAGAAACAAAATGAGTTTCTGTGAGTGAGTCAGTGGGTTTACAGAGGACAGGTAGGTGGTACGTTCAATTGTATTGTCTGAAACAGCTGCTATGTAAGAAATAACCAGATTTCTAGGTCCTGGGTCTCAGCCTTGTTGCAGAACCACCTGTTGTAACCACAGATCTGTAAAACCAGCTTCAGATGCTTGTCGTCCTTCTTCTTGGCTTCTGTGGGAGTGGAAATATTCTCTGCTGTGTGTATCAGGCTTCTGGTGACTCCTAATCCATCAGATTTTGACTTGGGTCCTCACTAAGTTCTTCAAGAGCTTAGAGGGAACCTTTCAAGCTGAAAATGCAGTTAAGAAGTCTGACTGTGGACCATGAGGACAGTAGACGATACAGAACTGGTTTCTGGGTTTTACAGTTTCAGTGAGAAAGGCTCAGAGTGAGGCTCTGAATGGAATTATAGCTAAGTTTAGGTCCAGGAGTATGTTTTGGCCTATATATGCCTGGAAAGAACTGAAGAAAGGCTTTAAAGAAGCCTAGCAGAGATATCAGCAGCGCATAGAGGGACACTTTGGAAATGACAACCCCTGCAGCACGTGAAGAGGCCTTGTAGAAGCTCAGCATCAGTAGGTTAATGGCTTTGATGTTAACGAGTTGAGTGGGTGGTGGACTGATGGTCCATAGAACCAGGACACGTGGTTCTGCAGTGGACTGACACACACACGTGTAGAGTAGAGAGATCCAGTCAGGTTTTATTCATGTAGTGCTTTTCATACACAGTAACGTCGCTGAAAGAAGAAGAGAAAAAGGCTTAAAAGCTCAACGAAAGATTGAGCTGCTGTACAATTCAATTTAACAATGAACTATTAAAGCACATGACTTAACAGAATTTAATTTTATTTATTTCACAAAAGCAAATCAAAGACTCTGAGACAAACAGTAAACTTTACTGTTGACTTTGGACAAATCACACTCCTCACAACGTTCGATTTCTCTACAGCTCCATTAGTAGAAGTTGTAGCAGCCCTTTGTTCTACAATTTATATGACATTTATATTTATGTTTAATATTAAAACGAAAAGTTAAGAGTCACAATAATTATACGGTTGTTTTTGTTAGTTTTCTGAACTGTATGAACATATATGAACAGAAACACTGTTTAACTGGTTTAAAAATTTAAAATTAGTTTCTTGAAAAAACTTTTTTTCATTTTACAGTAAATTCAAAAGATCCAGATTGACTGAAATAAAATAACACTTATTAGTATTTTTGAAAACTTTTCTTGTTTAACATATTTACATTTCTGAAAGGAAGAAACATTTTAAGAAAACTTATATCAAATTATCACAATTTAATGTACAAACAGATACAGACCTAATTACAAGCAAAAATGA
Source organism: Macropodus opercularis (assembly GCA_030770545.1). Taxonomy (NCBI): domain Eukaryota; kingdom Metazoa; phylum Chordata; class Actinopteri; order Anabantiformes; family Osphronemidae; genus Macropodus; species Macropodus opercularis. The sequence goes on from CM061105.1 coordinate 4,028,605, forward strand.
AAACATTGAAATGAAAATCAATGGATCCATTTCAACAATAACCAGAACCGATGATGTGAAGATTATTAATAGATCAGATTGTTCAACACTGCAACATAGTATAGAAGCAAATGTAGAAGAGAGCATTTCCATAGAGTGACTTTGCATCAGCAGCTCCATGCTCCAGTGATCTGGGAGAGTTTATAGTCCTGAGAGCTGAACACTGGATGACTGACAGCTGTCCTTCATGACAACACAAGACCCAGAAATCCTCCTCATCAGCAACATGACTCTAGTCTCCGTCCTCATCTGGACTCTCCTCTGCTGCTGCTTCACAGGTAAAGTCCAGAGAATCCAACTCCTCTCCTCTATGAACATGTGTCTCTGAAATGAAGCCACTGAACCATGATGCTGCTTCATGTTGTTGTCTCTGTGTCCTCAGAGTCCAGAGGTCAGGTCACAGTGACTCAGCCTGGAGCAGTGAGAACCACACTGGGAGGAACTGTCACCATCAACTGTAGAACCAGTCATAGAGTAGATGATGGAATAGACCTTTCCTGGTACCAACAGAAAAATGGGGAACATCCCAAACTGCTTATTTATTATAGAAGAAATCTAGCATCAGGGATTCCAAATCGTTTTTCAGGCAGTGGATCAAACACTGACTTCACTCTGACCATCAGTGGAGTCCAGGCTGAAGATGCAGCAGATTATTACTGTCTGGGGGAATTCAATTATAACAGTCAGTATGTGTTGACACAGTGAAAAACTGTCGTACAAAAACCTCCCTCAGTCAAAGTGAACAGAAACTGAACTAACTGCTGCAGCTGAAGCTTCTGATCCAGTTCACTGAGTATTATACTGTACAAGCACTTAGAGAAACCAGGTTCCTCATGTTATCAGAGAATGTGTTTATATGGACATAAGGAACCAGGCTGCTGGTAAATCCATGACCACCTGCAGCAGAAGACTGATCTGATTCCTCCTCCACCTGGAAAAGAGTTTAGAAAAATAGTTGATAGATTTTAACTGTGTAGACACAGAACAGAAAACATTTTAATGTATTAGTGGTGTTGAACTCAGTGATAAGTTCAGTTAAACGCACTGAATGAGAAACACTGACTAGTGATTAGTTCAGCATTTGGTAGAAAACAGTTCATCTGCTGCCATGAAGGTGAAGTTACATCCAACGATTCTTTGACATGTTTCATGACTCACCTGTTTCTACACGACTCACTTTTTGTTCAACTCAAACATTTCAGTCACCACATTGAAAAATCAGTTTCAACAGAGGTTTTACTAACATGAAAGCAAAAATCAGAAGAGATGCAGTTCAGCTGTAACGAAAATAAACCAACTTCTTCAAAACTTCTTCTTTTATATTATAACCTGAAGGTTTCTGACGGTCAAACATCTTGACACAATGAAGAATTTTATTTCTTCTGAATTTGAGGAATGTAAATGTATAATCTCATCAAACTCCTCTTCGTTCTTTGCTCCACAATAAACATGGTTAGTATTTATTTGGCTAAAATATAAAACATCATATTTTCTATTTATAACATTTTATGTTATTAGTAGATGGTTTTCTTTCTGCTACATTTCTCACATACTAGTAGGATCACTTACAATGTAATAAATAATAAAAACATTTGACAGATTTTAGTTTGAAAAAAAAACTTTATTGTGTCACATCGATAGCAGGAAATGATCAACTTTTAACTTTTTGAAAACACAAAGATTGTTGCTGAGCAAAGACTGAGAGTAAAAGCAGAGTAGAACCAGGACCAGAACACACATGAAACACAAACAGATCAGGACTGGGAGCACTGGTCTCTGCTCAGAGTCTCTCTGACTGGAGACTGGGAGCCCTGGGAGGCCTCACAGGTCACAGAGTTCACCTTGGTCCACTGGTCTGCAGTGATCCTCATGGTGCTGCTAAAGCTGTAGAGTCCGTCCTTCTCCAGAACTCCAGGGCTCCTGCTGTCGTCAAAGCTGATGCTGCCGCCGCTGGCGTCCACCTTCCAGGACAGAGTCCAGTCTGAGGGGAAGCCCTTGTTGGCCAGACACATGAGCGTGGCCTTCCCCTGCTGCAGCTCCTCACTGGAGGGAGGCAGCACCGTCAGGGTGGGACGAGCATCACCTACAGTAGGAGACACCAGTCAGCTTAGAGGACACACAGCACTCAGCTGTCAATCAAACAGCAGAGACTGGACACCTTCACTGTGACACTTGATTTAGTCCTTTGAGGAGTTTCTGGCAGATGTTTGTTCTGCTCCATCAGTCACTGACTCACACATTGTTTCACTTCCTTTAACAAACCTCTCATGGAAATCAGCTCAGAAACGATCGTCACACAGTTTAACCTGAAATATGTTAAACTACTCGAGAATCTTTACTGAAAAAAATTTAAACTTTTCTCAACCTTTGAGTCACAAAAAGTTTTCAATTACGTTCTGTTAAATTGTTCAAATGATTTAAACTAAACTTCAACAACATTTAACACAAACTCATTAACACTCAGAACATTTTGAAACGTCCACGTTTATCCTCATTCAAGTCAAGGTTCAAACTGAATTTAGATTCAATTTAACAACAGTTTGTGAGAGAGGAAACAACGTCAACGTGAAAAATATATCAACAATTAAAAATCAAAGATTTTTCTTCACTACAAGTTGTTTAAATTTTCAACAGGTCAGGACAGTAAATGTTTCACACTGAGTTTCCAACAAGTTGAAGGCAGAAACATAAAAACCTCAACACAGTCTGTTACATTAAAACAAACATTCTGAGCTGAAAACATCCTAAATTAATCTGAAATATAAATTCTCTTTATAGTATTTGTTTGTAAACTTACTTCCAACATTCAGTCTGGTTCCTCCACCGAACGTCCACCACAGTGAAACAAACTAATGAAGGCGTCGTACAAAGACTGTAGAGAAACAGTCTGACTCTAAACTGAGCTCAACTGACAAACTGACAAAATCCAAATTTACCTTTAATTTGTACATTTTAATTTATTGTTAATATTTCTTTTACATTCTTTTGTCAAAGCTACATTAGTTTCCAGTCAGATGTTTTGCTAAAATTCATTGAATTGAACCTACTACTTGAAATAAAAATGTTTTACTGATCCAAAGAAATATATGTCACAGAAAATAAGGCAAAATACACAATATAATATCACTAATTTTCTCTTTATCATATAAACTTACTGCATATATATAAAAGTTCAGTGTGTCAGCAACATTCAACTACAAAACCATAACAACTGGTCAAATTGTAACTGAGGAGAGTTCACTACTTCTACCAGTTGTCAGGACATAATCCTGGGATGAAGATATTCTCTGCAGCTGGACTGATCAACACCTTGTGAGCAGTGAGGAGGAGACACTGACGTGGAGACGACAGCTCCAGTGACTGACTGTGTGTGTTTGCATATGTGTCCTGTGTCTGTGCTCCAGCTGTTAAGAGACCAGTGTTGATCAGTGTCTGTCCAGGTCTTTCAGAGACACTGACACAGCGGCAGCACCATGATGATGTCTCTGACTCTACTGCTGGCCACCCTGGGGCTCCTTGTTCAGGGTGAGACTCTCTCTTCAGGATGGAGCCAGGTTCACCACAGTGATGGAGAAACACTGAAACAAGCAGCACTGAGCTTCTTCCATCTGTTCTCCATGTTCAACCAATGATCCTCTTCTGTTTGGATGTTGATCATCTTTCTCCAAACTGGCTTTGTCTCAGTGACGCTTCTCCTCTGTTTCATCTTTGACAGGTTCATCTGGAGACGTCGTCCTGACTCAGACTCCTGGAGCTTTGTCTGTTGCTGCAGAACAGACTGTTACTATCAGATGTAAATCCAGTACATATGTTGGTAACAACTTACACTGGTACCTTCAGAAACATGGAGATGCTCCTAAACTCCTTGTTAGATACTCTACAACCCGTCATACTGGAGTTTCTGATCGTTTCAGTGGAAGTTATTCTGGTACTGACTTCACTCTGACCATCAGCAGAGTTCAGGCTGAAGATGCAGGAGTTTATCACTGTCAGCAGGGTAGCAGTGGGTCACACAGTGAAACAACGTCGTACAAAAACCTCCTCAGCTGCAGAGGAACTGATCTGAACTAACATCTGCATAGAGACAACGATTCAAATCCTGACTGACACAAAAATCATGAATCGACGTGTACAACAGTTTTACAAAATTATTATTTCATTCCACCTAAATTTAATTTATCATCTATTTACATTTTACACAGTTTAGTGACTGTATTTGTTTGAACTCTTCTCACATGTAGATGTGCTGAGGTTCACACAGCTGTCAATCAAACACCAGCCTCTTGGTGATTTTGTACTTTTCTAAGTTTGTCTCCTTCCAAACACTACAACCAGCAATAACCTGCCTGTGCTCACATGTAGCTTCTCTCAATACTTGTATAACGTTTTCCTACCTATTTACTCAAAGCGCTTTAACACTGTAACTCATTAACCCATTCACACCCTCACACACACATTTACACACAGGTGGCAGAGTTGCTATGCAGCTTAGGCTGACACTTCAAGGGCAGCTTGTGGTTCAGTGTCTTGCCCAAGGACACTTTGGCAAATGACTGTTGTTTTTGTCCTAATGAAGCTAAAGTTTCTGTCTCATGTTTGTTCTGCTTCATCAGTTACAGACTCACACTTTGTTTCACTTCTCTATAAGAAATCTTTTCCTACATATCAGCACAGAGAGAATCATCTGACAGACTGACCTGAAATCAACATAAAGTTTAAATTAATTGAATAAAGGATTTGTTTGAATTCTAGGCGATATTTTTAATTAAAAATCACAATTAAAACTATTCAAGTTAGGGTTAGTGTTTCCAAACACCAGGTTTATTCTGACGCTAGTAAATTAGAGTCAACTCTTGATCAGTTATTGTGAGCATTTCCATAGAGTGACTTTGCATCAGCAGCTCCATGCTCCAGTGATCTGGGAGAGTTTATAGTCCTGAGAGCTGAACACTGGATGACTGACAGCTGTCCTTCATGACAACACAAGACCCAGAAATCCTCCTCATCAGCAACATGACTCTGGTCTCCGTCCTCATCTGGACTCTCCTCTGCTGCTGCTTCACAGGTAAAGTCCAGAGAATCCAACTCCTCTCCTCTATGAACATGTGTCTCTGAAATGAAGCCACTGAACCATGATGCTGCTTCATGTTGTTGTCTCTGTGTCCTCAGAGTCCAGAGGTCAGGTCACAGTGACTCAGCCTGGAGCAGTGAGAACCACACTGGGAGGAACCGTCACCATCAACTGTAGAACCAGTCAACGTGTGTTTAATGGAGACTTTTTAGCCTGGTACCAACAGAAGAATGAAGAACGTCCTAAACTGCTCATTTACCGAGCTAGTAGTCGAGAATCAGGGATTCCAAATCGTTTCACAGGCAGTGGATCAAACACTGACTTCACTCTGACCATCAGTGGAGTCCAGGCTGAAGATGCAGCAGATTATTACTGTCAGAGTCGTCATAGCATAAACAGTCAGTTGGTGTTGACACAGTGAAAAACCGTCGTACAAAAACCTCCCTCAGTCAAAGTGAACAGAAACTGAACTAACTGCTGCAGCTGAAGCTACTGACACACACACACACACACACACACACACACACTTGATGAAACACACATCAACTCGGACTTTGACGCAACAGAAAGTTCTGATGTAAATTACTTATTGAATAAATTCAATTTCCTTATAGTGAAGGTTGATAAAACTTAAACTTGAATTAGAAACACATTATTCTAAGATCATAGTTTACAAACGATTACAGCAGTTTTCTAAGTAGTGAATTCATTTGAAATTCTTTCCCTGCTGCAGCTGAAAGCTAATGACACACAAACACACATGATAATAATGATGATAGAAATTATAGTTATAGAAGCAAGAAGAAAGTCTAGAAGATTATTTATCCTGAATTATTGCCCTTTTTTATTATACATTTTTAATTAAGTGTCTGAAATTCAGTGGAAATGAAAAACTCATCAGAGTTGCTGTATTTTACGATATAGACATAGCAAATGAATCTCACTCTGAAAGTCAGTAGGATCAGTATCTATTGATTTACACAAAAGGAGAAGCTCAACATTATTGTTAAAAGTACAAATCACCAAAAACTACATGTAAACATTTTTGCTTAATGTTAACGTAGAAAAAAATCGTAGACGTTCACATATTTACAAAAACTTCTGGTCATAGATCAGCTCATAAAGTCAACGCAGGTAAAATGTGAGATGTTAGAGTGAGGAGCTGTGTCATCAGGATGGAATTGATATGACATTAAAATGCTATTGATGACACCTGTAAGACAAAAGCTCAGCTGAAGCAGTGAGCACCAGACTGAAAGGAACCATCACCATCAACTGTCAAACCAGATCAAAGTGTAAAGAAAACGTACACATTTATTTTGAAGGATATAACCTTTATTGTCTTGAAGCATTGACATCAGCATTATTACAGAAATTAAAGGTGAATGATGAGAAAGACAGAGCTACAGAAACTAAACTGATAACAGTAGCAGAACAAAACCAGCAGTGAGTCAGATCAGGACTGGGAGCACTGGTCTCTGCTCAGAGTCTCTCTGACTGGAGACTGGGAGCCCTGGGAGGCCTCACAGGTCACAGAGTTCACCTTGGTCCACTGGTCTGCAGTGATCCTCATGGTGCTGCTAAAGCTGTAGAGTCCGTCCTTCTCCAGAACTCCAGGGCTCCTGCTGTCGTCAAAGCTGACGCTGCCGCCGCTGGCGTCCACCTTCCAGGACAGAGTCCAGTCTGAGGGGAAGCCCTTGTTGGCCAGACACATGAGCGTGGCCTTCCCCTGCTGCAGCTCCTCACTGGAGGGAGGCAGCACCGTCAGGGTGGGACGAGCATCACCTACAGTAGGAGACACCAGTCAGCTTAGAGGACACACAGCACTCAGCTGTCAATCAAACAGCAGAGACTGGACACCTTCACTGTGACACTTGATTTAGTCCTTTGAGGAGTTTCTGGCAGATGTTTGTTCTGCTCCATCAGTCACTGACTCACACATTGTTTCACTTCCTTTATCAAACCTCTCATGGAAATCAGCTCAGAAACGATCGTCACACAGTTTAACCTGAAATATGTTAAACTACTCGAGAATCTTTAATGAAAAATATTCAAACTTTTCTCAACCTTTGAGTCACAAAATGTTAAGATTTCAATCATGTTCTGTTAAATTGTTCAAATGATTTAAACTAAACTTCAACAACATTTAACACAAACTCATTAACACTCAGAACATTTTGAAACGTCCACGTTTATCCTCATTCATCTCAAGGTTCAAACTGAATTTAGATTCAATTTAACAACAGTTTGTGAGAGAGGAAACAACGTTGACGTGAAAAATATTTCAACAATTAAGAATCAAAGATTTTTCTTCGCTACAAGTTTTCAACAGGTCAGGACAGTAAATGTTTCACACTGAGTTTCCAACAAGTTGAAGGCAGAAACATAAAAACCTCAACACAGTCTGTTACAATAAAACAAACATTCTGAGCTGAAAACATCCTAAATTAATCTGAAATATAAATTATCTTTATAGTATTGGTTTGTAAACTTACTTCCAACATTCAGTCTGGTTCCTCCACCGAACGTCCACCACAGTGAAACAAACTGGTTGAGTGGTCGAACAAAAACCTCAGACTGTAGAGACACAGTCTGACTCTGACACAAACAAACTCTACAGACACACATGAAAACATTCACTACAACAAACATCATGAAGTAATAAAACATGTTTTGTGTTACAATTATTTACATATTATATGTTTAAACCTGTTCTTATTCTAGTGTGTGTGCTGTAAATGAATGATTCATAACCAAATAGATCAACTTAATGTTCCAAAGATAAACACCATCATGATTATAACATCCTCAGAAGAACGACAGTGGAAGAACCTTTGAACAGAAAAATGACATGACCTTTGACCTCCAGCTTATAATGGGTCACAGATACTTCTACCTTATCCAATAAGGAAACATGATGACACAACGCAATATCAACAACCAACAACATGTTTAGAAATAGTCCAAACAAATAAATATATGTCACAGAAAATACGGCAAAATACACAATATAATATCACTAAATTTCTCTTTATCATATAAACTTACTGCATATATATAAAAGCTCAGTGTGTCAACAACATTCAACTACAAAATCTATAACAACTGGTCAGATTGTAACTGAGGACAGTTCACTACTTCTACCAGTTGTCAGGACATAATCCTGGGATGAAGATTTTCTCTGCAGATGGACTGATCAACACCTTGTGAGCAGTGAGGAGGAGACACTGACGTGGAGACGACAGCTCCAGTGACTGACTGTGTGTGTTTGCATATGTGTCCTGTGTCTGTGCTCCAGCTGTTAAGAGACCAGTGTTGATCAGTGTCTGTCCAGGTCTTTCAGAGACACTGACACAGCGGCAGCACCATGATGATGTCTCTGACTCTACTGCTGGCCACCCTGGGGCTCCTTGTTCAGGGTGAGACTCTCTCTTCAGGATGGAGCCAGGTTCACCACAGTGATGGAGAAACACTGAAACAAGCAGCACTGAGCTTCTTCCATCTGTTCTCCATGTTCAACCAATGATCCTCTTCTGTTTGGATGTTGATCATCTTTCTCCAAACTGGCTTTGTCTCAGTGACTCTTCTCCTCTGTTTCATCTTTGACAGGTTCATCTGGAGACGTCGTCCTGACTCAGACTCCTGGAGCTTTGTCTGTTGCTGCAGAACAGACTGTTACTATCAGATGTAAATCCAGTTCACATGTTAGCTACGACGTACAGTGGTACCTTCAGAAACCAGGGGAAGCTCCTAAACTCCTCATTTATAATGCTCAGACCCGTTGGTCTGGAGTTTCTGACCGTTTCAGTGGAAGTTATTCTGGTACTGACTTCACTCTGACCATCAGCAGAGTTCAGGCTGAAGATGCAGGAGTTTATCACTGTCAGCAGGGTTACAGTGGGTCACACAGTGAAACAACGTCGTACAAAAACCTCCTCAGCTACAGAGGAACTGATCTGAACTAACAGATACAGTTCATTTAACATTACAATATCAAGACCTTTATTAAAATATTTACGTGACATTATATTTATTTTCAAACAATCCACAGATGAAACGTTGAGGGTCATAATAAACCCCTTTTTTTAAGTTAAGGTAATTTGTTTAGTTACATGTCAGAACTGTAACATACACATAAACAATAGGTTCAACACATGTAGAATGTAGAATTTGTCAACATCAAAGTAATACAACATAGAAACAACAACAATCTAATTTACATTGAGTTTTTAAAAAGTAAAACTTCCAAAGATATTTGAACTATATATATATATATTTTTAAATCCACTTTAACAATTATTTCTTATGTTTATGGAAAGATACTTTTATTGTTCAACATATTCACAAGTGCTTCTCATAGAAAGAATCTCTTTAAGAAAAATTTAATAAAATTATCACAATTTGACGAACAAACTGTTACTGAAATGAATTGAAGCACATGTGGAAATTTATACATGGTTCCAATGTTTAGCCACTTGACACAGGTGATGTAAAGCCTTCTAAAAGTTCTGATTCTTCAGCTTTCTGTTAGATCTGATTGTTTAACATTGTGACATATTATCAATATAGAAAAAGTCAAACATGTTTCTATAAATCTGTAACCCTAACTTCTGTTGGTGTCTGGTGTTCTCCAGTCACCGAGGCTGTGGGTATTAAGCGGGCTACAGTTCTTTGTCAAACTTCTTTAATAGCCAGAACGGCAAGACAATACTTCCGGAACTTACAACGCTCTGCGTACAACCACGCTGACTCCCTCCTAACTTCTGTTCCTCCTCTTTAACCGTCCCCTGGTAAACACCTGTCGATAGGAACTAATGTTTCCACTAACAAAGGTGCTATAAACGATAAAAGAAATGCTTATCATTAATAATGTGAAATTAAACTAATCCATAAACAAAATAAATAAATAAATCATTGTAATAAATTAAGGTTTAAAGGACCAAAGGTTACAAACCCTCAGAGCATTTCCATAGAGTGACTTTGCATCAGCAGCTCCATGCTCCAGTGATCTGGGAGAGTTTATAGTCCTGAGAGCTGAACACTGGATGACTGACAGCTGTCCTTCATGACAACACAAGACCCAGAAATCCTCCTCATCAGCAACATGACTCTGGTCTCCGTCCTCATCTGGACTCTCCTCTGCTGCTGCTTCACAGGTAAAGTCCAGAGAATCCAACTCCTCTCCTCTATGAACATGTGTCTCTGAAATGAAGCCACTGAACCATGATGCTGCTTCATGTTGTTGTCTCTGTGTCCTCAGAGTCCAGAGGTCAGGTCACAGTGACTCAGCCTGGAGCAGTGAGAACCACACTGGGAGGAAGCGTCACCATCAACTGTAGAACCAGTCAGAATGTTTATAGTAATGATCGTTTAGCCTGGTACCAACAGAAAAGTGGAGAACGTCCAAAACTGTTCTTTTATTATGTAAACAGCAGAGTTTCAGGGATTCCAGATCGTTTTAAAGATGGTGGATCAAACTCTGACTTCACTCTGACCATCAGTGGAGTCCAGGCTGAAGATGCCGCAGATTATTACTGTCAGAGTTATCATTATATCAACAGCAAGGATGTGTTGACACAGTGAAAAACCGTCGTACAAAAACCTTCCTCAGTCAAAGTGAACAGAAACTGAACCAACTGCTGCAGCTGGAAGCTACTGACACACACACACACACATACACACACACACACACACACACACACACACACACACACAAACATCAACTCGGACTTTGACACAAACAACAAACTCTGATGTAAATTACTTATTGAATAATATCAATTTCCTCATAATACTGTAGGTTGATTTAACTTAAACTACACTTAGAAACACGTTAGTCTATGATAAACTATTATAGCTGTTGTCTAAGTAGTGAATGGGTTAAAATTCTACCACTGCTGCAGCTGGAAGCTACTGACACACAAAACACACTCACTACACTTGATGAAACACACATCAACTCGGACTTTGACACAAACAAAAAACTCTATAATTTCAATTTCCTTATAATACTGAAGGTTGATGAAACTGAAATTATAATTAGAAACAAAAATTTCTTCACTGCTGCACCTGAAAGATACCGACACACAAACACACACGATAATAATGATGATAGAAATTATAGTTATAGAAGCAAGAAGAAAGTCTAGGAGATTATTTATCCAGAATTATTGCTGTTTTTTTATTATCAATTCTTAAATAAGTGTCTTGAATCCAGTGGAAAGACAAACTCATCAGAGTTTCTGTATTTTACGATATTTCTGCTGCATCACCTTCACACAGCAAATTAGTCTCATTCTGAAAGTCAGTAGGATCTGTATCTATTGATTTACACAAAAGGATAAGCTCAACATTATTGTGTAGTAAAAAGTACAAATCACCAGAAACTACACGTAAACATTTTTGCTTAATGTTAACGTAGAAACAATTGTAGACGTTCACATATTTACACCAACTTGCTTTTTGTTATAAATCAGCTCATAAAGTCAAAACAGATAAAATGTGAGACGTCAGAGTGAGGAGCTGTGTCATCAGGATGCTGATGTAAACTATCTGAGTCCATTCATCGTGTTACATGACATCACTAGTCCAGGCCTTAGGACCAAATGTCTGCTCTAGTGGAACTGATGGAATTGTTTTGACAGTAAGATGCTATTGATGACACCTGTAAGACAAAAGCTCAGCTGAAGCAGTGAGCACCGGACTGAAAGGAACCATCACCATCAACTGTCAAACCAGATCAAAGTGTAAAGGAAATGTAGGAGACTTGTAATAAAAATATCTGATTAATTCCTGTAACGAAATAAGGATATTTATATAATAGAAAAAATCACGAATATGCATTTATTTTGAAGAATATAATCTTTATTGTCTTGAAGCATCGACATCAGCATTATTACAGAAATTAAAGGTGAATGATGAGAAAGACAGAGCTATAGAGACTAAACTGAGAACAGTAGCAGAACAAAACCAGCAGTGAGTCAGCTCAGGACTGGGAGCACTGGTCTCTGCTCAGAGTCTCTCTGACTGGAGACTGGGAGCCCTGGGAGGCCTCACAGGTCACAGAGTTCACCTTGGTCCACTGGTCTGCAGTGATCCTCATGGTGCTGCTAAAGCTGTAGAGTCCGTCCTTCTCCAGAACTCCAGGGCTCCTGCTGTCGTCAAAGCTGACGCTGCCGCCGCTGGCGTCCACCTTCCAGGACAGAGTCCAGTCTGAGGGGAAGCCCTTGTTGGCCAGACACATGAGCGTGGCCTTCCCCTGCTGCAGCTCCTCACTGGAGGGAGGCAGCACCGTCAGGGTGGGACGAGCATCACCTACAGTAGGAGACACCAGTCAGCTTAGAGGACACACAGCACTCAGCTGTCAATCAAACAGCAGAGACTGGACACCTTCACTGTGACACTTGATTTAGTCCTTTGAGGAGTTTCTGGCAGATGTTTGTTCTGCTCCATCAGTCACTGACTCACACATTGTTTCACTTCCTTTATCAAACCTCTCATGGAAATCACCAGAGAGAAAGAGAAACTGTCCTCACACGACCTGAGATACAACAAACTGAACCAGATGATGAACTTAATCATGAAATTCAGTCAATAATTAGTAAAGAAATTAAAACAACATCTGACAAACATTAAATCTTCTTCCTGTGGATTTCAGTCATTATTTGGTAGAAGATCAAAATATTTCAAACTTTATCTTAATTTGTTTCAGTTGCAAAGAAACTAACTCTAATCATCACAACAGTAATTACTGAACTTGGAATCAAGTTGTTTCACAAAAAAACTGTTACTCAAGTATAATAGACATCAGTAAAGACATAGAATTGAATCATTTTCCCTGATGCAACTAAACAGAATCTGAATTTAATGAACAGGGAAACGACAAACAATATATAATATGATTTTATCAGCAACTACACACAAAAATAGTTTGAAAACACCAGATTAAACTATTTTAATTATTTCCACTTTGTTTCCTCCACCAAACGTCCACAACAGTAAAACAAACAGTTTAAGTGGTTGCACAAAAACACAAAAAGTGTAAAGACACAGTCTGACTCTGAACTGAACTAAACCTTAAAACCTTCAAAATTCAGCTTTGCCACAGATTAAGAGTAATCTGTTAAGATTCATCTAATATTTCATATTTATAAATCAAGATTTATAAATTCTTGCTGATAACACAAAGCTTTAGATCATAGTACAAAATAATTTATCCAAATTTAAATTTATGAACAGCTACAATCTATTATGAAAAACAAAAAAGAAGGAGAACAAATATTACTGTTATTAAAAAAATGTGAATCAATAAATGTGACTTACTTCCAAATTCCACTTTGGTTCCTCCACCGAACGTGAACCACAGTGAAACAAACTAATGAAGTGGTCGTACAAAAACCTCAGACTGTAGAGACACAGTCTGACTCTGACACAAACAACCTCTACACACACAGACTTTGTGAGAAAAGAAAATGTATATACTGACAGTAAAGTTTGAATCATTCAATTTCTTTCATATTTGCCATCATTTTAACAGGTCTTTCATCAAAATTGAAGGCTAAATATTTAAAATCAGTGACATTTTTTTCTGAAATCAAACTGCAAAGATTCAGGCAGAAATAATGATCTGATAAACATCATCATGATCATATAGATCACTGATAAACATCTTTCATCATTTATCTTACTTGTAAAATGCCTTGAGATGACTGATGTTGTGAATTAGCACTATATAAATAAAGTTGAATTAAATCATTGTGATCATATTGATCACTGATAAATATCATCGTTGTATCAATTGCTCCTCCGCACAGAACCAAAACATTCCTTCCTGGACTTTACTGTAGAGCCAAGCAGAGGTTTAAACTGTAAATAGTTGTGTAATTGTGTGGTTGGTTGTAGTAATAATAATGTGTAGTTGTTTAGAGACATCTTCTGTGTTGTTGGTGAAACGTATATAATAGTTATTGTAAATAGTTGAACGGCAGCGTGTGGTAGATGATTCATGTTTAAAAACTCTCTGTACTACCAGAGTCAAAGGCTGTGGTTCATCCAGCCAAAGCAGCTTTGGGTCGTGCGATGCATCGGATGCAGATGTTTTCTTCTCCACCTTCTACTTGCTGGATGCCTCTTAGCTCTACCTTAGACACGTTAGCATCCAGAGCCTGGGTTTGCTTCCATATGCTGGTTTTCTGTATGAAGACCAGTGTAACAGTGGACAGAGGAGGCTCCATATACACAGTATATATATAGTCAGGAGACTGACTGCATACCAATAAATACCAAATAAACACATTAATGACCTATTGAACATCTAAACTTACTTCATCTAAAGTGGAGACCAGTGTCAACATTCAACTAAAATCCAACTGATCAAAACCTCTAGAACAGCTACAAACTGGACTATGTGGTGAAATAAAGATTCTCTCTGCAGCTGATCTGATCCCATGTGCATCACATTTTCCTCCTTTCCTTTCATCACAGTTTAACTTGGTGAAATCACTTTGTCTTAACGTGTCAAACCACTAATGACTACAACCACATTATTCAGGTTGATCAGTAAATGTGGAGAGTGAAGCTCTGAGCAGTGAGGAGGAGACACTGACGTGGAGACGACAGCTCCAGTGACTGACTGTGTGTGTTTGCATATGTGTCCTGTGTCTGTGCTCCAGCTGTTAAGAGACCAGTGTTGATCAGTGTCTGTCCAGGTCTTTCAGAGACACTGACACAGCGGCAGCACCATGATGATGTCTCTGACTCTACTGCTGGCCACCCTGGGGCTCCTTGTTCAGGGTGAGACTCTCTCTTCAGGATGGAGCCAGGTTCACCACAGTGATGGAGAAACACTGAAACAAGCAGCACTGAGCTTCTTCCATCTGTTCTCCATGTTCAACCAATGATCCTCTTCTGTTTGGATGTTGATCATCTTTCTCCAAACTGGCTTTGTCTCAGTGACGCTTCTCCTCTGTTTCATCTTTGACAGGTTCATCTGGAGACATCGTCCTGACTCAGACTCCTGGAGCTTTGTCTATTGCTGCAGAACAGACTGTTACTATCAGATGTAAATCCAGTTCAAGTATTGGTGATGACATCAACTGGTACCTTCAGAAACCTGGAGAAGCTCCTAAACTCCTGTTTTATGATACTACAATTCGTCAGTCTGGAGTTCCAGATCGTTTTAGAGCAACAGCAGCACATGGTACTGATTTCTCTTTAATCATCAGTGGAGTTCAGACGGTTGATGCAGGAGTTTATCACTGTCAACAACGTAACAGCCGACCGTTCACACAGTGAAACAACGTCGTACAAAAACCTCCTGCAGCTGCAGAGGAACTGATCTGAATTAATAGTTACTGTCCATTCAACACACAGACAGGTGGTTTCATCTCAGAATATTATGGCTTTTATTAATTATTCATTAATTTATTTTCATTTGTCATTTAGCTAATTTTTAAATAATATTAAATGTGAAAAGTCCCAAGCTATCATATAAACATAAACACTTTTCAACTGGTTCAGTAAATGTTGAGCCACAATTAAGACAATAAGAGGACAGAGAAAACACAGCTGTCAATCAAACACCAGCCTCTTGGTGATTTTGTACTTTTCTAAGTTTGTCTCCTTCCAAACACTACAACCAGCAATAACCTGCCTGTGCTCACATGTAGCTTCTCTCAGTTTGTTCAGCTGCTTCTTCTGTTTCCTTCACGTCTGTTGTCCATTTTAATGGTAAATGGTTAATGGTCTGCACTTGTATAACGTTTTCTTACCTATTTACTCAAAGCGCTTTAACACTGTAACTCATTCACCCATTCAGGCCCTCACACACACATTTACACACAGGTGGCAGAGTTGCTATGCAGCTTAGGCTGACACTTCAGGGGCAGCTTGTGGTTCAGTGTCTTGCCCAAGGACACTTTGGTAAATGACTGTTGTTTTTGTCCTAATGAAGCTAAAGTTTCCGTCTCATGTTTATTCTGCTTCATCAGTTACAGACTCACACATTGTTTCACTTCTCTATAACAAAACTTTTCCTACAGATCAGCACAGAGAGAATCATCTGACAAACTGACCTGAAATCAACATAAAGTTTGAATTAATTGAATACAAGATTCGTATGAATTCTAGACGGTATTTTTAACTAAAAAACATAATTAAAACTATTCAAGTTTTAGTTTCCAAACACCATTTTTTTTTCTGACACTAGTTATTTAGTGACAATTCTTGATCAGGAATTGGGAACATCAGAGTTTTTTAATTATATCAACAGCAAGGATGTGTTGACATAGTGAAAAAACAAAGTGAACAGAAACTGAATTAACTGCTGCAGCTGGAAGCTACTGACACACACACTTGTCTGATTAGACTTGATGAAACACACATCTACTCTCATTTTGACATAAACAAAATCTACAGAAAACTCTGATCTAAATTACTTATTGAATAAACTCCTCAGAGTTTCTGTATTTTATGACATTTCTACTGCATCACCTCCACACAGCAGTGAGTTGGTGCATCAAAGTAAAATGAGTCTCATTCTGAAAGTCAGTCGGGTCTGTATCAATTGATTTACACAAGAGGATAAGCTCAATATTATTGTGTAGTAAAAAGTATAAAACTACAACACTACACATAAACATTTTTGCTTAATGTTAACGTAGAAACAATTGTAGACGTTCACATATTTACACTAACGTGCTTCTTCTCATTGATGAGCTCATAAAGTCAACGCAGATAAAATGTGAGACGTCAGAGTGAGGAGCTGTGTCATCAGGATGCTGATGTAAACAGTCTGAGTCCATTCATCGTGTTACATGACATCACTAGTCCAGGCCTTAGGACCAAATGTCTGCTCTAGAGGAACTGATGGAATTGATTTGACAGTAAAATGCTATTAATGACACCTGTAAGACAAAAGCTCAGCTGAAGCAGTGAGCACCAGACTGAAAGGAACCATCACCATCAACTGTCAAACCAGACCAAAGTGTAAAGAAAATGTAAGAGACTTGTAATAAAAATATCTGATTAATTCCTGTAACGAAATAAGGATATTTATATAATAGAAAAAATCACGAATATGCATTTATTTTGAAGAATATAATCTTTATTGTCTTGAAGCATTGACATCAGCATTATTACAGAAATTAAAGGTGAATGATGAGAAAGACAGAGCTATAGAGACTAAACTGAGAACAGTAGCAGAACAAAACCAGCAGTGAGTCAGCTCAGGACTGGGAGCACTGGTCTCTGCTCAGAGTCTCTCTGACTGGAGACTGGGAGCCCTGGGAGGCCTCACAGGTCACAGAGTTCACCTTGGTCCACTGGTCTGCAGTGATCCTCATGGTGCTGCTAAAGCTGTAGAGTCCGTCCTTCTCCAGAACTCCAGGGCTCCTGCTGTCGTCAAAGCTGATGCTGCCGCCGCTGGCGTCCACCTTCCAGGACAGAGTCCAGTCTGAGGGGAAGCCCTTGTTGGCCAGACACATGAGCGTGGCCTTCCCCTGCTGCAGCTCCTCACTGGAGGGAGGCAGCACCGTCAGGGTGGGACGAGCATCACCTACAGTAGGAGACACCAGTCAGCTTAGAGGACACACAGCACTCAGCTGTCAATCAAACAGCAGAGACTGGACACCTTCACTGTGACACTTGATTTAGTCCTTTGAGGAGTTTCTGGCAGATGTTTGTTCTGCTCCATCAGTCACTGACTCACACATTGTTTCACTTCCTTTAACAAACCTCTCATGGAAATCAGCTCAGAAACGATCGTCACACAGTTTAACCTGAAATATGTTAAACTACACAAGAATCTTTACTGAAAACATTAAAACCTTTAACTACAGATTTGTTTTAAATATCAAGTGGAAACAAAAGGTCAAGTAAATTATTGAATGAGTCACAAAATGTTAAGATTTCAATTATGTTCTGTTAAATTGCTCAAATGATTTAAACTAAACTTCAACAACATTTAACACAAACTCATTAATTCAAGGTTCAAACTGGACAACAGTTTATCAGATAGGAAACATTGTCGACTTGAAAAATATTTCAACAATCAAAAATGATTTGTTCAGTTGATTTTTCTTTGCTACAAGTTGTTTAGATTCCAAAAAAAATACATTTTCAACGTCTCAGGACAGTAAATGCTTCACACTGAGTTTCCTACAAGTTGAAGACAGAAAAATAAAAACCTCAACATTGACCTGTGACATTAAACTTTCTGAGCTGAAAACATCCTAAATTAATCTGAAATATAAATTCTCTTTATAGTATTTGTTTGTAAACTTACTTCCAACATCCAGTCTGGTTCCTCCACCGAACGTCCACCACAGTGAAACAAACTCATTGAGCCGTCGAACAAAAACCTCAGACTGTAGAGACACAGTCTGACTCTAAACTGAGCTCAACTAACAAACTGACAAAATCCAAATTTACCTTTAATTTGAAAATCTTCATTAATTGTTAACTCTAATTTCCAATTTGTTTTGTTAAACCTAAATTAGTTTCCAGTAAGATATTTTAATAGAATAAAAGAATATAAATAATCCAAAAGAAAAGCCCTGAAAAAGTTTAGAAACATTTCACTTACTTCCAACATTCAGTCTGGTTCCTCCACCGAACGTCCACCACAGTGAAACAAACTGGTTGAGTGGTCGAACAAAAACCTCAGACTGTAGAGACACAGTCTGACTCTGACACAAACAAACTCTACAGACACACATGAAAACATTCACTACAACAAACATCATGAAGTAATAAAACATGTTTTGTGTTACAATTATTTACATATTATATGTTTAAACCTGTTCTTATTCTAGTGTGTGTGCTGTAAATGAATGATTCATAACCAAATGGATCAACTTAATTGTCCAAAGATAAACACCATCATGATTATAACATCCTAAGAAGAACGACAGTGGAAGAACCTTTGAACAGTAAAATGACATGACCTTTGACCTCCAGCTTATAATGGGTCACTGATACTTCTCCCTTATCCAATAAGGAAACATGATGACACAACGCAATATCAACAACCAACAACATGTTTAGAAATAGTCCAAACAAAGAAATATATGTCACAGAAAATATGACAAAAAATACAAAATACACAATCTAATATCACTAAATTTCTCTTTATCATATAAACTTACTGCATATTTATAAAAGCTCAGTGTTTCAGCAACATTTAACTACAAAATCCATAACAACTGGTCAAATTGCAGCTGAGGAGAGTTCACTACTTCTACCAGTTGTCAGGACATAATCCTGGGATGAAGATATTCTCTGCAGCTGGACTGATCAACACCTTGTGAGCAGTGAGGAGGAGACACTGACGTGGAGACGACAGCTCCAGTGACTGACTGTGTGTGTTTGCATATGTGTCCTGTGTCTGTGCTCCAGCTGTTAAGAGACCAGTGTTGATCAGTGTCTGTCCAGGTCTTTCAGAGACACTGACACAGCGGCAGCACCATGATGATGTCTCTGACTCTACTGCTGGCCACCCTGGGGCTCCTTGTTCAGGGTGAGACTCTCTCTTCAGGATGGAGCCAGGTTCACCACAGTGATGGAGAAACACTGAAACAAGCAGCACTGAGCTTCTTCCATCTGTTCTCCATGTTCAACCAATGATCCTCTTCTGTTTGGATGTTGATCATCTTTCTCCAAACTGGCTTTGTCTCAGTGACGCTTCTCCTCTGTTTTATGTTTTACAGGTTCATCAGGTCAAATCACTGTGACTCAGACTCCTGGAGCTTTGTCTGTCAATCCAGGACAGACTGTTACTATCAGATGTAAAGTCAGTCCCAGTACTAGTTACTGTTTCAACTGGTATCTTCAGAAACCTGGAGAAGCTCCTAAACTTCTCATTAGGTGCTCTTCAACCCGTCATACTGGAGTTTCTGACCGATTCAGTGGAACAAATACAGGGAACACTGACTTCACTCTGACCATCAGTGGAGTCCAGACTGAAGATGCAGCAGATTATTACTGTCAGAGTGCTCATAGAATAAACAGTCAGTTGGTGTTGACACAGTGAAAAACCGTCGTACAAAAACCTCCCTCAGTCAAAGTGAACAGAAACTGAACTAACTGCTGCAGCTGAAGCTTCTGCAGAGACTGATCCAGTTCACTGAGTATGTTACTGTACAAGCACTTAGAGAAACCAGGTTCCTCAGCTTATCAGCGTATGTGTTTAAGATAATTATTATATTTTAATTCTTATATTTTCCTATTGATTCCACTGTGGGTAAATTCAATTGCTACCACAGCTACAAACAACTTGAAAGGTGCGAAAGAATGAAAGTGGAGAATGTGCAAAGAAAATGATACATTTTACAAATAAAACATTTTTATATATTTTTTTAAAGATACTAAACATAAAATCCAAATCAACTATACAAGATAATCTGCACGGTGGCAGCTGTTAGACTGGTTGGTTGTTCAGTCTAACAGCAGTGGGAATGAAGGGTCTGCGATACAGCTCCATCCTACACTGGGAGTGGATCAGTCTCCACTGACAGAGCTGCTCAGAGCCTCCACTGTCTGATGCAGTGGGTGAGAAGTATTGTCCATGATGGATGTCAGCTTGGCCAACGTCCTCCTCTCACCCACCTCCTCCACAGAGTCCAGTGGACAGGACAGAACTGGTTCTCCTGACCAGCTTGTTGAGTCTCTTTCTGTCCCTGGTAGATGACGACATCATCCACCCTGATGTCCAGCCTGTAGGAAAACTGCAGCGGGTCCATCACAGAGTGAAGGTGGCTGAGCATGAGCCTCAGTCATCAGATGGGAGGTCAAGGCAACTGCTCTGTAGTGGTTTGACTCCTTAGTCTGTGTTGTCTTAGGAACCAGAAACACACAGGAGGAGAACATAAGATACCAGGTTACTGATAAATCCATGACCACCTGCAGCAGAGGACTGATCTGATTCCTCCTCTACCTGGAGATGAGTTGGAAGCATAGTTGACAGATTTTAACTGTGTAGACACAGAACAGAAAACATTTTATGTGGTTGAACAGACTGAGGTGAGTGTGAGATGTAGACAAACTCAGAGATGCTGCAGGAACAACTGTCAAAGAAATTAACAGGGAAAAGCCTCCAATGAATCATATTCAGTCACTAGTGTTGGCTTCAGTTTCAGATTCATGTTTCCTTATTTAATATGTTTCTTCATGTTAATCTCTGTAAAAAATCTCATCTTTCATCCAGCTGCATTTGCATCCAACAATTCCTTGACATGTTTCATGACTGACCTGTTTGTACTCGACTCAATTTTTGTTTTGTCTCTAACTGCAAAACTTGACACATGACGTGATGAACAACTTGGTTTCATTTGTTCAGTTTACTATTATGTCTGAATTTAAAGCATGTAAATGTATTATTGCAGCAAACCCCTCTTCATTCTGTGATCCACAATAATATCTATAGTTTTTATTTGACTAAATTATAAAATGTATTTTATATATTAACAGTAGTGGATGGTTTTCATTCTGCTACATTCTTCATAGATGTGTTGGATTGTTTAAAAAAAAAACTGTAAAAAATCAAATAGCAGAGACTTTATGAGCAGGAAAAATCAACCTTTAATTGTATATTTCTGAAAACACACAGATTGTTGATGAGCAAAGACTGAGAGTAAAAGCAGAACTAAAACACAAATGAAACACACAAACAGCTCAGGACTGGGAGCACTGGTCTCTGCTCAGAGTCTCTCTGACTGGAGACTGGGAGCCCTGGGAGGCCTCACAGGTCACAGAGTTCACCTTGGTCCACTGGTCTGCAGTGATCCTCATGGTGCTGCTAAAGCTGTAGAGTCCGTCCTTCTCCAGAACTCCAGGGCTCCTGCTGTCGTCAAAGCTGACGCTGCCGCCGCTGGCGTCCACCTTCCAGGACAGAGTCCAGTCTGAGGGGAAGCCCTTGTTGGCCAGACACATGAGCGTGGCCTTCCCCTGCTGCAGCTCCTCACTGGAGGGAGGCAGCACCGTCAGGGTGGGACGAGCATCACCTACAGTAGGAGACACCAGTCAGCTTAGAGGACACACAGCACTCAGCTGTCAATCAAACAGCAGAGACTGGACACCTTCACTGTGACACTTGATTTAGTCCTTTGAGGAGTTTCTGGCAGATGTTTGTTCTGCTCCATCAGTCACTGACTCACACATTGTTTCACTTCCTTTAACAAACCTCTCATGGAAATCAGCTCAGAAACGATCGTCACACAGTTTAACCTGAAATATGTTAAACTACTCGAGAATCTTTTTAAGATTTAAAATTACAACCTATTTCTACCTTTGAGTCACAAAATGTTAAGATTTCAATTATGTTCTGTTAAATTGCTCAAATGATTTAAACTTAACTTAAACAACATTTAACACAAACTCATTAACACTCAGAACATTTTGAAACGTCCACGTTTGTCCTCATTCAACTCAAGGTTCAAACTGAATTTATATTCAATTTAACAACAGTTTGTGAGAGAGGAAACAACGTCGACGTGACAAATATTTCAACAATTAAGAATCAAAGATTTTTTTTCGCTACAAGTTGTTTAAATTTTCAACAGGTCAGGACAGTAAATGTTTAACACTGAGTTTCCAACAAGTTGAAGGCAGAAACATAAAAACCTCAACACAGTCTGTTACATTAAAACAAACATTCAGAGCTGAAAACATCCTAAATTAATCTGAAATATAAATTCACAGTTTATAGTATTTGTTTGTAAACTTACTTCCAACATTCAGTCTGGTTCCTCCACCGAACGTCCTCCACAGTGAAACAAACTCATTGAGCCGTCGAACAAAAACCTCAGACTGTAGAGACACAGTCTGACTCTGACACAAACAAACTCTACAGACACACATGAAAACATTCACTACAACAAACATCATGAAGTAATAAAACATGTTTTGTGTTACAATTATTTACATATTATATGTTTAAACCTGTTCTTATTCTAGTGTGTGTGTTGTAATTGAATGATTCATAACCAGTGGATCAACTTAATGTTCCAAAGATAAACACCATCATGATTATAACATCCTCAAAAAAATGGCAGTGGAAGAACCTTTGAACAGTAAAATGACATGACCTTTGACCTCCAGCTTATAATGGGTCACAGATACTTCTACCTTATCCAATAAGGAAACATGATGACACAACGCAATATCAACAACCAACAACATGTTTAGAAATAGTCCAAACAAAGAAATATATGTCACAGAAAATACGGCAAAATACACAATATAATATCACTACATTTCTCTTTATCATATAAACTTACTGCATATATATAAAAGTTTAGTGTGTCAGCAACATTCAACTACAAAATCTATAACAACTGGTCAAATTGTAACTGAGGAGAGTTCACTACTTCTACCAGTTGTCAGGACATAATCCTGGGATGAAGATTTTCTCTGCAGCTGGACTGATCAACACCTTGTGAGCAGTGAGGAGGAGACACTGACGTGGAGACGACAGCTCCAGTGACTGACTGTGTGTGTTTGCATATGTGTCCTGTGTCTGTGCTCCAGCTCTTAAGAGACCAGTGTTGATCAGTGTCTGTCCAGGTCTTTCAGAGACACTGACACAGCGGCAGCACCATGATGATGTCTCTGACTCTACTGCTGGCCACCCTGGGGCTCCTTGTTCAGGGTGAGACTCTCTCTTCAGGATGGAGCCAGGTTCACCACAGTGATGGAGAAACACTGAAACAAGCAGCACTGAGCTTCTTCCATCTGTTCTCCATGTTCAACCAATGATCCTCTTCTGTTTGGATGTTGATCATCTTTCTCCAAACTGGCTTTGTCTCAGTGACGCTTCTCCTCTGTTTTATGTTTTACAGGTTCATCAGGTCAAATCACTGTGACTCAGACTCCTGGAGCTTTGTCTGTCAATCCAGGACAGACTGTTACTATCAGATGTAAAGTCAGTCCCAGTAGTGGTTACTGTTTCAACTGGTATCTTCAGAAACCAGGACAAGCTCCTAAACTTCTCATTACTTGCTCTACAACCCGTCATACTGGAGTTTCTGACCGATTCAGTGGAACAAAGTCAGGGAACACTGACTTCACTCTGACCATCAGTGGAGTCCAGACTGAAGATGCAGCAGATTATTACTGTCAGAGTCTTCATTACATAAACAGTCAGTATGTGTTGACACAGTGAAAAACCGTCGTACAAAAACCTCCCTCAGTCAAAGTGAACAGAAACTGAACTAACTGCTGCAGCTGAAGCTTCTTCAGAGACTGATCCAGTTCACTGAGTGTGTTACTGTACAAGCACTTAGAGAAACCAGGTTCCTCAGCTTATCAGCGTATGTGTTTAAGATAGGATTATTATTTTAATTTAATTCTTATATTTTCTTATTAATTCCACTCTGGGTAAATTCAGTTGCTACCACAGCTACAAACAACTTGAAAGGTGTGAAAGAATGAAAGTGGAGCATGTGCAAAGAAAATTATTCATTTTACAAATGTAACATTTTTATAAATACAAGATACTAAACATAAAATCCAAATCAACTATACAAGATAATCTGCACGGTGGCAGCTGTTAGACTGGTTGGTTGTTCAGTCTAACAGCAGTGGGAATGAAGGGTCTGCGATACAGCTCCATCCTACACTGGGAGTGGATCAGTCTCCACTGACAGAGCTGCTCAGAGCCTCCACTGTCTGATGCAGTGGGTGAGAAGTATTGTCCATGATGGATGTCAGCTTGGCCAACGTCCTCCTCTCACCCACATCCTCCACAGAGTCCAGTGGACAGGACAGAACTGGTTCTCCTGACCAGCTTGTTGAGTCTCTTTCTGTCCCTGGTAGATGACGACATCATCCACCCTGATGTCCAGCCTGTAGGAAAACTGCAGCGGGTCCATCACAGAGTGAAGGTGGCTGAGCATGAGCCTCAGTCATCAGATGGGAGGTCAAGGCAACTGCTCTGTAGTGGTTTGACTCCTTAGTCTGTGTTGTCTTAGGAACCAGAAACACACAGGATGAGAACATAAGATACCAGGTTACTGATAAATCCATGACCACCTGCAGCAGAGGACTGATCTGATTCCTCCTCTACCTGGAGATGAGTTGGAAGCATAGTTGACAAATTTTAACTGTGTAGACACAGAACAGAAAACATTTTATGTGGTTGAACAGACTGAGGTGAGTGTGAGATATAGACAAACTCAGAGATGCTGCAGGAACAACTGTCAAAGAAATTCACAGGGAAAAGCCTCCAATGAATCATATACAGTCACGAGTGTTGGCTTCAGTTTCAGATTCATGTTTCCCTATTTAATATGTTTCTTCATGTTAATCTCTGTAACAATCTCATCTTTCTTCCAGCTGCATCTGGATCCAACGATTCCTTGACATGTTTCATGACCAACCTGTTTTTCAATTTTTGTTTTGGCAAAACTTGATCTGAATTTAAAGCATGTAAATGTATTATTGAGGCAAACTCGTCTTCATTCTGTGATCCACAATAATATAGATAGTTTTTATTTGACTAAATTATAATTATAATATTATATATATTATAATATATATATATATTATATCTTCTTTGCTTCTGTGGAAGTGGGAATGTTCTCTGCTGTGTGCCTCACGGTCCTGATGACTCCAGGAGATTTTGACTTCAGTCCTCACTAAGCATCTGTTCTTTCAAGAATTTAAAGGGACCCCCTCCCTTCTTTTAATTTCTCCCATGAAGCAAAGAGTAATATGTGAACCCTTTCACCCCACACATCAGCTTTGAACTCTGGTCTATTTATCCAATCCACAGTAAATTAAAACTTGTTAAGGCCTCCTCAGTCATTGGTTTTGTTATCTTACGTAGTGGAGTCAGTTCACTTCTGCAGGATCAACATCTGACTCAGATTCTATGCAGAGCAGATGTTTCACAAACCAAAGTCCAACACACGTCGTTGTTGTTGTCGTCTTTAACCAATCTCACTCCAAACGCCACAGAATTAGAAATTTTCCGTTCTAAAGCAGCGGTTTGATCGATCACTCACACATTCAAATTTCACACAATTTGTTATAGGAGGGATTAAAAACAGGCTTGACCCCATAATTGTGTTGCTTTCACTTTCATCCCTGACAAAACTGAACTCAATACAAAAGAACAAAAGCTGCAAAAACAACCATGTCAGCTCTGATTTGTCCTCAGAAATCACATTCGCTCAGGCAGGTGAGTGGAGACAGATAAAGGTTATGTCTGCATTATACTGTAGAATCCTCCAAGAAACTGGACTGGAGCAAAGAAAAAGCTTGAGTTAAGGCAGCTTTAAATATGATGAAACCACATTATTACAGGCTGTAACATTACTTACAAGTTGTTTTTATCCTACGCCATGTTTCTAGGGTTTTGTCTTGAACTCCCGGAACTGGCATCTGGCGTTAAATTCCACTGACAGGTTGTGTCTGTTGTGTTGTTGTAGAAGCAGGTTTAGCAGCTAAGTGTGAAAGTCCGAAGCTCCTGAAGCTAAAGTGTATATGAGTCAAAGAGTCATTTAAGATTTACTAGTAATAAAACACCAAGTTTCATAACAAGATCTGAAGCTGAGGACAAACAAATTACATGAATCCTTTCCTGCCTGAAAAAACATATTGAATTTAAAAAATAAAGACTGCAGGAACACATATAATTATTAATTAATTAATTGAGTGAAACTAAAGTGACTGACTAAAAGCCTAGTACGTTTGTTTTGTGAGTCTTTTGTTTTACAGCAGAAGCTCAGCATCAGTATGTTAATGTCTCTAGTTGAGTCTAGAGCAGTGACTTTGTCCTGAAGCGGTGAATGTCAGTGATGCTGATGTTTGATAGGTTGAACTGTGCTCAGGGCTCGTGTAGCAGTGGGTGGTGGACTGATGGTCCATAGAACCAGGACACACACACGTGTAGAGTAGAGAGATCCAGTCAGGTTTTATTCATGTAGTGCTTTTCATACACAGTAACGTCGCTAACGCACCTTCAGATTTACAGTATTACAGTAAAAAGTCACACATTGTACAGGACAGAGGAACATTTCATTCAGATACTACAGACTATGGAAAAATCAGAAAAGATGAGGACAGAGAATGGAAACCATCAAACCTGTGTCTATGTCGCTACCTGAGCTTAGTGGCCTTAAAGTGGAAAAAAACTGTTGCAAAAGGATTGTTGTTGCTGGAACAACACTTGTTGCTGTGCAAACAACTGTTGCTGTTGCTGGACCAACAGTTGTTGCTGCTGGTAGAACAGCTGCTGTTGCTCGATCAGCAGTTGTTGCTGTGAAAACAGCTGTTGCTGTTGTTGGACTAGCAGTTGTTGATACTGAGGATTGTAGTTGTTGGGGTAGTAGCATGGAGGTGTTGGATAAACAGGAGGTGCTGTTGAACAGTTTGGTGTTGGCTCAGGGCTTGGTTCAGGAGGATTAGTTGATGGTTCAGGAGTCGTTGTTAAAGTGTTTGTTCCGGTTGTTGGAGCAGCTGTTGCAAACGTTGTTGGATTGTTGGCTCTTGTAGTTGGAGCAGCTGTTGCAAACGTTGTTGGATTGTTGGCTCTTGTAGTTGGAGCAGCTGTTGCAAACGTTGTTGGATTGTTGGCTCTTGTAGTTGGAGCAGCTGTTGCAAACGTTGTTGGATTGTTGGCTCTTGTAGTTGGAGCAGCTGTTGCAAACGTTGTTGGATTGTTGGTTCTTGTAGTTGGAGCAGCTGTTGCAAACGTTGTTGGATTGTTGGCTCTTGTAGTTGGAGCAGCTGTTGCAAACGTTGTTGGATTGTTGGTTCTTGTAGTTGGAGCAGCTGTTGCAAACGTTGTTGGATTGTTGGTTCTTGTAGTTGGAGCAGCTGTTGCAAACGTTGTTGGATTGTTGGTTCTTGTAGTTGGAGCAGCTGTTGCAAACGTTGTTGGATTGTTGGTTCTTGTAGTTGGAGCAGCTGTTGCAAACGTTGTTGGATTGTTGGTTCTTGTAGTTGGAGCAGCTGTTGCAAACGTTGTTGGATTGTTGGTTCTTGTAGTTGGAGCAGCTGTTGCAAACGTTGTTGGATTGTTGGTTCTTGTAGTTGGAGCAGCTGTTGCAAACGTTGTTGGATTGTTGGTTCTTGTAGTTGGAGCAGCTGTTGCAAACGTTGTGGGATTGTTGGTTCTTGTAGTTGGAGCAGCTGTTGCAAACGTTGTTGGATTGTTGGTTCTTGTAGTTGGAGCAGCTGTTGCAAACGTTGTTGGATTGTTGGTTCTTGTAGTTGGAGCAGCTGTTGCAAACGTTGTTGGATTGTTGGTTCTTGTAGTTGGAGCAGCTGTTGCAAACGTTGTTGGATTGTTGGTTCTTGTAGTTGGAGCAGCTGTTGCAAACGTTGTGGGATTGTTGGTTCTTGTAGTTGGAGCAGCTGTTGCAAACGTTGTTGGATTGTTGGTTCTTGTAGTTGGAGCAGCTGTTGCAAACGTTGTTGGATTGTTGGTTCTTGTAGTTGGAGCAGCTGTTGGGGTTATTGTTGGAGTGTTGATCCTTGTTGTTGAAGCCGTGGCTGTAGGTGGAGTTTTTGATTATTGTATTGTACTTATGTCATTAGCAGCAGAGATAAAATATGCAATAAGTGATGATGACATAATTCTATTTAGTTTAGTTCAAACAGAATTCCTCACTTTAAATCCTACGTACTTATATTACACACATGTCATATTTTCCTGTGGTTACAGAGACCAGATCACATCCACTAATAGAACCAACCTGGTTCTATTCTTTGCTGTGTTCCAGCATTTAGTTCTAGGATGTTCCTCTGATCTACACACAATCAATGTTACCTGTACTGCAGAGAGCCCAGACAAGCGCCAGACAGAGGATCTGCTTCTTCATGGTGCTGAGCTGCTCAGTCGTCCTGGATGTTGATGCTGGCTGATGATCTGATGATCTGGTGCTGCTGCACAGGTGGTGGGTAGATTCACAGCAGACGCATTTATAGACATCTGTGACAATGGGAGTGTTAAGTATTGACAGCATGAGCATTACTCAGTATAACGACACCTCACTCTGCCACATTCCTTAGTTATTAGTCAAACCTCCACTGATGTTAATGTATTTTAACCCATGAGAGCAATTTTTACTAAAAGGAAACATTTGGGGGATATGAACCAAACTATGAACCATTTGCAACACATCCTTTGTGACAGCTCTGTCACTGTGGGTTCTAATGGGTTAATCTCTGTTTCCTGTGTGGATTTCTAGGTGACCGATAGATGTTCATGTAACAACAGGAACAAGAACGTACGACTGGAAACTGTGCAAAAAACCCAGCAGCAGATTTGCAGAGACGACCAGATGAAGCAGGAAACAGGAAAATGTTATCTGATCAACCCATTCAACCAGGTTATACCAGATGCAAGTTGTTTACATAACTTAATGCTGCTCTGCTTAAACAGACCAAGTTAAACTTAGGTCAGAAGTCAGGACGTTCGTGTGATTAATGCCTTTACCTGGAAAAAATAGTTGCAAAACTATGTAACCACCTACAGGAATAACCTGAATGACACCATATGAAACAAAGCAGTTTGTTAAACCTTGTCTGTGGAGATTCTCATTCATCCAGGTGAAGTTGTCTGAAGGTTGAGACTGGACGTCTTCTAGTTTGTAGAAACGTTTCTCCATCTATCCAGGTGGCTTCATCAGTCTGTGGGAAGTTGGTGAAGTGTCTGAGACGCAACTCGTCTTCATCTACCTGCTGCCCTTTCAACTATGCCCAGGAAGATCAAGACCACTTCACACGTCCCCCACAAAGGAGACACTTAACGACCCTGTAATGGTTGGAGGAGGAGTCACGGTAGTTGAGGTTTCACACCTACTCACTACCCTCACACCCCCTCTGTTCGCATAACGAACCCATTCTTCACAGGTGTTAAGTGAAACCCAACTGGAGGATAAATTAGTGGTCTTCACCAACTTCCCACAGACTGAAGAAGCCACCTGGATAGATGGTGAAACGTTTCTACTAACTAGAAGAAGTCCAGTTGCCATGACTCAACCTTCAGACAACTTCAACCTTGTTTGAAAGATCAAATCCTGATCAAAATCAAACTTCCCGTAACGTGTATTAGTGGGAGCTGTGAGCATGTTTTCCTCCTACGAGCCGGTTTCATCTGGTTTAACACTAGAAGTCCCAGAGATTTCTAACCCTCCTTTGGCCAAGTGGATGCTAACTGGCTAGTCTTTTGGCTATCATTAGCATCAATTCATGTGTAAATAAGGTCATTACCTGAGCAATCTGCAGGGGGTTTGGGGTGTGTGAGTGAATGGTTGCTGGTGGCTTGTTTGTATGCGTGGGGGAGGGATGGCTGCTAAAAGCAGAGAACTTGTTTGACCAGATTTCCCCTGCTTTGCTGCTCCTCAACCAAAAAAAAGAGCCTGTTTGTGGACCTGACAGAGACAGCGAAAGATGGCACAGTGTGGCATGAAGAACAGGTGGGGACGCGTCTCCCTTTCACCCCAATCAAAGCGTAGGCTGCAGATGGAGGCCAGGAAAAGTATCTCGAGTCGCCTTCAGAGCTTCCTGTGTTTCATCATCACCATGTTCATTGACATGCTTCATAGCATTCAAGAATAGACTATAAAAACATGCACAGGAAGATGTTCATGGTCCTCCCTGAACTAATGGCATTTATTGCAATTGTCATCTTGCGGGTGATTACCAAGGTTCCATCACGTAGTACCTTGGTAATGGTTGCTGGTGGCTTGTTTGTATGTGTGGGGGAGGGAGAGCTGCTAAAAGCAGAGAACTTGAGTCTCCTGGATGATTGAGAATCTTCACAGACTTGATTTACCATTCAATTCTTCATTCATGAATTCAATTCATTCTCACATTGGAATGTAGGGTGTTGCCCAGGTATAAAAAGGTATGAATTAACACATCTAATTGCACGCTGCTTGCTCTCAGATGAGAGGTAATTCCTTTTGTACTGAGGTGGATAAAATCTCACTGCACATAGCCACTACTTCAGTGCCCTCAAGAATTCTGTGGTGTACGAACCTCCTCTCCAAGAAAAGAAAATGCAGAGAAGACTCACCACACAGCAGGCCTTGGAAATGAACCTGAGTGAAGTAAACCCTTGCGACTCAGATGGAGAAGACATAGAACTTCAGCCGGATTCCGACTCAGTGCTGTCTGATCCGTCTTCAGGTTAGGTTTCATTTCATATTATT
The DNA here is from genome assembly GCA_030770545.1 of Macropodus opercularis. NCBI lineage: Eukaryota > Metazoa > Chordata > Actinopteri > Anabantiformes > Osphronemidae > Macropodus > Macropodus opercularis. The sequence continues at coordinate 4,059,874 of CM061105.1, forward strand.
TCCTATTTCATTTGAAACCAGTAAGTGGAAAACACCAAAAAAGCAGAGTGGAGTGACATAAATCATTCGTCACCAATTGCATCACGTCCTACAACCCTGGTCTACATATCACCGTTGATGAACGGCTTTTCCCGTCAAAGACTCGCTGCTGTTTCCTGCAGTATATTGCAACTAAACCTGACAAGTTTGGGATCAAGTTTTGGGTGGCTTGCGACCTAAAATCCAAGTACATTTGTAATGTCCTCCCATATCTTGGCAAGGACCCTAGTCGTCCCAGTGGAGAGAGACTGACTGAAAATGTAGTGATGAGGCTGATGGAACCATTCAAGGGCAGAAATGTTACCACGGACAATTTCTTCACATCGCTGTCACTTGCGCATAAACTTCTTAGCCGGAAAACTACGTACTACGCTGACGGCGTATGTTGCCCAAACGGAAGAAGACCGTCTACATTCTTAGCAGCATGCACAGCGTGATTCAGACTGAGAATACCAACAAAAGGAAGCCAAACACTGTCACCCTTTACAACACCACAAAGTGTGGCATGGATGTGATGGACCAGATGGTGTGGGAGTACACTGTCCGCACAGGGACACGGCGCTGGACAGTTGTCGTGTCCTATAACATGATTGACATGGCAGCACTGAATGCACATGTGCTGTATCAAGCAGGCACCGGAACGCAGGAAAGACGGGTGGACTTCCTGGTGGAGCTTGCAAGAGAGCTTGCAACTCTCATATGTGTGCGAAGAAGGCAAGAAAAGAACAATTGCTTTGGACCCAACCCTCCACACCTGGAAAAAGAGCCATGTGTCAGGTCAAACACCACTGCAAGAACAATCATGCCACTGTGCGATGTGTTCACTGCTACAGATACACATGTGGTAAATGCAGACGGCAGATACAATGGCAGTGCCAGGATTGTGAGCGATTGCTGGAATGTACTCACTCACTTTTTAATATTATTTGTAAATATGTGTACAAATGGTTGGTTTCTTTAATTCATTTTGTACTGTTTTTATCAATAAATCTTTGCAACAAAGGAAAAAAGCATGTGGTGATTTCTCCCTAAGATGCAAAGTGAAACACAAGTTTCCTTGAGGTGGCTCAGCATGGCCCCACGTTGTTTACATAACAAAAGCAATCGTTCACAGCTGATTAAGGGTATTAGCCTAAAGCCTTCGGGCCGATCGGCCCGCCGGCGGGTTTTATAGGTAGAAAGGCCAAATGGCCCATCTCTGGGACTTCTAGTGATAATGGGACACAATGATGCCTGACCTGTTACTTATGTTCATTCTACTACAGCCAAGGTGCCACTAAGTTAGGATGTTGGAAATGGAAGCAAGGCACTCATTTTTGGGGGGAAATATGCCTTGATCCTAATCCAGAACAGTGGCAGAGTTGTTGTCTTCAACAAGGCCTCCATCATTTGTAATCTCCAGCAGCACAAGTTGGGAGAATATTTCCCCAGTCTGCTTCAGTTTTTTTCTTTTTTTTATCTCCTTCACGTCCTCAGAAGACGAAGGAAGACAGAAATAAAATAGAGGATGAGGATGAGTTCAGAGGAAGAAAAGGACAAGAAGATTTGTCCTAAAGCTCAGTTTGAGTTTAGTGTTAAGCTTTCAATGATTCGCTCACGTTTGATAATGTTCGTCCACTTCATGAAAAAGCTGCAGCTGTTATCAGCTAACTGAGGCTAATAAATGATCAATGCTTTTACTGTGAATTGATGCTATATAGATAAAGCTCAACTGATCTGTCCATTAAACTGCTGGTTTCCATGCGTCTGTTGTTGCATCTGGAAAGTTGTCAAACAGGAAAGACGTCCTCAACGTAACTGGACTGTTTATTATTGTTATCTGAATTATGGCTGATGATGAAACTTCATCCTGCGTGAACCCTTTAAGCCTTTAAATTCATTTCTAGCTAAAGTTGTTTTGATGAATCAATTACCAAAAATGTCTCAAAGGGATCATTTTAAAGGATTTATAAACATCTCATTTCCAAAATCAGGATTTACTGAGATCCTGTGATGCGTCAGGCTTTAGAGGGAAGTTTTGTTGTGTTGGTATGAAGTATCAGAAAGAGGATACATACATACTACTACAATACATTTGACCAGTATTATTCAGGCTGAGTCACTGCATTCTGTCACAGGAGTCATAAAGTCAACAATCTGATGATGATGTTGTTTATTTCAAAGTCAGTTAAATAGTTCAGGTTATTAGTACATGTAGTAAATGAATACAAATCAAATTTGTTTTTGTTTCGTATGTACTTTGTGGCTGTTTCTTGGTTTTGTCTGTGTTTGTTCCAGTATTTTGGACCTTGTTATGTTTTGTGTTTACTCTATTGTTCAGTGATTTTTATTTGTTAATTCATATACCTACATGTTGCTGTTTTGTTTTCACCTCGTTTGTATTTCTTGCCTTGGTTCTGTTAAATTAGTACTTTAACGTGTTTGGTTTTCTGTCCTGTTTGCTAGTCTGAGCATTTTCTCTAAGTTGAGCCTGAGTACCCAGAAACTCTCTGCGAGGGAACCAGTTTCCACTTTGCACGCGTTCATCGTTCTCAGTCATGCGAGCGCTTACATAAGAATCCAGTGTGTTTGTAGTATTGTCAGAGTTTGTAACAGTGATTTTAAGTCAACTTGACTTAAATGTACATGAGCTGAGGTTCCTGCATGAACTCAATGTTTGGTTCTCATCGTTGTGTCGGTGGCCACAGTTTCTACCAGCTCTGCTGCTGCTTGTCTGAAGAACATTGTGGTTTTCTTCCATCGGTTTGTTTTGTTGTGGGACCACAGTAAAATCAGTCAACTTCATGTGTTTGTGTTTTTTCTGATGTTTATTAGTAGTTTATCTTTTCTCATTTGTCTCCCTCATTGAGCTCTGATGGTCTGCTCGAAATAATCGAGACAAAGCTGAGAAAGAAAAGCTTTTGGTTTTGTTACTGATCCTACATGACGTCATTTTAGTTTATTCTATTTCTTATTCTGCAGATAAGTAATTAACCTATTACATCTGTGTTTACCAGAGTCTCTGTGCTACGACTTGGTCAGTATTTCATGTACTTCTACTACCGTTGCTATATCTTGTGTTTTTGTTTCTCAGTGCTGCTGTTTTCTGGTGTAACCTGAACTCATCCATCAGACTAGTGGCTCAGATTAAAGGTACTAGAAGAAAACAGACCAGATCCATGTTAAGGTATCAGTTCAAGGTTTCTTCCACTAGATAGAGCTAAACTCTGATTGTCTGGAAATGTTTTCCTCACTGCTCTGTGGTGCTGGAGCCAAGCCAAGCTGTCAGTGGAAGAGAGGCAGGTCCACCTGAACAGGTCACCTGTCCATCACAGCACCACACACAGACACACAAACATTCCCACCAACATCTATGAAGCTCAGGTGTGTGTCTGCAGGGAGAGAAAAGGGCGTAAACACAAAACAAAAGACAGAGCAGCTGCACAATTCAATTTTAAAACTAGAAAAAGCATTTCCAGAAGAAAATGCACTGTGAATGCTTTAATGCTGAATGTAATCACCAAGAATTGCTGAAACATTTAAAACATAGCTGAAAGTAGCTGAAGAGGAATGGAAATTGCTTTAACACAGCTGAATGTTTGCAGAAGCTGAAGGAGTTGAAATTCAATTTAAAGAAAGTTGAAATAGATTGCTGAAATTGCTAAAAAGGTGTCTAAAGAAAGAGTTGCTCAATTTAAAAGTTAAATATTACAGTTAAAATATTTAATTTGAAAGAGCTGACATTAGCTGAAGCATTGAAAATATACAGTACCTTCATTTAAGCAAACATTTGAATATCAAAGTTAAACTGCTTTGTTTTAAAGAGCTCAAGCATTTCAAATATAGCTGAAGTAGCTGAGGAGGAATAGAAGATTATTTTAACAGAGCCGATTGTCTGTAGAAGCTGAAGCAGTTGAAATTCAATTTGAAGAAAGTTTAAATTGCTAAAAATGTGTCTAAATAGTTGCTCAATTTAAAAGTTAAATATTACAGTTAAAATATTTAATTTGTAAGAGCTGAAAGTAGCTTAAGCATTTAAGATATACAGTAGCTCAATGTAAGCAACCATTTGAATATTACAGAAAAAGTTTGGTTTTAAAGAGCTGAAGCATTTTACACATAGCTGAAAGTAGCTGAAGAGGAATAGAAAGTATTTTAACAGAGCTGAATGTTTGCAGAAGCTGAAGCAGTTGAAATTCAATTTGAAGAAAGTTGAAATAGATTGTTGAAAAGGTGTTTAAGGAGTTGCTGAATTGAAAGTTAAATATTAGTTAAAATATTTAATTTGAAAGAGCTGAAAGTAGCTGAAGCATATATACAGTAGCTCAACATAAGCAAACATTTGAACATTAAAGTTAAGGTGTTTTGTTTTAAAGAGCTAAAGAATTTCAAATATAGCTTAAGTAGCTGAAGAGAAAATTAAGTTAATTAAAAAAAGCTGAATGTTTGCAGAAGCTGAAGTAGTTGAATTTATATTTGAAGAAAGTTGAAAAGAATTGCTGAAAAAGTGTCTAAGGAGTTGCTGAATTCAAAAGTTAAATATTACAGTTAAAATATTTAATTTTAAAGAGCTGAAAGTAGCTGAAGCATTTAAAATATACAGTAGCTCAATGTAAGCAAACATTTGAATATTACAGTTAAGCTGTTTTCTCTCTATTAAAAGCAATGAATTGGAATGGTGCTTTTATTTTGAAAAGATTTGGAGGACGTCTGCGTGGTGAGTTACTAAATAGTCAAACACTCTAACTGACTGACCATTAATAAATTGAAGTTCAAGTAATAACCTCCATTGCCAGTATTCAGTTCAGCTATTTGAATAATTGGATTTATTTTGAAAGGACATGCAAATTGTGGTAGAGGGTCACAAACAATAAAACCAACCATTTTAGATAATATCCAGAATTATCTAACAATAATCAGAATTCTCTGCGTTAAATTTATGTATTAAAAATGTAATGTCATACTTTTATTTTGAAAGGAGTTGGCGGAAGTACGCCTTGAGTAATGACCCAGTTCAAACATTGACACTAACCATCACAATGATCAAGTAATAGGCAGAATTCTCAGTATTCAGTTGGTCTATTTGAGGTTTTAATCACTGTATGCTTTTATTTTGAAAATATCTGGAGGAAGTGTGTGTGGTTAATTACTAAACAATCAAACAGTCTCATTAACTGATCATTAATTTGCATGGAGCTGCTGCAGACACTGAGGAGTCTGAGCTGTCAGTCAAACTGTCCCTGGCACCTGTGAGGTTGTCATGGAGACCAGTGGCCAAAGGCGGGAAAATCTCCAGCTCATTGCAGTGAATGGTGAGGTGCACCCCTGCTAAATGGGCTTGTTGGAGAAAAACTATAAATGCTACCACAAAAATAACTTGATTTTATGAGAGCTGAGACTTTAATGAGCGACTGGTGTAAGTTTTATGTTCGAGGACTGAAAATTGTGGCCACAGCAGCGATTTCAAAACGTGTCATCTTCTGTGCGACGGAGCGAAAACAGGACAGATGTTACTATTACAGTCTATGGGGAGACGTCAGCGCGTCACGGACTTTAAAGGCTGATAGAGAGAAATGCGTAGATCTGTTGGCTTAACATGACACATCATTAGAAAGAAGACAGACATGGCTACGTTTTAGTGAAAAAATTAAGTTAAAAGAGTAAGGATTGCGGCTGTATTGACAATTTTAAAAGAGAAAAGTTGATTTAAAAATTGAGCCCCTCACACTCTGGCTGTGACATCACTCACTGTACCTCATCCAATACACACTAATGGAAAAGCTGAAATTTTTCCAAAAACCATGCTGTGCTTAAACTGTCATAAATCAGAAACTATAGAAGATATTAAAAAGCTGAATGGATCATTAATAGCTGAATATTTGAAGAGTATTTTAAAGTTTAAATGGCGTCTGTAGCTTAAAGTATGCTGAAGCAGTTAGAGCTGAAAGAAGACAAAGCTGAAAAGGATTTGAAAAGCTTTCTCCATTCATTTTAATGGGCAAAAATATTTGAAAAAAGCTTAATAATTCAAAAAATATGAAAGATATGAAAAAGAAAAATGGAAGCACACCTCTCCTTAAAGAGCTGAATATTTTGATATTTGAATTATTTCTATAGCTTAAAGCATGCGGCAGCAGTTAAGTACGCTTTACAGCATTCACAGGGATAATAAAGATTAGGAAAACAAACCTGTGAATGCTCTAAAGCATTCACAGGGATTAACTATTAAAGCACATGAATTAACAGAATTTCATTTGTTTCACAAAAGCAAATCAATGACTCTGAGACAAACAATAAACTTTACTGTTATTATTATTATTATTATTATTAGAATCCTCTGTAACAATGATTTTTGTGTTTATGAATATTTTTGAAAACTTTTGCTGTTTAACATATTCACATTTCTCAAAGGAAGAAACATTTTAAGAAAACTTATATCAAATTATCACAATTTAATGTACAAACAGATACAGACTTAATTAAAAGCAAAAATGAAAACAATGTAATGAAAATCAATGGATCCATTTCAACAATAACCAGATCTGATGATGTAAAGATTTTTAATAGATCTGAATGTTCAACACTGCAACATAGTATAGAAGCAAATGTAGAAGAGAACATTTCCATAGAGTGACTTTGCATCAGCAGCTCCATGCTCCAGTGATCTGGGAGAGTTTATAGTCCTGAGAGCTGAACACTGGATGACTGACAGCTGTCCTTCATGACAACACAAGACCCAGAAATCCTCCTCATCAGCAACATGACTCTGGTCTCCGTCCTCATCTGGACTCTCCTCTGCTGCTGCTTCACAGGTAAAGTCCAGAGAATCCAACTCCTCTCCTCTATGAACATGTGTCTCTGAAATGAAGCCACTGAACCATGATGCTGCTTCATGTTGTTGTCTCTGTGTCCTCAGAGTCCAGAGGTCAGGTCACAGTGACTCAGCCTGGAGCAGTGAGAACCACACTGGGAGGAACCGTCACCATCAACTGTGGAACCAGTCAACGTGTGGCTGGTGGAAACCATTTAGCCTGGTACCAACAGAAAAGTGGAGAACGTCCAAAACTGCTATTTTATTATGTGAACAGCAGAGTTTCAGGGATTCCAGATCGTTTTAAAGATGGTGGATCAAACTCTGACTTCACTCTGACCATCAGTGGAGTCCAGGCTGAAGATGCAGCAGTTTATTACTGTCAGAGTCTTCATGACATAAACAGTCAGCATGTGTTGACACAGTGAAAAACCGTCGTACAAAAACCTCCCTCAGTCAAAGTGAACAGAAACTGAACTAACTGCTGCAGCTGAAGCTACTGACACACACACACACACACACACACACACACACACACACACGTGTCTCACTACACTTGATGAAACACACATTGACATCATATATTCAGTCACCATTTACCATTGACGTTTTGAGCTAAATGTTAAAAGTGTAATGACCTTTGACCTCAAAAAACATGGTGACACAGATCAACATTAAAATCAACATCATCAAATATTCCAGATAAATATATCAATAACATTCAGCTGTTGTGAGGCCTTCTGTCATTATATATATCATCATATATCATCTTCAGCACATTAAGTAAATTTGTTGGATGTCTTTTTTATGTTTTTATATGAATGAGGGAATGAAACAAAAGATGATGGAATCATCTCCTTAAATCTGACAACAGCATCAACAGATAAACATCTGCTGTAGTAAAACTTCTTTCCAATTGTTGTCAGGTCTGTTATGGTAAATTCAAAAGACAGTAAGAAATGGTCAGAGCCTTTAGCTGCCAAGCTCCAGGTCAGGTTCTAGAAGCAGACACCCTCTCTAGTTTTAAAACTAGGCTTAAAACCTTTCTTTTTGACGAAGCTTATAGTTATAGATGGTTCTGGTCTCTCTGAACCGTCTCTTAGTTAAGCTGCTGGAGTCTCCAGAGACTATTTATGTCAGATGTAAAACTAATCAGCCTATAGATGATGACGTCCTAAATTCCTGATTTATGATACTAATACTCGTCAGCCTGGAGTCTCTGACCGTTTCAGTGCAAGTTATTCTGGTATTGACTCCTCTGACCATCGGTAGAGTTCAGCCTGAAGATGCAGGAGTTTATCACTTTCAGCAGGAAAACAGCTTCCTGCTCACACAGTGAAACAACGTCGTACAAAAACCTCTGATCTGCACTAAGTTAAGAAAGTTGAGAAAAAGATGTTGATGTGTAGAATGATGGACACTGATGTTATTTTAATTGATTATTACTTTCTAAACAAATCATTTGCTGTGGTTTCTACATGTCAGAAACATTTAAACTGTGATGAGACGTGTGTTGTGTTCAGATCGAGGCAGAAACGTTTTAACTCATATTGATTTAAAACTAACGATTCAACTTCATTTCAATGACAGATTTGTTTTTTTAATTTCAACACTTAATCCAAGAACTGAATAAAACAATCACCCACCACAGAGAAACAAAAGACTCGTTTGTGAGTCTTGGCTCATTAATGTGAACTTGTTACAAAAAACACCAATAGAAACAGAAAGACACAGAATCTCTTGATCCACTGAGCTCCTCTATTTCCATCTTGTGTCCACGAACATGTCTCCATTGTTCATGTTATTAACTTTGCATCTCTGTTCTCTTGTAGTTGATTCTTTTTCATTTTTACAGGAATCATCAGACTTAGTGAAACACAAAACAACAAACGTCCATGTTCAATAGGCTGCGAAACATGAATAAAACCTCTATAAAATGCATCTTATTCATATTAATTATTTTATAATGCTGTAAACAACAGGTTTTATAGTAGAATTACTAAGGATTTAGGCTCAGATGTTCTCCAACTGTTTATTTATTTAAAATAAATTGATGAAGGCAAAGAAAAAAAACATTTTAAAAACAATATTTTATTGCCTGAAAACACAAAGATAATTTTACAATATTGTAAAATGTGATTTTGATGTAGAAACAACTTAAAGAGTGAGAGAGAAGGAAGCAGAGAACAAACTGAAAGCAGTAGCAGAGTGAAAACCAACGAGTCGCATCAGTACTGGAGGCAACGATCTCGTCTCACGGTCTCTGTGACCGGACTGTGGGAGCCCTGGGAGGCCTCACAGGTCACAGAGCCCAACGCCGACCACTGCTCTGCAGGGATCCTCAGGGTGCTGCTCCAGCTGTAGCGACCGTCCTGTCCAAGCACGCCAGCGCTGCTGCTCTCCTCCCAGCTGCTGCTGCCGCTGATGCTGCTGCTGCTGCTGCTGCTGCTGGCGTCCACCTTCCAGGACAGAGTCCAGTCTGAGGGGAAGCCCTTGTTGGCCAGACACATGAGCGTGGCCTTCCCCTGCTGCAGCTCCTCACTGGAGGGAGGCAGCACCGTCAGGGTGGGACGAGCATCACCTACAGTAGGAGACACCAGTCAGCTTAGAGGACACACAGCACTCAGCTGTCAATCAAACAGCAGAGACTGGACACCTTCACTGTGACACTTGATTTAGTCCTTTGAGGAGTTTCTGGCAGATGTTTGTTCTGCTCCATCAGTCACTGACTCACACATTGTTTCACTTCCTTTAACAAACCTCTCATGGAAATCAGCTCAGAAACGATCATCACACAGTTTAACCTGAAATATTTCAAACTACACAAGACTCTTTACTGAAAAATCAAAACCTTTAACTTCGGATCATTTTTAAATATCAAGTGGAAACAGAAAATCGACAAAATGAATGAATCGTTCATGAAATGTTAAAATATCAATTATGTTCAGTTAAATTCTTCAAATTATTTAAACTACACTTAACAATTAACACAAACTCATTAACACTTCAGAGCATTTTGAAAAATCCACGTTCATCTTCATTCCCCTCAAGATTGAAACTGAATTTGGATTCAATTTAACAACAGTTTGTAAGAGAGGAAATAAAGTTGATAAAAAATATATCAACAATCAAGAATCAAAGATTTTTCTTTGCTACAAGTTGTTTAAAGTCTAAAAAAAGACATTCTCAACATGTCATGACAGTAAATGTTTCACACTGAGTTTCCTATAAGTTGAAGGCAGAAAAATAAAAACACACTGATCTGTGACATAAAAACAAAGCTTGATGAATGAGATGAATACATCCTAAATTAATTTAAAATATCAATTCACAGTTTATAGTATTTGTTTGTAAACTTACTTCCTACATTCAGTCTGGTTCCTCCACCGAACGTCCACCACAGTGAAACAAACTAATGAAGGCGTCGAACAAAAACCTCAGACTGTAGAGACACAGTCTGACTCTAAACTGAGCTCAACTAACAAACTGACAAAATTTTACCTTCATTAATTGGTGACTCTGAATTTTTCTATTTGTGTTGTTAAGGCAAAATTAGTTTTCAGTAAGATATTTTGCTAAAACCTATTGACATAAACCTTCTACTTGAAAAAAAAACGTTTTTACTGATCCACCTAACAGAAAAAAATATCAAAAAATAAATATAAAATAAATAATTTAAAAGAATAGCCCTGAAAAAGTTTAGAAACATTTCACTTACTTCCAACATCCAGTCTGGTTCCTCCACCAAAAGTCAACCACAGTGAAACAAACTAATGAAGGCGTCGTACAAAAACCTCAGATTGTAGAGACACAGTCTGACTCTGACAAACTGAACTAAAGCTACAAACCTACAAGAGTCAACTTTACTGTTACATTTAAAGTCTGTCTATCATGTCAACTGACACGTAGTTATTTTTATTATTATTTATTTTTGGTTAAACTTTTCTAAAACATATTTTGTCTTTTCTTTCTATATCTGTAGAAACAGTTTCTTAATTTAGTTATTATAAAGGAAATAGAACAAAAACACATTTTAATTGAAATCTTTCTGTGTTTAACTTACTTCCAACATTCAGTCTGGTTCCTCCACCGAACGTCCACCACAGTGAAACAAACTGGTTGAGTGGTCGAACAAAAACCTCAGACTGTAGAGACACAGTCTGACTCTGACACAAACAAACTCTACAGACACACATGAAAACATTCACTTTGACATTATCAAGTAATAAAAAATGTTTTTTGTTACAATTATTTACATATTATATGTTTAAACCTGTTCTAATTCTAGTGTGTGTGCTGTAATTGAATGATTCATAACCAAACGTATCAACTTAATGTTCCAAACATAAACACCATCATGATTATATTGATCAAGTCCTTGTTCCCCAGAAACTGAACTACTGTAATTGCTGCAGCTGGAAGCTACTGACACACACACAGCCCAACATGTGTCTCCCTATACTCCTGGAAACAGACATTGACATAATACATTAATTTATCCTTCACACAGTGTTGCTACAAATGCTGTTTGAAGTTGTGAGGATAAAGTTAAACGTCCTCAGAAGAATGAAAGTGGAAGGACCTCTGTACAGCAAAGTCTCATGACCTCTGAGCTGGACTGATCAACACCTTGTGAGCAGTGAGGAGGAGACACACTGACGTGGAGACGACAGCTCCAGCTGACCAACGTGTTTTTAAATTCGATTCCATTCCAACATGATAAAAATGTCTTTACGTGATAACGTAAAAACCTTTAAGTTTAGAGACACAGCTCTGATTTTGAAATAAACCTTAAAACCTTGAAGATTCAAATAATGTAGTGTTTAAAGCGTAATGCAACTCTACAGAAAGAAGCTCAGAGATAAAAACACAAGTAACATACATAATTAATTTAATTGATATTTACTAAAATTATAAACATGTAATCAAAATCTAAATTTACAAATGTAAAGTCAGTCAGAACACATTTCTGAAACCAAAGCACAAGAAATGAGCCAGAAGCCCATCCTGATCAATGATTTGATAAAAGAAATAATTAATATGATCATATCAAACAAGTCCTTGTTGGAGTCAGTGGGAGCATTTCCATAGAGTGACTTTGCATCAGCAGCTCCATGCTCCAGTGATCTGGGAGAGTTTATAGTCCTGAGAGCTGAACACTGGATGACTGACAGCTGTCCTTCATGACAACACAAGACCCAGAAATCCTCCTCATCAGCAACATGACTCTGGTCTCCGTCCTCATCTGGACTCTCCTCTGCTGCTGCTTCACAGGTAAAGTCCAGAGAATCCAACTCCTCTCCTCTATGAACATGTGTCTCTGAAATGAAGCCACTGAACCATGATGCTGCTTCATGTTGTTGTCTCTGTGTCCTCAGAGTCCAGAGGTCAGGTCACAGTGACTCAGCCTGGAGCAGTGAGAACCACACTGGGAGGAACCGTCACCATCAACTGTAGAACCAGTCAGAATGTTTATAATGGGAACTATTTATCCTGGTACCAACAAAAAAGTGGAGAACGTCCAAAACTGCTCTTTTATTATGTGAACGACAAAGTGTCAGGGATTCCAGATCGTTTTAAAGATGGTGGATCAAACTCTGACTTCACTCTGACCATCAGTGGAGTCCAGATTGAAGATGCAGCAGATTATTACTGTCGGAGTGCACATCACATAAACAGTCAGTGGGTGTTGACACAGTGAAAAACCGTCGTACAAAAACCTCCCTCAGTCAAAGTGAACAGAAACTGAACTAACTGCTGCAGCTGAAGCTACTGACACACACACACTTGTCTCACTACACTTGATGAAACACACATTGACATCATATATCCAGTCGCACTTTACACTGACTCTAACCTAAACCTCATTCTAACACTTTTTGTAAAACACATTCTCAATAAAAAATGCGACTGTGTGACGTGAGACTTAATTGTTCTTATGAGAACAATAGTGGAACAAAGTTTAAACCGTGTCATGACCTTTCATCCCTTATAATCATAACTTATAATAGAAGACAGATATTCCTACTTTATAAACACATAAAAACACAGATCCCCAAAAAAAAAATCCAAAACATGATCACAACAAGTCCCAAAAAAATGAATGAATGTATAATAAATAATATAGTGTGTATTAGCCTGATATCTGGTTAAACTGTAATAACTCAGGTGAATCATATAAACTCATCCAAAGCTCTAGTAAAGCGACGAACTGGACTTTCTGGTGAAAAAAAGATTCTCTCTGCAGCTGATCTGATCAACAACTTTATGTTTTCTAGTTCTGATGACATGTACAACTGATTTTCATATTCATGTTTCATCACAGTTTAACTTAGTGAAATCACTTTGTCCTAAACGTGTCAAATCACTAATGACTACAACCACATTATTCAGGTTGATCAGTAAATGTGGAGAGTGAAGCTCTGAGCAGTGAGGAGGAGACACTGACGTGGAGACGACAGCTCCAGTGACTGACTGTGTGTGTTTGCATATGTGTCCTGTGTCTGTGCTCCAGCTGTTAAGAGACCAGTGTTGATCAGTGTCTGTCCAGGTCTTTCAGAGACACTGACACAGCGGCAGCACCATGATGATGTCTCTGACTCTACTGCTGGCCACCCTGGGGCTCCTTGTTCAGGGTGAGACTCTCTCTTCAGGATGGAGCCAGGTTCACCACAGTGATGGAGAAACACTGAAACAAGCAGCACTGAGCTTCTTCCATCTGTTCTCCATGTTCAACCAATGATCCTCTTCTGTTTGGATGTTGATCATCTTTCTCCAAACTGGCTTTGTCTCAGTGACGCTTCTCCTCTGTTTCATCTTTGACAGGTTCATCTGGAGACGTCGTCCTGACTCAGACTCCTGGAGCTTTGTCTGTTGCTGCAGAACAGACTGTTACTATCAGATGTAAATCCAGTTCAAGTATTGGTAGCAACCTTCACTGGTTCCTTCAGAAACCTGGAAATGCTCCTAAACTCTTTGTTAGACTCTCTACAACCCGTCATACTGGAGTTTCTGACCGTTTCAGTGGAAGTTATTTTGGTACTTACTTCACTCTGACCATCAGCAGAGTTCAGGCTGAAGATGCAGGAGTTTATTACTGTCAGCAGGGTTTCAGCTTCCCGTTCACACAGTGAAACAACGTCATACAAAAACCTCCTCAGCTGCAGAGGAACTGATCTGAACTAACAGCTGCATGAGACAAAGATTCAAATCCTGACTGACACAAAGTTCATGAATCAACGTGTGCAACAGTTTTACAAAATTATTATTTCATTACATCTAAATTTTCTTTATTATCTATTTACATTTTACACAGTTTAGTGACTGTATTTGTTTGAACTCCTCTCAGATGTAGATGTGCTGAGGGTTACACAGCTGTCAATCAAACACCAGCCTCTTGGTGATTTTGTACTTTTCTAAGTTTGTCTCCTTCCAAACACTACAACCAGCAATAACCTGCCTGTGCTCACATGTAGCTTCTCTCAGTCTGATCAGCTGCTTCTTCTGTGTCTCTGCACTTTAACATAAAGGAAAATGTTGGAGGAGCAGTTGATGTGTCTGGAGGTTTACAGAGAATAAATACATTCAAGTTACAGAGTTTATGAAATATTATTGATTGTTGATTTTAGTCCTAATGAAGTTTCTGTCTCATGTTTATTCTGCTTCATCAGTTACTGACTCACACGTTGTTTCACTTCTCTGTAACAAAACTTTTCCTACAGATCAGAACAGAGAGAATCATCTGACAGACTGACCTGAAATCAAACAGCATCAATACATAGAAGCTTTATTATAATTAAACCCTCCACTATACATCACATTATTACAAAACATTACAATATATACTGTAGAGAGAATACGAACATAAATACAACTAAAACTTACAGGATGTCATTTGTGTGAATTCTAGTCAGTATTTCTTATTAAAAAATCACAAATAAAATTATTAAAGCTTTAGTTTCCAAATACCAGTTTTTTTCTAACACTAGTTAATTAGTGACAACTCTTGATCAGTTATTGGGAGCATTTCCATAGAGTGACTTTGCATCAGCAGCTCCATGCTCCAGTGATCTGGGAGAGTTTATAGTCCTGAGAGCTGAACACTGGATGACTGACAGCTGTCCTTCATGACAACACAAGACCCAGAAATCCTCCTCATCAGCAACATGACTCTGGTCTCCGTCCTCATCTGGACTCTCCTCTGCTGCTGCTTCACAGGTAAAGTCCAGAGAATCCAACTCCTCTCCTCTATGAACATGTGTCTCTGAAATGAAGCCACTGAACCATGATGCTGCTTCATGTTGTTGTCTCTGTGTCCTCAGAGTCCAGAGGTCAGGTCACAGTGACTCAGCCTGGAGCAGTGAGAACCACACTGGGAGGAACCGTCACCATCAACTGTAGAACCAGTCATAGAGTAGATGAGGGTGATGACCTTTCCTGGTACCAACAGAAAAATGGAGGAGTTCCCAAGCTTTTTATTTATAATACTAACAGTCGAGCATCAGGGATTCCAAATCGTTTCACAGGCAGTGGATCAAACACTGATTTCACTCTGACCATCAGTGGAGTCCAGACTGAAGACACAGGGGTTTATTACTGTCAGGGGGATTTCTATTATAACAGCCCGTCTTCGTTGACACAGTGAAAAACCGTCGTACAAAAACCTCCCTCAGTCAAAGTGAACAGAAACTGAACAAATTGCTGCAGCTGGAAGCTACTGACACACACACACACACACACACACACACACACACACACACACACACTTGTCTCACTACACTTAATGAAACACACATGAACATAATACATTCAGTCGCACTTTACACTGACTCTATGCAAAATCTCATTCTAACACTTTTTCATAAACACATTCTTAATAAAAAACGCTGTGAGACTGTGTGACATAAGATTTAATTGTTCTTATGAGAACAGTAGTGGAACAAAGTTTAAACAGTAAAGCGTCAGGACCTTTAATCCCTTATAATGATCACTTATAATAGAAAACAGATATTCCTACTTCACAAAGACATAAAAAAAAAACATAGATCACCATAAAAAGCCGACAAAATGATAACGACATGTCCTAAAAAATAAATTAATGTATAATAAATAACATAGTAGTAGTCTAACAAACTCTATGACATCTAGTCAAACTGCATCAACTCAGGCGAATCATATAAACTGATCCAAAGCTCTAGAACAGACACAAAATGGATCTTTGTGGTGAAATAATGATTCTCTCTGCAGCTGATCTGTTTAACAACTTTATGTTTTCTATTTCTGCTCACATGTGGGAATTCTCATCAGCATCTTTCCATGTTTCATCACAGTTTAACTTGGTGAAATCACTTTGTCCTAAACGTGTCAAACCACTAATGACTACAACCACATGATTCAGGTTGATCAGTAAATGTGGAGAGTGAAGCTCTGAGCAGTGAGGAGGAGACACTGACGTGGAGACGACAGCTCCAGTGACTGACTGTGTGTGTTTGCATATGTGTCCTGTGTCTGTGCTCCAGCTGTTAAGAGACCAGTGTTGATCAGTGTCTGTCCAGGTCTTTCAGAGACACTGACACAGCGGCAGCACCATGATGATGTCTCTGACTCTACTGCTGGCCACCCTGGGGCTCCTTGTTCAGGGTGAGACTCTCTCTTCAGGATGGAGCCAGGTTCACCACAGTGATGGAGAAACACTGAAACAAGCAGCACTGAGCTTCTTCCATCTGTTCTCCATGTTCAACCAATGATCCTCTTCTGTTTGGATGTTGATCATCTTTCTCCAAACTGGCTTTGTCTCAGTGACGCTTCTCCTCTGTTTCATCTTTGACAGGTTCATCTGGAGACGTCGTCCTGACTCAGACTCCTGGAGCTTTGTCTGTTGCTGTAGAACAGACTGTTACTATCAGATGTAAATCCAGTACAAGTATTAGTAGCTACCTTCACTGGTACCTTCAGAAACCTGGAAATGCTCCTAAACTCCTTGTTAGAGTCTCTACAACCCGTCATACTGGAGTTTCTGACCGTTTCAGTGGAAGTGGATCTGGTACTGACTTCACTCTGACCATCAGCAGAGTTCAGGCTGAAGATGAAGGAGTTTATCACTGTCAGCAGGGTTACACTCCGTTCACACAGTGAAACAACGTCGTACAAAAACCTCCTCAGCTGCAGAGGAACTGAAATCAATGAACAGTTACACAGAAACCAAAACACTTTCTGTGTTAGAATCATTAGCAACTTACACTTGAGCTGAGATGGACCAAACTATTTAAAAGATGAAATGATTCTTTCTATAATGACTTTGCAGAACAATGAAAATCTAAATTCATTAACTAACTTCACCCCAACTGAAACAACAACAGTATTTAGAAAACAACGAGTCTACACAATGAGTCTCACAGTTACCATCAACATGTCCTGTTCATCTAATGCTCTGATATACTGAGCATGAAGCAAAGAAGGAAACAGTGGTGATACTGTCTTTCTTATCTACTGTGATTATTCTACAATGAGCTTTTATTTATCAGACCCTTGTTTTGTAAATTCACACTATGGTAGATTCAGTAACAGTCACATTCTTTAAGACGGTGGCATTTTAACATCTGACCTGCCAGGTGCAGCCTGTCTTTACTCTATTCTGATTCTGATTGACCGATTGATTAATAATCACCGATAATCATCATATTGATTACTGATAAACATCATCACGGCCTTATTGATAATTGATAAACATTGTCATGATCATATTCCTTACTAATAAACATCATCATGATCACATTCATCAATATTAATAATAACGTTGGGTTACTTAACGTAAGCCCTGGTTCTTTGATAACAGAGTGAGGTGTTTCACTATGGGAACCGCTCCGGCGTGACCAACTATGGAAGCTCCAATGACATCACGTCTGTCCCTGACAGACAGGTTGAGCCGTGTCCAGGCTCCGCCCACCTCATATTGACACGGTCGACCTCCCCTCTTAAGCCATTCTAAGTGGCTTTCTTTCCGTGCTCATGCAAGGAGGGGAGTGTTGGTGAAACACCTCACACTGTTATCAAAGAACCAGGGTTTAGGTTAAGTAACCCAACGTTGTTTTTCTAACTTCGCTCAGTGTTTCACTATGGGAGATATAGCCCACTCCCGGATTGCATATAATCTCCCGAAGCCAAAATAAAGAGGGACCAACAACCACTGAATCAAACTGAGTCTGATCCCTCCGCCTCTAAGACTGCATGAGCCAGAGAAGGTTTGGCCACATCCAGCCTGTAAAACCGCACAAACGTGTGTGGAGTAGCCCAGCTAGCTGAAGCACAGATATCCTGGACTGAAATTCCCCTAAACAGAGCCCACGAAGTGGCCATGCCCCTCGTAGAGTGGGCTCTCAGACCCTGAGGGGGCTGGGCCCCCTTGCACTCGTACGCCAGACTTATGGCCTTCACAATCCAGTGGGACAGTCTCTGGCGGGATAGCGGCTTTCCCTTATGAGGGGCAGCCCATGAAACGAACAGCTGGTCTGACTTCCTGAAAACAGCCGTCCTGTCCACATAAGTGTGGAGGGCCCTAACAGGACATAGGGTGTTTAGCCGTCGCTCCTCTTCTGAGAGAAAAGGGGGGCGCGTGGAAAGCTAACAGCTCCACAGTAGAGCACCTGTATGAGGGATCCAAAACCTTGGGAACAAACGCAGGATTGGGCCTGAGATAAGCCTTTACCAACCCTGGGGCCCACTGCAAGCAAGAGGGGCTGATAGAAAGCGCCTCCAAGTCGCTAAAACGTTTTGCTGTGGTAAGGGCCAATAGCAGTGCAGTTTTAAGTGAGAGAAACTCAAAACCCACAGCATCAATAGGCTCAAATGGGTGATGAGAGAGGGCATCTAAGACCAACATCAAATCCCACACAGGAACCAGGGACCTGGAAACTGGGAGCCTGCGACGGGCCCCTTTCATAAACTGACAAATCAACGGGTGCTGGCCAGCCGACTTATCACCGAAACCCACGTGGCACTCTGGCTGCCAAATAGACTTTAATGGTAGAAAAGGCTCTTCCTTTCTCCAATAAGTCCTGAAGGAAGCATAGAATATCCACCACTGAACACTGAAAAGAAACAGTGGCCCTAGACTCACAATACTCCTCAAAAATCCGCCACTTCCCACCATATAGACGACGGGTGGAAGCGGCTCTTGCGTTCTGAATCGTGTCGACGACTCCAGGAGGTAGGCCTGCTGCATTCAAGTTCGGGCGTCCGCATCGGAGAGGGAGAAAAACGCAGGGCAGTGAGTGTTCTCTCGTGATGCAAACAGGTCCACGGTGGCCTGGCCGAACCGCTCCCAAATCTGCTCCACCACCTGTGGGTGGAGTCTCCATTCTCCGTACAAGGGATTTCCCCTTGACAGCAGATCGGCGCCACGGTTCAACACACCCGGCACGTGAGTCGCCCGTAGGGATAAAAACCTGGCGCTGCTTCACAGAATTAGCTTCTGGGCTAACATATGTAACTGCATGGACCGAGTGCCCCCTTGGCGGTTGATATAAACTACAACTGTGGAGATGTCCGACTTTACCAGGACATGATGGCCCTGTAGGAAACCCTGAAAAGGTTTCAGAGCTAAAAACACCGCTTGTAGCTTCAACACATTTATGTGGCTCCGAGCCATTCCCGGGGTCCAAACGCCGTTCACAGCTCTCCCCATAAAGGTAGCGCCCCAGCCTGACAGTGACGCGTTTGTTGTCAGCGTCCTCCTGGTTAGCACCGCCCCTAGGGGAACTCCCGACGCCAGAGTACCCGGCTCTCTCCACAGCTGGAGGGTCGAGATGCATTCGCGAGTCACCGTCACTCTGCGTCGGAGGTGCCGCCGAGGGCAGAGCCGCAGGGACGCAACCAAGCGTTGAAAGTCCCTCATTAACAGCAGCCCCAAGCGCATCCAAGCGAGATGACTGAAGCCATAAGGCCGAGGAGTCGGAGGCACCGTCCCTTCCTCGGGACAACGAAGTACCGGGAGTAAAAACGTTGACAGGCTTCCTCGCTCGGTACGACTCTGATCGCTCGTTTGTGTACGCCCTCTTGTGGGGGCGGCGAGACCTGATATACCTTTTTCTTTATTTTGTTTTTGCATTCTGCCCTCGGCCCTGTGCCTGCAGAAGTGCATATTTTATTTTGTCTTTTAGAAAACTTTGATCAAGCGTGGCTGCTTGGTTGAACTGGGGAGTGCTTGGTGACGGGGGGGGTCAGGTCAGGTAGGTCGCCTCTTTTTCACCTCGCTGGGGTGGGGAGGATGACCTGTTGCAAACGAGTGCTTACCCCATGGCCTGGTGTTAGCTGGCTTAGCCTGCTGGTTGGGCTGCTGACTGGTCTGTCTGGGTGCCCTGGCCGTGTCCTGCCTGCCCCTGGCTGCTGCGGCTGAGGCAGCAAAGCCAGCCCTGGGCGCCAGGGGAGGACGTGGGGTGAGCTTTCGTGGTAGACAGAGGTTGAAAGCTTCACCCTCTTGTTTTCTGAGAGTGCTGGTCTCTTTCATTTTCTCCAAGGCTGGTCCAAAGAGACCCTTGGAGGGGTCATATGTGGCATCCATCATCTCTGCCTTCTGAGCATCACTCAAACCCGACAGGTTCAACCAGAGGGCTCTCTCTCCAGAGACTGACAGCCCCATCACTCGGCCAGAGCCCTGAACCGCTCCCCTGGAAGAGCACAGGATGAGGTAATTTACAATGCAAATCTCATCCCACAGAACCGGGTTAGGAGACCCTGAGTCCAGCTGGCGTCCCATCTCCTCTAAAATCTTAGCCTGGTATGCTGACAGCAGAGTAGTAGCATTCAGAGAACACACAGACTGGGCTGCGTATTTATACGTTCTCTGAAAAATGGAGGCGGTGAGGCGATCCATTTTATTTGGCAGAGAGATATTAGAAGAAGCAGACATCGTTCTGCGGTTAGGGTGAAGGTGATATGCCACTGAAGGCTCCACCGCTGGGGGTTCGGACAGCCCCAGCTCCGCCATGTTCTGGATCTCCAGCTTCGAGTAACCCTTGGTAGGAAGTTTACTCTTAAAGGGGCTTGACCAGTAACGGCTCATCTCCCTCATGCAAGCAGGGACTGCCGGTAAAGCTGTTTGGATGGCGCCTGAGCTGGCGGAAGCCTCTTACCATCATATAAGTCCCTCTCTACCCCCTCAGAGTCTTGTGCTGCCGGCCATGGGATGTTAAGCCTGGCTGCAGCTCGTTTACAGACCTCGTACAGGTCGTCCTCGACTGGGGTAACAGCGTCTGAGGCACTGGGAGGCCTGGACTGCTGTGCGGGGAAGGTGGAGTCTCCCTCTTCCTCCATATCATCCGAGTCGAGGAGGTCAGAGCCGCAGTCTGCCTCGTCGCCGGGTTCTCCCTCCCCGCGGTCGAGAAATTCCTCAAACAGCGAGTGGAGATTCAATGTCCATCGCGTCCGCCCAGCTCATCTTAGCTCGCGGAGGATGAATGTCGGTAGTAGGGGTGGTAGCTACCAGACAGGGGTCCTGACTGTTAGCCACCGCTACCCTTAACCTCCTTTCTAGGATCTTTACTGGCATTCCCGCACAGTTTGGGCACACTTGCGGGTCAGCCAGTGAAGCCTGTGCATGCTTAACGCCCATACAGGCTATGCACATAGGGTGAGGGTCCCTGCACGACACCGACGAGCCGCATGGCACGGGGCACGGGTGGGATGCAGCCTCTTTCGTCTTCAACTCCGGACCTTTGGTAGGTAGCCGAGGAAAACAGTTCACCTTAACACGTACACCGTCTCCTAAAAAGCGTATGCAATAGTCATTGCTTACCCAGCGCACTCAAGGCTTACACCTGAGACCTGCGTTCGGCGACGTGCTCCTTGACGGGTCGTCTGTGAACTGTTTAACAGATACCAGGTTGCCTGGATACGCTGAGGGAGCTTCTAGTTTCTCACGGGAAGAAAGCGAGAATGGCTTAGGAGGGGAGGTCGACCGTGTCAATATGAGGTGGGCGGAGCCTGGACACGGCTCGACCTGTCTGTAGGGGACAGACGTGATGTCATTGGAGCTTCCATAGTTGGTCACGCCGGAGCGGTCCCCATAGTGAAACACCGAGCGAAGTTAGAAAAAGAACAATAATTCATAGTAATTTTACAGTGCTGATGATGTAAAGATGTAAATAGATCTGATTGTTCAACACTGCAACATAGTATAGAAGCAAATGTAGAAGTGAGCATTTCCATAGAGTAGATCTGAACTAATAGTTACTGTTCATTCAACATATGAACAGATGGCTTCACCTCAGAATATTATGGCTTTTATTAAAATGTTTTTTTTTTGTCATTTAGGTCATTTTTTAAAATTGTGAAATTTGAAAAGTCGCAATAAATAATTTTAGTTTATTTTCCAAGCTATCATATAAACGTAAACACTTTTCAACTTGTTCAATAAATTTTGAGCCACAATTAAGAAAATCATAGAAAGTTTATAAGTAAATAAGTTGAGTTTTTAATTAACTTTTATCATTATAATTCCAAAAGATCCAGATTCATAAAAAAATGAAACCAATTCGACAATTATTTCTTTGATAGTTAATACAGTATTTAAGTAAACATACTTTTATTGTTAAACATTTTCACATTTCTCAAAGCAAAA
This sequence comes from Macropodus opercularis, assembly GCA_030770545.1. Lineage (NCBI taxonomy): Eukaryota > Metazoa > Chordata > Actinopteri > Anabantiformes > Osphronemidae > Macropodus > Macropodus opercularis. The sequence continues at coordinate 4,082,319 of CM061105.1, forward strand.
GACATTTTAAGAAGAAGAAGTTAAAAGAAATTATCACAATTCATTTTACAAACCATTTAAACTCAAATGTAAATGTATTAATGTTTCAACTTGAACAACAAACTGACCTCATGATGTAAAGATTTCTCATAGACTTGATTATTTAACATTACAACATAGTATTAGTATAGAAACAAATGTATAACAACTCAAACGTGTTTCATTAAATCCTCAGAGCATTTCCATAGAGTGACTTTGCATCAGCAGCTCCATGCTCCAGTGATCTGGGAGAGTTTATAGTCCTGAGAGCTGAACACTGGATGACTGACAGCTGTCCTTCATGACAACACAAGACCCAGAAATCCTCCTCATCAGCAACATGACTCTGGTCTCCGTCCTCATCTGGACTCTCCTCTGCTGCTGCTTCACAGGTAAAGTCCAGAGAATCCAACTCCTCTCCTCTATGAACATGTGTCTCTGAAATGAAGCCACTGAACCATGATGCTGCTTCATGTTGTTGTCTCTGTGTCCTCAGAGTCCAGAGGTCAGGTCACAGTGACTCAGCCTGGAGCAGTGAGAACCACACTGGGAGGAAGCGTCAACATCAACTGTAGAACCAGTCAGAATGTTTATGGCAATTACCGTTTAGCCTGGTACCAACAGAAAAGTGGACAACGTCCAAAACTGCTCTTTTATTATGTGAACAACAAAGTGACAGGGATTCCAGATCGTTTTAAAGATGGTGGATCAAACTCTGACTTCACTCTGACCATCAGTGGAGTCCAGACTGAAGATGCAGCAGTTTATTACTGTCAGAGTTATCATGAAATCAACAGTCAGAGTGTGTTGACACAGTGAAAAACCGCCGTACAAAAACCTCCCTCAGTCAAAGTGAACAGAAACTGAACTAACTGCTGCAGCTGGAAGCTACTGACACACACACACTTGTCTCACTACACTCGTTGAAACACACATGAACATAATACCTTCATTCACCGTTTACTCTGTCTCTACCACATCTTTACTAAACATTGTCCTTTGTGAGCTAAATGTGTTTGACCTCAGGTTTACAGTGGGTGATAGTTTATTTTAAATAAAAACAAAACATGATCAACAGTAAAAATTACATGATCACAAATATTCCAGATAAATATATCATTTCCAACATTTAGCTGTTATGAGCTGTTCAGTCATATCATATCATATATAATCTTTCTCAGCACGTGAAGATTTGCTTGCGACCGTGGACGAACAATGAATATATTAGATTTTTTTGGGATGTTTCCTTGACTCTGGATGAACAATTTTTAATAATCCAACATCTGGTCAAACTGCATCAACTGAAAAAGATCATTTAAACTGATCCAAAGCTCTGGAACAGCTACTACATGGACATTGAGAAGAAAGATTCTCTGAAATCTAGATAAAATTTTCAAGTCACATTAGCATCTTTTCATGTCTCTTCACAGCATAATTTGGTTAAATCACTTTGTCCTAACGTGTCAATTCACTAATGACTACAACCACATTATTCAGGTTCATCAGTAAATGTGGAGAGTGAAGCTCTGAGCAGTGAGGAGACACTGACGTGGAGACGACAGCTCCAGTGACTGACTGTGTGTGTTTGCATATGTGTCCTGTGTCTGTGCTCCAGCTGTTAAGAGACCAGTGTTGATCAGTGTCTGTCCAGGTCTTTCAGAGACACTGACACAGCGGCAGCACCATGATGATGTCTCTGACTCTACTGCTGGCCACCCTGGGGCTCCTTGTTCAGGGTGAGACTCTCTCTTCAGGATGGAGCCAGGTTCACCACAGTGATGGAGAAACACTGAAACAAGCAGCACTGAGCTTCTTCCATCTGTTCTCCATGTTCAACCAATGATCCTCTTCTGTTTGGATGTTGATCATCTTTCTCCAAACTGGCTTTGTCTCAGTGACGCTTCTCCTCTGTTTCATCTTTGACAGGTTCATCTGGAGACGTCGTCCTGACTCAGACTCCTGGAGCTTTGTCTGTTGCTGCAGAACAGACTGTTACTATCAGATGTAAATCCAGTTCAAGTATTGGTGATGACATCAACTGGTACCTTCAGAAACCTGGAGAAGCTCCTAAACTCCTAATTGCTGATACTACATATCGTCATACTGGAGTTCCAGATCGTTTTAGAGCAACAGCAGCACATGGTACTGATTTCTCTTTAATCATCAGTGGAGTTCAGACGGTTGATGCAGGAGTTTATCACTGTCAACATTACGGCTTCCCATTCACACAGTGAAACAACGTCGTACAAAAACCTCCTGCAGCTGCAGAGGAACTGATCTGAACTAATAGTTACTGTTCATTCAACATATAAACAGGTGGTTTCACCTCAGAATATTATGGCTTTTATTAATTATTAATTAATTTTTTTTTTTTGTAATTTAGCTCCTTTTTAAATGTGAAAAGTCCCAAGCTATAATATAAACATTAACACTTTTCAACTGGTTCAGTAAATGTTGAGCCACAATTAAGACAATAATAGAAAGTTTATAAATATATGATGGGTTTTTAATTAAGATTTTTCATTTAAATTCCAAATGATATTGATCCATTAAAAAAATGAAGCCACTATAACAATCATTTCATTGATAAATTATACAGTATTTACGTAAACATACTTTTATTGTTCAACATTTTCATAAGTTACATCAAATTACCACAATTCATTTATACAAACAATTAAGGAACAAATGTAAATGTATTAATGTTTCAAATTCAACAACAGCCTGATTTCTCATAGAACTGATTGTTTAACATTACAACATAGTATAGAAGCAAATGTAGAAGAATCCTCAGAGCATTTCCATAGAGTGACTTTGCATCAGCAGCTCCATGCTCCAGTGATCTGGGAGAGTTTATAGTCCTGAGAGCTGAACACTGGATGACTGACAGCTGTCCTTCATGACAACACAAGACCCAGAAATCCTCCTCATCAGCAACATGACTCTGGTCTCCGTCCTCATCTGGACTCTCCTCTGCTGCTGCTTCACAGGTAAAGTCCAGAGAATCCAACTCCTCTCCTCTATGAACATGTGTCTCTGAAATGAAGCCACTGAACCATGATGCTGCTTCATGTTGTTGTCTCTGTGTCCTCAGAGTCCAGAGGTCAGGTCACAGTGACTCAGCCTGGAGCAGTGAGAACCACACTGGGAGGAAGCGTCACCATCAACTGTAGAACCAGTCAAACAGTTAGTAGCTGTAGCAGTGCTAATTGTTTGGCCTGGTACCAACAAAAAAGTGGAGAACGTCCTAAACTGCTCATTTATTATACTAACAGCAGAGTTTCAGGGATTCCAAATCGTTTCACAGGCAGTGGATCAAACTCTGACTTCACTCTGACCATCAGTGGAGTCCAGACTGAAGATGCAGCAGTTTATTACTGTCAGAGTCTTCATAGCATAAACAGTCAGTGGGTGTTGACACAGTGAAAAACCATCGTACAAAAACCTCCCTCAGTCAAAGTGAACAGAAACTGAACTAACTGCTGCAGCTGAAGCTACTGACACACACACACACACACACACACACACACAGTCTTGTCTCACTACACTTAATGAAACACATATGAACATTATACATTCAGTCGCCCTTTACACTGAATCTAACCTAAACCTCATTCAACACTTTTTCTAAAACACATTGTCATCACAGACATAAGGAACCAGGCTGCTGGTAAATCCATGTCCACCTGCAGCAGAAGACTGATCTGATTCCTCCTCCACCTGGAAAAGAGTTTAGAAGCATAGTTGATAGATTTTAACTGTGTAGACACAGAACAGAAAACATTTTCATGTATTAGTGGGGTTGAACTCAGTGATAAGTTCAGTTAAACGCACTGACTGAGAAACACTGACTAGTGATTAGTTCAGCATTTGGTAGAAAACAGTTCATCTGCTGCCATGAAGGTGAAGTTACATCCAACGATTCTTTGACATGTTTCATGACTGACCTGTTTCTACTCGACTCACTTTTTGTTTCCATTAGTAAATTCAGAAACTAAAACATTTTAGTTACCACAAAAATTTAATTTCATACGTACAATTAAATTAAGACTTTGCGACATGTAAATGTATTATTGGAGCAAATTCCTCTGGATTCTTTGCTCAACACTAATATGGTTAGTTTTTATTTATGTTATGTAAAATATCATATTTTTAAATAGTTGTATTTTTAAATTATTTTATTCTTTCAGCTACATTTCTCATATATTTGTAGGTTAGTCTAAAATCCAACAAATAATAAAAACATCTGACAGATTTTAGTTTGAATGAAAACTTTATTGTGTTAATTCCATAGCAGAGACTTTATGAAAAGGAAATCATCAACTTTTAATTTTTTATTGGTGAAAACACAAACAATGTTGCTGAGAGTAAAAGCAGAGTAGAACCAGGACCAGAACACAAATGAAACACACACAGCTCAGGACTGGGAGCACTGGTCTCTGCTCAGAGTCTCTCTGACTGGGGACTGGGAGCCCTGGGAGGCCTCACAGGTCACAGAGTTCACCTTGGTCCACTGGTCTGCAGTGATCCTCATGGTGCTGCTAAAGCTGTAGAGTCCGTCCTTCTCCAGAACTCCAGGGCTCCTGCTGTCGTCAAAGCTGACGCTGCCGCCGCTGGCGTCCACCTTCCAGGACAGAGTCCAGTCTGAGGGGAAGCCCTTGTTGGCCAGACACATGAGCGTGGCCTTCCCCTGCTGCAGCTCCTCACTGGAGGGAGGCAGCACCGTCAGGGTGGGACGAGCATCACCTACAGTAGGAGACACCAGTCAGCTTAGAGGACACACAGCACTCAGCTGTCAATCAAACAGCAGAGACTGGACACCTTCACTGTGACACTTGATTTAGTCCTTTGAGGAGTTTCTGGCAGATGTTTGTTCTGCTCCATCAGTCACTGACTCACACATTGTTTCACTTCCTTTAACAAACCTCTCATGGAAATCAGCTCAGAAACGATCGTCACACAGTTTAACCTGAAATATGTTAAACTACACAAGAATCTTTACTGAAAACAATTAAAACATTTAACTACGGATTAGTTTTTAATATCAAGTGGAAACAAAAGGTCAAGTAAATTATTGAATGAGTCATCAAATGTAACGATTTCAATTACGTTCTGTTAAATTGTTCAAATGATTTAAACTAAACTTCAACAACATTAACACAAACTCATTAACTGAAGGTTCAAACTGAACAACAGTTTATGAGACAGGAAACATTGTCGACTTGAAAAATATTTCACCAATCAAAAATCATTTGTTCAGTTGATTTTTCTTTGTACAAGTTGTTTAGATTCTAAAAAAAAATACATTCTCAACATGTCAGGACAGTAAATGTTTCACACTGAGTTTCCTACAAATTGAAGACAGAAAAATAAAAACCTCAACATTGATCTGTGACATTAAACTTTCTGAGCTGAAAACATCCTAAATTAATCTGAAATATAAATTCTCTTTATAGTATTTGTTTGTAAACTTACTTCCAACATTCAGTCTGGTTCCTCCACCGAACGTCCACCACAGTGAAACAAACTCATTGAGCCGTCGTACAAAAACCTCAAACTGTAGAGACACAGTCTGACTCTGACACAAACAAACTCTACAGAAACCTACTGAGTCACTACAACAAACATTACGGAAAAATGTTGTTTTCTATTAAATTGTTGTTACATATTGAATGTTTAAGAAAATGTTGTAATTGAATGATTCAAAACCAAATGTATCAACCATCAGATCCAAAGAATAACGTCATCATGATCATACTAATAACTGTCTCTCAACAACATCTCTCAAATCTCTCAGTCAAATCATTTCTCTGCATTGGCTTCCTGTAAAATCTAGGATAGAATTTAAAGTTCTTCTCCTCACTTACAAAGCTCTTCATAATAAAGATCCATCTTATCTTAAAGACCTCATGGCTCCTTATGTTACCAACAGAACGCTTGGTTCTCAGAGCGCTGGTCTACTTGTGATTCCTCGAGTTTCTAAATGTAGAACGGGAGGCAGAGCCTTTAGCTACCAAGCTCCTCTATGTGGAACCAGCTTCCAGTTCAAGTTCGAGAAGCAGACACCCTCTCTAGTTTTAAAACTAGGCTTAAAACCTTTCTTTTGGATGAAGTGTATAGTTAGAGATGGATAGACTCAGATGCTGGGTGACATCCTTCATACAGCTCCTCTGCTTTTCTGTTTCTTCTATCCACTAACATGCCTCCATGTCCACATGTGACTAACTTTGTCTCTTTCTCTTGTAGTTGTGTTTCTCTCTTTCTGTCTCTCTCTCTATTCTCATCTACAGGTATCATCAGACGTAAAGCTGTGTCTCCATTGTTCCTGCTTTTTGTTGTTGTTGTTGTTGTTGTTGTGTTCTTTTCTCTCTTCTCTATCTCTTCACCCCAAACGGTCAAAGCAGATGGTCACCCACACTGAGCCTGGGTCTGCTGGAGGTTTCTTCCTCTATAGAGGGAGTCTTTCGTCCACTGTTGCTGTGAATTGGCACTATAGAAATAAAACTGATTAAAACTGAACTGAATTCAATAAATGTTCAGTCACGATGTTCAGTCAAATAATACAACAAACAAAGTTGAAGAAGAGCTTCTTTTTTATATACGAAGCACTTTAAGAAAAATTCAGCTAAGTTTCCACAATTTAACGTACAAACTGTTACAGAACTGAATATAGGTACAAATGGAAATTTATACATGGTTCCACTGTTCAGACACTGAACTGATGATGTAAAGATTTCTAATAGATCTGACATAGTAACAATATAGAAGCAGTCAAACATGTTTCAATAAATCCTCAGAGCATTTCCATAGAGTGACTTTGCATCAGCAGCTCCATGCTCCAGTGATCTGGGAGAGTTTATAGTCCTGAGAGCTGAACACTGGATGACTGACAGCTGTCCTTCATGACAACACAAGACCCAGAAATCCTCCTCATCAGCAACATGACTCTGGTCTCCGTCCTCATCTGGACTCTCCTCTGCTGCTGCTTCACAGGTAAAGTCCAGAGAATCCAACTCCTCTCCTCTATGAACATGTGTCTCTGAAATGAAGCCACTGAACCATGATGCTGCTTCATGTTGTTGTCTCTGTGTCCTCAGAGTCCAGAGGTCAGGTCACAGTGACTCAGCCTGGAGCAGTGAGAACCACACTGGGAGGAACCGTCACCATCAACTGTAGAACCAGTCGGGGTGTTAATGGGAACTATTTATCCTGGTACCAGCAGAATGACAGAGGATCTCCTAAACTGCTTATTTATAATAGTGGCACCCGACAGTCAGGGATTCCAAATCGTTTCACAGGCAGTGGATCAAACTCTGATTTCACTCTGACCATCAGTGGAGTCCAGACTGAAGATGCAGCAGATTATTACTGTCTGGGAGAATTCTATATTAACAGTCAGTATTCGTTGACACAGTGAAAAACCATCGTACAAAAACCTCCCTCAGTCAAAGTGAACAGAAACTGAACTAACTGCTGCAGCTGGAAGCTACTGACACACACACACACACACACTTGTCTCCTACTCTCTAACAAGTTGAAACACACATTGACATAATACATTCAGTCGCCCTTTACACTGACTCTAACCTAAACCTCATTCTAACACTTTTTCTAAAACACATTCTCAATCAAAAATGCTGTGAGACTGTGAGACTGTGTGATGTAAGATTTAATTGTTCTCATGAGAACAGTAGTGGAAGAAAGCTTAAACAGTAAAGCGTCAGGACCTTTAATCCCTTATAATAGAAGACAAATATTCCTACTTTATAAAGACATAAAAAACAACATACATCACCATAAAAAGCCAACAAAATGATCACGACATGTCCTAAAAATTAAATGAATGTATAATAAATAACATAAACAACTCTTTGACATCTATTCAAACTGCATCAACTCAGGCAAATCACAAAAACTGATCCAAAGCTATAGAACAGACACAAAATAGATCTTTGTGGTGAAATAAAGATTCTCTCTGCAGTTGATCTGATCAACAACTTTATGTTTTCTAGTTCTGCTCAAATGTGGGAATTCTCATCAGCATCTTTTCATGTTTCATCACAGTTTAACTTGGTGAAATCACTTTGTCTTAACGTGTCAATTCACTAATGACTACAACCACATTATTCAGGTTGATCAGTAAATGTGGAGAGTGAAGCTCTGAGCAGTGAGGAGGAGACACTGACGTGTCAGACGACAGCTCCAGTGACTGACTGTGTGTGTTTGCATATGTGTCCTGTGTCTGTGCTCCAGCTGTTAAGAGACCAGTGTTGATCAGTGTCTGTCCAGGTCTTTCAGAGACACTGACACAGCGGCAGCACCATGATGATGTCTCTGACTCTACTGCTGGCCACCCTGGGGCTCCTTGTTCAGGGTGAGACTCTCTCTTCAGGATGGAGCCAGGTTCACCACAGTGATGGAGAAACACTGAAACAAGCAGCACTGAGCTTCTTCCATCTGTTCTCCATGTTCAACCAATGATCCTCTTCTGTTTGGATGTTGATCATCTTTCTCCAAACTGGCTTTGTCTCAGTGACGCTTCTCCTCTGTTTCATCTTTGACAGGTTCATCTGGAGACATCGTCCTGACTCAGACTCCTGGAGCTTTGTCTGTTGCTGCAGAACAGACTGTTACTATCAAATGTAAATCCAGTTCACATGTTGGCTACCACGTACAGTGGTACCTTCAGAAACCAGTGGAAGCTCCTGAACTCTTGCCACTTGGTGATTTATCAGTTAGTTTTCCAGCTTGACCAGTTGATTACCAACACATCTATTGGCTTTAAGTGAAGAAGACATCAACATGTGTCTAATAAAAGAAGCAGCACTAAATATGGAGCCAAAAACTCAAAAATCTACACTGTGTGACTAATAATTTGTTGACTTTGTGCTCAGCTGTCAATCAAACAGTAGAGACCTGTACATCTTCACTGTGACACTTGACTTCAGGTTTCTGTTAGACGTTTGTTCTGCTCCACCAATCACTGACTCACACATTGTTTCCCTGTCCTTTAAGAAACTTCTCTAGGAAATCACCAGAGAAAGAGAAACAGTCCTCAACAGATACAGAAAAAAAATGAAATAAACACACAAAAACAACATCAAACAAAGGTGAATGAGTATCTGTCTGTGTGTCAGTGGGTTTGTCTGTATGTGGTACTTTCTATTTAATTTTATTTATTTTTTTGTCTAAAACAGCTGCTATGCAGGAAATAACCTGATTTCTGGATCCTGGATCTCAGATGCTTGTCCTCCTTCTTCTTGGCTTCTGTGGGAGTGGGAATGTTCTCTGCTGTGTGTTTCAGGCTTCTGATGACTCCTAATCCAGCAGATTTTGACTTGAGCTGCAAAACAACCTTGCCAGCTATGATCCGTCCCCAGAAATCACATTCGCTCAGGCAGGTGAGTGGCGACAGATAAAGGTTATGTCTGCATTATACCGTAGAATCCTCCAAGAAACTGGACTGGACCTAACAAAATAAATCATTATAAATATATCAATATTAAAAACAATTAACACGGGACCTCACACGTAACACGTATGAATGATTGTTGCTTACATCATAAGGCAGCTTCAAATACGATAATGAATGAATGAATGAATGAATGAATGAATGAGCTTTATTGCCAGGTATGTTTACACATACTAGGAATTTGTCTTAGTGACAGAAGCTCCGCAGTACAACAAAGAGACAGAACATAAAGCACATAATAAAAAGAATAAAAAATATGACAATATACAAGGACAATTGTAGGCAGGTGTGTTACAAAATGCAGTTATGTATGTACATGGAAATTATGTGCAAAATTTAAGTGTATATTAAGTATGTGTTGGATAAATAAGTAGAGTGTATGTGTGTATAAATATAAAGTGTAATGTGTTCGCCGTTGATTGTCAGCTGTTCAGAAGATGGATTGCCTGAGGAAAGAAACTGGTCCTGTGTCTGGTTGTTCTAGTGCTCAGGGCTCTGTAGCGTCGACCAGATGGTAACAGTTCAAAGAGGGAGTGTGCTGGATGTGAGGGGTCCAGAGTGATTTTGACAGCCCTTTTTCTCACTCTGGATAAGTACAGTTCTTGAATAGAAGGGAGGGTTGTACCGATGATTCGCTCAGCAGTCCAGACTACCCTCTGTAGTCTTCTGAGGTCAGATTTAGAAGCTGAGCTGAACCAGACAGTTACTGAAGTAAAAAAAAACACATTCTATCATGATCCGCAACCTCACTTCCGCCCGTGCTTTTACTGTGAAGAGCCCCGGCGGATACTCCCTCACCACCTCCGCCAGCTTCCTCTGATTAACTGATTCCCTACACCTGTGCCATGACTCTTACTCCCTTCACACCCATTCATGCGTCGGATGGTCGAAGTCGACCATCAGCCACAGGGATCCCTCTCCATTCAGCAATAAACCCGTGAGTCTAGAGTCTCCTCGCTGTGTCTCGTCTTCCCCATTTGATATCTGACGAAGGAACCGCTTCCTGTCTCTCTGGCCCTCGACGACTCACGCCAAGTTTCCCCCACGCTAGCACCGTGGCTCGCTAACTGATCTGCGCCCTGAATACGGTTCTGACTTCTACTGAGTTGGCTTTTGTTTAGCAGCGGAGAGCGGCTGCAAAGCGCCATTTTGATTTTCATTTTCCCGATCACCTGGATTGTTGATTGTCAAGTTCCCTTTTGTTGTTTCACACTTCGGTTGGTCACTTGGTTCTGCCTGGTCCATATCTCCACTACATGCTCTTGAGTGTGTCTTGGTAATCGTGACACTGTAAAATTAATTACAGCCTGTAACATTCATTACAGCTTGTTCTTATTATCATTCATGCTTCTAGGGTTTTGTTTTATCTGGCATCCAGCCTTAAATTCCACTGACAGGTTGTGTCTAATGTTGTGTATTTGTAGCAGCAGGTTTAGCAGCGAAGAGTTTATGGGTGAAAGAGTCATTTAAGATTTACTAGTAATAAAACACCAAGTTGTGGACATGGAAGAAATCTGTTTCATAACAAGATCTGAAGCTGCGAACAAACAAATTACATGAATTTTTTTCCTGCCTGGAAAAAACGTTTAATCATATTAAAAAATGAAGACTGCAAGAACCACATATTATTAATCATTAGATATTGAGGGAAACTAAAGTGACTGACTAAAGCCATAGCTGTGTTGAGCCTAGTACGTTTGTTTAATGTTTCATCTTTATGAGTCTATTGATTTACTCAGCATCAGTATGTTAATGTCTCTAGTTCAGTCTAGAGCAGTGACTTTGTCCTGAAGCGGTGAATGTCAGTGATACTGATGTTTGATAGGTTGAACTGTGCTCAGGGCTCGTGTAGCAGTGGGTGGTGGACTGATGGTCCATAGAACCAGGACACACACACGTGTAGAGTAGAGAGATCCAGTCAGGTTTTATTCATGTAGTGATTTTCATACACAGTCACACATTGTACAGGACAGAGGAACATTTCATTCAGATACTACAGGTTAAAGATGTTGACAGAGAATGGAAACCATCAAACCTGTGTCTATGTGACTACCTGAGCTCAGTGGCCTTAAAATTAATAAAAACGGTTGTTGCAAAAGGTTTGTTGTTGCTGGAACAGCAGTCGTTGCTGTGCAAACAACTGTTGCTGTTGCTTGACAAACAGTTGTTGCTGCTGGTAGAACAGCTGCTGTTGCTCGATCAGCAGTTGTTGCTGTGAAAACAGCTGTTGCTGATGTTGGACCAGCAGTTGTTGACACTGAGAATTGTAGTAGTTGTTGGGGTAGTAGAATGAAGGTCTTGGATAAATGGGAGGTGCTGTTGAATTGTTTGGTATTGGAGTTACTGTAGTGTTGGCTCTTGTTGGATCAGCTGTTGAATTGTTTGGTATTGGAGTTACTGTAGTGTTGGCTCTTGTTGGATCAGCTGTTGTAGTCGTTGTTGGATTGTTGGCTCTTGTAGTTGGAGCAGCTGTTGTAGTCGTTGTTGGAGTGTTGGCTCTTGTAGTTGGAGCAGCTGTTGTAGTCGTTGTTGGATTGTTGGCTCTTGTAGTTGGAGCAGCTGTTGTAGTCGTTGTTGGATTGTTGGCTCTTGTAGTCGGAGCAGCTGTTGTAGTCGTTGTTGGATTGTTGGCTCTTGTAGTTGGAGCTGTTGTTTGGGTCGCGACTGGAACGGTTGATTATTATATTGTATGTTTGTCATTAGCAGTGGAGAAAAAAAACTGTTAAAACTGAAATCCTCATTAGTTATTAAGACTTTAAATAAGTAGACATATTACACACAAGCCAACCTGGTTCTATTCTTTGCTGTGTTCCAGCATCTAGTTCTAGAATATTCCTCTGATCTACACACAATCAATGTTACCTGTACTGCAGAGAGCCCAGACAAGCGCCAGACAGAGGATCTGCTTCTTCATGGTGCTGAGCTGCTCAGTCGTCCTGGATGTTGATGCTGGCTGATGATCTGATGATCTGGTGCTGCTGCACAGGTGGTGGGTAGATTCACAGCAGACGCATTTATAGACATCTGTGACAATGGGAGTGTTAAGTATTGACAGCATGAGCATTACTCAGTATAACGACACCTCACTCTGCCACATTCCTTAGTCATTAGTCAAACCTCCACTGATGTTAATGTATTTTAACCCATAAAAGCAATTTCTACTAAAAGGAAGAATTTGGGGAATATCAAGCAAACAATGAACCATATGCAACACATCCTTTGTGACGGCTCCGTCACCCTGGGTTCTAATTGGTTTTCTGTGTAGATTTCTAGGTGATTGATAGATGTTCATGTAACAACAGGAACAAGGAAGAAAATGGGGAAAATATTATCTGGTCAACCAGGTTGTATGAGATGCAAGTTGTTACATGATTAAACTCTGCTTTGTTTTTAATTAAACACAGACAGGAGCTTTAAACAGAGCAAGTTAAATTTAGGTCAGATGTCAGGATGTTCGTCTGATTAATGCCTTTGCTTGGAAAAACAGTTGCAAGTCAACTATGTAACCACCTACAGGAATAACCTGAACGACACCATATGAAACAAACCAATTCATTAAACTTCAACCTTGTTTCAAAGATAAAATCCTGAATGTCCCGTAACGTCCTGGGCCCAATTGGGTTCAAAGATTATACAGACCCTTTACTGAATCAGATCATTACTGTAGTTTTATTTTTTAACAATATTTTCACAGACCGGTATAAACAACTAAAACAAACTGCGTAAACATACAAATCACTTTCTCCCTGAATTAGTGCTCATGGAGGTCAGCACAAGGGCTGAGCAACGTTTTGAGGAGAGACGACGATTCCGGGCAGCACCTTGTCTGGGTTAAACAGTCTGTTATCTGAGTGTCCCACGTACCTCTGATCTCATGAACTCTGCTCCCATGGCCTCTGTTCCTCTGGTTCCAGAGGAGCGGTCCTCTAGAACCCATGCAGGTGGGCAGGCAACGATTATCGGACGGGGAATGCCTACGTCCCAGGCTTACCATCTTGTGCGCAATAGAGAGGGGGACGAGTGGAAAACCGCCTTTGACACCCCAGCAGGGCACTTTGAATATCTGGTCATGCCTTTCGGGCTGACCAATGCCCCGGCAGTCTTCCAGAACATGGTCAATGATGTATTGGGCGAGATGTTGAATCGTTTCGTCTTTGTATATCTAGACAACATCTTTTGTTTCCCCAGACTGAGACCGACCACTTCACCTATGTTAGGGTCCTCTATCTTAGTGAAGCATTGGCTGGTCTGTTACACCAATTACATGAAACCTGGAATTGGTGTAAAAATGGTTGGGAACCGCTGATGATGCTACAGCAACTACACCAACTTTTTTGTAAAGCCAAGAAATGTGAATTTTCGTGTGAATTCCTTTCTCTGCACCATTATTCAGCCAGGTCAGATAGCCATGAACCTGGACAAGGTCAGAGCTGTGAGAGCCACAACCCCAGACTAAGAAGCAACTATGTTTCCTAGGCTTTTCAAATGTTTACAGGCATTTCATTAGAGTGGATAACACCATCACCTCCCCTTTGCATCTGTTAACGTCCCCTGACCACTTTCTGGTCGAAGTAGATGCGTCTGACTGTGGGGTGGGAGCTGTCTTGTCACAACATTCCAAACAATATTCCAGGTTACACCCGTGGGCTTTCTTTTCTATAAAACTTTTTGATTCTGACAGCAATTATGATGTGGGGAACAGAAAAGCGGATGTTAGCGGTCAAATTGGCTTTGGAACAATGGTGCTATTGGTTGGAGGGGGCTAAATATCAGTTCACAGTTCTTACGGACCATAAAAATCTGGAGTACCTGAAATCGGCCAAGAGACTGAATTCAAGACAGGCCCGATGGGCCATATTTTTCAAAAGATTCTTGTTCTCACTGTCTTTTCACCCAGGCTTCAAGAATAACAAAACTGATGCCCTGTCCAGGCTTCACTTTACGGAGGACTACTTCGGAAAAGAAAAATTATTTTTGCTTCCTTTCGCCTGGGAGTCGCCTGCCTGGTCTTGGAAGAAGCGGTGTTAGGGGCCAACCATGGTCACGAAGCTCCAGTGGCCGGTCCTGACCACTGCCTGTTTGTTCCCGACCATCTTTGAACCATGGTAATTCAGCTTTGCCATGACTCTCGCCTCTCCAGTCATCCAGGCTCCACCCGCACTCCAAACCATCTCTGGTCAAACCACCAGCGATTCTGGTGGCTCTCGGTCCAAGACGATGTCACGACCTACATCTTTGCTTGCCCTATGTGCACCAGAGCCAAGTCGGGCCATCAAACCCCAGCTGGACTGCTTCGGCCCCTCCCCATTTCTATGAGACCCCTGGTCTCATATCTCTGGACTTTGTCGCGAGACCCCCCCAGAGGTCATTCTGTTTTGACTATTGCCGATTGTTTCACCATAATAGCGTTTTTTGTGGCCCTCCCCAATCTTCCGTCAGACGCCCCAGTTGCTACTTTATCATATTTTTATACTGCATGGGATCCCCGAGGACAATGTGTCCGTTCAGGGAGCCCAGTTCATAGCCAAGTTTTGGTCAAAGTTTTGCAGCATCCTTGGCTGCAAGGTCAGCCTGTCTTCGGGGGTTCCATCATCAGTCCAACAGCCAGATGGAAAGACTCAACAAGGAACTGGAGGTTAGTCTTCGCATCCTGTGTTCGGACAACCCCTCCTCATGGTCTTATAATCTCACCTGGGCAAAGTATGCCCGTAACTCTCAGGTTTCTTCCTCCATGGGTTGTTCCCCTTTTTCCACTTCTGGGTCTGTTCCTACTCCCACCAGCTTTTCTCATCTACCTGATTGATTCAGACGCCACTTCGCTGTATTTTATAGGATTTTTTCCCCAGATTTTCATTCATTCCTGTCAGTGTGTATCTCCCTTGCCCAAGCTGCACAGACTTTTTTGTCTTGTCAGTGCACCCTCGCTTTGTTCAGCGAGGGTGCACTGACAGCCTAGACGATCTCTGCTGCATAAGTGCAGCTTATTTGGAACTTTGGTTTTAGTTGGTTGGATTGTGGTGTGCTCCTTTTTGCACTTTTGCTCACAGACTGTGAGGAACCCCCACTTACCTCGTCAGTTGTTGTGCGGAAAATCCCCCAATCTTCACTCTCACACTCGTCGACCCTTCTGGATTGTACTCGCCTGCGGCCAATGGCATTACCACCTCCTCCGTTCTCCCCTGTTCACATGCACTCTATAAAATCGTCTGGTTTCATCCTGGCCTTCTCCTCTTGCTCCATACATCAGCCTCCTGCCAAACCCTTGTCCTCATCATCGTCCTTTTTCTTGACCAATCACAGTACGTAATAATATTAGGACTATTTTTCTCTTCCAACTGCCAATGTTAAGTATTTACAACATGAGTATCCCTCAGTATAACGACACCTCACTCTGCCACACGTCTTAGTTATTAGTCAAATATCTGCTGATGTTAATGTATTTCAACCCATAAAAGCAATTTCTACTAAAAGGAAGAATTTGGGGGATATGAACCAAATGATTAACCATGCAACACATCTTGTTTGATACCTCTGTCACTGTGGCTTCTAATTGGTTTCCTGTGTGGATTTCTAGGTGACTGATAGATGTTCATGTAACAACTGGAACAAGGATGTACGACAGAAACTGCAAATCTACTGCTAGGTTTATTGCACAGAGATGACCAGATGAAGGAAATGAAAATTAAAAATGAAATGAATGAGCTAAGTCAGGTTTGCCCAATACCTCGATCGCTGAGGTAGTTTGGGTTGATCACACTGACAAAATCCCACATAGGCAGTAGTGAAAAAGAATCCACACCATAGGCAGAGCAGCTGAAACCTGCACATGCGCACACCGGCTGAGCGGCAGAGACGTTTCTATACGTGGACATACACAATATCCGCGGTTAGAAGTGGCTTTAAAAGCCGCTGAATTATGCACCGAAGCTGCCGGTACATAAACATGTGCTTGCACACTCACCACCTGCGCGGAAACATCACGGTGATGTTTTACTGTTAAATATTTACTGTTTTGTTCTACTTGAGCACTATGATCTTTCAATTTAAGAAATTTTACTTTGTATTAATTTCAATTTTATTTATTATAATTTAAAAAAGATATTTTTTCATATTTGTATTTAATTTACTTATTGAACTAATTTATTATATTTTATTATTA
This sequence comes from Macropodus opercularis, assembly GCA_030770545.1. Lineage (NCBI taxonomy): Eukaryota > Metazoa > Chordata > Actinopteri > Anabantiformes > Osphronemidae > Macropodus > Macropodus opercularis. The sequence goes on from CM061105.1 coordinate 4,098,968, forward strand.
GCATTTAAGCAAGTATTTCTGTTCATGAGCATTATTCATGTTGCTGTTAATAAATATATTAATCGACACTGTGCAATGATGATTTGCCTTTAAGGTGCGAAAAGTATCGGTATCGGTATCGTCGATACTGGCCCTGTAGTTACTTGGTATCGGATAGATACTAAATTTCGTGGTATCGCCCATCACTACTTGGAATAAACAATTGCAAGTCAACTAGGTCACCACCTACAGGAATAACCTGAATGACACCATATGAAACAAACCAATTAATTAAACTTCAACCTTGCTTCAAAGATCAAATCCTGAATGTCCCGTAACGTCCTGGGCCCAAAGGTTATACAGACACTTTACTGAACCAGATCATTACTCTAGTTTAATGTAGAACAACATTTTCACAGACCGGTATAAACAACTAAAAACAAAGTGCATAAACATACAACTCACTTTCTCCATGTATTAGTGGGAGCTATGAGCATGTTTCCCTCTTACGAGCCAGTTTCATCTGGTGTAATTGGACACAATGATACCTGACCTGTTACTTATGTCCAGTCTCCTACAGCCAACGCTTCACTAAGATAGAATGTTGGAAATGGAATCTTTGCCTTGATCCTAATCCAGGACAGTGGCAGAGTTGTTGTCTGAAACAACCTGTCCTCACCCCAACCGGTCAAGGCAGATGGCCGCCCACACTGAGCCTGGGTCTGCTGGAGGTTTCTTCCTCATTAGAGAGGGAGATTTTCCTCCATTGTTGCTATTAAAATGTACAATTTATCGATTGGCTACAATTAAAAGCTTGCTCGATGTGGGATTTGTTGGGTTTTGTTGTGTAAGGTCTTAAACCTTACTTGTAAAGTGCCTTGAGATAACTGATGTTGTGAATTGGCGCTATATAAATAAAGTTGAATTGAATTGAATTGAAACAAGGCCACCAGGATTTGCAATCTCCAGCAGCGTGGACAGGCTCGATTCCCCCTGTTTGTTCACTAATAGGTCACATGTACTTTCGTTTGAAGTTCAGGGTCTGTTATGGTTTTGAAGTACTGCTTTTAAAAGCAGAGACAGGTGATCATGCACAAGTTTGGAGAATATTTATTCAGTCTCCTCCTAAAATGTTTTTTTTCTACGTCCTCAGAAGACGATAAGAAAGACAGAAATGAAATATAGGATGAAGATGCGAGTTCAGAGCAAGAAAAGGACAAAAAGGTTTGTTCAAAAGCTCATGTCTTAGTTTAGCTGCTATAGACGCATACATATTGAGGGGATTTTTACTGTCAATTGACACAAATCTGAACTGAACTGTCCATTAAACTGTTGGTTCCATGCGTCTGTTGTTACATCTGGAATGTTGTCAAACAGGAAAGACGTCGTTGATGTAACTGGATTGTTCACTGTCTGAGTGTAGTAATTATTAACCTGAATTATGGCTAATGATAAAACTCTGTCCTGCACTGATCCTTACAGCTTATGGTACAATGAGCCAGTCAGGAGCAGTGAAAACAGGCCCCAGATCAGATCCTGCACTTGACAGCTGTAGGCTTAAACCATTTAACCCTTTGGTTAAAATGTTGTTTTGCTGAATTATTTACCAAAATCTCTCAAAGGGATCGTTTTAAAGCATTTGTTAAAATCTCATTTCCAAAGTCAGGATTTACTGAGATCCTGTGATGCGTCAGGCTTTAGAGGGAAGTTTTGTTGTGTTGGTGTGAAGTATCAGAGACATTTGACCAGTATTATTCAGGCTGAGTCACTGCATTCTGTCACAGGAGTCGTGAAGTCAACAAACTGATGATGATGTTGTTTATTTCAATTGTGTCAGTTGATACTTAAATTGTTCAGGTTATTAGTACATGTAGTAAATAAATACAAGTCAATTAACTGAGTTTGGTCTTCTATGATATGGTTTATTATTGTTGATTATTTCCTCTCATTCAGATCAGGTTGTGGTTTTGTTACATGTGAAACAGAATCAGTAGTAGATTCACGTGTTTTGTTCCACGTCTACCAGTAGCAGAGACTCACTGACAACCTGTCACTGAACAAATTCATTTAGTCTTTTGTCTAACTGGCATCAGGACATAACTTTATGTTGCATAATCACTGCAGGTGACAGTGAAATGAAATGATAACTGCATTACTCAAAAGAAAACCTGTGATTGTGGCAGTTTTTGCCTTTTCTGGTGTGTGTGACATCATTACCTGATTTCTGGCTGGTCATTATTGTCATTACTCACCTAGATGCCAAATCTATTATTGAAGTTCTTCCACCAACCAAACGTTTTCAAGTGAGCGTTTAGAGAAGAGTGTGTTTGTAGTATTGTCAGAGTTTGTAACAGTGATTTTAAGTCATCTTGACTTAAATGTACGTGAGCTGAGGTTCCTGCATGAACTCAATGTTTGGTTCTCATCGTTGTGTCGGTGGCCACAGTTTCTACCAGATCTGCTGCTGCTTGTCTGAAGAACATCGTGGTTTTTGTCTAAAAGTTTGTTTTATGGTGGGACCACAGTCTATAATCAAAACAACTTCAGGTGTTTGTGTTTTTTCTGATGTTTAATAGTAGATTCTCTTTTCTTATTTATCTCCCTCTTGATAACTTGGTTTGGCAGCAGAGAGTCACTGAGGAATAATTGAGACAATGCTGATGTTGGTGATATTACGGCCTCACCACGGGGCAACAATTATGTTGGTGATATTACGGCCTCACACGGGGCACCAATTATGTTGGGGGACAAAGGAGCATAAAGTATGATAATACTTTTGGTATTATCAGTCTTGGTTATCAGCTAAATTTATCATTGATAAATTAATTAATTATGATTAGATAGCGAACTATCAAATGATTAACGGGGCACCACCCTGATTACCAGGGACCAATAACCAAGTCATAAATAAAGCACAGTCTCAATAAAAAGTATTACTAATTACCTAATATTAAATAATATTAGTTAATTTAGCAGTGAAGGGCGAAATTCGGGCCACAACCGTGAGCTCAGCCAGTGTTGCAAACATATACCAATAATCACAGACAACGACCAATTAAACTATGACAACTTTATTATCTAAACAATGATGATTATGATCAACAATTATTCAAACAAGTACATCACAACTTCATTATTAATAAAACAAATAAAAGGATTACTATTCTAATGTGTGTGTGTGTGTGCTAAGTAGATGTGTGTGTGTGTGTGTGTGTGTCACCGCGAGGGCGGAGCGGTGTGTGTCAAAATGGCGGATGATCAATCCATGTGATGTAGATGAAGACAAAGGAGAGAGGGGTCGCCAAAAATGGCGGCTATGTGTGGCACAAAATGGTGGGTGATCAATCCACCCGTGTGTAGGAAAGAGAGGAAGAGAGAGACAATGGAGGCCTCAGGACCCGGTGTGTTGACTAGGATAGCGGTTAGCTTACTGTGGGCGTTCTGAATAAAAGTGAGTCAGCGCTCAGCGGCGGCACACAAACAGAGTGAGAATCACAGTAACCCTTGAATCGTGAGTGAGACAATGTCCGCCACAAAGCTACAGGACAAGACGGTTGGCTTGCCTGTTTTTAGCTTGTGAGGCAGGTTCACACACCAACGAAAGCACTACACGCACAGTGGAAACACTCATGGCAGTCAATCCATACACGGCGGTACGGCACCAAACATTAGCTCTCTATAAACATTTACTGACTCTCTTAAAACTCTCTGCTCAGACTTATTTGATTGCCTCGTATCTTACTGGGAGCTGATTTCTTCGGCGTCCAGTTGGATCGCTGCGTCCTTTTGACGGTGGCGTCCCATTCCTTAGAAGGACGGCGTACGGTTCAGACCGGTAATGGCGGCGTCCGGCTGTGGGATAGCGGCGGTTGGCGACGACCTAGAGACGTGGCAGGCGTGCTCTCCTTGGCGTGGCGGCGACCGATTAGTCGCAACTTAGGCTCGTTTCTTGGCTTCCTCTCAGCGTCCAGTGGAGTTGCGGTGTCAGCTCAGGCTGGCAGCGGCAAGGAGGGAAGAGAGGCCGCTGAAGCTGGGTGAGGGACCGGGCGCTGGTGGAGAGGAGCGTAGGGAGAGAAAGAGCAGAAGAGGGGGGAAGAGTAGAAGCGGAGAAGAGAGCGATCTGTGCCGTGTTGGTCGGTTTTGTCGGAGTGGACCTTGGACTCGCCCACCGGGACCTGCAGCCAATCGCTGCTGGTGATTCCAGTGACTCATGTTTTTCACACCTGGATGAGAACTGATCTGAGGACGCTTCACCCCGCGGTTTGTGGTCCTTTGTTTGAGGGGCACTTGAGTCAGGCCTCCAGGTTTACATGTGGGCCTTAATTCCTTTGTTCTGGGGAGAGATCGTGGCGCACATGTACTCCAACACTGACAAAGAAAAGCTTTAGATTTTTTTTGCTGATCTTACTTGAAACATTTCATTGATGCACATGACTTTATTTGAGTTTTTTTCTGTTTCTTCTTCTGCAGCTAAGTAATTAACCTAATATGTCTGTGCTACGACTTGGTCAGTATTTCAACTTCTACCACTTTTGCTGTTTCTTGTGTTTTCGTTTCTCAGTGCTGCTGTTTTCTGATGTAACCAGAACTCACGCATCAGACTAGTGGCTCAGTTTAAAGGTACTAGAGGAAAACAGACCAGATCCATTTTAAGGAATCAGTTCAAGGTTTTGTCCACAAGATGGAACCGAAATGTTTTCCTCACTGCTCTGTGGTGCTGGAGCCAAGCCCAGCTGTCAGTGGAAGAGAGGCAGGTCCACCTGAACAGGTCGTCTGTCCATCACAGCACCACACACAGACACACAAACATTCCCACCAACATCTATGAAGCTCAAGTGTGAGTCTGCAGGAAGAGAAAAGGGCTTAAACACACAACTCAAGTTAGAGCTGCTGCACAATTCAATCAAACAATGAACTATTAAAGCACATGAATTTAACTCACGAAAACGAATCAATGACTCTGAGACAAACAGTAAGCTTTACTGTTAACTTTGGACAAATCAGACTCTTTACGAATTCAGTTTCTCTACAGCTCCATTAGTAGAAGTTGTAGCAGTGAGCAGTTTCCTCCTTTCCTTTCATCACAGTTTAACTTGGTGAAATCACTTTGTCCTAAACGTGTCAATTCACTAATGACTACAACCACATTATTCAGGTTGATCAGTAAATGTGGAGAGTGAAGCTCTGAGCAGTGAGGAGGAGACACTGACGTGGAGACGACAGCTCCAGTGACTGACTGTGTGTGTTTGCATATGTGTCCTGTGTCTGTGCTCCAGCTGTTAAGAGACCAGTGTTGATCAGTGTCTGTCCAGGTCTTTCAGAGACACTGACACAGCGGCAGCACCATGATGATGTCTCTGACTCTACTGCTGGCCACCCTGGGGCTCCTTGTTCAGGGTGAGACTCTCTCTTCAGGATGGAGCCAGGTTCACCACAGTGATGGAGAAACACTGAAACAAGCAGCACTGAGCTTCTTCCATCTGTTCTCCATGTTCAACCAATGATCCTCTTCTGTTTGGATGTTGATCATCTTTCTCCAAACTGGCTTTGTCTCAGTGACGCTTCTCCTCTGTTTTATGTTTTACAGGTTCATCAGGTCAAATCACTGTGACTCAGACTCCTGGAGCTTTGTCTGTCAATCCAGGACAGACTGTTACTATCAGATGTAAAGTCAGTCCCAGTAGTGTTTACTGTTTCAACTGGTATCTTCAGAAACCTGGACAAGCTCCTAAACTTCTCATTAGGTGCTCTACATTCCGTCATTCTGGAGTTTCTGATCGATTCAGTGGAACAAAGTCAGGGAGCACAGACTTCACTCTGACCATCAGTGGAGTCCAGACTGAAGATGCAGCAGATTATTACTGTCAGAGTGCTCATAGCATAAACAGTCAGAGTGTGTTGACACAGTGAAAAACCGTCGTACAAAAACCTCCCTCAGTCAAAGTGAACAGAAACTGAACTAACTGCTGCAGCTGAAGCTTCTGCAGAGACTGATCCAGTTCACTGAGTGAGTTACTGTACAAGCACTTAGAGAAACCAGGTTCCTCATCTTATCAGCGTATGCGTTTAAGATAATTATTTTACTTTAATTCTTATATTTTCTTATTGATTCCACACTGGGTAAATTCAATTGCTACCACAGCTACAAACAACTTGAAAGGTGCGAAAGAATGAAAGTGGAGAATGTGCAAAGAAAATGTTACATTTGACAAATGTAACATTTTTATAAATACAAGATACTAAACATAAAATCCAAATCAACTATACAAGATAATCTGCACGGTGGCAGCTGTTAGACTGGTTGGTTGTTCAGTCTAACAGCAGTGGGAATGAAGGGTCTGCGATACAGCTCCATCCTACACTGGGAGTGGATCAGTCTCCACTGACAGAGCTGCTCAGAGCCTCCACTGTCTGATGCAGTGGGTGACAAGTATTGTCCATGATGGATGGTCCAGAAACAAACACAGGAGGAGAACATAAGATACCAGGTTACTGATAAATCCATGACCACCTGCAGCAGAGGACTGATCTGATTCCTCCTCTACCTGGAGATGAGTTGGAAGCATAGTTGACAGATTTTAACTGTGTAGACACAGAACCGAAAACTTTTTAAGTGGTTGAACAGACTGAGGTGAGTGTGAGATGTAGACAAACTCAGAGATGCTGCAGGAACAACTGTCAAAGAAATTAACAGGGAAAAGCCTCCAATGAATCATATACAGTCACTAGTGTTGGCTTCAGTTTCAGATTCATGTTTCCTTATTTAATATGTTTCTTCATGTTAATCTCTGTAACAATCTCATCTTTCATCCAGCTGCATCTGGATCCAACGATTCCTTGACATGTTTCATTACTGACCTGTTTTTCAATTTTTGTTTTGGCTATAACAGCAAAACTTCATGACGTGATGAACAAATTGGTTTAATTTGTTGAATTTATTATTTTGTCTGAATTTAAAGCATGTAAATGTATTATTGAAGCAAACTCCTCTTCATTTTGTGATCTACAATAATATCTAAATATTATATAAATTATAAAATATATTTTATATCTTAACAGTAGTGGAAGGTTTTCATTCTGCAACATTCTTCATAGATTTGTTGGATTGTTTACTAAAAAAAACAGTAAGTAATCAAATGATTCGACAAATTTTAGTTTGAAGGAAAACTTTATTGTGTGACATCTATAGCAGAGACTTTATGAGCAGGAAAGATCAACTGTTAATTGTTATTTTTGAAAACACACAGATTGTTGATGAGCAAAGACTGAGAGTAAAAGCAGAGTAAAACCCGAACTAAAACACAAAAGAAACACAAACAGCTCAGGACTGGGAGCACTGTGACCACTCAGTGATAAGTTCAGTTAAACGCACTGACTGAGAAACACTGACTAGTGATTAGTTCAGCATTTGGTAGAAAACAGTTCATCTGCTGCCAATAAGGTGAAGTTACATCCAACGATTCTTTGACGTGTTACATGACTGACCTGTTTCTACTCGACTCACTTTTTGTTTCCATTAGTAAATTCAGAAACTTAAACATTTTAGTCACCACAAGAATTTAATTTCATACGTACAATTAAATCAAGACTTTGCGACATGTAAATGTATTATTGGAGCAAATTCCTCTGGATTCTTTGCTCAACACTAATATTGTGACAGTCCGCCCTCCGGGCGCTCGGGTTCGCCCTTCTTTTTTGTTGGGTTTTTGTTTCATCCTAGTTCCTGTTTTGTTATTAGTGTTTTCACCTGTTTTTGATTTCCTGTCTGTGTTATATTTAAGTTCCTCAGTTTGTTCCCCTTGTTGCTGGCTCGTTAGGAATGTTACCCCGTTTGTTAGGAGTGTTATTTGTATTAGACCTCGCGTTAGTGTGCTATCACGATTTCTGTTTACAGCCCTTTTGTGTTACTGCATGTTTGCCTGTGTTTCCTTCGTTGGTGTGAGTATCTGTTTAAGTCTGAGTCATAGGTCTGTCTTTTTCTGAGTTTTATGTTCCCGTTAGTTATAGCCTGTGTTCGTATGTCTGAGTTTGTTTCTAGTGTCGTTTTGTTACCCTCGGTGTGATTGGTGTCAGGTGTAACGTGTTTGTCTGGTTCAGTATTTCCCTCTTTGTGTAGTATGCTCTTGGTTGGGGTTGTCAGTGTTACTTGTTTACTTGGTGTATTAGTGTAATGTAGTAACTTGTCTTGTTCAAGTTTTGGGTTACGTCATAGTTTGTTGCGTCACGTCCGTGTTTGGTCTTTGTTCACAGTCACCCGTGTGTGTATGGTTTGCGTTTGTCCTTTTCCTTTAATTAAAATTATTATTTATTTACTACTCCTGAGTCTGGGTTCGTGCTATTGGGTTCTCCCCGTTCTAGTCTTAATAGTAGTAGTGGGCACAGGCTCCAGTTCGAGCAGCCCTTCTTTGTTGTAGTAATTCTGGTGAGTGGGAAGAGGCTCCTTAGGTTGAGCTCTCCCCCTAGACGAAGTTTGGCGCCATCTTGTGGCGATTACAGGAGTCTAAGACTCCGGTCTTAGTTTAGTCTTAAGTCAGTGATTGTAACAAATATGGTTAGTTTTTATTTGTTATGTAAAATATCATATTTTTTAAATAGTTGTACTTTTAAATTATTTTATTCGTTCAGCTACATTTCTCATATATTTGTAGGTTAGTCTAAAATCCAATAAATAATAAAAACATCTGACAGATTTTAGATTGAAGGAAAACTTTATTGTGTTAATTCCATAGCAGAGACTTTATGAAAAGGAAATCATCAACTTTTAATTTTTCATTGGTGAAAACACAAACAATTGTTGCTGAGCAAAGACTGAGAGTAAAAGCAGAGTAGAACCAGGACCAGAACACACATGAAACACAAACAGCTCAGGACTGGGAGCACTGGTCTCTGCTCAGAGTCTCTCTGACTGGAGACTGGGAGCCCTGGGAGGCCTCACAGGTCACAGAGTTCACCTTGGTCCACTGGTCTGCAGTGATCCTCATGGTGCTGCTAAAGCTGTAGAGTCCGTCCTTCTCCAGAACTCCAGGGCTCCTGCTGTCGTCAAAGCTGACGCTGCCGCCGCTGGCGTCCACCTTCCAGGACAGAGTCCAGTCTGAGGGGAAGCCCTTGTTGGCCAGACACATGAGCGTGGCCTTCCCCTGCTGCAGCTCCTCACTGGAGGGAGGCAGCACCGTCAGGGTGGGACGAGCATCACCTACAGTAGGAGACACCAGTCAGCTTAGAGGACACACAGCACTCAGCTGTCAATCAAACAGCAGAGACTGGACACCTTCACTGTGACACTTGATTTAGTCCTTTGAGGAGTTTCTGGCAGATGTTTGTTCTGCTCCATCAGTCACTGACTCACACATTGTTTCACTTCCTTTAACAAACCTCTCATGGAAATCACCAGAGAGAAAGAGAAACAGTCCTCACACGACCTGAGATACAACAAACTGAACCAGATGATGAACTTAATCATGAAATTCAATCAATAATTGGTAAAGAAAGTAAAACAACATCTGACAAACATTAAATCTTCTTCCTGTGGATTTCAGTCAATATTTGGTAGAAGATCAAAACATTTCAAACTTTATCTTAATTTGTTTCAGTTGCAAAGAAACTAACTCTAATCATCATAACAATAATTACTGAACTTAGGATAAAGGTGTTTCACAAAAAAACTGTTACTCAAGTATAATAGACATCAGAAAAGACATAGAATTGAATAATTTTCCCTGATGCAACTAAACAGAATCTGAATTTAATGAACAGGGAAACGTCAAACAATATATAATATGATTTTATCTGCAACTACACACAAAAATAGTTTGAAAACACCAGATTAAACTATTTTAATTATTTCCACTTTGTTTACTTCACCAAACGTCCACAACAGTAAAACAAACAGTTTAAGTGGTTGAAACAAAAACCTCTGAGTGTAGAGACACAGTCTGACTCTGAACTGAACTAAACCTTAAAACCTTCAAAATTCAACTTTGCCACAGATTAAGATTCATCTGATAAGATTAATCTAATATTTCATATTTATAAATCAGGATTTATAACTTCTTGCTGATAACACAAAGATTCAGATCATAGTATAAAACAATTTATCCAAATTTAAATTCATGAACAGCTACAGTCTATTCTGATAAACAGAAAAGAAGGAGATCAAATATTACTGTAATTAAAAAAAATGTGAATCAATAAATGTGACTTACTTCCAAATTCCACTTTGGTTCCTCCACCAAACGTGAACCACAGTGAAACAAACTAATGAAGTGGTCGTACAAAAACCTCAGACTGTAGAGACACAAACAAACTCTACACACACAGACTCAGTGACAGAAAAAAAAAATTATATATAGACTGTCAGTAAAGATTGAATCATTCAATTTGTTTAATATTTGTCATCATTTTGTCATGATCCACACTTCAGGTCCCCCGGAGGCTTTTATTCTGAAAGGCTCCGGCGGAGACACTCACCACCTTCTCCGTTCTGCTCACCTGTTGGTGATCAGTTTCACCTGGCTCATTAACTCCTGTCTTAAGCTCTCTTGGCAGCTCACTTCGCCGTCGGACCGTCGTCGTTACTCTCTGGACTCATGACCTGCCTAGGACCTTGTCTCTCGCCACAACCGTGAGTTCCCGTACCCTTGGGTTTACCTTGTGCCTCGTCTTGACGCTCACGGAACTGTGGACTCCCCGTTTTGTCCCTGTCTGCCTGGAACCTGATCCTCTCCGCTTTGTGCCCCGGTGGCTCACGCCGCCCTGACCGAACTGGTAACTGTGTTTCAAAACATTGTCCGCCGGCTACGAGCGCCTGTGGTGCGCCGTTAGCTTCTCGCTAAAACTGCTCTGGATCTATCGGCCGGTTCGGCTCGCTTTGTGTTTCCTTTTGTTTTTGATTGCCCTCTGTTGCCTGGATTCTGTGGTCTCTTTGTTTCCCCTTTCTCCACTCACCAGCCACAGTAAGGAACCGCCGCCAGCTGCCGCGCTGTGAATCAGACCTGGCAGAACCGGTGACCGGTCTTCCTCTTCCCTGCATCATACCCCCGTCACTATTATCATTTTGTATCAATAAAGCTCTCGTTCTCATATATCCCATCCTGTTTCAGCCTGTTCCATCACCTTCTCATGCCCGACACGTAAATCGTAACAGTACGGTCCGACCACAATGGAACCCGCTGAATCAGGCCACACCCCCGACTTCAACGGAATGATCCAGAAACTCATCAAGCTCCTCGACACCATCCCGGACATCAGGGACTCCCCGACCCGCATTTCCACGTTGAACTGGATCACGAATTGCTACTCTGTCTACCCTGAGTTAAAGCTTCACAGGAGGTTCCCTGAGCTTCTGGCCGGACAGGTCAGGCTCAGGAAGAGGGAGACGCCTCGTCCACAGCCTGCACCCACGCCTCGTCCACAGCCTGCACCCACGCCTCGTCCACAGCCTGCACCCACGCCTCGTCCACAGCCTGCATCCACGCAGGGAGACCCCCTGTTTTCAACACCAGTCTCCACCGCCTCACGCCGGAACCATGCAGCTTCGCACCAAGTCAGCTCCACAAATTCATGTACCCGGGATCTGTCTTTCGCCTACTGCCTCACTGTCCCCGAGCCACTGTCTATGCAGGAGGAGCCAACCATTCAGTCGGTCCCGCGGCGGACGCTGCCTCAGTTTGTGACTTACTGGACCTCCCTTCGGGCCCGCGCCCACACAGAGCTTGCCGCCGCTCCCGACCACGGGGACTTGGACCAGAACCCTCGCTATTCTGCTTTGGGCCACATTGCTCCTCGCCACCCTGACCATGCAACCCCTGCCACACGTCTCTCCAAGCCCGTTGCTCATGCTCCACGCCGCCCAGAACCTGTCGCTCATGCTCCACGCCGCCCAGAACCTGTCTCTCATGCTGCTCCACGCCACGCAGAACCTGCCGTTCATGCTGCTCCACGCCACGCAGAGGCTGCGGCTCCACTTCACCCAGACCCAGGCCAGGCCGCCCCATGCTGGATCGCTCCTGCACTGCCTTCTGGTCCGGTGTTTTCCCGGGCCATTACAGACTCTCGCCGTAGGAGGCGGAGGGAGGTGGTAAATGTATGGAGGCTAGCCTGGAGCGACGCCTGTTTTCCAAGGCCCTTTCGTTGGCTTAGGTGGGAGGAGGTGCTCGCCCGGCTCGCTGACAACGACCCAGAGGAGACCTCGGTGTGTTCCTTCACCGCAAGCCCAGACGTAGCAGTCCTGACGCCGGTAACGGATTCATCCCAAGATGCAACGCCCATGCCTGTCCCAGCCGCCTTAGAGAGCGCTGTTTTGCCCATGCCTGTCCCCATGGACCAGAGGGAGGCCGCTCAGTCCACGACCTCCAAGACGGGTGAGCCTCTTGGGTTCACACCCACTGACAGCAGGATCCACTTAGGCTCCGTAGCCATTGCCGTCGGCTGTCTCGAGGTCCCCACTATGCCAGACGCCGGCCGTCCCGTCACAGCAACCACAGACGCCGGCCGCCCAGACTGTCACGCCACAGGAGCCACAGACGCCGGCCGCCCAGACTGTCACGCCACAGGAGCCACAGAAGCCACAGACGCCGGCCGCCCAGACTGTCACGCCACAGGAGCCACAGACGCCGGCCGCCCAGGCCGCCACGCCACAGCAACAATCGACTGCGGTCGCCCAGGGTTCTACGCCGCCGTGGCGACCACCGCCGACGTCGACCACCCAGACCCCCACACCACTACAAGTTTTGCCTCAAACGTTTCTTGAACGCGTTCCAAGCCCTCGCCATGTGCGGCCCGCGGGAGGGGCCGCTCACTGTCCTAGTCATGTGCGGTCCTATGAAAGGATCCGCTTCCTGCCCTTGCCTTGTAACCAGGTGTCCTGGTATTGTGCGGCCTGGAGGGCTCACACAGGCTTCTGGTTCCTGGTTCCGGCGACCCCAGGAGGGGTCCGCCTTCTGGCTCTGGCGACCCCAGGAGGGGTTCGCCTTCTGGTTCCTGGCTCTGGCGACCCCAGGAGGGGTCCGCCTTCTGTTTCCGGCTCGGGCGACCCCAGGAGGGGTCCGCCTTCTGTTTCCGGCTCGGGCGACCCCAGGAGGGGTCTCTCGCCACAACCGTGAGTTCCCGTACCCTTGGGTTTACCTTGTGCCTCGTCTTGACGCTCACGGAACTGTGGACTCCCCGTTTTGTCCTTGCTTGCCTGGAACCTGATCCTCTCCGCTTTGTGCCCCGGTGGCTCACGCCGCCCTGACCGAACTGGTAACTGTGTTTCAAAACATTGTCCGCCGGCTACGAGCGCCTGTGGTGCGCCGTTAGCTTCTCGCTAAAACTGCTCTGGATCTATCGGCCGGTTCGGCTCGCTTTGTGTTTCCTTTTGTTTTTGATTGCCCTCTGTTGCCTGGATTCTGTGGTCTCTTTGTTTCCCCTTTCTCCACTCACCAGCCACAGTAAGGAACCGCCGCCAGCTGCGAATCAGACTGATCAAACTGTAAATAGTTGTGTAATTGTGTGGTTGGTTGTAGTAATAATAATGTGTAGTTGTTTAGAGATATCTTCTGTTTTGTTGGCGAAATGTATATAATAGTTATTGTAAATAGTTGAACACCAGCGTGTGGTAGATGATTCATGTTTAAAAACTCATCAGTCCTGATCAGAAACTCTCTGTACTACCAGAGTCAAAGGCTGTGGTTCATCCAGCCAAAGCAGCTTTGGGTCGTGCGGCTCATCGGATGCAGATGTTTTCTTCTCCACCTTCTACTTGGTGGATGCCTCTTAGCTCTACCTTAGCTACGTTAGCATCCAGAGCCTGGGTTTGCTTCCATATGCTGGTTTTCTGTATGAAGACCAGTGTAACAGTGGATAGAGGAGGCTCCATATACACAGTATATATATATATATATATATATACCGACCGAGCCAAGATCCTGTGGGACTTCCGGATACAGACAGATAAAATGGTAATGGCGAACCAACCGGACATTGTGGTGGTGGACAAACAGCAGAGACAAGCCGTTGTGGTTGACATAGCAATACCTTGCGATGCTAACATCAGAAAGAAGGAACTTGAGAAATTAGAGAAATACCAGGGGCTCAAAGAAGAACTTGAGAAGGCCTGGAAAGTCAAGGCGAAAGTGGTGCCCGTGGTCATCGGAGCACTCGGGGCAGTAACCCCCAAACTGGAGGAGGGGCTAGAACAGATCCCAGGAAAGACCTCAGACATCTCAGTCCAGAAAAGTGCAGTCCTAGGAACAGCTAAGATACTGCGCAGAACCCTCAAGCTCCCAGGCCTCTGGTAGAGGACCCGAGCTTGAATGGATGAGACCGCCCACGGGGGGCGAGGAGGGACATTTTTTTATATATATATATATATATATATATATATATATAGTCAGGAGACTGACTGCATACTAATAAATACCAAATAAACACATTAATGACCTATTGAACATCTAAACTTACTTCATCTAAAGTGGGGACCAGTGTCAACATTCAACTAAAATCCAACTGATCAAAACCTCTAGAACAGCTACAAACTGGACTATGTGGTGAAATAAAGATTCTCTCTGCAGCTGATCTGATCACATGTGCATCACATTTTCCTCCTTTTCTTTTATCACAGCTTTACTTGGTGAAATCACTTTGTCTTAACGTGTCAATTCACTAATGACTACAACCACATTATTCAGGTTGATCAGTAAATGTGGAGAGTGAAGCTCTGAGCAGTGAGGAGGAGACACTGACGTGGAGACGACAGCTCCAGTGACTGACTGTGTGTGTTTGCATATGTGTCCTGTGTCTGTGCTCCAGCTGTTAAGAGACCAGTGTTGATCAGTGTCTGTCCAGGTCTTTCAGAGACACTGACACAGCGGCAGCACCATGATGATGTCTCTGACTCTACTGCTGGCCACCCTGGGGCTCCTTGTTCAGGGTGAGACTCTCTCTTCAGGATGGAGCCAGGTTCACCACAGTGATGGAGAAACACTGAAACAAGCAGCACTGAGCTTCTTCCATCTGTTCTCCATGTTCAACCAATGATCCTCTTCTGTTTGGATGTTGATCATCTTTCTCCAAACTGGCTTTGTCTCAGTGACGCTTCTCCTCTGTTTCATCTTTGACAGGTTCATCTGGAGACGTCGTCCTGACTCAGACTCCTGGAGCTTTGTCTGTTGCTGCAGAACAGACTGTTACTATCAGATGTAAATCCAGTTCAAGTGTTGGTAGCAACCTTCACTGGTACCTTCAGAAACATGGAGAAGCTCCTAAACTCCTTGTTAGATTCTCTACAACCCGTCATACTGGAGTTTCTGATCGTTTCAGTGGAAGTGGATCTGGTACTGACTTCACTCTGACCATCAGCAGAGTTCAGGCTGAAGATGCAGGAGTTTATTACTGTCAGCAGGTTAGCAGCCTCCCGCTCACACAGTGAAACAACGTCGTACAAAAACCTCCTCAGCTGCAGAGGAACTGATCTGAACTAACAGCTGCATAGAGACAACGATTCAAATCCTGACTGACACAAAGATCATGAATCAATAGTTTTACAAGATTATTATTTCAGTCAATTATAATATATAATGTGTCATTTACGCTTTACACAGTTTAGTGACTGTATGAGTTTGATTTGAGTTTGTTACTTTTTAATGAGCTAATATTAATAACACACTACTACCACTGATACTAGACTTAATGTCTTCATTCATTTCCTGACGCTCTGAGCTCCTCTCAGATGTAGACGTGCTGAGGTTCACACAGCTGTCAACCAAACACCAGCCTCTTGGTGATTTTCTACTTTTCTAAGTTTGTCTCCTTCCAAACACTACAACCAGCAATAACCTGCCTGTGCTCACATGTAGCTTCTCTCAGTCTGATCAGCTGCTTCTTCTGTGTCCTTCACGTCTGTTGTCCATTTTAATGGTAAATGGTTATTGGTCTGCACTTGTATAACGTTTTCCTACCTATTTACTCAAAGCGCTTTAACACTGTAACTCATTCACCCATTCAAGCCCTCACACACACATTTACACACAGGTGGCAGAGTTGCTATGCAGCTTAGGCTGACACTTCAGGGGCAGCTTGTGGTTCAGTGTCTTGCCCAAGGACAAATGACTGTTGTTTTTGTCCCAATGAAGTTAAAGTTTCCATCTCATGTTTATTCTGCTTCATCAGTTACAGACTCACACATTGTTTCACTCCTCTATAACAAAACTTTTCCTACAGATCAGCACAGAGAGAATCATCTGACAGACTGACCTGAAATCAACATAAAGTTTAAATTAATTGAATACAAGATTCGTATGAATTCTAGACGGTATTTTTAACTAAAAAACATAATTAAAACTATTCAAGTTTTAGTTTCCAAACACTATTTTTTTTCTGACACTAGTTATTTAGTGACAATTCTTGATCAGGAATTGGGAACATCAGAGTTTTTTAATTATATCAACAGCAAGGATGCGTTGACATAGTGAAAGTGAACAGAAACTGAATTAACTGCTGCAGCTGGAAGCTACTGACACACACACACTTGTCTGACTAGACTTGATGAAACACACATCTACTCTGATTTTGACATAAACAAAATCTACAGAAAACTCTGATCTAAATTACTTATTGAATAAACTCATCAGAGTTTCTGTATTTTATGACATTTATGCTGAATCACCTTCACACAGCAGTGAGTTGGTGCATCAAAGTAAAATGAGTCTCATTCTGAAAGTCAGTAGGATCTGTATCAATTGATTTACACAAAAGGATAAGCTCAATATTATTGTGTAGTAAAAAGTATAAAACTACAACACTACACATAAACATTTTTGCTTAATGTTAACGTAGAAACAATTGTAGACGTTCACATATTTACACTAACGTGCTTCTTCTCATTGATCAGCTCATAAAGTCAACGCAGATAAAATGTGAGACGTCAGAGTGAGGAGCTGTGTCATCAGGATGCTGATGTAAACAGTCTGAGTCTATTCATCGTGTTACATGACATCACTAGACCAAGGTTTAGGACCTAATGTCTGCTCTAGTGGAACTGATGGAATTGATTTGACAGTAAGATGCTATTGATGACACCTGTAAGACAAAAGCTCAGCTGAAGCAGTGAGCACAGGACTGAAAGGAACCATCACCATCAACTGTCAAACCAGACCAAAGTGTAAAGAAAACATACACATTTATTTTGAAGAATATAATCTTTATTGTCTTGAAGCATTGACATCAGCATTATTACAGAAATTAAAGGTGAATGATGAGAAAGACAGAGCTACAGAAACTAAACTGTGAACAGTAGCAGAACAAAACCAGCAGTGAGTCAGCTCAGGACTGGGAGCACTGGTCTCTGCTCAGAGTCTCTCTGACTGGAGACTGGGAGCCCTGGGAGGCCTCACAGGTCACAGAGTTCACCTTGGTCCACTGGTCTGCAGTGATCCTCATGGTGCTGCTAAAGCTGTAGAGTCCGTCCTTCTCCAGAACTCCAGGGCTCCTGCTGTCGTCAAAGCTGACGCTGCCGCCGCTGGCGTCCACCTTCCAGGACAGAGTCCAGTCTGAGGGGAAGCCCTTGTTGGCCAGACACATGAGCGTGGCCTTCCCCTGCTGCAGCTCCTCACTGGAGGGAGGCAGCACCGTCAGGGTGGGACGAGCATCACCTACAGTAGGAGACACCAGTCAGCTTAGAGGACACACAGCACTCAGCTGTCAATCAAACAGCAGAGACTGGACACCTTCACTGTGACACTTGATTTAGTCCTTTGAGGAGTTTCTGGCAGATGTTTGTTCTGCTCCATCAGTCACTGACTCACACATTGTTTCACTTCCTTTATCAAACCTCTCATGAAAATCAGCTCAGAAACGATCGTCACACAGTTTAACCTGAAATATGTTAAACTACTCGAGAATCTTTACTGAAAACAATTAAAACTTTTCTCTACCTTTGAGTCATGAAATGTTAAGATTTCAATTATGTTCTGTTAAATTGTTCAAATGATTTAAACTAAACTTCAACAACATTTAACACAAACTCATTAACACTCAGAACATTTTGAAACGTCCATGTTTATCCTCATTCATCTCAAGGTTCAAACTGAATTTAGATTCAATTTAACAACAGTTTGTGAGAGAGGAAACAACGTTGACGTGAAAAATATTTCAACAATTTAGAATCAAAGATTTTTCTTCTCTACAAGTTGTTTAAATTTTCAACAGGTCAGGACAGTAAATGTTTAACACTGAGTTTCCAACAAGTTGAAGGCAGAAACATAAAAACCTCAACACAGTCTGTTACAATAAAACAAACATTCAGAGCTGAAAACATCCTAAATTAATCTGAAATAGAAATTCACAGTTTATAATATTTGTTTGTAAACTTACTTCCAACATTCAGTCTGGTTCCTCCACCGAACGTCCACCACAGTGAAACAAACTCATTGAGCCGTCGAACAAAAACCTCAGACTGTAGAGACACAGTCTGACTCTAAACTGAGCTCAACTAACAAAATTTCACCTTTAATTTGTAAATCTTTGTTTATTAGTGATTCAGAACTTTCCCCTTGTTTTGTTAAAGCTAATTTAGTTTCCAGTCAGATATTTTGCTAAAACCTATTGAAATGAACCTACTCCTTGAAATAAAAATGTTTTACTGATCCATCTAATAGAAAAAAATAACATAAATAATTTAAATGAAAAGCCCTAAAAAGTTTAGAAACATTTCACTTACTTCCAACATTCAGTCTGGTTCCTCCACCGAACGTGTACCACAGTGAAACAAACTAATGAAGGCGTCGTACAAAAACCTCAGACTGTAGAGACACAGTCTGACTCTGACAAACTGAACTAAAGCTACAAACCTACAAGAGTCAACTTTACTGTTACATTTAAAGTCTGTCTATCGTGTCAACTGATATGTCATTTAAAATTATTATATTTATTTTAGGGTTAAAATTTTTACATATATATTTTGCCTTTTTTTCTATATCTGCAAAAAAAGTTTTCTTGGTTTGGTTATAATGAAGGACATAGAACAAACCCACATTTGTACTGAAACTAAATCTTTCTGTGTTTGACTTACTTCCAACATTCAGTCTGGTTCCTCCACCGAACGTCCACCACAGTGAAACAAACTCATTGAGCCGTCGAACAAAAACCTCAGACTGTAGAGACACAGTCTGACTCTGACACAAACAAACTCTACAGACACACATGAAAACATTCACTACAACAAACATCATGAAGTAATAAAACATGTTTTGTATTACAATTATTTACATATTATATGTTTAAACCTGTTCTTATTCTAGTGTGTGTGTTGTAATTGAATGATTCATAACCAAATGGATCAACTTAATGTTCCAAAGATAAACACCATCATGATTATAACATCCTCAGAAGAACGACAGTGGAAGAACCTTTGAACAGTAAAATGACATGACCTTTGACCTTTGACCTCCAGCTTATAATGGGTCACAGATACTTCTACCTTATCCAATAAGGAAACATGATGACACAACGCAATATCAAAAACCAACAACACGTTAAAAAATAGTCCAAACAAATAAATATATGTCACAGAAAATACGGCAAAATACACAATATAATATCACTACATTTCTCTTTATCATATAAACCTACTGCATATATATAAAAGCTCAGTGTGTCAGCAACATTCAACTACAAAATCTATAACAACTGGTCAAATTGTAACTGAGGAGAGTTCACTACTTCTACCAGTTGTCAGGACATAATCCTGGGATGAAGATATTCTCTGCAGCTGGACTGATCAACACCTTGTGAGCAGTGAGGAGGAGACACTGACGTGGAGACGACAGCTCCAGTGACTGACTGTGTGTGTTTGCATATGTGTCCTGTGTCTGTGCTCCAGCTGTTAAGAGACCAGTGTTGATCAGTGTCTGTCCAGGTCTTTCAGAGACACTGACACAGCGGCAGCACCATGATGATGTCTCTGACTCTACTGCTGGCCACCCTGGGGCTCCTTGTTCAGGGTGAGACTCTCTCTTCAGGATGGAGCCAGGTTCACCACAGTGATGGAGAAACACTGAAACAAGCAGCACTGAGCTTCTTCCATCTGTTCTCCATGTTCAACCAATGATCCTCTTCTGTTTGGATGTTGATCATCTTTCTCCAAACTGGCTTTGTCTCAGTGACGCTTCTCCTCTGTTTCATCTTTTCAGGTTCATCTGGAGACGTCGTCCTGACTCAGACTCCTGGAGCTTTGTCTGTTGCTGCAGAACAGACTGTTACTATCAGATGTAAATCCAGTTCAAGTATTAGTAGCAACCTTCACTGGTACCTTCAGAAACATGGAGAAGCTCCTAAACTCCTTGTTAGATACTCTACAACCCGTCATACTGGAGTTTCTGACCGTTTCAGTGGAAGTGGATCTGGTACTGACTTCACTCTGACCATCAGCAGAGTTCAGGCTGAAGATGCAGGAGTTTATCACTGTCAGCAGGATAGAAGCTTCCCGTTCACACAGTGAAACAACGTCGTACAAAAACCTCCTCAGCTGCAGAGGAACTGAAATCAATGAACAGTTAGACAGAAACCAAAACACTTTCTGTGTTAGAATCATTAGCAACTTACACTGGAGCTGAGATGGACCAAACTATTTAAAGAGAAAATGATTCTTTCTATAATGAATTTGTAGAATAACGAAAATAGAAATTCATTAAAAAATCTTAACTGAAACAACAATAGTATTTAGAAAACGAGTCTACACATTGAGTCTCACAGTTACCATCAACATGTGCTGTTCATCTAATGCTCTGATATACTGAGCATGAAGCCAAGAAGGAAACGGTGGCATTTTAACATCTGACCTGCCAGGTGCAGCCTGCCTTTGCTCTATTCTGATTCTGATTGACGGATTGATTAATAATCACTAATAATCATCATATTGATCACTGATAAACATTATCACAGCCTTATTGATCATTGATAAACATTGTCATGATCATATTCATTACTAATAAATATCATCATGATCGTATTCATCAATATTAATAATAATAACAATAATTCATAGTATTTTTAGTTTTATTTTCTTCAAATTTCTTCACAGTGTTCACTTAGCATGTGAGAGAAAAATGTTCACATTAACAGCTGACAAACACAGTGAACATTTTGTTAATGTTTTAAATATCATCTTTGTCAACAAATTCAATTAGATTATAATTAATATTAATAAATATACAAATTTATTTTTCGATTTTTGGCATGAAAATCTCACAGGGAAATATTAATTTATGATTTCATCTTAAAAAGGAGGAGTCAGAGGGATTTGTTTATCATGTCAGCATATGCTGATGGTGTTTGTGTTTATATTTGTGTCTTCTGTATAATGTTACACCAGTGGATTCTGGTAAATGACCTGTAATAAAAATACTGTATCTGTCTCTATATAAATAATCCAATTTATTCCTTCAACTGTCTTGTTCTCTGCTTCTCTTTACTTAACCACTTTGCCGGATCGTGATTCATGACCACAAACCCAAACTGTCAAGAAGTGTGTATTTATAAGTTAAGCTGAGCTAAACTTGTCCTGCATCTGGATATTGACCCTCTCATTTGTGTTCCAGATTAACGAAGAGACTCAGCCTGCGAGATATTATTAGATATTATAGATTATATTGAAAATAAAATCTCTAACCCAAGCCTTGGTTCTGCTTGATCCTTACATCCGTGGTTTTATTCTAAATCTGTGCCAACTGTTCGTGACAATTACAATAATTGAAGGTGAATGATGACATAAAAACGAAGCTAAAGAGACTAAAATGAGAACAGTAGCAGAATAAAAGCAGCAGCAGAGTCTCTGAGTCATTTTAGTCAATTTAAATATCATTTGTCATTCATTTACGTTTTGTACAGTTTAGTGACTGTATTAGTTTGATTTGAGGATGTTACTTTTTAATGAACTTGTTTCTATGGAAACGTCTAATACTCAAAACTCACTTCTACCACTGATACTAAACTTAATGTCTTCATTCATTTCCTGATGCTCTGAGCTCTTCTCACATGTAGATGTGCTGAGGTTCACACAGCTGTCAATCAAACACCAGCCTCTTGGTGATTTTCTACTTTTCTAAGTTTGTCTCCTTCCAAACACTACAACCAGCAATAACCTGCCTGTGCTCACATGTAGCTTCTCTCAGTCTGAACAGCTGCTTCTTTTGTGTCTCTACACTTTAACATGAAGGAAGATGTTGGAGGAGCAGTTGATGTGTCTGGAGGTTAACAGTAAATAAATATATTCAGGTTACAGAGTTTATAAAAAATTATTGATATTGTTGTTTTGATTGTTCTTCTCTGTAACAGAACTCTTCCTGCAGATCAAAACAAAGTGAATCATCATTGACCTGAAATCAAACAGCATCAAGAAATAGAAGCTTTATTTTAATTAAATCCTCCACTAAACATCACATTATTACAAAACATTATAATATATACTGTAAAGAGAATATAAATATAAATACATCTAAAACTTACAGGATGCCATTTGTGTGAATTCTAGTCAGTATTTCTTTTATTAAAAATCACAATTAGAACTATTTAAGCTTTAGTTTCCAAACACCAGGTTTATTCTGACACTAGTTAATTAGAGTCAACTCTTGATCAGTTATTGGGAGCATTTCCATAGAGTGACTTTGCATCAGCAGCTCCATGCTCCAGTGATCTGGGAGAGTTTATAGTCCTGAGAGCTGAACACTGGATGACTGACAGCTGTCCTTCATGACAACACAAGACCCAGAAATCCTCCTCATCAGCAACATGACTCTGGTCTCCGTCCTCATCTGGACTCTCCTCTGCTGCTGCTTCACAGGTAAAGTCCAGAGAATCCAACTCCTCTCCTCTATGAACATGTGTCTCTGAAATGAAGCCACTGAACCATGATGCTGCTTCATGTTGTTGTCTCTGTGTCCTCAGAGTCCAGGGCCCAGTACACAACTACTCAGCCTGGAGCAGTGAGAACCACACTGGGAGGAAGCGTCACCATCAACTGTAGAACCAGTCATAGGGTAGATGATGGAAACAGCCTTTCCTGGTACCAACAGAAAAATGGAGAACGTCCAAAACTTCTCTTTTATTATGTGAACAACAAAGTGTCAGGGATTCCAGATCGTTTTCAAGATGGTGGATCAAACACTGACTTCACTCTGACCATCAGTGGAGTCCAGGCTGAAGATGCAGCAGTTTATTACTGTCTGGGGGAATTCTATTATAACAGCCAGTTTTCGTCGACACATTGAAAAACCGTCGTACAAAAACCTCCCTCAGTCAAAGTGAACAGAAACTGAACTAACTGCTGCAGCTGGAAGCTACTGACACACACACACACACAAACATGATGAAACACACATCAACTCGGACTTTGACACAAACAACAAACTCTGATATAAATTACTTATTGAATAAATTCAATTTCCTCATAATACTGTAGGTTGATTTAACTTAAACTACAATTAGAAACACGTTAGTCTATGATAAACTATTATAGCTGTTGTCTAAGTAGTGAATGGGTTAAAATTCTACCACTGCTGCAGCTGGAAGCTACTGACACACAAACACACTTGTCTCACTACACTTGATGAAACACACATCAACTCGGACTTTGACACAAACAAAAAACTCTATAATTTCAATTTCCTTATAATACAGAAGGTTGATGAAACTGAAATTATAATTAGAAACAAAAATTCCTTCACTGCTGCACCTGGAAGATACTGACACACAAACACACACGATAATAATGATGATAGAAATTATAGTTATAGAAGCAAGAAAAAAGTCTAGAAGATTATTTATCCAGAATTATTGCTGTTTTTTTGTTATCAATTCTTAATTAAGTGTCTTGAATCCAGTGGAAATGACAAACTCATCAGAGTTTCTGTATTTTACGATATTTCTGCTGCATCACCTTCACACAGCAAATGAGTCTCATTCTGAAAGTCAGTAGGATCTGTATCTATTGATTTACACAAAAGGATAAGCTCAATATTATGTGGAGTAAAAAGTACAAATCACCAGAAACTACATGTAAACATTTTTGCTTAATGTTAACGTAGAAACAATTGTAGACGTTCACATATTTACACCAACTTGCTTTTTGTTATAAATCAGCTCATAAAGTCAAAGCAGATAAAATGTGAGACGTCAGAGTGAGGAGCTGTGTCATCAGGATGCTGATGTAAACTGTCTGAGTCCATTCATCGTGTTACATGACATCACTAGACCAAGGTTTAGGACCTAATGTCTGCTCTAGAGGAACTGATGGAATTGATTTGACAGTAAAATGCTATTAATGACACCTGTAAGACAAAAGCTCAGCTGAAGCAGTGAGCACCAGACTGAAAAGAAACCATCACCATCAAAAAAATCACGAATATGCATTTATTTTGAAGAATATAATCTTTATTGTCTTGAAGCATTGACATCAGCATTATTAAAGAAATTAAAGATGAATAATGACAAAGACAGAGCTATAGAGACTAAACTGAGAACAGTAGCAAAACAAAACCAGCAGTGAGTCAGATCAGGACTGGGAGCACTGGTCTCTGCTCAGAGTCTCTCTGACTGGAGACTGGGAGCCCTGGGAGGCCTCACAGGTCACAGAGCCCAACGCCGACCACTGCTCTGCAGGGATCCTCAGGGTGCTGCTCCAGCTGTAGCGACCGTCCTGTCCAAGCACGCCAGCGCTGCTGCTCTCCTCCCAGCTGCTGCTGCCGCTGATGCTGCTGCTGCTGCTGCCGCTGATGCTGCTGCTGCTGCTGCCGTCCACCTTCCAGGACAGAGTCCAGTCTGAGGGGAAGCCCTTGTTGGCCAGACACATGAGCGTGGCCTTCCCCTGCTGCAGCTCCTCACTGGAGGGAGGCAGCACCGTCAGGGTGGGACGAGCATCACCTACAGTAGGAGACACCAGTCAGCTTAGAGGACACACAGCACTCAGCTGTCAATCAAACAGCAGAGACTGGACACCTTCACTGTGACACTTGATTTAGTCCTTTGAGGAGTTTCTGGCAGATGTTTGTTCTGCTCCATCAGTCACTGACTCACACATTGTTTCACTTCCTTTAACAAACCTCTCATGGAAATCAGCTCAGAAACGATCGTCACACAGTTTAACCTGAAATATGTTAAACTACTCGAGAATCTTTACTGAAAAAATGTAAACTTTTCTCAACCTTTGAGTCACAAAATGTTAAGATTTCAATCATGTTCTGTTAATTTGCTCAAATAATTTAAACTAAACTTCAACAACATTTAACACAAACTTATTAACACTCAGAACATTTTAAAACGTCCACGTTTATCCTCATTCATCTCAAGGTTCAAACTGAATTTAGATTCGATTTAACAACAGTTTGTGAGAGAGGAAACAACGTCGACGTGAAAAATATTTGAACAATTAAGAATCAAAGATTTTTCTTCCCTACAAGTTGTTTAAATTTTCAACAGGTCAGGACAGTAAATGTTTCACACTGAGTTTCCAACAAGTTGAAGGCAGAAACATAAAAACCTCAACATAGTCTGTTACATAAAAACAAACATTCTGAGCTGAATACATCCTAAATTAATCTGAAATATAAATTCACAGTTTATAATATTTGTTTGTAAACTTACTTCCAACATTCAGTCTGGTTCCTCCACCGAACGTCCACCACAGTGAAACAAACTCATTGAGCCGTCGAACAAAAACCTCAGACTGTAGAGACACAGTCTGACTCTGACACAAACAAACTCTACAGACACACATCAAAACATTCACTACAACAAACATCATGAAGTAATAAAACATGTTTTGTGTTACAATTATTTACATATTATATGTTTAAACCTGTTCTTATTCTAGTGTTTCTGCTGTAAATGAATGATTCATAACCAAATGGATCAACTTAATGTTCCACAGATAAACACCATCATGATTATAACATCCTCAGAAGAACGACAGTGGAAGAACCTTTGAACAGTAAAATGACATGACCTTTGACCTTTGACCTCCAGCTTATAATGGGTCACAGATACGTCTACCTTATCCAATAAGGAAACATGATGACACAACGCAACATCAACAACAAAAAATGTGTTTAGAAATAGTCCAAACAAATAAATATATGTCACAGAAGATATGGCAAAATACAAAATACATGAATATTATATGATTTAATTTCTCTTTATCATACAAACTAACTGCATATATATAAGAGCTCAGTGTGTCAGCAACATTGAACTACAAAATTTATAACAACTGGTCAAATTGTAACTGAGGAGACTTCACTACTTCTCCCAGTTGTCAGGACATAATCCTGGGATGAAGATATTCTCTGCAGCTGGACTGATCAACACCTTGTGAGCAGTGAGGAGGAGACACTGACGTGGAGACGACAGCTCCAGTGACTGACTGTGTGTGTTTGCATATGTGTCCTGTGTCTGTGCTCCAGCTGTTAAGAGACCAGTGTTGATCAGTGTCTGTCCAGGTCTTTCAGAGACACTGACACAGCGGCAGCACCATGATGATGTCTCTGACTCTACTGCTGGCCACCCTGGGGCTCCTTGTTCAGGGTGAGACTCTCTCTTCAGGATGGAGCCAGGTTCACCACAGTGATGGAGAAACACTGAAACAAGCAGCACTGAGCTTCTTCCATCTGTTCTCCATGTTCAACCAATGATCCTCTTCTGTTTGGATGGTGATCATCTTTCTCCAAACTGGCTTTGTCTCAGTGACGCTTCTCCTCTGTTTTATGTTTTACAGGTTCATCAGGTCAAATCACTGTGACTCAGACTCCTGGAGCTTTGTCTGTCAATCCAGGACAGACTGTTACTATCAGATGTAAAGTCAGTCCCAGTAGTGGTTACTGTTTCAACTGGTATCTTCAGAAACCTGGAGAAGCTCCTAAACTTCTAATTTACTGCTCTACAACCCGTCATACTGGAGTTTCTGACCGATTCAGTGGAACAAATTCAGGGAACACTGACTTCACTCTGACCATCAGTGGAGTCCAGACTGAAGATGCAGCAGATTATTACTGTCAAGGTGGAAAGACTATCAACAGTCAGAATGTGTTGACACAGTGAAAAACCGTCGTACAAAAACCTCCCTCAGTCAAAGTGAACAGAAACTGAACCAACTGCTGCAGCTGAAGCTTCTGCAGAGACTGATTCAGTTCACTGAGTGTGTTACTGTACAAGAACTTAATGAAACCAGGTTCCTCATCTTATCAGCGTATGTGTTTAAGATAAGATAATTATTTTACTTTAATTCTTATATTTTCTTATTGATTCCACTTTGGGGAAATTCAATTGCTACCACAGATACAAACAACTTGAAAGGTGTGAAAGAATGAAAGTGGAGCATGTGCAAAGAAAATTATACATTTGACAAATAAAACGTTTTTATAAAGACAAGATACTAAACATAAAATCCAAATCAACTATACAAGATAATCTGCACGGTGGCAGCTGTTAGACTGGTTGGTTGTTCAGTCTAACAGCAGTGGGAATGAAGGGTCTGCGATACAGCTCCATCCTACACTGGGAGTGGATCAGTCTCCACTGACAGAGCTGCTCAGAGCCTCCACTGTCTGATGCAGTGGGTGAGAAGTATTGTCCATGATGGATGTCAGCTTGGCCAACGTCCTCCTCTCACCCACCTCCTCCACAGAGTCCAGTGGACAGGACAGAACTGGTTCTCCTGACCAGCTTGTTGAGTCTCTTTCTGTCCCTGGTAGATGACGACATCATCCACCCTGACGTCCAGCCTGTAGGAAAACTGCAGCGGGTCCATCACAGAGTGAAGGTGGCTGAGCATGAGCCTCAGTCATCAGATGGGAGGTCAAGGCAACTGCTCTGTAGTGGTTTGACTCCTCAGTGTGTGTTGAACCAGAAACACACAGGAGGAGAACATAAGATACCAGGTTACTGATAAATCCATGACCACCTGCAGCAGAAGATTTTTGTTTTGGCTCTAACGGCAAAACTTCATGACGTGATGAAGAATTTGGTTTCATTTGTTCAATTTACAATTTTGTCTGAATTTTAAGCATGTAAAAGTATTATTGCAGCGAGCTCCTGTTCATTCTTTGATCCACAATAATAACGATAATTTTTATTTGACTAAATTATGAAATTTATTTTATATCTTAACGGTAGTGGATGGTTTTCATTCTGCTACATTCTTCATAGATTTGTTGGATTGTTTAAAAAAAATCAGTGAATAATCAAATGATTTGACAAATTTTAGTTTGTAGGAAAACTTTATTGTGTGAAATGCATAGCAGAGACTTTATCAGCAGGAAAGATCAACTTTTAAACTGAACTTTGTTACTATGGCAACCGTCAGGCATCGCCACTGAGCCATGACAACAGACACGTTTAAACGTTTAACTCAAACTATTATAGTAACACAAAATATAAGTACTTCACTCAATTTACACACCTTCATTTCGCATGAATATGACTATTTGAAAACCTCTCATTTAATCAGACTGATTATTAACTTTACAATAAAGACTTTCTGATTTGAATTTTTTTTTAAAGAAACCTGAGAAACCTCTGAACATGCTTGACTATTACTCAGTTTTTGTTTTGTTGCTAAAAATCAAACTTTGTTTCAATATCTAAAACTATATAAAACATTATCTTACATAGTAACAATGAGTAATGAATTACCTTATCAATAAAAAAATTCTAATTAATTTAGAAGTAGCATCATTATAAGATAGACATAAATATCTAAAACCAATCTTCAACCAAAACCTTCAGAAAGTGTAAGAGAATAGCTTAAGAAACATATTGATCACTAATAAACATCATCATGCTCATATTGATTAGTGATAAATATCATAATGATTGATATTGATATTGATATTGATAGATAATAACGATAATGAAAGTTCCTGTTGGAGTCAGTGGCAGCATTTGCATCAGCAGCTCCATGCTCCAGTGATCTGGGAGAGTTTATAGTCCTGAGAGCTGAACACTGGATGACTGACAGCTGTCCTTCATGACAACACAAGACCCAGAAATCCTCCTCATCAGCAACATGACTCTGGTCTCCGTCCTCATCTGGACTCTCCTCTGCTGCTGCTTCACAGGTAAAGTCCAGAGAATCCAACTCCTCTCCTCTATGAACATGTGTCTCTGAAATGAAGCCACTGAACCATGATGCTGCTTCATGTTGTTGTCTCTGTGTCCTCAGAGTCCAGAGGTCAGGTCACAGTGACTCAGCCTGGAGCAGTGAGAACCACACTGGGAGGAACCGTCACCATCAACTGTAGAACCAATCAAACAGTTGGTAGCTGTAGCAGTGCTTATTGTTTGGCCTGGTACCAACAAAAAAATGGAGAACGTCCTAAACTGCTCATTTATTATACTAACAGCAGAGCATCAGGGATTCCAAATCGTTTCACAGGTAGTGGATCAAACTCTGACTTCACTCTGACCATCAGTGGAGTCCAGACTGAAGATGCAGCAGATTATTACTGTCAGAGTTTTCATGACATAAACAGTCAGTGGGTGTTGACACAGTGAAAAACCGTCGTACAAAAACCTCCCTCAGTCAAAGTGAACAGAAACTGAACTAACTGCTGCAGCTGAAGCTACTGACACACACACACACACACACACACACACACTTGTCTCACTATACTTGTTGAAACACACATTGACATAATACATTCAGTCGCCCTTTACACTGACTCTAAGCTAAACCTCATTCTAACACTTTTTAGAAAACACATTCTTAATTTAAAAACGCTGTGAGACTGTGTGACATAAGATTTATTTGTTCTTATGAGAACAGAAGTGGAACAAAGTTTAAACAGTAAAGCGTCAGGACCTTATAATAGAAGACAGATATTCCTGCTTTGCAAAGACATAAAACAACATAGATCACCATAAAAAGCCAACGAAATGATCACGACATGTCCTAAAAAATAAATGAGTGTATAATAAATAACATATTGTGTATTAGTCTAACAAACTCTATGACATCTAGTCAAACTGCATCAACTCAGGTAAATCACATAAACTGATCCAAAGCTCTAGAACAGACACAAAATGGATCTTTGTGGTGAAATAATGATTCTCTCTGCAGCTGATCTGAGCAACAACTTTACGTTTTCTAGTTCTGCTCAAATGTGCATCACATCTTTATATACATGTTTCATTACAGCTTCACTTGGTGAAATCACTTTGTCTTAACGTGTCAATTCACTAATAACTACAACCACATTATTCAGGTTGATCAGTAAATGTGGAGAGTGAAGCTCTGAGCAGTGAGGAGGAGACACTGACGTGGAGACGACAGCTCCAGTGACTGACTGTGTGTGTTTGCATATGTGTCCTGTGTCTGTGCTCCAGCTGTTAAGAGACCAGTGTTGATCAGTGTCTGTCCAGGTCTTTCAGAGACACTGACACAGCGGCAGCACCATGATGATGTCTCTGACTCTACTGCTGGCCACCCTGGGGCTCCTTGTTCAGGGTGAGACTCTCTCTTCAGGATGGAGCCAGGTTCACCACAGTGATGGAGAAACACTGAAACAAGCAGCACTGAGCTTCTTCCATCTGTTCTCCATGTTCAACCAATGATCCTCTTCTGTTTGGATGTGGATCATCTTTCTCCAAACTGGCTTTGTCTCAGTGACGCTTCTCCTCTGTTTCATCTTTTCAGGTTCATCTGGAGACATCGTCCTGACTCAGACTCCTGGAGCTTTGTCTGTTGCTGCAGAACAGACTGTTACTATCAGATGTAAATCCAGTTCAAGTATTGGTAGCCTCCTTCACTGGTACCTTCAGAAACCTGGAAATGCTCCTAAACTACTTGTTAGATTCTCTACAACCCGTCATACTGGAGTTTCTGACCGTTTCAGTGGAAGTTATTCTGGTACTGACTTCACTCTGACCATCAGCAGAGTTCAGGCTGAAGATGCAGGAGTTTATTACTGTCAGCAGAGTAACAACCTTCCGTTCACACAGTGAAACAACGTCGTACAAAAACCTCAGCTGTAGAGGAACTGAAATAAATGAACAGTTGGACAGAAACTAAAACACTTTCTGTGTTAGAATCCTCAGAGCAACTTACACTGGAGCTGAGATGGACCAAACTAAACTAACTAAAGATGAAATGATTCTTTCTGTAATGAATTTGTAGAAAACTTTACCTTTTTTATTAAAATCTAAATTAATTTAAATAATACTAATTAAAAGAACAGTAGTATTTAAAAATTTACAGAATGAGTCTCACAGTTACCATCAACATGTCCTGTTCATCTAATGCTCTGATATACTGAGCATGGAGCAAAGAAGTAAACAGTGGTGATACTGTGTTACTTATCTACTCTGATTATTTTCGAATAAACTTTTTTTTGTCAGTTTGTTGTTTTGTTAATTGAAGTCTTTTCAGCGTCTCGTCTTGTTTCACCTCAAGGACATTACAGACTCTCTCCTGCAGTTGCCTTCAGAGCCAGTAGATCTGTAGACGATGTTATAAACATGTTCCTCCACTTCATCCTCCAGCGTCTGGACTCCCCAACATCCTAAATCAGGAGACTTGTGGACTTCAGCTCTGCTCTGAGACAAGCTCTACCAGCTGAATGTGTCTGACTCCATGTGCAGGTGGATTGTAAACGTTCTGACAGACCGACGGCAGCTTACATGATTACAGAACTGAATTTAAGCACAAATGGAAATTTATTTATGGTTCACATGTTTAGATTAATTGATCTGGAGCAGCAGAGGCTCAGAGGTGGAGCTGTTGACCAATCGTAGGATCTGTGGTTCGATTCCTGGCTTCCAGTCATGTGTCAAAGTGTCCTTGGGCAAAACACTGAACCTGAGGCTGCCCCTGGTGAGTAAATGTGTGTGTGTTTGTGTGAGCAAATGGGTGAATGAGATATCAAAGGGTTTTGAGTACTGAAAAGCGCTACAAAGTACAGACCATCTGACTGTTCAACACTGTGTCGTAGGATCAATATAGAAGCCACTGTAGAAGAATTCAAACACGTTTCAATAAATCCTCAGAGCATTTCCATAGAGTGACTTTGCATCAGCAGCTCCATGCTCCAGTGATCTGGGAGAGTTTATAGTCCTGAGAGCTGAACACTGGATGACTGACAGCTGTCCTTCATGACAACACAAGACCCAGAAATCCTCCTCATCAGCAACATGACTCTGGTCTCCGTCCTCATCTGGACTCTCCTCTGCTGCTGCTTCACAGGTAAAGTCCAGAGAATCCAACTCCTCTCCTCTATGAACATGTGTCTCTGAAATGAAGCCACTGAACCATGATGCTGCTTCATGTTGTTGTCTCTGTGTCCTCAGAGTCCAGAGGTCAGGTCACAGTGACTCAGCCTGGAGCAGTGAGAACCACACTGGGAGGAACCGTCACCATCAACTGTGGAACCATTCAAAGTGTGTATAGTGGAGACTTTTTAGCCTGGTACCAACAGAAGAATGGAGAACGTCCAAAACTGCTCATTTACCGAGCTACTAGTCGACAGTCAGGGATTCCAAATCGTTTCACAGGCAGTGGATATAACACTGACTTCACTCTGACCATCAGTGGAGTCCAGACTGAAGATGCAGCAGTTTATTACTGTCAGAGTGAACATAACATAAACAGTCAGTTGGTGTTGACACAGTGAAAAACCGTCGTACAAAAACCTCCCTCAGTCAAAGTGAACAGAAACTGAACTAACTGCTGCAGCTGAAGCTACTGACACACACACACACACACACACACACACACACACACACAGTCTTGTCTCACTACACTTGTTGAAACACACATTCATAAAATACATTCCCTCACTATTTTCACTGACTCTAAGCTAAACCTCATCCCATCACTGTCTGCAAAACACTAATTTAAAGAACAAAAGCAGTTTGAAGTTGTGGGGTAAGACTTAATTGCGATACTCCTCAAAACAACGCTATTGGAAAAAAGTTTATAGAACAAAGAGTCATGACCTTTGACCTCAGGCTTATAATCGGCCACAGACAGTCCTACTTTACAAAGACATAAGAAAACACTAAAAACCAACAACATGATCACAAGTTTTCCCAAAAACTTAATGAATATACAATAAGTCACTATGATACCAGTAGTTTCCTCTGAATGTGCAGCAATTCTTTGTTTAAAGAAAAGCTCAGCTTCTCCACAACACATGTTGGAAAATTCTGTCTCCCATCAGCTTTTGTATAAGCTTTTCTCATCACAGTTTAACTTGGTGAAATCACTTTGTCCTAAACGTGTCAATTCACTAATGACTACAACCACATTATTTAGGTTGATCAGTAAATGTGGAGAGTGAAGCTCTGAGCAGTGAGGAGGAGACACTGACGTGGAGACGACAGCTCCAGTGACTGACTGTGTGTGTTTGCATATGTGTCCTGTGTCTGTGCTCCAGCTGTTAAGAGACCAGTGTTGATCAGTGTCTGTCCAGGTCTTTCAGAGACACTGACACAGCGGCAGCACCATGATGATGTCTCTGACTCTACTGCTGGCCACCCTGGGGCTCCTTGTTCAGGGTGAGACTCTCTCTTCAGGATGGAGCCAGGTTCACCACAGTGATGGAGAAACACTGAAAAAAGCAGCACTGCGCTTCTTCCATCTGTTCTCCATGTTCAACCAATGATCCTCTTCTGTTTGGATGTTGATCATCTTTCTCCAAACTGGCTTTGTCTCAGTGACGCTTCTCCTCTGTTTCATCTTTTCAGGTTCATCTGGAGACGTCGTCCTGACTCAGACTCCTGGAGCTTTGTCTGTTGCTGCAGAACAGACTGTTACTATCAGATGTAAATCCAGTTCATATGTTGTTAACAACTTACACTGGTACCTTCAGAAACATGGAGAAGCTACTAAACTCCTTGTTAGAGCCTCTACAAACCGTCATACTGGAGTTTCTGACCGTTTCAGTGGAAGTGGATTTGATACTGACTTCACTCTGACCATCAGCAGAGTTCAGGCTGAAGATGCAGGAGTTTATTACTGTCAGCAGGGTTACAATGGGTTACACAGTGAAACAACGTCGTACAAAAACCTCCTGCAGCTTTTCACCTTCGGGGAAAAGTGGAAGAAGATGGATGGATCTATTTACATTTTACACAGTTTAGTGACTGCATTAGTCCCTGTGAATGCTTTAGAGCATTCACAGGTTTGTTTTTCTAATCTTTATTATCCCTGTGAATGCTTTAGAGCATTCACAGGTTTGTTTTTCTAATCTTTATCCCTGTGAATGCTGTAAAGCATTCACAGGTTTGTTTTCCTAATCTTTATCACTGTGAATGCCTTCAGCATTCACAGTATTGTTTTTCTAATCTTTATTATCCCTGTGAATGCTGAAAGCATTCACAGGTTTGTTTTTCAAATCTTTATTATTATAATTATTCCGTACGTTTTTCGGCATCTAACTCCGGCCGCACCGTTTGAGCTATAGAAACCGTTCAAATATTAAAATGTTCAGCTTTTCCGGGAATCGAGTGCTTCCATTTTGCTTATTGATACAATTTATACTTTTTGAAATATTAAGCTATTTTCAACAATTTTTCCCCATTGAAAATGAATGGAAACTGGTATAGGCCAATTGGACTCTCCCGCAGGAGACTGCGGTTCAAACCCCACTGAGGGCATCTAAGCCTTTGCAAGCAACTCATCTATTAAACCAGTCCTGGAGCTGCCAAACTTTTTACCACTTTTATCAATCTATTTTAACTTTCTTCAACTGCTTCAACTTCACATGGCATTATTTAAAAGTATGATTTCTAACAATTGCTTTATAGGACTTTTAAAAGTGGGGGTGGTCACATTTGAATATTCACACCTCCTTCCCACAGAAACAGCTTCAGCTTATAAATAGTGACTGCTGCTGCAAATTAACAATTGAATTACAATGTTGGCTGTACTTTGTGTGAGATGTAAACGTTTGATGTGCTTAACATTCACGTTTTATAGAAATAGTTGTCAACACCCTAACTGAAACTGCTGTGACAAGAAATGACCTTCACACTGCATGGCAAGCTAATGACATTCAAAACAAGCTGTTTGGGCTTTGATGATTAGCATGTTGTGCAATGTGCTAATTGTTGGCCCACCAATCAGTAGATTGCACCTGATGGTATTTTCAAATCAGCTCGCAGTCTGTTTGATACCTTTTCTTCTCTTTGTTTCAAATACATAACTTCAGTTTTGAGACAGCACTCTAACTTCTGCTGTGGGCATGTTATAAAAGTTCTGCAAACATCCAAATAATTCCTGCTGTTTGTTTTAATTGCTTCAGCTGATTCATATTAACTTGTCATTAGTGTAGTAGCAAAGTTTTTGTGCATTTTTAATGCTTTTAAACTGCACTTTTATCAATATATTACAACTTTATTCTTTTAAAATCCTGCTTTTCCTGTTTAAGCCCCTCATGTACACAATATATTGTACAGAACCTTTTACTGGTTTCTGCAACACTCTGTCAACAGTTTCAGCAGTTGATTTCAACACCAATAACTCTTCAACGTTTCTGGAAGCACTATAGGAGTTTTAAAAGTGGGGGTGGTCACATTTGAATATTCACACCTCCTTCCCAGAAAAAACAGCTTCAGCTTATAAATAGTGACTGCTGCTGCAAATTAACAATTGAATTGCAATGTTGACTGTACTTTGTGTTAGATGTAAACGTTTGATGCGCTTAACATTCACGTTTTATAGAAATAGTTGTCAACACCCTAACTGAAACTGCTGTGACAGGAAATGACCTTCACACTGCATGGCAAGCTAATGACATCCAAAACAAGCTGTTTGGGCTTTAATGATTAGCACATTGTGTTATGTGCTAATTGTTGGCCCACCAATCAGTAGATTGCATCTGATGGTACTTTCAAAACTGATGCAATCTATATGAGACCTGCTACAGCTGTATGCAGTTTGTCTCCTCTGCCACATTGCAGCTGCAGTAGTCACACAGCTCTTGACTTTAACTCAAATGTCAACGTTCTGCACCTTTATTATCACTGTGTGGTGTAGTAGCTCAGTGGTTAGGGAGCTGTGCTTTGATCTGGGAATTGTGGGTTCAAATCCACCTTGGCCATGTGTTGTACAAATTACATTAAAACATGCTCTCAACTGTTTCAGCAACCTACATACTCCCAATACTTATCTTTTACTACTTTTAGCTGTGTGGTTAGGCTGCAGGCCTTCACTGTCAGGGGTTGTGCTTCAACTCTAATATAGAGTGTAGAACTACTTCAACTGTGTTCTTGCAGCTTCTTCAACTCCTGTTCAGCTACTTCAGCTATGTTTT
Organism: Macropodus opercularis; assembly: GCA_030770545.1. Classification (NCBI taxonomy): domain Eukaryota; kingdom Metazoa; phylum Chordata; class Actinopteri; order Anabantiformes; family Osphronemidae; genus Macropodus; species Macropodus opercularis. The sequence continues at coordinate 4,135,222 of CM061105.1, forward strand.
AACTACTTCAGCTGTTTCATATTAACTTGTCACTAGTGTAGTGGTTAAGCAACTGCTCTCTGTTCTAAAAATATTCAGGAAGTTTCAGCAATACTATGGAATTCATCCTATTTCAACTTTCTTCAACTGCTTCAATTTCTGCAAACATCATGGCATTATTTAAAAGTATGATTTTTAATGCTTTTGAACTAAACTTTTAGCACTTGTATGAATCTATTTCAACTTTCTTCAACTGCCTTTTTTAATCTCCTATGTTCCTCCAGCTTTGCATCTTATGTGCTACTTAGTAGTGTAATGGTTAAGCAACTGTCCTCTGCTGCAGGAAACTTGGGTTCAAATCCCACTCATGGCAAACTTCAGAAATTCAAACAAAGTCTGCTCCATTCAGCTTAACTGCTCTAGCTTTTTAGCAATATTTTACAATTCAAAGTTCAAGTTGTTCAACTCTTTCTACTTCTACAGACATTCAAACAAATTCAGCTACTTCAGCTATGTTTTAACTGCTTCAGCAGTTTAACCAATTCAATGGAATTCATTCGGCATGTCAGCATTCACAGTGCATTTTCTTATGGAAATGCTTTTTCTAGTTATTATAGTTCTTCCGTACGTTTTTTGGCATCTAACTAGTGCCGCACCGTTTGAGCTATTGGAACCATTCAAATATTAAAATGTGCAGCTTTTCCGGGAATCGAGTGCTTCTATACAACTTTTTGATATCTTTTATACTTTTTGAAATATTAAGCTATTTTCACTTTTTTTTCCCCATTGAAAATGAATGGGAAGCTGTATAGGGCAACTGGACACTCCCGCAAGAGACCCCAGTTCAAATCCCGCTCAAGGCATCTATGTTCTGCTTCCAAGCTTTGATGCCTTAAACAGTGTGTGTTGACAGTTACAGCGGTTTGAAATCGCTGACGATTCAACAATTGTGAGTTTTCCGACATGAAACTCACTCAGGTTGTAGAACGAAGTACATTCAAACCGCGGTTTCTATATAAACTTTCACTTGTAAAATGTCACCACGGTCGCAATTTTCGCTCTTTTTAAAAGATTCTTTCACTCTAATGTAGAGGCACTTGTCTACTTGCTAACTAATTTGCCTTATTCGCGAGCAGATTTGAGCGTTTTGAACTCGCTGTAAATTCAACAATTGTCAATCTTCCGACATGAAACTCACACAGGTTGTAGATATCAGTCTTGGCTCTAATTTGATGTGGTGGTTTTTGTGATTACTGTTACGGTTTCGCCGCAACGAACCCGTTTAGCGGGCTTTGTTTTAATCGTCTTTTTGTCACAAGCTTAAAACTTTCACTTGTAAATTGTCGCCACGGCCGCAATTTTCGCTGTTTTCAAACGATTCTTTCACTCAGATGTAGACACACTTGTCTACTTGCTAACTGGGCACATGGCAAAACCGAAAGACCGACACATTTTGTCGTATTTGTCTCGTAGCGGCTGCCACTGTGTCATCTGCCCGCCTCATTAGCAGGCAGATTGATCGTTTTGAACTCGCTGTAATTCAACAATTGTCAGTTTTTCGACATGACACTCACACAGGTTGAAGATTAAACTCTCGGCTTTCATTTGATATGGTGGTTGTTGTGATTACTGTTACGGTTTCGCCGCTACGAACCCGTTTAGCGGGCTTCGTTTCTATCGTTCCATAGCCACAGCTGCTGCATCCTCTTATAGACCTTCGCGTACAAAAATTTCAAGTAGCCCTGTGGCTGAGTGGATAGTGTGGTAAGCTCCGGACCCAGAGGCCACGGGTTCAATCCCCGGTCGAGTCAACTAATTTTACACTGATGTTTAGTACCAAGCTGAGGGTCTAATACACCTTCGGACGCGGCCGATTTCAGCTTCTTAAATGGCCAAGCGGTTAATCTGCTGCGCTGCGAAGCGGGAGATCCCGGTTCGAACCCCAGTCCAGGCAACTGTCTTCAGACTGATGTTTATTACCAGCACATTGAACCTGGATGTTCTGCTTGTTGTAACAAAGCTTTTTAAGCTTCAGCAATGTCAGGAAAATCTTGCAAAATTCAATCAACATATCTTAGGGGTTATCTATACTTTTACTGTGTAGATCAACTCACCTGTGTTTTATTAAATTATTGAATTATTAATACTTACTTAATATTTTTTCATTATGCTTTATTTTGAAATTTAAGACTTTTAACTTGTTCTGGACCTGTACAAGCCTATTCTATCCACTTCTATTTTTCTTAAACTACTTTTAAGAACGTTTTAAACTCTCGAGCTACAGTCAGCAGTTATTGGGAATACATTCAGCATAAAGCATTCACAGTGCATTTTCTTATGGAAATGCTTTTTCTAGTTATTATTATTATAGTTATTCCGTACGCTTTTCGGCATCTAACTCCGGCCGCACCGTTTGAGCTATAGGAACCGTTCTAATATTAAAATGTTCAGCTTTTTCGGGAATCGAGTGCTTCCATTTTGCTTATTGATACAATTTATACTTTTTGAAATATTAAGCTATTTTCAATTTTTTTTCCCCATTGAAAATGAATGGAAACTGGTATAGAGCAATTGGACTCTCCCACAGGAGACTGCGGTTCAAACCCCACTGAGGGCATCTAAGCCTTTGCAAGCAAGTCATCTATTAAACCAGTCCTGGAGCTGCCAAACTTTTACCACTTTTATCAATCTATTTTAACTTTCTTTAACTGCTTCAACTTCACATGGCATTATTTAAAAGTATGATTTCTAACAATTGCATTATAGGAGTTTTAAAAGTGGGGGTGGTCACATTTGAATATTCACACCACTTTCCCAGAAAAACAGCTTCAGCTTATAAATAGTGACTGCTGCTGCAAATTAACAATTGAATTACAATGTTGGCTGTACTTTGTGTGAGATGTAAACGTTTGATGTGCTTAACATTCACGTTTTATAGAAATAGTTGTCAACACCCTAACTGAAACTGCTGTGACAAGAAATGACCTTCACACTGCATGGCAAGCTAATGACATCCAAAACAAGCTGTTTGGGCTTTGATGATTAGCATGTTGTGTAATGTGCTAATTGTTGGCCCACCAATCAGTAGATTGCATCTGATGGTATTGTCAAACCTGCCTGCAGTCTGTTTGATACCTTTTCTCCTCTTGTTTTCAAACACATAACTTTAGTTTTGAAACAGCATTCTAAGTTCTGCTGTGGGCATGTTAAAAAAGTTCTGCAAACATCCAAACAATTCCTGCTGTTTGTTTTAATTGCTTCAGCTGTTTCATATTAACTTGTCACTAATGTAGTAGCAAAGTATTTGTGCATTTTTAATGCTTTTAAACTGCACTTCTATCAATCTATTTCAACTTTCTTCAACTGCTTCAACTTCTGCAAACAAACAATTCCTGTTCTTCTATGTTTTAACTGCTTCAGCTGTTTCATATTAACTTGTCATTAGTGTAGCAGCAAAGTATTTCTGCATTTTTAATGCTTTTAAACTGCACTTTTATCAATATATTTCAACTTTATTCTTTTAAAATCCAGCTTTTCCTGTTTAAGCCTCTCATGTACACAATATATTGTACAGAACCTTTTACTGGTTTCTGCAACACATTGTCAACAGTTTCAGCAGTTGATTTCAACACCAATAACTCTTCGACATTTCTTGAAGCCAATGTGGCACTAAACAGTTTCCACAGTCTACTTAGTGTCTGACACTGACTTTACAAGTCAAACACTCTAAGATATTTTACACACAGCCCCATCTTCTGGTTGTTCCTAACAATTGCATTATAGCAGTTTCAAAAGTGGGGGTGGTCACATTTGAATGTTCACACCTCCTTCCCAGAAAAACAGCTTCAGCTTATAAATAGTGACTACTGCTGCAAATTAACAATTGAATTACAATGTTGACTGTACTTTGTGTTAGATGTAAACGTTTGATGTGCTTAACATTCACGTTTTATATAAATAGTTGTCAACACCCTAAGTGAAACTGCTGTGACAGGAAATGACCTTCACACTGCATGGCAAGCTGATGACATCCAAAACAAGCTGTTTGGGCTTTGATGATTAGCACATTCTGTTATGTGCTAATTGTTGGCCCACCAATCAGTAGATTGCACCTGATGGTACTTTCAAAACTGCTTGCAATCTGTATGAGACCTGCTTCAGCTGTTTCATATTAACTTGCCATTAGTGTAGTGGTTAAGCAACTGCACTCTGCTCTAGTAATCTTGACTTCAAATCCAACTGTGGGCTTGCTATAAAAGTAACATCTGTGACAATTTTAATCTACAGCTGAAGCAATTTTAGCAATGTATTTCAAACTTGTTCAACTCTTTCTACTTCTACTTTTTACTTCTTCTATGGTCCTCTAGCTATTTGTCCTGTGTGCTGCTCAATAGTGTAATGGTTAAGTGATTGTCCTCTGCTGTAGCAATCTTGAGTTCAATTCCTGCTCATGGCAGAATTTACAAGTCACATTTTTAATGCTTTTAAACTGCACTTTTATCAATATATTTGTTTCAGCTTCTACAAACATTCAAACAAATTGTGCTCCATTCAGCTATGTTTTAACTGCTTCAGCAGTTTCAGCAATACTATGGAATTCATTCTATTTCAACTTTCTTCAACTGCTTCAACTTCTGCAAACATCATGGCATTATTTAAAAGTATGATTTTTAATGCTTTTGAACTACACTTTTAGCACTTTTATCAATCTATTTCAACTTTCTTCAACTGCCTTTTTTCATCTCCTATGTTCCTCCAGCTTTTCATCCTTTATGCTACTGAGTAGTGTAATGGTTAAGCAACTGCCCTCTGCTGCAGGAAACATGGGTTCAACTTCCACTCATTGCAAACATCACAAGTTCAAACAAATTGTGCTCCATTCAGCTTAACTCCTCTTTTAGCAATATTTTAGAATTCAAAGTTCAAGTTGTTCAACTCTTTCTACTTCTACAGACATTCAAACAAATTCAGCTACTTCAGCTATGTTTTAACTGCTTTAGCATTTTAACCAATTCAATGGAATTCATTCGGCATGTCAGCATTCACAGTGCATTTTCTTATGGAAATGCTTTTTCTAGTTATTATTATTATTATAGTTATTTTTCTTCCGTACGTTTTACGGCACTTAACTTCTTCAGCATACTTTAAGCTATAAAAATAATTCAAATATCAAAATATTCAGCTTTTTAAGGAGACGACTGCTTCCATTTTTCTTTTTCATATCTTTCATATTTTTTGAATTATTAAGCTTTTTTCAAATATTTTTGCCCATTAAAATGAATGGAGAAAGCTTTTCAAATCCTTTTCAGCTTTGTCTTCTTTCAGCTCTAACTGCTTCAGCATACTTTAAGCTACAGACGCCATTTAAACTTTAAAATACTCTTCAAATATTCAGCTATTAATGATCCATTCAGCTTTTTAATATCTTCTATAGTTTCTGATTTATGACAGTTTAAGCACAGCATGGTTTTTGGAAAAATTTCAGCTTTTCCATTAGTGTGTATTGGATGAGGTAGAGTGAGTGATGTCACAGCCAGAGGGTAAGAGGCTCTATTTTTAAATCAACTTTTCTCTTTTAAAATTGTCAATACAGCCGCAATCTTTAGTCTTTTAATTTAATTTTTTCACTAAAACGTAGCCATGTCTGTCTTCTTTCGAATGATGTGTCATGTTAAGCCAACAGATCTACGCATTTCTCTCTATCAGCCTTTAAAGTCCGACACGCGCTGACGTCTCCCCATAGACTGTAATAATATAATCTGTCCTGTTTTCGCTCCGTCGCACAGAAGAAGACACGTTTTGAAATCGCTGCCGTGGCCACAATTTTCAGTCCTCAAACATAAAACTTACACCAGTCGCTCATTAAAGTCTCAGCTCTCATAAAATCAAGTTATTTTTGTGGTAGCATTTATAGTTTTTCTCCAACAAGCCCATTTAGCAGGGGTGCACCTCACCATTCACTGCAATGAGCTGGAGATTTTCCCGCCTTTGGCCACTGGTCTCCATGACAACCTCGCAGGCGCCAGGGACAGTTTGACTGACAGCTCAGACTCCTCAGTGTCTGCAGCAGCTCCATGCAAATTAATGATCAGTTAATGAGACTGTTTGATTGTTTAGTAATTAACCACACACACTTCCTCCAAATATTTTCAAAATAAAAGAATACAGTGATTAAAACCTCAAATAGACCAACTGAATACTGAGAATTCTGCCTATTACTTGATCATTGTGATGGTTAGTGTCAATGTTTGAACTGGGTCATTACTCAACGCGTACTTCCGCCAACTCCTTTCAAAATAAAAGTATGACGTTACATTTTTAATACATAAATTTAACGCAGAGAATTCTGATTATTGTTAGATAATTCTGGATATTATCTAAAATGGTTGGTTTTATTGTTAGTGACCCTCTATCACAATTTGCATGTCCTTTCAAAATAAATCCAATTATTCAAATAGCTGAACTGAATACTGGCAATGGAGGTTATTACTTTACCTTCATTTTATTAATGGTCAGTCAGTTAGAGTGTTTGACTATTTAGTAACTCACCACGCAGACGTCCTCCAAATCTTTTCAAAATAAAAGCACCGTTCCAATTCATTGGCTTTAATAGCAAGGTTTCTGCTTCTGATTGATCAATTATGACTACATAATAAAACAATTTGACAGTTTAGACAATTATTTGTTCCCGCCCAAACCCTTCAAAATAAAAGCACAGAAATTTGCTTTTTTGGTTAAATTAAACCAAATTTTTGTTCTTTAAGCAAACTGAGTGCGTGAAAGGCTTTATTTAGTGTCTGCCATCTATGTCATTATGTATTTATGGGAAATACAGATTTTCAAAATAAGTCTGCATTTGCTAATACATTGACAGTCTTTGAACGATAATGTTTTGGTTCATTAAGCATTTTTATTAATATGAAGTGCAACTTTCACTTCAGTTTTCAGTCTGCTTATACTTCTTCTGCAAACATCTAGCTTTTTTTTCAAATAACTTAATTCTCTTAATTTAGCTTCAGCTCTTTAAACCAAAACAGCCCAACTGTAATATTCAAATGTTTGCTTATATTGAGCTACTGTATATTTTAAATGCTTCAGCTACTTTCAGCTCTTTGCAATTCAATATTTTAACTTTCATTTTTAGCTTTTAAATTGAGCAACTCTTTATACGCCTTTTTAGCAAATTCAGCAAACTATTTTAACTTTCTTTAAATTGATTTTCAACACCTTCAGCTTCTGTAAACTTTCAGCTCTGTCAAAATACTTTCTATTCCTCTTCAGCTACTTTCAGCTATGTTTAAAATACTTCAGCTCTTTAAAACAAAACAACTTTTTCTGTAATATTTAAATGTTTGCTTACTTTGAGCTACTGTATATTTTAATGGCTTCAGCTACTGTCACCTCTTAAAAATTCAATATTTTAACCGTCATATTTAACTTTTGAATTCAGCAACTCTTTAGACACCTTTTTAGCAATTTCAGCAATCTATTTCAACTTTCTTCAAATTTAATTTTAACTCCTTCAGCATCTGCAAATATTCAACTCTGTTAAAATAATTTCTATTCCTCTTCAGCTACTTTCAGCTATGTTTAAAGTACTTTAGCTCATTAAAACCAAACAACATTTTCTGTAATATTTAAATGGTTGCTTACATTGAGCTACTGTATATTTTAAATGCTTAAGCTACTTTCAGCTCTTTCAAATTAAATATTTTAACTGTAATATTTAACTTTTAAATTGAGCAACTCTTTCTTTAGACACCTTTTTAGCAATTTCACTTGCTTTAAATTGAATTTCAACTCCTTCAGCTTGTGCAAACATTCAGCTGTGTTAAAGCAATTTCCATTCCTCTTCAGCTACTTTCAGCTATGTTTTAAATGTTTCAGCAATTCTTGGTGATTACATTCAGCATTACAGCATTCACAGTGCATTTTCTTCTGGAAATGCTTTTTCTAGTTATTATAGTTTTTATTCTTCCGTACGTTTTACCGTACTTAACTGCTGCCGCATACTTTAAGCTATAGAAATAATTCAAATATCAAAATATTCAGCTCTTTAAGGAGAGGTGTGCTTCCATTTTTCTTTTTCATATCTTTCATATTTTTTGAATTATTAAGCTTTTTTCAAATATTTTTGCCCATTAAAATGAATGGAGAAAGCTTTTCAAATCCTTTTCAGCTTTGTCTTCTTTCAGCTCTAACTGCTTCAGCATACTTTAAGCTACAGACGCCATTTAAACTTTAAAATACTCTTCAAATATTCAGCTATTAATGATCCATTCAGCTTTTTAATATCTTCTATAGTTTCTGATTTATGACAGTTTAAGCACAGCATGGTTTTTGGAAAAATTTCAGCTTTTCCATTAGTGTGTATTGGATGAGGTAGAGTGAGTGATGTCACAGCCAGAGTGTGAGGGGCTCAATTTTTAAATCAACTATTCTCTTTTAAAATTGTCAATACAGCCACAATCTTTACTCTTTTAACTTAATTTTTTCACTAAAACGTAGCCATGTCTGTCTTCTTTCGAATGATGTGTCATGTTAAGCCAACAGATCTACGCATTTCTCTCTATCAGCCTTTAAAGTCCGTGACGCGCTGACGTCTCCCCATAGACTGTAATAGTAAAATCTGTCCTGTTTTCGCTCCGTCGCACAGAAGAAGACACGTTTTGAAATCGCTGCCGTGGCCACAATTTTCAGTCCTCGAACATAAAACTTACACCAGTCGCTCATTAAAGTCTCAGCTTTCATAAAATCAAGTTATTTTTGTGGTAGCATTTATAGTTTTTCTCCAACAAGCCCATTTAGCAGGGGTGCACCTCACCATTCACTGCAATGAGCTGGAGATTTTCCCGCCTTTGGCCACTGGTCTCCATGACAACCTCGCAGGCGCCAGGGACAGTTTGACTGACAGCTCAGACTCCTCAGTGTCTGCAGCAGCTCCATGCAAATTAATGATCAGTTAATGAGACTGTTTGATTGTTTAGTAATTAACCACACACACTTCCTCCAGATATTTTCAAAATAAAAGCATACAGTGATTAAAACCTCAAATAGACCAACTGAATACTGAGAATTCTGCCTATTACTTGATCATTGTGATGGTTAGTGTCAATGTTTGAACTGGGTCATTACTCAACGCGTACTTCCGCCAGCTCCTTTCAAAATAAAAGTATGACATTACATTTTTAATACATAAATTTAACGCAGAGAATTCTGATTATTGTTAGATAATTCTGGATATGATCTAACTTGGTTGGTTTTATTGTTAGTGACCCTCTACCACAATTTGCATGTCCTTTCAAAATAGATCCAATTATTCAAATAGCGGAACTGAATACTGGCAATGGAGGTTATTACTTGAACTTCATTTTATTAATGGTCAGTCAGTTAGATTGTTTGACTATTTAGTAACTCACCACGCAGACGTCCTCCAAATCTTTTCAAAAAAAAAAGCACCGTTCCAATTCATTGCTTTTAATAGAGAGAAAACAGCTTAACAGTAATATTCAAATGTTTGCTTACATTGAGCTACTGTATATTTTAAATGCTTCAGCTACTTTCAGCTCTTTAAAATTAAATATTTTAACTGTAATATTTAACTTTTGAATTCAGCAACTCCTTAGACACTTTTTCAGCAATTCTTTTTAACTTTCTTCAAATATAAATTCAACTGCTTCAGCTTCTGCAAACATTCAGCTTTTTTTAATTAACTTAATTTTCTCTTCAGCTACTTAAGCTATATTTGAAATTCTTTAGCTCTTTAAAACAAAACACCTTAACTTTAATATTCAAATGTTTCCTTATGTTGAGCTACTGTATATTTTAAATGCTTCAGCTACTTTCAGCTCTTTCAAATTAAATATTTTAACTAATATTTAACTTTTCAATTCAGCAACTCCTTAAACACCTTTTCAACAATCTATTTCAACTTTCTTCAAATTGAATTTCAACCTCTTTCAGCTTCTGTAAACATTCAGCTCTGTTAAAATAATTTCTATTCCTCTTCAGCTACATTCAGCTATGTGTAAAATGCTTCAGCTCTTTAAAACCAAACTTTTTCTGTAATATTCAAATGGTTGCTTACATTGAGCTACTGTATATTTTAGTTGCTTCAGCTACTTTCAGCTCTTTCAAATTAAATATTTTAACTATAATATTTAACTTTTAAATTGAGCAACTTTTTATACACCTTTTTTTTTATCAATTTCAGCAATCTATTTCAACTTTCTTCAAATGGAATTTCACTTCCTTCAGCTTCTGCAAATATTCAGCTCTGTTAAAATAATTTCTACTCCTCTTCAGCTACTTTCAGCTATGTTTTAAATGTTTCAGCAATTCTTGGTGATTACATTCAGCATTACAGCATTCACAGTGCATTTTCTCCTGGAAATGCTTTTTCTAGTTTGATTTGAGTTTGTTACTTTAAACACTACAACCAGCAATAACCTGCCTGTGCTCACATCAGCTGCTTCTTCTGTGTCTCTGCACTTTAACATAAAGGAAAATGTTGGAGGAGCAGTTGATGTGTCTGGAGGTTAACAGAGAATAAATACATTCAAGTTACAGAGTTTATGAAATATTATTGAGTGTTGTTTTTAGTCTTAATGAAGTTTCCGTCTCATGTTTATTCTGCTTCATCAGTTACTGACTCACACATTGTTTCACTTCTCTGTAACAAAACTTTTCCTGCAGATCAGAACAGAGAGAATCATCTGACAACCTGACCTGAAATAAAACAGCATCAATACATAGAAGCTTTATTATAATTAAACCCTCCACTATACATCACATTATTACAAAACATTACAATATATACTGTAGAGAGAATATGAACATAAATACATATAAAACTTACAGGATGTCATTTGTGTGAATTCTAGTCAGTATTTTTTATTAAAAAATCACAAATAAAACTATTAAAGCTTTAATTTCCAGGTTTATTCTGACGCTACTTAATAAGTGACAACTCTTGATCAGTTATTGTGAGCATTTCCATAGAGTGACTTTGCATCAGCAGCTCCATGCTCCAGTGATCTGGGAGAGTTTATAGTCCTGAGAGCTGAACACTGGATGACTGACAGCTGTCCTTCATGACAACACAAGACCCAGAAATCCTCCTCATCAGCAACATGACTCTGGTCTCCGTCCTCATCTGGACTCTCCTCTGCTGCTGCTTCACAGGTAAAGTCCAGAGAATCCAACTCCTCTCTTCTATGAACATGTGTCTCTGAAATGAAGCCACTGAACCATGATGCTGCTTCATGTTGTTGTCTCTGTGTCCTCAGAGTCCAGGGCCCAGTACACAACTACTCAGCCTGGCGCAGTGAAAACCACACTGGGAGGAAGCGTCACCATCAACTGTAGAACCAGTCATAGGGTAGATGATGGAAACAGCCTTTCCTGGTACCAACAGAAAAGTGGAGAACGTCCAAAACTTCTCTTTTATTATGTGAACAACAAAGTGTCAGGGATTCCAGATCGTTTTCAAGATGGTGGATCAAACTCTGACTTCACTCTGACCATCAGTGGAGTCCAGGCTGAAGATGCAGCAGTTTATTACTGTCTGGGGGAATTCTATTATAACAGCCAGTATTCGTCGACACATTGAAAAACCGTCGTACAAAAACCTCCCTCAGTCAAAGTGAACAGAAACTGAACTAACTGCTGCAGCTGAAGCTACTGACACACACACACACACACACATGATGAAACACACATCAACTCGGACTTTGACACAAACAACAAACTCTGATATAAATTACTTATTGAATAAATTCAATTTCCTCATAATACTGTAGGTTGATTTAACTTAAACTACAATTAGAAACACGTTAGTCTATGATAAACTATTATAGCTGTTGTCTAAGTAGTGAATGGGTTAAAATTCTACCACTGCTGCAGCTGGAAGCTACTGACACACAAACACACTTGTCTCACTACACTTGATGAAACACACATCAACTCGGACTTTGACACAAACAAAAAACTCTATAATTTCAATTTCCTTATAATACTGAAGGTTGATGAAACTGAAATTATAATTAGAAACAAAAATTCCTTCACTGCTGCACCTGGAAGATACTGACACACAAACACACACGATAATAATGATGATAGAAATTATAGTTATAGAAGCAAGAAGAAAGTCTAGAAGATTATTTATCCAGAATTATTGCTGTTATCAATTCTTAATTAAGTGTCTTGTATCCAGTGGAAATGACAAACTCATCAGAGTTTCTGTATTTTACGATATTTCTGCTGCATCACCTTCACACAGCAAATGAGTCTCATTCTGAAAGTCAGTAGGATCTGTATCTATTGATTTACACAAAAGGATAAGCTCAATATTATGTGGAGTAAAAAGTACAAATCACCAGAAACTACATGTAAACATTTTTGCTTAATGTTAACGTAGAAACAATTGTAGACGTTCACATATTTACACTAACGTGCTTCTTCTCATAGATCAGCTCATAAAGTCAAAGCAGATAAAATGTGAGACGTCAGAGTGAGGAGCTGTGTCATCAGGATGCTGATGTAAACTGTCTGAGTCCATTCATCGTGTTACATGACATCACTAGACCAAGGTTTAGGACCTAATGTCTGCTCTAGAGGAACTGATGGAATTGATTTGACAGTAAAATGCTATTAATGACACCTGTAAGACAAAAGCTCAGCTGAAGCAGTGAGCACAGGATTAAAGATGAATAATGACAAAGACAGAGCTATAGAGACTAAACTGAGAACGGTAGCAGAATAAAACCAGCAGTGAGTCAGATCAGGACTGGGAGCACTGGTCTCTGCTCAGAGTCTCTCTGACTGGAGACTGGGAGCCCTGGGAGGCCTCACAGGTCACAGAGTTCACCTTGGTCCACTGGTCTGCAGTGATCCTCATGGTGCTGCTAAAGCTGTAGAGTCCGTCCTTCTCCAGAACTCCAGGGCTCCTGCTGTCGTCAAAGCTGACGCTGCCGCCGCTGGCGTCCACCTTCCAGGACAGAGTCCAGTCTGAGGGGAAGCCCTTGTTGGCCAGACACATGAGCGTGGCCTTCCCCTGCTGCAGCTCCTCACTGGAGGGAGGCAGCACCGTCAGGGTGGGACGAGCATCACCTACAGTAGGAGACACCAGTCAGCTTAGAGGACACACACTCAGCTGTCAATCAAACAGCAGAGACTGGACACCTTCACTGTGACACTTGATTTAGTCCTTTGAGGAGTTTCTGGCAGATGTTTGTTCTGCTCCATCAGTCACTGACTCACACATTGTTTCAGAATCAGAATCAGAATCAGCTTTATTGCCAGGTATGTTTACACATACTAGGAATTTGTCTTCGTGACAGAAGCTCTGCATTACAACAAAGAGACAGAACATAAAGCACATAATAAAAAGAATTAAAAAAATATGACAATGTACAAGGCAGTATATTACAAAATGCAGTTATGTATGTACATTGAATATATGTGCAAAATTTAAGTGTATATTAAGTATGTGTTGGATAAATAAGTAAAGTGTATGTGTGTATAAATATAAAGTGTAATGTGTTCGCCGTTGATTGTCAGCTGTTCAGAAGATGGATTGCCTGAGCAAAGAAACTGGTCCTGTGTCTGGTTGTTCTAGTGCTCAGTGCTCTGTAGCGTCGACCAGATGGTAACAGTTCAAAGAGGGAGTGTGCTGGATGTGAGGGGTCCAGAGTGATTTTGACAGCCCTTTTTCTCACTCTGGATAAGTACAGTTCTTGAATAGAAGGGAGGGTTGTACCGATGATTCGCTCAGCAGTCCGGACCACCCTCTGTAGTCTTCTGAGGTCAGATTTAGAAGCTGAGCTGAACCAGACAGTTACTGAAGTGCAGAGGATGGATTCAATGATGGTGGAGTAGAATTGTTTCAGCAGCTCCTGTGGCAGGTTAAGCTTCCTCAGCTGGCGAAGGAAGTACAACCTCTGCTGGGCCTTTTTTGTGATGGAGACAATGTGAATGTCCCACTTCAGGTCCTTAGTGATTGTGGTGCCCAGGAACCTGAATGCCTCCACTGCAGACACAGGGCTGTTCATGATGGTGAGTGGTGGGAGTTCGGGGGGGTTTCTCCTGAAGTCCACGATCATCTCCACTGTTTTGAGCGTGTTAAGCTCCAGGTTGTTGAGAGTGCACCAGACAGCCAGCTCTTTAACCTCCTGTCTGTAAGCAGACTCGTCACCATCCTGGATGAGGCCGATGAGTGTGGTGTCGTCTGCAAACTTCAGGAGCTTGACAGAGGGGTCCTTGGATGTGCAGTCATTGGTGTACAGGGAGAAGAGCAGTGGGGAGAGAACACAGCCCTGGGGAGCTCCGGTGCTGATTGTAGGGGTGCTGGATGTGTACTTTCCCAACCTCACTAGCTGCTGCCTGTCTGTCAGGAAGCTGTTGATCCACTGACAGATGGAGGCGGGCACGGAGAGCTGATTTAGTTTGGGCAGGAGGAGGTTTGGGATGATCGTGTTGAAGGCCGAGCTGAAGTCCACAAACAGGATCCTCACATAAGTCCCCGGTCTGTCTAGGTGTTGCAGAACATAATGCAGTCCAATGTTTACTGCATCGTCCACAGACCTGTTAGCTCTGTAGGCAAACTGAAGAGGATCCAGCAAGGGCCCAGTGGTGTCTTTCAGGTGGGCCAGCACCAGTTTTTCAAATGACTTCATGACTACAGACGTTAATGCCACAGGCCTGTAATCATTTAGTCCTGTAATTTTGGGTTTCTTAGGGATGGGGATGATGGTGGAGCGTTTGAAGCATGAAGGGACTTCGCACAGCTCCAGCGATCTGTTGAAGATCTGTGTGAAGATGGGGGCCAGCTGGTCAGCACAGGATTTCAGACAGGCTGGTGTAACACAATCTGGGCCTGGTGCTTTTTTCCTTTTCTGCTTCCGGAAGGCCTGGCGCACCGCATCCTCGCTGATCTGAATTGCAGGTGTGGGGGTGGGTGCAGGAGGTGTGAATGGTGAGGGTGCTTGATTGGAGAGGTGTTCGGGATGGGTTGCAGGAGCAGTTAATGGTGTGAACGGATGTTTGGGGAGGCATTCAGGGCTGGTTGCAGGAGGTATAATTGGTGTGAATGGTTTTGTTGGTTTTGTGGGGAGGCAGTCAGGGCAGACGATGGGTGTTCTTTCAAACCTGCAGTAAAACTCGTTCAGATCGTCTGCCAGACGTTGATTCTCTACAGTGCTGGGGAGAGGTGTCTTGTAGTTGGTGATCTTCTTTAGACTTTTCCACACTTTTCCACACGTTTCACTTGCTTTAACAAACCTCTCATGGAAATCAGCTCAGAAACGATCGTCACACAGTTTAACCTGAAATATGTTAAACTACTCGAGAATCTTTACTGAAAAAATTTAAAGTTTTCTCAACCTTTGAATCACAAAATGTTAAGATTTAACTTATGTTCTGTTAAATTGCTCAAATGATTTAAACTAAACTTCAACAACATTTATCACAAACTCATTAACACTCAGAACATTTTGAAACGTCCACATTTATCCTCATTCAACTCAAGGTTCAAACTGAATATAGATTCAATTTAACAACAGTTTGTGAGAGAGGAAACAACGTCGACGTGAAAAATATTTCAACAATTAAGAATCAAAGATTTTTCTTTGCTACAAGTTGTTAAAATTTTCAACAGGTCAGGACAGTAAATGTTTCACACTGAGTTTCCAACAAGTTGAAGGCAGAAACATAAAACCCTCAACACAGTCTGTTACATTAAAAGAAACATTCAGAGCTGAAAACATCCTAAATTAATCTGAAATATAAATTCACAGTTTATTATATTTGTTTGTAAACTTACTTCCAACATTCAGTCTGGTTCCTCCACCGAACGTCCACCACAGTGAAACAAACTCATTGAGCCGTCGAACAAAAACCTCAGACTGTAGAGACACAGTCTGACTCTAAACTGAGCTCAACTAACAAAATTTCACCTTTAATTTGTAAATGTTCTTTTATTGTTAATATTTCTTTTATAGTATTTTGTTAAAGCTACATTAGTTTCCAGTCAGATATTTTGCTAAAATTCATTGAATTGAACCTACTACTGGAAATAAAAATGTTTTACTGATCCACTTAATAGAAAAAAAAAATATCATAAATAATCTAAAAGAAAAGCCCTGAAAAAGTTTAGAAACATTTCACTTACTTCCAACATTCAGTCTGGTTCCTCCACCGAACGTGTACCACAGTGAAACAAACTGGTTGAGTGGTCGAACAAAAACCTCAGACTGTAGAGACACAGTCTGACTCTGACACAAACAAACTCTACAGACACACATGAAAACATTCACTACAACAAACATCATGAAGTAATAAAACATGTTTTGTGTTACAATTATTTACATATTATATGTTTAAACCTGTTCTTATTCTAGTGATTCATAAACAAATGGATCAACTTAATGTTCCAAAAATAAACACCATCATAATTATACCATCCTCAGAAGAACGACAGTGGAAGAACCTTTGCACAGTAAAATGACATGACCTTTGACCTCCAGCTTATAATGGGTCACAGATACTTCTACCTTATCCAATAAGGAAACATGATGACACAACGCAATATCAACAACCAACAACATGTTTAGAAATAGTCCAAACAAATACATGAATATTTATAACTAAATTTCTCTTTATCATATAAACTTACTGCATATGTGATACACCACAAATGAAACGTGGATTTATTTGTGTATAATTTATTTAGATGTATATATATATATTATACAATATAGGAGAATTGGATATCCAATTTCCAATTTATTTACTGAACACACGGGAACATAAATCTCAGGTAGGAAACTTTGGGACTGAAGCAGTTGCACCAGGGAGGCTTTTGCGGTGGAGCTCCGCCCCCACCTCAAGGCTGTTCGGGAAGGTGAACTGAGCGCTTCAATCCATAATTGCTCCTGCTTGTTACCTGTTTCCCAGGTTAGTAATTGGTGGGAAACTAATGAAAACCACATTAGAGAGTTTATATTTTTACGGCGAATGTTATTAGGTATTGTTTATAGGTAACGTACACTCTTACGATGAACTTTAATTAGAGTTTAGAAGTTCGCTACATGCTACGTGAGCAGTGAGACGCATGGCGTGTCGAGTAGCGCATGCGCCGTGTCATCTGTCTGCTACACTATGTCCTGCAGACGGACACCATATGTACTTGCTTTTCATAGTAATAGTATTTAGGCCCCGCACATCTTTATGTGATAAGTTATTTTATGTTGGTTTACATTGCTAATAGAGTTAAATTATATTAAGTGAAGTAAATGTTTTGTTGTAATTTGTTGAAAAGATGAATAAAGAGAAAGGCTGTTCGGGAAGGTGAACTGAGCGCTTCAATCCATAATTGCTCCTGCTTGTTACCTGTTTCCCAGCTTCATCTTTGCTGCGCTGGTACCCGACTTGGGACCCGTAACAAATTGTGGGGGCTCGTCCGGGATCAGCTTCCATCATAACATTTGAGGGGAACTGATCCAACGCAATCAGAACCACAGGGCCAACGTGAAGTGACGAGACGACAGCTGAGACGACAACCAGTGGGTGTCCGTGAGAAGGAACAGAAAATCTACAAGTGTCCTTATTCTCCCAAGGGAACCGCACTGCTGTCTCATCAGACGAGGAACGTCATGTCCACAGCACGTAAGGAACTGGTGTGGTGCATTAAAAAGAACTTGTACAAGCTCTCGGGCAATGAAGCCTACGTCCTGGCCAGAGACATTGCTACTAGTAGCCAACATGCAGAGGAGCTAGAGTCCACAGACGAAGAAGGGTGTGTGGATTACATCCTTAAATATATGCAGTCTGAAATGTTACTGAAATCTGAAGACCAAGGGATGGGCCAACTACTGTCACTAAATGACCTGGTGTGCAGCATAATCGGGAACCATGATACTGCAAGAAAGGGGACAGCACAAGTGCATGACACGTGGACTGGTGCTCCATTGACCGGTCAGGGCCCACAGCACTCGGCGAACACTGATACACCAGTAACATGTAACACCCCATTGCCTTTAGCCTCAGGAGCGATGGTTTCCCTAAAGGATTTATCTTATCTCCAGCGGAGGGAGTTTAAAATACACGGGGGACAGATTGGAGACCTCCATTCTGACATCACGTATAGTGGTATTAGCAAACAGATAGACGAAGGAGTTAAGGAGGGCTTTACTGAGATGGAAGTAATCCGAGGGGTATTGAGGATTATAAAACCAGGTGCCTTTAAGGACATGCTTATTAATAAAGAAGAAATCACAACAAGTGAAATCAAAGGATTTCTCAGGTCCCATCTCGGAGAGAAAGCCAGCACAGAACTGTTCCAGGAGCTTATGTGTGCAAAGCAAAATGAACACGAACCTCCTCAGCAGTTCCTGTATCGTATGATTGGACTCAAACAGAAAATCATCTTTCAGTCGAAACAGGCCGTTACAGACATTCGGTATGACCCCCAAACCATTCAGGAGGTGTTTCTCCATACCATCTACCAGGGTCTTGGGTCAAAACACACAGACATCAGACAGCAACTGAGACTACTCCTCACAAACAGCCAAGTCACTGATGAAGAAATTCTCAGCCAGGTCATGAAGATAATCAGTGATGAAAATGAACACCAACGTAGGCTGGGCCACGGCCCAAAACAAAAGACAACACATGCTCATTATGTTCGAGTGGATGAAGGAAAGCAAACCACTGATGAGAACGAGAAACAAACGATGCAACAACTGAGTACCCAAGTAGAGACTCTCACACACATGGTTGAAGCCTTAATGGACCAGCAAGCAGCTCGTTGGAAGACTGGGCAATCACCAAGTCACCCCCAGACACAAACTCATCCTCAGCCCATATACAGCAGTGACACACCTACTACATCAAACATGATACCTGTTACAAGAAGGGGTAGGGTGTTTATTTGTACTAACTGTGCACAGCAAGGAGTTACAAACTGTAGTCACTGTCTGGTATGTGGAGAAGCAGGGCATCGAGCAGTAGGCTGCTTAAAAAGACCTCGACAGTCGGGAAACGAGGAACGGTCTCTGCTGAGGGACAACCAGAGGCCGTCCCGCAGTGTAAGTCACAGAGATGAACAACAACAGCGGAAGCGAGGTAACAAAGTCTACAACTGTGAAGAAAAGAGAACAGCTACAGAGGATCCTCTTCACACTGCACCCCTAATTGGGAGAAAGAGCCTGCTGAATTGTTTCATCAGCGGGTTTGCAACAACTGTTCTTTTTGACACTGGCTCACAAGTGAGTATAGTCGACAGGCTATGGAAAGAGACTTTTATTCCCAGCTTCCCTGTCAGACCTTTATATGAACTCTTAGACCCAGGGGAAAACCTTGACATTTGTGCAGCAAATGGACAGCCAATCCCATATGATGGATGGGTGGAGCTAACAGTCAACCTGACAGGGAATGACAACCCAAAACTTGCTATTCAAGTCCCTTTCCTGGTAAGTCAGCTTCCACTCCCACAGCCTCTATTAGGTGCTAATGTACTTCAAGAGATGGTGGACAGACAAAAGTCGGAGACAGATGCACAAGCCTTGGTGGTCAGTCTCCTTAAAAGGGCACTTGGTGTTGAAGAAGAGCAGGTACGGACCATGGTCAGTTTTATAGAGGCCCAGAGGTCATCACACCACAGCATGGCAACAGTAAGGGTGGGTAAAGAAAATGTCAACATTCCGGCTGGAGGGACAATGCATGTCCGTTGCAGAGTGTCACCTACTTTTAACACATCTAACCCCATCGTTCTTTATGAACCACAAGAAGAGGACCCAAACCTAGCGCAGCTCAGTGTCGGGGAGGGTCTCTTAGAAATAAACAACACTAGGTGGCCATATGTCAAGATACCAGTTACTAATCACACCAGGCATGAAATCACTCTGCCAAAGAGGACCCCTATAGGCTCCATACAACCAATAGTTAAAGTTCTTGAGCTAGGCAAACCTGAGACACAACTCTCACCACCGAGTACGACAGCGAGGGTTGAAGTTAATAATGTCATCACCCCAACCAACCCCCTTGCTGAGGCCTGGCAACCACCGGTGGATCTAAGTCACCTCACCACAGAACAACGACAGATAGTTGGGAAGATGCTACAGGAGGAGACTGCAGCGTTTGCACGCAGTAGCGATGACATTGGATGCATTCCTGCTCTTCAAATGTCAATTCGACTCACAGACAATGTTCCTGTACAGAAGGCCTATGCATCAGTTCCAAAACCACTGTACAAAGAAGTAAAAGAGTATATCCAGGAGCTGATGGTGAAGGGATGGATAGTAAAATCTCAGTCACCCTATGCTGCACCGATTGTTTGTGTAAGGAAAAAGGATGGGTCATTACGTCTATGTATTGACTATCGACTCCTTAATAAAAAGACTGTGCCTGACCGACACCCACTTCCCCGTATACAAGATTTGATCGACTCACTAGGGGGCTACAGCTGGTTTTCAATCCTAGACCAGGGAAAAGCTTATCACCAAGGCTTTATTGAGGAGGGGTCTAGACATCTGACTGCTTTTACTACACCCTGGGGCCTATATGAATGGGTCAGGATACCTTTTGGACTGTCAAATGCACCAGCAGCCTTCCAAAGGAGCATGGAGGAAATGCTTGAAACACTCAGGGATGAGTGCTGCATCCCTTATTTGGACGATGTCCTCTGCTTCTCCAGATCGTTTGAAGAGCATGTCGAGGTGCTGCGCCGTGTGCTTCAGGCTTTGCAGCATCATGGGGTTAAGCTGAGACCAGAAAAGTGTGAGTTATTCCGTAAAGAAGTCAGATATGTGGGTCGGCTAGTCTCCGCTGAGGGTGTACGGGTGGATCCAAAAGACATAGAGGCAGTACAGGCACTGAAAGAGAGGACCCCACAGACAGTAGGGGACGTCAGAAGATTATTAGGGTTTCTAAGCTATTACAGAGCATACGTGCAGGATTTTTCATCTATTGCAAGACCACTGTACGAGTTGCTTCAAGTGAAAACTGATGCGGTGCAACTAAAATCTTCAAAAGGAAGGACCAAAGGCCCCCAGCTTCCCTCACGCACCCCTGTGGAGTGGAAGAACGAACATCAGCAGATCCTTGAGAATTTAATAAACATCCTAACCAACCCACCAGTGTTGGCATATCCAGATTTTGATCAACCTTTCATACTTCACACAGATGCTTCCCAGCAGGGCCTGGGGGCAGTCCTGTACCAGAAACAAGATGGAAAAATGAGAGTGATTGGCTATGGGTCCCGCACGCTAACATCAGCAGAGCGAAACTATCACTTCCACAGCGGTAAGCTTGAGTTTTTGGCTTTAAAGTGGGCGGTGTGCGACAAGTTTAGGGACTACCTCTTCTATGCTCCTCACTTCATCGTATTCACTGATAACAACCCCCTGACATACATAATGAGTACTGCCAAACTAAATGCAGTAGGCCACCGCTGGGTGGGACAGTTGGCAGACTTCCGTTTTGAAATCAGATACAAACCAGGCAGCTTGAACATTGATGCTGACACTCTCTCTCGTTGGCCCCTTGACATTGAAACCTACATGAAGCAGTGCTCTGAGAGGCTCTCAGAAGAGGTGGTGCATGCTACCTGGGAAGGGAGTAAAGCTGCACACCACAGAGATGTAGCATGGGTGGCAGCTCTGGACATAACATCCCAGCAATACACTCATACAGAGCCTTTCCCAGTGATCAGCCGCGATGAACTGGCAGAGGGACAACGAAAAGATCCAGCCATTAGTAAAATCTTAGAGCTAAAGGAGAGGAACAGTGAACTGACTGACACCATACGTCGGATGCTCGATGGACCAGCCAGGAGGCTGTCAAGAGAGTGGAGCAAGCTGCATGTGGAGGATGGGCTTCTTTACCGGTTAACACTTGCTCGTAAACAGCTAGTCTTACCCGCCAACTACAAACAGACTGCTTTCACATACCTGCACGACAAAATGGGACATGTTGGTGTGGAAAGAGTATTGAGCCTGGCCAGAGAACGATTTTACTGGCCTTTCATGAAAAAAAGATATTGAGGAGTATGTTACCAGGAAGTGTCACTGTATTAAACAGAAAAAACCAGCAACACATGACAGAGCACCGATGGGGAGTCTGACGTCTACCGCACCCCTTGAACTGGTCTGCATAGACTTCCTCCACCTTGAGACCAGCCGTGGTGGTTATGAATACATCCTGGTGGTGATGGATCACTTCACTAGGTTTGCCCAAGCATACCCCACCCGGAATAAGGCAGGGAAGACTGCAGCTGATCGACTCTTCAATGATTTCATTCCCCGATTTGGATACCCAGCCAAGCTCCATCATGATCAAGGAAGGGAGTTTGAGAATGAGCTGTTTAGGACACTTAGGCAAATGTCTGGGGTGAGTCACTCACGTACGTCACCTTATCACCCACAGGGCAATCCGGCAGAGCGGTTCAATCGAACCCTGTTGCAAATGCTTCGGACACTGGGAGAGAAGGAGAGAGAGAACTGGAAGGAACACTTGCCACATGTTATTCATGCATATAACTGCACGCGGCATGAGGCCACCGGATTTTCTCCATATTACTTGTTATATGGTCGTCACCCTCATCTGCCTGTGGACCTACTATTTGGGCTAATAACAGAGGAGGAGAGAGCCACGCCAAGAGGCTTTGCAGAAAAATGGGGGGAGAGAATGACAGAGGCATACAAGTTAGCAAGCACACACAGCCAACAGTCCAGCGCTAAGGGTAAATACTATTATGACAGACATAACAAAGGAGTAACGCTCCAGCCGGGAGATCGGGTCCTTGTGCGTAACCTCACTGAAAGAGGAGGTCCATGCAAACTAAAACCGTACTGGGAAAAGACGATCTTCATCATCAAAGAGCAGCTTGGTGAGAACCCAGTCTACAGGGTCAGTCCTGAAGCAGGAGGCGGTCGCACCCGTGTCCTCCACCGGAACCTTTTGCTCCAAGTGAACGATTTACCCATTGAGCCATTAATGACAAACAGTTCGGACAGAATACGAAAGAAGACAGTCATGCCGAGGAGACCGTTAAGGCAGGTTGAAGAGATGCAGAACCAGGTCACAAGTGAGTCAGAGGAGGAGGAGGATTTTCCTAGATATTGGCTGAGGATGCCGAGTGACGTGTCAAGAAGTGGATGCAATAGACCTCACCAAAATGGTACCCGTGGCCCACAGCATGACCTGGGAGAAGATGAAATGTGCCAAGGAGAGCAGACAACAATGGGACCTGTAATCCAAACGAAGAATGCAGGCGAGGAGGAACAAGGAGGACAAGGAGAGGACGTGACACAGACTGATGTACCTCGAGTTTATGGAGAGCAGGGACCAACGCAACCTGGAAATCCCCAGCAAGACCCTCTGGAACCTGAGCCTGAGATGCAGCCTCCACTGAGGAGATCACCCAGAGAGAGACGACCTGGCCAGATGCTCACCTATGCATCCCTGGGGCAGCCCACATATGAGCCACGGCTGATGGTTAACTCCATTTGTACTCTGCCCACAGTGTGCACGCACCAGTGTCCAGTGTCTTACACCCCCTTCTTCCATCCTACACCAACCATCTCACCTGTATATTTGCCAGTCATGTCTCCAGTCTGCTATTATTGAATAGCGGGGACATATATCTTAGGTGGGAGACTCAAACTGTTAATTTGTTTGTTCCGTAAGTGCTTGGCAGTTCTCTGAGATATAGATGGTTGTATTCGGTAACACCTAAGTATAAGTGTCAGGAGCCACTTTTGTTTGTTGGGGAGTATGTGATACACCACAAATGAAACGTGGATTTATTTGTGTATAATTTATTTAGATGTGTGTGTATATATATATATATATATATATATATATATATATATATATATATATATATATATATATATATTATACAATATAGGAGAATTGGATATCCAATTTCCAATTTATTTACTGAACACACGGGAACATAAATCTCAGGTAGGAACCTTTGGGACTGAAGCAGTTGCACCAGGGAGGCTTTTGCGGTGGAGCTCCGACCCCACCTCAAGGCTGTTCGGGAAGGTGAACTGAGCGCTTCAATCCATAATTGCTCCTGCTTGTTACCTGTTTCCCAGGTTAGTAATTGGTGGGAAACTAATGAAAACCACATTAGGGAGTTTATATTTTTACGGCGAATGTTATGAGGTATTGTTTATAGGTAACGTACACTCTTACGATGAACTTTAATTAGAGTTTAGAAGTTCGCTACATGCTACGTGAGCAGTGAGACGCATGGCGTGTCGAGTAGCGCATGCGCCGTGTCATCTGTCTGCTACGCTATGTCCTCCACACGGACACCATATGTACTTGCTTTTCATAGTAATAGTATTTAGGCTCCTACACGCACATCTTTGTGATAAGTTATTTTATGTTGGTTTACATTGCTAATAGAGTTAAATTATATTAAGTGAAGTAAATGTTTTGTTGTAATTTGTTAAAAAGATGAATAAAGAGGAAGGCTGTTCGGGAAGGTGAACTGAGCGCTTCAATCCATAATTGCTCCTGCTTGTTACATCTTTGCTGCGCTGGTACCCGACTTGGGACCCGTAACATTTGTTCTAAAATTTATAAGACATTTATATTTATGTTTTATATTAAGACGAAAAGTTAAGAGTCACAATAATTATACAGTTGTTTTTGTTAGTTTTCTGAACTATATGAACATATATGAACAGAAGCAGCGTAAAAAAATTACACAAAGTTGATAAACATGTAAAATTAGTTTTTATAAAACTTTGTTTTCATTTTACAGTAAATTCAAAAGATTCACATTGATTGAAATATAAAACCACTTTAACAATTATTTTTTAGGTTATGAATATTTCTGAAAACTTGTGTCGTTTAGCATATTCACATTTCTCAAAGGAAAAAACATTTTAAGAAAACTTATATCAAATTATCACAATTTAATGTACAAACAGATACAGACTTAATTAAAAGCAAAAATGAAAACAATGAAATCAAAATCAATGGATCCATTTCAACAATAACCAGAACTGATGATGTGAAGATTATTAATAGATCAGATTGTTCAACACTGCAACATAGTATAGAAGCAAATGTAGAAGAGAGCATTTCCATAGAGTGACTTTGCATCAGCAGCTCCATGCTCCAGTGATCTGGGAGAGTTTATAGTCCTGAGAGCTGAACACTGGATGACTGACAGCTGTCCTTCATGACAACACAAGACCCAGAAATCCTCCTCATCAGCAACATGACTCTGGTCTCCGTCCTCATCTGGACTCTCCTCTGCTGCTGCTTCACAGGTAAAGTCCAGAGAATCCAACTCCTCTCCTCTATGAACATGTGTCTCTGAAATGAAGCCACTGAACCATGATGCTGCTTCATGTTGTTGTCTCTGTGTCCTCAGAGTCCAGAGGTCAGGTCACAGTGACTCAGCCTGGAGCAGTGAGAACCACACTGGGAGGAAGCGTCACCATCAACTGTAGAACCAGTCAGAATGTTTTCAGTGGAAACCGTTTAGCCTGGTACCAACAGAAAAGTGGAGAACGTCCTAAACTGCTCATTTATTATAGTAGCACCAGAGAATCAGGGATTCCAGATCGTTTCACAGGCAGTGGATCAAACTCTGACTTCACTCTGACCATCAGTGGAGTCCAGACTGAAGATGCAGCAGATTATTACTGTCAGAGTTTTCATGTTATCAACAGTCAGTGGGTGTTGACACAGTGAAAAACCATCGTACAAAAACCTCCCTCAGTCAAAGTGAACAGAAACTGAACTAACTGCTGCAGCTGAAGCTACTGACACACACACACACACACACAGTCTTGTCTCACTACACTTAATGAAACACATATGAACATTATACATTCAGTCGCCCTTTACACTGACTCTAACCTAAACCTCATTCAACACTTTTTCTAAAACACATTGTCATCACAGACATAAGGAACCAGGCTGCTGTTAAATCCATGTCCACCTGCAGCAGAAGACTGATCTGATTCCTCCTCCACCTGGAAAAGAGTTTAGAAGCATAGTTGACAGATTTTAACTGTGTAGACACAGAACAGAAAACATTTTCATGTATTAGTGGGGTTGAACTCAGTGATTAGTTCAGTTAAACGCACTGACTGAGAAACACTGACTAGTGATTAGTTCAGCATTTGGTAGAAAACAGTTCATCTGCTGCCATGAAGGTGAAGTTACATCCAACGATTCTTTGACGTGTTTCATGACTTACCTGTTTCTACTCAACTCACTTTTTGTTTCCATTAATAAATTCAGAAACTAAAACATTTTAGTCATCACAAGAATTTAATTTCATACGTACAATTAAATGAAGACTTTGCGGCATGTAAATGTATTATTGGAGCAAATTCCTCTGGATTCTTTGCTCAAGACTAATATGGTTAGTTTTTATTTATGTTATGTAAAATATCATATTTTTTAAATAGTTGTATTTTTAAATTATTTTATTATTTCAGCTACATTTCTCATATATTTGTAGGTTAGTCTAAAATCCAACAAATAATAAAAACATCTGACAGATTTTAGTTTGAAGGAAAACTTTATTGTGTTAATTCCATAGCAGAGACTTTATGAAAAGGAAATTATCAACTTTTAATTTTTTATTGGTGAAAACACAAAGACTGTTGCTGAACAAAGACTGAGAGTAAAAGCAGAGCAGAACCAGGACCAAAACGCAAATGAAACACAAACAGCTCAGGACTGGGAGCACTGGTCTCTGCTCAGAGTCTCTCTGACTGGAGACTGGGAGCCCTGGGAGGCCTCACAGGTCACAGAGTTCACCTTGGTCCACTGGTCTGCAGTGATCCTCATGGTGCTGCTAAAGCTGTAGAGTCCGTCCTTCTCCAGAACTCCAGGGCTCCTGCTGTCGTCAAAGCTGACGCTGCCGCCGCTGGCGTCCACCTTCCAGGACAGAGTCCAGTCTGAGGGGAAGCCCTTGTTGGCCAGACACATGAGCGTGGCCTTCCCCTGCTGCAGCTCCTCACTGGAGGGAGGCAGCACCGTCAGGGTGGGACGAGCATCACCTACAGTAGGAGACACCAGTCAGCTTAGAGGACACACAGCACTCAGCTGTCAATCAAACAGCAGAGACTGGACACCTTCACTGTGACACTTGATTTAGTCCTTTGAGGAGTTTCTGGCAGATGTTTGTTCTGCTCCATCAGTCACTGACTCACACATTGTTTCACTTCCTTTAACAAACCTCTCATGGAAATCACCAGAGAGAAAGAGAAACTGTCCTCACACGACCTGAGATACAACAAACTGAACCAGATGATGAACTTAATCATGAAATTCAGTCAATAATTAGTAAAGAAATTAAAACAACATCTGACAAACATTAAATCTTCTTCCTGTGGATTTCAGTCATTATTTGGTAGAAGATCAAAATATTTCAAACTTTATCTTAATTTGTTTCAGTTGCAAAGAAACTAACTCTAATCATCACAACAGTAATTACTGAACTTGGAATCAAGTTGTTTCACAAAAAAACTGTTACTCAAGTATAATAGACATCAGTAAAGACATAGAATTGAATCATTTTCCCTGATGCAACTAAACAGAATCTGAATTTAATGAACAGGGAAACGACAAACAATATATAATATGATTTTATCAGCAACTACACACAAAAATAGTTTGAAAACACCAGATTAAACTTTTTTAATTATTTCCACTTTGTTTCCTCCACCAAACGTCCACAACAGTAAAACAAACAGTTTATTTGGTTGAAACAAAAACCTCTGAGTGTAGAGACACAGTCTGACTCTGAACTGAACTAAACCTTAAAACCTTCAAAATTCAGCTTTGCCACAGATTAAGAGTAATCTGTTAAGATTCATCTAATATTTCATATTTATAAATCAAGATTTATAAATTCTTGCTGATAACACAAAGCTTTAGATCATAGTACAAAAAAATTTATCCAAATTTAAATTTATGAACAGCTACAATCTATTATGAAAAACAAAAAAGAAGGAGAACAAATATTACTGTTATTAAAAAAATGTGAATCAATAAATGTGACTTACTTCCAAATTCCACTTTGGTTCCTCCACCAAACGTGAACCACAGTGAAACAAACTAATGAAGTGGTCGTACAAAAACCTCAGACTGTAGAGACACAGGCTGACTCTGACACAAACAACCTCTACACACACAGACTTTGTGAGAAAAGAAAATGTATATACTGACAGTAAAGTTTGAATCATTCAATTTCTTTCATATTTGCCATCATTTTAACAGGTCTTTCATCAAAATTGAAGGCTAAATATTTAAAATCAGTGACATTTTTTTCTGAAATCAAACTGCAAAGATTCAGGCAGAAATAATGATCTGATAAACATCATCATGATCATATAGATCACTGATAAACATCTTTCATCATTTATCTTACTTGTAAAATGCCTTGAGATGACTGATGTTGTGAATTAGCACTATATAAATAAAGTTGAATTAAATCATTGTGATCATATTGATCACTGATAAATATCATCGTTGTATCAATTGCTCCTCCGCACAGAACCAAAACATTCCTTCCTGGACTTTACTGTAGAGCCAAGCAGAGGTTTAAACTGTAAATAGTTGTGTAATTGTGTGGTTGGTTGTAGTAATAATAATGTGTAGTTGTTTAGAGACATCTTCTGTGTTGTTGGTGAAACGTATATAATAGTTATTGTAAATAGTTGAACGGCAGCGTGTGGTAGATGATTCATGTTTAAAAACTCTCTGTACTACCAGAGTCAAAGGCTGTGGTTCATCCAGCCAAAGCAGCTTTGGGTCGTGCGATGCATCGGATGCAGATGTTTTCTTCTCCACCTTCTACTTGCTGGATGCCTCTTAGCTCTACCTTAGACACGTTAGCATCCAGAGCCTGGGTTTGCTTCCATATGCTGGTTTTCTGTATGAAGACCAGTGTAACAGTGGACAGAGGAGGCTCCATATACACAGTATATATATATATATATATATAGTCAGGAGACTGACTGCATACCAATAAATACCAAATAAACACATTAATGACCTATTGAACATCTAAACTTACTTCATCTAAAGTGGAGACCAGTGTCAACATTCAACTAAAATCCAACTGGTCAAAACCTCTAACAGCTACAAACTGGACTATGTGGTGAAATAAAGATTCTCTCTGCAGCTGATCTGATCCCATGTGCATCACATTTTCCTCCTTTCCTTTCATCACAGTTTAACTTGGTGAAATCACTTTGTCCTGAACGTGTCAAATCACTAATGACTACAACCACATGATTCAGGTTGATCAGTAAATGTGGAGAGTGAAGCTCTGAGCAGTGAGGAGGAGACACTGACGTGGAGACGACAGCTCCAGTGACTGACTGTGTGTGTTTGCATATGTGTCCTGTGTCTGTGCTCCAGCTGTTAAGAGACCAGTGTTGATCAGTGTCTGTCCAGGTCTTTCAGAGACACTGACACAGCGGCAGCACCATGATGATGTCTCTGACTCTACTGCTGGCCACCCTGGGGCTCCTTGTTCAGGGTGAGACTCTCTCTTCAGGATGGAGCCAGGTTCACCACAGTGATGGAGAAACACTGAAACAAGCAGCACTGAGCTTCTTCCATCTGTTCTCCATGTTCAACCAATGATCCTCTTCTGTTTGGATGTTGATCATCTTTCTCCAAACTGGCTTTGTCTCAGTGACGCTTCTCCTCTGTTTTATGTTTTACAGGTTCATCAGGTCAAATCACTGTGACTCAGACTCCTGGAGCTTTGTCTGTTAATCCAGGACAGACTGTTAGTATCAGATGTAAAACTAATCAGCCTATAGGTGATGACATGAGCTGGTACTTTCAAAAACCTGGAGAACCTCCTAAACTCCTGATTTATGATACTACACGCCGTCAGCCTGGAGTTTCTGATCGTTTCAGTGGAAGTTATTCTGGCACTGACTTCACTCTGACCATCAGCAGAGTTCAGGCTGAAGATGCAGGAGTTTATCACTGTCAGCAGGATCACAGTCGTCCGTTCACACAGTGAAACAACGTCGTACAAAAACCTCCTCAGCTGCAGAGGAACTGATCTGAACTAACAGCTGCACAGAAACACAAAGGCAGATACGTCTGTATATAACCAGTAGAAACATTTATACAGTTTGAAAGAAAAGCAGAAGCTGACGTGGTTTGTGAAATAACCAACATAAATAATTAGTGCACATGTAACATATTATAACATAAGATATTATTCTTTCAGAGCCACTTGGTCCTTTATCAGGTAATTTTCCAGCTTTACCAGTTGATTACTAACACATCCACTGACTTTAAGTGAAGAACACATCAACATGTGTCTAAAATAAAGCAGCACTAAATATGAAACAATAAACTGTGTTTTGAAGAAACAAATCGAGTTTCTGTGAGTGAGTCAGTGGGTTTATAGAGGACAGGTAGGTGGTACGTTCAATTGTATTGTCTGAAACAGCTGCTATGTAAGAAATAACCAGATTTCTAGGTCCTGGGTCTCAGCCTTGTTGAAGAGCCACCTGTTGTAACCACAGATCTGTAAAACCAGCTTCAGATGCTTGTCGTCCTTCTTCTTGGCTTCTGTGGGAGTGGAAATATTCTCTGCTGTGTGTATCAGGCTTCTGATGCCTCCTAATCCATCAGATTTTGACTTGGGTCCTCACTAAGTTCTTCAAGAGCTTAGAGGGAACCTTTCAAGCTGAAAATGCAGTTAAGAAGTCTGACTGTGGACCATGAGGACGGTAGACGATACAGAACTGGTTTCTGGGTTTTACAGTTTCAGTGAGAAAGGCTCAGAGTGAGGCTCTGAATGGAATTATAGCTAAGTTTAGGTCCAGGAGTATGTTTTGGCCTATATATGCCTGGAAAGAACTGAAGAAAGGCTTTAAAGAAGCCTAGCAGAGATATCAGCAGCGCATTGAGGGACACTTTGGAAATAACAACCCCTGCAGCACGTGAAGAGGCCTTGTAGAAGCTCAGCATCAGTAGGTTAATGGCTTTGATGTTAACGAGTTGAGTGGGTGGTGGACTGATGGTCCATAGAACCAGGACACGTGGTTCTGCAGTGGACTGACACACACACGTGTAGAGTAGAGAGATCCAGTCAGGTTTTATTCATGTAGTGCTTTTCATACACAGTAACGTCGCTGAAAGAAGAAGAGAAAAAGGCTTAAAAGCTCAACGAAAGATTGAGCTGCTGTACAATTCAATTTAACAATGAACTATTAAAGCACATGACTTAACAGAATTTAATTTTATTTATTTCACAAAAGCAAATCAAAGACTCTGAGACAAACAGTAAACTTTACTGTTGACTTTGGACAAATCACACTCCTCACAACGTTCGATTTCTCTACAGCTCCATTAGTAGAAGTTGTAGCAGCCCTTTGTTCTACAATTTATATGACATTTATATTTATGTTTAATATTAAAACGAAAAGTTAAGAGTCACAATAATTATACGGTTGTTTTTGTTAGTTTTCTGAACTGTATGAACATATATGAACAGAAACACTGTTTAACTGGTTTAAAAATTTAAAATTAGTTTCTTGAAAAAACTTTTTTTCATTTTACAGTAAATTCAAAAGATCCAGATTGACTGAAATAAAATAACACTTATTAGTATTTTTGAAAACTTTTCTTGTTTAACATATTTACATTTCTGAAAGGAAGAAACATTTTAAGAAAACTTATATCAAATTATCACAATTTAATGTACAAACAGATACAGACCTAATTACAAGCAAAAATGAAAACATTGAAATGAAAATCAATGGATCCATTTCAACAATAACCAGAACCGATGATGTGAAGATTATTAATAGATCAGATTGTTCAACACTGCAACATAGTATAGAAGCAAATGTAGAAGAGAGCATTTCCATAGAGTGACTTTGCATCAGCAGCTCCATGCTCCAGTGATCTGGGAGAGTTTATAGTCCTGAGAGCTGAACACTGGATGACTGACAGCTGTCCTTCATGACAACACAAGACCCAGAAATCCTCCTCATCAGCAACATGACTCTAGTCTCCGTCCTCATCTGGACTCTCCTCTGCTGCTGCTTCACAGGTAAAGTCCAGAGAATCCAACTCCTCTCCTCTATGAACATGTGTCTCTGAAATGAAGCCACTGAACCATGATGCTGCTTCATGTTGTTGTCTCTGTGTCCTCAGAGTCCAGAGGTCAGGTCACAGTGACTCAGCCTGGAGCAGTGAGAACCACACTGGGAGGAACTGTCACCATCAACTGTAGAACCAGTCATAGAGTAGATGATGGAATAGACCTTTCCTGGTACCAACAGAAAAATGGGGAACATCCCAAACTGCTTATTTATTATAGAAGAAATCTAGCATCAGGGATTCCAAATCGTTTTTCAGGCAGTGGATCAAACACTGACTTCACTCTGACCATCAGTGGAGTCCAGGCTGAAGATGCAGCAGATTATTACTGTCTGGGGGAATTCAATTATAACAGTCAGTATGTGTTGACACAGTGAAAAACTGTCGTACAAAAACCTCCCTCAGTCAAAGTGAACAGAAACTGAACTAACTGCTGCAGCTGAAGCTTCTGATCCAGTTCACTGAGTATTATACTGTACAAGCACTTAGAGAAACCAGGTTCCTCATGTTATCAGAGAATGTGTTTATATGGACATAAGGAACCAGGCTGCTGGTAAATCCATGACCACCTGCAGCAGAAGACTGATCTGATTCCTCCTCCACCTGGAAAAGAGTTTAGAAAAATAGTTGATAGATTTTAACTGTGTAGACACAGAACAGAAAACATTTTAATGTATTAGTGGTGTTGAACTCAGTGATAAGTTCAGTTAAACGCACTGAATGAGAAACACTGACTAGTGATTAGTTCAGCATTTGGTAGAAAACAGTTCATCTGCTGCCATGAAGGTGAAGTTACATCCAACGATTCTTTGACATGTTTCATGACTCACCTGTTTCTACACGACTCACTTTTTGTTCAACTCAAACATTTCAGTCACCACATTGAAAAATCAGTTTCAACAGAGGTTTTACTAACATGAAAGCAAAAATCAGAAGAGATGCAGTTCAGCTGTAACGAAAATAAACCAACTTCTTCAAAACTTCTTCTTTTATATTATAACCTGAAGGTTTCTGACGGTCAAACATCTTGACACAATGAAGAATTTTATTTCTTCTGAATTTGAGGAATGTAAATGTATAATCTCATCAAACTCCTCTTCGTTCTTTGCTCCACAATAAACATGGTTAGTATTTATTTGGCTAAAATATAAAACATCATATTTTCTATTTATAACATTTTATGTTATTAGTAGATGGTTTTCTTTCTGCTACATTTCTCACATACTAGTAGGATCACTTACAATGTAATAAATAATAAAAACATTTGACAGATTTTAGTTTGAAAAAAAAACTTTATTGTGTCACATCGATAGCAGGAAATGATCAACTTTTAACTTTTTGAAAACACAAAGATTGTTGCTGAGCAAAGACTGAGAGTAAAAGCAGAGTAGAACCAGGACCAGAACACACATGAAACACAAACAGATCAGGACTGGGAGCACTGGTCTCTGCTCAGAGTCTCTCTGACTGGAGACTGGGAGCCCTGGGAGGCCTCACAGGTCACAGAGTTCACCTTGGTCCACTGGTCTGCAGTGATCCTCATGGTGCTGCTAAAGCTGTAGAGTCCGTCCTTCTCCAGAACTCCAGGGCTCCTGCTGTCGTCAAAGCTGATGCTGCCGCCGCTGGCGTCCACCTTCCAGGACAGAGTCCAGTCTGAGGGGAAGCCCTTGTTGGCCAGACACATGAGCGTGGCCTTCCCCTGCTGCAGCTCCTCACTGGAGGGAGGCAGCACCGTCAGGGTGGGACGAGCATCACCTACAGTAGGAGACACCAGTCAGCTTAGAGGACACACAGCACTCAGCTGTCAATCAAACAGCAGAGACTGGACACCTTCACTGTGACACTTGATTTAGTCCTTTGAGGAGTTTCTGGCAGATGTTTGTTCTGCTCCATCAGTCACTGACTCACACATTGTTTCACTTCCTTTAACAAACCTCTCATGGAAATCAGCTCAGAAACGATCGTCACACAGTTTAACCTGAAATATGTTAAACTACTCGAGAATCTTTACTGAAAAAAATTTAAACTTTTCTCAACCTTTGAGTCACAAAAAGTTTTCAATTACGTTCTGTTAAATTGTTCAAATGATTTAAACTAAACTTCAACAACATTTAACACAAACTCATTAACACTCAGAACATTTTGAAACGTCCACGTTTATCCTCATTCAAGTCAAGGTTCAAACTGAATTTAGATTCAATTTAACAACAGTTTGTGAGAGAGGAAACAACGTCAACGTGAAAAATATATCAACAATTAAAAATCAAAGATTTTTCTTCACTACAAGTTGTTTAAATTTTCAACAGGTCAGGACAGTAAATGTTTCACACTGAGTTTCCAACAAGTTGAAGGCAGAAACATAAAAACCTCAACACAGTCTGTTACATTAAAACAAACATTCTGAGCTGAAAACATCCTAAATTAATCTGAAATATAAATTCTCTTTATAGTATTTGTTTGTAAACTTACTTCCAACATTCAGTCTGGTTCCTCCACCGAACGTCCACCACAGTGAAACAAACTAATGAAGGCGTCGTACAAAGACTGTAGAGAAACAGTCTGACTCTAAACTGAGCTCAACTGACAAACTGACAAAATCCAAATTTACCTTTAATTTGTACATTTTAATTTATTGTTAATATTTCTTTTACATTCTTTTGTCAAAGCTACATTAGTTTCCAGTCAGATGTTTTGCTAAAATTCATTGAATTGAACCTACTACTTGAAATAAAAATGTTTTACTGATCCAAAGAAATATATGTCACAGAAAATAAGGCAAAATACACAATATAATATCACTAATTTTCTCTTTATCATATAAACTTACTGCATATATATAAAAGTTCAGTGTGTCAGCAACATTCAACTACAAAACCATAACAACTGGTCAAATTGTAACTGAGGAGAGTTCACTACTTCTACCAGTTGTCAGGACATAATCCTGGGATGAAGATATTCTCTGCAGCTGGACTGATCAACACCTTGTGAGCAGTGAGGAGGAGACACTGACGTGGAGACGACAGCTCCAGTGACTGACTGTGTGTGTTTGCATATGTGTCCTGTGTCTGTGCTCCAGCTGTTAAGAGACCAGTGTTGATCAGTGTCTGTCCAGGTCTTTCAGAGACACTGACACAGCGGCAGCACCATGATGATGTCTCTGACTCTACTGCTGGCCACCCTGGGGCTCCTTGTTCAGGGTGAGACTCTCTCTTCAGGATGGAGCCAGGTTCACCACAGTGATGGAGAAACACTGAAACAAGCAGCACTGAGCTTCTTCCATCTGTTCTCCATGTTCAACCAATGATCCTCTTCTGTTTGGATGTTGATCATCTTTCTCCAAACTGGCTTTGTCTCAGTGACGCTTCTCCTCTGTTTCATCTTTGACAGGTTCATCTGGAGACGTCGTCCTGACTCAGACTCCTGGAGCTTTGTCTGTTGCTGCAGAACAGACTGTTACTATCAGATGTAAATCCAGTACATATGTTGGTAACAACTTACACTGGTACCTTCAGAAACATGGAGATGCTCCTAAACTCCTTGTTAGATACTCTACAACCCGTCATACTGGAGTTTCTGATCGTTTCAGTGGAAGTTATTCTGGTACTGACTTCACTCTGACCATCAGCAGAGTTCAGGCTGAAGATGCAGGAGTTTATCACTGTCAGCAGGGTAGCAGTGGGTCACACAGTGAAACAACGTCGTACAAAAACCTCCTCAGCTGCAGAGGAACTGATCTGAACTAACATCTGCATAGAGACAACGATTCAAATCCTGACTGACACAAAAATCATGAATCGACGTGTACAACAGTTTTACAAAATTATTATTTCATTCCACCTAAATTTAATTTATCATCTATTTACATTTTACACAGTTTAGTGACTGTATTTGTTTGAACTCTTCTCACATGTAGATGTGCTGAGGTTCACACAGCTGTCAATCAAACACCAGCCTCTTGGTGATTTTGTACTTTTCTAAGTTTGTCTCCTTCCAAACACTACAACCAGCAATAACCTGCCTGTGCTCACATGTAGCTTCTCTCAATACTTGTATAACGTTTTCCTACCTATTTACTCAAAGCGCTTTAACACTGTAACTCATTAACCCATTCACACCCTCACACACACATTTACACACAGGTGGCAGAGTTGCTATGCAGCTTAGGCTGACACTTCAAGGGCAGCTTGTGGTTCAGTGTCTTGCCCAAGGACACTTTGGCAAATGACTGTTGTTTTTGTCCTAATGAAGCTAAAGTTTCTGTCTCATGTTTGTTCTGCTTCATCAGTTACAGACTCACACTTTGTTTCACTTCTCTATAAGAAATCTTTTCCTACATATCAGCACAGAGAGAATCATCTGACAGACTGACCTGAAATCAACATAAAGTTTAAATTAATTGAATAAAGGATTTGTTTGAATTCTAGGCGATATTTTTAATTAAAAATCACAATTAAAACTATTCAAGTTAGGGTTAGTGTTTCCAAACACCAGGTTTATTCTGACGCTAGTAAATTAGAGTCAACTCTTGATCAGTTATTGTGAGCATTTCCATAGAGTGACTTTGCATCAGCAGCTCCATGCTCCAGTGATCTGGGAGAGTTTATAGTCCTGAGAGCTGAACACTGGATGACTGACAGCTGTCCTTCATGACAACACAAGACCCAGAAATCCTCCTCATCAGCAACATGACTCTGGTCTCCGTCCTCATCTGGACTCTCCTCTGCTGCTGCTTCACAGGTAAAGTCCAGAGAATCCAACTCCTCTCCTCTATGAACATGTGTCTCTGAAATGAAGCCACTGAACCATGATGCTGCTTCATGTTGTTGTCTCTGTGTCCTCAGAGTCCAGAGGTCAGGTCACAGTGACTCAGCCTGGAGCAGTGAGAACCACACTGGGAGGAACCGTCACCATCAACTGTAGAACCAGTCAACGTGTGTTTAATGGAGACTTTTTAGCCTGGTACCAACAGAAGAATGAAGAACGTCCTAAACTGCTCATTTACCGAGCTAGTAGTCGAGAATCAGGGATTCCAAATCGTTTCACAGGCAGTGGATCAAACACTGACTTCACTCTGACCATCAGTGGAGTCCAGGCTGAAGATGCAGCAGATTATTACTGTCAGAGTCGTCATAGCATAAACAGTCAGTTGGTGTTGACACAGTGAAAAACCGTCGTACAAAAACCTCCCTCAGTCAAAGTGAACAGAAACTGAACTAACTGCTGCAGCTGAAGCTACTGACACACACACACACACACACACACACACTTGATGAAACACACATCAACTCGGACTTTGACGCAACAGAAAGTTCTGATGTAAATTACTTATTGAATAAATTCAATTTCCTTATAGTGAAGGTTGATAAAACTTAAACTTGAATTAGAAACACATTATTCTAAGATCATAGTTTACAAACGATTACAGCAGTTTTCTAAGTAGTGAATTCATTTGAAATTCTTTCCCTGCTGCAGCTGAAAGCTAATGACACACAAACACACATGATAATAATGATGATAGAAATTATAGTTATAGAAGCAAGAAGAAAGTCTAGAAGATTATTTATCCTGAATTATTGCCCTTTTTTATTATACATTTTTAATTAAGTGTCTGAAATTCAGTGGAAATGAAAAACTCATCAGAGTTGCTGTATTTTACGATATAGACATAGCAAATGAATCTCACTCTGAAAGTCAGTAGGATCAGTATCTATTGATTTACACAAAAGGAGAAGCTCAACATTATTGTTAAAAGTACAAATCACCAAAAACTACATGTAAACATTTTTGCTTAATGTTAACGTAGAAAAAAATCGTAGACGTTCACATATTTACAAAAACTTCTGGTCATAGATCAGCTCATAAAGTCAACGCAGGTAAAATGTGAGATGTTAGAGTGAGGAGCTGTGTCATCAGGATGGAATTGATATGACATTAAAATGCTATTGATGACACCTGTAAGACAAAAGCTCAGCTGAAGCAGTGAGCACCAGACTGAAAGGAACCATCACCATCAACTGTCAAACCAGATCAAAGTGTAAAGAAAACGTACACATTTATTTTGAAGGATATAACCTTTATTGTCTTGAAGCATTGACATCAGCATTATTACAGAAATTAAAGGTGAATGATGAGAAAGACAGAGCTACAGAAACTAAACTGATAACAGTAGCAGAACAAAACCAGCAGTGAGTCAGATCAGGACTGGGAGCACTGGTCTCTGCTCAGAGTCTCTCTGACTGGAGACTGGGAGCCCTGGGAGGCCTCACAGGTCACAGAGTTCACCTTGGTCCACTGGTCTGCAGTGATCCTCATGGTGCTGCTAAAGCTGTAGAGTCCGTCCTTCTCCAGAACTCCAGGGCTCCTGCTGTCGTCAAAGCTGACGCTGCCGCCGCTGGCGTCCACCTTCCAGGACAGAGTCCAGTCTGAGGGGAAGCCCTTGTTGGCCAGACACATGAGCGTGGCCTTCCCCTGCTGCAGCTCCTCACTGGAGGGAGGCAGCACCGTCAGGGTGGGACGAGCATCACCTACAGTAGGAGACACCAGTCAGCTTAGAGGACACACAGCACTCAGCTGTCAATCAAACAGCAGAGACTGGACACCTTCACTGTGACACTTGATTTAGTCCTTTGAGGAGTTTCTGGCAGATGTTTGTTCTGCTCCATCAGTCACTGACTCACACATTGTTTCACTTCCTTTATCAAACCTCTCATGGAAATCAGCTCAGAAACGATCGTCACACAGTTTAACCTGAAATATGTTAAACTACTCGAGAATCTTTAATGAAAAATATTCAAACTTTTCTCAACCTTTGAGTCACAAAATGTTAAGATTTCAATCATGTTCTGTTAAATTGTTCAAATGATTTAAACTAAACTTCAACAACATTTAACACAAACTCATTAACACTCAGAACATTTTGAAACGTCCACGTTTATCCTCATTCATCTCAAGGTTCAAACTGAATTTAGATTCAATTTAACAACAGTTTGTGAGAGAGGAAACAACGTTGACGTGAAAAATATTTCAACAATTAAGAATCAAAGATTTTTCTTCGCTACAAGTTTTCAACAGGTCAGGACAGTAAATGTTTCACACTGAGTTTCCAACAAGTTGAAGGCAGAAACATAAAAACCTCAACACAGTCTGTTACAATAAAACAAACATTCTGAGCTGAAAACATCCTAAATTAATCTGAAATATAAATTATCTTTATAGTATTGGTTTGTAAACTTACTTCCAACATTCAGTCTGGTTCCTCCACCGAACGTCCACCACAGTGAAACAAACTGGTTGAGTGGTCGAACAAAAACCTCAGACTGTAGAGACACAGTCTGACTCTGACACAAACAAACTCTACAGACACACATGAAAACATTCACTACAACAAACATCATGAAGTAATAAAACATGTTTTGTGTTACAATTATTTACATATTATATGTTTAAACCTGTTCTTATTCTAGTGTGTGTGCTGTAAATGAATGATTCATAACCAAATAGATCAACTTAATGTTCCAAAGATAAACACCATCATGATTATAACATCCTCAGAAGAACGACAGTGGAAGAACCTTTGAACAGAAAAATGACATGACCTTTGACCTCCAGCTTATAATGGGTCACAGATACTTCTACCTTATCCAATAAGGAAACATGATGACACAACGCAATATCAACAACCAACAACATGTTTAGAAATAGTCCAAACAAATAAATATATGTCACAGAAAATACGGCAAAATACACAATATAATATCACTAAATTTCTCTTTATCATATAAACTTACTGCATATATATAAAAGCTCAGTGTGTCAGCAACATTCAACTACAAAATCTATAACAACTGGTCAAATTGTAACTGAGGAGACTTCACTACTTCTACCAGTTGTCAGGACATAATCCTGGGATGAAGATTTTCTCTGCAGCTGGACTGATCAACACCTTGTGAGCAGTGAGGAGGAGACACTGACGTGGAGACGACAGCTCCAGTGACTGACTGTGTGTGTTTGCATATGTGTCCTGTGTCTGTGCTCCAGCTGTTAAGAGACCAGTGTTGATCAGTGTCTGTCCAGGTCTTTCAGAGACACTGACACAGCGGCAGCACCATGATGATGTCTCTGACTCTACTGCTGGCCACCCTGGGGCTCCTTGTTCAGGGTGAGACTCTCTCTTCAGGATGGAGCCAGGTTCACCACAGTGATGGAGAAACACTGAAACAAGCAGCACTGAGCTTCTTCCATCTGTTCTCCATGTTCAACCAATGATCCTCTTCTGTTTGGATGTTGATCATCTTTCTCCAAACTGGCTTTGTCTCAGTGACTCTTCTCCTCTGTTTCATCTTTGACAG
This sequence comes from Macropodus opercularis, assembly GCA_030770545.1. NCBI lineage: Eukaryota > Metazoa > Chordata > Actinopteri > Anabantiformes > Osphronemidae > Macropodus > Macropodus opercularis. Next base: position 4,175,679 of record CM061105.1, read on the forward strand.
GTTCATCTGGAGACGTCGTCCTGACTCAGACTCCTGGAGCTTTGTCTGTTGCTGCAGAACAGACTGTTACTATCAGATGTAAAGCCAGTTCACATGTTAGCTACGACGTACAGTGGTACCTTCAGAAACCAGGGGAAGCTCCTAAACTCCTCATTTATAATGCTCAGACCCGTTGGTCTGGAGTTTCTGACCGTTTCAGTGGAAGTTATTCTGGTACTGACTTCACTCTGACCATCAGCAGAGTTCAGGCTGAAGATGCAGGAGTTTATCACTGTCAGCAGGGTTACAGTGGGTCACACAGTGAAACAACGTCGTACAAAAACCTCCTCAGCTACAGAGGAACTGATCTGAACTAACAGATACAGTTCATTTAACATTACAATATCAAGACCTTTATTAAAATATTTACGTGACATTATATTTATTTTCAAACAATCCACAGATGAAACGTTGAGGGTCATAATAAACCCCTTTTTTTAAGTTAAGGTAATTTGTTTAGTTACATGTCAGAACTGTAACATACACATAAACAATAGGTTCAACACATGTAGAATGTAGAATTTGTCAACATCAAAGTAATACAACATAGAAACAACAACAATCTAATTTACATTGAGTTTTTAAAAAGTAAAACTTCCAAAGATATTTGAACTATATATATATATTTTTAAATCCACTTTAACAATTATTTCTTATGTTTATGGAAAGATACTTTTATTGTTCAACATATTCACAAGTGCTTCTCATAGAAAGAATCTCTTTAAGAAAAATTTAATAAAATTATCACAATTTGACGAACAAACTGTTACTGAAATGAATTGAAGCACATGTGGAAATTTATACATGGTTCCAATGTTTAGCCACTTGACACAGGTGATGTAAAGCCTTCTAATAGTTCTGATTCTTCAGCTTTCTGTTAGATCTGATTGTTTAACATTGTGACATATTATCAATATAGAAAAAGTCAAACATGTTTCTATAAATCTGTAACCCTAACTTCTGTTGGTGTCTGGTGTTCTCCAGTCACCGAGGCTGTGGGTATTAAGCGGGCTACAGTTCTTTGTCAAACTTCTTTAATAACCAGAACGGCAAGACAATACTTCCGGAACTTACAACGCTCTGCGTACAACCACGCTGACTCCCTCCTAACTTCTGTTCCTCCTCTTTAACCGTCCCCTGGTAAACACCTGTCGATAGGAATTAATGTTTCCCCTAACAAAGGTGCTATAAACAATAAAAGAAATGCTTATCATTAATAATGTGAAATTAAACTAATCCATAAACAAAATAAATAAATAAATCATTGTAATAAATTAAGGTTTAAAGGACCAAAGGTTACAAATCCTCAGAGCATTTCCATAGAGTGACTTTGCATCAGCAGCTCCATGCTCCAGTGATCTGGGAGAGTTTATAGTCCTGAGAGCTGAACACTGGATGACTGACAGCTGTCCTTCATGACAACACAAGACCCAGAAATCCTCCTCATCAGCAACATGACTCTGGTCTCCGTCCTCATCTGGACTCTCCTCTGCTTCATTCAGGGTGAGGAGAATCATTTTTCTGGGATGTGAACATCGTTTGAAGTTGGGTTTCAATGTTTCTTTTCTGTTCTCAGGTTCTCTTGGACAAAATGTTGTCTTGACCCAACCAGCAGCCAAATCAGTGCAGACTGGTCAAACTGTGTCTATTGACTGCAAAGCCAACAGACAAGTTTATCATTATTATGGTCAAAAATATTATTTGTCCTGGTACCAACAGAAAACTGGTGAAGCTCCTAAACTACTGATCTACATAACATCAGACAAATATTCAGGAATCTCTTCCAAATTCAGTGGAAGTGGATCAGGAAATGGAATTGACTTCACTCTGACCATCAGTGGAGTCCAGACTGAAGATGCAGCAGTTTATTACTGTCTGAGTCTTCATAGCATAAACAGTCAGAGTGTGTTGACACAGTGAAAAACCGTCGTACAAAAACCTCCCTCAGTCAAAGTGAACAGAAACTGAACTAACTGCTGCAGCTGGAAGATACTGACACACACACACACACACACACACACACACACTTGTCTCAATACACTTGATGAAACACACATTGATATAATATATTTAGTCACCATTTAAACTGTCTCTGCCACATCTTTACTAAACATTGTTCTTTGAAGTTTTGAGCTAAATGTGTTAAAAGTCTCATGACCTTTGACCTCAGGCTCACGGTAGGTCACAGATATTGCTACTTTATTTCAATTAAAAAAAACATGATGACACAGATCAACATTAAAATAAATATCATCATAAATTTATCAATAACATTCCCAACATTCAGCTGTCATGAGGCCTTCCGTCATTTCATATAATCATCTTCAGCACATTAAGTAAATTTATCGAAAAAGTATTGAAAATCCAAAAACTGGTTAAATTAATTATTTAAACTGATCCAAAGCTCTATAACAGTTTCTACATGGACTTCGAGGACAAAGATCTTCTGAAATTTTAGACTCTCATCTGCTCAGAGGAGCAACAGTGTCTAAAATTGTTCGCAGTGAAGCTGCATCATTATCAACAAGATAATCTACCTAGTCATGAATAAGACGACTGCTCTCCTCTGTGTAGCTACGAGGGAATGAGACAAAAGATGATGGAATCATCTCCTTAAATCTGACAACAGCATCATCAGATAAACATCTGCTGTAATAAAACTGTTGTCAGGTCTGTTATGGTAAATTCAAACGTTATTAAGAAATGGTCAGATAACAGAGGGTTTTGGGGGAGAACTTTTAAATGATCAATCTCAACCCCATAAGTCAGAACAAGAACCAGAGTATGATTAAGACAGTGAGTGGGTTCATTCACACGCTGACTAAAACCAATAGAATCCAGTAGTGAATTAAATGCAATGTTGAGACAGTTACTGTCAACATCTACATGTTAAAGTCTCCCACTACAATCACTTTATCTGTGCTGAGAACTAAGTCAGATAAAAATGAGAAAGGCTCAGATTGAGGCTCTCAATAGATTTATAGCTTAGTTTAGGTCTAGTAGTAATTAATAAATCTGAGTTATATATTGCTGCTACTCCTCCACCTCTACCTGAGCTTCTAGGAACATGATGGTTGATGTGACTTGTTGGAGTCGACTCATTCAGACGAACACTTACAAAGTGCAAGTTATTCTGGTATTGACTCCTCTGACCATCGGTAAAGTTCAGCCTGAAGATGCAGGAGTTTATCACTTTCAGCAGGAAAACAGCTTCCTGCTCACACAGTGAAACAACATCGTACAAAAACACTAACAAGTGTAAAACAAGTCACCTGTTTAGCCTTTCAGCTGAAACTGCAATCAGCAGTGTTTGAAAGGCTCAGGGTTGAAATCTATTCCATTTTGAATGTGTGGTTCACAGTTTTGACAGCAGTGTGTTAGCATTTGAACAAAGTGCTGTAAATCCACAGTGTTGTGCGGGTTGTGGTTAAAGTCATGGGATAAGTGTGTAGAGTTTTGAAAACTGTGTTCAAGCAATGAAAAACGAACTAGAGTTTGGTCCACATGAACTGATGCTGTGCAGACTGTAGCTTTCAGTCCAAGTATTGGTGATGACATCGACTGGTACCTTCAGAAACCTGGAGAAGCTCCTAAACTCCTGTTTTATGATACTACATCTCGTCAGTCTGGAGTTCCAGATCGTTTTAGAGCAACAGCAGCACATGGTACTGATTTCTCTTTAATCATCAGTGGAGTTCAGACGGTTGATGCAGGAGTTTATCACTGTCAACAACATAACAGCCGACCGTTCACACAGTGAAACAACGTCGTACAAAAACCTCCTGCAGCTGCAGAGGAACTGATCTGAACTAATAGTTACTGTTCATTCAACATACAAACAGATGGTTTCACCTCAGAATGTTAAAGGTTTTATTAAAATATTTCTATAATATTTAGGTCATTATTAGATGAGATGAAACGTTAAGAGTCGCAATAAATCACAATTTTTATGTGGTTAAAGTTCTGAAATGTTCTACAACATAACCAGTTTTCAGCTAGTTCAATAAATGTTGAATCTACAATATAAGTAAAACTTGATCGTTTTAGCCCTTTCATACATGAATTATGAGAATTTCAATCATGATTTTTTTCCTTAGTGTTTTTATTTCTCTTTTAGCATAAAAAAACAAAAACAAAAACTTTTTAATAACAATATTTTCAAGTAATTACAAACATATCAACTCAGATAGACACCATGTGTTTCACCCAACCAACCAAAGACACATATATTTAACAATAACTAGTAGAACATAATATATAAAAAATTATAAAACTAGGACTATAAAATCTAAAAGATACACAACTGTTGTCCATGTTTGCCTAAACACTCTCAGAAAGCTGCGTAGTCTTACTCAGAGTCAAACTCAAATCTATTCACTGGCTTAAGATCATCTATCAAATCAAGACCTGCCTGTGATGACCAGTACATGATCGTGGGTGTCTCACATAGGACAGAACCATATTTATTCCTAGGAACGTTTTCAGTTGTCCTGTTGTCAGAGCCAGGTTTTCTTGCATTAAGGTTGGTATTGTGCACAACGTCATCCAACACATCTTCAGGAAACAGATGGTTAAAGAAACCTACTGGATCTGTTCCCAACATTCACCTTAGTCACTCCCCTACAAAATGAGGCAGGTCACCCTTAGACTGGTTGTCTTGGGTTGTCCATACATTTCTGATCTTTCTCTGACCCTGAGCTCTCTCTGGTGGTACATCCTCAGTCCTCTCAGCATCGTTTGGTACCTCACCACCCACAGCTCCCTCAGCATCCTCACATCCATTGTCCCTACTGCTGTATCTCTCTCTTTGCCTTTCTGGCAGACATGAGTCACCACCACCACTAACGTCATCCTCACTGGACTAATAATTCACTCACTTGACCCAGATGCTAAATGTTCACTATCCTGTTGGCCTTTCTATCACAGGCTGCACTTGAACGCTACAAAATACTGTATAAAATTTTAATTAGAAAATATGACTTTTAAAAAGGTTTTAGTTTAAATGTTAATTGCATTTTAATGACAAAGATAAATTGACTTACACTAAACAATGTCCCTGCAGAATAGATAAATAAAGAACAACATAGTTTCAGTAATTGCAAGTGCAGACCATGTGATTGTTCAACACTGTGTCATAGGATCAATATAGAAGCAAATGCATAACAACTCAAACAAATTTCAATAAATCCTCAGAGCATTTCCATAGAGTGACTTTGCATCAGCAGCTCCATGCTCCAGTGATCTGGGAGAGTTTATAGTCCTGAGAGCTGAACACTGGATGACTGACAGCTGTCCTTCATGACAACACAAGACCCAGAAATCCTCCTCATCAGCAACATGACTCTGGTCTCCGTCCTCATCTGGACTCTCCTCTGCTGCTGCTTCACAGGTAAAGTCCAGAGAATCCAACTCCTCTCCTCTATGAACATGTGTCTCTGAAATGAAGCCACTGAACCATGATGCTGCTTCATGTTGTTGTCTCTGTGTCCTCAGAGTCCAGAGGTCAGGTCACAGTGACTCAGCCTGGAGCAGTGAGAACCACACTGGGAGGAAGCGTCACCATCAACTGTAGAACCAGTCAAACAGTTGGTATCTGTAACAGTGCTTATTGTTTGGCCTGGTACCAACAAAAAAATGGAGAACGTCCAAAGTTGCTTATTTACTTAACTAACAGTCGAACATCAGAGACTCCCAGTCGCTTTTCAGGCAGTGGCTCAAACTCTGACTTTACTCTGACCATCAGTGGAGTCCAGGCTGAAGATGCAGCAGATTATTACTGTCAAGGTGCAAACACTATCAACAGTCAGTTGGTGTTGACACAGTGAAAAACCGTCGTACAAAAACCTCCCTCAGTCAAAGTGAACAGAAACTGAACTAACTGCTGCAGCTGAAGCTACTGACAAACACACACACACACACACACACTTATCTCAGTACCCTTGATGAAACACACATTGATATAATATATTCAGTCACCATTTAAACTGTCTCTGCCACATCTTTCCTAAACATTGTTCTTTGAAGTTTTGAGCTAAATTTGTTAAAAGTGTCTTGACCTTTGACCTCAGGCTTACGGTAGGTCACAGATATCGCTACTTTATTTCAATTTAAAAAAACATGGTGACACAGATCAACACTGAAATCAACATCAGCAAATATTCCAGATAAATATATGAATAACTTTCCCAACATTCAGCTGTCGCGAGGCCTTCCGTCATTTCATATAATTATCTTCAGCACATTAAATTTATCGAACTTCAAAGTATTGAAAATCTAAAAACTTAAATTGGATTGGATTTAATTTGGTTAAATTACTTATTTAAACTGATCCAAAGCTCTAGAACAGTTTCTACATGGACTTCGAGGACAAAGATCTTCTGAAATTTTAGACTCTCATCTGCTTTTATTCATGTTTCATTATAGCTTTTTCTTCTTTAGAGGAGCAACAGTGTCTAAAATTGTTCGCAGTGAATCTGCAGCATCATCAACAAGATAATCTACCTGTTCATGAATAAGACGACTGCTCTCCTCTGTGTAGCTACGACGGAATGAAACAAAAGATGATGGAATCATCTACTTAAATCTGACAACACCATCATCAGATAAACATCTGCTGTAATAAAACTGTTGTCAGGTCTGTTATGGTAAATTCAAACGTTATTAAGAAATGGTCAGATAACAGAGGGTTTTGGGGGAGAACTTTTAAATGATCAATCTCAACCCCATAAATCAGAACAAGAACCAGAGTATGATTAAGACAGTGAGTGGGTTCATTCACACGCTGACTAAAACCAATAGAATCCAGTAGTGAATTAAATGCAGTGTTGAGACAGTTACTGTCAACATCTACATGTTAAAGTCTCCCACTACAATCACTTTATCTGTGCTAAGAACTAAGTCAGATAAAAATGAGAAAGGCTCAGATTGAGGCTCTCAAAAGAATTATAGTTATGTTTAGGTCTAGTAGTAATTAATAAATCTGAGTTATATATTGCTGCTACTCCTCCACCATCTACCTGAGCTTCTAGGAACATGATGGTTGATGTGACTTGTTGGAGTCGACTCATTCAGACGAACACTTACAAAGTGCAAGTTATTCTGGTATTGACTCCTCTGACCATCGGTAAAGTTCAGCCTGAAGATGCAGGAGTTTATCACTTTCAGCAGGAAAACACAGTGAAACAACGTTGTACAAAAACCTCTGATCTGCACTAAGTTAAGAAAGTTGAGAAAAAGATGTTGATGTGTAGAATGATGGACACTGATGTTATTTTAATTGATTATTACTTTCTAAACAAATCATTTGCTGTGGTTCCTACATGTCAGAAACATTTAAACTGTGATGAGACGTGTGTTGTGTTCAGATCGAAGCAAAACGTTTTAACTCATACTGATTTAAAACTAATGATTCAACTTCATTTCAATGACAGATTTGTTCTTTTAATTTCAACACTTAATCCAAGAACTGAATAAAACAATCACCCACCACAGAGAAAAAAAGACTCGTTTGTTTTCAAAAACACCAATAGAAACAGAAAGACACAGAATCTCTTGATCCACTGAGCTCCTCTATTTCCATCTTGTGTCTACGAACATTTCTCCATTGTTCATGTTATTAACTTTGCATCTCTGTTCTCTTGTAGTTGATTCTTTTTCATTTTTACAGGAATCATCAGACTTAGTGAAACACAAAACAACAAACGTCCATGTTCAATAGGCTGCGAAACATGAATAAAACCTCTATAAAATGCATCTTATTCATATTAATTATTTTATAATGTTGTAAACAACAGGTTTTATACTAAAATTACTGAGGATTTAGGCTCAGATGTTCTCCAACTGTATATTTATTTAAAATAAAATCATGAAGGCAAGGAAACAAACATTTTAAAAACAATATTTTATTGCCTGAAAACACAAAGATGATTTTACAATATTGTAAAATGTGATTTTGATGTAGAAACAACTGAAAGAGTGAGAGAGAAGGAAGCAGAGAACAAACTGAAAGCAGTAGCAGAGTGAAAACCAACGAGTCGCATCAGTACTGGAGGCAACGATCTCGTCTCACGGTCTCTGTGACCGGACTGTGGGAGCCCTGGGAGGCCTCACAGGTCACAAAGCCCAACGCCGACCACTGCTCTGCAGGGATCCTCAGGGTGCTGCTCCAGCTGTAGCGACCGTCCTGTCCAAGCACGCCAGCGCTGCTGCTCTCCTCCCAGCTGCTGCTGCCGCTGATGCTGCTGCTGCTGCTGCCGTCCACCTTCCAGGAAAGAGTCCAGTCTGAGGGGAAGCCCTTGTTGGCCAGACACATGAGCGTGGCCTTCCCCTGCTGCAGCTCCTCACTGGAGGGAGGCAGCACCGTCAGGGTGGGACGAGCATCACCTACAGTAGGAGACACCAGTCAGCTTAGAGCACACACAGCACTCAGCTGTCAATCAAACAGCAGAGACTGGACACCTTCACTGTGACACTTGATTTAGTCCTTTGAGGAGTTTCTGGCAGATGTTTGTTCTGCTCCATCAGTCACTGACTCACACAGTGTTTCACTTCCTTTAACAAACCTCTCATGGAAATCAGCTCAGAAACGATCGTCACACAGTTTAACCTGAAATATGTTAAACTACTCGAGAATCTTTACTGACAACAAAATAAAAACTTTTCTCTACTTTAGAGTCACAAAATGTTAAGATTTCAATTATGTTCTGTTAAATTGTTCAAATCATTTAAACTAAACTTCAACAACATTTAACACAAACTCATTAACACTCACTAACATTTTGAAACGTCCACGTTTATCCTCATTCATCTCAAGGTTCAAACTGAATTTAGATTCAATTTAACAACAGTTTGTGAGAGAGGAAACAACGTCGACGTGACAAATATTTCAACAATTAAAAATCAAATATTTTTCTTTGCTAAAAGTTGTTTAAACTTTCAACAGGTCAGGACAGTAAATGTTTCACACTGAGTTTCCAACAAGTTGAAGGCAGAAACATAAAAACCTCAACACAGTCTGTTACATTAAAACAAACATTTAGAGCTGAAAACATCCTAAATTAATCTGAAATATAAATTCTCTTTATAGTATTGGTTTATAAACTTACTTCCAACATTCAGTCTGGTTCCTCCACCGAACGTCCACCACAGTGAAACAAACTGGTTGAGTGGTCGAACAAAAACCTCAGACTGTAGAGACACAGTCTGACTCTGACACAAACAAACTCTACAGACACACATGAAAACATTCACTACAACAAACATCATGAAGTAATAAAACATGTTTTGTATTACAATTATTTACATATTATATGTTTAAACCTGTTCTTATTCTAGTGTGTTTGCTGTAAATGAATGATTCATAACCAAATGGATCAACTTAATTGTCCAAAGATAAACACCATCATGATTATAACATCCTCAGAAGAACGACAGTGGAAGAACCTTTGAACAGTAAAATGACCTTTGACCTTTGACCTCCAGCTAATAATGGGTCACAGATACTTCTACCTTATCCAATAGGGAAACATGATGACACAACACAACATCAACAACCAACAACATGTTTAGAAATAGTCCAAACAAATAAATATATGTCACAAGAAATACGACAAAATACAAAATATAATATCACTAAATTTCTCTTTATCATATAAACTTACTGCATATATATAAAAGCTCAGTGTGTCAGCAACATTTAACTACAAAACCATAACAACTGGTCAGATTGTAACTGAGGAGAGTTCACTACTTCTACCAGTTGTCAGGACATAATCCTGGGATGAAGATATTCTCTGCAGCTGGACTGATCAACACCTTGTGAGCAGTGAGGAGGAGACACTGACGTGGAGACGACAGCTCCAGTGACTGACTGTGTGTGTTTGCATATGTGTCCTGTGTCTGTGCTCCAGCTGTTAAGAGACCAGTGTTGATCAGTGTCTGTCCAGGTCTTTCAGAGACACTGACACAGCGGCAGCACCATGATGATGTCTCTGACTCTACTGCTGGCCACCCTGGGGCTCCTTGTTCAGGGTGAGACTCTCTCTTCAGGATGGAGCCAGGTTCACCACAGTGATGGAGAAACACTGAAACAAGCAGCACTGAGCTTCTTCCATCTGTTCTCCATGTTCAACCAATGATCCTCTTCTGTTTGGATGTTGATCATCTTTCTCCAAACTGGCTTTGTCTCAGTGACGCTTCTCCTCTGTTTCATCTTTGACAGGTTCATCTGGAGACGTCGTCCTGACTCAGACTCCTGGAGCTTTGTCTGTTGCTGCAGAACAGACTGTTACTATCAGATGTAAATCCAGTACAAGTATTGGTGATGACATCAACTGGTACCTTCAGAAACCTGGAGAAGCTCCTAAACTCCTGTTTTATGATACTACAGAGCGTCAGTCTGGAGTTCCAGATCGTTTCAGCGCAACAGCAGCACATGGTACTGATTTCTCTTTAATCATCAGTGGAGTTCAGACGGTTGATGCAGGAGTTTATTACTGTCAACAACGTAACAGCTTCCCACTCACACAGTGAAACAACGTCGTACAAAAACCCCCTGCAGCTGCAGAGGAACTGATCTGAACTAATAGTTACTGTTCATTTAACATTCAAACAGTAGGTTTCAAATCACAATATTAAAGCCTTTATTAAAATATTTGTATAACATTTAGCTCATTTTTAAATAAGATGAAATGTTAAGAGTCACAATAAATCACAATTTTTATGTAGTTAAAGTTCTGAAATGTTCTTAAACATATTTTCATCTGGTTCAATAAATGTTGAATCTACAATAAAAATAAAACTTGATAATTTTAGCTCTTTCATGCATGAATTATGAGAATAATTCACTCACTTGACCCAGATGCTAAATGTTCACTATCCTGTTGGCCTTTCTATCACAGGCTGCACTTGAACCCTACAAAATACTGTATAAAATTTTAATTAGAAAATATGACTTTTAAAATGGTTTTAGTTTAAATGTTATTTGCATTTTAATGACAAAGGTAAATTGACTTACACTAAACAATGTCACTGCAGAACAGATAAATAAAGAACAACATAGTTTCACTAATGCTATGAATTGTAGTTCAAATATAACCGTTGATACACAAGGTCCAGTTGAGTGGACATGTGATTAATTACACATTTCTTCAAATATAAAATAAATATCTGGATATTTTAACAATGATACTGATCTTTAGATGTTACTAAATGATGGCATATTTTTTCTACCAGCAGATTTGTCCTGCTGTAGAAACATCTACAAGATGTTTCTTCCTTGTTCAACATTCCTGACTCCCTGTCGGCCATCTTGGATTTGAATTAAGAGAATCAGCACTTCTGTGACTGACCAGTAGGAGGAAGTGTTTGTTATGAAGCAGAAGCAGCATAGAAACATAGAAATGATTTTGCAACATTGAAAACACTTTCATATTTAAACATGTTCCTTTGTGAAAGTAACAAACATTTTAGGACAAGTTAAATCAAATTACAACGGTTTAACACATGATTACAGAACTGAATTTAAGCACAAATGGGAATTTATTTATGGTTCACATGTTTAGATTAATTGATCCGGGGCAGTAGAGGCTCAGAGGTAGAGCTGTTGACCAATCGTAGGATCGGTGGTTCGATTCCTGGCTTCCAGTCATGTGTCAAAGTGTCCTTGGGCAAAACACTGAACCTGAGGCTGCCCCTGGTGAGTAAAAGTGTGTGTTTGTGTGAGCGAATGGGTGAATGAGACGCAGTGTCAAAGGGCTGAGTACTGAAAAGGACTATACAAGTGCAGACCATGTGATTGTTCATCACTGTGTCATAGGATGAATATAGAAGCACATGAATAAAAACTCAAACATGTTTCAATAAATCCTCAGAGCATTTCCATAAAGTGACTTTGCATCAGCAGCTCCATGCTCCAGTGATCTGGGAGAGTTTATAGTCCTGAGAGCTGAACACTGGATGACTGACAGCTGTCCTTCATGACAACACAAGACCCAGAAATCCTCCTCATCAGCAACATGACTCTGGTCTCCGTCCTCATCTGGACTCTCCTCTGCTTCATTCAGGGTGAGGAGAATCATTTTTCTGGGATGTGAACATCGTTTGAAGCTGGGTTTCAATGTTTCTTCTCTGTTCGCAGGTTCTCTTGGACAAAATGTTTTGACCCAACCAGCAGCCAAATCAGTGCAGACTGGTCAAACTGTGTCTATTGACTGTAAAGCAAATATAAAAGTAGTTGAATACTCTAGTTCAAAATATTATTTGTCCTGGTACCAACAAAAAACTGGAGAAGCTCCTAAACTACTGATCTACAGAACATCAGACAGACTTTCAGGAATCTCTTCTAAATTCAGTGGAAGTGGATCAGGAAACGGAATTGACTTCACTCTGACCATCAGTGGAGTCCAGACTGAAGATGCAGCAGATTATTACTGTATGGGAGAATTCTATATCAACAGTCAGTATCCATTGACACAGTGAAAAACCGTCGTACAAAAACCTCCCTCAGTCAAAGTGAACAGAAACTGAACTAACTGCTGCAGCTGAAGCTACTGACACACACACACACACTTGTCTCACTACACTTGATGAATCACACGTTGACATGCTAATAATACAACATACACATAATAATAATACATTCAGTCGCCCTTTAGACTGACTCTAACCTAAACCTCATTCTAACACTTTTTATAAAACACATTCTTAATAAAAATGCTGTGTGTGGCAGACCTTGTGATTCTCCGCTAGGCAGCACTATAGTTCTGTTTTCATCTTAAGTTTATTGATCTTCTTTCCGGTCTGTGCACCTGTTTTGAGTTACGATCAGCATTTAAGAGTTTTTTCCACTGGCACTAGTTGCTAGCGAGTCGTACCTTGTCAGTGTCGGTTTCTAGAGGTCCAGAGTAACTACAGGCCAGATCCGCTTTGCCAGCAGCGCTTTGTGTTTTTCTGAAAAGGAATACTTTTGTTTGGAATAAAGTTACCTGCCCATCTGAAGAGCCGAATTCTGTCTCTTATTGCTCCTGAATCCTTCTCACCTGGTCTGGTCGTGTGTTCGCAACAGAACTCGCTAGCCACTAATGGATTCAGCGATATTGAGCAGAATCGAGGGCATGGTGTCCGAGATTGGGCAATTAGTCACGGAGGCGCACCGACAGGTGCAGGAGAACGCGTCGGAGATCAGGAAGGTCGGAGACGCGGCCGCTGAGGGGGCGCGTAGTTCGCCTGCCCCTGATGCGGAACTCTCATTGGTTCCGCCGAACCGTTTCGACGGGGAGGCAGCGAAGTGTGGACCGTTTTTGGCCGCCTTGAACCTTAAGTTTCGACTGGAGTCCTCACGGTTCAAGAGCGAATCGGATAAGGTGGCATACGCCGTTTCCCTGCTCGAAGGAGCAGCACTTGAGTGGGGGATGGCGGAACTGGAGAGGGACTCTGCCTGCTGTGCCACGTTCAAACAGTTCGCGGAGGAGGTTCGACTCACCTTCTGTCCCGCGACCCATCGGAGAGTGGCGGCGTGCAGGCTTTTCCGTCTCTCCCAAGGGGCTCGGTCAGTCAGGGAGTACGTGGTTGAGTTTCGGACCCTGGCTGCCCAGCTCTGCTGGCCAGAGGAGGTTCAGCTAGAGAAGTTGTACGAGGGCCTGGCGGATTACATTAAGGACTGCATTGTGTGCGCCGAACTCCCGGACACACTAGGGGAGCTCATCACTCTGGCTACGGCAGTGGAGCGGAGGTTCCGTGAGCGCCGCACTGAACGAGCCCTGCGTGATCGGCCGGGCACAGATGCCAGCCGATTCGGATCGCTATCGGACCGGGGTCTGCGCACGCAAGGTTCTCGCCATGGGGACTCTGGACATCTTTCTCATCGCTCATCGGGGTCTTCCCGGAAATCGGAAATGCCGGCACCAGCTCTACAGCGAGCGTTACCGTGGTTCAAGGCCAGCGACAAGGAACCTCACCGCTCGCCGGAGTGCGCGAAGGCGGAGGAGCCTATGCAGCTAGGAGCGACCAGGCTGTCTGCAGAGGAGAGACACCGGAGGTTCCGAGATAATCTGTGCCTGTACTGCGGTCAGCTGGGCCACCGAGCCGCCCTCTGCCCGGTAAAAGACGAGGCTCATCAGTGGCCGGGGAGGCGCTGGTGAGCCGTTCGGTCAGGACCTCCTCACTTCCTATCCAGCCTGTGCTACGCGCTACAGTAGAAGGTCCCGCTGGATTTAAGGTCCTGGAGGTGTTTATCGACTCTGGTTCCGAGGGGAATTTTATGGCTGAAGGTCTGGCTTCTGAGCTGGGGATCGGACGCAAGGAACTTCAAACCCCTATTGAAGTGAGGTCTTTCAACGGCCAGGCGATTCACCAGATCCTCTATCGCACCGAGGCGGTTCGCCTCACTGTTTCTGGCAATCATCGGGAGGATTTGGAGTTTTATATTTTCTCGAGCAGCGACCAACCACTCATTCTGGGTCTTCCCTGGCTGGCTCGACACGACCCACACATCAGCTGGGCGTCGGGGAGTGTGATTGGCTGGAGCGCTTTCTGTCTGGCCAACTGCCTGCGTTCTGCTGAATTCCCGGCTGCTCCGGTGAGTCAGTCTCCGCCTACGGAGGTGGATTTGTCATCAGTACCTGACGTCTATCACGACCTGGGGGAGGTATTTAACAAGAACCGGGCCATGTCGCTGCCTCCTCTCAGGCCGTATGACTGCAGCATTGAGCTCCTGCCTGGAACCTCTCCTCCTCGGGGCCGCATTTTCTCATTGACACGGCCCGAGAAGGAAGTTATGAACTCATACTTACGAGACTCGCTGAAGGTCGGGATAATCCGCCCGTCTTCTTCGCCCGCTGGAGCGGGATTTTTCTTTGTGAAGAAGAAGGACGGAGGGCTTCGCACCTGTATTGACTACAGGGTGTTGAACGAGATTACCGTAAAGAACCGGTACCCTCTCATTTCATCAGCGCTTGAATTATTAGAAGGTGCCACAGTCTTCACTAAGCTGGACCTCCGGAACGCCTATCATCTGGTGAGAATGAGAGAGGGAGATGAATGGAAGACTGCTTTTAATACGCCTAATGGGCATTATGAATATTTAGTTATGCCTTTTGGACTGACCAATGCGCCTGCGGTGTTCCAGGCGCTTGTAAATGACGTTCTCCGGGACATGGTGAATCGTTTTGTTTTTGTGTATCTGGACGACATCCTGATCTACTCCCAGAACATGAAAGATCACACGGACCATGTCAGAGCAGTTCTCACTCGGCTCCTTGAGAACCAGCTTTATGTTAAGGCGGAGAAGTCGGAATTTCATACCACTAGGACCACCTTCCTGGGCTTTATCCTGGAGCCGGGCCGGGTGGGAATGGACCCTGGAAAGGTTTCCGCCGTGGCTGAGTGGCCGGCGCCTCGGGACCGTCAGCAGCTTCAACGGTTCCTGGGTTTTGCCAATTTTTATCGGAGGTTTATCAGGAACTTTAGTAAGGTCGCCGCGCCGCTCCACTCACTTACCTCGACAAAGAGGCGCTTCGCCTGGACACAGGAAGCGGAGGCGTTGTTCTCTCGCCTGAAGTCAATGTTTTCCTCTGCTCCCATCCTCCATATCCCAGAGCCCTCTCGTCAATTTATTGTCGAGACTGATGCGTCCAGTTCCGGAGTGGGGGCCATCCTGTCGCAAAGGTTTGAGGATAATAAGGTTCATCCTTGTGCGTTCTTCTCACGGCGCCTGACTTCGGCTGAGAGGAACTATGATGTCGGGAATCGGGAGCTTCTCGCGGTTAAGTTAGCGCTGGAGGAGTGGCGCCACTGGCTGGAGGGGACTGAACAGCCATTTCTGGTCTGGACAGATCACAGAAATCTGGAGTTTATCAAAACAGCCCGGAGACTGAATGCTCGGCAGTGTCGCTGGGCACTGTTTTTTGCCCGTTTTAATTTTACACTCTCCTACCTGCCGGGTTCGAAGAATGGTAAGCCAGACGCCCTCTCCCGGCAATTCGAGGAGCCCGGGGAAACGGAGGAGAGAAGGGAGAACATCCTGAGTCCCATCACGCTGGGCGCCTTAAGGTGGGACATCGAGGAACGTGTAAGGACCCACAAGCATTCCGGCCCTGTTCCCAGTGGCTGCCCCCCATCTTGTCTGTTCGTGCCCCAGTCTCTGCGCTACCAGGTGCTTAAATGGGGACATGACTCCCGTCTGGCTTGTCATCCGGGTTCCTACCGGACTATGGCACTCATCGCTCAACGGTTCTGGTGGCCAACCATGAGAGCGGACATTAAGCGACATGTGGCCGCCTGCAGCGTCTGTGCAACAAACAAAACACCCCATCGACCGGCAGCGGGGTTCTTACACCCTCTGTCTGTACCAACACGACCTTGGTCTCACATCGCGGTGGACTTTATCACAGGTTTGCCTCCCTCTGCTGGGAAGACCGCGATACTGACAGTAGTGGATCGTTTCTCCAAGATGATCCACATCATCCCTCTGCCAAAGTTGCCCTCTGCTAAGGAGACTGCACAGCTCCTAATTGACAATGTGTATCGTTTACATGGTTTACCTGAGGACATTTTATCAGATCGTGGTCCACAATTCACTTCTACTGTCTGGTCTGAACTCTGCTCTGCCCTAGGTTGTTCTGTCAGTTTGTCGTCAGGGTTCCACCCGCAGTCGAACGGCCAGGCGGAGAGAATGAACCAGGAGATCGAGACACTGCTGCGCTGCACCGCATCAGCTCGCCCCTCGTCCTGGTCACAGCAGATCTCTTGGGTGGAGTATGCACACAACTCTCTGCCGTCATTCGCTCTGGGCTGCTCTCCGTTTGAAGCGGCCTATGGCTACCAACCACCCCTGTTTCCTGCACAGCGCACTCAAGCAGCTTCCCCCACTGTCCCCGCCTTCATCCGACGTTGTCGGGCGGTCTGGTCCACCGTTCGAACACGGCTCCTCGCAGGACAGCAGAGAGCGGAGAGGTACACTAACAGACGCCGGTCTCCGGCCCCGAACTATAAGGTCGGGGACATAGATAGATTCTTTATTGTCGCTGTCACTTGTACAGTGAAATTTAAAAAAGTGCTCTCCAGTCATTTAGCAGGTGCTTTCCATACAGTGCATCATTCATACGAGGTAAAAAAACTAAAACAATAAATAGGAGTAAAAAAAAAACATCTAAAAACCCACACAAACATCGTACATTGCATTGGTCCAGACTTGAGTTTTGCATTATTATTTAGCAGCATTCAGAGCGGATAGTAAAGTGGGATAACAACTGTGCTTGAGTCTGTTAGTCCTAGTCTTGCATAGTCTATACCGTCTGCCTGAGGGCAGCAGTTCAAACAGGGAGTGGCCTGGGTGAGAAGTGTCTTTCACAATGTCCTGTGCTTTCCTGAGGCAGCGGGAGCTGTGTAGTGGTCTGGTTGGCCACTAAGGACCTCAAACTAAAAGGGTGCAGCAGAAAACTTTCACCCCCTTATATTGGCCCGTTCAGAATAGTAAGACTTGTCAACCCTGTCGCGGTTAAACTAGACTTACCTGAATCCATGCACATTCATCCTGTTTTTCATGTCTCTAAACTGAAGCCACAGGTGTCATCAGCTCTGTCTGCTCCAGCTGAGGGCCCACCGCCCGCTCGTCTCATAAATGGGGCTCCTGCCTACACTGTAAGCTCCATCCTTCGCTCACGCCGGCGAGGCAGGGGACTGCAGTATCTTGTTGATTGGGAGGGATACGGCCCAGAGCACCGCAGCTGGGTGCCGGCCCGGCACATCCTGGACCCTGACCTCACAAGAGATTTCCACCGTGCCAACCCCTCTGAACCTGCCTAGGTCGCCAGGAGGCGCCCCTTGGGGGGGGGGCTCTGTGGCAGACCTTGTGATTCTCCGCTAGGTGGCACTATAGTTCTGTTTTCATCTTTTATTGATCTTCTTTCCGGTCTGTGCACCTCTTTTGAGTTACGATCAGCATTTAAGAGTTTTTTCCACTGGCACTAGTTGCTAGCGAGTCGTACCTTGTCAGTGTCGGTTTCTAGAGGTCCAGAGTAACTACAGGCCAGATCCGCATCAGGTAGATCCTGCTTTAAGCAGCGCTTTGTGTTTTTCTGAAAAGGAATACTTTTGTTTGGAATAAAGTTACCTGCCCATCTGAAGAGCCGAATTCTGTCTCTTATTGCTCCTGAATCCTTCTCACCTGATCTGGTTGTGTGTTCGTAACACTGTGAGACTGTGTGACATAGGATTTAATTGTTCTTATGAGAACAGTAGTGGAACAAAGTTTAAACAGTAAAGCATCATGACCTTAGAAGACAAATATTCCTACTTCACAAAGACATAAAAAAACATAGATCACCATAAAAAGCCAACAAAATGATCACGACATGTCCTAAAAAATAAATGAGTGTATAATAAATAACATAGTGTGTATTAGTCTAAGAAACTCTATGACATCTAGTCAAACTGCATCAACTAAGGCAAATCACATAAACTGATCCAAAGCTATACAACAGACACAAAATGGATCTTTGTGGTGAAATAATGATTCTCTCTGCAGCTGATCTGATCAATAACTTTATGTTTTCTAGTTCTGCTCACATGTGGGAATTCTCATCAGCATCTTTTCATGTTTCATCACAGTTAAACTTGGTGAAATCACTTTGTCCTAAACATGTCAAATCACTAATGACTCCAACCACATTATTCAGGTTGACCAGTAAATGTGGAGAGTGAAGCTCTGAGCAGTGAGGAGGAGACACTGACGTGGAGACGACAGCTCCAGTGACTGACTGTGTGTGTTTGCATATGTGTCCTGTGTCTGTGCTCCAGCTGTTAAGAGACCAATTCAATTCAATTCAATTCAACTTTATTTATATAGCGCCAATTCACAACATCAGTTATCTCGAGGCACTTTACAAGTAAGGTTTTAAGACCTTACACAACTAAACCCAACAATTCCCACATAGAGCAAGGTTTTGTAGCCAATCGATAAATTGTACATTTAAATAGCAACAGTGGATGAAAAACTCCTTCTATAGAGGAAGAAACCTCCAGCAGACCCAGGCTCAGTGTGGGCGGCCATCTGCCTTGACCGGTTGGGGTGAAGAGATAGAGAAGAGAGAAAAGAACACAACCACAACAAAACAAGCAGCAACAGAACACAAGCAGGATGGTTGGACCAGCAACTGAACACTGGAGACACACGGCTCTGAGTCTGATGATACCTGTAGATGAGGACAGAGAGAGACAGAAGGGAAGAAGCACAACTAGGAGAGAAAAGGGACAAAGTTAGTCACATGTGGACATGGAGGCATGTTAGTGGATAGAAGAAAGAAAGAGAAAAAAGAGCTCAGAGATGGTTCAGAGAGACCAGAACCATCTCTAACTATAAGTTTTGTCAAAAAGAAAGGTTTTAAGCCTAGTTTTAAAACTAGAGAGGGTGTCTGCTTCTAGAACCTGAACTGGAAGCTGGTTCCACATAGAGGAGCTTGGTAGCTAAAGGCTCTGCCTCCCGTTCTACATTTAGAAACTCTAGGAACCACAAGCAGACCAGCGCTCTGAGAACGAAGCGTTCTGTTGGGAGCATAAGGAGCCATGAGATCTTTAAGATAAGATGGAGCTTTATTATGAAGAGCTTTGTAGGTCAGGAGAAGAATTTTGAATTCTATCCTAGATTTGACAGGGAGCCAATGCAGAGAAACTAATGTAGGAGAAATGTGATCTCTCTTCCTAAGTCCAGTCAGAACTCTGGCTGCAGCATTTTGAATTAATTGGAGGAGTTATTGGGACAACCTATGAGTAGCGAGTTACAGTAGTCAAGCCTAGAGGTAACAAATGCATGGATTAATTTTTCAGCATCACTCTGTGAGAGGATGCTACTAATTTTAGCAATATGCCTAAAGTGGAAGTAGGCGATCAACCAATGATCCTCTTCTGTTTGGATCTTGATCATCTTTCTCCAAACTGGCTTTGTCTCAGTGACGCTTCTCCTCCGATTTTTGTTTTACAGGTTCATCAGGTCAAATCACTGTGACTCAGACTCCTGGAGCTTTGTCTGTAAATCCAGGACAGACTGTTACTATCAGATGTTAAGTCAGTCCCAGTAGTGATTACTGTTTTAACTGGTATCTTCAGAAACCAGGACAAGCTCCTAAACTTCTAATTTACTGCTCTACAACCCGTCATTTTGGAGTTTCTGACCGATTCAGTGGAACAAATACAGGGAACACTGACTTCACTCTGACCATCAGTGGAGTCCAGACTGAAGATGCAGCAGATTATTACTGTCAGAGTGCTCATAGCATAAACAGTCAGAGTGTGTTGACACAGTGAAAAACCGTCGTACAAAAACCTCCCTCAGTCAAAGTGAACAGAAACTGAACTAACTGCTGCAGCTGAAGCTTCTGCCATCCACCCTGATGTCCAGCCTGTAGGAAAACTGCAGCGGGTCAATTGGAAGCGTTGACAGATTTTAACCATGTAGGCAAAACTTCATGACGTGATGAACAACTTGGTTTCATTTGTTCACTTTACTATTGCAGCGAGTTCCTCTTCATTCTGTGATCCACAATAATATTATTGTGTTTTTAATAAAGTTTTTATTTGACTAAATTATAAAATATATTTTATATCTTAACAGTAGTGGATGGTTTTCATTCTGCTACATTCTATATAGATTTGTGGGATTATTTAATTTAAAAAGAACAGTAAATAATCAAATGAGTTGGACAGATTTTAGTTTGAAAGAAAACTTTATTGTGTGAGATCCATAGCAGAGACTTTATGAGCAGGAAAGATCAACATTTAATTGTTTATTTCTGAAAACACACAGATTGTTGTTGATCAAAGGCTGAGAGTAAATAGAACCAGGACCAGAACACAAATGAAACACAAACAGCTCAGGACTGGGAGCACTGGTCTCTGCTCAGAGTCTCTCTGACTGGAGACTGGGAGCCCTGGGAGGCCTCACAGGTCACAGAGTTCACCTTGGTCCACTGGTCTGCAGTGATCCTCATGGTGCTGCTAAAGCTGTAGAGTCCGTCCTTCTCCAGAACTCCAGGGCTCCTGCTGTCGTCAAAGCTGACGCTGCCGCCGCTGGCGTCCACCTTCCAGGACAGAGTCCAGTCTGAGGGGAAGCCCTTGTTGGCCAGACACATGAGCGTGGCCTTCCCCTGCTGCAGCTCCTCACTGGAGGGAGGCAGCACCGTCAGGGTGGGACGAGCATCACCTACAGTAGGAGACACCAGTCAGCTTAGAGGACACACAGCACTCAGCTGTCAATCAAACAGCAGAGACTGGACACCTTCACTGTGACACTTGATTTAGTCCTTTGAGGAGTTTCTGGCAGATGTTTGTTCTGCTCCATCAGTCACTGACTCACACATTGTTTCACTTCCTTTAACAAACCTCTCATGGAAATCAGCTCAGAAACGATCGTCACACAGTTTAACCTAAAACTACTCGAGAATCTTTTTAAGATTTAAAATTACAACCTTTTTCTACCTTTGAGTCACAAAATGTTAAGATTTAAATTATGTTCTGGTAAATTGTTCAAATAATTTAAACTAAACTTCAACAACATTTAACACAAACTCATTAACACTCAGAACATTTTGAAACGTCCACGTTTATCCTCATTCAACTCAAGGTTCAAACTGAATTTAGATTCGATTTAACAACAGTTTGTGAGAGAGGAAACAACGTCGACGTGAAAAATATTTCAACAATTAAAAATCAAAGATTTTTCTTCGTTACAAGTTGTTTAAATTTTCAACAGGTCAGGACAGTAAATGTTTCACACTGAGTTTCCAACAAGTTGAAGGCAAAAACATAAAAACCTCAACACAGTCTGTTACATTTAGACAAACATTCTGAGCTGAAAACATCCTAAATTAATCTGAAATATAAATTCTCTTTATAGTATTGGTTTGTAAACTTACTTCCAACATTCAGTCTGGTTCCTCCACCGAACGTCCACCACAGTGAAACAAACTCATTGAGCCGTCGAACAAAAACCTCAGACTGTAGAGACACAGTCTGACTCTGACACAAACAAACTCTACACACACATGAAAACATTCACTACAACAAACATCATGAAGTAATAAAACATGTTTTATATTACAATTATTTACATATTATATGTTTAAACCTGTTCTTATTCTAGTGTGTGTGCTGTAAATGAATGATTCATAACCAAATGGATCAACTTAATGTTCCAAAAATAAACACCATCATGATTATAACATCCTCAGAAGAACGACAGTGGAAGAACCTTTGAACAGTAAAATGACATGACCTTTGACCTCCAGCTTATAATGGGTCACAGATACTTCTACCTTATCCAATAAGGAAACATGATCACACAACACAATATCAAAAGCCAACAACATGTTTAGAAATAGTCCAAACAAATAAATATATGTCACAGAAAATAAATATATATATATATATATTATCATTAAATTTCTCTTTATCATATAAACTTACTGCATATATATAAAGGTTCAGTGTGTCAGCAACATTCAACTTCAAATCCATAACAACTGGTCAAATTGTTGTAGTGGAAAATGTGTGT
Organism: Macropodus opercularis; assembly: GCA_030770545.1. NCBI lineage: Eukaryota > Metazoa > Chordata > Actinopteri > Anabantiformes > Osphronemidae > Macropodus > Macropodus opercularis. Next base: position 4,198,261 of record CM061105.1, read on the forward strand.
ACTTGGGATGCAATATATGCTCAGAATGTATAGGATGGAATCTGTACTCTATGTAGGTATTAACAGGAATAGGTTTTCATAAGTGCAGGCTAGATAGTCAGGCTGTGAGGTGATGGAGTTTCTGTGTCCAGGATGTGAACCTCTTACGTTGGCAATAACATCCCACATCTGGAAAGTTCTTGGCGTGTGTGGCTGCTCCGGGAACACGCTAGGTCGAAGTGACCTGTTGATAACTTTCCCGTAAACAGAGTCATTAGTCTAAAGTATCCAGATCCGAAGACCAAAATTGGGCAATGGTCTTCTTTCAACTGACGCAAGTCGAGGGTTTAAAAACCAACACCCCAAAGCGGAGAGGGGGAGATGTGCTGTGCCGGCTGGGAGACACAGCTGGTGTCTCCCAGCCAGGCTCCGTCCTTCCCCGCGCGCCAGCGAGCTTTACCCCTGCAGGGAGGAATCAGGTGACTTCGTATAACTGCCTTATGTATATTTTTACACCACTTATGTGAAATAAATCACTTGTATTATTTTGAATCTCAGTGTTGTGTTTAACTGAATCCTCTCGGTGAGGAATGTCTGTAAACAACTACATTGTAACTGAGGAGACTTCACTACTTCTCCCAGTTGTCAGGACATAATCCTGGGATGAAGATTTTCTCTGCAGCTGGACTGATCAACACCTTGTGAGCAGTGAGGAGGAGACACTGACGTGGAGACGACAGCTCCAGTGACTGACTGTGTGTGTTTGCATATGTGTCCTGTGTCTGTGCTCCAGCTGTTAAGAGACCAGTGTTGATCAGTGTCTGTCCAGGTCTTTCAGAGACACTGACACAGCGGCAGCACCATGATGATGTCTCTGACTCTACTGCTGGCCACCCTGGGGCTCCTTGTTCAGGGTGAGACTCTCTCTTCAGGATGGAGCCAGGTTCACCACAGTGATGGAGAAACACTGAAACAAGCAGCACTGAGCTTCTTCCATCTGTTCTCCATGTTCAACCAATGATCCTCTTCTGTTTGGATGTTGATCATCTTTCTCCAAACTGGCTTTGTCTCAGTGACGCTTCTCCTCTGTTTCATCTTTGACAGGTTCATCTGGAGACATCGTCCTGACTCAGACTCCTGGAGCTTTGTCTGTTGCTGCAGAACAGACTGTTACTATCAGATGTAAATCCAGTTCAAGTATTGGTAGCTACCTTCACTGGTACCTTCAGAAACCTGGAGAAGCTCCTAAACTCCTTGTTAGATACTCTACAACCCGTCATACTGGAGTTCCTGACCGTTTCAGTGGAAGTGGATCTGGTACTGACTTCACTCTGACCATCAGAAGAGTTCAGGCTGAAGATGCAGGAGTTTATTACTGTCAGCAGGGTAGCAGTGGGTCACACAGTGAAACAACGTTGTACAAAAACCTCCTCATCTGCAGAGGAACTGAAATCAATGAACAGTTACACAGAAACCAAAACACTTTCTGTGTTAGAATCATTAGAGAAACTTACACTGGAGATGGACCAAACTATTTAAAAGATAAAATGATTCTTTCTGTAATGATTTTTTTGGAAACTTTATTTTTAATTAAATTCTAAATTCAATAAAATAATCCTAAATAAATGAACAGCAACATTTATAAAACAAGTCTACACATTGAGTTTCTTAGTTACCATCAACATGTGCTGTTCATCTAATGCTCTGATAAACTGAGCATGAAGTAAACAGTGGTGATACTTTTCATTCTTTTTTACTGTGATTATTTTCCAATGAGCTTTTATTTGTCAGACTTTTTTTTAAGAGTTTTGTTAATTGAAGTCTTTTGAGCGTCTCGTCTTGTTTCACCTCAAGGACATTACAGACTCTCTCCTGCAGTTGCCTTCAGAGCCAGTAGATCTGTAGACGATGCTGTAAACATGTTCCTCCACTTCATCCTCCAGCGTCTGGACTCCCCAACATCCTAAATCAGGCAACTTTGCTGACTTAAGCTCTGCTTTAAATACTATTGTTCCAGCTCTGCTCAGAGTCAAGTTCTACCAGCTGAATGTGCCTGACTCCATGTGCAGGTGGATTGATGGATCCAATCCAGGACAGACTGTTACTATCAGATGTAAAGCCAGTTCAGATGTTTGTAACAACTTACAGTGGTACCTTCAAAAACTTGGAGAAGTGTCACGATCGGCAGCTTTGCCGATCGGACCTTTATTGTTTTGAGCTCCACCCGGACTCTTAATGTGGCGGGTTCCGCCGCACACATACCGCACCTCCGCCAACTTCACCTCATTTCCCTGATTGCTCTCACCTGTTTTTTCTGCTCACCTGCTCTGATTGTTGTCACCTGGTTCATTAACTCCACTACCTAAACTCTCCTTACAGCTCAGTCCCCTGCCAGATCGTCAACGTTACCCTCATGCCACACGACCCGGTTCGGGCCTCGCCTCTCGCCACAACCCGTGAGTTTTTGTGTTTCTCTGGATCTCTCCTGTGCTTGTCTTGACGCTCACGAGACTGTGGATTTCCCTGCTCCGTCCATGATCACCTCATCCTGAACTGTCTCTGCTCTGGGCCCCGGTGGCTCACGCCACTCCTGCCTGGACTAGAGACTGTTTGGCAAAACGCTGCCTACTATAAGCGCCTGTGGTGCCCGTTTGCGACTGCAAATCAGCCGGGCACTACCGGCCGGTTTGGCTCGTTTTGTGTTTTTTATTTTGAAATACCCACTGTTGCCTGGATTCTGTTGTCTTCTCCTCTCTCTTCTCTCCAGTCGCAGAAATCGTCGCCAGAAATCCAAACCTGGCTGAACCGTAGACCGGACTTCCTTTCCTCCGCTTCATAGCCCCATCACTATTGTCATCCTTGTAGCAATAAAACTCACTGTCTTTCACATCCCATCCTGGTTCAGTCTGTTCCATTCCTCTCTCATGCCCGACCCGCAAAATCGTAACAGAGAAGCCCCTAAACTCATTCATTGGGCCTCAAACCTTCAGCCTCGATTTCCTGACCGTCTCAGTGACGCTTCTCCTCTGTTTCATCTTTGACAGGTTCATCTGGAGACGTCATCCTGACTCAGACTCCTCAACAACATAACAGCCTCCCACTCACACAGTGAAACGTCGTACAAAAACCTCCTGCAGCTGCAGAGGAACTGATGACTGATGTGAATTATTGGTTACTGTCCATTTAACATTCAAACAGTAGGTTTCAAATCACAATATTAAAGCCTTTATTAAAATATTTCCATAACATTTAGGTTATTTTTAAATAAGATAAAATGTTAAAAGTCACAATAAATCACAATTTTTATGTAGTTAAAGTTCTGAAATGTTCTTAAACGTAACCAATTTACATCTGGTTCAATAAGTGTTGAATCTACAATATAAATAAAACTTATTGAGCATGAAAAACAAAACAAAAACATTTTTAATAACATCATTGAATTACAAACATATCAACAGCAGATTTGTCCTGCTGTAGAAACATTTACAAGATGTTTCTTCCTTGTTCAACATTCCTGACTCCCTGTCGGCCATCTTGGATTCTAATTAAGAGAATCAGCACTTCTGTGACTGACCAGTAGGAGGAAGTGTTTGTTATGAAGCAGAAGCAGCATAGAAACATAGACATGCTTTTGAAACATTGAAAACACTTTCATATTTAAACATGTTCGCCTTTGTGAAAGTAACAAACATTTTTGGACAAGTCAAATCAAATTACAACAGTTTAACACATGATTACAGAACTGAATTTAAGCACAAATGGGAATTTATTTATGGTTCAGATGTTTAGATTAATTGATCTGGGCAGTAGAGGCTCAGAGGTAGAGCTGTTGACCAATCGTAGGATCGGTGGTTCGATTCCTGGCTTCCAGTCATGTGTCAAAGTGTCCTTGGGCAAAACACTGAACCTGAGGCTGCCCCTGGTGAGTAAATGTGTGTGTGTTTGTGTGCGCGAATGAGTAAATGAGATATCAAAGGGTTTTGAGTACTGAAAAGCGCTACAAAGTACAAACCATCTGATTGTTCAACACTGTGTCGTAGGATCAATATAGAAGCCACTGTAGAAGAATTCAAACACGTTTCAATAAATCCTCAGAGCATTTCCATAGAGTGACTTTGCATCAGCAGCTCCATGCTCCAGTGATCTGGGAGAGTTTATAGTCCTGAGAGCTGAACACTGGATGACTGACAGCTGTCCTTCATGACAACACAAGACCCAGAAATCCTCCTCATCAGCAACATGACTCTGGTCTCCGTCCTCATCTGGACTCTCCTCTGCTGCTGCTTCACAGGTAAAGTCCAGAGAATCCAACTCCTCTCCTCTATGAACATGTGTCTCTGAAATGAAGCCACTGAACCATGATGCTGCTTCATGTTGTTGTCTCTGTGTCCTCAGAGTCCAGAGGTCAGGTCACAGTGACTCAGCCTGGAGCAGTGAGAACCACACTGGGAGGAAGCGTCACCATCAACTGTAGAACCAGTCATACAGTTAGAAGCTGTAGCAGTGCTTATTGTTTGGCCTGGTACCAACAAAAAAATGGAGAACGTCCAAAGTTGCTTATTTACTATACTAACAGTCGAACATCAGGGACTCCCAGTCGCTTTTCAGGCAGTGGATCAAACTCTGACTTCACTCTGACCATCAGTGGAGTCCAGACTGAAGATGCAGCAGATTATTACTGTCAGAGTCTTCATTACATAAACAGTCAGTGGGTGTTGACACAGTGAAAAACCGTCGTACAAAAACCTCCCTCAGTCAAAGTGAACAGAAACTGAACTAACTGCTGCAGCTGAAGCTACTGACACACACACACACACACACACACACACACACACACTTGTCTTACTACACTTGATGAAACACACATTGACGTCATACATTCAGTCGCCCTTTACACTGACTCTAAGCTAAACCTCATTCTAACACTTTTTATAAAACCCATTCTTAATAAAAAACGTTGTGAGACTGCGTAACATAAGATTTAATTGTTCTTATGAGAACAGTAGTGGAACAAAGTTTAAACAGTAAAGCGTCAGGACCTTTGATCCCTTATAATGATCACTTATAATAGAAGACAAATATTCCTACTTCAAAAAGACATAAAAAAAACATAGATCACCATAAAGAGCCAACAAAAAGATCACGACATGTCCTAAAAAATAATTAATGTATAATAAATAACATAGTGTGTATTAGTCTAAGAAACTCTATGACATCTAGTCAAACTGCATCAACTCAGGCGAATCATATAAACTGATCCAAAGCTCTAGAACAGCCACAAAATGGATCTTTGTGGTGAAATAATGATTCTCTCTGCATCTGATCTGATCAACAACTTTATGTTTTCTAGTTCTGCTCACATGTGGGAATTCTCATCAGCATCTTTCCATGTTTCATCACAGTTTAACTTAGTTAAATCCCTTTGTCCTAAACGTGTCAAATCACTAATGACTACAACCACATTATTCAGGTTGATCAGTAAATGTGGAGAGTGAAGCTCTGAGCAGTGAGGAGGAGACAGGTCAAATCATTGTGACTCAGACTCCTGGAGCTTTGTCTGTCAATCCAGTCAGTCAGTCCCAGTACTGGTTACTGTTTCAACTGGTATCTTCAGAAACCTGGAGAAGCTCCTAAACTTCTCATTACTTGCTCTACATTCCGTCATTCTGGAGTTTCTGACCGATTCAGTGGAACTAATTCAGGGAGCACTGACTTCACTCTGACCATCAGTGGAGTCCAGACTGAAGATGCAGCAGATTATTACTGTCAGAGTCTTCATAACATAAACAGTCAGAGTGTGTTGACACAGTGAAAAACCGTCGTACAAAAACCTCCCTCAGTCAAAGTGAACAGAAACTGAACTAACTGCTGCAGCTGAAGCTTCTGCAGAGACTGATCCAGTTCACTGAGTGAGTTACTGTACAAGCACTTAGAGAAACCAGGTTCCTCATCTTATCAGCGTATGCGTTTAAGATAATTATTTTACTTTAATTCTTATATTTTCTTATTAATTCCACTGTGGGTAAATTCAACTGCTATCACAGCTACAAACAACTTTAAAGGTGCAAAAGAATGAAAGTGGAGCATGTGCAAAGAAAATGATACATTTGACAAATGTAAAATTGTTATAAATACAAGATACTAAACATAAAATCCAAATCAACTATACAAGATAATCTGCACGGTGGCAGCTGTTAGACTGGTTGGTTGTTCAGTCTAACAGCAGTGGGAATGAAGGGTCTGCGATACAGCTCCATCCTACACTGGGAGTGGATCAGTCTCCACTGACAGAGCTGCTCAGAGCCTCCACTGTCTGATGCAGTGGGTGAGAAGTATTGTCCATGATGGATGTCAGCTTGGCCAACGTCCTCCTCTCACCCACCTCCTCCACAGAGTCCAGTGGACAGGACAGAACTGGTTCTCCTGACCAGCTTGTTGAGTCTCTTTCTGACCCTGGTAGATGTGGGGTAGATATCATCCACCCTGATGTCCAGCCTGTAGGCAAACTGCAGCGGGTCCATCGTGTGATGAAAACGTACATTTATATGACTCAACCTTCAGACATTTATTTGTGTATAATTTATTTATGTGGACAGCACCAGGGCCTGACATGATACATGGGTACTGGCTTAAGAAGCTCACTGCACTCCATGAACGCCTGGCAGCACAAATGAACCAGCTGCTAAGAGATGGAACCCACCCTGAATGGATGACTGAAGGGCGGACAGTCATGATCCTGAAAGAACCCCAGAAGGGAACAGTCCCATCCAACTACACAACATGGAAGCTCCTGTCCGGCATCATAGCGGCTAAGATAAGTGGGCATATGGATCAGTACATGAGCACAGCACAGAAGGGCATTGGTAAAGATACCAGAGGAGCCAAACACCAGCTACTGGTTGATAGAACAGTCGCTCGAGACTGCCAAGCCCGACAGACCAACCTGTGCACTGCCTGGATTGATTACAAGAAAGCCTACAACTCAATGCCACACACGTGGATCAGTGAATGCTAGGAGATGTATAACATCAGCAGGACTCTAAGAGCGTTCGTTGCAAACTCGATGAGGCTGTGGAAAACCACCCTTGATGCCAACGGGAAGCCAATTGCACAAGTGTCAATCAAATGTGGCATATACCAAGGAGATGCTCTGTCCCCACTGCTGTTCTGCATAGGTCTGAATCCCCTCAGCCAAATAATCAACAAGATTGGCTACGGATACCAACTCAGAACTGGGGCCACCATCAGTCACCTCCTCTACATGGATGACATCAAGCTGTACGCCAAGAGCGAGAGAGACATTGACTCAACCAGGATCTACAGCAATGACATCGGAATGTCATTCGGACTAGAGAAGTGTGGCCGGATGGTGACCAAGAGAGGGAAGGTAGTCCATATACAGAAGGGGTCTCACTCCCCGAGGGCACAATAACAGACATTGAGAACAGCTACAAGTACCTTGGTATCCCACAGGCAAATGGCAACCTCGAAGAGGCTACAAGAAGCGCAGCAACAAACAAATACCTGCAACGAGTAAGGCAAGTCCTAAGGAGTCAGCTCAATGGTAGAAACAAGGTCCGGGCAATTAACAGCTACGCCCTGCCAGTCATCCGATACCCCGCAGGAATAATAAGCTGGCCAAAGGAAGAGATACAGACCACAGATGTGAAAACTTGAAAGCTCCTCACCATGCATGGAGGGTTCCACCCGAAATCCAGCACCCTGAGACTATACACTAAGCGCCATGAAGGAGGCAGAGGACTAGTAAGTGTCCAAAGTACAATACAGGATGAAACCTCCAAGATCTATGAATACATTCGGAGGATGGCTCCAATGGATAAAGTGCTCAGTGAGTGTCTCAGGCAGCGAAAAGGGGAGGAAGAGGTGCTGGAGGTGCCATCATGGGATGACAGGCCCCTACATGGGATGTACCACCGCCAGATAACTGAAGTGGCTGATATCAAGAAATCCTACCAATGGCTAGAAAGGGCTGGACTGAAAGACAGCACAGAGGCACTAATCATGGCTGCACAGGAACAGGCCTTGAGCACCAGAGCAATGGAGGCCCAGATATACCACACCCGACAAGACCCCAGGTGCAGGCTGTGCAAAGAGGCCTCTGAGACAATCCAGCACATAACTGCAGGGTGTAAGATGCTGGCAGGAAAGGCATACATGGAGCGTCATAACCAAGTGGCTGGTATAGTGTACAGGAACATCTGTGCAGAGTACGGACTGGAAGTACCAAGGTCTAGGTGGGAAACACCCCCTAAGGTGGTAGAGAACGACCGAGCCAAGATCCTGTGGGACTTCCAGATACAGACAGATAAAATGGTAATGGCGAACCAACCGGACATTGTGGTGGTGGACAAACAATGAGACAAGCCGTTGTGGTTGACATAGCAATACCTTGCGATGCTAACATCGGAAAGAAGGAACTCGAGAAATTAGAGAAATACCAGGGGCTCAAAGAAGAACTTGAGAAGGCCTGGAAAGTCAAGGCAAAAGTGGTGCCCGTGGTCATCGGAGCACTCGGGGCAGTGACCCCCAAACTGGAGGAGTGGCTAGAACAGATCCCAGGAAAGACCTCAGACATCTCAGTCCAGAAAAGTGCAGTAGGAACAGCTAAGATACTGGCAGAACCCTCAAGCTCCCAGGCCTCTGGTAGAGGACCCGAGCTTGGATGGATGAGACCGTCCATGGGGGACGAGGAGGGAAATTTTTTTCATTATAGAAGTGATCAAAAACAAGCTTTACCCCATAACTGTGTTACTTTCAGCATCTCTGACAAAACTGAACTCAATACAAAAGAACACAAGCCGCAAAATGGTAAATGGTCTGCACTTGTATAGCGCTTTTCTACCTAGCGGTACTCAAAGCCCTTTGACACTGCATCTCATTCACCCATTCGCACAAACAAACACACACACATTCACACACCGGTGGCAGAGCTGCTATGCAGCTTAGGCTGACACATGACTGGGGGAAGCCAGGAATCGAACCACCGATCCTACGATTGGTGGCCAAGAGAGCATTTCCATAGAGTGACTTTGCATCAGCAGCTCCATGCTCCAGTGATCTGGGAGAGTTTATAGTCCTGAGAGCTGAACACTGGATGACTGACAGCTGTCCTTCATGACAACACAAGACCTAGAAATCCTCCTCATCAGCAACATGACTCTGGTCTCCGTCCTCATCTGGACTCTCCTCTGCTGCTGCTTCACAGGTAAAGTCCAGAGAATCCAACTCCTCTCCTCTATGAACATGTGTCTCTGAAATGAAGCCACTGAACCATGATGCTGCTTCATGTTGTTGTCTCTGTGTCCTCAGAGTCCAGAGGTCAGGTCACAGTGACTCAGCCTGGAGCAGTGAGAACCACACTGGGAGGAAGCGTCACCATCAACTGTAGAACCAGTCAGGATATTTATAGCAACAATTTCTTCTGGTACCAGCAGAAAAATGGAGAACGTCCTAAACTGCTCATTTATTATACTAACAGTCGAGCATCAGGGATTCCAAATCGTTTCACAGGCAGTGGATCAAACTCTGACTTCACTCTGACCATCAGTGGAGTCCAGACTGAAGATGCAGCAGTTTATTACTGTCAGAGTGAACATTACATAAACAGTCAGTGGGTGTTGACACAGTGAAAAACCGTCGTACAAAAACCTCCCTCAGTCAAAGTGAACAGAAACTGAACTAACTGCTGCAGCTGAAGCTACTGACACAAACACACTTATCTCACTACACTTGATGAAAAACACATGAACATTACATTCAGTCGCCCTTTACACTGACTGTAACATAAACCTCTTTCTAACACTGTTTCTAAAACACAGTCTCAATGAAAAATGCTGTGAGATGTAAGATTTAATTGTTGTTATTAGAACAGTAGTGGAACAAAGACTAAAGCGTCATGACCTTTAATCCCTTATAATAGAAGACAGATATTCCTACTTTATGAAGACAAGAAACATAGATCATTATAAGAAACCAAGATAAATGAATGTATAATAAATAACATAGTGTGTATTAGTCTAACAAACTCTATGACATCTAGTCAAACTGCATCAACTCAGGCGAATCATATAAACTGATCCAAAGCTCTAGAACAGCCACAAAATGGATCTTTGTGGTGAAATAATGATTCTCTCTGTAGCTGATCTGATCAATAACTTTATGTTTTCTATTTCTGCTCACATGTGAGAATTCTCATCAGCATCTTTTCATGTTTCATTACAGCTTAACTTGGTGAAATCACTTTGTCCTAAACGTGTCAAGTCACTAATGACTACAACCACATGATTCAGGTTGATCAGTAAATGTGGAGAGTGAAGCTCTGAGCAGTGAGGAGGAGACACTGACGTGGAGACGACAGCTCCAGTGACTGACTGTGTGTGTTTGCATATGTGTCCTGTGTCTGTGCTCCAGCTGTTAAGAGACCAGTGTTGATCAGTGTCTGTCCAGGTCTTTCAGAGACACTGACACAGCGGCAGCACCATGATGATGTCTCTGACTCTACTGCTGGCCACCCTGGGGCTCCTTGTTCAGGGTGAGACTCTCTCTTCAGGATGGAGCCAGGTTCACCACAGTGATGGAGAAACACTGAAACAAGCAGCACTGAGCTTCTTCCATCTGTTCTCCATGTTCAACCAATGATCCTCTTCTGTTTGGATGTTGATCATCTTTCTCCAAACTGGCTTTGTCTCAGTGACGCTTCTCCTCTGTTTTATGTTTTACAGGTTCATCAGGTCAAATCACTGTGACTCAGACTCCTGGAGCTTTGTCTGTCAATCCAGGACAGACTGCTCATGTTAGATGTAAAACTAATCGCGCTATAGGTGATGAAATGAGCTGGTACTTTCAGAAACCTGGAGAAGCTCCTAAACTCTTGATTTATTCAACTACACGCCGTCAGTCTGGAGTTTCTGATCGCATCAGTGCAAGTTATTCTGGTACTGACTTCACTCTGACCATCAGCAGAGTTGAGGCTGAAGATGCAGGAGTTTATCACTGTCAGCAGGATCACAGTCGTCCGTTCACACAGTGAAACAACGTCGTACAAAAACCTCCTCAGCTGCAGAGGAACTGATCTGAACTAACATCTGCACAGAAACACAAAGGCAGATACGTCTGTATATAACCAGTGGAGACATTTATACAGCGTGAAAGAAAAGCAGAAGCTGACGTGGTTTGTGAAAAAAACCAACATAAATAATTAGTGCACATGTAACATATTATAACATAAGATATTATTTCTTTTCTCAGAGCCACTGATTTATCAGGTAGTTTTCCAGCTTTACCAGTTCATTACCAACACATCTATTGGCTTTAAGTGAAGAAGACATTAACATGTGTCTAATAAAAGAAGCAGCACTAAATATGGAGCCAAAAACTCATAAATCTACACTGTGTGACTAATAATTCGTTGACTTTGTGCTCAGCTGTCAATCAAACAGCAGAGACCTGGACATCTTCACTGTGACACTTGATTTCAGGTTTCTGTTTGACGTTTGTTCTGCTCCACCAGTCACTGACTCACACATTGTTTCCCTTTCCTTTAAGAAACTTCTCATGGAAATCACCAGAGAAAGAGAAACAGTCCTCAACAGATACAGAAAAAAAAATGAAATAAACACACAAAAACAACATCAAACAAAGGCGAATGAGTATCTGTCTGTGTGTAAGTGGGTTTGTATGTATGTGGTACTTTCTATTTATTTATTTTTTTGTCTAAAACAGCTGCTATGCAGGAAATAACCTGATTCCTGGATCCTGGATCTCAGCCTTGTTGAAGGTCCACCTGTTGTAACCACAGCTTCAGATGCTTGTCCTCCTTCTTCTTGGCTTCTGTGGGAGTGGGAATGTTCTCTGCTGTGTGTTTCAGGCTTTTAATGACTCATAATCCAGCAGATTTTGACTTGAGCTGCAAAACAACCTTGCCAGCTCTGATCCGTCCCCAGAAATCACGTTCGCTCAAGCAGGTGAGTGGAGACAGATAAAGGTTATGTCTGCATTATACTGTAGAATCCTCCAAGAAACTGGACTGGACCTAACAAAATAAATCATTATAAATAAATCAATATTATAAACAATTAACACGGGACCTCACACGTAACACGTATGAATGATTGTTGCTTACATCATAAGGCAACTTCAAATACGATAAAACCACATTCTATCATGATCCGCAACCTCACTTCCGCCCGTGCTTTTACTGTGAAGAGCCCCGGCGGATACTCCCTCACCACCTCCGCCAGCTTCCTCTGGTTAACTGATTCCCTACACCTGTGCCATGACTCTTACTCCCTTCACACTCATTCATGCGTCGGATGGTCGAAGTCGACCATCAGCCACAGGGATCCCTCTCCATTCAGCAATAAACCCGTGAGTCTAGAGTCTCCTCGCTGTGTCTCGTCTTCCCCATTTGATATCTGACGAAGGAACCGCTTCCTGTCTCTCTGGCCCTCGACGACTCACGCCAAGTTTCCCCCACGCTAGCACCGTGGCTCGCTAACTGATCTGCGCCCTGAATACGGTTCTGACTTCTACTGAGTTGGCTTTTGTTTAGCAGCGGAGAGCGGCTGCAAAGCGCCATTTTGATTTTTATTTTCCCGATCACCTGGATTGTTGATTGTCAAGTTCCCTTTTGTTGTTTCACACTTCGGTTGGTCACTTGGTTCTGCCTGGTCCATATCTCCACTACATGCTCTTGAGTGTGTCTTGGTAATCGTGACACTGTAAAATTAATTACAGCCTGTAACATTCATTACAGCTTGTTCTTATTATCAGTCATGCTTCTAGGGTTTTGTTTTATCTGGCATCCAGCCTTAAATTCCACTGACAGGTTGTGTCTAATGTTGTGTATTTGTAGCAGCAGGTTTAGCAGCGAAGAGTTTATGGGTGAAAGAGTCATTTAAGATTTACTAGTAATAAAACACCAAGTTGTGGACATGGAAGAAATCTGTTTCATAACAAGATCTGAAGCTGCGAACAAACAAATTACATGAATTTTTTTCCTGCCTGGAAAAAACGTTTAATCATATTAAAAAATGAAGACTGCAAGAACCACATATTATTAATCATTAGATATTGAGGGAAACTAAAGTGACTGACTAAAGCCATAGCTGTGTTGAGCCTAGTACGTTTGTTTAATGTTTCATCTTTATGAGTCTATTGATTTACTCAGCATCAGTATGTTAATGTCTCTAGTTCAGTCTAGAGCAGTGACTTTGTCCTGAAGCGGTGAATGTCAGTGATACTGATGTTTGATAGGTTGAACTGTGCTCAGGGCTCGTGTAGCAGTGGGTGGTGGACTGATGGTCCATAGAACCAGGACACACACACGTGTAGAGTAGAGAGATCCAGTCAGGTTTTATTCATGTAGTGCTTTTCATACACAGTCACACATTGTACAGGACAGAGGAACATTTCATTCAGATACTACAGGTTAAAGATGTTGACAGAGAATGGAAACCATCAAACCTGTGTCTATGTGACTACCTGAGCTCAGTGGCCTTAAAATTAATAAAAACGGTTGTTGCAAAAGGTTTGTTGTTGCTGGAACAGCAGTCGTTGCTGTGCAAACAACTGTTGCTGTTGCTTGACAAACAGTTGTTGCTGCTGGTAGAACAGCTGCTGTTGCTCGATCAGCAGTTGTTGCTGTGAAAACAGCTGTTGCTGATGTTGGACCAGCAGTTGTTGACACTGAGAATTGTAGTAGTTGTTTGGGTAGTAGAATGAAGGTCTTGGATAAATGGGAGGTGCTGTTGAATTGTTTGGTATTGGAGTTACTGTAGTGTTGGCTCTTGTTGGATCAGCTGTTGAATTGTTTGGTATTGGAGTTACTGTAGTGTTGGCTCTTGTTGGATCAGCTGTTGTAATCGTTGTTGTAGTGTTGGCTCTTGTAGTTGGAGCAGCTGTTGTAGTCGTTGTTGGAGTGTTGGCTCTTGTAGTTGGAGCAGCTGTTGTAGTCGTTGTTGGAGTGTTGGCTCTTGTAGTTGGAGCAGCTGTTGTAGTCGTTGTTGGATTGTTGGCTCTTGTAGTTGGAGCAGCTGTTGTTGGAGTGTTGGCTCTTGTAGTTGGAGCTGTTGTTTGGGTCGCGACTGGAACGGTTGATTATTATATTGTATGTTTGTCATTAGCAGTGGAGAAAAAAAACTGTTAAAACTGAAATCCTCATTAGTTATTAAGACTTTAAATAAGTAGACATATTACACACAAGCCAACCTGGTTCTATTCTTTGCTGTGTTCCAGCATCTAGTTCTAGAATATTCCTCTGATCTACACACAATCAATGTTACCTGTACTGCAGAGAGCCCAGACAAGCGCCAGACAGAGGATCTGCTTCTTCATGGTGCTGAGCTGCTCAGTCGTCCTGGATGTTGATGCTGGCTGATGATCTGATGATCTGGTGCTGCTGCACAGGTGGTGGGTAGATTCACAGCAGACGCATTTATAGACATCTGTGACAATGGGAGTGTTAAGTATTGACAGCATGAGCATTACTCAGTATAACGACACCTCACTCTGCCACATTCCTTAGTCATTAGTCAAACCTCCACTGATGTTAATGTATTTTAACCCATAAAAGCAATTTCTACTAAAAGGAAGAATTTGGGGAATATCAAGCAAACAATGAACCATATGCAACACATCCTTTGTGACGGCTCCGTCACCCTAGGTTCTAATTGGTTTTCTGTGTAGATTTCTAGGTGATTGATAGATGTTCATGTAACAACAGGAACAAGGAAGAAAATGGGGAAAATATTATCTGGTCAACCAGGTTGTATGAGATGCAAGTTGTTACATGATTAAACTCTGCTTTGTTTTTAATTAAACACAGACAGGAGCTTTAAACAGAGCAAGTTAAACTTAGGTCAGATGTCAGGATGTTCGTCTGATTACTGCCTTTGCTTGGAAAAACAGTTGCAAGTCAACTATGTAACCACCTACAGGAATAACCTGAACGACACCATATGAAACAAACCAATTCATTAAACTTCAACCTTGTTTCAAAGATAAAATCCTGAATGTCCCGTAACGTCCTGGGCCCAATTGGGTTCAAAGATTATACAGACCCTTTACTGAATCAGATCATTACTGTAGTTTTATTTTTTAACAATATTTTCACAGACCGGTATAAACAACTAAAACAAACTGCGTAAACATACAAATCACTTTCTCCCTGAATTAGTGCTCATGGAGGTCAGCACAAGGGCTGAGCAACGTTTTGAGGAGAGACGACGATTCCGGGCAGCACCTTGTCTGGGTTAAACAGTCTGTTATCTGAGTGTCCCACGTACCTCTGATCTCATGAACTCTGCTCCCATGGCCTCTGTTCCTCTGGTTCCAGAGGAGCGGTCCTCTAGAACCCATGCAGGTGGGCAGGCAACGATTATCGGACGGGGAATGCCTACGTCCCAGGCTTACCATCTTGTGCGCAATAGAGAGGGGGACGAGTGGAAAACCGCCTTTGACACCCCAGCAGGGCACTTTGAATATCTGGTCATGCCTTTCGGGCTGACCAATGCCCCGGCAGTCTTCCAGAACATGGTCAATGATGTATTGGGCGAGATGTTGAATCGTTTCGTCTTTGTATATCTAGACAACATCTTTTGTTTCCCCAGACTGAGACCGACCACTTCACCTATGTTAGGGTCCTCTATCTTAGTGAAGCATTGGCTGGTCTGTTACACCAATTACATGAAACCTGGAATTGGTGTAAAAATGGTTGGGAACCGCTGATGATGCTACAGCAACTACACCAACTTTTTTGTAAAGCCAAGAAATGTGAATTTTCGTGTGAATTCCTTTCTCTGCACCATTATTCAGCCAGGTCAGATAGCCATGAACCTGGACAAGGTCAGAGCTGTGAGAGCCACAACCCCACACTAAGAAGCAACTATGTTTCCTAGGCTTTTCAAATGTTTACAGGCATTTCATTAGAGTGGATAACACCATCACCTCCCCTTTGCATCTGTTAACGTCCCCTGACCACTTTCTGGTCGAAGTAGATGCGTCTGACTGTGGGGTGGGAGCTGTCTTGTCACAACATTCCAAACAATATTCCAGGTTACACCCGTGGGCTTTCTTTTCTATAAAACTTTTTGATTCTGACAGCAATTATGATGTGGGGAACAGAAAAGCGGATGTTAGCGGTCAAATTGGCTTTGGAACAATGGTGCTATTGGTTGGAGGGGGCTAAATATCAGTTCACAGTTCTTACGGACCATAAAAATCTGGAGTACCTGAAATCGGCCAAGAGACTGAATTCAAGACAGGCCCGATGGGCCATATTTTTCAAAAGATTCTTGTTCTCACTGTCTTTTCACCCAGGCTTCAAGAATAACAAAACTGATGCCCTGTCCAGGCTTCACTTTACGGAGGACTACTTCGGAAAAGAAAAATTATTTTTGCTTCCTTTCGCCTGGGAGTCGCCTGCCTGGTCTTGGAAGAAGCGGTGTTAGGGGCCAACCATGGTCACGAAGCTCCAGTGGCCGGTCCTGACCACTGCCTGTTTGTTCCCGACCATCTTTGAACCATGGTAATTCAGCTTTGCCATGACTCTCGCCTCTCCAGTCATCCAGGCTCCACCCGCACTCCAAACCATCTCTGGTCAAACCACCAGCGATTCTGGTGGCTCTCGGTCCAAGACGATGTCACGACCTACATCTTTGCTTGCCCTATGTGCACCAGAGCCAAGTCGGGCCATCAAACCCCAGCTGGACTGCTTCGGCCCCTCCCCATTTCTATGAGACCCCTGGTCTCATATCTCTGGACTTTGTCGCGAGACCCCCCCAGAGGTCATTCTGTTTTGACTATTGCCGATTGTTTCACCATAATAGCGTTTTTTGTGGCCCTCCCCAATCTTCCGTCAGACGCCCCAGTTGCTACTTTATCATATTTTTATACTGCATGGGATCCCCGAGGACAATGTGTCCGTTCAGGGAGCCCAGTTCATAGCCAAGTTTTGGTCAAAGTTTTGCAGCATCCTTGGCTGCAAGGTCAGCCTGTCTTCGGGGGTTCCATCATCAGTCCAACAGCCAGATGGAAAGACTCAACAAGGAACTGGAGGTTAGTCTTCGCATCCTGTGTTCGGACAACCCCTCCTCATGGTCTTATAATCTCACCTGGGCAAAGTATGCCCGTAACTCTCAGGTTTCTTCCTCCATGGGTTGTTCCCCTTTTTCCACTTCTGGGTCTGTTCCTACTCCCACCAGCTTTTCTCATCTACCTGATTGATTCAGACGCCACTTCGCTGTATTTTATAGGATTTTTTCCCCAGATTTTCATTCATTCCTGTCAGTGTGTATCTCCCTTGCCCAAGCTGCACAGACTTTTTTGTCTTGTCAGTGCACCCTCGCTTTGTTCAGCGAGGGTGCACTGACAGCCTAGACGATCTCTGCTGCATAAGTGCAGCTTATTTGGAACTTTGGTTTTAGTTGGTTGGATTGTGGTGTGCTCCTTTTTGCACTTTTGCTCACAGACTGTGAGGAACCCCCACTTACCTCGTCAGTTGTTGTGCGGAAAATCCCCCAATCTTCACTCTCACACTCGTCGACCCTTCTGGATTGTACTCGCCTGCGGCCAATGGCATTACCACCTCCTCCGTTCTCCCCTGTTCACATGCACTCTACAAAATCGTCTGGTTTCATCCTGGCCTTCTCCTCTTGCTCCATACATCAGCCTCCTGCCAAACCCTTGTCCTCATCATCGTCCTTTTTCTTGACCAATCACAGTACGTAATAATATTAGGACTATTTTTCTCTTCCAACTGCCAATGTTAAGTATTTACAACATGAGTATCCCTCAGTATAACGACACCTCACTCTGCCACACGTCTTAGTTATTAGTCAAATATCTGCTGATGTTAATGTATTTCAACCCATAAAAGCAATTTCTACTAAAAGGAAGAATTTGGGGGATATGAACCAAATGATTAACCATGCAACACATCTTGTTTGATACCTCTGTCACTGTGGCTTCTAATTGGTTTCCTGTGTGGATTTCTAGGTGACTGATAGATGTTCATGTAACAACTGGAACAAGGATGTACGACAGAAACTGCAAATCTACTGCTAGGTTTATTGCACAGAGATGACCAGATGAAGGAAATGAAAATTAAAAATGAAATGAATGAGCTAAGTCAGGTTTGCCCAATACCTCGATCGCTGAGGTAGTTTGGGTTGATCACACTGACAAAATCCCACATAGGCAGTAGTGAAAAAGAATCCACACCATAGGCAGAGCAGCTGAAACCTGCACATGCGCACACCGGCTGAGCGGCAGAGACGTTTCTATACGTGGACATACACAATATCCGCGGTTAGAAGTGGCTTTAAAAGCCGCTGAATTATGCACCGAAGCTGCCGGTACATAAACATGTGCTTGCACACTCACCACCTGCGCGGAAACATCACGGTGATGTTTTACTGTTAAATATTTACTGTTTTGTTCTGCTTGAGCACTATGATCTTTCAATTTAAGAAATTTTACTTTGTATTAATTTCAATTTTATTTATTATAATTTAAAAAAGATATTTTTTCATATTTGTATTTAATTTACTTATTGAACTAATTTATTATATTTTATTATTAGCATTTAAGCAAGTATTTCTGTTCATGAGCATTATTCATGTTGCTGTTAATAAATATATTAATCGACACTGTGCAATGATGATTTGCCTTTAAGGTGCGAAAAGTATCAGTATCGGTATCGTCGATACTGGCCCTGTAGTTACTTGGTATCGGATAGATACTAAATTTCGTGGTATCGCCCATCACTACTTGGAATAAACAATTGCAAGTCAACTAGGTCACCACCTACAGGAATAACCTGAATGACACCATATGAAACAAACCAATTAATTAAACTTCAACCTTGCTTCAAAGATCAAATCCTGAATGTCCCGTAACGTCCTGGGCCCAAAGGTTATACAGACACTTTACTGAACCAGATCATTACTCTAGTTTAATGTAGAACAACATTTTCACAGACCGGTATAAACAACTAAAAACAAAGTGCGTAAACATACAACTCACTTTCTCCATGTATTAGTGGGAGCTATGAGCATGTTTCCTTCTTACGAGCCAGTTTCATCTGGTGTAATTGGACACAATGATACCTGACCTGTTACTTATGTCCAGTCTCCTACAGCCAACGCTTCACTAAGATAGAATGTTGGAAATGGAATCTTTGCCTTGATCCTAATCCAGGACAGTGGCAGAGTTGTTGTCTGAAACAACCTGTCCTCACCCCAACCGGTCAAGGCAGATGGCCGCCCACACTGAGCCTGAGTCTGCTGGAGGTTTCTTCCTCGTTAGAGAGGGAGATTTTCCTCCATTGTTGCTATTAAAATGTACAATTTATCGATTGGCTACAATTAAAAGCTTGCTCGATGTGGGATTTGTTGGGTTTTGTTGTGTAAGGTCTTAAACCTTACTTGTAAAGTGCCTTGAGATAACTGATGTTGTGAATTGGCGCTATATAAATAAAGTTGAATTGAATTGAATTGAAACAAGGCCACCAGGATTTGCAATCTCCAGCAGCGTGGACAGGCTCGATTCCCCCTGTTTGTTCACTAATAGGTCACATGTACTTTCGTTTGAAGTTCAGGGTCTGTTATGGTTTTGAAGTACTGCTTTTAAAAGCAGAGACAGGTGATCATGCACAAGTTTGGAGAATATTTATTCAGTCTCCTCCTAAAATGTTTTTTTTCTACGTCCTCAGAAGACGATAAGAAAGACAGAAATGAAATATAGGATGAAGATGCGAGTTCAGAGCAAGAAAAGGACAAAAAGGTTTGTTCAAAAGCTCATGTCTTAGTTTAGCTGCTATAGACGCATACATATTGAGGGGATTTTTACTGTCAATTGACACAAATCTGAACTGAACTGTCCATTAAACTGTTGGTTCCATGCGTCTGTTGTTACATCTGGAATGTTGTCAAACAGGAAAGACGTCGTTGATGTAACTGGATTGTTCACTGTCTGAGTGTAGTAATTATTAACCTGAATTATGGCTAATGATAAAACTCTGTCCTGCACTGATCCTTACAGCTTATGGTACAATGAGCCAGTCAGGAGCAGTGAAAACAGGCCCCAGATCAGATCCTGCACTTGACAGCTGTAGGCTTAAACCATTTAACCCTTTGGTTAAAATGTTGTTTTGCTGAATTATTTACCAAAATCTCTCAAAGGGATCGTTTTAAAGCATTTGTTAAAATCTCATTTCCAAAGTCAGGATTTACTGAGATCCTGTGATGCGTCAGGCTTTAGAGGGAAGTTTTGTTGTGTTGGTGTGAAGTATCAGAGACATTTGACCAGTATTATTCAGGCTGAGTCACTGCATTCTGTCACAGGAGTCGTGAAGTCAACAAACTGATGATGATGTTGTTTATTTCAATTGTGTCAGTTGATACTTAAATTGTTCAGGTTATTAGTACATGTAGTAAATAAATACAAGTCAATTAACTGAGTTTGGTCTTCTATGATATGGTTTATTATTGTTGATTATTTCCTCTCATTCAGATCAGGTTGTGGTTTTGTTACATGTGAAACAGAATCAGTAGTAGATTCACGTGTTTTGTTCCACGTCTACCAGTAGCAGAGACTCACTGACAACCTGTCACTGAACAAATTCATTTAGTCTTTTGTCTAACTGGCATCAGGACATAACTTTATGTTGCATAATCACTGCAGGTGACAGTGAAATTAAATGATAACTGCATTACTCAAAAGAAAACCTGTGATTGTGGCAGTTTTTGCCTTTTCTGGTGTGTGTGACATCATTACCTGATTTCTGGCTGGTCATTATTGTCATTACTCACCTAGATGCCAAATCTATTATTGAAGTTCTTCCACCAACCAAACGTTTTCAAGTGAGCGTTTAGAGAAGAGTGTGTTTGTAGTATTGTCAGAGTTTGTAACAGTGATTTTAAGTCATCTTGACTTAAATGTACGTGAGCTGAGGTTCCTGCATGAACTCAATGTTTGGTTCTCATCGTTGTGTCGGTGGCCACAGTTTCTACCAGATCTGCTGCTGCTTGTCTGAAGAACATCGTGGTTTTTGTCTAAAAGTTTGTTTTATGGTGGGACCACAGTCTATAATCAAAACAACTTCAGGTGTTTGTGTTTTTTCTGATGTTTAATAGTAGATTCTCTTTTCTTATTTATCTCCCTCTTGATAACTTGGTTTGGCAGCAGAGAGTCACTGAGGAATAATTGAGACAATGCTGATGTTGGTGATATTACGGCCTCACCACGGGGCAACAATTATGTTGGTGATATTACGGCCTCACACGGGGCACCAATTATGTTGGGGGACAAAGGAGCATAAAGTATGATAATACTTTTGGTATTATCAGTCTTGGTTATCAGCTAAATTTATCATTGATAAATTAATTAATTATGATTAGATAGCGAACTATCAAATGATTAACGGGGCACCACCCTGATTACCAGGGACCAATAACCAAGTCATAAATAAAGCACAGTCTCAATAAAAAGTATTACTAATTACCTAATATTAAATAATATTAGTTAATTTAGCAGTGAAGGGCGAAATTCGGGCCACAACCGTGAGCTCAGCCAGTGTTGCAAACATATACCAATAATCACAGACAACGACCAATTAAACTATGACAACTTTATTATCTAAACAATGATGATTATGATCAACAATTATTCAAACAAGTACATCACAACTTCATTATTAATAAAACAAATAAAAGGATTACTATTCTAATGTGTGTGTGTGTGTGCTAAGTAGATGTGTGTGTGTGTGTGTGTGTCACCGCGAGGGCGGAGCGGTGTGTGTCAAAATGGCGGATGATCAATCCATGTGATGTAGATGAAGACAAAGGAGAGAGGGGTCGCCAAAAATGGCGGCTATGTGTGGCACAAAATGGTGGGTGATCAATCCACCCGTGTGTAGGAAAGAGAGGAAGAGAGAGACAATGGAGGCCTCAGGACCCGGTGTGTTGACTAGGATAGCGGTTAGCTTACTGTGGGCGTTCTGAATAAAAGTGAGTCAGCGCTCAGCGGCGGCACACAAACAGAGTGAGAATCACAGTAACCCTTGAATCGTGAGTGAGACAATGTCCGCCACAAAGCTACAGGACAAGACGGTTGGCTTGCCTGTTTTTAGCTTGTGAGGCAGGTTCACACACCAACGAAAGCACTACACGCACAGTGGAAACACTCATGGCAGTCAATCCATACACGGCGGTACGGCACCAAACATTAGCTCTCTATAAACATTTACTGACTCTCTTAAAACTCTCTGCTCAGACTTATTTGATTGCCTCGTATCTTACTGGGAGCTGATTTCTTCGGCGTCCAGTTGGATCGCTGCGTCCTTTTGACGGTGGCGTCCCATTCCTTAGAAGGACGGCGTACGGTTCAGACCGGTAATGGCGGCGTCCGGCTGTGGGATAGCGGCGGTTGGCGACGACCTAGAGACGTGGCAGGCGTGCTCTCCTTGGCGTGGCGGCGACCGATTAGTCGCAACTTAGGCTCGTTTCTTGGCTTCCTCTCAGCGTCCAGTGGAGTTGCGGTGTCAGCTCAGGCTGGCAGCGGCAAGGAGGGAAGAGAGGCCGCTGAAGCTGGGTGAGGGACTGGGCGCTGGTGGAGAGGAGTGTGGGGAGAGAAAGAGCAGAAGAGGGGGGAAGAGTAGAAGCGGAGAAGAGGGCGATCAGAAGAGAGCGATCTGTGCCGTGTTGGTCGGTTTTGTCGGAGTGGACCTTGGACTCGCCCACCGGGACCTGCAGCCAATCGCTGCTGGTGATTCCGGTGACTCATGTTTTTCACACCTGGATGAGAACTGATCTGAGGACGCTTCACCCCGCGGTTTGTGGTCCTTTGTTTGAGGGGCACTTGAGTCAGGCCTCCAGGTTTACATGTGGGCCTTAATTCCTTTGTTCTGGGGAGAGATCGTGGAGCACATGTACTCCAACACTGACAAAGAAAAGCTTTTTTTCTGTTTCTTCTTCTGCAGCTAAGTAATTAACCTAATATGTCTGTGCTACGACTTGGTCAGTATTTCAACTTCTACCACTTTTGCTGTTTCTTGTGTTTTCGTTTCT
The DNA here is from genome assembly GCA_030770545.1 of Macropodus opercularis. Lineage (NCBI taxonomy): Eukaryota > Metazoa > Chordata > Actinopteri > Anabantiformes > Osphronemidae > Macropodus > Macropodus opercularis. The sequence continues at coordinate 4,221,327 of CM061105.1, forward strand.
CAGTGCTGCTGTTTTCTGATGTAACCAGAACTCACGCATCAGACTAGTGGCTCAGTTTAAAGGTACTAGAGGAAAACAGACCAGATCCATTTTAAGGAATCAGTTCAAGGTTTTGTCCACAAGATGGAACCGAACTCTAAATGTCTGGAAATGTTTTCCTCACTGCTCTGTGGTGCTGGAGCCAAGCCCAGCTGTCAGTGGAAGAGAGGCAGGTCCACCTGAACAAGTCACCTGTCCATCACAGCACCACACACAGACACACAAACATTCCCACCAACATCTATGAAGCTCAAGTGTAAGTCTGCAGGAAGAGAAAAGGGCTTAGACACACAACTCAAGTTAAAGCTGCTGCACAATTCAATCAAACAATGAACTATTAAAGCAAATGAATTTATCTCACGAAAACAAATCAATGACTCTGAGACAAACAGTAAACTTTACTGTTAACTTTGGACAAATCAGACTCTTTACGAATTCAGTTTCTCTACAGCTCCATTAGTAGAAGTTGTAGCAGTGAGCAGTTTCCTCCTTTCCTTTCATCACAGTTTAACTTGGTGAAATCACTTTGTCCTAAACGTGTCAATTCACTAATGACTACGACCACATTATTCAGGTTGATCAGTAAATGTGGAGAGTGAAGCTCTGAGCAGTGAGGAGGAGACACTGACGTGGAGACGACAGCTCCAGTGACTGACTGTGTGTGTTTGCATATGTGTCCTGTGTCTGTGCTCCAGCTGTTAAGAGACCAGTGTTGATCAGTGTCTGTCCAGGTCTTTCAGAGACACTGACACAGCGGCAGCACCATGATGATGTCTCTGACTCTACTGCTGGCCACCCTGGGGCTCCTTGTTCAGGGTGAGACTCTCTCTTCAGGATGGAGCCAGGTTCACCACAGTGATGGAGAAACACTGAAACAAGCAGCACTGAGCTTCTTCCATCTGTTCTCCATGTTCAACCAATGATCCTCTTCTGTTTGGATGTTGATCATCTTTCTCCAAACTGGCTTTGTCTCAGTGACGCTTCTCCTCTGTTTCATCTTTGACAGGTTCATCTGGAGACGTCGTCCTGACTCAGACTCCTGGAGCTTTGTCTGTTGCTGCAGAACAGACTGTTACTATCAGATGTAAAGCCAGTACAAGTATTGGTAGCAACCTTCACTGGTACCTGCAGAAACCTGGAAATGCTCCTAAACTCCTTGTTAGAGAATCTATAATGCCTTATACTGGAGTTCCTGACCGTTTCAGTGGAAGTGGATCTGATACTGACTTCACTCTGACCATCAGCAGAGTTCAGGCTGAAGATGCAGGTTTTTACTATTGTGGACAGACTGGTTACACTCCGTTCACACAGTGAAACAACGTCGTACAAAAACCTCCTCAGCTGCAGAGGAACTGAAATCAATGAACAGTTGGACAGAAACCAAAACACTTTCTGTGTTAGAATCCTCAGAGCAAGTAAAAGATGAAATGATCATTTATATAATGACCGTTTAGAAAACTTTATTTTGAATTAAAATCTAAATTGATTAAATTATTCCTAAATAAATGAACAGCAGTATTTATAAAACAAATCTACACAATGAGTTTCTTAGTTACCATCAACATGTGCTGTTCATCTAATGCTCTGATATACTGAGCATGAAGTAAACAGTGGTGAAACTTTTCATTCTTTTTTACTGTGATTATTTTCCAATGAGCTTTTATTTGTCAGACTCTTTTTTAAGAGTTTTGTTAATTGAAGTCTTTTCAGCGTCTCGTCTTGTTTCATCTCAAGGACATTACAGACTCTCTCCTGCAGTTGCCTTCAGAGCCAGTAGATCTGTAGACGACGCTGTAAACATGTTCCTCCACTTCATCCTCTAGCGTCTGGACTCCCCAACATCCTAAATCAGGCAACTTTGCTGACTTAAGCTCTGCTTTAAATACTATTGTTCCAGCTCTGCTCAGAGTCAAGTTCTACCAGCTGAATGTGCCTGACTCCATGTGCAGGTGGATTGATGGATCCAATCCAGGACAGACTGTTACTATCAGATGTAAAGCCAGTTCAGATGTTTGTAACAACTTACAGTGGTACCTTCAAAAACATGGAGAAGTGTCACGATCGGCAGCTTTGCCGATTGGACCTTTATTGTTTTGAGCTCCACCCGGACTCTTAATGTGGCGGGTTCCGCCGCACACATACCGCACCTCCGCCAACTTCACCTCATTTCCCTGATTGCTTTCACCTGTTTTTTCTGCTCACCTGCTCTGATTGTTGTCACCTGGTTCATTAACTCCACTACCTAAACTCTCCTTACAGCTCAGTCCCCTGCCAGATCGTCAACGTTACCCTCATGCCACACGACCCGGTTCGGGCCTCGCCTCTCGCCACAACCCGTGAGTTTTTGTGTTTCTCTGGATCTCTCCTGTGCTTGTCTTGACGCTCACGAGACGGTGGATTTCCCTGCTCCGTCCATGATCACCTCATCCTGAACTCTCTCTGCTCTGGGCCCCGGTGGCTCACGCCACTCCTGCCTGGACTAGAGACTGTTTGGCAAAACGCTGCCTACTATAAGCGCCTGTGGTGCCCGTTTGCGACTGCAAATCAGCCGGGCACTATCGGCCGGTTCGGCTCGTTTTGTGTTTTTTATTTTGAAATACCCACTGTTGCCTGGATTCTGTTGTCTTCTTCTCTCCAGTCGCAGAAATCCAAACCTGGCAGAACCGTAGACCGGACTTCCTTTCCTCCGCTTCATAGCCCCATCACTATTGTCATCCTTGTAGCAATAAAACTCACTGTCTTTCACATCCCATCCTGGTTCAGTCTGTTCCATTCCTCTCTCATGCCTGACAGCAGAACAGCATAGTTACTCTAATGCTATGAATTGTATTTCTGATACAGCCATTGATGCACAACGTCCAATTCAGTGGAAGATGAAGATATTTATATTTAAACATGTTCACTTTTGTCAAAGTAACAAATATTTTAGGAAAAATAAAATCAGTTTAACATACACATGATTACAAAACTGAATTTAAGCACAAATGGGAATTTATTAATAGCTAAAATGTTTAGAAGCTTCAACCTTTAATATCAACCAGAACTAATGATGTAACGATTTCTAATAGATCTGATTGTTCAACACTGCGTCATAGGATCAATATAGAAGCAAATGCAAAACAACTCAAACACGTTTCAATAAATCCTCAGAGCATTTCCATAGAGTGACTTTGCATCAGCAGCTCCATGCTCCAGTGATCTGGGAGAGTTTATAGTCCTGAGAGCTGAACACTGGATGACTGACAGCTGTCCTTCATGACAACACAAGACCCAGAAATCCTCCTCATCAGCAACATGACTCTGGTCTCCGTCCTCATCTGGACTCTCCTCTGCTGCTGCTTCACAGGTAAAGTCCAGAGAATCCAACTCCTCTCCTCTATGAACATGTGTCTCTGAAATGAAGCCACTGAACCATGATGCTGCTTCATGTTGTTGTCTCTGTGTCCTCAGAGTCCAGAGGTCAGGTCACAGTGACTCAGCCTGGAGCAGTGAGAACCACACTGGGAGGAAGCGTCACCATCAACTGTAGAACCAGTCAGAATGTTTATGGCAATTACCGTTTAGCCTGGTACCAACAGAAAAGTGGACAACGTCCAAAACTGCTCATTTATTATAGTAGCAGCAGAGCATCAGGGATTCCAAGTCGTTTCACAGGCAGTGGATCAAACTCTGAATTCACTCTGACCATCAGTGGAGTCCAGACTGAAGATGCAGCAGATTATTACTGTCAGAGTGAACATAACATAAACAGTCAGTGGGTGTTGACACAGTGAAAAACCGTCGTACAAAAACCTCCCTCAGTCAAAGTGAACAGAAACTGAACTAACTGCTGCAGAGACTGATCCAGTTCACTGAGTGTGTTAATGTACAAGCACTTAATGAAACCAGGTTCTTCATCTTATCAGCGTATGTGTTTATAATGAGATAATTATTTTACTTTAATTCTATTGATTCCACTGTGGGTAAATTCAGTTGCTACCACAGCTACAAACAACTTGAAAGGTGCGAAAGAATGAAAGTGGAGAATGTGCAAAGAAAATTATATATTTTACAAATGTAACCTTTTTGTAAATACAAACTACTAAACTACTAAACATAAAATCCAAATCAACTATACAAGATAATCTGCACGGTGGCAGCTGTTAGACTGGTTGGTTGTTCAGTCTAACAGCAGTGGGAATGAAGGGTCTGCGATACAGCTCCATCCTACACTGGGAGTGGATCAGTCTCCACTGACAGAGCTGCTCAGAGCCTCCACTGTCTGATGCAGTGGGTGAGAAGTATTGTCCATGATGGATGGTCCAGAAACACACAGGATGAGGACATAAGATACCAGGTTACTGGTAAATCCATGACCACCTGCAGCAGAGGACTGATCTGATTCCTCCTCTACCTGGAGATGAGTTGGAAGCATAGTTGACAGATTTTAACTGTGTAGACACAGAACAGAAAACTTTTTATGTGGTTGAACAGACTGAGGTGAGTGTGAGATGTAGACAAACTCAGAGATGCTGCAGGAACAACTGTCAAAGAAATTAACAGGGAAAAGCCTCCAATGAATCATAAACAGTCACTAGTGTTGGCTTCAGTTTTAGATTCATGTTTCCTTATTTTACATGTTTCCTTATGTTAATCTCTATAACGATATCATCTTTCTTCCAGCTGCATCTGGATCCAACAATTCCTTGACATGTTTCATGACTGACCTGCTTGTACTCGACTTTTTGTTTTGGCAAAACTTCATGACGTGATGAACAACTTGGTTTCATTTGTTCAATTTACTATTTTGTCTGAATTTAAAGCATGTAAATGTATTATTGCAGCAAACTCTTGATTCTGTGATCCACAATAATATCTATAGTTTTTATTTGACTAAATTATAAAATATATTTTATATCCTAACAGATGGTTTTCATTCTGCTACATTCTTCATAGATTTGTTGGATTGTTTGGTTTAAAGAAAACAGAAAAAATCAAATAGCTGAGACTTTATGAGCAGGACAAATCAACTTTTAATTGTATATTTCTGAAAACACACAGATTGTTGTTAAGCAACGACTGAGAGTAAAAGCAGAGTAGAACCAGAACTAAAACACAAATGACACACAAACAGCTCAGGACTGGGAGCACTGGTCTTTGCTCAGAGTCTCTCTGACTGGAGACTGGGAGCCCTGGGAGGCCTCACAGGTCACAGAGTTCACCTTGGTCCACTGGTCTGCAGTGATCCTCATGGTGCTGCTAAAGCTGTAGAGTCCGTCCTTCTCCAGAACTCCAGGGCTCCTGCTGTCGTCAAAGCTGACGCTGCCGCCGCTGGCGTCCACCTTCCAGGACAGAGTCCAGTCTGAGGGGAAGCCCTTGTTGGCCAGACACATGAGCGTGGCCTTCCCCTGCTGCAGCTCCTCACTGGAGGGAGGCAGCACCGTCAGGGTGGGACGAGCATCACCTACAGTAGGAGACACCAGTCAGCTTAGAGGACACACAGCACTCAGCTGTCAATCAAACAGCAGAGACTGGACACCTTCACTGTGACACTTGATTTAGTCCTTTGAGGAGTTTCTGGCAGATGTTTGTTCTGCTCCATCAGTCACTGACTCACACATTGTTTCACTTCCTTTAACAAACCTCTCATGGAAATCAGCTCAGAAACGATCGTCACACAGTTTAACCTGAAATATGTTAAACTACTCGAGAATCTTTACTGAATAAATTACAACTTCTCTCAACCTTTGAATCACAAAATGTTAAGATTTTAATTATGTTCTGTTAAATTGCTCAAATGATTTAAACTAAACTTCAACAACATTTATCACAAACTCATTAACACTCAGAACATTTTGAAACGTCCACGTTTATCCTCATTCATCTCAAGGTTCAAACTGAATTTAGATTCGATTTAACAACAGTTTGTGAGAGAGGAAACAACGTCGACGTGAAAAATATTTCAACAATTAAGAATCAAAGATTTTTCTTCGCCACAAGTTGTTTAAATTTTCAACAGGTCAGGACAGTAAATGTTTCACACTGAGTTTCCAACAAGTTGAAGGCAGAAACATAAAAACCTCAACACAGTCTGTTACATTAAAACAAACATTCTGAGCTGAACACATCCTAAATTAATCTGAAATATAAATTTTCTTTATAGTATTTGTTTGTAAACTTACTTCCAACATTCAGTCTGGTTCCTCCACCGAACGTCCACCACAGTGAAACAAAGTCATTGAGCCGTCGAACAAAAACCTCAGACTGTAGAGACACAGTCTGACTCTAAACTGAGCTCAACTGACAAACTGACAAAATTTCACCTTTAATTTGTAAATCTTTGTTTATTAGTGATTCAGAATTTTCCCCTTGTTTTGTTAAATCTAATTTAGTTTCCAGTCAGATATTTTTCTAAAACTTATTGAAATGAACCTAGTACTTAAAAATGTTTTACTGATCCACCTAATAGAAAAAAATAACATAAATAATCTAAAAGAAAAGCCCTAAAAAGTTTAGAAACATTTCACTTACTTCCAACATTCAGTCTGGTTCCTCCACCGAACGTCCACCACAGTGAAACAAACTCATTGAGCCGTCGAACAAAAACCTCAGACTGTAGAGACACAGTCTGACTCTGACAAACTGAACTAAACCTACAAACCTAGAAGATTCTACTTTACTGTTACATTTAAAGTCTGTCTATCATGTCAACTGACATGTAGTTATTTTTATTATTATTTATTTTTGGTCAAACTTTTCTAAAACATATTTTGTATTTTCTTTCTATATCTGTAGAAACAGTTTTCTTACTTTAGTTATTATGAAGGAAATAGAACAAAAACACATTTTAATTGAAATCTTTCTGTGTTTGACTTACTTCCAACATTCAGTCTGGTTCCTCCACCGAACGTCCACCACAGTGAAACAAACTGGTTGAGTGGTCGAACAAAAACCTCAGACTGTAGAGACACAGTCTGACTCTGACACAAACAAACTCTACAGACACACATGAAAACATTCACTACAACAAACATCATGAAGTAATAAAACATGTTTTGTGTTACAATTATTTACATATTATATGTTTAAACCTGTTCTTATTCTAGTGTGTGTGCTGTAAATGAATGATTCATAACCAAATAGATCAACTTAATGTTCCAAAGATAAACACCATCATGATTATAACATCCTCAGAAGAACGACAGTGGAAGAACCTTTGAACAGAAAAATGACATGACCTTTGACCTCCAGCTTATAATGGGTCACAGATACTTCTACCTTATCCAATAAGGAAACATGATGACACAACGCAATATCAACAACCAACAACATCTTTAGAAATAGTCCAAACAAATAAATATATGTCAAAAGAAATACGACAAAATACACAATATAATATCACTAAATTTCTCTTTATCATATAAACTTACTACATATATATAAAAGCTCAGTGTGTCAGCAACATTCAACTACAAAATCTATAACAACTGGTCAAATTGTAACTGAGGAGACTTCACTACTTCTACCAGTTGTCAGGACATAATCCTGGGATGAAGATATTCTCTGCAGCTGGACTGATCAACACCTTGTGAGCAGTGAGGAGGAGACACTGACGTGGAGACGACAGCTCCAGTGACTGACTGTGTGTGTTTGCATATGTGTCCTGTGTCTGTGCTCCAGCTGTTAAGAGACCAGTGTTGATCAGTGTCTCTCCAGGTCTTTCAGAGACACTGACACAGCGGCAGCACCATGATGATGTCTCTGACTCTACTGCTGGCCACCCTGGGGCTCCTTGTTCAGGGTGAGACTCTCTCTTCAGGATGGAGCCAGGTTCACCACAGTGATGGAGAAACACTGAAACAAGCAGCACTGAGCTTCTTCCATCTGTTCTCCATGTTCAACCAATGATCCTCTTCTGTTTGGATGTGGATCATCTTTCTCCAAACTGGCTTTGTCTCAGTGACTCTTCTCCTCTTTTTCATGTTTACAGGTTCATCAGGTCAAGTTACTGTGACTCAGACTCCTGGAGCTTTGTCTGTCAATCCAGGACAGACTGTTACTATCAGATGTAAAGTCAGTCCCAGTACTAGTTACTGTTTCAGCTGGTATCTTCAGAAACCAGGACAAGCTCCTAAACTTCTAATTTACTGCTCTTCAACCCGTCAGTCTGGAGTTTCTGACCGATTCAGTGGAACAAATTCAGGGAACACTGACTTCACTCTGACCATCAGTGGAGTCCAGACTGAAGATGCAGCAGATTATTACTGTCAGAGTGCTCATAGAATAAACAGTCAGGGTGTGTTGACACAGTGAAAAACCGTCGTACAAAAACCTCCCTCAGTCAAAGTGAACAGAAACTGAACTAACTGCTGCAGCTGAAGCTTCTGATCCAGTTCACTGAGTGTGTTACTGTACAAGCACAGATTATCAGCATATGTGTGATAAGATAATTATTTTATTTTAATTCTTATATTTTCTTATTGATTCCACTGTGGGTAAATTCAATTGCTACCACAGCTACAAACAACTTGAAAGGTGCCAAAGAATGAAAGTGGAGCATGTGCAAAGAAAATGATACATTTTACAAATGTAACATTTTTATAAATACAAGATACTAAACATAAAATCCAAATCAACTATACAAGATAATCTGCACGGTGGCAGCTGTTAGACTGGTTGGTTGTTCAGTCTAACAGCAGTGGGAATGAAGGGTCTGCGATACAGCTCCATCCTACACTGGGAGTGGATCAGTCTCCACTGACAGAGCTGCTCAGAGCCTCCACTGTCTGATGCAGTGGGTGAGAAGTATTGTCCATGATGGATGTCAGCTTGGCCAACGTCCTCCTCTCACCCACCTCCTCCACAGAGTCCAGTGGACAGGACAGAACTGGTTCTCCTGACCAGCTTGTTGAGTCTCTTTCTGTCCCTGGTAGATGACGACATCATCCACCCTGATGTCCAGCCTGTAGGAAAACTGCAGCGGGTCCATCCCAGCGCTCACCACAGAGTGAAGGTGGCTGAGCATGAGCCTCAGTCATCAGATGGGAGGTCAAGGCAACTGCTCTGTAGTGGTTTGGCTCCTCAGTGTGTGTTGAACCAGAAACACACAGGAGGAGAACATAAGATACCAGGTTACTGATAAATCCATGACCACCTGCAGCAGAGGACTGATCTGATTCCTCCTCTACCTGGAGATGAGTTGGAAGCATAGTTGACAGATTTTAACTGTATAGACACAGAACCGAAAACTTTTTAAGTGGTTGAACAGACTGAGGTGAGTGTGAGATGTAGACAAACTCAGAGATGCTGCAGGAACAACTGTCAAAGAAATTAACAGGGAAAAGCCTCCAATGAATGATATACAGTCATGAGTTTTGGCTTCAGTTTCAGATTCATGTTTCCCTATTTAATATGTTTCTTCATGTTAATCTCTGTAAAAATCTCATCTTTCTTCCAGCTGCATCTGGATCCAATGATTCCTTGACATGTTTCATGACTGACCTGTTTGTACTCGACTCAATTTTTGTTTTGCCTCTAACTGCAAAACTTGACACATGATGAACAACTTGGTTTCATTTGTTCAATTTACTATTATGTCTGAATTTAAAGCATGTAAATGTATTATTGCAGCAAACTCCTCTTCATTCTGTGATCCACAATAATATCGATAGTTATTATTGGACTAAATTATTAAATATATTTTATATATTAACAGTAGTGGATGGTTTTCATTATATGTTCTCCTCCTGTGTGTTTCTGGTTCAACACAGACTAAGGAGTCAAACCACTACAGAGCAGTTGCCTTGACCTCCCATCTGATGACTGAGGCTCATGCTCAGCCACCTTCACTCTGTGATGGACCCGCTACATTCTTCATAGATTTGTTGGATTGTTTAAAAAAAAAAAACTGTAAAAAATCAAATAGCAGAGACTTTATGAGCAGGAAAAATCAACCTTTAATTGTTTATTTCTGAAAACACACAGATTGTTGATGAACAACGACTGAGAGTAAAAGCAGGACTAAAACACAAACAGCTCAGGACTGGGAGCACTGGTCTCTGCTCAGAGTCTCTCTGACTGGAGACTGGGAGCCCTGGGAGGCCTCACAGGTCACAGAGTTCACCTTGGTCCACTGGTCTGCAGTGATCCTCATGGTGCTGCTAAAGCTGTAGAGTCCGTCCTTCTCCAGAACTCCAGGGCTCCTGCTGTCGTCAAAGCTGACGCTGCCGCCGCTGGCGTCCACCTTCCAGGACAGAGTCCAGTCTGAGGGGAAGCCCTTGTTGGCCAGACACATGAGCGTGGCCTTCCCCTGCTGCAGCTCCTCACTGGAGGGAGGCAGCACCGTCAGGGTGGGACGAGCATCACCTACAGTAGGAGACACCAGTCAGCTTAGAGGACACACAGCACTCAGCTGTCAATCAAACAGCAGAGACTGGACACCTTCACTGTGACACTTGATTTAGTCCTTTGAGGAGTTTCTGGCAGATGTTTGTTCTGCTCCATCAGTCACTGACTCACACATTGTTTCACTTCCTTTAACAAACCTCTCATGGAAATCACCAGAGAGAAAGAGAAACTGTCCTCACACGACCTGAGATACAACAAACTGAACCAGATGATGAACTTAATCCAAAATTTCAATCAATAAGTTTGAAAACACCAGATTAAACTATTTTAATTATTTCCACTTTGTTTCCTCCACCAAACGTCCACAACAGTAAAACAAACAGTTTAAGTGGTTGCACAAAAACACAAAAAGTGTAGAGACACAGTCTGACTCTGAACTGAACTAAACCTTAAAACCTTCAAAATTCAGCTTTGCCACAGATTAAGAGTAATCTGTTAAGATTCATGTAATATTTCATATTTATAAATCAAGATTTATAAATTCTTGCTGATAACACAAAGCTTTAGATCATAGTAAAAAATAATTTATCCAAATTTAAATTTATGAACAGCTACAATCTATTCTGATAAACAAAAAACAAGGAGAACAAATGTGACTGTAATAAAAAAAAATGTGAATCAAAAAATGTGACTTACTTCCAAATTCCACTTTAGTTCCTCCACCGAACGTGAACCACAGTGAAACAAACTAATGAAGTGGTCGTACAAAAACCTCAGACTGTAGAGACACAGTCTGACTCTGACACAAACAACCTCTACACACACAGACTCAGTGACAGAAAACAAGACATAAACTGTCAGTAAAGTTTGAATCATTCAATTTCTTTCATATTTGCCATCATTTTAACAGGTCTTTCATCAAAATTGAAGGCTAAATATTTAAAATCAGTGACATTTTTTTCTGAAATCAAACTGCAAAGATTCAGGCAGAAATAATGATCCACTGATAAACATCATCATGATCATATAGATCACTGATAAACATCTTTCATCATTTATCTTACTTGTAAAATGCCTTGAGATGACTGATGTTGTGAATTAGCACTATATAAATAAAATTGAATTAAATCATTGTGATCATATTGATCACTGATAAATATCATCGTTGTATCAATTGCTCCTCCTCACACAACCAAAACATTCCTTCCTGGACTTTACTGTAGAGCCCAGCAGAGGTTTAAACTGTAAATAGTTGTGTAATTGTGTGGTTGGTTGTAGTAATAATAATAATGTGTAGTTGTTTAGAGATATCTTCTGTTTTGTTGGTGAAACGTATATAATAGTTATTGTAAATAGTTGAACGGCAGCGTGTGGTAGATGATTCATGTTTCAAAACTCATCAGTCCTGATCAGAAACTCTCTGTACTACCAGAGTCAAAGGCTGTGGTTCATCCAGCCAAAGCAGCTTTGGGTCGTGCGATGCATCGGATGCAGATGTTTTCTTCTCCACCTTCTACTTGCTGGATGCCTCTTAGCTCTACCTTAGACACGTTAGCATCCAGAGCCTGGGTTTGCTTCCATATGCTGGTTTTCTGTATGAAGACCAGTGTAATAGTATATACATAATATATATAATGAGGAGACTGACTGCATACCAATAAATACCAAATAAACACATTAATGACCTATTGAACATCTAAACTTACTTCATCTAAAGTGGAGACCAGTGTCAACATTCAACTAAAATCCAACTGGTCAAAACCTCTAGAACAGCTACAAACTGGACTATGTGGTGAAATAAAGATTCTCTCTGCAGCTGATCTGATCCCATGTGCATCACATTTTCCTCCTTTCCTTTCATCACAGTTTAACTTGGTGAAATCACTTTGTCCTAAACGTGTCAAGTCACTAATGACTCCAACCACATTATTCAGGTTGATCAGTAAATGTGGAGAGTGAAGCTCTGAGCAGTGAGGAGGAGACACTGACGTGGAGACGACAGCTCCAGTGACTGACTGTGTGTGTTTGCATATGTGTCCTGTGTCTGTGCTCCAGCTGTTAAGAGACCAGTGTTGATCAGTGTCTGTCCAGGTCTTTCAGAGACACTGACACAGCGGCAGCACCATGATGATGTCTCTGACTCTACTGCTGGCCACCCTGGGGCTCCTTGTTCAGGGTGAGACTCTCTCTTCAGGATGGAGCCAGGTTCACCACAGTGATGGAGAAACACTGAAACAAGCAGCACTGAGCTTCTTCCATCTGTTCTCCATGTTCAACCAATGATCCTCTTCTGTTTGGATGTTGATCATCTTTCTCCAAACTGGCTTTGTCTCAGTGACGCTTCTCCTCTGTTTCATCTTTGACAGGTTCATCTGGAGACATCGTCCTGACTCAGACTCCTGGAGCTTTGTCTGTTGCTGCAGAACAGACTGTTACTATCAGATGTAAATCCAGTTCAAATATTGGTGATGACATCAACTGGTACCTTCAGAAACCTGGAGAAGCTCCTAAACTCCTGTTTTATGATACTACAATTCGTCAGTCTGGAGTTCCAGATCGTTTTAGAGCAACAGCAGCACATGGTACTGATTTCTCTTTAATCATTAGTGGAGTTCAGACGGTTGATGCAGGAATTTATCACTGTCAACATAACAGCCTCCCGTTCACACAGTGAAACAACGTCGTACAAAAACCTCCTGCAGCTGCAGAGGAACTGATCTGAACTAATAGTTACTGTTCATTCAACACACAAACAGGTGGTTTCACCTCAGAATATTATGGCTTTTGTTAATTATTAATTAATAAATTTTTATTTTTTGAAATTTAGCTCATTTTTAAATGTGAAAAGTCCCAAGCTATCATATAAACATTAACACTTTTCAACTGGTTCAGTAAATGTTGAGCCATTTACTGACAATAATAGAAAGTTTATAAATATATGATGGGTTTTTAATTAAGATTTTTCATTTAAATTCCAAATGATATTGATCCATTAAAAAAATGAAGCCACTCTAACAATTTTTTCATTGATAAATTATACAGTATTTATGTAAACATACTTTTATTGTTCAACATTTTCACAAGTTAAATCAAATTACCACAATTCATTTATACAAACAATTAAAGAACAAATGTAAATGTATTAATGTTTTAAATTCAACAACAGCCTGATTTCTCATAGACCTTATTGTATAACATTACAACATAGTATCAGTATAGAAGCAAATGTAGAAGAATCCTCAGAGCATTTCCATAGAGTGACTTTGCATCAGCAGCTCCATGCTCCAGTGATCTGGGAGAGTTTATAGTCCTGAGAGCTGAACACTGGATGACTGACAGCTGTCCTTCATGACAACACAAGACCCAGAAATCCTCCTCATCAGCAACATGACTCTGGTCTCCGTCCTCATCTGGACTCTCCTCTGCTGCTGCTTCACAGGTAAAGTCCAGAGAATCCAACTCCTCTCCTCTATGAACATGTGTCTCTGAAATGAAGCCACTGAACCATGATGCTGCTTCATGTTGTTGTCTCTGTGTCCTCAGAGTCCAGAGGTCAGGTCACAGTGACTCAGCCTGGAGCAGTGAGAACCACACTGGGAGGAACCGTGACCATCAACTGTAGAACCAGTCAGAATATTTATAGCAACTATCTCTCCTGGTACCAACAGAAAAATGGAGAACGTCCAAAACAACTCATTTATTATACTAACAGTCGAGCATCAGGGATTCCAAATCGTTTTGCAGGCAGTGGATCAAACACTGACTTCACTCTGACCATCAGTGGAGTCCAGACTGAAGATGAAGCAGTTTATTAATGTGTTGACACAGTGAAAAACCGTTGTAAAAAAACCTTCCTCCGCCAAACTGGACAGAAACTGAACTAACTGCTGCAGTTGGAAGCTACTGACACACACACACTTGTTTCACTACACTTGTTGAAACACACATTGACAAAACTTATATAATAAATATATTTACAATATATTTATTTATTTACACTGACTCCAAGCTAAACCATGAAACACACAGTCTTAATAAAATGCTTTTAGAAGTAGTGTGGAGTTAATTGTCCACATAAGAATAGCAGTGGAACAAACTTGGAATAGTGCAGTGTCATGACCTTTGACCTCAGACTTGGTCACATATATTCCTACTTTATCCCAATACGAGAAAACATGAGGACAACATCAAAAATCTACAACATGATCACAAATAGTCCAAATAATAAATAAATAAACACTTTTTCTGTAACATGTAAATGTACTTTATCGAAAGAAATGCAGAACTTACTTCATCTGCATGACAGACTGTTACTATCATGTTGTTTAGAAACAACAACAGAAAGTAGAATAACACCAGCTCTTCACTAGAGGAAGGCAGCACCGTCAGGGTGGGTTGGAGCCAACCCATTGCAGTACAAAAGACGAAAGAGGTTGAAACTATACGTTTGGATGAAACAGATCTTTAGGGTTTAATTTCCCTCACGCAGGTCGGTTACCATGGTAACAGTTAGGCATCACTGCTGAACCATGTCAACAGGCAGGTTTCAGTACTAAAGATAAAATGCAAAACACATCAGAGGGACAGTTTGTTCCTAATATATAATATTTATTTGTTATGTTCTTATACTTTGCTTCAATAAACTATCTGGGCTTCGTTTGAGAACAGAGGAGGCTGGAATCCAGAGAGGAGCAGACTGGCCAGTGTTTATGAAAAGCCAAACCCGACGGACTCGTAGCTTCTCCCATGACGTCCTAACATAATTGGAGGCTTGTCCAGGTTCCAGGAAGACGTGGCACATTTCTAAAGTCTTTACTTTAAGCTTTTTTTCATCCTTGTTATACTGATATTTGTTTAAAAATGAATTCAAGTCTTGTCAAAAGGGACATTTGACATTGTCAGTGTCAAAGCCTTTAGAAGCAACTCAAGTTCTTCACTGCTCACTAATCATCATTGGAGGCGTTTTCTGTTTGTTTTTTTCTGGTTTTTGGTGAATGTGGCAGAGACGACCTGTCGATCGTTGACGTTCCAATCTCTATTTTAAATGTTTGCATTGCATTTTCCCGTTTTTAAAACATAATAACAGCACCAGGCTGAACAAAGTTGTAAGAGACTTGAAACATTGTGTCTGCGAATAGTCTGAAAAAACAGAAGACAAGAGAGTGGCGACATCTAGAGGCCACACTGGCTCCAGCTCTGTCTTTCATCTTGTTCTGTTGGTTGCAGGGGGCCAAAAAAAACCCATCATTCCCTTATTCATGAAGTTAAATACAGCCACAGACAAACTCTGAGAAATCCTGATCCTTTATTTGACTGTGACAAATTACATTACTGACGGATAATTACAGGTTGTGTAATGAAAGACCAACAAGAGAAACTCATCAATAAACAAAGAGCTCAGGACATTTTGTGGTTAGTCTGAATGTGGAAGCAGCTTTAAAGATCTTTTAGCCAGTCAAAGGTGGAGTCGAGCTTTTAGACACGTACTGAAGAGACTCACAGCAAACTGTGCCAACACATCTTGTCCAGTGCTTCCCTCTAGTGTCACGATTCACTCAGCAATGAGCGCAGATAAACCAGAACTGCTGAAAGAGTTTAAAAAGTGGTTTATTGCAGCCTTTGCTCTGTGTCTAACACCACCAACAACTACATCATCTCAAAGTATGAGCATATTAAATGCCTTGCAATAGTATTTATACAGTTATGTCACATTACAACCACAAGCTTTAATGCACTTTACTTGGTTTATATTTTATTTTACACTATCCTTCGACTTCTTGTTCATCCGTCGCATAGAATCCCAGTGAAATGCATTTCAGTCTGTGGTTGTGAAAACGTGGACAAGCTCTGTACTAATCCTTTGTTAGTCACACGTCACTGTGCTGCGCCTACAGAGGCACCGGCCTTTTCTAAACTTCAGGCAGCGTTCATCGTCTTTCAACCAGTCCTGTTGAATCTGAACATAAAGTGAAATGTGTGGAATCACTAGTGAAGAAGCCCAAACAGAAGAATATCACTTCATGTTAACGTGAAGACGAACGAGCCTCTGCTACATCTGGGGCTTTGTTGGTGTCTACTCGGTGGTTAGGTTACTCACATGGTGCTCTGTGTGTTCAGGCTGGATGGCTCTCTTTGACGGTTTGAAGGCAAACACATTCAGGCGTGTATTTGAGAAGAAACTTGATAAGGACGACGATAAAGACTATTTGCGTGTGCAGCTCCTTCTACAGAGAAACTTCACTTAATGTTCCCTACAGGCATGATCCCCATTTATCACAGTTCACCTGCCAATGCTAGGACTTTACAGTTATACCGAGCTGTGTTGTCATTCTATGGTACATTCATCATCTTTGATGTCTAACTGAAGGAGTCATTTTTCAGCTTGTGTGGGTTTTTGTGTTGCTGTTCATCCAGGAGATTCTCCTGGTAAAACAAAGACTACATAAAAATAAAATAAATAAATGAAAAGATCATCACCTCCGGTAGCAAAATCAATGTTTCGTGTCATTCCATTCAAATGTCCGAGACCAAGAGTTCAAGGGGGAGATTAAAAAGAAGAACCCCCCCCTCCTTTTTCTGAAAGATGAATGGTACTTGATACACGTCTGCTTTCAGTGGACTTCTTTGTGACTATGGTGAAGAGATGAAGACACCCACTGTATCAAAGTTAATGACCTGGGAGCAGGCGTCAGGAATAAAGTAGAGTTCAACTCTTTGCTCCTCCTTCCATCTCTGCCTCAAGTCCCCCCCCAACATTTCTCAAACCCTCTCGTGTGAATTAACAGTGTCCTTTCCGGAGGCACGAGAGTCGGTGAGGAGAGGCATCCGTTGCGACATGCTAAGGATGTGCGTCTAGGTGGAACGAGGGGAGGGGGGTGTTACCATATGTGAGATTCACAGTGAGTCATTTTGATGACACCCACCCCTCCACCTAGCCGGCGGTAGTTCATTCCTCCGTACAGCCTGGACAGAAAACACAAACATTAATGGTACGCTGTAAATATTAGTTCAGTCATATTCACTTCTGATGTGTCACCTACCTCCATGTGTTAGCATCAGGGTCATAAACCTCTATAGTTTTGAGATACGTCGTCCCATCAAAGCCTCCTACAGCCATCAGCTGACCGTTGACAACAGCCAAGCCCACCTGCAGACACAATCAACGTCAGTCTCAAACAGAAGCTCTTCAAGTAACGTTTAACTTAAGTCAGTTATCTCATTACTGGCTAACTCAAGCAATTAAATAATTTACCAGATTAAATTCTGTCTAATCTGCGGTGGATAAGCCACAACGAACACAAACCCGTTTCAACCCATCTCTAAATCCCCAACACCCACTCACCCCGCTCCGCCTGGATGTCATCGCGACTACAGGAGACCACTGGTTGGTCCTGGGGTTGTAGCGCTCCGCACTGCTCAGCTCTGTGGTGTCATCTCTGCCTCCAACAGAATAGATCATGTCCTGGTAGACGGCACAGCCGAGGTGCTTCCTCCTGGTCCCCATTGGAGAGACGGTGTGCCAGCGGTTCTCCTGAGGGTTGTAGCGTTCCACTGCAGAGGCAAGAGGAGAATTTTAATATTGCAACTACAAGACTTTAAGCTTATCGAACTTGAGTCATAATTCTGACAGCTCAATGCTTTTGTTGTCAGGGCCATGCCTGTATTTAATGGTGACGTCCCATCAGATCCTCCAACAGCATATAAGAAGCCCCCAAGCACAGCCACAGCTACACCGAGTCGCCTGGTGCTCATGGAGGCCACACGGGTCCATTTGTTTTCCTTCGGATCGTATCTGAGGAACAGAGAAAACGATTGATAGACGCAATAATTCTGTTTCAACATAATTACTCACTCAATCTTTATATGATGTGTGCATGATGATGAACGTGGTTATGTGAAAGTGTTGTTAAATAAGTGTTGAACTTGAGTTGAGAAAGAAAGAAAGATGAAAGCTGTAAAACTGTATTGACTGGTACCTTTCCACAATGTTGAGACAGGAGACCCCATCCTGTCCTCCTACAGCGTACAGGTAACCGCCGAGGACAGCCACGCCCACACTGGTCCGACAAGTGCTCGTAGGGGCCACGTCGCTGCTCCACTGGTTGGTCTTAGGATCATATCTGAAACAACAGCAACATTTAGAAGAAAAAAAAACGAAACTAAAAACTGTCCAACTGTCCACCATCGCTCACCTTTCCACCGAATTTAGATATGACGAACCATCGTGACCTCCCACAGCATAGAGCAGGTCGTCCAGGACACTGACGCCAACCCCGCATCGCCGCTTACTCATGGACGCCACCATTCTCCACTCGTTGGTCTGAGGGTCGTAACGTTCCACGCTGGAAATGGCATCTCCGCTGCACCAGCCCCCAACTGCAGGACAAGCCAACAGGGTGAGAAGAAAGAATATCCCGCACTATTTCACACTGACTAAAGGTGGATAGGTTTAAAAAGGTCAGCAAATGGTTTGCCATAAAATTCTTGGTTTTATTTGTAGGGGCTCCTGGTACCGACCTGCAAAAAGTACCTCTCCACAGCGTATGGGTTTCCTTGGACGTGTTCTGGGGCCCTGCATCAGGGGTCTCTCCTGAGGCAGCAGTAGGTAATTCTTAGCCTCATCAACCAGGTCTCTGAAAAGACACATGTAATTCAAGCGTCAACTTAAGCATTTGGAGCAAAATAGGGAAATAAACTGGGAATTTAAACTAAATCTTCACCAGGTGCATTTTCCCACCTGCACTCCTCGTCACTCTTGATGAGAGGATCTGAGCCCACGGTGCCCACCAGAAACTTGGGGCTAAGCAGCGGCAGACGGACGTGCTGCAGGACCTGTACAACACGTGATCCAGAAGCCATTTTATTCCCAGGGATCACTTCTGGCACAGCAGCTTAATGAAGAAATCATCGACAAACCTGGGGGAGCTGCGGCCTGCGTTCCTGGATGCTGTATTTCACCCAGGCCATCACGGCGTTGAAAACCTGCTCCTCGCTCCGCACATTGAGCTCGTCGCTAGAAATGATGTCAATCAACTGGTTGGCAGGCAGCAGCATGAACTCTTCACTCTCCATCACCTGCCACACAACACTGAGATTGACAATCGGGTCTGCGCCTTGGACACAATCTATTTACATAACGACAAAGTGATGTGGCTCCAAAACAGGAAAACCAAAAACGTTTTTCATGCAGCACTTCAGTGTCATTTTTAATGTGTGCCGGAGAAGGAAGGACTTACCCCAAGGTTTAAAATGCCAAAATGATCCATTTTGTAAAATTAACATGTGCACAAAAATGTAATTATCAATACTGTCCACTAGATGTAGCTGTTTAACCTGTTGAGAATGTGATTGTGGCTCCTGATGTAGTGAATTTTTAAGAAAGTCAGGAACTGGTTTCAGTAAAATACATGTGTGAAAATTAATCTCCTTCTTAATGCAGTGTAGCTCCTGGCCTTTCATTTGCCATGAATTCTGGGTAAATGATCAACCATACCGTGTTCCAATCACACTGGTGGAAATTGTTTTTAAAGCATTCGGTTACAACATAGAGCTTCTGGCTGCATTAAATCTCAGTGCAGTGCAGTAGGTGGAGCAGAGCTGAGCTGCTGTGGTTGTCTTAACGTGCCAGGACCGAGTATTCTTGGAAACTTGTCAGTCAGGATCTGGACTGTTCCTTTTGTCAGACCAAAACATAAGGTCACATTTACTGCTGTATAACAACTTGTCACACTAGCTCCCTAAAGCTCTTTCCCTTCTCAACATTATCATACACCAGGTATGACTGGTTAGAAACGTACTGTTAAACACAGGCAGATTAAACAAGGAGAGATTCTATTTTCTAGGTCTAGATTCTATTTTTATAAAGACTTACCTGATACAAGATTAAAGTTAAAGCTGACAAAGCAAACACTAGAGAACAAACTAAAACTTGCCCCTTAACATCCGCTTTGGACAGATGAGGATGATGAAAGTCACAGTCATACTGATGCTGCATCAGCGCTGAGACTAACTTACAATAAAAATATTATGACAAGAATAAAGAATTAATTTCACTGTACCAAACCCAACTGAAACTGGATCCTCAGTTTAAACAGGACCTGTTTAAGTTCTCTTGTCGGTCCACTGTAAGCCAACCACGAACCAGCATCACTTGTGATTTGGAATTATAAGAGCAATTTCTGCAATATTCAACTACATGCTCCAAACCCATGTGCACTGACACTGATTTAATTCTCTGCTTTTTTTGTGTTTCTCTTTGCTTTAAGAAGCCAATTCTAGAGGACTGTAAAGTAAAAACCTGCAAAGAATTTGAACGGACTGTAGAAAGTTGTTATATGTCATATATATATTTCCATGTCTGTGTTCTTACCTCTTGAAAATTGTGCTGTGTGAATTTGTCTGCAATGCGAAGCAGCTCACGGCATGAGTGTGTGTCGGCAAACGCTCTGATGCCCAGACAGTTGGAAGGATCCAGCTGCCTCTTGAGGAACTCACAGCAGGCCTCCTGGATCTCAGCCAGCTGGAGAAGGCAGGCTGCCGGGAGCAGCGTCTGAACGTTCCCCTCCTCTACAGTCACCTGGAGGCGGGAAGGGCAGAACACAACAAGGTCTTCATATAAAGTTAACAAGAACCTACCGGCAACGTATCGAACAACTGATTCTGTCCCATCTTAGACATCAAGACATGAAGCATGTTGTCACTCTCCCTGCAGGCATGGCCTCAGGGAACAGGCAAGTGAAAGCTCAGCGTCAGGCAGGTAAATAGAATAAATGAAGAGAATGAAGCTTGTGACTCTCACAGCTCAGCAGAGGATCGATCTAAAGAGACCTGAAACAGAGCTTCCGATAAAAATACGCTTGTTCAAGCACCTAGAAACCTTTTATTTGTTAAAGCATAATCTGGGAATCAATTATTCATAAAAAAAAAGTAACTAAAGGTTGTCTTCAAATTCTTTCTCAGATTATCATTGTAGCCTCATGCTGCTACCAGCACTTGTGTTCGCTCTCTTTGATCAGGTCTAATTAGTCCTCCTTGGAACAGGTCTCTGTAAAATTAAAAAACTTATTTATTCATGTGGGGTATGACTCGAGTTTTCCATGGATCCATTTTGAATTGTCCTCCTGCTTTTTAACCTGTGAAAATCCTCCTTTGTCAGCATTTAAACAATAGCGCAGCATAACACAAAAGAATGAAGTAGGATTCCAACCATGCAGAATACCTTAAGTAACCTGACTGATCATTTACTCAGTACTAATAGTGGTCATATAATGAAGATGCCTTAATAAATATACAAGCTCTTTTTCACTGATATACCAGATTTGAAAGTCACATTGTTAGCATTTGTACAACAGCATCTGAGCAAGTACGGTCAAGTGGATGCACTTTGAAAACAGTTGGTTCTGCCCGATGCCAGTTAGCAGTAACGCTTTCCTGTTACCTGTGATGTGTAGGCAAAGTCAATGAGCAGCTCCATGGCTCTCTCGTCGATGTCGCGGATAACCACCTCAGTCTGTCGGCTTTCTGCCAGCTCTCCCGTGAACATCGCCCTGCAAATAATATGCAAATTAATCATCCCAACCAGCAGTGTTCCATCTGAATGTTGACCTTAGCGTTCAAGTACCTGAAATAGGGGCTGCATGCGGACAGGATCACGCGGTGAGCGTAAATCTTCTTGGCACCCACCACCAGCACCACGTCACACAGCTCACGGTGTTTCCTCAACAAGTTGATCACCTCTAGGGTCTGCCGCGGGTGTTTGTCTGAGATGTAGGGCATGCGTGCAGGCTGGGGGACCCCTTCAGGGAGGTTGTTGGGGTCCCCCAGAGTACAGCGGCTGGTGATGTCCATTCCAGTGGTGTCTTGGCGTGCGCTGGTGGCCCTTAACAGTTTCCCGGGCGATAATAACGCAATTAATCAATGTATAAACTTCACATTACTGTCTACATCTCCCTTTTATGTTATTTTACATGAGAAACCTGCAAATCTATAATATACAGCATAAATAAATATATAACAATTCATATCATAAGTCAAACCATCTTCCAATTATAGCTATTATCTATAGATAACTATAACTTTATGAGACTCATTCTACTGCTGCTTTGTTTTTTCTGCTTATACTACTAGGGGGAAAAAGTGTACTTTCAACTGTGCATGTGTGGTTCAACACCTGTTGCCAGCAAGAGACCACTGTAGCACGGGGGTTGTGTTGAGTGCTGAATTTGGACGTGCCCTACGACCGTCACACAACACAGGTGTCATATTAAAAAGGAGCAGCGCATCTATTTTGAGCCGTTACGCCGAGTATGTCAAATCTATTTTAAAAATTTTAGTGATAGGCAACATGGAAAATATAAACCATAACAAGGCTTAATCCAAAACTAAAAACTCTCTAAAACTAGGCTTAAAACCTTTCTTTTTGACAAAGCTCACAGTTAGAGATGGTTCTGAACAATCTCTTAGTTAAGCTGCTATAGGTTCAGACTGCTTAGGGACCTCCTTCATTCACTGGGCTACTCTGTTTTTCTATTTATTCTATCCACTAACATGCCACCATGTCCACATCAGACTAACTTTGTCTGTTTTTCTCTCGTAGTTGTGCTTCTCCCTTTCTGTTTCTCTCTCTCTGTCCTCATCTCCTTCAGTTGCTGGTCCAACCATCCTGCCTGTGTCTGTTGCTGCTTGTTTTGCTGTTGTTGTTTTCTCTCTTCTCTATCCCTTCACCCCAACCGGTCAAGGCAGATGGCCGCCCACATTGAGCCTGGGTCGCCGGATATTTCTTTTCCTCCACTGTTGCTATTAAAATGTACAATTTATTGATTGGCTACAGTTAAAAGCTTGCTCTATGTGGGATTTGTTGGGTTTAGTTGTAGAAGGTCTTAAACCTTACTTGTAAAGTATGGATAGTACGCTATGACGCTATATATATTAAATTGAATTGAATTTAAGACACATTTAGGAGACTGTAAACTTTAATCAAAGACATTGCTAATGACACCAGCTGTCTTGTTGCAGAAACCAGGTGTGCTGCTTGAACCTCGTCTCAGACAGAAGAGCTTATGTTCTCCTTCATTGTCAGGCAGAGAGCACAAATCACAATTCCCTCAGTTATGGTAAATCAGGCTGGATAGAAAGCATCAAGTCACTGGTGCAACATTAAACACAACACTGCCAACTCTACGCTTGACCTCTTTTAGAAAAAGCTTTCAATGTCTACACAATGTTTTCTCAAACGGTGAGTAGTGGTGTGTTATGGCACAACTAAGAAGTCCTAATGGATTCTGGATATAGATTGTGTTGAGAGAAGCTGCGTCTATCACATAGTGGAATCGTAAGGTTTGCAGTTGCTTGGATGTTTTTCTTAGATCCTACAGATTTCCTAGTTGCGTAAGAAGGTTTGACACTTGGAAAGGTTCAGTACTGTTTGAAGCCTTTTTCTATAAGCTATAGATAGCATCTGTCAGACAGTGGAATGCCTGAGCCTCAGAAATAGCTCGGTAACCCTTTCTAGAATGGTCAATGCAGTTAGATTTATTGATCAGGAAGATTATATTTTTACTCATTCACTTTATGCATATACCAAAGGTGCTGGTGGGGCAGTTGGACTTCTTTTAAGTTCTTATAGATACTTCCCCTGTCATACAATTCATTATAATCCTTAAATAGTCCAAAATTCTACAATTTCAATTTTAATCAAACCTAAAAATACTCAAGTAACATGAAAGTATTCATGAAAATATAATTTATTTATAATTTTATAGTTTGCCTTTACTCAGGTTCCCTTAGTTTGATGCGAACATAACTCTGATGATCTAAAACAGACTTAGCATTCCTCCATACATAAATACTGGACCTACCTGCGCATTGGCTTTACATCCATGCACTGAACAGCAAAGTTTGATCCCAAAGCCAGAGGTTAACCTGCAAAAGCAATAAATCAGACTCTCAGTTTTAGACAATGCATGTCAGCTAAAATAGCTTTTCTTTGTTGTGGTTTGAGCCACACCCCTGTCCTGCCACTTACTGGATTTTATGTATTGCTTCATTCTAAAAGCGATGAGGATGATCTATTTACTCATGCTAAGTCACCACCTTTTATTCCTCTGCAAGGTATTGTCACTGAACACGGTCACCTTACATGCATTTGTAAAATGTATGCTGCGCGTGTATTGGCACTGTATCATGGGAGCGTAATCAACTGTGTGTTGTAGCAAACTTTTAGCTTTTTTCTTCCACCACCGCGGCAGCTTGGGGTTCAGTGTCTTGCCCAAGGACACTTCGGCACATGACTGGGGAAGCCAGGAATCGAACCACCGATCCTACGATTGGTGGTCAACAGCTCTACCTCTGAGCCATTGCCGCACCCTAGTAGAAGACTTAAGGATATTAGGGATTGCTAGACAATTAGACTGGGTTTGTTGTATTAAGGGAGGTTACAAGAATGACTAGATGACATCATTTCCAGTAGATGATGTAGATCCTTTTCCTTTGTTGGTTTGTAATCCGAACCAGCAGGCAACGTGTCAAACTGCTATTTATTATTAAAACGACTGAACATTTGACACTGAACATAGTTTTTGGTTTGGTAAAATTAGATGTAGATAGCTGGGACCTGAAAGCTGGAGCCTTACCACAGATTAACCTTATTACAGTCATTCCCCAGCACCTGGTAAACAAGCTGAGCACACTGGGTCAGGGCACCATCATCTCTAACTGGATATTAGATATACCCAGGGACAGATCCCAATTTTTGATCTACATTCTGGTTTACAAAACCTCATCAAAGATCAACATTAACCAGTGACGCTTTAGACCATAAGCAAGATAATAAACCATCTCTTTCAGCCGTACAGTACATCTTCCATGAACACGGCATGAGCCACTAGAATCATTCAAGACTCCCGCACATTATTACAAAGTGGTTCAGATGTAAACTCAACATTAGCTACGAGTCAACACATGCTCAACGCGAGTCATCTAGCACAATTTAATATTAGAATGCTTCTAATTAGGCTGTATTTACTGTACATGGCATTTACAGTAAAGTCTTCTTAGAATTGACAAGTAGCTTAGCTAACTTAACAGTTTGTTATTAGCAAGTCTAGCTAATACAGCCGCCAGCTAACGCTAACAGATAAGATTACCCCAGTTACTTGAGGTGTGGTGAGAGGAAGGGTTCATTGGCGTGTAGGTGAACAGAATATACGTCCACTTCTGAGACTACACTTATTTCTGCAGAACTGTCAACCAAGCTAAGCTGGCTAAGTAGTTAGCCTACAAGCCAGGCTATTACCCAGGGCACTGGACACTAGGTTAGCGTTGATGCGTTGTGCTATCGGTAGCTCTGTGCTCACTAAACATACGACTAAAGTTAAAGTGGACACAAGCACCAAAAGGGACATTAAACGAGGAAACATCCGTAAAGGGATTCAGAAGTTAGCATGCTCAGAACCTTCACCGCCGCTTGAGGGTCTGTCTGAGCATCTGATCGCAAATCAAACCACCAACTGGTTGTTTTAAACAGTGCTGTGTAACGTGTCAGTACCGGTAAGAAAGGCTACCTCCTGACAAAGCGCAGACAGATTCCACACGTTACTTACCTTATATTTCCATCCCAACAAGACAGAAAACCCCCCAAAAGTTGCTAATGTTTACAATTTAATCCCGTTCGCTAACACTGCTACTTTTCTTTCTGGGGAACTTGCGCATGCCACATACGTAACGTCATGTCCGGTGTAACCAGCGGTTGTGCTTTCAAAATAAAAGTATTGGATTACGTAATTGCCGGAGACCACATTTTAGGCGTTTATTTCTGATGACAAGGTAATCTGTTATTTATAATTCCGCTCCAGAGCGTTACAGATAGGAAAAGCTTTGTTCTGTAGGATCTGAATTACTCTGGCTTAAAACAAAGTGACACATACTATAAATAAAAGTAGCATATTTACACCGAGTACATGTTTTGGTCCATAGAGAGTGTGTAGGATAATTTTAAAGCAAATATTGGTGGCCAAAGCTGAACAAACCGTATTT
The DNA here is from genome assembly GCA_030770545.1 of Macropodus opercularis. Taxonomy (NCBI): domain Eukaryota; kingdom Metazoa; phylum Chordata; class Actinopteri; order Anabantiformes; family Osphronemidae; genus Macropodus; species Macropodus opercularis. Next base: position 4,247,724 of record CM061105.1, read on the forward strand.
ATACTACTAATTTGAATCAAAATCATCACAGTTATTTTATGGGTAATTATTATTTATATCTGCCTAAAACCTGTGCAGAAAAAATAAACATTATAAATTTGTATTTCATATGTTCTCCCTATCTTCACTCTTTAGTTCAGCAAGATAAATGCATCCTAGTTTAGTTTATATCAAGTTAGGTGTTTGTTTTTTTTACTTATCCTAATCATAAACATTGAGATGAAAGTGCAAAACTACAGTAGTACAGTGAAGTAAATTTTCTTTCTGAAAGCCATTGAAATGTCCCACATGTGGAATCACGGCAGACTAACAGACCAACCTAGTGTGTTTACACATCCTCCACACAAACAATATGTTGTGAAGCAGTTTCTGATCAGTTGTCAGCTGCTTCATACACACATTTCAGACTTTCGCAAATATGCTTCAAACCCCCAAACTATGGATTCATATGTTTGATGTTTAACATTCTTCTGGCAAGCATCTAAATACATCTAACTTTGGATGTGGGTGTATCTATAATTGGAAAGAGATAAAGCAGGGCAAAGAAATCAGTACTTTGCATTTAATGTACAGCACATGCATTTTACATGTTTACATCAATAGAAAAAGGAAAACAAATTCCAACCTTGAATTTCCTAGTAGTCAATACATATCTCAATCATTTTACATATGAAACCTTTTCTGTTAATCTTAAAGATTGACTGAAAACCAAATACTTAGTTTTTAAACAAAGTGCCATATTTTATATTTCCAAAATAAATAAAGCTCATAACATACATATTAACAAAAGCATCTCACAAACATATTTTACAATTTCAACTTATTCTCAATGGTGAATACCTTGAAGTCTAATTACACCAATTCAGTGATTTAACAGGATCCTTATTACTAAGCATCTGCTCACACATTAGACAGTGAAAACTATACCAACTCTAGATCAGTTATTTTATGAGTCAACATATTTCTTCTCATCGTCAGTCATTCAGATTCAGTCTTCAAGTGCTTGGTCTGCAGCTCAAATGTGACTAACTGGCAGCTGTGTCAGTGTATTGGAGATGATTGGTTGCAGCAAAAGTGGGCCGGGAGGTTGGACTAAAACAAAAACACACACACACACACACACACACACACACACACACACACACACATCAGCTAAGAGTCAACTAGCTATTTTTTTAGAATAGAATTACTGTTAAAAATAATTAACACCTTCTGTACATGCCTTCTAATAAACAGCACCTTGTAGTAGTTTTATAGGCAGCTGTGCAGGTTCTAAGACTGTGGATGCTCGCCAACATGGCTTAGTGATGAGTTTCTTACCATCCATATAAGTCAGTGTAGTGAGGAGCGGTGGATCTGGGGATATGTAGGCTGTGTATTGCAGATCCTCCATCAAAGGTGGTGTCAGATGACCAGGTGCAAGCGATGTCATCAAAGAGGAAGCAGGATTTGGGCTGATGTGTTTCTTTTGACGAGCTCGGCAGTTCTGAAACCAGACCTAAGGAGGAATACTTAGATGACATCTAATCTCTATGGACATTCTCCACTTTACATACTGTACAGTTATGGTGCAAGCTTTTGTAGCGCATGAAACTGTGTTTTAATCATTGTCAACAAAACAGCAATCAGAAAACAATTATCTTCTATATTTAAAAACACATTTAATAATGAAAAAGCACAATCTTAGAAATTAAGTATAGTAAGTTTACATTACAGTATTTGAACTATATTACCCAACTAAAAGAGCAATGACAAAAATCGGTCATCTGAGGTGTATCTTAACTGGTTTATGGGACTTACCCTTTAATAAGTAAAAAATGTAATCATTTAATAATGTATGTTAGAACTGGGTAGTTTAAAAGAGTACAAACATAACTAACAATGCTAAACGAGTCTATCAAGTCCATCTTACAATCAGAATCTGAAGTAAACCCTCTTCAGTAGGTGCTTTACCTGAATCACCCTGCGGCTAAGACCAGTCCTCTCTGACAGTTTTTGCAGAGTCTGGGCATCTGGGTTGTTATCTTTAGCAAACTGAGTTTGCATTACCTACAAGTAGAGGTACAGTAAATGACAGAGATGAAAGACATTCACACAGTTTAGTTTAGTTCTATACAGCGTGTCTAGAGACTATTGGATCACGACTGCACAAACCTGTCAGCCCCACTAGAGGGCACAAAAACATTTAAACATGCTGACCAAGTGGTGCCAGCCACTAAAACATAACATTACACTTTGGCTAACACTGATATACACTTGTTTATTAACATTCATTTTGGAGTCAAACGTACCTGTAACTGATCAACAGTAAAACTGGTCCTGGCCCGTTTAGCAGGTCTGGATGTTGTGCTGGGGTCGTCTTTGCCTGACACCTCTTCCTCCTCTGCTTTTGGCTGGTCTTAAAAGACAAGTCACATATCACATTATTTGCAACTTAGATTTATTTGGCTAGGGTTTCCCCTGTACCCTAAATATAAACTATATACAGTATAGACTCCATGTAAACTCTAGAGGACTTTAAATTTTCCTAAAAAAAAACAAACAATGATCAAGCTCAGTCATAGCTTAGACCTTGTAGCATTATATCCCTAAAGAACACTTTGTTCTCTGGGTGCTGGTCTGTTTATAGTCCCTAAAGTATGAAAATGTAGAACGAGAGTTTACAATGAAAAAGCAACTTCCGGTTCAGGTTTGAGAAGCAGACACTGTCTACTTCAAAACCTCCCTCTCTCTTTATGTACACGCCACCATTGCATTGCATATCCTAGTTGCTGCTTCTCCTCGTCTCTCCGTTCCTGTCGGCCTTGGACTTTCCAGTGTGCCACCAAACCCACTTTTCGTTTCGTTTGCTGCCTGTTGCTGTTCTTTTCTCTATCCACTTATGCCAACCAGTGGAAGTAGTTGGCCGCCCACCCTGACTCGGTTTCTGCTGGAGCTTTCCCTCTACACAGTGCTGGGATTTGTCTGGGTTTGTTTTCTTTATATGCCTGTGTCTTTATGTTCTTAAACCTTTTTGATTGTTGTTGCTTTATAAATAAAAATAAGCATCTATCTTTCAAACGAGATACATAACTACAGTTAGTATTGGCGACAATGTGTGTTGTAAACCAACAGAACTAATTAAACTACAGAGCTGGTTGTACTTCAAAATATAATTGCATATATTCTTGAATTATATATATTGGAATAGATGCTGGTTGTCAAACAGTAGCAAAAAAATAAGCATTTTATTGACCTGCTATGACTATTATTTTTATTTACCTCAGCCATTCAAGCTGACCTTCGCCATCTATCCATTTTGCAGGACACCTGACATGTACTCACCATTTTCACGGACATGTTTGATATTCTCCATCATGAGGTCGTAGTGTGGCCGGCAGAAGACCCTGTTCTCGAGTATCCCACATTCCTCTCCCGTGGAGAGCTGGCGCTTACAAGAGCTACATGAGAAACAGGCCAAGTGGAAGGTGCTGCCTCGCGCACGACGCACCCAGTCAGTGGAGTGGATGTTACGACCACAACGAGCACAGCGGGTTCCATACCTCCTGGAGTAAGTACGTTTAAAAAGAAGTGTGTTCATTAAAAGGCCAGAAATAACTGAGGCACATTTCAATTAAATTCAGTTTCTAAATTTCTATAGCTCTCATTCACAAAAGTAGTTATCTCAAGGCACTTTTCAAGGTAAGGTTAAAGACCATACACAACCAACCTACAAATCCCAAATATATATATATATTGTTTTACATGACTTTGACCTGTTGTAGGTTCTTTTTTGGCCAGACAAAGACAAATTAATAAGACAGGCTCTTTCTAGAATAGGTCAAGCAAGTATGTTTCACGTATCTTGTATATGTCAATTCTACGTTTTGTGCAACACCAATTCCATAGTTCACTTTTTTTTCCTGACTTAGCCTAAAATGAGTAAGAAAGCATGAAAAACAAACTATTCTCCAAGAAGACCTTGCACTTTTGCCTTGAACGCTGCATAACCTCTAGTAAAGTCCAAACACTGATACACTTTATCTTGTGGCTTCACTACCAGTACATAACATCTGTCCTGATGCGACTGTCTTTGTGTTTTTTGTTTACTTCAGTGTAGCCTTTCTATAATTAATTGGGCCTCTAGAAATGACAAGGTTGGCTGGAACATACCTGAAGTAGTCGAGTTTGCAGAAAATCTGTTTATCTTTGATGTAGCAGCTGACGTGTCGCCCAAGTGAGGTTTTACACACGCTGCATGAGAGACAGCGCACGTGCCAGCACAAGTTGTTTACCTGAGGAGGGACAAGTCACTTAATACTTTATAAAACATTAATACGCCTTAAAATAACGTGAATGACAATACATTCAGCTCATTTTATAAGTAACTGACAATGTGTCATTTAGTTTCGGCAGGTTGGTTGAAATCAAAAGGCGTATTTATAGTTAGTCAAACTGCATAATAGTGTTTGTAAAAATTATAAACAACAACTAAAGCTCCGTCGTGTGAAGGGTCTGCTGACCTTCAGCAGGTATCGGTCCACGATCTCCAGGCCGCAGGAGGTGCACTGGGCTTTCCCCTGCAGGGAGGCCACGGCGTGGACGGAGGAGCAGGACGACGAAGAGAGGGAGGACGGAGAATAGGAGTCCTCCTCGAAAAGGTCATCAGGCCCCGAGGAGCTCTACAGAGCAACAACAGAGCAGAAACGTTGTCTTCCAGGTGTTAGTTTGGCCGGAAGCCACCCTGAATAGAACACGTTGACGTCGTCTACTTAACGGCGTTTTAAAACGGGTACACCTACATTTCTTCTAATCTACACGGTTCACACACTGACTCCAAATTTAAATCACGTAAACGAACACCTACTGTGTCCACATATAGATTCCCTTGTTGTAGCTGCGTGAAAACAGCCTCAGTCGGTCGCGTTTCTTCTTCACACATGTTTCTGGCAACAAATCCAGAGTGATGATGATGACGCTCGTGGAAAATTAAATATCTGAAATTATTTTTAGTTAAAGATTTGATGTGCGGCAGCAGTTGATTATAGGGTCGTTAATATTTCCCCCCCATGAGGAAAAACAAAACAAAACAAAACATTTTTTTGTTATTGTTAGCAAACTCTGCTCCAAGTCAACGGCTCGCGCTCGCAGCTGGACGTCATTGACCAGCTAATGGAGTTAACGGGCGCGCACGTGCACCCAATAAACCTGCCGTCGCACCTGCGTCTGTCAGTGACGTCACGACAGGCGTCCTCACATGTCTGCCAGTTTTCTGTTGGCTTCGTTCAAGCCATTTTGTGACGACGGCGCTTGGAAAATTAAATACAAAAATAATAAGCCATATTCACGCATTTAAATAAAACTACTTTCTATGACTGGTTTACATAAAAGTGTAAACTGGTTCAATATACAAATATTGTATAAATATTATTTATTTTCTTTCTTTCTTTATCATCTTTTTTGCTAACAAGTAGCCTAAATTAAAAAAAAAGTAGTTGACTTTAAAAGTGCTACAACTTGGTAGGAGTTTTATTATGGTAACAAAAGTCATCGCGTTACCTTCAGAGTTTGTCTCGAAAATTCCCAAACCTTCGCTTTAAGTTCATTGACGTTATTACTAAAAAAAAAATTGAACTACTAAAATAATTTCTATTGTACCACTGTTAATCTGTAACATATACTCACCAAGCTGCTGGGGTTAAACATCTTTCACGGAGCATCCGTCGGATCCTCGCACAGACGCACACACGGACAGACGCACACTCGGACACACGCTCTTTAGCCAGATGCTTATATAATCCACAGCTTTGAGGGTTCGCTTCGTTACTAGTCCACTGCAGCTTGTCATCAATTCACTCCAACCTGTTTGTGCTTTGCCTATTTTGTTCACTCTCCTAGTTCACTTTTAAGAGCCACGATATTTTCATTATAAACAGATATGCGCACCTCCCACCCTGGTGGCCTCGGTCCACCCACTGAACAGCCAGGGAAGAGTTGGAAGAGTCAGATATGAATTCAAAAACTTAGAATCATTCTTTGTTTCCATTATCCCACTCGTATTATACACAGGGTATATATATTATCGCTTAATATAAGGCTATGGGACAGTTGTTTAAAACAGCACAATAAAACAGATCAAACTCTCCATGACATAAATACATGTAAAATATAGCACCCTCAGCAATTATTATATTTAATAATTATAATTATAGACCTCCAGCAGCACATACAGAGCCAACTCAAAAACCACACAGAAAGGTTTTAAGTTCAGTTCTTCACTCTTGATCAAGGTTGTACCCCAAATGTTCGAGCAAACGCTAAACCTTTTAAATTTGTTGACATGCAGAGTCTTGCGATGCTATACTGTCAGTACGCTCACTTCTCTGGATTCAGCAGTGGACGTACTCTTTCATCACAATTTCAGACGGTGGCAAACCAAAGACAGACGGCAAAAAAGTTATTCGAGTGCATGTTGTGGATGGGGAGGCGAGAGACAGGGTCAGCAGTCCCTTTGGGTGTTATCTATGCATATGTGTCTGTGACCTGATACCCCCAGCCTCCATAACGGGGCCTTTAGATTGAATGACATGAAGCTCAAGCCCACTAAGTTGCCTGGAGCAGTCTAACAGAACTGGAAGAATAAATATCACAAAAGTCGCCTGCATACATTGAGCCCCAAACAAATTCTGATACTCTAATGATATCTAAAGCCAATAATGTCATCATGATAACTGCTTACTGTGCTGAGGTGCTAACGATCGAATAACCTGCTTCTGTTTTATGATAATGCTAATGCACCAATGGGACTGACGTTGTATAACATATACCATGCAACATTTAAGGCCTAGAGAAGTCACAGAAACTGTGTTCACCCCATATCACTTGATTATAACAAACACATATAACATACAACATATCACTTCCTGTCAAAAACAAAGAATCACAAACACTGAAATTAAAGATGGTGCCAGTAAATTTTAAATATTTTTGTTTATGCAGTTATATATAAATACGGTTACATTTTTGTGTGAGCTTTTTCATCAGAAATGAAAATATTTCCATTATTTCAAAGTTGTCTATGAGTCCAAGGAGCTCTCTTCCTTGTTGAAATAATACAATTATTTTAGCAGTAATATATAATATAAGAACAATAGTTCCTTCAACTTGCATCTGTTTAACACAACACAGGATGAGGTTAGCACTGATCAGACTGAACTCTTGACCAGTAAACATTTTAAATGCTGTGGTTTAAGTGGTATTGACTTCAGTTGGTCTCTTGAGCAATATTAGAAAAACAATACTAGAAGGTCAGTGTCCATTTCTCCCCTCTGAACTGCACTGCGGTGAGTTCATTGCTATGACGCCAGGGTTCGTGAGCAGAGGCTCTGTTTGTCAGTGGGCTTGGTTTCCCTTCTCCTCCAAAAAAAAAGCCCAGCATCCTACAAACACACAGTTGTTTGTGGCTTAAATCAGCAGCTGCTTTTGGTGTGTACGTGGATGCGTAGCGGCTTATCTCACTGTTTGGAAGTGTCACGGTACGGGTGTGTCACCGTTCAAATATCTGTGAATGCATGTGTGTGAGAATCTGAGGCAGAAATGACTGATGAAAGACTAAAAGTGACTGCGTGTGCGGCGTCATATACAGATGACTTGCATACGGCAGCTCAGAGTGTGTGTGTGTGTGTTTTATTGACAAATAGAACAGTTATAAAGAACTGTCCAGCAGTGACACATACCCTATGATACAGTACTAATAGCTCTGTGTCTTGTCCAGATCCAGACAGACACCAAGGGCCTGGATGACCAACCAGACACTGGAGTAGCCACAAGCAGCAAATGACAGCCATGTCAAGAAGTGGGAGTTTGAGAGTCTGTCCCACAGACTGAAAGAAGAGCTGGAAAGGATGTGAAAAGTGAAGACCTAAGGGATCCCGGTGGTGGTAGAAGCACTCTGGGCTGCCCTTAGCTGGAGGATTAGCTCTAACAGGTCCCCAAAACAACAATTCCAGCCTTTTATACATTATTCCAAACATATGCTATTGTTTGCACTTTTCCTTTAATTAATTTCTTTATTTAATTAATGAAATGACTAATACGCTGCACAATTTTAGTCCATTGTTATTCCGTCATTCTGCGATGATGTGGTCTTGCTACCACACGCTTTAACAATGCTATGAACAGGCATTTATCCCAGCCATCTACACCAGGGTTGACTGAGTTTCTTCTTAGCCTGGCTGGTCTTAGCGGCTCCTTCCTATCCTGCCAGGATCTTTCACTTATCCTAGTTTTCTTAATTCTTCTTCGGCGCAACACTGCTTCAGAGAAAACACCTCTATGTATGGTTATCTACAGCAGGGTGACAGCTAAGAACCTTCGCTTTCCATTAGATATAGAAGTTTATTGGTGCTCTATTTCAGCCGGAGCCTTCGTTTCAAAGCTGCCTCACTCGTCCACAGGAAGCCGCGTTTTCCCCTCAGAGGTTACTTATAGTGTGATAGCACTCTACAGAGGTTACTGCAGTCAGTATAAACATTACAAGCACTACAAATGGTCCTAACAGTCACTTGGATGCTGGAAGCCATACACTCAGATCCTGAATTTTAGATTCCATTGTAAGTACTGTAATTGGACCTGCAGACTGTTGGAGTCACAGCATCCACAGGGTCGTATACATTCCACACCACAAATGTGAGAAAGAGGCAAAACACTGTTAGTTATCACACGGATGACACAGGCTTCAGTCAAACAGTATATTTTAAAATGAAGTATTAACACTATACTGTATATATCACTTGTTACAATATACTGAATAATGGACAATTGACTTTGATATATGAACAAATTAAAATACTTAGAAGTTACCTATTCATTATGTTTGTCTTATGTAAACCAGTAAATCAAGCAGAGAGCCAGTGTATATAGTATTAAGAGCAATGAACTAATAACCAGTGGCATAGAAAGTAGTTAAAATGTATAAACATCAACAGTTATGAACAACAGAACAGAATGAATCTTGTAGACCAATATTGTAATAGTGGTAATTATACAACTCAGTCAGGGAGGGGATATTTCAAAGATACTGAGGTTATTAATGTCCCTTAAAATGAGAAGTCTCTTCTAAGAAAATACTGTGTGCATCTGTTTCGTAGCCATCGATATGTGTTTGTCACTGTTCCTTCACTTTGTTGGCTCAACAGATTGGACGGGGATGTAGGAGACCCAGGTTCAGATCCGGCCTCAGTTACCTGGTGTGTCCTTGAGCAAGACGCTCATACAGTAGCTAGTCCGCTCCCCCGGCGCCGCCTGTGTGGCTACCCCACCGCTCCCCCCAGGGAGATGGGCTAAAATGCAGAGAATGATTTCCTCACTGTGGGATTATTAAAGTATATAACGTTTCAAAAATGACTTTCCTGCGAGTAAACTGCAGCACTAACCATATATTGTGACCATGGTCACTTTAAAGCAGTAATTTAAGCAAATAAATAATCTGTAATTACATTTTGGTCACGTCATGTTTTACAGATGCAGCATATATACAGTTATGAAGAAACCTGGAATAAGAATTGAAGTGAATAATTCTGGACTACATACTGTATGTACTCTGCATTTATGTAAAATAAAAAGCATCAGCTATTCATAGTCCAGTCATTTCTACTTTTTCTTGGAAGCCACACCTTTAGATCCAAATAAGGTATTTTAGGGTTTTCTGAAAATCATGTTGCTGCTGTAAACGTTAGCTGTATATTATATTTTGAAAAAACCAGATATGTTTTTTTTATTTTTGCCTGTTTGGCTTTAGATTATCATTATTGTCCATGTGGACATTTATAATTCACAAAATGCGATAATACTGTATAGCGTGACTATAATGTCAGTTGACTGATGAATGCGTTATAGTGTAATGTATAAGAAGAAACTGTGAGGGGTCTCTGAGGTGAATGTAATGTTGGTCTGGTTATCCTCAGCCCTGGAAGCTGAGAGTCAGAGTTCAAGATCAAAGCTGTGTCTGTCAGTCTGCTGACTACCGCTGTTAAAAACCAAATGCTTTGAGTCACTTCTGTTATAAGAAAACTTTCATCACTTCATCTGCCAAAGCACGCACAGTGGGCCACCACTGTTTAAATCATATCACAATCACAACAAACCACTTTGTGTCTAAAAGCGGGCTTCAAAGCCGAAGTGGGATTATTTTTGGCTGCCTTCACTTTTTTCTGATTCATTATTTCTTCCTGTACTTCACTGTATACGTTCGTTCTTTGTTAACTTTGTTCTGTCCTTCCAGTTTTCCTTCTTCCTCTCTTGTATTCTCCCTCTGTTGCCTGACTCATTCGCTTCTCCCCCTTCACTCTACCCAAGTTTCTCCCCCTTTCAGACCTCCTTCTTCTATCGCTCCCTCCATCTCTGCCTCCTGCTCCCTCTGACATGTCTTTGGGTTTCCTGTCCTTTGTGAAACTCTCCTCTCTGTCACATCTTGTTTTCCTCATTTTATCCTGTTTTAATTCAGTGCCCGCCTTCTTGTACAGCAGAGTCACGCTATTGGAGGAAATGGATGAATAGTGGCTGCTGAGTGACAGGTTATTCTGGGCTAACTGTGGAGGTAAACATAACGAGGTAATGGAGGTAAATGTCCGGTCGGTTGGTTGGGTGGTACACAAACAATGGACCAGTAGGTTCAGACTGGCCGACAACAAAGTTCTGGGTGAAAATTGCCGCCCCCAAAAAATTTGAATGATGATCTCTAATAGACATTTATCTGAGGAATAAAACTGTAACTTTTTGTGCAATATCAACCTTATCATCTACCTGTATATGAATTTCTATATACATATCTATCTATATGTATCAGATGAACAACCAGCAACACAGCAGTCATTTTGAACCGCTTAGTTTTCGGGGGTTGCAGGCCAAGGACACCCAAAAACTAGATACTAAACACAAAAGGCAAAATATTTTCTTTATGAAAAGTCCAAGCTGCTATAAAAACAGCGCTATCGATTTATATATCTCTCGGGGTGTTAGGTCAAATGAGCCACACACACACACACACACACTGAGGAAGTGTGAGAGGCCCTGTCTGTCTGGGAGACTGAAAGACATTTCTATGGAAGGAATGGGATCTTGTGTTAATTTATTCAGTCTGTTCGAGAGACAATACGAACCAAGTCCTGAAATTCAGTCTGCAACCACTTGGTCATCCTTCACCCAAATATACAAAACGAGACCTGAGGTGGCTACAATTGGTTTTGTGAATAAATGATTCAAATTTAAAACAAATAAATATAAATATCCCACCAGTTTTGTGTTGGATTGTAGAGTTAGCATCCCACTGAGGTAACATATCCCTTGGTGTGACCATGTGTTTCTGTGAATGTGCGAGGTTAAGGTGGCAGACAGAAATGTTAGCTACCATTGCTGCTGCGTCTACAATTTAAACAATCTGACAAGTCCTGGGGTTACAGGTCGAAACAGACTGAATGGAAGAGAAAGGGATACGGGGGGCCAAGGAAGTAAGGAGAACCCTCTGGACCCTCTTGGAGTGTTTATATAGTGGTAGTAGGATATCCTGCTACATGATGAAGTCATTAAACATCTATATGGACTTGCTTTCTGTGTGTTCTTGGAGTGTATGTGTATATGTGCCCATGTCCAAAAACCATAAAAATAAAAATGACTGAGACAGCCGCTCACACTCGTCTCCACTCGTGAGCTGTGTCCCTCACATCTAAAAAAGACAAACAGTATAATATGGGTCTACCACAGGCATTTGTTCTGGGTCTACTAAGGTTTGTACATAAACACCCTCTCAAACAGTAAGTGCAAGCTCTATGCAGATGACACAGGCTTTATTCAACATTTATAATTGGCTTGATGCACATCTAACATTAAACGTTACTAATTTGTATGATGAGGTACCTCCTTGATTAAAGTGATATTTATATTCATTTGGTACATTCTTGCTCCTATACACACTCTGACATGTACACGTGTAATTCAGTTAATCACATTTATGAAATCAACCTCAAAGCATAATTTCCTGCGTGTTAGTTTTCAGCCAGTTGGACTCTTTGAAGTCTGGAGTAATGTTCTCTGTCTGCCTCTAAAGTGCGTCTGAGTGCACAGCTTGGTTGGTCAGACAATAGGCAGACTCATACATTTCCTTGTTCCATATAAGAGGAAATTTTACATTTGTCACCCTCACGTCTGTCTGTGGGTGTTTGTGTGTTTGAGGGCCCTCCTTTGGGTGCTATTTGCGCTTGCATTGAGCAGCGTCAAGAGTGGAGAGGTGCTGAAAAGCCAAAAGCTACAACTGACTCAACAATGAAGCGAACATCCCCCAAGACGCTTACTCACACAAACATGGAGTGAAAGAGGAAACCAGAGTGAATGGAGTGGTGAAAGAAAGAGAGCAAGAAGCTGTGAGAGAAGGAATGTGAGTTAAGAAGACCCTTAAAAGCTTGAGAATATGTACAATTGTTCTCCATTAACAGTCAACTTAGAGCCAACTGCTTCTTTTACACACAAGCAAATTTAAGAGTTCGATGCCTGCAAGATAAAATAAAAAAAGTGTTTTCTAAAACGTACATTTTATCAGGTGGTGCTTAGAACCTCATGGTGTTGACTAACCACAGTACTGCAAATGGAAATACTACCTGAAACTCTGGAACGTGAAGAAGCCACACATCGATTTTGTGCAGAAACATCTCAGAGCAAGTACAATAGTCAATGAAAGCTGTGAAAATCTTTTGTCCTGTATATGTGTCAATTAATTAAAGATTTGAGGGAAGTGACAAATAGTATTGTAATGAGTAGCAACCAGCTTTTATCATCTGGACCTGTGGTGTCCACTGAACTGTGAAATGTCCAAACTCTCCGATTTGTGTCATTTTACCAAAAACACAATAACGTCTTCATCACGCTCTCTTGCTTTCAGATGTAGTAATATAGTTAATCACGCTCCTTCAACCAAACCTGCTTTAAAATTCAACACAAAAGTGTCACTTCAGTGAATGAACTGTTTGAGTTTGTTTGCTGTGAAAGTATTTTGACCTGATTAAAAAAAAAGTCCATATATCCAATTACAGTACATGAAAACAAACGTCCTTCTTCCACTAGATGGTGCTGTGCGTCTGAAGCAGCAGAATGTCGGACCGAGCTAAGATTAAGGCAAACCACTGATTCTCCATGTCTTTGTGAGACTCTACGACTCTGAACTGTCATAGAGTAGCTGTGGTTGTTTGAGTTATGGGTGATGTTATTATGAGTTTGTCAGATTTTATTATGTACATGCAAGTGTTAAATAGGCATAAAATGAATTATGTGACACGTATTCCTTTGATTTCAAACGATATCTTTAACATTTTATGACCCTCCACTACCGTACATTTACTACGGTACATTTACACTTTACAGCATTAAAACTACACATGGGTGCATTTGTTTTGTGTGCAAGGATAAAGTGTGACTGATAGATGGCAAATAACCCTGCTCACCATTACCATAAAGTCAGTCACAGTCATAGCTTTGCTATGCTTATTTCCCCACACCCCCTTCATCCTCCATCTCTCTAACCCAGACACCCCCTGTGTGCTCTTGCCCCAAATTCTCCTCTAACCTTAAACCTCTCCCCTCGAAATCTCCTTCCTCCCAGAACCCTCCCTCCCGAACCAAACGCTACAAATCATCCACTGTTACCTGTGATGTTGATGCAAACAGTTAACATCACATTCCTTTGTTATCATAATTTGTGAACCATAAACGGAGAGGTGTGGGTTTGTGTCTTTGTGCTTTGTTGTCTGTGGTGCATGTGTGTGTGTGTGTGAAATTGATTTATGGTGTGTGTGAGTTTTGTTAACGTGATCCATCCAGTTGTATTTGTGTGTCAATCCCTCAGTTAAGCCTCGGCTCTGCAGGGGTTCTCTCCTTATTTAGGTCATGGCATGGGGAAAGAGTTAAACTCCTCTGGATTGATCCACACTAGAAAAGAAGGGGTTTCACTCTAACAGCTGGTCTGAGCAGTGTGAATACTGCATGACAGGGAAGTGTGGTACTCATCACAGCCATAGTTCTGTTATTTTCTTGAGTATGGACAGAAGACATACCAGCAATATAACATACAACTCTGTCTTCCATCCCCTTTGCTTCTTTCTCTTTCTCTCTGTCTCTTTTGATGTCAAGGTCATTTCAGCTTCTTTTTATTTTAAGTTTCCAGTGTGGCCCATTCATCTTACTGCTGTCAAATCTTAAACCTGTTTCTCCCTGCACTGATAGTTGTCTCAACATTGGATGGATGCTCTGCTCTATTCACTGTGGGTTTCAATCCACATCTACCCAGTTTTATCTTCAGGTCATCACCAGTGTCTCAACTCCATTAAAGGATATTTTTACTTTTTCTAATTTTAAGTTAATTTAACATATATCTAAGTAATGAAATGTTTGAACTATGTCTTGAGAGTCGTTCTTTTTTTTTACATTTGTGCTTGTTGCAGAAATCCAGGACAGGGTTTCAACCAGAGTAGCACTGTTGCATCATTGCAGGAACAGGTGATGTCTGATTCGGCCTATGCTGAACCTGCATGTGTGTCTGTCGTTCTTACAGTATAGTTCTTTACAGATAGAAATAAAAGTTCTAATGCTTCCCCAAAATTCAACATTGATTCAGTCAGTTCAGACACAACGGCAGTGCTCTTTCCTACACCGGGGGTGTAACAGTCTGCTCAGAGCCTCTACAGCCTGGTGAAGGGGGTGGGAGGGATTATCCATGATGGAGGACAGTTTTACCAGCATCCTTCTGTCTACTACCTCCTCGATAGTGTCCAGAGTGCAGCCCAGGACAGAATCAGCTCTCTTAACCAACTTATTAAGTCTCTTCCTGTCTCTGTCCGTGTCTGTCTGAAGTCTGAACTAAAATCAGTGATGACCCTCCCGTCATTCTCTCCAGATACACATCCAACAATGGCGGAGGCTTCGGAGAACTTCTGCAGATGACAGTGGTGGGAGTTTTACCTGAAGTCAGACGTGTACAGGGTGAACAGGAAAGGGGTGAGGTGCTCTACAGACCACCACAGTCACACAGCCTCACAAATTGTGGCCTGTCATAAATGTGATTAATTCAATTGAATTGAATAGAGTTGAATAGTGGATGACAGGTGACATTAACATTACTGTTACCTCTAATTTACTGTAACATTTGAAGTAAACACTGAGGTCATTTATATTTGATTATTTTATATTTGTGGCCCAATTTATACAGAATTATCACACACACACCAAACTCTGTGTGTATCATTTCATCTGCTGTTAAAGAATGAGTGCAGCGTTGATACTGTGATCTGTTTTCATTGGTGGACGTCTGCAGCATCCTCTCTCGATGAGTCACACCAGAGGGCGTGTCCGTCGGTCCCTCGTCTTCATCAGATTCATGCAGAGGTGGAGTTGAGGGGTGGCTTGTTTCTGCATCACTGCCAGCCCTCTCCTCCATGTCTCCTCCCATCCGCTCTTCCTACATCACTCTTCCTCTGTCAGTGTTATGTAATATCGTGCCTGCCTGCATCATCTCCACTCTGTCTCTTGCTATCATCAGCATCTCTGTTCCTGTCTTACTCAAACTCAACCTGTCACACCATCTATCCTGGCTCATCATTTCTTGTCTTCATTGTTTTTCTCGCAAGAAATCATACTCCTTCATCACTTCAAACGAGTAAAGTCAATCCTTATGACAGTGATTTGGTTTGCATTGTTTGAATGAGAAAAAATCAGATGATAATCATATAAAACTATGATATGACTTTGTTCTAAAATGTTAATGTTCACCTTTGTCTGATAAAAGTAATTGTAATTACATGTATTTGTATTTTTAATAAGCACATTTAGAAGGTGATGCTGCAACATCCTGAATTTTACAAAAAGGCAGAACAAGACTAAACATGAGGAAATATTAAAAATCCAAGTACTACTGTTATAGATCCAACATTGCAGTTTACTTGGAGTTTAGCGAAATGTAATTGTCTCAAAGATAACAATGCAGACACTACTGTTTAATGTTGTGTTTACTCCTCAGCGTTTGTGATTTCATGACGGTGTGTCAGTGCCCGAGGTCTTTCATGCAGCTTTGGTGCAAGTGTATTAAAAACAACAACAACAACAAAACTTCACACATAGATACTTTATATAGAAAACATAGTCTAGGAACAATTAGCCTGATCAAGCTATCTGAGGTACATACGTTTATAAATAAATATATCTGCGGAGCTATTGCCTTGATCAGTGTGTGAATTGCTGAATAATGAGAAATGCTGTTATGTGCCAGTATGGAATAAGAGCTCTACTGTAGGTGCAGTCACTTACCCCATTTGAACAAACTCCTTTAGAGCTGTGAAATATTGTTTTCTTTTTTTTTTCTTTTTTTAAATTTGTTTTTACCTCCTATTAGAATTGATGCATTTAGCAACATGGCAACACATTTTGTTAACGGTAATTAATATGAAAAAGACCAGGAGTTGGCGAGACATGTTTAACAATGCCGATGAATTAATCACTTGACTATTTTAAAAAGTGCTGCTAAATTCACACAATTAAACTATAAAAGTTTATCAAACTGCATGTCTGTGGATTGTGGGAGGATTGAGTAGACATCTAAACGTCCCACATAAAGGGCCTAGCCAGCGCCTGGATGCAAACCCAGGACGTTCCTGCCGAGCTGTCTGTAATTTAATAGTACTGAAGTATTGAAGAAACGCAATGGGGACTGAATAATGTATAACAATTTATACCTTGTTTAAAGAATTCAGAAAAAAAAAATCAAGCTCAACTTTACGGCATGACGCGAAGGCACCACCATCCTAGCCTGCCTGCAGTTTTAGAGGAGACAGGTTCCTTTTTTCCGGCTTCTGATTGGCTGAGACGGCGCAGGAGGGGGCGGTGCCTTGTGTCTGAGCGTCGGCAGCAGTCTGCTCTTGCCAGCAGAGGGAGGAGGAGAGATTTTTACCGTCACACACTCCGACTGGCGTATACACACACATATACACACACACACACGCACGCACACACATACACACGCATATATACACGTATAGACTCAAGTCGACGAGAGATACGGGACACATCGAAGCGGTGAGTAGCGGGCGACATTTTTATTTTGCATCTTATACCAGATTTATGATGTGTCATCGCGCGAGCGTCGTTGTCTGCGTCCTCGCGCTGGACCGTCCTCTCGTGCGCGTTGCTGCTGAATGATGACATTCGTGTCATTTCACATTCAAGGCGTTGTTTTGGGGTCTCGCGCTGCGGACATACAGGCCCGCGTGTAACGTTAGCGCGTGAACATAGCGGGCTGTCGTTTTGGGCCATTGTTGTGTGTGTGTGTGTGTCCCCTCCATCACAGCGATGGAGATCGGTGGGCGTGTGTGTGTGTGTGTGTGTGTGTGGTGCTGATGGTGTGTGTAAGAGGGGATCGAGGGGTGGGGGGGCTGTCTCATGCGGAGGTCCGTGGATTCGTGTCTCTTTGTTTTCTGGTGCCGCCGCAGTCGGGATGCTAGGCTACACCCCCCCCCCCCCCTCCAACAGTTCCCTGTAACATCCCTGCACCCGCGCATCGTCTGTACCTAAAAGCCTTCTAGTCACCTCTTAACCCTTAGACGTCCTGGTAGAGACTGCAGCGACATGTGTCCGTGGTTTGACATGTTTTATAGTGAAACGACACGCGATTTTTACAGTATATGTATTTATTATTACAGTAAATGTATGTGATGGGAAGGTGACGCTTCACAGCTGCCCAGAACAGGTTATGTAAAGGTTTTTTTTTTCTTCTCATGCTTCAGAGACCATGCCTGAGTTTTAAGAGTCTGTGATGTTCTGTAGGGACTGAGCCAACCATTATACAGTAACACACACACACACACACGGAGCGACACACTGAATCCCAGTCTGTGTGGATTAGTGCACATTGTGCTGCCCATACTCACATCTTTACCATTCTGGCATTTGTATGTCTCCTGCCTTTTGTTGAAATCAGACTTGGGTAATACTGAGACAATCAGTACTGTATGTAAATGTAATAATAATTCTCCACTTGCCAAAGTAAACAATGTATCTTATGTCATATATTTGCTTGTAGCCAATTGCGATAAAGCTACGTGATCAGCTGTTGAGCTTTGGTGGACCCACTGTTACATGGGTCCACCATGTAAGTGTGACCATAAAGGCATCTCAGTGGTTGTTTGTTTTTGTTTTTGTGCACTCTTGTTGACTTTTCGTGTGGATTCTGGCTATTCTCTATCCTTCTTCTGTCTCTGCTCGTGTGTCACACTTGATGGACTCGAATCTAACTCGAATCTAAAGTTTATTTCAATAGCTACAGAGTTAGCGTTGTGAATGAATATAAGTATAGCAGAGCAGTGAATACTCAACAGCTTTTGCCTCGGAGGAATCAAGATTTCAATCACTGATCCACAGAAAGAACAGAAGACCTTACATTGTGCGAATCTGTCACCAGATTGGGAACGTGTCACCAAGTCAGTTGGTGCAGTCCAGGCCTAGTAGAAGGCATTAAACCCTGATGAAGGCCTCAATGCAACCTTTTGCCTGAATGACTCTCGTAACCAGCAGAATCGCAACTCAAAAGAAACATTGCAGATTAGATAAGAAAGATAGTGATTTGGCTATACAAAATGAATTGAATGTGCGTGCTACCATAACAAATTATATATGTCAAACAAATGAGCTAAAAATGTAAACAAACATGCCATTTCCAAACTAACCAAAGCAACCAAGTAAGCTTCAATTAAATTAAATTCTAGGTTCAAACTTAGACGTACAAAACTTATGGTGTGTCACCTTTGGAATGAATTAGAGCGGAAACTGAGAGCCAGGCCTTCTCGTTTAACATCAGTGTGTGACCTCACAAATGTGCTTCTGGAAGAATGGACAAAAATTCCCATAAACGCACAGCCTTCCCAGAAGAGCTGACCTGTTATAGCTGCAAAGGGTGGACCGACGTCATATTAAACCCTATGGATTAGGAACGAGATGTCATGTCATTCATATGCGAGTCAGGGCAGGTGAGCGAATATTTTTGGCAATATAGTGTATGTTACATGGATAAGCATTTCTGGAAACTTGCCTATTTGACAATCTTGCCTGCAACAGTTGTTTTATTAAAAAAATTATATCCATAAGTTGAAGCATACAAAAAAAAATCACCTTTAGAATAAATAACTCGGGCAAAACTGATGTACATGTGCGTGAAGAGATTAATGCTTTGATATACTGTACCAACAAAATAACAAATATTTTATGAGAACCTATTTCCTCTAAGGGTTCACTTGCGCTAATACATCAGTATCTCAGCATGTAGAATTTTGTTAACAATAACTACAGACTGGTGGGTGTTAGGATAGTAATTTTGAAGCACATACAAGATTACAGAGTTGCTCAGATTGTTTAACTTAACTAGTCGGGAAAATGCGCTGAAGAGAGTAAACATGCAATCACAAGCTGTTCTCAAGGATCCTTCGAAAGACTTTCAGTGCGCTTAATTTAAATTAGTAACTTCGATTCATTATTGATGACCTTAGAGAATTATGAGCAATTTGTTAGAAGCTATTTTTATTACATCAGTGGGGCTGAGCAGCCTGAAAGGCTTCAGACGTTTATTGTATGATAAACAAATGGTCACTGAAAGAAAAGGATTTTCATCCCGTTAGAAGTGCATTATCTCACAGACAGGCCAGAGCATTATCAGTGGAATAGTCAGAACCCTGGCCATGACCCCAACATGCTGTGGGATGAGCTCAAAGGCATAACAATGTTTGAGCTAAAGCAGTTTTGGTAGCAATTCTTACTGCATGTCATACAGTCTAATCCACTGCCTAAACCTCGCTTTTCCAAATTGGCTTATATTAGGAACAGTCGTGTTGCCATGGTAACCGCGCCCACTTAAAACGGAACCACCAGGGTGGTGCGAACGTTACATTGTCAGACGGATCCTGGCACCACCAGGGACCTCTTCCCTGCCTGAACACAAACATAAACAGAGCTGTTAGTGAGTCAGTGTTTTTGTCAGGGCCCTCACTTTACTACGGAGCTGCTGTTCAACAATAGAGCTTAAAATAGACACATTACCCTGAAACCATTTACGCAGGTACTTCTATTAATGGGTGGCCATGACTACTGGACAAAATGTGTTAGGGAATGATTTGTAATAGTGATTCTAAACAGGCATCAAAACAGGATGTTTTTACTCATCACACACACATCTCTGACATCACAAAATGCCAGAAACTCTTTCTGTTTTGATTCTGTTATGATATACTACATATTTTTACTCTTTTTTTATTGTTTTAGTTTTTTTTACCTCGTATGAATGATGCACTGTATGGAGAGCACCTTTTAAATGACTGGAGAGCACTTTTTAAATTTCATTGTACACGTGACAGTGACAATAAAAGAATCTTATCTATCTATCTATCTCTCTATACATGGTAACTCACACTGCACATTTTTGGCTTCCGACTAAAGTCTGGCCCTTATGCACAACCCATCGAACTAGAGCTTGGTTTTAAAATATTTAATGAGGCTAAATTAAACCACAAGAGCAAAAACAGAAGATCACTGCTAGTTGCTATTGCAAACGCTACTCGGTTGACTGACAGAAAACTCCATTTGATAAACAGACTTATACAAGGACAGACAGACGGGGTGATAGCCCGTAACAGGCAGAAAATAGCAGACAGTCTGACTGACAGAACTGATCAAACAGACAAACCAACAAATGACAGGAAGCACAGGGCAACTTAAATACGAACTGAAACACAGGTGAAAGTGATAATTAACCAAAGAACGTAAAGCATAGTAACATAACTCAAAGACAAACGGAAAACCAAGCTCCCTCCAGGGGTCGGAGGGCCAAACTGTGACACACACCGCACAACCGTTCATTTGCTGAAATAAATGGACTCAACCACTTTCCTCCATATCTTCAGCTTTGGATAAGGAACTACATATATGTCATTTTGCTGAAATTTCGTTCGCAAAATGAATCAGGTGTGGCCAGGTGACAAACAAAATGACGCTAAATAATATGATATTGTCTGGAAGTTGACTCGTGACGTCTGGAGTTTCCTCTTCTAGCTCCAGATGCCATGACTCAGCATTACCTGGATGACTGAGAATCTTCACCAACACATTCCTGTTGGACCGATTTCTTCTAAGATGAACGCTGCACACGCAGTTGTGTAACACGCACATTTCAAACACACACATTTCAAATACAGTTCACGCAGTTAATCAACAATAATCATAATAGTTGTTAGTAAAAGTTTGTGTTTTATTCTTCTGTTTAAGTTAGAACAAGTTATTAGAGGCTCAGAATAACCTCCTCTGTCCTCAGTATGCTGCTTATTTATTCATCCATGGCAGAGTGCCACTCCATCAGAGGTTCTCTTTGTTGTTTGTTTGTTTGTTTGTTTTTTTTTTGGTTCCTCACTTGCTGTGTCACCACTCTACACGTGCCTAACAGTAAATGCACTATAATGCGAAATAGTGGTATTATAGGCATTTCCTTGACATTTTCTAAAATGTAATTGTTGCTCTAAGCCAGCGTGGTCCAACCCTGCTTCTCAAGGGCCACAGTGCTGCTCCGTCCGGCACAGGATTCCTCTGTGAGTCTACATCTAGATAGTAGATCACCAAAAACGTATTACTTAAACAGTAATTCAATCCAAAGAGTGAAACTCATATATTCTATAGATTTGTTACACACCAAGTGATATATTTCAACCATGATTACATGCAACAGTGCATGCATTGAAAACTCTGCAGGAATTGCTGGATCCATGCAGCGATGGGTCCTTGGCACCGCTGAGGTGTTATGGAAGCCCAGGTTGCTTTGACACTGGCCTTCAGCTTGTCTGCATCCTTGGGTCTGTTGTCACTCATCTTCCTTTTTGACAGTAGATTCCTTATAAGGTTTAAGTCATGTGAGTCTGGTCGTGGTCAATAAACCAGGTATTGTTCTGCTGGAAAATTACCTTCCTCTGAAAAGAGGACCACTGAGCAGGAGTCCAGTCTTCTTTCTCCTTAGACGTTGTCTCAGGTTCAGGCGTGGCTTGACACGAGGAACCCGCCAGCTGTTGCCCATCTTCTGGACACGCCTGTTACTTGCACACTTGTTTCTGCCACACTATGTCCTTTCATTCAACTCTGGTTTAAGATGCTTGGACACAGCTAACAACAAGCTTCTTTAGTGATGACCTTGGCTTTCCGTCATTGTGGAGGGTGTCAATGACTGTCTAGTCAGCAGTCTGCTCCAGGATTGTTTAGCCTACTCAGACTATTTAAAGGCTCCGGAAACCTTTACAGGTATTTACAACATTATTAATATACACATTTTCTGAGATAATGATATGTGGGTTATCATTAGCTATAAACCATACTCATCAATTAATTGTCTTTGTCGTTAATTTAATATAAACATGAATATAATATTAATTGTTACACTGTGTGTAATTATTTAATATATAAGTTAACGTTTTGAGTTGAATTACAGAAGGAAATTACATTTTTGACGATAATTTATTGAGATGCACCTGAACTCTTGTTACTGTCAGTAACTAGGAATCAGCTGTCAGCAAAAGCAAATGGTGGATTCATTTTCAGATCTCTTCCTTCATTCAATACGGAATCATATTAATGATTCCAGTACAATTAATGGATAATTACAGATACTGGCTATGTCACATGTTACATGGGAGTATGCGGTGATTGTGTGTGGGTGTGTGTGTGTGAATAGCTTGACAGTGTGCTGTCAGCAGTAATCTAAACTGCTACTCATCAGACACTCTCCCTGTGTGTGTGTCTGTGTGTGTGTGTGTGTGTGTGTGTGTGTGTGTGTAGTTCTGACCTTGCATCCAGAAGCGTCTCTGCCAACCTTGTCGTTCTGGATGTTGACTAACACGTTTAAAGGACTGTCCATCATTAAGCTCAACTTGCCGCATGAATATAACACTGTGTTTTATTATTTAGGTGGGGCAGGTTGTCAGTATTCATGGCTGGATTATTACAAACTATGTTTAGTATTTCTGTTGTTGTTGTTGTTGTTTTTGTGCCCTGTCAGTGGTTTCTGAAAATGTGTGCATGACTGGGTTCATTAGAGGCACATGTGAATATTCCTTCCTTAGATATCTATTCAATTTTTAGCATATGTATAGTTGTTTTTATTTTCTGAAGTGGCGGTAGAAGCAGATAACTGTTTAGACTCATACTTATAAATTAGTATAAGTAAGATAGAGCCAAATTGTTCCCACGACTGTAGCTGCTCGCTGACTGCCTAGCATCTGTTGTCGTATTTCTGGTTATTCCAGATTGAGTTTCTTTTCTTGGCGTCTGTCTGTCTGTCTTTTGAATGATGTGAGGATGCTTCAGCCGTCTGGACAGAGTGACTGAAAGCTGCAGCGTTAGCGACTTGCTGCCCTTCAGTGAAGTCAGAACTGCTGAGAAACTGCTAAAGCAGTGATGTGGTTGTCAGGCAACATAAATTTATTATGGTCATATTGAAAAAAAGTCACAACCCCTTTACATAATATGCAGCACCCAATATAGTTAAGTTAAACATATGATATTTTAACTATACTCGATATAAATCTTATTATAATAATCTTATTATACAGAATGTTGTTGTGAACATACTTTAGACAATATAGTGTATAATGTGACCCAGTAGTTACAGTAATGTATCAGAACTCAGCGTATGCTCATTAAAGGCAATATACATTATACTGTAAATATTGCTGTGATAATTAGCTATTTGTGTTAAGGAGAGAAATGAGTAAAGCTTATGATACTTCCAATGCAGGAATCTTTTCAGAGGAAGTAGAAATGCACTTCCTGTACCTCATTTTTAATCGCTGATGATTCAAATTCATCTTTTTTGTGGATATTTATTACAAATACATATTGCCAGTGCTCATCATCTGCTTTTTGTACAGTATAATGAGGTGAGAGGAGGGTGATGGAGATTCATTTAGGTGATGGTTCACATCCATGCAAAAATATCATCCACCAAATCTCTCTTGTATGTTGATGGGGCAGTAAAGTGTCGGGCCCTGACCTTTAGTGTGTGCCATTCTGCGTGTTCGCGTGAGAGCTGTCAGTGTTTGTGGAGGATGATTATGCAGCAGAAGGCTGGCTTCAGAGAAGCAAGAGGTGGCGGATGTTGGAGCAGGGGATTGTGGGTACAGACATGGTTATTAATCCGACAAAGTGCAACAGCTGTCTCTTCCGACAACCCTCATCACCGTCTCTCCTCTCAGATTATTTTTTTTACACAATACAAACACACAGCCTTTCTGCAGTTCCAGAGAGATGCTTCGCATACACCTGGTGGATTTCCTGCTTATCATTAGTTTACGGTCATTTAATTGAGTGGCGTTAGCGCTGTGGCATGTTTCTTGTGGATGTCAGGTTCGCAAACCTTTGTATTTATTTTATGCATTTGCAAACGGTACACACCTTTTTTTTTTTCGTTTTAATGAATGCTGCCACAACCTAAAACAACATTGACCCAAAGTGACTCTGATTCTAATACTTCTTTGCACCTGACGTCCCTGAATGTGTCAAGCGGTGCATGTTTAGGATTATACAAAGCTGTCCCCGGTGCTGTTGATGAAGTCTGAACTTCTGCAGTGCAAAGCGCTTCTGTTGCTGTACGTCAGTGTAGTGAAAGCTTCGCAGCTGATGTTGGCACGGCTCCTCATTCCCTTCCTGTAGTAATGCTGCTGACAAGCTTGTCTGGAAACACTAGAGGAATCACACTTCATACGTACATGTAGGAAGTTCAAGCTACGTTATAGTATGCGATGGTAGTGGTGCGATGATTGTGATGTAGTTAATGTGAATTACCGTTGGTGGAATAAGTGGCAGAAAGCAACGAGCGCTGGGCCCAGACGAGTGAACACTCGGTCTTATGAAAGCTCTCCAATGGAGCGGCAAACATGGCAGAATAACAGGCTGAGAGGGTAATGGATGTTGGGAAGCTCCTATTTCAGATTGGTCCATTTTTATATTGCAAGGAACAAATTATTGAATACTGTGTGTGTGTGTGTGTGTGTGTGTGTGTGTGTGTGTGGCGGAACTGCAAGACAATGACAGCTTGTTTGCTGGAAGGGTGGATGGAGGGATGAATAGAAATCAAGGACAGAAGGAGTTTGTTGAGGGGATGGTACTGAACAATCTCTGAGGCACTATTTATGCTGGGTTGTAAGAAAAAGCAGACACATTGCAACAAAGTTTGTGTTGCTAAAGCTAAAGTCGTGCTGCGTTCAGGCTTTGCTGTAATCTAAGAAATATTGATTCGTGAAGCTAACGTAGGAGACGTTAGGGTGACGGTAAAAGTCCTAAAGTGTCCAAAGAGTTTAAGATTATTTCATGACAGTTCCAATATTACATTGTTTGTCCACCAGAGAGCGCTACCTTGTTAGGGTTCCTATGGTAGAATCAAAACAAAGGTAATTGTCTCTAGCAGGTGTGATTTTAATTCATCACTTTTTATGTAAATAGAATTACTTAAATAATCATAAAGGTTAAACACTGTGCTACCACAATTGCCGCAGTACACAAGACGTCAAGATGTCATGCTGTCCTTTTTTTGTGTCTGCAGTAACTAAACTATGGACCTGAGCCTGCGAGATGCTCTGGGTGGGGGTGGAGGCGGGGTCCCAGGCGGGGCCCCCGCTGAAGCCCTGCTGAAGGGAGACTTCATGGCTTCGCTGGAGAAAGAGAGCTACCACGACAAGGTGGGCGAGACCGTCTCCAAGACCGACTACCGACCCCTGCTGGATGGAAAGGACCCCAAGAGCGGTATGTGGCATGTATGCATAGCCGAGAAGAGGTTACTCTGGCGTCATTTGGTGGATTACAAATGTAAAGTTCTTTATAGATGTTGGACTGTTTCTGTCTTTCGTCTTCCATCAGTGTAATACAAGTCACTCAGTACAATCGTTACTATAAAACATACATGCATACAGTAAGTGATCGGATTTGTCCCCTTCTCCTGAGTTTTCTTTTTTGTAGCTTGCTGGTGTCATCTGCTGCTGGAGCAGCCTGACAGCGAGAGGACGACCAGGCGGAGCAGAGCTTTCCCTCACATCATGAACATGTCAGATGTTTAGCATAGAGAACGACTTGTTCCACAGAATACTTTGTGACTTTTGCTTGCCTGCATTTGGGTGATATTTTTAAGACAAAACAAACAATGTACTGTAAAAACCCGACTTTAAATATGTTCCACAATGTCAATATCCATTTTTGAAAACAAAAACGATTAAATTAAGATTATATTTATAAACAGAGCGAGCACGGTCTGAGCTCTGTTTGAATATTTTTACCGCACACGACTGAAGTGAACAATGAGTCGCCCAGAGACGGGAAGTAAAGGTAGATATGGGAGATTAAGATACGAGTAATATACAGATCAAAGCGCTCTGGAGGGTTTGAGGAGGCGCGTGAAGGATAGGGAATAAGCGAGTCGTACTAGCTGGGAAGATAAGTAGAGCAGATCACGTAGCCCTGTAGACACATAATTATTATGCGGACTTGAGTTTGTTCAGCCTGCAAAAGGGCATCATAGCTGTATTTTTATGCCATAGCAGACAGAACCCAGTGTTTGTATACACCAACGAGTAAAGAGCCTCCACATCGACATGGTGAATTTGTTTCCACCTAATCTGCAAAAAAAGAAAAAGCTGCACATGAAGTAATGAAGTTGTTGTTTCCTCATCCTGTCTCCCTTCACTCCACTTGTCTCTCTGGACGGCTCCCCTTCTCACTCCTTTGTTGTGATTGTTGTGCCATCTTAGCTCGAAGGCTGTGCTGTATTAGCGCTCTCATCATCATCATCATCATCATTTTCGCAGACACACACACACACACACACGCCAGTGGCACAGTCTGGTCTTATGAGTTGAATGTTAACCTCTCTGTCAGTGTTTGACACGCACCAGTCCAGGCTTAAAGACAACAAGACAGATTGGCAACAACGCAAGACCAAAAAAACTGCATCCATGAGCTCAAGTTTGGACTAATCGGACCAAACGACTTATGTTAGACTGGTTTCTCTATGTTTTCAAGCTTCAGTCTAGCTTTTGTCCAGCCCACTGAGCATTCAAGTCCACTTCTTCTTTTTTTTCTTTGGGCTTTTCCCTTTTAGAGGTCGCCACAGTGAGTCATCTTCCTCCATTTAACCCTCTCCTCTGCCTCCTCGTCTCTCACACCAACTAACTTCATGTCCTCTTTCGCTCCATCCATATGTCTCCTCTTTGGTCTTCCTTTAGACCTCCTGCCTGGCAGCTCCAACCCCACCACCTCAATCTGGCCTCTGACTTTATCTCTAAAACATCCAACATGAGCTGTGCCTCTGATACGCTCATTCCTGATCCTGTCCTCCCTCATCACTCCCAAAGACTGCCTCAACATCTTGAGCTCTGCTACCTCCAGCTCTGCCTCCTCAGCCTCTCTAGAGTTTCCACCTGCTCTCTGCTCTCACTACAGATGTCATCACAGTCCATGGAGGTTCCCGTCTAACCTCGTCTGTCAGCCTGTCCATCACCAGAGCAGGAAGGGGCTCAGGGCCGACCCCTGATGCAGACCCACCTCCACCTTGATCTCCTCTGTCACACCTACAGCTCACCTCACCACTGTCCTACAGCTCTCACACATGTCCTGCACTTCTCTGACATAGTTCTCTTCCACTCCAGACTTGTCAGACCCTGTCATACGCTTTCTCTAGATCTACGAAGACACAGCCCAACTCTCTTTGCCCTTCTCTGTACTTCCCCATCATCATCCTCATGGCAAATAATGCATCTGTTGTCTTCTTTGTAGGCATGAAACCATTTTGCTGCTCACAAATGCTGACCTCTGCCCTTAGCCTCGCTTTTACTACTCTTTCCCACAACTTCATTGTATGGCCCATCATCTTTATTCCTGTGTAGTTGCCACAGTTCTTGAAAACAGGCACCAGTCCACTTCTCCTCCATTCCTTTCACTTTTTGTTGAACCGACTACTCTACTGCCACCTCTTCTAGACACTTCCATAGCTCCACAGGTTTGTCATCAGGACCAATTGCCTTTCCCGTCTTCATCCTCTACAATGTCCTTGTCACTTCACACGTACTAATCGTTGCTACTTCCTGCTCCGCAACATCCTTCCCATCTTTGTCTCCTTGTCTCGCCAAACCTGTACGGAGCCACGTCTCCCTCATTACCGTCCAACCTAACATACAAGTTCTCATACGGCCTTGGTTTGGCTTTAGCCTCCTCTACCTTCACCCTACGCTGCATCTCCTTGTACTCCTGTCTGCTCTGTTCTCTCGGTGTCCCACTTGTTGTTAACCTCTTTCTCTGTACGCACACCTGGACTTCCTCATTCCACCACCAAGTCTCCTTGTCCACTTTCTTCTTCCTTGATGACACACCAAGTACCCTCCTACCCGTCTCCCTGATCACATTAACTGTGTTCGTCCAGTCGTCCGATAGCACCTCCTGGCCACCCAGAGCCTTTCTCACCTCCTTCCTGATAACTACACAGCATTCCTCCTTTTTCAACACCCTGTTCTGCCTTTGGGGCATTTAAGTCGACTACGACTAAAAAACAAAAAACTAATTCTGATCTGAGTATGTTTGTTGCCAAGTTTTACAACCAAGACCACGCCCAGGTTTGCTTTCTAGCAGAATTGGTCTTTTTTTTGCTTTTGCAATAATGCAACGTACAGCTGTTCAAGACGCTGTGAAGTGATGCATCTGGGCTCACCAGACTCAACTGCATG
Organism: Macropodus opercularis; assembly: GCA_030770545.1. NCBI lineage: Eukaryota > Metazoa > Chordata > Actinopteri > Anabantiformes > Osphronemidae > Macropodus > Macropodus opercularis. The sequence goes on from CM061105.1 coordinate 4,276,520, forward strand.
TTCGCTTTTTGAAAATCAGGCTTGACAAGCCACGTTTGACCGCAGGGTTTGTCATAGTACAGCTCCACAGTCAACACTCACACTGAACCACTTGTTATTCAGTTGTTATCCACAGTTATTTGTCAAAAATCCTTCAATAGTACATGTGTTTTAGAGTATTGATTGCAATAACATAATATGATTGTAGATGAAGTCCAGTGTTTATTCAAAGGAAAGATTTGTGATGTAGTGACTCACCAGGCATATTGACATATCCACTTGGATTGTCAGGATACATGTCAGAACCACTACCAGTCAATGAGATCTGTAGTCTGAGACACAGAGAGCATCTATTTTTCAGATACTGTGTAATGTATGTCCTCCACAGTACTGTACAGTACTAGTTTGCTTCATCCATCATCTTTTTGGTATTTGTTTTATAACATACTTATCTGTTTCCATCTCAAAAACAGATGCCTATTTTTATTATTTGATTTTCTAATCAACAGTAACACCACTGATTTAACCTGCCTTTCATTTAAATCTTTATTGTATGCAGATACACCAAAATGATTTTAAAATACAATAAGTCACGTGGTCTGATCTGACAGGTAGTTGGTTTAGTGGACCTTGCTTTTATGACATCATTAGAAGCTAGGGCTATGACTTTTATCTCCATTGTGTGTTTTGTGTTATGATCATTGGCTTAAAGTTGCTCTACAGTTCCCATCAAAGTTTGGTAGATTTGGTTTGATTGAGGGGGTGATGCGTTCACTTTTGCCTTGTAAGAAACAGAAACAAAATGGCTGAACACACAAGCAACACGACCGAAGTAAGAAATAAAATCAAAGTGACAAAATACTAATAACACAAGCAGAGGATTTTAATGAAAGCATAAAAAGCACTGCTGACATTGACCGTGACCAGTGGTAACTGACCCCAAAGATGCTAATCTAAATAAACAGGCAGAGGGTTTGCCCAGCAGCTGGTGGGGGGGGGGTTACTGGGTTCAGTCTTGGCAGCCCTCCACACTCCATCTTAAAGTAAACTTCATAAAACAACAAACACATTGAATTGGTTTATGCCCTTCATTTTTACATTCATTAAGAAGTCATAACTTTTTTTACCACGTGTTCGCGGCAAAAGACCTCAAGGTTTTGTAACGGTCTGAGATTTTTTTAGAACGAGATACAACTTCTGATAGTAAAGGATTTGTATTTAAAATGTTGTAACTGCGGCCACTGTCCTTGCAGATAAAGACACTTTCTCAGGAGGAAGGAACCAGTTTTGATCATATTTGCATCCATAACACACTCACAGCATATTTCAGAAATAGTTGTTGTATTCGTTGGTGTCTCTTCACTTCAGCTGTGTGAGCCTACACAGATGTGATGTATTTAACCAGGTGTACTGAAAACTGCTACCATCTTACCAGACCTCACAAAAAGCAACACATTTTCTCTAAGAGGCTTGTCTCTTGTTACCAGGTTCCGTCTGCTCAGGATATGGTCGCTTCTATGGTCAAACCACAAACAAACGCAAACGAGGAGTTTCTGTCTGCAGTTAATGCATCTGCTGTTTGTTTGTGTGTTTTTTTTTAGCTTTATAGGAGCCAAAATGGATTCAGCCTAAAGAAACTCTTGGTCTGACAAACACCCCAGAGCCAGTAGACCCTAAACTTCACTGTGCACTTGTTCATTATTCATGATATCCACCATTGCACTGCTATTAGCTCTGTTCTAAAAATATTTGCCCTTATTTCCCCTCAATACATCAGACAGACAAATGTGTTTCAGCTGAAGTCTAAAGGACCACGAGAGAGGCAACCATCGCAAAGATGAACTGTGGCTATGAAGGCAGGGTCTTGCTCACTTTTCTCTCAAATACTGAAATGAAGGAGGCTGAGCCTTTGAATTGCAGGGACACAAAATGAAGTTGTTGTCACTAATAGTAATATGAACAAACATTAACAATATGTATATAGATTTAAGGAGCAATAGTAAGTGTGTGCTGTGTGTGTTGGTATCTGTATCCAAGCAGGTGACGCACATGCGTCCGGTCTCTAAGACCCATCTGCCGCCAGCAAATGTTGCCTAGGAAACCAGCAGATGCTGTTGTCCTCATCTTGCATAACCATGGTGTTGTGTCTGTTCGCCTCACTGTCAAAGGATGTAAACACACTGAGATGGTTCTGTAAGGCCAGGCCTGTTTAATAGGCAAACAGGGTTCTGCCTTTGACTCTTTGGTGGTCTATTTAATGTTGCGTAGTCAAGATACTATAGCTCCAGGGACTGCATGTACTCACAAAACCCTCCAAAACATTTAATGGTTCTTTATTTATAAGAAAAAGCTGAGTCATGGCATCTGGATTTTATCAGCCGTTCACATACAGTGAATGTTGATCAGCAATGATGGCAATAATCCTCTTTATCATCTCTAGGTCCAGGGATGATGTCATCAGGGGGACGCCAAGACCCACCCGGGCAGCCTACGTTCAGCTCTGACTACTTATCTGGTGAGGGTGGAGCAGCAAGTTGTGTCTCACACGGTCCTCACACTTTGGCACAAGTCCCTGTGTGGTCATGTACAGCATATTCACGAGAATAACTAACTAAATGCTAACAAGCTGTGTCTTCTCACATAATTCTTCATTTCTAGTCAAAATACGTAAGAGGCTGCGACTTCATAAATGTGTGTGATTTGCTATGACTGTGTCTGACTTGTTACCGAGAGCTTTAATCAGAAAGTCTTTTTTCCTTGTGTTTACTTTGTTGTTTTGCCAAAAAGTGTTTCAGTAAGGAAGCAAGCGTGAAACCATTTAGCTTCCTGGGCTGCTGGTGCTGTGGAAAATGGGAAAATATTCTGTACATGCTTATTTCAGGTCATTTGTACTTGGTGGTGATAAGGAAATGCTGTGTATCCCATTTCAGCTGCTCAGATTCTCTGTTTGATTTCAGATTTCAGTTCATAGATCCCTATATATTCATACACATTCATTATTTATGTGTTCATATGAGCGTAAACACACTTTGAGCTGATTTAATATTAGTGTGTATAATCATTTGAGTATATCATACTATCATAATAATTACAAAATTTCATTGCCAGCGCTGAGGACTGTTAACAAACATAACCTAACCTTTTTTATTATACTACTACTGGCACATTTGTGTCAGAGTGAGCCCAGCAAGGTGGACTGTATTTAATTTGAAGTTGTTAATGCACGTTTTTTTTTCTTCTCATTAGGCTTCTCTCAGTCTGGGATGGGAGGAACCAAGGGTTCCAACCTGCCACCGTTCCAGACTAGCGTCGGCTCTGCTCTCGGTCAGTCTGGGATGGGTTCAGCTTTGGACACCCAGAAGAGTTCAGGCCTTTTCGGGCTAGACTATAAAAGCACCAGTAGTCCCGGTGGCAACAATCCGTTTAAATCTAGCGATTCGTACTCTTCTGGTGGACCAGGAATCCACTCCATGGATTATTCTCCAGGTATTGGAAAGGGGTTGGTTGCATGTGATATTTTGTGTAGGGGAGGACAGCGTTGGGTGAATGACGACAAAGGAACAAGTTGCTTTTGGGATTCAAAAGCCTTGGCTGAAATTTAAAGCTAAATTAGACATGTACATCATCTTCATCTACTGACAAGTTTGATTGGCCTTAAATCATCAATTGTTAATGCTTCTAATAATTAATAACTAATTCAACCAACATCAGCTGGATTTGTTGGTTGCCAAGACACAAAAATACCCACAAGACAACAACAAAGACACAAGCATGCCATGCCCTTAGCAGCCCGCTGTGTAACTGTGCCCTAACACTACATCTCGGATATGTGCATGCAGTGCTGCAAATATCTAACTCATCTTCATATAATAACTTTCTACTCTTGTTAAGGTTCATGTGACAACGTAGCGTTTTTTAAAAGGACACTGTTCACGTTAACACACTACACTGTTGCTTATTAATGATTTAGCTGAAGTCTCCTGCTCTATTGTTTTTGTACTGTACCAAATATAACTTAAAGCCATTATGTCACAGTTACTATTTAGGTCCAGGCTCAGTTGGACCAGACGATGAAGGCGACAGTACACTGAACAAAAAAATCAGCATTCAAAAAATAAGGAAGACACAATATGTTCCAATAATCTGTAACCCAGCAGCAGCTGTTAACGGCTTCTGTAATTACTGATTTACTCGTGAATCAGTGTTTTTAGTCTGAAGCACGAAGTCAGAGCATTTATTGTACTGTAACAATAATCCTACTGTCAGTTACATCACACTACAGAACTGTAGGGAAATTACCACATGCTGGCATTGTAAAATAGATGTTCAGCCAACTCCTCCATCTCACAATTAACCTGCAAGCGTGTAAATGTGCTGATGCCATTATATCAGTAACAGTTGATTGAGACATGTATGTGCAGTAAGATGCATGTGGAGACGAAGAACAACAACAACAAAATGTCCCTGATGTCTAAAAGGAAATCCCAGGTTATTTGACAGTGTATCCATAATTCACATTTGTCACATTAACCAGTGTGTTAACTCTGTTACTGGCTTTAAAAGTGAAAATAATAATAATTTGTTACTGATGATGGAACTACAAGCAACAGGGCCCATATGAACAAGACATGTGGTTAAACTGATCAGCTGCAGCCATTTATTAGAGCCAATACAAAAGTTGTAACCTTATATTGTGTTCAGGTGAATCTTAAAGAGAGTGAGAGTGAGCAGAAAGTGGTACTAGTTATATAGAGCAACTCGTAGATCAACTGAGGCACATACACACACAAAAAGGCAGGTCTTACCAGCAGGTGGCAGTAGCGTGTATTTAACGTATCCCCAGATGGTTTATAGACTGATTCAGGCTGAACAGGAGGAATTTTCACAAGCGAAAGCAGCTTCGGTGATCATTGTTTCCTGACAGGGTTAAAGACTTGGAAACGAACAACGAAAGCTTCTTCTATCTATCATGTCTCAGTACATCCACAGTCGAACCTGCACTAGAGCTGCTTTAAACCTCTGCTGCCAAATATAGATAATAATCGAAATAATCCTGGTCTTTTTGGCCATTTAAAGCCAGGTAAGCATCCTGCAGGGCTGCAGGGAGAAAATAGCCACTCAGTCGATTCTGAAATTCAGGGAAAGGTGCCAGATTTAGAAGAGGGCTGCACATGTTTCAAGCTCTCCCATTAATATTATGTGATGTAGCCCAGGCTGAAAGGCAAGATGATGGGTGTGATGAAGACTGAAATAGAGGAATGATAATTAGTTCAGGAAGAAACACAATAACCAGTCTGAAACGGGAACATACTGTAGGTTAGATTGTATTTATTTGACCATCTATCCTTTGGCCTGATGAAGCGCTTGTGGACAAGAGTAGCGAGATAAGACCTCGGGGCTTGTTCTCACCCATGGGAAGAAAGTTGGAACAGACAAATCAAGGAATGGAATCGGGGCAAACGTTTTGTTTGTCAAAGCTTGCATGTCAGCATTTTGCCATAGTTTTGTGGGTCTGTAGCTTCATCACTTTAGAGTATCTGCATGTTGTTATCAAGATGCCTAAATGCATGATTGGTCCAACGGAAGTGTTCTTTATTCATTTACCTGGTTAAATTTGCATGACAGAGCTATTGCTCCCAGTGTGTGTTTTGCTTTATAGCGTGTTAGCTCTGCCACACTGGGTGCAGAACATACAATACAGAATGACCACACAATGGTGACTATAAATATACAACAAACCTCTAGTCTCAGTTTTATTTAATGTCTTGTTTCTACATGTAACCAGGCAATGATTTAAAAAAAAAGCTAAGAAAAACAAGAAGGTCCTGGGTTCGATTCCCGGGTGCATGTCCTCCTCATGTTTGCGTGGGCTCTCTCCGGGTGCGTCGACGTTCTCCCACAATCCAAAGACAGGCAGTGTGGTTAATTAGAGGTTTTAAATTGCCCGTAGCGGCTGCGTGGCGATATGTTTGGCCATGTGGTGGACTGGTGACCTGTCCAGGGTTTACTCCGACCCTATGGCCGAGTGAAAGCTGGGTTAGACTCCAGCAAGATTTTAACCCTTAGAAGGACACAGCGGTTAAAAATGAGCAAGTCAGTCAACTACTCCAAATTTAAAATTGAATAAATGTGTCCTTTAATCTGTGCTTGTGTCCAAAAGGTTTTTTTTTTAGAAGTTACTGCTTTTCAGAGCTAAAGCATCTCTCTTTGTTTAATGGGTGCTTTTTAAAGTGTCTACAGATTGAATATGTCTATCCATAACATTGTTTTTCAGTATAATGTATGACTCTGTCTATTTGTTTTAGTGGACAGTTGTTGCAAGACTAATTCACCCTCAGCTTACTGTATCCCTGCAAAAGCTCATATAACAGTTTGCAGTTACTTCCTTTAATCAAGTTTGAGCCTGACTGCAAAAGACATTACACCCATTTACTACCATGGACCATCACTAATAGATTTAAGGATCTTAAACCACATCTAAAACCACCTTTTGTTATCCCAACCTGATGGCTTTTTGGTAGCTGCTTTTCTGTCACATTATGTGATTGGTTCCTCCTCTCATAAACCCCCACCCCCCCAGCAGCTCCCATCCTTTCTCCCAGTGGCTCAATGGACGACAGCAGTGCCACATCCTCGGCCTCCGAACCTCAAAGTCCAGACAGAGCAGGGGGTGAAGCTGGCAAGCAAAGGCGGCTGAAGAAGAAGAGGAAGGGCCACGACGAAGCCTACGCCTGTTTTAATACCAAGGAGAATAACCTCGGCCAATCAGACAAGCGTGGGGTGAGGGATAAGGAGGCACGAGAGATGGAGGAGGATGAAGACGAGGAGGACAACTTGGAGTGGGAGATCAGAGAGAGCGGAGCCGGGGGGAGAGTAAAAGGCAGAAAGATCAAGAGTCGGGCAAGACTTCCAGAAGAGTGGGGTGCACCCAAGTTGCCTACCTCTCCCAATGCCAGCCCCCTACCCGATCCATCCGCACGCTCCTATGAGCCCATGTGTGTCGACGATTTCCTTATGTCTTCCAAAGATGGACAGCAGGCAAACACAGTTTCAAACCGCAACCCAGAAACGGATGTTACCGTAGCAACTGGCACACGCACCCCCAAGACAGCTGGGAATGTTGCAGGTAGCCTAGCGTTAATGCCGGGGGACAGTCTAAGCCCGGTCTCCCAGACCTTCTCCTTTCTTGATTCGGTCTTACAGACCTCACCAGGTTCCACCGTAGACTCACAGAGCACCACTCCCATCACCAACACTCCCTCCCTAGCTGCCGCTTTCCAAACAAGGTCCACCGTCACCGAAACTGTCTCAGCCCCGCAGCCGACCTCTGCCTCCAGCAGCGCTCCAGACCTGCCCCGTCCGTCTGCTTTATCCCCCGACGTTGCCGCCGTGGAATCCGCTCTAAATGTCTATGCCAAACCTTTTGTCCCTTCAGTCTCGCCCTATAAAACTGAAGCCGCCTCTACTGCGTCGCACAGCACTTCCCTCAAAAGTGTGTCCCCAAGTGCCACATCCCTTAGCTCAGCCACACCACCTCCCTCCATCACCCCTGCACACTCAGAGCACCAGGAGTCCTCATCGCCACAGCTGCCCCCACTGGAAGGTTGGTGAACTACAGGGAAGATTGACAATAATAATAATATCATGGGGCGAATGCAAATATAAGTGATTGTAGACCAGGATAGCTACAAATAGCCACTAATTGTTTACCTGTATGCATGGCTCTTTATCTGTGGATTGAGCATCACTGCTTGGTGCTCGATCTGTTCCTGTGTGTATTTGTAATAACCTGGGCCCGACAGATATTTAATGCTTTAAACGTACGACTCTGTGTAAGATGTCCAACAGAGGAATGTGCTGTGCCAGTTGGGCCCGATATTAACAAAGCAGCAGGGGTAACACCGTCAGACTGTCTCGTGTGATTTCCCACATGCTTGCTTTTTGTGTATCTGTTATCACCATCATAAGGATTTTATTATTTGCTTCCGATAGCTCTACTGTCTGTGCTTGCTGCGGTGTCGACTGTACTGTCATCCAATTGTGAGCTGCCATGTGTAACCTTCTACTCTCTCCTCTGCGTCTATGACAACATACACAAATATTGCATTGGCATGTTTTCTACCGCCTTAGATGACATCTAACAATAGTTGTTAGACATAATCAGCTGTGCAGAATGTGTGTGCACTTGGAGTGTGACAGGTTAGTTTATTTACTATTCAAATTGAATTCAAGCTTAAATGAAAGGTTTTAGGTTTACCTTTAAACCAATACTGTAAATGTAGCGCCTGCTATTGACTGTAAACACGAACAAGGTTCCAAAATTCCATTTAGCGTGTGTAGTCGTAAGTAGTCACGTGTTAGGCATGTTTATTCCGCTTACCAGACATGTTCTGCAGCTATTAGTCATATTTATTGACCTTCATCTGTGGATCATGGCACATAAGTGGCCATAGAGCTCGCATGGTGATAAATAAATGTGGTTGTCTGCTATGGTTATCTAAATCCAGACGATGGGGTTTCTTCCAGTTATTCTCACAAATGGGCAGCACAGCAATTTAGACTTGCTGTCTAAAAAATAAAAACTTTAAATGGTTTGGTATAATTCCATGATTAGTTCAACCGGTGAAGCAACCACATAACAGCCGCGGTATCGGACATGTCTTCCTGCTGGTAGTCCTGGGTTTCAGTTCTGAACACTCGCGGAACGAAGCTTTCCTTTCCAACGTGATTTCCTTTCTGCTTCTCCTCAGCCGTTTCTTACTACTAAAACCTGGCCAGTGCTACATCTTAAATACTCTTTACGCAAGTCTTTTGATCCTTTCATTGAATGGGACACCGTAGCTCTAGTTCCCCAGTAGGGCTGCTTTTCACGCTGGCCTTTTAGTAGTAATAATGGCAATGTCTGGAATGTACAGTAGCTTCCAGAAGTTCTAAATGAAGATGTTCATGAGTCACTGTGAGATGTTGTTAGGGTGGATGTTGGAAAACTCCATTTAATGTATTTAATGCAATCAATATACTTCTGAAGTGACTGAATTGCTTTTTCTTTCCTCTCCCACCTTCCCCCTTCTTCTGTTTCATACCACCATCGATGACGTAAAAGCAGGTAAGGCCAGTTTCATTTTATCCGTCCCAAATTTGAGCTTCTTCTTAAAAGCGCCTCTTAAATTGTGTCGTCAGTTGCTTTACTCTGCAAACGTTGTTCGTTCACTGTGAAAGTTTGAATCTGGAACAGAGGCTCGGCATATTAAAAACTCAGTGACCTTCACCATCTGCAGGGCTATGGTGTGCGGTGACCTTCTTCTACACTTTGCTGTTGTACGGCTTTAAATTATGTATATCAAGAAGCTTTTACTCTTTAATTACGCTATTTTCCTACTAAGCAAGGTAACGTACGTATAAGCTGTTACAGACAACCCCCCCAATCAAGTCTGCTCCTTCCTGGTGGAGCTAAAATAAATGCTTGTTTATGTTGAACTGTTTGTTGAGTCTGTGCTTAATATACAGTTATGTACAGGAGACGGCTTGTAGGCCTGGAGGAGGAGGACAAGCTCACTGTAGCCGTGATTGGTGTCATTTTAGACGTGGCTTGATGGGGTCGCAGGCGACTGGTGCCTGCCTGAGCTGGAGGAGATGTCAGTGACGCTTACCTTGTTGATGATGAGCCCTAGATTTTGTCTTGCTAATGTGATTAATGTGAATGTTGTGCTGTGTGGAGTTCACGGTGCCTTTCTTTAGTCCAAGGCTGGGTTCTAGAGAGAGATTATTGTTTGATTAATGAGTAGAGACAAGATTATTGACAGTTTATTGAGGTTTGTCTACTATATTACTTACTGTACTTTATTTACTGATTTCTCTCTTTGTCTATTCATAAGCCTGCTCCCTGCCTGCTCATCTCGCTGTGTCCCCTTAAAAATACAATATTGATGGCTTCAAATATTTCCTTCTTACATAAGGAAGGACACCCTCACTTCTTACTCTGTGCGTGTGTGTGTGTGTGTATGGCCTGTCAGTCAGTTGTCTGTGTAGGCTTGCATTAGTGTGTATGAGGGGGTGCGTGTGTGTGTGTGTGTGTGTGTGTGTGTGCTTATGCAGACCTCATTAACCTCTTCTGCTGCATGGCCATTTTTCAGCTAGAGCATAGAGTATGTGTGTGTGTGTGTGTGAGATGTGTTCAAAATAGTCTGCAGATGATTCAGCGAAGCGATGACCTCGGTTCAGCCGCTCGCAAACAACAATGCGGACGAACCGTTGTTTCTCATCGCTACTTGAGTGTGTGAACCCTTGAACTCGGCCAGCCACGTGTGTTGCGTTTGGCTGTGTGATATCTGCAGCTGAGACAGCCATGATGCAGCGTGTGATAAGCGGAAAGCGGAAAGACCCCCCCCCCCATCTTCGCTTAGCACGTTGGCTCCATCAGGTGTCTGCTGGGAAACTACAGCTCTGACCAGAAGCACCTGCAGCAGTGACAAAGAGACATAACTGCATCATTAGACACATTAGCTCTACTACAGTAACAGCTAAACTGCTAAATAATAATAATAACCATTGTGTTATGAAATAAACAGTTCATATCACACCATTGTGCATCAACAAAGTCAGTCTCCAGACTTAAACCCCGTAGAGCATTTTACCTGCTCAAGATAAGACTGATGAGTTCTAACAAAATGCAAATACCTGGAAATACAGCTGAAATGTTGATCACTTGTGCTGAATTCACAGCAGATGAAATTTGATTAGCAGACACTTTTAGGAGCCATTTTCTCCCCATAATTAAATTATTCCTACCAGATGAGCATTGAAGACAACCAATCAGTGAGGAGGGATCATTTCTGTTCATTTTGTTGCGTCTTCTTCATAATTTTGAAGGACTCATTTCTGAGAAGCGTAGCAGAGAATCGTGGAACACACTTGGGTGGGTTAATATGACATCAATACCAATACAGGTATATGCTGATTCATTCTTTTCTTTATTTGGTCTCTGGATTGATGGACTGAAGTGTGTTTGTAGTGATTCCATATATGTGGATTTTAAAAGGACGTGTCACAATCCAGATTAAAGTCACCGGGACAAGAAATGGGCTAGTGCAGAGGTTTGGGAAACTGTTTCGTTTTTTCTTGCCTTCCTTTTCTCCCTCCCTTCACCCCAATTACTTTATATATCTGTGCTCCCTTTTCTGCTGGATTAACTCTTTTCCTCCCTGTAATTATTTAATTTAATCTCACTCTCACTTTCATTTCCTTCCCTCTTCTCTATCCTCTTCCTCTGTCCGGCATTAATCTTCTCTTTATCTGCTGCCCTTCATCTGTAGCTTTTCCTGGATTCCTCTTTCTCCCTCCTTATACAGTATGTCCCTCGTTTCTTCTGTTGACTTGCCTTCAACTCACTGTTTTTACTCCACCTTTCCCACTTTCCTTCTTTGTGTAGACTCGATTTCTTTATCCTTTCGGTCAAGCCCCCTCCCCACATCCATCGTCTTCCTCCTTGCTTCGACTTCTTGTGTCATTGCAGTACCATGATAATCACTGCATCATCAACTACGGGGTGAGGCAAGGGTGCTGTGGGGGTGTTGGTGGGGATTGGGTTTGTCTGTGTGTGTGTGTGTGTGTGTGTGGGGGGGGGGGGGGGGGGGGGGGGGTGGCAAGGAGACATGAGAGGCGGTTGCCGTGGAAACAAAGAGACTCTGCAAATGGGGGATGGAGGGATAGAGAAGAGGTGGACTGGGTGTGACAGTCAGTGAGGTTGAAGTATAAAAATAGAAACAGCCTGACAAGATCCTCCTCCCTCCTTCTCTTCCTCCCTTTCCCACACCTCTATCCCTCACCCAGTCGCTATTTCTCCTCCTGACTCCTCTTTCTGGTTCCTCCATCTCCTACTGATGTTAAACAATCTGTGGAAGTCATACAAATGACTTACAGTGACCTCTGTGATGCCACAAGAGCTGATTTTAATTAAATCCATTATGCTTTCATTTTTATTTTATATTCTTGTGCTTGATTTTGAAATCCATTTATGTTCCTTCATTTGTTTTTCTGTTTTGGTTGCCAGGCTGCCAAAGTTTTAGTTTAAGCAGTTTGTCCTTTTGGGAGCCATTTTTAACTGACTTGAATTCAAATGTATTGAATTGTTCAGACAAGAACTGCACTAGGTTACTTAAGCTCACAGCAGCCACGTACTGGCAGCATAATAATGAGCAGAAACAGTGTTACAGAAATATTACCGGGAAAAACTGGAGCAAACTAAACAAATGGTGTAAATGAACCGAAACTATATCTGCAGTTCCTACATTTGCATATGTGCAAAGGCAATTTTAGAAATGCTAACAGTGTTGAAAATAAGCAATAATATTATACAAACGTACTAAAATACAGAGATTGAAATGATAATGACAAATTCCAATAGAGAACAGACACCACTGAACTTCATTCTAAGTCGTAACCCTCTAAAGGTGATTGACGTTAATGATACTGATATTACAGATAGTTGATGTGTTTTGGGTCGATGGTACAGACAATTCTAAAAGAATGACCCCCCCCCCCCCCCCCCCCCTTAGAGCTCCAGTCAAAGGCTTCTCTGCTTGAGCTTATGTTTTCTTTAACGCGACCCAAACAGTTATGTCGCATTCTAACTACGATAGGTATAAACCCATGTGCAATAGAGACATTTAAGGGAACAACACAAGGAACTGAAGAGAAACTGTGGTGTGAAATGGACAAAAATACAATATTTCAAACTGACAAAGGTCAAAACTGAACTAAGACGTAAAGGCCATTAGAATTAATGAAGCAAAGAATTAAACAGTTGGGCTTATATTCTATGTGATCTACGTTTCAGACTAATATTAGCATAAGCCACCTCTGAGCCTGACCTGGACATTTAACAGGAGCACTGCCAGGGTTTCTTGCATAATGTCCATCCTTTTCAAGTCTGTCAAAACTAAACAACGCTGTAATGTCGTCCCCCTTCCTCCCTCTGGCTCCCTGCCCCTCTGCGGTTACAGTAGACAAATTGTTTTGGGAGAATTATGTAATAATACTCATTCATTTTCAGTCATGCTTGACAAGCTGCTCTTGTTATTTCGGCTCAGTCTTCGGGGGCTTGGGGATGGAGTGAGGTTGATGGGATACACTCAGCTGTCATGTGCTATGAAAACCTTCAGAGACATGCCAACATTTTACATCATGCCTTTGTTTGAAACAACGTTTTGAAGACCTGCGACCCGAAGGTGGTTCTCTGACAGCTCATCCCCAGTGTTTCCCAGGTTAATCATTGGACACGGAGTGCAGAGAATTTAGAAAACAGATGATTTACACAAGACTATCTCTGAGCCGAAGCAGCGTTTGGAGGAAGAATGAGACAGAGACACTGTACAGGTCCCTTCAACAGGAAGCACTTGCTTCAGGTTCTTGCTGCCAAATAACAACAGAAAGAATTAAAACACTGTTTCACTTATTATTGTTGATATCAGTGATTTCTGTTAAGCTTCGATCACATTTCATGAGCAATGCTGGAAATTTGCCAATAGAACCACTAGAAAAGAAGACATTTATGATTTCCACTTGACAAAAAGTTCTGTAAAACTGGACCAAAAGACCTTTTCTCGTGCTAAATGTTTTTGTGGGATAACATTGGCATCTGCGCTCATTGCGGTAAATGCAGTTTCAGTTTATTCTGTGACTGGACACAATCCTTCCAATCAGAGTCTAATCTTCAGAGGCGTCTCATAGTCGCTCACACCGCGTCAACGCGAGGACGGCAGTTGTCCTATGGCAGCTGAGTAACTGTGTCAGCCATTGATGTATTTGGTTGCGCATGTATGTGTGCGTCTGTGTCTTTGTGTGTTTATATCGGTCCATGTTTGTCGCTAAGGGTTGGGTGCTGAAATCGTTCTCCGACGAATGAGGGAATATTCCGAGCCGTCACGTGACTGCGTGATGTCAGAGACAGAGCGAGAGAGAGAGAGAGAGAGAGGGAGAAAGCAGAGAGACAGAGCAAGGTGCAATTTAGCCCCACAGCTGATCCGTGCAGTGCTCAGAGAGAAACCGAGACGAACACAAACACACACTCCCTCTCGCATGCACTTCTTTCGCCTGTAAGCACATTCACACACAACTCTGAGGCATCACTTGAAAAAGAAGGGATGCATTTCTTCCTCTACTTTCCAAGCTTCTAACACTTGAATACTGAGGACATTTCTGCCTCCTGGACAAGAATAAAACATTTGCTGGAGACACAAAGGGAGCAGAAGACAGGAGGAAAACACTGAAGACAGAGGAAACTTTAAAAGTTAAAAAAAAAAAAAAAGGAGCCAGCAAGAAAATAAGAGACCGAGGCAGACCTGACGACATAGCAGGAGAATGTCCTTCCTATCTGGCTCACCCTGGCAGCAGCCTGGCATTATTAGCAGCAGCAGCGGGTACGGACAACCTTCCAGCGGTTATCAACAGCAGCAGCAGCATCATCAACAACAGCAACAAAAACCTCCCAGTACCCTCTCTGATGCCAGCATCCCCGCAGTCCTGGCCTCCTCCACACAGTCACCCTCCGGCCCGGCCTCTGCCCAGCGCAGTGACTGGCACTGCCAGAGCCAGATGGCACCGGGGGGGCAGGTTGCCTCTGCAACCCACGGGGGATCCAAAATAACTTTGACAGAAAATGAGGTGAAATTAGGCCGAAGCAAGACAGAGGGGACATCGTTCGGGACGGCGGCCGAGGTACCAGCAACGCTGGGCTTGAAGATGCCAGGGCTAAAGATGGAGCATGAGGGATCTCGAGGGGCATGGTCATATGAGGAAGAGCATCATTTGGGGGGTTTAGGGGCATCATTAGGAAGCGCAGGACAAAGCCCCAGCAGCCCCATGTCCTCCCAAACCTCCCCTTTCTCTTCATTACCCTCCTCTTCGTCTTCATTTGGGAGATCATTTCCAAATTCTGCAGCAGAACCTACAACAAACCCCTTTGGGCAAAATAACCTGCAACAAAATTCGGACGAGAAAGATTTTTACATCCAGGGATTTCAAGTGCTCGGCCAAGGACAGGATGTCCATCCCACCCCAAAGCAGGCCACGTGGGTTGAGGAGAGAAACACATCGATCCCTTTAATTAATGGAGGCAACCGTTCAAGTGAAGGAACTAAAGAGGATCACAAGAAGACTGGCAGTTCCTCCGCAGCTCAAGGTCTACTTGGATGTCTGAAAGACAATTCAATAGCAGGTTTAACTGGAACTCAAACTCTGAAGCCATCTTTAGAAAAGCAAAGTATCGCTCACCTAACAGGTGGCAAAGCTGCAGCGCCCACAGCAGTGGGTGTTGGGGAGAGTACTATGGAAAGTGGAAAGACAAATTCATCTAATACACCTGGTCGAGACAAACCACCTTCACAGGATTTAAGTCATATTGAGGATGTGAGACTCGGATCATGTGGCGCTTTACAGAAAGAGACCAAACGTAGCCAGGGAAACGACCTGCCACAGCGCACTGCAGTGAGACGGGCAATGTCGGACTGTTCGCACCTGTCCGTCCCCACGGTAATGACTGCCACGTACCCCACAAGCATGGCAGGCCCGCCACCGACGACGCACAACGTACCGAACTTTGCCCTGACGGGAACAGCGTGTCCGCCCAGAGCGCCGTATCCTCATGTAGCTGTGCGACGCTCGCTAACGGTCACAGGGGGCACGGAAGCGGCTGCTGCGATGGCGACGATGATGTCATCTCCACTGATGACCTCACCTGTGCTGCCTTCCTCTCCACCCCCTAAAAGGCATCAAGGGAGTACTGAGACCAACTTCCTACTTCCTGTCCCACCACCTGCAGGCGGCCAACATGGCAAACCAAATGCCGTGGGTAAGAGTTCCTTCTTGTGGGCATGTGTCTGTGGCCTGGATAAGGAAAACCTTAGCTGGAGCTATTGTGTTGTGTCTATTCATTTCCACCAGCTGGAAAAGTGGTTGATTGTTTAGGTCATGTGATCAGCTGGAGTGGCTGCTGTGATTGGGCCATTCATTTAGCCACTATTCAGGGTTGAATCATTGAATACACACATGTCGCTTAAGTTGTTTGTGAGGCCGAACTCTGTTGCTTCACTGTGTCCCCATGTCGCTGAAGGTCAAGCGTTAAAATCCAGATTTGTTTCCTTCTTTGTAATGATCTCTTGCTCTGCTTTTATTCTGCTTCGCCTTCATCTTCATAAATAATTGTGCCAAGCATTCACTTGTACCCATAGTTAATTTTGTCATTCATAAGCCATGTTGTGACGGCTCAAACCTTTCATACTGTACCTAAATATAATTTCTTTTAATATAATGAACTGGGTTTCCAAGAAGATAATGGATTTTCAAATGTCTGGATGTGATGCTTTTGGGTTAGGAAAGCAGAGTGCTTGAAGGAAAAAGAAAAGAAAAGATGCAAATCATGTGCATGTGGTACATTTCGCTCCAAGGACTAGTCCAAGGTCAGAAACCTGTCTAAGCGGCTGAGAAACATCCTCTGTACATACAATAAGCTGCTTATAAATGTAGAATTATGACAACGGCGGCTGAAAACAGGCTTTTACGTAACAGCTGAGCAGACTTTGGTAGAGTTGGAAACACGCTGGCAGGGTGACTTATTTTGCTGTTGCTGACGAGTTGAAGCAATCAGTTATTTGTGTTTGTCGATTTTCATATCTAGCCTAAAATGAAGGCGGTGTTTAGTTAGGAGTGAGCTGATTGAGCTTCGTGAAAGTTCAGGTGGTAATGGACATGTGCTTGTGAAATGAGATCAGGAAAACATTTATTTTGTTTTCATCAACTAAAAGGTTAAAACTCCTTCAGTCATCCTCTGCTCTTCTAATACGAGCCTTTAAATAGTCAGTCAGTGTGAAGGAAATGGCTTTTGCCAGCGTTCAGCTCATCATTTTGTTTCATTTTTTTGTAAATGTCACAGATTTTATTATGATTAGATGATTTATTCAAGGGCAAACGCTAAGGGCATCGTCACAAATTGGGTGTAATGGTCATATGCCATCCATCCATCCATCTTCTTCCGCTTTTTCCCCGAAGGGGTCGCGGGCGTGCTGGAGCCTATCCCAGCTGGCTTTGGGCGAGAGGCAGGGTACACCCTGGACAGATCGCCAGTCCATCGCAGGGCCACATATATAGACACACAGAATCACAGTCATACACACACTCACACCTATGGGCAATTTACGCATCCAACCAATTGACCTAACTGCATGTCTTTTGACTGTGGGAGGAAACCGGAGACCCCGGAGTAAACCCACGCAGACACGGGGAGAACATGCAAACTCCACACAGAAAGGCCCCCGGTCGCCTCCGGGAATCAAACCCGGGACCTTCTTGCTGTGAGGCGACAGCGCTAACCACCACACCACCGTGCCGCCCTGGTCATATGCCACTAAAAAAAAAAAAAAAAAAAAAACAAGCTAAAGGGAGCTGGTTTCTATCTTTCTGTGTAAAGGTTTATCCATTCACTCAGCCACATGATGTGTTTTTCAGACTCCAGTCACCGGCGAAAAGCTGGAACATTGATTAGACATTTACTCTGTACTCCTTCAAATATAGAGGAGCTATTTGTAGCTGTGTGTGTGTGTGTGTGTGTGTGTGTGTGTGTGTGTGTGTGTGTTCTGTAGGTGAACAGCTTCGAGTGACGTGAATTGAAAGCATCCGCCCCCACAGGCTTTGCTGATAGACGACTGACTTTGTGTCTGCTACTTTCATTTAGCACAAAAATAGATCACAGCTGCATAACAATGCGCACACACACACGCACACACAAGGAAAAGAACAGCTGTGAGAGGAGGGGTTGAGGAGAGCAAATGTTGATGTTTCAGTCAACATTCGGTTCCAAATGGATTCAATACCCAGCCAGCAATTGTCACTGAATGTACAGTGTTGACTGGCTGGATTTTCTACACACAAGACATTAATAAAAACTATGAAAATAATACGTTTACTTGTCATATATCATGTTATAACATGTTGATTGTACTGCAGCAACATTTAGTGATTCAACAGAATTTGCTTTTCTCCTGATTACTAGAAACTGAAATGTTTTATTTTCTGGACAACTGTAGTACAGGTCCTCTGGTTCCTCACTCACTTTTCTGTAGGACTGTGAAATTACCCTCAGGCTTCCGTTCTTGCCTCTGTCTGGCCAGACCTATCAAATATACATTTCCAGCTTTCAGCATTATTCAGTTTCATTTAATTCAATCTAGTTTATTTATATAGCTCCAAATCACTTAATAAAATTAGCCATTATACTGATAAGAGAATCATCGATCGGAAATCCAACAGTGTATCATTTTGCAACACATCTGAAAAACCTCTGGTTCTGTTCACCAGAGTCTGGCGAGTCCAGAGTCTGGAGTCTGGCCTTGGGACCTTGGGACTCTAATAGATGAAAACTGCTCCGTTGTACGCGGTTTCTCCGTCCGAAGACCCATTTCTTCTTTTGAGCGATGAATACAAATCATTCCCACCTTCTGTTATTTGCTCGTACTGCTTTCTGAGCCAAGGGCTGACGCGAGGAAGGCTGAATGCAGAGCAATAAAACGACAGGGGCTGGTGACATTAAAAGTGTAAACGGCTAATTGAAATGGTTTAATAGTGCTCACATAGTGATTTAGGTATCTGAGGCTAGTTACATTTACTTTGCACAGAAAGTTAAAAAGAAGACGTTTATCCTTATTATAGTCTATTCATCCATCCTTTTCACTGCAGCCACATACGCTTACTCATTGTGTTTTTATGTATTTTGTTAATATTGACGGATGCTGACATTTATATTCTTTCTCTCACAGTTAAACCAGACAACAGCGACAAGCAGGAGAAGACGGACCTGTCCAGCAAGACAGAGAAGAATGACGCCCTTGACAAGAAGGAGAAGGACGTGCAGCAGAAGAAAGACAGTGGCCCAGACAAGAACCAGAAGTCCGAGAAGATACTCAAGGACGACAACAAGAACACTGAGAAAAACAACAAGGACGTCGAAAAGGTAGAGAAGGTGGACAAGCCTGAGAAGACCAACAAAGATGAGAAGAAGGAGGAGAAGGGTGGAAAAGGCACGGCTAAGTCTCCAACGGGCAACAGCGGCAAGACCCTAGCGGCCCCCGACAGCAAGGCCAAGGTGGGTCACACACACACACAGAACGTTTCGATTCCTAACACTGTCGCACCATCTGCTTCTATTTAAGCCGGCTCTGTCTGAATTCTACGCTCAGGATTCTGTTAGTTAGACTCCCACAAAGAGCAGCGTTCGCGGCGATGGGTCTGTTGGGGCGGCAGGTCGTTTGTGTGTGTGTGCAGCATTTTCTGGTAATGGCAGATGCCATAAAGTGCTTTAAAACTAATGCTAAATCAGTTTTAAAATTCAAACCCAGTTTTCAGTTTCCATATTCCTGCTGGTTGGGCTCTCATACCATGCTGTCATTGCAATTCCTGATTTCATTTCTGCTTTTTTCCTTCGCTACTATGTACTCCTCTATCTCTCCACCTTTTTTCCTTCTTTGTGTTTTTCCTCTTCCTTTGCTGTTATTATGGGATGTTTTTGTTTTCATAAACACCAGCTTGATGTGGGTTCAGCCAAGCCAAACTCTGCTAGAACCCGTCCATCCACCCTCTCCACAAATGGTGAGGCCGCCTCAGGCAAACACCCCTCCCCCACCACAGCCTCAGCTAAAAAAAAAAGCCCCGTACCCAAGGCCACCACACCTACCGCCACCAAGCGGCCACCATTGGCAACTGGCCAAGCCAAGGCTGCTAAGGCTGCCAAGGTAAGTATATTGCGCATAGATCGGTACAACTTTGTTTGTTTTGTGTACTGTAAAAGGCTGAACATACATGATCCAGGCAGTCAACAGTGGGTAGGGCAGGGAATGTTGGAAAACAAGCAGACCATGATTAGCCACTGCTCATTTAGGCCTCCTCTCACACGTAGTTTGTCATTATTTCTATACCACTACATGTTTAGCTGAGTCATATTCAGGCAGCTTGAAATTTCCTTAGCTTAATTCAGGGTCTTACAGACCAAATCCTCCGTGAGCTGGGAACACCAAAAGTGAAAAGCCCACTTCGATGTAAGAAACGTCCAGTAGAACCAAGCCCAGACATACAGTTGCAAGAAAAAGTATGTGACCCCTTTGGGATTACATGGATTTCTGCATAAATTGGTCATAAAATTTGTGCTGATCTTCATCAAAATCACAACAATAGAAAAACACAGTCTGCTTAAACTAATACTGCACAAATATTATATGTTATATGTTTTTACTGAACATTACATGTAAACATTCACAGTGCAGGGTGGAAAAAGTATGTGAACCCCTAATGACGTCTCCAAGAGCTAACTGGAGCCAGGAGTCAGCCAACCTGGAGTCCAATCAATGTGATGAGATTGGATGTGTTGGTTAAAGCTGTCCCGCCCTATAAAAACACACCAGATTTGAGTTTACTGTTCTCAAGAAGCGTTGCCTGATGTGAACCATGCCTCGCACAAAAGAGCTCTCAGAAGACCTGCGAGACTCACAGAAATCTCTGGTTTTGTTGACAAATCTACAATAAGGAAAACATTAAACAAGAACGCGGTATATGGGAGGAAACTGCTGTCCGAAAAAATATTGCAGCTCATTTGAAATTTGCTAAAGAGCACCTGGATGTTCCACAGCACTACTGGCAAAATAATCTGTGGACAGATGAAACCAAAATTATGGTTTTATAATGCACACACAACACTATGTGTGGAGAAATAAAACCTCATCCCCACTGTAAAACATGGTGGAGGGGGCATCATGGTTTGGGGCTGCTTTGCTGCCTCAGTGCCTGCTGCCATTGACAGAAAAATGAATTCCAGAGACCAGAGATTGAGATGCTGTGGCATGACCTCAAGAGAGTGATTCACACCAGACATCCCAAGAATATGACGATAATACTCATTTTGTAAAAAGGAATGGTGCAAAATTCCTCCAGGTCTGATCTGCAACTACAGGAAACGTTTTGGTTGAGGTTTTGCCAAAGGAGGGTCAACCAGTTATTAAGTCTCACATACTTTTTCCACCCTGCACTGTGAATGTTTACATCTTATGTTCAATAAAAGATAAAAAAAAACATATAATGTTTGTGCAGTATTAGGTTGAGCAGACTGTGTTTTTCTATTGCTGTGGCTTAGATGAAGATCAAAGAACATTTTATGATCAATTTATGCAAAAATCCATGTAATCCCAAAGGGTTCACATATTTTTTCTTGCAACTGTATATTAGTAAAATTCACGTTTTCTCTGCAGCTCTTATTTGTATGGTGTTATATATATTTTCAGATTCAACCCCTTCTTCCTTGCTTGGCTCCTGTTTTTTATATATGACCTCAACATCTTTTTCTTTTTTTTCCCTTTGCTGTCATCCTCATTTTTGCATGTTTGGCTCTTAGTAGCATAGTCAAAACAGAGAGTCTACAGTTTGCTCCTGTTTCATTTGATTGAACAGACTCCGGAAAACAGCGAGAAGCACCCACCCGTTCCAAAGACTGCGGCTTCAGCCCGTGCGGCTGCTAATAAGAACGGCTCCTCCGTGACCGCTGCAAGCAAGACCGCTGGTACGTCCTCGCTCTCACACAGCTCGATGAGTAATACAGCTTCTATTACGTCCCCAGGCTGTGCCCAATCTGCATACCTGGCTGTTACAGACAGCGTCTCCATTCTGCTGTAGCTGGTGAATAGTGTTGACCTCTATAACAGGACCTTTACTGGCCTCGGGAGCTTGATAAATGACTCAGAATGTAGACTGGCGCTGCTCCAGGCAGCAGACTAACCGGATTGCTACAGTACCTTATGCCTGGTTTTAAGAGATCGCTTTTGAAGACACTGGTATTTTTATCCGCACGTCACAAACAGCATCTCACCTCTCTAAGCGATGAAGCTGTGATAGAGCTGTGTTAGAGGTGTCCTGTTTTTTTTGTTTTTGGTGAATTTTGGCTGAACACCACTTAAAGAGTGGTTTGAAAGACATTTACTCATGTCAAGGTGATCCACAATAATAAATAGTAATAAATTATACAAACGCTCATGCAAAAAAGAAAACTGCAAAGGGATCGTCGTGACACTGGAAGACTGCGTGATGCACAGCAGGGGAAACAAGGTCAGTTTAAATTACAAGTAGTATTAGTGTTGATTAATGAGCAGCTAGGTTGAAATCATGGATATGTGAAAAGGATACTTTTTCGTTTCTTGTTTGGTTTTTAAAAGTCAAGACAAGAGCCAAGCAGCCCGTCTTACATTTGTTATTTGACTGAACACGCCGTTGATATAAGTACTTGCATCATGAGCCACAGTTAAACATCCATTTACAGTATGGACAGAATTAGGTAACGTCTGTTTTCAGAGGAAGTGTCGTGTGCTCTTCTTACTGCACAGCTAACAAGAATGACAAGGCTGAAAGCAAGACGGGGGAGACCAAGAAGCCCAAGACTACTGGTAAACGCGACAAAAACGACTCACACAGAACCGAAAGCGACGCATTTTCATTCAAGCTTTCACAAAAACGATTGATGGGTTTCGTCCTTATCCTGTAGCTCGCCCTCGCCCGGTCTCCAGCACCGCCCCTGCTACTCCGGCCGCCTCCACTAACGGCGAGGCCGCCGCTCACCGACGCCGGGTCATCACCAAACCTCCCGTGCCCAAGCAGACCCCGCTGGAAAAGAAGCCGCCGGTTCCCCGTGCCCCTCGAACCCCTCGACCTATCAACGCCCCGACACCAGACCTGAAGAACGTCCGTTCCAAGATCGGATCCATTGACAATATCAAATACCAACCTGGTGGAGGAAAGGTAGGACAAGCCAAACTGATAAACTCACACAGTGATGAAATGATGTTATGAACAGATGACTAAACACCAGTTTGTTGGTGAAGTTGCTGCAGCACATACTGTTACAGTCTCTGTGGTTTTCTCCTTTTTTGCTGCATTCATTCAAACATTTAAGCTCAGGGAACAGAGAAGTGAAAAGGTTCACTGCATTTTTAGTGCTTAGACATGTCAACATACAGTAAAATATGTTTAGAGGAACCATGGACAGTATGTATTTAGTTCAGATTTTTAATCAGCAATTAACTTTAAAGTAAAGCAAGGCATAAACATTTTTATACAGTATGGAGTTGCCCACGTTAGTCTGCAGAGCTGACTGATTTCACAAACCTCCCAACATGTTCCTTCTGATCATCGCTTGCTCTGTCACAGAGCCTGGACCGAATACACAGGATTCAGCAGCAGCTGCTTACACGCTGCTCATTTCGGTGCCGTGCAAAGCAGCGCAGTGCGATATAGGGAGCGAGACTGACATCGATGGGGAAGGGAGGCGGCTTCCTAGATTTGCGTTGCGCTTCCAAAACACCCTCCGTATACAACAGCAGTTAACGTCTTCTGCGCTTTACTTGTCGCGCGCCGCTCGTTTTCTAAAGAAAGGTTCGACTTTATTTGTGTCTTCGCTCTTCTCCTGCATTAGTCATTGCTGCCATCTGTCACATGTCTTCCCAGTCTGCTCGGTCGCACTGGTAGATCCGTTTAGACAGGGTTTGCATTTAGGGCCTGTCATCCCATCTTCCCTTATTGATTCAGTCACTCATTTATCAACCTGTATCATTTAGATGTGATCATATGGTAAATTCTTAGTTAGATCAGAGTATAAAATGTTGCCTGTCCAGATGTTTCCATGGATTTGGCCCATCGCATTTTCTTATACACAACAAAATGATGAAGCGAACGCTGCTGCGGTCTGGCTGTCAGCGACAAACCGTTACATTTAGACACTAGCGCGTCTGTCCCTGCTGTGTCAACTCCTTTCCCTTTCAAAGACACGCTCCCACTCTCATTATCAGTTTGTGGGAGTGAAGCACTTTCTATACACAAACACATCTCCACCTTGCATATTAAGTGGCACTGACTCATTCAGACTCCAGCATAACTAATATTTATTTATCTGTGATGCATCCTAATGTCTCCCAATCAGCAGCAGCAACTTTCTCAGTCGCAATACGGAACAGTGCGATGTTGATGTCCGGCGATGTCCCACTTGAGCCGTTTGATTTCTGCTTGTGTAATTATGCTCAGGAAAAGGAGAGGGAGCTGTGAAGCGCAATAACTATATGAGCACAAATATAGGCGCCGAGTGACGCGCGGAGCACAAAGAGGGCTGGGACTAATAGCTACTGTCTGCAACGCATCACAGTGCAGACGAGCTGCGTATCCAGGCCTTCTTTGTGTTCTACATGCCATTTAGTGCCTCTATTTATAGGTTCAATCTTTCATATTTTGCATTTCACAACTCCTTCACCATAACTTCACCAGCCTTTATTCTTCTGCTGTGTTTGTATATTAAAGTGTTTTGGTCTTGTGTTATTATAATCACGCTGTTTTCTGTCTCTCGCGCAGACACAATGTATTTTATTGGTGCTAATCCGCTGTAATTCATCATGTGTTTAATTCTGCTTCCATCTGCTTCCGGTTTAAGTGGCAACTGAATGGTTGCCCTTAGCCGCGTGACACCGTGCATCCTTTACCTGTGTCCCCACGCGTTTCTTCGCAGCTCAGCTGTCGGTAGAGATTCTCAGTCACCCAAGTGATTGGGAACGTCAGCGGGTTACCAATAGAGAGCCAAAGTCAACACATCCGGGCTAGTTGATGTTCTATTAACTGGCTTTGTCCAGATCAATCTAACCCACAGCCTAGTCTGAGGAAAAATCACTTTTGCCTACAAGCACGTAGGCTCCTGCATCGCTCATATCCAGGGTGTCTTTCTGTGGAGCGTTTGCTTGTTCTCCCTGTGCCGCCTGTCCAGGTTGAACCACGCCTGATGACAGCTGGGACAGGCTCTAGCACATCGCGACCTTTACGAGAGGAAGCGGTTCAGATGATGGATGGATCTCTAAAACTTGTGTTTTAGCCCATGAAAGTGTGGCACACATTCCACTTTGATTCAGGTTTTCTTACCTCTGACCCGGAAAGGTCTTGTTTCACTTTGACTCTCTATTAATTACATCTTTGTGCAAAGGTCAAAGTTCGGTTTGATTCTTTTTTTTTTTTTATCCACGCAGCTGTTTTCTACGCAACCATAACATCCGCTTCGCTTTTGATTGGCTGTATCAGCCCACGCCCGTCTGACTGGCCCACATCCTAACCCACACATCCAGCTTCCATTTGCTCAGCTTCATGCCTCCATTCCTTCCACCAACTGTCCCGCTCTGTTGTGTTGTGGCCTGTGATTGGCTGGAGGTTGTATTGACCAGGGGGGTGGTTGTCTCCCCAGGTCTCCTCCGCCTCGAACAACAAGACATCAGACCCTTCCACTCCTCCCAGCAAGGCCAGAGTGAGTGTCTGCCATCTACACCCTTGCACATCAGTATATCCTGCCTCCTTCTTTCTGTGTTCGGTGCATATACAGGACAACTCATTTTTACATCCACTCAAGACACACCTTACCATTTCCTTCTAACACAACATGACCATCAGTCCACGCCACAGTTTACACAGTGTCCATAGAAATATTATTCATGAACAACTAAAAGAAACATTTCTAGGGCTGCTGTTTAAAACTTACAATAATTTATTTAAATGAACGTAAATGCTGCCCAACACGTGTACAATTTATTATTTACTACTTCATAAATACGGTAGACGTTTCTGCTGCAGTACAAACTTACTAATACTTGTACTCGGGAACAGGAATAATATGAAATAACCTTCTACTGAAATCATAAACCAAACGTTGGCTAGTGTGGTTTACGGCTTAGCTCCACCTCTTAGTTTTAATTGTGTAATAATTATTATTGTTCAGCCTCTTCTACTTCTCATTTACATTTTCATTCCCATAACACCCACCATTTGCATTTACTGAACTTCACTGTTGAACACGTCCATCCGACCTAGAAACACTTCCTGATTTCATCGATGCCATCAACTACACTTTATCATCCGGTGAGAACGCCCCACGAGGGACCGATGACCCATTTTGTTAAATGTTACTCCTTGCACATAACTAAACTGGTGGCGGGAGCGGCCTACTAAAGTTGCTTTCCAGTGGACATCGATTGTTGTGTTTCTGATGGGATCACAACACATCACACTGCCTCTGAAAATCTTTTGTAACAGTGAATGTGGTCCAATATAGTACGTGGCCACTGCAATACATTGTAACGAGTTTAATATGCTGCACTTAAGCTGCTAAACATCAGAACCAGGTGTGATGACTTATTACAGGTGTGTGTGTGTGTGTGTGTGGGTGGGTTTGTGCGTGCGTGCGTGTATTCACTCGTTGAGCGTATTTGTGCTAAATGCTCGGTGACTCATCCTTCGCTGGTGCCACCTGCGTCATCATTCCACTTCCATCGTGGCAAGAAAAAAAAAAAAAAACTAGAGTAAGAGACGCAGAGAGTAGATGCAGGTTCCTACTGAAGGGTTTTTTACAGTACATCCACAGAGGCACGGAAACCGGGAAGGAGTCATATCATGCCGGGTGGGCAGCTACTGTAGAGCCACAAAAACACCCGAGCAGCGCAAATGTGAACGCGAAAATTTTGTTCTCCCCTTTAACAGCCAATCCCATTTCGTTGAAGTTTTCGAAAAGGCCTGAATGGTAGGAGCTATATTATTGAGTGAGGTCACTGGAAATGAAACTATTTCTAGACATTACAGCCTTTGACCTCACTTATTATTTATTTAATTATTTATGTGATAGGGGGTCCGAATTTTTATCAAAAAAACAAAATACTGTAAGTATTTAGCTGATCTATTTACTGTTTACACTCCTTCCGCACCGAACTATTAAGATATTATATTCAGACTTCTGGTTTGCGCTGTAGATCTGCTATTAAAACCAAAGGGTCCAACCTGCTAAACATGTTAAATGCGTGTTTATGCTCAACGGACCATCACCCTTTAATGGTTGCTCCGTCCATATACGGATGTATTATTAGTCGTGTGTGTCCCACTGACTGTGTCACTGTGTTTCATTCTGTTCGCGTCTTCCTCTTCTTGTTGAGTTTTAGTTAATAACATTTATTGCAGTCTTTTGTTGGTAATCAGCCGGTATAACCTTTTATTTATTTATTTTGGTCAATCAAGATTAAATTTTTTTAGCATTCTGTCTAAGAATATGTTCCATTGGCTGCACTCTCATTTTAAATTCTTCTCTAATGCCTGAATATAGTTTTTTACATAATCCTTACTTACTTTACTTCTTGTTAACTCGAGCTACCATGTGCTCTTTTCTTTTTCTTTTCTTTTCTTGTTTCGTTTTTCTGTCTTTTCTTGTTTCGTTTTTCTGTCTTTTTTTCTGTCTTTCATTGTTCCTTTCTTCCCTTCTTCCTTCCTTCCTTTCTTCTTTCCTTCCTTGTATTTCTCCCTTCCTTCCTTGTCTCTGCAACTGTCTGTAGGTTCAGATAGTGCACAAAAAGTTGGACTTCAGCCATGTTACATCCCGCTGTGGCTCCAAGGACAATATGAAACATGTCCCTGGAGGCGGCAATGTAAGTACTGCTGGAGCTGGAAAGAGACTCTGTCACATTTTATGCAAATTTCCCCTCGTTCAGGCTGCTCAAAATCGAGCTCCACTGGGAAAAGTCTTCTCTTAATTTCATTTTGAAGAGACAAAAGAGACCAGACTGGTCACAAAGGGAGAAAATGATCATTTGTACAAATTTATCTAAAACGATTCACAGTGCCTATGCGCATATAATATCTCTTCCACCTGTTGGGCATGTACTTACCGTAAAAACTAGACTAAGAATACTGTAGCTGTAAGGACACGTCACCACGATTTATCGTTAAAATGAAGCTACACCTTCAGAATCCATTCTGTGTTGAAACACAAACAAGATGATTTGTGACGTGGGAACATCAACTCGGTCGGACTTGGAGTCAGTACGCTCTCTTCATAAATCCTGCATGATCCCAGTTGGATCTCCGTGTTATTTATAGTGAGCATTGAACTACAGAAAATGTTTCTTTCCATATCAAACAGTTACATGAAAGGTTATCATTTTCAAAGTAATAAAGAATGAATGAAAACTAATTAGCACATTAATGGTTCCCACAGCTTGGGTTCACTCAAAGTGAACTGACCGAAGGTTCTTCTACCTGCTGCTTCTAGATGTTGTTCCCACCGGCTCCTCTAAACACCGGCTGCACTCCCATGCTCCTTCCTGCTCTGCTGTTACGTCTTTACTGTCTCACATCACTTATTTAACAGAAGGTCGACCGGCTGAAGTCCGACTGCTCCACACAGAATCCTGAACTTGAGAATTTACATCCTGTAGACTAATGTAACAAAATAAATCGCTTTGTTGCGTCGTGCTCATTTATAGTGTTCCTCCTTAGAAGCACATACTGATGAACAACTACATACAGTCCTAGAGATCGACCTCCTATTGGTGAACACGCCATGTACATGACAATGGTTGTTAGTGGTTTCCTAAAACAAACAGAGTGGATGTAAAGATCTGTTGTATGAATGCACTGTCTGTATAATATAATGAGGTTACTTCAGCATCTTTTTCCTCAGGTGCAGATCCTGAATAAAAAGGTCGACGTGAGCAAGGTGACGTCCAAGTGCGGCTCCAAGGACAACATCAAATACAAGCCAGGTCCTCAACTTCATTATGCCCCATATTCTCTTTAATGTAATTGTCCTAATTGTTAAATCAATATTTTTTTCTTTACTTTTCACCTCAGGTGGGGGCGATGTGAAGATCGAGTCCCATAAGCTAAACATTAAGGCCAAGTCTAAGATTGGGTCCCTGGATAATGTGGGACCAGGCAGTGGCCAGACCAATGGACACAAGGTTACACCTCACACAGTCAGACATTATCAGTCAAGACGCAGTTTACTTCTCTAGTTGTGCTGACTCACTGTGCTTCCACTGTCCAACACCGTGGACAATACTGTCATGTGATGGTATGACAGTACACTGAGAAAAACATTGTGTTCCTTCTGTGTGTGTGTGCGTGTCTGTGTGTGTGTTCCTGCCCCTTTGTGTCTATATTTGGCTACAGGAGGAGAAAGCAGAGGAGAAGGCATGTTCACCCCCAAGCGGCACTCTGACAACAGGACCAGCAGGTGTTGCTAAGGCAACAGTACCAGGAGGCGTTGCTAAGGAGAATGGAGTGAAGGAGCTCAATCCTTTTGGGGGAGCTGGACTGAGGGAGCCCCTTAGTGTAGACAAGGGCATCACTGAGACAAGTGGGTAGAAAAACACTCTAACACAACTATAGATTTAGTTACAGTCTATAGAAACATGAGGAGAGACATAAGGTGTGACTTACAGCTGGACTCACACCGTGGCTGTTACAGCAGCTTGGCGTGTGTGCTGTACCTGCTCGCTGTGACGTGGCTGCTATAGCAGGATGGTAAAAATAGCAGAGGCTTTGACATTAAATTCAATTATGTGGAGACCTACAGAGTAAAGATTAGACCGTGTTAGTGGATAAATGTGTCTCTGGCACTGTATCTGGCCTTTAGACCCTCAAAGTTCAGAGGAACACCAGACTCCTACCACCTGACGCAGCGGTTAAGTTAATTGAAGGATGTCGGGGGAAAGGTCCGCTCCTGTCTCTGTGTCACCTTTTCTCCCTTGAACTGCTTCTTTTTCTATCGATGTCTCTCCTTCGTCTTTCTCACTCTAGTTTGTTCCCTTCCACAGACTGAGTTCCACGTCGATCTTGGTAGGACACGCAAGGAGCTCGACGACCTGCCAACCAACCGACCAAACCAACCTATCACGGCGCAGTCACTTCCCTCTGCTCCCGCCCTTCATCTCGCCCACTGCAGCACCAAACTGAATGATCGCCTCTCAGTGTTTCTCTGGGGTCTGCCTACCAGCTTCATGCTACCAATCCTGACCTTTGACCTTGCAACACACTTAGGTTGACCTTTGGCCCTGTCTTTAACAGAGAAGAGCACTTGCTGTTTGTCTGCTTTTGTCTGTGTGGGATTCCACCAACTTCTTGACTGATAAGATTCCCTTGCAAGCACTGATTTAGAAAATCCTAATCTAACTATCATAGTCAATGCGGTAATTAGCATATCGAGCTTAATCAGGCTTTTCATAGAATAGTTCCACCTGTGACGATTACTGTTTAAACCTCACAACTCAGAACTGAAATCTGAGACATTACTCTGGTCCACTTTACAGACCTTCACAATTCAGATCCACCTGGAGCTTATAGCCTTGCCACCAGACCAACTGTATGGCAATGCTACTTTGTAACCCACCTCTATGCTCTTTTATTTATTAGATTTATTACAATAATGCATATTTATCTCTAGATTGTTAATATCGAGGCGCCCTTAGCTAGCAGTGACTGGTGAGGAGAACAAGGGCTTGTGCAGAGTAGAGCAGATGCAATCAGACCCATTTGGACATACAGTAGATCAAAGAGCGGAAATAGACGGCGTTTAAGCTCGATGCTGAAATTTGTGGGAAGTTAGACATTTAAAGGCAATTTTACAGCACAAAAATTGTTCTTTGCTTCTTGGGTTGTCTTGGCTTGAAATACATTAAGTTGGCACTGCAGGCAGATTTTGAATCTTGAGGCCAATCATTTCACGGCGTAACCGTCGCAGGATGCCGTTTAAAAGCCAGCTGTCCTTCACTAAAAGTCCAAGGAAAGAAATGAAATCTTTCCAGCCAAGTCACTTTATTTTATGATGGGGCACAGCTTTCATAACTTTGGTGAACCCTGACCCCTAGAATCGGTAGCAGCATCTTATTACTGCTCAGGCTGCATTTTCATTCATACCGCCCCCTATCGAACCATAAACAGCACACAAAAATACAGATTGCATATTTTCCTCACAGAGTCTTCCCTGTTCCGTAACCTTTTATTCTGTGAAATTACATAGGTACAGTCTGGACAGAAAATGCGCCAGAGAGCAGCTTTAATACATTGACATTAGCATTTTCTGTGTTGGAAGGACTCTGGAAATGAATCAGCAACCTAGAACTTGCCAGTAGCCAGCTTTTAAAACCACACATATGTATATAACACGGAATCTTGAATGCATCAGGGTATATACTATAACACTTTAAATCGGTCCTGGTCACATGGTCTTAGCACAAGTCCACACATTTTTGTGGCTATATCAGCACTTGCGGCACCATTTCTTTCAGAATTCTTTGATCAAAGCACTTACCATTAATAAAAGCACCTATACAACAGATTTATCTATTCCATTACAACAAACACGAACATCTCGCCTTTATCTCTAAATAGACTCACACACGTTTAGGTTGTGACCTTTTGCATGACAAGCACTTTGGGAGCACAAAAAAACTTCAATCATGTCATGTTGCATGTTTAAAACATGTCTATGTCAGCTTCTCTGCATCCCTGTCCTCCAGGACCATGATACTAAGGCTCCCACACTTTCCCATGTGCTCTTGACTCTTATTCGTGCACTAAAACCTCCCCAGGCAGGGAGCCCCTGCAGTCGCCCAGAGCTGTGTCAGACAGAGAGACAGACAGCACCTTCCTCTTCCTGTGTGACACTCCCAGTTCACCCCAGTAGAGAGCAACACAGTCCCCAGTAGCCTCTGCGTCTTAGAATACTGTCTGAGCAACCTATCATTTTCTCCACAAACACACACATACACACACGAAAGGAAAATGTGTACAGGCTATGACACACAGGTTTGTTGGCACACACACACACACACACTCATTAAGTAGCACATATACACACAGATAATAATACACAGCGCCGCAGCAGGTTACTGTGAGGTAGCGGTAAGATGCTTCTAATTTCTCTATTCTAAAATGAAACCAAGCTGTTACTGTGTTTTGCTGGTCTCTGCTGATATCGTATAAACAACGATGAGCTGTGTCGGTGTGTTGCTCCTACCATAGTCCCAGTCGGGCGTTTTGATCGCAGGCTCACTCGTATCTCATCCTCTTCCTGTATTTCATCCCGACTCCCTGACAGCAATACAGTAATTGAAGTTCAGAGCACACTCCAGTTGACCGTGCAAATGAACGGAGAGACAGGGACAGCGACGACATTGAACGGCTAGTCAGGAGAGGAGGGTCTTCACCTGCAGGAGGGATGGGGGGGGGGGGGGGGGTGATGAAACTCCCAGCTCCTGAAGGCTATAAACGCAGCAGTATTTCGGCAAAGCAGAACCAAGGACGTGGTTGGGCTCATCAGTTAGGTTTGGAAGTTGTGTTTCTAGAAAATACAGATTCAGACTCCACGTGCTAGACCCATAATGTAGTAGCACACTTGGATTTGAAGAGAATCTATGAGACGTTCTGCAAGTGAAGGGAATCTCGCGTGGGACATTATTTTTGGCTCAGCTGCCACAGTAGTCTACTTGCTACTTGCTCTACTGTGAAGGAAAGACTTTTCCAAGCCTGTTAGTATTTTGTGAAAATAAGTCACCTGTAGTCATTTTTGGCATTTTGAATTCTATTAAAGGTGCAGTGTGTACGATTTATTGACATCTAGCGCTACTGTTGCAAGTTCCAACCCTCAGGCTTCTTACCATCGTCTACAGTTGCACCTAGTAGCGGTTTTAAAGTGATGAGGTTACTGTACTTGAATTCTTCTTTCTTCTTTTTCCAAGCTTTAAAAGCTAAAGGTTTCAGTGTAAAAAGATTATCCAGGGATTTTTTTTTTCTTAATTTATTTATTTATTTATCGAAGTTTAGAGGTTATAGGTCATGCACATGGCATTAGGGTACAATGGTCCCTGAGTGATAAAAGCATTTTTACCCTTAAAAACACATCTGCATCTTTCAGTTTGTTAACGTATGTTCGCTTATTTTGAAAACATACTGGCAATAAATACTAAAAAAAAAGCTAAAGTGCCAAACGACATCAGAGTAAGGAACAATTTTCCGTGTGTTGTCGCTTGTTTTGCGAC
Source organism: Macropodus opercularis (assembly GCA_030770545.1). Classification (NCBI taxonomy): domain Eukaryota; kingdom Metazoa; phylum Chordata; class Actinopteri; order Anabantiformes; family Osphronemidae; genus Macropodus; species Macropodus opercularis. Next base: position 4,309,405 of record CM061105.1, read on the forward strand.
TTAGCTCTAGTGAAAATTGAAACTCAAATATTCTCCCTCTTGAATCAGTGTCGTCTGAGCTGCTGAAGAGACATTACACACTGCACCTTTAACCAGAGGCAGCCGTCTTAAAGGAGAGGGTCCTGTCTACTCACTGTAAATCTACTGTATGTGTGGTGCATTAAAACGCTGCGATGGTCTCTACTGAAACCATTGAGGATTAGTGACAGGTTTATGGCGTGTTGCTGTAGTTGTCAGATGTGTGAAGTGTTACTGTTGCATCCAACCTGTAGAGAGCGCTGCTCCGCCTCTGGAACACTGATAGTCTGGCTCTGAGACTTAAAGGCTGACTATGCAGCCATGCGTAGCCAATAGAGAAGCTACAGTAGATGATACGTGCCGTTCTCGTTTAAACTAGCTTCGATGGCCGCTCTATATTATTGTGTCTGGAACACTGAATCCTGCTGAAATCATAAAGATTATGTACAGTTCCCCTCAAATGTGTTGCACACTTTGAACACAGTGTAGTTGATTTCTTGACGCACTGGAGTTAACATAAAACTGTATATTGGTAAAACGTTGTCAGCTGTGTACTGTGCACGTGTGCTTTTGGGTGCAAACTGTCTTTGTAGTTAGAGAAACTTATGATAATCAAACAGCAACCGATCAAATAATGACTAGACAAGTTAAAGCACCGTATGAGCATATGTAATATCGTATCGTTCCCTTCAAGTCATTCCCATGAGTTGGCTAAAAGTGAAACGCGTGTGTGAATCGTATGTTGAAACAGCAGCGTGAACGCACTGGATAGGCAGACTGATAGGCAGCGGGTGGCGTGTGTAGAAAGAGAAACTTGTAGTGATGTGTTACCGTGAGACAGGACGAACTGATGCCCCTTTATCTCAGTCAGTTTAGTGGATGGTAGTGGAACATCGGTGTTGTGCTATTGACTGTGATGGCCTAACACTCAACTCTCCAGTCTGCCCTCGTGTCATCCCTGTCACATTTACTGGTTTTTACTTTTTGACCAAGCTTCAAAGTCACGTTTCCCAATTGGGCAAGTCCACAAATGGCTCTTAGCTTAAGTTATGCTATTTCACTTACCTAAGAAAGATAGCAGGTCAACAGACCAACAACAGGAGTAAAAATATTGTTGTGGAATATTATTTAACATTACAGTCCAGTTAATTTTGCCCTATTATTCTATTCTATTATTTTATTATCGTATATAAATTATGTTATTATTTGTCAGATCATAGGAAAAATATAGCATTTAAACACAACAATATATTTCAACCAGTTTAGAAAGACTAAAACTAAGAGGATGACTTGGTCTTTTAACCGAGAGTTGGCCAGAATTCTTTGGCAACCAAATTTCAGTACAGGGTTCAGTACAAAAATTATGTCCATGCTCAAAACTTGATATGAGACATTATTTTGCTTTCAGGTTGAACCCTTAAAATCTAGCAAATGTCATAAATGTAGCACAGATGAGTTTGCACTCCACAAACTGTACACTATGCTGAAGGACTCGCACATGGAGCTACAGTCTCCCATCCCATTTAGCTTAGGACTCATGTAGGAAACCGATGGGCCCTTAAAGCATCTGTTAAAGCTAATGGTTTGATATAATATTATATGATTAGGTGTAAGACGCACGTTTATGCGTTTGGCACCATTTTCTAGCCATTACGGTAAAATTTGCATCTTTGCAGCGTGGACAAAAAGTATCAACCAGGTTTACTCTGGTGTCTGTTTACAGCTGTTCAATTTCCTTGTTATAGCGCCTGAACACCGCTCACCCACTAGTATCACTCACTGTCCCAATGTTTTTATTACTTACAGAACTCATCAATGAAAATTTTTTTAAAAAGGAAAAAAAAACAGGGTGTTAAAGTTAAATCCAAGTTCATGTTAATATTAATAATATAAGATTGATACATAAAGAAAGGAAAAGTGTACCTTTTCTTTTTTTTAAGTCTGCCTTTTTTTAACAAAAGGGCTGATGAAGTTTCAAGAATGTTTTTAAAATTCTAATTAAAGATGCAAGATTTTGAGTTTGTGTATGTGGTATGTCTCTGTTCTGTTCTGGGAGATAGATCCCACGTGGAAAACGCTATTTAAACCGACTGAAACCGATGGGGAGGAAGGGGGGGCAGTGTGTGTCGCGCTTGGTATCGTTCATCACAAAAAGAAACCCCTGGAACAACAGAAAACTATACAACTCATGCAAAGTTCAATCCGACCGGTTTGCACTTCAGTGTGAAATGTATTACATACTCCATGACACCTGACACACACTGGTCTGCCCTTTCTTCCACCTACCACCTCCCCCTCGAATAGACTAACGAGACAGTCTTGTGGCATGTGATACTAAGTAATATTGTATATTAGGCAGCTCCTGGATAGACACCTTGACATACCTACCAACACAGAACTTTTTGGACACAATTATGTTCTGAATATTAATAACAGATGGCAACATTATTGGGAAACCTTGGATGTATTTGTATTATGAAAAAGCAGCAGATTACCAGTGATGCTGAGCAAACATGACCTTGACCACAAATTGCCAGAACGTGTGAAGAGGTTAATTTAATGACGTGTTGGTAGATATGCGGCTGGAGCTCCTGGCTTTGTGTCCCACCTACAGTCACTAGTCAGCATCACAGCACTGAAAAGTAGCTTTCTCCGTGTGCGTTGATTACTCCACTGCAGCTACTGTACCAGATAGCAGCCCAGTAAAACCAACACTCCAGCTGATCGTTTTGTTGAACTCCATGTACGTGTGTATTCTGTTTTTAATTTTGTTTTCCTGTACTTACTGTACCTTTGTGTGCAATGTCAGCCACTAGTTCAAACAGAGGAAACGAGATAAAGAATCTACTTTCCAGTCCTGTGGAGTGAGTCCACTGTAGTGTGCTGTATTACCCTGTAGGGCACAACACCATAGCAAGAGCATGCAGATGACAACAAAACTGCTGGTTGTTAGAGGCATCTGTCGTATTAGATAGAGCTCATCTCCCCTTTCAATTCTGATTATTTGGTATGAAAGAGATGTTCATTGTGATTAATTGTTAACCAGTGATGTGGATATTAAACATAAAATAAAAAGATGAGCAATGATCAAGCAGTGTTGTGTTTTCTTCTCAGTTTATTCTATGTTTGTCACATTCATTAACATACAGAATAATGATGGCAGAACACAACCATACTAACAATATTTTAGTTTGTTTATATTGTCTTTGTTTCAGTTCACTGGGGCAACGTTAACATAATTTAATTCATGTACAGTATATACACATATTTCCATACATACCGGTATTTAAACTATCCTTCAGCAGGTTTTCTACTTTTCCAAACAGGCAACATGTCTAACGTACATTTAATATTTGGATTTTTAAAATGTCGTCACATTTAGTATGGTATGGAAAATATATATATATTTTTTAGAAAGAAGCTATTTAAATCCAATAAATCTTAAAATGTATCATTCTATCTATATATATATGTGTATATGAGCGCCTGTGACGCGCCTAGGGAAGAGGTCAGAGGTCAGAGGTCAAGGTGCGGGGTAAAACATGACCCTCATCATACACCGTGGTCGACTTTGTTCGTTTACTTCAGTAAGCGTGAAGCTCGAGTTGACTACTGTTGGGTAATATTACCGTCGTATACATGTTTTATCGTTTTGTTAAATTAACATTAATGGCTCAGGTAGCTAAGGTACCGTAGCTAGTTAGCTAGGATATACTGAGTCATAGTGCTGTAGCTACTTTTAGCTAACGCTAACTGTCCTAGCGCTAGTTTGCCAAACGTAAACTGGACGATTTCCGCACCGTGGGCCCCGTGTTGCTGTAAACCCAGACGTTGGTCGTACTCCCCCGTCCTTGTCTTATTGTCAGCACATTCCTGAACACAAAGATAAACTGTGAAATTCCTTCAGGCTGGAGTCGAGCAGCAACAGGTGAGCGAAACATAGGCAGCCAGCATTTAGCCGTTCGTCCTCTTTAACGTCGTCTGACAAAGCCTTTTTATTCACGGTGGTGTTGCTGCATCCATGTGGCTCTGGTGTGATTCCAAAAACATTCAGTAATAACAATAAAGTAAACATATAGACACTAGTTGCAACAGAGGATCTGCTACAGACATACAGACTGAATACTGTGACTGTTACCAGGTACAGTATTGTAGGGAGGAGATTATTAATGACTACATCACCTATTGTTTATTAAATTATCCAAGGGTTCTTCTGTTGACCAGTGCATACTAGAACATATAGTAATAGAAATTGTAACATGAGTACAAGAATATACTTAACATACAAGTTAATATTTTATGCACTATTAAAATGACAATATTACATCATGATACTGTACATTAATGTGTTGTGTCCAAGTTGTATACCATGCAGGCCCGAATAAACCAGTACTGTACCTCTTCAGGGATCCTCGCTTCACCTGAGTAACGGACAGGACAGCTGTGGGCGATCCTGGTGCTCAAGGGCCTCTGTCTTGCCGGTTTTTCCAACTCAGTGGCCCTCAGCGCCTTCATACCACACTTCTGGACTTCTTTACGTAGCTGCGATCTATTCTAGGCCTCAGCCTTTCTTTGAAGACCTCATTCCCAGCTGTCTACCGTCCTTGTACCTCTGACTCCTTCAGTCACACGAACACACAAGGGAAGGTGTCAGGCACGTTACGCCGTAAGTTTGAAATCGAAGTCGACTGTGGTTTTGCATGAGCTTGCTATTGTTAGGATGCTTGTTATTTTCCTGAGGGTTACTTGAGGAGGTGTTGAGTATCAGACCCTGCCTCTGTGTGTCCTTCTCTTGTCTTGCCCTTTCTCCTGGCTCGCATTCAGACACTGAAGTATTGGAGTAAGTGGCTGGTGCGTTAGCAGTCAGATCTGGAACAGAAGAGAAGAGAGAAACCGGGCAAAAGGTAGGATTTCAATTGCAATAAACCTCAATGAATTTTGTTGAAGAACACACTTTTGATTATATAGAATATAAAATTCACGCACATTAATATGAACCTTCTTTTTTTTTTATGAAGTCTGAAAGCAGAATATTAGAACTGTGCAGGTAAAGCAGTCATGTCTGTAATGGTGCTGGAAGTATGTTAGGTCTTAAGATTGATTAAATAGCATTGAAATATTTGCAGTTTTAAATGTTTACGTTTAGAAATGTGCTGCTGATACATATTCAAATAATTGTGCAGTTTTTCATAATTAGTATTTTTAGCAAAATACGTAATTGTGAGTAAACTTCAGTTCATTAGTGGCCAAAGTGGTACAGCTAGATTTAAAACAAACAGTCTCTTGTCAATTAAAATGTTTCCGTAACCTTTCAACCAATTAATTATTTACTGTCTTGTGGCTATAAAAAAGCCCATCCACTGCCCTGCATCCAGTGAAATCAAGCTTCAAATACACCATTGGACTCCTCAGTTGTTTTTTATTCACTGAGTGCAAACTATTACCATTTTCTAGGTCCTACTGTATGTACATTATGTTCTGAATATTACAAACGTAAGTTTGCTGTCCTCTAGTGGTGTAGGTATGTTAGGTATGTACAATTAAAGCAGTTGCTTTGCTCTACGGACTGGTTGATCACTCACCTTAAAGTCACACGTGTAAATAGTGATGTCATCTATCAAGTCTTGCTTACATACATGTACAGTAGATGAGGTGTCAACAGTGTAGTGAGAATATATCCTATATATGTTATATTATCATACCACGACAAAGTATTTATTTGTACATGAAATGAGTTTGTAACATCAAGAAGATTTTATGCAAAAATGGCCCAAATTAATATGTCGTCATTGTGCTCAACAGTACAAATATGTCCATGAAATGAAATGAGTTCCCTCTGGCGCGTAGAGGGTTTCTTTTTGTGGCCTCATTGTGGACTGTGGGCACACAGGCTTGTCCTCACACTGGGGGGAGTGTTTGCTCCTGGCTTCACCAGGGTGCGCTTGTTGTGGCCTGGGTGTGGTTATTTATTGTTGTAGGTGTTCGGTTGCTGGAGCTTCTCTTGCCGTTGGCTGGACTCAATTTAGGAATGGTAGCATTATTACATTATTAGAACATATTGCACTCTTGTGACTGCGGCCAGAATCGTGACACTTGGTGGCCTGTGTACACGTGCATGTATCACTAGTGTGGTGGCTGCTGTTGTTCTGCTGCACCACTAATGTCATATGACAGTGGGATTTGGTGTATGTTGTATGTTTTTCATGTGCTGCTGATTATTATTATTATTATTATTATTAATTTTGTCTATAACCAATCTCCCTTCTCTTTCTCTGCCTGCCCCACTTTTCCACCTGTACACTCCTGAGGTTAGTACAAACTGTATACATACTAGACAATGTTATATATATATATATATATATATAATTATATATTATTATATCAAGTGGAATATACTACACCCTAATTACACCTGCATAAAAACTAATATGGCCCTTGAAAAAGTAGTGAACATTTGAACACAATAAATACAATAGCAATGACACAATAAAAAAAACAACAACATGAATGAAAAAGTCCAAGCTATGTTTTCAGTTGCAGATAAAATTTATTCCACTGATCAAACAACATGCTTAGGGAGACAATTTAGATCAGGTGTCTCAGAAACTAAAGGCATTCCATGGAACTTTATTCCTCGTCATGTCCTTTCTAAATTAAGAAGAAAAAAAAAACGGTTAAACAACAAAGTGGTATTTTTGTTAATTAAAAGATGAAATACAAATGTTCTGCACACATAACACTATTTCGCCTGATTCAATATTAGTATATTATAAAATGACAGCGGTATTAATACTATCAAAACTGTATAATTCCCTATAACCAAAGTCATACACGTTCTAAACAGACAGACCTTTGACCCCACGTCGCGACTCTTGGCTCGCAGCTTGTTGACCTGAGACTCAGCGATATCAGCTCTCTCTTCAGCTTCATCCAGCTCATGCTGAATTTTGCGGAACTTAGTAAGATTACTGTTAGCCTGTTCCTCCTGTCAAATACACATGAAGTGTCTTAGTAGTGCATGACTTATTTAAATACTAATATTGTTTATGGTTTAAATAATAAGGCTTGTTCATTTCTCTGGAAGTATATACTTTTTCATTTAGTAATACAGTTTGTTTGTATGATGAAAGTGTTTCACTTACAGCTTCTTCTGCAGCTTTCTTATAGGATTTGACCTTCAGCTGCAGCTTGTCTACCAAATCCTGCAAACGGGAAAGGTTCTTGCGATCCTCTTCAGTCTGTAAAGAAAAAAAAAATCTTTTTAAGAATAAAAATAATACATTAATTCTTCCATTGGGTCATAAATGAAGATAAACTTACCTGATAGGTCAGTTCTTTGATACGTCTTTCATATTTTCTTATTCCCTTGATGGAGTCACTGGACTTGCGTTGCTCAGCCTCTACTTCACTTTCTAGTTCTCTAATCTGTTGAGAGAATAGCAGGATATTTCATTAAGATAAAATGCATTAAGTGGCATTATGAGATTGCTGCTTTGATTTTCTACACATACTGTCTCTTACCCTGGCCTCCAGCTTCTGCACCTGCTTCTTGCCTCCCTTCATGGCGATCTGTTCCGCTTCGTCCAGGCGGTGCTGCAGGTCTTTGATGGTTTGCTCCATGTTCTTCTTCATACGCTCCAGGTGAGAACTGGTGTCCTGCTCCTTCTTCAGCTCCTCTGCCATCATGGCCGCATCAGTAATGGCCTTCTTGGCCTTTTCCTCTGCGTTCCTACACTCCTGCACCGCCTCCTCCACTTCAGTCTGAAGCTGGGATGTGTCAGCCTCCAGCTTCTTCTTTTGGTTTATCAGGCTAGTGTTCTAGATTTACATAAAAATGCCAGAGTCTAAAATAGCAGCTATGAAACAAACAGGCAGTAACATATTCATCCTGATACCTGTATCCTACCTGTGAGTGCAGTAGCTGCACCCTCTCACTAACATCCAGCAGCTCTTGTTCAGCCAGTTTACGACCTCTCTCAGTTTGCTCTAGAGCAGCCCTCAGTTCCTCCACCTCAGCCTGTAGCAGATTGTTGCGTCTCTCAACAATAGCAATATTTTCTTTCATATCATCATTGGCTCGTGTAGAGTCATCCAGCTGCAGCTGAGTATCCTGATAGAATGTAAAGCCTCCAGTTAACAGAGATAACCAAGTCAACTTTGGCAGCAAATATGAAAGATTAAAGTCTTTACCTTCAGATGCGCATGGACGACCTTCAGTTGTTTCTGGGCCTCAGCTGCCTGCCGGTTGGCCTGGCTGAGCTGGATCTCCATCTCATTGAGGTCTCCCTCCATCTTCTTCTTCAGACGCAGGGCTTCATTCCTGCTGCGAGTCTCAGTCTCGAGGGAGCTTTGAAGAGTGTCCACAATTCGTTGCTGGTTTCTCTTTGCTTGCTCCATTTCGTCATCTTTCTCAGTTAGCTTACGCTCAATGTCAGCCTTCACCTGATTGAACTCAAGCTGGGCTCTGAGAATCTTTCCTTCCTCGTGTTCCAGTGTAGCCTGACATAAAACAACGCTTTGGTTATAATCCATGACATTACTAGTTGTTATAACTCTTTAACATGTAGTGGATCAGAGTGTTGTACCTACCTCTGCTTCCTCCAAAGCAGTTTGTATGTCTGACTTCTCTTGTTCCAGCTGTTTCCGTATCTTCTCGAGCTCATGAATACTCTTCCCACCCTCACCAATTTGTTCAGTGAGGTCAGATATCTCCTCTGAAGGAACAAAACATGAATGGATGAGTCAATAGCACAAATTCCCCAACAAAGGTGTGAGCTGCTCACCCTGAAGGTTCTTATTCTCTCTCTTCATGGTTTCCAGATGTTCTAGAGATTCTTCATATGAGTTCTTCAGCTTGAAGAGCTCAGTGCTGAGAGACCTGGCTTCTTTCTGAGAGCTCTCTAGCTCAGTTTGAGACTCCTCATATTTCTGTTTCCATTCTGCCATAACCTGAAAAAGTTGTGGTTACATTTTGTTGTACTGTGATTTGAAAAAGGGTGAAATAGCAATTGTATTTGAAGAAGTACCTTGTCAAAGTTTCTTTGCTTCTTGTCCAGAGCAGCAGCAGCAGCGTTAGACCTCTCCACATCCACCATGAGATCTTCAATCTCATTCTGCAGTCTGTGTTTCGTCTTCTCCAGAGAGGAACATTTAGCATTGATCGCTTCTACAGCCTCCTCAGCCTCCTGCAGACGCTGAGCCAGCTTCTTTCTGGTTTGTGATACAAGTTATAAATCAACGTACAGTGTGAATGGTTTTGGAGCTTGGATGAATTGTTGTAGGTGACCCTGTGTTACTCACTTGGCCTCCTCCAGTTCCTCGGTTCTCTGGATGGCATCAGTTTCATACTTAGTTCTCCACTGAGCCACCTCAGAATTGGCCTTGGACATGCCGCGCTGCAGTTCAGCCTTGGCCTCCTGCTCCTCCTCATACTGCTCCCTGAGCAGGTCACAGTCGTGCCGAGCAGACTGCACTGCATGGGCCAATGCGTTCTTGGCCTAAATAAAATGATATTTATGTACGTTCATGTTTGTTATATACCAGCTTTAACCTTTTGTACATGAGGTCTGTTTTGTACCTTGATTTCTTCCTCTAATTGTCTCTTCAGGTCTTCAATTTGCTGAGTGTATGACTGTTTTCCTCTGGTGAGCTGCGACACCAAGGACACTTTTTCTTCCACTTGCCTGCTAAGTTCACCTGATTGTGATTAGAGCATAAAACATCTTAAAAAAATACATCTCTGGTCAGATGGAACATATTTTGTGTACAAACCATTCTCGGTTTGAAGCTTTGCTTTCTGCATGGAGAAGTCATTGATGGCACGTTGTCCCTCTTCTGCCTTTGTTTTGTATTCGTTCATCTGGTCTTCCAGAGACCTGCACATTTTCTCCAAATTATTCTGAAATCACAAAGTATTAACTGTCCATCAGTTGCTGGAGGGAAGTACCATGTTAGACGCCACTATACAATACATTACCTTGGCCTTTACAATGTGCTCCATGTTGGAAGCCACGTCATCCAGCTCCAGTCTGAGCTCACTCTTCTCTTTCTCCAGTTTCTGCTTGACTCTCTGCAGGTTGTCAATCTGTTCTCCCAGGTCAGCAACGCTGTCAGCTTGTTTCTTCCTGAGCGTAGCAGCTGTAGCTTCGTGCTGCAGAGTGGCCTCTTCAAGGTCTCTGCGGAGTTTCTGGAACTCAGCCTCCCTCTTCTTGTTCATCTCAATCTGAGCAGTTGTTGCTCCACCAGCCTCCTCCAGCCTCTCACTGATCTCCTCCAGTTCTCTGGCCAAGTCTGATCTCTGCTTCTCCACTTTGGCTCTGGCAGCTCGTTCTGCCTCAAGCTCTTCCTCCAGCTCCTCAATGCGGGCCTGTGCCAAAATCAAAGACCAATGTGAAATGTCATCCCTCTAAACTAACCAAGTGTTAAAATTTGTGTTAAAATCATACAAAAGTTAATACCTGCAACTCCTTCAGTTTTTTCTGGAGCTGAGCACTCATTGTCTGTTCATCCTCTATTTTGCCATTGAGTTGACTTATTTCAAAATCTTTCCTGTGAATGAAAAATGTTAAAAGCAGATCCAGGTACAGGTATATTAGATTTTTTGTGGTGTTTTTTTCGTTACTTTTTCAGCCTCTCTTCAAGTTGCTGCTTGTCATTCTCCAGGTCCATTATACTCTCTTGAGCCAACTTCAGATCTCCTTCAAGCTTGCGTTTAGCTCTTTCGAGGTCCATACGTATTTTTTTCTCCTGCTCTAGTGATCCTTCGAGCTGTTGGTGATCACACACAAATTGTTTTATAAATTTAAACTCTAAATCTACAAACTACTGTACAATGTCCAAAGGAACATGTGAAATCTCACATCATCCACTTGCTGCTCCAGCTTAGCTTTAGCCTTGGTCAGAGTGTTGACTTTGTCTTCTTCGCTCTGCAGGTCATCCAGTGTTTGCTGATGAGCTTCTTGTAAGGCTTTCTTTTCTTTGGTCAGCTTGGCAATGATTTCATCCAAAGCCGCCATCTCCTCAGTGAGGTTCTTTACCTATGACCAAAAGACAACTGATAAACAACTGTAACACGGACATTGTTTAGGACATGCAGAGCACTTTGCAGCTCAATACACATGTGGTAGTACCTTGTTCTCAGTGGCATGCTTTTCTTTCTCCACCTTAGCCAGAGTCAACTCTAGGTCATCAATGTCTTTCTTTAACTCCGAACATTCGTCCTCCAGCTTTCTCTTCTTAGCCGTCAGTTCAGCATTCATCTCCTCCTCATCTTCCAGTCTTTCACTCACTTCTTTGATTTTTGCCTCCAGTTGAATCTTGCTCTTGATGAGCCCCTCACACCTTTCTTCAGCATCACATAGATTATCTTGCTCCTGTTAGTAATAACACACACACATATATAACACATACAACACATGATGTTGACATGAATCATAATTTTGTGGTGGTTTAACATACAGCCTGGACTTGGAGCTGCAGGTCGTTCTTCTCTTGGAGGAAAGTGACCATTTTTTCTTCAAGTTCCTTTCGACGGGCTTCTGATTTTGCATAGGCCTCTTTCAGTTTGGCAAACTCCTCCTTCATGTTGGCCATTTCCTTTTCAGTTTCCGCTGACTTTAACAGAGGTTTGATTTTGAAGTACATCTTCATCCAGGGCCAGTTTTTGACCCCCATGAAAGCACGAATGTTCCACTGGATCACAAGCAGCGCATCCCTGTGGACAAAAGACTGTCATTGCCTTTAAACCCTTCTCTATTCAGTTTCATCTGTTTTTTAGCAGTCTTAAAAATGTCTATTCCTCATACTGCTCTTATGCGTTATGTTATGTGTTAGTGTGCGTATTGCAGTTGCATCTTTATAGTTTTTGAAGCTATTGAAAATCCATTCTGGGTATTTAGGATGCGGAGTCATGTAATTATGGCATAATGATTATAAAATGAAATTTATTTAAATAGTGTGATGAGTGATATTTAATTTGGATTAACTTACAAGATCTTAATGTCCCCTGAGTGCTTACCTGCGCTCAACAATTTTCTGGAATTCAATTCTTGCTAAAAGACCTCGTGATCGAGCTTGGATACCAGTGATGATGAGAGCCAGTCGATCATCTCGCATCTCCTCTAACTGACCCAGTAGTCCAGCTTTGAAAAACACCTTTTGTGTTTGTTGTAGACGAGTAAATAGTTGTTAACGGTGTACATGCACATCGCTTTTTATCAAAATGAATTTTATCTTTGTCTTTATTGAAAATACATACCTTGGTATGCCCCAGTTTGTACTGGCTGTGGTCAATGTCCAGAGATCCCAAAAGTTTCTCAGCAGCTTTTTTGTTGTCGATAAACTGTCCCTCAGGGATCGCATTAGGGTTTAATATACGGTACCTTTTAGAATGTACGTCACAAAGAAGTTGGCAAGACAAAAATTACTTGTTTAAGTTAAGTTTGGTTTTGTTGCGGCTAATGCAAACCTCTGTTTGAAATCTCCGTAGAGGATCCTGTTGGGGAAACCCTTCCTGCAGATCCTGATGCCTTCCAGCACACCGTTACAGCGCAGCTGGTGCATCACCAGAGGGTTCTCCATGGCCCCAGGAGTCTTGGTCTCATTGGGGATGATGCAGCGCACAAAGTGAGGGTGAGTAGACCTCAAGTTGGTCATCAGCTTGTTCAGGTTCTCCTGCAAGTTTTAACTTATAATTTTTAAATGCTCCAATTTTAGGGGGTTTGACAGCAATAATAAACAATTCTGTAGCCGTTATTCAGACATTACATTACTTGATCTTACCCTGTGTAAAGCTGACACGGTTTGGAAGGATGAACCCTTTTTCTTTCCACCACCACCTTTGCCCTTCCCACCAGATTCCTGAGCTAAATAAAATTTACACTGTCATATTGCAAAAGGGCGGTAATGTCATCTTATGAAAACGGTAGGATTGGATTGAATATATAATTGTCATTCTTGAACTAGTTATTGCCAACATACCAGAATCAGCCCCTGAATATCCAGCAAAAAGTATTGCCAAAAGCTTAAGGTTTGACTTCTGGAAAAGAGTGACCACAGTCTCATTCAGAGGATCCTTGTTCTTCACCAGCCAGTTATTGATGTTGTAGTCAACAGTTCCGGCGTAGTGCACCAAAGAGAAATGAGCCTCTGGTTTGCCTTTGACAACTCTAGGCTTCTGGAAGTTGTTGGATTTCCCCAGATGGTTGTCATAGAGCTTAGCTTTAAAGGTGGTGTCACTGGCCTTGGGGAACATGCATTCCTCTTCAAGGATGGACATGATGCCCATAGGCTGAAGCAAACGTGATGATGAAAGATAAAATAAATGAGCAAAAGACGTTTTGTTTTTCCTCATACTAAAATAACATACTGGTTGCTTATGGATGGGTAGCTTTAAAAATTTGGCAAATCAAAATGAATGGGGAAAAAAAACAACTACTAACCTTTTCAATGAGGTCAATACAGGCCTGCAGATCCATGCCAAAGTCAATGAACTCCCATTCTATGCCCTCCTTCTTGTACTCTTCTTGCTCCAGCACAAACATGTGGTGGTTGAAAAACTGTTGCAGTTTTTCATTGGTGAAGTTGATGCAAAGCTGCTCGAAGGTGTTGAACTGGAATTGTATGAAATATAAACAGCAGTTTAGTCATGCAAGACAACAAGCATAAATGTTATGTATGACCTTTGTAAGTTTTGAATTTAAAACTCACGTCAAATATCTCGAATCCCGCAATGTCCAGCACACCAATGAAGTACTGGCGAGGCTGCTTGGTATCTAAGGATTGGTTAATTCTCATTACCATCCACAGAAACATCTTCTCATACACTGACTTAGCCAGCGCACCGATAGCATAGTTCACCTTGGAAAGAAAATGATTATATGCTTAAATTTCTTTAAATTAAATTGTGCTTAATTTTCTTTTAAAAATAATATTTTATCAAAATATGTGCTTCTTTAAATATCTTTTTTACCTGGGCGACATTCTGTCCCTTGGTTACCCACTCGTTCCCTACTTTGACTCTTGGGTGACAGAGACCTTTGATGAGGTCAGCAGAGTTGAGGCCCATCAGATAAGCTACTTTGTCAGCATCTGTGGACATATTAATCATTAAAATACAGACATTGTTTGTTTGATTGTTTATTTGTTTGTTGACTTCAGAGAGCTTTTCCCGACCTTCAGTGCCATCAGCCTCTGCCTGCTCCTCTCGCTGCTTCTGCTTAAACTTCATGTTACCATAGTGCATGATGGCACCAGTCAGCTTGTAAATACTGTTCTTCTCTTCTTGAGTGAAGCCCAGCACATCGAAGGCATCCTAATTGGAAACAAAATAAATATGGTGTCAATAATAAAAGTTTGATCAAATATTATTTGTTGTGTATTAAACAGCTCGGCTCACATCAGTAGCCATGAGCTCTTCAGCATCATTGATGGAGGCTACAGTCGTCTCTCCTTGGGAGATGAATCCGTAGTCATAGGGGTTGTTGGTGATGAGCAACATTTCTAAAAAAAAAAACATGTTGGTTTTATTATATATAATAACATTAGTCTTCCAGCTTATAGTTTTATTAAGTATAAGTCATTGTACTTAAAATAATAAAAATATACATATTTTATGAACAGTATATGTTATACTTACCAAGAAGTTCAGGCTTTACCTGGGACAAAATCTGGTAGAAAATGTGGTAGTCCCTCTCAGCTTTGAGCTGATAGGTCACACGAGACTTTTCCAGAAGATCTATTAGGTATAGTAACAGTATATGTGATTTATGTTTTTATTAATAAATCTGCTATAGGTGTAGATTATCGCCCCGTCCAATTGTGCATGTGTAGTTTAGTTAAATACATTCTAAACTTCTAAAAGTTTGAGTTTTTGCACAGTATGTTGACTAGTTAAGTAAATTGTAATGCTGTCCGTCATGTAATTTGTATTTGCATACTGTACAGGGAATAGCTCCTCTACAAAGGACAGGAGTCTAATCAAAATGGATGAGGAGCAGATTGACTTTTACTTACAAGTCTCAATATCAGCAGAAGCCAGCTTTCCTCGGTTGTCGAAATGAATGCGAATGAATTTACCCTAAAAGAAGAAGCAGTTTTTAGTTTTTTGAATTTTTGAATTGCTTAAATATATTGCTAATATATTTTGAAAGCAAATCTTTCAATTAATAGTGTTCAAGTCAAATCACTGAGATTCACTGAGATCACAAAGAGACTCACAAATCTGGAGGAGTTGTCATTCCTTATGGTCTTGGCATTTCCAAAGGCCTCCAGAGCAGGGTTAGCCTGGATGATTTGATCCTCCAGCGTACCCTAGTATGTTAAACAGAACAAAACATTTGCAATACTGTCTTTTTGTATACTGTGAATACTCCCATATGTAAAGAAAAGAAAAAGACCTTCTTTTCAGCAGCTAGATCTTTTTTCCCACCACTGGGAACAGCAGCAATGCTGGCAAAGTATTGAATGACTCTCTTGGTGTTGACAGTCTTTCCAGCTCCAGATTCTCCGCTGAGTAGAAGAGACAGAATGTATAAAACAAAGTCCTATGGCCCCTAACTGCTGCAGCTATTTTTGATGGTTGTGGGACTTACGTAATGAGGATTGACTGATTTTCTCTATCTATCAGCAGGAGAAATTACCCAGATATTAGTTAGAAACGCATAATGCTACATATGTATATTTGGGTGAAATAAAGGCTAAAACATTATCCACCTGACAGCATGTACTGGTAGGCGTTGTCAGAGATGGAGAAGATATGAGGAGGAGCTTCACTCCTCTTCTTTCCTCTATAAGCAACAACCACTTCCTGGTTGTAGACTGGCAGCCACTTGTAGGGGTTGACAGTCACACAGAACAGCCCAGAGTAGGTCTGTCAGAGAGAGTGATGGCAGATAATTGGAAGGTAATTTAAAACAGCACGTTAAATGATGGAAGTAATAAAGTTTTGGCTTCATGTTAAGTCTTATACATAGATCATCCATGCTGCGTATCGCTCTTTGAGGTTGAACAGCACAGCCGGTTCGTGGAGGAAAGTGAACATCGCCATGTCTTCAATTTTATCAAACTTAGGCGGGTTCTGAGGGTGGACGTCACACTCCTTCACTGTGACTGTCTGCCAGGAAAAAGATTTTAATCAAAGATACTGTAAAAATGTAGTAGCATACATTTAAGTATTATTATTATTATGGGTGTTATGTACATACCTTTCCAAATTCAGTGTGAACAGTGACTTTGTCACCATCACGACTAGTGACAGAAGCTTTGACGTATTCAACCTCAGGGTCTGGCACAAAGCATTCTTTCTTCATGTCAAACGCACGAGTCTGTGCTTCCAAACGCTCCTTATCTGACTTCCTCAGGTAGGGAGCAGCAGCTCCAAACTCTGCCATTACGGCATCACCCATTTTTTTAACCTTTAAAAAATTCAATGTTGTTCACATTGTTTTAGAGCACATATTATGGTGTGGCTTCAGGATTCTTAATATGCAAAGAGGAAACAAAATCAGAAAAGCAATTACCTTGAGTGCTTCACTTCACACAAAATTGGGATCTGTGCTAGAAAATAAATAATTTTAGAGTTAAATTAAGTTTGATAAGTCAAACAAATTTTACAATAATACAGTGAATCCAATCACCAAACTACATCACTGATGAGATATATTTAAAAATAAATATCTTAGCTTAGAGCAGTTTTAGCATCTTTGATAAACACACCTCAAATGGGTCACTCACGCACCGTGTGGCAGTTTGTTAATGGCTTTTTCCTACCTTTGACCGTGAACCTTTGTCAAGTGAACTGATGGATCCAGTGGCTGACAATGGGCCGCTTCTCCATTAATAAAGGTCGCGAGTCAGCCAAATATGGGGGTGAATATCAGAGAAATGGCATCCAGGTTGCCAAGCACAAAACACATTGTCCAAATTAGGTAGAGCCTCGTGCTGCTATTTGTTGCCCTCACCTTGTGAACAAGGCCTGACTGGGCCATGACAAAGACAGGGAGAGACAGGAGGAGGGGAGAGGGGACAGGCTACAGTCTGACAGACGGGTCCTTTGTTCCACAAAGTTATATCAATGAACAGTAAAAGTGTTTGTATGTAGGCATGCATCTTGTCTAAAATATACAGAAATGCATTCATCAGTATACTTCTTTAAATAAAAACTAATTTAAAGGAAATATTTTTCCATTATTGTTTTTCCATTCTGCCGTAACATCTGGATTCTTTCTAGGGAATCAATACAGGCATTTTATCATAAACTGTTATAAAATGCTTTGGGCTAGCAGGACAGGATTTATAGGACCTCGAACGTCATCAACACTGAACTTCAGCGGTCGATAGGGTGTGAAATACATTTCAAGAGTGAGCATAAAGTGCTGCAGCTGTCGTCTGCAGCAAGATAAGACGAGGCCAAGGTCACAGCTGTGAGATCCCTTTATTATCACTCACTACTGTTCACAATTAGGTCTACAGCCTTAGACTAATCCTGCTCACCCTACACTGTTTCTGTTTAGTTACCAGCCGAGATGTTCATCGCTTTACGTTAAATAGAATGAATAGACAGTGTCACAAGAAGCGGTGGCTTCATTGATGGCATTGAAAGTGGTCAGTATCTGCAATGACTGCTCTGTAAATTCAAAGCTTTCTACTGTGTGTACAGGCCATACAGTAAGTTGCAGTGCACAACTGTATGTGTTTAACATGAACCCCTGTTTACCACATTAAAGCCACTGTAGCCTCCATTAATTGTCTACCGTTTTATTTTCTGCCAATTCTTTTAAATGCAACAAAGTCAAATTATTTCTACTTTAGATTCCTGCTTTTTGTGCTGACAAGTGCACATATGGAAGCCATAGACAATTATGCCCATTTGTCTATATTTAAATAACCTTAGCATTACATAAGAGCCCATAATTATTTAGATTTTTAGAATTATTTACATTAGATCAGTGTGAAGTATGATGGGATTTGCTATGCAGATGATGACTCCTTCGCTTTTCTCCATATGTGCAACATCATTGTCCAGGAGAAAGACCTTTTCTAGTCAGAATGGTGGCAGCGCTTGTCAAAGACTTATTTTTTTGTATTGTTGGCTTTAACAAAAGGATATAAATAAAGTGATTATGGCCGCTAATGGGTAAAACCCAAAAGTATTCTATTTTAATTCTATATTTAGACATTATTTTGTGTATGGATGTGCGTGTAGAGTGGAGACATGCATGTGTGAGCTCTCATGTCCCTACTTACTGTAAGTCAGTTAGAGGTCTTCTTTTATTTCCATTTGCCTCTGCAAACACAATATCAATATATCCACATGGAAAAATATTGGTAAAATCACACATTTGTTATTACCATTTCTTTATGGTAATGAATATAAAGGTGCTGTACTGGCATCTCTCTGTGACGGTTCAACAGCACAGTTTGCCCTCGTTCACTTTTTAGAAAGAGAAAACCTTCATACATGACACATGTCGTGTACTTTGAAACAGTTTCCTGTTCTTGTGACCTATAGTTTACAGCCTGCTGTGAGTGCCCTTGGCTCGCTTCTGTTGACATGGTATTGTTTTTTTCTCTTTATCCTTGAGCACAAAGATAACTTGTGAAATTCCTGCTGGCTGCCTTTGAGGGCTTGGTGGTTCACAGGATAGCTTGGGGGCAGCTTGTGACGTAGGTGCTAAGCAGAGTGTTTTGTTTTTTTTTTTTTGCCAGCAGCAACAGAGAAGCCAATGAGATCCCAATCAGAGATATTTTTGCATTCAAAACCATATGCTGAGACCAAACCCATGGAACAACCACGAACAATCTCCTTTAGGACCATTGTCAAACATGTAGTATTACTGTGTTGGCCTGGGACATTCGATTTGGGTATAATGCTGCACAGTAAAATCTTACAGAGCAAGTTGACTAATAACTTCAAGTTCTTTCTACTACCCATCACATCGCACCCATCCTTGTCCTTGTTTGACCTAATACTGAAATTTCCATCTCCTTTACTTAACCCTTAGTCTATTATTGGCTCTTGCCGAGCATTTGTTCGCCCATTAAAGTTCTCATTCTCAGCTGTCCACAGTGTTTGTGTCTCTGACTTTTAAGGCCACACGTAAGCACAAGGGACGGTGTGAGGCACCTTGCCTCACTTAAGTTGGAAACTGGAGCCAGCTAAGCTATTGTTAGTATTTGTTCTTTGTTGTTGTGAAAGGTCACTTCTAAGGGGGTGTTGGGTTCTGGGGAAGGTTTACAGGAGTTGATTGTTGTCTTCTCCTTACTCACTCAGAACATGGACCATCCTTTGTGGATTCACATCGGCGTGTCTCCTGATGAGGCTGTGATCTGCACCAGGTTAAATAATAGAAAGGTACTGTTCTCGTTTTAAAGATTATATTACCACATTTGAAAGCAACCAATGTTTTAGAAACTGAACTTTGTGGACTTTGAGGACAATTTTTAAGGTCATAGCATTTGTTGGCTGAATTTGCTACTGTAGGTCTCTCTTAAGGTTGAATGCACCAAATTGTCTTCTGTCAGACATGGTTGTGAAGTCTTTCTCTGTTCTGGATTTCATATAGCCTTCCCTCATCTGGCTTTGACGAGAGGATGCTTCTTACTAGAGGAAACCTGACCTCCACCACTGATGTAGGTTAGTTGGTTTAACTGTTCTTCCTCAGACCTTCAGACACTGACAAACAGTTAACTAACAGGTGACCACTCAACAGGTCCAGATACTGCATGTGGCTCCAATGTGTTTCTGTGCAAATTGTACCTAACATGTCACTTGTGAAACCGTGTGGCCACTGCTGTTCAGATCACACCTTCTGCTTGTTATTCTAAACGTTCTATGTCTACTTCTACTGCAAAGTGCAGTGGCCAGTTCAGCCCAGTATAAAATGTTAAGAACTCCTCATTTGAACATGGAGACAATTATACATATGTCAGAACATTGTTTCAGTACCTTGGTTCAAAATGGATTTAATTTCAAGCTTTAGATCAGCTTTTGCACTGCACTACAGCAGGACTCTTTATAATATAATATTATTATATATTTCTCGATCTGATCTTAGTGTAAATTGATTGTAGTTAGTGGTTTGATTCCTTGATTATATGTACAGTATATTTAGCATATGGGTAATGTGAGCGCTCTCCACTGGCCATTTGACTGATTGCACCATTATGCTTCTTAAAATAATGGCCTAAGTCAGATTTTTTTGCCTAAGTAAATATTTTATATATCTTTGACCCAGTTTTTTAAATACTTATTATTAATTATTTTAAGAGGTGACTATATGTTGGAGGATGATTTCCGTTCATTTATTAACTTTGTTTGTTGTAACCATACATTTCTCAATTTATTCTTAAAAGTTCACTTTTCCTTTTAATGCCAACTTAGGTTTACTTCTCTGTATTTCCTGTAGCAGTATGCACCGGTTTTCTATCAATGAAAAGTCAGGAAACTGTTTAAGATTCACATTATACTGTATTTCTTCTTCTTAACACAAAACATGCTTAGGGAGACAACATTACAGAACCAGTAAAGTGCCTCAGAAACGAGTGTGTTCCTCAAAGAATTTCACTCTTCATCGAGTCCCTTCTGCAAAAAAGAAAGACAATACAAGATAAATAGCGAGAGTCATATGTGTTTTAGGTGAGGTGGGGGTCATTGTCAACAGTTACAGTTAATGTAACCTGTTTTACACAGTCTTTAGCAAGCGGGCATTTGCGTGC
The DNA here is from genome assembly GCA_030770545.1 of Macropodus opercularis. Classification (NCBI taxonomy): domain Eukaryota; kingdom Metazoa; phylum Chordata; class Actinopteri; order Anabantiformes; family Osphronemidae; genus Macropodus; species Macropodus opercularis. Next base: position 4,330,138 of record CM061105.1, read on the forward strand.
ATACACACCTTTGACCCCACGTCGCGACTCTTGGCTCGCAGCTTGTTGACCTGAGACTCGGCGATATCAGCTCTCTCTTCGGCTTCATCCAGCTCATGCTGAAGTTTGCGGAACTTAGTAAGATTACTGTTAGCCTGTTCCTCCTGCAGTATATCAGACGGAAACCAGATATAGTATTTAATAAATGGCACCTGCTCTAATATTGTCTAGTGTAAATGGGCAGATATAATAACAGCACTTACAGCCTCCTCTGCAGCCTTCTTATATGATTTGACTTTTAGCTGAAGCTTATCCACCAAATCTTGAAGACGTGCCACGTTTTTACGGTCTTCTTCAGTCTAAGTAGTAAAACAACATAAAGTATGTATTTTTTGTGAAGCTATTTTCATAGCATTACAAGGGGAATCAATATAAATTGAGCTTTTACCTTATACGTAAGCTCTTTTATGCGTCTTTCATACTTTCTAACTCCCTTCACTGCATCACTGGCCTTTTTCTGTTCGCTTTCCACCTCATTTTCAAGCTCCTTGACCTATGGGATGGGTAATGGAATCATAACAGAGGTCTCAGAACTTTTGCTAATATTTAGTCGATGTACTTAAATTTTAGAAGAAGCCAAAGAGCCACCATATACTCACCCTGGCCTCCAGCTTCTGCACCTGCTTCTTGCCTCCCTTCATGGCGATCTGTTCCGCTTCGTCCAGGCGGTGCTGCAGGTCTTTGATGGTTTGCTCCATGTTCTTCTTCATACGCTCCAGGTGAGAACTGGTGTCCTGCTCCTTCTTCAGCTCCTCTGCCATCATGGCCGCATCAGTAATGGCCTTCTTGGCCTTTTCCTCTGCGTTTCTGCACTCCTGCACCGCCTCCTCCACTTCAGTCTGAAGCTGGGATGTGTCAGCCTCCAGCTTCTTCTTTTGGTTTATCAGGCTAGTGTTCTAGATTTACATAAAAATGCCAGAGTCTAAAATAGCAGCTATGAAACAAACAGGCAGTAACATATTCATCCTGATACCTGTATCCTACCTGTGAGTGCAGTAGCTGCACCCTCTCACTAACATCCAGCAGCTCTTGTTCAGCCAGTTTACGACCTCTCTCAGTTTGCTCTAGAGCAGCCCTCAGTTCCTCCACCTCAGCCTGTAGCAGATTGTTGCGTCTCTCAACAATAGCAATATTTTCTTTCATATCATCATTGGCTCGTGTAGAGTCATCCAGCTGCAGCTGAGTATCCTGATAGAATGTAAAGCCTCCAGTTAACAGAGATAACCAAGTCAACTTTGGCAGCAAATATGAAAGATTAAAGTCTTTACCTTCAGATGCGCATGGACGACCTTCAGTTGTTTCTGGGCCTCAGCTGCCTGCCGGTTGGCCTGGCTGAGCTGGATCTCCATCTCATTGAGGTCTCCCTCCATCTTCTTCTTCAGACGCAGGGCTTCATTCCTGCTGCGAGTCTCAGTCTCGAGGGAGCTTTGAAGAGTGTCCACAATTCGTTGCTGGTTTCTCTTTGCTTGCTCCATTTCGTCATCTTTCTCAGTTAGCTTACGCTCAATGTCAGCCTTCACCTGATTGAACTCAAGCTGGGCTCTGAGAATCTTTCCTTCCTCGTGTTCCAGTGTAGCCTGACATAAAACAACGCTTTGGTTATAATCCATGACATTACTAGTTGTTATAACTCTTTAACATGTAGTGGATCAGAGTGTTGTACCTACCTCTGCTTCCTCCAAAGCAGTTTGTATGTCTGACTTCTCTTGTTCCAGCTGTTTCCGTATCTTCTCGAGCTCATGAATACTCTTCCCACCCTCACCAATTTGTTCAGTGAGGTCAGATATCTCCTCTGAAGGAACAAAACATGAATGGATGAGTCAATAGCACAAATTCCCCAACAAAGGTGTGAGCTGCTCACCCTGAAGGTTCTTATTCTCTCTCTTCATGGTTTCCAGATGTTCTAGAGATTCTTCATATGAGTTCTTCAGCTTGAAGAGCTCAGTGCTGAGAGACCTGGCTTCTTTCTGAGAGCTCTCTAGCTCAGTTTGAGACTCCTCATATTTCTGTTTCCATTCTGCCATAACCTGAAAAAGTTGTGGTTACATTTTGTTGTACTGTGATTTGAAAAAGGGTGAAATAGCAATTGTATTTTAAGAAGTACCTTGTCAAAGTTCCTTTGCTTCTTGTCCAGAGCAGCAGCAGCAGCGTTAGACCTCTCCACATCCACCATGAGATCTTCAATCTCATTCTGCAGTCTGTGTTTCGTCTTCTCCAGAGAGGAACATTTAGCATTGATCGCTTCTACAGCCTCCTCAGCCTCCTGCAGACGCTGAGCCAGCTTCTTTCTGGTTTGTGATACAAGTTATAAATCAACGTACAGTGTGAATGGTTTTGGAGCTTGGATGAATTGTTGTAGGTGACCCTGTGTTACTCACTTGGCCTCCTCCAGTTCCTCGGTTCTCTGGATGGCATCAGTTTCATACTTAGTTCTCCACTGAGCCACCTCAGAATTGGCCTTGGACATGCCGCGCTGCAGTTCAGCCTTGGCCTCCTGCTCCTCCTCATACTGCTCCCTGAGCAGGTCACAGTCGTGCCGAGCAGACTGCACTGCATGGGCCAATGCGTTCTTGGCCTAAATAAAATGATATTTATGTACGTTCATGTTTGTTATATACCAGCTTTAACCTTTTGTACATGAGGTCTGTTTTGTACCTTGATTTCTTCCTCTAATTGTCTCTTCAGGTCTTCAATTTGCTGAGTGTATGACTGTTTTCCTCTGGTGAGCTGCGACACCAAGGACACTTTTTCTTCCACTTGCCTGCTAAGTTCACCTGATTGTGATTAGAGCATAAAACATCTTAAAAAAATACATCTCTGGTCAGATGGAACATATTTTGTGTACAAACCATTCTCGGTTTGAAGCTTTGCTTTCTGCATGGAGAAGTCATTGATGGCACGTTGTCCCTCTTCTGCCTTTGTTTTGTATTCGTTCATCTGGTCTTCCAGAGACCTGCACATTTTCTCCAAATTATTCTGAAATCACAAAGTATTAACTGTCCATCAGTTGCTGGAGGGAAGTACCATGTTAGACGCCACTATACAATACATTACCTTGGCCTTTACAATGTGCTCCATGTTGGAAGCCACGTCATCCAGCTCCAGTCTGAGCTCACTCTTCTCTTTCTCCAGTTTCTGCTTGACTCTCTGCAGGTTGTCAATCTGTTCTCCCAGGTCAGCAACGCTGTCAGCTTGTTTCTTCCTGAGCGTAGCAGCTGTAGCTTCGTGCTGCAGAGTGGCCTCTTCAAGGTCTCTGCGGAGTTTCTGGAACTCAGCCTCCCTCTTCTTGTTCATCTCAATCTGAGCAGTTGTTGCTCCACCAGCCTCCTCCAGCCTCTCACTGATCTCCTCCAGTTCTCTGGCCAAGTCTGATCTCTGCTTCTCCACTTTGGCTCTGGCAGCTCGTTCTGCCTCAAGCTCTTCCTCCAGCTCCTCAATGCGGGCCTGTGCCAAAATCAAAGACCAATGTGAAATGTCATCCCTCTAAACTAACCAAGTGTTAAAATTTGTGTTAAAATCATACAAAAGTTAATACCTGCAACTCCTTCAGTTTTTTCTGGAGCTGAGCACTCATTGTCTGTTCATCCTCTATTTTGCCATTGAGTTGACTTATTTCAAAATCTTTCCTGTGAATGAAAAATGTTAAAAGCAGATCCAGGTACAGGTATATTAGATTTTTTGTGGTGTTTTTTTCGTTACTTTTTCAGCCTCTCTTCAAGTTGCTGCTTGTCATTCTCCAGGTCCATTATACTCTCTTGAGCCAACTTCAGATCTCCTTCAAGCTTGCGTTTAGCTCTTTCGAGGTCCATACGTATTTTTTTCTCCTGCTCTAGTGATCCTTCGAGCTGTTGGTGATCATACACAAATTGTTTTATAAATTTGAAATCTACAAACTACTGTACAATGTCCAAAGGAACATGTGAAATCTCACATCATCCACTTGCTGCTCCAGCTTAGCTTTAGCCTTGGTCAGAGTGTTGACTTTGTCTTCTTCGCTCTGCAGGTCATCCAGTGTTTGCTGATGAGCTTCTTGTAAGGCTTTCTTTTCTTTGGTCAGCTTGGCAATGATTTCATCCAAAGCCGCCATCTCCTCAGTGAGGTTCTTTACCTATGACCAAAAGACAACTGATAAACAACTGTAACACGGACATTGTTTAGGACATGCAGAGCACTTTGCAGCTCAATACACATGTGGTAGTACCTTGTTCTCAGTGGCATGCTTTTCTTTCTCCACCTTAGCCAGAGTCAACTCTAGGTCATCAATGTCTTTCTTTAACTCCGAACATTCGTCCTCCAGCTTTCTCTTCTTAGCCGTCAGTTCAGCATTCATCTCCTCCTCATCTTCCAGTCTTTCACTCACTTCTTTGATTTTTGCCTCCAGTTGAATCTTGCTCTTGATGAGCCCCTCACACCTTTCTTCAGCATCACATAGATTATCTTGCTCCTGTTAGTAATAACACACACACGTGTATATATAACACATATCACATATCACACACCGCACTGCATCTTGGTTTGATGTTGACATGAATCATAATTTTGTGGTGGTTTAACACACAGCCTGGACTTGGAGCTGCAGGTCGTTCTTCTCTTGGAGGAAAGTGACCATTTTTTCTTCAAGTTCCTTTCTGCGGGCTTCTGATTTTGCATAGGCCTCTTTCAGTTTGGCAAACTCCTCCTTCATGTTGGCCATTTCCTTTTCAGTTTCCGCTGACTTTAACAAAGGTTTGATTTTGAAGTACATCTTCATCCAGGGCCAGTTTTTGACCCCCATGAAAGCACGAATGTTCCACTGGATCACAAGCAGCGCATCCCTGTTGACATTTATTCACATGCTATTCGTTTTTTTTTTTTTTTTTTTATACAATTAACAGTAATCTTTACTTTATCTATATTCTGGCACATTTAGTTTGCAGGATTATTATTTAAATGAAGTATTAAATCTTCCTTTTGTTTGGTTGTTAATTGCTTTGAAATTGATGGAAGTTTGTAAACGTTTAGTTAACTTAAAGTTACCTGCGTTCAACAATCTTCTGGAATTCAATTCTTGCCAGAACACCTCTGGATCTCGCCTGAATCCTGGTGATGATTAGAGCTAAGCGGTCATCACGCATCTCCTCTAGTAGACCCAGCAATCCTGCTTTAAAGAACACCTGATTTTACAGATACATTAGATCAGTTGTAGCAAGTACATACTGTATAGGTTTATATTCCCACATCAATTTGTATTGTTTGACTACTGTTTACCTTGGTATGCCCCAGCTTGTATTGGTTATGATCGATATCCAAGGAGCCCAAAAGCTTCTCGGAAGCTTTCTTGTTATCAATGAATTGTCCCTCAGGGATAGCATTTGGGTTCAGAATGCGGTATCTTTGTATTGTAGATAAAAGAAATTATTTTATGTGTTTAATTTAAAGCTTTTATCACTAAATGTATTGTACATTGTAACAGTACTAAACACCCAAACAATTAAAATTAAAATATAATAATAAAATAAATATAACCAAAACCTAAAATAAAAGATTCAATAAAACATTAAAAGATGATCCAGTTTTTAACCAAATTTTACATCTGTGGATAATTGTCTTGTCTCAGTTTCACTGTATCAGAGAATCATGATTTTCTTTTTCATTTGGCACCTATTTATATTTATGACATGCACCTCTGTTTGAAATCTCCGTAGAGGATCCTGTTGGGGAAACCCTTCCTGCAGATCCTGATGCCTTCCAGCACACCGTTACAGCGCAGCTGGTGCATCACCAGAGGGTTCTCCATGGCCCCAGGAGTCTTGGTCTCATTGGGGATGATGCAGCGCACAAAGTGGGGGTGAGTAGACCTCAGGTTGGTCATCAGCTTGTTCAGGTTCTCCTGTAAGTGCAGGAGCAGACGATGCTCACCTTAACAACACCATCATAAATAATATCTACACAAAAAATTATAGTTAATGTGAAGAAGGTCTCCATTAACATTACAAAGAGATATTAGTTTGCGCTTACCCTATGTAAGGCTGATACGGTCTGAAAGGATGAACCTTTCTTTTTTGTACCACCACCTTTGCCCTTCCCACCAGACTCCGGAGCTAAAGAAAAAGTTCATCATTGGACATTAAAATGAGTACTTTATATATTACTATACTACTATATGTATAGTTATATATAGATTAAATAGTGGAGGGACATAGTAATTACACTACTACACTATAGTGGAAGAAACAAATAAACACATACCTGATTCAGCTCCAGCATAGTTTGCAAAGAGAGCACCGAGCAGCTTGAGAGTTGACTTCTGGTAGAGTCCAACAACGGTCTCGTTCAGTGGATCCTTGTTCTTCACCAGCCAGTTGTTGATGTTGTAGTCAACAGTTCCAGCGTAGTGCATCAGGGCAAAATGAGCCTCTGGTTTCCCTTTGACAATTCTGGGCTTCTGGAAGTTGGCAGATTTCCCCAGATGGTTGTCATAGAGCTTAGCTTTAAAGGTGGTGTCACTGGCCTTGGGGAACATGCATTCCTCTTCAAGGATGGACATGATGCCCATAGGCTGAGGGGAACAATATTAGTCATATTTAAAGACAGAACGGTCAATGATAATTTTAGGACCTGTAATATCTCAGTATCTCACCTTTTCAATGAGGTCAATACAGGCCTGCAGATCCATACCAAAATCTATGAAGGTCCATTCTATGCCCTCCTTCTTGTACTCTTCTTGCTCCAGCACAAACATGTGGTGGTTGAAAAACTGTTGCAGTTTTTCATTGGTGAAGTTGATGCAAAGCTGCTCGAAGGTGTTGAACTGTATGCACGAAACAAAAGTAAGGTGATGCAAATGTTATGTTCATTACCTTTATATGGATTGGATTTAAAACTCACTTCAAATATCTCAAATCCAGCAATGTCCAGCACTCCAATGAAGTACTGACGAGGCTGTTTTGTGTCCAAGGAGTGGTTAATTCTTGTTACCATCCACAGGAACATCTTCTCATAAACTGCCTTTGACAGTGCGCTAACAGCATAATACACCTAATGAGGAATGTAAAATGTATTTAAAAACCTTCTGCACTTTGATACGTTTTTATCCCTCAGCATTTGCTGACCACTACAAATTTGAACTGAAAATATTTACTCTCACCTGGGCGACATTCTGTCCCTTGGTTACCCACTCGTTCCCTACTTTGACTCTTGGGTGACAGAGACCTTTGATGAGGTCAGCAGAGTTGAGGCCCATCAGATAAGCTACTTTGTCAGCATCTAAAAAAAAAACCACACCCATCGTGGCATTTTTCTTGCTCTCATTAGTCTTCAGGTTCTTACTCCTTTAGCACCGGCCGGTTATTAACTTTCATTCCTCACCTTCAGTGCCGTCGGCCTCTGCCTGCTCCTCTCGCTGCTTCTGCTTAAACTTCATGTTGCCGTGATGCATGATGGCACCAGTCAGCTTGTACATGCTGTTCTTCTCTTCTTGAGTAAAGCCCAACACATCAAATGCTTCCTAAATAATATGACCTTAAATGCATTACTGAATTTCTTAAGCTTATCGGACCAACGGGTGTTGGAGAAGTCAACTCACATCAGTAGCCATCAACTCTTCAGAGTCATTGATGGAGGCTACAGTCGTCTCTCCTTGAGAGATGAAGGCGTAGTCATATGGGTTGTTGGTGATAAGCAACATTTCTAAGGATAAAATAAAGTACTAATTGAAATGATCTTACTATACTTTATTATATTTGTTATTATCACTGTTCATGCAGTTCTTCAGTACTGTACATCTGTGATACTTACCCAGAAGTTCAGGCTTAACCTGAGACAATATCTGGTAGAAAATGTGGTAGTCCCTCTCAGCTTTGAGCTGATAGGTCACACGAGACTTTTCCAGAAGGTCTGTTGAATAAAATAGGTTGGTTTCTGTTTTGTACTTATAAAATTGATTCACTTACCGCTGATTCCTAAGCTTTGCTACTTACAAGTTTCAATATCAGCAGAGGCCAGCTTTCCTCGATTATCGAAATGAATGCGGATAAATTTACCCTAAGAGGAATAAAGCCACTCAATTTAGGGAAGAGGATTAACTTCAGTTTGGGAATTGAAATTTGCAATTCAATTTACAGAGACTCACAAATCTGGAGGAGTTGTCATTCCTTATGGTCTTAGCGTTTCCAAAGGCCTCCAGAGCAGGGTTAGCCTGGATGATTTGATCCTCCAGCGTACCCTGGTGTTGTTTAGGGTAGGTGGAAAGTGTTTACTGTATAAAGTCTGCTTTTTTTGTTTAACTCATTTTGTTAATAAAGAGTTAAACAACCACACATACATTTTATGATTCATGCTGTACCTTCTTTTCAGCAGCTAGATCTTTTTTCCCGCCACTGGGGACAGCAGCGATGCTTGCGAAGTACTGAATGACTCGTTTGGTGTTGACAGTCTTTCCAGCTCCAGATTCTCCGCTGAGTAGAAGAGACAGAAGGTTTAGGCTACAGTGTTATGTCCATTACTGCAGAGAGTTTTGATGGCTGTGCAACTTACGTGATGAGGATTGACTGGTTTTCTCTGTCTGTTACCAGGACAAAAAAATTTGTATCATGCCAAATATATTTTTATAATTTACTTTACAATATTAGAATAAAATGAAGAATACAAGTTATTATCCACCTGACAGCATGTACTGGTAGGCGTTGTCAGAGATGGAGAAGATATGAGGAGGAGCTTCACTCCTCTTCTTTCCTCTATAAGCAACAACCACTTCCTGGTTGTAGACTGGCAGCCACTTGTAGGGGTTGACAGTCACACAGAACAGCCCAGAGTAGGTCTGTCAGAGAGAGTGATAGCAGATAATTGGAAGGTAATTTAAAACAGCACGTTAAATGATGGAAGTAATAAAGTTTTGGCTTCATGTTAAGTCTTATACATAGATCATCCATGCTGCGTATCGCTCTTTGAGGTTGAACAGCACAGCCGGTTCGTGGAGGAAAGTGAACATCGCCATGTCTTCAATTTTATCAAACTTCGGCGGGTTCTGAGGGTGGACGTCACACTCCTTCACTGTGACTGTCTGCCAAAGAAAATAAAACAAAATCAAACCCAAGACCAAAACCCTACCAATATATTAATCAGAATTCCTCTGAAAATGTCAATTCTATCTACCTTTCCGAATTCGGTTTCAGCCGTGACTTTGTCCCCATCCCGACTGATGATGGAAGCTTTAACATATTCAACTTCAGGGTCCGGAACAAAGCACTCCTTCTTCATGTCAAATGGACGAGTCTGAGCCTCCAGACGCTCCTTGTCAGACTTTCTCAGATAAGAAGCAGCAGCCCCAAACTCTTTCATGGCAGCATCACCCATTTTTTTTTACCTGTTACAGATTTACATGGCCCTGACTGTTATTAAAAGCAGTATCGTGCATTCAGAAGTTTTATTATGTATACAACTTAGCTAGAGATCTAACAAATACTTAAAAGTGCGTCTTTCATGTAATACCTTGTATTCATTAGGATTGTATCACAAAGTGGGTTTTACCTAGAGTGGGTAGGACTCCAAAGCAGACAGGGATCAGTCAGTGTCTTGCTACTCAAACTATGAAACAAAGCAAAACAATAGTAATGCAAAACAAAACGGCAGCATTTGTTGAGAACATATTACACCATAATACATATTAAATGTGTGTACATTTCTCATTCCACAAAAAATCTTTTACTTACCTTTAATTGCCTACCTCTAGTCAAGTCGAGCGATGAGCCCAGCAGCCCTCCCTCTATTAATAAAGCCTCTTTATTCACCAAATATGGGGTGAAGTGTTGGAGAAAGGTTGCACTTTAAAAAAAATAAAAAAAACATTCTCCTAATTGGGCAGAATGTACTGCTGCTATTTGTTGCTTTCACCTTGTGACAAACAGGGCAAACACAATACATGACACAAAGAAAGGGGAGGGCATAAGGTGGGGACCACAGACAGGCTTGATATCAAATGGCTGTTGTTCCATTGCTATTGAGAAATAAAAGAACTGAATGTGATTTTTACTGGCTTTATTCAGATCTACATTTTTTTTATATCAAGCTTTGTTGTCTCGTTTTTAATTTGATAAAATGTCTGGAATTTCATACAGATTAAAATGTTTATTATTTTTAATGTTCATATTATATAATGCTTAAATGAAACGAATCACCTATGAACCTATAATTGTCATACATTAGGTATTATTTATATATTTTATTTATTTATTTAATACGATCCTTAACGTATGGTGGGTTATGATTATCTAACAGCTGATAATGAAAAAAATGGAATATATATATATATAACACGAAAGGGGTTCAAATGACCTGTTTAAATTTCTTTGCATAGCACATGTGCTATTTATAGCAAAAACATTTATTTCCACAAGCTGTCTTTCTTTTCCACAGTAACATGACATTGTTTCAGTGTCTCTATTTTAAATCCCACAGAGAAGTATGATAGACTATCGAGATTAATCACTTAATAACAGACCGATTTGTTCAGCTCCAAACCTTTTGTGTTGCTAATGATTCCTAATAGAAAAGGTAAAGTTCATCGAAGGCCAGTTATGTGAAGCAGCATTTCTAGAGTCGGAGCTAAGACAGTAAAGTGTTGCAGCTGTTGCCGAATGTGAGCGAAGGTCAGGGACTTTAAATTATCACTCACCACTGTTCCGCCCATCTAAGTCAACACCTTTGTCGCATGGTGTCGTCATGGCATTGTTCCCTTTCCTTTGGCCTTGAGGACAAAGATAACCCTGTGAAATGTTTTCCTCCCTGATTGAGAAGTGTAGCCTTTGAAGGCACTAACATCTGAACGGCAGTCTCTGATGTCATGATGGATAAGGTCTAACAGGTGGATGGCACTAAAAATATATGTCAAAACCAATTTTCTTTATCCTTTAGCCTAAAAGTTTTTACACATTTTTACACTTTTATTCTGTTATGAAACATTTTATTTATCCATGCTGTAACCTAATCAACAACTTAATTTCTAACACCCAGCTACAGTGTTCCTTTATTGACAAAGTAAACAGCTGTGAGCAAATTATGTTTCTTCCATATAAGAATGACCTTAATTGGTGTGTACTGAGATCAGAATTGCTTTTACAGCTTCCAGACTATAAGAGGCTGTGTAACAGGAATCATTGTTCTCATTCTCAGCTGTTGAATGGTCTGCATAGATGTGATACGTGTCCCCTGCCCTCCTCCTCACTATCAGCACACAGTCGCAGCCGGACGTCTCTAAGGTGAAACCAGCTGTGTTTGTATGGAAAGAAAGAGCGGTGTCACCTTCATCTGCTGTTGTGGGTGGGGTACCGAGTAATTCTGAAGAATTTCTAAAGAGAGAGGTCTCACAAGCCTACACGGAAATAAGCTGGCACTCTGGTTGATGAACTCAAAAAGTGGCAGTGGGAAAATCAACAAAACCTTTACCTTGCACCCTTTGGTTTATATATGAATCTTTAAGAACAATGCTTTCTTAATTATTGAATGATGTTGTTACAGGTATTTAATGCCTTTTAAGGACACTGCTGTATTTGATCACTGTCAGCGTTTGGCGTTCGATGATTACCCACCCTGCAGTCGACTCGTCGCGACAGTAGAAGAACTTCAGTCAGTCCTGTGTTCTGCTGCAGATGCATGATGTACAGTACGGTAAGCCTGTCAGACTGAGCAGGTTCTTTATATTTTAAAATGTTTTAATGTTTTTGCAGCTGTGTTTTTTTTTTTTCTTTTATTGATTTGCTTGGTTTTACATAACAAGAAAACAGATGCTTGTGATGTGTGAAATTAAAAACACAACCAAAACAAATCTATATGTTATATCATATTAGCATTGATATAACACAAGTAACTAGTAATCACTGGTCTTTTTAAATACAGCTCATTCTGTGTCATTTGTACTGAAGAACATGTATAAAATACCACTATGCAAAGATTTCAGAACAATAATATAATTCTAAACTTTGATGAATGGAATTAACAAAAATAATTATATGCAGTACTGTATACGTTGCATTATAATAAACTACTCAGTGTTTTATTGTTTTTAAGGTACGTTTAACTTACTGCAACCAGCTGAGCCAAAAATCTAGAATCAGGTTCAACAAGACTGAGGGGGACAAAGGTACAAACGCATGATTTAAGGTTAATTATACTGTATTTTATTATAAAATAAAGATGAATGTAAGAAGTTAGGGGTGTGGAACAATTAATACATGTACTACAGTGTGTATGATGATAGGCTTATGAAATGATTTGTCACCAGACCAGAAGGGTAAAGCACTTTAACAAGAAATTAATTTTAAAAAAAATGCATGTTGCTTAGATGTTGTGCAATTTTCATATTAATTTTACTTGTTCAAGCTTTTTCATGTTACATACACTACTCCATTAATAATAATAATAATAATAATAATAATAATAATAATAATAATCATTGTATTATTATTTCTTTGCACTGGGAAAACTGAAAAAGATAAAATACTACTCTATACACACTGCAAATCAGGTTCCTGATCAGTGTCATTGCAAGTTGACACAACTGACCACAAATAGTGTTTATGTGTTGAAGTGCAAAGGTGTGTGTGTGTTTTTAGTCTTCCACCAAAATGCATGTACAGTTATCAACTGATGGAAAGTTACATACACTGACCATTAACTGAAGTAAGTTACATTCAACTTGCTTGAAATAAAAGACAACTTTACACGTTCAATTAAATGCACTTTGCTTTATTCTACAGTTACTGTGAAGACAAAGACGACTACCACACAGGAGATCCCAACGGTCTTACTGCAGGTGAATGCCTGTGAGTTTCACTCCTCATCTAGCCCTTTCTGTGATGCAGATCAACAGGAGAATAAACAAAGACAGGCAAATTAGAAACAGAAGACCCACAGCAAAGTTAGTACACACATTTCCACATACACTGTATGTAAACAACATTACAGAGGTGTTCTTACTAAAAACTCAATATCAACTCATATGATTGGCAAAACTGCAGCAGTGAATGCATTTGAAGATCTTAGATTACTCATATGAAAGCAAAGGAGCCAAACTTTTGTATAAGTACGCTTTAGTTTTTTCTGGTGTCGTTATGTGACATATGCAAGAAATGGTGGTAAGTATATTACTCCAGCCACAATAATAGCACATTTCACTGAGTGAGAGCTATGTCATATAATGTAACATATGTTCTAAAGTAGGAGGGAAACCGTGCTCCACCGTCTAGACAGGTCTGTATGGATTAGTTTACCACTGTCTGAAGATGTTAAATCACTCTTTTGCAAGTCTTTCCTCGTTTTTCTCTCTTCACTGTCTGTTGTATTATTTACTGGCATTTAGATCAGATTGCAAATAAAACATTTTAAGGATATAATTAGGTATTTGAATGTCTTTGTGACAATAAAGTCATTGACACTAACTTTTTCAAAGATTTACACTAATGCAAAAGAAAAACTAAAACAAAATAAAACGTATTTGTACAAAGACTGGTCTGATTTATTTGCCAGGATATATATGAAAGCAAACAGCTGCGGCTTTTTCTGTCTCACATGGTGACTGACAACACGTCATTTATTGAGAGTATGTATTTATATTATCGTTAAATGATAAGAATGATATAAACAGTAGTAGAGTTTTGAATACATGTATGAAGCTTCTTACCTTTGAGCCCACATCGCGGCTCTTGGCACGCAGCTTGTTGACCTGAGACTCGGCGATGTCCGCTCTTTCCTCAGCCTCGTCCAACTCGTGCTGCAGTTTGCGGAACTTGCTCAGATGAGTATTGGCCTGCTCTTCCTATTGGATTGGACAAAACAGAACATCTTAGCTACATGTCAGCAGTGTTGTTATTGTTATAGTGCAGTAAATTATAAATGCTTTTGGTCTGTAACTGTACCCTGCAGGTTAATAGTTACAGTAGTATTATCTAACAATGAACAATGGTTGGAAGCAACATGTAGACGTGTCCAGCTTCCACTTACAGCCTCCTCAGCAGCCCTCTTGTAGGCTTTGACTTTCAGCTGCAGTTTATCTACCAGATCCTGCAGTCGCGCAACATTCTTGCGATCTTCCTCAGTCTGTGTAAATTAGGGCAAAAGAAGTTGCAGGGTCACTAAGAAGTACAGACTTGAATGAGACAAATAAATAATATGGTTAAAAATTCAAGAGGAATAATAAAAAACACATTTTACCTGGTAAGTGAGCTCCTTGATGCGTCTTTCATATTTACGGATTCCCTTCACTGCTTCACTGCTCTTCTTCTGCTCTGACTCCACCTCGTTCTCAAGCTCCCTCACCTGGAAACATCATAGAATCATTTGGCGACTCGCTGATCAATGAGGATCTGGGCCGCATTAACCAAATATATCTGAAGCCTGTTGACTTGTACTTGTGGAAATGTGTACTGTATGTGTCTCTTACCCTGGCCTCCAGCTTCTGCACCTGCTTCTTGCCTCCCTTCATGGCGATCTGTTCCGCTTCGTCCAGGCGGTGCTGCAGGTCTTTGATGGTTTGCTCCATGTTCTTCTTCATACGCTCCAGGTGAGCACTGGTGTCCTGCTCCTTCTTCAGCTCCTCTGCCATCATGGCCGCATCAGTAATGGCCTTCTTGGCCTTTTCCTCTGCGTTTCTACACTCCTGCACCGCCTCCTCCACTTCAGTCTGAAGCTGAGAGGCATCTGCCTCAAGTTTCTTCTTCTGGTTTATTAGGCCAGTGTTCTACATTTGTAGGATACAGGAAAAGGCAGGCATTTTATAGTGATAAACATAATTTAGACTTTTTATGTTGTAAAGACACAGTCTGCGGTCATCATACCTGTGAGTGCAGTAGCTGCACACGCTCACTAACGTCCAGCAGCTCTTGTTCAGCAAGTTTGCGACTTCTGTCTGTTTGTTCCAAAGCAGCCCTCAGCTCCTCCAGCTCAGCCTGAAGCAGATTGTTTCGCCTCTCAACAATAGCAATGTTCTCCTTAAGATCATCATTAGCCCGGAGAGACTCGTCCAGCTGTATTTGGCAATCCTTAATCGGATCACATAAACCACGTTAGAGCCAGGAATCGATTTGAATTCAGAGTATCACTGTAAATGAATTGCTGGTTTACCTTCAGATGTGCGTGAACTGATTTAAGCTGTTTCTGGGCCTCAGCTGCCTGCCTGTTGGCCTGGCTGAGTTGGATCTCCATCTCATTGAGATCTCCCTCCATCTTCTTCTTCAGCCTCAGGGCTTCATTCCTGCTGCGACACTCGGCTTCAAGAGAGCTCTGCAGGGTCTCGATCGTCCTCTGCAGGTTTCTCTTGGTCTGCTCCATCTCCTCATCTTTCTCAGCTAGTTTGCGTTCAATTTCAGCTTTAATTTGATTGAACTCAAGCTGGGCTCTTAGAATCTTGCCCTCTTCATGCTCCAGTGAGGCCTGGTGGAGACAATGTTGCAAAGCTATACATAATGGAAAACCATTTTTAATGTATACATCAAGGACATCTTATACCTCAGCTTCCTCAAGAGCAGACTGGATCTCACTCTTCTCCTGTTCCAGCTGTTTTCGTAATTTCTCCAATTCGTGGATGCTCTTGCCGTTCTCACCAAGTTGCTCAGTGAGGTCAGAAATCTCCTCTGTAAAGAGGGTGATTAAGATTTATTTGCAGTTAACCTCAGCATGTCTGGTCACAAGGCCTGGCATGAGATCTTACCCTGCAGGTTTTTGTTCTCTCTTTTCATGGTCTCTAGATGATCAAGAGACTCCTCATAAGAGTTTTTCAGTTTGAAGAGCTCAGTGCTTAGAGCTCTGGCTTCCTTCTGGGAGCTTTCCAGCTCACACTGAGACTCTTCATACTTCTGCTTCCACTCAGACAGGACCTACCGTGGATAACAAAGCAGTAAGTGGATGGATTTTAGCTCACAATGTTGAAAAACAGTTGATTTGAGAACAAATGAACTTCAGAGTAACCCTAAACCTAGTCAATAGGTCAACAACGAGCAATGCACCAGCAGAAGAATTGGTAAATTCATCCATAGATTTTTTTTTTTTATGCTAATAAAATATTGTGAATATTTTAGTTCTTCACCTTGTCAAAGTTCCTTTGCTTCTTGTCCAGAGCAGCAGCAGCAGCGTTAGACCTCTCCACATCCACCATGAGATCTTCAATCTCATTCTGCAGTCTGTGTTTTGTCTTCTCCAGAGAGGAACATTTAGCATTGATTGCTTCTACAGCCTCCTCAGCCTCCTGCAGACGCTGAGCCAGCTTTTTCCTTAAGAAATTAACCATTCCAATAATATACTGTATTATTCCTGCAGGTTTCTGACTAAGTGAAGTGCAGTAACTTCAACCACTCTAACTGGCTGCTCAGTCACCTAACAGACAAACTTTTTGTTCGTCTTACATTTTAGCAGGAACATAACACAAACAAAAAGCTGATCTGCTAGACGAAGTAAAGTATTATTTTAACAGTTACAGATAAACAAAAATGTATTAAAATCTTACTTGGCCTCCTCCAGTTCCTCGGTTCTCTGGATGGCATCAGTTTCATACTTAGTTCTCCACTGAGCCACCTCAGAATTGGCCTTGGACATGCCGCGCTGCAGTTCAGCCTTGGCCTCCTGCTCCTCCTCATACTGCTCCCTGAGCAGGTCACAGTCGTGCCGAGCAGACTGCACTGCATGGGCCAACGCGTTCTTGGCCTGTCAAACAACATTTTAGGAACGTGTGACCACTGAAATGTATTTTAGATTACCGGTATTTGTAGTATAATATGCAATAAAAGTGCACCTTGGTCTCCTCCTCCAGTTGTCTCTTCAGGTCTTCAATCTGTTGAGTGTAAGACATTTTCCCTCTCGTCAGCTGAGACACCAGGGAGTCTTTCTCCTCCAGCTGCCTTGAGAACTCACCTTGTATTTTGGAAAATACATTATTATTATTTATGTCATAGAAGCATGAATCACACAAAGCACACTTTGCATCTGTGATCAGCTATGGAATATCAACCTTATAACAGTCTGCTTTTTTTTAAGTACCATTCTCTGTTTGAAGCTTGGCTTTTTGCATGTTGAAGTCATTGATGCAGCGTTGAGCTTCTTCAAACTTGGATTTGTATTCATTCATTTGATCTTCCAGGGTCCTGCATGTTTTCTCTAGATTTGTCTGAAATCACATCAAAATTATGTTCCAAATAACCGCATGTATGTCTTAGCACAGAAGAATATACTGTATTGGACAAACCTTGGCCTTTACAATGTGCTCCATGTTGGAAGCCACGTCATCCAGCTCCAGTCTGAGCTCACTCTTCTCTTTCTCCAGTTTCTGCTTGACTCTCTGCAGGTTGTCAATCTGTTCTCCCAGGTCAGCAACGCTGTCAGCTTGTTTCTTCCTGAGCGTAGCAGCCGTAGCTTCGTGCTGCAGAGTGGCCTCTTCAAGGTCTCTGCGGAGTTTCTGGAACTCAGCCTCCCTCTTCTTGTTCATCTCAATCTGAGCAGTTGTTGCTCCACCAGCCTCCTCCAGCCTCTCACTGATCTCCTCCAGTTCTCTGGCCAAGTCTGATCTCTGCTTCTCCACTTTGGCTCTGGCAGCTCGTTCTGCCTCAAGCTCTTCCTCCAGCTCCTCAATGCGGGCCTGTTGAACCAGAATTGTTCTGTTACATTTGAGTGTTTTGTTCCGTTTAAAGGATGACAGTGACTTTATGTTTCACCTGAAGCTCTTTCAGTTTCTTTTGAAGCTGAATGGAAATTGCCTGCTCGTCCTCAATTTTATTATTAAGCTGATTGAGTTCAAAGTCTTTCCTGTGGGAGAATGTAATACGTCATAAGTAACAACAGTAAATCATTATCAGCTTATCTTGTATTACTAAAGGAAAATTACTTTTTCAGATGCTCTTCAAGTTGTTGCTTGTCATTCTCCAGGTCCATTAGGCTTTCCTGGGTCAATTTCAAGTCTCCCTCTAGCTTCCTCTTTGCTCTCTCAAGATCCATCCGAATCTTCTTTTCTTGTTCCAAAGACCCTTCAAGCTTAAAGGATATTGGAAAAGTTGCATTAAACCATTTTTTCCATTCATTAATCATTAATTATTACAATGATATACGCACATCATCCACTTGCTGCTCCAGCTTAGCTTTAGCCTTGGTCAGAGTGTTGACTTTGTCTTCTTCGCTCTGCAGGTCATCCAGTGTTTGCTGATGAGCTTCTTGTAAGGCTTTCTTTTCTTTGGTCAGCTTGGCAATGATTTCATCCAAAGCCGCCATCTCCTCAACCAGGTTTTTTACCTGCAAATACAGAAATATTGTGAAACAAAATTTATATAATATCAATAAGAAATAAAATAGAAATTACTTAGTTGCCATACTGTACCTTGTTTTCCGTGGCGTGCTTCTCTTTCTCAACTTTGGCCAGAGTTAACTCCAAGTCGTCAATGTCCTTCTTTAACTCCGAGCATTCATCCTCCAACTTCCTCTTCTTTGCTGTAAGCTCTGCATTTATCTCTTCCTCATCCTCCAGTCTTTCAGTCAGCTCTTTGGCTTTTGCTTCCATCTGAATTTTGTGCTTGATCAACCCTTCACATCTTTCCTCGGCATCTGCAAGATTATCTTGCTCCTATGTTGAAATTATTATTAATTAGGTAAGATTTGTTTTGCAGTATAGTTGTGTGCAGTGTGTGGTATAGTTGACTTTCATATTGGACATATGACTTACTGCCTGGACTTGTAGCTGGAGGTCATTCTTTTCTTGAAGAAGAGAAACCATTTTCTCCTCTAGTTCCTTCCTGCGAGCTTCAGACTTAGCATAAGCTTCTTTTAGCTTCAGGAACTCTTCCTTCATGTTGGCCATCTCTTTTTCTGCCTCAGCAGATCTCAGCAGAGGTTTGATTTTGAAGAACAGCTTCATCCAGGGCCAATTCTTGACCCCCATAAAGGCACGGATGTTCCACTGGATCACCAACAGTGCATCTCTGTGAGAGGTCAATCAGTGTCATTATTACTAAATTAAACCAGTCATTACAATCTGGTCTTCCTAAGGTTAGTGGGTGTGCTAGAGCCTGAGGAAACCAGAGTACCAAGCATGACTCGGTGTGACTTTGCAAACTCCACAGATATCCCTGGTCCATCTTGAGACCCATGTGCCACCCACTGGTTGCAATCAGTTGCCTGAATTTATTTTAATAGGTCTTTACCTTCGTTCAACAATCTTCTGGAATGCGACTCGTGCCAGCAGACCTCTTGATCTAGCCTGGATTCCAGTAATAATGAGTGACAAACGGTCGTCCCTCATCTCCTCCAGCTGCCCGAGAAGACCAGCCTTGAAGAACACCTGTACACAAAATGGTGCACACTTAACGCTGAAAGGTTTATATAAGCAAAGGAAGGAAGGACTGAAACTTGCACCTGCACAGTAGTACAACCAGATTTTGACCCTAGTTTTTATTACATGCTGTTTACCAAAATTTTAATAATCCTGCTTCAACAGTTTTCCTTTAATGCTATGGAATTATTCTGTCATGCGTTTACTTGGTGTTTACCTTAGTGTGTCCAAACTTGTATTGATTGTGATCAATATCCAGAGACCCAAGTAGTTTTTCAGCTCCCTTCCTGCTGTCAATGAACTGTCCCTCAGGGATGGCAGCAGGATTTAAGATGCGATACCTGGACAATCAAATCATGATTATCACTGGAACAATATTCATTTGGAATCATACACTTTGTAACTTAACAAGATAAAACCTCTGTTTGAAATCTCCGTAGAGGATCCTGTTGGGGAAACCCTTCCTGCAGATCCTGATGCCTTCCAGCACACCGTTACAGCGCAGCTGGTGCATCACCAGAGGGTTCTCCATGGCCCCAGGAGTCTTGGTCTCATTGGGGATGATGCAGCGCACAAAGTGAGGGTGAGTAGACCTCAGGTTGGTCATCAGCTTGTTCAGGTTCTCCTATGACGTTAATAGAGTTAAAAGAAGTTTCTTAGTTATCAATGTAAAGTTAAGCCTCTATCATTTTTTGAGCTGTTTAATTTACTAACCCTGTGCAAGGCCGAAACAGTCTGAAAGGATGATCCCTTCTTCTTCCCGCCTTTGCCTTTTCCACCATCAGCTAATAAACCACGAGACAACGCATTACTATGTATTATATGAGCAGAAACTGGTACCAATTATTCCATCATCCATTTTTTCGTATGACAAATTTGGGCATTCACAATGGAGGTTACTTAGTACATACACCTAATTCTTACCCAAGTCAGTTCCAGCATAGTTTGCAAAGAGAAGTGACAACAACTTGAGAGTTGACTTCTGGTAGAGTCCAACAACGGTCTCGTTCAGTGGATCCTTGTTCTTCACCAGCCAGTTGTTAATGTTGTAGTCAACAGTTCCAGCGTAGTGCATCAGGGCAAAATGAGCCTCTGCTTTCCCTTTGATAACTCTAGGCTTCTGGAAGTTGGCAGATTTCCCCAGATGGTTGTCATAGAGCTTAGCTTTAAAGGTGGCATCAGTGGCCTTGGGGAACATGCATTCCTCTTCAAGGATGGACATGATGCCCATAGGCTGAGGAGAAAAATATTAGTCATATTTATGGACAGTTAATGATAAATAATTTCAGGACCTGTAATAGCTCGGTATCTCACCTTTTCAATGAGGTCAATACAGGCCTGCAGATCCATACCAAAATCTATGAAGGTCCATTCTATGCCTTCCTTCTTGTACTCTTCTTGCTCCAGCACAAACATGTGGTGGTTGAAAAACTGTTGCAGTTTTTCATTGGTGAAGTTGATGCAAAGCTGCTCGAAGGTGTTGAACTGGAATTAACACACAGAAGCAGTTTGGTTATTTTCATGTCTGTTATCTGTGCCTTAAAAAAATGTATTATGTACAATAAGATGAAAAATCTCACATCAAATATCTCAAACCCAGCAATGTCCAGCACACCAATGAAATACTGCCGTGGCTGCCTGGTGTCCAAGGATTGATTAATCCTCACCACCATCCACAGGAACATCTTCTCATACACTGATTTAGACAGTGCACCAACAGCATAATACACCTACAAACGGAAATCCAAAAAGCTAAAGCTACAGTAAATGTGCATGCATTTTTGTCTACTCAAGATAAATAAATGTATTTTAATTGTCACCTGCTGCACATTCTGTCCCTTGGTTACCCACTCGTTCCCTACTTTGACTCTTGGGTGACAGAGACCTTTGATGAGGTCAGCAGAGTTGAGGCCCATCAGATAAGCTACTTTGTCAGCATCTGTGGACATATTAATCATTAAAATACAGACATTGTTTGTTTGATTGTTTGTTTGTTTGTTGACTTCAGAGAGCTTTTCCCGACCTTCAGTGCCATCAGCCTCTGCCTGCTCCTCTCGCTGCTTCTGCTTAAACTTCATGTTACCATAGTGCATGATGGCACCAGTCAGCTTGTAAATACTGTTCTTCTCTTCTTGAGTGAAGCCCAGCACATCGAAGGCGTCCTGGATGAGAAGAGCGGATATTAAATTTAGTATGTCACTGACCTTTTATATTGTGCAATCTTGGTACTTTGGTATCAGATATTTGGAGAATAAGATAATGTGTGCTCTCTGAGCCACCTGGATCCCACATTAAACCTAGCTGATATCTGATTTCATACATCTAATCCAGTCTATTAAAATAATTTTCATGTTTATGTAGGGACATCAGTGGCATCAAGTTTCAGTCACCAGTCAACACAAGACACTAGTTCAGCACAGTTCAACCGATTCTAATACGCTTTTATTAATATTTAAATAATTAAATAATTGTAACATTTAGCATCCCAACTCACATCAGTGGCCATCAGCTCTTCAGCATCATTAATGGAGGCTACAGTCGTCTCTCCTTGGGAGATGAAGGCGTAGTCATATGGATTGTTGGTGATGAGCAGCATCTCTGAAAGTAACAGTAAAACAGTAGATCAGCTATTAATGAAGATGCTGTGTAGCAACAAGTCAACTATTGGCAGTTGCTTAATTTTTATTTACCAAGCAGTTCTGGTTTCTTCTGAGACAGAATCTGGTAGAAAATGTGGTAATCTCTTTCAGCTTTAAGCTGGAAGGTGACACGAGACTTTTCCAGCAGATCTGTTAAAGACATTATGCAGGAGCTTGATCAGGTTATTGTAGTTTTCATGGGGGCAAATCAGGAGAAAGACCGAAAGACTGCTCACATGTTTCAATATCAGCTGACGCCAGCTTTCCACTGGCAGCAAAGTGAATTCGGATAAATTTCCCCTGAAAGTTGGCAAGTTAACAAAAAAAAAATTAATTGTCATAGAAAAGGCACAAACAGTTAATTCATCTTCAAGTTTTAGAAAGGAACTTACAAATCTGGAAGAGTTGTCATTTCTGATGGTCTTGGCATTACCAAAGGCCTCCAGGGCTGGGTTAGCCTGGATGATTTGATCCTCCAGAGTACCCTAAAAGAATAGTGTGCAACATTTGCTCAACTTGATAAACAACAGTAAATTCCAAAATTAAATGCTGTATCTTCTTTAAATTCGGCACAATAACCTTTTTTTCCGAGGTCCCTTCCTTCTTCCCCCCTGCAGCTGCAATGCTGGCAAAGTACTGGATGACTCTCTTAGTGTTGACAGTTTTCCCAGCACCAGATTCTCCACTGAAGACACATTAAAGCATGTTAAGAAGTAACAGATGAGCAGGATACACCACGTCAAACTGTTGACTTAATAGTCAACAAAATCTTGAAGAAATTAAGATAGAAAACAATAAGACAGAATAAGTACAAAGCATTTTCTTTGTCCTCGCTTGTGTAAGTACTTAACATCATGAACCACTCTTTAAACATTATTAACAAGGTAAACCTCAGGGCTGCTACGTGCCACTTACTAAAATTAAGTTTGTGATTATGCAGTATAATAATGACAACATAACTTACGTGATAAGAATTGACTGATTTTCTCTGTCTGAAAATGAGAAGAAAGTAATTTGATTCTTTTGTTCCCATTTTACTCTTCTGTGAACATCGTGCTAAATGAAGGTAAATTACCAGTCAGCATGTACTGGTAGGCGTTGTCAGAGATGGAGAAGATATGAGGAGGAGCTTCACTCCTCTTCTTCCCTCTGTAAGCAACAACCACTTCCTGGTTGTAGACTGGCAGCCACTTGTAGGGGTTGACAGTCACACAGAACAGCCCAGAGTAGGTCTAATGCAATGAATGGATGAGAATGAAATACTATTAATATTAAAGTATGCTGTAGTTTGGGTGGTAGGTGCCATCTTTACTTCATCACATCAAATTTAAACTCACATAGATCATCCATGCTGCGTATCGCTCTTTGAGGTTGAACAGCACAGCAGGCTCATGGAGGAAAGTGAACATCGCCATGTCTTCAATTTTATCAAACTTAGGCGGGTTCTGAGGGTGGACGTCACACTCCTTCACTGTGACTGTCTGCAAATAGGAAAACAAGTGTTAATACAGCTGTCAATCATGTAGCGTTTTAGCAGGACAAGGTTACGAGACGCTCACTGACCTTTCCTTTCTCAGTCTGAGCAGTGACTTTGTCCCCCTCACGGCTGATGATGGAAGCCTTCACGTACTCCTCATCAGAATCAGGAACAAAGCACTCCTTCTTCATGTCAAAAGGTCGGGTCTGGGCCTCCAGTCGCTCCCTGTCCGACTTTCTTAGATATGGGGCTGCTGGCCCAAACTCTTTCATGGCAGCGTCACCCATCTTCACCTTATCTACCAAACCAAACAATGTCAATTTCAATTTGCCCTTATTATGTCAGCAGTTAAGATGATCATGCAGGACAAAACGAAAATATGAGCTAATGCAGTGTCACTTAAATGTCTTAATTCATTACATGATGGTGTTATAAAAGATGCATGTTCTTACGTCATGAAATGCACTACTCTTTAACGACTTGTCATTTTTAGATGCTCTTACCTTACAGTCCCTACTGAGAAGTGATGGTGTGGTGGTCCTGAAGACAGAAACAGTGGAAACCGATTAAGCTGGTCCAAAGCAACACAGGTAGGTAATAGTGTCCCAAAAATGAATTTGTAAGCCTTTGTCTTCCCACCTTACCTTGTGATGGTTTGGTGACCTATAGGGGTTTTCACAATGAGTGTGCTTTATAAACAAAGCCACTCTGCCAAATATGGAGGAGTGGTTCAGGCACAAGGAATGTATTTGTGTCTGAGGTGGGCTGGGGGTACATGAAGGGTGGGGGTTAATGAGTGGTGGAGAGCAATATAGAAATCAGCGGGTCGGAGTCTTATGAGTGATGGGTTGGCCTCCTGATGGGCCCATATTAGGAGCTCCATGCGGTGTAGTCATTAATCATGGGTATTCTCAAGCAGCCAGGGCACTGAAACTCAATCTTTAAATAGGCACAGAGAGAAATGCCTTTGTCATCATCCCTCAAGTGTTCTGCTGAAACAAGAACAATACAAGTTGAAGCATCCGCACCACGGGCAGGCAAAAACACCAACACATAAAAACTATATGGGAATGTATTTGTTTTCATGAATGTCTGGGAAAACTAACATCAACCTTACTCATATAACTACAATGCAGAAAAATATGTTTATTTGTAATTCCTTGTTCCTTCTTGATGTGTTTTTTTTGCACATCACTGATTAAAAACAAAATGGTGAAAGAGAGGTAAGCTTTCGCTGCTTTCTGTTTTGCCGTGAAGCAATTTTTAGATTTCCAAGCTCTAGCGTGAAATGAGTTTAAAGACTGTTTATAGTTTCAGTGTTCATATTATAGTTTATGTTATAGTTTCAACATGACAAACCCTCCGACTTCTGAACTTGCAATATAAACATTTTCTGTGTCGTCATGAAGAGATCAACAGTGCATGGAACAGCTTAAAAATAGCAAAATGGATAATTGACATTCTTTGCATCGTTGACAATAACACAGAGCATCCCATACATGTAAACTAATGGCACTGTTGGCTAAACACAAAGGAAGAGGCAGAACATATCTGGGGGAGGGAGGGTATTTTAAAAGAGATTGTCATGTGTGGGTCTCAGTTACCCAGAGGGCTTAAGTGGAGTCACAGCGAGGCATCGGTAACATATTATGTTTAGTTATCGTCGAATGAATTTGTCGTAACATAAACAGCCATCAAATTCCTAATGGGGTGGTCTAAAAAAAAGAACACTAGTCTCCAAGATTAACCAGGCGGCAAGTGTGTGGCAACACGGACGGAGCTCCGCCACAGGTGACATGCTTGAGATTCACTCAAAGCCAGTAACGATGATATACAATAGAGGGCTGTGCCAGCATTACGTGCTCCAATATGACGCCAAGGTCAGCGTGGAAGCCTGCTCCCATTATCCAGCAGCTAGCAAAGGCCGGGCCCTCAGTAACAGCCCTGGTGACATGGCATTGTGTCTTTGAGGACAAAGATAACCGTGTGAAATTCCTGCTGAGAACCCTTCACTGATTGAGGAGAACAGACGCACAGGCTCTCAGGATGCTGCCATGGTTTGCATCTAAGCCCAGCTGCTGCAGATGATAGTCTAGCCTGGCATGAGTTCCGGCTCAAAGAAACATACTCAGTGACAGGTACATCCCCGCTCATCCAATGTTAATATTCTGTTTAAAATGCTGCTCCCGTGTCGGGCCTAAGCTGAGCTGCTCCTGTCAGATTTTGGATATACAGCGATGATGTTGCCAATTTGTTCCTTTAATCCACTAATAAATATATTAAGTATTTAGTAAGCAATAACTGAAAACATACGTTGTATTCATGCAAAGCAACTGTAATGTACAGCTGCAGATAATCACAGCCCCTCCAAAGGTCAAGAGATAAAAGTAGGGTTAACAGCTGCTGACAAGTGCTCAGATTATTTCCATTCTGATAACTTCTCCGTCTCTGTTATTGCTGGCGTCAGGGTGCCAAATGGAAGCGACAGATTCCATGGCGCTGCTAAAGAGCAAGTGGAGATGACGCTGACCCTGCAGGTCAGTCACCTACCCATTAAACAGAAACGCCATTTAAATGCCTTCTTTCTGTCAAAGCAAATGCACTTTGTCACCACGTGTGTGTCACTGAACGTAGTTAAAGCATTTAGCCGGCAGCAAGAAAGGAAATATTAAGATAATAAGTATAGAAAGCAACTCCATTGCAAGTAACATCTGTATTTAAAGTTTTACTTAAATTATTTGATGCATATGTTCTTAATATTTCTTATTATGAATGTATTTGCTCAAATGTACAGTAGCATTTGAGTAAATGTACTGGTGTTATGATTTATCAAGTGAATAATAAATCATTACATCAGCTGTTTCTCAAGCAGTATGTACATTTATCTTTAGGTCAAGGTACAGTCACACTTCAGCAGAGTAGAACAACTGGAATGTTAAAAGGGGTATTGAAGTTGTTCTCCTCACTTGATCAGTAAATTCAGTGCCAACAGCACCTACAGGGAAATTATATATTTATGTTGTATATGAAAATATGAAAGACAGGGTTGGTTTGCTTTTTCAGACAACATCAAAAAATAATCTAACTGAAAATGTTAAAATAATAGTCAAATAGTGTTAATATAATATTAAATTACAAGCTGAGCTAGATATTTCTTTATGTGTTCTGCAAACTGTCCATCTCAAATTTTATTTGTAAGACCTGGCGTCTGGCCTCAGTGAGTCCCCGTGACCTGACACCAGTACCAAAGTAAAGCCATAGCCAGACATGTAAGGATCGCTGAGTTAGCTGAGGGTATTAACAATCAGGGTTGTTTTTTTTCATGCCTCCACACCTCTGCAAACTATTTTAAGTGATACTACTATTGCCTTTGAACTATTTCTACATCAAGCATGAAGCTAAATCCACTTAAAACGACAAATCTGTGTAATAAGTCTTTCTGTTGAGGTTGATGTACGACAGCGTCCACCAGATATTATGGATTCTATGACATCCTCTCTAGTCATGTAGAAGAACAGGCAGACTTCAGTCGGAATTCCCTGACCAGCTGAAAGTGATTAGATGGGGTATTATGGTGGGCTTGAGTGTGAGCAGGGGTTTGTTGTTGACCTTGAGTCCCAAGCTGTTGGGCTTTCTTTAACTCTATTTTAAGAACAATAGATGTGTGTTACCTCCCTCTGTTTGCGCCTTTTATGCTGTAGATTCTTTAGATTCACGTTTCAGATCTGCAGTTTCTTGTCTAGTGGCATAATTTTGCTCACCTTGCTTCTGCCCCATATATATATTATGTTATATTAATAACTTGATAACCTGAGCCTAGCATAAGAACATGCACCTTGCAATGCACCTTGGCAGTAGTTTAAATGTCGCTAGAAATTATATGTCAAAACATTTTGATGTTATTACTCCTCCTAGTTTATGTTGAATGTATACAGTGTCCGATGAAGGAAGTCAGTCTCACAAAAAACAAATAATCCATTGATGTGCCATAGCTTGATGATATTTTATTAAGCACTACGGGGAATAGTGATAGTGGAGGGGGTCTATTGTACACAGTAGGTAAGAGATGGCTCCAAAGCTTCACTCTTCATCAAACCCTTTCTGCAGCAGCCAGGGAGGTTGGAAAGAAAGAAAAAGAGAAACAGCTGTTATGGCATTAGATTAGTATTGCCTTTAGTACCACAAAGCAATGTATATTTATTAACAAAGTAATATGATACGAAAAGCTCCAAGAGCAGAGCAGCAAACAAGTTACATGCAGCCAGCAGAGGGCAGCTCGGGGTCAGGTGCTGAGAACATGCTGCAAACCTTAGAGCCAGCATCACGACTCTTGACGCGCAGCTTGTTGACCTGAGTCTCGGCGATGTCCGCTCGCTCCTCAGCCTCGTCCAGCTCGTGCTGCAGCTTGCGGAACTTGCCAAGATGAACATTAGCTTGTTCCTCCTGTTAAAGGTAAATTACACTGGTAATGAGAGAAATTCTCCCTGTTAACAGCAGCGTTTCAAAGTATTTATGTGACACCCTGCACACGTCTTTTAGAAAAACATAGTTGGTAAGAGCCATCAAAGACAACAGACTCGCCTTATATATGTTGAACTACCTCATTCCATCTGAGGAGTATTGCTAAAATTATTATTATTACTCCTTAGTAATAAGACATACCAATACATTGTAAAAAGCCTCCAGTTAAAATGCTTTGAGTGGAGTTAGGGACCATATTTGTAGCTACATTAGCATCTCCATTGACTCCTCATAAACTAAAGCTCCATCATATCTCATACACTGTAAATTATGCTGCAGTCATGTTTCTCCTACATTAGTTTCTCTAAACAAAAGTGAACTGTAACCAAACATACAGCTTCCTCAGCAGCTCTCTTGTAGGCTTTAACTTTCAGCTGCAGCTTTTCCACTAGATCCTGGAGACGAGCGACATTCTTGCGGTCCTCTTCCGTCTATGGGAATAAGAGAAAAGGTTACCGACTGGAATCGCTGGATCTGGATGGAAACCTTTGAGCACTGTTTCAGGATTGAAACATTTCGAAGCAGAGGTCCTGTCGACATGCCTCCACACAACGGCTCCAACAAACCTGATAGGTGAGTTCCTTGATGCGACGCTCGTATTTACGGATGCCCTTGACAGACTCACTGCTTTTCTTCTGCTCCATTTCAACTTCATTTTCCAGCTCCCTCACCTATGCACAAAGACAGTTTTACAGATTTGTCATCATTTTCAAAGTCATTCCACAGCACAAATGACTGGTGTAAGGAAAAAACACTCACCCTGGCCTCCAGCTTCTGCACCTGCTTCTTGCCTCCCTTCATGGCGATCTGTTCCGCTTCGTCCAGGCGGTGCTGCAGGTCTTTGATGGTTTGCTCCATGTTCTTCTTCATACGCTCCAGGTGAGCACTGGTGTCCTGCTCCTTCTTCAGCTCCTCAGCCATCATGGCCGCATCAGTAATGGCCTTCTTGGCCTTTTCCTCTGCGTTTCTACACTCCTGCACCGCCTCCTCCACTTCAGTCTGAAGCTGAGATGTATCAGCCTCCAGCTTCTTCTTTTGGTTTATCAGGCTAGTGTTCTAGATTTACATAAAATGCCAGAGTGAAAATAGCAGCTCTGAAACAAACATGCAGTAACATATACATCCTGATACCTGTATCCTACCTGTGAGTGCAGTAGCTGCACCCTCTCACTAACATCCAGCAGCTCTTGTTCAGCCAGTTTGCGGCCTCTCTCGGTTTGCTCCAAAGCAGATCGAAGCTCCTCCACCTCAGCCTGTAGCAGATTGTTGCGTCTCTCAATGATAGCTATGTTTTCTTTCAAATCATCGTTGGCTCGCAGAGAGTCATCCAGCTGCAGCTGAGCATCCTGAAAAGAAGAAGAAGCAACCTTAGTGCTGTAACTATAGCTTAAAAATCAACATTGAGTCCGGTTTTATGCCTTCAGGTGCGCATGAAGAGCCTTCAGTTGTTTCTGGGCCTCAGCTGCCTGCCGATTGGCCTGGCTGAGCTGGATCTCCATCTCATTGAGGTCTCCCTCCATCTTCTTTTTCAGACGCAGGGCTTCGTTCCTGCTGCGAGTCTCAGCCTCGAGAGAGCCGTGCAGGGTGTCGATTGTCCTCTGCAAGTTCCTTTTACTCTGCTCCATCTCCTCATCTTTCTCAGCTAGTTTTCGTTCCATGTCTGCCTTAATCTGGCTGAATTCAAGCTGGGCTCTTAGAATCTTGCCCTCCTCATGCTCAAGGGAACCCTACAATAAAAGTAATATAAAGTTTATATAATTTTATATAGTAAAGTATTCTCCAAATTTTCAAAATAAATGTGTCTGGGATGTCTTACCTCTGCTTCCTCAAGAGCTGATTGAATCTCACCCTTTTCTTGCTCCAACTGCTTGCGAACTTTCTCCAACTCATGAATAGTTTTTCCTCCCTCCCCAAGTTGTTCAGTGAGATCAGAGATTTCCTCTGTGGACAGACACCATAATAAGGAAAAGATATTAGTTTAAAGAGTATTCAATTTCCTTGTTTGTTTGGTTTTTGTTTTTGTTTTTTGCTACAATGCAAGAGTCTATAGATTGTATGCTTAGACACACTGATAAATGTAGTCTGTTACCCTGCAGGTTTTTGTTCTCTCTCTTCAGGGTCTCTAATTGGTCTAGAGATTCTTCATAGGAGTTTTTTAATTTGAAAAGCTCCGTGCTTAGAGCTCTGGCTTCCTTCTGGGAGCTTTCCAGCTCACACTGACACTCCTCATACTTCTGCTTCCACTCAGACAGGACCTAGCCAGTGGGACACAGATACATGAAAAATTACATTAGAATTCATGTTATGCATGTTCTGTTTTTATTCAGCTAACAACTGTTTAGCTGTGATGTATCACATGGATGGATAGATCAAATAACCAGGTTGATGAATTTATGTTTAGAAAAAAAACATCCACATATACTTTGTC
Source organism: Macropodus opercularis (assembly GCA_030770545.1). NCBI lineage: Eukaryota > Metazoa > Chordata > Actinopteri > Anabantiformes > Osphronemidae > Macropodus > Macropodus opercularis. The sequence continues at coordinate 4,360,518 of CM061105.1, forward strand.
AAAGTTCCTTTGCTTCTTGTCCAGAGCAGCAGCAGCAGCGTTAGACCTCTCCACATCCACCATGAGATCTTCAATCTCATTCTGCAGTCTGTGTTTCGTCTTCTCCAGAGAGGAACATTTAGCATTGACGGCTTCTACAGCCTCCTCAGCATCCTGCAGACGCTGAGCCAGCTTCTTTCTGGGTTGTGATACAAGTTACAAGTCAACGTACAGTGTGAATGGTTTTGGAGCTTGGATAATTTGTTGTAGGTGACCCTGAGTTACTCACTTGGCCTCCTCCAGTTCCTCGGTTCTCTGGATGGCATCAGTTTCATACTTGGTTCTCCACTGAGCCACCTCAGAATTGGCCTTGGACATGCCGCGCTGCAGTTCAGCCTTGGCCTCCTGCTCCTCCTCATACTGCTCCCTGAGCAGGTCACAGTCGTGCCGAGCAGACTGCACTGCATGCGCTAATGCATTCTTGGCCTGCATTAGTGTTGATAAAGTCATAAATTCTCTTGGGTGTATCTGTTTTGAGCGTTTAACATTTTGCTTTCCTCAAACCTTTATTTCCTCCTCTAGTTGTCTTTTCAAATCTTCGAGTTGCTGATTGTATGAATTCTTCCCTCTGGTTAGCTGAGAAATCAGAGATTCTTTCTCTTCCAGCTGCCTTGATAGCTCATCTGTAAGAGAAAACCTTTATTTTTTTCCTTCAGTGAACATGTTTGCCTTTTGAAAAAACTCGTACTAACCATTCTCTGCTTGAAACTTAGCTTTCTGGGTGGTGCAGTCGTTGAGGGATCTTTGAGATTCATCGCACTTGTTCCTGTATTCATTCATTTGATCCTCCAAAGTTCTGCAGGTCTTCTCTAACGTAGTCTTCAAAATAAATAAACGCTAGTTGACAGGTACTCTTTTCTAAATAGTATGTGGCAAACATTTGTGTAACACTGCAACATTGACTAACAACAACAACCTTTGGTATTAAAAACAACAAATATGAATTGTTAAAATAGGTCTGGCAAACAAAATAATTGCCATGGTGACAACTCACTATTCCTTCACCATCTTTCACACATATATGGTACCTTAGCCTTTACAATGTGCTCCATACTGGAAACCACGTCATCCAGCTCCAGTCTGAGCTCACTCTTCTCTTTCTCCAGTTTCTGCTTGACTCTCTGCAGGTTGTCAATCTGTTCTCCCAGGTCAGCAACGCTGTCAGCTTGTTTCTTCCTGAGCGTAGAAGCCATGGCTTCGTGCTGCAGAGTGGCCTCTTCAAGGTCTCTGCGGAGTTTCTGGAACTCAGCCTCCCTCTTCTTGTTCATCTCAATCTGAGCAGTTGTTGCTCCACCAGCCTCCTCCAGCCTCTCACTGATCTCCTCCAGTTCTCTGGCCAAGTCTGATCTCTGCTTCTCCACTTTGGCTCTGGCAGCTCGTTCTGCCTCAAGTTCTTCCTCCAGCTCTTCTACACGTGCCTGTCACAACCACGTGTGTTAAGGTAGAAATATTTTGCACAATTGTTTCAAATCAACCAGAATCAACTGAGACACACTTTACCTGCAGCTCTTTCAGCTTTTTCTGGAGTTGAATAATTATAGCCTGTTCATCTTCGATTTTGCCACTCAGCTGACTTATCTCAAAGTCTTTCCTAAACAGTGTTGATTACTTAATGTTAGCCTGTATTCAAACATGTTTGTGTGTTGTTGCATATTGTAAAAATTTAAATGTACTTTTTTAGGCGCTCTTCCAACTGCTGCTTGTCATTTTCTAGATCCATTACAGTCTCCTGGGTCAACTTTAAGTCTCCTTCCAGCTTTCTCTTAGCTCTTTCAAGGTCCATTCGAATCTTCTTCTCTTGCTCAAGAGATCCTTCAAGCTTGATGCAAGCAGATATGAACACAAATGAGTTATTTAAAACATTCTTGTTGTATGTTCTAATTGCATATTGTTTCTCACATCATCCACTTGCTGCTCCAGCTTAGCTTTAGCCTTGGTCAGAGTGTTGACTTTGTCTTCTTCGCTCTGCAGGTCATCCAGTGTTTGCTGATGAGCTTCTTGTAAGGCTTTCTTTTCTTTGGTCAGTTTGGCAATAATTTCATCCAAAGCCGCCATCTCCTCAGTGAGGTTCTTTACCTATGACCAACAGACAATTGATAAACAACTGTAACACAGACATTATTTAGGACATGCAGAGCACTTTTCAGCTCATTACATATGTGGTAGTACCTTGTTCTCAGTGGCATGCTTTTCTTTCTCCACCTTAGCCAGAGTTAACTCCAGGTCATCAATGTCTTTCTTTAACTCAGAACATTCGTCCTCCAGCTTTCTCTTCTTCGCTGTCAGTTCAGCATTCATCTCCTCCTCATCTTCCAGTCTTTCAGTCAGCTCTTTGGCTTTCCCCTCCAGTTGGATTTTATTTTTGATCAGCCCCTCGCATCTTTCTTCAGCATCACAGAGATTATCTTGCTCCTGTCACATGTAATCATTTAATTATCAACATTAAATCATATTAGCACACAGAAATGAAATGTTCAGTGAAAACATTGACAGTAAATGCTCTTCTCACAGCTTGAACTTGCAGCTGCAGGTCATTTTTCTCTTGGAGAAGGGAAACCATTTTCTCCTCGAGTTCTTTTCTACGAGCTTCAGACTTTGCAAAAGATTCCTTCAACTTGAGGAACTCTTCCTTCAAATTGGCCATCTCTTTTTCTGCCTCAGCAGATCTCAACAAAGGTTTGATCTTGAAGAACAGCTTCATCCAGGGCCAATTCTTAACCCCCATGAATGAGCGGACATTCCACTGGATCACTAATAAAGCATCCCTAGTAGAGATTTAAACAAAATATAGATTTTTAGTACAAATCTCCAACTGTTGAATCATTAATGACCAAAGTTAGATTGATACCTGCGTTCCACCATCTTCTGATACTCGATACGAGACAAAAGTCCACGAGATCTGGCTTGAATGGCTGTGATGATTTTAGAGAGACGCTCATCTCTCATCTCCTCAAGCAATCCCAGCAGTCCAGCCTTAAAAAACACCTAAAAACACCAAAAGCTTTTTGTGCTATGTGCTGCATGATGTACAGTAACCATGCCACGTTAGTTCAGTGTTACCTTAGTGTGTCCAAACTTATATTGATTGTGATCAATATCCAGAGACCCAAGCAGTTTTTCAGCTCCCTTCCTGCTGTCAATGAACTGTCCGTCAGGGATGGCAGCAGGATTCAAGATGCGATACCTGGACAATCAAATCATGATTATCACTGGAACAGTATTCATTTGGAATTATACACTTTGTAACTTAACGAGATAAAACCTCTGTTTGAAATCTCCGTAGAGGATCCTGTTGGGGAAACCCTTCCTGCAGATCCTGATGCCTTCCAGCACACCGTTACAGCGCAGCTGGTGCATCACCAGAGGGTTCTCCATGGCCCCAGGAGTCTTGGTCTCATTGGGGATGATGCAGCGCACAAAGTGAGGGTGAGTAGACCTCAGGTTGGTCATCAGCTTGTTCAGGTTCTCCTTCATATGGTGAAATACACATAAAATTACACATCATATATGCATGGCAGAATTGGATAACACTAAGATAAAAACGTACTGTACTTTACCCTGTGAAGAGCAGATACAGTTTGAAAGGATGATCCCTTTTTCTTCTTCTCTTTTTTACCTTCAGTACCTTCTGCCGTGACTGTTCGTGAAAAATGTGTAACTTCAGATCTGGACAAACAAAAACAACTGTAATCTAAAAAGAATATGTTAACTCTAGAGTACCTGATTCAGCTCCAGCATAGTTTGCAAAGAGAGCACCAAGCAGCTTGAGAGTTGACTTCTGGTAGAGTCCAACAACGGTCTCGTTCAGAGGATCCTTGTTCTTCACCAGCCAGTTGTTAATGTTGTAGTCAACAGTTCCAGCGTAGTGCATCAGGGCAAAATGAGCCTCTGGTTTCCCTTTGACAATTCTGGGCTTCTGGAAGTTGGCAGATTTCCCCAGATGGTTGTCATAGAGCTTAGCTTTAAAGGTGGTGTCACTGGCCTTGGGGAACATGCATTCCTCTTCAAGGATGGACATGATGCCCATAGGCTGAGGGGAACAATATTACTCATATTTATGGACTGTACAGTTAATGATAAATAATTTCAGGACCTGGAATAGTTCAGTATGTCACCTTTTCAATGAGGTCAATACAGGCCTGCAGATCCATACCAAAATCTATGAAGGTCCATTCTATACCCTCCTTCTTGTACTCTTCTTGCTCCAACACAAACATGTGGTGGTTGAAAAACTGTTGCAGTTTTTCATTGGTGAAGTTGATGCAAAGTTGCTCAAAAGTGTTGAACTGGAATAAAGGAAATGTATAAAATAATTCATTTATCCTTCCTATTTTGTTAAAAAAAAAGCTTTTGTAAAGGCCACTCACATCAAAAATCTCAAACCCTGCAATGTCCAGCACACCGATGAAGTACTGACGGGGCTGCTTGGTTTCCAGAGACTGATTGATTCTCATTACCATCCACAGAAACATTTTTTCATAAACAGCTTTAGATAGAGCTCCAACTGCATAGTTTACCTGAAGACCAGGAAAAACATTTGTCTTTAAAATGCCAGATATTGTTATCAGCAGCTATAAAGCCTATGCAGGAGAAGCCATGAACGACTTTTTCAGATAATTTCTTTTATTCTTACTTGGGCGACATTCTGTCCCTTGGTTACCCACTCGTTCCCTACTTTGACTCTTGGGTGACAGAGACCTTTGATGAGGTCAGCAGAGTTGAGGCCCATCAGATAAGCTATTTTGTCAGCATCTGAAGATGAAAGCTGAACACTATGAGACTCTCTGAAGTCCATTCAGAGCGAATCTTCTAAACAGAACCCGTTTCACCTTCAGTGCCGTCGGCCTCTGCCTGCTCCTCTCGCTGCTTCTGCTTGAACTTCATGTTGCCGTGATGCATGATGGCACCAGTCAGCTTGTACACAGAGTTCTTCTCCTCTTGAGTGAAGCCCAGCACATCGAAGGCATTCTTTAAAAGAATACTCAGTAAATTACTAAAACGTCTGCAGATATTTTGACGATAAAATACGTTTTGAACCAAAATGAGGAATGAGCGTTAGCCTAACGTCTGTTGCCATCAGTTCCTCTGCATCATCAATGGAAGCCACTTGGGTTTCCCCCTGAGAGATGAAGGCATAGTCATAGGGATTATTTGTGATCAACAGCATCTCTGAGGACAGAAGGAGGGACAGACACATGTAGAGAGGTATTCATGCAATATTCAATCATTCATATTCAACTATCAGACACCCAAATGACTCACGAGCCTGTACTAACCCAGGATTTCAGGCTTCTTGTTGGACAAAATCTGGTAGAAAATGTGGTAGTCTCTCTCAGCCTTTAACTGGAAGGTCACTCGAGACTTTTCCAGAAGGTCTGACAGTTGAGTAATCCAGAAAAGAAGATAATGCCTTGACTAGAATCTACAATGTGTTTAGAAAATATGAATCATTTTTCTATAGTTTAGTAGAAAGGATTTCTGCTCTTACATGTTTCAATATCAGCAGAGGCCAACTTTCCCCTGGCATCAAAATGAATTCGGATGAATTTTCCCTGAAACAGAAGGTTTTCCAGTTGTAAAGAAACACTGACATTTGTAACTTTTTCTGATTGTTACAAAATAATATAATTGTCTTCAATCGATCATAGGTATTTTATTCAAGGATAGGATACTGACAAATCTGGAGGAGTTGTCATTCCTGATGGTCTTGGCGTTTCCAAAGGCCTCCAGAGCAGGGTTAGCCTGGATGATTTGATCCTCCAGCGTACCCTGTTATGGAGGAACATCATTCTCAACCTGCAGTTCATGCTTAGATGTGCAGCCTCTAGGGGCAAGTAAAACAGTTTCTGTCGAGGTAATTGCAGTCATCTTTGTAATTTTATTTGGCTTCTGTGTTATTATTCACCTTGTCTTTGGCATTGGCGTCTTTCTTGATGCCTCCAGCTGCAATACTTGCAAAGTATTGGATCACTCGTTTGGTATTAACAGTCTTTCCTGCTCCGGATTCTCCACTGTAATTGCAACGTCACTGATCAATACTTCCAGAAGTATTAGGGAAGTCATAAATTGAAGATGGTTGTGAAGTGTAATTCACTTACGTAATCAGAATTGACTGGTTTTCACGGTCTATGAAAGAGACACTTTTGTTAGTATTACGATTCTGCATATTTATGCGTAAAATTGATCCCACAACTGTGTCTGTACCTGACAGCATGTACTGGTAGGCGTTGTCAGAGATGGAGAAGATATGAGGAGGAGCTTCACTCCTCTTCTTTCCTCTGTAAGCAACAACCACTTCCTGGTTGTAGACTGGCAGCCACTTGTAGGGGTTGACAGTCACACAGAACAGCCCAGAGTAGGTCTGTCAAAAACAGAAAAGATCAAGTAACAGCTTAGCATCAGATCTTAGCCTTTTATAAGCTGAAGCATAAAAGCAGTAACAAAGCATAAAACATGCAGATCTTCATACCAATATTTAGTCAGTGGTGCTTTATTTTTCCAATCCTGGCTTGTGCGCTACTTACATAGATCATCCAAGCAGCGTAGCGCTCTTTGAGGTTAAACAGCACGGCTGGCTCATGGAGGAACGTCAGCATGGCCATGTCCTCTATCTTGTCAAACTTTGGAGGATTCTGTTGCAGAACCTGCGCATCCTTGACGGTCACAGTCTAAATAATAACGGATGCATAACTATGAATTAAGCGCATACATTTTACATGGAGAGTATGTATGTCATCACACCGTTGTCATCAACTCATGCCGCCACTGTTACCAGCACTACTAGATGGCAGCAGTGCATTTACTATCACTCAGCTGCTCAGCGTACAGGAGTAGGTCTAGACGCTTTAATTGCAGCAGGACGGGATTTGAACTTGCATCACACGCACTCAAGGACAGATGCTTTACATAGATTTACACCCAGACTAACGTTTGCTTCCAGACAAGGACTAACAAGCAGAACATCATACTCGACGCGTAAAGTGTTTAAAAACTAAATGCATTAGGTTGTTTTTCTTGCACAAATTGGTTTCAAGTGCACTGAAGAGTACTGATACAGAGTTTGTACCTACGGGCAATTAAAAAGCCTCCAGTCAAGCTAACTGCGTGTCTTTAGACTGTGGCAGGAAGCCAGAGTACTTGGAAAGAACCCACACAGACACGGGGAGAACGTGCAAAACTCCACACCGGAAGGGGAAGATGCTTAGATGACTTAGAGACCCCTTACCTTTCCTCTCTCTGTCTCCACAGTGACCTTGTCTCCATCTCGGCTGGTGATTGTTGCCTTCACAAACTCTTCCACAGGATCTGGGACAAAACATTCCTTCTTTATGTCAAAAGGGCGCGTGGAGGCCTCCATGCGCTCCTTGTCCGACTTCCTCAGGTATGAAGCCGCTGGCCCGAACACAGACATCTCTGCATCCCCCATGGCTAAGTTAACGTACACACAGTCATAAGAGACGATTAAGGCTCCGTCCTGCCTGCATCAATGTTTGCTCCATATCTGGATTATTGCAATCTATAAATGTTTCTTAAATACACACACACAGTAGAGAGATTTTACAGTCTCACATAAATTGTTATATTAGAAAAGCAGAATTTACTGGTAAGTTGAACTCAGATGACACGTAAGCTTAAGCTTTAGAGAACAAATCAGTGGTCCACCTGCAGTCAACAAACAGATGAGAAGCAAAGTAAATATTAGGCTACTTCTGGAAATACTACTATATTACTATGAACAACAGGTTTATTGTTTCATAATAATAATAGTTAATTTATAATTTGTCTATCGTGACTAATGCCATCTATATATTAAAGTATATTTAATATATAAACTATATAAATTAAGATAAAATATCTTATCAACATTTTAAAATGTATCTTTCTAAATTTTAGCAGTTAGAAACCATTTAATAACAGAAGTATGACCTCAGTAATATAAAAACATCTGTGAATACAAGCAGACAGTTGTGCACACTTACAGAAGCCAGGTGAAGGGGAAGCAGCTACTAGACCTGCGGGGTAGACAAGGATCAAATATATAACCCCACATAACCTCCCTTATAAGGCCAAGGGCACCACCCTGACCTGCACACACACACACACACACAGGTACACTTCTTCCGCGCATTCTATTATGCGCTCACACACACACACACACAATCGGACGCACATGCACGGTGTGGTAATCACCATCACTTTCATCACTTATGACAGGGCTCTTTGTGGCTCTCATGATGTCTGGCTGCCCTCTGTTTGTCTCCCATATCCACGTAACGTGATGTTGTGGGAACAATGCCAGGAAATGTTTCGACCATCACTCATCCATGCATAACCTCTCTATCTCTGATTCTACCACTCCTTGTTTTTTTTTGTTTTGTTTTGTTTTTTTTGTCATCTCATGTGCTAAATTCCTTTTCCACAAGTGTGGACTGGCCATGGACAGAAACCAGGGTCCATTAATTGCCTGTTAGGACGAGGAAAGAATAGCAGGTTGTAACAAGAAAGGTATGAATACTGATTTCATATCATCTGATTTGGGAACAGTCCTCGTTTTGGGATCTCACTATACGCTTGCCTCTCTCTGTCAGAGCAGTGAGCCAGTAATTCAACCTGTAGCATAAAACATCCAGGTGGTGTTTTGGAGACATAAAGCCTTAATGGCCTTCGTTTCCAGAAGGTCATAGATGTCATGCCTGCTGTTTGAGCGTTGCTTTATGCATTTTAGGGGTTGCAGCGATGGAGAAAGCTGTCAGGTGTAGAAAGGGGGGCTTTGAGGGGCAGAGGTAGCGTAGTCTTGCAGTTGATGTTTCATTTTTTTGTGATATTTGTTGTGATGAATGTGAATGTGATGAATTCCTGTTAGATAGACACTATACGTTGCTCAGTAACAGACTCTAAATAACTAAATGACCGATCAGCCAATCTATTTAAAGGCCTTTGTCACTGTATGAATTCAGATTCTAGGAAAATCTCCCACCCCTATACCTGCACCTGCTTTATACAAGGCTCCACTCATCAGCACCAAGCCTTTACGTCTGCAGCAGAGGAGGAGAAGTGAGTCTACTACAGTAACGACTAGACATAATCGGCCTTTTGCAGTCTCCAGTGACCTGAAGAAAGTCAATATGTTTCATAGATGTGTCTAGTAAAGTATTTGGCTTTCATCAGATTAGAAATAATGTGAGATGATATTTATAACAATCGTTTTGCAATTCCAGTTGCTTGAGCAGAGATTGTTTGGGTTTAACAAACTACTCTGTCATCTGCTGTCATCTTGACAGAATGTGGTTAGAGAGGTGAGACCTAACTGACTTTCAGATCAATTAACTAATGTCTCATTATATCATGCTTAGCTTCAGGCTTTAGGTAAACTGTAAACAGTGTCAGCTGCTTGAGCGACATGTGGTTGGAATCCTGTCATCAACTTCTCCTCACCTGTCGGTGACAGCTCTGTCATGACGTTCTCCATCCTCTGTGTAGCTTGAAAGAGATACAGCTCATACAAATGGACAGACTTCAAAGAAATGAGTAGTGACTGACAGATTTCTATTTGCCCGCAGCTGGATTCTGTCCCGTATTAAGGGAGACAAGTCACAGGTGGATGAAATGTTTAGATTCAAACAGAGCTGTGCATTAAGAATGAGCAGAAGAGGATTATGGTCACAGATTCACTTTCTCCCCGGAAAGCTTAGCTAAGACTGATGTTACGAGTAGATGTAGCAGAGCTTTGGTTGTTCAGACGTTTTGCCTCATAGCTGATTGACATGAGCGTGAACCTTCAATCATGGCGTTGCATCATGTTGAAGTGATTCATCTTGACAGATTATGTTGAATGCAAACTCAAACTGTCTACTCCTAAACTTTAAGGATCTATCTACAGAAAGCTGAAGTCACCATTGTTCTCTCACCGTTTTGGTATTAAGCATGTGTGCAATGTATTAATACCCTGGGTGTGATGGATATTAATAAACCTTTTCTGTGGTGCCTTGCCTGACCTCACCTCTTTCCGCTGCATAGACAGACCACACAAACTGTGCTGGGTCACACTATCAGAGGCACTTTCAGCCTGATAGCAGCCAAGGAGATAAGGGCTTATTTAAACACTCCCATGAGAGAAAACAACCATCAAGGTTATTTAGGTTCATTCTGTCATTCTTAGCTTAACTAATACCTACATTTAGCTTTATTAAGCTTTTAAAATACCCTTTGGAGATATTGGGAAAGTTTAACATGAGGTAAAAACATAATACAGCCACAGGCAGTGGTTCGCTTAAAAATATTGACTTTTAATCTCTGGCTGAGCTGATCGTTTAAGTTTAGAAGCAAATTCTTCCTTTAGGTTCCTTCAGTTTTGCACGTTTTATGTTTTGTTTTTTTTTGAAGCAGGGCAGTGCAGATCCGACAGGCAGCTGTCTGGGTTGTCAGTCAGTGTGAAACACTGGATTAGAGGTGAGGATTGTACAGCTGACAGTTCCTGTGGCTGCCTAAACGCCCACACACATACCAGGTCCTTTAATGGATCTGCACTAGGAGCAGCAGCAGCGGGAGAACAGACGATGTGGCACTGGTTCATTTCATTCATATCTGCTACTTCCATAACTTCCGTAACGTATGAGGTGTCTGAGGCGAGGTCCTGTTTACAGTAACTACTCACCCCATGATTTTAACTAAATCTTATGTGTCTAATGACCTGTTAACATCTCCAGAGAAACACTACTGGTTACAGTCTCATTTATTTAGTATTTTATAACCATCCTATTAGATTAACACTAAACAGTAGATCACAGCATCCTACTGTGTTTCAGAGACTGGAACAAAGCATTGTTTCATTATTATACACCTCATATATATATATATATAGTGTTTGTGCCCAAATCTCTCAGAGATACTTTACTCTAGATGACATAGCACCAAGGCAGAACCTACCAAAATTAGCTCTCTCTTGTGGCTTAAAATTGTGATGACGCTTATGGTTTGAAATAGCCCACGTCACTAATTCATTGACTACTGCTGTGATATGCTCGTGTCAAATCTCACAGAAATGATTTGTCTGTCCGCTGTGATGGGTGTTATTTTGAAAAGGCACAGTTTATAAGCAGCTGTTACTGAGTGAGCTGCCTCATATCGTGTGTGCTGACATTTTACAGTTGGCTTTTAACAGCGACGTCGCTCTTGCACCTGCAGGTGTCAGCAGCAGACCAGGAATGTGATAGTAGAAGGAAGCGTGACTGTAAATGAGCTAAGAGATATTATAGATCAGTCCCTGCGGGAGTGAGCGATACTTCAAGAGGATGAGCAGTAACTTTCTGGCGTCAAACACCAGGAGTTATGACCTCTGCTATTTATTTTGTTGTTATTTATTTCTATTTTCACACCTGAAGTATCACCATCAACCTGCTTAATGCAGATTTTATTGTCATTTGGACAATAATTCCAAATGAATCTGTTTGAAGAGTGAACACAATTGGACACATTTAAACTAATAATTTATTTTTTTTATTTGTTTCAGGTCGTTGCAGAGGCTTCGCGGCAGTTGTAACTCATTTGTGAGTTCGCAACCTCAGTACTAGTCTTGGTGATAAGCAGCCCCAGTCCAGGCCTGCCAGGGCAGAACCAACTGGGCTCAAGGCGGTACCAGCCCTTATACAGTCCCCTCCAGATCAGACAGCCTAGTGCACCTCCTAGTATCTGGGTGGGAAACTGAGGGAAGTAAGCCAAGAGACAGAGTAGCAGAAAGATCCAGAGCCCAAGCAGGAGGACACAGAAGAGGAAGAGGATCCTGAGAGGAGCGTCTGAGAAACCTCCCAAACTCAGATAGGGGCCAAACACGGCTGTTTCCTCTGCCAGCAGAAGGCAGCAGAGACAGAGAAGGAAGACATCCTGTGAAACTTCATATCCTCTCCACAACATCCCGGCTTTGAGGCATTGGGATTTGCTCTCCCCCTCTCGTAACACTAACAGAGGCTGACCATTGGATACCTCCAGGCCAGTGGCTAAAGGTTCGTAGCAGTTCCCTGTGACGTTGTCCAGAAGGTCCAAAAGTTTGCAGAAAGCAAACCACAGCCCGCCAGCCAGCCCAAGCCTGGAGAGGTGACGGACGGAGAGGGAGAGGGACTGGCGGATGGAAAAGGAGAGGAGGAAGACAAAGGCACCGACAAAGATGCAGGTCCAGCCCCAACCAGAGTGCAGGAACATCCTGGACACACAAGACGGATGAGAACTGATCAGGTCAGATTAAATAGTTCTAATTGTATAAATCTGTGAATGATGACTGTCAGAAGAGTGGTATCTTCTACTGGCTTCTTCTCAGCATTTCCATTTCAGTCTATTCAATAACACAAGCTTCAAACTAAAACTGCATCATTCTCTAATTAATATTCTTCAGAACGAATTGAGAATTAATACAGTCGTGAATCATTGGCAGCTTAACACCAACAGGAGGCAGTCTCACCTGTACAGGACGTGACTTCTCTTGGCAAAGACACTTTGCGGCGAGACCCACAGACTCAGCGCGGGGCCGAATGTCACCACTGCAGACAGCAGCAGGTGGAAGTGTCGCCGGAACACGGTGTGACCCAGGAGCCGGGCTGCCAGGTCCGTCAGGACCACGAGCACCGTGTGGAGAAACATCTAAACGCACGACAACTAGACTAGATGGTAGATATAAGAATCACCTGCTGTTGACTATGAATGTGTAGATTAAACACTACTGACAAAGCTGTGACAGGGCTGTTTACGGTGCTCTAGCGCATGACTGCTAGTGCAAAAACGTTTAGCTTTGTTTCCCGAAGGTCTGGTTAGTGTCCAACAATCCACACAAACAAAGGGACGATTATTCCAGGTGTCGCAGAAACGCAGAGCTTTCGGTCGTGCAGTAAAAGCTGCTGAAATCCTCTGGTGTGACTCAGTTGCTCAGCATCCATGAAGCCAAGTCTGTAGCATTCCACCAACTGAAAATACATCCACCCTGTGAAATCCAACCGTGAAATTCTTCAGTCGACGCGTGTGCTGACTCAGCGTAGTTTATACTGTGTCTGCCAGTAGCTTCAGTGCATGGTGCAGTGGTCCACTGTGTCCCACTTCTCTTCTTATTATTCTCCACCTTTGTATCAGTTTGGCAGAAATGCACCATGTGGATTAAACACGGTGAAATATCCTATATAGTTGTCGCTTGAAACTCGCTCCCCTCTTCAGACCATCTACCCATAACCTGCTCTTCTGTCAGCCACGGTCCCTCTCTCTTGAAGTCACACACACGGAAATAAAGGACATGTTCTTGCCCTGTCCTGTGTCTCCTCGCTCTTGTAAGTGTCACATTACTCCTAATAATATGACCCAAGAGTGAAGCATTGATTCTTTGGCGTCAATGCGTGTGGTGGGGTTTCTGAGCAGTTGAATGCGTAAAGAAGGCCAACCTTGCAGAAAAGTCTACAATTTGAAGAGACAACAGTGATGTGAAGTTAGATGCAACATGCTTTGCTAATACGTGAGCGTGTTTGTGTGGGTATTAATAGCAACAACCTTTGTGCTGTATCTGGGCTGAGAACCAGCTGCTGCAGGACCTGTGCCTGTCAATCAGTGAACGGCTACAAGCGTAAGTTTCACGCACTGTCTCCGTCTCTACTCTCACTGATATTGTTCAGTCTTAATGTTTCATTGACCTTGACCAAGGCAGGTCTGTCATCCAAGCCTGCATTTAAATGTTCTCAAAGCTGACTTACAGGAGTAAAGATAAATGTGTTTATGCAAGATACAAAGGCAACTGTTTACCTATTACACCAGTTTCATTAACAGCAGTTGATTTTGAGCTCATCCCTAAATTACTTACAAGAGGAGCGAGGCATGACTCCTTGATGCCACAAGTCTTAGTACGTACTAACATGTTTTTAGTATTAGGGTTTGTCCTTTTAATACATTGTATGAATAAATAAAATGAACATTCTCTACCTTACTCCCTTAGCCGACAGACTCCTACAGTGGGGCGACAGCAGCGTTCCGCATTTTTTATTATCTGTAAAGAAACAAAACTAATAGTTTTTTTCTAAATATTTTTTATTAAATGTCTGCAGAAAGAAAAACAGGTGGGAGATCAACGCTGTCAAGATGTGTAATGAAGAGAATCATCCTCGGCATGTTAGAAATATTGGGAGCTGTGCCGATCATTTGTTCTTCAGAAACATCAAGATTTGTGTCTGGAAAGTGGTGATAAGTTACAGTTCGGGTTTATCTTCCTATGTGCTCACTTACACTCAGAAAAGGTTTATTAAATTACAATGTCAAAACACGGACAGGAAAATTCCTTCAATAAAAACATGTTAAAAAAAAATCCACCATGAAAGACAAAAACACAACAGATGAAAGTAAAGGCATTGTCTGTAGTTTTGTTCTTAAAGAGATGGGGCCATATTTATTCTAATGCTGGTGTGACAACTTCAACATGAATAAACCAAAATTGAGTGTTCATCTGCGACGTTAATCACTGGCCAAACATCGACAGTTTGCTGTGCCACAACTACAGCATCAGTCGAGCGAGGGCATCGTACTACACACTATGGCCTGCACAAGAACTTCACTGATTACTGACCAGCCTTCTGTAAATTACCAACATGGTAAAAAGTTAAATCAAGTCGAAAATTTAATGTACATCGAATAGAAACTGCGCGTGTAGAATCAGCCTTGTGCCAGATGTAAGTAAAGTACTAAGTGAATTCCAGTGGCCCTAAAACGTGTCGATGCAGCTTCCACTTCCAAGATTATGAAATCATAAAAAAAATTAAATATTCAGCCATTAGAAGTCAATGTATCAAGAGAGAGAGGGGATGGGGCAGTCAACAGAGTCCAGTGGCTCCCAGTGACAGTCCATCAGGGCATCGTAGAGCTCTTCACTGCGTTGCATAAAATCTCTGTTCCACTGTTCCACGTCACATTCCGGGATGGGCTCTGAAAAATACACAAAACTCTCAATGGCAGTACTACAGCTAACATCATGTGTAATAAACATTTACCTGTCATGATGTGCAAATGGTCCAACAAGTCAAGTCAGTACAGTAGTGGGAGACCCACAGGAACGTTAAGCATTTTTAACACTTTGATCCGAAGAGGTTTTCAACAGGGGATCGACAGCGAACGGTGATGCCAACTAGTCAGGTATTGTTCAGGGTAGCTGTCAAACAGCTGCAGGTCAGAAAAGGCTAAATCTGCCTTGAGGAGCAGCTCAGTGAATGAATCACCTCCCAATGTGGCTGAGCTAGATCAGCTCTTCAACACCACCAAGTGATTAAAGTTATGGAATTGTGGCTTTCACACTGAGCTACACTAACAGATCCACAACACAATATACAGTACAATTACAAAAACAGAAACTGTTTACCTTCTGCATTATCCTCCTCTATAACATCAGTCTCTTCATGACTCTGCTGGAGGGAGATGAAAACATATAAACGTTAGTTACTTGTCATGCACCAAGAACCAGCAGTTCAGATATTAAATGACTTCTTATTTATTCATCACGACTTGCTCACTGCTCTATCAGTGTTTCACTCACCTCCACAGCTCCAGACATGTCACTGGACATTGGTGGCATCCCCATGGGAGGTGGGGGCATCATGTGGCCTGGTGGAGGGTATCCATAAGGTGCGTAGTTATAGTTGTATCCCGTGTTATAGGCACTGTTGTAGCCGCTGTTGTAGCCACCGTTATTGTAGCCGCCGTACTGGTCATAGCCCCCCCACTGCGAGTAGTAAGCTCCCTGGCCCCCACCGTTATGGCCGCCATAGTAACTGGACTGAGACTGGTTGTAGTTGCTTTGGTAGTTCTGGCCCTGGCCCCCATGGTAGCTACTCATCTTCTGGCTGCAAAATTAAAAGGGCAACACTGTGAGTATTTAAAAAACTCTAATCTTCATGAAGAGCTTCAACGAAAGTTGTGATTTATACATTTTTATTCAGTGTCTAACTGGAACAGTATGAGCATAGAGATAAAGTTAAGGCACAAACAAATTCAGAGACGTCAATGATAAAACCTACCAAACTATAGAATATATACAAGAATCAAAAACTTTTGTGATTTTTAATCTTTCTTTAGTGTTTCTACAAAGGCAGCTACTGGGTTTATTGCACCATGTCAGCTACTCACCTCTTTGCTACAGCGATACTAAGTCTGAGCGGCTTTCCCCCGAGCATCGTTCCCTGGCACTCCTCGATCGCCTTCTTCTGCTCACTCTCCTCCCCAAACTTGACGAAGCCATAGCCTCTGTAAGTCAAACAACAGTCACAACTCCTGTCCACACCAGCGCAGACAACATACTTGGCTTTAAATAGCCACGTATAATGAGAAACAGAATATAATGGGTATTATTATGGTAGAACTGAAACTTGTTGTTTTACTTTTAACATGAGGTAGCATCACTTGAATTGTGAGTTGCTCTTGCTTAGCCTATATGGGGAAAACAATAATTTTAGCATAAGACCGCAAGAAAACATTTCTTCAGCCTTTGTTTCGAAAAACAGATGGTCAACTGGTGGTCAACGCCCAACACTGCTATCCAAGTAATCACAATATTCAAACAGAGCATTAGTCACCACACCGGAGAAGTTAAACAATGTGTAGTTTAAAATAAATAAAAATCACCCCATGGTAAACAATACCTTTCACGCTTTGACAAACAATTGTCAAGCCACTTCACTGGCTGGTCCATGAACATGAGCAGACATACCTGGAGTATCCATACTGGTCGGTGACGACTTTGGCTCCTTTGCAGGAGGGGTACTTCTTAAAAACTTGGTGCAGCTGGAAGTCGTCCACCTCTGAGGCCAAGTCGCCTACAAACACTGAAAACTCTGGCCTGAGGGGGGGGGAGTTATAATTAACTGTAGTCGAGACGGGATTCCAGGTTTTGATTACATTTCGTTGTCAAGTTTAGTTCCTGGGACATTACTATTTCATATGAGATACATTATATTTATACTAAGTTTTCTGACTGCAGCAATTAAGGCCAAAATGAAATGGATTGAATGTATAATTATTATTCAGAGATGCTCCACTATTTTACGGGTTCAGTAAATCAAATTTGTGGGGCTCAAAGAACAGCCAATTAATGTCTTACGTTGGCCTTGCTTTTAATATGAAATCAAACATGCAAAAGTAAGTTAACTGGTGGCTTACCCTGCCTCTGGCCGTTTGCCGTAGGTGGCATAGTTTAGCTTAAACTTCCGGGGCTGCAAATGGGAAGAGAAAATGCACAATGAGTAAACCTCAAACTTCAAAGATGTGTACTATAGCTCTGATATTGCTGGAAATAGAGAGTGGAGTTATTGTGGTTATTGTTAATTTGGTTTACATACCTCCACCACCCAGACCAGCCATTAGCCCATTCCTCAGTTAGTTCCTACCAGAGACTCTATTCACCAGCT
The DNA here is from genome assembly GCA_030770545.1 of Macropodus opercularis. Classification (NCBI taxonomy): domain Eukaryota; kingdom Metazoa; phylum Chordata; class Actinopteri; order Anabantiformes; family Osphronemidae; genus Macropodus; species Macropodus opercularis. The sequence goes on from CM061105.1 coordinate 4,377,968, forward strand.
TCAAACAAAGTACATTCATGTACACGCAGCCTCTCAGCCACCTTCAGCAGCACGTATAGGCTGGTGGAGAGGGGAGTCCAATAGCTTGGCCAGTCCACAGATCCAACAGCAATTCACATTTAGTAACAGGCTAAAGCTCACAACTACACACAACTTTGGTTTTAAGAAAACATCTAGCTGGAATGATTTCCAATACCACTAGAGTAATACTACAACTAATACAGAACATTGTTTGACTTAATTGTATATGGAACTCGTATAAGTAGTGTGTTACTGGTTGCTGTATTTCTGTCCTAACAAAGGAGGACCAAGACTAGTTGAGCTCCACTATCCACAGCCAAATCAACAATTATATACTGCTTTACAACATAAGTCAGTGAAAAAGTGCAGTATTAAATTGTCAATAGTACATAATTTATTGCAGTACAATATATAGCAATGCCACAGAACTAACCGGGTTTGATCCAGGAACCAGTTTTCCGTTGAGTCTTTGGACACAGCGATCAACACTTGCTTCATCTGCCAACTCCACAAAACAGTATCCTGCTGAACCACTGCACGAGAGGACAGAAGTGTCAGGACAGAACAACGACAATAACGGCCACTACTATATGCAAAAGACACCATTTCTGTCTCAGACTCATAGCGGTGCACTTTTCAATGCTGGTGTTATATTTCTATACGCTTCAGCACAGAAATAAGTAAATAAATAAATAAAAAACATTCAGTTAAAAGGCCTCACACTGAACATCCTAATTGGACCATGCAATATTGCAGTAGCAGTAACTCTGGACTGTATAGATGAAACGATCAATAAGAATGTACTTTAATAATATTATGCTTTGATGGAGACTTGAGCAGTGAACAAGGGCAGACATTTCATTAGTTATGTAAATTTCCTAGACACACGGCCTTAGGCATCAATCCTGTTGTGAGCACATTTGTATTGTAGTAGTAGTGTAGTGTTGTTGTTTTTTTACTATACTAATAAATGTATAGTTCAGTGTGCAGATGTTATTCATAAACAACTGTGAGGGGACATACGCAAAGGGGGCTATGCCATAAAATAGTGTATATAGCCGCGTTGGGCCATTTTACAGGTGCTGCATACAACCTACCCTGTTATCCTGTGAGTGATGATCTTGACCCCGAATGGTGACTCTCCCATAGCACTAAAGGCCTGCTTGATGAAGTTCTCATCCATGTACGGGTCCAACTAAACACACACAACAGCATTTACAAACACCACACGTTCCACCCGATGCTCTGCAGCAGATTACAGCCATTATAGTAAATGTGAACTATAGTAACTCCAGCGCGGCTGCAAGCGCTAGCTTGCTACAAGGCTAGCATAGCCGTCTGACCACGTATAACACACGGGTTTGTTACGACTTAGTCAACGCCAACATGTAAGATTGGGTATGATTAAACGACGTTTAGCCGTTTTTACCAACTGTACAGAAACGCTCGAGTCCCTTACACGGGTAGACTCATGCGCGCTAACTCCAACCAAGCTAGTGACGTAGCAAGCTAGCAACGCTAACGTTCCGCCGGTGAAACAAACAAACAAACTTCCAACATACATCACCCATCCACAGGCTCGTCTGTCTGTTGAACATCATTTGATCGTCGGTGTTGTGTCGATGTTGCAAAGAAACCTGTAAAAAATCTTTACGTAGGCGTAAAAATGATCGATTCTGTAACGTTGAAAGTCCTCTTCGCGAACGCACATTAATTTCTGGTTCCTCTTCCGATTTAAGCGAATGCGAACTTCCGGTAGGTGGTGCTTACGTCAAACGCATCATCAATATGCAATAATGATGAAACACGGCCTGGAGGAGCTGCGTTAATACTTTTTCCCAGTTGATCCAGTTTTCAATAAATACACATTATTTAACTTAATGAAGCAGTTATATGCAGGATTGGGTAGGATTAGTACTATTCACTAAAATAAAAGCCTGTGTAACTCTTAGAGTTTCTATTTCTATTTCTGTCAGTCAGTTTTTATTTTTATGTTATTTATTTGTTGTTGTTTTTTGTCTGAAATCACAATACATGAAGTAAGTAACTACACTGCAATCTATAAAGTTTAGATTTTGGACTAGAATGACCTTAAAAAAACACATACAATGACACTAAGGAGCCACAAGAGAGGAGCAAACACAATAAAAGAGGCTGATCATTAAGCCTGTGGTGGGTTGGTGTTTCATTTGTATAAAAGATCACAAATTCTTGTGCTGCATGTTACAGATATATATGCTCAATATCTTGACTCTTTGGTCCTGTGAAAAGTCAGTGTGGTACTGGAGCCAATATACTGAAATCAACAACATGTGTGATTTCTGTAACAAGTAATTTCTTCGTGTAGTCACAGAGATAAGTAAAGAACAAGAGTGTGATCTGTGTAAGTATGATAGGAAACAATATGCCATGTACAGTACTGTGCAAAGGTTTTAGGCAGGTGTGAAAAAAATGCTTTCAAAACTGGAAGTAAAGATTTATTTTCACAAATGAACAAAATGCAGTGAATGAACAAAAGAGAAATCTAAATCAAATCAACATTTGGTGTGACCACCCTTTGCCATCAAAGCAGCAGCAATTCTTCTAGATACACTTGCAGTTGTTGAAGGAACTCGGCTGGTAGGTTGCTTCAAACATCTTGGAGAACTAACCACAGATCTTCTGTCCTGTAGTCCTGTATGGTCTGACCTGGGGGGAAGATGTGCAGGTTGAATTCAATACACACATAGAGCAAGCTTTTAACACACGACTCTGATTCTGACGATACCTGTAGATGAAGACAGAGAGAGACAGAAAGAGAGAAACAGAGGCAAAGTTAGTCACATGTAGACGTGGAGGCATGTTATTGGATAGAAGAAATCAAAAAGTAGAGGAGCTCAGTGAATGAAGGACGTCCCTCAGCATCTAAGTCTATAGCAGCTTAACTAAGAGATGGTTCAGTAAAGAAATTCAAAAAATCGTTGCTGCTGAGATTTAAAGGGGCACTAGGCTCAACACAGCTATGACTCTTAGTCAGCCTGGCTACAGTGCTGAAAAGAAACCTGGGGTTGTTTTTATTTTTACATTTAATGTTGAATAATATGAGGTTCTAGCAACCCGGAGTGTTTTTTTATATAGTATCAAACCGTCTTTCCATGCTAGACAGGATTCACCTAATTTGTTGGACGCCACTGTCTTTCTAGTTTTCGAGTCCTCTGCTTAAGGCTGCGGATCTGAGTTATACCATGGAGCCAACCTCCTCTGATTCACTGGCTTCTTCTTCAGAGGAGCAACAGTGTCTAAGATTGTTCGCAGTGAAGCTGCAGCATCATCAACAAGACAATCTACCTGCTCATGATTCAGATGACTGCTCTCCTCTGTGTAGCTACAAGATGATGGAATCATCTCCTTAAATCTGACAACAGCATCAACATCTGCTGTAATAAAACTGTTGTCAGGTCTGTTATGGTAAATTCAAACCTTATTAAGAAATGGTCAGATAACAGAGGGTTTTGAGGGAGAACTTTCAAATGATCAATCTCAAACCCATAAGTCAGGACAAGATCGAGAGTATGATTAAGACAGTGAGTGGGTTCATTCACATGCTGACTAAAACCAATAGAATCCAGTAGTGAATTAAATGCAAAGTTGAGACAGTTACTGTCAACATCTACATGAATGTTAAAGTCGCCCACTACAATCACTTTATCTGTGCTAAGAACTAAGTCAGATAAAAACTTTGAGAATTCAGTTCAGAACTCTGAATATGGACCAGGAGGACGGCAGACGACACAGAACACAACTGGTTTCTGGGTTTTACAGTCTGAGTGAGAAAGGCTCAGAGTGAGGCTCTCAAAAGAATTATAGTTATGTTTAGGCCTAGGTGTAATTAATAAATCTGAGTTATATATTGCTGCTACTCATCCACCTCTACCTGAACTTCTAGGAATATGATGGTTGATGTGACTTGTTGGAGTCGACTCATTCAGACGAACGTATTCATCCTGCTGCAGCCACTTATAAAGTCATTTATTAACAGGGATTTAGAAGAGAGAGATCTGATATTTAATAGAGCACATTTAATCATTTTATTGTTACTTTGTTCTGTAGGAGGAGCTGTCTTGATGTTTATTAGATTCCTGTGAATCACTCCTCTTTTATTTATTTGTGATTTATATAATTTTAGGTGGTCGGGGAGCAGACACAGTCTCGATGGGAGTGTTACAGCTACGAGCCCACATGGTTTGCTGGACACCACCTAGACAGCCAGCGGTGAAGCGACGACAGGCTAAACATGTCGAACACACCGACTCAATGTTAGTTTTAGTGACTTCCGATTGTGCAGGAGCTTCAGCTGAGATCAATCAACATCTAAAGCCAGAAAAAAAGGTTTGGTCAAATAGAACACAGAGATGGTCTGAAATAACACCACCTTAGGTTAATACTAAAGCCAGCGTGTGACCTTCAGTGTGTCAAAAGGTTCACCTTCAGCTCTTTTGTAAGTAATATGGATGTTAAAACCACCAGTTATAACAAGATAGTCATAATCTTTTCAGATAATAGAGAGCAATTCAGTAAAGTTATCTATGAAGCTTACACATGACTTGCAGGCCTGTAGATCATTTACAGCAGAACCTTCTGTGAGCCTTTCAACACTAAGATGTTACGAAGAGCCAAATTTGCCAGCTAATAGCTGTTTGCACTGGAAGGAGAGAAGCTCGTAAAACCTAAAGTTTTGGAGCTGGTGCACTGTCGCTGCTGTGTAACCACATAAGATCGAGGTTACTAGTCGTGATTAGATCATCAAAAAAGTGACTTGATGGTACGATCCGGGTTGGTCGGTACTGGTGTGAGGAGCAGTGGGAGAGATCTTCACTTTCTGTAGGTAACATGCTGCTGAGAGTCGTGTGTCCAGCGCCATCAATCCTTCATCGCCCCTTCAAATGACTTTAACGGAGCTAAGCGCGTTCAGTAGACGTCTGATTGATTGATACGATTGGCCCCAGTGTGAACTATTATTTTTTTAAGCAGTTGGGAGTTTGGCCATAATATTTGAGATTCTTCCCCTCAGGTCAGACACCACATCCTTTGGGTAAACAGTATATTCGGATCCTTCTGTGGACATTGTTGATCATGTTGACATTTCTAACAGCAAATTTACTTGCTATCAGTGTTTTCTTTATAGCGCTCTGCCAGGATCGCTCGAGGTTACCCGGGTCGTCTGGATTGGTTGCCAGGTGTGTGCTACAAAAAAAAAAAAGTGGGAGGCCAGCCAGTGGCATCCGCGACCTGCTTTGCTCCACTAACCACTTGTTCTCACGGACGTGATTTAGCCTTTGGGGTCAGAAAATGACTGTTTACTTGTGGTTTTGTCTTGAGCTCAGCAGGACGTGCTGTATGCAGTAACGTCACTTCTGCTAAATGCAACACCTTGAAAACTATCCCGCACAGAGAGCACCCAGAGGTGACAGACGTTTTGCAGTTTTCTGTGCTCTATATGAAAAGGTCATGTATATTTCAGAGTTCTACGTGTAGGAAGTGCAGTTTTAGTGTGTTCACCTGCATCTTTTTGCAGGTTACATATTTTTATTACTGTTGAAATGAGGGACATGCCAACTGCAACGGAGGAAAAACAAAACAAAAACATGGAGACAAGTCGTTTCTATTTACATATTATCAAAACCTGGGTGTTGACAGTGTTGTGGAATTCATCACTTAACTACAACGTGAGCAACCTTTCAGCCGGGAGCTTTTTTTGTCTTGAGAGTATAACATAAAAATAGAAAAGAAATGATATATGGTTTTCTCTAATGCAGGAGTTAAGATTAACCTTATGGCTCAAAGAACCTGACTCTTGAGAAACCGCTAACATAACTTTGCACTGGTTATCAGAAAACAGGATTGTCAGCTTTCTGTAAACACTGAATCTAATAGAATCTTTTTCTGGTTTTGGCAAAAGACTATCACAAAGGCTACAACAGAAAAGCACATACTCCACTCAACACACTCCTTCCTCAGGTGGCTGTGATCCGCTTCGCTGAAAGCCAGTTTATTCTTAGGCCTGTACAGTAAGTAATAAAAGCAATTCATCATATAAAGCTTGGCGACTGACTGTAATAAGTCGATTCTGGAAACCAGATCTGCATTTAAAACATCCAGTATTAGCTGCTCCGTGCACAATTGGTGAATAAAAAGTTAAAGCGGTCACGTTTTTGCAGGATACAGGTGGTTTCACTGCATTTCTAGAGTTCCAGCCGTTTATCAGGCGTTTCAAGGTCATGCAGACTGAACAGCTGATTATAGGGAAGTGTTTGCTTATTGCAGCTTAGTGATTATCAGCCGGTTTCTTTGCTCTCTTAACCTTTTATTTATCTCTCTTCCTCTGTCTGTCCCTCTCCCTCTCTGTTGACCTTCATGTGCAGCTCTGAAAAGTTAATTCCAAGTTATCAGCGATTGCTGACTATCAATACGGAGGCTAATTAAACCTGGTTAACCCATTTTATTACCAAACCAAGATTATGATATCATTGTCTAATTTTTAAATGGTAGACTTTACAACCAATCAGTCTAGCAGTTCCACCCCGAATACGTTATAATTTGCACTGTATTTGTAAATATTGCAAATATGATAAATATTGTAAATATGGAAATTTTGCAGTCTTCTGCACATTTCTGTGTTTTTTGCACTGCCTGTTATCTGTAGCTGCTGTAATACTTCCCCAAGGTGGGATCAATAAAGGATTATCTTATCTTATGTTATAACACAGTATAAATGTATTACAAAATAAATAAGTGTTTGTGACACGTATTTCTATAGGTAATGCAAAATGATGATGTTGGAATAATTGTAGCACTTGGGTGGGACATTGGACTCAGCTCACTTGGCTTTTTGATCAGTCAGATGAGGGGAAAATTGAAGAGAATAAGGAGAATTAGTAATAATTATAAGGTTTTAAACCTTAGTAAGGTTTTCAAAATGGCCTTGATCGTAACCTTGGACCATCTTGCGTCATGAAGGTGATGTGTAGGAGGTGGTTTGCGCAGTAATATAGGTCAAGTCAGTGGAACTGCAATCATACAGTAGCTAAGGATTGGCTAGAAGAGGCGTAGACAGGAAGATTAGTGGTTAGATATGGCTTGTGAATGGTGAAGTGATCACATTAGAGCGTAGAACCAACCTTAGCCTATGAAGCAACGCGGCAGAAAGTGTTACACTCTCACTCACTAACTGACTAGAGTACCAGGGGTAGGAGCGCCTGAGCCCCTGGTACTGCCTCTAAATCGCCACTCAAAGGCACCAAACTAACAAGACGGGGGGAGCTCAACCTAGAGCCTATTTCCCCACTCAAGATACTAAAGGGCTGCTCGACGTAGAGCCTATGCCCACACTAACAACTAACAAGAGGAGGACCCAATTGCACAACCCAGAGACGCGGGTTAACAGTTAACTTATTTTTAGTCATGAGACAACAAACATGAACAAAACACGGGAGACTGAGGACTACAAATAAATGATGTGAAGCAGAACTACGTAAACCTAGACAAACACCAATCTTAAATCAAGTAACAATACTACGGATAACAAGATAAATGGTAAATGGTCTGCATTTGTATAGCGCTTTTCTACCTATCGGTACTCAAAGCGCTTTGACACTGCGTCTCATTCACCCATTCACACACCGGTGGCAGAGCTGCTATGCAGCTTAAGCTGACACACCGGGGGCAGCTTGGGGTTCAGTGTCTTGCCCAGGGACACTTCGGCACATGACTGGGGGAAGCCAGGAATCGAACCACCGATCCTACGATTGGTGGGCGACAGCTCTACCTCTGAGCCACTGCCGCCCAAATGTTAGCATGATGCTATCTCCGAGGAACAACACTTACACACCAATAATCAGCCAGCAACGCACAAGACAGGGAAGGAACTTAAATACAAATAAAACGTGGGCGAAAAACAAAGACCAACAAAGAAGAGAGGGGATCAAAAGTGCCCTCCGGTGGTTGGAGGGCCGAACCGTAACAGAAAGTGATGAGTATAAAACACCTCTTGTGGTTTTACCCAGCATTCATTGTTCCCAGAGGAAAAAGTGTGGTGGCTTTGGTGATATTGACTTTTGATGTAGTGCCACCATGCAGGTCACATTTTTAGCTTTTATGTTTAATATGACTTTTTACTTTACTAAACATCAATTACTACTTAGACTAACCCACCAGTTTCATGTTGATGTTGTGTATTTTGTGGTGAAGTGGTTTAGAAAAGAAGAAAAACGTCAAGAAAAGAAAATTGGTAAATGTCACCAATAATGAAAAGCCCATTGTCATTATGAGGCAACGTGCTCACTTACCGTAGGAGCTAAAAGGCCAAAAGGGAAAGAGTGACGGCCTGCGTGTTTGAACAGATCCATATTAGTGTTGGGAAGCTTCCAGGATGAAATCTTTTAAAACCCCAAGGAGTGTGGGTGGGTTTAGGTGTAAAGGACTAACATTAATAATCCTGTTACACAAGAACGCTTTGATAGAAGATGGTGTAATAAATCCATAAGCCAATTTGTATGTAAATTATTGTTTCCCTTCTCAGGTAAAGATCAACTTCTCAGTAAATGAACACTGTGGGCACTAAAGTGTCAAAGTGATGAAAGCAGAGGCCTTTGAGGTCCGACCTCAGTGTTGTGTAAATAAACCCTTGAATCAAAAACACATATAATGTGACGAGAGGAGCTCTGTGGAATGGAAGCGTTTCAAAGCACCCTGTCTAAAAATAAACGGTTAAATGAAAAATTGTTTCAGCATTTAAAAATAACCTGGAGTACATTTCTTCCTGGGACTTTTTGATGTTGTAAGTGGAAATATATTTGATATAAAATATATCTGTAGTCTCCTCCCCAGATCAGGATCAAATATAACAAATGTATATGAAAGAATAGCGTCTGTGTCCAGTAAATGAACGCTGCAACTGCACCGAGCAGGTCAACCTGAGATAACCAGTGTAGGCTTTAACATTTAACCAAACATAAGGTCTACGACGCACAGGCTCTTCCTAGAATCACTGTCAGATTCAGCGGAGAAATCTTGTCCCTTATCTTGTTTTTCTCCTCATCTCAGACACGTGTTGTTTAATGTTTACATTTGTTCTGAAAATATGAACGTAAGGGTAATAAGGACAATGAGGATTTGTCTTTTAACAAGGAAGCCATACATGAAGGATGATGACTATTGAGGCTACAGTTTTAGAGCTAAATTGAATCCTGACATCTCTGACAACAAAGGGATCTGACAAACTTTATCAAAGTTCACCATCTTACAGCAGCAACAGGAGATGAAGTTATTACCAAATTGTAGTATCTTGTTACAGGTCTAGTGTTGCTGCTGTGCTTGTCATTTCGTCATTCTGTCTGTCTTAAAGAATGCGTCATGGTATAGCGGGATGGTGTAGTTGCGGGCAAATCAGTATGAATGATAACAAGGAGGCGATGTTGAAATCATGGTACATTCCCAACAAATTCCTGTTCGCGAGTCACAGTTGATATAGTTTGGCTTCACTGATGCTCATCGACCGCAAAAGACTCAATATATCAACTCAGTATCAACGTGTCGGTCTGAGTAGAAACAAATCTTTGATGGATCAAGCAAAAAACATATCATACGGAGATTAAATAAGCACACGAATCATCATTAAAAGTCTAAGAAAGGCCCTTCTCTGTCTGCTGTTGCTCTATCGCTGTGAAACCAAAAGAGAAGAAACACGCTCCTTGTTCTTTTTCCTCTGCAGGTATGAACCATAGGCTACAGCCCTTCAACCCTAAACGCTGCGCTCATGGACAGTTTTTCAAGGTTCCGACTCAGTTGTTTTCTGACGGAGAGGGGGGGGTGCAAAGGTCGATCCACTATACGATTACCCGATAAGAAGCACAACAACACAACAGCACCTCAGTCACCCTAAACCTTGACCTGATCGTCAGTTTGGCCAATTCTGTCAGGATAATGCAAATCGCGCTTTATCAGCATTTATTGCGCAGCAACTGTTCCCCAGCCAGGGATGGAAGGAATCTACCTGCGCATGCTTTGGATATTCTGCTGGCGTTATCACTAGACGCACATTCATTCAAATGATAAAATAACGTGCAGTACACAAGTCTCCACTCTAATGCCCCTTAAAATATCCTCTGGTACCTGATTCCTGTTTGCTCTTGGAGTCCTGAGTCAGACTGGAGGAATTTCCAAGCCCTGTTTTATGTTCTTGAGTTATTCAGCCACTAAATCATCTACTGTGTGCTTCTCTTTGCTCTGGTATAGTTATTCTCTCTTGCTGAGAAATAATAATGACTATATTCACCTGGTTTATTCTATCGTCTGTTTATTATTTGTTATCAGGGCCATTGATAGGATTTGTTGGCCCCTCATCCACCTGCTACTCAACTCAGCTGATAGCATCTTCTGTTCTCATGTTCTCACTGTTGCCATGCAACAGCAAACGGTGTAGCATTTGATGGAAGTTTTCTCCATCAGTGGAAAAGGACTGTTTACATGCTTATCATTCTTGAGCTCAGCAGGACATGCTCTATGCAGGAAGAAGAGTCATTTCTGCAAAATGCAACACTTTGAAAACGGTCTTGTACAGAGAGCGCCCAGAGGTGACAGACGTTTGCTGCAAACCGAAAGAGGAAGTCCAGTTTTCACGCAGAAGAGAGAACGTTGGAACAGCTTGGCCGCTTCGTGCACGGAGCGGACTTGCACCTTTCAAGTTTGAAATAAAACGACAAAAGACGACTTTGTGATTTCTTCATCAGTCTTCTTGATAAAATTCCACAACACCTTTTTAGAAGTTCAAAAGTGATTGCAGCAGATGTTTTTTTTTTAAGTTTGAGGGCATTCTCCAACACAGTGACACATGGATCTCCATGCCACAGAATCACTGGGGTCACAGAAAGTTTTCTGATTTAATAGCAACATCATTAAGTCAAAGTCTGGCTGTTTACCTTTTCGGTGATGGTTCCATGTCTCCTATTTCCTGTCTCGTGAATGCATTTATTTGAAGTCACGCTTCTCAGCTTTCTCTGCCTTGTGTGAAGGCCCAAGCATCATTCAGAAAGCAAAAACATATGTCAAATGAGTCGTTAAAACTTGACACGCAGGTAAAACATGTCACGCATACAAATCTTTCCTACTTCCTTCATGTCTGCCGCTTTTAGTGACTCACACTCACAAACAAACAAAAGAATAGTACAGGCTCTAACCCATAACAACCCAAACCCATCTCTACAGGGAGGAAAGTGTTGTGAAGGAAACAACATGGAGCATGAACAGCACATTTCTGAACACATTTGTTTGTGGGTGATATACACATACTTTACATCAGGAAAAACCACACGGCACCAAACAAAAATGCCACAAAGACTATAAATAATAAAAACCTAGTCTCAGTTTAATTAATAGAGGGACTTGTTTCTATCTTTTCCTCTTTTTCTCTTTTCAGATCATTTTTCAGGCAGGCAGCATCACTGTCTCTGCTACAGTGTGTAGCTGTTTGGCTTTAGATGAGTTCAAAAACTCAGCATCCATCTGTTCACGCATTTCAGGTATCATTGTTTTGCTGGCCACTACACGAGAAATGAGCCGGTGAAATAAGTGCGCCATGAGAAATCATCGGGTGTGATCCAGGTTGGGCATCACTGGGGGTAGGCTTACAATAGAAAAGGAGTCTGATCAGAGCAGAAACATGCCGTCGGACCTGCGGTGGCGTTCCTTCACACACACACACACACACACACACACACACACACACATCAGTCTGCCCACCTGAAAACCACCTGGTCCATCATTGTGCTCATCACTGTAGCAAACGTTACAACCAGCTCTTAGCAGAGAATTTTTTCGATACTGTCTTTCACTCTGCAGTTTTTTGTCGGCACGTGTGTAATGACATTTGACATGTTTTTCGTGAATAACTAAGTTTTAACTCTGCACCTCTCCGATGGCAAGTTTCAACAGGTTACATACCATTGTCTACGCACACACAGGGAGTACAGCCGGGACCTTGAATCTATTTACCAATCTGCACGCACTATCATAGTCCTTCAGGTACCACTGTCCATGGACTCCGGTCAAGGCCACCTCTCACGCACAATCACACACACCCCTTAGCTTCACTGAGCCAGTGAGGACATGGACTGACTTTCCTCCCTCGCCCTCGCCAACGAAACGCAAACTCCAATCATTCCCCAAAGCGACAACCCGAACTCTAAAGCTCTAAACCCTCAGGCCTTATCCCCTTTGACGCAGCAAGGACTGTCCCCCATGCCATCAAACTGGCAGAGCGCACACTGTTGAACCACACGCACAGAACGCATGGACATCTAATTCCTAGAAAGGATAGATGGGCCAAATCAGTTCACTTCGATGGCTAAGCCAAACCTGCAATGGTCATACACAGAAACTGATTTTTATTATGCATCAGATATTTGAAGCATGAATCTACGGGAGAATGTGTATAGTAATATTGATAATAATAACAATAATGCTCATTTAGTTGCACAACTAATGCTGCAGCTTGGTCCCACCCTTCTATGGTATAAAAACCTCCCACATGCTCTCTGTCATCACACTGACTACTCACTGACACATGCACTCCTACACACTGTGGCACTGTCTGGTTCCTGTCTCTTATTTAGAAAACCCCACTTCACGTGGGACAGCATCTTAACAAGCACGTTCGCTTCTCTAAATGATACTGAACCTCCTGCTGTGCTGGATCTTCGCCGTCTTCATCAGCTCAACATCATCAGCATGATACTGAGCGTCGCTCTGATCTGGGCGGTGCTGGTGGGATTCTGCTGCCTGCTGTGGCTCGCTGTGGGGATACGACACAGGTAAATGATGATGTAAGACCAGGGTGCAGTGTTATTTACACCTCGTGACTGGATTTGCGAAGGTTAATACACGTAGGTAAAGGGTTTGCCTGCGAGAAAGAAGGCTGCGCGCTGAGAGCGGCTAATTACCTATTGTATCGCTGTGAATGACATAAGTGTGCGTGAGTGTGACAATGAAGATGAAAGTGCTGATGTACAAACCTTTGTCGCGGGTGTGTGCTGTCGGTGTTGTGTATTCACTACCTTTGTCTGGTAAACTGCAGCAACCTTGTTTTGTCATGTGTTGGAAATGCTGCTGTTGTTAGGAGGGCAGTGGTTTTACAGTCTGAACAGGTTGTGTACAGGCATCACCAGCAGGAAAAAAAAAAAAGCAGTTGGAGTCTTTCCTCTGTTAGAAGGTTTAGAGGCACTTAGTGGAGTGAAGAGGAGATTTTGTGTGGGGAAAAGAAAAACACAGCAGGCAGCAGGTATGTTGTAGAGCTTATAACGGTCTGAATAAATTATTAGTAGCGGTAGATTGGAACCATGTATCACTGCACGGGGTTAAACGTCTCTAATTTTAACAAGCTGCCTTTTGATTTCCCAAAACAATTCATATTTTAGTCATAGCTGGTTAGAAAGAGCATCTGCCAAAAGGTCACCGCCCCCAAGCGTGTCAGGGATCATTTCCCCGTCTCCAGCAAACGCCTTGACCTTCCAGCAGTTGCGTTTTTTTTGTGCTGAACGTTGTTTGCTGTCTCTGCATCGACGCCCGTAGGAAACCCGGGGAGCCAGCGGTTGAAAACGGCCTCATCCCCTACCTGGGCTGTGCTCTGCAGTTCGGAGCCAACCCTCTGCAGTTCCTCCGCAGCCGGCAAAAGAAGTACGGCCACATTTTCACCTGCAAGATCGCAGGGCAGTACATCCATTTCCTGTGCGACCCCTTCTCTTATCATTCAGTGATAAGACAGGGGAGACACCTCGACTGGAGAAAGTTCCACTTTGCTACATCTGTTAAGGTACATTCGCGCCGTACATTTTATTTAAAGCTCTCTCTCGCTCGCTCTCTCCCTGGTTGTAACCCCACTGTGCCTTTCTTTCCCGTCTCCAGGCTTTTGGCCATGACAGCTTTGACCCCCGTCACGGCCACACCACAGAGAACCTCCACCAAACCTTTCTGAAAACCCTACAGGGTGAGGCTCTGCCCTCCCTGATAGAAACCATGATGGGCCACCTTCAGGACGTCATGCTGAGATCAGACACGCTGAGTCCAGGCAAGCAGTGGCAGGCGGACGGCATCTTTGCATTCTGCTACAAGGTAGGTATTAAAATCCAGAGTAGATTGATTTACAGGACCACCCCGTCCTACATGTTGCCTTGACAACGACTGCTAACCGCCTCCCATCTTGCTGTCTTTCAGGTGATGTTTGAATCCGGCTACCTGACGCTGTTTGGAAAAGAGTTTGGGGACGATAAATGTCAGGCAAGGCAGGCAGCTCAAAAAGCCTTGGTGCTCAGCGCTTTGGAGAATTTCAAAGAGTTTGACAAGATCTTCCCTGCGTTGGTCGCCGGCCTGCCGATCCATGTCTTCTTGAGCGCCTACAGTGCCAGAGAAGTGAGTGGACTTTTCCTACAGCTCTGCAAAGCATCGCTGTGCCTGAATGCGTGAAAACAGAGAACCTTTCCCAGCAGAGAGCAGGCGTCGTGACAATATGTCCAGACAGACGCAGTTGCTGTGTGAGGCTGCACACATTTGTAATAATGTCATTTCTGTTACCAACACCTAGAATCTAGCAAAGACCATGCACGCTGAAAACCTGTCCAAGAGGGAGAACGTGTCTGATCTGATCTCTATGAGGATGATCCTGAATGATTCTTTGTCTACCTTCAATGACGTGAGCAAGGCCAGGACCCATGTCGCTCTCCTCTGGGCGTCACAGGCCAACACCCTCCCCGCTACCTTCTGGAGTCTCTTTTATATGATCAGGTGTGCAGGAGTTTTAGACTCCTTAGACTGGAAGAGCTGCAATTAAAAGAATGACGGGAGTGACCGCTAACTAACTCGCTACAACGCGCTCGTGTGTCTGTGCTCAGGAGTCCTGATGCCATGAAAGCAGCCCGTGACGAAGTGCAGAACATTCTGCAGGATTCGGGTCAGACGCCCGACCCGTGCAACCCTGAGCTAAACCTGACCAGGGACCAGCTGGACAAAATGTGTGTTTTGGGTAAGATTTCCTCTAACTTCCTCTAACACACGCAGGGTGAGACGAGTAACTAATAATAACCAACATTTGTTTTCTTCCCGCTTATAGACAGCATCATCAAAGAAGCCATGCGTCTTTCTAGCGCGTCCATGAATGTACGTGTCGCTAAGGAAGATTTCCTCCTTCACCTTGACAACCAAGAGTCTTATCGCATAAGGAAAGATGATGTCATTGCTTTATATCCTCCCATGCTGCACTATGATCCGGACATTTACGAGGAACCCTATGTAAGACCCTGTGTAATAAATAAGAAATCGCCTCAGAAAACAAACCGTTGGCCTTTTGAAAACATTCCGTTCCTCTCTCCTCATCCCTACAGGAGTACAGGTTTGACCGTTTCCTGGACGAGAAGAGGCGGGAGAAAACAACTTTCCATCACAACGGGCGACGGCTGCGTTACTTCTACATGCCCTTTGGCTCCGGGGTCACAAAATGCCCCGGCAGGTTTTTTGCTGTGTATGAAATCAAACAGTTTCTCACTCTTGTACTCTCGTACTTTGACATGGAACTAGTGGACCCTGCTGTCAAAGTCCCGCCTCTTGACCAGTCCCGTGCTGGGCTGGGAATCCTCCAGCCAAGCTATGATGTCGACTTTAAGTACAAACTGAAGTCGATGCACTAGGATGAAATGAAGTACATGTTGTACATAGTGTATAGATGCCATCATGTATATGTAAATAGAACAGACTTATTCATTTCACTGCTAATAATAGTAGTATGAAGTTTTTCTGCACTGTTATTGTATATTATTAGTATTGACTGAACGATGGAGTCCTGAAAACCTTCATGTATCAGGCAGTGCTGGATCAAACGCTCTCTGCCTTTGTTGGACCGGACCTACAGTACATGTAGGATTTTAACAGGCCCGGATCTGTAGCCTCCACGCAGAAACCTCCAGTTTGTTTCTGTAGCTGGGCTAAACATGCAGGAATAAACTGAACATAAGTATTTTCTACAGGGCTAAACATGCTTTAATCATGACAGCTCCTGCGTTTTGCTTCCTCTGCCCCACCTTGAAACACTGCAGACCTGCCAAGGATGACTCTTATTAGAAGGCGTTTACATTAAGCAGTTACAACTGCTGGCTGTCACTGACATGGCATAACGTACAGTAAAGTCAGTGAGAGATTTCTGTGAGCGCTGCTGTTCGCCTAATGTGAATTACCCACACACTGAACGATTAAAGGACTTCTGGCGTTTATATATATGGTCGGCTTGAGGCGAGAAAAGCACTTTGGTTAAGGTCAGACAAAGACAGTCAGGCTGCGATTCCATTACCGACGGAGCGTATTTGTGATTGCACTTTTATCGTTTAGAGACAGTTTTTAGGGGTCGGATCCCAATAGAAGGAAGAAAATGAACCGTGTAAAGGAACCTCTAATCTCTTACCCTAACACATAATCATGCAAATATGTCTCATTGTAAATATGCACAGATGTTTTACTTTTTTTCTTTTACAATCTGAAGGTATTATCATTGTAGCAAGGTGCAAGTCTAGTGTCTGTGTGTGTGTGTGTGTGTGTGTGTGTGTGTGTGTGTGTGTGTGTGTGTGTGTGTGTGTGTGTGTGTGTGTGTGTGTGTGTGTGTGTGTGTGTGACACATGACTGAAAATAAATCCATACCTTTGTACGTCTTATTGCGTCGTGCATTGTTTCTTATTATTGCTAGTATGAAGCAATAAACCTAGGAGGTCCTGCACGTGCTGCAACGTCCCATGGATGCAATAGTCGTAATTGCGCTACAATATGCAGTAAACACAGCCACGCAACATGACACGACCTGAACACAAAGGGCTCATTACTGTGACAGGAATTATTGGGGCGTTGCTTATTTTTTGATTCCCGCCAGCTCGTTATTTATGCCGTTGCTGTTTCCAAAGAAAAATCTCTTAAAGCTCACCAAACCAGCAGAAAGACACAGAAGTGACTACCTGGCTAATAAATAATTAAAATAATTAAACAGACACAGTAACCAGAAAATATTGAACTTATATTCATAAGGTTTAAGACTCTACACAACTAAACCCAACAAATCCCACATAGAGCTTGCTTTTAATTGTAGCCAATCAATAAATTGTACAATTTAACAGTGGAGGAAAAACTCCCTCTATAGAGGAAGAAACCTCCAGCAGACCCAGGCTCAGTGTGGGCGGCCATCTGCCTTGACCGGTTGGGGTGAGGGGATAGAGAAGAGAGAAAAGAACACAACCACAACAAAACAAGCAGCAACAGAACACAGACAGGATGGTTGGACCAGCAACTGAGACACACAGCTCTGAGTCTGATGATACCTGTAGATGAGAATAGAGAGAGACAGAAGGGGAGAAGCACAACTAGGAGAGAAAAGAGACAAAGTTAGTCACATGTGGACATGGAGGCATGTTAGTGGATAGAAGAAACAGAAAAGCAGAGGAGCTCAGTGAATGAAGGACGTCCCCCAGCATCTAAGTCTATAACAGCTTAACTAAGGGATTGTTCCAAGTGACCAGAACCATCTCTAACTATACGCTTTGTCAAAAAGCAATGTTTCAAGCCTAGTTTTAAAACTAGAGAGGGTGTCTGCTTCTAGAACCTGAACTGGAAGCTGGTTCCACATAGAGGAGCTTGGCAGCTAAAGGCTCTGCCTCCCGTTCTACATTTAGAAAATCTACACAACTCGCAACTGAATTATCATTTTAATGCCAAAGTTTACCAGAGCTTGACCATCAGGGATGTAGCAATTTCTGAAGTGTCTGAAAAGCTCAGGAGGGCCATCAGCAAACAGTATTTGTGTGTTTCCGTTCCTAACATTGGACTATTACCCGGTGATAATAATAATTAAAAAAAAATAATAATTGTAATGTAACTATGGTGTTTTACACATAGGTCATTGTAATGTACATAGAAAACGATTAAACTGTCCTCACTGAACATGATCTACAACATTGTTGTAAATATTGGTTGACATTGTTTATAATGAGATATAAACAAGGTTTTGGGGGATTCTCCTTCCAACCAAACATCCCAACGACATAACGGGAGAGGTCAATGGAACCATGTTCTTTTCATTAACATTTATTTTATTTTTTTTTGACAGCTTTGGATAACTAAAATATAGCACAATGATGAGCCAAGAATCACTCAGACGCAAGTGGTAATATAAGTTTATAACATTTAAATTGCTCCACAACAGGTTTCCAAGATACGCCAGTGATTAAAATGTGTTTGCTCATCAGTCATCAGACAGTTTCAAAATCAAGCCATGAGCTGCGTTACAGTTTGCCATATTCTTATCAGATGTCCCGTTCCTGTTCCCTCTAATGAGCTCAGTGTCCTTTTCACTGATGCCAAGTATTTCATCGTCAGGTTCCAACGGAATGTTCTCGCTTATTGGGACGAGGCAGCTGCCTTGTGTTAGCGCACAGTTCGGAGCAACCTGACCTGCTCCTGTCACAGGAGACTGAATGAGCAGCACTTCACTCACGTGTTGCTCGCTTGCGTTGATGTGTGTCACCCACTTGCGGAAGGTTTGTCTCTGTCTGCGCCTGCAGAGGTTACTGCAGGATATCTGGGTTACTGGCGGCTGCATCCCTGACCTTAGATCTAATGGCCCAAACCTGTCTTGGTAGTTTTAGATTAACCTTTGAAGCCATTGTATCATTTTGGATCCTTAAAACGCATTTTGATGCAATAACAGGAAGCACATGATTATAGAAATGAGATTTTTTTTTTGTCCAAGCACACAGTCAAATAAACTAAAGCATTTATTAATGAAACCTATTCAGACAGTCATATATTCATATTTACTGGTTGGTACGGTGTTCAATTGTGGAGCTGAAAAACCTTTTGTGCAGAAAACACTCTCCAGTCCTAAATAGTGACGACACATGATGAGAGGTGATTGACAATGATTCACTTGCTGACCCTGTGAGGCTTCATTATCATGTTGTCCACGTGTGACTCACAGCAGCTGCAGAGTCAGCACATCATAAATAGAAAAGCACTGTGTATATGGAGCTTTGTAAAAATGATGTCTTTAATAATGATGTAAGCATTTTTATATCAGCACCAAGACACACCCAGACTAACCATCAGTATCACTTCTGTATAAACAGCATGTGAGCAAACATTTTACTGACAAATATCTGAGTGAACTGAAAAAGCCTTCACAGATGACCCTGAGCCTCCATGACGGAGGGGTTCCTGCAGTTCAAATACGGCAGAAGCTGCAGGGCTGAGTCTGATTCCTGATTTTCGTGATATGAGCTCAGATTTCCAAAAGCAAAATAGTGAACGTGACATATCTGCAGCATGTCCACCCACATTGTGTGGAGAATAATGGAGTGTAAAGTAAGATCCGTGTCTATTTAAAAGGGGGCTGTCATATAAAAAATGATTAATCCACGCCTGGACTTACATTTGTGTTTCCAGGGAACACACATTGTCTTAACCACAGCAGAAGGTCTTTGAGTTCACCACACTGTGGGATTTCAGCCATGTTGTCAGCCAACACAAAGACGACTTGAGTTCATTCTTCAATTGGTAATGTTTATGGGGCATATTAATAAAAATGTTTTTCATTCCATAAGCTACATAGAAATAAGAAGATTTATGTGTCTGAATGTTCTAATGGAAACAAACAAGAAGTTGCTATGTCTTAATGTCATTATGCTAAAGAACAGGCCTGAAGGCAGTAAATGAAATTCCAACACGTTGCTGGAACTGCCAACATACTTTCTTTGCCATAACAGATGTTCTGTTGAACAACTCAACACAAGGCAACTATTTTCTTGACAAAAATAACAAACGATTAAAATGACTTTTTTACAACAACAGAACTCACTCACTACTTCACTTCATCACGTATTATTTATTGAAATAAATTAAGTTATATATATATGATCACAAATCAGAAACACTGTTACATGTACTGAAGACTTTGTATAAAAAAATAATGTATGAAACATCATGTGTAGATGATTCATTTAATGTATAACCTAAATACATCATCACTTCTAAATGTTTTAATATAGTTAGTTAATCAATCGATCGATCAATCAGTGCATTCATCTGATCGTACGTCTCATGAGTTTGTTAGGCAGAACAGTCGCATGGACTCCAGAACAGCATCGAGTATTAACGAGAGCATCTTCAAAGTTGCAACATGTTGATGGTGACCTCATCTGTTAAATGTTCTCTGTTGCCCATAGACAATAAATCACCAATATCATTAATTATGAGGCTGTACAGGAGCAGCCAGACATTATCCCTTAAATGCTGGCAGAGGCTTTATCTGTAGTAGTTCACACCTTATTTATTAACACAATTCTTTCATTTATCCACACTAGTACACTGTGAAGTATGTAGTAGTAACAGAGAAAAACGTTTCTAACTCAGTCATTATTATTCTCTGAGCTTTTCTAGCCTACTATCCATCCTGAGAATGTGCTTCACTCTGCTGCCATCTGCTGAATGGGATCAATTTGCTGTTGCAATGTGTAAATACATACATGATTTCACAGGATATTTTAACATAAGATGATAAAATGAAGGCTCTGTTTCCATAATAGTGCCTACACTAAACAATAAATAAAACTAAGGATGGTGCACGTGAGTTAATAATAAGTCACGTGCCCCCCCCCCCATTTAAAAGTTTGAACTGATGCTGACAAACTGGTGCCGTCAAACTGGTTATGGTTCATTCTGATAAAGCAGATAATTGCAGATAGTGAACAAACAGCAGAAGGTTAGAAGGGTTACATATTAGCATCTTACTGGGAAATACTGCAAATCAAACGGTCTAATGATTTATCAACATTTTCTGCCATTTGGGTTATTAATGCCAATCTAGTGCTGCACAGCCCAGTCCACTAGATGGCGATAAAGATGCTACGAGCCTGTTGCTACCCACAAAACCCCGAAGAAGAAGAAGAAGAAGAAGAAGAAGAAAAAAGCTCAGCAGAAGAAGAAAAAGCGGAACTATTTACAGCGTGTGTGCAGTTAGGAAGTGAATGAATCGCGCACCGTTGCTAATAAGCAGTAATGTTTTCTGTACATATTCTGCGTAGGTTACGTCCATGCGCTGTTTCTCCGCCGCTTGGTTATGTCCACGCTGCTGCGCGACGCGGTGCTTTTCCTGTGACTTGCTTCAGAGAACTGAGTGGGAAACAGTTGCGTCCCGACACAAGGTCATTTCTCAACCTAAACAACAAGGTATTTACGTACGCCAACGTATATAAGCCACGTTGATTTAGTGTGTTTGTGAGAGGGGGGGGGGGGTCTATAAGACGATACATTATTATACATTTGAAACCGCTACTACAACAACTTGGCTAGCTTAGTTAGCATTAGCCGCTAATATCGATAGCATGTGTTTTAAGGATCTAGCATAATTATCTGCAAATTGTTTGTCGCTGTTTCAAATTAACTTTAATGTTTTTCTTCTGCTGTTCTAAATGTGTGCAGTCTCTGCGTCCGGCCACTTGTTCTCTGTCCACGGTGACTCCTGCTGAGGACGGAGACCTCATCTACTCTGGCAGCCTGGGCACAGCTGTTCGAGGTGAGCGATTTTCTTTCTTTTCTTTTCTGTTCTTTTCTTTTCTTCTCTTCTATCTTTGTCCTACTGATAATACAGAAGTAGAAGAACTGCTAAGTGAGCATATTAGACGTGCTAATGCTTTACGTGTTAAACTGAAACACTAATATATGGATATTTGCCTTTTGTTGACAATGAATGGAAGTGTTTTCTCCAGTAGGCCTTTTATTCTGACCTGTGCTCCACTTCCTCTCTCAGGTGTAAAGCTGTTCTCTTACAGCACCAG
Source organism: Macropodus opercularis (assembly GCA_030770545.1). NCBI lineage: Eukaryota > Metazoa > Chordata > Actinopteri > Anabantiformes > Osphronemidae > Macropodus > Macropodus opercularis. The sequence continues at coordinate 4,399,876 of CM061105.1, forward strand.
TGGGGCCAGCCTGTTTGTCATGCCCCAAATCCTCCTGAAGACGGGACTAGGAGTCCAAAGCTTCGCCTTGCAGGCCGCTTTCTGTGGAGTCATCGGCTTCTTCACCTTTATGACTCCTGTCCTCCTCCATGTAGTTACCAGGGGCTACGTGGTCCGTCTGTACCACAACCCAGACGCGGACACCTATACTGCCGTCACCTACAGCGTCTTCCTCACAGAAAAAAAGACAGTGTTTCACCAGAGTCAGGTCAGAATCCCAGACATCAGCAAGATGTTCACCTCCTTCTATGCTAACAACGTGGGGCTGCTGGTAAACCCAGATCTGTTCCGCATCCCAAGCGATTACAACCACTTAATGGGCTACGATAAGCCCTTCAGCTTTGACTCAAATGACATGGACAGACCTGACAAGATCTAAAACAGTGACTGCAAACCGGTGGAGCACTTTCTCAACCAGATTCTAAGTTTTGTAATGTTTAGCGGTATTAAATTATACATTAATTTAATTACCCCTTTTGTTTTGCTTCTCTGTTGGTGTTTACTGCACACTTGTTCAATTTGTCATCAGTTTTCTAATTAGAAATAAAATTTAGTCTTTTGTATGAGTAACATATTAAAAGCAGACAGTATGTTCTTTAAATGCATTGCCAATTTCACACTGCATTTTCAATAGTGATTGGAAAAAAAGTCAGCGGTTTAAATGGATGGATATCAGCAGAAACGCTTAAAATGAAGTATTACACAGATGAATTCTGTCTGGAGAAACGAATAAAGCGCGTCGCCGTGGTTACTATAGCAACGGCAAGCGTGTAGCGGGCCAGCTAGCTAGCGAGCAGCGAACATGAGCCATGGTCGCTGTAGTGTCTGGAGACTTGGAGGCCATCGTTCAGCATTTGGAAGGCGAACATGACGGAGAGGAGATCCTTGAAAGGAAGGACGAGGCTGGGAGGAACGTCTTGGCAGTGGCCTCCATGCTGGGAAGGAGCGCCGTCGTCCGGGAGCTGGTCCGACACGGAGCCCAGGTCAACGAGCAAACCGCGAGGGGTGAGTGGAAACCGGTCGGTGACGGCTCCGTTTGACTTGACCTGTGTTTTACGTAGCGATCGCCCGTGAGCCACACGCACATCGCGGCCTAACGTTGCTATTTCCAGGTTACTCGTCTCTGCATTTCGCTGCCTGTTGGGGCCACGTGGACACGGTGAGGACTCTGCTTGAACTAGGAGCCAGCACACAGGCCAGGACCTTCCGGGGGGAGAGACCTGGAGATCTGGCCAGGAAATACTCCAAGACGGACTGTGCTGACTGTCTCGCCCTGGAAGGTTCGCATCCCCATTGTTTGCTATCATCACCAAATGCTGTTTAAATCCTAATATGCCTGTTCATCTCCATACAGACGCTAAACAGGACTTGGTGTCATACATCGCTTTCGTTAAAGATATGGTTTCTGAATCAGTGGGTCAAGTCACACCAGTGGAGAAGGTAACATTTGCTTACTCTACACCAGGATGCTGCTACTACTACAGATGAAATGAGGCTTAACAACACACTCCATCCTGGTCAGAAATAAGGTTCCTCATATGTCGCCTAGAGTATATGATTAGACCATTAAACATGGAAAATGATCTTTTCTTTTACAGTTAGTAGCAGTGTGTAAAATAAAATAAAAAATATTGATCCAAACACAGATCAGAGCCAATGTATAATAAACTCAACATACCAATAATGACTTTCTGCACAGAACATGTGCGTGGAGCTGTGCGCCGCCAAGTCGGACTGGATTCAGAGTTTCAAAAACCCCACCGTGTCAGACTTCACAGATCAAAGGAAGGACGTTGAGGACAAGCTACAGTCTATTCTCAATAAGCTGTCTGCTAAACCATAAAAAGTTGTTCTGGAAATCAGTGAACCACTGATCTGAAAATAAACTCCTGCCTTTCTGAGAGTAGTGATTTAATGAGGCCTGTGCAGGTTACCTGCAAAGGTTTGGCAACGGAAAGTCCCAAGTAGTATTATCATGACAACCTGATATTTATTGACATGATGTTGGCTTTAAACCACATAGTCAGGTGCAGCTGACAACTGTACATTTTGTGCTCGTGAATTAAAGACTACAACTAGTGATGCTGGGGGTATCTTTTCTTTTTTTTTTTTTTATTATTCCAAACAATCCTATTTGTCATACAATGCACTCACATTGCCCACTAAGCAACCCAACTGCTGACAGTTCAGTCACATCCGAACAGAAATGCATTCTTCAGAAGACACACAAAAGCTTTTATAGACCCTTTTCCCTCCACATGTAGAGTCACACTCCCACCCTCAAAACCTAAACTTAGTTTCTTCGATGTTGTACACAAGTAGCACCATCCAGAGATCTAGCATCATCTGTCTGTGGCAGGACATGGTGTAAACATCTAACTCTTAAACTCTATACAGAATTTTCTTTTATAGAAACACAAGAGCAGATGAGGCAAAAAGAACAAACGGGTCTCTTGTATCTTTAAGAACTAACATGAGTTCATGTTCTTCTGAGACATTTTTCTATTATATTACATACTTAATAATTATTTCAACTTTATGCCAGTATTTTGAGCGCGACCCAAAAAATGGCTGCACTGGCATTTGCACAATACAGTACAGAAAAACACGTAGTCCCCAGCAGGAGGCCGGACATTTCTAAAAATGTCATTATGGGGGTTTGAGCACACATGAACGGTCGAATATGCAACGGAACAGCATGTTCAACGGTAACGGTGCTGAAAACTACATCTATTCAGGTCTTTCTCGAAGCTGCTGTGGCTGATTAGACCTTTGCTGAAGATAAAGGCTGGTTAAGGATTTTACCGTCATCCTCTATTGTACCTGCTCTCACTCACACCTGTTCTTCATTAGACAAATATATTTTTATTTCATGTTTGCATAAAACTTCTTATATAAATAGAAAAGGTTATTTCTGTTCACAGCCATTCTATTCAGATATAAAGTAATAACCATGTATCCGACGTCACAAAATGCATTGTGTGGTCATAGTTTGTACAGCAAAGTAATCACCTTGTTGTAGTAAGAAACAGAATGTAGTAAGTCATAACTTGTGCCATAGTGTAATTTACAAAACTTGTTGGTTTGGATTAATTTACACAATTTTATCACTTTCTGTATTAGGACTTTATTTTCCTTTGGGTTTTGCCTAGTTCACACTAATAAAAGTGTCACATGCAAAGTAGAAGATTTTCAAACTTGAAGCTCCAGTTTCTTTAACCGACGCCACTGGAGTCTTGACAGACCAGCATGTACATTGAGTGACTAACCATGTATCATTAATAGCGCATCACTACTGTGGAACTGATGCACCGTCATACTACCGTGAACCAGACAAGGTGAAGTGAACTGCAGTGGTTCCGCTGAACAAGCATCTTACGGACAGTAGCTTCATCATAGTTCAGCTGTTTAGGCCACATGGCTCTTTTTGTGCAAAGTCAATGTTATCAATCGCTTCATCTGATTTGTTGCATCATATTGTATCATGTATTTGACCCCAGTTTGCAGCTGTACAGAGGGGAGGGGATCAGTAGTCCAGACTCCATTGTGACCATGGAAGAGGAGGAGGCTTTATGAATGGTGAGCGTTCAGTGTCAGCGATTCATGTTCTGCTGCATCTGACTGGCAAAGTGCCGTCACGTGTGTCCTCTCCCACTACCAGCAGCTTTTTAGTGGTCCTCTGGGTCCCAGCTTGGAAGCCTCTCCAGTATGGCCTTATGGTCCACACCCACACTGGCTACTAGGCCTCCTTTGTTGAGTGGTGCTCCGCTGTAGTCAATGTCCTCTCCCTTTAGAGTTGTCATGTGTCCTTCTACAATCACAGTCACACATAAAAGCTAATTAATAAAGTAATACATTTCTTTTGAAAAACCACTTACAATCATAAATTACAGAAGGTTATGTGTTTTAAAAATATCAATGTGGTTAAAGAGCTTTGTCCTATTACATTGATTATTCACTTTACTTTGTATCTTTAGTTAAAAGGTATATAAATACATATAAAATAATATATATTGAGTATTAGTATAAGTATTGTCACATACCCAGTGCATTTAGCAGTGCTGCACCAGCACAGATGTCCCATTTCTTAATGAAGGTGATGTGAAGGTAAATATCGGCCTGGTCTATAGAAGCTGCTTCACTTTTAGGAATATCCAGCAGAGACAGAACCTTATATCCTGAGCAAGAAACACAGAAGTTAGAAGGTGGACACCAGAACTAAACCCGACGAGAACCATCACTCAACTCAAAACAAAGAGTTAGTAAATATTTTGAATTAAAACAAAGACTTTATGATTTAATTCTTCTTTATTCTAACTTCAAGTCTTATGAAATGTCAACAATGTGGGGTACGTTGATTCTAGAGGAAAACACTGCACATTTATAAACAAATAAATACACACTTTTTCAATATTTATTTGCAAATTGTTCCTTCCATTATTTGACATCCAAGTTAAAGGGTATCAACACCTTTGCATAAAATAAATGTCTTCTCTACTCACCGGCTCCACCTGCTTCTATGATCGTTGTGCTGTTTCCAAAAGCGTCACGAACATAAGTTTTAACTTTTCCGGAGTGGGAACGTGATACGATCACCTTTGGAGTGTTGATATTGTAGGGCGGTCGAGGGCGCACATTTGACCCCTGACCCACAAAACCCCAGGCTGAGAGAGACAGAGACACAAGACTACTGTGATTCTAAATTCACGATTCCACCATAGAGCCAATATAAGCCACTGATGGAAGCACATATACTTACCGGTGACCCCAGTGAATGGCTGATGTATGACCCCAATGAGTGGTTTACCATCTACAGCCACACATACCATTGTGGTCACATACTTCACAAGGTTCTCTATGGAAACAGAGGTGAGCGGATAGACAGGCAGTCAGAGAATATGGTATAATAAACTTCTACAAGTCATTCAATTTAGCTTGAACCATGAGGAAAAATGCTCATAAAAGAGGAGCAGTGCACAGTGTCCTCTAAAATCCAGCACTGTGCCCACCTGTATATTCCTGCGTAGCATCTAGAGGATCGATCCACACTGTGACGCTCTCAGCAGGAACCTCCCTGCCTCCCTCTATCTTGTTTAGTATTTCAGCTGGAATGTCTCGGCTCCAGGCCGCTGCTCTATCCACCGTGTTGTCGTGTTCCTCACTGTTCACCTGAAAACAAAACACACGCAGGCAAAAATGTTGATTAAGTCTGACGACTAAATGAAGCAGCTACAGAAATGATGGCAACGCTGTAGCTTCCCTCCTCAGGCCCCACATTAAGGCTTTGGTTGGGTTCTCCCTTTGTTCCTTACTGTAGACTGCAATGGCTAAAAAAATTGTGCACAAAAAAAAGGATCTAACAGCAACAGGAGATGTGCTCACCGTGACGTCAGGGAAGGTGTTCTTTATGAGATTGAACATCTTTCTGTGGGACTGCAGGTCACCCATAGTCCAAAGTTCATTGGCTCCCTCTCTCGTCTTACCCTTGGACTTCTCTTCCAGCTTATTATCATCACGCACCTTCTTTACCTATGCAGGATAAAACGTTATATAGACCCAGATGTAGCTAAATGCACAGCTGTGTATAGTTTATCGCCTTGTATTGCCCTGTCAGAGGGTTTTCTTAACTATAGTTCCAAGGGACAATGAACACAGTCACATCCTTGATGCTCTTCTGTCAGATGATAAAAGAGGGATTTTAAAAGCAACTGAGGCCTCGAGTTAAACATGGGGTTTACCTCTATGCCGCCCAGTTTCGCAGCCTCCAGGGAGACGGCCAGCAGGTCCCTCAGATCCACCTTCCTTCTCTGTCTGCACAGACAAATAGAAAAAGATGGTTTAGACTCAAAACAACACTAACACACGTGGACCTAACATAGAGTCCCTCAGTCAAGGACGTCTGTCCTGCTTGTTTTAGTTCTTAAGTATCCCTGCATTAGGGCTGCTTATTAGTTACATCATATTCAAATCACCACCGTGTGACAATCACAGTGTTTCCGCACCCATCAACAAAAGCCAGATCCCAGATCGTTTCAGTGGTTGTAAGTTAAACGTTTAAACACAACATTTTTCTACATATAATTCATTTATTAAAGCCCAGTTAATCAGCAAACAACGTTTACGCCTAGTCCACCTTAAGCAAACACACCATGAAGTGATCAGACTGAATATTTGGGTTGGGTTTTTTTTTTTAGATTCTTTTCAGATCGTGTAATTATACAGTTATGACACTAATACAAGCTCGGATGCTTAATAAAAGAGGAGTGGAAATAATCCAGCTACGTCAACCCCTGCACCTGCGGACACAGCTGCGGCGTCGAGGCGGTAGAAGGAGTCTGACCTGAAAGCCGCCAGGCGGCTGGAGATAACCCCGGCATAGAGGTGGTAGATGACGCCGACCCCAAGGAGGCAGAACACCGCCACACCAAGCGGCGACAGTCGGATCCCCATCGGAGCCATGGCGGCAGGGAATCACGACACCAAGTGGTGTTGGTGCTCGTCACAGACCGGAGATAAAGGCGAAGTAGCTGACGTGGCTGTAACTCGAAACAGCGGCTGAGCGACTGCTTCAGGACCGACGTTTGGTTTTACGATTACGCGACTGTCATTCAACGGGCAGCTCGACGCGGAATAACGAGCTAAAGCCGTCGGTTAGTTTAGCTAACAGCTGTCAGGCGAGGTCCACCCCGTCTGTAGCGGCATTCCGTCCCCTTGGACGGTTCGGCGGATCCGTACTCTCGTTGCTAGTTCGCTGAAACGAGCCGAGTGTCGAACTCTAGACAGAACAATCGCATCTCTGTTCTGTCATTTTTCCTCTCTTCGTACACACGGAGGTCACCGAGCGTCCCGTCTACTTCCGGGTTGCCTCTGCTGTCGTCACCACTTTTATTCTAAATGAAAAACACAAGTCTACATTTCGTAGAAGGATCTGTGGCAGAACAATTACAAGTGTGTTGTTGGAAACACAAGACACCTTGGTCTATTATTACTCTTATAATATTGCATATTAAAGGGAAATGATCTGGAGAGATTGAGTTTCAGGCAGGTGTCGTAGGAGGCTCTACTCTTTTCCTCCTATATAGGAGGGGAACCCTGGGTCTACTATTGAAGTTTGATCCTCACAACACAGGTCTGTAAATGTGTCCTGGCCCGAACAAAAGCGCTTTCCCCACGACAGGCCGTCCAGCAAAGGCATGAGGTAACTGGAAACCCCAGGGTAATCTCCAGGAAACGAGTGACTTCTCTCATAACGGTAGATATCAGTGTCCATTATCAACAGTTATAATATAACTACTCCCCAAAAGGGACGCTACTGCCTGAATCCAGTTTTCTCAAGGCTATGTGAATAAACCAGAAGGTTGAGGCAGATTTCAGATCCTAATCCCATCGGAAACGCTGCAGAAAGAACTGAAGCTGTGGTCTAAAGAATAATGGGTTGAAATCCCTGTGATGGCGAAGGTCTGCGGAAAAAGGGCTCACACCAAGTACAGAAAAAAGGAAGCTCACATCAATTTGCTGTACGCATATTTGAAATTGGATCATGTTCCACATTAAATTTCTATTAAATTTCTGCTGAATATTTAGCAGATTCACTTTATGCTGCAATTCAGTTCATAGTTCATAGTATCATTGTACATTGAAAATACTGTATTTACAGTACTACAAAGTGCAAGGAAGTGTATCAATCGCTGTATTATTTAATACTTTTCCTACCTGACATGACATACACAGAGCAAAAACATCTTAATGTTACAACTTGTTCAATATGAAAACACTCAAAAGTAAAGAAAGGAGATAAAGCAAAAACGTTTAATCACCAGGTCTTTCTTTACCAGGGAGTCTTAGATCTTGGCTGCATCCTTCTGAAAGGAACAAACTACAAGCACTGAGATTCAGCCACAACATCACCTCCTCCTCATTTCCTCCTTGTCTTCATCCTCGTCTCTGCCGTCCAGCTGGCAGAGTTTCTCATAGAACTGCTCATTGTATGCTCCTCTCTATGTCCTCTCTCCTGTGTTGTCATGGTTACATTACTCATTTTTCCCCGAACACTCTTCATCTCTTCCTTTCTCATCTCATGACTTTGTCGCACGTCCCTCCGTTGGCCATCGAACAGAGATGTGGTAAGACTTCAGATCTTCGTCAGAAACCATGTCAGGAGCTCGGCTCATGAGGTCGTGACCCCGGTAGGATTTGGGGAACGCAATGACATCACGGATGCTGGGAGCCCTGACAATCATGGAGACTAAACGATCCAAACCTAGAGAAGAAAAAAATCATAATAAGTTCACAAGCTTATTAGAGATGATAGTTGTAGTAGTAGATGTATATAATGAGTTGAATTTACTCTGATGCTTTCATTTATGTTGTAATCTAAGACTTACTCATGTTTTTGTTCCTGGGTTTGATTATTGGTTTGTCATACAAATATCAAATATAAATAATTCGATTTTAGGATATTAGGGCTTAAAGGCTACAGCAACAGAGCAGACATCACAGTGGGTTGACACATTTTACATTGGTTTCCATCTCTGTGTGGGATGATTTCAGAAAAGCAAAAAAGCCTGCCGATGTCATTTTAGTAGCGCTGCTTAGTGAAGCAGCAGTGAAGTGAAGGGAACGTTACCCAGAGCGATCCCTCCATGGGGTGGAGCTCCTGAGTCCAGCGCCTCCAGCAGGTGAAAGAGGAGGCTGGGATCCTCCTGTGGAAGATGCATCAAAACCGGTCATGATTAGCAAATGCTTTAAATGAACTTCAAAAGAAAGACTAACCACCGGGCAAACACACAATGGTTTACCTTGAGGATATTCTTCAGGACATAAAGCTGCTCTGAAGCTTTGTGGATACGAATGGATCCTCCTCCAATCTCGCAGCCATTTAACACCAGGTCGAAGTGCTGGCCGCGTACCTACATGAAGAAAGAAAGTTTACAAAATGAGGCTTGATGCATCCCACAAGATGCTTAAATATTGTAGTCTCCAAAATTAAATAAAAGCCTGATTTTGACAGACCTTGCGAGGGTCTGTGTAGAGTAACTGCGTGTCCTCAGGCAGTGGAGCAGTAAAAGGGTGATGGGCCGACTCCAGCTGATCCGGCTCATCTTCTTTGGGCAAAAACAGAGGGAAGTCCACAACCCACAGGAAGTGGAAGGCCGAAGGGTCTCGTAACGAAATACCACGGGACTCCAAGAGCTGCGCACACTGCAGCCGGAGGCTACCCAGCAACGGGCGCTGACAGCAGAGCAGCGGTGTAAGAACATTGTGGAGAGGGAAGAGGACAAATGTGTAAACATATGTTGTTCTCCTACCACAGTGTGAAGGGAGCCAGCTGCAATCAACAGCAGGTCTCCGGGTTTGGCTCCAGTCCTCTTCAGAAGCTCCTCTGTGACGGAGACAGACAAGAGTTTCTTCAGAGGAGACTTCAATGTGTTGTCCTCTCTGATCGGCACCACACTCAGCTCCTTGGGACAAAAAAAACAAGCCTATGTGAAGAACGCAGTGGTTCAGCTTGTGTCCAACCTGAGGAGCTATGACAAACCTACCTGTCCAAACTGAGTCCTGCTTGTTTCTTTCAGTTCTTCCAAAACTTTCCCAGAGAAAAGTTTCTGTAGTAAAAGAGAACGAATTTGAGACAGACGTCCCGTCATCACAGTGACGTAACATGAACATATATGTTCTATGTGCAGTAGAGTTTTCTTACTGCTCCGCTGGGGACGCAAATGGCCTGAATGAAGCCTCCTGGTTGGCTCAGGGCAGATCTGAAGAATTCAATTTCTGAGGATAAGAAAAGCTCACTGATGTCTATCAGCTGGACATGCAGACGAGCAGAAGACACAAGTTCTGGTTTGACAGGGTTCTACAGGCTCGTGCAGGTCAGGCATCATATCAGCCTGACTGTTCTTCTTTTTAGTGACACATAAATGGATACAGACACTGCTTATTTATTGATTATCTCATTATCTCACCTAACTATCATAATATCTGTAACATCTATTAATACCACGAAAGCACATGGAATCACACATAACCCACCTTCACAGTGAATCTGGTGTCAGGTTTGTCTACTCCATAGTCCCTCATTGCCTCCTCATACGTCATGGTTTGGAACGGAATATTAATGGCACCACTCTCTGCTGGCCAGGAGTATTGTAACAAACCCTCCACCAGGGACATTATACCTGCCTGGTCAACAAATGACATCTCCATGTCTACCTGGCAGAGACGAGGACAAAGAAACCATTCACTATACCAGAGATGAGTTTCAGAGTTCTGCTAATCTGCGTTTCCTATCAGATCTAGTAGGTTTTCACAAAGATTTGACTATTTGAATTTTTCTTTATAACACGTGACCTCAGTAGTTGCAGTTACGCGTATGTGCAGTGGCGCGATGGCTCCCGTCTTACCTGGGTGAACTCAGGCTGGCGATCTGGTTTGGAGCCTTCGTCTCTGTAGCACCGAGCGATCTGAAAATACCTGCAAGAGGGAGACAACAGAGCGATGAACATTGCTCCTTTACAGCATAGTATATATACATAACAACCAGAAAGCCAACTGAGCTGGATGTTGGTCCATCTAGTGGAAAACCAATAAGCTTACTTCCACTGCTGTCTGTACCCACCTGTCTATACCAGCCACCATCAGAAGTTGTTTAAACTGCTGTGGACTCTGGGGGAGGGAGTAAAACCGACCCGGCTCTCTGGAGGGAACCACAAACTCTTTAGCTCCCTATGAAAAACAACGGAATGTGCAAAATATCACAACGTGATACATTTTGTGTTTCAATCCAGAAGCAAAAGTGAAGAAATAAATACCCCCGGTGTTCTTTTAAACAAAGTCGGAGTTTCCACGTCGACAAAACCTGTAAATAGCAAAGAACACGCAAAGGTGAAAATCGGGGGAATTTCGCAGCAGCGAGGTATTGAGAAAGCTGACAATAGTGAAGCTGGCTTTCCGTACCATGCGTGTTGCAGAGGTATTCTCTCATCTTCATCACCAGCTGAGATCTCAAACGGAGGTTCCTCTGCATCTGAGAGGCCCTCAGGTCCAGGTACCGGTACTGCATCCGCAAAGACTCTGACTTCTAGCAAATCAAGCACACAGACACATATCCACACAAACTTTAATTAAAGTTTCCTCTCTCATATACTACTACAGCACATACACGTCAACTTGCCACATACTTTGATAAAGTCTTTAATCTCAAAAGGCAACTTCTGGCACACATTGAAAACCTCCACGTCCTCAGCGAGCACTTCTATTTCTCCTGTTGGCATCTCCTGTAGATTTGAGCACAGGTTATCATATTACCGATGTTGTTTTCTCTAGTAAGCCGACTTTTTTAAGACTCCATGGAGACAGAATGTTTCTATAGTTTAACACAGCTTTATTAAAGTTTTCACGTGAATAAAAGCATCAGTCAGTCTAGCGGCAAAACAGGTGCACACACCTTGTTCTCCTGTCCCACTGGCCGTTGTTTCACGGTTCCTGTCACCTTGATGACAGACTCAGCGGTGAGATCACACAGCACTTCTTTCAAATGACCTGAAGTCTATAACAGAAAAACAAAAAAGTCACATTACTTTTTGCCAGCTTATTGTTTAACGATCATTATTCATTTTCATTATGATAGATGACTAGTGTTATTAGCAGCAGTACAATTATTATAAACATTGAATTGTAGTTGTTTGCAGTCTTACTTCTTCTTGAGGAATTAAAATTTGTGTCAACCCACTGAAATCTCGTAAGATGACAAACAGGTCTCGTCTGTTGGAGGCAGAAACATGAAATAAGTTAAATGTAAAATCCAACGGGAGTCAGACAGTTATGATCATCGTGGTAAGTGAATTCAATGAAATGATAATAACTGGTGATGGTGATCACACGTTAGTTATGTCACATCACCTGAGGTACTGGACCCAGCCGCACAGAGTGACCCGCTGTCCAATATGATCCGATCTCAGCTCTCCACAGGTGTGACTTCTGAACGACAGACTGCTGGGACCTGACAACGGAACAGAGTTAGAACGCATTCAACCTGCAAAGGCCCAGGACCTGCACATGTAAGTGTACAACAGTGTCCATCATTAAAGTGTCCTGTCTGCACTGTCCCCAGTGGAAATGGCAGCATCTTCAGCATCTTCAGCTCCTTCACCACCAGTTTTGCCTCTCGTCTTATTGTGCCACTGCGTCCTGTCTCTACACCACAGTGGGCCTCACTGACACCTTGTGAATGTTCCCTTCATTCTGTAGCTTCTCTTCCATCACAGACCCGTCATGGCATCATTCTCTACCCTGCCTGTACTCTACAATTGAACTGTTGACGCTAAGTCAGCATAAGAGGGGGCTGATCCTTGATGCACCGCCTCCTGGACACCTCGTTGCTGTCCTGTTGTCCTCATTCATATCCTTTACCCCCCCTCACATACATCCCTGTCAATCATGACTTCCTCAAACGACTTCTCTCAACCAGCAGACACACAATCCCTCTATACTCCTCCATTAACATTCTCACAGCGATGACAACTTTTACATTTGGTTAATAAACCCTCAGCAACTTTACCTGTGACAGGAACAACAGATTTGAGGAGTGTGTGTGACCAGCTCACATGTCTGAGCTGAGATCTCCACAACCCGCGTCCTTGACTTAAGGTCAGACCTGAGCTCCGACAACACGCGGCGTGAGATCTGAGTCCACCGACAGCTCTCTGCAGCAGAAACCTGCTCCTTGATGCCATTTCTAGCAAACACACAGTGCGAGTCCAGGCTGATGTAACGTTACGTCCAGTCTGAAAGTCCCGCTCCCTGAATGTCGAGCATGTGACTTTTTCTTCCTCAGATAAAGACTCGTATAAGAAACCAAAATGCACAGGCTGTTAGAATAAAAACACGCTCTCATAAAACATCCACTACTGCTTAAACAAACTCTGCTGCGTCCTTTAGTCCTACTTCCGCGTTTTCAGTCGTCACGCACGGCTCTCGTGATTTCCTGCTCATGTGGATGGGCTCGTCCACAGCCTGATACATTAGCCGAATGCTAATCCATATGCGTTTGAGTCGGCGTTACGCAAACGGATGTGACGTCGTGACGTTTCCTTAACGTAAAGTAGCCAATCAGCTTAGCTAACTGTCTTTAACAGCATAGAGAATAAAAGTAAAACAGTCTTATATATTTGTTTCATACAATTGTTATTTTATTATTGATACCGTGATGATATTTATCTTTGTCAATCCAGACAGTTGTTTCACACCCCGGTCCAGATGGCGGCGCAAATGCACAAACACGACTGTAAACCACGGAAGAGCGTGAAGACTCAGTCACTGAACTCTGTCCCGTGTTCGCCAGACATGTCGACGGTGATGAGAGCCGTCAGAGTGAGTGAGTTCGGGGCCCCGTCGGTGCTCAAACTGTGCTCAGGTGTCCCGGTTCCCCAGCCTGGACCCAGACAGGTGAGACAGACGCTGTGAACAGCTGGAGGCCTGTGGACGACTCCCACTGAGACAGATCACTGCAGGTTGATCGTAAACAGCTGAAGCACGAGACGCGTGTTTATAATCATATTCATATTCTGGCCTCCTGTGGGAGATCAGCCGTGTGCGGGACAAGTTTGCGTGATATCCTATAAGGCCTTGGCTCAGACAGTTGTTTTGGGTCCAGTTCCCTGTACTGTACATGTCTATTCTTCTATTTCAGACTTAAGTAATGCAAAACTTTGAGCCTTCAAACAATTAAGGCAATTGGGACAAAAAAAAATGACTGGGATCGAAGCACTATTGCAACAGCAAACTGAGGAACCTCCTCTCCAGTGTAATGCAAGCCCAGCAAGCTTTAAATATATTAAAATCCAAATAGAATGTGAAGATGGTGTCGAATAATACACATTTCTAATCAAACTACTGAAGTTTAGAACAAATGTTTAGAACAGTAATACATTAAAACTAAACGTTAAGCTCTTCCATGTTGTGCCTGAGCTGTAGGTGCTGATCCGTGTCCGTGCCTGTGGAGTGAACCCTGTGGAGACGTACATTCGTTCTGGGACGTACGCCCGTAAGCCCAAGCTGCCGTACACGCCGGGCAGCGACGCGGCTGGACTGGTGGAAGCTGTGGGAGAAGGAGTTTCTGCTCTGAAGGTCTGAGAAAGCAAACACTAGTGAGCACGAGACAGTGAATTCAGAAGATGTGTGTTGTCATTCAGAGCTGTAGTAGATAATAACAGTGAGTTCCTTCGTGTGTGTGTTTTGTTCAGGCTGGAGATCGAGTTTTCACCTCGGGCACGTTGACTGGAGCTTATGCAGAGTTCGCTGTAGCAGCTGACGACTGTGTCCACAAACTGGCTGATGGTTTAGACTTCGCTCAGGGAGCAGCCATGGGGGTCCCTTACTTCACCGCCTACAGGGCTCTGATTCACAAGTAAGAGCACGTCACTGTAGCAGCCTGGTGAAGTGGATCCATCTCTGTAACTGCAGAGGTTGAAGAAATATCATGTTGATAATTAAATACTTCATATAAGCACTAATAATTTATATAAGTCTCGTTGTTACGTAATTACTTGCAACAGAGCAGACAGAGCTTTTTTTCATGTTCAAGTTATGGAAATTTTTTGAGTGGATTTGTTTCTTTCACACAAACGACTGGCGCTTTAGAGAAAGAATTGACATTTAAAAAATAATTGAGTTTTTGTGTGTGTGTGTGTTACAGAGGCTGCGGAAAACCTGGAGAGACCGTGCTCATCCATGGAGCGAGTGGAGGAGTGAGAGATTTTCTATGCTTTTATCTTTCCCATTACGTAATGAAACAGTATGATTTTCGTGTCTTAAGTGTGTGTGTGTGTGTGTGTGTGTGTGTGTGTAGGTGGGGGTGGCAGCTTGCCAGTTGTCCCGCGCTCTGGGTCTCAAGGTGTTGGGAACAGCAGGAACACCAGAGGGAATGAAGCTGGTTCTCAAGAACGGAGCTCACCTGGTGTTTAACCACAGAGAGAAGGACTACACTGATAAAATCATGGTGCTGTACACACACACACACACACACACACACACGCAAACAAACAGCACGGAACAACTATGAAAAGTAGAGGATGCTGCTGGAAAACAATAACCGAATATCTAAGTGCCAGCAACACTTCTTCATGAAAACAAACACAAACTGCACTAACTAGCCTACGCTGTCTAACCAAACAGTAGCCATTAAACCTAGAATATCTAGGCTTTGCATGTTCTCTCAACATCGACAGGGGTCGTCCACGAATAAGCTGAATGTTCAAAAGATTTAATTTGCAATAGGGGTTGAATAGGTTGAGTAGAGTGCAACTGCCGTCATCATGCATGTTCACGTTCCCACCAAATAATAACATTTACTAAAAGCAATCAAATGTCACCTTTTGTCTTTCAGGAAGCCACTGGTGGCAGAGGAGTAGATGTGATAGTGGAGATGCTGTCAAATGTCAACCTGGGTAAAGATCTCCAGATGTTGGCCTACGGAGGACGTGTCATGGTCAGTAGATCTGCAGCCTCTTTGGTTGTACTGTTTTGCACCAGATATCAGTGCACAACTTATCAGGAGTAGACAGTTAAACTGGAACATGTATTCACAGTTTGTCATGTATTGAACATTTCGTATTAAAAATATTGAAATGATGATTGAATACAAAATACAACTTTTAAATGAAGAGCTAGAAAATGTCATCTGCAGAAATCACAAACTGTTTCCTTTCACTCAGTTGAGCATTTTCAGGTTAAAGCTGCTGTAAATTACTACAAGACAAGATGTGTTTACTGAACTGTCTGCTGAACTAATGTGTATGATCTTTAGTTTAGCTCTCTGAAATGAGTTCTGGGGCCTTGTGTCTACGTCATGGTTTATTCATTTATTCCGACTGGCACTTAGCATAGGACCAGAGATGATCCTTTTGTAGAAACACACAGTTATTCTATGATCATCAGGTTTATTAAATCGCTATTAAACCGCTTCATACCTGTGATTTTCTGCTTTTCTCTTGCATTGTCAGGTTGTTGGCTGCAGGGGCCCCATAGAGATCAACCCCAGAGACACCATGGCTAAAGAGAGCAGCATCACAGGGGTCTCGCTTTTCTCTGCTACACCGGTAAGAAACAGTGACGTCACACAAACACGCTGACGTTGGACGGCAGTAAACGTGCGATGCTGGATCCACATTAGGCTTCACTACCTGTTCGCTGCATCAAACCAACTGATCACCAAACACGATGCTTGGCCACTAATGGACTAAAACAGAGTCATGAAAGGTGATGCTGATTTACGGTTCCACTTATTACATGTCTCTTCCCTGTGCTCCCCGTCAGGACGAGAAGCGGGAGTCTGCAGCGTTTTTCTACTCGGGGATGGAAGCCGGTTGGCTGCGGCCCGTGGTCGGTATCCAGTATCCGCTGGAGAAGGCTGCCCAGGCCCACAAGGACATCATAGAGTCAAGCGGAGCTGCTGGGAAGATGGTGCTGACCATGTGACGCTACTGAAAGGCAGGCGTAGCGAGAGGCTGCTGCAACAGGCCAGAAATGTGAACAAGGTCTCGTTTAAGTCGTCGTTGAAGAACATCAACGATCAGTAATGACTGATGGAAGGAAGGCGACAGATACAGTGAGGTTGAATTAAACTCTCTTCATGGAGAGTTGGTGATAATTCACAGTGGTTTGCTCCACTGTTGCTGTTTTCACTTTAAGATGCGTGGTTGTAATCATTAGAATCACTGTGAGCTCGACTCCCGGCTCTGCAGAACCTGATTTAATCAAACTGCCAAACTGGTTTTTGAGCCAACGGATTAAAGAAGCACTAAACTTGTGTGTTGAAGTCAGGGGGACTGGAAATTCTGAGACTGTACATTATGTTACAGACATAACTGCTAAGATTTGTATTAGAAAGATTGTTCTCCCTTCAACCAAGCCATACTGATATTGTGTCTTATTATTTGTTCGCTACAATCATATTTTCATTTAAGCTGATGACGACATTAGAGAACTGTTGAATGTGAAGAAACGCCTTCATTTCACTTTTAATATAAATTGGATGGATGGGGCCAATATTAAGGGCCAGCTGTGTAAAAACAGTGTTTTGAGTGACTGTGCTGTCATCATAAAAATAGCTTTTTAGAAAATTAAAAACATTTTTAATGCACCAGTGGTTGAATGTTCAGGGTGTTGGCCAGATCCAGATCCAGAAATCAAATCCAATCCTGGAATTCTGTCCTACTGAATCAACTGAATCACATCTGCCTCGTATAACATGTTTAACCATGACAAACCCCAAATAAAACACAGAATAACTCAACTGATTGTTGTCAGTGTTGCATGCTGGGAAATCTTCAGCAAGTCAGGATTAACAGAGAGGTTTTACTGGTGTAGCCAGTGATTATCAACACAGGGAGGACACTGCCTGGGTCCCGGTTCCTACTCTTTTCTTAGAAAACACTTGAGCTGAACCACCCATTTTACCGAGTGGTGAAAATACTTGATCATGCTGACACAGCAGTATTCTGTGTGTGTTTTGTCAGATTAATGATGCACGAAATAAACATTTTCCTCTGCTGTAAATCGTGAATGTGAACAAAGTACGTCCTCTGTATTTTCCTTGTTCTACGTTTGCTGGGGCTCTTACGCCCACAAACAAGCTGGAATAAACTTTTTCAGTCTCAAGGTCTGGTGAACTGATGCATAGAGAGGCTTTATAAACGCTGTCAAATTCAATTATTCTTTTATCAGCGGAGCCACAAAACATCTTTGACAAACCGGATTAACCAAGGAAAACTGTGCAGGAGTCAAACTGGGTGGGGTTGGATTTGTGTGTGTGTGTGTGTTTTGCAAACCAAAGAATCTGTACTTTAAAAACAGACTCAGCAACAGTTTACAGATAGAAGTAAAATCCCAAACGTTAATTGTGCTCAGTAGATGTTTCTATTCACGCTTATTTATCCTTATTACCTGATAAATGTCATTTGCATCCTGCCATTGCTCACCCAGCCTCCACACCCTTAACTTGACTGTGTCAGAGTGCGAGCTGGAGGATTCTATGACATCGGACCCAACCCAGACACGTCTCCGCCCCGTCCTGCTTCTCTGTATTTATTCTGCTCCAGAGCGAGACGCCTGCATTCAGCGTTTCCTGATACTGTGTTTGTCAGACATGTCGAAGGTGATGAGAGCCATCAGGGTGAGTGAGTTCGGGGCCCCGTCGGTGCTCAAACTGTGCTCAGATGTCCCGGTTCCCAAGCCTGGACCCAGACAGGTGAGACAGACACTGTAAACATACTGTAGCACTTTATTTGATACATGGCAGAGTAAACGCACATTCAGACTCTAGCTTCACATTTTAAGATCACTTGGTTTTGCCTGATGTCTTCATCTCGCCGTCTACCTCTGAGCTGTAGGTGCTGATCCGTGTCCGTGCCTGTGGAGTGAACCCTTTGGAGACGTACATTCGGTCTGGACAGTTCCCCCTTAAGCCCAAGCTGCCGTACACGCCGGGCACGGACGCGGCTGGACTGGTGGAAGCTGTGGGAGAAGGAGTTTCTGCTCTGAAGGTCTGAGAAAGCAAACACTAGTGAGCATGAGACAGTGAATTCAGAAGATGTGTGTTATCATTCAGAGCTGTAGTAGATAATAACAGTGAGTTCCTTCGTGTGTGTGTGTGTGTGTGTGTGTGTGTGTGTGTGTGTGTGTGTGTGTGTGTGTGTGTTTTGGTTTTTTTCAGGCTGGAGATCGAGTTTTCACCTCGGGCACCTTGACTGGAGCTTATGCAGAGTTCGCTGTGGCAGCTGACGACTGTGTCCACAAACTGGCTGATGGTTTAGACTTCGCTCAGGGAGCAGCCATGGGGGTCCCTTACTTCACCGCCTACAGGGCTCTGATTCACAAGTAAGAGCATGAAATGGATTCATCATTAAAGGCTCATGGACCTGATTATCTAACTAATTGATTAATTACAGACATTGCTCTATATTCACTTACTACAGAACTTGTACAGATGTTTCACGTTTTAAAGACCTAGAGGTGATAGAGAATATGTCTGTAACAAAGCGATTAACTGTATAGTGGTGTGTGTGTGTTGCAGAGCTCATGCCAAACCTGGAGAGACCGTCCTCATCCATGGAGCCAGTGGAGGGGTGAGAGTTGATATTGTTGTTGTTATCTTCTCCATTTATCACTATTTTTTAAAAATCATTTATGTGTGTTAATGTTTGTGTCTTGATGGTTTTTGTGTGTGTGTGTGTGTGTGTGTGTGTGTGTAGGTGGGGGTGGCAGCTTGCCAGTTGTCCCGCGCTCTGGGTCTCAAGGTGTTGGGAACAGCAGGAACACCAGAGGGAATGAAGCTGGTTCTCAAGAACGGAGCTCACCTGGTCTTTAACCACAGAGAGAAGGACTACACTGATAAAATCATGGTGCCGTACACTAGATTAACTAGTGACGATTTTGATTCACATTCAATTTTGACATCTAATTTGCATGTCTTTCAGGAAGCCACTGGTGGCAGAGGAGTAGATCTCATATTGGAGATGCTGGCAAATGTCAACCTGAGTAAAGATCTCCAGATGTTGGCCGACAGAGGACGTGTCATGGTCAGTGGATCTGCAGCATCCACATCTGTGATAAAAGGCGTTTGCCATCTTTAGTTGTACTGTAACTGTGTGTTGAAAGATGAAATACATTCGAGAAATCAACACCTGGATTTTGCTGTGAATGCCCAAAATGATAAACCATCAGGTTCACTTTGTTTACCTCCATAGAACTGTTTGTAACCTGTGAAGCGCTTGTGCTTTTCTCTTCCCTGTCAGGTTGTTGGCTGCAGGGGCCCCATAGAGATCAACCCTATTGACACCATGTTTAAAGAGAGCAGCATCACAGGGGTGGTGCTTTTCCCTGCTACACCGGTAAGAAACACGGCAGTAAACGTGAGATGCTGGATCCACATTAGGCTTCACTACCTGATTTACGGTTCCACTTATTACATGTCTCTTCCCTGTGCTCCCCGTCAGGACGAGAAGCGCGAGTCTGCAGCGTTTTTCTACTCGGGGATGGAAGCCGGTTGGCTGCGGCCCGTGGTCGGTATCCAGTATCCGCTGGAGAAGGCTGCCCAGGCCCACAAGGACATCATAGAGTCAAGCGGAGCTGCTGGGAAGATGGTGCTGACCATGTGACGCTACTGAAAGGCAGGCGTAGCGAGAGGCTGCTGCAACAGGCCAGAAATGTGAACAAGGTCTCGTTTAAGTCGTTGCTGAAGAACATCAACGATCAGTAATGACTGATGGAAGGAAGGCGACAGATACAGTGAGGTTGAATTAAACTCGCTGATCTAATCTACAACAGTACAATATGTTACAAATAGAACTAGTAAGCTTTGCATTTAAAAGATTTCCATCCCTGCAACCAAGAAATACTGATATTGTGTTTTATTATTTGTTTATTACAATCACATTGTCTCTGCTTTTGGTTATAAAGATGATGACAGCATTAGACAACTGTTGAATGTGAAGAAACGCCCTCATTTCACATTTAATATAAATGGGATGGATGGGGCCAATATGAAGCTGTGTAAAGACAGCAGTGTGTTGAGTGAACGTACCGTCATCATAAAAATCGACTATGAGAAAACTATTAGAACTTACAAATAATGATGGCAGCATGTAACTACAAAAAATATATTAAACACTGTCTTTGAACAAAACAATGGAACAAAATGTTTCAATAAAGCAGAATAACTCAGTCTGTTTCTGACATTGTTGCATGCTGGGAAATCTCAAGGTTTTCATCTCAGAGAAAAAAATAATGACTGATGTCTGACGTATAGTTTTTAATATAGTGGCATCACTGTACAGTAAGTTGTATTGTTTCGTATTATTGCCTCTACGTGTTCGTCTGGACTTAGCCATAGTCTGAGTCATTATCAAACCCAGATTGAAATGCTTGGTCATGGCTGCTCAGCGCTGTTGACAGGTGACCAAGTTGTTTGCTTACAACGTGTGTGTGTGTGCGCGCGTTTTGTCAGATTAATGATGCACAAAATAAACAGAGGCTTTCTTTCTTTCCTCCCGCCGTGGTTCTGTTTGAACTGAGAGGCTGAGCTGGGGAAGCAGCTGTTGATATCGAATTCAAAATGCAATCAGATAAATAAAATACCAAAGACTTTTTTTTTATATTCTCAGTTCAAGTGTTAATACTACTACACAATTTTATGTAATAGATAAAAATAAAGGAATAAAGGAATTATTAACATAACTATAACTTGATATAAAATGAATACTAGACACTTTCTTAATCTCTAAAAACGCAGATGAGTGAGGGTTCCGTGTTCATGTGGGGAAGCTTTTCCCTAATATCCTCTTTAACCATATTTGAACTTTGATTTACATTCAGGCTGACTTACCTGACGTAAGCTTCACACTTACGTCTTTTCACACCTGTGGAATATATCTCTGTCATCTAACGTCTGGGCTTCAGCAAGTCAGGATTGGAGGAGAGGTTTGACGGGTTTAGTGAGTGATTATCATCACAGGGAGGACACTGCCTGGGTCCTGGTTCCTACTCTTTTCTTAGAAAGCAGCACCTGCGCTGAACCACCCATTTTACCGAGTCATTGAAAATACTTGATCATGCTGACACAGCAGTATTCTAACAAGTGACCGAGCTGTTTGCTTTCAGGAATCCTCAGCTATGGGTTTGCACAGATTAGTGATGGGCAGATTTAGCGTTGGGGTGTTTCTATGGTGATGTTACATCTGTCCCAACATTCTTTCTATGAAAACATTTTCCTCGTGAATCGTGAATGAAAGTAAAGTACGTCCTCTGTGTTTTCCTTGTTGTTGCGTTTGTTGGGGCTCTTACGCCCACAAACAAGCTGGAATGAACTTTTTCAATGAACTGTTGCATAGAGAGGCTTTAAAACGTAAAGACACTGTCAAATTCAAAACAACAAAGCGCCACAAAACATCTTTGTCAAACCAGATTAATCAAGGAAAACTTGAGGGGTTTTGCATGTCTACCTATGTGCAGGAGGCAAACTGGGTGGGGTTGGATTTGTGTGTGTGTGTGTGTGTGTGTGTGTGTGTGTGTGTGTGTGTGTGTGTGTGTGTGTGTGTGTGTGTGTGCAAACAAAAAGAAATAATCTGTAGTCTAAAAAAAGGTAGCCGTCTACGTCTGAGCTGTAGGTGCAGACATTGTTCTATATTCACTTACTACAGAACTTGTACAGATTTTTCACGTTTTAAAGAACTAGAGGTGATAGAGAATATGTCTGTAACAAAGCGATTAACTGTATAGTGGTGTGTGTGTTGCAGAGCTCATGCCAAACCTGGAGAGACCGTCCTCATCCATGGAGCCAGTGGAGGGGTGAGAGTTGATATTATTGTTGTTATCCTCTCCATTTTTCACTATTTTTTATGTATTATTTTTAATCATTTATGTGTGTTAATGTTTGTGTCTTGATGGTTGTGTGTGTGAGAGTTGATATTATTGTTGTCGTCACTATTTTTTAAAAATCATTTATGTGTGTTAATGTTTGTGTCTTGATGGTTTTTTTATGTGTGTGTGTGTGTGTGTGTGTGTGTGTGTAGGTGGGGGTGGCAGCTTGCCAGTTGTCCCGCGCTCTGGGTCTCAAGGTGTTGGGAACAGCAGGGACACCAGAGGGAATGAAGCTGGTTCTCAAGAACGGAGCTCACCTGGTGTTTAACCACAGAGAGAAGGACTACACTGATAAAATCATGGTGCTGTGTACACACACACACACACACACGTGTTTTACCTGAATCACTTACGTCACAGCTTTTGGTTTCAGGAAGCCACTGGTGGCAGAGGAGTAGATGTGATTGTGGAGCTGTGCGCACATGTCAACCTGAGTGAAGATCTCCAGATGTTGGCCTACGGAGCACGTGTCATGGTCAGTAGATCCGTGGCCTCCAGGTCTGAAGCTGGTTGTCATCTTCACGTTGAGTCGTGTCTCTTCTGCATCAGATTGTCGGCGCTGGAGGTCCCATAGAGATCAACCCTGCAGACACCATGTTCAAGGAGACCAGCATCAAGGGAGTGTCGCTCTATTCTGCCAAACCGGTACGTGACCGCCATCACTCCCAGCCGTGATGATGATGTTCTTAGATACTATACGTTTAGATGTCCTTTCCCTGTCTGCTCCAACAGGAGGAGAAGCGGGAGTCTGCAGCGTTTTTCTACTCAGGAACGGAAGCAGGTTGGCTGCGCCCGGTCGTCGGCTCCAAGTACGCGCTGGAGAAGGCTGCCCAGGCCCACCAGGACATCTCGAAGTCCCCCGGAGCCGCTGGGAAGGTGGTCCTGACCATGTGATGCTATCACCACGACTGTTGGTAGACTGTTACAGCAACAAGCAAATGTTAGCAAGGTTACATGAAGGTTCATCTGGTTGTTCAAAATTCTCAGGGGTTCATCATCACATTAATAAAAGCCATTCCACCCATTGTCTGTGTGTGTTAAGCACAACAAGGACTTGAGACAGTTTTCTTTAGTACAACTTGAAGAAACTCAAACAGCACTTAGTTCAGATTGTAGAAGAGATTATAGAAGGGGTGTGACTGGATTGTTGAGGGATTATCGAGACTGGATGCGTATCAAGGGTAAGCGGCAAAAGGTTCGTCCATGAAGCTGCATCCTACAGTAACATTAAATCCAAAACCGAGGCTGCAAACCCTGGACCATCGGCCTCCGTCTGCATCCTTATTCAATCATTCCTGCGCTTCCCATCCTTTCTCCACTGCAGCCACAGAGAATAAGCATATGAAAACTGTAAAGCTGTTGTTTCAGCTCTCACTGCTCTTTCAGCTGTCACCCTCTCAGGTGACAGCCAGCTCTACTGAGCATGCTCCAGTCCAGGTAACATAAGCTGGACATGCTCACATACACAGTAGCTGCTGTAGCAACCGGAAAATGTTGTGTCTCTGAGCTAGATCCCCCCCCAAAACAGTGGACATACAGCTCATTCCTTCAGATTAATATGTGCGTGAAGCATGTCTTCAGTCCTGGGATCCACAGGTGAGCAGATTGACAAGGGTTAAAGGTTATTGTCTTCTTGTTTGTCTGTTTTCCTGTCATAGGGATGAGTTGGGTCCTGATACATACTGTACAGTTACAGTCTGAGGCGATGACGGATGAACTATGACTATTACAACTGGCTATGCAGGAACAAAATACTCAACGTCAGTGAGCACAGCACGCAGAGGAAGGTCCACCAGGAAAAAAAGGCTTTAGCAGGAACACGATAGAGGTTATTCAGCTGCACGTGTGACTGTCAGATCAGTCAGCATCGTCCTCTGATGACACGGCACGGCCAACAAAAACAAACACGCAGGCTCACCTGTTCCCAGTTTGTTGTATGGTCATTTATCCTGAGTGGTATTTCATAATGTCCCATCGTTTTTATTTGATCTTACAGCCATCAATGTTATCAGAATTTGTTTCTTTTTAGATACACCATTAATACTTCACAGCAATAATGAACATGAACGAGGATCTGTTGAGTATATCCCTGTCATGTTCCCAACGACTCATCTTTCCAGGATGCATCTAACCTGCTCTGCTTCACGTTGACGAGCCTTAAGCTGGATGCATGGAACTCACGGCGGTGACTGGCTGCTGCCACGATGCGACAGGCGACTGAGGCCAACAGTCTCGTATCCTCTGAAAGTAACGGACAGAGACGTGACGCGTGATGCCGCAAGTGTACACCAGAGATCTGGCCATCACCGCAGTCATCTGCTTCATAGGTGAGAATGATGCTCAACGCAAAGACACAAAATGGACGCAGAGATGTGAACGCAAAGACACAGAGTGACGCAGTGGGCGTGAAGTGGAAAAATATTTTCGTCCTTGATGCTGATTGGCTAAAAAAGCACTAAAATGGGAATTTTTGTTGTACATTGTTTGTGATGCCACAGTTTCAAACCCACCCTGTCCTGCTGTGCTTCAGGTGGCGTTGGCTTTGCCCTGCTCGCTGTGCTCGTTTGCCATCAAAGATTTCACAGGAAGAAACTAAAGGAAAGTGAGAGACGGAAGGAAGAGGAGAAGGAAAGCAGCACAGCGGGGAACCACGATGTCAATCACTTAGGCCTTGATGACAACAGGAGGGAGGCTTTGTTGCGGGCGAACCGGGAATCCACTGCGTCGGACACCAGGCTAGAAAGTCGCGGAGGCCAGTTCCAGTCCAGACTGGACGAAGACGGTTACTTTAGGTGCCCGGATTGTAGCAACAAAGGGCAAAGAGCAATGAGGCAGAATCTGACAACTTGGAACAACCGATTAAATACAGAGATGGAGGAAGATGAGGAAAAAGAGACGAGAACCATGAGGATGGTGGCAGAGGAAGAGAGAAGAGTTCCTATCCATGCCAACTTCTCCTCTCAGGCAAGGAGAGGAATTCCAGAGACGCTGCCGGTTTATGAGACGGACAGGGATGCGGACAGTTGTAGGGTTGATGTGGAAAGTAAGAGCATGGGTAAGGACACGTTACACTGCGAGAGCTGCCACAGGAGCTACAAAGCAACACAACAGACCATAAGACCAGGGAGGTTTAAATCAGGCACCAGAGACGCTGCTATATTCAACAGTGTACCTCCTGCACGGAGGAGGAGCGAAAAGTCTAGGAACTATAACCAGTTTGACATGATGAACAAGACTGAGTTGAGAAGGGAATCGAGAAATGTAACATTTGACCTGGAAGGTTTGGGAATTTTAGGGCAAGGAAATGGTGACGATGAGGTGAGGACACCTAGAGACAAAGAAAGAGAAAAGAGAGCTAAAATACTGAAGGTCAAACTGAACTTGAACCCGCTACGAAAAAGCAAAGTCCATCCTAGGAAGAGAAACGAGCAAGACCACGCGGTGGAGAAAGGAAGCTCCAGGAAGAGCAGCGACAAAAGACAGCGTGGAAAAGGCAGACGAGAGAAAGGAGGGAGAGGAAAGTCTGGCGATAAAATGAAAGGGAGTCCCGAGAAGGCGAAGAAATCCACCAAGAGCAGGCGATCCTCTGACGATGGTGTGGAAGCGAAGGAAGATGACAACAAAGCAGAAGAGAAGCAAGATGAACCTGTCCAAGACCAGAGTGCAAACCCGGATAACGCCCAGTCCGGCGATGCCACCGGTGCTGCCGCTACAGATCAAGCCCCAATCTCACAGGGTGGAGTAGTTCAGTATCAGGGGACTGGTTTGGTTTTAGCCAGTCCTGCCTCCCAGAATCATACCAGCCTCCCTCTGCTGGGCTCTGCTGGCTCACAGCTGACTGGTAGCAGATTTTCTCTTGAAGGTGAGAACGTTTTGCTCAGTAGCATGGCTCCAGGGTTTAAGGCCATGCTCCCTGGCGGTCCAGCCAGCTCTGCGGCTATCAGTGGGCCCAACTTGGCCTCTAGCGGCGACCTGGACAGCTTCGGTCGGCAAAATGGACTAGACCTCACGTCTGCCACTTCTCGTCTGGCTAACACTGCACACAACCCTTTGCAAGCAAGTTCGATACAAACTGCTCCTCTTTACAACCCTCAAGCTGCCCTGACTTTAGCAGCTGCTAATCCAGAGCCCGTCCAATCCCATTTTCAGACGCGGCCGCCTCCTGACAGCGCCTCCCTTCCACCTACACTAACCGACCCATTTGAGGCACTGGGCCTTCTGCTGATCTCAGAACCGAGAGCCCCGCAGATCAAGGAGAGCCACGCTGTTCAGGTTCAAGCTGCAGAGAGTCTGCCCGAGGCGAGCTCACAGGCCCAGGGAGCTCAGACAGACGCTGGGGCGATAGCAGCTGGAAGTGCTGAAGGACCACCGGCGGCTGGAGACGGCGCGCCGGCAGCGGATGCGTCGGTGTCAGGTGACGCCGCCGTGCTGCTGCACCAGGAGTACGTGACGGAGGAGGGAGACTCCTCCCCCAGGAGGAAGCTGAAGCTGGCACTTCCTGAGAAAACATCCAACCGACCGCCCACTGCCCTGGAGAGGAAACTACGCTAGCAGCTCCCAGCATCCACCAGCGTTTCTGTCTACAGATGTGAAAAAAAGAATTGTTCTTCCTGCAGCTTCTTCTTGGTGCCATCAGGGGGCAGTGTGTCGCCAGCTGTGTGTTCATAGCTGGTTCATAGAATGAGACGTTACCGCTTGATAGAATTGTTGCGTTATCATAATATTGTTGCTGTTGTGAGGGTTTCTCAGTGGCACGATTGAAAACGATGAAACAACTGCTCAGCTAATTTGAAAAAAAGTTTCATTAGTGCAACTAATATGAAAAAGAACAATAGGAGAGAATAAATATAAGAATTATTTATTTAAAAGAACAATAGCAGCAGGAACAAAAGTGCTCTTGTAGGCTAAAGGACGGGAGTCACTTTAGCCTACACTGCAGATGTGCTGCACCTGTTTGACACACAACTATTCTAAACGGTGTTATTATTGGAAAAAACAAAAACAAGACAACTTCTGCAGACAGAACAGACGTTGATGTGACTTGCTGTGTGCTGTTGCTTACAGTTCAATGTTCTGGTTGTCCAGCACTTTTTGCTTGCACCTATTTGTGGATTCACAACTCGAAAAATACTGGAGTCTCTTCGAAATCTGTTCTGGTATGTGTCTTGTAGTAAATTGGGGCTTTTTTTTAACCAATCTTAAACAAAACCAAAAGTGAGTGGACATATGAATTAACCATCCGTGGTCACTGGGGTCATTTTTTAATATTAATTAGGCTGAAATTCAAAGGGGATGCTCACGGATTATGGTGATTCAACAATTCTGTCAAGCAGCAGCATGTATGTATTTCCTTTCTCATTCCGTCACTGCTGTGAACACACAACTGGCTACTGCCCCCTGATGGTAACAGGAAGCTGCACCTTGCTCCTGTTCTGGAAACTCCAAACGTGCTGGTCAGTGGCAGCTGGAGTCGACTGCTTCTGGTATTACTGGTCTTTATGGAACTGCTACTGATTGGTCCCATTGAGTGGGAAGCTTCTGTGTTTCCCTCTTCGTGTTCATGTCCTAACTCTGTAAGTGAACAGGGTAAGAGGAACTTTTCACTTTACTGCACAAGGTTTGATTTCTGCTTTGAGCCTAAAAGTTCCATTGATTCAGAGACTTCAGACATTTGTTTTGCTGTTACAGCTTAGCTTCTTTGCATAAATGCAAGTGGTAAAGGTGTATGTTACTGTGTGCAACTAATTACAACAGCCATCAAATACAGGTCAGAAATAAACAGCATGAAAGAGGCAGGTCTTTGGAGTAATGACTGCACATCAATGCAGCACTGACTTTATTCTCAAACACATTATTAGAATCTAAAAATAAGAAAATCTTCATGGTTGTTGTTGCCCCATCTTTTCATCTGCCAAAACACACATTAATATAAAGAGATACAGAGCGAGAGAGCGCTGTCTCTCATCATCAACACTAAAACAAAACTTGAGTGGATTAAAAAAACATTCAAACAACCTAGCAACAGTTATAGTTTCTTAAATAGGCTCTGCGCGCAGAGAAAAAGAGGTGATAAAAGAGACCATGCAACCCAAGCAGCCACTCTTTCTCATTAACACATCACACACTCACACAGTCTGAAACCAAATCAATATTATCAAGACATAACGCAAGGAGAAGCTGTCATTGTACAAAGGTCTATTTTTGTGTCTTTTTTTTTTTTAACTGTTTTATTTCATTATTTCAATGACTAAAATACGTTTTTCTTTTTTCCTGTAAATCTGAGGATCGTGAAGTAAGAACATTGAACGTCCTTTAATCGCAAATAATGATTTACAGTCGGTGCCTGGTTATCGTTCCACCTTTTCTTCATACTTGTCTTTGTACCGTGCTCTGCTCAGAACTCTGGGCTCTCAGCTCATACTGCGTAGAAAAACCAAAGCATATAATCACAGGATTAAAAAAAACAAGCGGGGAAACTTTACGTTGTTTTTGGTTATTAACCCTTTCTTTGTGAGCTGTGTTCTCCTGGCTTTGGTTGAAGACGGATACAGCAATAATCAGGTCAAAGAAAAAAAAATCTTTCCACAGTTCAAACAATTATATTACAGCAATTTACACTTGCTCTAAGAGCCTTCTGGGAATGATGGTAAACACCATCTTTACATAATGACAAACCAGATAAATTGTTGGGTCACAGGAACATTGTGAGGAATATCCATTGTGAAATATATACACCGGTTACACACAGTACCAACCTATAGTACCTACCCAATTTAATCGTATTCATAAAATTATCAGTAGAAAATATACAACCACTAATTTATGTTCTTCTCAGTTCATAACACTGGTCTGTTGTGTCTTAGTACACACAGCGTATGAATGCACTCTAATGTTCCGCTATTCAACTGCTTGACATTTCAGGTACTGCTGACTCGTCCGTGGATTAAGGTTGGACTCCGACTGGGCTCATGTGAAGTGGGGACTGGAGGTTTCCGTGGTGTGGCAGTGCAAGGGCTCGGCTGAGGTCTGAAGTGAGGCGAGATTAGCTCAGATACAGAGGTTTGTCTCTCTGAAGACTTCTGCAAGCGGAGAGAGGAAAAACCAAAACGAAATGAAAAGATCAGAAAAAAACCATAAGCGACACACGGCGCCAAATTTCTTTGGATCTGTTATTGAAGGGAGCAACTAGTAGAAACACTGCAGTAGCAGGTTTTAATAACATCCAACACAAACAAGGGTTGTAGCTAGAAGAGGGGCTCAGGTGCCCTCGACTCACTCACTCTGTCATCATTATTGAAGTACTCTTGTATGATTAGTCCATTCAAATCTGCAGTGTTGCTCTGAATCGGTCCAGGTATATTGTGGTGCATTAAACTTGAAAACATCTTTCAATCTCATCTCCAGAAATGACTGATACTTACGCATTGCCATGGTAGTCAGTGCTCCAGTCCAGAGTAGGGTGGTGGGTTGGAGTCTGTCGACCTAGCTGGTGGTAGTCCACCGATGATGACATCACCGCTCCACCGTTAAGCATACCTCCGCCTACTGGCTGGTACTCAGACTGAAGGGATGGATGGTAGCCCTGGATATAAAGCAGCTTGGTTTAAGGGTCACTTGATACAGTATGTTAAACACTACAGTGTTAACATGAAGTGCAAAACCCTCCCAGACACCTCACAGATACTTATCAGTGTATTCCGCCTTCTAAAGCTGAAGTTGGAATTGTGAAGCAGAACCACCGCTTCAGAACCACAAAATAAGTTTTGGACCAGCGGTTTATCTACACTCCCAGCAGATTTTAAGAAATAAATCCACATGAGAACTTTCACTCACAAGGCTTTTAAGTCTTTGCAGTACTGGAGGATTATTTACTTCCCTCCTTCCACCTGAATTCGTCTGTAGGAAAATGCTTTCTGAAGAACAGATGTGTGAATGGAGTTGCAAGTGCGCTGAAGTGAAGAGGAGCTAGATCAATATCATCTGAGGTAATTATAGAGTTCAGAGTCCTGCTAATTTTATCATTTGCTATGAAGAAGAGCAAAGGTAGAAGGAGACAAGGAATTAGGATGGGCAAGAGGAAAAGAGATGTGAGCACGTCTCTAACCATAAGTTACTTGAAGGAGGAGAAGAAGGGGGGGTAGCAGGAGTGTGTGTGTGTGAGAGAGAGACAGAGAGAAACACAGAGTGGCTGAAAGCCTGAAGTTAATCTGAGTGTTGTGAGTGAAAAATGAGAAAGAGGAGGACAGCAGGTGGTTGGGTTCTCCCCCTTCTCCTCCCCCTCTCGTCCTCTACCTCACCTATTCATCCATTGTTGAGCAAATTCTTCTCCTTCACTCCTTCACAAAGACCCCATCTGCCTCTTTTGTCTCTCTCTCCCTCCTCTCTCCCTCGCTTTCTCCCTTCCCCCATCCATTCCCACTCTTCACTCAAAGAAAAAAAAGTTTGGATCTCTGTCACTATGTCTCTTCTTTTTTTCTACCTTTTTTTTGCTAAGAATATGCAAAATTATGGAAAGAAAGGGGATTATGGGAGTGTGGGATTTAAAAGTGCGCTATAAAAAGAGGGATAAAATGGGAAGCGAGACTCAGAGGCAATCCACCCCCTATTTTTTATTGAGGAGGCCTTCGGACAATCGTTCTGTCTTACACAAGTTTCTATTTATAATAATTTCACAGCTGCTCGTCTTTGTCTGTCATGATAGAGTAACTATCCACAGACAAAAAGTTGAAGGAAGCAGAGATGCTGACAGTGTTCTGTAAAAGATGGGTAGACGGTGACAAAACAAAGACGTCTTTATTCAACCTAATTCTAATCTATTAATTACTACCACCCTCCAGCACATTTCATTTCATCTCCTTTCCACTGGGAGTGCGTGCTGTTCCTGCCGCTCTATCGATCAGAGTGCACCTTCTCTATCACTATGTTACAAAGGGAAAATGACAAAATATCAAACTGAAAGGTATAGCTGTAAGTAAAGCTGTACAAAACAGAAATGTTATTACTAGATCTACTGATAAAGACTTATGCAATAAAACAACACAAACAAAACTCACCAACAAAACAAAATACCCACTAATACGAACACTAGTTCATAAAAACACACAATAAATGTCTATGTCTCAATGTCACCACCTTCAAATGCAGTAGAGGAAGTATTATACATGTACGGACTCAAATGTCTCTGTTGTTGACAAAGAGCCCTTTGAAGACTCATATATCTGAAGACATGCATTGTAAATACTGTGCATCTGTATCATCTGTAGTGATGACAGCCTCCACTCCCCACTATGATGAAAATGCTTCTGTTTCTATATCAAAAAGCCCAAACAGTATTGTTATGCATGAGGATTTCAAAATAAAACATCCAGGGGCTCCCTGACCTTATTGATCTTTGTCTGATTGCTTGATGGTATCAGTGCCTGAAAGTAGTCGCTGCATTCTTACCTGCTATAATTCTGACAATGCAATGGAGGGTTTTAAAAAGTCTTTTATGTTCCACATCATAAAAGACACATGCAGACCAGTCCAAATAATTCAGCTTTCACTGTGTGTGTGTGTCTGTGTGTGTCTGTGAGACTGACCTGTGCAATAGCAGGGGAGTGTGTCATTCCCAGTGAGTGTCCACTGAGCTGCTGGTGTGGGTGGTGTGGACTGTGGAGTCCTCCCAGATGTGCCTGGCCATGGAGGGGAGGGCTGATCTGTAGAGGAGGGGTAGATGCTGCTACCATGCTGCCGAGAGACATGGTTCCCTGGTGAGGGACGCTGGTCTGTGGCACGGTCCCCCTGGAGGACAGACCTTGGAGCTGGGGATGGATCTGGGGTTGGGGAGGTGACATGTGGGAGGCAAGGCCAGGGCTTGCGGCATGGGTGGGATGTGAGAGGTGGGGATACGGCATGTACATCCCCAGATGCTGGGGGGGAGGGAGGGCGTGAGAGTGGGCGAGGGAGCCGGAGGAAGGGTGCTGGCCTGGGTGACTGGGGTAGACTGAAGGTTTGGGGGGAAACATTGAGGTAGAAGAGGAAGAAGATGAGGAGGAGTGGGGTGCCTTCATTTCAGATGGGTCATTGTAACTCTGGAAAACAAAAGAAAAGCAGATAAACAGTCTGTAGGTTTCTACACAGATACACACAATCAGTATATATTTGAATACACATTGATACCTGTGAGACCAGGCTGGCTCTGTAAGCAGCCAGTTGTTTCAGATACTCCTTCTTAGCTGTCTCTGTCTTCTTCTTGTACACCTGGAACATTATTGACATGATTTGAATTATTCCATAAATGCTGATACACTGGCTAAACTAACCACACACATCTAGGACAAACATGCTGTAAAGCTGTATACATGAATTTCAGCACAAAATCTGCTGGATTCAGAGATTAATTTAACTCTGGATAAAAATTTAATTAAATTAATTAAAAATTTGCTGAATATATGGGATCTTTTCGTTTAAGCCCAACAAAGCAACGCAGTCCAAGAAATATAATGTGTGACTTTTGTTAAGAAAGAAATATTAAAATATTTAAAATACAAATATTGTTATTATTAACAGAAGCTAAATTAGAGATTAGATATTAGAGAGTAATGAGGATCTACCTGTTTCTCTTCCTCTCCCAGGCCATCCCACATTGAGGCCACGATCTTTGACACCTCCCCGAAGGTGGCGTTGGGGTTCTGGGCCTTGATGTTGGCCTGGGTGTCCCTGAAGAACAAAGCGTAGGCAGACACTGGCTTCACTGGTTCATTGGGATCTTTTCGTTTCTTCTTCTTTGGTGTTTTGGGTTTTTTGGCGATGTCCACGGCCGCTGATCGCTTCTCTGCTCCGCTAGTATGCTAGGAGAAGAAGAAGGTTGAGTGCACCGAAGGATTCAGAGTAGATTTCCCATCTGTATCTGCCTTGTTATTTTACCTATTCACCTCTGTTGATGTGGACAACGTCACGTCTGTGATGGTTACCACATTATACCATGTGTGTTTGTGTAGAATGAACTATAGAATCTAGTCAAAAGTTATGTTAAGTAGTTAAAATAATAATTTCTCTGTGTATCATTTATATGATATTCATTCAGTGAATTTCAAGCTGCATATTACTAGACCACAAATGTACTTCCTTAATATTTTTCTCTACATGTGTTGCATTATTTTCACTACATCAGCATAATTTTTTTTTACTTCTACTTTGCTTACATATTCCCATTGCCCCAAACAAAGTCCTTTGATTTTCCACATTTGCACTAATTTGCTTATGATTCCTGAAGGGCAGGGACTAGTGTAACTGAGCTGTATCGGCGAGAAAAGGTAACACTGTGCTGCAAGTTGCTTTGCGATAGCAGCATGTGTTTGTGTCATAAAGGAAGTTACATTTGTATTGTTTCCCATTTCCCATTGTTCCTGCAGTTAACATTCTAATGTCATTATGTTGCCCATCTAAAACCCATAATTTTTTCAATGACTTAAGAAAATAACAGAGTTGTTAAAGATTTGACAACGGTACAGTGTTGGTTTCATTTCCACGGAATAGTAGCTGTTAGCTGCAGTGCATTTTTCAGTGTGAGAAATCTAACAATGATAGCTAATTTCCATCTCGTTGATATGCAGGCAAAATGGGTCTATTATGACACATACCATTAACATAACAACTCTACAGCGTCCACAGTGAGTTGTATTGACACATACACACAAAACACACTACAGAACACAAATGGCTGCTGCAGCTCAGCGAGATATGACTCATAAAAACACGAGATGCGTGTGTGTGTGTGTGTGTGCGTGCCTGCGTACTCTGAGTCCATCGTCATTATCATCCTCATGTGCTGAACTGGAGGGAGATGGCGTGGCAGATTTGCTCCCAGGAGGTGATGGTGAATTATGGGTAACAGAGTTTCCGTTCGGCCCCAGCTGGGACTGGTGAATGGTGGATAGCTGGTTCTGCTGACTCATGCCTGATTGGCTCCTTGGTCCAAGAGCTGCTTCAATTGGCTGCTGGCTGCTGGTAAACCGGGAATCAGAGTTCACCATCTGCTGCATCTGCGTGAACAGAAAGTAATATTGATAGTCACTGATCGATCAATTCTGATGAAAATGTCTGGAGCTGACAAACTATTTGAGCAATTCACACACAGGTACTACAGTTACGATATCTTCATTAGTAAAGTAACATACAACAAAATACAACTGCACGCTATGAAGCTTTAGCTGAAAATGTGTAAACCCATAATTAATTATTCACAATGCAATGCTTCTACATTAATAAAAAAAACAGTAAGTAAATTATAAAGCAGTTTGTAAAGGCTTTATACTTTTTACAGTATTTTGTTCAAAACTTGTCTTAAAGTGCTCTTCACTGTCACAGATCAGATTCTTTTACTTAGCTGTTATGTTATGTTATGTTATGTTATGTTATGTTATGTTATGCTATGTTATGTTATGTTATGTTATGTTATGTTATGTTATGTTATGTTATGTTATGTTATGTTATGTTATGTTATGTTATGTTATGTTATGTTATGTTTAAAAAAGTGTAGCTTCTATTCCATAAAGTAAGAATCAATAATAATCTCAGATTGGGTCAGTAGACAAAAGAAATTCGTATTATTTTGAGGCGTATTTTGTAGCAAAAGTGTGAAAAATGAAAGCCCTCGCAGTGAATCAGCGATATTCTGACCATTTCTGAGGAAATCAAAAGTCTGCGGCACCCTGAGTGTTGTCAACGGGGGAACTTTGACTCCTACCACCTATTCTGAAGATGGGACTCGGTTGGCGGTGTTTGTGTTCAGAGTTTCCTCTTAGTAAGCACCAAATAATAACGGATGTGGTCTGGTGTGCTATTGTCCCTTTGGGTTTATTACCTGAACTTGATTACTGGCAACAAGCACTGAATAGAGTCTGTGGTATTTAGACGGAACACAGAGTGACATTTCCCAAGATGTGAAGAGGTTTCAGACTACTGCATGGGCTGGCAGAAATGATGAAGAATATCTGTGGTTTGGCCACACTAAAAAAAAAATATATTCTGGTATAATCTTGCAGCAGGCTTTCAACCTCTTGCATGGTTAATATTAATACGTTTGTAAATTTTTGTCAAGATCTGAAACCCAAGCTGGCAAAACTGACAGTTATGACTTTATGTTTTGTCTAATTAAATTGGCTGGCTCGGAAAGACAAATAAACTTTGCATATGAAATAAAAAAAATCGGCAAAATGAAATCTCAATGGAAAATAAAGACGCAGAGTTGGGGATTGCGGAACTACGAACTACTATTTACAGAAACATGAGGTCACAAGGTCACACTGCACCATGACTAACCTAACATTCCCACAAATGTCACACGCTCTCAAATGCATTTACGATAGAAAAATATGAATTGGATTTTCCTGTTGGGGAAGGAAAGGTAGGCAAAATTTTGTAATAACTGCCTAAGAGGACCAGAGAGGGGGGAAACCCCTGATGACTGACATGACTCATGTCGTGAAAAGAGTAACTACGCTAGTTATACTTGGCTCCCAGGTCCACAGCGGTTTGGTTAATTTTAAATTTAAAAATGAAACATACTGAAACTAAATTCAGAATAGGCGCTTTAATAAGCACACAGTCTGTCTGTTTGTCATAATTAGACAGCGTATACCTACAAATCTTCTATGGACATTACCAAAAAACAGACATGGTATCATAATTTAATTTTACATGCAGTTTGTCTACTACTAGTATTGGTATTAGCAAAAGTAAGTAAGTAAACAATTCTTTTTCATTTTTTCCATATATTTCATTCATATACTGTATATATCGATTATTGCAGAAAATTATTCTCTTTTTAGTTATTATTTTAGATTTAGATTTAGTTTTTAAATACTGTAAATCACAGAGTGAGACATGAGTGCATAGGCCCTGCACTGGTTAAATTCAGTTCAGTGTTAATCCTAATCACATCAGTAGAAAGCTGAGAAGTTCTAATCTGACATTTCTGTTGTTTAGTAAATCACTGCCAATAGGTATATTGCTACATAGTATTAATGTAACTGAAGCAATAAAGAAACACAAATTAAAATAAAATGATTTTGGATGATCCGTTAATTAAAAGTAATATTAAGGTACTCACAGTTATCTCTACTGTAGTGTACTGTACTTTCTCAAATTCAACAGGAACATCTAACAAGTCAAATTTATTTACAGACAACGTCTTTCTTTCTTACAGAAGAAAAGTTATTTTAACATTCTTGTGGACAATGATTCATAATATTGCCAAAAGACAAATATAAGCATTTATTTTATTGTATTATAACTCTGGATTTTCTGTTAAGTATTTTTGTAGGGTGGTTCTCTTTTCTCCATTTATCCATAACATGCTCATGCAAATATTCAGTTCTCACATAATATTCAAACACATTTAAGCTGCCGCTGTTTGAAACTTAAACCCAACATGGCATGTTTATATTAAAACATTTCACTGGCACTGGAATTAATCAGTACCTAATAACTAAGTCATCTGATGTGGATAGATGCAGATGTCAAGAATTACAACTCATATAAACCCATTCAGAAATAATTGCTAGTTGAAACACAAACGTAATAAGATCAGACAGACTAAAAACATGATCATATCCCAATATGAACTGAGTGAGTAGTTGCTTAATGCACAAACAGACATGAATTTTTATAGCCCTCCACCCGTTCCGTTTAGTCCGAACTAGACACGGTTGCTAAGCAACCATAATTCATGGACTGGCAGTAAATGTATGTTATTATGACAATAAAAAATAAACGTGAGTGAAAAGGGGAGAAAGGGAAAGGGTAAGATAGGACAGACACAAAAGAAAAATAAAGACACTCCCTTAAGGTCACTAAAACTATTAGCCTCTCTCTTACATAGTTAACATATGGGTCACAATCAAAGAAAAGTTATTAAAACTGGCCATTTGATGGTGTTTTCTAGACACTGTAATTGACAGTGAGACTGAGCGCTTTCCATGCAGTTTCAATATGACACCTGATATTGGAGCCGAGACAACAGACAGACCACTGAGAGTGGGAGGGCAGAAAGTTTCAGTCTTAATAAAATGAGAGAAATCTTTATTACAGATACTGACACATGCTAACACGCCTGTCTCCCTAAAGAATAGCAGGTTTCTATGACAGTTGAACAAGTCTCAGGTCTAGCTTTCATTTCTTCTACTTAGCTGTGACATTCAGTCACAACTGAATGTCACAGCTAAAAGCAAGATTTTCAGTTTACTGTGAAATGAAGACTTAAAATATGAAACAAATGTCACAGCAACCAGCTGCTGTGATTGGCTTTCAAAAACTCTGCCCCAGGCAACATCTTCCCTCACACAGTTTAACTGAATTAAATATGTAAGAGTGTAGTTAAAATACATCTATTGGCTGTCACTTCCAATTTTAAGACTCACTGAGATCCTACAGTTTCTGCCAGTGAGTGATGGCGAAGTATGTTTGAGCAAGACTCAAAGTGATGCGAACAGTGGCCGCTTAAAGTGTGTTGTTGCTCAGTGTTGGGTTCTGTCCATTCACCGGTGCATCTCAAACCA
Organism: Macropodus opercularis; assembly: GCA_030770545.1. Lineage (NCBI taxonomy): Eukaryota > Metazoa > Chordata > Actinopteri > Anabantiformes > Osphronemidae > Macropodus > Macropodus opercularis. The sequence continues at coordinate 4,437,873 of CM061105.1, forward strand.
CCTATGGCATAAGGTTCACACCGTGTTTCTAACTAGAAAAATATAACAATAGAACAACATATCTAGATCACTGGTTTTCATAAACACTTTTTGACTCAGAAGCTGATCCTTCCCTGCATGAAATATAGTTATAATAATCAAGAATAATCAAGCTTTATCAGATTTTCCAGGGCAAATACAAACATGGATATAAGGACATCAATCAAGTTGCTCTCTTAAGAATCTAAAGCTAATATTTAACATCCCCTTCATCTCACAGAAGCTGCAATCCTTATGCTTCCTGTTATGTTTACACATTATTTCATTATAACATTCCAATGTATAGTAATTAATTTGATTTTTTCCACTAAATGTTTAATTTATGTTCCAATATCCAGCGTTTATTTGTTTTTAAAAGGTGCTATATGAATGAAAGTCCTGCTGACTTTCTTAAGTGGTTGTAACTGATTTTAGAAATCTTATCTCAAAACACACTCCCATTATCTGTCTCCAACCCAGAAAGCATTAAAATATAGACTGTGGACTCTGAAAATGGTTAAACATTGGATTTGGTTATTCAAGTGCAAAATATAATCTGTTTTCATTAGCTTCAGTTAGAAAAAAAAAGTAAAACTAAAGTTGTACAGCATTCAATATTTAAGATCAATCACACAATGCTTCAGCGGTTGTAGTTAAACATGTTCCCAGACGTACAAAGAGAAGCTGTAATTAAATCCAATAACCGTGCTCTATTATTTAAGCAAAATAACTTAATAACAAGCAAAAAAGATTTATTTAAGACTACTCACCACAGAGAGTGTGCTAGTCATTGGGCCACTGTCCGGGCTAAATCCACTGCCATTTTGGTTCAGCATAGCAGCTCCATCTTGGCTTCCAGACATACCAGGCAGATCCATGCCCTGCAGCTGGTAGGGGTGGTGTCGAGCCGAGCTTGAAGCTGGGTTCAGAGAGTGGTACGGTCCAGACTGGGAGTTGTGGGAGAGATGAGGGGGGAGCATGTGGTCTGGCAGATTTGGGGGGGTGATGGGGGGGATGTTGAAGTCATCGTCGCCCAAACCGCCCGCTGAGTATGACTATAGGAAATAATGAAAGACAAATTATTTTATTTTTAATCACCACACTGGTTTTCCTGACGACTCGCTGGTACTGATGGGACAAAGTCAAGTTGGGAAGGGTGCTGACATATGAGGGTGGTCACAGCTTCAATGGATGGGCAGTACTGTCTTCAGCAGATTGACAACTTGTAGAATATAAGTGTTTAGAAACACAACTGTCAGACGTAATAGATGGACCAAGTGGAAAAACTGCCCATCATTGTGACCTCTGAGCTCTGAATTCAACTGAGCTACAATTCTGTGTTGTCATATATTTTTCTTCTATCAGACTAATTATCAGTAATTCCGCCTTCACAAAAGGGTCTCAGAACAAAAAGCTGCTCATTCAGCAAGAGGGCAACAGTAATTTAAATGCACTGTACATGCCAGCTCCGCCTGAGAAAAACAAACACAGGCAGATCTGTGTGTGTAAAAATACACAAGAGCTACTCTGACACACAAAAAAAAAAGACAGCAGCAGCCCTGTGTGAGACAATGAACTATTCCAATAGCAAAGAACAATACAAGGGAGAAGGGGAAAAGGGAAATAGAGTGAGAGAATTGTGCATGGGAAGAGTGAGAGACATGAGGGTGAGAAGAGAGCGAGGCAGTGGTAGAGAAGTCCTCTCATACTAATCTGACAGAGGAGATCTTTTATAGAGACTGACAGCCTTTTCTGCTTGGCTAGCCACACCAGTCTCTCCCTCTCATAATCTTTGCTCTTCATCTCTCACCATGCTTCTCCTTCTACCCCTCTTTTGCTCCCTTTGCTCTGCTAATCTCTGCCTCAACTTCCATTTGATCTCTCTCGGTCTCTCGTTCTCTTTGCCCCTCACTCTTTTCTGCCCTATCGCGAAACCCACATCAGCGATGAGTTATGAGTGTGCGCGGCTTGCGAGCCGAGTGATGACTTCTGAGTTGAGTTATATGATGTATTGTATGTGCTGACTAAGTAATTAGCAGTCAGTGCGGTAAACCGTGATCTGAGTTGACAGTTTCACCAACTTGTGGGAAACAAAAAAACAGAAATATGGAAACGTGGCTAAACAAGGAAATTCTCTCCATAAATTAAATCAGCGCAAAGACAAATACATGACGTGACTCAAAACAAACACTCTCATTATCTGCCTTTTCAAAACGATAACTGGTAAACATGTTGCTTCACTACAACATACCAGGTTATTTAGCAGATAAAAGTGGTCTCCCCTTTAAAAATAAATAGCATTTGTCAGCATGTTTTGTGCACATGTGAACACTCTGCACAGTGGACTTGAAAATAGCTGTGTCCTCATTGATTCACAAAGTATTATATAACAAAATACCCTCATTAAATGTAACAGCGACCGTATAGCATGCAACTCAAAATCCTTTCAGAAGGGCGAAGAAGATTTCTTCAGCCCTGCCAGACTGTTCTGTTCACAGGAGGCTTTAACAGCACAGCTCCACACTAGGATCTAAGAATCTGGATGAGAACTATGAAATTCATATTGTTGACATTTAAATAGCACTAACCATATGGCAATACAACAAAATATTGATTTACCGTTTGTTTTCTCTCACTCATAGCTGTATCTAGTTATGACATTAAACTCACTACACTGTGTTATCAGGATCTAACAAACCAACTGCCTGTTTCATGGTCTTGCTCATAAACACTGAGTCCTGTTGGAGCTCAAAGCTCTGCATAAATTACAATACACTGCCTGTGTGTTGTCTGCCTCTCTCTCACTCTCTCCCCCTTGTCTACTCTCTCTATCATTTTTTCAAGTTCTGCATAAATTACTCCTGTTCCGTCTCTCTGTGCTGTTCCATTCATGTCTGTACAACAACCCTCTCTCAAGCTTCTAGAAAGACTAATGTAGTCAGGATTAAGTCTTTTCAGACTTGTGTTTACACGACAAAGACACTTCTCCATGTTCATGATCGTTTCAAACTATGTGAAAAAACACACAATAACAAAGTGTGACTATTTATATCCGTTTTATAGGACAGTGAAGGAACCTAAATGTGAAGTCATTCAATTAGATCATCATCTACAATTGAAGAAATAGAGCATATAAGAGAATTTTTGGGTTGCTCATCATTATGGTGTATCATAGATTAAATTGGTCTGGACGAATTCATGTATTTTCTCACATGTCACATTCTGTTGGTGCCTATTCCACTGTTATGTCTAGTTATCCGTAATATATTGGCTGTATTAGTATGCACACCAGTGGTGTGAAGGTACATTTGCTATGCTAGTTATCGTGATGAGTGTTTTTTGGGGAATCATAAATAGTCAAATGAATCATCTAAAATAAAACCACTACACTAATGACTGTAGTATTCAATTGGAGAAAGAACAAAGTTCTTTGTCTCTTATGCTAACGTGTTTGTAGTGTTTGTTAAAGAAAAAGCCAAATGCTAAACCTAATTTATATTTAGTCACTTCACACGTCTTCAGCAGATCTAATAGATATCAAGTTCAAAAGTTAATGCAACCCAGAAAAAATGATGACAGATTGTAATCTGACTCTCAAACTGCCTCTAAAGGTGATCTGAGACAGATTTTGCCAGCCCTTTGAAAAGATGTAAATGCATCTTGTCTCCACAATCCATGTGGAATTGTTACTCCTAGTATATCAATAGACAGTCAGTAAAAATAGCCACTCACTGACTTTACAATATAACCATAGTAAAGTAGTTTCCACTAGTTATTGTTCACTGTTGTATGAAAGCAACAAGTAAAAATAGCTCCAGCCTTTTCTACATAGGCCTGTACAGTATCATCAATTACAAGACCACTGAGTTGCTGCTGTGCTTCTGTTATCCCTGTTCGTGGGCGATCTGTGTGGCAGAGAGCACTGGTGTGTATGAGCAAGAAAGTGGAGTGAGATGAGGACTGACAAGTGCAAATGGAGCCATAGATCAAGGTCAAAGCTAAACATAAAACGTCTTTCACACGATACAGTGTTTTAACCGGGGCTACGTGCGTTTTAAAGTTGTTCTCGTGAAAATTGCACTGAAATAAGATTTACAGACTTTTTTATTGAAATAAGTAACTGTAGAGATTTATGGTTGAGTTTTTGCTGCTCAGAACAGCACAAATATGTAAAGTACAGACCAACTCCCATTCTGCAAAACGTTTCCAGTAAAACCAGTATAACGACAGGTCACATACCAAACTGCCACATCTAGGAAAAGAAAACAAGTTGATGTTGCTGATTTTTCCCAATTGCATCATCAGTGTCATCATTCACGTACCCATATACATCTGAGGGATTTAAAATGTTATACCCTAGAGCAGGGGGAGGTCAAACTACGGCTCTTTTTCATCCAGCCGCTGAAGATTGGTACAGAATTCATAATGATGACTGCATTTATTTGACCTTGACCTGTAATACCTGCCGTTTTACCAGGTGGCGCAGTGACTTGACTTTGCGGAAGCTGAGCTACTCTCTGGTATTACTCTGCTACTGCTCTGAACCCATCTGCAACAATGATTGGGCCAAAGAAAAGAAAAATTCGACAGTGAATGCAGAGTGTTTCATAAGTAATGGACAAATAAATACTTATTACTGTACGGCTAAGTCTGTAAGTAAGCCTACACTGCATAGTTCACCAGCAAGCGCTGTGTAAATCCATATTGCAGCTTGGCCACGTAGTGAAGCCAGTGGTAAAACTTGTTAACTTTATCGCCGTCGTCTGTTTATTAAGTTTCTTGAAGATCACAGGGACTTACTTTACCATTTTAATGGCCGCTGGTTAAGACTGGGGAGAGTATTTCAACGAGTGTGGCAGCTCAAACAGGAACTTATCTCATTTTTGGAGCTACTTGAAAACGCTGACAATTTTTCCTGAGCTGAGTGACATACATATATACTGACACATACAAATGAGTTGAATGTGAAGCGTCAAGGGAAAGACCAGAAGATGGCACAGAGGACGGTGGCGTTGTTCGGCTCCACGTATGTGTGTGAACAGACCTTTTGTGTGATGAACACCAACAAAGCACCCCACAGATCCCAGCTGAGTGATGAACTCCTCAGACCTGTTCTGAGACTTGCCACAAACAACAAAACTAACACCAGACTTCCATGCACTGGCAAAAATGGGTGATCAAGAACACTGTTCCCACTAAAAAGTGTATTAACACTGTAATGTTTTTTTTCTGTTTATGTTTGATATGTTTACATCTTGTGGTCAATCGACCCGTCTGTCAAATTTTAAAAGTCACTGTCTGCCACCTGCAGTTAACCGTTTTGGCTGCTTTTTCGCTTCTTTGCCATATGTTCATTACAAGAAAAAAGTTAAATGAAATGGTTTCATTAGTTCTGTTGCATATTAAGTGAGCGTTTGTGTGTGTGTGTGCTATTCACCCAAGGTAGACGATGTGTGTCCGCCATGTGCGTGTCTCTCCTCCAGTGCTGAGAGGTTGGGTTTGGTGGCGTCACCTTGCTGGGAGGGTGAGAAGACTGTGGCACACGAAACTGTGGGGAAAAATCACAAAGACAACCAAAGATTCAAAACAAGCCCCGGGAATGGTGCTAGGATGGGAACACTTTGTGGCCTATGCAAGACTAAGCAACTTTCATAACATAAGTATTTGTAATCCAGAAACCATATAGGGTTCAAATGGGAGATTAGAAGAAAGTCAGAAGTATCTGTTTATACCAAACTATCGTAGGCAGTTCCACTTGCTTGGCAGGCAGTTTAATCTAAATGTCACGACTCAGTTGGTCGTTCAGCCTTCAGTCGGGTTTCCTGGATGCTGTCCTCACAAATGCATGGCAGGGGAACTTGCTTTTTTATCTGCAGCGTATGCTCGGCATTGTTCTCCGTTAGCCATGTGCTAGCTGAGCACGCCTCAGGTTTTAGGATGCTAATAAAATGCTACTCTAAGATGTTTGCGCTACGAACATATATACAAATATTGTACATGAAATGGGTAAAATAGCACAGAACATTTTAGTGCTTCATTTTTTTTTCTGTCCCTATTTCTTAGTTTTATCATAGTAAATTCACCCTGCTGCTCCATCTGCAATTCCCAAAATGACAAGGATTAGAAGGTTGAGACTGGACTAAAATTGGTCACATTCATCACTACAACCTCTGACTTTATTCACAGGTACCCCAATAATGCAACCAATAATTCTTCTTCCACACACCACTCCCCATCTTCTTATGGCACAACACTATGAATAAAACATCAAACCACAGCTTCCTATACCACACAATATTCTCTATACTGTATTTTATGAATAATGTATCTCAGTGATGTTACTTTTTAATATGGGCTTTGCTTGGTGTTGAGGTAATTCTCTCCAAACACACAAACCCATCTTTCCCTCCAGAGGCTTTACTAGGCCTCTGCAAACCTGTGTCCACAGCCATTCAAAAATAATGTTTGCTTCAAAGTGCTGTGCCAGAGCTCATGTTAAGTAATCTATCAACACCTGGTCTTTACCATGATCTTTAATTCATCATAAAACAACTCTATGTGACCACATGCTGCGGTATTCATGACCAATAGTCATGTTTTAGCATCTGAAGAGCTTTTGGTACGAGCAATTCTCTTCTTCCCATTGATATCTTTCACCATCGGTTCCTCTGCTGCAATTCATTCAATTTTGCTCCAGTTCACTCAGACTGCGACAATAAGTTAATGTTAATGCTTGTTTGAACTCCAGAAAAAACAAATGTGGGCTCTAATGTTAGATGCTGATTTCTGAGGCTGATGTAAGAATAAGAATAACATGCTTTGTTAATCCTACTTGTGGAAATTATCTGAGGGTTGCATATACAGATGATGGCACAACTACAGGTAGTGTTTCCATCTCTAGAGCAGTATTTGTTGTGGTGTGTTTTTCTGATGAAATGTTCAAAATCGAAATGTGTGTTGTAATAATAATAATTACCGTACTGTTTTTCAAGTATAGTTTCAGATTCTTAGGACTCCTTATGTATTATTATGAAGTGTATGTTTGTATTATTTAGTCACAGTTGAGTTCAAAAGACTTGCTATGATCAAATGAACCATTCGTGAGTTTGTGAGTAATCACCAGCAAGATGTAAATTCCAGTGTAACCCAGTCTAAACATAGGCATAATGACAACTGTACTTTTCTATTGATACTCTGTAAAGCAAAGCTCAATAACTGTGATACTTTGTAAGTATAATAAATGCTACAGTAGCAAAATGCCCACAGAAAACTATTTACTGACTAATGGTTACTAAGCAAAGACAGAAATTGTGACACCTATGCTTTATCCTAGTAGAAATAGAATTTAACTGTAATCCAAACTACAACACATAATTGGAGATCATGCAACATACATGTAGGATATTGATGGCTGCATATTGAGCCATCCATTTGTGAGCTTTGTGCACATCTGACATTTTCTTTTGTCTACACATGACACAGTTTGTTTTATTTGTACTCATTCATGGGTAAACATGCTTTTGATAATATACCTTACTGCTGAAGCACACCCAAGTGTTATGTGTTCCAACTGAAGAACATGTAATGTAAATGTACTTGGACACAATGAAAGGTCAGATTTTTTTTTCTCTCTCTCACGCAGTTGCAGACACACAATGCTTTTTAAAGTACAGACACTAACCTGATTTGTTGAGGCAAAGTCAAGGCCTGCTTCTGCCATACCAAGGAACATGGTGTCCCCTTCCAGCTGGCGGGAGCAAAAAGCAAGAGCAACAATGTCAATAATCAAAGGCAGTAAAGAGAGAGCAGTCAGCAAGGGGACAAATGAAGATAAGGGTAAAGCAGAACTGATAGCAGTAGGTCCACTATTTGCATGTCATCTCCCTCACATTGACCAGAGAAAGCTGAGCTCATGGGCTATGAACATGTACTGACTAATCGATATAATATATCACCTCCTCCCCACTATTTCAATAAATACCTTAATTACACGAAATCTTAAACACCAGATTTAACTGACATTAACAACCCTACAGTAACAAAATTTCATTTTGGAGGATGATCAGCGTTTTGAGAACGCATTTTAAATGTCGTTAAACAGGTACTTTACAATGTCATGACTCAACATGTCATGTCACGTCTGTCAACATGTTTTGTAATTTTCTACTGGCGCCAAACACTATATCTGTCTGGTTCTCGCCTGTAAAATTAAAGCAAAAAATCAAATGCTTCTTTGTGCAGTGTTCTTCCCCTCTTTCCTCTATCAAGCTTTGGTCTGTCCTTCTACTACTACAGACGACGAGTCATATTCAGGAAGGCCATGGTTTGGTTCAGGGCTCGATTTCAGAGCTACCAATCAGTTGCTCGTCTTTTGTTTTGCTTGACGGGATATGGACACAGGAAAAAAAATGTTTATTTAAATGACAAATATTGTGTAACACAAAAAGACCCATTGATTGGTTATTTCTAAGCTGATAAAAGACAATTGTGATCTTTTATGTCTTTTATGTCAACACCTCCATCAAACCTAAAAACTAATGATGAAAAATGCACATGAACAAGTTTAAAAACTGGTTGAACAACCTTCGGCAACAGGTTCATTTCTTGCCACTGTAGACGTAGATATCAGCGGCACTGTCGTAATTTGTCACACACTTCATTACTTTTCCACCAACACACACAAAAGGTATAGAAGCAAACTACGCCTTCAGGCCAACATGTTCATATTGACCATAGAATTCCTTCTTTCTTCGCACACCAGAGAGTGAAAGCATGGCAACACACATCCATCACAGCACAGAAATGGCAATGACATTCCAAATCTGTGTAGGCTACGAGAAGGAGCCATGCTGCAAATGTGACCATGCAGTACTGTCTCTCCGGCCTAAGACTGATCGTTACACAACTACAGCTTTCTAGAGATTTGTTTTCTGATTTATTAACCAAGAATGTACCCAAATAATTTGAGTGCTTGCCAAATAACTCCAACAATCCTACTTCAACTCCAGCTGGGGTCATTTGCTACAAGTCGAACTCTCTCCCTGTCTTACAATTACTTGTCTGCCTTGTCTGCCACACAGCTAATAAATAAATCAATCGTATGTAAGTGAGGGACACAAAGTGATGTCCTCAAAAGGGAGAGTCAGCAGTCTAAAAACAATGCCTTGACCTTTAACAAACCCAACTACCCTTCTACACATACAGCAAAACTACAAAATCTCAACTTATAAAACAAATCCTTAATACTGCACTGTCCACACACTAGACAAACACTGGCTCGTGCACATATACAGACAGAGCACACATTCATACAAACAGACACATACAAGTGGACAGGTGGACAGGCAGGTGTAACTGCCCCATCCATTTACCAGCTGTTGGGTATAATGCAAATGAGGTGTAGGTTTACAAAGTCAACAGAAAGCCAAAACAGGAGCTGCGACGCACCTCGCACACACTCTGTGCTTGCTGACTCGTAGAAGTAACAGCTCGTTTTAACGTTTCACATGAAGCATGTGAATACAAATCTTGGATTTAAGTGAAAGTTAAAAAAACAAAAACCTGTTTCAAAGCTAATGTGTATACATATTTCTCTTAAAGCATTTTTTAAGCAATCAAATGTCGTTCAGGAAAGCCCTAAGGGTATAACTTGACCTTAACTTAATAATAATCTATAATGTCAAACATTTGTTTCTCATAAGTGACGTTTTGCTGCATTTATATTCATTTTATTAAGTATGATCTAACCTCACTGTGATATTGGCAACAAAAGACTAAAGAAGACGTACTGAACTCAGATTTCTGTAAGTCTCAAAACCTAAATAAACTGTGACCTTGCGTATGTAGAACTATTCAAACGTCAACTTTAACCATTCGTAGATGCTGAGCACAGTGGCTGACGTGTCCCTACTTTCCAAAGGACAAACAAGAGCTTTCAACCAAGTGTCCAGCGAGTACCGTCGAAAAGAGAAAAGATGAGGATAGAGGGGGAAGAAGCCCAAAGAGAGAAACGGCGATGATTTCCATTCAGCAGGTGCTCAGTATGAGACGCAGAGTGGAACCTATTTCACTTTTCTTTAGGACAGACAAGAGAAACCTTAAGGACTGCCAGTGATTTCATAGCAACACAAACCAGCACGTGGAGAATTAACAGTGCTGGATAAGTGTAAGTGATAATGATTTTAACAAATATATAGGAGTCCAGTAAGTCACTAACGAAATTCCCCCTATATATATATATATGAATGCGCTTTGTAGTCAGACCAGATTACCCTGTCTCTCTCCTCTCTGCTGCTTCCTCCTCTCATTCCTCTCTGTATGTGTGTATTTGTGTGGGTAAAGCAGACGTTTGAATAACAAACAGCCATCTAAGTGGGTCAGGGTCGAGGGGGTGGGGGGGTGGGGGGGGAACTATTAGGATGACAGACAAGGACAAAGAAAAAGAGAGAAATACAGTTTATGGGGGAAAGGGGTGGATACAGTAAGGCAGAGAGAGAAGGAGATGTTGAGAGAAATAAAATGTGAAGTTGATAAGAGGATGGAGGAAGAGGTAAGCGGAGGTGACGTGAGGGAGCGGGATGTTGGGGGGTGGGGGGGTGGGGATGAGTAAGTAGACAGAGATCTCACAAAAAGCAATGTCAGTCACTTCATATTCATTCAGAAAATCTTTTTGTCAGGAGATATATAGATATAGTAGAACTGTGGGAAGGGGGCATTTCTGACCTTTATTTACCTCAAGGATAAATTTAAAAAAACAACAATACTAATTATGGATTAAACTGTAACTTAACTTAGCATATGTTTAAAAGAAAGAAACTGCAATAAACTTTAAGAGGTTCAAAGTCAACAACCCTGCCTATAGTATATTGTTTGTTCAGTCTGATTTCCTCCCCAACAACAGCTGGAAGATGGCAACATACTGTAAGTTGTCATGAGATGCCTTTCTGTAAATGTGTCGCTGTTGAATTGCTTGAGAAAACGTTTGAATCACTTGTGGTTTTGTGAAACTATTCAGATGGACTGGACCTAATAGGTTTTGGCTGACTCTAAACTGTACTGGGTGATATAAATCAACAGTGATCCCTGCAGAGTGTGCTGTAAATGAAAATGAGACTTTGAGACTTGGTGTTTATGCGTGTGGGGGTAGAAAAAGGAAACTGACATTCACAGCAATTGTTTATCTGTCTTATCTCTGTCACCATGACAACAATGTATACAGAATTATAAACTGTCTTCGCCCTGGCTGTAAATCAAGTTTGTGTTTGCATGATGCGTCACTTTAGTATGTATAACTTACAATCATGCACATGGAGGGAAATTCTACATTTGTAAAATGCGTGTGTTCCCCAAACCTCTTTGCACATACATGTGAGGACTCACCTTACTTGTGAGAACCGGCATTTGTTCTATGTTTGGGTAGGGTTAGGTGAGTAGGTTAAAGTTAACACAACTCTCCAGTAAATTAGTTTAGTTCAGGATCATGAAAACAAACATAGGTGTGTATGCATTTGTATATATTGTGTGGACAAATACTATTGAAAGTGCCAGATTCTGGCTTGTCCTAACAAGCTGTAAAAGGCTGTTGGAGTGTGGAGACTTTAGGGTTTAGGTTCCAATTAGGTAAATATAGGCTGAGAGTTACACTGAGTATTTAACCGGATCCAGCTGTGGTGTGATGATCCTGAGTTTTGCTTTGGTTTCTACCTTGGCTAAGTTGGTTTAGTTGTTAAATTTACAGTTTATTTACAGTATTTCTTGTTATTTCGTACCTGTTGTGCTGTGTACAGGCAAAGGCCAAACTTTACAACAGAAATACACAAACGCAAAGCTTTCGTCACTGAACTTGTAGCCTCCTACAACTACAGAAGTACTAGTACCAGTCCGACTTTAATAACCAAATATGACATATTAAATGACAGAAGAAACATTTTAAGTTTTCTACTGCTAAATTAAATTCTCCGTCACCCATAGCTAAAGATGTCTACTGCCAGCTGTTCTGATGACAGCGACATTCGTTATGAGGTTGTAATTAGTGAATGTTTGCTACAGTGTAGAAATATTTTCATTGTTCTATCTCTATAGAACAATCTCTATTCGCACCTCAAAATGCCACATACAGATGTTTATGTTAATTTAACTACACAATTATTGAAGTTTCACTGGCCCACAAATGAAATGTATGACTTGTGCAAGTTGTGACTACTTTAAAATCCACGTCTGACTTCCCAGATAAAACACAAACTTCCTGAAAACTTTGAAGTCAAAAATAGTTTAGACAGCAGAAGGAAAAGGGTCCATAGAGTTTACACGTTGCAAATGTGACACGTTTCTTTTAATATACCCACAGTAATTAGTACTTCACTGCAACATGTACCACTATATGATCATGAACAAAAGCTGGGTGCTAAAGAAAAACTGACTGCAACAATGGCCCAGGAACTGATCCAGTGTCTTCCATCACAAGTTAATTGATCCAAGGCATTGTCACTAACACAGTACACGCACATTCGCACAAAACGATGCGGCAGTGATTGCAGTATGTGACTTGATTGCAATATGTTTGTTTTGGAAACGAATTTCTGATAATTAGTCTCTTCTGGCACTGGTCTATCTCCACCCATCTGTTCTATTTGGCATCCCTCCACCAACCAGGAGTCCCTCATCGCTCCATCCCTGTGATTCAACCAACTGAAACACCTTCAGCCACATCAACATACAAGCAACAGTGCTGAAAGTCACCCAATCATCAGTGAGCACCAGGGGTGGGGGCCTGAGGGGAGTCTGGCAAGTCGTTCTGTTGTGAAACGGACAGCCAGCACGGACAGACGGACAGACAGATTGACTGGTTGTGTTTCTGATAGATAATTAGATGAGATGCCGACACTTTGGCTGGTTGAAAAACTGTAGAGAGAAACAATGGGAATGTACAGTAAACCGTTTTAAGTAGCTGTGACTGTATTACCCAAATGTTTCTTCATCATCGCACTGATGTCTGCTGCTGATTGAAGTGCGAGTGGAGATACAAGACAGGCCATTTAAAATGTGATAACTAATCAAAATTACACAAAATATATGGTGGTTCATTTTGGTTATACTGTGAGTATTTGCTAGCGATGACAATACGTTACCAGAGCCAACTCATGTGGAGCAGATTTATTATTACAAGAACAAAAAAAGCAGGTACAAATAGGTACCCAGCACAGAGGAATTAGAGCCTGGGGTTGGATGGTGGTTGCAGAGGTGTGATGTAGTCTAAACTAATTTCACTAAACTACCCCCACACCGCCAGAACCTAGCAAGTACTTTTTTTTTTTTGCAAATACTGCATAAAAAAAAAGCCTATGACTGTAAGCAAGAATGTATATGAAACTGTGCAGTTAAATTCTCTCCTAACCAAGTATCAACACCTAGACTGACAGAGAGCTGACATGCAAAACACCCTGAAACACAAGCAGCTAAATGGATTTGATTATTTTTCATATTATCACTAAGCAGTTCAGTATTGACAGACAGGTAAAGGTATGAAAATGACAGAAAGACTAGTAGGAAAATTAAGTTTTGCATTTTTTTTTAGTATAGGGTCACAGTAGAAATGAAACCATGAATTTAAAAACAGATGAGTGATTTGCGATTTAACACAAGTCATGCACATTTTAAAATAGCTGTTAAACTGTCCTTCTGCCCCTTCTGCTTTTCTACATTATTTAAATCACCCTGTCCCAGGTTACAAGTATTCTCCTGTTCGTTGCAAAGGTCTGCTCCACTTCTCCGTGTGCTCTCTTACTCTCTGTTTGCTTTAGAAATACCTCACCCAGCTTTCACAATCATGTTTGCATTAGTCTCTCTCTCTCCAGAAACCTAACCTTCCCTCCCTCTCCTACCTTATTTGATTCCCCACCTCTCCTCTTTTCTCGCTTTACACTCTATCTTTCTTAAAGCCACAAATACATATAGAATTTGTAACTAAAATCTCCAACACAATCTCCTTACAATTTACTGTACCTGTCTGTGTAGACTCTCTATGACTGACTCTATGACCCTGACTCCCAATCAGACTTCCACATGGCTGTCTCACTTCTTTTCATTTATCCAGACTCTATGTGATTAAACTGTGCACGTGCGTCACAATCGGGGTTATGAGCTGGTTGCTGGACACTGCAAAAACTAGCGTATTGTTAGGTTGCTTTGTTAACAGAGGTATTATGACTCAGTGAAGACACAAATTTGTCCTGCAATATTGTAGCCATAAAAATAAACACTTCCATCTGCCATTTGTTGACCATTCAGCCAATGAATCAATCATCAGTGCATATAATTCAAATCCTATTTTAAATAAGAATCCTTTCAGATAAGATATAAAGGTTAGAACATTACAGAGGGATGCATTAGGCAAAAATTTGCAGAAATTATGTTTTACCAGGAAACTGCAAACGGTAATAGCTACTCTAATATCTATGATGTCCACCTCGGTTTGCATACTATAGCAACAAACCATAGCTTTCAACTGTAATTTAAGCCGTAATTATAGTGTCCAAAAGTATCTGATCACTGATGGTGAAGGTGTAAACTGCAGGACGTTCGCACCAGAATCTGAGGAGATAGTGTGGTTCGGGTTAGGCAACAAAAGCACTTTGGTTGAGGTTAGTGAAATATTATGAATAGAATTAAACATTAATAAAACGATTTCTTGCATTTCAGTTACGTGATAACCAAACTAACCACAGTGCTGAATCATAACCATAAAAGAGGTTACTCGTGCATTAGTGATAAGACGTAAGCAAACATAAACGTGGTACCAAACATTTTGAGCACCAGTAACAAAGTCATATCCTTAAATATGTGGCCTGAAACTATGTTTAAAGTCTTAATACACCTACGTGTATTTGATTTGGCAATGTAAGACGTGGAAGATTATGATTATGGACATGATATGCAGAAACTGAGGTGACTCTGTAATGTGTCTAAAATGGAAAATGTTTACTGTACTGCTCTTTACTGTACATTAACACGTCTGTAATCTTTCTCAAACACACACTTCTTTCTCTTTCACACATCACTTTGCCCTGTTCCTCTTCCCTTTTTTTCTCTCATTGTTTCTTCTGTGCCTCCTACTTTCCTCTCCTACTTCCTGTCTCTCTCCCCCTTTCCTCTGCTTTACCCCTCTCTCTTCTCTTTCTTTTTTTATATAACCTCTGTCTCCGTTTCTTGCTCTATCGCTGTTCCCCCACACTAGTAATACGATCTCTTCTATCAGGCCGAGAGAGCCGTGAATCAAAAGGCAGAGAGAGAAAAATATTACAAGCGTTAGTGGGCCCACCCCCACCCCCACTGCTCTCTCTCTCTCTCTTTCTGTCAGTCTCTCTCTTTCTCATCTGCAACATCCCTACCCCCAATAACCCTCTCTCTACCTCTCTCTCCAGTCCCTACCCCCAACCGCACAGCTCGCTCTACATCCCCAGCTTCTCTCTTCCGTCTCTCCCTCCCTCTTTCTGAAACAAATACACTCACTGGTGACAACACGTTGCACTGCGATGTGATTCTGTGTGCACAACATTTCTACACTTTCAGGGCTTCAAAACAGCAGGGTGATCTACTGTGCCATCACATATTTTCAAACATTTCAACCTCCAGTGATAATATAAACTAGATAATAAAAAATATAAATGTGAAATTCAGGTCCACATCTGCAGATAACGATATGCCACAGTCAGCTACACAATGCACAGAGAGTGATTTAGCCCATTCCACCTGTATGTGATACATAAAAATGTCCTAGTGTGCTGCGTTTGTAATTACCATTGTTAACCAACCTGTATATTTGAAAAAGCAGTGCCAGTTAAATATTAAATATTACAGCTTTATCATTTGCATTCAAGACGCACAAAAAGCTACTTTGTTTATAGGCAGTTAGACATCGTTCTGCATTGATCTCTCAAAATGGTTGGTTCTGTGTGTAAGAAGCGGTCATTTATAACAACTCTTGTATTAGGCCGATACAAAATACAGACAGGCAGTCATCATACGCACAGGCCCATGAGGCAGAGGTTGTTTGTTCATACCCACAAAATGTGAACACAATTCCAACACAGCTGTCACCTTTTACACACAACAACTCAGAATTGAACAGTTCATATCGCACAGGTCTGCATGGGGAGAACTGTGCAGAGAAGCAGAGGGAGACTAGTAGAAGAAGTAGAAGACCAAGAACATTCATTAGCAAGTACTGTACACCTGGCGTTGTTCATAGGATGACAATGAGGGAAGCAGGACAAAGAGTCCAACACAATTTAAGCAAGTTCTCCGTAGCCGGTATCATCTGGACATTCAAAGAAAGAGAACTGCTTCTTGTTGAACAATGAAGACATATACGATAATGTTAGTGGCTCTACACATTCGTAAGTGCTTTTTCTCCTTTGTAGAACTGAAAGACGACCAAACGACAAAGTGCTCTTTTCTCAAGAAACACTCACTTTTCTACACGGTGCTTGCATTTAGAATACACGTTTTCTGTTACTGTAACTACAAGCCCTGGATGCTGTGTCTTAGATTATGTTACATAGTGTCTAAAGTTTTTATTTGCTGTGTGTGTTGGATCTGAGCACATTGTCTGGTTTTGAACACAGGATAACTACTTTTGAGGTGATACTTTAGTCTGGGGATTTGTGCTTTCAACTATTGGGAAAAACTGTCATTAGTCATGGAAGCCAACACCAGTCTCCTATGTCACCTGACCACTTCTATTCCAGCAATAAAGTCAGGTGTGATTTGTTTGGTAAGGACACTCTAAAATAATCATTTACTAAAAGATACATCATCAGTGATGAGCATTCTCACTTATAAGCACTTGACACAGTAAAATAAAGTAAAATAAGTAAGATGAAGACTTAGGAGAGTGATGTAAAGGTGTTTAGTAACCACTATAGATTCGCACACAGTTAACAACACAGGGGCCAGCTAAGAAAGTGACCACTCATTTACACAGAGTAAGTTTTGCAATATTAAAATGCAGAGTTGCTACAGCCAGAGAAGCTGTAAGATGTAAAGCTGTACACCATACCATGTATAATATTGGCCGTCTAACTTGTTCCATGTGCTTTAGCTGCACACACAAATACATCTGCAAATACAAGACCAAAATAATTAACTGAACTGTAACTGAAACCTGAACTGAGAGATAAACATTTCCATACTGCAGGACCATGAATTAGCAGCAAACAGCTAGCAACACTAGCAAAACTGGCATAAAGATATTCAAAACTATACAACAGTAGCAACATTATCAGTATGTTACAGTATCTTATTGTATTGTGCTATAATTACAACAAGAAAGGTTAATAATCTGTCGTTAGTGATAAGTATAAGCATAAGAAATTCATCTCTGTCAAACGAGCAGTCATCTTTGATTAGTCACATCATGTTTGAATACACAAAAACACATTTGGATACTGGTTTCAGGCTTGTGTGGTGAATCAGACCTTTGAACTTGGTCTGGAAGTGGAAAAGCACAAGCTTCCTAAACACCCAAATAAACTTAAATGTCACCAGAGATAGATAACATAAATACAGCACTTACGTAAAGAAATAAGCCCTTATAAGCTGCGGTAGTGCATGTTCTTCTCACTTTAACTCGCGATCTAATCATAACATCTGTTTATTTGAGCTTCACTGCGTTTGTGTTGATTGGTGAAGTTTTAATTAAAGCTGCCCTGAAATCACAAAAACACACAAAAAAAACAATCGCGAAATAAAAATTCAGCCTGTGTCCCATCTACTGAGTGTCGAGTATCAGCTACTGGAGGAATGTAGTTACCTTCAGCGTGCGCGTTAATTAAGTGGACCCTAATAAATCAATTAATTACCACGTAATGAGCAATGAGCAGAGGGTGGAGGCACAGAGACGACAGACTGATAAACAGACCTCCAGCTCTAGACAAAGGTAAACAGCTTTAGTTGCGTCATTTCATTTCTTCCTTACCTTGGTGGTCCCATAAACAGGGTCAGGGTAGGAGTGTTGCCCCAGTCTTGTGTGGTCTGACGCGGCCAGAGGCTGAGGAGGCGGCGGGTAAACTGTCACATCCATAGCTGAAAATCCATCCACTTCTCCCCGCTCCTCTTCTTCTTCTTCTTCTTCTTCTTCCTCTTCTTCTTCTTCTTCTTCTACTTCTTCCCCCTTTTTTTTTCCTCCTTTGCTCTGCGCGTCTGTTAAAAGCTTTAGCTACTTTGGTTTTATTTTTTTCTATATATAAATACAGAAAGTTGTAAGGGTTTTTTTTTTAGCGACTCCACAGACGACAACAAGGAGAAACGGAAAGGAGGTAACGTCGTAGGCTTCTTTAGGCGAAAACACGCGTAAATTAGAGAAGAAACGCCAGGAGTGAAGATGCGGTGAAGTTTAGGCTGATGCTCGTCTCCCCTCGCCGGCTGCCGCGCTTCACTGACTGCTGACGTTACTCAGCGTAGCAAACTTCCCGGTAAACGCACTTTTTGGTAATAAAAGTAACGTTAAAAGGCGAAGGTGGATGTTGTACCTACAGTATCAAGCAGCGGACCCTGGTCTGGTGCTCTGTCCCCGTCCGGGACTGTGTGCTGCTCTGGTGCTGCTAGTGCGCGTGTGCTCGGTGCGGCGGTAGCTCGCGCCCCACTCATACAAAGACCTCCTTCATCCAGGCTTAGCCACAACAGGCCGGACGTGTGGTTTCTTACAAAATAAAAGCCCGTCGAATGAAAACCCAAACATGGCATAACTACCTGATTAAACTCGGTCTAATCGACTGAAGCGATGACGCTGAATGAAAATTAAATCGATAATAGCTGCTAACTTTGTCAGTGCGTTCGTGAAACGATTACTCTCTGTCGGGAAATGATTCTATTTTGACAGTGGCTGACACTACATTGTTAAATTTTACTAGCTTGATAGGAATCCGACCCCGAGAGAACGGTGGACTGTGCTCCATCTAGAGGGGGACAAGGTGCAGAAGAGATCCAGAGATTCTGTGGCTAACATGAATTTAATATGTCAATCGATCGTTGTTTAATTACAGCCTTTGGATGATCATGGGCATGAAACTAGAGGGGGAGCCGCCACCCTTACCACCCTGTACTCCTGCCCTAGCTTTTCAACTTCTCATGAAAAGACAAATACATGTTTTATGAAGTCCATCTTCAACTGTACTTAAAAAAAAAAGTTTAACATGAATAATTCATTATCTTTGCACAAAACTTGCTAGAACTCCTGTTCTAAAACGGCAACGCCACTGTTTTTAAATTCCTGCACAAAAAATCAAGAGATACTAGTGAGTCCAGCATTTATACGTAGTTGTGGGCTAAAAACAAGAAGAAGAAGAAGAAGAAGTAGAATGTGTTTTAGACAAAAGTATACTTTCAATACTGTACCTGTTCATTTAGCGTCTGCTCTTTCTTGTGATTGTGGACAGTTGTGATTCTTCCCATTCATCATCCTGCTCCTCTGAGATATTCTAACAAACCTTTGAGTCATTTGTTTTTCAAACCAAAAGATTTAATAACTGAGCATCTGTTCCTTAGTGTGGGATTTAAAAGAAGTGCCTTGAGTAGTGAGATGGACAATAACATAACGTAAGGCTATGTCCACAACTCTTATAGTAAACCATCGCCACCAGGTTGCCATGTGTATTACAGACGGGGGTTTTCTTTCAGCAGAGACTGACAGCAATAAGGAGGTTGAGCTGGGCTGGTGCCCCTTATTGTTCAGTCTGTTTACTGAGAGAAGCTGTAGGTTTATGTTGCCCAGCATTATTGCTCCACTCTTCCTGTGATCACCATCCTCCCCCCACACCTCTTTAGTGTAGAAACTGGAAGTGTGGTTGGCTAGCTGTGCACCGTTAGAGAAGCTGCCAGGGTCTGAACTTCTTTTTCCATCACTCTCTCTTCTTTAAACAATAACTGTTTGTGTCAGTGCTCAGAGCGAAACACAGTGTATGTTTTTTCTAAGCCTAAGACAGTTTACTACTATGTGTCAGTTTCACACCTCTCATTGTGCCAGCCAGAACCACTGCACATAGGGGTCGTGTCATGCACACAGCAACACAAGATTCTTTTATGCAGTAACAAACTTAAATAAATCCCAGAAAAGCATCTTTTCCTCACTCGAGACGACAACAGAATATGCGAACGATCCAACAGAGGCAGTAAATAAAACAGCAAGATGGGCTTCGAGAAATTGAAGCCTGGTGAATTTTATTTTTAAATGACAAAACAACACATTTCCATTAAACCTACAAATAAATACAAGTACGTAGTAGTAAAAAACAAAGAGACGTGGTCTTCTACCCACCTACACACACACACACACACACAAATATGCACGTCTCACTGGTTCACTTAAACAGATGGTCACATATGCATATCCAATCACGAACACATAAAGTACCAGCAGACACACATATAATGATACTCTTGTGGTAGCACATGCATACAAGTATGTGTATAATTATGCTGCCAACACAGAGCCTCATGCACCCAGAAGTACAGACACACTGCAGAGTTTGTACACACACGAAATAGGTGTCATAGAAATGCATTTTCTTTTTTTCTTGCATTCCAAAATACACACACACACACACACACCCACACACACACACACACACTACAACCCACACATGCTTATTGAACATACATAGTGTACAATTTACCCATCCCCCCCCACATACACACATACATATATGCACCCTCCCCTCTGAAAAAGGCATAATTCACTTCCACATTCTCCTCCCCCACACACAGTTCGTCTCTATAAAACTCCACACACACTGTAGGCACAGACACTAAACCCTGCCTGCACATATTATGCCCTAAACCAATCAAACGCACCCTCACACACTTGTCTACCTATATGCGCTCCCTCTCTGCCTCATGCAGTTCTCCGATTTCCATGAGCTTTTCAACATATCTGACGGCTTCAAACAGTAACGTAGCATTTGAATGATGTGTGTCTCTTCACGGTGGGGAGATTACATTATAGATTCATGGCAAAGCAATCTGCTCCTGGGTAAAAACAGCCAGCTCTTTAGCTTTTCCAATAAGAACGAGAAGATGTTGAAGCAGAAAGAATCAGCAAGTTTATTAAATGAATTGAACTGGCCAGAAAAAAGCTGAATTACCTCGCTATTACTTTGCATGACAAGAAGCAGATGCCAGTGTGAAAACAATAGGCAAATGCTGTTCAGTGCTGCCTTGTTTATGGATTATATTTCTCGTAGGTCTTCTCCTGTTTTAATCTCCTTTTGGAGATTAACCATTAAACATTCAAACAGTCCGAAGAAAAAATAAGAAATAAGTCTTCCTAAATGAAAATGGGGGAACGTGGAAGACGAACAACCATCTGAGCAACGTTTCATCAATCAGGACTTTATGGGGAAGTGGTTGGATGGATGCCACGCTGAGAGTGTAAGGGCAATAACGGGGCAATAATGAGACAAAAACCCAACTCTCTGGGCAGAACTCTATGCACCGTGCCCCGGTAAAAGCTAACGTCTGCTCATCGCCTGTTAGTATCATCCCTGTGGTGATGCATGGGGACGGCAGCATTAAGAATATGGCTACGCTTGTATGCAGAGTTTCAACATTAACGTAATCGATCCATGAATAAAGACTGAAGCGAGCAAAATGCAAAATGCTTACTTCCTGTTAAAAAGACATAGGATTGACATTAACTTGTATGACCCTTATACAAACCAACATATGCAGCCGTTCTTTGTATCTAGCACATACTCCCCCACACAATGTGTAGATACGCACACGCACACACACAGCTCCTCTGATCTGGAAGTCTCATATTCAATGAATGTCAAGTCCGCTGAATTCATTTGCACATTTTTAGCTGAGGGTCGATGCATCATTCAGGCTTATTTTTCCTGCTGTCACTGTTTCACACCCAGTCTCATCATTATTTCATACTGGGCTATTTATTATGCTACTGTAACACATATGTGCACATAGCCACACACACACATTGTCCAAAATATCAGCTCAGTTTTTGTGCCTAAAATACACTATTCAGAATGTAAAAATGAAGGTTATGCTGCAGTTAGTGTTGCTTTTACTGGGTTCAACACTTCCTTTGCTCTCTTTTACAGCGGCAGGATCATGTATCATTAATGATGTTAGCATCATAGGAATAAATAAAATACTGTAGGTGTATGTCAGCAAAGTAATGCATTCAACATCTTACTCAACCAAAAGTACACATCAAGGAAATATTGTTAGATCTACTTGCATATCACATGTACTTGTAAGTGTCCTCAGTCCACAAAATTAAGATTGATGATCAATCTGAAATTATTCATGTGAAGGAAAGAAAAAGTCATTGTGCACACATCCGTCAATATTTTCCATCCTTTTAATCTTTTAATCTTTTGTGGGACAAAAAAAACAGTAAGCAGACAAACCAAATGACAAATATGTCCGAGCCATGTCATCTGGAAACCTTGTCTCTAATTGAGCCAAAATTTGACTGCAGGGGGCAATGAAAAATGATTGGCACAGGTTTTCATAGTTATTGCTTTTTAATTGTTTGTCTAAATGTCCCTAATAAGGATTTCCTAAAAACGTACAGGGGAATTTGACTGTGTTTATTATAAAGATGTTTATATAAGGGTAAACTGAGTGGATTGTGTCTGCTTGAAATTGCTGGTGTGGAGTCAGAAAAAAGTGAACTTTTGAAAGGGAAAAACAAGATTTTGGAAAAGGAAGAAGAACAGGAAGAGGAGGGAGAAGAAAAGGCGTCATGAAAGGCTTAACTTTTAGCTTTTAACTGCCTTTCAACGGTTTAGCTATAGATGTTACAAAATCATCTTTTAAATTGTGTTTTTATTGGACGGCATAAATAAAGCTACGCCATAAAAATGACCTTGAACCACCAGAAAAAACAGGATGGTGATTAGTGGTGGAATTATTAAATCTCCGACTGATGTTTTGGGGTCAGCAAGAGCTTTTTATGGCAAGACAGAAATAGGCTACATACGCACGCTGATGAAGAGCAGTAAACAGTTGCAGGGACTTATTGTATCTCTGGGTACTGTGTCAGGTTGTTGTCATACTTTCTAATCAAGCAAGAATAAAAGCACCAGGCTCCCCCTAAACCATACAGAACCAAAGTTCAGTCAGTCTTTCTCTTGTCACAATAAAATACACTTCATTCAACTTATTTTCTCACACACAAACAAGTAGTATCATAGAATAACACAATAGCTTGGTGAAATAGTTTTGTGTGTAAAAGCAAAAGAAAGTAAACCGGAAAACAAAGTAGTTATTACTCCTAGTTTTATTGTGAAATTGTTGAAAACATGTGCCCCTGTCTCTGCTGGGCAGCTAAGGCAGGTCTGTGTTACCATAAATAAATCCAGGATATTCAAAAGAGACACCCAAGCACCAGCAGCAGCAGCAGTAGACTTTACAGGATGATGCCTCCAACCGCTTTCTCAAAGTCTCAATTCCAATGAACCAATGATTTTATTTCATGAAAATGAAATCATTCTCTTTTGTGTGTTGGGGACTAGGATCTGTTTTATAAAGCTTTCCAGATTTGTCGCCAAACCAAACTGCCACGTCACCCTGCCACCCTCTACGTCCACCGCTGCCCAGATGTTCACTTTCAACGTATGCTTCAGTGGGTGTAGGAAACACCAGGTTCAGAATGATGGTGTTGTGCTGGATGTTCATGTATCTGGCTGCTAATACCGACACCCCGGCCGACCAGCGGGATAATCCATTTTAACATTTATAGAGCAGTTTATGTGCGGTATATTATAGGGCTATCTATTATGACACTACACCCCCCCCACACACACATACACAACGGCTGAATGGTCTAATGCAATGACACAGAGAGATTGATTCAGGCTCCTAAACAGGCCACATGCCTTTGTTTTAAATAACTCTTCTCTTCTCTTCTCTTCTCTTCTCTTCTCTTCTCTTCTCTTCTCTTCTCGTCTCTTCTCTTCTCTTCTCTTCTCTTCTCTTCTCTTCTCTTCTCTTCTCTTCTCTTCTCTTCTCTTCTCTTCTCTTCTCTTCTCTTCTCTTCTCTTCTCTTCTCTTCTCTTCTCTTCTCTTCTCCGCCATATTCCATTGTTTCACCCAGATCTTAATGAATGTTTGACCCTGTGTTCGCATGGGCACTAATACGTCCTGTTACCGCGGCATAAAAGCAGAATGCAAAAACAAGCAATATGCGCCACAATAGACAGGCAAAAAGCAAGAGAGGCAAATTGGGAGAAAAAAGAAAAATAAGGAGAGAGAGAGGGAGAAAGCTCAAACAGGGAGAAATGAAGCACAGCACATCAATCATTACAATGATTATTATGGCAGTTGTCATGGCAACACTCTCCCATCCCCCTCGCCCTCTCTCTCTCTCTTCTCTTCTCCTATCGTCTACTCTCCTTCTCTTTCACTCTAAAATCAATTCCGATCCACTTAAATGCCATTATTGGCACAGTAAAGCTAGTGTATGTGTAGAACAGAGCAGAGGGGAGAAGCTATTTCATTTTGTTTTATGTTGCATTTTCATTTTCCTAAATCATTACAGCTATGTGTTTACTATGAACGGAGAGAACAACAGTACATCTCTTCTGGCTGCTTAATAATACTACTCTTGATGTTATGCAGTAAAAAAAAACAACAGAGAAGAAAATGAGCAGGTTTGAAGCTGGTTCCAAATCCAAATCCTTCCGCTTTTCTCACATTGACAGTTAGAAGGACTGAGGGTTTATGGGAAACATACAAACATCACTACAAAGTCCATGTAGTAGGAGTATTGGTCAGTGAGAAATAACTTCTCTGATTGGTTAGAAAGGTGAACTTCACGCAGATGTTTTGAGGAAAGAATCAATTGCTATTTGATAGAACTTTCTTTTTTTTTTCAAACTTCATAGAAATGTAACCGATGTAAACAGTGTAACTTCAAGTTACAAACACTGTCCATTGATTTATAATTTACTTCATGATGTTGATCAATCCAGCTTGACTGAAAGTGCAGAACATCCATGAAACTAAAGCCCAGTACATGATTTTATGTCAATAAAAACCTTTCAAGCGTTCTAACCTGCTGTAATTTTAGAGCCATGTAGTTTCATTATTGATATTGATCCATTACAGTATTAGCCCAGGCTAATACTTCAGACTAAAAAAAGACACAGAGCGAGCTACGACCACAACATGACATGCAGGAAAACATGACGGCCTGTAACTGGAGTCCAACACATTACTCATCAGGTGTCATTGGTTGATTTTAATTTCAAGCATCGGGTCACTGTCCAAGCCTACTTTTGTTTAAGCCAGCAAGCTCCACTTTGAACACATTAAAACACTTCACCCGTTTTCTGATCACATGATCAAACTTGAACTGTGGGCTTTGTCCTTTGTGTGGTCATTGTTCTATGTCAGCCATGGTCCAACTGAATGTAACTGAATTGAACGCAACGAAATCAGGTTGTCAGGCGCCTCATCGAAGCTCTGAGCTTGATCACCTTACGTCAGAATGAAGGTGGCGCTTTTGCCAGAAGCCGTCTAATGCGATCTGTGGGTTTTCCTCAAAACACAAAGCACATTACGTAATTGCGTTAGTCTAACTTTATCACACATCGTCATATCTTGCATATTTTTAATTCATCGTTTCAGTGCTTCTCCCTTTGCTTCTCCTTCTTCAGAAACACCATGAGAAGCAATATCCAGATTTAACATTACTGCAGTACACATCTGCTCCCTCTCCCCCTCGCCTTGCCTGCTTCTTTCTATTTTCTCAGGCACAGTGAGATTGACTCGGGCTGATGGAAACGTATAATGACCCTATTACTGAGCATGTGTGTGACTGTGTGTGTTTGTGCAGTTTGGCCTCATCACAGTCAAGAATCAGAATATGTGAAAATATGAATTTTGTGCACGTGCGAGAGGACAGATGTATTTCAGAGACGTTTCCTTGAAGTTGAGAAACATCAGCTACATCTTGAATGTGTCTGGAAAAAGTGCCTGTGTCACAGTGGATAACCCACAGATTCCAGAGCTGTTTTTATATGGCTTGTTATTTTGGTAGAAACAGTGATGACTGTGGATCATCCAACGAAACTATTTACTTCCACTAAAGAAAATCTGCAAAACACCTGCAATATCCCACCACCAAAACACACCACAAATGTCCTTCACCCATCCTGAGCTGACGTTCGGTGGCAGCTCGCTGTCTCGGTGCTTGGCTTCCACAGCAACCCAGTACCTGGATGCTCCACCGTTCAAAGCAGATAAAGTTGTGATGTGATGTGGGTTTATCTCTAAACGCATTCACGCACAAACAAGATTCCAAATGTGCACTAGAAAACCAAAACCACGAGCTAAAAAGAGAATAAAAAGCAAGAAAATTATTCTCTAGAGCTGCTTTGCTTTTTTTCACAGCAGGAGTCATTTGGCTTTTTGCTTTTGTCATCTATCTCCTTGCTCTCAGGTTCTCCTGCCTGCTCTCACCTCTGTGCACAGATCATCGTCTTAATATTGCTTTTTCGGTGTGTGCTGCAGGCCAAATCTACGAAGCACGTTGTTAATAAAAGTCAATAAAACAGCGAAGAGCCTCACGGTGTCGCTGCTTGTGTGTCGTTCAGGAAGGCTTTTGACCTTTTTACCTTTTAACCTTAAACATCCCGCTGCAGCGCCGCAGATAAGAGTGTGTAACATGTATGAGTGTAAAACAGCCGACTGAAAATAAATAGTTTCTATTTTAGTGCTAGGGTTATATTAATGCTGCATTAATCTTTTAATCAAGCAGATGTATGAATGGTAATAAGTCCGTGTCTGTGCTCAGCACCAGCTGCAGCCCTGCTAATGGAACCTGTGAAGCAGGTGGGAGGCGGGTGAGTCACACAAATATTCTGCAGCATCCTGTGTGCAGCAGACTGAACTGCAAAATAGTAAAATGCCTTGATGGATGACATTTAGCTAAGTTCAGGAAGATGAGGTGAACTCTCTCGCTCTCTCTCTCTCTCTCCTTCGCTTTCTGTCTCTATCTATCTGTCTGTCTCTCTGTATTTTCTGGCTCTTTGCTCTGACACAATTACATTTCACCTCCTATCAGCTCTCTGAATGTTCCGCTGCACTGATGGACACACACACACACGCTTTAGCATATCTATCCATGTGAGGACATACCCCCCACACACACACATACACAACCCAACTCAAACCTGCACGTGCATCTTAACCCAAACAACACTTTGAAGTAGTGTGAGAAAGAGTCTCTCAATCCCATGAGTGAAAACCTCATGAAACACAAAAACCTCTTGTCCTCACGCTGAGAAGTTCAGAGGAGTCACTCTCTGTTCGCGAAGGCCAACTGGGGTTGAATTAGTGTTTTTACTGTTAAACGGCGCTTTAGCCGTCGGTGCCCGTGCTGCTCAGGCGGCTAAACAAGATGCATTGAAATGCTGTTTTAATTATAGGTGAAATCAATACTCACTTCGCTTCACCCGGTTTGTGCGTGAGCGCCACGTTCCAGCGGCACCACTTGACCTGATTCTATCCTGCAGGATGGCGGTTTCTGACCTGACTGTCTCCCCCCATCATGTCGGCTCCGTCGGATCACTTATCAAATTTGAAGCCTCGCTAACTCGTCCTCCTCACAGTCCTACACGTGCATGAACCCCTCAACATTAAACTACCACCAGCTGGACCCTTCACTGGAGCTACAGGCTGAGCTGTACCTGTGACCATTAAAACCAGAAGGTCAGATGCCTACTGTTCTACTAACACACCTAAATGTGTCAATACAACCCCCTTATAATTTCAAGTCTGAATCCACGACCCACAATGGCCTCAATAATAAACCTTTCTGATAGTTTGTGTGGGAGAACTAATCGCAGATTTACTCTATTGGATTGCGTTAGTTCATCCAGGTCAATCTAATAAAGTGACCAGTGATGTCATGTTGCCTTCTTTTACACCACGGCCTGGTGCAGGAATTCATTTCTTTCACATCGTTACAGAGCTCCCTGCTGGTCCCCAGGAGGAACTGTTACTGGCTGCAAGACGCACAAAGCTCCTGCACACGCAAAGTGCAGAGGTGGGTGAAGGTGGCTCATAAAACAGACACTCGAACACGCAACGGAACACAGAGCTGTGCTGCTTGGTCCACTGGTGGAGAACTGAACAGTTCTAACAGACATTCAGGGAACAAAAAGCGTCAGTGTTACAAAAATGGAACACGAGAGCTATGACAAGAAAACTGAAACCAATTCATATGATCAATATTGTTATCAATATGTGGAATGGATACATATACATCCTGAATAGATCATAGAAATAAGTATTAGAGTAAAGACAAACCAGATCAGAGTCAGTGTGATCCTGGCTTTGTGTGATGCTAATGACAAAGACAATAAAAAAATTAAATCTGCTTTTCTAAATAAAATTTTCATCATCATTTCAATAACGTGGATTTGACAGACTTACCTCCGTCTCTGTAATGCCTGGCTCTAACAGCAGAGGGCAGTGTGGTTTAATGTGGAGGGTGGGAAATGTGAAAATATGAAACGAGGGATCATTTTTATGTTTTATTTACGGTTAATGACAAAACTGTAAATGACTACATGTAGATTTGGTTGTGGATGGTTTCTGTAATCAAAGAAAAGAGACAGACACCACGGTTATAGTTGCTAGTTTATTGCTTAATAGTTTCTCGGTGTTTTACAGTAACAGGTAGTCACAGTTTATTTCAGCAGAGTTTGTCAAACACAGTACATTTGAGAAACACACACCTGCCACAGCCCCACTTAGTTAAGCAATATGAGGGAGGGATGATGATGATGATGATGATGATCTTCTGATGTTAGAGGAAACACATCTTCACTGCCAGGACACCAACAAACAGACAAAAATACTCAAATAACTTACAGTCTATGACAGCTGACTCTAAATGATCCATAAAGGGTGAATACAGTATTTATATATTCAGCAAGTGGACTAAACAGAGTTGGTATAGTTAAATAGTTTGAATGAAACTACGTCAGGAGGTTGTTCATTGAATTAGTAAATGAAAACGTGTTTCCGAGATTTCAGTGATGACAAGCAGACATCAAGCAGCACATTGTAGATTCCCAAGGAGCCAGAAAGACAATGATGCGCGTCCGAGCCGCTGCTTGCTGACATTTGCTGACTTCGTTTTAACGTTAACATTCATAGCGGCAGTTAATCTTTTGTGGTCTGTGTGTCTTTGCTGAAGACGCCCAGTAAACGCACAAAACGAAGGGAGTGAAACGAGTTGAGTTGCTGGAGCGAGTTTGACGTTGACGCCCACAGACACGACTGATCCGGGTCAGAATTATTTAGAAACTGCAAAAAGTTCACATGTGCACTAGTCATGTCTGAGAGACTCAGTAAATTGCATATCCTCCACTCATAAGGGACTTTCAGCCCAAGCAGCAAAGATCGGTCCTGACCATTCTTGGTAGTGGAGGAAAATCAAAGTTCTCCATCAGTGGAACCTCGTCTCTCCTAAGCTCCTGTTTATTCACGTTCCCCTCTTGTGTCCTCTTTCACGTTAAAGTGTTACAACTATGCTTAACTTATCCAGCAGGTTAACACATGCACATAATGACCAACCTCAGACACACACACACACACACACACACACCCACAGAGTGAGGATGGGAGGGAGAGAGGGATGTCACAGGGAACTTGAACGCCACACAGACAAACAGAAGCACACGGTGAAAGCGCAGGTGCGTCGTTCATATCGTCTTCGTCCACCTTCAGCCAGATTTGTGTTCACTAACTAAGGTTTAAAGTTTCTCTGAGCTTCATGTCTGTTCCTCTTCACACACCTCCTCCCTCTTCTCTCCTGTTACAGCAGAGATCACAAAATAGAATAGAAAAATAGAAAGTGAGAGATGATGACAAATATAATGTCTGTCTTCCTGTAGCCTTGGTGCCAGGTTGCATCTTACGTGCAACAATCTGGCTAAACATGTTGGAGCTACTATTAAGGAACCACTGCCCTCAACGAATGCTTCTTACTGCGCTCGCTTCATAAGCTTCACTGTTTGCTACAGTAACTGTCACCGTACAACAGGCTGCTAAACATCACAAATCAAGCTGAAGTTGTTGTAATTCACAGTTTGGTCAGAAGAGGGAGCCTCTCTCTAATGCTCTCAGAAGCAAAGGATGAAGGCAGGTAGTTGGCGTGACCTGACCGCAAATCTCCGTATTAAGAAGCATTCAGTGTTTTAGGTGACTTAGCCCATCTCCTCTATTAACAACAAACGGCAGCAGTCTGGCCACAGGGCTGCTGTTTTTGTGAGATTGGTGACCTTTGACCTCTGATCATCCAGCAGGAGGTAGGCGTCAGCTTGTATCAGGACACCTCTAGTCTCTTTTCCTAGACCTCTAACAGCTTGTTGCACCTTTTAGTTGTTGTTGTTTTTTTTTAGCTTTGGTGCGAAATTAAACGTGGTTACAACTCAGAGTCCAGGTCACAGCAAATTTGTGCAGGCAGCAGGTTTGTCTGCTCCAACCAAATGTTGACTTAATGCTAAATAACACCCTTACACGGCTTTCAAGCTTGTCTGACCTGCAACCAGCTCTCCCTTGTGTCTGTGTGTGTGTCTTCCACTGTGTCCCTTGTTCTCAGGCGTATTTGAGCTGGTGGGACCAGATCAGTGTCAGTTTGCATTATAAACAATAGTCCTCTGTTTGCTGTCCTTAGTCTGCCTCCACCTCTTTCATTCAGTTGTCATTCTTACCTGGCCTCACCACAATACAGCTCCGCCTCCCTCCCCTCTACACACTTCTGCCCCTGCTCTGTTAATCTAGTCCCCCGTGACAAGAAAACACCCAAATTTCTTCACAGCGCATCTATTTTGTTAATTTTGTTAACATGCTGGCATGAAAATAATAATCCAGGTTTAATTTCCTTCACATCCTTGTGTGTTTAAAGGCTCCTCCAGTAATAAGGTGTCTACGGCCTTAGCTTCCTCTGCCGCAGTGCTGCTGAGCTAAATCCAGAACCGCTTCACGTATATAGGATAGACTGAAATTAGTAACTGAAATGGGTTAGTTCTTCTGGGGCTTGAGCTATTACAGCAGGGCTTCACTGGACCCAAACGCTCCAGGGAAAGCACCATTAAGAGTTTGTCCCACGCGGTTACACGTACTGAACTAACTCAAAATACAAAGATGAGTGTCTGGTGTTAGGCAGAGGAGACAAACCCAATCTGGTCAGTCCCTTCCATTCATTTATCGATTTATTATCAGAATGGGTTTTACCTTCAGTCTAACAAATTCATACCTTTCTATGAATAGTAGAATAAATAACAATGTAGAGACAATCTCTCTACCTTCAGTGTAAAGGTAGCAGGAGTTTGATCTTCATGGAAGCAGCCATGAATACGCAGGTAGGAATTGACACTCAGGTGCACGTCTCACTTGACAATGATTGTAGTTTGTCTCTAAATATGTACGGCCCTTTGTTATCATTATTATGTGGCTATAATAATAAACGGAATACTTTTCACATGCACCAGGCTAATGTTACCTTATGCACTTGTGTCTTTAGGTCCCACAGTTCGTCTGAGTTGGCAGTGGACGATGAGAGTCACTGGAAGGCGGCACGAACCGTCCGGTCGCTGAGCGGCTGGGTGGGACGAAAGTTGTCCCCCAACATCCCATCATTGCCCTCGGGCAGCTCGGCCCCTTTGAAGTGGGAACGCAGCCTCCGAAACTCCTCAATCTGCAGAGTTGAAGCAGAAAGACTGAAAGTTCAGTCAGGCAGATGTTTTAGCTGCTTCTTGTCATTTGCAAGATCTTTCTTTTTTTTGTGTGTGTGGCCATAGCAATAGTAGAAATAGTCGTTTATCTCGCTGAGTGTCTTTCTGCATCAGCTCCAGTTTCAGAGCTGCTGTGGAACATTTAGTGGCTTGAACGAGTGACGTCATGGAACAACTTCAGGCTACTTCCACAAATTCAACCATAGCTTTGCAGCAGATCATGATAGAGGTAGTATATTAGTGTTAGGTTAAACCCCAACCACAACTACATGAGCAGATCTTTGGTGTACGTAAAAACAAAGCCTCAGTTTGACAGGTAGCATTTTATCATATGCTGACATCACAGCGGAATGAATGAACGTATTCGCCCACATATGTATGGGCACAATCTGAAGCGGGCAGATCATTGTTTCGCTTAGCATTTCAAAGGGTCAGCGAGCCAGAGGGCAGCGGCGATGAAAGGTACAACTAAATGTCAGGGGAACACTATCCTCACTGCTCGACGAGGGCCGCGAGTCAGGCTGAGTTCAAGTTCAACGAAATGTGACTGCTTCATTGACCGGCACTGCCTGCGACGCAGCGAATGCCATGAAGCCACAGGTGAGTGGCCCCGCGTGGTATGAAAGCCCGGCTACATGTATAAAGAGAAGGAACAGAACTGGGACACGCTGTGTTTAGTCTTGATAGCTGCCGGCATAAAATCATTTCCTTTCATTTATGACCTCTGATCAAACACGATTACTGCTCACTACGTTTATCACCGTCGCTAATACTAATGCAGCTGTCCTGCAATAAACTAGACATGTAAGCGCAAACAGATAAACTGAAACCCAGAACAGAGACGACCGACGGGCCTCCCGGAATGAGCTGCACTAAAGAGGCCTGACTAACATCTGTCTTCACCCAGACAGTCGTGAGTGAAAGTGTCGAGAGTGACAAAGCAGATCTCAGAAGGCCTTAGAAGAAGAAGAAGAAGAAGAAGAAGAGAGAGATGAATGTGTTGTTTTTGTCAAAACCCAGTAGAACAATGGTTTGCACATCGAAGGAAACCAGGGTGATGCTACATCAACACAACAACGTGCGGATTTATTGAACCCTTTTATTACCCTCCACAGGTCAACAAGCAGAGACTAGACCTGTAGCAAACTAAAGGCCTTTCTTGAACAACCACATTACTTATTTATACTTATTGAAATAATTACCTGTAACTGTGAGATGGTTAAAGGGTAGCGGTAAAGGATCCAGGTCACATTTTCGCTACAGGGTGGAGTGGTCAGCGAGCCTTGATACACCCAGTAGTCTCTCAGCAATGGATCTGAGGTATTAAAACAAAACAAATGTTATTATTATTATTATTATTATTGTTCCCTCCTATATACACTTATACAAGTAATCTAGCTTGTCTATACTCCATCCATTACTTTCTGCTCACCAGGTAACAAAGTGTTGGGGTTGAAGCATGGAATAATCTTGCTCTTCCCCTAATAGAAACACAGAAACACTCGTCTTTCAATAAGCGTCTGCGTAACATATCTGATCGCTTCAGGCTCGGCCTCACCTTGTACTGCAGGTCCTGCAGAACCTCCGTGACGGCCTTCAGTCCCAGATGTTCCTTACCAATCTGATGAAACAGGGTTTACAAAATGATGTCTGCCATCACTGTCTTGAGCAAGATGTCGTGTTTACGTCTGCTACTGTACATCTTTACAGGAAGTAAACAGGAAGTTAAAAATAAAAAAAAGGCAGTCAAAAACAGGATGTGTGAAGAAGATGGTATTACAGGAGGTCTAGGGTAGGACTTTAGCTGCCTGCTGTTAAAAATGTGGTGGAGGTGAGTTGCTGGCATGACACTGTCCTCAACAAGGAGGATGTATGAATCATTTCAATGGGGAAGGTGTAAATTAGAGGAATGACAGCCACTTTCCTGTTGCGCCTGTTACACTGATAGTCCTAATCTGGAACAAACACACAATCCCAGGAAGGGAAAACTTGCCAGACATAATAGACAGAATGAAAAAAAAAGTCAGACTTGGTGAAAACAGAAATGTGTGAATCAGAAACTTTTCGATGAATCACTTGAGAGACTGTAGTTTACGGTGCTGTGAACGTGGACATTAGGATTTTATGACTGAACTGTTGACTGACTGAATGAATTATTCATTCCCTTTGTGTCAGATGTTGAAACCTGTGTCTTCTTCTTCTAATGCCTTGTATCAAAAGGTATATATTTCAGTAACTTCGATTCCTCTTTGCTTGCTTCCTTGGTTTGCGGATGGTGTGAAAGCATGATAACACGACCGTGTTCTTACCTGCACGAAGAGCGCTATGATGAGGACTCCGTTCTTCTTGCCCAGCGCGTCCTCCAAAGTGTTAAACAAGGTGCTGTTCCAGTGAATCAGATGGAGCTACGAAAAGAACACACAACACAACCTGAGGCCATGGAACACGCGCAGAGAGCAGCGGCGAATGTGACGAAGCACCAGTCGGTGGCACTAAGATCACTCTAGGACGTTATTCTACAAAATCTCTATTATCTCAGCGAAACTGTTGTTTTTATTGGATTCAATTACATTCTTTATTCTTTCAGACGTTACTGTTGAAATGACCTTCAGAAGGTTTAGTTGACCATAGGTGAGAGTTTTGTTTGTATTCTACACATTAAATTCTTAACTAAATGCCAGATAACATTCCTGCAACTCTGACCTTTAGAGAAAAGGTTTCAGAAATATACTGTTACTTATAGTAACAGAGGTGGATGAGAAGAATGATATAGAGACCTTTAAAGTTTAAAACAACATCATCCAGCACCACAGTTCTCTGCTCTTCTCCCCCACGTTGTGCTCAGAGGCCCAGTAGAAGCAGATCTTTACGCTTCTTTCACGTGAAGGAAGTTACATAATTTAGCCCTAGCCCCACTGACACAACACTGGTGTCTATTTACATCAATTTCCATCTAACACCTTTGTGAAGTTCCCTCTCTGTGAAAGTCTTGTCGAAAACCGGTTGTGAAGCACAGCTGAAAAACTCCAACGATAACAGAGCTACTTCTCGGAGAAGATAGATTGTTTATCTTTTCAAGGACTCCACAAAATAAAGACGACTAAACACTGGCTCTTTAAAGTTCAGTAGAGGCTTTAGCTCTGGTTTGAAGATGCTCACACTCATGGCCTTGGAGTGTGAGCATGTGGGGGTGTGTGTGAGTGTGTGTATGTGTGTGTGTGTACCTACCTCCATGGGGAAAGCCTTGAAGTTGACAGTGTGCTCTGATCCTCTCTGGTTCTCTTTGCCCCAGTGGAATCGGACTTCATGAAGCTCGTACTCGTGATCGCTAGGCAACGGACCCCCGGTAACCACTGGCAACGGAAACAGGACATTGTAGAGCAAACACAAACAGGAAGCAGAGGACAGACATCAGAATAAAATTGAAAGTGACAGAAATGTGTAACATATATACATAAAGGTGGATGTCATTCAAAGTTATCACAATAATCTTTCTCAGCTCTCCTTTCTCAGAGATTCATGAATCATGTGTGTTGACGCTTTGTCGTGTTTCCTGGGCGTCACCTGACTTGGACTTGAGTAGGATGCGGACGGTGTGTCCGTCGTTCATGACCTCACATTCCCGGCACACCACGTAGTTCGGTGACAAGCCGACATCCAGGAGGGACGAGTCGTACTGGGCCTCCCTGGAGTTCAAGTTGATGGGAGACTGATACTCCCCGTTGGCTGCTGGGAAATGGAGTCCCCACTCTACACCTATGAGAAAAAGCGAGTACTCGTGATGTACATGGAACATTAGTGCGTTAAAAAAATCCCATACTTGGATTCATCAGTGCGTGAGCATGGTAGTCCCCTCTCCCTCTAGGCATAGATCGAGTTCTTCTTACATCATGTAGCTGATATAGCTGCTGAGTCATTGCTTCCTTACGAAGCAAATTCTGTAACTAGGATAAAGTTCACTCTTCTCCTGTCCGTGACTAAAGTTTGATGCATTGACCTTCTTCCTCTGGGAATCATAAGATCATCCCTGCTAATGCATTAATGAATTCCTAACAACTGTCTGCAGTGAAACTTAACACAGGCAGTTCATCGACCACATATCCTGTCTTTCCAGGTCAGGTAATATGAAATGATCGCTGACTCATCGCTGTAAATCATTCACCAGCATGGGCGCTTAAATCACACTTTTGAAATTCTTTATCATTTGGAGGCTTGCTCTAGTTTTTATACAACCCGCAAACTTCCTGACAAGCCCCCTTGAAAGAGGCTGCAGGGCTGAACTGAAAAGTAAAGTCAGAGGCAGGGGAGCGTCTCACTCCAGACCGACGAACAACTTCAGTAGTAGCAGGCATGTGTGTGTGTGTGTGTGTCTTTCCCTCTATTCATTTGTGTCTGCTCCTTCTCAGTGTCCAGAATGTGAATGTTTCTCGCTGTGACTGTGACAATGAGCGCTTTGCTGCAAGCCGGGGAGACACACACACACACACACACGGGGAAGGGTGAGGTGGAATTGTTAAGAACAGTTTATGCAAGTTGCGGTTGCAGAAAGAGGGTCAACCTAAATAGGACAGAAGACATAGCACAGCCTGTGTTGCAGGTGCAGAGAGTCCAGGAGTGTGTGTCTGTGTGCGCGCGCAAAGAAAAGCGATACTAAGCAACACACTGGTCTGGCATCACTTCAGCACTTTCCTGACCACTCAACAGTACAGCGAGGACATTGTTAAATTCAGTGAACCTAGCAGGAAGCTGTATTTGAGCACTTGTTCAGGAAATCTGTACGAAAACCTACTCAGCCTCTCACAGCTCGGCCTTTCTACCGGAGCAACGCGGGCAGCCAGCGCGCAACTGCCGAGCACAGAGGGGACGAGGGAGAGCCGTCACATTCCCTCTTTCCTCAGCAACTAAATCCATGACAACAGTTTATGTTAACATCCCCGCAGCCTTGGTCTTGGAGGATAATGGCGGTTGGTTGATGGTTGCTAAGTCATGCATCAATTTCTAATCTATATCTAATTTGTGTCTACACCGTTGCAAATATTTTAGTATACTCACAGTAAGAATAGCTCTGTTCAGTATCACAGCACATCTCTCGGTGCTCAGTAAAGGCAGCAAAAGAAAGGAAGACACAGTGTGAAACAATAAAACACACAGTAGCATCTGGAACAGGAGTGTTTAATGCTCATCCATAGAACAATAGCAGGAATTAATAGCGCGGCGATGAGGAGAAATCATAATTCAAAACACAGAAAGTAGAAGTCTGAAAACATATTTTCAAGCTAAGAAATGTGATTTAAACATAATACGATCTGACTATCTATAACTTAAGAATTCTGTCATTCTTTTTCAGTGTTAGAAATCCATGTCTTCAAAGTTTGGAAACTTGTTTTGCGAGTGTGTAAATCTGTCCTTTCATAGTTACATTTCTTTCAGTGTCTCGCCTCGTCTACTTACAGTATTGGACGTCTGACCCTGTTTTCACGCCCTGCTGGTATAAAAGTCTGGAAAAGCCAGGACGCGCGCTCAACCAACCTTCAGCAGGATAAGCCAATCAGCTTTCATCCAAAGTGACTCACAAAAGAGGTACAAAGCACCTTTAATGTAAATGTCATACGTAATGTGTGAAACAAGGGCTTGAAATAAGAAAAAAATCATATTGTGAAAAAGACATATTTTAAAACAAGTATTTTGAATAAATAAAAATACAGAAACAACATCTCTTCTTCTCCTTCTGGAGAAGCTTTGTCACCTTTGAGAACATAACCCTGGCGTTGATATTAGGGTGAACTCCCATCAGCCTTATAACAGAAGTTCTTATAAACAGTCCTTAATTTGTGTTAAAGCGAGACGTAAGAGTGACTTATGGCTCCCTTCGTGTGGCAGAAACATTAAGAGATGATGGAGATGATTTTTCTTTTATTGCAACAGAGAAGATCACTGTTCGTTTTGGGATTTTAACTGTTCTGTTAACTACTTGTGTAGCTAATGTTTCCTCGTTCGCTGATGATGGTCCTCTGTGCTTATGTAGATCTTCCATCAACACGGCAGCCGTTCAAATCTAATCTATGTGTCCACTCATCTTTTGCCCATTCATTTGGTGCATCTGATTTATAATTTGGTCAAAGGTATCATCTTCACTTAACGTTTTTATAAGAAATAAAGTGTTAAGCTACTTTAATGAAAGGACACGTGTGCATATTACCCCATCTATTAGGAGACAATCAGACACTAGCTTAAATGTTTAAAACAGCTTTAAAGCTCATATCTGAACTCAAGTTTTGCATCTCCTCCCTCCCACACAGTAGTAACACATGACCAGGAACTACTGTGTGACATGTGGATGAAGTCCAGCCTACCTTCCTCATAGCCCCAGTCCAGCTCATCTTTCCCGGGGATATAATCCGACTCCTCGTTCACGTTGTCAGCCATGGTGCCTGGCAGCTGTTCACTGTGAAAACCAGTCAGTTCCCAGCAGACTCCCAGTCACACTGGTTTTTGTCTGTTCACTTTGGACACAAACTGGTCTAAGTTGTTTTACTGCCAGAAATGTCTTTCTTCTTTACCACTTTGTCTTTCTTTTAGTTTCTTCTGTTTTGAATTTCACCTGCTCATGTTCCTTTGTTGGTCCTTCTTCTGAAAGCCACTAACTGATGAGTGAGAGCTCCCTCCTTCTCTGTTTCTCTTTACTCTCTTTTGCTCCTCCCTCTTTCTCTCTCCTCACTTTGCAGTTATCTCTCTCCCCCTCTCCTTCCTCTCTCTGTTTCTCTGCAAACTGCAGGTGCGCTTACTCAATCTGGCCTTCTTCCAAATCATTAGAGGTTAGGATTCCTTTATCGTTCCACTTTGCTTTGTGCTCCCTCTGTTATGTGTGAAAACAGACTTGTGACTAAGGTTTAAATGTGGTTATAGGCTAACTTGTGTGTTACGCTGGTGGAGCGCTGGAATGCTGACAGGAAGGTCCTTGTGGAGTTCTGTTGGAGGCCAGAGACCCACCCTTGGCTCAAGGAAACAGCAGTGGTTGGGAAAACAGCTGGGTGAAAGTGAAAGTGTTCTCCAGCCTTGATGACTTCAAGATGGACAAACACTGGACACAGTAAAAACTTACCCATGATCACTTTTTGCAAATATTTCCAATAAACTTGTTAGACTCTAATGATAATATTCAAGTCCTGCAGAGGAACTGTTACTCTCTCGCGTACTGCTGCGCTGTCTAGATGTACAGTATTATGTTAAATGGGTTAAGTATCTGCAGATTAAGTTCAAAGGAGGCAGCTGTTCTTCCTTTCTCTTTTTTTTTCTTTGTTAATCCGTATCCTCCAGGCTGATGATGTTAATTGCCCTATATTCCTTATAGGGAAACTGTCCTCTGAGCAATCTGAATGCAGGCGAGCTCCCCAGTCTCCACACTGTGGATCTAAAAGCAGAACACTGATAGAGTTTCTTTCCCCCGCGATCCACATCTGAAATAATGAAGCCAGATAGAGATCAGGGCCACAGACCAAACTGACTTTTATCACTGCAAAGGTTTTCTGTTTGCTGATGATGGGCCTCTGTTCATCTATTTAGATATTCCATTAGCAAAAGAGCTGTTCCTGTCTGTAAAGATCTTTTCCACTGTATCTGCATTTCTAAACGCACACACCCCTTAATGATAGGGTATGTGTCGACGGGGCAGGGACAAACGTTTTTTTGTTTCATTAGGAGGGCCTGCTGTTCTATGTGTCCCCCTACTGGTGGATGGAACTGTGTGGACGCTGACTTCTGCTGTCCCAGGCAGAGATGAGCCACATTCACACAGTTCCAAACTTTCTGAACGTTGCTACTCCCTACAGGAAATAATTAGCCACTACACCTCAGCTTTATTAGCATTTCAACTATTGGATTTTCAGTGGAACCGTTGTACCTCTCATGCCCACAATACTTGTGACAAAATGAATTAATATTTACAACAGCACACTCATACCTGACTTATCATAATTCCCCATAATTGACTTCAGGACAACGGGTTCTCAAAGCACAAAACTGGTTTGCGTTTTCGTGCAATGGCTGCATTTAAGCGCAGTAAAATGGCTTGGTCCAGTGTGCAAGGCCATCAAAAAAGCTAAAAGTGTCTACTTACAAAAACAGAAAACTGATACCTCGACACCTTACCGTTTCTGCTGGTTGTCCTTATTATAAACTTTCACAAGCCGCATACGTTCATCTATATACGGACACATCTATGTGTTGCAGTCAGCCGTTTTTTATGATCTATTTAATAATTTTGAAGTTATAAGTTGTGTGTTTGGAAAATCTTTGACTTCCTGACTGAACGGGTTTTTTTCTCAATAATTCTGCATAATGATCCTACTGTAAACTCCCTTCACAACATGATGCTGTATTTCTCAAGTTTCTACCTTTGTCCTCCAAATGTAACAATGGTCACTGTGGCAAAAGGGGTCAATTTTAGTTTCACCAGACCACAGGCTGTGGTTTCCTCCAGAAAGAAATGTGTGTGTTTGCAAACTGTAATCTGGCCTTTTTGTGTCGCTTTCGGAGTAAAGGCTTCTTCTTTGCTGAATGCTGACGAACTTTTGCTTTTGTTCTGGGGTTGAAATGCACATCTTGCACCAAAACACGTGACACAAAACCCCTTCTCCGTCCTGTGCAATCTGGCAGAACACTCCCATGGCGTTTCTACTCGTGTATAACGTTTAAACAGATGAACACTGTACCTTCAGGTTGAATAGAACTTCTACAATTCTATTACTAAACCTATGCTTCTTTTGATTGCCCATGATGTCACACAAAGAAGGAGTGAAGTGAACTGAACGTTAAATAAAATAATAAAAAAAGAAATTCTTTCCCCTTATTATTCTGCCATATAGCAACTAGAAATACTCGACTTGAGCAGAATAAAATGTTACTGGCCATAACATGTATCAGTCACTTTAAAACATTGTGGTGACATAGGATGATTAGATCACTGATCTAAGGTCAGTTTTTAGTTACACATCACCAACACTGATCGCATACTTAACACATTAGCCTGGTTTCAGGTCATCTCAGCATTTTAATGAGACTGAAATTTCGACATTT
Source organism: Macropodus opercularis (assembly GCA_030770545.1). Taxonomy (NCBI): domain Eukaryota; kingdom Metazoa; phylum Chordata; class Actinopteri; order Anabantiformes; family Osphronemidae; genus Macropodus; species Macropodus opercularis. The sequence continues at coordinate 4,478,738 of CM061105.1, forward strand.
CGACATTATTTTCGAATTCTGAACTTTATTATTGTTCTTCATAAAAAGTGTCGCTTAAGTACATACGATGATTATCGCACTATCGATGTACTACTATGTACTACAGTGGAGTGCGATATTAAATATTTACCAATACACTACCTGCAGTTTTGATAAGACTTGTTGGCCCATCGATCCACTGACACTTTTGCAGGTTGAGTATACGAAATTACTGATTAGAATATTGGGCATCGGCCTGTGTCAGTGAAGTGCCACACGGCGGTTTTAAATTTCCGAGTCGACCTTGAATACACCATACTGTAGCGTGGCGAGGGTGGGCCGTGTGACGTAGTGTTGAGGCTCTGGCTGTTTATTGTTCCTTCCTGAGCGCCGACCGAGAAAAACGGGCTAACAGGCTGCCAGCTACACTTTCATACGGTTCACCGTCGGTTTAACGAAGGCGTAACGGTCGAAACAACTGCCCGTACAAACCAGCGGCCATGGCGTACGCGTACCTCTTCAAATACATCATAATCGGAGACACGGGTAAGCCGCAGCTACGCTGCTAGTTAGCCTTCAAGCTAGCGATTAGCTGTTAGCTAGCGGTGTATTTCCGCAGTGTTGGACGGTCCAATGACGTGTTAAAAGCGGAGACGCAAGAGGTGGGATGACAGCTCCGCTTCTACGAGCTTGTTACCGTTAGATAGCCGTTAAAGCATCTTGGCAGTGGAAGCAAATCACACTCTGGCACACTGATAAAACGCTTATTCTGTACAACTCCAGCACGACAGTTGACACTAGTAGGTCTGTGCTGGGCCTTTTGTCCGTTTGCGTCGAGGGTGGGGGTGTCACAGCTAGCAAGACCAAGCTAGCTACCCGCCTAGCTAGCGTTTTCTGCTGCCACTGAACGTTTACCGGATTGACCGTCGCCCCTCAGGGCTTGACGCATGTAACGGAGAAAAAAAGCTCAACGTCAGTGTTTTCGTTCTGGATGCATCGCCATAACAAAACACAGCACAATATAGGTTATTTAACTATGCGTCTTGCCAGTGCAGGCCAGAACGCACGCTTAAAACGCCAAGCATCACTATTCCCTGAAATGGCGTAGAGCAGTCGTTATATATGACCGAATCTCTCTTGCAGGCGTTGTGAGTGTTTAGCTTTTATGTAATGTTGTTATTAGCGGATTCAGCATTTGAGCGGCACTGAATGTTGACATGTGTTTACTGACAGTTTGCTGGTATCGTGGGGGGGGGGGGGGGGGTGCTGTGTTAGCTTACAGACAGGCAACGCGCTGTTTTCCAAGGCTGCTGTATTATAACCGTGTAGCGCAGGTGTCAGGTAAACACGTAGCGTCGTCAGCAGCTACCTGGCGTGTTTGGATCGTTTAATGCAGAGGCCAAACATACCATCAGATGTCAACATCAAAACACTACCAAGGCCTAAAAACGTAGATGTGCATGTGTGTTTATTTATTTTAGATGATTGCTGTGGTGGCCCTGTTTACTACGGTGTTATTGTGCAACACATTTGTCATGTCTTGCTTGTCGCTGTTTATTTCTAATAGCATGTGCTGAACAGAGCTGCAGCCAAGGCCCAGGTTTGATTACACATGTCCCTACACCAGAAATACTCTCCACAGAACCCTGTGCAACTAAGCAGGTTTTAATGGCAGTGTTTGGGATCTTTTTGTAAATACCCTGGGCTTTATGGGGCAGCTCAAGTGAAAGAAATGTGAAGACAACTCGTGTTTCCATTAATAAGTTGTTTCTCATGTCTGTCACACAACAAAAGAATAGAAGGAAGAAAAACAAACAGTTGTCATGGGCTGTTGATGAAACCAGTCATGTTTAGCCTGTAGCTGGGGTGTGTTACACAGTTAGTTAGTTTGAATTGTTTGGGACCCTGACAGAAATCCCTGGAAGCCTGTCTCCTGTTTTTCAATATCCATTAAGAAGAAACAATGACATATTTGAAGAGAAAATGTTAAAAACAAAAACATGACTTTAGAGATGTTTCATAAATCTAAAGATGCGAAACTACAGTTGTATATTTTAGTGATTACAAGCATCCTATAGCTGTGAAAAATGATGGGACCAAAGCTTGCAAACATGTGAAAGTCTCAGTTCTAAAGAGTGTTTGCTGAAACTGAATCACATGATGACTGTCAACACCAGTTACACTGGTTGAGATTCCACATGTATAGCACACAAATAGTCTCATTACACTGGGGAGGCGGATCAGATGGAAAAGTCTGAGTGCATACATGTCAATTATGTGGTGCATGATACAGGCTGATTTTGATGGTACTTTGTGTTTATTGTCATTGTCTGTGTAAATGTTTGCTAAGGGTAACTGACGCTTGAACAAGCAGTTCTTCAGGTTGCATTGTACATTATCTAATTTGTCATAATTTATGCCATAAAATGTTGACGTTGGTGTTGCAAAAATGCATTTTTATCACTGTAAAAAGTCTTGAGTCTTCTGCAAGATCTAACCGGTTTGCAGACCCTCAAAAATAATGTTCTTCACTCTCCTACCTCATCTAAGCCTCTGAGATAAATGTCATCATCCCACTCGCTCACTCACTACTCATCACATGAAAGACTTGGAACTAGGCAGCTCGTTGGAGCAGGCCTGTTTGATGTTTGTATGTGAAATATCAGGGATTATCGTTTACACATGCATCTCACTGGTGTAATGTCCTGAAATGTTCAGGGTTCCAGTGCTTGTGTAGGGGCCCAAATAGCCTCCAAAAGGCTTTTTAGGGATTTGATGAGTCCAGATGCAACAGTTGCCCTAACCCTAAGCTAGTGTAAGACGCGGACATATTGTATTCTCAGTTGCCTGTATACCTTTGTATCCTGATAAGTGAGTCATGATGGATTGTATTGTATTTGATTGTGTATGAATTGTAGATCCCTAGATCAGAAACGTTGTCCTCATAAACCCCGGAACCCACTGAAAAGGCCTTTGTCCTCCCTTCATTATTCTCAGGTCACAGTCTGACGCTTACCTGCAACGTTGCAATGGTTTTGCCTTCAGTTGTTTGCTAATTAGGGTTAGAAAATGTTGGTTTGTAAGTTGTTTAACATGTTCGTGATGATGCACTGTGATGATGGTCAGTGGCCAATGTAGCTTTGAAATGAGGAAGGAAATCATTCTTTGATTAAACTTTAATCACTGATAGGAAGAAGGTGATTATGTTTTATTTTCAAATTGAATGTATCGTATATAGTTAATGTAGTAGTATAGTTAGTAAATATAGCAGTATAGCTAATTTGTACATGTAAGGAACAAGACCTCTTTTTAGAACTTGTAGTTGTCCAGCTGTTTTGCAGTTTTTTTTTAATGCGATCAACAGAAATTAATTAATGATTTTCTTCAATTTAAAAAACGAGAGTGTAGCCAGTAATAACCACAGTGAGGGAGATTTCTGGGTGAAAATGGTTTATAATAGTAATGGACATGCATGACCCTCCCAGGACTAATTCTGTTTGAAGCAGCTTCATGCAGAATGCACAAAGCACAGCTTTCACATACTTGACATGCTTTAAACACTAGGGCTTTGACTAAGCCAAGTTGGATTAATGATAATACACTCATGGACAAATAATTGATTAAAGTAATAGATGATAAAAATTCGATTTATGTAGGATTCCACAATGAACTCAGTAGAAGGGTGAAATGAAGTCGGCCTTTCATTCTATTTAATTTATGATAGCATTTCTTCTCTTCTTAGAGGGAGAATAGGATATGACTCATGAGTAGTCAAACAGAGGTCCTCTGAAGACTTTGAACCAATGTTATTTTGTATTTCCAGTAAGTAACACACACCTAAAATCTGGAGGGCCCACACAGATGTGTTTGAGGAGTGTGAGTTCAGGAACCATGAGTCTCCAGTCCCCTCTTTTTTCCACAGGAATGATGCTTGGCAGCTCCGGTACATGAGCTAGAGGTCACAGTAGTAGTTGCTGAGGGAGGACAGTTTCAACAGGTGTTGTGGTCGAAATCGAGCTAGTCTTGAGTAGAAACAACAATTTGTGATTACTAATTCTCTTAATCAATCCTTGTTAACCCAATTAAGGATTTCCCACAGGCCCTCATTTCTTTCTGAGAAGCAGAGAGATGACTGTGACAATGTGAGACCATTCTTCTTGAGTTGCAACACAAGTGCACTTTTTTTACTGATAGCATCAAAACAAAACTAATATAAGTGATCATTTTTTGCTTCATTTGGCTCATGAATCTGCAGGTTTCCGTGTCAGAGAACCATCTTTATACACTGACTGTATTTATTTAACATCTGTACCATGGATGCAAATCAGATACTCTCCACCACCAGTGGTAATTCTTGGAACGCATGAAGAATGTGTCTTCCCTCCTTGAGTCTATATCTTTATTTGTTTTTGTGACCTCATTAGCCGTTTCTTCTCACCACACCATTCCTAATGGCACTAGGACGATTTCTCTTACACGCATATTAAGTCACTCCCCAACCTCAGACATCTAATGACCAAACTACATTTGTCCTATTTATTTATTTAAATGACAGTGATATTTTTTTTTCTGGAGCAGTCTCCATACATACAGCTAGAATTGATTGATATTATTCTGTTTCTGTTTTCAGGTGAGTTGATTTGTCATGTAACATGTGATACTAGACATTTAATTTACAAACATGGTGGATGATGGCAATAACTATTTAGAATAAAGAGTAATAAGTTAATTATTATACGACTGTGTTAATCCTGTTTAAGCAGTTACATAGAGTGTATTTAGATATACATGGTGAACAGTCTGCATGATGAATGAAGTTGATAGTGCTTATCTATGGCGGGCCTGCACCATTCGCAGCTGAAGTCTTGTCATGTATAACAGCGTTAATAATGAGAACATTGGCCTTTGGAATAAAACAACAGTGGCATCAGGCCCTGAAAGAAGCCAGCTGGTCCTGGCTTCCTAACACTTAGTGGTCAAGTTAACAGAGTTGACTTGAGTTAGAGGAGCTTTGGAAGCTCCCCTGCCAAGGGTGTTTGAGTCCAGTGTTCCCATATTTAACGTAGTTTTAAGAGACAATAATGGCTGTAGTACATTTGTTAGTGTCTCTGTGGGCTGTGTGGGAGCTGCTCATTGATCTTATTATATTGCTGCCACGTGGGGTTGGACTCTCAGGAATCTGCAGTATATTCCTGCTTGTGTGTGAGAGAGAGAGACTTGTGAGCTTGGATGGACTTAACATGTTAATGCCTTTGTTTTTCAGGAGTGGGCAAGTCATGTCTATTACTACAGTTCACAGACAAGAGGTTTCAGCCAGTTCACGATCTCACCATCGGTAAGGACCAGCTCTAATGTTATTCCTTAAACGAAATAAGTCATTCATTACACAACATTATTGGTAAGGTCCTGGCTAATATGCTAGTTATATGCTACTAATATTTTCCGTTGTGTAAGTTCAGGTTTTTTGTTTGTTTTGTTTTGTTTTTTTATTGGAAGGTAACTGTATAGTGTATATGTATAATATAAAGTGTAATGTATGGTAAAGTGGTATTTTGAATATAACAGCATTTCATGTATCAGATTATGAACAAGCCTCATACATACTTCAACACATCTCCACTTCTTCATTGCTTAATTAATGGTCAACTAAAGCTTTATTATTTCTGCAAATAGAATAACAGTTTCTAACTTCATTAACGTTTTTGTCTGTGTGTGTGTTAAGGTGTGGAGTTTGGAGCAAGGATGATCACTATAGATGGAAAACAGATCAAACTGCAGATCTGGGATACGGTAAGACATCTTTTTGAGCATATACGTCCTTGTCTTTTTTTTTCCAAGATGAATCAAACACAATAAATCTTAAATTTTTCAGTTGAAATGGTGAGTACCTTTTGGAAAGAGATTGATGTGCATAAAGAAATTGCTTATAAAAGCGTTGGATCTGGCATGAACTTGAGTAAGAAGTGATCAAAATAAATCACCAGCCATTGTTATTTCGCTTCTCATCTTTTTTTGTTTCTCTGGTTTGTGTCATCTGTTTATAGAAAGACATGCTCACATGGGGTAAATCCACAACAGGTGCAGCACATGAAATTAGCAGCATTTTATATGCTTCGCAGTAAATCAACTAATGTTGAAATAACAAATGTGATACAGGAAGTGAAAAACTAGATCGTTTTATACCAGATCTGTTGTGAGGCTATGTCCAAACAGATCTGAATGTAGGTCTTCTAACACAGGTTGTGGGGTCACTGATGTCTAAGAATGAGTGTCATACCCCTAAGATAACATTTATGAGTATAATAATAATAATAATCATATGTGCCTAAAATGTTTGCACTGTATCAGATGTTATTATGTTTACACCAACAGCTGTTCCAATCTGACTTTTTTTGCATTAGCTCTTATCATCATAACCTTATGACCTTTCCCATATAGGTCAGCCAAAAGCGATAAAGAACATAGAGAAGGATATGTTGCTTTGGGGATTTGTCCTGGGAGAAAATGGTTGCATGCATGCAGTGAACTAGATGACCAGCAGATAGCGCTAGAGCACTATTAAACGCTACGCCGACGGCAGTCCCACCTCTCAAACCTCAACTAATGCGTGTTTTGTTTCAGGTGATCTCCCCATTGTCACTTTGTCCACATATGAAATATCAGATGGCTAAGCGTTTACTGGACTTATGATTGACCACCAACAACTGGTTACAGAAACCAGTTAGATCGTTGCTTAGGCTGCAGGTGCTGTGTGTATTTGCGTTTGTGTGATGGCAGATGGCAGACAGACACAGCGTCCCCTCTCCTTCACCCTTATTTATCATTTATTCACTAATAGCGTTACTGGCTGGTTGACTGCCCCCCTGACTGACTGTTTCATTGACCAACAGAGTGGGTTCCTGGGTGACGAACTGGCAGCCTCGTCCTCTGTCTTGCTGAATGATTTAACGACTGACTGTGTTCCTGCCTGCCTGTCTAACTGACGTACTGACTTGTCTGGTTTTTCAGCTGAGGTTAGAGAAGTGCACGAGTGCAGCTGCTCGGATGGAGGGTGGTTTTATTTTCTACTCTGGCCTGTCCAAAACACAGACACATTGTTAACTGTACGTTGGACGGAGACAGAGGATGAATAGATGTGCTGGGGGGGGTGGAACGCTACATGGTGAAAGGAGTGATGGAAAGAAGGGAGGCCTGTGGATTCATAGTGGAAGAATAAAAAGATGAGTGATGCAAGAGCTAGATGAGCCACATGAGATGAGACAATGCAGGAGGAATAAAGACAGACGGATGAATGCAGACTTACCTGACTGTTGTGTGTGATGCTACAGGTTTAATTCATGTAGCGTCAACCCTAATGTGATATTGTGTGTTGCTCATACATAGGGTAAAGAGGTGGGTAGACACATGAGCAGACAGAGAGAAAGGAATTGTGGCCGAGAAAAAGAGAGAACTGTCCATTGTATCCAATTACAGGCTCTGCTCTGTCCTGTCCTCTGCTCAGCTCACTGAAAACCTGGAGCTGGAATGTGCTAGAGAACAAGGATTGCTAGGGAAGCATAAAAGACTAGACTGGACTCGGAAGATAATCAGGACTGTGGGTCTGAAAGAGTAGCTATGTCAAGCCAGGAGCAGGACTCAGGGTGTTAAACCATCAGCAGTTGTCATTTTACTTATTCAAGTTTTAATTATTGTGTATTAATATATGTATGTGTTTCTGCAGGCTGGGCAGGAGTCATTCCGATCCATCACCAGGTCTTACTACAGAGGAGCTGCAGGAGCACTGCTAGTCTATGATATCACAAGGTAACATCCAGTCACATAGAGTTAGCTTAGGCAAGAGAAGGAAAACTTACAAACGCCACTGGTTCAACCTGTCTTACTACTAGAAAGGCTTGTAGGTTGAAAGCTACTGTGATGGGATTCCAAACACTAGTTACTAGTTCACCAAAAATCTCCCAAATTACCCTTTAATAATGCTAACATCAGCAGGTGCAATGTTTATTTGTGCCACCGCGGTTTTGTTTTACTAATATGTACCAACATTTCCTAATTAGCTATTTCTTTCTTTGTGTCATTTACAGTTGACTTGACTGAAATCTAATAAGCAAAAGCTTGAAAATAAACAAACCCACAAACATTTTGCATCCTCGGGTGAAACGTATGCGTGTAGCCGGTGGAAAATTGAAGGCCTTTTCTTGTGTAAGCCGCTGTAAACATTGCAAGAGGAAGTAACAACCACATTCTCCATTTTACAAGTGAAAATAAAATCTGTGTATGTGTGAGAGCGATTGAGAGACAAGTGGTCTGTAAAGCTCTCAGTATTACGCTGTCAAAGTGAAACCAGGATTCTTTATATTTCAACAGAAGGGACACCTTCAACCACTTGACGACCTGGTTAGAGGATGCTCGTCAACATTCAAACTCCAATATGGTCATTATGCTCATTGGCAACAAGAGGTAAGAGTCGTTTTGCTGCAAGAGACATCGCCGACCAGCAACAATGCGGCGACAGTCAGTGGCGTTTAACAGTGCCAGGCCTCAGTCAAGAACCACTCACATGAGAAGATCTGTTCTGAACAGCCACATAAGAGGGTTTGCAGCAGTCACTAATTTTCTCAGTCTTTGATCTTTCTCTTCAGTGAAATAAGAAGCGCTGGTCTAGACCTGTCTTGTACAGGTTGACTTGTCTTCCTCCACAGGGGGTACACACTTCATAAATGTAACCAGCTGGTCTGAATCAAACAGGGGTGTAACTAAAGATGCAGAGTTTGATTAGATTACAATGTGCTGGGTAGGCAGTGTAGCAATTAATAATACATATGACAAAATTGATACTCGCCTACCAATCACTATAAATTCAGGAACTCATTCAAGGAATTCGGATTAATAACCAAAGGGCTGGTGAGTAATCAACACCTCTTTAGTTAAACAAAAAGCTGACAGATTGATTGCAGAACTCTTGGAAGTGACTGGTCTACCTAATAATCTAACAACTGCCTATACGACTTATCTTGTCACATCTGAATGAGGAAGTTAGCCCTTGCAGCAAACCTCAGCCAGTTATTGACGAAACTTCTAGCTCACACTGCAGCAGAGTTTATGAAAGTGTTACGTAATAAAGTTTGGGGTTTTTTTTTAGTATTGTGTTTGAATAACATGCTGGATGATTCACTACTGTTTAAAAATACCAACAGGGCTCATTCATACATCATTAGTTTTAAAGCCACAATTTACTTTGGCATTAAAGTATAAGTGTTTGTCAAGTTAATAAATGAGTGAAATGCATTCAGTACATCTTTGTACTTTTAGTAGACAAGTAAAGTCCTGAGTAAGTGGTTGTGTCAATTGTTTTGTGTTTTAGTGACCTGGAGTCGAGGAGAGAAGTGAAGAAAGAAGAAGGTGAAGCATTTGCCAGAGAACACGGGCTCATATTCATGGAGACCTCAGCCAAGACTGCCTCTAATGTAGAGGAGGTAATAAGACACACAGACAGACAAATACTATACAATAAAACTCTACTGAGGTTTGTGGAAGGAAGGTAGCAGCATTTGTTTCCTTACTGACCCTGTGGTTAACACTGAATTTGACTGCTTCCAAAGTGTAGTGGTTATGAAAATCAAAGAGTAGAATTGGATTAAATATTTGTCAATTGAGGTTAACAATACTCTACCCTTAATAGACGACTGATATTACTCCTGGAGTAAAACCTCTTGCTGACTTGACCGTGTGCCCGCAGCATCGCAGCTCAACATGCTGCCTCCTCACACAGCCAGTGAGCCACATTAGCATCACGGAGCACCGTCAGCACAGCGCACACACACAGCTCAGCCTGTCACTGAGACACACCCCTGGTGTTGTTGTGTGCGACGAATGCACAGCGCTACGCTCTGGGGCTCCTCACGTATCCAGTCACATAAATAATCCCTTCCTACACAGCGGTATGTTTGTGGCCATCTTTGTTTGGATGGGTTTGAGCTGTATACAGCTGAGGTTCTACGTTTGGTTTTAAGGTTAGTGTTAAAATTAGATTGGCATCAAAGTAAGGGTGCTCCTAGTGATGTGTGTTTACACCAATTTTCTTTTTTTCTCTTGCCTTACATGTAGAATATACACACACATACATGCACAGTAGAGAGCACTTGACAGCAGAGCTCTCTCTGGGGTTAAAATAAGGGGGGAAGTGTGTGTAAGTGTGTGTGTGGTATGATTAATTTGTCTCATTAGTGTCTTCACAATCCTCCCGATACCGCTTCTCTCCTCCCTTTCCTTTATCTCTCCGCTCTCCATCCCTCCTCATCCTTTAACGCCCATCATTTGCTTTTTAACCCACCCCCCCAACCCTCCATCATCCTCTACGCTCCCGCTCTCCGTCCATTTTTCCATCCCACTCCTCCTTGTGTGTCTTCCTCGTCTTTTTCCACATCTTCCTGCTCTCTTCCATCCATTTCCTCCTCCCCTGCTTCCTTACTGCCTTCCTCGCCCTCCCTCTTCTCTATCATCTCCCTTTCTTTCCTCAGCAGTAAATCAACCAGTTATAGCTCATACATATTCATAACCTCCACCCTGCCTCCCCTCAGCGGCATCCAGCAACCAATGAATGTTCGGGGTTTGTCGTCAGGGTCTGTGGGTGGACACCAGGGCTAATGGGATGGTCCTGAGAGGGAGAGGGAGGGAGAGAGGGAGATGTATTCCTGTAAGAATCTTCTCATCGTATCATCTCCACGTCCTTCCTTCCTTGAGATCCATTACTAAGCCGTTCCTCCATCTTTCTCCCCTCTAGCATGTCCATCTTTTTTTGACAGAACCTTAGTTTTTACATCTTAATAATGAGCTTTTTAACACGTGTCCCTTTTTTATACACCTAATTCTTCCCTTGTCTGTTCTTGTGCATTTCCTCCTTTTCGTCCATCTTTACCGTCCATACTCGTCTTAATATATAATGGACTTTAAAGACCATCTGACTTTTTCAATTAATAGAAAGGAAGATGTGAGGGAGCAAGTGATGCAGTGATGTGTTAAATCATGGAAAGAGGACAGAAGCTCACTTGGAAGCACCCCTGGGCTCCTCAGTCTATTTCTGACAGAGTGTCAGATCGGAGTTCAGCGCATAATTTCAGTTCCAAACGACTCCACTTAATATACACACTTTTTTGGGGGGTGTTGTGCTTTTCTATTGTTCTTCTGTTGACTGAAGTGTGTGTAGCTGTTAATTTCAGACCCCTGGTATACAAATTCACAAATTCTATACATGTATTGTCCTAAAAATCCACTGACTTCCCAGATGTTGTCTTTATAGCATCATGTGTGTTTCTAAAATCCCAATTATATGTGTATAAATGCAATTTGTACACATTTTGCTTGGGACCTGATTTTATTTAGGGGTTCTTGTAAACATCAAATTATAAATGTCCCTCCTAGAACCACTGTTTATCCCTCCCAATAATGGGTGTAATGTGCATGTAATGTGTAATTCTAATGAATTATTTTTACTCAATGGTTAATGCCACCATTTCGTCAAAGCCCTTGAAGACAAAATTCTCAACTTCGCTCAATTCTTGAGTATTTCTTTGCAAATTCACTGTGGTGGCGCTCAGAGACCAAATGTCAAACAACGAATCTGTGTTCCATTATTTATGTATATTCATCGCGGTAGCATGACGCTTTTTCATGCTGTGCCTCCTGAGGGCTCGAAGGTCACACACATAAACAGCGGTTTCTGGTTTGGCTGTGATTTCAGTGCCTGGTTTGGTTTCAGAATGTTATGTCGCGTGAAGGGGGAAATTCTCAGCAGTTCTGTTTTGAGACATATTATGTGACAACCTATAATACAGTTATGAAATATCTTTATGTATTCATTTAAATTATTTAGTAAAAAAACTTTAAGTAAGTAAAATTTTGTGCAAATTGACAAATCACGTGTTTTGCTGTTTGAATAGTTATTATTAGATATTGAACTAGTGAATGTCTCTATAACAGTTTGTGTACCACAGATCAGTAAATGTTCGCTTAGAGTGGAAACATAAGCTGTGGATTCAGGGGGGACGTGTCTTCTACTTGGCTGTGGTGCACGTTGCCTGATTAGTTTGAGGAACAGCCCGTGCCAGGCTAGCTACACGCTGTCATGGATAAACCTGTACGAGTCTCATAGCTTGTTTTGCCTGCTTCCTAGGCAACCATTATGTTCGGTTTGCCTCGGTGCACATACAATAGTTGTTGTTTTTTTTATTTTGTGGTGTGTTGAAGGGCCTGTGTGCAGCTTTGACATCCCATCCATCAAAACTGTTATTACTGACAAACTACCTTCCTCATTCGTGTTGTTGCTCTTCGCGTTGGGTTACCCTCGCGTTTGCAAGGTGTGGTTCAACGACCAACTTGTGATTATGGGATATCTTACGTTTTCTTTCTTTCTTCTGCTCTCTCCCTTCCTGTGTCTCTCAGGCGTTCATCAACACAGCTAAGGAAATCTATGAAAAGATCCAGGAGGGAGTGTTCGATATCAACAACGAGGTGAGTGCACGCTTCCATCCCTTCGTTCCCCTGAAACCGCTTTGGATTTGTCCTCTTCCAACTCTTGTGGTAGTTTGCTCTCTCTCTCTCTCTCTCTCTCCTCACTTTTTCTCCCTCTTGCTCTTCGTCCTGCCAGCTCATACATTCCGCACATCCCACAAATTTCCAGTCACTCTTGTGAGAAAACAGTCAGGCAGTCAGTCTGGAGTCCGTAACTTTGTTAACCAGGTGGCCAGCGCCTTACTGAAAACATCTGAATCTGTTCTTTGTGGAAACGTCCTTAGTTGCGTTCGCCTGGGAGGTACAGCCGTTAGCATCGCAGCTAACGTCTGCTACGATCCGTTCAGGAGTTTTGCTCATTCACACCAAACTACACAGCTTGCGTTGTCAGATGGAACCTCTCTGCAGAACGGTGGAAAAATGCCAGCTGAAGTCATAAACAACATTTTTTTACACCTGCCCATGTCTGCATGAACATGTTGTCGTACATTCAAATGCAGAACCATGTGAATGACCCTATGCAAACATTCCATATGTTCTGAATAGAAGCATGCGCACATTTACTGTCAACACATTCCAGCACACCTGTAAATTATCTCGTCATCTCTATTCATTTCAGTTAAGGCCTAAATTACTTTATGGTGTGGGCTCCATTCAGCTCTGCCTCACTCACAGGACAAATGTATGTATTTTCTGTTTGCTTCTGGTAGTTTTGTCGAAACAAAGGCCGATGTCTGGTTCATTTACCTGCATCACACTGGCCTGAATTGCCATCTTGTTTCACCTCATTCATTCAGTCTGTGGTTGTCGAGCAGTTCTTGCAAGCCGGTTTTGTCAGTGGCAGGCGGCGGAGCAGCTGTAGCTGTTGTTGCTGTAACGTCACTCGTGTTGAGTCTCATTTCTTATGAATTTTTCAGTTCGCAAAAAGAATGTTCATAATGTAAGTCGTCATACAGGATGCTAATGTAACTATGAGCATGATTCATTCTTAATTTTTATTTCAAATTACGCAGCACAGTGAGAAAGTTAAAGCTCTCCACAAACCGACACTCTGGAAACTTACAGTATGGTTTTAATATATGTTAAATAATAATAATTGTTAGTTCTTGTTAAGCTCAGCTACCCCCACCATACATTAAATATGTGGGAGTACTGTAAGTTCACTGTCATCCAGCTGCTTATCCTCTCAAACAACCAGCATCCAGCCAGCTAAGCACAAAGTATTGACATAAATTAACTGTGGTCAGTGTGCAGTCGGAAATTAGAACATGCGCACAGGGACCACGTGCACCAGAAAACCCGCTTGTAGTTTCTAAATACAGTGTGTTTGTTTCAGATTACATAGACTGCAGCCAGCCAGCCGGCAAGTACAACTGTTAAGTCAGACAGGACTGTTGTTAGTCAGCCAGCGAGTGTTTTTGTTATTAGTAATGGTAAGATGGAGTGGAGGCAGGCCGCCCAGCCAAACCACATCAGCTGACTGGCTGAGAAAGAGAGCGAGAGGGAAGCCCCAGCAGAAATGTTGGCAGCCTCTATGAGAAAACACTAACACGCGGCCTTAGCTCAATAAATGTGATTTAAAGTCATACACTGTTTCCCAGAGGCACTACTGCTACTGAGTGTAGGAGGGGGAGTTACACCGAGGAAGAGAGGGAGCCATAAATACATGCAGAGGGAAGGGGAGGAAGAGTGTGTTACAGCCAGCCAGCGAAGTGAGTGAGCGCGAGACGAGGAAACCCAGAGAGGGGAAAGTGAGCGCTTCAGCACACAGTAGGGAGGATGAGGTCCAATAGGAGGAATGAGAACGGGATGAAAGCGTTGTCTCTCTACCACCCACCTGCCTGCCTCTATCCCTCTCTGGTTCTGCTCTTTTATGTGCGCTTTTCTTCTTTCCTCCTCGTGTCCTTGAGTGCTGCAGGTGTTTCCTTTGCCTTTGTGCAGCGCTGCAGCACCTGTTGCTTGTTCTGTGATGTGATCTAATTGGAGCCCCCGCAGACGCCGTAATCTCACCATGAAAGCAATGACACACCCATTTTTTTTAACATTTTTTTCCTGTATTCGGGGATTACTATTAATCAAAATTGTGACTTTTATTGCATTAATTTTTTTGGGGGGGGCTATCAAGGGGAAGAAACGTGAGTGTATGAACTAAAGGGTGATTAGTGTGTTGGTTTGTTTCTTCGACAGGCTAATGGTATTAAGATTGGACCCCAGCACCCAACTACCAACTCCACACTGCCCGGAAGCCAGGGAGGCCAACAGGCTGGAGGAGGCTGCTGCTGAAGCCCCAACACACACCTCCTCCTCCTGCCCAGCCCTGCTCCTCCTCGCCCTCTCCAACCCCTCCCTTGCATTTCTACAAACCTGCCCAGGATCACTAACAGTCTTGTTCTCCACTACTTTATTCTTTCATCCATCCACTCATCTCTTTCTGTCAGTCTCTCTCTCTCTCTCCCTCGCTCTCCTTTTCCGCTATGTCACTTTTTAGTCTCTTGACGATGCCTAAGAATCAAGGGGCTGCACTGTCATGAATTGATCTACTTCCTACAGTCTTACAAGGGCAGAGTCCGCTCCATCTACACCCACTAAATTCTCTTTGTTCTGGGTTAAAGAAAGGTTTTAATCATTTTCTTAATTCATAATGATGTTGTTCAGATATGTCTGTATCTCATAATTCCAAAAAAATATATATATTTTTGGTAACAGTGGGTTGAATATGTCCAGGTAGACAGGATCATTATTTGAGATAGAGCAGACACACACACAACATCTGAGTATATGGAAAAAAACAATGACATGTGTTGTGTCTATACACACACATCCGTACATGTTTTTGCGGTGGATGACGCAGCACGTCGATAGTGGGGCATGTTTCTACATGTTGAGTCGGTTTTCATGCTTTTCCTGTGTGTTTGGAGATGCAGGTATTCCAGTGTGTCGCTTCGTAAGGCGTAGGAAGCGTTCAAGTCTCTCTGTATTTTCTGTTCATAAAACATTGTGCAAATGATGTCATTTTGTGCTTCTTTTCCCTATTTTAAGTCATTGCTGTTTTGTCCTCACTCTTGGTTCGTGTCCTGTTCGTTGATTTGCGGATAATTTGTATTTGATAAACACTACAAATTGGCTGTGGCTCAAAGTGTTTTTAAGCTGTCTGGGGAGGGAATAAAAGACCAAACTGTTCAGTGTGAAAATGGATCTTTTTCAGGAATAACAAAAAAAAAACAGCAAGGTTAAAGAAACGTTTAGGGATGTTGAGAGCAGTGGCTGCCATTATGAAGTTTAAAAAGTAAAATAGATTCGAAGAAGAGGTTTTTTTTTTTGTTAACATTATTTATCAGGTGCAGTTTTGTGTATATATGGCTCTTCAGGTTTCTGTAGCTTTTGTGGCTGTTTAGGGTGAAGCTTGGCATGTTGTGGTCTAATTTCTTTTTCTTGATCGGGGGCTGAGAGAAACTATTTTGAACCGTTCTCGTTGCTTTTTAGAGTTTTTAACGAATCTCATTTAAAACCCAAAGGTACTCAAACCGCCCTGTAGTATGAGGGTTGTTGGTGCCCTTTCTTTTAAATGACAAGTAGGAGTGAAAACAGGCTGTTAACAGGGTCTCGCAGAGGCATTGGAAGTCCCTGGTGGAGAACAGACTGTAACTGAAAATGTCAAGGCATCTCCCTTTGAAGCAAGTTAAATTTCCACCTTGTATTTTTTGGCAGATTCATCCAGTATACTGTTTAGAGCTTGAATTACCACCGCTGCAATGTTTCATCTTTCTTTAAGATCGGTGGTGTAATAGACATCATTTGACGTTTGTGGTCATATTTTACAGCTTCAGTTATGTGTCTTTCATCTTTCTTTTATTTTCGTAGCTATGTATAGCAACATTAGCCTACCATACCTACTTATAATGCCAAATTATTGTGTTTACCTGTGTTTTGTCAAAAAAACAAATCAACAACTAAGCCCCAGTGATGATGTGACGTGAAATCAGCTGTCAGCCTTAACTCCAGCCCCTCGAGAGATTTGGACAGCTGCTACAGTTAATCGAACTGACCCTTTACCTACCGATTTTACCACTAACTAGCGAGCTGACGATGCATTACACGCATAGATGCAGACTTAGACAGTTATGAAAAGTCATAGAAATAGGCCTTTATGTAAGAATTTGGGCATTTGAGTTTAATCCACACATGCGTTATTATTTTCTTTTCATCCCCTCCATGTACACACACACCCACACTCCTAGCTCGCATACAGGATGCATGTATATGCAGATGATGCATACCTATATTTCAATCTATCTAACCTAGCTGTTTTCTCTCCAGCCTAACTGTATAACTGTAGGGAGTTTTTGGATTACACAGCAGTGTGAGTGTTTATTTTCCTTGACAGTGTGTTCTTATTTTTCATTTTTTAAATCCTTAGATATATTCAGACAGTTATTAATCTAATTCTGATGATAATATCCTTTGTAAAGCAACATGTAGTGTATGTACGGTATGTGTGTGTGTCTGCGTGTGTGCGTGTGTGGACCCAGAGGGATTACAGGGGGAGGATCAAGCCAAACCAGACACCTATTGCTCTAACTATCTATCTCTGAAGCGATCAATCGATCTAAGGATTGATTTGTCTTATCTATGTGCCCCCCCCTCTTGCTCTTGCCTCCTCTTCCTGCCTCTCCTCCTCCCCCTCAATGTAATTTGCTGTGTTTGTTCTTTGAAAAAAATAAAAGTTAAAAAAAAGAAAAAATTAAAATGCTATCACAATAAACTATAATAAAACATTCTAAACTCTAAACATGTCATTTTGATGGTTATGTGGAGATGGAAAAATACAGTATTTGAAAAAAACAAATGGATTTGTATTTTCTTTCCTGCCGTCTGATTTAATTGTTAAAAAGAGCAAGGACTTGTGTGCACTTGGATCTGTGCCTTTGACCTTCAGCTGTCCTGTTGAAAATGTCTTCCCTGATGAAGGTCAGCCATGCTGAGAGCCTGCCTTCTAAAGAAACATTTTAACCCCTCAGTAGTCGGTTGAGGTTTGCGTGTTCAGTTTGTGTGCATGCGGTTTTTAGCAATAGCATTAAATTCCTGCATTAGCAGGAACGTATCTTATCTCACACATTTGCGGGACCCAATCCGTCCAATAGCTGTGATATTTCGGTTTCAACCAAAGTAGAGGCCCAATATTAGTTGGTAGTTTCAATGGAGGGTTTTAGGATTAAACTAATGACACATTTGCAGCTAGGGTGGTCACTTGGTGGTTGCATATTCTGCATATAGCAAAATATCTTTAGCATCTTTTTAGTCCTTAAACTGGAGAATGAAGTTCATTAACAGCGTTTAAAATGCTGCCTGCATAGTACAAACTCCTAGACTTGATGGAGGACAATGACATTGAAAGGAAGGGAAAGAGAATATTCTGGACACTGCTGACTACAGACAAAGACATAAGAAAAGTAGCGCAGAGAATTATGGTAAGTTGACATAACAATAGGTCATTTTAGAAGCTATGTCCCAGCAAAGATTAAGTAAACATGCTGTAACGTCTGAGTTGCCATATTAATAGCTGCTTAGGCCAGACGTGAAATACGGACGTTCTTAATCAGAGCTTTTTAAGTGAGGTTGACTGTTTTCTGCCCCTGATAGAAGGACAACTTCAGCTTATTTATAGTTTTCTATATAGCTACATAGAATATTATCAGAGAGTAATTATTAAACCAGCCAGTGGAGGAGATTCTAACGAGAAAAGCAAAAGCTAACAGTAAAATTATGTTTATGTTTTAATCTTAATACCTCATTTCTAAAAGCGAAGATGTCGTTTTTTTTGTTGACTTGCTTGTCTGATAAATAATTTTCATGGATTTTATGGAGCAACTTATCTGCATTTTGTAAATAAAAGCCTTTAGCACCTGTTGCTGACAGTGTAGAAGGTTACAGAGAATCTACTGTGTTTCTCCTGAATACAGACACCTGCAGTGTTTCTGCATCCGTCTAACAGGAGCTCAGGAACTCAGAACTCTCCACAGAATGAATGTACGGCTTCCTCCGTGCACAATGGGGGTTCAGGTTGCATTTCTGGATGCATCCACAGACTGTGTTAAATGACTGCTTTTCCATATTCATCACAGTAACCTGATGGCTTCTCACAATTCCCCTGATGCCTTAAAGGTCATTCACCATGGCCTTTACACACTGAAATTCCCCTTGGGTTCCTGAATCTTTTCACACTATTAAATACTTTGACTATTTCTGTTTTTGTTTTTTCAAGAAATATACTTTTTGAATTCTCTCAGAAACATCGACAAAGCACATCACCTGCCTGCAAAGACATCACCTGGCCTATCATGACAAGCACACCTTTTCCCAATTAACCTGATATTTCTGGAATTATCAAGTGTTATTCAACAGTGTTTCTTGAATAAATGATGAACTGTTCTCTTTCAATTTTCAACAGAGTTGTGTCTGTATAGTGAAATTGAAATTAAATGAGTTTAACCACAAATGAACATCACACTAAATAGCTTAAACGTGATATTGTGCAAAGATACGTTCAAAACTAATGCAAAGTTTACAGTGTGTCAGGGAGCATCTGTGGAGTGTTCAGGGGGCAATAATCATATCAGCCCAGTAAGTCGTTTTTAAATGCAGATGAAGCAGTTTATTGTGTCTTGTGTTCTGAAACTAGTTTCATAATCTAACTTAACAAAACACACAGCGTTGACAGCAATGGGTCAACCGACCCAAGCAAGTTTCAAGCCTGTGCATGTTTTTCTCCTTTCGGTTTATTTTGAAAACTGAAACTAGAGGGTTGCCTGAAACGGAGGGAAATGTGTTCCAACATCTCTGCAGGAATGCAAAATATATATAATTTATGTCCAACATTTTGAAATGATTGCTTCTACTTCCTGAGTCCTAGTCAGTTTGTCACAATGAGGTATTTACTGGCTGCATCAAGGACAGCTGATTTTATGCCTTGTTGTTCTGCACTATTCACTACAAGTTCGTAGTTTAGGGTCAGATCATGCAGATTTTCTAAATTCACAACTCTATGAAAAAAGTTGTTTTTCATTGTATTTAAACAGGGTTGTGGATGTGCATGTTATAATGTGATGACTTTAAAGGTTAATGCTGTTAATAAAAATAACATCATAATTTTTCATGATCAAAAATACCTTACATTTGCATGGTATATGCAACATACTTTGCATACATACTTTTTATTTGCAACATATTCAGAGTGATTTCTTTTAGACCATACAGGTCTAAGTAATACTGCAGAAGCTCATGTAGCCGCAGACCTCTGTCCTCAAGGTTTGGCACTTACTCGAGTGACATCACCAGAGGCCGTTTATCAGATTTCATTTAGTTCCTGCTGGAGACACAAAAGTTTCACAAATCTGTCACATGTAGTGGTTCCACAATCTACCCACATCCTGAAAACCTATTCTGACGTGTAAAATCAGTGTACGTGTCTGTTTTAAGATATATATTTTAATATGCTGCTTAGGTTTGGAAGGTCTTTATGCAAATCTGCGAAGGCCTCATAATAAGGTCTTCTAACTTGCATGCACAAAAGGCTTTTGATCGATAAGGCTAGAAACATTTCTACTTTATACACAGCAGAACCGCATACATCTTCACTGTATTAATTACAATTCACATAAAAAAACCAAAAGCCTATCCCAGTTTATTATGTATATAAGTACAGACCCACAGTATTCGTGTCACTCATAATCAGCAGAAAAACTTTCAAATTAGTTTTACTGTTCCCACTTCACACTTTTCCTGTTTGCTCAATCATGGAGACCTTTTGACTCAATGTGGGCTACTATAAATACCACAATCAAAAACTGGCATCCTACATTCTACAACATACATTTAACTCTAGAAACATTGTGTAACGTCTGCCACCAGATGTAAAATGTTGAGAATGTCTGCCAAACAGCAGTGTCCTGGTTTCTTCCACTCTTGCTTTGACCAAATTAAATTAATCAGTCATAAATACGATCATTTTAAGTGTGTAAATCGTTATACAGTACATATAAAGGTTCAACTCACTAATCTAAATAACCTGGAGTAGTGTATGGGCACCTTGATGCTGTTTTTTGGCTGTTATTGTGTTATTATACCTTTCAATTAAAAGAAAAACACAATACGCTTGCTTTAGGGACACTAAACCACCGTCTGACTGACGCAGATGCCTTTTTTTTAATCCCTAAATGAGAACTCAAGGAGAGCGTCACACAGGCACGCCGGGGTCAGTGACCGCGCACGCCGCCTGTTTATCTGAATGAGGTCCTCGGGAGCGCGCCCCCCCTGGCCAAGGAAGGTGAGCGAGTGTCTGGAGGGGAGGACTCGGGAGCGCGACCAGCCGAGGGATCGATCGGATTAAACTCGATTTGAGTGAAATTAACACAAAGGAGAGAAGAGCAACGCACACTAGTCGGTGAGGTCGCGGATGCGATACACGCCGGAGAAACATTTCACGTAAAAACAGAAAACTTGAACTTTTTTTTTTCTCCTCCGTTTATTTATATTTCAAACGAAGAAGGACCACGGTGGATTTTTTTTCCGAGCAAGCGGAGATACTAACCGTACTAACAAGGAGTTGATTTCTCAAAAAGCCCGAAGTCACCGAGCTAATTGGGTAAGCTAACGAATGTTTTGAGCGAGTGCGTTAGAAACACTGTCAAGCCGTGTTTAGTCCGGAGTGCGGTGGTTATACCGCGTCCACCGGCTCTCGATTAAAACAATTTGTATTCTTTCTGGATAGTAAGTTTTCCATACTTTCGCAGCGCTGTCGGACTCTTTAACCGCCGTGCGAGTTGGCTTTTCGGCCGGATGGGCAGCTCGTTCTCCGCTAACTCGCTGTAAAGAATACGTTCGAGGTCGCGGTTTTATTCGCTTTGTGTTTTTTCCCCTCGTATCTAGAGAAAGTCATTGAAGGTCCGCGTAGCTGCCATGCCGACATGCTAACAATAGCAAGTTTAGCTTTGCCACCCGCTGCATCGCTCACACACTCACACAACAGTCCCACTAGGTAGTTGAAAAGTGGAAAGAAAATTTCCAGAACACGGCGAGCGTCTCTCTTTCCGTGTCCCGGCGCCCGGCAACTTGTTGAAAATCGTACCGTGGGATGTTGACCCATTTCAGTTTTAAAGTGTGACTGTTAGCCCTGTTAGCTAATTGTGTTGAAGCTTGTAGCAGACACGAGGTGGCTCGAGCGTAGAGGTGAGTCACTGGCCGACTGAATGAGCGGAGCTCTCTGAGGGAGATTCCCAGCGGAGAATACTTGGCAGATATGGCCAAAAAACGCGTCGCCTGCGTTGAGTCGACGTGTTTTCTTACAAAACTGTAGTTAGTAGTTGTGTTCTCACTGATTTTTGTGTATATTTCTGGGGACGGGGGACGGGGAGAAGTGTTCGTAGTAGTCGGTGGTTTTATTCGTGGAAGGGACAGAGCAGTGGAGGAGAGGAGGGGGGAGAGAGCCGTGAGGCCAGGCGGTCATTCCATACAACCGTGTTTTTCGCCTTCTTTCTTTACTTTGCCAGAACCATTTAAAGTATTAGAAGGGGGCTCCGGTGCTCGCGTGGAGCTTTGGGATAGACGGGGAACTGTTTTACCTGGATAAAACGCGATGCGAACACATCGTTCCCTGGTCTGGAACGACGTGCGAAATATCGCTGATAGGCTAATTAGCCGTGCTAGCCGCTGGAGGTTAGCCCAGTGCTAGGACACCGAAGTTCAGCTAGGCTACTAGCAAGGTCTCATCCCCCTCATTGTGTACGGGTAAAGAGCACTTATCCCCCCCCCCCACATGAACTAGCTGCTAAGCTGCTCGGGGCGGTGATCAGTCGGTGCATCGCTCTCGGGCAAGGAAATTAAGTTCGAGCGTATTTCACGTCACTTTTTTGTCGAGGTTAATAAAGCAAAGTGATCTGCAATCGCCTCTTTATAGTGTTGTTGTTTTTTTGACTGTTGTGATCGGGGCTCGCTTGTCGCGTCACCGTGTGTCGAGCGAAGTTTTTAAACAGCAGTACGGCTACACTTGTTACCGGTGTAGGGGGGAAAACAGCAGCCGGTGTCCGCGCACTTCCCGTAGTTGCAGTCGCACGGGACACAAACGACTCAGACGGACTATTGCGTGTGCTCGTCGCGCTTCCCTGCGCGCTTTCTCCATTATGTGTTCTGTAATCGGTCAACTTGCATAATGGTCACCCTGTCGCTCTCACGCAACTTTGGCTGCGAAACAGAATCATTGAACAACTGGGCGGATTGTGTTCAAAACGCACACTTTTCGTTGCCGTGTGTCGCCCCTGCCGTTTGTGTTTAGTCACATTCGGGACACATGTGCTGGTTCGTTATTCTCCCCCTCATCCTGCCTGCTATTTAGCCAGGAGCTGCTACCCCCACCACCTTGTGCCTGCGAGCCAAGATGGCAGCTAGTCACAGGGCCAAAGAGAGACAGACGAGAGGCCCCGACCACACACACACAACAAACAACAGATGTTCGGTACCATTAAGTGTCGTTCTCATTTGTCTCCCTCTTTTCTTGTGGTTAAAGTTGAGAAACTCTTTCTTTCAGTTAATGCAATGCCCTGATTTGTCTTTTAACTGAGTTGGGTCAGGGACAAGTTAAAACTCTCGTATATGATGAATTCGTGTTTATTTTAAACGTCTTTTAATGTCTGGTTTTTGTAAGAAGCATCATGTCTCAAATAGTAAATGTTGGTTTGACAGTTAATAGGACTTTAAAATATCGTCCAACTGGGGCATTTTGTTAACCCATTGTTTGCCTTAAGCAAAATCTTCTGGCCTCTCTTCCTTTTCAAAGTTCCTTTACTGTATGTGTTCTATACCATACGGACCCAAAAGATGCTGTATTTCATTTCCCCAACAAGCTGTCAGTGTAGGTGTCACAGCCTCAGAGGGAAATCCCTCCTGCCACCTTACCTTGGGGCTAAGGTACATGCTGGTGACTCATATTTTACTAAATGAAACTGATGGTTTTGCGAGTTGAGTGGATTTTTGTAAGCTAACATTTGTGTTGCATTAAGTTGAGCATGTCTCACATCTTTAGTGTGTTCAAGGTTTTGGCCTGTGAAGCTTTCGTTCAGGTCAGTTTGGGTTTTATAAACATTTTGGTCAAGATAAGCTTGCTCATCTAATCAGCTCTCGTTTTATACTGTGTTGTAATGAAATGTAGAAGGTTCCACATCTTTTCTAGGGCATCATTAGTCATTATCAAGATATCTTTTGTAATGAAATGCACTTTGTTCATCACAATTTAACTTACAACCTCACAACAACTTAATGACTTTAGAAAGTACAGTTTGCATCTGTGGACACTTCCCTCTGTAACCATTATTTTCTAATAGTTATTGTCATTGAAGATTTGCATTTGATTTACCTCAGCTTCTGGAAAATCCCACTTAACTTTAATTATCACTTCATATTTCAGCAAACCAAGCTGCCTTACATATAATTGTTTCCACGTATTGATCTGAAGGAGGCCACATTTGCTCCATAGTCTGTTGGGAAGTTTATGTCAAAACATGTTTTTCAATGTGAGTCATTTTACCAATTAGCTTTAAGAACTGGCACCCACTGCCACACGTTCATACAAAATGTTGGACTCTGTCTTAAAATGCTAAATTTGCTTGCAACATTGAGAAGGCTGAAACAGTCAGATTAGTGTGAAGGAAGGCGACTTGATTTGACCTATTAAACCATCCTATAGCTAAGAATGCTCCAGAGGTTCTGATCAAGCTGTAGCCTTGTCGCAGTCAAACTGAAATGAACAGCAATGCTGTTCTTGAAAAACATTTAACATCGTTCTTTCTGCAGTTCTGTGAATGACTTCCAAGGTTCCCAAGGTTTAACAGCAACGTGTGCTCAATACAAAAGATTGGTTTACAGAAAATAGGTTTTATTTTATTTGACAAACTAGCGTTTTAGACCTTAAGCTGTGCTTTCTCTGACAATGTTATCTTTGCCAAGTGATCAGTAGAATTCAGCAACACAACCGCGTTTTGTTGTCTTTGTTAATGTATGTGAAATAAAGTTCCTAACAGCCACTGAAAGTGAAGTTACTAAAAGCCGACTTTCGTGCAGTCTCTCTGATATAGCGATTGATTGCAACTGCGGGTTGATGAGCGTGATTGATTCCAGTTAGGTAAATTTGCATTTGTGTGATAGTTGTTTCGTAAAACGTAACGTAAAAGAAAAAGCTCAGTTATACTAGTTAAGTGAATACAGTGGCTGCAAAATAGGGGAGAAATTGGACCCAGAAACTGCTCGATCGTTTGCATAGTATAGGGAATTGTTGCATTGTATTTATATCACAACACAGATTACCCCAGCATTCCTGGCGCTTTTACACACTTCTTTCTCTAGCAGAACGACAAAACTGAAGTGAATCACAAAAGCATTTACCACTATTGCCAGGTGTAAATGTCTGACCTCATAGCTTTAAGCAACACTAAGCAGACATATTGTTTTCTCAGTGCGGTAGGCTGCTCAGGGTGCTTGCCGTTTGAGACCGTTATGGGGTGCGCATCTGAGTATTGGTGGATGTTTAGGTGGCCATTTTGTCTCCGGTCATCATGTGTCATAGATGGCAGTCCTGTTAGAAGAGAAGTGGTGCTGTTGTTTATCTCCATCTCTTTCATCTTGCCATCTATCGTTCCACCTCCGCCCCCTCATCCACCCACTCCCTCTCTGCCCTCACATGAGCTCCCTCATCTTCTTTCTACTCTTCTTTCTCATCCTTCCTATTTTTCTTTCTCTCTCATTCTCCCTCTCAGTCTCTGTCTGCCTGTTTCCTCCGCTCCCCTCCCCTTCTCTCATTTCCAGCCAAAAGGTTAGCGGGGGTCTTTAGCACCATGGTGACATTCAAAACCGAGTGTCATCACCGTCTCTCTCGTTCTCTCATCTGTCCTTCTCACCTGTCTTTCTCTCTGGCACCCCACCCCTCCCACCTCCGCACTTGCCTCCTCTATTCTGCTCCTGCAGCGAGGGCCTTCTGGACCAAGTGATCTGCCTAGAAGAGACATTGGCAATAATACAACTCTCAAGGGTTTGTGTTTGCGCTGTGTCTTTACACTGTGTGTGGGACAGTGAATATGGCTTGTCAAGTAAATCCCTGGCTCATATGTGTATATTCCTTTTGATCTATCCTTGACCTCTCCTCTTGTTGATATGTGGTACATCCTGTTTTCCATCTTTGTACTTTAGCCCTTGTTCACATCTAACCTAACTGCTGCTGGAAAACAAATAAGCAAAGCTAAAGCCTGGGACTCTCCACTGGAAAATAAGGGAGCTTTATGTTGTGGATACACCACTGACCCAGTGCACGCTGTGGTTTATCGGATGCCTTGCACATCTTATTTTCTGTCACCATTTTCTCTTTGAAGAAGTCACTGCTTACTTGTAGTATTAGCATTCAGTTTGTAGAAGTATGTGGTGCAATCGTGGAGAGGTGAGGGATTGTGAGAGTCTGTGCTGGTTCCTAGCCCTCTTCTCTGAAGAGCGTTCGATCGTGTAGCGCACACTGACTCAGGAAAAAGGCGTGCGCCTGCCTGCTCCCCAGGAGAGAGAGGTTATCCCCACTGCCTTGTTGGAAGGACTGTTGAAGTCAATTGGTTGTTAGCAAGCAGGAAGGTGGAGCAGTGGAGGGGACTGGCCAATCCCTGGGGAAACAGTTCAAACCTGTCTGTCCCATTGGTCTAAACAGCCATGTCAATAACCGTGATTAGAGGTGTGGGGGTAGAACGTGTCTTCATCTTCCTGTTTGCGCTTGCATGAAGGCAGTTTTTACTGTTGTGGGAAATTCATCATGAAGGCCTTTTCTTTGGAAGCTTTTTATCATATTCATAGTTGAAAATGAAATCTAGACTGAGAATCAAGAAGGTACTTGATACTTTGTGATGTGTGTTTTTTCCTTAGAATGGTTTCCATATTTACTTTCTTTACACAGGAATGACAAATCTCTCAACAGCCCCATACCACTGGTGGTTTTTCGAATAAATGAAAGAGACTCCCATTTGGTGACAAATCCTTTAGTTTTACAAGTATACCTCTTTTGAAAGAGTTGCCGGGTTTTCCCCAAGCCTCTGACTGTGCCTGGGTTCCTCTCTGGTAACTCATTTGCATCACTGAGCAATTTCCCCCTCACCTGTAGTTTGAGTTCTGATTTTCCACTTTGGGTTTCTGAAATTCCATCAGCAGTGTAATTGGATAAAATTGTCCTTTTTTTTTAATGAATACTTCTCAGTGCTGTCACAGTGACAAAAGACACCAGCCAAAGAAATGTTTATATCGTTTTATTTGTCATCTTACCTGATGTTGTGTTTTGCTTTCTAAGCTGAGATAAAAGTGTGGGTTATGGATATTTGTCTTGTAAATGAGTCAACTGTATGTTTAACGTGCATTTGGTGGACATGTTTGGTTTACATTATTTGATTTCAGATCAGAAAACTGATTTGTTTCCATCTAATGCATGTTTTCTTCTTCAACAATGATGCGAATGCAAAGTGTTGTTTGCTAAACATCTGAGCTATAGCTATAGTCCATGATTCTGGGAAGAACATACACATTTGGACTTGTTGACATGACTGAACACATCCATAATTGTCTGTGTGTTATGTAACTTTGCCCCTTAAAATTCATGACTGTCCATTTGTATTGCAACTAATAAGCCAACTTTCTTTATTAAACCAAGAGTCGGCACGCAATACGGAAGTACGTCTAAGTATTGACAGTAAGTGAAAGTTGTGTTACTTTGATTGGAGCTGCAGTAGCTGCAGACTTCAGTGAGAGGCATCCCAGCAAAAACTGCAAAGATGCACCGTAATACTGTGAGGTACAGCCGATGTGAAAAGCAAAGAAGCAAAGAGTTGTTGGAGTGGAGTGCTATAAAGTAGACATCATCTATATTAGGTATCGTGATGGCTAGTTGTCTTCCAGTATTGTTCCCTTTTGCCTCTGCTCTCGAACCATATAGAACACAGACCATTGGCTAATAACCGCTAAAACATGTCTAGTTCGTCTTTATAGGATATCAGCAAGTATGAAATAATGCATAGATTGCACCCTGTATAATGTAACGTAAAACTGTTTAGACTCTTCTGTCTTGTACTTCCCCCACATTTTCTGTCTTTCCCCTCGGTGTCATTATAATACATACTTGTATCCCCCCACCCTTTAAAATAAGTGAGTGATTTCCAGAGACCAGACTGCTTCAGAAACAGGTTCTTTAGCTCAGTGAGCACATGAATACACCCAGACAAACTCACTCCACTAGCAGGTTCATTGGCCACCCCCTGTGGCCTACTTCTCTCCGTGTCGCTCCCCCACCATCGTCCCTTTCTCTGTCTCTCTGTCCTGTGCCTGTCTCCCATCCTCGGCGTCCTGTGGGATCAGGCTGAGAGCTGGCCAGTGGTTTTTCCTACCACATGGTAAAGGCAGGGAACAGATTGGATAAACACAGTCCTTTCCTGCTGACCTACCCCCACTGCCCACCTCTCTTGTCCAAACACACACTTGCCACGACACGCACGCTGCGCACACACTGCCATTAACGACGCAGCCGTGTGTAAAATGACCAGATTTTCTCTAGCTTCACTGCTTCTCTTTCTTTTCTCACTCTGTTTATCCCCCGCCCCCGCCCCCCCACCCCATCCTCCTCTCTCTTCCTTCCTTCCGGGCCTCAAATCCCAGCCCCAAACACACGGCCCCGCATCCCCTCACTTGAGTGTAATTACACACACAGCTAGCTAGCCAGCTCCGGTGTGCTGTCCTCCATTTGGGAACAAAGGTATAAATTATAGTGCCTTAGAGCCTAGTGGTAATGGATGGTGGCCATGTATAGGTGTTCTTAGAGCAGTAACGCTCACTTCTTCAAGTATCTAGTTGTTTCTTTTGAGATTTTCGGCGTAGGTATATATTTTTATTACCATTAATTTTGTTTGTCTGTGCCTGCCTGTCTGTCTGTCTGTCTGGGAGGAAACATGGTGTTGACATGGCAGAGATTTCCTGTAGTAAAGCCTGCAGGCTACAGACAGTTTAGCTGCCAAACTGTCAACAGCACAGACAGGACTGCGTTGAGCCGCTGTTGGCTAATCTCTTTCTTCGTCACTGCAAACTTAACCCTGCCCACACAGAGTGATCTGAATTTGTGCGGCCAACTGCAACACTGCAGGTTATTTAGGACAAAAATAAAATCGGCGAAATGTCTTTGCTGCAAGTTTTGATAAAATATACTTTACAATGCCTCTCCCAGAATAATGCAGGAAACGCAGTTGTGCGATGAGAAGTTGAGTGAGAATTTGACATTTGTTTGAATTTGATGAAGATGACTTCACACACATCTTTCACAATGTTGAATAAGAAGTCAATAAATGTATTGGAAATGTTGCAGCTGCACGATACAGCAATCAGTGTAAATCAAAGTGAAAGATAAATAGTTAATAGATAATAGTCTGTCTTAAATGATGACAAGCGCTTTAGTCTGGGGTTGAACAGCAGTGAAATTAGAGTTCATGTTTTTTTTCTCGGGGTGTGAAAGTGAATTTGTGAAATGCAGAGAGGGCCTTGAGGTGCACTGCCATGGCAATGATATTTTGTGGTTTCACTTTAACAGAGCTGCAGTCGATGTGAATTCCTGTGCCATGCTCATTTTTCAAGTCATCTAAAGCCAGACACTTGGTGATTTACTTTTGGTTTCAGGTGAGGAAGAACTTGGAGAGCTCTTAATGATGTTGTTGGACGCACAGTGCCATGCACATGCCTCCAGCAGCAAGTCTGTAAAACCTTTCCTTATATTTAGTCTCCTAGTTTCAGCTAGATAAAGAAGTCTCTTCAAGGTCAAAGTCCTGATACTGTGTCTCAAAGTTGTTGTTTTTTTGGGATATAGTTTGCTCGGGGTAGCAACACACACGAGGAGCAAAAGAAAAACCCTCTTTGCTCCCATCCTGGAAACAAACTCGCTCTTCACACAGCTTCAGTTTAGTTTCTCAGGACTTAGCAGCACAACTGTATGAACACACCTGATGGTGAGGGACAGTTGGAACATGGTATTGTAAAGTAGATGTTTCTGCTTCATAGACCATTTAATTTGAGAAACCCAATCAAATTAAACGGTAATTGTAAGTCGCAACCCTGTGGGTACAACAGTTACTCTTGACCTGTAAAGAGACGTTTTCTAGTCTGCGGTGTACCTTTTTCTATTCTCTAGAAAAAGTAAAGAAATGCCTCTGATAATTTTAAATGACACATTGCCGTCGTAGGAATATGTGTAACCTTGAGTACATATTAGTCATTTGTGTTTTTGTCATAAAATAAAAAAAATTGAATGTTGCATCATACTAAATCACCTCTGAAAGCCCTATTGGTGCACCACAAATAATGGAGGTGAAGAACGTCATCGTTTTTCAGTTATCGCCTCCTTTGAAACTGACCCATGTTGTCTTAGAGGTTCGTCATATATAGGTTGTGACCTGGTGTGAAAACACTGATAGACATCTATGTGGTCTGATGAAGCCACATAACGAAGTACAACTTCTCACTTGTATCAGTTTCTTTCACTGTCGCTAGATAACTGAGTGAAGTAAGTGCTGCAGAAAAACCAACCACCCACGACCCTGTTTGTTTTTGTAACTGCATGTACACGGATACAAAGTTAGACTTGTTTACAGATAAGGTTGTTCAGGTTTGCCTTGTGCATTTACGAAGAGCTTTCAACACTCAAAGGACTATTAAGCCTCTTTCACACATACACTCCCCACTATGTTCGTTGGATTACGTTCTGACTTGTTTATTCACACATGCACACACTCGCAGACATTACCTGCTAGTGTCGTCTCACTTAATCCGTCTGATTTCGGCACATAGTCGGCATATACACGTTTGTATTGCGTGATAATAAAATGATATCAAACTGACTTGGGAGTCGGGAGCTGGCTTGTGCAGGGTTTAGTACATGTGCGTAGCCTCTGTCTCCACTTTTACATGCTACCCCTACCTCATGCAGCGCAGTCACAATTCTGGTGAGCATTGTCTCATAGGCTCTAATACAAAGATGTTTGTAAAGTGCAGTTCTCTTCTGCATCTATTGCAGCAATAGAAACCTGACAATGCACAAACATGCAGTATGCAGTGGTTTGATTATTATTTCCTGTTTCAATGTCAAGGAAAATGTTTTTCATGTTTACCAAAACACAGTTTGGGTCACTCCCGTGTCATTTTATAACTGAAAACAAAACCTAAATATTTCATTTGTTGTTTTGTGATTCTATGATTTGCAAATCATCCTACATTTTTCAGTGTAGTACTTGTGAAGTCTATTATTCATCAGATAAATACATTGCAGTAAGTAGGAAAATAAATATGTTTGGTTTGCTCAAATGTGCAAACAGCCAGTTAAACAGTAGCCAGTGTTGCCCCTAAAATGTATCCAAGCTGCCACTTCTTCATATTCCCTGATTATTTCGATTGGCACCCTGCTCTGTTAAACTAAAATCAGAATCTGCCTTATGTTATTGCTAATGGTTGATAGTATGCATATGGTCTCTAAACTCCTCAGCAAGCATGTGTTACAGCAGGGGGAGGAGAGCATGTAGGTCCATGCCTCATCCTTTGATGAGATTTGGCTTCTAAGCCAGCACACTGACCGTTCACCTAATTCCTTGTGCGGTGATGGAGGTGGAGACAGAGGTGGAAAGCACAAAGGGTCAAGAAGGGCACAAGGGCCTGAGGCTGACACACAGATGCCCAGAAAGTAGTCACCAACTTCTTAAATCTGCATTTACTGTGTTGTAGAATTTGTGGTTTAATGTAGTGCGCATCTTCGTGAGCTAACAGGAAATCACTTGCCTTCGTAGTAGCTTTCTGCAAAGGATGTGAAATAACCCTTGATTACGTGCTACACACATGCTCACACCTGCATGCAGAGACATATTTTATGCTTTGTAGTGAAATGCAAGTGTTGTAACTGCTTCTAACCTTTTAAAATACCTGTGTTGGACCTGTTGTTGACCCTTTGGATCAGCTCTAGTTAGTAAAGACAGTACTGAAGGTTTTTACTACTTTAATGGTGGAGAGTTTAAACTGGAACTTCTTAAGTGATGTCAAGTTAGATGTGATGTAGAGATGCTATGAGAATAGGTACTTTGATTCAAAGTTGATGCCAAAATTCTGTGACTTATTTTACAAGATCATAAAAGGAGATTTGTCATGGTTCCTGGAGGATGTGATCTGTGATCATAAGTCACCAAATTAAAACATGTGTGACCTGGCATTGTATACAAAGGGAACAACATGGGAAAGCTAATGTGCATCAGGCCTTCTGGGCTGCTGCACCGTGTTGCGAGGAAGACAGGCAATTTCATTTAGGTCATGATCATTGTCATGGTTGTATGCAAACTTTTTAAATTTGTTCTTCCAGCTGCAGCCTTTGAGGTTTTGCATCTGAACAGGCTGACATTGCAGTTAATTATGACGTTGGCTGTGTGCTGGTTGTAAACTTACTGGATTACTAACGTTTAGCTGATGCTGGTGTGGTACAAATAGTTTTTTTTTGTTTGCTGTGGTGTCCCTGTAGATGACCCACTTTATATACTGTGACAGATCTTTATTAGTTATTGCATTTTTGAGGATTTAAAAATGTTTAAAATGTTATTGAACGATTACTACTCTCGGCATACTTGATTTATAGCTCCTCTCCACACGTTGGAGTAACTGTAATTGAGCTGGTGTCATTTGCTGGTGCTTGAATGAATGCACTGGATTTCACAGGTTACTTTTTTTTCTGCTTTAATTTAAATGTATGGCATCTATGTTGTTTTTGGTTTGTTTTCACAATTTACACTTGTTTTCTCCAGTACTGGTACTGCCTAAGTATTGGAACCTTCCCTTTCATCTAAACTATGAACTTGGCCTATAAATCTAAACAACGGTCTTACTTAACAACTTAAGTGGTTCACATGCACCTGTTTTCACGCCTGCGTTGCCAGCTTGTTTATGCTGAAGACATAGAGGAAATGTCTGAGCTGTCCTTTAGCCAACATTAGCGCGTGGACCCAATGCCTGAAGGAAGGCTCTTCTATTCTAGTCCTGTGCTGATGCGAAGTACTTTAGCTTTTTAGGTTTATGGCTATATATGGGTGAACTGATTTTGCAGCCCATTAGATTAATCTGAATTGGCATTTATTATTGTTATGGGAAGAAAGTTGTCATGGAAAGTAGTACCTCACAGCAGCTGTTTGTGTCTGACGTGTTATCCAGTTCTTCTCCATACATCCATAGTGTATAGAAGGAAAGCAATAAGATGAAGGGACAAGTGTTTTCTGTAGTTTTTAAAACGTTTTCTTTTCTTTTCTCTACACAGAAGCCTTCTTCCCCCTTTCTATTATCTTTTGTATGGCCTATACACACCTGTAGATGGCCTGCATTACCTTTACTTCCTCCACTTAATCAAACTGGGGTTTTCACACACAAATATGGCTACTTTGATAATAATCTTCACTCTTACTTACGCATATCCTCTGGTCTTGTCTTCACATCTGCTGGTAGTGAGTGACTGGTCGGTTAGGCAGTTGAATGGCTTGCTGACCTAGTAGCTAACTACTGAATGACCAGTGTATTCCTGGCTGGCTGGATGGCAGCTGCTGCTGTTCAAACAGCTGCATCTGCTTCGCTCTTTGTTCTAATTCTTTCTCTCTCACACACACACTTTAGTTTATCTATAGTTGTGAGTACTCTCATTGCAACAATACATTCCCGAGCCTTTTTCTTGAAGTGGGGGAGGGGTGTGTGTGTGTGTGGGGGGGGGGGGGGTGATGTGTGGTTTTTACCCCCAACATTTTTCAGTTTGGCACCGTATTTTTTGTGGTTTGTTTACAGCAGATTAACTTACTTGATGTACACACGATTGCCGCACCTTTAAACGACTGAAGATGGCCGAGGTCTATCCAACATCACATGGATTCTCTCAGCTAGCTTCCCAGTTCACGTCTGTGTGAATTGATGAGTGGAGGTTTTGATGCAGTGATGTTGATGAGCTTTTATTATGTCACGTAAGCAGGGCACAGGGCTATACAAACATGTATCTTGCTACTTTTTCCATCCGTAATGCTGAATTACCACCTTGCCATCAGAGGGATTAAATGACGATGCTCTCAAACGAGTAATGGCTGTTTGAGTCTCCATGTGTGAAGGACTTGGCGTGACATCTGAACACTAACTGCTGGAGTGAAAGAGGCCTTGGTCAATTCTCTACCCATTTAAGAAATGGTGGACAGCTTGAAATGATGAATTCTCATGTTTAAAAACGTTCTATAATTCTATTCTCTCTTTCTCTCTAGGAACCATAACGAGAACCATGGAGTAGTAAGCTTCGAATTAGCAGCTAGCTGATAAGCTTCTCACTGCACAACATAGCTCCCTGCATCCACCCCCCTCCATCTGTGGCCTCCTCCACCCAGCCATGGCGGACCCAGGGATGTTGAGTCTATTTGGGGATGATGCGGGTTTGTTCTCAGATGGATTAGATGGTTTAGGAGACTGCTTTCCTCAGCAAACTACACCGGGCCAGTCGAACCCACTTGCCCAGCAGACCAATTCTTCTCTGAACCATGACCACCAGGGAAACAGGGGTTACCACCAGGGGATGATGCACAACACTGGGCCTGGCACAGGACAGCCTAAAATGGGGCAAATGTATGACCATGGCCCCTACCCAGGCTATGAACAATCTGGTGCCACTGGAGGAAGGATGATGGCCCCGAATGGTCCCAGCCAAGGGCCCACAAATGTGAATGCAGCCCTAAACGGCATGGCATCCCACTACCATAACAACCCAGCTAACTCTAGCAACCCCCACCATGGATACCCGGGTGATGCTGCAGGGGGAGGTGGTGGGGGCGGAATTTGGAGCCAACAGCAGCAGAGCAGATCAGCATATCAGCAGCCTCCAACACAACCAGGGGGCGGCCCCAATCAAATAGGGGGCTATCCGATGTCTCAAGGCAACTATGCTGGGATGCAAGGTCCACCTACACCCAGTGCAGCTTGCATGAACCAACACTACCCCCCACAGAACATGGCACCTCCTCCTGCTCAGGACCCATCTCACTACCTGGGACGTGTTGGAATGGGAGGGCCTCAGATGAGACAACCCCAGCCACAACCCCAGGGCTATCCCAACATGGGTCACACACCCCGATATCCCCACTCCCCTTCCCGACAGCCCCCTCACACCCACCAGCATCAACAGGGCATGGCAGGATTTGGGGGAAGCCAGTACCCTGGTTATCAGGCCCAATATGGAGCAATTGGACCTGGGATGAGCCAGGGTGCAAATGCTAATGTCAGCGCTAACACCAGCAAGGCCATGGGACCAGGGCAGCTTGGTCAGAGGTTTAACCAGGGATCAGGCCCACCAGCTGGGCAACAGGGGCAGCGATACCCCGCTGGACCAGCACACCAACCCCAACCACTTCAGACCCATTCTGCTCCAATGCAGCAGCAAACAGGGCAGCAGGGCCAACCTATGCACTCCCTAAACCACCCCCAGCACACCCAGAATTTGCCCCATTCCCCGAACCAACCCCAGTCCCACCTTGCCCCACCAGCTCAGGGATCTTACCCCTCCCCATCATCCATGTCCCCCATGCGAGTTTTGGGAGCCCCAACCCCTCCACCACAACAAGGCAGACCCCCTAGTGCAGGACTAGCTGGGCCTCCAGAGGTTGCAGGGTACACAGCTTTGCAGTCTCCACCCACTGCTATGGGCCATGCACAAAGAACCCCCCAGACCCCTCTAACTGCCCCACACCCCCAACACCAGCAACCCCACAACATGCTCCCCAGTGCCGGACAGATGTATCCTGGTATGGGGCCTCAGCGTGCACCAAAAATCGGTCCGAATAGGCCTCCGATCCAGCAACAACAAGGTATATACTAAAGATCTGTTGGTATGTTTAGGGTTATGTAAAGTCTTGTGCCATGTATTGAACAATGGCATCTACTTGCAGGGCCTCATGAAGCTCCAGTCAGCCAAGGGGGAGACCAGCGACTGCTCCAGCCACAGGTCTCTCGAAGTGGGCAGCCAATGCAGTCTGCTCCCATGGTTTTCCAGGGTCCCCCAGTCGGTCAACCTGGATCTTCAGGCTCAAACCAGGGCTTAGCACCACCTGCTCAGAATGCTCAGCCACAGCACACACACCTGCCCCACCACCATCTGCAGAGCACGTCTCCTCATCCCAACCAGGCTTCCAACCCCTGGGCACCTCCTGCCTCCCACCACCTCTCCTCACCTCCTCTTACCCCACAGAAAGTGCCTCACATACAGGTGAGTCTCCGTCAAACAACTGCTTTGATGTGGTAGTAACACTGTGCGTTTGTGTGTGTGAGATAGAGAATATGTCAGATGGAGACTATGTACATTTGTTTTCATGTGTGGGTGTATTTCAAGTGAATGTTTATTTTTCATGTGGGTGGGGGAATGTGTGTTTGGAGTGTAAGGGAAGTGTGCAGGGTGTATGTGTGTACATGACATTTGAGAGCACAGTGGTGCACTAGGCACCAGTTCACTTGGGTTTTGTGTGTGCATATCAGTGTGCTTTTGCCTTTTTTTGTCTTCCGCTGTCGGCCTTGTGTGTGGCTGTTTCTGTGTATGTGTGTGGGGAAAGGGATTTTTGCAGCTGTTTGTTTCCTGCAAGCTGCATATCCTGAGACACGTGTGCAGTGTACGCACACACACAGAGGCGCCACCAGCATAATCTCTCCTCCCTCTTGCTCCCACATCTCCCCCTCCCCTGTGGAGGAAACCTCCCTTCCTGTCTCTCCCTCCTCCCTGTCTCCTCTCTTTCCGCTCCGTCTGTGTGTCTGTCTCACTGTTTGTCTTATCCATTGCAGGGGTGTCATCACTTAGTTAATGTTGTGTAGCTGGATGTGAACACTGTTTGGGGGGTGGAGGTTATGACGATATTGGGGGGGAAAGTAAAAATAAATAAATGAATAATCAGATCTTCCAAGCGAGTCCTAGATCTCTAGCAAGTAGAAACAGGGCTAATAGTAAGAGGTTAGTAGTTCTCAATGGCAGCCTCAGAGTCTGTGCGTGTTGCGCACATACATCCGCCATCACTGCTGCCTGTGTCACGTGCTTTCATTAGCTTCCATTAGCTTGTTTTGTTGCTCAAAGCCCCCATTCTCCACTGACCCATTCACACACAATAGCAGCCCTGTGGCCACACACACCCGCGCACACTCTCTATACTCTATTCCACACCACTCCTCACATAGTACTCCCCCACCTCTAAGACCGCATCGACGTGCTTGGTGGTTGGCATTTGATCCGTCACACTTCATTTATCCAGCACTCCTGACCTAGATGCCAGGTTGACTGGCATCACGACTGCATGTGCCATTTTGACTCTAGCTGCAGGCTCGGCAGCCCTCGTCATTACGCACACAAACAGACACGCCAGTGTGGCTTGGGATAGTGTGGTCTGGAATGGGATGGCAAATGTGCCTGGGGAAATAGGATAGCCTAGCTAGAGGAGTACATGGTGTTGTGTGTCTGCAGCGCAGGAAGGGAGTTCTCGCTACATCCTGATGCACTTGTTAGAAAGAGCTACACACACCTCCCAAGCTGGTCAGTCAATCATGACTGTATGTTTGTTACTTTAAGCTCCGTCTGTTCAGTAAGCATGGCTACACATGCACACGCGTGCCTTCATCAGCAGCTCAAGGTCACAGCTCTGCTTTGCTGTAACCTTTATTCTACATCTCTCGCACGCACACACAAACACACTGTACTTCGTGCAGCACTCTGGTTGACACACATGCCCGTAACCCCTCCCCCAATGATGCATGCTGTCAGTGAGCTGCTATATCATTCACCTCGCCAAGGCTGTGCATCTTCTAGGAAATGTTGCTGATATATAGCTGTCATCTCCTCATATGTGCAACTTTAAACTAATAGAAATAGTTTGATGCTGGTTGACTAAGGGTTTTCCTTTTTCTTCAGAAATGCATGTTGTTGTTTTTTTTTTTTTGTCTCTCGAAGCAAGCTGGGTAGAGGTGTTGATGAAATGGACATGTCACACTTCTTGTGAGAACAACTGAGACCTTAATAGCAATTTCAGGGTAAAACTGCATATCACTTTAGGTGACTCCTTGCTGAAATTACACACTTAATCATCCTTTTGAGGACAGATAATATGGGAAATTGCCAAACCCTCAATTCTCAGTAAGCTGATTCATTGTAATGTTTTTTGGGCTTTTTTTTTTATCACTTACCTTTGTGTGTCAAAGCTGCTTTCGAAGTGTGAACTGGAGCCATGATCTATTCTAAACATTACCCTGGTGAAGTGCATGTGTGACTGCATCATTTGTTGAGCTGCGTACTGGCAATACAATACAGGATTTATGATTAGCATATTGCAATATTCATAAGACAAACCTGAAAAGGTAAATTTCTTATCAGAACAATGAGATTCACATTTGCCACGTTCCCTTTCTTCCCATTTCTACACATTTATTTATACCTTTCCGTACAACTTGGTCAGATCTTGGTCTTTGCACACTTGAAATCCCTTTAAGACCAGTAACGGAACATCCCAGCATTCTACAGCCACCTTGCAGACACCAAACCAGAAGCAAGGCTTGTGTGCACAGTTATATGCACTGTATCCCTTGTCATTTGTGTGAGGTTTATCTGAGAAGCTTGGCCGGAGGACGGAGATCTCTCATGGTGCTGTGTTCCCCTTGCCCTGAGATTCTGCGTCTTCTCTCTCGGCCAACTTCAGCCTCTTCTCCTTACTTGCATGTGTGTGTCTAAGTGGCTCAGCTGACGCGTTGCAGCGGGAGCTTGTGTCCCAGAGTTTGTCTGATGTGTGACCTTGCAGTGGTTTGGTGTGAAATGTTTGTCCATTAGCATTCTCCTGATGGAAGTGGAGTTTGTTATACTGTAGTACCCCAACACTTCCCTCCTCCATGTGAACGCGAGCAAAGCTAAATGTGTGTGTTTATACAGCGGGGGGCTGCTGCCGTGGCATTTTGCTATAAACTTGCTGATTCTCGCGCACACACCTAGTTGACACGCACAGTCACCCAAGAAGTGCACCTGTACGTTACACGTG
Organism: Macropodus opercularis; assembly: GCA_030770545.1. Taxonomy (NCBI): domain Eukaryota; kingdom Metazoa; phylum Chordata; class Actinopteri; order Anabantiformes; family Osphronemidae; genus Macropodus; species Macropodus opercularis. The sequence goes on from CM061105.1 coordinate 4,517,362, forward strand.
CACATACGCACACTCTGAAAGGCACGGTCTTGCTCGCTCTCGTGTGACACATGCACACATACTCCCTTGCTGTGTCTTTTGAAGTATGGAGATAATTTATTCGTGTCATGATGCCTGATTTCCCATCTGCTACTGGGACCCTGAGCAGCTGGAGAAAGAGGAAGAGGGAGGGAGGGAGACAGAGAAGAGAAGGAGAGGGAGGAGAGGCAGCTGGAGAGGCTCCCAAACAGCTGGTAACCAGTTTCCTGTCACAGAAAGCTTACTTGGGAGCAATGAAGAGGAAGAGAAAGAAGAGTTTAGTTTGCAGAAAGGGAAGGCTAAAGCAGGTGTCAATCGGTTTGTTGACTAAGGTTAACCTGGTCCGGAGGTGAAGAGTAGCAACGGGGAGACGGCAGGTAACTGACAAGGTGCCGATTCTGAGCTTGCATGGCTACATCCCCTATTGTTTCTCCGGTCGTTGGCGCACCGTTATCGATAAATCCAACCCCCACCTTGCTGAAAACTATTGATGTGTGGACCGACATGGCTGAACAAGTAGACATGCTTCATGACACATGTGCTCAGGCTGTTCCTCATTTCGTGTTACTTGACTTTCTAATGATAGTTAAATACAGTTTTTAAGGCCGCAAATGATTAAATAGCAGAGAGTTTGAGTTCGCTGCTGTACTGGACAACGGTCATGATTTTTAATTGTTTCAACCTGTCTCCACTTTCATTGACAGAGTCCTCTTCAATGTCTATTACAATGTGCTCATGTAGAATTCATTATGTATCGTCATTGGGTCATTATTTTTTTATGATTGTAATAGTTCTTTCTCTAAAGGGTTGTAGTCTGTACGTGTGACTCGGAAATGCTTAATAACTGATATCTTTCTCCTGCTCCACAGCATTCCCCCACAGACACGTCAGGTGATGCCTCAATGATGCTTCCTGACAGGCCTGTAGTTGGCGCTAGCGCGCCTGGCCAACCTATCAGCACAGAGCAGTCCAGCGACCAAGAGATAAAGCCAAAAAAGAAGAAGAAGAAGAAAGCAAAAGTAGCTGATGGAGAGGAAGAAGATGGTGGGAAAAGGGCGACAGCAGCAGAAGGAGCAGATGATGATGATAAATCTGTATTTCCTGGATCAGGGGTCGATGCAGGTCAACAGGTTACTGACGCAGGAGTTGTAGAAGGAAGTTCATCACCTGTGGATGACAAGAAAAAACGGAAAAAGAAACCAAAGGATAAGAAAGAGGGCAAGGAGCCCAAAGAACCCAAGACCCCGAAGACGCCCAAAACACCCAAGACCCCCAAAGACCCCAAGGAAAAGAAAGCAAAGAGCTCCACACCCAAGCCCAAGACCCCCAAGAAAACCAGGTAAGAACACAAGTTGTTGTCTGTTTATGATGGCTGATAACCAGTGTAGAAAGCCAGCTCAGCCTTCAGGTGAAATGAGGAAAACTTTGTTATGAAATGGTGTCAACACTTGTAGGACAGAACATTTGATTCCCAGAGGGTTTAATGGTCCTCAACACATTTTTGGCTCCACTAACCACTAAGTGGAAGTGTGATATTTTCAGTTCCACATGCTGTGAAGTTCACATGGAAACAGAAATTAATCAGAAATGGGGTGGGCAGTGATCACAGGGCTTAGTGAAGCAACGGGCATGGATTGCTAGACAGAAGGATGCGAGGTTCAAGATGCTTGTCAGCAGGGCTACAGTGGGCAGGCTACTTTAGCACTCTTCTTCCGAGATGAAAAGAACAGTGATCACAACTTCGAAATTGAAAACCAAATTCAGCTTCCCATTGTCCTTTTTCAGAATCAAACACACCTGAATTTTGAAACAGTGTTATTTGGGTTTTTTGACACTTCCTCATTCAGTTTTGTTTGTGAGACACTTTTGCCTTTGGAGTCTGTACAGTTCCTTTTCAGAATGAAATCTCTCTTTACCCAGAGCAGGCAGAGCAAAAATACCAGGTACATAAAACATTAAAACAAATTTTTAGAAATGCAAATTTCTAACTGCTTATTATTGTTACATAATTGACAATGGTGCAGTGACAGCAGCTGAAATTTAGATAATGTCGACACTAATATAATACACTAGTTCAGCTGTCTTCCTATCGTCACACTAACTACTGCATCTGAACGCAACTGTATTTTCAGGGCCTCCTGCCTAAAGACAGGTGTGAATTAATATATAATCCTGTGTTTGCTGTGCTTTAACCTATGTTGGCAGTTAGGACAGTGGAAGTTGTGCTTATTGGGCCATTGAAAGTAATGAGTTGATGGATGCTTTTTTGCAAAACGGGAACAAATGTGATTCCCTCCAGTTTATGGGTTGAATTTGTCTGATTGTTGTAGGTAGAGAGTTGAACGGCTGTGGCACCTGTAGAACGTTGGTTTTCATCTCTCGAGCTCAATGATCCAGGTGTTATATTGAAGCCTTGAGAATGGTTATGGCCTTATTGCTGCATTTAATGCCTGTCTTCAGTAAAAAGCAAGGGATAAGGAAATGCTGTTATGGGAGAGTGAGCTCAATAATATTGAGTGGTTTCATTTTGGTTTTTGCTTTTGGTGAATGCTGTTGTTGAGAGCAAATAAAAGCCCTCATTCTCTGTACCCTGGCCCAGCCCCCACAGCTCCCCCTTCCCCCTTTCCTCTCGGCCCCTTTTATCCAAAGCATGAGGGAGGGCCAAAGCAGCAGGCAGGGGTCAGCGCTGGGGGAGGTGTGTGCATATGCATGTATCGACCACTGGAAAAGAGTCTGGGCGGGGGATGTGGCAGGACCTGGAGTGGAGTGTGCGAGATAGTGAGGAAGCATGCCTTTTGTGTGTGTGTGTGTATGTGTTGGAAGAGGGGTTGTTGGTAATCTTTGTGGCAGAAAATGGCTTCTAATGGTGATTAAGGTCATTCTGCTGACCATGCCCCTGCACCAGCCGTGTGTGTGTGTGTGTCTGTGTGCGTGTGTGCGCGCAACGGAAACGCGGGGTGGCAAAGAGCCCATTCTCAGACGCGTGCGCAAGTGTGTTGGTAAACTAGCTCTTATCTGTTGTCAGGCGTTCCTCCATCTTGAACTCCGAGGTTAATTTAGCATAATAATGGCTGCCGGCCATTTGCTGCTACTCTAAAATGGTGGACCACTGCAATCACCCAACTATCTTCTTTTATTCTTTCTTCTTTTCCACGCTAAAAGGATGTCCTTTGATCTTTCACTCTCCACCAGACCCTCCCCATCATCCCTTTCCTTTTGGTTTTTCTGACTCGACCCAGGGTTTGGGTATGAACGCTTGGCCCCCAGTTTGTTTTTCTTTAAATTTGTATGGTTTTCATTTAATTGAATTTGCAACGGCCCCTACGAAGTTGCACTCATGAGCCATGTTGTGACACCCTCCCTCCACTCAACTTTTTGAAGTGATTTTTAGTTCTGCTTCAGCTTCAGTTCAGCTCGTTACATGTATTTTCTCTCAGCACTTACAATTGAGTTGAAATAAATGAAAGTTGTTTTTTTTTTTTTTTTAACCTTTTCTACCTTTTTAACTTTCTCCTGAATTTATTCACCTAAAGGCTAATTTATACATTGTGAGCATATACGAACACCCTTACTTGTGAGGATCAAGTCTGGCCCTCTACTAAGGTTTATTAAAAGCAGTTTGGTTGCCGTTGTTTTAGTTAGTTTATATTAATTATTTGATACACTTTTAAATACAGTGCACTCTGATATGACCACCACCCACAGTGAGCCAAATAATGAAGATTGTTGAATCATCATCTTTGTGATGTGTCAACAAAAACTGAGAAATAATAACCTTGTGAGAGTATGTTGTATGTATATACCCTTTGAACGAAAGGTGTGTTTTGGGTTTAATTTCCTTTTCTTTGCAGTTTTCACATTGCCACCACAAATCACGTCACCATTAGTTTGTGTGTGTGTGTGTGTTCTTTTTAAAATCCTTACAGTTGAGGCCATTCTTGCAGCAGCAGCAAGGATTTTGTTTTTTGCTTTGCACTGTCTATCCTATCTAAGTGTGGCTCTAATGAAACCCTGCTCAACTCACTCGTGGACAGTCTGTAGCCCTTTTCTGATGTGCGCTGGAATTCTGAACATTTCTAGACATTAAACCAGTGTGTGCTGCATGTCTGAAACAGATTTCCAGCTCAGACATGACGCAGACCTGCTTCGGCGAGCTCCCTAGTCCCTATAGCTACACCTAACGACACCTCTGGTTTTGATCAACTTTGTTAGTCTGATTTCATTTTCTTTTCTCAAAATCTACCAAGACTATATATATATATTATATACTTTCCCCCCATGGATTCACTTGAAAGTTGCTTTAATTTTCCTGTAGTTTTTTTTTTTTTTTTTTTTTTTTTGTCTTCATAGATACAATAAATTGTCAGCAAGTTACATTGATTTCAGCAGTTTTTATCTTGAAGTTAGTAAATTTTGACAGGTCAGCAGGCTAAAATATGAAAAAGTAAGTCAGAATATAGACTGAGTTGATCTTAATGAAGAGGCACGATACACAGAAATCTCAGCCCGCAGCTATTAGTTTCAGCTCCTCAGAAAAGTGTGCGATTAATTCAGAAAATCTGGTGATTTTACTTATCTAGTCAGCTCACTCCTCTCCTTTGACCTTGCTGTCTGTCTCTATCCTTGTGTTTCACGGCTTTACCACTTGCACTCCCTCTCTCTCTCTCTCTCTCTGTCTACCTCTCTCAAAGGAAGTATCTCTATAAATAACCCAGCTTTCAGCTGCCACACCCTTGTATGTATGGGTGGGGGTTATTTGTTTGCAGTATACACAAGGAAACCAGACGTGCATCCAGCCACCTTGTTTTGTGTGTCTGCAGGCGTGTGTTCAAATACTGCACTTGAACACACACACAGAAGATACTGAGTGTGCATGGGTTTGCTTTTGACCGCCAGTGTTGGTTTTTGTTGCAGTGTGTGAGATTCACGGGTATGACTCATCATGGATCATGGCAGCAGGTGTCCCTTACACCCCACCCTGCTCCTATATTCCTCTCCTCCGTTAGTTTGTCCTCACCCTCTTTTTACTTCACCGCTCTGCTTCCTGTCTCTTTCATCCTCCCTCCCCCAATCTGAAAGGAGCATCTTAACCCGTCTTTCACAAACAGACACACACAGTGCACCACAGCTGCACAACACGTGTAAATGTTAGCTGTTAAGCAAAGGGGGGGGGGTGTTGCTCACCTGGGAAGAACCGGCTTTACCACCACTGATATTGTGCTATAACAGTTTTATTAGAATAAAACTTAACTTAGTAACTACCTAGCATTCTACTAAAGGATCTTAACCTTTAGTAAGATCCTCTCTTCCCAAACCTTGGACTATACCTAAACCCTACAAAACTAGTTGACAGCATGGATGAACTGAAGCAGCAGAACATGCTTGATAATGTGAATGGACAGACTTGATTTCATATGGGAGTATTTTGTCTAAAATAAACCCATGTACTGAATTTAAAGGCTATTTCACATCAGGTGACGTAAGACATGGAAATATTATTACGAATATATATATACGATGCTAGTGAGTTGCAAAACTTTGATTTCAAGTTGCAAGTTTCCGGTCTACAGCTCAGTCTTTACTGTCTTGTTGGAAGTTTCTGGTTTCTGTAAGATGCAAAAAAGGGCTGACAGGGAAATTGGAACAAAAGTTAATGTACACCAGAGACTAATGTAGCACACATTTGTTTGCCACTCATGTTAAATGTCCTTCAGGGTCAACAGGACAATGTGTCGGAGGATACTGATACTGTCACACAACTTTTCTTTCCCCCACTAATCTGTCCACACAAGCTCCTGGCTGTTATTTTCATATAACACATGTTTCATTTCACACAATTCTGTCTTTAAGAAGACTTAGAGAACTGTATTCATCAGGTCCTACCTCACTGTCATAATATGCTAACTCAGTTACCCTGTCAGACTTTCTAGATTGTGACAACACAGTGAATTGTATATAAATATATGCTTTAAACAACACTCCACTTTGAATCAAGGGTTTTTTACTAAGAGACAACAAATTGTTTTAGTCCTACACTCAATTTAGTTGAACACAAGCCTATTCATGTCAAATCTGTCTTATCTGGACAATATCACTTTGCTGTGTTTAAGCAACCGGAACCAAGCCATTAGTTGACCGCTCATCATCAAGCCTAATCATCAAGATGATTTTTTTCCCCCCACCTTTATAAGGCTGTTTCTGGTTTTTCATAGACAAACCAGAGATGTGTAAAATATTTAAATTATTTGGTTAGATGACTGGAGAATGAGCCTTGGTTAAAGTAGTGGGTATAGTGTGTTTAACCTAATCAAAATCAAAACTCTCGTATAGAAACTGTTGTGTGCTTCTATAGTTTGGGCAAAAGGTTTAATGAGACATTGCTGGAACCTGCTGATGCTTCGATGTTATCACGGTGAAAGTTGAGCAAATTGAGAGAAATAAAGTAGACTGACAAAGGAAACTTGGGTGTTAGGAGAGGGCAGCCATCAGAAGAAGAGTGAAGGGATGAACTCACCAGAAAGAGTCAGAAGTGAAGTGATAGAGCGACCGAAGAGAAGTGAGGCTGTGAAGAAGCCAGGAGGAAGACGGGGGAGAAGGCAGCCAAGACAAGCGTGTGTGTGCGTGTGCACGTGCGACCAGATGGCTTCAGCGTGTGGCGACCAGCCAGAGGAACAGGTGCAGGTCACATGACCAGCCGTTACCACGGAGATGGTGATTGCTCTTGGCGTGAGGATGAAAGGAGAAGGGCCCCAGGGACAGAGAGGGGGCGAGAGGGAGAGAGGATGAGCAACATAAGCAGAGAGAAAAGAGAGCCAGGCAGAGAGTACAGCAGAGGCCAAAATGGGAGGAAAGAGTAGTACACACACTTGCACTAGGAAAGACACAAAACAGTTGTACGTTTCATGCATTCGACCTTTATGGTAAACTTGAGTCTCCTGGCCTGAATGTGGCATTCATATGTTGATACAGAGACTGTGTAGAACCTTGCTGCCTTTTCCTGTGTGTAAATCAAACAGTTATTGGATAAACATCAGGGAAAGAACTTAGTGAGTTTCTACTTTGTGGCGAATCCCTGGTCCAACATCGAACACTAAAAAAAAAATCCCAAAACTCCTTTCAAGTTGTCTCTGACATTACCTCCACATTGTTATACTTTGTTTAATATTGGTAGTTGTCCAGAGACTATTTCTACAGCAGGAAGTTTAGAAATCAGAATTTATGATGGAAACCTGAATCTGAGCCTTTGACTTGGTTTCCTCCAACATCAAAAATCAACTCAGACCAAAAAAAATTTTAAATTTGTGGAGATTTAAAACGACTTCAGTCTGCGTATTTGATCAACACATCATCTGCTACATGTCCCATTTTAATCCTTTGGGGTTGCAGCCTCTCGTTTACTTACTTCCAAATGTTGTAATCCTCTCTATGCTGAAATTTACAATTTTATAAACTGCCCTTGCAGCATAAATTGTGACCAGTCAGGAAAGTAAAGAACTCAAGAGTGTCTCTCTGATAGAAGAGTGTGCGTCCTCTCGTCTTCTGTGGTCTTCACACACACACACACACACACTCTTATAGATAGAGCCAGCTCCTTTTCTTTCCATGCCAGAGATTAGAGGAGGCCTGGGGGCCCTCCCAACCCCTCCCCTTTGTCTGTCTGTCTGCCTGTCTCTCTCTCTTTCTCTCTCTCTCTCTCTCAGTCCTTCCCTCTCTGCGCCCCCATCCCCTCCCCTTCTTCTCTCTGCCTGTATCGCTCCCCCACCTCCTTGTGGCCTTTCATCATATTAACCCCCAGTGTACCAGAGCCTGAGGCACACTAATGATTTCTAAATGGGTAAATCAAACATGGCTGCTGCCCTGGGAATGGCAGGTGTGCGCACACACATAAAGTGCCTTGTAATCTGTGAAGAGGTTAAAATGTTGCTGGGCTTTTTTTTTTTTTGTCTTTTTAAGAGCACTAACAACGTGTTTCCTTGCAGCAGTAAAAAGGTGGAGTTGGAAGCTGGGGCAACCGCTGCTAAAAAGGATTCAAAGAGGAAGAGAGAGTCTTCAGTGAGTGACTGTGTGGATGTGAAGTCTCCGCCCTCCTCACCTCCTGAAGAAGAGGAGGACGACGGTGTACAGGTACAGGACACACACAAGAAAGCACAGCCATTGAGTTTCAGGCCTTGTTGCGTTGCTCGCGCCTCACGCAGCTGCACTAAATAGATGCTCATAGCGAACACATTGCCTTATGTTGTCTGAAAGCAGATCTTTCAACCTGAAGAGGTTGGAGGCTTCTGCTTATGCCATGTGGACAATCACACGGACCTTTTCCAGATGATGTTCAAAATGTAATTAAATAGGTCATGTAAACAGAGTAGCAACTGGCCGTTACGTTAGCTAAAACGTAAAACACCTCAACCCCTTCACTACAGCCTGCTGAAGCAGGTTTCAGCCCAACACACTGGTGCTTTCCTCAGTCAGTTGAGATAAGCTGCTGATACATGGACCTGAATAATGTAAATGAAGTGTAGCTAGTGCCTGCTGAATGAATGGTTCTTTCCGTCAATCTGAAAATATTTTAAAGGGCTGTGGCGTTATTGCAGTTTATGGATGTGACATTGACTATTTAATTTGCTTCATGCACCAATTATCGCTAACATTAACACTACCTACTGGTTTTAATGTTGTGGATCAGAGGCATTGTGACTGATCTGCTGTGAAGAATGTGGCGGAACAGGAGTGTGTAGATTTGTTTGTGTGCCACCCATACCATACCAAAGCATGACCCATCTCAAAGCTCGACTAGAAATGTTTTTTTCATTCTATAGTCCTTAAATTTAACAGTTTAAACTAAAAGTAAAGCGCATGTCTCGGAAAGATTAAACAGGAGTGGTGTAGGCAAATAACTCGGAGCAAGGAACAGAAATGATGACACCATCATGTTGTGGATAAGTTTAGTGTAAAGTCAAACACTGTGTAATCTATTAGAGGATTTAAATGGAGGCTCTTCTGTCTCTTTCTGTGACCATCAGAAGCGTCGTTCCAGTCGCCAGGTGAAGAGGAAGAGGTACACAGAGGATCTGGAGTTTAGAATTTCAGACGATGATGACAGCGGAGATGACTCACCAGCACCTAAATCCCCATCTTCGTCATCCCAGCAACAGGTATCGCTTGGGTTTCCATATGCTTTACATTGTGTGGCAGAGTTCAAAGGCTGCTTCTACTTTATTCAGGAGAAGTGTTGATTATCTACTGTGATCAGTTAAAAAAAGACTAATCAAAGTATATGTAATTTAAATATTGCTTGATTCTTTTTGGACCTTATCTATTTTGTTGAAGGAAGCTTTAATGTTTTGAATATTGGGTTTGTTTTCAGGATGTAGCTGAAGCTGAGGGGCCTGTTGTGGAGAAGATCATGGGTCTGCGTACCTCCAAAAAACAGGTGATACACAGAAAATTACCCACAAAGCACCCACACCTTAAGCATTCACTTTATATGTAGACACAACTGTTCTGGTATTTCAAAATGCTTGTCAACGAAGGAAGTGCGTGTCGTCTGTCTTTAGACAGCTTGTCTAAAGACACCTCATCCAACACACACCCTTAAAAACACAGTCATTAGCCAGCTTTCTTTTGCTAGCCAGCTGCCAATGGGTTACCACCCCACGTAACAGCGTGCACACATTCTCACAACCACCATTCAGAGTTGACCCTGAGCTTGGCAAACAGCCAAAACCACAATGCTAACCGTGCCAGATGCCACGCTAGCATTTCCTCAGGCTGTGTGTGTGTGTGTGTGTGTGTGTGTGTGTGTGTGTGTGCGCGCGCGCATGTTGAGAGATTGATGATTCATGGCATTACAGTTGTAGTATAGTTCCGTGGTGGAGGGGTTTGTGTTATGAAAGTGGACGGCTGTGTTTGAAAGAGCTACTGTTTTAGTATTTCTCCTTTTTATACCATGCACACAAAATAATAACACGTATTTTAACTGACTTACATTTGACCTTTGTGTTACTTCAAACAGCAAATAATGCTGACCAGAAAAATAATTGAACCTATAGTTTCCTAGCAAAAATAGATTGAGTGTCGACTGACTTACTAGTGTGAAACTAGTATGCAAGGCTCCTGTGCTAATTCAAGCACACGTTGCATAACAATGACGAGCCACTTCTGCTCTTTTACCATGCACTTTCTATATTTATGTGATTATTAACCTTTTTTCTTTTCAGCTGGAGTCGGGGGAGGAAGTGCAGGTGGAGGAGTTCTACGTCAAGTTCAAGGGCTTGTGAGCAACATTTTTTTTTTTCTTTCTCTCCATTCTCCTCAACGTCTCTTTTGTCTGTCACAGCAGGGCCTTTTTTTTTTTTTTTGGATCCATTTACACAACACACCAGGATGTTCATAAGCCTAAGTGCTCAGTGTATTTAGCCTCATTCATTTTCTTTTTGTCCAAGAATTCGTATCAATACCTGCAAGTGCCATTTTCCAGTTGTTGTCATTAGTCAGTCACTCGGAGGCAAGACGATCTTGACTGATGTGAGAAACCAGTTGGTTTAGTCTGAACAAGCATTAAAGGCCTTTTTGTGTACAGCTTGGTTTATCTGTACTAGAATTACAGAACTAGAGTCAGTCTTTTACATCTACCAGCACCTAACTAGTCTCTTAAGACAGCTTGTATACTAGGACTATCAACACTGGGATAAAACACATATGCCAAAAAGTCACCTGAGAGGCTGCTATCGCTGCTCTGCCAGTAATGCTAATCCCTTCAGCTTCAAATTGTTCCATTTCATATTACAGCCTAAACATAACATGACGTACATTGTGACATACATTGTATGTACCGTATATATTTGCTTTAAAAACAAATGCTGCATTCTTTGACTGACGATAGCGATATGAATCACTCATGCTCAATGCTTTTCGTTCCTCAGTTCGTACCTCCACTGTCGCTGGGCTGACCTGGAGGAGCTGGAGAAGGACAAGAGAATACACCAGAAGGTCAAGAGGTTTAAGGCCAAACAACAACAACTAAACAACTTTATAACGGAGGTCGGTTACTTGCCATTGACCTTCGATACATACGGTTCCCTAGTCATGTCAAAAAAATATCTCCTTGATTCAAACAGTAAAACTTGATTGTCCCCTCCTTAGATGGATGATGAGCCTTTTAACCCTGATTATGTGGAGGTGGACCGTGTCCTGGATGTTTCAGAGAGCACAGATGAAAATGGAGAGGTACGGTAATCTTTTGCTGTCACCTTTCTTTACTCTCTCTCTCTCCACATACACACTCACCAAGCCTCCCTCTTCTTTTATGTTTCTGTGCAGTCGGTGACTCTATATTTGGTGAAATGGTGCAGCCTGCCTTACGAAGACTCCACATGGGAGCTGAAGGCTGATATTGACCAATCCAAGATAGAGGAATATGAACGCATTGCAGCACGCACACCCAACACTAAGAGAGTGGTAAGTAGTTTTGTGTGGGTAAGTGTTGACAGACCCTCTTTGGGTGCTATCTCTGTTCCAGCCTCCTCCCAGTAGGCTTGTGTGTGTTGGCCTGCTGCCTGCTCCTTCCTCCTCCAGATTTACAGCTCCCTTAACTGCTTTCCACTGGGCCACGTTCTTGTGGTCTCTCACTCAGACACACTCGCCTTGCTGTTGTGGCCAGGCCAAACCACTAACAGCGTATTTAATGCTGAACAGAAACAGCTGACTGGCTGCAGTCTTGCCTTCCATTGCTCCTTTCTCTCTGTGTCCGTCTATTTAACTGCAACTTGCTGGTTGTCATGGCCATGTTAGAAATGCTTCATCAAATGATCAGCAGTAGTCAGAGATAGGGTTGGGGTTTATTACGCTACAGTGTGGTTTGCATCACAACATGGACCAACAGAAAACATTGTTTTCAGTAAAATTTATTGTAAAAATGTAATCTGCCTTAGTCAGTTGTTGATTGGTGGTCCAGCACTATTTAAATATAAAAGACTTGAGCTTGACTGGCGATACCTAGGGTAAACAGGTCTGCGCGATATTTAAACGTCAATATCCATCAATAACACCCAAAAATGTCCACTTTTAGGATCGGCCTCATGCAGCTGACTGGAAAAAGCTGGAGAGCTCCAGGGAGTACAGGAACGGAAACGCACTCAGGGAATACCAGCTAGAAGGCCTCAACTGGCTTACTTTCAACTGGTACAACTCGTAAGTCACAATTAAGTGTGTTCTATTGTGAATTAGCCACAGTTTTAGGCATTTATTCAACTCAAGTTATTTTAAAGAAGTCAGTGAATTTCAGTTAACAAGTCAAATGCTGCTAATGTTGAATGTGGTGCTTTAGATTTCTTGGTGTCTAGAACTTGACCTGTGACAAATGGATACTCAGAGCCTGAGAGCAATGAAATATATTACCTGGTCTGATGAGACAGAAATTAAACTCTTTGGGCTGAACTCTGTCTGGAGAACACCTCGCACTCATTCATCATCTGTTCTATCATCACTATAATGTGGTGGCCACGTAGTGAACGGAGAAGTTACTGGATTATGTAAAAAGTTCAGGGCCACAGTAGGGGGGCAGACGTTGGTATCTGGCAAGCAAGCTTCAGGTTCTTTTCTGGTTTAGTGATGTCAAAATAAAAAATGCAATGCAGATCAGTCCACTCTTCACCTGTGTTTTGTTTTCCATAGACGTAACTGTATCTTGGCTGATGAGATGGGTCTAGGGAAGACCATCCAGTCCATTACATTCCTCTATGAGATTTACATGAAGGGCATTGAGGGACCGTTTCTGGTCATTGCTCCGCTCTCTACCATCCCCAACTGGGAGCGAGAGTTCAGGACATGGACAGAGCTCAACGCGGTGGTCTACCACGGCAGCCAGGCCAGCCGCAAGACCATCCAGGCTTATGAGATGTACTACAGAGACGCACAGGTAAACTTTACAATGCGCAGATACTATTTCAGCTTTAAAAGGAAAAAGTAGATTGATCAGGTCCAGGGTACCTTGTAGATGGAAACAACTGGAATAATAGAGGTTTTGCTAGGTTTTTTTTTTTTTTTGGTTCTTATGCATGCTGCAGCAGTCCTCCATAGAGCTTTCTCTGTTGTTTTCTCCTGTCCCGTCTTCATTATGCAGACACATGCATCAGATCCAGGAGACTTTATGAACTCTGCATGGTTATGTTTTGACTGCTTTTGTTTAAAGACAGTTTTTTAGTTGACTTTATTTTCAAAAACAATATTGACACAAGTGAACACTGTTGTTATTGCATCACAACAAAGAATTTTTGATTATAGTAATTGATTGATGTTGCATATTTTCCTCAGGGTAAGACAATAAAGGGCGCTTATCGGTTCCATGCGGTGATAACAACCTTTGAGATGATTCTGGCCGACTGTCCGGAGCTCCGAAGTGTCCCGTGGCGCTGTGTGGTAATAGATGAAGCCCACCGCCTTAAAAACCGAAACTGCAAACTACTGGAAGGACTCAAAATGATGGATATGGTCAGTGCTAAAACGTATTGGGCCAGTTAAAGTTACTTTCAAAGGTCTTGTAGAAACGTTGTATGTTGTTAGCTGGTGTCATGCACCTATAATCCTTCTATGATTCTTCTGAAGAGGTAACATCCTGTAAACATTGAATTAGTTGAATAGTTTTACCTCAATGTTTCTTCCCTTTTCTGTCTGTCCTTCAGGAGCACAAAGTTTTGTTGACAGGAACCCCCCTTCAGAACACCGTGGAGGAGCTCTTCAGCTTACTCAACTTCCTGGAGCCTGAGAGGTTCCCGTCTGAGCAAACATTCATGACTGAATTTGGAGACCTTAAAACGGAAGAACAGGTAAACATACCAGCCTGGAAAACAGAAACGTCAGTCTTTTTCCACTTGGTGCTGTTCACACGTTTCTTTTCAAAGGCTTAACATAACTTTTCTGTAACCCAGGTTCAGAAATTGCAAGGTATACTGAAGCCCATGATGTTAAGAAGACTGAAGGAGGATGTGGAGAAGAACCTAGCCCCCAAGGAGGAGACCATCATTGAGGTAGGACATCAGTATCAAAACATTTTGACCTGTTCTGGTCATGTTATACATTCATCTATGAAACTAACCAAATATACCTTACTAACAAGTGGTGTCTCGTTTCAAGAAAGAAATTGATGATCTGCTGTTTTTGTTATTGTCAGGTGGAACTGACAAACATCCAGAAGAAATACTATCGAGCTATTCTGGAGAAGAACTTCTCCTTCCTGACAAAAGGAGGTTCAGGAGGAAGTGGAGGCGGAGCAGCTAGTGTTCCCAACCTCCTTAACACCATGATGGAGCTGAGGAAATGCTGCAACCACCCCTACCTCATTAATGGTATAGAAAGTAATTGTGAAACTATGAAATAGCATTGCAGCATACAGCAGACCTCTTCCTGATCCTTTGTAAATGTCTTGTGTAGGAGCGGAAGAGAAGATCATTGAGGAGTTCAGGGACTCCCACAGCGTTGCAGAGATGCCGGACATGGCCCTGCAGGCCATGATTCAAGCTGCTGGAAAGCTGGTGCTCATTGACAAGCTGCTTCCCAAATTGAAGGCCGGCGGACACAGGGTCCTGGTATTTAGTCAGATGGTCCGCTGTCTGGACATCCTGGAGGACTACCTCATTCAGAAACGGTGAGATTAGAGACAAAATATTACCTAAAGTGCAAAAGAGAAGTCTTTACGTTGTGGTCAAAGCTGTGTTGGAATATCTGCTGATATAGATAATTGTATTCTGGCTGAAGGAAATGTGATAAAAGCTTGTGCCAACTAAAATTGCTATTTGTTAACTTCATCTAGTTGATTTGAAATACTGAAAGTGCTGGAACGTATACAGCTGATTAACTTTCTTCCATCATTTGAGCAGTAAAGCCACTAGTATTAAGTCAAACTTAATTTCTGTCCAGATATCCGTATGAGCGTATAGATGGCAGAGTCCGTGGTAACCTGCGGCAGGCAGCCATTGATCGCTTCTCTAGACCGGATTCGGATCGCTTTGTATTCCTGCTGTGCACGAGAGCTGGAGGACTTGGTATCAACCTGACTGCCGCAGATACATGCATCATCTTTGACTCGGACTGGAACCCTCAGAACGACCTGCAGGTACAAACCGCAAAATGCTACACCTGCAGTTTGTTGTGTAGCTGCTACAGTAATGAGTCAGGTGTTGACACTGTCTGCTGAATGTAGTGACTTAGCAAGCCATATTTGGCTTTGGTTCACTGGACCATATCATTAGCCCTCTCATGTACGCCTACACCTATGGAGTGAAGAAATTAGTACTCAAAAAATATCTGAACCATGTTTTTGAATTTTGGTGTTTGCTGTCCCCTAGGCCCAGGCCAGGTGTCACCGCATCGGCCAATCCAAGGCGGTAAAGATCTACCGCTTGATCACTAGGAACAGCTACGAGAGGGAAATGTTCGACAAGGCCAGTCTTAAGCTGGGGCTTGACAAAGCTGTGCTGCAGAGCATGAGCGGCCGAGAGAACGCAAACAGCGGGGTACGTCACGCATCATCATGCACGCAGATATTTGGTTCTCTTCTCACTGTGTGTGGTTTCGACCCCTTTTTAGCTGAGACACTCGAACAAGACTATTGATACATCTCGAATCCCTTTACAAACACAACAAACGTTTTCCCCTTCTCACTGCGTCAGGTTCAGCAGTTGTCCAAGAAGGAGATTGAGGATCTGCTCAGAAAAGGAGCTTACGGCGCTCTGATGGATGAGGAAGATGAAGGCTCCAAATTCTGCGAGGAAGACATTGACCAGATTCTGCAGAGACGAACCCACACCATCACTATAGAGTCTGAGGGCAAGGGCTCTACATTTGCAAAGGTAATGCATCAAATCTAGTCCGTTCAGACTGTACAGCTGTGTGGCTGGTACCTGTATAATTACCTGGCAATGACAAACATGTGTTCCTATGTCTGCAGGCCAGTTTTGTTGCACCAGGAAACCGAACTGACATTTCTCTGGAAGATCCAGACTTCTGGCAGAAATGGGCAAAGAAAGCCGAGCTGGACCTGGATGCCATCAATGGACGGGTACCCCACAGTCGCTTTGTTGCCTATCATGTCTTGGCATTAGCCTTCACTCCCCCTAAACAGTGGACATATTCTAATACTCCTATAGACTCTACGATGGGGCAGTGCTATCGTTTAATATGTCTCAGGAAACTCACTGCAGTGCTGTACAATTGTACCTTTGAATACTCGCACAATAGATCATAAAATTGGAACAGTCCCGCCTCCCAGTCTTAAACACACGTCTTATGGAACTACCGGTAGCCAGTCAATGCTAGGAGGAGGATAGTGAGACCGACTAGGAGAGGGAGTAGAAGAGAGAGAGAGATTAATATTG
The DNA here is from genome assembly GCA_030770545.1 of Macropodus opercularis. NCBI lineage: Eukaryota > Metazoa > Chordata > Actinopteri > Anabantiformes > Osphronemidae > Macropodus > Macropodus opercularis. The sequence continues at coordinate 4,533,747 of CM061105.1, forward strand.
ACAGTTGGGAATCTCCTCTCTTCCTTAATTACCCATGTTTCTGTGCACTTGTGTTTGAGCGAGGGAGAGTAAGCTCCTTAGCTCCACTTAACGGAGCACAGATGCCTGGAGGGTACAGAGATATCACTTAGGCTAGCACGCACACACGCACACACTTGTCTTTCAGCAGTTATGAGAACAATCTCTTACAGAATTCTTTCCGTGGCCCTTTACCCCCAAATTAATTTTCTTTTTAGTTGCCAAACACCTCTAACCCCAACAAAATGTGCCTCTAACATAACAAATATTTGTCCACATAAACATCGACAAAAACTAGCTCCGTCATATTCTTTACACGTTCACGCATGACGGGTGTGTTCTTTCCTTCCTCTTCTGCTCTTCTTTACTTCATCTCTTTATCTGTGTTTCTTTGTTCCTCTGCTGCACCTAATCCAGCGTGGTGAGCATGAACATAGGGCTGCTCCCTTGAGATTTCTTATTGTGCCGCGTGAATTGAAATGACTGCAGTGCTCTGTGATAATTGCGAAACCAACTACTGGCCTGTTTGTGCATATTAATGTAATTGTAAGAAGAGAGAAGTCTAGTTAATTGAAAACAGAAATGTAATTCATTAGACAACATAATTAATGTCTGTTTATGTTTGAGCTGGGCAGCAATTTTCTCAGCGCCACGAATGAAACACGGGGCCAGATATCCAATTAATGAGATTTGTAGTGGAATACAACAGTGTTCACACTACTCATGTCAAAGTACACAAGCACTGTACAAATTGGCCACACCTCAGGTATAAAGCAAAGACTGCAAAGGTAACTAGTTTCCTCAAATGTTTTCAGAACACATTGGTAATCGACACACCGAGGGTGAGGAAGCAGACCCGGCACTACAGCAGCGTTAAGGAGGAGGAGATGTTGGAGTTCTCCGAGCTGGAGAGTGACGAGGATGAACCAAGCAAGCCCTTGTCCAAACCACGACGCCCCCAAGATAAGACCCAGGGCTACCCCCGGTCTGAGTGCTTCAGGGTGGAGAAGAACCTGCTCGTCTATGGGTATGTCACACATTAATGTTTCTCACTTGAAGAAAGGAGATTGAGTAAAAGTGTTGATGCATAATAGTTTTTCCCTGCTCACTATATGAAATATATCTTCATGTGACTTTGTTAAATGCGTAAAATGTTTAGGAATTAAGTGTGAAGTTTCCTGTTGCATGTCACGGTGTAGTTCAGTTTGGCTCGCTTTTATCTGCTAAAGGTAGGAAGGATGTTGCATAAGAATAAGGATAATTAGGATATTTACAAAAGATTGAAATATGCAAAAATAATAAACACTTTTTTGAATTGAATAATTTCACAAAGAAACATGAGGTTAACTTTTGGACATGATTAAACATCTTCACTGTGCATCGAACCTGTACTGGTTCAAAGAGCGTTTAAACTCGTAGGACTTTGGTATACCGCACACAAAGATAAACTGACACACTTACCGTAGATAGTGATTATCTGAGCCCGTCCATTTTCATGGTTGAATTGGCCTGTGTGTGTGTGTGTGTGTGTGTGTGTGTGTGTGTGTGTGTGAGAGAGAGAGAACAGTGACGCTAGTGAGATGTCAGAATTGTTATTGTTACAGTCTAGTCTTGTAGCCTCAGGCTGTAGGACACAAAAACACACTGTCTGACTGAGCCTGTCCTCTCTGCTCAGCACTCTGTTGTCTTTCCAATCTCTCACTCATTCACCCTCGCCCTCATCCAGTATTTCCACCCAGTAGTTCGGACCGCGACTGGTTCCCATGGTTCAGTGAAGATCGGGAAGCAGCAACCAAGAAAGAGAAATTCAGAGCACGACAGTCCACGGGACACTGTCTGCAATGTCAGCCTTTAGGGTCACTTGCTCTCTGGAGATAGTGGCGGGGAAGTTGCGCTATGGGATGCTTGGCTGCCGGTAGTTAGCATGCCAGCTATTGTTAAATGTGCACCCAGCATTCATGTGTGTCTGCCTCTGGAGTGTGATAGATGTCTGGGCGGCAAATTAATTTGGTATTAAGCACATTCATGAAGCATCAGGGTCATGTGTGAGCATTTAAATATGGTTATTTAAAGGCCAGGTGTGAAAAACTGACAAACAGCAGTAATGGAATTTGTGCTTTCATGTCCTATTTTGTATATGTTGTAAACTTACTTTTCCGCGTTAAGACTTGGTCCTGTTGCCTTTCGTGTCTTTAGTTGGGGCAGGTGGAGTGACATCCTGGCTCACGGCCGTTTTAAGCGCCCTCTGAAGGAGACCGATGTGGAAACAATCTGCAGAGCCCTGCTGGCATACTGCCTGCTGCATTACCGTGGGGATGAGAACATCAAAAGCTTTATCTGGGACCTAATTACCCCAAGTGAAGACGGAACCACTAAGACACTGACCAACCACTCTGGTAACGCACACAAACGTTGTTGGTTTAAGGATGCGTCATCGCAGTGATGATGCTTAAATGAATTCCTCTAGGTTTTATCTGCTACTGCGTTGCTTCCCTACTGTATCTTTCAGTTTGCTATCTTCTTGTGTTGAGAAATGGCTGCAGTTATTTATTTATAGATTTGGATAGTTATTTTTGGTGCCTTGTTAGCAATGAACTGACCTCTTTCATTGGAAGTAGCATAAAACAAACAGCTATAACTGGGTTGTGTATGTTATCTTTTATTCCCTTTGGCAGAACAGCTGGAACATTACAATTTTTAATTGGATCAGTAAATGTACAGTACTGTGCAAAAGTTTTAGGCAGGTGTGAAGAAATGCTGTAAGCAAAGAAGAAGTGTTAAACATTTATTTCCATAAATAAACAAAATGCAGTGAATGAACAAAAGAGAAATCTAAATCAAATTAATATAAATGTTTGTTGTGACCACCCCATTCAAAACAGCAGCAGTTCTTTTAGGCTCACTTGCACACAGATGCTTGGAACAACCTACAGGCGAGTTCCTTCAACAACTAACTAACCACAGATCTTCTGTGGATGTAGGGTTTCTCACATCCTTCTGTCTCTTCATGTGATCCCAGACACACTCCATGATGTTGAGATCAGGGCTCTCATGATGTAGTAGCACCAAATTTTGATTTAATTTAGATGGGTTTTTTTTTTCTTTTGTTTGCTCACGTTGCATTTTATAAATTGACAAAAACAACAATTATTTATATTTTTGAAAGCTTTCTTTACAGCATTCTTTTACACCTGCCTAAAATGTTTGCACAGTACTGAATATACATTTGCATACAATATTTTTCCCCCATAATTTTGTCAATAGCCTTCACTGTTGACCTTGGAGTTAGTTACTAGTTGAAGACTAAATACTGCATCATGGATACCATAGTGAAATGGAGGAACTCAACTAAGTCGATGTTGTTTTTTCATTCTGAAATATTTCCTTCATATTTAGGTACAGCTGAACAGTTTCATTAAGAATCCTCTCATGGGAGCTTTTTACACATTTTTTGACATTAGCTGTGTGTTTTTATCTTAATTCCTGTATATGTCTTGCTACCTTCTGTCTCTCTTACACACTTTCGTTTTTGTAGGTCTCTCCACTCCAGTCCCTCGGGGCAGGAAGGGAAAGAAGGGAAAACCCCAAGTTCCTCCTCCACAGACTCCGCGAGCTGATTGGTTGGCTACCTGCAATCCTGACCACTTACTGCAAGAGGATAGCTACAAGAGACACCTGAAACATCACTGTAACAAGTAGGGGTTTCTCGAACAGCCGCACACTAACGAAACACTACGGCAGCCATCTAGTTGTGTTAAAGTGCTGTTGGGTTGACATGGTAGAAACAGCCCAACTCAGGTGGACAAAACTGTAGCATCAAAACCAGGATATGGACGTGGGGCAGGTGTGAGGTTTCCTGTGTGCAGTGCAACAAGCATATACACAGCAGAACTTTAACAGATGCCGCAGTCTTCCTCTCATCTTCCTCACACGCACTCATTTGCTCTCTGAACAGCTCTCTCTCCTGTTGTCAGGGAGATATGCTTCTTTGCCCTCCAGATTCAGTTTTTTTTTTCTCTTCTTCTTGAGGGGGAAGTTTGTGTGTGTCTGGCTGCGTGCCAGGCCAGGTGCTAAGCAGGCAGACCTGTTGGAAGTGAGTGAAAGATGCGTGCGCACACACATACACACTCTTGGGGGTGATTATGTGGTGCCATCTGCTAGGCTGGAGCACAGTGTTGTGTGGCTAATCAGGCTTGGCACATTGATGGATGAGCACACAGAGCCTGCCAACAAATACACACGCACACACTGCAACTTGTGATGCCATTGATGCACAAACACACACTGCAGAATGAGTTGCAAATTACTGTCTTTATACCCTTGCCCCCCCCCCCCCCCTTCTCTGCCTCTCTAAACTTTGTTCCCTCCCTACTTGAACAGCTCTCTATCTTTTGAGTTCCTTCCCTGCCCCCCCACCTCTAGTCCTCGCCTCTCCTCTGTCCAAACGCTGTTATTGACATTAAATTCTGATGACAAATATTTACAGTGAAGCAGATTTCCCAGTATGCAGAGTTTTCAGTGTCAGAATATCAAGACTTATCCTTCTCCAGCCATCGCCCGTAGCCATTAATTTTACTGGAGCAACCAGTTAATTCTAACTAGGGACATCTGTAATTTGTGTAGAGAAAACATCTGTTTGACTCGAGTGTTCAAAAACGCTGAAATGAGTATTAATGTATCAGTTCTGTGTTTTGTACAAAACATCTTTCATTCAACATTCTCCTTGCCTGTAGTTCAGAGATTTATTTATCACGTTGCACTTTTCTTTTTTAGTGTAGTATTTTGTTAATTCAGGTTCATCACACCAAATGAAATCTTTTTTTTTTTTATTCAAGCCAACATCCTGGTGCCAAATCAGACATTATGAAGTAATTTTATAAGCTATTAAACAAGAATGCATGTTGTTTAAATCTGTTTGTTTAACGAGTTTCAAGAATATGTGTTAATTATGTCATTTGTCTGAGGAAATACGTTCTGTGGGTGTCACAAAACTGCATTTTCCACTTCTCATGCCCCTTGCTTGAATTTTTTTCCTGACTGTTTGATAAAGACATGAAATACATCAAAGTAATAGATATGAACCTTATTGCCATCTAGTGCAGCATCTTTGAAATCAGAAAAATGCTGCTGCTTACAACAGATACACATTAAACACAGTACTTAAAGAATCTCTGCTTCAGAAGGTGATTTAGTCGACCTGATCATTCAACCTGTTCTAGGACAACAATGAAAAATGTAGTTGTTTTAACTTCTCAAGCAGAAAAGAAAAACATTCTGTGGTTTCTGCTTCCTCAATGGGGTGATTTGAAGATGATTTCCATTTTATGTAGCATTCAGTCAATGTGATAATGTTTTTACTCTCTTGCAGGGTGTTGCTGAGGGTGAGGATGCTGTATTATCTGAGACAAGAAGTCATAGGTGACCAGGCCGCACGCATCCTGGAAGGAGCTGACTCCAGGTCAGTAAACACTTCATATTCCCTTTTCTTTCTCTATAGCTTCCTCATAATGTCTTTACACATTGTCCCAGTTCTCTTTATGAAAAAACAAATCAACCAGAGTCAAACCTTTTTCACCATAACGGCAACATAACAATAACATACATTGGTTGCACAGATTTCACACAGAGTTCATTGTTTTCAGAAATTTATATGATCAGAAACCAGAAACGGTTATCCCTTCTTTGTGAAAAGTGCTTTTTAAAAGAAAGGATTTAATGTACTGGATTTACCGTGAAAGTGAGTTGAGGGGGATATTTATACGAATGTGTGCTGAATTATTAGTGAGGTGTATTTCTGTCTGTTCTCGTGGCCTCTTTAGCAGGATTCCTCCTATTCTGACATACTACACTCATTTTAGCAGTGTGTTTTCTTTTAGGTTTGACCTATTTAGGAAAGGTTAGATAAATCTTTTCAAGCTCCTACTTTTTATTCTAAAACTTAAAGCTTCTTTAGGTTTGCAACTCATCTTCATGCAACTCCATCACTGGCGTCCTCTGTTATTCTCTGCAACACTGCACTTTTCTTAGCATCTGTTCCCCTCATCCCTCTCTCCCTCGCTGCAGCACATCTCCCATCCCCCTCTCATCACCCTTTCACCCAGATGTGAACGCATTTATAATGTGGAGCACATACACGTCATGTTGATGTCTCAACATGCTCCCCCACCCTAACCCGCCCCACTCAGTGGCTACTGTGACAGACATCCGTGTGTGTGTGTGTCAGTGCGTGCCAGACGTGAGCATACGGGGTGCCATCGTGCCAACATATGCCAGGGGGATTTTGCATGCCAGTCTTGGCGCTCACGTGTATGTTTGTGTTGCCAGGGCCAGGCATGCTGCTGTTTGCAGAGATAAGGGACCGTTTCCCTGGTTTCTCCTCTCCTCCTGTCACCCTGTCTATCTGCTTCCATTGTGTATTGTCTAGCTGGAAACACAATTTTCAACCATCTTTGTTCCATAATGGACGATTATGTTTGTTTGGTGCCACAACATAGAACATATCCTACAAAAACTGTGCATGTTGAAACTGTTTTCACGAAGTGCACAGATACTTGCGTACGTTTGACATAGATTTGACTGTAAAATAATCAAATTGATGCACTTTCCCCTGTTGGAATTGTGAAGGGGTCCAAACCCGCTGCTTTAGAGCAGAGAAACATGTTCTTAATAGTACATTGTCTCGTATTCAATTGTTTCCTGTTTTACTTTAGTGCAGACTCTGGAAAAAAAATTAATACAGCAGCCTATACAAACTGGAATATTGTAATATTACCATCAACCTCTCTGTTCAGGAGGATAGATGCTCCTCAGTCGTCCTATCTTGCTTGACAGTCTTAGACTGTTAAGCTAAATATTGTAGGTCAACAAATTCACCCCAATGCAATGATGATAATTTTTAATTATTCAAAAGTAAAACTGAGATTATACTTTTTTACAATGTGCAATTTCATTATTGAAATTCATTTTTTCACCTCTTAATTTCAGCTTCTTGAATCAATGAATATTTTACAAAAGCAACGGGCCTAATAGTATTGAGGCCTGTTCCATTATATTGCCAGTCGCAGAAGAAATGAAACCTACAAGCATACAATTTGACTATCACTGATGTGATATCGTTCTCTGCCACAGCGAGCTGGATATCTGGATACCCCAACCGTTCCACGCTGAAGTCCCAGCTGACTGGTGGGACAGAGAGGCTGACAAATCCCTCCTAATCGGTGTCTTCAAACACGGTAAGAACACTCACTAGCGCTGTATAAACCCCCTCTGCTCCACTCCACTGAGCAGCTCGCTCCAGAGCCAAAGGAGGCGGCAGGTCCTTTAGGATGAATTTGAGTATCAGCGTTTCATGTACTTTATTTTAGTCAGTGGAAATGTTGTAAAATCTCCCCCTAGTTTTTTCTGAGGACGTGTGGTCAAAGCTTGTTAAACAAACTTTATACATCAAACAAACGTAGATATCACCTCAGCATCTACACACATGCCCTCTCCAACGTTGTCCAGCAACTTCTGTCAGTCACACATGCATCTTCACACACGTCCCACCCCTTTTTGCCGCCACCATTTGATTGGTGTTGCCATGGCAGTAGCGGAACGCAGCTGGCAGGCACACTGCTGATTGGGGATTGTAAGTGATGACTGCTGAGTGCGTGGACTGTACAGCGTGATAAGTGTTGTAAACAAAGCTGATCTCTAAGTTAGAAATAAATGTTTTCAATGTTTTAACACTTTCTGTGTTAGGATGCCTTTAGTTAATCTGTTAACTTGGTGGTTTGGAAAATGTGTCGGTTGTGTTGAGGTCCTAATGACCCACCTTCTAAATAGGGACTGCGATACTGATGTGACTGCTAGTGACAGGCCAAAGAGGCTGGCTGTGTGTGTGTGTGTGTGTGTGTGTGTGTGTGTAGACCCTCATTCATATTAATTTGGCATAATTGTCATAATTTTTCCATCATTGCCACCCTTTATGATTCAATTAGGACACACACACTCCCACACAGCAATACAAAAGGACTCACCCATAGTTAATCATAATCCTTATTCACTGGGGACTGAGAGGGGTGGGGGCGGCTAACGTACACAAACGCATAGAGTGAACTGGATGCAGACACACACACACACACACACACAAGTAATGGACTACAAAGGCCTGGATGATTAACGTTTGGCTGTGGGCTGATTTCGTGTGTGGCAGAGATGCCTCATCTACTTCAGTTTTTTTTTTCCTCCTCCTCTTGCCTCATCTGACCTGCTCCTCTATACCCCCTCCACCCTCCTCCACCTTCACCTCCTCTCTCTCCTTCCCAATGTGTCTCAGTAGGATCTGCACATTCTAATCTGTTCTGCCTGAATGCCCCTAACGGACAAATACACGCACACACTTTCTCACACCCACTAGCTCACTTTCACAGACACCGTGACACACAGCCCCCCCCCCCCCCAACCTTCTCTTACTCTCTCTCCTCCTCACCGACACAAATGAGCACCTGCAGGCTCACTTGGATAAGCACACGCGTACACATACACATGCAGAACCAGTGTACACACAGACACACACAGGCTGTCTGTCTCGTCAGCAGCTGGCTCCTGGGGTCTGCCCTTCTGCTGCTGTTTTTGTCCATTTCTACATTTAATATGGATGCTGTGTGTGTGTGTGTGTGTGTCTGCATGTGCATACCTGACTCTGACTATGGGTGGTATGCACATGGCTACACACTTAACGGTGCTAATAGTGTATCCTCATGTCTGCCTAGGAGTCAGCTAGAAAATACCCTTCACCACACAAGTTTTTTTTGAGGGCGTTGGTGTGTTGTCCAATAACCTTCAATCTGGCTTTCTGAAGCTGTAATTCAGATTCCAGGACTGCACCTTCACATTTCTATCCCTCTGTATTTAAAATGTTTCCCCTCCCCTTAAGGTTATGAGAAGTACAACTCAATGCGAGCAGACCCCACCCTGTGTTTCTTGGAGCGGGTGGGCATGCCGGACGCCAAGGCTATTGCCGCTGAGCAGAGGGGCTCTGACATGCTAGCAGATGGCGTTGAGGGGTAAGAAAGCTCCACCTTTCTTCCTCAGTATTTCCTTTTGTTTTTCTGTTAATATATTTGTTTCTACTTTATTTAACCATACAAACCATCTTTTCCATTTTAAGCAATGTTAAGACGTATGTGCTTGAATCTATAGATTCAAAAATAAATATAGATTAGCAGCAGCCGTAGACCAGTGGTTTCATCATGTTCAGGGAGAAACACCAGCTTCTAACAGCTTCCAGTTAGATTCATAAAACCTTAGTCTCAGACACACGTGGGAATTTTAGTGCATAATTCACTGTTTAATCGTATTTAATCATAACTTGTCAACAGCGAGGATGAGGACCCAGAGTACAAGCCGCTGAGAATGCCATTTAAAGATGACTTGGATGACTTCACCAACTCGCCACTGGACGACAAAGATGACACAGCAGAGGGTGAGACTGAAGGTAACCTTAAACAGGTGTATGGTGTCATTGAAGTAACGGTTGTCCAGCAGTGTCTGTTTACCAACTTTTTATTAGATGAAGTGAGTGATGATTGCGTGGAGACAATGTCCACTACAACTCTGCGAGAGCATCCCAGCAGATTAGCCTGAATATTTAGAAAATTGTTTTGCTTCATGAGTTCAAACTACAAACTTCTCACTTTTCTTATGTTTAGTTAAATTAGGTGAAAGTGCACCTGCTGTGGACGGAGGTTCAGGCTCCAATGAGCGTCTCTATTGGCCAGTCGCCTCTGCTCTGACAGCCCGTCTGCGCCGCCTCATCACAGCCTATCAGCGCACCAACCGAAGAGAGCAGCTTCGCCAAGAGGCCCTCAATCGTCCTGACGGTCGCCGGCGGCGGCGCAGGGACTTCCTGCCTTCCATAGCCATGGTCACAGAGACGGGAGGAGGGGCTGCTTACATCCAAGATGGTGCGGCGGTATTCATGGCAGAAGGAAGCTCGTTTCTGACTAAAGGAGGGGCTTACTTTGCCAAAGGTGGACAGTTCTTGCCAGAGGCTTCATCAGGAATCACATCCAGTTCTCTGGTGGCTGACGGAGCTATGTACTACAAGGAGCGACGCCAAAGGTAGAGCAACTGTAATGTTTTATAAGTACAAGGTTTAAACATGTAAAGGAGAAGATGGAAAGCAGCACAAACGTCATAAAAACCTTTGGAAGCTGACTGTACTTCATTAATATTATTTATTTTGTCAGGTGGACTCGTCGTGAGGAGGCTGATTTCTACCGTGTTGTGTCCACGTTTGGAGTCGTCTATGACACCCAGCGTCAAAAATTTGACTGGAAACAGTTCAGGGCCTTTGCAAGACTGGATAAGAAAACGGACGAGAGTCTGGAGAAATACTACTACTCATTTATTGCCATGTGTAAACGTGTGTGCAGAATGCAGATCAAGACAGAAACGGGTAAAGGGAAATTGCTTGGCATTGCTACAGAAACTTGTCTTTTTGCCTTTTTAGACATTTTGCTTGATGGTTTATTTACCTTGTCCTTCATTTCATCAGAACTCCCAGATCCAACCCTGATAATCGACCCCATCACAGAGGAACGTGCCTCTCGTACCTTGTATCGCATCGAGCTGCTCCGCCGCATCCGAGAGCAGGTCCTTCCCCATCCAATGCTCTCCGAACGCCTCAAACTCTGCCAGCCCTCTCCAGACCTCCCAGAGTGGTGGGAGTGTGGCCGCCATGACCACGACCTCCTTCTGGGGGCCTCTAAACATGGCGTGAGCCGCACTGATTATCACATCCTAAACGATCCTACCTTGGCTTTTCTGGAGGCTCACCAGCGCTCTACCAGCCAGCGAGGCGCTGGTATTAGCATTGGAGCCCAGGGAGAGGTAACCAAAGCTGGAATGGGAGCAGCAGAAAGCACGTCTGCACCCCTTCTTACTCCCGCGGAGCTAGCGAGCGTTGCAGCTGCCACCAAAGTCGTTATTCCTACAGTTAAAGTGGAAGAGGAAGAAGGGAAAAATATGAAGACTGAAGGGACAACAGAGATGGATTTGAAAATGGAAATAGACGGAGGAGATGACATTTCATGCACCAAGGCTGAAGGACCTGATGAACAGAAGGAAAATAAGGGAGAGGTCGGAGAAGGGAAAGATGAGATGACTGCTTCTCCAAGAAAGGAGTTAAAGATAGAGGAAGAGGTCGCCCAGACAAAGATAGTTAAAGAGGAAGAGCAAAGTGGAGAAGTAGAGGAGACTCCCAAACAGACTGTTGACGAAGACGAAAAGAGTTTGAGTCTTGTTGATGCTCTCGGGGAACACAAAGACCCAGCCACTGAACTCTCAGAACTTCAGGATGGGGAGTCTCCTCTTAAACTGCAACCTGGGCAGAAGACTGTGGAAGAAGTCGATGGAGAGGAGAAGGAGAACCCAGAGTCTCCTAAATCACCAAAGTCCGCCGACACAGAAAAGAGCCCAGAGGAGGAAGAGGAGGAGAGGATGGATGAGGACGATAAATCAGAGAAATCTTCTCAGGCAGAAGGTTTGTGAAACTTTATTGCTCTGACATAAGTTTGGAGGCAGCCGCTGAACAAACTATCCTTGGGGTTTTTTGGATTTAGCTTCTGAAACATAAACGCATCATTTCTCCCTTTAATTGTGATTTGGGGTTTTGAACTGCACCTTATCAAGATTCGTTCCAGTTGTTAGCATCATTGCTAACATCTTTTGGTCACTGGTCCATTTTTGGAACGTCTCTCATGACTTGGCAGTGTTTTTAATAAGTGTAAAGTCCAGGGGCAATAGAATAAAATTAATTTGGATCCCCTGATACAAATTCAGAAGTGCTTTTTTTAATTAAGACTTCCTCCTCTCCCAACACAGCAAGTGCTGCATCAGAGCAGAAGAACTTTGATGAGGAGAGCATCGCATCTCTGAGCACGTCAGTCCGAGATGAAACTAGGGATGGTTTCTGCCCTGATGACCTGACGGAACCGTCTGCACTGCAGGCCTTACAGGACCGTGCATATGCCTTCTCTTTCTGGCCTAAGGTAAGTTTCAAATGATCGCCTCTGTGTGGAAACTGAGCTGATGTCAGGTGAAACTCGTTTTGCAGTATTGAACACCAGTCAAAATGGCGATTTTAAATCAGGAACAATCTGTTGTTAAATGAATGAGTTGTGAGAATATGGCTCCTACTGTTTGAATTGGGAAGGCAATAATAGATCCACATCTGACCCCTGTCCAATGCTCAGGATCGAGTGATGATCAACAGGATGGACAACATCTGTGAGGCCGTTCTGAAGGGCAAGTGGCCTGTTACCAGGCGCCATATCTTTGATTTCCCTAGCAACTTGTTGCCAGGGCATAGCACCGTGGTAACCTCAGTGGCCACAGCAAACGAGAGCCCGCTGCAGCGGCGAAGCCTGGCAGAGCTGACCATGGCGGGCATCCCAACAGCCTACAGCGGGAGTGAAGATAAAACACTATCTCCACAGGTTCATGTGAGTGTCACACACTAAGCATATGGGCGGTGGTGATGTTTTTGCATTTAATAGAAATAGATGGTTCTTATTTCATTAATGCTCATCGTTGCAGGCTCCTCAAGTATCACTAAGAACAACAATAAACGGAGCTGCACATCTGAGTGATCTGCTACAGGACACACACAGGTGTAACCAACTCCCTGTGTTTTGCAGGAGGATGCTCTGAGCCTGACACTGCCACGGAGGAGGAGGAGGAGGAGAAAGATCGAGATTGAGGCAGAGAGGGCGGCCAAGCGACGCAACCTGATGGAGATGGTGGCTCAGCTGCGAGAGAGCCACGCCGCTGCCGAGTCCCAGAACCAGGCAATGGATCTGACCAAGGTATGCACACAAATTTACACACCAAATGTCTGGTAAACAAAATTACAAGTTGTAACAAAACATAACTTTATGCATCTGCTGCACAGGGTATGCACCACCACCACAAGGCCTCTCCCTCCCTGGCTGGCTTTCCTAGTGCCTTGGTGACAAGCCCCTCCCTCAAGACCCAAATGGAGTTGCTGCAGCAAGCCCCGCCTTCTGGGCACAGAGTCAATGGTTCACTGGAGGCTGACCTGCCCATCAAGAGACGACGAGGCCGCAGGAAAAATGTTGAGGGGCTGGATCTGCTTTTCATGGGCAAGAGAGCAGGAGGGGTAAGAAATGAACCTTAATAACGTTGCTGGTATTGCACAGATGATCTGGTCTTTAATTCTATGTTTTCTGTTGACTATAAGGATGATGCGGATGGGAAGGTTGTGGAGGGCGTTCAGGATGCTGCTCATGCCCACAGATCGCTCACAGTCCCTGAGCAGAGCCCCAGCGGCAGATCTGTGGCCTCTGGCAGCCTGGAGGAGGAAGAGGCAGCAGTGTCCAAAAAGGAGTTAGGAGAGTGGCTGAGGCAGCACCCAACATACGCCATGGACATGGCTGGATTCACACCAGTACGGACCTTCTCATACTTAGTCTTCACCTGTAGTTGTAGGCTCGGTAGTTGAGTGTTAGCTGCTGTAGCTAATGGTCTTAGTGTTGACTGTCTGCTTTTGGAAAAGTGAGTAGCTCTGTGTTCTTAGTCTTCATTGTTGTTCATGTCTGCCTTTATTTTATGTACCAACTACAGAAGAATGAGGAGGTGCTTTTGTCTCAATTCTCAAAGCCTAAGCAGAAACGCCATCGCTGTCGAAACCCCAACAAAATCGACATAAACACCCTGACGGGAGACGAGAGAGTGCCTGTGGTCAACAGACGCAACGGACGTAAGGTAATGAAAGCCGAAATGCTAGAACACTGCTTTACTTAATGCCTGGCTCCACAAGTGTTTACTATGGTTCCATTTGCATCATGACTTGAGTCTGTTTCTTTTTGTTTTTAGATGGGAGGGGCCATGGCTCCGCCAATGAAGGAACTTCCCAGATGGTTGCTGGAAAACCCAGAGTTTTCTATTGCCCCTGATTGGACAGATATCGTCAAACAGTCGGTTAGTAAACCACAGTGATTTGTATTTCGCAGCTCCTAAAGTTTCCTTACATGCCAACCCTCTTTCAACCTAAATGTCTCCACCTCACAGGGTTTCCTCCCAGAAGCCATGTTTGATCGACTGCTGACCGGCCCCGTAGTCCGAGAGGAAGGCGTCCGTCGTCGAGGGCGGCGGCCTAAGTCTGAGATTGCCAAGGCAGCAGCCGTCGCTCAGGCAGCAGCTCAAGCTGCCCAGGCGTCACTGGCTTCAGCTGCTTCATCTGCAGGTAGAAATTACTGCTGAAGTGTTGATAGAAACAACACCTGCAGCATCTAGTGGTTAGTTGAGGTTCCATTTAAAACCTGCTTCTGTGTGCTTCCAGGAGGGATCAACCCTTTACTGTTGAACAGTCTGTTTGGAGGGATGGACCTGTCTTCTCTCCAGAGCCTCCAGTCTCTCCAGTTGGCTGCAGGTTTGATGGCATTCCCCCCCACTGACCCCAAGCAGGCTGCTGCCAGTGCCGCCGCCGCCTCCATGCTGCCACTCATGATACCGGGCATGGGAGGCCTGCCTAACATGGCCGCCCTACCTAACATGTTTAGCCTAGGTGGGCTGTTTGGCGGCAACCTGGCAACGGCCGCTGCATCAAACTCTACCGTCACGACGGCAACGGAGAATCCCAATGGAACAGTGGAGGCAGAAGGAGAGACGAAAAAGAGAAAGAGAGAGGAGAAAGAAGAAGAAGATGACGATGGTGGAGAGAGCGAGGAGGAAGAGAATGCACAGGGTAATGAGGAGGGAGAGAAGGCAAAGAAGGTGGAGGGTGAAGAAGGGCCAGACGAAAATGAGAAATCTGGAAACGAGACCACTCCTCAGGTCACTCCGGCTGAACGGTCAGCGGAGGCAGCTATCAATGGTGACGCCGCCGCCCTGCTGGCTGCAGCTGGCATGTCTGCTAACTCGCTAGCGTTCAACCCCTTCCTTCTCTCCACCATGGCCCCTGGCCTCCTCTACCCCTCCATGTTCCTACCTCCAGGCCTCGCGGGGCTCAGCCTTCCCGGCTTCCCTGCAGCCACCACGCTGGCTGAGCTGCAGAGCGCCATGGCCGGCGCACTGGGGGGCAACGCCATGACCACAAAACCGCTGAGAGACGAGCAGGAGAAGAAGGACCTGCAGACAGCTGCAGGAGAGGAAGAGGATGAGGAGGAGGGAGGGGCAGAGAGTGACTTGGCTGAGGAAAACGAGGGGGGAGTAGACGAGAAGATGAGAGTCGAGACCAACGACTCGGCTGCAGAGGAAGCAGCGATGGAAGGAAAGGAAGAGGAGGCTGCAGCGTCTCCACAGAAGGACAAGAATGACTGAAATTAAACTGACTGGCCTTGGACATTTCCTATTGGTTTATCTTTCATTGTTTATTTTGTGAGCAGGTATATTAACTATGTGTCAGAGGACGAGGTGTGTGTATTAAATTAAATCTCTGACTGATAGGATAGTCGGGAAGTCCTCAGAACTCGCTCCTCTTCAAAGACTCCTACTGTCTGTGTGCTGTTGCCAGTGCACTCACCTTCCTCTTCCACGATTCCTCAAGCAGGACCTCACCTGGTTCCAATAGTGCTATGGTTAATAGAATTACTGCTACTTTCAGCTTTGTAATCAGTTTTTCTAATTTTTATTTTTTTTTTTGCCTCCTCCTCTGTCTGGATTGTTGTTGGTCAACAACTGTTGTTGGCATCTCATGAAAAAGAGCAGAGACGGCAGCTGCTGGCACGTTCTCGGACATCAGTTCTCAGAAAAAAAACAAAGAAACAGCCTTACAGCTAAACCCAGCTGTCTGACAAAGCTGCTGCGAAATGAATTATGGGTAGTGGATCTGAACTGTTCTGTTTCAGAACAGGCTTTTAGTTCTCGCATATCAGACCAGGTAGACTCCGAGGAGGAAAACTAGACTGGCTTAAACTCAAGTCTCACACACTGACGCTCGCGACTCATATCCCGTTACATACTTGATGAGTGACAAATTAATTCAGATCTCCACCACTACACACACTAAAGCCTCCCCGTCACGCGACTGTGTGTGGGACGCTTTGTCCGTTTTAGTGCACGTGTGTGTGTGTGTGCGCGCGCTCACGCTGAAACAATACTGTTGATCTCAGTCCCACACTGTTAAAATACCAGCCTTGAGTCTTTCCACTGCTCCTTCAAGTCCTGTGTCTCTTTCCACCTGTGTTGGGTTTTTGGTCTCTGTCACCTATCAGCCCTCTGATAGGCCAGCTCTCGCTGTGGAGGCTTTCGTGAATGGATTTGGAGTGGTAGTCCACACAGGTATGTGATGTTTCAGGTTTTTTCTTTAAAGGAGGCAGACAAGATACATTTACCTGCTAACGTACCTGTCACAAAATATGATTATTTTCTTTGTTTTTGTTTTCCTTTGCATCCTGGTAGTTCCAGACAAAGTGCTGCTCCCTAGTGACCTTCTCTTTAAAGACTGTTGCTCTAGTCACACACACTGACACCAGGCCTGGCCAGAACAGGACTGAGACACATTTTCAACAGCGTTGGAAATTCACTGGTTTCTATATGAAGTTCAGCTCTGGTCAGCAAGTTAAGTTTTAAATACTTGAAAAGCGCAAGCGGTGCTTGATTTGTTTTCATTCCTGAGGGCCAGTTCAATTGTCTTGAGAGAAATCAAGCCCTGCCAGTGGCTCAGCTATTTGGACGTGCATTCAAACATACACACACTGTGGCCAGGTCTGATCGTTTGCTATCACAGCCAGCCCAGCTAATGCAGACCCTGGCACGGGAGGGCGGAGAGGGGAGACTCTCTCCCTCTCTCTCTCCACGACAAAGATCCTAGTTTTCCTTGCTAATGCTGAGACAGCAATAACCAAGGCAGCTTTTGAATGTTCCAACATCACTCTCACAACAAACACATGCACACACTCACTATATAAATAACCACAAGTGTCGTATGAATAGAAAAACAAACTGTAAATGACAAATAAGTACTGCAATCAATTTTGTCTCACTCTGTTCCTGTTGATGCACTGGTGTTAAAGAGTTGAAATAATCAGGTACCTTTACTTAGCTACTTTTCTTGAAAAAAAAAACTTTGGACTTTTTGTTACTTTTAGCCAGCAAGCTGAAGAGCATTACCTCAAAATTCTTATCTAGCCTTGAAGTTTACAAACATACCATGTAAATGTTTTTTCCTCTTTTTGTTTTATTTTATTTTTTTTGGTGTGTGTCTTTGTTTTGTTTTTGGAGACATCATGTATGATGAATTGTAGCTATGATGCTTTTAATAAAAGTGAATCATGATATTCGCCTAGGAAGCCAAACCTCCGCCTGTATCATTTTGTCTGTGGTGAGGGACGTTTCTAATACGACATCACTGGCGATGCCACTACAAACACCGCAGCGTGGACACATTCCCACAGGAAAGTCTGACATGAAACTTGGCTAGAAAAATTAAAGCTGAGCTGAGACGTTAAACCTTTTAACAAAATCCCAATCCAAATGTTTTCCATTTTATCACATTTGATGTGTTGGGCATTTTGAGAAACGTTTTGCTCCCAAAGTAAATAAATAATAAACAGGAAGGTCCTGTTGAGTTGAGATCTTACCTGTTTCTACGTTTTGGTTTTGCTTTGAGCTCCCAGTGAGGTGGTTACTACTCAGATTGTCCCTGGAGAGAAACAAAGCAGAAGAACTTTATGGTAGCAAGGACCCAGACAGGAAGCTGGTCAGCTTCTTAACACAGTGGGCTGGCAACGCCGCCGTCCTGTGGAAGGTTACTTTGTTAGTGCGTGAACACAAAGTTCAGCGTATGGGTGAATGTGAGTTTACCCTAATACCGTCGTCACATCGTCAGTCAACGTTTTACGTCTTTTCCTGCTACGTGTCGATTCTGCGATTGTCCACATAGGTTCTTAATAAGTGAGGAAAGGCCTGGAAAAAGCTGATGACAACTAAGTATTGATTTGGCCACATCAAAGCCGTTTTTCTTTCGCTTATATTTTACAAGAAAATAAAAACAAGTGGAAATGTGTTTAAAGCTACACTGTAGTTTTTAATGGTTTTTTTTGAAAAAAAAACTTTTTCTCCTCTCTTTACCAGGTGTTTATTCGTTAAGTGATCATAGGAGAACAATGTTTTGTTCTGTGAATACTTGTGCTTCAGTACAAGCACATGAAGTACATGTTTGCACAGGTTCGGTTTTCTAGACCTCACAAAGGCAATGGACTGAGTAAATTCGTATATTGATACTTTTACTGTACGTTACCAGGGTCTTCGAGTCCTTTTGGCCGCTGGAGATCTTCAGTTACTGCACAGTTCAGAGATGACGTCATACCAGTGAGAATGAACCAGACTTGTTGGTTACATATTGATGTTGTGGTCCTAAAACTGAGCGTCCGCATTAAAGTGAACATCAGAAACGTGAACCAATGTGAGTGAAATGGAGGTTTACAAAAACAAACGGAGAGATGCTGTGGGTGTGTGTGTGTGTGTGTGTGTGTGTGGGTGTGTGTGTGTACACCACTCCAGCCAACCGTCAGAAATGGCTGCTCTCCCACTGGAACTGCTGACAAAACACAAACTGACAGCAACACCCCACTGCGAGCGTGTGTGAGGAGAGTAGACTGGACAACACAACGTGTGAGATTTAGTGTTGGGTTTTTTTTTTTGTTTTGTTTTTTCTTCTTTGTGCCATAAAACCGAGGTCATGTATGTTGCATTCAAAGACATGGTGGAATTCCCATTACTGTATGTGTGCAGTATTTCATGCTACTAGTCCACTTACTGGGAGACGAGGTTGACTTTAAAAAAAAAAAAAAATCAGATTGTTGGGTTTGTTTTAATTGTGATTTTACAGATGATATTTACTCATGTCACCATCCTTCACTGAATGGAAGCTACTACAGTGTCCTCACAGGAATAATAATACAAATATGTGTGTGTGTGTGTGTAAGATGGAGGTGGAGTGTTTGTGTGTGTGCGCGCGAGCAAGTGTGACAGACGTCTGGCCTAATCGCCTTGCTGCAGGAAGTGGGACGTGAAATCCACCTGCTGCCCAATACCACACACACACACACACCAACCCAGCACGTACTCTTGTCTTCTAACCTCATTTCTCCTTCCAGGAACTTAGAAAAAAAAAAAAGCTGTGTTGAAGGTCACTGCAAAAATGGATGTAGAAATAACTCAGGTCTACAGATTTTTGCTGTGATGTAAACTGGAGGTGACGGACAGGCAGGGAGGGTCTAATGAAAGATGCTGGAGAAGAAGGTTGAACATTTTAATGAGTAAATGTCAGAACATCTGGTCCATCGCTGGGCTTTTAGAACGGCTTCCTTTTTTTGTTGTTTATGTTATATATATATAGCTGAGATGATAAGTTTACAAATGACATGTTATAACACTTCTTTATGCACCAGCTCCTCTGTCTTCATGCCCCACCTTCCCTCGATCACCCTCTGTTTTGATTGGTCAGCCTGTGAGCGTCTTCCCGTGGGCTTAACTATGCCCAGTTGAAGTTGAGGTCTCACAGGACTTTAGTAGTCAGTGATTTGTTGCTGGTCCGAGAATCCATCCTGAATAAAAGATGATGGTCAAGATCTTTATTATACTGTTAGATTTATTTGTTGGTTCTTTTTTTTAGTTTTGCTAAATGTGGAAAGGAGCTGAAGTTTGAAATCAACCTGACTCCAGGGCTCCATGATTCACTGGCAGGCGGCTGGCAAGGATGACAGCACAGTGGTAATAAAGAACCAATGTTATTCTAATGTGGGGTAAAAGCCTGGCAGATACGAACCTTAGTCATGAGGGATCTTGAATGAACTAAACTAAAACAGCTGTTACCACATGGAGGACGGAAACAGTGGATTGAGCTGAAGCGCGTGTGTGGACGTGGTGTCGGGAATGAGGAATAACTGTACGTCAAAAACAGCAACTAATGCTTTAGATTCAAACACAAGGAAAGGTGAGAATGAGAAAAGATTTTTCTCCATTAACTTTCTTTTTCCCTTTCCAAAGCAAGTTCAGGCCACTGATGATAAGCTGTGATAAGCGCTCAGCCACCAGCCAGCGTGGATGTCAGTCTTTTCCTGCTTTCCCTGTTTGAACGATGAACACGAGCGACTGCCACCTGCTGACGTAGGGGGGGAACTCCTACCCCACATCGGGCCGCACCACAACGCTTGATCTAACCCGCCTCTTCTTCTCTGACTAGCGTCTGCTGGTCCTTCCCTGACGTCCTGACGGTGGTTCTCACAGGCATCGCTGGTTATTGGACAATTATCATTATGCACAAAAGTAAATGTGGGCAATTATGCAGATCATAGGTGTTTCTTTACAAAGACTTGAGCCTTGATGAAGATTGTAAACGCAGTACATCGCGCTGTCGTGCACGTGCAGTACTTGAGCCTGTAACCGTTGTATAGCTGTATAGTGCTGCAGTGCAGTGAATCATCCAGAATAAAAGAATGTACAAAACATGCTTCAAATTACAGCTGACATTATGCTCTCAACAGTCACGCTTTAATAATAATCCTCGGCCATAAAGCCTTCTGTTGGGGTGAGAGCGATGGCTGGGGGGCAGGCATTTAGTCGCTGAGGGCTGAGGTTAGATAAAGGTCCAAGGAATGCATTATGTCAGCGAGCGTCCTCACAAACACAGACATATAAAATGTGTGTGTGTGTGCATCTCTTGTCCAGATGAATCTCTCTCCACTCGACTGGATGTGTCACTTCCTGCTCTCTGCGGTTGTCATGGAGAGGCCAGGGCTCCGACGATAAAGAGCCATCTGCCATTGGCATGACCACCTACAGCCCGGCCGCCA
Source organism: Macropodus opercularis (assembly GCA_030770545.1). Taxonomy (NCBI): domain Eukaryota; kingdom Metazoa; phylum Chordata; class Actinopteri; order Anabantiformes; family Osphronemidae; genus Macropodus; species Macropodus opercularis. The sequence goes on from CM061105.1 coordinate 4,554,569, forward strand.
TCACAGCAGCCATGATTGATAGCCCCCAGAGAGAGAGAGAGAGAAGTGAGGAACGCCCGGAGGAGGGGTAGAGTAGAGGAGGAGGAGGAGAGGGTAATATAAGAGGGAGGAGAGGAAGAGATGGAAGAAAAGGCAGGAGGAGGAGGAAGGAGAGAAAGAAAAGAGACAGGTCCAGATGTCCTCCTATTTGCTCTGGGGCTTTAAGTCTCTCTCTCCCTCTGTTTCCAAGGGAGACAAATGGTAGAAACGTGACACTGACAGCCAGTGCATCAGATACACACACACACACACACACACGCAACATAATGGCATTCATTCAACCTCACTTCCTCACCTCCTCCAGCTGAGGGGAGGGTGGATGTTTTTGTTAAAATAAATAATTTGGAGAAACAAAAGCATCTTTTAAAAAAAATATTTTCTTACTATTTTAAATATCACAACACTGGAAATCAGAGCAAATAACATCTGGATCTGGTGGGAACGGATTCATTCTGCAGCACGAAACACCCGGTTTCCTTTTACAGTTCTTTAATATGCTACCGGGGATCACTTTACAAGATGGTAAAAATACACGCGTAATTACTGAGAAACAGTCTGTTAATTAATGATTCATTCGTGAGTAATTGCTCAATATGTCCAAATCAAGGACTTTAGAGTAGAAAGAACAGGCCTTTAATGAATCAGCAGCTAATGATTTGCTTGAATCTTTTAAACAAGCGACCACTGTTTTTATCTTCAGAGCTTCTCCTGTAGATGTTTGTGTGTCTTGGGTGTAATTATTAATAAAAAAGGCTGCAAACATTAACCCGATAGTCAAGCCGAGGAGGGTTAACAGCTTCTTCTTCTTCTACAGTCCTTGAACGCCTCACTAACTAAAGTCTAGAGAAGAATGGCATCAAAAAAAATCTGTACCAGAAAATCATTCATTAAAAACTACTCATAAACAATTGGTTCTTCAGAAATGACTTCAGATGGAATGATTTCACATATTTATATTCCAGGTGGTTCCTTCCTGAATAAATTGCCTCTTTAGGTGAAATACTGGAGAATTTCCTCACCTCAACGCTAAAAAACAGCCTGTGTTTGAAAAAGACATGACGAATGTGGTGAAAAATAAATACTAAGTGTACTTTACGCTTTACTTATCGCATATCTGAAGAATTTAGCCCTGATATCCTGCTTTGTGCTCTAATTGAATCCACTTCATGAGCTTTCTGTCCTGATTCCTCCTCAGCTGAGAGAAGAATTCCAGTAAGTGACTGGTAAGATGAGTCGCCCTCTTCTAACCCTCCAGCTGCTGCATCACAGATTCCATGGGGGATGACCTTCAGATCTCTGACATGACTAATGACAATGTCAGAGTTATTATCTCATGATTCATTTCAGATTAAAGCGTCACAAACTTGCAAGGTCATGTCTTATCCAGAGGCAAGAAAAAAAAAACTAAAAGAACTAGAACCTCTGATTATTACCTGCATTAAAACTCAGATCCTCATCTAAATTGCATGGACACATATTTTAGGTTGCTGATATGTATTTCTCTGCGTGTGAGTTGAACAGATTCATTTCATGAAACTAAATTAAATTCATTTCTGAGGCCGATCTCATTTCATCCCATTCAGTTTATCTCATCCAAATCAATAGACACATGAATCAGCCATGTGTGGTCTGCTGGGGAAAATCCATTTCTATGGCAGGAGATACGAGATCCTCCCTGGGCCAGTGTGTGTGTGTGTGTGAGAGTTAGAAAACAGTGAAATACGACTCACAGTGTCTGAGGTCAATCCATTTCCAACAGCGGCTGCTGATGACACAGTGCCAGCCTATCATATCGCTTAATGACTCTGAAGTCATCACTTACCTCATCCTGACATCAGGTATCGATTGGCTGCGCGAGAGAGGGATGATGGATGGACGAGTGGCCAGACAGATGGATGGGAAGCTGAAGACGGAGCTAATGTCATTAATATGTGTTATTTATGTGATGGGTGGCGCTCTAGGTGCAGCGCGCTCTGGTGGACACAGCTCAGTGTTCCCGGCACAGTCAGGTGTTCGGAAACACCACGGCTTCGTCGCTGTAACTCAAACTGGTCTGACGCTCCCACAAGAAGCAGAAACTTAAATTATTTCTTCAGAGCATTCAATATAGATGATGTACCTGTTGGTTAACCTCTCTCTCTCTCTGACACACACACTCTGCTGCCTCTGTATAAGCAGCTGAAGTTGGGTGGATGGATGGATAGTTCCCCTACTTTGACCTTTGGAGGGTCACGGGAGCTGCTAGAGTCTCTCCCAGCTGTCAATCAGGAGAGAGGCGGATCAAACCTGCATAGGTCACCGGCCCTTTGCACTCGTTGGAAGACGGTGGTTATAGTGTTTTATGTAAATGTGTGTGTGTGGATGCCTGTCTGGTATTGGTGCTCCAGACGCCTGCACCCGCCCTTATCGTCCCTGACGTGGCCGCTGATTGGTGCATCTTACCTCGTCGGCCCAGGTCTGAAGACCAATCAAAAGCCAACCGCCTCCTGCGTCGTTTTGAAAAAGTCCTGGCGCGTCGTCGCGTCGGCCGTGATTTAAAGTGAGCAGTTGTGTGGAAGACGTGTGTTAAACAGTTAAACGTTACCTTTTTGTGTCGTGTTAGCGGAACTTGTGTGTGATATTAGCGTTGCCGTTTGCATTACGTTACTGTTGTTTCGCTCTGTTAGACATTTAATCTTGTGTTGGTTTTGTGGTGTGAAACCAACCCTGCCGTAAAACAGTTGATCCTGAACATTTACTTTAAAAGCTAAAGTAAATAAAAAGTAAACGAAATAATAAAGCAAACTGTTTCCAGAAACCAACAATTATAGAATATAACAATTACAGAATAACTGCTATATTATATTGCCTACTCAGCAAATGGATAAGAGTCACATTTTAGATAAACAAAAAAAAAGCCAAAGTTGGAGCCACACACCAAGTCAAACCATCCATGTCTTTCTTAAATGTGTTTCTCAGAGCTGCAGGTTAGAAGCTAATTGCTGACGAGATGATGAGATGCTGCTGTGAGATTTGTTTCGCAAATTAGATTAGTTTACAAGACACCAGATGCCGGACGATAAGATTCACGTAATGGTTCTGAAAATACATAAATCAACTTTTGAGCTGAGTTTAGTTTGATCACAAGGTCAATGAATAAGGTTCCAAGCTGGGAAATGCCACAGTTAGCAACAAAATTAGAGAACAGAGAGTCCAGAGATGAACGTGTGTGTGTTCAAGCAGGTGAGTCTGCAGCTGGAGAGAATCTAGTTATTTCACCTTCTGTAGAGATCAGTCGAGCAGCGACTGGATTAAGTCTCCATCCACCATCTGTAGCAGGTAACAGTGGTCTGATGACCTCGTTCTGCTCACAGCCTGTGTAACTGCGTGTGTGTGTGACAGGTGATGTCATTATAAGGGCTTGGTTGTGACGCATGCCGAGAGATGACCATGACTGACAGATTTACTGAATCTCATTTCACAGTAACTCGGAGTACATGCACATTTTTCTATCAGCGTTTTCTTAGAGACAGTGCAGCTTGTTTCTAACACGACTCCCAATTGTGCGAGGTTTCGGCGCCGTTCCCTGCACACAAGCAGCTGCAGGACTTAGCTCACACTGACCTCTGGCAGATTCGAGAGGACCTGCAACTACTGCACGTAAAGGTCCATGCCACTCATTTTATGCCCGTATGTAGATGCTGCTCATTGATGCAGAAGCGTCTTGTGATGCAGTCTCCTGTCAGCAGAACAGAGATCTTCTCTTTAGAAAGAGGAAGAGTCCCATCCTTCAAACCAAATTATTTGTACTACGTTTTCAATCATAGGTTGATTATGTTGAGTATCAGGTGGTGATGGAGCAGTGTGAAAGTGTAAAAGTGAAGTTTTATAGATCCATCCTGAGTTGGGAAATGTGAACGCGTTCAACTATTTAGCCACTACTGAATGTTGGGACTGCAAGACCCAATCAGAGGTGATCGGTTAAGGAACGTGTTCTAGTCCCCATGGTAGACAAAGAAGTTCCTGCACACAAACACACACAATTGATCTTGGGCTGGTTTGTAGAAAAGACATGTTTAATTTTTGCTAATCTGATATCTATCACAAAAGAAACTGAACTTGGGTAAAAAAAAAAAAAAAAAAAGAACTAAACAAAACCTTTACAACAATCTCAAAAAAGAAGTGTCCAACAATAAAATAAGAATCAAAGAGCGAAAAAAGAAAAAAGCCAGTTTACTTGTGCATCTCCTCTAAGTTCATGTTGCTGGACAGAGGAGTAGGCCGACGTGGTTTGTGTTTTACATTTCAAATAGTTATGCTGAAGTGATGTTTCTTGTGGGTTTTACACACAGAACCATCGCCACTATGTGTAAAACAACGTGTTTAATGAAAACAAGGCAGATAAAAGTATTTTTGGTCCAATCATGTCTTCTTGTAAAGTTCGCTTGTTAAAAACGTGTCTAAACATTAGCATGCGTTCTCTGTGTGAGCACACTCTCACTGACAGGTTAAGAGACACATTGGATTTAAACAGAACACTGCAACTCAGGAGCATCAGCACTATGTTAATACATTCCCAGGTTTTTATATATTCAATTGTCCCCAACAACCTTGAAACAATGATTTCCAGTTACCTGAAAGCCTTCGAACGTCTTTGCAGCAAACAGGCATCATGTAAAATAGCCAAGTGATTGTTCACAGATCACTACAGTGTTTTAAAAGTGTCAATCACTCAAATTTGAAATAATAATATTTAAAATTTCACCTCACTGCCAGGTGTAAAAGTAATTTAAAAAGTGATTGTGTGTAGAACAAAATTCTTAAAGCTGCAAGTTGTTTTAACATAAGCGGGTAAAATCCCAAACGTTGGATGCTGAGTCATATTTACACTGCAAGTCAGAGTAACGAGCGCCGTTAACCACACTTCAAACATTTATTCACAACACATTTGACTCCTTTATGCTTGGACAAAATGTCCACGGTGCCGTTTTGTTCCAATTACTTTCAGGAAACAACGAAGAGACAATCTGACTGGATGAGGTGTAGACGAGTCAGTTGGAACAGAACGCAGAGGTGGAGCTGCCCAAAAGACGGCTTCAGATGATGAACAAGAGGAAAAGCAGTCACACAAGTTCAGAACAGTGAGCAAGTGTAAGGACAATTGTAGTTTTGGCTATAAAAAAAAAAAAAAAAAGGCATTTGATTGAGGACAGAAGTGGATGCAGTGACACAATGTTAAGAAAAATAACATTGATCATGAAGTCAAACACCAGACAACCAGACCAGGTGATTCCTATGTGGACACGAGGTCTGTTACAACTGCAAACACATTTTCCAGTATTTTAACTAAAAATAAATTATAATTGTAAGCTTTGGACTTCACATTTGTGTGATAAAAACATTGTACTACTTCATTAAAATGTTGGGGACAGCACAGTCAAAGGCATTATTCTAATAAGAACAACAGAATTGACCTTCCCGCTTGTCACGGTTCTTTTCTCAGGCTTTGAGTGGTGGGTAGATTAGATGGTAGACTTTGAAAAGGAAACTTTGAGGTGGTGGTTTCCTCCCATGTCATAGTTGTGAAGATCCATCAGTGCCTGAATGGCCTCCTCTACGGATGACATCTGGATTAAGGCCATCTTACGATCCCTGATGAGGTAAAAGACATGAACAAACATGAAACGCCAGAGAAACCGGCAGGAAAACTTTGCCTTGAACACACGCCGACATTAGTAAACAATGCTCCTTCCAGTCCTTTATGTGCAGATGTGCTGGAAAAAAACGGCTTCTTACTGAAAGAACTTGAAGGCCTTCACAGATCCTCCACTGTTGGAAAAAAGAAGACGTAGATCGTCCTCTCCAACGCCGTCTCTGGGCAGACAAAAAGCAAACTGGCTGTGAAGCAAAGCAGCGTGAACTCAAAGCTGCATTCACTGAACGGTTTGCCCCACTGACGCCACAGAGAAGGTAGAGCTGTAGATCTAATACTATGCAGCGCTTTATTACCGGATGTTGGAGAGGTGAAGAGTTGCAGACGGAGGAAAGATGTTCTGAAAGTTCTTGGACCCTGGCTTCTTGAAGCGATGAAGTGGTGAGCCAGAGAAATCTGTTTGACAGGAATACAATAACGACAAAATCTTTTCTGGTCTGTTTCGTGTGCTGCTGTATTTATTACAGAGTCATAGGAGCCTAACAACTGGCACTAGACGCTGATTTGACTTTTGCTTAATTAACCAGGCAGCATTTACAAAACCCACCAACCGTAGGTGACTCGTTGACATCTACACTTCAGATAAGACATTACCTTTAGTTAAAAGTTGGTCGTCCAGTCCTTCTCTGGGCAAAGCCACAGTTTGGTGTTTTGACAGCGTCACTCTCATCACTTTACCAAACACCTTTTGACCATTTAAATGGCTCATAGCTATAGAGAAAACACAAAACAACGGAGTGCTGAGAAGTCAAAACTAACCCCGTTCAGTACTAGTGAATGACAGTAGGAAACTCACCAAGCTGAGCCTGGTTGCCATCGGACAGCTGGATCAGAGCACTGTCCTTTTTGTTGTAGAGGATCTTCACCCTCTGAACATCACCATAGACTCCTGAAGACAGGCAGAGAGAGAAAGAAAGAACGAGAGAGAGAGAGAGAGATCGAGAGAGAGCAAGCAGAAGAGGGTAGGGTGGAGGACAGAACAGACAGAGCAGGAGAGATGGAGCCGACGAAGATAAAAAAAGAGTTGTGAAGGATGGAAAGAATCAAGTTAGTTTTAGAAAGACAAATGAATAAGATGAAATCTTCCCATTTGACTTCCACTAGAAACTCAAATTCTCTTGTACAACCACATTTTCAGATTCCTAAGGTCTGAGCAGTTTCAGCTGCGTCAGTGGTAAAGCGCAGCCTTTTAATGTTTTAATGTTGGACACGGAACAGCATGTGGTAAAGAAATACAGCGTAGGTAATTAGAAGTGTAAGGCTCTAATGGATATGTAGGAAAGGAAAAAGGTTTCATTAAAGCTTAGATATTACAGTTACTAAACCTAAACACGACATGCGCTTTAAAGAAATGCACAGGAAAATTATTCATTTTTCCACTGAGCCAGATCAGTAAAATTGTAAAATGTAAAAACAGCTCGACTGATTGTGTTTAATCTGAGTGTCAGAACTAAAAACAGTGTAGAATAAATACAAAATCTAGAGAAAAAGAAATGGAAGAGATGCTGAGGTTTAAAAGGCAACAATGAGTCTTTGTGAGTACACTGGAATGTCACGATCAACGTAATCAGTCAGAGAGCGAGAGAACAAAAACACTAAAATTATTTAAGTGTTCCTGGAATCTGAGGCCCAGTGACCTACACAAAAACATTAATCTGATGACAGAAGATGGGTTTGGGGTCCTCATACTGTGTTTAATGCGCTAAATGGACTCTCATTGGAAGCTGCGTATCAATGCATTTCCAGTGAACAAAGGTCCGTGAGGTGTAGCTTGAGCTGCTTGCCACCTGGAGCTCTGACGCGCCGAATGAAAGGCGTCGAGGGACAGTACACAATGCAGGTCATGGGCGTCACAAAAGTCAAAAGGTAGTGTCATTTTCCAGTGAGGTTGTTTCAGACGCGCAGCGCCTCCGTACTGTAATGACTTCATCCACCAAGCTGCATCATCAGGACGCAGGAGGTTTCTCAGCTCCACAGTGTGACAGTTGTTGAGTTAGGTCGAAGGGCTTAAACTTTAGGCAAAAGCACAGATTCTAAGACTATAATCAAACGATCGGGAAGGTCTGCTTTGTTTAATAAAAGAAAGACCTTATGATCTACGCAAACTCAGCTTGGGTTGGTAGAGCCTTGGGTCGAGGTTAGATATTAAAGCCAACTTGTTTGTTGGGTTTGGGTCAGGTTCTTTGAAAAAAAAAAAAAAAAAAAAAATGATGCCGCTGAAGCCACACTGTGCTACACACTAAGCCTCATTCCTTCTAATAGAATGGATCCTCAACCTTTTCTGTCGCTGCTAAGCAACGTTTATCATGAAGAAGAATTGGAAGAGATGGAGGCTTTACATCAGTCTAGATTTAGGTCTTTAAACAAAGGAACACATGAATGATTTGGGTGTCTTTGCTCTCATCATTTAAGAGAAAAGCTGACCTAAGACATCTCTAAGACTCACTGTTAACTGAATGTGAAGACAAGTAGATTTGAACTCTGCAGTGCACAATATGATAGAGGAAGAATTGGAGATACAGAAAGAAGCATGTCCACGACATCACCGAAGAAAGTCAACAAAAACTGGATTAACAGAGAGAGATATACAGATAGAATAGTAGAGGTTGAACATACCGAAGAGGGTAAAGAGACTTTGAGGCGTGACCATCTTTAGAGAGAGAGACCGCAGAGCAGAGGACAGGAAGAGAAGGAGCAGAGGAGGAGGAAGAGGAGAGACGAAGGCAGAGATCAGACCGCCCAGCGTTGGACGAGGGGGGAGATGGTTTCCGAGATGATGAGAAGTTGTGCAAAAGTGTAGTGTGGGGAGTAGATATATTAAGAATAGTGAGGAGAGAAGACAGAAAAAGAATATGGTAGAAAATGAGAAGGGGGGGCATTAAGAGAAGTGTGCAACGTTAAAGGCCAAAAGGTCAAAGTCGGGGGAAAAAATAAAAAATAAACGTGTGAAGGGGGAGCAGAGGTGTGAAGATAGGAGGCAGGGGAGGGGGAAAGGAGGAGAGGAGGACAAAAACCAAAGCAGAGGTCAGTAAACAGAGCATCACTGGAACATCAACGGAGTCTGAATGATTGCTGGTTCGTTTCCACACACGCATACACACACACGCACCCTGGTCGATATTATTTAGTGTAGAGAGATAAACAAAATCTGTGAAGAAAATAAATACATGAATAAAAGAAGACGCGTCAGGAGATTTAAAATGTAAAGGAAGCCGCTGGACAATAAGGTCATAAGACAACATCTGTAGAGGAACTTTATATAAACAATCATCATCTTAGAAACAGAAAATCCTGAACTGAAAATATATAGAAAGATAGCCGACAAAAACAAGTAGTACGAGACACTATATTTACAAAAGCTAATAAAAAAAATGTGCTTAAGGGTCCTACACACATGCTAAATGAAAACTGCTGAGCCTTGTGTTCTATATGAAAAGGTCCAAAACGCACACCTTTCCTCCAACCCTCACAAAGTGGCAACGGCAACACCACAGTCTAGCACTACCTGGCCACTGGACTGCATTTTGCACAGGCATATGTTGCTCTCAAGCCCAAGTGTCAGCAGACAGGGCTGTATGTGGTCCCTGAAACAGGCAGGATACAGCTGCTGTAAAGAGACGTTACCAGAAGGGGGCAGAAATCCACCTCTCCCACTCCACTTTCCAGTCACTATTCACAGCAGCAAGCAAGAAAAACAGACTGAGAGAGAAGGGTTCTGATAGAGAGATGCAACCCACAAAGTGATGTGAGAGCAGAGATGATGGTCCATATTTACATTAACAGAGAGTGTTCTACAGTTGTATGCAAATGCTTTGGCCGCTGTTTGTGCAAACATAAATATGTAATTTACCTAAAAGTAAAGGCAACTCTGTAGTAAACAGATTAAAACGTTTCATCAAGCATTAATGCACCATAATTTTTTATAGCAAGACAAATAATCAGAAAAAAAATTGCAATTGTAATACAGTCCATCTGTCAGAAGAAATCACACCTTTTCACCAAGGTGAGTGAAACTGAACGTAATGCATCTTGATTATAATAATGAATTACGGATCATAAACCATGCTGTGGGTAAACACAGAGCCACTCATCCACACCGAAACTCAAACTACGTCCAGTTACTCCAGAACATCATTCAGCATTGTTGCCTTAATAGCCGAAATGATTAGTGTTAGGCAGAGCTTGGAGATCACAGTTAAAATGGTGATGTTTGGTTTACCTCTTCATTCAGGTTGGACGCCAGCAGGACGCCTGACACTCCGGACCCAGACAAAGCAACACGACTCGCAGCAGCGGCCGCTGCTGCTGCAGCGCTCAAAGGACTAATGGCTCCTGTTAGAAAAGCACAAGACCATAAACTGATCAGAATCAAATCGCAGAATTCAAAAGAACAATATACACAGATCAGCCCCCACTATCAAAACCACCAGGTAGGGAGAGCAGGGGTCTGCGGCTACACAGCATCATAGTCGGCTGTAATGATGTAGTCAATGTTTAGATTGGTAAAGCATTAGTCACCTAATAATCAAATCGCCTACAGCATGGTTCAAAACACAAGTACTTTGATTCTGATCTGGTCACAAGCTCAAACGGAGATAAAAAAAAAAAAAAAAAATTAAGAAAAAACAAACCTCCGCCCTGTGAGATGGAAAGCGATGATGAGTAACCTCCTCCACTGGAGTAGGAAGCTAGCGCTCCAGACGGAGTACCTACAAGACAAGACAAGACAAGACAACAAAAGTAACTCAAAACACTTCAGAGCATAGTTATCACACAACCAAATGGTCCGTCAGTAAAGTCACATGGTCCGTAAAATATGTGTAATCTGTAAAATCTGTCTTTATGGGCAAATATAGCTCCTACATTACATTTATAACATGGACTAGACCATCAAAGTACACAAATCCTCATATATCGAAAGAAACGTTTTCAAATTGAAACTGGATTTTGTGAAACATTTTTAAAAATTCAAACCTAATATTAGCAAGACCATTAAAATGTACATGAAATTAGTACACAGTTTATTTTTTTACTAAAGTAGCTGAAGCCCTATGGTGGTGATGCCTTACGTTTTGTGCAAGAATGAGGGCTCAGTATTATCAATACCACAAGATATATAAGAACCAAAGGTATATTTACCCAACAAAGAATGATCCTTGTTTGTTGACTCTCCTTCTCCAGTAGGAAGGTCAGGTCTGGTGTAATCTCGACTCTTATCATTGTTATATTTGACGTTGAGGTTTACCAGTTTACTGAAGTCTATACGCAGAGTGCAGCATGAATTATAGATGTTTTGTCCATCTAAAGACTTGAAAGAAGAAGAAATAGCCTTCAGTGTCTCAAAAGCATGTTGCTTATTTTATGAAAAGCACAGACAGACTGATGGAACGTACTGGCTAAAAAGTTAAGTCCTTAGACTTTTTCAATTTGTGGATAATGTAAATGTTAACCAACAGTCATAATTTTGACATGTATGTGAGCCTACCAGTTTAGCCTGTTGTGCATTCACAGGATCACTGAACTGCAAAAGAGCTTGAAACTGGTTGTTCTTGGTGAAGGTTATAATCTTCATTACGGTCCCAAACTTACTGAAGATCTGCAAGAAAATAAGACAAAGCCAGCCATTTAAATTTAAAGCTATGTGATCTATGAAGTTAGCAGGTAACTGTACAAAATGAAACACTGGTTCACAAAGCTGCATGCACTAATCTAACAGCTGGTTGTAAAGTGTTTTACCTGCTGTAGAACATCCAGCGTCACAGGATAAAACATGTTGTCAATGATAATTCGTAAAACAGGGCTGGGGGGTGGAGCTGCCTCCAGAACACCTTGGTGAGAGGATGGAGAGCTTCCATCCTGAACAGCTGACACTGCCTGCAGCACTGCCTGAGCCCTCTAGGTAAAATGATAAACAACTGGATGCATGAAGAGGCTATGACATCACATCATCACCAATCTAACCACATGGTTTAATGAAACATAGCACCAGGTATGAATAGTTATTTATGTGCATACCTGGTTTAGAGCTGAGTCCGTTTTCAGTTCCTTGTGGTTAGAATACTGGATGAACACAGGCGTATTTCTGACCTAAGTGGGATGATCCATATACCGGATGATGATCATTACGTGTACCTCTAAGCACCATGCATGCAATGTAAATGAACAGTGGTGCATTTCAAACCTGTGGTGTGACAGCTGTGTAGTAGTTCACCATAGTGATGGCTGCTTCCTCTGTTCCCAACTCTAGAAATGCCTGGGAAAAAATTTAAGCTGAATTACCTTGTGTGTGTCGCTCTTCTGTTTTTTGTATATTACAGTAGTGACTGTTGTACTTTACCTGGTTTTTCCCCTTCAGCATCAGTATGTTGGTAACTTTACCAAAGGGTAGCCCCAGAGCAATGACTTCAGTCTCCGAAACTTCATTGGGAAGTTTCCTGATGTGCAGAACTTTGGAGGGAGGCGATTCATCTAGACGCTGTTTCTTACTGTCACTGCCATTTGCTGAACACAGATGACAACATAGTAAAATGAAGCGGTCAAAAGAAAAAAACGTGATGCACCAGCTCTGGTGTTTCTGCAAGACAAATCACAGATATGAACACAATTCTAGATACTTTTATTCATTTAAACGCAGAGGTTCTGCAGACCAAATGTTTCACTGAGAAAACTATATTATAACAGTACAATTACCTGTTATTCTGGATAAATTATCCTTAAAGTAACATTCACTCTCTTATTGATTTGCTCACAAATCTTCACAGAACATAAAAAATACAATAAAACAATGACTCTGCTTCTAAGTTAAAAAAAAAAAAAAGCGCCTTCATTTATACCATGAGGTATGATCTCACCGGCCATGGAGTTGGGACTGTTGCCGTACATGTTGAGCTCATCTGAGCCTCTCTGGGACCAAAAACAAGGGACAAATTCAAACTACAGACATATGTTTGTGTCTATCGTAGTTCATCCTAATAAAACATGAAACGAGCACTTCAAAATAGTGCGTCCCTTTAAAACCATTCCATTCATGGACAACATCAAGTTCACAATAGATTAATAAAGAGTGACAACGCTTACCTTCACACCAACTGCAACATCACTGCAAATGAGTGGAATGAAGAAAGTTGTAAAAGGAAATGAAGAAAGACATGAACAATAAAACATGAGTGAATATATAATAAACATCCTTTTAAGTTGGTTACAGTCAAGGCGGGTAAATAGGAATAAACTATTTTATTACATATTCAACATTCACTCGCTGAGAATGATTTGCCTAAATTAAACATGCATGTGTTTGATGTTGTAACATGAGATGCTGAAATCTGGCTTAACCGAAGGAATCTCCACTTAGCTGCCGACAGAGGATGGGCGTAGCTAACATTAGCATCAGACAAAGGATAACGGACACAGGCTGCGCTTATCACCTAATGAAATGCCACAATTCATTAACAATGCATAAGCTAATCGCTTGTTATCGGCACGCAACTGTTAAACGCAGGCGTGTTTCTCTTCGGGCAGCTACGTTCTATCTGTAACTAACGTTAGCTAGCATTGGTTTCAAGGCATGACAGAAGGTGACACTACGTAGAACCATATTGTCAGTCGCCTACGGGCTTTCAAAGCATTGCATTGCCGAATCTATTAAACGGAGAGAATTGGTGAAATATCCTGTTAAGATATGTCATGTGCTCCTCCGTTTAATTATGTTGCATCACGAGGGAGACAATGCTAAAATACCACGTTTTTGATGTTGTTAGCTGACGCTAACTAGCTAGCTAGCTAACGTTAGAATAAAGGTCCGCAGCGGAGCTAGCACTTGGCGTAACATTATCTTAAAGTGACCAGAGGAGGCGGTTCATCCTCTGTGTTCCACGTGCACAGCTGTAGAAAGTGCACAGAGAAGCCTTAATCGTAACAAGGACATATTCACCCGTCCATTGCAGCTCTTTGTCCGCTACTGTGTATTGATATTTCAGCTCAATGCGAACAGTGTGAGCAAAATGGGCGTGCTTCTTCTTCTAGCCTTGTGTGGCCTCCTGTCAACCAACCGGGCAGTCCGCGCATTACCGCCACCTGCAGGAGGGAAATGCTTTTCGCACAGCAGCAGCAACATCTTTTTGTCATTTCAAACAACAATATATATGTATATATGTCATGGCTCAGTAGGTTTTCTATAGCAGGGGGATTGTGAAAGACATTGTTGATCCTAACACTGTTATCACTATTACTATTACCACTATTTTGTCTTCTCAAGCTAAAGAATTGCGATAAAGCCCATTTCTGAGCCCACTTTATGTATGTTGTGCTTGAGTTTTTAACAACATCATAGATTTGAGTCAACTTCCTCTCTTAGTCCAACTACTTAAAGATTGAACAGTAAATGCACTGGCATTTAATACCATGTACATTTGAAAACTGAGCTCTTTTGTGTCATACACATGAGCAGAGTCTTACCTGACCACCACACCAGACCATGTCTTTAGTACAACTAAAATATAAATTAGAAACAAATGATACCAGACATTGTCCGTCTAAAACACAGAAGATAGCACACTTACAAAAAGGTTTAGCTATAACACTTTGAACTAAATGGTAATGAGTATAGAATAAAGTATGATATATAGTACTGTGTGTGTATAGTACAGAACCACAGGTAGAAGTCATTTCAAATTTAAAGATGAACGAGTGATAGTAGAGAGTGAGTCATTTGAATGAAAGGCAAATGTCTGGGCTACATTAAGATGGGATAAGTGGAGAAAAATTACAAAATAGCCAATACAGGATGGATTTCCATGGTAACTAGACTGGGATTAACAGAGTCTGCTAGTGCGTAACCACGTGAAGAATGAATTCAAACAGGTTAATCCCTTATATTGGGTATGGGCAACATTTCTCAGGGGAATCCAGATGTTTAATTAAAACAAATCAGTATGAAAATCCGTGACGAGTGTGATTCAGATCGTTAAAAATAATTTACTAGTTGTTAGTTAACTGTTTAACAAGGACAGTCTATGGCTCGCAAAGCTTTAACTTAATACACACGAAGGGGCGGATCTGCAGCGTTGTCTTCACTAGAATCCGTGAGCTTTCAATACTATAATACACGAGTCTGTGTCTGTGGCCTGATACACCACACAATCCATCTTATGTTATTATATTATGCGTATTTTCCTAAAACGCATTTCATGCGTCAGTTTAATGATGCGTGCACATGCATTTCCCTTAGAAACACCGCTGTTTCTAATATTTCCAACAGACCCTAAATGTCGCACCGGTCGTGTTGGTGACGTCGTGTATATTTATACAGGAACCAGGAAGTGTTGTGAATATAGAGTGAATTCTCTCTTCCAATAGGTTAGTGTAACTCTGGTGCTTACAGGACAATGTAACAGTGAAGTTAGTCGGAAGGAAACATGGATGTTTGTTTTCTACGTGGTCTCCTTTTCGTTGCTCTGGCGGCTCAGATATTTGGAGACGGTAAGTGTTTCTTTCAGAAGCCACGAAGTCGGAGGAAAACAGTAGCATGTTTGCTAACTGTCATGGCTTGGCGGTAGAAGTTAGCTGGACACCGCAGAGAAATCCAGTGTGTCTGCACCGTAAATGTGATGTGGCTGGGTTCATATTTACTAGTAGATTAATAGGGACACATTGTCAGCCTCATTTTGACAATTATCACGTCTTAAGGTTGTACGATTGTCTTCAAAGTAGGTTAATTTAAATTTAATCAAAACGTTAGTTTCACATTTAATAACGTGGCAAAGCAATTAGTCAGACATGTCATTTATTGAGCATCATGTGTATTTGTCACACAGCTGTAACTGAATTTGATAAATTGAATATGTATCTAATGCGTAATGAAATGAATACTTCTGCCTTACTGCTCTCACTGGGCTGTTAATGTGACCACAGTCATTTCCTTACAGTAAAAATGTTTTTACTCCACAGATGATCAGGTGACGTTTGTATCAGAGCTCTCGTCCAAACCAGCTCAGAAGTTGTCAAAGTACGCTTGGTACGCCTCTGTGAGGCTGCACAGGTTTTACATACCAGAAGACACCGCCATCGCTCACTGGCTATTCTCTGTCACCAAAGGCCACAACTTCCACTGCAGACAGCAGAACGTCTCCATGTAGGACTGAGTCTTTTATTGTTCAAGCCTTCATGAGTCTTTTCTATGTTCAATCAGATTATTTTGTATCTTTTGTTGAGTAATCTGACAACTTGCATCTCATCTCTCTTTTATAGCCATATTCGATGGAGTGCCCCTCCAGTTATAAACCCTCTAGGTTTGGCATTTCCCAATGCAACAGAATGGAGCCCCTGCCTATCTTTGGACCTCCCAGTAACATCACACAGCTCCACAACCTTTAACCTCGACAACCCTGCTCCTGGTGACTGGTACATTGCAGCCCACTTGCCTAAAGATGATGGACGCATAGAACAGAAGGTTTGTATATAGTGTTGCACTGTATAGACATGATGATATGCATCATTACTTTATCTGTAACCAGTGTAGATTGTGCTAAGAATGTTTTTGCTTGGCTTGTGGTCCTGAAATACTTGTCACTGAGACAAGTTGAACAGGTTTCTGTGACCTTATTACTGCACGTGAACCTCCGCAACAATTGTTTTGAAGGCCAGAAGGCCAGACCAGTAACATAATTTCAAATATGCTCTACTTGTTTGTTCTTCGTCCTGTTTGTGTTTAAACAGAACCATGTATATGTTGTGTTTTTGTTTTTATCTGTTAGGGCTTTCCATCATGCTCCTACTTCTTCCAGCCCCAGCTTTCCATCAGAAGAGCAGTGGACACCCCCATTTTACAGCAGGGCTCCTTACTCCAGCAGACTGCAGCCCCAGACAAACCTGCACGCCTTAAGTAAGAAATGTCTGCACATGCGTGTGAACCTGTTTTATCACGCGGTTCCACTTTTTGTGTTGTGTAAAGTTACTGTATTTGTCGCTGTTTTAGGTTGTATGTCCCAGAGTTTGCCTCTTCCCTCCTCGTGTCCGTGGCTAACTGTTCATCTGGAGAGGGGCCAGGCAGTGGCAGCTGTTCGCTTGTCCTCAGGCTTGGCTCCATCTCTCTACAGCAGGGCCCGGTGACGGTGAACTGCTCAGGGATTAGCTGCTCTGCAACTCTGTCTAGCCCACCATGGGATGCCTGGATACGAGTTGTTGTTGAGAGCAACCAAGAAAACCAGACTGTATCTTTTAATATCGTCTCGAACTACACAGGTGAACACGGAAACAAGTATCACTTTCAAACTCTAAATCTTTAGAAATATTTGCTCAATTCTTTTGTGTGTTTGTACGTCAGTGGTTTGTAAACCAACCAGTGTAGGCCTTAAAGCAGATGATGACGTCAGCCGTGGCAACAGCAGCTTTACCAGTTCAACATCATCAGGGAACACACCTGGGGTTAGCAACGCACTCACCTTTGGCAACAAATCCGCATCAATGGTGGCACCGTTGTTGCCATCAGCGTGTGTGTGGAGCATCCCTGTGCTTTACGAGGAGGTGGATGTTCTGTCGCTCAGGTTCACGGCTGTTAATGGACCCAACGTTAGCGTTACAAACACACATCCCACGCTGCTCACCTACCCGCTGCAACCACAAGCCACTGGTGGTACACTAGACCTACAGCTTGCACTCAACACTGTGAGTAGCATACAATCACTGTACACTTAATCGCTCTGTAGAGTCATAGCGTTTATCCTCTATGCTCTGTGTTTTACTTTGGTGTGTGTATGTTTCTAGACGAATGTCACCCTGGGGAACAGCAGCAATCTCGTGGCCTGTCTGTCTCCCTGGGCTCCGGTCCTCAAACTCAACGACTCTCAACCCTGTCACACAGGTAGCAAAGTCCAATTATGATTTTGTCACATTTAATTACACATTATCACCTGAAAATGACTGCAGTTGCTGAGTCAACAAAACATCATTAAATAAAATTATAAATCATTGAATTTAGCTTTAGAAACTTCCATGTAATACATTAAGTCTGTTCTCTGGCCAGACACATACAACTATGCAGAAATTTGGAAACTCTTACTCTTTATGTGTGTGTCTGCAGCTTTGTTTGGAGGATACAGTGTCCAGGTAAATGCCAGTGTTCCTAAAGCTGAGCTTCGGCTGCCTTTCCCTCAGTCAGCAACATGGTACCTTACTTTGCAGCTCACATGCAACAGGTAAAACTCACACAGGCATATTGCATTTTGTGAGTTTCTTTCTATGCATTTCTTCTGTCTTGTATAAAGCCATTTCTATTGTTCTTGCTTTTGCAGCAGTGACTGTGGTAACACGTCAGTGGTGTCTGTCGTCCCAGAGGTGTTTGTCAGCGGCTGTGTGGAGGACTGTGGGACATATGGTGAATGTAGACTACTGAGATCCTACGGCTACCTGTATGCTGCCTGTGCCTGCAAAGCTGGTGTGACACAAGCACACAGACACACACACTCCCTCAGTGACTGTAGTCTGCTTTTACAGTAATGAGAACTAAATGCTCATTCTTTGTATTGATGTAGCATTTCTCTGATGCCCGTCTGTGTGTGCAGGGTGGAGTGGTTGGGGTTGCACTGATAACTCCACAGCTCAGTCGTACGGCCGTCAGCTGACTGCTACTCTGCTGCTCACACTCAGCAACATATGCTTCCTGCCCGCCATCATAGTAGCCATCAGTCGCTGCTACGTGGCTGAGGCATCTGTCTACCTCTTCACGATGTTCTTCTCCACGGTAACACTCTCTAACAATGCTGCACAATTTTTGAACTGCATTATAGTATATTTCTTAATTCATTTACTATTCTTCTATGTCTAGTTCTACCATGCCTGTGACCAGCCAGGTGTAGCTGTACTGTGTATTATGAACTACAATACCCTACAGTACTGTGACTTCCTGGGCTCGGTCTGTTCCTTCTGGGTCACCATCCTGTGCATGGCTCGTATCACAGATCTATTCAAATATGTAAGACACAGACTCTTTGATAAAATTCTGCCACGTCAGTGTTTAATGGTTTAATATCATTGTATTCTTCATTCTGTGTGTGCAGTCACTGTTTATGCTCGGGTCTTTGCTGATTGCCATGTCAATGCAACTGGATCGCACAGGCTTGTGGAATATGCTGGGCCCCATTCTCTGTGGACTCCTGTTTATGGTTACAATATGGGTAAGGCACTTTGGAGACAGTTCAGTAAAGAAGAGTTCCGTGTTTAGATCTTAGTAAGCTGATCAACTTGCTGTGGCTGCCGTTTATTTACAGGTGTTCCGCGGGGTGAGGCGGCGACATTGCTACCCACCTTCTTGGAAACGCTGGGTCTTCTACCTAATCCCTGGGGTTATTTGCGCCATCACTGGCGTGTGTCTGTACGTTTTTGCCCAGACAGAAGAGAACTACTACTACACGCACTCACTGTGGCACATCCTGGTGGCCAGCTGCGTGGTTTTCATGCTGCCGCCAAAGGAGAAGAACAGGGAGACGCTGGGCTGGAGCAGGGGCTGGAGCTGGAGCAGCGGCTGGAGCTGGAGCTGGAGACCGCGGGTTTGTGGGTATACTCTCTGTCAGAGCGACAAGGATGAACTCTACGCTGTCACATAGTGGCGCAAGAAATGTTGCAAACAATCAGAGTGACTACCGTGACTATTTATTCTTGTCATACAATACAAACATCCACAAAAACAGTGCGTCTCCTGGTAGTGGAAGAATTGCACTCTGCATTTCATATTATTTACAATAAAGCACTTCTTATATGCCTGATGTTTTTATAGATCTGTGTCAAAAAGACGTCCTTAAACGGATGCAGATAGATTCTATGAGTAACCCAAATAATGTAGACCCTGCTGAAATCTCCAAGGTGGTCCAGTGAAAATTATACATCAAAACCTTCAGGTATGAGACCACCTGACCTTTGACCTCATGGCTAGACATTCGTACGAATTGTACAAATGTCATTTTACTACATTAAAAAATGAATGTTGGAAAATGACGTAAAACACTACTTTTAAATGTTCATATTCAGTGTAACATTGATTTTACAGATAAGAATATTCTATATTTGTAGCCTTTAATGCTCCTCATCATGTCTCTCTATAATTTAAAATTTTCACGTACGTCAGGCAGCTTGACAGATTGTTCCTAGAACTACTAGCTGTACTTTTTGCCACTTATGTCAGCTGCTGTGTCTCAGTGTTCAACCATATATATAACATGTACAGGACAGTGCTTTGGGATACAGGGTGTATCTGCACATTTATATCCTTGAATTATGGTCAGGGGCTTTACAGATTTACATGTCCAGCTTGTGTCTTTACTTTTCTTGTCGGTTATCTGTTGTCTTTTTACTGTTGACCACAACTTTCCCAGTTGTGGCTTCAATGCACTTTCATTACAAAGATGTAATGTACATAGCCCATATGTGTTGTAATGGGCACATTATGATTGTGTATTTGCATCGTGTCCAATGCCGCTTCTCTTTGTGAATGAGTGCACTTTAAGTACGTGTGTGTGGCTTTCCATATTTCCTTTTATGTGTTTGTGATGCAGTTTTAATTTGAATTAATTCTGTCACAGTTTTGCTTTCATTGTTGAAATATTGGTTTTCTCAAGTGTGTGAGTGTAAATTGAAAAGGAATCCAACCACTAAACACGCTGTAGCTGTCATTTCATGAAAGAAAGGAAACATTTACTTTTCAGGGTTAGACAAGTCGCCTTCCTACCTTCCTTGAATTTGGGAAGGAGTTGAAATCCAAACAGCATTTAACCTAACAAAATAAAACATGTTATGCAAAAAGAAACATTAGATGTTTTGTATTGATTTGTGTGTCGACATAGATTTGCAAGTTTTTTTCTCCTCACACGCACACAAGAAGTGAGTGCTGGAAGCAGATTATCATAATCCTCCCAAATCTAGAGAGCTTCTGTTTAAGCACACATTTCTGTGTGTGTTATGTGTTTGCTTGTGTGCGCGTATACAGCTTGCATCCATTAGTAAAATTGATGACCCAGTCAGGTTTTTCAATAAGGACAGCGCTGCAGCTTACACATCTGCCCCCACTGGTGTAAGTGGTTAAATGTCTTTATTTTTAAAGTTGGGGATTTGCAAGACCGATTGAAAAGGGAGCTAACGCAGCAGAGAATGCCATATCCAGACTTTAAGTCCCTAGATTGATCCAAGCTTCAAAGCCACGGCTCCTATATTTCCTATAATACAATTCACTAGCACCCATAACAACTTGCCTGCGTTTCTGCTGGTAATGCTTACTTTACTCTTTTATTTTCTTGGAAATACAGATCAACTCATGCTTTATGAGTTGATCTGTATTTCCCAGAAAAAAAAATGCCTGCCATAACATCAACAATCACTATTTGATTGAACTGCTCATATTCCCATTGGGGCCTTAGCCTGTTGGTGATCTGTCCTAATGGCTAGGATAGGGTCCAGCAACCCTTTGACCTTGGAATAAATAAAGCAGCAAAGAATACGAGGGAGTGAGAAAATTCCCCTACGAAGACTGAATGCAACCAGCAGAGGGAGACAATCCACTAGAATAAGCTTCATGGGACCCATAAGAGGAAGAATAGAGGGAAGTAAACAATGAACGGTTGTTAGACTAATAAGATTAGACAAAGCAGCAGCCTAGAAAGTGCTGTGGAACAGCCACTCTGTTTGCAGTGTGTGATGATTATGTTTCTAAATGTTTCTTTGTGAATAAAAACCTGCAAATGAACTGGGAAGTAAAACCAGAGATCCACACACACACAGCATGCAGAGCACATCACACTGAACACTGAATGTTGTTGTGACTTTTTATTGAGATGAAAACATGCTCAAGCTTGAAGCCTCGGCATGGAATGAATAAAACAAGCTGAATGAAAATCACAGAAGTGCTGAGGCAGACGGTATAAATATCTTAAATATCTATTTTCTATGTACAACCCCTTTAGCTGAACTTTTGAAAGAGATGAGCTCTAATACACAGAGAAAAGAGGGCTACTACTGGAGGTGGATCTAAGACCAACATGATATGTAGATGTGGGTTGAATATGGTTCTTTAACAGCAGCACTAAAAGCTCTCTGTCTAATAATTCTCTGAGTAAGATACAATGCTTACACCTGCATATTGACAGGAAGGACAATTCCTTGGGTGGTTGCTACAGTGACCAACAGAAACAATGGAGACGGAGGTGATTTTTGCACCGGCGTCACACGTGGGAGCCGGCTGCAGAGTTGGTACCTGCCTGCCCGGCCTGCTTGACACGGCCGTCTTCCTCGGTCGCCAGGGTGACCGCCTGAGCCGGCGAGGGGCTGGAATGCCGCTGGCGTCTCATGAAGGGGAAAACACTAACAGGGATGAGAGAAAGAAATATATACATATATATACTATAATTTTAAAACAAAATGTGTAAAGGAAAGTGACAATAGTTAATGTGACCTTTCACACCTTTTCTTGGTTTCCTGGGGGACGACAGCTTTGCCCAGCATGTTTTTATAT
Source organism: Macropodus opercularis (assembly GCA_030770545.1). Taxonomy (NCBI): domain Eukaryota; kingdom Metazoa; phylum Chordata; class Actinopteri; order Anabantiformes; family Osphronemidae; genus Macropodus; species Macropodus opercularis. Next base: position 4,576,792 of record CM061105.1, read on the forward strand.
AGGTCAGACTTAAGGTATCTTGGGTAGGAATCCTAGACACACAGAGATACCACAACATCAACACAAAGTGCAAAGTGTACATTTTAAAACCGACTTTGTAGTGTAATTGTAGTGTCATGTTAAACCACAGCGGGACTGTGTGGGTCAGACCTTTTTCATTAGGAAATAAATGTGCATCTGCGCATCATCCATGACAAAGTGATGCGGTTGTTTGATTCCCTCCAGTGTTTTATCCATCGTCTTGCTGTCAATGTTGACCCAGCGGACGGCTCCCGGAGCCAGAAAAGTCCTCAATCAAACGCGCGAGAGGTCAAAGTCAGCGCAATATAAAACTGTGTGCTTCTGCGTGGTTGTTTGCCGGTGAACTTACTTGTAAACTTCTTCCACTTTCTCTACAATCTTGGAATTTTCTCCGTGGCGGATATCCTCACAGGCCTGCCAGAAACACAGGTTCTCCGCTGACAGCAGAGAGACAAGCAGGCAATGAATAGAGGGGAAAATAATAATAATAACAAAATGAAATAAATGGTGACACACATGGCAACATTTTATTTAATTTGTTCATATGGAGAAATAAAACCCTCTCCTGCCTTTTATCCACCCCTTTAAATCTGTCTTGGACATAACTCTCACATCTCTGCCTACAATTCACTCTTTCCATCATCTCAGCTCACTCATGTTGTGAAATTAATTTTCTTTTCCATTACCTGAAGCCTTCCACCTCTCACCACTGGGAGTGGAAAGTGTCATTAGAGAGGAAAATAAAATCACACACACTAATGACCATGAGAAACGAATTAGGGTTATTATGAATAACAGTTGTCTTGTCTTCTGTTATACCCTGGAATACTGTACCCTGCAGTACGTGTAAATTATTAAATGCATTTATTTATGTAGTCCTCACCACTAAACTCCTTTTCTAGGTAGGTCATGAACTCCTGCCTCCCCATGGGGTCACTGAGAAGCTCCATGAAGCTGAAGCTCCAGCGCTCCACCCTGAGGCGCGTCGGGGTCGGCACACTGCTCACAGAAACACACAACAGCCACTTAAATGAAGTCTTTGAAGGTGTGGAGTGCTGCAGTCAGCTATAGTGTGTGCATATTGTCTCACAGTTGTGCGTTCATTGTCCAGTGCGCCGTGTCATCGGAGATCCAGGGGTTACTGGGAAGGCAGCCTTGCATAATGGGATCATGGCTCTGGTACTGCTCGCTGTATTTCACAAATCTACACACACACACACACACACACAGTATTATTATATTAGTGCTCCAGATCATAAGAGTTAATGGCCACTAATTCCAACTTGCCTCTGGAAGCATCCATTAGTGGCTCTTATAGTGGGAGCACTAAGCCTTGCGTGTTTGTGTGTGTGTGTGTGTGTGTGTGTGCTTAAGGCAGTGTGTGCAAGAATCTACAGAGAGAGTTTATTTCAGGAAATGTCATGTCCATTAAACCTTATGTGTGTCCATGCATCTGTACGGGAGTGTAGATCACAGTGGCACTCACCCTTCCAGGCAGATGGACGACTTCACCCGATTTCTTCCGAGGGCTCTTCTACAGGTTTCAATCTGTAAACACAGGCAGAAAGTGTGTGTACTGAATATACACACAAACCTCCACACTAAGCTACACCATGGACTTAATGCTCAAATGATCTATGACAGTTACCTCTTTTTTGTAGTAGTCACTGTTCTAGTTCTGCGAAGAGAAACACAGTTTCACTAACAGGTCGCAGAGTGATGAGGTGCACGGTGATGAGGTCATATCAGCAGGACAGAGGAGGCTTCACATAATATAACACTGCCTTTAAATATCAGGCCAAATTAAGAACATGTGAATGCTCAAAACATGATATGCGCTGAGTTAGTTAGAAAAGAAGTAGGATGCTAGTTGGGAAACATAATTATAGAAATGATAATATATTGCAACAACCCAAAATGTATTGTGCATCTCACTTGGACACTTACTTGAAAAACAGCACAGCACCAAAAAGGAGGGAAAGCAATAAAACAAGTAGACAAATAAATAAAAAAAAACATACAGCAGATGTGTTAAGACATTAGAATTTCCAGTGTAGAGTTTAAAACAGGGGAGTAAAGAAATGTGAGGATGTCACTGACCAGCGTAACACGTGAGGTGAAGGTATTTGGTCTCTCTAGACCCATGTCCAACACATTATGTGCCCCGGGCTAAAAAAAAAACATATGCAGACTAATAACTAAGCATGTTTGTCATTTACTCTGTGTGTGTGTGTGTGTGTGTGTGGACAAAAAAAATGTGCACGTGCGTGAGCACTTATCCTTCCTTGTGTTTTCCACTCTGCTAACTCTGACTTTTATTCCCAGGCTTCTCTTTCTTTATCTCCATGTCCTCGTACCTAATTCATAAGGGCAAGACAAGATGGAGTCCTCCCTCCAAACCCTTGTCCTGTGTTTCACCCTCTCTTCCTCCCTACAGTGCTGCTCTGCAATTCCAAACATCCCTTTTCGTACACATGCACATATATATAGATAGATTCATATATGTATATATATATAGGTACAAAGGGTACAGTGTTTTATATATTATAGTACAGCAAAGTGCAAGGTAGTACTATATGGAAGAACGAAGAAGAGCAGTAGAAGAAGAGCGGACGTACCGGGGGTCTGTTGATGAGCCAGTAAGCCTGCTCCTGACACTCTAGAACAATGCGGTCAGCCTTCCTCCTCTGTTTGGACGCTCTAAACATAAATCATACTGTAAGTGCGTGTGTGTGTGTGTGTAGGGGTGTGTGTGTGTGTATGTCTACCTGAGCTGCTCTCTGGCTTGCATCACCACAAAGTCCCAGGTGTGGTTGATCCTCTTGTTCAACAGACTGTATCGCTCCTAAAACAGACGAGGAAACCGGAGGCAGAGAAGTGATGACACGGGCCTGTTGCGCCAGACTTAATAATTAATAATTTAATAATGTTTAACACATACACACACACTCTCACCTTTTCATATTCCATCAGCTCTCCTTGTTTTCTTATGTTCTTTTTAGCCAAATAAATCGCTGGTGAAATATAAGGAGGAGCAATAACAGCAGGCAGAAGAAATTTATTTTGTGATTCACTCATCATCACTGCAGTGAGTTGAAGAAGATTTCTTGGCTATTAATTGTTAAACTCGCAGGCATGTGATCAGCCTTCACTTACCACCTTACCATAGTCCAGTTCAGAGGCAGGCCACCGGGTACTGGTCCAGAAATAAGGGGTCTGAGAAGAGCAAGTGAATATTTTTTTTGTTTGATGGCAAGGGGGCGGTCATAAAATATGCAAAAGGGAATGTCATATTAGGATGTGAGCTAGCAGAGTGGAAGATAGGTGGCAAAGTTGATGTGTAGAGCGCAGGGTGGGAATAACACATTTCATCTGACCTGGAAGCGGTACGGAGACTCGTCAGGTCGTAGCACTAGAGATCTGGGCTCCTTGAGAGGGTAAATGTACCCATATCTCACCAGCATCCCGCCAAGGTGCAGAGCTTCTGCAAAACCGCAGCACAAGAACTGAACAGTGGACTGGCTCACAGATTGTTCAGTTCGCTAATTTAACACATTACGCTGTGTTATATTTGGCACATTATTCATTAAGGATAAAAGCTCCCACAATGACAGCTCATGGTGGGAAAAGAAATAATAATAACTGGCTACAAAGGATTTCTTTTAACGTTTTCCCAGGGGCTTTGTCAACAGATTCTCTCAAGTGAAGGCTTTGTTCCTGTGCTGAAATGCATCATCAGTCTTTAGCCACTCCTCATTTATTAAAGAGCCCTACTTTTATGACTGACAGCTACCAAAAAAAGCTGTGCAGTGCATTTTAATCAGCTCCCGTTGCCTACTGTCTGACTCGACTCTTTCCTCCTTCAGTGTGCTCTAAACTAAGAAGGACCCAGGAGCTACTTTTTTTTTTTCCACCCTCTAATTTAGTTGAGGTATGGAGAAGTCTCCTGTGGTGAAACCTCCACAGGGACACTAATCAAACCCAGATCATCAACTGAGTTAATCAAACTCGGATCCTCTGGGGCTCACCCTAGTCCTGTTTACTGGAAACAGCAATCCCACAACAGATGCACACTACAGCACATTCGCCTGACAGAAAACACCATATCCTGGCAACAGAGATCCACCGAACGATGTTGAAAATCCTTTAACACACACACACACACACACACACACACACACACACACACACACACACACACACACACACACACACACACACACACACACACACACACACACTTACCCTCCTCACAGATATTATATTTCTGAATTAACCAGTCTATGATATCACGGCCTGCAAAAAAAGAGAGAAAGACAAGTTAAACTTTCTCCCTTTACTCTGCAAAGCACACAATATTCTCCCAAATCCATTGCTGCATTATGCATGACCACTGGGACAAACACAAGAAGCAATGTGCACATCCACAAAGATGCTAACGCACACTGACACGTCCACACACACACACACACACACACACACACCTGTCATGGCGTGTGGAATGACAGTAATAAGGAGCCTCTGGTTTCTCATCTTCATGCCCATGTCAGGGTCCTGCATGGCCACGATCACTTTCTCCATCTGTCAACGTGCACGCACACACACAAACACACACACACAGACCCAGTCAGTATATAAACACAGCAAACATTAGCTATGCAAGTCCAGAAATTCTAAAACAGTATAGTGATCTCACAGTTACACGCCTTTCACAACAACGGATATTTAACCATTAAGCTTTTTAATCTGCACAGCAACGGGTCACAGAAGAAGAAAACAGAAACATGTACCTTTCGAAAACATGCCATTTGCTCCCGGTGCCAGCCTCCTTTACCCAGACTGCTGATGGTCATCTTGCGGGATGCTTGGGATCCCTTGACGGGACGATAAAGTGCGAGATCGGACTAAAGTGGTGTCGGGAGCGCGCAGCACAGAGCGCGTAACACGCCTCCCCCCCCTGTGCTCGACGAGCGCGCCCCCGTGCAGATTAGAAAGGATTGTTGATGTGCTCCCAAATCTCAAACATGGCCCGTGAGATATTAAACAAAACGTGAGAAGTTCTGGTCTCAAAAAGAATGAACACAGTGACACATATTACTGTTTAACATATTCACTACAAAATGACAAAATAAAATAATTATTTCGACAAATGATTTGTTGGTAAAAGAGGCAAACTTAAAATATACGTATTTACAAACACTATGTCATAATAAACAATAATATAAACAACAGCGAGGGTAATAATTATTATTTCATTTTAAATAAGTTAGTGCGTGTTTATGATAAATTACTTAAGGTTAGGTTTCCTTAGTATAACCTATGTGCATCAAAATATATGCTAACCTCTTGATGATTAATTCTAAATGCATGTCTTTGTTGATTTTCACCAAATAGCACATGTCCTGGCTTCTGAAAAAAAAAATCAATTTTGTTCGCACAGGCTTCCGTAGCAGCCGGAAGTTGGTCCGTGCTTGTTCTGAGACTCATCACTGGTTTCGCTGTCAGCTACTTTGTTCAGCAAAAGACGAGCATTTTTATAGAGGTAAGCTCTCATTGAAGCGCATGTTTTCTCTTAAGAATGCTCGAATAAATATTAATATGCGTAGAACGTGTTGCGTTGTCGTATTCACTGTGTTTAGCTGGTGTTGCTAGCTAACGCCAGCGGTAGCAGGATGGAGGAGGCGAACGCACTGTGGGGCTTGTGGTTCGTTTGAAAGATGTAGTTGTGCGCCAACTGTTTATAAAGCGGCCATATACACGTGTATTGTCAACACGACTTTTTTTCAGTGTGTTTTCATTCGTTCTACGGCCGCTTTGTTTGTGTGTACCGACTAGAGAGCAACGCATTGTTGTTTCAAAGACAATAAAGTTGGTTTTGGTTGAATCATATATTGTGTATATACTTGTCAGATTTTTTATTTTCAACGTCCGATTCATAATGTGTTGTTTTGTACGGATCAGGTGGTGATGGGTGACATTCGTCAGTCGTTGCTGCCTCGTGATGTACTGAGTGCAGCCAAGGAGCTGCTTTACCACCTGGACATCTACATCTGTAACTTGCTCCAGTCTGGGAGGCAGCCTCCACAGGTTGATTCCAAAACCCTGGATCTGGTGGAGGAGTTCATTCTGCATGCACCCAAGGATAGAAATACACCAGCCAGGGTGAGACAAGAAGTTGAGATGCGGCCTCACCAATATACAGTGTTGGAACAGCACAAGTGTGGAAGAGCTAATCGTTTACCCCCTGCGTTGTTCTTTCAGAGGATGAGTGCTCTCCAGGAGCTCCAGCTGCTGGAGATCATGTGCAGCTGTTTCCAGGAGCAGAGTCGCGACACAGTCCGTCAGCTCATGTTCTCTGCCCTCTTTAGTTTACAAGGCAATCAGGCGGATGAGAACCGAATGGCACTGTTAGGCAAGCTGGTTTCCATGGCAATTGCAGTGGGTAGGATTCCCATTTTGGAATGTGCTGCTACTTGGTTACAGGTGAGAAATCGAAACACGTATAAATTGACATGAAATGTGTAAGTTCGTAACTTTTGTACAAGTAATTTTTCCATGTGTCGTGATGTACATGCATTTGTGTTGAATATGGATTTGTTGAATGTGTTCTACAGAGAACACACTGTGTGTACTGCGTGCGCCTGGCGCAGGTGCTCGTAGATGATTACTGTAGTATGGTGCCCGGGTCAGTTCCCACGCTGCAGAACATCCACAATGCCAGCCCGCGTTTCTGCTGCCAGTTCATCACGGCTGTCACTACTCTGTATGATCTCACCTCAGGTAATTTAGGTGGAATAACACAAAAGACTGGTCTAGGAGTTCAGTCAAAGGGAATTAAGGCTTTCATTTCCAGTTTGTCATTTTAACGTCTTCATGTTTGTGTTTGTGTATGCAGAGGAGCTCACCCCTCCTTTAGAACTTCTTCAGATGATTGTGTCATGGATCCAGGGCGATCCTCATCTAGTCCTGATCACCTTCCTGAATACACCCCTCTCAGGCAGCCAGCCAATCAGCTCACTTGATGTTACACCATTAGGGGGCTTGGTGCGTTGGTGCGTGAAGGCACCACTGGTCTACAGGAAAAACAAGAAGCTGGCAGTAACCAATGGCAGCAGTGAGAGTGAGCCAGAAACAGGGCCTCTTTTCTCTGGTCTCCACTTAAGTGTTTTACAAGTATGTGGTTTTTGTTTTGATGTGTTTGTAGCATCCATGTACTGTACATATTCCAAAGACAATCCAGCTTTATCCCATGCTATTGTCCATCTCCTGTGCCATTTAGGTTTTCATGTTGCTGCCAAACATACTAAATGAGAAAGGTGTTTTTGGTCGCCTCGCACTCCTTCAGATGGAGTCCTTGGCTGCACTGACCTCTGATCTTTCCAGACTGTTGGACCAGGCTGACAAACACACACATACATCATCCTCAGACACGCATGCAGTGTCTCAGCTAGCGTTGGACCGACTGGCACAATCATTGCAGGTAGCCATGGCCAGTGGAGCCCTGCTGTGCTCAAGAGGTAAGTGTTTGGTAAGGTGCGATGGAAAAGTGCTACTGAGGTACTTTAGAAGCTGTTAAAAGGAAAGGCTGACTGAGAGGCTAAGATAAATTTCAGGGCAGCTAATAGTAACATTGTTAAATCATGTCTAACCTAGTTGGCATCTCATTTGTTTGCTGACCTTTCTTCAGCCCCCTCCCTTTTGAAATTTGAAACCAAGAGGTACAACATTGCACTTAATATTTACAAAAAAATTGTTAAATTACAAAAATTGTTCAGCTTTTGATGCTGTAGTAAGTTACTGGACAACATTAGTTCAACTGTTTTTCAACCTCTTAACGTTAGGTGAAGGTTGTCCTACTGGCTTCTCTTTAAACCACAGCCTCATTGAGTTTGTATATGTTTTTATATTATTTGCCTTGCTACACAATCAGAGCAGTGTAGAATCCCTTACTTTCATAAACTTTCACATTATGGCTTTAACTGCAGACTTTTCTATTGCTGTATATATTGGCTCATTACGCTTGAGTGCTCATGATGTCCTGTTGTCTCTACAGAGGACTTGAGATCAATCTGTTCCCGCCTCCCCCACAACAAGTAAGCAGTGCTCACTTCTCATTTACGCATGATCAAATATTTGGAGAACAGCTGTGATTTAAAAAAAAAACAAAAACAAAAAACAACCCATTATGTTGTGTCAGAATATAAGAAAAGCACCACTCAGTCTGTTCTTTGTGGATATAAGAGCAATCAGTCAACATCCCCATGTGAAGAGTCAGCCTCTACTATGTGCAAGGTCACACAAAGCACTGACAAACATAACTGAAGAAAACGGGTGAAAGCGCATTTGATTGCCGATGCAGAGATAAGTGGTCCATTTAGGCTAATTCACAACTTATGTTCACTCAAAACACTGCCCGATCAGTTTTAGAACCACAAACATGTTTACAGTAAATGCTGCAGAGAGAGGGCCACACGTTCAAGTTAACTGCACTCACATTTGTTTAATCCAAGTCTAGTTTTCACGCTTGCATGTGCTTCAGTGCACAGTTTTTGTTGTGATGTGCAACACTGTTCTATTATATAAACACATCTTCTAACTGTATTGTGGTCTACCGTGAAATTTTTGTTGTCTTTCTGTCTCATTCTTTGTTTTCTTACTGCCTTGTCGTGTCTCCAGTTTGCTGCAGTTGGTGCTGTCTGGACCTGTGATGTACTACAACAACATCCACACTCCTCCTCTGGCCTTCAGCCCCCATGCAGCTCATTCCCCTATAGCCTCACACCCCACACATCCTACACACACACCTCATGCCACGCACCCCTCTTCTCACCCTCAGTACCCAGCTCAGCCTTTCATTGCAGGGATGCAGTTTCCATTCCGCCCCAGCCACTGAAAGAAATAATGCATTTGTGAAGTGTGATTGTGTGCGGATGCTGGCGCGTCGTGTTCAGGTTGTTGGATTAATGTATGTATGATAGTTGTGTATTATGATTTTATTAAGCATATTTGCTCCTGAGAAGGTCTGTAAAGCTAACATCTTTGTCCAATAAATATTTTTTTACTTTTTGGGTGTTGTTCTTTATATACTCCACTTGTGGTCACTGTTCATCAGCTTTCATATGCCTGTACATGTTTTATGTTGTATTTTTGCTTTGCTAAGTATATACAGTATGCAGTACTTTACTTTTACAATATAGAAGAGTGGTTTAGGTCGCTGTGCATGATGAGGAACAGAACCATTATTAGTTCAATCAACTAAACTGCATCTTCTAATCACCACAGTACTTAAAGACTTTCTTTAAACTGGGAAATAAAATGTGCAGAAGCCATAAATTTGATCTATTTAAGTGCAAGAACACAACACACACCAGTGGCTTAAGCATGAAAAGTGCAAATATTTAGTCGGTTGACCTCTGTCCTAAAGGCCGTGTTTTATTATATAACCAAAGTTGAGTTTTGTGGCGCCAAACCTTGGTGCATTAGTTTGACTCTGTTCTGAGCCAGATAGTGCTATCGTTTGTTGTCAGCACACCGAAACTGTAGAAAGCTGTTTGACCCAACCCCAGGTCCCCAGCTGCCCTCATCCACTAAGTGAATTGCATCATCCACTCAAGTCTGCGTAGCGTCAGTGATGGCTGCCTTTTACAAAAGCAATTTCTCACAAAAGTGGAGATTTATTAGGCTTTTTTTTGTGATTCTGTGGACATGGATGATTTGTTTACTACCAACATTTTAATCTGGTTTCCTCATTACTTATAACATGAACTTTTTCCTAATATACTGTATAGAATGTTTTACAATTGTTTCATTAATACGTAGAGCTGTGCAGAGGATATGACGTCAGGTGGCACATTTTTTTCAGGAGAATGTCATGTTTTGGCCGTATGTCACATTGTTTCTGACAGGTATTCAGTTTGTTGAAGGCTGATTGCGCTGTGGTCAGAATCTATAGATTGTACTATCTATGGCTCCCTCATATAGAGCTCATGGGTGGGACAGTGATAAGGATGTCTTTTCTGGGAAAGTGATGCACCACTGTTGCTCCGTGAGCGTGACACATCAAGATATCGTACTTTTCAAGTGAAAAAGGCGGCCCCAAAGTGAGAGTGTGTCTTTATATGAAAGGTTTGCATCCAAAAATCATACATCTGCTTCTTTTAGAGCTTCCAGATTTTGCTCATATTCAAAAACACGTTTTTGTAAGTCAAAGCTGGCCCTGTGTGTGGTGATGTGGTAGGTAGGTAGAATGTGCATCAGATTTTCCATGGCCTTGGTTTAGTTTGGTCTGCCTTCTGTTTGCATTTGTGCTGTGGTTGTGTAGATCGTTCTGTGTCAGCACCTGCAGAATCTAGGTTTCCTTTAAGGAAAAAAACTAAACTCTCAATGCTAAAATAACAAATCTGATTCAGAGAGGACTCCAAGGTTACAACCTGACTGGATTTAGTTTGAGTTGAATCGACTCAGTCAGTCTTTAGTCTGCTTAGACTTTTATAAGTGGTATAGTGAGTTTTAGCTTCAAGAGTGAAACTCCAGTAAAAATAGATGACATATGGTGGTTGATGTAGTTCTACTTCCTCTACCACCTGCAGCCTTGTTGCATTTCAGAATTAACCACGCACCTGGTAATTTGCAAAATAAGATGTCAAGTCATCATGGGAGCAAGACAAATAATAAACTAATCTTTTTCACCTGGCTGTTAGAAATCCTGTAATTGACTGTATAGTGTGAGTGAATCCCTTCTAAAGCACATATATTTAACACGTTTGTTTTGTTTCACATCCAACAACACAGAGATATGAGAAAAGATTAAAGGTCCGGTTGTGTTTACAGTGAGGCGCCCATCATTTGGGATTTACCACAGCTGAGTTTACATCCTGAAATCCCTGAGCTCATAATTATTGTGTCCTGTCCCCAGAAACAAACATTTGAAAGTTAAAGCCATTTAAAGGTTAAAGCTGGTTTTCCAGCTTAATGAAAAAAGTAAGACTCATACATGCTCCTCTAACTTTCCTCTAAGATAACACAAGGTTTAATGGCAGCACTACTACATTACATTATAATAATAAGCTTGTTTTGTCTCAGTTTACTATAAAAGCTCTAAAATGTTCAGCTTCCTTTTCACTTTGTGTCATAATCTCTGGTTTCCGCTATGTGTCAGGGAAGGAGCAACAATCTACAACCATGCTGGTTACAAACCTAGTACAAATAAGGTTTATATGTGTGTCTACATTAACAAAAGTTAGGATCTTACTGAAAGTTCATCTGGGAAATGAATAGATGACCTGCACACTGTGCAACGACAGAACAGGGCATACTGAACCATTAATAATTAAACACATACATTTCTTGTACTTCTGTTTGAGATTGCAACCAAGGATTGTGTCAAAAACCTAATGCGATGTATTCGCAAAAGAGGATGATTTTGTTGCATAAGGTGTTGCATGTGTGTTTCTTCATTCATTTCAGCACAGTGGTCTGGTCTTGCATCCTTGTGAGGTTCTGTTGTACTGTACATGACATTTCCTCCAATAGCGTATTGTTCTGAACCGAAGCAAGAGTGATGGGTGACGCTTTAACTCGGGCCAGAGAATTATTACCCATTGCTCTACTGGTCTAATACCCTTCACACGAGAAGTAGTGATTACACAAATCCATTCTGACTACTGTGTGAAGTCATGGCAACTGAACTAGGCTGAAATGTTTCACTACTTTACATGTAAGTAGACTCTTCAATCTGAGGGAAAGAGGCTCCAGAGCAGATCCATTTATCACCTGACTCTGTGGTTACTTTACATTTATGGCCTCTGTGCACAAAACTACAACAACAACAGCATGCTGTGAAAAATGCAGTTGAACTTTCAGATTATAAATCCAGAGACTGTTTCCAAGACAGGACAGGACTAAACCCCCATCCAGCAGGGACTATACTTACTGTGATCTCAGATTTAAGTACATATAGTTAACAGTTACTAATAGACTTTAAACTTAATAAACTTCGCTTGATTCAGACAGAATGCATGGGAAAACTATGCTGTGAGAAAATTATTAAAAGCTGAGCTGGGACCACCCAATAACAAGGTTTACATAAACTACACGTTAGCTGCCGGGCAACAAGCATAAACATGTAATTACTGAAGATAACGAAGAGAAAAATTATAGGGACAGTAATACAAGCCCAGTAAAGCTGGTTCAATAATCAATAATTAAAGTAATGCCACTTAAATAAGGTTACAAAACATCAAAACATAGAGGGGGGAGGGGGGATTGCTGTTTACAAAGATTTACTAATAATTTACCACCAGTGGCGACTGCTTTGCTTCTGCCCACCACAAATGGCCCAATCACAATGTTCGTTGATTTGTCAACCCCGTCTGTGTGAACATAACATTGGGTAATATGATAACCCAATTATAAATATTTTCTCCATTTTAAACTGCTGGCATGGGAGTTGTGTGTTTTTGTGTTGAGTAAGGCCCAAATGAACAATATCGGGCTTTGCACTAAATCATTTACCAGACTCAGCTTCATGCTCTAGGACTATAGTTTGCGAACTTCTCATTTCAGAAACTTACGTTTTATAATTATACTGATCCCAGACAACCTAAGTGGAACAAATCATCCCTACTTACTCAGCACACTGATGCCCAACCTAAACAGAGCTTCGTTCCCTTTCTTTCCTAGAAGGGCTATTTTGACAGGTGCTGCATGGGGAGACTGGACATTCCTGGGAACGCTGGTATTATGTTTATTCTTTCAAGGTGAGCAGGAGATGGAAGACGCCAGCTTGTCTGTGACCCACTGCGGCTCATTCTGGTTGACCTTGGATCGCTTCCCAAACTCAAAGTCAAGGATTTTTATCCTTAAAAAAACTTCTCTTATTAGATTCATTATAGAGTAGCTCTTAAAGTCTGTTAATTAATATGGGCAGATGTTGTGTTTCTGTGGTATTAGGTAACACCTCAGAACCCAGTTTGTATTTAAATACTTCTAACACTAAGTCTCACAAGATTTTACTGCAGCAAAAGTATTATTGTCAAGCCCACTGACGCTGTTGCTGTTCTATTTTCATATAGCACAGGAATATTACTCATGCTTTAAAGTAGAAGTGGCTATTTTGAAGAGACCAAAATGATTCTGGGTCCTAGTGCTTTAAGTGCATAATCGGGTTTTATGGGTTAAGTTAAAAATATTTATAGATCACCTTTTTGTTATTTTATATAAAAGCTTAATGCACAAGTGGCACCATTAAATATGTGTTGAGGCTCCAATTTCACATATATCTACATAGACTTTCAGGGTTTTAAGATAGACTGTTACATACTCTTAGACTCTTTTTGGATGCTTTCTTCTGATCATATTATTACTTTTACTTCAGTTTATTGCATTTCATACAGACCAACATAATAATAATACTTTAATAACAATAATTGTATCGCTTCTTTTGTATGTAAAATGGTTACAGGTTAATATGTCAGTGGGAGCAAAGTACACACAAACATAGGGGATGAAGGAAAGATGAATACACGACAAATCTGTACATAACAGAATCAAAAAGAGGAAACAAAAGCAAACGTGGTCTCTGGCGTGGTCACAGGTAAATATTCTCGAGTAGCACAAGAGGAAGAGTTTGTGTCAATGTCATGTTTAAACTTTTTCTCTGTGGTAAAATCCATGAACATCGCATTGTTACACACCACACTTTATTAATGACAAAGTATTTCTGAAGAAGCGACCATATGCCATGTTCCAGAGAACAGTTGCATATGGTGCCGATACGACTTCATTTAGAAAGAGAAATCAAATCTCTTCGTTCGAAATATTCTCTTTTTTATATAGTGTTTGTCTTTGTACATTATATGTAAGTAATGTTTACGCGTCACTACATATTCTACTTTGTGTAGAATGTGTAGCAGTAAAAAAAAAAACCCCACGCTGTACAAAAAAAACGGAAGAACGTCATTCGCGCGCGCCGTCCGTATATAACTGAAGCATGGCCGGGAAGGGCAGTCGGAACGACTGACAGACAGCAAAGTAGAAGAAGAAGAGCAGCAGCCGCGTGTCACCGAAGACGTCAAGCTACATATTGGTCGTTGAGGACAAGGTGAGGGTTTTACCTGTGATTAATAGCTTGGTGCGACGGTTTAAACTGCGCTCGAGGACCGGTGAAGCCAACGTGGCGCGCGTCTCACTGCTCTTGAGGGAAGGACACGCGTTCGGTGTCGTTTTTCCTTAATAAGCGACTGTTAAACATCGCGGCGTATTTAGTTTCCAGCTTTGGCGCGTGCACTATTCCAGCATTTGCCCCCCCCTCGTGAATGAAACGCTCGCGCCGTGTCATTCAAGCGCACCTGTCACTTGGTAGTAAGCTAGCTAGGACGGCGCCATGACCGAGGACGCCGCTCGTCACGTTCACGCAGAGCTGCACCGGCTCGGACGTCCCTAGCAGGTCCCAGGCTCTTCTCGCTCTGGGGGGGTAACGACCCATCCTCCCTGAATACTGCTCACAGAAGCCCCACGTTTATTTAGTGACGTGCATTTTGTGGCCACCTTGAGCTTTACGTTGGTAAGTTTAATAAAAACGCGCATCAAAGTCGGTTAAAGTAAGATCAGTGATTAGTGTTTGACCAGAGATCCATCGTCTCTGCGGAGGATAAAACTACAGCATGTGACTCTGAATGTGCTGCGGTTTCAAGAGCACTTTAACAAGCCGTGCAAACGGGATTGGCCTGCTTCACTGTTTGACTTGTGGCTAATTTTCCCATGAACCACATGGACCCCCCCCCCCCCTCAATGTGACTCTCACATGGTTTCATCGCCAGGACCTCCAGTGCCTCCATCTAAATACTCCCCTGTCAATTCCACTTCTGCTTCTCTTATTTCCTCTGTCCTAACCGTCTGTCTGAGAGTGTGTACATGCATAAATATATATATTTTATGGCCAGAGGGATGTAAAGGTTATGATTGAACCGCACTTCCAGTTGGCCAGGTCTAAAGTTTTTCATGTCCTGATTTAACCCGCTGGTTAGACTTTATGCTCCTTTCGCTGGATTTGGATGTGAAGCTGTGCGTAAAGGTTCCAGGCATAGTTTCTCATCAAGGTCTGTAATTAGTCACTGAAGCTTGTTTTAGACAATAGATTCTTAGAACCTTTTTTTATAAACCTCATGTCATGCCATAGTATAAAAAGTGACGGTGGCTTGCAGGTGTCAAGTTTTTTAAGACAGATTGTCCTTGAACGCCACGCTGATGGCTGAAGGTTGCATTTCCAAGTACATTGTTTAGAATTTTTATTTTTTTTTCCACTTGCAATGATCTTAAATTAGGTTCACTGCGGTTTTGTAATGAGAGAACTGCCTTTTCGTGCAGCTTTAGTAATCTGCTATTTATGAAACAATAGGGACCTTTTTTTCTGTCTTTAAAGGGATTTGTTCACCCAGTAAGAACGCTGAGGAAGCTTTGCAACATCTTTGGCCCTGGAAACCAGATACGAGTTCACTCTTCACACAATGGCCGTGATATTTAATCCGTCTGCAGAGCAATGCAGTTCTTGAGGTCACACATCCTAACCCTCCATGTCCCTTCTTATCTATTTTGTCCTCTCTTTCAATGTTTTCTCTTTATTACGTTTGGGGTCTGCATGTTTCATATCATGGAAATCCCAGTGAAGGCTGGAAATGGTCCGTTTCATGTCACTTTAATGACCTTGAGTACATGTACCTTCTTCTCTTTTAAAGCAGAGTATCATGGTGTCCGGTTGTCATGTTGCAGAGCGATTTGTGCTCCCCTGGTCCTTCCAGAAGGGCGCGACTCACTATCTCTGCACACACGTGTCTACTACTTTTTTTTTTTTCTTTTTTTTTTTCCCCCCCCTCAATGAAGATGCACGTTGTGCTGTATCTGATTGTTAGTGTGGTGCTAAACATTGCTTGTGCATTTTCCTTAGAGTCAATTTGCGTTATTTTATTGTAGTATTGCCAATGTCCATAGGTTCCCACACGTAAGAAGTTAATCTGATTATAGTATTACCTCGGCTAAGACCTGGCATGTTTGGTATGTACGATTCTTGACATGGCTCTGCCCGCTTTTACAGATCGCTTGGCTTAACAAAGCACCTAATTCTCACCACATTCCTCTTCATCTGCACTGGTCTATAGACATTTGTAACATTACTTTATAAACCACCCTTATGGTGTTTGAGGTTATCCTCACCATGAGGCCAAGAGTTGCTCTGTAGTTACCTGTAATATATGCTTAGAATAGGCAGTGTTTTCTGAGCTAAGGTGGCCAAGTTCCACCACATCTGCAGTACGAGGTAAAAAAAAAAAATTAACCTTAGTTCAGCAGGGCCACACTTTGACGGTGAGAACTGGGACAAGCCTGTCTGAGGGTTGGTGTCGCCTGGCCCGTATCCACATGAGCTCTCTGCATGCGATGTCCAGTCAGTGGAGCTTGTAAATTGGCCTGTAGCTGTCATTAAGCACTTCTTCTTTTTTTGGAAAGCACATTCTATAATTCATGCTGACAAAAATGTCTTAAGACAATAAGGGACCAACAGGTTTTTGTTTGTTTTTTTTGGTTTTTTTTAAGTTTGTTAAGATGCAGTTACTGATTGTTTCAGAAATCAGTGTTTGATCCATATTACATCACTTATGAGGTAGACTCTGTCAACAAAGCAGTGTTCTCAGTTATTATTCAGTCCGAAGTTCAGCTACTGTGATAGTGGTTTAACCAATGTGCTATAGCCAGAGTGCTATACCAAGTTTGTGCTTAAGGTGGCGTAACAGTGTTTTTCAAGCCTTTATGAGAGAAACATTTTAATGAAACATTTTAATCCCTAATTCGTGTTTTTCTGGTATGAGAGGTGAGGTAAGAAAAACATAAGTTGTCATAGTAGTGGTGGCCCCTAAAACATTCTATCCTGGTTATTTGAATTTTTTTATTTTTTTTTTGGTACGTTGTAGAACTTTAAAGACTTTCTCAAGACTACAGGCAACACTATATTTATACTCGATTTTATTTTTAAACAGAAGTCTGTGTGATGCCTTTTTGTCTTTATTTTTTTTTCTTTTCCTTAATAAAAGCATAAATGTTGTTCTGGTTCTTGTTCCTCTTGTCATATTTCGAACACTTTCTCTCAATCCTCCTGTGGAAGATCAAATGCATGACTCGTATTCCACAAGCGTAGTGTCATCATGTCTAGGAAAAATACACGCACGTCTTGCATTTCAATAAATGTTGTTCTGTTAAGTTAAAGCCTTGCTTTGTTTGGCTTGTGGCTATTTATTTTGTTATTGTACTCTTCTGAGAGTCTGTGCTGACCTGTGCAGGACACTGCTCTTTTGTGCCTCCTTTCTAGTTCAGCTGCAGAGGAAACCCCGCCGATATTTATAGAAGAGGTGGGCTGTGTTCTTTGGACACCCTGTTATGCCCAAGACAATCTCCACTTCAAGTCTTTGGAAACTCTTGCTATGTAGATTTAAATGTGGCTGTGGACCATAGAATAAAGTCTGCTTGTTCTTGTTGCATTTCTTTATAGAACCTAAGGAGCAGAAATGGACCAGGCAAGGTCAACAATAACCAAAATTGTAAGTATTTTAGTATTGTATAGTGGCAATAACTTTCTTGCTCATATTTGTATGCTTTGCAGCAGGACACCTGCGTATAAGAGGTACACGCCGTGTGGAAATCAGTTTTCACTCAGTCTACACAACCGGGACAAAGTTGACTTGTTTCACAGTGTTGCTATCTGCTAAAAGTGATCCACGCTCAGATTATTAAATGTTCACCACATTGACAACTGAATCATTACTTATTTTAAAATGCGTTATACCTGTGCTGAACTATACGTTAAACCTTTCCCCCCCTCATCTTTTCTGGCATTAGTTCAATGGGGAGCCGCACTCCTACACACGTTTCAGCCTCACACAGAACATGGAAGGAGACAACAGCCAGGTAGAGATGAAGCTGTCGTCTGACGTGGATGAGGAAGTTGGCGGAAATGGCGTGGCAGACCATCTCAATCACAATTCCAATCGCAAACCCTATGAGGCTCAAAAGTTTGGACGAACACCCAAGAACCTGTGCTTCATGGCAGCCACGGTCTTCCTCATCTTCATCATTGGTGAGAGGGGGGCCTCACTCTAAACAGGACATGGTTTGCAAAGCATAATCTTAAGCATTGACTTAGAATTTTATTTCCTTCAGGCTACTTGATTGGCTACCTGGTTCATCGGAAGAAGGACTCTGCTCCTGGCTGCATAGCCCCTATGGCCCGTTTTGAAGAACCTGTCGTCCACGAGACTGGTGCCGCCCCCCTCATGGACTGGGATAATGTCACAGATCTCCTTGCTCAAAAACTCTCTGCAAACCAGTTTGAATCTGCCTTCAAGTAAATCTAAAGCTACCTGTTAAATCTGAACTCAATGTTGGCTTCATGTTATTAGTTAACCATCTTTTTGTTTTGTTCCTACTTTCATAGGGAGTTTGCCAGTGTTCAACACCGAGCTGGTTCTCCTGGCGATGAAGCTCTGGCAAACAAGGTGTTCAAGAAATTTAGTGACTATGGCATGAACCCCTGGAACGATGAACACTTTGTGAAGGTTCAGGACCCCCCAGCTTCAGGCAGCAACAGAGTTGTTTTCAATGGGAGGGAGGACCGTCCAGTCGGCTTCCTGTCCTACAGTGCCAACGGAACAGTGACGGTAATCTCCAAACGAAAACTAATTTGACCAATGAACTGATTAATGTGACCAAACAGAACTGAACAATGTGATGTTGTGTCTTTCCTCAGGGGGCGGTGGCGTATGCACAATATGGGGAAGAAGAGGACTTCAGTACGCTGCAGGACAAGAACGTCGACCTGAATGGCAGAGTTGTGCTGGTTCGATCTGGTAGGATCAGCTTTGCTGAGAAGGTGGGTGCTCTAGTGAGATAAACGGACTTGATGCGTTTTCCTCTTTGTCGTTTTTTGTTGTTGTTGTCGGTAACGATACGTGAGAAGCTGCGTCCTTGTTCTGACCCGTGCTTCCAGGTAGCCAATGCTGCCAGAAGGAACGCTTCTGCTGTGCTGATCTTCCCAGACAGCTCTGATGGCTCTTTTGGAGAAAGCACCCAGCTCTTCGGCCATGTGAGTCTTCAGTGTACTGCTGTATGGCACAGTCCAGCAAGACCACCTTGGCTCAATCTATGGCCTTGCTTTTGTCGTAGGTCCACTTAGGTTCGGGGGATCCCTACACTCCAGGCTTCCCCTCCTTCAATCACACCCAGTTTCCTCCTGTCCTGTCTTCAGGCCTGCCTTCAATCGTGGCCCAAACAATATCAAAAAGCACAGCAGACAACATTCTGAAGTACGTGTCCCTGTTGATGTCAACCTTTGAGAGCGTTGGGCTCAGTGTTGATATTTAACTGTATCCCACAGACAGCTGCAGGGTCCCAGCTCTCCAAGGCAGTGGAGAAGCTCTGGAAAACTGGGAGACGAGAAAGATGTCATTACTGTGGAGGTCAATAACGTCCTTACGGAGAAACGAATAAATAATGTCTTTGGGGTCATCAAAGGTTTTGTGGATGCAGGTAAACGTCTCCTTTTAATTAGCAGTTCACTTTAACCAACGCTGTGTTGGGTGGCGAGTGTCTGGTCAACGTTGTATGTATTTATTTATTTATTTTTTTTTTAGATCGGTATGTGGTTATTGGTGCTCGCAGGGACGCATGGGGCCCAGGGTTTGCAGCTTCAACCGTTGGCACCAGCGTCCTTGTTGAGTTGGCTCGTTCCATCTCAGACATGGTGAAGAACGGTGAGTCTCCAGTGAACCGACGCTTAATTATATCAACGTTGATGTCTGTGATGCGATTGATTAAAGCTATAAAAGCTTTATTTACATTATTTACATTTAGAGTGTCCTCATTCTTTTGTGACTATGGTTTTACCTTGACAGATGGATTCAAGCCTAGAAGGAGCATTGTGTTTGCCAGCTGGACTGCTGGAGAATATGGGAACATTGGCGCCACCGAGTGGCTGGAGGTGAGAACTGTCACAATAGATTTTCCTGATGGCTGCTTTTATGAAGTAACGTTGCTGCTCGTTATCTCTTGTCTTAATGAAGTCTGTTGATGTTGTTGCATGTCTAGGGTTACCTGTCCTCACTGAGCATGAAAGCGTTTACCTACATTGACCTGGACGGCATAGTAACAGGTATTTACTGTCAGTGATTGAAATGTATAAAGCTATGACAACAACATGATGGTTTGCTTCTGGACCTTAAGAATTACTTTGAATTTAGGACTTTGCTGTTTTAGTTGACTTACTTATCGTTATGTTTTATAGATTATTTTAAATAATTTAGTTTAGTTTTTTTCCTCTGGTCAGACTCAGTTCAAATTTACTGCTTAAACACTTAAAACACTGCTGCTATGTTCAAAACTTTCTGTTGTTTCTGATCGATCAAAAGTCAATTATCCCATAATTATTAAAATAATTTTTTTTTCTCCTCAGGTCAGAGTAAAGTTAAAGTTGCAGCCAGTCCCCTGTTGCACACTCTGATTGGAAGCACAATCAAAGAGGTAAATCCTCAGCAGTCACACGTCTCAGCTGTGTTGTTTGTTATTCAGCATAGTTTATTCATCCTTTAATCTTTGAAATGAATATTCGGTGCTGCTCTATTCTCCTCAGGTGAGCGCTAGAAACAAGGATGCCAGACTCTTTTCTGTAGCAGCAGCAGACGGCTGGGAATCAACGGTGTAAGTCTGGAGTCTGTGTTTACGCGTCTCTTTGCATTCTCACCACCAATGTCGTCCGTGTGAGATTTTCACCACTGACTCTCGCTTATTTTCCAGGTTGGAGCCTTTGAAGTTGGACAGTGCTGCGTATCCTTTCCTTGCTTTTTCTGGGATCCCCTCAGTCTCATTTAGATTTACGTATGATGACCTGGTAAGTCATCCTGCTGTAGTACAAGTTCTACAGCTTGGACCATGTGGATGTGAAGTATTTTTGTTTTTCTCAGGGCTACCAGTACTTTGGGACATTGCTGGACACGCGGGAGAAGCTGAACGTGGTCACGGGTAACGGAGTCCCTCAGCTGACTCGACTAGCAGCTCAGTTCGCAGGTCACATAGCACTGAGGCTGGTCCATGATCATCTGTTGAGGCTGGACCTGGGAAGATATGAGAAGATTATACGTAGTCGTGTGGCACAGATCAACGCTAGAGTCAGGAACGTTCAGATGGTGAGTAATGAAATGGAAATAATTAGGTTATCTGTGATGGGAGTAAAACAACATTACAGGTTTCTCTTCCCCTCAGACATTAACATATTCATATCTGACATGCTGTGAATTTGGTTTCCTTCCCAATAAATCTCCAGCTGTGAATGATTTGCGTGCTTTCAGATGACGCCACCGCTTTTGCCCAAGAGCCTGACAGTGCAGTGGCTGATCTCCGCCTATGGCTCCTACGGCCGAGCCTCTCGTAGCCTGACGACAGATATCCAGAACAGCGACCTCGAGGACGTTGAGATGTGCCGCAGTATCAACGACCGCATCATGACAGTAAGAGCTTGTTTTGAGAAACCATAATCACATCTGCATGCTGGTCTTTATGGAAAGTCTCATCCCAACTTAAACTGAATGTTTTAAACCATTTTATACATAGCTCAGATTCTGTAGCTGGTGCTAAGTCTGATTAATCAATCCGTTGCACGTATCATCTTGTCTCTTCTTTCCTAGGTGGAAAGGAACTTCCTGTCACCGTTTGTGTCTCCCAGAGAGAGTCCCTTCCGCCACGTCCTCCTGGGCTCCGGTCCCCACACATTTGAGGGTCTGTGCGATCATCTTGATGCCCTGCAAAGCAATGACGCCAGCGGAAATGCTGATGCGTTCAGAGAACAGTTTGCCCTGGCCACCTGGACCCTTCAGGGCTGTGCCAACTCACTAGCAGGGGACATCTGGTCTCTGGATAATGAAATTTAAAAGGCATTTCCCCTCCTCTTCTCGTTTGGCGTCTTAAAACAGCTCACAGATTAAAAAAACAAACAATAAGGCTGTTACAGTCACTGCTGCACAGCTTCTAAGTGAGTCGATTTGCTTTTAATCAGAAACCAGTATTATCACCCCTGTTCCATAAAAATAAAAGTGACGCTGCCTCAGGCCTCCTATTACTTAAGATACATAACGATAAAATGCACTTAAGGCTTCCTCATTAGCAAAACCACAGTTCAGTGGGTCACCGGAAACCAATCTCCTCTAATAATTATACTTTGGTGCTAGTTCGCGACCTTCAAATGTGACTTGAAGTAGTGCGACGTTTGTTTCAGCACTGAAATTATCCCCAGATCATATAAGATCAAAATACAGAGCCAGTATTTAATGGCAAGTTTTTGTTTAGTTTTTTAATACCATGATTATGTTTGTTCAGAGCGAAGCTAGAGCCGGTTTGTGTTGGTACAGTTTTCATAGTGTGCTGAAACGCGCTACTCAACTCAAGCATAAAGAGTCACAAGTTGCTGGAAGGACTGAAGATGAACTTGCATACGTACAACACACGTAAATCTCAGTCAGCCGCTGTCGCGCCGTCCAAAACGCAAGTTGTTCATCTTCAGAGAGACGTCATAATTACATGCAACAATAATGACTCGGCCCTAACGACCTAAGACCTAACGAGCACGAGGAGGGAGGAGAAGGTCTCTAATCGTGGCACTGAAACCGAGCGCACGTCTATTTATTGTTTATTTATTTATCAGTGGCAGGGTTCACTATAAATAGTTTTTTTTATCGCCTTTTATAAAAATACGTATAATTATCGGGAGCAGTGCCTTCCATAATTATGACAGTTATACTGTCGAAATGACAAAAGCAGCATCTGCTATCAGAAGTGTGCGTGTTTGCCGACGGGCAGTAATCAGGCACTGGAGCCGTTGTCCTAACTGACGCTGGGCCTTGATTTAAGCAGGACTGGACGCTTGGTCGTATGTACCCAGCGCGTGCGGGTCCCTTGGTACGCGCACACTTCTCGTCCTCAGCATTATCGGAGGCAGTGTCTTCCATAATGCGTAAAAACACGGTAGTTTTTGCCTACCAGCGCGTGTCCATATCGGAGGCAGTGCCCTCCATATTTCACTGTAGAGGTGGATGTTTATTATCGGGAACAGTGTTTCTCATAATGTGAGTGTACATAAACAAGATTTCTCCACAATGCACCAGTCAGCGTCTTCAGATCTTCTCTGTGATATTTCCAAGCTTCGTCTTCTTTGCACCACTGTAGTTTCCACCGAGACAGAGTTCGTCCTGCAGCTTCTGTCCCTCTGGGATGTTTTAATTCAGATGTTTTCCAACAAGCTTAAGAAGCGACTCGTTATGAAATCTGTCTTGGGTTTCAGTTCTCTCCTCATTACAATCGAAGGTCTCTTCTTTGGGCTGCATGTGGAACTGAGGTGGAGGGTTTTTTGCTTAGTTACAAATCTGTTTGTCAGTTGTGGTTTAATGCAACAAGAAATGTGGTAATGAGTCTGTGTGTAAAAGAACGTTTTGCTTTCGTTATGTTCATCAATGTTGAAGAGATTTCCTTGTGCCTTTTTGTTTCATTACTGCAGTGATAGAGCCGAGATTCTAGATACGATACTTTTGGGGTTTTGTGTATTTGTTTTGTTTAGACGTTTCCATATTTCTCAACTACTTTATTGTCTGATAAAGTAAAGTTCGCTTCAACGCATTTATGTGATGTTACAGAAAGGAAAAAAATGAAATGAACAAATTACTGAAACTTTGCAAATTGGTTACAAAGTGTATGTAGTCGCCTGTTGCTGATCCATGTCTGGTCACAAATTAATTTCCAGATATTTTACTGTGAAAGCCACTAGCTACACAAAAATTCTGCTGGCCGCTCTCACACAGGTTTAAATGATTCAACCCATCTGGTTTTACCGTGAGGGGTAAAGCGAGTTTGTGTCAGACGTTTAATTAATCACCACCAGGTAACAAACAAACCAAACCTTCACTCTTCATTATCACGACGTCTTTATTTTGAGAGCATTTTAAATTCTGACCACTTGGATAAAAGATGTTTGGCAACTGTTAAAATAACTGTTCAAGATTTCTTAGTTTTTTGTTTTTGCTGCAATAAACAATCTTAAACTGATGAGTCATGGTTTTATTGTTGGTTGTGCAATTGTTGCCTTAATGCATGACTTCATGAAATAACTTTTATTGATTTTATTTTTTTTCCAATGACATCAACTTGCTGGACTAGAGAATGTTGACCGAACATCAGTCAGCGTGACGTCCTTTGAATGGATGACGGAGACAAAGAACTTGTGGTCTGTTCCTTTAAGAGCAAAAAACCAAAACAAACCCTCCTCCCATGACTGAAAGTAGACACCAGAAGACGTGTGTGTTGTTTCATGTGAGTGTAGAAGCAGGCACAGACGACGATGTTCAAACAAATGGCTGATCTGGCCTATTTTCGTTTTTCAAGCCCATCACATGTTTTACAACAACTGGAGAAAACTAATCCTGAGCCATTGTGCTGACATGCTGGTCGTAGTGGACACAGGGAGGAGTTTTCCTCACTTCCCCTTGACAGAAGCTTCTGCCTAAGTCTCGTTTTCTGCCTTGGTTCATCCTGGTTTTTCAGCTCTGAGAAAGTAAGACTTTTACTCGACATCTTATCTTTCTTGCGTAGGATTCATGTTGTCGTGGGAAGAGGCGAATTCCCAGATTAAATGTCTTGTGCTTACAACTACAGTGTAATCACAGTTTGCCTTTCACTTGACACAGCGGTAATCACACTCGTTCCACCCAAAGAGTGGGCTCACAAGACGACTGTCTTAAAGCCGCTCTTTGTTAAAAAAGCGCAGAATATAGCAAGTGTGCAATAACAAATGAAAGGAAGCTCTCACACAGTAATGATTCAGTTACAGACAAACAGATGTGCTCTTCCGCTGTTTTTCCCCGTGTCAGCAAATTTTTGTTCTGTGGGGTTGATCCAGTTCTATATGTTTTAAAACACAAGTATTCTACAAGGGATTAAATCAAGACTCGCATTCACGTAATGTAAACATTTTGAAATGTAACTAAACCAACATTTATCACATTCATACACTGCACTACAGATCATAAAACGGTGTCTTTTCTTTAACGAGGAGCTGAACTACGTTTCAACTTTGACCCAGAGCATGGAAGAGACCAACAGCCAGGAGGAGATGATACTGTCTGACATGGAGGAGGCTGGTGGGGAGAATGAAGTGAGACACCATCAAAATCCCATCTCCAGTTACAAACCGTACGTGGCTGCAAGGTTCGGACACACACCCAAGTACCTGTGCTTCACGGCAGCCACGATCGTCGTCGCCTTCATCGCTGGTGAGAGAGGAAGCAATTGCGCCTTTTCTGTTTGAGACATTGTCGTCTTGCTCACAAGAAATGGGAAAGATCAGACTCCAACCCTTAGAGACCTAACCTGCCAACAGGAGTCTGTGTTTAGATCTGTGCCCTGTTCTCTCTCTGCTTTCTTCAGGCTACTTGATTGGCTACCTGGTTCATCAGAAGAAGGGCTGCGTAGTCCCCACGGTCCATTTTGAAGAACCTGTTGTCCATGAGACTGGTGCCGCCCCCCTCATGGACTGGGATAATGTCACAGATCTCCTTGCTCAGAAACTCTCTGCAAACCAGTTTGAATCTGCCTTCAAGTAAATCTAAAGCTACCTGTTAAATCTGAACTCAATGTTGGCTTCATGTTATTAGTTAACCATCTTTTTGTTTTGTTCCTACTTTCATAGGGAGTTTGCCAGTGTTCACCACCGAGCTGGTTCTCCTGGCGATGAAGCTCTGGCAAACAAGGTGTTCAAGAAATTTAGTGACTATGGCATGAACCCCTGGAACGATGAACACTTTGTGAAGGTTCAGGACCCCCCAGCTTCAGGCAGCAACAGAGTTGTTTTCAATGGGAGGGAGGACCGTCCAGTCGGCTTCCTGTCCTACAGTGCCAACGGAACAGTGACGGTAACCTCCAAACGAAAACTAATTTGACCAATGAACGGATTAATGTGACCAAACAGAACTGAACAATGTGATGTTGTGTCTTTCCTCAGGGGGCGGTGGCGTATGCACAATATGGGGAGGAAGAGGACTTAATAACGCTGCAGGACAAGAACGTCGACCTGAATGGCAGAGTTGTGCTGGTTCGATCTGGTAGGATCAGCTTTGCTGAGAAGGTGGGTGCTCTAGTGAGATAAACGGACTTGATGCGTTTTCCTCTTTGTCGTTTTTTTGTTGTTGTTGTCGGTAACGATACGTGAGAAGCTGCGTCCTTGTTCTGACCCGTGCTTCCAGGTAGCCAATGCTGCCAGAAGGAACGCTTCTGCTGTGCTGATCTTCCCAGACAGCTCTGATGGCTCTTTTGGAGAAAGCACCCAGCTCTTCGGCCATGTGAGTCTTCAGTGTACTGCTGTATGGCACCGTCCAGCAAGACCACCTTGGCTCAATCTATGACCTTGCTTTTGTCGTAGGTTCACTTAGGTTCGGGGGATCCCTACACTCCAGGCTTCCCGTCCTTAAATCACACCCAGTTTCCTCCTGTCCTGTCTTCAGGCCTGCCTTCAATCGTGGCCCAAACAATCTCAAAAAGCACAGCAGACAACATTCTGAAGTACGTGTCCCTGTTGATGTCAACCTTTGAGAGCGTTGGGCTCAGTGTTGATATTTAACTGCATCCCACAGACAGCTGCAGGGTCCCAGCTCTCCAAGGCAGTGGAGAAGCTCTGGAAAACTGGGAGACGAGAAAGATGTCATTACTGTGGAGGTCAATAACGTCCTTACGGAGAAACGAATAAATAATGTCTTTGGGGTCATCAAAGGTTTTGTGGATGCAGGTAAACGTCTCCTTTAATTAGCAGTTCACTTTAACCAACGCTGTGTTGGGTGACGAGTGTCTGGTCAACGTTGTATGTATTTATTTATTTTTTTTTAGATCGGTATGTGGTTATTGGTGCTCGCAGGGACGCATGGGGCCCAGGGTTTGCAGCTTCAACCGTTGGCACCAGCGTCCTTGTTGAGTTGGCTCGTTCCATCTCAGACATGGTGAAGAACGGTGAGTCTCCAGTGAACCGACGCTTAATTATATCAACGTTGATGTCTGTGACGTGATTGATTAAAGCTATAAAAGCTTTATTTACATTTAGAGTGTCTTCATTCTTTTGTTACGATGGTTTTACTTTGACAGATGGATTCAAGCCTAGAAGGAGCATTGTGTTTGCCAGCTGGACTGCTGGAGAATATGGGAACATTGGCGCCACCGAGTGGCTGGAGGTGAGAACTGTCACAATAGATTTTCCTGATGGCTGCTTTTATGAAGTAACGTTGCTGCTCGTTATCTCTTGTCTTAATGAAGTCTGTTGATGTTGTTGCATGTCTAGGGTTACCTGTCCTCACTGAGCATGAAAGCGTTTACCTACATTGACCTGGACGGCATAGTAACAGGTATTTACTGTCAGTGATTGAAATGTATAAAGCTATGACAACAACATGATGGTTTGCTTCTGGACCTTAAGAATTACTTTGAATTTAGGACTTTGCTGTTTTAGTTGACTTACTTATCGTTATGTTTTATAGATTATTTTAAATAATTTAGTTTAGTTTTTTTCCTCTGGTCAGAATTAATTCAAATTTACTGCTTAAACACTTAAAACACTGCTGCTATGTTCAAAACTTTCTGTTGTTTCTGATCGATCAAAAGTCAATTATCCCATAATTATTAAAATAATAATTTTTTTTTTTTCTCCTCAGGTCAGAGTAAAGTTAAAGTTGCAGCCAGTCCCTTGTTGCACACTCTGATTGGAAGCACAATCAAAGAGGTAAATCCTCAGCAGTCACACGTCTCAGCTGTGTTGTTTGTTATTCAGCACAGTTTATTCATCCTTTAATCTTTGAAATGAATATTCGGTGCTGCTCTATTCTCCTCAGGTGAGCGCTAGAAACAAGGATGCCAGACTCTTTTCTGTAGTAGCAGCAGACGGCTGGGAATCAAGGGTGTAAGTCTGGAGTCTGTGTTTACGCGTCTCTGTGCATTTTCATAACCACCACCAATGTCGTCCGTGTGAGATTTTCACCACTGACTCTCGCTTATTTTCCAGGTTGGAGCCTTTGAAGTTGGACAGTGCTGCGTATCCTTTCCTTGCTTTTTCTGGGATCCCCTCAGTCTCATTTAGATTTACGTCTGATGACCTGGTAAGTCATCCTGCTGTAGTAAAAGTTCTACAGCTTGGACCATGTGGATGTGAAGTATTTTTGTTTTTCTCAGGGCTACCAGTACTTTGGGACATTGCTGGACACGCGGGAGAAGCTGAACGTGGTCACGGGTAACGGAGTCCCTCAGCTGACTCGACTAGCAGCTCAGTTCGCAGGTCACATAGCACTGAGGCTGGTCCATGATCATCTGTTGAGGCTGGACCTGGGAGGATATGAGAAGATTATACGTAGTCGTGTGGCACAGATCAACGCTAAAGTCGGGAACGTTCAGAAGGTGAGTAATGAAATGGAAATAATTAGGTTATTTGTGATGGGAGTAAAACAACATTACAGGTTTCTCTTCCCCTCAGACATTAACATATTCATATCTGACATGCTGTGAATTTGGTTTCCTTCCCAATAAATCTCCAGCTGTGAATGATTTGCGTGCTTTCAGATGACGCCACCGCAGTTGCCCAAGAGCCTGACAGTGCAGTGGCTGATCTCCGCCTATGGCTCCTACGGCCGAGCCTCTCAAACCCTAACAGCAGATATCCAGAACAGCGACCTCGAGGACGTTGAGATGTGCCGCAGAATCAATGATCGCATCATGACAGTAAGAGCTTGTTTTGAGAAACCATAATCACATCTGCATGCTGGTCTTTATGGAAAGTCTCATCCCAACTTTAACCATTGTTATACCTTAATAATAAAAATTAAAGTGAATGTTTTAACCTGCTTTATACATATCACCAGCTGTAGATTCTGAGCCAAGTCTGAAGAATCAATCAGTTGCACGTATCATCTTGTCTCTTCTTTCCTAGGTGGAAAGGAACTTCCTGTCACCGTTTGTGTCTCCCAGAGAGAGTCCCTTCCGCCACGTCCTCCTGGGCTCCGGTCCCCACACATTTGAGGGTCTGTGCGATCATCTCGATGCCCTGCAAAGCAATGACGCCAGCGGAAATGCTGATGCGTTCAGAGAACAGTTTGCCCTGGCCACCTGGACTATTCAGAGCTGTGCCAACTCACTAGCAGGGGACATCTGGTCTCTTGGTGATGTGTTTTAAAAAGGTCTTTTCTCTCCTTCTCCTAACACTTGCTGTTTGGAAAAAAACTTCTAATCATAAAAACGAATAATTTGCATCTGTTTTTGCAAAAAACTTTAATGAAAAGTCTTTTTTAAAAATATATAATCACTTTAAAGATAAATATCAAAAAAAACAAAACTGCTAGTTGTTTGAATCATTCAAAAACCTCTTTCATCTTGCTGCATATGAAGATTCCAAAGCTTCCCTGAGGCTCAAACGCCTGCTGGGTAATTTTACAAATGTTATCATTAGAGCTCAAAAGGCTATGGACTGACTTTCGTTTGTTCCCAGGATGCTTTGCAGCGAGAGACATTTTTTCTCCTCCACCTTTTTTTTCTCTTTTCTCTAGAAGTGTTTTC
This sequence comes from Macropodus opercularis, assembly GCA_030770545.1. Classification (NCBI taxonomy): domain Eukaryota; kingdom Metazoa; phylum Chordata; class Actinopteri; order Anabantiformes; family Osphronemidae; genus Macropodus; species Macropodus opercularis. The sequence goes on from CM061105.1 coordinate 4,606,471, forward strand.
TGTTATTGAGAAATTATTGTTTCTTTGGATCCGATTCATGTGTAAGAAAAGAGAAACCATGCCGTCAGATATTGTTCTGCAGAAAATCACTGGACTACAATACCCATCTGCCCCGTGCCCTTCTGGTCCTGCCATCGCTGGACGGGGAACAGTAAACTCGCCCCCATAGCTCCTCTGGTCCACACTCCTCCTGTTACTCACCACTAGTCTCTCCTCCACTACTGCTCCGCCATCCTCAGCTGAGACGGCCACACTGTCATCCACTATCAAGTCAAGTCTCCATTGTCTTCATCAGGTGTCTTCTCCAGACTGAGGCTGGTCCGATTGGTTCTGTGGGCTGTTGTAAGTCCTTGATGATAGAGGTAAATGAGGCAAAGTGGTCCACGTAGAGCTGAGGTTAATAGTTGGGAAGGACTGACCCGGTGGCAGAATTGAATCTATTGAAAAACACAAACAGCTGCTCTTCCTGTACAAGATGCTGCAGCCTTATACGTGACATATGTGAGAGTTTCCAATAATTACAGATGTTAATCATGGCTTGTACCTTAGTTTATCCTTCCAGCACTTAATACTTGGTCCAAATCTTTGCCTTCTTCTTGTGTCTTGAATCTCCAGCTTCCTTTCAACATGACCAAGAGCTAAAAGCTGGTCCCGTAAGCAAACACACTGTAAACAATGGAAAACAGTGCCGTACAGAAAAGTATGTAAAGATGGCGTAGAAAAAACTATTGAGAGTAATACTCATCATTGGTTTTACATTTACATCCTGTCTATGCAAATATAAAACACCCAGGTCTTTGTTGTCAGTACAGCAGGCAGTGATCCATCCTTTACTCTTTAAAGATAAGCACTTCTAGATACAGTAAGGGCTCAAATGTAGAGGCCTCATATTTCACTATCATGTTCCACTCGGCATTTTTTCTCCCTGATAACAAATATATTTTATCTAATATTTTCATATATAGTTAAAACACACTATCTTTTTGTTTTGTTCTCCTTTTGTGTCACATGAGTTTGTAACATAAGTCACAGAGCACAGTTAAGAGATGCAAAGTAATCACAAAGAGAGCAAAAATATATTCTGTTAAAATAAATATATTATAATATATATTAAGAAGTTAGATTAAAGGTGGGAACAAAATCTGTTCTGGCTGTTTGAAACCAAACCAAATGTGCACGATACTTCTGCAGATGATACTGATGCAACAAAATTAGTTTTTTGAAGTAAGAAAGCAACTTAAAGAGGTTATTTTTTCCTCTTTTATTTAAGACAAAACATTCAGACCATACAAGGTAAACTGTCAGTTGATCTGTTATCTCCCTCATGCTAAAACGTATGGTTATTTGACTATCACAAAGATGTCCTCCTATAACATATCTGTCCTCTTTAGCGTCTTCTGAAAGGCTCTTGGCACCAGACTGACTTTAACCAGAACTTAGCAACCAACCATCCAGGCGTCCAACCGTCCTGTTGAAACCAGGCTCCTGTTCCCCTGCCAGCTCCAGGTTTGACATCTCCAGGTAAGTTTGGTTCATTTCCAACAAAATTCACTTCATTCACAAGTTTCTCTAATAAGAGTTTGGGCTTGTTTTGAATGCAAATAATAACTTAACGGCTTGACATTATAATTTTAAACATAGGCCCACTTTGTAACAGCAATGATGCCCTATTGATAAGAAAGTAGTAAGAAGGTGCAAGGAAAAAGTAGGAAAGAAAAGAAGGATAATTACATATTATAGTTATATATAACCTACAATCTAAGACTAGAGATGTTTCATAATTTATAAAAAACTTTTCCTTAAGCGATTACCAGAAACTGGATTCTTGTTAACAGTGGTGTCTATAAAGACAAATGTGTTATTGACTGCCAGACATCCGTATAATGTTAGACAGTGGGTGTAGTGGTTTGGCGTTTTGTTTTGAAAGAGTTATTTTTGGTTTCGTTAGCTTGGATCGTGATCATTATCACTGAGTTACGCTAAGTAGTGAACTTTGTTGATGTTAAATCACGTCGAGCCAGGAACTGCTTGGTCACAGAGTAGCGTCAAGCCGAGAGGCTGTGGCAGTTGTTTCTCGCGCTCCCGTATTGTAGCTGGAACCAAGTAGCCTGAAGAACCACGCGTTGGATTAGATCCATGAACTTCATTTCCCAGAGTTGCCTCCCCCCTACCCACAGTTTCCTGGTTTCTCTGGCGCTCGTGCTGTTTTGCCTCACAGACGACGAGGAGCTTCTCCCGCGTGCGTCGGTTCTCGCGCTGCGGAAAGACACCGGGGTCTCGCGCTCTCACCCACGGAAACGAACCCTGGTAGTAGTAGACACCGCACTGAATGAGAATTCATTGAATGTTTCACGTAACCTCTTTTATTATATATATACGCTTTTATTAACAGTCAATCATCTGCATAGTTCTAGACATAAGCTGTCAACTTTAATTGCAAGTCCTGCAGTTAAAAATACTTCAAGTCTGGTGTGGTAGTAGTACACATCACATTCTTCTCAAAAGTATCAAATATAACGTTTTAGTAAAACCCTTTTTTGTGTCTCAAAATATCCATACTGTAAATACACTCATAATCGTGCATTAAAGCCAAGGCGGCGAAAGGTAATTGAACACATTAGACAGTTAAGAAAAGTTGTGTATTCATAGCCTGGATGATTAGCAGATAATGTTTATATGATGTCACAACAATGTGTTCACACCCTTGTGTTACAGTTGGCTACTTAAATATACATATATACACACTGATTGATTTTAGACTTTTTTTTTTCAGCTATGGGATCGTCTGGTCTGCTGTTCCTCCTCCTGCTCTCATCCGCTCTGCTCGTCTGCAGCGTGAGTCAACCACAGTCTTCTAAACATCACCAGCCAAAGGACCAACATTACCGTCTGCAAAAACGAGGACCCAAAACAGAAGCAGTCTTGACTGCTGCAGATTACATTATTAAGATTGGATCAGCAGCAAGTCCCTTTATTGAAATGATACCAGTCGCTGGGCCAATTATAACAGAGATCATAGACCTAGCCGGCGCTGTACTCGAGGCCACGAAACCAGATCCGACGCAAATTTTACTCAACGAATTAAAAAATATAGAGAGTCAGCTTGTCAAATATAATAAAGAACAGATCTGGAACACATGGGCAAGTCAGTACGCTAAGTTTGAGAGAAATATTAATGTAGGTTGGACAGAATTTGGAAATCTTATGAAAGTTTTGACTGATAAAAACGTCAAGCAACAGCAAAAAACTAATCACATAAATGATTTTAGAAAAAAATTCCAAACCATTGCACTTTCCACGTCGCAGCTGCACCAGGCCCTGACAAATAAAAACACATATTTTTCCCCTGAATTTGAAAAGCTCATAAGTGAAAAAACGAACTGTCACGAAAGTGAGATCAAAGCACTTGCTATTTCCGTCAATAGTATTATTTATAAAGGAAACACAGTGAATTATTACTACAACGGTCTTGTGAAGGTTGATGGCATAAATGCATTAACTGAAATTGCCTTTGACTGTGCAAAAGCAGTGTTTGAAATCCACAAGAAATGTATTAACGACCCTCTGCCTTATGTCAAGCAGGACGTTACAAAGCTCATTGAAAACATTAGTGGGAAGAGTGAAAGCAGTGAACGCAAACAGTTGGCCAAAAAAATCAGGTTAGCTTTGGAGAATGCCTATGACAGGTACGACTGGATCGTTGTTGTTTTTATAACTGAGAAATCCAAACATGATGTTTTAGACATATTGAATGAACACATCTTGTCAGGGTTTACTGAGGCGTCGCATGGGGAGGTCACCGCGGCCGTAGCCAGGCAGGTGAAAGGGAAACACACCAAGGCGGATGAGGTCAGAAAGGCCATCGACAAGTGCTTCGAGAAAGAGTTACCAGACTGCCGCGAAGTGAAAAGTGAACTTGACAAATGTGGGAAATCTTATGGAATTGACCTAAGTAAGGCTTATTCAGCCATCCATGCCTACATTGATGAAAGTGATGATAGCTATAAGGCACTCAATGCAAAAGACGCACCAGAAGAATATATTGGCACTGATGCGTCATCTACTATACCTCATATTTATAAAGGAAATTGTAAGAAATATAAACTGTTTTCTACTGGAAGGTTTAGAGTTCTCATTAAAAGTGATGAGGAGCTGGCGGAAGAGCCCCCCTGTAAGAAACTGCAGTGTAATAAAGTAAATGGCAACTGTGAACTTTTGGACAACAATAAAATACCGGTTTGTGTGTGTAAGGAGGGGTTTTATGGTGAGAACTGTGAGGAGAGCGTCGAGAATTACAAGAAAAGGTTGAGAAATTCAAAGAAACAGATGAAACAATAAATGGGAAGTTAGCGGTTATCGTGCCGCAGTTATAGTTCAGTGGAATACATCCTGCTGGGATTGTTATTGATAAGAGTGAGAAGTTTGGGAAGTAGTTTTTATGGGAAGTATTGTCTCTAAATTCATAATTCCCCAGAGTTTAATCAACTAAACAGCATTGCAGTTTATGATAATTTTAATATGATTTTCCATATAAGTCTTATCACTATGTAAAGAGCCTTGAGATGAGTATTGCTGTAAATTGGCACCAAATAAATAGACTTAATTGGTGGCATCCATTAATGTTCATTACTGAGTGTGAGTTCTTTCATTTCTGATGTGCAACATATTTCACTTTGAGTGTCCAGTGTGAAGAGAGACACCGTTTTTACTGCAGGACACTTGCGGTACCCTGTACTCTCTGTGACGAAGTAAAAATCTGGATGCAATCGTCGTTTCTACCACCAGTCGCTTTTCATCCACACTCCGTAGGTGGTTCCGGTGCTGACCAATGTCTCCTTAGTGCTAAAGTTACATGGGATCATCAGACAGGATCCACTCAGAGACTCCATCGTCTTTGGTGCAGTGATGAACAGACCTGAGTCCATGAAACACCTAAAAGCTGCTGTGTCCTCCCTGGCTCAGGCCGAGGCCTAAAGGCTCGGGGGTATACAGACAATAGAATGGCCGACAGAAGAAAACCAACACGGGCCCTGGAGGGATCTCATCCTCTGCGCTTAGTAAAGCTCTGGTTCAGCAGGACTCGTGTGCAGGTTCAGTCCAATACGTCCTGCCATTAAAGCAGCGGCCAATAAACGCGCTGTGCAGCTTTAACGGAGGCAGAGCTGCGTCCGGTGCTGCCCCCTGGTGGACGAGAGGCCGCAGCGCAGGAGCAACAGCCTGCTGCTGGAAACCACGTCGGTTAAGAGCTCGTCAGGCAACAAGAGATGCTTCCATGAGGGCGCAGCCACGGCCCGAGACGCCCCTCGACTCATTACGCATGGTATGAGCTGATGCGCTTGAATAGTTCAAGGTGTGCTCGTTCACACTTTTTGATCATTTCCACGGAGAATTATCACAATCGCATAGTTTGGTTGTAATTAACAACGTGTTTCTAAAATGAACAGCCAACAATTTAGTTCGTCCATAAATGATTGGAGGCTGACGTGTGCTGTCAGTGGTTCTCTTCTTTGATTGGCTGTAGGGCGGGAGCAAGGAAAGGTCAGGCGCGCGCGGCGAGGAGAGCGCGGGAGCGGCGGGTTTCGCCTTTAGCAAAGAGGCCGAGAGCAGCGAGACGAAATGAGGAGAAGCCGAGTTTTCAGTTCGTAGCTGTTGTTGACGTCGCCGCCACAACGCGGTGGAGTCTAATACTGCGAAGTCGCGATGCTGGACGTTACCTCTTAATGCTATGACGAAGAAGCCGGCGTCTGGGGTTAGCGGTTCGGGCTAACTCGCTAGCTTGGCTAGCGCGTAGCCTCGCAGCTAGCTCCGTCTCCGGTGAGGACAAACCAGGCCGGACCGGAGCCGCCGGACGCTGACCCAGCAGCGGTGAGTACTCAGCCTGGTTAGCCCACCACAGTGAAGGGCTCTACGGAAAGCCGAGCCTGAAGTCATGTGACTGGCGGGTTTATTCCTTGCAGCCACATTGTGCTTCACACCTGTTTGTTAATTCTGTTCTGTGAAAATCAGTGACGTGTGTTGAGGTTCGTCCCAGGTTCCGCCGCATCACTTGAACTTGTTTGTCGTAAAACGCACGTTTAAGCACAAGTAAAGACCCTGGAACCTGCATAGATAAAGTAAAAGAAGACGCAACACAGTCTTTCTGCACTTGTGATGAAATGTAGGCGTTTCAGCTGAAGTCGCGTCTTTATTTAGCCAGAATTAAACAAAGCATATCCAGCACATCCTCGATGCGTCGCCTGTGTGTCCTCCTAGTGGATGTTATCTCCTGCAAAATGCAAGTGTAAATGTTTTCACTACCTCACTGGGGGAAAAGGACAGATTTTCAAAAGCAGCATCTGTAGCACGACAAACAGACTCTGATAAATACTACAGACATTAAAACACGTCATCCTCTTTACTTGACTTGGGCGTAGAGGTTGTCCTGGTCGTCGGCAGCCTGTGTTGTCCTGCTTGCTCTCTCAGACACTTTGACTTGGGCGTAGAGGTTGTCCTGGTCGTCGGCAGCCCGCGTTGTCCTGCTTGCTCTCTCTGACACTTTGACTTGGGCGTAGAGGTTGTCCTGGTCGTTGGTAGCCTGCGTTGTCCTGCTTGCTCTCTCAGACACTTTGACTTGGGCGTAGAGGTTGTCCTGGTCGTCGGCAGCCTGCGTTGTCCTGCTTGCTCTCTCAGACACTTTGACCTGAGCGTACACTGTGTCCTGCTGCTGCTCCTCGCCGGTGTGCGTCGAGTCAGTTGATGGATCAGGTCTCAGGCTGGAGAAGGTGATCTCTCCATAGTGAATGGTTTCATCTTCTGTTTTTACACCTTCACCCGTTAGAGCCTGTGAAAACCAGATCATAACATCAGTCAGGAAAATGTTTGTGTCAAGCACAAGTGCATTAAACTCATGTGTTTGTAGACTGATTGTGGCGTTTGCTTAGGAGACTGAGTTGTTTCCCCACCTGTGTTTGTGGAGACTGGTTTTTGGATCTTGACCACCTGAAAAACAGAACAATTTCTCTGATGTAGTAAAGGTAATTTTAAAGAAACCTTGTTGATGCAGCAGCAGCTATTTCTCCATCACAGACAGTTTATATGACACATTTATTATTAAAAATGTGACCAAAACTCTTTAGTGTTTCTCAGAGTAATCTGTTATACACGTGAACATGGAGTTTACAATACCCACGTTCTAGTTGGGTCTGTCAGAAATGTATGAAAATATTGGTCAACAATGTAGGCTGCACATGTATAATCATGATAGAACCAATCCCCATATATTACCCTGATGAAGCCTTCAAATAGATTATAGACTACAAAATTCACACAACAACAAATGAGCAGCTGATGATCTAAATGTGTATTGCTTTATACGTACCAAGCGACAATGACCACACAGAGAAGTAGAATAATTCCGATGATTCCTCCAATAACTGCTCCCAAAGGTGAAGACAGTTCGGTTGCTAATGAAACAAAAATATTAAAACTTATATCAACCGTGACTGTCAGCCAGCTTTAAGCTGAAAGCTGTTGCTGGTCACCGGTGTACAAATTTACAAACCTCAGCCTTTTTAAAAAAATACGTTTTATTAACAATATAGAACTTGGTGAACGTGTGGATGGAGTCGGGCTTTTCCCTTTTTCTACTCTCAGAATTGAATTAAGTGTGTTACATAGATTTGTCCAACATCAACTGTCCTTCGACTACTGGAAGCAGAACCGTGTGTACCTGCAATGATCAGATGAACCTGTGGTGATGTGTGGTTCCTGATCCCGTTAGAGGCCACGCAGTAGTAAACTCCTCCATCTGTGGCATTAAATGTGTAGAGGGCTCCTTCAGACACATTCTTGGCTCCGTCGGTGCTGATCTGGAACCAGGTGAAGCTGCTGACGGGAGGCTTGGCTCTGCTGGAGCAGGTCAGGTTGACCGAGCTACCTGCTGACACCAAGCCTGGTGGACTGATGGAGGCTGAGGTGTCCTTGGGTCCATCTGAGGAAAAGGTCACATTGACTTAGTTCATTCAGATCAGCTTGATGTTTGACAGGATCCAGTAACAAACTGTGGCCGTCTTACAGGAAACACTGAGAGTCACCACAGTCTGTGCTGTCTTGACGCTTCCAGCCACAGGATACGAGGCAGAACAGCTGACGTTGTGTCCATCGTGTTGTTCTGACAGAGTGATGGTCTCCTGGATTGTAGTCGTGAAGGTTCCATCAGTGTTTTCCTCTGTGTGGTTGTAAGTGGCTGGTTGTAGATTCCAGGTGAGTTTAGGAGGGAAGTGTGGACAAGGAGTTAAAGCTGAGCAGGTTACAGTCACAGTCTGCTGCTCCCTGAGATCACCTGGGATGGTTAAGGTGGGAACGAGAGCATCTGTGGGTTCAGGTCAAATAAGATACAGAAAAGATAAAACATTAGGTTGATCAACGTTTGATTGAAGCAGATATTTTATTTCTTTTTCAGTATTTGAGCAATGATTTCACAATAACGTGACAATAGGCTGCGTTCTCTTTTATTTTGTTTGTTCATAATCATAATAATATTATAACCTGTACTTCAATAAAACCCTCACCTGTAACATTTATCTGTAGAGGATCACAAACAGCTGTTGCTCTGAACGGCTCGTTCTCGATCCTGAAGTAGTATTTGTCTGTGTACGTTGTGGTTAGATTATAAAACATAGTGGAGCAGTTTCTCTGGCTCAGGTCTCCAGTAATATTCATTGGGTAAATGTTATCTGTTCTACTGCTGTTGTAGACCACGTTGTTTAGGTTTAAGCGAAAGTCGTGGTTAGTTTTAATCCACACTCCAGAGGTGGTTCTGGTGCTGATGGACTGATCTTCTGGTTCAGTTCTAAAATTACACGGGATCATCAGACAGGATCCACTCAGAGCCTCCATCGTCTTTGGTGCAGTAATGAAGAGGTGTGAAACCATGTCACAATTAGCTAAAGCCCCTAAAAATCACAGTTGTGATCAACAAAACGTAGGGAGAGAATCGTGATTATAAGCTTCATAGTTTGTTTCTAAATGAATTTCCGACTTTAAGTGAAGCAACGTCTCACCTGAAACAAAGAGGACACTCAGTATCACGCTGAGCGTCTCCATGTTCACACTTGCTTCCTGGAAACATAATAAAGACTAAAAATCATCAAATATTTAAAGTAACTTCCCTATTTTAAATTCAGTCTATAAACTTCCTGAATAAGCACACTTATTATCAGTCATTTATGTATTAAAAAAGTAGTTTTATTCAGAAATGTTGAAGTGTTATGAAAAGATGATAAAATTAAAGCATAATAAATGCACAAAAAGTTAAATATAGGTAAAAGCAGTAATTTCCTTACCATATGTGACAGCTACAAAATACCAAACAGCTAACTGTATTAATTTGAATGTAAAAGCAGACAGTTTGCCAGTTTCAGTTAAAGCACAACGCACCATGTCAGCTTAGGTGCTGCAGTATGACCAAGCTCCTTGTTCCGGTACCCTGTGACTGAGGAAGTCAGATATGGCTTGTTCAACATTATCAGTTACACCACGATGGTTAACAGAGATGACTGCAGCTTCATTTGTTTGATCTTGCATTGAACCGATCGTCTGGATCATGATGTTTGAATATGAACATTTGAGTGATTTATCAGCAGTTTTGTGTTCATGTCTACCTGCTGTGACAGACAGTAGAATAAACCAAAATAAATAATAAAGTCATAAACCGTTGACCAGCCCTACTCTGATTAGATGCATGTGTTAGCTCTACGCTGTCATGGTTCTTCCTTGACAAAACCACGAGCAGCACAACTAGGCGTCAGCAGCTTGTTCCAGAGCCGAGTGTGTGCAGTGCTGCCTCCAGTAAGGAGGCCTACGCCCTGTGTGGGTTCCCTACGCTGAGCACTGCTGACCCTCCTTCAGTTAAAGGTTTGAACAGCTGATCTATCTGCGCAAAGAATGGAAAAAGCTTTAAAGAAGTGAATACTTTACCGAAGAAGCTCACAGCGAACTGGAGGAACAATGAGCTTTGATGCAACTGGTGATGAAATTCAGAAGGTTCCGCTCAAGTCAGGAAATTAATGTAACTGCTTTGTAACATGTGACGCCCAGATGCTTTGCTGTACAGGTGGAGATCACATGCTGCAGACATGTAAGCAGGGCGGAGTAACGAGCACTCAGTGAAGTTTAATTCAAGATGTTTCTAAAGCTTTGTCCCCTCAACGGCATGTTACGGATGTCACTACACCCGCTTAGCGCAACCGGGTTCATCAGAAACGAAGCAACCGGGTTCATTTCATAGCAGCATTGAAAGGCCTCAGCTTCATTAGTTAATACCTGAGAAACGGACATCTACAGCCTGTGCTTCATTGGTATGATGATGTGATAAGAACGTAAGGCATTTAGAAACAAACAGTAATGAATGTTTATACAAATGTTGTGTAAATGGATAATCAATGGCAACATATGAAAATGGCTGCAAAAGCATCAAATATTGCTGAATTGAATAACACACTGAATTATTACACACCAAAAAATAGTGAGAACAGTTTTTATAAGCCACGTGTTACATGTGTTTATTTAAAATAAGCACAAAGATGCTCAGTAGACCATAAACAGGAATAATTACAACAGCATGAACCATTAAGATCTGCACAAACGGCCACAGAGCCCTGTCAGCCTGCAGGGGGCGCCACCGAGCCCGTGGTTCGAAGTACTGCTAAAACTCATCGAGATGATCAGCGCGTGTAACTTCTGAGACGTACATGCACGTGTTGACTTTAATCACAAATGTAAAACAGTAACTAGTTGAACCAAACATTATTTAACAGTTTTTCTTTTTGCTTCGCCTTCTTGTTCCTGATGTTTAGGTCGACCTGCAGAGCAGCTCTCAGGACCGACGGGTCAGGAATTCTGTGCATGTGTGAATGTGGCTTCAAAACAAGAAGCCTCAGTAACAGGTGTCGCCACTGAGCATCACGCGATAGGCAGGTTACTGTCAGCAGATTGAAGCAAAGCAGGACAGTATCTTCAACCCCAGCTTCAGTCTGAGGTGTTTGCTGCCCTCTGAACAAGCATTTACACGCAGGCCGTGCTTCGGTCCCTGAGGCTCTCTGCTGGCGGAGGAAACATTAGGGTTCGGGCTGAGTGTGGAACTAACGAGAGTAAAGTGGTTGGTCGGTGGTCGACTGATTGCTTGTCTTCCTCCATGTGGGCAAACCGAATGTTATTGAGTTTTGAGTTAGTTGGACCTTTTAACTGAATCAAACCATCGACGCTCCAGGATGAGGAGACTTTGTTTCCCTGTGTTGAATTCAATTCAGACAGTTGATTTAGTTAATGCTTCACTTGCGCGTAGAGACTCTCTGGGCCGCCAGCAGACACTTTGACCTGCGCGTACACGGTGTCCTGCTGCCGTGCGCCGTTCTGCGCCGCGTCAGAGGATGGTTCAGCTCGCAGCCTGGAGAAGCTGATGTCTCCGTAATGGACAGTGTCTTCTACCGCAGCTCTTGCTGGACTATGACAAGCCAGGTCTTCACCTGTCCGACTCTGTGAAGGTAGACCCAGTGAGAAAATTCAGTGAGAAGCTGCTAATAAACAATCAGCCTCACATCTATCTGTTGTGTGATTATGTCGAGTAATACAAAACCCAGGAAAAAAGAATCACAAAACCCGGCAGGTAGCAGGCAGCAGTGATTAGCTCAAACCTCAATCTGACAAAGTGAACGGTCTTCACACATAAGACATTTTGGCAAAACATGTGTAGGAAGCTCCAGAGAGGAAGCTGGACAGAGTTAGAACCCTCTAGTCTGACACCCGTTCAGGAGCGAGGCAAACAGACTGTCTGGCAACAGACCACGACAGAACAGAACTGAGGTCAGGCGAACAATCAGCTGAAGAGCAGGACGCGTTAGAAATCATCTACGGTACATTTAGACGTCTTCCCACCTGCTTCTGATGTGAAGATGGATGCTTGAACTTTAACCACCTGAAAGAAAAGCCATTTATTTCAGTTTGTTCTTTTAGGGATTAAAAAAGTCTTCATGAATTTAACCCTCGTGCAGCCTTCGAGGGGTCAAAATAAAAATAGGCTGCGCTCAAAGCTCAAAAACCACACGGTTTGGATAAAACAGCCGCAGACGACGATAAATCACAACACGCTTCATCTAGATCAGGGGTGTCAAACTCAAATACACACTGGGCCAAAATTCAAAACTGGAACAAAGTCGCGGGCCAACATTGATATTTATTGAAAAAAAAAATCTTCCTCCAGATATAACGATGAACCTTTTCTTATGGACCAAAACAGGTTTTGCTTAAAAAGTGGATATGGAACAAGCAAAGCTTAATACTAAACTAGACTATTTCCGTAAGAAAATGCTCTGTGAATGTTGTAATGCTGAATTTATTCTCAAGAACCGTTGACTGTAGCTGGAGAGTTTAAAAACTTCTTAAAAGTAGTTTAAGAAAAATACAAGTGATTAAAAAAGAGCTAAACATGTTCAGAACAAGTTAAAAGTCTTAAATTATAAAATAACGCATAATGAAATAATACTAAGTAAGTGTTTATAATTAAAGAAAACACAGTTGAGTTGATCCAAACAGTAAAAGTATGGAAAACCCCTAAAACGTGTTGATAGAATTTTGCAAGACTTTCCTGACATTACTGAAGTTTTAAAAGCATTGTTACAACAAGCAAAACATCAGATTCAATGTGATGACAATAAACATCACTTTTAAAAGATGTGTCTCCAGCAGGATTTGAACCCACCGCCTCTGGCAGTAACGCACAGCAAACTAACCATGTAGCCACCTAAGCAGCTGATAGTCACAGTCACCGATGCAGCCTGTCAGAAACATGCTGACTGCTGTAGCTGTGGCGATTCGCCGATCACAACGAAGCCTGTTAAACAGGCTCGTTGCAGTGAAACCGTAACACTAATCACTAATACTTTAAGCTGCAACTTGTGAGTTTCATGTCCAAAGACTGGAAATTGTTGAATTCCCAGCAAGTTCAAAACGCTCAATGTGTCTCTTCTGCTCCGCGAGTCAGGCAGAAAAATGAGGCGTTCAATGGCGCAGAAGCGGCCGCTGCCGGTTTTACAGTGAGCAAGTAGACAAGTGTGTACATTTGCTTCACAGCGTTCACAGTAATAATGAAGACTAGGAAAACAATACTCTGAAGGCTTCTTTTATTTTGGGAGGAGTAGCACGATGCCAGTATTACATGCTATGACTACGGTCAACAGAGGAGAGGGCATTACTGGGTCCTGTCGTGATTGACGCACCAAAACGTCAACAGAGCATTCTGGGATTTGTAGTATTAGCGGTACATACTAATTACCGACGGGCTAGCTCTAATAGTAATTTGGTATGGCTTCAAGGGCCAAATATAATTACGCTGCGGGCCAAACTTGGCCCGCGGGCCAGAGTTTGACACCTATGATCTAGATGAACGGTTGGATGAACTTGTTCATCATAGACCCACGCATGTTCATTGCTTGGATGTAACACCCACGAAGGTTGTTTGATCCAACCTTGTGTGTGTTTTTAGCTTTGAGTCCCATAGTTTACAGAGGCCCCATGAGGGTTAAACATTGCTATATCTGTGTAGAACACGACGCAGCTTTAATACAGGACAGACGTGATCCCTGTAGTTTCCTGAGGAAGTCCACAAATAAACCACTTTATTTGTGATAACAAGCAGTAGGACAAACACCAAGCGCTGCTGTATAATACTCACCAAACGATGCAAATCAAACAGATGAGCACAAGAACGCAGGTGAGTCCGCCAACAATTGCTCTCCAGTGATTTGGTTCTGCTTCTACAGATCAATGATGTGAATAAAGAAGATGACCGTCACAAACCTTTCATGTATTGGTCTGTGTTTGCGTGTCTGACAGGATCCAGTAACAAACTGTGGTCGTCTTACGTGAAACACTGAGAGTCACCACAGTCTGTGCTGCCTTGACGCCTCCAGCCACAGGATACGAGGCAGAACAGCTGACGTTGAGTCCATCGTGTTGTTCTGACAGAGTGATGGTCTCCTGGATTGTAGTCGTGAAGGTTCCATCAGTGTTTTCCTTCCTTTGGTTGTGAGGGTCTGGTTGTAGACTCCAGGTGAGTGTAGGAGGGAAGTGTGGACAAGGAGTGAAAGCTGAGCAGGTTACAGTCACAGTCTGCTGCTCCCTCAGATCACCTGGGATGGTTATGGTGGGAACGAGAGCATCTGTGGGTTCAGGTCATGTGTAAGTTAACAGAACCTCACAGATATGTTGGTCTGTAAATTATGATTTTCCACATTGAAGGTTAGAAAAACAGAAAAAATGTTATGAACTAAGTCATTTCACTAAAACTCACCTGTGACATTGATTAGAACAGGATCACAAGCAGCTGTTGCCTTTTCTGACCCGTCGATCCTGAAGTAGTATTTGTCTGTGTGTGTTCTGGTTAGATTATAAAACATAGTGGAGCAGTTTCTCTGGCTCAGGTTTCCAGTAATATTCATTGGGTAAATGTTAACTCTTCTACTGCTGTTGTAGATCACGTTGTTTGGTTTTTCTCTAAATTGTGAATGAGTTTTAATCCACACTCCGTAGGTGGTTCTGGTGCTGATGGACTGATTTTCTGGTTTAGTTCTAAAGTTACACGGGATCATCAGACAGGATCCACTCAGAGCCTCCATCGTCTTTGGTGCAGTGATGAATAGACCTGGATTTGGGTTTTGACACTGAGCCAAAGCTCCTGAAAACGCAGATCACGAATATGGTCAATTTATCATAAAGTTCAGCGTCATTGTAAATATTAATTTAATGTTTTATGTAAGTGAATAAACTTCTCACCTGAAACACAGACGACACTCAGTAACACGATGATCGTCTCCATGTTCCCTCGACTCGCTGCCCTGCTTCGCAAACACTGTTAAAGAAGTTCCTGGTTGTTGCTTCAGACCATTTTTAACTTCCTCATTTACATTCACCCACAAATCATTGACACCCACGAAGCAAGAATGAGATCGAATAGTTTGGATGAAGTATCTGTTGGAGCACAGTGGAAGTTTACTTACATTACCAGATAAAACCGATTTCTTTCCATGTGTTTACAGCTTAACAGTAAGACCAACGTTGTTTGTGGGGTTGTAAGGAATAATAAATTGTTTGTTTTTTAAATACGAGAAGTCGATATTTCTAGTCCTCTGAGGTCGTCACAGCTCTGTGTTGCAAAGGAGCCACTTGTGTTACTGTAATAAACCAAAGGAGGGAAATTGTGGTGTCAGTTGAGAATCTGTTATCACTTCAAGCGGCTCATGCAGGTATTGTGCTCAGTAAACATGTTTAGGCATGGCTGTTTGACAGCGGTTTGGTGTTTTCACTGCCTCCCAAACTTGATTATTGGCGACACAGATCAATATTAACCATATTAACCAGTGCTAAGCAGCAATGAAACAAACCGAGTACATGTGGTTTGTGTAAGTGAGGTTTAAACCTGTGAACCATCAAGTCTCTCGCGTTGTCACTGTTTGAAGTCACATTCTCACTTCCCCCATCACATCACACTTGTGACCTTTGACTCCTTTTAGTAAGAAGTGTGTGATACTGTGGCCCCTCTCTCTTAGAAGCACTGCAGCTGGTAGCTAGCTTAGCTCTGATAGCATCTCTTCCCCCCTCCACCAGCCAGTGTTTCTTAAAGCGGCTGTTTGCCAGAAGAGGACGCACTGATTCAGAACATAGATAATGATAATAACATAAGTTACTTGTGAATGGCACAACTGCCCACATCGCACATAGTGACAGATGCATAGAAATAGAACTTTATGCTGAGGACAGTCCTCTGAAAGCATTTACAGATAAATAGCGAAGACAAACTGGAGCTTGGTCTGTAGCTGAGCGACATCTAGGAACATGGACACATCACAGGAAAACGTGGAACAACAAGCTTCAGAGAAAAGCTTAAAACATCACTTTAGTTATAGACATGTATAAAAAGAACAGATTGGCCAAAGTGCTTGTGAAGCATTCACAAAGCAGACACAGTTTATGAAGAATAAAGGACGGTGTGTGAAGGCATCAACGCTCAGAGAGGCCGGACAGGCCTGCGCTCACGACTGTATAACTACTGGCATCGGTGCCTGTTCATATTGAAAAGCAAACGACTGAAGATCTAACATGAAAGTGAATTTGCACATGATCGTGTCAACATTAACAATAATATGGAAACTACAGCTGTAACCTGTTTCCAACCAGTAGCAGGTTGACTGAACAAGCAAGACGTTGATCACACAGTTACTTCCTGTTGTGCTTAAAGTGTTTTCACATTTTAACGTACTAAAGCTGAATAATATAATAATAATAATAATAATAATAATAATAATAATAATAAACACAATAATAAAAAAAAATACAGTAGAACATTTTCAGACCTTCACTGTAACAGTGTGTCGTTACCTCTGACTCCACGTGGTTCTTGCCTGTCAAACCTTTTGGACTGATTTAACTATTTTTAGAACACGGCTGATTTTCCGTTGTGTCAGTGTGATCAGACTTTGGCATAGTTAACGGTTAGACATAGTCAGTTCAGCATTTCTTTGCTCATAATGAAATTGTAAGTTGGTGAATTCTGCACATTTCAACAGTGCTGAGCAGCTCCTATCCTCCTAAACATAGCGAATAGGCTTAGGGTTAGTGTCTATGTCTAGTGTCTATGAGCAGGCCAGTAACGGCTCCAGGAGCATCTGTGGGTTCACATCACGACGTAGAACAGATGAAGGCTCACAGCTCGTAGTAGATCCTGTCGTGTTTGTGTTGAATGTGGAACCATTCAGGACACGTTGCTTGGTCACAGGCTGCTGCTGGTTCAGGTCGTTTCTTTGGGAGGGAACGTTCACCAACAGTCTAATGGTTTAAATGCGTCTCACCTCTAACGTTTGTCAGACATGTTGCCTTCGCTGACCCACTGACTCGGTAGCAGCACGTGTGTCTGTGCGTTACATTAGGAAACGGTGCAGGTTCTCAGCTTCCTGCTGATTTTCTGACTTTGAATCACGTAATTAAAAATCACCAAAGACAGGTTTCACTTCAAGAAGTCGTTTATTTCTCACCAAACAAGCCACAACGGGAGAAGAGGAAAGGACGAGAGGATCACAATGAACCTTGAGCAGAGGTTGAACACGAAGACGCGTCTCTGGCGTCTGGTGAACATTTCAGAATTCACACATCTACGCGTCTGGATGACGCAGCTTATCGACGCACATCTGGACCAATGAAAACTCTTGGGTCTGAACATGGACGCGTGAAGCAGTTGGTAGATTGTCCATCTATGGCGACGCCTCGTCTGCTGCTGACGACTCCATCGCAGTGTTGTCTCTTCCCGCCGTGTCCTGTGGAACCAGCACAGACAGCGATGTCAGCGATCCCACGTGCTGCAGTGGAGGTTCGGTCCAGACCGGTGCAGACTGGGTTTCATCAGAGCCGATGAGAACCAGCTGGGCTGGAGCGTTGACACATGAGTGACTGGTGGCGGCAGAACCCTGGTTCTGTTCTGACTGAGGAGCTGGATCCTATTTCTTGGTTCTGTTCTGGATTCTAACTCCTGCTTTTTTGGGTCATGTGGTCTCATCTTATTACTCTTTAAACCTAGAATCCAGCATCTTACCTTGACCGGGTTGGTGAAGGATGTTGGTCCAAAGCGGCTGAAACAGAACCAGGACGCTGTGATGAGGATGTTCTGTCACATACACACGACCCAAATGTGAAATGACTGATGTGAAGGTTCTCACCGCTCACAGATGATGCAGATACTGAGCAGAATCAGAAATCCCAGAATTATTTTCAGTGTGAGATGAACAACATCCACCCGAGCTTCATAACCTGCAACAAACAGAGTGAACATCCACCTGAATTTAAAGGAGCGACGTAAAAAGAAAATGGGTCCAGTAACAAACTGTGGTCGTCTTACGTGAAACATTGAGAGTCACCACAGTCTGTGCTGCCTTGACGCCTCCAACCACAGGATACGAGGCAGAACAGCTGACGTTGAGTCCATCGTGTTGTTCTGACAGAGTGATGGTCTCCTGGATTGTAGTCGTGAAGGTTCCATCAGTGTTTTCCTCCCTTTGGTTGTGAGGGTCTGGTTGTAGACTCCAGGTGAGTTTAGGAGGGAAGTGTGGACAAGGAGTGAAAGCTGAGCAGGTTACAGTCACAGTCTGCTGCTCCCTCAGATCACCTGGGATGGTTATGGTGGGAACGAGAGCATCTGTGGGTTCAGGTCATGTGTAAGTTAACAGAACCTCACAGATATGTTGGTCTGTAAATTATGATTTTCCACACTGAAGGTTAGAAAAACAGAAAAAATGTTATGAACTAAGTCATTTCACTAAAACTCACCTCTGACATTGATCTGTAGAGGATCACAAGCAGCTGTTGCCTTTACTGACCCGTCGATCCTGAAGTAGTATTTGTCTGAGCATGTTGTGTTTAGATCATAAAACAAAGTGGAGCAGCTTCTCTGGCTCAGGTCTCCAATAATATTCATTAGGTAAATGTTAACTCTTCTACTGCTGTTGTAGATCACGTTGTCTGGGTTTTCACTAAATCTTGAATCATTTTTAATCCACACTCCGTAGGTGGTTCTGGTGCTGATGGACTGATCTTCTGGTTTAGTTCTAAAGTTACACGGGATCATCAGACAGGATCCACTCAGAGCCTCCATCGTCTTTGGTGCAGTGATGAATAGACCTGGATCTTGGTTGTGACACTGAGCCAAAGCTCCTGAAAACGCAGATCACGAATATGATCAATTTATCATGAAGGTAAGTTTCAGTGCTATGTTTGGTATAATTATACTGAAACATCTTATAGTCAGAACAGATGAAGTTCACGTTGTAAAGATGTAGATTAATGCTTTAAGTGCGTGAACAAACGTCTCACCTGAAGCACAGAGGACACTCAGTAACACCATGACCGTCTCCATGTTCAGACATTAACTGGAGACATAAAATGTTTCTTTACACTGGTTTCACTTGCATCGTAGTACATGAAATACAAAGGTTAAGAAGTAAAAGAAGTAAAGATGTTTCCTCACCAGCACCAAAGACGAGTTTGTTTTTATGTTGGTTCAACCAGATTCACTAAGCTGTTGAGTTCGTGCCCAGTGAATGAGGATGTTAGATGGCATAACTGTCCTTACATATTTCTATCTTACACAGAACTGACTCATCCCTGCTTCCTGTTTTGAGCTGGCTCACTATCTTTCCTTAGCTGTTCAGTGTTTCAGCCCCCAATCGTCAGACCTGTTCTTTTTAAACACAGCCCTGTTTAACTGTGGCGTTTAGTCTCTGGTCATGGAGACAAGTAGGTCGGCCACAAACACTTGAATCATTTGAGCTCAGATGTGGAATAAATACAATGGTTGATTTGTAATTGATTTGGTTTTACAGTAATACACAGTTGTTGGGTTTTGCAGTTTATTCTTGGAAGGACCCAAATGTTTCACATGAAACAGGTTAAAAATTTCACAGGATTTCTGCATCAGTCTGTTTTCTACACACAGGCTAACCACAAAGAACAAGCGCTGCTTTTTATGCGCACGCATCTTGAGAAACAACCTCGAGAACATGCAGCAAACGACCCATCGTTCCTTAACTACGACG
Source organism: Macropodus opercularis (assembly GCA_030770545.1). Taxonomy (NCBI): domain Eukaryota; kingdom Metazoa; phylum Chordata; class Actinopteri; order Anabantiformes; family Osphronemidae; genus Macropodus; species Macropodus opercularis. The sequence goes on from CM061105.1 coordinate 4,626,084, forward strand.
GGCTTTGAGCCGCCCACACCCGATGCACCAAAGGCTCAGAAACCAGAGCAGATCCCAGGTCAGACGGGGATGAGACGAGAGGCAGCGACGACACATTCAGGTCATTTCAGTCGTCAAAACACTTGAAACGTTGTTTACCTGCGAAAGTGTTAATTCTCTGTAAAGTTAATATGTCTGAGACTAGTGACTGAACCTATTTCATACGTTACACTGTAGGCATCCAGTGAAGCGTTTAGGCTAAATTAAAGTGATGCTGTATTCCCCTGGCTGTGAGTCAGTCTGTTGACGAAAGTTATAACATTTAGTCCTGAAAGAAAATCCTTTAGGAAGAAATAGTGAACTAGACACAGTAAACGCTGATCCAGTCATAGTGAACATCTCTTCCTCTCCTCATGCTGATGACTCGGCCACAGCGTTGACGTAGTCTCCTGCTGCCGTGTCCTGTGGAACCAGCACAGAGTGGTGTCAGTGATCTGCAGCTCACAGCGTTGTGAGCGTTTTAATCTGGAACGTTAGCCGTGTTGCTCTCTTCATTCCTGAGACCTGGAGATGATGAATCTCATCTCGTAACTTACCTTTGGTTTGTTGCAGGACCTGGATCTGAACAAGCTGAAAGACAAACGGGAAAACGTGGATATCGTACAAAAACAAGTACAATTAGATTAATCACTGTTTGGTTATTAAGGGAAGTTGGTCTCACCACTCAAAGACAATCATTGTAGTGACGAGTATAATAATTCCCAGGATTTTCAGTATGATGTGGACATTAACTCGTTCAATCTGTTGAGCGCCTGTAACACACCTGAGTGATCAGTCTCTGCTGCGTGTAACTATTCACTAACCTATTGTGATTGAACACGTTAATCACAGTAACAGTATAACAGACGTGTAACATCAACAGTTCACTGTTTACCTGCAATGATCAGATGAACCTGTGGTGATATGTGGTTCCTGATCCCGTTAGAGGCCACACAGTAGTAAACTCCTCCACCTGTGGCATTAAATGTGTAGAGGGCTCCTTCAGACACAGCCTTGGCTCTGTCGGTGCTGATCTGGAACCAGGTGAAGTTGCTGACAGGAGGCTTGGCTCTGCTGGAGCAGGTCAGGTTGACGCAGCTACCTGCTGACACCAAGCCTGGTGGACTGATGGAGGCTGAGGTGTCCTTGGGTCCATCTGAGGAAAAGGTCACATTGACTTAGTTCATTCAGATCAGCTTGATGTTTGACAGGATCCAGTAACAAACTGTGGTCGTCTTACAGGAAACACTGAGAGTCACCACAGTCTGTGCTGCCTTGACGCCTCCAGCCACAGGATACGAGGCAGAACAGCTGACGTTGAGTCCATCGTGTTGTTCTGACAGAGTGATGGTCTCCTGGATTGTAGTCGTGAAGGTTCCATCAGTGTTTTCCTCTGTGTGGTTGTGAGGGTCTGGTTTTAGACTCCAGGTGAGTGTAGGAGGGAAGTGTGGACAAGGAGTGAAAGCTGAGCAGGTTACAGTCACAGTCTGCTGCTCCCTCAGATCACCTGGGATGGTTATGGTGGGAACGAGAGCATCTGTGGGTTCAGGTCATGTGTAAGTTAACAGAACCTCACAGATATGTTGGTCTGTAAATTATGATTTTCCACACTGAAGGTTAGAAAAACAGAAAAAATGTTATGAACTAAGTCACAACACTAAAACTCACCTCTGTCACACGTTTACACAGAAGGTGGAGACGTTTACAGTTTGTGTCTAATATTGTGACAATGACTGTTGATAAATGAACATTTGTTGCTTAATTGTTCAATGTGATCAAACATCTAATTTGAATAATTCTGACTTACCTCTAACATTTATCTGTAGAGGATCACAAACAGCTGTTGCTCTGAACAGCTCGTTCTCGATCCTGAAGTAGTATTTGTCTGTGTGTGTTGTGGTTAGATTATAAAACATAGTGGAGCAGTTTCTCTGGCTCAGGTCTCCAGTAATATTCATTGGGTAAATGTTAACTGTTCTACTGCTTTTGTAGATCACGTTGTCTGGGTTTGAGCCAAAGTTGAGGTGAGTTTTAATCCACACTCCGTAGGTGGTTCTGGTGCTGATGAACTGATTTTCTGGTTTAGTTCTAAAGTTACACGGGATCATCAGACAGGATCCACTCAGAGCCTCCATCGTCTTTGGTGCAGTGATGAATAGAGCTGGATCTTGGTCGTAACACTGAGCCAAAGCTCCTGAAAACGCAGATCACGAATATGGTCAATTTATCATGAAGTTCAGCGTCATTGTAAATATTAATTTAATGTTTTATGTAAGTGAATAAACTTCTCACCTGAAACACAGACGACACTCAGTAACACGATGATCGTCTCCATGTTCCCTCGACTCGCTGCCCTGCTTAGCAAACACTGTTAAAGAAGTTTCTGGTTGTTGCTTCAGACCATTGTTAACTTCCTATTTACAATCACCCAGAAATCATTGACACCCACGAAGCAAGAATGAGATCAAATAGTTTAGATGAAGTATCTGTTGCAGCACAATGGAAGTTTACTTACATTACCAGATAAAACCAATTCCTTTCCATGTGTTTACAGCTTAAAAGTAAGACCAACGTTTTTTTGTGTGATAGTAATAAATAATAAATTGTTTGTTTTTTTTAAATGAGAGAAGTTGATGTTTATAGTAAATGAGCCGAGTTCACGGGTTGGTAGCAGAGCTGACGTCTACGCCGAAGAAGTGGAGACGAATCCGCCCAGTGACAAAGAAAGATGAGGCCGTTTCCACATATTGGCGACACAGATCAATATTAACCATATCAACCAGTGCTAAGCAGCAATGAAACAAACCGAGTACAAGTAGTTTGCGTAAGATAGGTTTAAACCTGTGAACCATCATGTCTCTCGCTTCCAGCTTAGCGTCTGTCGCTGTTTGAAGTCACATTCTCACTTCCCCATCACACCACACATCACACATCACACATCACACCCGTCCTACTAGTAAGAAGTGTGTGATACTGTGGCTCCTCTCTCTCAGAAGCACTGCAGCTGGTAGCTAGCTTAGCTCTGATAGCATCTACCCCCCTCCACCAGCCAGAGTTTCTTGAATGTGTTTTAATGAATGACACAACTGCCCACATCGCACATAGTGACAGATGCAGCCTGATAGAAATAGAACTTTAGGCTGAGGACAGTCCTCTGAAAGCATTTACAGATAAATAGCGAAGACAAACTGTAGCTGGGTCTGTAGCTGAGCGACATCTAGGAACATGGACAGATGTGCAGGTTAACTCCGTTCTGTTTAGTTTATGTCCAGCTACTTCCTGATGTTTTGTCCTTCACTGTCTGCTTTTCAGCAGGTGAAGCTCGTCCAAGCTGAGAAACCGGTGAGTGATGGTCAGCAGCTTAATGTTCATGTCACAGCCGTTGGCCTGCGTTGGGCTCGTTAGGTTTCCTCCTCTGTGAGGGTCTGACCTCTGGATGCAGGCGTCAACAGAATTCAAAGAATGGAAATGAACATATGTCCCCTGCTTCTGTATGGACACGTCACAGGAAAACGTGAAACAACGAGCTTCAGAGAAAAGCTTAAAACATCACTTTAGTTATAGACATGTATAAAAAGAACAGATTGGCCAAAGTGCTTGTGAAGCATTTACAAAGCAGACACAGTTTATGAAGAATAAAGGACGGTGTGTGAAGGCATCAACGCTCAGAGAGGCCGGACAGGCCTGCGCTCACGACCGTATAACTACTGGCATCGGTGCCTGTTCATATTGAAAAGCAAACGACTGAAGATCTAACATGAAAGTGAATTTGCACATGATCGTGTCGACAAACTTCAGCTGTAGCCTGTTTCCAACCAGTAGCAGGTTGACTGAACAAGCAAGACATTGATCACACAGTTACTTCCTGTTGTGCTTAAAGTGTTTTCACATTTTAACGTACTGAAGCTGAATAATATAATAATAAAGACAGTAATACAAAATACAATAGAACCTTTTCCAGACCTTCACTGTAACAGTGTGTGGTTATCTGTGGCTCCACGTGGTTTCTGCCTGTCAAACCTTTTGGACTGATTTAACTATTTATAGAACACGGCTGATTTTTCGTTTTGTCAGTGTGATCAGACTTGGGCATAGTTATCGGTTAGACATAGTCAGTTCAGCATTTCTTTGCTTGTAATGAAATTGTAAGTTGTTGAAGTCTGCACGTTTCAACAGTGCTGAGCAGCTCCTATCCTCCTAAACATAGCGATCAGGGTTAGGGTTAGCTTATAAGTGCTTCTCGCTCTTTAAAGTTGGAGTCAGAACTCATCCGTCTTTATTGGAGGAGCCCATTTTATTAAAATGGAGTTGACTGAATATATTTAGCAGATTCACGCTGACGGATTACATAAAAACTGACTGTAGAAGGCAAAAATAGCTGTGCTCAGAATAGCTGAAGACGTAAACGAGCCGGAGATGAGGAGAAAGCACTGAGAGAAGCTCATCCTAACAATTCACTAGTGTCCTCTTTACATCAGACTTCAACAATCAGGGTTGGAGCCAGTTCGGACCCGTTGGTCACACTCCAGGCCACGTTAGTACACAGATGTTTGGTTCCTCTGAAGTAGGTTGAGCCACGTCATTGAGGATGAATGAAGACGTGGCATGAATAAAGCTTTGAGTGAGCTGCCCGTTGAAAATGATGAGACGTAGTGCAGTTCACCAAAAATAAACCAAAGCAGAACCTGAAAACGGACTCGGCTTCAGTACAGTTCCACAGATCCTGAGAAGTAAAAGACGACAGAGTTCAGCTTATTCTTACACAGAAGAAACAAATCATCAGAACTGGTTGAAGATCTCAGTGAAACATGGCTGAACTAGAAACAGCCACGTGTCTGATAATCAATGGCAACATATGAAAACGGCTGCAAAAGCATCAAATATTGCTGAATTAAATAACTAATTGTGACAATTCGCCCTCCGACCACAGGAGGGTGCTCGTGTTCACCCTTCTTCTTTGTTGGTTTTTGTTTCGTCTTGGTTCCTGTTTTAGTTCATTAGTGTTTTCATCTGTGTTTGATTTCCTGTTTGTTTTGTATTTAAGTTCCTCGTTTTGTTTCCCTCGTCGTTGGCTGATTAGTAGTGTTACGTAGTAGTGTTATCATTGATGTACCCGGATTCGTTCGTTTTAGTGTTACCTCTTCATTGTTGTTACTGTTCGTCAGTAGTGTTACAGATTATTAGTCCCTCTTTAGTGTTACCATGATTGTCGTCTGTGTCAATGCTGATAGTCATCTGGGTTCCAGAGTACGTATGGGTGTTGTTATTCAATAGTGTTCTTTTGTGTTCCTTGTCATTCGTGTTACTTTGTGTGCTTCCTGTTACTGTGCGTTCAGTAGTGTGCTGGGTATAGTTGAGTTGCTTATTAGTAGGTGTTTTGTAATTTGGGGTGGTGTGTTCCTTGTTACCGTTTTAGTGTTAGGTTTTGGGTTTGTGGTGTTTAAGTATTTTCGGGTTAGATGTTAAAACTTGGTTCTGGTCTGATGCCTGTCTCTGTTAGTGTCAAAGTTTGTGGCGTAGCGTCCTTGTTTAGTTATTTACTTCCGTGTTTGTTTCTTGTTCACATTTGTCCTTTTTCTTTATATTAAATCATCATTTATTCTTTAATCTGGAGTCTATGGTCGTGCAAGTGGGTTCTCTCCTGTCTCTCCTGCAGAGAACAAAGTAATTGCGAGGCTATTCCTGCCCCTGGGACTCCGGTTCTAGTTTATGGTAGAGTGCCAGATTGTAACACTAATAACAAACACTGAATTATTACACACCAAAAAATAGTGAGAACAGTTTTTATAAGCCACGTGTTATATGTGTTTATTTAAAATAAGCACAAAGATGCTCAGTAGACCATAAACAGGAATAATTACAACAGCATGAACCTTTAAGATTTGCAAACGGCCACAGAGCCCTGTCAGCCTGCAGGGGGCGCCACCGAGCCCGTGGTTCGAAATCCTGCTGAAACTCATCAAGTCGGTCAGCGCATGTAACTTCTGAGACGGACATGCACGTGTTGACTTTAATCACAAATGTAAAACAGTAATTAGTTGAACTAAACATTTAACAGTTTTTCTTTTTCCTTCGCCTTCTTGTTCCTGATGTGTAGGTCGACCTGCAGAGTAGCTCTCAGGACCGACGGGTCTTTAACATACTGAAGTATCTAGACAGCAGCAGGCTAACGTCCTGTTCGGACGTGACACACACGCCCAGCGTACCGGCCACATAGAGCTGCTTCACTTGTGCAGGAGGAAGCTGAAGACGACGTGTAGATGAGCACTGCTGCGACGTGAAGCTAGTGTCTATGAGCAGGCCAGTAACGGCTCCAGGAGCATCTGTGGGTTCACATCACGACGTAGAACAGATGAAGGCTCACAGCTCGTAGTAGATCCTGTCGTGTTTGTGTTGAATGTGGAACCATTCAGGACACGTTGCTTGGTCACAGGCTGCTGCTGGTTCAGGTCGTTTCTCTGTGGAGGGAACGTTCACCAACAGTCTAATGGTTTAAATGCGTCTCACCTCTAACGTTTGTCAGACATGTTGCCTTCGCTGACCCACTGACTCGGTAGCAGCACGTGTGTCTGTGCGTTACATTAGGAAACGGTGCAGGTTCTCAGCTTCCTGCTGATTCTCTGACTTTGAATCACGTAATGAAAAATCACCAAAGACAGGTTTCACTTCAAGAAGTCGTTTATTTCTCACCAAACAAGCCACAACGGGAGAAGAGGAAAGGACGAGAGGATCACAATGAACCTTGAGCAGAGGTTGAACACGAAGACGAATATTTCAGAATTCACACATCTACGCGTCTGGATGACGCAGCTTATCGACGCACATCTGGACCAATGAAAACTCTTGGGTCTGAACATGGACGCGTGAAGCAGTTGGTAGATGGTCCATCTATGGCGACGCCTCGCCTGCTGCTGACGACTCCATCGCAGCGTTGTCTCTTCCCGCCGTGTCCTGTGGAACCAGCACAGACAGCGATGTCAGCTGTCATGGTGCCACATGGCACCGCGGTGGACCCGTTGGACCAGTGCTCGCGTGTGTTCTGTTCTAGTGCGACGGCTGTGAAGACACCGCTGAGGAAATGTTTGTGGTTTCCTGTTTCCACAGCGTTGCCTCGTCAGTCAGCAGCTTTTAGTGGGTGTTGAACAAACACTTAATATTTGTACTTTCCTGCATGACGTCCATGTGTCATCCCACGTGCTGCAGTGGAGGTTCGGTCCAGACCGGTGCAGACTGGGTTTCATCAGAGCCGATGAGAACCAGCTGGGCTGGAGCGTTGACACATGAGTGACTGGTGGCGGCAGAACCCTGGTTCTGTTCTGACTGAGGAGCTGGATCGTATTTCTTGGTTCTGTTCTGGATTCTAACTCCTGCTTTTTTGGGTCATGTGGTCTCATCTTATCACTCTTTAAACCTAGAATCCAGCATCTTACCTTGACCGGGTTGGTGAAGGATGTTGGTCCAAAGCGGCTGAAACAGAACCAGGACGCTGTGATGAGGATGTTCTGTCACATACACACGACCCAAATGTGAAATGACTGATGTGAAGGTTCTCACCGCTCACAGATGATGCAGATACTGAGCAGAATCAGAAATCCCAGAATTATTTTCAGTGTGAGATGAACAACATCCACCCGAGCTTCATAACCTGCAACAAACAGAGTGAACATCCACCTGAATTTAAAGGAGCGACGTACAAAGAAAATGGGTCCAGTAACAAACTGTGGTCGGCTTACGTGAAACACTGAGAGTCACCACAGTCTGTGCTGCCTTGACGCCTCCAACCACAGGATACGAGGCAGAACAGCTGACGTTGAGTCCATCGTGTTGTTCTGACAGAGTGATGGTCTCCTGGATTGTAGTCGTGAAGGTTCCATCAGTGTTTTTCTCCCTTTGGTTGTGAGGGTCTGGTTGTAGACTCCAGGTGAGTGTAGGAGGGAAGTGTGGACAAGGAGTGAAAGCTGAGCAGGTTACAGTCACAGTCTGCTGCTCCCTCAGATCACCTGGGATGGTTATGGTGGGAACGAGCAGCTTCTCTGGCTCAGGTCTCCAATAATATTCATTAGGTAAATGTTAACTCTTCTACTGCTGTTGTAGATCACGTTGTCTGTGTTTTCACTAAATCTTGAATCATTTTTAATCCACACTCCGTAGGTGGTTCTGGTGCTGATGGACTGATCTTCTGGTTTAGTTCTAAAGTTACACGGGATCATCAGACAGGATCCACTCAGAGCCTCCATCGTCTTTGCTGCAGTGATGAACAGACCTGATTCATCAGGACACTGAGCCAAAGCTCCTGAAAACGCAGATCACGAATATGGTCAATTTATCATGAAGGTAAGTTTCAGTGCTATGTTTGGTATAATTATACTGAAACATCTTATAGTCAGAACAGATGAAGTTCACGTTGTAAAGATGTAGATTAATGCTTTAAGTGCGTGAACAAACGTCTCACCTGAAGCACAGAGGACACTCAGTAACACCATGACCGTCTCCATGTTCAGACATTAACTGGAGACATAAAATGTTTCTTTACACTGGTTTTACTTGCATCGTAGTACATGAAATACAAAGGTTAAGAAGTAAAAGAAGTAAAGATGTTTCCTCACCAGCACGAAAGACGAGTTTGTTTTTATGTTGGTTCAACCAGATTCACTAAGCTGTTGAGTTCGTGCCCAGTGAATGAGGATGTTAGATGGCATAACTGTCCTTACATATTTCTATCTTACACAGAACTGACTCATCCCTGCTTCCTGTTTTGAGCTGGCTCACTATCTTTCCTTAGCTGTTCAGTGTTTCAGCCCCCAATCGTCAGACCTGTTCTTTTTAAACACAGCCCTGTTTAACTGTGGCGTTTAGTCTCTGGTCATGGAGACAAGTAGGTCGGCCACAAACACTTGAATCATTTGAGCTCAGATGTGGAATAAATACAATGGTTGATTTGTAATTGATTTGGTTTTACAGTAATACACAGTTGTTGGGTTTTGCAGTTTATTCTTGGAAGGACCCAAATGTTTCACATGAAACAGGTTAAAAATTTCACAGGATTTCTGCATCAGTCTGTTTTCTACACACAGGCTAACCACAAAGAACAAGCGCTGCTTTTTATGCGCACGCATCTTGAGAAACAACCTCGAGAACATGCAGCAAACGAGCCCAGCGTTCTTAACTACGACGGGCTTTGAGCCGCCCACACCCGATGCACCAAAGGCTCAGAAACCAGAGCAGATCCCAGGTCAGACGGGCTTGAGCAGGGGATGAGACGAGAGGCAGCGACGACACATTCAGGTCATTTCAGTCGTGAAAACACTTGAAACGTTGTTTACCTGCGAAAGTGTTAATTCTCTGTAAAGTTAATATGTCTGAGACTAGTGACTGAACCTATTTCATACGTTACACTGTAGGCATCCAGTGAAGCGTTTAGGCTAAATTAAAGTGATGCTGTATTCCCCTGGCTGTGAGTCAGTCTGTTGACGAAAGTTATAACATTTAGTCCTGAAAGAAAATCCTTTAGGAAGAAATAGTGAACTAGACACAGTAAACGCTGATCCAGTCATAGTGAACATCTCTTCCTCTCCTCATGCTGATGACTCGGCCACAGCGTTGACGTAGTCTCCTGCTGCCGTGTCCTGTGGAACCAGCACAGAGTGGTGTCAGTGATCTGCAGCTCACAGCGTTGTGAGCGTTTTAATCTGGAACGTTAGCCGTGTTGCTCTCTTCATTCCTGAGACCTGGAGATGATGAATCTCATCTAGTAACTTACCTTTGGTTTGTTGCAGGACCTGGATCTGAACAAGCTGAAATACAAACGGGAAAACGTGGATATCGTACAAAAACAAGTACAATTAGATTAATCACTGTTTGGTTATTAAGGGAAGTTGGTCTCACCACTCAAAGACAATCATTGTAGTGTAGAGTATCATAATCCCCAGGATTTTCAGTATGATGTGGACATTAACTCGTTCAATCTGTTGAGCGCCTGTAACACACCTGAGTGATCAGTCTCTGCTTAGTTCATTCAGATCAGCTTGATGTTTGACAGGATCCAGTAACAAACTGTGGTCGTCTTACGTGAAACACTGAGAGTCACCACAGTCTGTGCTGCCTTGACGCCTCCAACCACAGGATACAAGGCAGAACAGCTGACGTTGAGTCCATCGTGTTGTTCTGACAGAGTGATGGTCTCCTGGATTGTAGTCGTGAAGGTTCCATCAGTGTTTTCCTCCCATTGGTTGTGAGGGTCTGGTTGTAGACTCCAGGTGAGTTTAGGAGGGAAGTGTGGACAAGGAGTGAAAGCTGAGCAGGTTATAGTCACAGTCTGCTGCTCCCTCAGATCACCTGGGATGGTTATGGTGGGAACGAGAGCATCTGTGGGTTCAGGTCATGTGTAAGTTAACAGAACCTCACAGATATGTTGGTCTGTAAATTATGATTTTCCACACTGAAGGTTAGAAAAATGTTATGAACAAAGTAATTTCACTAAAACTCACCTGTGACATTGATTTGAACAGGATCACAAGCAGCTGTTGCCTTTACTGACCCGTCGATCCTGAAGTAGTATTTGTCTGAGTATGTTGTGTTTAGATTATAAAACATAGTGGAGCAGTTTCTCTGGCTCAGGTCTCCAATAATATTCATTGGGTAAATGTTAACTGTTCTACTGCTGTTGTAGATCACGTTGTTTGGTTTTTCTCTAAATTGTGAATGAGTTTTAATCCACACTCCGTAGGTGGTTTCGGTGCTGATGAACTGATTTTCTAGTTTAGTTGTAAAGTTACACGGGATCATCAGACAGGATCCACTCAGAGCCTCCATCGTCTTTGGTGCAGTGATGAATAGACCTGGATTTGGGTAGTGACACTGAGCCAAAGCTCCTGAAAACACAGATCACGAATATGGTCAATTTATCATAAAGTTCAGCGTCATTGTAAATATTAATTTAATGTTTTATGTAAGTGAATAAACTTCTCACCTGAAACACAGACGACACTCAGTAACACGATGACCGTCTCCATGTTCCCTCGACTCGCTGCCCTGCTTCGCAAACACTGTTAAAGAAGTTCCTGGTTGTTGCTTCAGACCATTTTTAACTTCCTCATTTACATTCACCCAGAAATCATTGACACCCACGAAGCAAGAATGAGATCAAATAGTTTTGATGAATTATTTGTTGGAGCACAATGGAAGTTTACTTACATTACCAGATAAAACTGATTCCTTTCCATGTGGTTACAGCTTAATAGTAAGACCAACGTTATTTGTGTGATAGTAATAAATAATAAATTGTTTTTTAAATAAGAGAAGTCGATGTTTATAGTAAATGAGCCGAGTTCACGGGTTGGTAGCAGAGCTGACGTCTACGCTGGAGAAGTGGAGACGAATCCGCCCAGTGACAAAGACAGATGAGGCCGTTTCCACATGATTCTAGTCGTCTGAGGTCCCCCCCCCCCCCCCCCCCCCCCCCCCGGGCCAGTATTTCTTAAAGCGGCGGTTTGCCGGAAGAGGACGAACTGATTCAGAACATAGATAATGTTAATAGTGAATGACACAACCGCCCACATCGCACATAGTGACAGATGCATAGAAATAGAACTTTAGGCTGAGGACAGTCCTCTGAAAGCAAGTGACATCTAGGAACATGGACAGATGTGCAGGTTAACTCCGTTCTGTTTAGTTTATGTCCAGCTACTTCCTGATGTTTTGTCCTTCACTGTCTGCTTTTCAGCAGGTGAAGCTCGTCCAAACTGAGAAACCGGTGAGTGATGGTCAGCAGCTTAATGTTCATGTCACAGCTGTTGGCCTGCGTTGGGCTCGTTAGGTTTCCTCCTCTGTGAGGGTCTGACCTCTGGATGCAGGCGTCAGCAGAATTCAAAGAATGGAAACGAACATATGTCCCCTGCTTCTGTATGGACACGTCACAGGAAAACGTGGAACGACGAGCTTCAGAGAAAAGCTTAAAATGTCACTTTAGTTGTCTGAAGGTTGAGTCATGGCAACTGGACTTCTTCTAGTTAGTAGAAACGTTTCACCACCTATCCAGGTTGCTTCTTCAGTCTGTGGGAAGTTGGTGGAGACCACTAATTTATCCTCCAGTTGAGTTTCACTTAACACTTGTGAAGAATGGGCTCGTTATGCGAACAGAGGGGGGTGTGAGGGTAGTGAGTAGGTGTGAATCCTCAACTACCGTGACTCCTCCTACAACCATTAAAGGGTCGTTAAGTGTCTCCTTTGTGGGGGACGTGTGAAGTGGCCTTGATCTTCCTGGGCATAGTTGAAAGGGCAGCATGGTAAATGGGAGACAAATTGTGTCTGAGGCCCCCCCCTCTGTTGAGAGAGGGGCTGTTTACCTGGACATGTATGGCTTCTCTGACGCCTCGTTCAAACCACCTGTCTTCTCTGTCCAGAATGTGAACGTTGTTGTCATCAAATGAGTGGCCTTTGTCTTTTAAGTGGAGATACACGGCAGATACTGGTCCTGATGTGTTGTTCCTCCTATGCTGGGCCATCCTCTTGTGTAATGGCTGTTTGGTTTCACCAATGTATAGTTCCGAGCACTCTTCACTGCATTGAACTGCATCTGGGGTAGCCACAGGTCCTGAGAGCTGCCCTTACATGCATGTTCTCCTTCGTCTTGGCTACAGTGGAAGTGGGAATGTTCTCCGCTCTGTGGTTCAGGGCCCTGATGACTCCTAGTTTGTGCTGAAGGGGGTGATGAGAGTCAAACAGAAGATATTGGTCTGTGTGGGTGGGTTTCCTGTAGATTTCTATTTCCAAGCCGCCGTCATTCCCTCTGGATGCCCGACTCGTGTCTGCTCTGTTATAATGTATGTGAGCATATTTAAAGTTTATTTTAAAGGTGGAGGTTTACCCTGTGCATCCAGACAGTCCAGGGCCAGAACACCTTAAACGCAAAACATCCGGGAGTCAAACATGAGTGACTGTCATCTGCTGACGTCTCACCCGTCACTGCAGTTCTGGTTCTACTTCAACAACGTGATCCCTCCCCAGTGACGGTAGCAGGTGGACTGACCGGACCGTGGCAGGGTGGGATCCCCTCCTGGCACTCGACACAGCTGCTGTTCACCTCAACCTCTCTGGGTTCAGAAAAGCACAGAGGCATCAGAAATAGGTGCAGAAATACTGCAATGAACTGAATTTGCAGGAAGCAGACTGAGTATTATTGTATTATAGGAGCCAGCAGAGCAGAGAGAAGCTGCTCTGCTCTGCTGGTCAGAGCGTTGCTGTGTCTCACCCCTGCAGCAGGTTACAGGCAGACACACAGCGACCTCTACACGTGAAGTGTTCGCTGGCGATGCACATGGTTGGACCTGGAGCCCAGCAGCCGTCATCCGTACACTCAGAGTCGCGGGTTTCAGTCTGTTGTTCTGTGGAGCAGAGAAACGACGTTTCTGCCTTTGTCAGGCTTTGACCGAATAAAACTAACCTCAGATTTCAGGAGGGTTTTTGATGCGCGTTGATGGTCTGATCGCTGGATTTGAACAGGTGGGTCCACTGCTCAGGTTTATTGTAGCAGAGCTGGCTGTTCTCCTTCAACAGCACCTTCCCAGCACTGACTTCCTTCAGAGAGCGCAGACCCAGCCAGCGCAGGTGCTTCGCTTTCACCACCACCAAACTGTGGTTTGATCTATGTGTTGTTCTTCCTCTGATGATCTCCAGGTTCTCAAACACTGACAGAGAGCTCATATTCTGTGGTAATAATAATCCAATTACATATTGCATCTTAGTGGGAAATGAAAAGCACTGGTACATTTACTCATTTTCTCCATTGTAAAAGTATGTAATGTTTGCAAACATTATACAAACCAAACCATATTTAACTTTGTAATATTGTAAATTTGTGGTATGTGCCTTTAAGAGTGGGCTGACCTGCTTAACGAGTAACAGAGATCTCATAAGAGGAAGACCTCTCACTTGGCTACAGTGGAGGGTATGGATGCACCTATTTTAAGTGAGAAATAAAAGATAAATAAAACTTTAGCAGTTACCATAGTCTGAGAAGAACATGTACGTCATAGCAATGCACGTCATTAAAAATGTCATAAAGCCCGTAGAAATATACGTAAATAGCCGCGTATTCTGTTTTCAGTATTTAGAACAAATGTTACTGTTGTAAAAACGAGCTTATTATTTCTAACTGGAGTGATCCATCGTTTTGCGCGTAAGCGATCTTTGTGTCGTACGAACGCTCCCGCAGCTTCAGCGCTCGAAGCACCAACTGTGGTTTGTGGTCACGCTGCTGTGCAGATGCATCGCTCGACACTTTCTGGTGCAACGTTTTCACCGACAATTAAAACGTCAGCGTCGCGTGAACGAGTAGCGTTTTGGTTTTTTTTTTTTTTTGTTTTTGGTGTGTGTGTCAGGACACATCCGGAACAGCAGGTGACAGCGAGTGACAGGAGGCTGACACTGACAGGTAGGCTCTCAAACGACCATTAGCGGCAGCTTGGAGCCATTTCAGGCTCCCTCGTTGTCGGGTTAAGGCGGATAAGACGCTGTGCGCGCGGTGTCACGCCAGGCTCGTGGCGGGAAGGAGCCAGACAGCAGGTGAGAGCCGCTGCTGCCGCTGATGGAGCTAACGTTAACTTAAAAAGTTTTGACGCGTCCTGCTGACAGGGCGCAAAACCGAGCATCACGTTCGCGCTGCTGATACACAGGGTCTTTGTGGAAGCCGATATGACGTCACGCACGTGCAAACGATAGCCGCGGTTACAGCTGGATTCCAGTCAGCTGATTAGTTGAGTTCAGAAAACTCAAGAGGAGGCAAAAGGCAGACTTCTATGCCGAGTTCTCCAGTCTCTCCATCACTCACACACCAGACACATGTTGTCCGATACTAAAACCACAACATCGCAATAACTGACCTCCAGAGTTTCATCCGTACAGTACATTTAACCTCTGGCCTGACCTTTAATTAATCCCACACAGCTACACACTCACTTCCTCATCCTCAAAGACGTTCCGAGGGGCAGTAGGGATCACCAGCTGCTGTCAACGTTCCAGTGGAAACTCTTGATCCATAACTCTTTGTGCTGCCACACAAGCTCGCTGGCCCAGTCGTGTGTAGATCTGTGTGCAGTGCTGCTTTGTATGAGTTGCGTTATGTGAGCCGTTTGTGTTTGGCTTGATGTGATGCTGGGAATGTCTACCACAACGCAATCATAATCTACCAGTTATTTTTATCCAAAACTATCAGACCACTAGTGAAAATCTGAACGATTTCCATGTATACTCACTCACCACTTTACATCCATCTCATTCTGGGTTGAATCCTTCCTTCAGGCGTGTCTTACTATTTCCCTGCATAGATATAAAGTTATGGAGATATTTCTTAGATATTCTGGGCCATACTGATGGGACTTCAGTGTTACAAATTGCGACCCCCTCTTCTGTTCAGTTTACTGTATCCAACGATGTGTTAAACAATGGCCGCTGGAATTGCTGTTGCAGCTCGAGCCAGTGTGACTCTTCACCTCTGGCTTTCCACAGAAAAGCTGCTCACTGGATATTTTCCATTTTTAGATCATTCGGTGTGGTTTTAAATAGAATTAAAAGCAGGGGGTGCGCTCACTTTCGCACATGACTCTAATTACTTTAAACTATGACTTATCGTCTCATTATGAAGCTCTGTGTCACGCTGTGTTCACGCTTGTTCCATTCACCATATTCCTACTTACGGTTAGTAGACGCTGCAACAGACACTAGTGGATTTCCTGTCTGGTCTAATAGTGAAAGCTTATTAGGTTTCACTCTTTGTACTGCCTGCTCTTCCTTACTGACCTCTCTCTCTTGTATCGAATAGCTAACCAACCATATCCTTGCTGGACGAAATATAGTTGCCCTGACATATTCCCGTCATTATACCACAGGAGTACAAAATGATGTTCTGAAAGAAATTTGCAATTTCAGTTTCTTGTAAGCGAAAGGTGATGGAATTCAAAACACTTTTGTTTTGTTGAGTGGTGCCGTGTTGACTGCATCAGTTGTGGGAGGCTGCATGAATGAAAGAATGTTTGTGTTGGTAGTGAAGTGCATGAATCAGCAGTGACTGCAGTGAAACATACAGTAGATAATGAGGTTGTATTCAGTCTGCAAATCCCAATGAATTACAGTACAGGCCTACACGCTTATTTACAAAAGAGAACAGGATAAAGGGCCTTGTTGTGGCTGATGCATTTTGGATTTGGACTGTGGGCATAATGTTTATGTGTTGCAAGATCGTGTTGGTATTTATATAAACACCACCAATGCTTAGTCACAAACATAAATGCAATAAATAGACGTATAAAAGTATCGGTAGTTAAAAACAAAATAGATTTCACACTGTGGAAAGTATAACAGGCCAGTGAGATCGCCTTCAGTAAACTTTGGTGACAGGACACAGTCTTTTCTTGTTCTCTTGTTGATCCTGATGGTCACTGTGGTTGTGCTTCATTTGGACACGAGAGCTGTCCCAGTTGGTGTCACTGCTTGGTGTGTGCCTGCTTTATTTTTGGCATTTCTTATACCCTCTAGAGGCCGGATGGTGTTTGTGTTTCTTCTATGTGCCGCTCATAAATCACCTTCTCCTCCCTGTTCTCGCTGCCGACGGCGTTGCATAACCGACATGTAAAATGTACTGGGAGAAAGGTGATGTTGCTGACATGTTACAAATTGTCCTCAAGTGAAACATTTAGCTTCTTGGCTTCTGCCAGTAATCGATGTGTAGCGGATGTCGATCAATGATTGACATGCCTTGGGAGTTTTGAAACTGCCAGACTGGTGTGTGTGTGTGTGTGTGTGTGTGTGTGTGTGTGTGTTTACAGTTCACGCCTTAGGGCTTGTAAGCCATTGCTGTGCATTGTCCTCCCGCGTGCTGGTGTCACAGTTACGTGCATAGTCTGTTTTCAGGCGGACAAAGGAGTCATTCGTGGAGGGCATGTAGGGAGGGAGAACAGTGTGGCGTTTCTCCCTGTTTTGAGCTTCCTCTCTGACACTGGAGGCTCCAGTCAGCTACTCTACTAGGTGGTGGGTGGACTGTGTCCTCCTGTGTCTCGACGAATTGCGTTGACTAATTCGTATTGCCCTCGCCTTCACACAGGCATTCCTACCCCATCCCCAGACCTGGCTTGGAACAACATCAAGTCAGTTCCTATCAAACACTGGAAGCTGCTGTGGCGGTGGCCCATTGTAGCTTATGGATTCAGCAAACTGTAGAGAAGGCAGACTTGTATCAAATTGTGTGTGTCCCATGTTGAATTTACCCGGCATCACACTGTGAAGTTCATTTGACTGCCGTAGTTTTATTTTTCAGGTGTCACTGTTATGAGCATTCTGCATCTCTGTGGTTAACTGAGTTCATGAATGAGTCATCGATGACTGCTGAAAGCTTGGCTCCTGCCTCGCCTCGCCTCACTCTGACTTGAAGGAGATAAGAGATCAAACAAAGAGTTGTGGGTGTTAAAACTAGACTATATAATCAGTGCCGGAGGGTGATTTTTCTTCATCCTAAAGCAATGATTTGAGAGCATAGATTATTGATATTGATGATTGTTTACAGATTCGCATGAAAGAAACGTTTACAGTAGGTGCCACATATGTTGACACCACTTTACTATTTTCTCTTTCATTTCAAAAAAGCCTTTCTTTCAAACTGTAATGTGATCATATTGTTGTTTGGTTGTGTTTTCAGACAATCCCTGCAACACACTCTTGGGTTTGCACTTACCAATGGATGGAGATGAAACCATGTAACCATGTGCCAGCCTTGCAGTGCGGTGGGTTTGTAGATGGGAAAAACCACACGTCAGTGGACTGGGGGCCTTGTCTGCATGTGGCTGAGTTGCTGTCACTAACCTGAGAGGAATTAAATCCAGGTTTCTGTAGCTCAAATATTGCAGGTAAGACGATTGTCTGTATGTACGTGCACATACATTCAGGCCATTGCGCTTTATCAGTGGCTTGTCTTTCACACAGACTGTGTACTTTGCATATTGTTGCTATAGTGTGCCCTGTTTAAACACAAGCGTTTTACATTTACTTTCTATGTACTATTCTCTTTGTGTGTGTGTGTGTGTGTGTGTGTGTGTGTTCAGAGAGAGAGAGAGAGAGAGAGAGAACTTAAAAAGTAAATAGCTCAAACATTCAGACACACATTAAATGCATTGGGGATGATGTAATGTTTCTTGAGTGTGTTAGTTAGTCACAGACTGACATAGGATAGAAAAAGAAACCTCAAGGTCTTCATGATGCCCACTAAATAATCACAACATGGATGTGGGTGACCATTTCCTGTTTTAGTAGGTCTGTGTAGTTAAGAGAACAATTTTCACTGTCTATGTGCAATGAAAAGTTACCAAATAAGAGTTCTTAGCAGATGAGGTAGCTTGGTGGGGAAGTGAGACTCACACTGGCACTTTTTATAGAAACGCCTCTGTTTCTTGGCCATAAACAAACCCACACTCAGGATGCTGGGCAGCCAGACACTCCCAAGCAGGTGTGTGCCAGCCTAGAAATAATAATTAGAAGTTAAGTGGAGGAAAATTGGTAGGAACATCTCGAGTGGTGGCTTTGTGAGAGTGGGGTGCGTTCGCTGACAGCTGGTGCATGCTGGTCATTTACATACAGTATCAGGGGACATTAAGTACTACAGGTACCGCGACTGTGTAAATCTATGAGATGAGATGAGTACTGCATAACGTAAAGAAAAGCAAATTCAGGACTGGATTCAGGAGTGTATACAATAGAAGCAGATGGAAAAGAGAGACACAATATGAGGGTGAAGGTGAAACAGGTTCAAAGCGCGCTGGGAAGCAGAGAGGAAGCTCCCAGAATAGCAGCAGCCACCAGTGAGTGTGCTTTTTGTGGAGAGTGCCTCTGAATGCTTGGAGAGCCTCAGGGGCCCAGACTGACAGAGGAGAACTTGGAGGAAAGGGAGCCTCTGGGAGTCGCAGTCTATATGCGTTTGGGGGGTGTGACGGAGAGGACGGTGTTATTTTAACCCCGAGCTTGCATCCGGCTGTCACACCATACCCTCCTCCGCTCTCGTTTGCTTACTCATCAGTTGTCACATGCCTCAATGCCATCCCCAGGCTTTTTACCTTAGCCGCCCTTTCACCTTTAGCTCTTGTTTGTCTTCATAATCCTTTCCCGTTTTGTTCTATGAAGATAGATGAGTATCGCTTTACCACCACCCAAGGACTTGTGTGCTGTCTTTCACCTTCAGGTGCATTTTACCCATGTTACCGCTTCAGGTTTCCTGTTTAGGTGGCCCTGTAATAGATCACCCCGTAACTTTAGCAACTTGCAGCAATGGACCAGAGGACTAAGGTTTCACCATAGTTTTAAAGTTGGGTTTGTTCTCATTACTTATTGAAGATCATTTGTTTTTTTTTTCTTGTTTCTGTGTTTTGGTCCCTGCATTTTAATCGTCTTTTTCTAAAGACAAACACTCTGACCTTTGGACTCGTGTGTGTATTGTTGTCTCAGTAGTTTTCTCATCTCTTACTCATTTTACATAGAGGGGACCAGAATAGCACCTTTCATTTGACCACGTATTTAGACTCACTGGGCCTTTAGTTGACAACTTTACAAATGGAGACTAGAAAAGAATTTGAAATCCCATTGGTCATGTTGTTTTAGGCAGAAATGATTGATCTGGCCTGGAATTTTCTTAATACTAACACAGCTCTGCACGTGATTGGTGGTGAGGGTCGTCTGCTTTTTCCAAAAATAGATTCCCTGGAAGTTGCAGATGCGTATTAACAAGAATTATTACTATCTAATCTGTTTAATTTTAACAGTAGTCTGCAGCCTTTTCTTAACTGGACAGAATCAGTTTATTTATAACTATAACTTTAACTATATAGTAGTACTTCGTTTGCGTAAATATTCTGCAAGTCTTTTAGGTTGTTATTATCATGAGTGTATCAAGATAAACAAATCTGAGCAAAGCTGCTTGCTTTTAAAGAGTCACCGTCTTCTCACCGCTTCATGCTGCCCCCATGTGGTCAGATGGATAAATAGTAATAGCAGATTTGTGGAAATATGCTAACTTGTCTGTTAGTCTTTCAGTCGCCATGCAGGAAATCACAGTATGTTCACTGTTTGTTCAGACTGCTTCATAAAGGTGTTTAATCAGCTGTGTGATCATTTTGTGATCTGTCGTTTCACAGACCTACATCCACATTGATGTAAAGCCAAGTGATTGTTCTCCTCTGCAGGTTGATTCTAGTGAAGCTATAAGATTTGCTGGTTTAATAATACGCTTTGAATAAGATGTTAAGCCAAATGAAATATTATTTGTTGGGGGTTATAGTGCCACGTATGGGATCTGCTTTTATTTTAGAACGACAGGGTTGGCATGAAAGATGCTGGTGTGAATGGGATAGTGTGTTTGCGCACGCGCACACACGGGCCTTGGCGGGATCCAGATGGCAGAGCTTTAGTTGCTGATGATTTGCATGCAGTACCTCATCACCTGTAACCTTCTCCTCCTCCTCCCCCCCTGTTCCACTCACCCTGTCCTCTCCCACCCTGTTCAGCTCACTGTTGCCCCACACGCTTCAGAATGCCCCCTTAACTTCTACCTGTCCATCCTGTCCAACACCACACAATTGCACTCCCATCCAGCACTTTGCAGAAAGACAGTATGAGAACTGAGGATTATATACTGTAGCATAGAGCTCCATCTATCACTCTGTCTGTCCGTTTGCTCACACACACACACACACACACACACACACACACGCGCGCGCGCACACCCGCCTCTGTCTACAGTGGATTTGCGGAGCGTGACTGTTCCCCTCTGATTCAGTCGAAGTGGAAATCTTTCTGGGAAAGGTGTGATGAGAGAGGATTTATTGAGGATAATGTTTCTCCTGACAACTCAATGACATATTACTTGTTCAACAGTAAATGGAAGTTATTAGGAGGTCTTGACCCACCCGTATTTGATTCCAACCAGGGAGTCAGGGACAAGCCATATGTCAACAACACATTTGTATTAAGCTTAGAGTTGTGGTGAAAGGAATGTCTCAAGGCTGGACATGGACGTCTTTACCTCCAATGTGCCAGTGTAATAGTAGGACAATGCGATATTTACTTGCACTTAAACTAAAAAAAATACAATAATTCAATTAATTAAGCTCTTTAGGTTGTCTAGTCTCAGATGGGTACATATTGTAAAGTAGCCCCAGAAGAAGAATATAGGATTTGGCAAAGGCTGCAACTCATAGGAAATGCATCTTGTTTTTTATTGTCCATTTTATTGTTTGGCCTTTGTAGGCGTTTGATGCTTTTGTTATCATAAATAGTACACAGAGCTGACATTAAGTAATGAGAAGAAGAGGGAAATCCATCCATCCATCTGTCTGTAGGCGTGTGAATGTCTCCAGTTCCCAGGCCTGTGTTTGCGCCTGGCCCACAATTCATTGTAATTGCTGACCACTGCACCAAATAATGGGGACACTCCCTCATTTACTGTATATTGTTACTGTAAGAGTAGAGAGATGGGTGGAGGTGAGTAGAGAGTGATGTAATACAGATAATGTTCATGAGGCTGTGTCTCATACTTAGTGTCTGTAAAACTACTTGCTCAATATACTGATAGATAATGTGTAAAATTATCAAATGATGCTACACCTTACTGCTATTTCAATTAGTTTTATAATCCTTTAACTATTAACTACAGTTTTGAATGAAAAACGAGAGCTTTTAGTTTATACTTGACTGTTTAAATTAAATTTGAAGAAATGCAGATATGTTCCTGTTTCTTCACAGTTCACACCCTGACCACAGATACATCATCTTCCACACTGGCCAGTGACTCATTTACTAAGCCCAGGAGCGCTGACCTCAGCCAAACCTCAGAGCCACCCGTCATTTCACGTCTACTCTTGTTTATCATCTGGTAGCGTGTTTTCCGTTTCTCACCCTTACTGAGGTGAAGTCATCTCTTAGGTCAACAAATCTGATCTCTGGCCACACATGGTGGGCGGGTGCTGGCCAATAACAAGACACCTTTTAGAAAGCTAACTATTAGCTGCTATGGGTCCACAAAACCAGGTCTGTAACACATACTATATAAAGGTAAAAAAAACCCTGTTAGAGGCAGAAGGTGATTCCTTATGCGTTGGGCTATACAGATAAAACATTTATTGCAATTTTATCAAGATCCAAAATATTTCCAAAGAAGATCTAATAACTCCCACAGATTTATCATACATACCTTCTGGAATACTGTCCAGTTACTGCTCTGATTTTATTTCCACCCTATGAGCCTTCTATTATACGAGACATTAGGGATTTCATCTCGATTCTGCTTAAAAGCTTACAGTTGCCCTCAGGGCCTGCAGTCTACCCACCGACAGTCCTAAAGAGACCGGAGGGACCCAGGGGTCGTCGTTCTTTTAGTCTTTAAGGACTCTTGAAGGGAGTGTTTTAATACTCTGTGATGCTTGGGCTGGGAACACTGTGCTGTTACACCCACAGCCTGTCTGCTTTGCTTCTACTTGCTCTTCATCACGGGAACAGAGAAGGCGTTTTACATGTTTTAACAGGCTTCGCTTTACACTACCCCTGACACAAGATGGCGGACAGAGGTGAAAGGTTGCAGCCCCAGAGCTGGATTAGTAAAGTGGTTTTCCAGGTTTGTGGAGGAGGCAGTAAGGTTTAGAAATAATGTATATATTTATAACTCAAACTCTATGTAGGACATAAATACTGAATAAAAAAGCTACGTATTAAAAATATTGGTATATTCATATAATATTGTATGAAAGTACATGAAAAAAACAACATCCTTCCTCTTTTGATGTATTGTCCACATATTTAGAAGTAAAAGAATGCACATATTGTCATTGTTTCATTACTGACATAACCTTTGCAATTCATCTTACAAGTGGATAACTGATTATAGTAATGTTTATTCTGTTGAATCCTCGCCTCCAGACCTGTAAATGCTTTATTTATCATGGCCTCAATGTCTTTTCTGTCTTTGACTAGTACTACTCTTCCTCTTTTGCCTTTCATCACCTCCCTGTTGTGGGATGCTGTAGCATTATAGCATTCGGTTGTGTGTCGTGTAGTGTCACTCTTCATGTCATAAAATTGATAAACAAAACATATTCACAATCCCCTTACGCGTATACTCCGTGACACGTGTCACAACCAGCATTTGTATGTATCGAATGCTTGTCTTAGCTTTGTGTATACGTTTGTGCTGAGTAGCATATAACAATTGCACAGTAAATTAAAGTGTGTGTGGTGTCTGCACGCATGAAAAACTCTGTTTGGTGGAAATATGTATTGACGCGTGTGTATGTGTGTGTTGAGCAGAGGTGTGTAATGTTGCGTGTCACATGTGCGGCAGCCGGCCTGCAGAGGAGCGGATTTAACAACAGAGCAGAGGCAGAGGAATGAGTGCAAAATATGTTGTTTAGTGGGTTGCGAAAAACTGGCCTGGACAGCAGCAGAAGACTGGAATGGACTCGGAGAGAGAGGCAGAGGGAGTAGAAAGAGGCGGTGGGGATCAGGCAGAAAGACACAAACAAGAGGAGGAAAGGGAAGGTAAAGAAGATGTGCATGAATCAATGAAAAGCCTGGTGCTATAATTTACAATAGCATTACTGTGACTGCAGCGATGCACACTACAGCTCTGTAAAGACCCGAGCATGAAGTAGTGTCATTGTTTCCTTATTCTATATTCTCCATGATCCAGATGTCCACTCATCAAGAATCCAGATGGCCTGGATGCCCTGCCTGTTGTAGAGAGGTGCTTTGACACACATACACAAAGCAGCATGGTCATGTTTTTCTCTCCCTCTCAGAGGGAAGATTAACTCTCCTCATTAGGGCTCCCCCGCCTCTCCTAGTCTCACATCCCCCTCCCTCCTTTGTCAGCATGCCACACCATCATTGGCTGCTTCTATCTGGACCACTGCTGACTGGATGGCTGTGACTACAGGCCACAGGAGAGCAGGGAGGAGGTGGGATGGGTTTATGTTGCCACGGTAATAGGAGGCAACCACTCACCAAATCATTGAGTCGCGGCTGAAATGGAAAAAAAAAAATTCTAGCGTAGGGGTGTGCAAAGAGGGTTAAAAGGTGAGGGATTGAGAGGAGGAGAGGAAAAACAATAACAGCGAGGGATTAGGCATCGACTGAGCAATCAGGAAGTCTATTTAGGACAAAGCGGCATCAAAAATCCTCCCAGACTTTAGCGGTGATCGCCAGAGCAGAGCTGCCAGTCCGGTTTGTGGGAGAGAAGAACCAACACAAAGGAAGGATGAAATCTAGCGAGTGACCGCTGGAAACTATCTCCTGGATGATGTGGAAATGTCACTTCTGGCAGCGAGTGAGCGAAGGTGAGCCGGATGGAGTACAGCCCGGGGCGCTGAAATAGAAGCGGAGACGGCATCGCTGGATGTGAAGCGTAAGCATCAGCACTAAGGCGAGGAGGACGAGAACAGTCGGAGATGAGCGTGGGGAGGCGGCACTGAGGGGAGAAAGTCATTATCTTGGTGTGGAATGCCACTACAGAAATAGAGCCTCCCGGTTTGTCACCTCCGGTGCCACACCTTGGCTGCATCCTCCCAGCACTGCAGCAGCTCCACCGAGGACCTATGGGAATGACATCTTTGCTTTCATGGACAGTTATGAGTTCATCTGGAGTTTTAATTTGAACAGCTTTTAACACTTATTTCCTTGCGATTGAAGCTGACTGAAAAGGACAAACTTTACATATGAAAAAAAAACTAAACAAAAAGCAAATGGTATTTTCCTCCAGAACTCTATCACTGTGACAACTCACTGTGCTCTCATTAACAAAACCCCCCCCCAAAACAAACGCTGACTCAACCTGAGTGATGAGGGTGGTGTCAGTCCGATTCACATCCCCACCACAGTTAGCTCAGCGGTTGTAATGTCGGCGACATGGAGAAAGCTGCCTTTGCCTCCTTTACGACAGCACGGACCGCGTAAGTGTGCGGGTTACTCGCTGACGGGAGCCGTGGCTATTTGAAGACTTGTTGGAGTCCTACGATGGGTGAGACCGCAGAATACCAGAGGCTGCAGGAGACATCTGAGGCGGACTACCCCAGCCTGCCATGTGATGAAGACGAGGTAGACCTACCATTCACTTGACTATACCATAGTATGCTAATTATCCATTGTGCTGGTCAAGGTGGCAACTTTTTTTGGTTCCAAAAGAGTATATAATAGAATACAAAGTCAAATTGTCAAATGTACTTAAATAGAATAGACCTTTGCTCCTCCACGAGTCTCCTTCATAAGTCTTTTCTACTCTAATCATCTCCTTCCTCACCCATCACGTGCTCACACGCTGTTCAGACCGTTCCTCTCAGCCACACTAGGTCAGCAAACCCACGAGGTTGCTGAAGCGCTGCAGCATGACACTGTATTCCCTCGCACGTTTACTGCCCACTTTTTTGCCTCTGCCTACGTCCTTTGGCAAACCTTGCGTTTCCAGGTGGTTGTCAGTGGGTAGAGCGTGGATGGTCGATACGTGCCGTACGTAAGATTTTCCAGTGGGTGCTGTGATGATCTGCAGCTCATTCATACTTAAGATCACCAAGGCTGAATAAACGTGTTATCTGTGCGACGGCTTTCATGAAGGTCGACTTGTTTAAGATTTCCGAGTTAAGCTAGTGGAAGCTGCAGCTGTCCTCTTGGTGAATACAGAGGTTTTGTAATCTTAACGCGCATGACCCCTACACACTGGATGCAGCCTTCCCTTATTCGTCAAACGGATGGAAAGACATGTGAGAACAATTTTATTCCTAAAACTTCAACTATAAAATGATGATTTTCTTTTTCAAACGATAGATATTGGGATAATAAACAGTCATTTACCGTCTTGTAGCATTTGTTGTGCGTGTTTGGTTCACACCCTGTAAATTGTTTGCGTGTTAATGACATTTATCACCAACCCCCTGCTTTCACGTCTTTAGCCAGCTTTAGGCTCAAATAGGGGACAGGCTGTATTTCCAGGCACTGAAAATATTAAGCCAAGCTACTACAACACGCTTTGTTGACAAAAGGTGACATACGTTATGTCCCGAGTTGTCCTGGCGTCAGCTTGTTTGTATGTGGAGCTCTTTTTATTGCCACAGTTCAACTCCATGTTGTGGAACGTGAAGGGATTTAGGGACATCTTAAAAGCCAGGGCTGCTATCTGTGAGATCAGGAATGACGCATTTCTGTCTGTCTGTGCATGCAGCCCACTGTTTTTGTGTGTGTGTGTGTATGTGTGTGTGTGTGGGGGGGGGGGTTGTTTTGCTTGCAGAGTTGTAAGGAGGATTAATCATGCTTGCTCTGCTACTACTTCACTCTGTGGTTTGATGACGGGTGCCAAGCCCACAGAGTGGTGTTTTGCCACCAAAAGCTTGTGACTTATTTTAGAAATGCCCTGGCACTGTGTCCACCTGCATCCACTAAGCTTTCTTAATTCCCAACGCTGTACGTCAGCGTGAATCCAGCAGATGTGAGCTCAGGCCTCTACATGCCTGCGTCTGTGTACACTGGGCATCATATTACTGAATCAAGCTTTGTACAGGCTTTGCGTGTGCGTGCGTGTGTGTGTGTATGTGTTACTCAGACAGAATGCAGACCGCACGCAGCATTTTGTTCTTTATAATCCAATTAAACGGCAGCACTAATATGATGCCACGTCTCGCTAATGCAATCTATTCTGTCAGACATTTAATTTAGACTTTACAGTATTGACCTTATCTGCTGTTGTACAACCAGTGAGTCACGCGATTTGTGTGCGTGTCTCAGCATTAGAGGTAAAAGTGATGGAAATGAAGATAGGTGCCAGTGAACGGGCTTGTACTACTGCATCATTCCGAGCAAATGCACTTTCTTCTCAGGGTGCAGATTAAGATCAAGATATCCTACCTTATTTATTACTACAGTTGATTGTCAAAATCACTCATAAAGCCACATGGCAGCGTTTGGTGCCGCCTGGTGGTGGCGCCGTGTACCTGCGGGCTCAATTACTGAACGTTAATCATACATTAACCTAATTTCCTTGATCAGGAGGCAGTCGAGGGCATAGTGGCCGATCCTGTCCACTGACTTTAAAGACACCAAAGATCACTGTAGCTCTGTATGTCTAGCTTACTTCTTTTACTACTTTAAGGAATGTTGACATCAGTTTAATACTCATGAGTTAAATAACTGTCCCTGTACTTAAATAAACATAATTATCTGAAACTGGACAGAAAATGCTGTCCAGGAGGACTTTAACTCACTCAGGCTCAGGCTGTTGTTTCCAGACTCTGTGTGTATGAGTGACAAAAAAAGAAAGGAGAAGGAAATGGTCTGTGCTTTTTTTTTTCTCTTTGCCTTACCTCATCGTACGTGCTTGTTGACTTGGAGCCAAAAGTGTGACGTTATCTTGTTTTTGAATGGGTGTAAGATTCAGATCGGTCCAATCAAGTCCAGTAGGACTCCAGACAATCACACTCCCTTCCTGAGGTTAGACCTACTCCAATATTTGTGTTGTATATCGTACAGCGTCATACAAATACAGTATATCAGAATGTTCACATAAGGAATGTAATGTGTTAAGTTGAAAAAGGATTAAATAATGCTCTTGTTCCTCATGAAAATAAGAGAATGACTACTATTTGGAGTAAAATAATGTCTTTTATGCTCTTTTTTTACGACTTCAAGTAGTATCTGTCTTTAATTTAGTCTTGAAGTTCTTTATGACAACCAATACCATTTGTTTTTGTCTGTTTCCTTACCCGCCACGATGCCTGCTTCACCTCCTTCCTTCCTCTAGCAAGCAGAAAACGTTCTAATTAAAAGCAGAGGACATTGGCAGTGAATCAAAGAGGGGGGGTGTACAGAGGCCAAGTCCAAAGGCTGAAAAGATGTAGTAACGAACAAAGAAGAGCAACAAGCAGAGAGTGCAGAAACCTGTGAAGAAGCGGAATAGTGTTTAGAGAGAGATGAAGTCCTGTGAAAAGAGGCTTAGTGCTTCTAGGGGCAAAAGCCGCTGGTAGAGGTTTGTTTATAGTCGGCAGAGTGAGACAGATAACATTTTTCTAGGATTAGAGGCAGGAAATAAAAGGCAGCACCAAATAAAGAAGAAAATGCAGTGAATTGGACGGACCCATGGGAGGAAGGGAGGGAGGGGAGCCGGCTGAGAGAGGGATAAATGAAGGCTTGATGGAGGGGAAGGGCGAGGGCACGAGGTTTACGTCGCGCTGGTAAAATCAGAGTTGACGTCACACAGGGAGAAAATGGGTGGCGGAGTCGAGGGCAGCTACCGTAGGTGGTCAGAGTACATCTTGTTAAGAAGATTCAACTGTAACTAGCATGAGACAAATGTCCATCAAAAGGTTTATGTGTAACGGCTTAATGATTTAAATGTGTTGTTGCTGGTGTTTTGTTTTTACAATCAAAAGTTAGAAAAAGCGAATGTCTTGATGACAAAATTGCTGCAGAAGTGGACTGGGAAAGGGAGCGTGTGTATGTGTTTAGGGGCTTGCATCACAGGAAACAAGCGCTCCATCTTGCTGTTGAATGTGACCCTTTGGCCCTGGATCAAATGCTCCTCAGGGCCGAATACCATGAAGCCTCTGTCCTCTGCACCACACGCTGGTCTGCACTGCACGGACCGTCTGATTGCATGCGAGAGGGAGGAGGACAGCGGGAGGAGATAGGGAAAGGGGTTGTGCACGAGAGGAGACGCCAGAGGAGGACGGATAAAGTCAAATGAAAGACACGCAGTATAAACACCGTACAGCCCATAAGCTGGCTGTAAATAAACACAGCCAGCTTAACACATGATTGTTCTCTGAAACCACCCAGACGCATATCTTGTTGCACCCTAAAATGTGACACCAGAGACCGTTACTTACTCTGGCCTGCACGTCTCTGCTACATGCCCGACTGGCGAGCAACTGAATCGGGGAGAAGTCGCTCCTATTTTTAGCCCCACGCCCGACGGAAAGATGGGAAAGCAAACAGACAGTAGCTGCGTGTGCAAAGACAGACGCGCAGCGAGAGAGAGAGCTCGAGCGGGAGGGAGTCTGTGAGCGAGGCCAGGAGGAGTGACTTATATGTGAAGTTCTCCAAGTTCGGATGTCTGGCTCATTGCTGTCTGCGGAGCACACATGGCTGGACTGGGCACAGGGCAGAGCTGGGAGACTTCATCGGCTGCAAACAGCAGCCCCTAATCAGTCCACAGTGCCGTCTTACGTAATATTAAACAGGCTTTTCTTTTGCACGCTACACTACTCATTGCGTTTTTGACCGCGGAGCTAAAGAAGGGGCTTAGGGAAGGATTGCCCCGCCATGGAATGCTATAGACTTGCATATAAGATCGTAGGAAGTTTTTCCTTCCCCTCTCAGGATTGCTGTGAACATAAGAAATGTGAACATTTCGTAGCGTTATCTCTGGGACTTGGGATGTCAGACTGGACTGACTATGGATCTGTTAAAAGCGTAAAAGACGAGCAGCCACTTCTGGCTGTTTAAATGCTTGTGCACTTTTTTTTTTCCCTTTTTGCACCTACGCTCATCCAGGCCAAGGAATCAGGATGCGGCGCTTTGACAAGCTGAAAAGGTCATTCCCATTCCTGGCTCACTTTCACATATATCGAGTAAGTGTGTCTGTCTAGTGTCTACTCTGAGCTACACTTTGATTATGTCCTTTTGCAACGTGAAAAAAACGGTGGTGGTTTTACTTACCTACGATATTAGAACACAGCATTACTGTAAATATGCTTTAGTGTGTGTGTGTGTGTGTGGTGGTTGTGTGCTCTCCAGCTGGACACATGCCGTCCTCTGGGAAGGTTGTTGTTATTGCAGCAGGATGTTAGAAAAGAACAGATCTGATACAAGACATTGCTTTGGACCGGAGGGGTGTGTGTGTGTGTGTGTGTGTGTGTGTGTGTGTGTGTGTGTGTGTGTGTGTGTGTGTGTGTTCACTTGTTTGCCTACCATCAGGAATGAATTCAGGCCCAATGCATTTCCAAGCAGGGGCATTTTGTTATTTCTCCACATCTAAATTCCCCCCTTTTCCTCCTCCTGTGTCATACTGGTTGTTTTGGTCTTTATATTATGCATAAGGTTTTACATTTATTTTTTTAAATATATATATATACACTGAAAATTTAATTTGGGAACATTTCGTTGCTGCAGTGCTTTTAAACATCGTGCCCTAAAAGATAACACACAGAAACGACACTATTTAGAGCCTTTGCGCTGGACTTCCAACCATCTTTGGATTTGTCAACCCAGCCTCATATCGCACCTTATAGTTTGAGCAAAGCATTTCTCCGGCTGACCTCACACCTCAGTGTACATCTTATTTTTCATCCCAATATAGATCCAACGGACGATTTACCATGTGCATGGCAGACGCAAGCATGCCTCTGTTTTATGGGTTTGGTAAATTAGCAAGCAAGTTGACAAAGAAACCTGATATACTGAAAGGACTTGACCACCTTGATTTTGACCCCTCATGCCTCAGATCTCACACTACCATGGAAAGAGGCCTAAGAGGAAGCTAACTTGCATCCTTGGCACCATGAAGTGAAATAACGCTTGGCCACTTGACCTGGCTGCCAGAAATCATTGAACTGCAATTTCCTTCTTAGCACAAAGAGGTGAAAAAAGGTTGTATAAAGAGGTATATTGTATTATTGGCAAGACACAAAAGAAGCCAAGTGCAATTTATTAAAAAAACTAAATGACAAACTCTCTTGTTGGCCTGATCTGCAGATCCAATAAACACGCTTCGTGGTAAGAGAGACTTTGGCCCAGCTTAGCAGGTAGTGGGACTAGCCAAACAACACTAACCAATCAGATGACTGTATCATCTTTCTCAGGGTAAGGTCAGACATGATACAGCAAAATGCAAAATATCGAGCTTGATTTATATGCCCAGATCACTTCCAGAACTTTCCAGGCAAACGCAAAGCTTATGTACATTTTTGCAGCTGTATATATGAGCGTTGCTGTAGACATATCAGCTGACCCACTTTGATGTGCTTTGCAATGAATTAGTATCAGAAAATGGACATCTGGCATCACCACTGCAGACTGAGCAACTATGCTCTGTCAAAGCATAGTAAATACATTTTCATTTTTTAGGGGTTCATTACAGAAGTTTATTTTTATGACCAAATATAACCGAGAGAAGACTGACTTCTCTGGACACAATCAGCAAAAGGAAGTGAGCTCTAACCAGGCCTATTGAAAAGTTCTAATGAAATGGATGAAGCTGTGAGCGCCCTTGTAACCTTGCTTTAGCAAGCACAGGAAATTCCTCATTCACAGAGTATAATTACTACTCTGGAGTGACCCTGCACCCTAAGCTTTTACCCTAAAGGCCATGCTGTCAATCTGTAGACTATAGATTTTCTCTCATGGTTTCTGTCAAGTAGGTGCTTTTATGGGTTCTTCCCTTTTTAATAGTATAATACCAATAATATAATTCTCATGCAATGGGCGAGTAAATGAACTCTGGTAGAAGGATGTCTTCAAAGTACAGTTGTCACCACCAAGGTCTCAGATGACACCATGATTGTTGGCTTGTGTATTTGGTGGAAATAAGCAAGAATGTAGGCAGTAGGTGGGGGGTCATCACTCACCTCGTTGACTGGTGTAAGCTAAACCATCTGCTCTTGAACAGAAGACAATTTTCAGTGCTATAGCCAAGGAAGGTACCATATTTAGTTAAGTGCACATGCATATACAAGAAATTATATTTTTTCACCTTTTACGTTTTTCGGAGAATGCTTTTACGTGATGATGTTGACTGTGATTAATTATGCTGCCCTGAATCCTGCGTGTCTGTGTTGCAGAAGCTGGGCAGTAGCATGCAGTGTGAGGAAGGCACAGAATGGCTTCTAGAGCTGCTGATGGAAGTGCAGTTGCAGCAGTACTTTCTGAGGATACGCGATGACCTCAACGTCACGCGACTCTCACATTTTGACTACGTGAAGAATGAAGACCTGGAGAAGATCGGAATGGGCCGACCTGGTGAGATGAGTGTTTGTGGATGCCGGTGAAGATTTTGGCTTTGGCTAAGTTTGTTTAACACCTGTCTTTACTGTTTTTGAAACTTAGTGTTGTGCTTTGCATTCAAATTCTTAACTCAAAATGATCAAAGCTTGTTGCATGAGTAGCCACAGGAAGAAGTAAAAAGTCTGAATCTCGTTGTTTCTGTTCATTATCGCAGTTCGGGCCTTATTTTGTTTATTTCTAAATTGTTTTTTATATATTCCCTTAAATAGGGCAGCGACGTCTGTGGGAGGCTGTGAAACGGAGGAAAGCCATCTGCAAGCGCAAGTCGTGGATGAGCAAGGTGACAGGCACCGTGCGCGCGCACAAACACACACAAAGGGCTCATTTATAGCGGTTCGTGGTATGCTATGTCACCACATTTCCTGGTGGTGGCGATGTGTGTTATGGTTGCAATAATTCCAAGGTCCTTGTGGATGTGCCATCTGCTTCTCGCTTTACAGGACCAATTTCTTCAATTTATTCCGTTTCTGCCACAGAATGTACAGTTTCACATTCTTGTGATTAAATATATGTGCATCTGTTGGGGAAAATACCTGCAGAGAATACGAGAGCTTAAAGACAAGGATGTCTGCATTCAGACAGACAAACAAATACACACTCAAAAAAGTCACAAGGGTTTATGACACACAGGTGTACAGAAACGTCACATGAAGCGTGAAGTTTCTCCCTTAAAGAGACAGAACCACGTGAGACTGTTGTTTGTTCAGTTTGCTAAATAAAGATAAGATAAGATAATACTTTATTTATCCCGCAGAGGGGAAATTCTGGTGACCCAGCAGCAGCAAAGAACAGTTGGAAAATAAGAAGAAAAATACAAAAAGTTCCAATAGTTACAAAAAAAAGAGTAAAATATGTTACACAGAGTAAAATATGTTACACAAATGTGTCTTACACATCAAACAGCGTGCGGTTTGCTATAGAAAGGTTCTATTATGTATGAGTGGGTGTGTGTCGTTCTCAGTGGGTGGTGCGTGCACACGTGGGTCCCACTCTGCTCCAGTCTGTGTCTTGTGAATGTCGAGCCTCCTATTTGAAACCCACTTACCACACAGCAACGACAGGGAGATGGCGTTTTAATCTTTTTTTTTAAAACAGTCTTTAGCATTATGTCATGTCTGGTACAGCGTGAATGTGAAACCACACACCACTTGCTACTGTTTATATCTGGGCAGTCAGATATGTGTGGCGCTGGAGGCTTGAGGACACCTCTCTTGCGCTGATGACACCACTTCTGGATACTGATCTGTATTTATCAGCCAATAATGAATTAGCATTTGTTTACCTAGTCCCGTCACTGGACACACACAAACTTTCATTCATTACTCTTACTTACTTTTTAGAAGAAGTGTCATTTATTTTATTGTAATTAGTGTTCGATTGTGGAAATACTGCTTTGTTGTTGGCACATTGAGGCAGAAAGTTTCTCTCCCTCTCCACTAATGACAGTTGTTTGTCTTAATACTTGTTAGTTTTGGGACTTATTTTTTTTAATATGCATACATATTCTGTTGTGCGTGTGCTCGGATTTGCCTTAAGTGAATTTAGTGGCTTTCTTAAACACACTCTATCACTACATTCATTGTTTTCTCTCTACTGTAGGTGTTCAGTGGTAAGCGTCCAGACGGTGGAGACTTCCCACAGCAGGGGCAACCAGCCTCTTCTTTTCGTAAACTGTCGCCCACGCCACCCCTGGGTCTGGTGGAGGGAGCCCTGACCACACATGCTGGTGGTCCTCCTCTTGATGGACAGCAGCAGGCTCTCACCTGTCTCATCCCAGAGAAGGACCTGACGCTCTTTGAAAAGCTCGGGGATGGTTCCTTTGGGGTTGTAAAGAGAGGAGAGTGGCTGACTCCTACAGGGAAGGTGGTGAGCAAACCCACTTACGATAATGTTATCATTCATAAAGTGTTTATGACAAATTTGTGTAAATTTAATGACAGTGTTTAAGCTTCTGCAATGAAAGGAGCACGGGACGGGGTGAATAATTCAATATGCCCTTTGACCTCTTTTTTCTGTTTTCCAGTTAAACGTAGCTGTAAAATGTCTGAAGACAGATGTACTCAGCCAGCCTGACGCCCTGGAGGACTTCATCTGCGAGGTCAACGCTATGCACTCCCTCGATCATGAGAACCTCATTCGCCTCTATGGTGTGGTGCTCACACACCCAATGAAGATGGTAATGGACACACAGAAATGCATTGTCAGCGGTACTTTTATCACACCCATGCACCCAGGCATACTTGACAAAGGCAATTCTCTCTCTCAGCGACCTTTAAGTCTGAGTCAGGTTCTGGATCCCAAGGAAGGTGGAGACAGGAAGGCAGGGCAGTGAATGCAGACCTGAAATGAGGGCTGACATTTGAAACCTGTTGTTTCCCACCCTGTGCCATCTGTTAGTAACTATGTTTGTTTCTGGGCATTCAGTAATGCCTTTTCTGTGTGTTTTGGTCACGTTACATTGTTCTTTTTCATATTTATTTCTCCTCGTTTTATCTTAAAAGATTTGTGACACCAATTCACGTGAAACTGAACTAACAAATGGGATGTGAACAAAAAGAGATGTGAAAATTGTCTTTTGTCTCGTCTTTCTTCATGTCATCGCTTAGTTTTTACTTTTGCATTCTTTTCACGCGTCTTTTTTAATCTCGCTTTGCCTTCGGCCTGTAGGTCACCGAGCTGGCTCCTCTGGGTTCTCTGCTGGAGCGTTTGCGATGCGTTTGTCCACAGGGTCCGGTGTTGATCCACACTCTATGTCAGTATGCTGTGCAGGTGGCATGTGGCATGGCCTACCTGGAGCAAAGGAGGTTCATCCACAGGGACTTGGCTGCCAGGTATGGACACAGGGCTGTGTACTGTTTTGGTAGCTGCTAACAGTACTTTTAAGAGACATTGGTTTTTTCTTTTTACCAGTATGATGAATTATTTATATTGGTTCTCCTTCTCCTCCACCCTGAAATTAACAGACCATTACAGGGCGACTTGGCCCACAAGTAGAGTGACTCAATGCTTGGCTGACTGCATGGCAGGGTGGTCCACATTCTCAGTTTTGCCAAAATGAGTCACTTTCACCTTAAGTGTTGATGCGACTGTTTTTAGAGTCCTGAGAAAAGCTTGATGGCTGGTAAAAAATGAGCTGTTTTGCTTGTTAAAGCTTTAATGAAATGTCTACACGTGGATGTTGAAATGCTAATACCAGTGTGAGCCAGTGTCATATAAGCAAACATCAAGTCTTTATTGTGCATTTCTTTGATTCTTTCCCTGCAGAAACATTTTACTGGCCTCAGCTCACAGAGTGAAGATTGGTGACTTTGGGCTGATGAGGGCACTACCTAACAACCACGAGCATTACGTCATGCAGGAGCATCGCAAAGTCCCCTTTGCATGGTGGGTTGCTCCTAAAACTACACACATTTGATTCTGGGTTATCGAGGTTAGGATGTGAGCCTCATTTGTTTATTGCATGTTTGTCAAACCTACAGTATGAACTGTTCCAGTGCTGCCATTTGTTTGTATAAATCAAAACTTGCTCTGCTTTTTGTGCTTTGTTTACAAAAGGACTATTTTAGTTTTTGTTTCTACTTGTAAACATTTTCTTTTCACCAGGTCCATGTCTTAGATAATTAGTTTTTATGCTTTGTTGCCTGTCCTGCTCCAGGTGCGCCCCAGAGAGTCTGAAGACCAGAACTTTCTCCCATGCTACAGATACATGGATGTTTGGAGTTACTCTCTGGGAGATGTTCACACATGGCCAGGAGCCTTGGCTGGGTCTGAATGGAAGCCAGGTAAACAGTATAGTAAGCTAAGATAACATGACCATTCAGCCGAATCTAATCATAGCAATAACTCATCTTCTTTTTCCTTTTGTCTTTTCATTGTTTTCCCTTTCAATGGAAAAAAACAAAACGAAGATTCTCCATAAAATTGATAAAGAAGGTGAACGCCTCCCTAAGCCAGAGGACTGTCCACAGGATATCTATAATGTCATGCTGCAGTGTTGGGCTCAGAAACCAGATGACAGGCCTACTTTTGTCGCCCTGCGCGAGTTCCTGCTCGAGGTACTGATTCAGTCATCTGTGTAACTAAAAGGGTCTTCAAAGTCAACTATGATGTTGTGTATTCTTAACTTTCTAATTTTCATACAAATACACTAAGCGAAAGACAAGTTTTTGGCAATCGTGGGTACAGAGCAAAGGGTTTTAACAGGAATCCATCGTTAGTGTATATAACTTGTCATTCAGCTCCATCTAGTGGTCACAAAAGTTTTCTGCATTAAAGGTACTTCAGTGACTAATCTATTTCTTTTTTTTCAGAGCATGCCCACAGACATGTGTGCTCTGCAGGACTTTGATGAGCCCGACAAACTACAGATTCAGCTCAATGATGTCATCACCATCATAGAAGGGAGGTGGGTTAAAGCTCTTCACTTTCTACTTCCATAGTTTTCTACACTTAAATGCTGTAATAATAAATCTAACGAGTGAACCTAATTTCTAGCAGTGACCTGAAAAAGTGGAACTCTTTTCTTTCGATATTTGTTATCATTTGACTGTTGTTTTGATATTTCAGTCATCTTAAATTATGTGAATTACATTATCTTATATTTTTACGAGTTGTCCATCTTTTTTTGGACATTGGCATGGACAGAGCAGAGAACTACTGGTGGCGAGGCCAAAACAAGAGAACTCTTAAGGTCGGACAGTTTCCCAGGAATGTGGTGACATCAGTAGCGGGTTTGTCAGCTCACGACATCAGTCGGCCACTGAAGAACAGCTTCATCCACACAGGACACGGAGACACCAACCCTCATCGCTGCTGGGGCTTTCCTGACAGGATTGATGAGTAGGGACAGGCTTTTTTTATATGCTGGGGAAGCGATTCTTTCTCAATATCTGTTTACTGCTTATTGAAGCATTATACCAACCAGGTTAGTTGCATTCAGTGAATCTGTCTTTGTCTTCTTCCAGTTTGTACCTTGGAAATCCAATGGATCCTCCAGATGTTCTGGGTTTAGACCTCAGCGCTGCTCGTCCTGCGCAGCTACAAGATCGAACCAAAAGTGAGTAGAAAACCTGTCTTGTCTTGTTAAGTCATGAAAACACTACATGGGTTTGTCTCTGTACTGTTGTTTAAATGTCAGCAACCTGTTCACATCAAGGTTTTGAAGAATACTTCTACTATAAAATGTACCTAATAGTATTTACATTAATAAATGTGACAGAAGAAAGTAGTTGTAATGCGTATCAGGTTTTAGTTTTAAGTTGCACATTGATGACCCACCATTGTGCTTTTTTTAAATCTTTCTTCTTATGTTCAGTCTGACACTTGCTTCCTCCTTTATGTCTAATCTTTATACATTTGCTGCCGTCACTTTTTCATCCCTTTGTTTTCCTTTTGTGGTGGTTGGGTCTTTCTTTAATGTTTCTAGAGGAGCCTCCTCCCCGCCCCCCTCAGCCAGCAGCGTTAATCAAGAGTAAGTCTGGTTTGTCTCAGCAACTCCTCACCCATTGTTCCTGCCCTCTCTGTTCCCTCCTAGCTCCTCTCCTTAAAGGTACATCCTACATTCTTTTGTCTGTTTCTGTGGTTGTCTTTGCAGTGGATCTAATCTCATCTAATTGTTTCCTTTCTTAACATCGTTGTTTGTTCCATCTCTCCACCTGCGTCTGTCTAACAGGTGTGCAGTGTCCTTGTTGTGTGCTGTAGCTGTAGGACTAACTTCATGCCTGGAGAGTTTTTGGGATGGAGCGTGTCCTATATTATGTGGAATGATTCACATTCAAAGCTTTTTTTTTTAAAGGGAATTACTAAATGAAATGTTTTTGTGTCTCTAGAGCCTTGCTATGATCCGGTAAATGATGATGAGGATCTGACTTCAGCAGGATTAAAGCGATCACTTTGGAAAACGGGTTCAATTAAAGGAATAAAACTTAAACCCGCTGCATGGGTCTCTGCTTCCAAACACGGAAGCAGCCACACTTGTGGTTTAGGCCCCAACAGTGAGGTGTCCCTCATTGACTTTGGGGAGGAGTTCCCTCCACCCACGCCGTCACCCTCACCTGTGGTGGAAATTCGGGTCCCCTCGCTTGCGAAGCTGGCCTTAGAGGCAGAGAACATCCTGGACCGAACGCCGCCTCAAAGCCCGTCTAGATCGTTGCCCCGCCCCCTTCACCCCACGCCAGTAGTGGACTGGGATGCACGACCGTTACCTCCGCCCCCAGCCTATGACGATGTAGCACAAGATGAAGATGACATGGAGGTACGGTAGGAGGTGATGCAGCCTATTTCACACTGTAGGAATGAAGTTAGGTGCTTTAACTTTGTAAGAGTATTTTGATAGACATGTTACATCTTCTTCTCCTTCTCCACTAAGGTGAGCTCCATTAACAGCTCAGAGCAGCTGCATGAAGAAGGTCAGTCAGATGTCTGCAACCTAGAAAAGGCTCTCTCCTCTGATCAGAAGGAGCATTGTGAAGTTCTTGTCTCCAGGGGTTCAGACAGACCAGGCGTGGAGGACAATCTGTTTGTCCCCAGCAGGCAGACCCAGGGCTTGTCCACGTCCTTCTCCCAGTCTGCAGAGATCTTCCAGGAGCTTCAGCAGGAGTGCATGAGAAGGCTTAACGTCCCTGTTGGAACTACTGCTCATTCAAGCTCGCCATCCTCCGCTTCATGTCCCCAGACTCCTTGCAACTCCCAGGCCCAGGAGGAAACATTACACAATGTTTTCTCCACCAATGAGGACAAGCCTCAGATCCCCCCACGTGTCCCTATACCCCCTCGCCCCATTAAAAGGGGTGACTACACAGCTGCTCGCTGGTCAGGGGACCTCTCTCTGTCTCCAGCACCAGGAGACGTCACAGATGATGTTTCATGCCCAAATCAGGGCCCACCACCTCAGATCCCTCCCAGGGACCCTTTGTCCTATTCAGGCTCTAGGACTCCTAGTCCGATGAGCTTGGTAGTGGGTTCCCCTCAGCAGAGACTCTACTCTGTCAGTCCTACTACCATGCAGGTTCCCCTTACTGCCTGTCCCTCTATGAACAGTTATAGCTCCTACCTCTCCACATCTCCAGGAAAAATAATGCCTACCACACACAGCTTTGCCTCAGATCCCAAGTATGCTGCCCCCAAAGTTATCCAAGCCCAGACACAAGGGAAGGACCCTGCTAACAAGGGGCCCTGTATCCTTCCCATTGTTCGTGATGGACGGAAAGTCAGTAACACCCACTATTACCTTCTGCCAGAAAGGCCGCCATATCTTGATCGCTATGACCGCTTCTTCAGGGAGGCGGAGAGCCTTCCTGCCAGTGTTGCCGAGGACAGACATGTGCGTCAAGTCAACACGGCTACTGTCAGACCCATGATGGTCAGCAACCTGTCCATCCAAGGACACGCACAGGGACAGGGGATGGTTCAGTCAGGCGAACTGAAGGCTAATTTCTCCACCAACAATAATAGCAGCCTGGGTGGACTGTGGTCAGGGATGAAGACATCAGTTAGTCTCCCTCGTGTCTGTTCAGATGGCCTGACAGCCCCAGCGGCCAACGCTGCCTGCATGCAGGCCGATGAAGGAGGGGACTCGGCTGATAGAGTCAAAATGGTAAAGTCAGAGATATTCAGATTATCTTCTGCCATATTCGTTTGAAACATACAGTCAGGTTTTTGGCTCTATACACCACCACAATGGATTTAAAATGAAACAAACAAGATGTGCTTTAACTGCAGACTTTTAGCTTTAATTTGAGGGTATTTACATCCAAATCAGGTGAACGGTGTAGGAATTACAGCAGTTTTTATGTGTGCCTCCCACTTTTTAAGGGACCAAAAGTAATGGGACAATTGGCTGCTCAGCTGTTCCATGGCCAGGTGTGTGTTATTCCCTCATTATCCCATTTATAAGGAGCAGATAAAAGGTTCCGAGTTAATTTCAAGTGTTATATTTGCATTTGGAAGCTGCTGCTGTCAACTCTCCATATGAGATCCAAAGAGCCGTCACTATCCGTGAAGCAAGCCATCATTAGGCTGAAAAAACAAAACAAACCCATCAGAGAGATAGCGAAAAGTTTAAGTGCGGCCAAATCAACTTTTTGGAACATCCTTAAAAAGAAAGAACGCACCGGTGAGCTCAGCAACACCAAAAGACCCAGAAGACCACGGAAAACAACTGTGGTGGATGACAGAAGAATTCTTTCCCTGGTGAAGAAAACACCCTTCATAACAGTTGGCCAGATCAAGAACACTCTCCAGCAGGTAGGTGTATGTGTGTCAAAGTCAACAATCAAGAGAAGACTTCACCAGAGTGAATACAGAGGGTTCACCACAAGATGTAAACCATTGGTGAGCCTCAAAAACAGGAAGGCCAGATTAGAGTTTGCCAAACAACATCTAAAAAAGCCTTCAGAGTTCTGGAACAACATCCTATGGACTGATGAGACCAAGATCAACTTATACCAGAGTGATGGGAAGAGAAGAGTATGGAGAAGGGATGGAACTGCTCATGATCCAAAGCACACCACCTCATCAGTGAAGCATGGTGGTGGCAGTGTCATGGCGTGGGCATGTATGGCTGCCAGTGGAATTGGTTCTCTTCTATTTATTGATGATGTGACTGCGGACAAAAGCAGCAGTGTTTCGGGCAATATTATCTGCTCATATTCAGCCAAATGCTTCAGAACACATTGGACGGCGCTTCACAGTGGAGATGGACAATGACCCAAAGCAGACTGCGAAGGCAACCAAAGAGTTTTTTAAGAGAAAGAAGTGGAATGTTATGCAATGGCCAAGTCAATCACCTGACCTGAATCCGATTGAGCTTGAATTTCACTTGCTGAAGACAAGACTGAAGGGAAAATGCCCCAAGAACAAGCAGGAACTGAAGACCGTTGCAGTAGAGGCCTGGCAGAGCATCACCAGGGATGAAACCCAGCGTCTGGTGATGTCTATGCGTTCCAGACTTCAGGCTGTAATTGACTGCGAAGGATTTGCAACCAAGTATTAAAAAGTGAAAGTTTGATTTATGATTGTTAATCTGTCCCATGACTTTTGGTCCCTTAAAAAGTGGGAGGCACATATAAAAACGGTTGTAATTCCTACACCGTTCAACTGATTTGGATGTAAATACCCTCAAATTAAAGCTAAAAGTCTGCAGTTAAAGCACATCTTGTTCGTTTCATTTTAAATCCATTGTTGTGGTGTATAGAGCCAAAAAGATTAGAATTGTGTTGCTGTCCCAATATTTATGGACCTGACTGTATACTGTGTGTACATTTTGTGTCAAAAAAATTGTTTGTTACAGTAATTAAAGACCTAAACCTGCTCACTATCTTTGTTATGACAAATGCAGTAAGTAGAGTTCACACCCTTCTTAATATCACTTTACTTACTTTATGTTAATTAGATTAGATGTAAATGTCAACAGAAATCCATCCTTAGCGCATTCATCATTCATCATTCATCTGAAATTACATTCCATTACACACACCAATGCATATTCTGAACACAAGGGGGCAATATAAGGTAATTTTTATATGTGTCTCACACTATGTGTTGGGTTTGTGTGTAACAAAAGGTGAGAGTTACACTTTCTGGTACATG
The DNA here is from genome assembly GCA_030770545.1 of Macropodus opercularis. Lineage (NCBI taxonomy): Eukaryota > Metazoa > Chordata > Actinopteri > Anabantiformes > Osphronemidae > Macropodus > Macropodus opercularis. Next base: position 4,667,754 of record CM061105.1, read on the forward strand.
ATCGTTATTGAGTTTAGTTGCTTAGCTCTGGTGTAATTGACCAGGAAGACGCCCTAATTTTCTATATTAAATGTAAAAGATGGGAAAAAAACACATTGTTGTTTATGTGCCATTCAGGTACAGGAGGCAGTTCATGGTGTCACGATAGAGGAGTGTCAAGCTGCTCTCCAGAAGCACAACTGGAATGTCCACAAAGCTGTTAATTACCTTAAGGTGAGACTGTTTATTAAGATGCACCAGAAAACAATTACGTACTAAGGCTGATTATTGCTCATTATATGTTACTACTGCGTTTCTGTAGTCAAGGAATTATTACACTACATAATCCTATATGATCATTATTTTTTTCCACGACTATTTGAGAGTTTGTGGCTAACTCGAATGTAGTGATTATAATGCAGGTCTAGAAATATGCACCTTCCTTGGAAAAGCACTTCTCTACTTGCACTGCCACTCAGATTTGAGTAGGTCTTTTAGTAGGCAGACGGAAGCATGCGTCATATTCCTTCAGTTTGTGGTGATGATGGTTTTATCTGTACTACATGGGAAGTGTTCTGCTATTCATCCCTCAACTTGTACTTTAACTATAAAGTATATATAGTATAGCCCAACTATAATAACTTTATTAGCAGTATTATGTTGCTGCTGACAACATTCAAGTGATACTCAAATCCAGTAGCTGACTCAGCGCACACACATAATATAGTATATATGATGGCGTCTTTAATACATGTTTTTCAAAGTAAAGGCAACAAACATTTTTATAGTTGCAGTCTGTCACAATAAATGTCCTCTGATGCAGACAGTTGTGTTAGTAGACGGTAAACACTTGCTGCAGAGGGGTCCTTGGAGATCAAGTTTGTTCCATCTTACCTCTTTTTCTGCTCATAATCTTGACGTAACAATAAAACCGGGCGTCATTTAATGTTGCTTTTACTTTATTGGTTCATATGAAGACATAAGAGCAAATTTGTTGATCCGTGAGGGAAAGTCAGGACATTGCAACGAAGTGGCTATAAATAAAAAAAATGTACATACTGTACGTACCCATAAGCATCTGTGGTTAGGGCCTGCTGTGGGAGGATGGAAGATGTGTTTGAATGGTGAATGGACGGAAAATGCTTGAGTTTCTCCCTAATGTAAGTATAGATAAGATAAATAAAAATGCAATATGTCCATTGTCTGCCTCTGCAGGTGGAGCAGTTGTTCTGCTTGGGGCTGAGGAGCAGGTCAGAGTGTGTAAAGCTGCTAGAGATGTGTGACTGGAACCTGGAGGTAGCGAGCACTCGGATGTTGGATAACTATGGATCTGCAACAAGACAGAGGTAACTTTTCGTATCTGTGGCATTTTGTCTAGGATTGTGAGAGTCATCACAAATTCAAATTCAGTCACTTCTGACTGACTCACTTTTCCCATTTACTTGAGGAAATGGGGCAACTAAAATAGGCTTGAAATTTTGTCTCATAATGTTCTCAGGTTGATTGAAATCTTCTTTACATTTGCAGGCGGTGACAGAAATCTTAAGCTGCCGAGCGCTTACTAAAACTAATGCCTCAGTAAATCATCATCGGAGGAAATGAATCTGCTCCTTTCTGTTTACACTTTAGCCACACCTTCAATAAATGACTGTTATTTGGAGCATGGGAGAATCAAGCACAACTTCATTATGGCTCCATTCGCTTCCACTTATGATGGATATCAAGACTTAGCTTGAAGGCAGAAAAAGAAGATGCACTTCTTTATACTTTGGCTTTGGTTGGTAGGTTATGTCCTTCCTTGTCTTTTAAAACACCGTCACATCACAGGCCAACTGCAAAGATGCTTTCAAATCTAATTCTGGTTAAAAGAAGTACAGTATATAAAGTATGCACAATATATTGTACTGCTATAACATTTAAGCACAACAGGAAATTACTGTACCTGTACTTAAAATACTCCTTCACAAACAACATCATGTGATCTTTCTGCTTTGATGCTGGTTTAAAAAAAAATCCAGTTTTGAAAGTTATGGTGAAAGAACTGAAGTAACAAACAGCTGATGTCAAATATCTTTGATGTTGCAACAGATACATGACAGCTGCTGATTAATGTGAAGCGGATTTACTTTATCTACTACCAGTAGGTTATTCCTCAAGAGGACACCACAATTTATTAGCTGAAGCTGCTAATCGGCAAAATGTAATAATATTCATGCGTATAAATGCCAGTTGAGCGACAATGTGGTGTCCAAAGACCTGAATCAAAACAATTAAATGACTAAACATTCAAAAACAGATTTATAATGAAATTGTTTACAAAGAGACATTATGGATGGTGTATGAATTAATATATTCTCGACACAGTGTTCTGTGATAGAAGAAGAATGTCCATTACAAAGCATGTTGTGTGTGAAATTCTTATTCTGTATGAGCTTAAGTTATAGTCGCGTGGATGGTTTCACAGAGAGACTTTGATTTACCATCAACTCTGGGTAATTAATGGTTAAACACAGGGCACTGATGGTTACTATGGAAACCCACCTGAGTATTGTGTAATGGGGGTGGGTGAAAAGTGTATTTTTGTGTTAAATTGTCTGTATTCCAAAAAAAAAGAGTAAATGTCCTTTATCCAGGTCTAGTCTTTCCAAATTCCCTTCTTCTAAACACTTTGCCCACAAAGAAGCTGAAGACTGCTGCCATTCTGATATTATGCTATGCTGCACTGCCAGGCAATAGCATCAGCATAGTGAAATCTACACCAAGGCAAACATTTCCCCATAATCATCTCTTAAAACTGATGTTTTTGTCCGCAGCTTTACGGGCAATAATTTTAAAGGTCTAGCAAGTGTCAGCTTGTGAAAATACATTTCAGCTGAGCCCTGAATTCAGTCAACACAAAGAAAAGCTTGTGGGGCTTTTTTTTATTCCAGATGCACTTGCAATAAGTGAGGACTGGAATGGATACTGTTGTAATTTTGGCCAACACAAACCTGCTTCTCCATTCACTCATACATTTATATCATAATAGAAGTACATGTGGCTACGTTTCGGCCCTGGCCAACCTCATCTATAAACATCAAACCCTCCAGTATGTGACGTGACTGAGCACAAAGTGTTTAAGCAGAAATTTGAAGTAACCTTATAGACTGATATTCAAAGACAATCTCCAGTGAAAGTGTTTGTCTGTGTGCAATAGAACCTGTTGCCTCCCCGCCGTCCATGGACCAGTGTCATCCAGTGGTAGACGTCCACATACTGTAGTGACATGCTCATGTTTAGTACTGTGTGTTTAGCGCCTCAACTTTTCTCTCCAGACTAGAATGACGTGCTTAAACACTGACCCAGGACCAGCTTTTCAGTGTTGTGTTGTGGTGAAGCTGATTTACAAAGCAGCGCATAAGGACAGCCACGGTCTGCGCGTGTGTTTCTACCGAGGCCTGCAGTGAACCTTGTGGTGTTACGGTCGGTCAGCCCGAAGCGACGTGGTCCTGTTGAAGTAGACCTTGTTGTGTCGCTCTGTTTCTTCAAAGGTGGCCGTTTGAAATCCTCGTATTGTTTTCGTTGTTTCGGTCCAGCCCTTTCTTCCTCATTTGTCTCCCTCTTTGCCTCCCAGAGTGTTTTAAATGCCTACTGTACAGCTGGTTTTCATTTTCCTCCTCCTGGTTGAAAAAAGTTCATGCTGCCGAATTTCGAAATGTATTTTTTATTAAAGATTTAACTATTTTTTACCCTTTTCTCGTCTTGAGAATCTTTGCACAAATTGCACAAATTAAAAGCTGCCTTTAACTATACAGTATAGTGCAAATATTGTGGTATGTAAACATGTATATAGCGGAAACATTAGGCCTTGGCAACTAAGGTTGTTCTCCTCTAAGTCACGTAGACGTCGTCCAGAGAGGACCCACTCAAATGCAGGGAGGAGGGCGTGTGGGGTCCTGTAGGATGTGTGAGTGGAGAGGTGAGCAAACCTCTGCCTGCTAATGAGACACGGTAGAGCATCTATTCATCTCGCTGCTATCGCTGTGTACAGAATGTACAGTATCATTACTCAGTCCCTTTAAAAAAAAAATAATAATAATAATAATTGTCTGTTGCTAGAGCTGTTTTGTGCACCGGTGACTCGCATGATTCCCCAGAGAAATGATGGTATTTTTCAGCACAGAGAGGAGGGTAAATAAAGAGAGAAGAGAGCTGCCAAGGAAGTGCAGAGGAACAGATAAGAGAGTTCTCCATGATGTCTGGAAAAGAAATCCTCCATCGTCTAAAGTTTATTTATACATAGTACAGCGTATACAGGCACGTACTGTATATAAATATATATTTAGACATAAATCTGTTTAACATTTGAAAAGAAAAAGTCACTGAATTACTAAAATGTCTTTACTTAAATTGACTTATTGAAGCAGTATTCAGTGTATAGCTCCTGCTGTCTGACTTCAAGCAGGCTGTCGTAGGCCCTTAACTAGAAGTGACTGTCATCCCAGCAGAAGGTTTTAATGCCACTGATACTGGAAGGCTGATACAATTTTGGAAGCATGCTGAGTTTGAAATGAGACACTCAGCATGCGAGTGAAATCAAGACTTCCAGCTTTTATTCAAGGGGGGGAGGGGGTAGTTGCAATTCCTGCTTGGTTAATGTCACAGTTCTGTCAAAGTTAAATGTGTAATTTCAAATTTAAATGTGTGCTGTGCAGGACAAATTCCAACAAATGTGAGTGTTAGTCTCCAGTCAAGTCTAGAGACATTTCAATGATATTTAACGCAAACAAGATTAAGCTGTGACAACAAAAGCTCTAACTTATGTCTAAGAGACTTTTTACTTGTATAATGTTATTGTTGCATGTATTAGTTTATTGAAGCTAAAAATGACACAGTATTTTTGATTTCTATTCGATCTTTGTTGCGGAGTTGAAACACAGCTGAGCGGCATAGACACAAACCTTCGGGAGCACAGGAGCAGAGCGAGAGTAAAGACAGGGTGACAAGAGAAATGGGGAGACAGAAAAAGTGAGTGGGAAGTGGTGTGTAGGGCTTTAGTTCATGGATCCTTCAATACTGTTTGTTTTAGTCTACTCCTATTATGTAGTAGCTGTTATAAATAACAATCTGGACATTATTAAATCATATTTATCTATATATATATACTGTATATATTTTATAAAGTTGAAAAACTACTAATGTACAAATAAAAGAAACAATTACCACTAGACTGTTTCTATACTTCCATACTTAGTGTCTGAATCTGACTTTACAGGTCAGATTTTAAGTTTTTGTGATCAAAGCCCCACCTACTGGATTTGACCTGGAATCGCATTGTTAGTGCTAAACAGGGGTCGGCTACACTGGAATATTCACACCTCCTTCCAAGCAGAGGAGAAAGGGGACGACGCCTGTCAATCGCAAGAAAGCCGCTATTTCTGTGTTTAATTTATCCAATGAATACTTATGTTATAGTGATTGCTTCTGGAGATAAATCACATCTCATTAGTCTCTTGTAAAGTACTGTGGATTATGATGTATTATGTCAAGCAGATGGACATGGGTAAGATTTCTTCTGTGCATTGTAGTAGACCAGCAGTTATTCATTCATAAAAACACTGATCTTTACTGGAAAACATACATGTATGATACATTTTTAGAAATACTGGAGTAATAAAGAAATACTTTCCGTAAGAAACTAATATTCCCATCAACAATATTACTACTAACGTCAGTGGAGCCAGACCACATCAGTATTTCATGCTTATGGTATTTATTATGTTAATTATCATAATTACACCAACATTGAAAACAAATAAAACAAGACGATAGTTCATGTTTAAACAATGATACAGCCAGAGTTTTTGAATATTTATGAATCTTAATAGACTGAATAATGAGACAATTAAGCCGCCTTGTACTGTGTGAACCGACTGTGATGACTGTGTACTCACATAACTTATGTCTCTTATATTGTTTTGACACATCCAGTGCTACTGCTACTCTATTAATAACATAAAAACATAACCATTACCTGTAACTCTTGGGTTGGAAATCAAACCGCATTGAACACTTTACAGCAGGAGCATGTGAATAATCTCAGCTCTAGAGACTGAATGCATGTGAAATATGTGTTTCTTCTTCCTTGTCTACTCATTTTCATTTTTTTTAACAGGTTTATTTCTTTGCTGTAATGAACAAAGTGCTGGGGTATTGTTCCATAATAGCTGAGCGCGATGTTTCTGTGTTTCCCAGGTATCATTCATTTACTTTAAGGATACAATAAAGCTGGGGAGGTAGTGTGATGTTGTGGCGATGTGCCGTATTTGAAGCAACCATGAGTTCTGCTCTCTTCTAGAGGATCCTGAAGGAGAACTTCAGGTTATCTGTCTGTAAGTCGAAGCTCGAGCACCATCTATGATTTAAGGAACCTGTTTGCTTCAAAAATAATTATTAGCATATAAAATATGTAGATATCGATATAGATATTGGCACGTTCGCCTTTGCTGATTTAGGCTAAAACATTTTTTACACAGTATTGTATAAGTGTAAGTGTCCTACTGGTCATTAGTTTGCAAACTGGTCTTCTCTCCTTTTTCCACTCCTTATAATTTTTGCTGGCACCTATATTTTACCCTGTGGCGAAAATGGATGCTTATCAGACGAACACACTGCAGAACTGGAAGCTAATGTCCAATCTTCATTTTCTGCCGGCTTCTCCAGGATCTGGTTGCCTTTCCAACCCACGAGAACGAAATATTCAATCTTCTTTTTCAGTATTTTTCTATATTACTGCTCCATTTCGCCCGAAGCACCTCTGACCAGGCAGTTATCCAGACCGTGCGGTCAGAATTTCAATCAATCCAAACCAATGTGGATCCCAGAGGAACCTGAAAAGCTTATTGACTGCCAAGTAGCTAGGTAGACACTCTGTAGCACCTTGTGCAATGGTCATCTACTGTTTGCTCGAAAAATCAAGACAGAGAGAAAACATCAGCCAAGGCTTGAACTCAGAACAAGATCAACCAGCACCTCAACCAGTCTTTCAGGTCTACAAGCTTCTGTTCAAGTTGAGCAGTAAGTGACTTTCAGCACCAGGACCCTACTGTTCCTTGGGCAATTTGTCCACTCAGACCCTTTCTCCAACAAACCTTTCAGATTATAATTTAAAGCACAAACGTGTAGGTGGCTTGAGAAAGACTCAGGTCAGCTGTAAAAGAACATTATTGGCGGCCCAGGACCCAGCGATCCTCTCAGCCCACCATCCGTTAGAGGCCAATTAGCTTTGTGCTCATGGTAAATCACTGCGGAAAATACGTGTTTAATCATTAATGTAATGATTTTACAGACATGCTGGAATTCATTCATCACGGACACATCAATTATGAAAAACTCACAGCAGATAAGGCCCATGGGAAACACAACATCAAACAACAAGAGAAGCACGGAGCAGCAAGTAGCAGTAGTTCGCCACAGTTCATTATATTTATATAGGACCAATTCAGAGAGAACTCGCCTCGCAGCGCTTCACATATGAAGACAAAAACAAATCCTACCAATCCCCCTGAGCAAGCAGTAGGCGACAGAGCAGAGGAAAAAAACAGACTGACACAACATAACTCCTATCTGCCAAAAACCCATCCTATTTAAATGAGTTAAGGTGAGTTAAAAACACATTAATAAATCAGGTGGCGTTTGCAGCTGCTCCCCGCGGGGGGAACACGAGACGCGAGCGCTGCCTACTGCCTGCTGAACGCCTTCCCCTGCAGGTTAAAGGTGGCGGCTGTCAGCTTGGTGGACGCCCGCGTGTCAAACCCAGAATATGGCGGCGCAGCGGCCAAGGCTGATTCTTTGAAATGGTAATGAACCAACAACGCCACAGTGGTGAGAGCTGTCTGAAATGCTGTGTTTGTCCTGATTGTGTTGTTTTATAAATGTCTTGTCTCTTCTTCCACTTAGCTAGAGAGGTTATTTATAGGACAGGTAGACCTGTTCAATACAATGAGACATTCAGAGTCACTTTAAGCATCGTTTACTGTCATACAGTGATGGAACGATGCCTACATCAATCAATCAGACAACTGTTGTTTGCCAGGATTGTGCCAGAAGATTTTTTTAAAGCTATTAAGTGTTATGTTGTAATCTTGAGCATATTTTTTTGCTGAATATCAGGGAGTGTACAGATGCTGCTTCTTACTTTAAGTATGTAAACAACCATCTTCTAGTTTGGCTGCCTGGAGCTTAACCATATTCAGTCACAGATATTGGCCATCTGCAGCAGTGTCATTGATTTTAATATGAAATTGCATTACATTTAATACAAGTCCGTAAATTACTACCTGGGCACAGGTTTGATCGTTTTCTGCATTTGTGGCTGTTTTATTTTGTACGTCCTACATACAATCATGCTCCACCGTCCGTTACGGACATATATCATAAAACTACCGCTTAGGAATCAGTTTGTTGAGCTAATGGAAGTTTCAGTTGCCTGCCTCAGAGATTTGACACACTTATAGGAGAGACTACAGCTGATGGACAGTACATCACCTGGTGTGGGTCCACCGTGCTGCCTCGCCCACGGGGCTCTAGTATCGGGCAGCCTTGTTTTCAACCTCAGTCTTCTTTCTCCTCCTCTAGGTGTCCCCCTTCTCCGCCCACCACCCCCCCTCCCCCCGCCTCAATGACCCATTAGTGCTGTGAACAGCCGTCAGGGATGCCTGGGGCTCCCGGGCCAAAACACTGAGCAGAGCTGACAGGAGAGAAGAAATGCACCGGAGTGATGAGAGCACGGAGAGGTAAGTTGGGTGGAAGCGTCGCGTCGCCCTGTTGGAAGCGTTGACAACATCCATCGCCATGAACATAAACACGCTGTGCACTACATGTTCTGTACAGTATCTATAGGTAGAGCTGGAGATGGGGAGTTCTCCAACAAACTTTTCCTCCTTCTGCACTTTTTCTTTCTCCAAACCTTACACAACATTTCACTCAGCCATTTTAAGATTTGTATAACGGGACTGTCGAAAACACTTATGTGTCAGTGTGGGTCTGGTTTTTGTAACTTACTGTTTTACTGCGGTGTCTACTGCTTTCCATAAGGACCAATCTTCTGGTTCTTGCTAAACATCAGTCTGTGATGTTTTTCCTTTTGTCTCCTGCCCATCATAACAGTTACATATTAGTGGAAATATTTAGTTGCAAAAGCAAAAGCTCATAATTATTCTGATAACACCCAACCCATGAAATACTTTCAGTGATGCATGCAAACATTTCACTTAAACACAACTACTGTAAAACAACATTTTTCATTGTTTGTTTGGGAAAAGCTATTTCACAGCCCAGTATTTATCACGCAGATTATGAAAAATACTTTCTCCTTCTCAAGTAAAATGCTTAACGTGAACTGTCCAGATTAGCTAGAGCACTGTTGCATATTCTCTTCTGAACATCCTACTTACAGAAGCTCTTTACAGGCATTTGTCATCCGTTGCCTTCAGTACTGCAGTGACTTGTTACAGGAGTGTTTGTGTGCAGATGATCCAAAATGCAGCATCACGTCTTGTTTCTACTCAACCAGGAGGGACAACACTCCACACCACTCTTCATATTCCAGTACCTTCTATCTCTATGCATCATGTTCATGAATCATGAATAGAGTCATTCCAACAGAGCAATTGCAATTTATTATACCCTTGTCTTTTAGGTTCCTTATATTTTGTTTTATTCAACAATCGCAAGGATCAAATATGAAAATTAAAATACAAATAAGCCACATTTTTCCCCTGAGGAGGCTGTGACTCTTTGTGGAAAAGATATTGCGGTGCCATTGTCACCCAACCCTAGCAGTAAAATCCCACAATACAACAAGGAAAAAATAATAAAAATAATAAGTCCAGAGTCTGACTGGACTTAGGAAGAGAGATCACATTTCTCCAACATTAGTTTCTCTGCATTGGCTCCCTGTCAAAACTAGGATAGAATTCAAAATTCTTCTCCTCACCTACAAAGCTCTTCATAATAAAGCTCCATCTTATCTTAAAGATCTCATGGCTCCTTATGCTCCCAACAGAACGCTTGGTTCTCAGAGCGCTGGTCTACTTGTGGTTCCTAGAGTTTCTAAATGTAGAACGGGAGGCAGAGCCTTCTGGTCACTATGAACCATCTCTTAGTTAAGCTGCTATAGACTTAGATGCTGGGGGACGTCCTTTATTGACTGAGCTCTTTTTTCTCTTTTTCTTCTATCCACTAACATGCCTCCATTTCCACATGTGACTAACTTTGTCTCTTTTCTCTCCTAGTTGTGTTTCTCCCCTTCTGTCTCTCTCTATTCTCATCTACAGGTATCATCAGACTCAGAGCCGTGTGTCTCCAGTGTTCAGTTGCTGGTCCAACCATCCTGTCTGTGTCTGTTGCTGCTTGTTTTGTTGTTGTTGTTGTTCTTTTCTCTCTTCTCTATCCCCTCACCCCAACCGGTCAAGGCAGATGGCCGCCCACACTGAGCCTGGGTCTGCTGGAGGTTTCTTCCTCGTTAGAGAGGGAGTTTTTCCTCCACTGTTGCTATTTAAATGTACAATTTATCGATTGGCTACAATTAAAAGCTTGCTCTATGTGGGAATTGTTGGGTTTAGTTGTGTAAGGTCTTAAAACCTTACTTGTAAAGTGCCTCAAGATAACTGATGTTGTGAATTGGCGCGATATAAATAAAGTTGAATCGAAATTGAATTGAATAATTAATAAAGGTAACGTCTCAAGCCATCTTGTCTAGTTGATGTACTGTAGGAGTAATTTTTCTCCAATACAGGATGACACTGCAATAGATTCCAACTTAAATATTTCATTAGAGATAGAAGAAGGTTTATTTTGAACATGACCCCCGTATGAATATGAATACGGTTAAACAGTTAAACAATGTGAAATCTGCCTTCCTAAAGTAAGAAAACCCTCTTTATGAGTAAACTAAAGTGTGTGTTGGAACCTCCTTGGTGCATTTAGCTCAGAGCAATCTAATATCACAGCTTATCATAGATTCATATCTTCAAGGTTGTAACTGCCGTGGAAGAAAACCATTTCCCACGATCTCAAGGTATTTGTTGGCTAAATGCTGTGGCTCAACAGTGAGTCCACAGAGAGTCTGCAATAACAAGAGGACACTGCAGCCTATTTTAAATACAGTAGCAGATGTTCTGACCTTTTCTTTAAAAACTAGAAGGACGCTTAGCTCCGTAATGTTGCTCGTACCATTTAGGAACGCCAGCCGTTTTAATTTGGGGTTTTGGCTTTTACTAACCTATGTACAGCTTGGGTTCCGACAGCATTAGCCATCAAAGCAATGGCGATGGTGGCTGGGTGTGGAACCACACAAGTATTTCCATAAAGACATAAGACCATGGATGCAACACATTAATATGTGAGCATGTGTTCATACAGTATGTAGGTATTTCGTGTGAATGTTTAGTTGGTTTAACCTTTAAATTTCAATCTTTTTTGCACTGATATTGCTCCAAATGTCAGTTTTGCTGCTCAGTGACTTGTGAAGAAAAAAAAAAAGAAAAGACTGGAACAGAAAATAATTAAATGACTACGAACGAACTTTATGTATAGCAGGTTCCTTCTCTTTCTTTGGCCTTTGCGTTCATCCAACATGAAAGACTTTAATTTCACCTACGAAAGATCAACAGTTGGAAAGAGATAGCAAGCTCATTTCCTGTCACACAGTTCAAGCGTAATTGCAGACAGCTCACCTTTCGCTTTAAAGGCGAATGGGAAGGGTCGAAACACACAGTTACCTTTGACGAACATCTAGTCAGTAATGAGTCTGCAGCCAACCAACTGAACTCGATTTGCAATACAGGAGAATAATACGCAGGCCGGCAAAGACGTTTTCACCTGTAGCATAAACAAGAAGAGGTCGACAAGTTATCTACAGGAAAAGTTAAACGTAACTGTGGATGTGTTATTACTACATATGGCAGTTGTTTAAGTGGCCACTGTGGAACCAACAAGTTCGCCTACATCTGTAGTTTTGTACAGTAGGTTTAGCCTGATCCAAAAGTCATGTGTGCGTAGACCACGTAGGATCAACATATGAAGTGTTTTCTCATCTGGTGCTCTCAGCGTATTAACGTATCAAGACGCTCTCATGCCGCCTGTCAGCGTTCTGCTTTGTGTGTGTATTTGGCTTTTTCTTTTCTACAGATCCCTCCCGACGTCCGTGGTAGATGCGCTCAACGTTGAGCGCGTGCACGTGAAGGTGGCTGCGTTGGAGGGTTAGGCCACCGCGCGCTGCACAGAGCCGACGCCAGCGGATGATCTGTAACCCTGTAAACACTCCTGCTCCAGCGCATTTGTCCTTATTATGCCTGAGGGACCACAGGGTGTTGAGATTACAGTAAGACCACAGGGGTGTGTGGGGAAAGACAGTATAAATACAGAGGGGATATGTGGCAAGCAGACTTTATTTCTATATAGTGATAAATACTAAAAATAAATGATTAAACTGTGACTCAATGTGTGGTTAAAACCTCGTATTATTTGTTTGATTTAGGTTAAATTGGAGCCATTCCTACACTTTGGAAAAGCTGTGACATCGCTAACGTTCCGTGGCTAATGGCGGGTAAAGAAAGCCATATACACTATTAATGATCCCTCATACACTTTGCACCGCAGATACGCTGCTGCAGTAAGAGCATAATGAGGGATGTGTTGTATCAGGACGTCTGCAGAATATTGGAGCTCGCAGTGGAAGCATGACATGTACACGGCGCGTTACTGCACTGGCTCCCGCAGCGTAGCGGGTGTCGTGCGTGAACCCCCGGACGCCAGACCTCACAGGCAGGCGAGAGCTGAGTGCACGTGTGAAGCAGAATTCTTTTTTTTTTTTACCCAGGAGTCCTCCCGACTAGCTTCCCACTGACACCATGATGAATGGCTTCATGTTCACTACATGCGTTTGTCTGTGTGTGTGTGTGTGTGTAACACCCCTCCATCCCATTAAGCTGCCTGGGGATAATTAAATAGGTTTGAGGAGCAGCCTTACTATTGTTTATTTACTTGTTTGTCTAAAATGATACATGAGAAGAGAGAAAATAGGAAGGGACGCTTGGGGTGAATTGCGCCAAGCTCGGTATATTCAGGGCCGTGTCCTCGGTTAATGAAATATGAGAATGAGGAGAAGTCATGCACTTTTGTACGTTGCTCTGTGTGTGCGCTGCCCATCTACAGACACACAATACCTGCTGGTGTGTTGGCAAAGAATTCTGGACCCTAATTAATTCTTGTCTCTAAGCCCTGTAATATTAAAATCTGTGACTCCCTGTTGTACTGGAAAACGATGAGGGTGGCCTTGACCCTTTGACCCAAAACAGAAGAACATGTGGGAATTGGGTTTGCTTGAGGAAAATAAATTTCACATATGAGACACTGGCTCGGGTCTTTCTAAAATAGTTTCTGAAGCATTTGTCTACAATAAGGATGAAGCGTTTCGACGCCGGACTGGGTGTGGAGCTTAGATATTGTTCTGCTGGAGCCACTCTCCTACGGTAGCTTAGGGCTCACAGCCCCACGGGTTCCAATTACCACGGGTACCACTGCTGCCTTCATCTCCCGCAACTTTTCTCTTAATATTTCTCGAGCCTCTTGTGTTCCTTCTCCCCGATGTTGCTTTCTCTGCTCGTCCATCACTTCTACAGCCCGACAGCTACTGTGGTTAGCCGTGAGCAGTTTGTCCGGCTGGACCTTGGAAGTCTTGGTCATTCCCAGTCACCTTCGGGACTGCACGCGTCTGTGGGGTTACTTCCCGCAGCCTGCACCCGTGGTCCTGCCTGGTGTGACCTGGCTTCTATGGATGTTGCATTTAGAGTTTGTCTATGTGCTGCTGTGATTAGTGTCTTTCTGTCCAGCGTTGAATGTTCTTCCTATTTAGCTGATTTCTGTGGACTCGACTTGACTGTTGTTGTTTTGTTGCACGAGAAATCCCCAGGTAATTGTAGCTGTAGATTCTTGTGGTGTGCATCAGTGAATCCATGTAGCAGACGTGGCCGATGTTTGCATGAAAAGTTCTTGGTGAAGGCTTTTATAGTCCTATTGATCTGGTATAATTCCAAACTTTCCAGGATCCAGGTGTGAGGCAAAGCCTTGGCATCAGAAGGTAGAAACAATCCATAGGAACAACCTGTACTTAGGTATGTGTTCCCTGTTCCTAGACCATGTGCAGTGTTGCCTGCTCAGGAAAGGCAATAAAATCAGGAAAATCATTATCAAAGGCGATTTTGATCCCTAGAGGCCAATATAAGTTTGCCCCATCAACTTGTTTGTTTGACAGTAGCTTGGAAGAATGATTAAAAAGCCCTGGCACCGTTCACCTTCATTACTGTGGCCCGGTCTGTAAATACAGCGCGACTACTTGATGATGCCTCAACAGTGAGAATCCATAAGGGCCAGCAGCTCAGACGCTGTGTGTGCTGAGGTATTCCTCTGTGGCTCTGCTGAGCTGTTTGTTAATGCACAGATTCCCCCCCCCGGATCACCATTTTTGTGCCTCGCTGTTAGACACAGGTGCCACCCTGGGGAGAGCTGCAGCCAATTAAACCAAACCTTGAATGGGAGTTGCTCTCAAGGAGGAGAACACGGCAGACGATGACGGGTGGGACGCGCTGGGCTTTTGATTGGAGCCAACTCTGGAGAGAGAGGTTATTGTGTCAGCGTGTTTGCACTTGGGATGTTTTGCGACATCTGTGCCAGCTGTTCGGAGGACAGGAGCATGCTCAGAAGGGGGGGGGGCATTAAATGGGACATCAATTTCAAGTGCCTGTGACTGGTATTTATAAATAGCTCACTGTGGGCATTTCCAGGGCTGATGGAGCTGTCAGCCGTCGCGTGAGCTCCACTCACCTCTGACTTCCGTTTAGTTCAGACCCTGCTTTGCCTCAATTTCTATCTCAGGAGGTTTTATTACTTTCAAGCATTTCATTCTATGCAGTTCTAAGGGCCATGCTCTCAAATTAAGGTCACGTGCCGGATTTTAATGTAAATATCCATCCACCGAAAGTGCTTCCCTGGTGCCTTTTTTTCCCAGAAGCTCCCTCAGACCTTAACAACCGGGACAACTCACAGCACGACAACTTCACACGTTGCTGCACTTGAGAAATCACTTGTAAATGCAGATAGTGCTTGAAAATGATGATAAGCATTTTGATACATCAGGGTCTTGGCTTATGAAAACTAACCGGTACAGTAAATATTACGGCCCCTTGTTACAAAGTGCTCCCTGCACTCCAGCAGACCTCAGTCTGCTCAGCAGGAAGAGCTTCCCTGTCCCTTCCTATACGGTGCATCTGTGCTGTGTGCCCAGTCCAGCTTATGGTTCAGGTATATGTAAGAGTCCACTCCCTCAATGTCCTTTCCCGCGGACGTCCACCACCAGCTCCTTTGTTTTCCCGGCGTTGATCTTGAGGTCATCGGTATCAGTGGATGTCAATATGCTGCAAAAGGACACACACACACACACACACACTGCTTCTTTTATTATCATTAGTTCAAACACTCATATTGACTTACACTCAAGTGATACCGTACAGTATATGTGTCTAATACAGTGTCTTACTCCTTTTCCAATAAGCTTCACGTAAAGCAGGTATTGATTTCTTTATGTTACACAGAAGGTTTATTCTCGGTCAGTGTTTAGCGTCAGGCTCATAACAAATTAAGATTAATGATGCATAACTGTGGTGGTTCTAAGCAGCAGCAGCGGCTTCTGGTACAAAGGTTTTGATTTCCTCCTAAATGCTACGGCGTATGCAGGGAAGAGCTGGTGCATTTGAATCCATTGTTTAAAATACAAACCAAGTAAAGAACGCGGTTCGTTTTAGGACAGTATGTTTTTAATCCTTCTTTTCTGAACACGCTGCTTCTGGGGGCAGTTCATAGAAAGCAATGCAGGTTATTGTTAGATCTAAGTGAATTCATGCTGCTTCTGCAGTTTCAGCATCTCTACATACAGTAAGAAGCTCAGTATGTGTGTGACAGCAGACTCTGCCACAGGTGATGCAAAGATTTTCAATATGCTTCCTGAGAAACAAACCAAACGCTGCGTTAGTTGTTGTGTAGCAATGTAGTGAGTTCTTTTTGTTTTTTGCATCTAAAGTGAGATCTGATGCTGCTTCTTTTCAGAAAGTTGGAAGTTATCTACAGTGCGTTCAGGTACAGCGTCGAGCACGGAGATGATGGAGCTGACGCGTCTCAGCCGGTGTCTGCCAGACCCCCGACTGTCTTTCTGCTCAACAGGAGACTCCAGAGTCTTAAATGTTGGAAACCTTGGCTGTAGTAGTTTGGAACAAATCGACCGTGACCCAGAAACAAGCGCTTTGAAGGTGACCAGCTTGTGCTCAGCCTATTGCTGTGTCACACAAACTACTACTGTACTGTAACAGTTTGTTTTCAGAGCCTTTGTTTCCCAGATTCAACAGAAACTGGGTCAAATATTTTTTCATTCACTTGCCATAATTTGTGCTATTACCCGGTTGTATACGTGTTTGGATACAAGTTTGTTGATGAGGATTTTCTTCCAGCTTTTAATTTTTCTTAAACATGTGGAGCAGGCGGCAGCCGTCCTCTGTGCCACCTCTTCACACACATAGCATAGTCAAGTATTAATATTTCAGCAACCTACTGTATGCACCCCCCCCCCCAAGATATTCTTTCCCTTCTCAGCCATCCAAATGTTTTCTCCTCAACACAGTGTGCATGAAGTGGAAAATGATAAAGATGATTACTCAGATTTGAAGGTACAGGTAGCTGTGTTACATAATGTAACTGCTTTCAGGCCTCTAAGCTAATTACAGCATGTTTATACTGAATGTGTCCACAAAATCATATATTGTCTGTTCTACAGTATCTGAACTGCGCTGTAATATTAATGTGTTTTGTTCTCACGCGTATAAAAGTTTTAGCAATTGCAAAGTAATTAGAAGGAGCCATTACAAAATGTACTTATTTCCCACTGATTGTTTCTTTATGAGTCACCGTCTGAAGCACATTATATTCCATTTAGCTTGAAATTCTAATAGCCATTAGTAATGTGCAAAAGCCAGGAAATGTTACTTAAGCAGCAACAGCAGAGTGGTGTAAAGCTTGTGCGTATATGCATGTAGAAGGACACGCATCTGCTTCCATCGTCTCCAATTTAATTGTCCTTGCTGCTTCAAGCCCCTGCGTAGTGATGCTTCAGCCCCTGATGCTGAGGGCTGGTTGTATTGTATTCTTGTATTCTGAGAAGAACTGTGTGTAGGTGGCCTTGTTAGATACGAGGAAAGATAATCCATAAAGCCGTTCTCTGTGGGTGAAGCTTTTCGCGTCCCTTGTTGTTCCCAAGTTCTTCCCTTCCAACCATTTCTGGCTGCGTTTCCTTCGGTTATGTGTGAAATGGCCCTTTTGCAGTAATTGTATCTGAGGCGACGTCGTGGCCCAGGGAACTCAACATTCACTCCGAGCACATGGAGCAGAGAGGAACAGAACGCAATGAGGCCTGAGCTGCGTGCAATTACTGGCTCATACCTGTTCGCACAAACTTAGAATCAGCGTAAGGTTTGTGTGCTAGATACAATTTTCACCGTTTTCAGTCATAGAAGAAGAAGGTGTTGATGATGATGCCACACTTTCTTTCTTTCTCCGTCTCCCATTTTACCTTCACCCTCTCTAGCTGAGTTTTCTCCATATGTTAAATCGAGGAAGTATGATGAATGGCCCTGTGCTTCTGTGATGACCTAGGGAAATGCACTGTATTCAGAACCGAGCACTTTGCTGACACGTCTGTCCTTATCTTCTCTCAGGGTGTTCAGCTCAGACTAGAATAATTAGCCTGCGTTGCCTGGCTTGATCATCACAACCTTTTTCTTTTTTTTTTTACTACAGACATTGGCAAATGATTTCATCCTCTTATCTGGGCTCCTGGTGATGCTGTTTTGCATTTTCTAAACACGGAAGCTAATAATGCGGATGCATTGATGCCAGCTTTTACTGTTTGAAGGTTAAGTCAAGTGGAGCTCACAGGGTTTGGCGTTTGCTTGACGCTACCCGGAGGGTCACAAGATAAAGTTGAGTGGTTACTAATGACTTTTGTGTCGTTTCTGGGTCGACGTAATGATTCTGAAGCAATTTGTTTTTGTTTATCATACCAGTTTACTAAATTGGCAAATTTAATTATTAATTATGCCTCGACTGCTAAATATTATACACAAATCTAGTTGAATAAAAATATTACTTGTAGTACTGTGCAAAAAGTTTTAGGCAGGTGTGAAAAAATGCTGTAAACACAGAAGGCTTTCAGAAATATAAATAACGATTCTTTACTTTGGACAATTTACCAAATGCAAAGTGAGCGAACAAAAGAAAAATCTAAATCATATTAATATTTGGTTACTACGTCAGTACTGGAAGTGATGTGATCCCCCACAGAGCCCTGATCTCAACATCATGGAGTGTTTTGAAGGCAAAGGCTGGTCACACCAGACATTGATTTGATTTAGATTTCTCTTTTGTTCATTTACGGCATTTTGTTCATTTATGAAAATAAATGTTTAACACAATCTTTGTTTACAGCATTTTTTTCATTATTTCATTATTATACTATAATATTCTTGTAATATTAACAACATGTTTTAATCTCTTGCCTCAGCCTTCTGTCTGCTAACATCCGTATTTCTGATCACTATGCAAATGACTGTCCAGCCTGCTCAGGTTTATCTTGTCTCCTGCGACTCACCAGGATATTCTCTGTGTATTAAAGCTGAATGAATATTACATGAATAATTAACATTAAGGGTAATATTTTGAAGACTCTGTCCCTTCACTACTATTCACATACAATATACAGTATATATTATATCATTAAAATAAGTTCCCAGCATCTGCAACGACCACGTCAAGTCCCAAGCAGAACACTCCTAACATCAAAACACGTCCAAGGTCCTCTGTGCCTTAGCTAAGGTTCTTTCTTTCTAGGTGGTCTGACACGCTCACGGCAGGTTCATCACCGTTTCCTTTTGGCGTGTGTAGATACTACAGTCATGTAATACCCATGTGCATCGCTGCTCCATCCCATCACAGTAATGAGACCTTGTTGCACTGGTTAGTAGCTTCACCTTCGGCCTCTGGCCTTCAGGGGACGTTCTTTTCTAATCTACATTCCACACAGTCTTGGCGCACGTTACACATGCTGAACATGGTCTCGTCTCATCATCCTCACATAAAACACGCTGTGGCTGCACATCAACGGACGCGTTACGTCACAGCAAGCAACCGAGACGTTTGTACGGATACTCTCACTTTAGGAAACTGAAGTTTGGGCCGAGCTGACGTTTATGTTTCCACAGAAGCTGAGGAAGAGCTGAGTTTTTTTTTGTTTTTGGCAAAGTAGAACAAGAATATAATTTTCTCATCTAGATTCAGGTCTGTTTTTTTTCTGCATAACAGGCCTAAATCACATCTGCAGTAATTACCCGGCAGCAGCTCCCCTGGGGAGGTGAACAAGGCAGTCACTATGGCAACTTTCGGCACCTGGAGTCACGTTTGCTGTAAGAGCGTAACGCTCGGTTTTCAAAATACATCTCGAAACTGACAAGCCCTTCAAGACCACAAGCCAGAAGGTCTTTGTTTTCTCAAGGGTGAGGGAGATTGTCAAGAGGAACATCTCCAAATCAAACAATCAAGCTCGCTTTTATCCGGTCGCAATTAAAATGGTGGGTGTTAATATATTCTCTCTACAGGCAAATGTTATTTTGAACATGTGGTCTTGTTAAAGTTGTGGATTTATTCTGCAAATGCGCGTAAAATCCGTAAAGACTCATCCAAATGTACATTCGCCCAGATTATAACGTGGATCAGCTACAGCTGCAATGGAACGAGCTCAGTCCCTTTAACAGCTTAATTCACAATCAATACCACAGCAAATACAGTGGCTGAACAGACAGATGGCAAGAACGGAAGAGCTGAGAGGAGCATTAAGCAAACATTAGGAAACTACTGTACATTTGCAGAACAACTAAGCAGCTATCGAGCGGGAAGTGTGGCACCTCCAGCACCCGGCGAGTGTGTGGATGATATAACATAAGAAGCTATGGCTGCTAGGAAGGAGATTAGTCTCAAATGTAATGGTCTGCTTTGGAAGATGAACAGCAATAATTCAGGGTCCAGGCAATTTGCAGTTAATGACCTAAAACCCTTAGAATCACCGATGCGATTCATTTTATTAGCATTTCACAGGCGTGCGTGTTTATTAGAGTTATTAAGAGTTCACCTGACTTACTTCTACGTTCCCCGCATTCAGATTTGCTTCGAAGGGGGAAAAGGCTGTAAAAGCTTTTCAGGGCCACGCATGGCAGGTCTAAGACCGTAACCGTTTTTTTGTTTTTTTTTCCATCTCGTGAAAGAGCCCAATATTTACACAGCGGGTGCAGAGAAAGGCCCCAGTGGTCGCACGGTTTACCCAGCTTCTCGCCTCTCCACGGTCTCTCCGCATCGCACGGGTGCATAAAGAACGCGCGGCCCCTTCTGTCAGCTCTCCGTCCCTCTCTCCATCCGGCATCTCTTAATCAGGAAGGAACCTGCAGGGGCGTAATGTGGACATAAGTCTTTTTCTAAACGCGGCACACGAGATGACAGGGGAGGTCGCCTTGCCTTTCAATCAAACGGACGTCGCCGCGCACAAGCGCAGGTGACGCATTCACCATCTTCTCCTCATCCTCTGGAACAGCTCATATTCATCCGTCTACTTAACTTCATGTTCATATCAGATGCTGCTATTATATATTTTTTTGCATCTGAGGAGTTGTTCAACCAATCAGAGATCAGCGCTGTGTAAGTCCCACTTGTAAGGTCTCCTGAATCTTGCAGCTAATTAATTAAACCCCATTAACAGTGGTTTTGTCACCAGTTTACCTAATGGGATTCTTCTTCCTCGCTTCCATCACCACCTGTGTGTTACTCTTGACCCTGTCCCCTCTGTCTCGTCGTGTCCCAGAGGACGTGATTAGAAGTGTCTGTGTTCCCGGTGGGAAATGGCTCATGTTGCTGCTGGTGCTGTATGTCTGCGGTGACAGATTTGGACCCGGGATTCACTAGCTGCTAAATTACTGTGGCGAGCCGACCGGGTTGCGAGGAAAGACAAGATGAACAATGAGGAGGAATGCGGAGATGGGCGAGAAGACAGGAAGGAAGAGCAAACGAAGGTGGGGAGGGAGGAGGGTTAAGCTGGCTGGCTGTAGAAGCAGTCAGTCGACATGTGGCGATGAAAAAGCAAACGGAGGAACGGTGAAGGCACAAGAAGACGGAGGATGAGTCAACTGGAGGCAACTTTAAATATTAAAAAGCAACTTCACATCTTAAAGGCACTGAATTAATCAAATGCTGGTTCAACATACATAGTTTTTCGTCAGTAATTTTCTTTCTTGTTTTCAAGTTGTGTGTTTAATAAAACGCAATCTCTAACGACAGCTGTTTAAATCACTTTAATCCCCTTTTGTTTACTTGGAGCAAACTATTACTGGTATCTGGAACGACCGGCCCGGTGCCTTCATGCGCATATTTTAAGGGTGACGTGTTCTGGGGCTTCACACTCTGCTGCTCACTGCACTTCTGTTTATTAAAACTGCCAATTTGACAAACTTTATTTCTGCCTTTACCAACAAAGCTGTGCCGACTTCTCCATTATCTCATTATGTGACTATTCATCTCAGCGCGCAGCTGGAGTCCAACCTCCCCTGACAAATCACTTCATTATTCTCTGCCAAATAATAGAGCGCTGCTCTGTGTACGTTCACAGTCCCCAATAACTATCATGTTTATTAAATGGCACAAAGAGCTCCCTCAGGTACAAGGATGAATAATTGCGTTATATTGATGTATTAAAGATTTCTGCTTTCTCAGCTTGTCACTTTGGAAACCGCTGTTGATCCCCAAGGTCCATGGGCGCAAACAGAAAGCGGCCTCGATCCGCATATATTTTCCCCCGGCGTGCGTCATCTCGCCCGTGACAAAGAGTACCACCCGTCAAATGATGAGACGATGCTTGAGGAGGAACGTTGGGGGGGGGGGGGGGGGGGGGGGGGGGGGGGGGGGGGAACCGCAACCAGAGATTGTGAACAGCGCAGCACTTTCGTTGAGAGTAACCTCTGGAACTGACTGGAAGCTATGACTGTCTCGTGCAGGGCGAAATGTGGGTTCGCTCTCCCTTCAGCACTGACTTTTAAATTGTCCTCTCTTCTGTGAGCATATTCTGCTGCTTAACAATAGGCAAACCCTCCAGGGAGCGACCAAGATCACACTTAGCTTGATGATAAATCACCTTCCAAATCACCTTATTAGTCGATGCCCACTCGTCCGTTTGCATGGTTTGTTAGTGTTTTTGTTCTTTGCACCTTTCCAGCCTGTTCTTGTTGTTCACTCGTGTGCTTTGTCGTGCCCTGGCCGCTCCGCTGCACATGTTCTGCCGTCTCGATCCCTCCTGTTCTGCGAGTCCATCGCATCCTTGTGCACCAAACTCTGTCCAGATGTTATGCTGCGTCCAAAGCAAACTGTGTGTCTGAGCATGTGCAATGCACATTACTACAGTATGGCCACCGCCCCCCAGACACCAGATCCTCAGTTTGCCCAATCACGCTCAGTCTCCCAGGAATAACACAGACACGCCTCATTAAAAAACACACACTCCCTCCAGTCATTCATAGAAAATGCATGTGAAACAGCACCTGTAATCTGTGGTTGGTGCAGCTTTGCACACAGACACACACCTGCGACAACTCTTATACTTACAGCCCACTGCCAGTGTCGTACTGTGAGGTTGTTAGTACTGCACATCTACTGTACAATAGTAAGAACCGGACCCTGAGCACAGAATTATAAAGACTATTGTTGCTGACTCTGTTGTTTTTACCTCCCGGGACGGGCCCTTAACTCATCATTAGAGGTTTCAGGAGAGACAGCGTGAGGGTGCTTTGAATGCAAAACCAGAAATTGTGCTAGACCCGCTTCAAATTCCACACGCAAACAACAGGGGGGCAGAGCAGGCTTTGCTACTGTAGCTCACACACTATGATGTTGTTAAATGAGTGTGTGTGCTGCACATTGGAGATATTAAGCTACTCTTTCTCTCTCTGCTGGGTAGTGGGTGGTGGAGCGTGGCAGCGGGCCACAGAGACTGAGTAGACTCCATCTGGGTTTCACGCCAGTGCAAGGTTTTGTTGCTGCATCATTTCTCCGTTGGTCTGATAGTGTATAAAGGAGAGTATGGTGAGCATAAATTATGATAATATTACTGTAAAGTCACTGTGTTGACTTTATGACTCCTTCCCACTTTACCTACTTTTACACGAGTTTACCTAAAGGCCACACTGCAGCTGCTGGTGCCATAAAATGAGGGAAATGGCCTGGTCTGCCTTGTGTCGCCCCATGTACAGTGTTGTTGCTAAAAGTTCCGCAACTTAACTGACAAACGAGACTGAGCTCCAGCAGTGATGATGTGAAGCACGACACCTGATTTCGAGGTTGCATTTGAATGCAGCTTTTAAATAAAGTGGACGCAGTAAATGGTCGTCTCTTACTGCAAGGCCACGATGCTGACAGCTGATAAAAACAGTTGAAGTTTGGTTAATTTGCAAACAGACACCTCTCAGTGCTGTCAGACCCTTCAGGGACGATCTCCGTGAAGTTGCAACGATCCCTGTTGTACTTTACTTCAGCTCCAGGCTCTTATTTTGGTGATTTGCTCTTCCTGTTTTCTTCTTCACTTTCCTTCAGCTTTATTAGTCACATCTAATTAGTTTCACAGACTTCTTTATGGCTGGAACAGATCTTTACATGAATCCATTTTTCACTGCGTTGTCTTTACGTTAAGGTAGGCTCTTGTTGCCTTATACAGTAATATCAGTGTGTCGTTACAATGACAGACCTGCTTGTGTTTATGTCTCACGTCAACAAGAATTTATGGCGATAATATCCAGCAAAGAATGTTTTTGTGAAACGTTTGATATTCATCAGTCCCTGTGGTTCTAGCTGTAAAGACGTTCACACGCTTCTGTGTGCTCTGTTTTGTACTGTCACACCTAATCATGATTTTATGATTGAGTAACAAATTCCAAACCTGACATTAGACGTCTGGCACTGACCACATCCTTGACTCCTGGTTTGGCATCACTGATCGGGCTGAGGAGCAGCACAGTAGTTTTTTGTGTTATGACACAGATACGTGTGTGGGGTTTTTTTTTGTCTTGGAGCGCAAACACAAAACAAAAGCAAATCATAAATCACGTCCTACTGTACTGTAGCTATAATAATATCCCAAAAGAGACACCAGCAGAACTGCGGCGCACGAGAAACACTGTGGCCCCTGCAGTGCGCTCACTTTTCTTACAAAACACACGATGGGTTTACAGGAGGGCCCGGAAATATGAGGTGTTTTTATTCAGACTGTTGGAGTTGGAGCCACTGTCTGAATATCAGCCTGTAAGCTGCACCTCAGGGGTTTGTGCTTCTGGCAGGTGTGACCGTGTCTGGGCTGCTTTCACTACAGGGAGCGAGATGCACTTTAGAACAGCAGCAGGAAAGGGTCAACATTCTGCTTAACGTCTATTTTTCCCATATTTATACAGGCTGTCACATGTCTCCTTTGTGTGTCTGTCTTTCTGTCTAAAGTGGGGCTGAATCAGTCTGCTGGCAAATCTGTGAATCCACTTAGAAAACAATTGAATGTGTACAGAATGTGCTGGTCTTCCCCGGCTGATATAACACTCAAATTATGACATATGAGTAATTATGGATTTTGCATTGATCGCAGCTTTGCACACTCTGTTCGTTCTGTCACCGTCCAACAATCTTGAGCTCCCAGAGGTGTTGACACAGGCTGCTTTTCCTCCACTCTTCAGTCCAACTCATCCCAAACCGTCTCACGTGGCATCAGGTCATTACAAGCAACCAGTAATTTGTTGTATCTCTGCAAACATAGACACAGTTGAATGTTCTTGCTGTCGAGGGTGGACATGCAGAGACACCTGTCACTCTGTCACCACATGCTGAGCTGCACCACACATTGACCTTGTGCTGTCGGACATTTTTTCCCTGCTCAGCCATCATCCAAGATAAATCCCCCCTCACATGAATCACGACATAACAGGCGTTTAAAGAATATGCGTCCAGCGACACGTGGGTCCAGATAAACCAGGGGCCGTGGCTCTGACTCCCGGATCGCACCTGGACAATAAATCCACACGGTGGGATCCTCGCACAGGATTCCTTTAGGTTGCAGAGCAGCATCGGCCAATCTCCCAAGGTCAGTGTCAGAAGGGAAGGCAGCGCTGATATGAGTGAGTCGAACTGGGCGTGGGATGGGGGGGTGTATAGGAGGGCAAAGGTGGAAGAGATGTAGCACAACACGGCTGCTGCGCACACTTTCTCACAGAGCAAAGCCCCTCGCGTTTTTCTTGACCTTGCTCGTGCCTTTGCATTCTCTCTGGTACTCACTTCCCCCTACATCCATTTCCTCTCCTTGACTCCGAGATGTCTTTCTGTCCTCTGCTGTTGGATGACGGCTGGACCACTTGCATACAAAGCTTCGCAGTGTGTCATCTGCTTGTGGATCATTTGAATGCAGGCAAGCCAGACCGGTCACACCTCTACTTCGAGTCGTGCGGCATAACGTCAACATCAAGCGCCGTGGCTTCTGCAATCTGTCCACAAAATCAGGATAAACAAAGCGAAAGTAATGATTTAAAGCCTGTTGGTGAAACAGTAACATCTGTAACATTTGACTGACTTCCACATAAATCAAGGATTATTCATAAGGAGGGCTTTATGCTGATTATATTGAGTTTCACTTGACCTTTGACCTATACTGGAGTATTTCTGCTTAAGACATGCCCTGTTACATATTCTTCTAACGTACTTTTGACAGACACGGTTGTGCCTTTTTATTGTTTCATTATCATTTCTCTGATGCAACAAATCTGTGAGAAAATCTGGAGCAAGAGTAGAAGTTGTTACAGCATGCAGAGAACGATCCACCTGCATTTCCCTGATCTTTAGGGGGCTTGATGGAATTGAATTGGTGGCTGGTTGCATGCTGTGATAATATGATCATAATAGTCTATAACAAAGTACATACAAGGGATAATGAGCATTAAACAATACTGAAGCTCAGCACCTGTTCTCCTATTTACACATTACATAGATGCTCTATGATGACCTTCTAAACCCAAGTTAGCTTTATCTTCCTGGACATCTCTCCAGGGTGCAGTGACCAAATTGACTTAAAAACCCAAGCAAAATACCAACTGGCCAGTCCCAGTGCGACGATTAGGCAGTTGTGGTATTCACAATGGAGCCCAAGTGTTTTAATTCACCCAATTAGGACTGTATATGGGGAAGATGTTGTCAGAGTAAATGTCGCTGTTCAGTTCTCACAGGCAATTACCTTGCTCCAGAGCGACAAGAGGGTGATTTGGTGGGAGAGCGATGAGAGCAGAGCATGAAGGAGAAGAGTAACCTTCCTGCTCCATCCTCTAACTTTCCATGAGCGGGAGCCAAGCGTTGCCGAAGACACGTTTACAGCCAGTCATGCGTAATTAAGAACAAACCGATTTACTGCCGACTGCCAGCATTTGAACACAAGGATTTGTTTTTAATTACCAACTAATTGCTGACATTTTAAACTCGTGCTCCGCGGAGTTTGGCGCGTCGCACCGTTGGCTGTCTGTGTCGTCGCCTGCGATTTTGGCAGCGGCAGTCACATACACAGACGGCATAAATATGATATTTCTGTATCACCTGCAAACTGATCTTCGAGACTTAACACATTTATAGCCGGACATTCAGTTTAGTCTTACTTTTATATCATATTCTAGTTCGGAGCTACCTAATCAAGACATACAGTACACAAGCTGTTTCTTAAAAGCTTTAATATAACAGATAAGAGGTCCAGCACAGCAGTGGTTAAAGCAGTTGGTCCACAATGTGCTTGTTTAGCTCATGAGCCAATGTTCTGAACCACAAGCTGTGCTTTCTGTAAACCAGGCTTGCAGCTTCTCTAGCAGAATATGAAACCACCGCAGCGGCAGAGGCCTGACACTCATCATGTTTTAGCATTTTACCGCTTCTCCTTATTCCAGTGTGAAACGGCTCTCTGGCGTATGTGTCTTCAGTGCTGACAGATGGAAAAAATATGATTACATTTCACACGTACAATCAACCGAGGTGGGAGAAGAAAGAAAGCGATTGGACAATGGAAAATCAACTTAAATGGATTTCCTCTGTGAAAAGCAAGTCACGTGCCCAGCGTCTCAACATATTGATGTCTCTGACAGTCTGACAGATGGGGTTGTTTCTAAGTCATTTCCACACCTCTTACTTAGAACTACAGCAGAACTTTCTTTTTCTATTACTTACTCCAGTTTTAGCTACAGACAGGAGGGTTTATCAAATATGCTTTATTCTAATTTGTCGTCAAACTCACTGACAACGTTCTGCTTTTTATAAATAGATTTTGAGGCATTTAGTTAATGCGTTTTTTTTACTTGAGTGCAGAACATGAATGCTCGCAGCTTTGCATTCCCACACCCTTTATCACAAAGCTGCAATTAACACTCCCGTTAGACCGGAACAAGCAGCTGGTGATCGCCCCACTGAGACCGTCTTCAGCACCACGGACAGCGCCGCGCGTTAACACGCGACCAGCGGGCATCTCCTGAAAAAACGTGGTCGACCGTATTTCAACGGTGCCGAGAAGAGCGTCGGCTTCTTCGAGTCACGTGATTGTCGTGTGAATGGACTGTTGCTGGGTTTTCCACGCTGCTTTCTTTGCCCGCCACGCCGCCACCTCCTCCTCCGCCCAGACGTCAGCTGCCGGAGAGAGCGGGCAACGGAGATTTAAACCCGGGCAGAGTGGGAAGGTGTCCTTGCTTGAGAGACGGCAGCGTGTGAGAGTTTGCGTTAGAGAGTGCCACACGGTGGAGCAAAGCCTAACCAAACTTTTCTAAAACCTTCGACCACCCCCTCCCCTCCTCAGTTGAGACACAAAGTTTCGGCATCACCACCAAACAAATGAAATTCTAGTCATGTTTCTGTTTGGCGTTTTTTTTTTGTTTTAACGCAGAAAGTGCTGCACTCTAGGGGCTGAATTTGTCGTTATATTCTTTAGTTGCTGTACAGAAAAAAACCCACATGTAAACAACATATTAGTTGTTGTTTACCCCGCTGCACCGTGGCCGCAGATTGGGGCACCGCCGTCACACCGGACTGCGATGATCGTGTCTAACGTGAGTCTGAGCGGCTGCGCGGGGGTCAACAGCGCTCTGTGTGCCGAAGCCGGGGAAGGACATCAGGGGGGCGGCTCATACCGGACCACCCTCACCCCGACAGGGAACCTCATCGTGGCCGTGTGTCTGGGTTTCATCGGCACTTTCGGACTTACGAACAACCTGCTGGTGCTCGTGCTTTTCTGCCGCTTCAAGATGCTGCGGTCGCCCATCAACTTGCTCCTGATTAACATTTCCATCAGCGACCTGCTGGTGTGCGTACTGGGGACTCCGTTCAGCTTCGCGGCCAGTACGCAGGGAAGGTGGCTCATAGGGGACGGCGGGTGCGTTTGGTACGGCTTCGCCAACTCCCTCTTTGGTGAGTAGAAACGCGGAGTCTGCGGCGTGATGGACATATGTTTTATATTTTGCGGATCTGTTGATTTTTTTTGTCTGGTGCTTTTATGACTATACGCTGAATGCACGAATCCTCCCCAGAGCTCTGTGTTTGTTGAGATTTAAAGATGTTAAGCCCATTCGAGTTACACGCTTTACACTGTATTGTAATTCATCCCTGCTGGGTTTGCAAATGACGTCTGACAAACAGCAACAGCCAGTAAGTCAGGGGCGGTGATGCGATGCTGATGGACGTCAACGTTATTAGATGGCACAAGCGCAATCACACGCGCAATCACACACAAATCACGGCGCTGCCTGCACACGCGTTTGCGCAGATTTGGCCGAGGTGATGAGCTGCACACAATGCAACAGCTCTTCGTAGTGCGGTACTTTGTCATTGTCTCCAGCTTGTGGCAGACAGCTGATCCACTTCCAGAGCTGCATGGTTGAGGCTCTGGGTGATTAGTGAGGCGTGTGGTCTCGTTCGCGCTCCGTCACATGTGCGCAGTCATTTCTTCAAATGTGATTATGAACTTTAAAATACAAACGAGACACTAGTTTGGGTGCAGTACACAAAAAAAAAAACTCACCAATGCGTGTTACCACGTATGGCTGAGTGGACCTGACGCAGGAGAAAGCTGGAGCTGGGCCAGACAGGGAACCGAGAATATTGGCTTTGTTTTTCCTTCTAGTTGCAAATAACACCTCTACGGATAATCACATTTCCACTGAGCCTTGCCTCCATCAGAGCCTCTAATGTAAGTGTCTCAATCAGTTGGATGAGATTTCGTATCAAGCTAAAGGTGTCATGCATGTGTTGATCTCTCCTCCTTGGCCTGACGCCTGCTTGAATCTTTAATGAACAGGGTCTCTTGTTATCAGGTCTGCAATGACCTTAAAAGCTCATAAAAAGCTCCTCTGTAGGTTTGTTAGTGTGAGAAAGAAACAATATAACCTCAAAAGACATTTCTCTCACCTTGCAGTCAAATGATTTGCAGTTAATAATTTCGTGGAGTGAAAGCAAACGGAGAAGGAGATGCTCTAGAGTCCTTGATTCAACGTGCACGACTTGACTTTATCAAGATCACCTGCTGAAAATGTGTCTCATATTTAATGCACTGCCTCAAAAGTGCAGTGTGTACGGTTCTGTACATTATATATGTGCTAAATACACTATCAACACATATGATATATATAAAAAATGTAGAGACTGCTTTTTTTCTAATCCAGGGCCCAAACGTCTAATCTTTAGCAGATATTCCTTTCTCTTCACTGCATCTTATCTCCTAATATGTGAACATACAAGGTAAATATGAGGTTGGAACCAAAGGTTTTAGGCACCATACCTGCCTACACACCTGCTTGGGAACACAAATAGTAAAGAACACACTGTAACATCAGAGTTTGAAGTTTGGACTACACAGAATACACTGAACACAGTGGCTGTGGCTCTCATGAAAAAAAAGGTTTCATTTGCCAAATGCTATGATCTGCATGACCCACACCCAACTTTTCGTTGGGCTGTCGTGTCCCTGCAGTTGTTTTACTGTCCAATGTTGCTGCTTTGCATCTCTTGAGCTGAGTTGAGCTTTTTTTGTGCTTGTTTTCTTTGCCTCGTTGCCTCTGCTCTCCTTTACTGTTCATTTTGTATCCACACCTTAGTATCCCCTAAGGTGTGTTTGTTTTGTGTCACGTTTGCATCTTTTTATTCTGTGTATCTCTTTCTGGTTGTTTTCTGTTGGTTTGTTACTGTGGCACTGGTCAGGGGGTCAGCAGATGCAGCCTTGTTGCTTTTCACTGCTAAAATCTCAGTCAAATATTTCTTTACTTCAGGGTCCCTTGAATGTTCCTCTGGGTTTTCAGTTGTGTTGTTGAGAATGATCTGAGCCCAGATGTTTTTGTGATCCCAGATGTTTTTCAGAATGTGTGTGTGTGTGTGTGTGTTATAGAGAGAAAGAGAGACAGGGAGAGAGCGAGAGATGTGCTGTTCAGTAGTTGGCAGAGCTGGTTATGGATGAGTAACTCCTCAATGGGCTCATAAAAACTGAATGAAGAAATGAATGAGACGGTCAGACGGTCGGAGAAAAAGGAAATGAAATGGATTGTTTAGATGAATAATAGTAGGTACAGTTTGACACAGTGATTGTGTTCGACAAATCTCTATGAGGCTTTTCTACTTTAAATGATAAGGCATCAGTGACAGATAGCTTGGTGTCAGGCCGGTACGGTTTGCATTGTCTTGTCACCCACCGAAGTATAACAGCCTCCCATTATAGTGCTGAGGAATCAGAAACTCTATGTAACAAGTGCGTGTCCCTGCATACTCTTCACTGCAGCCTGCGTTTATATTTTAATAGAAAGAAGAAGCTTCAGCTGGGAGGAAGCTGGACAGCGCTGATCTGCCATAAAGGTCAGAGAGCAGAGAGCCAACTAATGAGCTGCTGCAGCAAATAGGGAATTAAAGAGCAGTGACAAATGTGTGTTTTTTGCTTAACAGGTGTCTCGTTCGGGTCAGACATCAGTGCGAGACGCTAAGAGTTGTTAGCTGAAGTCGCCTTTGATCACAGCAGCCTATTAACAGGCTGAAAGGTGCCTCTTTTTGTACAGCTTCGCCTTGAAATGCAAACCTGAGCCAGAACCTGAGTGGAGAAAGAGACAGTGAGGCAGAATCACAACACAAAAGAATACAGTTGTTCCTTGTTTCGTGATTTCATTTTGGAAAACCTATCTCCCGTTTTTGATCCCGCAAAGCAACTAGAGGAAAGAAGGGGCTGATCTACTTGCAGATGGTATAAGGTTGAGCAGGTGACATTAGATGTCTCACATAAACATTTAATTGCCCCTCAACCTCAACTGGCGAACCTCAGGAACAGCAGGTTTCTTTAGCAGCGACGGACTGGAATCAGCTGGTTATCGAGTTTATTAAGTAATAAATAAAATAGCCAAAGGGCCAAATGTTCCACTGTGGTAATGAGCACGATATCATGACAGAGAGCTGCTAATTAGCTTTTATTTCACTTAACGGACGCTGGAGAAGTATTATCAGTCTTAAAACGTACTCTAAGCTTGCTTGCATAAAAAAAAGAAGGTATTTATCAAAGTTGTGCAGGCACAGCTTCCTCCGACTAACAATGATGAATCTCACACATTCCACATTCGCCTGCTCGTGCGTGTACAGACTCATTTACATATAGAAACACCTCCAAAATGTCAAACGCTGACAAGCACAGCCCTATAAATCCTGTTGGCCTTAATGTAACGAGGCAGATGTGGACGCGGGGAAAATAAATCTTAAAAACATCAGCGACAACAGCATTGTGCTTAGCATTGTGCTCGGCAACGCGTTCCCCTGCTTTCACACGCCGTCGGTGCAACACCAGTAGATACTGTGAGCGAATGCGCTCATGTGGTTACGCCTGGCGCCAGCACATGGGCCTGTGCGATAGACAGGACGTCCTCCGGTCAGCAGAGGTTCTAAACGTGTGCAAATTTCACAGTAATAAATGAAAAACCCCCTGACTTAGCTTAACCTGGATCCCAAATCATCTGGATCCCAGGAGTTTTGGAAAGATCAAGTATTTCATGTAATGAATCTCTGACTACTTATTTCTTATTCCTGTCTTCTAAAAGTTGTAATTAATTTAATTAATGGTTAAATAGCAAATATTGTTCCAATGGGTGATGGTGAAACTGATAAACAGAATTAACAATCAGTAGTTCAAAGAATGTTTTAATGTCCTGCTATGAACGGCTACTGAGGTAAACGACTGCTTGTGGCAGGTTTGAAGTGTGATTACTGCTGACGTCCAACTATAAACACATAGATTTTAGTTGATGATGACGTTCCTCCATCTGTCCCTCTGTCTCCTCTCAAGACTGTGCTGCCTTAAAATAATTCAGTAAGCGAGTTAATAAATACTGAGCATTCGGTGAAGTAGAACAAGATGCGCGTGATATCAGTCAGCGAGCGCCGACAGAGGGGAAAACATCCTTCAGAGCCATCAATCACAAAAGCTAAAAATCTGTTTCGATCTCGTTTTTTTTTTTTTAAAGCTTGTATTCATTCATCCTGCTGTGGAGTCAGGGCTTTGACACCTCAGCGAACGCCCTCCGTTGCTTTCTTAAAGCAGCGTCCATTTCAGGTCCACTTCGTTGCCCCTGAAAATCAATAGGCATTATGGATGGCCCCGTGGAGCGTAGAGGCTTCAAAACAAATAGCAAACATTATAAAAAAACCAACAACAACAACAGAAAAAAAAAGGAGGCAGAGGGATCACGGCGGTTCCAGCTCTGCCTCTGAAACGCTGGGAAATAAAAACAGATATTGAGATATGGCACGAGTGTTTACTGATCACTCACGAGCTGATACGAAGGCTTCTTGAGGATGTCTGCGTTGTGTTTCACCGCGATGCTCCCGTCAGGCCCAGACGCTGCTCCTCTTGATTTACAGCGGCGCGGATGTGCTGCAGGCCCAGCGTGCGAAGTAAAAGATTAGATTATTCCACCAACACGTTTGCCATAGTTTTATTATGCTGCACAGTTTGCTCGGGCACTTTATTTATTTATTTATTTTTTTGAAATCACACTCTGGCCCCTCTCTGAAGCTATAAAACAAGCAGCTCATTTCAGCAGGGCTTTTGATTTCTGGGCACTGTGAGTTCACATCCTGCTGACTGCACACGTGTCCCTTAGAGGAGATGAACATCTGCGCAGGCAGTGTCTCTGTTTGATCGATTTCATTAAGTACTGGACGGTGAAGAATAAACATGTCAGCTTAGGTCACTTGTGCAGTTTTTAATAGTCTTTCTTCTGTCTATCCAATCAAAAGGCGTATTTTCTGCAGGCATTTGCACAACACACACGTAGATGCATTCGCACTTACCTGCGTGTGTCTCCTGTCCATCCTGCTGCAGGCATCGTGTCCCTCATCTCCCTCGCTGTCCTCTCCTATGAGCGCTACAGCACCATGATGGCCCCCACCGAGGCCGATTCCTCCAACTACCGTAAAATTTCCCTGGGCATCGCCTTGTCCTGGGTCTACTCGCTCTTCTGGACCTTGCCGCCGCTCTTCGGCTGGAGCCACTACGGCCCCGAAGGCCCGGGGACCACCTGCTCCGTGAACTGGACGTCCAAGACGGCGAATAACGTGTCTTACATAATCTGCCTGTTTGTTTTCTGCCTCATCGTGCCCTTCTTTGCGATTGTGTTCTGCTACGGGAAGCTGCTGTGCGCCATCAGACAGGTAAGGCCATGTGGAGATGAAGATGCTTCCAGAACGAATGTCTGACATGTATTTATGACAAAATATTCCCCCACAATATTTAATATAATAATGACGTATAACAGTGCACAAGCAGTTAATTTATTCGTGCGGGTGTTTCAGTCCTGGGATGTGAAGTCATGACGTTTACTGTAGCTGTAAAAAACGCTGCATGTAAATCCAAATATCTAACTGCTTTGCTCACTCTTATTATTTTACTACTAATAACCCGAAGCTTTATTTATAACCATAATGATTTTGGACTCCCGTACATTTTTACGACCCCCCGTTCAACTGGATGTTTTATGGCAGGTCTAATTACGGTTACAGTGTCTCCACTGCACTGAAATTGCTTTTGATGCTGTGACTGTGGCCCATGAAGTCAGTTCCTTGGTTGTGGATGCACCATTTAGTGAAATGATAAGTCAGAGGCACTGAATTCCTTTGTAGAATGACATCAGAGCGTGTGAAAGCCATTGATCAGCTTCCGGACTCGTCAGCCACGGAGATGCCAGGTGTTGCTGCTCCCTAGTAGTTTAACGTCTCACCTGGCTGCAGTGATTTGGGTGCGATTACGGCTCTGACTGCAGCCATTACCAGGCCTGGATGTGGTCAGAGATCAGGTTGGAATCCGCTGAGAAAACCTTTCAAGCCGTTTTTCCTCAAATGATACACGACACGTTGCTTTTCTGTAAAACTCTGCTTCCTTTGTGCTGGTTCTTGGTTTTTGTGGTTGCCCAGAAGATCCAGTTCCCCCGAGCTAAGAGCGGTCCTGCGTTTAGGTCCGACGGGTTCAACTGGTCGAAGCTGAGCATCCCTTTCTCTCTTGTAGCTGTTTCACAGAGTTACAGCATTTCCTACTCCTTGATTGCTTGTGGAAGGTGAAATAGTTTTTTGTTGTATTGCTGCGGATGGTGAATTGATTCAGGGACATGTTGATGGCAACGTTTCCCTCCTCTCGAAGTTGTCATCATTCATTTCAGCCTTAAGAATATGAATACTGTTGCTGCTGCTGATGTAATCGTGCTCACGCTTGCAAATGCAAATGAGATTGATTCACCTAGTAATTATTTTATTTTCTATTTATTCTTTGCTCTTTCCGTCAGTTCTTTGTTGTGCTGAGGTCCACAAGGAATCAGATTTCATTACCCTGCAAAAATGACATAATTGCTTAAGAGACCTTGGCTGCAGGAGGGAATGAAGGGTTCTGCACTTACAAGGCAGACATTACAGCCACAAATGCATTTTTTGGAAATAGTGATTTGGATCTGTCACCATTTCTGCAGTAATAAATACAATTTCTAATACTTGGACCAATTTTTTGGTAACACCATCCAATAAAAATATCAAACGCGTATACTTGGCCAGATCTCAGACTCCATAATTCAAAATGACACTGCTTGTCTATACACGAAGTAGCAGCATTCAGCTAATGACACGAGGCACCTGATGTTTGGTCTTTCACACGCCGTGTCACTCTGACTGCCTGGAAGGATATGACCGCGTTCGCTCTCTCTCCGGGGAAACTGTGCGTTCATGCAGGCACATACTCAAACACACACACACACACACACACACACACACACACACACACACACACACACACACACACACACACACACACACACACACACACACACACACACACACACAGTTGCAGGTCCCAGAGCAGTTTTTCGTCTAGAATGATAACTCACTCAAATTGTCTGAGCGTCACGTTCTCGCAGGCAAACAACAACTTATTTGTGTGTGTCTTTTTATTCGCTGTCTGTTGAATGACTTCCCTTATCAGAAAACACCGTTAGCTCTAAGCAAAGATGAAAAAGGCAGGAAAAGTATCAGCGTTCGCTCAGCTTCCCTCTTTGTCTATCGTCACTTCACACTTTGTCCTTTTTGTAGTATCTGCACAGTAACTGTGCTTATAGTAAAGTCCAGTCTACTTTCTACAGATAAACGCAACTGAGCCAACTTATCTCTCGTTACAGTTTTTTACGATTGCTAGACGACAGTGAGCACAACTGGAGATACATGTGCAAAACTCTAACTACAGTCTGCTCTACCAAAAGTCACCTGAGCTGAACAGTTCACATCACCTGCAAAACTCATTCAAAGCAACACAACTCTAAACACATGGCTCAAAACAGCTCAGTGCAGCCTAACACCATGCACAACCGTCACTGAGATAACACACACTGTCACTCAGAACACACTGAGAGAAAAAACACTAACACTAAGCACCAATACAGAAAATACCAACTAAAACCTTTACAGTTGAAAGAATTTCAAAGAAAAGAGAAACATTCTGTCACATGATTTATTTAAATGTTTGGAACATAACAATTCTTTACTAAGGCAAATCAAAATTAGCAGTTTGCTTCAATAGTTGATAGTCATTTATGGGAATTACAGTAATGAGAAGAAAAAGGTAGAAACATACTGTATATACTGTAATTTGAACAAATAATTGAGGGGCTGATCCTGCCTCCCTCTAGCATCAGGCCACAGGTTTTCATCAACATCACATCTAAAGTTCTCTCTTGCCATGAATCTGGGGAAGAACCTCATCCATCCCTGGATCCTCTGGACTCGTGTCCTCACATCCGGCACTGTCACTGTTAGCATGGCTTCCAGAAGAGACATTTGGTCATGTGGGTGGTGATCAAACACTTTCCACCTCTATTGGGTTGAGGAAGGGTGAATATGCAGGCAGGTACAAAACTTGCCGCCCTTCTCCCTCCACAAACCCGTCTTCCTTGATCCATTTCCAAAATTACTGTTTCTGAGCTCTACCTATATATATATATATATATATATATATATATACATATACATACACACACACACATATATATATGCAAATATATATATATATATGTATGTGTGTGTGTGTGTGTGTGTGTGGGGGGGGGGGGGGGGTCACTAACAAGTCTAAAACAAGACACCTGTTTAGCCTTTCAGTTGAAACTGCAATCAGCAGTGTTTGAAAGGCTCAGGGTTGAAATCTATTCTATTTTGAATGTGTGGTTCACAGTTTTGACAGCAGTGTGTTAGCATTTGCAAAAATAGCTGTAAATCCATAGTGTTGTGCAGGTTGTGGTTAAAGTCATGGGATAAGTGTGTAGAGTTTTGAAAACTGTGTTCAAGCAATGAAAAATGAACTAGAGTTTGGTCCACATGAACTGATGCTGTGCAGACTGTAGTTAGAGTTTTGCACATGTGACTCCAGTTGTGCCCACTGTCGTCTAGCAATCGTAAAAAACTGTAATAGCAACAGTGGAGGAAAAACTCCCTCTATAGAGGAAGAAACCTCCAGCAGACCCAGGCTCAGTGTGGGCGGCCATCTGCCTTGACCGGTTGGGGTGAGGGGATAGAGAAGAGAGAAAAGAACACAACAACAACAAAACAAGCAGCAACAGACACAGACAGGATGGTTGGACCAGCAACTGAACACTGGAGACAATATATAGACAATAGAGAAACAGGGACTACCAGTACTTAAAATGTTACAGTACAATTACACGCGGCTGTGTCTTAATGTAGAACCTGTCTGAGTTTGTGTGGAACGACACGTCCTCTGATCAGGTGGGAACATGGAGTCCTGGGTTTTTTGGTAATGGCTCAGTTTGGATCAGACATAAAAAAAAAAGAAGCTATGCCTCCTCCTCTCCTGCCCTTTGAAAAGGAGAGCTCCCAGCACTGGTACCACATCAATGTGCCATTTCAGGAGACCAGAGCAAGAGCAGAAGCTGCGCATTTTTCCATTTACTGGTAACCGCTACCTCTACTCAACCCATTTAATCCAAGCTACCAGGTTCAATCTTCCACCAAGTTAATCTTCATTCTCCTACATCTCCTAATATTGTTGACAAAGATCTCATAATGGAAAGCGTTGTCCTTTCGATTACAGCTTCAGCACGTGAAGAGATGCTTGGATTAATGTGGATAAACTAATACATCCAGGATGAGATAGTGAGAATAAAAACGTCAAACAGGCTTATGCCCACACAAGAAGGAATATTTGATTCCCCTCTCGTGTCCCAATATTTGTAACCTTGGTCTGAATTCATTATGTTACCGATATGTCCCCATGGATGTCAAGCGATAGGCTTAAGTGCTACAATATTTCTCATTCTGCAGGCTCTGTGGCAGAGGTCTGTGTGTGTGTGTGTGTGTGTGGGGGGGGGGGTGATATCAAGAGGCTGTGGAGGAGGGAAACGGAGAGGTGTGACAGACTGTGACTGCTGGAGCTCTAATTTCGCTCTGGCCCCCACAGTGACCTCTCACTCGTCACGTGTGTCATATGGTAATTTCGCTGGGCAACGAGTGGAATCTTGTTCCGCCTTTGCTCGCTTGGTAATTTTCCCGACCTTATCACACTGTACGAAAATAGCACGAGCGAGTACGGGAGAGAAGTCTCAATGCAAATGAGGTGGTGCAGTTCGATTTAAGGAATCATCCACAAGCACGAAGCGCTGCCCTGTTGGAGCCCATGCTTTGCTGCATCTTATGGGTGTGTAACATTTACTTCTAGGGTTTTGGTGACACGTCCACTTCGTTTGTGCCTATAATGATTTTCTGTCAGATGGGGTCCAGGATCAAGTTCGAGTTCTCTCTGTATTATTGTCTTGCTGGGTCACTTTTGTGTCTTTAGCTACAAAGTTTGAGTTGAATTTTAACTTTATGGCTTGATTCTCACACCTATATTCACCCACCCACCAACACACACACACACACACACACATATATATATATATATATATATAAGCAGTATGGCTCATTTCACTTCATTTTCTGTAGTGGCTGCTCCAATCCCTGCTTTCTCGCTCTCAGTCACAGCTCTCCACGGGCCTTCATCACATATTCTTTGCCTGCCATTATCATCCATCTTCTTCACCTTGGTTGTCCCAGTTGCCACGATCACTTCCATCTCATCTCGTCCCCTCATCACCTCTGCAGAACGCAAACCTGAAATCTGCCTTTTTTTTTCTACTGTAAGACAGCACACACACACACATGTGATAGCAAGTAGTGATCTATGCATACAAACAAGAAAAAACCAAATGAGACCGTTGTTTACATGTAGAGTACATGCTTGAATTCTCTGGTTTGGTCGTGGCTGTACTTTACCCGCTATTTGACAGAACAGTCCCATTTTAGTTTATTAGACTCTGGGAGGCTGAGTGGTACCAGCTAGGGTTGGGGAAGGTCTGTCGTCGTTGTTTATGCCCACAGGCCACAGCAGCCAGGGATCGGAGGGGTTTCTGGTTTGGGCACCAGAGGATGTCATATTAGCTTTTTGCAGATCACGTCGCCCTGTTAACTTCCCGGAACCAGAACCTTGAACGTTCAGTGGGCCTGTCTCAGCATCCCCGAGTCTGACGCCGTGAGTTTTTGTGCTCGTTGTGAAATGAAACTTCTTATTTCAAGAAGTGAAGGCAACCATGATCAGGAAACTAATCATGATGATGAGGTAATATAAAGATCATACGGTACCTGTGTGTTAGGCTTCGTCAGGTTTATAAAGTGTTTCAGGTAAAATAGTGTCACATTTTGGAAAGAGCCTACCTGCACGTTTGACATCTATTATTTACACTGAGTGTGAAATAGGGTGTGTGTGTGTTTAACCTACACTATAATTACACTGGATCTTTGTCCTATATTTCATTTAACAAAGTCCCTCTAGAGAAAGTGTGGTGCACTGTGGTAATTCACACTGGAACCTTGTGCTGCCTTCGTGTCTGGTCCTTGAGAACCTTTAGAATCGTGGGTCCTTCTGTACTGTATGAAGGCATCGTTCTGAGTTCTGACAGCAGCAGAATGCAATATCAGACCGATGCTCATCTGATGGCAGCATTTATTTCCTCCCTTTATTAAAGCACATTATAAAAGGATTTATATTCTATATTTTATATATTCATTCAAGTAATAATACTCACCTCAACAAAGAAATATGAACTGCCAGACTGTGGAACCTTGTCTGTTTTTTTGACTAACCAACATGACAAATGTTCAGTTTGAAAGATCAGTCACAGGTATTACTAGGAACAATACAACAAAAAGCCAAACAGTGTAAAAAAGGGTTTTAAATTCAATTTTTTATTTTAATTTGTCTACAATAACATGTAAGTCACATTCTTGCATGTGTGGTATAACAACAACAACAGCAACAACAATAACAACAAGAACATACTATTGCAGAGGAAGTAATTTTATTGACCTACAGTACAAGTCTATCTGTTTATCGATGTCCTACTAACTCTTTACATGGGCAAACCTATTCATAATTTCCATATTAATTAATTATTGCCTCTCTTAGGACCCTCTGATGGCTGACATTAAAGTGCCATATACAGTATATGTGTATCATGTAATTCCCATCACATTTGCTTCTGACTTAAACTGGGACAGAAAGAATCAAACCCAATTTTTAACTCATTAAGTTAAATGTTGTCTGTATGTCTTTTAATGTGGTGTAGCTGGTTATCATAAAATCAGTGTAAAAACATTCTGAATCACATCACTGACTCACAGAAAACCCGGGTTGTACAGGAAAGAACCCCTTCTTTGTCATTTAGCATTAATGTATTGTGATGCCTTCAGCAGAACTGAATTCTTTGTCCAACCGTAACAATAATGTGGTTTTAGCTTAGGCAGAGAAGATAAACTTTCAAAAACAGAAAATCATTAATGGTTGACAACTAATAGTCAGGCAGGAGTGTATACATAATTTAAATAAATTCATACATAAGAGTTACCGTTATTTTAGTTTACTGTTTAAAAATTAGAATCTAGTGTTTTTATTTTCCAGTCAAGTCTTGTTGGAAGCAAGTAGATCAGCCTGTTGAAAACCTGATGATCAGCTGTCAAAATTACGCCCAGTAGCCCAGACTCTGTTTATGTCGTCTCTTGTTTGTGTATTTGTGGGGAGAGAGGGACTGTTTTGTCTGAACGGCGTCGCTGTCTCACCGTTCGCTCCCATCCTGTGTTGTCCGTCTGTGCTGACCCAGTAAGCCGAGCCCTAATTGGAGTATCGGAATATGAGGCAGCCTTTCGTCGGGCGCTGCCAGCCTCTGCAGCCGTCTGCCTGTTGGATGGAGCAGCAGAGGTAAGAGAGGAAACTTTTTACCACGCATCAACATTTTCTCTTTTTGCGTCAGATATTGGGGCTGCGAGCTCTAACATTTCAGTTTCCACTTTACGTTGATCCAACCTGGCCTTGGAAAGTTTGGATCAAGTCCTTGAGCTTTAGTTGAGCTTTAGCTCAGTTGATTCCTGGTGGTTTATAAAAGTCAACAACATGGTAATAAAAAATGTATAATGTATTAAGACAGCGACGACATGTTAAACAGCATAGATTATAGCACATTTGTAGCCCAAAGTACTGCACAAACAAAGCACAAAAAAGAAATCACTGGTGTGCTGAGCTACATAACCATAGTTACCAACTATGGGAACACAAGTCTTCTTGAAGAGAACCATACCGTTGAAGCTTTACCACATGCTGTAATACAACAACAACATTTCCCCAGATCAGGATTCATTACTGGTACCTCACTCCTGTCTTGAAACTAAAAGAAGCTGTGCTACAAAGTTGTCTTTCTCAAAACTTTGCAGCTGTCTCACGTTTGAATGATGCTCCTGAGAGGTTCTGCTAAAACTCGGACTAACTGTTTCTATACGACGCTGCCCTTTTGCTCTTTTACAGTATTTCACAAATTCCCTCTAAAGGTCAATGTGACAACTCAGTCATTCTGAGCTTCAGGCAACACCTGCTTCATATCAGCATCCACTGTTGGTTCTGATGAATATCTTACTTCACGTTCACTGACAGCTCACCTTTAGTATAGTTGTTCATTCAGAAAGCGTTTAATTCCTAAATCCAGTTGTTCTGTGGAGATTTGGAAGACGTGAAACAGGCCTGTTATATTCAAAACATTCTCTTGTGATGGGACTCGTCTTAACTCGTCTGTTCCCCTTTGTTTAATTGCTTTTCCTTCCTCTACATGGAATTAAATGTCCATGTAGGTAATGAATTAGCGTCTCTAAAGTGAACGCGTACTGGGACAACCGATTATATTCAGCCTGGATGTGTTTGAAACCATACAGAGGGGACTCTTCCTGCTGAGGTGTATGTAGATTTGTGTTCGGGCAGTTTCAGGACACGCTGAGGAATGAAATGATGAAACACTGGGACATAGTCGATAGAAAATGTGCTTCCTTCTCAACGGTGTGCAAAAATATCCCTGACGATCATTAGATCATTGAAGATTGGGTGTGGGTAGCGATGGGAATCTCTGGTGCAGCAGTAAGATTCTGGATATAATTTTGATTTGACATTGTGATTATTTTTTATCGTTTTCATATGAATTTATACTGTGTGTCTGTGCTGTAGTTTGTGTGGGGCCTTATAAAGTCTTTGTGTTGCTACTTGTGTTGACGAGTTGGACGGAACCAACCGCTTATCGGCTACAACATAGAATGTGTATGAACAAAATATCCCCTCATTCGAGTGCTCAGTGCTTCCCTGTGCCCGTATTAGGTGACGGTTTCCCTGTGGATTTCCATCTCCAGTTCTATCGCATTTCTTCGCGACAGTCCTTCTTCTTCAATTTCATGCGGGAGAGGATCATAGTGAATGTTAGATCCAAATTTGAACCAATATGTTGCTTGTGTTTGGCAAATACCGACTCATGTAAAGACTGCTACGAGCTCATCTCTGACTCAGGCACCGGATATGATTCATTTTCCCCCCGGTATTTGGTCAACTCTAGAAAGACTTCTGACACCACAGAGAACTTCAGTCGGCGACGGAGCATCTTTAAAGCACCGAGAGGCAAGATGCCGAATCTAAAGGTGTTACCAGAAGCAATCTGCAAGTCAATTCCGTGTTGCTTTTACTGTACCTCCTTCTCCCTCAGGTGCTCAAAGTGTTGTTATTCTAGATGAAAAGGAATGTCCCAGCGAACACACACATGCACCCGCACCAATCTTCTATTCACTTCATCTGCCCCTGAATTTCCCCGAGGGGACTGACAGAGCCTCGCCTCCAATTTGATTCCTTATTCCTTCCTCTTACAAGTTGTTTGTCTGTGGAAAGCAGCTGCTGATGCTTATTCCCCAAACGCTCCACAGATTGACTTCACTCTTCCTCATTCAATAAAAGTTACAATTGTGGTTTTTATTTTTTCCTCCTGCGCGATCTTGCAGTCCCATCGATGTGGTATTTAAGGGAGAGGGGGGGGGGGTGAGCACGTGGGGATGGAGGAAGGCAGAGAAGGGGGACAGTGGGTGTTTGTAAAGCCGCTCAGCGGAGCGTTGAGGATTCTTGCTGAGAGAGGCCTTTTGACGGGCGACAGGCAGGCGTAGCGCAAGGCGGGAGCCTCAGGAGGCTGGCGCTGTACGGGACTAATGCAGCAGGCACGAATCCTGCGATCAATCATGTTTAGCAGCCAACGACCGGGATGGCAGAGCACCTGAAACGACTAGCGGAGCTAGAACGCTGAGGCAAAACAATCTGGTTAAAAGTGCTGCCCCTGGGTCTTTTCTGGTCGATGTGTGTGTCTCAGCGTCTGTCTCTTAATATCTGGGCGTCTATTTGAATTTAAGGACGTTGCTCATATTTGCATATACTGCAAAGTGGATGCAGACATTTGAGTGTTTACAGCCAGACAGTATGTGTAAGGTATAAAGCACAAGACTGAGGTCGTGTACAGGTGATTTGCTTCACTTACCACCTCTCTCACAAGTGATAAATTCAGAGGAGACTTGACCCTCGAACAGCTGCTGACCTGTTTTCATGTGACTCTCATCATTAGCAGACGGTCTTGTCTCGATGGCTGCACTTTTCCGCCCTCCGGCAGAGTGGGAAGGAGATGACGGAGAGTCAGAGAGCGCGATCGGGTTGGTGGGGACGTTGGCGTTCTTCGTCTGGTGCCGGGATCTTGTTCCACTTGGACGTCAAAGCCTCAAAAATAAGAAACATAAGCATACGGAGGCTTTTGTCAACCAGTTAGTTCTGGTTATCGAAATGACTGCAAGTTACTAGATGTAAACAGAACGGTTTGTAAAGCTCTAATAGGTCTGTCGCTTAGTATGCAAATGACGTAGGGGAGGTCAGGTTACAACGTCTTTTCGTGGCGTCCTGGCAAAAGAAATCGCCGATATCTGCCAGACTTACTGTAGGTCTCACAGAGCAATGAGCACAGGATTGGAGTTTAACCACATCTTCTTGATCCCGATTCAGAAACTTCCCTGAGTCTTGGGCCGGGTTTGTTGTGTGCAGGGATTGGACCGAGCCTGAGGTGAGGCTCTGTGACGAACAGGCGCCTTCAGCAGTTCAAATCTTGATGCAGCCTTTCTATGAAAGTTGAGGCATGAAGCGAACATTCACACTAATCCTTCTTTCCCAGATGAGCTTGGAGTTCTGTAATGTTGACAGAGACGGTTCATCGGTGTTGTAGATGTTCAGAAGGCAGCTTAGCTTAGCCGGCTGCGTTTACGTGACAGCTTTCCCTTTTAAGG
This sequence comes from Macropodus opercularis, assembly GCA_030770545.1. NCBI lineage: Eukaryota > Metazoa > Chordata > Actinopteri > Anabantiformes > Osphronemidae > Macropodus > Macropodus opercularis. Next base: position 4,712,163 of record CM061105.1, read on the forward strand.
GTTGAGTGGGCGTCTTTGTAACTGTCGAGGCAAACATGGCTGCAGCTGTCTCCTCCGTAGGCAGATAAACGCCGGCCAAGCTGTAAACCTGCTGATTGTAGCTGCCAGGCAAGAATAAGGGAGAGGCCTGTTACGTCCTACTGCTTCTTTACACTCTCATCAGACGTGTGTTGGATTCCAGTGCACTGGCGTCTGCGTCGCCTCTGCTGTATCTCGCTCTCTCCGCTCTTCTTCTTCTTCTTCTGTCTCTTCTTCTGTCTCTCGGGGGAGGAGGTCAGGCAGCAGCTGGGGAAGGTGACCTCGGAGAGCTGAGGCGACTTTCAGCAGCGCGTCTGGCAGCCACCCACTGCAACCGTGTAATCCAGTTAGCCGGCCTAAAGACTCCAAGTTAGCCAATTACGCAGGTTAATTAAATGAACGTGTGTGTGTTTACAATTACGTTTTGGCTCGATGACATAATTACAAATATAACTGCATGTAAACAAAAGGGCTTCTATAGGGAGACTAATGCACAGGGTGATGTTTGGGGCCGTATGTCATGACAGCCTGCTGTGAGAATTACATCAGTGCTGAAACCTGAAAGAAAGACGTAATATTAAGGTTACTATGTAATATGTAAGGTTTCTATGTTTTTGAAGGGCAATTTTGCTGCATTATACATCAGGTGCCCTTGGTTTAGATCCAAGTATATTCAGAATGATCCAGTCAAAGTCCAGACCTGGGTCCAGTCTGACTGAGCTGGAGCTATTTTGCATAGAAGAAGGATCAGAGAAGCTGAATATAAAATATATTAAAAGAAATATTTATAGATAAAAACCTTCCTTCCATTTCACACTTTACGTGCCAATTTGAATATGGTTGTTATGTGGCAAAATGTGGAAAAGTTCAAGTGGCACTGAAAACCTTTGCAAGGCTGATGGAACGGGGCCTAAATACTGTGTTTTCACGCTGCCATTATGAATCACTGTGTGGAAATGGATCGAAAAATGGTGCATTTATCCATTTACGATTCAGCTGGAAAGGAAAAGGGTCTGAAAGGGAACCAAGGTTATTCAAAGTAAGGCCTTGTTTCTGTTAAGATCTTTACCTGGAGTTATAATAAACAATACAAATGTTGATATTGAAGAAGTGAACACACAAACTTTGCTTCACTGTCTGACTGCAACACTTTTAATTTCTCTTTTAACTCTCCCCAGTGTGTAATTTAATATATATTGTGGCAACAGTCAGCTGTCAACTAGTCGCCTTGAAAAACAACAACACTAAAAAATGGATGTGATGGATGTTGGGACTCTGCAGCTCTTCCGCCTCCACTAGGCCTTTTCTATCACAACTGAGAGGTTTATAACAAGTCCTGTCTGAAATTTGCAGGACATCTGACATGGATCTGGACAAGAAGCTGTCATACAAAGCCCACAATGCAGCCAGAAGCCAGATATGGGCTTTTCTCTGCCCAGTATCTATCAATCAGAGCGTCTTCAAGACTCTGCTTGTCTCTTTCGTCAAACCTTAATCATCCCCTGCCTTGACCGCTGTAGCTGGGGCTGCTGAAATATTCTTTTAAACCGAGACCCATAAATGATTTCTCCAATTCTTGCATTTCCTTCCACTGTGTCCTCCGTGAACCGGGCTAATGATTGGATGCGACGCCTGGACCCATCCAACAGCCTGCTGCATCACATCTGTTTTGCTCTGCTTCTTGTGTGCCTCAGTGTGTGACCTCCCCATCCAGTGATGTCATTCTTCTTTCTTGGTAAAAGTCCTGTTTTCTCACCAGTCTGTCCTCCACAGTCAACTTCTGACGATTTAAATAAATCAAAACCTATTGACACGACGCACCGATCTCTAGGAGTCGCCGAGACGCTGCTTTTTCTTCCACTGTGGCAGTAAACGCGCACACAGACACACGCGACGCGATAAAAGCATCAAGACATTTTTTTTTGTGGTTCTAGTGCCTAAACTTTACTCCTTTTCCATGCGGCGTCTTCTATTCCGGTACAGAAGTAATTTAACTTTGCAGCACAGCGACCAGATGATCTGTCTGAATCACTGACAGCTTGCCAGGGACTCGAGAGGAGACAATGTTGCTTCTGTCGTTGCAGAGGAAAATTAGCCGTGGGACATCCAATTAAGGCAGTGAAAGCTGTGAGGACTTTCTCTCCTGACAAACATTTCCTGTCAAACAGTCTGTGACAAATTCTTTCTCACCCGTCTGTCCGCAGTCAGTAGAACGTCAGCGCCGAATTGGGCCCATGTCCATGAATTACGACGTCTTTTCAGACTTTCCGCTTAGTGCAGCATCGCTTTCTCCGTGAGCTGCTGTTATTTTGATGCTCGTTACCAACAGAAAGGCTGCAACAGCTTTTTTTTTTTTTGCAGATAGATGTTCGTCCTACAGCTTTGTGGGTTGCTGTTTAGCATACGAAGCCGCAGTCAATCAGCAGACCAGCTCCTTTCACCAGCCAGCCGCTGTTTGATTGCAATCATTCAGCTCTTACTCTTCATTTTCTCAATTTGTCTGTGATCTCTGCCACTTCATTTATTTAAGCCCAACCAAGATTGGAGTCTATTAACCACCGATTCTCCAGAGCTGACGAAGTGAGAAAGTCTGTACGGTGGGAACAGATCCAAACTAGAAATATGTCTGACCCCCCCCCCCACCCAAACGACAGGTAACCTTTTCCAGCAGAGAATGAACAGGATGTTAGAAGATGTGACCAGTTTGTCAAGACAGCTGGGCCTGAAGTTCCTGCACGTGTGCTTTGCTTGAGGGTACACAAGCAAATGATTAGCAGCACTTCTCCTTTTCCCCCTCTAAGAAAACTAAATAACTAACTAACAAACTCACTGTGTGCGTCAGTAACTGTGTGAGTGGCAGCAGCCGACGTGTAGCCATCAGGCAGAGACACAAAGTGAGGCTGACCTTTGTGAAGAGTGAAGGTGTTTGGCAGCGTTTTAGGGTGAGGGGTTGGCAGCGAACCCATTCTTTCGTTCTTTGATACTGTAACGTGTCTGTTTCTCCAGGTGAGTGGCATCAACGCGTCGCTGAGCAGGAAGCGCGAGCAGCGCGTGCTGTACATGGTGGTGATCATGGTCATCTGCTACCTCCTGTGCTGGCTGCCGTACGGCATCATGGCCCTGCTGGCCACCTTCGGGCCGCCGGGCCTGGTCACGCCCGAGGCCAGCATCATCCCCTCAGTGTTGGCCAAGACAAGCACCGTCATCAACCCAGTCATTTATGTCTTCATGAATAAGCAGGTAAGGGAACGAAATTGTGTCAGGATATAATATTTATATTAATCATTTCTGTGCTCGTGTAGGGAGGAAGAAGCTGGATTTCACATTTGAATCTAATTTCACAGTGAACAGATCACATGATTGTCTTTGACTGTCCAGTAAATCTAACTGCATCACAGAAGGGTCACAGGCTCCACACATCAGCCACCTAAAGACATAATCAATTCAACAAGTACAGAGTAGAGCCGTCCTTGATCTTCCTCTAGACTTTCTTGCCCAGGTTTGCGCTTCTCAGGCAACGTTAAACAAATCCAATCTATTTTCTAATCGACTCATCCCAGTCTTTCATGGGATTCTAACAAGTTGCTGGTACTTACTGCCTGCTTGTCAAGTAGGAGCCAGGCGCCCATCAACTGAAGTGGTGTTAATTAAACTCGCAGTAGGTCTCAATTAACCTTGGCCCGAGCCCACGCTGGACAATATGATGCGAAGCTTTGGGAGTCGTCATGTTCTGGCAGCTCCCATTTTAGGCCTGGTTGTCACGATTGGCCTGAAACGATCATTATGTTTAATTTGCACTTTCTCTTTCATTTTGAGTTGCCTGTGTCAAGATGAATCAAAACTGACATAATAACTGAGTGACTTAGTAGAGTACAGTTCTTCTTCTTCTTCTTATTATGAACGGTGTGTTTCTATTCCATTAACCCTGAATGATGCTCACATTTAAAAGCTTCAGATTCACTTGCGTTGATTATTTCCATTCTGGTGACGTTAGCTTGACAATAAGGTTTCAGTCAACAGTCGGAGAGACCAGGCCTCCAGTGGCCAAAATGTGGAGAACTGTTTTTGATTGTATTTGTAGAGGGGTCACACGAATCCTTTCTTCCCAAACTAATTAACCCCAGTGGACCTTAAAGTAGCATCACATTTATCATGCAACCCTGTGTTTTTTCTTTCAACCTGCACACGGACGGAAACAGACGCGCTTTTGTTGAATCTTACTTTATAAATTCAATCAGCCAAACAGAATTTGTCTGAAATCCACTGAAGATCCTCCCACCTGAAAAGATTAGATCAGGATTTAACCAGCAGAAGAACTGAAGCAGTTTTGCCCTAAAAACATCATAGCAGGAACTTTTTAATAGATCATTCCAGCTACTTTCCCCAGGCTGCTAATAATTATCCAGAATTATGTAAAACCTTTGTTTTGTTGTGACTCCTGTAAACATTTAGAATTAAACACTTATTGTGTTTTGCTATAAGGCTGGATTACTAACCAGGCAAAGCAGGCAATACCCAGGGGGCTAAACAGCTACTCTCAGCCAGTGGTTGAGATAAACTGGTGCTCTTATTTACCAGCTGGTTTGTTATTGGACATCGTTTATCTCTTCTCATCTCTTGACCGCTCAAATCCACGCTGAGACTCTGCCCTGGGATTCGAGTTCACAGGGAAAACATTGTGGTGTGTTGGAGGGGTTGTCATCTCCATGATCGTTTACTGATTGTACGGTTATATAAAACACAAATTCACTCCCCCTACCCCCTCAGTGTTGCATCTGCAGTTTGTGATATATACAGCTGCACAAAAACTCCCTGTCAACAGATTGTACTTCCAGAACATCCTATATGACATGAACGCAGCATCAGCAGACCTAAACAGTCTGCGGCGGCTCGCCAGCTACCTTATGCCACCGCATTTAAGAAATTGATAATGAGTAATTGGATTTTGAGTCTGACATCCAGAGCTACGCCGCCTCTCAGCGCTGCTGCTGAGTGACAGCTCTACGGTGAAGCGCAGCAGGTTCCACTCACGTAGAAAAACCGGGAAGAGCTGCGTCTACTGCATAAATGAGAACACAAACTAATAAAAGCAGTCACTCAGGAACCCTTGTTTCTATCTCATGCGCTTAATAGATTTGCTGACACGTCGGTTCCAGCTGTGCGTTCTGTACTAAAGGAAAAAGATGAAATGTACTGTATGAGCTTCTTAAATTAGATTAGATGAACTTGAAATCTATTAGAACATGATTAATCACATACATTTATAAGAAAAAAAGAATTGGAGCCATTTTTCCTAGTCAAAAGAGAATATTCCTTCCACCAGCTCCCTTATCGGTGGAGAGAAGTAATGTTATTACTTTGCTTCCTTATCGTGTCCATTCTCCATTAAAAGTTTAGACTTGTTCCTTCCTGAAACCTTTTCTTACTTTCCACTGTGACAAACATATGTGTGGTTGTTTTTTTCTCTCTCAGCGTTTCATCTCAGCCTGGTTTGGTTCGTGCAAAACAAAATGTTTTAGAAATGCTTCCTTTCATACAACACACAGAAGTATGGGTGCCGTGCGGCCGCCCAAGTGGAATACTCGCAGGCTGTAGTTTCACCGTGAGGTTGAAGACGTTCTTGAAAAAACATCCCGTCTAGATGTCGTCACACCATCCGAGGAGGCGTCTACAGTAACCGAGCTCACGGCCACGTTTTAATACGCGCATCAGTGCGACGGCGAGACTGACTGCGAAAAAGTCAGAGGGGCACCAGATGTCCTGTATGTCATTTTCAGTCTTCAATTCCTCCCAGCCCGTTACTATGGAAACTGTGAGTTGAGGCGAGTTGAAGACTAAAAATGCTGTACAGAAACAAGGAGCAGCTGCAGTGATGATGTCCCATCAACAATCAGGGGAACTCACAGTCAAGAGGCGCAGGGAGGATGTCAAGAACCTACAAACAAAGGAATTATGGGTATGTTTATACAGTTGTTTGTTTTTTTTCTGTCATGTCGACACAGAATTGTGCCGTTCTGTTCTAGACAGCATGTGATCTGAGCTTCACCGCAGCAGCTATTGGTCCGCAGACATTGGATCTTAATGGGCGAACACATAACCGATGAAGTGTTTCAGCTTCATAAACCGCTTCCATTTGCAGCTTGTCTGACTTCAACAGCCACAGCTCACTGCTTCTCAGCAGCAAACACGCACCTTGGGGTTAGTAAATAAACCGTCTAACATTTTGGATGGATCCCGAAGTTAACGGAGCGGAGTCAGTGGGAGCCTTCAGGTGCAGCTGCATCAGGCGCTTCTTGGTTCTCCTCCAGCAAACTTTGTGCAGAGACTATATAAACTGATATAAAACAGCTCTTCTGGACATTTGGGGAGTTGCTGCTATTTGTTTACTTGCTGACACAGTTAAAAGACACAAATCAATGAATCAATCCTAGGATGGTTCGCATAAACTAACCTAGAGACTGAGAACATGAGATATTTGCTGGCCGCTCTCTGCTGAAAGCTGACCTCTCAACACAGGATCTTTGTTCATGTTACCAGGGGTCACCAACTAAAGGAGATTCCCATGAACGACCAAGTAGCGAGAAACAAACTTTGGGCCTTCTGGAGCCTATTACAGCTGTCAGTCAGACGAGAGACAGGCTTCACCCCGGACACATCACCAGTCCACCACAGGGCTACACATAGACACAGACAATCACTCACAGTTTATGATCTGTCAACAAGTTGCATACGCATCAAAGCGACTTGAACAAGTTTTCAGAACTTCAGTCACAGTTTGACCTAAATGAGGAAATGCACGCCGTGACATGGTTTCACAAGCCTGTAGGCTGATGCACCTCGTTGCTAAACTGCCTCATATTGTCCTCATATCGTCTTTTTAATTGGAAAATTAGTATCATACTTTCATTTACCCCTGTGGAATCAATCACAATCACTTTTGCGCGTACTGTTACACTACAGTACATTCATGACCTACTTGCAGTGACACTGAGAGACATTTTTAAAGTAGGTTTTAGGTTTTGGGGGACTGTTGAGCAAGACACAAGTTGTGTTCAAGCCTTATTGCTTCATTTCAGTCGGAGTCGGACGCCTTTCAAAATTTCACTTTTATTACCGGCGAAACAGGACATTGTTTCAAGCCCAAATTGGCTCTTCACAAGGTACAAAGGCATTAAAACCAATTATGGATAAAACTGATACAGCAAAGAGAGCACTCAACAGTGGAGCGAGTGTTTGTCGGCCAGAATTAATTCTATAGAAACAAATAAAATGCTTGACTTATTCCTGAGCTGCACGTACGTATCAGAATACAGAAATCATTGGATGCTGCTTGGAAGGAGGGTTTTCAATGTCGTAATGTTTTCAGGATGCGTCGTGACATGTCAGAAACGAAAGGGGAAAATGTGAGACGTAAAGCTTCCTGCTACCGAGTGATTGATACGCATCGTATAAACACGGCGCGACAAATCCAGAGAGAGGAAACTGGAACATTATCATTCTGTTCACGCGTTTTTCTGCACCCGCCGTCATTCAGCCAGAGCTCGCAGATCAATTTTTATTACATTCTAAGGTCTGCGAGATATTTCACAACACTGGGGGAGTTTCACTGGATCAAATTAAGTCACCTGGTTGTCAAATAAGGCAGCAGGTTATCTGTTGAAGCCCGTAAAGCGGGGGTTTGAACGCTCGCTACCTCTGGCTCGCTTTATTTAAATCCCTTCAACTGCATCAAGAATGTAGTGAAGTGATGAAATGGAAGTTTTTGAACGCTGCGAGTTGGATATTAGTGTCACAGAGAACACACAAAAAAAGGAGCAGGATCTATTTATTTCACATCTGGGTTTGCAGCCTGGATATTAAATATGAGAAAAACTGCCTGCTGTGTACGGTGTTTTTGTATGTTGGACTTCTGCACGATATACAAAAGTAATATCTCCCTTGAAAAGCCGACGTGCGTGAACTGGTAATGAAAGTTTGTCTGTGCACACACAGAAAAGACTGCATGCAGGGGCGGCTGCGCTTTAAATAATAGACGAAGGCGTCACCGTGTGCGATGGTTGACCTTCTTGTCACCCTCCAGCCGCGCAGCATTAGCCCCGATCGCGGGAAACATCACCCGAATGTGATGTGACCAGCCTGAGACGACACTTCCAGTCAGCGCATCCCTCCCCTGTCACGCTTGATCCGCTCATCTGCCATTTCTTCACCTTTCCCTTGACCTTAGCCTTGGTGCGTATGCGTCTTAACTCACTCCATGCTTAACTATTTGCCTGCTCCCCGCATCACGCCCTCATTGATTTTTCTCGCGGTCTCCAGCGTGGTGTTTGGAGAGCTGAGGGCAGAGGGACCCATGCGTCAGAACCACGGGAGGTGTTGACGATGTCGTTTCTTCACGTCTCCTTGCTACCCTTCACTCTTACATGACCCGAGGTTATGGACAGGCTGACGGGGGCGGGGTGGGGGGGGGACAAATGTATTGCCGGTAGACACAGCATGGGGAGATTTTTCTGTTTATATCCTGAGGCATTTCTCCATCTCTACATACCTGGCAAGGATTCGACAAACAGAAATGTGCAGGAGTTCAATGTCAAGTCAAACGAGTCAGATATTCTCACGAGACGAGTGTGTGGTGTGGCAAAATGTCATGTTTCAGAGATGTTTTAAACTCAGGTCCATATTTTCTACCTACCACCGGTAACATACGCTGCTTTTGCAACCGCTAACAAATCCCACTAGAAGACCAAATCCAGCTCTGTTAGACTATAAATACTTTACAACGTTCAGAGTCTGTCAGTCCCAAGGTCGTTGTTTCTTAGAAGACATCATTCTCTGAGACCGGGTTGGAAGAACCATATCACTTAGAGGGGAAAAGAATTCTCAAAACAGCAGGACATCATCATTGTTGTTGGGTTTTTTTAAAAATATTGCTCAATAATGAAATGAAGGATTTGTTGTCTATTTTGAACTGTGGCCCACCAGTGAGTGTTTACAATACAGGAGTATGTGAAAACACATATCTGCAGATCTCAGATCAGCTGCATGTTCATGTCAGCTTTGTAAATTATTTGCTGGGCGTCATTTTGTTATTTAAATATATTATATTAAGATTAATTTACGAAATAATCTAGTCTATACAAATATTTATATGTCTCCTATCTGGTTCCTTCAAAATATAATCTTTGCATCTCATGAGAAAATGTAGTAGACTATAAGTATACATGGCATTTAGAAAGTATACTAAGTATACTACGTTTACTCAAGAGGGGCATCTTCAGTCCACGTTAACAGGAGCTCAGGAGGACGACCTGACAGTGGTCTAAACTCTGTTTCTATTGCTTGTCTCTGTTTGGTGAATATGTCTTCAATGTGGAAATGCCTGGAATGTGAAGTACAGCCAAATACCCTGAATGCATTGTTATGCTTTCAAGCTGCTGCTGGGGTTGTCAATTATTCAGAATCTCCCTATCTGTCCATCAGCAGACACCTTGACTCCGTTTCTTGACGCTGGTGTGGAGGATCTGCAGGAAACCACATTCGTGTGGCTTCCACCGTCTGTGTCTTCGATGGGAAAACGTTGCATAGCTGTTACATTCCTACACGTGTGCATCGTCCTTCTGTATCGTGACGTCGGCTTCTTCTTTTCCTTTTTTTGTGTGAACAGAGCATCTGTGGAGGTATAGACATGGGAGGATTGGCTACATGTGAAATATGTCATTTTAAAATGCTGTGTTTTGTCTGGAGTCGTCGGCGAGTGCGTGTGTGTCATTTCCTGTTTGCTGTTCCTGCTTTGTTTCTGCTAATCGTTGTCATTATAATATTTAGGATTTAGCTGCTCCACCACACACTGCCGTTGTCTGTCCATTGCTTGGCATCACTTTGATGATTTTGTTTGTTCCCTCAAATGTTTCATGCTCTTTGTTACCCTGCAGTGACCTTATGTTAATTATTACCTTTCTATATTTTCACATAGTATAAGTTCTTGTTCTTCATTTTATTAAATCATCTACAGTATATGTTGTACGTTCTCTGTGGGTCGTGTGTTTGGCTCCTCTCCTCGTTGGTTTGTCTGGCCATGTGCTTCAAAACTGAGCAGCCTAGTGATTTTAATCGTTTAATCGTTGTTTGTAGGCCTCTAGTGGCTCTTGTTGGTTTGTTAGAGTGAGCTTGTAACAATTACCAGCAAAGTTTCTCAGCTACTGATGAATAGAGAATGATGTAAAAGTTGAAAACTAACTGGGTTAAATCAAACATCTGTGTCATTCCTGCCTCAACACTTTACTTCCTTTACTTTCCACTTGGCTACACTGGGAACTTGAGCTCCTGTGTTTGCACCGAAGGCACAATATATTAAAATGGTGTCACATCAGAGGATTACAAGTAACCTGGGCAAAAAGCTTGACACTTAACTTCACAGAAACTCATTTAAGAGCAGAAGTGGTTACAGTGTGATGAAATTTGCTTCTTTATCGCACCGTGTCAATTTATTTCTTACCACTATGTAAGAAAAATAACTGAACCGAGCGTGTGTCGGTATTTCAAAGTAAAATAAATATTTCAAAATGTGATATTGATTGACGAAATACCTTCAGCGTGTATTTATGAGTTGGGTAAAGGAGCTACGGTAGCACAAGCGAACAACGTTTTCTGTGGGACAGAAAAAGTAAAACGTCTTCAATAATTATTAAGCTTTAATATATAGAGTAGATAAAGTGAAAGTGTAAATTCCCAAACTTCAAAAGCTAATTTGAATGCAGTTTTATTTCATGCTACAGTACTAGATGCACCACATGATTTGAAAGATGTGAGGTTAAAAATCCAAATAAAGTTTTGAAATCTATTCCTAAATTCAAATTCAAGAAAAGGCGGAACCTCCCAGGTGATGCAGACAAGGCTTGTTGCTGTAGGTCAGAGCAGGGCTTCACTGCTACACAGCATCCATCGCTATCAATATCCAGACTGTCTGCGTAACAGACAGGCTCGGTCTCATCTATGTGGAACTCAAAACCGAAAGGAGGGAAGTGAAGGAAATCTCTGACACTGAGTAACAGATAAGTACAGCCCTTCACCTCACCCACCGGCAGGTAGTGGACGCCCGGTGGCCTGCTGGGCTTCGTGTGGAAAGAGGGCTGTCTAGATCTGAGACACGTCCAGCGGGAGAGGCACCAAGCTGTGCGTAGTCAGTAAACGCAATCTTTTAGAGCAGCGGATGGAAGGCTGGGTCAGCACACTAGAGCAGTTCCAGCTGTTTGAGTGGGCAGGTACTAGCTAGAGGTGTGTCCACTGCTGAAGGATGCAATACCTTGGTTTGTTTTCATCCGATCTAACATACGATTTAAAAAGTGCTATTCTGAAAATGTGAGGTTGCCTTTTGAAGATGTTTGTCAGCTTAAGGTTGGCAGGTATGCGTGAAAATAACAATCTCACTTTGTTCCAGCTATTACTGATTTCTTTAAAAGGTCAACAACGTGTGATGATGGTGATCTTGGTCTTTTGGTTACTTAATTTGATCAAATTGGTTTAATTTTCACATTTCACATTTTATTTTATTCTCATAAGCAGCAACTCCTGGTCAGTTAAAGATGCATCGCATTAAACTTCACGTTCGCTCTCTCTAATTTGACAGCACAGTATATTTTGGGTTATGTTTTTTTTTTCTCTCTCGCCCCAGTTTTACAGATGCTTTCAAGCCCTGCTGCGCTGTGAGGCTCCTCGACCAGGATCCAGCTTAAAGAGCTCTTCCAAGGCCGTGAGAGGTGTAGCCGCCGTGGGGCCCCGCCGCACCAACGACTTCCTTTTTATGGTGGCCTCCCTTGGTCAACCAGCTGCCACGATGCCCCAACTGGGCGCCTCCTTTGAACCCACCATTGATGTCACCAAAGCCCCTTCTTCAGATAACAAACCTGTCATAGTGTCACTGGTGGCTCACGTTGATGGCTGATAATTGGCTGCAGCCATTAAAACCCCAAAAAGTCCCTGGGGCTGGATGTCAGTAATAGCGACAGACAGCGGCCCGTCGCGGCAGGTGGATTTACCGTGGCAAGGAGCTGCTGCATCAACTCAGCCTCGCATAGCAGAGCTGACAAGACTAGTTTCAAATGGAAATCACCGACTGCCTCTGGACATTACGAGCAGAAACCCTGCGGAAGCCTGGAGTCTGTTTCGGAAGGAGAAGAATGAGCGGCACAGTGAGAGTGACCAGTGTTCTTGTCACAGCTTTGGGAAAAAAGCACCGTCAGACTGTTATGGAAGTCAAAGATTCGCAAGCATCATTTCATTTTACCATGATCCCAGTAAGTTTGGATCACAGAAACATTTTTGCATCAACTGAGCATGAAAAGAAAGATGAGCAAAGAAATTATAACGTTCTAGTTACAAATTTGAACTGTCATTTTTTATTTCCTGCTAGTAACTTGATTTTAATTTCTCGCTCATCACTTTAAATTGCAAGTTGTTAATGTTGTTAGTCGCATCCGTTTTTAAGCTATTGTATTCTTGAAAGTTTCTGGGAACACAACAAAGGACTTTAACTCAGAGCAGGAAAAGAACCTTAGATGGGGTAAGTTTGTTTCTTAGATATCGTTTGTGCTTGTTTGCATCTTGTTAATTTTTATAAAACTTTTACACCGTTTCCTTCGTGCAATACAAACATAACTGTGAAGGTTCTGAAAGCAGTGCGTCGACGCCGCGTGTTTTATAAAGCCCTTCTAGCACACTCTGAAACACATCTGCAGTATTTAGTTGATACCAAAGCTGAAGGCGTTTTTAATACTTTTGATGGGTGCTGTAAAATAAATTTTTTAAATTTAAGTGAGTGTTGTGCTTGTTTCAATATTCGGAGCTGAGATTCCATCCATCCATCATCTGAGCCGCTTCTCCTCCGCAGAGAGGAGGAGGACCGTTGGGTGACTCAGTCTAACAGGCAGCTGAAGGTCAGCAGATACTGACTCATCGGGTTTTTTGTGTATGTTAATAACAATGTATACGTTACCGATGATGTCACCTGTTAGATCCATCCCAGGAGTCTCAGTTTAGTGGGACTTTTGCTCATCTTTACGGACGCGCTGCTGATTCCTTTTGTGCAATACTTGGTCCTTCCCCAGGTGTGAGGGGGCGTTAAGAGACGTTGTGATGACGGGCTTCATTAACCAGCAGCTCTGGGCGAATAACCATTTAAATAACCTCAAGACAGATGGTGCTGGTATGAGTGGAATCCAAATGACCTTTAATTATCAGCCTGTTCGGCTTTGGACAAAGCTAAGTACCAGTGTGTTTGCTTGATAAACAGTGGCCAACTAAGAGCCTGCATCAACATTGATTTTCCTCTCTCTACTTTTCTTTATCTTCCTCGCTGTGTGTGTGTGTGTGTGTGTGTGTGTGTGTGTGTTCCCTGACTTTTAGCTAAAGATAATACCAAGGGATCCTTTATTCAGTAAAAACAGACCAAACCTACGCTGATTTACTTTCAGGTTTACTTCCTGCCTGTTTTTCCAACCATGTCCCCACATATGTGTTCTCATTGACCGTATGACACTAACCTAAGACGTAAAGAAGAGTTTTTTCTCGGATGCTGAGGCCCAGGTGAGACGTTACAGCGTTTATCCTTCAGCAAAACAAGCTAAACCGACTGTAATATATGGCCAGTGGGGGCCAGCCACCACTTTGATGATAAAACGTACTGTAAATGAGTCTCGACAGCACCAGGGATTTACAGGTAATTGATGAGTAAAGTTCAGCTGCCCAGTCTGGCTTTTCCCATGAAGCCTCTTTTTAATGGAAGGAGTAAACTATAAGGCCCAGACAAATATTTTGCGTTTGTGTCAAACGTCCTGTGCAAAATCATCGCATGATCCCACAATAGAACCTCTTTGTTCAAACGTTTCAGGCCTAAAGTTTGAATTCAAATCAAAAGTGACAGCCATAAAGACAGACATTCCGAACTTTTCCATTTTTTTTTTCAAAAAGGTCCCCAATTAAATCCAGATAATCTCTTAAAAGTTGCTTTTTTGCTCAGTGACCTGCCGACTGGATGTCAGGCTGAAATTGATAATCCTTGTTTGCAGTACAGTTAAATAGTCACGGGGAGTTACTGCATCCACCTTTGAAGATCAGGTGACAGTTTTGTCCGAATGAGATTCATTAAGACGATAAAATAGTAACTGAGCAGGAATTTGTCTGTGGAGGCAGCTGTTGCAGCCTGTTTGCCATCAGTTGTAGTAAAAACCGCTGAGACATGCAAGATTTCTACGGTACAATACTGTAATAGTGTTTACTGGTTTGGGAGGCTGGGAGCTGAAGCTAAGCTGTTAGTACTGACATTGTCTCAAATACTGTATGAAAAAACATAATGGCTTCCATAATTCCATCACAGGCTCACACTTTGTGGAGTTTCCAATCTCCTATAGATCAGAAAGTCCGGTTTTAAACACACAGAATCTTCAAATTCTGCAGATCCAAGCCAATATTCTCTGGATCAGCTTGAGACATCTCAGCTTTTTCTCTAGCTATAGTCATTCTGATGGCGAGCTGTTGATAAAAGCAGAATGGATCCATTTTCAGTCGCTTGGGTTTCGTACTTTAAGGCAGAGGTGTCCAAATTTCAACCCAGGACTATGTGAGACCAGTGCCCTGAAATGCATCAAAAGCATTTAAAATCAATGTTCATATCACCCTCCATAAATGTTTCTGTTTATGAAAACAAAGCAAATACCCGTCATAACAAAACCGCAATGTTTTCAGTTTAAATTCATAAACCCAAACAACAATCCACAGTAGGTTGACATTCACGCTGGTGTCCTCTCTGTTTGTGCCTTTTGAATCGTACCGCGAGGACGTCTGACAAAAGAATGGGAAGCATGGATCTGGCATTTTGAAAACAGAAGAAAAGGTTAGAAACAAAATCCATTTCCAATGAAAAGGCAAACTAAAGCAGTCAGCGTCCATTGTGTGAGTGTCATAGTGATTTATGTTAAGTTTGTGCTGTCTCTGTAATCACTCCCCAGCACAGGCCAAGCTCTATTATAGAATTTAATCACTCCGACTGTGGCTGATGGGAATTAACGCCGAAAATGACAAAACTGGAAGGTTATTACGTTCGGCTACATTAACTGTCTTGTCTGGCGCTGTAGCTACCAATGGGGGGAGACAGGATTTGGTATGAATTTCCTTTTTAAACTCCTTGGTGAAGTGGACGGATACATGGCTGAATAGATACAGATACATGAACAGGTGGATTGGCTCAAAATATAATACGGAGACTGTATTTGTAGTTTATTGTGATAAAACTAGGGTTTTCTATAAGGCTTAAAGATGTTCATATATATATATAAGTTCATATGAGTTAGAGTTTAGCAACGCTGCGTAAAAATACCGTTTCGTGAGACTGAGAACGATAAAATCGTGACAAAAGATGATTTCAAACTCGTCGAAGTTATTTAAAGACCCCTTCCCGTTGTCTTTCGACTTGGAAACGTTAGCCGCCCACAGGAAGCCCCTGACCTGCTGAGAAGCTGCATTAAGACTTGATTGTTATGTCATTTTGATGGACAAGCTCATACGATTCCATCATAAAACAATATTAACCCTCATTCATTTTTGATTTTTAATAGTAAAGCATTTAAAGATAAGACCTGTAATTCAAGCCAGGCATGACATTTAGAACCAGCCCAGTCTGTTCTGCCCAGCTCTCAGTCTTTCTGCTGTTCGTTTGACTTATTATCTATTAATAATGAGATATTCTTCTTCACCTAATTCAGTTATTCCATTTATATGCTTGTGTGATACAGGACCTTAATAGTTTAAGAATATGTTTGTGTTTTATTGATTTTTTTTTTTTTAAATGCAGCTTTTGCCTCTTTATTTCTTCTTATTTCATTGCTTGGCGGCATATTAAAGTAATGTAGAATTATATACAATAGAGAGGAAGTAGATATAATATAATATAATATAATAGGAGATAGACGCCCTCGCCCTTATTGTGAGGGTTTGTGTTTTGTTGTCACTACTGGTTGCAAGGAGCAGCAAAGGACCTAAAATAGGCAAACACTCATCGCACGTCGCCAATCAACAGCTGGTTGTCCTGTTAACTGAAGCTATGGACATTCAACACCTTTTGGGAAAGAAAAAACAAAATGCAGCACACGGGAGGTAAATTATCCAAACATAACAACAATGAGGACAAATTTACAGAACAAACAAAAAAAGCTAAATGACTTAATAGGTGGCACATTTTCTTTGTCACACTGAAATCTGGCTGCAGAATGATGGATGTGTTTATCAGACATTATATACAGCACAACGTTAGTCAAGCAGCCATCATTTTTTGGAATGTAATAATCATTTATTATACAGCTGCTGGTTGGAAATGCTTCCCAGGATCCACAGACATGTTAGTGTTTCCATTCAGCAGCACTAACTAAAGGCTTGAGGAAGTCTCTCTGTGCATAGTTGCAGTATATTCAGGTCCGGTACTTTTTGGTTTGTCTGAAAGTTCAGTCATGTCTACTGCACTTCTTCTATTTCATAGCAAGAAAAGTTCATCAGTACAAATCACACAAACCTATTTCAGCTGATCAGTGAACCTTAAATGTCGAAAATGAACACAGGGTGAGTTTAGTGGTTACTACTGTCCCTCCATGAAGACAGATGTGAGAGCGTTCATGTAAGACAACCGTACAAATTTCTCCCCATTCGGCTGCTTTGATGGATCCTAAGCAGCTAATTTTAATCATCTCTCTTTGAACTGATGGTTGTTATCCTGCAGCAGCAGCAGCAGCAGCAGCAGCACCGAGTAGAATTTATTATTATTTTGGAGCAATCACATAACAGTAAAACTGCAACGATGTCTTTTGATTCCGATTAATGACCAGATCAGTGCATGACAAACACTAATAAGCCATAGATCTGTTTAATGGATGTGTTTAGAGTAAACAAAATTAAGCCTTGCACTGGTGTTGGTGGAACGATTACAATCTCAGAATCAATACTGGACTCTTTAGAAATCCAGTGAGAAGAATGGAGGCGTGCGCTTGCAAATGTATTTTTCTGATCTTCGTGGTCCCTTAGATCCGAATGGCAGCCGTAAACACGGTGCTTGTAGTTATCTCCTCAAATAACAGCAAAACCCATTTGCTTTCCAAACCACGAGAGAAATTGCCCAGTGTACTTAAGTGGCCTTTACAATGATAAGAAAAAAATACTCACTGTTCTTTTGTTCCCTCCGGAAGGCGACGGCGGACATGTTAAGAACTTTTCTCGTCCTCGACCTCGTGCACCACAGTCTTAGTTTGTGCGACAGCACATAATTAACCGTCCGTCTTGCCCTGAATAGTGTTCCGCTCCTGACCTTTGACCCCATAATTTCACCTGTCTGCCTCTAATTCCTCATTAACCACCAATATCAGCTGCAGAATCTACGCTCGGTTTGTCGTGCTGCCTGTTGAGGTGGGCTAGAGGCTAGATTTATTGGGACTATCAGGCTTGGCAATCTCTGAGCCCAGCGGGGAGACATTCCCAGCGACAAACCAATGGCATTCCACCAATCATTAATCACCAACCAGGATGACGGCCAGAGCAAATTGCAGAACTGATTCTGTCTCCATCAGCCTCTCTCTTCGTTTTTTTTCCCCACCTATTTTTCTTCGACACACCTTCGTCTGTCTTAATCAGCCGGACTTGACCCATTTCCTTTGTTCCCTCTCACATCCGCCTTGTCAAGAGTTGACACACGGCCCTCGGCCACGAGACCCCGACCGCTCCAGGGCCGTGGTGTGTCACCTTCACGTAGACGCAGCCGTTTGTGCACTGTCCTAGCCAGGGATCAAGCAGGAGGGGTTGGCTGATCGTACCCTAGATATGTTTCAGACACAGCTATTGCAGACAATTCCTCTTTGGCAAAAGAAAATCTACAAGGTCACCTTTTCCCTGTTGATCATTCTACTGTGTGTCCAGTTACACACATCTACAAACTCTAAAGGTTCTGCTGAAGAAAGAAAAGCCCATAGTCGCTGAAACCACGTCCCCTAAAACTTCACGTCTAACTTCCCTTCGGCAGGCTTTAAATCCCACAACCACTTTTCTCACGTTTCAGACTGACGATTGGCTCACAGCTCGTGCGACAAGACATTCTCGCTTAATTATTTCTCCTGTTTCAAGAATTACACGTCAGACACTCACAGTTAGGGCAAACAACAAGGGAAAACGTTTTACTTGCATAAAATATGACCGAATATTTTTCATTTGCGTCTTAATGAGTTGCTGCCATAACAGAACCAAGCTAACAATCGGAATTAATTCGAGTGAACACACACTTACTTTGATCTGCAGGGCAAATACCGGCAACTTTCTCATCTCATCACTCGTCACACACTGGTAGGTACAAATCAGCACAGCTCTGCATACTCATTCTGACTATTTATATGGAAGGCACATCTGAGGTTCCCAGATCTCAAGCTGTTTGAGGGATTAAGTCGGGCCTTTTGGGAGACTTTTGGACCGGAGCCGCTTTATAACCTGAAGATCATTACTCTGGTAAAAATCCCCAAAAAGTGTCATCATTGAAGCATAGTGAGTGGCAGTGATGGCGATGAAGAGGACGCCTCTCGTGACATGTTGAATCCCTTTCTTACTATATCTACAGATGAGGACAGCAATAAAATAGAAATAAAATTTGATTTCATTCAGTTTTGGCAACCGAGCCACATTTTGATTCAATTTGATTCAATTCAACTTTATTTATATAGCCTCAATTCACAACATGTTCACAAAGCTTGGTCACAGATGTGATGATGACCTGTGATCATTACACACTGACCAGACATGATGGAAGCCTGTGATGTCTACAGAAAATTAAAAAATAAATAATATCACTGCTCGTTATACTTGCTATGTTATTATGTTCTCGATGCTTCCACTCGTCCACATGTCGTTTCACTTTAGTCCTCAGACGTGGGTGTCAGACAGTCGTCTGGCGTCAGACCGTTAGGTAACGGTTTGACTCGCTGAACGGGTCCTTGATGTGGAAGAAGATTTTCATATACTGTATAATGTGTATGTAAAATATAAAACATAACAGCATGTTCACCTGCATCTGGAGTCTGGAGTCAGTTGCTTTAATACTTGACTTCGCTGCCTGCCTTCACAGAAGTGTTCAGTGGATGATCGAGCCAAGGTCATTTGCAGAGGAAAACCTCAGCGTTGTTTTGACTTGATAATGGTAATGATACGAATTTTCTGGTTAGCACGTCCCGGGTTCGATTCCCGGAGGCGACCGGGGGTCTTTCTGTGTGGAGTGTGCGCGTGACTGGTTGTGTGTCTAAGTGAATGTTATCCATTCACTGGTGTTAATAATAAGTCAAATCTTGTTTCGCTGTTACAGAAAACGGTCAAATTCGGACACTGAATGCTAATGAGTGAGTCTCTGTAGGAAGCTTCTCTCCACTGAGTGGCCTGCTAGTCAACATATTAAACAAAACCACTACAGCAAGAGGAGGTGAGGCCAAGGGAAGAGAGCTGGAAGTTAATGAGCAGCCTTCACAACCGACAGGGACAGACACACAAACAAACTGCAAATAAACGGACGCACCATCGTGGCTGTGATGGCTAACGGCCCCACTGTCCTCTCACAGACACAGGACAGCACATCACCGCTGTCAGTTCTGCAGCTTCCTGTGCCGATAAATAAATAAATTCCCAACGAAGGCCCAGTTTGAGAGAATCAGAGCTTTAATCAGAGGAAATGCGAGTTTTAATTCATTTCTGTGGTCTGGGAGGCTGAAGGCTGCAGGATTCCATCATGAGTGAAGGACAGGATAAATGCCCAGAGGATGTTTGCATGGGTCCACTGTATGAATGAGGAGAAGGTGCATCTCAGTTTAAGAAAAGTCGTCCACTTGACCCAGTTTAAAAACTCTTGAAACTTAAATCGTGATTTATTTGTTTGGAGATTTATGAGTTATTGATGGAAAAACACTAAGCCTGTAATCACACAAATGATCTATGCACTTTCTTTGCCAACTGTTACAGTAGCTTCACAAATAAATGACTTTAACTTCACAAATCCCAGATGTTTCAGTTGAGAGCATTTCAACTTAAAAATTCTACAGCGGGGACATGATGTGTGTGAAAGCGGAGCGATATGGCGACTCGCTGAATTAATATTTTGAGCATTAATTGATCCTGATGTGGAAGAGGGAGTGTGGGAATGTATTTTTAATGAGCCATTATTGGATGATACGGTCTAATGGGAAATGGTACAATCAATGGTAAGTGACTGTGTTTTCTATTTTTTTGCACGTGCTTTCATATTCGTGTGCGCTTTGGTTCCCATTGGAGTTTCCTCCACATTGAGAGGAGCAGTTGAGGCAGCTCAGGATTTCTCTTCACTTGCCTCTGATTTCCTGTAGATTCCCATCATTTAGGCAGATAGTGAGTCCAGATCTATGTATAACACCAAGCAAACACGGGCACATTGTTTTCCTTCCATATTGCTGCTTACCATTCAAAAGGACCAATCATTCTGTAGCCGATAGATCTGTCTTGCGTGATATTAGGCTAATTGTTTTCTCATCCGGGCGCTTGGAGCACTGCCCCATCCTCCTCTGGGGAGCGAAATGCCTGGTTCTATGACAAGCCGCGTGCACGCCGTACCTCCGCCCCGTTACCCTGCAGAGCAGAGGGGTGGATGCCTGTGGAGCTGAAATATGGAGCTGTCAGTGCGAGGCTCACAGAGCAGGAGAGAGAGAGAGAGGACACAGTGACCCAGCCAGGAGTGTGGTGGAGTGGAGGCTGTGTTGGTGTAGACTGCCTTATGTCTAATATGTCTACAGTATCATCCCAGTTTGCATAAAACAGAACGTTGATCGTTTTGTGCAATGAACAAAGAACGATGAGCCTGTCACTACGGACGCTGCTAAAGAGGAAAACCTCAGTATTGCTTCATTTAAATGTGAACTCTGTGCACTTCCCTGGTGCCTTTTAAAATAAGTTATACACTTATAGCAAATAAACTTTAGGTTGAACCTGTCAGTTCTGCACTTTCGCTGTCTGTCCTCACATTCAACTGTCTCCTGCTCCCAAACTTTACCCAGTGTTGGCACTCACTTAAACCGAAGATGGGAAATGTCTAAGAATATCTGGGTGTCATATTCTGGATGATCACTGCTACTGGAAAAACATGGACGGGTCTAATGAACTTGTTAATGTCTTGTGATATTTGAACGGAGCGTCAACACCAATAACATCCATGTTCAAGGTTAAGGATGCTCAAAGCAGATAGGTTGACGTCTGAGATTCCAGCATCCTGGAAGGGACGGATGCTGAAGCGAGCATCTCAGTGATGGCTTCATCCATATATTGGACTGTTTCAACGCAACAAGCTTAGGCAGTGATCAGCGCTGAGATATCTGTCCTTAAATAATGCAGTTGAGTAGATGGTGGACAGTGAAATTCCCAAAAACGAAACAGGAAAGTTAAGTAATTGAAGCAGGTGCTGTTCGTGCATCTGGAGGTAAAGACACACGTGTGGAAGTGACTGAGGAGCGAGTGGCGAAGGGGCACGTTGTCACCAGGCGACGGCGAACGGCCTCGCCAAGCAACTAATGAAGCGTTAGCGACAGACTGAGGCAGGACACGCTTCGCCTCCTCCGTACAGGAGATTCAGGGATACACTGAGGTGCAGAGTGCAGCCAGGACGAGACGCTTTCACTTGTGTTTTAAAGATTCAAAGAAACTCTTTGAATGGTGCGAGAGGAGAGAGAGCGCACGCCACGAAAGTGAAATGGGAACATGTTCGTTTACGTGCTGTCGTTGACGATACCAGGCTAATTGTGTTAGTTGTTAAGCCCGGGCCTCATATTCAGCCTAACCAGGTTCGTGAACTCTCCAGGCCTCCTCACATACGCACTTCTCTCCCCTGAGCATCGGTCAAGCTTCGGTCTCATTGATTTTCGCCCAAAGCCTGTCTCTACTGCAGTAGATGGATGGATTCACTGTGGATTCAGTGCAATGAATTGATGGGCCGTGTATTGTTGCCTTCTCCAACAAATTCCTACCGAGACACACACACACACACACACACTGGTGACACCTATTCAAATCTCCCATCAGCCCTTTGGAGATTGATCGTCCAGGTGGAGGACTGAGGGAGGATGAGAGCTAAATAGTAACCTGTGAAACAAAATCTAGCTGCTGTTTCAGTTTCTGTGGATGTAGGCGATATTTCAGCAGCAGTGAATCAAAGGGGAGCTGTATTGTGCCCGTCCGTGTCGGATGATTGGAAAGAAATTACTATCGGTCCCCAATGGTTGGTCTGGTCTTATTGGCTGGCTCGCCACAGCAGAAACTGGACGTCAGCAAATCCCTCTAAGCCTCATGTCGGTGTAGTTGCAGTAATATTATTACGCACGTTTGCAGACGTTTCCCTCGTGCACACATCCGCCACCTGTTGGCTGCAACCAAATGTGACCAGGCTGCGATTCTGTGCTCTCTCAAGATCTCATTTATTTTACTACGTTCCTCTGTCTCCATCTCTTTAAAGCAAATACGCTATATCTTCCCAGCGTTTCTAAGAAAATGTATCTGCTGGAAGCCAATTTTGCACTTTTCCTTCCCTCTGACCATTCATCACGTATATGCATAGGGACATGTTGGATGTGCCTGAGAGACACATTAAGTATCTCACAAAGAATATGCATGAACTCCATCCGCTGAGTGAGAAATGAGCCATTCTTCCATTTCTTTCAGGACTTTTTATTTCTGATATAATGACTGTGTGACGCTATTACATAGGTCACGTGTAAAACAAAAAGCATTGAGCATGAAGAATTATGGAGATGTTTCATCACCTTTGACAAACTAAAACAAGTTTTCACCTGCTGAAAAGTTTTCCAGCAAAAAGAGACTCTGGCTCCTAATCAATGTGAACGTGAACCACTCAAATCTCAGAGTGAAACGTTTTGATTGATTGCGAGCCACATGCATTACTTTGACAAAATTAGGGATTCACATTATGATGAACTGCGTAGCTCCAGCACTTTTCAAATCTGCTCGGCCTTTCATAGACCCGGCGTCCGATTGGTAAGCAGAGTGGAAAGCGTTCGCCCCGTCTTCTATTCACGCTGGTGTCGGCTTTGGCAGCACATGCAACGCAATCTTTGGACTAAGATGCTTTCAAGCCTACATATATGTGTGTATGTGTCAGTTACCATGACATCCTGCCCATGCGGCTGCTCAGACAGGATTATTAGTAGCCTGATCACAAAAAATCCAACCAGGCTACTTACATAACATATCAGTTACTACCACTCTCTGCTAGGTTCATTATTAATAATAAAGGATTCGCTCTTTGGCTTGAGAACATAAAACAATATGAAATATGTAAAGGCTTTTGTCTCTCAGATGAGGTGCACACCTCTGCTGACGAATAGCGTTAGTATTCCGTGCACGCGTCTTAGTCATCTGTGCATTCAAATTAGTCATGTCAGGCTAGTGTGTCAACTACCTGACTTTATCTTTCTGGAGTAAATGTTTTATTGATCGTCCATAATCCAAAAGAGAATAATAGTTTGTTTATGGTGCTGTGTTAGTGTTACATGATCAAAAATCGGTTCCATGTTGCATTTTCCCAGCTGCTCTTTTGTGGGTTTTTTTTCCCTCTTTGTTTATTCAGCTCTTTCGTTTTTTGGCTCCCTCTGTAGCCCTTTGTTTTACCATATGCAATCATAATTCCTCTAGTCTGACTTTTCATTCTGCTCCCATCTCCTCGTGTGTGTGTGTGTTTTTTTGTGTGTTAATCGGTTTGTTTTGCCTCTTCTCCTGATTTGTTTAGAAAAGCGATCAGGGAGGCTTCTTACCCTTGAGGTCCTCTAAATGCAAGCTGTGGTTAAACAGCAGTCGGAGCCGTTGTAGCACATGTGTTTGTCTTCAGGATGTTGGCGCCTCTGTTTCTGAAAGCCTGCCTCTGACTATAAACCTCAGTCATTTTAATTGAGTTTTAATTGGGAAAACCTCCATGTTTGATTTTAGATTTACAAAATATTATTCTTAGTCTTATTTTTCTATAACCATATATGCATTTTAGCAATGTTCAGAACGTACGGCCTCTTTGAGAGACGTGCTACACAGCGTTTGTTAGTCACTTGCTCTTTGTAAAACCAAACCTGTGTTTCATTTAAATCCACCTGCTGCTGAATCAAAACCTTTAATCAGACCCACCTCCTCCTCAGATTGTGTTTGGCTCTGATTAAGTGTTAAGAAAAATGAACTGTTGCTTTTGAAATTGCTTTGTTCACAAATATCGCGCGGTCGGGGAGATGTTGTGTGTGGATGAGGTCACGGCAACTAGAAGAGAAAAGATGAAGAGAGATCTGGCAACATCACCAAACAAGCTTTTACACTGGAAACTCTGAGTGTAGTAGCGGTCAAGCTCCTTCATCAGCTGTAGAACCCGTGTTAGTTCATTTAGCTTCTGTGGAGGATTTTGTATGCGCTGAAGCTTGCGTCCTAAATCTAAATAAGGTACGAACAGGCGTCCTCGGTGACCGTGGGCACGCGTCAGTCCTGCGGGCGGCACCACACGCTCCCCTGTGTGATCGTGACAGGTGAGACGTGAGATTAATGGTGTCTTTTTATCCTCAAATAAAGTTACTGAAGGCCACAGTGATTGGCAGAGAGATGAAGGTGATCCTTCTTCCCTGCGTCAAAGGTGAGACGAGGCCGAGAATATAAATCGCACTGGGACCCAGTATGAGCTACTGTAAAATGTTTGTTAGAGCGATTGCAACCAAAGAGACTGAAAACAGGTCATAACTTTAGCACTAATACACTGCAGCACACGATCCAGCATCATCTGACAGTAGAATAGTCACTTAACATTTACTTGACACCTTTGAAATCACTCACAGGTATAAACAGGTGATTGTCTACCTGCAATTTTTGCTTTGGAGAAGGACACATGACGAGGAAGACGGTAAAGAAACTGGATGACTGAAGTTCAGTTTTCATGTTTGAGTTCACTGTCTTCAGCTTTTATTGCTGTTTATGTTTTTCCTTCCGGGTGATTTTCAGCTTTAGAGGAAAACAAAAAAAACCAAAAAACTGGAGAAGCAAGCTGGACAAACAGCAGGTAAGACAAACAGCGAAGCGCGTCAGCTGGCAAACAAGCGAGGCGGACGTGCAGAGAGATTACTGTAGACACACGATGAAACTGTTACTCTTTGAATCCAAACACACATGCACTGCTCTGTGGACGTGTGGAGAGTCAGGAGGAAATGGAATATTAAGCATCAAGCATCATTCATCCAATCAGATGAAAGAGTCAAATCGTGACATTTTTTTAATAAATGAAGTCCCAGGCTGATGATGACAATGCTGCTTCAAGGGTGACAACAACTCAGGATGTAAAAACACACACTGCCTCTACAAACATCACAGCAGATGGGAAAAAATGAACTAACAGTATTCATGCATTTACAATTTTACTTTATTTACGTTTTTTTTGTTGTCATTTAACGTCATAACCCTAACGTATGCTTTTTGATATTCTAAGGTGCAGATGAGGCCATTTCTCCTATTTAATTTTATTTTATTTTAGGTCCATTCAAACACTGACAGTTTATCACACTAGTGCTTAACATGCAGTACACAACACGGCAGATAGATCAACGAACAAACCCAGTATTATGCCACAGCTTCTGAATAAAACAAGCCCGGTTATCCGAGTTATCAGTATCTGAAGGACACGCCGGCAGCTGAGCTAGTCCAGTAGTTTGAGTGTATTTACTCAGACAGACACCAACAAAGCGAGAAAGTGTGTGGCGTTCTCGAGAGGAAGCTGCAGACTTTTCTTTTTTAAGGTCAGCTGATGAAAGCGGTTAAATTTCCCCCGGGTGGAGGGCAAGTAACCACCACAGGGTCTAAATGAAAAGCATAGGATGGCTTCTGCAGCTGTGCATGCTGTGACCCACTAATGACAACACACAGGGAAGCTGCATTAACTCCCCCTGCCCTGTAGCATCCAACCCTGAAGGCGAACGAGAGGCTGTCTGGTCGTATGAAGGTCACGTGTTCCTGCACAAACACAACGTGGCTTAAACGTTTAATCACTGTGGGATTTCCTCTCTGATCACTTCCTCTCACTCTGTTTTCTCCCTCACTTCCTTCCTGTCCTGTCTTGTCTGGATAAATAAAAGCCATCGGGAAGATATCAAGATAAACATAAAAGTGGTCGGAGGTAGACAAGAAAATAAGAGTCATCCATCAAAGGCCTTAGCTACTTACACAGTATGTCAGAGGGACCCGCGGGTTCTCATCCCACTGCCTGTCTCACTTTAATTCAGGACACTGAACTGGATCACCACATCAGACAGATGGACAACAACACCAAGAGATTAAAGCATTTTTTTGGAGCCCAGTTTGGAGAGCATCACGCATTCCAACCATAGAAAGTCTTCATTTTCATATCAGGCCTCTAGAATCAGCACCATCCCTTTACTCCAGGTTCCCTGACACTTCTCTGACTAATGCTCCATATTGCATGCGCAGGTGAATGTAGAGTGGATAAGGCTGCGCTTATGCTGTTTTGTCCTCGCCGGGTCTTTAAACAACCATCTTGGTAAATGTCACAGCTCGTTCATGAAGTTAAACGCGCTCGGTTGTTGTCCTTTATAAAGCAACCGTTTGCTCTGGACGCAAGGTGAATGACCGTGACTGGGTTGGAAGGTCATCGACGAATCCACGACCCGCGCGCGGCACCAGCACCTCCTGCTCCCGCTGATGAACCCAGCAGCTAGAATCCCAGCACGCAAAAGCAGCTTGACAGCAACCGTTCTGAACAGACTGCATAACGTTAACACAGCGAACAAATTAAAGGCTTGTTTGTTGTTGGTTGAAACACAAAATGATGCAGAGCGGACGTCAGAGGTTGCAGTGACTCACACCTACGAACAGCCAGCCAGCAAACAAACACAATCTGTTGCTAAAAGTGTCATTTTTCTCTGTGGATAAGTAGAAGATGTTGCAGGGAGAATTCCAGTTTACGAGCGATGCAACAAAAGAGAGCTTCTCTAATTGGACAGCTTAGATTTATAAACCCGGGGACAGAGCGCTCGGGCTAATGAGCCCAGAACATACTGTAAGGAAGAAACAGAGCAAAGTTCTTCACATCGTGACTGTTTGGCAACGGACAAAAGGCTTCATCTCACTGGCAGGAGAGGTTCTTGGCAAAGGATCCACTGTCACCTTTTGACCTACATCCTGTTCAACTGTGAAGTGCTCTGCTCGTACCAGTTTATATCCAATTAAACTGATGTGAGGTCACACCTAGATGGATCAGACGTGGCATCGCGGTAAGTGCACCCTCAGTAGACACAGGGCAGCCGTCCCGCTACTGTACGAGCGATGCTTCCCATCCTCCAACGCAAACCACGATAATCCCAAAACCACAGCATTCATCCCTGCCAGGTAGCAGGTTAGGAGCCGTTCAGCCTTCTACACCAATATTCACAGAAGGGGGGGGGACAAACACAAAAGGCAGAGGGTCTTTTCTTTTCTTTATTTCAGGTGAGACCATCGATTCCTGGGCAAGCGACGCATTAGCGTGTATTTGAATATGCAGCACAATTAGTTAAAAGCCCGAAAGGGTTGGAATTCGATTCGCGAGCTGATTCGGGGCCAGACCGAGCGAACGAGTCCTCGCTCCCAGCGAGCTTTCGCGCTCGGTTGTCGACAATGTGACAAAAGAGAACGTGGGAAAGGATAAAGATTTATGGCTTCTAGGGCTGCTGCGCTTTGAGGTGATCCATTAAAACACCTGGTCAACGTTGCGTCTGTGTAATTAATGACATCATTTGTTGCCAGGGTGCAAACAAAAGTGGGGTGAAACAGCTGGAAAACCAAGTCCTTTTTTCTTTTCACCACATTTACTTGTTTGCTTTTTTTTCATTTCATAGTGGTGCATGCTGAAACAAAGCCACTGCTTCATGAGTCTAATGATTTTCAGACACAGCAGGCCGCTGTTTGCAGCACAACAATAAAAACAGAGAGAGTAAGCGTTTGCTGTCAAAGAACACTGATGTCAGTAAACCTTCCATCCTCCTCCAGCTCACACTGGGCCCTGTGGCTGGTGTGACACCCACGGAGCCACACTGGCCTCTCTGCCTCGCTCCTACTTGTGTATTTTGGGGATGAGGTCAGAGATTCCACTGAGGATGCAACGGCACCACTCACTCATGGTCAGACTCCTAAAAATAAAATGACAGACATGGCATTTTGTAATGAATAATTTAGACATATACACAACGAAGCCCCTGATCGGAGGAGCATTCTAAAGCCCCCAGAGTGTGTTCTAACCACATCAATAACAGGATATTAAAACAGCACAATAAACGCCAAATAGAGTATTTCTTGCGCCAGACTGTCCCAGATAATGTGCGTTTCTAATATGGGGCACTGAGATCTAGGACATCCAACAGCAGGCTGAACAACCCAGATGCTGACAGTGACCGTTTCTCTGGTCGCAACGCTCCAACCTAAAGAGCATCAAACGCAGCGGCTGTGGCTCTGGACACACCTCGATGTGCCTTTGTAGGATTTCCTAAGACTTTCAGGCACCGTTTTATGAACTACATGCTAAAACTGACCTAGTTTCAAGGACTGGCCTCTTTTCCACAACCAGGATTGTCTCGTCCTCAGACAGGATTCGCCATAATGAGGACCTGTAGAGACAGGTGGAGGAGGTAGACCAGTGATTCATTCCTCTCCACGATGACCTATTTTTCTTACCCCGTAGTGGAGACTTGTATTTCTCCTCAGGTCTTTGAGGAAATAACTTGCGATGTTACATCGTACCGGACGATTGTGAGTGAA
Source organism: Macropodus opercularis (assembly GCA_030770545.1). Lineage (NCBI taxonomy): Eukaryota > Metazoa > Chordata > Actinopteri > Anabantiformes > Osphronemidae > Macropodus > Macropodus opercularis. Next base: position 4,741,038 of record CM061105.1, read on the forward strand.
TGCAGTAAATAACTATGCTGTACTGTACATTGATCTGTCATCCATAAATCAAAGACCACTTTACACCTTCTGGCCTTTAAGACACAGCAAGACGTCATTGGATTCATGATGTATCACAACAGAAAGCATGTGACACTATTATAGAATGAGCAAAACAGTCCAGACCCACATTAGCTCATTTCCCTTGGTAAGAAGGAAGTGGGCTAACCATCATCATAATTATGATTTATGACACTGCTGTTCATTGCACAATAGTCCACCTCTGACGATTATTGACCCATTTCATCTCTCTTCTTGTTCTTATTAGGTTTTTTTTATTTTTGTATTGTGTTGTTCTTTTGGTTTTTTGAATAGGACCTATGTTGTGTTGGGGGGCTCAAAGGTCAGAGTTTTTTTTTCTTGCACTCAAACTGCAAACTTCAGCAACACTATATTTCTGACGTCCTTTAAGTTTGCCTGGCCTGCACACCCTCTCACCGAGTGTTTTTAGAGACATATTTTATTTCTTTGCCTTTCTCTGGGAAACAAAAGGAATAAATGGTCAGAGCAAGAGTCATGTCCCTCCACTCTACTAACAAAAACATAAAGAAGAGGAAGAAAGTCAAATCACGGCTGCTCAAGAGCTGTGAAGTACAAACATTTTGATTGAATGCTAAAATGAGCTTTCCACAATCTTTTAAATCATATTAAAACCGAAGGCTGCAGACAAACTCCATAATGCACAGTTCATTAATATACATTTACTTCATGCCACAATTAAAAATGTTGCTTGGGACATTCCTGGAAACAAAGGCGCAGCACGTCAAAGCTGGGCTGTCTCACCTGAAAGAGGAACATCTTCCTTTGCCAGAGATAAGAGCTGAATCCTCAGCGGACGTTCCCGAGCCTTCGGTTCCTCCCACTGCCTGCGAGCTTTGTTCTTTAGGAAAACATCAGATCATTCATCGCCGACAGACAAATGCCGCTTCACGGATTTACACGACTGCCCCTGACACTGGCAGCATGAAGCACCTCCTCAACTTGGAGCTGCAGAAAGGGTCCTGCATTAAACGACGCGTCCGTGCAGTCGTGCCCCAGCTAATTGGCCTTTGTTCTCACAAGGCTAACTGAGCCGCTGTAATGATGCTCCCAGCTGTCTGGGGATTTCTCAGCTGTTTATTCTTATTAGGCATTAACATTGACTGTCCAGCTGTAGTCTAGAGTGTTCATCATTTGGCTTAGTTCCATTAATGTGCCTCAGCTGAGTATCGCAGCTTGAGCTTAAGGTCACCTTAAGGATTTTCAAAACAAATTAAACTAATACTCTTGGCTTAAGGTGAGATGAGTTTATTGGGCCTCGCTGGCTATGGAGCCTAGTGAAAATACGACTTAAAGGATGCAGAGACAGGGACATTGCAAAGGAACAAAGTGAAGCGGGCTACTTCCTACAGCGCCACACACAAATTTATCAAACTCAAAGCAAACCTGGCTGTTCATAATACCCTCTATTGAAATATACCACATCTCAGCCCCAATAAATCACATCAGCAACGTGGCAGTCTAATGTTTTTTCTTTATTGTTTGGAAAATATGCAAAGATCTATTTGAAGGCATCTTTTAGAGAAAAGATCAGCAAAGTCAGCAGAAGCAGTTTCCTGGGGTAATTGTGCTGCTGCTCTTCCAGAGTCACACACACACACACACACACAAAACGTCTCGATTCCTGTGCTTGTGCGACGCGTCTTCAGTCTGAGTAGATTTACGTAGAGCAATATTCTAACACAAATGAGATTTTAATGTTTTTGGAAAATCATATCACGAAACCTTTAGTCAACCCTCTGGCCAGATATGAAGAGAAAGCATCCAGGTTCATCGGCTTTTCATTGATCGGGTGTGATGGGTGCATGTCATTTGCTTCTGGCCATGTGTTGGACTCCAGAGAGGAGCTTGTTTTCCGTGAAACCACTGAACAACAGCAACCCCGTGTGGTGGGTATGTGTCGCTACACAAGTCCCAATGAACCTGACAAGACAAATATCCCACGTCACGCAGATTTGTGTTTATGCACTGTGTGCGTGGTGTGTATTTTATAGCAGGACTTAGGTAAATACATAAGCACATTATATCAGCTCAGTTGTACCTGAAAAAATTATTCTAAAATGTTTTTAACCTTCGTTTTGGTTTGACTCCAAAACAACTAGATGTTTTTAATACATACATATTGTTAAGTTGTTAGTTAACAGGGACTGAGGTCAACTTCCCAGGATGTGAGGAAGAAGAAAACTGATAAGCAACTGAAGAGATTAATAATATGAATGATAACGAAAGAGTCCAGAACAACCTCAATAAAGGTTAAGAGGTGAACGAAGGATGAGATTCACCCAAAAAATAAATAATAATGAGTAATTTAAAAAAAATCATAGTACACATCATTAAGTTAAAAATAGGGAGTCGGTGACTTTGGCTTGTTATTGGTCAGCAGAAGAGTGAAGACAACAACAAGGAGGTAAGAGATGGAGCAGAGATCTCTGGAGAACAGGACCAGGCTAATGGCTCAGCCCACAGCTGGCTCACTTCAATCCATCCATGAACCAGTGGCAGCGATAAATATAGGATGGCAGGTAATCGGCCCGGTTACTCATATGTCCCAAGGACGCTGGCGGTCGGAGGAGCCACGGGACTACCCAGCACCTCCTTGACTCTGACTGATGGAGACCAGAATCCTCAGGTGAGAACACAGAGCAAGACGTGAGTATCAGGTCTGTGCGGGTTGACTCACGGGCAAAAAAAAAAAAGACATCATCAGTAATTATTGGCAACTTGGACCAGGCCTTGGCGTCAGTGAGGCATTGTGGCTGCAGACGGTTTGAAATCAATGACTGTAGATTTATTACTGGCTGCCGTTTGTATGAATGTGTTTGACTTGATTAAACCAATGTGTCACTGATTGTTCTAAAAAAAAAAGGACACGTTTGCCTCAGTGCGTTCTTTTCCAGCAATATCAAGATCATTACACAAAACAAAGAGAGGTTCATACATCTGGCGCTTGACCTTGAGTGACAGCTCTGCAACAGCACAAGGGCTGGAAGAGCAAAGGAGAAAGTGGATGGTGACAAAATTCCCTTCTACAGCTTTCCCAAGAGGAAAGGTGTGATTAAAGATCTAAGAGCAGGCTCATTATAGTAGAACTGTTTTATATATACCAACCAAAGCCAAACCCTCTACCACTAGTGCCTTCTATAACTGCTTTTTATATACAATGTGCAGTAATTATTATTTTTTCCACCGATAGGGGCAAGACAGCAAAAATGCTTGTATAAGCATAACCAGATTTAAGATAAGGACGCTCCCTGTCGCCGCCTTGTGGTTGGAGACCGGAAGGATAATCAGCTCTTTGGTGTAGAACAACCTGAACTGTGAAATAAGTCAAGCGGGACATGTGGTATAATATTTTATTTTCATATTTTACGGAATACAAAGCCCACCCCAACCCCCGAATATGTGCACATCAGATTTAGTGGAAACTATTTAAAGTCAAAGAAAAGTGTACAGCTGCAGTTTTAACGTGACGCTCCTATAAAAATGGATGCCTCTCTCGATGGGATTTAAAAACAGCTGTGTGCGGCTGGTCAGCCGATAAGAGCTGAACAGAAATTAATCAAAATACATGGGGGGCGGGGGGGAAGAAAAAGCGTCTTTCGTTTGACATTTTCCAATAGGACTACAAGGACGTAACCAATCATGTGCAACAATAATTTAGCTTTACATGCCTGTAAATCCAGCCACTCTTTGTATTCTTTTACACCTTCTCTTGCAAAGCTGCACAACTGGAATGAAATATTTGTCAGTTGGTTTTGAGAGAAACAAAACGCGGACAATTACACAAAAGAAGCAGAAGGGATCGGAAACTGGCCAGCGGGGCTACAAGTGAACAAAACCTCCATGTACTAGCAGCCAACCTAGGTCCAATGATGGGTTTTCAGAATGACTTTGAAACATCTGGTGTGTTCGAAAAGAACTAGCCAACTCAGGTTCCCATTATCAGCTCAAAAACTAAAGTAAAATTGCTGAAGCACATTTACTGCAAGTAAAAGTCTGAGTCCTAAGATTAAGATTCGCTAATCTCATAACATGTAAACGAACCAGCTCAAAGATGCGCCGCGATGGCAAAACCACTGACGAGTATAGTGAACAAAAAAAAGAACATTAGTAACATCACTGCTGTTGAATCCGTACATGACAGAGTTCGTTTCAGACGTCTGGGGAGCGAACAGGCTTGTTCACTCCCACCCACCCACCCCCCGGCTGAGAACTGTCACACCAATTACTATGAGATGGTTTGTTTTAGTTCGTTTTTCAAATAATCGTTTCCTGAACACAACACGTCAAAACACACCAGAAAACAAGTTAACCCAATACAATACACACAATCCAAGGTTCACAGTCCAAGAAGGTGCTGTTTGAAAAGAGCCTCAGGTCCTTTATGTTCACTTTGTTTAAGTGTCCACCTCAGTGAGGTTTCACCTTTCAGCATAAGCAATTCATGTGATGACACTGCAAAAACTAATGTTTAAAGCAAAAGAAAGAAGGAAAAAAAAAAAAGACTTGTTCAGGATGATGGAGCTTCTCCTTGTCAGCTGTTATAACAGTAACAGTTTTCTCAGTTGCTCTTACAGAGAGAATAAACAAGCTGTAAGCAGCTTGCTTGTCCATGTCTATCCCTCATTCTGTTAATCCATCATTCCAAGTCCTTTCACTCAGGTCCTCACACCATGTACGAGTTCTGGTTCTTCAGCTTGTCCAGCTCTTTGCTCTGCTGCCTCAGAAACAGGATTCTATAGGTAAGAAAGACAAAGGAATAAATGTGTTTGCAATATTATCATGGACGGCCGATGCTAATTTAATTCTTGCCTCACCTCTGTTCCCTCAGAGTGGCTTGAATTTCACACACTCTGACCAGGGAGCGGAGGTTTTTCATCTCCGTGCAGATTTCAGACATGTACAAACTGCCCATGTTGTGGATATCCTCACGTAAGCGAGCCGCCTGCCGGAAACAGAGGAGTCTTTTCTGTCACGCCATAACTGCACATTTCAACATTTAGCAGATTTCTTTTTAAAGAATCAACATTCAGTCAACATCACAGAACCACGTGTTCTGTGGCTTCTGTCGAGAACGGTACCTGTTTCTCAGTGTTCTCTGAAGGCCATCCTTGGATATGTCTAATAAGATTCTCATCAAAGTGAGTCGCTAGTGTGGGAGTGAAGGAGCTGGGAGCTTCAGCTTGGGTTTGGTTGGTGCCGCTGGAAGGAATGTGGGGCAAAGCGGCACCAGGAACATTTGATCCTGCACACGCGCTCTCCTGGCTGGTGGGATAAGACAACTGGTGAGCTGTGGCATTTTAGTCGGGGATATTCACCGGTTCGTTCTGGTCTACATCTTTAACGTGCACCCTACTGCTGACTCAACATGGTGGGGCTAATTGGCCTCGGAATTTCAGAAACATCATGTCTACTTGTTAGCCTACACATATTATTTAACAAAAATGACAAATTGTTGTGTTGAATTAAACTCGACCTACCTTCTCTGCTGGAGAGTTCTGGGGTCCTCTGGACGCTTCTCAGCACTCTGAGGCAGAGGAACAGATCCTTGCTTAGCTGAAGGAATGGTGCCCTAAAGACAAGGGATGACAGTAGGAGATAAAATAAAGGGAATGAAAAACGCAGGTTGCAGAGGAGAACCGGAAACATAAGATGTCACAGGCACAACAGCAAAGATGCATATTCTTTGTTGTCCTGTTGCTAGTTACCCGTGTTTGAGAGGGTGTGATGCTACTGGGGTGCGTGGCCAGAAGGGACTTCTGGCCGCTCTGTGGCGTGCCATTCCGTGGCGAGACGTACGGCCGTGGTGATGACGCATCTGATGTCAGAGAAACGGGAGACTGACTGGAGTGCTGAGCTGTAAAGAACATGATAACACGTCATAAAAATCTGTATTTACAGAAACCTAATTAACACAAAGTCTATCGGGATCTGTGCTGGCCTTGATATGCAAATTAAAATGCTGCGTTGTCTGAATAAGAAGGCTTTAAAGGCTAAACATTTATTAATCAATATTATTTCACTAAACAGATATCACAGAGTGACCAGGGTTTTAGCTGCCTTTAAGAACACTGACTACTGTGTAGCACTGAGGACAATATTTTGTTTTTCCACATTGCTAGAATCAATCTACAGTTAACTCGCATCCCATACAAATTTCAAAAGGAATAACAGCTCAAGAGGAACATATTAACTTTGTATGGGCATGAAGGGCAGGGAGGAAAAAAAAGGAAATGATTTAATGTAGCAGATGGTGAGAATCAGCGAGAAGGTCGTACCTTGGTTGGAGTGCTGAGCAGCGGAGAGCAGAGCAGTAACGTTGAAAGCAGGTCCAGCAGTGAGGAGCTTATGAAGCACAGACCGCAAGGAAGCTTGGGTGACAGCAGCGGCCAAGACTGGAGGGAAGAAAGTGGAACAAATAAATAAAAAAAAACAGACAGACACAGGTGAGTGGGCAGGGACAAATGACAGGTGAGTGCACAAACTTGCACTTCAGCCAGAAAATACTGTTGAGGTTAAGAAACCTTGGTGGAAACCATTCATCTTTTCACCAGCTGCTTCATGTAAATATCATTTTTACTTGAACACAACCATCACTTGGAGGTTAAACCATAAGCATATGTCAGCTTCACACAGAGGAGCAAAAACGTAATGTGCACACAAGGGCTAAAAACAACATAACAGAGTCACAATAAATAAACACATAAGCCATAGTTTGTACACTTTCCCATAGACGCAGGACTTCATCAAAAGCTGTGGGAACACAAGCTACTTTATAAAAAGCCAAACTAATGGCATATTGTTCTCTTCCATCTGTTCCACAAACTTCTGTAACTCAGTCATTCTTAGCATGTCTTTCATCTTCCTTTCTGAACACGTTCAGCATGTTCCTTCAGTTTACTTTTCATATTCTAAGATCAATCAGCAATTACTACGGCAGCTGCTGAAGGAAGCGTTCACACAACTGAAACGCACCACATGTAAAGTAACAAAGGCCCTGAGGGCAAGAGCAGATTTTGCAAGTTGTACTTCAGCTATCAGCAAGAAAATTACATGTTGCCTTATCCTCCGGTCTCACTAACTATGTCAACAATGTGATGTAGAACCACTAACTTGGTTTTGCCGACTTGTTGTACAAGGCCACCAATAAACGCCATTCAAGCCACAGAATGATGGCGTTTGTTGCGTGATGAAAGACGACAGTGTGTGTGGAAGTAGCTGCCACGCTCGTCTCTCATGCTCTTACCTTCATTGAGCTTAGCCATGTCCATACTGCCGTTGTTCATCTGCAGCGTCGCCTGCAGAGCTGGAAGGAGCTGGTGCAGGAGGGCTGGGTCCTGCAGCAGCGCCGGCGATGGGGACTGGACCGTTTGGGGAACCTGCCCTGAAGAAGTGGAAGTGGAGGAGGACATGGTGGAAGGGGTGGAACCTAAAGCCCCAGAGGCTAAGCTGAGGCTCTGAGAAGAAGAGGAAGAGGAGGAATGGCCAGAGTTGGATGCTGAGGACTGGTCCCCTGATGCAGTCTCTGTGGAGGCAGGCAGATCAGACTCGGTATTGAAGTTAACTGATACATGCAGGACAACAGCTCAACATATGATTGGAAAGCAATTAATAACTGAGTCTAATACTTAGTTCAACATACTTGTTGTGGCTTTGTCCTGCAAGGCCTCTTGTCTGTAGTCCATGTCTCTAGGGAAACTGTTTGCTGCCATCTTGACTGAGTCTTTCTGTCGTTGTTCCCTGAAGAAGATTCAACAGAATGAAGATCGTAGTTAAGGCTCTATGCGATATTTCTGTGCAGGGCTTAGTATGGTAACTGTTATGAATGAAAACAATGAATATAAACGAATGCACTTCAAAGGACATATGCTGAAATTCCATTTAGGTCGGCTTGCCTCTCCAACAGGTCCTTAGGCTTCTCCCACTGGGAGACCTCAGTTCTACAGTTGTAGTAGTACTTCTTCCCAGAGGAGCTGATGTGTTCTGTCCAGTCGTCTGCTGGGTCCTGGTACCAGCAGAGCAGATATGAGAAAAGGAAAATGGAGAAGCAAACAGGAAAATTATCAGGTTTGAGGACCACAGAAGAGATGGGTGGATGGATGAAGAGACTGAATATAAAGCTCAAGCTATTTTCTTGGTCTAATTAGCCAACCAAAGCCTTTTTATGAAATGAAAAGTAACCAACAGTTTTACAAATTAGAAACACGGCAGCAATATTAAATAGTCATTTGAAAGAAAAAGGGCTTAAAGTACTAAATTTCCATCATGATTACAACACAGACTGAAAAGGCGTTACTTCAGAAATATACGTATTATGGCTCCGAGGGTTTTGAAAACAAGACCTAAATAAAAAGTTGTGGTCTCATGTTACCACTACAAGACCGAAGTGAAGCATGCATTTGGAGAATTGTTACCATATAATACATTTAGCAGGTAAACATACCTCAGTTCAAGGTCTCAGTAACAAAACAGCTTTTTGGTTCAGATCTAGGATGTAGCTTGACTCATTGTTTTACCTTCCTGTACATATGACATATAGACCTACAAAATATTTGTTTTAACAACTGTTCTGGGCTTACAGAATACATACAGGAATGATTAGCAGTACATCAGCCTGTAATTAGCAAAATACAATCCTTACACTTTGAAGTGCCTTTGTATTTTATTCTACATCTGTTCCTCTGCAGAGTATGTTCCACATCTTCATGGATGCATACATAAGACAGATCATGCTCTTTGGGCACATCTTTATTTTTAATCCATATTGTGTATTCACAATACTAAGCACCTCTTTTTCTTTTTAAAGATCTCATTATGTTGACCATAAAATGGACTTTTCTCCATTTGTCTCTGTGCAAATTGACAGAACAACAACAAAGAACCACATATGTCAACACTGTTGCTTCACTATCGGACTTTAGCCTCATATTACCTGTGCTCACTGTGCTGATAACCCAGTGTCAAACATGGCAGTGTAGAGTATTGATCACTGGGCATATTCATCAGCACAACCACTAAAAAAAATAAGGCTCTCATTTAACAAGTCTAAAGCGATCGTCTTAAGCATAGATGGAGCCTGTTACATAAACACTGGGTTTCTATCACACATTGTTGTTGCTGAGTTTGGTAACAAGAGGAAGAGATGCCTCTATGTAACCCCCCCACATACCATGTAGTGGTAGCACGAAAGCAATTTCTTCAGGAACAAATGAGGGTACATCATGAGATAACACTGGACAACGTCTTACCCTGTCTGCAGGCTTGCTCTGAGTCGCATGCGAGTCAGAACCGTGATGGGAGCTGTTGTGAGAGTTCTCCTGAGGAGATCCGCTGGTCCCTGAAACAAAGCCACTCGTCAAGTAACTAAAAAAACACAATGTTCTGAAGAGGAATATAGATTATGTGACTGACGCTTTTCTTTATTGCCTAAAAAACCCAGGTCTGAATAGTCTACGTTCGGTCAGTAATCCGTTGGGACAAGATAAAACAATCTAAAGCTTGAAGTTACTCATGACGACGGTTTTTGAGTTTGCTCTCCTGTTCATCAAACTCTGATCTGACATGGGTGACGTGCATGTAAAACAAAATGTCACGTGCACATATAATGTCACTAAAGGTTAAATTACACCATACTACAATAGCTGTATTTTTATTGATGACGTCTTTGCTGTTGTGAAATGGTTTTTATACACAACAGAAACGTTGAAAACACGGGACCCAAAATAAACCAGCGTCTATCAAGATGGTTTTACATGGTAAAACATTAGAAAACTGATTGTGAGACATGATAAGGGAGCAAGAGAGTACAAAATCATCAACAGCTACCAAACAAGCAAAAGCAAATTCAGAGTTATTTAGAAGGTACAAAATAGCCAAAATACTAATACGATTAGACAGATAAGCAAGATGTTTATACAGCCTTACAATAAAAAAAAACCCCAAAAACAAATCAGCGTCTGATTGACAAGAACAGTGAACAGTAATTGATATTTCCCTGACCAGACAGTATGATGTACCCTGCTTGAAGTCAGCATCCAAGGGGAAAACTGAACTGGTTACAAACAGGCACAAAGGTCTACGAACATGAAAAGACGCCTGCTGAAATTTGCCAGCACTTACTGTGCTCAGATGAAATCTCAACAAATTTGTTTGAATCAGATAGGATTCTGCATGTTTGGAATGGATCTGGTCTGGGTAACGACAGAGCTTTTATTCTTCCTGCAACTTGTAATTATCAATGACAAATTAATAATACTGGCCACCAGAGGACTGAGTTTTATTTATGTAGACAAGGGGGGAAACACCAAAACCATGATCAATTTATCACAATTAAAACTGTCACATTTCTAAGAGGCAACAATTGGCCCACAACCACAAGAATCTGGTGTTTTTCATCTCAACATTTTAAAAGACGCGAAAGCCACCAAACCTGGGCTTACCATTTTTTCCTCTGACTGTGTGAGAGGTTTTAGGCTTGCCATGTCCTGTGCTGTCTCCATGTCTGCTGACGGGACTTTCATCCGAGCGTCGCAGCATCTTGTAAGGAGGCGTGGGATCTGATGAGCCATCACGCAGCTTGTCATAGCGATGCAGGGTGCTGGACTGGCTCTTTGGCTGAGACTTATGGGTCTAAATTGAAAACAGCCCGGTGATCAGACTCAAAACCTGAATTTTTCTTGAGAACCATATAACTTCTTTGAGTACGACAGATTCAGTTTACTGTCGGCTGCTTCTTAACAGGCAAGAATTTGCTCAGTATAAAAAAAGCTTCTCATTGTTGTCAGGGTGTTTATGGCATCACTAACTGTAATCCTATTCTGCTCAATTAAATCATATAAGATGAGGGATCAATTAATTCTAACGATGACCATCTTAATGATGTGTCTGCTCAGTGTAGCTACACCAATTCACTGAGAAGCTGTAGCATTTGGTCTACAAATGCGCCCTACATTGACATGTATGTAATTCTAATGTTTAAGAGCAGGTATTATGCGCCACATTAACGCAGGGCGCTAACACAGCCTGCTAGATTTGGGCTAAAGCACCTCCAAGGCTGCAGTACAGTCTCTGCTTATCACTTTAAAGGGAAAAAGCGCTAGACGTCTTTATCAGCTACGCTAGCGCGGAGTAATGACAGGTGACCGTCAAAACATATTCAGTATGTTCTAGTTACCTGATAGGACTGCGAATCCCTTCTGTCGTTGCACCTGTGGAGAGACACAGAAGAGAGGTAATTGTGGGGCGATGTACGTTTTTGCCATCTGCGTTTTCTTTGCCTCAGAAATATTTACTTAGCCAACCAGCTAGCGTTAAGCTAGCGACGTTAGCCCAGCTAGCTGGAACTGCCGTTTGGCGAATCCGTCTCTTCCTCTTGTCACTAATAAAAATATATATATATAACCCACACGCGCTGTATGTATTTGACAGGTGTGTAATCTACTATGTGCGTTAAGGGTTTATCGTCAACGTGGTAGTGGGCTACAGCTCCGTTATTATTACTCGGTTAGCTGAAACAGAAATGCGGAAACCACAGCCAAAGTGCTAGCTAGCTGGTAGCGCCAACAGCTAACGGCTACGAGGAACACAAATAACCAACCCGGAGATCTGAAATGTAACGTAAAACCGCCGTATCGTTTTAAAATATCACGCTCTGTGCTTGATTTACCCATCGCTGACTCTTGCTGGTTTCCTTGCATACATCACCATCAAGGCCGTGGTGATGTGTGTGTGTGTTTGGGGGGGGACCGTGGCCTGCTGTCTGTCTGCTCTCTCCCAGTTCTCTTTCTTTAGCTTTCTGGATGTCTGCACTTAAGTCTGTCCTACAGCTGAGATTAACTACAAGCCGTGCGCCGAGCGGCAGCTCTGCATAGCGGATGGTCTCGATCAAAAACCACCCCTCAGCGCATCGTCGGACATGTAGCAACGTTAAGCGCTTGGCTCGGCCGAAACAGCTCAACAGAAAAGCAGCACAGTCAGGAGGAAACGCAGACGACGGACTCGTCAGTAAGGGTTGGCTAGCAAAAAGACGTTCCGGTGTGCCTTTCAAACTAAAGGACCGACCATCGTCATCAAGAGGGCTTAGATTTACTGAAAATACCTGCCAATCCACTTTCCTATTTAACAAGACGACATCTCCTTATAGTATAACTAAAACAGTCTTGTTATGTTAGCCCGCGTGAGGTCCTTTGCTGTGTGATACGTCTGCGTTTGAGCTGTTATTTTGAAAGCGAGAACCCAAGTTCCGCTTGTTGCCTCTGGCTAACGTGACGGAGCTGAAAGCAGAGCTGGTTGAAGCTGCTCTTCTCCGAGGTCACATCCCGTTGCCAGGCCGTTTCTGAGGCACACCCACGATCCGCTCACTAGTCTGCCCATGTCTCTTTATCCTACACTATTCAGTTTATTTATATAGCGCCAATTCACAACGGACGTCATCTCAGGGCACTTTACAAAGTAAGGTGTAAGAGCTTATACATAGAACTAGAAAAGCATTTCCATAAGAAATAAGAATGCTGTTCAGCATTCACAGTGCATATGTGATTACATAGCAAACCTGACAAAACACTTTAATGCAAGAAACCTGCATCAGGTTCAGGGTGGGTGGCCACCTCCCTCTGCTTGGATCGATGGCATGGAGAAGAGAGAAAAGGACAAACAACAACAACAACTACAACAGGTAACAAACATCACAGGCAGCTGAGAGAGAGAGAAGCACAACTGTTGGAGAAAAGAGACACAACGTTTATGACATGTAGTGCAATGGTGACACAGAAGTGGACAGAAAAAGGAAATGTGAGGAAATGGAAGAGCTCAGTGGACCCAGCAGGTCTGTGGGAGGAAACTGGAGAACCCACACTGGAGAGATGCGAACTCCACACAGAAAAGGCACTGGGGCGAGCCCTGAGAACCGAATCCAGGTCTTTGTTGCTGTGAGGTAAAAGTATCAGGCTAATTCTAGTCGGTGGCTGTTTAAGGTGCCCCTATTGTGCAAAATCCCATTTTTAGACATTCCGGTGCATTTATATCACTCTAGAGTTCATGTTTACACACACAAGTATGCCAGAAGTGCACTCTCTCCCTTCTTCACGTTTAGATTTCTGATTCTGTCCCAGAATGGTCTGTACAGAACTTTTTCTTGTCATATTTTTTTTTAATTCAGGTAATAATGAAAAATGCTGTCACCCAGAGCTCAGAGTGACCCCATTACACAAATTGGTTATGTCTAACTAAGTAACTTATTAGGTATTATAATTTATAACAAAAGATGTTTTCAGAGCCTTCGTTTATTTTATTTCTGTAGTGTTTTATCATCAGAAGAGAACAAAAAGAGAGAGAGAATTGCTGGCACCCCACTCAGTTCGATCCGTTCGAATAATTGTCTCCTGTGACAACGTACGGAGTGACAGTGGAAAGTGAACTGTTGTAGGCTAACATCCTTTGATTGCTGTATTGATTGGCTGCTGAATTGATTTAGGTCAGACCTGAAACATACTGACTGAATAAAAGAGTGTCTCTTTCACAATCTGGTCAGTCAAACACCACACAAGCTCTGTCTGAAAGTGGACATTCAAATGCAGCGACTCATTGGGTGACTGAGCTGGACGGAGGGATGGACAGCTGGTAAGTGTAGTTTAGGTTTACCGCACATCTACTTACAATATGCTTAAAATGACATCATCCATAGTTTTTGTATCACAAATTGGTCCATTAGTACAAAATGTTCCATTATCTGTGAATACTGTCTTTATTTATTATCAGAGATAGCGATATTATACAGGATTTGTGTGGAATTGTAAAATCGGCACATTTAGATATATAATGGCTGCAGTATTTTAAATGGATCACAAACATAATTGGGAAATGGCGTATTCCAAATTAATCAGAATCTGGATCTAAATTAATTTAGAATTTATCATAGTATATGTGATGTCATCAACTGTTATGCAATTTCATTATACACGAGTACTACTGAAAAATCAAGCATATAAAAATGAAAGGAAGAGGAATTATATTATTCTAGTAATTCTACACATGAAACATTGACTCATTAAGCTCTTTACATTGGTGCAGCAGAACATCGACGTGCCTCTAGGGGGCAGTGATATCACAGAAGAGGTAACTTTTAATGTGCTGTGACAAAAATAAATAATCCTTCCTTCCTCTAATAGTTTCTCTCTGACTGTGCTTGAAAAGAAAGAAAATCTGACATTACTGACATTATTCTCTCAGTATGGATTTATATGACTTTGAATATTTGCTGAATTTTGGTTTTCTTTTCTCTGACTAAGGAGGACGCTTGATGCTGACCACAGCAGTACTGTGTGGTTAAGTTACAAATGTAGGTGTCATGGAATATGAGCACCAAATATTTTTCCTATAGAAAGGATCACAGTGAATCTTTTAAAGGCTCCCCTATGGGCGTTTTGCACCACGCCCTCTATTTAACCTTTGACCTTCGTCTTTGGGTTCTTGACCTGTCCTCCTAAGCTCCAAGACACGTTCTGTAAATGAAATACAGATGCAGGTGGGCTGCTCGTCGACGTGGTGTGTTGTGCGCAGTTTTACGTGGGAGTGTGGCGTGCCCCTCCTCCTCCTCCTCCTCCTCCTCCTGCTCCAGGCGCATGCAGGCTGATCATCAGTGATGTCTGGAACAGAGTCTCATGCAGACAGAGAGGAGGACTACAGGTTCCTCCACAGCATGTTGATGGAGAAGAAACTTCACCTGCTCTTTAAGGTGAAGACACATTTGTCCTAGATCGGTGTTTACTTCCACGTTGAGCACAATGTCTGTCATTTTAACTTGTTGCCAGTAGTGTTGAAAATTCGGATGTGTGTCGATTATTAAGCTGCATAGTAAACAAACTTAACATAATTAAAATCTGGCTAGATTCTAAATCTCAAATTGAAAAACTTGAAATACCTGAATGAACTTAAATTTGTACATATAAGTATATTCGTAAGTATAGTACAGTAAAAAAAGTAAAAGTTTTTAGTCCAGGTGAATCTGTTTGGTTGATTTTCCATTTTTTCCTTCCTTCTTAATGGTTAGCATTGAGTAGATGTTTTTGCAGTGCGTCTACTTTACCTCTTTACTGACAGAAGCTTTATTATGATGCATTACTGATTTGACAGATCCACGAGCGACTGAGGCGTTTTGAGAACCGCTGCCCCATCCCCGTCCAAGAGTGCGCAGCCAGTCTGGCCTCAGATGTAAGTGACTCTCCAAACATCTTTTGCAGAGACAGTTGACAGTTCGACAGCAGAGGGAACGGGGAAGATTTCACGTTGTTTAAATTTTCCTGTCAAACAGAGGCATGACTTGAATGTACGTTTCTCCCTATGTGGACTGAATTATGAGACATTTCAAAACACCATCATGTCAGATATTATCAGCTGCGAGACAGTGTTTTAAGCAGATAGGAGTTTGTATCAGTGCACCAAGAGTTAGGTCACTGAGGACAGCGCTGTGCAGAGGGCTGCTAAAATCATTTTGTGTGTAGTCTAAGGTTTCAGGTTGGAGGAATACAATTAATTTCAGATGTAAGATGAAGTGACAGAGAGTACTCCCACTAAAGCTGTGACTCAAAACAGTACGACCAGTCACTATTCCCTTCAGATGTGCACCATATTTCATATATCAGTCCCCTTCGTTTTTGTTTTTTTTTAAAATCTCATTTCTTTCGTTTTTATTCATTCCTCTGGCTTCTTTGTTTCATTTTTATTGTCTCCCACTTTCATTTCCTGATCATGTGGTCCTGGACCAAGTGAAAAACAAGAGTGTCCTTTTTACATTCCCTAGAATTAGACTTGTTCTTTTCCTTTCTCTGTATCATCTCTCCTTCTCCTTCATTTGTTTTCTTTTATCTTCTTCCTATATACTTTAGGCACTGTAATGTGTGCCATGTTTCCATACTGTGACTCTACGCCTACCTTCTTCTCCATTCTTCTCTTCATCTCCCTCCCATCACTCCCTTCGCTTGAGATTCGGTTCGACAGCCACTCTCCGCCTGGCTTAAATCATCAGGACCTACTTGAAGGGCCAAACCGTGGGTCTGTTTCCCCTCAGATGGGCTTCTGTTTGCTCACAGTGGAAACTAATGACCTTCATGCATTGTGTCTCTGGAGTGTGCCTCGACATCTTGAAGCAGTAGAAGTCATTACAGTAATATGCTTGACAAGACAGGCGACTGCACACAGTCACTCGCCGCCTCTCCACTTGCTGCAGACGATTATGGCTGCTCTATTTTAGTTGTCGCCGCAGCTGTCGTGTAGCCTTGAACATTCGGGAGCTTTTTTTTTTTTTCTGACAGTGGCTAAAAGACAAAACCAAAACAGGAACATTTCTGTAGTACAAATGTACTGCAGTTAAAACCCAGTGAAATCCCAATGAGGTGAATGTGGCTGTAGCCTGAATAAGACAAAAGCATGAAACTCTTTTTTTTATCTTATATTTTTTTATCCCTTGTTTCTTTGTCTGTCTTGGCTGGTGCTGAGTAGAGTAGAGTAAACATCGCTCGTGCCACGATATAAATGTATACCTCTAATTAGCCTATAAAAATATGTCCTGCCCCTCCTTCTCCTCTTCTCTGTTTGCAGTTGGCCAAAGACCTGATATACCAAGGCCAGAGAGATGAAGTCAAAGAACTGGTTGCCCTCTTAAACAAACCCCTCGTTAAGGTGAATAGAGTTTCCGATGATGATTTGACCCTGGGGTCAGCACGGTGGCGTTGCGGTTACCGCTGTCGCCTCACGGGTACAAGTCTCTGGGTTCTGGTTCTTTCTGCGTGGAGCCTGCACGGACCCTGGCTTCATTCCCACTCTTCAAACACACGCAGGATGGATTTAAGCGGTGACTCCAGATTGGATGCGATTGGCCGTCCGGCTCTGTGACGAGCTGGCGACCTGTCCAGGGTGCACCCTGCCTCCCTCCCAGTGACAGGAAAAGCGGTTAGGATAATGGATGGATTGGTTTGTCCTTGTGGCTTCACACGTGTTGACCTAAAACTTCCCCAACCAAGTCCTTTGCCTAGTCGAACTATGTAATTTCTGCACCATTCTTAAAACAAATTCGTGGGAAATAAGGCCCAGAGGTAGCAGAGGACATTGCTTCCAGTGTTATGTGCATAGTAAATATACAGACAAAGGTTCAAACTATAAATAGAGAAGCTGAGAGTTAGTCCAGTAAAGACAATGGTTGAATCTACTCGTACATTTGGCCAGAAGTGTATTTCCTTCCTCAACTCCATTTTTAAAACATCACTACAAAAATATGCAGACGAACACGCTCTGAACGTTGCAGCTCATGTCCGCGTACTGTATGTTATGTGAAATTGAAATCCAGTCGGAAGAGGCTGTTTAGATATTACAGTGCCCCAGTATGAGAAGGTCATTAAAAGTAAAGTAAACACGCCGCATTTACGTGTTCAGTCATTTTTCGTAAAGGTAATCCGAGCACCTCATTTCCATTCAGTCACGCTTCGTTTAAGCTTTTCTGACGCCGCGCAGGTTACACAACGAGAAGCTTACAGCAGTTTGTTTCCTACAGTCGACTATTAAATGGGTCACACGAAGTGGCAAATTAATCCAACTGTAAATTTTATTCCGACTGATTTCACCCCGTGCCTCTGCCCACGGAGAGGTGCTGACACCCATTAACCACACGGGCACTGAAGTTGATCTGCTCCCTAGTTATGTTTATTAGTGTTAACTCACGTAGAGGTGCAGACTGCTCAAATGCATGTTTCCTCGTTTCAGATCTGCTGACAGTCATATTTCAAAAACACACACAAACATGCGTACAGCGTATGGTTTTCCAGTGAGCGGCAACGGTTGTGGCTTTTCTTAATGAGGAGCTGAAGCCAGACGAGAACTAACGGGTTTGTTTAAACAGCCTTAATGACCTGTTTGTTCTTGGCCACATCGCAGGAGCTCACACATATTCATGCGAGACACTGGGTGTAATATTCTGTAAATGAAAGTTGTTTTTTTTTTTTTGAGAACCTGTCTCTGAAAGCGTCCAGAGACACATTGGTCACGCGCTGGCAGCCTCTGCTCAGAGCAGCTGATGACGGACGTGGGGGTAACAAGTAGACTAACCGACAGATGGATTGGCTGATTGTTAAATTGAAGCCGACGAGCAGACGTTTCCCCTTCACTCTCCTGATTCTCTCTAACAGATTAACTTTTAGGACGTAGCTGCCTGGGTGCTGATAGTGACGAATAGATAGACGCTTGGAAAGCTTGGCGCTGGGCTGGAAGGGCTCCCATGATGTAGCGTCGGTGATGTGTGAGGTGTTGCTTTTAGGTGGCCCACAGGTCTCCTGGCATGGGGGGGGGGGGGCTAATTTGAAAGTTCATGTCCAAAAAGAAAGTGCTGTATTTGGATCCAGTTGCCTCAGCTCAATCAGCCAAAATAGTTAGGCATTAGTATTAGTAATATTTTGCAAGTATACGCCATTTTTCTACAGCTACATTTCGAAGTACAGTACTGTACTTAATGACGGTTCAGCTTGTGTTGGTGAAACTGCAGTGGCAGTAGCCCTGCATGCCTTCGACTAGAGGAGATGGCATGAAGTGAACAGACTTCAGCAGTGATTACTCTGGAATGTCTTCACTTCGCTGGATCCAACAGTATTTTGACAGCCAGCATGCCAATAACCATTTTATTTGGAGTGCACTGCCTCAGACGCTGCCATGTTTTCCATACAAAGTGAGATGCATTAAAAAAAAAAAGAAATACAAGCCCCAGTGCCACATCTACACGCAGCAGCTGGAACTCAAAGTGACAAGCCTCAGTGCAGAGCAGCCACCGTGTTTCTGTCTCCTTCGCAGAGTCTCCTGTCCGTCCACGACGCTGTCGCTCAGAGAGACTTTGAGCCAACTCTGCCACCAGTGCCTGATGATGCCCTGGAGGAGGAGGAGGATTCAGTCAAACTTGTCAGTCTGGTCAAAACCAAACAACCCCTGGTCAGTAAATGTCTCCCATGTTTCCGTATTTAAGGTAAAACCTGATAATAATCTGGTTTAAGATTATCTTTCATTATTTTTGGAAAACTGAGCTGCGTATCTGGAGCCAGCAGGTTCTCAACTCAGATATATAATTTATATAAAGTATTCTCACATACTTTAACTCTTTTACAGCCCCACAATGTTAATTCATGCTTCATGTTGCAATAAAAGTCTCTAATTCCTCAACTTAACACTGCGGAGGATCCTAAATTGACTCTGAAAATAATTAAATACATAACCTGCTTTCTAAATTAGGTCCACATGGGCCCAGAATGCAATTATTCGAGTTGAGACAATATCGAACAGGACAACTGTGCTTGAAAACTGTAATTTGGCCAGTCAAAATAACTGACAGGCAGTTCAAAGAAATATACGTATCCAAGAGAGTCAAGGCTGAAATTTTCTCTGGCGAGTGAATTAATGTCATGTTGTCAAAAAAACAAAACCGCTAAAGTCGTGTCCTGTGCCAAGGTGAAGCCGAACGAAAGCTCTTAGAATAACAGGAAACCGAGGAGACGTTTCCTGCGGCAGCCTGAATCACCTTTGTCTCTTCATGGGCTGCTGCTCACTTTCTTCAAGCAAGAATTTACAGCGTCAATTCTTCCACGTCTCCTTTGCCATATATCTGCTGTGACGCACTTCATAGCCTAGTTTCAGCGTTGTTGCGTGTGCGTATGTGTGCGTGTGTGTAGGTTTTGCAGTATTCACTGTACAAATATGTCTCTTATTGCAGCAACGTTGGGCATTTAAAGGGATTCGGATAATTTCTTTTCTCTTTCTGACATAAATCAACTTGTTTCAAGGTCTTTAATCATAGCTCATTTACTTGATACTATTGGAGTGATCTTTTTTTTTTTTCCACCTTTTCCACATTGTCCACATACTTATTTCTGGAAATTTCCTGGATCAAGTGAAAGTAGACTGAAAACTGAAACTACACCGAGGGTAGACCTCCGCCAGTGCTGCAAAAACCAAGGAAATTTCTTATTCTAATTCTAGAACAACTATAACTATATATATATATATATATATGTGTGTGTGTGTGTGTGTGTGTGTGTGTATGTGTGTTTGTTTAGTTCTTGACACTGTTTGTCTTTGTTTTTTTAGTTTTGCATCTGTGGCTGAGTCCTGCTTGAAATCACTATATATATATTTGTTTGTTTATTTATTTATTTATTTATGGTGATTTCACAAACAAGATTTCACATTTCTTTGTTGACAGGTGATACAAAACTAAAACACAAAGACAAACAGTGTCAACAACTAAACAGCGTTGACGAAAAGACATCAGGTGGGTTTTTTTGTTGGAAAAAGTGATTTTTGAAGTGAATATGACAACGGTTCAGCTGATGACAGACGTTTTTGCAGTGTTTGTCTGTGTGTATTCTTGTATGTGTACATGCTAGAGACCAATAATAGATAACATACTTTTGATTTGATCCCAGAACTAGATTGGAGGGGGATTGACCTCTTTCTGACATGGTCTGTTTGATCGATCCAGCATGTTCCCATTTTCCAGACAACACCAGAGCGTGAGCTGATTGTAGTCAGCTACATAAAATGCTCTTTCCATTGCGATTTCCTCCACATCAATACCATCTGTTGAAAATAATACTGATTTGGGTAACCTTTTCCAGCGCTTTGTGTGTTACACGAGGGCAGACGGCTAAAAGGCCCCGTCTTGATACAAATAACTCTCACAGGAATGAGCGGGCTCTAAATAAGAAATTTGTCTGGGTTGTAATGAAATCAACATGTTCTTTTCACTCGCCATCGCTTGACCTGTTTCGCTCCGCGCGTCTGCTCGTCTGTGTGTCCGTCACCATCCACTGATCGCCACCCGCAAGGGGGCAACCATTAAGAAGGATCAATCCACAGGAGCCATCGTTGTGGCGAGGATCATGCGAGGAGGTGCAGCTGATAAAAGCGGTAAGCTGATAACGTCGGTTGTTACCACTCGGCTCTTTCCAGTTCCCTTTTTAATCATTATGCCGATACGTATGTAATGAACGCGCCGGGGTTAATGGCATGTGGTACAAGTTTCCATATGCTTTTCCAACTCTTTGAAGGCCTGATCCATGAAGGAGATGAGCTCAAAGAGGTGAATGGAGTCTCACTGGAGCACAGAAAGCCAAAGGAAATCCTTCCTCTTCTGGTTAGTCTTACCTCCTCTGTCCAACTTCTCTGCCCTGTCTGTGCCTCTCAGCTTCAACCCTACATATTCCTACAGTCGCTAAAATATGCAACCTTTGTTAAAAAGCCTCATTAATGTTGTCAAGCTGCTGGACGCTGTAGTTTATTGAAAATGTTACTGGAACAGGAGTAAATAATGCTTTTGTTTGGATTTGTTATCCCTCATGGTTTAATGTGGGAGTTTTAATAGTTATTGCAACAGCAATAAAACTGTGTTACACAGAATAATGAGCTACATCAGGCTTACGCTGTGAGTCTGATATGCATGTGTCTGAGCTGGGATGTGACCATCTTGAAACTTGCTTCTGTCGTTTTTTGACAAACTGATTGTTTCACCTCTTTCTGGTCCTAAGCTCATTAAGCTAACAGGCTTTAGCTGGTGCTTTCATAGTTATTATATAAACATTTAAGCGCTTGTGGTATTTCCCAAAGTATGAACCTGTTGCCTTAACCTCGCTGTTCTTACGCAGGCTCGTTCCCAGAGCGAAATTAAATTCAAGATCATTCCTGCCTTCCACAAAAAAGACATCTCCTCAAATAAGAAGGTGCAGTAAATATTATAATATACAGTCTAAACACGTTGTTGTCTGGGTTTGATGCAGACTTGAGATCACACAGTCGCTAACTTCATTATTTAGAACTTCAGACACATGATTTATGGTTTGACAGACATCACATGTGTTTAGCTGTGTTTTAAGTGAATGAGCTTCTCCTCAGGACATCACCGCCACATGTACTGTGTGGCGAGGTTGTCCAAGTTGGAAACCGTTAGAGCAGGGAGCATTTGCAACGGATTAAGACAAATTATCTTCAATGACTGTGAGCGTTTCTCAAAAATGACACTGACATATGTGAAGTAACACCAGACGAGGTTTGGTCCTTTGCCAACACACAGACGTTCACGAGCTGCTTTAAGAAACACACGAAACAACGAGTGAAATAGAATGTTTATTATCTTTTGTTACCGAATTTTAACTGTAAAAAAGTGATTTTCCCATCCCCAGCTGTTTGTGAGGGCTCTGTTTGACTACGATCCTAACAAGGATCCCGCGGTCCCGTGCAAGGATGCGGCGGTAGCCTTCAAAAGGGGCGACATCCTGCAGATCGTCAGCGCCGAAGATGACGCCTGGTGGCAGGCCTGCCTCCTCACGGACGGCGACGCTCAGGCGGGGCTCATCCCCTCGCAACAGCTGCACGAGAGGTGGGTTTTTATGATGCTTTTGAATCATTCCCTGGGACAAACAGTGAACAGTTTTTCTTCCGGCCGCTTACAGGAGAGTTGCACTGCAGCGACCCGAGGCCCTGTTCAGGCCTCGCCAAGAAAAACCACCAGGTAACGAACCATAAGCCTGAAAAATCTAAAAACATTTCTAAAAAAACGTATACAAGCACACAGAGGTCCACAAACGATGGTCCTCGTCATCTGCTGTCCTCACTACTCTTGTTTTCGTGACATGCTCCACAGATGAGGGACAAGGTATTTAAAGTTGCTTTTGTAAAGTTTTTAGTTTGGGGATTTTAACCATTTAAAGAATTTCAAGCTAATGAACACGTCACGTTTCCAAAAGAGAGAGGAAACGTTCTGTTTCAGCCAATCAGGTTGGAAATGACCTGCCACGACGTGCTGTAGTTCTTCACTGGCATTTACTTTGAAAGAGTTTAGCAAAAAAAAAAACTATTATTAGAATTTCCAAAGCAAAATATTAGGACCTTTTGGTTTTGAACATATGTTAATACTCTGAGTATAAAATGTCAGAGTAATGCAAATGTCATTCCCTGTGGTTTCTTTTCACTCTTTCCTCTTCTCTCTTCCTCGTTTTCCAGTCGTGGAGGATGTAGACTACGGCGCTATAACGGGGATCCACGTTGGTGAGGGGCTTCATTTATTCCACTCGAATCCCACTGACACTGTGGTGCAAGGCAGGACCACCACGTGGGGGGGGGGGGGGGGGGCGACTAGACGTGGCCGCTTGCAACAACATGCAAATATGTTCTGTACATAATGAGCTGAGCTATGAAAAAACAAAAAAGAAAAAGTAAAAACAAGAAGAGAGCGAAGAGAAGCCCCAGTTATTTTTACACTACAAACCAGTTTCATATGATAATGTAGTTTGGTGGTTTGGAGATTTACGGGGGAAGGACAGCAGCTGTGGTTTTAGTCTTACCATTTATCCCATTTGTCTTGATCTCATGAATTGGAGATGATGTGTGTATTTGCGTGTGCATAAGAGCAGTACAGGATGTTCATGGCGACTGTAAAAGGCTCTTGACGTCTGCACAGCGAGGCAAACACACGTTGCATTACAGCTCAGTCCGGACGTTTATGAAAAGACACCTTTCGTCTTCACCGTCTGACGTTCGGTCGAACCAAACTGTTCCCGTTGTAGGTCGGTTAGCAAAATCACTTCTGTTCGCTAAATGCCAGAATAATGAGAGAGAGAATTTTTCTACAAGGTCACAAGTTCACTTACGTTTTCCTTAGTATTTGGTAGCGTTGCTTTAAACTGTATGACCTGGGTCAAACGGTTCGGGCGTCCTTCCACGAGCTTCTCATAATATTTTGCTGGAATTTTTGGCCCTTTCTTCCTGACAGAACTGGTGTAACTGAGTCAGGCTTCGTAGGCCGCCCTGCTCGCACACGCCTTTCCAGCTCTGCCCACAAAATCTTCTATAGGACTGAGATCAGGGTTTGTGATGACAAACATTTGTTGCCACTTTTTCAGTAGTTTAGAGGAACTTGTGGGGAGTTTGGAGGACACATTTACGTCTTGGCTGATTCCTTGAGATATTGCTTCGATATACATAATGTTTTTTCCTGCCGTGAAAGAACATTATATTATTAAGAACATTTCCCCCATGAAGTCACACGAGAAGCATGTTTTAGATGATGCTTAAAGTACATCGTGTAATTCAAATGTTGTCGGTTTACCTAGTAGGAGCTACCAAAGCTGTGGGATCATCATCTGGTCTAAACTAATCTTAGCATTTAGTAAAGTAAGTAAAGCATGTAATTTTAAAAATATATCTTCTTATTTTCTTATTTTATCATCAAATACTGTAAAATTGCATCCTTCCCAGACCAGGTTCCACCTGCAGACTGGTTCAGACTCTCAGTTTCTGCTTGGTCTGGCACAAAGCATGCAATGCAATCAAAGAGCGATGGTCAGCTTTGTGTGTAGACGAGAAAAGATGTGGTAAAGACCCGAAAGCACACAGGCTTCTGTAATAGCTCGTTCACAGATTCATTAACAATATTTATGGTTTTCTTTCCATCCTTTAAAAAAATGCCTCGACGTTCTGGAAACTATGTGGCGCAGCGGTTAGCACTGAGGCCTCACAGCCTCCGGCTTCCTTGCACCATCCACAGACATGCACTGAGCTTGACTAGTGACTCTGCGAGTTAGTGTGAGTTAGTTAGCTTTTCATGTTGTGCCCTGTCTTGTGTCCTTGTGACCCTTATGAGGACAAGCAGTGAAGCCCACAGACATTTGTCTTAGCTTATAGCTCGACTGAAGACTATAAACCAAAGTTTGATATTTTCCAGATACCATGACTCACCTTCAAGACAACCTCACGTGTATGACTAAGAATCTTTACTGACAAGGGCAAAAATAAATGGTCTCTGACAATTAGTACCAAATAGCACAAACTTTGTGACTAACACCTGACAGCATGTGTTCTATGTAAACACTCAGTCTAGTTCCAAACTCAAGTACGGACAGAGGAAACAAACCCATCACAGATTCTCAGACTGAGATCGGAGCTCAGGATGTTGCTTTAATGTCCTTTACCTCATGTGCTTTGGCTGCTTGTCTTGCTGACACACCCACTGCCAACCTATAGCGCGTCTGGCAGCAGGTTTCTTTACATCATCCTTCAAAATGTCAACATAATCTACTTCCTTCATGATCCCATGCATCCAAACAAAGGCTCCCTGTGCTTGAAGCAGCAAAACAGCCCCACAGCATCAAGCTCCCACCACCGCGTTATACCGTAGGAGCTGTCTTTTTCATGGTTGAAGGCCTCTCCCAGCGAATGTCAAGGAATCAGGAAGAGCCCTCACAAAAGTCTGAAACACCATGTTTGTTCAGTAACAGTCAAACTGGCAGAGACCTGGAGATTCTCTGTGACATCCCTGACTACTTTCTTTATTTTTCTTTTTGCTTCCCTGACCATTTGCACTTTTGATACGGCCCAGCTTTGTTTCTAACAGAAACTTTCTCCCTGCGCTTTGCAGTGATGCAACGTACAGCTGTTCTGGACACTGTGAAACACTTGGACATGTCACTATAGCTTTCTCTCTTCGATAGGAATCTCCTATTTTTGTTCTGAATTCCAAATGGATTTCTTTACTTTCTGGCATCGTGAAATTACCTCTTACCAAGAAGAGTTCGGTTGCCATTAGCCCTGTTTATAGGAGTTGTGTAAATAAGGTTCACTGTTAATCGATTGCTCAGGTGTGTCCTGAGACACAGATTTAATTGTTGTAAAATTATTATTGTAAATTTAGACCTTAGCTTTGAACTATTTGACATGGTTGTCATCATTGCCATAGCCTATATACACACATAGATGGTGCCTCACCTGCTACTGTTGATTATCCGCCATGTTGGATCAGTGAATCTGCTCCTCCTGAGGAATTTATCTGTTTATCCAAAATTAAAATCCTTAATGTTAACTTATCCATATTTTGATTGATACAATTCAGCATGTTAGTAACATGAAATCTCGGTTATTTCATACCATATAATCCTGATGTATGTTACACGTAATCGCTCAGTCTCATGTCTTTTCTCACCCTTCATTCTGTCCAGTGACGCAGAAACATCTTGTAGCATTTCCAAAAATATTCATTTTCTTTTGTTTTTTTCAGAACAGAAGAGCATAACACAGACAGAATTACTTCAGATGGACCATTACACAATATTTTCCTCCAGACCCGGGTTTGCTCTTACATGCAGTATAGCATTGGTTTTACACAGCGTGAGCTATATTTCTTTTTTTTTTTTACTGAGCGAAATCATCAGTTTAAATTCAACATAAACAAAAGTTTAAAATCTCTACTCCTAGTGCTATGTTTGTTAGAATGAAGCCTGGAGAGGAAATGAACGGATATGCTTACAAAGTGAAATTACAGCTGACGTCAAAGAAAGCCTGGCTCCATCACTTAGCAGCAGTTAACATCATGAAAGCGAACGAGGCTGCCAAGCCAGGCCAGACCACAGTCGCATGGCAGACGCTGCTTGTCAGACGGTCTACAAGCCACGCGTGACGCACCGAGTGTTTGATTCTTGACTAGATTTATGTTGAATTACTGCTTTAAGCCGGCTTTTCAGCGGCGGCATTGACGGTCCGCAAGTAGCTGTTGTGTCCTCGTGCCTTCACTGGCTTGTGATGCTTGTTGTCATCAGTGTTTCGCTTTCTAAGAACAACTAACTTGCATCGCATATTTATTGCGTTGATTTTAAAATGGTGCATAAAGGGAAGCAGTGTAAGATGGTTAGAACACATGGAAGAGGATTAAAGCA
Source organism: Macropodus opercularis (assembly GCA_030770545.1). NCBI lineage: Eukaryota > Metazoa > Chordata > Actinopteri > Anabantiformes > Osphronemidae > Macropodus > Macropodus opercularis. The sequence continues at coordinate 4,767,842 of CM061105.1, forward strand.
AAATTAAATTGTCCCCTATAAACTTGTTTTATTGTGTAAAGATTAAGTTATCCCAACTAGTCCACACCAGCTTTAATCAGTTAGTGGTGTTGTTTTAAAGCAACACTGCTCAATAATTGTTTTATGGCAGGTAAAATGACATAAAGTGATTGCTGTGATATGATTTGTAGCAAAGAACCTGATGTTTCCCTTAACTCTATAAACCATTCTCAGCTCTGTTTGGTTTTACAGCTACAACGTCTAAGCCTAGTCTCTCTCTTCACCAGCCGGTTTAAGGAGGAGTTTCAGACTTGGCAAAAAGAGCAGTTTGACCAGGGAAGCGACTCGGCCCCGGAGGTGGAGTGCAGGGATACACAGATCCGTTTGTCCTCGTGCCTACGTAGAAGTGATGCCCTATCACAAGAGACCCGAAGACAGACGCCGCTTGGTCGTTTTGGTTGGTACGTATGGGCTAAACACGAAGAAACACACAGGTTTAGAACATACGTTTAGCAATGCGCAATATGCTATATATTGTGTTCTGCTTTACATTATCCCTCTGTTTCATTTGTCTGTGTAAAAAAAAAAAAAAAAAGCACAAAATAATCTGATCCCATTCACTAAAAAGACAGAATTATTGAAGTCGTTGTTGATCAAAAGAAAAAGGAATCCATTGATGATGATTGATGTTCCCGCTCTTCAGTGCAAGAACAATCGTTTCCCATCAGAAGCACGTAAACACTGTCAGAAAACTCTAAGTCGGAATATATTGTGTTCTCTTAAGTTACCCAGCGGCCCACCCCAGATTCACTTCTCTGCCAACCCCGCAGGCCTGCTCTATGTATTTTTTGAGCTGTATCTCTCCCCGGGGAAGTTTACGTAGAGCCCCACCAAAGGTCTTTGTAATGTCATATTACGATTCAAGTGTAGGTTACCTGCCACTGAGCGGGGAGGGAGACGCGAGGAAAAATAGAGTGGAGTACGAAACGAGCAAGACAAAACCAGATAGATAAAGAAGAAACAAATGATAGATGAATGTGGAGAAAGGGATGAGTGGATTGTGAATTAGATCCCTCATAATGTCAGCCAAGTGCTCCATCATCAAACTGGAACAGTTAAGACAGCTTGGATTTAGATTTAGAACTCTTTAATTGAGTTGGAGCTAACCCGGACTCTGGATTACGTTTTACTGTCTGCTGTGAAGACTCTTCATTGACCGGAGGTCATCACTGAAAATATATAGTTTATTGGCAATGAGAGTTATAGACGGGAAAACCAAAACGTGGATCTCTAAAACAGGACCAGCTGGATAATTTGAAAGATTTGAAAATATTTCCTTATTTGTTTGCACTGCATACACACTTTGAACGCAAACAATGGGCTGTTACGTCCCATCACGGCTGGTGAAAGCGACTGCGAGCCACTTTAAGGCCCACAGATCATGTAACTCTCGAAACAAACAAAGCTATTCACAGAGCCCCATGATGCTCCTCTCCAGCTTTTCGCGAAGCAGATGTGAAAGGCATTAGCAGTGTAAGAGCGGAGAGTCTATAAACTTGATATTTTGTAATGTATCGAGCTCATGCAACGCAGTGATGGAAAAGGCAGGTATGTCAGGAATCCTGCTTTCAGACAGCGCTCCATTAGTCTGATGCAACCTGGGCCTGGAGAGACCTGCTGTAGAACAAAATCCCAGATGCTACAGTGTGTGTGTGTGTGTGTGTGTGTGTGTGTGTGTGTGTCTGCGTGTGTGTGTGCTCCATCCTGTGCATCCTACACTATAGTGACACTGATACTGTGCGTCTTTGCAGATGTCACAGTTAGATGTGATGCTATGGATTTTCCAGAGGGTATAGAAATGTTGGATAGAGAGACCCAGGCGCAGGAAAAGAGCGAGGCTGGTTAGAGAGACTTTTTCAGACTGAAATCAGAGCTGTGTCTGTCTGCCTCGTTCCTCCGCTAACGATAAAGACAGATGTGTCACCAGATCACTGAGCCCTTATTTGATGCTGGAATTGTCGTGAGGAAAACATTAGTACACGGTGGATATTTGGCAATGAGAAGTCACATACAGAGAGCGGTGTTTTGATCTCTGTCTTGAGGGCCCAGCGGCGTTGGCGTTAACGAACTGAAGAGGAGGCTCCTGATCTCCGACCTCGACCGCTACAGCGTCGCCGTACCCCGTAAGACGGACGCCTTTGAATTGCGTCCCTGCCACATTGACCTCCCTGCATGTTAAACGTTCAGCTCGTCTTTCTGAACGACTTCCCGTCCTCTTTCAGACACCACACGCGAGAGGAGGCAGCAGGAGGCCGAAGGAGTGGATTATCACTTCGTGTCAGTTCCTGTGTTTGAAGAGGCCATTCTCAATCACAGGTACTGGTATCAGTCCTGAGGTTTCTGAGCCTCAATTGTCTTCTGTTCTCTCGCTGCCTTTTCATGAGAGTGATGTCATCACTCATCATTTGTACAGCTGTCTAATTACCATTTAATTCTGCCTTTCTGTCCTTCCTGTCTGCTGTCGTCCATGTCTACGTCTCCTTAGGTTTATAGAATATGGTAGACACACAGGACAGTATTATGGAACCAGTCTAGACTCCGTTCATCAAGTGTTGGCTGAGGGCAAGGTGTGCCTTCTGGATGTGCATCCTAGTGTAAGTATTAGGCCATCAAATAACGTACACTATGCTCTGTGTCCAGGAAGAAGAAGGTTTGTGAGCCAAGGTGTCCCTGTGAAATCACTCAGACTGGTGATTCATACAGTACTAACACAAAGAAATGCTACAGTAATAGTGACAATTACCTCTTCAGTAATAAAACGTTTTATTCATCATATGACCTGTTAATGTTTCTTTCTTCTGTTTTTTGGCAGCCATCATACTAAAAACACAATCTTACAAAAAGTCAACTTTATTTTTTCTAGACAAAAGGCTCATGACAATCTAGGCCCATGGAAAAAGACACTAATCAAAACAAAAACTCCTAAGATGCATTAATCAGTCTGGGAAGAGCAACAGAGCTATTTCTGAGGCAGATTCTCAGTGAGAGACACTGTCTTCAAATGGCGAAGACTTGGAACAAGTCTAGTGAACCTTCCCAGAAGTGGCGACCTTCCAAGCGTAGACCAAGAGCACGACAATGACTTTTCCAGGAAGTCACAAAAGATCCAAGGAAAACATCCAAAGAACTGCAGGCCTCCCTCACCTGAATACCTCGATTCCACTGTCCAAGAAAAACTGGCTAGAAATAGTAACCATAGAAGAGAAACGAGAAGAACATTAAGCCTACTCTGAATTTCACCATGGCAAACCTAAGTGAGCCTCAAACCTTCCTAGTAAAATATTATGGACCAGTGAGTCAAAGGTTGAACTGTCTGGAAAGACAGACTTCCTGTTACATGTCATGTCAACCAAAAACGGAATTCCACAAAAAGAACATCACACCTATGGTCAAGCAGAGGCAGCGTAATGTTGTGGGAACGAGGAATACAGTACGCGCTGCTTTCGTAATGGCCTAGTTCACGTCTAAATCTGAACCGACTATTAGGTTCAGGGGCTGATTACGGTTTTATTTTGGCAGTTCGGGCATTACGTCACCCTTAAAAAATATAGTTGTCACTGAACAACAGTATTCTTGTGTTGCCTGTGCTTTTTATTACGGTTTTAGACTAGAAACTGTTGGCGCTGTTTGCTTGGTGGGACGCCAGTGAGGGATCATTTGCTTTCGTACCAATTTGTCAGGGTGTTTGTGCAGGGAGGGAACAAGCGCCCTGTGATCTGACAGTGCTAACAAGTCCAGCTTGCTGATGTGGGTTGTCAGAAGAAGAATGAGTGACTCCTTAAAGCCCGGGTGGCCAGCCCAGGTTCTCTGGAGCCAACAATCCCCAAACCGTGATGTGTTCAGCCAATCAGAAGCAAAGTTGTTGTCTAAACACACACATCTGCCTTCTGCTCACAACCTTCTCTAATTTCTTCTTTTAAATCTTTGTCACTGCAGAAAATCAAACTTGTGTACACGCCCGAATTCAAACCCTACGTGGTGTTTGTGAAGCCCCCGCGGACGGAGGAGCTACGTCTGACCAGGCGCAGGGCTAAAATCATCGGCGATGAAGGGGACGCGAACTCGTTCAGGACCTTTTCAGTAAGACACGCTATGATCTAAACGCACGGAATAACGCTTTGTGACAGACAGGTGCACATGTTGACCCCGTGGTTTGCATTTAAGAGACAGGGGAGTTACAAGGCCGCTTGGTGGGTGGCTCCTTGCTCCATAACTAATGTGTAGGTGAGTCAACTTTGAAAATAATGGGTTCCATGTTATATGTATACAGTTTGAAAGAACGACTCACTGAGGGAAGCCTTCATATTTTGAGCCGCTGTGGCAGATTTGTATTCGCTTCTTTCAAAAACGACGGCGTGCGTGTTTTATAATCCCCATCTGGCTTCTTATTCACCGTTTGACCCCGGCTGCTCACGCTGCCCTTATTAAACCCGCGAGGTCACGCACCTGCGATGCCGCATGGATCGAGTTTGCACAGGACCCAAGCAGCTCAGGCTGCAGGGAGCTGAGGCACATTTTAAACTACAGTGGGTTTCTTATGCTTCACCACTGGCATGTCACGGTGTAAGTACAGTTGGTCAGTACAGTACGTCCAGAGTTTTATAAATGTAATTATAAATATAAAGTTTTTATCGCCGTACGTCCAGAATGTGTCGCTCTAAATAGGAGAAGGACAACAAAAAGTCAACATTCTTGTTTTGCTTGATGGAAACGGAGACACCGACAAACCGCATTTTCCGTATAAAAGATATTCATAGTATAGTCTAAACTGGGCTAAATGGAGCTTTAAGAAATACTCTGTGCTTTCGGTTCACAGGATGAGGATTTTGAGGAGATGATTTTCTTGGCCGAAGCCATGGAGAGCCAGTACGGTCACCTGTTCGACAAAGTGATCGTTAACGGCGACGTCGCCGCGGCGTTCGGGGAGCTGAAGTGCGACCTTGAGAAGGCCGACGAGGAAGGCGTCCAGTGGATTCCTGCAGAGTGGGTTTGCTCTCCGGAGCGGAGGAGCTGTGGTCATTTGAGCAGCTGGATTTGAACTTGAAGCCCTTTAGATACAAAGAACGCTTTAGTGCAGTAAAGCTTCTCCTGCATTTGTTATAGTGATGGCTTCGACAGAAATGTGCTTGGATGAGGATTATTCCAGCGCAGTGCAGAAAGAAACCAATGCATAAAGTTAGAGCTGAACATTTTTTTCATATTTTTAACATTTTTCCATGTGTAAACTACTCCAGCGATCGCCAATTTTCCATAGTGTCCCTTAGTGCGTATCTAATTAGGCAAACAGAATTCATCCCTCTCTGTCTCTCTCTCTCTCTCTCTTTCCTTCTCTCGTTGTCCCTGAGCCAGTTTTTCTGTTGGCATTTGGCTGGAATAAGCTCGTAGGACGAAGGAGGGGAAAAAGAAAAAAAAAAGAAAAAGGAAATTCTCCAGAGCTTGTGGTTGAGTGTAATCCTTCCCTGCCAAGTCGCAAACATCAGCATGTAATTATTCTGACAGCTGCTGCACTTCAATTAACTGTAATGTACACCAGAGAAATATTATTAGTAGCAGTCGAGGAGACGTTTTGCCAACAATATATGGCAGAAAACAGGGACACAAATAAAATAACAGTCAATTAAACAGTGTAAATGAAAGAAAATAAAAGTTTTTTTATGAGTACTGGATGTAGAGTTGTGTGTGTGAAGTTGATGCCAGTTCAGGCTCTGTAGTGTCTTAGCTGTTGGGGATTACCAAACGTTGTGAAAAGGCCTGTTTTTACACAGAAACATACTGAGACAATTAAAAATAATTGGCAGTGATTTACCGTTTATGTCAATCCTCAAATTTGAGCTTCCCAGCTGCCGGTCGTCTGCGAATTCTTCTGTCCTCCTTCACACGAGCTAATTCTTTGAAATGGCTGCATTCCTTTACATTCATGGTATTTCCTTCCTCTTTTTGGATGCTGTGCTCAATTGGGTGTGAAGGAGCGTTAATGTGTCTATCATGTCGCGTTTGGGAGGAAGAGGGAACAGCGTGATGTAGGGAGACGGTAACGGCTTTCAAGGGACTCGGGCCTTTCGCTGAAGTACGGCGAGAAAGTTACGAGCGCACATAAAAGCTCACTGTAACAGCGAACGGAGGCTTGACGTAGTGGACAAGGCTGCAGGGATGTGAAAGTTTATTTTGCTTCAGCTTCACGAAGCGGACGGCCGTGACACAGGCGAAGGATGTGGAGTTTGGGTTTTGGAGATGTCTTCTTTTGTGAGTCTCGATTTCTCCCGGCCATCAGATTGTCCAAACAAGGCTGTCAGAGCCACTGTCACGCTTGTGCCAGGCTCGAAGCCCCGGCCTCTGCCAAAGCGTGGCAGTATAATTTCACCACGCCACTGAGAATCTGCAGACACCCTCTGAGATCATAACGATACCATTAAAGACACTGGAGCGGTCCAATGAAAACCTACCGTTTTCTGTTCAATGCAGCTCCCGCTTCAAACGTTACACAGAGGTATGATGTCAATTGGTCGCGGATAATTTGGCTCAATCATCGAACTGTTTATGCAGCGTGTGCAAAAATAAATATGAGATCTTAAATGATATCTTCGTCTTCCTAACGTGTACAAAACATATTTAAGTTGATTGCACAACTTACTTCATTACAGAATACTACTACGTTATAACAAAGCTCATCCAGCTACTGTATGTTTGGGCTTAACTCATCCTTAAATGGCTTAGATCGCTACGGCAACCTACAATTTACAGTTTACATCCACAAGCAACACAATAAATAGAGTTTGAAATTTTTATATGGGTCAGTCTGGCTTAATACATAGAGAACAGGAGAACACTCATTAAAATGAATCATCTGATGCCTCTGATGAGAGAAGTGATGCACACGTAACTGAATGACCTGTGACCTTATGGAACATTTAGTAGCCCCCCCCCCATCCTATTACTATATAATTGAAATAATATGAACTTTAGCGCTATTGTTTCTACATGTTCTATTTTTTTTCTTTGACAGTATTGTTGATATGCATCCACTGACGCGTATACGTCTGGGAACAATGAGTGTAGCAGAGCATAGCAGAGCAAAAAGACGTCTAAGTGGACCAGGGTGGAACTTGTTTAAGTAACATTATGCAGCTTTAAGTGCTTTCGTTGTAACCTTAAAATAAGAACGAGTCGGTTTCTCAAACCTTCTAAAGCCAGATAAGCCTAAATAGTTTGTAACCCAGGAGCCAGGTTTGTTTCTGATACGTCTGTATGTCTGGAAGCGCATCAGGCTGTAAACCCAGACATATAATCCCCAGCTCCCTGCTACATTATCAGGTTTGACGTGGGACTGAAATAAGGGTCTAAATGATGCTAAAACCTTTTCCTAGCTGTGTGATAGTTCTTTGTGGGTTATTCACTCGCAATAACAGGCCTCATATTACACGGTCACCTGGCTGGCGGTTAACAGTGCAGCTCTGGCGTAAACTATACTGTAATTACTCTCTTTTAGTTATATTTAGCAGTAGTGCAAAGCCTTGTCGTACGCAACAGCCTGAGCCGGGTTAAAACAATCTTTCATTCTAATCTGCTGAATTAGATTTAGTGAATTAACATTATTGCAGGGTCTAATTCGGGCTAAAATTACAAAAGTCAATAGAAAACTAACCTCGGACACACTTTCACAACACGTCAGCCCCTTTGGGCAAGTCTGGAGTTTGTGGACCTGCAGACACACACGCACACACACACACGCTCCAGTGCCAAACTATACAAACAAAAAGAGATATATCTCCCTGCGCTTTGTTTTTTTTACCGGTCTCCTGGCTTCTGAATGTAGGTGTGTTTCCAGCTAATATCAACAGACCGGTCGGTGAACACATCACAGAGGGACAGGAGTAAATGGTGTGTGATAGCTTGTAGCATTCTCTGACTGCTGCTGTGGAATGTGAGCAAGGAATTTACTGCACCTAACGGAGATGCTTTTCTGGCCCATGTGTTTTTCAGCTCTGAAACCATTAAAACCCAGCCTCCCCACTGATGCAGGCGAGACTTCTACTCCTCTAATAGCTTTAATGGCCGAACAAGTGCTTCAGAGGCCTAAACTCTGGGGCAGGCAAAAAAAAACAACAACACAAAAACACATTTTATCACACATGTTTTGTTTTGTAAGATTATTAAGTTATGATCGCGCATGGCAAAGTCATTACTCTATATCCAAACAGACTTATATAAGAGGGGTTGGACGTCAGGCTACAGTCGCTGGGCTCGGTGCCAACAGGTTGTCATATAGTTACACAAACGACAACACTAAGCTTCTGTCAGGCCCAGTTTGTGGATTTGCTCCGCAGTCCGAGACTGAGACAAACACCGAGAAGAAGACGCGCGTTATGGTTGGATTAGTCTGAAAGATGCAAAAGAATCTGTCAGTTACATGCTCAGCGCCGGGCCGAGCGTCGATCTGAGCTCACTTTCATTTTCCAGTGTTTTCGTTGCATTTCTTATGAGCCAATTTGTACGAAAATCCACGTCGACCGCGCGGATCTCGGTGCCTAACACGAGGCACCGCGTGGCGGGTTCTGTGGTTATTAGCAACCGTGTAATTACACCCATAAATTTCCAGAATCCCTGGTTTTAAAAAAAAATGTTCCGTGATTTGCTGACACGATTTTTATTTTTTTGTCAAAACCTCAAGATCCACGAGAATCATATGCCTCATGAAGAAAATATGAGCGCGTGTCCAACTGCTTAACACGGGCTGCAGTCGCACCAGACAGAGTCTCGCTTATAATTTCGTTGACCGCATTTGCTGATATTCTTACATGTGTGATATCTTTTTTTTTTTATGTTTATCGCCGCCGCCGCCGCTCGGCTTTTCTCTCGCAGTTTCTCTCCAAAGAGACGATTGGACGCGAGGGAGCCAATAGGCGGCGGAGCAGCAGGTTATTTGAACTCTCCTCGCACAGCTCCGCTAAACCAGACAACATCCCCTCTGACTTTTCAAACATTTTTCACTCTGTCGTCATCGCTCCGCTCCCGTGCGCGCTGAGAGAAGCGCTCCTTTTTTGTTTTTGTTTGCTTGTTCATTTGTTTGTTTGTTTTTTTTTGCTGCTGGAACTTTTTTTTTTCTCTCCCCCCCCCCCCCCCCCCCCCCCACCACCCTTTCAAACATTTCATCCACTGCCCCGGCGGTGGAGGATGGGAATCTACCGCTTCTGTTTACGCCTGGAAGCCTGCGGATGCACCTGTCATTGAGGGGGGAAGACTCTTTTGGAGTTGGAGATCGAATCGGGCGCATTTGTTGCGATGAAGTCTGACGCTCTGATGCATTTGGAGAATAACCGGGGAGCGGAGGAGAGGAGCAGGCTGGGCTGTGTAGACTTACCTCAGAGCGGCTTAACAGATGGACAGAACACGGAGCTGCTGCGATGCCAGGAGACAACTGAAAACAGCTCTCCCATTAAATACAGACGATATGGGTACGCCCTTCCCTGTGTGTTGGAAAGATGTGGTAACTGTTTTTGTGGCATGATATGAATTTGCATTATAGTCATATATATTTATAGCTCATCATACATGGAAAGTAATTCATAGATTTGCCGTAATGAATTCATTGCATTTTACTGTGTGGCGGCTGGCTAGATCAGGCTTGTTGTATGAAGTTGAATCCATTCAAGTTGAATTAGGTTGAATATATCAGGTGATTCTTGACTCCTCTCAGGTCTCGCCTCGGCGGGGTCAAAGTTCGCCACAAGAGGCAGGTGCTGCAGGACATGGCTCGGCCCCTGAAACACTGGCTGTACAAACACCGTGACAACCCTTACCCCACCAAGACCGAGAAGGTCCTGCTAGCGCTGGGCTCGCACATGACACTAGTGCAGGTGAGACAAGTTGATGGATGAGCAAAAGAGCTTCCGGTTGCTTGAGGTCTAAGCCGGCCATGTGCTGTGCAGGTTTCCAACTGGTTTGCAAATGCTCGGAGGAGGCTGAAGAACACGGTGAGACAACCGGACCTGAGCTGGGCCCTGAGGATCAAACTTTATAACAAGTACATCCAGGGAAACGCAGAGAGGCTGAGCGTGTGCAGTGATGACACCGACTCCGACGGTAGGGGCAACACCAGCTTTCTGTAGCGTATTCAGGTTTATTTTTTAGAGACAATAGCTCTGACCTGTCAAACTCTTTGCTCACTGCAGCTGCAGATTTGATTGTAATGTGTAGCATCTTGTGTGTGTGTTTGGATTCCTTTGCCCCAGATGATGAGTGCCCATTACAAGCTCCTATCAGCCAGTCAAACTTTGTCAGGTCTTCCTCCCACAAGAACACGCTTGAGAAGCAGGGCGCCGTCCTCGCCATGGCCGACTCTGCCAACAGCGACGACAGCACGTCGCCTCCCTCCAAGTACAAGAGCAGTTTACTGAATCGCTATCTGAATGACACCCTGCGGCACATGATGGCGACGAAGGCCGACGGCGTCGCCTCGGCCTGCAAGAGGAGGAGCCACTCCGAGTCATTCAGCTCCAACGACTGTGACCGAGACGTTGTCTCCCCGGCATCGTCCTACGAAACCGAGGCCAACTTTGTCTGCCACATGGGTGAGACACGACAGTCACTGAAAGCAAAACACATGACGCGAACCGAAAACCATGACGCGTAAGCGGGCAAAACCAATCAAGAGGCTGGATTATCTCTCATAGGAATCAGTAAACAACTTCCTTATTAATTGTAAAGTTGTATTTAACGCAGGGTTTAGCTGATCTGCTTCCCCTCGGTTTTAACACTCTACAGTGCACAGTAAAACAGAGAACGAACAGAAACTTCCACATGGCTCCTCAGAGCTCCCTGACGTTAATAAATCTCTGGAATTCCATCCAAAGTCAGAAGCTCAGAGAGATTCAATTATAAAGTTGCAGCTAAACTGTGAGGGAGGTTGACACCTGGGTGCCCTTTCAGACCTAAAGGGAGCACAGCACACTGACAACCCTCAAATCCGCTAAGGCACACGAGCCAAAACCTCTACAAACATTACTAATAAAGCCTCACGCAGACGCTGAAATCCCTCATTTTAAAATTGGATGGGGGCTCGCGCTGGCTGCCGCTGCACATAGCAAATATCATTTCCATATACTAGAATGTGCCATTTGTTCCGCTTCAGCTTCTTGCCATGGTGGAAATGTCCAGTCCAGTCTCAAGGACAATTACAGAATGTCTGAGACTTTATTCTTCCCAGGGTGAGAAGTAGGAACGTCTGCCAAAAAAACGTAGAACTGGAGCAGTCTGTCGGTGAGGCATCGAGGACGCCTCGCAGGGGCGACTGTCAGAGCTGCCACTCAGCTGTGAGACGACGCAGAGCCAGATCACGTCCATTTGGCGTTTCCCCATCGGCTTCGCTTCCTCGATTCATGTGTGCGTTGGCAGCCTCCTCGTCCCAAGTGTTACTTTCCTACTCAAAATCAATCTAAATTTACATCACATTATAAGAGCTGTGAAAAGATTTTTGAAACCATTTTTTTTTTCTCCTGCAATAGTTCCACTCAAACCTGAAACAAACTTTAACGTTTCTGTTTTAAGTTAGTTTCCTGGCAAAAGCTACATTTAAGTCAAAAGCAATTTAATGGACATATTTATAGTGTGTGACAAGGCTTCATCTACAGGTGGGAAACTTAGTTTAGGCTCAGACTGACACGCAGAGCAGTAACTGGAGACGCTAATTCATAATCTAAAATCTCGCCTAGTGTATTTACAGTAAATATCTCCCTGCAGCTAAAAATAAAAGGAGATTTCTTATTTACCACAACGCCTCAACATAATAATCGACTCTAAACACGCTTTACACTTAATATGTAAATCACAACATATAGCCTGACGTTGCCTCTTCTTCTTTTATTGACATAATCTGAGTGTAAAACAATCGACTGGGCCAATTACTCAACTAACTCTTGAACTGCTCTTAATTGATTACTTTCAAATCATATTCACTCTGGAGATTTCGGGGGGGGGGGGTTGATTGATGAGATCATTCACCATGTGGGCGACGCCGTTGAAAGATTTGTGCGCTTTTTTTTTTTTTAATGCATCCCCGTTGGTCATATTAAGGGTGTTTTCAATCCAGCGCAGCTCCTCTGGTGGAGTGGAAAGTCAAGCTGCCAGATTCATCAGCAACATTAACACGTTTATACTCGGCCCACGAGATGGCTAAAACAGTCACTGAACCTCAAGCGATGGACTAATAAGCGATGTCATGACTGCGTGTCTTACAGGGAAACTCTAAACATATCAGCCTGGATCCCACAGACAGTAAAAGTCCAGTGAAATACTACATGTTAGTGACGGGACAGCTGAGCAGGAATGTGAGCATGTGCTCTGCAGCCGTAATCAGATCAAGTTCAGTATTTCCCTAAAAAGACTGGAGAGCCATAAATGTGACTAGAATTGTGTTTTATTGGACAGCGAGCAGCAAAAAAAAACAAAACAAAACAAATCAGGACAAATGCCTTGTCGCGTTTTCCAGGTATTTTGTTTCAATTGAAAACATGCCTGCTGAGAAGGGAGCCTCATGTTCAGAAAGCCAGCCTGAAATCACTCCCTAATCACTCATTGACTGCACGCGTGATGTACACCGAGGAGTCCGCTCACCGGCGAGCAGGGAATCGAGATCGCGGACGCTTTCTAACCGTCGTCATGTTGTGTCAGCTGCAATTACTGTTCGGCGGCCGTTTTGGGCTGCGGTGCATTGTGGGATTGTCCTTCCTCGGGAGCTTTCGAGTGGACAGCATACGTTGCGCCATAACAACACACCAACACCCAGTAAAACCAGTCCTGGTCTCCATGACAATAAAACAAGGTGTTAAGTTATAGTTTTAACACATTGCCCAAGGAGTTTTTAGGCCATAAGAGGATTTAAATTCATATGAATATAAATATCAAAAAAGCTGTAAGCAGCTTCATTACTTCTTGTAAAATGTCACTGTAAGTGATCCCTGCTGTAAGCCTGAGACTCACCAGACGTATAACTGTGTTTTTTTTTTTCCTCGGTAATAAATGCAACCGAGGTACCAAAGGACTTTCTTGGCAAAGTGTGTTATAGCTAAAGAGAGGAACGTTTAGGGACGTCCAGTAGCAAAAAAGAATAAAGCAGCAAAATGATTTACTATCAACAAGTAGTTGCTTTTGGCTTCTGCGCGGCTAAAGAAATCAGAGATGGGGATGTTTCGGGCTGTTAGCACTGAAAGACTGTGTTTCACAGTGGGCCTCTAATTTCCCTGTCTATTGCTCTCCGAAGAAAAATGGGTTTCGACCATCTTTTATCTGCTCCAATGAAAAAAGGCAATACTCCAGAACTGAAATGGAAAATGTGTTCTACATATAATACACGCTTATGTGCAAACCACAAACAGAAATTGTCCAAGCAATATAATATTACTCCAAAGTCCAATTTATTCTCCTCCCGTTTCTGAAATAGCCAGATGTGCTCATTTTGGGTCGCTGTGAGAAGGACTGACCCTTCCTTCCTTCTTCCACAGATGTGTTCATTCATAAGACACTCCCTCGCTCATGGGTCGAAGTTATTTTAGACGCTCAGACATTAGACGTTGCTCAGAAAGATGCTTAAAAGCGATGCAGGGTTTTATGGACAACCCTTTACAGGTGCAAGCAGAACTTTTAAAACCTCAAAACAGAGCGTGTGCCTTCATGACACAATGCAGAAATAAACACCCCCCCGGACAAAAGCTCTGGAGAAACAGGACTGGGTTTGTTTTGGCTGGAGCAGCTGAACCCAGGCAGACTCCTACACGCTGCTAAGTCGAGATTGTCGAGAGAGACATACTGGATAATTAGTAACTGTACACACAGAGAGTATATATCACTAACATGTGAGCATGTAGCCTGATATTGTTCATCTGCCGTTTGCACTTTCACCGCTATCAAGTCAACTAATTCTGAGAGTGTTTAATAAAGCGCTTTCTTCTCTTTTGCAGACACAATGGGTTATAATCCAACTAAATGCAACAGGTAACTCAATTTTGTCGTTTTTCCATTGAACATCTAATTCACCCACGTGATTCCTGCTTCATCTTCAAGATGCTCCTTTAAAAAAAACTGTGCATTTACAGGGACCAGCAGCCAGATCGGGGTCAACAGAGACAAGAGGACCAAGGCTGGAGGGAAATCCATGCTGCCGTGGCTCTGACCAACTTGGCCCAGGGGCAGAGCTGCGCGGGGAACCAGAGCGCTGGGACGGTGCCCAGTGCTGCCACAGTACAGAGCTGCACCCGGGAGCCCTTCTCCATAATGAGGGCCGCTATAATAGACAGGATGTGTGTTACAGGGCCTACTTCTGCTCTGAGGCAGCGCTGCACCACAGGGCCCGCTCTCACCAGCCGCATCATCCAGAAGTCTTCTCATATCTCTGAGGTCCAGACTGTCAAAGTGGCGCTGGCAAACAGTGTATAGGCAATAAACATGAGCGTCTGGGTCTGAGCGCTCGTTCCATATGGGAATAACAGATGCTGAAGTGCCTTGCAGTATATGTACCCACTTTGAGACCATTATTTTGTAATGTTGATAAACTTTGACATTTTAAATCACTTTTACATTTTAAAATGGAAAAACTAACCTAACAGTGTTTTTTTTTTTTTTGCCTCCTGCTTTTCTATGTTTCTAATGTCCTCCTGTTGCCATCTGTTGCATTAAGTTATATTAACTGAGACTGGATTATCATCCAACGCTAATGTCTGACAGCAGCTATTTGAATAAACCCAATGTGAAATCTTTTGACCAGTCGTTGGCCTTAAATCATTGCTTTGCAGCGGGTGAAGCGTCATAGTTAAGTTTTACGGAGCTGTGTTTAGTGGTAGGTTTCATGTGTGCATTTGTGGGTCTCGCAGGATCCTTATAATCTTTCAGATTGGTTATTGAAAGGCTGTAATGTGGATGGAGGGTGGCATGCTTAACTTAAGGAATATTATTTCTCAGCCTAACAATTAGGTTTAGGATTAGGGTCATAACTCAACAATGGCCAAGGATGAAACCATGTTGGTTGATGGGAGCTCGATTTATCAAACCATACTTGTGACGCGTGACTCCGAATGACGAACCTGCTGTTATTTTATTTTATTTTTGTTTTAGTTTGTGATTCCGACACAATATTCATTTTGGTTTACTATCAACGTGGAACCTTCTAATGGTTCTTTAGCTAGAGAAGCTAATTAGGAAGATATTTGAATCAGAATTTAGGCAGAAAAAAAACCAAAGGCAGCATCAACAAGAGTGAATATAATTGACATGAGGTCACTATAAATACACCTCGGAGGGAATGCTTTCATTTTCTATCGTGCTTGAATGAACATAAGATGTTAATATTGACTGCAATCAAACAATAAGAGGGTTTTTTTCGCTTTAAACAGCAAACATTATGATGATACTGTAGGTGAAACACACCTGGTATTTGTTTTAATGTTAAACCTTTAATTTCATGCCACAGGAGAGCCGAGGAATGTTCTGATCTCAGCTCAGAGCTGATTGCCAAAAAGCTCAAATATTGGAAGTAAAGAAGACACATAAGCCTCTGTGGAGAGGTTCGTAGGGAGCGTCCTGTTCCATCTGGGGACATCCTAACACCAAACATAAGCTTGTAATCACACTCAGCCCTCTGGGACTATTTTAGAAAACACGATTAACAAGATTTTTCCATTTGTGTCCCAGTTGTGGTCTGCTTTTTGACATTTTGTTCAAAGAATTTTTTCAGTCTTGCATGTATACGTCTTGCATGACAGGCGAGTCATCAACAAAGTATTGTGGAAAGAGCACCTCATTCCTGTTTCCACTGTAAACCTGCTTCTGATTAGGCGGGCGTTCGCACAACATGGAAACTAAATGGCAGCTCTCAAACGGCGATTAAACAGTTGTTAGTCTACAGCGACGGGCGTCTTGAGGTTGTCATTTATTTCAGTTTGAAACTATACAAACATTACTTGACAATGACTCTAGCAAAAGTCATTCTATGTTAAGGCATTTAGCAATTCAACATGTTGCTGGATATGATTTGAAGAGATGCACTGCAGAAGCAACAAAATACAGGAATAAAAGAGGGATTTTAAACAGAAATCAAACAAAAAGAAACAACACGTCAAATTCGCAGCAAAGCGAGGAAACAAAGCTCTTGGGAATGATCTCATAGTCTTAAAAAATGCCTTCAGTAAGTCAGTGGGACATTATAAACAAACTGTGAAACACGTGGAATAAAGGTTACAGGACCAATGTGAGGCTACATGATGAAAGGCAAAACAGTGACCTCAGTACGAGTTTATTGCACTACCAATACTGTAAACCTTAAACGTAGCTTCTGGAAGATATCGTCACACATGCAAAGACAGATCCGGTTGCAGAAAATTAGAAGATTACTTGCTTTGTCTTCACTTGAAGAGAGAAATCAGGTTATTATAAAGCATCTATGTGTCTCTCATCATACACTTATCTGGAAATCGCTAGCCATGACTATAAATTAAGCTAAGAGGAAACTAAACAGGTTTCAGCAACACGGGTCCACTGTGATTTCTTCTTCTCACCTTTCTTCTCGGCAGAATTCACAGTGATCTGGAGCATACGTTTACTTTAAATAGAGGCCCTCAGCTTTTGTTGTGTGGTATGCAATTGATAAAGCTCGCAAATATATTCATATAGTGTGCATCTTGAGGATCCTTTTTAATTTGGAGCTACATGGATGTCAACGTCAACAAGGCACACACCCACAGAACGACAAGCTTTTTCCTGAATTCAACAGACTTCTAATAACAGGCAAATTACAACTGGTTTATGTTGTGAATTTAACTTGATGCCTTCATGTACAACAGAATCACAGTAGCCAGTAAGATAGATTAATGTACTTGTGTGACATATTTATACTGGTTACGTTAATTTAAAACACTATACTTCTTTAGACAAGGCTATTTTTCCTCATTCCTTTCATTCAGAATGTGGTGACATATGACCGATGGTTGAAAAAGAAGTGTGCAAACAGCAAGGTCAGTTTGACCGGTACAACTATTCCGACATAACTTTTTGTTTTTAAAAGTACTCATCCCCGTTCACCTCTCCTTTTCTTTACGTCATGGCCCGTAGTCATTGGTATCAGGTCGGTCCGTTTTTCTGTCCTGTTTCAGGGTATGGAACAGTACCCTCCACATGCCCTGCCACCAGCCTGGTCCTGCTCCCCGAAACGAACCTTCTCACCATGGCTTTCACTCTCCCAAAGCCCCGGAGTCTGGAGGATCTTTTCCACAAGCTCTTCAAAGGCACACTGGACACCATCTTTGGTCTTTGCGCTGGCCTCTGCACAAATCAAAGTTACATTTTACCATATTTGTCGAAATCTAAAAATCTAATCAAAAATAAATAAATCATTTTGTCTGTTCATCCAAAAACACATTTCTTTTTAAAATCGGCTACACCTATGCAAGCAATTTTTAAAATACCCATGCGTTGACAAACATGACACAAAATATGAAATGACTTCATCCTATGGGATGAAGACATCATCACACTATGAACGGTTCTTGCCCAACCATTCTCAAAACCCCTTAATTACCCTTTCTAAAATGGAAACTGCACAGATATGTTAACCTAATTTCCAGGAAAAGGCCAGATGGCAATCAGGAAGACGTGTAGACAGGGATTCGATAAATGAAACCCCACTAGATTTTAATCATAATGCAGTTCTTCTGGAGTGGCTGCATCTTTCAGTGCTGTGCTGACAGAAACTCAAATCCCAGTGCAGTATAAACAATGTAACAAACCCAAACTAAATGCAAGACTTTCTAAGAGATGCCTCGACTTGTTCCAACTCTGCAATTACAGTTGTGACTTTTTAAATACAGTATGGTAAATCTGAATGGCTGTAAGTCACATTTCATGGTTCTATTAGCTTAAATGACCATGTCTGACCACATCTGATTCCAATCCAACATGAACACTTACCAATAAAAAGCATAGAATGTTTCCTAGCAAACTTCAAGCCTTCATTTCTGTCCACTTCATGGTCATCCTGGGGACAAAACAGACATCATATATAATTTCCTGTACATGAAATACACATGACAAACAAGTGTTTAAACACTGTTTACTGTACTATCTTAAGTGAAGTGAAAAGGTAAACTCATTGCTTTACAAAGCAGAAGTGGCAATTAGTCAGGTGTGAATAAAATAGGAGATTTGTGCAGTTACCCACCTTATCAATTTTGTTCCCAACCAGCATTTTTACAATATCATTTCGGGTTGTGTAAGTTTCCAGTTCATTCAGCCAGTTATCGAGCTTCGTAAAAGTGTCTCGCTTTGTGACATCATACACTGAAAGACAGTGAGAAGAGTTACTATCAACATGTAACGTTTCCTAAAAGTCAAAGAGAAATTTTTTATGCAAGATGCTTATTTATACTTTGGATTAAGCGAGTTTTTAGTTCACTAAAACTAACTGATCCAGGTGGATTGTAAAATGCAATGAAAAATAAATAATGGAATAATAATAATAATAATAATAATAACACAAATAAGGTTTTGCTCCAGGGTTCCTAGATTTGTAATCGACTTCTTTACCAAGTATGACTCCCTGTGCACCACGGTAGTAGCTGGGCGTCAGAGTGCGGAACCTTTCTTGACCAGCTGTGTCCTGCAAAAGTAAAAACAGCTAAATCCTACAAGATACTGAACTTTTAAAACCAACAGGCCCAAGTCTTAACATACTGACATCTGTCCCAATAAGTTAACAGAGCTGTCCCGCTGTGAATTGGTCCCCGTTTAAGAACTCTTCACAGGACTTTCATGTCTTCAGACACCTTTTAAGTGAATTGTCCATCCAATTCTTCATAAACACAAATGGTGTCTATCTATGACCAATTTGTAGCTTTAATGCAAAATGGGTAAACACAAAAAAGAACTACAAGCTTTGGTGACATAAGCGAAGCTGCTTTGCATCTCTTTTCAAAGGACTCACAAATGCAAATAATGATCTGCTAGGGTTCTGCCATTTAGAGTGTTTTTACTGGCAACGGACCCTGGGAGATGCCACCATGCGCCTGGTAACGTAGCGGCCTACGTCCTCCGGCGTGTCTGTCTGTGCGGTGTCGCCATCTTGTGGTAAACGCCTGTACTTCACTCTGTTTTTCTTCACAGATAAAGCTGCAGTGGCATGAACACTTACCCATATCGCCAGCTTCGCCTTGTTCCCATCTATGCTGAGTGTCTTTACTTTGAAGTCCACACCTGCTCAGTCACGACAAGGAGCAAGTAAAAGAGAATCGGTTTTAGGATATTAGCAGTTTGTTTACGCGGGTATTTAACTCGAGTGTATGTGCACATAATACCTATTGTGGCCGATTGGTCTGGATCGAACGTATCCTCTGTGAACCTCAGGAGGAGACTGTTAGAGAACGAAAGATATAATGAGCAGAGCGCAAAGTAACAGGGTTGACTTTAGCTCTACGAAGCGTTTCCGGTCACCTATAAAGGATCCCAGCGGCTACGTCATCACGGCTAGCAAACAAAAATACCAGTAAAGCAATACCTTACTAAGCCAGCAACGTTAAAAGTGAACGCTTTAAAAGACTGTAATCAGACGAAACTGGTAGAAAATGGACGAAAGTGTGGAAGAAACTTACATAACAAGAATATCAATAGTCACAAGGAGCTAGCGCTAGCTAGTGAGCTGGCTAAAAACAACCGCGTACCTGGACTTTCCCACTCCGCTCTCACCAATTATTAAGAGTTTCAGAGTCGTAAGAACGTCGTCATCCATATTACTAAAGGAGCAGACTGGCCTTCTACGTGCTGGCGATGTCAAAGCTATGTTTCAGCAGTTTTTTTTTTTCGGAGCAGCAGGTAGCTAGCAGCTCCGGTGACAGCCCGCAGTTTGCGCAACTTCCGTCCAACGTGCAACGAGTGACGTCACGCAGGTCAAAGACGCGTGAGAAATGAAATACAATGAAACAACAGCAAAAAAAACCCCCAAAAAACTCAAATACGTAAGAAATGCTTTTCTATTGCTGTATTGTCGGGTGATATTTCTGTGTGCCTTTACATTACAGAAATGCAATTACATGTACAATTTCTACAAAATAATGTGCGAATAAAAGTACAAATTTTAAAAAGAATGCAACGTATTACATAAGTATTGTGTAATAAACACACACACACCATTACTAAATAATTCAGGGATCTACGGATCCCGCTTAATGAAAGTTATTGTTAAATTCAGTATTAGGTTTCACACAGTAAGTGTCAGTTGCATTATTGTTGCTTGGTTTGAAGGGGTTAAAGGGGCGTCTACCTTAAAAAATGAGATTAATTACTGGGTGGGAAACCCTTAGAATATTCCTAACAAAGACCAACAGTACAGTACATTATGCAGCACAACACCCCTTTGTTCTGTGTCACTGTTATGCTGAGCTGGCCTTCAGGAGCTGGCCTTCATTTCCTGTTTCCTCAGCCATGAAAAGGAGTCGCCTGGGGGCTAAGAATTAAGACGTGCAGCCGAGCCAGTGATCCATACTACACCTTGTTTTCTTCAACAGGCCCCTTTAGCTGCCTCTTACAGAACAGACCAACCCTTTTATTATGCAAATCTCAGCTCGTGAAGGGGCTGAGAGGAGTCAGCAGCACAATAAAAACACCTGGCTGAACGGGGTTTCAGCAAAGAGCCACACATCCACAGGTTTCTGTGGCGATGGCCAGGTGCCGCTTAGACTACACTGACAGATGCCTGCGCATCTGTTTTGAGATGATGGGCCATTTCATCGGGTCTCATCCCTGGTGGTTCCTGATCGCCCCTCTCATTCTCTCCACGGGTCTTGGGAGCGGGTTTTATTTTCTGAAGGACAGGATGTCCAACAACATTGAGGAGCAGTTCACACCTACTGATGGAAAAGCCAAGACGGAGAGAAAATACATTGAGGAAACCTTTCCAGCGAACGATTCTATGTTTTCAAGTTTAAGGCTGAGCACAAGTGGGATTTATGCAACTGTCATAGCTACAAGCAACGGGAATATTCTGACAGCAGAATCACTTCAGGACCTTCTAGACCTCGACTTCAGGATTAAGACTATGATGATTCAGACTGACCACCAGTCATTTGACTACTCAGATGTGTGCGCAGACATTTTAGGGGTCTGCACCTCTAATGTTATTTTAGATATTATTAAATACGATGCCAGCAATATAGACACGGTTAACTTGACATTTCCATGGTATCACCCAGAGTCTGCGCCCCTTCCCTTACATGTAAGTCTGGGGAGTGTGAAAGTGAACGAGAGGTCTGTTGTTGAAAGTGCTAAAGCCATACAGCTTCATTACTATTTACGAAAGGATAACAAAGCAAAAACAGATCTGTGGTTGGAAAGCTTCCTAAATTTGGTCTCAAATGACTCATCAACTTTTATCCGGGTAAGTTGATCCCTGTCACCCAAGTCTTTAAAGTCAACAAAGTCACAAGTCTTAATAACCACATTTATTTTACCTTTGCAGGTGTCATACTCTACCTCCATGTCAATGCAGTGGGAATTTGAGAAGTCCTCGGTTTCAGTGATCCATCTATTCTCCACCACTTACGCCATCAGCATCATATTTTCAGTTATATCATGTTGGAGGTTGGTAAACATTTTGTGGGAAATTGGCAACATTTGAAACATTTTACGTGAAGGAACTGAATGTGGTTTCTTCAGGCTGGACAACGTGCGGACGAAGGTGTGGGTGGCTTTCTGTGGGGTGCTCTCCACAGGTCTTGCGATCCTGAGCAGTTTTGGAGGTCTGTTGCTGCTGGGCCAACCTTTTGTCATGACAGTAGCCTCCTGTCCTTTCCTGATATTAGGTACTGCAGGTTTAAGATTACACGAGGTCACACTTTTCAACGTTTAATCAAAGATGAAAAGTATTTAAAACATATCCTTATCCTTTGCCTTTTAATCTAAAGGTATTGGTATTGATGACATGTTCATCATGGTCTCCTGCTGGCAGAGGACCCGTGTTCTGGACGATGTCCCCGAGCGGCTGGCCAGCACCTATAAGGATGCTGCTGTCTCCATCTCCATCACCACCCTGACGGATGCTCTGGCTCTGTTGCTGGGCTACAGCTCGCCTTTCGGCTCAGTTCGATCCTTCTGCCTTTATGCTGCGATATCAGTTTGCTTCTGCTATTTGTACAACATCACTTTTCTTGGCGCTTGTTTAGCTTTGAATGGACAGAGGGAGGCAGGAAACAAGCATTGGTTCACCTGCGCCAAAATCCCAGAGGACCTACCTTCTAGGAAATCGAAAGCTTTCAGCATCTGCTGCGTTGGAGGAAGCTACGATCGAGTCAGTGAAAAGGAGGAAATTGAGCCATTGAGTCGTGTTTTCGAGAAGTTCTACGGCCCGTTTCTGACCCACAAACCGATAAAAGCATCTGTGTTTGTTATCTACATTGGCTATCTGGCTGTGAGTGTCTTTGGTTGTGTGACGTTAAAGAAGGGGCTCAATGTCAGTCATCTGGCTTTGGATGATTCCTACCTCATCAGTTACTACAACAATCAAAGGCAGCATTTTTCCGAATATAGCTACAACGTGATGGTTGCAGAGAAGCAGACCGTCCCTTTCTGGAAGGAAGCTGAACGGAAGCTTTTGCTGTCATGCATTTCAAATTTCCAAAGTCTAGACTTTGTCAATAACACATATTTCTGGTTTCTTTCCTTTCAACTGTATGCTGATGCAACCAATGTCAGCCTAAGCTCTCAAGAGAGCTTCCAAACCCATCTGCCCCAATTCTTAGAGCTCAACCCCATGTTCAGACAAGACATCAACTTCACCGCAGATGGTCAAATTCAGGCGTCCCGCTTTTTTATACAGACACTCAACCGAACCACAACGGAGGAGCTGATGACCGGACTCCGGAAGACTGCAGCAGAATGTCCGTTAGAACTGCTGGTGTACCACCCTGCTTTTATCTACTTTGACCAATATACTGTCATCATGGATAACACCATTCAAACCATGGTGGTCGCCATGGTTGTGATGCTGGCCGTCTCACTCATACTGATACCGAGTCTTCTCTGTTCGGCGTGGGTGGCTTTTGCAATGTGTTCAGTCATTGCCGGTGTGACGGGCTTCATGGCCCTGTGGGGCGTCAGCCTGGACTCCATCTCCATGATCAACCTGGTCATGTGCATCGGTTTCTCCGTCGATTTCTCGGCACACATTACTTACTCATTCGTCTCCAGCCCCAAGAGTGATGTCAATCAGAAAGCGATGGATGCGTTGTCCCACATAGGTTGTCCCATACTGCAAGGAGGACTGTCCACCGTTTTGGGAGTGGTGGTGCTGTCGGTGTCTGCGAGTTACATCTTTAGGACATTTTTCAAGATCGTGTTCCTTGTGATTATGTTTGGCCTTCTCCACGGGTTAGTGTTTATTCCAGTGTTTTTGACACTGTTTGAAGTCTGTTGGAGAAGGTGTTAAAGTTGTCTTAGAACTGCTCAATTTGAAATGTTTTACTCTTGTGGTATGAGAATCAAACGGAGCAGGAAACTAATTGTAGCAGTATAGCAATAACAAGGTGCTGCAGGTCTAACACACTAGCCTGCTTTTAATGAGAAAAGCTGGTTTTGTACTTTAAATGTAGAAAACAAATGTTTGCTGTAAAAACCTGGCATGTTTTAATAAAGCCATTGCACGAAAAAAAAAATCTTCTCATGAAACTAACAGGGTTCTGTGAAAATGTTGACAGCTTTTTTATTGAACACAGTAAAACCTAAAACTTTTTTAAACTTATAATTTCACTTTCTACTACGTTGTCCTTGAAGGGTTTGTGAGTTGGAGCTTATCCCAGCTGTCAGTCAGACGAGAGGTGCAGTTCACACTGTACAGGTCACCAGTCCATCACAGACACCACCCGTAATTAAATAATATATACAAAATAAATAATAATAATAATAGTGACAACAATAACAATAAACTAAAGAAATGTAGTTAGCGTCTTAGCAAACACCAGGTTCACCTGAAGTGGAAGCAGGCGTATGTGGTGTCATGAAACTTGTTGGTGTTAAAATATGTTATAATAATGGACACACATATTGTGATGAATTGTGATATTTAGGATGATAAAACCTCATGTCATTCAATTTAATAAACGGATTCTAACTTCATGTTGCTCTTAAGTACCATCACATTAAACTAGCATTTACTGAAGACGATGTATAATTGGTTGTAGAACACAATGGTGTGAGGTGTGAGAAGTCTGTGTCCACTCCAGTAAAAACAAAGAGGGCAAGACCTAAAAGATCCTAAATCCATTCATTTGCAATGAGAAGAAAATCATACTTTTACTAAAAAAAGCTGTTCAGCAAAACTTAAATAAATTAGGGCAACAGTGTTTTAAAATCGAATCAAAACCTAATCTATTATTATATAGCTTTCAAACAATACATACAGAATAAATTAAATAAATTACATACAAGAGCATTTTAATGATACACACTGAGCCAAAGTGCTGAGATATTGCAGTTTAAATTTACACACTTCCTACCTCAAACAAAAAAAAACAAAAAACACTTATAATACATTCCCAAAAAAAGGCCACCGTTAAAAATAAAACCAACAGACTTGTAGAAGGGGTTACAGCAGCAGAGGAGGTTGCTTATGCATTTTCAATCATGTCAAATTCGAGGATCATTTTGATTTGAGACAGCTCTACTGTATGTGCATTTGAGAACAACACAAGCTGGAGTAGAGGACATTTTGAGTCAGCTCGAAGATTTACTTTACAAGGTACAGATTAAACCACCGACACGGCAGCTCAACATTGCTAACATGACACAATGACAATATGTGTTGCGCTAAACAACACGTTTGTGTTTCTGCTCACACAAAAAGCAGAATTCATATCTGGTCACTATTTTGATGTGCATATTTACATTCATCTATTGTCTCCTCTCCCCAGCAAATAAAGTAACCTGAGCAACATCCTGAACATTAAATACTCAATGTACAGCAACAGTTTGCTCATCTCTGAACACAGAGCAGCTATATTTTAGTTTCACAGAACCAAACTACTTATCTGGGAGTTGTTATCAGAGTTCTTAAAAGGTGACCACATGATGATATCACACTCAGCACTACTCAGGAGTTTACAAATCCAGGCCATGATTGAATCAGCTCTGATTCCCTGCTTACAGACAAAGTCCAATCCGTTTTCTTGACTGCTTGACCACTTTCCCTTTGCTACCCTGAGGTCATTGCTGTCCTTGGTGGTTTTATCTGGTTTCCAGGGTCTTGCCCTCCAGGACCATCTGGATCTCTTTGGCGTCCAGTGTCTCATACATAAGCAAAGCATCCGCCAGGTTTTTGTGCTCCTTGGCATGAGACTTCAGCAGGGCTTTGGCACGCTCATAGGACTCCTGGAGACAGGAGGAGAAAGACTTAGAACCTGGAGGTGACCGGATTAGGCCCACTTTTTAAGAGCATTGCACACCTTCAACAAAAACCTGACTTCATGCTCCACAGCAGCTTGTGTTTCTGGGCTCTGCTCCGTCATGTCAGCATACGTCATCACACCAAGCTGAGAGGCACAAACGGAGGCCAAATATATGTTATAGAGAATACTGCATAGTCATATTCAACTTCACCATCACGTCATCCTACCTTTTCACACATTCCAAATCTGGTCACCATCATTTTAGCAATCTTGGTAGCACTGTCAAAATCACTTGATGCTCCTACAAAAGAAGCAAATTAATCAAAATAATCGTCAGTCTCAATTTCTTTTCGATTTTTACGCATTTTGTCCTTTTAACTAAAACATAAAACACGACTGACTCTCACTATTTCCTACCAGTTGTAATGTTCTCATGGCCAAATGTAATCTCCTCTGCTACGCGGCCTCCCATACTGACATCCATCTGTGCCAAAAGCTGAGAGCGAGTCTCACTCCAGCGATCATTCTCTGGAAGCATGGACACCTGACAAGAATTGGGAAGAAGAAGAACAAGTTTAACGTAAGGACAGTTCAAAGCAAATGTGTGAATGACTAGAAAAACAGACTTATAAGCACTAGGCTTGCTTACATGTCCCAGACTTGGGCCTCTGGGCATGATAGTAGCCTTGTTGATTGGCATGGCGTCTTTGGTGTAGTAAGCTACAATTGCATGCCCTGATTCGTGGTAGGCTGTGATGATCTTGTTCTTTTTGTCTATTTCTGCACTCCTTCTCTCAGGCCCTTGAGGAACAGTCAAGACCATGAGTAATTAAACCTAAGTTCGTAAGGCTTTGCAAATATTTTGTTATTCATGTTTTACAATTAGTCAGACACTAATCTAAGAAAATGAACTGATGATGCCAATGACAGCATGTACAAGTTGTTTCTCTATATTAGTTTCTAAAGTCTCTTCTGCTGGATCACAGCCACTCAGTGAGGAACAAAAGTGAGACTTGAATCGTGGATTAAAGCACCGTTAATGTAGAAAAATTGAAATTTGAACCCTGTTAGATAAACAACTACGGGTGGAGATTTAATAAAACATAGCAAATTGATTCAGATTTGGCCAAACTCCATTTCTACAACCATTTCTCTCTTTAGCAGCAACGTTTCATACATACCCATGAGGATCTTGTCTTTAGCGAACTCCAGCTCTTTCATTGTTACCATGTCTTTGCCATCAACTGCTGCCTTCAGGGCAGCCTGGTTGACCAGATTTTCCAGGTCAGCGCCAGAGAAGCCCACTGTGCCCCGAGCAATAATACTGGCTTCAATAGCTGTAGAGATAACATACATTGGACGCTGTCAGTCGATAAATTACGACCAGGAAACTAAAACAAACGGCATAAATGGCTGTAGTATTCAGTCTATATTATCAACTTGTTGAAAAATACAAACAAAAAGCTGTGTCATTGTGTTCATGATAGTGATAAATATTTAAACCTATTCTAAAAATAATGAATGTTTAATTCACACCTGGATCCACTTTAATCTTCCTTAGGTACCACTTGAGGATCTCTGTGCGTCCTTTCACATCTGGTTTAGGAACAGTGACCTGCATATCAAAACGTCCTGGCCGGATGAGGGCACTAGAGGGATAAGTCAGTTTGTTTGTGAAATATTCAGCACAACTCTGAAGTCTTTGACATTGCGTACTGTGTGTGCACTGTGAGCTCTAATATTTACACTGGCAGAAACAAGAGACACAGAAGCAAACATACTTATCCAAAGCCTCTGGGAAGTTTGTTGCTCCGATTATGATCACACCTTCATTTGTTTTGAACCTACAAAATAACATCACAGAGAACATCAGCAATACAATATCTCTTCTGTTTGTAATTCTCAACACAAGAACATTCAGAGCACCTTACGTTACAGTCAGAGTCACAACGTAGCTGTTTGTGTATAGAATTACAGATGTCAACATTTTATCCAAATACCCTGCAGCTCAGTGACATATTACAAACCTGCCGCTATGCCAGTGAGAACGTGTTAAGACTTACACCAAGTGTTACGGTAAAGTGTAAATGCAACAGATCATTTGTGAGATTACCCATCCATTTCAGCGAGTAGTTGATTGATAGTCTGTCTGGAGTAAGGGTGCATGGGAGATTCGATCCTTTTCCCACCGACACTATCAAGTTCATCAATGAAGATCACGCAAGGAGCATTTGTTTTAGCCTCCCCTTCAATACAAAAATATAAACAATACTGAGCAAACTAAGCAATCAACTCTTAGTGCTTCTTAGTGGTGCCAAAAAAGTAAAACAAAATCTCACTGAAAAGGTTCCTTATACGGCTGGCTCCCACTCCGACAAACATCTCATCGAACTCGGAGCCAGACGCATAGTAGAATGGTACGTCTGCTTCTCCTGCCACGGCTCTGGCCAGTAGAGTCTTACCCGTCCCCGGAGGACCGACCAGTAAAACACCTCAAGTGAAGAAAGCGGAGGGGGAGGAGACAAGGAAAACAAAGGAGTGAAACAAAACCAAATTCATACCATATTTCAAAGTGCTCCGAGTTGCCCAGTTAAGCCTAAATACTATCTCCACCACCCCTACCTTTTGGCAGCTTTCCTCCCAAGGCTGTGAACTTCTGTGGGTTTTTCAGAAACTCCACCACTTCCTGCAGCTCATTCTTAGCTTCTTCAACTCCTTTGACGTGCTCAAAAGTCACGTTTTTCATCTGGACAGGGTCCACTGCTGAGTCCAGGCCTGATGTGGTTCGGAACCGCACTGTCAAAAATTGTTAGATTAAAGTTCGAAATCACACTGCATGCTGCTGTCAACACACGTGGTCACCTGACTTCACATACTGACCACTATAATTTGATGTTTTCTACAAAGAGCTGCAAATGGGTCACTATAAGCTCTTTTCACTTACCTCTAAATGTCTGACATGCATAAATTATTATAATCGGGACAGCTAAGCAGTTGTTCTGAACGTTTTAGTGTATATTCAAACCTTAAATTACATAACAGTTTTAGAGGAATATACAAGTCTTTACCCGATATGAAGGGGGTCTTGGAGATACCATAAAGCCCAACAAGAAGCAGCACCAGCAGAATGAGACGAGTCCTCCTCAGAGAGTCTATATGGGTCAGAAAAATGTGGAAAGCTCTACAAACAGTTTGATAACTGGTAAAATGCCTGATTCACTTTTTGTTTTAAAACATACCTTGTGTGCGCTGTGTCAAGGCCTGAGCTTTCAGAAAACCCTCAGCAAAGCCCCGCTTGAAAGCATCCTGTTGTCCCTCAGGTACGTTCTTGTTTTTCACCAAGCTGTCTAGACTTTCCACTTCAATTCCCTTGTCACGAGTAAGGAAACCCTGCAGCATAAGCACAGACTGGTGAGTAGTGCTCACTGAGGCACCTGCACTAGTTTTATTATTATTTTAACACACTGTAAGAGTTTTTTTTATATTGGCCTTCCAGCTTTACGATCAGCTTCTGTCACTTATTTAAATTATGTAGCTGCATAACAGTCAACTAACTAAATGACAAACACATCACCTGCTCGTCATCTTGGTCTGTTTTTGCAAATATGTGTTTTTATAAATATCTTTTATTCACTGACCTTCATAAAGGATGGCGTAAACCCTTCAGGTTCCGGGGGTCGGTCAAATGCTGACTGCACTCGTCTTGTTTTACTTCTTAAAGTTTTAAAACCTCTGCTTTGGACCAACACTTCAAATATACAATGAGATATATGTATAAACATAACAATAGCCATGTTTTCATGCCTCATAAGATGACTAGATTAGCATATTCTAACAAATCTTTCCTGAAAAAAACACTCACTGAGAATAAATTTAGGTCATGGCTGTATAACAGTCAGCTTTTTCAAAAAACATTTTTAAGCAATAATCATTTACAATTCCAATTGCAATCCATAGTTACCTGGCCAGTGTTGTAACTCCGTACAGACAGACTGGAGGGGTGATTGGTGCTGCCTGGAGAAAACTGGGATTGACTGGAGCATGGAACCACACGAGAACCCTGGGAGAACAGGGAATTGATTGTTCATGATACATACATAAAAAGTGAAATCACACTTTAATTGTTAATAGTAGATTATAGATGTTCCACTAATATTTTAGCAATAGACGGCTTTAATGTGTGGGCTGGGCTTTATCATTTTTATTATGCAGAGCGATCAAGCAGCACCCAAATGCCAGACTCTAGCAACATGTAAACACGTTTCACATGAAGCACCAATATTGGCATATATCTGATTTGGATTTGTTTAATTGCAACAAAGAGATGTTCTCAAACCAGTCTCACCATGCTTGTTGTAGAAAAAGGAGGGTGAGGAGAGATAAGAGGTCCTCCAAGCTGTCCTACTGCCCAGTGGAAGGGGCACCTCCTGTGTACTCAAGCGTGGTAGCAGACTGTTCACCAGTTCATCCAGCTGTTGTGTTGCTAGGTCTGCTAATCCAAGTTCTCTCAGGTTCCACAGGGACTACACAAATACACACATTATAGTATATTTTGTGTATTAGATGTATATGGAATATATTATTTATCGGCACTGTGTTTCAGGGGGGTTTAAGTTAACGTGTAGAATTTGATATGCAACAATAACTCCTACTAATAAATACCTCAGTGCAGTGCAGATGCGAGTCTGAAGCGTTTTGTTTTCCTGATTTGCTGGTTGCACTGCTGCTGCTCCCAACTGAGCACTTGAGAGAGTGGAGGACGTTGATAAGGTGGCTAAAAGGTACAGTCACCTGCGATCACACATAACCAACAGAGAGTTAGACACATTTATGACGCAATTAAAAGAACAGAGCTATTGTTCGGGTGAAAATTATATTCAATCAAATCTATCCAGTTCAGAGAGACTGAACTCGTCGCTGGTTGACGCAGTCTCCCCTCTAAGGACACACTGAACGCCCATCAGCATACAAGCTAGCTACTAGCTAAATTCGCAGCTTGTAATCGCGTTCAGCTATGGTTAAATAGCAACATGACAACGCTGCTATAACGTCCACAGGTGTAAACGTCCATTACGATGAAATCATAGAACCAAAGCGAAGGTCTACAGCTGTCTTTACCACAGGACACCAAGCTAAGGTTAACTGAGCTAGTGGCTGTTATGGCCGTTACGAAGTGTTAACATTAGCTCGGCCTAGCGCTTGTTGCTGCCTTTACCTGTGGCTGGACGGTCATTGACAGAGAAAACATTTTAATTGGAAGATGTCCGCCACGTTACGCTATCCCCGAGTGTTAAAGGTCCATGTTTGTTTCACTTTAACTTTCGGTAAGAGGCATTACATGTCCGACCGCAAACTTCCAGCAGGTCTTCTGACAGCTCAACGTAAACCGGATGTGACGTCAACAGTGTTGTGACACGTTTTATTCGTTTCCCCCTGAAACCTTATCTTCTTCCAACACAGGTATGGTTCCGCTTCTCTGGGTTACCTACTGTAAAGTTCTTATCACGCGTTCTGCCTTTATAGCGCTACTTATGGTGTAATCTACACTGTTCACACACAAACTTTCAAAGTATAAGTCTGAATATCAAGACAAACGCTTGTTTGCTTTGAGATCTTTATTGCACGTTGCTTCATTTATAGACCTTTAACTTGAAAACTAACTTTAACTAAACATTCTTCTTATGCACTGTACAACTGACAAGAAACAAGAATGATTTTAACCTACATGGAGATATGTGGATTGTCTGCACTTCACCTGTTCTGTAATGTTGCGATTTGCAATAATTTTACTAAAAAACTAATATACTCTCTACTTAAACAACATCTTACCCAATAAATACTGCTTCTAAAAAGAAATGCTCTGAAGTATTATATACCTAACAAATATAAAAGGCTGATTATTCTTATAAGAAAACAATGTCATATAAATATGTGTAGAAACCTAAAAACAATGACATTTCCAAGACATACTGACATAAAATAATACATTGTATATGATAAAATACATCATATATAGGATTTCCACCTAATGTTAAGATAACTGCAACCTAGATCTTGTGCCTACATTTATAATGTAGAAATCCTGTGTTTCTTAAACACATACAAAGGTTTCCGTGAGGTTGAAGTAGACAATACTGCACTTTCTCCCTTTAAACAGCTTTCTGACCACTGGTTTCTCTACAGTAGCCTTTCTATTTGTACTGGTGCCACAGTTTATGCTGGTGACTCTAAAAAGCCACAACGTAACAAAAGTGCAGCAATTTCATCCCAGAGTCGTGTTCTTTGCTGATGTCAGACACTTCAGGGGATTTTCCTGTGGAACAAAATGTAGGAACAGAGTTTTATTAGTCTGTAGTAGAGGGGAAAACCGAAAGTTATTAATCTGTCATTTTCTCACCTTCTCCTCCGCTGCAAACAAAGCTGCACAAGCCAATGTGCAATAAGCGGCCAGAGTGCTGTCAACATCATTGTGAGTGGAGAGTAGTCAAAAGGCCACCAGGATGGTCTCAGGAACTATGAAAATGAGACGACTGCATTGAATTAACTGTGCAAATTTGTAATAAAATTGCTAAATGAAAGCAGAAATATGTTTTTAGACAAAAAGTGTAATATACTTTTTGATTAATATGATTTTTGATTAAGACCTTTCTTGCTACAGGTAGGGGCTCCTCCTGCCTTGGCGAAGATGATCTTGACTGAAAATACAGAAATCCATCAATAAATATATAATACACATTACAATGTTATTTACTCCTAAGAACATATCTGCCAGAAAGTTATTTCAAAAAACAAAACATTTAAATTGGCCAGATTTCTGTAAGCAAGACAAAAACCAAACAAAGGTGTTATATTTGTAAAGAGAGACTTTTCAGTACATCTTATTGTGTCCTACATCCCCTGGCCTTTCACCTGTGATGCAGTGAGCACCTCCAAAGTGTGCAGCCTGTGCAACACGTCAGCCATGTCACGCTGCAGCCTCAGCAGAGTCGTAGCTATCTGCTCACTGACGTCTCCCCTGGGAGCGCTGACTGGCTGCGTCTTCTGTGACACACAACAGCACCGAGCCTCTGCATTAACACATAGCTGCGAGCTGCAAGCAGCCCCTGGTGATGGAGGTCCTGAAACAGACGTCAGGACGCGACAGATTGAAGCTACAACATGCAACTTGTCTGATCCCTTTAAAAGCTTTGGCCGTGTGGTCTCACCTCTTGCCCCTCTTGACAAGGAGCTGTTGTCTTGACTTGTACTAATCTCTATGAGTACTTGATCCTCTGCTCCATTCAGAGTGGTGCTGCTCTCAAACCACAATTCCCTTTGCTTCACTGAGGCAGCCTCTGGTGACTGAAGTTTACACTAAGGAGGCAGGAGACAGTTTGAACAGGCTAATTTGACAGAACATTGTAAAATAATCCCTCACACTGTATATACTACATTAAATGATGCTCACCTCGTCCATGGCTAGATGCTCCATTGAGTCACAGAATTCCTCATTATCCGAGTCTGTAGATCTGTGGTTCTTCTCAGAAACAGCATCACTATGATCTGGATGTTGTGACACACACACAACAATATAAACACTCACTGTAGGTTCACGAAATAACAACAAGACACCTCTGTTATCTTCTCCTGCATTATAATGTTGTCAATATTTATTAAGGTCCTGTTAGAAAGGTGATAATTCTTCTATACATTTATCACTGTGGTCACACCCAGTGAGTATATTTTATATAAGCTATCAGTGCTTTTGCTAATAATGAATTGTTGTTATCTTTAAGAACAACATTTAACATTTTGAGTAATTTTTACCACTCAGGTGTCCATTAAAGTGCATATATGGGTTACACCGCATGCTGGGCTCTGGGGAACCGGCTAATTCCTCCTCCTCCGCCTCACTGTTGAGGGAGCTGTGTGTCCCGTTAGTATAGGAGGACACACTGGGCTCCACGCTGCTGCTTGAGCCCCTGTAATAGGGCGTCCACACTGTGTCCTCCACCATCAGCAGCCTTGAATCAGGACGACATTCTGATGCAATACAGAGAGAAAAACAAATGAAAGACAAATCATTTTTGAGCATAATGGAATAAACCAACCAGGTGGCAAAAAAGGGCAACACTAACCCAACACCGTCTCCTAAAACTCCCTTCACCACAACACAACGCAAAACTGCAGTACTGCACACCTACAAGACATCACGCAACAAACACCTACAGTAACTAAAACTAGTGATGGTACCTTTCTCTTCGTCCTCTTTGTCTTCATCTTCTGTATTGTCTTCCTCACCCCCATTCTCTTCTTCCTCACTTCTCCTCCAATCATTACTTTCCTCTTTTCTCTCAATTTCACTATCTTCTCTGCTTCCCTCCATCTCCTCACTACTGACACTTAAGCCATGAACTCTGTCTTTTCCTTCAAGGTTTTGTATATCATCCCACAGATCCCCATAGCCTGAACAGTGAGGGAAAAAACTATTGATTAACTTGTATGAAAAGGATACTGTATGTTTACGTGAACCACCAAAAAGATATACAAAAAAGCTTCTAGGTACTACAACAATACACAAACTCTGCAGCACATACTGTACATCACAGAATACACCAAAACATTCATCTAATAGTCTAATTGCTTATAGTTCCTGTAGTGTAAGGCAATGACAATTTACACACACACACACACACCATTCTATCAACCCTCAAGCTACCATCAGCACCAAAGACTTGCCTTCCATTGTTGGTTTCCTAAATGGTTTGACCAGCTCATCTAGTGATAAAAAGGTACATTGGACAGACTCAGTGTTCAGGTAATGTATCAAAGTGTGAAACAGAAGTGACGTCCCACTACATCCCAGTGGAGCAGCAGGATTCCTCGTTTTTCCTCGACCGTGTCTCTAAGTGCAGCATTAACAGGACATCTTCGAATCGGTACCTGCATTTGCAAAAGGCCTGGTGAAGGGTCTTCTGCTCACATCACTGTCCTCAGCTTCTTCTTCTCCTACATCTACCTCTGTGTAGAAGTTGCCAAGCTTCTGCACCAGTTCGGACACCTCGTCTGAGACTGGCACGGTCTCCAGGATCTGACAGGAGAAAAGTTGAAGTGTGAATGCGACAAGAAGGCAAAGTCAATTATTTCGCAGATTCTATTCATCTTTTAGATTTCCTTAAACTGTCTCACCAGCTGGATGTCCTCAACATAATTTTTCATGGCTTCCTCCTTCGTCATGCTTCCTAAATAGCTCCATGCATCCCTGGCAACAAAAGCAAGAGCTGAAGTCAACAAGTAAATGCTCTGTACTGTAGTGAAACACAGTCAACCTACCATTCCGCTTTTCCATAAGAGTCCCAGAATCCAGTTGGTCTGGGGATGTTGCAGGGCCCGGATGTAGCCTGTTTATAGTAACTATAGAACTTTAGCATCATGTCATCAGATGGCTGGAAAGCACCTGAGGGATGAAGAAAGCTAATTATAATAGGGCATTATTATTATTATCATCATCAATATAGGGCGTTATTATTATTATTATCAATATTGCTAGTATGTTTTATTTTATATTATGACACATGTGAGTATATTATTGCATGTAGGTCAGTAGACGGGGATAGAACGTGTTAGAATAAACAGGAGCAGCTTATCACCGTCTTCTGGCAAACTCCGCATCACTTTAACTGCAGCAGCAAATTTCGCCTCCAGGCTGTGTTTGCCCTCGTCATGCGCCATGCTCGGTGCCAACGGGGATGGTCTGAAGAAGTCCTCAAATCTAGAACAAGAATATAACGATCATCGGGACAATAACAGCAGTTTGTGAATCGTTTGGTGAGAAGCACGTCAGTCTGCTACAGACAGTTGCCGCTTGTGTTATCTGAGGAAGTGTGGACTGTTTCCTTAGAATATCGGAGCGAATAGGATAAATCTGCTCTGTCCGTTAAGCCCATTGCAGTCCAGTGCTAATAACCTACAACATTGAACCGAGATGTCTCCTTCTGTGGCGGATTTATTAGAAACTCACCATTACGTTCATATTCACCGGTGCAATTATTTTCTCATCAGCCCGCTGACTCTCTGCAGGCAATATGCAAAAATAAATCCAATCTCTGCTCGGGTCAAGGATGAGCCAAAGTGTCTACGGTTGAAGGGTAAACATATCTGGGAAATGTAGTTTTAACGGAGGCAACATTTGCAAATGGTGTCCCAAGACGTAGCACTTGCGTCCTCAAATCCCACAAACCCCTCTTAGAAAGGGGTTTATCGCAGGGCTGTATGGGAAATGTAGTACATTAAGTACTTCTACGCAAATCCAAGTTCTTTGTGTTTCTGATAAATTACCCCATAAAGCATCAAACGTTTTTTAATCTGTAGTTACCTTGCAGTTATACCCTTCTTCACTATAGTTATTAAAGATGAGTGTATTAAAATACGGTGCATCCATTGAGTTGAATCACTTACACTATGGAACCAAGTCAATAATAATAATTAAAGAAAAACAACTAAATAATAACAGGCTAAAGTTTAGGTATATGTATTGGACGAGATAACCCATTTCTGATTAATAACTATTATAATAATAATCCGAATCAGAAAGTGTTTTATTGCCATGTACAGTAAAGAACTCTTTGCAGTACTTGGAATTTGACCTTGTGTTAGGTGCAGCTACAGTGTCTACAGTACAAAGTAAGTCAGTTAGAATAAAATTAAATTCAATTAAATAGAAAAGCAAGTGAGTGTGCAAAAACAAGTGAAAGTGTAACTGTCCGTGGGTTGGGGGTGGGTCAACTGGGGACATAGGGCCACTGTTCAGCAAGCTGACTGCTGTGGGGAAGAAACTGTTCTTGTGCCGTGAATAATAATGATAATAATTATGATTATTATTACTATTATCACAGGGGGCATCGCAGTGAAATGTGATTGGTCCACTGCCCTCCTGCCTTGGCCTCTCAGCCAATCAGCGCTCGGCGTTTATTGCGTAGCCGCGATTTGTCACGGGCCGTTGTGAATCGGAGACGAGCGGCCCCACAATGCCAGGCGGGGGAGCCCCTTTCTCAGCTACGCCGCGCAGCATCACCGCCTCGTCTCACTGAGCAAAGACAGGGAGGAGAGAAATGCAAAGGGATGTAAGATGGCAGAGCTACAAATGCTATTAGAGGAGGAGATCCCCGCTGGCAAACGGGCGCTCGTGGAAAGCTACCAGAATCTCTCCCGGGTCGCGGAATACTGTGAGAACAATTATGTTCAGGTAAGAGGCGCTAACGGCCGCTACGTTCGGCCCGTTTATCGCAGATCTCCGTCGTGTCTGCGGTGCTTGTGTAGAAGTGAGTGAAACCCACAGGGGCAGGAAACGCGGGTCGTAGCGACACGGATCCTCAAACCGCTAGCTGCTCGTAGTGGCCTTTTTTTTCCGTTTCCCATCGGCGCGTTGGACTCGAGCCGCGGATCGGCTCCCGGTTCTGTTCTGTTCTGTTCTGATCCGGTGAGATCGGCCCCGTTGGCATTTCAACGCTACGGTCGACGTGCCCGAGAGCTACCGGGGGGGCTTCTAGAGGGTGTGTCGTTGTTTAGGACACACTGCGCTACCTGTAACGTTAGCTCACAACACCGACATGGAGAGAATCACGCATTCAGGCCACATAAGCGCGTAAGATGGACACGATCACCGTTAATCTCTCTAACTAGACGCTACTACTATAAGCATTGATGCATATTTAATGCACGAACTCAATGGTTAGGAGGCTTCTTTAATGTTAAGTGACTCACTATCACGTTCAGTTCCACATGGTAGTTCTTCGTTTTCGCCTTTGTGACGGGATCAGAGCGTTTATTTGCTTATTCATTATATAGGCCCGCTCCTTAAAGACTTTTATGGAGAGTCACGGGACATAAAAGGCTCGATACAGATATGTATGCACATCACTGAAGACGTGGCTCAGTCCATGTTTATGGATCATCTTCTTATAAATAAATTCATAGGTTATTAGTAGGTGTGTCTGCTCACTTTTACATAAACTAACTGGATATTAAACATGGGTGTGGAGAATGATGAATTGATTATTTTTTAAATATTTAATGCATTTGAAGACACTTCATTGTTGCAGGTGTGATTTCGTGTTATAACAAACCTAGAATATTGTTTTTGTCATAGGTGTTTATTTATTTATTCATTTCAAATGGTGGATTCTCACAGCCCAGCGTCTATATTTGTAAAAGCCATCCTAATACTACTCTGCCACAGTGAGAAGTGTGCCTGCTGACAGACGGGCACAGACCAGAAACCCCAACCGTGCTGCAGCATGGTCATTATTTTATTTATTTATTTTTGACTGCGGTGCTGAGATTACGCACACTTGTGCCGAAATAACACGTCGGATCACTTTAACCCGGTTGTCGCCATGAAATGCAATGTAGGTTACGCTGCTTGAATGCACATGAACTAGAAACCGACAGGCACCCTCAGCTGTGTTCATACTTTAATGTTCCTAAAACCTAATTTCATTTGAGGTCTCATATCTCCTTTAGCGGCCAGTTTATTTCTCATGGTGGGAAACCTGTCTCTTATTAAGGGAGGAGAGCTTAGGTACATGTAGCTAATATACTGATGCAAACATACACTCTTGAGGTTGTTGTGTGGATTTTGAATGTCATGGAAGCTGGATTGATAACATGCATCCATGACACGTATGCAAGTTCACTCACTTCCTTCTGCACCCTTTCTCCAAACGATTCCAGCATTTTCCCTGGTTGATGATGCTCACAGTTATGTAATTCAATATTTACTCCACATGTCACAAACTGTGATGCTTTGTGAAGTTTATACCAGCCCACAGCTAAAGGAAATGAAAACCACACGAGGCGTTGACAACAAACAGACATGTTCAGATCAGATTTTGACATGATTGATGTGTCCTTCACACCTTGACACGCAGCATCACGTTGCATGGAACGGAAACAAACAAAATGTCAATATTTGTATTAATGGGGGGGAACTCGTCAGAAGCATCATAGTGCATGGTTCTGGTCTTTGTTTGCATCATATCTAACGTACCAGCTAACAACATGAATGATCACATATTGTAAGCACAGTTCATCTTTCCACAGATTTGTTGCCTCATATGATGTTACATCTGTTCTTGCGTAGCTGCTTGTGACAGAAAAAGTTAGGATAGATTTACCTTATTACACCATACGATACGCAAATATATACTCAGCTTTTATTTACTTTGAAATAAATATTTTAAGCAAGAGTACATAATTTCTTTAGCAAACATTATTTTATATTTGTTGCAGAAAACACCCGCTAATCGTAATAAAATGTAAGAAAATGGGCATAAACCTGCAGGATTAACATTTTAAAAAATACTGTTTATTTATTCACACTATGCAGAGAAATGGCTAAATTGTGCAAAGACGACAAGCAGTGGATTCGGTGATATGTAAATCCCCCCTTCAGAGAGGCTGGAGTGGAAAAATGAAGGCAGTTTCATTTTTAGGATCAGGAATTTAAAATGAGCCATTTGAACAACTGAGAGCCTGTCACCTACAAAGTGACGAGTGGCAGGAAACCAGATGTCAGCTCTCTTAAGACCTTTGTATACAAAAATAGCAGCTCTCTGAATTAAATACTGACAGTTTGCTGTTTTTGAGACACAGCTGTAAACGGGTCTCTGCATTTATTCGGTTTTTACTCTTTCTTGATTCTTTTGCAGCATGTGGTTTGGCTGGGTAATACATATTTGAGGTTTGTTTTGAGGTTTTCAGAGACTTAGGTGTTCTCTGTAGGCAGACCTCAGGATGACCTGAAGATAGGTGAAGGCCCGTAGTTACTCTCTGACACCTGTGACCCCTCTGACTCATGCGCATGACATCGTTGCATCATATCACCTGGTCTTCTGTGCAATGTATTGACCAAGAAACAACTATATTTTAGCACTTTGGTAATATTGAGTCTGATGCGTCACAAAAAAGTGAAGCTTTTACAGGAGAGAGTGAAGAAGATAAACAGTTTGCAGTGATGAGACGCAGGCTATTATTGCCTGGGGTTTCCTTCGCAGGATGTTCTTAGAGTTCCTGCTTCTTGTTAGTGCTCGAATGACTCAGATATTTTGCAATAAGAATGTAATAATAAAATGTGCGAGGGCCCGTTCGAGAGTTGGAGGAAGTGCTGAGTAAACACACTTTCGCTGTTGCCTGTGTGTTTCACAAACGGCAACAGATGCTGTTTGCAAGAGGGTTTCAAAGTAGCATCAGGGCAGGTAAACCTGTTGTAAACAGTCTTTCTCTGTGGCACTTAATCTAAATTATGACCACAAGTGGCATTCTATAAACTACTGCAGGTATTAATTCACCTAATTGAAAAACAAAAGCAATGTGGCAACTTCTGCTGAATGTAATTATCAGTGCTGGTCCTTGGAACATGCCAGACTGATTCCCCGTGAGGCTGCTTTATCCCCGTTTTGTGTCCAAACTATAAATATGTTCATTCAACCCCTCTGCTATTTAAAGGTGTCCACAAACAGATGGTTTGTGCAGCCGGGTAGAGATTTTGGGACCCTAGGAAGCGTCTTGGCATTCCTGCCCACTGGCTCAACTCCTACCATGCACCTGTTCCGTGTTGTTCAGCCAAGTTATTCGGAAGTTATTGTTGTCCAATTTTCAGCTGCTTTGCATTCCACGAAAATCGCTCCCCTCAGAGAATCCTACACTCACGCGAGAGCGCTGTGGTTTAAAAAAAAAAAAAAACAAACCCTGAGAATGAACGGCTCTGTCGGGCGCTGCTCGTTCGTTTTACTCAACTGTGTTTCCTTATCTACCTTCACTTCCCCTCCACAGCTCTGACGTCTCCTCTTCCTTTGTCTTCCCTCCCTCTCACTGCCAGGCTCAAGATAAGAAGAAGGCGCTGGAGGAGACCAAGGCCTACACCACCCAGTCTCTGGCCAGCGTGGCCTACCAGATCAATGCCTTAGCGAACAATGTGCTGCAGCTGCTGGACATCCAGGCCTCGCAACTGCGCCGCATGGAGTCATCCATCAACCACATCTCTCAGGTACGAGCCTCGGTTTTGGAACGTACACGTAGAGAATGGATGCATAAATTGCATACCACCCATTAAGGCTAGTTTAAAGTGAGCCGGTGAGAATGTGTAGTGCACATAGGTGGTTTGTGTCATCACTGATTTCCTCATTCATGTCACCCAGTAGCTGACACATTAACTCATTCTAAAGATGGATGGACAGGATCACGACTATGGCTCATGCTGGAGCTTCCAAACCTTCACAGCAGTCCCTCCTGCTTCATCAGCAATCCTCTGTCTTTCCCAACTCTCTCATGCGGCCGCCCTCGTCTGACAGCTAGTGAATGTCCCCTTCCCCTCCCCCGTGTGCTTCATTAAGCCTGCCAGAGATGAAGTGAAAGCCTGACACCAGCACTCTGGCCCGACGAGCGTTTTAGCTCACGCTTTAGCCCACGGGCTGCCAGATGGATGGAGAGACAGGTGCAGTGTAATGCAGAGCTGGTCTTTGATCGATCTTTAATATCTGATCATTGGTTCTTTTATGTTCACCCCTTTTAATGCTGTAATGTGAACATTTGCCTGCCCATAGGTAGAGAAACTGTTGAGTCAGAGTGGTCGCTAAGAGACGGGGGAGCGTTTTTCTCTACAGCCCCATTTGGATGGGATTAACAAAATTGGTGGGGAGGGTATGAGTGACACAATGTTCACGGTGGTCTGTGGTAATTTAGCTCATCATTCTTCACCAGAAAGTCTTCACCAGACTTTAAGGTCGATTTTAAACTCTAAAAAAAAAACAAAAAAAGAAAAAGCCAGGTTTATCACCTTGACTTCCCCAACGATATCACAGGGGAGACACTTTGTCGGACACGGTTGTGTGTGTGTGTCTGTGTGTATGTGAGAGTGTGTGTGTGTGTGTGTGTCTGTGTCCCCGGGCACATTACAGACAGGAGCTACTATAAGCCAACTGACCAAATCCATCCGAAATACTACAGAGCATTTCATGAACATTATATAAATACAAGGACAAGCAGCTTTATTATTTCTCACAGCTGCAGTTTAGACTTTTGACAGAAGCAAAAGCAAAGTGGAGGTAGAAACACTGAACAGCTGCATTAGTCCATGAATTTGTAACATCAGTAGTTTTCTGCATTTGAAAACACTGAGTGAATTTAATGAAACAGATGATGTCACATTGGAGTAGGATGCTGTAGTTATTATTACTGCTGTACTTGCCGCTAGTCGTTTTATTTATGGAAAGTCCACATAAGAAACTACACACAGGAAGTGGTGCATTATATTTTTTGTTTGATGCAGGTTGTTCTAACTAGGACAGGAAAAAAGCACCGCTTGTTATATTATATCTCTCACTGTAGTCCTCCTGGTGGGTTTCTGACTTAAAAAAACAACCATGAACACGCGTATCTCCCTGAGGCTTGAATTCATTATTCCAGAAGTGAAATGAAATGAAAAGTGAAGAAGAAATTCAATGATATGTCGTTTGAGTTTGCCAAGTATTTTTCTGGCTTCGCATGTGCAAATTGTGTTGGCTAGAAAGAGTTAAAATGGGATTAAAACGAGAGAGTGGCCCAGCGTAGCTGCCAAGTCCAGGACCCATCTCCGGAGGATTTAAAAGCCCACAACAGGACAGGCTGCCACAAAATTATACAAGAAATGCTGCTGCTTCGCTGCAATGAAATTAAATCAGTAGCTGGCCATTTGTCTCCTGTGTGTGAGTGTGTTTCAGTCATATTGAGTAGTTTTTGTGTATTATTATTATTATTATTATTATTATGTGGGCAAACCAAACCCAGTGCACTTCTAGACCAAGCTGAGCTGCTTCTTCTAGACCCTACTATCCCCCTGCCCCTCTTTTACTTTTCGATTTCCCCCCAGAAATGTTCCAGAAAGTAACACAGTGACCCCTCATCCATTTATCAAATACCTTCTGCTTATCATGTCGGGCGTTCAGAGGCCACGCCGCATTCATAATCTCTCTGGCCTGTTGTGGGTCAACTGAACCACGTCAACTGGCTCCAGCTATTCCAAGCTCTGGACTCCATCCGTTATCTCTGAGGATGAGCCATACCGTCCTACCATCTGAGTGACAAGCACAGGAAGTTGGTATGGACTACAGCTTGTTCCGTTGGGCTGTCAACACTCACCGTTTCTAAAGCACAGGTTGATTTGGCTGATACTGCTGTTTTACCAGATATGGCAGTTGACGCTACAGCTGTGCCAACAGCTTTCGCAGACACACTGCAGAAATCCCGCAGGCAGCCAGATGTTTATTAGAATAAAGAGATTAGGAAAGAAAATGGGCTTGAGAGAGCACAGGAAGGGCAGATAGAGGCCCGCTGTCACGATTAGGTAACGGTTGTGTCCGTATGTTTCATAAAATCCTTTTTAGCAATACGTGTGCAGAGGAAATGCTGAAAGGAAGCTGACAGAGCAGGTCATGGTTGTTTTTGGGTGGAGTAGATACAAATTGTAGTAACACCGTTTGCTTATTTTTTACAAATTCTGATACGTCCATCTTAGCCAGATATCTCTGTCCTCGTGAGTTTTCTTTTGCTCTATTCTTCAATCCCCTTCTGCTCGCGCATCAGTGGCAGGAAATAGGCGGGTCCCTTTTCTCACTTCCCAGACGAAGCTGGGCGTGTCCTCTCAGTTTCCTTTCCTAAAGAAAAGAGCCCAGCATATCTTGTTTGCCGCACACACAGAGTTCATGTAGTTCATGAAGTGAGGCACTCATGGGTCAACTTCACAACGGCTTTCAGTGTTTTCATCTTTTTATCTCCAATGAGAGAGAGGCAGAGGCAGGTGTAGCTGTGAAGCTCACAGGTCGACCAGATGTCTAAGTGATGATTTCTTTTTTTTTTTCCTCCGGGTTTCTTTCCCTACCTGCATCTCTCAGTCCATCCATCATTCATGAACTGAAGTCCATGCAGAAACCTGCTATGAGTGACTACTGTGAGGGATGATGACTGTAACAGCAGGAGAAATGGAGGTCACTGGTTTTTTTTTTTTTTTTTAGTAGGTCGTAGAACAAGGGGGTTAGAGG
Organism: Macropodus opercularis; assembly: GCA_030770545.1. NCBI lineage: Eukaryota > Metazoa > Chordata > Actinopteri > Anabantiformes > Osphronemidae > Macropodus > Macropodus opercularis. The sequence continues at coordinate 4,811,340 of CM061105.1, forward strand.
ACAGCTTCATTAAAACAGCCCCAGGGTGTAGGCCGTGGCATGAGAATAGTGGGTCAGTAAGACTTCAGAACGTTGAACACTGGCACTCGCATCATCACTACAGCTCAAATAATGTTCAATAAATGATAACAGAGATCTTAAAATCAAATTAACTGATCTTCATAGCAAAAAGGTGACCTCAGGTGAACTCTAATATGATTCTGATCAAAATACAACGAGTTCTCAGACAGACATTTTGCATGTGGTCAGTGTTATTCCTGCTTTGCCCAAACATGTGGATGCAAAGGGTTTGGATTCCAAACTAATCCACTTTGAAATTTTGTGTATTAACAATTCTTTTGTTGTATCCCACCTCTCATGCCTCAGTGTATTCTCCCTCACAGACAGTGGATATTCATAAAGAGAAGGTGGCTCGTCGGGAGATCGGCATCCTTACCACGAATAAGAACACCTCTCGCACCCACAAGATCATCGCCCCGGGCAACATGGAGCGCCCCGTGCGCTACATCCGAAAGCCCATCGACTACACGCTGCTGGATGACGTAGGACATGGCGTCAAAGTAAGACCGATTTTGCTCATTATGTCAAATGTTTGTGGTTTAGTGTCAGGCGATAAAGCTCAGAAACGCCTAAAAAAAATATTACAAACGCTGTTTCCAGAGGGAAATTTGCTTTGCTGACTGTGACTAAAACGCTTTGCCTGTCCAAGACTTTTGTTCAAGCTCAGTAACGACTTCCTAAGCTGGAGGTTATTAGGAGTGTGGGTGTTTGTGTGCGTAGAGGCCAGTGTTCATGAAAAAAAGAAGCATCTCAGCCAAGTGTTACTCACACCCTCAAGTCCCCTATTGAATCATAGCAAAAATATTCTTTCAGCCCTTTTCCGGCTCTTTCGCATTCAGTTTATGTCTCTCTACATGATCCGTCCATTCTCTCCTCTTCCCGTTGGCTCCTTTTTGCCTCAAACACCAGAATCTTTTGTGCTGTATGTGTGTAAACACAGTTACGTGCTCTGATTGCTGCTGGTATAGATTTCCACGGCGCCTTTTGAATCTCCATTTCTATTCCTCCTCTTTCTGTCTGCATTTGTTAGAGATAGAGACTGTTTGCTAATTTTCAAACATCCACTGATTCAAATTCAGAAGCGTGTGCTTCCTCAGAGGGCCGGCTCACGCTGAGACCCGTTTGGCCTGGATCGCTATGCAAATGAATCATCATTCATGAATGCTGCAAATGATAGAAATGGTTGAAATCACTGCAGAAACGTAAGTTTGCCAGATATTAAGATCAAATTCTGCATATTTCTGTCAGAACACTCTCTTCTCCACATGTGTAAACAATTCAGAAGGATTTACCAGACTAGATACAAACGCAGAGAGTGTCTTAGTAATGCATGTATGTGGGTCTGTTTAAATATTTGATCTGATGTCCATGGTGCGTTCATGCTGTATAGGAAATAGCAGCTTTTTAGCCCTCCATCCTTACAGCCTGTTCATTCAAGCGTTCTGTACAAGGCACAGTTTTTCATTCAAGTAAGACTTCTCTTCACACATTCACAGGGTGAGGTCTCTCACCCCTGCCTCACCCCTCCGCTGTAGTAGCCTTTATTAGCATTACTGCCAGTTACCAGGGTGACGTAGTTTGAGCAGTCTCAGCACCTCACTGCTGTGATTTATGACCTCACTGTGCTTTTATGCAACACTTAAAACTTGCAGCTCAGCCAGTGCTTATTATGTTTAGTGAGTATTAAGTGTTCGTATGTATGTAATACGTACAGTAAGTGAGCCTCATTCTGATGCAAATGCACAAACCTGGCAGTTTAATACTGTTTGTATGTGTTTAATCCAGACAACTACTTAGCTGGATAAATTCAGATATGCTACTGTATGATTATGTAAGTTGTAAAAGTTAGAGAAGTCGTTGATATGCTATACATGAACCTGATCACGTGTTACTAAAGATCACAGTGAGCTGCAGTCCTAAACGTGACCAATCCTGTAAATACTGTTTAATGGTATAATCCAGACTGTTCACATACAGGTGTATTTTATTTATTCTGTTCTTTTAATTTATTATTCCTTATTAACTTTAGCAGAAGAAAATGTAACTGCTACTGGTAATTTCCAACCAGTCACACTCAGTGTAGCTACTGTCTTCGTTCTTTTAATTTAGCATTTTCTTTCAAGAATATGCACTGGATAGAAAAGTTGTCGTGGGGAATATTAAAAACCTTGTTTCTATCTCTATAATAATTTTTAACCCCTACCCAATAAGCATGTGTTGTCTGTCTTCTCTTTTCGCCTGCTTGCACTCAGTGGCTTAAGGCCAAGGTAAGAGATGGTTGCCTTTCTTTTTAAGCTGTTCATGCCAACTGCCCATGAACAGGTGATGGACATAAAATGTTAATGCTTTATTGTGTTTTCATATGTGTTTATGTATTATTAATTAGTGTGCTAAGCATTGTCATCAGTAAAGGTTAACAGGAGATATGAAACATTATATTTATCTTATACTCATATTTGCATGCAGTATTTCTCCATACAAAGCTGGTAGTCCCCTACTGTAATTAGATGCTCAAGGTTTGCTTAGTCATTTAGAGGTTGTCTGAATAGTCACTGGCAGGTAAAACACTGCTGTCGGCTGTATGCAGCTTAAGCAGAATGTACAAAAGCAGTGTTTGACGTGGACTTTACTCCTCTAGCAACATGGGAACAACGCCGCAGGGCGAGGAGGGACGCTTTCCAGAACCACCCCCCCAACGCAGAAACCCCCGAGCCCCCCAATGGCTGGTCGTGGTACCTTGGGGTAAGACCTTTACTGTGGCTCAGAGCCAGAATACTTTTATTATCAGCTTAAAGGTCTTAAAACATTATCTGAGCATAGTTCCCGAAGTGTTTCATCACACTTCATAAGGATACTGAGAGTGAATTCTCTTCACGAACAGGCGTAACACTCCCTACAAGACTCTTGAGCCAGTGAAGCCTCCGGTGGTGCCTAATGACTACATGACGAGCCCAGCCCGACTGGGCAGCCAGCAGAGCCCTGCCCGCACAGCCTCGCTCAACCAGAGGCCCAGGACACACAGGTAGCTCACAACCTCTCTTCTCATTTCTGGCTCTAACATTTAATCTGATGCTGGAAGAACTGTGTCACGCAGATGTTCTGAAAAGTGGATCACACCTGCCCATGGTCACGTTCTACAAGAAAGAGTCAGCGTGTAGGAAAAAGTGTAAGAACTCAGTCAGGAAACTCACCAAAGTGAGCCACAGCTGTCAGAATGATTTGTAATTCTTATAAATATTAGTCTGGTAAATTCAGGAAACTAACCCAAAGAGTCCAAGGTAGTAAACAGAAGTTCTGTTTTTTTTTTTCAGATGTTTTTTCTGAGCAGTTTTATTACAAAACCTAATGAGATAATTCAGTCCGGTCATCAGTGAATAACCTGCTACATGCAGTTTATTAATTTATTTACTCAAAGCCAATGCAAAAACCATTTACCAGCTTCTTGTCTTCCCACTGAAGGGCGTGGATGCAAGAGCACAAATGTGTTAGACTAGACTTACTGCAAGTAAGGGATTCAATAATCATTTCTTAATTGTGTTCAGAGTCTGATCACCGCCTGAGTCAGATCCAGTTAGATTCCAGATGGTGCTCAACATGTTTTTGTTTCACTGTGAAGCGGCAAATGTAGCCACATGCTCCCAGATTTGTGTTCGCTGTTGTGCGAGTGTGCCCGACAGCGTGCTCTCACAGTCGCTCTGGCAGAATGTTGGGAATGGCGGGTACGACACGTGAGAGAGGATGCCACGTTGGTCTCACGCTTCCTCTTTCTGCAGCGGCAGCAGTGGTGGCAGTGGCGGCAGGGAGAACAGCGGGAGCAGCGGGGTCGGTGTCCCTCTAGCCGTTCCCACACCCTCCCCTCCCAGTATGGGGCAAGGTGAGTCTCCATAGCTCATCACAGGTCAACTCATTGTGTCATATCTGCCACTGGAAGGAAATCAATTTACTTACTACTAAGCATACTCTGCATTTTAATTTGCAACGTCTTTATACGTAATGGTGTCACAGAATTACATGTGTTTAATAACCTTAGTCACATGAACAAATGTGATTCTGAAATTTTTAAAAAAATTATATTTAGCTTTATGATTATGTGTTTTAAGCTGTAATAAATAAAAGAGTAATTTAACTTTTTTGTACTTGAAGTAGGTTTGGAGCTAAAATCCTCTAAGTACCAGTCAGGAATACTGGAGTATAATGATGCTTTTTGGTTCCCACTCTGGTCCAGATCATTTTCTCTCATTCAACATCATCACATTCACTCCAATTGAACACAGATTAAACGTGGGCAGAGAATACTATGAATAATACATCAAGTGTTTTACAAAATGTTGAGGAAATGAGGCAAATTAGAACAGCAGGCCCAAGAAGAGAGAAATGTATTAAAGTGCTTAGGTTTTAAATTTTTCATCTCCAATAATGTTGTATCAACTGAATGGATGTACTTGTACTAATAGCAGGTCACCATTTTTACTGTGCAGTACTACAGCTACTGATACTTAATTTCGTGTGGCTGTCTTCGTGTTTCTCCCACTCATGCAGTGGCGACATCCTCGGCCTCAGTCCCCCAGGGCCCCGGCCTGGGTCCCATCCCGATGTCCCAGTTTGGCACAATCTCCCGCCAGATCTCCCGTCACAACTCCTCCACCACGTCCTCGGCATCCATGGTGTCGGCCACTGGCACGTACCGCCGCGCTCCCTCCGTCTCCTCCCAGCAGCCCCACATCAACGGGGGCCCAGCCTACTCGCAGAACTCAGGTAACGTGTGGAGAAGTTAATATGTACAGTATCTCCTCAAGTATTAAAACTAAATGTAAATTAAAAAAACGATGGATGAAGAATGAAAGGATGCCAACTCATTGTCCATTATTATTATCAGTTGGCTGAAGGAAGCTTCTCACTAAAGAGAGACAGACCATGTTTCAGGGCAGAAAACGCATAAATTGACGCTAGAAAAGAAAAAACCCAGCACATGGACATATTTTCTGTGAGAAGATTAGGATTTATGGCGGCTCTGAGCTATTCTCTTCTAATGGCTTCTCTCTCAGAGGACAAGTGTCATCTTTGGCACAGAACGCAGGAGGAGGAGACTGTCTGTCTCATCAGGAAAAAGGGAGACGATGATGCAGCACCTTATCCGGGAGCTTTAACTGGGGCGTTCTGTCATCGCTGTCAGTGAAATTTAATCGAAGTGAAAGATACGTTTAAGTTGGCGGCAAGTGTGATGAAACTTTCACGGCAACAAAGAGTTAGTTCTGGTGCGCCAGGGAGCTCCCTGATCTCCCAGGTTGTAGCTGCGGATGGATGTGGGTCTGCAGTGAGAGCAGGCTGGAATAATAAGACATGCCCAGAGATTACAGACGCCATTCCATTAAATTTGGTTTATGAGTCAGATCTGGCCGGCCTGTGAGTGACATCATTCCTTTGAGTGAGGACAGCTGTGTTTTTTTTTTCATGTGCTGACCTTTATTGTTTTCAGAATTGGACGCTGTGGTGCTTAACTTAAAATGGATGCTGATGAGCAGCGCTTTGCAGAGGACGCGTTGCGTTGGGAATCTGCAAATGAGCTGCTCAGCAGTGCTTCCCGCACTGTTCTGCTCGCTCAAAGACTTTCCTCTGCTCTACTTTTTGCCTTTCGCGTCTTTATGTTGTCTTTTGTTCTTTCTCTCTTTCTCCCCGGCCATCGCTTCCCTCGCGGCCTGGCTCTCTGCTGCTCCTTCTGCTTCCTTTGCGGGTGTTGCTGCTTCAGTGTCTGTGGCTCCTCCACCTCCTCCCATGGTCCAGCTGACCCCACAGATCCCTCTGACCGGCTTTGTAGCGCGAATGCAGGAGAGCAGTAAGTACTTAACACAGATGGTACACAGACATGCAGTCAACAGTAATTAATATTTACTGTCTGTGCATTTGATGCATGTATCTGTCTTCTGTGACTTCTATGAATATGACTCGTATCATTTAAAAACAAACCAAAGTCTCCACATCCACAGAATAATTCCTCTCCATACAGTCCATATTTTAAATCTCTGTATACCTGCGCATTGCTCTGAAATCAGCCTCCATGCGCTGGCACACATTTTTTTTTCTGCTCTGTGGCCTGCTACACGCAGCACTCATTTTCTCGCGCTGTATGGGATGTCGAGCGGGGAACTCACGCCCCTCGGATGTCTGTCTGTTGCCATGGCGATGGATCAGCGAAAGCCGGCCGTTCGGCACTCGCTCTGTCGGCTGTGGAGAGAATATGTGACCTGATTCAGCACCCACCTGTCTGTAGAGACGCAGCGCGTGGAGCTCGTGGGCCCAAGTACAGTCAGTGTCTGAGACTATACAGTAGCTATTGTTGTAAAGTAAGGTAGCTCTTAATGCTTAAATGGATTCAAAATCACTTGTTAGACCAGTGTAAAACCTGTAGATGCAGTATGTTTGTGGAGTTGAGTCATGGCAACTGGACTTTGGACCTGGTTGGAAACCATCCTTTGGTGTATTATCGTCCGTGTTTTAATTGAAGAACAGGATTATGAATTAGTGAGATAAGACTCAAAGATTTTTTCTTTAATTGCTGGACCTGGACAAGGCTGAAAGGAGATTTGGAGCAATAGGACTCTGGAGAACAGGAGGCTGCGGCATCCGTGGATGAGTCAAGTCGAGCTTTAAAATTCCCACCATCACGTCATCTTCAGCATCTTCATCTCATTTTCGTTCTTTTAATGTTGCAACATAATATTTGCTGTCGTCAAAACTATTAGCATGTAGCGGTGGTGGTGAACCAGAACCGAATGTGGCTCACATGACCCCAGTCCAGGATCAGATCAGGACCACAAGCGTCTCATCTTTGTGTCTACCTCCTTTAGTAACAGACAGCCCGGCTCCACCTCCTCCTCCCCCACCCGAGGACATGGGTGTGTTCGAGGAACCGTCTCCCCCTCCTCCTCCCCCACCTGTCGACTATGAGGAAGAAGAGGCGGCAGTGGTTCACTACAGTGACCCGTATGCTGATGGAGACCCGCACTGGGCACCCAAGGTTTATTTAGAGAAAGGTTTGTGTCGGGGAAAGCCGCGCAAGTTGGGGACACTTTTTTGTTGTTGTTGTTGTTGTCTCATTCTTATTTGTCCTATTCTTATTATTTCCCTAGTTGTGGCCATCTATGACTACACCAAGGACAAGGAGGATGAGCTGTCCTTCATGGAAGGAGCCATCATCTACATAATAAAGAAAAACGATGACGGCTGGTTTGAAGGCGTCTGCAACGGCGTCACCGGACTCTTCCCAGGAAACTACGTTGAGTCCATCATGCACTATGCTGACTAAAAAAAAAAAAAAGAAGAGAGAGAGAGACAGAAACTAAAACCCACCCGGAAGAGCACTGCAGTTTTGACCAGAGGTAAAACCAGGACCGTGTACAGATGTACAGTATGCAGTGCAGTGATAACAGCTCCCGTTTTCATTATTGAAGTGCCATGGTGAAGTCTTTGGATAATGGTTTTCTTTTTTTTTTTGGGGGGGGGGGGGGGGGGGGGGGGGCTTGTGCCTGCACGGTTTTATTCTGCTCTGATAAAATAGTATTACACATTAAAGGAGAGCGCCGAAGCTTTGGATGGCCGGGTCTGTTAGTTTACACTGTGGACGTTTCTATCGACACTCACCTTTTGCTTCAGTACAAAATGACATAAGAATACTTCAAATAATACAGTGTGCAGCAAGTCTAGTTGTAGTGTTAATTTCCAATATTTCGAATTACGATTTCACTGGACACACGACGCAGTGGAGCCTTTTTCCGGCCAAGTCCCTGCACAGACGCTCCTGCTGCTCCATGTTCACTGTAGACCGTCTCTTCCCTCCTTTTAAAAAGCTCCCATCTTATCTTACCTTCTCAGAAAAGGACAAACAAACATCAACAAGTGCTTTTAGGACACGACTGAATGTTCCATGCAGGTGTCCGAGTCACGAGATGTTTAAGAGGGAACGAGCAGCCGGGAGTTGTGCATTTACTGTGCGCTGCGTCGGCGAGGATGCTGTTCAAAAGGGTGCAGTGAGTGTAAAGAATACGTTAAAAAAAAAAAACAACCCACGAAACCTGTTTCGTCTTTCTGGTGAAGTTTCTTTCTGTTCTCTAACTTGTATATAAACTGTAACGTGACAAGCTGCCAGTACAGTACATTTGTCAGTTAGCGTGTTTCACCTGTGAGTTTCCATCAGCGTCAGTGGAGGTGGTGCCGAGACTGGAAAGTATTTTTGTTTTTGTTTTTGTTTATTTTTACTTGAATATTAAATGTACTCATCGCTCACCGTGCCATTTGTCTTTGCCCAGGCAAAGCGGCCATGTGTAAATATTTATTTTTCTACATTCAGTCTGAACAGAATCACTCTGATCAGCGTTGCTCTTTGTTGCTGATGCTGTCCAGCTACTGTAGCGGAGCTCGGAGAGGCTCTCATCCGAGCAGAGGAAGGACTTGGTGCGTTCCCGCGTCGTTTCCCGTTTTACGTTGGAATAGCTGCGACGACTCCCTGATTTCGATCGGCTGCTCCCTCCGGTTTCTGGTGTGGTGCTTTACATCGGTGCTCAATAACCATAATCACCACAACACAAACGACCTCAAAACAAGACTACTCTGCATAGAAATGTAACCAATTGTTTTACTCTCCTTTCTTTGTTCCAGAGTGCGAACATCATGATTTTGATTGTAATCCTCCATCACCTCTGCGTTGTGGTGAATGTAGACAACTCAACAGTAATGTGCAACAACTAGAATCAGTCTGCTACTTACATTTTATGTCTGAATACGTCGGGGAATGATATGGAAGGACAACTTCCTGAGGTCTTAAAAGCTGCAATATAAGATGCCTGTTCCTGTAAAGTGATTGTCGGTGCAAACTAGAACTCGCTCTCGCTGTAATGTTAACATCTCAGAATTCGTGTTTGTAATAAGTCGCATGTACTCGGGAAGTGATGGACAATGAACATCAACCTTTTATTTTGAAATGGAACCAGCGGCGGCTACACACACACTAGAGCGGACTCAAATCAACAGAATTCATCCAGCCTCTGCTCCAGAAAGCAGTGAATGATTTATCACTATACATCCCATTCTTGATTGTATTTTTTTTTTATTGTTATGTGAAAAAACAACAACTTTTTCTACCTAATCTTTTTCTAGCTTTGCATTAACCGTGTCTTTATGTCTAAGGCTGCCGAGGCAGGTTTGTCCAGCAGTTTGTCATTAAAGCATTTATTTATACTTTTTTTCATAGAGAAATCATGAGACAACCTCTGACGTGCAGAACTTTGTAATGTTTATCACTTAATGTCTAGCATTTCAGGACATCACAGGTCAAGGCGCCTTTCTTCGATGTGTGTTTTCTTATCCAGTGTGGAGTACAAAAAAAAAATAAAATAAAATAAAAAGATCAGTAACTTAAATGTCCAAGGGAACAGAATTCAATATTTGTCTTCAGATCCCAGTTTGTACATAGGATGTGTCGATTGAAATTTATGTACAGACTTTTTGTAATAAACAGTCCACTGAAACTATGAAGAGAACCATGTGTTTTGTTCAGTCGTGCCTGTTGAAACTGAAATTAAAATGTTATATACTGTACTGTGCAAAAGTTTTAGGCAGGTGCGAAAAAATGCTTTCATAATATAAATGATTGTTTATTTTTGTCAATTTACAAAATGCAAAGTGAGCAAACAAAAGTAAAATCTAAATCAAATCAATATTTGGTGTCACTACGTCGCTACTGGCCGCCACAGAGCCCTGATCTCAACATCATGGAGTGAGTCTGGTATAACATCGAGGATGTGAGAAACCAGATGTTGATTCAATTTAGATTTCTCTTTTGTTCATTCACTGCATTTTGTTCATTTATGACAATAAACGTTTAACAAGCATTCTTTGTTTTTTCACGCCTGCATAGTACTCTAAACAATAAATATATATATTCAATATTCACTTAAAAAGACAATCCTGTACAACAGGCTAAGCCGAATGTAACCTACATGTAGATGACCTGATCTGATATTTCGACTTTATTATTATCTGTCCAAGAATCAAATGCATGTCGGAGAATAAGCTGAAGCAGACCCTGTTACACAGCCGGAGGCGGAGGTGCGTCTTAAACCTGCGCGTGTCCTGGAGGAGGGGGTGGGATGAAGTCAGGTGGTGGTTCGGATGGGTAGGATTCAGCATCTGTGATTATGGGTGGAGAGGGCTGGAGCGCTGGGGCGATGGGAGCGGCGTGGCTCTTGGGTGTTTCTGGAAAGACGGTTCGTACGGGGGGGTTGAATGCATCATTTCATCTCACTCTGTAAGACGGAGCAGCTCAGGTCTAAGTGTGAGCACCGACCTTTGTGTGCAGCAGGCAGGAAGGTTTGCAGGGTGGACGCTCTCCTCACGGCTGCCTGATAGTTGTGATACAAGACGGCCCCGTACTGGACACACACACACACACACACAGATAGAGGACACGTGAATTTGGATTAGGGTTGTGAACCCCTGCTGCCAACATCGCAGTGTGCGACTCTAACCTTGGCTATTCTGATGGCGTTGACCCACAGCAACAGTGTGTGCTCGTCCTCGCAGCACAGGAACTTGATGTAGTGCGACTCTTTCTGGATGCAGGGATGCTGGGGAGCGGTACAGGCTGAAGCATTAGTGTTAGTGTCTCTGCTTATGTGTTTAGACACACCGCAGCCGGCAGAGGGCGCTCCACACCAACATGCTGTTTCTAAATACCACAAAACTAGCTGCCACAGCATCTGTAGTATGGAATGAATGTCCAATTTAAAAAAAACCCAGCTGTGACTATAAACACAGTTACTATTTGCTGTTTTATTCTCTGCTTTGGGTTTTATTCTCATTCCGACAATCTGTGAGAAAATCCACATTAAATCAAGCTTCTGTTGTTCTTTCTATTCTAAGCAGGACATCCCCCACTAATTTACTCCCACTTACCATCATTCACTGTCATCATTACCTCTACCCAATAATCATCCCACCCACTTTCCTCCAGCCAATCAGCTCACTGAGTTCACACACAGCCACTGGCACACAATCCCTGCGTTCACTCAATGAATATGCTGATGGATTGCTACTGATCATGTGTTGTTTCGGTATTTTCTCGAACTTACCGAGGCTCTAACGGTTGACGCTGGTGCGCTTACCTTCAAGATGAAGCAGGAGTCGGTGGGAGCTCGGTATTTCTGTTTGTAGTTGTGGGTGGTGTATATGCTGACATTGTCGAAACGGACGAAGCAAACCAGATCACTGGAGGACTGGAGCGGAACAAAAACATCGTAAAACAAATTACACTGTCGCTGGTAGAAATGTGGAACATGTGCACGCCCTGCATTTGAGTGAGTTCTTGCCCCAGATCCTTTCTGTCTCCACACTTTTTGGTAAAAGTTATTCAAAGCACGTTTGTCTCATCAGGCCATAAATATGTGTCCCAGAATTTTGGAGGCCCGTCTCAGTACCTTTTTGGCAAATTCCTGTCCCTCCTGTGCTTCCTGCTAATAATGAGTGGTTTTCATCACCTGGTGCAGCCTGTACTTTTGTTCGTGACGTCTTCTGCCAATCGTAGACTGTGTCACTACTGTTGTTTCAGAGCCTTTCTTGTCATCATCATCTACAGCAAAACAAATGAAGGAATTGATCCTGACTGCTCCGGTGCTTCTGAAGGGAAAGTGTATGTGACAGTGAATGCTGCCTCAGCTGTTGGTTTGAATATGACAGCTGGATTCTCCTTTGTCTAATCACTCTGGCTTTTTGTTTTTTTTTGGGGGGGGGATCCTCCGCTCACTAATTTCGCGTGGCTGTCAGATCTTTCACGTTGCTTCCTCGTGATTTGCACATCTGTCTCCCATCTATTTCTCCCTCTTGGATGAGCACGGCTTCGTTTCGCTGCTCTGACTCTGACATGTTTCTCGCTAACAGTGGCAAGTCATCAGGGAGGTCTAACCGCTACTTCACTGTGCCAACATCTCCTCAACTTGAGCTGGTAACATACTGTATGAAAAAACTGACACATAAAGGCAGAAGCGTCTTTAAACCACAACCATTAAGTCCATTTTTGAAAAAAGCAATAGTCTTAGTGACTTTATTCGTCATTTTGTTGCTTAAATTGTTCCAGTGGTCAGCATTTATTATTGTAAACATAATAAGATTATTTATAACGTCCGTTTAATCATCTTATTAATAGCGTTCTAGCTGTAGCTGTCCAGCCAACTCTGGTTATAGGTCAACACATTTTAACTATGTGTGAGTTTCTGTTGTGTGTGGTTCACAAAACCAAAAACATGTCTTTCACATCATTTAGCAGAACTCTCTGCAGGCAACGTGGGAGTTTCCTCTACACAAGGTGCTAAAACTGAGAGTGTTAGCAGCAAGCTCTAAATGTTCAATGTTCAATGTGTCCTTTTGTTTTGTCGTACCTTTGTTTTTCCTTTAGGTACGAAGTAGATGCCCGAGGCCCTGAGGACAAAGTAGCGAGGTTTCCAAACCCTTTTCCCATTGTCCTTGAGGTGCAACGTGCCCTCGAGATCAGGAACAATCAGAGCAGAACCTCCAAAATTCTCCTACAGATAAAGAAATAACGAGAAGCAGTCTGAGTGATTGATGAGCGTTAATTAAAGCCGCAAGCCGGAAACGACTTCGTTTGGAGTGTCGGAGCTCACCTTGATTAAAAGTTGTTTGGCTTCCTCGTTAATCGTACTCAAACTCGTCTTCTTCTTCTTCCACATGTAAAACAACTTCAGGGGCAGAAAAAGCACGGCTCTGTTTAGTGAGTTTGGCTTCAACCCACGTGGTCAAACGCTTTCTGGCTGCTTCTCACCTGCGGGTCAGTGAACATTACGTACTTCTGAGGGCGCAACACAAAGTAGAGTTTGTTTTCACTGTAGCGAGTCCACGCCGACAGCGGCTCCACTAGACTTTCATGGTCCTCGAAGCCTCTTTCTGAGAAGACAAACCAGGCGATCAATAACCAGATAGCGGGCGTCAGTCGTCGTCTGTGGTCTTGCATGTGCCGCGTGTGTTTGGCAGTAATCTCACCAATCTGAAGCTCAGGATTGGTTTCACACAGGCTCCAGTTGATGCTGCGGTCGCAGTGCGTCTTTTCAAACAGCGTACTCAGAACCTCTTGCACTGTCTGCCTCTCGTCCACCATCATCGTCTTAGAGCTGCCGTCGCCCATCAGCACCTTTACAATCAGCTGGACAGACGCGGGGTTCGGTCAGTTCCGTGTTGAAGGGAAGACTTATGTTTACGTTTGATTTTACCTTTCTGACTTTGGCCTCTTTGAGCTTCTCCAAAGCCAATTTAATTTTTTCTGTCTTTGTCTGGGGTCCCTGCAATTAACATCGATCTAAGGGTTAATGTGCAAGAACTTGCGTTTACTTTTAGGGCAACTGGCAGATTTTGGTTTACCGTCTGCAGCACCTCAGGCGCGTCAGATCCCTGAGCCGTGGCGGGTGGTGCGATGTGGTTTTCTGGAAGACTCGGTTGACAAAGCGTTGCTTTTGATCGAAGGTCAGCCACCAGAGCATCCAGGTCATTGTCCTCTAGCTCATTCAGGGACTCTGTGAGGAGATGTGTGAGGAAATAAAGGTAACGTAATTTATGAGAACGTCCCCAACAGCCTGACTTCATGCACCGGGTGAATAATGAACCTTTTACCAGCCCTTCCCGAGCTCACTAACTGAAATGTAATATCCTGCTAACACTTGATGTAGTGACCCCTTGATTAAAGTGTTTATTGCTTCAGTCTTTCAGCTAAATTCAGCCGCGTTTTCCTGGCTTAACAGACGGCTACAGACTCCTTCTGACTGCAAACTTGTAGCCTAATGTCTGTTTAGACCATCTTAACGTCGTGGCCACGGCTGCCCTGTGTTTGGTTGCCATGTCAGCCACTCCCCATCATCCGGCTGAAACCTTATCTCTTCACCGGAATGAGCACTCACCATTCAGGTCTGTGAAGCCAATGGAGAACGTGTTTTCTTTGTGTGAGGCAGGCTCCAGGTCTGGGGGCTCGGCTGCAGGCGTTAGGCTCTGTAGGGATGAAGCCACGAGATGGTACATATGAATATGAATGACTCCATTTAATGCTTGCAGAAGCTACGGGTCATATTTTCAGATACAGAAAAATCAAAGCGGGTCCCGTCTGTCTTTGAACTGCTCTGAGCTCTTGTTTAATTACGTTACCCTGGCCTGCTATTTATCAGTGACGTCGTTTCCCGCTGCTTGATGCTGCTCTGCTTTAAAGCTGCACCAGTGATAGAGAACACATTGCCTTCAGCATATGTAAAAACGATAGATCATGTCGGTTCATTAGAAAAAAAAAAATGAATTCGTAAAAGTGATATGTTGCTCAACCCGAAAGACTAAACTCCAGGAGTTCGGTGAGTTAAGCCCTGCCCGAGTAAACGGAGCCCCTCCGGGATTCGAATGCCGTGAAAGACGAGTGCTGTTATTAAAACTGCAATAAGTTAATCGTTAGCACAAGTCTCGCTTATAAACACGCTGGGCACACGGCCAGTCTGTACACACCACGATGCCTTCCAGGCCCGATGAATGTGTATGAGAACACATGTTATCGGGCTGAAGCTGCTGCTTCCATGACACCTCCAAGCTCCTTAAGTCAGGGATGAAAGACGACCCTCGTTGTCCTCTGGCTCCAAGCACATATAATGGACCCAATCAAGGCAATAAGTGGAATTACTTCAAATCATTTGTCTCTGGGCCTCGACGAGGATCAGGGTTTAATCAAAAAGCTCTTCTTGCAAGGCTGCTGCGTGGTGTTTGTCGCTGCAGACGCTTTCCAAGAGGACGGCTGCCAAAGTGACATGCAGAGGCTTTCTCTGCTATGGCTGATGTAATGTTCGAGCTGGATCCCAGTTTTTAAGGCTTCGCTCGTTTACTGTAAGTTACACAGAGAGATCAGAAGAGGACAGTAATGACTTGAGCTTCGGGCTGAGGTTGCATCAGTTGGAAGCGCACCATGTTTTCCTTGGCGAGCGGCGCTTGTGTGATGAGCAGCTTATGGACGCTTAAGGGGAAACTTCAGCAATCGCCCTGCGGGCCAACCCAGATGAATTCATTCATACGTCTGCGTTGTCTCACGTTGTCTCACGTTGTTTAGCTTTTTTTATTTCTTTTTTTTTGCTCATTTTCAAATCAAAGACTGCCACGTTTAATCAAGGGATGTTCAGATTTGTCTGATTCACTTCTCGTAGCCTTTGTTTGCCCTAAAAGCACGGTGGGAACAAGCAGCTCATCTGGGCAGTGACTGAGAAACCAACCATTTTCGATGTTTCCCACAAGCTGCACTGAAATAAACCAACAAGCTTCCAATGGATCTATTAAAAGATATTCAGACGTGGCTCTGAGTCCATTTTAAATCCAAGCGTGCTTTTCGGGTGACAGTAGCAGCCTCCAGACTCACCTGAGATAGATGGTCTATCTCACCAAGCAGGTGACTGAACATGGCGTCTATATCATCCATCTGTGAATAGAAACAAAAGGAAAGTATATTCTTTAAACGTGCGCATTACAGATGCAGAGAGTGGAAGAAACAAAGCCGAGGCACCAGGAACTGATTAAGAAATTTATTTCAGTTCTGTTTAAAATCAGTTTCGACAAACTATTCCTCAAATAGTTTGTTATGGAGCGAGCTGAAAAGCTGGAAAACAAACTGTCCTGGAAAGACAGCCTAACATTTACATTTCGTGGCATGAAGAAACAAGCTCTCGTGGACGCACGTCTGCGCGTATACACAGTTTGGATGAGTCTGTCATAAACAACATGCAAGGCTCGCGCTTAATCACGCTGCAGCAAACCCCCCCAGACGAGAGCTCAGTGTTTCTGAAAGACAGACGCACTGCAACGCACCGTCAGTGACACAGCACAAAGCGACGGAGCAAGACGCGAAGCAGGTTCATCTCTGGTGACGCAAGCTGCCTTTCGGACACAGTCCAGCAGGTCTCAACTTCCTGAGATGATTCAGTTTCCTCTATTCTGATGATTTGTCTTTGGGTGACAGATGTCACATGAGATAATGGAAAGCAACGTGAAGTCATTACTTGAAGTGACTTTTCAGCTGATGGCAGCAAATATAAAACTAGCAGATGTTTTGTTTAAAAGTTCGTTGATAATTCTAAAGGAGAAAAATTCACTGAGATCAAAGATTTTCATTAAGCTAATTATTTGCCCCCCCCCCCACGGATCAGCTTCTTGCCAGCGTTACAATCAAACCACTTTCATGTGGAGCAGTTTAAAAGGGAATAACTGGCTGCTTTGTATCACGTCCGATGCTGCTACTGTATACGCTGAACGTCACACAGCTTTTCAACTTCCTGTTAATATGCAAATAAGAATAATTCATACTTACTGCAGACAATGAGCAACATAAAAACAGATGTGGAGACAAGTTTCTGTTCACCCACAATTGCTAACTTTGTCTGGTTGTTGCAGTGTGTGAGAGGTGAGCATCAACCAGTGGTTTAGTCACTAGAAACTCTCAAAATAACCTTGTGGTCGGTTTTTAATGGGCAAATGTAAAACAGGCAGATATATACGTCTGTACTATTGTTTAATTGCCTGAATACATGTTGTAATATTTCCTAAGACAACTTTTCAGCCTAAACTGCCACATCAGCCACAGCTGGACCGTCCTGCTTTATAACCACACGACCTCCTATTAGATGGCTAATAAAAATCTTAAGTAATGAAACGCAGAGCGAGTGCAAGTAGCCGAGCAGAACTGCAGACACTCCGTGGGACGTTTGTGAATTCAGAGCCTCTGGACTTAACTTCACCTAAGGTCTGGTAAAAGTGGAAGAGAGGAGAGCTTGGAGTATTGTTTCCATATGAAAGTGAGAGTTTCATATGGAGTGAACTTTACCTTTGCGGCCCCCTTCGGACTTCTGCTTCACACATGTGAAAGTCAATCCAAATTTCTGTTTTTGTTCCTGTAAAAAAAACGCAGGTAAATCTATTTTCACTATAACTCACTAGTACTTGTCAGTGACTCTGAGTTTGTGCGTCAAAGCAACCCCCTTGGCGTGTGTCCGCGCCGGACTATAGCTGCTGCCGTCTCCCACTGTGGTCTCATACATCAACGGAATGAGGAGCCGCCAGGAGACGCGACAGAGCCAGAGGACAGAAAGCGATTTATGGTGGAATCAGAGAGAATTGCCTGCTCGCAGTAACACAACATTTTTGCTCTTTTGTTGTGGTCAAGAAATTCTTACTGTTTTCTAATTAGTTGCACAACCCAGCACTGGCTGCTGTGAGAGGACATGTGTTAGTCCTAAACAAAGCTGATCTGACCGTTGAAGTATTTAACTCTTAAAGAGAGAGATCGTTACTAAGCTGTGATCTGTATTCATTAATTATTTATAATTAACATTTGAATGTATTTTTTTTTCTAAGATTCACCGCTCAGTGTTCTTACCTTTTCTGGCTCTTACACACCAGGGGCATCTAGAAGAGTGTGTGTAAATGTTAAAGTGTGCATGGGTCAGTTGGTAGATAACCACTGGTACATGTGACTGCTCACGCTGCCTCTGCAGATAGCGGCTGAACTTCCTGTGAAATCAGGAAGCGCGTTGAAGCCGAGAGAGGTTTACGTTTCTAGCGTATGTGGCTGCCTGCCGCAGCTACCAATAGACAACGCGTTCTTCTGTTGGTACGATGCTAGTTCTCGTGTCTTGCTACCGTTGGCTTACAAAGCACAAGGGCTGGTTTATGGTCAAATATATATATCTGATCTGTGAGCTCAGCCACGTCTGCTTATTATCAAAACTAAACATTTACAAGCAGCGTTCGGTTTCTGAGCTGCACACATGTGGAAAAGCTGACAATTTTATTTGTTTGTTTGCTTTGGAGCAAGAGTTGGATGAGGACGGCGAGACGGATGGATGGTTCTCCAACCTTTGCATGTGTCTTTTCATTTTCCTTTCACGTCCTGCCTTATATGAAGCGTTTTGCCATAATGAGATCTAATCAATCAGCTTAACTGGAAACAGCAGCATGAGCCCATAGGAGCCTTAAAGTAAACCCGTTACTTGACTTACAGCACAGCGAGCGTTTCTGACATAGACGTGGACACTAAAATACAACAGAATCTTATAAATGAAACTGAGCATCAGAAATCTGACAGCAGCCAGTGAATTGGAAACGGTAACGCTATTAATGCAGTGTGAACTCTTGGTGTGAAGTTGTGACATTCGTCACAGTTGTGAACTGCTGCGAGTTCTCCTCTCACACTGATGTCGAAAGCAATGCTCAGACTCTCAAATAGGCCAAGTGAGTAAATAGGTGACCATAAGGTGCTACCACCTGCTGCGTCTGTGCGGGGGGGGGGCATCACACTTTATAATTATTATTATGTCTATAAGCATTTCTACATCATTTATAATCACATACTGTTGAGACGTGGAGGATTTACGCACCAACATGCTGCGTCATCCTTGTTCCTGTCTGTGCGTGTTGGTTCCATTTTGCTGTGAAAATGAGAGGAGAGCTTGTAACGTGGGTTAAACGCTTTAATCAAAGCCATGTGGCTCAAGCGCGAGAGCTGAGAGTGGCAGTAAACTGTCATGGAGTTTACATTTTACAGGAGAATAAGGTTTGGCTCCGACCTCGCAATATTACAGAGCTGGGTTGTTGTTTTTTTCAAAGTCACCACCGCATCCTTGTTACAGAGCAGATCAAAGCGCTGATTTCGTATAAAGCTGGCGTTTTAATTCCGACTGGACTTGTAAAAGACCCACAATCTGAGCTTGTCATTAAAATGTAAGCAAAAAGAAAAAAAGAGAAGTGAATTTGTAATGACTTGTATGACTATTTAAGCTATGATAAAACAGAAATCGCACTTGATTAGGTGCATCCGGCCACCGGGTTCTGGTAACTGTGCATGTAACTGCTTGTGAATGGTCCATGCGAGTGTGAGGATAAAAATAGCGGTAGAATAGTCCAAATATCTCTCACATGCACGGCTTCATAGGAATGGAGTGAGGCGGCAGAGTGGTATGTCCGGGAAAGCTATGGGTTAATTTAAGACTAGGAGCAAAACCTGTTGCCAATTAGGAACAGTGAGCGCCACATGTGGGCTAGACGCAGCTATCTCCAGAAGGGGCAAAGGGGGTAGAACCCGCGATGTTCGCTATGAAGACAAGCTGCGTGTCTGCGCAATCAGGTTTATGGTATATTTGTAATTAAGGGTTAAGGGATGACCAGACCAGACCTACAGGACTGAAGAAGGGTTGATGCGTAACGAGGATCACCATTCGCACGCGGCCTGTTTCAGTTTCTGCCTCTTAGCATTGCAACATGGCATGGATTTCTACTGTGGTTTTCTTCTGTGTCACATCTTTACTCAACGGAGCAGAGAGTGTGCCTGAGATGTGCCGAGGGACGCCTTGCTTCTCTGCCCAGGACTGGAGCAGACCGTGCGTCGGAGCGCTCTGCCAGGGGCGCACAGAGGCAGCAACGTCCAGAAGGCAGTATCATCAATCTGCTCAGCCGAGACAAGGTCAGGTCTACCCGCATCAGCAGAAAGACGCTCTTTTCGGTCATCATCAGGCTCAGGGTGCGCCGTTGGCACCCTACGCCGTCACCCACCCTCAGCAGGGAGGATCTGCGCACCAAAGCGCTACGGATGGCACCAGGAGGACAAACCCAAGAACCATCACAGCAGAGGTGTTCCATCCTGGCTGCGCCGGGGGTACATGTCCGACCACTGTCTCTCATCGTCAGCCAAGTGACGACAGTGCAGCAGGGGAGTGCAAAGGGATTGGATGCAAACTACCACTGCGGATGCGCCAAAAGTCCAAGCCATGCGCCGGAGACGGTTGCGATACGCACGGAGGAGACTACAGAAGAGGCAGCTCGTCACCTGTGCATATGAGGGACAGAGCAGCGCAGTTTCTGGACGAGCTTCCAGACTATGGGTCGGAACGTAGAGCATGGATACAGCTGACATGTGACATGAAACCAGGTGAGTGAGTTTAACCACACAAAAGAAGGAGGGACACGTAATTATGTCATTCAAAGCGCAGGCAGAGTCAGAACATTCCTGGTTTGATTTCTATGCTGCAGGGACCAATGAGGTTCCATCAGAGGACGCTCTTGTGCTTCAGCTGCAGTTGTCCAAGAGCCAGGAGAAGCTGGTTGAGGCCCTCAGGGGCCAGCAGGATGAAATCACAGAACTGCAGAGGCTCCTGAGTGAGCAGCAGGGGACGCTGGTCAACCAGCAGAGAGAAATACTGGACCAACAGAGGAGGATGTTTGAACAGATGGAGCAAGTGAGGCTGTGACTGATGATGGACATTTTATTATTATTAGTAGTAATTTGGTAGAGAAGAGAGAATACAATCAATTACAGAAGGCTTGTGGGCATCAAATGTGTGGAGGTAGAAGAAGTATAAGAGCTAACAAAACAAGCACCTTTTGCTTCAATTTGAATATTCATATTACATAATGATTAATACCATTTTCTCTTATTTTTTCTGTTCTGAGGTAAAAGCCCAGTACAACATTTTGACGGACAACATCAAGCAAACATCTCTGCAGCAGCTCCAGGGGGAGCTGGGCAGCCACATGGAAGCCTTGAGAGGGCAGGTTAGAGCCCAGCAGACGCAGCAGGCTCTCTCTTTGCACAAGGTGGACATGGAGGCCAGTGTGATAGAGGTGAGCTAAAACGTTGCAAATATTGACACGTTTAAAGACAATTAGACAATTGAAACACTGCCGTGCGTGATGCCTTCAGGTGGGTCGTGCCTTCGCGTCCTGCGGCAGCTGCGGCCCCGAGGAGTACTGCGACTTCAGCAGCGCCCGTGCTCGCTGCGAGAGGTGCACCGTCTGTCCCGCGGGCTTCTTCCTGGTCGCCCAGTGCTCGGTCCACGCGGACAGAATCTGTCAGGTGAGACAGAAATCACGCTGGAAAACGTTCGGTTACCTAAATTAAACTGTTGGCCGTTACAGGACAGAGACGAATGCCTGGAGATAGCTGATCTGTGCAGCGGTCCACAAAAGTGTCTGAACACCCCAGGTGAGCTGAGATGATTTGTTGAATGTTGCACAGCTGAATTGTATTTTGGATTTTTTATTTATTTCTTGCCTCGGCTGTGATAAACTTAGGTGGATTCAAGTGCCAGGGCATGACAGAGCGAGACGCCAGCACGGGAATGTGTGGCCATGGTTACTTCTACAACTCAGACATGGATGAGTGTCAGGCTTGTACTGAGTGTGACGGAGAACCCGTGAGCTCGCCCTGTACCTTCACCGCCGACACAATCTGCTCTGAACCTCCTGCTGGTGACAGTGGCCTCTCTCTCTCCTGGGCTGGAGATGTGAGCCTGCCAGGCGGGAAGAGCCACATCCTAGGTCATGCTTTTCCTACCATTCAGCTTCACATCCAAGGAAGAGGCGACGCAGGCCTCGCGTCTACTGAGCACGGGCGTCTCGTGCTCAGGCAACACGGCCTGGTCTGGCTGGACGAGAATCTCTCGGTGAGTCACGGCTGCCGGAGCTTCGTCCAGGTCTGCCTGCGCATCAACAGCACCGACGGCTCAGAGGGTCGTGACCTCGGTGGGGTTAGAGTGGAGCAGCGCGAGGAGCGGTCTCTCCAAAGTGTCAGCATCAGCGGTGTAGCAGAGGTTGCTCCGGGGCACGTGATCTCCGTGTTCCTCCGGAGTGCCAGCCATCACTTTAACCAAAGCAGCGACGGTCTGCAGCTGTACAACCCGGTGTCAGCTCCACTCAGCCTCCTCTGGCTTTCCCACGACACTGGGGCCGTTGCCATGACAGCACAGGCAATGGTGTCCGCGCACTACCACACGAACTATCGGCCAGTTTTCCGCACCACGTCTGCCTCTGACCCTTACGTTGTGGGACTGAGTCATGACGGCCGTGGGATCCGTTTCGCAGAAAGCGGCACGGTCCGTTTCGTGTTTCAGCAGGCGCTGTACTCCATGGGCCAGGCTTGTGTGAGTGAGGGCTTCCAGCTTTTGGCGTACGTTAACCGTAATGGAACCAGCACGGAGCAGTGCCGGACCTTCAAATCAGGCGTCCACTATCGAGACACGTCCATATCTCTGTCCGGGGTGGCTAAGGTGGTTCCTGGGGACACGCTGGGTTTTGAAATTCTCTCTCCTGCTCAGTGCAACGTTCGTTTCTTTGGCGATGAGACGGGCATCAGTTCCGTCAGTCTGGTTTGGGTCCCTGCTGCTATTTCAGCCTCACTCTCGGCCGCTGTGGCTCACACGGGCCTTCCGTCCGGCGCTGTTCGAAACAAGCCGCTGCTCTTCCATCAGACCAGCTCTCAGGTGTCTCAGATGGGGCTGCTGGGGAAGGGCTCCACAGATCAGAGGCGAGATTTTGTTTTTAGGGAGGGCGGCACAGCCAGCGTAGCTCTGGATCTCAAACTGATTCACTCCTGCAACCTGATCAAAGTGACTCTGCTGAGGCGAAGTCATCCAGAGGGGTCCAGAGCAGGAAGAGAGGCAGAGGGAGCTCAGTCCGTGCCTCTGGCCCAACAGGTGGGTGGTCACATGCCAGAGGGCAGCCAGTGGGCCAGCGTGAGCCTGCGCGTGTCCTTCCAGGTGCACAACGGGACAGCGGTGTTTTTCACACTGGACTGCGTACGCGGACGCGTGAACCAGATCAGTCACCAGACAGGGAGCGGAGTGTCAATCCTCTGGGTGGCAGCTTAACAACAAAAGACCAACTTCCTTCTTCTGAAACGTGTTTTTGTTTATTATATTTACAAAAGGCAATGTGTAAAAGGTAGTCGTGGTTTAATCAGCCTGGGTTTCTCCTTCCAACACAAAGCAGATTGGATCAAAAACTATTGAAAAAACTAAAAACTATTCTAATATTGACTATGTTTTTGTATAGAAAAGTAAAATATGGACTAATCATCTTCTTGATAAAGTGATAATAGTGATAAAAACTACAGAAGTACCACTTAGGGCTCTAAGCACCTGGATTTAAACAATGTGACTTTCTTTTCATACAGTTTTCTGCTTTTTCTTCCCCACAAATCCCACGTGTGGGTTTTTATCTGTCTCCTATTTATGTAATTCAGTTCGTCTGTTGACGCCAAAAGACTTTCACATCATTCCCACTGTGAGTACAGCGTTTTTCTGCCGTCGTCAGGGCTGGTTTCTTTCAGCAGTGGGTTTTTTTTTTTATAAGGGCACATGTTTCACGTTAGCGGACATTTTCTAATGCGAGTATCCACTGCATGCCTTGTTTAATGTCCACTGTATTTTACTGAGGCCACTGCTCTTTTAAATATTAACACGTAAAGAAACGCTTACTGTTTATGTAATTACATGTATATTTGATGTTTTATACTAAAGTCAATTAAAATGTCTGGCGTTACCTGTTTTTGCTGCCTTTGTGTAAGATTCACTACACACACAGTTTTACTGTATGTTGACAATCGTGACTTTGTTGTTCTTAACATTATTAACATGTTACAAAATGTTGCTTTAAGGTACATGTGCAGCGAGTTAAAGAATATATTAGTAACATCGTAGTGGTCGATCTAAGTACTGTAACCCTCCTTGGGTTCGAGTCAAGCACGTGGCGACTGAATGGGTCATGTTTGCTCTTCCAGAGGTCGCCAGATGTTGTCCATTACACATCAAAGAACAGATTTTCTTCATCATAAAGTTGAACACACGAAATAATCTTAGCTAGGTAGTCAACCGGTCGAGGTTCGCCCGACCATGCGGTCACGGAGACCAATGTTCTGCCATCAGACCCGACTAATTAAAAGCAGGCAGGTCAGGGTGGCCGACTGGATGAGGTACGCTTGTCCGAGGATGGATGTTTAAGGTCCGGCTGCATAGACAGGCTGGCAGGACTAGTTGACCTAACAGCACCTTGGGTCATCGAGCACAGATGGAGGGAAAGACAAGTATAAAACGTCAGTGTTGGAAATTCTTGTGTAGGTTGTAACATTTGACTTAGCATTTTGAAAAAGTAGTTTAAATAAAGCCGAAATCTTACACCGGAAATTGTTTTCCATTAATACAAAAATAACTATTCTTGTCCTCCTTTCAGTGAAGTCCTGTGTATATACTGCGTATGTAATGTATGTACACACCACGCTGAGCTCTCTGGCAGCACGAGGTGAACCAGGCTACATATGGTGCCCAGACTGTGAGTTTGAAGGGAGTAAGAATGTACAGAAAGCAGGTGTTCTGCCAGGTTTGCCCTCCATGTTGAAGCAACCACAAGGAGCTCGCTTGATCCTTTGCGTGCATCTGGAAGCAGTTCTTGTCATTTTTGAGCTTTTTTTTGTGTCTCTCTTGTGTTGCTTAAAAGCCCCCCGAAAAAAAACAAAAAAGCATTGGGCACATTCTGGACAGTTGTTGTAGACACAAACTTTAATCTATTTTAATTTCCATTAGTCGTGTTGTTGTTGTTCGGCCACGCTGACCTCCTCTCCCAGGAACTGATGGGCCAACTTGTCAAAGTGCCAGTGCAGCAGTCGACACAGCTTCAGAAAAGCCACCTCTGTCCGTTGGTCATTCCGTCTGCAGTCTGTTAATGAATGTTGTTTCCCTGTGTTCTGTCCTGTGCTCGTTAACAGCGGCGTCCTGCAGTTTGTACTGTTTTTGAGTTCTGCCCTTTTTTTTTTACCCTGCATTGCAACCGGTACCTCTTGTTCTTTGCTTTGATTAAATAATTCTCAACTGTGGTGCTGTCTAGTGGGTCCTGTCCTGTGTGGCCTTAGTACGAGCAGCCTCTTAGTTAGAAACCCCGGTAACGATGTAGCATCTTCGCCACCATCTAGGGGCGTAAAATAATTCCCCACAGGGACGAGCGTTTGATATTGCGTTTGCTGCTCCTGTCGGACGGTCGGTCAGTCTGTTCCTTGTCACGCAGTCAGTCAACGAGGGTGTTTCCCTGCAGAGATTTCTGTGTTCTGCCCTGTGCTTGTTAATAGCACAGTATTTGAGCCCTGCCCTTTGTCATTTAGTTGTTGTTTTCATCTGACTATCGTTCACATCTGTAACCATTTATCTTTTGTTCTTTGCTTTGAATAAATGATTCTGAACTAGTCCAAGTTTCTTCAATCTTGTCTGTCCTGTTTGGCCTTAGGCTGGGTACGAGCGGCCTCTTAGTTAGAAACCTTGGAAAGGGTGCAGCGTCTTCATAGTAGTGCTCTAAACAGCGATGTTTAGTACGTTACAGTACGTGTTACTACTAACCTGTCAGGTTGGACAGTGTTCAAACTATTTCTGCGTATTACTTTTTTAAAACAACGGCCTTTATCGAGCTGGAAGGTACAAACTTTATTTCCATGATAGAAACATGAAATGGACATGAAACATGAAATTCCTTCCATAACGACGTCATATATTTTATTCTAATGTATCTTAGTCTAACTTTCTCTTCCCACTCACTTTCCTCAGACACAGTTTGAAGCATTTTACTGTCAGTACTACACAAAGCAGCACTACAGAAGCCAGTAGTGCTACAACATCCAGGCAGTAGTACTGGAACCAGCTGAGCTGAGACACAGCAGATTTCAGATGTTTTGCCCCTTTGTGTCGCATCACAAATTCTGTCCAGTAAACTGAAAGGTCGAGTGGGTCGACCGGTCTGTCGTTATGGAGGGACGACAGTTTCTGAATATTCTCTTTGTACCTGGACACAGACAAGAAGAATTCAACAATACGACATTTAATGATGATGTTTAAACTGACAGCAACCTTCCGACCCCTCACCTGGTGTCATTGATGACCTTATTAAGGCCCCAAAGCAGGTCTTCTGCAGACACAGAATAAATATCCAAGACGACTCCTGTGCCCCTGCTGGCAAACCTGTGTGCGTTGTCGGTCTGATCTCCTTGAAGCGGTAACATCACCATGGGAACAGCGTGACACAGTCCCTCAAACAGACCATGTGAGCCAGCATGAGTGATGAAGGCCCGAGCTCCAGGATGTGCTGATACATGAACACACAGTTAGATGGACAGATGACGACCATGTCAGATAGGATGACACGCGACACGTTCACAGACCTAGCAGGTCATTCTGAGGGACCCATTTCATTATCTTCACATTTTCTGGGACATCATCAGGAACCTGCCCAGTGTATCTCCATATCACCTGTGACAGGAAGCAAAGCGTTGGTTTATGTTTGTGTTGCACCTATTGCATTGTTGCATTATTAATAAGTATTTCTATATGTTCAGAGATACAGTCCTGTACCTTCTGTGGAATCTGCTTAAAGGCCTCTAAGAAGACAGAAGTTATTTCGTCTGGCATATCTGACACCATGGTGCCAAGCGTGAACACCACAAACCCCTGTTCTCCTGACACCCAGGACTCCAAGTCCTGTAATAACACAAACGTTAGACAACGGGTCATGATCGTTTACGTTTCACTATATTCCTGCAATAATATTAATGGGGTGAAGTGAGGAGAAGTGTAATAAATGTGCATGTTGAAACAGCCAGAGTCTCACCTCAGGTAAAGGACTTCTCACTTTGCAGTTTATGCCACCAACGAGAACAAAGTTAGGCATCAAAGGACGTGGAAAATCCAGTGTGAAGTCAAACCTGTTAAAACATCCACTTACAACATATATTTACATGTGACAATGATTTCTCTAGCTACAAAGATCATTTATGTAACAGGAAAATGACCATAAATGTATGTTCCTGGCCTTTACTTCATATCTAAGTTCATTACACAACAAATCTGGTTCTGCCAAATATCATTCCATCACCTTTGTACATTTACCTCAGCAGCCAGATATCAGAGTCAGACAGCACTTGGGCCACGCTGACCTCCTCTCCCAGGAACTGATGGGCCAAGCTGTCAAAGTGCCAGTAAAGCAGTCGACACAGCAGCGGCTCCAGAAAAGCCACCTGAGAGTCACAAAGACCTGAAATGTTAAATAAGTGTTGGGTCTTGACAAATGAACAAGTATGAGGTATATGAGACTTCTATAATAACAGCGATGACACAGAAGTGTCCTTATTTGTGTGAAGCAGTCGTACGTATATCTAAGGATCATAGTACATGACTGATGAGATCTCCTACACTAACCAAAATAAGTAGTGTACGTCAGTAAGGTAGTGGTGTAATGACTTCATTGGAGTAGTTTGTTTTACAGACCATATAATCTGCTGTTCACACCTGAAGCCGTCTAAGTATCTGTGGCCGTATGTACTCACCACCGTGTTGACAACTCTCTGCTTGAAGCTCATTTTATCTGTGTATCTGGTGAAAAAGCGGGGAACATACGAAGGTGGGGAGGGGCAGCCTGCAGCCTTCATGTCCAAGGAACATGGAAGAGCCCTCAGTAAATTAACAGTAGGAAGACCTGGAAGTCATTTAGGAAGGAAGGGTGAGAAAATGTCGCACAAACACACAGATGATGGGTCAGTGGCAGAACTCACGTAGTTTCCGAGCTACTAATGCGCCTGTAGGCACCATGGGATCTGTCAATAAGGCATCAAAACCCTGCAGAGGAAAAGAATTAAGTTGTAACTGTGTTGTATTTAAGTGTCTATGTCATGAGTCAGGAGGATCTAAAACCATCCTTTATTACAGCTTTATGTTTGTAAAGGTTCCTACGCCTTCTTTTGTTTCAGGCTCATGCTCTGTATTAAGTCTGCTTGGAACTACCCAACCCAGTAAGGTGCTGTATAAGCTGTATCAAGTTTACATTACTGCTTGCGTTGCTCGCTCTAACTCACCTGCTGTTCCAGATGTGAGATGAGGCTGGAATTAAACAGTAGACTCTCTGCAGTGATGTGGATGAAAGGTAGAATTCTCTGCTGTAATTGTAAGATTCGAGTCTTCAGCATCACCATAAGCGGCTGTGCAGACTTTACCATTTTAGCTTTATATGTGGACATCGCAGAGTCAAGAAATGACTTGTCGTAAGGAACAGGATGAGTCACAGTGTCATAGTGTTTCCCTGGTCCCATCCGTAAGCTGATCTCTGGTATAACCACTGTGACTTTGTGTCCACGTCGTCCCATTTCTTCAGCTATAGCCTTTATTCCAACCCAGTGGCTCCCATCCGTCGGTACCACCAGCAGTTTACCCAAGAAAGCTGGAGAACCAGCGTTGACTGGAGGGTTGGTGCCACTGGCTTCCTCTTCCATCGTCACCTTCTTCTCTGGCCTGGAGGTTTCTGCTGGAGATGTCTTGGTCTTATCTGCAGCAGCTTTTACCTGCAGATCCATGTTTAGCAGCAGGATCACAAACACAGCTGTTCTCCTCATCGCTCTCTTCTTCTACTGCTCAGGTTGACCAGGATGAAAAGTAAGAACAGCAATGACTGAGGGAAGACGTTTAATTTCCACTCTGTGCTTTAGCTCTGTTTTGGCTTCTGATTCTCAGAGATTGTGTAGTTACTGTGTAATTTTTGCTATTGATTTAAAAAAAACTTTGAATTACAGATGATGGCCTTGGGACCAGGGCCAAGGTCAACGTGTGTGTTGTGTTTTTAGGTCAGGATGTATCCAGCTGAATTCAAATACGCTGGATACATCTATCTATCTATTTATCTCACTCTCTCTTTATTTACAGTAAGTCTGTATGTATGTATGTATAGCAAGAACTCAAATGAAAGTTTGCATTGCTTGTTGTTAACAACACTGGCTGCTACATAAACAATCCTCGACTCTGGCTTCTGAACTCTGGACAGCTACTGTAGCAGCGTCCGTGGATCGATTTTTATTACTGTTACACAGTTCACTGTGTTTTCAGAAAAACACAGGTGAAACACAGATGCAGTAGTTGAAGTTTCAATAAAACTGAAATGGAGAAGGACTACTTTACTCATTAATCAATGAAAAAAAACCTGAAGGTGAGGCTTAGAAGGGCCTACAAGCAAACAAGATCCCGGACAGAGAATGGTTAAAAATCACAAGGCCGCTTACCGTTGAGCACATGGCCAGACTAACAAAAGGGGAGATGCTGGGAGAGGACCCAAATGCACAAGCCACACACGGGGCACTAAACACATCTTTTTAATAAAATGAAAACAAAGTGAGAACACTAAGAAACTGTAACGGCGAATACAAATGAACTTCACAGAAAACCACTGCTATGCAGGAGAAAACACACAAAAACAAAACCACTAACTAATTCAGAAACATGTCCTCCCCTCTGCTCTAGTTACATTATAACTAATTATGGTTTAATAAAGTACTTTGTGGTGAAACATTGTGTAACTCTCCTACCTGTTGACAGCCCTTGGTGAACAAAATGTGTAAGATTAATCCAACAAATAACTTAATACTATATAAATAATGATTCATGTTTTTGTTTGTTTGTTTGTTTTGCAATGCAGCGTTTACAGTACATCCAGTACTGTACCAGAATACTGTACCGCCCTCTGCTGGTAATAAGCATAATGAAACATTAACTTTTGGTAGAGTTCAAATTTATTATTACTATAGACACATATTGTTATGCCATTAAACATGTCACTCGTATTATTTTATAGAATTCCCCGTGTTATAAGACAATAAGATCTACTTCTAACACACTACAACATATAATTGTAATTTTGGTTTTACATGAAATTAGCTCAGATTTAATTTAATAAGTAAAATTAAAAAAACAACTGTAGGTGACTGCACATTACAGATCTTTATTTATCTCCTGTTCAACAAAGTCATCATCAAACCTTTTGCTTTGCAGGTAATTTAATCCCAATATGAAAAATATCTAATGCAGAGTGACACTGGGTGGCGCAGCTTGTGAACTGTGGTTAAAAATAAAACTACAAACAGTTAAAATCCCACGTAGCATTTAGGGATGTAGCTACAAAAACCCATTCTACTGTATAGACTGTACTCAATAAGGTCATATTATCCTCATCTATGGTCAATCCTCTGGTGTAGTCAGATGTTAGAGATCAAATGTGACTCGGCACTTAAGTGTTGAGTGTTGCAGCAAAAAGGAAATTGCATCAGTATAATCGCATGAAAGGCATCTTAGAGGCAAACAGATGATGATGATGCACGACAGACGTGATAAATGGAGGATCCTGCATAAATTATCCATGTATGCAGCAAATTAGTGTTTATACTGTTTTCTGGCTTGAAACGAGCTCAAACACCGACTGTAAAGCTACCGATTGTGAATAAATGTACAAAGACTGTATAATAACAAGTTGGTTTTTGGTCCATGCTGCAGAAAGAAGTGACTGTATGAGGTACAATGTAGACGAAGACAGAGTGAGTGAGTGGGTGCAGAGGTTGAACAAGGCCTGAGAGTGAGAGGTTTTAGTGGAGGATCTCAATGAGGAGGCGTTTAAAGTCTCCACCGCACTCAGAATCCAGAGCGTCCTTCAGGGTGACGTCGTACTTCTCCAGGTACATGTCCTTCACTGTCTCCAGGTCGATCTGTGGATTGAAAACATCCCGCAGTCAATCTTTGTAGTGTTTAGTTTGGTCGTCTCGTCAGGCAGCTACACACACACACACACTTGCCTCAGAACGGCCAACAATGATGCGGATGAGTGTGTCCTCGTCGGTGCCCAGCCCCTTCATCGCAGCATTGAGGCGTCGGGCAAAATAGAGCTGCGGGTTCTTAGCACACCTCACTACACAACACAGACGCATAAAAGCAAATTGTGCTATGAAAGTAACTCATCTCGTGGTTACTTGGCTCATCGATTATACAATATGACCCACCCAGAGTTATGTAACAGTCCTTGAGAGTTCCAGTGGCCTCAGCGTCAATCGTGTCCAAAATGTCTGTTCCAGACAGCTGCAATGCAGAACCTCCATGTATGACCTAATATCAACCATCCAATAAACGACACTGGTTTCAGGAGGCGCTTTTTTACCGACTCGTAGACCTTGAAGGTGGCCTGAAGCTGCACGTAGTTCCTGTGCGTGAGGATGTAGGTGAAGGTCGACTCATCTGTGCCAAACCTGCCTTCTCCTGCCTGATGGTTACACAGGGAACAAATAAAACATCGTGACACCCACATTTACAATTTAAATCTAAATCCCATCGTCAGCTTTAAAGCTGTTGAACCCACCAGAGCGGAAATTAGCTCATTTGATGAGAGTTACTCATTCATGGACGATTTTTATTTTATTACAATCTCTGCCTTACTTCAATACTGTACTTTTAATTTTCATCTGTAATAATAGGATGGACTTTCTATACAGTGCTGCCATCTGTAAGTTCAAACTAAAAATGTAATAAAAGGGTTTTAATTTGAAGGAAATGATGCATCCCGGATTTCCTCTGTGAACATACCTCGAACAAAGACGTGGCATCCTGCTCGGCTAAATCCTCATCAACCTCATAGCCTTCATCCCTGCTTGCCTTGTAGATACAGAGGGATAAAATAGGACAAGAGCGGTTTAAGAGGATGCTCGAAGGAAGCGTTGCATGCAGAGAGAGTGAGAAAGAAGATTTAGGCAAGATTTGGGAAAGGTCAATAAGAGGGATCCCAAAAATAATCTCAAGCATATAATGGGATAACTTTCATCTGCTCCACGTTAAGAGGCCATCAGCGTCCCAGCTCTCTGGAACACCAGTCACACTGTTTGTCTTTTGTTCTGTGGGAAAGGAGCGAGAGGGGAAGGAGGCGAGGGTGGGCGAGCTCGTAGCACAGAGCCGACGATGCCACCGAGGCCGGAGCAAACTTACAATCACGTGACGAGTGACCCTTGACCCTTGACCCTAAGTGGACAGAACTTACAGCCACAGCCGCCCCCTCTGTGTGACACAACAAGTGTTTACCTGCAGCAGTGACATCAGCAGATTCCTCACATCCCCACTGGTGTCATCCTCAATGTCTGCCTCCAGTTCACGCTCATTCACTGTAGGGTAGAGCCAAGGTAGCAACTACTGTACTAAAGTATTTGTCATCCACATGTGGGAGGAGAGGATTTAACACTCAGGAAAACTCACCCTGGCTGTACGCTTCCTTGTACCTCATGATGTCCTGTCAGCAAAAAAAGGACAAGTTGCACATACTGTAAAATCCGTTGAATCAACTACTATCAACTTCGTTCCTGTTAATCTGCAGCAAATCAAACCAGCGAGTAACTAAACAAAAATGTCCTCAAGCTCTACACTAAGAAAGTCTAATAAGGCAACGGAGCTGAGAACACCTGTGTGTGTAAAGCCTTGCTATGTTTATCAAGAGTGAAAATAGAAACACGTTGCTCGGCAACAACATCACATACGGACGGACAGACCTCGTTGGTGGCCGTGCACAGAATCTCCACCAGCACGGCCTCGTCCGTGCCTGCTCCCTTCATGGACTTCCTCAGCTCTTTGGCGAAGTAAACGTGCGGAGGGTCCAGCATAGCGACGACGGCGTTCTCAAAGCTGCCGGTCAGCTCCTTCTTTAGAACCTCCTCCAACTCCTGGACACAGGGCGGCATGATGCCCAGCTGGTGTGCATGTGTTTGTGTGTGTGTGTGTGTGTGTTTTTGTGTGATACTTACGTCATCGTACTTTTCAAAGTAGGCCTGTTTGATTTCCACACGCTGAGCCGCAGAACGATTGGCCAGGATCTGAACGATGGCTTCTTCGTCTGTGCCTGCAGGACACACGGCAGTGAACATCGCAAGGGGGCCAGTAATACACGTTCCTTAATAATAAATCCTATTTACAGTAAGACAACTTACCTAAACCTTTGCAGGCTTTCCTGATAGCTTTAATATCAGCTGTGACATCAAAGTCCTCGTATGGGACGATAGTGGGCTACAGAAACAAACCAAATAACAAAACAAGAACAAACCAAAGACAGGAAGTGAATATAAATTGTTGTTGATGTTAACTGTTTCAGGAGGCGTTTCTTAAAGTATTATTCTGTGTATCCTGCTCTCCCGCAGGAAAAGGGCGCAGCCTGTGCGCCTTGCTGAGTCACCCTCCCCAGCTTTCTCTCCTCGCCCACCCTCCTGAAAACACAATGCGGCCTTATTGATCAGCGTTTCTGAGAAATTCCTTCCCCGCTGCTGCTGCTGCTGCCTCCTCGGAGTCAGCCCCTTTGTTTAGAAGGTTTAGTGCGCAAAAGTTTGTTTTTATACCAAGTAATAATATTTCTGTAATATTCTTAGAACTTTCTTGTTCTGCCATTGATCTGAGAGCACGCTGGCCCCTCACAGTGCCGTGGAGGCGCCTTTAAATGAGCTGCCATCGCGCAATCATGTTGTAACCTGTAAGTCGTAGAAAGCTGTG
This sequence comes from Macropodus opercularis, assembly GCA_030770545.1. NCBI lineage: Eukaryota > Metazoa > Chordata > Actinopteri > Anabantiformes > Osphronemidae > Macropodus > Macropodus opercularis. The sequence goes on from CM061105.1 coordinate 4,844,594, forward strand.
CGTCTTACCTGTACGTTGCCCATGATGTTCAACACCGGCCTTTAGTGTTGTGGAGTGGAAGCTGTGTCTCGGTGCGACGCTGTGCGCAGCTGCCCCGTCCTGAATGTGATGATGTCAGGTGGGATCGGCCGCTCCTTCCAGCAAGGACGCAGGCCTGTCTGGTGCGCAGCGATGACGTCACCGGCGCTTATTAATTTTATCAGGATGATTAGAGTAGTGCTCCATAAAACAGCTGTTAGTGTTTTCATTTCGGGATTGTGCATTTGTATTGTGGCTATTGGGCAGTTTTGTTGTCATTGAAGTAAGTTAAAATAATAAACGCAAGCATGTGAGCTGCGCAGATTTTGTTTTTTTTTTTTTTTGGTTGACGCAGGTTGAAGAACATGCAGTTAAATATGGCATAAAATACAAACGCTCAAATAGAAGAGGGCAAATGCGCAAAGTGTGAGCTATTGATTTTATTATCTTATTTTCTTCACATGTCTAGAAAGAAACAAAAAAGTCAAACCATACATGAGCTTGATGCTGTGACACGAGTCAAGTTCATAAATGGCTCATAATATATTTCTTCTGGTAAATTATTATAAATTTCTAGTTGATCATATTTTAAGGGTCTGGAGAAAGCTGTGATTCCTGTTCTCCACATGGAGGCAGCGTTGTACAGCCTGTTGGGACCGCAACCACCTGCTTCGTAGGACGCGTGGTAAAGCACAAGCAGGTGTTTTATTGTGTTTTACATTCTGGCAGATGATCAGCAAATATTAATCGTCAGAGTAAATGTCCCGGAGTTTAGTCCTGACGTTAAGTGAGAGGCAAATCAATGATGGTGGGCAGCTTTTATAGAAATGTTTAATTCAGAGTTGAGACAGGGGCTATTACTGTATGTACATGCAGGACAAAATGAAAGTACGATATAAATACTCCCATGTGGATGCTACAACAGTACCTTGTTGAACACCATACAGTATAACAAGCATTAAATACAGTTGGTGGGCAGGTTACAGCATTCAAACAGCCTAAAACCGTTGGAGAGAAACAGCTTGTGAACGTTTGAGCGCTGGGTCATGTATATTTATCAAGTCTTCCACTTGCTGATTCCCGGATCCCTGCTGAGCTCAAGCGAAAGAAGGTTCGATACACACACGACAACATCTGATATCTACATTTGCTTACTCCACGTATTCCTGGTGTGTCATCACATAGGCTTCTATTTTCTGTCTTCTGGTGATGATGGCACCACGTGTTTCCACTGTCATGCACACACAAGCATCATGGAGCTGAACTGACTATCGCATGCGACTGTGCAACATGAGGTGTCAGTGGTGGGTGGCTGAAGATGATGATGAAATGGTAAATGACTCATTCTTCTGTCAGCGAGATGCAAAAGAAAAAAAGTTTGTTCATGCATAGACATGATTTTAGTGATTGAATAAGTGCAAAGATTTGAGGGAAGGTGCTTTCAAGCTGATGGAAAAAGAGCAACTAAGTGATTTAAAGATGCATTATTCACATCACCCTCTCTCGTTTTTGGTCCTCGAACGACTCCAGCTCTTCTTTTTGGACACGTGGCGATATAGTAAACGAAACAGAGCTTTCGAAGACGCGGCGTCAGTTTGAACTGCGGGCAGAGTAAGCGTCAAGTGGCAACGGCGACGCACATCATTTCAAAAGGAGGGGACAAATACTGAAGGCAACAACATCGAACGTTCCACTGTCATAGTTGACCAATAAACATTTACTTGCTTTACATGTTGATGCTTGATTTGCCACATGCGATGGCTTTTTAAAAAATACATACTTCACATGGAGAACTCTTACTGAAGCAACAGGTTTTTATAATTGTTTGTTATTCCCATGTTTGTATAATCAAACGCATCGTATTTCTGCCATGAATAATGGATTTGGCCTGAAGGTGAGGCATCGCAGCTTGTGTCTGGGGCTTTGGTCCTGCTTCACTGTGCCAACCATCCGGTTTTTCCTTAGGTCGTTGGCCCTTGTACAGAGTCTCTATTAGCTTGCTGTGTAACACAGACTGTCATCAGCGTAACAGGAAATACATACATCAATTTTTAATAAGCTCATTCCATTTGTGACCGATGATTGTCTGACCTGCTGGTAAATGTGATTCATTTACAAATCGCCTTCATGTACTCTGGTGATGAAACATACATACAAAGTAACTTTGATAAAAGTGCAAGCAAAAGTGCAGAATAAAAACTCAACAACAGACGTGCATTGAACGCAGCGCCAGTGAGTCATTTGCAGTTCATTTTGGGATGAATGGACAGAATATACCCCCTCCCCCAAAAAAAGATGCAATGTCGCTGTGTCCACTGTGCTGTCAGTCTGCAAATACAAAAAAACCCACGGCCCATCACGCCCTCTCGTTAGAGTCTTGCTCCGGGAAGTCCCAGGGACAAACGTCCGCCATGTTTGCTGCACTTGTGACTGCGGGTTTGTAACTAGTATTCAAAGGCTCTTTCTTCCTCTCTGGTGAAGGTTTAGTTTTCTGCGTGGTGCTGGTCACCTCTGCCTTCCTGATCTCCATCATCTCTGGGTCTCTGGTGGAGCTCCTCCGTCGCTCAGGAGCCGGGCCGCTGCACTCTGACGACTGGCTAACCCGTCTCCTCTCTGAAGGCGGCTTGCTGGAAGAGCTTCGCCTTTCTTTGCTTTTCTCTCGGCCTTTCTCCGCTTTGTGGTTGGACGAGCAGGAGCCTTTCCGTTTCTTCTTGTGCGTGGTTGGGCTATTGCAGCTCTTGTCCGGCTTGGCTGGGGGAGCGTTGGCGTAATCCCATGAACAGATCTCCACCATCAGGGAGGGAGGTTGTAGAAGGCTACCTGTGGACTTGGAGTGGTCTGAGTGAAGCCCTTTTGGTTTCCCATCAGTGGGTGTGACGCTTTTCTTACGCCTGATCCTATCTGGAGAGATGGAGTCTGAGTCTCCCCCCAGCACGGGCTGCTCATCAAATTCCCAGGGGCACACATCTGGCTTCAGGGGCAAAGGGGATCTGGGTGGATGGGATTTCCGCATTTCCCTGCCTTCTTCCCTTTCTCCTGCTTTTTCTTTGGAGCGGCGTCTGTTGGAGGGGGACTGCCCCGTTTTCTGCCTCTGCTGGGACCGACTCACTTTGGTGACCCCAGAGCTGCTGCTGCTGCCTCTTCGACCTGAAGTTGTTTCTCCAGGAGCAATGGAAACGTGTTTCTGCGTCTTTCCTTCAGAGGGAGTCTGAGGTTCCTCCAGCTCCCAGGGACAAACCTCAGACACGTCGTAAAGGTTCCTACCGGTCTCGGAGCAAATAGACGGCTGACTGCCGCTCACCTGTTTCAATAAAGACAAACAACTTATTACTTACTGTGGAGCCTTCCAATCACACCATCACACCCACAAATCGGAAGATTATTCAGCTAAATCTGCAAATTATGTATTAATAACTGAATAGACAACAAACTGAAATAAACAAACGATGTAGAAATATTTAAATTCCTCTTTTTCAACTTGTTTTGTCTGAAGACTCAGTAGTTTTGTGCTGACGACTCTCCAATATGGAAAATGTTCACTTCTTAGAAATGAAAAACAATTGCTTGGCTAGTATCAGGTCATAATAAAAGGGAGGCAACGACCTCCTCTGCCTCTGTTTAAGGCTTCCTGCATGTTGCATCTGACACCACCCTACCTTTCCTCTCTGACGGGTCCTTGTGTAGCAGAAGCGGTTTAGAGGTGACCTGTAACCTAAAGCCACTATAATCAATATTCTTTACATTACCAATGGATCACATGACTAACTGCATCCGTAAGAGGTTACTCGTAGTATCCAGGGCACAGATTTCTACCAGCTTGCATTCAGCAGTTAAAGAGCCAGACACATCTGGCAGCGTTACACATCGCACTAAGGCGAGAGTAAAAAAAAAAAAAATGGAAATGCATTATTTAGAGGTCCAGAAGCGTAACATTAATATTAATACTGTTCAGTGTCTGCCGGTGTGTGTAATTAGACAAGTGTTTGCAAACAAAGCCAATTTTGCATCATCAGTTACGTAAGTATGGTGTTTACAGCCCAGCCGCTTGCTTCAGGTGGTCATGGGCTCCGCTGTGTCCTCTGAAGCTTGTCTAGTACAGTAGAAGATTCCAAAATAACCAAACAAATAAACTGTTTAATATTTACCGTGTAAGTCACTAAACTAACTAGACTAGAATAGACGAGTGTTTTGCTTCTCTTGTTCAGCTGATCAGCCAGGACACTGTTGTTGTAATGGTCTGCGTTCAGAATCTACAGCCCATCAGCCCTAAAGCTAAGCAGCACGGCTCCATTGGTTTGAGTTTAGAATGTTCACCTGTTGCTTCATGATGCCCATCTTCATGGGAGTCGTGGAGTACTCCACTGACTGGCTTATGATCATCTTTGGATAGTGCTCAGGCGTCTCGTCCACCTCCGACAGCATCCTCCCCTGCTGTCCCTTCAGGCCCTTCTTGCTGGCGTCCTCCACGCTTTGCGTTTTGTTGGCGAGACCCGGCATCTTCTCTTTGGCGCTGGCTATCACGCTCAGAGACTTCTGCATGATAGAGGTGCGCAGGTGGACGGGTTTCTTCTCGTGAGTTAGGTTGTGAACGCTGGCTGATTTCCAAAACAGCGGAACAGACTCGGTGGAGTCCGCCGGCTCCAGTCGCGGTGGAGTGGCAGCTGGTTCCAGCTGTTTCCTGGCATGTCTTCGGCCAATGAGGGAGCCCAGAAGAGATCCTTCCCCACCGCCCCCGACGGGAAGGACTTTGTCTCCCGCAGCTGAGCCGGTCTGGCTTCCGGTTTCCTCTTCCTGGTCACAAACGTGGTCATAACTGAGTGACTTCTTCAGATCCACCACACTGTTTTTCAGAGAGTCATCCCGAGGTTTGCCTGAAGAAAACAGCAGATTGACTTCAATGTCTATGAAACATGTGCTCGAATGTGACAGAAAAAGTGAAAGTTTTAAAAAGTTTGAAGTTTAATCATGTGTGTAGGTTTTATGGATGATGGAGCTTCTTTGACAATTTTGTTCCTAAATGTCTCAACTGCTTGACAGAAGAGCTAACTCATTTCACAATTCATTTCACGTTCCTCATTTCAGAGGTAAAATTCCGTCAAACGCTCTTTTAATTTCCACGCTGCTGCTGCTACCACCTTGCGTGTACTCAAACAGGCTCTTACCGTGAAGACACGGCTCACACGGGTTTCTCCTCAGAGTGCTGCGGTTGCTGCCGTGCTCGCTGCCGTCGTCGCGGCTGCACTGGCGGTGAATGTGCATGGTCTCGGGGATCTCCGTTATCCGCTTCATCAGTGAGCGTCCCAGGCCTTTCTTGGAGTTGCGCTTCTTTTGAAGGTGGGGGTTGTTGGCCAGCATTTTCTTGCGCTTGTACACTTCCAGCTGGGTGTACAGCTTCTTCAGCTCATCCTGAAATAGGAGTCAGATCAAAATGTATCCTTAGTGTTACACACTTTGTTGCTGATTACCCTAAGTCTACTCCTGTGTATGCATTGTCACCCGTATATCCTCTGGGTCCAGGCTGTGTTCGCTCCAGGCTGAGGTGAGGCTGTTGTTGGGGTAGGAGCCAGATCTCCCCATGTCCAGCTCCTCCTCATAGGCCTCTGTGGCGATATCATCCCTGGCCTGGGTCCCTTTGGACAGGAACTAAGACATACGGGGAACAAGGTCAAAGAACAACACGCTGGCAAATTGGAAAAGTTGTTTCTCAAGCACCTTTGTCCTACAAACTCTCCTCTGATTGGATTATTCCACTGACACAAAGAATATCCTGCCTGGTCTTAACTGTACTTAGAGTAAATGTGATAACACACAGTAGTAGTAGTAACTATACTGGATGCTGCACTGTAGTATGTACAGTTGATTAATAATTACATTAATTAATATTACATTAATGCAGTTGTTAGAGTTATTACAGTATGAAAAACCCAATGAAATGTGGCATAATTGCAAAACAGAGCAAGAACAGCCCGACCAAATATTTAGCCCACATTCAGGAACAGTCTCTGTATAAGACCCCCCCCCCCCCATTGTGCTTAATTATCTCAGTGTACTCAACTGACTTGCACTTGTGAGGTGCCTAATTAGGAAAGAATGAAAGAACAGAGAGCACTGTGCCGCACAGCACGCACAGCAGGAGTATGAAGTGTTTTCCACCAGACTTGAGAGACAGAACGTAAAGACACCCGCGGGAGCACTTCGCTAAATTGCTATAACCTCTAACACAGTTCCGAGGGGTTTGGGGTAACGTTGGTAACTTGGCTGTGAACATGAGTAAGTATGAGCGTGTTCTGATCGGATCTTAAATATCAAATCAACTTAACACGATTAATGAACTGTTGTGTACAGCAATGACGTAGATCTTTACCTACTGATATAAAACCATTCCATCATATTCTAGGGACAAGAAAAGCAAGATCTCTCCACTGAACTCATCTATGTTACAGTTTTGCGTCTTTTTGGAACATTGTGCAAAAGTAATTTTTCCCCCAGCTCCACAAACATTTGCACCCTGACCTTTGACCTCTTTGACCCCCTTAAGCATGTTTCGTCATGGGACAAATAGCATCAATGCTCGCTTAGATCAACTTTATATTCCTTTATCGTGACACTTACCTCGAACCATCTTTTTATTTTTCACCCATCAATATATATATATTTGTTTACAAAATAAATCTATTCTGAACCAATGCAGGACATTTGATTGACAGCTCAGTATGACATGGTTCATGGGTTACAGTACCTTTGGGACAAGCAGCAGCCCCAGAGTCACAGTCACAGTCAGATGCGTGTGAGCAAAGAACAACATCAGCATCCAGTCTGGGTGCAGCCCCGGCGCCAGAGAGAACCTGCAGGGGAAAAACAGCATCAGGAGACACTGTCATTCCGCAACACGTGGATTCGGAAGAGTGCGAAATGTTGCACAGAAAAAGAAATTTGAGTGAATCTCTGGACAGTGAGAACCAACTTAAATATACTATAACCCTGAGGCAAGCTCTGCTTCAGAAAACCAGCTATAAACAAATGCAAGAGAGCAAAAAAAAAAACAAGGATGTTTATTGAACCAGTCAGTCTGTAGAGGTCATGGAGCATCTTTGTTTGGAAAGTAATGCATAATGAAGCTAGATGCACTTTCAATAAGTCACAGCCGCTGATGCGACACCTGGAGAGACATGTTGTACTATATGCGCTGCGTGGTTTTCCTCACTGACACGTATGAAATGATGCGTAGAAACTCTCTGCTTTTTTTAGTGGTTGCCTTTTGCCTTGGAGTCTGCAGGAGCTAAAATTGATTCTGTCTGGTCAATCGACACATGAAACATAAGTTCTCACACACTGCGAGGATCAAAATTGGCCCAGCTAACAGAAAAACTACCTGAAATGACTATGGAAAATGTAGCTAATATACTGTATGTGATTACTAATTGAATATCAAATCAACTTAACACGATTAATGAACTGTTGTGTACAGCACTGAAGTAGCAATGACGTAGATCTTTACCTACTGATATAAAACCATTCATACAAAGACTTTTCAATAAATGTTTATCATATTCTAGGGACAAGAAAAGCAAGATCTCTCCACTGAGCTCGTCTACGTTAGAGCTTTGCATCTTTTTGGAACATTGTGCAAAAGTAATTTTTTCCCTCAGCTCCTTAAACATTTTCACCCTGACCTTTGACCTCTTTGAATGTTTCGTCATAGGACAAATAGCATCAATGCTCACTTAGATCAACTTTATTTTCCTTTATAGTGACACTTACCTCGAAGCGGCTAAGTTAACTCAACCTTCCTTTTATTTTTCACCCATCGGTATATATACACATTTATTTACAAAATAAATCTGCTATTGAAAATGTAGCTAATATACTGTATGTGATTACTAATTACTTTAAAACAGATTTTTGCAGCCGCTTATCTTTGTAGGATGGTAAAATGACTCTGACACTTCTTGGTTTCTTGAAATTCATCCTGTAATATCATCACAGTTATTGTAGCAGTTATAAAGCACGGCTGCTATTGTATTCACACACAAGCAAACTGTGCAGGTAATTGCTCTAATTACTGTCAGAAAAACGTGAAATGTGCACAAAAGCCAACGTGGAATCTAACAAGGCTGTGGCACCGACTTTCCACAGCCAAAAAAGCAGACACCACGACAACGAAAACCCCACAATTACTCTGGCGTTGTCGTACTGATTATTGTGAGTAGCGTGTGAAAAGATGCATCAGTAGCAGCATGTGTTCCCTCCTTGTCATCACCCCCAGTGATCACATTCACATTCTTAGTACGTGGGTCATTTTTTCACGTCTAAATCAACACAAACACATCCATCGCACACAAGCACGGGCTTATCTCTGGACCACAGTAGCAGAATGACTCAACAACAAACCCAGCCTGCGTCGTCCCCCAGCAACTGTCTGATTTACAGCCTTCTCACACGGCCGATGAAGGGCCACCTGTTAGACTTTTCAGGTTCTCTTCAGATTAAAGGAATGATATATATATATATATATATATATAGCCTACAGGAGCGAAGATTCAATCACGAACACTTTTGACTGGAAAAAGTGTGATGAATGGAACTTTCTTGCCCGAAGCTCTATAAAAAAAAACAACATCTGACCAGTTTAATCCCACTGTAGTGGATTGACAAAGTAGTCTGTGATTTAAGAGTCTTGTAAGAGTTAGTACTACAAACAGTTCGCAGAAAAAAAGAATAGTTATGCTGCTAGTTATGAGTGAAAAAAAAATCTGGTTAGCTGTTCTAGGATTCATTCATTTACCGCGTAATTTATGGACAGTAGATATTTTTTTCCATACCCACTACTCGATGCTAAAGAAGAGCTTTCTTTTAATGGCGCGGCCTTGTGTCCCACTCGTCCTCCTCTCCTACCCAGACGTCGCCGTGCCCCAGTTAGTGCCTTACTTTACCCACCTGATGAGGTAGAAGATGACCGATATGAGAAGCTCGTTGTAAATGGCTACGGCCATGTAACGCGGCTCGTGAAAGGCCGAGGGGATGGCGCGAACAGCGTAGCACAGGTACACGCCCCACAGCAGGAACAGGAACTCCGCTGAGAAAAGCATAAGAGAAACACGTTTAGAGGAAATATCTGGGCTGAAAGAAACACTGAGAGGCGATGATCCCCGCGGTCTTGACGGGCAGTGATGTAGATTCATTTCACCAGATCCTAATTTAGCAGGAAATTCCCTTTATTGAGGCGCCTGCTTCCTCAAAAGCGCGTCGACGCATCCTCAGCAAGGTCACACAGCGCGACCTCAATTTACGGGGAATTAAAATGTCGACTCCCCCTGCACTTGTAAACATCATCCAGAATCCAGCGTGCAGTAGGTCTGCGTGTGCAGATAGCTCGTTATCAACTAAATTGTCAGTGAAATGAAATTCTGAAAAAACGTCAGCAGCAAAAATCAATTGTAATTATTTCGGTATATGATGAAGGGGATTCCTTGGAGTCTCTGGGGTTTAGAGGTATGCAATGAGGTCTTGGGGCAATCTAATGTTGAAATAGTTGCTCTCTGGTGTAAAACTAAATGAAGCTTCTTTTGCAACTTAAAAAAAAAAACTATTTTCAGATATACGCCAGACATACACATAAAAGTGCAAAGTAACAAAACACAGTCAGAGGTTTTCGTCTGATCCAATCTACACAAGCTCCTTGTTTGTCCTGCAGACACCGAGTCCTCTGCCAAGGATTGTGTTGGCATGAGAGTCCATAAAGTCTTTACAGTGATTACAGTCCATTCATATTCATGAAAAAGCCCTCGTCGATAAATCATCACTAATTATGGTACTTATCCTCGGAATCAGGATGCATGGAAAAGCCGCTTGCAAGAGGCAAATGACAACAATTCCAGCTAAAGCAAATTAATTGCAGATTCAGATGAAATTCTCATTGTTGACACTATTAATGCTGTTCTGCACCAGCTGTTTGCTTAATATTTCTGGACGGCATTGGATGGTTTATTCAGACACACAGACACGTGTTCCCCTGCGTGGCATTATGACACAACAAGAGAGGACGCACAAAAGCGGACGGATTAATTTCCGCCGGCGCGATCAGCGCCGCAGCTTGAGCTTTGTTAGAGTCCTCCAAAGCGGGTTGGTGCAGTGCTTCCTGTCCTTCAGTGTAGCCGCAGCGCAGCAGCGCGGTCTCGCTGCTTGTCAGAGCCAACAGCGGGGGCTCCCTCATTTCCTGTCTTGTCTTGTGCACATACACACACACACGCAGACATGAACACACAAATGTGGAAGCAGGCAGAGGGATTCTGTGATTCTATCACCACTTCCTACACACACACACACACAAACATCTTCTATGAGGACAGTCTTCCTGTGTCCTGTCTCCACAGTGTCCTCAGCTGCCTTCCCCCTCCCCTCAGCGGAAAACTCCCTGCGTCGTTGCCCACATCCCGACACGCTCCATCCTTCACACGCTCCAATGTTTTTTTTTTATTTCATCTCTTGCTCTGTTTTTCTCCCTGTCTATCAGCTTTCATAGGCATCTCCCAAGGATCCATCTTTCTCCTCTTTCCAAACAGGATTAGTCTCCCCTGCTGTCAGAGGGGCTTCAGTGAGATGTCCATCACTGCCTTCTGCTTCAAGAGTCTGTCATTAGAAAGACACTGCAGCAAACTTAGCCTAGAGCTTTAATGTTTCTTATGACATTAGTCGAATTCTGATCATTTCAGGGACTGTATTTCAAGTATTAGCTGCTTTTCTCTTTGCTTAATGGTTACAAATGTATTTGTTTTAAGACAAATTTACAATCTGCAGATAATAAACCATTTAAAAGACATCTTGGTCCCTGTTCTAAGGTTGCTTTAAGATAAGGCTGTTCTATCCTGTTCATCAGAGCCTTGCACCGTTCATCTAACACGAAATATCATTCGTTGTTTGTGTGGGAAAAGGTATCTGCAATGGCCAACGTCGTTAAAACTCACAGCTGCTTCCATTTAACCTCGAGTTCAGAGCAGACGTTTTTCAAAACGCCGCTTCGGCTGTGGGGCACCAAATAAACAGACCCATTACAATAATGTCTTTTGGCAAGCAGGCACCGCATTTTCAAGCATTTTTACGGTCTGTTTAAAGAGGTAGTTCTATTAATCTCAAACACGGAGCACATGCAGTAAAAGCGGAGTTCGCATTAATACAAGGTGGAGATTCCTCTCGCCTGCGCCTGTTTATTCCCGTCTGCCGCGGGACGCGCTGTGCTGGAGTACCTGGGTATTAGAGATTTGAAATGTGTGCAAATCGTTTGCTGCCAGACGGGAAAAGCTTCCAGGAGAGGGATGCGGGGATGCTTAGAAGTTTTCATTTTCCTTGCAAACTTGCTGGTGCTGAGGAGAAAAGTTGTAGACAAAGTTCCTACCTACTGAAATTTCTTTCTCATGTTGCTATTTCCTAAAACTTAACAAAACGGCACATCCAGGCCAAAGCTCAAAGACAAGGCTCCTTAGGTGACTCTCATCAGACTCACCGACGGCCATCATGTAGTCCCATCGGTCCAGCAGACACATGCTGAACTGCAGTCCCTCTGGCGTGACGCCTGCGGCAATCAGAGCTCGACTCAGCTCGGGGTTCTGGCACACGGCGGAGGTCCAGGCCGCCAGGAACCACAGCACCACCAGCAGAATGACGGCCAGCAGGCGCAGGACCCGCCAGCTGGTCATGTAAGGCGTCCTCTGGGCTGTGCGGGACAGGAACACCTTCAACACCCTGGCGGAGGGACAAACAGGAGGAAGACGCTGGAGTCTGAGAGATGACCATTAACTCCGTTCATTCACTTATTCACATCAGGATTGTGTTGCGGGGAGAAATAACCCAACGGCAGAGGAAACAAGAAAAAAGTTAAAAAAAAGAAAAATTCACTTAAAAGAATCTTAAACTTAAATCTGTTGGTTTTTAATTTGTTGGGTGACTTTAATCTGGTACATCGTGGTAGCATGTAATTATACGACTATCATCATCAAGGAATGCTGGAAAATACTCAAATCGCTGTTTGCTGCTCTCGTATGCTTTCTCCCGACAAGACTGTGACAAATCTGTCTCATCTCTGATACATTCAGAGGGACCCAGCTGTAACAGCTTGCCCCCGAGCACACTTCACACTCAGCGAGCACGAGGAAAATCAAATTGGTAATTTTGCTAAGGGAACACTCTGGCCAGCCTTTGACCCTCTTCTCCCATCTCAGCAACACTTAACTCAGAGCTGAAGAGCAGGAAGTGAGTGTGTGTGTGTCTGAATAGATACTTTTTGCAGACAGACGCCGCTGGACCAGATCTGATTCCCACGTGTCTGTCGGCAAAACAGGCAAACATACGTGTCTGCACAAAGCGCGCGGCCTGACAGGGAGCAGAATTATCAAGGCACAGAAGGGCAAGGTAATATGAGGAAGGGGAAGGGGAGAAGATTTGATGCTGAGGGGGAAGGAGAGATGAGGAGAAAAGATAGGAGAGAATAGGAGGATAGGGGAGAAGAAGGCAGGAGAGGAAACGAGGAGTCAAGAGTATAGGAGACACGATGATAGGATAGAATGAAAACAGCAGAAGAAGATATGAAGACACTTTTTAGATTTAAGAAAATGAGATGACAGACAAATCATGGTGTTTGTTTACTTCAATTTCTTGTATTAGCAATCGGAAACAGACAAATTAACCAGGTTAGACATCTCCTAACACACTCTATTCCCTAACACTGGACACACACAAACACTTTAACTTATCGCTCCACGACTCAGGAACAAATAGGACATGACACATAACAAACGACAGTCTCGCATCCCAGTCCCATAAACTGACTTCTCGTCCCAGTTTTACTTACCTGTACAGCTTGAGGATGACGGTGCCGTACATGATGGCAAAACCTAGGATGCGAACCCAGCGCAGCAGGATACAGCGAAACACACCGGGATGGAAGTAGAGGATCATCACCTGCGGAGCGGCACAGCGGTAACACACTCAGCCTTAGAGAACCAGAGAACTTTCTGCGCCGAGCTAAGAAGAGCAGCACGTTCGTTAGCTCTGCTAGTTGACTTCTTTATCTCGGCAAGGCCCCAAGTGTCCCACCCTCCGGTGAGTGAAGCTGACGGTCTGGTACAGTAACTCCATGCTCATGTCAACTGAAACAAAGAAAATCTGTTCCTCCTATGTTAATACTAACATGTATTTAATTATTCGATTTTCGTAATATGCTATTTTCCTCTCTGTGCACCAGCTTGTTGTCTCCGTATCAGTATTTTTAATTTTTACTGAATGGGATTTGAGGCATTTATCGATAAGAATAAACAAAGATACAGATTCCGCATCCAAATGAATGAGTTTAAATGTAAAATGTGTTGCAAAGTCCGGTTAATTCCCCAAAGCCATGAATATTAGACAGAGTGTGAATATTCTGTCATTTTTATTATTTTATACATTTGAAATTATACTGTAGGATGGGATAAGTTTTTCTGTCAGGCTTTCTCTTTTTCTGTATATATATATATATATATATATATATATATATATATATACAGTCAGGTCCATAAATATTGGGACATCGACACAATTCTAATCTTTTTGGCTCTATACACCACAACAATGGATTTAAAATGAAACGAACAAGATGTGCTTTAACTGCAGACTTTTAGCTTTAATTTGAGGTTATTTACATCCAAATCAGTTGAACGGTGTAGGAATTACAACAGTTTTTATGTGTGCCTCCCACTTTTTAAGGGACCTAAAGTAATGGGACAATTGGCTGCTCAGCTATTCCATGGCCAGGTGTGTGTTATTCCCTCGTTATCCCATTTACAAGGAGCACATAAAAGGTTCAGAGTTCATTTCAAGTGAGCTATTTGCATTCGGAAGCTGCTGCTGTCAACTCTCCATATGAGATCCAAAGAGCCGTCACTATCCGTGAAGCAAGCCATCATTAGGCTGAAAAAACAAAACAAACCCATCAGAGAGATAGCAAAAACTTTAGGTGTGGCCAAATCAACTGTTTGGAAAAACTTAAAAAGAAAGAACGCACTGGTGAGCTCAGCAACACCAAAAGACCTGGAAGACCACGGAAAACAACTGTGGTGGATGACAGAAGAATTCTTTCCCTGGTGAAGAAAACACCCTTCATAACAGTTGGCCAGATCAAGAACACTCTCCAGCAGGTAGGTGTATGTGTGTCAAAGTCAACAATCAAGAGAAGACTTCACCAGAGTGAATACAGAGGGTTCACCACAAGATGTAAACCATTGGTGAGCCTCAAAAACAGGAAGGCCAGATTAGAGTTTGCCAAACAACATCTAAAAAGCCTTCAGAGTTCTGGAACAACATCCTATGGACTGATGAGACCAAGATCAACTTATACCAGAGTGATGGGAAGAGAAGAGTATGGAGAAGGGATGGAACTGCTCATGATCCAAAGCACACCACCTCATCAGTGAAGCATGGTGGTGGCAGTGTCATGGCGTGGGCATGTATGGCTGCCAGTGGAATTGGTTCTCTTGTATTTATTGATGATGTGACTGCGGACAAAAGCAGCAGTGTTTCGGGCAATATTATCTGCTCATATTCAGCCAAATGCTTCAGAACACATTGGACGGCGCTTCACAGTGGAGATGGACAATGACCCAAAGCAGACTGCGAAGGCAACCAAAGCGTTTTTAAGAGAAAGAAGTGGAATGTTATGCAATGGCCAAGTCAATCACCTGACCTGAATCCGATTGAGCTTGAATTTCACTTGCTGAAGACAAGACTGAAGGGAAAATGCCCCAAGAACAAGCAGGAACTGAAGACCGTTGCAGTAGAGGCCTGGCAGAGCATCACCAGGGATGAAACCCAGCGTCTGGTGATGTCTATGCGTTCCAGACTTCAGGCTGTAATTGACTGCGAAGGATTTGCAACCAAGTATTAAAAAGTGAAAGTTTGATTTATGATTGTTAATCTGTCCCATGACTTTTGGTCCCTTAAAAAGTGGGAGGCACATATGCAAACTGTTGTAATTCCTACACCGTTCAACTGATTTGGATGTAAATAACCTCAAATTAAAGCTAAAAGTCTGCAGTTAAAGCACATCTTGTTCGTTTCATTTTAAATCCATTGTTGTGGTGTATAGAGCCAAAAAGATTAGAATTGTCAGCTCACACCGTCCGCACCGACCCGCTCCACCTGCTCCGCCACATTGCCAGGTTGCTCGTGTTCTCTGTGGACCTGGATTTTTGCCGAGCTCCTCGTAAGAAGCCTCGCGAAAATCTTGTCACTACATTTTTGGGTCCCATGACTGGGATGAGCATCGACACGAGATTTACAAATAAAATACTGAGCTACTGATGTAAACCAGTATTAAATATGTGGTCACTAGGGGTCCAAGCAAGTTTTACCGATAACATAACACTTCTTAAATCCATCTGGTTGGATTGTTGAACATCAGTGACATTTATTATATTTCAAGCTGCGTCTGCAACACAGCGTTTGGATTGTACATCAGAGCAAACAAATATGTAACTACACACAGCGAGCAAGCAACACGAAATGTTTCTTTTGTTGCGCACGTCCCCCGCTCTCACGCTAACTTGTGTTTGTGATTCGACTCCTGCTTGGCACCCCGCCCGCATCCCTTCTCCTCCGGTGAACACATCCAGCGTTCATGCTCTCCGGTCGAGCATCAATCAATCACTGCTGCAAATAACAGATACGCGCCCAACAGTTGCTCGCAGATGCACATTCGCACAATCACACGAAATGTAGAGCTATAAATCTTATTAAGCACATTCATAATCCATCTCTTCCCCACACAGACAGCAAGCAGTGCTGCTGAGTATAAAAACCATGCGGGATGGAAAAAAGGAAACAGACACGTTCTTTTTTGGACGGCCCAGAAGGGAAGGTGGCCTTCCCGGTTTTGCATCCAGCCACTCACGCCTCCTCCATCAATTAATCAGCAGATGTATTTTTAAAACAAGTTGTGCTAGAACTTGATGCAGTGTTTAAAAATGCAGTGAGCACCAGAGCGGAGCAGCTGTGCCAGGCTTAGCTGAAGGGGGCTTGTGGCAGCAGCAAAAAAAAAAAAAATACACGGCACACAACTAACGTTAAGACTGCGGGAGAGGAGACAGACGTAAAAGGCGAGACACAGAGAGAGAACAAGTGCAGGGGCAATGAAAGGAAAACACAAGAAGGAAATGTGCCAAGAAAGGTAGAAAAGGAGACAGAGAAACAGCCGAGTGAAGGGAAAAGGAGCCTTTGAGTGTATCCAAGTGTGTGTAAGCATAAGAAAGTGGCAGGATATTTTAGGGGGAGGTATTTTTGGTACTTGTCTTATCCTTGGGGTAAATGGTAGAAAGGGCTGGAAGCTCGGGTACAAAAGCCGAATCCATTTTGAGGATGAGCAGAAATATATTTAAGGTGCGGTCACATGAGGAGAAGCCCACGATACGCGCAGCTCGTCATCTGCGGCCACAGAACTACGAGGCTGAACATTCGAATGCAAACATTGGTGTTTTGTTAACGCTCCGATGCCTTTAGAGAAAGAAAAAAAAAGGATTTCGATTTCTTTGGTTGTTGTTGTCGTGGGGTCGTTTCTTATTCGAATAGAGGCTGCTATCAGACTGCGTTTTGAGGGGAGCCGCGGCTAAAAATTGGCAGGCCACGTGTGCGAATTCCCCCGGTTACACGCCGTCCAGGTTCCTTCCATCTGCTTCCCGGCTAAAGACGGGCTTCTGACGCAGCCATCCAGGTGCACTGTGGGATGTGTGTGTAAATACACACATGTCCTGCACAAGGCGCGCCGGCGCCCACCCACATGGAGACGAGAAAGGAGCTGGCAGACCCACACACCGTACACAATGGCCCGTTAATAGTCATGTACAAGTCTCAGTTACTGTCCCGATAATCACGAGAAGTCCAGGACGACAAGGCGACAAGGCATTGTTTACAAATGAATACTCTATTTATCAAAAACATTAAAATATTAGCTGGTCAAAATGAGATTTTCACATGATAATGACCAACCTTTACTATTTATAATTCAGTTTATTCTATTAAATAGTTATTCCAATTAGTTTTCGGACGCACAGTAAACTCGTCCCTTAAGGGAACTTTATTGTCAACACACACACACACACACACACACCTACACACAGCAGGGAATAAAGTGTTTCTCTTAGGCTGGTGTCCATACTGTACCTTGAATATTTCAGCAAACAGGGCAAATGTATGACACCCAGACAAAATAGGTTTTCTATTGTGAGGCAGCTGCTTAGTCGCGCTGAGTCAGTCACAGTTCATCAAAAATGCATCTACCAAACCAGACGTTACTGTCCCAGTGGATCTGCTGTTATAATGATGAGTTGCAGACACGAGACTTCTCACCTTCCGCTCGACACGTTCACCAACTCCACCGCCGAGTCAGACAACAAAGGCCTAATTTCACTACCAAGGCGAAGCTTGTGTGGCTGCACTAATTAGACACGTTGGTTGTTTTTTGCAGCGGTGTGTTTGACACAGTAGCTGTTGAAGTGTGTTTTCTGCCCTCGCTCACACTCAGCTTTGCCAAACTCTACTGAAGACAGAGAGAGTTCAAGGAGTCTGACTTTATCGGCGTCAATCGCATTGATTGAAATGTGAGAAGTACAGAAACTTACTGGGAAGTAGAGCAGCAAAGCCCCGAGCAAGATGGCCTCCAGCAGAATGAAGCCTGATGTACGCATGCTCTGTAAATGAGGAAAGAGAAGCACACGAGTCACACACGTTTCACACGCAACAACTTACATAAACTGAAGGTTTTTCTCTTCTGTCCTTACAGTTGTCTGACGTCGCTATTTAAACTCTACTCGAAAACGACACTCGCATTGCTTTTACTATTGCAGGCAAAGGCAAATACTAAATTCCTGCCGGGTTCAAAGAAAACAAACGCAGAGAAGAGCTGAATATATATTTTCTTAATGTTCTGCCTTCCCCTAAAACAAGAATATGAGTGATGACAGCCCATTTCTGGGTTAGATTTAATTACCCATTTTACCTCTTGGAAGACATTTTGATGTCTTTTATGTAAATTCAAAGGGCTCTAGGGACTTTTTTTGTGAAATGTGGGAGATGTGAAGCAACAACACAAATATCTATAAATAGCACACCGGAATATATTCAACTCAACATTGCAGGCAGGCTAGATGTAATTATCCTACACTGTGAGTTTTATATTTCTTTCTCTTCGTTCTGTCAGCAGAGCATGTTTTATGTATTATGCATGATTTATTAGCTCTAAATCAGCTGTGATTAAAGGTGGGCTAGTGGAAAATGTCTGTAGATCATAACACAATAAAGGATAATAAAATGAATTGTATTGTGTTTGATCCTGTTCAAATGGACTCACCTTACAGAGAATAAATGTTAAATATTGTTCTACACGCTTCATTGTACCGTTCCACTGTTCTATAAGGTTCACTGTGCTGTTCCACTGTTCTATAAGGTTCACTGTGCTGTTCCACTGTTCTATAAGGTTCACTGTGCTGTTCCACTGTTCTATAAGGTTCACTGTGCTGTTCCACTGTTCTATAAGGTTCACTGTGCTGTTCGTCTGTTCTATAAGGTTCACTGTGCTGTTCGTCTGTTCTATAAGGTTCACTGTGCTGTTCTACTGTTCTATAAGGTTCACTGTGCTGTTCTACTGTTCTATAAGGTTCATTGTACCGTTCCACTGTTCTATAAGGTTCACTGTGCTGTTCCACTGTTCTATAAGGTTCACTGTGCTGTTCGTCTGTTCTATAAGGTTCACTGTGCTGTTCGTCTGTTCTATAAGGTTCACTGTGCTGTTCGTCTGTTCTATAAGGTTCACTGTGCTGTTCGTCTGTTCTATAAGGTTCACTGTGCTGTTCGTCTGTTCTATAAGGTTCACTGTGCTGTTCTACTGTTCTATAAGGTTCACTGTGCTGTTCTACTGTTCTATAAGGTTCATTGTACCGTTCCACTGTTCTATAAGGTTCACTGTGCTGTTCCACTGTTCTATAAGGTTCACTGTGCTGTTCGTCTGTTCTATAAGGTTCACTGTGCTGTTCCACTGTTCTATAAGGTTCACTGTGCTGTTCTACTGTTCTATAAGGTTCATTGTACCGTTCCACTGTTCTATAAGGTTCACTGTGCTGTTCCACTGTTCTATAAGGTTCACTGTGCTGTTCCACTGTTCTATAAGGTTCACTGTGCTGTTCCACTGTTCTATAAGGTTCACTGTGCTGTTCTACTGTTCTATAAGGTTCATTGTACCGTTCTACTGTTCTATAAGGTTCACTGTGCTGTTCCACTGGTTGCTTGGTGTGCAAGTGTGAAAGGTGCTTCCTCACACTGGCAATTGTCAATTCTTTCCATATGGAGCTTGTAGTAAAATGTATCAGGATCGTGATTTTCTTTCTCACACACTCTTCTACTGTGCGTTCCCCTCACCTTGTTCCTCCTGCAGTGGTAGACCACCACCATGCCGGCCAAGTCCAGCACCATACACAGGCCCTGTAAGGAGGCCACGGCGAGCCGCAGAGCCCCGTCCTCCTGCACCACGCAAGGCGTGTCGTCTCGGCAGTAGGGGCAGCCCTCGCGGCAAGGGAGGCACTTGCTCGACACTTCAGAGGTCTCATCTCTGTGAGAGCCCTGCTCCTTACCTGAGGATGTGAAGGGACATGTTACACATGTTTAGGTGTCAGGTGTTTCATTGATTGATTTACACGTTCTTGAGGAATTCTGGTTATTCCCTGAAATTCACAACTCAAATCTAATCACGGATCACACAAATTTCAAAGATCACTTTAATTAATTAGTGCTTCGCTGTCACACACTGCGTTGTCTTAAAAGCTCAGTTAATCACTATGAAGCAGTAGAAATCATCAGTCCAATAAATCACAGAGCCTGGGGCTGATAATTAGGAGACTACAGCCTTTAATTAAGCACATGAGGGAACAGTGAAAGAGAGCGAGAGCTAAAACACTGTGGCACTGCTCCTTTAATCACGCTAGGCTGGATGATTGTTATTATACAGATGTGGCACATTTGGATCACTTTACTTTTCATCTCAGTTAGGACTGTTCACATTTAGTTTCACTGGCACCTTACTGAATTTTGTTTAAAGAAACAGACAATGCCCAAAATATTTCATCATTCCATGCCTCCTCCGCTGCGGCAGGATTTGGAGTCAGTCTTAATCCTTCATTTCCCACCACACAGACACTACACAGCCCGTCTAGAAAACGATGCTTGATAAGCATGTAATTCCTGGTTCTGTCCCGCGGCTCATACAGTATGCAAACGCTGAGCTGTGGTTGCACAGCGCAGCAGCAGGGCGTTGCGAGGCGAAGGCGGTAATCGTTAAACGCGTTAAGCATGAATTTACCGGTAAATGTAAAAGCATTTCAACCGATTTATCAAGCAGTCACAAACTCACCCATGCGCAGCGGTTTTGATTTGCCGACAAAATGATGTACGACCTGCCGCATGGCTGTAATTTGTCTTTTTTTTTTTTTTTTACAGTAATCTACTTTATTATTTAGCATCTTTATGTTTATTGGTATTACGGTAACTGCAGTCACTCGCAGCGTGACAGCGACTTTATTTGACTTTATTTGTGTGAGTCAGATCTCTGCACTTGTGTAGTGGAGGAGGCCAGATGCTCGTCGTGATTTCAAACCTCTGGGGTCATGCTGCTTTAAGGAAGAGTTTTATTAAATTAATAAATAATGTCAATACTATGTCATTGTTTTTCATGTGAATCATAATTATCAGTGTTCTCAACGCATGTGTCTCATACAGTAAACGGTTTAATCGGGTGTAGTTGTTTCTTTGGTGTAAAATTGGTGTTGCACCTGCAGTGAAATACTCAGTTTTACCAAATTGTTTATGAGGATGCTTTGAGAAAGTAACTTCAACATTTACTGTACTATTACTTTTGACATGTAGCTACTCGAAAACATGGTCATGGCATTTATTTAGGTCACCAGAATGAAGCTCCGTTGTCCAAAGTTGAATAATAAATGTGAAACAAATTATTATTAATGTCCAGCCATCTGTGGTTCAGATGAAGACAAAACGACTGACTTCGCTAACCACAACACAAACTGTGACATTCAAATCAAACGTGTTGCTTTATGAGGCACACTTCTCATTGGAAGTTGCCTTTTCCTCTATTTCTCCCCTTTGATATCTGTCCTGTTGGCCTGTTGCTAGGGAACAATGTAGTCTGGGATGCACAAGGACTAGCATTTTCGTTTTTTGGAAGGCGGGAATCGGGTTCACCAGCTTTTGTGACCCAGTCTGAGTGATTTTTTTTTTTAATGATGGGGGTCTTGGAAGACGAGTGACTTCCCAGACTGAGCAGTTTGGCTGGAGGCCTCATCACGCTGCATTACAATAAAGCTGCAGCTTAGCGTATCATCCCCGTTGGGACGCTGTATTGTTGGAGTCAGGAATAAAAACCTTGGCAGTTGCCTGATTATCTTGCTCATCAGGGTCAAGCTTTCTGCCTGAGGACGCTGCAGCACTTTCAGTCAAGGTGTCAGAATATGGGCATTTAAATCTAGAGCACAGGCAGGGAGTTAAAGCAAAGACGGACCTTCAGTGGAGAAAAGGTAGTTGTACTCGTTTAGATACACTGCAGTGATAAAAGCTGTAGACTTTATGGATAATCATCAGAAGAGGAAACATACACAAGGTTCAAAAGCCTACACGTGTTATATAGGCTTGTGGTGTCTTATTAGGTGAAGGACCTCTACACCGATTATCCTCTTGAAAATTAAGCCTGGCACACAGAGTCACACATCATTCACGCTCATGTCAGCATCTGTGGACCATCTTGATTCGTCAGAGAACCTAATCTGTTCTGGACGTGACTGGGGATAGTAGAGAACCTAGAGGAAACCAACATATGTTTGGAGAAACATGCAAACATGCAAAGGTTGCAGGCAAAAACTAAACAAAAACTAAGAAATAAAAACGTGCAAATGATAACGTAAGTTGCTTAATAAGTGACTAAAGTAGCAACATTAGCAACTTTTGCTATATAAGTAGGGTTTAGTATACAGGTCTGGGTGGTTTATAATATGAAAACACATAATTAATCTTCATGTTTGTGCATAATTATAGAAATGAGAAATGTGCTTCTGCCTTCTTGTATAGAACCAGGGCTTTAATGACCTGGAAATTACTCACAGTGTGGTAATTGAAAGCTTAACAAGCACAGCTTCAATAACTCAAGTTGTACCCTGATGCTTTGCCTCCGTCTGCACCGCTGCTTTACAACCCAACAGGTCTGTGATTCACATCCCACCCGTGGTTCCCACTAGAGCCCAAAATAGAAACGTAATAGACATTTCCGCAGTAGGAAGAGCTGAAATCTTCTAACTGACGTTTGAAGTTTGCGTAGAGCCTCAGGATTCCTATTCAAAGGCGCAGCAGGAATTTCAAACGCAATGCGTAAAATAAAAACAAGAGGTTGTTCTTATTTTATGTTTATATGAAATCCGGAAACCTTGAATTGGAAAATTTGTTTCGATCTGACGCCTGCATTTATACATATATGTATTTTTATATAACAACAGGATTTGTAACCCACTTTTAAAGCCGTTGAGTGTCACTCGGCTCGGATGGTAGAAGCCCTTCCTGCACTGGCACTTATACTTGTCCAACACAAACCCGTGGCCACCGATGGGAGTGCACTGGGAGGGAATAAAAAGCAGAGAGAAAGCGAAAAGGTTTTATTAGTAATCAGCAACACTATCACTTAAAATAGAAATTGTGGTTCAGATTATGTGAGTAGATGATGGAGGGAGGAGGCGGCATCAGGATGGTTACTCAGTTTTCAGCAAGTGGGAGTAAAATGATACTATAAGAAAGACATAGAAGACACAAAAACAACATCATCTGACAGAAATATGATGAGATTGTTTTTTAATGTGTAGTGTAAGCAACCTGGCGCCCGGCTTTAAATTTGCCCTGCTGGCTTCCTAACTATCTGCTCTCACAAACTCAGAGGAACAGTCCAAAAGTCCAGAAAGCAAATCACTGGATTTGGTTTTTATTTACATTTTGCATCCCGACTTCACTGGAATGTATCTCATGCACAAACGAACATGAACCAAAATGGATGGGAAGTAAACGTGATCATCAAAATCACAGCAGCATCGAGTAACCGCTGGCGATCCCACTCCTTCACAAGGCGTCAGTCACCTCTCAGCCTCTGTCTCGTGTTTTTAAGTCTCCTACATCATCTACGTTCTCTCCTCTGTGGCGTAAAGCAGCACACGGCCATAAACACGCCTGTTGTCAGGGGAAATCACGGGCTTCTGCCAAGTAACAGGAAAAACCAATTAATATCTAAATTAAGAATTGAGGGTGGTTTGCAGAATAGAACTGCATCATTCCAGGTTGCACTGAACACTCTGCGAGCTGCACGGGCTTACGAGTCATCTGGAGCCTAGACACACTCGGCGTCACACGTCTCTACTGCGGCATGGTTACGCTCATGTGCATGCACATATCCCTTTATATTCAAAATGCTATTCATGTTCAAGGAACTGCTCCCTGTCGTGAGAACAATTCGTACTTGGCTTCCTTCAAAGAATAAGGAGAAGAGTGTCTGCATAAGGTGCAGGGAGCGTTTTATAATTAATTCAATAATCAATTACGCAATCAACATTGCGTTGTTTTATATATAAGTGCAAAGACTCAACACACAGCACAAATAACATGTTAATTACTAAGGTACCACTTCAGCACAACGGCCACTGGCGTCTCTCAGAAATTAATATGCGCTTCATCATTTTGACTTTTAAACCGCAGCAACCAGATCTGTGCGCAGACTGTACCTGTACTTGACGCACGGATGAAAGTAGTCGAACATCCCTCATTAATTCTCCTCCAGAGAGCGAGTAAGTGCATTTCTCAAAATCAAGCCTGTTTTTTTAGGAATTTGACATAAAAACCTTCTTTTTCTGTTGCAACAGCAATTTAATAAAAATGTCTCCACCTCATCAGATTCATCAAACTGAAACTTGTGCCTACAGTGTGATATACATATCAAAGACTTTGCATAGACTTTTCTACGGAGACAAAGTGTGATTTAAAGTTTATTTCAGCTTGTATAGAATAATGGCTGTGAATGATAATAGTAAAAATCGAAATTTCAGCATAACACACTTTTGCATAATATTTACTTTGTTATTTTGTTTTGTACGTGCACGAGCTCTGCACGCTTAAGCTTCTGTGTGAACCTCTGCACACAGCAGTTCATTTTCAAAGTCGACAAAAAGCATAGATCGCAAAACAGCGAAGGGGGAGCAGGGGAGATGAGCTGCCGAGGGTAGAAACTGTCTGAAGTGCAGCGCAAACACTTGACAGGATAAACATATACAGTAAATCATTGCTCCAGTGTTGTACCAGCAGAGACAAGCCAGCCTGGGAGTTCCACCCATTTCAACTTGTTGGAAGAAAAATGTGAGCTTTGCACTGTGGAGACTTCAGATCTTGGTCTTTGGCATTTGTCTTGTGAGGGCCGACTGAAGTCTGCATAGCTGTGTCAGATGGAGATCTTTAAAGCCATTTGGAGTTTAGTGGTAAATAAATAAATATTAAATCAGTGGTATCTTTATGTGTTAATGTGTCCATTTTTAATCATTAGTTCATTTCAATTCAACTTTGTTTAAAGATCCAATTCACAACATCAGTTATCTCAACTACTAGACCCAACAAATCCCACATAGAACAAGCTTTTAATTGTAGCCACTCGATAAATTGTACATTTTAGTAGCAACAATGAAGGAAAAACTCCCTCTATAGAGAAAGAAACCTCCAGCAGACCCAGGCTCAATGTGGGCGGCCATCTGCCTTGACCGGTTGGGTGAAGGTAGAGAGAAGAGAGAAAACAACACAACAACAACAACAACAACAACAAGCAGCAACAGACACAGGCAGGATGGTTGGACCAGCAACTGAACACTGGAGACACACGACTCTGGGTCTGATGATACCTGTAGATGAGAATAGAGAGAGACAGAAAGAGAGAAACACAACTAGGAGAGAAAAGAGACATGGCGGCATGTTAGTGGATAGAATAAATAGAAAAACAGAGGAGCTCAGTGTATGTGAAAAAGTCTAAATTCTTTTTTAATCTCGTGTCTTCCTTTAACGTTGTAAATGAAAGAAACCCCAGGATGATGGTCTTAAAAGACTTTTTATTTACACACATATGATGAAACCGCTTATATTCTGCATAAAATCGATGCCTCGCAAACAGCAACATTAACACTGATGTTTAATAGTAATAGAAATGTGATGTCTCTGTGGTATCTTACTTCAGTGTGTTCGCATTTTCTAATTAGCATTACAGGACGTGCTATTTAGTGATACATACATGGTGAATAAGAGGATTCATCCTCATGGGACCATGAATGCTAAGCAAATTAATCATATACAGTGTTTTGATATTTCTGTCTTAAGTTCTTAAAAAGTAATTATTATTAGTAGCAGTATTATCAATTTTGCAAATAAAATAAACATTAGACATATTTATTTTTCTCTCTCCACAATAAATAATTTATAAAAAGAAATTAAGAGAGAAACTCAAAGATGCCACAAAAACAACTTTGTCAGTTGCTGCTTATGACTTTTAACTAATATCTTACATAATATGTCATCTCCACATTAAATATGTCTAACAGTGGAACTAGCAGACCAACTGTCCACACACTAATAAAGCCAGAATTTAGTAAGTAGAGTCTCATTAAATAAGATATACCCAGTAAAACTGGGGTGTGCAAGGATGAAATATGATTATTTTTGGACGATGCCTTTATTGGACACTGCACATCAGATCTGTTAAATCCATTAAATCTTCATTTAGAGCACAGACAAGTGTAAACTACTAGTTTTAATATGGCTAAAGTGAAAGAGTAGCACAGTGTCTGGGAAGAGGAAATGCAAGTCAATCCAAACTATAATACAGCTGTCAAAGACCATGTCAGACTTAACTACACTATAAAAGTTTAGTGTTTTAGTTTTTGATTAATCACTCTCATCAAACCTTAGCGTGAAGGTCAGAATTCCTTTGATGGTTGTGCCTTACTTTGGAAGCAGTGGGGAACTTTTAATTCCACACTTCACTGACAGGGGTCAAAGTTGCATTGTCAGTCACAGAAAAGTGAAACAACGGATTCTTTGTAGGATAACCTAGTAAAAGGGTGTTTTAATGCACAGAAACAGAAACCCCAAAAATGAAAATAGCAAGAACATTTTTTTGTTTCACAACCAATCTTACTCTCAGTTTTACTGGTGGGAAAGCGAGGATGCTGACAGTAATCTTCACTGAAACAAGGTGAGGAAAAATGTATATTGAAGCTGCTTTGGGTCCAGATTCACCTGATTTGACTACTGCTTTCTCCTGATCCTGCCCGGTCGTCACCAAACCGATGGTGTGGTAGCCTTCGTGCTCTCATTAAACAATTTCAATCATACCTGTATGTTCTGTGCTGGGATGCTCTGCCCCTGCCTGGTGTATCAAACCTGTTCTGTGACAATAAATTCCCTAAACTGTGTTCCTGTACTGTGTGTTCCAGTAAATGTTCAATTAAGGGTCATTGTGACTGTACAACCGAAATGACTGAACCAGAAGATACACACTGCACCACAGTCCACTGTACTTCACTGATTTAACACTAAAATAACATAAAAACACAACAACAACGCCAGCGAAGGTTCTCAAGTGACATCATCCAAAATAACTATATTAAAAGTTCCTCCGCGTGATTGTACAACAATATGACTTGATTTTGTGTTTGATTTGTGAATGATATTCACTTGCAGGCGAACATATTTTCCCCATAATCTAAACCAAGAAGTCAATGATCTGCAATGTTCACGTGGAGGCCTCTTATGTTTAGACTCCAGAGCGCGGTACTTGTTTCATTTTCTCAGTGAGCAATTTAATAAAAAAAAAGCTGTGAACACGACACCAAGATAGGACTTGGCAGGAGAGAAAAAGAGGCAGAGAGAGAGAGAGCACTCTGTGTCCCTCAGACATCTATAAATACACTGAAAGCATTAAACCCTAAAAGCATTACAATCACTCTGTCCCCTGGGCAGGGGATCTGCTGCCGCTCTTGCACAAGACTGGCGACCACTGAAACACTGGAAGTTTGAACAGAATGAGTGTAAATGGTTGTTTGTCTGTAGAAGTCGCTTGTCTAGGGTGTGTACGCTGCGTCTCACCCAAACGACAGCTCAGAGGATCTTTGATTTAAATCCATATCGGTTGAATGGGAAAACTCCCAAGTCTCATTTGGTATTTTAAGACTTAGAGGATGAACCCACAGTTTTCTGAACACACACATCTAGGTGGGTGGTCCCCAGCTGGCTGGGAGGCCTCACTCAATTAGGATCCGACTGCAGCCGCCGACTTGACAGGCTCTTACATTTTCTGGTGGCAGCCGCTGAGCTGCAGGCAACAGATTAAAGAGTGAATGGTGTTCCTCTGTGGAGGATGAATCCCCTCTGACAACTGTCCCTCTCTGCTGTCACTCTTCATCCTTCCCTCGATGTCTTATTCTCCTTTACATCCTATGTGCACTCTTGCCCTTCCTCTCACCTTCCACTTCAACATGCTACGCATCATCAGCCCCATTAAAAAGAAATAACAGCAAATACTGCAGTAGATATAGTTTATGCGTAGTTTAAATGCCTGCTGTCATTAAGTTGGCTTGTGATTCAACACAAAAAAAACTCAAACCCAAGCTTCAATCTTGGGCAACATTGTGGTGTAGTTGTTAGTCCTGTCACTTTATACTGTAACGAAAAGGATCCCTGCTTGAAACTAACTTCTGTGGTGAGATTCTGTGTAGACTTATTGTCCTGTGGGTAAAAGAAATGATGGACTTGGCAAAGCCAGCCAAGATTAACACTTTATGGGAGTCTCAACATGGAGACAAGAAAAGGGAAAGATCCAGAGAAATTATTGGGGCTGTAGGATGAAAAGGATTAAGTTAAATCCAATAATACTCTTCCCATAATGCAACTTGAGCTCTCATTGAAGTCTCTTTCAATGTATATCATCGTGTTGATGTCGTAGGAGTGAAAAATCTCTTCCAGAAACTAGTCTAATGAAAAACAACAACCCCAAAGGATCTTACACATCATCTATACCCTCTACAATCCCAGTCGAACTTGAAGCAGGTTGTTTTATTCATGATGCAGTGTTTACTGTTAATATCAGTGTATTGTGAGCTTGACATTTTATTTCATATTTTACACATTGAGTAATAAGACACAGTTTGACTGAGTGATGTCTTCGTTGCATGTGTAGGCCCATTTGGAACAACACCACTCACAACCATGTTACATCGTTTACAACCATGTAGGTGTAAACGATCATTACCAACAGCCAGTAGTCTGTGTATTTATGCACAGTATGTTCCTTGGTGCGGTTGAATGTGAATTTATGTGTATTATAAATGTACAGATCACAGAGAAGTAGGTTGCAGTAAAGTTTGCGTTATTATGTAGTTTTACTTGACTTCAACCTTTTAGTAAACGCTTTGAGTAAAAACACACACAGTAGAGTTTCTTTGATAATGAAACATTCTCACACACACAAACACACACACACTGCCAACACAGATGCGCTACACTGAAGTTTTAACCACTTCATGCTGTAGAGTTTCAAGCTCCCTCGAGGAAAGATGGAGAGCCTCTGGCAGAACAAAACACGTTGACGAGACTGAAACACGAAAAGACAGAGTCGTTCTGGGTATTTTCTGTCTCCTCTGCTCCTCAGCATTTCTTTGTTTACTATGCAGGAGAAGAACAGGCCTTGTGAGTGTCAGCTTTCCCGACACATGCAGAATAATACGCAAGATACTGCTTCAACCTAAATGTACAATGCTACAATATTCAGCTGTTTATCCCGTCATTTAATATATAACATTTATAGGAACTCCAAGACTTAGATCGTCTAAATAGCACTAGCGTAGGCCAGAAATACACACTTACACATACATACAGGTTTCCTGTAACGGGACAGAACCAGACCAGTCCAGCACTACTACATCCCTAAAATCAGCAGATGCTGCCAGAAATAATTGCATTGCTGTCTTTCCTTTCTTAAGTTGTGCTCTCCATACTTGAAAAGTAAATGAAGCGCATATGCGGGAAGAGGCTGTAGCAAAGAGAGGAGAGGTCACCAATTTGGAGAACGTTACTACAGCTTGTACAGCAGCAGAAGAAGGTGATTAGAGATTCTCCGTTTCTGCAGCCTGCGTATTGCGCTGGCAGACGATGACGTGTTGACAGATGGGGGGATCATTTCTGCCTTGTCTCTCCTCAGAGGACTTAATTGGCTTTGACGAAATGAGTGTTAGAAAAGGCAAACTGGAAAAACCGGATAGGGGGGACGGGGAGGGGAAATAGCCACGGATGAAGAGGATGGGGTGAGGAATTTGGGAGTGCGAATAGCCATGGAAACGGAGAGTGTGGGAAAAGAGCAGGGAAGGGGAGAAGAGTAGCTGGATGAGAGGAGAGACAGAAGGGGTAACCCTTCCTGGCTGTCACAGCAGTTTACACTCATTAGCCGAGCTCTGCCTTTGAAGCCCTTTATCTCCAGTGGCACGTTTTACAGAACCTGCGATAGAGAAACACGCACACTCAGAAAAACACAAAAAAACCTTCTCAGATGCATCCGGCCACAAATCACCCACACTAATCATTCTCAAGTCCTCATCTAATTATATAAGCGGTGGCTCCTTATGTAAGCTTCCCCTACGACTGACTATCCATAATGCATGAAGTCTTGTATTTGGTTCATGGTGACACATCCTACCTTCCTCCACAGTCCTGCTGTATCTGGGCAGACCAGGAAAAAGACACAATAGAAGGAGATGAGAAGAAGTTCTTGTAACGCGGCAAATGAAGCTACCACCAAAGTCATACCGCTATTAGTGCAACATCCTCAATCGGGAACAACATTCCACAGCCTGTACTTCAACCAGAAACGAACTACAAACGATTACGTCACAGTAACAACAAGAACAAAACCGTTGAGGTAACGCTGCATCACATTACTGTTGAGTTGTTATTGTTCTCGCTGAGACAGAACCTCGGGTTGAGTTTGTACCAGTGAGGTTCACGGTGACTGTCTGCAGTCCATTTGCCCAAATATATTTTAATATGTGCATATAAACGACTTTCATTCCACTTGGTCTAAACTGAGCTTAAGCTAAAAAAGTACTGAAATATAAGAAAGCATCGTTTACTAGGGGGAAGCCGAGTCGAAGGTGACGGTATGTGGGAAGTGACCATTTCTAATTTGAGTGTTCAGTTGCACAGCTTTATTAAATTGTGGTCACTAGAACATTTATATGATTCAGACTCTGGCTGAAGCGTCTGGCTTGGTGAAAGCAGCTTTGGAGGTGGTAGAGTGGGAGGTTTGTCCAGCGTAACTCTAAACCCTGCTCTAAAACGACAAAGCAGTGACCCGGAATTCTGTCTGTAAGAGAGACAGGTGAGCTGTTCGTGGCACCAGCTCGACCGTCTGGAAGGTAATAAAATGTATACACTGTAAAAATAGAATATAAATCATGTAACCAAGGCAAGTTGTGACTTCGAGTTTACTGTCAGTCTCTCAGTGCCTAAGATAATATTCTGTTCAATCATCATAATGTTTCAAGTCCCAGTGTACAAGCAAGACAAGCATTTCCAAAGAAATGTACAGTATTACACAGAGAACACAAAATAATAAAAGGGTAGTTGAGAGAATAAGTGGCGAGGGGTTGCCAGTTTGGAAACTAAAAGCCTGTCTCTGGCCACCACAGAGATAACAGAAAGATCTCACACACACTCGCCATCTGCACACACAGCCACTACAGATCTGAACAGAACTTCAGTAAGATGGACAGCGGCACCGTTTAGATGTGACCACACAGTAGAACAATGGAACGATGGAGGCGAAGCAACACGAGATTAAGGCGAACATGGCGAACCGAGATGGGGGGGGAGGAGGCACAAAGACAAAGAGCATGGTCAATTATTTACTGCGTCTTGCTGCAATCCATTACACTGCATTTATTATACAGCACGTCATATGGCCAGCGACATGTCATGCAAGCCTGAGCTGCTGCTCTTGGAGAGGCTGCCTGTGATACGTCACATAAAACTGACATGTCGGCCACTATCTCACTTATGTCAGCGCCACACGCTGACACACACACACACAGTAGCTGTAACACACACACACAATTACAGATCTACTGCATCTTCTTGGTTTCCGTCCTGGAAAGTGATGAAACACGATGCACTGCTGCCGTCGGTTTCGCCACAACGGTCTTAAGGGTAAAAAAAACACCATACCATGCAGAACACACATCAGCGCATCACACGGTCGCCAGCCCGCATCATCGCTGACAAGGAGCCCGTAGCCGACTCACTGAAGGCCGCTGCTGTCTAGGGCTTTAGCATGTCAGACATTTTACCAAGTAGATCTGAGAACAAGCGTCAGCGGCTTGTGTCAATCTGTCAGTATGTCCTAGATAAAAGACATCCAAGCTCCCCAAGCAGCCAAAGCACTGTAATTGATCACTGATACCCTGATTGTGGTGAAATTTGTTGAAGAGGAGCCAACTGTGAGTGTTACTACATATACGTACATCACTGTCCCTGTCAGCAGATAGATTCACACAGGTCTTTTACAGACATTCATGTTTTTCATATTACTAAAGATCCCCTTCAGGCTGAAGAATATCGTGCCCTGATGTCTCAATAAGGTGTTGATTGCATCCTTTTTATCGCCCTGGTAACGCTGACATATGCCAAACACCAAAATGGGTAATCTTATGTAATTAGAGCTAATTAGCAATGTTGGTAACAATACTGAAGAGTAGACTCACTTCCATACTGGTGAGATTACAACGGTGAGTCCCAGCAAACCAGCCACTGTTGGAACATTGGTCAATGTCCACATCCTGCAGGTTGACATCCACGCGTACGACTCCCCTGCCAGGAAAGAGGGAGGAGAGGGAGAGATTAGTGATGAGTGAGAGGATGGGAGAGAGCGAGACGATGAAGATAAACAAAATAGGAATCCGTAGATTGTGTTATGTTGAAATTTACAGGAGAAGCCTGAAGGTGTGAGACAAGACAAAATGAAGAGGCAGGAATGTCATAAAAGTGAGACAAAAGAAATCCCACAGCGGCGAGCGAGTCTGCGCGAGGGAGGTGAGCAAGGAGGCAGAGAATGAAAGAGAAGGAAATGAAACAGAACGGTAAAGATTGACACTCACAGGAAGTAAAGTCAAGGGCAGAGGAGGAAGTGAAAGGGACAAGGGTAACAGAGAAGAATGAAATAAATTAGAAATAATGGGTAAAAGTAATGAAGCCAGACAAGAAGAGATGGAGATAAAAGTAAAGAGAAAACCCAAAAGTTGAAATTGTAATGAATAGATATAAAATATTGCTGCTTCTTTCCAGACACTGGTGAGAGATGCACTCGGCATAAACACTACATTGTTTTTATTAACGGGACACTCAGCAAAATCAAGACGCCTCAAGCTTTCTCCTTAGTTTTTTAAATAAATAAAAGACTTTCCTCCCATGGAAACAAATAAATGGGTTGTTTTTTATCCCCACGTTCTTCTTAATATTTACAAATGTAGATACAAAATGTGAGGTCACTTCCTCAAATAGCTGCCACATGTTGGTATTAATACATTGGATTCTTGTTCGTTTGTTTTTTTAGCTTTGGGAGATCTGTGGTTAATGTGTCTAATAATCCACAACAATGGTAAAATTAAAAAAATATATATATAAAACACATTCGCACCAAGAAACAAGCTTTTTCTCAAGATTTATTTTCTTTTCATATTCATGCCGCGTGTTTTCTGTTGAGCAGAGTGTTCACGTTTTTCTCCCTGCTGGAAGTTAATGAGCGCTTTGAGTTCACAGTATGGAGACTGTGTGAAAGGAATAAGGTTAAATACAGTTCAGGCTTGTGACTGTACGGCATCAGAAGAAACATTTGGCCAGTTGCCTTTCTGTGTGTTCTACAGCCAGTCTGTTATGTTTCTGATGGGTCTTTATTGATTTCAAGTCTCCTGTCCATTTCCTCCCCCACTGTTCATGCTGTACATTCTCATCTACTCCCCTTAATTCAGCTCTTTGTGGTTTTGTGGCTGATCCATCTGTGGAACCACAAATCACAGCTAGTCACTAAACAAAGTATTATCGTTATCTGTTCTAGGTTCTAGAGAAGTCAAATCAACTGTTAGACTACAGGATGCTGAACATTAGAAGGGACAATATTATTTGTTTTGTGTAATTCACCTACTACCTACAAACACTAATAGCATCTGAGGGAATTTAGCCTGGAAGGACACCGGGAAACGAAAGATGAGGAAGACGTTGCTGTGAGGCAGCAGCAGGAAGCTGCCGTGGAACTGACACCACACATGGCTTACGCTCCTCTGTCCAGAGAAAACTAACTTCTATTTTTAGAAATGTCATTACAGAAGTCAAGTGGAAAACTACTACTACTTCACTGTTCAAGCGGATTGTTGGCACAGTAAAGTATCAAAACAAACCCCAAGTCAACGTCCACCCGTATCAAACTGTCTTCATCTGCAGAGGAAGTTTGTTCCGCTGTCTTGACGACTGATTTTCTTTCAAGTTCAAGACACAGAAATGCTTAATCACTTTAACTGTACTTCACCACATGTTGATGGTGATGAGACTAGAAAAACGTGTTTCAATGTGTACTTATTAAAAATATACATTTTCTTTTCATTATATACATTTGCGGTTCTTGAGCTGCAGTGCTTCTGTAATGTATCAATCTCAGGCTGATGCAAGTGTTACGTGCACCTGAAATCAGACTGGCTTCACGTTGCAGTTGTTGACCTTTCATTGTTTATTCATGATTTAATTGATCTTCTCAAGACACTCTGGTACTGGAGCCTTGAAATATGAGATTCCACGATCCTTGGTTGGTCTCATGCGCCTAATTGCGCGCACACACAGACGCACAAACGCCAGTTTGTATAGAGCCCACCGCCAATAAACAGACTCGGCAAAGCAGCCTGCGGTGTTCATTAGATTGAAGGCTGCAGTAGCACAGGCGCACAGATGCGCGTTGACAGGCAGGCATATTAAATGAGGAAGGTCTACCTGTGTCTGTGGAGCTGTTTTTGCACCATCTGTTTCTTGGAGGCTCCAGTTCAGCAGGACCCATAATCGTCTGCGTGAATCACTGTCAATCCACCGTTGTCTCCGTATTTAATCATACATCTTTACATAGAATACATGTTTTTTTTATTTACCGTTATTCCCCCGTGTCTCCCACACACAACACTACCTCTCCCCCTCCCCTCACACGTTTCCTCTCACCTGAATTCTGGTGCAAAGTTAGTCCTGAGTCCATAGAAGCCAGCAGACAAGGTGAGCAGCCAATAGGGCACAAACGCCCCATGTTCACACTCCAGGTACGGAGCCGACCACTTAATCTGTTTTTTGTCCAGAAGATAACTTCCACCCCTGGCACCAGGTGGCAGTGGGAGCCTTCTATACACGTGCGGTCTCCTCCCATCCCTAAACTCATTGAACCACTCGGACTCCGGGCTCCGGCTCTTCAGGTGACGGTGCGCGGAGCCGGAGAGGTCCTGCAACACCACCTCCTTCTCGGTTCTTGTCGCCTGGAGAAAAACGTGGGGCCCCGGCGACTGCGCGTCCGTGTGGAAGGTCACCACAGCCCTGTGGATTTTGGGGTCTCCCTCGAGTATGCTCTGAACCAAAGCGTGGTACCAGTGGATATCCCTTCGGAGGGTTTCCTCTCGGGACCTGTTGGCCTGCAGGATCATATTTAAGAAGTTTGTGGCGTGCGCTACAGTGTCCAGGACGCTGTGCAGGGAATAATGAGAAGCGACATGCAGGCCGCCTCGCAGGCTGCTCAGCTCGTACCTCCTCGAACAGTTGACCTGCCTCAGAGCCGAGGAGTCCCCGGTGTGCAGGAAAGCGGTCACCACCCTCGGCAGGTCTTCCTCAATTTTGTGCGCCACCACCGCGCGCTCGGTGGAAGGCACCGAGTAATAGGTCGGGTGGAGGGGCGGCTCCCTGATAACACTCTGCGTGCTGAAGACGGGAGGGTTCTTCTCGTCTCTGTCACTATCTGACCACTCAACATAACCGTAGTTTGATCCAAAAACGAGCCCTGTGTGCAGAAGCAGCGGGACGACCAGGAAAGCCATTGTTCCTGTTCACGGGCACAGAGTAGACACTGTGAGCACTTGGCAAAGTGCGGCGAGCATATCCAAAGTCACGCTGCCGCTTCACGGGATTGGAGACACTTTAAGCAGACATCGGAGGTTGCCCTGAATTTCCTACGCCACAAGCAGCTGAGGATTTTCATTCTCTTTGAGCATATGGTGTCCGCGCCGTGGAGAAAACCCGCTCTCCCTCGTCTGTCGTCCGTTGTACAATACTACAATCTCATACTGAACAGCTATCCAGGCGGCTTCCAGCCTCATGAATCACGAAAACAACACTTAGCTACACCTCATCAGACCGCGATCCATTCATATGCTGCGGTTTTATAACCGCGTTTCCATTTTTTACTTCGCCTCGTAGGATTCCATGTGAGAGGAGTAGGAAGGCGAGGAGCGCAGCAAATTGTTCTTGAAGTTCCGCCCCCCGATCCCCCCACCCCCCCCAATAAATTCCTAATAGGCCCGTTAAGTGTCGCCCACCAGCGCGTGGTTGTTTCGCACCGACAGTCTAACGGAGGAGGGGGGGGTGGGGGGGTGGGCGGAGCGTGGGAACGACGGGAGCTATCCGGTGCTGAAAGTAGCCTGTAGGAAGAAAAAGCGATGGTGGTGGTGATGATGAAGAGCTTTCAGTGACAAGGATGGAGGAGCAGCCTGGCAATTAGAGCGAATCTAAATAGATGTAGGATTGGATTGTGCGAATGCTGGAGAGAAACGGAAGAGACAAACGCATGTAGTTTGTGAGTTTACTATATGGTCCAAAGGCATAACTTCCACGGGATACATGCACAGTGAAGGGAGATAAATCAGACTGCAGTTGCAAAAGAGTTGATTTGCAATTCAGGCAACTACTGGTCAGGCTGCAAAACCATCGACTCCCTCCAGAAACAAACAATCATGCTTCAACCTCACTAACAATAGCCATATCTACCAAAGGTGTATTGACAAGTGTGGGTCGTTCAGATACAAACACAATATACACATGAAATGAAACGTAACAGTAGTTGATGAACAATACCTCGCCATGTGCTGTTCTTACTCAAGTCCATCTGTCGTTGATGACAAATAGACGCCAAAGCATTGTATGCGGGTGTGTTGGTGGTGTACACGTGTTCATCTCAGTCAGCCTTGACATTCAGATCAGGCCGATCACGAGTCATCCCCAGACTGTGAATAGGCGTTGCAGCGCTCAGCTCACCCTGGGGTGATTTGCAGGCCGTTGCCATGGCAGTGGAAGGTGATGACCGCAGAGATCTCCCCATGCTGCTCCGCTGCAGCCAGTGAGGAGGAAGATCTGGACCTGCAGCATCTACAGCTACTGTAGACCCATAGCGTGCACTTCTCATACATATTCACAGTTCGCACACACAGTCAGGCTCATATTTAGACTTGTAGTGACATGTAGAGCGGATTATGCCAGCAAGGCAGCGCTTTCAGTCATTTTGATAAAAACTTCTGCAGATGTGGTGAGGATGGAGAATAGGGTGGTGTAAAAGAGAAAGCACAAAGTGGACTGGGAGAATCAGAGGGCAAGAGACACAGAGGCTGTACGGAGTGACTGCTCCAAGCCCCCTCTGTTTCATCTTCTTTTTCAAGCTGCACTGCCTCCCCTGGTCTGATGAATATTTGATAGGCATTTGCTGCTTCATCTGCATGCTTTACATCTTGGGTCCGTACAACCACAATTGTGGTAGATGCTGCTGCACCAGCCGTTCCTTCACCCACGCTCTCTGTTTTCCCAGCGGTTCCTTTAGAGTTTCTCAAAAGAGAGCAAGGAAAGAAAAGAAAAAGACATGTGTTTGCAAAATCAAAAACTCGAGCAGAAGGATATTTCCTCTGATGCTTGTTTTGTTGGACATGTACCTATTGAATGAGATGCATTTGAATTAACAGATATAAAACAAAAAGGTGCTGCCAGAAAGAAACGTAACTTCTTTTTACAATGCTGTGCTATGAAGGGATGGGTTTAATGAAATATTGCTGCTGATTGAGATGAAAAAGATCACCTTTACATGTGTACATGTTTTGCCTTGGATGAAAGATATTCATCATAAAACTTTTGTGTCTCAAACCTCCTTTCTACTCTCTATGTCCATGTATGTGTCCATGTAACTCTCATATAAAATGTAAACATTCAAATGTACAAATTGTTCTGTTTATTTTCTCCTTTCACTCACGTTTAATGGCAAAAATGCCATTTGTTGACATTTTCAGTTGTGACTACAAAGTGCTAATGTGGAGGCTATAAATGTAAAGATATTTTTAGATTCTGTATAGATGTGTAGTGAACAAGCGGAAACCTATGGAGAACCGTTTGGTTTATGCTTGGTTTGAGCTGATTAGAAAACATGTCATTTCTTTAAAAAAAAAAAAAGGCAACAGGACATAACAGAGCAGAAGGTGAATGATGAGGAAAATAGCAAAGAACAGCAAAAAATAAAAAATAAAATAGCAAAGATAGAAAAGCCGCCTGTAGAATTCAGCGTTGAACAGGCCAGGAGTTAAATCACATTAGCAAAAAATATGGTTCACATCCTTTGAAATGACACAAGTCTGTTGACCTCGATATTTAATTTACTTCTTTCTAAACTCGCTCATCTACATATTTATACTCCTGCCACACGCAGCAAACGAAAACGAACGGAATGTTTGATAGTTGCTGCCCTCTACCGGTTGCTTCTGGTGACGCGAGGAGAAAAAAACAACAACACTACTACTACTGCTAATACAACAACAGCAAAAACAATTAATAATAATAACATCGATAACAATAATAACAATATGAGTTTCTGTGTGGCCCCTCGGTTCCGTTATTTCAGACAGCGCCCAAACGCACCTCTGCATTCACACTATTCCCGCGGACGGAGGACGTGAACGCAGCATCTAGCACTCTGCGCTGAACTGTTAGACTTAACTTACACAGCGAACACGGTGAATAAGGTAACGTTTAACATTTGACGCTCGACAACGTGTCCGTGACATTTTTCGAGTTGCTTCTCCCGGTCATCGTCGCGCTTTGCCCGACATACACGCAGCCATTCAGTCAAAAACCAACACGTCATAGCAATATTTCACGTTGTAGCACAAGTAGATAGCTAGCTAATGTTGCAAATAGCAAGCTAATGCTAGCTACGTACCGCTACTATCTGTTAACGCCCGTTAATGTATCTAAGATTATAGGCAACTGTTGTTGTTAGCTGCCAGCTTAGCCTTCTTGGCTCGACGACACAGACCTGGTTTCTTGTGTAGCGCTTAAATGACAACACAAACGGTTGGCTAACGTTTAACAATTGTGTGACTGTCATTCTTACACAGCTTTATCAGATGAGTGGACGACTAGCACCAAGTTAGTTAGCCCGTGATAAGCTGCTCTCGTGTTCTAACCTTTTAGTTAGTGCGTCTCGTTGTGGCTGTTGTTAAAGGTACGTTGAGTAATGTTGTTGACTCTTTCTCACGCAAAGTTCGTTTGGCCTCTTTCAGATCAAATCAGATAAATCGGATAATTTTGCATTGCTAGATGGATTCTCCTCGGCAATCTAAAAAGGCTACACCTAACAGAGAGACCAAGCGAAGCCAGCCCCCGTCAGGCATCCCTCCTCAGAAAGACGCCTATGCCAGGCTTCTCAGCCAACACCACAGCAGCAAGTTCAGCTTGTATCTGGAACAATACGCACAAGACATGTCATTTCAAAGGGAAGGAAATGCTCCAAGCCCACCGCCTAAAGCCCAGAGTGACAGGCTGAACATACCGCAGAGAAGAAGAGACCATGTAGCTAATGATTTTTCAGATTCCAGTGACTTTTCCCCATCTTCCATTAAAAGCAGAGGGGAGGAGAGTTCGCTGTGTTTGTATATGGAGAAATTAAGCACTCGAAATGCTCAGCAGGATGAGAGGAAGCAGGGCTTGTCTGACAGACATCGACGGGGACAGAGAAGAGACACTACTACCAGCCATGATGGCGACATTGAATCCGGCGAGGAGTTTAGCAGTTTAAAACCCAACGACTCAAAGAAACATCAAAAGCAGCAGCAGCAGAAGAAAAACAAGGATTCAAACAGAGATGTTGCCTCCAAAGAGATCAACTCCTTTGTTGGAGAGTCCCCAAAGAAATCCACTGCACGTCGGCAGGAACATGAGAAGGTGAAGTCAAAGAAAAAGAATTTGCCAAAGCAGTTGGAAGAAGAGCAAGGAGGGACATTAATGCCTGAGGCTGATAAACAGATGTCAAGGCCCAAGTCCCCTCATAGTAAAGGAAAGATACTTCAGCAACCTGGAGGTAAATTGTCAGTCAGGCTTTAAATATGAATTCTGAAATAATGCACTGAGCGAGACTGAGTAATAACGTGCAATTATTTTTAGATTCAAGTGCCAGTTCTCCTGCTGCCAAATGTAAGAAACCTACTAACAAAGGTGGCGGATCAAAGAAAAAGGTGTTTGAATCCTACATGACGGCTGAGGAGGTTTCCCATGGTCTTAAAAGAGGAGAACTCATTCAGGTACAGAGCAACTGTTCCACAGTAGAGATGGTCAGATCAATTTTTATGATTGCTTTTTCATTCCTGTTCCTTTCTGTATTCTTGCTCCCTAAAGTAAATTAACTTCAAATTGGTGTTTGATAAAGGATAAGTCTTTACCACAGGGTTTTTCTGAACACAGTTAAAGCCTTCGCTGTTGTAGGTAATATTTCTGCGCAGGTTGTTAAACAATTGTTCAGTATCGCATTCATTGTCAAATTGTAAATCTTTCCTCTACAGGGACAATTACGAATCAACCCTAAGAAGTTTCATGAAGCATTTATCCCTTCGCCTGTAAGTTGAAAAAGCTGAATTCACAATCTGTTTAGTTTTATAAACCACCTTACAGCTGTGTGTCTGCATCATAAATGGGACTTTGCATGTAATTTCCTTGTTAGCTAGTATATAAAAGATTTTGACCAACACAAGACCATCAAACCTTGTATTTGTTTTACAGGATGACACGCGAGATATATTTCTGGATGGGGTTGTAGCTCGCAACAGAGCACTTAATGGAGACATTGTGGTTGTGAAAGTGCTACCTCGGGAGCAGTGGAAGGTAAACTGGACTTGCTTTGTGTTTAGTTTGTAATGTCCAGCTTTTGTGTTTCCAATTTATCTGGTTATATTTCAGCAATTTGCCATAGGTAAGGAAAAAAACCACAGAACGGATCACCAGATGCCTGTTTCTGTATCTAGGTCGTGAGGTCAGATACAGACTGTGAGGGAAATAGCGAATCAGAAACCCAGCGAGAACATGTACTAAAGAAGACCGAGCACACTCCAAGGCCTGAAGATCAGTGTAGTGACCAGGATGACCTTCAGAAAACTACCCTCACTGACGCAGGTACTGTGAAGCAAGACCTAATGTCATAACTATTGCAAATGAGAATATTTGTAGTAACAGTAAAATGGGGGGATCAGCTGCAGTCTGTTAATGGTTGATAAATGTGTAGGTTAAATGCTTATTTACTGTACCGTGTCAGCACAATCCCCTTAAACAGTTGATTAGCTCATGCGTTTGCATTTTTTTGTCCTATCTGATGGAAATAGGGGGACTTCTGGAAGACCCCACAACCACACGATCGAACGGTGAAATACTCCAAAAGACTGCTAAAGTGAGAGTCCTACCTACAGTAATTGTCTGTTTCTTGCTCAACGCCTTCTCCTCATTAACTTTATACACAAATCTTAGAATGAAATAACCACATAGACCTGCTCAGCAATAGGTTAAAGCAGGGAGTGACAAATTTGTCCTCATCACCTTGGGAAATTTAGCAGTCCATCTGATCACTGGATGCCCTAAGTGTCACCTTACAGATTTCCTCATATGAAACCAAACCACTGACAATAAAATGCTATTCACATGTTGAATATAGTTTACTTCATAATAAATGCCACACTGAGCCCTTTTCACTGGCAGGCTTTAATATGAAAAACCAGCGCATTCTGTCATCAATGTATGTGGTTTTTCCAGGGAAAGACATTGTATGGAAATCCCAAAATGTTACTGACATGATCCTACAGTTGATTTCACCCTACATTGCTCGTTTTGTTCCTTTTGCTTGCCAGGTGGTGTACATTGTCGAGAAGAAACACTCAAGAGCAGCAACAGGCTTGCTGAAATTCCTGCCCGACAAGCCCTTTGCCATGTTCTCCCCTGTGGACCACCGGCTTCCACGGATTAATGTTCCCCTGACTGACTGTCCTGAAGACTTCAGTTTCCGCGCAGGCGACTACACGAACACCTTGTTCATCTGTCGTATCACCAACTGGGAAGCTAACAACAACTTTGCAGAAGGGTGGGTATAGATACATGACTCAGTTGACTGCAGTGTTTACAGTAATCTTCATTCGAAATGTTTCGTGATTTTCTTTCTCAGTCGACTTGCTAAGACGTTGGGTCAAGCTGGAGAAATCGAGCCAGAGACGGAGGGCATCCTTACAGAGTATGACGTTGACTGTTCTGAGTTCTCAGATGAGGTGATAGACTGTTTACCCAAGGACCTGCCCTGGAATATCCCCCCTGATGAAATGGGGAACAGAAGAGACCTAAGGTACGACTGTAAAACCATACACACTTATAAAACTTAGTTTAAAAAAAAAATATATGTTTAAATGAATATGTAAATGTGTGGGTCACACATCTACATATTCATTTGGAAAATTGTGTGCAGATGCGAGTTCTGTTGGTTCTATTGAATGGAGATTGTGCTGATTTATGGTTTACACTGGCTGATCTTGTGTAGGAAAGAGTGCATCTTCACAATTGATCCTGCAACTGCCAGAGATTTGGATGATGCCTTGTCTTGTAAACATCTTCCTGATGGTAAACCTTTGTTTTGTTCTCAGTGGTGATGACTTTTGCTTAGAGATAGTTGATCATCATAATGATAATTGTGTGTTTTTGGAGACTTGGTGGTAGACTTTAAATCTACATAGTATATTTATGTATTTATTGTAATCGCATCACAGGAAACTTTGAGGTGGGAGTCCACATTGCTGATGTGAGTTATTTTGTGGAGGAGGGCAATGCACTGGATGCTGTTGCCAGCCAAAGAGCCACTAGCGTTTACCTTGTTCAAAAGGTGAGTATACCCCAACCTAACACTTGGTCGGAGTTGGTTGCATTATGGTGCCTTTTGGGTGTCTTTGAATCCGACAAAAATGGTCTCTTGTTGAGTTTTCTGTTGCAGCTCTAAACATGCACCAACTTTTTAAACATTTTCTTTAGTAATTCATGTGTTCTATCACTCTGTAGGTGATCCCCATGTTACCTAGGCTGCTGTGTGAGGAGCTGTGCAGTCTGAACCCTCTTACCGACAGACTCACTTTCTCTGTCATCTGGAAAATTACACCCGAGGGGAAGGTATAATCATTTAGCATTCATAGACCTGTTAGTGCAGCACTACAATAATAGAAGATATTCTTGTAGGAAGAAGATTATGTCTGATTGTGGACTTATTACGTTACATAAAATCTTGATCCTCTTGGTGCTAATGTTACAGCTAATTTATTTTGTTTTCTGACTCATTTTACTTGTCTGCTTTCACCTGCCTGATCCCTAGATACTTAGTGAATGGTTTGGCCGCTCAGTAATCCGCTCTTGTGTGAAATTGAGCTATGACCATGCTCAGAGCATGATTGAGGCCCCGGAGAAGATGTTCTCTGCCGACGAGCTGCCGCCAGTGGATCCTGTGCACCCCATTGATGAGATCCACCAAGCGGTACTCAATCTGCACTCTATTGCCAAGAACCTCCGAGCTCAGCGCTTCTTGGGTGGCGCTCTGAGACTAGACCAGGTTAGTTCTCACATGCCTGGTGTTTGACCAGCCTTCCCAGTTTGCGTCTTTTCCAAAACGTTCAAGAGCGTAATGCCATAACTAGTGGTCCGTCCAGGATATTATAATATAATGATTAATACAACCCACTGAGGATTATTATATGTAATTTTCATATTTGTGAAGTGTATCATTTCTCTTCATTTCTTTTTTGTGCCTTTTTTGTTTTGCATTAGCTGAAATTGTCTTTTACTCTGGACAAAGAGACCATGATGCCCCAGGGTTGCTATGTTTACCAGTACAGAGACAGTAACAAGTAAGTGACCGTTCGTTAGGTTCATCTGTATCTCTACTGTTTTGAGATTGCCTCATTGGCAATTGATATGCATTTGACAAGGAAGATATTTTCTGTAATTAGACCATTGTCTTTAGATGTTGGAGTTTGTAAATATCTAACACTGCCACACTCATTAAAAACATGAACAACAGGCCATATTGACCATGGCTTGACAAAATATCAGACTAGATGTAATTGCTGTATGATTTGTCTTTGACTTAGCTATTGTTTAAACACTTCTGTCATTTGAGTCGCACACATCTGATAATTTATTTGTTCATTAGGTTGGTGGAGGAGTTTATGTTACTGGCTAACATTGCCACAGCCCATCACATCTACCGCAGATTCCCTGAGTTGGCCCTGCTCAGACGCCACCCTCCACCAAAAACTAAGATGTTGGATGAACTGCAGGAACTGTGTGACCAGTTGGGCATTAACATCGACTTGTCCTCTGCAGGAGCATTACATGTCAGTATACATACTGTAACCCATGCGTTGTCTTTAGTGTGTTTACATGTGCTCAAGTAAGTAAGAGGGAAAAGAATAGGTGACA
Organism: Macropodus opercularis; assembly: GCA_030770545.1. Lineage (NCBI taxonomy): Eukaryota > Metazoa > Chordata > Actinopteri > Anabantiformes > Osphronemidae > Macropodus > Macropodus opercularis. Next base: position 4,888,559 of record CM061105.1, read on the forward strand.
AAAGAGCCACAGCAACTGGAATTGATTTCAGTACTGTGTCCTAATGTTTGCCAAGTGTTTGGCCTAGTCAAGCAATGAAATCTTCCAAATGTCGAAACTTGGAAATGAGCTTTAGGTTTGTGTTTTTCTGTGTTTATAGTGTTGAGTATCGCCTTTTTAATAAGGAGCTGACCATGACTTTAAATAGTTTTAGTATAAGAGTATTAACAAATGATCTCTTTTAATTGCAGAAAAGTCTCAATACTACTCTTGGTGATGACGAGTATTCCAGTGCAAGAAAAGAAGTCCTCACCCACATGTGCTCCAGACCCATGCAGGTTAGAGCTCCGTCACTGCTGTAGCTTCATTATTTCATATCATCAGTTGAACCTTCTCTGTTTAACTTTCTGTTCTACTATCTGCTTAATTTGCCGTTTTTATTAAAAAGCACTCACTTATACAATATGTGTGTGTTGATTCTTACAGATGGCGGTGTACTTCTGTAGCGGTGTACTGAAGGATGAGCAGTTATTTAAGCACTACGCCCTCAACGTTCCTCTTTACACACATTTCACGTCACCCATCAGACGATACGCTGACATCATAGTGCACCGGCTACTGGCTTCCTCACTGAGTGCGTACAGTCTTTACAACACTGGAATGGCTTAAGTTGTACTGTTCTCTGTGCCTTTATTTTTATATTTTGAACTCATGCTGATGTTGGGTTTTTCTTGTCTATTAAATCTTGCATACAGAATGTGGGCCTCATTTAGGACTGTCAACAGAACAAGTCGAAAAACAGGCATCACACTGTAACGACAAGAAGATGGTGTCCAAACGTGTCCAGGAATTCAGCTCTGACCTCTTCTTTGGAGTATTTGTGAAGGTGGATTTTTGGATGATGTGTGATTTCAACTTTTCATTTCAGAAACTGTCCTTGGCTGAATTCTTTGTTTTTGAGTAAATAAATAGCTCCACACAGTTCTTATGTTGCCAATACAGCTGTGTGCCATCAGAATACATATGTAAATTAAATGGATTTTAGCTATTTATGGCATTACGTTTAGTTCTGTCCAGTATACTGTGTTGGGGATTATTAGTTAAACCTAACAAGCCAATGTCTGAGGCTACGTCGTAAATATACAGAAGATTTTTGTTGTTTGTTCTACAGGAGTGTGGGCCACTGGACTCTGAGGCCATGGTGATGGGGGTGCTGGATCAGTCGTTTGACGTGCTGGTTCTTCAGTACGGAGTGCAGAAACGTATCTACTGCAAGGTCAGCTGAAAATATCGCTTATAAGCTGTGGTTTCGATCTTAATATATACCAGTGTCCTAGTGTCTTTATCGTTGCAGTCGCATAAACCTAGTATGTAAGTAAATGTTTACAGAAAGAAAACCAGATCAACATATGTTTTTGTTATTTATTTGAAAAAACTCCCGCTTTCATCGTATGGCTTTCAAGCCAGCACCACATTACGTAGCCAAAAACTCCCTCCAGAAATGATATAAAACTGTTTGTTTCCACCTTCAGTCTGTTCCGGGCCTGGATTCCTTCCACCACCGTAAGGTGGGGAAGAAATCCGAGCTGACTCTCATGTGGGCACCAGAGGACCCAGAGAAACCCAGAGTAGAGCAGGTAAGATGAAAATACTTGTGCTGTGGGGTCACCTCTTATGAAAGAAGTTAGTTAGTCTAATGGGAAGTTAATTTTCGCTAGATGAATTATATTTATTATATATTTATCTTCAAAGTAGTAGCAATTCATAGTAGTTATTAGACCAGCTATTACTTTCATTAGAAGCCTTAATCTAAGCCGTTTCAAAGACAGCTACAGGTCATGTTCATCGTTTGTTTCCTTCACAGGTCATTTCAGTCTTCACCTTAGTGGAAGTGCAGCTGAAAGCTGACAGTGTACCCTCAAAATGCACTGCAGTACTCAAGAGGCCTGATGACAATGGATCCTAAACTCCTAAACGTGCCTTAGAGCACACAATGAATATGTGTGATTCGGTTGCTTTTTTAATGGACAGATTTAATTTAGTAGTTTAGAAGTAATCTCACTGGGTTGAGATGAGACCCAGATTTCAATTGAAATGAGTTTTAGTCCACAGCAGGTTTTCATGTTCTGACCCATTAGCTGCAAATTATTTACACCATCTTTTCTCCTAGCTGTCATTGGGTTTGTTTTTATTTCTAAAATATACAGAAGTCATTTATAGCCTGCAGCATGTAACCTTTACTTCTACCAGTTCATAAGAAAGATCAAGCTGCAATGATTTTGTAGTTTGTGCCAATGTTGAATTGTACAGAGAGATGAGATGTGTCATGTGCCTCACCAAACTGATACAGAGGATAGATGAAAAAGAAAATACCTACCACAAGTGACACTTGCAAAGAAAACTACCAGCTGACTGACACGTTAGCTTCAAGTTGTGTATAAGCTGTCAGCAAAATGCCACACTGAAATAAATTGATGTAATGGCCGTGTTGAAAGAGGAAGAAGGAAGGTTCAGTCCTCATTATGAGTCACTAATGGGCAGAATGCAGTAATACTGAGAGGATTTAACGTGGCTGTGGATCTGTTGACCTGATGAGGTCGGTGCTGATGTGATATAATTATAACACAGTATCATGTGTGAAAACTATTTAAACTCTGTTGGGTTTAACAGATTTTCTGATTTAGGATATTGGCGAGATCCATATTTGTGTTTACAAAGCAAATAATTTATCTTTGACTGACAGGTTGTCATGGTATAACATGTGAAGGACATAGTGAAACTGCACAGATGCAAACCCGCAGCTTCAGTAGTGAACTTTGACAGATCAACAGGATTTGTTTAAGAACATTTTCATGAAAGTGAAGTAACAGCTACTGTGTGTCACCCACAACATTTTAAATTTGCTTTCTTTAGCTTCTTGTTAGCCATGTAAAGGAAAACGTCAGGTCCTTGTTATTGTTTTTATCCTAGAATATGGGAATGACTTGAACATAATTAGCTGCTTATGTTGTTGGTGGCCTTGGAAGATTAATTAATTTTATGTTTACGTATATGAGCTTCCAACTACTGGGTTTTATGTGCTGCTGTGTTTTTTTTTAATGGTCACACTTGATTTGTGCAGCACTGAAACTTTATGTACCACATTACTTTTATGAGTGTATTTCAGCCTTCATCAACATACAGTAACAGTTGCACATTTTTAACTGGGTCCAAGTCCTTAGTTCTATTCTTTTGAACAGTGCCGTTTTGATTTCCTGCTAATTAGCTGTTATGTCTGCACCACTTTCTGTTGAGTCTTTGGATGTGAAGTCCCTTTACATAGTCACTTTACACTCTAAGCTTTTTAAATCTTGGCTAGCTATTTTGTTTTGCATAGGCTAAATGTATGTGTTAATGTCTGCCATTTTAAATGTATTTTAAACCAACCAAAAGACTGATGTTGTAAGGGTGATGTTTGTGAATCAGTTGGGGAAGAGAGAGTCATTTGTCAAATTCGAAAATCTTTAAATTCATTCAAAGTATGACCTCTGTTTATCTTTTGCAGTGGGATATTGTCACATGTGTCATTCTGGTCAATGTGCAAAGGTCATTGTTGTGTGTGAAACAAATAGAAAAAGCATTAGATTGTCTTCAGCTCTTGGAAAATAAACACACACAATAAAATCCACAGGTAAAATGACTTGGGTTGTTTCTTTTTTTATTATTATTTTACTTAGTGAAGCTGGTGGAATAATTCTTCTTGAAGACAAATTAGGGCGTGAACAAATGGAGGATCCCTAATTAAACTACTGTGGCACTGCCCTCCTCTGTTTAGTTTATATAGCAAATAAACACTGATAGTGACTCTGTTAATGATTACCAGGGAGTTTCTGTAATTATTCACCAAAGTCAGTGTACATAGCTTACATAGTTATGTCACTGTGAGCATAAGAGGACCTCACCCTTATAAATGATAGGTGCTATATATTCCACTCCCTCTAACAGTAAAAGGAATTTACAGAGGCTTTTCCTTTATGTTAATCCTCCTTTGTTATTATTTTTAAACTAAACACAATGTATTTTTATGGCACCAGCTTTTCACTGTGCCATACTCACTAAAGTTTCAGGTGTGATCAGTGTTTCCACGTAAACAGTCGAGTGGCTACGAAAAGGTCATTTGGTACAGTAGTGACAAACCCAAAGAGAAACATCACCCAAATATATTTCCCTCAGCTCGCAACAACCAAGAACAAAACCAGTTCGAAGGTGTGTATTGTCTGCTTTAAACGTGGCCACTTCTATGCATCAGCTTCATTTTTGTTGAATATGATCTCTGATCGTCAAACGTTTGACCGATGGGTTAGGACAGTACGTTCGTCTTCGTGATGTTTTATCTAAACAATCTCAAACGTGTGGGAAATTACTCAGTAGCGTGTGCAGTGACAGTGATGCAGTGCTGTTTATGAGAGGTTTTATTCTCCTACTTTGATGACCTTGGTGGGGATTCCTTATCTGAGCTGAGCACTCGGATGCCAGTGAATCAGTGGTGACTCTCATTTCAGCCAAGTATATGATTTTGACTTTAAACCTTCAACTTTAGACCCATGCAAGCTGATGACTTTCATTTTATAGTAGCGCAGATAACTCGCATTGGCCTGTCAGAGGAAGATCTCCCTTAAGGTTTGAAGTGCAAGCGTTAGTAGATAACTGGCAGTGAGATGGGCAGGTTGTAGAATTTCATTACAGTCCATTACTGACCGTGGAAGATCTGACTGATCCAGAGACATCCTCAGTCTGTGGCTCAAATGATTCACATTAAGTCTTACTCTCTCCGTTCTAAGCAAGACTGGTTTCATTTTAGATTTACACCTTGATTTCAGTGACGTTGACGTGAGATGCTCCAAAGGGTTCATTCAAGTTCATTAGAACGCTCAGTGAGACTCAGGCGATTCGACTTCAAGGGCATAAACTGTAATTCATCTGAATAAATCATTGTGCTTTTTATTAACTATAACTGAATAAGATGACATGGGGAGTGTTTCTGAGCATTGTCCAGCGCTCCTGTGTAGACTGTGGAGTGGTTTAAGATGGTAAATTGGTAATTCCCTTCCGTGTGAGTGATCCGTTTCTCTACCTCTCCCTTTCTATCTCTGTCAGTTCAAAGTCAAAGTGCCATAAAATCAGGCGGTGAGTCGCACCAGCGCTGGCTTTTCTCCTTCGTTCTGACATAGATTCCAGAAAGCTCTTGGACAAACGGCAGATCTATAAAACCGGTTGGAGCCGCGGGGGATTAATGAGGATCTCAGGTAAAAAGATTTTTGGTAAATCCTACCTACTGTGTGCTGATCTCTGCTATTTATCTTCAGTAGAGCTGAGCACAACAGCGTGAAGAGCTTGAAATCCGCCGCTGAACAAATCCTACTGTCGTGAAAGACTTTAATCTTATCTTAGTTATTTGCAAAACAATCCGATGCTGTAATTGAACATGATTTGATTTCGTTCAACTCATATGTTACTTTTCCTTTTAGGCAGTAGGAAACTACAAACAAACTGGTGATGCTGAGGAAGGTAAGGCTGTATTGACTGAAGAATTATAAATGTACATTTCAGTGCCAAATCATGGCAAATTTAATGCTGTTGAATTCAATAATTCGTCTGTAACAATTCTCTACAAATATTCATTAATAGAATAATAAAGGTAAATCCCATCGTGAACTCTGTACTGGGAATGACAATGAAAATCACTTGCTTGTTTATGTGAAGGTGTTTTTTTGTGTTTTTAGGGAGAGTGGGTGTGGTTGGACTTGGACATCGGGGTGCCCATCGGAGCCAGGGTCAAAGAAGCACCTTCTGGACGGCGATTCCTGGTGGACGATGACGGCAAGGTAAACACTCCTACACACATTAATTATAGGGAGGAATGGAGCTGTTGTAAGTGTAAGACCTCAGAAATACAGCTACTGTATATAGAATTTCCCACATGAGCAACACTAAGTTACGGTGGAGAAAAACAACTCCATGTAAGAGAAGAAACCTCCAGCACAACCTGGCTCCGGGGGGGCAAGGGGATGGGGAAGAGAGAAACGAACGGGTGACAAAAGGAAGAGCAACAACAGGCAGCAAACAAATTTCAGGCGGTGTTAGGTGGAAAGGTGAGGAAAATAATGGAGCTCAGTGTGTGAAAGAGGTTCCCCAGCATCTAAACCTACAACGTCGCTATGACGCCTCTGTGATGGAGCTTCATCGTTAAGCGCTTTGTAAGAAGGATTGTGGAAGGATTTTACACCCTGTTCTAGATTTAACATTTGATGAATTATTGGAACATCCTATTCGTACGAAGTTCTGGTTCCGGTCCAGCCTAGAAGTAACATATACAGGGATTTTGAAAAGCTGTTTTTAGTTCCAGAGATTTCTTCTCTGTACAAGGAGGAGGAGATACCTTGGGTCCATGATGACTCAGAGATTCCTCACAGCAGCAGTTGAAGCCAGCGCTAAGTCATCTACAGAAACTGTCTGATCAGATTTGATTCCCTACTAGGAACACAGTCTGCATCAGGAGCAGGAAACCTCCCTCAGGGTCATGCACCCTACGTCAGTGGAGGGCGTGGACGACATGATCAAACTGGGAGACATGACTGAGGCTGGGCTCCTTCGGAATCTGATGCTTCGGCACAAACAAGGAATCATCTACGTAAGGCACACGTCAACACGCAGTCAGCCGTGGTTCACTGAAAAACCCTGACACCAATATCTTCATTCAAGTTCAACCAGTGCCAAAGCTGGGGTGATTCCATTAATACAGACTGGTATCAATAAAGTCTCCTAGGCAGAGTTGGTTTTATTTATATTTTTAAGAAAAATATTAAAAACAATGACAATTTTATATGTTAATATGTTTTTGTCCATGCACTATAGACTTTTAATTTATTTTCATTTGACAGTTAATTAAGTGGCATAGGATGTGAATGAAATACTCAACTATTTTTCTCACAGACCTACACAAGCTCAGTGCTGGTTGCCGTGAATCCGTACCAGGATTATCCATTGTACACGGCTGAACAGGTGAGACATGTCGGCGTTCAGTGTGTGCGTACAGTAGCTCAACCGTTCAGCCTAAAGGCCTCATGTGTGTCATGTGTGCGTCCTGTCCTCCTGCAGGTGAGGCTGTATCGTGGGCGAAAGCTCGGGGAACTACCGCCGCACATCTTTGCCATCGCTGAAAACTGCTATTTCAACATGCTGCGCCATCTCAGGAACCAGTGCTGCATCATCAGGTCAGGATAAATAACTCACGGATGGGGGGATCTATGAATACAATAAGTGGTATTGTTTATCATTTCTGTTTTTGTCTTAGTGGAGAGTCGGGAGCAGGGAAGACGGAGAGCACCAAACTGATCCTGCAGTACTTAGCAGCAATTAGCGGGGAGCTCTCTGAGCAGCAGATTGAGCAACAGATCCTGGAGTCTAACCCCATACTAGAAGGTACAATACTCAGCAACGGTCTAAAATACTACAAGATTGAAAAGAGTTCAAATAAATAAATAAAGACGCCTTCCTGTCTCCTTCAGCCTTCGGAAATGCTAAAACCATCCGCAATGACAACTCCAGTCGCTTTGGGAAATATTTGGAAATCTTCTTCACTAAGGATGGGGTGATTGAAGGCGCTCGTGTGGAGCAGTATCTCCTGGAGAAGTCTCGCGTTTGCCACCAGGTAGGAGATCACACCCTCACGCTGTCCCCTATCAGTGAATTACTGGGACAAACCTTTATGTAGTTTATTCACTTATACAGCAGAAGGATTTAGATTATTTACAGGATTTATTTTTATTTCACAACTTCAGGCGCAGGAAGAGAGAAACTACCACATTTTTTACTGCTTGCTGTCAGGAATTCCGCAAGAGGAGAAGACGACTCTGAGACTGGGACATGCAAAGGACTACAGATTCCTTACACAAGTATTACAACATGTCTTTACAAATTCTTCCTGGTTTACACATTAAACATATTTTGTTGGACTATTGTTTTTATTTTAACTTCTGTGCTTCCGGGTATATAAACCGTGCGTTCTCCTGAAGGTGTTGCAAGTTCCCTGTCTTCTTTGAAATACTATAACTCTTCCCTTCATGTGTCAGGGCAACTGCACAACGTGTGACGGCAGAGATGATTCCAAAGACTACAACCGTATTTGTTCTGCGATGAAAATCCTGAACTTTTCACACAATCAGTGTCAGGAAATCTCCAAGCTGCTGGCAGCTATATTACACCTGGGAAATGTTTACTTTGAGGGTAAGTACACATAGTTATCTTGGCAATATCTGATTATATATTGATCATATACTGTACATTTGAAGATCTCCTTTGTTATAATATACCTCTATTAACTACAATAGGAATTTATTATCCAGAATTTCTTTCTCATCTCTTTATAATGTGTATATATCGGATTTTGTGATCAGCCACCACAGAAAACAACTTGGAAACCAGTGATGTCAGCAAGTCTGAACATTTCAGCATCGCAGCATCCCTGCTGCAGGTGGGCATTTCTTTGACTCTGTATATTTTTCATAGCCCTGTAGGTTATGAAGGAGTCGTAATCGTGACTGTTGTTAAGTTCCTGTTTGTGTTCTCTGCAGGTCCAGAAATCCTCCCTGGCAAACACTTTGACCCACCGTTCATTTATGACCAACAGAGAGAGGGTGACCAAGCCCCTCAACTCCGAGCAGGCTTCTGACTGTAGAGACGCGTTTGTCAAGGTAACGAAACCAAACCAGTAATAGATTAGGTATGAACGATACTGTGAATCATTCAGTAAATAAGGAAACGTCTCGATCCAGCAGCACGGAGTGATGTATTCAACCTTTGGCTATGTAATATTGTTATGCATTCTACACATTTAAAAGTTTTTTGACTGATCTTGATCTGATTCCTTAGGCTATCTACAATAAGCTGTTCATATGGATCGCTAGGAAGATCAACAGTGTCATCCATAAGAAGCTGGCCAACAACCCCAAGTCCAAGTGTCTGTCCATCGGTTTGCTCGACATCTTTGGCTTTGAGAACTTCGACACAAACAGGTGTGGACTGTCGTCTCGCGTCATGCAGGATGTCGCGATTCTTCAGCTACTGAACAAACATCATTCTGTCCTTTTAATAGTTTTGAGCAGCTGTGCATCAATTTTGCCAACGAGAAGTTGCAGCAGTTCTTCGTGGGCCACATCTTCAAGCTGGAGCAGAAGGAGTACGCGAAAGAGAACATCGTGTGGAAGAACATCAGCTTCAGTGACAATCAGGACATTCTGGACCTCCTGGCGGGAAAACCCTGCAACCTGCTGGCTCTGATCGATGAGGAGAGCCACTTTCCAAAGGTGGAGTTACACTGAGATGCTCCTACTTGATTTTCTTAGTTTTCTTCCATTCATGTTTTTGATGAAAAGAAAAACTTTTAGGTTTGAGGATTCAGAATGTTGTTTTGTTGGCCTCAGGGCTCAGACTCGACTATGCTGAGCAAGATGAACAACGAGCACAAAGCCAACATGGTCTACATCGCCTCAAAGAGTGAATATGGCACTCACTTTGGGGTCAAACACTTTGCCGGTGTTGTTTTCTACGACTCCAGAGGTACACATACATACAATGGAATAAACGCATCTACTCAAGGTCTAAAGGTGACATCATCTGCCGTTTCTCTTGTTTTCCATTAAGGATTCCTGGAAAAGAATAGAGATGCAGTCAGTTTTGACATAATCAAAATGGTTGACGTGTCTGGGAATAACCTGCTTCGTCAGATATTTGAGTCTGAGCTTTCAACCAACATGGCAAAGAATATTGCCAACAGGAGGATCATCATGACACCCAGGAACTCTCTACGGGTATGAAAGTACAGACTCCTTATTTCACTTCCAACTGCATATATATACTGTATATATGTATTTGTCCCTTCATTAGTGATTTGCTATCTGCCTCTATGCCTCACGCAGGCTCAGACAGACAACCACAAACACGTGCCCACGCTGAGCGGTCAGTTCCGTCAGTCTCTGGACTCCCTCATGAAGGCTCTGTCGGTCTGCCAGCCGTACTTCATCCGCTGCTTCAAGCCAAACAACGACAAACTCTCTGAGGTGAATGACGTACACAGCTGCAGCGCTGACAGATCAACACAGATACTCAATTCTGTTGCTTCCCGAAATGAAAGAGTTGACAGGCTTGACTTTTCCTTGTATATAACTTCCTGGTTTGTGCTATAAAGCAATTGAGCAAATTTCCTGGAACATATAACCAGCAAGGCACAGTGTAAAGTACACTGTATTCTGTTTGTCATGGTAGCACTGTGGTGTGGTTCTATTTACCCACTGCTGTGTTGAGGACTGAAATATCCTAATAACTATTTGGAATGTCAGAGATTTGGCATCTTTTTGCTTTGGCATTACCCTCAAGTAAACATACTGCTAATACGTTATTATTAGCATTATAATATACTGAACACGTTGAACAATATATCTGATACATATGTACTGTATGTCAGCATAATTCTGCCTGGGAATAATAGGCAGAAAACATATTCCCAACTATTGCTGATCTGCTCTCTTCAAGGTGTTCGACAGAGAGCTGTGCATGCGCCAGCTCAGATACTCTGGCATGATGGACACTATCCGCATTCGGAAGCTGGGATACCCGATTCGCCACACCTTTGAGGAGTTCCTGAGTCGCTACAGGGTGCTGTTAAAGACGCGCGGCTGTGACCCCAGAATGGTTCGTGTCACTCTTAAGGTTTCAAAAAAATCATCAGTCATATGTGTCGTTTTTGTGAAGCTGAAATGTAAAATAACAAAGTGTTGTGGGTTGTTTTTTTTTGTACCTTCAGGCGACAGCTGCTGCCTGTTGTGAAGCCATCTGTAAAGCAGTGATTGAAGGAGAAGATGAGTGGAAGCGAGGCAGGACCAAGATTTTTCTGAAGGTGCAAACTACAATAATATAATTATTTCTTTGTGTGTCTTAAGTCAAGGGACGTAATGCGACTATTAACTGAACGCTATGAATCAGACCCATATTTGCAACCTCCCAGTTTATTCTGCAGCAATATTTGTTTTATTTATTACAGGACGCTCATGATGCCGTCCTGGAACGTGAAAGGGAAAAAGAACTCAACCGGGTGGCTGTGGTGATCCAGAGAGTAATGCTGGGACACAAAGACAGGTGCGGTTTCTCAGAAGAGTAAAGGTGAAATGAGATGGAGACTATGAACCGAGATGTGAATGAGGGCATGGCTGTAATATCTTTGTTTACACAGAGGTTTTAGATTTTATAAGCAAATGTGTTGCAAGATCTAATATAAGGAGAGGAAACGCTTGTACGGGCAGCACTTTACTGGTGTGGCTCTGCCTTGTATGTAGAGAGACTTTTCTGAAGAAGCGGAGGGCGGCCGTCGTGTTGCAGAAGAACTGGAGAGCTTACATGGACGGGACAGCGCAACGAAAGGTTTGATGGGATGTGATGATGAGAATTTTCATCCTGCATAGCTGAAAAAGAGATTTAATCCTTTTTTTTTTTTTTTTTTTTTTTAGACCAAGCATGGCTATGAGCGACTGGTGGCAAAGATCCGGAGTCGGAACCTACAGTTACAGCATCAAAGACAGCGAGCGGCAGCAGTCACCATACAGACAAATGTACAGTGGAGTTCGAACTTAAAAAGATTATATGGCAGATGTAAAATGAAAGTTATAAGAGCACTGTATGGTAAAACATTTGGAATCTATCTCACATTGGTTTCAGATTATTAGGGAACTATTTTCTAGCTCGCCTGTTTTTGAATGTAATTTATTTTGTATTTGATATGTTTATCATAATTACATTTAAATATGTTTATGTATTTAAAATTGTACACCTACTGTATATATAATATTGTGACATAATACGATGTAGATACGAGGCTACTGGGCAAGGAAGGACAGCAAGAAGCGAAGAGAGGCAGCGAAGCTTTTGCAGGCTTACACCCGAGGATTCCTGGCCAGAAAAGCTACCGACAACATGAGGAATAATGTAAGTGGTGACCGTCTCCAAACGCATCACTAACTAGTTTACTTAGCGTCGAGAAACGAGTGTAAGGGACTTTGTGTATTCTGAGTTTGTCTGTTTCCTCCGATGCACTCGCAGGCCTTGGCTTTCCAGCTGGAGAAAGAGGACCAAGAGCAAATGGCTTTGGAGATTCACCAACGTCTAGAAGAAGTTCTTGCCCAAGCCGACGAGGATTCCGAGTCAGCCAGTGAAGAGGAACCCTTTGATTTCCGCTCTGCACCTGCAGATGAAGAGGTACAACAAATTGGAATCAGGCCAGTTTGAGCTTAGCTACTTTATTTTTGAAGACCAAACTTATTTAACTGATGTTTATTCTTTTTCGACTGCGAAGAAGAGTCGAAACATCCCGGCGCCACAGGACGACAACTCAGACTTGGATGTAGAAAACATCCCGCGGTCCTCAATATCGACGTCCTCTACATCCTCGCTGGAAGAGGACGACGACCAGTTCGATGACAGCAACGAGTTTTCGTTTTACAGGTTCAGCCTTCTGCATTTCCAGGGCAGAGCGACACACGCGCACATCACAGAGAGACTCAGCGAGCCTCTGCTGCCCCATGACGACGAGGGCGACGTGCTGGTGAGACGGCGGGAAACGGAAACGCCACACAACCGCTCTTAAGCAGTTTCGCCTCATGTTCAGTTTTTCCTCCTGTGACTCCTGCAGGCTTGTCTGACTGTGTGGTGGATTATTCTGCGGTTCATGGGGGACAGACCAGAACCAAAACATCTGGATACAGTATCTGAAGTGTCTTTCCAGCGTCACCTGCCGAGACGCGGCAGGAGGCTGAGCAGCCTGGTGGGGCTGGACGAGGTGAACTACTAAAGCAGGTCCGTTTTCACTGCTGCACACTGACAGATACAGAAACAACCTAAATATTTTCTTTCTGGAACAGAAAATACTAAGGAGGAACAAGAAAAAGATTGGAAATAGGAAAGCGTCTGCTATTCCTGAGGAGGTGAGCACAAGTGTTGCACTTCGCATTAATTCAGTGTTGATACATTGTATGTATTGTAGTGTATGATGATGATTCTTGTTGTGTGTTTTTTTTTTTTACCAGCCAGAGGACCTGACTGAAGATGAGCAAATTTTGATTGGTGAGGGTCCAACGCTGGATCGGCCTCTTTCATCGCTGGAGAAGCTGCACATTATCGTTGGATATGGGCTTTCAAGACAAGGCATACGGTAAAAACGGAATTGTTCCACAAAAAAAAGAGAAAACAATCATTTTTATTATACTGTAAAGTAACAGTGTCGCAGTATTTACCTTTCTTTTGTGTTTCTTTACCTGCACAGGGATGAGATTTACTGTCAGATCTGTAAGCAGCTGGTAAACAACAGGAACAAGAACAGTTCTACGCAGGGCTGGATTCTTCTCTCCGTCTGTCTCGGGATCTTCCCTCCAACAGACTTCTTCTTGCAGGTCTGTCCAACACTAGTCATTCAATAATTAAATGGTCTACGTTATTTTTTCCTTTAGTTAAAAATTTAAAACGTCCAAGGTCTTCGTCATTGCTTGTGTGTGCTTTTAAATCTGGGATGATAAGCATAGTTCTCTTTACAGTTCTATTAAGTCGTGCATTCCAGGCACATTGATAGAATCGAAGTAGTAAGATTAGATAAGATCAAAACCAGTGGCTTAATCATAAAATGTAGGTCACATTGGATAAGGATCTAAACAATAAGGAACCTCCCAATACAGGTAATAAAAATATATTATAGGCTATGTAATGTTTAGATGAATGCTCCAAAGTTCTGATCAAATTTTTACTGCAGATTAGAAAATATTCTCCTGTGTTTGATAAATAGAAATTAAATATAGGAACGCTGTTGCTTGAACCTTTTAACTTTGTCTTTATTTTGTCCTACGTGTTAATGTGTTATGCAGTATTTGCAGAGTTTTCTTCGCAGAGGTCCGAGTGGTTACAAAGCATATTGTACTGAGCGACTGCACCGTACCATAACCAACGGAGAAAGGAAAGAGCTGCCATGTTGGATTGAGCTCCAGGTAAAAACTGAATCCCGGTGGTTGTCAAGATGTTGATTTTTTTCGTCTTCAATATGCTTCTTGGCAAGTTTTCTTAATGTCTTGATTATGGATATTGTTTGAATGTCCCTATCAACAGGCTGCCAAGACCATTGAGCCCATCCATACATCTGTGACTCTAATGGACGGTCGTGCAGTCAACCTAGAACTGGAATCAGCCTCCACATCTGCAGAAGTCTGTAAAGATGTAGCTGCCAAGATCGGTCTCAAAGACACATACGGTTTCTCCCTGTACATCAGCTTCCAAGACAAGGTCATCTCTGGTCCCAGCGTTACAAATGAATTATGAATGATTTAAGAAGTGCTAAAATGTGCTTTCTTCCATCTCTAGACGTGGACTCTGGGCAGCTGTGGGAGGCACGTGTTGGATGCTGTGTCTCATTGCGAACAAGAGATGAGGAGGCAGGGCATGGAGGAGAAGGACACTCCGTGGAGTCTGTGCATTTCCAAGGAACTGTTCACACCCTGGCATGAGTGCGCAATGGACCCGGTCAGTACCGATCTAATCTACAAGCAGGTCATCAAAAGAGTCAAGTCCGGAGAGTACGCCAGTGGCAAGGTAAGACTCTGAACTAAAAAAAAGCTGGACAAACTTGTAAGGCTTTTTTTTTTTTGTTGCTGCCCTCAAGTGGCCAAGAGAAACACTTACGTGTCAAATACGTCAAATTTAAACGTTAACCAATTTGTGTTGGCTGTATCCAACAAAATCTACTTTACAGGAAGACGAGTATGTCCATTTGGCAGTGAAGCACTATTATATCCAGTTTGGCTCAGTGTCCAGCAGAGAGAACGCCCAGAAGGTGGTGGAGGACTGCATTGCCACCACACTAATTGAGAACAAATCCATGACCAAATGGATCCAGCTCATCGGCGCAGAACACTCACAGGTAAAGCGACATAGAGTAGGCACAGCACCTGAAGCCTAAACCATATTCCGTGTTTTATTGTGTTCTTTAATGTCGATCATGCAGAGTCCGTATGTGAGTGAAATGTACAGCACAGAAACGGTGAAAGGGGAACTGGTGGACAGCGCACGGCAGGAATGGCGGGTCCACTTCTCCAGGTTTTATGAAGTTACAATGATGTCAGGTTAGTCAATATGTACCATGGAATATAAACAGACCCCGTATTTTCCACGTAATTATCTTAAACGTTTCTGTTTAAACGTTGTATTTATGACCAGGTTATATCTGATCAAGTGTTGTTGTGTGCGGGTTAGTGGAAAAACCGAAATCATTTGCTGAACGACTTCTAAATGACTGTCACCATGTAATAAAATATTAAGTGATGTCCTATATTTTGTTATGTATCTGTAAAGTAACTTATACTTAAATTCCCCATATTGTTTCACAGGGCCTCCTTTACCGAAAAGCAGGTTTATTGTGGCTGTGAACTGGAGCGGCATCTTGTTCATGGATGGAAGGGACAAGATGATCCTTGAGATTCCTTATGTGGAGGTGAAGGGGGTCAGCATGATTAGGTACAGCTAACCTTTTCAGTTCTTCACGTGGCTTGATTGCAGTACATTTTGTTTTTTAAAAAAAAAAAAGAAGAAATACCAATAAAACGCCATTGTTTAAATCCCTGTGCAGCGACAGTCCTTTCAGTACCCAGTCAGTGAGTTTGGCCACAGTCAGAGGAGACTATCTCCTCAAATGTGCAGAAGCTTTGGACATGACCGAACTTCTGAAGGCAAACCTGGACGGGCTGAGAGAGCGCTCAAGGTTTGCACTGGCTCTGCTGGATTTCGATAAACCAGGTATGCATTTACATGAGGTAGATACTATACAACAGTAAGCTCACACACACACACACACACCATGTCACACCAAACCAAATGTCTCTATCGCTGGTTCTCTGTAGATGACCCCATGTTCCTGGCTTGTAAACGGGGCGACCTGCTGCTGGTAGACAAATATTATAAATATTCGTCTGAGGAGAACTTGGTCAAAGCAACGAACCATCAGACCCGCTTTGACGGTGCAGTCTACAAAGACGTGGTGCAGTTTCTGCCAACTCTCACAATGCCAAACGATGAAGTGCTGGTAAACTTGCTTTTCTACCAGACCTTGTGATTGTCAAGGGGTGTAAATGCAATAAGGTCAGGTCTTTGCAGCAGCAGCTTTATTTTTAACTCTTACCTTCAGGTGCTGCTCAGTCCAGGCCGCGCAAGACTTTCAATTGCACAAAATGCCCCACAGAGAGATGAAACAGTGGCTCCCATCTCTTTAAAGGAGTTTGCATTTGAACATTTCAGGTAATTTACAAACTCTGGTCTTAATTTGACGCTTTTCAAAGTGAAATGCTAATCGATCAGTAGAATTGTCGGTAGATTTGAATTGTAGGATAACGTCGTGATTGACAGTTTTTTGTAACTGCATAAACGTTGCAGGTGAAACCGCTTCCCTGCTCTGCTTACGCTGACTTTCTCTTGCAGGCCTGCAAGTAAAGAAACAGGTCGACATGGTGCATCCAGAGCAGTCAGCAAAGAGAAGCTGTGGGCTTGTACCAAGGAACCTCTCAAACAGCCGCTGTTGAAGAGTCTGGTTCGCAACTCTGACCTCAGCTATCTGGCCTGCAATGCCTTCATTGATATCTTTTAAATGTGGACAGCGACCCTTAAGAATACTAACATGGACACTTTGTGCCAAACCTTACTCTGTTGATTTAAGTTCTCAGGTGTCTAATATCTAATATACCATGTTATGTTATTCTACATTTGGAAAAAGGACAATAGTGTAAAATGATTTGCATAAGGCCACAGTGTGCTAGACCCCAGTCTGGGTTTGATGCAGTGTTTGACAGTCCTTGACCTAAGCTCCTACCTATCCTGAAGTACATGGGCGACTACCCCATCAAACAGGTTCGCAGCCCGGTAGAGCTGACTGACCAGATCTTTGGTCCAGCCACCCAGCACGAAGCTCTGCAGGATGAGATCTACTGCCAGATAATGAGACAAATGACCAGCAATAACAACAGGTGTTTCATCAATCTGCATTTCTTACGTGTAGAAGTATCCACAGCCAACGTATTTTATGTACTTTCTGTTGAACTCCCCGACTCTTAGGTTGAGTGTGGATCATGGGTGGCAGCTGATGTGGTTATGTACAGGCTTGTTTCCACCCAGTAATAACTTGATGAAACACACTCAGCGATGGCTGGAATCACGACCCAGAGACCTGCTGGCTACTGGCTGTCTGCAGAGACTGCATCAGATGTGCAGGTCAGGCTGGAGACGGAGGCAGAAATACTATCAAACCATCTTATTTATTATTATTATTATTATATATTTCATGTGCATTTGTTGTTATGCAAATAAAATACATTTGCCTTCTTTCAGTAAGGAGCCCAGGAAACTTCCTCCTCATTTTGTCGAAGTAGAGGCCGTCCAGCAGAACAGCACCCAGATCTTCCATAAAGTCCACTTCCCAAATGATGTTAACGAAGTAAGACACTCATTCATATCGCCTGGCAGGTTCTACTGTTTCAGTTTTCAGATGTCTCTTGATTTCCTTCGCTCACTTTTCAGATTTTCGAGGTGACATCCACAACTACAATCAGAGACCTGCGCTGTAGCATTGCCGCTCTGCTCAAACTGACGTCTGCTGACGGCTATGGCCTCTACCTGAAAACGCCAACCAAGGTGCGTGTTTTTGTCATGTCACAAATCAGATGTGCCTAAATCTGTTATGAATGATAAATGGAGATGCTTATTATGCTTATCGTCAGGTCACAAGCATGGATGAGGAGAAATACTTCTTTGACAGTTTAAGGCAAAAGTCAGATTTGCCTAAGAAAGCAAAAAAAGTGAAAGAAGGTAAGGAATCCTACTGTATGCTTCTGTTTTTGTATGTCAATGCATCTTAGTATACATAACTCGGTTCTTCTTTCCCAGGCAATCAGGCCAACGTACCCTACCTGGTGATCTATAAGAGGAAGCTGTGGTTCAACGTGAGCCCGGGAAAAGACGAGGTTGCAGACCTCATGTTTCATTTCCCACAGGTATATCGCCCCAACTTACAGCCAAACGCAGTCTTTCTTTTTGCTGACGGCGTTTACTTGTTTTCAATATGCAGAATCATAATGACCTCTTGTTTTCTTGCCCTGCAGGAGATGCCCAAGTACCTGCGCGGATACCACAATTGCACCAAAGAGGACATGTTCACCCTGGGTGGTCTGCTCTTCAGAGTCAAAGTAGATTCAGACAGGTCACAGTTTGTCATGATCCCCAAAATGCTGAAGGAGCTGGTTCCTGCTGACCAGTTAAAAATCATGTCATCTGATGAATGGAAGAAGGTAAAAGAGGAACCGTCCCGAATGCAAATACTGATAGTTGAAAAGGATGCTTCTGGACAAACGTGAGCTATCCTGTGCGTGCACTTCTCTCCGCAGCACATCATCGCTGCGTACAGCAGGCAGAGTGGCATCACGGTGCAAGAGGCCAAAATTGCCTTCTTGAAAACCATTTCGAGTTGGCCGACGTTTGGCTGCTCCTTCTTTGACGTCAAGGTAAGTTCGATGAGGTGAAATGTAATTCGTCAGACGGGGATTTGCGGGAATGACTTGTAATGTCTGTGATTGTATCTGCAGCAAACGTGTGAGCCCAGCTACCCAAACAGAGTTTTGATCGCCATCAGCAAACAAGGTGTCAGCTTAATAGACCCCACAACAAAGGTATGTACTATAGTTACTCTTTTTTTACATTCATATTCTAATAATGCTTCTTCCTCGCTCTTTTGTACTGCTTGTCTTTACTGGTAACAACCCTTTGCATTGCATTGACCTTTTAGGAGGTGCTTGTTATGCATCCGTTCAGCCGCATCACCGAGTACCACAGCAGAGGCAACGTCTTCCAAATGTCCATTGGCACCCTGGTGAGAGGAAACAACTTTGTTTGTGAAACCTCACAGGTGTGTGGCCAAATTCTTTTCTTGGATTTCTACACTACTCAGTGCTTAAATGCCACCCATGCATAGTGTTTTAAAGTTGTTTTGAAATGACAACAAAGTTCTCTGTTGTGCTCATTTTTTTAGGCTTACACAATGGAAGACCTTCTTAAATCGTACGTTGCCATGTATGAAATCCACAGGCAGGCATTTCAACCAAGAACTAGGTTTTCCTGAGTCTTCAAAGGCAACAGGAATACAGACTGAATTTCTGTGAATGATGCGCTGGTGATCAATATCTTTAAATGAATCCATGCATATGCTTTAAGTAACTGCTCTACTAAACACGATAGAGATATTCAAACTTCAGACTGTAGTATTTTTGTTTTCAATGTCTTAATTATACTATTCTTAAGTTGTGCCACAGTGAGAAAGGTTGTGTCTAATATTCATTTAGATTTATGTATTTAGTGGTATTAAACTTGAATATTTCCATCCATGAGTCATTTATATAGTTCATTTATGTAGTATAGCAGTGCTTTTTTCCATTAGTGCTGTAGTCATAGAGGACATCTCATGACTCCATTTAGTTGCAGTGTATTCATATTTCCAATGTACTGATTTGGCTCATACTAATTTAATTACAGATTTCATGTCTCAGCACTCTCAACATGAAAAATGAACTTTTCACATATACAGCATATATTTTATAAAATAGATTTACAATTTACACTTCGATTGCTGTTTACATTTGACTTCAGTTCATTAATAATGCATGTTGACAGCGTGTTTGCATTCATTCAGAAGTGGTTGACGTCCAATGGTGCTGTTAGAGCAGGTTTACTGATTTGTACGTGGCCGTTCTGTGTACAAACACTGCAGATGCATACAGTATAAGTACAGAATGATCTGCATTCTGCACACTAAACACAAACAAATTATGCCAAATATATGCTAATATGTGGTTTTTAAACGTATAGCTAGTGTCAGAACCTGATGTTTATGGGTAATATTTATTAGCCATAACATCTGTCTATGCAGTAGTTATTGTTTGTTTTATCAACAAGCACAGAGACATAGTGACTGGTGAACTGGCTCCAGTGAAATGTTCATGTTAAACCTGCAATGGAACAAGAGCAACTTCACAGCAGCCACTTGTCGTGTTTAGCAGGACACACAGATGCTTTGCTTATTGACACACTGAAAGGGAAATTGAAACGAAATGGAAAAACTTATGTGTGTCTGGTCAAACTTTTAAATGGCATAAATGAATAGTTACATGTACACAGCTGTGGACACTTACTTTGGTTTTACAATCATATTTAAAGAGTTGTTTTCTGAATTCCGTTGTTTGAGTTTTGAGTTAGTAGAAACATGGTTAATATGCACTGCTATTTATGCTATAAATAGTAGCTATATGCTACTGTATAACCTCTGACTTTAACTAAAATAAAACTGCAATATGGTAATTTTACATTAATAAATGTCCCTTTCCACAAATGGCTGTACTTAATAACCCACACCAGCACTGTGAAATATGTTTTCAAGTCTTCTGTAGAGATACAGGTGTGTGTATAAATTCCAAAACTCCCTTTCCTATGTTGTGACCTGAAAAAAGGTTTTACTCTTCAAAACAATCTGTTTCCAGACTGCACTGTTGCACACCTACATCTTTTAGGTAGGCGGTTTTCGGGATGTCAATCTACGCTGCCACTTTTCCATCAGTCACTGCGTTTGTCACATCACAAATCAAATTCCATACTTGAAATGGCATAATGAACTGTATAAGTAGTATGTAGTAGTGGAATGTAGTAGACTGCTTACACAACCCTCCTCGTAGCCTGTCAAGACTATTGCTCTGTTGCCATGGAAACGATGTGCCCAAAAAAAAAAAAAATCAGGTTAGCATGGGCAGGTGCACATGAGGTGCAGAATGATGGTTTGTGCCTGGGTCTGTTTCCTGATGCAATCTGACTGCAAGGTGAGGCGGGCTACGCCAGACAAAAGACCTTTTTTCCCCTTCTATTTCCTTGAATGCTTATCCTAACAAATTGAATTATGTAAGAATTAAGTTTTTAAACATCACAGGTTAAACATCTTTTCCGTGACACAACACCGATCAGCTGATCCCCAAAGCACGTTCCAGGCATCGGTTATTGCCATCTCACTTCGAATCAATGTATTATATTTTGAAAGAAGAAATTTACAGCATTTCACAAAAAAATAAAAAAAGAAAGGAATGTAAAAATAAGATGTAGGTCAAACTGTGTGTGTTGCCCTACAAGGAGGCAAAGGCATTTTGATGCACTGCACCAAATTTGGAACAAAAGACCTTATAGCCCAGACCACATCACTATCCTCCCACCTGCACCCCCCCTCCCTGCAAGTTGTATTTCAAGACTGAAAAGCAGCATATCAAGACCACAGCCCTACCTCACACACACACACACACACACACACACACACACACACACACACACACACACACAAAGTCACGCTAACACGCACGCGCGCAAAAAACACACGCGACTCAAGCCGAAAATAAAATATATTGCTGTTATATGTTGTTAATAGTATATA
This sequence comes from Macropodus opercularis, assembly GCA_030770545.1. Classification (NCBI taxonomy): domain Eukaryota; kingdom Metazoa; phylum Chordata; class Actinopteri; order Anabantiformes; family Osphronemidae; genus Macropodus; species Macropodus opercularis. The sequence goes on from CM061105.1 coordinate 4,910,103, forward strand.
TTCACATGCGCTCTGTACACAATAGGTTTGTGTTGTTGTTTTTTTTTTAATTGCTTCGTTCTTCTCAGGCTGACAGGAACTTTCGGCCATTTTTTCGGGGTGTTTGTTGTTTTCACCTAAAGAAAGAGGCTGTTCTCAGGTCGACGCCAATTTGCGCCTCCCCCTGAACCTAAGGCTAGTTTGGAGGAGGGTAAAACGATCCCAGATCAGTGTCTGTTTCCGTGTCACGCCATCCCCCATCGCGCTTCTAGGTGCGCGCCAGCCTCGCGATAGCCTCGCCTACTAGAATCAAAGCTCCGCTCGCGAACTGGATGTTGACAGGCGCGCGGTGCGGTCATCATGCAAAGGTTACATTGGATCCGTTTCAGCGAGTATCTGAGGAAGCCGCTGCTCCGCGAGACCCGCACGGCTGACAACATGCGAGGCGTGTAGAGCGGCACCAAAACGGACTAACTCTCGTTCACGGGCCCGTGTGGCTACAGCAGGTGTCAGACGATGGACGCAAGTTTGGGATTTCCGCAAACGGCAGTGTGCACGGCAGCTCCTCTCGGCGGCAAAGTGGCTTCATGAGTGTCCAAAGTAACAGTGGAAGTGGTGGTGGAAGTTTGGAGGCGACGCCATCTTGGTCGCAGCTCTCCTCGTCCCCAACGATTTCTCAACAACATATAACGGCGACCGCAAAGAGCAAGGAAGGTATATCGGCTCGCCAAGTAACACGGAAGACTCTTGTTCTCCTTAAAGTGTGTCGTTTGCAGGAGAAGTGGATGGTTCCGGCCCGTGTCGAGCTAACGTTTGCTGAAGTAAAAAATGGATGTCAAGTTCACTGATGCCGTGAATTGGAAGCCAAACGTCAGCTGTCAGTTCAGTTGATGGCCAGTATAAGTAGCAGCAAGCTATCGCGTTTGCACAAAGGCAACGCTAGCTTGTTGTTTTGCGGTGGCCGCCGTGCGCTTACACGATTTCTTCTGTTGATGCGATGCCCGTGGTTTTGGTTTTTGGTTTTTTGTTTGGAGGAGCAACATTCGCCTCCCATCAACAGCATCTGGTTGGATAAGAAACAACGTAGCTGAGCACGCATCCATTAATGTATTGCAATGCATGTCCCTGCTGCTGTGAACTTGAGATTAGGCCCCGTTTTTTTTAGTTTTGACCAGTGTGGATGCATTTATGTTCCCACACTGTTGTCGACGGGCTGTTGATTATTATTTACTCGACCCAACTCGATATAAAGTGACCGAAAATGTGCAAGTTTGTTGAAATCGTCTACATAAGGCGAATTAGATAAAGGACATGTTAACAAGAATGTGGACATCGACGGTCTTAACAAGTCGCTGAGAACGGAAATCCGCGTTATAATAACCTTTATTTAATTAATTTAGACTCTTAACACTCTTGTCCAAGAAGATTAAAATGATGCTAAAATGTTAAGCTATATATTTGTTAAACTCCAAACATTCCTCTCTGTCCTTAGGTAACCTCATATACAGGCTTTGTAGTGTGATCTGGGTTTTTTTTTCTCCGCTCAACGCTTTCATGATGTCCATTATGCTTTTTAGGCCTTGCCCCCTGTGCCAGAAGCTATGTGAAGATTACAGCCAGGAAATGTCCAACGAGGAAACAAACACTTGCAGCAGCAGCAGCAGCAGTGGTGTTAGTCAGTGGGGAGCAGAGAACCTGCTTGTGCCTCTCCCTGGAAACTGGTTGTCATAGAACGAGGTCCTGTCAGGCAGCATATGGTTAGCCTACTGCCTGTGTGAAAGTCACTACTGTCTGCGTTGTAGCCTAGATTTAAAGCTGCAGCTGTGAAGACATTTAATTATACAACTGGACCTGCGAGACTAAAGACTCTGTGCTTTTCAGCAGCGGAAGGAACATTGTTGCCTACGTAGCATTTAAAAGAGACACACAGCTTTCGAAGAAGCCCAAATCAATTTCTACTCATGTTCCAGCATTTCACAAGTAGTCACCCTGAATTACTTTGAGACAAAATGTCCAGTTATTCTAATTGTTCACTACTCCTTGTAGTAATGGCAGTAATGTAAGTGTCTCTACTTAATGCGCTGGTAAAAATGTATTTCAGGCCCCATGGAGGAGCTGCACAGCCTGGACCCCAGGAGACAGGAGCTGCTGGAGGCCAGGTTCACTGGAGCTGTTAGCGGCAACACTGGAGGCAGCACTGGGAGCGCTAGCGGGGGAGCTAAGGTAAAAGCAACACCATTATGAAATGACTCCAGAAGCAGTGGTTCATTTATTATTTTAGTTGTCAGTAGAAATGCCAAACCCAAGTTCTAATGTTTACAGTCAAAACCAGTTGATCCTTCAACAGAAAGAATGTAGTATAGACACTCTTAAAGTGACAAATTCAAGTTCCTAGAACTAAAACGTTTCCACGACATGTAGGTCAAAATTCCAGTTTTCTGTTCCTTGAAACCTACACGTGGTGGAAAATAGCCAAGTGACACACCTAAGGAATGAAGTTCTGGATTCCAGTCAGGCCTGTAGGATTCATGTCATTACTGAGCCTTAAAGAAACCACACACCCTTGCTGCCAATGATCATATTGTACGTTTTCTCTTATTTGTTTTATTTGTCATTGTGTGAAGGGTCTGGCTAACGAGTCTTCGAACCACAGCTATGGCAGTCTGGGCTCATCTAGTGACAAGGAGTCCGAGGTAAAACTGACATGATACACACAGTAATACTTGGTTGGACAGATGCATGTTATCTGTCAGCTGTTTCCCACTACCTCCACCTCTGCCTGTCTTTTCTTTCCTAGAACTCTGATTTGAAAAGAGGCAGCTCCCCTGCCTACTCAGTATGTATTCTTTCTTCCTACTGCTGTCTCCTGCTGAAACCCAACACTGGATTCTGCTTTGTTAGGTACATCACATGCAATTTATGCTGCTTCTCTTGTTCTTCTCTTTGATATTGCTTTACAGACCCCAGAAAAGAAGCACTCTGAATCATCCAGAGGGAGGAAAAGGAAAGCCGAGACCTATTCAGAAAGCAGTCAAGGTAAGACAAATGCCTTCACAATATTAGTGTAAGTTAAGCTAAGATTAAGCATGTCTGTCTTACAGGGAAGACCTCCACTCGTGGGCCCAAGATCAGCGACTACTTTGATGTGAGTGTTGCTGTTTAGTGAACACGTGGCCATAGGGCTATGTTGTTATCATCTAGTTACTTTACCCATTTGTTTACTTTGCAAAGTTCCAGGGTGGAAATGGTTCCAGTCCAGTCAGAGGCCTCCCATCAGCTCGCCGCTCCCCACAGAACTCTCACTCTGCCCCAGGCTCAATTGTAAGTAGATGGCACAGAATTTTAAATGGCTGTTTGCACACAACATGGATGAGACCCGATGTTTTGTTATTTAATAATATTAATGATTTTTTTGTCTGCAGATTCGGCAGAATAGCTCTTCTCCTACAAGGACAAGTTTTGGGGAATACAATCCCAAAGCATCCTCTACCAAATGTGTCCAGGTACTATGACACATTTACTTTGATACATTTCTCTGACGTTGCCTGTAGTATAAAGTATAAGTTGTGTATTTCTTTTTTTACTGTATGTTTGGTATACATATCTGATTGGTAACTGCCTGGTTTTCTTAGACGGAGCTGACCGGCCTAAAGCTAGCTGCTCTGGAGAGCAACAAGAGTCTGGACCTGGAAAAGAAGGAAGGACGAATAGATGACCTGCTCAGGGTAAGTTTATGTTCATAGGAAGGATGATTAGCTAAAGCAAGTGTTTTCATACTGAATATGTACAACCGAATTAAGCGCTGCCCTCGCTGTCTTTCTTTAACAGGCTAATTGTGACCTTCGTAGACAGATCGATGAACAGCAAAAACTCCTGGAGAAATACAAGGAAAGGCTCAACAAGTGCATCACCATGAGCAAGAAACTGCTCATTGAAAAGGTACAGCTTTGTTTGCGTGTCCAGCTACAACTAAGAGCGGAATGAAGTCATGATTAAAATTGAGGACAAAAAGCAAACTGTGTTCAACTAGACACAAATCTAGTGACTTACAGTACAGAATCAGCTCGAAGTTCATTGTTTGTAAAAGGAGCAGAGCACAGCAACCTTAAATTGGGAAGTAGGCATCCTTTTACCAACAATAATACATTATTATTATTATTCATGTATTTGTTTTTTAGCTCGGCTTTGGTCAACATCTGTTGAGGGGGAATATTTCTCTTTTGGTTGGTAGATTTTTTTCTGGTTTTCTCTAGATCTCCCTCATTTGGTTTTATAGCTTCGCAGAGTGGCACAATGGTGGGTGGTGGGATTTGATGTAAAGTAGTCAGGGTTTTAATATGTCTGGAGCGATCTGTTGTATTCTGTTCTAACCTAGGGCTTCTTGGTGTACTGTGACTTGGCTCTCTCACTGGTTTCAAATGGTGATGACATCGGTACTACAGAAATTAATTGGCTTTGGCAAAAGACGCCCAACTGCCACGAGTCATCATGTCCTGTAATAAGTGTAAATGATTGCTATGATAATAGATGCATCTGGTCTTCGAGCACTTTACTTTACCAGTGGAATATTGATTGTGGCAACCCTACATTCAACAACCAGACATTTACAACTTTCTCCTTTTGGTGAGAAGAGTTCTCTGCCCAAAGCTGGTATCTAAATAGTAGAGCACCACTAAGTACGTATGTATATGTTGTTGTTGTTGTTGTTTTTTGGACAGAGCACCCAGGAGAAGCAGTCGTGTCGCGAAAAGAGTATGCAGGACCGTCTTCGCCTTGGTCACTTCACTACTGTCAGACACGGAGCATCCTACACGGAACAGTGGACTGACGGATACGCATTCCAGAACCTGATCAAGTAAGACACCTCAATGAGATTAATCATTTTGAATCCACATATGTTCATGTATATGTTGTCATTATGCAATTGTCATGGTATTACATATTAGTGCTGGTTCTTTTTAAGTGCACGCTGTACTAATCCTTTATGCATGTTTTCTGTGACACTATATTTTACACATTTTCAATGGTTTTCTGTCTTTCTCTATCTGCTTTGAAACAGGCAGCAAGAGGGCATCAACCAGCAGAGGGAGGACATAGAGCGACAGAGAAAGCTGCTTGCCAAAAGGAAACCTCCCAACCCCGCGTCACCCTCCCTTGCAGTGGCTTCCACCTCAGAACCCAAGCAGCGAAAAACCAAGGTGGTCAATGGCAACGACTCCGACCCCTTCCTCAAGCCTTCCTTGCCTCAGCTGTGAGTTGACGAACATTTATGCATACTTTCAGTGAGAATTTGGGTCTTAAACCTTCATTGTTTTAACTGTAAAAAGACACTTGTACGAGCGCTTTCTTTCTAGTTAATTGAGAGCTGCCATGTCCAATATAAAACATAGACTGTTACCATCAGAGATTTCGATCAGATACACAGGACCGTTGTCCATACAGCTGCACTACTCTACATTACTACTTGGTTAAAGGCCTGTACTTCATGACCAAATCTGTTGTAGTTAATCAATGTTTGCTTATTTTGACTGGTATATATTTTGACAGACTGACCCTTGCTGAGTACCATGAGCAAGAAGAGATTTTCAAGCTTCGTCTGGGACATCTGAAAAAGGTCAGAAATATTAATTATTCAGCATTTAGTTATGTACTTTTATTGATCAGTTAGTCGACTCCTTGAGTTGACACTGGAATAGAAATATCCATGATCTGCTTATTTGGAGCAGCTTGGTCTTTATGCTGTGCAGAAAGAAACCTACCTTTCCCAGTGCCGACCGGGTGTGCGTTTCACAACATTTCCTTTTTTTTTTATTCAGTGGAACTGTCAAATGCATAAAATGCAAATCAACGGATGCAGAGATGCTTTCATGTGTGGCTTTAATTTGTTGACAGTTTAATAGTGTTTAATTGCCTAAACAAGATTAAATTACATGTATCTTCTACAAGGAAAAAAAAAAAGGTCAAATTATGCGTGTCATCGTTTGTGCGTGTAGGAGGAGGCAGAGATTCAAGCCGAGCTGGAGCGGTTGGAGCGGGTAAGGAACCTTCACATCAGGGAGCTGAAGAGGATAAACAATGAGGACAGCTCAGCGTAAGTCAGCTCAACACAAACTACCACCAGCTGCCAAATGAATAAGACTTAATGGGAAAATTAATGTAAATCCAACCTGAATCAAATTACATTGTTTGATTTATAGGAATCATCTGATGCGATTTGAATTTGTAGTTATTCTATTGAGCAGTGCAATCATTTGTTCACGGAAATGAGTTTTTTCACCTGACATTAAATAGTACCTCCATTTTGCCGTGTGCTTGCTTTGAATGTTCCACGTCGTCTTGCAGTTTTAAAGACCACCCTACTTTGAATGAGAGGTACCTGCTGCTTCATTTGTTGGGCAGGGGCGGCTTTAGTGAAGTCTACAAGGTAATGTCTGTACAGCTGGAGTAATTGTTGGCTTGTCTTCATATTTTGAAAGTTGGTACAGAAATAAATCTGGTTTTTTTTGGTGGTGGGGTTCGCACACACACAGGCTTTTGACTTATTTGAGCAGCGCTATGCAGCTGTTAAAATCCACCAACTCAACAAAAACTGGAGAGAGGAAAAAAAGGAAAACTACCACAAGTAGGTCCCCTTCAAACACACACACACACACACACACACACACACACACACACACACACATCATCATCAGATACACAACGACAAAGTGCCTCTGCAGTAACACATGCTACCTTGACATTTAATTCCTTCCAGGCATGCATGCAGGGAGTACCGGATACACAAGCAGTTGGACCATCCCAGAATAGTCAAACTGTACGACTACTTCTCCTTGGACACAGACACGTAAGTCACCTCTGACCTCTGACCTCTGCCACCTGCAGCCCTGCTGAGTTGGCACATACCAAGGTTGCTTGTCACACTAAGGATACTTTTTGCAGCAGTTTTAAACAGAACAATGCACGTCAATAAGACTCAAGAAGGTTCTTTATGAATGCTGTACCCAATAAATCAGGAGACGTTAAATGCCTCCAGGCTCCATCTCAGAGGGAGCTGCAAGTAAGAGCAAACATCTTAGAAGTGTTATTGGATTGGGAAAGCGTAAATCGAATAATAAATTGAGAGAAGAATGTACGAATCAGCGTCAGCATGCTCTGACAATGGAAGTGAATTCTTTTTTTCTAAAAGGCTAACTTAGGTGATGAGGTTACGTAGTCTCCCGTTGCAGAGTCTCACGGTACAGTAAAGTGTATTAATACTGACAGATGAAGCCACTTATTAAACTCAGCAGCTGGCATATTTGACTGGAAACTCAAATAGGGCTCATCGAGTGGCATACAGGCCTGACCCTGACCTCAGAGAGTAGAACAAAGGTGAAATTAAGTGTCTTTTCTTGGACTCCAACACCTTTAGAAACCTTATACTGAAAGAACAGTTTATCATTACTTCACTAAGCCATGAGTATGTGAAGGTTCTCATTCATCCAGGTCAAGTTGTCTGAAGGTTGAGTCATGGCAACTGGACTTCTTCTAGTTAGTAGAAACGTTTCACCACCTATCCAGGTGGCTTCTTCAGTCTGTGGGAAGTTGGTGGAGACCACTAATATATCCTCCAGTTGGGTTTCACTTAACACCTGTGAAGAATGGGTTCGTTATGCGAACAGAGGGGGGTGTGAGGGTAGTGAGTAGGTGTGAATCCTCAACTACCGTGACTCCTCCTACAGCCATTACAGGGTCGTTAAGTGTCTCCTTTGTGGGGGACGTGTGAAGTGGCCTTGATCTTCCTGGGCATAGTTGAAAGGGCAGCATGGAAGATGCACTGTTGTCCTGAACACCGCAGACTACCATCAAAAGGTCGTCTCACTGTTAGAGGACCAACACACTTACGAAAAGCTCAAAAGAGACCCCACCAGCAGCTACAAAAAGAAAATCATAACTCATCTCAAAGAGCTGGAAACAGAGCAGACCATCGACAGGATGACATACCACCGCCTGTATCCTGGAGAGGCCACTCCCGGCATTTATGGACTTCCTAAGATCCACAAGGAGGGAGCCCCTCTCAGACCCATAATCAGCAGCATCAACTCGGTCACATATAACATTGCGAAACACTTGGCCACTATCCTGGCACCTCTGGTTGGACACACAGACCATCACATCCGAAACTCAGAGGAATTTGCAGACAAGGTCAGAGGCCTGAAACTGGAATTGGATGAAACCATGGTTTCGTTTGATGTTACATCACTCTTCACCAGCATCCCCACCAGCGATGCTCTAACAGCTGTTAGGAAAAGACTGGAAGAGGACAGCACCCTCAGCGCCAGAAGCAACCTCAACCCAGGTCAGATTTGTTCTCTCCTGGACTTATGCCTTAACACCACATATTTCAGCTATAGAGGGGACTTCTACAGACAGAGGCATGGCTGCGCTATGGGCTCTCCTGTGTCACCTATTGTGGCCAACCTATATATGGAAGAAGTGGAGAAGAAAGCTCTTGACTCTTTCTCAGGTACAGCCCCAACCCATTGGTTCAGATATGTGGATGACACCTGGGTGAAGATCAAGATCCAGGAGGTACAGACCTTCACAGACCACATAAATACAGTGGACAGCAACATCAGGTTCACCAGGGAAGACACCAAAAACAACAGACTGGCCTTTCTGGACTGCGCAGTCATCAGAGGGAATGACGGCGGCTTGGAAATAGAAATTTACAGAAAACCCACCCACACAGACCAATATCTTCTGTTTGACTCTCATCACCCCCTTCAGCACAAACTAGGAGTCATCAGGACCCTGAACCACAGAGCGGAGAACATTCCCACTTCCACTGTAGCCAAGACGAAGGAGAACATGCATGTAAGGGCAGCTCTCAGGACCTGTGGCTACCCCAGATGGGCCTTCAACAAAGCTGCGTCACGTCCCAGAACAAGGACAACAGAACAGCCGGACACCCAAAGCCAACGGAAGAACCTGGTCATTCCTTACATGGCCGGAGTGTCCGAAAAGCTTAAAAGGATTTTTAGAAACTACAACATACCTGTCTACTTCAAACCCACCAACACCCTCAGACAGAAGCTTGTACATCCAAAGGACCCGACACCAAAACGCAAGAGGAGCAACATAGTATATGCAGTTCAATGCAGTGAAGAGTGCTCGGAACTATACATTGGTGAAACCAAACAGCCATTACACAAGAGGATGGCCCAGCATAGGAGGAACAACACATCAGGACCAGTATCTGCCGTGTATCTCCACTTAAAAGACAAAGGCCACTCATTTGATGACAACAACGTTCACATTCTGGACAGAGAAGACAGGTGGTTTGAACGAGGCGTCAGAGAAGCCATACATGTCCAGGTAAACAGCCCCTCTCTCAACAGAGGTGGGGGCCTCAGACACAATTTGTCTCCCATTTACCATGCTGCCCTTTCAACTATGCCCAGGAAGATCAAGGCCACTTCACACGTCCCCCACAAAGGAGACACTTAACGACCCTGTAATGGCTGTAGGAGGAGTCACGGTAGTTGAGGATTCACACCTACTCACTACCCTCACACCCCCCTCTGTTCGCATAACGAGCCCATTCTTCACAGGTGTTAAGTGAAACCCAACTGGAGGATATATTAGTGGTCTCCACCAACTTCCCACAGACTGAAGAAGCCACCTGGATAGGTGGTGAAATGTTTCTACTAACTAGAAGAAGTCCAGTTGCCATGACTCAACCTTCAGATAAGCCATGAGTAGAGAGATCAAATTATTGTAAGCAAATAGTTTTTTTTCAGTTACCCTCCTGTATGTAAGTGTCCGTATCCATCTTCTTTTCCTCCTAGGTTCTGCACAGTTCTGGAGTTCTGTGAAGGAAATGACCTGGACTTCTACCTGAAACAAAACAAGCTGATGTCAGAGAAGGAGGCACGCTCCATTGTCATGCAGATTGTCAGCGCCCTGCGCTACCTTAACGAAATCAAACCTCCCATTATCCACTATGACCTCAAACCTGGTGAGTGACATGCCCAAAATGAATCATGCTTTTTAATCACAGAACAAATATACTGCTCAGACTTATTACTACATAAAGCTGAATGTAATTAAGATGCTTATATGACTAAGTGTTTACCTTGTCAACGTGACATGCGAATGGGTGTGATTAGTTAGATTAGTAGGAATTTGTCCTGTCTAGTGTTATGATGTTGAGCCAAACACTCTACACTGACTATCTGTGTGTGTTTTACAGGTAACATCTTATTGGTGGATGGTACTGCATGTGGAGAAATCAAAATCACAGACTTTGGCTTGTCCAAGATAATGGACGACGATAACTATGGTGTGGATGGAATGGACCTCACATCACAGGGAGCAGGCACCTACTGGTAAGACACAGTGTGGGGTCAGTACACATTGTTTGACCTATGATGTGAAATTATCAAGTCCCGTGATAGATAGAGTTTGATTTAATGACGGCGCTGTCTTTCAGGTACCTCCCTCCAGAGTGTTTTGTAGTAGGAAAGGAGCCACCGAAAATCTCCAATAAGGTGGACGTCTGGTCTGTGGGAGTGATCTTCTTCCAGTGTCTCTATGGACGCAAGGTAAAACACGGAACAAAGGAAGTAAACACCTTATGTATTAACAGAGTACAGATCAGTTTACATGAATTTGAACAGTATGGGGCTTGATTTAGTTCTTAGAAATGTTTTTCCCCTCCAGCCGTTTGGTCACAACCAGTCTCAACAAGATATTCTCCAGGAAAACACCATCCTTAAAGCCACAGAAGTCCAGTTTCCTGCTAAACCACAGGCCAGCACAGAGGCCAAGGTAACATACAAACACATACATGTGCACGTTTTTCATCTTGTGTTTCTTGGCTTGATGACCCAACTCTCAAATGGTGTTAAAAATGGTGAACAACCCATTGTGACTCCCATAAAAAGCCATTGCCAGGCTTTTGAATGTAAGTGGCGTCATCTGATGAGTAGAAGATCGAGGTGGGAGATAACATTTATCATTCAGTAAATGTTTCAGTTCAAGACATTCCTTGCTGTAACATTTCTATAGACTAAGCACAGTGTCAAGTGCATGTCAATTATCATGATTTGTATGTTTTGATTTTTGCCCAATCTTAACTGATAAACTCACAAGTTGAGTTGAGACATGCAGTGTTGAGCTGTTAGAAGGCGCATACACTTCAGCGGAAGCATTGTTTTTGTCCCTACGTGTTGACACACGCATCTGAATTTGTTCTACCGTCGAACTGTATAACGTACTGGTTTAAAGTGAGAACTGTACTCTGCAGGCATTTATCCGGCGCTGTCTGGCATACCGAAAGGAGGACCGGTTCGACGTTCACCAGCTGTGCTCGGACAGCTACCTCCTCCCTCACATGAGACGTTCAAACTCCTCCGGATCCCTCCAGCCGTCCGCTTCATCTCTCCCCTCCTACTGAATGGCTTTCTCACACAACTGACCAGACCCTCTGCCCAGTCTCGAGGTCAAACCGAAGATGAATGGATTTGGATTTTTGTCCTTTCTTTTTCCTGAGCTGTTCTACGAATAGAAAAATTAGAAGCAGAACAGGAATAATTGGGGAAAAACAGAAGAACAAGGAAGGTGCTGCGTCTTTCGGATAAGTAGTAGAGGTGTGATGTCCGTGAGACAAGGAGAAGAAGGAAATCAAATAATGGAATGTAAAAAAAGAATGGGGCAGAGGCCGAAAGCGACGCAACAGTGTTTGGTGTGAGTCAACTGAAGCTCGTGGATTTGCTTATGGACATAATTAACCCCTTTAGGAGACATTTTGAGCTGTATGAGCCCCTAAATGTCCTGTCAAAGCCCACTTCTCTTAGCTCTACATACTTGTACTTATACACATACACAGTCTGTGCGTCATAATACACATCACATACACCACGGCTGAGATCTGTGACAACATGAAGCTGCTGTTATAGTCTAGTTGCTTATAATAGTGATGGCCACTGGGGAAGAGAAGACGGGGCATGTTGCAGGAAGGACACGTGCGTATGTCAAACATTGTTCAGCAGATGCAATTCATTTGAATGAGACGCAAAATGACGGTAGTGTCAGTCCATTTTCCCCTTTTGTGGTCCATCTGCATATAGGTGCAAGTGATGTCGTAACGTCGATGCAACTTGACAAACGGACGTTCCAGGTTGAAATTCTGAGGGTTGATTTTTGCACTTCCTGTCCAGATCGGAGTCATGTGCTCTCAGACGTCACGTGAAGTACTGCAGCAATTTCTGGACTCAAATCTGTGGTCAAAGTTCATTTGTGTTGCGTTCGTTGCAAAGCAATTCAGGGACACAGGAAGCTTTTTTTTTTTCTGTTCAGATGAGTCACAATGTCTCTCAAAGGGCAAGTGCTTGTCATAGTTGTCACCGTCAACCTGCTGGAAGAGGACTGGACTGAACTAAGGGGGCTGGGTCAGCTGTTGATGTACTGCAAAGACTCGTGAACACAGACTTCAGTGTGCATTTCATGTGCAGGAGACATTACTCACTAACAGATATATAATAATGAGGCTTATCCGTGCTTCCCAGTGTCTGTTTGCTCAGTCTATTTTTTTTTCCCCTCTCCTGAAAGCTGTTCTCAGTTTGCTGCTATAAATGTTGCTTTTAGTTCGTGTGAATGTTTTTTTCCTCTCAAAACGTGCATACTTGAACTGTGTTAAGAGGAAGATTCTTCAGAGCCTGTTCTTTCCTGAAATGGACACCCACTGTGCTGTTCGAGGGGGGAGATGCAACACATTCTTCTGCCACCAACATCAAATGTCCATGTGAGTTTTTGTTTACTTTCTTATTTGAGTCCAAGAGACATAAAGAGCAGTCCCAGTGTGCCGCGTAGGGAGGAGCGGTCACACCTGTTCATGCCAGTAGAAATGGGTGCGCTTGTGTCGCGGCATGATGTACTGCAGCTACAAATCAAATGTCGTCGTCCTGTAAATAAAGCACTTACCTGTATACTGTTGTGACGCTTTCAGCCTATTTTGAAAACATCTAACCTGGACTCTGGCAACAGGAGGAGATGCTGTTGGTTGAGAAGTCGGATAAAACACAAGTGGAAGCAGCGAATGCCAAGCTGTGGGCGTCTCAACTTTTCCTCTGTGCTCTCACTTGCTGTAAAAATAAGTTTTCATTGATTTTTCTCTGTGTGAGCTGTTCGATGCACACAAAAGCCCAGACAGCTGTACTGTCAGTGACTGGACACGTGGCATAAACGGGAAGGTACCTCACAGCCCCCCCCCACACACACACACACACACCCACCATAGTAAAGTGTATGTGTCCTGTGTTTCGCTTGGGTGAAGTACGGCATAAAGCGGTTGTAACAGTGGAAAATGGAAGCTATCATCAGTTGCGTATACTTTAGGATTGATGGTTGTGACAGATGTAAGTGCAGCCAGTAATCAACACGTCGGGTACCTGGTGGGAGCAACGTGGAAACAAGTCATTCATATCCAGTCAAAACTGCTTTACACGTCTTCATTCCTGCAGCGTGACCCATATTTCCAGTGGAGGCTTACGCATCCTCTCTGAGTGTTAAACACAAGATGGAGCTCAGAGGAATGCGATAGGTGTGTAATGACGCAGGCAAATTTAAATTCCTCATATATGGATTAATAGGCACTATGTGTCACAACGTTACAGCTGAACTTGGTGTTTTACTGCTATATATTTCATTTGGCAGCTGGAGCAATGACTTACTGCAGTAGTGTCTCACATTCCTGGTGTCTAGGATTGTGAAAGCTTGATGTACGAAAACAAACTCAATCCCTGATTGTAATAAGATTTACAGCTCCTTTTTTTTTTCTCACAAACAATGTAACACTTCTCATTTTTAATTAGTGTAACCTCACTTGGACTAAGCAATCCAAGGTCAGTTTTGAGTTTCCCCACTTTTACTTTGTATGTTAGAACTGTCAAATGAAATAAACTAGTTACCAAGACTGTTTGCTGTACATATACAGAGGCATGGTGTAAGATTAATTTGGCTTTATTGCTTGCTCTGTACGTACAGTAATCTTTTCAGAAAGTTCTCAAACAGCAACGCCTTGTGGCTGCATTGCATCACTGCAACGCCGTTTACCCATATTCTTCAGCCATGCCAGGAGGATAAACCGTATACTTAATATCCCCACACCCATGTTTGACCCAACTACTAATCACCCAACAGCAAACACACACACTCTGCTCAGTAGCTCATGTAACTGTAGACCTCCATCCTCCGCCATCGCCTTCAGGCTGTAACCGGCTCTCGTGGAAACGTGTGCTGTAGAGGTCAACGTATTCATGAAAACATACAAAGGGACAAACAAATGATTTCAAAACAAAAGGTGGTGCAAAATAATGCTGATTCATTCATTGGATGGATACGCTTGTACAGCAATGTCACTAAACGTAATGCATGGGGATCAAATCAATGTATTAGTAGGGGGTCTAAACTAATACGGTTATACAAGGAGCTGGACAATAAGACTCGAACTCTACAACATAATATTTTTCTGCACTGAGTGGCATTCATATTTGATTTATCGTCCAGTCCCATTAATAAACTATTTATAGATGTTAAACTGTGAAACGGCATCGCCAGATCCAAAAAGAGGACAAGCCCAAGATTGTTTTCCTTGTTGAAGTTGCAAACCAGAGAAAACCTCGTCCTGCCCATCCTGCAGCCTATGCACGCTCAGAGAGTTTGGTATGACCATCTACTACATCCATCCTCCAGTCTTCCTTCACTGCTTCAACCAAACTTTTTCAGAAATGCAGCATGCAGACCTGTGCTTCTGTATCGGTGAAGCTGTCTGCCCGTCCTTCTTGGCCAAATAAATAGGAAAAAAAAAAAAACAGACAGGGGAACAAAAAAAAAAAAAAAGTGAAACCAGGCGTGTGTTTTGGTTCGATGAAAAGTAGGATCTTTCCAAGGTTACGAAGATATTAGTGTTGTTTCCGTGGGGGGCAGTGATTCTGTTGCATTTGTGGAGGCTGCATCTGTGGGTGCTGTGAAGGCCGGAATGGGGTCAGGTGCAGGCAATGCTGTGATTGAGGCTGGCAGGGTAGTAGCGGGTTTGGGCAACAGGGGATTCACTCCCTGAGAGAGGAGAGGCGGCAGCTGGGAAGGAAGCATGGTTGGTAGGAGGGGTAATTGGGCCAGACTTGGAAGGTTGAGGGGTGGGAATTGGGACAGAGGTGGAACTGGAGGAGACAAAAACACAAACCAAAAACATCATATGAGGCCCATTTTTAAAATTGTTATTTAGACAACATTTAATACAAACTCCAGGAGAACACTATATTTTACTCCCTAAAAGGCTCAAATCTGTTACTTTGTACTGTACACTAGTAGTACAGTATAATAAAAGTTCCAAGCATTTCTCTACCTGACGTTGGTGATAGGGTGCTAGTGCCTGCTAGTGACATAGCACTGAGGTCTGGGAGTGGAAGGTTTAGGT
The DNA here is from genome assembly GCA_030770545.1 of Macropodus opercularis. Taxonomy (NCBI): domain Eukaryota; kingdom Metazoa; phylum Chordata; class Actinopteri; order Anabantiformes; family Osphronemidae; genus Macropodus; species Macropodus opercularis. Next base: position 4,925,542 of record CM061105.1, read on the forward strand.
TAGGAACGTTGGGGAGTGGAGGCAATCCCCCTGGGATGGGCATCAGACCTAGAACCAAGCAAACAATCAAAACTAAATATAAAACCGAAATGTTTTAGATCTGAAAGACAGCATAAGAGGACAGAGTGACAGTCATGGAATTCTGACAGATAATTTTCATGCCTACATGAAAACGTGTTCGAAGATGTTCATCACCTGACCCAATAGAACATTTTGTATTTGTGTGCACAAGCTAAAGCCTGATATTGGCTAAAGCACCTGTAGTGTGAACACCCCCACCATCAGAAATCTATAGATAAACAGCTGTAACATCTTTAGCACAACGCCTCCAATTGTTTGGTGGAGACAGGTCAAAGTCACGTTTATAACCAACCAACCTGGTGGTGTGGTGGTGGGGTTGAAGTTGGCAGACGCTGGATTCAGTGGAGTGAGGGGGCTGAGGGAGGGACTAGTTGAGGAAGGAAGCAGCGGGACTGTGGGTACACCTGGAGGGGAGACGTCACATTAGATAAGATGTGGAATGAATAAGCTGAGATGCAGCTTTTATAATAAGAAATACAATAAGCTAAAATACCTGTTTGCAGCTCACTGGGCATAGTGGGCGGGGCTGTGCTGATTGACAGACCAGACAATGAATTCTCTATGCCTGTGGGGACCATGGATGCAGTAGGAGGAGGGGTCACTGCAGAAAGTTGGACCTGAAAGAGTTAAAAGGGAAACGCAGGAGGGAGGCAGAGATGAGATGCTACCATCAAACATCCAAACGAGGTAACAACTCTAACACCACTGTGCTCCGTCCATCCTGCATGCTTAGCAGAATACACATTTACAGGAGTTTGAATATAGGAAAAGTCAAAGTCATTCACACGGCGCGCGCGCACACACACACACACATGGTAAACGCTGCTAAAGTACAAGAACATCATTTCAAGGGAGCGTCATTGAACAGTGAGGGACGTTTTGAAAAAAGGTTTAACCTGGAATCTGAGTAGTGTGTTCAGACTAACCTCAGTGAATCCATCCTTCAGCGGACTGACAGGATCGTTAGTGCTGCCAGGGAAGGTGATCTTCTTCCCCTCTTCAAAAGGCCTGGTAGGAATCCTGTGAAGGTATCCGTACCCAATTCCACAACCCAGGCTGGAAAAGACAGACATTTTTTAAAAAGCCACTCCAGAACCTCAGATTTTCATCTAATACATTTGAGGTCATCCGGGTTCAAGATGTTTTGCCTACATTTACAATTGTTTAGCACGTCAAACAGGTCTGAGGCTGGGTTCTGCTGCTTAAGATGACTATAGAGCGTCGTAGGTGGACTTCACAATGGCCCATCATTTCCTTGTCTCAGAGCAATAGAAATATGACTTATTCATGTAGCATTACGACAAAAATGACTATCTATAAACTCTTAAACATAATAATTCACCTCTCATGACAAACAGTAACTGCTTGTAACCACCAGTTAACACAACAACAGAGGGGTACCAAATGCATTTGCTGTTACCTTCCCTCTCCACCCCAGGAACTGTTGGGTGTGATCACTACTTCTCTGCAGTTGTCTGTGTCTGTGTTGTACACATAGAGCTTAAGGCCTTTCCCCTCGTGGCTCTCTATCAGAGAGAACAGGTCTTCTGACTGCAGATAAAGGGAGAAGACAAGAAAAAGACACACACTTGCTATTATTGTCAGTCACAGAACGTGCAGGAGTGACAGTGGAAAGGACTTAAACCACCTCGTTCATGACAGTATCTGCTCCAATGATGTAGTCAGTGTGCGGCCGCAAGCCGGCAAGGGCTGCTGGGGAATTGGGCTCCACTTCCTGATCGAGAGAAAGAAGTTGAAGGCGTAGCCAAACTACCGCTGCATCGTATAAAACATCGTGGTGCATAGGATGCTGCCAAGACGCCTACCAGCACGTGCCAAACATTTTCATTGGCCCCTTCGAAGCTACAGAAGCGAATGGAAACACCGAGCAGACCCTGGCCTCCCCACAGGTTGCTGGGCGTCACCGTGGATTCCCTCAGCTCCAGAGTCTTTGAAGAGTAAACCAGCATCTTCACAGGTTTCTCCACGCTGGCTTTTAGCAGGTCCTTCAACGTGTCGTTGTCTTTGTTCTGCAGAAAACAAAGGAGTGGAAAAGAAAATAAGATGCATTCATAAAATATACCTGCTGAGGCTTGAGTGGTATTGAATATCAGTAAATACAGCCATGCACGTGAAGGCTCTACTTACCAATCTAGTGTTATTGATGGACACAATGAAGTCAAAGAAAGGCTCCAGACCTGCGCGATGTCCGGGTGAATTTTCCTGCACCTGCACAACATTGAAACACAATTTCAGCTACTCAGCGACAGACTCACACTATCAAGGTTCATTTTAAAAGAATAAAATACAACATAAATAATCTTCATGTGCAATGCTTTAAATAAAAGAGGGGGAAAAAAAGACTTTTAAAAAACGGCGTTTTGCTGCGTAACTAGCTTGACAGCAGCTACGTAGTTAGCTTTAGCTAGTCCCACAACTGGGAGGTGGCTAACGTACTAACAGAGGCAGCGGGCTAACTTGCGCGGATTGACAGAGATTAAAAACGACATATGACAGAACATAACACCGGCGAACACAGCATGTTCCTGACGGGGTGTTGGTAGCGTCAAGTCGGAGGCCGCAGCAGTCACCCCCGGCCTCACGTCAACACACCCACAGCTCCGGACCGGATGCTAAGCTAACAGCCCGCACAAGCTAGGGGGGGGGGGGAATAAACTCACCCGGAGGACGTGGTAACCCTCGGAGCCTCCACCCGGGATCTCCACACTCTGCGACCCCCCCATGCTTTCGCTCTCGTCCGGCTTTTCGAGGCGCCCGTGGCAGGTTGTGATCCAGCAGACGGACAGATACCTGGCTGCTGCCACACACCGGGTACACGTCGCCAAACGACTCGCTGAGCGATGCGCATGCGCCGTTACGTGGCAGGAAATGAGGCCTCGCTTTAGTCCGTTTTAACCATTTGAAGAACTCGCCAACGTCAAAACACGGCGGTGAATTTAAATAATCTAATGAACGTAACTTCACGATGTAGGAATATACACGATCAAATGTACCGATGGATCACAATTCACGAAATAAACCAGTTATAATTTCAAAACAAAATGTATCTGTATGTATTTTTGGAATCCAAATCTACTTTCACGTGGGTGTTGGTGCATAATGCAGCCAAATGATTTACACCACAGATGAAGGTGAGTCCACCCACATATCACAGGAGCAGTACTTGATTTTTCAACGTAAAGAACTACTACTTTACATATTTCCTATTATTATTATTGTTGTTGTTGTTGTTGTTGTTGTTGTTGTTGTTGTTGTTGTTGTTATTGATTAGTCTTTTCCTGTGAAATAATTCTGCCTTTAAGGGCATTAACGCATGATAATGTTATGGCTATAAAATATATTTGTGTTTTCTTAATCACAAGCATTTTTCCGCGCATTCGGGTGTGTACAGACAGAAAGTCTCCACCAGGTGGCGCCAGCAGCCCACTTTCTTCCTGCGGAGCACATCACTGTAACGTTAAGTTTTGAGATTCTTACTTATCAAATGTTAATATTATGAAACAGTACAACTAATGTCGGGTTTAGTGAAGCTAAAAAAACTCGACATATTTTTGTACACAAATAAAGGGTAAGAATAGAGGAGGGATTGGACGGTTATAAAGAGAAGGTGTCCGGTGAGCTGGCTCAGCACCAAAGATGAGGGAAGTGGAAATGAGTAGCAACAGAACAGAGTAAAGGGATGAAGAGAAGAGATGGGAAAGGAAGGAATAACAGCGAGACGGAGCTGATGGCAGAGGAGGATTTCACACTGGAACGCAGCCAATCCGACACACAGCCGGGGGCCAAGCAAAGCCTTCTCCAGGATGATTAGGCAGAGAAGCAATAATGTATATATATATTGTGTGTGTGTGTGTGTGTGTGAATGCGTGCGTGCAGATACTGATAGCAGCAGTTTAGAGGATTTCATTCCATGCGCAGTTTGTGATGCAGCACAAGCCGATGAGGGTGAGATGTGTGTGTGCTTGTGTATGTGTGTGTGTTCAATAATTCAAACTCGTTTTCCCCTTCAATAGACTTTATTAAAGATATTTTAAAGATGGTATGATTCTGTTAAAGTGCCAACTGAAAACATCCTGGGAAACATTCCCTTACGGCCTGGATTGGTCACATACAGGAGTCAATGGCCACATACAGTACAGTACACAGATTACTTTAAATATGATTTATGCTGTTGTGCTATTCACATATGGTCCCTAGATACCATAAATACTTTATTAACATAACTCTTATATATTACTTATATATTACTGCCATAGTACACATCCATTTACAATGGAAGAAATAAAGGTGAACATTGTGCAAAGACACAAACAGGAACTCATTTCATAAGATATTCCATTGAGCTCCCATAACACTGAGAAAACAGGTAATATGTATTATAATTAATATACTAAATTACAATTAATTTATTAGGATCCAGACAGACACAACAATCCCTTCTTCCCAGTCTTGAGAGGAGAGTACATTCTCACATCCTTGTGCTTCTCTCTAAAATAAAAGCTGGGCACGACTAGCAGAGGGAGCATTTCTAATCTCATCAGAAGGCCAATCAGTCATCTCAAAACATTCAGTCACAAAGACTCACAATCACAGAAAGAAACACACAATAGAAATTGCATCGCAGTCAAGGGTAACATTTTTACAAACACCTATAATCTATAAGAAGTTACATATGAAGGTCAATGGATTGCTCTGTTCCCGATACTCTTTCTTTGGCTGACAAAATCACTATAAATACACTTTCTGTTCCCGTGATTACATTTACAAATGTATTACTATGTAATACACATAAAGATACAATACGGTTTACAATAAAATACCTGAATCTGCAAACAGTGGCAATGAACATAAGTTAACCTTTCAACTATGTTATAAACACACATGGTTATCAGATGATTGCATGAAACAGACAACGAGCCAGCGTCTCGCGTTAGGTTAAAGGTCGTCACACACCTGGGTCGTCTGTAGACAGTTTAAATATTCTTAAATGCCTAAGAAGAGAAATTTCAGTTGCTATAAGTTGTGTAAAACCTCTCAGCGTAACACAATTACTACATATGTTGTGCACATCAGCTTGTTTTAACAGTGTCTAATGTGTCTAGTGCCTAAAATACATGACAGGAAACAGTCAATGTGCCACGTCAAACCTGCACACGCTGCTGCAGGGGCTTCAACACTGGTTTAGGACAAACAGCCTGGTGCACTAGGATTAAATATATATACAGCTGAAAGCACCAATGATTCAGTTGTAGGAAATGTATGATACAGCAGAATAATTTATGATGTTGTGTTATATTTTAATCTGTGCTTTTCTCCAATCCCGAGTTTGACCTCCCACACACACATACACCTGTCGTACCTAGATCTTCCATATACCGTCATATATATTTTGTTCATAGTAGGAATTACAGTATATGGGACAGAGTTACTGAGACACGTCAGGTTTCTCTCATTGCTTGTTTCTCTTCCGTTGCAGAAACTATCAGAATGCTTCAGGCAAAGACATGACTTGTCGTTACTCTGTCTGTAGCACTGTGAATGTTTCACCTCATAGGCGATGGCCTTAAAAATACGACAGATAAAACACTGAGGGTTCACTTGGCCTCTGGTCACCACAGCACTGATGGCTGAGGGGTCTACAGGTCGTGACCCAGCCTCTCAATCTCATCAATGAGGAAGTCGATGTCGGACTGGGTGACCGCGGGGTTAGAGACGACCATTCGGAAGAAGTTGACTTTATTACCCTGAGGCTGGTAGCCCACCATGGTGGTCCCGGACTCCATCATCATCGCTTTAATCTTTGGTGCCACCTGATGGAGTAAGATATGACAAATAATAATTAGGAGACTGAATTGAATAACAGTTATGAAAACACTGTAAGCATGAGTGTGAAAGGCGCCGTACCCTGTGGAGCTTTTCTCTCCGCTCGTCGCCGTCTGGCATTCCTCTCAGACTGGGTGGGATGTACCAGAAGCAAACATTGGTGTGTTGGGGCTAAGAAACACACAGAAACAGAATTAATACACATGCAACAGTCAAATTTATACCAGAACAAGGAGATGGAGTCACATGCTTAGTAGCAAAGCGAGGAAAATAAAATAACATTTATTGAATCCAGATATTTGGGATGCTCACCACTCCGTCGAACACCATCTGATACCCCTCTCTGTTCTTGATCTTGTTGTACAGGTACTGAGAAAGGTCCAGACACTTGTCAATGTGCTGCTCAAACCCAACGGTGCCCTGCAGGGGATAAAAAGCACATTAAGCAAAAAGCGAAAACGGCAGCTGCATTGACACCTCGGTCACGGTCACGGTGGGTATGTGAGGTCACCTTGGCTTTCCACATGAGCCAGAATTTAAAGATGTCGACATGGCGCCCACACTGGATGGCTTTGTCCCCTGTGTCGTATGTGACGTCGTACTGTTTGTCTGGCTGGAACAGGTAGCCAGCGCACATGGAATTGCAACCTGCCAGGATTCCCTACAGAGAAGACACACACAGGTAAATCACACACCTCGAGTGAGATGCTACACCAGAGCGTTTGTGTGTGTGTGCATGAGTGTTTACTGTTTACCTTCTCTCTGACCAGGATTGCAGAGCACTGAAGAGGCACACCCATCATCTTGTGAGGGTTCCATGTCACAGAGTTGGCCCTGCACAGTCACAGTAAATGGGTTTATGTGCTAAGAAAAAATACCAATCCAGCGTCATATTTTCTGATTTCCTCACCTCTCAATTCCATTAAGCTTGTGGCGATGCTTCCTGGACATCAGCAGTCCTCCACCCCACGCGCCCTGAGGACCACATGCGGTAACACAGAGTTACTTTCTGTGATTATCAACGTCTTACAGCAACTGAGCGCACGTTAGCTCCTTACATCAACGTGGAGCCACAAGTTGTACTTCTCGCAGATATCGGCGATCTCGTTGATGGGGTCAAATGCTCCATAAACAGTCGAGCCAGCTGTGGCGTTCACAAACAACGGCACGTAACCCTGCAGTACCAACACAGACACATATATCAACTCATCTTATTAGATCTGTTAGAAGAAAAAAGGAAAAGGAACTGAAGGAATGAAACACTGACCTTCTGTTTAGCATCAATGATCTTGGCCTCCAGATCTGCAGGAATGACTCTTCCTCTAAAGAATTGTAAAACAGCATCTTAACCTTTTGACAAATGATTCCACTGTTCTGTGGAATATTTCTATTTTGTGGATGTGTAGCATGACCCTCCTACCTCTCATCTGTGCTCAGCAGGATGACGTTCTCAGTACCAAAGCCCAGAGCAGCTCCAGCTTTCTTTATAGAGTAGTGGCTCTGAAGGGGACACGCGGGAAATAATAGCTAAATGCAAGGAGCGGCCCTTTTGCAACTTATCGCTAATAATATTATTGTAATGTTGGTGTCCCAGTGTAGTCACGTACGTGCTCCGATGTGAACAGGACGAGCCGGGGAGCAACAGACATACCCTTGGTCTTGACCTCAGGGTAATACTTGTAACGCGCGATCATCACGCTGTACATGTTGGAGATAGCGCCCCCTGTGGAGTAGAGACAGACACGTGAGCAGAAGAACGAAATGCCGAAACGGAAATGTGTAGGCGATGGAAATAGTTATTATATTGAAATGACTTGTGACTAAAATAAGTGTTGTTTATAGACTAACCTGGTGAAAAGAGGCCGTCTCCTTCTCCCCCGGGCCAACCAATCATCTCTCTCATTTTCTTCAGAGTCAGCTGCTCCATCAACACAAACACTGGAGCAATTTCATAGGTGAACCTGTCAATCATATCACAAAACATAGTGTGTGCATAGTGTTATTGAATGTCATCGTAGCAGCTGAGTCATTACCTTCAACACACACACACACACACACACACACACACACTCATTGGGTTTTCATTAGCTCTTCTATAATTACACCCATAAAGCACAAACTGAATTTATGCTGACTGGACTAATTAAAAAGTGTCCGATAGGAGGCAGGCAGCAAACATTCATATTCAAATGCCTTCTAAAATCCCTCACTGGTTTAATTAAAGCAGACAAAGCTCTGATGTCTATCTGTCAATCCTGCCAGTCTTTGTGGCAACGCTGAATGGGGCTGATTTGAGGGGTTGAGAGGACACAAATGTGTGTGTGTACACTAATAAAAACAAGCAGACGGGTGTTTTAAGGCGATAACAGCCTCCGTTGACCTTAAAATGCAGATATTGAGGAAACTGCGACTATGAGTTTCATCTGTGTAATAAGGACAAACATTCAAATTTTCCAACCAGAAAAGATGAGGGCGAGAATCCAGGTTGTGTGTTTCATCTCTCTGTCGGCGAAGAAAAGATAACCTGTCTGCAGACGACTAAAGAATAAAACACCCAGGGAAGGTAAAGTAGGTTAAATGTATCACAGAGGCCTGAGCTTTTGCTTTTTTACAGGCTCTCACCACCTCCCGTCACACAGACCCTCAGGACCGATCCCTGTTTACCCTGCTTCTAATGAGGCCAGTTACACAACAATACTCCACCTCGATCACTGTCGCTTTGCCAACACAATCTAAAACGAAAATAACATACATCTACGCTCTTCCTGAATTCCTTTCTGTTTACCTCACGTACGCATCTCAAAGAGAACCAAAGCTTTTTGTAGTTTAGGTGGAAAGCTGGAGAGATAAAGGTGGACAAAGGGAGGAAACAATGCGCTGAAGCAAACCGTGACAGAGGACAACAAAAGAAGAGGAGGGGATGACGCGCAGCCGAGCGAGGGAAGTGCTCAGAAAAGAAACAGAACAACAAGACAAAAAAAAAAAAGAAACAGAAAACAAGCAGAAAAATATACGAGATGGAATCGTTGCAGAACACACAGGAGAGATTTGATTGGGACACTGGCTCCTGGTACATACACCAGCCCAGATTATGACTGAGGTGATGAAATCCAAAAGCTGACAAAATCTCTGGCCTGTTCACAGAAACACGGTGCTCTTTGAAATGTTAGAATTATAGATTATATAGCTAATTTCCTGGACGTCTCCCTTTCATTTTCTCTTAACATCATCCCAAACACAGCTGAAAGGGAACAAACCCAGGGCACCTCTTTAAAATTCTCCTTCTCTGAGTCATTTCACGCTGTAATGACAATAATGGTGATCATTATCACAATCAGACCCAATCATTGGTCTTTTCAGGGTGAAAATTACCCCTCAGTCACCTGCCTGTCTCTAAGGACAGACCCTAAATGCCCTTATTATCAGCATCAAGGGCACTTACTATGTGTGTATGTGTGTGTGTGTGTGCGTCTCTGCGTGACTAACCCTCTCACCCCCATGCACGCTCTCATCACAGCCCCTCAAAGGACCACTGAGTCAGTCTGCACCCACGGGGACAATAGAACCGAAACGAGCGCTCCGTAGGGGGTTGCGGCAGCCAGTTTCCACAGCGCGCCGCGGGTTTTCTCTGCAGACGGAGGGCGCTGCGTGTCGATGTGGGGCCCAGCTGGCCTTACCGCTAAGACCAGCTCTCAATGAGCCCGCACTCAATGGGCCGGAAACCGTAGCTGCTGTATCTGGGACAGCCAAAGCTGGTGTACGTGTCATTATCACAGTGTGCATGAGCATGTGTGTGAGTGTGTGAATCAATGACCCTGTTTCTTGGGCCCCCCCCCCTCCAGCCTGAAGATGAGATGGACACATTTTTATTCAGAGGGTGCAGCTTCTAGGCTAATGTTATGAGAAATAAAATAAATGAAGTGTTTCCTCCAGCTTTAGGTTTTCTTTTATGTATCTTTTCTAAAGATGAATTGTTATATACTTTACAGCCTTTAGTGCATCTACGCACCTGTTTCTGTATGTGCTGTAAGTCTATGTTACTCATTCTGAGACATACTACTTACTTGTAGCTTATTTACAGCTTGTGTGTGTTTCTGTTTTGAGAGTGTGTGATGTTGATTTGCTTTATGCCCTCTATCAGACTGGGCCACCATGTAACTGTGACCTGAGATCAATATGCAATCTAACCACCCCTGGGGCTCGACGGCCTCCGATATACTGTACAGCACCGTTGCAACCTATCTGTCAATACAAAAGCCTCTACATGACAAGGCAAACACTTATATAAGTGACCTCAGAGGCTGCTTCAACCAGCGGTGAAGTGACCTGAGGGGAGAACTATAAGCACCTGCACTATGTGTGTATACGATGAGGACCGGGGGCTTGTTCCACTGGCCTACAAATGGAAAATCTCAGTGATGACATATAGAGGTGATTCCCCTCAATCAACATGTGGGCCATGCACAAAAAAGAGCAGCACACTCTGTAACTTACATGTTTGTATTAGCGGTGGAAGTGAGCCACTCTCCAGCGAGCCCGATGATGTCCAGACCAGAGGACAACTGGTTGAAAAAGCGTGGGTGACCTAAACACAAATGACATGTGGGTCTGATGAGGGCAAAAACAATGAGGAAAAACACTTTGGCTTCATCTTGACTACCATACGGTTTATAACAGAAGATAAAAGGATCAAATTCTGATTGTACAAATGGTAAAATATAATAAAAATCATGACGTTATTATAAAGAACTGGTATTTTGTCAGGGTTCTTAGTCGTTTTATTTTCCCCTGGGCACCTGTGAAACCTAAAAGATCTGACAAAGCACTGTTCAGTGTCCCATAATTACACTGCTAATAATGTTATGACAGCCGTGTGGTTTAATAAAACTATCACATTGGCAAAAATAAATCTAACATGTACATTAACTGAGGGGCGTCTGAACAGCCGGGGGGAGAAACTATGAATCAGCATTACTTTTCAGGACCACGGACAGCTCCTCCAGCAGGCGTCGGAGCCACAGAGACACTGACTCACACACATACACGAAACAACACTATGTCCCCCGAATGACAAATGGTGGACACACTACACCCCGCGTGATCTGAAAAACCCGAGGGACAGTTTGAGCGTTGTCGTTCTCTTAACAGCTTGAAACAGCTCGTGTTAGGATCCCCTCAGGTGACATTGCTTTAATAAGCGGAGGAGGGGAAAAAAAAGAGGATGTCAACTGAATTACCAGGGGGACAATATATAAGGCAATCATCGAGGTAGGTGATTCTTCCTATATAGTATATGTTAAACTCTCCTTTACTAAGTAAAATTACATCAATTAGCTTCGAAGTGGTTTATAAAAAAACACCCTCATTGTGATTCGACAGCTCTGGGATTTGTAATCGTCCTGCCTACCTGTCCGGACCCCATATTTGAGCGTGTCCCTGCAGTCCACCAGGATCTGTTCCAGAGACTCGGGCTGGTCGGACAGCTCCAGGTTGAAGCCCTCCATGCCCTCCAGGAGCTGGTGAGGGTGGTGGAAGTCCAGCACCTTGGTGGACCGGTCGAACGTCTTCTTGACGTAATTAGTGAGGATGTCAACCACCTCCAACAGAAACTGTAAGGTGGGCTCCTCTCCATTTTTGGCTGGTAGCAGATCTACGGTGTCAGGGGACAGATTGGGAGAATTTAACCTGTGCTTGAACACGGGGTCTATAAAAAGGTCCTTTATATTTGAATATAATTTTATATTCTTTCATTAACAACATTTCAAATAGTCCGAAGCAACTAATTGTTTTCCTTTTAGCGTTTCATCCAGCAACATAATAAACTAACCAACGCAGGGCAGGCCTTTGAACGTTTCATCTCAACAATGTGACCAATTAGCAGCTGTAATTAAGCGCGTAAATCTCTTCTGAGTGACGCAGGTGCGGTTCTCACCTCTGGCAAACAGGTTGGAGAAGTCGGTCTCGGTGCGGCGGAACCGCGCGTCCCTGTCGCTGTTGTCGCACGACAGGAAGCTCTTGTGGCCCGCGAGCCTCCCCTTCTCCTCCAGGCTGTTGTTCTTCTGCAGAAACCCTAGGGTGTTACACGGCGGAGGGCAGGAGTTATCACTGAACATCTCCATCCCACACAACAAAACGATGGGCCCGCAACAGATAAAACAAAACAAAAAATAGATTAATTAATCAGAATATAAAGAAGAAAAGGAGAAACGAATGAATGGAGAACCGGGTTATTTGCAGGTTTTAAAATAATTCCTGTGCTCCCATGCTTCATCTGAAAAATGCTTTTCTAATGAAGGCCAAACTTGTAAAGACCATTTTTGTAGACACACACAAGTAAGAGGAACTTCCAGCGTGTGCGGGCAGCCACCCCGCCCCGTGACGTCACAACCACACACACACACACCCACACACACATCAGGACCTGACAGCCGGCGGTGACGACCACAGAGCCAATAAATACACACCCCATTAAAGGGTTAATGAAGACTGCAGTGCCCCGCAGCAGTGTGTCTCCGCTAATCCTATATGTTCCATCAGTTTCCTCCATATCTGCAGGGTAATATATGGGCCTAATTGCGCGCAAAACACTTGGAAGTCACACGCGCGTTGTCTGCGAGCGATAAAATATAACGTCTGTTAGATTTTCTAACGGAAACTCTATAAAAATCTTTCTTAATAAATCCTATATAACACGTCCAGAGTCAATACTTGAGATCGCCACAGCCTCCACACAGAAATATTTCCAGTCTAATTTCAGTCCAGTTCATTAAAGTGTCATTTAACCCTATAAAAATCCGTTAGACAATCCCTCATATTAAACATATTCGACCCGTAGCTGTTAACAGATTTTTGTCATAAAAAGGAAGCCGATTATATGCGGAATCCGATTTTTTTCTCCAACAGGCGCCAGGAAACCGCATATATGTTGACATTTGCGTCAACCCCTAGAAATAAACCCACTTTCCTTGCAGCGTCAACGTAACCGCAGTGGGATGGACAGTCGGGCTACATTCAAAAATATCACTAACAAAATATGTTAATATGTAAACGTTCCGTCATGCAAAGGCCGCTGTGGGATGTCTAACCCATATTTTCAGGCTTGTCGTGTAGAGTTTTCTCCTGACGGTGAAATGGGAAAAGACGCGGAGGGTTGGGGGGCGGGCGGAGGGTGTGATGCGACGCTCTTATCTCCAGACCTACGGGCTAATGTCCACTGACCTTTAGAAGATGGAAATGCGCAGTGACCGTCGTGGATGGCCCCGCTATAAAGAGAATTTATCATGGCCTGTTTCATAAGGCCTCGCGTGGGTAAAGAATAAACGAGCAGCTCCACGGACCCAACAGTAATCATGAAACTACTACACGTGGCAACATGAAGGTCTAGAACAATTCTGGGTGTAAGTGTTTTTCTAACATGTCCAACAGCATGTGTGGAGGAGATGCGTGAGGCGACTTTTACGCGGCGGAAACCGACTTACCACAAATCTTCATCCCCAGCTTCCGTGTGCATCCGTGCATCCACGCATACTCGTAAGCTAGAACAGAACGAACGTTTGAGTTTTTGGTGGAAACAACGTGGAGAGGCGGGTGATGGATGGGAAGCTGGTGGAGCACAGTGATCACAGTGGAGGCGTGAAGCTGGCGGCTCTTGGCCAGGTGTGTGATACCGAACGTTTTTCCTATATACTTAAACTACTTTCCTAATAGTTTTATTCTATATGATGTTAGTTTATCACTGAATTTCCCCGTGTTGTTATTTACCACAACACCTTCTAGTCGTAAGGGGGTTATTTCCCTTTTAAGTTAAATCAATAGGGACCGAGAGTGGGCCACACACCCAGCCAAGGGGCGGACTGAATTTAACACCCGTGAAATGATCTCACGAAGGAGGGCAGAAATTAATTGAGTGAAACACAGTATGTGACTGGAGCGAGCTGGTAATGTCTGCGGCCGGGAAGTCAGCAAGCTTAGAAACTTACGTGCGTCTCATAGACTACAGTACACACTCGCACACACACACACACACACACACACACATCATGCATATACGATCACTGCCACGCACGAACCCCGGCGTGGGACGTGCGCGAGCAGGGATGGAGACAGTGCCAGAGGGAGTGAACTACAGCGAGCACAACAGAGCCAAAAGCGAGGCGGTGAGTGGGTCTCCTACCTGATGGAGAAGCTTCTCAACAAAAACAAGAATTTAAATTTACTGAGGCAATGTCATTGCGAGAAAAAAAACTGGTGAAGCTTGAGTGGCTGAGGCCAAGACAGACACACACACACATACATACACACACACACACACACACACACACTAGACACTAGATGCCGCCAGGCGTGAGATGGAGCGTGACAGAGGGATAATGGCAACATCCAGCAGCAGCCTGTATGTGCTCGTCGGCCAAAAAACAAACAAACATATTTTTAATGGCCTTATTTTTTTTATACTAATCCACACTTGAAATAATCCAGACAGTTTTATTATTATTATTATTTTTGGAAATGTATATCGACACCCAACGGCAACAATAAAAACACTACAAAAAATATTTGACTCGATGCGGAAAATGTGAAATGAAACTCGCTGGCCCTCAGGAGCTGTACTTCATTTCCTTTACCAGTTAACATAATGGTGAGGACCAAATCCTGTAATTATTTCTCCGCGTTGCGCTGCAGATGGCTGCTCAAGTGCGCGCTAATGGAGTCGGGTTTTTGGTGAGCGACAAAAGCTTCAAATGAGTAATTAACCCTTAGGTTAATGTAGCGCTAAGTCGGTTCGGCCACTTTTTAAAGACGAGCCACAGAATACTTCTCTCATCTGTCCAACCTTCCCATAGATTGAAAAATGGCTATAATCAAAGCATATTTATCTTACTTGTCGGAAAGAAAACAAAACACATAAAACTCAAAACGAAAGGTGCAGGTGCGAGAAAACATATCGGGACTCCAAAAAAAATTATCTTCAAACCAGATTTCGATTACAAAATACAATTACGTATTCATTCTATACATATTGGAGGCAAAATGACTTTAGATCATTATAAATGTGAGTTGCTTAATGGCGCATTATGTCTTTGCCGGGTCCACTGCTCGGTGCGCACCGCTGGTCCTCCAGACAGCGACAGGCAGCTGTGATGGCTCTGTTTTTAACCGGAATGATTAACGACAGAGCCCACACAGCAAATGGCCCGGCGAGACTCGACTTATCAGACAGAAAAGGAGGGGAGAGAGAGAGAGAGAGGGAGAGAGAGAGGGAGAGTCACAGACACTGGCAGACAGAGGTGTTGGGGGTGAAATAGGTTTAAACCTACGCTCTAGCAATAGATCGCACTGCGTAAGTGTCCTTAAGCAAGGCACCAAGTCCCCGTCAGCCTCAGCGGTCTGATCTGTAAGCCCTGCTCTAACGAGAATTTACCCCCGGGGCTCGATACAGGATCACGGTGTTATACACAGGGGCAGGGACTGAAATGACCTACTTGCTGACGGAGGTCTTAAATTTGCCGAGTTGGGGTCCTGGTCCACTTCGGTGGCTCTGGGTTCAGACGTAGCCATCGGTCCTCTGTTATCTGATCCCCAGCTGGGAAACAATTAAACTGTGAACAAAAAGGCCCGCGGTTAGTCAATGCTGGCTCTACCTCTACAGGTTCAAGTTGCGAAGGGCAGTTTGTTTTGAATTTGTAGAAAATGATGGTATCCACTGCCTGACACGAATCCTTTGAGGACTGGCTATAAACCAAGACGCGCAATTTGGAGAGAATTGCGCAAAACGGACATTTTGAAGACATATGTAGCAACAAAAATGCAGAATGGCACAGAAATATATCAACAAACAGTCACCGAACAGCTGGACGCGTATAGTCATTAGATTTTCTGAGTAAGTTCTATTGTTTGTTGGAGTAAGATATTTCTTGATCTTGGGCCCATCGAAGAAGACCGTAAGACTTTCCACCGTACGAGCGATCGCTGATATTTGGGAGCAATGCAAAAACAACAACAAAAAAAAAAGATTGTTGTAAAGCTTGACAGTTGGAGAAAATAAAAAATGAAACAAAATTCAAAGCGCTTGCGTCAATTAAAAACTGACTAATCTATTGTACAAATATTGATGAAATGCAACTATAATGGCCACATAAATAACCCGCGTAATTCACCCATTCACTCAGCAATCGACATTTCACTTAAGTTGCGCTTTGAACACACGTATGTGAAAGCAGCATCAGTGAGTCTCAGCGTGGAATATGAAAGAAAGACTGAGGTCGACATGTCTGTAATTTATTTCCAAGCGACCTGTGAGATATTTATTCTTCACATTTTGTTCTCCAAAAAAATAACATTCGACGTTATGATCCACGGACTCGACGAGTGGTTTTTACCATCACCTGTCCTGAACAGAGAGAAGGACGCAGGCGAAACGGAAGGAGAGCGAGCATCTTACCGGCTCACAGGTTGTGGAGTCCAGAGAAACTACGAGCGGATGAAACAATTACCACCCAGAGGCGCGACAAGAAACAGTCCAGTGGCGGCGAAGGCAGGATACCGACAGCGCGCACTAATAAAATGCCATCCAGTGGCGCGCAACTGACCCTTTCTCCCTCAAGAATATTTTTATTCGTTATTTATATCTCGGGCTCCGGCTGCCCATTGGTCTTCTCAGTCACAGCCTTTCCTCCTTCTGACGCTTTAATGAAGCCGCGATTTGAGCGCGTCTGACAGCCACAATCCACTTAAAGAAGCCCAAAAGGCAAGAGGAAAAACACCGGTGACGTATACGCACCCCCTTGTGTGTGTGCGCGCGGTGTGCGTCTAGAGGTGTGGGTGGATGTCACAGCATGGAGGATGGAGACGTGAATGTGAAATGTGAGTGTGTAGCATAGATATTGACCTTGGACTGATAAACAGCTGGTGTGTGGGTAACAGATATGTGAAGACATTTTGTTTTTGCAAAAACAAAAACAAATGAGGGGATAAAGTATAATACGTTCATCCTACTAAAGTACAGAGGGTAACGTTCACCTTCATGAGATGACAACATCATGACGCGTACTCCATCATCTGTGTCTTCACTGTCTCCATGTTCTGCCCCACTGACCAGTCAAAACAGCTGTTATGTTTTATTCATCGGGCCCCTGAAAAAGCTGGTATCAGATGATGCTCACACCTTCTTTTCGGTCACGCGTAGCAAGAGCACAATAGCCGAAGGATCCGGACAGAGGCGCGCGACAGTCGGAGCATTTTAATGGCAGTTCAGGTCAGTTTAGTCCCATCTGTGACCTTTAAACGTGTTGGTGCGCTGTTGATGTCATTCAGCAACAGTAGGTCATCCTGTCAAGAAACAGGCAAACAGGTAAAACAGGAAAGATCTACACAGGAAACACATGCACAAGCTAAATATTAGTGGCCCGGCTGTGATAAACACCAGAAGGCTTGCGAGTGGCCACTTGCTTTTCTTTTTCATCATCTGATGGTGAGAAGAGAGCTTGGTGTCGTCCTCGTCGACGTCATCACTATCACTGTCGTCACCACCATCATACTCTTCTTCAAAACACATCTGAAACACACCAAAAAGACAACGACAGCTTAAGCGGAGCCCTTTATCGACTCAAATAGAACATGAAGGTTTCCGTCCTCAGCATCACCTTCATCGGTCTCTTCTTCCTCCTCATTGACCTCCTGCGTGGAAAGAGGTTCAACCGGTGTCGTTCCTGCTGGTAGCCATCATCCTCGTCACATCATGTTCTCCCTCACTTGTTTCTCTCCGTGCCTCCCAACTACCTGCTAACGCTGAGGGCTGTCGTTGTCTGTTTGGTTTAAGCTCTTTGAAAACAGAGACTTGTGAGGTTTTGCTCATCCTTTAAACTTTCTGCACATTATTAGATACTTGTAAGCCTCAAATACAGATGTTTTGAACCAAACTTGAAGTCAACTGTCAACTAAAGTTACCAGCGTATGCATGATTAATGCTGCCTTCAGGTGCTGCCTCGTATTTAGTAATTTAAACTGTAAATAGTAACAATGTCATGGGTTGTGTTGACCTGTGTCTCATTAAAAATGAATTCTGGGGACTTGGGTTGACGATATATTCTTCAGCAGCCCTGCAGTTTCCAGTTTTTTTACAATCTGTTTGCAGTTGTTTGTGTCTGGTCACCTTAAGCTTTATTTGTCAAAAATGCTTTAAAACAGAGAATCTTTTAAAACGTTATGAGATGCTAATCTCTCCCCCACCCCACAGCGCAGTCTTAAATCTGTGTGTGTGTGTGTGTGTGTGTGTGTGTGTGTGTGTGTTAGGGTCACGTCTCTTCGGCATTTGACTGCGTTGCTTCACGGTTGTCTTAAAATCTCAGGGAGCTATAAACCAGACTGACAGACTGGACACTTCCTAAAGAGCCTAAATCAGCCAGATTGACAGACGTGTTTATTTTGTGAAAGGCTGTCGACAGTAAGGTGATGCTTTTCTCTAACGTCCTCGCTCACATACGTTCACACAGAAATAATAGCATCAATTAGGCAGCGCAGCGAGGCTCTGTCTTCGCCGTGCACACTGCCACGCCGCTGAACCATGCACATGTGGGTTTTTAGGCAGTGTGTGTGTGTGTACATGAGGTGATTAATCTTATCTAGGGAAAAGTTTGCTTCGTTACTGCAGCGGCACAGGAAGCGCACACAAACTGTACAAGAACAACATATTATAGATAGGATTTAAAGCAACGCGCATATCTGTGAATGTTTAGTCTGAGGGAGTTAAACTGTTGTGTCACGTTTCTGCCGTCTGGTATGGTCAGAGTCAGGTCTGCCGCTGTGTGGACGGCTGTTGCCATGGAAGCAAATCACTGGATGGTAATGACACAGTAAAGCAGCTCTGCCTTGTGTCTGCTGTGTTCGCATCAGTTCAGGCTCCACATTCTGACTGTCGTAAAACTCTCACGTTAAACTGACTGAGTGACCATGAGTCAATAATCACCATCGTGTTCACTTTGTAAATCCCCTAAATAGGCTGACTAGAATATTTCTTACACGAGGATCCTGATGTTCTCTGATGTGACTACATCACCTGTCGACGTTTGCAGTTTATGACGTAAAGCAAAATGAAAGGGAAAATGTCAGGTAATTATGCTGTGTCTCTGCCCTATGCACTCATTTCTTGCAGTGATATGAATGTATACGACTCCGACGAGAAGCAAAAAGTGGCGTAATTAAGCATCTAATCTCTTGTTTGTCTGTTGTCCCCAGTAAATAGAAACACAGGGCCTTCAAGTTCCAGCCTGGAATTCCCTAATGTAGCAAAAAATGTGATGAGCGAGCTCATTCTGCTGTTTTCTGACCTGATCTCCTAAGATTTGATTTTCCAGCAATTTCACAAATGAGTCTTTTCTTATTTTATGTCAAACGGCAGAATATGAAGTAGAAAATCAGCTCTGTCTGAAAATTAAGCCCCCCCTTGATTCTGCCCAACTACAGGGAGACCTAGAGACTCACAAAGTGCATACTGACACACACACACACACACACACACACACACACACACACACACACACACACACACACAGCCCATCAGGCACACCTACCATAGAAGGTTGATAGGAAAATATATTCCACACAGACGACATGATAACAGAGTCATTTCACACTTCGCTGACCCTCTGCACCTTCTCGTAGAGTGCGTGTGTGTGTGTGTGTGGACATGTGCGCATGTTGTAGGGTGCTGGTGCGTAGATGTACCCTACGCACCTCGAGAGACTCCGCTTCTCCCAATTTCCATATGATGAGCCCTGAGGTCGTCTTGACAGTGAATGAGAAACAGATGGAGAGAAGGTGCAGGAGGACGTCACGACGCACAGCGCGGAGCTTGTATTTCTGCGGGGGAACACACTGTCCTCACCACAGCCTCACTACCAGGGTATCAGCACCAACAAATTAAAGCCACGACGTGTCGTTATAATCACATAGTCTGTGGCGCACGTATGGTTTTTTTTTGCACGCATACGTGGCGCACTGATGCTCATGTCACTGGGTCCTCGGGCGCACATGCTTCTGAAGCATCTGTGCAGGTCTATCAGCCTGATGCGGTATATGACAATCCATCCTCACGCCTCACAGCCTCTGGCAGGCTGAGGCCTAATAATAAATGCAAATTGCAATCAGAGGAGCAGATCGAGGCTGGAGAGGATAAGTGCTCCAATATGGCTTTGTGTGTGTGTGTGTGGGGGGGTGTGTGTTGTGTGGATGGATGTGTGTATCTTGTATAAGAGAGAGAGAGAGAGAACGGCAGAGCAGCGTTACCGAATGTCAAGTGCTGACGTCACAAACAGACTGCATAACAAGAGAACGAGTGAGGTGTTACACATATTGATTTATTTGTTGGATAAAACTCCACTTTTCCAGTGTGAGGGCCAAGTACGGCTGATTAAAGTGTGTGATGTAACTGCCAACCACAAACTAAAAAACAGAAAGAGCTGTGTCTTCACTGTCGGCCTTTTTAAAAACAAAGTATGTATTAGTATTAGTAGTACTACACGGATAGGATTTATCTTATTAGTATCCTCAGTAACCTCATTACAATAAACTATAACCATCTGAGCAACAATATAAAATGTCAAAATATTTTTTGTGTAAAAATGTTTCTTTCTTACATTAAGTGTAAAGAATATATTGTTTTGCTAAATTAAGCTAAATTAAACTGCATTTCTTTGCTATCTTTAAACTTACGATGTGAGCACAAAGTAAAATCAAATCAAATATAATTTGTTCCATGATCCCAAATCACATAAGGAAAAACTCAACCTAACAAACAAAACCTTATAGAAAAAAGAAGAAATAATAAATGAAGAAACTCATCACATTCTGCCTACGAAAGAGGTCTACAAGTTAATCTAAGCAGCTGCTGAGTGTAACTTTGTACTTATGTACGTCGTCATACAGGAGTTTGAAACCATGAACATAACCAGTGAGGAGGGAGATGATGAAGAAGAGCGTCACGAAACCACAGCTCCACCCATTGTGTTATTATTTTTCTTTGACAATCGCTGTCGCACAGCTAACCAGACTGCAACTTGTTGAAAGGGCAGCGCTACTGACACGCGCATTCCTTTCAATATGAAATCTGCTTAAGAGGCGCATATGTGTGTGTGTGTGTGTGTGTGTGTGTGTGTGCGCGGGCATCATAATCATATTCTTTAGCTTCGTAAGCATTCTTTCACTTTCTCCTTTCATCTCTCCACTCCTGATGTGACTGCTGGTGCTGGTCCATCTGTCTTTTATTCAGCCTATTCATCATTTCCTCACTCATCAACTGCGTGTTACTTCATTTTCTCTCACTCCATCTGTGCCTCCACCCAACTCATTGCATCCCTTGCTCTCGTTCCTGTGTGCTCTTTAGTAGCTTTATTTTGTGTCTCAGCTTTTAAAAGTAACTGTAGCTGGTCAACCACTACATTTGTTTAACATATTTAAGGTTGTGTGCACATACAGTGTATAATCAGGAAACTATGGGGGACACTTAACTCCTTTCCTCTGCTCCTCTATAAGTCCCGAAATTGCCAATATTCAGAATCATAATTTACTCATCTTCATCAGTGCAGTGAGTAGAATATGTTCTACAGCTGATGCATTTTTTGTTGATGCTGCCAGAGAAACACTACTATATTTGAAGAAATATTGTGTTGAAATTCAGATGAAGCATGTTTTATACCTTATGTTTTGATTTTTCAAACAATGTACTAGTTAGATTAGTCATTAGCTAGTTGCCTATTCATCCATCCACTACACACTTTTTGTTTCTAATTCTATCCCTGATTAATGCAAGTACTGTACAACTTTTGTTTACCTTTTTTTTTTCTTGGTCTCCACCAACTGAAATTAAACCTGCCTCTAGCTGCTACATGCTGAAAGGTTGAAATGGTGAGGAGAAATCATTTCGCCCCCCTTTCTCTACTGCGCCCTCTGTCTCTATTCGTCGGCCCGCGATGAGGCTGAATGATGAGGCAGTTTGAATGACAGCTGAGGCGGCCATTTGCTCAGCGTGAAGGAGACAGAGAGAGGCCTGAGCAACAGCTACAGCTCAGCTGCATCTCCTTCATGTAGTGGCGCGGGGCGGGTGGGAGGTTATGAAGATTTATTCCTCGGGCGCTCCAGCAGCACAGGCATGATTATGATACCATAACACAAGGTGCCATAAAGAAAATGGTGTCAGTAAATGAAAAGTAGAGTGCAGAGATGTGTGTGTGTGTGATCAATCAATCCTGTCAGGCATGTAGCTGTTACTGCCAGTCGGCCATTTCTCCCTTGTCTTTGACTTTCTTTCATTTCCACTCTGCTTCTGCTCATTTGTATGTGTCTGGGTGTTTCTGGGTCAGTTTGCCAAGTCTTTCACCTACAATACCTCATGTGAGCACTGATAAGAGGTGAGGAATTACCAAACACGTTGACCACATGCTGGCTGAGATCACACACACACGGCCCCTCACTCTGATATTTCACACGGAGGCAGAAAGGGACGCATACATCATTCTGACAGAGGCAGAATGGAGAGAGACATCCCTCTGTTATCTCCACACACACACGTACTGTCAGAGATTTATAGTACAAGGCTTTAATGGCGCCCTCACACACTTCTGCCTCTGTATCCTTCTCTGCTCTCTCACACAGACTCACAAACACACACTCATCCATCACTTTCCTCTTCTTCGTTTTCCCCTTCCCTTCACTGTCTTTTCTCCATCGGCTGTTCATCTCACATCTTCCACCTCTTCTCATCCCTCTGCTCTATTTTCCCCCTCTTCTCTCCCGAAGCAGCTCCTCCTTCTCTCGGTTAATTTAAAGTACAGTAAAAAATAAAGACGTCAACGTCTGTTTTTGTTCAGAGGGAGAAACGACATCTCCCGTGTGTCATCCTAAGATTGAAGTGTTTTTATAAACAGTCTAATGTTCCCAATAAATAGCATGCTGACAGAGTACATGACTCTCTAATGGACAACGCTTAAACCTTAAACACAGATCATTGACCCATGTGATTTATAGAGCAATGCTTGCAGCCACTAAGCGAAGCTGATCTCCAGTAAAATATGCTGTTGTGTTGCTCAGCAATCAAACATGTTCTTAGGTGCTGTTTCCTGCTGTTATGATTGTTATGATATGAAGTTTGCAGGGATTACAGTCAGTCAGTTCGTGTGTCTAATGTTGTGAGTATCTGTGGTGACGTGTTGTCTTGTTTTATGCTGACCATCCATTTTTCCTTTTCATTTTCACCTGAACATTGTGGGTTTTTTTTTTTTTGTATTCAGGAACCGTTTGCACTCTCCTGCAATCAAATAGACACATTACACACATATACGCACACACTCGCCCTTCAATACAACCCTATAATTTGCCAGATGCGGCGAAATGTCGGTTACTATGGCAACTACAATAGGGGGACTTTTTCGTTTTTTTCTCAATTTTGGCAATAGGGCTGCACGGATGCACAAACCAGGACACGCACTCGTCATGTGATCATCACTGGGACACTGAATGGGGGAGTGAATTAAGAGCCAGCTCTACATGCACATGCTGGAGACAACAGGGACTGGCGATGCAAAATTACACGAAGTGAAGGAAGTCTGCTTTCAGGCAAATAAGGGCTAAAGGGGTTATGAATGGACTCATAATTAAAATAACAGGCTGGATAAAACGTAAAGAAACTAAAACCACAATGATCTGAACTGACGCACATCAATGCTTGTCAATGAAAATACAACAAGGGTTAATACAGGGGCTTATATTAAATCTGATGAAAGTGCCACTCACAGAACTTTCACATTGTAATTAATGTTGTCATTTAAAAGATGCCGCTTTTAAAATGTGAAATCCTAATATTGCTTCTTATAAAATAGACCCCAAGTCATCAGCTACAACAAAAAGAAAAAAAAACTGAATTAAAAGCATAGCAGGGGATTATCCTCACACACATACACACACAGCTGCATCTGGTTGGAGCTGATAAGAATTTCCCTCCCCTCAAGGAATCAAGCGAAAGGAAAACACGATGTAGAAAGATGTGGTGCGAGGGAAGAGAAGAAGGGGGAAGCCGTGGGTGGGTGACAGTTCAGAGCTGCAGTGTGAGTGGTACCCCCGTTATTGTCTAGTGTAACACAACTTCAAGCCCACATCTCTGTGTGTGTGTGTGTGTGTGAGAGAGAGAGAGAGAGAGGGTTTCTGAGGTTGTCTATGTTTTACTGGCTTGTTTAGGGAAATGGCATCTAATCAATGAACAGCCTGTAGACACGCACACACGTCGCTGCATCCTACAACCGATCCGTTTATCGGGGAGCTACAACCCTACAGTGATCTACAGGGACTCGGGTGTTTAAAAAGCACTTCCTCTAAAGTCAGTCTTATTCTGAAAAGCGTAAGTGGGGATCACACCTGGACAGAAGTGACGACAAAATGGAACAGTTCTTCCACTTTTTATTTCCTGCCTACAAAACAACAACGGCAGGAAGTTCCCAGCTTGTCCTTGATTTGCCTTTCAGAATCCACATCTAGGCCTCAAAGCTCATGCAGTCATACATGGTTTTTTTTTTCTGAATTGTGCGCGGCTGACTTACGCATGTCTGACGAAACATCACCCCAGTGACGTCAGCTGACAAAAAGCAGCTCCTCTCTGCCTCCTCTTTTCGCCTCCTGTCAAGCTATGTAAATTCTGAGTCCTCCGCAAGGACGTACAGCTCCAGCCAATCAGAAGCTCTCTGTGGCGGGCATTTACATAAATCTGCATGGCTAATGTACTGTGCAAATTGAAGGAGTGACACAGTGACGGTACCTTTTCTCAGCGATAACATAATTCAGCAGCTGACCTTAAACTAAAAAAATGTAATGGCCTGATAAATCCATTCATTTTTGTCCCCGGCTGGACCAAGTGGAAAACAAACCGCATTTGTTTGTGTAATTGGCCATGAGGAGAGAGAGATGGAGCAAAAGTGAGTGTGAGTGTGAGAGGGAACGGGTGTATAAACAGAGGAGATGGATGAGTCTATTAAAGCAGTGGCTAATCCAGGCTATTAGGAAGCAGAGTGAAGGAGTGTGGGAGAAGAGGATACATACGTTGGGTTAATGGCTCTAAATACAGAACTAAACGGACTAAAGGACTGTTAGAGATTATCATAAATCTACCCAGGGGTGCTGGAGGAATCATGGGCCTTCAAGATGACTGTGGGCCATCGTCTCTTTCTCACAGACCTTAACTCAACACACACTTCTACATACTAATGATCACTTATCACACAAATGCAATAGCAAATACTAAACACTACATCTTGCTGTTGTGATAATTAATCAGTTGTTAATGTAGTTTTGGTTTTATCTGCAAGTTCTAATTCTAATTGTTTGCTACGGAGATGTTTGGTTTGCAGGAGTATTTTGTTTATTTATGTGTTGTTGTTGTTTTCCTGTATTCGCAAAGCATTAACTCAGTTCTTCTTAGCTTTTCAAGGATTTCCATGTACCT
This sequence comes from Macropodus opercularis, assembly GCA_030770545.1. Lineage (NCBI taxonomy): Eukaryota > Metazoa > Chordata > Actinopteri > Anabantiformes > Osphronemidae > Macropodus > Macropodus opercularis. Next base: position 4,950,950 of record CM061105.1, read on the forward strand.
TGCTCACATGAACCTTGGAGGAGTGTTTTGAAAGATGGGTGGTTCATTCATCCCTACTTTTATGTCCTGTCCGTAGACTGAAACTGCTGACGTCCCTGTCACCGGCTGGTCTTACAAGTTATTAGTTTAAGGTTAAGGTCAACACCAAAGGCCTTCGCAAAGTTGGGTTTTAATTAAACTTTCTTTTTTTATATATACAAAGCTTCCAATTTGACCGTTTTCTATCACCTTCAGCTCTTTGGAGGCCTTGATAAGTAAATCCTGCTGACAGGACAGTAACCCAGAGGTGTGTGCAGGAAAAGGTAAACACACACAAGTAACCTACACGGATGCACAGTCGCGAAGGTGCTCGGGAGCTGTGCTTTACAGCAATTACACATAAGGGTACACAAGTACGTTGACAACAAGAAGGTTTGGAGGTGGAATATCAGTGATTCACTGTGATTTGTGATGACGTCTGATGCAAATTCCTTATATGGTGCCAAACTCAAAGCGTGGGCTTACAGGAAGAAAATGTAACCATGATAATATAGGTTTGCATCACTGTGATGTGAGTGTTTTGTATAATAGAGGCTCACCTCTCACACGCACAGCCCGGATGCTGATTAGAGGAGAGCTTCAGGTCCAGCCAATCGGAAAGCAGCATGTCGCACAAGCCGTCATAGCGATGAGTCCACCTTCTCAGAGCTGGAGCAGAGTGAGAGGGTTGGGGCATGGTAAATAACTGGGACAGACACACACACACAGACACACTAACCATAGTGGACAAGCCTTCGCTTCCCATTAAGTCATGCACTGCCCTGAGGACAGGTTAAAAATACTTCACCACTAAGAGAAGAGCCAAAACAACAACACGAGTGAGAGAGAGTGTGTTTGAACAACCACCTTAAATGCATCCTCATCTGGAAACAGTTATATTAACAAAATAAAGTAAACGCAATTACCACATGCACCAACTAAAGGCACCACCAATATTTTGTCAATACAGAAAATTAAAACAATCAAAATGATGTTTGGAGCCTTTGAAGTCTGACTTAATTATATAATCGCTTACAGTGCATCAACAATTCCTGGGTGCAGTTAAGATTTTCGGTCCACTGTGAGTCATTGGCGAATGTAGGACACGTGTGGGTGTTTAAACCCTTCACTGTGAAAAGCAGCTTGTGCCTCATCTCCCCCTTCTGACTTCCACATGTGGTCACACCGTCAGCATATTCCTGCCTTATGGATTTAGAAGAATGGGGTTTTTTTCTGCTGAGAGTTTGACTGATAGCTGTCATCGTCATTTATTTAAGTGGTCTAGGATCTAGGATTAGCTTAGCTTTGCAGAATAATGGGGAAAAGGAGGAAACAGTTGACATAAGCGACAGTTGCTAAATAAAAAATACAAAATTAAATTATAAATACACTATTATGCTAAATTAGTGTTTATAGTTTACTTTGTGTGTGTTATGTGTATACAGGTGTTTCATACAGTGTAGTTGGTAAAGTACTCGGTAACTGCACACTTTCTATCTAAACGCACTTTCTTCCAGGGCTAAACATTCTACTGGGTTTATTTGAGAACGCCAGCCACCTCAACTTACCGTCACAACACACACACACACACACACACACACATTTACTAGTGTAAAACACCGGTCAAGTGATGCTCAGCGACATTAGTGCGATGTTCCTGCAGTCACTCACAGTGAGCGCAAAACAAGCGCAGCCTGTTTAGCTGACACCATGAAACCAGAACGTACTTTGCGTTAGAAGATAAAACAATCAGTGCCGTAAACTAAGCTAAAGTATGTGGGTATGATTGTGTATCTGCACAATGACATGGAGAGCATTCATACAGATACAGGCCTTACTTAAGTGTTTGTCACATCTTTCTCAACAACTATAACAAATATTCGTGAATCTTTGTCTTTTGCTTCTCTAAAATCTTAAATTCCCACTTGCTACTGTTTAATAAAATAACTGTATTGTCCTTCCTCGTTTTGTCCTCACCAAACACAGATATTTCCCCTCCTCCTCTATCCCAGGTCTGTTCTGGGTCTCCATTTGACAAATCACCGCATTAAATGTGGCCATTTTTGGCGCCCCACACTTCCCTCTGCTTATTGGTTTCAGATAAAACGGCAATATTTCCATTCATCTACTTCCGTTCATCGGTGCAGCGCGTAGAAACTGTCCCCGCACATGCCACACACACACACACTCACACGCACAGACAGACACATGCACGGTGATACACATGCCTCCTCTCTCTCTTTGGTCGTTAATAATGTACTGATGGAAACAGTGAGGTTACTGACCCATAGCCAACCCATTAATCAAACCAAACAACTAGCATATGATTGTAATAAATATGCTCTTGACGAATGTGTTGCCGTTAGACGAACAGATCCACTGCTTCTCAGGAGCTGAGACCAGAAGGACAAATGCGAAAGAAAACATGCCACAAATTAGCTACTTAAACTTATAGAAATATTACCTCTATGCAAAATCTAAACATAAATCCTGCTGTCGGTCATCAATTGCAGTACATATTGTGATCCACACTTATTGTTACCTAATTAGCTGTATGGATACTTAAAGTTTTCCCGTTGTCCACTCATTAAGCAAGGATTGATTGGTCTATAGATAATTTGTAAGAGTTTGGGCCACCATCAAATAAGATTAAGGTGCCAGTTAATCCTGTGCAATAGACAGGTTTTATAATTGCGGATGTGCTGACCTCTAGTGGCGGCGTGGTGAAACTACAAGACAGCTTGACAACACTTGAACAATTTAACTTTTTTTATGTGTTGTTTTGATTGTTTTTTTTTACCCCGAACCAAAACAACAACAACACGGTCACAGTAAATGTAGATGGCAGGACCAACCTGTGTATTTGTAATGTTAAATCCTAAGAAAGGAGAAAGGACTGAAGACCTCACACAAATATGGAAAAGCCTCAGACTGGGCAGTCCTGAAAACCATCATGCAGCTTTTACTCCAATGCAGCAAACGAAAGGAAAGTATTTATAAGAAATTAGCAGCTATAAATTCTGTTTCCTGGCCGCGAACGGTGTCGCCTGTTTTATGACGTTTCACATATCTGGCGCGGTCGCCTAGCAATCGGTGGGGGGCGTGTCCAGTCGACGAGTTGTCCAGTGGATGCAGTGGTGGGCGTGGTCTCTTTCACGATCTCCAGGAAGAGGAGGGCCTCGGGGGGTTGGACTTCGCTAAGGCCGCCGGGGGTTGAAACGCAGCGGCGGGTTTTCCTATTAGCTGCACGTTTTCATTTAGTTTGGCTTCTGCTACTACTTCTACTACTACTGGAGAAAATGTCTAACTCGAACTGGAAGCCCTTTGTTTTTGGCGGGCTGGCTTCTGTGACGGCGGAATGCGGTGAGTAGGTGCCGATCGGCCGCAGCTGCGCGGATGGACAGTCAGCTCATCATTTCAATCTTAGGTGGGCGTTTAAGAGGAAACTGTGCGGTCTGTGTTACAGGGACGTTTCCAATCGACCTGGCCAAGACGCGCCTCCAGGTCCAGGGACAAGTAGGCGACAGTAAATACCGAGAGATCCGATACAGAGGCATGCTCCACGCCATGGTCCGGGTAGTGAGGGAGGAAGGAGTGCGGGCTCTGTATTCAGGGTACGTGCGATTTTATTATATATGTTATTTTTGCATTAGTTAATAGCCTTAGTGTTAGGAGCAGATTTAATCCCGAGTGCATTTTGCAGGTTTTTAAATGCTGTGAAATATTGTGGGCAAGCATAATAAAAGCAAGCATGACTTTTACAGAATAGCCCCTGCCACGTTACGCCAGGCTTCCTACGGGACCATAAAAATTGGCACATACCAGAGCTTTAAACGGCTGCTGGTTGAAAGACCTGAGGGTGAGTCCTATCCCCCCCTGACACACTAACGTGGCTTTTCTTGTCCAGCCATTGGCACATGCACATTCTTTTTGCAGGCTGACCTCTGTGGCACAGATGTGTGGCCAGTTATAAGAACAATATCTCCTCATTTTGTGCTTCTGTGAGAAACTGTTCAAAAACTGTCAGCGCCTCCTGCACTGTTTTGAAACGCTGCTTGTTACAGCCTGCCTTCCACTCTCCTCCTGTTTCAGATGAGACTTTGCTGACTAATGTAATGTGTGGTGTTCTCTCTGGAGTCATCTCTTCCTCCATCGCAAACCCTACTGATGTGCTGAAGGTAGCTGTTTGCACACGCAAAGATTGTGTTTGATTACATGGTACTGTCCTCGTGATTGTTTTTAACCAGTAGAGCCGGTTTGGAAAGTTATCTATGAAAAACACAGGACCTTTGCTCAGTTTATACAGCTTTTGCTTTGGTAATCCGAGCATTTCACAAAACACCTGTATTATAAAGCTCCCTCCCTACTGGTATGTAACAACTGCAGCTTGTAGGTATGATCTATTGGTAGGATGCCACTTGGAGTGGAGGTATCTTGGGGCTATTAAAGCCCCACTTGTGGATTATTTTTAGACTGAGGCTTGTGAGACTTAACATGGTGTCCTGCATACAATCTGGGTTAATCAGCACAGCTCCTTTTGCCATGCCCTTTCAGAGGTAATGACATCCTGTCTACAGTGTGTGTGTGTTAAGCATTAACAGGCTGCATGTTTGGAACATTGTGTTTTGGCCGTGTCTGGCAAGTTCAGACAGAGCCAAGCAGCAAACTGAGACTGATCCTGCACAGAGCAGTCATTCTAAATGAAAACAAGTCAAACACGTGCTGCAGAATTCCTGGAAACACGTGCGGAGAAAGGGGCTTTAGAACACTGTGTCTTCCATAAATACCTACTAACATTTCTGCTTTTCGTTCCAGCGGGAGTGGAATAATTCTGCACTGGTTGCACATGCTTTCGCACTTGCTCGTAAAGTTGTGAACTGTTATCTCTGCCTGTTTCCACAGATTCGCATGCAGGCTCAGGGAAATTTGATCCAGGGCAGTATGATGGTCAATTTTATCAACATTTACCAGGAGGAGGGAACAAGAGGCCTGTGGAAGGTACCACAAACACACCTGTCATTTGCATTAACACATTACGATGTGTTTCAGATACTGACACAAACCTGTTCATCTCTGCATCAGGGCGTCTCTCTAACAGCTCAGCGGGCAGCTATTGTGGTCGGGGTCGAGCTACCAGTCTATGACATCACCAAGAAGCATCTGATCTTATCGGGTTGCATGGGAGACACTGTGTATACACACTTCTTGTAGGTTTGCCAAGTAACACGAATATCCTGTTTTTTCCTCTCATGTGACGTTCTCACTGGAGGGAAACTGCTTCTCGGGAACAAGGCTCACAGTGTTTCAATGTATTAAGCATAAAGTGAAGAAAAAAGGAAAAGTCTTACTTGAAATTCCAGTAACACAATTTAAGGGACATGGTTCACATGGGGGGGAGGGCAGAATTCGTAGTACCGCCTGTCCAACTTGTTTTGCTGCCGCTGCTGTAAATTACCTGTAAACATCACAAGATGGAGGTCTAGCATTACGCCAACATGAAGCTGCAGCTTAAATTCAGCGTTCTCAGCTATTTTGTCTGTATTAGAGACTTTTCTCAGAACTGCTGAAGCTCCAGTCATTTCTAAATTCACACTGAGTACAGGGCACCTGAGCTGGGGTGCAGGTTTGCTCTGTTCTGTGTATTTATAGCAACAAAATGCTGTTCTATCTGTTGTCCTGCTGCTGCTAATGATGACTGTCATAATTAAACAACCTTTGGAACTGAAGCATAAAACAACCTGCCCTTCATCGTCCCCTAGATCCAGCTTTGCGTGCGGCCTGGCTGGGGCTTTAGCCTCCAACCCGGTGGACGTGGTCCGAACACGCATGATGAACCAGAGAGGAGCGGCCCTGTACCAGGGAACGCTGGACTGTCTACTGCAGGTCAGTCTGAACTCCTGACAACATCCTACAACTGGTGTTTGAAGTTTGAGTTAGGCCAAACCGGCTCAGGGACGTCAGATCGCATTATATCACGTATTGACACCAGTAGTAGTCCTGTAGTAATCGTGTTGCTGTTGGTGATTTCCCAACCCCAGTTAAAGCCGCCCAGAGAGGCCTTTAGGATGATCATTAGAGGACAATAAGACAAAGTGGGTTTTTAATGTGTTTGCTTTCTCCTCAGACGTGGCGCTCCGAGGGCTTCATGGCCCTCTACAAGGGCTTCTTTCCCAACTGGCTCCGCCTGGGACCGTGGAACATTATTGTATCCTTTTAACCATCTCATTAGCGCATCAGCCTGTTTACATTCACCCTGGATGATGTAACGTCTTTTGAACTGGTGAAATCGGCAGCAAAATGTTGCAGCTGCAAACTGTGGCGTATAGTCATTTCGAGCCATCATCACTGGAGGAGAGTTTAGTTTGAGCAAACCTTTTCTGTAACCTTAAAGCTACAGTCTCACAGCCCCTGGTCCAAGAAGACAATAATAGTATTAATAATAATAATAATAATAATAATAATGAACTCTGAAACTATCTTTATGTAGAGCTTGGAGATTTAGCGGATGCACAGTATGTCATGTCGTCTAGTACATCTGGGTAAACTGAGGCACCAAGCAGACGATGACAGCTGAAGCACAGAGAGAACCCAAATCCCTCGCTGTGTCTCACTTTCCACTCCTCTTTTTGCGTATGTTCCTTTACTCTGTTCCCAGTTCTTCCTCACTTATGAACAGCTGAAGAAGCTCAGTGTGTGATTGCCGGAGCATGAGGAGCATGAGCAACCATTGCAAGACGGGCATAGCGGACCAAAGACAGGAGCGTGTGTATTGGGAAGGGTCGTTGAGGGAACTACTGAATGGTCAATAGGGCTATAATGCTTGAATGTGCCTGGTTCCTGACACGGACAGTGACGCGCACAAGCACTCGTTTCTAAAGTTTTAAACTGATGCTAATGCTACATTAGACATAACCGTTCATTTAAAAGATATTTTGATTTGACTTCACAGATTGGTTCTGCCTAATTTGTTGGATTTTAAATTGTGAGACTTTTAGACTGCAGCAGCTCCAGACGCTTTACTTTCGGCCATAGGCTGCTTTTGAAAAACAAAGCAGAACACGGTGTGCTGAAGTTGATGCCTTCGTCTGCGGCACAGGCCGTTTTCGCCTGAGATTCACAAAGACTGAATGTTGGACAGCAGCTGACAATCACAGCGATCATTCCCTGCAGAAAAGATGAACCGCTTGTACACGAGTCAACAAACTTGGAAGGTGATCGGCTGTTTGTTTTTGTTTTTTTTCTAAATCAGGTTGCGGGTGTATGGAAAGTTTAACTTATTTCTTATTCAAAGGGTCTCCCTGGAGTATTTACAGAGTAAAGTGCCAAGAATCCTTAATGATGTACTGTAATAAATAACTGTTCTATAAACGGTCCTTGAGACCAGCGCGGCTGCTTAGACGAAGCAAACACCGATCACTTCCCCACATGTGACAGAAATAGTGACCCAACACGCCGGCAGCTGCAGATAGTAAATATAACCCAGCGGTCGCGGTGTTGACCCGTGACCCCCTGGTTTCTGTGTCACTGAAATAAGTTGATGTAATAACATAGTACACACAGACACATTATGTAAGCCTGCTTATCATATTGCACACTCCTAGTCCCTAAAACCACTGTACATGGGCCACATATCTATTTTTTTCATGTTGTATTTATATGTTTGATGCTCATGTGTGCCTTTGTTGTGAATTCTACATAAGTTGCTTGTTGTTAAATATGAGCTGCCATTGTGGTTTACTTATTTTCATAGTGCTGTACAGGATATCTGAAATAAAAGAGAAGTGGAATATTTGCGTCTTGACGTGTTTTCACCACAGTGGGGCGCTGTGGGGCCTTACCCGCCACCACCAGAACATGACCCAGTTGAAACCAATAGCAGTGTATAAATCTTTTTCAAAATCCCAGCCTCTCAACTTGCACAAATCTAGCACAGTCGCATTGTTTCTGAGGGATTGCCCAGCTCCTTTCAAACACACATGTTGGCGCGCGGCGTCCCACACAACAGCGACTTATGAATTATTCAGGGAATCTAAGATGTAATTGTTCTTTTCTTTCTGTGGGTAAATTCCCAGTTTTCCTTCGTCAGAGATGTTTTGAGAAGATGATGGGACCTCGAGGGAGAGTAGTGGGAAGCTCTGCGGTGAACTTACAGTCTCTACGCACGGCTGTGCCTTATTCTTTTTATTTCTGAAGCATCGCCGTGGGACTTATTACTCGTATGAAAAGTGTTATTGTTGTATCCACTTTATCTAAGACGCCAGGAGTTGCACTGCCGCATTACTGTTGCTGCACAGCTGAATAAAAGTCAATAGTGTGATGGAGGAGCTGGGGGTCTGCATGCAGGTCTGAGCACCTGTGTACAGGCAGTAGCTCCAGAACTGAAGAGCAGCATCTGTGTCAAAAAACGAGAAAATCCTCCCACGCTGCCCATGAGGCAATCACAAAGACAGAGCAACGGGTGGTGTGTGCCAGAATTTGGCATCTATATTTTGGCATTATCGTTCGCTTTCTAGCATCACATCCCTGGCACAGTCCTTCACAAGCTGGACAAGTACGGCCACGTGGGATTCCAGCAGTCACAGACATGCTGCATTATAGGTATTATCTGCTGCCTGGCCCAAGGGTGCGAGGGGGGGGCTGACTCTATTGTATTCCAGGGATCAGAATGACTTTTTGGTGCCACAATCACACTTGCCCTTTCTCTCTCCGTCTTTATTTGTTCTTTCAGCCATTTCTCAGATGAACACTGCTCGCTGCAACACACGGGCAAATAAATGGCTGGATAAATGGACGAGTGAATGGAGGCCTAGACAAGGAGACAAATCTCTCGTGGTGTGTTGATCCATTTGGAACGAGGGCTGGGGCTGCTGGGCTGCACCGTGCTGACAAAGACGAAAAAAAATTTCTTTTTTGTTCAATACTACAGTTGAGATATGGTCTGAAATACAACGTAATAGGTTTTCTTTTCTCAGCTTTTGAGGGATACACAGAAAATGGCTTTGTGTTTAGGTTGGGCAAAAATAAATGATAAATACATTTTGTACAGGCATCACATTCTGTATGACAACAAAACACCCTGCCTGAAAGTGTCTACACATCTTTCTCAAGAAGAAGAATCAAGCATTGCCTCTGTACTATTTTTTTTATATCTGATCTGAAGTATTTCAAACAAATGCAAGCAATATTTAACATAATGGTCCTTTAAGAAATCTGGCCTCCGCAGAACATCAAAGATAACTGGATAGTAATTGTAGCACAGATTACAAAAGATTACTCAATTTATAGCAGTAAAAAGCAAGAAAAGTGGTCTCAGTCTCCTCATCTATCTCCCCAGCTCTACCCACGTTGAAAGAAAACTGCAAAAAATGTGGTGGTGGTGGAAATGTGCATTTCGATGAACAAAGTGTTAAAAGAAGATTAGGAACATAGTGGATCATTGTGATTCTCCGGCTGGGTGAGACTGAATCATTGCAGCAGTAGGTGCAATCAGCGGATACTGTTGCAGGTGAGCAAGTGTATGTTTCATGTATTCATTTGTGTGGTGGTTTCCATCTTTCCTGTCAGAGATTCTTTGTGAGCCTTAGTATTGTAGGGATCTGGCTAAGGTGCCTCCAGTTCTTGTTTGTTACACCAATTAATATGCTGAAGTGCTCATGTGGCTGATTTATCTTGACTAAAACTCCTCATCCAAACAAACAACAGGCCCATTAAATCACAGAGCAGTCGACCTACATTTACACACCACTGGAAGGGGACTAGGACCCCAGAGAGACAGGATCACAAGGATGAGCCGCTGGTAATGCTGCTCCATTGTTCCATTAAGACGGGAACAGGCCAACAGAGTGAACGATAAAGGAAATAAAACGAGGGGAGATTTGTTCCACATGTTGGCTTTTCTTGACTCTGTGAGTCCAAGAGTCAAGAAAAGTTATGTTGTGTCTTTTGTGAGACCACTTTATTGTTTCTGACTCCAGATTGACGTTATAAAAAAAACAATACGTTACTCCTATTTGCTCATGTGATACCAGACTTTTCTTCATATCTGTTTGCTTAATGCAAAGCCAAAGGGATGCTTAGCATAAAAAATCTTAAACTGTCCAAAGGCTAATGATCAGATTTAAAACTCAGCAATTAACACAGAAACAGCCGACCTTGTTTTTCAAGAGCTTCTCTCCTTGTTTTCTAATTTATCAGCCAGTCAAGGATGGTCATAAATAATAACACAAATAAGTAAGTAAGGTGTATGTATTTGCTACTGTTAGGACATTTATAGCGAAACAGTTGTATTTTCTAATATTTTTATCTATATGATTCTGCAGTTTTTTGCTTTTTCTAAAAATATTGTCAGAATCCGTAACAGGTTTTGTATTTTTCTGCTTGTGCAAGCTACATTTTTCTACAAATTACAAGCAGGGTGTTGTTGGTGTTGTTGTTGTTGTTTCCAACTGACAAAAATGGCAAGACTGCAAATGAGCGGGGAATTCAACCATCATAACGATCACCACACCCCTGTTAGATGTGTCGAGGCTTATGTAATTCCAGAGGAGAAACACTAGGCAGAGCTCATGTGCTTTCTTCTCCCTACAACATGAAAATGCAAGAGTAAACACACCATCTGCCTGTGCCCAACCACCACTCTCTCTCTCTCTCTCCATAACCCGCTCAGTCACAGCTCCCTCATTAATATCCCAGCTTCTGATAAGGAATAAATATTCAAATATTCAGCTGTATCAGTTTCCTTGGATGCCTGATTTAAAATTCCCTGCCCCCAGGCACCACAGGCACAGCGCGAGGGCTAAACAGGCACAATCCACACAAAGACACGCATGCTGAGGCCTCTGATGTGTGTTGGTGGCGTGAGTGGGACTGCTTACTGACACTGGAACCCTCCCAAACACACACACACACACACACACACTGAAGGCTGAAGCTGCTTGTCACTACTTCTGTTTATGGGAGAGGGATGGAGGATAAATGAGACGGGGGTGGGAAAGACAGGTGGAAGACGAGCCGCGATAAAAATGAAACGGTGAGAATGAGACGCTAGCTGGAGTCGGTGGGGAGATGAGATGAGGAGGAAAACGTAGAGGAACTCGGCTGATGCCTGGAGACGAAAAAAAAAAAAAAAGAGTCGAAAATGACAAAAAGAGAGGAGATTGGTAGGAGTGGAGGAGATGCAACCCATGCGCCGGTTGTCTGCTGTGCGCCAATTAGCGTCCAGATGAAACCCCCTAAGACAGAGGTTGTCAAACTCTGTGCCGGAGAGTCAAGAAGCAAATGGGCTGCGAGACGAAGGGGTTGTGGTTCTGGCATCATTTGACATGATAGCAGTCTGAAAACAGGTTAGTACAGGAAATACCTCTTGCACATAACAGGAAAATATTTGCTCATTTAATATTTGCATTATATTACTCTTATACTATATTTGATTTCTTTAAGACCAATATTGTGAATGTCTGTCATGCATGTAATTGTAAAGAAGGTCTTTTAATGTGGTAACTTTGACTCATGTGCTGATTTATTACCATAATCTACTCCTAATATATATTATGCGAGATGAATGTAAAGACAAAGGCAAGAGGGTAAACGGGGAAGTCCAGGTTAGTTTACCATTCATGAGAAGCACTGCTCAGCTTAAGAGAGCAGGTAAGAAAGCGCCTCAGGTCAAGCTTAGGTAAGTCTAAGAAAATAAGCCTATGATGTCACAGCAATGTCAAAGGGGTTATCAGGGCTTCACGTCTGGAGACAAATCTATCACACAAAGCCTGCTTAACAAACCGGGTGTCTGGAGCGAGAACGACAAGGGGATTAACAAAGATAAGGTGTTTGTTGCATTATAAAAAACATGTACTGCACGCGTTCGACTCCCACGCGGAGCGACAAGTCAGAGAACCTCAGCCGCTGCGACAGATTGGACAAATCATAACGTGGTTCACCCCAATCACAACACAGTCACATCAAGGCGCAGTACGTAGTAAAGTTAGAGTAAGAGGCATGTTGGTTGGACCAGTAGAAGCAGACACAAAGTCAAGTAACCTCAGAACGATTTTCCATTTTAAATTCTCACTGGTAGTGAAACTTGAAACTTGTCTCCGGCACTGGCCATTTCTAATTATGATAAAAAAAAAAACATTTTCAGAGCTTGTAACAGTACCACAAGGTCTTGATGATGAACCTTACTGAGCTGTCACAGAAATAACTATACTGATGCGGACAAGCTCAGTTTCCATGACAACAGAGCAAAGGCTCTATACAATAACCTATTGTTAAAACCTCTCTGATATGACTCGTCCATAAAAAAACTGAAAACGTATGGCCTTGAGTGAGGATTGTATCGTATGACGACACACCTCAGGTCAGGAGTTGGTCTGAAATGTTTTCTTAACGGTCAGCAGTGAGTTGAGTCCGTTTTTATAGGAGTAATATCTGCAGTGAGAGCTGGAGCCTGTCCTCATGCATCTTTGAGCTGACATCGGTGATTTAGCAGCCACCTGCCCGACACCAGGCGAGATACCACGCCCCTCGTATTCACTTTTAAAGGGCGCACGAGCTGAGAGTTTGTTCTCAGGACACATTTCATCCAGACATCTCCATCTTACTTGCGAGATAAGGACCATATCTGTGCCAATTTTACAATTTCCTTGCAGGCGAGAAGATATTTCTTCAGTGGCTTCGTAGGTTTTGTAGAGTTATGTGGCAAATTGGCCAAGTAGGCCACGCGCCGTAGGGATCCACAAACACACACACACAACACACTGAAGGAGAAAGAAAAACAGACACAATGCAACTGTTCTCTCATCCCAACCAAACAGCAGTCACATGTCTTCTGGAGACTTGAGGCTTCATATCACACAGTAATCTGCTGAGAGAACAATCACGCCACTGTTTCTGCAGACTGTCAGAGGTGTGAGGCTTATTACATTGTTCTCCTTTGTAACGCACGCACACACACGGTTCGCTCCACAGGTGCAGCCTGTGGCGGATAACTTTCAAATTTAAAGAACATGACAAAGTGGGATCCTGGCAAACTGTGTTGCGATCACACGCCGCATATAACCGACTTATTCCACGCTGACTTTGTGTGTCATGTTGACGTTTCTGAGTAAATGCCAGCAGCCATGGGAGACTGAAAAACATTACCAATCATGTGGCAACGAAAGAAGTGAGCGCTGATCAACGGCACATGTCGGGGACTCGTCTTCTCTCATTTGTGAAATGCTGACATGCGAAAGCAGAAGGCGTCTCTCTCACAACCGTGCAGGTCTAAAAAAAAAATTCCCTCTTTTAGGTGCACAGAAACACAAACTTTGGCATCTATTAAAATAAAAAAACTAGACTATAAGAGCCACACAGTTCTGCCACCAGCAGGTTTTTGACCTTAACTCATACAGAGGACTGAGGTTTGTTTACCGTGCTTGCTCTTTTATATTTATACACACAAAGAACAATCTGTCACGCAACGCTACGTGTGACACGTCCACTTTTAAAGGGGTCACTGCAGACATCTTGATTTAACGTTGTGCTTTCAGTACAAAATACAAATACCTTGACCACTTGGGGGCAGCAGAAACAAGTTGTACCCACACTACTAACGTTACTGGTCAATGTGAACAAACAATTGCTCCTTAAACATCAGGCAGGCTTTAAGCAACATTAGTTTCCATTTGGAGTCACTTTGTGGTCACTTGCGTAATTTAACCCAACAAATCGTCTTTTTGATCCATGTTTGGTCTCCACCCGGCTCTAATAAGAGAACATGTTGCAGCTAGACAAAACTTTGAGACAGAGTCTAAACAAAAACAACAACAAAACAATTAACAGTTTGAAACATGCTAAAGGCTTCAGGTGAGGTTGTCTGGAAGTTGAGTCAAGGTAACACAATCCAGATGCCATGACGCAACTTCGAGACCACAGCGGAGAACCTTTTTACCTTAAATACAAAGACGTGATGAAATTAGCATTCATCTCTCATGGATAGGATTCAGAACAATTATGCACAAACGATTCCCCGTCCACGCTGCGTTTTCCTTTAGAGGTGGCGGAGGTGCTGGGTCAAGTCCTGGCTGTCTGTAGGTGAAAGGTGAGGTACACCCAGGACAGGTCGCCTGCCTTTCACATGTCTGACTTTCATCTGAAGCGCAGCAGCAGGAACTCCACCACAGCTGATGACAACCAGATGACCTGCTCAGAAGAATCAAAACACTGTTGAAGAGAAGGGGATCTTTCCAGGCCGTTGCTTGGTAAACACACTCACCTTTTGCGCACTTATCACAGGATATTGGTAATAAGCTAAAACCCCAATATAGTATTTGTGAAATGTCAGGGAAGTAAATGCTTTAGATGGTATCACCACATGAAAACAAAAGTTTATAGCATTGGCTAAATTATGACACAAAGGGCCTTCAGAGAACAGGCATCTACTGCTTCTTTGTGAGCCCCTCAGACTTAGAGAGACATACAACTATCACGTGTGTTTGCAGTCTCTCTGGCTGATTTAGTCTCTTTTGAATTGGATTTGGATTTTTGTCTTTTTGTTGTTTGGTGGCTTCTCCACAGTTTGTGGTCTTCTTTGTCTTTTTGTGTTTATGTTGTGGTTCTATTATTGGTCTTTGTGGTTCTTCTGAGTGTCTTTTTGACAGGTACACTTACAGTGCACTTCACCCTGACAGGTGTATGAGGCTGGATTGGCTACAACAGTTCCGTACTAAATCTGATCTTGTCATACTATTGTGTGGAACTAATAACGTTATTATTGCTTATTATTAAGTCCAGCTGTGAGTGATGGAATGCGTTCAGTCTTGCCGGTGGCTTACTTACTCATAAAAGCAAGAAGTACTGCACCCACTGAAATGTAACAAGACAATAGCACTACATTAAAATTTAAAGGTCAAGTCAGGGGATCTCCAAGATTCCTCATCTGGGGCAAGGTAAGTCATGAATGAGCTACAAATTGGTGAGTGCTGACTGTCGGTATCTCATTGGATTGAAACCAGATCCTGGTCATGATGGCCCAACAAAGTGAATGTGTACCCAACTCATCTGAAACAGATTACACTTGTTCAATCATTTTCTCGGTCAGCCTGGCCAGCAGGCTCACCACAGTTGTTGCACACACACACACCCCAGACACACACACATCTGCTAGGATCAACAGAGATTCAAGCAGTCTTCCTACTAATTTCTTAACTTAAATTAAACCATTCCTGGCTGAGGAAAGACAGAGAAAAGGATGGGCACTGGTCAAATTTGAAACAGTTTAGATGCAGCTGCTTTTGAGTAAGCAAATCACTATCAGAAAGACGATCGTGATGCTTTATGCATTCAACACGGTAAAGCCTCCCAAAAAGAATGCAGAAACATTTGGTTTGTATTTCTCCAGTCCCACAAGATTACCATCTGCGGGTTTGTCTGTCACACTATCTTTGCTGTTTATCCAGTGTGGAGACTGAAACTAGAATAGTGCCAGGAAAAGACCAATAAACAGGCAAAACACAATAATCTGTAACACGTAGCCAGTTAAATGAATAGTTTAAACACACCACATCAATAAAACATACGCTTTACTTTTTTAAGTAATTGCAAGTAATGGACTATTTGTGCATCATTTAACCGTACACAGCCTGGAGTAGAACAGGGGTTTAAACATGTCTAAAAATATCAGGTTCTCTTTCTCAGTGAAGAAAGATGATAGCCTGTAAATAGCTGCGTGGAATGTAAAATAGGTACTTTGGAACTGTGAGGCTTTTATTAAAGAGGAGTCAGAAAGAGAGAAACTTGCCACATTCCCTCACTGATTCTCACGAAACATTTTTCTTGGCACAGTCTCAAGTCCAGGAGAAATACAGACACAGGAGCAGAATCAATGCTCCTCCTTGCTCTCTCGCGCCAGATGAGACTACATTGTTGTCTTTTGCGAAGATAAGAGCAGTGAAGGTCCAGACCCGGAGTCCGAGGTAAAAGTGGGTTAAGCGCTGATGGCGCGGTTTGCTGTGTGGGAGCCCGGCTTGTCAAATAAACACTGCAGCGTTGAGAAAAAAACAAAGGGAGAGCAACAAAGACAGTAAATATTCATCTTGTCTTTATGAAGGGAGGGAGTGAAGAGCAGCGCCGTGGAAAAAAGGCACGCAGACGGTTTAAATCACCGCGGACAGGTACCATTAAGATGGTCACGTCTGGTGCACGTTCGTCAAAGTGCGCATGTACACGCAAGCACAATACACATCACATGAAATCTGATAACGTGTTATTTTTACCTTCTGTCATCATCCATATTTTGTCTTTATACTGAGCCTGAACGTGCGTTTTCCCTGCTTCTGTGCAATCTCTCTTCTGCACAGATGTGTAAATGGCATCTGTTTGTGTCCAGTATGTAGAATAGTCCAGCGCAGCATCCTGAAATCAGCTGGAAAACACCCCAGAAACAGCAAAGTAACTAAATTATATGCCAGAAGATGGCATATTCAGGCATATTTGCTAATAGATAGTAGATAGTAAAGAAGCACATAGAGTTTGTGAGAGATTGCTGCAGAAGGGCAACCCTGCAGTGAGAGAAAGACAGACAGGAAGATGGCCTAAGGGCGTCTAAACACACACTCACACAACATGCAAATATGACAACACATATATACAGTATATACACACGAGTACAGCAGAATCTTCAGCACTGGGTAGTCCAAGGGCTGGGGCTTACTCATTTCATCTGGGCCTAATGTTAATGGAAAAACTGAAAAGCAATTAAGATCTAAGTGAACGTGAACAAAGAAACCTTGTCAAGTACATAAAGCAAAGCAAATTGAAGGAAAGTGACGTAAATAAAGGGTAAATCAAAAGTACTGTCCTAAACATGTAGTTGCACATGGTGAATTCAGCATTTTACGCTTATATCCAGTATGTGATGTGCTTTTGATGCACATGTGACACAAACGGTTCCACAAAATTATTATGTTTATTATTCAGGGATGAGCTGATAATAATAAGACACTTTATGTTGCCTTTTCCCCTTTTTTTGCTTAATAGATGTAGTGAATAAACATCAAAACAAGCTAAAGTACATTTCTGCGATCGGCTGAATGAGTGGGTTAATGTTTTATCCATTAATTTCATGCAAGTACAAAAAAATAATCCAAAGGCAATAAAAGAACAAAGACTTTTAAGGACTAAAGCAAAACAGAACAAAGCATTGACAGAGTGCTCAAGAGATGCTTCTTTTATAGAGCTAATAAAATTGCTGCTAATTGCTTTCTATTAACCAATAACTTAGTTTGCAAGGCTGCAGGGCAACAGGCACCAGCCTGGTGCAACCCCACACACACACACACACACACACACACACACACACACACACACACACACTCATGCATAAAACCACAATGGTACATAATTCTGTGAAGTCAGTGTATCCTGCTTCTCACAGGACGAGCTCAGAGGGTGCGTTGTTTGTTAGGTAAGGTGCCCTCTTGTTGACACTCTAGGCGATGAATCCCCCGCTTGTTCAAAACAAGCCAGCGCTTTGTCCTTGTCAGCTGTTGTATATCTAAAGATGATTTTCTGCGTTTGAAGATGCCAGAGATGGGGGGGGGGGACTCTCCATACATCACCCAGCGCAGGTTAAATGCTCCCAGAAAAAAACAGACAGCGCTGAGTGTCTGTATGCTGGGGGCGGCTTTCTGAGTTTGCGGTTATAAATTGTAAATTGTAAATCTATGCTGCCGGACAAAAGCTGTAAAAGTCTAAAATGGGAGATAGTAAAACGCCAGAAGCCACATTTTTTTACCCACTTATGTCAGGGCGTCTTTAAAGGGCCATGACCTGCCAGTGTCACATAATTGTCTGAGCAGTAAACACAGATTATAGAGCAGTGATGAGAAAAGTGAGCAAATATAAGACAAGCAACGTTAACAGCTGCAGCTAATACATGGGGAAAAAGATGCCAGACTATAGAGTCACTTAATGACACGCCAGCCAACCCAGCTGTATTAATATATTTATTATATTATATAATGTAAATGCAAAGAAATCAGTGGGCTGGTGGATGTGGAAAGCCCCCAACACCCGTAATGATAATAACACCACTAATAAGTGTCGTTGCTGTGTCGTTACTTCTAATTAGTTGACCTGTATTTTAATGAAAAGCTTATTTAGTGCAGACTCCTTACACCTCAACAATGAACCGTACAGAGGATTTGCTCATTTCTCCCTCCTTTGCTCCTCCTCTCCTGTCTCTGCCTGCTGAGTCCTTGTACAGATTAGCTGTAATTGCCCAGGGCTCAGATCAGGTGCTCAATTATTTAAGGGCTATTATTTTGCTATGTACAGTACATACTATTACACTGATGAGGCTGCCAATAAATATATTAAAAAGTGGCCGCCAGGTCGGGCCAACATGGGCTCTTAAGTTCCCATTGTGCAGGTTTTTAAAAATGTCACACATTAGTAATCAGTGTTAACGTAGCCTAGCTGAGAACATTTCTCCTTTTGTTGTACTTACTGCGTCATCTTGAGTTTTAGTGTTCGTTGCTCGATGGCTCCAGGGCTGGAATCTGAGCCAAACGACTGTCTCCCTGCTCACAAGGCTCCCTTTCTGCTCCTCACATCCAAGGGGTGATATTATGGCAGCTTTGCCATCACATGGCACGTTGAACATTACAAACACAAATAGCTGCGAGCTGTAAAAAGGAAGAAACCTTTTCTAATACAAACAGCGAAAATGAGGCGCCAGCACCTACAGATTGTGTTACATTAAGGGTAATTTATCAATTTGTTGGGTACTTTTAATGTAATTTGTAATCAAAATGCATGTATTTTGCTATATGTGTCAAATAAATGCATTAGAATAGTACTATGCATGACATCTATCGAAGTAAAAGTATAAATTAGGATAATACGTAATAAAATGGGTGCAGAATTCTAAATGTGCTTATTTGCATACAAAGCATATATTATGTACTTTATTAAGTATACTGACAATTTTATAAAAGCTATAGTAAATATAGTTTCTGGAAAAAAAACAGTGGCAACCTGTGATGATGGATGAAATCTATATAGTTATTGAATTTATCTTTACCTTTAATTTGACTTGATTTTTGTACCACGTACAAATAAGGACAAACTTAAAAGCCGGAAACAAACTGTGGATCTGTGTGATCCTGAAGCAACATCAGTGACTGGTCACTATCTCACATGCTTCCTGTACTCTCCTAGTAAAGCAGAGTAGGTGGTTGTAGATAAGCATCTCTTTCCTCTTAACTCGCTTTCTTCTTTTGCTCAAGTGCACGCGAAGCAAACAGAGTCTTGCTAATAGAAGCTCCATCAGGCTCCAGGGAGATGGTAATCTAGCAGAGAAGCACATCTGGGGCTCATGGTCATCTGGTCTGTGGAATAACTCTTCTCAGAATCTCTGGGCTTTACAGGAACCTCATCATCACGAATGTACAGCAACGCACACATACAGTATTACTTTAAGTTTGTCTAAATATCACAAACCCAACACGAGACCTGCTGGAGGGCTGTTACATATGAGTGTGCAATAAATTAAGGCATGGAAAAAAAGAGCTCACCGTGGCTTTAATTTGAAAAAGTTATAAGACCACTAGTTTTATCTCCAAGTTGATTCTTGTCAATGAAACGTGTATTATTATGTATATTCTAAAGGTCCTCTATCATGTTTTTCAAAGTAAAACAACAAAACAATAAATAGCTCTGAGTAATGGCACTGCACCAATTTGAGCAGCGACTATTTGGACTCTCTCGTGAAAGAAAGCAACCACTGGCGTACTGAGCGACACACAGAAACTGGCTCAGTAGCTGGTAACAAAATAATTGAGATTGCTGTAAAGAAAAAAAACCCTGCTGAGTGTAAAGCTGAGACCAGACTATGATGGAGACAAGAGCTCTACTAACACACGTTTGGCTTTACCTTTCAGCTCCAACACTTAATGTTTACATTGTCTAATATACCTATGAGTACATGAAATAAAACCAGAATGAAAACTATAACAATAAATAAATGTTACCACTGATTACTATACTCAGTAGTAACTTATTAAGTCCGCAACAGCTGACTCGCGACTTCACACCGGGTTGCTGGTGAACATCCCGCCTGCTTTCCACTGGCTTGCCCCACCCTGTTCACTCCATAAAAAGAGCAGGGGGGTGGAGCAGCAGGCTCTTAGGGCTGCGTTCACAGAGACTCAGTGCTGGAGAAGAGTGAAGTACTGGACCAGAGGAGCAGAGGGAAGCTTTTGCATCACAGAGCTAGATAGTTGTCCTTTTACCTTGACAGTACTAACAGGGAGCAACCGCCGCTGTTGGGGATGACGGGACGTCACTGCAGAAACATAATCCCTCTTCCTCTGTCCTGAGAAGTTAAGATTTGCTGGGAAGTTTGATTTAAGTGGCATAAATATTGCTGGATTGATACCACAGGTAAAACTTAGGTAAGTAAATGTTTAAAACCTTTATTTTACATTTTTATCACTGTTTAAATAGGTCAACGTCCTCACAAACGCTTTCATATTTTAGTGTCCCCCTGACTAAAAACACAGCATGTCTAAATTGTGTAATACTGATAAACCAGTACAACTTGTTTAAACACACAGTGTCAGTGTTCATGTGTTTAAACGTCTAAAGTTGGCAGAAAATAAAGATAGTGAATAAATAAAAAACTATAACTTATTAATAAATGCAGTTATTTCACCCAATATGTTTCAGGTGCATTCAACTAGAATAAGTCACAGCTGTGTTGAAAACAAGAAACAGCAACAGACCTCCAGGATGAAGACTCGTGTCCTCTGCATTGGGTTCCTCCTCGCGGCGAGTCACTTTCTCACAGCCGGTGCACAGCTGGAGCCGAAAAGCACTGCTCCCCAGAACCCCCCCGCTGCCACCGAGAGGCTCGGCCTCATAGAGCGAGACGCGCAGGGTCAGGTGAGGCCCAACATCTCCGTGCCCCGCCGCCTCCTGCCTCCGATGTGCACCGGCCCCACAGAAATACGCAACACCTTCAAGTACATCAACACGGTGGTGTCCTGCTTGGTGTTTGTTGTCGGTATCATTGGCAACGCGACTCTTCTGAGGATCATCTACAAGACTAAGTGCATGCGCAACGGGCCAAACATCCTGATCGGCAGCCTAGCGCTGGGAGACCTGTTGCACATTATTATTGGGATTCCCATTAACGTTTACAAGGTGGGTCAAGCTTTATGACAACTTGATGTATTTAGTTGCAATGATCCTTTACATGCAAATTGTATGTCCTGTATCGCAGCACACACACATGCCAGCGCACACCCACTCGCCCTCGAGAAGCAGCTTCTAGGTAGTAATCACATTTTATTACTTTCTTGGATTCTGAGCCGCTCTATATCCCATTGTGTCTCTGGTATGTTGTTTTTGGGCCGGTTGTGCGTGCATGTGCGTGTACGTGTGTTTGTAGGTTGGCGCGGACACATTTCGGCTGGATATCATTCCTCGCAGCCTCGAAAAGGCTGTTTGAGGTTTTTTATGCGGTTCTGGTTTCATGTTAGACTGGCATTTTCGGTAAGCCTTTGGGGTTAGCGGTTCAGTCGCGATGGCTGAGATCTGAATAACGGGCCTGGACGTGCATTAAATGAGTGTGTGTGTGTGTGTGTGTGTGAGAGAGAGTAGTAGAAAGCATCTGTATATTTGGGTAAGGGGGCAAGCTTGTTAAAACAACTGGTTGCAGTTGCATACCACAGCAGAGACAGGAGACACTGGGTGGTGTGGGGAGATAAAGGGTCACATATGATTCAGATATATTCTACACATTCCAGTCACCCATCCAAAGCGGCCATGACTGGTCTAATAGTTTAGGTCTAATAAAGTTTGACTTGAGTTGTTTGTAGCTCTAAAAACCCAAAACCAGTCAAGAAGGTAAAAGACACAACAGAATTTTTACCCTTTTTATTTTCGTCTGTACTTAACTTAACTCTCGGACGCCACCCCACTGGAAATGATAAATGGCCACAGGCCTTTTTCAAAATAAGGTTTGACTGCATACATTATTCATTAGAAACAACATTTCTGTTTCCCTTGGGCAGAATTTCAGCACAAATTGATTTGAATTTGAATGAATTATTGATGCTGCATCATCCTATTAATCCGATTAACTATCAATATTCTTAACACGATTCCACAATTGCGAATGATTTTAATATACCATGGAGTGAAAATGAGAGCGGCGTTAAATACGTGACAAATCGACACTGCTAACTCCAGCTTGACCCTAACGACTAATTCTCCGCTGGAAAATCAATAAGCGCACTCACAGAAATAAGATGCCATGTGAGGTGGAAGGTCCAGCCTCCTGTACTACCACTGATATGGAGGCAGATAACTTGCTGCCCTCCGTAACATGGTTTAACTCAGTCATCAACTGCTTCTGTCTCCAGCTCCTGGCAGAAGACTGGCCGTTTGGGGTGACTCTGTGCAAGCTGGTGCCATTTGTCCAGAAGGCCTCAGTGGGGATCACGGTGTTAAGTCTGTGCGCTTTGAGCATTGACAGGTAAATTCAGTGACAAAGAACCCAGACTCTCACGTTAGCTTCGGTTTGACCTTTGACCTCCAGGTCATTCTAATGCCCTCACAAAATTGGTTTGCGGACTCACTGCACGTGATGCATCTCACAGGTATCGTGCCGTTGCCTCATGGAGCCGTGTCAAAGGTATAGGAGTACCGATGTGGGTGGCTATCGAGCTGGCCCTCATCTGGATATTATCCATCGCCCTGGCTGTGCCAGAGGCAATAGCCTTCGACATGATCACCATGGACTACAAAGGAGAACATTTGCGGATCTGCTTGCTGCACCCCATGCAGAAGTCTGGCTTTATGAAGGTGAGTAGAAGCCCCAGACCCTCAGAGACCTATATGTCAGTGCGGAGGAAGACGTTCGTGTTGACACAGCTGCACGTATTAGAAACCTACACATGTTCATAAAGTGCGTGCTGACATGTACAAACACACACAGATGCAGGTGTGCGTTTTGGCACACGTGCTGATTTGTTTATGGACAAACGTGGATTCTGAGAACGCTGAGGTCGGGGTCACGCAGAGTTTAGAGAGAATGAAACGCTCTCATGTAGTAAAGCCTCGCAATGTTTATCATAGGAACTATCTCGGCTGATAATACTGCAGCGTCTGCTTGTGAACTGCATGTACATTTCTGAGTTAACCTGTTTTCCATCAACCTTACAATAACATCAAGGTACCATTTTAATCCCACAGAGATACTGTTATCCGGTCTTGGACGCACTGTGGATATGGAGCAATTTACTCTGACATGCGTCACCTTTCACTTAATCTCTCTTTTACAGATGTCTGTGTTTATTCCACGGTCGTTGCTGTTTTTCTTTTTCTCCTGTAGTTTTATAAACGGGCAAAGGACTGGTGGCTGTTCAGTGCATATTTCTGCCTGCCATTGGCCTGCACTGCTGTTTTCTACACGCTGATGACCTTTGAGATGCTTAATAAGAACGTCCAGATTGCGATTAGTGATCACCTCAAACAGGTTTGATTTTGACATTCATTTTATTTTGCCGGTTTTTCTGTATGTATTTATTACTTGACACATTTGCAGAGTAAAATATTTCAATTTATTTGATCTTTTCCAAAATGTTGCCACAGTTATTGCAACGCCAAACACAGCAGAGCACAATCCGTTTTCCATAGTGTTTGTTTTCTGTTTGTGTCCAGCGGAGGGAGGTGGCAAAGACGGTTTTCTGCCTGGTTCTGGTCTTCGCTCTGTGCTGGCTACCGCTCCACCTCAGCCGCATCCTGAAGCTTACTATCTACGATGAGAAAGATCCCAACCGGTGTGAGCTGCTCAGGTAGGGAGGAAGTAGGATTTCCACAGTGTACAAGACAAAACGTGTCCACAGCATCATTTAAGAGAAAAATGTGTCTCGTAATGTGACTCTTTCAGTTTCTTCTTGGTCTTGGATTATATTGGCATTAACATGGCATCTGTCAACTCCTGTATCAACCCCATCGCCCTCTACATGGTCAGCAAGCGCTTCAAGAACTGCTTCAGGGTAAGGTGCACTTCAGTCTTTGTAGCCAAGATTTTAATGACAAGATTGATGTCTCTCTCCTGTTTATTAGCAAGAGCATGAAGAAGGGTTAGCTCAGGTTATCACAAGGCCTGGAAACCCAGTGGCATGAAAAAAAAAAACGTGTCTTGTATGTAATTACTACTATAAACACAGTCAGAATGTAATCTAATCAGATGCTGATGCTGGTATTATCGACACGCTGAAATATTCCTGCAAAGAGAGCAAGAGAAGGACAATAAGCGAATGCTCACTGTCCTGCGTTGCTGTCAGGCGTCACCTAGTGAATTCTCCCAAATTCCTTGACATCCTCTAGTCTCGCCTCTGCTGCTGGTTCCTACCGGCGGAGATGCTGATGGATGAGAAGCAGTCGTGCATTAAGATGAAAGTCACCGAGCGAGCCTCCGACCACAGCAACTACTGTATAACAAACAAATCCAGTACCGCCTGAAGAGAGGCCCGCTAGTGGAAATAGACAACCAAAACGAAATATTGACGTATGGATCACCGAATGTTGGTAAAGGCCCGTTGTTGCTTCATCTCACGCATCATATGAAGTCGTCTACAGCTGTTACCAGATGTTTCTTGGCTAATCAGCCCTCCACTGAGCCTAAACCCAAACACCTTCCAGCACGGAGCCCTGCTCACGTCAGAGCAGTTAAATAAGCTGTATTCTCGAATAACATGTGTGATATGTGTGAAATAACCTAAGTGGCGTTATTACTGACCAGGGGCGAAGTTCACGACAAATGTTATGGAAAATCAAGGGGTCAAGGGTCAATTTGAAATCTCGTAGCCGGGGTAGTGAATGTTACTCTGATGCTATGAAGTGAGTGAGTTCTGCCTTGTCTGGTCTGTTTATGAGCGTGATGCTTTGTAACATGCTGCCTCCACACTCAGCAGCAGCTTGGAAATAATTAGCTATTAATCTAACGCTATTGTTTGTTGGGTTTTTTTTACACATATTCACTTTGAAATGTATGCGTATTTACAAATGTTGTTTTTATAGAAAATTATAAGACATACTTCATCACTAATGCATTGAAGTGTATCGTTTCTGGGTGACTCCCCTCTAGTTACTAAACTACTGACGTGTGAGCGTCAGCTTTTGTTAAGCAATGTTTCTATCTCATTTCCTCAGCCCGTACGAAAAGAGGTACGCGTTTCCTTCCTAATAAATAAAACTATTACAGCGCTAAGATTAATTGGTGTGCGTGTTTCCAAGCATGCGTTGATGTAAGCGTGACAGCAGACGACATCATCATGTGACGGTGAAAGCGAAGTCTTTTATTTTTCTCCCCGGTTCTCAGCCACACACAGACACGCACACAGCTTTGACCTGGGAACGTTCCTTCGGGCTAAACCACTGTCACACATGTCACATTAGCTGTCAAAGAAGCTTTCTGTCTTGTGATCTCTCACCACCCGTCCTTAACTCATCTCCTCCTCCTCATCTCTTTTAGCCTCCATTCTTTTCTTCTGTTTTGCTTTTTTTTTTGGGGTCTGGCCTTTTTATCTCCAGCCTGTCTCCTGTCCTCGCCTTTCTTCTCTCGATAACCCCTCTGCCTTCAGTGTATTTTCAACAAAACCACTGCAGTTTGACATTAAACCAGCTGCACTGTGAGCTCAGGGAAAACACATTTGCCACATTCCTCCTTAAATTGTCTCCATATCTACTTCCAAACAAGGTTAAACTGATATATCTGTTTGTGAATACCGGCATACAGTACAGCCTCCACTGATATGATGGATCATCCCACACACACACACAAAAAATAAGAGTCACAAAAAGTAAATAAATTTTGTTCATTGAGCTACTTACTGAACAGTCCATAAATCAAAGTGTAATTAGCTCAGGGGCAATTTAGAATCTCATATTTTGCTCGGCAAGACTTGTGTTTTAAATTAAATTGTTTATTCGCCAGGGACTCTTGATTTATGTTAATCTGGGCTCTACTGAGAGCAGCTGTAATCTACAGTTTATGCTAACTTTTCACAGATTTGATATATCATTGCTGTTTTGTTGTTGTTCAAGTTGTTTAACTTTGGACGTTAACACTTACTTTCCTGACAACCGCCAAAAACAAGACTAGATCTACGTGTGTACGATAGTAGTGTACCATAGCGTGCACTCCTGAAGATTATCTAAATCTTATAAATCTAGACAAAATAATCATAAATGTTACATAAACGCAATATTGAATGATAAAAAAAATTGACAGTGAATATCACAGCAGGTTAGCAAAGATTTGGTAATGTGCAATAAAAAATATAAAAAAGTCTGAAGTCAGGGCATAGCATGTAAACAAAGTCAGCCCAACACACCCTCAGAGCTACAGCCCAGACGGCCTCCTGCTCTATCGTCTCATTAGTGAGGAGTCTTTATGCTACATGCACCTGTAGTTTTCTATGCAGACATCAACATGATTACAGAGGACAACAAGTGAAAACTCTCCGCTGGAGAGTTAATCCCTGTTATTGCTGGAAGGATTCAGAAGAAAACAGCAGAAAACCTGCAGAAGCAGAAGGTTAAAGGAGAAGTGGTCCCCGTTGGCAGCAAAGCTACTATAAACGTCATCGTGTGAGCTTCTTTGCTCTCGACAAACTGTTTCCCTTTATTAACTCCCCTGAACTCTGGCTGGAACACACACACACGCCATCTCTCCAAACAAACACACACCTACGTGCATCTGGTCGCCTTGAGCGCACACACAGTCTCACACGTACAATCCTGCACAGTTTGTTTTCGCCTCTCCTCAGCTAGGCCAGGATGTGCTGGAAAATGGTCGAGTCGGAGGCGGGATAGTTTTGTTTTTGGTTCTCGGGGGACGGGGCGTGAGCAGATCTGCTCCGGCACCTCTCCGCTCTCTCATACTTTCACGTTTATCTACCCTCTGCATCCAACCTTTGTCATATTTGTGCTGGCAAACTGCGTTCAGAAACAATGGTTAGGGACAGCATGAATTTATTACACATATTTGGAGTAGAGTCTCTGTAATACTCCATATGCACATGCATGAAATACCTTCTGCATATTTGCCTAATTTGCTGCTCTGTGTTTGGTCACATACCGCTGATTTCGTACTTGAAGGAATAGTTGATAGATGACACAAAAGCACAAGTCATCACTGGCTTCCACAGATGCAGAAGGTGAGCAGAAGGAATTCATTAGACTAGACTCTAGACTCAGGAGCATTTCTTTCATCTGTTTCACCCCTGAGCTCTACACCAGGGGACAGCGCACACATTGTTCCTTTCATGACAGTGAAATAACTGCTACAATCTTACATCTCAATCCCACAGTGAAGTGATATTCATTATTATTATCGTTTTTATTATCAACATTCATTGATATAAACATGACAGATAATTAAATGCACCTACATTGTGTTATAAACAAAAATAAATATCTAAAATGGAGCTTGTGTTAAGAATAATGAGCAAACTAAACATATACATTGTCCCTACATTAGGATTATTGCTCCGTAACAGCAACACCCTCCATCTGTCTCACACACAATCATATTGCACCAATCAAACCCTGCTTTATGCTTCTTCGAAAAAACATTATGGGAGTCAAACTTTGTTTTGAGCCAAACCAGCACATTCTTGCTGTCCGTACTTACAGAAGTGGGAAGAATGGCAAAAACAAATAAAAGGGACATTTTGTTTATTTTGCATTATCAGTCTTAGAGAAAGAGTAAATCAATCCATCCGATTAAAGAAAAAGAATTTAAAAATATTATGCTGATGTTTCTCGTAAATATTTCAAATATGCAAATGTTCATAATATCAGATATCATAATATTCAGAATCCTCATAATATTATTTTGTAATTATAAACAACTTCCTAAACCCCCACGTTGCCAAAATGCTTCCACCAATGTCAGCTTCACACATGTCGCTCAGGCTGATTAAAAGTCCTACAACAGAGAAGAAACTACTTTAAGTACGGATCTGGTCGAGGAACAGAACAGACGCAACATTATAGCAATACACTGGATCCAGGAGCCTGTGACAAGATTATTTGTATATACAGTTCACATTAGGGAGAGTTAGGCAACTTTTAGATGCGGTGAAGGCAGAGCTGACTAAAGAAGAGCCTGTTCTCATGAGAGACCTGAAGCTTCCTTAAAAACAGTGGTGACAGCGATCACACAGCCTGTACCAGACTCCTCACTATGACGGAACAACACTCCCGGGGTGTGTGTGAGTTTACATTTTAGTTTTATCTCCTTCCATGTCTTGTTTATTTTAAAAAGCAAAGAAGCTGAGTCAGTGAGATGATGGTTTAGTCTTGTTGCTGGTGCAAAGTGTTGCCACTAGGGAGCAACAGGGACTGAATAAAGGACAAACGTGTTTCACTTTATGAGTCTCTCCTTGGCTTTATATATTGTATATATTAAATATATTACCTTTGTTACTCAGCTTTTGGGTACTTTTGCATTCATATATCAACAACTACACAATAGACAACTAGTTATTCATTACACATCCATCGGCTATTCACCCTCATAAAAACCGCTGTGCTGTTTGCAAGACCTGTTGCTTGACTAGCTGCTGCTTTACATTGCAAATACGCCCGTGTTTACACTTCCTCTACGCTGACAATGGTCACTATGGGTTACCTTGACTCACAACACAGGTAACCAATCACAACTCACAGGGGGGCAGGTCTGTGCAAAACAAAGAGGAAGTAAAAACTGACAAGGACTAAAGGGACCAAGAAAAAAAAAAACCAACCCCAAGACGATCCACGCTGATCTAAAGTCTGCGCGCCACCTTCCCTGGTGACTGGGAACCCTGCAAGAGAAACTGATCCCAGGTCTGTGAGCACATAGATGTTCCATGTTTGCCAAAAGGGTTACGGACTATTTCTGTTGCTCTCTTGGATCCTCCAGGCAGCTGCTGCTCTGCCAGAGCCAGGCGCCAGTTTTTAACCCACGGTAAGCCTAAAGCTCCTGTATTCTATATAACACACCTATTAGTCTACAAAGTAAAATACCTCAAACAACAAGAAGAGCTGGTAGCTCTTTGTGTGACGGTGTGTTACATTACATGTGCTGAAGGGAAAGTGAAAGTGTTTTTCTGAGAATGTGTGAGTTTCTAACCGGGGTTGATTAAACGTGGTTTCAACGTCTTGACAGAGTGGGTTTATTAGAACGACAATACACTTCAAATGACAGCTAAAGCAAACACATGTATATACACCACAAAGGTCATAAATGCTGTACGCTGTGACCGCCTGCACCGTTCCCTCCCTCTGCTCTCTACACATTTCACTGTGTGTTCATTTAACAAGGCCCAGTTACCCAGAGCAACAGGACTGGTCTTATCAGCCGTTCCCTCGCTCGCCATACGGTTATCAGCCTGGCCTAGTTCACATCCACATACGCACTCTCTGCCCCTTTCTGTCAAACACACCCGCACTCTTCTATCTCGGCTGCTGACTCTCTTACACACACACACACACACATACGTAAACTGAGGAATGAATGTTATGGGGGCTTATCAGTGTCCTTAGGGGTCTGGCAGCCACTTCACACAGCCAGATCCCAGTGCCAAGGCCACAGAGGCAAACCTATGTGACCAGAGAACTGATGAACAAGCCCTCTATGCCGTTAGAGAGTATATAAAAGCAGCAGGCTGCGGGGCACGCTGACAATGAACACAAGGCACATGGCGTAATATAACAGTGGCTGCTAGTTGAAGAACAAGAAATGCAGACGTCTGTAAGGCAGAGACATCAAATCAGCTCTTACTGCATGTCGTCATGTTTACTACATGTTCTTTCTTTTTTTTTAATTTTATAGTAAAATAATCTAACCAGCAACTCTAAATAGTATCAAAATCACATTTTCAGAAACATAACTCACTAATATTATTTTTAATGTATTACATGTGAAGTAGGTTTTCTTAATGAAGAAATTCTATAACTACACAGTTAAACCAGGTGTATGAAAAAAAAAACATTTACATATAGGAGGCAGCAACCTGCAAATACCTAAAGACATTTCAAGGCTTGTAAATGATTGTGTGGACCACATTTCTGTTATAAATAATCAATGGCTATTATATATCAAAGAGCTCTGTAAAGCAAAAAAGGAGCAGCTTCTTGGTCTGAAGAGTAAAACCCTTATTCCACTCATGTCCTATGTAAATCATTAAGCGCCAAATGACTGCAAACACCAGAGGAAGTTAAAAATGAGAGGGCCAGTGCTGGCAGAGTTGTTGGCAGCGGTTTGGCACAGGAACTCAGGAAGTGGTACCTCCTAACTGAGCTGTGCTTCCTGTGTGATAACTGACCCAAACATGTAGCCTCTATCACACACACACACACACACACACACACACACACACACACACACACACACACACACAGAAAGACAAAGACACATATTTGCCCTCCATTTGGCAGCTGGTGTGTAAAACACTCAGGAGCTGTGAGAATGTACAAAATCTTTTTTCAACCCAAACTGAGGATTTAATAGGATTAAAATATAGGAGCTCACTGATTAGAATTAATGCCTTGGAGGCGATTTGTTGACAGAGGAAGATCTATTGTCTAAAGAAGCACTGGCATGATGTCTGACAGAGTGGGCTGAAGGTAAGCGCAGGTTTGCCAACTGTGGTGTTTTGGGGGGTTTTTTTTGCTTGTGAGGGGGGAGGCTGCTACAAAACTGCGACAGGAAGAGAAACTTTATTGAGTTCACTGAATATGGATGGTCTGGTGACTCATCCAAGACAAAAAGACTTGAAGAGGCGACTGAGAGGGAGAGTTGGTCTGGCAACAGGCTGTTCTGTTCCTGCATGTCCCCTTCAGAGTCACGCTGTAAGGAATGTCCTGAAACGTTGAACATTGTGCAAAGACGTGATGTTTCAAGTCTCACACCCGCTGCTTCACCCCCTCACTCGTAACACGCAGACACTCACGCAAACGCTTCCTTCCTGTTGCTGGCTTAGCCTCTTTTAGAAGCAAGATAAGAGCAAGAGAATTATATATGTGAAAAGGGAAGTGAACTACGTCGTTATCTCGACATCTAAGATCAGAATGACTGGGTTTCTTTATTTGGAGGTTTTATTAAAATGTCTACTGACTGCATCGCACTTGACTTTTACCCCAGGTGTGGAGTTCTCCATGTGTTTGGTGTCTAACGGCTCTGATCCCCTCACACGCATGTGTCCTCGTTTCTCTTCTCTGGCAGGTTCAGTCAGACCACAGGACAGTTTAGCAGCCCCCACTTCCTCATCGAAAGCCGCAGTGGAGCGAGCAAACATGAGTTTCCTGTGACGCCTCAGTGTCTCTGGTCAATTACTTTACTCACATCACTCTTCCACTGCTGAGTTACCCTGCGAGGAACGACGTCCTTCTCGTCGTCGTGGAGGTCGTCCGGTGGATCTACACTAACCATCGCTGGGCCATTCGCTTAAGAACGTGAACCTGTGGGGATAAGACGCATCAGACCCAGGGAGCTGTTACCAGTGTTCAGAGGAAAGCTGTGATGTTGCGTTGACGCAGTTAAGCTTGTGTTGTGTGTGTGTGTGTGTGTGTGTGTGTGTGTGTGTGTGTGTGTTTGTGTTTGTGTGTGTGTGTGTGTGTTTGGGACATTCAGCCATGCTACAGCAGTCAGATCTCATCTTCGACTTTGCCAGTGACCACGTCAACATGGCACAGGTGAGTAAATGTCTTCATTTATGTTTATCTTGGAATAATAATCAAAGATCAAATTTAATGTGACACAAAGTGGAGTCTAATCTAGTTTAAGGGGATTTAATGGATTATCTCGTGTCTTGTGTTGCAGTTTGGAAGCCACCAGGATTACCCTGCGGTGATCGTGGAGCAGGTCCCTCACTCACACCTGCTGTCATATTCAGGTCTAGTGTGTGAACAGCTACAAACAGAGGACGAGCACCAGCACCTGCTCAAAGGTCAGTGAACGCAGCACGCATGCGGGCGCCAGTTCACGTTTATTGCGCTTGTTCACTTTTACGACGTTTGAAGTTGACAGGTATTTAAGAGAAGCGGTGCGCATGCGCGGCGGCCCGTATCTTAGATGGACCACCCTCCGCAAAAAAAAAAAAAAAAATTCAGGAAGTTAAACAAAACATTCCTGGTTTGTGCCTGGGAAAGACCCTAAATGAATCAAATTAGGATGTAGACGTGGTCAGTTGGATCTTCGGTGCTCATGTTATAGCTCGTTTCTCACCAGAGCTGGGAATAAAAAGTAAGTTACATCGCTTCACCGGGTGGGTTTTCTCGACATCACACTAGCCGGAGGCAGCAGCTAAAGTTGAGGCTGGCGTGGCTCGGTTAACGCAGCAAACGGCGGCACTTCAGCGTCAGATATGAGCTATTCGCTTCACTATTGCGGCTGTTGGAGGAGGGGGGGGCAGCCTACCTGCTGTGTTTCTCTGGGCTTTTAGCGGTTTGTCGTGGAGGGGGTTTGAGCTCGCGACAAACAGCTGTTAGCTAGCAGATGTGCGGTAGCTCCGTGTTCCACAGCATGTTCGCGTCAGTAGATGACCGCGACCCCCCTCCGCTGATGTTTGCCTCGAGGAAATACGGGACAAGAGGAGTTTAAGGAGCAGCCAGAACGAACAGGATCACGGTTGTTACAGTAGTTTACAGTAGTCGGCGTGTGTGTATCTGTGACCTTCCAGCTGCGATAGGACGAACTACAGTTTCTCACCAACCTAGTCTGGTTGATTTCTGTTTTGAGGACGATAATCTCTCAGAGAAAGTCGCTGCTTTAGTTTGTCTGGACATGTAGATAGTTTGGTTTAGATGTTTATTGCACAGCTGTCTCCCATGCGTTCGTGCCAATAACTAGAAATGGAAAAACCTTTACAACTGTGTTTTGCTGGGAAAAGGTCAATTTTCAGATGAACTTCTTTGCACTATTACTAGTAATATTATCAGATTACAGTCACTTTTACCATGTGGATGTGTCCTGTGCATCATCTGCTGACACTGAATATTCCACCTACTAAACACTGATCTCCATGTGCTCAAAGGTGTTTAGCTCTCTCTTCTGTTGTTTGTAGTGGAGCCATATGAAAGCGGAGAGGAAGAGACCATGGAGACGCTTGTTGCCGCGGACTCACTTTTCAACATGGACTGCCCTGACACCCTCTCCCTGGAACAACATTACTGTAAGACCTTCCTCCTGGGTTCCAACAAGTGAATATGTTCTAGCAAAACCTCACCCCCTCTATTTTTTTGATGTAGGACATGTTTGACCGTAGGCTGTTATTTTTAGACATAGTGGCCACTGTGCTGTTCGCTTTTATCAAATCTGTTTATGCCCCCTGCAGCCCAGACCTTCTTACCATCACTGGGTGATGTCATCACAACTCCTGTTACCCAGGTGACTGTGTCAGCAGAGGGGATTGTGGGAGCTGTTGACCAGTCACAGTGGCAATCATTGCACACAAGGAAGCCCGCAGCGCAGCTGCAATCCAAAAAAAGAAGTCAGTCACTTTCATGTCAGTTTGTGTGAGACTAAATTATAGCTTGTGTGATCATATTAAAAATGTACTTCTCACTGTTGGTCTACACAGGTAGGAAACCACGACATCGGAGGGCAGAGTCTCCCACACCAGACATTATAGTAAAAAAGAACAAATACAACAAAGGTACTGACAAACATGACTAAAGGACTCACGCATGTGCTCATGTCACACTGAGTGTCTAGCAACAAAACAAAAGTACAAAAAAGTCAACAAGCAAATGCTAAGGCTGCAGTATGTCTGAAGATGATCAGGCTTGAATCCAAAACTCTCATTCAAAAAAAGTAGGGTTTTTTTGTTAGTTTTTATCATCAGACATTTTTTTTTTCTCGTGCGACAAAAAAGTTACGTACTGTTCAAGTGCATTAATGTTCAGAGCACCAACCATCTCTCTCAGTATAGAGTATTTATATAGATTTATTATATTTATATTTATATTATATTATTTATTATATAGATTTTATTATATAGATTTTTTAACACTGAACTCTTCTAAAAGTCTCATCATAGTCTAATCTGTGTATCTGAGAGACCAAAGGCAGTTACTTTGGTGGGTAAATTAAATCAGAAATGTTACATATTCCATCTCTGAAAGTAACTTCAAACTGATAGAACAGGATTTGACTTGTTTATAATGCAGCTTTTCCAAATATAATTTTCCTTTTTACTCTCATGATTGTTGTGTGTGTCTTTCAGGAGGAAACACACTGTACCTGTGGCAATTTCTGATGGAGTTGCTGCAGGATCGACAGGTCTGCCCGCGGTACATCAAATGGACTAATCCTCATGCAGGGATTTTCAAGTTGGTCAACTCAAAAGCAGTGGCCAGACTCTGGGGCAAACACAAGAACAAGCCAGATATGAACTATGAGACCATGGGAAGAGCACTCAGGTATGCAACACATTGAAATACACAATATATAATTTAAAGCAACTCCAGCCTCACATCGATCTGATTTACTCTGCCCAGCATTTCAAGTAGTTATCGATATAAAGTTTCAATAAATGAGAATACGGCAGCACTTGCTAATCAGCAAGGAATTGTTTGAATTTTGGTTATAAAGGTGAGCATCACTCAGTGCCCACAGGAAAGTCTGTGAAATGAATTTGGGTTATGAGGCTTTGACATCTTTTCACATGAATATGTGTTTTAGCAAATTTCCTGTGATATATTTAGAAAAAAGAAAAGGTGTACTAAAGAAAACCGCATCTAACAGGCTGTCCCTCTTTTTCATTAATATATAGAAGAGCATTAGTCAATAAATGCCCTATAGTAAGCACAAATTGACAAGTGACAAAGTGTTTTGCCTTGTGATTTTGAATTTGAAATGTGAACAGAACAACAGCTGAACTCCTTAAACTTATACTTGACTATATACAAGTGAATATATATATATATATATATATATATATATATATATATATATATATATATATATATATATATATATATATATATATATATATATATATATATATATATATATATATATATATATATATATATATATATATATATATATATATATTAAAAAATAACGGCTGCGTTTCCCTTTTGGTTCCTTCAGCAGGTTTTAACGCAATCAATTATCCAAACTGTGAATATTTCATAAAGTTCATAGAATAATAAAAATGGGGCTCTGACTAAATTCTGAGCCAATATAGCTCTTGGTTAATATTTCAATGCTGAATCTGTGTTCATGCAGGTACTACTACCAGAGAGGAATACTGAATAAAGTCGAAGGCCAGCGTCTAGTCTACCAGTTCACCTCTCTACCCAAAGATATGATTTATATCACAGATGGGGACGGTTCCAAAGAGGAAGAAGACGATGACCATGATGATAATAGTGGCAATGATGAAGATTTGAGTGATGAGTCTGATGATGGCACAATAGTTTCTAGTGACCAGTCGGTGGAGGAAGAAGATTTACACCCACCACAGAAAAAGTCATCCAGCTCTATCCGAACCTTGGCTACCCAGCGACCCAGGCCTGCTCCGAGGTCCTCAGCCCAGCGTGAAACCATCCTGCGCCCCACCAGCTCCAGCCTAATCCAGGAGCAGCATTTGCCTATTGTGTCTGCTGAGATGCTGCGGACTCTCCAGAACCTGCAGAAGATTCAGTCTCTGCAGCCCACGGGACACGCCTCTGTTTTTAAAACAGCTCAGCTGCTGGGGAGTCTGTGTGAGCGGCAGGCTGCTGCCACGGTGGCCGTAGACACACAGGAGACAGGAGACAAAAAATCACAGCGAGGGCAGAAAACGTCACAAGCGGAGACTCCACAGCTGGTGTTGCTAACTAGCTCTGATCAATAGACCAACTCACCCTCAAGAAAACATGCACCTTCACTCCACTGACTCAGGACCAGTTACAGAGATGCACACCAAAACGTCTTAAGTGTCCATGTGGGGGATTAGATCTAGGATTATTTTTTGTATTTTAGATGATACAGTGGTAAGTAATTCTAGATCAGCGCTTCCCCCCTGACAGCTAGACGGGCTGTAAGTTTATCTTCTCAGTAGAGGTGGTCTGTTATAATTTCATTATCTCAGCCTTTAGTCTCTCTATGGCTCCATCAGCTACACCAAAGACAGACATGCACTGGAATCTACTGCCTCGCTGCACCTTCTGCAGAAACATCCTGCTTGCACTTCAGCTCCAGTGTCATGGAGTTATCTGGTCAGCACACCCTGCCCTCTTTCTCTGCCTTAACCGTTCTATCTACGTTTTCTTATTTGTACTTTGTTTTACTTTTTAACAATTCCACGCTGAAACATTCCTCTCTCTATCAAGTGGCTTTGCACTAAGGTTTGTCCCTGCTGTATGCTTGTTTTCTTAAGTGCCTGACACCCTCAGTCCACCCTGTCCCCGCTAATCAATAGTTTATTGAGGGAAAACATTCCATATAATTTTTTAAAACATGAATGAAATATGTTTGCATTGTGAAATGTAAAACAAGGGATCACTGTTATATCTAAAATAGGACTTTAGCATTGCTGCTGTTTATTGTTTATGCATCTATAGTGGATCTTTCTTTTGTTGACAATCGCCAGTGAAATGGTCTTGTATTAGTTTATTTAGCTACAGTGCCTTTTGTAGAGTAGCCTTACTGCAATGCACTTGTTCTATTTAGTTATTACACTTGTATTCATGCATATATGGTCCACTTATATGTCGATGTAATGTGTGTTATATACTGTATATCTGTGAACATGCTTGACTTTGTGCCTTGTTGCCATTTCCTCCCTCAGGTTCATAAACGGTTTTTGCTGCACTCTATGCAAGGAGTAAAACTGCTGGCGCTTTGTAATTATGTAATGCTAAGCTCAGTGTTGTCTTCAGCCTCGTAAAGCCAGCCTAGATAGTTCACCACACTCCAAAATGAAAATTGTAAGATTAACTGACCTGTTTTTGTGAGGCATAAGCATTGTAGGAGATGTTTAGTACTGTGCCTTTGGCCCCAGGGAGTGTTTATGCAAAACACTGTTTTCTCTTTGTAACCGAATAAACCATTTATTTTGCAATTATCTTGATTTGCTTTATCCAGAGGTCTCTTAAAATGTAAATTTTACTGTAATGAATTTGTAAGTTTGTAGCAGAGGGAGAGATGGAGTTTCTCAGTTTGTGTGTGTGTATGCTTTCATGCAACCCTGAGTTGTTAAAGATAATGGTCTGTGATGTGAAATAAACCTAATTTTGCTATCATCTGTGTGATCTTTATTCTTAACTATTAACCCACATTTCGTTTAGTTTCAGTGTTGAAGAGGCGTCAGAAATGCACTCAGTTTCTCAATTTCAATTATTATTTCTGAGAATTTGATTTGCAAAAAAAAATAAACATTTCATTTCAAAGGCATTTCGTTACATAGCTGCACAACATAAACCCTTGTAAAACATAAGAAGAAAATAATAATAGCTACGCTCTGTAAATAAAATCTGAGGGCGAGATTTTAATGGTGCTTTATGGAAGGAGATGAATAATTCACTGAGCGATGACTGGGTTTGCTCGTTCAATGACTCCTCCAAGCCGCTGGGGGGCGGACGCGCACGCGGAGCACTGAGCCGACGGATGTTGACAGGCTGCTGCTGGGCTCGAGCTGTGGCTGCTACCGCTAGCACGTTTCTAGCAGTCTCCGCGTCTAGAACTTTCCTGTCACTCCAGGAAAACTCCGCACACACCCGCGAGAGACCCATGGCAACTGAAAGGCAAGTCAATGGAAGCCGTTGTATTAAATGATTTGCGTTTAATACACCTGGTTGCGCTGTTTAACGGGTGCTTTCTCTTTCTTTTCTGTTTTTGCTTTAGCAGCTTTTCCGATAGCTTCATTGACGAAGATCCCCAGAAAGCTTTGCAGGTAAACATTAGCGTCAGATGCTAAACAGGTGTCATTAGCTTGTTTATAGTGATTCTTTTCGGGTATTGCCATTAAACCTTTTTGTCCCACCAAGCGTTTATTAAGGAAGTCAAGTAGGCTGTCGGTGGAGTTAAGGTGTCTTGTCTTGGCACTAACTCAACGTCTGCAACTTGCTAACCAAGTTACTGGGCTAACGTCAGTTTTTGTGTTTTGGTTGGAGGTGAAAGCTAAAAGAAACGACTAGTCTACAGTGTGTCAGTGCTGCTGTTTTATCAGTTTTCATCATCACATAAGACGTTTGTCTGTTAAATTGCTGTCTCTTTCTCTCTAGGCTCTTAATGAGGCCTTGCAAGGAGATTCTGACAAGGCTGAGTGGTTTTGCCAGCGCGCTTATGCTCACATACTTCTCAAAAATTACAGCTGTAAGCCCACACCATCAATCCTTCACACTGTCTTCATTCAACTGCCCTTTCAGATAATAACGTGAAGGAGTGTAAGAACTGCTTTGCATTTGAAGGGGTAGTGTTTGAATTAAAGCTGGATTAATGCATGTGCAAAATAAACCCAATATTTTTGTGTCCTTATAGGTGCAGCTGACGATGCCAAGAAAGCCCAACAGCTAAAACCCAGTTTTCCACTCGCATTCATGCGAACAGGGT
This sequence comes from Macropodus opercularis, assembly GCA_030770545.1. Lineage (NCBI taxonomy): Eukaryota > Metazoa > Chordata > Actinopteri > Anabantiformes > Osphronemidae > Macropodus > Macropodus opercularis. The sequence goes on from CM061105.1 coordinate 4,989,558, forward strand.
TTGTACTGTGACATGAAATAAAATTTGGGTCATAATCTACGTGTTTCTGAGTAATGGTTCCCCTGAAACTACTGCTGATTGCTGTTGCTAACATTAGTGGTTGTGCTGCTCAGATGACATTACAAACCAGTAGCACAGCAACTGTATGCATTGTTAAAAGATGTCTGTGAATTAATTAATTTCAGCTTTGCAAACTAAATCTGGTAGCCACTAAAGTACATTCTCTCCCAATTGCAGGATTGCAGAGTACCACCTGAACCGGTATGAGTCAGCACACGCAGCCTTCACTCAGGGACTTAAACTGGATGGTGAGTACCAGATATTCTTCCCACGTGTTTTTGCCATCCTGCTTATTAGCAACCACAGCGCTACAGCATCTGCTTCACTACTGTTGACTATAAAACACCGCTTTAACACTTTTATCTCTTTACACAAATAGGCAAATACAGCATGAAATCTTAGTCTAGATATTTCATTTTACACTGTGATCTTAGAGATATTTCATTGTGATTGTGTAGCAGGTAGCTTTGGTACCTCAAACATAGTTTTGGTCACCTTACTGAAGTGTGCAATGTATTTTATTGTAGTAAACAGTAGTATAATTTCATTATACAGTTAAAGCATTTCAATTATGTTCTCATAAAAAATGTCAAAAGTATAACCTTAATTGCAAAAAGTAATTGTACCTGTGATTTTCATTTAATTACAATTATGTGAACAAGGTTAGTAAAGACATTAACACCAGGGCTTTTCTCAATTTTACTCCGGTTTGTGACTAATGCAGCACACGTTAATTGTGTATGCAAGGAAAGGCAAATTGTACAATTAATATCAATAACAGAAGTCACTGTGGCTGTTGTCAAGAAACCACTTTAGATTGTTTTTAACGCCTCACTGAGGCACTTAAATATTTTTACTAAGTTCTCTAATGTCTAGCAGTACTGTAACAAAGTAAGACAGTTTTTTTTTTTTTTTTTTTTAATTTCCATAGAGTCTTGCAAATCATTTGAAGTCTGGATCAAACGGTGTGAGGAGATGATGGAGAGTAAGTAGATGACCTGAAGTATTTGTGTGATCTGTAGCAAAGACTAGACTTGTATTTAGAGCATGTCTTTAGGTTTATAATAATACTAAACAGTTTTTTATGGTCAATTTTCATTTCGGTTGTTTTAATTCATTGTGCATTTTCAAAGCTGGTCTTTCACTATGTGTGTACACACACACACACGTTATGTAAACACACACACACGCGCACACACACACACACACACACACACACACACACACACACACATACACACACACACACACACACACGTAGTGTATAGTCTATAAAGCAGTTTCCTTTTGATGTATGAACAGTATTTGCTCCTTGCTGTCAAACACTGACTTAAATGGCACAGTCAGGAGCTGATCAGCCCACCTGATCAAACAAATGTACACAAACACATCGATGAATATACGGTCTGTTCTCAAAGTGCTGGTGTGATGAAGATGGTCTGCTTAGTCCAATAAAAGATGCATGCCATGTGTGGATGGTGTGTTTCTGTTTGCCAGTGATGCCTGGGCCCTCTGGATCACCTCAAGTAAACAAGAGCATGAGTTTTGACAAACACGCTTCACACCCGCATGCACACGTTCTCCCAGGAGCAGTATGATTCATCAGAGTTAACGTTACTGATGTTTGAAAAGCCCCCAATGAGACCCAACTCCTTCATGAGCCTGTTCACAGACAGCGCACACACAGACAAATGTGCAGTGGGCTGTATATCACCCACCTAGCCCTCTTTAAAACCTGAAAGTTCCCTACTTGCATTTATTCATGTTCACACCAGGAGCAGCCGTTGTTTCTTCAGGTGACAGCGCGTGTTTACCGCCAACCAACCCAGACGGGACCTGCTTATTCCATCACATGTGGCGCCCTGCTTATATCAACACTCACAGACACGCAGGCAACCATGCAGCGTTTCTCTCCTCAACCAGCCCCCTCCTCCTTCCTCACCATGTCAAACGCGACCTCATTAAGACAACATTACCACTCCTATCATCTCATCTCTCTGCTCACCCCTCCCGTAATGAAGTCAGTAAATAATGTATGATAGCATGCTGTTAAGTGGTGATCAGACTTGTTTCAGCTCACAGGGCCTATAATGGGCGTGGATGGACCAGTAAACAAACTGGTGGCAAAGCTGAAAGCATGAATGTCTCTCTACGTAGGAGCATATTTGTCTGATATGTATAGTGGACTAGGTGAAATGTCGTGTCACGGTTTTGTACTTATCACAGTTTAGACACAAAAGTTTGGTTTGTGCGGTTAAATATTTTCTTAGATTATTCCACTTGTCACATACCTTGATGCCTTCTCTTTACAGGCAAAACACAGGACAATAGCGTCAGCACGGTGAGTTTCTCTGCATGGACACCTGGGGGCAATGTTGCTCTCAACATCAGTCAGAGACTCAGCAGTCTTCATGCTCCTGCTTTAAAGGGAGCCTTACTTCTCTTGTTATGTTGTTTTCTCATTTGTGTGGTTTTTGTTTAATGCCTCTGCTTTCTCACCACGCTTTTCCCGTCTAATTGTCGTCCTGCCTCGGGGGCTGAATGACCCAGCAGACACCAGCAGTCCCACCTGTGAAGTAAGTGCTTAGATGTAAATAATGCTTTATCTATGCATCTGTTTTATGTCTTCACTGCTTACGTTATTTATTATGGCAGCTTAAAATTGAACCAAGATTCAGTGCGCAAAGCAGCTCCATTCAGTTTAACTGTGTGATGAACAGCTGCTTTTTTATTTGATGTTCGTTTGACGTTCTAAGGATATAAATATTATTCTTCTAATCATCATGCTAGTGGTTAGAATAGAAAAGTCCTCAGAGCTGATATTTGTGTGCTATTCAGGCTTTTTGATCACTTGTGTTTGGCTCCCGCAGACATGACTGGTACCAAACAGATTCTCACGTCATTGTCACAGTCATGGCGAAAAACGTACCCAAGGACGGTGTGTGTGTCAACTTCATGGAAAAAGAGGTATAAGCGCACATTTAAATGTAGAATTGAAGTGAGAGTCTGTGTTTTCTGTGTATGTGTGTGAAACAGAGCTGGGTTTGCTCTTGGGTGTTTCCTCAGGGGGGCCCATTAGATGGGTCTCATACACACATACTCCCTCTCCCCATGGACCCAACTATGCCTCCAGTGGTACCTTGTTAACATTGCCCCCAAAGTAGAGATCTAAGAACAATTTACCCTACCCAGTTTCTCCAGCCTCCTAATTGTCAGTAGATAGAAGCCATAACTGATCTAGGATCAGCCACACAGCCCTCTGGGGACAACCCTTGTTCTTTTCTATTTTTCTCTTTTCTTTCTGTCTTTCTACTTCTTCCCCTCTCTCGGAGGGGTAACTGCAGGGCACCCCAGGGAACAGCATTGTCTTTCCTAATAGAATAACAAACTGAGTTTACCCTATTTCAAAAGAAACATTCACTCGCTCTGAATCACACAGTCACTTGTTTAACTCCCTCTGTGGTGTGAAGTACAGATAAGTTCATATATTTTTTACTAGGTCAGTACATACAAAAGAAATTAAAGATGAAAGGCTGTGGTTTCAGTTATTTTCCCTGGTGACTGTGTGCAGCAGCTGTATACCTACAGACAGTGCAGGAATTCAACTGGAAATGAATATTAAGGCTTTGATAGTTTTGTGGAAATTGCCCGAAAGCTACTCCAGCTAACTTTCTAAGCTTTTATCCCCGATGAACTACTTTTTGCATTAATTTGGTCCCAAACCAGAAAAGTCCACTTTTAGTAAAGTCCGACATGATGAATTGCAAGTTAAAGTTATGTAATGCTTTTTTGGAGCAGCATGCAGTGTTCTGGTGTGTGGAAGCAGCATTTTGCCAGGTGTTGACCATGAAAGCAGCGTGAGGATTTGAGCCACAGCCAAGGCTATGTTCCTCAAAACCAGTGAGCCTACCACCCAGCCAGTCATCCAGTTCCACTGTGTGACAGGCTGTTAGGAGCTGTCCAACACCCTCTCATCACTGGTCACTCTATGGCTGAAGGGGACACAGCAGAAGACTCCCGGCTATCGCGCTTGACACATCAGTTGATTAGTTGATAACACACTGACCCTCGTCCTCACCCCTTATCCTTCTCATTGTTTTGTTTACCATCACAATTTAGTAAAGTATTTAAAAAAAAAACTCCTAGAGAACAGTTTGGGTTTTCAACCCCACCTGCTGCAAAGTTCTGTGTCTCTCCTATATTAATAGCGACTCCCAGATGCCTGAAGGTTGCATCAAATATCGACGTCTGTCTTCTCGTCCTCTCCTCAGTTATTGATTCTAAAAGCAAATCAAGTTTACACTTCAACTAAATTTTGGTTTTGGAGAACTAGTACGCTCCTAGTAGTCGTGCTATTATCCTGAATACAGTTCTGCGAAGACGTCACAAGGTAATGAGGTATATATTAAATGTATTTTTGTCTTGTTGTCTTTAGCTCAGTGCTACTGTACAGCTGGTGTCAGGGGACAACTACAGGCTCCAGCTCCACCTCCTGCATCCCATTGTTCCTCAACAGAGCAGCTTCAAGGTCCTCGCCACCAAGGTACTGCGCCCATGCCATCCATCTATTTTTATTTTTTTAAATCAACAGCTAGTTTATGTTTAGAAAGAGGTGATGGTGGGGCTGTCCGGTTGTTGGACTGCCACTGGATAGTTTTTGCTTTCAGATTGCAACATTAATGGTAGTCAGATCCTCGCAACTGTTTAGCCTTGTTCTCAGCATGAGGAATTGGAAAAGGACCCCTCACTGAGAGAGATCTTTGCAAAGTGGCAGCATTGTGTTGTGGTCTGAGAAGGACTGTTATTTCTTATTGAACATGGGAAAAACACATTCAGAAGACACCTCAAGACCAAATTAAAAGTGTGGAAAATGGGTATTAGATCATTGATGGGGGGGGGGGGGGGGGGGTTATTCTGGGATATAGGGCTTTAGTGGACAAACATGTACGTTTTGTCTTCAAAGACCAAACCCTCAAGAAACGTACTCACTAGTCATATGGCGTTAATGCGTTAATGATTATTTAATTGTTCCTTTCAGGGTAATGTCGGGAAACATGATACATGGTTTGTTGTGAAAGAGCAGGTGCAAACTAAATACATGTTGTATTAGTACTTTTGTATTAGATCTTTACAGAATGTGCAAAATAACAGACTATATTATTCTTACGTGTTTATGTTGCTCTAAAGAATAATTTGGTTATGTGTTAGTTATGTGGTTTTTTTTTTCTAAGTGCATCTTTTCTGATCATTAATTACATTCTGTGTAAGTACATGTCCTTATCAAACTCAACAAGCAGACCGAACCCATGTGTTTTCAAGCAGCTCACTGAAGCTGTGACTGATCATCACTTGGGTTAGCGCTCCGAGATGAACATCTTAATGTTTTCAATAATTTAAAGCGGTATGAAGTCGTCTGTCACTATCTATAATTCCTTAATGCCAGTAAAGCTTACAGTAGCTGGCTAGTAATAAGAAAATCCACTCTCGCTGTATACTCCGCAGCTCCTGTGGAGACGGTGAAGCACTTCATCTAAGCAGCAGCTAACAGGAGATTCACACATGCACAAATCCTCCCTCCTACACACACAGCATATACACGTATACACCGTGTTAGAGCTGTAGTCACAGAGTTTCTCAGGACTGTTTAAGGTGATTATGGGCCTAATGAGTAGGAGGGGTGCTTCTTAGTATAGGCTAATTAGTGTGTATTATCACAGATGTGGACTAATGAGTGCATGGGCTGAGTGTGCTGATTCAGGGTTTAGACGTCTGTCAGGTTTTAGCCTGGATCAGGAGGCTGCAGTGTTATTCTCTTTTTAATGATGAAAGGGTTTAGAGTTTTGATGTGTAGTCGATTTGGACTTGTCAGTACAGCGCAATCCTTTTTTTGGACTCCAGTTTACGGTTAGGAACGTTTATTCTGATTGTGGTCAATCACACGGCACCTTTGGAAGCGTTCCTAAACATGCGCAACAGAACGTCTATTAAAAAGGTTTTAACTTCAATTCAGGTGCAAAGGTCACAAATACGTCACTCTTATAGTGTAGCAATAAATACTGTGCCCTGAAATTCTTGTTTAGGAAGCAGCTTATAATGTTAAATGTGCTAAAAAAGTAATGCCTTAAACATTATCACTATAAATGGCAATAGATGACCTTTATATGGAATAAAATAGAAATTCACAATACATATATAAGCCTCCTACACAAGTAGAGGGGTGGGATGAGCCAATCTTTTTACTTGTAATGCATTAGAATGTATAAAAATTTAATTCAACCAACAGCAGTAATTGGAGTTGCAGAAAATAAATAAATGTGGTCTTAACTATGAAAATGTCACTAAGCTTCTGAAAGAAATTTCTGAGGGAACAACGTGGCCAGTGATCACAGGCGTTAAAGTCAAAGTCTATATGTGACTGTGTAGTGAGGGAATTTGAGCAGTAGCATTAAATGGCCCAACCTCTGTATAGTGTTTGCAATATTTCCACCGGTTACACTCTACCGTCTAGAGGCTGACCTGCGCAGAATCTGGCCCCTCTTAAAAACACTAGCTCACTTTCTCACTTTTCCATGGCAACCGCAGACATTGCATTCCAGAGGTGCTCGTGGGTTGCAGCTTAAACAAGAGCTCGGTCTTAGAAGGACAGCGGGTGAAGATGGTCTCAGACTCCCCCTCATCTCTCTCTAGTCTGTTTTTGCTTTTGCTTTTGCTTCTTCATTATCTGCGTCTGTTGATTTGTGTCTTTGTGCCCCTTCACAGACACATTCGGTCTTTTATCTCACCATCCTATAAACACACACACACACACACACCTCTCTACCTCTAGGATAACAGGGGAGTGTGTGTTTAAACCCTCCTCCTCTCCAACAAAGCCCCGACTGTTCCCTGGTCCACTGGGTTCCTCTGGTACACATGGGTTTTCAACACACAGCTCACAAGTCCTTCATGTTAATTACAACATTCCGACATTTAAGATCGCATAAAAGCTCCTAAGTCCTAATAAACTTTACAGGTGAAGTACATGCATGAGACTGCAAACAGAACAAACTGAGCTGCTTTCTCCCTGCGTTTCTCATTTAAATCTTTTGGAGCAGTTTAATTTTTCTGAAGCCAAGGAGCCACTGGGGGGAGAAAACATTTAAATGAACAACGGCATCAGCAAATCAAGTTTCCCCCGATTGGCATGCATCTCTAATGAGCATAAAAAAAAAAAAAAAGCATTGCCCTTGGAGCTGTTGATTCCTAACCAATGTTGGTCTGTCTGTCTCTGTAATAGGCTGCCCTGCACTGTTCCCTCCAATGTTTACGCTTCATCTCCTCGCTGTCTTTAAAGACATCTTAGCAGGGGGAGGCTAAGCTGGCCACGAGCGTGCGCGCACACACACACACACACAAATACAGAGACTGAGTGGTAATCTTTCAACACACATGTGCCATCTATTCAAAGAATTCACTGTGTGTGTGTGTGTGTGTGTGTGCGCACGTGTGTCGTCTGTAGCACATTATCGTCAGTGCGACCTCCTCCTGTCCTCCACCAGGACAAACATTCCAACCACAGGGGTCACCGTGACAACAGGGAGCCAATTACACACCAGTGTGTTTGATCAGAACAGACGGCTGATGCGCGCGTGCGCACTCTCGGATGCACGCACACACATTCAAAGTAATTTTGAATCTGGGTTCTTTCAGTTCCAAACTCGTCTCTTTTCGGCAAAAGGCTAAAGTGGCGTCTCCCCCTTTAATTTGCATGCCTGTCAATGTCTGAGAATGTTTCGATTTATTTCATTTATTTCTCTTTTTTTAGTCCGATTTGTTTTGAAATCTGCAAGGATCTGGAAAAAGAGGCAGAAGATGCTGGATGAGAAGTCGTGGTGTGCAGGGGAGGGGAGGGTGACAAAGACATTTGACAAGTAACACGGGACCCCAGTGCCCCTCTGTAAATACTATGTGTGTGTTTGTGTGCGTGCGATGTGCAGTATTGTATAGTCCAGCCCCTGGGGTCCTGTGGGTGGTGGCCCCTGTATGTAGCTGTGCTGTCACATCCCTTTACAAGCCTCCTCTTCCTCTGTCACCCAGACAGAAACGCAGAGAGACACACACACACGGCGCCTGGACTGCCATGTCTCCTAAAAGCCAGGAAACACAAATGTGGCAGCATATTAATGTTGTATGGCTTAGGAGCACACATAGAAACACACACATACAGTACAGGGCCTCGGCTTGAGTGATGCTGCCCTTCGCACAGCAAACGAAAATCACTCAAGACATTAAAAGACACCTGCGACATTGCCTTGCGATTTGCTTGGTGCGTTAACACGGCGGTCTCTCAGACGTGCATGTTTTTTATGATTCTAAACCAATACAATTAAAATTGTCAGACAGGCGCATGATTTGCTGGCTTTTTACAAACCAGCAAGATAGATGGACTGAGATTGTCTTAGTCTTTAATATCAGCATATGAATAATTATCTCCTGGACAATTTAACAGCACCATGGGTATAAAGTGTGATTATTACTTTGTGTGCACATAACTGGATTTTGAGCTTGGTGATTGGATTTTTAACACAATGTACCCTTGGAGGTTAAATTCTTTTCTTGTGTTTCCCGTTTCATACACTTTTTATACTGGTTCATACATTTGACCTTTTCTCAAGGGACCCGACAGTTTTTCGCCCATTATTTCTATTAATGGTTCTGTTGCTTTATGTCATTGGAAAATGAATAAGACAGAGCAGCATAACTTCACCAACCTTTACAAACTCTATAGGCCTTGACTAATATGACTCACCTTTTGTAGCAATGTTTCCAATGGTGATTGATTTTAAAGTTGAAGTCATTTTGTAAGAAATATTGGCCTGAAAGAACTTTAAATCTGTGGCTATTGAACAAATGGACGGAAAAGATTTTCTGCACAGAAAAATAACGCAACGCACACACTCTACAAGAAACGTGTAGGGAAAAGTAGCTTGACGCACCGAAGGATGAATATGAATTATTTGGGCAGTAACCTGTATTCTCAGCAGAGCTCTTCTTTTTTTAGTTCCTCAGTCAGGTGAGCCAAAAAGTTAATTTCGGACACTGCACAGATGCCTCGCTGTGCACAGGGCCCTCTGTGGGACCGAAAGCGCTGACACATACCAAAGAGATCTATCAGTGTACCCGCTACTCACACTGGCTCACCTCAGAGAGGAAAGTAGCTGCGATCATACTGTCTTACTTCCCTCAATCTGCTCCCCTCACTCACGCTTCACTCAGTACCAGTCAGTGTCTCTGCCTCCTTGTCTAGCTCATGGTTCCCCTCTTCCCCTCTGGCACCCTCATAAATGAATCATCACATCGCCCAGCAGAGCAGAAATGTTCCTTAATTGCACCGACATAAGCAGTGCTGTCTTTCAAATCAAACACACACACGGGTGGTGTGTGTGTGTGTGTGTGTGTGTGTGTGTGTGCGTGTGCGGGGACACATAGCATTCCAGCTCGCATGTCTCACTGGTACATACCCTGTCAATGCAGCTTAGTGTTTAAAAGCGTTTGTCCATGTCTTCTCTCCACTCATTGTTTTCCTCCTCTCTCATGTTCTCCTGGTGTAATGATCAGACGCTGCTGTGTGGAATTAGGATCCACCCCCACCCCCACCCTCCACCTCCCACTCCCGCTCAATCTCTCACACTGGCCCTCTGGCTGACAGGCATCTCGTTAGTGCAGTATGTCTGTCAGTGAGGTTTGAGATTGAGCTGTGCCCCCGCATATCCCTGATGTCTTTCTCTCTCTCTCTCTCTCACTCACACACACACACTCTCTCTCAGTCGCAAGCTGAGCTCACGACGGCACTGAACCATCTCTCTGGCCTCGATAATGATCTGATGTCCTGTACTTTTAAGATGCCTCTCTAATGGAAGCGTTATTTTTGTCCCACACAACAAAGAAGGCCATTTTGTTTAACACTGTTATCTCCCTTGTTCCTTTTTGTTCTTTCCTCTCCTTTCTTTCTCTGTCAGGTGGAGATCAAGATGAAGAAGACAGATGCCATCAGATGGGAGAAGCTGGAGGGAGAAGGACAGGAGTCTACCATCAAACACTTCAATCCTAGTCAGTCCACAGCTTCGGCATTTACTCTCCTTCCCCCCCGACTATCCTCCCGTCTCTGCTCTCATCACTCTGTCTCCCCTTCCTCCTCAACCTTGTCTTATTTCTCTGCAAAGATCAATATAAGCTCCTGTGTTTGTCTGTTCGGCACTAAAATGAGAGTGGGCAGTCAAGCCCTGCGAGTGTCTTTCATTATACTGACGGCAAAAGTAGGCAGGGAGAAAGAAAGGCATGACAGCGAAATATGACTCAGTATTTTAGCCCACACATGCCTATTACTGACAGGATTAATTACTTATATAAGTGCGTGTGTGTAAGGGGGAGTAGAACTTAAGTGGGAAGCCCAACTATCTTTCCCAGGCAACTAGCTCAGCCTGCAGGATGCCCTGTTTGTGAGTGGCTGATTCTAACTGGGACTACTGTTACATTGAAATATGATATGACATCTGATTTTTATGGGATCACGTTGCCCAATGTCCACACTTGGCCTGAAAATGTCTACAGTGTGTCTGGCAGTATATTTATGTAAATCTGGGTCTGGATTACATTTCCCGCTCTCCCTCTCCTTCTCTTTGTTGGGATTATAGTTGATGTATTGCATCGAGAAAATACAGAAATCGAGTCACATCGTGATGCCTCAGCGTCTGAGCGAATTCGGACCTAGCATTTGATACATCTGGCTCCAATGTGCCGATAAAAACCTTATTATTTATCATTATGCGAATCATGTATGAAAAGCAATAAACGTGTTGCATGAACTGTGGCCTTTTCCCTCCTGCATTAGATCAGTACCCGTCATCCTCCCACTACACCCACAAATGGGACAAGATGGTGGTGGACCTCAGTGAAGAGGAGAAAAATGAGAAGCTGGAGGGAGACGCTGCGCTCAACAAGCTCTTCCAGCAGATCTACTCCGACGGCTCAGATGAGGTCAAGCGAGCCATGAACAAGTCCTTCGTAAGTGGTCCTGTAAATTGGTGTGTGTCATTTTTACTGACAGCAGTTGTCCTGCAGACACAAGTAGTGAAATTAAAGTTACAGGTATTACTAAAGTGGAAATTCACTTTGAATAATTTGGTTACGTTTCTTGCTTAATGCAAAAGGCCAGTGTACCAATTTTACTTACGTGAGCTGTGAGCTAAAATGTCAGAGGGTGTATATCTATGGATGTGTGTTCTCAACTCAGAGCTCATCAGAAACTCAAAATTACTTTAGTGCTCTGAAAGCAGTAACAGATCTCACACTTTGCTGCAAAGCGGTCAGGTCAGTCAGCTGTAGACAGCACTGACTGCAGGTCTGTCTGCTGCCTTTCAGCAGAGTGAGCTCACCTGCTTTGTACTTTGACTTTGATAAATATAGGAAGTCGTCAAAGTAAGTGTCTGAAATTGGATCGTGCCCACAAGTGACCAGTCATTAACACTGGTACTTTAATGTCTTTAGAAATCACTATTAAAAACCAGGCTTGTCTGTTTCACTTCTGCTTCTCCAAGATGAATACACAGCCTCCCAATATGTAGAGTCCACTACAGAAGAATATATATATGTATTATATATACATACACACACACACACCACCAATTTATGTATTCAAAAGCATCTGAATGAATGAATTGTGATGTTTTTAATACCTGGTTGCAAAATCCTTTGAAGTCAACAACTGTCACAAATGCATCACTAGATGCTGGGTTTCAGTGTCACTGTCATGTCTTTACCTCAGCTGTCTTTAGTTCCTTTTTGCTTCTGGAGCGTTGAATGATTTGCTTTAGCATCAGAAACAGAGCTTTGAACTTTGCATTGACGGTTAACATCAACGGATTCCATATAGAAATGCCACACTGGAATTAGAACTTTATTTTCTAAACTCCTTTTTGGTGGCCTCCAGTTAAAACAAATACTACCGTGCGTCTGTCTTTTGCCAGAATCGCGTTTTCTTTACATCCGGCCTTCAAAGTTAGCGCGACCCGTCTGTCTGAACAGTCACAGTATGTGAACAGGACAAACGCTGTCGCTGTCTGTAAATGAAAGCATAAACAGAGGTTTTTATTTACACGCCTGTGATCCACACATCATTATAAGTAATGTGGTACATACGCGACTCCTGCAGCTGTAACAGATTGTCTGGTTAATGAGCTTCCGTAAGTGTGTTTGTGCGTGAGGGTGGGCGATAGCAGCTGAATGTTGATTTGTGATCGGGGTGAATCAGTACTTGGTGATAAATAATATGATCTCATGATGCTGGAATAAAACTGTACACAAAAAGGATCGGCTGTCCAGCCATCTTAAAGGTCAAGTGGTCGTTATAATGCTGAGCAGAGGACCCCTAGGAGTCTAAAGGTCAGCCGGTATGGAAATCACATTTGGCTTTTTTGACCTTTCTGCATATTATAGAAAAGAATTGGACTGATAATTATTGTGCAGAATTCTACCTTGTTCATTCGGACTTTTGGAAACTCGCAGCAGTGGACCTCCCTGAACGCTAAGCGCCTTTAAGCAGAGAAGGTGTTTGCATAACTGCTAATATACTGACGGATCTTTCCACACTGTGTCTCTCCTGTCTGTGCAGATGGAGTCAGGTGGTACAGTCCTGAGCACCAACTGGGGAGACGTGGCCAGGAAAAAAGTAGAAATGAAGCCACCAGATGACGTTGAGTTCAAGAAGTACTGAGTATCTTCCTCTTCTTTTTTTTTTTTTTTTTTTTTCTTCCTCAGTCTTTCGTCATATTTTTGCTCTGAGCTCCAGCAGGGGGTCCTTGTTGCTCTGCAGTCTGCCTGCTACATCCACCTCCCACTCCTTGGTTGCGTGTTCGCTCCGCACCACACGTGACCTACTCTCTCTGCAATACCATAAAACAAGGTGGTCTGAATAGTCTGAGGAACAGGTTGGTTTACGTTACCAGCTTTTATAGGCTAGCGGACTCGAACGGAACTATGGCCTGAATCAAAATGTGACTGATTCCACCTTCAGATTCTTCTTTTCTTCTGCCTTTCTTCTCTGAACACCCGTAGCCTTTCCATTTGGTGGCATTTCATGACTCTCTGGTATCAGCACTTGGATGAAACTGTAAAAACATGCAGCATGTTGTTTTCTTGTATACTCGGTAGAAAGTTAACGGGGATACTCTGCAAACGAACTTGTCTGGACTATCTGTGGCGTGACACACACCAGTGGCTTTGGTGTAAATAAAGGATTTGTTGCTTAGCTCACAAACTTGCCTTGTGTTTTACGGTTCATTTTGGACAGGTTGGAAAGTGTCTGAAGAGCAACAACAGCAATGTAATATGACAGAGAGCCATGCTTTATTATGATGTGCTGGTGGGGATGAAATGTGGCATTAGTGATATGAGAGCAGGCCGTTCAGATATGGCTGACAGCTCGAGGATATGGTTTACGTATCATGCTTCGATAGGTATCGCGTTGGAGAGCTCAGAGCAGTTGGCCAGCAGACGCGGATGCAACCCTGAGGTGGAGCCATGATTTGCAGAAGTGGGAGAACAGCTACCTCCCCAGTTCTCCAACTACATATATGCCGCAGTTGTATCTGTGAGGGGGCGTCCTGCCAACGCTACAGAGCATTAATATGGATCAGCCTCCTAACCGCATCATCAAGCCTCTCACACTGAGTTAAGTGTTAAATTCATCACACATCGTTTCATCTCTCGCGACGATCAAACGCCCGTTTGTGGCACTGGATGGAGCTCTTAGCTTCATAACACACACACACACACACACACACACACACTCCTCCACTAGCCCTGACACACACAAACACACCGCCCCCATGCTTACCCCCTACCCCTGCCTGAGGCTGCTCAGTGACATCAAAAGGAGCTAAGCGCTTTGCATCGTGGGTAATATCTGGGAGCGTGACGGCTACAGAGTCTTTAGTCTCATTAAAGAGTTCTAGAGCTGCAACTCTCACATTAAAGAATTCTGGAAACTTCTTTCTGCTGATATCTTTGGAGCAACTACCAGATGTGACATCTAAAAACACGGACAAGTATCGAGTCTAAAAGAGAGACGGCTTGTTTCCAAAATAAGCCCAGTGATGAGCAGCGTGTTCTTACTAAGAGCAACTCAAGTCATCTGGCCAGTGGCACAACAAGAGGCGCAAGGCGTTATTTAAAAAAAGTTTATTCCATGTTATTGCACTTTTGAGATAACTTCAATGCAGATAAAATTACAATTATATGCAAGTTTCTGAGGGAGTAAGGCGAAATAGGAAAAGAGTCAAAAGATTCCACAAAAAGTCGAACAAACATCAGATCTGTTTCAAGAAGCTGACTGCTGTTAAAATAACCTGAAACCTATGCATTTATTTACATCAGCAATGAATAAGATAAAAGGCCTGTTTCTACAGTTAAATGCTGAAATGTAATCCTACTGTCAACAGATGTCTCTGGGACGTTTCATATTGTATCATAACCTGCTGGACGTTCTCTTGACAGTATGTTGTGCTGTGCTGCCGATAGCAGGTATGTCCTTCTTTTAATAAGACAAGCGGTGAAGGGTGCAGACACTTTGTACTTTTCTCTGAGCGTTTGTGTCCCAGATTCTGTACCGTGCATTTCTAACGCGTGGACACGGTTACCTACAGTAAATGATAATCCTGATCCCTCCTTTACCTTCTTTTCCCCTCCTGGATTCTACCATTTTTTCAAGGTGGGTGGAGCGTCTACACCAGACCCAGAATGCGTGCCACCCACCAGCTGCAGGGCATGACCACTCTACACACCACTCTGCAGCCTCTGTAGTTGTACGGATACGGCTCGAATCCTCCCAGCGGCTCGCAGACCTGCAGGCAGTGGGTGTACCCGCGGCGGCACTCGGCACAGCACACGCCCTGATGGTCCAGCGCGTGGTAGATCTTCATGGTGCCCTCCTCGCCCTCGAGGCCTCTCTGAGAGGAGACAGACAGGACGGTTGTGTCAGAGGATAGTTTGCGTGTGGCATCCTGCCATGTGATACCGTTCATCCCTACTGACGGAGAAGGCTCATTTTAGGCTAATTAAAAATGGATTTCCGACAGGCGGGATGGGGAGGAGGAGATGTTGTCAGATGTGGGTTTTTGTTGTCAAATATTTTCTTTTTCAACTTGCAGAGCGCTGTTTACCCCCTTCTGCGGCTGTCATGAGTGCGCAGCAGTGTTTGGGGGGGGAGGAAGGGAGAGAGATTAGAAAAAGGGTGAGGATGGGTGTCTGAGAGGTGTATGCGTATGTATGGGAGTCTGTGCTCAGCAGGGCAAAGAGGCCACAGGAGGGGGAGGTGGGGCTGTGGAATTATTCATACAGCCTCAATGCTGAATGGAAAGCTTTAGACAGCTTCACATAGAAAGTGCATGCGCAGAAAGCACACCCCCGCATACACTCAGATTAGCAGTGACAATCCGGGGCCCTCCGCCTTGACCCCGGCATCTGCTGCCGCTCGCACAGCTGTGAGAAACTCTCCTCTGCAAAAGCCTTCTCAGGTAGCCCTCAGATCCGAGCGGACAGCCGCGAAGCCCGCATCGCGGACGAAGGGGGGGGGGGGCGCGCAGGTTTGGTTGCGTGACTCACCTGGTAGGGGTTCTCCAAGTTGAACTCCACTTCCTCGTCCACCTCGGCCACGGCTGCCTGGCGGCGCTCGCCGGGGGCAGCCCTCCGCTTCCTCCGCCCGCCTGCACACATCACAGCCTCAGTATCTGACGGCAAACCAAATTTCGGAGCAGAGTGGCTCTAATGTGACTCGGCTACTTATTGTGCGGCCGTTTCTGTGGCAGGATTTCCAAGTCCTCACATGAAGTACAATAAAATGGTGTTTGGAGAAATTCTGACCTCCCAGCAGGCTAAAAGTTGTACACTTGCTAGCTGGGAAACTTCTAAAGGATTGTTTTAGCCTGTTTTTCTTTAACAAGGCTTTAACAACTAAAACGTCTTCTTTGTTTTAGAACATAATATAGGTCACACTAACCGTCCGATTGCTTACTGCTTGGGTAGGTGGGACGGAGCCAGAAGATTGGCAGCTCTCTGCACAAGTCCTTGATCTTGTTGCTGAGGAAGGTGGAGTCAGAGAGCGGGGTTTCAGCCGCCACCCAGATCAGATCCTCGTCAAATTTGGCCGGCATCACCTCATCCTCCTTCGGGGGGTGAAGACAAAAGAGAAGTGCGCTAATACCCCCAAAACACATCTCAACAAAACATCTGGCAGCCAGAGGCGTCATTGCTCACTTGTTTATGTATTGTGATACTAGCTGCCCCTTTAAATAACCCACTGTTTGTGCATTGTGCCCAAGTCTAATCTGTATTAATGCTGCGCTGCTAATGCTTCTTAGAACAGCATAATATGAAGCAGCAAAACAAGCCCTTGAGGCTTTAGCATACAGATTTTCCTCCACGCTCACATTTAGCTGTATACACAACGTCAGGACTCATCAACATGAGAAGGCAGGGACAGATTGGAAGGGCTAAAACTTCTGCTTTCTGCAGATGAGCCAGTGAAGTTTGTTAGAGGAGAGACTGTGTAAACATATAGTCTGTATCCACAGCCTGCAGGTAAAACAGGAATTCTGGGGGGAATGATTTTGCCCAGAGGCATCTGTTCCTGCAGGGCTGCACTGCACTGGCCACAGTCATGTTTAGGGAATGTTATTCTGCAACCACTCAGAAATGCTGCTGCTATTTTTTTTTTTTTTTTTTTTAAGCCAGCTCAAATGATTTTGCTGGAGGGACAAATAAAAGTGGGGGTCCTTCTCCGCTGCTCGACCGATAAGCGTTTATCTGACCCAGTCTCTCTGGATGAGGGTGTGTGTGTTGTGTGTGTGTGTGTGTGTTGTGTGCATGTGCGCGATCTTATCTCACCCACATTTGCCATCACTCTAAATTATAGCAAATGACCAGCCTGCAGCAAGCATTAGAACATCTCTGTGTCTCCACACACACCCGGGAAACGTGAAGCCAACGATCATTTATGAGGCGAAGAGAGGTAATAACACAAACACACACAAAAGCACCAACGTGAATTAAATGATCGTTTATGAGGCAGACAGAGGCGATAAGAGCAGCTCTGCGTGATAATTAATTTTGCGAACGCGTGCGAGTGCTTATAGCCGTGCGCGTTCACGAGGGCAATGCTGGTGATGTGGATTTATGTGGATGTGAGGCTTATGGAGAGTTCAATGATTTTAATTATCAAACCGCTTCAACTGAACAATCACAGGCAGTGAGCTGAGATAACAGCTCACGTGCACACATGGCCTCGTATATTCAGCGTAGACATTTATAATCAGAATATAATCCACCGAGCTGTTAATTGATGACAACTCAGGCAGGAGTATCACCTTTACTCCCTGCAGATCATTATCTCAGGTGAGTATAAACAATGCAGGGATCAAAAGAACAATAGAGTTGATGTTCTCATAAATGACTAATCAAACAGTGATTGGGAAGCCATGTTTGGAATAACCCCATATTCCCCTCTGCCGTGACTTGCTATGTCTGTACTCCATGTCAAAATAGGAATGTCGACTGAAGTGGACCAAACCAATGCAAAACACATCAAACCAGACGGCGCCAACCCACCAGCTCAAACGTCATCGAGTCCTTGTCGAGAGCCTCCACGTCAGGCAAATGTGCCTTCATCTGGGTCTTGATGTAGCACTTGTCCCCTCCTGAAAACCGGATCCCTGTGATCCCCTGGAAAGCAGGACGCAAACAAAAGGCTGACGGTAGAACGCCCAATTTAAACCAACACCATAAGTAAACTCCTTTTTTTAGTAAGAAGTTCACAATATTAAAGTCCAATATGATTAAAGGTCACATTTTAATAGACCCAACTGCTGCTTGACGAGTTTGATTGGATGGCTTTAATTAAAGGTCAAAAACCACCCGTGATTTTAAAGCCAATTGCAGGGAACTTGCATCTTGACAGTGATTGGCCCAAAGTGGAACAACATGTCCACTTGTTCTTAATTCCATTGCGGCTGCAATGTGCCAATCTCCCCATGAGGGTTTTTAAAGTCTCAACTCATCAACACTCTAAGTGGTGATGCATCTGGGGTTTTTCTTTTCACCCTGTGCGTTTATTTTATTTCTTTTTTTATTATTTCCAGCAAGACTTACAATCTCGAAGTCATGGACCTCCACAGCCTCGTCTGCCCCACTGCCAGTGCTGAATCTCTCCACGTTATTGGCCGTATCGATCTCCATGGAACCCTCCTCCACTTTGCCATTGATGCTCATGCTGTAGTGGACATTGTAGACCTGCACACACACACACAACATTTCAGACCGGCATGTAAGGTATGAGAGTGCTGAGAGTTCCCCCACCCCCAGCTGCCTCTCTTTCACTCTCCCTCGCCCTCTGAAACCTCCTCACACACACAAACTTTATTTTCTCAAGTTTCCCTTTCAGACACACTCATTTATTCAAACCTGTTCTGAAGGATACAATCCTTACAGCTCTGGGCGATGCTGACCCTTCTCCAGCGCCTTTTCATCGCGTCTTAATAGCATTTTCTGACTTCATATGGAACACTCAGAAAGCTGCATTTTTCCCTCTCATCTCTCTTACACCTTTTGCCCCTAGAGCATCAGCCGGACCAGAGAAAGCCCCCTCACCCACCCACCTTTCTACACCTTGTCACGATCTCCCAGCACGCACAACGACTCTATTCACCAAGCTTTACCTCAGTCTGCACCATGAAAACTGATTGTTTAACTTACATTTTACTGTTTGCCTTCACTGCAAAAAAGGGCTACTACTCCACTCTAGTATTGATCCTTTTTTTAATATAAAACTAGGTAAAATGAGCCACTGATGAGCAAATTTAATTTGCCTGCAATTTAGAACAGCTTGTTTCAACAGTTACTTCAATCAGTGACAATTTGTATAGGACATGAATATGAGAGTGCTTTTCTTCATGCAGTTCCATGTATTATTAGACATGTGTTAAAAGGTTGAAACTGCATGAGAACAAAATGATTTATCTGCATATTAGACTGAATTTCATTTCATTTTTGATTAGAACTCCTAAGAGAGTGTATGAAAATGGTGGTGACAGGGGTGAATATTATGTCTTTGTGAAAAAAACCAAAACAATAAAACTTTGAAAGTCTATTTTAAGGCTGCAGCACTCTCCTCCACAGCACGTCAGGGTATATGCACCAGGGTTAATAGAGGCGTAAGTGTCATCGCCTACAAGTGCACCTTCATGAAAAACTGTCTATTGTGCAAGTTAAAGTTGTCTTTCAGATGAAAATATGGATGTAGCCTGAAGAATAACTGTAATTCAAAGGGGTTTGTATCAGAAAATAAATATATCTTGAGCCATCCGTCCCAGAAAAGTCATCAAACCCTCCACCAGAACAAAAATGACAACTCTGCCCTTTCTCGGATTTCCTCCCTCCAATAATTTGCCCACAGTTCCTTCAAAACTGTTTCTTTCTTTCTTTCTTTGCGGTGTAGCTACAGGCGTGTAATACAATACTGAGTTGATAATCGGCCGCCTTACGTGTTTTTCATTGTTGTTCCAGAAGTAGAAAGCGCCGACTGCTCCCAGGAGAAGCAGAAGTGTCCCCGCGATGAGAACTGCGATCCCGGCCTTGAGGAGGCGACCGGTGGCGGCGGGCTTGACCGCCACGGCGGAGTACGCCTAGAGTGGAACACAAACGACACCGTGGACGTGGGGCCTCGTCAGGTGTTTATGCAGGCACCGCGTTACAGAGTAAGTCAATGGTCTAGTCAACTCCCAGGCGCAGATGCTGAGCCTCGCTGCGTATATGTGACTTTGGGCTGTATTGCAGTTTAAATGAGCCGTCGAGCCACTTGCCAGCGTTAACACTCACCGGAGGCATGAACTGCTGCAGGTCCTCTGGTCCCGCCGAGGCGATCGGTACTTTCTCTGAGCTCCCGGCCATGACTGGAGCCAGACACCTGAGGAAACCCAGTCCACCAAGACCCCCCATCCCCACCCACCACCACCACCCTCTCTCTCTCTCTCTCTCTCTCTCACGTTTTTTTCTTTGCGGAGGACGATCGCCTGTGCGCCTTGTGACTTCGAATTAAAAGGTATAATCTAACCTCCAGCTGATTAGCTCCACATTATCAGATCTCGCTAACTTAAGCTTGAGGTTGTGCTTTGTTTCAGGGAAGAAGAAAAAAACAGAGTATTCATCATTTTTTCCCCTTTGAAGATCATATAGGCTGCTCATCTAACTTACATGAGCCTGATGCCTGCTCGGATCCTTCCTTTCAGTACGTTTCATGACGTGACGGCCTCTGTGGGTATACGAGCTATCCACGCAGATCAAAGGTCATTACAGGTCAAAGGTGACTCAGTCGGAATGTCTCATCCTTGAGACACTATACGTATCACTTAAACGGCAGCGCTCTCTCTTACTTCCTCTAAATCCAGGTCCAGAACTGCAGTTGTTATTAAAAATGCCCCGAATCCATGAATGGTAATGGGGGTGATTACGTAAGGGGCGCACCGCTGCGCAGTTGGCAGACAGGCAAAAACACCCCTGACAGAATAGCAGAGAAGGTTTCTCCACTTGGGCTTCAAATTCTTTCCAAACATGTTCGGATGGCCGTTAAACGCAGCTATAAGCTTCTTTTTTGTGCGAGTCGCCTTTTCTTGAGGAGGACACTTAATGCGCTTTTACGCGTAGTCACCTTCATTAAGCCTGAGGCTCTTCCGTGCGCACAGAGCAGGTATTGATTAATGCAACGGAGAATATGTTTAATCGTTGTTGTCGCTCATTAGATCAATGAGAATGAAAAGAATGTAACGGCGACGCTTTTTTTTTTTGGCTCTTGATATGCGCGAGACGTCCGAGGGGATTCGCTCGGCGTCTTCTCTGGCGTCTCACCAGCAACATCGCAGTCACACAAAGAAAGAAGTGAGCTGACCTTCCTCCGTGGGCTGCAAGGACAGACTCACTGCTGCAATAACAGCGACGCCTGTTGGCTCCTATTATAGTGACTGACCGGGTCTGAGTATCCAACCAACAACCTCCACGGCTCATGACTCACACCTTCAGAACAGTATTTCAAAGTTTATTTTCTCCCACAATATTGTGATAATAATAAAAAAAAACATCTGTACAGTTATTAATATTATTATTGCATCCAGGTCATTTCATACATCATTATCAACTTGATACAGTGTGGGTCACTGGCCTTTTGTCTGGGGCCATTTTAAATAGTCAGCATGCTTAAAGCTTCATAATTACAATTCCTATTTACATATCTCTGCTTAATTATAGCTTTTATAAAAAATAAAATCTCTTTATGTACAAAACTTGCATATGATACATTTCATGTCCAACAACATGTCTCAGTGATTGAATGGACTTCAAATGTTTCTTGAACAGTAAACAAAAAAAAAAGCACAAATATTAGGATATCAACATATGTGCACACTCTCCACGGCAACAAATAACTTCAAACATTATTCTCATTGTCAAGGAATCATAAATTAAAATTTGGAATACGCTTCTTAGAGAGCGGGCTTAGGTGTGAGTGTTTCAGACGTCGTTGTTGGGGCAGTGTGTCGGGGTGGGGGTGTAGACAGGAATACTTATGTCACTGATCTCCTGCACCCTCACAGGCCTGGGTGGGGTCACCAGAACGTAGTCGTACTCCCTGTGCAGCACCTTCTCGTACACGCTCTGCAGCCCCACTGTTTTGGGGATGTGGGCCTGGTAGTAGTTGTCCCTGCGGTGGGGGTCCCGGGGCAGGGAGGCCGTCTTGGAGAGGCTGCTAAAAGAGGAGAGGGTCGGAGCTGGAGAGGGAGCTGCGCTGGCTCTCACTGCTGAGGGGCTCCAACAGCGATCTGAGTGACCCAGCACTTTACATTCGCTAGTGCAAGCCCACAGAGCTGGAAGAGAGACGATAGGACGACAGGTTAGAGTCAGTAACGAAGCCCATCACTCACTGGCACCGTTTCCTTTAGGTACGTTTTCTCTCCTTACCATTTTGACCGGCCATGGGGGGAACCACTGCCCCGTCTTTCTTCAGGCCTGTGTCTCCGCTGACATCACTGTCGCTGTCATTGAAGTCACTGTCCCCCTTGCCGCTGTCTTTGCCGCTGAAGGCCGGGTCTCTGGCAGAGATGGTGGTGTAAGAGTTTCCCTTCCAGATGGTGATGGGCCTCACAGCCTCCTTCCCGTTCCCATAGCCTGGCAGAGTGGAGTAGCCCTTCAGAGGAGAACGCAAGCAGAGGTTAATGTCTGCTGGGAGAACACAAGACGTGCTAATTGCTGTGCGCCACCCTCCCCACCCCTCCCACGCAGCACAGTGTCTCAAAGCGGAGTCTCACCTCGTGTTTATTGCCGCGGAGCTTGCTGTTGCTGTCTGAGTCGTACACACAGGGCACCTCGCTGCCGTCCTCCGAGGCCGAACACATGTCGCTGCCCCCCGGGTGAGCCGAGGTGAACTCACCGGGCTGGCTGCTGTAGGAGTGTCCATCAAATGCCGCCGCCGCCGCGGCCCCGGTTCCGTGGAGAGGCAGAAGCGGGTTGTCCACCACGTGGTTCCTGCCCCTCTCCAGCGTGCCCTTCTCCCCGTACGAGTCGCTGTCTTCTCCGCTCTTGTCCCTCTTGCGCCGGTTGCAGGTGGTGGCGATGAGGATGATGGCGAGCAGCAGGAGCGTGCAGCTCCCCGCGAGGACGACGATAATCACCACCGACAGGTCCCACTGCGCGTGCACGTCCTCCCCGCTGCCTGGCTGGTACACTGTCCTGTCGCTCGGCGGGGAGCCCGCGATGATGAGGAAGTGGAGCGTGGCGGTGGAGGTGAGCGCTGGCCTCCCGTTGTCGCTCACCGTCACGGTCACGCTCAGGGTTTCGTCCACGTCTTGGCTGAGCACCTGGTTGAGGTAGATCTCCCCGGTGGCTTTGTTGACAGAGAACACGGAGGGTTCGCCGGTGGCCAGCCCGTAGGACAACTCCGAGTTCACGCCCTCATCCGCGTCCCGTGCCTCCACCCGGGTGATGACGTAGCCGACCGGTGAGTCCCGCGGCAGGAGGACCTCAGCTGAGCCGTTATTGAGGGCGGGCTGAGTGATGACCGGCGCGTTGTCATTCTGGTCCACTATCCTCACATAGACATTGGCGCTGCCGGACAGGGGCGGGGAGCCGCCGTCGCTGGCCGTGATGCGCAGCTCCATCTGTTTCATCACCTCGTAGTTGAAGCTCCGGAGCGCGTAAAGCGACCCGCTGGCCGGGTCGAGGGAAACAAAGGTGGAAATAGGAGATCCCATGAAATAGGTGTCGGCCAGTTTGTAACTGACCTTCCCGTTTGACCCCATGTCCATGTCCCGGGCCACCACCGTGGTGATGTATGCGCCAGGTGCGTTGTTCTCCACCACAGATACATCGTACACGGGTTTACTGAACACGGGAGCGTTGTCGTTCTCGTCCGTCAGCCTGATCGTGTACTGAGTGATGGTCCTGAAGGGAGGGGAACCCAAATCCTCCGCCACTACTGTGAGGTTGTACTCAGGGATTTTCTCCCGGTCTAAGGGGTTCGTGCTCACAATCATGAAGCTGTCCTCGTACGCCTGCTGCAGTCTGAAGTGATCGTGTCCGTATAATGTGCAGTGCACCTGTCCGTTAGCGCCAGAGTCTCTGTCCGAGGTGCTGACCAGAGCCACGAAACTCTCTCTGGCCGCCGCCTCGGTGATGTAGGCTATGCCCGCTGTGATGGACGTCATGGGGGTGATGGAGATTTCTGGTGCGTTGTCGTTAACGTCCTGCACCTGCACTACAATTTTGCAGATGGCTGGGCTCGGGTTCGGACCCAGGTCGGTGGCCTGGACGTCAAACTCGTACGTGTTCTTACTTTCAAAGTCTATAGGGCTCTCCAGAGTAAGCCGTCCAGTCTTCCTGTCCACTCTGAAGAGTTGTCGTATTTCTGAGGGAACCTGGTTGCCGAACCCGTACACCACTTCGCCGTTCAGCCCTTCGTCCGGGTCCTCTGCGTTCAGGTCCAGCAAGAGCGAGCCCACTGGTGCGTCCTCGGGCAGGTCCACGGAAAAGCTGTTCCTATCGAACACCGGACTGTTGTCGTTGTAGTCTTTCACCTTGACGTTGATGCGCGTTGTTCCGGTGCGGGACGGGTTGCCACCGTCCATGGCGACCAGCTCCAGCGCGTAAGAAGCCTGCGTCTCCCGGTCCAGCTCCTTCATCAGCACCAGCTCTGCATATTTAACCCCGTCGGCCCTGCTCAGCACGTCAATTGAAAAGTGACTGTTGACTGAGATCTGGTAGCTCTGAATGTAGTTCAGCCCGACATCCTCGTCCACAGCGAAGTCCAGCGGGATCCGAGTGCCCACCGCTGTGTTCTCCGAGATCTCCAGACTCGACTCTTTTCGGGGAAACTCGGGGGAGTTATCGTTGATGTCCTTGACCTCCACCTCGACGTGGATGAGCTTAAACTGCTCCTTTGAGAAGCTGACCACGTCGAAAGCGATGAGACAGTGCAGGGTGTGTTTGCAGATCCGCTCCCTGTCTATCCTCTCCCCTATGGTCAGCTGCCCGTCGCTCTCCCTTAGACGGATGAAAGAGGAGTTGAACTGTTTCATCATCCTGAAATTAGTCCTGGAGCCCCCCAAGGAAGAAGGAGCGGATGAAATGTCCTTGGCCAAGTTTCCAATCACTGTCCCTGGTGCGTCTTCCTCAAATGTTTGATATTTCACCGTTTTCCCTTGTGTGGCAACCGCCAGACTTGCCAGAGATACGCACACGGCCATCAACAGCCCGTTCCACCATATTTCTCCCATCTTAACACCTTCACTCCAGAATAAACTAACAATTCAGCAAACTGTCCGAAATGTGTCCAAGTTAGAGTTTCTACAAAACGCACCTGCCAAAAAACCACCTCTTCCCCGATCTTGTCGTGTCTCTCGGGTTAGTTTTCAGTTTAATGCGAGTAATAAATAGTCCATATGTCTTTCAGCGCGCGCTCTGGATGCGCTCCGCTCTCTCTATACTGGAGGTGTGCTGCTCTCTCAGCGCAAGAGGGCTGCAGTGTCTGCAGGAGGGTTTATACGGCGAGGCATGCAAATGAGCCGCGCTGTGACCAATCCGGGCTTTGAAAGGGGAGGGAAAAAAAGAGGGAGACTTCTGAAAGACCTCTAAACCCTGTTTAGAGATTCCTGGACTGTGCGGAGAAGCTTGGCACCCAATATGTGGGCTAAACGCGGGACTTGATTTAATACAGCTATAGTTTCCGTCGCTTGTTTATGTTCCTCGGGCTGTTAAATGAGTCTGCGCGGCGACACACGGGGGGGGGGGAAGCACAAAGATGCGCAGTGTCCCTGAGCTAGAGGACAAAGCATCCGAATGGGAGTGTGCGCTCGGGATGATACAGCCCCATATGTGCTTTCAGTGTCGAGATTTATGCTTAAACTCCTTGGTTGGATCCTCACACACGTGCTCTGTGCAGCTCATCTGAGTGACAGCAGTCGCTGGCAGACACAACAGTCCAGCTGACCTCTCCTCCTCCATCCTCAAAGTGCCCTGCTCCTCTCACCCAGGCATATACGATTTCATACAACTATTTTGAAAGACCTATAATGAGACAGCTGAGCAGGCTGAATATTAGATCGGCCAGATCAGACAGTCAGACAGAAGAATGTGGTGTAACTGGTGGTAATGGCATCGTTTTATTGCTTATTTTATTCTCGTTAAGTTCTCTGAAATCGCTCTGCCTTCTATTATTCACCCCCTAGTGTTGTAATCCAGTAATTGTTGGCCTATCAGATCATATCTGAGGCAAGAAAAGCGCTGTATCCACTTAAACATTGATTTTCATCTAATTCGGTCTCAGCTCAGATCAGCTCACGAGATGTCTCGCGCGCTGGCGAGGGGATTTTTTTAATTAAAGCCAGTGTAACGGTCCGGTTGGACATGCGACTCTCTTTGGCCTCGGCTGCCAGAACAGAGAGGGGCAGGTGAAGACACACACACACACAGACAGGCAGCCACTCACACAGCCTTATATGAACCCGTTACAAATGGGATTTAGCTGTAAACGCAGGAGGGATTTATCAGGATTTCAATAGTGAGATTATATCAAAGGCGTATGAAGCCCTCGTTAGTAGCTGGCGGATAATGGCATGGCAGGGTCTCCCTTTGCAGCCGTTCATGCTGCCATTGTGGCCCCTGAGCCGGTCTGTGGGGACCCTAACCTCTCTGCCTCCATGCAGCATAATGAGACAAAGCCACATGCAGCCTTTGTATCCCCCCCCCACACACACACACACACACTCCTGCCTCTGCCTGGCCACTACTCCTTTCATTACAGGGAGATGGGAGATGGATTGCCCCGGACATCAGGGTCCCTCCTATTAAAATACATTTAGGGAGCGAGCAGGGCCCCGTCACGGCTGTTTAGGAGATTTTCTTATTCTTTCTTCCTGGATTCAGTCTCCCTTTCTCTCCTCCCCTCTCATGGTTCACCCCCTCCACACACATGTACACACACACACACACACACACACACACATACGCAGGATGCTTTTTCAGGGGCAACACTTGCCTTGCAGTAGAAGCTAATATCAGTTGGCATGTTCTATAAAGAACCCATCTGCCACAGAAAGTCAAATAGGAGGCACCTGAATGGACAGCATCTAGTCAGGCCGCTCGGATAGTTAGACACAGTCAGGCTTATGCGAGACGGTAACAACACATCGGTCTCTGATTAATTAAATGTTGTTCACATTTTAAATGAGGGATAATCATTTATAATTCATTTGAAAAAGTCTTATGTTTCTGTGATAGTAAAACGTTTGAATGCCCAGTAATTTTGAGACAATCCCTAACCCCTTGCGGTGAAACGATAAGAGCACAGCCTTGCAAACCAGAATTGGGTTTGAGATTAATGTCAATATGACCAAGGGATTGAAATAAAGTAGCTGGTAAACTTGTACAGATGTTCCATTAAATCAAATCTACAGGCTCCTTCGCTGTCAGTAATAAAGAGAACTTCATTTGAGCTCGGTGTGAGAACCGTCGTGTTTATTCTCACGTCTTTAAATCACACAACACTAGTGACAGAGAGAGAGAGAACAATCAAAAGCAAATTACTCTAAATTGAGTCTCGCCTTGCGGATTAAACTCCGTGCACGTGCGCGCGCACCACACAGACTTTCTTGCGGCTGCAATGTTGGACTTGCTTTTGCGTCCAATCTAAGCAAAGCTGTCAGTTGAAGGACACACACACACACACATATCTTTAAAAAAAGCCTCTCTCACGTGACCACCGTGTCAGTCTCGGCCTTCTGCACGCGAGTTCTACAATAGCAGAATTAGAAAGAGTCTCTAAAATCCCCTATTCTTCACGGGACGTATTAGCATTTTCTTTAACATATATAAATATGTCTTTAAACGCCCCCCTCCGCTCCCCTCCATCTCTTTCTTTAGCTTTGTGCTCCCATTTGCTCTAGTGATCGCCGGGCATTTGGGGTCTGAAGCTGGTCGCCCGATCCCTGCGTCTTGTTGGGGCTTAGCGCATTGAGATGGAAATGGGCTGTTTGGTCGCTTTTGTCCAGATAAGCGCTGGAAAAAGAAAAGTGGGAGGAGGGTGAGAGAGGGAGAGATGTGTGTGTGTGTGTGTGGGTCTAGGATAATCGATCAGAGTTCTAACACCCCCCCACCCACCCCCCTTCTCTCCCTATCCCCTCTCAGCTAACCTTTTCTTAACTCGCGTGCCATCACAAGCGCACAGTCCTAATTGGTTCCCCAGCACTAATTATCCAATTATCGCCTCTCCACCAGAGAACCGCACTTCAGGGCTCATCTGGATAATGGCCTCATGCTCTACACTATTGATGAAACTGATTAGCAGTGAATGAACCCATCAGAGTGCAACACTTGAGAAATGTGTGTCACGGCCCCAGGATGGAGAAAACCGCACTTCACTCAGGACCCGATGCGCCCGTTCAACCCGTATTATTCCTAAACTCTCATCGATGATTGAATACATGCTAAAGTGCCGTGGAGCTTAATTATAGGCTTTTGTGTGTTCTTTACGTGATATGAAATATAACCTGTGCGAGACAAACGTGAGACAAATAGATGTTTTCTAAAAAAAACTTCCCATTGCACATTTTCTTACAGTCCCTAAATAAGTGAGATTTCGCATCGGTCTGAAGATGCTCGCTCCAAGAAAAACAACAGCGATAGCTGTAGATTAAATGCACGTGCTTGGAGACTGTTTTGCATTTTGATTGCAGTGAATCAGATCTGAATGGAGCAGCAGGGATTGAGTGGAACCAGAATGACACCAGACTGATAACGTCCAGTTACATTAAACATTTATTCTCCTTCCTCCATCACGTTTCTCTCTTAGTTAACTTCTGCTCCGATCCATCACCTTCCAGCCCATCTGTCGCTGATAGCTGCAACACTTTGAATAAATTCCTCCCGACCAAACAAAACGGTTAACATCTCATGAATGCTGCTTTTTACACCCCGCACGCAGATTGTGGGGGAAACTTTAGGGCCAGAGGAGTAAGGAGAGCAAAGAAATCTGTCCGGAGACACTCCCTCTTCGCTTCCACTTCATTACCAGTATTGTGTTCGGGAGCGCGCAATCTGTGCGGCCGTCTCCGCCCGGCCCCGCCAGCTTTCTAATGAGTTTCCAATGATGATTTAAAGGCGCGCACGGCCCCTTTCCCTCCAAACTTCTCCGACCACCCCTCTCATTCATCCTTTTGAATCACATTCGCTTTTGTCTAGAGCCGTTTCCATCACTCACACGTTCTGGAGCTGGACTCAGAGGAGCTCAGGAGGCGCGCACATAAAGATTCACACACCAGGCTGAATGAAAGGCCGACATGAGGGAGGTGCACGGGGCCACGTTTGGCCCCTGACTCCGTCTGAGAGGCTTCTGTTGGATCTGAGGATGTTATGAGAATCCGAGTTTCCCCCCAAATGTGAAGGCCAGTTGTAAAGTTTGTACATGAGCTAATGAAAGACTCTGGAGCTACGTGTGTGTGCGGGTGCGCATGTGTCTATGTGTGTGTGTGTGTGTCTACACCTGATGGTTGCACAGAGCCAGATTGTGCCTGCTTTGGATGAACAGATGGGGTGGATGAGTTAAGGGAAGCACGGAGGAGGGAGGGAATGGCAGACGTCTGGATATCACTCATGTGAAGTTATGTCTCCCCTTCTTCTCTACCCTTCCACAGGCTTCCACGTGCATTTGAAAACACACAGGCACGCAAGCAGGCAGATGAGCTGGATTTTTAATGCCCGTGATAATCCATCCATCAACGGGACATTGTTTTAGGCTTATAGAAATCTACGGGGTAAGTTTTAGTATCCAAACGGTTCATTTAACAGCATTGTGATGAGACATCACTAATATTGTAGACACAGCAGCGCCAGATGCACCACACAGCACCGCTTCTTAAAAAAAAAAACAGATCCAGCGTTGAACTGCCAGCATCAGGGACAGTGTTTATGTGGCAGCGTTAAACTAGCGCTTTGTAACGTTTTAACAGCTGCTCCAGAGACAGATCAGCTCTGTCACACATAGTTACGTGGAGGTGAGAAGTGTGAGGCAGCGTGAAGACTCAACATTTAATAAGCCTTTTTTATTTATTTATTACAGATGCTTCATTCTTTGGGTGCCAGCGTCCACCACATCCACACAGACTAGAGGGGAAATAAAGAATCTGGTCCATCACAGATGTTTCTCATTTCAACCATCTAGGTACTAATTTATTCCTTCACTGAACAAAACCGGCTCAGATGTCATCACATTGTGCTTCATGTGTCACATTGTATATCAGTATAATATATGATGATCTAATGTGGTCAAAGATTTCCATCTGTAGATAAACAGCGCAGGATAATAACGTTGTTTGTTAATTACCAGTGACAGACTTTGCAACAATCTTTGAGCTGAGTTCCATCGCAGATTAAAAAAAAAAACACTTTGAAGCTTATTAGCTCTTTAACTTTAAGCAATAACCCACTAACCTACTTTATAGACTCTATGAGTCACACAAGACAATCACCAAGCGCATTAGCAGCCAAGGTGGAAATGCTTCTTAAACTTGCCTGTTTGATAGGCAACAGAACTCCCACTCTCACTTACTTTGTGATGCCTCGCTCTTATCTTGTCTCCCACTCTCCTGCCATTTTTACCTTCTGCCGCGTCTCTCTGCTTCTTTTTAGAGCAAAGGCACAGGTACTAATGTGACTAAAGACGACTGTACAATGTAGCACAAATCCAGTTGGCTGCAAATTGAGCGGAGCAGTTCCTCTCTCGCAGGGCATTAAAGCTCCCTCTGTTTATGGAGTCACCCTCCATAAACATTGCTATATAATTCTCTTTGAACGTTACGGCACATGTCCCAAATAAAACAATGGAAAATATGAGGGGACACTGCACACATACAGACACACACACAGACACACACACACACCGGCAGGCTTCAGTGCACATGCACACAGCCCCAGCATTATGCGATCAGTGTGTCCTCGCCCCATGTGCCAGCAAGACTTTGAAGGGAAAGCATTTTTCCCTTGGGAGCAAACAACCACATATTCAACAAATAGTCTATATGCACCAAAAACACCCCGCACTCACGCAAAATATGCCTCTGCTCACTATAGGGCTAATCAATATTTCAGCAGCCCAGCTTTGATTGTTCACGCAGGACGTGAGAGGGTAATAAGGCAACGCTACGAAGACAAGGCGCTCGCAAAAGTAGGCTATCTGCTAAATGACTAAATTAGCTTTCAGATCAGTCACGCCTTGCCCAGGTTGAGATGCCGCTGAAGGGAATCACTCGAGACCCTCCTCAGGATGACAGCTCATGAGTAGGCATATCTGTGTGAGAGAGCACAGATGTGGTTCCCTCTGATCTGGCGTGTCAGCGTCCTCGCACCTCACACGCCAATTGTTGTCAGCGCGCCTCCGAATTGTACTGTATATAGGGAACGTGCTGCGCAAATAAATGACTCTGAGTATGAATATTTTATATTTCCCTAGTGGACGCGTTTCTTTATCCCAAAATGCTAGATGGAGAAAGTGTTGAGGCGATTTTTAGCCAAACAAATGTGAAGTGCTAATCAAAGTGTCAGTCATGCACATGTGCAGATGACATTTGTTGACTTCACACCACTGTAATAAATGACACAGCTGCACGTTACCACCCAAGTGAGTTTTGTACAGTCCCTTGAGGATAACGTTAAAGCTCTGATCCCAAAACTTCTCTCTACCCAAGAAAACCCTTTCAACTCCTTCATGGAGCCCTGAAATAAAAAGTGTCGTGTTTGCACAACCATACATCCGAGTGATGACGCTGTGAACCCCTGTTAGTGCTACATCTCGGGTCTCCACTGCCATCGGAGAGGAAGAAAGCAAGCTATGTAAACACAGTCATCCTTGCAGGCACACAGACACACACAGCAGGCAACATCCAATTAT
This sequence comes from Macropodus opercularis, assembly GCA_030770545.1. Classification (NCBI taxonomy): domain Eukaryota; kingdom Metazoa; phylum Chordata; class Actinopteri; order Anabantiformes; family Osphronemidae; genus Macropodus; species Macropodus opercularis. The sequence continues at coordinate 5,021,128 of CM061105.1, forward strand.
CTTTGCTCACAATAAATGAGAAATAGTCAAATTAGTATTGGGTCGAGGAAGTATCTTCATGAAACAGCAGAGGAAAACATTCTCACTCTCTGTTTCTCACACACCCTCGACACAAAGCCAAATGTAGGCTATTTCATAAAACTACAACCCCGTGTTATCAAAGCTCTCCCTGCGGAGGCGTTATTCTTGATCGCTCCTCCCGACTAAGCGCCCTATTTCTCCACATAGTCATCTTTGTTTGCAACACTTGTCTCGAGTCACTGAAAAGAGAAAAAAAAAAAGCCTGTGCACGATTCATCTTAACAGTTTGTGTGTCACTGGAAAAAAAAAAAATTGGGTGAAACTTTAAAACATTCAGGCTTTGTTGCCAGAGAACAGAAGGCTGACAAAGTTTTATAGAGGCATCCATGAAGTTCTGCCTCATTAGATAGAATAGCTGTTCTATATTCAGGGTCTCTGTGGGGCTAACAAACGCAATGAGTGGGCCAAACTCGGTTCGTTCCGCCAGAGCAACGGCCTTTTTGTCTGTGTTTGGTGGGAGGGGTTGGCTGGGGTACAAGGGCCAGGCGGGCCCTTCAAAAACTGGATTCACCACAGCTGAGCAGATTAGGGTTGAAAAGAAAAAGAACCGGTGTAATAAACTGGGGAATCCTGTAGGATTTCAAATTTCAGAATTCGTCACTACATCACTACACAGACCCTGACGGATACCATTCACGACGCCAAGTGCTCTGCAGCAGCAAATCATATCATCACATATCCCTCCACTGTGGGCATGGGAATTTTTTTAAAGAACCCATGTGATCATCTGTGCGTCTTCTGATCCATCTACCTCTTTGTCACAACCCTCCATTCCGTCCCTTCCAGCCTATTTTTGTGTTGTAAAACCCTCCTTTGAACGTTGGAGGAGACCAAAACAGAGATAATCAGGAGTAAATGCAGGACTTGTATTCGTCTGTCAATTGGGACAAAACTTCAACTGAATATTTCTGTGCAGGGGACTAGCTATTACCAGCTTCATAAGGTAAAACAGACACTTTTATTATGGTTATGTAACATCATTTTGACTATGAAATTGTTATAAACAATTGTTATACTTTACAATCAGAGACTAGATGTTCTACTTCTTATCTGTTGCTTGTTTCTTTATTATAACGCCCTGCATTTCTATAATAGTCACTTACAAGGCCCTGCACAGAACATACAGGAGCGAGTAGTTTACACCAAATGTTTACTTTTTATTTGCATTTATATTTTAAGAAGTGGCACGAAATCCAAAGGCAGTGGCGCTGAATATTTTTCTCAAAACCCACAGAGTTTAAGCACATATCTCAGAATTGTCCTCCTAAAAAAGATTAGAGGATTAGGAAACCATCTCCAAGTTGCTGTTTCATGTCTGTGTCCTAGATTCAACTTGATGTCCTTTGATTGCAGAGAAAGACACTTAGGCTATGGAGCTGTGGGCCAAGATAATGGGGAGAAATTTGCACAGTGTCATTATTTTCATCTTCTGTAGCATTTATTTATTATAGGCGGTATTTCATTGATAACTTAATAGGCTTAGTCTCTATTCGCGCTGGCTCACTCATTACGGGCTAATAATGGAAATGTTATACAGGCTATTAGAGGTGTTTAGCAGGCTTGTGTCTGAAGACGTGGGTATTTGTGGGGCAGATGGACGCAGCTCCGGGGCTGCCCTCACCCCCTGAACCCCTACAGATGTCGGCTCTCCGTCACCACACAGAGGGAAAGCCCTAATACACCGGAACCGACTTGTCAATACGCAGCACAATTAGGCGCGTTTGAGCGCCGGGTCTGGCTGCGTGGCGGCGCTCGCTGCTGCGTGAAACGCGCAACTGATTACGGCGGAGATGAAAGAGGGGAAAGAGGCCATGCGGTGCCGTTCAGTGAAAGCCTGCTTGACCGATGGCTCTCCCCTGAATAGGGCATCGGTGGTCATACATAAATTAAGAGGTTAAGTGAGCCATCAGGAACAAATGTTTGCATTTATTAACTAGGGGTTATAGCTCCCAGCAGTGAAGCCACAGCCCGGGTTTGCCTTTGGGTTAAGCGTATCTGAAATGATCCTCATGTCTGTGCATCAGGTTAGACCACAAGTCACTCTGTGGCTCTCAATCAAACCAGACTAACCTCTATAAACACAAGCTCCTGTTCTATAATATAAATAATATATATAGTGCCAGAAGCCACGGTGGGAATATTATAACGTGTTTGCTTTTACACGGTGAACTGTAAACTGACTTAGACACATGCATATATGTTAAAAACCAATAAGCCGACGCTTCATTAAGACATCAGAGGCTGAAGCGTTCGCGATGCTCGTTAGACGCACAACAAACATCCCCACTCACACGCGCGTGCAGAGATCCCGCAGGAATGCGCGCGGCAGGTGTAAATTTAAACTGTTAATGAGGCGCATCAGAAGCATCAAAGACGCGCCGTGCTGTGCTGTGCTGAGCCGCTCTACCATTTAGTCCACGCGAGACAAAAGCCATCGGAGAGGTTTTTTTTAGGCTAAACGCTAAACGGCGCAGAATGGGTCCGAGCCGCGGGAGGTGTATTGTAGCCTCAAGCCCCCCCCGCAGACCGCAGCGGGCCAACCAGCCAGGTCTCAGGAGTTCAGACTCCAACGAGGCAGATGAAACGTTTCCCATTGGCTCGGTTGCACTTTATGGTTCGTTTTGTTAGTGCACGATGCATGTGAAGTAAACGCGTCGTTGCAACTTTTTTTTTCCGTGCGCAAGAAGCGCGCTGGTGAGAGCGCACGCGTCGTGCGTCTTAGAAGAGAGGTTGAGGGTTGTTGACTTGACGCTGGCAAGAGTTACAAGGTGTTTTCAGAGATTTGAAACGTTTATCAGTCCAAGGTTAGTGGAGATAGTCTATAAGCGGAGGGTACAGCGAAGGGACCGTCATGATTGAGGGCTGTGCTGCAGCAGGGACATTACAATACGCATGTCTGAAAATGATCAGACATGGCAGGTCAGATGTAAAAATCTTTATTTGCTTTAACTCGAACACATATCAGTGCTGTGTAGTGACTATAGTGGACTGGAAAGAATCAAGTACACCACAGCCGGCCTTTCACCGCTGTGGACACAGTGATTGCACTTTATTACTCTTTAACGTCGACAGCAATAAAACGGGAACGTTTCACCTTCAGTTCCCAATTTACACGGGCCTTCAGGACCACTCAGTGTTAAATATGAACAGTTCTCTGTAGCATTCAGCAAGACGGGAAAGTCTGGTGCACGATGGCAGCCTGGTAAAGCTCCTGCAGCCAATCCTTTGATAAAGTGTAGGAGATACTTGGTGCAATAATGGAATACGTTTTCATCTGAATGAAATTTACATCATCTGAAATGCTGTGCTATCTGCTTTTAAATTCAGAGTGACCCCTTTTTCACGTCATTCTCTTACATCGCTCCGAATTCACAAATGGCTGAGAATGGAAAAAAAATATGTTCCTAGCAACAGAAACCAGTTGTGAATGTTCACTAATATACTGAAAATTGTCCTAAGGCGCAGGAATAACGTATTGGAATGATGAAATCCAGCATGATTCTCGTTGGCAAGCAAACTCCCATAAATCCTTACATGTCAGCAGGCTGGTAGGGGAGGGTTTGGGGAAATTAGGTGTATGTGTGTTCGTGCTCCCCCTGGGGGGGGGCTGATGGGAGGCTTGCATGTGCGTATGAGCTCTGCTGTAGGTGGTTACACGTGAAATAAAAGGCAGCTTATGCAAACGAGCTCGTGTGACCAACTCAAGGGGACGATGATGGCGCCTCGCGCAGCCTGCGTTTTTTCCCGAGTCTAACCAAGTCGTGCGTGCCGGCGGGTGGTTTCAGCCATCAGACAACTCAGTGGGCCTTGACAGAGGTAACATAGAGTCCCCCCATCCTCAGAGGCCCTGAGGATGAGGAGCAGCGGTAAGAATCAGCAGCAGTCAAGTGCGCGGCTGACTCCTGCCCTTTGGAAGCTCTCCTGGTGGCATCCATACCGTGTGACACGTTGGCACGGCAGTCTGATGTTTGTGCGAATTGTCAAGGCCATAACAAACAAGAAGGGCTGTCTCCTTCTCCTCCCCTGTCCTCTCCTCTCCCAGCCTGTCAGTCACTCCTCATCCGTAGGACAGCGAAGGTGGCGCGCCTCCAAAGCGTGGCCTACTTTCCCCCGCTCTCACACAGAATGGAAACGAGCACAACTTATTTCTTTGCGAGCGTCTGTCTGATTTTAATTAACATCACAGTCATTGTGATAAAACAGCGCTCTGTCTATATCTTACAGCAACGGGTCCCCACATCCGCCTTCCGTGTGTGTGTGTGTGTGTGTGTGTGTGTGTGTGTGTGTGTGAGAGAGTGTGTGTGTGAGGGAGCGTCAGAGACAGTGAGCTGAAATCCATAATTTAACCAAATGCCCATGAGCTGCACAAAGCAACAGTGATTTCAACACGCTCCTCTCAGGCCTCACATGATCACATGAAGTGTTGCTGTGGGTGTTTCCTAACACACACACACACACACACACACACACACACACACACACACACACACACACACACACAACCTACTCCTGTATTTTTAATTGTTGCTCATGTTCTCTCCTCCCCCGAACACATAGCATGATGGAGTTCAGTGTTTTGCACCGTGGCGCTCTCTCCTTTCTTTCCGCCAGTGTTTGTCATACGGCACCGTGTGTGTATTTATAGCATATTCTGTCAGACAATGTACTGCATTTGTGTGTATTCATTTGGAAATAATAACATTGACAACTGCTTGAGAGACGGAGGGGCTGAGAGAGGGAGAGGGACTCATTTTGAGCATGTACCCACTAACGAGCTGTATTGTGCTCCGGGCGATGTGTATGATAGCTTGAAGCCGCTGTGTGTGTGTGTGTGTGTGTGTGTGTGTGTGTGTGTGTGTGTGTGTCTGCCTACTTATTGGCAGCTGAGGGATCTTAACAGTCTCTCATTTTTCTCTAATTTTTATGTGCAACTCTCTTCCTTGTTCTAATTTTCTTTCCTGTTTCCTCTTCCCTTTCCTCGCGTCCTGTCTCCTCTTTCTACCGTTTTCACGCTCAGAAATATGTTTCGTTCTCCTCCAGACCCAAACTCCACGCACTTTGTTTTGTGCGACGCGTTATCCATCTCGATTCTGCTTTGTTCACTCCACTTTACTTCACGTAGCTGCAACTTATGAGCAACACGAGCCGAACCGAAGCGCACGCGCTCCCGTGCGTGCGCGTGGCAAACACGGTCCCATTAGCTTTAATATTTCAGCAGCGTCATAGCATTTGCCAGCAGCCTTGTCACCGCCTGTTCCCAGGGGACGCGGATCCCAGATAAGGCCGACATGTCCTCACCCTCCAACATCACCACCAGGATGGGGAAAGCACTCAGCTGACCTCGAAGCTGAGCTTGCTTCGTACATAGCAGTCCCAAGAGTCACCCCCGCCTCCGCCTCCCCCTTCCCCTCCGCCTTCCCGTCATCCCCACCATCACCGCCGTCCCTGCCGTCTCAAGGGAGGAGCGGAAAGAGGGGACGGGGAGGAAAAAGAAGGCTACAAAGGAGGGGAGAGTGGAAGAATGTAGAGGTGGGAGGGGGGGATGAAAATAAGATGAGTAGACGAGGGAGCGGTACAGAGAGAGGTTGCGTGGGTGGGCTATGGGGTGCTGATTAGACCCTTGGATTGAAGTGCTCGGCGGCTTGTGCGTGCACACGAACACACACACACATTGTTTCACACTGTCTTTATAACTCATTCAGTGCTACAAAGGCTTTAAAAGTATACGGCCAGGACAGTGCACCGTGTTCAGGCATTCTGTTAGAAACCCTGCTGCTCTTGAGGTGGAATATTTCCCTTTTGTTCTGGAATTCATGCCTGTGATCAATTGCACGGAAGGTATTGCCGCATAATAGAGCTGTATGTGTGTGTGTGTGTGTGTATCTGTGTTTTATCTGCCTGCCTGCGTCCGTCCATCTGCGTGTGTGAAGAATAGAGATGAATGTGAAGAATCGGACGGAGCTGTGTGATACGCCAGGCAGAAATTTGTCTTTGTGCTCACCGGAGGCATAGAAAACCTCATCGCAGCACATAGGGCTCTTTTATGCTCGGACTACACAATTCTCTAACTCTGCTCCAGTAATTTTACCAAGGTCTGACTGTTCGTTAGGTATTTGGGGCTGTGAAGGCGTGAGGACACACAAATTCAGAGACGCACACCCGGACAGCAGAAGCGTTGTCCTGGGAGTTATAACTCATGCATGATCACTAAATGGAAACATTTGTTATCTCCACAACAATACAGCCAGAGGAACTGCATCTTTTATGACTGCCTTGGACCCCACCAAACCCCCAAACGCACACACACAAACGCACACACAGAAATGCTTGCCACACGCTGGAGCTCACAGGTCATTCTCCTGTGAATAAACCCCCCCCCCCAAAAAAAACGACACACGGATGCATAAGCAACCACACAATTCCTTCATCAAACATTCAAATACATCTGGCTGCGTGCACACACACACACACACACAAACAGGCAACAGGGCCTTCACGCCTTGATAGACGCATGGTTATAAAACATTAACACGAATATATCCCTGCAGCCTGGCTATAAAACATTCAGGTACCTGTTCAGACAGATACATGCTCTCGCTGCTCGTCCTCCTCTAAACATTGGACTTTAAAGCTACCACCGCCTCCTTTACAAGTGTCCTGCAACGCGTCCAAGCTGCTGTTTGGCTGAAAACCCTCGAAGTTCTGACCTACATAACAGAGTCACAGACGTGCCTGCTGTCACGTAAATAAAAAATAAAGTTTTACTATTTGTTAAAGTTCATTGCACAGTAATGGTCACTATAAATGTTTTAAACGACGCGATCACAACAAGTCGCTCGCAGTTTCTAGACCATGTTTTTCAATCCAAATGTGATTAGTTCATACGAGGCAACTTAAAAGCATCTTTTTGATTTTGTGTATGAATATAAACCTGAGGATGCACGAACTGTCTTGAAACCAGACCTGGTGGGAGGAAGATTTTCCTGTTTGGCATTTTGGAATGGATGGATTTACAATTTAACCGACTCAATGTCGATGGAGACAGACGTACAAGAAGACGTGTAGTTTTAGCAATGATTTGAGTCTTGTAGCCAACATTTAGGACACACACCTATTGTCTTGAAACTTGTTCTGGACCGACCTCTTTAACATCAACGAACAACTCTGTTCAATTTCTCCTTTTAGTAGTGTCCAAGGTTACTTGTTGTTATAAACTTGTTGTTTATGTCTGATGTTGTGCCATTTGGTCCACTTCATCCCACCCAGCTCTTACATTCTGGATTTGGGATCTGAAAAAAATGCGTATGACATGTTCTCTGTGAAAACGTACCTGCTAAACCTCCGGATCCATCTGAAATGAACGGCGAACAACAACAGCTGTTGGGAAGGTAGGAAACAAATCTTAAATCTCACCGCAAACATGGTGGAAATGATCGTCAGGGACACAAAGTACTGTAAACACAATTTGTTGTAAATGGGTTTGAAGAGCTAAGCTACGATGTTGTGCGACAAACAGACAGACAGACAGAACCTAAATCGTCATTGGAAAATCATTAGAAATCTGGTGAAGTAGTGGGGCACAGATTGAGGGACAAACCCCCCATTCAAGCACACACAAAGACACACACTCACACAGAGGCAGCCGGGTGGAAGGGAAGTGGGGCGGATCCAGAGATGCACTGCTGTGCGCACGCACGCACGCACGCGCACACACAACAACAACACAAACGTACACACAGCTAGCTCCGGCCTCCCAAACATCCTCCCCACCCCGCCTGCCCGCCCACCTCTGTCGACATTTATTGCTCCTTCTGTGCGAATGTCTCCGAGTTTCATTCACATGTCAGCCATTGTCGGTGTGTATGTGCGTAGCTGCACGCATGAGTGTGTGCGCGTCTATGGGTTTGTCGCTGTGAATGACTGCTCCATTAGGGATTCATTTGTGTGTAGTTAACCATTGTGGAGAGGAGGCAACATTTTATTTGTCTGAACCCAACCCGGACCATATGGCGACACCTTCTCCTGCCCGCTCCTCTTGCTGTCCTCCGGCTCCCTCTGGACTTTACACTCCTTCTCCTCCCTTCCTCCTCCTTCGACCACAGTTCATCTGTTCAGCCCCTTGCCTCTGCGCGCTTTGCTAAAAAGTCGCCTCCCTGCCTTCTTCCCTTAGCTTTAGAAACGCCAGCCCTTGTGCGTGCCCTCGTGTGCGTCCGTCCGTGTGCGCGAGGTCGCCGGGGACAGGCCTTTTTGGCTGTCAGCTGCAATCAGCCCTCACGTGTGCCAGTAATGTTGTGTATTGTCCGAACACATCACGAGAGGAGCAACTGAGACGTCCATTAAAGTTCAAAGCAATTCATCACCGTCTCCCTCTTCCTCTTCCCCCTCCTTACGTCTCCCATCATCCCTCACTTCCTCCCGATGCTGTCACTGTCTCCACCTTCTCTTTTCCTCCTTCCACTCCTCTGTCTCCATCCATCACATCCATCCGCTCTCACTCCCTCTGCCTAAATTCAAATTCCAATGGGATTAATCGGTATGGCTTTAATTTGTTGGCTAAGCAGGTTGTGCAAGGTGCAAAATCTAAAATAATAAATAATAAAAGAATTATTCAGAATGAAGATAGTAATGTTTTGGTGACACTGTCTCTGTCTTGTGTGTCTCTCTGCCTCCGTCTGTCACGCTCGCTAATGCACGATGCCCTTGACGTCTCGAGTGTGATTTGTGACAAGCCGAAGCTCCTGAAGGCTTTAAGTGTATATGTCCAAGTGTGTGTCTGCGCGCGCTAACATGTTTGTGCGTCTCTACGTGACAGGAGCCACCCCAGGGTACGATAGCTTCAGACGGAGATTTTAAATATTAAACTGGCCTTAACAAGTGACAGCTCTCTAACACCCGTTCAACAGCCGTTCAGCACGCGTGCTCCAGCTCTGTTTCGCAAACACTCGCCCACACGTGTTCCAGCCTTGACAGTAAGTAGCTTTCCACAGCATACGTGGCTGTGTGGACGTGTGCAACTGCGAACTGTATATGCGCGTAGAAGAGTGCGTCTGCACGCGCACATAACGCGACACAAGGTTGGATTTGGACTTGTTTTTAATCAGTGGGATTTTGCAAATGGCCTCGGGCTTCTCCCAGGGACTAATTAGTGATGTGACTTCAGCATAATAAATAAACGCACACGCTCTCCGACGGTGCATCAAAACACAGAAAAGAGCACAGAGCGGAGAGAGTTAGAAGAGAGTCAGGATTTACAGATCAGATGAAGAAAGAGCGCATTGAACAGGGGAAGTAAACAAATGCGCTGATTCTGTCTGATCCACGCTGTTGCTGTTCCGACTAATTTCTTCCTTTTCGCCCGTACAGCTATTGTGGAGTTTTCACTTTCTATTTCTCTCCCTCTGTCACACAAACACAGACACACGGATTCCACTTTTTAATGTGTTGACAGACTGCACCGAAGTGAGAGCAGAAGGTTGACGGCCTAAGAGAATTCCTCAGGCTTTTCCACGCTGCACCTTAATGCACACACACACACACACACACACACACACACACACACACACACACACACACATTCTGGCTGTGTAAACCAGAGAGATTAGCAGCTCATTACCATACCACAGGGGGGCTACACACAAGGGATTGTGCGTTTCTCTGTGTATGTATGTGACGGTGTGTGTGTGTGTGTGTGTGAGTGTGTGTGTGTGAGTGCCAGTGCACACCTCAGAGCATTGTCTTCTGGTCATAACAACAACTGTTCCACTATTTGTGTGTGTGTTGGGGAGGGTGGGGGTGTTTGTGTGTGTATGTGGGTGTGTGTGAGTGTGTGTGTGTGTGTGTGTGTGTGTGTGTGTGTGTGTGTGTGTGTGTGTGTGTGTGTGTGTGCCAAAATGAAAGTGTCTTTAATCAGGAGGACAGAGAAACAGAGGCCACAGAGAATTACTGAATATGTTTTCATGGCCGAGACAATTATCAGATTAAATAAATTCACCTCGTTAAGCAGCTAATCCATCCATCCAATCAGCAGGAAGGACAGAGGCAGCAACACCTGCCCCCTGACGGTGACCTCAGACAGATGTTGAGAAGCGGAGATGATCCACTTTCAGAGGTTGTGCTCTGATTCAAGCGGGGATTGTTTCATCTTTTGAAGTCTGGTATTTGGCATGAAAAGGAGAATGTAACCCAGTTTACATAATTCAACGTTTTGCTTTTTTTTTTTAGCCAGCAACAGAACTTTGCTTAGAAAGTTGTGGTTCTACTTTTAATGCAGTAGACTGTATTTGTGCTTGAGTATTTGGTCTGCTATGACTGAAGTAAATTTAAGATTAAGATTAAAGCTTTAGGTCATAAAGGTGTTACTGATCATTACCAACAGCCCAGTCGTGTTTTTGTTTTAATATCACCAGATGTGACGTCCGCTGTGGATCAGAGACGTAAAGGGTTAACAGCTGTGACCTGTAGTCTGCTGCGATCGCAAAGTAATTATACGCCATAATGTGCAGACTATGCATTGTGTTTGTTGTTGACTGTACAATGTGCAGTCGACCATCAAAATGCATGTAGCGCAGCGGCGAGCACACTAACGAAGCTCATCAGCATGAATGACATCAACGCTGGATGTTAATAGCAAAGTCAAGCGTCGCGCTGGCAGGCTCTCGAAATAACCCAAGTTTAACGTGATATACCAGCAGACAGTGACAGTTAAAATGTCTGTAATGCTCCCTGTGGTGTTTGGGGAGAAAGACACGTTCGAGGCTCCTGTTAACTGCTTAACCAACAGTCACAAAACGCTGACAATCAAAGCTGTCAGTGTTTGAAAGTTAAATCCTGCACAGCGACAGCTGTGTTTTTGAAGTCTGTAGGGTCTTAAATAAATTTTGTAAGATGTCTTTTGTTGTAATACATAAAGAAAAAAAAAGAAAAGAAATAAGCTGATGCTTTTAAAAGGGCTGAAATCAATTCAATTCAATTCAACTTTATTTATATAGCACCAGTTCACAACAACAGTTACCTCAAGGCACTTTCCAAGTAAGGCTTAAGACTTTACACAACTAAACCCAACAAACCCCACATAGAGCAAGCTTTTAATTGTAGCCAATCAATACAATGCACATTTTAATAGCAACAGTAGAGGAAAAACTCCCTCTTTAGAGAGGAAGAAACTTCCAGCAGTGTGGGCGGCCATCTGCCTTGACCGGTTGGGGTGAGGGGATAGAGATGAGAGAAAACAACAACAACAACAACAACAACAAAACAAGCAGCAACAGACTCAGGCAGGATGGTTGGACCAGCAACTGAACACTGGAGACACACGGCTCTGAGTCTGATGATACCTGGAGATGAGAATAGAGAGAGAGAGACATGTGGACGTGGAGGCGTGTTAGTGGATAAATCAACAGGAATGAAACAGAACTTTAGTGCTTAAACAAAAACTGGACCCATGGTATAGCAGGACTGAGCAAGGATGATTTTGCTCAACTATAGGTAAGTGTATAGAAATTATGATGGGGCCAATTAGCTTGAAAGAGCTTAAAATAAATGGCATAGTCAGCGATAATGAATCTTTGAACTGAAGTGAATGAAAAGATTTGAATCAGCAAAGTGATTCCACCCCCGGTCTGGTATGAAATGCAACCTTCAAGAACAGAGCTAGCGGTAGCACAATCAGCCCGGTCCAGCCTTTCAACTCCCATGAAATTACAATACATAAGACGCTCTGTCTTACCACAACGCACCAGTGAGGCAGAAATAACAGAAATGACCTGATTGGTTAGAACGTCGACCTCACGGGAGGCTTCAAAAGCGAGTTTAGCAGTTATTTACCACTTTCTCCTTTCTCATGCATTAGTGAGAGATCACAGAGGACAAACCCAACACAGTCTTGGCTCGTGTTTCGGGCTGGAGGAGACAGCAGGTAGCGTTCACAACAAAAAAAAAAAAAAGAAACATCCTGGGAAAAACTGTTTTCAAGCTGGCAATCGGTGACTTTCTCCTTTAAGACAACCCGAAGCCTTAATCAGGACAAAAGGCTGAGATCTGTTTAGACTTATAAAATGATCACAGTCGTGGCAGTGAAAGTGAGTAAGTGTGTGTGTGTGTGTGTGTGAAAGAGAGAGAGAGAGAGAGACACACACACACACACCTCTTCACAATCAGAAATCAGCGACTGGCTGCAGAGAAAAAAGAGAATTCATTAAACTCAGCCACCCACGCTGGGCCACATAATAGACATGGGGTAGTGAGGGAAGGAAGGCGGAGAGGATGATGAGAGAGAGGGAGAGAGAGAGAGAGAGAGCAAGGATGGTGCGAAAAGAGGGGGAAAGGAGGAAGAGAGCGGGGATGGAGTCCTCTTAGCGGGGGCCCATCAAAGTAAGTGGATAGGAGGTCAGAAAAGCTCTTTAGGAGGAAAGGGAATGAGAGAGAGGAAGAACGCTGGAGGAGAGAAGAGAGCAGCACTGCGCGTCAGAGAGGTGTTAGATAGGCAATGTTCCCGAGCCCGAGAGTTAGAGAAGCAATGAAAACTCATCCCAAGATTTAGTCTTGTGTCACCGTCTAACATGAAGTGTCTTGCCTCCAACCAATATCATTCTTGTCCCCGTGCAGCAGCCAATGGGCCGCCCCGACACCTTTCATCACACCTGAGTGACAGCCAGTCAGATAATGTCTTCCTGGTAACCGTGGATGCAACCTGAGGCTGACATGTCAGACTTTCCCTCTCTATCCTCCACCGCTCGCTCCTCATCCTGAGCCTAATCCACGCTGCGCTAATCTGGTTAACCAGAGCTGTTTCTGAAATTAACAAAAGCCTAATCTAATTCCCACTTAGCACTAATTAAGAGATTATTGACCTCACATCCTATTATCAAAATCATCAAGGTTTGGCAGAAAACACAAAAGAACTAAAGGGAGTCGATAAAATGACGGCAGCGGTCAAAACTCAGACACTGTGGAAGATTTGGCGTGTGACAACAGCACACCCTCAGATAATATACACAAACATACTGAAGAAAGAATTGTGAGGTTCCTTTATCTGTCTTTGAGACGCACACACAGACACACACTCCACCTTAAGCCTTTTACTGTCCAGAATGTCAGCAGCCATCTCCTGCACCACGGCCTGTCACAGAGTGAGAGAGCGAGCAAGAGCGAGTGTGCGTGAAGTCAATGTCTAAACGTGTAGAGAGAGTGTGTGTGTGTGTGTGTGTTTGTGTGTGCTTGAGAGAGAGAGAGAGAGAGAGAGAGAAGCTGAGGGATGGAGACACGCAGGAGGGAGGGGTGTCCTTGAACGAGGACAGAGGTGTTCAGTTGGATCTAATGTGATGGAGGAAACAACTGGAGCACATACACACTCAAAGACACACACTCAGACACACACACACACACAACAATGTTACATCAACAACATTCCTTTCTAGAAAAAAAAAAAGCATTTGTTGGGATGAATTCACTCGAATCCTCAATCCGTTCGGCTAAATCCGTTTGTCCCCCACAGCCCTCAGCAGACCGGCCTTTCATGCGGTCAGTACAGGAACGGGGAGCGAGAGCGGGGCCAAGCCTCAGCCTGGCTCGCTCGCGATGGGCCTCAGCATCATTATCATCAGCAGCGGGCCCTCTCAGATGCACCAGCACAAGATCAAAGGAAAGCCTCTCAATCTTCTCCCCTCACTGAGGCAGCACAGAGCTGCTCTATAACTGGCATCTTGGTCCTGCAATAATCCTCCCATTGATCTACTTCACAGAGTTCAGTCTGCGCTGAGGCTTTTGGGTTGAGGGTTAAAGATGCTGAGGAATGTCTGCCGGAGTTCGCAGCACCGGGTGCCAGATCTTATTAAGCCGCACTCTTCCCCGAGCTGCGCTTTACGCCGTCCTTTATTACTGAAGCAACTTGTTTTCAAGGTGCTTTGCTTGTGAGGTAACGTTAATGTTTTATGAGGGCTCTGCTCATTTGCATACATTCTACCTAGATCATCATTTAGGCTTTGTAAAGGATACAAAAATAGGTTATGTGTTTAGCACAAGCAATTAAAAAGCATATCCACTGCAACGTGGAGGCACAGGATACAAGGCAAATTAATTCACCTTATTTCTTAGTTCCTTCCTTTCCTTTGAAGTCCGTGAGGGGGAGTGTGGACTGGAAGGCAGGAGGAGAGGGTGGAGCGCGAGGACGAGCACGGGGAACAATAGAGCAGAGAACCATTACCTCAGCTCTGCCACTGGGCCTCCCTCCGCTCAACGTCTCCATCTGCTGCAGGCTTGACGAACTGCCGCCTCGGCTCACGCTGCTCCTGCTGAGTTGACAACATGGAAGCCAGCTGATGCTGAACTCTCAGACCAAACAAATGGCGACATAGTAAGCAGCGTCCAGCGTCAAGTGGTCAAATGTGCCTTAAATATGACGCCTCACTCAGGAGCCAGTTGGCTTTGGTAGCACAAATACTGGCAGACAGTGGGACGCTCATCACCCCAGCACATAAACGCCTTTAAACCGCAGCATTTATGCTCGGTACTTATTCAAAACGAGAGGGAGCATACATTTAACGATGCTAGCGAGCAAATGATTATGCCTGTGGGCAGCCAGGCTCGAATCCCTTCTGCCTTCAGTCGTCCAGTTAAAGCAGAGGCTCCCAGATGTTCAGGATCTGAGAGGCCATGTGAAGACTGGAACTTTGCTCTGCAGCTGTTCAGAGGATCCAAAAAGACACTTTGCAAACTGACCCTAAGATTTAAGCTAAGCTGACGAGCTACTGGACTGACGGTTCACATTAATTTGACACTTCTGGGAGTGTGGACGCTTAGATTAGACTTATCAGCCTGTGTTCTCTGCCTCATAAACACCGCAAACGCTCGTAGGCCAACTCACGCTCACACCTAAGCGCACGCCTCGGTCTTAAACACACGCTCCCTGCTTCTCCAAGCTTGGCAAAATGCATTGATAAGCAAGTGCACACACACACACACACACACACACAGGCTGCAGTGTGAAATTGGGTCAGCAGTGGCGAGTGGGCTTTAATGCTGAGCACATACGCTCTCTAAAACCGATCTGCATATTCATGTGGGTGGCTATCAAAATGACACACACACACACACACATACATGTACACGCACAAATAAGTATATGCATGCACTCACTGGTCTGTCTGTGCCACACGCATGCCCACATACGTGTGGAAATGCTCACACACACTAACAACAAAGCACAAAGAAAAACCCTGAATCCCATGGACATTGTAACTGTCAGGGAGCTACAGGGGGCATTTATGTTCTCCTCATTGTAATTCTGTGGCTAAAAATGAGTTTCTTCCTCTCCCAGCTGCACCATGTCAATCATTTCACTCCCAGTTCTTTCACTTCTCTCCTTCTATTCCTTTCTTCCTCCCGCAGGCTAAAGCAGTGGCCACCTTTTCACGGCCGGTGCGGATCCGGCCAGCAGAACCGCTGCCATTACTCCCCGACTTATGAGTGAGTTGTAACATTGTCAGGAGTCTGAGAAACGCTCACGCTTCTCTGAAAAGATATTCACTCACTAAAAACTGATGGGGGTGGGGGGGCTTGGATTGCCTGGAATCATTCTTCTGCTAAGGTTAGAAGAGAGTTCGGGGTGGTTAAAAAAAAAGTGAGGAGGGAAAGAGAGTGTGTGAGAAAGGGGAGGAGGGGGGGGGGTGTTCACGGGGGAAGAAAAGGGGAAGGATGGAGAGCGAGCGGTGAGAATGAGAGGTCTTTCCCTAAGGATATACTTGTCAAAACCCCCTACTTTGCGTTTCTGACTTTTTCGGAGATGAACAACAGTTTTCTCTGACAAAGCATTTTCCTGCTTATTTGCCGGCCGGGGGGGTGGGGGTGAGGGGGGGTGGCTCAAGCTGGAACGTGAGAAACCGAAAAGGATGTTACAAAGGATTCCGAGCCAGTAAGCAGATAGCAGCGAGGGCCGCTAGGGGCCGGGGAGAGGAAGGGTGGAAGAAGGGGTGGTGCTGCCTTTTGAAGGGTGGGACGGTATGGGAAAGAGAAAGGAGGAGACGGAGTGTGTGTCTCCTGTGGATGTGTTTGGGGACCCACACAGTGAGGCCTGAGCATGTGATTTCTTTTTTTTTTTTTTGAATACTAATGTCTCTTTGATCTCGTCTGCTTAAAAAAAAAACGCCCTGCTGGGATTATGGGTGCACACACACACACACACACACACGCAGACGGTCTTAACACACACAAATGCACATATGTATTTATTGCTCACACCAGTATGCATACCTGCGAGCACACACAGGCCCACATTAATATAGCTGCGTCTCCTCGACTGAACAGGGCTCATTTATGCACACACACACTCACACCAACACACTAACACACACACTCACACTAACACACACTTCAGGGCGTCTAATCTACTTTATCTATTGTCAAATCCATAGAGATCCAATTACAAAGATAGAGGGATATTTGTTTTTCTCCGTGCAACCTAAAAGCCTAATTAAATTTTCATGTAAAGATAAAATTATTTGATACAACACAAACGTCTCTTCATTTTCATAATGGTAATCTAATATTTTCTAATTGGGGAACCTGTGACTGTTGCTGCTTATTTCAGCGACACCTCCAGGCCTGTTATCCAGCACAATCTGGCGCCTAAGTGCACAGAATGATGATGATACTCTGCTTACCTTTGTTTCTTTTAACATTCCGTCATTACTCCAAGTCAGTGCGACGAGAGCTGGAGGATCTCCCAGCATGCACCGGGCAGGGGATTCAATCCATCAAAGAGCTGTGAGGAAGCATACTGACGACAAAAAAAAACTGAAAGCAGACAAATTCCAGTCTTCCTAAGTAGTTTCAGACTCCATCAAATCAGAATGTGCATTTTTCCAATAATGATTGTGATGATGAGTAGTGCACACATTAAATATTAATAACAGTTATTGATCACCAGTGTTTTATGCATTGCTTCACATATCCGGATACGTCACTTTCTCTGCTAGCAGCTGCTGCAGGTGCCAGTGTCAGCGCTCTGAGCTGCTCACAGGCACAGAGCTGATGTACTAATATTTAGCATCATGTTCGGGATGGAAGACCTGGAAATGTCGGCATTAAATGACATGTCAGTTCAGCTTGAGCAACATAAAACTAAATGATAATGTGTGTACAGTATGTGCAGTGTGTTACATTTGCAGATGTGGTAAATAGCTGGGTGTGCGGCGAAGCTGCGGCTGGGCTGAAAATATCCTGGCGTTGTCTAAGTTTCGACAGTTATCTGCAGCAGCAGGGAGGAAAATACGTCAGACAGCACTGAGCAACCAGAAATGGATGGTTGCAGTGTCAGTTTCAGTTGTCTGAGCTGAAATGTTTACGGTGTGTTTTCATTCAACACGTCTGTCCGCACGGGCTTGAAATAGCAGGAGGCTGGTGGCTCCTCTCCTCCTGCCAGCCCAGATAGTCTCTGTTGATACACGGTGTCTGTCACAAACTTGCAGCTCCTCCCTGACGAGCACCTCCAGGCAGCAGCCTTCCGGGACGTCACTGCGTGCAGCTGCAGGGTCTTCGGGGGGGTTTTCCGACGTGTAGCGGCTTGGCGACGCCAGCTCTCATCTAGGGGCTGATGGAGGGCGGCTCCAGTGGGTCAAACCTTTAGACGAAACAATAACAGAGACGTGACCTTGTAAATTTACATTGGAAATTGGTGGCTTTTGGTGAAGTCAGATCATTAACAGCTGAGCAGTTCTGGTCAGCTTTAAAAACAATTTTACTTTCTCTGGTTCTTTCTCTCTGCTCCCATCACCCAGAAGAACCAGATATTTCCCAGAGAAGTTGGTCAAAGTAGAAAATTGAACTTCTATATATCAGGTACACTTGCCCCATTTACAGCTAATGATCTGCCCTTTTGTCTAGACTAGAAAAAAGTTTATAGATTAGGTAGATTAGGGTGTCGCGGGTGCCCCAGGGCCACCAGGAGCCTGCTTATGCTTTCAACTCCTCTGTCTGGAAATACAACAGGATCAGTTTACTTTCCTGAAGAACATGGACGTTTCACACGCTAATAGACCCAGAACCTTCACCCAGAGATGTCCAGGCGCTTGTTTGCTGTGGATACTGATGCCTAGACAGCTGAGAGCAGCCACCTCCGCACAGAGACAGGACTGAAGCAACACATCCCACCGGCTCAGGTATCTACGCCCCTCCGCGTGTTCCGCGAGGAGGCGGCGCCATCTCGTGGCCGACGGGCAAACTGCACCGAGCGGGTGGAGCTAGAAGACGAGGAAACTTTCCGGGCTTCCTTGTTGTTGTTTACATCTGGGAACAAAGCAGCGACATGGTGCTGGAGGAGCTCGCCCGTCGGCTGAACGACAGGGAGTATAAAAACTGGCTGAAAGCGGGACGATGCCTGCTCATCCTGAAGGACGGTCTCCACCCCTTCACCAACCAACACATGAGAGCTTTCCACGGAGATCTGCTCAACCAAAACGCGCTGCTGCGGAAGCCCTGCCAGACGGCTTCGTGTAAACCCAAAGGGAATAAAGTGAGATTAGTCCGCACATGCTGCGTTCTGTGATTTATTTATTGTTTTGCTCAGTAACATCTGAGTATCCTTCAGTTTCCCAGTGTTTTGCAGCAGGCTCTGTGACGTATCGGTTTAAAACAGTCAAATCGTTAAAAAAACACTTATTCTGACTCCGATAACGCTTTAATAAACTGCTAACCATCTGCATAAAACATCCTCCGTAAAATAGATGTTTTTCTACCCGTTTCCTTAATTTAAGTTTCCCAGGCGGCCGCCATCTTTGCTTTAATCCCGAAACAAGGTCTCCGTTTAAGACAATAATTACAAATATGTTTGAATAAGTAGTTTATCATCCGGATTGTTAGACGCACTTTGGGGGAATCTAGATACATTCCGTAAATCTTGTTGTTTGTTTGTTTGTTTTGAAGAGACCATGTTTTTGTAAACTTTGTGTTTCTAGATACGTTTACTAGAAACCGGCGCGTGGCTCCGTGACCACGTGGGACTCGTGTTTTTTTTTTTTTCCTCCACGACGTTTAGTTACGTGTGTTTGCGCTTCCAGCTTTCCTCGACGTGCGGCGCGTGCACCGAGTGGCAGGCCGTGATCCTGAGACACCACAGGCAGCGCGACGCCACCGTGAACTGGGACAACTGCTGCCCCGCGTCCTGGAGGACAGACCACTGGGAACTGGCCAAGGTTCACATAAACCCACCTGTAAAACATTTATATAGGGCAGGCTGTTCCTTAACACGCTAGTTAATCTCAGAAAATGTTCAAATTATATTCTAATAACTCCAGGTTATTATAATAATTCCAGGATGTCAGTCAAAAAACTGTCTCACTGTCTTTCTTTCTTCTTCAGGCCTACATGCCGAGGGGTCAGAGCAAAGTGAAGGGGGCGCATCAGTGCGACGCCTCAGCTCTTCTCAACCTGATCAACTACTGCGACAGTTTCCAGTCTGTGGATCCAAAACTAGTGAGAGAGGTATGAAAACACTTATATTGGTCAAAATGGACGCGCGGTGCCAGTTTGTGTGACGATGGTTAACTGCGGTGGCAGGTGATTCGATACAGGAACGAGCTGATGCATTCCTGCGAGCTGCGTGTGAAGGATGAATGGATGCGACAGTACCAGATGGCTCTGAAGCGCTTCATGCGGCCGTTCAGCCACGTACCGCAGATGACGGCAGCCGCAAAACAAATAGAGGAGGTGAGGCTCTCATGCGCTCGCTGCTTCCATTAGTGCTGTTTTCATCACCGCTTGTGCAAATGTGCTTGGATTCATGCAGATGCTCGCTGTTGATTTGTCCATATCGATACCCGGTGTGGACCAAATGGATTCGGTTTGCTCAGCCGGTTTTCAGACCGATTCTCCAGGCCAGTGGGAGAGCACGGCGGATTTAATCAGCCAATGGGAAGCTGAGTTGCTACAAGAGAAGCTGCAGGAGTTACTCCAAGCTGCGGATGATGATGATGATGATGATGAGGTAAAGACGCATATGTGAACAACAAAACGCACAGTTACAGACTAAAGCAGACTGTTGCGTGACTTTTGCCCACTCGCTGTCTTTTCAGAACACTAACCAGCTGAAGAGCCTGAGTAGTTTTCTCCAGGCCAACAAAGATCTGGGTGAGAAGTTTTCTGCTGAGCTCAAAGCCATCGACTCGCTGGAGGCGTCAGAATAAGAAGAGGTGAAAGGAAGCATTTAATATCAAAGTTGAATGATTAGTCGTGGACTGTAGGGTGAGTTCATGAGAGGAAATATATATTTTAACAACCGGCTGGTGGCTTGTCTATATTTCAGACCTTTACTCACTCGGACCTTTCTCACTGTAGCAGGTGTAATGAAATTATACAGGATATATAACAGGAAATACTGTAGTAACCTGATTGTTTCAATGCTATGATTTCCACGTGTCTTTAAATGGGCTTGTAGCTGGTTCAAATGCACTTTAATGATGTATCTTCTGGAATCCTTCTGTTTTATAAAGCCATCATTGTATCATCTGTTTACAAAACAACACCAGTGTGACTAGTAAATAGTCTGTATTGTATTAAAGTTTTTATTTCTGAAATGCAGCAGAGTAAAAGATACAAAGTAGCACAATAAGTAGAACAATAGTGGAGGAAACAACTGTTAAAGGTGAATTGTGTGTAAAAGGTTTGTTTGCTACATGTTACACTTAGATCCTCATCAGGGTTTGTACGATGCATTTCCCACCTCTGCTGCATCAGGCTACGAGTCAATTACAGTAATGAAAGGCCAGTATAGCAAAAGTATGTCATCTATCCCATCATTTATAGCATCACACAACCGCTGTTCCCCAGCTACTCTCATTGTGCCCTTCAGACCCGAGACTGTGCAACCTACCGTCTCCCTGTCACAACTGTAATACAGACATAACAAGTCGAAGTTTCCTTTAAGCATCGTGACAAACCCAATGAGTTAACAGTAATAATATATAAGTTCTTTCAGTTTTCATTTAGACTCATCAATACACTAATGCCAGTCACTTCAATCAGCATATGTTGCTCTTTGTCAAGGACATTAATAATGACTTTTATTAATAATGTTGACTTCATGATAAAGACAGATTAAATGTGTATTTATAAATTATATATTTATAATGTTATATATTTAGTGCTGCCCAAATCACTGTTGTCAACCTTAAGATCTACTTTATAGATTAAAGCTGTGTTGAAGGAAGAGAAGACAGTGGATGCTTTTGTATTTTTTTCAACTCACTCACCGTCACACTCGCACCTAAAGGTGATTTAGACTCGCAAACTAACCTGTTTTCTCCCAGCCCGTGGGAGGAAAACCCACACGGACACCAGCAGAACATGTAAACTCCACGGCAGCTCGGGAATCAGTGCTGAGCTCTACGCCACCGTTCCCCCCCCCCATCTTTTGAAGTTTCAACCAACCAACACACAAAACTGCATCGCTCAGAGGAGGCAGTAAATGCTTTAACCACTGGGGACAGAAAGCGAAGAACAGTTTCCCGGTAGTCAGTCTCCAGTTTCCTGCCTCCATCCAGCTCTGTCCGCACGCGTGAGAGCTCGGCATAAATAAGTCTGTGCAGTTCAGCGTCTGCTGGACCTTTAGCAGAATAATACTGAATAACAGACTGTAATAAGGGACTAGTTCAATGTTAGTCAGTTCACTACTGATGCAGCTACATGAGTGGAGGAAGCGGAACATGTATTTATTCATTTATTAACCAGCCTAATAATATGAATATGATTTAGACACATGATGCTGCGTTGTGCGCGAGTCACTAATGTCAGTTTTCTGTTTGTATCAAAGGTTTTGTGTTTGTTTTTTTAGCTGTGTGCCCCTGCAGGTGTGAGGGTGGGGGAGAGGCTTGGTGGTTTACATGTGTGGCTTTGCTGTTCGCACACATGTCACACCCTCTGTTCTATTAAATGATATCCTTAAACACGGTTGGTCATGTTGTGCGGAGTGGGTGGCGCAAAAGAGAGAATTGTGTTTTCAAAAAGGAAAACAGGAACTGGTGTTTAAGAACTGCAACAGAGCCAAGATCTCCACTTTCACTTTTAGACAGGTAACAGGCATCATCCAGGTCAGGCTAAGTGCATGATGCAAGCTGCAGCTGCACAGTAGAAAAGTGTGAAAACCGAGCCTTTCCTGCCTCTTCGCGTCTCTCAGACTTTGCTGCTACGGTTTAATGTGCCCCTCCACCTCCTATAGGCAGGCAGACACTGGCGCCTGCCACCGAGGCAACATGGAGAGAGAGGGGATGTTGGTCCAGTCGTTCTACTACGGGAGAATCGGGTGCAAGGCCACAGAGATGCTGCTGGAGCGATTCGGGCATGATGGGAGCTTTCTGCTGCGAGACAGCGAGACAGTACCAGGGGCCTTCTGCCTGTGTGTGAGGTGAGCCGGCGACGCTAACGCTGATCAAGTTGATCCGCCAGGTTACACCATTACGAGGCCGTTGGATGCTTCTTCGTTTAGGCTGTGAGTTAAACAGGGTGTGTTTGATCGTGTTGTTGCGTAACAGTACAGGAACAAATGGAGAAACTGCTGATTGGGTTTTCTTACTGAATTTGTCACATATGCCTGTTGACTCTAAATCAGTTTATTATTTATTTGCTTAAAGCAAGGGCTCAAAAAAACTTTCACATTATTAACGTTCATCACTTAGCTGTATGTTATTTGTTATATTTCCGACTGTAACATACACAAAACAAACCCTGAACAACCTCTTTTTTTTCATGTATTTCAGGTTCCTTGTAGCTTCATACTTGTTGAATTCAGATCAATAGTTAAGGTTTGAGGTTAATAAAATGCACAATAGTGCATGAAAAATGAATCCACAGATATAAAACCAACTTGAACTAGATGTTCAGGAATTCATTTAATTATTTTACATGTAACTTGCATCAAGTGACATTCAATGCAACGTTAATGTTACGCGAACTGAACATTTCTTCAGCTATAATTTCAACATTACTGGAGATGTTCACGCTCTTCTGCTAAACTATAGCAAAACATGTGTTTTCAGTTTATTCAGAAACTCTTTGATGGCAACAAATTGGCAGCAAAAAAGTCTTTGAGGGAAATTTTTTTTCTCTAAAACAGAAAAATTTGACTCATCAACAAAAAAAAAACCACCAAATTACTGAACACACGTGTCTCATTCCAAACTATTTGAAACCAATGTGACTTGTTTTTTCTGATATTGTAGAAAAGAATAACTTCATGTAACTGATCAGAGCTTTGTGTCTGTGTGGCTGCGAGGCGACGGCACCACAGTTGGGTGTTTTGTGGTTTTTTTGGGGGGGGCACAGGTTACAAACGTGTAGTTTGACACTCGTTAATCTGTGTTGAATTCTTTGCTAGTTATTTATAGATGTAGGAATAGGGATTATAAAACAACCCCCATCATCACCGAAGCTTCATGTACAGGATTCAGACAAACATGATCAAACATGATCACTGGAGCTGTGAGATGATTAGACACCTCAAAGAAACCAACTTTCTGACTCTCAAAAGTCATTCTCCGCTTCAGATCATCAGACACATTGGGTTTCAGATTTGATCAACTGGAACATTTTCAGATTTGACACATTTCACAGGAATTCCTCAACTGTGTGCTTTGCAGGAAAGCACCATTCGTCCACACCTACAGACTCGTGCGCTCCACCGACGGCTGGTCTCTTCAGGTGGGTGAACATCACGACGTCCCACATCCTGAACTGTGCGCTGACATTACTGAACACGAACGCACCACAGTGGAATTTATGATCGCTATTCTGTGTGACGATCAGGTCTCGGGAGTCCGACTGCAGAGTTTTAGTTCTCTGGAAACGCTGATAGACAGCTACAGAAGGGCTTCGCCCTCTGGTGTCGACATGGTCTCCTTCACGGAGCCGCTGGACAAAACACAGCTGCAGAACAACAGCGTTGCACAGGGTAGGACACACACACACACACACGCCTGTGCCTGGTGATGTCCTAACTCATATACTGTAACTACTGTACAGCCGGACAACAGCATCGTGTTCGTCTGGCACCACAGTGTTATGTTATGTCTGCAGTGACGCGTGACCTACTCAGTTAACTCTAACACAGTTTCACTGGTCTACTTCACAGAGCTTGTTTACATGGAAATGAGCAGCAGCAGCTCCGTCTGCTGAGGCCACGCTCCTCAGATGGATAAACCGAGGACACGAAAACACGCCGCATCCGCCACCTCATGTATTTGCTGAATTTTAATTACAATTCTTGCCGTCAGCTGTTGTCAACTAAGGTTTGACTATGTAAGTACAACAGGGTGCAGCACTTGTAAACTTGTCAAACAAACAGTGTTAAGGCAGCTGTGAGTTCTGTAAAGAAACAGACTACTTCAAGGCAGTGAAGCACGCTGAGGCGTTTGAGTGCACACTGGGCCTGTCTCTGTCACTGTGGTTTTCTTTAGAGCACACAGTCGTATGTGATCTGCCACAGTTTCTATTTGAGAGAAAGGATGGGGTTCAACGCAGAACAACCCTTATGGCTATTTGTGTGCTTTATTATTATGTATACCATAAGTTAAAGTTCTCATTGTCTTTGTTGGCTTGTAGCTGGGCCCGTTCAGCCACTCACCGGCTTCTGACAGCGCATTTTGCAGGATGCTGTGTGCTTGGTTGCTTCATTCTCCCTCCTTTAGACAGAAACCCATAGGCACGGAGCACAATGGCATTAATCTTGCTGTAGCCATAGTTTATTTAATTTTATTTACTGCTACATTAGTAATTTACAGAACATTTAGCGCTTTCAGTCCTTTTTTATGTAGCATATGTAATTAGCACAACATCACAGTACAACGAACCATATTTTTTATTACATTTGCGTCTTGTAGATTCAACAGTACTGATGCCTTCTGCAGCCTTTCCACCATTTTATAAGACATTAACATAATAATAAACAATGTTTCCTTCTGAGCTTTAATGTTTTATTTTGCTTCAGTTTGTATTAATCTTATTACTTAAATAAAATTAATTGTATTACCATATTTTATTAAATAGTTCATTCATTTTCTAAGACGATAACAACATATCAGTCAACTTTATTAAAGTACACATACTGATATGTAGTGCATATACTATAATACATATCTTTTTACCTATGGATAGAACCTTTCACAAGTCATTTGTGCTATGAAGCCAAGCAGAGCATGTTGAAGCAGCATCGTAAATACTGGATAATTTTATGCTTTAAGCTTATCTTAAAATAAAAATTAGCTATTGAACTTTAAAACGTGAACTAAGGTCTTCAGTCTAACTGTCCTCTGTGTCCTCCACCTCCGTGATCTCCTCCTCAGTCTTAGAAGTCTGGGCGGGATAGAATAACTGAAAGACACAACACAAAGAAACACCTTTAATCGTAGGTGGGGGGCTGGGAAGCTAGCGAGTGGTGTGATACAGAACAGGTTGTTAGTAGTGTACTTACATTTGGGGTCTCGCTTTTTTCCAGGAAATGTATGTACTTAGGAGGTGGACGAGGAATTGGTGGAAACAGAAGTTGAGAAACCCTAAAACACACACACACACACACAACAAAACAAAAAAATAACAAAAACACATTTGTCATTTCATCTCAAAATAATATGCCTGGCTGGGTTGTGTATGGTGTATAATGCAAATGGATGTAAAGGGTTGAACGTATCTTTCACTATCACTTCTCCTTTCTGCACCCTCTGGTCTTTTTTTGTTTTGTTTTTGTTTTGTTGTCACTGCTTGTCTTGAAGTCTGGCTTATTTTTTCCCTTCGTCTGGTCAAGCTCATGCAAGTAATGCACGACAATCAGGTAGAAAGGTGTGAAGAAACACAGGAAGTGCGTGACAAGCTCTGTGCTTCTGTGAAGTGCGACTGGTGAGAGTGTGAGTCATGCATCAGTCAGCGCCGTTAGTCATTCAGCAAAGAACCGGAAACAGTACCTCTGATGGCGAAACAGAAGCAGCACGGCCAGGAGGATCATGGGTATTCCGAGGGAAATCGAGACAATAACCAGCATTTTGAGGGTGTCAACAGACGGTTCCACCGCTACAAACGCACAAAGAGTGATATCATTTGACAACACACACAAAACAGGTCACATCTGGGAGCCAGACAACAACAAAGCACCATCTTAGTGAACAGCTAGTTTACAGCACTCACTGACAGTGTGACTCCACTCGCTCCACTCAGGACCTCCTAAGCAATCTTCTGTTTTCTTCGCCCTTATCCTCACTTTGTAGGTGTGGGTGGGATCATTTAGTTCTGTGTAGGACAGCTTGTTGGTCAGGCTTTTGACTTCGTCCTGTTGGAAAACACCCAGTACTCATCTCAGCAGCGCGGACTTGATTTCGTCCATCGTTTCAAAAGGCAAGAGAAGCTCTGTTGTGTATCTAGAGACGCGTACAAACACGTAAACTCCTACCTGGTCACCCAGGTCAAGCTCGTATTGAAAGCAATGTGGACGAAGATTATTCCGACTGACAGGCAGATCCCACGTCACCAGCAGAGCTCCATCCTTCACTGATGTGGAGATGTTTGCCGGTGGAGACAGGACCTCTGTGGCACACACACATGCACTAATTAAGTTTGCATACGGTAATAATCACTATCCCTTGATCCAGCTCTGAGCATCAATTAGATTATTAAAAAGAATGGGATGCATACCTAGCACATCCTCGTCAAAACTGTAGGTATAGGCTGTCCAGTTGCTGGGCAGAGACATATTGAACTGAGTGACTATGTTTTCAGGAAAATGTTCATGGAAAAACTGAGACCATGATCCTTCCTTTTGTTTGGATGAATTGCTCCTGAAGTAAATTATTGCTTCTTCTTCTTCGTCACATGTGCTGGATAAATAGAGACAGGAAGGCACACAGTCAAAACCAGCTTAGCATTGATGGATTCATTACATGCTAATCATTTTAAAAATATAAATACCCGATTTGCACAGAAAGCTGAGCTTCCTTCTGTATAGTGAGGAACGACCAGGAGCAGTTGAGCATATTCGTTGGGTAAAGTTGGCAGGAAAAGGTTTCGGGTACTTCGTGTTTATTTAAATGAGACTTTTGTTTCGAAGAACCCGTCACAATGAGCTGAAATCATTCAAGAGGCATAAACAGAAGGACGTGAGAAGGTTTTGTTTTTAAGCAGCAGGCTTTGGTTGAAAGAACATTTCAATTTTCACCTCATGCATGAGGTCCTCCTTGCAAAGATCCGCGTCGTTTGCCTCTGACTCTGTAAAGGAGCGCAAGTAGAGTTACAGCAAGCAGGAGCACAGAGCTGCATCCTTCACCTGCCAGCATCCTGCCTGGACGAAAGCCCCACCGCTGCCACAACAACGCACACACAGCAGCCTCCCACACCTTAACAATCCAACAGCAAAATAACTTCTCTGCTGTTGATCGGGCTTATTTCATCACCTTTTTTTGGGGTAATATAGTGACTGGAAGAAGTTGTCGTTTAAAGCAACAACAATTGCAACACAGTCATAAATGTCATAAAACATTTTGAATGGTAATAGAGCCCTGGTACATTTTTTTAATTTACATCCAAAGGGATTTGATATGAAATAACTGTAATAATAAAAGTCACTTACCCCATTGTAATCCACACACAAACAGAAAACTGGACCAAAGCGCTGGATGGAAAGGCTTCATGACCAACCTAGAGTTCGTACAGGTTGACAATAACAAGAACAGAGAAAAGCAAAGATGTGTCAAAACCGCTCACAGTGTCGCTGAACTACTGTAAGCAGTGTACATCCTTGGTGATTTCCTGGCTACGCTTCCCCTTTTCTAGCGATGTCTACGCTTACAGATTGGACGAGGGTCACAGTCAGCTCCTCTCAGGTCCATTTAAATGTGTGTTTCAGCAAGTTAGAAAAGATTCTGTACCTTCTTCAAAAGACGACCAGACACACAACAGATTATTAGTGTTTGTTTACACTTAAGGCGGCTACTCTTTCTACACATGGGCAAATCACGTGGACATATACAGGAACTAGCATGTCTTCTAAATATAGGCTTTATAAAAATTCAAATCAAAGACCAAGGGTTATTCCAATAATACGTTTCTTACCTCCTCCTGTCCCTCTAGTTTTGATGCCCAACTCTGATTACGTTCGCCGTCTTAAAACAATCACTTCTGGGGAGTGGGGGGTGTCGTGACGTCACCTTCAGGAAACCACAAGGTTCTTTCTCTTACGCTTTTTCTTATAAAAGCACCACAGGCTTGAAGACCTTGTGCTTAACGTTTCTATCTACTCAGTCTGTCATGAATGTTCATGTGTTGTTTTTAGAAAATCTCACCAGTGCATTTAGATAAATAGAATTTATGACTATTTAAAAAAAACAAATCACTTATGTCTCACTAATATTAGTACAGCTTAAAATGAAGGTGACGACCGTTTCCTTACACCTGTACGTGCTGATACCATGAGCTCAGCCCTGATCTGCTCTAGTGTCACACATGTCTCACTGTTATGTCTGTTGCAATATACATTTACTATATAGCAACATCTTCACATAAAATACACCTACAGCCATACTTGCATCACAGCATCTTGGCTCAACAAATTTCCGCCTGTAAGCAGGAAGAGCTAGAGGTCAAACGCCATCTGTTAAATGTCGTTGTCAGAGATATTCCAACTAAAAAGAAAAAGATGCAAATATTTCATCCAAATTTTGTCAAACTCAGTTGAACTCGAGAAACGATTAATGACTTTTATCTCAAACGAAATTCTCTGGGCCAGATATGGTCCCAGAGCGACCACTTATGCCAAGAACTTATATGACGTGGATTTCCAAGAAATGAGAGAACAGTCTGTTTTTGCGAAAGCATAAGAGAGAGGAAGCTGCAAATCCACGGTCTATATATATATCCTGCCTTAACCCTGCACTTGTTAATGCCTATTCCTATTATGAGGACATATACTTATGAATTACAGATATCGTCTGCTTTCTGCTAAAATGACACAATTGTATGACGCACAGGTCAAGTAATCAGTGAAACCTGGTGTGTATAACTGCGCAAACGGTCCTTGAAATAAAGCGAAGAAGAAAACATATTTTTCATAGAATGTGCTAAAAAAAAAGTGCAGTTAGAAATTAAAAACTGAATGCAACTTCAAATGACAGTATACACTACTGTGCAAAGGTTTTAGGCAGGTGTGAAAAAATGCTGTGAACAATGAATGCTTTCAGAAAAATAAACAATAAATGATTGTAGGCAAGCATCAAAAGTTAGAGATCACAGTAAACATCAGAAAGTCCATCACTATCAATACAACACCACCGACTACTGAGATGAGACAAAACATGTCTTGCTGTGTTTGCATGTTCTCCCTCATACGTGTCTAGAGGGACTATGATGGGATAAAACATTAACTAAGGACATATAACATACGCGGAGCTTGTTAGAGGACTATGCAAGGACTGATGGACCCCTCTCCAGGAGGACCATTAAACTCTGTGCGTAATCCCACAATTTTCTCTGCATAGTATTAAAATAGCCATATTCTTGCAGTAATTGTATTTTGTGTAATTAAAATATACCGCTAGGTGGCGGGCCGGATTAAAAATAAGCGTGGACTGGTTCAGCCTTCTGCAAGAGGCGATTCCGGAAATAAAAGTGCGCGAAAAACAAAACGTTTTCACTGAAAGCAGCAGCAGAACAAGTCAGCAGCGCCTGGTCTGCACGGATCGGCTGAGTCCGTTCTTAAAAACGAAAAAACCCCGCTGCACCACATAAAGATCTACCGGAGGGAATAACGTCCTAGAATTCAACGAACGTCGCTCCTGTATTGTACTAAAAGGCGTCGTAGAGGAACCAAAGGTAACTGATGATCCTTTGCTTCGTTGTTTTTATTGTCTCGGATGATCTGCAGGTGCGACGTACCGTCATAAATAAGTAACGACAATGGTAGAAATGCCGTTGAACTTCATAAAAGTTACCGTTTGATTTTTAAATCAATCTTATTTTGACCAACTACGTGTCTAAAGTAAGTCTTGGTAACGCGTTTGGATTAGAAATACCAGTAAAACCAGTGAGTTAGTCTGCGCTTTTTCACCAATTGAAACGAAATAAAAATGGTACTATAATATTCTGGCGACATCTAACTGACACTTTAGTCGACGAATAAAAACGATAGGAAATGTTAGGGCGGGACGAATGGAGAGATCCAATAAGAACACCCTGGGCCTGGGAAGATATCCAATCAGAGCGAATGTCAAGGTAGCCATTTTTCTAGCAACGCGCCAATATTTGCAGATAAAGCTCAGTCAGGAGTTGGACGAACACGTAGAAATGACATTATAACCAATCATTATTTTATTTTTGAGAATTGCTCTTTATTTCAATTAATGCTTTTGATTTTGCCAAGACAAAGTTCACTGGTTATCTGTTTCAATAATATTGTACTTCATCTTGAAGGAATGTCATATGCACTGCATATAATTAAGGGAGAATGCACATCTTTCAGGGAGCATGTATATATTTTAGAGAGAGCAGGCCTTATGCTTACTCTATGTGAGATTATTATCTTTTGTGATGACACTGTGATGTTTTTGACATTTAATGATAAAATACATGTTTTGTATTAACATGTATCAATAGATGTGTTTGTATTGTATATTCAAATGTTAGTACCATTCCCTAAGACCCTGATGGTTACTTCCAATGCCTGTGAAATCTGGAGAAACATCTGCTAATATTTGGTCTATTAAAACTAGACTGAAACCAGAAGATTTCAGATGACTAAAATAAGACTAAAACTAAATGGTGTGTTATTCAAAAGACTAAGACTAAATCAGAATTTGCTGACGAAATTAACACTGCGTTAAACCAGCTGCGCTTCAAAAATGTCATGCGCCATATTGAAGTACTAATAAATCATAAACTACACATTAAAAGTAGTTCTTAGTTAACAGTTCTTTGTCGTGTGTATTCATTTATTTTATAGTAATATATAATAAGAGCAGATCAGACATCTGATTATTGTAATACTTAACATTGTGGAGTTAAATGAGTTAAAGGTGTTTTACAAGTAATGCAGGAGTGTTGGTGTATAAGGAGAATACGGGGACACGGATCTCTGGGTTTCATTGCAGCCCACCGAAAACACTGGAGTACTTTAATGTCCTCTCTTTAATGTGGGACAACTTCCTTACTTAACACAAATTTCCAACAAAATAAATCAAATCTTACATTATTGAAACACAAAGTAGCACGACGTTTTTTTTAACCGCGGCTGGTTTAACGACGGATGAGCAAAAGACAGCTGGACTGACCGCAGTCTCTTACCTCAGTAACATCTCATTGTTTCATTTCTGTGTCACAGTCATCATGTCAGCACAAGCCACGGTGAGGTGCAATAAAACAACCATCCAAGATGCTTTGTGTGGAGACCCAACTCTAATCCTCAGCAAAGTTTATGAGAAGAGCCTGATAACTCATCGTGAATATGTCAACCTGAAAAGCAGCAACAGGGTAAATGTAGAAGAGCAGATGGTTGAGCTGGTTGATAAGGTGATTAATAAAGGAAATGAAACCTGCCAGAGCTTCCTCAACCTCCTGCAAACTGACGAGGACGTCAGCTCAACCTATCCCACACTGCAGGACATACAGATGATCGAGCGTGTAACTAAACCTCCCCAAGCTTATTCAGGTAAGAGCAGCAGTTCTTCAACGTACATTTCGCATAACAAGACATGATGTGTATTATATAATATTTCTCTTTTTTTGGTCATTCTGTTTTCCTCAGACAGTCATCCACCTGCGCACAAGAGACAGAAAGAGGTGATTTGTGTGGCTTAAACTTCACACTACATGTGGCAAAACAATTATTTTTTTAATTTATTTTTATTTTTTAACACACAAGCTGATTATGTTCTTTCACACCAAATATTGATTTGATTTAGATTTCTTATTTTGTTTATTTATGAAAATAAATGTTTAACACTTTCATTTTTGAAACAGCAACAATGTGCATGCATGTTATGATGTATCTTTTTCTTATTACTTTCAATAATGATGTTAACATAGTGTTGGCATTGTCATTATTATACCTACCTTTTACAACCAGGACTGTTAAACAATTCCATCACTACAACTTATTTAAATACTCTCAATCACTGTTAGTTGTACTGTGTTCTGTTCTTCGTGTTTCTCTCTTCTCCCTCCACCCCCTCCACCATTCATCCTGACCAAGCCAGAGACTGACATTTCATTTTGATGGACCAATTAAAACATACACAGATCTTCAAATAGGGGTTCATAGTTTATGTATCCATTTTGAAAAAGTAAATGCTAAACTGCTGGACAGGACACACACAAAGATTAAACACCATGTGAGAAGAGATCAAGTCCCAGTGACTCCTCAAAGGGCATCAATTGAAAATGCTTCATTCAGAGGGTAAGGTTGTTGCATATTACCACAATATTTTTATCACCTAAATTCATATGGACAAACCCACCAACACCCTCAGACAGAAGCTTGTGCATCCAAAGGACCCGACACCGAAACATAAGAGGAGCAACATAGTATATGCAGTTCAATGCAGTGAAGAGTGCTCGGAACTCTACATTGGTGAAACCAAACAGCCATTACACAAGAGAATGGCCCAGCATAGGAGGAACAACACATCAGGACCAGTATCTGCCGTGTATCTCTACTTAAAAGACAAAGGACACTCATTTGAAGACAACAACGTTCACATTCTGGACAGAGAAGACAGGTGGTTTGAACGAGGCATCAGAGAAGCCATACATGTCCAGGTGAACAGCCTCTCTCTCAACAGAGGTGGGGGCCTCAGACACAACTTGTCTCCCATCTACCATGCTGCCCTTTCAGCTATGCCCAGGAAGATCAAGACCACTTCACACGTCCCCCACAAAGGAGACACTTAACGACCCTGTAATGGTTGGAGGAGGAGTCACGGTAGTTGAGGATTCACACCTACTCACTACCCTCACACCCCCTCTGTTCACATAACGAACCCATTCTTCACAGATGTGAAGTGAAACCAAACTGTTTTTTATCCCAATACTATTGTAACCCTAACTTCTGTTGGTGTCTGTTGTTCTCCAGTCACCGAGGCTGTGGGTATTAAGCGGGCTACAGTTCTTTGTCCAACTTCTTTATTAACCAGAACGGCAAGACAATACACGTCGAACTTACAACGCTCTGCGTACAACCACGCTGACTCCCCCCTAACTTCTGCTCCTCCCCTTAACCTTCCCCTGAGAAACACCTGCCGATAGGAACTAATGTTTCCCCAAACAAAGGTGCTATAAACGATAAAAGAAATGCTTATCATTAATAATGTGAAATTAAACTAATCCATAAATAAAATAAATAAATAAATCATTGTAATAAATTAAGGTGTAAAGGACCAAAGGTTACAGTCGTCCGTTGCCGTAAGTGGAAATGTCCCCATTTCAATGGCAACATACACAGGGGTGAACAGCAACAACCAAGACGGCAACATGAACATATACAGATCCCGTCCAATCCAGTTCTTCTGGTTGGTGGTGCACAACATAACAGTAACACTGCGGGAAGCACAAATATATATACACATGTGGACTGCAATACACTGCAACATGCAGATATAGGTAAACAGTCAATCACAATACCCCAATAACAACAACAATAAAAGTGCAACATGTAGGGGTTGTGAGTGTTAAAGTCCAATCCCTCAGGTGACAAAGTCTCTGTACTTTGATGGTCGCCTAATCTGACGTCCACGGGAGGTAACCTGTGCCGGAGATGGTGAGTTGGGCACACCAGAGTCCACGTGGCCAACAGGAGAAGAGGTGGATGGAGAAGAAGAAAGGCACGGGCTGGGAGGTGGTAAACGTTGATGGGCCTTGCTCTGCTGAGTAGCCCTGGGCAACACCAACTGCTTTGTAGCAGTGTCAGGAACAAATGGAGGAGTAGGAGGACGAAAAGGCAGTGCCCCTGACAGAGCAGTAAGGGGAGGGACAGGCGCCTCAGATCTGCTTACAGTGGGCACAGAGGATGCCCGACTATCAGGGGGAGTGTTTGGTAAAGCCCCTTTGTAGGCTTTTAGTCTGTTGTGATGAACAATCCACGTTCGTGAACGAGTGCTCTTGGGATCCATAATCTTGTAAGTGACGCCAGGGTGTCCCTCTCTGTCCATCCGACGCAGGACCACAAAAGGTCCTTTCCATCTGGGAGCAAGCTTATTCATCTTTAGTGCTGGGTCATCCAGGAGAACAAGGTCACCTGGCTGGTGAGGGTGGAAACCCATTTTCTTGTCATACTGAGTCTTTTGATGCTGTTTACTTGCAGCTGTATTTTGGCTTGCATCCTTGAAAGCATGGGACAAACGTGTAGCCAGGAGCTTAGCATAAGCTGCCGGTGAACCTGGTGTGGGAGAAGTCACCTCGGGGCTACAGTTCAGCATAACATCAAGTGGCAAATTTGGTTCTCTGCCATGAACAAGGAAAAAGGGTGGAAAAACCGGTGCTTGAATGAACACTGGAGTTATAGGCGAGCTCAGCTTGTGGCAAGTACTGATCCCATTCACCTCCAGTGTGTGATATGTACTTAGCAAGTTGGTCCTTCAGAGTCCTGTTCAGTCTCTCAACCATACCATCTGACTGTGCATGATATGGGGATGTGCGTGTTTTGTTTATACCAAGCAAGACGCACAGATGTTTAACGAGGTCTGATTCAAACTGGCGTTCTTGGTCAGTATGAATAGACTCCGGTAGGCCATGTTGCCTTATGTAATCCTCAAAAATGCACTTTGCCACAGTGGTTGCACGTTGGTCTTTCAGTGGGTAGAGGTTAACATAGCGTGTGAAATAGTCCATTATTACTAGAACATACCTGTTGCTTTGAGTGGTAACAGGTAGCTCAGTGATGTCTGCCGCAATCTTTTGAAAAGGTCTCTCTGCTAGGATGGGCTGCATCGGGGCTCTTTCATGTGGAGTGGGAGAACCTCGGGTTTGACATGGCAAACACTCTGCACAAAACTTGTGAATATCCCGAGACATATATGGCCAATAGCAAATACGTCTGGCCCTCAGCAGGGTGCGTTCTGCACTCAGGTGACCACTAAATGGATTGCCATGCACTGCTACAAGGGCTTTGGTGATAAGAGTAGCAGGCAGAACAACTTGAAATGAATCAGGTGCATGTGGACCTGTTTTAGTCTTTCTGCAAAGAATCCCATGCCTCATTATCAATTTGGGAAACTCGTGCCAAAGTTTCCGTAGAGTGGAAGAGGAGTGTTTCAAGTGGCCTATTGGTGGTCTAGAAATCCCGTCCTTCATCCATGCAATGACAGTGGCAAGATCGTCATCTTCAGTCTGTTGTTCCCGCAACTTGTCCAAGTCTACTGACAGAGTGTGATGTATTTCAGTGAGAGCTGGGAAGGTGTTGTTTCTGTCACTGCAAACCGGTGTGATATTGTCTGTGGCGGTGATGGTAGCGATGGAACACTGAACAGCTTTGTTCAGAGTTTCCATGCTGGGGCGCCTGGACATAGCATCTGCGTTGGCATGTTGTTTACCATCACGATGCAAGATGTTGTAGTCATACACATCCATTTCAAGTATCCATCTACTGCGTCTGCCGGTCGGATCATTATCCACTGGACTTTTCTTCAGACTCAGGAGGGGTTTATGATCCGTGATCACTGTGAATGAGCTGCCGGATAAAAAGTGTTTAAAGTGCCTTATAGACCAAACAACTGCCCAAAGCTCCCTGTCGAAAGTAGACCATTTCCTTTCAGAAGAGCTTAGTGTGTGACTTGCATAGGCTATAACATGTTCCCTATTGTCCCGTCTCTGAGCTAGCACAGAACCAATGCCTTCCTGTGAAGCATCTGTATACAACAAAAAGGGCTGAGTGAAGATGGGGTGTGCCACAACAGGTGGATGAGTGAGGGCATGTTTCAGTGACTGGAAAGCATCCTCACATTCAACAGTCCATTTGAATATTGCACCCTTTTTGGTGAGTGTATGTAGAGGGGCAGCAATAACCGAAAAGTTTTTGACGAACCGACGATAGTAGGAACACAGTCCAATAAATGCTCTCACCTCAGTAGTCGTTCGAGGTGTTGGCCAATTACGAACCTTGTCAAGGTTTCTTGCATCAGGTTGGAGTCCACGATTAGAGACCACATGTCCCAGGAAGGTCACTTGGGTTCGTGCCAGCTGACATTTCCTGCCTTTCAACTTGAGACCAGCAGAACGAAAACGACTGAACACCTCTTCCAGGGTCTGTAGGTGATCTTCAAACGAGCGACTGAACACAAGGACATCATCCAGATAAATTAAACATTCCTTCCAATGTAGGCCGTGGAGTACTAGCTCCATCAATCTTTGAAAGGTCGGTGGGGCGTTAGTTAAGCCCATAGGCATAACCTTAAACTGGTACAGGCCACTGCCCGAGTTGAACGCAGTTTTCTCCTTGTCTTATGGGTCAAGCTCAACCTGCCAGTATCCACTTGACAAATCCATGGTACTGAACCAGCATGCTCCAGACAGACTGTCAAGCGCATCTGCAAGACGCGGCAAGGGGTATGAATCTTTAACAGTCACTGCATTTAGCTTCCTGTAATCAATACAGAATCTGTAGCTGCCATCTTTTTTTCGAACAAGGACGACAGGCGAGGACCAGGGGCTACAACTTTCCTCAATTATGTCTTGTGAAAGGAGCTGTTGCACCTGTCTGTCTATCTCCATTCTCATGTTGGGTGAGGTCCTGTATGCTCTCTGTTTGATCGGTGGAACATCTGCAGTCCTGATGCTGTGTCGGACCATGTCTGTGCGTCCATAGTCATGGTCATTAGCACTAAAAACATCACTGTAAGTCAGAAGCAGGGCCTCAAGCTGCTGTCTCTGTTCATCAGAAAGTTCTGAGTGGCTTAGGTCAATCTCTGTCCTTGACCGTAGAGGTGAGGGCTCTGTTGATGTTTCCACAGTAGCTACACTGGTTTCCACTACACAATAGGTCTTGTCACCGTCTGTGCCAATTGGACGGAAATCTCCTAGTCTAGTGTCACCTGGGATCCGGAGGTCAGCATTAGTTGGGTTCATGACTCTAACATAAGTGAGTCCTGTTCGTACTGGGGCAAGTGTGCATGCAACCAAGAGACCTTGGTAACTGTACAGATCTGGCTCTAAGATACCTGTATAGTCAGCTTCAAGATCAGGCACACCAACAGCTGGCTGAACCTTAGCTAGCACGGTCATCTGTGACAGGGCAGGAACTGTAACAGTAGCTAGGGTGACAGCATAGCAGCAAAGGGGAGCAGTCTCTGTAGTGCACAGAAGAGGAATACTAATGTGGTTCCCTACTTTAAACATACCTTCACTCAGGTTGACAACTGCATGATGAGTAAGTAGAAAATCCCAGCCTAAGATCACTGGCTGTGTAATGTTCCTGACAACCTGAACTGTGTGGGTGAAAACCTCATTACCTAGCCGGATGGTGATGGACAGTGTGCCTAGATTGTCTAAATAGTCACCAGTCACTGATCTAGGGAAAAGTTGAGAGCGTTGCATAGGCTTTGTTCTGAGAGATGGAATGGACATTCTAAAGGTTTCACTAATCAGTGAGATGTCAGAACCTGTATCTAGGTACACTTTGGTAGCTACGTTTTCAATAACAGTCATCACATAACGTGTGAGGGTTTTACATGAAGATGTCGAAAATGTCTGTTTTTGGACCCCATCAGCAACAGTAGCAGACACTTGGCCCTCAGTATCTGCTACCACTCTTTTCCTGGTTCATAGTGGTCTTCCTTGAAACTCACATGATGACTCTTTTCCCGCTGTGTGACGAGTCTTCCTGCTGAGTGAGCTTGATGTGAATCATGTCGGGAATAGGGAAGAGAACAAGACCTGGAGGAGTCACGACGGCATGCTTCCCTGCTACCGGAGGACTCAGGAGAGCGGTGTCTGTCAGAGCTGTAGTGTCGGTAGTGCTCACGGTTGCTGGTAGAATGATAGTCATGCCGCTGATGTGATGGAGGTGGAGGAGTAGGGGAGCAGTATCTGTCACGGCGAGAGTCTCTGGGTTGTAGATAATCACTGTGTGACCTGCTGGACCTGTGACCACTTGGTGCAGATGAGTAGGTGCCCCGTTCAGGAGACCCAGATGGGGAGCGTCCATATCGTTCTCTTCCACGCTCATGTCCCCTTTCTAATGTAGGATCATACCTGTGTCCAGAAAAGTCAGAACGAGGGGAATAGCGGCTGGCATGAGACTGTCCAAGTTGAGTAACTTCCAGTTTGAGTGCGCGGACTTCATCTGAAAGCTGTTTCACAACCTCGACGAGGCCTGCTGATGAGTTTGTGTGAAACTTTTCATGTTTGGCAGACACCATAGCTGAGAGTGGTTCACTTTGCAAGGAGAGAGTGTGAGGGGTAGGTGCTTGTGGAACAACAGGTGGAGGAAAGAGTTTCAAAGCTTCCTGTGCACGTTCCCACTTACACACAACAGCTAAAGCGTCTTCTAGTGTAGTGGCACCATGTTCGTGGCACTTTGCTTGAAGAATGGGATCTAAACCAGCAACAAATCTTCTAAAACGTTCCATTGCAATAGCTGGCTGGCCGTAGTTAGGGAACGCTTCTAGTACCAGCCTTGTGATTTCTGCAGCATAGACCTCCAAAGGTTCTTTAGGCAGTCGCTGTCTGGCATTAACAAAAGTCTGAAAATGCAGCAAAAATTCCTTCCGGCCGAAGACATCGTTTAGCTTAGCTGCACACTGCTCATAGTCTTGTTGCACTCGTGGCGGCAAAGACAACCAGTAAGCTAGTGCATCACCACTAAGTCGTGTGGGAAGAATCGTGGCTATGTCTGGCATTTGTCCATCGGCACATGCTTTAACTGCTAATTCCAGTCTAGTTTTCCACAGCGAAAAACTTTCCTTGTCCTTACCATCTCCGTGGAAATATGGCGGTAATTCCACTCTGTAATGCACCACAGTCTTTGATGTCGAGTCTCCTCGGGCCGCGCTGCGCGCACCGTCGTCGTGCCGCACAGCGTTGTCTTCACCGTCGTCCACTAACTGCAGCGACATCGCTACGTATTGACCAACTCACAAGGCGTATGGAGAACCGGGGTCTGCGTTCTTACTTCAGGCGCTGTGCATGTAATTGTTGAGGCGTCCCTTCACATACAAAAGTCACAGATGGCACCTGTAGCCTGCAGCCATTTCCCGCCGAGAACCGAGTTGAATGCCTTGGTTAGAGCATCCGAAGATGAAAAAAAACACCGCTGCCACCAGTCTGTAACCCTAACTTCTGTTGGTGTCTGTTGTTCTCCAGTCACCGAGGCTGTGGGTATTAAGCGGGCTACAGTTCTTTGTCCAACTTCTTTATTAACCAGAACGGCAAGACAATACACGTCGAACTTACAACGCTCTGCGTACAACCACGCTGACTCCCCCCTAACTTCTGCTCCTCCCCTTAACCTTCCCCTGAGAAACACCTGCCGATAGGAACTAATGTTTCCCCAAACAAAGGTGCTATAAACGATAAAAGAAATGCTTATCATTAATAATGTGAAATTAAACTAATCCATAAATAAAATAAATAAATAAATCATTGTAATAAATTAAGGTGTAAAGGACCAAAGGTTACACTATGTTCCAGTCTTTGCAATAGAATCTTGTGATCTATCGTATCAAATGCTGCACTAAGATCTAACAGGACAAGTACAGAAACTAGACCATTGTCTGAAGCTGTGAGAAGATCATTAGTGATTAGATTAGATAAGACTTTATTAATCCCGCAGTGGGGAAATTCTGGTGACCCAGCAGCAGCAGAGAAAAAAACAGTTGGAAAAAAATAAAGAGTAAAAATATGTTATGCATTATATACAAAAAGAAAGACAAAAAATGTACATGTCTCAACATAAACATAAAGTGCAAAAGTGCCGAATAAAAAAAATTAAAAAAAACAACATACATGTAAACATGGGCACCGCACGGCACACATCACACTATAAACATGCTTTACAGTCATGTTGGTGTGTTGTGGAGTCTTATAGCCGTGGGTAAGAAAGACCTCCGGTAGCGCTCAGTCCTGCACTTCGGGTCTCAGCAGCTCTCTAGTGACTCTAATCAGATCTGTAACGAAAGATAGGTCCATGGGAACAAACAAAAGACAATGCAAACGAGGATACCTTAAAGCGAGCCGCTAGGCTGTAACAAAAGTTCTGCAGGCAGACAGACGAGTTCAGGTCGGATGGCGATTCAGGCGGTCCGGGCCGTTAAACAGGGAGAGTCAGGAAGCTCTCTAGCTGCCTGGAAGGCTACAAGCTAGCGAGTAGCAGGCCCGACAAAACACACAGGCCAAGTAGCCGAGGAGTAGTCCTTTCACAGGGTTCAGGGTGACGAGAACAAAGTAAAACACAGTTCATGAGAAGCAGGAAGGCATGGCAATAGGTTCCAGTGGCTGGTGACATGAAACATGAACGAGGCATAGGTGTAGGCAATCAGTTATTCACAAACACACAAAACTGGCGGGGGTGGTGAGAGGGCATCCGGCGGAGCTCTCCGCAACAAAAGTCCGAGCGGAGCTCTTCACAATAAGGGTCCGAGCGGCAGCAAAGCTGCCAATCGTGACAGCTACAGTGCTGAAAAGAAACCTGGGGTTGTTTTTATTTTCCTCTATTAATGATGAATAATATGTGGTTCTAGCAACCTGAAGTGTTTTTTTAATATAGTATTAAACTGTCTTTCCATGCTAGACAGGATTCACCTAATTTGTTGGAACGCCACTGTCTTTCTATAGTTTTCGAGTCCTCTGCTTAAGGCTGCGGATCTGAATTATACCATGGAGCCAACCTCCTCTGATTCACTGGCTTCTTCTTCAGAGGAGCAACAGTGTCTAAAATTGTTCGCAGTGATGCTGCAGCATCATCAACAAGACAATCACCTGTTCATGATTCTGATGACTGCTCTCCTCTGTGTAGCTACAAGGGAATGAGACAAAAGATGATGGAATCATCTCCTTAAATCTAACAACAGCATCATCAGATAAACATCTGCTGTAATATGACTTCTTTCCAACTGTTGTCAGGTCTGTAAATTCAAACGTTATTAAGAAATGGTCAGATAACAGAGGGTTTTGGGGGAGAACTTTTAAATGATCAATCTCAACCCCATAAGTCAGGACAAGATCAAGAGTATGATTAAGACAGTGAGTGGGTTCATTCACACGCTGACTAAAACCAATAGAATCCAGTAGTGAATTAAATGCAATGTTGAGACAGTTACTGTCAACATCTACATGAATGTTAAAGTCACCCACTACAATCACTTTATCTGTGCTGAGAACTAAGTCAGATAAAAACTCTGAAAATTCAGTTAATAACTCCAGTTAATAATATGGACCAGGAGGATAGACGACACAGAACACAACTTGTTTCTGGGTTGATTGATCCGATACCAAGTAACTACAGGGCCAGTATCGACGATATCGATACTTTTTGCACCTTAAATACAAATCACATATGATCACAGTCTCGATGGGAGTGTTACAGCAACTAGCGGGTGGCGGCTGAGAGTCTACAGAGAGGCCTGTGAGACTGCGACTCTGCGTCCTGGGCTCCACTCTGGGTTGTCACGGTTTAATGTGTCTAATAAACTTGGCCATATTAATAGAGAGCAGAGACTCCATCCAAGGTGGGATGGACGCCGTCTCTTCTAATCAGCCCAGGTTTTCCCCACAATCTGCTCCAATTGTCTACGAAGCCCACATGGTTTACTGGACACCACCTAGACAGCCAGCGGTGAAGCGACGACAGGCGCCTAAACATGTCGTCTCGTCGTCTCTTGGAGGATGAAGTTACGTCTGAGGTTTTTCAGTCGATATTAAGAAGGTATGAGTTGAGAATTTACAAACCGTAAACCAAAAAATTCACTGAAAATGTTCAAAGCGTTCATTCGAGTAGTCGATTGAGGTAAGCGCGGAACTGGCTGCTGTGTTTTGTGAGTTATATAGGCAAATATGCTTATGCACAACACATTCCATCACATGCTTAGACGCACATTTCTTTTGCTTAAGATTAGAAACTGTGCAAAGAAGCCTCCAGTGGGCGAGGGGGAGACTGATTAACGTACGAGCCGCTGATGAACTTCTACGTGACCTATTTGACTGCATTCGAGAGGTGGAAACATCATGTCAGTCTGGCAAACATTTTCATTTACACTTACATTTCAAGTTCACTTGCACTTTCAGTGTCTAGATGTAACGATAGAACTTAGCTTGACAAGCTTTACAAGGTTTAAGATTTAACACTGTCGCAACTATATAGAAAACTTAACCAATCCAACCCGAGCAAGCGATTTATTTGAAAACCCATTCAAATAAATCGTAATTAATTTTAATAATTAAATTTTAACCACAGTGGAGAGGAACAAAGAAGAATTATTGCGTATTTGTTAACTTTGAGTTTTTGTTGATGCAGCTAATCATGAATGTCAGGCACCGTTGGTTTGGAGGGAAGGCAGAGGTTGACCTCACTATTCAATCACTGCGGAACAGCTGTCTTTCCTGAGATCAGTTGGCTTTACTGCATATGAAATGGCAAATATTCTATCTATCTATCTATCTATCTATCTATCTATCTATCTATCTATCTATCTATCTATCTATCTATCTATCTATCTATCTATCTATCTATCTATCTATCTATCTATCTATCTATCTATCTATCTATCTATCTATCTATCTATCTATCTATCTATCTATCATGTGGCAGGTACAAATAGTTTGTGGCACATAGATGGAAATCACAAGCTCATCAGGTATTGGTAGTTGCAGCATGGTTTCATTCAATTACTAAAATTTTGTTTGACATATCATACAAAAAGCAGTGTCTTGTATAACTCTTGTCAATTTTCTCTGTTTTTTTAAAGTTGAGAATAGTAATTCATGGAGGAATTGATGGATAAAGTCGCGTTGTGGTCTTCCTTCGTGCCTCAAACAATAACCGCAGCACCACTGTTTTGGACAGTTTTGTGGAAGCTGTTGTCCACTATGGAGTGCCTTCCAGAGTCAGGAATGACAGAGGAGGAGAGAACAATATTGTGGCACTGTTAATGAACGTTTTTAGAGGTCTTCGGCGAGGTAGTGTTCTCCAAGGACGAAGTGTTCACAATTAAAGGATTGAGAGACTCTGGGGTGATCTTTGGCGTGGACTAACAAATGTTAGTTATTCTTTATTTTACTATCTGGAAAATGAGGGCGTCATTGATGTTGACAATTAAGTACACCTCTGGGCTCTACACTATGTTTATCTTCCAAGGATAAACCGAGATTTATCAGACTTCAGGAGGCAGTGGAACAACCATGATTTGAGAATGGAGAGACACATGACCCCACTAGATGTTTATTAGAAGCTGTCTTGAACAACAGGGCAGACATTCGACGGCTATGCGGGACATCTTTGCTGCTCCTGGTCCGAATGAATTGGCATTGTTGGTAGACTGGCCAGCCTCAGTTGTTTTACCTGATACCCAGCACAATTTGGAAGGTGCCATATTTGTAGCAGGTTGAGGCACAGTTTGACCCCTTAAGTGGTTGGAGAGGAGAACTTGGAATACTAATAATCTGGAATCTCATATCCTTTTTGGATTCTGTGCTATAGTGATTTTCCCCTGCACTGGGTGTATAAGGGAGGTGCTGTGTAAATTGACAATAATTTCTGTGTATATACCATACCACTGTTAAGCACATAAAATACAAAATAAACCATTTGGGAGTGACCATCACGCTTATTTCTATAAAATTGCAAATGTGTATACCGCCATCTGCTGCCCAAAAAGTTTCATTCTTTTGCCTTGTACTTTGTAGAGATTGACATGTAATCTCCAGTGAAATTCTCCAGTGTGGAGGATTTAACTGGAGAACTAGCAGGTTCTGCCTAAGAAGAGGAAGGTTTAGTTAATCACCAGAACAAGAGCACTCACAGACATTGAGATTAAAAAGTAACTAGTGTTTCACATCAATTGTATATATGAAGACAAGACAATTTTTTTGTGAGTAGAAAACAAAGGAAAAGTGTGAAACATAATGTGTATGGTGAAATAACAACAAGATACTGAATGTAAACATCCTCGAGCGAATCACAAAACTCGCCTCCTGCCGCAGACACCTTAACTACTCGGCCAAGGCATCTGTGTGAGATATGATCATAGCAACTCTAATGACTACAGCGATGATGATGTATATGGCGCAAGTTTGGTTATTTCAGGGATGTGTTTTTCTTTTTCTTTTCTTTTTTTAATACAATGTCGATTTATCTAAAACACGCAAATACTTGATATAAATACATATACTTGAAAGTCAACGAAAGGGACGTTTTGCTTTATAGTTTAATGCCGTAATCTGAGAAAATCTGTTTTCTATTACCTTTGACTGTTCTAGCTCATCAGTGATTGGATCAAGCCACTTTGAATTCATTGGTGGGGGAAAAAAAGAGCGGGGAAGTGGAAGTGCCTAACGCTGTTTCCCTGCTAGAGGG
Organism: Macropodus opercularis; assembly: GCA_030770545.1. Taxonomy (NCBI): domain Eukaryota; kingdom Metazoa; phylum Chordata; class Actinopteri; order Anabantiformes; family Osphronemidae; genus Macropodus; species Macropodus opercularis. Next base: position 5,065,718 of record CM061105.1, read on the forward strand.
GAGCGGTGAAACTGACACTTAACTTCTGTCCCTCAGCTCATCGTTGAGGTACAGCAGCTAGACTGTTTCACTGTTCCTGCCTGGTACGAGATTACGTCGTGAAGTTCAAGACTCTAGTGGCCTGTGTTCAGTGACTTGAGAACATTCAATGTTTTACGAGGGGCCGCAGGGTAGTATAAAAGACGCCTTGGTGTGAGCAAAGTTGCCTTCGACTTTAGAGGAGCTCGTCAATCTGGCCAACGCCATGGATCAACGCCTATCGGAGAGAGCATTGGCGCGGTCCACATCTTCCACATCTGAGAGGGACTCACGTTTTGGTCGGAGACTCGAGAAGAAGAATCCGGCGCGGCGTATTCCGCAAGGAGCTGCTTCACCGCCGCGACGACGCGATACGGTAAAACCTTAGAACAGGTTAGTACTCAGGTTATGCTGTGGAGCTGTGAAAACTACACCAGTGTCAGCTTTACAGGTGGAGATGAATGAAATGCCGTTGGAAAAAAAAAGACAACAATTATCTATAACATACTGGGCCACCCAGTGAATGGACATGATAATGGACAACCCACACAAGAGGTGCTGCATCAATTCCAGGAAAAAAATCAGGGAAGGTGAGGAGTTGTGGGTGGATTATAGAGCATCTAGTTAATCAGGTAGAAGTTGGGAGTAGGGGGATAAGTCCAACTAGTCCCCTCTCTGTAGTGTCACCATGGTTATTAGAGGAGATAGAAGTGGATTTGAGTTTGTTAAAGGAAAGAAGAGAGGATTACAATGCAGCTGAGACAGTTGAGAATTATATTAGGTTAAGATACAAGGATTACATAAAAAAGTCTATACAGATGCATCTAAGACAGCCTACGTTATCCCAGAATCAAGAAAACAAGTCTGGATTTTGTAGGTTTTATTGGGTTTGGAGATACTGGATACAGATCATATCAATCGCACTCTAACCGCCAGTAGATGGCGGTAATGCATTAATTGTGCGCTACACAAAAATAAAGAAGACGAGAAGAGGGCTTTTTTTTTGGCTTCCTTTGTGACATGGACTGATCCGATGAAGTTGCCGATGTTTTTGTTAAATAAATTATCCACTATGTGTCCAAAGAGACTATAATCATTTTTGCTTTATCTTCACACGTAGACTGAACGAGGAGTTCCTGCGATCGACACTGTTGTTTCTACTTGTTTTTACTACTCCTTCTGCTGGATACTATAAGAACTCCACTACCCAGAAAGCCAAGGGGCACACCGGGTGGGAGGACCTTAGGGGGCGCGGGCCTGACTGAAGATAGTCGGTCACGGAGTGCTAGCTGTTCAGGTTCAGATCAGTAATAAAAAGTTAGCAGAACTCAGGTGTCACACCTCGTCTGCTTCCTAGAAAGCTGAGAAAGACAACACAACAAGTACGGAAAAGCTCGCGCAAAACAAAGCGGGACGAAGGAATGTCCTAGACTTCAAGGAAGGTTTTACCCTTGTATTGTACTAAAAAGTGTCGTCGATGAACCAAAGGTAACTGATAATACTTTGCGCTTCTTTGTTTTTATTATCTTTTATTACTTTACTTTTAACCGGCGCGACTATTGTATGTCTTTACGGTATTATAGTGAAGGCCAATAGAATGCCGTTGAATGAGTTAAGCAATCCCACGTGACTTCACTTAGCCAATCGATTCTGTGGATTATTGGCGCTAAAAAATATGTTGTTTTTTTTGCAGTACCTGCAGATAAAAGAAAGTTCGAGGTTGCAAAGGAATTAACACACAAAAACGGCGATAACAATTGCGTGTAGCTAGCGACAACAAAGGGAGAGACAGACGATAGCCCACTGCGGTCAAGTGAGCCGCTGTTCGTATTTTCGTGGTCAAATCACCCATCGCAGGATTTCAAATGCGAGATTCGTGCGATAATTACGGTAACAGTGTTGCGATCGCTTGTAAGAGCGGAGAGACTGAAACTACACTAGAAAAGCATTTCCATAAGAAAATGCACTGTGAATGCTTTATGCTGAATGTATTCCCAATAACTGCTAACTGTAGCTCGAGAGTTTAAAACGTTCTTAAAAGTAGTTTAAGAAAAATAGAAGTGGATAGAATAGGGTTGTACAGGTCCAGAATCAGTTGACCCTCAGCTTGGTAACAAACATCAGTCTAAAGTTAGTTGTCTCGACCGGGGATTGAACTCGTGGCCTTGGGCTCCGGAGCTCACCGCACTATCCACTAGGAGTAGTGGATTACTCAAAAAGTACACAGTAAAATAACTTGATACTAAGTGTGGTAGTACTCTATGAAGTACTAAGTAGTACTATGAAGGAATGGTGATCTACTAATTGGAGGAACAGGTTTTATTCAAAGCCAAACTCTGCTAACTGATGTCGGTTTTACTCATTGAATGACATTTGAGTAGTGGATTACTCCAAAAGTATACAGTAAAATAACTTGATACTAAGTGTGGTAGTACTCCATGAAGTACTAAGTAGTACTATGAAGGAACGGTGATCTACTACTTAGAGGAACAGGTTTTATTAAAAGCCAAAGTCTGGAAATAAATCTCAGTTTTACTCATTGTATGACAATTGGGTAGAGGATTACTCCAAAAGTACACAGTAAAATAACTTGATATTAAGTGTGGTAGTACTCTATGAAGTACTAAGTAGTACGTTGTAGGAATGATGATCTACTAATTAGAGGAACAGGTTTGTTTTTTTTTGTTTTTTTTCCTTAATCCATTTCATTAGTGAATATTTCTAAACGTACACAGCCAGTTGTATCCTATTATAATTTGCATTATTAGTAACATGATCACATTCATCATCAGCTCTAATGTCTGTTACATTGTAGTTTCAAAAGAGTTTTTTTTTAAATGCCTTTCTTTCCTTTATTACGTTAAGCGTTAAGCACTTTATTTGAACATTTATATTCTTGCTTATTTTGAAAAGCAGCCCTGCTTATATTTAATAAATTAGATAACATTGTAAATATATGCTCAGTTCGAGTTTCAGTTTGTCAAAATGTTTTTGAATTGTACTGAATTAATTTGACAGTCAAGCACTGATTACATGCAGGCTACTTAATAATATATCGCAGCAAATAGTTAGACATTATAATCTTCTGGACCTTTGCTTCCAAAAAATGTGTGTAACTAACTTTAAACTTTAGTTGAATACCCCTGGTGTATTAAGAGAACACAGGGACACAGATCTCTGGGTTCCATTCCCGCCCACCCAAGACACTGGAGTACTTTAATGTCCTCTCTTTAATGTGGGGCAAACCAGCTTTCTTCTGTAGCTGTAGATCTTCCTCACATAACATAAATTTCCAACAAAATAAATCTAATCTTACATTATTAAAACACAAAGTAGCACAACGTTTTTTTTAACCGCGGCTGGTTTAACGACTGATGAACAAATGACGGCTGGACTGACCGCAGTCTCTTACCTCAGTAACATCTCATTGTTTCATTTCTGTGTCACAGTCATCATGTCAGCACAAGCCACGGTGAGGTGCAATAAAACAACCATCCAAGATGCTTTGTGTGGAGACCCAACTCTAATCCTCAGCAAAGTTTATGAGAAGAGCCTGATAACTCATCGTGAATATGTCAACCTGAAAAGCAGCAACAGGGTAAATGTAGAAGAGCAGATGGTTGAGCTGGTTGATAAGGTGATTAATAAAGGAAATGAAACCTGCCAGAGCTTTCTCAACCTCCTGCAAACTGACGAGGACGTCAGATCGACCTATCCCACACTGCAGCGCATCCAGCTGATTGAGCCTGTAACTAAACCTCCCCAAGCTTATTCAGGTAAGATCAGCAGTTCTTCAACGTACATTTCGCATAACAAGACATGACGTGTATTATATAATATTTCTCTTTTTTGGTCATTCTGTTTTCCTCAGACAGTCATCCACCTGCGCACAAGAGACAGAAAGAGGTGATTTGTGTGGCTTAAATTTCACACTACATGTGGCAAAACAATTTATTTTTTAACACACAAGCTGATTATGTTCCTTGTTGAGTCAAACTCTTTGCTGTCAATTTTGTTCTGTTTTAGGATGAGCAGTATCAGCTGAACAGCGAGCCCGTCTGTCTCTGTCTGATCATAAACGAGAACGTTATGTGTGGGATTTTGAGAAGTGGAAGCACTAAAGATGCCCATATGTTGCAGAACAGTCAGGGTTGCTTTTGTAAAGCCATGTCCTGTTTGCCACAGAATAAAACCAACTTCCTTCAGAAACTGTGTGCAGGTGTATCTAGAAGAATTGCTGCTGTTTTGAAGGCAATGAGTGGTCACACCAAACCTGCTTGAACCGCACAGTACTGTACTTGTTTTCATCTTTCTTGCCACCTGTTAGGGCGGTAGGGACACTCTCACCACCTTGCCTCATCACCCTGGTTTCTACTAGTGGCACTGTGCACCAATGCCTGTATCACCATATCGGTGAATGATGAAGTTTTGCTGTTTCGGGATAATGGGACAAACTATATCAGCAACAATGTGCATGCATGTTATGATGTAACATTTCAATAATGATGTTATCATAGTGTTGGTATTGCTGCACATGTACCTATAGTCGTTGTATGGTTATTATTATTGCTGCTGTTGTTATTGTAGTTGTTGCTTTTGCTGTGTCCTGACCAAGACCAGTGATCCAATAAGAACTCCCCAAGTCTGGATCTTTAGGAAGATATCCAATCAGAACGAATCTTGAGTCTAGGTAGCCAAATCTTGTATTTACTGCTAATTTACAGCATTTCTTACAGTAGCAGTATATTGCTTATGTCAGGAACATGTGATGAAGATAATTTTTACAGAGTTGTTTGATTTACCTGTATTTTCCATGCTGAGAGAGCAGATTCTTTTTCATTTAATTTAATTTTAAGGACTATTTCTTACTAGTGTGAGGCATTACAGCCAAAGTTGTTCAACTGTTCAAAGTCTTGTTGATTTTACAGAGTAGCAAGGCATTGTAGCAGTTATTTACCTTCTCTTGAGGTACATGAACATTACCAGTAGTTTTGTAGTTAGATACCCTGTGCAATAATGCCATTATGACCAATCGTTATTTTATTTTCGAGAATTGCACTTAATGCTTTTGATTTTGCCAAGACAGAAGTCAACAAGTTCACTGGTTATCTGTTTCAATAATATTGTACTTAATCTTGAAAGAATGTCATATGCACTGCATATAATTAAGGGAGAATGCACATCTTTCAGGGAGCATGTATATATTTCAGAGAGAGCAGGCCTTATGCTTACTCTATGTGAGATTATTATATTTTGTGATGACACTGTGGTGTTTTTGACATTTAATAATAAAATACATGTTTTGTATTACAATCAATAGATGTGTTTGTATTGTATATTCAAACGTTAGTACCATTCCCTAAGACACTGATGGATACTTCCAATGCCTGTGAATTCTGGAGAAACATCTGCTAATATTTGGTCTATTAAAACTAGACTTACTTACTTAACATTGTGGGGTTAAAAAGAGTGTGGGTGTATAAGGAGAACACAGGGACACGGATCTCTGGGTTCCATTGCAGCCCACCGAAGACACTGGAGTACTTTAATGTCCTCTCTTTAATGTGGGGCAAACCAGCTTTCTTCTGTAGCTGTCCTTGCCCCTCCTGATCCCATACTTCAGCTCCCGCTGGACTCTTTTCAGCTCCTCCGTATCTCCTGAGAAGAAAGCCTGCTTCTTCTCATTCAGGAGGGCTTTCAGTTCAGGGGTCACCCAGGGCTTGTTGTTGGGAAAACACTGTATTGTCCTGGATGGCACGATGTTTTCCACACAGAAATTAATGTAGTCCGTGACACAGTCTGTGAGACTATCGATGTCCTCCCGCAGTGTTTTTATTATCTAAATTCATATTGACAAGCATCAAAAGTTCAGAAAGTCCATCACAATCAATACAACACCACCAACTACTGAGATGAGACAAAACATGTCTTGCTGTGTTTGCATGTTCTCCCTCATAGGTGTCCAGAGAGACTATGATGGGATAAAACATTAACTAAGGACATATAACATACGCAGAGCCTGTTAGAGGGCTATGCAAGGACTGATGGACCCCTCTCCAGGAGGACCATTAAACTCTGTGAGTAATCCCACAATTATTTTCTCTGCTTGGTATTATAATATCCATATTCATCCATAATTATATTTTGTGTAATTAAAAGTCCACCAGGGTGGCACAGTGGTGTGTTGGTTAGCACTGTCGCCTCACTGCAAGCAGGTCCCGGGTTCGAGTCCTGGAGGCGACCGTGGGAGTTTGCATGTTCTGCCCGCGGGGGCCAGTCGTGAATAGCTGGCACAGACATTCAGCCAATCAAATTGCAGCCTTCTTTCTCTCTCTCCAGGGTGCTGAACTGCTCCCTGTATCCCGGTTCGATTCCCAGTCATGGCAAAGTTTGTGCGACATGATTAAAGGTAATTGATAAATTCTAATGTTTTAACAGCAGACTTGGTGTAAAGTTACACAAAATGTAATTGTTTTACCTTTTCTTATGATTAGTAGTAGTACTATTAGCATGTTGACATACACCATTCATTTATAAGGAGATTTAGAGACAATATTCATGTAAACTGTTTAATGAACATAATCAAACTTATACATACATACATACATGAAAGCAATACAATATCAATACAATATTACAATCCTCTTTATGCCTTTTTCTTTATAAAATGATAAGATAAGGCAGTGAAGGAATGTAAATAGTTAAAAGCTTAGGAAGTAGTATGCAGGCAGAAAACAGAACAAGCTGAATTAAAGTACAGTTTAAATTACATCAAGTTTAGAGAGTAGTAGAGTAGAACAGCCAGTCACAGGTCATTAAACAGTATGTGGAGAGCAGGATGTTAGGACAAGAGCAGACGAGTTGCATGTAAGTGAAACATGCCCGAACAAGGGCGACTGGGTGAATGTGTGTACAAGGAGATGTGCTTAAATTCACAGAATACGGGGCCACACAGCAACTGTGACCACCAAGGGGACGTAGAGCATCCATGGAGACGAACACCAGACCACGTCATCAGGATCCTGTTTCACAAGTGAAAGATGCTCTGTTTAGTATAAAGGTGTGGGTCGAGGGACAGACAGCGTCAGACTTCGTGCCCTGACTATATGCTGTATGGAATAGAGACAGACTGACAAAGGCCTGTACAATTATTATTCTTCAAGTGCAAAATAAAAGTCAGATTGAATTCATCAGCAGTTTCTCCTCATCATTAAACAAACGCGCAGAGCTGGGATTTTCAGAGCATCTCAACACCAGTAAATGTATTTTCCTGGAATTCCAGGAAAGCCGGTGTGAATGTGGAGGCTATTTGGGCCTGTTTCAGTTCCATGTTACAAAAGCAACACTTGCGTCCTGTGGACCGAGGCTCAGTTCTTTTTCTCTGGGGGCAGATGGTGATGGCTGTAAAATTACAACAATGACAAGAAGAGTGTGAGACTTGAGTTTACCTCTTTAACATGTGCACAACCAAGTCAACTATTTTAACACTTACTTTGTGCTCTCTTTGCAGATGGAGGCTGCAGCAGAGGTTGACCAGTCACTGCAGACGTCTCTGGAGAAGAATGCGTCTCTACAAACCCGGAAAGTTTTATTAATTACAACAAAACAGAGAAACATGGACGACATTTGGCCCTTGGGCTGTAGTTGTTATGACCAAAGCTGCACAGCAGAACAATGCTGGCACATTTATATTTATTTATATTTATGCTTCTAACCAAATGTTTTGTTTTGTTCGTGTAACCAGAATGTACAATATTGTCCATTAAAGAAATATGTTTTGAAATGCAACTACTCACCTGGTTCTTCTGGCACAAGAAACATGAACTGTTTCAGAAGTGGCACAGGCGTCTTTTCAGGTGGACTGACTGGAGTGAAAGAATGAAAAAATAGAATTAATCGATGGTTTATCTGTAACACATGAATAGGACACTGACATTTCTATAGATGAGCTAAAAAGTAGGCTAAAATACATTAATAACATTTACATTTTAATATTAAATTAATCAATATTTAATTGTGACAACTATTACAATTAAATGTGAGCAGGGAAAGTAACGTGGGACACAGCAAACACATGTCATCACGTGTTATTATTTAGAGCAGTTCACACTTCATCATTTCAACCACATAAGGAGATTAATACTCACCCCCATGAAGCGATGAACTGATTCATAGTCACTAGGACGACAAACCAGAAGATAGAACTCATGCTTCAGTGGGAGAGCAGCACATTATCCCAGAGCTGACGATTCGTGCAACGTATTTTATCTTTCTTCTCTTGAAGCCTTTGATTGTCTGGAGGTTACAGGTGCAGCAGCGAAGTTGAGACAAGTAACAGATAGAGTGTTTGTTTGCAATAAAAAGACTTCACTTGAGCTTAACTGTATATTTCCAAATTAAAATAAATGTTGACTTACTGTTGTGTGATTGTTTTGAGGGAGAAGTACTGAGCGTAGCCCTCTCCAGCTCTTCGTCCTTATCCATCTCTGTGACACAGACAGACATTTAGCTGTGACATCTTTGTGTACTCAAATATCTTGTACTTCTACCAGAGAAAACAGAAATGATATCATTTTAAAAACTCAAGACCCACCTGTGGCTTCCTTGGGATCATGCGAAGGATGTGTCATCACTGAGGCGTGTGCTGCTTGTTTTGCAAGTATTGCTGCAGCTTGTGCATCTTTGTTCCAGGAGCACAGCTTTTCCTAAGTATGGAGGCCGCGTAGCCATCATTCTTGCTGTCCCAGATGTTTCACCAGGTGTGTTTGGCACAGGAACCAAAAACAACTGGCTGGTTATCCGTTGCATCCCCTCCTCTCTGACGCACCACAGCAAGAGCATTTTGTCTGACCAGCTCTTTCTTCACAGGTGCAGATCTTGCTTTAATGAGCCTGGCTGCATCAGAGGGATCCTGCAGAACACAAACGGTTTGTTTGTGCATTTCACCTGTTGGGATAGGAAATACTTTAATATGCACATAAATAGGTAATGTTATTACAACATGGTGATGTGTGTGGTGTTACTGGGTAACATCAATATCAACACTAGTCCTTTTATGCTTTTTCTATGTGACTATCTGACTGTTCACTTCACACAGTCTGCTAAACTATAATAATGCAGCAAAAGAACATAACAGACACATGGATGGAGAAAACTGACACAACAAACTATTTAATTCACAAAGGTTGAACCCTGCCACTATAAGGCTTTCACATATTAAACTACAGTAGCAAAGACAAAGGGTTTGATGCATTTTAAACACCTACACACGTTTACAACTAAGCCCTCTGCTTAAATAACACGTATTCATTTCCTGGATCACTGTTACTCTTCACTTTCCCTTAAATAATCTGCCATTTGATCGTTTCTCTGGCGTGTTTTCATCACAAACAGTGAAATAGAACCGTAACCAGATCGTACTTTTACTCTAATACCGAGCTCGCGGATCGAGCGGTGCTTCCGCGTTACCATGTGATAAACGGTGAGCGACCGGCCACGTACGGCGAAGATAAAACAAAACAAAACGCGCCGCCGCGGTAAAAGAACCGACCGATCGCCGGTTCCCCCCGAATCCGCGGCGTTAACTTCAAACTTTACGGCGGTACCGGACGTGATTCGGGAAACCATGAATGGACTGCCTCACTAAATCTGTCATTTGTTCGTTTCCTTGTAACGTTTTTCTATCCCCCACCAACAGCGAAGCACAAACTTACCGGTTACCGACGTCCACAGAGCGCCCAGGCCGTCTCTTCTCCGGCAGCCGGAGCTGAAATGGCGACGTCACTACCGGTTTATCCAGAAAGGGCGCGACAGCGCATACTGGCGGCCGGAAGTATATCGCATCCGTAGTGGTTTAGCACTACCATTGAAAATGAATGGGAATCGGTTTAGGGCGTTTTAGCTAAAGAATCCCCGGTGCCCGCTAGGTGGCAGGCTCGGACAAGAACACGATCTGATTAATCTTGAAAAATAAAGCCAGGAAGTGAACAACTTCCTTAAAAACGTTTACTTAAAAACGAAAGGACTGCTGAAGAAACCACACATCAGCCAACCTGCGTCGTAGAGGAATCAAAGGTAACTGATACTTATATTTAATGTATATTGTAAATATGTATAATGTATATAATGCATGAAAGTTAAGTAGTGTGGTGTACCTACTTTGAAGGAATGGTGATCTACTAATTAGAGGAACAGGTTTTAATCAAACCCAAAGTCTGGAAATAAATGTCAGTTGCAACTAGAAAAGCATTTCCATAAGAAAATGCACTGTGAATGCTTTATGCTGGATGTATTCCCAATAACTGCAGCTCGAGAGTTTAAAACGTTCTTAAACAGTTGCCTCGCTTGGGGATTGAACTCGTGGCCTCTGGCTCGAGCGCTCACCGCACTAACCGCTCTGCAACAGGGCTGCTTGTAGTACCAGCTCGCGAAGGTCTATAAGAGGCTAATACAGCAGCAGCAGCTGTGGCTATGAAGCGATAGAGACGGAGTCCGCTAAACGGTTCGATGACTATATCTTCAGGAAAATGTTCATGGAAAAACTGAGACCATGACCCTTCCTTTTGTTTGGATGAATTGCTGAAGTAAATTGTTGCTTCTTCGTCACATGTGCTGGATAAATAAAGACAGGAAGGCACACAGTCAAAACCAGCTTAGCATTGATGAATTCATTACATGCTAATCATTTTAAAAATATAAATACCCGATTTGCACAGAAAGCTGAGCTTCCTTCTGTATACACCTTAACAATCCAACAGCAAAATAACTTCTCTGCTGGTGATCGGGCTTATTTCATCACCTTTTTTTGGGTAATATAGTGACTGGAAAAAGTTGTTGTTTGCAGCACAAACAATTGCAACACAGTCATAAATGTCATAAAACATTTTGAATGGTAATAGAGCCCTGGTACATTTTTTTAATTTATATGTAATTATCTAAATATATCCACAGGGATTTGATATGAAATAACTGTAATGGTAAAAGTCACTTACTCCATTGTAGTACACACACAAACAAGAAACTGGACCAAAGCGCTGGATGGAACGGCTTCATGACCAACCTAGAGTTCGTACAGGTTGACAATAACAAGACTAACTACGCTTCCCCTATCCTAGCGATGTCTACGTTTACAGATTGGACACACAGTCAGCTCCTCTCAGGTCCATTTAAATGTGTGTTTCAGCAAGTTAGAAAAGATTCTGTACCTTCTTCAAAAGACGACCAGACACACAACAGATTATTAGTGTTTGTTTACACTTAAGGCGGCTACTCTTTCTACACATGGGCAAATCACGTGGACATATACAGGAACTAATATGTCTTCTAAATATAGGCTTTATAAAAATTCAAATTAAAGACAAAGGGTTATTCCAATAATACGTTTCTTACCTCCTCCTGTCCCTCTAGTTTGATGCCCAACTCTGATTACGTTCGTCGTCTTAAAACAATCACTTATTAGCAAATAAATATGGCATTTCATATTTAAAATACAGTATAAGTTGACAACTTTGACTGTATTTTCAGTATGAAATGCCATATTTAAGTACTAATAAATCCTAAACCGTGCAGTAAAAGTACACAGTTCTTTGTCAGGCAAGAGTACAGTACCTCCAGAACAAGCAGATATTAGTCTGGGCCTGGCATTATGCACCAAAGTCATTTTATTCAACATCAAAGTTGACAACTTATACTGTATTTTCAGTATGAAATGCCATATTTATTTGCTAATAAATCATAAACCATGCAGTAAAAGTACTCAGTTGTCTGTGAGGTGACAGCTTTGTCGTGTGTATTCATATTTATTTTTGCAATAATGTGTAATTAGAGCAGATCAGACTCTTATTGCTAAAACAGAAAGTAGCTTCCATCGCGTTTAATGCTCTGCTGTAAACCATGGAATACGAGCGCACGACATTTATAAAACGCGGCTGGTTTAACGACGGATGAGCGAACGACCGCTGGGTTGACCGCAGTCCTTATTTTGACCAGCTACGTGTCTAAAGTAAGTTTTGGTAACGCGTTTGGATTAGAAATACCAGTAAAACCAGTGATAATGTTATAGTGTTATAATATTGTAATAGTGAGTATTTCATGTTTATACGGATGCTCTGAGCAACAGGAAGTGTCTCTTCCCGCTGCGGTCAAGCCTGCCGTGTTAATTTCGTCGACTATGACGAAAAATATTAGTCAACGAACCTTTTTCACGAACTAAAACTAAATAAAAACTTAATAAAAAGTCGCACATAATGACAAGAATGTCGACGACTACAAACCTAGACGAAAATGTTAGGGCGGGACGAATGGAGAAGCGATCCAATAAGAACTCCCCAAGTCTGGATCTTTAGGAAGATATCCAATCAGAGCGAATCTTGAGTCTAGGTAGCCAAGTCTTGTATTTACTGCTAATTTGCAGCATTTCTTACAGTAGCAGTATATTGCTTATGTCAGGAACATGTGATGAAGATAATTCTTACAGAGTTGTTTGATTTACCTGTATTTTCCATGCTAAGAGAGATTTAATTGAATTTTAAGGACTATTTCTTACTAGTGTGAGGCATTACAGCCAAAGTTGTTCAAAGTCTTGTTGATTTTACAGAGTAGCAAGGCATTGTAGCAGTTATTTACCTTCTCTTGAGGTACATGAACATTACCAGTAGTTTTGTTTTCAATCGTTATTTTATTTTTGAGAATTGATCTTTATTTCAATTAATGCTTTTGATTTTGCAAAGACAGAAGACAATAAGTTCACTGGTTATCTGTTTCAATAATATTGTACTTAATCTTGAAAAAATGTCATATGCACTGCATATAATTAAGGGAGAATGCACATCTTTCAGGGAGCATGTATATATTTCAGAGAGAGCAGGTCTTATGCTTACTCTATGTGAGATTATTATATTTTGTGATGACACTGTGATGTTTTTGACATTTAATGATAAAATACATGTTTTGTATTACAATCAATAGATGTGTTTGTATTGTATATTCAAACGTTAGTACCATTCCCTAAGACACTGATGGATACTTCCAATGCCTGTGAATTCTGGAGAAACATCTGCTAATATTTGGTCTATTACAATTTTTTACGATTGCTAGATGACAGTGGGCACAACTGAAGTCACATGTGCAAAACTCTAACTACAGTCTGCACAGCATCAGTTCATGTGGACCAAACTCTAGTTCATTTTTCAAAACTCTACACACTTATCCCATGATAAGTGTGTAGAGTTTTAAAAAGGGTGTAAGGGTTGAAATCTTTTCTGTTTTGAATGTGTGGTTCACAGTTTTGACAGCAGTGTGTTAGCATTTGAACAAAGTGCTGTAAATCCATAGTGTTGTGCAGCTTGTGGTTAAAGTCATGGGATAAGTGTGTAGAGTTTTGAACTGTGTTCAAGCAATGAAAAACGAACTAGAGTTTGGTCCACATGAACTGATGCTGTGCAGACTGTAGTTAGAGTTTTGCACATGTGACTCCAGTTGTGCCCACTGACGTTTAGCAATCGTAAAAAACTGTAAACCAGCTGCTTTTAAAAAATGTCATGCGCCATATTGAAGTACTAATAAATCATAAACTACACATTAAAAGTAGTTCTTAGTTAACAGTTCTTTGTGAGGTGACAGCTTTGTCGTGTGTATTCATATTTATTTTGTAGTAATATATAGTCAGAGCAGATCAGACATCTTATTATTGTAATACTTAACATTGTGGGGTTAAATGAGCCCAAGGTGTTTTACAAGTAATGCAGGAGTGTTGGTGTATAAGGAGAATACGGGGAAACGGATCTCTGGGTTCCATTGCAGCCCACCGAAAACACTGGAGTACTTTAATGTCCTCTCTTTAATGTGGGACAAACCATCTTCCTCACTTAACATAAATTTCCAACAAAATAAATTTAATGTTACATTATTAAAACACAAAGTATCACAATGTTTTTTAACTGGCTGGTTTAACGAGGGATGAACAAATGACGGCTGGACTGACCGCAGTCTCTTACCTCAGTAACATCTCACTGTTTCATTTTTGTGTCATAGTCACCATGTCAGCACAAGCCACGGTGAGGTGCAATAAAACAATCATCCAAGATGCTTTGTCTGGAGACCCAACTCTAATCCTCAGCAAAGTTTATGAGAAGAGCCTGATAACTCATCGTGAATATGTCAACCTGAAAAGCAGCAACAGGGTAAATGTAGGAGAGCAGATGGTTGAGCTGGTTGATAAGGTGATTCATAAAGGAAATGAAACCTGCCAGAGCTTTCTCAACCTCCTGCAAACTGACAGGGACGTCAGATCAACCTATCCCACACTGCAGCGCATACAGCTGATCGAGCCTGTAACTAAACCTCCCCAAGCTTATTCAGGTAAGATCAGCAGTTCTTCAACGTACATTTTGCATAACAAGACATGACGTGTAACCCTCATACTGCATATTTAATTTTTTGGGTAATTCTGTTTTCCTTAGACGATCATTCACCTGCGCGCAAGAGACAGAAACAGGTGATTTGTTTGTCTTAAATTTCACACTACATGAGGCAAAACAATTAATTTTTTAACACACAAGCTGATTATGTTCCTTCTTGAGTCAAATTATTTGCTGTGTTTGTTCTGTCGTTTCAGGATGAGCAGTATCAGCTGAGAAGCCAGCCTGTCGGTCTCTGTCTGATCATAAACAATGAGAAGTTCGATAGTGGGAATTTGAGAAGAGGAAGCAAAAAAGATGCACGTATGTCGCAGAACAGACAGTTGTTTTACACTCTTCTCCTGTTTGCTAGAGCTTGGTTTGTTTTGTCTGTATGTCCTACAGGAGATTTGTCTGAAGTGTTTAGCTGGCTGGGGTTCAGAGTGCTGATGTGTGAGAACCAAACAGCGGATCAGATGGAGCGAGCACTGCGATGCTTTGCGTCTCTGAGCATCTCCTCTCAGCAGGAGGAGCTACAGAAGTTCAACGTAAAGGAATGGACTGAGGGCGGATTCACTGACCTGCAGCATCCTCCTGCTGAGCATGGAGATGCCTTCATCTGCTGTATACTGAGTCACGGAGAAAAGGGCGCAGTCCGAGGGACTGATGGGAAGCCTCTCTGCATTAAACAAATAACTAAAACTTTCAAGGCAACTGACCAATCAGCCCTCAACGGCAAGCCTAAGGTGTTCCTAATCCAGGCCTGCCAGGGGTCGGCTATACAGCAGGGGGTGATATTAAAAGACCTGGAATCTGACGACAGTGCTTCACTGTCCAATCCTGTGGAAGCCGATGTTCTGGTTGCGACCGCCACCGTTGAAGATTATGTAGCTTTTAGACACACTATAAATGGGAGCTGGTTTGTCCAGTCGCTGTGTCAACAGCTTAAGGAAGGCTGTCTCAGGTGAATTTAAAAGTCCAACATGTATGTGTTGTCTAGGATATCAAACAAAGAACAAATGATTTGAGTCATTTTTTGTAGATTTGAGGGCACGTAATTGTTAAGTGAACTGTATTGGACCACATTTTATGCGTTTGATGCCGTTTCAGGGGTGATGACCTCATAACTATCCTCCGCCGTGTGAACAACGAGGTGAGCCTGAAGGAGGCGCGCATTCATCAGCCTGGTGCAGCGAAGCAGATGCCTGAAATCAGGTTCACCACGAGGAAGAGACTCGTCCTGTCACCACACAAATAACTGAAATAATTCAAACAAGCTTAAATTTACTTATTTATTATTATATATATTTTTTTTTTAAATCAGAAGAAGATTAATGGCACTGTACACTGTAATCATATATGATTAACATTAGCAGCTCTCTTTTTAGTTTGAGGGTTTTGTGTCATTCAACATTCATTTAATTTTATTTTATCAGAACACAATCACACATGCTAAAGGCACAATGTCATGGTTTAACCCTCTGGGGACTATGGGGACCATTTCACCTGTGTTATTGCCAACTGAATGAAATTTCCCACGGTTGTGGACTTTTATATCTTTATATTTGTAGCTTCAGATTTTTAAATATATCAATAATAAACATTATAAATCAAAAACTACCTCTTGTATCTATCATGGCCATTTTTGGCCAATTGACTTCCATTCAGTTTATTTAGGGAAGATCATCAGTTCTTCAGTGTACATTTTGCATAACAATACATTTTTAATATACTTTTTTGGTAATGCTGTTTTCCTTAGACGATCATTTACCTGCGCACAAGTCAAAGTCAAAGCGTTTGTCATATGCATTTGGAAAGCAAGTTTCCTTGTACAATGAAATTCTTACTTAGCTGTCCACTGTGAATGCCGGAGTAAATAAAAGTAATAAAAGTAAGCATAGTTTTATAAGACTATACACTTTAAGGGTAAAAATTAAATAAAATACACACTGTGTAGTAATAAATTAAAGAACATCGGCTATACGCTGATAGTAATAATAATAATAACAGTAGTTATTGAAGGATGTGTTGTGTTGTTACAAAGTAAAGTCAAGTAAAGTGACATGTGCACACAAGTAGCAGCAGTATCAGACCAGAGTGAGTCCATTGGTTAGCTGTTCAGGAGTCTAATGGCTGAGGGAAAGAATGAGTTTCTGAGTCTGGAGGTCCTGCATTCTTTCCTCATGTCCACTATCATCTCCTTCGTCTTGTCTGTGTTGAGGGTGTGGTTGTTGTCCTCACACCATGTCACCAGACTGGCCACCTTCCTCCTGTAGGCAGCTTCATCACCCCCAGTGATCCTTCCTATCACTGCAGTGTCATCAGCGAACTTCAGGATGATGTTGTCCTTATGGGAGGCGACACAATCGTGCGTGAACAAAGCATAGAGGATGGGGACACACCCCTGTGGGGGGCCAGTGTTCATTGTGGTGATGTCTGACGTCCTGTTTCCAATCCTGACAGACTGGGGCCTGCCTGTCAGGAAGTCCAGGAGCCAGTCACAAGGGCTGCAGTCCGAGTGTAGACAGTTTGTGAGTGAGTTTGTGGGGGATGACCGTGTTAAAGGCAGAGCTGCAATCCATAAAGAGCATCCTGATATAGGAGTCTTTATGCTCTAGGTGAGAGGGAGATGTGAAGGGCAGCAGGGATAGCGTCCGAGGTGGACCTGTTGGGCCGGTATGCATACTGTGAAGGGTCCAGCATGTCTGGCTTACTGTTCTGGATGTGGGCCAGCACCACTCTCTCAAACACTTCATTATGATTGGAGTGAGTGCTACTGGCCTATAGTCATTCAGGCCGGTTGGGGGACAGTTGACTGTTTCAATCTCCAGTAGCGCCTGCCTGTTGTATGTTAGCAGTGCATGGAATTGTGTACCGCTAATAAAAAAAAAACAGAAAAGAACAAAAAGCTGGCATTCGGGGGCGGAACAAGCAAACATGTCTGCCACGGAGGGCGCCATCTTGCTTCAAGAGACAGAAAGAGGTGATTTGTTTGGCTTAAATTTTACACTACGTGTGGCAAAAGAATTATTTTTTTTAACAGACAAGCTGATTATGTTCCTTGTTGAGTCAAACTATTTGCTGTCAGTTTTGTTCTGTCGTTTTAGGATGAGCAGTATCAGCCGAACAGCCAGTCCGTCGGTCTCTGTCTGATCATAAACAAGGTGTGGGATTTTGAGAAGTGGAAGCAAAAAAGATGTCCGTATGTCGCAGAAAAAGTCAGGGTTGCTTTTGTACGCCCATGTCCTGTTTTCCAAAGATTAAAACCAAGTTTCTTCAGAAACTGTGTTCTAGAAGTGTATCTAGAATCTTAATCTAAACCTCCCCAAGTTTATTCAGGTACGATCAGCAGTTGTTCAACGTACATTTTGCATAACAAGACATGACGTGTAACCCTCATACTGCATATTTAATTTTTTGGGTTATTCTGTTTTCCTCAGACCATCATTCACCTGCGTACAAGAGACAGAAACGGGTGATTTCAATTTCAAATTTCAATTTATTTTTTTAACCGACAAGCGGATTATGTTCCTTCTTGAGTCAAACTGTTCGCTGTCAAGTTTGTTGTTTTAGGATGAGCATTGTTAAGTGATCTGTATTGGACCACATTTTATGCATTTGATGTCGTTTCAGGGGTGATGACATCGTAACTATCCTCCTCCAACAGCGAGGTGAGCCCGAAAAAGGTGTGCAGCCATCAGCCTGGTGCAGCGAAGCAGATGCCTGAAGTCAGCAGGGTCACCATGAGGAAGAGACTCGTCCTGTCACCACACAAATAACTGACACAGAAATAATTCAAACAAGCTTAAATTTGCGTAAATAGATTTATATGAAATAATAGGGCAGGCAAATGTTTATGCTATGGTTTTTCTCTTTGTAAGTATTTTGTCTTTGATTTATTTTTTATCCACATACGATTGACGGTACTGTACACTGTAATCATATATGATTAACATGTGTTTTAATTTGAGGGTTTTGTGTCATTGCAAATGTTCTTTTGTTTATATTTTATCACAACACAATCACAACTGCCAAAGGCACAATGTCATGATTTAATTACAGAATTTTTAAAAATGCAGTTTGTGACTCAGAAAATGTTTTGTGTGTAGTATTATTCAGCCACAATCAGAACTTCACCAGTAACAATTCAGTAAACAATATAGTGTAATGTTAGCGTTATTTTAGCTCAATAATTTTATATCGTATCTGTAGAAAAGGTGCCCTCTGGTGGTCAGATTTAGTTATTCCGTTGTGCACTAAGAGATACTGACGTCCAAAGAGGACGGTCGTGGACTGTGCAGTTTGTGTCGTGTGCGTGCATACAAAAACCACACACACACATATACAAGGCACAAGGTCAGTTAAGCAATAAACCTCCTGAACCACGATTGTCTCCCCCTCATCTTCAACCGGATGCCCGTGGTGGTTCCCCTATCGTGAACCTATCCATCTTATAGAGCAACTCAACAATTGGTCCTTCGAGCCGGATTAATGGAAGTATCACGGGAAGAGGAACAACAACATTCAGGGACGAGGCTCGAGGATGAGCAGTATGAACCACCTGGACCTGTGGCTAGAGAGTTAGATGTCAGACCCCGCCGACAGACACGGCTACCGAGTTACCTGACAGATTATGACCTCACAGGTGCCATCCGCAGTAGGCTGCCATACTCCTCAATGCCGCCTTCTCTCTTCGATTCAGCAGAAGATGCTATCAGGCCTCACCTACCTTATGCCGCATCCAGTTTTATCCCCATATCAGGGGGACACCAAAGCGTTTCCAGAGAGTACGACCTTAGTCATGAGGCACTAAGCCAGAGGCCCGACACCGTTCCATCTCTGCTGGCTGAGTTACAGAGGGCCAAGCGGCACTATACCGAAGAGCGTCGCCAAGCTCTTATCTTGGAGAGAGAAAATAAGGACTTACGGTGCCAGTTCCACCAACACCCTGAGACAGTGAGGAAGTTGCAGGAATTAGAAAGGGAAAGGGAGGCACTACAAGAGCGAGTCAGGCAGCTGGAGAGGACCAGTCAGAACACACCGAGAGATCTTCCTTCATCCAGAGGCAGCTACTGTAGTGCTGAAGTAAGACAGAATCCTGACCCCTATTTTATAGCTGACCTTGAAGAAAGACTTAGACGTCTGGAGATGAGGACTGAGCCCCTTAGCAACATCCCATATAGCAGTCATGGGGCACCAAATAATTGTTATACACGTCGTCACTCCCCTACTCACTACGTAGATCACCGGAGCCAGGAGGGCGGTTTGCCACGTTATGTCCCTCCACAGCATAGACCCGTACAACACGGGCCAGATCATGCAGCGTCTGCTGGCCAGGAAAGGATATACAGGGGACCAACTCCAACGATACCAGACTTTGTCCATCCTGACGCCAGGGAGTTCTCTCGTTTGAGGATTGCTTTAGAAAACCTCTTACCAGCTGACGCGACTGAGAGATTTAAATTTCAGATCCTCACCGATCACTTGAAATTGGAGGAAGCCCTGCTCATTGCAGATTCATACTGTAACTCTGTGTACCCTTTCACAGACACCATGGCTGCTTTGAACAGACAATATGGGCAACCTCATCAACTGGCCCTACAAAGGATAGCAGAACTTATGGACAGATCAGATATTACCAGTGGTGATGTAAAGGCCTTCAAGATGTTTGCACTGAACGTGCGCTCACTGGTGAGCATGTTACAACAGCTGGGTGGGAAAGGTCAAATCGAGCTTGAATGTGGTTCACATGTCACCAGGTTGCTAGGGAAACTGCCTCAGGACCTCAGAGCAAGTTTCAGAAGATTCATCCATCCTCTGCAGGTTCCTATACCAACACTGCTTGATTTTTCAGAATGGTTGGAGTATGAAATGCAAATCCACGAAGATACCAATATGGTAAACACCCACCCTCGCAGAGGAGCGCCGAAGGGAGTGAAGGAGCTGCGCAGGGACCCCAAACCCATGACTAAGTCAGCTAATATCCTCATCAGCACAGAGAAGCCAGCAGGCAGTGGCATCCATTAGCACTCATCACCGATAGCTGGATCTAAGCTTAAGGAGAAGAAGAAGGAATACTGTCCATACTGTAATAATAATGATCACTACTTAAATGGCTGTTCAAATTTCAAGCAGCTCACCAGAGATCAGAAGGAGAAGTGGATACGAGATAATCACCGCTGCTGGCGTTGTGGAAGAGGACACCAGGCTGCAAGATGCACACTGAAATCTCCCTGCAAAACCTGCAATCGTAGACATCTGCTCGTCCTCCACGATGTCAATGACAAGATTATGGACAAGGTGAAAGAGAGCGCCTCAGAGACTAGTCCTCCTGATAATTCATGCTTCATGAATACTATGGGAGAAACACTCTATGTAGATCGACCAGTTGCTAGCAGGAAGGTTCTGCTTAAAATAAGCAAGGTTCTCTTGAGGAACGGTGATAAAAGCCTGGAGACGTATGCTGTTCTGGATGATGGCTCAGAACGAACCATCCTACTGCACTCAGCCACCAAGCAGCTTGGGCTAACAGGTCATCCAGAAAGCCTACCTCTTCGAACTGTAAATAGAGAACTGAACGTCCTACGTGGAGCATCCGTGTCATTCACCCTATCCCCTGCCACCCAGCCCTACAAAGTATTCAAAATCCACAATGCCTTTACCGCTGAAACGCTGAGCCTGGCTGAACACACTCACCCAGTTGCTGCTTTGCAACAGAAGTACCACCACCTGCGAGATTTACCCCTACAGGAAATCACTGTAGCTCATCCTCTGCTTCTCATTGGGTCAGATTATCCGCACCTGTTAACACCCATTGAGCCAGTCCGCCTTGGTCCCCCAGGAGGGCCGGCTGCAATCCGGACTCGTCTTGGATGGACACTTCAGGGTCCAGCATATGAGGTTAAGCACAGACTATCATCCACACAGTGCCTCTTCACATCTACTCCATCCCCATCAGCTGATCTGTACAGAGATGTGGAGAAACTTTGGAAGTTGGACGTACTGCCATACAGGAGTACAAAGGTGATTACACGGTCCAGACAGGACGAAGACGCTATGAATCTACTCCAGTCCAAGACAATTAGGGTTGGAATTAATGGAATACATCGATATGCAACACCCATGTTGCGAGTTAAGTCCATGGGTGTATTGCATGCTCCCAAGGACACAACCTTATCGCTGTTGAGAAATATTGAAAGGCGACTCGATAAGGATCCAGAACAGGCAGCAGCATATCAGGCTGAAATAACCAAGCTCCAGGAATCTGGTTATGTAGTGAAGCTAAGACCCAAAGAAGTGGAGAAGACTGAGGAAGCCTGGTATGTACCACACCACATGGTACAGCATAATGGGAAGAACAGAGTGGTTTTCAATTGTTCTTTCCAGTATCGTGGTAATAATCTGAACAAGCTGCTCCTGCCAGGTCCCACCCTTGGACCATCCCTGCTGGCAGTCCTAGTAAGGTTTCGACAACACAGAGTTGCCATCAGCAGTGATATACGTGGAATGTTTCATCAGGTGCTATTGCTCCCAGAAGACAGACCTCTGTTCAGGTTCCTCTGGCGAGATATGAAGAGAGATGTTCCACCTTCGGTTTACGAGTGGAGGGTTTTACCGTTTGGGACCACATGCAGCCCATGCTGCGCAACATATGCTCTGCAAAGACACGTCAGCGACCACAGTGAAGCCAATGACCCTGTACGTGAGTGCGTTGAGAAGGCATTCTATGTGGACAATTGTTTGCACAGTCTTTCCTCCGAAGAAGAAGCAAAGGAATTGGTGGTGAAGCTACGAGACCTGCTGACCAGTGGGGGTTTTGACCTACGTCAGTGGGCCAGTAACGTTCCTTCCACCATCAGCCACCTCCCATCTGATATTATATCAAACAGTTGTGAGTTTTGGCTAACTGACACATCTCCAAACCAACCAGAGTCTACACTGGGTTTGAAGTGGCATTGTCAGTCTGACACATTACATTACAAGCCTCGAGCAACAGACACTACTGTTACCACCATGCGTAGCATTTACCGGACATTGGCCAGCCAATATGACCCTTTAGGGTACATCACCCCATACACAACCAGGGCCAAGGTAATAGTGCAACGTCTTTGGAGAAACAGCAGGGAATGGGATGATCCTCAACTGCCCACAGATTTGTTGCAGGCCTGGCAGACATGGGAGAGTGAGCTTCCTACCCTTTCAACCATCTCGCTTCCTAGGCGTTATGCTAGATCAGAGTTGGACCATCCGCAGAGCGTGAGGGATATTCATGTTTTCTGTGACGCATCCGAGAACGCATACGGTTCTGTGGCTTACTTGAGAACCGAGGGGCCTCACGGACACGTTGAAGTGGCTTTCATTGCTGCACGATCAAGAGTTGCTCCAAAGAAACAACAGTCGATTCCCCGCTTGGAGTTATGTGCTGCATTGACTGGTGCCCAGTTAGCGGATATGCTGAAAACTGAGCTCAGCATCCCAATCTGTTCTATCACCCTGTGGTCAGACTCCACCACCGTTCTGACCTGGATTCAATCTGAATCCTGTCGTTTTAAAGTGTTTGTAGGCACCAGAGTTGCAGAAATCCAGGAGTTAACAGACTCACAGAGCTGGCGGTACGTTGACTCAAAGAGTAATCCAGCCGACGACATCACACGAGGAAAATCGCTAGCAGAGTTAGCACAGCCAAGTAGGTGGAATAAAGGTCCATCATTCCTGCAGGCATCGCCGGACACTTGGCCCCAGTCTCCCTCTACGCCTGCAATAGCAGAAGTAAATGAGCTAAGGAACACTGCATTCTGTGGTTTATCAACCATGGCCTTAGACCGAACCCTCCCTGATGCCAAGCAGTTTCATTGCTATAAAGATTTTCTAGATGCTGTAGCTTGTCGACTCCATGGGGCGGCTGATGAGACAGAACCTCTGTCAGCTGAGGATTTTCAACGTGCTGAGGTGGTGATTCTGCGTCAAGTCCAGCGAGAAAGTTTCCCTGCTGAAGTAGGACATCTGAGTGCTGGACGACCAGTACCTTCAACAAGCCATTTGCTACCATTAGCACCAGAGTGGGACTCAGAGGGTGAATTGATTAGAGTAGGAGGCCGCCTCAGACGAAGTGACTCACTTGACATACAGACTGTTCACCCAGTAGTCTTGGATCCCCGTCACCCCAGTACTAGGTTGATCATAGAGGATTTCGACACTCGACTGCACCATCCTGGACCAGAAAGGGTGTTTTCAGAGGTCAGACGGAGATATTGGATTATTAAAGGAAGACAGGCCATCCGGAAATACCAGCACAAATGTCAAGGCTGTCATAAGTGGAGAGGGAAACCTCAGATACCTAGGATGGCCGATCTACCACCATCCAGACTTCGCTTATTTAAACCTGCATTTCATTCGACCGGTGTTGACTGCTTTGGCCCATATCTTATTAAAGTTGCACGGAGGCGTGAGAAGAGGTGGGGTATTGTTTTTAAGTGCCTGACTACTAGAGCCACTCATCTTGATCTTCTCAACAATATGGATATGGACTCCTTTCTTATGGCACTGAGACGTTTCATCGCTCGTCGAGGGAAACCAGCCGAAATCTACTCAGACCAGGGAACAAATTTCAGAGGGGGTGAACGGGAGCTTAAAGAGACCTTTGCTGACCTCAGCCCTCAACTTCAGGAACAGCTTGCCCACCAACAGATTCGCTTCATTTTCAACCCCCCAGGTGCCCCTCATTTTGGGGGGTGCTGGGAGAGAGAAATACGTTCCCTAAAATCAGCTCTTCAAGTTACCCTGGGTGATCAAGTTGTTACTGAGGAGGTGCTAAGGACATTGCTAATTGAAATTGAGGGCATCCTCAACTCCAAACCTTTGGGATATACTTCCTCAGACATTGCTGACCTTGATCCGGTGACCCCAAACATGCTTCTCATGGGGCGGCTGGACCCTTCACTTCCCCAGGTGGTATATCCAGAATCAGAGATGCTGAGCCGCCGTAGATGGAGGCACAGTCAACTCCTTGCTGATCACTTCTGGAAACATTTTACGAAATATTACCTACCGGGGCTTCAGGTACGTCAGAAGTGGCGCACTGAGGCAGATGACTTACAAGTGGGAACGACGGTGATGATTGTGGATCATCAACTACCTCGTGCACAGTGGCCTATCGGGCTTGTCACTCAGGTTTTCCCTGGAGCAGACGGGCACGTCAGAACTGCTGCAGTTCGGGTGGGAGACAAGGCTTACACTCGTCCAGTGTCACGCCTGGTGCGCATTCCTGAGCTACCTGATTAATCTGCACACGTTATTCACCATCTGGTCTGCCTTTCCTGTTAATCAAATTTACTCGGTAAATTTGGGGGCGGCTGTAGAAAAGGTGCCCTCTGGTGGTCAGATTTAGTTATTCCGTTGTGCACTAAGAGATACTGACGTCCAAAGAGGACGGTCGTGGACTGTGCAGTTTGTGTCGTGTGCGTGCATACAAAAACCACACACACACATATACAAGGCACAAGGTCAGTTAAGCAATAAACCTCCTGAACCACGATTGTCTCCCCCTCATCTTTAACCGGATGCCCGTGGTGGTTCCCCTATCGTGAACCTATCCATCTTATAGAGCAAATCAACAGTATCTATGTGTTACACTTAAAGGTTTACCACGCTGATAAAAATACATCAAGTTAAAACTGCGCGCGTACACCTGTCTTTACGGTACAGCGGCGTCGTTGCCGTGGCAACTCAGCTTCGTCTTTTCCTTATCCGAAGAGCGCTGGAACCGAAGTCTAGAACTTATCGCGTCTTTTAAGCTGGTCCAACTACGTAGGAACGTTTTCATTACTGGATGATGGACGCCCCAGTGGAAGAGGAGTCTCCTGTTGGTGCCTCCGCCGGGACTGAAGGACCTGAGGCCGGAGAGCAGCTGAACGCCTCAGACGAAGCGCTTACGTTCATGTCCGGCATCGGTGAGTGTTCTGTCAGAACATCCCTCTCTGACAGAACCTGCCCGAACCGAGGCCTCTTGAGTTGTGATGACCTCCCTCTTCTCTCAGAGCCCACAGAGCTGCAGAGGTGCGTGTTCCCAGACTCTCTAGTGTCCGTGTCGGAGGGCGGCAGGGACCTGGGCTTGTTCAGTGTGACGGTGGAGTTTGCCCGGAAGGCTCATCAGCCCTGCGTGCTGCTGCGCGCTCAGAGCCAAGGAGCCATAGACGCGTCCCCCTGTGGAACCACCGTGACGGGTGAGGAGAGGCCACACACACAGGTCCATCCACGTAGTTTTTCTCTTCTCCCAGCCTGTGAATTCACAGATCTTTTCCTTGTGTTTCCTGGCAATCCAAGCCTACATAACAAGTGACCTGGAGATCCTGGAGGAAGATTACCATGAGTATATTGAAGTGAGTCGTTGGCTGGATTCCCACACACGTGTATCAGTGTCTGCAGCTCCACGTCTTTCTGATTTTGTTCTGCACGTCCACACTTGTTTAGCTCGAAGGCCACAGTGTGAACAAGAGGCGTCACATGGTGCAGCGGGATGGTCATATGGTGATCGATAAAGTCACCACTGTGGCAGAGGTGACACACACCTGACAGACGCTCCACTTTACACCTGTGTTAGATATCACAAGCTAAGGCGTCATCTGTTTTTGTGTACAGGAGGTGACAAAGGAGAGTGTTTCATATCCCACGTCTGCCCTGCGAGGACTGGTAACAGAGGGTTCCACCATGCTGCTGATGCGTCTGCTCGCTCTGAGGAAGGAGGTGCCAGAAAACATGACGTTTATCTTCCTTGACCAGAGTTTACACATTGTTCACACCACTTTTGTGAGTACACATTGACGTTTAAGACATATTAAAACATATGAGAAGTTGATGATAAAGACTGAATTCTTACTTGTGTCCATCTGTGGTCAGAGTGAGCTGGGTCTGAAGCAGCTGGAGGTCGGAGGGGAGACTATGGAGGTATTTGGGGTGGAGAGGGTCATTCAGTCTTATGAGGACGGACCAACAACCTGGCAGTGCTATTTCCTGGAGGATGGGTAAAATCGGTCACTGTTTCTTTTATTTGCTCCACTGTGCACCAAACAGGATTTTACAGTTTTATTTGTGATTACAGCTGCCTTTACATTTCATTCATTTCAAAGCAAATAATTCAGTCTGTGTAACCTGGGGCAGGTAATGATAACGCTGCCAGCCACATTAACATCAGTTTACTATATAAATGTATGTAAATATAATCCAAAAGAAAAGGAATCTACAAAACAAAAGTTGCACTTGGCTTCTGTCTTCCCGGTATCTAAAATAAATGTATTATAACTGCGAGCCATTCCCCTTCCAACAGCTACTGTGATGTGATCTATTTGTAACTGTAATATAATAACGATATTTTAAATGCACAGACACTTTACAGGCAGTCACTGTTTCTCAATGCTGACAGAATTGTGAAATGTTTAATACGAACAACATGTTAAACAGCTTTTGTCTCTGATCAGGCACTTGGTCCACAGAGTGCAAGTAGGATCACCTGTCACCATGAGGCTTCTGCAGCTACCGTGTCAGCCCGAAAAAGGTAAGAATTCCCACAGGTAAATGCTCATTTAATGAAACATTGTCGGTCATATTTGTATGTGTGCATTTGTGTAACAGGTTTTGAGAGGATCCCCTTCGTGTGGGAAGAAGACATGGAAATGCGTTCGAA
The DNA here is from genome assembly GCA_030770545.1 of Macropodus opercularis. Classification (NCBI taxonomy): domain Eukaryota; kingdom Metazoa; phylum Chordata; class Actinopteri; order Anabantiformes; family Osphronemidae; genus Macropodus; species Macropodus opercularis. The sequence goes on from CM061105.1 coordinate 5,092,811, forward strand.
GTTTCTGAAGAGAAAGGTGAAGCTATTAACGTGTTCGTCTACAGTTTGTCTCATCCATCATAAATCAGATTATAAATGAGTGTTCTTGTCTCTCTGTGGCAGGAGGAGCTGAAGGCAGACCATGCCTCGTACCTGACAAAGCACCCAGAGATCCGTGCTCTCATTTCTGACTTCCTGCAGTTCTTGCTGTTGAGGAAACCTGAGGACGTCTTCCAGTTTGCCAGAGAGTACTTCCTTCCTTTTGCCTCCCGTAAACCTTCACAACTAAGCCTGACAGACCAGAAGCTCTGAAGTCACACTTGTCTCACCTGTTTAAAAGCGTATTTTTATAACTTTCTATTTACCATATACTACTTTTAGAAGATGGAACAATCGAGATCGTTGATAGGTTAATAAAGACTTATAGAAAACCTTGTGCTTAGCTTTATTTCCACACCTTACGCTTTAACTGTTTTTCAACTTGCTGTTATTAAAGTGCTGTGTTTGTAACAGTGGTTCTGCTTTGCTTTTACCGGTTTCCATGCTCATCGGTCTTGTCTGGACAGAGCCGGCTGATTGGGAATTTCCAGAACTTCAAAATAAAAGTGTAAAATTTAAAACAAGATTCTGTTGCACAGTAACTTGTCACGTTTGGGTTAATTTCACGTACTTCAATGCCTAAATGTACATTATTTTACAGAAATCATGTTATATTTCAAATCCATTCGTGGCTCACATATGGATTTCTATAAGAAGTGTTTTATTTTGAAATTAAACGGAAGTGTTACGTAAAACACTGCGCTGTCTACCGAAAGTAAAACTAGAGTCAACAAAAAGTGAACTGGATGAAACTCAAATTATAGCCGGGAGGATAAAACTTCGCCGTCAGAAACACTTGACTAAAAATAACGTTGTTAGTGACCAGGAGAGTCTATAGCGGTAAGTGTCATTAATAAGTTAGTGAACTCATCTAAAGCAGGCGTCAATGTTAAGCTAAACTAAGCTAATTTACGGGAAGTATCTTACCGATGCGTCCATAATACTAATCTCGCTGTTTATTAGAATATCATTGTAATTATGTCTTGTGATATTCATGACGTTACCTAATTAACTAGAACGTCACCATGAAAGTCCTGAGTATCATGTAGGTTGATTAACTTCAGGGCAATAATGATGAGTAACTTTATCTCAATGGGCTCATGATGTTTAGTCCTCATTGGGTAGATTCATATTTCTATAACATTCCTTTACTCTGTTATATTTATTAATCTAACCTAGTGACCTGCCGCTCAGTTGAGTGTCGAGGAGGTTATTTTAGTATAACGTTACAGTTCCTGGCATCTGATGCTTGGTGTAGTCTTCCTGTGCTTTGATGGCCTGTTTTGATGTTGTGTTCTTGTTTCATTTCTAGCTTTGTCCCGTTTCTCTGACGGTCCTGAGCTGTAGAAAGCTGTGAGCCGAGCACCAGGCCTGTGTTGGGGAGTGTGGGTGTGTGATGGACAGGACAAACCTGTCCCACATAGATGAGGAGCTGGGGTCCTCTGAGGTGGCAGAGCTTTGCTTCTTGTGTCGGGATATTATTCCGAAGAAACGCTTGGAGGGGGTGAGCATGTCAAAACCAACTAAGTGTGTTGTGTAGTTGTAGTTGTTCTCTAATGTAACTTTATTATTATTCAGAGTAGCCTAAGGTAAGATATTCTTTAACTTTTCTTAACCTACTGTTTGTGTCCTTTTTCTTTTTACACAGGTCCGAGATGCTAAAGATTTGTTCTTGAGACTGGAAGAAAGAGGTCTGCTCAATAATGCTTCCTTCCTCTCTGAGTTGCTTACCACAATTTGTCGAAAAGACCTGCTCAAATATTTGGAGACAGACAGCCTGCAACTAGAGCAAACTGATGCAAGTCCTACCCTCTCATCCTACAGGTAAAAGACCGTAGCAGAAGACACAGTGATTCACCAGCTCATACTGGAGAGTTAATTTAATCCCAGTCTCTTCTGTTGTTCGTTCTTTTCCTGTTTTTCACTTCTTTTCCTTCTCCTTCTTGTTTTTTTCAGGGTGATGCTATACAAAATATATAATGACCTGACGCAGCAGAATTTTGAAAAGATGAAGTTTCTTCTTGAGGAAGATTTAGGAAGAAGAAGCACAGAGATGTGCAATGTAAGAACACTCCCACACACTTTTTCCACACCCATGTTTACGTGCAAAATGGTGACAGGTCATAGAACTAAATCCTGTAGGTACTAGTTTAACTGTCTTTATGTCAAAATGGAAGGTAATTAAAATGTGTAACACATTTATTGCAATTTCTCTATAGTAGCATTTCATACACACCCAGCTTTCGCTCTTTTCCTACAGACAGCTCTGGATTTGTTTGCAGAATTGGAGAAGGCTAATAAACTGTCAGATAAAAATCTCACTAAGCTGCTCATAGTTCTGAGAGACTTGGATCAACAACTTGCATCGACTGTACAGCGCCACATAGATGGTGAGATTCACTGTCACACTCTAATTGGACACACATTGAAATGTTTCATTACTATGGAATTTACTAGGTGGCTTTTTTGCAGAGGTGCGCGTACAGGACAACAGAAGACTCATCCCTCGTGGCTGCATGCATGACCAGGTGTGTGTATATTTAAATGTGTGTTGGGGTTTTTTGTGCCTTCTGGAGAGTCACAGGCTGCTTTAAAACTTTTTTTTAATTTGCACAGGCTTTCAACCAGAGCTATGCGTCTCTGGCAGTGTCTGAGACTCAGCCCAGCTGTGAGTCTTTCTTCAGTGTATCTTATTAACATGTCATTAATGTCATTGTGTAATTTCATTAAACAACGATTCAAACTGCTTCCCAACCTCTAAATCAGTGTTATAATCACATTCATGCTATTATTTGTATTATACACATACAATTCTGCTGTTTATATTCTTCAGTGATCAGGGAGAGCGTTTGCTCTGATGCAACACCTGCTAGAGAGCCTCATCAGAAAGGGACTCTGTCTGATGAGGTAGGTATTCACACAACCACAATTGCATTTATTTACAATTTATCATAATATTACTGAATATGTTTGTGTCTTGTCTTTTGCGCTGTACACAAAGTACTATGCTCTGGAACATATCCCCCGTGGTTTATGTGTGATCATCAACAATGAGAATTTCCATGGACCAAACCTGAAGGACAGAAAAGGAACTCAGCAAGATGAGGGTATGTGTTCCTGTATATGCCGTGAATGTTATGGCTTTGACCAGACATGTTTGAGGATGGCCAGAGCTAATACTTAAAACATAATATGATGTACGTTCAATTTGTAAAACATTGTGTTTGTTTTTCTTTTGTATTACACAGACACTCTCTCCTCATTGTTCTCTGATTTTGGCTTTACAATGGAGGTACACAAGGACCTAACTGCAAATGAGATGCGAGTTGCTATAAAACAGCTGGGTCGCAGCAACTTTCTTGATCATGATGCCTTGGTGAGCAATGTTACTCATATGAAACAAAAAAACAAAATTTACCATTTTAATAGACTCTTAGAGCGTATGCTAAATTAACTAACAACTGTTATAGCTCCATATTCGTCATACAGTTTTGACAAAATTATATAATATTATATATAATTTTGTTAAATCACTGAAACTCCAGCAAAATGCATTATGTATTAAATCTCTAATTGTCTAATGTAGGTATGTAAGTTAAACAGTACAATAACACACATTTAGTGCAAGTGTGTGTCTGCTTCTGAACATAGGTGGTGTGTGTACTGTCCCATGGAGAAAACGGGTGTGTCTATGGGACCGATGAGCAGGAAGTGTACCTCAAAGAACTGACACAGCCCTTCACGAGCGGGAGAGCCCCCAACTTAGCAGGAAAGCCAAAGCTGTTCTTCATCCAGGCGTGCCAAGGAAAAGGCTACCAATTAGGATCCATGCCACGTTATGAGGACGATGCAGCTCATGGTCCCGTCCAGACTGTCCCTTCAGATGCAGATTTCCTGATGGGAATGGCTACTTTGGCAGAATACAAGTCATTTCGACATACTTCCACAGGCTCCATTTACATCCAGGAGCTGTGCCGGCAGCTGAGGAACTCAGCTGAAAGGTGAGTGTCAACGATATGCAACGAAATATAAATGTAATAGAATTAAATGAATTAATTTTAGTTTTTGCGTAATTGAATTTATTGGCTGACCTAATAAAAGCATACTGTCTACTGGTGTTTAATATATATCTAGATGTAAATAACAAAAAAGTGAACAGTGAACAGGTCTTGCCATTCAAATGACCTACAATGTCTGCAGTTAAAATAATCGTGTTTCTTATGTTTCTTTTCTGTGCAGCTCTGAGATGGATGATATTCTGACCGTCCTGACACGTGTGAACAGGGAGGTCAGCAAAGGAAACTATCTGACATACAAACAAATGCCAGAACCCAAGTACACTCTGACCAAGAAGCTTGTCCTCAGATATGTGAAGTGATCGAACTAATTCCACATCCTGAATGGTGTCTGACTGATTGTTTAAATATCAATTTGGTAAATTCTTCTAATAATTATTCAGAGGAACTTATAACTGCATTGTGATACTGAAATAAAATATCCTTCATACAAAATGTATTTTTGAGGTATGAAAAAGAGTCAAAGAAAATCAGTTTAGTAGAAATTATGTTTATTGTCACTGCTGGTTGTGTAGAGGTAAAAGTAATGTAGACCAATGACGTCAGAATTGGCTGTGTTGTACATTTTTTGCCAATTAATCTATTTAAAAGTACTATTTTATGACAGATCAATCCGTTTTAATGTAAATCTTTCTTTAAACCATTTAAGTAAAATATAATGATTTCATTTCTGCCAATGCAGTTGACTTCACCAACTTTATTAAACCCCACGTTGAACGTCCTTGTTGTGTGCGTGCGCTCGCCAGTCCGCGCGCGCGCGCGTGCGCGCGCCCCCGCACGTGCGTTCTGTGGCTGTGTGACATATTCCTCTGGACTCCACCCTGCTCTTCACTTTTCCAGGAAACGCTCTGCGCTGCTGCTTCACATCTGTGTCCTGTAGCTGTTGCTCCGCTCAGATTAGGTGGACGTTAAGTCGCTCGCTGAGCCTCTACACTTGTTTGTGGACCCTTATTCCTCATCTTATCCGCGAGAAACGACCACGGGGAGCTACTGCTACGTTTCCTCTTAACGCTTGGACCTGTTAGCCGGTAAGCGGAGCCACTCGTGTCGCGTTCCCGTGTTTCTGTGTCCGTCGTGGAGCCGTTTACACGTAAAACGCCGAACGGAGCTGTTTAAATGCGACGCTAACGTCCGGACGGTCACTTCTCATCGAGCGGCCTTGACTCTCCCAACGCCTGGAGGCTGGTTATTCATAACCCCACTCACCTGAAAAGTGTCATTGTGCGCTCGGTTTGGTCCAGAACAGGGTGGAGCGGCTGCACTTTGTGTGCTGTGAGCTTTCCCCTGTTTACAAGCGAAGCCATGTCCGTTCAGCGCGTTGAGAGTCAGATTCCAGCCTTTAACCAGATACAGAGTTTACACGCGGCTCCTTTCCTCTTATACTTATATAATTAATAACTATAATAATATTCCGTATTTAGCTCTTTCTCAGACGTGGCACAAGACAAGCAATGACTTTTAACTAGTACAGGAAACTGGTTAGTTATTAGATATTACTGATAACATGCAGTACATATTGCTTCAGCTCTATTCGGTTTGTCCATTTCTGGCTGTCCAGGGTTGATCAGCGTTCATTTAGCTGTGGGTCATCACCTGCACACACCTCTGCATGTGACGGAATCCCTCACGGTGAAATGGCTGACCCGCACTAATGGAGGCAGTGAAGGCCGTGAACCGTGTGTTTGCTTTATTTTTTATTTATTTTTGCTACTACGCCCAACAAGCAACGTGTCAAGTTGATTGTGACAGGGTTCATTTAGTAAATTCGTCACTTAAACACCCGCATCTTAGAATTATACCAACTTAGTTTTGGGAGTAAACATAACATCTTCTTTATTGTGATTTAATGGTTAAATGTTTATTATTGTTGTTACTATTAAATAGATTTGACTAATCAGTTTAGTTTTTATTCTATTACAGTACATTGCTCGTGTTTCTTTTTATTTCCTTTCATTTGTCGCTTAACAATTGTAATATTAACAAGATAACATTAAGACATTAAGTTCCATTATTGTCAAGAACGGACATTAATGGAAAGATTTTTCAGCAATAGTCTGATATATTACTCAGAGAAATCAAAACACTGGTGAGTCTAACTTTTAATCCATGCAAAACCAGTTCTTCCTGTGTTTGTAAAGCCTTTTTTGGTATTTTGTACACCCTCATGACTTCGTGGCTTCATATGACAGAACAAGTGCATTTCTCGGTCACAGGTCACTTCCATTCCTCCGTGAAAAGTAATTCACTTTTTAAGTAATTACAGTTACTGAGTTTTCATGTTACATAGGGATAAAACTAAGAGGACAACTAGGATGCATAATCATTCACACTGCAAACATGTTCACTAGAGAAAATATGGCTGCTACTACAAATTCTGGGCTTGATATGAAACTTAATCACCTCTAGAGTTTCACCATTGATTATATTGGGGAAACTGTTGCTATTAAATTGTACTAAATGATAACTTACTTGAATAAAGTGGACTTAGCCTAAGAAGTATTTACAGTATCATTAGCTTTTCTAGTAGCAACAGTGGTAAAAGGATCCTCTGTGGATCCCCAGAGACATTTAAACCTAATCATGAAACGGAAGTAATAAATAAATATTGCAGGCATGGGCTGCTTCAGATCCCTCTAAACTAAATGAGGATGTGGAAAGACGCATTAAACGCTCCAGTGTTCTTTTCATGGGGAAATTGAGCAGTCTCATCAAAGTTGTGTGCTTCTTCTACTTTGGTGGATGAAAAACCGACTCATTTTTACGTGTTACATACTATTATAGTAGTGATAATGATGGACGATTGGCTGACTGCAGCTGCTGACAGCGAACCTGTGACATGTAGAATGTCAGCTTTCCAAGAGCAGAACTACGCCCTTATGTTCAAACACACCCTCGCTTCTGCTGTGTGTCAGCGACCAAGCAGCAATTAGCTCCCTGAGTGTTTAACTGCTGATACTCTGAAGCATTTTTTCCATTTAGTGTTTTCTTTCCCGTTGCTTGGTGCAAGAGATGTGATGTAATGGCAGCACGCGGTGGAGCCAGCACTTGAATTCCTTCACTGTGCAGATTTCCCTAAAAGCCCCAGTGGAACGGGACCTTTGAGAACATTTAACGTTGTCCAAATAACTTCACAAACAGGAGGGGACGAACAACGTTGTGTTTTGAAGCATTGTCATATGCGACTACCGTGTGTGCATGTGTGTGGTAAATTATTAGATGTTTCCCTCAGAGGTCCATGTGGTCCCTGAGCACGACGTGGTTTTTGTAAACCACAAAGCAAAACCAAGCCATATGTTCATTTTAACCTAATCCAACCCCAAATTCATCCCGTGATGCTGAAGTGGGTTGTTACAAAGCCAGTGTTGAAATACTCAGGGCACAGAAACACAGGCTTTAAACCCACCTGTTTCTTTATGCACAATGTCTCTACTTTTTGAGGCCAATAAGACATTAATACACCATGTGACGTCACACTCAGACATGACGTCTTTTTTTTTTTGTTGCTGGTTGAGTGAAGCTTGATCCTATTACCCGTAACCAAGCACAGCTGTAAATGTCTTCCTGTTACTGACCTAAAGGCTACATTTATGTGCTAAAGTTTAATGTGTTTTAAGAAAATGTAGATGCAATTGTCAATCATCACGTTAATATATTTTTTTATAGCAGATCGTGTCCCCTCACAGCCACAATCTGACTATTGATTTATGAAAAAGAGATCACTCAGTTCATCACCTATTTGAATCTTAACGGTCTCCTTACAATCATCAGCTAACTGCCTTTTGACTAAGTCAACAGTAAAAGTTCAGGTCATAAAACTAAAGCACAAAGCTAAAAAATCAGAGCTGATGAATCACTGTGTCATAACCACCACTGTGAATATTATCCATTAATAATATTGATTCTAATGAGATTTGCCATTGTGGGTTTTCTAATTTTGTTAATATATTTCTCTACCCTGTGTCCTCACAGGTGAAATGTCCAAGTCAGACTACCCTCCAGGGTACGATGACTCCCATGGGCCTCTGTATCCACCTCAGGGAGGAAATTACCCAGCGCCCCCTCCATATGGTTTCCCTGGCTACAGTGGTCCCCAGCCAGGCCAGCCCTCTGCTCCTTATCCCCCTGGTCCAAATGCCCCTTTGTACCCAGGTCAGCCAGGGGGCTATCCTCCTGCCCCGTACTCTGGACAGCCTTACCCTCCTGGACACCCAGGAGCAGGCTACCCTGGCCCTCCCATGCCCCCTGTCATCCCACCCACCATACCATCAGATGTCCTGAGCTCAGGTAACGTTATGTTTATTCAATGATGCGTTATTTCTGTAAGACTGTGTTTTGGGGGTTTTGATATATTCTACAGTTCTGGTCATTTTTGATGAAGCTGCGTCTTGGTATTGTGTCCATACCTTTTTTCTTCTTTTTATTGACCATTTGAAAATCAGGCCCTGACATTCCTAACACTGATGCTATAATTAAAGGTAAAGATTTCACTTTAAAGTGATACCCTAGGAACTGTGTGACGTGCCTCTGTGTTAAAGCAATTATATATAAATGTATTTTTTCTCATATTCCCCCTTTAATTTTAAAGCAATATACTTTTCTAGAAAAACAGAAATCACAACCAAACTCTAGAATGGCAACTTATGGACCTACTATAAATTTATGGTGTTAGCAAGTACATTTTTAGGTTGTATTATCTGTCAAAGAGGAACATTATGACTTATGGAGCCCACAGCATCTCAGTGTCTGTGTTTGGTTGTGTTTTCTGGATTTGCAGAGAGCGTGTGTTTGTTTTTCCTTTTTGCATGGGCTTCCCTAAGTTGCAGTTTGCTGAAAGGTCAAGGCCGCTGTAGGACGTCCAGCTTCTAGTCACGAGGCATCACTGCTGAGGGATGACATGTTTCTCTACGGTCACTATTTATGTTTTTGTTCTGCTGATGACACAGGTGATGAGTTTGCTGCAAGCGATAGCGGTTGGGACAATCTGAGCATTCGTCATGCCTTCATCCGAAAAGTATATATACACACACACACATACACCCTGTTGACTATGCCCTTACAGTGGAGTCTTAGAGCAAAGCATTTGTTTTCTGCCAATAGTAACATGTAAATTGTTTCAACTGGGAAGTTGTGTAATTTCCCTTTGGTGTGTCGTGTGTTTTTCAGGTGTATTTGATTTTGGCTTCTCAGCTTCTCGTCACCACAGCCATTGTGGCCATATTCACATTCGTGTGAGTAGACAGTGTGTTTTCTGTCTGCCTGTACCTGTGGCCGTGTGTGTCCCTTTGTAACTTTGCCTCTGTTTTGGACAGTGACCCAGTCAGGTCTTTTGTTCAGAGAAACCAAGCTGTGTACTGGGCTTCATAGTAAGTGTCAGTGTGTCAACATCAGTACATTTTACAGAAGTGGTTTCACACTAATCGCTCCTGAAGCTTGTAAATGCTCATAACGTCTGCGTTTTGCTGTGTCAGTGCTGTGTATGCCGTCACCCATATTGTGCTGGTCTGCTGTAAGGGCCCCCGGTGAGTAACTGCACAAATATGAAATGTTGTTAATCTAAATGTAAGTTTTTAATCTTAATCATCTTTTTGTAGGAGGAAGTTCCCGTGGAACATCATTCTGCTGTTCGTCTTTGTAAGTTGGATGACTTCTTTAGTGAATCATAAACTGGGTACAAGTTTCCTGGATGTGAATGAAAACTATTTCTAGACCTGAATTGAACAGTTCTCTTAAGGAAAATGTGCATTAACCTGCTCCAATATGAAAACGAGGCAGTGAGTCTGTTTGCATAACGCATTTGAAATGTTGTTTTTTCATTTCACAGATCAGAATGGTTCAGTGTGTTACTTCATCTCTGCTACTGCTGACAATTCATAGAGTTTAAGTTGTTTTCTAAGGCTGAGGCTATAGACTAGTTTAATCACCATAACACTGTTTTTTTTGCTTTTTAAAATAAAAGTATAACCTTTTACCACTAAAGACATTAAAGTAGATCATTATAGATATTACATTATAGTCGTTATAGTAACAACGTTGCTACTTTTGTGTTTTACAGACACTGGCTCTGTCCTACATGACTGGATGCATATCCAGGTAAAGATAATACAGTCCCTGCACTTTGATGTAAACATGCTGCCAGCTTCTGAGTTTGAACTAGGTGTTACTCTGTTATGTTTCAGTTTTTATGACACAAAAGCAGTGTTTCTCGCCCTGGGTGTCACTGGCGTCGTCTGCATCGCGGTCACCGTCTTTTGCTTCCAGACAAAGGTGGGGTGTGGCTGAGTGCATGCTCGAGTGGTTATTGCGTCTAAACAGCCATGTTGTATGTGTGTGTGTGGTCACGCATATTAACGTGGCTGCTGGTGGTTTCTTCCCCTAAAGGTTGACTTCACCAAGTGCCAGGGCCTCTTCTGTGTCCTTGGCATCGTAATCTTTGTGACTGGCATAATTACAGCCATTGTTCTGTCCTTCAAATATGTGAGTAAAACAACATGTGAACACTGACATTGTTTCCTGACAACATATGTTTTTAGGTTGTCAACACTGTAATGATGGTTGTTTTTGTTGCAGATTCCGTGGCTTCACATGCTTTATGCGTCTTTAGGAGCTATAATCTTCACTATGGTGAATATTTCACATTGATGTTGCATAATCCAACCCTCATTGAAACATGATCTATGACTACCTAAACATTTTCTCTGTTTGCAGTTCCTAGCGTACCACACACAGCTGCTGATAGGGAACAGGAAGCACTCCATCAGCCCAGAGGAGTATGTGTTTGCTGCACTCTCCATATATGTCGACATTGTCCAGATCTTCCTTTTCCTGCTGCAGATTATCGGCGCTTCAACTAAATAAGTCCACAAATGTACATCTTTGGTTACCAAGCTGCAAATGCATTCCACCCTCTTTCAAACGTCTTCGTAGTTTGTAGCCAGAAATACGTCATCGTAAACTACAGGTCTCATAAGGGCTGAATTTAAGTTTGTCATAGGGATGCTTAGTCCTTTGTACCAACAAAAGTGCACTTTTCTCAAATGTATCTCTGTCTGCAGCTTACCAGTGTTTAACAAGGAATATAAAACATCTGTAGACACTGGAATGGCATATTCAACATTTATCCATTCTTGCTGGATTTAGTTTAATTTGAGCCTAAGGGGCATTTTGTGTACACTTGTGTACTGCTGAACTACTAATGCTAATGTCCAAACTTTAATTTGCCAACACAGAGGTCACATGTGTGTTTGTCTGCAGAAAAACAGCAGGGGCCAAAAAAGGTTAAATGAAGTAGGAAGTAATACGTGGCACTGATCCTAATGACACTAGAACAAAACCGGTAGTAGTAGTAGTAGTGAGTACTTTTTTTTACAGATTGACATGCCCACCCTGAAGGACTGTTAGAAAGCCTTGTTGATAATCCTTAAACAATTTATTGCTACATAACTAATAATTTTACATTACTATAGTGCCTTCACATTGAAATGTTTTTACTTCAAGAGGTTCAGGCTTATAGTCGCTAAGCTTTTTGTATTGTACTGTATTGTTACATATTGTCTGTACCTTTCAGATTTGGTTCAGCTCCTGAGTGCCAGCTGGGTGGGGTTTAACGTACAGTATAGCACCATGTCATTGCTATTCTCATAAACAAGTGTGTAGTGTTGGAGTTAATGTTACACTTTTCCAAAGCTCTGGACTTTATCAACCCCACATAGTTACACACGTTCATACTCGTATTCATAACAAGTGCAGACCCAAGCTAAAGTCACTGCACTTTTAACTCTTGACTCCAAACATGGCAGCCATTTAAAAATAATAATATATATAGTTAGTGTGGGGTAAGTGTGTGTAAATGCATATTTCTTTTTCCAAAATGTATTTTGGCTTTTCATATTAAATAAAATACTTTTATATTTTAGTAGTCTTTTACAATTCATTAATAATTCATCAATTAATCAATTCACTATATAAATTAAATTTATTTATGCTCAACATTCATATCATGGCTAATAAATGTGAGTATTCCCCAGCTTTAATAGGATCCTAAATAGTGTAAGCCATGTGAAATAAAAATAAAAAAATCTTTTGCAAAAGAAAGGGCTCCATAAAGGCTCTGGCCTATTTATATTTCCTGCATCTGCAAGTGGAAAAGTTTGTTGGCGAGACAAAGCTTTGCTTGGTGTAGTCCGTCTCGTGAAAGAATCACCTCAGTAGTAACATCCAGAATATGCTGCAGATCTCTGCAGCCAAACTCCACACTACTGCTCCACTTTAAGGTCCTCTGTATGGCTGCGATAGCGACTGCCCTCATATTCTCCCTCATTTGACATTTTCATCCTTTGTCGAATCTTAAGTTGCTTCAGCCGGTTCTTGTCCACTTCTCTCTTTGCCAGGATAAAGATGATGATGCCACTTGGGAGGCCTATCATCCTGTACAGAAATGCATTTTGCTCAGGAAGAGAAAACTGTCAACAGCTTGTACTACTACTACTACATATTCCTGCGGTTCAGTGCTGTTTCAAATTTGTTGGTTTGACCTATTTTGTGACGAGATTATAAATATAACTTTATCAATATGTTTTTGCAATGTGGTTTTATAAGAGTGCACTGAATTTAGTTTGTGTTGAACAAGCTTGTGACTAATAAACTGCAATCTGTCTAGATCTGTAGCATTTTCTGCAAATGAAAATGAACCAAAGTAGGTAACAAAGAATATGGAGAATCTCGATGAAAAAACAACAAGCCACAGTTCTTTCAATTCAACGATCATAATTGTGATTTAAGCTAACGCTCATGTTTTTATGGCTGGTGGACAATATTAACTCAGCAAGGACTGACCAGGCATAGCCAATGGGCATCATGGGGTTCTTCGCCTTCTTCCTGGGGATGTACTCCGGGCCCGCCGCCTCCTCTTGGCCGCTGCTGTGGTCCGAGGAGGTGCTTCTCTGTGGTTCCGTCCTGGAGCTGCACATGGAGGCAGCGGAGACCACGAGCGGCCGACAATGAGTCACAGCCGTAGTTTGTTTGCTGTGCCACAGACCAGGAACAACATGGAAACCTGGGAAAGAATAGTTTTATTCTAACGTCACGTAAAAAGTGGACTTTAATTACGTTAATACGCAAATGGCTCAGTAACGGACCAACACAACTTCCAACAGTGATCTATTGTTACAGAGAGTGAGCTACATGTGTTTTATCGTTACCTTTCAACAATGTCCTCACAGCTGCAACGTAGGGCGCCGCCATGTTGGTTTGATAACTTCTCTCGGACATGCGCAGTGACATCTTCATCAAAACCGACACTGCTGCCACCGAGTGGACAAAACCAGTGTTGCAGGAAATTACAAAAATACCACACAAAAAGATTCACATTGTAAACATTTTATTTATTGAACCACTTTTCTTTTCACGGTCAACATTTTACATACAAGACATACAAAATATCTTTAAACCATAGAGGTGAGCTTCTGTGTATGCTACTAATATACTTACAGATAAACAGGAAATACACAATTCAAACTTACTCAAGCTGAAGCCAACAAGCTGGAGCATATGAGAGCAGGATATTTACATAAGCCAGTCTGATGAAGACTGATTTCAAGAGCCCCACAATCTAATCTTTGTACAGCAGAGATGGTGAACTGTGAAAAATGTGAATGTTTCACAGTTTCACAGGTGAAATGTTGAATATGAGCATTAAAAAAAAAAAAAAGACGCGCCTCAAATAGTCAGTTTCATCCTATAGTGAAAGTCAGTAAGCTGTACAGGGAGCAGAAAAAAAAATAAAGCGATGAAGGGAGAAGTTTAATCTTCCAGCATGTAGTTGGGGTTGACAACAAGAACAGCTCCTTCTTCTGTGCTCGCAGGCTCTGAGCCCTTCAGTCCTGCCTGAGACAGCTCGATGAGGATGTGATCCTGAGAAAACAGACAACCCGTCAGCCGTGCTCACCCTTGATTCAACACCGTTTACATTCGTCGGCGTGTTCTGACTCACATAGTGCACCAGCCTGTGGATGACCTTCTCTATCAGACCCTTCCTATTGATGAGCTCCTCTTCCGAGTCGATCTCCGACTCAATCTCCTTCAGATACCAGTTGACCACCGCGCTCTTCGTCAGCTCCTCCTCTTCCTCAGCTGCGCAGAGACAACAGGGGAACAGTTGGGTTTAAAATGGTTCTATGTGGAGACATCTGGACGGAAGAACGAGAACCTTACCCTCCTCTGCTTTACGCAGATGTAGCACCAGCAGGTTGGAGATACGTTTGTACTCGGTGAAGGACAGGCGCAGAGAGGGCTTGGACTGGCTGCTGGGTTCAGTGTGGCCGTTCACGGCGTTGGCGTGGCCGTTAACGCCTTCCACGTGGCCGTTCACGTGTCCATTTATGCCATTCACTCCATTAGGGACGTTGTCTCCTTCAAAGACGAGTAACAGTCAGTGTCTTACTTCCATGACCAACACAATCAGGATAACGCACGTGTGTGTGGTTGCTGTAGGACAGTACCTTCCTGCTGCTCCTCCTCCATTTCGTCCTCCTGCTCCAGGTTGATGTCGGGCGTCTCCACTCTGATGATGGACTTGTTCAGAAGACGGAACGCTTCCTTCACATGTTTGGGCTGCACCTGAAGGCATAAAGGAAAAAGACTAAATCAGGTTGTATCTTGTGCAACTCTTTGTTACATTATTACTGCTACCAAGGTTTAGGCCTCTGCTCTACTTGTGTTTTTGTGCGCACCTCGTCACAGCAGTGCATGCGAGCCATGCCCTCTGACAGACGGATCATGCTCTCCAGCTGTCGCACCGTTATCCTCCAGGCGGACTTGGCCACGCCACCCGAGCCGTCGCGCTGGCGAAGACGCTTGTACTGCTCCACGATAAACTCTTCCGATTCGCTGGAGATCTACACGTATACAGTGGGTAATGGTTAATATTATGGTATACAAATATAGAGATTAATAACAAATAAACCTGAAACACACACACACACACCTTGGGTTTGAACTGCCTGGCAAACAGAAGGTATCTGCGGATCTCATCCAGAGAATATAATCTGTCCACGGATTCCTCCACACGGGAGTGCAGGTCCACGATGCGTCTGGCGATGGCGTAGTCCGTCACCTGCAATACACACAGATTCAAGAATTGGTTTTACAGCACAATAACACGGAAAAAAAAACAAATAATACACCACAACTATCATTTTAAGACCAAAAGCAAACACAGTGCTCTGTACCTCATTACAATCATCCACCAGGATGAAGAAGAGGTCGAAACGGCTCATGATGGGTGCGGTCAGGTTGACGTTCTGCTTCAGGCTCTTACTTCGGTCATAACGTCCCCCAACAGGGTTGGCTGCAGCCAGGATGGATGTGCGAGCGTTCAGAGTGGCCTGAAGGAGACAGTCTGGTTATTCTGCTGCAGAGATGAGCCAGAACTCAAAACTTACTTAATTTTAAAGTTTCCCATTCAAATGAATGTCCTCTAATTTCCCATTATATTCACAGCTTTTGGCATTTTTTTGTCCAACTGTTCCATAATTGTTAGTCTCGTGCTGATGTGAGCGTGTTACCTTGACTCCGGCCTTGGTGATGCTAATAGTCTGCTGCTCCATGGCTTCATGAATGGCCACCTGGTCCTTAAGATCCATCTTGTCAAACTCGTCAATGCAACATACACCCTGGAGGCAAATATGTTTTTAATACCAGTGAAACCATAAACAATGCAGTGACACTCTTTTTTTTTTTTTCTCACGTTGTCTGCCAGCATCAGCGCTCCAGCCTCGATGACAAACTCGTGAGATTCCTCATCTCGGACCACAGCAGCAGTCAGACCTGCAGCACTGCTGGCTTTCCCACTTGTATACACAGCTCTGGGACTGAACTCCTCCACGTGCCTGTACACATATACAGCTTATAGACGTCTGCATCACACATTGTGATACACTGAAGTGTGGGGATAATACATACTTGAGGAACTGGCTCTTGGCAGTACTTGGGTCTCCAACTATGCACACGTTGACGTCTCCTCTCAGCGACGTTCCCTCCATGGTCGTCTTGGGAACGCCCCCGAACAGCATCAGCAGGATGCCGCGCTTCACCTCGTCGTTGCCTGCACAAGAACATCGGGTTTGAATCGGGCGCCGATTGCTTTCACAACCTCAAACGAAGCAGCTCTGGGGCTTCCCTGTTTCAACACTGACCGTGGATGGTGGGGAAGAGGCTGGTGCACAGGTTGTGGTACAAGTTCTTGTCCTGGCTCATTTCAAACACCTTCTCCCACTCCTTCTCCGTCATCTGGCTCTTGATGCTCTCCGCTGTCTGCTCCTCTTCTCGCAGCTCCTTCCCACCAAACTACAACATAGTTGAGAGCATAGTTTGAGTTAAATATTCACGGTTTAGTCGCGGGAATATATGCATCAACTTGTGTCTCACCCGTGGGTTAGTTGGCGCTACGTTGCAGGCCAGGAAGGCCAGTCTGTACGACAGCTCTCTGACGCCCAGAGCTTTGAGTCCCCTCAAACCATCAGACT
This sequence comes from Macropodus opercularis, assembly GCA_030770545.1. Classification (NCBI taxonomy): domain Eukaryota; kingdom Metazoa; phylum Chordata; class Actinopteri; order Anabantiformes; family Osphronemidae; genus Macropodus; species Macropodus opercularis. The sequence goes on from CM061105.1 coordinate 5,109,486, forward strand.
CGAGGCCCTGGGGTCCTCCACCGACTCGGTTACTGGTCTCTGCTCGCACGCCTGAAGGATGACCGACCCCATATTGTCACGAAGAGCAACGAAACACAACTGGCAGAAGACTAAAAGAGCATCACACCGTACCAGGGGTGCTAAGCTGAGACACATCCGGCACGACAATGAGGGTCCCTGTGAAGTCGCAGCGGTCTCCGGCCTGAGCCGTCTCTACAGCCTCTGCCCTCAGGATGATCTCCAGGGAGCGTGGGATCGAACCGCGAGGCAGCTCGGCCTGCGTCTCCTGAATGCGCACCTGAACACAAAAAGGGTCAATTCAGTCTGAACCACCGGGGCCCGTTTCCTTTCCACCGATCCGCTCTCTCCCCATTAATCCACAGAACAGTTACCTTCTGGAAGTCAATGAACTTTGACTTGTGTGTGTCGAGATGGAAGCGGGAGCGGTTGTTGCACACGGGGTTTCTGCAGATGGTTGGTGGGGAGTATTTAAACTGCTGGGGGACGTCTTTGATCACGGCCTGGCAGTCCATGCACAGGAAGGTGCCGCTCACCTGGGAACACAGCGAAGTCACAATCAACAGGCTGCAACAGACGCTGAGCTGGTTCCTGTGCGTTGGCACCTCGCTGACTCTACGCCGCTGCGACAAATCTTACCAGTTCGGGGTGAACTGGGTGCGTCCTCACCACCTGACCACTGATCCTCACCAGTGAGCCGATGCGCATGGACGACAGCTCGCGGATCCTATAAAAATAACAAAATACGTTAATCAAGTTCACAGGAAGGAACTAAACAATTTCTGCTAACGCTACACTGACTGATTTACAGAGGCCACCAGCTGATAAGGCCTTGCTGTGTCTTACTTGTGTCTGGAGGGCAGGTCCTCAATGGCAACGTAGAACTCTTTGGTTAGAGGCACGTTCCCATGATCCCGAGCAAAGTTGCGCACTGCCCGACAGAGGAAGGGGTAAACTCTGAAAACAGAGAAGCCTGCATGTTAGCCCCGTGCAAGCTCTCCACAAGCTCTATGCGCATCACGCAGGCTGTATGACATCACGCAGGCTGTATGACATCACGCAGAAAATGCGCTTCACCTGTAGTACTCCTCCTGGACGGTGGTAGCCAGCTCCTGGTTGAAGCCCTCCAGGTCTACGAAGCTGACCAGCAGCGTGTTCCTCTCAGGCCTGATCAGCTCCTCGGCCTCCCGGACGTACTTCACCTCCCCGTCCCCGGTCTGAAACCTGCGCAAAGACAAATAGAGAAATAATGACGTGTTTCACGAAATGAGCCAAGCACCGGATCTAAAGCGATCACCGTCGTCCACGCGTCGCTTCGGCCCAGAACAATGCGACGAGCATGCTGCTGAAAACTTACTCCTCCAAGAAAGCCTGGAATAACTTCTGGCATTTTTCAGCCAACTCGTCTTTCACCATCTCCCTCGCGTTCTCCGCGGTTGCTGTGGCAACGTCCATGCTGAAATTCCGTTAAATTCCAATAAAAACGTAGGGGAAAATGATGATGATGATCCGGGCAGAAACAGACACCTCGCTGAGCTCCGGACAACAGAGACACAGTTTCGCGCGAAAAGTGTGGCCACGTGACGTTTGGCGCGCCGCCGTCGACCAATAGGCAACGTCATGCAAATACATCTGAGTTTGTAGCCAATCAGCGGTGAAAATGGGGCAGTCTGTCCCCCCCCTCGCCAAGCTTCCTGCTCGTTGTCACACTTTTTATGTTCCTGCCTCTAACCAACAGCGGCAAAGAGATGTTGTAGTTCCGCCCTGTCACCACTAGACGGCAGTAAACACTCATGGATTTCAGACGGACCTCGCGGACCATGAGATGAACTTTGCTGTGATTTGGTCCTAAATACGCTTCTTTCTGTTTACTACACGCGTTTGTGCAGCTGTTTTAATTTTGGGAGTGTTTAAAAGAAATGATGTCCCAAACTGCTAATAATTTTAATTAGTTTTTGTTTTATTGACTTGTTTGAGTTTATGTGAAGTATCATATACCCAAAGTATAATTTGGGTACATGAACATTTTATCCCCAGTTATATTCCAGGTTCAGTGTGCACCACCAAAACAATAAAAATGTGTCATCGCAATGTTTTTCACCTCTCACCACAAATGTGTGGTAGCAGGTGGTAAAGTTTCAGTCTCTGCACATCAGGTGGTTTTTTGTCTGCTGCATGATCACGAGAGAGCGTCTGAGTTCTGTACCTGCTCTGTGCAGTCATTTCCGACCGGTACTGAAATATGTTCCTTGCTGTGGTAATACTGTTAATACTTTATTATATGGCGGTTTCAACTGTTATATAAACCCCTCTGCTCTTGTGTCGGGGGTTTGTGTGTGTTTTTTTCCAACAGATGGTCGGGTTCCCTCCTCATATTCAGACAAGCCTGAGTTTCCTGCTTCCAAACAATCGTGGGAAAACCAGAGGTCAAGACAAAAGGAGAAATAAAGAGGAAAATAGAGACTGGGCTGCATCCAAATGGCCTAAAACAACTTCCTGCGTTGTTCCTGGTGGATTAATACAATGTGACAGGTGAAACCAATAGGCCGCTGGGAGCGTTTGTATTGGCCTCAGCAGGTGGAGACGTGAGAATGATGTGGGAACAGAAATAGAAATTAATGGAAAAACACAGCAGAGATTGGTGTGTAGCCTCACACAGTAAATTAACGATACACATTACCAACATGTTCATTATGATCAGTTAAAACTGAAAGATCATCTGGGCTTTGTGGCCTTCACCAGTCAGAGGTATTTTCTCAGTAATCTGCAAATAACTGAATCTAAATAATCAACATTGTTTTCATAATTTGGTAAACGATGAGGACCAGTGTTTTTATTTGAGGCGAGAGCCACGGTCCTCATTCCTCCAACCATCCCTGCACCTGCAGCTTCTGGTCCAGGTAATCTGTGAGAAAAGAAGGAATAGTTGGACAACAAGCAGGGCTGTACTGCCGCTCTAGAGGACCAGTGTTAACCAGCTGTTAATGTGTGTATATTATCGAAAAATTCCTGAAAAGTTTCCCCAAGTTTACACGTTGAGCATGTAGAAATGGCTCCTAGAGGAATCATTTGAAAGTTATGTGTCTCCATCAGAATCGTCTGCACAAAGAAATTAGGTTATTAAGAAGTTTATTAACCTAAAAGTTTAATAGTAAAAGTGAAAGAACAAAGAAGGAGAAAAGGCTTTAGCTGCAAATAAGATGATAATATTCATGTGTTTATTCTTTGAAGTGTTTTCTGTATACGTATGTCTCTGTTCTCGCTGGTTATTGATGAAGCTGGATCACAGGCTTGACCGTCCTTTATGTTGCTAAAATGATGGACTTCGTCGCTGCTCTGTGTTGGTGGGTGCAGAGCTGCTCGGCTGTTTGATTGTTTTAGCTGCTTGTTTTTCCTAAAATGAGCTGCAGGAAGTCTTTCCTGTTTTGAATACACTATGAATAGACACAAAATGTCTGTGTCTGTGTGTGAGTGACAGAAAGAGACACAGCGAGATCAAGACAATCAAATCCTTCAAGGTAGCAGGTAAAGGTTTGTTTATCGTTTATTGCACACACGCTTACATTAATCCACACAGTCGGCCTTTTCAGCTCTGACCGGCTAATCTCTCTCCCAGCTCTCCTCTTCATCCTCCTCTTCTCTCCTGCAGGAAATGGAACACAGTAAACTTCCAGCTTCTGTTTCTCTCACTTCCAAGTGGAAGCAAGCGTGTGGGAAGCACTTGTGTGAACGTAAATGTGCGTTACAGTACTGGAAAAATTGACCTCCTTGACCCCTTTGTGCTCCCCTCTCTCTCTCTCTCACGGAGAAGACGCAAACTGTTTATACCATCAACATTAATCTGGCCGACAGTGATGCAAACACGTCACACACACACACACACACACACTCAAATACATTCACGAGCATCAGTTCGATGCAGCTGGCATCTCACACGTACCATTTTTACAAAGCGGTTTCAGTTTTTAAGAGAACTCGACTGTGCACACGCTCTGGATCAGTGGATTCAGATGGCAGCTGCCAAACAAAATCTGTTAGTACTGAGTGATCGTCTCAAGTTTTTGAGGACCTGGACAATCTTGGCAAATAAACCAAGTGAAGGACTAAATCTTACTAATTTGTGTTGATTGGTTGACTTATCAGAAAATGGTGGGGATGGTCAGGAAACCATTCCCACCATTTTCTGATAAGGTTGATGTTTTTCCTTTTCCCATCACGTTAGTTGGGTTGAAGTGTTTTTGTTGCATTGATACTGATCTGAGAGTGAAACTGAGTGAGGGTTGAGTGACAAATGTGCCAGGAATTAGCAGGATTTCACTCAGGAAACCAAATGTTTTCATAATAAAACACACTTTCACGTGTATGTTGTGTTTGCTTGTTTTATTACAAATATGTACAAAAACATCGATCACAGTTGCTTGAAACAATATTTACATGAGCAAATCCTACAGTGAGGCAGAAGAGAAGTCATGGACCAGCACACTGCTCTTTTCTTCTCACTGTGTCCTTACACACACACACACTCACACAAATACACAAAATATACACACGTGTACAAATACAGGCAAACACTAGCTGGAATGCAAACTAGAGGACTCAGACTCTGTGGTGGTGGAGGCCCCCACTCGTCTTCGTGGTAAGATCTTCAAACTGGATGCTCGGCTCAGAGTGAGAGCTCTGCGGGCTGAACTCTTAAACCCGGCCCCCAGGAAGGCGTACAGCAGCGGGTTCAGGCAGCAGTGGGCGAACGCCATGGGCTCGGCCACGGCCAGCCACACGCTGAGAACAGCCTCCAGCCGGCAGCTGCGGGGCAGGACGTCCAGGCGCAGCAGAGCATCCACAGAGATGCCTGCTCCATAGGGCAGCCAGCACACAAAGAAGCACAGCACCAGGGCGATGGTGGTCCGGACGGCTCGCCGTTTCTGCCTCTGGCCCCCCAGCGGGCCCCGAGTCAGCCTGCTCACAATGACGCAGTAACACACCAGCAGGACGATGCCGGGTATCACCAGACCCACGACGACGAGCTGCAGGTGGAAGACCGCGACCCAGAGAGGAGCACTGTGTGGTGGGTAGAACCGCTGGCACAGAGTGGCCCCCTCTCCTCCTTCCTGCGTCCTGGCAAATATCAGGTCAGGCACTGCCAGCAGGCCTGCAGGCAGCCAGGCCCCTGAGGGGGGGGGGGACAAAAGACATCCGGTAAGAAATACAGAAGAAGAGAAGAGAAGTGATTAAGTGCATCAGTCTCTCACACTCACCTACATACACCAGTCTGTGAGCCAGCAGCTGTCTCAGCCCACCGGTGTTGGTGTCTGTGGCCCGGACCACTGCCAGGTAACGGTCCAGGCTGATGAAAGCCAGGATGAGCACGCTGCCGTAGAGGTTGACCGTGTAGATGACATGAACACCGATGCAGGTGACCTCCCCGAAGCGCCAGTCCGCCAGGGCTGCGTCTACGGCCCAGAACGGCAGCGCCAGAACGAAGAGGAGATCAGCGGCAGAGAGATGGAGGCGATACCAGTCTGTGAGGCTGCACTTTGACCTGGAGGGAAAACAGAAGAGCACAAATCCGGTTGGTTTTTTTTGATGCCCCTCTCCAAGCTGTCGAGCAGTACCTGTCCACGCTCCGCCCGCCCTCTCACCTGCGTTGGCAGCCCAGCACTACCACCACAAGCCCGTTGCCGGTGATGCCCAAGATGAAGATGACAGAGTAGACCACCGGCAGGAAGATCTGCTGGAGCTCAGTGGTCATCACGTGCTCCACCTCGCAGGGTTCTTCCAGATCCATCCCCACCTCACCAGAGCCAGAACCCGACCCTGTGTCATTGAAGTCGTAGTCTTTGAAGAGGATATGCTGGAGGCACACAGACAGTGATGAGAAAAGGTTTCCGGAAAAGGCAAGCAAGCTGCATCCCACGTACAGATCTGCGACCGGAGCACCCTTACCTCATAGTACGACATGACGCCGTCCCTCTCGTCTGTCAGCGGAGTGAGGCTGAGCTTTCTGCCCAGAGGGGTTATATAGTGTTCACGCTCCTCCCCTAAACACTCCAACACATCTGTGTTCCTGCTGAAACGTTTTTCCTGTTTTCGAGGTGTCAGGTGCTGATAGTGGTTCTATCACAGGATACTGAGTTTTGTGCGCGCGTGTGTGTGTGTGCGTGCGTACAGCTTGAATTGTTTTGGCCCTGAGACCTCTGGCTCGTGATAATCAGGACCTACTGACTTCAGTAAAGGACACAGATGAGAATCAAACAATGCCTGATCTGTGTGCGAGTAACGGTGTCTCCATGCTACTTTTGCAGTATTTAGTTTATAGACTCAACAAAGTGGTAACGATTCAGTTTACATGCTGCATCGTCAGACTTTAATTCTCTTACTTTGATGTTAAATCCATAAATTTAAATGTTATATCCCGCTGCATCCATCTTAATTAAGCTGCGCGTCTCATATCAGTGTGTGCGGTGTTGAGCTGGTGGCTTCCTGACACTTAAATCCCTGTCTTCTAATCACCATCCACTAAACCCATAGGTAAACAGCAACACTCTCCAAAATCACCTCTAGGACCACAGCTCCTTATCTCCTTCTAGGGTTTCCCACCTCTTCCTCCACATCCACTGTTATCAGCACAAAAAATGTCAGAAATAACATTGCAGAGTAAAGCCTGACTTTGTTACTGTTATTGTGTCCTGTTCCATCCTCAGTAAGATGATCCTGATAAACCTGCTGCGTAGAAGACGTCCTGGCACTGATTCTTCACAGGAAACACACGACTGTATATTCATATATTAATGGCTGGGTTTTATTTACATGTACCAGATGCAGGGTTCTGGTTATTGTGACCACTGACTCATCGTGACGCCATGTGGCTGTTATTGTTAACAATCACACCTGTGCAACGTGAGTAACCTCAGCCTGTGTGAAGGCACTGGTGACTCTTTATGTGTCATGACCTACGTCGCTGGTGTTGTGTTGACAAACTGAGAAACTAGACTCTGCATCTGTCTATAGTGATCATATATTTAGATAATTATGACTCCAATATGAAATGAACTTGCGCCACCATGTGGACACTCGACTTGTAGGATCCTCTTCTAGTTGTGATTCGATTGTAGACATTTTAATTCAAGTTTGCATATTGTGTAAAACACCGGAGTGTAAAATAAAAATTCTGATATGTGAATTATTAAAACAAATGAAACTGCATTTTCTCCAGTCAGACAACAGAAGCAGATTCACCTCACAGAGCACAACATTTACACTCTAACCTGGATTTTGTTTTATCCGTAGGCTGTATTAACTGCTTCAGTTCTTCTACAACAGTTTAGTTTATATGGATGATGTGAATCGAGATTGAATGGAGCTTTGAAGCAGTGATAAAGCTCTAACTAGGAAATCTGACACATTTTCACAACATCTGGATTACAAACATACCTGCTGAACTGGAGGATGAGTTTACTGCAGACTTTTAAAAAAAAACTAAAAGTCAAACATCAGATCCTAACATGTTATATGTGTTACATGTTAACATGGTGATAGATTTTGTTTTGTCTTTTCAATAATAAAACATCTCCGCTGCAAAAGAATTCCAATCTGAAGGACGTTGTAGTTTTAATTATGTTACATGCAGATGTGTTTAAAGTCCAGAAATCTTGCAGGATGGTGGAGAAAAGATGAATTGACAGCAGCAGCAGGTGTCAATGATTATTTGCACAGAGATGTTCAGGGACTTCCACAAGCAGTTTCTTCTAACTGATGTGATGTTTTTTTGAAGGTAGTTGCAATAAACAAAGCAAACACAACATATATATTTAAATATATATGAAAGTGACTTTAATTACAAAGAAAGTCAAAAAAGAACAAGACTAAAATATTGAATGACTTCACTTTCGTAAGCTGAAAACACTGTTAGAACATGAATGAAAGTAACAAGAACTTCAACTGCTTCAACTGTTGAAATGAAAAAAAAAAAAAATAGAAGCTACTCATCTCCCTAATGTGTCTCTCTGACTATCATGCTGCTGTTGCCACGCAGCTGGATGAGCAAATCTCTGAACCCCTTCTGAGACATTTTTGGCGTCTTCTTGGACGGTTCTGTGGTGGCGCTGTTGACGACAGAGGACGGACCTGCTGAGTTGCTTTCTTGATCACTGCCGTCCTCAAAGCCATTCACACCGTTTTGCTGAATGGGTGAATGATGACTGTCATCAACTGAGCTGACGTTGCTGTGAAGACGTTGCTGCTTAGCAACACGGGGACTCTGAGAATAATCTCTTGTCCTCTTCCTCCTTTTGTTTGTCCCTCTTTCCTGTTTCAACGGCACGTGGACACTGCGTCTGAGGTTCCTGCCATGGAATCACGTCAGGTTCAGTGTGAATACGTGGGACTGGTTTGTTGTGGAAAATGGTAGATGTCAGTACAATACCTTTTCAGGTAAATGTGTGGCCTTGAACAGGCTGGTGACTGCTCATGCTGCTTCCCTTTTTTGCGCCGAAGTCTTTTCTTGACCAGCTCGATGTAGATCAAAAGCTTCCTGACAAAAAAAAAAAAGAGATATAAAATCAATTATACTGTACAACCTTAGAGCCCTACCTTAAACGACTACAACAACTGGACTTACCCTTCTGCATCAGGACAATTTGCCGGCCTTCTCTTTTTGATCAGGACCCACTGGTCACATGTCATTGACTTGGGATCTAAAGAATAAACCAGAGAGAGAGGCTGCTCTGTGACAACAGCAAACTCAACATTGTCCTTGTCCGTCAGTGGGATTCTAGCCCAGCAAGGAACATGAGCAATGCCAGGAAAAGATCAGTCAGTCAGAGATTTAAGACATCTAATTTTAGGGAGACTTGTTATTTAAAGAACATGTAATACAATAATTCAAGTAATTCAAGTCTTGCAGCATACAACACTGCCATCTAGTGGTCTGCAGTTGAAGTTTTTTTTTCTGACTTCTGTATTAAGTGTGTTTATATATTCCTTTCTGTGTACATGTTCATGTTCATGTTTCCTTGTGTTATATTCCCATCTCCTTGCATGTGCAACAAGTCAGTGGACTCACCATTATCCAACAGTTTGTTTTTAATTGGTGCTTTCATCTTCCTTGCCTTCTGGTAGAGCTTCTGACAGACAGAGCACCGGCTGTGTGAGAGCCTGGCGGGATAATGGAGGGAGGGACCCGAGCATACGCTGCTAGAGACCGAGGCACAGTCGTCATTGGACTCGTCCAGTCCTTCGTCGGGTATCTCTACGGATGCTGCCCCATCTTCCTCGGTCACGCCATCGGTTTCGCGTGGGCTGCTGATGAGGTCTATGATGTCGCGGCGTTTTTTGTTTGTCTTAACAGACTTGGTCCTCCGTCTCTTCTCCCCCACCTTGTCCTTGGTAACATCTTCACCTGGGCTGGATTTCCTCTTGGGGCCCTTTTGTAGTCTGCTGGACTGCCTCGGATGCATGGGTCCCTCCCACTTCAGACAGTACTCAACCGACCTGTGACAGAAGCAGTGGCGCTGTGACAAGTCTCTTACAAAGGTTGAATGCAAGGATATGTAACTATTCATTTCATCTTACTTTCAGTGGTGACACATGCATCTTCTTAGACGTCTTACCTGTAATATTCTATTCTTACTTTAAATGAACTGAAGGACTTCAAGCCATCTGCCTCGGAGCTGCTGTCAACAGTAAGCCAGCAAATTTAAAGTCAACAAACCATCTTAACAGATCAAAACTGACGGTCATGTCATTTCTGGGAAACTACACCGCTGATTTATTACACAACTGTTTAATAACACACTGCCTCACTAAACGAAAAGACCGTCAACATGTCTGAGCCTCAGAAAACAAACGGTAAAGTACAACGGTGCTGATTTAACAGTCGTATAGCACATTTTAGCTGTGAAGCTATGGCGAGCGTGGCTTTAAAGCTTACTTCATCTCAGTTCGCGCACAAAGCTGTATCTCGGCATCTAGCGTTAGCTAAACGGCAGCTCTGGCTACAGGCAACAACCCAGCGCTTACTTGTTACACTGGCTCGCGCTTGCTGGGCTCGGACGCAGGGCTCTGCAGGGCTCGAGGACCTACTCGTAGATGCGCGCGCAGCGGAAAGAGGCGAGTGGCATTTCTTCTTCTACTTCTTCTATATGTGGCGGTGGGAAAGAATCTATATAATGGAGTAAATGTAACATAAAATGTAAAGTCCAAGTTACATAATTTAGTCAATTATGTTTTAGTTCAGTACGTGATAGTTGTAGGCGACAGAGGTCTCGAAATAAAATAAACGAAGAACACTTTTAACACCTGTTTAGTATTTTCTCCTGTACAGCCGGTGGCGCTGTTGTTTCGCAGCCGCCATTTTAGCGGAGGACGAAGAAGAAAGATGTTGCGAGACTTTTAGCTAGCAGTAGCAAACAGCTAACGTAAAGAAAGTAATAGCTTCAATTATGCTGACATTTAGGCCCTGAACGTTTGAATGGCTTGTCGCTTAGCTCGCACTATGAAAAAAACGCTGACATCGTTGTGCCAGTAGATACGGAGTCGCAGTAAGCATGGATAAAACCTTCAACCAGTGGAAGAAGCAGAGTCTGCAGAAGTTGGACCTGAGTAAGAAAGGCAGCGTGGATCAGGACATCGAACATTTAGTGTCTCTGCTCAACAGCCGCGAGGAGTATTTCACCACCAGCTCCTGCTCCGGAAGAATCATCATGATCGACGCGGTGAGACGAGGACGAACCAGTACAAGTATCTAGTAGCAGTGTGGCGCTAGTGGCTTAATGCTGTACGACGAAGCCGGATGATTGACAGGTGTTAATGATGTGTGTTCCCCCAGGCTTCGGAGAGCATTGACGTGCAGAAACAGAACTGTGCTTGGTTGTTTGTCTCTCACCAAAAATGCACATCAGAGGATCTGGTGAGTTCTGTTGGGCCTCTGTACTTGGGTTTCAATCCAGGAATGATGATGTGTTATTAATGAGACTGACCCCTGGCTCTTCTTCAGATGTCTGCTGTGGCCAAGTCCAGTGGAGATGCTCTGTTGAAGTTCGAACCCTTCATACTCCATGTTCAGTGCAGGAGGCTGGAGGATGCACAGCTTATGGTGTGTGTGTGTGTGTTTAGTCTATGATCTGGATCCTTCAAACTAAACTAATTACTCAAATAAGTAAACTAATGGTTTTATTAGTTCTGGGACATTGTGTAGTTTTACCAAGTGACTGTTTTTTTGTCTTTCAGCACTCGGTGGCCATCAACTCAGGGTTCAGGAACTCTGGCCTCACTGTCAGCAAGGCGGGAAAGATTATCACGGTAATTACCAAAGTGAGACTTTTAAAGCAGTGGTGAAAAACACAAATTTTATATACAGCAATAGATTCATTGCATTCATGTTTTAACATGTTTAGCCTATGTGCTTTAACTGTACTTTGTCCTTGCAGGCGGTCCGTAGCACCCACGGCCTGGAGGTTCCTCTGAGCCATGAAGGAAAGCTCTTGGTTGAACAGGAGTACATCAGTTTTTTAACTCAAATAGCCAATCAGAAGCTGGAGGAGAACCTCAGACGCATCCAAAGGTCAGTCTGCTAATTGTTATGCTAAGTCTAAATCAGGGTGATTCCCAGATCCCTTAAGTTATTATTCCTCAATCCTCCCTCGTATGAGAAGTTGTTCCGCTCCACCATTATGAACAATGTTCTGAAGTGATTACATACATGGCTACATTATGGTATTCAGTGTATTTACAAAAACAGTGCATCCTATTGAATATTTACAGTATGTAACTAATGGAAGTGACTAATTCACTGACAGTGATCTGTATATCAATACAAATCTGTAAATCAATACAGATCACTGTATAATCATGTGCTCTGAATGTTGACTGTAGTTTGTTCTGTGTCATCTTCAGGTTTTACCAGAACCTGCAGTCATCTCTCACCACAGAGACATTTCAGAAACTGCAAATCTCAGAACGTTCCATAACTCAAGAAAGACAGCATTCCCCTAAAAGCCCAGAGACGGAAACCGAGAAGAAGAACCAAACAAGTCTGTATAAACGGAGGCGGAAGAGGCATCAGCATCAGACTGATTGTTTCCATAACGACAGGTCCAGCATTGTGTGTGAGTTGGATGATTGTGTGGACCTTTTTACATGAAGAGGTGGCTTTTACTCATGTGTTGACAAACAGTGTTCCATCAACTGCTGATTATTTCTTTAGTTAGAGATAAGTCCTAGATCGCCATGGTTACCGTTGCTACACAGCTGATGTGCTGTGGAGTGGATGTTCAGTCACTGACAGCCTGCTTACAAAGTGGCACAAAAGAAACTGTTTCTACAGGCTCCCACTGTGGACAATGCTGCTACATTAATGTGATTAAAAGAGCAATAAAATATTTCACATGTGGAATTATGGCTTATTACTTTTTAATTAATTCACACATAAAAACTATATCAAACTAATTTGAACCAATGGACCTATACAATTCTGTATATACAGTACTGCTATACATTAGGACTTTGTGTTGGTGTTTTATGTTCATCAACACTGTAAAACAAGTCCTTGCTTCAGATTTTCTATTACATAACTTTAAATTTGTTGTTAAATGTAAAATCAAGTTCAAGCAGACTATGAGAGAAAGGGAGAGAGAAGAGTTACTATATAGTCCAGTGCTGCACTCAATAAGAACCTACTTCTGAATTTATAAGGTGCTTAATCTGTGTGTTCCAGCCACACTGTGTATGATGTTTTTGTATTCAGTGTATTCAGAACATGCAGTTGTGATTTATCATCTACATTATGTGCCTTGATCACCGCTAGAGGGCAGCAGCACATACTGAATAATGTAATGCAAACTACAGTTGGTGTGTTATCAGGGCTAGTAAACCTTGGGCCTTCATGCTCAGCGTCTGCTGCATCTCTAGCCACAGTAGCAAGAAGAGATCAGACACTAGTATTAAAATGGGACCTGATCTTCACCACAGTCACAATAATGCATAAACAGTCATGACTTGATTTTATTTAATATACCCATTAGGATTTAGTTGCGCTACCTCCCATGCATACTCACATTTGTTTCTTATTATTTAGACTTTGGTGAAGAACAGGGCACATTTTCAAGTTCAATTAATCTAGGAAACAGTGTCTTTACTGTTCCTGTGCAAGCACTGTTGCACTGCCAGTCATGTTGAACGAATCTAAGGTGTATGAAACGTGGCTGAAAGAACTATGAATACTGAGTTAAGTTGACAGCCATTACTGATTCCTTAACAGCTGACAACTTCAGTTCATAGTCACCCCGACAGCCAGTCAAGACTTCAGAGCTCCTTCCTATACTCTGAATGCGTGTTCAGAAGAGTGGCTCTTTAGAACTTGCTCAGTGAAACAGAATGAATTCCTTGCTTGGATGCAGTCGGATGATTCAGGAAGGTCACAGGAGTGGAAGGACACAGTTTCCCCCCTCACAGGGCGAAGAAGAATGTCTCGTCTCTGCGGGGCAGATAAGCGTCATCATCACTGAAGTCATCGCTGAAGTGCACAGGAACTGAGCCGTAGATCTGGATTACTGGAAATACACCTGGGGTTCTTGGATTTTTCATCAGCAAAGTATCAACATAGGAGACTGCACAACCAAACTCCTGGGTTTAGTGGATACTACATTACTACTCTGACTCCAGCATGCTGTACTTCCAGGTGGTGATTTTGGTCGGTACAGTGATGCTGGTTTACTACTGCGAGTTCACTGACACCTTCAGTCCGGCGCAGCAGGGCTTCGTCTGCAGAGACCCAGCTTTAACCAAACCAGACCCTGGACCCGAACAAGACAGCCGCATCCAGCCTGTGATACTCTACTCTTTGGTGGGTGGGCTGCCTGTTGTACTGGTGAGTGTCGATTTGTATTTCATAGTTCAAGTGAAAATATGCATCTAGGGAACGTGTGCATGCATGAATTGCTTGAATAGTCATATTTTTGATAATTCTTGTGATTTTATTGGTTATTCTCATGGCGCTTGAAAGTTTGTTGAGTTGAGTGATCTTTCAGTCAATGGGAATCACTTCAAGAAGGGATTATTTCAACACAGGTCTGTAAATGTGTGCCATCACCAGAAAGTGTTACAGAGGTTGGACTCCACCAACTGTGGCTGAGAAAGATCACCCCAAGATGTTTTCATGCTCACATCTAGGAAACAAAAGGCCTGTTTTTGTAGTGGATAACGTGCGTCTTGTTTTTTTTTAATTCTGTATTGCAGATTTCAGGCGTAGAGGTCGTCATCTTTCTACTTCACTACAATTCAGACAAGTTTTATGACCGAGAGACGATTATGATCATTGGGGATTGTTGCTATGTGAACCCTATGGTGCGCAGGACCTTCCGTTTTCTTGGTAATTGAAGTGCAAACATAGATTGAGTGGCTGGAATTTAAGAACAGTGAATTATAAAAACTGAGATAAATCCAGACTTGCTTTACTGCATGCGAGGTCAGTGCTGACAGGTTGATATCTTCCGATCATGTGTAAATATCCCAACTGCAACGTTTCATAATAGTCCATACAAGCTTGTCACTCACCATTAACCCTTTCGGTGTTGATGTGTGATTCTCTGCAGGTGTGTACGTCTTTGGTCTGTTTGCAACAGACATCTTTGTCAACGCAGGTCAGCTGATAACAGGAAGCTTGGCTCCCTACTTCCTGTCGGTCTGCCAGCCTAATTACACCGCCCTCAGCTGCCAGGACACTGCGCGCTTTGTCAGCCAATCGGACGCCTGTACTGGTGACCCTGATGACATCATGAGAGCTAGAAAGACGTTTCCCTGCAAAGAGGCTGCACTGAGTTTGTACACAGCTATTTATCTGGCGGTGAGGAGCTAATAGTTGGACTCATCGGCCTCATCTTCCTGCTTTTAACTGCTTACAAAAGCACCAAATAACCTCTGTTTGCAGATGTACATCATGAGCTGCATCGGCTCCGCTGGCGGTCGACTGACAGGCCCCCTCCTCAGTTTCTCATTGGTCGGTCTGGCTGTGTTAACGGGCATCAACAGAGTAGCTGAGTACCGCAACCACTGGAGTGACGTGGTAGCCGGGCAAGCTATTGGTGGAGCTAACGCTGTCTTCCTGGTCAGTTTTCGCTGATCTCGTGAACTGTAGCAGAGCAGGTGGTTCACAAAGTCACTGGTTCGTTGCACGTCATGCATAAAAACATGATTACTGAAAAGAACAGGCTCACCCGAAGTGACAGGCTGGAGGAAAGGACGTCTTCTTTCTGAAATGTTTTCCTTGAGTCCCCTCTCCTTTTACTCTTACTGACAAATCTCTCTGCAGCTGCACATTACTCAGATCTGCTGTAGGCTGAATAAATGTAAGGCTTTTAGACACTCGGCCTAATGGATCGTGTTGCTGCAGGACTCGCACAGTCTAAACTTGTCATGCTTGAAAGTCTCACACGGAACTAAAAGCTGGGTCACAAACAAAAGTTGACAAATCATTCAAAGCAATAATGATGAAGTGAAGTAGATTGTCTTATTTATGCAATTACATATAAATAATGTGTCTTTATCGTTTAAGTGTGGTCAGAGCCTATTGTTTGTCCTCTTTCTGCAGGTTGTGTTTGTGGTTCAGTACTTCAGGAAGAGACCAGCGATTCCTCGGAGTCCCACAGACACAGACACTGACGAGGCGTCGCTGCAAATGAATCACACCGTGGAAACCAACAAATACGTTCTCACTCAGGTAAGACCTGTACGCACCATAACCTTTTCTCGCTATTCTGACGCACATAACCTTTACTTGTTATCATTAAAAAGTAGCAGCAAAAGGAAGCAGTTGCGTGAACTCAGTTGACCTCAGACTTTGCACCTCACTTACGCAGTGTAGCTGGAAAGCCAAGAACGTTGACCTATTTATCTCAACATGCTCTGGGCGATTGCATGTTGCAAAAGTGTCCTGTTGACAGCAAAAGGTTATTTCACATTTGCTCTGTACCTTAGTAATGTTCATTTCCTACTGTGATGGGACTGATCTAAGCACAGCACAATTATTCTCAAGCTCAAGCGAAAGCGTAGTAGGATTTTGTTGGATAACAGTAGAAATCCCTCGTTTTTGGACTGAACTCTGTGTTTTCTTGGTGATCTTTCAGAGCCCAGAATCCTTCACAGAAGTCACATGACTATGAGCCTCCCCGAACGACATTTCCAATATTCCACCTATCTAATGTCTCGGACTGTTATCACTTGCAAACCTACGACGTTATAAAAGTTCATTTTTTTATGACGGGTGCAAAACAGAGCTGGGCATGCAGGTATTCCAAAACAACAACAAGAAACCATTGGCATGCACGCGTTGTCTAATAAAAGAAGGCTAAAAGCTACTCTAAAGCGGTTCCCTACCTACCTCTACATGTTTATCACACCTGATCAGTGCAGTCCTGTATAACATTGCTGTTTTTTCCACTCCTGGAGCGGATATGTTTGTTTTATCTTTGTTGTAAAAGGCTGCATTCATTTTTTAGTTTTGTGTACACAGGGATATTAACAACTATGTGTCTGTGATGTTAACGTGGTAGAAAAAATGTTTTGTATGTGATAGTGGTGCACAGTGGTGTCATTAGGGTTGTGTATATATCAAGAAAATGTTTTTCGATTAAAGGTGGTTGCACAAACCCAGATAAACTGATATTTCTCCACTTTTGTGTAACTATTGTAATTTGAAAATGGTCGTCAGATATGTAACTGAGGCAACTATTTACTAAGCTTTTTACACATTCGATACTGTCGCACAAATTGGCCAAATAATTTACAAACTTATCATCTTACTAACTCATCAACTTAACATCTTGAAAAAACGTTAAAGTGAAGTCAGTGAAGCGATAAGGAAAAACGACCAAAAAGAAAAATGTAACACCAGTGAATTTGTAATATGTTTGTATTTTTTGTTCACAGTCTCTACCTTACCATTATGAAAGATACCTCTTTGTGTTTGTAAGTCAATCTTTCTGATTACTGACTAAAACGGGCAAAGTAGATTTTCAAATAAACAAGCTGTCTGACCAAACGCTGCCATTTCCTCCACTGACCTTTTCCCTTCAAATATATATGATGTGATTGGCTTTGGTTTATGGATAGGGAAACATTACACAGTAACCAAATCATTGACGATTGGATAACAGCAACCGCCAGTACAACTGCTCGATGTTAGGGACTTTGAACACACACACACACACACACACACACACACACACACTGGACTCCACACAGAATTGCAAAATCAGGAGCCTGCGGGGTGTAGACAGTTTACACACCACAGAGTAGGGGGATGTTTCCTGACTCCATTTTGTCGTAAACTTAGACTTATGTTGGATACAGTGAGATACAGACACAGAGGTACAATGAGAAGAACAGCTGTGTTTGTGATCCTGCTGCTAAACATGGATCTGCAGGTAAAAGCTGCTGCAGATAAGACCAAGACATCTCCAGCAGAAACCTCCAGGCCAGAGAAGAAGGTGACGATGGAAGACGAAGCCAGTGGCACCAACCCTCCAGTCAACGCTGGTTCTCCAGCTTTCTTGGGTAAACTGCTGGTGGTACCGATGGATGGGAGCCACTGGGTGGGAATAAAGGCTATAGCTGAAGAAATGGGACGACGTGGACACAAAGTCACAGTGGTTATACCAGAATTTAACATACGGATGGGACCAGGGAAACACTATGACACTGTGACTCATCCTGTCCCTTATGACAAGGCTTATATCGACTCTTTGATGAACTCACATAAGAGCAAAATGGAAAAGTCTGCCCAGCCTTTCATGGAGAACATGAAGAAACAATTCTCACAAATTAAGAAAATTGTGGACTTCATCCACATCACTGCAGAGAGTCTGTTGTTTAATGCCAGTCTCATCTCACATCTGGAACAGCAGGTGAGTTAGATGCAGAGCAAACGACATCAGCTATAACAATATTGTGGAGAGGAGAGATCTTATGCTATACTGCAAACCAGGAGAAAAAGACAACGATGAGTATTGTTTTCAGTCCAGAGAGGAAAAAAAGTGAGAATACAGCAACACTGTACATGCACATGGAAGAGTGCAGGGGCTTTGCAGGGCACAGTCAGATGATCCAGCTTTTCCATTTCTTCCACTATAAGATTTTCAATTTGAAGCAGTTTTCTTTTTTGTCTGCGAACTGAAGGTTTTATTTTTTTTCATTTGAGCTTTTAAATTGGAGGCATTGTTTTCTTGTATTGCGCAAAGATTTATTTTTCTATAGGTCAAATGAAAAAATTGAATATTTACCTGCAGTACGAGCCAACATACATAACAGGTCAATGTCACAAGGTCTGGAAGATGAGACCTGAAAAGTAGATGAACATTTAATGACAGAATTATAGGAATAAAGACTAAATCTTGTTCAGATAATTGGGAAATGTGATTTCTCTTTTATGTCTCTTCACCGTTTCCCTCTGCAGGGTTTTGATGCCGTCTTGACAGATCCCATGGTGCCTACAGGCGCATTAGTAGCTCGGAAACTACGTGAGTTCTGCCACTGACCCATCATCTGTGTGTTTGTGTGACATTTTCTCACCCTTCCCTCTTAAATGACTTCCAGGTCTTCCCACTATTAATTTGCTGCGGGGCATTCCGTGTTCCTTGGACATGAAGGCTGCAGGCTGCCCCTCCCCACCTTCGTATGTTCCCCGCTTTTTCACTGGATACACAGATAAAATGAGCTTCAAGCAGCGCGTTGTCAACACAGTGGTGAGTACATACGGCCACAGATACCTTCATGTATGCATGTACTACTTATCTAGATAGTGTCATCCTGTGTCATAGCTTATAACTGAAACTCATCTAATTCATCCTGAACCTTTGTTTATTGTCATGTGTTCTTTGTGACTCTCAGGTGGCTTTTCTGGAGCCGCTGCTGTGTCGACTGCTTTACTGGCACTTTGACAACTTGGCCCATCAGTTCCTGGGAGAGGAGGTCAGCGTGGCCCAAGTGCTGTCTGACTCTGATATCTGGCTGCTGAGGTAAATGTACAAAGGTGACGCAACGATATTTGTGAGAACCAAGTTTGTTCTATGAAGAACACAGACCAAAACTAGGAGAAAGCATATTCTAAAGAAAATACATCATGACTGCTGAAATCTTATTTGCTGAAACCTGCTGAAAAATATAACCTTAAGTATCTCTGGGAAATTCTGCACCTTTAAAGAAGCCCCATTAAGAAGCTTTAAAGGGTGTTTGTTAAAATGTGTGTGTTAGAAATAAAAGTCTGACAGTATCCTGAGTCAGCAGTTCTTTTGTTTTCTCCTCAGTTTGCTGAAGTTGTCAGAAAAGTATAGAAAAATAGATTCTCTTTGTGAGCTGAGCTGAGCTGAGCGTGAAATTGTTCTCGTGTTGTGATCTATTATCTCTTTTTTTCATAAGGTCTGACTTCACACTGGATTTTCCACGTCCTTTGATGCCTAATTTTGTTCTCGTTGGTGGCATAAACTGCAAAGTGAGAAGTCCTTTACCTGAGGTCAGACTCTGGCTGTTTCAACATGCACATTTATTACACTTCTCACTTGACCCCATTAATCTTCTTGCAGGAATATAGTGAAACGTAAACGATCATGACCCGTTGTCTAACGTTTGTGTTATTACAGGACTTGGAGTCCTGGGTGTCAGGAGAACAGGGGTTTGTGGTGTTCACGCTTGGCACCATGGTGTCAGATATGCCAGACGAAGTAACTTCTGTCTTCTTAGAGGCCTTTAAGCAGATTCCACAGAAGGTACAGGACTGTATCTCTGAACATATAGAAATACTTATTAATAATGCAACAACGCAATAGGTGCAACACAAACATAAACCAACGCTTTGCTTCCTGTCACAGGTGATATGGAGATACACTGGGCAGGTTCCTGATGATGTCCCAGAAAATGTGAAGATAATGAAATGGGTCCCTCAGAATGACCTGCTAGGTCTGTGAACGTGTCGCGTGTCATCCTATCTGACATGGTCGTCATCTGTCCATCTAACTGTGTGTTCGTGTATCAGCACATCCTGGAGCTCGGGCCTTCATCACTCATGCTGGCTCACATGGTCTGTTTGAGGGACTGTGTCACGCTGTTCCCATGGTGATGTTACCGCTTCAAGGAGATCAGACCGACAACGCACACAGGTTTGCCAGCAGGGGCACAGGAGTCGTCTTGGATATTTATTCTGTTTCTACAGAAGACCTGCTTTGGGGCCTCAATGAGGTCATCAATGACACCAGGTGAGGGGTCGGAAGGTTGCTGTCAGTTTAAACATCATCATTAAATGTCGTATTGTTGAATTCTTCTTGTCTGTGTCCAGGTACAAAGAGAATATTCAGAAACTGTCGTCCCTGCATAACGACAGACCGGTCGACCCACTCGACCTTTCAGTTTACTGGACAGAATTTGTGATGCGACACAAAGGGGCAAAACATCTGAAATCTGCTGTGTCCCAGCTCAGCTGGTTCCAGTACTACTGCCTGGATGTTGTAGCACTACTGGCTTCTGTAGTGCTGCTTTGTGTAGTACTGACGGTAAAATGCTTCAAACTGTGTCTGAGGAAAGTGACCGGGAAGAGAAAGTTAGACTAACGTACGCCCCCTCACAGCGTATATCTCACTGATGAGTAGTAACACTAAAACCCATCACCTCCTGATTGTATGTCTTCTAATGGTCTTTTTCCTGCCAGCAAATGCTTTTTGATAATTGAGAAAATAAATAAAAACATTTGTGACCAGTTAAAGTTGAAAAACAGGCATTCTGGGTAAACAGACAGCCAGTACCTGTGCTGTATGTGGTGATCCAATCACATTTAACAGATACAATTCAGACTCCATAAGGTGAGCAATGTGTGAGAATGACTCACAAGGTAGCCAAGCAAAACAAAAAGAGACAGATATTTATTACACGTTATAATAGGAATATGACATAAGGTGCGTTGAGACGTGATGATAGTTATTTCAGGTTCGGGGACACGATGGTGGCGTTCGTGAGTTAACGTTTGTAGGTGGTCAAGAACTGGACAGCTTGACAAATGCAAGCGCAAGGAATAGAGCTTGTATTTGGAAATGAGTTAGAGACACAGATGCTGTAAGTAGAGCTGGACCAACAATTATTTTTTGATGACTTTACCGAAGAAGCAAGGCCATAATTTCATTAAGGTCTTGCTCAACAATCATAAGACGTGATTCCAGGAGAAATGTTTTGTGGAGCTGAAAGGACGTTTCCGAGCTAAGTTTCAGTTTCCTGTCGAGTCATTCACTTCCATACATACAGTTAGAGCTGCACATTCATTGATATACAATAAATCACATATATAGAATAGAGGGAGAATTACAATCAAATACTACTTTCCTCCATGTAACTTTTCCTTGGTGTAAGATATGAGATGTGATTGGCTGTGTTTTTATGGATAGCAATAATAATGCATAGCAACTAAATCACTGACAGTCCAATAATCGTGAGAACTTTGAACATTTGCCCCCACACAAACACACACCTTTTCTAGATCACGTAGGAATATCAGCAAGCTAGAGAGAAAGACCTGAAGGAAGCAGGTGATTTATACAAGCAGTCAAAACGCAGAAACAGAAAGTGTTTCCTCAGACTCAGAGAAGAAGAGAGTGATGAGGGGACCAGCTGTGTTTGTGATCCTGCTGCTAAACATGGATCTGCAGGTAAAAGCTGCTGCAGATAAGACCAAGACATCTCCAGCAGAAACCTCCAGGCCAGAGAAGAAGGTGACGATGGAAGACGAAGCCAGTGGCACCAACCCTCCAGTCAACGCTGGTTCTCCAGCTTTCTTGGGTAAACTGCTGGTGGTACCGTTGGATGGGAGCCACTGGGTTGGAATAAAGGCTATAGCTGAAGAAATGGGACGACGTGGACACAAAGTCACAGTGGTTATACCAGAAATCAACATGCGGATGGGACCAGGGAAACACTATGACACTGTGACTCATCCTGTCCCTTATGACAAGGCTTATATCGACTCTTTAGTGTCCACAAACAAGGATGTTATGCAAAAGTCTGCACAACCTTTCATGGAGAAGATAAAGACACGATTCTCACAAATCAAGAGAACTATAGACTTCATCCACATCACTGCAGAGAGTCTGTTGTTTAATGCCAGTCTCATCTCACATCTGGAACAGCAGGTGAGTTAGATACAGAGCAAGCAACATCAGGGTACGTTTGGAAATGAAATTTCATACAGCAGCCTTGCTCTCAGTATTGTATTCGTGAGTCATTTCTCAAAAGAGTTTCTACCACAGTTTTATTAAGCTGTTGATATATTTAATTGCTCTGTATTTATTTAATTGTGGGCCACAGTTGTATCAACAAACACAAGTCTTGATATGCAAAGTATATTCTACTGTTAAAGTTGAATATTACACTGATCAGCACCAGCTTCATTCACCAGCATCACCTGTGTTTTATTGTGGTGGTTGACCACAGTTCGAGTCAGTTTATTCTTGGTTCTGTAGGATGAAAACATTTCTTCAGTCACTGTGGTTCATTGTCTCAGCAGATGAAATGAGAGAAGAGAAAACAACATATTAACAACTGTCGAACAGTCGCCTCAGCCCTTTATTTTGCCTTGATACCTCCACACTCTGCAGGGTTTTGACGCCGTCTTGACAGACCCTGCCATCCCTACAGGCTCGTTAATAGCTCGGAAATTAGGTGAGTTGTGCCACTTAAGGATCATTTCTGTGTTTCTGCACGTGTTTATGTATGTTTGTGGGTCTGCTCGTTTTCTCACCCTTCCTTCCTAAATGACTTCCAGGTCTTCCCACTCTTAATTTGCTGCGGAGCATTCCGTGTTCCTTGGACATGAAGGCTGCAGGCTGCCCCTCCCCACCTTCGTATGTTCCTCGCTTTTTCACCGGATACACAGATAAAATGAGCTTCAAGCAGAGAGTTGTCAACACGGTGGTGAGTAAATATAGTCACAGATACAGACGGGTTCAGGTGTGAACAGCAGATTATATGGTCTGTAAAACAAACTACTCCAATGAAGTCATTACACCACTACCTTACTGACGTACACTACTTATTTTGGTTAGTGTAGGAGATCTCATTAGTGTCCAACTTCACTGTAAAGTCCTGTACTGTAGCTTATGGTGCACCACAGATAAACACAGACTGCTTCACACTAATAACAAAAATCAAGGTCATTGTTAATGAGTGGAACTCTGTGAAGAGCACAGACATTTAACTGAACCTTTGTTTATTGTCATATGCTCTCTGTGACTCTCAGGTGGCTTTTCTGGAGCCGCTGCTGTGTCGACTGCTTTACTGGCACTTTGACAGCTTGGCCCATCAGTTCCTGGGAGAGGAGGTCAGCGTAGCCCAAGTGCTGTCTGACTCTGATATCTGGCTGCTGAGGTAAATGTACAAAGGTGATAGAATGATATTTGGGCCAATGCACCAGAAACTAGTTTATTTTTGAAGAAGATTTAGACCCAAATGAAGTATTATGCAACACGAATGGGAATAAAATAAGATATGTCTTATTACTCCTCCCAAGTACTAACATTACTAATGTGATAGTAACTTTACTATGTGCATAATGCTTCTGCCAGTAAATCCAATCTAGTAAGTCACATGTTCATTGTGATCTGGGGTTTTGACAGGTTTGACCTCACACTAGATTTCCCACGTCCTCTAATGCCAAATGTTGTACTGATTGGTGGTATAAACTGCAACGTCAGAAATCCTTTGCCTAAGGTGAGGTTTCTGTGCTGTTCCAGCATTTGCATTTCATTAAATTTTTCCTCATTTAACCCAAAAATTCAAGACTGTATTGATCTGAATAGGGAAACACTAATTAAATGAAAACTACCATCTAGGATTGTGTTTTTGCAGGACTTGGAGTCCTGGGTGTCAGGGGAACAGGGGTTTGTGGTGTTCACGCTGGGCTCTGTGGTGTCGGATATGCCAGAGGAGAAAACAGGCGTCTTCCTCGAGGCCTTTAAACAGATTCCACAGAAGGTACCAGATTGTTTGTGTATATATAAAATTCACTCACAACTTAATACAATAATGCAGTCAGTAAAAAAACATTTTACTTCCTGTCACAGGTGATATGGAGATACACTGGGCAGGTTCCTGATGATGTCCCAGAAAATGTGAAGATGATGAAATGGGTCCCTCAGAATGACCTGCTAGGTCTGCGAACGTGTCGCGTGTCATCCTATCTGACATGGTCGTCATCTGTCCATCTAACTGTGTGTTCGTGTATCAGCACATCCTGGAGCTCGGGCCTTCATCACTCATGCTGGCTCACATGGTCTGTTTGAGGGACTGTGTCACGCTGTTCCCATGGTGATGTTACCGCTTCAAGGAGATCAGACCGACAACGCACACAGGTTTGCCAGCAGGGGCACAGGAGTCGTCTTGGATATTTATTCTGTTTCTACAGAAGACCTGCTTTGGGGCCTTAATGAGGTCATCAATGACACCAGGTGAGAGGTCGGAAGGTTGCTCACAACGTAGTTGTCCGTTTTGGGATTTGTTTTGTAAATTATCATACCCCTTGAACTTTCCAGCATTTAGTGACAAAAACAAATGTATTTTATTGTAATAGTAAGTGATAGACCCATGTGAAAAGTGTGACGTGTATTTGCATTTGGCCTCCCCAGTGAAATTACCTTTCACTGTAATTACAGCTGCTTCTTGTTTTGAGGTCTGTCTCTACCAACACATTAGAGCGTTAGATTTTTGCCCTTTCCTCTTTAAAGTAGCCTGAGTTCAGTCAGATTGGATGGAGTGTCATTCAACTCAGTTTTGGTTTCATTTGACCAAGCATCTTCTTCCATGTTTGCTGTATCCCTCATATTTCTTCCACTTCACAATTCATCCATTTTGTGTTAGTTTATCATAAAATATTTTTATGTTCTAGGTTAAAATCTTTCTGGTCTCACTGTGTGTGTGTGCAGGTATAAAGAACATACTGAGAAACTGTCGGCCCTGCATAAAGATCGACCAGTTGATCCACTCGACCTTTCAGTTTACTGGACACAATTCGTGATGCGACACAAAGGTGCAAAACACCTCAAATCTGCTGTACCTGAGCTCAATTTGTTCCAGTATTTCTGCCTGGATGTTGCAGCACTACTGGCTTCTGTAGTGCTGGTTTGTATAGTACTGACAGCGAAATGCTTAAAGCTGTGTCTGAGGAAAGTGTGTGGGAAGAGGAAGCAGGATTAATCTACAATTACATTTGCAACATTAATGATCTCAATGAAATAGAGATGGAAATGTGTATCAGTGTGCAAGAAAAATAAATAAAGCCACGCTGTGATCAAAAACACGTTTAATGGACAGCAGATACCACTTAATATTAGACTCCAGAAGGTGAATTTCAGGTTTGACAATGATGACATTAATGGCCACCCTTCTTTGGAGGGAACAGGGTGTACTCTACAACCAGAGCAACAGTAAAGGCAGCAAAGCCCCACTTAAATCCTCTCAGCAGCACATCTGACAGAGTGGCAGCACGAGCGAAGCCCCCTGAGTATCTCCATGCCTCATTACTGGAGAGAAAGACAACATGACAGGAGGAGGAAGCCAGTGTTAAAAACAACAAATCACGCTGGATACAAAGTCAGTCACTGAGTAGGCAAAAATGCTGACCGTGCCCATGGGTCCTTGATGCCCCTGGCCGCCAGCCTCTTCTGTGTAAATTCCAGTGGGGTTCCCTCTGTTTTCCACTGTCGCCAGTCTGGCATGGACATCTTGCTGTGGCCGTGGTCACCTCCCATGCTGAAAGAGACACAAGCTGATTTAGAACCACCCGTTTTAACTACTACCCGGCTTTTCAATCTAGGGCCAAACAAACAAGGTGCAATGATGTGCAGTGATGTTAAATTGTGAAAACGTGTCTTCAGTAATAAAGTTCTGAGCATGAAGATTCGTTGTGTCCGTGTTTAACTTCATTTTGCCAAGAGTTGCAACATATCGCTCAAGTAAATACATCACGATTCAAGGTGGCACAAAAACATTACAACGATTGCATGAGAGGAACGAATAAAAGCTTAAGGCACACAAAACAATTAATGCTGACACACGCTGTCTGAAAAGCAGAGATGGTTGGTTACTACTACAACTTAACACGGACGTAAGGGAATCACTATTCAGTGATCAAGGTTAAAAAACAGTAGTGGTTTGTTTATTGACGAAGCACCTGGAAGAGTAATTAACTGTTTTCTTTTCGCAGAGACGTTTGCTTACACACAAATATATACCGCAGGAACGTTATTTAACACCCAAAACACGTCCAAATACAAAGCCACTTAAAAAACTATAATATGATCCGCATGAAAGTCAAACACTAAACGTTGTAGACTGTTGTCAACACATCCTCGGTGCTTGCTTTGTCGCGGAGGGGGACGTTTGCTAAGCTAACGTTAGCTGTTCACTCGCTAGCTAACATTGAATGTTGCTGCAGTTGTTCTAAATCATTTAACCCACGAGTAGAACACGCTGCCATTCACTGCGAAATAACCACAGAGGATAGAAAACGTAGAATCTTTATAACAAAGCTTTACTGTACCCGAGTGGTTTGTTGTGACCTCTACTACCGGATGAAACTATCGCAACAATTAGATACACTTTATGGTTCAAAAACTACGGCAGAGCGTAAGGGACAAAGTATCAGGCGGCTCAAATGATAAAGCGAAAATGGATATATAGGGAGCGTTCCCATAGAGTTATGAAATTTATAAAGAATAATAAAAATTATTAATTATTTTTAAATGTTAGTAGAAACACTTTTGATTTATGTAACCTGTGAAGCAGAATTTTACTTTTTTGAAGTACAGTTATTCCCGAAGGAATAGTCTGGTAAATATTCATTCAGAGATATATTTAATGAATTACTTTCCCAAAAATGTAAAAAACTGTTAATACTATAGACAATTTTAGACCAGGCCACTGTTAGGAGTGAGGCTTTTGCCATGTGTTGCTGCTGACTCAGAAAAGGTGTCAGACACTATGTCGTGTGTCATACAGTATATTCCTAAAATAACAAATGGCCATGAAATATTTTGTTTGCACTGCACAGAAACTGCATTCACCACAGTTTGTTTACTTACAACCCTACAAAGAAACACAACACAAACAGTATATCTTCACCAAACATTTCATTTTATGTCACACATTATTTTTGAAGAAACTCATCATGCACGCATGTCGCTAAACATTAAATACAATTATATACATCATTGACATAATAAACAAAACCGTCTTGTTAAGCGTGTCACCATGAATTTTGTTAATATGACAATGGCTGTTGTGTGTCTGCAGCTGTCCTTAATTCATTAGGCTCAGGCCATTTTACCAAACTGTTTAGAGTTTGCTGGGTGGGTTGAGAAGCTCCGTCAGAGCCTTCAGGTTCTCTCCTTCTGGTGCCTCAGGCCACGCACTGTGGTCTACAGACAAACAGACAACAATTTAGCACACTACACACTAACGAAAACTAGTGGGTTTGCAGGATGTGTGCATTAGTAAAGTATACTTACCGGGTATCTCCCACATGGAATGGTACAGACTTTGTCCTGCATCAACCTTGACGGTGGCTCCAGAGATGTAGGAGGAGGCAGGAGACAGCAGAAAGCACACTGTTGAAGAAATCTGAACACAGAAGACTCATGTCACTAATGTTTGTGACAAGACCACAGATAAACAGAACGTCTCTTATCATGTCTGCTCAACCTACAGTACACTTTTACATTTTCATATGCTGTGTGTGTGTGTATATATATATATATATATATATATATATATATATATATATATATATATATATATATATATATATATATATATATATATATATATATATATATATATATATATATATATATATACCCACACACACACATCCATATTGTAAACCTGTTATTAACATCCTACACAAGCAGAAGATATGTTTTAATGTTGAGAAGGTGCGTGTGCTACATTTTCTACATTTGTACAAGCAAACCTTGATTTTACTAAATATTTCAATACAAATATACAGTGTTTATTGGCAGGACTGTTAGACAACGTGAATGCTGTTAAATGAAGGAAAGCATAAAACTCCGTTAAATCAGATATGACAACACGGGGTATCGTGGGCATCCATGCGTAGCTACACACCTCTTCTGGTACTCCCAGTCTCTTTGCAGGGGTGTATGGAATAGACATCTTGAAAAGCTGCGGCCCAAGCTCCTTATAGTTCTGCATTGCAGTTTTGGAAAAGATTGTACCCTGCAAGAATCAAATAAACACGGACAGACTTTGAATTAACACACATCACCACATAATTAACACTGCACCATCTGAAGTCCTGTACATACAGGTGCTACAGCGTTGATTCTCACTCCTGAGTGGGCCCACTCGATGGCCAGGCTCTTGGTTAAGTTATCCACTGCTGCCCTTGCTGCTCCTGTGTGGCTGTCAGGTGGAGAAGCACAGAACCTCAGCAAAGCTCAACATCGTGTGATCTGTAAAGTTGGATGTGGATGTGGAGGCTGGTGTTGCTTACGCCATGCCTGGGAAGCCTTTCCACATGTCCGCAATTATGTTGACGATCACGCCTCCGTGTTGTTTCATCCATGCTGTATAGACTGTGAGGCGGGAACAGTGATGCAAAGCAAAGCTTGAACACATTTCACAGCCAACGAGTGTTGCCTGTCTGCAGCCTACCTTCCTTGCAGCAGTAGAAGGTTCCAGTCAGGTTGGTGTCTATCACAGCCTTCCAGCCTTTAGAGGACACGTGCTCTGCTGGGCTGCTGAACTGGCCTCCTCCATTGTTCACCAGAAAGTCAATCCTTCCAAACTGTTTGAGCACTGATGATACAAGAGCTTTCACCTGCCAAACCGTGAGTCAAAACAACATTGTAAAGTGTGTTATTCCTACGCAATCTATCCCATTCAGCAGAGAGAGAGAGAGAGAGAGAGAGTGTGTGTGTGTGTGTGTGTGTGTGTGTGTGTGTGTGTGTGTGTGTGTGTGTGTGTGTCCACCTCGTCCTCGCTGCGGATGTTGCATGGCAGAGGAGTGACACTCGCCAGGCTGGACCGAGGGATTTTCTGTCTCATCTCCTCAGCTGCTGCCTCCAGCCTCTCGATCTTTCTACTGGAGATCACAACACTGCAGCCTGAAGACAAAGGTGATCATGACAGTGCTGGCATGAGATATTTGAAAGCAAAGAGAGCTGACTACTACATACTAATTAATTTAATAACTGTGCCGCATAAAATGTAATACTATATTTACACAAACATCACGCTGCTCAAACACTTTTTCTGCTAGATGCTATTTAATGTTGACAGCTCTGATCAAGTGCCTGCACTTAAAAACATGTGACACAAACTTCTAGTAAAGTTGTTAAAGTGTCAAAGTCCACTTGTGTCACTCTGCTGCTTTTCACTCCATCCCGTGTTAATAAAGTTATTTGATCGCCACCCACTCACACTCCGGATCACTCACCCAGCTCCAGCAGCTCTGCAGAAATCGCTTTACCGATACCGGTCCCTCCTCCCGTTACTATTGCAACTTTGTGGTTGAACAAGCCTGGTCTGAAAACACTGGACGCCGCCATAGTTGCGTCCTACTGGTCGCTCGGTTTCTTGCTTATTGCATTAAACCGAGTCGCTGGAGACGCTACCGCCCTCTGCAGGTCATCAAAATGTTGGACCACTGTAGTCACCCTAGTCCCTCTGACATGCAATATGTCTAGATACGTTCTAAATTACAAGGCATTTGTAGATTTGTATCAGTTTATTTTCCCAACCTTCACTTGGGCCATGATTATATAAGAACACCATTAGTTCTTATACTCATTGGAGGCAACTGGAGCCCTGGCAGCAGACCCGTTACTGCTCACTCGGATTCTTGTTTATTGTATTAAAACTTGTGCTGCATCACCAGCAGAAATAAAGAACAGTTTATTATTTAGCTGAATGATACAGCCTTTATATATAAATGCTTTAAAAGCTGCAATAGTGTGAGTGTCATCTGTGTTATGGGGACTGAAATCAGATTTCAATACTGGACACTTAATAGGCTATTTTGTACAACCCCACCTTAAACATTAATTTGTTGCATATCACTATGAACCATAATCCTGACACTATCAGTAAACCTTTAAAACACACACACAAAAAAAGCCTTTTTCACCATAGCAGAAGACAGCTAGCGTTACTTGCCACTCAATTGGGCCAATGAGTGAGCTAGCATAGTTGACGCTTTCTTGCTATAAGGCCAAGTAAACACTTAATCTCAGGAATGGTTAATAAACAGCCATTTAGGGCATCAATGAAAATGCCAAGATATTTATTGAGGGCTTAATTAGTTTTGTGTAGTGTTTTGCCAGCACCCCAAAAAAGTACAGAAACACCGAATCCGTTCCAGACCACTTTATTTTTTGATGTTGATGCCATGTCCAGGTCGGTTAAATTATAGAAAAAGTCCCACATTAACCAGTGACGAGTCCAGTGGTTTACTGGTCCTTCAACTCCTTCAGTCTCCTGATTGCAGACTTGACTGTGACAGCGGAAGTTGTGCTGCAATGAAAAAACAAAACATATTACTCAGGTCACCTGACATCAGTTAGAACTCAAATGGAAAACTAACACCCACCATGTCCAGATTTCCTTTCTGTGCATGCAAAGTGTAAATAAAAAAAATACCAGTGACCAGTAATATGCCAGGTAACCCCAGGAAGGCTTCTGTTGACAACTGTGGGAAGCTAATCTGGTAATGTCCACGTTAGGTATGGGACAGGACGTTGCCATATTAAATTTGACTTAAATAAACTACTCTTAAATTAAATCTGGATGAACACATGTTTGTAAGTTTAGATTAATTTAGTCTTTAGAAAATATGACAGCGCAAGAAAAGTCCCATATATTTAAACAGAATCACGTTTCAAATAACCCATAAACAAAAAACAAAAACACAGTCAGTGAGAGAGGGAATAAAATCTGAGCAGGGTGACTGAATTTATTTAGACAGATTCATTACAAAACTAAGCGTACACCATCACATCCACTTACATAGGTTTGGGTGACTGTGTGTTGTTGTAGTAGGATGGCAGCCAACCAAAAAGAAAACTTACTTGTAACTCCAAGCACCTCCAGCCACAGTCTTCATGCAGGAAGAACAGTGCCAGATACCAACAGCCCTCCTCTTCATCTTGGTCTGTAAGTGCAAATACGCCATTACTGTTTCTTTCTGCAATCCAAAACATATTTATTCCAGTTTTTGGCACTCATGGGTTCCCGTACCTTGCCGCAGAAAGAGCAGGTGTACTTTGAATGCTGGGAAATTTCAATTTTCTTCACCATCTTCCTAAGCGACGCGCCATAACGCGTGCCGTATTTACCGACGATCCCCACCTTCTTGGTGCGCTTGGCCTGAGAACATGAAAATAATACGACAAACATGAACCATTAATGCAACATAAACGTCACCAAGAACACTTGGCATCTTGCGGCACAACTGACATCTGATGTTGAGTTTAATTAAGTGTCCGGCGAGCAGATTTGACAAGTATGCTAACAGATTAGCCACCTAGCGAAAGTCGAAGCCAAGTAAGAGACCAAGACAGGTTTGTTTCTAATCTCTAAAAGAGCCTCAGAGCCGCCACATTTCCGAACTAACAACCAAAAGGAACTCGATATGCCCAACCCGCCCGGTACTTAGGTTCAGGCAAGCGATCAATGGTGGCAGCCATTTCTATCGCGACTGGACATGAAAACATCGTTTTATGTATCAACGCAGTCTCACAAACAACACAAATATGATTCCGATATAACAAATGGCGACACTGCAAAACGTAAGAAGCTATGTTTTTGTCTTTTGTAACACAGAAAACGCCAGATTAACATGGATTTCAACGGGAACACTTGGGGCTCACCATCGTTTCAGTGGAGACGTAGGTCCAAAGAGGGATTTCCTACGGCGCAGGCGCGATTTACCAAGGCCCGGACGCTGCATTATGGGACTTTGAGTCTTTTGAAATGTTAGCGCTTTACACACGAAAAACCACGTCAACGACAGACTATATCTGAAAATATAATGTTCTGCTATTTTTATTTACATTAATATTAAATAGTACAATGATTTCTTTATGTATAGAAAATAATAAAGGAAAATAATTACCTGTAACTAAGGACGCTTCAGCCGATACGCGCTTACGTATTTGTGTGGGGGACGTAACATCGTTTGCTCCGAGTTGAAATGTTTGTCTGCTCAGCTTGTCAGAATGCGGCTGTTGTTGTTGTTTGTGAAGATGTAGCGCGTTAAACAAATATTAATTCTCGGCGAGTCGCTAGTTGAAGTGATATGCGATGAAGCTGACGCGGAAACTGGTTCTGGCTAAAGCCAAGGCCTCGGACCTGGAGAGCGTAAAGAAACTGAACTGCTGGTACGTTTCTGCGCAGCACGAATGTTGTCAGACTGATCTTAAACGTTGGTGCCGCTCGTTTACCTTCTGCTTGTTGTTTTATTGCAGGGGATGCAGCCTGACGGAGGTGAGTAATCTTTTGTTCTCACATTGAACTATAGCTATAGTTCAACACCCACTATTAATTATTTAGTTGACTTTTTTCATTGTTGTATACATGTTGTGAATGCAAACTTCCTTTATTTCTGCCTTTCCAGATTTCTATCTTCTCTCAAATGCCCAACATTAAGGTGCTCACATTGAGGTTGGTTTATGTCACTTCCTGCAGTCTCCTCTCGCTGACTCTTATTTATCATTTGGGATGATGAGCGTTACTCACTGTTCTCTCTCTCCTCCCAGCGTTAACAACATCTCGTGCCTGGCTCCTCTGGCTGGCTGTCTGTCTCTGTGTGAGCTCTACCTCAGGAGGAACGCGATTCCCTCGCTGTCTGAGCTCTCTCATCTGCGCCCACTGACGCGCCTCAGAGTGCTCTGGCTGGCTGAGAACCCCTGTTGCGGAACTGACCCCAGCCAGTATCGGCTCACCGTTCTACGATGCTTGCCTCACCTTCAGAAGCTGGACAACCAGGGTGAGAGAGCGGCATCCTCGCCACACAATAAAGCATACATCAGTTTGGTCTAAAGCAATTCTGGAGCCTTCAAACAGCTTATAACATATTTCATGTGTGCAGTGGTCACAGAGGAGGAGATTGCACTGGCTCTCATGGAGGGTGAGGAGGTCACCACCCCACCAGGCAGCATCCAAAGTCAGCTGTCCATCAATGGATTGCCCGATGCAGAGACAGAGTCTGACCCGCTCAACTACAACATGGTGGAGACCAAGTAAGCTTTACATATCACTGCGGTCACTCACAGAAATTGTGCTAGGTTGAAAATATTTTTCCTTTACTATCTTCTTTTAATTTTTTTAGTAAAATCAGGCAAGAGCTGGGGATGAAGCTCTTATCCAGAGACAAGTTCCCATCACTTTCCTCCCCATCAACTAGAGAAACCAAACCTTTTACGAGAAAGGTAGCCTCTCATCGCAGACTATGCTAATGCTAAAAGAACCAGAACGCGTCCAGGAGGACGTTCTTATCACGCCTGCCGTTGACAGTGTAACGATGTGTTTCCAGGCACACACACTTGATGCGGTGCTGCTGCTGCTGAAGGACTTGGATGAAGAGGAGCTTCACATCGTGCACACGGCTACGCAGAACAGACTCCAGACATACACGCTGGACGCAGACACACTGAAAGATTCGCTGCAGACACAGAAAACTGCCGACGTCCAACACTGAAGAATTTCATTGCATGCAAGGAACCAAACTCTCTTTTCACTCTACACTCATGACTGAAAACTCGTCTCTTTCATTTGAGTATTATCTGACTGCAAAATGCATGACACATAATTTTTTATTAATTCTCCTTTGCTTCTACTTTTCTTACAGGCTTTGTGAGAACAAATGAATGCATGTTTTGCTAAATGTAAAAATATTTATGTAATAAAGAAAATAAACAACTCACTTAATTACACATTTGTTAGCTGAAAACATGTTTACAAGTAAATATAGTGTAACTGTCACAATGCTACAAAGGAGCCGGTAAAGATTACTTAAACTGCAGTGTCTGAAAGATGAGCTTGTTTATTGTATTCGTCGCATTTCAATTCCTGATTCAACCAGACGATCTTTAATGAGGCCCTCTTTTGCTCAGTCACCATCCTCATTCTCCAGGAAATCTATCAACGTATTTGCGTCCACAGCAACGACCAAGTACTCCACTCCGTCTGCACCCTGGAGAATTATGGGAATAAACGCAAGGCTGATGCACGTAGTAATTATGCCACTGAATAGGAGTTGAGAACTCTTTAAATTACAGAACAGAACTGTACCTTGCGCGTCCGTATCAGTTTGTGGTCTCTGAACTCAGTGAGCTGTGTCCTCAGTGTCAGGTCAGAGTTAACCAAGAACGCCTCTCGACAACGCTGGTAGAAATCCTGGAATGACAAACCTGCGCAGAGACATGAAACAGTGGAGTCTTACAGCAACAGGAGTCGCATAAGAAGAAAAAAAATTGTTTTACAAGTTTTAAATGTTTTCACACCTATATACGAAGGATTGTCTTTGTTTTCCAGCTGAAACTTCACCAGCAGTTTGAAAATTCCCCTATAAAGAGAAAAGACAACATAGCTTAGGAGAACCCAAGCAAATAATGTGCCATTTTATCACAATAGAGCATGTGGTACCTTGCATTTGGTGTCAAGCTGCGAAGTACGTGCGTCAGGGATGACAGAGCGAGAGCTCCGGTCTGCTGCACCAGGAGAGAGTTCTCATAGGATGTCTCCTCAGCATAGTGCTGGAAGGTCACACACTCCCACCACAGCCAGTTAAACTGGCTCTGCTTAAACTGGTCCCACACTGGGAACACGTAGGTAACAGGTTAGCAAATGTAGACACAGCTTTTTGTAACTGTGTGGTGTGATACATTTCTGCAAATTATTAATACAAGATAATCAACGCTGCTCACAAACACGCACCCAATGGAGCATTGATATGGTCTAAAGAAGCCACCAAGTGCATGTTGGGGATTGATGCAAGCTGCCCCAGAGCACTCTGAGTCTTCTCCCCTCGCAGCATTGGTCCATCAATGTTGTGGATGAGCAAATACACGTGGAGATCAGGGCCTGTGAACATATGCTCAATTGTGAAAACTGTATTTAGTCATAATAAGAGAAAAACAATACAGAGACTCACTCACTGTCTTTAAGGGCCTGGGTTATGAACTGGACCTGGTCTGAGGGTGTTCGGAAACTCCCCTCGTGTTCTAAAACGTCACATGTCAGCGCATTTAAGATCTACAATGAAAACATACACAGAATCCAGAAAATTCAACTTCATTAATAATGAAATGCAAAGGAATATAATTTAAGAAGTTAATCTTGTCTATACTGACCGATTTAAGAGTAATAGAAGGGAAGAATCCATTTATGACGAGGTGGACTTCTTCAGAGAGGTGAGAGACACGAAAGTCCTCTAGCAGACCTTTTTTGCTGCCCAAACCATAGACCAGCACACTGAAGCCCAACCTACGTGCAAACACACAGACACTTCAACGTTTTGCTCTAATTCTAACATAAAAAGCACAAAGTAACGGAAGAGGAAACTCACTGTAACTGTAACATCCATTTGCTGAAGTGCTTTCTGTGTTTGCTGTGCAGCTGTTGAATCTCTTTTGAGTAGCTGGATGGCTTCCCTTCTAAAAGCTGGACTAGCATTTCCTGCAGATGTAGAGTAAACGTTACATCTGGGCACCAGGGGTTTTATTTGACACATACAGTATAAATTACAGGTTGTTTAGTACTAACCCTGTCAAGTTTGGGCGTGTGTAAACGCTCAAGTGTGCGATCCGACGTCAAGACCTTTGAACTGCCATGAGCCTCGAAATACTCCTCAACCATACTGGGCTGGTTGAGGGGTTCAGACGTGTTCTTGCTCCTCTTGGCAGGCGTCTTACAGAGAGCTGCAGATAAACCTTTACCAG
This sequence comes from Macropodus opercularis, assembly GCA_030770545.1. NCBI lineage: Eukaryota > Metazoa > Chordata > Actinopteri > Anabantiformes > Osphronemidae > Macropodus > Macropodus opercularis. Next base: position 5,145,485 of record CM061105.1, read on the forward strand.
GTGTTCTTGGAGCCTTTGTGTTCTCCTTGTCTTCTTTCCTCGTGTTCTGCTCCTCCTCCATCCCATGTTCATCCTCCTCTTCCCCAGAGTCTGAAGGTGACAGCTCACTGTCGCTGTCCGACCGGAGACTCTGAGCTGAAATCGACCCACAACTTTAAACCACAGATACAGTTGAATTGTACATATTTAACTATGACAGGGAGCATTTCGACGTACAATTATTACATCAAACTCACTTGTCATTCTCTTCCTGAGCCTGTGTGGCGTTGTAGAGACGAACTGAACCTTTTTCTTCTGTCACACAAAAAAAAGAGAATATACAAATACTGCAATAACTAAAATCACAGTAAAACCACATCACAGTTCTGCAACAATGACAACAAAGGTTGGTGGATCTACTGTTTACAGGTACAACGGTTTAGTGTGGACTCACCCTCTGTGGAGTCCTACTTTCACCTCTGTTATCTAGATAAAAAGGAACAAGAAAAACAAGTGTGAGGACTTGATGGCAACAAAAACGTAGACATGGTGTGTTGTACTTACTGCGGCCTGTTCTGGTGGGAGTGGAGGGTTCAGCACTTGTATTGAAAGTAACACTTTTTCCAGGTGTCCGTGCCAACTCATTAGCTATATATAAAAACAAAACACGTTGTATACAATGCTATGATTTATGGACAACTATTGGCTCTTGAGCTACAAACAAAGGAAGCAAACGTATCAGTAAGTGACAGCGGATGCTCTCACCAGTCTGGGCCATGCTGTGGCCACGTTTGGCTTTCTGAAAAGTAAAAATAGAGGATCCAGCCACCCTGGACAGACCCTCCTCCTCTTCTGTAACACAAGGCACAGAGAACTACTTACAAAACAAGAGTCTTTAAATGATCTGCATCTGTTCAGAGGTAACTGATAGTGTTGTTAGTGTGTTCATTTAACTACGGACCACTTTGGATCATGCGTACATAAGCATGACTACTCTCACTGGTACAGACGCAGAACCCACCTTCTTCATTGCCTGTTCCTAAAGCCTGGATGTAGTTCTGCTCGTCGAAGACTCCGTTTTCACCCCCATCACGCTCTGCATCCTCCCTAGCGCGTCGCCCAGCTGGGCTCTTAAACGTAACCATCTTCTGAGCAGCCCCGCTGTTGCCCTGTGCGCCTTTTAAAGTCAACACACAGAGAAGTTACGCCTGGTGCAAACCAAACGCTTAGCAGAAGCTCAGCACAGTTACAGCTTTACAGCCCATACCTTGCTGTTTGTCCACGATGTGCTCCAGAACATCTCCATCACCGATAAACTTCACCTCCAACACACTCATCGCTGAAGGAAAATGGCACAATGACAGCAGCCTTTGAGTAAATGCAGGCTATTTATAGTGACAACATTAGAGTTAGCTGTCAGCGTTGTATTGACGTAACGTCATCGTGAAGAGAGACAAGTAGCACACATCGCTACTGGACGCGAGAGGAAAGCAGAACCGTAAAAGAATTGGTTTGAAATGAAGTCACTTACTTGATGGCGATGTTCGGGCCTAAGGAGAATAGAAATGACTCTTTCATAAACTCTGAGCGATGCCGTGTGCGAAGATGACAACTTTACGCGCCACCCTACTGAAGTTTTTAAACCACGTGATATGTGAAAGGTCACACGGCAGCCAATGAATGCGCTTGCTTCCGGGAAGACTTCATTTCCCACAATGCTATTTGCGGTTCAGCCCAAACTATTTCGGAGTTTGATAACTTAAAAATGAAGATTAATCAACAAAATACAAGTAGAACTAATAATAGTAATAAAAAATAAAACAATAAAACAAAAACTATTTGAGACATTTTAGAAGTATATCAAGATACTTTAAAGAGGGAGGGTACTGTAAGTGAAAGGCAATAATTTTATTTAGTCTTAAATACATTACCATTGGTGTAGAATCGAGTATTCATGAACATTTAGCAAAATTTAATATTAAATCCAATTATGTATTTCAACGGCAAAATACAAAATATTAATGCAGTGCACAAACAAAAACATATTGAAAACACCAAAGAGTTATGAAAGTGTTATAATAGGATGTGTGGAAAATGTGTCGGTTGCTAAAATCATTCATCTTTAATCATCAAGTCGTTGTCTTTGCCACAGATTGATACATTTCTACATCCTGCAGCATAACATTCAAGAAACGATGACAAGACAAGACTGTCACAATCATTTCATTTATTTAAACATACAGATACAGTATTGCATAGTATACAGTATAGCTTCTTGATTACTGAATTTATTCAGTAATATTGTATTGTGTGTTATTTAATTTGCATGTAATACAACAGCAACTTAAATTTGGAATCATATTTTATTATTGATTTGCTGAGCTGGGCTGTAGACTAAAGTCATTCCCTATTTCTGAAACAGACTACAGGTGACTCGAGTAGCACCACCACATGACACAGAAATCAGGTTCAAAAGACAACTGTTCACCATCCCCGAGTGGGCGTCCACTTTCCCACCAGTCGGCCTTCAGAGTGCACATGGTAAACAGGATGCATCATCGCTGTCGCACAAGACTGCAGAAATGAGCAAAGACAGCAAGATAAGTGGAGATTGACAGGATAAGAAAAAATCAACAACACATAAAGCAACACTAACGTGATAAGGAATCAGTTTGAGCAGAGTGCCCAGGGGAAATTTGCTGTAGTCCAGTGATCCTGAGATGGGCTCCACTCTCCCATGCTCTTGGGTCATAGAGATTAACCTGAAGAGAAAAAGAAATGTATTCAAACTTCAGTTATACACAAGTACAATGAGATCATAGACGAGAAGTGATATGATTACTTGAGGTTTGGATGTCCTTCAATCACAGCATATCCAGAGGGAAGTTTTCCAGCTCCATCGAGACTAAGTAGAGAAAGCAATAGCAGGTCAAATGTTACATCTTGGCAAAGTCTAAAAGATAAATTCATATTTTTTTTAAAGATTTCTCTTAAAAAGATGCTTCCTGTGTCCCTGTGGGATTGGGACAGGTTTATCTGAAAACAACATAAAACTGCTACTATTCAAATTAGGTGAATATATGTACACTTGTTATAAATCAACAGCATGGATACACTGTGAATCGATTCCTTAAATTGGTTGTGCAAGTTTGAAAAGAAAGAGCTAACCCTAAGCTAAAGGTCAGTGATGTACCTGGGGAATAAGCTCCAGTTACTCCAGTACTATGAATACTACTGAACAATATACACTGGCGGAAAAAAGGCACCTGAGTCCAGTCCATCCACAATCAATCAGGAGTTGGTTCCTGTGAGGACAGTGACCGATCACTCTGGTCAGAACCCGCACGGCCACATCCTCCAAGCTGCATGAGCCGATCAGGGACTGCTGCACATCTAAAACACACCAAAACACTTGATCCTTAAAAAAACGTCACCCTTTTACATCAAGGTGCAGTAACAATTACAACTACAGTATATCCACCCACACACCGTAGAAGACGTAATTTCCAGGATGCACTTCGCTGAGCTGCTCCATGTCCTTGACTGGTTGGCTACAGGAAGGAGTGGAGCCAATGCTGGATTTACAGGTGATCCCTACAGACTTGAGCCTGACAAAATATTAATGATCACATCATTAAATTATTTTATCAAGAATATTTAAATAACTGCAAGTAAAAGTCTATTAAATTTCCGTCTGTAAAACAAGGCATGTGTGAAACATAAAGACGTGATTCCCTGTGTTTTTGTGTTTGACTCACTTCTCCATGAACTGCAGGACCAAGCTGGTGGTTTCCTGAGCGACAGAATGAATTTGCTCCACACCTTTGCAGTTATAGGTGTTCCCACAGTGAGCGTACACTCCTGTTAGCTGCACACCCTCTGTCCCTGCGATAGCTTGTGCCAATGTGAGCGCCTCTGGTTGTGAATGCAGGACACCAGCTATGACAAAGAGCACACACACAATAAGCAGGTGCTTGGAAGATCACGATCGGCTGGCTTGAGGTTTCCTAGTTTGCTTACCTCTGCCATTGCCGCAGTCGAGTTTTAACCAGACGTGCCACAGTCGACCGTTTGTCAGTGGCCTCTCTCTGAGCTGCTCCAGTGCGTCAGCGTGATCCAATAAAATCTGGAAGAGCTCCAGCCTTTCTGACAGGGCTGCACAACGTTCTACCTAGACACACACACACACACACACACAAAACCATAAATTTGTGCACTATGTATTTGTATGGGTATCATGATATATTAAAACAGCATTTATGTTGCAAGTTAAGAGAACCTTATCAAAAGGAAGCGAGTAAGCATAGAGGATGTCATCAAATCCATGGTCAGCATAAAAACAGGCCTCTGCCAGAGTGGAAACCACGATGCACCTCCGTGATCCACCCGTCATTAGGTCAGCACACTCACTGGAGTCACAGCCACAGAACATGCAGATCAGTCTTCCACACATACAGCTGGCTCACATGATTATTATATATCGTGCTGCGTGTGTGCATACAGGGTTTTATGGGTCTTCATGTGTGGGCGAAGCTGGACTCCTAGTTTCCCAAAGCGTTCTATCATCTTTTTGGCATTTCTCTTCACTTTGTCTACATCCACCACGAGAGCAGGGGTGCACAGAGCTGAAAGAGGCTCTCCCTCCATGACAGCACTGCAACAATAACAATATTATGCGTGTGCAACACACACAAACACAATGCAATTATATTCTTCTGCATCACTAGCTGCAACTGTTTCACAGTGACATCATTCAAACAGTGATAAAAATCAAACACACGAAAATAACCTGACAACAAGTAATTTTTGGTCGCTCGAGTTACGTAATGCACAAACCTTTGAACTTTGAACAAGGTGTTTCTACCTCATTCTTTTCCCATTTGCATTAAATACCTATTTATTTCAATGTCAGTCAAGAAGAAATGACGCAGACTGATTAAAATAAAGTTGAAAAAACTATATTAAAGATTGATCTACTAATCTGCGTTTCCAAATACAGCGGAATATAAATCTAGATGAGTTTGAGCAGTTAACGTTGATGACACACCACAGCATGTTATCCAACATGTTATTAAAGACACTTTATCTTTTTAAAGATAACTTACAGTTTGGGTGATTCTCTCCAAAAAGCAAACTGTTGTCACGTTACTCAGATTCCTACGGTGTCCCTGATTGGCCAAACCTCCGCACAGAGTCCGAGCAGTCCACTAGTCATCGACGTTATCCCAGGTATCTAAAATACCAGTAAGCATTGAAATTTAATGCAGTGATCCTCATGCAACTCTGTCCTGCTTCTTCTCCGACTATTCCTGCACCACCCACGTCTGCTGTTACCTGCGTCAGGTGTGCGTTCATTAAGCCACAAGCTGAGAAAGGCCAGTTCACGTTGTCGTCCCCTACTCCCATTGAGTTGGTACCTTCCAGCTTCTGATTGGCTGAACATAACCAATCCTGGTAAATCGATACTGATTTTAAGGAATATGTATTGATACTAACAAACGAATACAGAATAAAGTATCAAAATGACACTTTAATAACAAGATTTTGAGACGTAGCTACAAAGGCAATATTATTATTGTGTTATAGGCTGAAAAGAATGAAACTGAATCTTCGTCTTAAAGATGTAGTAGTAATATATAAAGTGAAAGAAATTGAGAGATAAATAATACTGCATGAATTAACATGATGTAATATGAAATATTACTTCATAGAACAGATAGATAGATATATTTTCAGGGTTCAAAGACCTGTCTATGAGAATTATGTGTAAATAAAATGCCTGAGACTGATGCCCCCAATACACATTACGTCCATTACGTGATCAAAATAAGTAATTTAAATTTTGAGATAGAGACAAACATAACTTCACAGTATATTGTGAATTTGTGCTTAGTGTTTTTAGGCATTTTATTTAAAAATCAACAATGAGCAACGCTGTGTTATTGTCTTACACCTTCCAACGTCCTACAACTACCTACAGCACAGAACATAACATTTCAAACACACAGACAATGTTTGGGTCACCACCTTACGCTTTATTTGAACTTTGCGTGTACAGTTATGGTTCCTGTGTGCGTGTGTGTAATTTGGATGAATGTATGTTTCTATCTATCTATCTATGTATAGTTTTGTTTCACTGCAGAACACGTCTACATGTTTTAATACCCTGAACAAACAATAGTAATTACAGCAAAACATGATGTAAAATGGTTTTCAGTACCAGTCAGATGGTTTGGTCCTTCTTGCTGTTTTAGCACCTTTAATGTAAAAAGAAATGTGACCGTGTGAAGAAAAACAGAGAGAAACACAGCATAAAACCAAAATAACGCCTGCAATGAGTTCCATGCACATTACGCAGACTTCCCCCTCTCATGTGGAACATTACATGTGTCTGTGGTGGCCATTGATCTACATACAGAACAAATAAAATGACCAAGTTACAAATAGCGTAGTGTGAGTCTCAGTATGTACTGGTCCTACATGGATTGTTTTAGATTTTTGGACAAATCTTCATTCGTACTGACACGATACGTAGCTGTCTCAGTGCTTACATCTGTCACTCATAACGATAATGATCACAGAGGTGCGGCTGGTGCCTCTGTGTATGTGTACAATGAAGGAAGGGCCTTCGTTTGTTTTATAGATTCTAATTCTGTGGCTTCTGGCTTTTAGTTCCTCATTAGCATATCCAGCGGATGAAGCGGTCAAAGAATGAGGATTTGTTGAGAACGGTGTAGTCGCTTCCTCTAAAGATGGCTGACGTGTCCCCCAGCACCACCTTCCGCAGCACCTCTTCATCGGTGTCACCTCCTATGGCGATCACCGTGGGAACGCCTTCAGCTCGTCTCATGGCAGTTATGCCCTCGTCCAGCTGCTCGGGGACTGTGATGCCATCAGTGATGAACACAAAGGACACTTCAGCGTTGCGACGATTCAGCCGGTTTCCTGGCTACAAACACACCATTACACAACGTTAAAGAAGTTTGTCACTGGAACCAATTGAGTCTATCAACAATTTCCAAATATTGCCAGCAGTGCAGGTACAGTAGAACCAAGTGTGTCTTTACTATACCTGGGAAAACACATTGTTGACAGCATGGATGATAGCGCTGCCCAGATTGGATGAAGAGTCCATGTACACCACATTTGCCAGCGCGTCAGAGATCACTGTGAGATTGTGCGTGAGTGAGAACTCCACCCTCTGCTCTGTCGAGCCACCATACTGCACCAGAGCCAGGCGGGCATTCCTCTCATCTGACGGGCCGTTGGCCAGGGTGAGGCGGCGAGCCACATTCTCGATGAACTCTTTGGCCCTGCGGTGGTTCTCCAGGCCCATCCTCTCAGAACCGTCCAAGAGGAACACGATATCCACCGGCCGCTGAATGCAACTAGCTACAGCAGGCTCTGGAACAAAGTCATAAGGTTTTACATCAAACATGGCTCACAGACTTGGAACAGAACACCAGCAGCAAATCCAGTTTTCGAGCTGTTCTTCACCACATGCTTCATCATCAAGAAAGCCCCGGTTTGGTTTGCTTTACCGTTTTATTGGCTCCAGATAACAATGTCAAAACATCATTAAGTTCAAAAATGAAGCTAACATACCACAATATTCAGATGACGCTGCGATTTTTCCTCTAGTCTTTGTATTTTACAAGCGAAGCCACATGCGAAACAACATGCACCAGTGAGTGGCACAGCATACAATAGCTCCTTGACTGTCTCATGTGACTGACTCATAAAGGAGAGTTTAACATGTATAAAACCACATATTTTCCACGTGTAATGGCCTTCTTTTTTTTGGGGGGGGGCCAAAATGAGTCATTCACAGAGCCTCAAAAATGAAAGGTTGTCACCATGGATATGTGCAAAACAGCATAAGAAGAGTAATTAAGTGATTCACAGTGGAAATAAGACTTCATTAAACAGCCACTGTGCTTTTACACAGGAGCACCATCAACGGCTCAGTGGACAAATCTGCCTCCTTACACACACATGTATAACGTCCACTTTTCCACTTAAATGGAAAATACTCCTCTGTGCATTTGGGAGAAATTATCAGGATAATACTACTAACAGACTGGAGCCACTTGTGTGCTCATTCAAATTGTTTTATGAGGAGGGAGCGTGTCATGCTGCCACAGTATTAAATGAAGTAACTTATATTAGTCTGCTCTGAAAGATTGTGACAAGACCAGCTTCAAATCATGCGACTGTTCAGCCTCGGTCCAGTTGTGTAAAGCACCTGAATTAAAATGCCCACATATTTAATAAAATATATTCAGCGTCCGGCAGTGAGCTTATTAATTCGCATTCATATTTGGAGAGGTAGCATCATTAGCAAATTAGGGTTAGCAGAGTCCTATAGCTTTCTCTGGGTCCCCCATAATGTCTCCATAGACATATTTGAAGGAGTTGATGAACAGCTGGGTCCACTGCTCCCTGTCTGCTCCCTGGGCGAGTTTGGCTCTCTGGGCTGTGTATGCCATGGTCGCCACGCCAACGCCATACTGCTGCTCGCTCAGGCCATTCAGCAGGTTAGCCACCCCCTCCAAAGAGGTGGGGAGAAATGAAGGGCTGCCTTCCTCAGCCAGCGACATCCAGGGGGCAGCGACTTGCCCCACAGGGATGCCCCCTCCTGCAACGAGTGGGCGGAACAACATTGTGGGCAAGGTCCCACGGATACAGTGCGACGCATCATCACAGCCAAATAAGACGCTGCGGGTTTAGGGCATTTTACGCAAGGCAGGTTCAGCCTCGTCCTCTGGCTTCAGAGTCACAGTAACTGTACCTGTTGAACAGACATACTGACCTCTGCTCACGCCACAGCACATCTAATCTGTGATCTAATCTAGACTAGACTAGATTTAAAGCATACTGCCGGATGAATAATACTGGTCCCCCAGGCTGACATGTTTTCATCTGATTTGTCAAATTGCACAAAGCAAGGGAGAAGTGCATTTTTGGTGCATATGTCTTGAAATCTCACCTGATTTACAAGGAAGCTCAGGGCATATGATGACAGGATCTAATGCAAGGATAGAGACGGTGTTTAGAGAGCAGGAGCAACCAAAACATCCGCATAGTCCAATATGTGAACATATTGGACTGTGTGTTAGTTTACCTGGGCACAGAACAGTCTCAATCTTGTCGATGAACTCCTCAGCAACCAGATCTGCAAAGCGCCTCATTCCCATCACCCTTCCGTCCTTCTGGCAGGCGATGCTCTTCAGACTCTCATTCTCCTCAACCTGGTCGAACATGTCTCCAATGCCGATGGCGCTCACATCAACGCCGGAATGACTGCTCGCACAAAACACAAGCGATGAGTGCGTTTTTGCACATTTCCTACCTCTCAAATCCAAATGCTGCCCATGCGTCAGGCACCTGCAGAGGTAGGTGAGCAGCGAGTCGTCATCTCGGGGGTCGAAGCGTCCGTCAGTGATTACGACCACTGTAACGTTGGCTTTGGCTCTGCGGCTGTCCCTGATCAGGTTGTCATACGCGTACTTCAGGGCAGATGGAGTCCATGTTCCTCCAGCAATCCACTCCAAACGTTTCACTGCGTCCTGAGCAGTGCAGAAGGCAGCGATGACGTTTCCATGCATGTGGAGTAATCCATGAAAATATTACTGTAAATAAGTTCTAGCTTCACTTTGTGGTTAGCTTTAGTGGTTGCCCACAGCTGACTTAGTGGTTGTGATAGTATCCGGAGAAAACTATAAAAATTATTTCTTTAATGTCAGTCAATCATGTACTGCACCTTAGATAATATATTGGGCAGAACTGTGAGTAAGCATATGTAATTGTGCTGACTTTCATCTGTCACATGTGCAAACTGCACATGTGTTTAGACCTGGTTACTCAGAAATGTCTGTATGTGTGTGTGAGACCTTGAAAGCAGACAGGGAATCAATCTTGGGGTCATCGAGTTGAATGGCCTGGAAGGTTCCACTGTGACTGTACTGAACAACTCCCACCCTTGTGCCTGGGGACATGAGCAGACCAACACTTTAGTCTTGACATTCATTACACCTGAATCGGACTCTGATTTTGACAACAAACTCGTGCTCGCATCCTCACCTGTCTCTGACTTGGGGTCTTTGGCAAGAGATCCCAGTCTGTTGATGGTGTTGATGACGAAGTTCTTCTCCAGAGTGAAATTGGTGAGACCCACAGACTCTGAGCTGTCGATCACAAACACAATGTCCACGGCTCCGCAGCGTTTCTCACAGTCTGCAGGAGACAGCTCAGGCTGTAATGATCTGACACCTTAAGACATTAAGAATGGCTTTACAGCGGCGGCTGCAGTACGTGAACTCACCACAGCAGCCACACGTCTCCCTGATGTAGTTCATGACATCACATTCCTGCATAAAAAGACAAACAGTCCCCTTATAGTCCCATCATATCTTCTGTGTGTTGCTGCTGATGAACCTGTGACGAAAAACTTACAGTGAGGCCGGGATCTCCCCCAGGACCCGGATCCCCCTGGAAAGAAAGATAAGATCATACAAATCACATCTAGCATCACAGCTTTTGTCTGGTTTGGGATAACCACCAGATCATATTCATTGATCCTCAAGCTGTATGTGCAGGTTTTCAATACTTACATCACGTCCAGACTCTCCTCTGGGCCCTCTCTGCCCTGGCTCCCCAAGAGGCCCAGGCTCACCCTGTTAAAGGTAAGATAAATCATAGAAATGTGAGATGCAAGTGACATCAAACATGCAGCTACACTGATCTCCTTACTGGTTCTCCTGGTCTTCCTTTGTCTCCAGGCGCGCCCTTTTGGCCACAGTCTCCCCTGCTGCCACGAGCTCCACGATTACCCTTTTCTCCTCTGTCACCCTGCAGAAGAGTTTTGGCAGATAAGCGCATAACTGCGGCTATTCAGTGTAAGGAAATGAAGTGCGAGTGCTGTACCGATGATCCTCTTGGTCCAGGGTAACTAAAGCCAGGTCTCCCACGGTCTCCCTGTAAAGACAGAAAAGAACCAGTCAGGACACTGAAGAGACGACGCTGCCTCGCGTCCACACACGCACATACTCACCTTTGGTCCAGTTTGTCCAGGTTCTCCTCTTGGTCCAGCTTCACCAGGGTCACCTCTGGTACCCTACAAGACAAACCAGGTTAGAGCAGGGAATAGATGGCATGGTGGTTTTAGATACGATGCCTAAACTTGACCTGGGACGTACATTTCTCCCAGGGTCTCCTACGGCTCCTGGTGGCCCTCTGGGTCCTGGCAGGCCATTATCTCCCTGTTGAGTGGAGGGAAATTCAACAATATGGGCAATGAAAAACAGTAACGAGTTCTAGTGTTGACAGTACTGATTCAAAGCTTTTTAAGGCTGTACAATCCTCCTACCTTTGCTCCATTGTTTCCTGATTCGCCTGGAAGTCCTCTTTGACCCTCTGGCCCCATTTCACCCTGACAAACAGCATTAGCATTATATATAGTTTCTATATTAATAAATATTATGAGCGTATGTAAAAATGTATTAAGAATGTATCACACACATAATTAGGAACTCATACCTTTTCTCCTTTACTTCCATCAGGCCCTTGACCGCCCTTTGGCCCATAGTCTCCTCGTCTCCCCTAGAACAGAAAAATATGTTTTAAAAACATCAAACAACACAAAGATGTGAAAGACCAGAGAAGAAAAGATTACAGGTAAGTTAGTCATTCTTACCGGTTCTCCTCTTTGCCCTGGACCTCCCGGAGTTCCCTGAGAAACACAGCACACTGGTGAGCAACCCGAGGCATGGGAATGAGAATGTGTTTTCCTGTATGTCTGCCTGTAGTGATAAACTGAGTCTTACTGGGGTTCCCTTCAGTCCAGGAAGACCAGGTGATCCAGGACTTCCACGCTCTCCCTATGGACGACACAGGTAGTTAGCTTGACCATTCATTCTCTGATCTTCTGCTCTGATACAGCAAAATTTTCCTGCTTCCCAGTTTACCTTTGGTCCAGAGTCTCCGGATGGGCCAGTGGGACCCGATCTTCCAGGGCGTCCAGGGTCTCCCTACAGGCAGGGCACAAGAAATCAGTTATTACAAGATGAATTTGTTTGTTGCCGTTTGTTTGGTGATTGAAGTTAAGACGAGACATTTTACCTTCTCTCCATCAGGTCCAGGTGTGCCATGTTCACCAACTTCTCCAGGGTATCCATCAGGACCCTGCAAACCATCAAACCCACATAATAAAAATAATATTGACCACACATAATAACAAATTCATTCAATTCGGTTGTATTCAATCTCATACTCTGTCTCCTGGGTCTCCTTTGCAGCCAGGAGCACCGATCCGTCCAATTTTACCCTGAAAGGAAATGCAAAAAAACAAAAAACATTTCAAAATAATTCCAAGTCCACAACTTTAACATTTCTGTAAAAATGTTAATGTTGTTGCCACATTGTGATTCTGTACTGATCTCACCTTCTGTCCATCAGTTCCATTACGTCCTGGGATCCCAGCCTCACCCTATTAATAAAGAGACAATTAGAAGAGAAAGACTTTGCGTGTTTGACTTTTATAACTAATTAGAAAGAGAAAGAAATATATACCTTCTTCCCCTGAGCTCCCAACTCCCCCTGTGGGCAGACAAAAGTCATTTCATGTACAGTCTCCACATGTATATATCATTACCATGGGACCAGTAGGTTCTTCAGATTCACCATCTGAATCATGGATTGCTAAACCTGAGGGAACTGATGTCTCACCTTCTCGCCTTTAAGACCTGGTTCACCCTAAGGAGAGAAATAAAACAAGAAAAATCTTTTTGTGAAAATATTGTCACAGGTAAAATTAATGCTTCGGGTACTGTAGGATTGTGAAGAGCGGGTAAAACTGTGGCGCCATACTTTGACACCGGGCAGACCGATGGGCCCCTCAATACCAGGGTCTCCTGGACGACCTATTTCTCCCTTCAGACCAGCTTCACCGTTGTCGCCTTTAGCTCCCTACAGTCAAAAGTAGGAAATGACAGTGAGGATTAACTAAGATCCAGATTCTGTTCTGTGTGTATGTGTATGTGTGTGTGTGTGTGTGTGTGTGTGTATGTGTGTGTGTGTGTGTGTGTGTGTGTGTGTGTGTGTGTGTGTGCAACTCACTTTTTGTCCTCTGTAGCCTTTTGGACCCCGGGGCCCTTCTGTCTCTAGACAGGCCACGCTATGACACTGTGAATTATGGGAAATGAAGAGAAACAGCCTGTGACTATACAGTCCAACACTAATTATTATATTTCTGATCGTGACTTTTGTCTATTGTCTCACCTCTACATAGGACAAGTGTTTCTGCGGAGATAAATAAACAAAGTGTGAACAAACGGGTCACTATCTGTGTTTAATGTGTGTCTTTTTGTGTGTGCTTGTGTGTTACCATTGTTTTGATGATGCGGTCAATTGTGTCGTACTGTATTTCTGCTCTGCTTTGGCTCAGGTCCACAGCCAAGAAGTCGCTCCTATAGACTGTTGATGGAGAGTTGGCGATCTCCTTCAGCCCGGTCTCATCAACGTTCCTCGATGCCGCCACAACAAAAATCCGGATGCCCTCATCCCGAGCTCTCTCCGCCGCCACCTTGATGCCCCCGCACCGATTTGCAGTAACGTGGCCGTCGGTGATGACCACAGCAAATCGGATGCCCTTGGTGTCCGAGGGTATGCGTTTCATCTCATTGGTCATGTTGGTGAGGGCACAGTCGATGTGGGTGCCTTTACCCATGTACCGGATGTTTCTGACCCCCTGGAAACAGTGACGACATTTTGGACAGATTAATGAGAGGATTTACATCATTCTCATGTCTATTCAGTGAATATGAAACATTTGGCTATTTATTTCCAGATAAATCAGCCATTTATTATAGAATTTGATCTTAAATGTTTAGTTAAATATTTTAATATTTAACAGTTTGTTTAGTTGTTTTAATGTCAGCTACATAAGCCGTTTGTGTGTGAGTGTGTGTGTGTGTGTGATTACTTGAATAAAGTTGGCCTTGGGACCGATCTGGCTGAACACCTCCTGTTTCTCAGAAAAGTGCAGCCCGCCGATGTTCCAGTTGATCGTCACACCATTCTTCAATTCAGCGTCTTCTAGACGGTTCACAAACTCCACAGTGAATGTCTACAACAAAGACACAACAAATCGTACAACATGCCAAAGACAGTTTGGTTAACTATAATTTTCAACCAAGATGAACTTGAGCAACCTTGATGCTGTTGACCAGTGATCCAGGAGGTGACTCCTGCAGAGCAATGGTCTCAGATGTGTCTATGGTGAAGTAGAGGTTTATGGGACAATCCTTCTTTTCTGGAAAGAAAGCAAAAAAAATTTCAGTGAAAAACTGGATTAATTAAATCCAGGTGGCAAAAAAGTTGGTGACACTAAAGTAACAAAGGTTCACTTTGTGGGCACTCACTGGTGCACTCTGGCACCTGGCTACGAGCCAAGGCTCCTAACAGAAGACACAGCACGATGACCTCTAACCTCAGCATCTTCTCTCTTCTCCTGCCTGAAAGAAAAAAACAAGGTGCGCAAATGTGTAAACAATCTGTGATTCGTCTTCTCACACAATGAATAAATAAAACATGTAAACTCATTTAAAATATACGATGAAACATTTATCAGCAACATATATAAGACCTACTAAACATTTAAACTCTTATATGATTTGGCTTTTAGTATTAGACAAATAATTTATTTCTGTTCGTTTCCAACAAAAGTTCACTGACTGCTGCTGAGAAAACAAATGGCTCCCACAGAGATACATCATAGGGTTGAAACCATATGAACCAGGCTCTTGTGTTTAACGTTTAATGACTGGAAAAGAACAACGAGAACTGTACTTGCTGAACATAGAGCATAGAGTGAGTTCTGCCCCCATGGAGAACACCGAACGCAAACCTTGTGCTGCAGCCAAAACCAATGAGTATTTATTTTAATTTTCCAAAAGCAGATTTTCATTTTTTTAGATTTTCAACAGGCCCAATGTTTGATCACACATTAAACAAAGGCTAAGCTCAAGAGTGAGCTTAACTAAACATGAGCACATCCTCCTCTCGACACTGTTTCGCTTGCATTAAACTAACAAAATACAAAAACTGACAAAGCACATCGTTTTCCTAAAACAACCCAACTACAGGCAAAACGTCCAGTATCTGCCATGTCACATATTCATAGGATGAAGCAAAACAAGCAAACAAACAAATCACGTCATGAATTGTCTTCTTTTCTGTCAAGTGTCATCGACAAGCACAAGCTACAGGAAGAGTAGACTAGATTTGGACATGCACAGTAGCATAGCGTGCTGTTTACCGTCTTCAATAAAAAATAACAAATTCAGCCAATATATTTTAAAAAAACCCACACTTTGGTATTTTAACACATCACACTGTTTCACATTTCATGGTTTTAATTGGTCACACTTTTATCCTAACAATATTATAATAATAACCATATTTTTCACAGGTGAGTTTTGTGTATAAGGACACAATAGACGCTTATATTAATGTGAGAAGAGACTTTCACTGTGATGATGAAGATCAAGTGGAGCCCAATCCATTTATTGTTGTCCACCTCAGGTGTGACTCTACTGCCCTCTAGAGGAATCCTCTCTCTCTAAACCTGCACCTGGGTTCACCGACTGCTTCGACCCAGTCGTGCTCCTCCTCCTGCTTTTTTCCCTACTACCCCTGCTCTACACACTGCTGATCACCTGGATCAGGTGGGTTCAGCCAATCAAACGCTGTTACCTAAGACTGTGTGTTTCAAACACATGTACTAACTGATCCGAGGGCCTTGGTGCAACTGATGCTCACATATCCAACAAGACATTATTATGTATTTTCATACATGTATGCAATTGACTAATTCAATCTTTGTAGTGGGGCATCGCTCATTCAAACCTCTAGACGCATTTTCACCAGCACGGCTCATGAAAAATCATTTCTTTTTTTAAACGTGCATTGTCAGTGTGCGCGTTGTCTGGAGCGCCCTCTTGCGGACAGACACGACTCCTCTGCTGCCCAGGGAGCGAGACTAAGCGGGGGCCCTCAAGTCTTCTCATCTGTGCGCAGGTAAAGCGGCTGCAGAGATTCCCGAGCTACCGATAGAGTTGACGTTTTCATGGTTTCTTTCGTTTTCTGTACATGTGCATTACTTTCAAATTCCTTCCATCGCATCAAACGTTTGCGTCGCGCTGCAGTCTGACTAAGCACAGATTTGGTTATTGAGAATAAGTTTTAATAATACGAATAAACAGAGTGAAAAGACGAAAGGGACACGCAGAGAAGGAGCACACAGGCTGTGATAAATAGTTGTGCGTAAAGATGCCTCTTACCCGAACTCTTCCCAACAATGTCAAAACTTCGCGAGCAGAGGTTCCTCTATTGATTATCTCCTCATCTCCACGGGAATTGGTGCTAAGAAAAAAAGGAAAAGAAACAGTGGAGGACGAGAACGGGAAATAAAGCCGTGGATGCGCGTTTATTTGCCGCAGAAGAGCCGTCGGTTCGCTCTTCTGCTGTGGTCCACCCCGAGAGAGAAGCTGAGATCCCTCCTTCTTCGCGGGCAGGGCGCAGCCTCAGTGCCCACGGTGTCCGCTTGGGGGCACCGTGACTCTGCAGCAACGCGTGTGTGTGTGCGCGTACAGGTGGCCCGTTGTACCAATACTACGGCTGCGCACCACTGTTCTGGCCAGGTTCCCCTCAGAAAGACACGCTGAATTGTTTCCTCGGCACAGGAGAGATGTGACAATTTTATAGATTCGCAGCAGAACACAAACCTGGGGACAAACTGAGCTTTTTGCACCCAAGAGACAGAACATTTGGCTTTGCATGGTTAATCCCATACATGTGGTCATGGTGAAATGGAACAGGATAGAGAGCAGACTCAGCCCCCCCGTACTCATAAAGTCACACACACATATAACCAGCCCTCAAACAGTCTGGTTGCAATTAGTAAGCAGAGTGAGAGGAGTTTATACTTGGTGTAAACACTAGCAGACTGTCCGTGAGCTCGCTCGCCGTGTTTATGTGCATGTAGGTGCTCCAGCCGCGCGTTTGCCCGTGTGGATGCGCTGAAGTGCTTGTGGACGTCGTGGGAGGTCTGCCCTTTAACAAACTTACTGTGTCTATGCATTCTGCACTTACACACGATGTGAATATGCTGCAAATCCTATTTCCTCTCGCTGGTGGCGATGCATCTCTGGATTCAGCAGCTACAGGGCATCGCAGTGATCCCTGCTCAGTGACCAACGCATTACCCAACCGTGCTGTCACAGGACACCGTGCATTAACAGGTTGGAGGTCACGAGGGTTAAGTCAGCTTGAAAAATGCTGATGACTGAATATATGAAAATAAAAGATATGTAAGCATCAGATCAGTGATCAACACGTGCCCTTTTTGCCTTCTAAATCTTATTTGTCTTTATCTGATACCACCAGACTAGAAGTGCTTGAAGGCAAGACTGCATTTTACCAAAGTGACCCAGTAGGAGAGGGTTTCAGATAAAGATGAGGCGGAGGAGGCCAGCTGCTAAGCAGAGTTATTACTTCTCTGAAGCTCCTCTTCTGTGTTGGCCAGGGAAGGGTTTTTCCTTAAAAAGAGAAGGGAGCAGTGGACAGAGTGTGTGTGTATGTGTGTGCGCGTGCGTGTCTGTCTTTGTGTGTGATGGAGAGATTTGGAGGTTGGGGGGGCTTCTGGTCTCCCTTAAAGCAGTGACTCATACAATAGGAATGACCTTCCTTCCAAATAAGCGTAAACTAGTCTCTCCCTCTCTCTAGTCTCTCTTTCTTTCCCACACACTGTCTCACACTCTTTAATTTTTCGCTTATGTCTTTCACATGGATTAAAAGAGTCTTTCAGTCTGGTGAAAGGAAAAAAGATCCTCGCTGTTCCTCAGGAAACATACAATGCAAATCCATGCAAAGACCCAGTCAGACAACAGATGCATGTTCATGTCGTCTGCAGCATGGACAGATAAGCAAAGTGACAGCTTTAAAGCTTATTTACAAGGCCGTCCTAATCTCTGCCACTGTCTGTGCTCATATGCGAGAGACATACTTCTTCCAGATGTTTTTTAAGCTCAATGCCTGATTCCAAAGTTATTTAAGAACAAATAAACAAGATAAACTTATGATAAGCTAGCATCTATTCCCCTTTTCCCTTTCTCCTCCTTTTCACCAGATGTGCTCTCTGTCCGGACAAAGCAGCTGGGAGTCATTAGATCTGTGTATAACACACACACACACACACCCCGACACACTTACTGAATTTTATATGTATAACCCAGGTCACTACCAGCAAATTTCAGTGGAGATGTTGTGCTGTAGTTTGATGGTAGTGAAGGCGCCAAATGTTGTGGCTCCAGAAAGGAAATTTGGTCTTTGGGAGTAATGTCAGACGAGCCAAGACAAATTTCTGAGGAACAGTCCATCTTACAGACACAGCCACAGCAACACAAATCATACAGGTATGCACACACAGAAATATACATCATTATGCAAGTGGCCGCACTCATGCACATGTGCACACACAAACAAAGAAAACATGCAGGAGTTGTGAGGAACTCTCTGATAAGTGTTTTGGCCCCGGACCTTCAGGAATTACATAGAAACACCCACAGACACCCACACAGAATTTAAGCAGAATCTCAGTGGGACGAGGCCCAGTCTAAGTTTCTCTGAAATGTTTTGAAATCCTTTACAGACACTTCCTAAGAAATTCTACTGTAGGCTGCCCTAAATAATTATTATCAAACAGCGCCATAGACAAAGACTAATAGCTGTCTGTGCAGCTGACTCTCCACAGACATCTAGACATCAGCGACAAAAAGATGTGTTGCGATACACTGCTGACCCCTGAAGGGGGAATAGTTTATTCTCTTGCGCTTCTTCAACACAGAGGTCAAAGGTCAGGCTCAGGTGACAGTCCTGAATGTGGAACAGATTGGGTGTGTTGCTCGGAGGCACTTTGGCAGGTAGATACTGGCACAGTGGGTTTGACTCGGGACTAGTAAGTGAGTAGAAGCTGAAACGTTAAAGTACTTCAGTTTGTCCTAGAGGTGCAAAGGATTGAATCTGTACAGGGTTAACATGTTTTTGTGCAAAATGCAAAGTCGTATCAAGTTGCCTCCTGTTCTCTGTACTGCTCCACAGCAGCTTTCACACGAAGCTTCAAGCCAAATGTTCAGTGTTCATAAATCATGCCACAATAAGGTTTAGCAGCTAAATATTAAGATTGATCATGTTTATTACTTCAATTTAGCATGTTAGCAACCAAACAAAAAACTGCCATAAAGCGAACTGTTATAAAAATGAAAATGCTGATGGCGAGGTTGCTTCTCTCCTCTATGTGTGTGTTTATGTATATGAGTGCAGGCAAAAACGAAGCGAGACAATTCGGTGTAGCAACCTTTATTGAAGGAGCTGTTCCAACTGTTCTGAGGCTGTTTCCTCAGGTACAAAGATCTTTAACAACATGGGTAAGTGCAGATACAATGAGACTAATAGCACCACAGATATAACACCAGTACAGACTCTGTGTGTGTGTGTGTGTGTGAGGGGTACTCAACATGAATCCCCCCCAGGCTTCCTCTACCATGACAAATGTTTCCACCACACTGTTAAAACACAATAGTGTGTGTTTGACGGCTTCTCTGCTGCACAGACAATAAAGAACAGGCCTCTGTGTTTTAAACTGAAGACCCTCGTCTCTGTTTATGGAGCAACTGCCCAAGGCTACACGCACAACAACACATCACCACCGCACACACGTTCATGTGAAATATGTGCACACACATGCTGAGTCCAGCTGTAGAACCAGGTGATGTCCTGATGGGTTTGGTTTAAGAGTCTGCCTGATGTCACATCCTGTTTTCTTCTGTCCGGCTGGTAAAATGAATCGAGCTTTCAAGTGATGTTCATCATGGAATATGTCACAATCTCCCCAAACCATGTTTGGTTACATATGCTTGCAAGGATATAACTAAACTATTAAACTAACATTTGACGGCCCAAACACAATCCAGCCTTCTAGTCTTTAATCAATAGGTACAGCAGGCGTGTGCTGTTAGTTAGCATGGTTGAGCTGTGAAATTATGACAATTCACAACTGGCAGCACTTGAAAGAGTGGTAAGAGGTACAAAAAGTCCACATTAGAACCTGAACACAATCATTCAAACTGCAGGAGACTCTAGCTGAAGAAGTGGATCAAAGCTGATGGTGAGACAGGGATGGATAATACCTGAGTGGAAACCAACCTGTTAAAGCTAGAAATCAGCTGGACTGGAGCGACTCCTTCTGATGTGGGACTTTTATCTCTCTGAATTTACCTCCAAGGAAATATCTTCACAAGGAATTGTTGATGTTGGGTTATGGGTTAATGCACCAACCACTTCCAACCAAACCAACCAAATCTGTACACAGCCTGGGATGGCAAACCATGGAGGGTTCAGTTCAGGGCAGAAAGTGACGAGGACCTTACATGAAGACATTTCCTTTTTTTTTGCCACACAATCATTTGTCGTTTTGTGACATTTGTTTAAAAAAAAGTATTTGAACACAGTGTACGGTATATGAATGGGACTGAATATTCATAATGGGGCTAAAAAGATGAAAGCGTGTTGGTCCTGTTGTTTGGGGGCGTGCGTTTAGACCATGGCCACCCTGTGGGAGACGGTTTGGTAGAAGACGCCGCGGAGCAGAGAGGTGTAGTCTGGGACGCGGAACAGGTGGCGCTCGGCGTAGGTGATGTCATCCGGCCGCCCCCTGCTCACCAATATGCGCAGGTTGGCCTCGTTAACCTGGCTGCCGACGGCGATGACAAAGAGATCCACCCCAGCGTCTGCCACCTCGCGAACGCGCTTGTCCAGCACAGCCTCAGTCGCACCCTGAGACCTGCCGTCAGAGAACAACAGCAGCTTCTTCCTGCCTCCCGATGTATCCCCGCGGCCGCGTAGATTTCTCACGGCAAACTCCAAGGCCCCTAACAGGTCGGTGACGCCGTTTTCGAACTCAGCCTTTGCAATCTGAGAAGACAGCAGGGTCAGATTGGAAGTGAGGGGCTGCTCCATGCGGGCAGTTCGGCTGTACTGGCCCACGCCCGCCTTGACACGGGCTCCCCTCGTTTTCTCGGCTTTCAGCAGACGCTCGGCCAAGAGTTGGACGAAGGCCTTGCTTGTCTCAAAGTTCTTCTGGCCCACGCTGGCCGAGCTGTCCATCATCATTAAAACATCGGCGTCTTCGGCAAAAGAGACTGCAACACAAAGCAACAACAGTCAACACAGCTGCAACAGTGTAACAGCTGATTTTATTTTTTCAGTTTTTGTACATCCTGTGTTTTGTCTGAGTTACTTACTGGGACATTTGTAGTCTGGGCATTTCTTATCTGTTGAAAAACAAAGGAATGTCGTTGATTTAGTCGGTTTTTCACAACAACAACGTTAACAGACATCGATGAAGAACAGTTTGACAGTTTACCTTGACAAATTGTGGACGTGAGGTTCTGCAAGAAGGTGTCTTCCAGCAGCTCGGCAAAGTTGTCCAGGACAAAGGAAAAGCCTGGTTTGGGGTCACTCTTACAAATCACGTCGTCAAGCTGCTCCTGGTTGGGTTCACGGCCTGAGTAGTCCTTCACTCCCAAACCGCCCACCTACACACCAAGACAGACACTGCTGCAGCAGGACGATGTACAGGATAACACTTTTAAGGCGCGTTGTACTCACCCGAATGTTTTTGCCGCAGAGCACATCAAGGGGAGTCGTGTCCCTGGAAATGTCAGAGCGCCCGTCTGTGAGGACGAGAACCACTCGGTTGTCTTGCCTCATCAGCTTAATGGTGTTGTCCAGAGCGTAATTGAGGGCCTTGCCTGTGTATGTGGCCTCAGCCATCCAGCGCAGGTCTTTTACCGCCCTGCACGCACACACACACACGAAAAGCACTTCGAAACCCTCCCACTAACATGGTTAATAATGTTCAAAGGACGCTCATCAAGTTGGCGAAATTAAACAGTGTTTAATCTGGATTAATGCTGTTTGTTAAATAACAGGAGAACATCGTTGAAAATTAAAACTGCTTATGAACTCACTGCAAAGATAAAAACACGTGTGTGTGTTTTTGGGAGGGAATGTGACCTGAACCACTAAAATCAAACCAGTGGTAATGCTGCTGAATCATTATGAATCATCGTGACACTGCAACAGCCACAAAAGCAGGAGGGGAATCTGGAGGCTTGTGAACTCACTGTTTAAATTCGGTGAGGCTGGCGCCCAGGTGGACCACTTCTTCGGCCTCTTCACCACTGTACTGGACCACGCTCACTTTGGATTCATTAGCTGCAAACTGGAAAGAACAACATTATGGTGACAGGAAGGTTTGGTCTGTTTGTGCTCTGTCTACGAACATGTGTTTTCCTCCATCAACATTTCTGTGTCCCACCCATCCTGACTAATTATATCCCAACTGGAAGAGGAGAGTCACTGGAGAGACATAAAAGCGAGTTCCAAACCCAGAGACAATATCTTTCATTCACACTTTCTATTTTGAGGTAAGTTTTCAAGCATTTCCTAACATCCCAGAAAAACATTTTTCCACAACATTGTTGGTACAATTTTGAATAAACAACACAACCCACAAAGGTCAGATGTCGGTTATCGTACAAAAAGATTGATGAATGTTAAATAAGAGTGCAGTCAAATGTCAAACCTCAGGATTGATTCAGTTTTACCTTCACGTGCTGGTCTTTCATCAGTCTGTCTATGACGGTGATGATAAAGTCTTTGGCAAGAGCAAAGTTTGACGCACCGATGCTCTCTGAGCTGTCCACAATGAAAGCCAGATCCAGAGGTGCACACTTACACTCTGAGGGCACATGAAACACACACAGTCACTAAGGATCACACTAGATCTGGGCTATTTAAGATCTATTACGAGGACTGTTTTAGACTGGGAACAAACTTACCACAACAAGCTGCCGTGGGATTGAAAGAGGAAGGAAACAAAGCAGAATTAATTTGCTGCTCAGAAGAAAAAACACACAACATCAGCTGCATAACCTTCACATCCCAGGGTTTCTATTGCGTGTTTGGCAAACCGAGCCCTGAGGTCAAAAGGGCAAAGCATTTAACGTAGGCGACATGTGGCTTTGCCTCGGTGTCTGGTGTGAGTGTGCGTACGTGTGAGCGTATAACTCACAGCAGAGCTTCATGATGATGTCCAGAATTTCGCATTCCTGAAGAGAGAGGCAGATTATAGCACGAGAATACGCGGCTGAATCACGTGTCACAGTATTCAAACACAAGAGGAAGAGGAAAGGACTGAACGCTCAGGAAAGCGGCTGAACCTTTCGGCCCCGTTAAAATTAATTAAATGTGTGGTGCTTCTGTATTTTTATAGACTTTATTTCGTACTCACATCAGTTCCTGGAGGACCAGGAGGCCCAGGTGGTCCCTGAAGAAAAAGAGAGAATCAATATGACAGTAAGGCTGAGTGATTAGCTGAAAAGACAAGAGTTTAAGTGCTCTGCCTTTAAGACGACTCTCTAGACCCACACGACCAACAAAAATGGTGAACCGTCACTCCTTTGACTGCAAACCAGCATCCCTCAGTCACAGAAACCCACATCCACACCCACACATTAGTGTGTGCTGCTATCTTTCTGCAACAACATGTGAATCTTCCAAAAGCTTATTGCCACAACCGTGTGTGTGTGTTTTTATTTTTTTTGCTCAGCTGCAACAAAACCATGTGTTTTGCTTTAACAGACATAAAACTAAGTTTAACAGCATTCTTCTGCTGCGACAATGACGCCAGCCTGGCTCGCATATGTGCATTGACGCGCGCGCGCACGGAGCCAGCGAAGGAAGGAGAAGAGAGAGAGAAGCAGCCATTAATTGTAGACGAGAGGAACTATCAGGAGAAAACGTGACGCGCGCAATATGCAGCTAAGACACAAGCCAGACGAAACACAAAAAGACGAGGGGAGGAAAGGTTGGACAAAGACCAGCAGGACAGAAAAGTAGTGAGTGGTGAAGTGTTGAGGACTAATCATGCACATCTTCATGCTTCTGTCTTCACACAATCCTCAAAACACACCGGTTGGAGGAGGGGATTAGAAATTACATTATTTTTAAATGATCGTGGTTTGGTGTCTAGGAGATGAGTATCTTCCTCCCACAGGTAGGTTTTTACTTGTTGGGCCGATTTGAGACTAGGTCTGGTGAAATGCAATGCAATTTTCAGCTATTCTAGGATAATCTGAGTTATCATAACTTTAAACCCCCAGGCCACGTCCCACCGTAGTGGTCTACAGAAATACCACCGTGGAGGGTCGCCCACATGTGTGGACAGCAACCCGTCCAGTGCCTCAACATGCACACGCTCGCAGCCAAACCAAAACCCGTGTGTGCAGACATGCACGCGTGTCAGCTCATGCTCCGGTTTTAGGTATTCTTACCGGTCTGCCCTCAGGTCCTCTGTGACCTTTGGCCCCTTTAGATCCGTCAGGCCCTGGCTGATTGTTCTGTAAAAAGAGAAAATATAGTGAGAGACAGATCTGCATATGTCACACAGCTAATATTCCATAGAAATTGATCAAACAGAGATGAAAGGTTTTCTGCTTCTGTACAAATGCGTCTCATTTCTATGCCCAGAGGGGCTGCACTTATCTTCTCCAGGCTGAACCTTGGACATTCCTGGACCAAATACAACTTCAGCTGGTTCACAACCAGAAGAACCAACCATATTGGTGTAATAATCCTAAATATTATATACATCACATAATAACCAATACATTTCCATCTTTATAAGGAGGGAGTTAAACAGCAAAGAGCTGTTTTAACTCATTTTGCACAGAGGATCTGAAGCAGCTGCTCCATAAAATCATTCACATGGAACTCACTGCAAATATTATAAAATAATAGTATTATTATTATTATTAGCTTGCTTTTGGGTGGGATGTTTCAAACATTCCCATCAGGTACGGTCATTCTAAGAAACAGCCTCTAAACCCAAACCCTAATTGCAACATGATCCGGCTCTGCTATCTGGCCAACCAGCGCAGCTGCAAGGGAGCAGTTAAACCCCTGCAGCTGCTGCGTTCTGAGCGGAGAACGAAGCGCTTGGAAAACGATCCCGTCCCCTATGTTCCGTGTCCTCACAGATTTGTTTAGTAGCTACAGGGAACTTCAAATAAAGCAGAATCGCAAACTGAAAAGCCAGAATCCTGCAGAAACGGACGTCACAGCAGCTTGTGAGCACATGTACATTCCAAGCGTATGAGTTTTTTTTCTCAAGAAAACTGAACCTTCAAGCAGACGTTTTGTATTTTCTTCATCACAAAATATTAAGAAATGCAATGAATTATGTTTTACTTAAGACCTCAGTAATTGACATTTAACTCTTTGCATCACATATGTGACTGGTATTGACTTAAATAGCCGGGACAGGTCTACACGCAGACATGTTTTAAGAGGCAGTGAGGGCACAGGAGCAGGCTGTCGCAGGAGAGTCACAAGTTAATGAATCAATCATCCATCACCTCTGCTCTTTGATCTGAGGCGGAAGCTGACTCACACTGGCAGATCTGCCCAGTTGTCCACATACAGTGAACAGATTGGAGAGAGAAGGAGGGAGAGACTCTAATGCCAACCACCTGGCTTTTAACACACACACACACACACACACACACACACACACACGTTTCCAATTACTGCACGTTCTCTATTTCAAACAGATCATGTACCATGTCATGCACAGGTACACACACACGTCCTGACCTTGATCGGATGGCGTCATACATTGGTGTCACTCAACCAGATGTGACTGTTTGCTGGGCCTTGTCTTGAACATGTATATATTATCATTCCAAGGAACTAAAAAGCTTCAGTGTCTTTCTCCACCTTTGTCTTGTGAGACACGCCCCCATCCATCCTTTCCTGTTCCCCTCTGGCCAGAGAAGGTGGCAGCTATACAGTGCATGTCTGTACAGTCTGAAAATATTTAAACAATTCTAGAAACCTAGCAAAATAAAAGCTACAGATTTGATTTACTGATTTGACCATTGTGCCTAAAATGGACACTTCAGAGCAGTGGAACTAGTGAAAACTGACTGTTTAGAGAAAAGATAGAACAAGCGACAGAGAGACGGAAGTTTGCTTCTGGGAATATGTGGAATGTAATGAATTCATTTTTCCACTGAGATAAAATATGGCATCTTATTATGTATTTTAGGACTCTGTGTTGACCAGTGGAACAGCAGCAGAGTGACGCGAGTTTCTTGCACAGATACAGAGAACGTTACCGGCTGTCAATGAAATGTGGAGCTAGCTGAACAAAACACAGCTTAAAAGCCGATTTAAAATAAATAATCCATAAAGCTGCCACTCAAGTTTCTAAACTTTCTGTGTGACTCAAACTAGATTAAACGTTCACCTTTGGATGTGTTTCTGCTAAACTGACGCGACTTGGTTATTTGGCTCTAAAATCAAGACGTCTGTGAACGCGGCTGTGGAATTAGTTCTAGACATTATGAGATGTTGTAGGTGTCTGTCACTGCTCAGGGACGAGCAAAGACGGAAAAAGCCGAAACCATCATGTGTGACATACACTTTACGTCTAATCCCGCCCTGTGTTACAGTCTGTCACCGGCATGATTAGTGGTAAACTGATCTGACACTGAGCTAACTCTGCTATACTGGTGCACAGTTGAGACAAAGTACACGTGTTCAGAAATGTTTATGTCATGAAACATGAACCTTGGAAATGATACGAACTCCATGTAAACAGGGCTGAGTTGAGGCGGGGGTTAAAGTGTTAAACTGCTATATGGTCCCAGACAGTTACGCACGCATACAGTTGCTATGCACACACACACAGTCGTGTACACACAAAAACCGATGTACTCCCTTCATCATCTGTGCTCATTTCCTAGTATCCTTGACAACGACATATACACAGCTGCATCAGCTCAATGACACACACACACACGCACGCGCGCACACACACAAACACATAAAATGTGTTCAGATCGACTCCAGAAAGCATTTCCAGCTGCTAAACAGAAGAACAGAGCGAGAGAAGTAGACAGAGTGTAAATCCATATAGTGAAGTAAGTAAGGGGTTAACGGAAGTAAACAAAATAAAATATTAATAGTATACGATAAAACGAACAATACACATTGTTTTGAGTATAGCAAGTATAGCAATAAAGCAGAAATATGGAGATGTGCTTAAAAACAGAGACGTGACTCACATCCTGTCAGATCTCTCTGCCAAGAAGGGATTGAGGAATAAGAGGAATAATAAAGAGATAAAGAGTGAAGAAGAAATCCAAAAGTCAGAGGCAGACTTACGTCGGCTCCTGGATCACCAGCGTCTCCGTCATCTCCTTTGGGTCCAGGGGTTCCCTTGCCACCCTACAGGACACACGGCACAAGATAAAAGGTCACAAGGGCACAGGAGCAATTAAGCAACGTCACTGAACTGGTTCATAAGGCAAAAGAAATAGATTAGAGCAACAGACCACTTCTAAAGACAAAAGCTGAAAGGCGACCTACCGGCTCACCGGGGTCTCCACGGGGCCCAGGATAACCCTGAAGAGACATAAACGTTCAGAATGCAGCAAAGAGGGTCACGCATGAGATTAACTACTATTACCACACACCTGGAAGCCAGGACAACCTGCTGTACCATTTCCTGGGCTTCCATCTTCTCCCTGAAAAGAAAACCAGAAATATTGCAGTTTTACGACACCATCTGCATACACACACACACACACACACACACAACAGCATTCATGGCAGAATTTATGATGGATGGCACACATGCGTCTTTCCCACACTCACTCTGTTCCCCAGGGGGCCTCTGTCTCCTGGAGCTCCTTTGATTCCTCTCTGTCCTTTAGGTCCCTGGAAAACAAAGGGAACGATATGATTAGAAACAGACAAAATCTAATGTGAGTATGTTGAAAGACGAGACTCTGTGTGTGTCGGTGGCTTACATAACGATCAGTAACCGAGCTTGCAACAAACCTCAAGACGCCACTGAGCCCTTGTTCGCGTGTGGAAATACGTAGCTGGTGATAAGATAACAGAATCCAAGCATGTGCATGTGCGTGTGTGTGTGTGTGTGTGTGTGTGTGTTCCGGTGGACTCACCTCTGGTCCAGCTGGGCCTTCGTCGCCTCTGTAGCCAGGAGGCCCGTCCCTGCCGGGCTCGCCCTGGAAAACAGCAACACAAACCATTCACACATCAACTATATATTAATGACGTTATTGCGGAGCCAAACCCTCCAAAGCTGCCGGATGTACAATCTGCATCTTAGATCTGACACAAGATACTTAAAAAGAAGTTAAAATGTGTACTGGCACAAGCTCCTGGCTAACGAGATGTTTAGCACCTACAGCCGGTTAATGTTAACATAAACATGTTCATGTTAATATAAACATGTTCTTGGAATATTACAGAATTGTTACAGTAGCTTTGCTTCAGCCTAACTGCTTTTATTCTGTCTCCAGTGCTAAATCACATTTCTACTCATGTTGCTCTTTCCTATCCGACTTGTCAGTTATTCCATGTTTTCCGTAATATTCCGTTTCTCACATTTGATTCAACTCAGAAGAAACGAGGTACAACCGTAAGGACAAAAGAGCCATTGAAGGTTCTTACATCATGGAGGTTACCACAGCTACTGCTTGTAATGTTTTTTTTTGTGTGTGTGTGTGTTATTATTACACTGCCTGAAAAACCATACTGAGGGTTTGGCCTGAGCAGATGGAGAGAAGAACTGAGTCAGAGGGGAAAGACTGAGCGCTGATGTTCCCAGGAAGAGTTAGACGCTGAGAATGAGCGAGGGGGCCTTGGAGCACGCAGCAGTGGGCAGCAGCCAGGTTCTCCTCTGTTTAAGCCTACCGTAAACTCTCCCAGCATGAAATATGGCGAGTGCTGACACGCGCACGCTCAGACGCAAGGTCCCTCTCAAATGGAAAAAAAAAAGAGGGCGCTGCCGATCAGAGAGAAGAGGGCTGCGCTTCGAACGCGCTACAGGCTAACGAACGGTGCGTGCAGCTCCTGTTTGTGCATATACGTGTGTGTGTGTGTAATTAGATTTATATTTGACTGCGTGTGTGTCTGTCTTACAGGGTCTCCGTTGGAGCCAGTCGAACCCTCCCTCCCCTGCTCGCCACGGGGTCCTGGCTCGCCCTGGCAAAAAAAAAATACAAATGGATGAAGCAACAGAAAGTCTCTCAAAAAGACACACACAGCCAATGTTTAAACACAGTTATAATCCATAGGGAAATCCATTATAACAACACACTCCATTAGGGTTGCATTTGCTTTGGCATGAAGGCCAAACAGTATTATCCCGAAATTTAAAGATGGAGGCCCTGATGAACCCTCATCACCCTTATCCTCACTTACTGGCTCTCCCCTTGGACCTCTGTTTCCACGGGACCCTTGCTCTCCTTTCTCTCCAGGTTGGCCCTTGATAAAACATTAGCATATATTTTAACAGCTCACACGTAAAAACTCGCTCAGTTAAAGTCAATAATAAACTCGTTTACCTTGTCTCCGCGTTCTCCGTCCGGTCCAGGTTGCCCCTGAAAAAACACACAGTCGAGTGTTAGACTAAAAGCTAAAACTAAAGACTAAAAGCCGCAAAGCTGATATTTGCGATGTTGTCCAGAGACTTTGTCACTCACATCATCACCACGCTCTCCTTTGTCCCCATCAGGTCCTCGAGGCCCCCGATCACCCTGTCATAACACAGATATTTAGAACATTTAGTCCATATCCTGCTCTGTCTTTTCTCATCGTGTTTTTGTCTGCACTGATTTACCTGATTTCCCAGAGGACCGTAGTTGCCAGGTCTGCCTGGTTCACCATCTCTTCCAGTATCTCCCTGAAAAAGCACAGAACATATCTCATCACAGACCATCAAAAGGCTGTGATGCCATAATAATAACAACAATAGGAGTAGTTTTAAAATCGTAACCTTTGCTCCTTTCTGTCCGTAAGAACCAGGGTCCCCCTTTGGTCCAGGGTCTCCCTGCTGGCCCTTGAAACAGAAAGCACAGAAACAGATTCACTACTTGATAATCACCAAGTGATGCACTGCACGCGCATGTTTTCACGTGTCTGTTTATAGTATGACTTTATAGCTTCATTTAAACAACGTGACAACAGAGAATGTAAACGTAGAGCTCAGGGCTTCGGTCTATTTGTCCCTGGGGCTCCAGACGCAGTGGTGATAGTGGTCACGGCCAAACTGACAGAGTCCTAGACATGGAACTAATGGCTTATCAATAAACAATGGGACTGAGTGCTGGTCAGATGCTTTAGTAGCTTGTCCAACTGCAAGAAATCAAATCAAATCCCAAGAATAGAAGGATGCAGTGACTACAAACTGTGTACACACTAGTGTCAGTGGTGTTCAGTGACGGTCAAAGGGCAAGATCTTAAGAGAGGGATTATTCTGTGATTGAGAGATATAACTCACATCTGCTCCGGGAGATCCTTTACAGCCTGGAAGACCAGGGAAACCAGCCTCACCCTAGTGGGAAAAAAACCCACAGACACATACAAAGTTACGAACCTGTTGATCACACCAGAGAAAAGCCAGGGGTCACCGACTGGCTGGACGGCTGCGTGTAACTCACCTTGCGTCCATCTGTTCCGTCATTTCCTCCTTGACCTTTGTCTCCCTGAGAAAGAAAATCACATTCAGTAGATGAAGAGATGAAAAAAAAAGGGATGAGGATGAGGGAAACCATTACATTCCAAACCACGCCCTAAAGGTGAGACAGACGCGCTCACCTTGTAGCCTTTGTTGCCTCTATCACCCTGCAGAAACCACACACAACAATTGGTCAAACGTTGCAATACACAACTAAGAACAAATACAGAATATTATTAGACTTTTGAGTTTGTACCTTTATTCCTCTGTCACCACGATCTCCCTGGAAACAGAAGTATAAATGTCATTATTATCATAGAACACAATAGGTCCTAATTTTCACATGTACTACTGTTTGCCACCATGCTGCTCATCATGATATGCAGCATAGTGATGGAGAAGAGTTTGATTACTTTCAGTTTAAATAAATATAATTACGTAATAAGTACATTTTTATATCTTTCTCTCGTTTCCAGTGCACTCTACCTTCATTCCGCGGTAACCAACAGGACCAGGATCTCCAATGCTACCCTGTAAGACAGAAGAACTATTCAATTCAAAACAATAAATACATCTAAGCATATGGTGGATATACTGTATGTTAGGGTGAGAATGATGAGATGAGGATGATGGTGGTGGAAGCCACGTACCACACTGCCAGCGTCTCCCTTCTCTCCTGGCATTCCCGGTCGACCTCTTTCTCCCTGTGAAAAACATGTATAACAATTAGTTTAAAGGTTCGAGTGCGAAAACGAGGTCATTATAATGTCCCTACTGCTATGAGATGCACTGCATGTGTTTGCTGTTTTGTGTTTGTACCGTGGTCCCGGGATCTCCGTTGTCTCCTTTGGGGCCTGATGCAGCCTGCAGATAAAGTAAGAAAACACAAACAGTGAAGCAGCCGCTAAAAGATAAATTTCCAAACGATTTAGCTCGGCAGCAGTGCTGTAATTAATGTCGTACTTACATTGCAGTCGAAAGAGCAACACTGAAAAAGGAAGAGAGAACAGATTATGAACACCTTCCGACTTGCTGGTTATGAACATTAGAGGCTAGTTGTGGTTTATCCAAACAGATGATGAGTTATGACCCTGAATAGTTAACTGAAGCGGGCGTCACAGTACTGAACTGCCACGTGACTTGCTTTGCTTTAGTTCAGCTTCCTGTGGGTCTTAACTGACCCTGCGTTGTTTACTAGGACGGTGAGAGCTTAGAACAAGAGGCAGGGTCATAAACACATCTAGTAGCCACGAAGCAAACATTTTTACTAAATAGACAAATGTGTTTTATTAATTATCTTATCAAAAAGACGTACCACATCCTTTGTCTCGTTTGTCTGAAAAGGTGAAAAGAAAGGAGAGGTTAGTTTACAGTCCAGCAGTTTTATCTGGTTTACAGAGAAGAGACCAGGACACATACAATAATGTCAATGATTGTACGAATTGTTCCCATCTTGGTGGATCTGGACTCGTCCGCAGCAGTGAAGTTCTGTCTGTAGTTCTGGTCTGTGGCGATGAGCGCCAGCCTGGTGTCCTGGTGAGACATAAAACGCAAACATTATCACCTACAGGCCTGAAATGAACCGACCTCAGTCTTAACAAGCATGCGACCGTAAAGAACTCACACTCAGATCGCTACTGGTGACAGAAGCCAATGAGATATGTGTAGTTAAATGTCCATTAACGATGCTCTAATTTCCATAAAAGCTCATTTAGGTCATAATTCGGTCATGTGTGATTCCCAGAGTTCATTGAGTGTAAAAGATGACTAAACACCTGACAATGAATGTTTTAAATGTTCAATATCATTACTAATACAAATGAATCATGGGGCCATCATACAATCATACAAGCCATCATGGGGTCAGTCTGTTCTTTGTAACTTGGATTGTTTTTATTTCATATGTAGTCCTGAAAGCTGTAACCACAGGAAACTAAATGAAAACCTGAAAAGCGAATATGTTTCATTTCATAAAAAAGCTAATTTACAGCATCAGCACCATGTTAGCCAGACCAGGACGTCTTCCTAAGATACAGTCCAGTATTTCCAGTATAACATTTCCTTGTGTTTCTAAACTTTTATAGGAATTTTCTAAACTTTTACTCTTAACCATAGATTTTGTCAATTAGCCCTAATAACAGTATATATTTCCATCATTGAGCAAATCTACTTCATTAGGTTAGTTGCTTGTGGTTTGATCAGATTTTATTAAGAACCCATTAAATTCAGGATCAAATATGTCTGAATGCTGACTGAGGTGTATAATTGGCACGTGATGTGTCCATTTTCCAGCTGATCCTCACCTGCTCGAAACCAATGGCAGAATAACGTGCATAACCCGACCTAACCAGACTTAATAGACAACAGTAGTCCAGTGTGTGGTTGTGTACCTCCTGGTCAGGCGTGATAGCAACAGCAAACACTTTGACTCCATGGTGCTTGGCCTCGTTAGCAGCCTCCTGCACGCCTCCACATCGCTCTTTGTAACCGGTGATGGGATGGCCATCAGTCACCACTACAATGTACTTGTTCTCATGATAGTAGGAGCCCCTGCATACACAAACAAACAACAATGACATCGCCGTTGCGACCGGCACTTACGGAGGAACCGTGTTCGTGTGTGTTACACTCATTACCCAGTGAGCAGCTCAGCAAGACCTCTCCTGATGGCACAGTCGGTGTGCGTGCCCTTGCCGATGTATTCGATGCCGTCAATGTCCTTTTTGAGGTCGCTGCGTTGAGTTTTCATGTCACTTAGGCCGCGCACAATGATGACATTGTCACTGTAGTGCAGTGCTCCTGAGTTCCATGTTAGAATACGATCACATTTGTGGCGCCTGGATGCAGAAAGGGGTTCAGCAAAGTCACACTCATACTTGGGTTGCACCTGCATTTACACCAACTGTAACATACATCTGTGCATCATTGCAACATGGTAAGATGTTAAACACTGCTGGAGTTCATTGCTCTTGAAATGAGCTTCTGAATGCACGAATGTTCCAGCCAAGAAGCTCCATCGCTGCAGATGTGTGTGTCTTACGTGTCCTGCAGTTCATCTATGAAGCGCTTGGTGAAGTCTTTGATCTGGTCAATGTAGAATTCGGGAGGTTTCTGTCTGAGGGCCACACTCTCAGATGTATCCAGTACGAAGTAAAGGTCAACAGGACAATCTGAAGATAGCAAGAAACAAAGATGGCTGTCAGCATTTATCAGTCATTGATAAGCAACCCCCCCAAGGCCTAAATGTCAGCACAGGTAACACTGCCAGAGCAGGGGAAGCCTGCAGACCAAGATGGTGAACTGCCTCGCAGCATCACACATGTCAAGGGGCTGGTCTACGTTAACCATCCACCTTTACGCAGTTAGATTCATGACAGACGCAGGGTGGTGTCTATCCATACAGCTGACCCCAAGCATAAACACCTCTACTAAAGCGATTGGGTGGACATCACAGATCACAGTACTGGTAGAGTTGAGTTTGCGTTACACCAGCGACCTTTATCCATTTTACCTTCAGCTGTTGCGCTTCTGTAAGGCGAGAATTGCGGTCTATACAAACTCTTGCTGTAAAAATCACTTGCATGCAACACGATATCTAAACACCGCGTCATAAAAAATATTTCTTGCAAATATTTCCGACAAACTTACCCGAAAAGGTTTTGTCTTCAGGTTTCGTTTGGGCTGCAACGAGGAAAACGCACAGGAGCGCGAGGAGACTCCTCAAAGTCTCCATGATTGGTTTGCAAGAAAGCTAAAAAGCTACAAACTATAACACCCCCGTCCCCAGACGAACTAATGCCGAACTTCTCCGGTCCCCAATCCCTCGGCCCCCAATCCTCTGAACCGATTCTAGAACTTTTTGGTGATCGAGCGATCCGCCGAAGTCAGTTCTAGGCGAAACCCAGAGCGCGCAGAAGAGGAGCACGGCGATCGGTGAGGGGGAGGAGGATGAGGAGGAGGAGGAGGAGGAGGAGAAGATGGATTCACGCGCTTTCTGTGAGGATGGTGAGTAGCAACAGAATTAACGCAGAATCCAAAAGATGTCTGCTTCCTTAGAAGGAGCCCACAGGGACGCAGTCACACGGGAACAGATAACCTGTTGGCCAAGGAGGAGGCTCCAATGTGCTGAACTGATCCTGACTACAATCCAACACATTTAATTCATCCAACTCGTATAATCTATTGCTTTGTACAGTTTAAACATCTCCTTTTGTAGAAACCAAGACAAGAAACCGCGAGGAGACGCTGAAGTCGTTTTTATCATGCTTGATGAAAAGCAGCTGACGCAGCTTGGAGGCATTTTGTATTCTCTTGCTGCAAAACATTTTGAGGAAGATGGGGGCGGTGGGGTTTTTTTTTTAGTTTTTTTTTTACATCTGGATCACTTTGGCGTGCAAGACCAGATCTGAACATAAAAGTGGAGGTTAGGGGAGGGGTGCGGTGAGGGAGCGGTTCTCCGCTTGGGTAGCAGAAAGAGGCGCAGCGCCATCTAGTGCTTCTTGGAGAGGTTTTTGGAAAAGAGCGTTGGGAGGTTTAGCGAAGCACTTCCATGGAAGGAGCTTATGAGTGTTCATTGGCAAGGTGTTGATGGGGGCGGATGCTGAACTGGACATAACTGTGTGTGTGTAAGCTACGGCTCTGGCCTGGACTCAGATTTTCCACTGAGATCACCAATTCAGAGCACAAACGTGTGCAGAGAGAATAGGAAGGAAAGGAAATAAGGGAGTTTAGGAGACATCTGGTAGTGATCTGTATTTATTAGCAAGCTCTCATAGTAAATCTGTGGATTTTTTGGCAGCTGTACCGGTGTGTGTATAAATCGCAATGCGTGCATTGTGAGATGCATCAAAAGAACCTTAATCGCAAATATATTACACTAAAAACTCTTTAGCAAAACATCCGAGTGCTTTCAGTACAAAATAGGGACTCGGTTGTGTTACAGGCATCAAGCTGGCAGGTGGGATTTCGATTGCTAAAAAGTCCTCAGCAAGATAAGATAAAGCTCCTGCAGTAGAAAAACACAGCTACGCATGCTTCCTAACTCGCAATATCTTGGGCACAGCGCAGTTTCCACCGGATCCTGATGTTCAGTGGAGGAGATTAGCAGCCAAAAGAGGAAGGAAAACTGCTGAGCACGTCCAGCTTCTGAGGCTGGAGATCATTACAGTGTGTGGGTTTAAAACCTTTAACACACCGCAGTGTTCAGCTTTGGGTTTTGACTTTCCTGTGAATTTTAGATTGTTTGACATCATGAGTCAAAAGCTACTTTGCACAAGTGACCGCAAGCCAGATGAAGCAAAGGAGAAACTGAGGCTTATAAAAAAAAAAAAAAAAGTTATTAGTTCCATAGAACTGGAGACTTGGGTCTATGATACCATAACATACTTGGCAGTGATGGGTGATTCAAACTTCAACATTAAAGTGTGAAGCAGTGCAGGATAATCGAGACTCCACAACAGTAAACATACTTAATGAGAGGAAATGACCCAGATTAACTTCTGCTGTTTTGATCCCATCGTCAGTAAGATGCTCATCTTTTGGCCTTTTTTTGTATTTTGCTTTCTATGTGTTGCAGCAAAACAGCTATTTGTTCATTTCAAAAACTGGAAAAAAAAGCAGTAATTTAATTTATAATTCATGCACAGTTTTATTTTCTATTCCAACCTCTGAAAGACTCAGTAGCTGCCAGTGATCACCTGCTGCCATCTAGTGAAACCTTTGATTCTGATGGGATTTCATGAGTTCTCCATATTAAGTTCTATTGATATGTCCATATCCTAAACTGTACACTGTGTAAATAAATCAGTAGTAAATGTAGATTCGCTCTGTCTAAGTAAATATACAGACTCAACGTGAACAAGGCGTAACAAGGCAATTTAATTTGTAACTCACAAACCTTGTAAACCACAGTGGGAATATAAAAGGGCCAGAGGAATAAAGTTCTGTTGAAATAAACGGTGTCAACTGTTTAACTTTACACCCTCGTGTTTGTCTTTCAGTATATTTACAGTGGAAAGGTTCACTTCAATCACATTTGAGTCCTTACTGACAACACATTCTCGCTAGTATAACAGCCTCTGGTCTGAACATCCACCACCTTACAAACCCACTTTTACATCCAAATGGAATCATGCATTAGAAACCTAAAAAAACAAAACAAAGAGCCAGATGAGAAGAATCATCCGTTTGTGTTGATTGTCACAATAACTAATGGATGTAGTAACTACACCAACTTTACATTAACACACCGCAAACAGTAACCATACTGCGTCATCTGTATTCCTTCATGTATTGCTGGCTTTACTGGTCCATTCTCTGTAATATGCAGTGTTCAAATGTCATTAGAGTTTGCTCCAGTGTCCCTTCAGCTGATGTTAGAGTGGCTTTTCAGGTGCCTCCTCAGGTGGTTAAGACAGGTGTAGGTCTTGGGACAGATCTGGCAGTGGTATGGTCTCACTCCTGAGTGGTTCAGCATGTGCTGCTTCAGCACACTACCATCTGAGAAAGCTTTCCCACACTGAGAGCACACGTAGGGCCGCTCGCCAGTATGCACGCGCATGTGAACTGTTACCTTGTGTGCCATTGTAAAGCCTTTGCCACACACTGTGCACTTGAACGGCCTCTCTCCTGTGTGGGTGAGCCTGTGGGTGCGCATTGCACCCATCTGGGAGAAAGCCTTACCACAGTCTGGGCAAACATGAGGCTTCTCGCCCGTGTGAACCCGAGTGTGACTCCTCAGTCCTCCTGCAGTGGA
Source organism: Macropodus opercularis (assembly GCA_030770545.1). Classification (NCBI taxonomy): domain Eukaryota; kingdom Metazoa; phylum Chordata; class Actinopteri; order Anabantiformes; family Osphronemidae; genus Macropodus; species Macropodus opercularis. The sequence continues at coordinate 5,182,891 of CM061105.1, forward strand.
GAAACACTGTGAACAATGAGTGCACTGGTAAGGTCGCTCTCCAGTGTGAGTGCGCATGTGCTGCTTCAAATCATAGCGGTTTCTGAAACCGCGGCCACAGACGAGACAGCTCTCTGGTCTGTCGTCATTGTGGCGTAGCTCGTGATTCGCCAGGCATTTCTCTGACAGGAAACACTTGCCGCACTCCTGACACTGATAGGGTTTCTCATGGTCCACTCGTTGGTGGTACTTCAGCTCGCTGATACCAGGGAAGGTCTCATCACAGTATCTGCATCTGAAGCGATGATTGGGGCTGTAGGGAAGCTGATGTTCACTCATTTGATGGTTCCTCAGCAGGTGAGCCATCTTAAAGGCCTTTCCACAATGCGAACACTCGTATTTTGTCAGCAGCTGCACACACTGATGTCTGACTCGCTCGTGCATAGACCTGAACTGACATCCACACTTGGTGCAGATATGCGCAGCATTTTTACACTTCCTCTTCCTGTGTCCTGAAAGGTGAGCTTCTGTGCGGAAGGCTTTCCCACACTGGGAGCATTTGTAGGGCTTCACTGCAGTGTGGAACCTCTGGTGTTCGAGAAACTCAAAGCGATACTTAAAGCTCCTTCCACACAGTGGACAGTTATGGGTGACTCTTCCTCGTGAGTAGACAGCTTTGACAGAGGTCTTCCTGCAGGACAGAGCCGCTGAGGAAGTCCGATGAGCTGAGCCACCTTTTTTATGTTTACCACCACTCATTAACTTAGTGGCCTCGATTTCACCAACCTCCTCGTGTCGCTGTTGGTGTTTGGTCAGACACTTGGAGGAGATGAAGCTCTTTCCACATTTCTTACACTGATAAGGCTTATCATGGTCCATCTGCTGATGATACTTCAGGTCACCTATGCCTGAAAATCCCACCCCACAGTGGCTGCACTTGAAAAGTCGGCTTTGAACGTGACTTAGCATGTGCTCCTTTAAGCTACTAGACTTCTGGAAATTCTTTCCGCAGTGTCCGCAGTCGTAGTTACGTCCACGTTTTGGGCAGTGGTGTCTGAATTTGTCAAGTGAGGTTGGAAAACTGTTGCCGCATTTAATGCACAGATATGCAGCATTTTTGCATTTTCTGAGCCTGTGACCAGCAAGTAGAGTGGCTGTTCTGAAAGCCCTTCCACACTCAGAGCAGTTGTATGGCTGCAGCCCGCTGTGCACTCTCTGGTGTTCGATGAGGACTGAGTGATGCTTGAAGCATTTGCCACACTCTGGGCATTTATGCATTCCTGACTGTTGTCGCCGTGGAGGAGATGATGCTATGTCAGTCCTTTTTGGTGATTCAGGAAAGTCAGTTGAGGTGGAAGGGTTTGTGGACAGTTCTTCATCAAACATGACAATCTGAGGAACATCGTTATTGTCATCATCGCAGGTACTCGGGTGGGAGGCAATGGCCACTTCCAGGGATGGAGGGAGAGACAGAGAAGGGATGAGAAGATCATCTGACTGGAACGGTGCTGCAAGTTAAAAAGAAAATGAGGAAAACATATCAATACAACAGTTTCCTCATAATTCAAATAAAATACTTAATGTTAATAAATAACGTGCACACACACCAATGCTACTCTTTGCCAGCTTTCCATGGCACTGTTTGCTTTGGAGAAGAAATTTAAGATCATCTCCATTGGAGACACACTGCATGTATTCCTCCAGGACAGATGGCGCAGCACTGATCCAGGAGGCAGTCTAGGCAAAAAAGGCACAAAACAAAAGTGTTTAAGCCACTAGTTGTTTACACTCATTAAATGGTTTAAGTATTTAGCTGTTCTTTACATACTTGTTTAAAGTCTGGTATTGGAAGCAGCTCCTCCAGTCTGGTAAAGAATTCACAAACTAAAGTCTCCAGTGCTGTGTCGAAATCAGGACCATACTCAACAGGAAACACATTCTGTTAGATGAGACGAAGAAATTACTGCTTGACATCTTCAGAACAACACGATAGTAAACAGACAACAGTCAGACTGACCAAGCTACCTGGACAGGTGGTGAAACGTTTCTACGAAATAGAAGAAGTCCAGTTGACCATGACTCAACTTTCAGACAAACAACAGTCTGTTTACTGTTTTTAAATTGAAATGGTCAAATACGCTTTTGCATTAAAGTGCTCGAGTTCAGTAAGAGTTCAACCTTGAGGAAATGTTCTCTGCCATCCGTGTCTTCAATGAGACCTTGCACCAGCTTCATGAAGTTCGCCTCTGGAGCTTCAATGACAGGATCGTTTGTCTGGAAATCAAGACACCAATCAGATTACTTTAGTTACGGCACATTTTCCTTAGAATGTCATGATGGTATCGTTATTGTGTGTAACTAAAAATAACTACAGTACACTATGACATAATCCTGGAGGCTTTTAAACAAGGTTAATTTATTGTTAAACTTAATTTTGGTTTAGTGTTTAGTCTCATCTAGGTTCAAGCGCAGATCATATTTGATCTAGAATGTGTTTAGTCAACTAACAATTTCACTTTCGCAGCCCATCAACACACTCACCTCCTCAATGCAAGAAGTACGGATTTGGTTAAGGTGCGTCTCCACAGCCTTCAGGTCTTCAGGGTGTTCTGAACGCAGCAGTTCTAGAGTTGTCTGGAAGAAAATAAATTGGCATTTTTATAATCTATGTTTCCATTACACACATTTCCCAGCAGCGGGTGTTGAATGACTATTTCCTATCACGTACCCTGGCTCTCAAGCCCAATGAGAGCAGCCTGCCTTCTCTTTTACTCATCAGCTCGGGAACTGCATCTGTTACCATGGACACAAACTCCTCCAGTTTCCCATAGTGCTTTATGTTCCGCTGCCGTACCACTTCCCACATCACCGCTGACATCAGTCGCAGAGGGGGGACCAAGAGGGCCAGCGAGGACAGGGGGACACTGAACTCTTTAAAAAGCAATGAGAGAGAATACGTTTGATTAAACATGCGCTTCGGCAGTGAAGAAAGGTTTTGAGTTGTTAGAGACGCATGGTTAACTCCAACAAATCAGTCCTTTATCGAATGTAAAGTGTGTTAGGGTGAATCATCTCCCTCTAACAAAACAGCAGGAGGTAACAGTCTGTGTTCAGGTGCAACCACTGGCATCCAACCCGAGGCTACGATGCACTAGCCCGGCGCTGGTCAGTGTCACACAGCAGTTAGCTTCCTTATCCAGAGCGGGCAGCTACCTACAACTGCTCGGTCCATGAGCCTGTCCGAGATCATTCACATCGCTTAAACAAACGTGGTTTTCAACCAGTGACACAGGAACGTGGGCACAGTGACTGTCGATTAGCATAACGTCTAGGATACCGAAAGCTAGCGTTAAATGCTACAAAGTTGCGTTTTGTGAAAGCAATCAAGCTTCTTCCGCGTGAAAAATTAAGCAACGCATCAGCGTTAGCATCTAAGCTGCTGGTGTTGCTCGGTAAAACCGGCACATTATAGAGCGAAACAATTCTTGTTCCAGGGATTAGTCGAGGCCTGTTGAGCCGCGGCTAATCCTTCGCTGTAGCCCTTTTCTTTTTTGGCGACCAGCACACAAAGCGAAACATTCACTGTTTGATCAATCTCCGCGAGTTAATACTTACCCATGTCGTTCATTTTGGAATGCTTTAATGACGACGAAAAGGCTGATCATGACAGTGGGGAAAGGTTCATTGTTTCTGTTAGCGTGCAGGCTAGCTGCATATGCGCTTCAGGTACCAACTTCTTCCTGAAACACGTTGTTCGCTGTGAAGAACGTTGGCACAGTCAATGTACGGTTGCAAAAGAGGCGTTTGTTTTGCTGTACGGGGCAACGGAAATAAGAAGCACCGCCTCCCCGGACAGTCTATAAATATAAATCGTAGTTCCTCCAGTTTCGATGTCGTTTCATAAAAAAATGACGCATGAAATTCAAAAGGTATAATTTTTATATTCACTCATAAGAAATACTGCACATTAAATAAATAAAAAACGAAATAAAAAAAAAACAACAACAATAAATGTCCCTCAGATTATTTACACTGTTTACTTTAAGGCACATTTAAAACATTGATATTGTGCCATTCCCTTCGTTTGAGTGAAAATGTGTTCATAAGGACAAATAGTGAAACATAGTTAGGACCCTTACAATACTCAGAATATTGACATTTAAACAATAGGGTAAAAAACAATAATTGTTGCCTGACAAAAAGGCACAAACTAATACAGAAGATGTTTTAATGTGCACACCCCCAAAACATTTTTTTAATTAAATGTAATTGTATTGTGGCTGGTCCAAAAGCTGCACTTAAAGAATTCAAGAAGTTACAATCAGAAGAAATGTAACAGTAAAGGATAAGGCCAAAACAAAACATCTTGTAACATAAACCCTTTCAATTTAGAGCAAGACAATAATAATCTGAACAAATACATGGCATCATGCAGGGGAGGTGTGGATTTCACTGTGCGTTTTTAAATGTCTCTTCAGGTGATTGAGGCATGTGTAAGTCTTTGCGCACATCTGGCAAGCGTACGGTCGAACGCCTGTGTGGTTCATCATATGTTTCTTCAGATCCCAGCCACGTGAAAAGCCTTTCCCGCATTCTGAACAGACGTGAGGGCGCTCGCCAGTGTGCACGCGCATGTGAAGGGTTACTTTACCCGACATGTTGAATCCTCTCCCACATACGGTGCATTTGTACGGTTTTTCCCCCGTGTGGGTGCGTCTGTGTATCTGCAGCTCACCGGCTGAAATATAAGCCTTGCCGCAGTCAGAGCACAGGTACGGTTTCTCTCCTGTGTGAATTCTTATATGTACGTTCAGGTTTCCCGACACAGAGAAGCGTTTGCCACAATACGTGCACTGAAAAGGCTTCTCACCCGTGTGACTGCGCATGTGAAGATTCAGCTCATGCTTGTTCTTGAAAGCTTTGCCACAGCACACGCAGATCTGTGTTTTCTTTTGTCTGTGTCGCAGCTCGTGGGCTGTCAGACAAGCAGCAGAGCTAAAAGATTTCCCACACTGCATGCACTGATTGGACATCTCTGCTGGGTGCGTCCTCTGATGAGTCCTCAGCTCACTCATACTTGGATACACTTCCCCACATTGTCTGCAGGTAAAGATTCGCTTCTGGCGGTGACTTAGCTCATGTTTTCTCAGCAAATACATTTTCTTAAAGCTTTTTCCACACTGGGAACAGTCAAAGTTTTGGGCACTATGAAGACACCGGTGTCTTAGTTTGTCCTGCATTGATTGAAAGCTATTTCCACATTTAATGCATATATAAGCCGCATTTGTGCACTGTGTTCTTCGGTGAGTGGACATGTCAGATGTTCTCCTGAAGGCTTTTCCACACTGAGAACACTTGTAAGGGTTTTCTCCAGTGTGCAGCCTCTGATGCTCCAGGAGTTCATACCGGTATATGAAGCACTTCCCGCACTGAGTGCATTTGTGGGCAACTCTCTGCCGAGGGGGGGCAATCCTAGAACTGGACAATACAAGACTCTCGGCAGATGTAGGGAGAGTCAGAGAGGTGGCTGAAGGTCGCTCATCATTCTCCTCCACAATGTGAACAGCAGGAACGCTGTCAGTACATTTCTCCCCTGTTGTTTGATCAGGCCTGCTTCTTTTCACAACGTCTGCTTCCTCCTCAGACGGCCATCTTGAATCCTGGATCTCAAAATCTCCGGCCTCCTGAGGAGATATCGCTTCAGATTCTCTAAGGTTTTCACAAGTTTGTGTGTTGCATTCTACATCCTGGTTGTTGAGCTCTCTTAATGAACAAGGATGAGACAATGATGAAAAGAGTTGCTGCTCTGAGGAAGAGGGAACTGTTTAAAGAGAGAAATTAGAAAAATGGGAGATCAATTCATTTACAATCCAGGTGTGTTAACCTGTATTAACACAGCTGAACCAGCTTACATGAGTCCATGTCAATACACTCAATCGGAAACTCAAAATGACTGTTTGGTGGTTTGTTTGCTCACGTTAGACCCACTTGAATTTACAATGATGTATCAATTAAGAGAAATTGATCAATCCTCATATTTGAGCAATTAGAACCAGAAATTTGAAATGTTCAGTCAAAATCATCACCTACTACCATTAACAGACTCAACATGCAGAGAGACTTACCAGTGGAGTCCATTGCGGCCTTTTCATCGTGGTGCATGTTGCTCCTGAGCAACATTTTGAAGTCATCACTTTTGTTTACACATTGTGTGTACTCTTCTAGCACAGAGGGTGTGTCACTGATCCATACTGCAGTCTGAATCAAACAAAAGCAACAAAGCAACAAACATTTTAATGGACTTAACCCTAATTAATCTGGAGCTGGATAATATGCGGTTTCTACAGCAGAAATGACCAACTCTGCACCTGTTTAAAGTTTGGTATAAGCACTAGCTCTTCCAGTCGGCTGAAGAACTCACAAACCAGTGTCTCCAGTGCTGCATCAAAGTCAGGACCATAGTCCACAGGAAACACATTCTGTCAGGTAGATGACAGTCAGCTGTTTGAATGTTGACTCTCATAACGCTAACAATGAGGCAAAAGCAGTGCCACACCTTGAGGAAGTGGTCTCTCTCTTTTGGATCCTCCAGAAGTCCTCGAACAAGTCTGACAAAGTTGGCTTCGAGTGCTTCGTTGTCTGGCTTAAGCCGGAGAGTAAATATACATGTGTAAAATACGATGAACAATTTCTACATGATTTATAAATTATTATTTAATGTTCATGATTAAAATTGTCCCACACCTGTTTTGAGTGGAATGATAAGAAGCTATCCAGTTTTGTTTCGAGATGCTCTGACTGGTCAGAACACAACATCTGTAAAGTCATCTGGAAAACACATGGAAACTGTAAAAACACTTTCAAAGCCTATATATGTCAGTGTCACGATGCACCTGTCTGTCTTACCTTTGCTCTTAGGCCCAGAGTGAGTAATCTCATCTGTCTACTGGTAAATATGCCAGGGATGGCCTCAGCCACCAAAGACACAAACTCCTCAACTTTCCCATAATGCGGGATGTTCCTCTGATGAACCACCTTCCACATCACAGCTGACATAACCCGCAAAGGTGGAACCAGGAGCCTCATCGTGGACACAGAAAGCACATCATCTGCAAGGGGAAGGGCCAGATAATTGGTAATGCAAGAATAAGATACTGGTCCTGTCAGTCAAAATGCATCATCATTATAGAAAAGCTGAAAATATGCATCTTACAGCAGACGGTAATGATGTGGCTTTAAGGATACTGAGCAGTACAGTAGCAAACACTTTCTTTAACCTACTGCCTCATCAGTCAGTCATCTTTCACCTCAGGTAATAAAAATTAACTAATGTCAAGATAAAGGGGGCCAGTTAGCTGCTGATTAGGTTAATACAATTTGTTAAGGTTTAATTTATTACAATATTAATGTAATACCAAACTTGTAACAGACACCGTGTAAAGAATCAGTGGTTTAGTGTAGACAATTTTCTTTTTTTATTATTGACAAAAATGCTATAATCGTAGCACAAACTGCAACGAATTCTTCTGCAAAATAATAATAAAACATGTACGGACGAGTAGGACTGTTCCCAAGTCGTCCCAGGTCCCAGCTTCTTGAAGGAGTCACCATTAGCAGACAGGCTAACAACATCAAAACAAACCGACACGATCCTCGCAGAATGTACGAACCTTACCCATTTTACACCCCCCGATAGATATGACAGCTGAAGTAAAGCTGAGAAACAGTTGCTGAAAAAAAGCTTCGAATTTTCCCCAGCGTGTTTCCTTTATGATATTTACAACAACATAAACGTGCACCTGAACACCACTTCCTGATGCTTCTTCTTCGTGTAACATATTTACCGTAGGTTGGCCTCCGTTTCTCTACCGCCATCTGTTGACGGCTGCAGACTGCTACGTCGTGGGCATTCTCCTCTAGACTTAAAAAAAAATACTTTTAACAAACACAGAAGTGAATGAGAGAACTTGGACTTTCTGTTGCCTCTTACAACTTGTCTTGACATAATTTAAAACTGAAGATACGTGAATCCAGGTGGTGGCAGTCAAGGATTTATAATCAGTCAGTGTTTATAAAGAACAGAGGAACCACATGAGAAGTAATTAGATTGTGCTTCATCAGGCCATCTGGGCAGCGTTGGCCACCATGACTCGTAAATCCCCTCGGTTGACAGAACGACCCCATTGTGCCTAAAAAGGCCATTTCTTCTTCACTTCTGTGTTTGGCTCTGCAAGTAGCATAATAAAGCAACAATTGTCAATCTAGCAGAATTTAAAGCCAACTTTAAACCTCTACTACTATTCTTCTGCTTTTAATGTGAAATCTAGTACATTTTCAATTCCTCTACTGAGCATCTTGGGCCGATGGCTCACAACTTCAGCAGACATTTGATGCTTTTATTGCTTTGATTTTGAAGGGAAAGTGAGGAAAGGTGGCGTGTTCCTGTCAGTGAGTGCGTTCAAACTGATCCTTACTTAGACAAATAGAGAGAGCTGAATACAGCACGTATGTAAAAAAAAAAGAGTATATTTATGCAACGGAGAAGACAGACATTTGGAGTTAAAAAACAAACGACTGATATTTTCTAAAAAAAGACCACAAAACCATGTATTTGCCATTTCTTTGATGCACCATTTTATATAAGTGCATAAAGGTTTTAATATTATCTTAGGGGTTCAGTGTAACTCATTTTCCAAAAGTCCTTGGAAATCCTGGAGACTTTTTGAATAATGATTATCGTTACCTTTGTTTAACCAACTAATATAATTAGAGGAAATGAGAACATGCAACACAACAGACGTCGTTTTTATCAGCATTTAACCAATTCACATTCTATGAAGAGAATTTATGCGTTGCATTATGAATTGCATTGACTTTGCTGCGTTTTACTGTGTGCTGGTGCATTTTGTAATTAGACATAGTGCCTTTTTAATCTTTTTAAAAATGTTTTCTCTCTCTGATGAAGCTTTAATCTCCGCCACATGTCCAAACGCTTAAAAATCAGATCAATTACCAAGTCACATTCACTCAAGTCACATTTTCCGGCATTCCACCCACAAGCACAAATTAAATTCTGAATAAGCAGATGTCTATTATGAGGATAGATGGCAAAATTACAGTGTGTTCTAGTTGTGTAATGCATGTATGGCCACACTTGTACCGTATTTATGTGTGTGTGATATATATAGAGGGTGTGCGTGCATTTGTGTGTCTGTGAGTGTGTAATTAAAACAAGTGATTTTTTTTTACACACAGATTATCCCTCTATCCCAGCTGGTCAGAGTTGGATTTGACCACCCCGACAACCAGAGAGGAAATCTCTTTGGGGCTAAATCCAAATTGGCACCCTTGATGATTTTTTTTTTTTTCAAACTGAAAATGTGGGAGTGTGCAACTATTTACTTGATTTTCATCATGTCAAAACCTTTTTGTAATAACGGTATTTCACAGCGTCCGCCTGCCTGATATTTCTGTGACTTTAGAACATCGCTTTAATGAATAATCACTCCTGATGTCTACATTTACAGTAGACTACACTGGGCTTTATGTGATTGTATTGCATTTGTGAAGCATTACAGATGAATTCAAGCTTTAAAGGGCAATACACTCACAAGGGCAGACCACTGTGGCGATGCAGAGGTTTGTGCACATCTGTCCCGTTTTATTTTTCAGAGAGAGAGAGAGAGAGAGATTTAACAGTGCCCTGCCTTGTAATGAGGTCAAATCAGCTAACTGGTTCCTAATGTGAAAATGGAGAAATAAATATGTAAATATCCAAAAACAGCATCAATACATTTGACAACTGTAAAAATGTTGTTCAGTTGTGAGAATAAATAAATGCAGGAGCCAAGATACTATTTTGATTGTGACTGACAGCTTGAAACCCCACAAATATGGAAACAAGTTTTATTAAGATTCAGTAAAACAGTCCATGAAGTGCTTAACCTAAGTGCAATACAGAAATCAGGTTGTCAAGGAAAGTCTTTTATATAAAAATTAACACGGTATCTCTCTATGATTTGATCATATTTTGTTACGGCTGTCATGAGTCACTGAGATGGTCTCTTTAATATAAATACATTACAAAAAATAAGTATAAATTAGCTTTACATACATTACACAGCCTCAAAGCTCTTTACAATGTTAATTACAAATGCATTCATGCATTTCTAATCCCCATCCACCAGATTAGATTATTATGGTCTAGAGAGAGTCAGAGATGTGTGCGGACAATGATTAATATCAGGCACATAAATCAGGGATTATTACACAGAGCGTCTTTGTAATCAGCTGTTAAATTTGTGTTTGAGCTTTTTGCATGTGGCATTCACATTACAGTGTATCGTAAAAGTGATAAACATTGAGTAACAGCAGTAACTTTGTGTGTCCTTTCCTGTTTCTCCATCATCACTTCGTTCCTTCGCTTTATCCAGCACCTTCATTTAGCTAAAGTGCAGGTATAGTCTTCTCCAAAAGTGCTGGACCAGCACTAAGCTGCAAACCAAAGACACTTGGGTTTAGGATCAAAACATAAATTTCAATTTAGATGTTCTGCTTTTATTTTCTTTTACTTACTTCTAGAGGTGTTAAACAGTGTAATGTAGCACCTTTTGTGTCAGATCAGCCAAATCTAATTTAATGGACATGCAGCTGTACTTCACTAAACCTTTGTTCTATGTCCTACAGCTAAATCTAGATGCAAAAACAACAATTTCAAACCAAAACGTCTTCGGTGTACAGCAAGACAGATGCCACTGACGGTATGTCCTCTGGTCTGAAGGAGGATGTTTTGCTTCTAGTACAAATCTTGTTGCACAAGTGCTCGAGGGATAACTAGTCTGCTAGTCATCAACATAAGGATAATCAACATTTTTTAAAATAGCAACATCAGTTAAAAGACAATAACCTTTTTTTTAACCCCTCTGCAGGCATTTGTTTAAACTGTTATGCAAAAGGTGAAGTGCTGCAACAAGTAGATATTAAAAAACATTGTGAAAAATTGACCTTCAGAAAGGTTTCTTGTAATAAAGCCGCAGGTAACAGCTGCACTGTATTTTAAGTTATTAGAATACGTCATGTTATCAAACTAGGTGACAAATTTGACTTCCTTTGATGTTGTTAAAACAAGTTTCACTTCAGATGTCACATTATTGAAGTTCATGTTGCTCATTGAACTCAATGAACTTTCCTAAATGTTAATTAATTCCTTAGACTGTGAGTTATTTTGCTTTGTATTCTCAGCTGTAAACAAAACAGACAAAATGACACAGACACTCTCTCAACAATCAAGTCTCAAAGAAACGTTTCCTCGTAGTTTTCACTGGACGCCTCAATTTCAGACTCTCTGGAAACTGATCTGACGACCTGGGAGAAGTCACCGGTCGCTCTAGTCACACTGTCGTAGGATGGTGGTAGGGACATTAGAGGGTCCTCTGCTGTCTCTTCCGCCTCCACCCCCGCTAGTCCATAGTGGTGTATCATGGAGGCAATCAGCCCCTCTGTTTCTGGAGCATTCTCCACATCCACCACAGTCTCGTAGTTTATTTGTCTATACAGGTAGGATGCCTGCTTCATCTGCCGGCGCACCAGATGCCTCCTGTAACACCTCTGGATGACGATTGCAGACACCTCCTCCAGTTTGTGACGCAGCGTGGAAGTGATGGGTTCGTGGGAAATCTTGGAAGGGTTCGCTATCATGAACTTCTCCTCCATTTGCTGCTTGAGTGCGTCCATTTCTCCCGACTCACCCAGGACTCGTTTTGTGAAGGCAAACAGGATGTCCAAGCAGTGAATCCTGTCCCCGCTGACCATGGGAAGGTCCATTGATATGAGCTTGGACATGTTAGGCCTGGCAATGCGTAGCGGCTCCGACAAATTGTCGGCGAAGTTCGACAGCATGCGGAACTCAATGAACTGCGTGGCTTCAGAATCAAACTTCTCCCAGACCTCGTAAAACATCTCAAAGTCGTCCTCGCTCAGGGGCTCTGTACTCTCCTCTGTGGCAACGCTAAAATTCTCTAGAATGATAGCTATGTACATATTTACCACGATGAGAAAAGAAATGATTATGTAACTGACAAAGAAAGCTATGCCCACTGAGGGGCTGCCACAGTTTCCCCGGGTGTTAGTGCCAGTATTGACAAAGTTAACGTCACACTCGTCGGGGGAGCTGGACATGATGGGGCTCAGGAGGTTATCCCAGCCTGCTGACGTGCTGATCTGAAAAAGGCAGATCATACTATTCCCAAACGTCTCGAAGTTGAACATGTCATCAATCCCGTCTTGTTTTTTCACGTAGGCAAAGTTCGCCATACCGAAGATCGCGTAGATGAACATGACGAGGAAGAGCAGGAGGCCAATGTTGAACAGAGCTGGCATGGACATCATTAAGGCAAACAGTAAAGTCCTTATTCCTTTGGCTGCACGTATAAGTCGAAGTACACGTCCTATCCTTGCCAGTCTGATGACTCGAAACAGGGTGGGAGATACAAAATACTTCTCAATGATATCTGCAAGAACAATGCCTGAAATGAGAGGGAAAGAAACGTGTTTTAATAATACTTCATCCTTTGTGCTGTATTTTAGTATCTTTCAGCGCATTTCTTACATTTTTCTAGATAATTTAATCAGAGCTAATACATACACAGACATTAGTTCACTTCCATCACTGACCGTGTGTTTCCACCTACCAACAATAGACAGAATTATCACCACAAAATCAAAGATGTTCCAAGCGACCGTGAAGAAGTAACAGCGGAGGGCGAAAATCTTAATCAGGCATTCGGTGGTGAAGATCACGATGAAGACCAGGTTGATCTTGTTGAGGATGGACTCCATACGTGCTGACTGCTCATCAGTTTCTACCATCATGGTCACCATGTTGACGATGATGAGCATCATGATCATGATGTCAAAGGCTTGTTGGGACACGAGATCGAAGAAGAAAGCTTGGATGATGTTCTAGGATTGGGAAATACAGACAGATTTCAGGGAATGCAGCTGTAACGTCTGTGAGCAGGGTGACATCCAGGATTAGGCTTGTAAATACAGTCGAAAACAAAACAGTGTTTTCAAATATACATTAAAAACTTCTCTATATTTGACAGTGATATTATTTTACCGCAGGCCTTGGTATTGGCTTCTGTGGCTTCTTTGATCCCAGCTTTTTCATCGCATTGTAATACTTCTTCTGTTCTTCAGTCATGAAAATATCCTGACCACCTAAGTATAAAACAAAAATATATTACATTATTTTTACATTAAAATTTTACAGGGATGATTCTTGTTAAGAGAACAGTGGGATGGTCTACAGTGTGTGAGATGCAGTACAAAAAACATGGACACAATTACACATTCTGAGTGACACTTATCTTTCTTTTCTGTTGGTTGAAATTGTCAATAATGACACCGATGAAAAGATTGAGAGTGAAGAAGGAGCCAAAAATGATGAACACAACAAAATAAATGTACATGTAGAGGTTGATTTCCCTGACAGGTTGTTCCTCCACCTGAAAAATAAGTCAGTAAGTCATTTAATCTAACACGTTTTAACCCAGAGGGAACTGTGGGAGGATAAAAACATACTTACTCCTCTTGAATCAACAGCTGCATACATTATCTCCATCCACCCTTTAAATGTGGCCTAGGATCAAATACAACGTTACGTAACCACTGCGCTTCATGCTGACCTACTTATTTAGACTATGGAGAGACATCATTATAAACTCAGGTGACTTAAAACAAGGGGCACAGGGATGAACGTGACTGAGGAAAGTGTAATAGAGCAGCATCAGACTCACCACTTGCAGAAGGGAAAGGTAGCCGAGGCCCACGTTGTCGAAGTTGACCTTCACCTTCGTCCAGTAGAACTGGGTGTCGTTTATGGAGAGGCACTCAGACTTGTTGTTGACCACAGACACACTGTGGATGAAGCCGGTCCTGTTCACGCACTTGCCGAACTTGCCGGCGAACAAGTTGACTCCCATGATGCTGAAGATGAGCCAGAAGATAAGACAGACGAGCAGCACGTTCATAATGGAGGGGATGGCTCCTATGAGCGCGTTCACCACCACCTATGGAGCAACGAAATGTCGGCCAGACATCATGATCTGCTCGACACCTGCAGATTTACTGGTTGTTAATAGGATTTTATTTGTGTAAAGCAGCAAAGGTCATAGGTCAGATTAAAAAAAAGTGCATTCATGTGGAATGTGCCCTGACAATTTGGCTACCAGGAAGTTCTGAGAACCAATGATAAAGATTAAATAGATTTTCTCTCACCCGCATTCCCTCGAATCTGGACAATGCTCTAAGCGGTCTAAGAGCCCGCAGGGTTCTCAGGGATTTGATAGCAGCAAAGTCAGAATATCCCAGTGAGTTTGCCACCAGGCTTATTAAGGACACCTGTAGGAATCGCAGAAAGACACATCGACTGTGAGAATCATTAAGAGACTTGTGTAATTTAATTCATGTTTGAAACATTGAGAGGCAGCACTGAACAAAGCAATATATTCTTACAGAGGAACTATTGTTTCTCAGTAATTCTTTAACTTTTCATAAAACAAACAAGCAACAAGCTATCATAAAACACAAGAAGAAAACATTTAAAGAGCCATATTTCAGTTTTTGTGTATTCTGGGACATTCCACAGGTAGGAACACAGTGACTTCGTTTTTGAAGTTTAGATTTAGTTTGGTTGATTTCTCATCGTTTTTGAATTTTAGACTTTGCACCACTCTATTCTACATCCAAAACAGACAAAACAAAATGGTATTCCGCTGTTGAATGGCCCTTGGATGAGAGCTATGAATGAACATGGTATGACATAAATGAAAGAAACTGGAAAATTCATGTTATGACTGATGAAAACACAGACAAGTATGCGTATATGGGTAAGTGTCCATGCATGCATACTCAGCTATATATGCATATAAAATATGTATATATATCAAATAGAGTGAGTTTTATAAAGAATTTATGTGTCTCTTTGCCAAATTTGCTGCCCAATTTGCATCCAATATGAGCCAATATGTTATTCAAAACAATTTAGGACAAATAAGGTCCCAATGATGCGTTTTCTTTATAAAAGTCGATTTACACATGTGCTTTTCCAATATATCTAAAGAAGATACTCAAAATTAATTTTCAGAACTCAAGAAGTATTTGGCTCTGTGAGAATACAAAAATAAAAATACAGAAACACAACGAAAGAGAGTAAGCTGGCACTGATAAAAGCATAATAAAACATTCAGTACATCAACTAAACACATCAGTTAGGACACAAATTCATTTAACATCTGTGGCTATAATTGTATAAATCTAAGTGCACCAGATCTTCTGTAGATAAACCTCAGAGTACATGGCATTGCAATTATTTTATGATATAAAAGCCAAGGTCATGTAGTAAGTAAGTAAAAAAAAAAAGGATCACATTTCAGAACAAGTGCGTTTATTTGGGAACAAGACAGTGGCTTTTGATATCGCGAGAGAAAGCACTTACGAGTGAAAATACACAGAAGCTTTTGTGATGCAGATGCAGAAGTTTCCATTCCCAGAGCTCATACTCACCTGGGAACCGCTACCTACAACTTACCCTAACAATAGAGCGGTCTGTGGCAATCTGTGTAACAGCAGGTGAGATCAGAGGAAGTCAAGTCACGCCGCGGGGCGAATGCGTACAATGAATATTCAGTTGTACAGTGTTAGGACTTGTGTGCGATTTCCATTTTACACGTCTGTGTGTATCCGAGTGTGTTTTAGCGAGAAGAAGTAAAAGATGCTGGGTTTCAACCTGTGAATACCACAGTGCGGCACTTACCAAGCAGTGAATCCCCCATAATATAATGCTACACTGAGCTACAGGGAGCCAATACAATTCGGTCAAACACAAGCTTGCATTTGTAGCATTCGTCCATAAATTACAAGATAAAATGGAAGATACATCAAGATATTCACTTACATCCACGATAAGAAAGTCAAGCCAGCACCAGTAGTTGGTGAAGTATTTCTTAAAGCCGTAGGCAGTCCACTTGAGGAACATCTCCAGCACAAAGATGTAGGAAAAGATCTTGTCAGCATATTCCAACACCACCTTAATGACCTTTCTCTTCTCAATGTAGATATCTTCAAACGCCTGCAGCAGAGTAAGAGCGAACCATTATCTCCTAGTACATTAAAGGGGCTGAAGGAACGTGAAGGAACCTTGAGGAGGTGGTGCACAGCAGCCTTACCAGAGCCCCGCTGCTGAGCAGGATCATGAAGATGATAAACGTCTCAAACCAGCTGTGTTCCACGATCTGATAGCAGGTCTTCCTCAGCCTCCACCAGACCTGGCCCAGACCTCGGCTGTTGTCGACGTCACAGCACTGACAGTGCCTCATGCAAACTGATAATAATGTGAAATGTTACACGGAACCACTCAGAATATTTAACACACTTGTACCTGAAGGCGTTTAACACTCACATTCGGGAAAGCATTCCTCTGGCTCCATACTCTCTTCAGCCATCACCGATAAGTTGTCTACCTCCTCCCCAGGCTTCCTCAGGTCCACTGTGCTGCCTTCTGACAGGCTGACCTTCTCCTGAGAAGCAACAAGTTTAAATAAACAAAATGCTGCTGTTTACTCATTTTCTACTGCTACTCCTGTCAGTTCTAGATCACCTTGACTCACTACTTAACCTTGCACACTTTTCGGAGCCTTAATACAATTTTGATGAGATTTTTCACGTGTTGTAACAGCAGCATATTACAAATGATTTATAGGGCAGAGGTGCAGGCCCAATCCTGGAAAATGGAAAATGAAGTGTAATCCAGCATCCACAGGACCTAGGCAATATAATAAGTGTTGCCACTTTGTATTTAAAGACAGAGCAGCACGTGCACCGATGCCCTTTTTATGATCGGAGTAAACTAAGATTGGCACAAAGCGCATCAATACTTTTATGACTTATTAGTTATTAACCCACATTTAGTCGTCACTACAGAATTAAAATGCACCTCCATGCTGAGTGGAGCACGACAGAAAAAAAAGAAAGAGAGAGTCGGCCTGGCTACACTAACCTCAACACCAACAGAAGACAACAAACATGAAAAATGTCATAATGATGACTGTTATTACTGTAGTTATTCATTTTAGGTTTAGGCAGCTTGAAACATAAAAACTGTCCTTGCACCATCCTCTACACCCACTCGCTCTTTTATTATACTCTGTTTCTTTTACTGTAGCCATGCTTTCATTCATCTATTAATACGAGTCAGCCTGCCTCGTGTAATGTCGGTTGTTTGGTATGAAGCTAAACATCTTAAGTTATATTTGTCTCACCAGGTCACTAGTCCCCATCAGAGTTCACCTTGTCTGCCTGACAGATTAAAAGCTTACGCGTCCGGAAAGCCTCCGCATCTGCATCTCCTTCACGGCCCACCCCCAGCGTGTCCCTCTCTCACCCTCAACCTTTTTCACCACGCCTCGTTTTTTCAATGACATGAGCAGCAGCACCAGCAGATGATTAGACTGAGCAACATGGCGGATGTTATTTAGCCTAAAACTGTGAGTCAGCGCACACACACAGGGCTGAGTTGACGCTGAATCCACTAATCCTCCGCAAGAACTTTCCAGACCCGCATCTAAACCACAGCCTGACGAAGCATTATGAAAAAACAGATCAATAAACATTGAAAATTAATTTATCTCTTTTAGAATTACACTGACTAGCAACTTTAGGAAGAACTACACACGTGTACAGACAAGAGACAACAGTAGAGGAAGTCAGTAAAATGCTCATATAAAGATACAAAGAAACAAACTCACTGGCTTATTGTCTTCATCATCTGATGACTCTGAAATCTCCTCCTCTTCAAGAAACTCCACATCTGACTCTCCAGGAGCGATGGGAACGATAACGGTCAGGTTTGGGTTGGTCATGTAGCTGTCCTCTTCTGGTATTATATACTTCTCGCCATAGCTCCCAAAGATTCCTCCATTTCTTTCGACATGATTCCCAACCGGCTTGATGCCCTGACTGCCTTCTTTGGTCTTCTCCTTCCGACCCTTCAGTCCACGATTGAAGAAGCTGGTGATAATCGTGCCGAGCCAGGAGAAGCCGGCATGAATGCGGGCGATCGCGACCTGAATGTTGTTCAAATCGCCGTCTTCATCCGGAGCAGAGAGGTTGTCAGAACTGAAGGAACTGAGCAGCAGGGCCAGGAAAAGATTGAGCACCTGTCGGCAAACAAACATTAAGCTTGATTTTACGAAAAGGCCCATTAGTTTAGTTGAAGGTACATTTTATACAAATTATTGCATGTAAAACGCTCATGCCATCATTTCCCTACATACTGTAGCTTTTGTGTCTGAGGTTAAGTGACATAATGTATGACATGATGCCCCACATATGTCATGAACACCGGTAAATCCTACATGGTATAGTCAAGATGATCTTCTGTAAACAAAAGTGAGACAAACACAAACAAACACATATGGCTTTGAGTGTGTTGAGCTACACGACCGACGTCTGTTAGCTTAGACAGCAGCATCGAGTGTGTGTGTGGTCCATGTATGAACACGGCCTGTGTGCGTGCGTGATGTGCGCAGTTGGTAAGGATCATCTTTAACCACTGAGCCAGTCAGAGACAGGGAGCATGAGCAGATGATTAGTGATGAATGACCTTCGACCTTCTCGCCCCTAAGCATCCTGGATAATCCCTCGGATAAGCTTTCCCACGATTCATGTGTGGTCGTTTCTGTCCATTACATTCTACAAGGAGCACCATTGTGATCTAGACGTGACAAGGCAACAGAGCTACTGCGGAGGCCTCCATCCTCCAGGTGTGACTGTGCTCTTCAGCTTCAATAACTAATACTCACAAAAGTGGACCAAAAACGGTTTTAAACCCTTTGTGACAGACTGATTTCTTCAGCATTGGATTAAAAGTGGGACAAACTAGCATTTAATGGCGCAGGGAACAGAGGGCATGCTGGGAACAGGTGTTTGAACAATATTTAACAGGGACTACACTCAAAGCCTCGCTCCGTTTTATTGAGACAACACAATATTTTAAACTGTTGTGGCGGAAATAAAATGACGATCAATGATCTTATATGTTCTGCTTGGGTCTTCTTAGAGAGTTAGACCAAGAAATTAAAGCTACTCCAAAGAAATCCTGACAATGGATTAGAAAAACTGGACTCAGAAGTAGATTATCAATGCTTTTGAGAGACAAGCATTGATGTGCAGACTGTACACGAGTCAGTGTGAAAATCAATAACCGCTGCAAAGGCTAGAACGGCAGCAACAACCCGCTGTCGCCTTCGCTGATCTTTTGAACGGTACTTAGGTCACAGTTTCACAAAATTGGATTGGATTTTGGATTGGATGAAACGTTGAGTGTCGTTGCACTAAAAGCTCCTCGAGCGCATTGTGCGTCTGTTGCGGCTGCCGTTGGCACGACAGCATGTGCAGATAATACATATATGACTGTGGAGGGACAACAGATGGTTTATTTGCCGTCCAGACATGATCTGTTTTGAAGTCCGCTAATGCTAATCTGGAAGACAAGCGAGCATGACACAGTTACATAATCGCTCCTCTCCAACCACTGTAACCACCATTACTGAATTTGCGAAATTCCTCGCAATGAGGCGCAGTCCGCTCTTTAAGCAGGGCCCGTTCCGATAATGTGGAAACACCAGTGCTTGTTGGTGCAATGTTGCCTAATCCCTGATTACCTGTGACATCATCATGTGGATTTGGATCCCTAGTTACAGTTGGTTGCTCTTACATGCTGCTGAATTTCTCTCTAGGCAGAGGTGTGGTTATCACTGGCCATCAACTCCAATATAAAGCTTAAATTAATGTGCTAAATCGTGTCATATTATGTGTTTTTCCTGAACTTGGATGAAATAGAACCTTCACAGACAGACTAAACTAATTAGACGTGTTGTGTATTTATGTCTTTACTCACCACCAGGTTCCCTATGACCATGACCAGCATGAACACCAGGATGCAGAGGGGCTGCCCAGCCACTTCCATACAATCCCACATGGTCTCGATCCACTCGCCACACAGCACCCGAAACACAATCAAAAACGAGTGGAAGAAGTCCTTCATGTGCCAGCGAGGCAGCTGACAGTCGATGGAAATCTTACACACACAGTCCTGGTAGTTCTTGCCAAACAGCTGCATGCCCACCACAGCGAAGATGAAGACGATGATCGCCAGCACCAGCGTCAGGTTTCCCAGAGCCCCCACTGAGTTGCCGATGATCTTTATGAGAGTGTTGAGAGTGGGCCAGGATTTTGCCAGCTTGAAGACTCGCAACTGAAAGGGAACCAGAAAAAGATGCTACATCTTTGCAAGGGCCTGTATCTTTCAATGTAGGATTCATGTTGCATAATAGATCCATAAGCAAAATCCTGGAAAAGCTTCCTGTTACCAATCTGAATGAGCGCAGGACAGAGAGTCCCTCTACGTTAGAAAGTCCCAACTCCATCAGACTAAGGCAAACGATGACGCCATCAAAGATGTTCCACCCCTGTTGGAAGTAATAATATGGATCGAGGGCAATCAGCTTCAGGACCATTTCAGCTGTAAAGATTCCCGTAAATACCTGGAGAAAAACACAGTGATGGAAATAGTTCAATATTTTGACACAATACCATACCAGTGTTTCTTTTGGACTATACTGTTGTTTTACTTTTATACTTCTCATTATATATATCTCATTTCTTCCATCCACCTTCCTGTTTCAAATCTTAAACACGAGCAGGGTTGATGAGGTTTGACCCTGTTTGACCTGAGCATCACTGGCTACAGAGCATTATCTTAACAAACACGTTATCTTCTCCATGCTCTCGTCTGCTTTTCTGTCAACACTTAGGCAGTAAAGGGTGAAGCGCCGGGCTGCTGCCTCCTGCTTATAATAAAAACCTCTTCTTACCAGATTGCCCACTGAGAGCATGGTGTTGAACTCATCGGTCATGGGGTAGTGCTCCAGAGCCATGAAGAGGGTGTTTAGCACAATGCATATGGTGATTCCTAAATCCAGGAAAGGGTCCATCACCATGAACTTCACCCATTCCTTCATCTGCAGCCACTGGGGGCAGCAGACCCATATCAGGTACTTTTTTGCAAATGTGTACCAGCAGGGATGACACTTTTGCCTTGACTCCTCCAGCTCTGCAAAGACACACTAAGAGTCAATATTTGTCTGTACAATCAGATCAATACGTTCACAAAGTCATAAAAATGACGTCCAGCAAGTCTTAGCATGAAGAATGAAACCAATGGCTTTGACTAGAAATGAATGAATCAAATGAAAACCATTGGTCTACACAATGACAAGGACTCACCATCGATAGCATCACTGAGGAAGCTGACAGAGCTCAGGCCCCTTTTCCTGCGGACTGGAGGAGGCTCCGTCACAGTCGGGGAAGGCTGGAGGAGAAGTCTGGGAACCGTGTCCTCTGAACTGATGGGCTTCTGGTAAACACACATTATAAAGTGCTTTCTTCTCTCGTTATTGTAGGAAGGAAAAACATACTAATGAATACGTTGTGGCCATCACTCACTGTGTCTTCCCTGACCCTCTCCATGCTACGCACGGGTATGGACGTCGGTGTGTGCAGGCCCAAGGAGGTGACTCCATTCTGGTCCAGGGAGACGTTGAGCCGCCCGTTGACGTACAGGCTCGGGGTTAAAACCTGTGAGCAGTGACTCCTGACGCTGCCCGTCCTTCTCTTCCAGGGCGTCACCGTTGAGCTGGCGCGACTCCTGAAGACGTCCCCGTGAACGCTGTACTCGTCGTCAGCGTCGGCCTCCGAGTTCATTCGTGTCCGGAAGGCGCTGAAGATGCTGATCTGGCTTCCTCTTCTGGTGCTGAGCGGGTGAGAGGAGAGCGTAGCCAGCAGAGGGTGGACTGGCAGAGGAGACGGAGGAGGCTAAAGAGACCAAGCGCATATATTAGACCCTAGAACATTAAAGGCTGAGAGAACATTCAGTGTGACTGTTGACTGCTGCACCATTGGCTCCTCTGGTGGGTCACACTTCTCTTCTGCAGCTTCTTCTGCTGTTTCCTCTGACAAAGCCCTGTGAGATCTTCTTCTTCTACTGCTGCTTCGCCGTATACTTCCTGCCTTCAGGCAAAAAGGAGACAACTCTGGGGACAATACGGAGTCTGTCTCCTGAGCTTGTCTTCTTACTGCCAACTATGCATATAAAGACAATATTACTCAAATTATATCTTTTTTTATTTGTCCTCAGCTGAGAAGAAGTGAAAGTCTTGAAAGTTTGCCTTGCACCTACTCTTTGCTCTCTTCGCAGGTGTTCCATTGCCAGCTGAAACTCCCTCTCCTTCTGCCAGGCCTCAGCAATGGTTGCCTGATTCTGCTCCTCGTAGGCCATGGCCACGACAGCCAGAATCAGGTTTACCAGGTAGAAGGAGCCCAAGAAGATCACCAGCACAAAGAATATCATGTAGGTCTTCCCTGCCGATCTCAGAGTCTGAGGGGAGCAGGCGCGAAACAAATTGTGAAAAACAAATTCACAACCTGATTCATAAGATAAGATAAATAAAAATTAAAGGTAGAAAACCAAAACACAGACTGAGAAGTGAAATGATTAGTGTCACTTTTAAGTATTTTAATTTGCTGAAGCATTAAATTGAGTTGAACTATTACAGTATTTGTAGTAAAGTGTGTGATAAACTACCACAGTATTTCACACAAGATTCAAAATTTGCACCTGGTGGAACAGTTTTTCCCAGTAGTCTTGTGTCATGAGACGGAAAAGGGCCAGAAAGGCCCAGCCGAACGTATCAAAACTGGTGTAGCCATAGTTTGGATTTCTTCCTACTTTTAGGCAGTCAAATCCATCTGGACACTTCCTGCAACGACACAGACAGACAGAAGACAAATGTGGGAGAAGACAAATCTGCTTCGCGTTCGAGCGCACGCAGCTGGGACGGACAGACGTAGCCGTGTTAGCGTGCCGGCTGTTTTACCGGAGTCAAAACCATCTCCAGTATCTACATGTAGCCCTGTGGCCTTTGACTTCACAGGAGAGAGAAGAGGATGAGTCAGTAAGTACGTACACAGCTATCATCACCATTATTTCAGCTGAACAGGGCACTTGAAAATTTGTTCCAGGCCGGAACACTAAAATGCACTGGAGCAAAAAGGGATTATCTTGAGCCAGATGGGTATCAAATTGCAGTTCAAAAATGTTCAGCTCGATGCCTCCATCTCTCATCTTCATTGTTACAATAGCGGCATTACAGCAAATATTTAAGTCCAGCAGCTGAGAACAAGCTGGGCTGCCATGTCAATCTGGGTGCGGAATAATTTCGTAATGGCTGGCAAACAGCTGGGAGGGAGAGGGATGCTGAGGGAACAGCTGTAGGTCTCACCAACCTGCCAGCTAAGCAGGAATGCTCGCTCAAATCCTGCAGCCAGGAGAAACGAGGCTGCGCGAGGCCAGCGACATCTTCCTGTCGGGCTGTTCCTCTGCTCCATGTCTCACGCTGTCACTAATCTTTTCCCCTCTGTTAATCATTAGGACTCACTCACCAAACCTACACACAGTTCAGAGCAAGTCCTCAAACAGCACAGCACTGCTAAAACTGTGAATTTGTCAAAAGTGAGTATATAGGCACATATCTATTGTGTATATACTTATATAATGGCGTTAATATTCATCCCTATTTTAAGCCTTTTCCATCAATGTATAATTTGTGAAAAAACATTGGTTATATGGACCAGAAATCACTGGATGCATGTTCAGATACTGTACAGTAGCAGCTTTCTACAGACTGGTTACTGATCAATTCCACAATGAAGAGGCCACATGCACAAACATTCATTCATTCATCTTCTTCCCCGTAGGGGTCGCGGGTGTGCTGGAGCCTATCCCAGCTGTCTATGGGTGAGAGGCAGGGTTCACCCTGGACAGGTCGCCAGTCTGTCGCAGGGCCACACATATAGACACACAACCCGTCACGCGCTCACTTACACCTACGGGCAAGGAGAGAAGCCACGCAGACACGAGGAGAACATGCAAACTCCACACAGAAAGGCCCCCGGAGACGGTGCTAACCACCACACCACCGTGCCGCCCTACGCACAAACTCATGATAACTCACTGGCAACTACAATATACAACTACTGTATAAGAACGTGAGACTTGTCTTTAACTATCAGGCTTATGTGCCAGAGGTTTCATTAGTAAGTGCTCTGGTGACTGTTTAAGGGTTTATCCTCAAGGATAAACAAACATCCACAGCCAACATAAAGCATTAAATATGGTATGCTTCCATATTCATTTTCAATCATCTCTCTCTCTCTCTCTCTCTCTCTCTCTCTATATATATATATATATATATATATATATATATATATATATATATATATATATCCCATACTGCATTAGTCAAGAATGACATGTATTTATTAAAGTCTAAAGGCAATTTAATCTCAAATAGGTACGACTGCTGTAAAGCCTTAGCAAGCATTTTCCGTTTGAGAGCACGCTGCCAATTTCCTGTAGTTGGTGCAACAGAGCATCTGTCAATTGCACTACAGTGTTTTCTTCTGTCCTGGGTGGGGCTGAGGTGGTGGGTCCTGTCTCGGGCAAAAGTTGAAACTGTCTATACTGGACAGTCATAATCCTTGATGCACAGTGGCTTTAAGATGCAGAGGATAAGCATCTGCCCAAACTCTACAGCAGCAATAAGAAATTGTGTGCATGTGTATGTATGTGTGTGCGTGTGTAGTGTGTTTTTGCAAATGTGTGTTGACTCATGTCTGTGTGTGTTTGTGCTCATGTGTGTGTCATCATAATGTATCCAAAGCTTTAATTTGGAAATCTACTCAGGGATTACTTGTTGGAATACACTCAAAAGATTAAGCATCCTCTATGTTTTACGTCCTCCATCCTGACCTGCTTAATATCTTGCCCGTCTCCACAGCCGGCCTCAGAAAGATCTAAAATGTCACAGAAGGCAAAAGGCTGTCTCAATCCCTTTCACTGAGACATAAGTTAACCTATGTTAGATTGACCTCAGAGTCGAGACGCAGTGTTCCGCAGTTTGATGTCCCTGTGGATGTAAATACATTTTTTTTAAATGCCATAAATACCAGATGACTGGAGATGACAGAGCAATATTGAACTTAACGCAAATCCTACTCATTGTCATCTCGTGTGAAGCCTTTAGGCCGTTCTTAACACTTAAGTGGGCTTTCGCAGCTTCACAAATGGAATAAGCGCGAACAAAAGGCACCACATCTAAAAAAAAAAAAAAAAAGCCCAACTGCAGTAACTGTGATCTTAGTGACCTACTATTTAGTGGAGTTTGATGTCATTTCCTCCTGCATGTCTTCATCCTCTGTTTGCTCTGACTTGAGCACCAACGACCGAATCAGATTGTGCGTCTTGGGGGATTAAGTTCCTGTGTTTTTGGAGGGTGAGATTAAAACTAAAGGGTGGGCTGCATCCTGATGCCAGGGTTGAGGCAAACTTCACTCCGACTGTTCTATTAACTCATTAAATCGGTGACCCACGCTGGCGAAATTGCATGTGTTATTTAAAAAAAAAACAAAACTTACAGCGGACTAGCGATACCTACTGATAGCTGTTACATCATCAAGCCTAATATCAGTATTTTATCAGTAATTTGCTATCGGCCATTATCTTGTATCATTAACTGAAGCACCTAATGGAAGCCATTTGTTGAAGCTGCGGGATTTCAGATTCACACAGATGGGTATTTAGTTCACTATAACCCTTGAACTGGGTCTGGCATGGGCAGAGTCATCCTGTTGTGCTTGTTTCAAAAGCATTTGGATTTATAGGATTATTCAGTGCGTAGGCTGAGTAGCAATATTTGGATGGTTTCACACTGTGCCTTTGATTGGGAACAAAGTCTGTCACATCACTGACAAAATAGCAGCTATGCATTTTTACATTTAGTGACATCACAGCTCAAAAGCCCAGAAATATTCTGGATACATTAAGATCACTAAGATAATTTCCACAACTGCTCCAGGTATTGATTAAACATCATCTATCAATGAATCTGTTTTCTGGTTCTTACGCTATTACAACCACATGCAGATGCCACATCCGCGGACATTATTAGATATTCTAAGCAATATGATATTATGCAATAGATTAACAAGCAGGACACTCACTTACCCTGCATCACTTCCATATCCACATATTAAGGCATCCTTTGCTCCTTCGATTTTGTAGAAATTATCTAAGGAAAATCGAAGAGGATTTATAATATTGATTTTTCTTCTACCTTTATTGTTATGTATTTATCATTTTTGGCTGACCTTCGCTGCTGAGAAAGTCCTCCCTCGAGCTCCAGGTTCTGTTGTTGCAGATGAAGGTTTCGTTGGGGCTATAGGAAGAGTTGATGCAGTGTGCGAGGCTGCGAACGCACTTTTGCCGCAGGAGCCCCATGAAAAGTTGCAGGCCAATAAGAGCAAACACGCTGAGACAGAAGACAGTGAGGATCATCACATCTGCCAGTTTCTTCACAGACTGGATCAAAGCGCCAACAATAGTCTTCAGACCTTGATAAAGACACAGAGACATTTTTGAAATTAGTTTTACATACGTAATGAAAACATATATATGTGTGTGTGTGTATATATATAATTACTTGGAATAGCTTGAGCAACTGACCTGGAATAACTGAGATGGTTTTGAGTGCTCGTAGGACTCTGAAGGTTCTTAAAGCAGAGACATTTCCAAGATCGACAAACTCTGTCACATATCTGAAATTTGAAATTAAAATTAAAGAAAGTTTATTGACCTATGTGACCTTTTATTCTCACCAGCTTGAATTACACAAAAGAGTTGACTGGAACCACGAACACCAGCGTTAAAGGATAAATAAATAGGATTTAAAAAAGCTTAAAGTTACAAGATGCATCTTAATCTCCTGAGCCCATGCGTCCGTATCTGGAGGTCTGGAGTGCGCACAACTTATGGTACACTAAAAAACTTCACGGATACGCTGCAGCCTAATCCAGCTGTCACTGGGGCAAGAGCCAGGTTAAACCCTGGACAGGTTACCAGTTTATCACAGGGCCGCATATAAAACCCATTCACACTCACACCTACAAGCAATGTAGAGTCTCTGATTAACATGACAGAAGAGAAAAGTCTGAATCCCGGGTAATTTTTGCTGTGCCGTACCACTAAGCCACCGTAGTGATTCATCTCACCAACAAAACTGGATCGTGTCAGTTCGAAGCAAAAACCTCAAGCTGCCTGAACTTTTAGGCTTATCTGACGTTAAATATTTATTTCAAATGAGACACAGCTAAGACATTAAAATATAAATATTGCCCATAATACAAAAGAAAAGCAGATGTATGATAACCGTAAGAAGAAATTACTTCAGAAAAGAAGTCACAATAGTTTTCAGAGATGTACATCCAGCTAAAGTGATTTGCTTTTGTTTCCAAACAAAGCTATATTTCTTTCAGGATGATTGTCTCAGACAATGCAACAGCACTGAGAGGTCACTGGTCTAATCTGCAACCATCATGGGTAGTAAGTCACGGCACAGAGATCTCTGACCTCCACAAGAGGCTTATCACCAGTCACACTGACCATGGTCACTTTGACATTACAGGAAAAATGGAAAGACACAATAGGTGGTGGGTTGTGTGCGTTTCATTACAGTCTTAATGCAAAATATGCCCCAAATCTAATATTACTCACGCCATGACAATGACCGTGAAGTCCAGCCAGTTCCACGGGTCTCTCAAGAACGTGAACGGCACTATGCAGAATCCTCTTGCTAATATCTTGATCGCTGACTCGAAGGTGTAAATGGCAGTAAAAGTATACCTGGAAAAAAAACAACCAGTGTCACGACTGAACACAAAAAACAAACCTAAACCGCAGCAAATAAGGGGACAAATCATCTGTACAAGTTTAAATGGGAGTGATGTCAATGCAACGTATGCAACAACATGAACAGCATGCTGCAGGCTGAGACAAGCCTTCGATGATAACAGCATGCAAACTGTTTGTATAACGTCCCAAACCCACGAACTATTCCATGCATCATGTTACTCACATGTGTACAGATTCTTCACGACTCACTGATAAAGCAACAAACCCCAGCAAAGTCTCACATTAGAACATTTGTATTGAAGTTTTAGGACAGATAAAATCCTCAACACTGCATGTACTCACTCCAGATACTTGGTCCATTGCGCTGGGTCCGACATGGCCATGAAGCAACAATTGGTCAGTATAGTGAACATGATAAACAAGCTAAACAATGTGGAACAGAGGTTAAGGAAAATGCAACCAATCGCACACTTTATTGTTTAGTAATTTCATTTAACGGGATGGGAGTGTACAGAGCATTATGTGTCTGTCCAAATAGTCCTGAGCCCGGCTGTATCTGTTTTAGGATAAACCATCCCTATGTGTGGGAATGGCATCACCACGTTCAGCGTTCCAGTGATCGATAATATTTTGTAAGCTATAACACGGAGGACTTCCAGAGAAAAGATTCCCTCCTGCATGTGAAGTACAAACCAGCTGTCTGAGAACTAATAGAGCCGTCACATGATGTGAAATCTCCTTGCTCTTATTTCATTTCGGAGATTAAAAGAGGGATATGAGGGGATTTGGTTTGTGATGCCAGAGAGGACCATTACAAAGCTGTTTCAAAATTGGGACTCTGAAAAAAAATCCAACAGAAACCTACACAGAGAATCTGTAAATATTAGAAATTGGCTTATCTGCCTGTATGAGATGCAAGCAGGAGCATCTAGACTCTTTCCAACATAAAAGTAATAGTGTGTGATCAACTTTCCCTACTTATATTTCCTCAAAAGGTACATTGACACAGTAATGCTGTTTCTATCGTCAAAAAACGAATCATTTGAAGGGACAGAGTGAAAAACAACCAGCTGGTATTATATGACGTGTCCGTCACAGGCACTCAGAAAGGATATGAATGGACTAAGATTTTGATGGCAATTGTTCGGATGAAGTGAAATGGAGTAAAGATGTAAAGTGCAGATGTGGCACTGAATCTGAAGATGGCTTTTCCTTTGTTGAGGACTATAAACGTCTGCAAAGAAAACAGAAACAGTACGAGTAAGAATACAAGATGTGAAGAATAGTAAACAACATTAACTATTCTTTAGTACTAATGTTACACTATTCCTCGTAATAACTAAACAAATGCAAAATAATTTCCTAAAAGCATTATTCCCTTTATGTACAAGCATAGCCGCAGCTCAGAGCCGTTTCTAAACACAGCAGGGCTCTGTCTATTATCTGGGTTAACTTTGGCCTCCAAGAAAGCAAAGGGTGTTCGTTTTCACAGTGAGTGAGGCCATTTGAGATAATGGAAGCAACTCCAAAGCGGGCTGAACCTTTCCCCAACAGATGTGTCATTTATTTAAATATTTATTCATCTTTGGATAATCCTCCCATCCAGCAGGGCTTCACATGCCAAAACAAAGAGACCCTGAGAATGACTGCCACGTCCTCTCTCATCGTTCCATAAGCGGCCCATTAATGGGCAGCAGCCTGATCTACCAACTCTGCAGAGCTAACATTTTCTAATCTCATTTCTGCATCCGCAAGAGAGTCACGCTGGCTTTCCCCTCAACTAGCTGCTCTAAAACACCACGTCACAGTTTTGAACCTGCCTATTTAATCATTTGGAGTCATTTTTCTAATGATCTGTACTCAGCACCTCAGTAAAAACATTCATCCAGCGCAATACATACACACCCTCTGGTTCTTGTAATAAAACGGATCAATGTCTTCCAGCGGCACTCCAATGAGTTCTGGAGGAATGTCGCCGTAGATGCGCGGCAGCTGCTTGCCTGCCTCCAGGTCGGCCCTGGGTTTGGGCGGCTCGGCGTTCCTGTGAGTCTCCTTGCAACCCTTGGTGTTCTTGGCCCGCTCCTCCGCAATCCGCTGCTCCAAGGCAGCCAAGGATTCGCGAGTGAACCGCCGCAAGCCATCAGGACCCGTTGGTAACAGCATGGCTGCCATCTTTTCATCCTGATTCTCCTGTACAAGAATTTACTTACAGCTGCAGGTGGCAAAGACAAAGAGCAACAAGAAGAATGAATGATAATATTTAAGAATGATAACATAGCTTCCTTTAAGTCTGATTTATAGGATTATTCAGTTATTATTTATATGTGAATATGACTTGAATTCAATATAAAATAACAACCACATCTTGAAAAACAGAGTGTTTGTTTCTCTACCCCCAAGTGGTCAATAAAACATTTGTGGGACTTGAACAAATACACACAGACACTATAATTTAAAGTCAGAAGACAACATTGCATCGGTTGTCTCTGATGAGAAGAATTGTCTCAGTTTGCTGAATAAAAGAACTTGCAACAAGCTGAGTAAATGTCCATCATTCAGCATCTGTATTTTAAAGGCTGAAAAAACACTGCAGCTATTTTTCTGTTGGTGCTGAGGTCCAGAAACACGATGTAAGTTCTTTACCCTTCGCGCTGACCACAAGCTTTCTGTTACCCAACTGTCTCTGTCAAACTAGGCCAACCATAGTTCTGAGTCACAGGGATTAAGGCTGCAGCCTGTAGCTCTGACCAAGGGTTTTCACCAGTGATGATTTAGCTTGGCCACCACTTGTTGTTTGCTCCCACCAAACTGGACGAGACAGCAAGGCCGGGACATTAGCATGCGCTTGCACACGCGACGCTGAGCAAGATGCAAATTCTAAAAGCGATATTCGCCTCCACTCATCCAGCGGACACATAACGTTTTAATTGAATTTAATGAGTCGTGTGTCTGGTAAACAAATATTTGTCAAATTGTCACTTCCAGATCTGGGTTTGTCCTCCATCAACTCCTGAGGGAAATTCTGTATATGTTTCTCCATCCGTCATCCATCACGACGCTTATCCCGCTGAGGGTCACGGGGTGGCTTGAGCCGCTCCCACTTGTCATTCTGTTAGCTTCTGAGTGCTCCACCATATTCACCGGCCTGCTAGCTGTGCCTGCCCGTTGTTTAGTCAGGAGCAGCAACAGTCACTTCCACCATCACACTGAGCACCAGCCAAGTACCTTTCACCATATACAGGGAAGATGGAAAAGTTTATGATAAACTTCTGTCACAGCGGTGTGGCTCTACTGTGATCCACCAGGTCGTCCCTCCCCTCTGCCTGCTGCACTGTGCCACAAACTGCACAGTCCTTCAAGTGCCAGTTATTATGAAATTACAAGGAATGAACTGGAAACAGGTGGAGTCTCACCTTGAGCCAAGTGTTATCATTGATGTGAAATCAGGGCTTTATCAAACATGAACAAAGCATGAGGACAGTTTGCAGGTAATCTGATCTGATCACAAAGCCACTATATAAATACACTCCACGTTTTAGACATAGACTGAGTCTGATATTGTAATAACTGAAAAAGCTTTACCAAAGAGAGGATTACGTTCCTACGCCCCCGTCTGATGGAGAAATACCATTGTATCCTTGTCATATTGACTAAGCTCTGTGAGTTTTCCATCTCCTCCTGTCCTGAAATGCATTGATCCCTTCACACGTTCAGCCAGACGCTAGTTATCTGCTTTCCCTTGATCTGCTTATTTGGCCCAAGTTGATCTCAGATCAGCTCGTCTCATAAACAGAATCCAGTGTTCTGTATACGGTACATAAATAGGTTATGGGCCCTTTGCAAAGCTACAAAGCAGATAAACTGTTTCAAAGCATTGATATGTCAAACGTTCACAATAATTCTCCTATGAAAGGTAAAAGTAGAGAAGCTGACCCAGCATGAAAATGCACTGTACATTATGAATCTGCATTAAATATGCAGTGAGATATGTGTCGAGTTGGATTTGCATCAGCTTACATAAGGGAAGAAATACTAGTAAAAAAATGAACAGAGGGAAACAATATTTTAGTTGAATGAAATTTAATTCCCACATCAGCCAGATGTGATATGATCATCATCACTTAAATAATCATGATGATTAGACTGAAAGTAGAGCAGTGTCATTAACTGCCGGTTTTGACATGCACACGTGTTTTGTAATACTAATGTTTTAAACTCCCAGAACGGGAAGGTGAGGAATCGTTAGGCTCAGTGTGTCCATGAACAAGATGCTGCCTCACTTTGACAACTGCTGGAAAACTGGACAACTATGTAAGATCAATAAAATGAATAATGATAATAATAACACAACTTCTTGCAATCGTTGCTTCAGAAGTCACTGTTAAGCACAAACGTTATGTCTGGACGTCTTTCTTGCTTAAAGGAAAGAGGACATGCACAGCTTACAAAGCTGCTGCTTACGGAAAAAAATTCTGTGTTCATAACAATTATCTGTTGAAATAAAACAACTTCTCTTTTCTCCGTTGCATTTGTTCAGGGACTAAAACCTTATTTTAAAGTTCTTCTAAAGTGCTCAGAGCTGATGCTCAGCAGTTCTGTCACATCACTTCAATTCCCTAGATTCATCTTCTTACTGTGACCTTCAGGGATGTGTTTTGAGTCCAGAAGGGACCAGAGACTTTACGTTTTACTTTAAAACGTCAATCTCTTTTCTCAGCCGCTTATTATTCTGTTACTAGACCTGATACCTACCTGACGCAGTGGCTCTCATCTAACAGCCTGATCTGTGAAATAGGTAGAACTCTAACAAAATTGCAAGAGGATTAATTGGCTGTAAGACCAGGCTGCTCCATCTGAAATGACTATGTTGTTCCTATGATAATCCAACACGTGCTTTCATCCTATTCTTATTTTGGAGCCCAATAAGTTATCTATTGTGGTCTTTAATGTCCGAGTAGCTTCTGTTGCTTGATTAAATGTTACGTTTCTTATGTTATGTCTCTTCAAATGTCTTACACAGGAGTTCATTTTGTTTGTTTGCTGTTTCATGATTTGTCTGGAGTCCTGCAGGACTTTTGTGATCATAAGTGCACAGACTGATGACCTACTTATATTCCAGTGTAATTCCAGCAGATTGCCTAAATACACAGGTTACAGCAGGTACAAGACCTGCAGGGAGGCAGGGGTGGTGTTTTAAGCCAGACAAAAGTATCTCATTAATAAGAAATGCTTTTTTTAAAAAAAACAAACAAGGAGCACTGTCCAAAACCGCGACATGTTGAAAATATGAGTCACATCAGTTATTTTAGAGGATCAAGGTTTTAAATGTCACGTTCTAGTTTTAGATCTCAAGTAAAGAGGGGGAAAAGCCCTTAGTCGCATATCATTATGTAACGTTTCATCCTCTGCAATTATAGAAACTGTGAAAGACGACGAATTATTAAGTTAACTTTGAAGACACAAAAACAAAAGAGCTCGATAACAATGATTGTGTGGCTGTATTTAGTGTTTTTTTATATTTTACAGGCTGTTGACAAGCATTAATGCTACAAAACAGTACTTGAATATTACTTTATTTGCATCATAATTAGTTTAGCCTTATTCTTATTTACTTGACGAACTTCTGCAGTAGTTTATTGTCGTTGGTCAGAGTAAAAACAAAGACAACCGAACAAAAGTAATTAACAATCTGTGCGTTTTGACTTTCAAACACGTAAAAAAAGGTTCAAATTCGTGCATACTTACATATGAAAATCTGAGATTTACAGCATCATTTCCAGAGTAAAGTTCTTGAAGTTTCAGAAAAAACAACAGCCAAACCCTCCGCGCAAAATCCATGTCTTCAAGGCTTATTCCGCTTCATGATGGTCAAACACTTCAAAGCAAAGTTTAAAACAGACTTTTGCACGAACGGGTCTAATCACCTTACGTTGGACATTTTGAACGCGGTCCTGTGTGCGACACAGAAGTTGTTCCCCCTCTTTCCATTTAAGCGGCTTCTTCGTTTTCATCCCACGGTGGAAAGGTCCCGAGCCGCAAAAAGAGGAGAGGAGGCTGCGCTGTCTTCAGCACAGACGCACCTCGATTTGCCCTTGAGCCAAAAAAAAAAAAAAAACGTGAGGGCGGGTGGAGGATGCTGCTGGACCGCAGAGGATTACATCTCCTTTACACACATCGAGTTAGGGGCGTTTAGAAACACAAGCCGCTGTCCTGTTCCACCAAATCAGGAAACTGAAGAGAGGACGAAGAGGAAACTGAAACGCTACATTTTAATTTCCCCACTTTTATATGTTCTGGATCTGCTATGATGATAACGGTTTTGATCGGCGTTTGGAAACTGATTTAACATTCTGGGCCATGTGCTGCAACAATGTAACTTTAAACTTTAACTTTAAACTCTTCTTTGCTGGATTTATGATCACAGCTTGGATAGCTTTTATTTTGTGTTTCCAGTGAGGTGCAGTGGTTTCGGATTAACCTGTTGTAGCCCACGCGTTGTTAATATGTCATTGCACCCTCTACTGGCTAGTGACATGTAAAAATAGAAAATATTAAACATGAAATATAAAGACATAAAAGTGGGAAGTGTCCTAAATGAAGTGATAACGTTCAAGTGTCTACATGTATAATCAGAATGAGAGGGGGTGAAATGCAAGTTTCGTTCCGGGAACGTATAGCGTCGTTTAAAACTACATTACCCACAAGGCATAGCTGCATATGTTTTCTTTTTTTTTTCCGGATATAGCATCACATGAATTGACTGTCAACATGCAAGATGGCCACGCATCATAGGCAAAATGCTGCTGGGCGGAGGAAAGTACAGGTAAATTAAAATAGTTTGTGTTGGTGCTAAGTGTGTAGCAGCGGCAGCAAGAGTGTCTTTGGCGCAAACACGTGCTCCACGGTTACTTGTCGGGACGCAAAACCCGCTCGTGGAAGGCAGTGTAGCCGTTATGAGTCATGATCACTGAAGCCGGCTAACCGCGTTAGCTTAGCATACGTTAGTGGTTAGCACAAGTGGCTAACATCGGCGTCAAAATGACTACGTGCTCGTGTGAAGGATTCACACGTGAAATGCTTTGCACTGTGCCCGCAGAGCTCGCCCGCGAACGCCAGCGGACACGTCGCCGTTGTCGCGGCGCTTGCTAGCTTTGTTGCAGCGTAAAAGCTAGCCTAGCTTCACTTTGTGCCCGGGCTTGGTCTAATTGCTGGGAGCGCGTATACGTATCAGCGGTTCGGACGTGCACTCAGCCAGACACATTGCAACCGAATCAAAGCGCGCTGCACGTCCTCAATCTCTAATAACCGCCGTATATAAACATACCGATTTATTCACAGTGTAATTTAGTTAGGCTGCGCGTTTATGTATGTATTCTCGCAATCCACGCGCACGAAGCTCGGCGGGGTTAAATCTTCACAATAAATCTAATAATACACTCAAGGAAGTAGCGGCGCCTTCACTGTTGTCACTGTGTTTCAGGTGTCTTATGTGATTAGAGACGAGGTGGAGAAATACAATCGAAATGGGGTGAACGCGCTCCAGCTTGACCCGGCGCTGAACCGGCTCTTCACGGCTGGCAGGGACTCCATCATCCGGATATGGAGCGTCTACCAGCACAAGGTAACACTTACGATGTTCTAATCCTGTAATACAAATAGAAAGTTAACTAATAATTTAGGCATCAGTGTTGTCACGTGCAAGGATATTTGCAGTTTAACCGTTTTGTCATTGTAGCAGGACCCATACATTGCCTCCATGGAGCATCACACAGACTGGGTTAATGACATAGTTCTCTGTTGCAATGGGAAAACATGTGAGTTTAATCGCAGCTGCTTTGCTCAGAATAAAGATATGTTGCGCTGTAGTTTGCAGGATCCGGCCGCCTGCCGTGCTCACTGGATTTGTTTCGCTTCCAGTGATATCGGCCTCGTCCGATACAACGGTCAAAGTGTGGAATGCGCATAAAGGCTTCTGTATGTCAACGTTACGCACGCACAAGGACTACGTGAAAGCTCTGGCCTACGCTAAAGACAAGGAGCTGGTGGCATCGGCAGGCCTGGATCGGCAGATCTTTCTTTGGGATGTGAACACACTAACCGCACTCACTGCTTCCAACAACACTGTCACCAGTAAGCAGCATTTGTACATTAACTAAGTTCCTGTAATGGCTTAAAGTTTTCTGTGTGATATTTTGTATTTGTCAACATCTTCTGTTCTGTCTGCCACAGCCTCGTCACTGAGTGGGAACAAGGACTCTATCTATAGTCTAGCTATGAACCAGATGGGCACAGTCATTGTGTCTGGATCCACAGAAAAGGTCTGTGTTCCCATCAGTGAGAGACACACAGACACATACACACAAAATATAATTTATTCAAACTTAAAGCTGTAATTGAATCAATTAAAAATCAAAGTAAAAGACCACAAATTTTCAATTTCTTTTGTACTAGTTGTATGACTGGTGTCTGATCTCTTCGCTGCTCTTGTACTAAAATATCCACGTGCCTCTTGCTGGAGGAGTGTGACTAGGTGTTATAGTCTGAAAATTAAAAAGCTCTCCAGATGACATCATCTGGAGCAGTGCGTAGTCTTGATGTGATGTAGGTTGCTGTCTCAGTTGTTATGTATCGTTTGGTTATTTCTGCTTTCTGGGTCATGTGCTTGTCAGGAAATGTACTAAACAACGTGTACATTTTTATTGTTGTCTGTGCTCAGGTGTTTAATTTTAATCAATAGGTTAATATGCTGAGTACCTTTTTATGTTGGATGTTTTCCCTTGGACATCTTTAACAGATTAATGGGATTGTTTAATGCAAATATAGTTACAGAAAAAGTCAAGTTTTATTGATGACTGATTCGAATGTTTCCTTCTGTCGCTTGCTGTCTCAGGTTCTGAGAGTATGGGATCCTCGCACGTGTGCAAAACTGATGAAGCTAAAAGGTCACACAGACAATGTCAAATCATTGCTGCTGAATCGAGATGGCACTCAGGTCAGTTAACGTCTTTCTAATGAGCCGCGGTAAGAAGCTGTTAAGCGAAATGTTCCGGACCTGAACCCGCTTCTGTTTGCTGTTCTTCATGACACAGTGCTTGTCGGGCAGTTCAGATGGGACCATTCGCCTGTGGTCACTCGGTCAGCAGAGGTGTATTGCCACCTACCGCGTGCATGATGAGGGTGTGTGGGCCCTGCAGGTCAATGAGGCCTTTACACACGTCTACTCTGGAGGCAGAGACAAAAAAATCTACTGCACTGACCTACGTAACCCAGACATCCGTGTGCTCATCTGTGAGGAGAAGGCCCCCGTGCTGAAAGTAAGAATTCCACTTTGTGAAGCAGTGTACCTCCACTGTTAAGTTTGTACTTTCTACATGGAAATGTAACAAGATTTGCAGCATTTTTTTTATCACACTTCAGTGCCTTCAGCTACTGTCAGTTTACAGTGCAAATGTAAATACTGACTCATTCCACAAACTATTTTACTTCATTGAATGTTATTTTACAAAACTTTCTTTACCCACACAAACATTTCTTTATGTGCATGCAATATTTGTTTTTTAAAGTTGAAAGAAAAATATTATAGAATAACCCTGCTATTCTCTTTGGTCAGTCCTCTGCTCATAGCTGACCATGTGGAGTCATTCAACCTTTTGCTGTATGTCTCATTTTGCTCAGATGGAACTCGACAGATCTGCTGACCCACCTCCAGCAATTTGGGTCTCCACCACCAAGTCATCCGTTAATAAATGGGTAAGCATGCGTGCCACCTCTGAGATCACAGTAATCTGACCTCGGCTAATGTTATTTAGCTTTAATTCACATGTATAAAAACAACTAAAGCTGGTTCAGGATTGAAGGTGATACACAAAAGCTATTTAAGTTATATTGACCTGCAAGGACGCATGAGTATGTGATTAAGACATATTCATTATATATATTAATTATTACATATAATTGTTTGCAGTCTCTAAAGGGAATGCACAACTTTAGATCATCAGGGGAGTATGACAACGACTGCAGTACCCCCCTGACACCACTGTGTACTCAGCCAGAACAAGTTATCAAGGGTAAAATTGTTTTTAATGCTCTTTATATTTCTTTGAATTGCACCAACCACCAGTGTTTTTTTCTGGGATATTTTGTAAAGCAAAGTTGTTCCTTTTGTTTGCAGGAGGTGCCAGTATTATCCAGTGCCACATACTGAATGACAAGAGACACATACTCACCAAAGACACCAACAACAATGTGGCTTTCTGGGATGTCCTAAAGGTACTCCACTTGGTAGTTACAATATCAATACTTGTGGATAAGTGGAGGTATCGTTATTTCTTCCAAGCCATTGTGAATCTGGTTATCTGTGGTTTGTGCCATGACTTGATGTCTGTTTGACTTTTAGGCTTGTAAGGGTGAGGATTTGGGAAAAGTGGAGTTTGATGAAGAAATTAAAAAGCGTTTCAAAATGGTCTATGTGCCAAATTGGTTCTCTGTTGACCTAAAAACTGGGGTGAGTTGAGATCCTGGCAATTTGAAATTTGTCTTTGTCGTGCAGAAACATTTTGTGAGCCTGGTTTAGTGGTTTTGAAGTCATGCCAGGGTGTTTTTCTTTTTGCTTGGTGCTTCTTAGATGCTCACTATCACTTTGGATGAGAGTGACTGCTTCGCTGCATGGGTGTCTGCAAAGGATGCTGGGTTTTCAAGCTCTGATGGCTCTGACCCAAAGTGTAAGTGTGTATCTAAACATATCTTTTTATACAAATAACATTAACTTGGGTGACGTTTATCTAAATTTTGATTTGCGTTTGCAGTGAACTTGGGCGGGCTGCTACTGCAGGCTTTGCTGGAGTTCTGGCCTAGGACTCGCATCAACCCCATGGACGAAGAAGAGAACGAGGTGAATCATGGTAAGGAGACGCTTGACAAGCTGTTGACTGAGAAATGACCAACGACAATAAAACCAACGACATCATTGCGCAGTTTCTGTCAGAAACATTGTGTTCTTGTGCTCACAGTGAATGGAGAGCAGGAGAACAGGGTCCAGAAGGGAAATGGATATTTCCAGGTGCCACCACACACGCCAGTCATCTTTGGGGAAGCAGGAGGTCGTACTCTATTCAGGTAATGCTTATCTGTCCATTAAAGATAAGTGGAGAGATCTGTTGTGGGCTTTAATCTGTTGTTCATACAGAAATTTTCAACATGTACTTATTGATGACAGCTCTTCATATGTCGTGTTGTTGTTTGCTTTTTTTAGGTTGCTATGTAGAGATTCCGGTGGAGAAACAGAATCCATGCTGCTAAATGAGACAGTCCCACAGTGGGTGATTGATATAACTGTAGATGTGAGTATTATGTTTACCTATTTATTTATATGGCTATTGTGTATTGTTTTTAGACATTCATGACAAAGCTGGGGTTTATAAATTTACTTTTCTCTTTTTCTACACCTACTTTACCTACTTGGCTACTTTATTGATCCCAAGGGACATTTAAGCACATTTACGTGTTAGGACTAGCTGTGATACTGGTAGTATTATGTGTAGTAGTTACACTATCCTGAGTCTTGCTGTGTGGCCCCTTCTGTCCTCGTTCTGACACAAATGCATATAAATAAATGATATATATAAAGATGGTAAATTTACTTGATTTATGAGTGTTCAGTTCATATGCAGTTTCCTTGCTGTGGAAATTCTTTATGTAGAACTTTTACATCTTCTTGGGAATAGGCTTCAATTTGTGTCCCTTCTATAAATGTATTCGTGCCACAACTGGTGGAATCTTTTTATATCAACTTGCCATTTTTCAATTCAGGTGTGGGTGTGATTTTGCTTAGAGCAGAGCTTGCCATCCTTGGTATATTGATATGTGCTTGTGCATCTTAAACATTTCAGGAGTTGATATAACGTCTTCTCTGGTTTCAGAAAAATATGCCCAAGTTCAACAAAATCCCGTTCTACCTCCAGCCTCATTCTTCCTCTGGTGCAAAAACCCTAAAGAAGTGAGTTAGTGGAGAACAGAATGGAAAACAAATGAATCTATATTGACCTGGATGCAGCAGTATATAAGGCCATCTTTAAACAACTGTTTTCCACAGGGACCGTCTCTCAGCCAGTGACATGCTCCAGGTGAGGAAGGTGATGGAGCATGTCTATGAGAAGATCATCAACCTGGACAACGAGTCTCAGACCACCAGCTCCTCTGCTAATGAGAAGCCCGGGGAGCAAGAGAAGGAGGAGGACATGGCTATGCTAGCTGAGGAGAAAATCGAACTAATGTGTCAAGACCAGGTGGGCGCGCACTCTTTGCCAGGAAAAAAAAACAGTATTTCCAGTGATTTGATATTCATTTTATTAACCTTTTATATATCTCTAAACCAGGTTCTAGATCCAAACATGGACCTGCGAACAGTTAAACATTTTATCTGGAA
Organism: Macropodus opercularis; assembly: GCA_030770545.1. NCBI lineage: Eukaryota > Metazoa > Chordata > Actinopteri > Anabantiformes > Osphronemidae > Macropodus > Macropodus opercularis. The sequence continues at coordinate 5,223,162 of CM061105.1, forward strand.
GAGCGGAGGGGACTTGACGCTTCACTATAGGCAGAAGTCCACGTGAAAAAACGTAATTTTTAAAACAAGAACTCTTTGTCATTTGCCAATCACCACCCACCTCTGACATATAGTACCCTCAACTCCATTGTGTGGTCAAGAGTCGCAGTATCAGCGAGAATCCAGTAAAAATTGTGAGGATGTGGCTCATGGTGTATTACAGGGAACCGACCAGGCTGAAGCAGCCAAGAGACAAATGGTGATAAGTGGTCGGTTTCTTTTGTTTTGTTTTTTTACAGTTAAAAGAAAGGAAGTCCTTTTCCTCCAGCACTCTCCAATTCCTTTTTACACCTTTGACTGCTATGTTTGGTTTTTCCTGATTGGCATTTTGTTTTCATGCGACTAAATTTGCCGTATGTGTGTGTGTGTGTGTGCGTGTGTGTGTGTGTGTGTGTGTGCGCGTGCGCGCAGCGGATGTAGTAGACTATTTGCTCTAGTACATTCCAGAAAGTGTCTTGGTTCTTACAAACACTCCACACTTGTCTCAGCTGTATCATCGGTTTAGGAGCATACCTGGTCTCTAAAGCAGTCTTCATCTGTTCTGTTGTCTATTCGTCTATTTTAACTTGAATTTAGCCCTTAGACATCTAATTATTGCAGATCTTGAACCTCATTGACATAAGCACTTGTCTTTTCTTTTTCTTTTAGCTGTGCTGTTCTCAATGGACTGAATGTTCCCATTTTGTAAATATATGTACAACATTTTTTGATTTAAGTGACTTCTTTTCTTTTGGTTTTGCAGCAGTTTTATTTTGTTGTTGTACAGTTCACTTAAAAAAACAAACGGTAATATTTCCAAATCCATTGAGCACATTTGTGGTCACGAGGGTAATGTGGACTTGGATGGTCAAAATTGCATCCGTTGTATTCACTACAACCCAGAAATTGCAGTTTACGCTTAAGAATGTTAGTAGTTGTCCAAGTTGTCTTAGCAATTGGGAAATAATATATAAGGTATATATCTTTAATAATTCATGCTTACTCGCTCTGTACTTGGCTCATGAGCAGTGACTTTGACAACGAGGGCTGTTCTTTATGTATGTTTCATTTAGATTCAATAGTGAATCAAATATAAATTGAAGGGGACAAACGATCATTCAACCACTGTGGGGAATTCACCAAAGTGAAATAAACATTAATAGCCCTGTGTTCATCCAGCAGAAACACATATTCTCTCTCTCTGTAACGTTTAAGGAGTTAATTTTGCCATCAGGAGTGTGTGTAACGCCATAGTGGGGATGCATCGAGTGAGCTCTAATTAGCCAAAGGCAGATGGGGTATCGCAATTAGGCCATGGCACTGCAATATCCCTTGTTGTAATAATTTGTGAAATATGTATATTTTAGGCATTCAAAGAAATAAATTGGAATGGTTTAACAATGACACATTTATGGCCATTGTAAGTGTTGAGTGGCTGTTGAGTGAAATAAGAAACACAGGACAAGTTGTTTTTTTCAAGTCAAGTGATATGATTGTTTAACCATCAAACGATTCACCCATTTGACATTTATCAAAGACTCTGCACTCATTCCTAATAAAACATACAATTCATTCATAAAATATCTGCAAAAATACTTCTCCTTATTTTACACACTAGCACCTAGTTCAAAAGTAAAAAACATTCAGAACCCCCCTATGAAAACAGAAAAATTACTCAACAGCAGTTACACTAAGTTACCAAAAGCATTTAAATATATCAAAAGGCTTGACATCTATTTGATTTAAATTATAAACGCATGGTCTACCAGCCTACAGGCTGTAGTTCAGTCTCCTGTTGCATAGATTACAAATATTAATGAACATAAGGGGATAAAACATCTGTGCATGTATTAAAAATCTATAAAACCTTCCCTCATCTAATGAGGCTGTTTTAAAACATTTTTTGATAGTGTTATGTATTTGGACACGTTCAAGTATAATCTTCGCATTAGTGTTAACAGATGAAAAATGTTATCACCCGTATAGTCTTATTTTTTGGCTGATAAATTAGTAATTACATTCACACTTTAATCAAATACTCCTATTATTTACCAATGCTGGAGGGGTTCTTGTAGTGTAACTACGGCTCTGTGGATTATGAGTAAGCCATATATCAAAGCCGAAAACCCTTCCTCTGTCCTGTCTACATAGTGTTGCTGTAGTGATTGTCCACTTTACTTTGCCTTTTTCTATTCTGTACATTCTGTTGGAAGCTTACTCAAGATGTTGCTCTTCTGGTTCCTCCTCGTCCTCACTATGGCTGCACTGGTGACCAGGATACCCTTCGAACTCCTGCACTGGCCTTGTGTCATCGTTGCTGCTTTGAGCAAAAGCAGCGTCGGCCACTAACCCGTCGGCAGCTGGTGTCAGGAGGGGATCGACTGTAGATGGGCAGGGAAGGTCTTCAGCTGATATAGATGGCTCTGCATAAGGGTCACATGACTCTAGCGGCGATGCAGCTATTGGTGGATTCTGGGGCGGTTCATCTGGTGGCACACCTGAATCAGACAAAATGTCAGAAGCATGAGCAGAGGTGAGATCCAACGCTGCACATGAGCTCAGATCTTGTGGCTCAGTCTGGCTCCCTCCTGATGATGAGAGCAGTAGACTGTCCTCCAGTGCTTCTGTACAGTGGGGAAAATAAATACAGTCTGGATTAACACTGATGTCTATATGAAATCTACAAGAAACTGGTATGAACTACCGCTGTGTTAACTCACCAACACCAGAGATATAACCGTCCTTCTCCTCGTGCATAGCCAGAGAAGTGTTGGTCATGTCGATGGAAGATGTGGATACATCCAGTCTGTCTAACAAATCTGTAGCGTCTGCATTCATTGCTGCCACTTCAGAGTCTGAGAAGCCTGGAAACAAAAAAATACATGCACATAAGACCTTGATGGATACAGGGGAGCACAAATCAGCCGACAGACTACATTCTTAATGCTGCACATCTGAGCTGACCGGGATCCATGACTCTCTGGATGGGTGGAGGCAGAGGACTTTCCTGGAGGGAGACCTGGTCCAGGTCTAACACGTCTTCATTTAGACTTGAGGGTGCCATCAAAGGTGCCTAGAAACAAACACAAAGATTCATTGTAAGTGCCTTGAGTTTTATTTTGTTATATTAAAACTAAAGTAATGTCTGGCTGCTTTTGTCAGTATAGTCCAGAAAATCAGCAAATAGTCAATTTATTAAGATGGAATCTACACAAAATCCCATGAAAACCTACCTCCATGTATCCATGTGTGAGCCTGGGAGAGGGGCTCTCTTCTTTGGGATCAGGGGTAGTAACAGGTTCAGGAGGAGGTTTCACTGACAGCACTTCAGGATTTGCAGGGATTCGGTGCAGGTATCCATATCCAATGCCACAACCCAAGCTAAATGCAAACACATATTTCTAAGTAGTCTGCACAGACAAATCTTTATGTCTTTACTATTTTTTTTAACCTACCTGCCTTCTCCTCCCCACGCTCCATTTGGTGTAACCACCACCTCTCTGCAGGCGTCAGTTTGTGTGTTGTAAACCAGCAGCTTCAGAGGCTTTCCTTCATGAGCCTCAATCAGTGAAAAGAAATCTTCTGACTGGAAACCAGAAATTGTGATGTAATTACTGATCGTTTTTCAAAGAAGCCCTAGTGGATGCAACTTTCATAAAAAAATCCAGCATGTGATCAGACGTAGCCCAAAGTGTAAAAAAAAATCACAAATGTATCAATGATAGATGATTTTGAAATAAGCCTTACATCTTGCAACACCTGATCTGCTCCAACTATGTAGTCAAAGTAGGGCTGAAGCCCTGCCAGCGCGGCAGGTGAGCTGGCCTCCACATCCTGTGTGGAAAAAGCAAAACATGAAGCTAAAACAATTTCATGAGTGAAACAAACTTGTGTTAGCTTAAGTTTATTTCGCTCCTCTGTGACGCAGCTCACCAGAACGTGCCAGACATTCTCGTTGGCTCCCTGATAGCTGCAGAAGCGGACGCTGGCGCCCAGCAGGCCCTGCCCTCCCCACAGGTTACTGGGCACCACCTCCAGCTCACGCACTCTCATGGTTTTAGTGCTGTACACCTCCATCCTCACTGGCCTCTCCATGTGAGCCTTCAGGAGCTCCTTAAGCAAGTCATTCTCCTCGTTCTGAAGAAACACGGGGATAAAAAAAATGATTATGCTGCATCATGAGACGTGAGATTATGACTGATTATACCTGTGTGGTGTGTCTGCATTTAAGGCTGAATGTCTTCATAAACTTACAAGTCTTTTATTGTCCAGACACAGAATGAAGTCAAAGAATGGCTGCAGTCCAGCCTTTTCTGCAGGAGAATTTGGCTGCACCTGCCAACAGATATAGCATCCAACTTGTGCTCATTTTTATTTGGTGACATTAAAAACAGTGATGAAGGATTAAACGACTATGTTAGATAATCATTCAAAACTCATTCTTCAACCTGACTGTGTAAGACTCAGTAACAGGATATTTAGGAACCGGTTCATGTTTAGATGTTTGTTTAATCTAACTCGGCAGATGTAGTAGTTAATGGACTTATACTATTAATACGAGCCCCAGTAGAACCCGTCGTTTAACAAGCAGTGCACATCTTTTACGATTAAAATACCTAATCCTGGACAAGATCGATGCTTTCTGGATTGCTGGCTTTGTGCTTGAATTCAGAAGTGCCCTTCCAAAACAACTCAACGCGCAAATAAAGCTTTTATTGCATAACCATGTTGACCAAATAGTGCCACCTCATCGGTTTCAGCGGTGAGTCTGCAGACGCTACCGCGTTAGCTGACAGCTAGTCCTAGCTGTTAGCATCCACTAACGTTTCACGATAAGCTGCCCTTCGCGCTTCTCGCGCTGTAAACGAAACTCGGTCACGCAGGAGCCTTACGCCGTGGACGTGGTATCCGTACGTTCCTCCTTCGGATACTTCTGAACTTTGAGCCAACCCCATTTCTGTTCGAAACCTTTAATTATAAAGAATAACAAAAAAAAGACAAGCGGCTGAGAACGATTATCGCAGCTGACAGTACGCGGCCATCTTGCCTGTAGTCCAAAACAATCGAACGTCGTGCTATCGAACCCCGACTGAACTCACTGCGCGTGCGCAAACCCTGTATTCTGTAGTTCAGCACCAAAAACGAAACCAAAAGTCTCCAAAATTGTCAATAGGGTTTCATTGAACCGCGATCGCCTGACAACTGGTTGGAAACTGATATGCAACATTATTATTATCTTCATTAACATCATGATATTTATCTTAAACTATGTCAGTTATGATTTCTGTCAAGACCTTTTTTGAGATGTTTGCAACCTAATATTCAATGAATATACACACAGCGAATAAATAAATACAAATTTTATTTCATTACTGAAATACAAATGTATTTTAAACATAAAATGAATAATATATCATTCAGATATTTAAAAACAAACGGTGGAACCATGAGTGGATTATCTTGCTTATTCCACTGTCAGCAACCAGTAAAACATCTTTGTCTTTCTACTGATATCTTGTTTACTTTGTATGCTCCCTACCTTTGTTAGCTTTAGATACCATCACTTTAAAAAATACTTTAACATTTACAGGCATACAAAGAAATTAAATAACACGTTAGAGATCATTTCACAACAGGACATATATTAATCAAGTGTGGTTTCTCTGAAACTAAGGCATTTAATTTTAAACAAAAAAAAGGAAAAACATATTGTATCAATCATTCTTTGTACATTGAAATATTGTTTCAAATATATCAAGCAGTGCTCTTTACATATAATTAGGCTATAAGCCTCCTCTGGGCTCAGTTAAGTCAGGCCGATCAGAGACTCCAGGAGGTAGGTGCTTGATTCGTACTGTGGCAAACTCACTGAGCTAAACAGCTGGATATGGTGAAATCTGTCTGGATGTCTGTGTCCTTTAAAAGAGCTGTGCAGTGGTCCAGTGGGATAATCGCTGTCGAAGAACTCCAGGTCGGAGTCAGAGGACAGGCTCAAGTCCATGTATGTGCCTAGAGAATAGTCCACAGTGGGTGACGGTGTGGTTGGGAAGTCCTCAAGAGAGTCATGGTCAAAGAAGTTTCTGTCTTGATTCGCATTCTCATCCAGACAATCTGTCAGTGAGGTCCTGCTTATATTGTCTGTGAATGTGTTGGCTGTAAGTGGTCCCATACCGTCAGTAGTTGTGCTACAAGTGGTCCCTGGTTCTCCTATGTGCCTCATTTGATTGCATGTAGAGTAGTTGTTATATTCTCTGTCCACTTCAAGGGGATTCTGACTGAAACATCCTCCTGTATCAGAGTCAGAGAGGGAGCACGAGGATTCGGTCATGTCGCTGCTGCAGCTGTTCTCCTCCTCCACCAACCGCTCAGGGGTAAAGTGGTAGGAAGGCGAGACAGGCATGGAGAGGGAAGGACAGTCCTCCTCTAAGGTCAACGCAAAGGGGCAGCTCTTGTCCTGAGCAGTCTGCGCCTCCTGGGTCTGATTTTGGTTCTCGAACTCCACAAGGTCCTCTGGCAGTCCCACCTCACCCTCTGGGCTCAGTGTTTCATCCTGCAGTTTTCCCTCCAGTCCAAGTCTCATCAGAGTGTGGATGTAGTGGGTCTGCACACGCCTGGAGTCAAACTCCACGTGCCCCTGAGCGTTTCCACAGCCATCCTTAGTGCAGCCACATGGGAAGCTGAAGCGGTCCATCTATGAGCAAAAGACAACATGAGAAGAAAATAAATGACACAGAGCACTGAAATCATTTTCAATTAAATCAACCATAAGTGTGTGTGTGTTCACAGCGCCCCCTAGTGGACAAGCTATGTACCAGCAACACTGGTACACACTAATAAAATAATTAATAAAACTACAATATATCTATCTTTTCATTACTCTTCATTATTTATTTTTGTAGTTATGTAGTGTTTTAAATCTGCCACTACTATAAGAATTACTATACTTATTCACTCCACACAAACAGGTCATTATACAGATTTTACATTTAGATTTCTCGGGGTGCGGGAACTAAAGCAGGTTGATTCGTTCACTAGCTTGACTGTTCTGACCAGTGTGTTCCAGGTTGAAGTAAAAAAGTAAGAGTCACACCTGACACTTGATGCCTGCCAGGCTGCAGGCACAAATCTCTGGCTCACAGAAGCCCTGGCAGTCACATCCGCAGGCCTCTCTGGACAGTCGCAGGGCGTGAAGCTGCCTCTTCTCCTCCCTGTCGATACGCTTCACCCCCGCCGCCTGGAGAAGCGCCTGCCTCTGTTTGGAGGAGTACGGCTGAAGGACACCTCCGTTCTCCACATCATCGCTGAGGAGGTTGTCATCTGGGGCTTCGTCCACCGTGAGCCTGTCTGCTTCTCTCTGATCAGTAGTCCCATAGGTGCTCAACTGGGTTCATGACAACAGACAAAGTAAGAAAACCGCAACCGAAAAAATTTAGAAGCAATAACACTGACGTACAAATGAAGCGCGCTTACGTTGTGTTTCATGGCCTTGAATCTCTCTTCTCTCAGCTGTTTTTGGAGCCTCACCCTGCGCCTATGCCGTTGTTCCAGCGCATGTTCTGCCACCGAGTACTTTTGGACGTCACTGTGTCTGTGGATCATACCGAGTGTGGCTCCTCCACATCTGGGCACACTGGTGAAACCCTGGCAGCGTGGGAAGCTAAACACCGTCACCTGGCCAAAGCGCACATTGCTCTGTGGGCTGCTAAGCTTGGGCCTCTTCAGGATGGACCGACCTGGAAAAGGACACACAAAGGATCAGATCTAACCTCAGGGCCATTTTATCATTCATACCTTCATGCTGCTATACTGTCTTTTCAAATACTGCAGAGGTATTTTCTGCATTTTGATGTAACCATCATTTGAATATTTATTTTATTTTAATCATATTAATTTGTATTTTGCAGCTTTAAATATTCCTTCTAAAGTGAGCGTAGAAACTTCCATAAGTAGGTTTGAGGTAATCTTTCAGCACAATTCAATAACACAAGTTCATCTGACATATCACTGACAGTTATTCATGATAAAAAAAATATGAAACCCGAACTTTGTGAGGCTTTGTGTCGTGTAAGTCTCTGTGTGACCGCTAGGTGGCACACTCCAAGTGCTCCACTAGCTGTTGTAGCACTGAGTCCTTATCTGAACATGTAAGTTGCAGAGGAAATAGTTCTTTAAGACAGATCGCCAACAGGGAGAAAAAGAGTCAGAGTGTTAAACTACTGTTTATAGGACGTTTCTAGACTGTAATCAAAAACATTTTGGCACTTCTGATCTGTTTATTTTAAAAGTTTGGCTTCGACAAATTGCTTGACCTTCACGCATAGCTGAGGCTGAACTCTATCAAAAGTTAAAGGTAAACACAGACCAGCTGACCAAGCTTGTTCCAGCTGCGCCGTCTGTGTACAATTCTCCACAATGGGGCACTGTTTGCACAGACCTACACTATTACACAGAAGGATTTAGCATATATACAAAGTCCCTGCAGATCCTTGTGTGCAGGTTAGTGATATCTGAGTAAGGCCACTTGATAGAACTAGTTTAAAGGGACCTTGGTATTCAAATTGATTCCACAACGTGCTATTGCTCAGGCAAATGATGTCTACACAACCGGTATGACAGTCCAGAGGCAAGTGATTCTACCATTATCTAGAACGGCCCTGAGCTTAGCGTTTTCTTATCAGCAAGTCATGACAGTGCTGCAGCAAGTTGATAAGAGGCACTCCTATAAAAAACGGCAGATAACAAAGAGGTTTGCATTATTTGAAAGTGTAGAGAAAGAAAACTGTGGCTGTGTGTTGCTGGTTGCTTACTGGGTAAGCGGGTGGGTGAAGAAGGGCTGTAAGGGGTGAAATCCTCGTTATCAGGACAGCTGCTCTCCCCATCTGACTCCCACTCTGAGCAGGCAGGGGAGGAGAGGGAGGACGGAGGAGACGAGGAGCAGTAACTGGGGTCGTCCTCCACCTCTGCAAGCTTTCTCTTCAGGACTCTCATTGTTTGGCTGCGTGGTTTTTTATACAGTCTGTGTGAACAAAGAAAAAAGGGATTTTAAATATTTATCAAGCTGTGGGCATAAATGCACTGATCAATACACTGAGAGGCAAACAACAAGTGATGCATTTTGTGGCAGCATTCATTTCATTCCATAAAGAGACATTATGTAATTGGATAAACTAATAACACAATAACAACTCGGCTTCATGGCAACAACTATTTGTTTTGTTGGTTCACACAAAGTCAAGTGAAACATCTTCGCTACATGATAACTAGAGGAAGGAGAGTTCATTCACGCTGCAGCTCTTCTGGTCGAGCCGGTTTCAGGCCATGTGTTTGTTTAGGATAATTACCGTATATCTTAATAGTAGTTATCCTGCAAACGTGTGCTTCACAAGTATGCAAATGTTCACTGAAATTCTACTTTTGCATCTCACCAGCTGAGCACTGGGTCTCTTTTCTTTTTCCCCGCAGAGTAATTAACATTCCAATGATTCCTCAAGTTTTTTTTTCTTTTTTGTTAAGAATACGTGGAAATGGAGCGTCCAATGGCTGCATGCTAAGAGCCGAGGGTAGGAATGGTTCAAGTGGCTGCTATTTCTGGACGCGAACACAGAAACTGCAGCCAAACATGAGTAATTTGCAGCGTACAAACTTCAGCAGCGCTTTTGTAATCGGTGGCGTAAAAGGTTTCTGTCCACAGTATGCTGGAAGAGAGCTGGAAGTATTAGCAAAGAAAAGGCTGTTGTTAGTTGAGTCCAACATAATCTGTTACACAAGGCGAAGAAAAAGCGTATAAACGTGAATTAACTATAATTGCGTGGATTGGGGCTATTGCGCTTTATAAGTGATCTGCTGAATATTTTCCTGATTAAAAGAAAATTATAACTATATAATATGACACTGACTCTGCCCGTGTGTGCAGTCAGTGAGCAACTTCCTGGATCCTTGAGCAAATAAGAGTTGAAACAAAAGACCGTTTCACTATTTACCTCTGCTACATGGCCTGTTAGGTGTAAAGACATGAATCAGTGGCTACTGAAAACACAGCCTGGATGTTTCTAAAAATAAAATGCTCATATTTCTAATTAAAGCTGCACTGCGGTGTTATGATAGCCGTCCCCTTTCCCCGGCTCTATCACACGCTCTGCATTTATTATCAGACCCAGCAGAGACCCGGTAAATGTGGCTTTCTACTGACACCACATCAATATTTCAAAGGTTCAAAAGCAACAGCGGCAGGAGCTCGTGCACGCGCGCGCGCGAGAGAGAGAGAGACAGTAGAGCGTCCCCTAGCGCGCTGCGTTCGGCGTCTTCAGGGCGACGCCGCTGGATTCGGAGCGTTCGCGATCATTTCGCTGTTGCGTCCAAACGCGCTTTAAATCCCCGCAGGAATGTTGCACGAGTGTCAACAGCGAGGCCGCGATTGGAGGAGCCGCTTCCTGTTTGGCGTCATAACAGTAGTGAGGCAGTGACCTCGTCAACCCGATGGTGTCAGTCACACTGACACCAGTTCTGTCCGCACCGCAACCGACTTACTGACACTGTGGGATATCACAGATTTGAACTGAATAGCAACGCAATGGCGTGAAAACAATATTCATGTACTTTCACGGAAATGTTCTAAACAAATAGCCAGAGATGATAACGATACAATACTATACGACTCTGACCCTAAGAAGTAAGGACACAATAAAAGAGCAAGACTTTTTGTTTCTACTCACCACGAAGTGAAAGGCATGATTGTAGCAAAGAAGGCTGAAAGTCAGTCGAAGTTACGAGACTTGTGTGCGGTGCGGCCAGCGGAGCATTGTGTGTCTGTCTGTGTTTATGTGCAGCTACACACTAGTACCAGTGTGAACACGAGAGGACTGGCTGGGAGCAATCAAAGACACGACAGTCACTTGCAAGAGAGTTCACCCCCCCACGCGCGCACACACCTCTGCCCTCAACAGAGCACAAGCGTCAACTGGGCGCAGCTTGCTAACGCGTTTGTTGTTCATGTAGGAGTTGCAGACACACACTAACAGCGTAACACGTGTCGTACTCCGCATCTTCACACAACAGCATTGTGTGATTCGGACACGGTTATTGATAAAAATGTCTCTGAAAAGTGTTTTGTAGGTAGCTGCCCAGCGAAATCGGAAGTGCCTGTGCGTGATTGCTCTCGCTTGGTGAATCCTCCTCGGGGCTCTCAGTGTGTTGACGCAGGCGGTGACACGGAGGAGGGAGATGCTCATGACTGACGCTCCTGCCCACAGATTCCTGTCGTGTTCACGCTTCATTGTTCCTAACGGCGACGTGTTAACACGTAAACAGCCTTTAAACTCCAGCTTCTTCTTCTTTTCCCTTTTAGAGGTCGCCACAGCGAGTCATCTTCCTCCATTTAACCCTGTCCTCTGCCTCCTCGTCTCTCACATCAACTAACTTCATGTCCTCTTTCACTACATCCACAACCTCTCCTCTGAACATGTCCAAACCACCTCAATCTGGCCTCTGACTTCATGTCTAAAACATCCAACATGAGCTGTGCCTCTGATGCGCTCGTTCCTGACCCTGTACATCCTCGTCGCCCCCAGAGAACCTCAACATCTTGAGCTCTGCTACCTCCAGCTCTGCCTCCTGTGTTTTCTTCACTGTCTCTCAGCTGTACAGCGTCGCTGGTCTCACCACAGTCTTGAAAACCTTCCCTTTGATTCTCTTTTAACGCACCTGCTTCCTTCTCGTTTACGCACCAGTATTCTGTCTTGCTGCGGCTGACCTTCATTCCTCTGCTTTCCAGACCTCAGCCTCTCTAGAGTTTCCACCTGCTCTCTGCTCTCACTACAGATGTCATCTGCAAACATCACAGTCCATAGAGGTTCCCGTCTAACCTCGTCTGTCAGCCTGTCCATCACCAGAGCAAACAGGAAGGGGCTCAGGGCCGACCCCTGATGCAGACCCACCTCCACCTTGACCTCCTGTGTCACACCTACAACACCCCTCACCACTGTCCTACAGCTCTCACACGTGTCCTGCACTACTCTGACATACTTCTCTCTCCAGACGTGTCAGACCCTGTCATACGCTTTCTCTACATCTACGAAGACACAGCCCAACTCCCTTTGCCCATCTCTGTACTTCTCCATCAGCATCCTCGGTGCAAATAATGCATCTGTTGTCCTCTTTGTAGGCATGAAACCATTTTGCTGCTCACAAATGCTCACCTCTGCCCTTAGCCTCGCCTCCACTACTCTGTCCCACTACTTCATTGTATGGCCCCGTCTTCATCCTCTTTAGTGCCCTCCTCACTTCACTTTTACTAATCGTTGCTACTTCCTGCTCCACAACAGTCACCTCTTCTACTCTTTGTTCTCTTATATTGTCCTCATTCATCAACTCTTCACAGTTCTCCTTCCATCTTCCTGTCACACTCCTGGCATCTGTCAACACATTTCCATCCCTATCTTTGATCACCCTAACCTGCTGTACATCCATCCCATCTTTACCTCGTTGCCATGCCAACCTGTACAGATCCACACATCCTACCTGTGGAGCGTAACCACTGACAACATTAAACACAATCACAACTTCAATTTCCACCTTTAGAGTCATCGCCTTCCCTGTCGTAGTCCCAACATTCAAAGTCCCTACAGTCGGACCTACGCTCTTGCATTAACCTTTAAACTCCAGCTGATGATTATTAACTGAGGGAACTCAGACACTATTATAAACGAGTTAGGCAACATATGCAGCTGGAAGAATTCACTTCAATTCTGATACCACTGCATATACTGGCGCATTGGTTTTATCATTAAAACAAAGGCATAAAATAAACCTTATACACCATAATTAATTAATAGTGGTAAAATTGGTTCGATCTTTTATACAGTATATGTGGAAACAGCGATTACTGCCAGACTCCTGTTAAAGGTGACACGTAGCCATGGTATTCATTTCTCCCTTAATGTAATATGAGACACTGTTGCTCCTTGGTTGGAAATTATGCTTTATTGTGACATTCCTAAACTCCAGGAACCTCCCTGAGACACGTTGGGCAGGATTATGAATGTGGGCGTAACGCCTCGCCCTCTTCTTCTTCTTTCTCTTAATAATATCCTACCTCCTTGTTTTTTTTTTGTTTTGTTTTTGAATTTTATAGCCATAAATTAATGAGTGAGAACCCAAAAGTGACTGGATTAATATTCCAGCTTTTAAAGATAATCCAGTTGTGTCCATGTTCCCAACTGGCAGAACCATTTAACAGTGTCAGATTAAGAACTGGATAGATAGATAGGACTTTATTTATCCCGCAGTGGGGAAATTCTGGTGACCCAGAAGCAGCATAATAACTGGATTGAGAAATGAATAAACAGACATGAAACATATTACTCCCGAACCTTGAGCCCCATGTCCACACACATTAGGTGTTTAAGTTTGTTTAAAGAGTTAAACAAAAACTGCACTGATTCCAGAGTGTGTTGTCCAGACACTGGCCAGAGTATGTACTGCTCCTCCTGACCTCAGTGGATGTGTGTGTTATGCGAGTGTGACCCACTTTGGCTGGGATCACTATAGTGCACATGCGTTTCTAGTCCACTGACCTGCATGTAAACACGAGGGAAGGACTAACACTGTGGAAATGGTGGTTTTTATTTGATCCTAAAAAGAATTATAATGCTCTTCACCATGGAGTTGGATGTGGGGTTGTTTTCCACAGCTTGCAGATTTATCCAGTCTGTGTTTTCTCACTAAGATCTTTGTGTGACTTACTCATAACACGATGAAAGCGCTACGTGCAGGCTTCATCGCTATTTATAGCACAATCGCACTGTGTGGACAAAAATACATTTCTGCCTTACAGTTGGAGTTTCCTGTTCCTTTTTCGGCCTGTTGCCACACACAGTGGGACTTTGTTGCACATAGTGCGAAGGAGATGAGTCATGGAAGAAAATCATTTCCACTGTCATTTTTAAGTCAGGTTGCAAACACAGTACTGTGCTGATGTCTCCCTCGATTGTATTTATGTTGTTTATCAGTGCAGCCATCAGAGCTTGACTGGCCCAGATTTCTAACCTGATTCCATCACATTCTGGCAGATTTTGCTCCATTTGCAAATCATGTAAATAACAACGATGAAGTGACATATTGTGCCACAGCAGGTCCGTCGTTTCAGCGCTTTCCCCCGAATTATCTTCCTGTCATATTCCGTGTGTGACAGATGATCCTATGACATATCTGCTCATACAGTCAGGGAGCAGTGGGAGCAAACTGTGCTCTCGGTCCAGAGTCTGTGTTACATAACTTATAGTTAACCTACATTCTGCAACCTCTCAGGTTGCTGCCACTGGCTCTAGTGGACCTCTTTTCTCGCTCAGTGATGGCCCACATTCAGCAATATTCTCGAAGAGCCTGACACAGCTCCAGGCATGTGAACATGTGCCCTAGTTCCGCCTTCCTGTGGATTCTGTCTCTGGAACTTACCCACTTCTTATATTTCCACGCTTCACAGGAAGCGTCGGGTACAGGTTGGCGTGTGCTGTACGTCGTCGCCTCCAGTCATGTAATAATGTTCGCTGGCCAGGAGCCACGGACTCCAGATTGTTTGTTTTCCTCATAACATGTTACCCTGGCAACCGAATCGTATACAATAGAGAAGAGGTTGTGGTGGTGGAAGATGACGTCTGATGACTCAGTCATGCAACATTAAATAATTATTTTTACAGACAGACAGACTCTCTCTCCTTAATTCTTCACTGTCCTACTCCACAGCCCTTCTTGTGTAAATGTCACGTGTGCGCTCGACTCGGCTGTTTTATACACAGCCTCTGATGTCATAGTTTGACAGTCGCCACCATAGTCGCGAGGGCAAATATAACCCACTACTTTCTATGTGGGTTGAGGACGAGCTGCCATTAAACCGCTGGGTATTACCTACATCAGAAGCAGTGACTGCCACCATCACTGTCAGCATCCCTGTAGTCAGCAGTGACGTTTTTATTAAGCATCAGGTGTTTTTACACTTCGCTGTGCGGTTTGACGAGTTGGACAGAGCAGGTGTGGCATAAGCTCATACCTCTATCTTTCTCTTCTGAAGAAATCGTAGCATATCTCAACATATAATGTTATGCAGAAACACCACAGATAAATCAGTCACAGTTTAATCCATGTTTTTCCATGTACTAAAAGCTCAACACACCAGACACACACACCAAATAACATCACCAGTTAGAAAAGTAAAATAGAATTGCGAGTATTTTATCTATTGTGTGTGCATGTAGCCAACATTCAGCAGTACAATATGATATTTATTGTCTGAACTAATCGTATGAGACAGAAGAGAGAAGTGATAAATGACAGAAACATTTACAGCTTAAAAAAACATGCAGAAACAAATAAATTAACTTAAGTCAGTCTTTCAGGATTTAGTTTAAGGGTATGAAATAACTTCCTCTAACACTAACAAACAAATTGCTTCATATACCTTTACAATGATTTTTCTAGACAGTGAACTGTTGCTTTTTAAATAGCGACACCTTAACGGCCACCCTCTTATCAGATCAGTGCAGTGGGCTCGCATGAGGAGGAGACAGCAGAGAACTTCCTGTGACACTGTAATGGTCCTGGCTTTTGCTCTGAATGTGCCGGTGCTTAATCCAGGGGCTGGTCCAGGGGTGAGATCACATCTCTGTACTGAGGCCACAACATCCTGGTGCTCAGTGGAACACGCAGGTTGAAATAAATCACACAACAGACATGTTTAACTAACCTGTACAAACTATCATGTCCTGGGCTGCACTGCATTATTACTGATCACGACAAGGCTTCTACACTGGTAATATTTCAAGACAACACAATCTTTTCTTAATACGGGAGAAACTTTTGCCCAGTGTTGTCACATTTGCTGTATTTTTCAAAACAAGCTGCAGCCCAGAGAGCAAAGTAGGTTACACAACTACACTTTTCAACAGAAGTGATCTTATCTGTTGCTGCATGTGAGCAACACAAGCTACAGCAGCCAAGCAGCTGTGTGTTGGGGGGGTTTGACACCCCCCGTCTCTCCGACCTCCCTTCAACAATGAGCCTCCTGTCAACATCATCCAGAGAGCTGTGGTGACCTTTTTTACAATCTTGCAACATGGTCTGTGTGATGCAATGTGGAGCAAAAGGTTTTTTCCTGCAGCAACGCGTAAAAAGTACGACTGAGCACAGACTTAGTGTTCACGTCTCTGCCGTGGCTGTTGTGTCGCGCATTCACAGTTAGGGACCAGAACAACAAAGGAGCACGAGTGTGCGTGATGTGTGTGTGTCCCTGCAGTGGAAGCTCCTGTGCTCTCTCACTTCCAGCGCCGTGTGTTGTGCTCTTGGTTGTTGCCGCTCACATGTGGCCCCATGTGAGGCTCTCGCAGAAGCAGGAGGAAGGAGCGCGGCTATTTTCTCAGCTGTTGAAGCCAGTACTGACTGTTCTGTGAAGCTGTGTGGGTGAAAAGCATCTGACTGCCCCCTCCCTCCTCCTCCCTCCTCCTCCCTCCTCCTCCCATACACACCCAAACTCACTCACGTCTTCCACCGCAGCTGTCAAAACACATGCATAAAATGTTGATAACATATAACTATACGATAGGAGTCATTTCACAACAATCACTGAAGCAAAAGCAATTATTTTTATTGTGCGATTTAAAGGCAAATTAGATGTGTGTCAACAAAAGCAACCGAGTGTTGTATTACTGCAAGCAGTTGTCGTGGAAACATGTGCACTCACCTGGCAAACTGCAAAACAGGAAAACAGAACTTCTCTCACAGGCTGACAGCAACACAATTCTGCCCTTTAATCGCCTTTTTGCAGTCGGTCATGTGCGTTGCTATGTCGCCACCTACTGGTCAGTGGACGTACTGACACCCAAGAACATTGCGTATGTGGAAACGTTGTTAACCACTAGAGGGCGACAAAAGGACGGACCTTACATTTTCTCAGTGACTAAGATCTGAGACCCACCTGACGCTTTTTCACTTTTATAATCTTCATCGTTAAAGTTAAGACAAAAATAAAATAAAAATTGGCTTCTTTATTATTGTTATAGTTTCAGTAAAATAGTGTCACGTCAACCAACAAAGATTAATTTTTGTACATTCGCATATTAACACATAGTTTCTTCTGAACCTGTCTTTGGACATATGAATTTCATTACAATGTTGTCCTGCCACCTGAACACAGGCAAATAAAATATATATTTATTTCCAGTGTGACACCTGATTTATTTATGTCTTATTATCCACAAGCCTTTTGAAATGTCCTCATATCTGCTTTGTGGAGCACCTGTGCTCAAGGCCAGACTCAGACACTGTACACAGCTGCAACTGGACTTGGTTTTAGTCTTTGAAGACGATTGTCCTTCCAGACATTTCATGTGACTTCATCACCATCAACGTCGTCCTAAAAACTTTAACTTTGTTAATTAATGAAGAATAAACAATTTTATTATAAGAAAAAACCCTTACAGAGACAATCATACACCTTCATTGTCAATTTAACATTTTTAACTTAAAAATCCTATATTTCAAAGGTTTACCAACCATTACCCAATCAATAGTGAACCAAAATATTAGAATGGTAAATAGAAGAGTTCACATTGTTCATTGGACTAAACTGCATCAATGCAAACACTGGAGCCACTGCTGTGTTGTTCCAAACATTTTATTACAGCTCCCAGAACAGTTCATTTACAGAAAAGTCACATTTCAAATCCCCTTTGAGCAACTCATCATAATCACAATAATTTAAATCAGTGTCAGCGTCTGCAGGTTAAGATTGACGGGCAGCATTTTGGGACAAGTAATCACAGCTCAGCAGACCCTGGTGCCGTGCGCTGCTAACGTCCCCTTGCTTCGCCTGGAACAGAGCTGCCCACGTATCACAACCCTTTACAGCATGTATGTGACTGGTGATCAGACGTTAGTAATGGTCGGCTGTAGTTTGTAGTAGTGTAGCTCCATAAACCTGCCTGTAAAACTGCCAATGGCTTTGTGAAAAGCTTTAATAGCATTTTTTAGAAAATTACAGCTTGTCTTTATTTTTCCAAGTTTTTAAACTGTTCTTATAAAAAAAAAAAAGAACTGAAAACTCTTGTGTTAAAATCTGTTTACAGCTCACATTGACAAAGTGTTAGAAAGCAGAAGAGACACTAGTGTCACAGAGGAAGAAAACAGACAAAACAAAAGGTGTCGCCCAGCTCCCCCACACCACTTTGTCAGTTACAGTCAACAGTCAACTTCCACAGGACTGCAGCACCTGGTCTGTGTAAACCTTTGCGAGCCAGAAATACCACATCAAATAAAATGGTATCTAGATCCCACAGGACTAAAACGGGTCAGACTCCATGTTCAGCTGGTGTTTAATCTTTACGCCACTTGTGCCCTGTTCAGTGTCCTAACAGACATCACAGTTCAACTTCAGCAAAACTAATTTGGTCTGTTTAGATAGTCTTAGTATTCATACCTAGAAATAGGATTTAAAAAAACAACATAAAAGCTAGGAATGTCCAGACCACACACACAAACACATATATACACACAGTTTAAAACAAACAAACAAAAAAAAAAGACTAAAAACTACATTTTCACATCAGCAGCTCACTCAAAAACCTAATTAGCAAAAGAGATTTGTCAACGCGCTAGAACGCACTCATCCTGGGTCAGGAATAGACGCACTCACACACACTTTGAGTTCACATGCTTGAATATGGCTCATCCTGGACTCGACACATACTGAGTGGTAAATAACCTAGCTGGGGTGAGGAGGTGAGCAGGGCGAAGGGCATCACCCCAGCTCCGCTTTGCATAGAAATCACAACACTAAAAGCAGGAAGTAGGTGCGCAGAGATGGCTTTCTAATGTATTTACACTGCAACAGAGGAGCGGAAGCGGTTTTAAATTAGGATAATACACTTGAAGTGTGTTTTTGCCTCCTTCAAAAGAACTTTATCTAAAGAAGGACTGGGAGACAGCAGCTGAGCGTGGCAGTATGTTGTGATCAGACCAACACGTCTGATTAGTTTTAGCCTTATTCAGCTCCGGAACAAAAAGTCAGGAAGCTAAGAAGAAACTTCAAAATAAAGCTGAAGGCTACCAGACTTGATTTACAAGTAAAAACCCATAGACTTAACATGACCTGGCAACTGGGCCAGTGACCTAAACCATCCTGAACAAAACTGGATCTAACTGAAGAAGAAAAACAGAACTGCTACGAAAATGTCCAAAAACAAAACGAGTCAAAACAAAAGTACCATATTAGTAAACAACTTAAGCAATATCTCACACTGACACTAAAAAAAACAAACAAAACTTAAAGTAGAGGTGTGGAAAATAAGAGGTGGGGTGAGTGGTGAGTGTTGCCAAAACGATTCAATCGCTTCTCTGGAGATGCATCATTATTCTGCGCTGATGCAACGTCAGTGGGTCCCTGCTCCATCACCGTGACAACTGCAGCAGCCTCTACGTTTCTATGGGAAGCACAAGGAGGATGATGTCACTTTTCCATTGTAGAGCGCTAATAACTGGTAGAACCTGCAGACTCTCAGCATATTTTAATAACATGTTACTTTGTACAGTAACACAACAGGGCTGACCTTTATTTGGGGGGAAATAATCATTTGATTCATTGCTTATACGTCTGACCTCTGTCAGTGACTTTAGTGTTACGCATGGTATGAAGTCTTTAGAGAACTACTCACAGACAGATAAAGTGTGTGTTGGTTGTTGGCTGCTGAGACGAGTGTTCTTTGCAGTGTTACACAAATCCTACTTTCCTTTGACACATCTGTCTGAAGTTCAGCAACACTACTGACAACAGCAAGCTGATAAGGTTCTTCTGAGTGAATTCTCTTTTGCACATGATTTGTACTTTCACAGGTTTTCTAATCAACAAAACCACTTCATTTTCAATAAAGGCAGCCAAAGGGCAGGCCGCTATCAGCTCCACGTGGCCAGCATCACCCGCATAGCAGGCATTGTTCTGCAAGCTGTTCTCACCTGTGCTAGTTCTTATGACCTGCATCATTTTACTCGTTTGCACTGCTACGCCATGACACCAGAACAGATCCCCCAGTGTTAACAATAGAACAGTTATCATCAAACTCTGTTCACATATTAATAGTCCAACACCAGCGTTTTGGTTTTGTTCGCTGGGTAAAAACTTGTGTGTTTTAACATGTGGCCATGGGTGGACACATGAGGGTCAGCATTGATTGTGAGCTAACGTACCTGTGGGCTCATCATGACTTTGCTCCTCTGTCTCCGTAAAGTCTGCTGGTGCAAACACATTCATTAGTGAGCATTTCCCTTTAACGGGGTTCTTTACAAATCAAGCGTGCGTGTGTGGGTACGTACCCTCGTGTGCTGCTTCCTCTGCCTCCTCTACCACGTCTTCTGTCTCTGTAAGAATGGAAAACTATTTCAGCTTGTGAACTTTATGCTGCAACACATAATCTAGAAGGATTTCCTCTACACCTTTTGTGTTTAAATAAAGCCACTGGCCATAGCACAATGTGCACTTTTTAGTTTGTTTTGCCTAAAACGATCCTGTTGAATCTGTGCTAAAGGTTGAGTTATCAGTGCTGAGATATGACTGGCTGATAAAGCTACTTTTTCCACTGGGAGACTGGCTCCATATCAAGGAGGACTTCACGCTACTTAAACAAAGGTGGAAAAAGATTTATGGCCACAAAGCTCACTAACGTGCTAAGGACTGAACATTTCTCCTGCTTTAAGCCCAGATTTAATATTGCCTTGTCATTGTTAGCTATTCCCTCTCACCTGGAGTTTCTTCCTCCACTTCCTCCTCTGGAGTAGCCTCTGTGTCTGCTGCTACTGCATCATTTCCCACTATCTCTTCTGAAGGATCTGCCTCCTCTTCTACATTGTGTTCCTCTTCAGCTGCTTCCTCCTCAGCTTCTTCCGTGGGTTCTGGTTCCTCCTCAGCTTCTTCCGTGGGTTCTGCTTCTTTTGCAGCTTCTTCCGTGGGTTCTGGTTCCTGCTCAGCTTCTTCCGTGGGTTCTGCTTGTTCTGCAGCTTCTTCCATATGTTCTGCTTCTTCTGCAGCGTCTTCTTCTTCTTCCATGGGTTCTGCTTCCTCCTCAGCTTCTTCCGTGGCTTCTGCTTCTTCCTCAGCTTCTTCCGTAGCTTCTGCTTCTTCTTCCGCGGCTTCTGCTTCCTCCTCGGCTTCTGCTTCCTCCTCGGCTTCTTCCGTGGCTTCTGCTTCTTCCTCAGCTTCTTCCGTAGCTTCTGCTTCTTCTTCAGTGGCTTCTGCTTGCTCCTCAGCTTCTTCCACAGCTTCTGCTTCTTCTTCCGTGGGTTCTGCTTCCTCCACTGCCAGCTCTTCCTCAACTGTTTCAGGTTCCTCTGCAGGAGACTGCTCTTCTTCTGCTTCGACTTCTTTAGCAGGTTCCTCTGACAGAGCTGCTTTGTCTTCTTCAGCTATTACCTCCACAACTTCTTCTGTAGGATCACTCTCCTCTATGTCCTCTGCCAGCTCCTGAGCAGCCTCTTTCTCCTCCTTGGCTTCCTCTACAGCCTCATCAACTGGCTCCTTCTCCTCTTCCACAGCTTGTTCTGTAGCGGTTTCTTCCACAGTCTCCTCCTCTGCAGGCTCATCTGCCATCATCTCCTCTGCATCTTCCTCAGCTGGAGCCGTCTAAACAAAACAACACCAGTAGCCACATTATAATACGTCATAAGACAGATATTTTATAGGATATTTACATTTCTGCAAACTACAAGTCAAACTAAGTAAACTACAATACAAACCTCCTCCACAGGAGCCTCCTCTTCCACAATGGGAGGCTCCTCTTCCAGCACCTCTGGATCCTCCTCAAGCACCTGAAAATGAAATTGACCAACACTAGTTTAGTTTTAGTTATCATCATGTTACGTTACTCGCTAAGTTTTTTCAACGTCCAGTAGGACGTATGTTTTCACATGCGTTTGGTGGCAAATGTTAAAAAGAACTGAACAAACCTCAGTAGTCTCCACAGGCTCTGGTTCCACTTCGGGCTCTGGTTCCACTTCGGGCTCTGGTTCCGATTCAACCTCCTCTGCTATTCAGAAAATCCATCAGAAAATTATACTCCGTAGTTTATTTCGATTAGTTGCATTTTCCTGAACAATTTGCTGGAAGGCATTCACGCTCACACACCTGCTGGTGGTGCAGAAGCGCTCTGTGCTGCAGAAGCTTCAATCACATCTTCCACAGGAACAGGGTCTGGCTCTATAATAGCTGGAAAGGGAGAGGCAGGGTTATATAGAAGGAAAATAGAAGATATAATATATTAAAAGAGAGACAGAGGAGAATGTGTCATGATGAAATTACACTATATAACACTGATGTGGTAACTATGTCATTGCCCCCTTTATGACATTATCAATTCAACATTCTGAGACTGGATTCTATAAAACAGAAAATGAAATTACACTATATAACACTGATGTGGTAACTATGCCATTGCCCCCTTTATGACATTATCAAAGGGAATCAATTCACCATTCTGAGACTGGATTCTATAAAACAGAAAATGATACACTGGTTTTAGTCTCTCATTAGAAAGCATTAGCTGTCTACACTCAGCCAATCAACTGTGTGGCTTCACATCCGAAAGTCTGACTCAACAAACGCTGGTGTAAGTGATAAAAAGAAAATAAATTTAAAAAAAACCCTGCACACTGATCTGAGCAGGCTCAGCATAATTCAACGCGCCCCATCAGTGTGTTGGGAAGCTAACGGTAGCGAACTGTCTGACGGATTAGATTAAATTGCATTTTGTTATTGATCTGTTTAGTAAAGGTGAACCTAAAACAGAGACGTCAACTTTCAGCTGTACACTTTCCATGAAAAATGTATTTAAAAGAATAAACTGGGACACGAGTGTCAATAACCAGTTTTTAATTTTTATGTTAAGCCTATTTCAATCATGAGCACAGTGGCTAATCATCTCCCTTTATACTTAGAGTAGTTGTAATGTTCTTCATTCTATTTTCAAAATAAACTGAAATGTTCCTGAACAAGACACAAGACGTTTACTGTGCGTATACTAGTCTTAAAAACAGCGAGAGGTTTGCGTATCCGGGCGATGCTCCCTGTATTGATGCGGTTAGTTCCTACAGTACAACACACCAGAGTCCTTCTTCCCATCAACATGTGAGGACACTGGTCTCTATGAACATATGCGTTACCTTCTGCTGCAGGTTCGTGTTCATGCGTCTCTGCTGGGACAGCAGCTTCCTTCTCTTCTTCTCTATGGGATTCCACCACAACTGCTTTCTCTTTCAGTCCTACACGAGATGATGCACAAGTTGTTGGCAGGTAACGTGCATGTGACAAACGCAGACATAGCGGACTGTATGTACGTATACGGAGGCCTAGATTGAGCACGTATGGATATAAATAAACCCATAGTTTGGTGACAGGTCATGCTTATGTGTATTTTTATTGTAGACGCACAGTGGGTGTGTATGCAACATAAAACCAAACACATTCTTATAGCGTCTATAGCTGTTAGCAGCTAGTCTCGTTTACTGTAGGAATCAGAAGGCTGCCAACAAGCAGAGACATTAAAGCATCCTGAAGCATCTGTACAATACGAAGTACCTCAGACACATCTCGAGAGAAAATATGAAGACATACCCAGAGTCTAGTTCACAGAATGATTCTACATTAAATCACCTCATATTTCATTTGTAGGAGTGTATTTTATTTAAATATTGCTGTAGAGTGTAGGTTTAAATATGTATGGACAGGTCTACAATGGATGAATTATAAAATGTCACAAACACAGCCACACTCATTCAGGTGCGACCTCTGACCTGAGACAAAGAAATTTGATCCCAAGACTTTATTGACAAAACATCTATACTAGTGCCACATATACTACCAAAATCCAAGCATAAGCTCCAACTAACACTGAAGAAAGAAGAATGAGAAGAAAGGGCACGATGGGCTTTGCAAATGTAGCCAGCTCCCTTTACATTTTGCTCAAAGTAACAAGGCATCGTGTTAAACTTACCAAGTCTTATGACAGAGTAGCTGAAAAATATCATATGCTTGTCTTCACGCACCATAACTCATTGTGGAGAAAGAAAAGTATCTGGATTTAAACTGATACTGTAATATATTAAATTAATTTCTATTAAGAAAATAGTTTTGGCAGAACTTTTGTCACTCTGACAAATAAAATACTTGCAAACGTTGTTTGGACTTTAATACCAGTTATGAAACTATGATGGTAAAGTACTTTTACCCAGTAATGAATTGACTTGTACCCAGAGGTTTCCAACTGGCTTCCTAGCAGAGGATTTACGACTTTTCAACTTACAACTAACTCAATCTCTAGATTTCTCCATCAGCTTCCTCAGCTTTGCTTTTCTTCATTTTGTCCTTGACCGATTGCTTTCCTTTTCCCTTGTTCTCGCCTCCTCTCCTTTCAACTTCTTCGGAGACTTCTCTTTCTCCCCTCTCTTATATTTCTTTGCTCCTTGCTCTGGACCCTTGCTCTCCTCATCGGCTTGCTTTGCCTTTGGCCTCTGTTGTTTCTCTAGAGCCTTCTTCGTCTCTTCTTTCTCCATCGTCTCCTCTTCCTCCCTCAGCCTAGCAGCCACTCTCTCTTTCACTCTGGCTGTTATCTCCTTCCTCCCCAACTCCAGCTCCTTCTCCTGTTTGATCAGCAGTTCTCTGACTTCAGCCAGAGCCAGCTTGGCGAGCTTCTTGGCCTCCACACGTTCGTGAATGATGGCCAGCTGCTGCTTTAGAGCCTCCCGAAGCTTCCAGCCGACATCCCTTGTTGGAGTGGTTTCTGGGATGAATAATCAACCACACTGTTTGGTTTTAACTACTCAAAAAGAGCGGAGACCAAGACCATGCTGAAATTTAGCCTTATCAGACGTCACCACAAATCAAGCAGGTGTGTGTACAGACAAACTGGGAGCATATTTACCCACAACAACTCCATGTCCATGCCATACTCCTCCTTACTTTCCCTCCAAAAGTGTGTTTGACTTACGAAACACCGGTATCTTGTACCATTTACAAAGACACGGATTTACACGTTCTGAAAAACTAAAGCAAGCAAGAAGGGAGGAAGAGTGGGTCGATTTTGGACAGAGCCCTGACCAGGGGAAGTAATGACCGTAGAACTGGCCTGAGAAATTTTCATCATGCAGTTACTAACTAAAATCTTTCTCCATTTCCACAAATTACCGCCGATAGGAATTATATCCACAATGCAATGTGAGTAGTCGAAGCTTAATGTAGCAGCTCACACAAGCACAGGGTCATGCATGATGATACCTTTTTTAGCTCCTCTCTTGGCTGTATCTCTAGGCGTTTCATCTGATATTATAAAAGACAAGACAGCAGTTAAGTTACTAAGAGTCCAGTGTCTTTTCCATAGATGGAAGCAAGCAGTCACTTTACTGTATTCATCGTTCCTACCATCCAATATCAGCAGCAAAAGCCAAATCCGCAACAAACCGATTATTACAATAAGACATGGAAAGTAAACGTGGTTAGGCAATCATGGTTTTTCCTTCTATGTCATTGAAATGGAATTATAAAGCTAAACGTATCTAAACAATTGAATTGAAACAAATACCTACATGTTTGAACATGTTTTCTACGGATTTGTGTGTAATTAGTGACTCAGCTACAAAATCCAATAAAGAAATTCCCAGTCAGTTCCAGTATTTAACCAGTCATACGCTGAATTGTTGGCGTTCACTCTGTATAGTTACTGCCTTCTTCAAATAATGTCAGAATGATGTGTTATAAACCACCATAGGTCAAAGATTGTGTGCACACAAAACCAGCTCGGCAAATTTTCAAAAATGCTTCAGTACGTCATTGTAGAAAGTCAGGATTACAGACTTGTGCACCTGCTGTAACTTGATGGTGAAGTTTGTGAAGTTACAAGCAACGCCTGGAGCCACTCCACTCCACCCCAGAGCAGGACTAGCCTGTTTTCAAATGACAAGTCATCTGCACATTCGTAACAGACCAATAACACTACAAACCCGTTGACGCTGAAACACACCCTCCACAGCACGCAACACGCACAGTTGGCTTCAGCAACCACCTCCTATAGCAGCAAACTATAAATGCAAGCGTGATGAATCAAACCAGTCACCTCTCATCACATACACTCGTCTCTCATCTTTAAAACAGCCACATTCCAGCTGTAAATAGACACTAAAATAAATGGCAGGTTACGGTGTTGAGCCTACAGATAATTACTTTACCTTTGATGCAAGACATTTGACTTTTTGTTTTTATTTAAATTAAATAAATACCCATTGCTGCTGCTGAGCTGTGTATAACACACAAGACCCTCAAGGTTGATGAAGTCACGTGTCTTTGGCTTTGTGACTTTTGCATGTAGTTACGTTAATATTATAAAATGTTTAAAGCAATTATTTGTCAGTAAAGCTCCACAGTCATCCAGGTAAAGGGGTGGGGCTGGGGGATTAGGGGGTCATGTTACAGAGAAGAAAGGACTAAATCAGGAATGACCATGCTTGTCATGTTCCCTCTACGTAGAAGGTTTATAGGTCTATAGCTTCTAAACATGTCAGCTTCGACATCAAAGACAGGTGAGAGAAAGGAGCAACTAGATTTATTTTCTTAAGAATCTGAATCGTACAGATGATCTAACTGAGATCCAAACACTAAAACAAGTCCATCTCCAGAATTGGTCTGGACATTTCATAACATTCAAACTGCATTGCATTGATCTTTTTTCTTATCCATACACACTGTATTGTTAATACCAGGCAAAAAGGTTCAAAACAAAACCATAATTATTAAATTTGAGCATCTTAAAAAGTACAAAGGGTCTGTGTTAACCGCATGCAGCATTAAAACACGACAAAATGGCACAAAAGGAGAACTCAGCTGCTGTCCAAGTCGAGGTCACGTCTGCATTTTGTGTTGACTGTCTGGCTGTTGCCAACATGTTTGTGCAGATGATTTCCATTAGATTCTAAGAAATAATTAAAAAGTAATTTTTAAAAAAAGTGGGTAAGAGCTTACAAAGCTGTTCCTGAGTATCATGTCTATAGATAAAGACACTGACATCATAGAAAACATCGACAGGGTTTCACTTTCTCAAGATTCTGATGATTCAAGAATGATGCTTGTTTGCCAACTTTGAAAGTATCTGGAAACTGTAGTAGGTGAACGTGGGGCCTAAAGGACTGGAAATATATGTATTTGGAAAAAACTTCTGGGTTACAAAAACCTGCAAAAGTAGAAGAAAAAATAGAGTAGGTCCACATTCTTGACATTGTGGCTTGAGCTCTTGAGGCCCTTTAGTTTTGTAAGTAAGTGCATTAAAAGGATAACCAGGCTGCAGTTGCACCAAGGCTACTGGTTATGGAGGCCAACTATGACTATCTTCTGCCCCTTATTTCCATCTTCTTTTGCGCCTCTTCTTCTGACCCCACCCTCTTCCTCATCTTCTTCATCTTCCTCCTGCACCTCCATGACTCCTGAGGCAATGTGCTCTTCCTCCTCAAGGGGCTCCAGGGGATTTATCAGGCCATAGAGGAAAGTGAAGAAACCGTTTAACCAGTCAGATCCAGCCTCGTCCACTTCTTCTAACCAATCCAGAACCTCGGATTCACCCTGATCATCCCCCTCACTGGTCAAGCCTATGCAAAGGAGGGGGTGGATGGGATCGGGGTATGGATGTATAAAGGAAAAATTCAGGAGCAAAACGTGTGGCAAGGAGGGAGGCGGGTCAGTGTGAAAAAACAAACAAATAAAGAAGCCAGATAAAGAAAAGATATAATCAAATGGAGGAAACGGATGACATGAGAGTAAGGGAGGGAAGGAAACAAGAGGAAAAGGTAAGAGAAGTTTTAAGCGTAGGTTAGGTAGCGGAGGATCAACCCAGACTCTAACATAAGAAGTTGAATTTAGGCCGTGGACTCATAACCAACAAATTCACCTTGTGTCAGCTTGACCTGGGCAGTGATGCCCCATACGTGTTGCAGTCCTTGATTGTGATATCATTAAGCCAGTGTTCTACAGATTTATCTACATAGGTAACAGCTTCAGTGGTTTTATGCGTGCGCACACACACACACACACACACACACACACACACACAGGAGAATTCCATGGACACATACACAATAATGTCTATTTAAGGTATTCAAGTAAACATGAACAATTAAATGTCATGATGGCCAGACTACAGATGGGAAAAAAACAAAAACATAATTATCTCTCTAAATAATAAAAAATAAAGGTGAACTCAGGTCATAAAAAATTTAAACATGCAACATGCAGCAGTGTTCACAAGGGGGATAACAACTGAGAACTCTCACTTATCCAACTACCAGCTGTCTTTTATTTGTGCAGCTTTATATACATAGATAATGATTCTCTTAAAACCTTGTTGATACCATATTTAACATGAATTTAGCAGATCAAAAACATTTCTAAAAGATATCAAGTGTGGCTTGCAAGAAACCCGGTCTATCTGTCGATTTATTTCATTTTTGTGATATTAATGACAATAAAGTTCTGTTCCTTTGTTTAAGTTCTCTGTGGTCAGTTATAGTCTTAATATGGAGCATCTACCTCCTTAAGCTGAGGCATTTTTAAAGCTTTGGTGATGTTTGACAAATTCAAACTGTAACGCCACTCAAAAAGACAAATGTGAGTTATTGTGGATTAGAAACAATTAATGATATTGAATGTTTATGGAACTCAGTGTTCTTCCATTGTTTTCACTGATTACAAACCATCTTCAACAGTCAACTGTCATGCAAAAGAAACCCAGATGCCGTTTTAAAGTTGTAAAACGAAACACACATTAATCAGTGGCCTGCAGAAATTGTCAAACTGAAAATAAAGGAGCACCAACTCTGGGAAGCCATGACTGTGGGAAACCATATGTCTGTAAATAAGCATGCGTCTTGTATAATGGAAGAAAGTATTTATAGAATGAATTTGTGCCTTTCTCTGCAGGACACTCAGACGCATTAGTTATAGGTTAGAGATTACAACTTGCCTAGCAGAATTTTGGCGTCCTCAACATCAAAGTCGCCATCGCCATCTGTATCGTAGGCCACCAGTTTACCTGCAGCAGAGACAAATGCGTTTAATCTTAAAGACACATTGTTCACAGCAGTTAAAGAATGAGTAATATTATATTATTATATTGACTTGTTTGGTGTCAATACAAACTCTGAGGGTTCGAGCCATAAAAAGAGATACTGTTTGCAATGTTCTAGTTGTCTAAGCAATGCAGTAGATTATTCACATACTGTATATAACCTTAAAGCTACAATATGCAACCTTTTGACATGCACTAGAACCCTGGACTTATCCAGAGGCTGTTCTTCCCTCACCCAAACGAAACAGGTTAGTTCCAGTGGGTGAGAACAGGTTTGACACAGATGGAGAAGTTCATATTGTGCCTTAGAATGCGTGAGAAGGCAACAATGTGCATTGTTCAAGCGAGAACATGGCTTGAGAAACAATCCAAGACGGGACTACCAGCTCTGCTACCCTCCACTATGCTCAATTACTGTCCAGTGCTTTGAGAGCACCTCTCCAAATTAAGATCCAGAACATTTACATTGTTAAAAAAGTTGCATAGTGTAGCTTTAAGTTACTATTTAAATAAATAATTGTCAGTTTAAATTAGTTTTATTTAGAGTAATGAAACACTTGGAAAAAAGGTAGTTCTTCCATAAAACTTCTAACAAACTGCAATTAGTATTATAAGACAAGCACAATTCATTTAAAGTTGAGTATAACAGAAATATGTCTTGTGGTTTTTACCTTGCAAGGCCTCAGACAGGTTAATTTGCAAGCCTTTAGCCTTGTCTGCATGCAAAGCACAAAACAAACACTTTGAGAAAAACCAGCAACGTTTAGAAATTCACACATTTATAAGTCGATGAGATGTTAGTGTTCTAACAAAAGTAATTGCTACAATAGGATCAGTTCTGGACAGATGGCAGGATGTTTTTGTGGACGTATGATGACATCATTTAAGATCAAAGACAGTCTTCTGTCTGGTTGTGTACTCACCAATGACTCCCTGATAGTCTACCAGGTCAAAGTAGACCATGGCTACAGATGTCCAGACACCTAGCAGGGCAAGGACGATGAACCAGGTGAAGAAGCTGCTGCTGCTGGACCCAGAATCTGCCTTCTTCCCATTTTTACTGGATGACTGGGATTTGGTATTATCTGCAACACAGAGACAATACATAATGTTGGATTCATATGCACTTCATTAGTTTCTCTGAAGGCTCTCTAGAAGTCACATGGAAACACCCCCCAAATCTGAGAAAATCTGTTGGGAATCATGTCATTTCTGTACTTGTAGTAGTCAGTGGAAATAAAAAACATCCACATCCAAAGCCAAAGGGGGTGTTGTTGACATCCCACAATGCATAGAGGGAGAAACAAAATGGTAGAGTGTGAATGAACAGGTGTTTGACCATTACATGGTGCTAGGAATATTCCCAGACACACAAAGAGCGGACTGTAAATGTCAAGCTTTCCTTTTACCTGAGCAGTTTGCACGCATAAATATTTAATGTTGCTATGGAACACAAATCGCAGTCATCAAAACATCAAGCTTAGTATACTTGGCATGGTAATGTAATCTAATTTCTGTAACCAAACACGTAAATAATATGCCATATCTAAATGATCCTAAGCTTTAAGAATGTTACACAACAACCCCTTGGTACACATTCCCATGAAAACAATCCGAGCACTAAAGAACACATGGGGCAAGACTAATGCACATGCATTTTACTCTCCAAGCAAGAAAACATTTCCACAGTGTGACCTCCAAACTGTTTTGTCCTTCTCAGCTCTCTAGTGGTTACCACTTGAACAGACACTTTCCTCACCTTGCAGTTCCTCAGCAACAACTGTAGGGATAGCTGTGCCAACAGCAGGAGCGACGCTAGACTCCACCACTGCTGGATCACCCATCCTAATGCCCGGGCTTCTTAACTAAGCAAATAAAAGGTCGACTAGTCACAAATGCCTAACGCAGTCCGAGCGCAGCGGTCTTGTTCGTCTGTCCCTCCCCTCTTTCTCTTCTGACTGGCTTCCTTTTTGTTGCTCATCTGTCAGTCATCCTTTCTCATTGCCACTTTTTTTTCCCCCCTCTGAGCCCGATATGGTTGTGGAGGTCAAAAACAGCTATTTATAGTGCTGTTAGACCAGCTGGTCCTGACATACAGCAAGAGAGGGAACAACATAACTATCAACATCCCTGCCAGGCTGAAAGGCCACTGCGGGCTTTAAAAGGACCACCCCCACCGCTGCCAGATCTGGAGGATTGTAGGGTCAGATTTTATAAACTCTTCAGCACTGCGTCATCAACCCTGGAAATACGTACGTGGTTCAACCTTCGACTACTTCACGTTCACCAAAGTGATGAATGATGAAAAAAGAAAATTACATCATCGCCAACATTACCTTTCACTCGCGTGATTAAAAAGAGTAGGACACTCAGCGAGGAGGACTGAACTGCAGTTAGCAGGCTATAGGGAGCAATAATGGAAAAATTGCAGACAGACACACAACACAGCTTTGCTCCTAATCTAATCTCCTAAGGGTAGATTTAGACCCAAGCTTTAAAGCACAGCCTTATGGTGGCATAGACAATGTCCAGGCTGGTTTAAGACGGCTAAAAGAAAAAGTACTGCAACTTAAGTCAGTACTGAATTACTACTGTACTGACTACTTATGGTAATTTCATTTATGACACAAAATACAGCTGAACTAAATCTACAGTTATTTACGTTCATAACTAGTAGACAGTCTATATGCAAGAGATGCTTTATGATTGCAATAAAGACACTTCACAACAAGTGTAAAACACTTAAACCTTTAAATTGCACAGTAAATAAATCAATCGAGTGAGATTAAACCTTCCAAAAGATGCATGATGCATAAAAACATGCTTCCCCAGTAAATACACACAACCATAAACACTGGGGTATATGTGAATACTTTACTTCTATACTGTATTCACCAAAATGTTCTCAGCAGAATAATAAACGAACACCCCAGTGCTGTCGGTGTGTTAATTCCATGAGGAAAGCCTACAAGGCAGTTGTTACACTGGCATGGTGACATATTTAAACTCAAGCCAGAAATACAAGTTGGTATTGAAAATGGGAAATACTTCAGAAGAAATAAGACAAGTGACAAAATAGGTATAGCGTAATAGCCATCTTATTAACTCGCAACACTTGAACTGCATACGTTCAACCACCATCACCTCAAACTGGAGAACGCGTGCACAAAACCATATCAACCTGCAAATTTAATACATGTACACATGCACCGCTCCAAAAGAAACCATGCAGTAACGTACCGCTGTGCTCCTCTGCACAGTCCATTCTCATATGAATAGCAGCAGCTAATTTACACCCAGTCTTTTAGAAACTAATTGAAATCCCTCTCTGCTCAGTGCTTCCAGTGACGCTCAATACACATTGTCTGTGCAGTTCCTTCCTTAGAGTCTTATGTAAGGGCTGCTGCTGTGTGCACCGCCTTCATTCTGTCTGCTTGTCCCCTCAGGCTTTAAACATCCACCCTCATGCGTGTACACATTTGTGTGCATTCTAGTTATACTTCTTACCCGACCTTTAACCCTGCTGACTAAATAGTGACCTCTGGCCCGTAGCTAACTTTAAAAACAACTAGTTTTGAAAGGCAATATGAGCTAAAGCAGCTAAAACACACACCCTCACACACACAAACACCTTTACAGTTAAATTGACAGCGTCCTTTGACTCAGTTGGCTGATTCAGCTGTACTGGACCTGTGATGGTGCACAGTGCATTCCTGTGATAGAGGCTGTGGTCTAACAGGAAATAAGGGAATAAATCCCCTTGTCTGGCTTGGTGGTGAGAAATCCAATGAATGACACTGGCATTAGCTAGTTGTTAATGGTACTAGCACTGAGCTAATTAGAGGTTATTAGCAAATATACTAATCAAACACAGCAAAGTAGTTGAAACAAGTTTTCAACAGTGCAGGGAGCACATCACACTGTGAACACTGATGTACTGGTTATCCCGTCAGACAGCAACATGCAGACTTTACAGCAAAAAGGAAGTGAACTATTTGGAATTTCCTGGTTTTCTGAATAGATTTATCATGAAATATGATCCAATCTTGACCAGACTCAAACATCAACAAGCGTATTGCTAAGATGACGAAACAGTCATAACGGTTGATGTCAAAATGCAACCTAGAGTCTATACATCAGATGCCTTGTGTTCCTTTGGTCTAGTTATTTCAGTGAAGAATTTTGCCATGCAATTCTTTTACGACACAGGTAAGCAGTAAATGTGAGTATCCTTAACATTTCCTGTCCTTTTTCCAAAGAAAGCAAACGTCCTAGTTTGCAGTAAAGAAGCCCGAGCAGAAAGACAACAAGTTTAACCCTAGTGGCTGTATAGCATTGTTGTTCATCACCAAAACAAAACCTCAACGCAAATACACAGCACTGCACTTTCATGCTAGGTGGTGAGATTTTAGGAAGGTTAAAAAAAAAAGCACACTGCAAATGCAAAGGACACACATTGAATCACATCAGTCCCAGTGGAACAGACAGGTCTATTACCCCTCTATCCCTGGATACTCCAGCAAGTCCAAGTCCTTTGGAGAGGAGGCAGCATGAAAGAATCAAGTGATGGATATAGCATGTAAAAAAAATAAAGAGCACAAAGTAAAAAGATTTTTTTTTTAAAAAGCTGAATCAGTGAAATACAAATGTATAATTTCACTAAAGTTTAAACAAAGCCACAGAACAACAAAACAATAATTCAGTAGTATAAAACAACAATGATCAGAACCTCATAAAATAATTTGGACCGTGTTTCCACAGTTTCCATACTCTCACATTAAGCATAACTTTATTCCAGTGTGTCACACAATCCCATTTGCAGCAGTCAGAAGCTGTTTTAATGTGCTTATGAGATATGGGGCTTTATAATAACCAGCCTAAAAAATGTATTTTTTAATAAATGCTGAATCTATATAATGAGAGAGGGCATTTCTGTAAGTCGATCCGGAAGCAAGCATGGCCCCGGTTCGCTCAGTCCTTTAGTCACGCGCCAATCACTGCTATAAACACTTAAAAGAAATCATATGTGCGGCATTTACGGACACATGTCACAGAATAAAACCGGGGTGGGCGGGTATGGGGCAGTGTCGGGCGTGGTTAGAATAAGAATTGGAAAAACCTGAACATTTTGTTCCCTGGGCTTTTCTAACTCTCATTCGGTCCGTTTGATCTGATTCACCGCGCAACTATAGGAATCTTTCACATCAGCTCCCGAAAGTTCTCAATTCGTTAACCTTGCAAATATCGCCGCGATTTACTTCAGAGCCAACCAAAGCAGCACTAACTGTCTGCCATCGTGTCCTGCTGTAACACCTCGATCCTGCATAGTTACACTGTAGTAGTTGCAGCGGGGACCTGCGCGTCTCATACAGTTTGTATGAGCGTGGACTCTAATCGATTCACTCGGCTACGTGTCCGCTTAGAACGCAACTCAAGTAGATCCACAGCCACGAAGCCTTCTAGTATATAACGACATGTAGTTCGTTTTACATTTACAATCACTGGGTAAACACGCTTATTGACATCGCGCTGTCTGTGTGTGTGTGTGTGTGTGTGTGTGTGTGTGTGTGTGTGTGTGTGTGTGTGTGAGCGAGCCGCGTAGTCAAATATTTACGCAACTTTTGCGCATTTGAATGGAGCTTGCGCGCACAACTCAGCAGCCATGTGGATGTGGATTCCAGGACGGTCCGTGGGTACGATGCAGACCCACGGGTCCACGTATCACCCTCCCCACCCCACGGTACCACACTGACACGTGAGCACTCAGCGACTGGCGGAACCGAGGGCGGGGTGCAGTGCGCCCCGGGGGTGCACACGCTCACTGCCACATCGCTGGGAAATCTCCCCCGACGAACGGGCCTCCGCTTGCGGCTAAGCTACGCGGAGCCTACAGACCGGACTCTCCCGAAACAACGTTACGTAAACCCGCCGTTATCTTTCGCGTGCGAAGCAGCGATCCCGCACTTTAATCCCGGGAGCTGGAGTCGCCATTGTCAACCAGACCGGAGACCGGATAAACAGCTGCCGAAACGACGGCGAAACGACGATGGCGCAGCGAGGAATAGTTACCTGCGTATGACGAAATGAAAACATTTAATATGTAAAACAAGGCTTTGACATCGCGGCAACGTTGGAAACTCTGTGTATTTGGTGACGGTCGTGTTCATGCAGAAGGTGCAGGGCTGCACTAAAAGTGTTTACATGCTACCTGAGCCCAGGTTGAGCGTAGCTACCAAGACAAGTCACCTACAGGGACCCAGCGCCGTGTCGCCTTGTTTGGAGCCAAATCACGGCAGCCATCCCGGACTAGCAAAGGCTGAACGAACAGTTTGGCACCTGGCTCACTTTGAATGAGCCGTCAGCGAAAGGTCCCTAAACGCGTCATTCCCACCGCTCGCAAACCATTATAGCATGAAAGAAAGAAAGCGACAACGCACCTTTGGGTTTTACGTGACCTTTAGCGTTTTTCTTTGGCGCCATGGCGAACCAGCTTAGCAGGGAGACCGCTGAAATAACAGGTAGAAGACCGAAACAGCCGACGACTGCGTTTCTAGCAGTTAAAAAAGAAAAGACAAAAAAATCCCTGCTTCATAAACTCGGAACCATAGAAACCCCGTCCACTTTAGTTCTGACAGCCTTTCTGGCCAATGGTGTGTTAGCCACCAGAAAATGGGCGTAACAAAAACAATTTAGAGCCAATGGCACTGTAGAGGTATTTGGGCTTATTCAACCGTGTGGACAGTCTATGTCCTATGGCCCCGCCCCCCTCACTCATCTGGAACGTGGCAAGATGGAAGCTTCCCTGGTTATCGCGTTGTTTCCCTTTCCTCTTCTCACATAGTGTTTATATCTCAAATTTACAGGGAAATAATATGTCATAGTGACAAAATGCAAATTTGTTTATACAATGACACAAATTGACAGATCATATTACCAATACATACAAAATATGGCAACTTTTATTACAGTTGTACATTTTGTGAAGTTTTTTTGTGTGTGAAGGGGAAATAGTAGCAGCCAATGTGAAGCTATAATGGTAGTGGTCCTAAAACCAAATTGTCATTGACCTGTAGACTGTATGGCGTTATCCTCCCTGATGGCGTCCCTTAATTAACGTTTTGGCAGCCATCAAAGAGAAGATCAACACAGCAGGCGAGTGACCGACCAGCAACGCCTCTTTACGAGGTGCTTACTAGTTGTAGTAAAGTTGAATAAAAGGTTTGGTGCTATTATCCACACTCTGTCCTGCAGAGCCGTTTGGTTATCCTACCAACACGCCTCACATCTGGTCAGCTCATGAGCAGCACAGTCTCAGGGTTTTCTCATTCTGAAGTGATTGACTCACTGGCATGAATGACTGAGGACAGCCTTTAATTGATTTCATCACTGTGTGAAGAACTGCTTTGGGAGTGAACAATGAACCCTAATCACCTGAGAGACTTTTGCATCATGGGTATGGATGACTTGGGCATTATGGAACTGTAACATTTGAAATATGGACACGTCACAGTCATACAGACAATTATTTGCACCATTTAGAAATGAATAAAATAAGACCAGCTTCCTCTGTTGTTGTTCACGTTCAGAAGCAGGTCCTCCGTTCTCACATGGTGCTCTTGAGAATTATCTTTGCAAAGCTTTGAGCATCTGTGATTTGGTCTATTTATGAGAAAAGAATAGAAGAGATATGATAAGTGTGGTGAGTTGGATTTGACTGTGTTGAGTCAAATCTTTCGCTCTGGCCAGAAGCTCTCTCACCCCCTCTGCTGACAGAGCCAGGCATGTTATCCACTCTTCCACATTGACCTGGATTTCTTTGACCCACTTACAGAGTAGCTGCCCTGTCTTTGAGGCCAGCAGAAAGTTTCCCTTTCTCTGTCAGTCTGAGACTCAGCCGTGATATCAATAAGTTAGTGCTACTGTGGCTGAAAAAAACCCAATGCAAAGCTGATAATCATGAGGTAACAGTTCAGAAATTTAAATTAAGTAACTTTGTTGTTTTATTAATTCTTAGAAATTGTATGTCAAATGTCAAGTGCCCTGTCTGCAGCGTAGGCTTCTAGTAGAGGGTTTGGATTTTAGATGGATTTGTAGAAATAAAACAAACTAAACTAAACCATGAACAAACAACAACAAAAGATGATCTACAATAAATCAGTAATGTCTTCTTTATTCTAAATACCTCCTACTGGACATTTACTGTATTATATTAAAGAATGTTTGATAAACCGACCGTGCTTCATCCAATCGAGTGTCATCCTGTAAGGATGAACAGTGTGGAAAGGAAAACCTAATCATATCTAAACCTTATTCACAACAAGGTGTAGATTTCCTCAGGTTCACTAGCTCGAAACCCTTCTCTGCATGTTACTCACCTCAACAACGTCAATAGAGAACCATGGTGACATGTGAAAATAATCCTTTTTCAGCAATGACTAACTGGTTTTCTCTTGCATTTCGTCTATTTCATTTGTGTTTACATGGAAAAGTACACACATCAGTGAGCTACACAAAAATAAGACCAGCGCATTGTAAAAGAACCCTTCTCAGCCATGAGGGGTCACTGTAGCTGTGCCTTATTATCCAGCCTTTGTCCTGGAATGCTGGACAAACTTACTTCATTTGCTCTTGTCCTAGTGTCAGCACAGTTTCCAAGATCCTGCCTTAATAGTCTGAACAGAGGTCATAACATGGCAGTGTGTTACATAGTCTACAGGGGGAAAGTGTCAATATTGTTTACCGGACTGGGCAACACTGATAGACGTGTTTACTAACCTGCTAACACTGGTCAAAGGTCCGTATTGTGACTGCACACAACCAAAAGCAGTGAGAGAGACGAGAGGACAGAAAGTTCCCAGAAACAAATAGAATAAATAGTACATTTACCATGTATTCACTGTACTTTATTAAAGTTATCGCTGCAAATTAGGGCAACACTAGCATCAGACTCGAAACTAATACACTCCACGTCATTTATCAACATTTTGTGCACTCTTTCGTCTACCTATTAGCAGACATACAAAAACAGACACTTAGATCTTTTCATCTTGAAAATAAACCATATACAGTAACAAATGCGCTGCAGAAATGCAGCAATTAATACAAATAATCACAAACTTAGTGCTTACAGAAAATTCACATTTGTGAATAATATTGGCCCAAGCGAACAAACAAATTCATATCACTGATGAAATTCATTATATAAAGCGTTACTTTCACATTATAGATTATACAAAATGTCAACTGGGAACCAAGAGACGTCTGCACTGACTGGTTTGGCTGACTGATCAGATTCAATCTGTCTGGATGGAGTGATGAGCTGGAATTAAAGCCAATTGTGGATGATGTTAAACATTAAAGGTCCTTATTGTAATGAGTAGCAGTTGTGTATGTTGTGCAAAGAATTAGCTAGTAGCTGACGGCAGATCACAGATTTACATACTGAAAGAAAACTAAGACAAGTCATGACCCTCATGTGACTATAAGGAGCTTCTGTCTGTGAGTTATATTCACTTTTGTAGCTGTTTATCTCCAACCTCTGATGATGTCGTAACTGAATTAAACATTTGTACTCATCTGTATGTTCAGACCTGAAATAATACTTGTTTGATGCAAATTGTGGCAATCCTGCCTAACAGAGTACAAATCAGTGTTTTCACAGGTAATGTGCGGTTTTAATTTAACCTAGGGTTGTGACACACTAAAGCAACACTGAAGAACTATAGGCAACTTGGACAAATATATCAGCAGGTGTATATTCTTCATATAAAAAAGAACAGCAAAAAACGGACTTAAGGCTTAAGACATACAGTACAAACTGCATAGATAGTGGCACTTACCACGCTCGCTCTAATCACAGTTAACTTTTACTGCTACTGTTCCAACTCAAGAGGCGTGTGATACGTAAATGTATGTAAATGGTGCTGGGGGTCCAGTTTTGTTCTAGTGCGGTTGTTTGCAAGCGTGAAGAGTCAAACGTGAAGCTACATTGAGATACAGAGTCTAGTGGAAGAGTTTGGCCTAGACGTGACATTCTGATCAGAGTTCACTATGCGGGTTTCATCCAGACTGTGCTACTTCATCCTTTAGTCCCAGATCGGTGTGAACACTGCGTAAACTCAACGTCAGAGAGACCAGTAATGAGAAGTAACGTGGCTGTTACATAGGCCCTTTGTCGGCCCCTTGCACAGGCCGCAAAGACGTGTATTAAGAATTCCACACGTCAAACAGTTCTGCTTCGTTTCCTCCCAAGGCCAGAGTCCTCGGGAGAAATGGCGACGTCGGCGGTTGGATGGGCGGCGATCTGCTGCAAGAGCGTCTCCGATTGAAGCAGCTGATTGGTCCAGTCTTGACATGCCGCCTCTATTGCTGGGCCTTCCCCTCCATATTCTGGAGGCAGGATGGTCGGTGAGAAGAACTTACGAAGAGAGTTCTGGAAATCAACACCATGCATATGGATCTGTAGAGGGGGCACATTTGATTAAAGGCATTCGCACTTTTCCTGTTGAACGAAGTCCAGTCTAACATAGATGTCTGTTTTATGTAATCGGTGTTAAGCAATATACACGGTCCCGACCCTCTGCTTGATCTTGTCTGGCAGGAAGGGACGAATCATGGCAAAAACTGGCCGAAAGAACATTGGCTCATTGACCAGATGAATTCCCCTAACTTTCAATGGAAAAGAGTCCTGAAAACACACACACAAATATATATATATAGGTGTAAAATAAGCTGACAAACCTTAGTGTGGATATTAAACTCACAGTACACCCAACTGGATCAGAAGTGTGACCTTGGACCTACCGAAAGTACAGAAGATATCTTTCTAGCAAGGGAAGGGTTAATCTGCAGGGCGTGACCCAGCGTCCATCCCTGCAGATCAAATATGGCTTTGATCCCCCGTCTCTGGGTCTCCGTCTCCATGGAGATGATCTCTGAAGTCATGAGGCTGACTCTGAAAACCTGGAAGGCCGACCAGTCTTTTGAATTCCACTGTCCTGCACACGCAGACAGACAACATGCAAAAATAAGATTCATATCTGGGAAAACTGGGGCTTGTTGCTGGCCGACGCTGAAATTGTAAGACAGCACAACGCAGTTGGAAGAAACAGGGACATCAGTGCCAGCACCTGTAGCTTCTCACCTGTACTAAGGGTGTTGTGCAAGACACTCATGGTGCAGCCCTAACTGCTTGCCTTGACTATCTGTGATGCTGCATGTAAAACCAGGAGACACTACCACTAGAACCCTGCCTCTATAAGAGATAACGTTATTCAGTGTTGGGTGTAATTTCATTATCGTGGCTTCACATGGCGAGGAATTACTTGAACTGATAGAGGAGATGATCCTTGAGCATCAGCTGCACTATTGCTGCAGCAGAGGCTGATGAGGTTAATAGGTAGAGTCACACAACCTATAAGAGAAGATTCTTTAATCCAATGAGACCCAAAATAAATGGGTCTGGAACTCATCCGGCATGTTTAGCTAGACTCTCATGCTACAACTAGCTTGAATTTGTTTGTATTGCGTGTTACACAATTGCCAAGACCCAAACAAACGCAAATACGAACCGATCCTGTAGATAAGCACCCTGCTGCCAGTGTGGTCCCTCTGTGGCAGGACGGTGTGGTAGGATGTGTTGAGGAGCCCCAGCACAGAGGAGGGAGACAGGCAGCCACTGATCTCAGGACTCTCCCTCCGCCACAGCTGATAGTTCAACAGGAGCTGCACAGGACACACAGAACGTTCAGGGGACCATCAGCAGACGTACATGAGTCACCCGCGTGTGAAACGCCGGCACATTAAATAAGGCGCGTTTTACACCTGACCCAGATCAAATGCTTTATAACCTTTGACCTGCTGCCTTATCTGAGCCAAGCCCTTAGAGTAAATGTTCACGCTCAAACAGAAAATAAATATACAAGGGTTGTTAAGCTGTAAAGGAATCAAATATTAGTGTGGTACAGTAAATGTGAGAAGCCATTTGTGTAACAGAACTGTTTAGTCCCACTTGACAGAACTACTGCATTCAAATCAGCCCGAGTGATAAAGTAACTGTAAAGTCAGTACAGCAGCAACATACAGTTGTAAGAAAAAGTATGTGAACGCTTGGGAATTCATGGATTTCTGCCGAAATTGGTCAAAAATGTCATCTTTACAGGGTTTGTTTTGTATAATGTTTAAGCAGACTGTGTTTTTCGATTGTTGAGACTTTGATGAAGATCAGAATAATTTAAAACTTCCATGTAATCCCAAAGGGTTCACATACTTTTTCTCGCAATCGTAAGTCACGGAACAATAGACTGGACTGCGGCTTTGAATCATATCTGTTGGTGGAGTGAAAGCAGATAAGAAGCAACAAGCAAACCTAGG
This sequence comes from Macropodus opercularis, assembly GCA_030770545.1. Classification (NCBI taxonomy): domain Eukaryota; kingdom Metazoa; phylum Chordata; class Actinopteri; order Anabantiformes; family Osphronemidae; genus Macropodus; species Macropodus opercularis. Next base: position 5,264,684 of record CM061105.1, read on the forward strand.
TCTGGTAGAAAAGACGCTTGAGAGCGATGGGATGGAGGCAGGAGATGTGTGATGGTCGGGTGGGGGCCACAAATAACACTTTATTAAACCTACTGTACTTAGTTTGGCTGTTCGGAGCCGTCTGGACCCTGGGTTGCTCAGATCGGTTCAGTTTCAGCTGAACAAAGCTGAACTTTTCAGGAATGTCATCCAAACAGACCCACGTCCATCAGATATGGGCTGAGATATGAATGTGCCTGTGACTGTACATTTATGCAGAAGCTTCAGCACTGAAAGCCTTCTCTGAGCGTGCGTCCCAGTCTGGGCACCTCATCTGCATCCGCAATAAAACAGACTAATACCAGAAGTATATTCATATTGAACGCACTCGTAAACACGGGCGTCACATTGTGTCACACTTGCCTGTTTACAGTCAGCTGTGCGCTGCTCTTTACTTAAGTCCAGGCTGTTGTCAGCAGCCTCCATGTGTCATGAAGTTACGGCGGAGGCCGTAACTTTCTCGTGGCAGCCGTGGTTTTGTTTTCCTGCAGGGGGAGGAGAGCGCGTTACCTTCACAGACAGATCCACGTCGAAGTCCCTCGCCCGCAGAAACTTGAGCAGAAAGCCGTCGGAGAAGGTCCTGACGGCGGACAGCTCTCTGGCCTGCAGCGCCCTCCGCCTCAGGCCGCTCACGTACGGGCAGAGCTGCTCCGAGTCGTCCGGGAGCTCATTCAGCTCAGGCCCGTTCATGTCGCCCTGAAGTCCGCGAACATGTCAGCGCTGCCAGCGGACTGTAGGTGGGAGAGGGACGAGCTGGGAAGGAAGGAAGGAAGGAAGGAAGGGAAGGAAGGAAGGAAGGAAGGAAGGGAAGGAAGGGAAGGAGGAGCTCAGCGTGTGTGTGTGTGTGTGTGTGTGTGGACTAACACCAGGGCTTTACTAGCAGAATACTGCAAATACAATCAAGTTCATTCAAGTCCACCTTCACTATTATATTATCTATTCTATTTAAGGTGACGTCATCTGGAGGAAGTGACATTTTCTGATGCTTATTTATTTATGAATAAGTTCATGCACAATCCTTTCTAAACAGAACACGCTCGCATCAGTAAGAGTTCGGTATTATTAGTACATTATGGTGTCTTCATAAAACTAAGTAACACTACTAATCAAAGTATTTCTGGTCTGAATTTATTAATTAATTCAGTTACTGTACTTGATTTGTTGTTAGGCCATATTCAGAAAGAGACCCAACACCTCCCCCTGCCGGACACCTATAGCTACTGCAAACAAACGGTTTGTCGTGCGTTTCTTGAACTTTATCCTCCTAACACACAGCAAACACACAGTTTGATATGTTATTATTTCACAAAGCTGGAATAATCTGATGATTCAAGGTAAGATGCCAAAAAAGTATAAAATACATAAAAATGACGTACTCTAATTAAGACAAACATGAACAGTGTTCAAGAAATAAGACTCTGTCACAAACAGTTGTGTGCTTTAGTGGTTTTTACCAAAAAACTGTAACGGGTTGGTGAACCAGGCACCTCTGTAGCATCGTACGGCTACTGTACATACAAGACAACACCCACAGCACAGTCACTGATACACAATGCTTCTAATCAATATAGTCATCAATATATTAATGGATTGTAAAATCAAAAGCTCTGGGGTCAACACTTTGGGCCAGCGAACACAAAGCGTTTGAGTTCATCAGGTCAATGACAAAGACTTGTCTTAAGAAAAGTAAAGGGTATTTGGTGTAAAAAGACAATTAACAACATGAAGAGCATGGCTTTCTGTTTAAAATGAGTCTCGTCCTCACACTAGACCCAAAGGTCCGGTGAGGAGGCAAATAGATGCTCCAAAGAGGGAGAACACAGTGTCCAGGGATCAGAAAAAAACCCGAACCAGCCATCTGAAAATCACCGTCCCTCGTCTCAGAAAGACTTTACCACCAACATGATCGTTCTCAACCTGCAGAGCAGAAAATGTCGCTACGGGAAGACGACAGAGAAAACAGTTGTGTTTAAACTAGACACAGATTGTTAAGCAGATTATAATAGTACCAAACGGTTCTGATTAAAACCTTGACAACTGCTTCACTGCAGCACTAAATGGGTCTGTGAAAAAACAGCCTAGTGCAGTAGAAGGCCGTCATGCCAGAACATGTGTAAAGTCCAGAATGTCACATTTCCAAATAATGTTTAATAGAACTTTACTCCATAATAATACATTTTATAGTGTCTAATGAGCTGAGTCAAATGAAAGAGGAGATTCATCCAACTCAAACAAGAAAAACAGCTGTCAGGCCAAAATGGGATTTATTTGTCTCACGTCTGGCTAATCTCACTAGAGCCTTGTGTGTATGTTTGTTTTTTAAATCCAAAAATGTTTGTGCACGAAGCTCCGTCTGTAGCTTTGCTGTGAAGCAACCGTCAAAACCAAACTGCACGCGGCTTGTTAAAACACTTATGCTTAGACACCTCTCATTCAGCAAACACGTTGATTCGAGAAGCGCCTGCCTCTAGACAAAGATCACAGGTTGTCAACAAGACGGCTGACTTTTAATCGAAGTTCTACAGGAAGTCAGTGTTTGGTAGGTTGTTCATATTTCCTTAATCTAACCAGACGTGAAACTTTTAAGTTATTGACATATACGATAAGAGACATAACATCAAGTCCATAGACTTACATGATAGCTTTAATTTTGAAAGAATATTTGAACTGAAAAGAGAAAATGAAAAGGACAAATTTGATGAGACATTCACGGTCGTCTTTCCACACGCTTGAGTTGGTGCCAGTAAATGCTCAGCCCTAAACTCTGATTTGACCAACAGCTGGAAAAGGGGAGAAAATCACCCGTCTGTCACAGTCTCAAACAGTTTACACACAGGTCTGGTGTCTTGTGTGGCAAAATGGTGCACGTCACTAACCCCAGCACAAAACCGTCCAAACCAATCAGAGCAACGATTGATGGAGCATCAGGTTTGACACAAAGGTTTCATCGTTTTTTTTTTTTGTTGCAAACTAAATTCTTTGCATTGCTGGATTTGGAGGCAAATGTTAACTCAAACTAAAGCTGAGGTCTGGGAATATTTATGTAAAATAAACAACACTCACGAGTCAGGAGGACAAAAGGGCAAATGTGTTCACAATGTCCTGAGGTCAAATCATCTGACATTTGATTCTGTCACTATGGATTAAAACAGGAATGGCTTTAGGATAATCACATTTGTTCAAAGGCAACACAGGAAAACCTCAAGAAATAGAAAACGACGAGGACCTGCAGAAATTCATTACATTTGAAAGAAAATCTATGTATTTGCTTGTTTAATAAAAGCTGAGACTTGACATTTTAACCAACCTTTAATTTAGTTTCTAAGTGTGTTTCATACAGACTCAACTAAGTGGGAGACACGGCCCTTTGCCACAGTGATTAGAGGCATTTAATACGTAGCAGATCCTTCTGATGTTCCCTGTTCTAGGTCTTCACTGCAGCCACACTCTTGCTTGTTGTCGGCTCCCTCTGCTTTATGACTGGTCTTCAGCTGTGATGTACTGCAGCTCGAGTCCTACAGTATTGTTGTTATTCCCGCCTTGCTTTGACCATATGCTCAGGCTTGTTGATGCAGCCTGTTCAATCAATAAATAGCACTGAATTAGATCATGGGACCAGACCAGGGCAATACGTTGGATCCTTATTCTATTCACCATTAGTATGAAAAACAGATGAGGCGGGAAGGTTAGAAAGCAGTGAACGATAGAGAGCTTTGATCTAGCAGACAACAAAATTAAATAAAATCCGGTTTTGATTTGACCCAAAACGTTGATTTATGAAATTACAGAAATAAGGTCTATTCAAGTCAACCATGAAAAAACTGTGAGAAGCCTAAAGAAAACAAACATTAAGATTTAAAGTATCTTTAATAAAGCATTTGTTCCCGTTCAGATACTCCTAAGCTTGGACTGACAGTTAAATAGTGGAACAAAACAGGCCCAAGAGATTTGAAACACTGATACATTTTACATGTACACTGGGACATTATACAAATATAATATAATTTATACTTGATCGTATAATAGATTATTAAGTCACATTCGTTATTATACAAGTATAATAATGAATTCTACTTGAATAATGTGACTGCATATTTGTAACCTCTACGTCAGAGTACTGGTACAGGATGAGCAAGACTAAACCTCTACTACACAAAACACATAACCAGTTGATCAATGTTTGTGACAAAGAGTCCTGTCACACCGGCAGGAATAAGGAAAAGTTTGGCATTAAAGTGCAGAAATCCTTAAAGAGTCTTATTGCTCACGTAAAACGGACTTCGATCAGGCCTTCCTGACGGATTTCAGAAGTCATTTGCTAAATTGCACAAGCTAAAAGAGAATGATTAGTAAGTTACTGATTAATAAAATCAATAACTTGAAAAAGAAATTAACCTGAAAAACGGTTAATTTGAGACCAAAGCCAGAACTCGTGTTGGACCAATCCGCTACACTTGCGTAAACTACACAGGGAATGTGACAATAAGCAACAAAAGTGTAATCTTCACTCTGTGAGACCAGGAAAAACATTTTCTCCAGTGTAATCACGACTACCTGTTTATACCAAACAAGGCTGGAATTAATAGAAGAAGCTTGGAAAATCTGGCAACACACTATGGAATTTGTGTCTGCGGCGTCAACAAAAGGTTTGTGAATATACAAAAAGTGTGACGTTAAAGGAATCACGACGCACATTCCCACGCTACCTACAGAAATATGCTTCCTTTGTGAGTTAATCTAGTCTTGACACAGCTGCTGTTACAAAAACAAAAAATTAATAGTGAATTAAAGACTTTTGTGTTGCAGATGATGGAATTAGCGCTATGGACATAATACTGGCTACATCGAAGCATCAGGTAAACATGAAGGAGGGTTCAAGTTTCCTTTCATTGAGGAGAGATTCGGTACAAGTAACAGTTTTTAATCGCGTTCTAACTGGATTTTCAGGATGTGTGTGTTAAATGACATGCAGTGTACACATGGATCGACTCCAACGCAGCTGAAGGGCAACTTCATTTGGATTGACGATCAACCCCACCCCGCAATTAATCATTCCAGACTGAACCAGGAAGTGACAGACAGGTGGCCTCTCCCCTTTTCAACTACATCTTTCAGATTTGTTTCACAAGTGAACAGTTTTCAATCAGAAAGGAAAATACTTACTAAACTAAACTCTTTAATTTTAGGTTCCTAAAATCATGAAACTGAAAAACCATACATACATACATACATAAATAAGTTGGCATACATTCAGTAAAAACATTTTTACTTCATCAGTGGGGAATATTGGACTAGTAATAACCGCTTCTCAGCTTCATGGTTAAACAGTCACTAACTGCTGTTTTATATACGTGTGTTTGTGTGTGTGTTACTAAAGCATGTAAGGTGCAGGTAGGCAGCTCTGTGATGATTTCAAGAGACAGGCTGAGGACTAAGGGGAGTCAACTCTGTGAATAATCGGTGCTACCGAATCTCATCAGCATAGTATGGCCAATGTAAACGCAGGGGTGATCAAAGGGCTTAAAATCTCACACCAAGGTAGGAACGGAAGCTGGTCTTAGGTCCAGATTACAGCTTTGTTTAAGATGTTTTGAAGTGCAATTATTACATTTCTTCAAAGCCTTTCCATAAAGTTTTTCTGGGCGCTGGGAGTGTAGAAGAACACAAATAGCTAAAAGCAGGAAGAAAACCCATTTGGTCCTCAAGAGAAGTAGGCTTGAAGTTGACAACCTCTCCCTGTAGGGGGGTTGCGTGGCACCGTGAGGGAGCAGGGACACTTCCCGTCAGAGTGATCGGCTTGCGTTCCGTTTAGCTGCGCTGTTCATGCTAGGCTGAGGCTTTCAGGAGAACCCAAGCAATGGCTAAGGAGTGGCTGTAGTTCAAGAGTGCGTCTCTGGATAGCTATGGGTGACAGCAACAGAAGTTTTTCACCCACTGGTTAGGGAAGGCAAGCCAACCCTTGGTTATAACTGAAAGTAAAAGTAGAGGTGTGATGGCCGTCCTGCTGGGTTGGTTGGTCAAGTTTGTTAAAGTTCCTCACTTGAAAACGCTCTAAACCCAGGCAGAGGCTTGTGAAGTGATTATGGAGGCATGAGAGTTTAAGACTGGTCCTTTTAGAGAGTGCAACGCCCGACTCACTGGGTAATTCCTCAGTTAGGAGGTTGAGTTTCCACCTTTGAATAAATTCTGGACCCAGGCGAGGGGCGTGGCCTGATGTCAGGAGTCATCATCAGTGTCCTCGATCAGAACCTTGGTATCACGAGTCTTGGACCTGGATTGGAGAAGAAAAATTGGGATTGGGAAGAATGTTTATATTATGTCATACACGCATAACAAATGTTAAATCATTTACTTATAACCTCCTGTTCTCGAGACCTGGGTCTATTTACCCTGAAGATAAAACCACATAAAGGATGAAAATAACTTTAGATTGGTCACCTTACACTTTAATAAGAATCAAAATTACCTTTGCTTGTGTTTTATTAAGTTCATTAACTGGCAAAAGATGGTAATTAAAACAGAAATTACTCGGACCTCCGGACCTTCCAAACAACAACAACGACGACGACCTGCTGTCCCTGTTTGAGAACAACTGAACCACACATTGACTGACTTTACTGTAAAATACGAATTCTGTGTCTGTATGGGATGGAGCACAGCTTTTTAATATGACAATGTGTGACCATGAACTTGATGGTAACTTTATTTAGTTATTTTTCTGTATTTGAAAGCTTCATCTTTTTGTGTGCTTGTGGGTATCTGAAATGGGCTTCCTCAACTACATCCCATCATTTCAATTTATAGCTAGAAGTAAAGACACATTAATGAACAGACATCCTTTACTACTACTACTACTCACTGTGAGGCCAGCCGTGGCCTACGTAGACTCATGCTGTAGCTCCTCTTCCAGCTCTTCTTGCCTTGCCGGTTCCTGACGCCATCTTCCTGGTCCATCAACTGCTCCAGCATAGTCTGGTCATCAGCATTAAGTGGAGCAACACTGATGTCTCTGACGGCCCTGAACTCACCACAGTTATTCAAGTGTTCGTTCTCCAGACGGAAGAAGTTCCACACGAAGCGCCTGAGAAGGAGAAACTGACCGTCAGTGTCCAGTTAAAGCTTATATACATTGAAATCAAATTGCATCATCACTGTATTGTATTATACTTGCAGTAAGAGCTGGTAATGTTAAATTAAAAAAAATGTTCAAAAAAAGTCTTTGAAGCACTTCAAAGACATGATTTTGTTTTTTGAAAACGTCTGACACTTAATTGTAACAGATTTTTCATACCTAAAGACCTCCATTGGGGCCAGTACAGTAGCCAGTATGTCAGAGATGCCAGAGAAACTAGAGAATGTGGTGAGTGTTACTGTTAAAGTCCATGAAAAGCGCAACAGCACATCCTCCACTATGGCACTGTAGTAATAGGCCTGGAGCGTGAGAGAGAATAAAGAAACAACATTACCAACACATCATACAGTATATGACACATATTAAGAGAAAGGGATGATCAGTGTTTAAGCCTCCACCCTCAGATAAAGTGGAGGTGGAGAAATACCTTATGTGGGTACACTATCTCCTCTCTCAGAAACTTATTCTCTCCTGCGTTGCGGTCAAACAGACCCCAGTCCATCTTCAGATCCCAGATCAGAGTATAGCATGAGCTAACTACTGCAGCACAGATATACAAGATGAAAAAGATGTCTGCCTCTGCATAGCCTTCTGCTGTGACACCTGTAGGAGAAAGACAAAAGAGAATGAGGAGAGTTTAGACAACTGGGTCAGTATTGCATCAAGAGGTTTAGAAGCTCACTGAAGGAGCAGGTTTGTGTTGCATCTAGAAAGATTCAGACCATGACATTTCAAGTCAAGTCAACAGATTCTGGGCAAGATTAACTTTTGACTGTCAAAGCCTGAAACTAAAAGGATAATGTCACAAAAACCTGCAGAACAGAATTTAAAAAGCCTAATAAACTATGGAAATATACGGCATACCTTTAGGGGCACCTTTGTGGGTCTTGTAGAGAGCATGAAAAGTAACGACAAAGAAGGAAGTGGAGTATTTCCCCGCATTAACAAGGTGAGGAAAAGCCCGTTTGGTGTCACGATAACGGCGAAGACACTGGACGAATCGGAACCAGGCAGGAAGACACTGGATCACCGCACGGACGCCATAGGAGTAGGAGTTACACACGTCGTTACCTGTACAGAACACCACGCAGTGAGTGAAGATGTGATACAATGTGGGTCTATCATTACAGATTGTTTACAGCATCAAAAGACAACATTTAACCCATAGTGAATGCATTCAAATAAGCATATTTTTATCCATTGTAACAACTAATCAATTTCACATAACCTGCAAGTATGTAGGTTCTCTCCATCTCACCTTTACTAATAAGTCCATCACGGTCGCCCCAGTCCAGTTCAAAACTGTAGAAACAGATCATATACTCCAGATCCATCAGAACCACTACCAGAGAGTTCAGCTGGTCAGCCAGCCAGAAGTCTGCAAAGCCGACACGGTGGAATGGAGCAGTCACCACTCGAAACTGTGGAGGGAAACTAATATTAGTGCAAATATCTAATTGTGATTTGTATTATTACCACTACTTTGTGGTATTAGTTTATCACAAATGAGCACATTCTTAAATCTTTGTATGAAAGTTCAGATCTGCGATCTTCTACCGACAAGAACGGGGCAGATGGACAAACAACATGTCACTAATCATTGGCGCTTAGGCCTAACGGTTATTTGGATTAGTGTAAAATATTTCTTTCCAATAGTCAATTCTCACCGCAGTGTCTTTTATGGACAACGTGCACCTGTCTTTGTCTTTGACCTGCTCACACGTCTGGATTATACGATTATTTACTAAATCAAATAAAAAGGCAAAGAATGCTCACACAAAACAACGAAAACATGGTTGAATATGTTTTACTGAGTGACATTACCAGGAGTTTGAGCAGCCAAAAGCGAGACTTATAATAGCAGGTCTTGAAGGGGTTTATGAGGAAGAGGAAGAAAAAGCCGTAGAGAGCCAGAGGGTTAGCCTGCATTGGGACCGGGATGCTGCCACTGAACAGACACGAGAGCAGGCTAACACACCACAGCACCCCTAACAGACCTGCGATCTGCACAGCACACAAGCAGAGACACATTCACAGAGATTCAGAATGATGGTGATGGCGAAGATAAAACAACATGAAATATTGTCCAGAAAGGAAACTATGAATAAAAATATTGCAGCATTTTGTTTGTGTGTGTATGCTTGTGTTCAGACCTCAAACAGATGCTGGTGGGACAGGTTGTTTCTGGGATTGAGCTCAAATATGAGCACATGGTTAACACCTGCCTGCCTCCAGCCGTAGGTGTTGATGCCTAAAAGATACAAAGGGTCAGACAGATGGCGGTTTCACAGTGAAGCGTCTGTGCGACTGTGCGAAGTTCAGGGCGTAAGGAGACGTGCGTGTACCCAAAAGGAAGAGAAATTCTATTAACAGGAATCCTCCTCTGTAGATCCTGACCATAGGCCAGACATCAGTACTCCTAGTCATAACAGCTCCTGAAGACAAGAAAAGATGGAGAGACAAAATAGATGAGAAAAGGCAGCGAGGAGGAGGAAAGTAAAATGCTTATGTAATTCAGTACCAACTGAAAAAAACACTATACAAAGAAATGATCCTTCGTGTTTCTGCCATCAGGAATCACATGGTTGCGACACAACAGTTATGCCACTGTAACATCATATAATGCTTTTTTAAATAACATACAACCGTCACGCAATGAACTATGGGTGAAAAACAATTAGAAAGCAGGTGAAATATGTTCATGTCTGGATTAAAAAAACTAACAAAACAAACAAAAAAAAACTGTAATTCCTAATTTTGTCATGCGATTCATCTTTTCCACAGAAACCGAACTGTGACCAACTATAGCCAACATATTGTATATTTCTGTCCTGGACACAATGACATAGTTTCCAGGAAGTGTTACTTAACTATTTATTGGTCCTAACCTTTAAATCTCGTGATATGTATGTGTTTGTGTTACCTGTAATAACCACAGTAACCAATAAAACGAGGAATACTCCACAGTAAAGTCCAACTCTAAATGTGGTCCATGCAGGGGCCGGCTGTGGGCAAACAGAGAGAAAAACTGAACCAGAGTAAAACGGCACGAGAGCAACAGGTTCAACTGCCCAAAACTAGTAATGTCTTCTCAAGTTACTGACAGAATAGAGAATGTTGTCTGACCTGTGCAGCTCCCAGGGGAGGTACTCGCAGTCTCTTCATGGCCTTCTGCCTGTCACCACCTTCCAACTCCGTTGTGACCAATGCCTGAAAGACAAAGAGGTTTTACACTTCTTACTGCTGCCTGTGAAATCTAATAAACAATGTACACCTTGTGTAACCCATTTTAGTAACACTTACGTCCACCCAAAGTAATAAACTATATGGAAACATTTTCTATTCATATTCTTCTGTTGCCTTTGTACGTTCTTCATGTGTGTTACTCTAAACTGATCTCCCTGTGATGAACCGGTGACCCATGCCGACAGATGGATATAGAAGAGTTTTAGTAACTCACACTTTGTTGTAATGTGTAATTTGCCTCGGGCTGACTTAGACTTTCCACATGTATAAGCAGCCATACTGGATGCGAGTACCTCAGTCTCAGAGATGAGCTGTGTGATTTTCTTGCATGTGTAAAATGGCGCCACTTCAACATGGGCCACCCTCCAGTCGGCTCCTCTCGAAGTTTCCAAAATCTTGTCATGCTTCTTTAGGATCTTCCTAAAACCTGTGAAGTTCAGGTTCTGCAGAGAGTGAAGAGGGAAGGAAGAACCAAAATGGTCAGAGAAAGCGAAGCAAGAAAAAGCATCATTTCAATGACTTGATGAATTATATAAAATGGTAGGAAAATGTAAATTAAGCAATTAGTCGCCACATTCATTCTGATCATCACTGCAAACACTGATTTAATCGAATGATGCTGGAAGAAGTAAGTAATATGGACGTACGAAAGCACAATAGGTCCTCTTTATATAGAATGTTTTGACACGTACTTTAAAGTCTTACAGCTTCAAAATTGAGTTTTTCTTGTACATGTTGAGCGTGTACAGCATCTGTACCTGATAGTTCTGCAGTAATATGAGGCTGAGGTAGAACTCTGAGAAAGCCAGCTGCAGGTCCTTTATGTTTCTGTGTTTGCATCGCTCCTGCTGTGACAAGGTGAACACCGTCTTCCTCCTCCTTAGGCCCCGGCCGTTAGCCATGCTCTCTCTCTGGGCGTCCAGAGAGGACTGCAGCTCATTCTGCAATGTAGCAAATCGTCGCTGAGCCTCCGCCAGCTTCTCTGGAGTTGGAGAACAAAAGAGAGGAAGATAATATTGAAAGACAGAAAGCCACTGCTCGACGCTGTCCAGAGCTATGTTTAAACAAGAGATTTCTATCTTTACACAGATGACTGTGTGTTTAAAGCGGTGGTGGCAGTAGTTGTTACCAGAGTAGAAGGTGTTGATCTTGGCCAGTTCTTTTTCACACGTCTGGAAAAACTTCTCCTCAAACTTGGCATAGTACCTCTTGACTGTGTCCTCATCTGTGACTGGAAGATGATCAGGTGAGTGGTTAGATTATGATTATGCACTAATTAAACTTTAGTGGTACTAAAATAGGGGCAGAAAAAAAGACTGTGTGTGTGTAAAATTGCGGGAGTGTCCGGTTGTGACCAGCAGATGGCGCTGAGAGAAAGCAACATGCTTCCAGGGGCCATTCGCTTCTCTGTTTCATACAGAAAAATAATCTCACCTTCATGCTGCAACTACTTGTCAATCTTTTTGTTTGCTGAACCAAGATTATGAGGCACCTAATGGACATGACCATCAGTTCTAAGTTTAAACCTTGCTTTCGGTTAGGATGTGAAACAAACGCCTCAGTTGATGTATAAACAATATGTAGAATTCTGGTTAGATAATACAAATCCAACAAAGTAAAAGAACAAAACAGCATAATTGCGTATAAGAAACTGTGAGGAATCAAGTAGTGAAGTATGTCCAAGAAGGTTCTCATGATTTGTTGCAAGAAGAATGACTTCAATCCAACCTTGATTCCAATAAACAAGATTAACAATGATTTGATGATGGGTTGGGAAGGTTTTTGAAGAAGTCGTGAACTTTGCTTGATAACTGTGTTTCCTTGACATTGCAGCTCTGCATAATTGTCTGTTCTCCATCTGACCTCACAAAACAAAAGGCTTCCATATAACAACATGATCAGATCTGTTGTCTTTTCCCCACTGTGTTGTTACAGGACATGTTTTTTCTCCAAACCAAATAATAAACACATGTGCAGGATATTCTAAATAACAATAAAACGTGAAAGACTAGAGGTGAGATGTCTCTAACAAGCTGTGTAGGAAGGAGTAGACAGAGCAGTTACACACATAGTAGGTAAATGCTAATAATAAGAAAAACATTGAATAATAATTTAACCCAAAAGAAGAACAAATCATCATATTATTATTACTGTTGCTATTATTATCATCCATTAGCTTGTTTCTTGTGTTGTTATGCAGAGTTAGCTTAATATCAACATTAGGTTTACACCAAAAAGCACAAGCAAACATCTCCCGAGTAAAATGTTGTTATTGTGTAGTTTTACCAGTAAAAGAGTTCTGTCCTGTAATTAACATAATTTTGATCCCAGCAATTTAAGAACTCATGTTGGGATAGATTACAGACAACTTTAATTGAACATTGGACATGGACAACAGTATGTTTACCCGCTAACTTCTACCCACTCTCACGTCAGCAGCTAAACAACAACAATAACCGAGCAGGTGGTTTTGAGTCAGACTCTGTAGACTCAGTGATTCACTGTGTTTCAGACTGGCTGCTTTTAGACAAGACGCCAAATTAAGTAAATTGGAGTGTCCCAACCGTCTCCGTCTCCCTCCACCTCTCTCACCAGCGCACAAACACACAAGAAGCCACCACAGACAGACCACGGTAATCTCCTTATCCCCTTTTGGCCTTATTCTGCTCTTTTCTCTCCGAGTCTCAACTTGTGTCATCATGATAATAATCATGATGACATGTCTGTCTCTCAGTAATAGGCTATACTTTTCATTTGACAATTGATGGTTTTTAGCCTTATTTTTCAGCAACACCCTGTTTTACTCTCACTGTTAAAGGCACCCAATGAAGAGCTGTATTCTTCCATCAGGGCCTGATGTGTTGCTCAAAGGCAGGGTAGTCTGTAGCAGCTGGACAAAGTCATATGTTATATTCATGGATATTTCATTTGTGCCTGAAGAAATCTGGGTTTAAGATGAGATGATTAGAATAAAGCGCACGATAATAGCCAGTCTTTAGTCTTTTAGTTTGGAACCAGTAGATGAAGTCCACAGTGGCATCAACCTCTACAGGCACATTCATTAATTGCTGAATCAATTCAGTTCTTATAAATGCTGTTCAACAGTGATGCAGTTTCTCTGATGATATAGTTTTCTGTGCAATCACTGTATTGGCGCCCATGATCAAGAGATTTTTGTATGGCAAGTCAGTTTAACAAACTCACACGGAGAAGGAGAGATTAAGACAGATAGGTAGACAGTGTGGAAACCAGAGACAAAGCAGATCAGTAGGCGAAGGGATAAGTACAATGATAGATAGTTTCTGTGATTGCTATAACAAGTCCTGTGCTCCAGGACCTGACATTTCTTAACGTCCTTAATCCGTACTACTTTGTATTCATGCTGTCCATGTCATTTATTTATGGTAGCAACCAAAACTTCTTCTCTATAAATAATCATTTACAAGCTGTTACTGCGAGTTTTACCTTTAAGACAATCACAAGTCAAACAAATATTCTTCAAATAAACCAAAATATAGGGGGAAAATGAAGCAAACTGACAGTTGGGCGCATTTATTAGTCAGAAAATGAGACTGGAATAGGCCATGAATCACTCCAGCGCATAAAAAAATATATATAGATGTGTGAGACAGGACAGGCTGCCAATTAGTCATTCAAAGAGCCATATCTACCAACCTTATCTGTCCCCAGAACGTTTAAATGCAGGGACTTTAAAAACAACAACAGAGTTTTGTGTAGACAGTGGTTTCAATTTAAGTGCAAGCAAACCTGTTTTGTGACAATTACGTCTGTGAGGATGTCAAACCACTGTGCAGCTGTTCACAGCTTTTTGTGTGTAAACTGTTCGTCTAACTGTAATTTTCTAAACCATATTTTATGGTCCAAGTGGTGCATAATTTCCCAACCAACTATGCCTGTGGGCCAATATCAAACTGTCAGCGAGTCTATTGCCCTAGTTTATGTGGTGTGTCCCACATCACTGTTGGGCCACATGTTGTGTTCACTGGTGCATTGTACGCTTTGTGTTTAGAATTAGCAGAGAGGAGCCTACAGGAACTCCCATCTGTTTGATTGTGAAAACTTAGTTTAAAGAACACACAATGTTGGTTTACTTTGCCAGAAGTGTTTGAATTTCAATGAAATACAAAACACTTTACTATTATGTCAGAGCCTAAAGTCATTACAGTGCATAAAAAATTAAAGCCCAATTAGAAAAAGACTGACAAAGTAGTTTGTTTTGAAGGATTGTCAAAACAATGAGAGCCAGTTGAAATCCTGTTACGAGACCTTTAGAGAGTTGTGCATAAACAAGTCATCATCATTGGATTTATGATGTAAAGAAGAACGGGCCTTTCTGCACAATGATGTAATCATCAAGTCATACAGGAAACGATTAGCAAGCTATTGAATCACATGGCGTGCTTACTATTGCACACATTATGTTTGTGAAACAACTAATGACAGTATGTTCATCTGAGGTAGTATTTAGACACTACAATCAGATAACACAAACATAAACTAAAAAGGCGGCACAAGTGTTGTTGAGAAGCCAGACGCAAAGGAAAAACCTTGACGTGCTAGTCACGCCGTTTTGTTTAACTTCGTAGCGTTGTTCTGCGTTCTTCAAAGAGGCCTGTCATTACACAATGAAAAATAAGGCCTCTGATAACTGGGTGTAAAAGATTTCAAGATTCTCTAAGCCCTTAAATTTTGGTCATACTGTGGTTTTCGTTGTGTGTATTTTTACAAACCCACAAAAGCCAAAATGCAGG
The DNA here is from genome assembly GCA_030770545.1 of Macropodus opercularis. Taxonomy (NCBI): domain Eukaryota; kingdom Metazoa; phylum Chordata; class Actinopteri; order Anabantiformes; family Osphronemidae; genus Macropodus; species Macropodus opercularis. Next base: position 5,279,873 of record CM061105.1, read on the forward strand.
ATGAGGTAGCTCCATATAAAAATAATTAAGAGAGGAAGGTATGTTGACAACATAGAGGAGGTGCTGCTTCTCTGCCAAGTTGGTCAAAGATTTTGAATTACTGAAGACACAAACAGCTTTATAACCTCCAAACTGCTTCTTATCCAACATTAACTATATAATATACCACTGGATTCTATCCTAGTTTATGAACATGCCACCTTATCTAAAAGATGTCTTGATGATGCAGAGGAAACTAAATAATTTTCAGTCACCAATTACAATGTATATGCAAGCATCCCAGTTTATTAATACAAGGGGAACTCTTTGATGATGCTGTCACTAGCCCATAAATGCATCTCGAGGAAGGATTCAGGCAATACTCTGTGTGTGTGTGTGTGTGTGTGTGTGTGTGTGTGTGTGTGTGTGTGTGTGTAATACCTTCAATAGATGGGGCTTGGTCCTGAGCAGCATACAGCATCTCTTTAAAAGCCTGGAAGAGAAAGATGTTAATTCAATTACTCAGCAAGCCACCATCACATTCAAGAGGAAGTAGATCGTCGGCTTTATTTAAAGGGTACAGAGACTAATCTGGTGAAGGGAAGCAATGAATGAGCTTCAACCAAAATGAGACCAGAATCACAACAAAAATGTCCACAGCACCCTGTCGCATTACGGTATCAATTAATAAATATATTACATTAGACACACCTCGCTGCAGTGGTAAACCCCATACTCAGAGGTACAAAGTTAACAACTGACAAAAAGTAGACAAGGCATCACCCAGACTGGTGGGAAGAAGCAGCAGCATTGTGTTCATGGATAGTTCAACAGGGTGGAGAAATGAACCTGGGACAACCAGTCAAACTGCTTGTTGTTCGCTTTAAACACCTTGCCATCCAAAAAAAAAGGCGAGTCTGTAAAATGGGTGACACCATGAGACAGTTTTCAGGCGCCAGAGCTGGAATTGCAATACAAACACAGCTAGATTTCTGCACTTCCACATATTCCCTCATCAATTCAGGCAGTAAAAACACATTTATTAAGTTTTTCATGCAGTCACTGCGTTGGTACTTCTGTAGAGTATATTCCATCTTGTGTCTGATGTGGAGAGTAGACAACAGTCATTCAGTCTGAATGAGCAGGACAGTCGGCTTCTTTCATTCGCTCTTGCTCAAGGGTCAGATAGTAGAGTGGTCAGTCAGTCAGTGTTTCAGAATGTCAGTGAAGACCAGGACAACAATGGCCTCACTGTGTGCCAGCCAGTTACACAGCAACAAAGCGGGAGATACTGGCTTCTGCAGCAAGCACAGAAAAAGTCAAGGTCATGTTATAGGAGACTCCAGAAACCAGTCCAAACTCTGCACACAGTGCACCGTGAAATGACTCCCTGTACTGTGACTTCCCTTCTAGAGTTATTATATCTGCAAAATTTTTATTGCAATTTGAAAATAAATGTAACTAGTATAAATTCATACATCAACAAATACAACCATTTGTACAAGACAAACAGAAACATATGCTTCTATGCTATGTTCTCATTGACTACATGAGGGGAGGATACGGTTTATACTGTAAACATATAGTAAAGACCTCTAGCGCTGTGACCCCCATTTACTACAGCCCCAGCAGCTCAGTGTATGTTCCTTCACCATCAACAAAAGGAGTAGAAATACAATCTCAATGGGTCTCCTGCTTCTTACAAATATTATCTTCTCTCAAGGCACCAAGGACTAAGCCATAGTTCTCAACATTATGTGTGGGAAATGGACAGGGAGTAAGAAAGGAAATTAGATGAGATAATCCTAATTTCATAAGAAAAATTTAATACCACAGGAACACTAGCTATTAAGACTTGTATGCTTTATTAGATTACAGTTACTCTAAAACATCTAAATGTCACACAAAGTTCAGAACATGTGTCTTATCATATCACTAATTTGAAGCGTTATTTGGTACTTTTGGCTAAACAACACAGGGTCAGCGTGAACGTGCTCTCTTGGAATATGATGCTAATTGACAGTGACACCGTGCTTTGATGCCACGCTATCCTCAGCAGCAACCGCACAAACACAGGTCATCAAGACCCACATCTACCGCAGGTGATAACTGCAGGACAGCATGCTTTCTCATACTTCACCTGAGGCATATGAGGTGCATGCATGTGTCTTTGTCACAACAAATTTGACCTGATGTATCACAAGTATAGTGACTAGTGCTGTATATGATTGTAGGTATACGATACTAGGTTGGCTCAGCATGTGCTAAGGCGCAAGTTTCCAAAACAAAACACATGCTGCTCAGCAGAAAGGAAGGCACGTCCACTTATCCTCACAGATTACCCTACTTCTGTCCTTTCCCCCTCCGCTCTGTTCCCTTTCTCGCACTCCTACTGTAGCTCTAATGGTCTCAGTTAACATTTTCCCCTCTCACCCACGTCCACCTTCATGGAGACATACAGCTTGTGGCCATCGCCTCTGGCAAACTGCTGAACTAAGGTTCGCCTCAAACCTTCTGGAACGAGCATGCGGAGCATGTTTTTCACGTTCCGTTCTTGGTTTCCTTTGTCACTGTATTGCAATGCTTTTCTCAATCCATAACAACTTGTCCATTCCTCCTTATAACTCTGCCTCCTGGTCATCTATGTAGCCCATCAATACTATACTATATCTGGCTCCTTCTTCTCTTTTATACATTCCTTTCCCTCTTTTTGCCCCAAGCTCCACCCACAAGACAACCACTTGAAATCTTGACACCAAACTGTCAAAAGGATTAGATGAGTCATAACAGACTTTTGCTTGAATCAGTGCAACATGGATACCTTAAATGTCTAGGATTCCCCCCTTTTCTCCTTCATGTTTACTTCTGGCACACAGCTAATACGCAATTGTCACAAGTAGGCGTTAGAAAGAACACATAAAAGGAAGCCATGTTGCACATATAAGGGCGGTATAGCAGAAGAGTACCCCCCCCCCCAACATCCTAAGTGCTGAGGTTTTGGGTAGTGAGTGAGGCAGTGAGGTCACATTTTGTGATTTATAACTGACGCAAACTACGTGTTAAACCCGAAGCTTTACTCAGTATTCAAATCTGACTAAGTAGTTCTAAAAATATATCAAGACGCATGCTTTGCTTTTGAAAGATTTCCACAATTGTCAAAAACACACCCAACATATATATTTTACTAATCAATTTCCAAAGAACTTAACAACATTTGAAGACTGACGTTGGTACTGACGTTGTTCCATTTGGATGACTGTGCTTTAGGGTGTGCTGTGTCATTAAGCAAATTAGTTTTTAGTAGGGGTGTAATGTTTTAAAATGGTGACAGAGACTTGCATCACAGGTACATGATATTACATGATACTCACAAATAACATTCAATATTCTTAAAAATATGGATGGTCTTTTTGTAAGACGACCCATTACTTGCTTTGTTTGTGGGTTTCACATTAAGAAAGCAATGTTGGCTCTATAATGAACACTTAATATGACCGGTTAGCCAGCGTCTGCTTTGGTGAGGTGATCAAGCGTGAAGGACGTCCACATTTCCAAAGTGCTCACAGCCTGATATCATTTAATAATACTCCAAATTATTGGCTTTTCTTGGTGTAAAACCCTGGACTGAACAAAAAAAACAAAAGCATCCTGTAATTCCTTAGCCGTGGTAAAAAAAAAAAAAGGTCAGGAAGGTTAGGATTGTGGAGAATGGTTACACCCCCAATATAACATCTATAAGAATTTCTAGGGAAAGTCTAATGGTACCGGGCATGAATCTCAGCCATGCTGCTTTTTTTGTATGAGAAAGTGTGTAATCCTTTAATACAAGTCAGGTGGTAGCCAGTGTCATCAACTCCCAGTTCTACTGTTTCACATACCGCATTCATTTTTTTTTTTTCCATCTTTCTCTGTGTTTTACTTGAACAGAAATGCGATTTAGAGAATGTAATAAAAAATAAATGTGAAGTTTGTGAAGAGATCATGACAATAAAGCTTTATGCAATTCCAATTTCTCTGTACTCTTTTTGGTTTTGCATCTCTTCAGTCACTTCCATCTAAGGACAGGTTTTCTTCTGCACCGGTCTCTGCATCGTTCCATCGGGTTTCCCCTACTCAACTCTTTAGCCCAGCTCTTTGCTACTCTCCTACTTTCCCCCCTCAATTGTCATTATCCTTTGTTTTCCATCCTAATCAAAGTACCAGCAGGAAATCAGCAGATGTCTTCCATTACCATATTCTGTGTTAACACATTGATCACGTGTGCCCCATTCCAGCACTCTCCAAACATAGCCAAGAAACGTGCTCCTCTCCAGCCTCGCTTTGAAGGATACATCAGTAAGTATGCTTTATGTTTAGACAAATCATATTCATACATTCTTATGCAAATTACACAATATATACACAAGCCTATATGCTACATATTCTGTTAAAAAAAACTTATTTTTTATCAGTGTAAACATGTATTTTAAATGATCTACATACCTACACATTACAACATTACAGTAGTAAACAGAATATTCAGCTGTCCCGGTATAAGCACCAAAAACATTTGAATCAAACCACTGCATATTTTTTAGATTTCCCCTGTGGTTGGAATGGTAGGTCACATAGCTTACATAGAGCTTTATCTTGAGGCTCCCAAATTCAATTCACTCAACACACTGTGTTGAAAAATATAATATGATAAAAAGGTCATCATCCACAACATCCATGACTAAAATACAGTTCTGTCTGATCCGTCAGTGCTGTGTTGTGTTGTGTTGTGTTTAGAGGCCCTTTTCTGCTTGCTGACCGGGCCTTCAGACAGAAACTGTTTATTCTGTTGTATTTTTCTGTCAGCTTCTCTTATTGCTCCCAATGAAACCAGCTACCATCAGCATACTAACTTCCTATGCACTTCACCACTGCTTAAAGTAACATAGAAAATAACAATAATAAACAATCGCCTCAGGCTAGTGACAAATGAAGTTCTAGGACACATACTCCTGCTTATAGGAAAATGTGGTTGGTGTCAGTCCTTAATATTCTGATTTCAAGAAACAAGATGCTGTGACTTTATTATTAGTTATAGTTAAGTTAAAGTTGTAATGGGAATGCAGCTATTGTGTAAACAGACTAAAACTAAAGTTTCTTAAATCACAATAATCTACATTAGAATTTATAAAACCCCAGAAAAAAACAAAACAAAAACAGAGCACTGCTATAATGTCAGTTGTCCGAGCGGGGCCCCAATAAATCACAGCATGTTTGAAACTGTTCATGCCAGCATGAACAAACAAAGTAAACATCAACAAAGAAGGTGCGTATATTCAGTTCAGTGCACTCATCATAACAGTTTAGTGTCTGTTTCTGTTTATTTGTCATGCTAAGTATCCAACCCAAACACAGCTGCCATTAGGAAACATGACATGTATGCAACAGCCATGGTCAGAAAGGCTGCGTAAACCTCCGTGGCCTGGGTCCCATTTCTTCACAGGACTAAAACTAACAGGGCCCAGGGCCAGATCTACAGCTGAGTGGAATAACAAGCTACATCTGGTGTGAGTCCAAACACCCCAAAAGGAGGAAGAAAACTGACTCCATGTGAAGCTGCTGAGGAAATAACCAGCACTAAAATGCACAATACAACTGTCACATGTGATTGTTTATCCTACTGACCAGTAACATAGTACAACCTTCATATGACAGACACACAAATGTTTTTCTAGGAAACAATAACAGTGTCAGGTTGTACGGTATACAGTCCATGTACTGAACACAAAATATGCAATCCCTCTTCAGTAATCTTGGAATGACATGTAGTTTTGTCAACAAATTAATTTACATTGTTGATCAGTTAACAACACAGTGTGAATGCTCAAGGTAAGGTAAATATGCTATATTAAGCCAACAATGGATAGATTTCTCTGCAGGTGTGTGTACACCATTTACTGTATAACAGTCAGGGTGTACAAGCACCCTACACTGCGTAGATGTCGTCTGAAGCCAGAGGCCATGTGATCTGCTAACTGTCTGCTTGGTGTTTTGGTCTGTGAATTTCAATGGAGCAAGAATTTAAAACCAAAAAAGGTGGCAGACACTAAACATGCCTGCTAAGGCTTTTCCACAGACTGCAGACTAGAAAGACATTTGGCTCCAAGCTTAATGTGACTGTTCTGTAAAAGGGACCTAGAACAATGTATAAGTACAGAGCCAAGAGGACTGGTGGCTCCTGAAACGTAATGAAACCATTAACTCGGCTTATACTGACCAAACAAAAAGAGCTTGAAAAACCTTGAAAAAAGAAAGATGGACAAATTAATGAATCAATTTATAAACGATGCAACTGGAGGTTGTGGCATGATAGCAAACTCAGTGTGATTGTGGAATACTAACTACCATCGCACAACAAAGCAAAGACTGCTACTCACAAGTTGTGTGTGTGTGTGTGTGTGTGTGTGTGTCTGTGCAGTAACAGGATAGCTGCATTCCTACTACATCTGCCCTCACAGCACACAAACTATTGCACCTCTTGATGCAACCTTACAGGTGGACATTTAAAGACACTACATTTGTGCTTAACACCACACTGTGATCACAAATGACCCATTTTGAAGTTGCATTAAACAACAGTGAGTAACACCAATAGATGACTATATTCTGTGTGAATAATAAGCAACACGCTGTCCCACAGGACGCCTGCTGTAACTTGTGTGACTGTTACACTATAGAAGACACAGACAGTACTGAACTGTATTACATACGTTTCTCTGACAGCATTTCACTTGTTTAATATCGTCAGATGTGCTTAGGGCAGCACAGAGACGCGCTTTTTAGGCGCTACTAATATTAACGGAGCAAAGGTTGCGATTGCAGAGCTACTGTATCAGCACGTATCTGTCACCCAGTGACCCCGTCCACCCTGACGTTAAAACACGAGCGGCACAGCTGAGAGCTGGCTCAGCATTTAGAAACACACACACAGGGGTTGACGGGCAAAAAGATTAACTAGCTCAATAAACGATGACTCAGCCAAACGGGGTTATTTGTCCCCAGAACGGGGACATTCCAAGCAGATGGAGAGGACGGACACGGGGAGCCGCGCTGACCGGCGCACAGCAGCTCAACGCGGCTTGATGTAACAGAGATCTGCAGAGCAACAAAACAAGCCTAGCTAGTTCGCTAGCTAACTGTGATGAGCCGCGGCTGCTCCGTTTACGTGTGCGGCCCTTCGTGTTTAAGCAGCTTCTCTCTTCCTGTTGTATAACTGCGGAGTGGGGGAAAAACAAGGAAGCCGCCTCCAGCGAACGTCCAAACGGGTCTGGAGAGCACAGACGTCTCGGACCGTTAGTCGCTGCCCAGCTAGCCTGTCTGCTAGCTACAGGCTACCAGAAGGGAGGCTTTCTAGCGAGCTAGCTCACCTCATACTGGATGTACTGCTTTCTCCACTCCGGGGTGATGTGAGCTGAGAGATGCTCGGTGAACTTCATGCTGGCCGTTGGGTGCTTCCCGTCCCCTGCTCGTATTTACTGCGGTCAAGCGACTCGCCGCTCGCCTTTGCGTGGCCAACTGAGCCGTCCCCGCGTTTCGAGTGCGCAATTTAACCGGAGCTTTACCGTAATCGCTGTGAGGGGCTCTTTGAAGTGACATGGGCGGTACCGCTCACCCATCTACAAACATAGCATTAAATGGCATAAATGGACAGATGCAGCAACAAAACAAGACGTTCTTAATAATTACTTATGAATATTAACACTATTATACACGCGTCGGACAGGGAAAGACACTTTAAAGATGCCATGTACCGCTACTTCCGGATTTAGTCAAAAACTAATTTTGTTTTTTTACCACATACAGTAACTGTGAAGCAGGTTTGTCTTTCATTATAATAAATAATAGTAATAATAATAATAGTATAATATAAAACATAGTTGCAAATGAAACGTAATGTGTTACCAGAGTATCCTCCAGAAAACAAAACCAGGTTTATTAAGTTTGATGAAAAACAAACACAGGATTTAATTAGTATTTTTTTCTATGTATTTTTTTTAAGGAGTGAGTCAAAGTTGTCTTTTCCCCCTTCACTATTTTTAAAATTGTGAAGTCCTGACCTGTCCTGATGTAGTTCCCTGCTGTAATACCAAACCAATAACATCTAACATTTAATCCTTTCTTCTTCAGCCTTTTTAATATGGATTAGTTAGCTATTCTTCTTTATGGTTGCCTACCATCAAATTTAAAGTCAAGGACCCATTCGCAAACAAGCAGGACAAGCAGATGGAGTGAGTATAAGGGGTTTACACGATAAGCAAGAAGTTGCACAGTAAACATTAATTTTAAAAGTCCCAGTGTTGGCAAGATGAATATCCATAGCACAGGATGTCAGTAATTCCAGGAAGTGATAAAGCACAAAATGGAACAATGGTAAAGCAGTACATGTAATAGACGCAGCATAAACAGAGGAGCAACATAGTCAGAGTATGAAGCTCATAAGTAACACAACTGAGATTATGGCAAACACAAGAACGAGGAGATTTCTTGACACTTTACAGATTAACGTCTAAACAATTGGTATATTGACACAGCTGTATAAAACTGGATAATCCTCAGTGGTACCTACAATAGGTTCTCATGGCTGTTAACATGAAAACGGGAGACTGAGCAGTGCTATACATAGACCTCACTGCACCACAGAGTGACGTTTGGTTCGGTTGGAGTGGGCAAAAGTCTGCAGTAAAAAATCTTAAAATCCAAACATCTGAAAGCTTGTATGTGGTATTTGGCTGGGTTCCCTGTTCATTTTCTACCAATTTCTGCATTAAAAAACACTTTAAGTGTGGTATGATGGTAGTACAGATCACTCAACAAAGTCAATGAAAGTTTTTACTTCTTGTCTGGAAGGTGAGTTATCGGTTGTAAACAATTACAGAGATGACTGTTAAACTTCCCTGAGATAACATTTTAAATGGTTTTGTTAAAACGCCAGGACACTTTATTTATTCTGTTATATTGTTATATTTCACATTTAATATGCGTGTAGTACACATCACATCCCATCTAAACAGAAATGCTTTAAGGTTGTCAGGGAACCTTTAAGTACATTTGTGTCTTAAAAGCAAAACATTTTCAGTGGGTATTGGTTTGCTTTTAATATCAAATACTGCTTAGTACGTTGTTTACTATTCAACATATAAATATACTTTTATAGTATCTATAATTGATCATAATTCCACACACGACAAAGTTCTGTACCCGTTTATTTTAATCGCAGCACCCGTACCGTAATTCCTAGAAAAAATGCACAACAACGACTGCAGTTGGCTTAACTGTGGCTCGGAAACAACGGCTCAGTTAACTCGCAGCGTTTATAAGACGAAAGGCTGAAGGAGAAACAGATTAGTCAACCGACTGTGTTACAAATGTCGCAAAACGTCTTTTAGTGGCCGGAGACGCGGCGCGCAGAGCATCCTAGCCCCCCCCCCCCTTCTCCCCCAGGCTCCGCCCCCTGCCCCGGTTTTCCAATAATTTCCTATAACACTGAATGCACCAGGCGTGACGTGCCACACGCGTTTGGAAGAAGATGACGCAGAAGTTTGCCATCATTTGCATACGTCCTGGGGTAAAGGGAAATTCATACATTTACAGGGAAGAGACGTTTAAAACAGCCTGCAGCCTGCTCTGAGTTGTACACATCTGACATGCATCTGAAGCAGAATTCAAACAAGAGGCGGCAGACTTACAACGCGCCTGTTCACTCACACTGCTGGTTTGAATTAGTTTAGTTGACTAGACCTCTTCAAATGACAAAATGGGTCATTTCCATCTAAACTCTATTCATGTCCAGCATGAACCAAGCCCAACTAGTGCTTGTAGGAGATTGAAGTTGCTAAAGTAATTTTATCTTATTAACATCAGCGTTTTTCCCTCTTTGCTGTACTTGCCTTTCAGTTTTTATTTGTTTACATTACATATACAGACGTTTAAAATTAATACAAATGTTTACTCCGCCTATTAGTAGTTCTATTGCTTACTGCTGCAAACATTAGCAAGGCTGAACTGCCTTCCCACAATTTAGGCCAGCTCAATATTGTTATAGTACAGGGCTTCTGAGAATGTCAGAGACAGGAGAGCACAGAAGGGCAGTGGGTTCAGCGTGGGATATGTTAAAATGTGTGATTGTAAATCTGTCAGGTCTTACTCACACACATTAATTATTTAATTTAGCTCTTTTAATTTAAAAACATCCCATTGATTCAAACCCTTGAGGTCAATCTCTGTATGAGCCTGTTCTGCCCCCTAGAGGTCATCTAAGGATGAACATAATGCAAACAAAATGCCCCTGGCATACAGTATCACACTGTATGAATGCTGGATGTATTTAGCAAACAATCATCTGACAAAGCTGACATCTCGTTATAATATCCTAGTAATCTAAATTGTAATGCCTGATGATGGAAGCTGCGCAGGCTTTCAGATTGCATCAGTGAGTTTCGTTGCTAGGTTGTGCACAACTATGAAAGAGATTTTCAGCAGTCGCAGGATCCCTGCGGAAGGAAACGCAATCACATTTCACACTACAAAAATACACCGTGTTGGCTGCACTTGCCTCATCATGCTGTTATATAACATGTTATTCACTGTGCTCACTGATTCTGAGGGATTCAAATGGCATAGGCATGCAACATAAAATGCATTTGAGCATGTAACTGGATCAATAGAATGAAACAATGTCAGATTGCATAACTTCGGTGTGGGTGTTTGTGTGTGAGTACATAAGAACATACCTCTGTTCTTATGAATCGTAACATTTATTGAATACTGAGCAAAGCTAACATGCCTGTGGAAACATCCAGAGCCAGGATGACTAAATGTAGACCAATCATTACTGAGGATTAACAGCCAGTCAGGGTCAGATTAGACCAGCTCAAGGGTGTAGATGTAAACAAGCGGTTGTCTGCAGTTCAAAGCAGACAGTAAATGCAGAGGAAATCTCAGGACTTTTATAAACAGTATAATAAGACCAGCCACACTGGCTTCAATCATGCAGCTTTAAATGTTGTGCATCCTTCCTATGCTCTGCTTCAAACTTTGTGAGGTGGAATAAACATGTGAACATGTAGTGGTCTGTTCCAACCTTACCTTGCCTCAATCAACTTTCCATAAAATGTACTGAGAGTCTCCAAAATGAAATGGACATATCGGAAGGTTTCCCTTATTTATATTAAGGATTATTACTGCATGATGTTGCATATTGTAATACATTCGTAGTTGGTGATTCTGGGGGGAAAAAAAACAAGACATGCACTGCGGCTGCACAAGCCAGCGCCCTGTGGGTGTTGTTATCAAATGTGAATGTTGTGGAGGGTGCCATCAGAACTAGGGTGACTTCTAGGGACCAGTTTGTGTGGACCACAACGTCTATGTGGATATTTTGAGAAGGTTATCTCAACGTACAGTGCATCAAACCATTCATCACGACCAGCTCCTACCACACCACAGGAACTGACTCAGGCCTGTGTGTAGGAAGAAGGATTCTTGGTGTGTACCTGTGTAGCATATACTATATAGTCTGTATATGTACATGGCTTGTATTTATGTATAGAATCTTGACGAGGGCAAATTAATATATAACAGGTGACATTAAACAAGCATAGCCAGGAGTTTATAGTATATGTCCCTAAAGAATTAGTACAACCAGTTAAGAAACAAATTTACGGATAGCAGAGCCTGGGTTAGTGAGACTTTTACATACTAGTCAGCTTCAAGTAAGTTGGGTCCTACATTTTCCATGAGGCAACACAATATTATTTGTTTCTGAAGATTCAATCCCAGTGCCTTAACTCCGCATCTCATATTTGTAGGGTGGGAGGGTGTCTGTTACGATGTGGGATCTTCAAGGAGTCAAAAGACTGATGTTGCCCTTTTTTCTCCTTTTTCCCTAAAATGTGTATTTATTGGTTTCAACTTTTGTTTCTATAGTTTTTTCTCTCATCAAATGTTTGTGTTAACCAGTGTCATGTAGACCATGGGCCTTTTTAATTCTTCAAAGCCACATACACAAATATCATTTACCATCATTAAGTTACTTTTTATTTATTCTCAAACAAAATACAACATGGAGACATCAAATAAATGCAAACAAAACTGTGAGTACACAATTCAAAACAAATTTACCACTTACATGTAAAAATAGGATACATTTGTGCATTTTAACTGTCAGTCACCCTTTCAGAAACCTAGTGAAATTACAGTCCAATAATTAAATAACATTTTGACTGTAAGCAGGGTTTTTTTTTTTGCGTTGTTTGTCATATGAATTATATTTTGTTTCAAACATGGCTCATAATAAATATGTCCTTTTTGGACATGTTAATATAGAAATTGCTAGTTGCCACCAAAAACAAGAGCACGAGATAAACACCAGCTTTAAATGTTGGTCTACTGCCCTGTTGATCATATTTCTATCTGTGTTAGCAGCATTTCAAATGATAAACAGACAAAAAAAAGTACTGTTTTCACCACAGTCAGACACAGTGTGGCTTTTAATGTGGTCCATACCAGCCTTCCAGGATCCAGGAGCAGACGGGCTGCCCTCTTGGCATTCACCGCGTGCCTTAATTGACTGATTTTAAATCAAGGTCCACTGTGAACACTGAGAGAGGAAGCCCACAGTCCTGCAGACACGAGGACAATAACCTTGAAGCAGAGGTGCTGAGGTTACGCCTCGCATACATCTTTTGTGTATTCTGTGTGTATGTCTTGGAATAATTCACATTTTTAAACATGCATGTAGAAAACACTGAAAATGGTCCATTATTCTATTTCAGGTGTCTTAAACCTCACTGACAACATTTAGAGGTCACACTCTTGTATTTCCTGCTCATCATCTCCCACTTTGCACCATGATTTGTGGCGGCTATTGAGTCTTTACACCTTTCAACACTAACACACCGTGTCCTTCTGCACAGGAAATCAGAAACACAAAGAATGTATTCAGCCTATTTCTCATGACATGTCAAGGACACATCAGGCAGGCAGCCATTACAGAGTGAAGCCTGGAGCTGCATGGTTCCAATTGAGACTAAAACCAGATCTGACTGACCCCCTTTAAGAATGTAAACAGACGCGATCCGGAGCATCATCTTAAATGAAGATGCGGATATTTTACGCATCAGACTGTGAGAAAACGCGTTTATATACTATTTCCGTCTTCGCCTCTCCTGCCAAATGAGGACACGGGCTCATTTTCACTATGACAATAACACAATTAAAAGGATACGGCCTATGCAAAATGGAGACGTTAAAATAAGATGGCCCAAATGATACAATTTAATGCGCGCGCATCCCTTTGCGTCCCCTACGAAATAGTATAACAATATTAAAAAATACATCTGATCATAAGCAGGTGACAAAAACGAATTATTGACCTGAACAGACGCAAAAAATGTCCCGTTTGAATTGTCATCTGAGTTAATTTTCATTTCACTCCTCCCTACGTGAAATGGAGCAGATTACAGTAGTCTGTGTGGGCCGGGCCATGCTGCATTAGCCTATGTGCTCCACCAAGGCCTGCACCTTATTATAAGGCATTGTTTGAAATATCACAAGTCAGTCGCATAATGACGAAGAAGCGCGTATTTCTGCAGTGAAACGCTGAGCTGCTCGTCTCCTTGTCGCATAATCTCCACCGGGATCCAGCCCGAAGCTTTTCCCATCCTCCCTCTCGTCCTCTTCTGTCCAAATCCCTTCACGCAGGAAAACACAATTATGGTGAAAAGAGAAGCAAAAAGGAAAACCAGTTCGAGCTGAGGTCGCGCAGTCTGGTCTTCCGCGCTCCCTTGGTGAAAATGAGCTTGTTAATTGTTTAATCGAGGCGGTTTGTTAAATGAAATCAAAGTGTTTGGATTCATCCTCCCGGACAGTGCGGACGGGCGGGCGGTGGATTACGCACAGGCGAAGGCATCGAGGCTGAGGCGGGTGACGTCACCATGCAGACAGATGCTCCCCTCTCCCTCTCTCTCTCTCTCTCTCTACCTCCCTCCCTCCCTTTCTCTCATCCGCCATCAGCATCACCACCACCACTACCACTCCTCCCCCATCTTTGCCCTTGAGACCGGGATAGGCCTCCTGTCCAGCTGATGCTGCCATTTGGGTTTGTCACTTTGCTCTTTTTCCTCATTAGTCAGCACACGAGGAACGGCTTCGTGTTTGGCAGAAGACTGGTGTAATATGGACCTAGTGGAATATGTAGAATAGCATTCATGTCCACCCAACAAAAATCAAAAGGATCCTTATGAAATGTATCTATGTAACATGTTTTTATTTATATTTTAAACTCTGTCCCAACATTTTTGGAATGAAACTATATTACGACTCACCAGTTCATCAACTATTTATCCATCTGATTTGGCGGTTGGAGTTCTTTATTTATTAGCGATACATTTAGTCTGAGGAACTGTGACATGCGAACACATTCTCAGTAACACTGTGTGATCACTGTTGGATCGGCTCCGCGTTGGCCACTCATCTCCACCTACAGGATGACTCTGCTCCCGTCCTTCCACTTCTAGAGGACACTTTGCCAGATCTGAATGAATCTGATTTCCTGTGAGAGGACATTTCCTCAGAAATTGCTTTGGGACCTGCTCCATTTTGGACTTGTGAGGGTGAAAAGGAGGAGAAAAGATTTTGAAAGCGCTGATGCTTCGTGGCTGTGAGTGATCTCCTGTAGTGCTGGGAGCCAGTCCAATACTGGAAGGTCGGACTGGCCAGGACTGGTTTAGGAATTGTGTCACGCCGAAGAACCAATCATTTAAACATGACGTACTCCCTTTCAATTCACAACACATAATCGGATGGATGATGGGAGCTTCCTAAATAGAATCAGTAACAAGTTGTAGTTTGGCAGCGTGGCTGGAGAAGAGCACGTTGGAAAGTTCAATGTCACTTCAGCCTCCCATCACTCTGATGTGTTACATCACCAAACACATCAGATGGAGGCTGGAGAAGTGATTCTGACCACATGTTATCTTTTCTATTGCATTTCTCTCCTTTGTTTAGTCACACTAATGCACTCTGTACCTCTCTTCTTAGTCTTTAACCAGCTCAACTATTCCTTTTATCCACTGGGACCCGGTCGTCTCGTTGCTTCCACACCTTGTCCACTTCCCCTTTCAGTGCCTGGTACTTTTCTGACAACTCCATCTTAACGTTGCTCTCATTAAGTGCTATGTCTACCACCACTGCCTCCTTTTTCTCCTTGTCTCCTGTCACAGTGTCGTATCGAGAAGTGAGAACCTTCCGATACATCTGAATCTGGATGGATTATTTTCTAAGACCTTGTGAGGAGCGTCCCACGTAGTCTAAGAAGCATCTAGTCCTTAATGAGCACAGATATTACTGCACATGATTCCAACCACCAGAATTTTCATTGTTAGACTTAAAGTCATTTTACATTTACCGAATGTTTAAGTAGCAGCTTGTTCCTGGTAATTTGGCCTTAACCAAACCCTTAAACCTCAGTAGTGTGGGACACAGCAGATGTTATTAGGTGAGTGGTCATAAGAGGGCAGCCTTTCATTAGAAGAACCACAGCATGAGGCCATCACTCTTCAGCGTCAGTGGTGTGACACGGAAACGCAGATAAACACTTGAATTTCAACATTTCTTCAACACGGACTGCATCTCTGATGGGAGATGTCAGGATCAGAGTGAATTCGTTCAGTTTTATCGGCAGCTCTCTTTGATGGCTCACATGCCTCCTTCTCTTAATCTGATCTCTAATTGGCTAACTAGAGCAGATGAAGCTCACACCAGGAATAGGCCTATGTCCTATTCACAGAGATCTCGGAGAGCATGTTCAAGATAGAGGTTAGAGGGGGATCGAGGTGAGTGCAACATTACTAATAAAGGCAATGTTGTATCGTATAACTTTATCTACCCAAGAAGATTCCAACACGTTGCTCAAAGCTCCAGGTGGAAATAACCCATCTAGCCCATACTACCACGGAATTTTCAGATATACCTGAAACTTTATGATGTAAGGAGTGACCCAAACACTGCATCCGTGCTGAAACTCTGCGAGATTTAGTCTGATGATGTTTAAAGAGGAAAGGACACTAGAATTCATCCTCTGGGGTCCACAGACATCTGTGAAAACCTTCAGTTAAACATATTCAGCTCCAGCCATTATGCCTAACGGGAGATGACTGAATATCTGTTGTCAATGTGCGTATTCACATTTGGACTATTTTAGAGGATTAATGAGGTTACAAATAAGTGGCTTTTGTTTATTAACCAACCAAACACTTCATAATCACCAACTCAAGCACTTGTACAACGGTGTGATGTAAGGGCAGATTTAGCTGGCTCCGTGTGAAACTCACAGCTCAGCCGGACATTCAGGCAGATCAGACATTTGGCACCCGCGCCTTTGGCTCCACACCCTTGGGTGACAGGCGCACACTACATTCCAATCTGCAGTGGATGCGCTGTAATGTCCCTAAATATACAATATGGGACGAGTCTTTCACATTATGTTGAGAGTTACAATAGAAATGGAACTTCTGGGGGCACTGGGCGTGATGGCCCGTTGCCTATATGCAATGTGCGCAACAACGTGCCTGCTAGTGTGTGTGTGTCTGTGTGAGATCGCTCACGGAGCATGTGCGGAGCAGCAGAGAGATTAGCGCGCTCTGCGGCTTGGTGCGTGTCCTCAGCTCTGCGCCTTATTTGCTGGAACATTCCGGGGAACGTTTGACTGTAAGTCATTCCTCCTTAAAACAGTCCCTTCAAGCCGAGTCCGTAGGCAAGACATCAAGTTTGGATACTTTTTACGCACGAGAATCGCTCCATCAGTCATGACCGTGGGATCGCAGCTCTCCGGTTAATTTGTTAGGGACTTTATTTAGAGCTGGGCGTGATGACGGGGGTTTGGGACAGTGGAGCTGGGATCATGATAGTTTACACCAAACTCGTGATATTCTGGGCTCATCTCAAGTGGCTCCAAAACAGATAACGCAGAGCAACGCAAGGCGGAGACTGGACTTTTTACACTCAAGTGGAGATCCGTGCATGAGGCGTTGAGTCAAATGGCAGAGGAATATGAGCAGGCCGGCGCGTCAGAGTTCATCAAGGGTAAGAGAATCATGTCAATTCCAGAATCTTTACGCTCAATACAGGAGTGTGTGTGGGTACCCAACAACACGCTGACACTGACATTATAGAGACCTTTTGGGTTTATTCTCTGAAGAAGAGGTTTTAGACGTCTAATCAAAAAGATTCTTTGGGGACATGTGATGAGTTTCTCAGGTCCAGGGGCCCAAACGCAAGCATCTTCATTGTGAGCTTCAGTTTGGTGGTTTATTATCTGACAAAACAATATATAGATATATATTGCAGCTGCTACAACAGCAGCAGCAGCCGACATATAGATACTTGATATGAACATACGGTGCAAATAATGAGCTCACTTAGTATTTCATTTGCTTTTATTTGTGCTTTACAGCATATAATTCAATCTGATCTGTATACGCTTAGGCTATAACTCTGAAATAATGAAAGATTCAAGTGTTTTAGTGAGAAAGGGATAGTTTTTTTTTAATTCCATATTATTTGAGGCCCCACCAGTGGAAGAAATGTGGCCAAGACTTGAAATATGAGAGTTCAGCCAAGAGTTGATGTTGATGGAGCTAATGATGAAGCAGCTTTGGTGAAGCCTCTGCAACTCTTCAACAAATTTTTATAAAGCCACTAATGAACTAATATTGTAACTGGTACGGTTTTAAAGGGTTTTCATTTTGCTGTGGATCCATAACTACAGCTTCAGTAGTGACATATTTATCAACCACTAATAATTATAACGCCATAGTGTCTTAAATAAATAATGCTATTTATTTTCTGTCTATGCACCATCTGTATTGTCATGTTATCTGTCTGCCCCTGCACAACAGACCGACTGTACTTTGCCACACTCCGTGTCAAACCAAAGAATACAGCCAACGCCCACTACTTCAGCACAGACGACGAGTTCGTATACGAGAGGTGAGACTATAAAACAGCTGGATCACATGAAATATTAATATTTAAATCAAGTGCTTTTTTTTTCATTCTGACATGAATATATTGTTTGAAATCATTTTGTGTGGTTCTGTTTTCTTTATTTCTACGTCTATGTTTTGGGTTTTTTTTCATGTAAAACCTCAGAACCTTGAAATGGGTTTGAAATGTCTGATGGGGCATTTGTTTCTGTTGTCAACAAGACTAATTTAAAAAACAAAATAGCGTCAAATTATAAAGCAAGATGGACACTTAGTGTGACGTGGGCTGTGCTCTCGAATTGATCAATGATCAAATGGCTGCTAAATGATAGATCCTGTCTCTGACATCTTGACACTTTAACAGCACGTTTATTGCAACTATCAGAGTTTCTGCTGCTGTATTTGTGTTAGTTTGTAAAACATATTGTGAGGAAAATGTTTAGGAGAATCCAGGGAAAATATTGGGAAGTCACAGGGAAGCATCAGAAAAGCATGTGACAGAAAGGAGGAAACCGAGACAAGGCTTAGATTTTAATGATTAGAGGAGAAAAAATATGAAAAGACATAATGTGACTTCCAGGTCCAGCTAGTGAGGGCACTGTAGAGCTCACCCAACGAGGAGGAGCTTCACAGTCTCCAGATCTAAGCGCAGCTGATCACCTACGGGAGATTTGGGAACATGTGAGACGCACTCTGAGTGACGTAGGCGTATCAGGGTTTGCCAAGGAAATGGCCCAGTCATGCTTAATCTCTTCCTTTGCTTCCTTTCTTTTAACCATCCCTCTAGCATCTTGCCTAAATGCTGCATCTGCTTCCTACTTTGGTAAAATGCATTGTTTGTGAGTGACTCTCTTCACTTGGATGAATGGAATCAATGCAGGCTACTGATGGAAAACTGACAGGCTGTATGTGACGCCCATTCGTCCCCACGTATGCTGAGCCAGTGTTTATGATCCCTCTGCAGGAAATGGGTCAAGATGAGATGAGGCTGAGTTCACGTGGGGGAAAGAGATTTAGAACAAACCCGGCATGACGCCAGACAGAGCGGACGCTGGCTTTTCACCTCGGTGCTTTAGTCATTAACAATAATCAAAATTAAAAGCAAGGCCCTGAGGGGCGTGGTGAGTTTCCTCTTGTGGGCTCCTTGCAGGCACTGGACACACAGACCCGGGTCCTCTGTGTTGGTCAGTCCTCTCATTGAGTGTTTGCTCGCTGGGGTGTGCATTATACATGTTGATGGTATTAAATCTCAGATGGATTTGATGGATTTAGACTCATAAAACAAGAGCATTAGAAGGATCAGCTGTAGCTGGCAATAGTGTAGTGGCTCAATGCTTTCTGTGACAGTAAAGTGGCAGGATGCCTGATACTGTAAAAAATCCTTTTCCTTTTTTATTGTTACATACTCACATACCTGGCTTTGAGATGTATGGGTCTCAGATTGTTCTGCCAGAGTACTGATAACACTTTATTTGTGTACAGTACTTCCTGCTTTGTTATAATTTCCCTTCCAGAAGCAGCTTATTAAGCCCAAAACCATGAAACCGCGCATCACAGATCTTCTTATAGGATTTAGATCATGATCCGATGCTTCCCCTTCCACGGGTTGGCCTGTCAATCGCTTTGGTAGAGGTTCATCTCAACAGTAAAACCAAAGGCTAAATCTAAGATAGACTCAGAGGCTCAGATTAGAATAGAAGCTCAGGCTTTTCACGCTGCCTTTGTGACTTTGTGTTGCAGTTTCTATGCTGATTTCGGTCCTCTCAACCTGGACATGCTGTACAGGTACTGCTGCAAAATCAACAAGAAGCTCAAGGTAACCCCCACAGCTCAGGACTCAGATCACTCAAGAAACAGCAAAGCGTTAAAACTTTATGAATATTACTTAAGTTATTACTTTTTCACTGCAGTCTTTCACAATGTCCAAGAAGAAACTGGTGCATTACACTAGTTACGACCAGAAGAAACGAGCCAATGCTGCGGTTCTCATCGGTGCCTATGCTGTAAATATGTCTTTGTGTATCAGTTGGTTAATATCCACATACATGTCTGTGTCGGTGTCCGTTATTAATAATATGTGATCATTTTTTTCCCTTGTAGGTAATCTATTTAAAAAGAAGTCCAGAAGAAGCCTACAGAGTACTGATCTCTGGAAACAACACAGGCTACCTGCCATTCAGGCAAGTAGAGGAGGGAGACAAGACAGGGGCTCAAACCTCACTGTGTGTCTTATGGCCAAAATTCTGTACCGTACCGACATCTTATTTAGGCTTCTGTTGGATTTGGCAAATTGCATCTGTGTGGTTTAGGTTAATTGCTGGTCACCTAAGAAACATGTGGAACTGACTGCAATCGGTGTGTTACAGGGATGCGGCCGTGGGCGAGTGTTCCTTCAACCTCACCGTGCTCGACTGCCTGCAAGGGCTGCGAAAGGTACAACGCTCACATCTGACATGAAATCCCCAACTTCCTCTAGTCCCCGTGGTCACAGATCAACCACTGCGTTGTTCGCTCGTGTGATTAGTCTTAATCCTTTGCGCTCAAGAAACTTTGAATTTGTAGGTCATGAGGTATGAAGTTACATCAGCGTAAATTACCTGCCACCCAGTCTCTGCCTCATCTCTCTTCTAGGCGTTACAACACGGGTTTCTGGACTTCGATAAGTTTGATGTGGACGAATATGAACATTATGAGGTGACGATTACAAAAAAAACCAAATACAGTCAAAGACAACAGAGAATATTATAAATGTAATGTTGTTTTGCACACAGATGAAAGCAGCTCAGCTTTCATCATTTACTGTACAGAAAATAATGGCAATAACACTTTATTTACACACTGCATCTGCTTCTGTTCACCTGTGTCTTCAGCGCGTTGAAAACGGGGACATGAACTGGATCGTTCCAGGCAAAGTCCTGGCGTTCAGCAGCCCTCACACCCGCAGTAAGATAGAGAACGGTGAGTTGGATCCTCTTCTATAAAAGGTCGACTACACAGGTCCACAATGTTCTTCTTGGTTCTTCCAGGTTATCCCTTCCACGCACCAGAGGCGTACTTTCCATACTTTCATCAAAACAACATCACAGCCGTGGTTCGTTTGAACAGGAAGTTGTATGATGGCAGACGGTTCGAGGATGCGGGATTTGAGCATCACGACCTCTTCTTCCTGGATGGGACCACACCCTCTGATCTCATCGTCAGACGCTTCCTGCACGTGTGTGAAAGTGCAGAAGGGGCTGTGGCTGTACACTGTAAAGGTGGGAGTGGTTTGTCAAAGACAGTAAACAAATTTATGTCACGTCCTTTCTTCATTTCTCTAGAACTTTTTGTATAATCAGCAAACATTCCATCCAATCACAGCTGGCCTGGGACGTACAGGCACTCTGATTGGCTGCTACCTGATGAAGCACTACCGGTTCACTGCAGCCGAAGCCATTGCTTGGATCAGAATCTGTCGACCCGGATCCATCATCGGTCCTCAACAGAACTTCTTAGAGGAGTGAGTCTTGTTTCAGTGACATTTGTTATTTCTAGCATAGAAAAACAGGAACCATGCATGGGGCAAGCATCTTTTGACTATGTGTGTAGGAAACAGCACAGTTTGTGGGTCCAGGGCGACGTCCATCGCTCCAAACAGAAAGTGCTCCAGCAGAGAATGAGCCGGCGGCAGCAGCTACTACAGCAGCGCCAACAGCAGCAGCAGCTTCACAGCCTTGACTCTGAGGGGGGCAGACAGGAAGCCGTGTCCCGCCTACTTTCCAGCATGGACGACCTGTCAATAAACACCACTCTCCACACGTCACACAGCTTGGACGAGGTGAGTGGGTACGATTTCTACCACAAACATGTCCTACGTATTTGTGTTACTCATATGATCGCTCTGTGTATGCGTGTAGAATAACAGCAAGGACAGCAGTTTGACTCAGGGAGACCAACTGAGAGCACTGAAGGGAAAACGACCTCCTAGATCACTTTCATCCTCCTCGTCAAGGTACAGTACTGTCAGTGTTTCACATCAACTGATTATTTCCTATTAACAGATTAGATGTGTCTGACTCCTTTGGGTTTTTTTTAGGTTAAACCTGCCCAAGGCCTCTCATTTCTCCATCCTCCCACCCCCTAAGTCCCCTAAGATCCCCCTGTCTTTCTCCTCCTCTTCTAAGAAGCTGGTGGGAAGCACATCCTCCACCACCACTCAGATGAAGAGGTGAGTGTCCGCGTTTGCACCCGAAACATTTCAGATCAGACAGAAGAAAAAAATCTATTTGAAAAACAAAGCTATTATTTCTTGTTTGACTCTGTCTGTGTCTCTTTGTCCAGTCCGTTCAGCCTCAGTCTGTTCAGTACCAGACCTGCTGTCATTCACTGATTCATCCATCACTCCATTCCATCAAGACATCAGGGATTCAAAGCGTACATTCACACGCATTTACTTCGGTGGTTAGCGGTGCTTGCTAGTTACTGAATGTCACTCCATGTTGTTTTCATTTTTAACAAGCAAAGGAAAAATAACTCAACTGCAAATTCACATATTACTGTAACTTTAATTCAGTAAATGTTTTCTACAAAACAAAACAATGTATAAAATGTTTGTTTTGGATAAAGGGAGGAAATTTACACTGACGTCAGGCAGTTTATAACCCCATCGGCTGTAAAGTTTTCTTTTTTTAAAATGAATTATAAACTAAAACTCTGACATTGACTCGCGACATGACATAAACACCAACAAACCAGAGGTTTCGTTGACGAGCTTAGGACAGTCATTAGTCATGTTTATCAATGTGTTACATTACATTTCATACGTTTCTTTTCAATAATAGTTATATATAATTGAGTCCAAAATATGAATACTATTATGGGTTCCCTTCAGTCTTAATGTACAATGTTGAAAATTCTGAAATTAATAACAGGCACTGTGAAGGTGCGTTCACCTGTGACTTTTTGTCACGGGGTTACAGGCATCAGACAAAATACAATTATGTTGCTCAGTGAAGATGCTTTATATATATATATAAAATATATGCTTTGTAATGTTGTAATGTGTTTGTCAGATTAATAAAGCAAATTAAAAAATCACATTGGTCTTTATTGGATTTCAGAAGAAGTCAACTGGAACTGGACTTAGTTATCAAACAAATTAACACAGAAACTTTAGATCAAATGAGAATTCTTAACATAATAAATTATGTTCGGCAACATAAATGCGTTCTATGCAATGCTGTTCAGCATGAGGTCAGTATTTACTACATATTAATCTGATCATTAATGACACGTTCCAATCATTGCTGCTGACGTTTTGGGAATTTATTTTGCTGTCTAATAATTTACTGATTTAATGGACTTTTTCCTTTTTGGTGCAGTGATCATTTGTAAATGAAAATAAAGGTTGCTAATATTAAAAAATGATTTGTGTTCCCCTTCATTGTGCATGGACACTGGTAGAACAGGGGAATGTGGGGTCTGTTTATTTTTACCACCCCAAGAGAACTTCATGATTAAGTGTCCAGTGTAGTAGGATCATCTAAATGCCCTGGAATTGCATCCATCCTGATCAATCGTTTCACAATGTCCTGTAATAATACAGATTCTCCATGATGACTAAAAACGTTTCAGTTTCTCTGTGTTTCAGCTCCACACAAATGTTTGTGACTGCTGACAAGCTCAATTGCCTTTTTGATTTGCAGAGCAGATGATATTTTCCAGACTGTCCACCTGAAAGAAGAGCTGATCATCAGTGAGGGAAGATGCTTTCACATATTTCAGTGCAGGTTAATGGCAAAATAAAAACCTGAACTGAGTGGACAAGGTGTGCTGCACGGTGCAAATAAGCAATTAACATCCAGTCACATCCTGTGACAGGTATGAAAATGCTGAACAGGACCAGCTGATTCTAGTTTTGGTGAATCACAAACTGATAAACTGGCTGCTGTTTTAGAAAGTGAGTGACTGAAGTGCTGTGTGCATTTAGATACAGAAGAAAGAAGAATTAAGAATAAATGATGACTGTGATGACTAGTATACAGTCAATTACATGATGTGAGAGGGATATTATGGTGCAATGGTGCCACAGCTAAGTGACTGTGTCCTACTACTGTGTCAAAAATGTACAGTAAATGAGAGTTATTATAAAACGATTCTGTTTTACCTGGCTGCTCTCTCCCACACTGAGGTTCTTCAGCTGGTAGACAGTCACTTGTCCATCACTGTCTCCAACCAGGACACAGTCTGTCTGTGTGGCAAAGAGCAGCGACTTCATATTTACACCAGGGGCAGCCGGCTGCACAACGACTGGGTCTAGGCTAAAGGAGAGATGCAGGACACGTCAATGGCTGAGGCAGAGAACAGCACAGTCAGGATCTCTGCTTACTCTCACCTACATGCTAGAATTTAGGTTCCAGATCTCCAGCTGTTCATCGTTAACAGCTCCGAACACAGTAGGCCACTTTGGTGACCACTTGATGTCGCACACTGCTGTCTGGGTGGAGGTGAAGCTTAATACAGGGCCGTGGTGGTCCTGCTTCCACAACTGCATTGTCCAGTCAGAAGAGCAGCTCAGAAACACATCAGGACTGAATGGACACCATGCGACACCATTCACAGGACACTAAAAAGGAGCAAGAAGAGCTTTGGTCTTCAGACCAGCTTTATGACAGGGTGACGCTGGCTTTTACTTTGAAGAACTTACAAAATGCTTCTTATAAGTCTCTAAAGTTTGCTGATTGTTTGAACAGGAGCACTTGTGGATGAATCCCTCTGATGTGCCAACTATGTAGAGACCGGAGTCCTGCAAGAGCAATGTAGAGAGTGATGACAACAATCAAACCAGTCACATGAAAGAAAAACGTGTACCTCTGAAAGCAGCCATTAAATAATAATGATTTAATAGACTCGTACCAACTTACCAATGGATGAAAGTCAAGACATAGACCAGAAGTCATTGCCGACAGAACGGACTCTGTCTTCTCCTCGGTGTTGTTCCCTTTACCCCTCTTCTTTTTGTTATGCATCCTCTTAAGCTTCATTAAATCTGTTCCAAAAGATGCAAAACTGATTTAAAAAGTAATGGTAACAACTTTTCATTTGGAAGTGATTCTTGATGTGGGTCCAGGCAGTAAGTGAAATGAATGCTTTGTTTCTGAGGACAACACCTAAGCTGTCGAGGCCGTTGTTGAAGACAAACCACTTGCTGATCCTCCCGTCTGCAGACACAGAGAACAACGATTCGACCTTCTCTTCTCCCGTTAGGCTCAGCTCTTGGCGACTCCACTGGAGCTGCCACACTGGACCCCAGTGCTTGTTGGAACACTCACTGCACAGACATACACCATGAAAAGACACAGAAAGAACAATAATATATGTAGCACAGTGTGTCGTGCAAGAGCTGCACTGTTAACACACACACACACTCACACATCTCACCTGCTGTTGACAATATCCAATTTGTTGTCTTGACTCACGTTGTAGATCGCAATGTTGCCATCGTGCATCCCGACAGCCAGGTGACCAGGGTTACTGGCGGAGAAATCGAGGGACGTCACGGGACTGTCACAGCGGAGGATGCGTTCGGGCCACTGCAGAGGATGACATGACAGCATCTGAAACGCTAAACGCTCTCTAAACGCCGTGTATACCACTGGGGAAGGCAGCATTCGGCACTGAAGCACGATTTCTGAACTTCATACCGTTGGGTTTTTGAGGGACCAGCAGCAAACCAGTCCCGGGTTCTGGTTACTGGCACCAAGCTCACCGTACCCCACAGCCACAAGGTCCTAATTAACATAAAGTGCTTACATTTACATATTTATTTAATCAATGTGAAAATTATTTATTTAATAGTTCCTCAATCACAGTTTCTGCAGACAGCAGAAGGTGTGTCTCTGTTACCGGGTTCTTCTTGTTCCAGGCCATGCTGCTGACACTGCGCCCTCTGCTCAGCTCGCAGGTAAAAACCCACAGACGCTCCAGAGCTGGAGATCTACAGCTTTGTGTATCCTCTTTTCTTTGCTCTGCAGTCCCAGGCTTCTCTGGACTGTCTGGGTCTGACACAGTCATTGATCAGAATCCCAATTTCTTTTAGGGTAAATTGCACAGACATTTATGTAATGAGTTTACCTTCTAGTATAGGCAACTGTCTGTAAGCTGCTAGCTTAGAATGAAATACGTTTCCAAGGATGCTCCTCTCCATTACTAGCAAGCACTGGTGAAACTGTTCTGATAACATGATCTGTGGGAAATCGGACTCAGGATTTACACGGCTCCCAAACACGTCTACTTCTTTCAGTGAGCTAGAAGCACTGGCTGAAGAGAAACACAAGAGATAATAATAATAATAATAATGCATTTAATAATGCATTCTAAATGAGTGAATGTTTGCATCTCCAGGATCTGTGATTATTACCTGAACTGACTGTGCTGCCCACTGACATGCTCAGCTCTGCGCTCCTGCTGGTTTCCACAACAGCCTCAGGATAGTCAGCCTTGTCCAGCTCAGGTCTGTTCCCAGTTTCATCCTGTTCAGTGCTGCTCAGACTGTCATACATGTCCCAGGTGGTAACAGTTGTGGCTGTGGAAAATATTTACCCCCTTTGAAAATCCAGACACTTAAGCATTTGGTCTCTCTAGAGAGAAAACACGACCCTGTCTGCAGCAACTTTTAGGTTTTAGGTGAACACAATAATGCCATAAAACTTCTAATTAGCAATTTATTGCAAATTAATTTCATTTTATTTATTGATCCATTATAGGCATAAGGTACTGTAAGTTTATATATTTAAATAAGCAAATCTATTAATTTTAACATAAACATTGTAAGGATTGTAAAGAGAAAAGCGTTAACCTGTGTCCACCATGGTCCTGCCGTCACATTGGACCTGTTTGTTTTTAGCGGCTCCATTCAATGTCTGAATAGATCGATCCACATATTTATCATTGCCCATTCTGTTCCTGCAAATTTCAACATAGTGACTGTTTCTCTCACTGTAAAAACAAAATAACACCAGCATGTTAAAACTGAAGAGTTAGTCAATTATTACTTAACAGAACTAATTTCTACAGTAATTTATAGACAGATCACTTGATTTAGCTGAGGTTTAAGAATTGTGGATCTTGTCAAATATGATCTACTGAGAGAAGAATTCACTTACATGATTGCTTCTGCATCCTCAGCATCTATTGACACGACAGTGCTGGGTATGTCCAACAGTGTAACGCTCTCTGTCTCAGAGATGTAGACATCTATAACCTCTTCCAACATTTCTTCTGTCACTTGTTCCTTCACAAGTTCTCTTTTCAGCAGAACATCTGTCAGGGGACAAATACATGAAAGAAACAGAAGCTTCTAACACACAACATCTTTATTTTACTATATAATGACCTTTGATCAAAAAATGTTGAAGTTAAAGTTAATAAAACAGATTCATATAGTAATCAAAAAAACCAAATAGTGATAGAGTAACGTAAAAATGACTGTGGTTAACCTGGGTAGTTAAGGGGTACTCCTCGTTTGGACAGAGTATCTTCAATTTCCTCATTTATCGACTCTATGGTGGACTGGCTGGATATTCTGCTGCTCCCCAATGCTGACCTGAGAAACAACATCAGTGTGGCACGCAGGGTTTGACAATCTATCAATGTACTATCTATCTTACTAAGCAGATGGCTGGAAATCATCATCATCAATGAGTAACCCAGCCAGTCAGTGTATTCAAAGAGACACACACGTTATAAAATGCTGGTTGTTGGCATCAGTATTACCTGGAAAACGGTACGGAGAAGCTCCCTGTGACTGACGAGTGGTCTGAGGTGGATCCAACAGAGATTTCATCCACAAAGAACCTGCTGGTTTTGGTCTGCATAGCTCCTGGGTCCACCTGGTACAGTGGCTGAGGAGTGACATCATTGTCTTCTTCATCGAACACCTGCAAACAGTACAACCATTAGCCCTGGTTAGCTGCAAACCTGCAATAGAGACAGTTTGTGGATGTTACAACTTGATCATGTCTTGTCTTCACCTGCCTTTATATACATAATATAAATATGCATTTTATTATCAATCATCATATTTGACATCATCCCACATTAAGTTGTGCCCTGATGTTTTCTCACCCGAGCAGCTTGTCTCGGAGTCGGAATGACGCTTTTGTCCAGCAGAACTTTGCTGCCACCACCCAGACTGAAGCGCCTCCTGCTCGGGGAAAGCACGATGCTGCTCCTGCGTCGTGTGCTTTGGTTGTTTCCGTGTGTTCCTGACACGGACGTATTTATAGCTCGGGAAGAGCTAGCGCCCACAAACACACACCGTTAGCATAAAGGCTGCAAAGCGGCTATTTGGACAAACACAGCTACAAAAAGTCATATAAAGTAAACACTCACGGCCTCAGTACCAGGGTTCGCATTTTCTTAGTTTCTTCCTTTGCCACTGAGGTCGACATTGTTTTATTAACAAGCTTTATTAACCAACCAATATATTCGCACGGCTTCTCCACAGGTTGTTATGGCAACGAAACGCTTCGAGCGCCTGCCGTGCCGTGTGTAACCGCAAAAAGGTTCCGGCGGTGTTAGACGCCACACTCAGAAACGCTGAATGTGAATAAATTTATGGCTAACCTGTAATCAAAGCAAGATTTATTGTCCGTATGCTGATCGGGCTTTATAATCATGCTTAAAATTATAGATACACGTGTTTATGTGTTTCATGCAATGTCTATCATTCAGTACAGAACAGAAACATGGTTGTTCACATTCTCCTATGCAGGAGTCATTTATGACCTTTTAAAAAGTGCAACCTCTTCTTAAATGGTTCGTTGTGACGTTGTTTCAAGTAAAGTATTCCAACTACGCTCATAGGTTGGTGAACATCCTCAGCCTTCCAGTCCAGTCACTTATAGGTTTGAGTTGTTTCTGGCTCTTTCATAGTGTAAATCTATTATATAGTTTTATTGAAGAGATTATTATGGCTTCTTTGATGGCCTTTCACCAGGATTTTCATTGGATCTAACAAGAAGGACAAGTGGTAATTGAAGAGAGCATGT
This sequence comes from Macropodus opercularis, assembly GCA_030770545.1. Classification (NCBI taxonomy): domain Eukaryota; kingdom Metazoa; phylum Chordata; class Actinopteri; order Anabantiformes; family Osphronemidae; genus Macropodus; species Macropodus opercularis. The sequence continues at coordinate 5,308,899 of CM061105.1, forward strand.
CCAGCTTATCAGTGGATTCACTGTGCTCTCTGCTCTTTAGATAAGGTTGATATCATTGACAGAAGAAAGCCAACCTCTCTGCATAATCAGTAGTCACTCTGAGCAACCTTCCAAGACTGCATTTCTAAAACCTCCAGACAGTGCAAACATCTGGCAAAAAAGAATGAAGGAATGCGCCGACAGACAGGGAGAAGAAACAGGCACAAACAAAAGGCAAAACAGGTTGGTGTCTATTTAATTCCATGTCCAACGAAAACCTTTTCGCAAAATGCATTGTTGTTGTTTGAGTCTTTGTCTTTCTTGTTTTACTATCCTCCAGGATGAGGCCGCAGTTTAAAGAACAGTTTTCAGACTCAGGAAAGAGACAGGAGGATCATTATCTGGGTTGTCTTACAAAGCAACAGTTGATAATCATATCTGTGGTGGTTGGACTCGCTGCCCTGCTCACTATCGTTACTGTCACAGCTGTAATGCTCACCCAGACATCTAAAAGTATGTGTTTTAAGATCTTCAGAATGATTTAAGTTAAATGTTGACTTGGATTTTGAGGTTTGTAGTATTTCACTCTTTCACTAGTGTGAACTTCTGAATACCTTCTGAAAATAGTTGCACATCCATAGTTAGTCAACATTGGGGAAGAAATTATATCTAGCAAGCATACATGTGTCTGTCTTATTAGATTCCGTGGCTGCTCCTTTTTTTTCCACTGGTGGAGACATGCTGGACTTCCTAGTTCAGTCAGGTGAAATTAGCAAACCTGATGGTCTGCTGGCTACGTGGTTTCACAGAGCCAACAGCAAGGAAGACATGAACAAAGCTCTCGCAAGTACACAAGCCCACTACTGTGTTGATTACATTCTGTAACTATTGTAGCTGCATTTTCATTTTTCTTTTTTTTGCCAAGCCTGTATGATGTCACTTCACCCCATCAGGTGATGCCATGGTCCTGGAGGCTGACGTTACTCTTGAGGGTTACGGAACGCCCAGTGAGAAGCCCGTCCCCATCATGGCCCACCCCCCTGACATCTACAGCGACAACACTCTGGACCAGTGGTTGGATGCAGTCCTGGCCTCAAAAAAAGGTTCTGGATTTAAAAAGATTGCATCAGCTTGGAATGATGTGCAATTTAATTCTTGGAAGTTATGTGATTTACGAGAAGAAGAACACAATGCAGCTGAAGATTACAACAGGCGAGATTTTGATGCTCAGCATCTTTCTGCAGGCATGAAGTTGGATTTTAAGACCCTGGAATCGGTGGGTTTGTCTTTGGACCTGCTTGACCGAAAGAACAGTAGCATCAAAATAAACCGGCCTGTGTGGATCAATGCAGACATACTCCAAGGTCCCAACGTACCAGACTTTGTGCCAGCAGTTAATGGAACCGGGTGAGCCAGCCTCAAGTATTAGCAAATGTTAATTATTACCTGGCATTGTGCATGAAAGAATATTACACTGTGGAATAAATAAGAAACAAAGACGCATTAGAAAAGTCAGGTTAGTGTGAAAACCACATTAATGATCAACTATGCTACAGCAAAAAATTGTAAATAGTATGCATGTGTCAGATAAAATAAGCAAACATAAATTTAGCCCCACTACTGTAACTCAATGTCCCATCATAACTGACTGAACAGGATATTTCTCCTCATCTACTGCTTTCTTGCTTCTAGATTTCTGAATTTGATTCAGGAGAAGTTTCCAGATGTGACTGTGTCCCCTGGATGGAAGGTGTAACGTGTTTATAGTTAGAAGTAGAATTACTGTACAATTTAGTACCATTTATTTCTCAGTCGGCTACTCTGGTGATTATCTGGCCTGTCAGTCAGTGGATCCTGCACAGGCTGGTCCAGGGAAAGCTTAAGTTACAGATGGATGTGCCACAGAGATGCAGTGGTACTGTAACCAAGTATGTTTAGTCAAGTACTGTAATTCCACTACACTACTTGGAATCCACTTTATGTGTGTTCTTTGTCAAATGAGGATTCTCTATATGAACACTGATGTTGTAATGTTGTAGCAGTTGTAGTACATGCATCAGTTACAGGGAGCTCAATTTTCCTGTACCAACTACTGGTTGGTCTATAAAAACACACATCTCAGCCACACAGTGGTGCGATAGTTACATTCCGGTGACATGCAAATTTATGGTCACAGTGTCAGCCTCAATTTGCTCATAGTACAATGTTTACAGTGTTGACCTTCACACACGCTGGTCACGGTCTAAGAATAGGAATACGTACTGTACTTTTACTGTACTTGTGTTTTTGCACGCCAGCCCCAGGCAGCGGCTACTGTGGCATAATTGGGGATTATAAGTTTAGTTTCATCGGAATTTACAGCTGACATTACGTTGTTTCTGACAGGTGCTGTACGCTCCTCCGGTTTTCACTGGAACCTACACTAGGTCCATGGTGGAAGACATGTACGATATGATCAAAGACGTCCCACAACTCGTGAGCACCGAACGAGCATGAATAAACACTATAGGAATCTCCAATGTCACAAGTCTCATTGAACAGAACAGATTTGGTCTCTTTTGTTCATTTTGCTAAGGTTCACTCAGTCATGAACTGTACAACTATATAAAACTTTAAACAAACTCTCCTCAGGTAACATTCCCGGTCCATGCCCTGCTGGTTCGCAGAGGCTGGCAGCACATCAGCTGGCTCCTCAGCCAGTCGCCACGGTAACATGCTTCACTTGAAAACAGAATGAAACTGAATGTGACTGTGACTTTGCTCCTTTTGTGGTCGGCTCCAGTGAAAACACAGACTCTATTCTGCTGTTGTTATGTTTTCAGGTTCAGTCTGACCCTGTGGCAGGGCTCAATTCACCCCAACGTCAGTGACCTGCTGTTCGTCCGGGACAACGCCCACCCTGCCAGAGTCTACTACGACATATATGAACCAACACTATCTGAATTTAAGCAGACTGCAAGTAAGGAAGCAAGGTGACAAAGTGGAAGTCGCTGCTTTTGGCTTATGTGTTTATTGATTACGTGTCTTTACAGGACAGCAGCACCGTCTGAGGAGATTCTATCCTGGAGGAGACCTGATGGACTTTCTACATCCTACTCACAGCTCAGACACCAGCTTCTTGTCAACACAACATAACAGCCTGACTGTCCACTGGTTTACAGTCACTGATCAGGCCTCTCTGCTGGCTCACCTCTCGGGTACAGTATGCAGACGCAACTTTACAAGTTTGATGCATAACAAGCTGCCGCCATGCTACTGGATTGGTCCAAGATACTGCTTATTTGTATGTTATGATGAGGCCATCTGATGGTAGAATAAAGTACGACGCTTTCATGCAACGTTGTATTAAAATAGCAGCACAACAATGCTTACAGTTCACAGCAAGGTGAGGTTGACAAAAAATGATTTTCATATCCTAACCTTATTTAACCGTGTTAAATAACTGTGAATCTTTGGGAAATGTTTGAACTACACACACCGCAGATGTGCGTAGAATGAGTCCTTGTCTTTTGTCTGCTTTCAGATAGTTCTGGGGGTATGTTGGTGGTTGAGGTGGTCACTGACAGTCTCCATTCAGATGTCCCTTCAGTGAAAGGTTCTGGAAAAAGTTCAGAGGTCCTCACATTGCAGGTAAATCTAAAAAACAAAAAACAGTAAAAACAGTTTTCAGTAAGTTGCTGTCCTGGGTTTCTGTGTGGGGCGTTTGCATGTCCTTGTGTGTCTTCGTGGGTTTTCTCTGGTTTCCTCCCACAGACCAAATACATGAGGTTAATTTCAGATGCTACATTGCCCGTGTGTGAGAGAGAGTGGTTGTCTGTCTGTATGTGGCCTTGTGATGGACTGGTGAGCAGCTCATTGAGCTCTCCACGTGTGCACAGGACGTCCTGCAGCTGCTCGGGCAAAACGCTGATGCACGCTGGGGTGTTTACCTGCGAGTCCACACTCAGCAGCTTCTTGAAGCTTCTCTCAGGCTGCTGCACTCAGCTTACAGTGAAGAGAAACTCTACAGACCTGTTTGGATCAGCGTGGAGGCTTCACAGAGCAGCGACAACACAGAGGTACGACAGCATCTTTCTGTCTGACTGATGCGCTTCCATCAAAGTATACGGCACAGGTTGAAATGGAAAATTATTAGAAAACTGTGAATTGTAGATTTTTAATCATTAATTTCAATCAATGGTTCTTTAAGTAGCAACTTCTAATATAGTTTCACTTAAGTTGATGATTGTTTGGGTGAATAAAATATTTTATACAGTTTTAGAGGATGTGTGGTAGTTTTGATGCCTCCCAAACAACTAAATGCAACATTGAGCCTCCGTCCTCTTCTCTTCAGGAGTTTGTCTCCGCAGCAGAGAGGCTATTCCCTTATGTCACCCTCGTCCTGACTGAAGGAAACTGGCCTCCTCAGATCCCAGCAGCAGCTACAGGCCTTTCTCAGAGGATCGCTCTACATCTGAACGGAGCATCAATGCCCAGAGGACAGGAGGAGCTCCACTCTCTAATAGGGGTTATGGACAGTTATGACCTTATAGTGCAGGACAACAAGAACACTGAGGCTTTTGAAGTCTTGAAAGGTCTTGTGGCTCAGCGCAAGGGGAGAGCAAACACACACCTGTACATGATATCTAACCAGTCCTAGCTGTGGATACATTCGTACAATCACACCACTTAAACATCATATTTGTCATATTATACATGTACCTGTGATAGTAGGACTGTGGTGTCACATCCTCGGCGAGTACAGTGTGAGTGTGTGTTTGATTTGTTATAACTATAAGGTGAATAACTTAAATGACTACAACGTTATATTAAATACAGTATACAACTACCTTTAAGTGTTTTTACTACTGCTACTTTCTTCTGAGGAAATTGTTCAGATAAAAATAATTCATACAATAGCATTCTACCATCTTTTGACATTAGTATGAAAGTAAGATATTTACTCACAACCCTGCTGACAAAATGCTAGAGCCAAACCGAACCACAGTCTGTGTGCTGCCGTTTGTTCGCCTCACTCATCACCTGGCACTGCCTCTGTAATAGTCAAATAACTGTGTTGTTCTGTAGCAGTAAATGCTGACTGGAAGGCCACAGAGCAAACGGATTCTGTAAAATATTTTATTAAAATTCCTGTGAAAACCATGCCCTGTTGTATTACAGTAACTGCTTTCAGCAAAACTTGACAAAAACATTATTGCCACTGTTAGTGTTTCAAACAAACAAAAAAGTCTTGCTTATGTGTTTTTGTTCAAGTTGGGTTTTATAAATCCATATATGCATATGATATTCACTGTGACATGTACCTCATAGCCCACATGACTGACCTCACTTTAGTCTCTGTGATGTTAACTGACTCACTACAGCTGTGTGCTGCGAACAGCCACCTGCAGAGTCTCAGCTTTAGTCTGACCTGCAGGATGGTCTGTACTCATGGCCTGGTTCTGGCTGCCTTGCTCTTCAGAACAGGATGGCAGCCTGTTGTCGGTCAGGTACTGGCTACAGGAGCAGAAGATGTGGTAGAAAGAGGAGGAGAGGCCGGCAATATCAGTTGAAATGTAGGGAAGGACTTCTGGAGATGCCTGGTTGTAGTAACTGATCTGAAAAAAGAACCACAGAGCAGCAATAAAAGGAGTTAAGATTACAATAAATATACACCTGCTTAAATCTAACCGACCGACATCTGTCGTACCAGTGATACGTTATTGTTGACCTCCAATATGGTAAATCCAGCACACAGAACCTCTCCTCTATTGTAGCCGTCAGTGGGGGGGTGAGTGGGCAGGGTCACTGAACGCAGAGCAACGACATACGGATCTCTGAGGACGAAATACAGAGACAGTGGTGACAGACAGTGAATGCTGGAGAAGGAAGGTTTGTCGGTTTAAACCTTATGGTTTGAACTAGGCCACTGAGACCTACGCTACTGACCCGCTGCTACACGGCTTCCTTTTGGAGGCCAACAAGATGAAGTCCTGGAGAACTCCTTCCTCCTGACTGGCAGACTTTGGGGAACCAACAGTCCCACGATGCACTGATGGGGTCACCACACGGTACAGGAAGTCATCATCGTCCACTTGGTGAATCAGCTCACACTTCCTGATCGATAGAAGTGTGAAGTGTAATATGAAGTGAAGCAGTTATGACTGTTCTAGTTTTCTGTCTGTGTGGTTAATATGAGGCCTATTAACTGGTTATAGTAGCTTAACCCATTATCAATTCTTTGTTTCATCTTTATACATATATCAAACTGGAATTTATGGTTTTATGGGGGTTTTACTCCTTCACAGTGGCACTGAACCAGCTTTGGCTGCAGTGCCAAACAGTTATCTGCCAGAAACCAGAGTCCAACGTGAATAAAACAAATAAGGTTATTTTGCCCCGGTGTAGCTTTTGAATTCTTCACAGGAAATATAAAAGGATACTTTTCGCAAATAAATATCCATTGACTATCTAAACGTTTGTGTGGCCTTTGTCTTCTCATAATTCTGCTTTAATGTCAAATGTTCACGAATAAAAGAGTGATTTGTTACTGTGAGAAGGGTCAGTATATCCTGACCTCTACACACAAAGTAAAGCAACAGCTTGTCAAGCTTGAACTGATCTTTTACTCCGTGTGTTTGAGCACAAAGACTTACTGATAGTGTTTGTCCCAGCTTGGTCGGTTGCTCAGCTCTGCCAGCAGGACGAAGGCTCTCTGGGCAGGAATGTGTACCTCCGCCTCCACCCGGAAGCTCAACATGGACTTCTGCTCAAGAGTGTAGAGACGTACCTGGGAACAAAGGATTATATGAAACTCCTCGCGTAGAATGAGAACCATAAAACCATAGAATCCCTTTGTAGAGATCAGCTAATACCTTGTGTTTCTCAGAGCTGAGGCGCCAGCTGTTTCTAGCAGCCAACAGCTTCAGGGCTGACACGTTGTTGTAACTCAGATACACCTGGAGTCACACACACACACACACACACACACACACCCACACACACACACACACACACACACACACAAATAAGACATTACTAAATAAACTCTTTCTGTTCAACACTGGCCCAGATTGATTCCAAAACCTTTTCTTCACCTGGTTTGTGGGGTCCCAGGGTACAGAGAGAGGAATGTCACTCTGCTTGCACGAAATGATGTACTTTCTAAAACAACAAAATGAGAGCATTTAAATGCATTTTTGGTGAAAAACAACAAACTTTATCGAGTGACAAGTGTGTCCTGAAAGCATGTGCTTGTTCCAGCAGTAGATATTGTACCTGTCCAGTCTGATCTTCTTCCTGGCTATGGCTTCTTGAAACCTTCTCTCCCCTTCCTGTTCATGAAAGACAGTTACTACATTGAAGACGTAAACGATCTGCTACATAGCCCCAACCTAGAATATCTTGCGTCATCAGCTCCTCCTAAACCACAGAGAAAACAAATAAGGCAGCTTTGTTTTGCCTCTGCATGGTCCTTTCTGTGTTAGTTGCCTGGGTTACAGAAGCCTTCGACAGCATCTCTCCACATGAATATGTTTTAATTTTGTAAAATAAACATTCACCAAACATTTCAGGAAACATGGTGCATAGACCTCCTACTATACTCCACACCACAGATCTGCAGAGGCTGCTACTGTTGCTACCGTTTTAAGCTGATAATGCCATTATCTCCAAGTAATACAATAACTTATTAATACAGAATAACTATTTTTCTGAGCTGCCTCAGTGAACACAAAGTTGAACCTTCAAAGATTTTATTATCATTGATAATATATTATAAGATTGTTCTCACATGTTGAGTTTATTGCTATGATCTTTGTTCAGCCATGGCACTTCCAAAAGCCCTTAAACTTTTTCAATTTCAATGTGAGAGTTTGTCAGATTATTAAATGACATTATTGTTTTGTTTTATGGCCTGTTATTCTGGTTCAGTTCCTAATGACATTGTAAACCTGCTCCTCTTTGTGGCAAAATACTGGAGCTTTGATGTCTCTAAAGACTAAAACTGTTTCACTTAAGCATATGGTCACACAACATAAAACAGTCTCATCCATGTTGTGAGGCCTTCAGGGACAGATTGTTGTTTGTTTACTGTCTAATAACTTTTTCAATGACATCACATCCATTTTACAAAACCGTTACGTTGACGATCTTACCAGAGGTTCAGGTCGTATCCGTGGCAAAGTGCACGGCTTCCCATGATTGTCAAGCACCTCAAAGGTCATGAAGGCAGAGTTTATGTGACGGTTAGACCCCTCCTCCTGGTAAGCCTCAGCTCGGACCCCCACCTCCATGCTGCCGTACAAATAAAAGCCTATTATGTTTCATTGCTGCACACATACACATCAGTTGTGTTTCATCTTATCTGACCTTATCCGCCCTGCATAAGTGTTTGACACACCTGTTTTTGAAGGCATTATTGACTATAGCCCTTAGCAGCAGCCTGTCTCCAACTTGAGAAGGTCCTCTGAAAGTGAACATGTCAATGGTCCGAAGAGTTGGATGAGCCTGACACAGACGACTGCGCAGAGAAACAACACAAAAACAAGAACAAGACAGCAAATGAGAAACTTTCACAGCATGTTTTAATTACAAGAATATTTGTTAAGTTAAGGCCGAAAAGTTTATCACAACCTGAAAACATAATGATTAATGCAAGTGAGTTAATTGCCTGCAACAACAGAATTTTTTACCGATAAATGCAAAATATTTCCTATAATGGTTAATGAAAATCAAAACCCAGCATAATCATAATTATAAGTGTGTGTGTGAGACTACCTGGCAGCAATCATAGCTACATTCACCATCCAGGCCATGATCTGTCCCCCAAATGTATTCACCTGGAGATCAGACAGAGCAGAAATCACTCATCCCGTTCCACACTACAGTAAAAACCATGTTGGACTATGGCAGCACACACACACGTCAGAAAATAAACTACAACAGTAGAAATCACATGCATAAATGAATGACCTGATGGTTAGCATGTGGCGGTAGAACCAGTTCAACACTCTCCACCTTGGTCCTTTCTGCTGCCACGGCGCTGCCTATTGCTGAACTCTCAACTGACACATGCAGAAAAATTGTCAATTTTAAATCACAAGTTTTAAGTACATGATTATGTTTATGGACAATGATGAAAAAGTGAAAAGTCCAATATCAACACCCTTGCTCTGTCTGCTTCCTTCAACCCTGGTGCCATCCTGGTCATTGGCGCTTTTTTTTTTTTAAAGGTACACACACGAGGAAGTACAGGTTTTTTAGTTGAGGTGTAAACGTAATTTACGCTAGTAAAGTATTTTTTGCTGCGCCATCATCTACTTGACTCTCGAATATGTCATTTCGAAATCTGAACATTGTCCACAGAAATGAGTCACAATAAACTACAGCTGCGTCTTCCTGGGAATGAAGTGTAACACTGTGACTAACTGCTGTGTATTCATCAGTTCCACAAATCTCCAGGTTCATAGACACTGGATTTGTAGTATCGGCTTTATCGGGGGAAGCTGTTATGGTATATTAAATGAGGTCGTGTGAAGGGTAATGTGACAGTGTGCATCAATCTACCCTGCTGGATAGATCCATTGGAGAGCAGATCGTTAATGATGTCATCGTGCACCATTCTGACCCTCCGTCGCTCAGCTGCCAAGCTGTACTCCACTTGCTCTTTTTGAGTGTGTGGTATGATGGGTTTCAAGATTACCTGTGAGTTAACGTCACAACGTTGTCAATTGAATGTTTAAAAAATGAACTAAAAGATTCCTAAAGTCTTATTAATCATCTCTGACCATCCGTAAAAGTCTAAATTACCTTTTGTCCAGTTTTTGTCCGCTGAGTAACGAAGGTGGCATAAGCGTGACAAACCCTCCAGTGACGGTCAGAGAACAGGTCCTCACAGCTCACCTGGATGCCCACCTAACATAGAGGAATTAGACAGCTCTTCACACCGAACGGCTTTCCAAATGTCATGTCAAATTAACTGTGTCGCACCTTTTCTTGAACCACATTTGGCTACATCAGCTTTTAGTTATGTTGTAGTTATGTATATTCTCATGTATGTAGCTGAGGGAGGTAATCATTAACATTAATGGCTCTTTACCTTTATTCCACAAATATGAATATTGAGAAATATATTTAGATGTTGTTCAGTTGAACTGATGAGTAACATTAAAAAAGTGAATTTGAACATGTAAATTAAAATGACAAGTCATATTGTGTGTTTCACGAGAAACTGTGTGAGAATGACTGATTGTGTGTCATTGTAGGAATGTTTCGCTACTTGTATGTTGTAAGAAGACACTGAACTTCTCTGACCTCCATACTAGTGTTAAAGGCTCTGTTGACCTTTGCCTTGATGTTCACCACCTGTCCCACACTGAACAGAGAGACACAAATGAATGAGAAGTATAGCGATAGTGAGAAATTTAGGTGTCCTACTACTCTGTGCACACATTACCTTATAGTGTGTTCAAAATGGATGTCGTCCATGGAAGCAGTGACGCAGGGAGAGCCAGCGTGTCGCTCGGCTGTTCGTATCAAACAGGAGATTTGTCGCTATTGACGTACAAGCATTTCAACACAAACATGACTAATATTCACACGCTAATATTCTCTCAGGCACGCCTCACCAGACAGGCAGGCGGTGGAGTCCATCCATTTGAGCAGCTGTCCAACGCTCAGCTCATGTTGGTGATTGCTGTGACAGGGCATCACTATCTGACTCATTTTCACCTCTGTCGGGTTGAGCCCCTCTTCTTCGTCTTCGTCCTCTTCCTCCTCATCCTCATCTTTCTCCGGGTCACCTGGCACCCTAGAACTCATCTCCAAAGCTGAGGGGAGAGGGAAAGAAATGAAAAAGGAGTCACATGATCTTACTGATTCTGCGCAAAGACAAGGATGTGGTGTCTTGGATCTTTTCAACAATATTATCAGAATAAAACATTTTATAGAATTGTATCACACGCCTCACGTACTCAAGTTGGAAAACAAAAATTCATACAATTTACAGATGCTACTTGTTTATGTTGCAGCCTCAGTCACTATCAAAGCTAGTGTCTGTCTAAAAAAGGAACAAAATCAAAAAAGCCATTTTAGTTATGATCCAAGCAGACGTATAATAAAGACAATGACTAAATATAAGGCATTGCAGACAAAGACCCAATGATCTGGACTTGATACAGTTCGGTTTCTTGGACTTTATCATCTGTTCGTTCCGCCTAAAAGAAACTGTTTTTAACTATTGTAAACTGTTTGACGATGACAACACAACGTCACGACGCCATAGCTCACAAAATTGTGTATCCACGCACATCTACGTCCACTGGAGTGTGTCTGCTCACACACACGCACAATCATAAACACATACATTAGAGCGACACTCACGGCTTCATCCTCGTTTTGTTGTTTACCAACTAAAGGTATGTTTGTTTGTTTGTTTCACTCGGTTTAACCACAGACAACAAAACTACACAAACCCGTGCTCGGCGCAGGGCAGAGGCTGGCGGCTGGTTCTGAGTACGCGTCAACGGGAAGTTAAAGAGGAACTTCTGGCTAAACTAACGCTAACTGTAAACAGCTACGCTAGAAGTTACCCACATGCGAGCAGAGACCAGCAACGAGCAAATATAGCAGCAAGACTATTCGCTGCATTACAACGGACAAACCTGACAGCGGCCGCCGACGGCGTTAAGTCAGCCAAACACACCGCCATAACCTGACACCTTTCAAACTAAAAGTCATCCCAGGCCGGGCGGCCACGCTGCAACCGAGCTAACGTCAAATAACTGATCACTCACATGTAGTACAGACGTGAGTCAAACACGACTTACCAAAATTAAGAAACTGAAATAAGAATGGCGTTTAAATGAACCAAACCAAGTCCACCACTTCCCCACAATGTGCAGCTTTATTTAGAAAGACTTCCGGTATTTTATGTATCTTTGGCAAACTTGACACAATTTAACAGGACAACTGTTCGCCCGAATGTCTGAGCTCTGATTACGACATAACTGCGGTAATGTGTTGGTTTACCTGTGTGTGTGTGTGTGTGTGTGTGTGTGTGTGTGTGTGTGAGATGCTGGCCGCTCCTGTGTGTTGAGGGTGTGGAGGCTCAGTGTGTTTGTGCTTGGCTGGATCTTTTCGAAAACTATAACAAGCTATAAAAATACTATGTTGTTTATGATACTATATAGTATTTTTTCATTGTTACATGTTATTTTATTATTGCATTTGTTTGTGCTGCGTCAGTATATCACCCAGAAACATGAACACAATAAACCTACTTGCTTCAGTCCATGCTCAGGCAATATGTATTTATTTATTATTAATGTGTATGCATTTTGTAGCATTTCATCCTGTGACTGACATCCAGCACCATGCAACCCTGTTTAAAAGGTCCAGTGTTCTGTCTAGAGGTTGCACTGTTTTTTTTCTTGTTAAATGGTTGGTGCTACCATTTATTTACAGTAGCTTCTAGGCATGTTGCCCAGAATAACATGGAGCCTGTTGCTGCTGTATCCCCACATGACAAATACTTTACTTTATCCTTAGCTTTGAGGCTGATAACTTTAAAGGAAAACCTTTAACATGGCTATACTGAAAAACATTCAAAGTGACTAAATATACAAAGATACACACACAAAGACAGATTTTATTGACTGAAATTAAAGGCTAGGCAGAAACCAGTCCTGAAAATAAACTGTTTATTGTGTATATTCAGATTTTTCAGAAACGATTCCAATGGGTTCTATGATAAGATATTGGCTTAGATCTCAGACACAGTTCACTGGTGCTTGGACTGTGTCCATACACGCACACACACAACAACAACAACAACAACAACGCACTCATACATAAAGCAAGCAGCTCTATACAGCTCCGTTCAGGTACAGGGCCAGGAATTTGCTAAATGCTTCAGGCTTGTACCCTGCCAGACCAGCTGGGATCTAAAGGGAGACACACAGCAGTGGATTAAAATCACTTCCACTCTTATCTCAAAGTCATCAGTTAAATCCACACAGTGTAGCTATATATAAAGGGAAGGGAGGGTGGGCCTTGTCTAACCATCCTAATAATTAATACACGATCATTGTAATGGATTATCTGACCTTCACTTGCTTCTTCCTGATTAGTGGTCGGACTTTAGCAAAATCATAGAGCTCAACGTCTTTATCCAGCCAAACCTACAAGGAAGAGACAGCATTTAAAGTGAATTACATAAGAAAAGATGTGACAAAAGTCTTCTGGCCTCAGGGATACTATGTTGTAGACTGTGATCTCTGCATCATAAAATAAAGACGGTGCATGTTTGAAGTCTAGTGTTTTGTTTTATGGTGGCTTTTACAGAAACTGAATCAATATCTTGGCCAAAACCCAAATTTGTCAGTTTACACCCAAATTTCAATCATAAGCTAAACTAGACTATTACTTTTAATGCACTCATTGGGCCTTTGGTTTGTGACTACAGAGCTCACTGACTTAATATTGAACCGTGTAAGAAGCACCTGGTTCTTGATGCCATCGTCTCCTGCGAGATCTGTGGTATTGAGCTGGAAAACCATAAACTGGAAAATTCTACCGTTGGTCCCCACAGCCTGAACTGTGACAGGAGTGTCTAACACACGCTGGGGCTGCGTCTGACACACACAAACAGGAAATGCAAGAACTCAGACAGGTGTTAAACAAACAGCATGTTCACAGACAGCGTTTCCATGTTATTTCTACATCCTCACCCCATAAAGCATGTGAGCACGGGCCAGAGCGTTTCCAAAACTAAACATCATCATCTTGGCTCTCAGCTGTTCAGGCTTGAGCTTGCACCGAGGATCAGCTGCCTCTAGCAAGTAAAGCGTGTGGGCGTGTGGGTAAGGGTAGTCTCCCCTGAAACCTGAGCAGATCAAAGAGAAAATGTGTAAGAACGCTGAGCACACACAAAAACCTCACACGCTGTGCTGAGCTCCACCTCGGGGAGGCCTCTGGGACTCTTCTCACCTGAGGAGTTCATCTGCTCCTTGTACACGTGTACTTTTTGCAGGTCGATGGTGGGGGACACAGGGTAGAAGGATTCCAGGACATGATCCACTGTATCTGCAACTTCCTGCTTCCCGGACGCTGCTGGGAGGGGATCCATGCAGTTGTGCAGCAAACCATTTTCACCCCTAATCTGGAACAGGTCCTCACCTGAAAAACACAACAAATACAGATACATATCTGTTGGTGTGCTCAAATACCTGTGAAAATACCCCAACACAACAAATACTGCTGCTTTTTCCCCAAAAAGTGGAATCCCTCACTTTTCCCTGTGTAATCTTGTGCATGTGTTCGATTTCTCCAGCCGCTAACTGTAGAACAGCATGAAATCAACAGCAGAGGCTGACCTGCTCATCTCCTACTGTGCACAGCACAAACAAAACAGGGACCACTGACAGAAACATTGCTCTATATCACTACTAGTGGTCAAAATGGTGCAGAACATTATTACTTACTGTATAATGTGACTATTTTTAAACTGAAGAATCAGTACAGTTAGGTTTTCTGCCTTCCATTCAGGAAGCACCTGATTTAGCTGCATGATGCAAGTAGACGTGTAGAAGGCACGTTCTACTCTCTTCTACTTCAGGGTATAATACCTCTTTTCCACGTAGCTGCCAGTGAGTATTTCTCAGCACTGATCCTCCTTCCAATGGAGGGGTGACTGCACTGCAGCATGGCGCACAAATGAAGCAGGTTCTGGAGCAGAGTAGTGCTGTGGTGGGGAAAACACGAGCAAAAAGTGAAAGGGATGATTTCCCAAACAAAGTGTAAAACTGTTCCTGTGCTGCAATTCAGACGATCACATGGTATCATACACCGATCAGGCAACATCACGAGCACTGGCAGGTGAAGCGACAAACACTGATTATCTCTTCAGCATAGTACTTGTTAGTGGATTGAATATATTAACCTGCTTTCAGTGAGGCCCCTAGCCTAATTACACTATATTGCCAAAAGTATTCGCTCACCCATCCAAATAATGGGAATCAGTGCACAAAGTAAGGTCCATAAAGACATGGATGACAGCTAAACCTTGTGGTCAGTCTTCCCAGAAGATTTGAAGCTGTTATAGCTGCAAAGGGTGGACCAAGGTCATATTGAACCCTATGGATTAGGAATGGGATGTCAGTTAAGTTCATATGCGAGTCAGGGCAGATGAGCGAATACTTTTAGCAATAGAGTGCAGCACCAACACAAATATTAAACTGGTAGTTATAATGATATCCCTGATCAGTGTTTGTGTGAATAACTTTCTCTGGGTCTGAGTAACAAAGCCTCTCGAAACCACGAATAGCCATTAAAAGGGTTTGTGCTAAAAGGGCATAACAATTGCTATACGTTATATGTGTGGGACTCATTTGCATTTTAAAGTCACCTGTATAAAAAAAAAAGGCCAATAGGATTGTTGGCAACTTACACGTATCATCATGACCAAACATCAGATGTGTGCTGATAGCAAATTTCTTAACATACCAGGCGAGATGATAACAGCTACACGTTCACTGCTGTGGCATGCTACCTGTATTGCTCTTTGCCTGGACGTTCCTCTGTAGTATTCCAGAAGCGAGCATGCTTGATGGCATTCTGCACGCGCTCATCCTGATCTGGGATCTGATTGGCAGGATCTGCTGCCAGCGCAAGCACTTGAGGGGGCAGACCAGTGATGAGCTTAGTTTTGGTCAACCACAGGGCCTGACGCACACCTGAGGGAGAGAAACAGAGACAGAGAGATAAACACTGATATAAATGGTCAAGTTAAAGGTTAAATAAAAGCCCAGCATACACCATTAAAATGCTTTCTAATGCTACCCATTAAACATTAAAATAAAAAAAAGAGAGAGAAATATTTCTGTTTTGCCAGGACTAAGAGACTCTGGGATCAAGAAGATATTCAACCACTAGTGTAAACATGGGATAAAACTTTATCTTTGCACTAATTTACTATCTATCGCTTGTTTTCCTCGTCTACAATAATAGAAACTGTTACAGACACTGTGTTTTATTCAACGTATGTTGACGCATGAATAAATATCTTGATCACTGGGATTTTCTAATAAATTTTGAATCTTAACAGTAAAACAGACGCGATAATGAGCCTCGCAGGAGATTTTTGATTTAATTGTAGCACAGCTCTGACAGCTTACCCTCCAGAACACTGGTCCTCTGGTTGAACACGTAACACGGCTTCTCCTTGTACAGCGGCATCTCATGCGCTGGAGGTGACCTGTAATGTCTCGGGTCCTTGTAGTCCCTCTCCCACTGCGGGTAAACGGGCTTAGCCAGTCCCGGCACAAAGTGCATCCTGTCCCCGTAGGTAATCGGCTCCAGTCCGGGGATCTCCACTCTTTCTCTGGGTTTGCGTGCGGGGGGGACTTGGGCTGTCAGACACCGGCTGACACTGAAGCGCCTCCGGGCCTGCAGGCGGATGGCTCCTCCGTGTGCGCACAACCGCCTCAGATCCTTCAAGACGCCGGTTGGAGAAAACAGCGGAGCCGCCATTTTTAAACACGGAACCACTTCTGGAAACATATCACCCCTGGAGCAAACTCTTATTACGATTTCAGAATTAACTTTCTATCGTTGACAGGAGATACTGCCTGTCAGTAAACGCTGTTGCAGGACGCCGCCATGATGGATCTTGTGACTTATTCGGTGACCTTTCAGTGACTGGCAAAACAATATAGATGGATGTTACATCCCCCTACTGGACTGGAGTGAGAGTAGCAGCTAAAATTAAACAAGTACAGGACAAATTCTTAATATTCGTTTAAACACACATTAGATTACAAATTATTCTTATAAAATTATTTACTTAAATATGTAAGACAATTTTAGAGAATAATTGTAAAATAACCTAAATAACACTAAGGAAAGGGAAGAAATGTGGGACAAAAGAGAACTGAAACACAAGTCAATGATGCAACTTGATTTTAATGGTATGGTGATGATGTATAACAGTTACAGTAGAATAGACATCACATGAATACTTGAATAATAAATGATAGAGACAAAGCAGTGGATAGAGATATTCTATTCTATTCTATTCTATTCTATTCTATTCTATTCTATTCTATTCTATTCTATTCTATTCTATTCTATTCTATTCTATTCTATTCTCATTGTGACTTATATTTTACAGCCAGGGAGACCAAGGTGAGGAGGAGGGTGGCAGTTTTTCCCAGCAGCATCCAGTACCACATCTGACCTATCAGACCTATGTGGAGACAAAAAGATGCAGGCTTTTAGTTACAGTATATAAAGTGTCTGGAGGAAGCAGATGGAGACAATATGTAGTTTAAAATAAACTTGACAGATGTGAAGTTAAAATGTATTTCCTGAGCTGTATATAGCAATTAATGAAGCGTATAATGTATTAATTATACAGTGGTACTTAAGAGTAAGAATCAAAGCTGAATGAGATGGATCTTTGCTTGTTATCCTGTGTCTGTAAGAAAATCTGAAGTGTTAACAGCCTTAGAACTCTCCGTTATTACAATGTACCCTTGGCAATGAGCTAACTGACCTGCGTTCACAAATCTGGTACACACACATAAAATATTTTTATTGTTGGTATATTATGTTAAGATAATAATTTTGAAATATATACCCTTCTGTGAAGTTGCTCCTTTTGGACATGAGCTCTCACCTGCAATACTCGGCAGTTGGCTGCTAATGGTGGGATGGGAAGACCTTATTGTTTTTAGGTCATCTGTAGAGTAAGCAAGTTCCACAATTGTATCTTACATGAACTCAATAAATGCACCATATATTCATATGAATGAGCAGTTACACTATAATAATAGTTATTTTTCATAATGAAAGATGTCATTAAGTGGTGATGTAAAAAAAAATCTATTATTGTCAGTAGAAAAAATATTTGTATGAAATTAAAGTTATCAAACATTTTTTATGTTGTTTTTATGTTATGTCAAATATTTTCTATTTGCAAATTGTTAATGACAATTAATATAACAATGTACTTATAACTAACTAACTATGTTATTTTTAATCTTTTACCACTGGGAACCTGCACAGCAAATAATACTGAATGATGATTAATTTCTCATTAGTGTGCAAATGACACGTAACAGATATTGATATATGCAGAAATTATAATAAGCACTTTATAATTACAATTGACTCCAAATGAGCAACAAAGAGAGCATTGTTGTTTATGTTCATTGATCTTTCACCTATTATCCTAATCTCTAAGGGAGGGCTTTTTGTATGAGGTGGCTGAGTCTTGCAGGAGTAATTGCCAGCATCTCTTTCTGTAGCAGAGAGAATATCCAGAGCCAGGCGCATGTTGGGATAGCGAGACGTCCCATTAACAAGGAGCATTTTCTAGGAGACAAAACGTTTATTGCAGTAAGAAATGATCATTCCTGACATACTTTCTCAGTACCAGACAGAAGGCCGTACGTCTCTGCCCTCAGTGGTTGACATTTACCGCTTTTATCATTCAGCGGCGATGTCGCTGTCAACCCACGCAGGAATTAGACACTAAATGGAAACTGAACTGAAGCCTGTATATGCCCAAAATCTTTCAGCTACCTGAGTATTGTTGTCCTTCCAGAGCTGAACATGTTGGTTGGTCAAACATCTGAACTTACACATCAGCGTGAAGTTCTCGCCAACATGAAGCTCCACATTATTTGGCATTATACTTACTATGGGTGCACAGCAGCTACCTACAGAAAACATAAAAGTAAATAAATATTTCCTTGTACTTCTGGAGTAGGTAAATTATTTTACTGCGGACAGTGTTGACTGAGTGTTGACAGTTTAGATGCGAAGAAATGGCCTTGAATAAAATGTTAGCTAAATAAATTTAAAAAGCACAGTCCTCATGGTTTTAAGGTGATGACAGATAATAGGAACAAATTATGTTGAATAATATTAGGAAATAGGAGGAATAAGTATTAAACTGAAAAGCTAAATATTAACAAATAACAATATTAGCTATTTTGTGTCTTGGCTTAGCTGAGATGTTGTTGGCTTAACACAACAATTCCAATTAAAAATCGTTACATCGGCATGTGTGACAGTGAAATATAATAATTAAGCCTTATAATGAGTAGAAATATCTGGATATAAAAGTCCACAGCACAGGTGCATTAATGCCTACTAGAAAATATAATAATATCCATAGTTGCTGTAAAGGGAAAAATAACTCACCCTCATTCTGAGTCCAGCTCAGCAAACCCATCAGCAAAACCAACATGTCTGGCTCTTCTGTTTCCTTCGTGTGGATCTGTCACCTGCCTCTGCTGAATTCAGGCCAGCTATGGTTTGTTGTACTCCAGGGTACTGCAAAAATACAAGTACAGACAGACTGACAGAAGCCGCTGACCTAAGCTCCACACAGGATGTACATCTCATGCGTTTTTGAGCTGATGAAGTCTGTGATAACTGAAAAAGTTTCTGCTGATAACACAGCATCGGCCTCGGTTGTTATCAACCTGCGTGGTTGGTAGGTTATAGCGGAAAAATCCCCACTTCGGCTGTGCAAGAAGAAAGCACAGCTGTAGAGGGATTCAGTTAGTGCAGACGACAGCACAATAACAATCTGTTTACATCCATCAAGCTAAAAGACTAATGACATATTTATAATAAGATAAACTATAAAATTTATTTGTTAACATGGTAGTTACTTTTCAGGAACTACAGTATTTATGCTGCAGTATTAATGTTTGGCATGATCAGATAATCGACCTTCCAGTGAAACGGTACCATAAAAAAGACAAATAAAAATGTGAGCGCTTCCTTTGGACTCATTTAGACATTATAACAATAAATTAATGAATCAATCAGTTGATCTTTTTTTGCACATCAGCAAATGGATTAAAATTTAAAGGAGGCTTTATTTGATCAGGCAACCCAGAGAAGAAAAAACACCCAGAGGAGCGAAGTGGGTTTAGTCAGCGCTGCTCAAAGCAAAAAGTACTTTTTACACAAATCAAAGTGCGCGTGCTCCCTCTCACGCACACGGAGACATAAACGCCCACGCAGATATTCTCTCCGTATTCCTTAAACAGGTGTACGCTCGCTCGCACGGTCCACCGTGCCACGCCAGCGTACATCTACGCAGATTGCGCAACGGTCTCTGGCGAGGCTTTTCAGCTGGTTACCCAAACATCCTCAGAAAAAGAGATGAGCAGGAAAACGAGACGAAGAAAATGAGAACAGTTTATCAGGAACTACAAATGTAAAGACACAAAGAAAAGCTTTTTAGGTAGGTAGAGTGTTGTTATATTTTGTTTCCAGAAATGCGTCTGTTAAATGAACTGGCTGTGAATGATTGTATGGGCATAAATTCAGCGTTAGCTAACATCGGCTAGTTAGCTGGCTAGCACGTTAGCCTCTGGTTGGGTGCTATAACCACAGAAGCTAATACATGCTAGCTTGTTTATAGGCTGCACTGCACACTGTTGCCCGTCACTTTTCGTAGTATGTTCGTTGACACGACTTCAGCTGGAAGTACACTTTGACAAGTTAGCTGCTTAAAATTTGTTTCGATAAAGCTAACGTTGTCAGGCTACATTGAGGCCAAACAGTCACATAAACTGCTGTGGCCTAAACTTAGCTAGCATTCGGTTAACTTCCTGCGTTACCTAACGTTAGCTCGACTGAAATCTTGCTGTGCAATAATGGTAATGCAAAAAATAGTCGGGTTTCTCGAAATCGACTGCCAGCAGAGGTCGGGTAGCGAGTGTAAGCATACAGATACCGGACTGAAGGAAGGAAAGCTGGGTCTAGAAAGTGAGATGTGCTGCAGTCGTATGAGCTAACCCTGGTCCTAGTAGCAAACACGAACACAATCGTGTTGGAGAGTTCGGCTCTCAAAACCGAAACAGTGATTACTTGTAGAAAAAAAACCATAGTTTCTACTCTCGTAAAATGTTTTAAAGTTTTATCCCAAAGTCTTATTGGCATAATGAGTAAGAGGTGGTTCAAGGCGAAATGTTCATTTTAAGTGAATGAGTGGTGAGATGAGGCCATGATTGATACAGCAAGAGAAAACGGTATTTGAGTGTCACCAGAACAGTCTGTTTTCTCTTGAGAAGGAATTAAAGTGTTTGGATTCTTTATAAGAATAAAGCTACTATGTCCCATTTGGAGTAGTCAGGCATGTGAACCACCACTATATACTTTTAGGTTAGTTATAATGTAAGATGCCATTGTATAGAAATAACAAAGTGTGATTCTGTTTTCCTTGCCATACCTGTACTCTGCCAGTAATTGTAGGAACGTGCAGAGAGAACAATATAAGCATGATGTAGTGTATAAAAGATTATGGATGTAGTTACACATTATTAAAGGATTGTTGATATTTGATTTCAGACGGCACTGTTAAGAGCAGCTGGTGTAGGTTAAGAACATAATAACTGATGTGAAGCCAAGCCTATTGTTTTGACTTCATCTGCCAGGAAATGTACAGAGGAAGTTTTTATTAGTAAGCGGTGCTTTCATATTGTTGTAAGGTGACTGAATGGGATGTTCTGTGTTCATCAGTCAGTGCATTCATAAATAAATAGCTGATGTATGGCCAAGTGTGAGAGAAAATTCATATATCATTCCTTAAATGTGTTAGATGCGTTGGTATACAGGTTTACATGAGAAATAATTTTAAACATGGTCTTAAACTGTGGGATCCTACCGTAAACTGATGATTTTGGGTGAATTCTGGACCAGTGAAGATTAATCTTGTGGCTTTTTATCTAAGTTAGGTACATTTAAGTTCTGTTCTCGTGGAAAAACTGTACAATCATTTGTCCCAGTTGCCTTGAAATTGAGGTCATGTTTGTAGCCTGTGGCATGAAGTGGATACTGCTGAGTGCAGGTTGTATGCAGACTAGCGGGTGCCACAAACTACTAACTGCTTTGGTGTTGGTAGACACTGTGTTACAAATAGTGAGTTTGTGATGATATATATAACTAGTGTCATCATTTCAGTGCTTAACAGACAGTTGCCTACTACACAGTTAAACATAACTGCCTGTTATTTGACTTCTGTCAAATAACAGGCAGTTATGTTTTAGCAAGCACATTTTAACTACACAAGGAATGAAAGCTGCGTTTTAGTTAAGACCTCAGTTTTTAGATTAGATTTACACCAAGGTTTCAAACTCTAGCTGATGTCAATGTGTGGGAGTGACTGTGCCTCTCACTTTGTGCAGGACTACGTTGTACATGTATGGCCTATACCACAGCATTGATTTTTCTTTCTGTGAGTTGCTCAATCTGAGTGGGGCCTGTGGGATCAAAAATGAAGTGTGAACTGCTACACAGCTGTAATTAAAGGCACAGACTGAATGTTTGTTATCATAGAATCCTTTTAGTCGGTTTGGCCACTCTGATTTCCAATCTTATTATCTCAAACTCAGAAGATCATGATAATTTGTTTAAATAACAAACTGCAAACAGGATATGCTACTGCATTATCAAGGTTGTTGTCATACCTGGGACTTGATTTGTCATAGCATCAAAATTTGTCTACATCCACTAGAACTTTTTTAGGCAACAGTTTTTAATGAATTTGATCGAATTTGAAAAATATTTTGAGTTTCTGTACCATGTTACTCAGGGATGATGTTATTATATATGATTGACAGCAGCATCGCATCTGAACTTAATGAGCTTACTTTTGACACTAATATTACAGTCTTCTAGTAATTACTAGCTACAGTTCTAGTGATATTGTCACCCCTCTTGGAGTTTATCATTTGGCAATTAAAGACGTTCAGCCTGCTTAATATTGCATGAGGCCTGACACTGTGGGTCACTATTGTTATAGCTCAATAACATGAAGCAAACAGCTAAGACAACACTAGAGAACCTTAAGCACAATTCTCTCACGGTCTTAATCCCAGACGTTAAAGTGCATAGGATGCTTGATGGAAAACCTGAAGATGACATTTCACAGCCAGTCTGATGGAGCTGAAGATAAACTTCCCGAATGTAAAATGTTTTAGAAAATTAGAAAGGGACGCGCAGCAAAATGGATGCCGACGCCTACCATTGATTTGTTCATTATAGCACGAAGTGCTAGAAAAGAAAAGGAAGGCCCTGAACAGAGGAATGAGGGAGTGAGAGGAGAGGTGAAGACACACTGGCTGCAAAAGGAAAGAATGGAGAAGAGGAGGAGGTGTTATTATTAGAAGAGGAAATCAGAAACCGGAAAAAGTGTCCTGTTCTGCTGGAGGAAGATCTGTCCTGGTTATATTAGATGTAAGCACTTAATTGCAATAAAGATTTAGTGGAGAAGTACATAGTGATTCTTTAGTACAACACTGGAATAGACTGGTACTTGGTCAGGCATTCATCATTATCTAGTTGATTATACAACTTAATTAAAATATTCAAGACTTTGTTGTCTAAACATAAAGAAAATGTGGTTGAGAATGTAATGTTTTTTTGTCTTTTTCCTTTTAGACGCTGTATTGAAACCTCAGTATGCAGCATTCCTCACACCTAAGGCCACCACTCTTCCTGGGATGTGTAGTTGTCTGAGAGAGATATCAGCATCTGTGTGGCAGTGGATAAGTACACAGTTCTACTATTTATGGGATTACCCATTCTAAAACGACTAGACAAACCCTGTGGCAGTAAATTAAACACCTAAAGTGCTTGTTCATAACTGAACATCAGATGTAAAAATGTTAAAACTCTAAAGCCAGATATTTTTTCCCCATTAACCCAAAGCATTGTAGGTTGGTGCTTAGATTAGGCTGTTGTGTAGGCTATGGTTGTCTTGTACATCAGAACCAAAGCTTAGCCTCCTAGTTTTATACAGCATGTTAGCGTATGGCTAGCAATCTATAGTGAAAGCTCAGGCAATTATTATCCTTCTCTCTGGCCCCTACAAGGGGGTGTGATCTCTGTGGCAGAGGTGACCTGGTACCCCATCATCGTTCATTCAGTTATCTATTCCCGCACACAACGTCTTCCATCTTTTAGTCATCACCCCTCCACATGACTGTGTTAAAAAGTGTTGAACTCAGGCTAACTAAGCTTTAACCCCAACCCTATAAATCTGTTTTACATCTGTCCCAGTAGTAGCCAATCCATAGGCTCTTTACAGACAAGCCATAATTCCTGTGTGACTCACAGTCTGGCAGGTAGACTATCCTAAAGTCTGAGCCGCTAGGCAAGTTGTTTTGGTGGTTGTTTAGTTGCATGGAATCGGCTTAACCGTGGAGAGACCAGGCTACCACAAACTGATGGACTTTGACAAGCGAGGAGTTGGGGGTGGGGGGGGAGGAGGAGGAGGTGGAGGAGGTGGAGGTGGTGGTGGTAAGGCAGAGACCGAGGAAGGGAAGAGGATGTCTGGGAAGACAGGTAGCCGCTCAGGACACGGTGGGCGGAGTGCTGGCTCCAACTCCGGAGTTCTGATGGTTGGACCAAACTTCCGAGTCGGAAAGAAGATTGGCTGTGGAAACTTTGGAGAGCTACGGCTTGGAAAGAACCTATACACCAATGAATATGTGGCTATTAAACTGGTAAATTCATGGTATTCAGTCCTTGTAGTAGCAAAAAACAGCACTTAATATTGAGAAGACAATTATTTATAAATTGACACAATGGCAATCAACCATTATATACATATTTTCATATCACTGTGCTGTACTGTCAGGAAACGTGTATTATCAACATTCTTTTTTTGTTCTAAGACTTGTTTTAATTACAACATACTCATCCTTTGCAGGAACCAATAAAGTCACGGGCACCACAGCTCCACCTAGAATATCGCTTCTACAAGCAGCTTGGAAGTTCTGGTGAGAACTGTTGTGTTTTCTGTGTGTGTGTGTGTGTGTCCCATTTAAAACTATGTCATGTAAATAATCAACACTTTGTGGGGCATTGCATATTCGTGTGGGGGTTAACTAGCAGGCTACAGTTTTAGTGCGTATGTGTGTACATTGTGCTCAGACTGTGCCAAAAAGTAAAATGGAGGCTTGCTCATTTTTACAGTACTGTATGTGCTGTTTATTTCCCATTTGGTATCCACACACATAGTAAATTTATTTGTACAATTTATACATGAATTTAATTTAAACATACATGTAACGGCGTTATTTGTCTTTTGGTTCCTCAGAGGGTGTTCCCCAGGTGTTTTACTTTGGACCCTGTGGTAAATATAATGCTATGGTTCTGGAGCTACTGGGACCCAGTCTAGAAGATCTTTTTGACCTCTGTGACCGGACCTTCTCACTAAAGACTGTACTCATGATAGCCATACAACTGGTAAGACAAACACAGACAATTACTTATTCAAAATGTCCCTGGTGTCGTTTGTTTTTAATGTGTCGTTATCTGCTCTGTAGATAACTCGTATGGAGTTTGTCCACACACGAAGTCTGATCTATCGAGATGTTAAGCCTGAAAACTTCCTTGTGGGGCGACCAGGCACCAAACGGCAACACACGATCCATATCATAGACTTTGGTCTGGCAAAAGAATATATAGACCCAGAGACTAAGAAACACATCCCGTACAGAGAACACAAGAGTCTGACGGGAACTGCTAGATATATGAGCATCAATACGCATCTGGGGAAAGGTGAGCCACTTCCTTGTAACACAAATGTTTAACTCCTTTTTTTGGAAGTTCTTTGCTTCAGAATCGTAGCTTTGCAATTGCCAAAAACCAGGCAACCTGTTCCAGTTGGAAAACTTCTTGCACTGTGTTTAAATATTATCTTACTTTTGGCAAATCAAAAGTGCTTGTAGTGTAGATAAATTGCGATGGTTAAAATGTTTTTCATTTACCATTTGTGTATAACAGTATAACATTTGCGTTCTCTGCACAAAGGTTTGAATTTGATAGACGCAGATGAAGCTTTACTTGTTATGCTTTGTTATTTCAGAGCAAAGCAGGCGGGATGACCTGGAAGCCCTAGGCCACATGTTCATGTACTTCCTGCGAGGCAGCCTACCATGGCAGGGACTGAAGGTGAAGAGACACTCGATTAGTTATTTTTTCGCCCTTACTTTCACACATACTTGCCAATGCTGTTCAGCAGTAATAAATATTTATTTCTGTGCTGTTCTTATTAGGCTGACACTCTTAAAGAACGTTATCAGAAGATAGGAGACACAAAGAGAGACACACCAATAGAGGTCCTGTGTGAGAACTTCCCAGGTTTGTGCACACTCATGCATGAAAAACGTGTGCAGTTGTGGCATATTACAAATTCTAACATTTTAGCTTGTGTGTGTTTGTGCGTGTATTGTGCCTTTGCGTACGTTACAGAAGAGATGGCCACCTACCTGCGGTATGTGCGTCGTCTGGACTTTTTTGAGAAGCCAGATTACGACTATTTGAGGAAACTCTTCACGGATCTATTTGACAGGAATGGCTACATCTTTGACTACCAGTATGACTGGACTGGAAAGACTCTGGTGAGTGTGGACAGAAAACATTTCAAATAAGTCAAAACTGAAGTTTAACAGTCACCCAAGCTCAGCTTTTAATGACCCCAGGGATTTACTGCACTGGCTGCTTAAGGTGGGGGCACATGGAATACTAGCGCAGACCCGCAAACACCAGACAGTTTTCACAATAGATTAATGGTTTCTAGTCTTTGATTGTCTAAAAGCAGCACACACCTGACAATGGAAGACTAACATTAGGTGAAACTGCAGATTCTACAAGTGAGTTTCCAGGTGCTCACACTTTGTATGAACAGCTACATGAGATCCTAAATGAAGATACAGGTACACTGGGTATTTTAGATTTTACATCAGAAAGTGGAAGGTGAAGCTGTAGTTACTGTAGTTCATCAGACTAAAGACTAGAATCTTCACACTGTCATCAATTCTCTCTGCCTTGTGTTATCACCACCAGGTATAGTTTAAAGTCTTTTACTACAACACTTAATTTTCTTTCTCTTAGCCCATTTTAACCTCACCCATCTGTGTGTTTAGCCCACTCATATTGGTCCAGTAGCCAGTGAGACTCCACTTCAGACGAGCAACCGAGAGAAAGCAGCACAGACCAAAAACCAGGTACACACACTCCATGTTAATGTTGCCATACATGTCCTAGGGTCTGGATATTTAAAACTGATTTCAAAGATTCCTCAAAAAGCTTTTCTTCTCTGTTGTAGTGCTGCTCCTGCAGCTTTCGTTATTTATAGTTTACTCATCCTGACAGTAGGGAGCTACTTTGTTACAGTAACTAGCGTGTTCTTTTAGTCAAATCTAAAAATGGCACCAAATGTGACAGCTGCATTCATGCAGTCTAAATTAAGAGGCTGGACTATCTTTGTACTACATCACATACATTATACAGTTGTTACTGTTACTGTATGGTCTGAATGATTTTAGTGCTGATGTGAAATATTGACCCTTACTGGGTTACCATTTTCTACCAAGTGGTCTAATAGTGACTTTTAGGTGTTTTTGACACTTATCAACACAGCAGTTTAACAGTCAGCCTCCAAAACATATGGACCTTTGAATTAGTGTTTAATCTCACAGCGAGTACAGCAGTGGTATGGCCGCCTTGTTTGTGGCTGGATAAACAATTTTAAGGTGTTTGAAACCCTATTTTTTTCAGTTTGTATAGGATTTTTATGTGGAGTGCCTTTCCTAAATGCTGTCACTAGGATTTCTTCGGAGCTGTGCCTAAAGAAGAGACCGATGAGAGCATTTAGGCTCGTTTGACTGTGTGAGCAAATAGCGACATTTGCAAAGTCAAGTTCTATATAACCAAAGTATGTTATGTATCATGCTGCCTGCTCTGTTGCCAACAGAGGTTGAGGTAATTTGTGGGTTTGTCGTTGTCATTGACTATTAACTGTGAGTAAGAAGTATTGTTTTGTTACTTTATTTTGGTCAGTTATGGTTTGTGCTGTAAAGATAATGTCTGCGTGTCTTTGTAGTTTCTCCTACTGAAGCCCAGTTGCACTGGACGTGTTACTTAATGTGGACACTGTATTGTTGTACACTAGCCACTGTCGTTCTTTCCTCATAATTAAATTCTACTGAATTCTGGGATAAGCATTGCTATACTTAGTTGTCATGGGTTGTTTGCAAGTGTGAGATATAGCTTGAATTTGTACCACTTCTGCATTTTATTCTTAGCAACATTTGCAGAGTGCCTTGGTAGTTTGTCTGAGTACATTTTCTAGAGCCTAGATTTCACTGTGCTTTTATTGCTCTAGTGTACCTGGTGAGGTTGAGGAACACATAAGACAGACCACCTCTTTCCCCTTCTGTATAGGGTTTCTACACATGTGTACTGCTCATTTGAGTGCTCACCCTTCTCCACCAAATACTGACTCTGGACTCACTGTTTCTTTTCTTTCTTTTTTCACTCTGTTCTTTATTCTTTGCTCTCCTCGCTGTACTGTTCTTCACGCCACCACACCTCGTCTTCATCTGCCCATTTTCCACCTGTGCCTCACCTCATTGCTTTCCTTCTTTCTGTGGCAACCCTCCAATTTCCTCCTTGTCACCTTCTCCACTACATGTTCCTCCTCCCTTCCTGTTTTCTCCTGCGATCGGCTTGCTGTCTCCTCTAGTCTCCAGAGGGGAAAGGCAGCGAGTCCCAGCCGACTCCAGTTACCAATCGAGAGCTGCTGGGCTCCCATCTCACTGCCGATAGGCTGGGCGGGTCTGTCCAGGTACTGAAAGGAAGAGTTAGCTCTGCTGGCTTCCTGTCTGTCTCCCTACCCGTCTGTCTGCCTGCATGACCTTTTCTGTCTCTGCAGCAGGGCTGACCTCAAATTTCCTTACAAGTCCAGTAGCCCCCTTACATGGGGAGTTGGATATAGAAAGAAATCTAGCATTGGTTTGTGTAGCTGGAGCTTATTTTCTTTTAGTCATGCATAGCCATAGGACAGTATTTACGGTTCCACTTTCATGTTACCACTACTTTTTTAACATTGAACTAATGGAGACTCTACAAGGGGACAAAAGGTGGTTTCCTCACTTCTCTGCACATTCAGTAGAGAATTTAAAGCCCACACAAAGTAGGTTGAGATTTATGGGCTGACCAGGTAGAGGATGCTAGCTTTTATACTGTGTACTTTGCAAGCGAGGTTGGCAGTTACCTTAGGCATCACAAACGTTGACATAAAATTTGCAGAAGAAAATGTCAGTGATCATTTGGAAATAAAGGTCACATGTTACACTTCAAATCTGCCAATGTTGTGAAATGAACGCCAATGCTGCGCATCTTGTTGTAATGGCTTTGTCAAATGTTTTTGCATATTACTGTTCCTGTCCAGCAGACAAAACCAGTGGAGTCAAATATTGTAATTTCACAAAGTGACCAATGAAGGCGAGGCCTGGGTAGTTATAAGTAATGTGTGTTGATATTTAGAGATTTCTGTAAAGCTATATTATCTTGGAGACATTTCTGTGGGAAGAGCAGCAGGGTCTCTTGTAGACAGTTCACAGGAGAATAAATATTATGTATGGAAAAAACCAAAAGAACATCAATTTCAAGCGCAGTTTAATATTTTTATGCACTGATGATCTACGAAAAGTTGTCTACATCAAGAATATACTTGGCAGAAGGTTGTGGCATTGTAGGTGCCTTCATATTGACAGTCCCTATGCCTGCTTTTTATTTAGCTCCTTTTGTGGGGCATCAGGTGGTGATTTGAAATATTGCAGTTTAAGCCACTGCACAGCCTGAGATTTAGGTAAATCTAATTTAGTAACAACAAAAGCCCTGTCAGCCATTAAATCAGAGTCACTGCTGTTTTGCATGACAACAAATGACCCTTATCCACTGTTGTGACTTCATCCACATTAAGCTGGCTACATCTGAAAACGTACTTAAAGAGCGATAAAGCGCTATATAGTGATACTAAACAGTAATCAGCCTTTTATTGTGCCACTGCTTTGCATTTGTCTGTAAGGCAGGTTTGACATGACCTATTTTGTAAGTGAATAAAAATGGCAAAAGCAATCTCAAAGACCTGAAAACACATTGTGGCCACATGGGGTTTCACACACAAAACAGTGCTTTCAGATTTATCTGCCTTAGTGTGGACCTAATGCAAGTCTGTGAGATATTATCCTACATCAGTGCATCTGTATTAGTCTGTCTGTCTTTCGTTAATCTACTCCAGGTGATGAGTTCAACCAATGGGGAACTGAATACAGACGACCCCACTGCAGGACACTCCAACGCACCAATTACAGCCAATGCAGAGGTTGAAGTGGCTGATGACACCAAGTAAGAACACGTGCTAGTAAATGTAGTGCCTGCATTCAGAGCACTTTTATTCTAAAAACGTATTGTTGTCCTAGCAGCTCTACCCCCTTTCCTACTGGCAGCATTCTTTTTTTAGTAATTACTTTCAGCTTTAGTCAGTGGACGATCTTATAAAATGGACCAATTTGTGCCTACTTGGACAGAACTTTCACTTTATGTAAATCATGTAAAGAACCTCAGATTATGCACGTAGGTTTTCAAGGCCTTAATCGGCAGTGCTGGACTAGTTACTTGTTAAGGGGATAAAAGTTATAATAATAATAATAATGCTGTTCATTATAATTATTACTAAATGGCTTACCTGGTTACTTTTAGGGTAGCGTCCCTGCAAAAACACTATATAAATCAATCTAAAATGTTCAAAAAACAAAAATATGTTTTACTATTTTAGGTTGACTGGACATTCATTCAAGCAGTGTGGTTGTGCGTCAATGAAGCCCTAAAGATACTTATAGTATTTAGTGTTGTACCCTGCTATCATAACTTCTTCAATCTTTTTTGATCTTGCCTAAACAAGGTAGATCCCTAAACAATGTAGATGTGACAAATGAGTCAGTTGCTGCCCTTTCACAATAGATGCTGTTACAGCTCTGCGACAGTCTTTACTGTAATTGTCAGAACGGTGTGTGTAGCATCAGGACCCATATGCAGAACCCAAATTACATTTTACCTGATTATTTCAATGTTTTAACCAATTTTCGTTTATAGTAGATTTAAGTTATTGTTATTCAATGTTCATGTTTTTGACATGGGTGTAATTTCAGTTTATGTCATCAGTTGCTTACTCTTTGAAGGTTGACGCACACGTCTAAATTACTTCATCAAACAAAAAACAACTTGAAGTGATATAATATTAAACATATCTAACAAACCCATACACTAAGATCTGGTTTAATGTGAATAAATTGAGTCCCAGTTACTAAAAGTTGTTTGTTTGCCGTTGCCATTGACTATTAACTGTGAGTAACTGTGAGTTTTGAATGTTAGTCAGCTACACATGAACTCACACTCGTGTTTGTTGTGAGGGCAAATGTAATAATCTGTTACTGATGTGTTTTGTGTGTGTGCATTGCAGGTGCTGTTGTTTCTTTAAGAGGAGGAAGAGGAAAGCTCTCCAGAGACACAAATGAAAACAAGAAACAAGAGAGAACCCCCTGCCCTTTTTTCTTTCACTCTTTCTTTTTCTAGTCCACTTTAACCTAATCTCTCTTTCCCCATCAGCCTCCTGTCATTTCTCTGCTGTTTGTGGTCCTGTAGTCTGCCTTGGGTTGGCTGGACTGACTGACCACTCAGGCAGTAGAATATGTTTGCTAAGCTGACTTACTGGTTTGTGTTATGCTGGACTGACCAGACAGGCAGACGCGTGTTTGCTGTTCCACGTCGGAGCTTTAAATGTGGACTAGATGCAACAGTGTTGGAATCTTGATGTATTTATGGTCTAAAGCTGAACTGAAAACTGGATCAACAAAAACTGCTGCAACCAAATGAACAGTTGTCAGATTGTGGAAGACAAGCTGATTGGTTGACAGACTGGATTTAGTTGTTTTCCTGGCAGACTGGCTAGCTCTGGATTTTCTTTTTTTTTCTCATCCTCACTGACTGGTTCAGAGGAGAGCGTTTAGTTTATTAATCTGAGGAGATACAGAAGAGAGGACAAACGGCGGGATGCAGACAGACTGACGGGCCACACATGCACAGAAAACACCTACAAACACTCTGCACTCTGTCTTTGGGCCATTATGAAGAGACTATATGGATAAAAACATGCAGCTCTCGGACATTGTCTGAAAGATTTTTATTCCTTCGGGTCAGAGGAAGGACAGACCGAGTGACTTGATCTATTTTCCTGCAACAGATCAGACTCTTTGTACTTCACAGACACGTTTCACCCTCGGAGAAAAACTCCACAACCACAGAATAAAACGTTTAAAAGAGATGTTTATGAAAAACTATGCTTTTCCCCCTGGTTTTAATTTGTAACTAAAGAAAATGCAATTTGAAACCTGTTTTGTTTTTCTTCCTTTTTTTTGAGTTTTTCAAAAAGTTTGTTTTGTAGCTTCTAGAGTGTTCCTCCAAATGTAAATTTTTTAATAACTCGTATTTTTAATTTTCTTGTTTTTGTTTTTTTCCCTTCAAAGTCAGATAACTCCATTAAAAAAAAAACAACCAAACAAAATAAAAACTGATCTTTATTTAAAGGAGTAATGCACAGTATTTTGACGTGTTTGGGGAGAGGTATGTTTGCCTGTATTGTCTTGACAGAAAGAAATATTCAGCAGCTGACTTGTCCACTGATGAGCTGTCTTTGCTATAAAAATAGTCAGCTTTTTGTTGACTGACTAATCAACTAATCCTCTTAGATTAAATCAATCAAGTAAAAAGGTCATTCAATCTGTTTAATCAGTGAGAAGGAAGATGCAGCGTTAACTCCAGGTATTCAGCTAACAAAGCTAGTCCATCAGAGAACCAAAGGATTGTGATACGTATCTGGCAGTGCTATCGATGAATGTGTGAGACTTTCAAAATGACAAACTGGCAACAGTTGGGTTTCTGGGGGATGTAAACACCTCTCAAAGACGTAACAGCAATGTCATTTAATTCGATCCCTTCCCAAGCTTCTCCCTCTGTAGGCGGGTATTGAATTTAATTTGGTTCGTATCTGACATTAAGTGTAATGCGGCTAATATTGTACGTGTGAAAAGAGCTGGAATTCTCATTGCGTTTTTGTAGTTTTGCTGTAAACAACGGGTTGTGACGTCAAACATTGAAACGATATGTCGCTTGTCGCATACGCGATCTTCGGTTGCCCAGCTTGCCGTCACGTGAGGCACTTGCGCCGGCGAGGCTGTCGTTATTGGCTGTCGGTGGCAAGAAGCGTTTGTCATTGGTCCTTTCCTTCGGGCAATTACGTCTACGTCATCATTACCGGTCTCCGCTGTTTACATCTGTTTGTAGTTCGGCTACATTGACCAGATGTGCGTGTAGCCAGTTAGCTGAAGCTGTACAATGGAGTTTCTTTCCCCCTGCCGCGAGTCTGTGATATTTCGCTCTGCCTATGCGAGGGCGAATCGCGGCTAGAGGAGATTTTGTGCCTACGTTGCGAAGATGCTCAGCGTGTATTGTCCTCCCGAGTGCTTGCGTTTCAGTTTTCTTTTCTGCCGGGAGGCTCCTCCTGGCTTTGACTCAGCTCTCCACTGTCACCTGACCACGAAGGGAAACAGGAGCATTCTACGCCGGCTCCTGTAGGAACGACATGCAACTACCCGACGGATCACATACGACCACATCTACATGCTTCAGAAACCGCAGCGTAACAGGGGAACCGAAAATCAACCCGGCGTCACTCGGCTCCTCCCAGCGCGCACGATGTTCGCCTGACTGCGGCCGCTTACATCAGCTTTAAACGTTCACGACCGGGCGCGCGTTGCGACTCGAATCGCTTTGTGGCCATGTCGGACGCGGACGGGTCTCTGCCGCTGACCGGGAGGGTCAGCTACGCGGCGGGACACTTCCTAAACGACCTGTGCGCGTCTATGTGGTTCACGTACCTGCTGGTGTTCTACCACTCGGTGCTGGGGTTCCGCAACACGAACGCAGGTCAGCCCGTGTCACCGTGTGTCCGATCATCGCGTCATGACACGCGGTTATTATGGAGCATAACTATGCTGCGGTTTGGTTCCCTGTGGTGCAGGTGTGTTGCTGCTGATTGGGCAGGTAGCTGATGCTGTCTGCACCCCGCTCATTGGCTACGAGTCTGACAGGACCCCCGGCTTTGGAAACTATGGCAAGAGGAAAACCTGGCATTTAGTTGGTGAGTCAGGGGTCAGTCATGGTTGGGGGGGTCACGCTGGGTTTTACTGATCCACGGGGTTGAGAAATGATTTACAGAAACGGCATAAGAGTCAAGTGCGTGTTCAGAGCATGTGTTGTCTGGGCTGTGAAAAACTGAAGTACATGGAGAGATGCTGCGTTGTTGCTGTTTCTGTGTATCCTCTGTGTTCTTTCTGAAAATGACAAAGAGCTTGAAGCTGGCAATGCACGATGACATAACTTAGATGTAGTAAACAGCCTGTGAATGTTCTACTTGGTGTTAGGGTGTCGGTGTCCGGTAGCAAACTGTAGTCAAGAAACGATCCATCTTCTATTGTTTAATGACTTGACAAGCGCGAGGTTCTAAATACTTTTGATGCCATAACGTGTTTGGAAGATGCTTTTTCTGTCCCGTCTTTATAGTGATCACACAGCAGGCAATTTGAATAACGTACGCGCTGTTTGCCTGTGTGTGTTTTATCCAGGTACGCTGAGCGTCGTGCTGTCTTTCGCCTTCATCTTCAATCAGTGCCTGGGTTGTGACTCCTCCACCCCTCAGTGGGCCAGCCTGACCTACTTCGTGCCGTTCATCGTCGTCTTTCAGTTCGGCTGGGCGGCCACGCAGATCTCCCACCTGTCCCTCATCCCAGAGCTGGTCACCTGCGAACACGCTAAAGTCGAGCTCACTGCCTACAGGTATGCTCCGTGCAGACACGCGGCTGACCCGTGGAGCTGCATTCTGCTGGTCATCAATACGCAGCCTCTCCACTGTGTGTTTGCAGATACGCGTTCACAGTGATCGCCAACATCACAGTGTACGCTGTGGCCTACCTGCTGTTCCACATGCAGGCCGGCGCAGACGAGGACGCACTGGGACTGGTGGATATTGGCGTCTTTCGGGTGAGGGGGGGAGTTCTTACATGTTTTATCAGCTATGGAGGGAGCTATTGAAAATGAAAACGTCACTCCAGTGATGGCTGTAGGGCTTCACAGATGCTGTGCAGATATAAAACAAAAATAGAAACAAACATGAGTACCATGAAATCTGTGGTTCTGCCAGAGGTGTGAGTGACTAAGTGTCCCAATAGATGAAAAGCAGAACATACAGTAAACTCACACACCGTCAATTGTATGCTGGCTTATTATTTTCACTTAGTGCATGCAATTTAATTTAATCTCCATTATTAGTCTGCAGGGTGTTTAGAGATTGATTGGCAACAGGTTGTTGGGGCGCTAATGTTTGCTATTGATGAGTGTTGTGTTTGATTACAGAACCTGGCGTTTATCGTGCTCGGCATCGGTGCTGTCTTCTCCATTCTGTTCCATGTGGGAACCAAAGAGAAAAGCTCTGGAGCAGCGGCGGCGGTGGAAAGAGAGGAAGGCAGAGGGAACAGGAGGACGGGCGACGAAGAGGGAGAGGCGGGAGAGTTGAGGCCTCTGCTCCCCCGCCCCTCCTCATCTCTTCTCCAGTGGAAGTGCTGGCTCCAGCAGCCTTCCTTCTACCAGGTGGGAGCACTCGTCAGATCTCGCTGCTGCTTCCTATGTAAAACACACTTTTTGCAATTAGCAGTTCCTTTTTCAACTTCGCCTTAACTGTTGCCACATTTAGCATATTTACCTAAGGAACAACAGCGTTTCATCATCTCAGATATTCTTCATTGCGTGTGTTTGTAGGTGGCTCTACTCTACATGTCCACCAGGTTAATAGTCAATCTGTCTCAAACCTACATCTCCATGTATCTCATCAACACTCTGCATCTACGCAAGGTAACACAACATGGTTCAACACATATATGAATTGATAGGTACGTTTCAGAAGTTCTGCTTTTTAGAGATGTGCTTTCTTTTTTTTCTGTTTCCTCCAACAGAAGTACATAGCAACCATCCCACTAGTGATGTATGTCAGCGGCTTTTTGTCCTCCTTCATAATGAAGCCCGTCAGTAAACTGATTGGCAAAAGTGTAAGTAGAACCTTTTATTTCACTATGTCAAAGTTCTGACGACTTATATAAGCTGTGATTACACAGGGAGGCGGTAGTTGGCAGACTGCCTCTCAAAAGAGGAAGTTCCCAAGCTAGACTACAGCATTAACACAGTGTGTGTGTGTGTGTGTGTGTTCCGTCTCTGATCCAACCAGCTCACCTACTTTTTGGGCCTGCTGCTGATCATGGTCTTCTCCTACTGGGTGCTGCTGGACGACGCAATGGACGACCGGGTCTACGGGGCGGCCGTGCTGCTCGGGGCAGGCTCAGCTACCATTTTGGTCATATCGCTTGCCATGACTGCCGAGCTCATCGCCGATCAGACGGTAAGACGCGTGCATGTCGGGGGGGCAAACGTGTAAATCAGCGATGGCGCTCAGGACATCTCCAACGCCACGTCTCTCTCTCTCTCTCTGCAGCAAAGTGGAGCGTTTGTTTATGGAGCCATGAGTTTCACTGATAAACTGGCCAATGGTGTGGCTGTGATGATTATCCAGACAATGCATCCTTGCCAGTTAGTACACACACACACACACACACTCTGGAAGCGATGTATTACACTCACGCTGCATGTTAAAGTGGACTGGTCCTCCTCTTACTTCTCTCTCTCTTTCTCTCAGTACTGTGCTGTGTTGTCCAGCCTGTGTGTGGTTCTATCATTACGTCATGGTCGTAGTGACGGGAGGCGTGGCCGTCGTCGCAGCCTTGGCCCTGTGCTCCATCCTCATCTGGCCTATAAAGATCAGACCTCGTAAGTTGAACGGCGACACTGATACCCATTATGTTCTCGCTAGTCCTTTACAGCTTCTCACTCTGTCCTTTTTGTTTTTGTGGTTTGGAAGGACTCACTACAGATACAGCCAGAGTCAACTAGCAACCCCTCCCCCAAATACTTTAAAACTGATTCCAGGGAAGTATGACAGGAATCTCTGGACAAGTCACATCTGGACAGGAAGAACTTTCACTTTCTGTTTAAGATTCAGGGAAACACGCTAACTAGGAAACCGCAGGAAGATTGTTCTAGGCTCGTAGCCATGTAAACCTGGACTCACTTTTAATTTTTGCAAAAAACTTGTGACTGGTTATCGTAAAAGTCATGTCGATGCAGATTGATTCGACTTGATTATTGACTCCTGAGCGTTAGTAGTTAGCTGGTAGCCAAGCAGCGGTTGAATGAGTCTGTGCTGTGAAGCGTTCAAGCACCACAGACGGTCACGATGAGAATGTAGATTGGTGATGATTTGCTGCAGCCTTCACATGACACCTAAAACAAGCAGCAACCTACCCTGAATGTACTCTGGAGCTGACCATTAGTCAGCTGAGAGACAGTCACATCACATCAGGCTCTTTATGTTTGTGAGTCTCAGTGGGTGGATGAGACTCTGTCTGATATTTTAGTGGGACAGAGAAGTCGACCTGGACAACTCCTGCTTCTTCTGGATCATTTCGAAGAATGATATGATATAGAATATGAATATTAAATTGAAGACTTATTTGAGTTTTAATCCCGTTACACATTTTATTTCTGTAATTAGGCCAAATGGATATATATATAAATTAGATTTTATTTTTATATCCCAAGAGCAACTTGAATTTAAAGGGATCAGAGAACAATGTGTATATTTATATATGTGAACATAAGGGAATCAACGTGTGATGTTTACTACAAGTTCAGCGCGAAGGAGGATTTAGTTCAGCTGATGTTCTGCTTACGGCAACTTGTTTTTTATGACCTTCATTCGTCTGTGCTGCCCTAATGACGTATTGCTTTCCATTCATGGTGGTGTTGTTTTATGAGAACACCTATTAAATAGGTTCCATGAGATGCAACCGTAATGAATCATTTACTCCAGTTATAGAAAAGTACAGTCATGGGGTCACATCACGAGGAAAATAGATAATAAAAATAAAGGATTTTAAATAAAGTTTAGTGCTGTTCCTTAGACCAAAATATGATATGATCAAAAGCTCTAGTTGGTGCTCTAGGTGTTACTAAAGAGACCATATGATGAGGCTGAGCAGTTTTATTTTATCTATTACAGTAAATCAATTTAGTCTAAAATCACATTGTATGTTGTATATTTATGCAAGAGTCAAACTGATGAATCATGCTGGCAATGAAAAAACTATTGAGTGAGGAGGTGACAGAGCAGCAGGCTGATCCCTGTCTGTGTTTCCTGTTTGCCTTCTATAATCTTTTCAAACGTGTGCATCATGTAAATAAAGAATTTAAACAACAGTGTAGTTTCTGCTCACGCATACAATTTAACATGTCATGTTTCATCTTCCAGACCAGAGAATCGAGCTTGTGTAAAGTTTGTTTATTTTACCATCTGGCCAAACGTCAAATGTATAAGGTTAGATTATGCGTTTTAAATCTGTAAATTATAATTTTACACTGCGTGTTTCATGTTAAAGCAACTATTTTAAAATGCAAACAGTCATCTGATTCACAGACTCAGCTTTTTGGCTTCAGACAGCACAATTAACTGAATATTGAGAATAACTGCTCAACATTTTAGTTTAATAAACAAAAAAATAAATAAAAATAGCTCTTCTAGTTTGTTCACAGTTCTTGTCTATCTGTCTCCTCCTGTCAGGGAGTACTGGCGTTCATTTTCTCCTGGCAGCTGTCCCAGAAGTTGAGCAGTCTGTTGTCTTTATTGGCACAGAAATCGGTGAAGTCTCTGAGCAGCCTCTCGGCCAGCCTCTCGTCGCCCAGCACGCCCGTCCTCCAGGCTTTGGTCAGCATAGTGTTGTAGGCCCAGTAGTAACCGACCCGCTCCTCGCCGCCGAACGGCCCCTGGCTGTTGGACGTGGTGGAGTTCCTGCGACGGCGCTGCTGCCCGCTTGAGTACTTCCTCTTGGAGTACGGCAGCTGCAGGAACACGGTGCCTGTAAGAAACAAAGCCGACATTGAAGCTTCGCCGTGTCCACGTCCGTGGTCTGCGCAGTTTCGTGTGCTTGTGTGACAAACCTGTTACATGAATGTACTGAGGCTTGTTCTCAGAGGGGAAATTAAAGGCAGAAGCAGAAAACTTGTCGTGCACAAAGCCAAACCTAGAAGACCGAGCACAAGAATTACTAAATTTCTGCATAATGTAAGTCAAGAATAAATGAAGAAAAATGGTAAAGATACATAACGTTGTCAAGATGAGTCGCTAAATGATGATAGTTCAAACCAACACACATACATTTTTAAATCTTAAACTTAATGGCAGTGGAGCTTTTTCTGCTGGCTGCTGCGTGGAAGACAGGAAGGAAACCTGAATGAACAGTTAACCACAGAACAGTAACGACCTGTACAGTATGGCCTCCTGAAACAGCTGCATCCGGTCCCAGTACGTCTCTGGCTCGAAACCTGTTTGGCAGACGAAAGAAGATGAGGGGAGTGTATAAAACACTTAAAAACCGGTCGGCCCAGAGGACGTCGGTACCTTCAAACAGGTTATCGTTGCCGTTCTTCAGGAGACCGTGGATGTTCAGAGGGATGAAGAGCTGGGCCCTCAGGGGGTCTCCATACAGGTAAGACGTCAGAGCGAACGGCACCTCCAGCACAGGGACCAGCAGGAAGCCGCAGGAGGCTGCTTTCCTGTGCCAGCCTTGAACCTGGCACATAACACGCCAACGCCAGTTATTTTATTGAGGCTTTCGTACAGAATAGAGTCCAGATTGAATTTTTCTAATTCTGGCTGAAAATACAGTAACTAATGCTTCTCTGTACATTTTAAACATTATGATACTCTAGGAAAACATTTATATAAAACTTAGCGATAACTAGAGAAGCACGTCCGTCCACCCATTATCTTAATCACTTTTCCTGTTAAGGGTCGAGGGTGCATTATTTATTACTATAATTATTAATAGTATTATTAATTAAGCTCTTTTGTTCAGTGACCGTGTCAGCAGTGCGTGGATAGTCTAGTACTAGTACAGAGTATGTTCTATTCAACTTTCGTTTCTGCGCTGACCTGCTGACATTCACTTTGCTGATACTCAGAATCCATTTTTCATTTCCTCATAGCTTAATGTGTGTCTGGCTGTCACAAGTCTGAACCAGTTCCTGTTGAAGTTTCCTAGTAAAAAGGCTCTGACGGCAGCACTGGCTGGTGTTGGGACACTTACAATGTTCAGTGTTAGTAAAGTATTCATTTCGAATTAATAATGCATTTTCACTGCCTAGTGCGATACATTAAGCTGTTAATTAAATTATTGAGAGTCTGAGTTGCGAATCTATTTAGATGATGTGTGAAGGGTGAGGTGCGACCTGCTGAGTTACCATCTCAAAGAGCACAGCAGCAGTGACAGCCATCCAGTGCAGCTTGATCTCAAAAGCGGCGTTGAGGGAGAAGTTTCCGTGGTAATAGCAACTGCACCATTCAGTTCTGTCGCTGCGGTTGTTGACGTCCACATCCAGAGTGACCGTCTTCTGCTCCGGGACCGTCGCAGCTGGGGGGACGGACAGAGGCAGGGAGAGAGGTGGAGAGACAGGAAAACAGAGAGCAAAGGGAGCGAAAGGAGAAGACATGGATGGAATGGTGGGCAGGCAGACGTTAGAGCGTTAGATGGAGTCTGTC
Source organism: Macropodus opercularis (assembly GCA_030770545.1). Lineage (NCBI taxonomy): Eukaryota > Metazoa > Chordata > Actinopteri > Anabantiformes > Osphronemidae > Macropodus > Macropodus opercularis. Next base: position 5,349,493 of record CM061105.1, read on the forward strand.
AAAGACTGAGTTAGTTGCTGAAGGATCTTCAAATGTCATTTTGGACCATAAGAAGATTCAATAGCCCTTATAAAACTGTAGACTGTACTGTTCTTTTATTTGGTATTATAGTTACATTTTATTCACGACTTCATATTTCAACAAACGAACGTCTTTGGATCGCACACAGTGTTTGACAGCACACTGGGAAAGCGTGGCTGATAAGAAGTAAAGCTGCATTAAAAGTTCAAGCGTTTTCAAAAACAAGCTGAGGTGACAAAGTATCAGCGAAGTGTCGCCACAATCGAGTGGAAGCGCAGTCACGCAGGAGAGCGACAGAAGAGGACACCGCACACCACAGCACTACTGTACCACAGCCACTAACACCACACGTGCACCTAGATTAGCTACGCGCTAACCACACAGCATGCACTGATTGGACAGTGAACTATGGAACTATGGGAAAACGACGTGAAACGTGTCACTACAGACACCCTGCATGCTCTACACAGTAGGAAACACACCACCAGCTGCAGATCTGCAGCCTCATCACAAGAGCTGAGTCCAGTATCTGAGTCACACAGCAGGAAAGAGAATGAGAATGATGACGATGACGGACAGTGAGATAAATCTGAGATCAACTGGGTCCCTTGCAGTGTGAGTGAGATAAGAACTAATGTCGAGATGGTGTTGTGCCTGTAGGTGTCGGTTACAAACAGATATGGCTCATTATCTTCAAGCTTCAAGATTCAGTGATAAAGAACATTTTCACTTTGACAAACTCAAGCTTTTTCACGACCAATTTAGAAAAACGTAAAGAAAAATGTCTTTACTTTTGAATATGCTTTACTTCCTACGTTAATAATTACTGAGCTAATGACTGTGTACATTAAAAATAATTATATACCTTGATGGTGGATTTAAAAGTACGTAGTCACTGAATCACTGAACTGAACAGATTTACAACGAGCCAGTAGAAGTGGGTTCAATGCTGAGGGGTCACTTACGGGTCCTGTGTATATGATATACTGTACGATCAGTGGCAGATGAGGAACCAATTTGAATTTCTTGATGAAAACCAAGATCCCAAAGCAAATGCACCCTCTGTGATCTCTGTGACATGCAGATACTGGACCCTGACGCTCTCCTGCTAGAGCCTGCGGTGCGATCTGCATCACACTGGACGAGTGAGGAGGCACTAGCTCCTCCGTGTCGTGGGGCTGGGCCGGGAGCATTGGGCTGGGTGTACCTAGTAGTGCAGCGGCCTGGCTGCGTCCTCCAAAGCTGCGGCTGAAGGAGCTGTGCCTACTTGCGTAGGAGGCTGGCCGGCTGGGCAGCCAGGGCAGCAGGAAAGCTGGTAGGTCACAGTGTCGCCGCTCCTCCATCACGAAAGCCACCTCAAACCATTTTCTCTGGAACAGGGCGAAGTCTTCCAGGGCTGCGGTGGACCAGCCCCCGGCTGCTGTGGACGGAAGCTGTGAGGTCGGTCCTGCGGAAGACAGATAAGGTCATGACACATAACGCACATAAAAAAAAAGCCCACAATCTACGCAGAGAGGACAGAAAGAGGTCCTGTGGCCTCCGTGTGCATTTTAATCTCTTCACCGTCCTTCTCTCCCACTATCCTGTAGAAGTAGAAACCGTAGACAAAGGTGCGCATGGCGTCTCCAGACGCGTGAGTCACCAAACCTTCATCCAGCATTTTCTACAAAAACAAAAAAACACAGTAAACTTACACTTGAGCTAAAAATACTGTTTCATTTTGGCATCTACCAATTAACTGCACGAACACAACGTTATTATAAAGCAAATTAACGCAACACAAGCAGGATTAGTTACAGGACGTATTTCTTTGTGCTGTGCTATGAGGGACAGTGTGGCGTCACCTGCATGACATCCACTGCCATCCCCTGCGTGGTAACACCCTCCACGTTGTTGACCAGCCAGTGAACCACCTCAGAACTGATGAAACAGTTGATGGGAAGCCCCTTCTGCTCTGGGAGCAGCTGCACACCTGTCCTGTAATCCCAGAGAGCACAGACACGCTGCTAGAAGACCTCACCTCACTCCACCCAAACCAGAGTGTATTAATTAGAGCTGAATCAGTAAAATATCTAAGAGAGAATCTCACGTGGGGTGTTTGATGGCTTCCAGGATCTCCAGCAGCGTTGAAGAGGAGGACACGGAGAATGTTCCCGCTGCCGACTGCCCACTGTGAACAAACAGCAGATTACGACTGCAGCATAAGCGATTGGATATATTAGCTGTAATGCCTTCGATGAGCTGGCTGCGTCTTACTGTACCTGGGGTCCGTGTTGCTGTTGGCTGCAGGCTCAACTGCCGACTGCCCTGCGGCTCCAGCTGTGACTCCAGGCTGGACTCCTTTATCTGCAGCCTCACTGGCGTCAGCTGGCAACTACACAGTTCAATCGCCACAACAAATGAAAACACAGAAATGAGTTGTCACACTTGTGAGTTTTGGTATCTAGCCATGCAAGTGGGTTTGTCTGTGAAATGAAAGCCTTAAACGTGTAGTGGCAGATGGAAATCAGCTGCTCCAGGGTTTCTGCAGCGCTGACCAAGTTAAATGGGACAAAATAAGGTGTGTTTCAATAATTCAAAAATTATTTTATATATATTTCTTTTTGCTGAACTTGGGCTGATTATGTTTTAGATTTTGAACCCACAGGAGTGAAACATTTCTCAGCAATTTACGTTCGTATTTTTTACGGCATGTGGTAAAACTCACCACCTCTAACTTCGCTGAATGGGTTTTAGGTCTTTGTGTTTCAGCTTTTTACAGTTAAGCTCTCACGAAGACCTTATGTTGTGCATGTGATCCAGCTGTTAAAGCTGACGTTGTCACAATCTACCAGCAGGCACTAAAGTGCTCAAAGTACAAACTTAATAAAAGGTGGGAAACTTGAAACAGCACAGAAAGCAAAAAAATAAATAAAATAAACATGTGACTTCAACACAGATTGTTCCTTCATGCTTAAGCCAGAGAAACTACAGCAAACAAAGACACCACAACACACAGCTTAAGCGATGCCCCGGGACCTCGTTACTGACCTGAGAGGGATAGATGTAGGAGGAACGGGGGCTACGTATAAAATCCAAAATAAAGGCAGCATCCTGTCAGCACACAGGAAGAACATAATCCAGGATCAAGCCCAGCAATAGAAACAGAAAACAGAATGCCATGGCGGAAAATGAAAGGAAAAACAAGCAGAAGCCCCACAGTAGAGCACCAGCAAGGAAACATTATTCAACCGTCTGCAAAGCTTGATGTCTGAAGCTGAACGTCTTCTCCGCCACACACTACAAAAAGCTGCTCACCTTGCGGGGACTGTCTACATATGCGGGGGCTGTGGTAGTATTTGAGTGGTCACTGGCAGCTGCTGAAGGCTTAGTCTGCTGCTGCTGCTGCTGCTCCTCCAGTGTCCTGCCAGGAAGCAGAATGATCAGGAATATTGTGAAGACAGGGACTCGTGGATTACATGCAACCTGCGCTAGGCCTGCTGTGCCAAGGGGGATACACACTTCTGATTCTGCTCCATCTCCAGCAGAGCCGATAACGCTGATGTGCCTTTCTTGCCTTGTGGGGGCGGCACCGGATCGGTGGGATATGGAAGGAGGGGGCTGGTAACCTGCAGTCCTTTCATTGGCGTGCCCTTCTGCTGAGTGCAAGAGTGAGCAAAAACAAAGAACAGACATTTCAGCATCTCAAGGATGTACAAGGTTAATTGTTCGTTAAAGTCCAAAGTGACATCTTCAAATAGAGAACAAGACAAACCCAGACATGATCCTGTTAAAATGTGCAGCCCGTAAAGCAGAAATATGTTGTGTACTATCAAACTATGTACAGAGCAAACATTGCGGTTTCATTCCAGAGGGGCCTCACTCTGATGATTCTGTCGGAGCGATGGCGTCGCCGAATGCGGTTGAGACCCTCCAGGAACCGTATGAAGCCATCCAGCAGTAGCCAGTCCCCACTGCCACCCATCCCAGCTCCTGCACCTTCGCCATAAACGTCCCAGTGGCCCTCACCATCAGCCACCCTCCGAGCCCCTCCAGCAGGCAGCAAGAGGAAGCGAGTCCTCCAGAACTTCAGTGAGTCAATTAAACTGGGGGAGGCAGGATGAAGACTATGGTTCCTGACTTGGATTATTATTTATTGATCATTTGAAACAACTCAACCTGTATAGTGGGTGTGTACCTAAAGTCCTCTGAGCCAGCGGAGCAGATGTACTGATCCAGGTAGTTCCACTTATATTCCTCTAGTCTTTCATGACCAAACTCTACCCAGCAGGACACAAACTGAGCATCGGCATGCGAAGGGCACAGGCTGTAGCTGTACTGGATCTGAGCCGACTCGTATGGATACCTAAGACCAACAAAACCAGAGACCAAGTTTTATTCTCCTGATTCCAGAAGAGAGACAGTAAAGAACCAGATTCCAAGACTTCGGGTGTCATAGTTTCTCTTTAACCCAGGAGGGAAACATCCTCACGACTCCCACTAATTCAGGGGGACTGTGAGTTTACTTTTCTTTTTCTTTTTATTAAAATGTATTTTATTATTATTTTATTTATTCATGCACTTTGTTTTTAGTTGTTTATACCGGTCCGTGAAAATATTGTCCTACATGGCGCAAAAAAGGTTGGGGACCACTGGTCTAGAGGACAAACTGTAACTACCACTAATACACAAGCAGCATCCAGCTGGGATGTGCCACATGTGTTAGATGTCAGGTTCACTTACTTTGGCAGGTAGCGAGTAACTGTGATGATCTTGTCTTTGAGACAGACTTTATGAAACGTTCGGCCCATGCTGAGCCAGTAAACTGTCTCCACCTCCTCTGCTCGACGCAGGGAAACCAGGCCTTAAAACACAGCAACAAATGAATGGAGTAGCCCCTCAAATATGAATATTTAAGTGGCAGTGAGTAAATTTGTAAAATTGAAAAGCTACAACAACTATATGGAGCAATACTACAAGAAGTGGAATGAAGGCAATACAACCAGTCCTTTCATAATAACAATGATTGTTGATCTTACTCTCTACAGGAGTGTTTGTATTTACCTCTGGAGTACAGGGGGCTGCTGCCGAGCGGCGTGGCTACAGCAGCCTGGGCTTTTCTGTTGTTCGATTGGACGATAATCTGGTATCCCTGCATCAGCCTCTGACAGATAAACTCCTCAAACACCTGAGACGCACTCATCACTGGGGCTTCGTCTTCACGCCTGAGGAAGAGGAGAAAATACGAAACCAGGGATGACACATTAGGTCTTAGCAGCAATTTGAGTGAAGTGCAACACTGGGACTTTGTCTTAAAAAATCTTACACAATTACAGATGTGAAGGTGTGAGAGTCAGGTGTGTTTTACAGCAAGTTTTATTTACAGTGCAGTACGTTGTTTACCTCTCCAGGTCACTGTGCGGCAGAAGGTTATAGCAGCCTTCCGTGTAGTCGTTTTGCAGCGCCTGGCGGTCCGGGAAATAATCCGTGGTGAGAGGCAGGCAGGCTGGTGTGGTCAGAGACTTCCAGTCTACCCCAACTGTGCAGCAGAAGCTGGGCACTATCGGGGGTGCAGACAGCAGCAGGGCTTCAGGAGCACCCCCACCAAACATACACACAGGCACGCACACACACACACACAATCCCCAAAGCAAAGACAAACGCATGTACCAGAAGTGGAGAGGTACGGGTGTGTGGAGGGGATAAGAAAGGAGAGAGAGGATGAAAACATAAAGAGTGAAGACGAAGGTACAAACAAAACAAAAAACAAGGAAGAAGGTTTAAGAGAGGGGAAGAGAAAAACAAGGAAATTATTATTTTAACTGGCCTTGTCAAACACTGCTGGTGATTCCAGGCGGAGCAGTGATCAAACATGCAGATTGTGGCCACGTCACAGTCTGTGATCAGCATCATTCAGAAGCAAGTGGAAAATGTGTCCCGAGCACAGCAAAGGTGTGAACTGTAACGTGACTGAGTGGATTTAAGCAGAGATCACATCATGCGAACATTCGGACGGTGAGCAAACTGAAAATACCGTGTGCAAGAGAGAGAGAGAGCGTTATAATCGAATCCAGTGAAATATACCATGTGCACACATGCAGGATTGTGACATATGTTTAAAGGACACCAGGGTCATGGTGTGGGAAACTCCAACAGGGCTAATTAATTACAGGATTTGAAGATCTAATGGTTTGAAAGAAGCTTCATAGTCGAAGGAGGCATAGAGTCAGAAAGAGGAGGAGAGGATATAGAGGGAAGAGGTACGGGAAACCCAAACAACATGACCTGTGGGAGTCGTTTCTACCTGCAACTCCTGGACACAGATGTCGAGTGTAAAGACCTGCCTGCTGAAGCTGAATAGGCCCTCACAGGTCAAAGACCCCTCTGAGGTTTATTATCGTCATTAGTCACCCCAACCCTGCAGCATGGCCTGAAGTATCAATTTGCATGTATTGGCATGCTTCTGTTTTTGCAGCGGCAGGACGGACTCACTTGGTTCAGCACCACTGGAAGGAAAGTTTTCAGACGAGGAGCCACGGTTAGTTACAGTTCCTGCACAGAGAACAGAGAAGAACGCTTTTCAGGGAATAAATAACCTGAACCAAAATCAAAGTCAGTACATGCTTCTAAAATTAGGTCTCATGCAAGTGCAGTAACAATCCAACAATCCGCCCTGTTTTATGTCTACACAAACAATACTACACACGCACACTATAGTTGCAACTTTGGAAGATTTCAACAGGTTTAAAGTTCCAAAGTCAAAGGTCACACAGGCTCAAACATGAGTATTCAGGGTTTTATCAGAAGGAATATCACCACTGTTGTTGTTTGAAGGACTTCCAGTGACTTCTTCCACCCTTCCACCAACATAAAGGCCGTTTTCCGCTGCATGCCTGTAGGACGTTCTTCTTGAAGACAGAGGTAAACAACGTGTATCGGCCTTATTATGGACTTTGTTTACAGCAGACGTGTGTTAGGGGAGACTCACTTGCCAGTAGCCTCGTCATAGGCCAGCTCCAGCAGCTCAGCAGAGGTGTGGGAAGGATCTTTCTGCTGGCTGCCCTGCAGTTCAGCCATGTTCTGTCTGGTCTGGTGATGGATCTGGATTGGCTCCCCAGAAGGACCTGGAGAATGGCGTTGGAGTGAATATCAGACATTTAGCCACAGAGTCTGCCTCTTACTTTGACTTAGATCTCCTACTTGAATCTCCACAACCTTTCACCGTGTCCTTTTCAGTGAATGTAAGTAGACTGAGAGTTTTTATTATCCCTAATAACATACTTATTTTCCATAAATCACTGAGTGTGTGGGCTGTGTGTCGTCTCACCAACGGGGAATGTGTGCATCCAGCGCCGACGGTTGGAGGTCAGCTTCATGGGCATCCTGGATGGGGTGAAGGGGTTTATGAGAGCTCTCTGAGGCGTGTAACCTCCAGGACGGATGTGCAAGGTCGACTCAGCGCTGCCCACTGTGAACCTGCCCGGGGCACTGGAATCCCGCTGAGAGTCTATCATCTTCTCCAACAGCTCTGATCCAGAGGATTAAAAAAAAGGATAAGACGCAAAGAAAAAGGATTTAGTACACTTCTACTCATGTACACCAGACTAATGCTACTGAACGTGTACTATGATCGCCAGTGCTACAGATCAACAATAAATCTCTGAGGAATTACTGTACCTCTGGTGCTGGTATATCCCAGAGAGCTGCTGACTTCGTATTGCGCAGGAGGCATGCGAGGTATCAGCAGCATGTTGGACACAGGGCCCAGACTATCATCAGATGCTAAACTGCGCTGTTCCTCAAGAGCCCCAGAGCGAACAGGGGGGGATGCATCAATGCCTGTATTGACACCCACCGAGCCCCAGCTCTTCCTCCCGCTCATCTCCCTTTCACGACCCATTCTGAAACACATGCAGTCGCTACTGAAGGGACTGAAAGTGTCCAAGGGTCGCAGAGTTGAGTGTTGTCTAGTGATCATGTGTAAATGTGCATGCGTTCAGGTACCGGAAGTTGCTCCTTTGAATCCGCGAAGGACCGGGAAGTCTGAACACCTGAGCATCATAGGCATCATAGTCCACCTGTATAGGCAGGCTGTTTTCAGAGTCCTTTGCAGCACAAAGGGCTGAAAGAGGTCAAAGAGAGGATGGGTGGCGTGAAGGTAAGGCCTGTTTTAATGTCATGCTTCAAGAAATGATGTCAGAGCGGTACAAACAAATCAGCTCACCGTGTTCTTTGTTGTTCTTGAATTTTTCAGCATGAAGCTAGAAATGATTGTAATTGTAATGAGATGTTAAAACATACAAGAAACCAAGTCAAACAACAAACAAACAAGCGGTGAAGGTACCTTACGGCCGGCCAGCTTGATTCGAGGAGTAAAGGAGCTGCATGAGTTCTGACTTTTGGATGTGTAGAAGCTTTGGGTAAGGAAGAAGATGATGCAAAAAGAGGACATTTATAAACGATGTTGCTTTTACATTTCATTTAAATTCAGATCTCTTGGAATTCATGTTGCCTTGCCTGTGGTTGATCCAGTGAGGCAGGTTATAGTCATCTCCAGCACGTGAGTCTCCAGATGTTGACCGGTTGTGCAGCTGTTTAGAAAAAGATCCTCAAAAAGACTCCCACAGTTTTGCTGCTCTGCACTTTTCATCTTCACCCTACCAGTTTTTTTTTAGCTTTCCTGTGTGCACCTGATTTTTATGGTAAACTCAACTATTGAATATCACAGCAGCCAGAGAAATATGAACACAGAGTACATCGTGTCCATACTAATACAATACGATTGTCCATGCAAATACTGTTAATTATTACCTTGAACAATGGAACCGCGTGCAGTGGCTGCTCCCCCATACACACCAAATCTACCCCAATACCTATACGAAGCACAAAGCACAAGATATGGTGAACCTTAAATTCTCAATCAACAAGAAGCTTCGTTCAGGTTGTTCACGTGTTGGTCATTTTTTAACGCACCATTGTCAATCATGCGCTGTTTGGTGAGAATCATAAGCAGGCGGTCGACTTCAAACACTCCTACTCCAGGTGTGATGACCACTGACATCTGTCCGGTGCGGTCAAAGTTGCGGTTGATATAGTGTTTGTCAAACACTGTGGGAGACATGACATCAGCTTATCGCTTGATGTATAATATTTAATTAAAGATGGTGACACTTGATATAAAATGACAATTTCGCAATTTCTCAAGACAATGGGTGGATGAAAACCTTCAGGTATAAGACATACAAACCATTGAAGGAAAGATTTATAGCTTCTAGATAATTTCCTTGAGCAGCAGTTGAGTTGTAACCCAGAGGGAAACCATCTGACAGTAAACAGAAAGATGTTTGCATTTAAAAAAAAGATCCCATTTGTCAACACTCTGTTTAATTCGATTCAATTTGCTACCTGCTTTCAGTCGCACCAGGACCGGATACTGAATAAAAAGCTTCTTGATAGTGACCAGAAGTGAAGTCCACTCATCCCGCCTCTCATTCTGAGCCACAACCCTGATTGAAGATCATTAAGGAGTGAAGCCGTCTGAAATTCTGCTACAAGTAACAGATGATAACACTGTGTTAGTTTCCTCACCTGTAGAAGTCTTCATAGAAACGTCCCTCGTGATCCTGCCTGATGGAGCTTCTTAGAATCTCAGGAAATTCATCTGAGGAAATTCACATCTTTAATGCAGTAATGTCACCACATGTATCGCTGCCATAAGCGATAAGAGATGGTACATAAAAAAAGAACTCACCTAACGTTTTAGCATTGTAGAACGTACGTGAGAAGAGTACAACGGTCACCTCATGACTGCAGTTCTTCTCCTTTAATATTCCACATTAAACAGTAGGTTTTTTTAACTTAACTTTCCAAGAAAAATAAAGAGTTAGAGATGTGCAATAAAGCCAGTTAAAGGAAAATGCTAACCTTCCACTTAGCAAAAAGGTCAGACAGGAAGCCATTTACAGCCTTCTCAAAGTATAGGTCGCCTGAAAGCAAAATAACATCTTAATCTTCATACGTGCATGTCAACATAAAAACCGTCGGTGAAGAGCAGACAAAATGAGCCTATTAAACCAACCATAGATGTCAAAGTCCCACATCTCGCAGCTCATCTGGATAAAGATGTACACCATTGCAGATGTAGATCTGAAAACCACCTGTATCATATAAGGAGAAGCAAGTTTAGAGGATGAATCATTTAGAAATCATTTTACTTCCAAGAAAAATTTCAATGCATTAACTGGTAACTGCTTGGTGAACTTGTTTCTTCTCTCTGCATTACATCATTAGAATAATGCATTGCTTAAGTTACATTTTCACATGCACAGTAATCTCAGGATATGCTCGTACTATGGACACTCACTCTAGTGTCTTCACCGATGTAGCCACAGGTCACTTTCTCTCCTTTCACCCACAGTTCACTGACCTGGGCTCTAGAGAATGAAAAACACCACAGCAAGTGTGAATGTAATGAGAAAGTATCTGCAGTAATTGAGGTCAGTATCACTATTTGCTGTTAAACCTTCAACCTTTCTCAAGTCTTACATATTCTGTATGTTGGTTATTTAGACTGCTGGATTATCTCTCAGCACCCATGTACAACTGCAGTATAGAACTGAAACATATGCTTTATACCTGATTCCGGCAAACTCCACTTTCTGGGTCACATAAGCACATGTGCTCACCTGGGAAATGATTGTAACTGGTAAATAGTCATGTGATCACTCATCACACTGATGCAGCATCTGAAATATAACATCTCCTACCAGACTCTTCTTTAGTCGCCACATGTCTCCTCTGCCAATGTACTGGTCCTTGAAAGTCAGCTCCACCAAGTCCAGTGTTACATCCTGTGAGGAAAAAAGCTATAAAAAGATTCTGTAGTCTGATAGGTGGAGAATCAGCTGGAAGTCACCTTACCTTGGGATCGATTATGTTAACAATGACATCCTGGTACGCACGAAGTTTAAAGGCTTGTGCTACAGTCTGATCCACACTGATTGTTTCTGAATGAAATCAATCAATCACATATTTAGCGAACAGGTACGGCAACGATTGCATACATTTTCTGTTGGAGGTGGGGTACCTTTCTGCAGGTCCTCTTTGAGGCTCTTCACTTGCAGGAGGAGAGGACTGGGATTTCAAAACAGACAAAACCAGAGTACAGGCTCAGTGAAACACATCAGCCAACCTGCGTAAAAACCACACAGGGCAGATCCTTCTGTTCTGCTTACTTACCTGTATTCATCTGTGGGGTGTGCAACCTCGATGATATCTCCAACACTGACTTGAGGGAAAACTTTAGAGTTCACAACCAACTCATCATCTGCTCAAAGAAAATACATAAATGTATTTGAAACTCCCAATTTAATTAAGTCTTCAATAAAAGAGAGATGTATTTAGAATAAAGCAATGTTATAATTAATGTCTTTTGTAAGTTCTCACTTACCACTTCCACCAAATCCTTTCTTGTGCAGCACAAGTTTATATGATTTATTGGTCTTCATGATGAATCACCTGGCGATCAAAACTAAGTTATACACAAACTAACATGGGCCATGATGTCCTCTATAAAACACACAGAAGTGTAATTTTGAAAATATAGTATAAGAGTAAGCAAAAAGCTCCAAGAAGCTCCACAACAACATTCACTTACGATCAGAAGGTTAAAATTCCCTACATAGAACAGACATACTGTAAACTAAAGAAATAACACTACATCTATTACAAATAAACATGGCCCGTTAGTAAAACTCAAAAGTAAAGGCATACATTAGGGTGCACACGTCTCCTCTCCACAGCTCAAACTCTCAGCAGCTCAGGCTTTAATGTTGACATTGGCTAGCCTAGCATGTGGCTACTTTGATACAACTTACAGCTGGCGAACTACCTTTACCAAAATTAGCCACGTTCAGCTATTACTTTAATCGAACACACATATTTGTTATGTGTATACAAGTTCCAGTTTTACACTGCTCTACAGTTTTACTGTGGATATTTACGTAGCTTGTTGGGCTTGTTAGGCGTACTGGCGTACACCGCTGCGACTTCCTCCTTCACATGGCAAAATGTGACGTGATTGGTTGGCGTCTGTTCGGAGAGTATTTTAACAGGACAAGAGGACTCACTTCGCAGAATTTTCATCTTCGCTGCTTTGAAAAAAAAAGCGCGTTTATTTGCAGCCAGGCTGCTATGCTGCAAATTTATTCTCTGTTTAGGTGTCTATCAATTATAAATCTGGCATTCTGAATTTTTAACACAAGCTATATCTTCTGTATTGTATACACACACACACACACACACACACACACACACATATATATATATATATATATATATATATATATGTATGTATGTAGTTGCAACAAAAAAGTGTTTCATTGAATTTTAATAGGTTACTGAAAAAAATGCAGTTCTGGTAAATACATTATATATAGTATATTACATATCTATTATGCTGACATACTACAACTTTGCAGAAACATTGAGTTAATAGCAGACAGCATTGACTTTTCTGTACTAATTCCACTCTGGGAGAAGCAGTGAACACTGAATTTCTTTAGACACTATTGAAATACAGAGATCCATAATAGTTAGTACTAGGTGAGAGAATCACATTTGTCGAATGTTCTGTATATGTCAGAACACGTGGCAGTTTTTGGAAATAAGTAACCTTATGGACATCCCAAGGCACATTATGTGGAACATTGTCCATCATTGGTTCTCCTGCAGCTGATGCTCAGAATAGAACCTCCATCTAGTTCTGATCATTAATGGAGATAACACTACTGATACTGTATAGTTTTTGTTAAAAATTACAATAGACAAAGACATTAACTAAAAAACGATTGCATCAGCTGACGGTGATGTCTAGAGGTTCTAAACCTGATTTAGCTTATTTATCTGTGCCACGAACCTCCACTGTTGTGGTAAAACTATTAACAACATGTCACAGCACAGTTGTGACATGGTTTTAATCAGCAGCAGCCTCTTTTTGTGTCTTGTATGGGACCTTCCTCCAGGTTGGCACGATCTGATTCTGTAAACACAAACATCGTTCTACATTAAAGCTTGCATGATCAGCATCTCTGTTTATTAGTATTGAAGTTATAACTTACTGATATCAGCCCCTCGTCCGATGCTCACAGGGATTCCATCCTCCATGTCCTTTAGTACGCACTGCTCAAAAGCTAAAGCTGCCATGCGGGAAAAAAAACTCTGCACGTTCTCCCCTGAAAACAAATTCAAACATGAACAGATTCTTACGGTGGCTAATCAAAATTCCCTTCTTGTGCTGAATAGGAACAACTGGCAATCATGAATTCTTATTTCACCTGTTTTAGCTGAAACTGCCCAAAACTCTGCATTCATTTCTGTCGATATTCTGACGGCATCTTTTTCTGTCCTCTGTCTTTCTTCTGAGGGCTTATACAAACAAATATACAGTAGATTAAGTACTGAAATGGAAAATGTGTGAAAAATATGGGACAGTAGAGAATATGCTCACCAAAAGGTCATTCTTGGTGCCAACTAAAAAGACAAAACAAGAGCCAGGCTCATTTTCTCTCGTGGCCTCCTCCAACCACTGACTATAGAAATAGCAACAAAAAAAAATTATATTATGTTATGGTGCATCATTCTTTCAAATCATGGCCATGAAAAATTGCACAAGAAATGATCCCGTATCGATCAATCTGAGACATCATAGCCAAGAGTGTATAAGTCTGTTATCACATTTTTGAAATCACATACAGTATATTGTTATTGTTATTATTGATCAACACAAACTGTTCATACAAGGGTGATATCATCCAAAGATATATTACTGCTACTATTACTGCTCTAGTATCTCAGTTGTATTATATCTTCAAATCATTGTAATGTTGGATTTTTTAAGTATGTTTTACTCCTGAATTTCTTTCCTGTGTTACACATAGTGATAATGGTTTATCAGACCTACCGTGTATGATCTAGGGACTTAATGTCTGCCATGTCAAAGACTGTGACAATAACTGAAAAAACATTAATAAGAAATGTAATCATTATATGATTAAAAATGCTAAAATGTGAAGGGATCTCAACTAGCATCAGATATACTAGATTTGTTTAACTACTTATAACATTCTTACCTTGAGCACCTCTGTAATATGCAGAAGCAATGCATTTAAATTTTTCCTGTCCAGCAGTATCCCATCTACAGAAAATAAACATTATGGAAGTCAGATCAAAAAGCAGAGAGTCATGTCATGTACATGTTTATTTCAGCCTACTCACATCTGAAGAGAGAAAGGTGCCCCACATATTTGAAACCTCTCAATCTCAAAATCCACCCCTATGGTGGCTTTGTAGTCTTTTTCAAATACGTCTTTACAAAACCTGAAAAGAGCAGACACACGTTTTTTTGTGAATGTTCTTGCAAATTCACTAGTTTTTATTTGTAATCTTTTACAAAGGTTTTTTAGCTTTTTTAGGTCAATCAGTCGGTTCCATCAGAGGAATGCAGATAGAGGCAAACTATGTCCTTAAATATTCAGTGCCAATACTTTAGTATCAGCTTGTTAAAATTTTATTAATTATTATAAACTATTTAGCTATTAACTGTTTTGATTGCACTGCACTGATTTCTGTTACATTTATATTGCTTGGTTTTAATTGTACCTATTGATGAGGCAGGTCTTCCCCACGTTAACGTCTCCAACTACCACAACCTTTGACATCTTTTGCCGGTCCCAGCTTTAAATCAATAAAACAAAACAACCAAATATTAATTGTCAAGCACCAAATGATAACATATCAACCCAATGCAGAAGACCTACGGTTGATGCCTGGCAGCTTTGTCTTTACAGGCTGCTTTAGTCCCAGTATCCCAGTCTTTCTTCAACTGCAGTGAAGCCTCAGGTGTGTAGCACTGATAAAAAGACCACATGTTACTGACATTTCACCGTCACAAACGCTGAATTCCTCTGGCAACAACAGTAAGCAGCCATGCCAGCAGCTTCGCTGTACCTTAGGGAATTCCCAGATGACCCTGTCTCTGCTGACAGGTGGTGGGAATGACATCATCCCATTCCCGTTATTCTGCATGATGACCTGAGGGGACAGGCAGCGGTGTCTAGCTCAGTGTAATACCAAGAACTAACCTAGCATTTGTGTGTAAATTTAAACAGCTCCCAACAATGTAAAACAATATTTAGATGAGACTGTCCCAAATATTATGCATTATGTGAAATGTAATACAACATGTTGGCCGGTTACTACATTAGCGACAACATCTTTATAGAACCTTTGTGGGGCAATTGATAACACAAATATTTAGAATGTCGTTTAAAGGTTTTCCTGCGTTTGTAAAATCGTGAAGTTACCGACCAAGACTGATACTTACTTAATTTAGCCTTCAAAGTAAAAGTCGGATTAAACTTGTACAAACGTATGTATCCGCTTTTAATAATTCTTCATAGCTGTTGTTTTTTTTAATGTACGTCTGTGTTTTATTTCTTTCCGTGAAGCCCCACTTTCTACGTTAAATTACAAGACCTAATGAAACTTTGCGGGTGACCATCTTAACGTGACGGTCTTGAGCGGAAGTATTGACACATTTAGTTTTTATTGACGCTGGACGAGAGAAGGCAGAGAACGCAATTATGTCTACCTATTATTCTACACGCGCCGGCGCTGTTCGTATCGCCACATCCCTCTGTTGCGCTTTAGGTTCGAGTCAAACATTCTGAATTCTTTGCACTCACCACAGATGCAATAATGTCGAACGCGTCCTCTACGGCTCTGCCTTCGTCACCTACCGCTCCTCCAAGCGTGGACGCTTTCTGGCTAGCAGCGCGTTCCCATGACAACTCCACGGTCACTGGTCACGTGATATTTGCATTTCTACAGCACGTGGTAAAAAATTATATCGATGTTTATTAACAGTTATTTTTAACAATGCTTTTATAACATTTCTACAAAAGCAAAGAGATGTTCAGGCAAATCAAATACCTGAGTTTGGCCTGTTAGTATAACAGCATCTTGCCAAAGTGAATTATTTCCTTATTAACTTGCAATATAACCTGTAATGCACAAACATTACTAGCATAAGCCACTATTAAAGATAGAATTAATACTGTGCTGAACATGAATGACGTAGAATCATTTCTGATTCGTATATATTCCGGTACCTTCACGTGAAACCCACCGTGCGCTAAACCTAGCTACACAGCAGGGGGCGCTACAGAGACTCTACTGTGAAACAAGCAACTGCACGCAGTCCTCGGCACGCAGGTAGAACTTGGCGTTACTCTTTGACATGTCGCGTTACCCCCGGTTCTTAGTGACTTTAATTTGAGGTAGTGCACGAGATGCTTGAAGGCGCAATGAATCAGAAAGACAGAAGACAGCAAACAGTGAGTCGTTTCATATAAATATCTTGCAACTAAAGACTTTAACTGTCGCATTCAGTCCGTGAACGCCCCTCGAGTCATGCGTGCTCAAAACGTGGGCGCGGGTGAACTACGCCATGAAGTTTATCGAGAATAAATTTGACCAAAGTGGCTTTAGACTGTGGAGGAACCGAATGAACGGACGGGAACATTTAGGAAGAACCATGTCGGAGAGTTGGGTTTGGTGATAGGCCACTTGGAAAGTAAAGCGAACCCAGGTAATGTTAATTGACTCACCTAGCTTTTTAAGCTAAAAGGTTAAGCTAGCTAGCTGGCTAAGCGAACTTCAGCTAACATGTCGGCCCACAACAATTTGTCTGGCTAGCATAAACACGTGTGACGTATTTAAAGACCAGATCGCATTGTGAAATACTAAACCACAGATGGTTAAGAAAAACGTTTACATGCGTTTTAAGAAAGTAGGTTTTGGAAATTAAATAATATTTTGTCAGAAAGGATTAATGATGGATTAATTGAACAATGTCAGCGCCAGTGTTCTGTGATTCACCACGAATTTATACATATGTATTTTGACTAATGTAATTATGACTTAGCTTGTTTTTATTATGAGCTTTAGGTTTGGTAATAATGAGGTAGGCTCTCAGACCAATGACATATTGATTTCATAATAATGACATAGTATCTTTTTTAGTTTCCTTTTTTTTGTGACAAATGTATCACTGTTAATGAGACACAAAAACCACATTGAACTTAATTTAACTTTCAACTTTAAATGAAAATGTGTTTCACTTGTTTTGCAGGGTAGTCAAGATATACTTTCTGAATTCGTCTTTCGCTTTTCTAATGGAAGCTAATTTGTGCTATCGCTTTTTTTTGGATTTACTGTTTAGAGTTTATGTAAAGGATTAGTAAATTAGGATCTTATTATGGGATTGTGTTTGGTTACATTTTATAAAAGTGGAAACTAATTAATGCATTTATGTATAACTTTTAGTTGTTAGTTTAGATATTGATTTCATAATGACAGTATCTTTTTTAGTTTCCTTTTTTTGACAAATGTATCACTGTTAATGAGACACAGACCACATTGAATTTAATTTAACTTTTAACGTTAAATGAAATTGTGTTTCACTTGTTTTGCAGGGTAGTCAAGATATACTTTCTGAATTCGTCTTTCGCTTTTCTAATGGAAGCTAATTTGTGCTATAGCTTTTTTTGGATTTACTGTTTAGAGTTTATGTAAAGGATTAGTAAATTAGGATCTTATTATGGGATTGTGTTTGGTTACATTTTATAAAAGTGGAAACTAATTAATGCATTTATGTATAACTTTTAGTTGGGATGAAGAATCCAGAAGTGCTAAAAAGAAAGAGTCATCAAAATGGTGAGTTGTGCTTCTGACAACATTTCTGTGGTTAGTCTTTTGTCAATAGAAATGTAACATGCGCCGTATAAATGCAAAACATTTTAGCACCAGGCTCTAGCAACAGTCTCTGTGGCGCAATCGGTTAGCGCGTTCGGCTGTTAACCGAAAGGTTGGTGGTTCGAGCCCACCCAGGGACGTAGTCCTTTTTCTTTCATGGAACCCTAGCTATTAACATTTGCTTTCTTGCATAACTGTTACTCTTACGATACTTAAATTCATATTTAATATACAATTCACAAAATTGTACGTACTACATATTGTTTTATTATTATAAAGTCTACACTTAATAATGCCATTGTTTGAAATGGAACAAATTTAGTGGGGATATAAACGCCAAAGACTAACACATTCTTGCAATGCACACAATTGATAGCTAGAGTTTTCTTTTAAATTTGTTCTCTTGGAAGTTGTTTAATATGAATGTAATAATATCAATGTGTCAGAGTAATTTTAGACTTGCATTTCATTGGGCAACCCGTTTTTTTTGTCCTTATAAAGCTGTGTACTTATAACATGTGTGAATATCTTTGTGTAGCTGTGTAGTCTATAGTCACCCGTCTATCCTTTGAGATATCACTGCACTCTCTAAGGCTTGGTAGCGGAATGCAAACTGTCCATGTGAACCCCCCCCCCCCATTCTTTTCACAGTGTTTTCTTTTACCCACCCCCGCTTGCAATGTTCGCTTGCACTGACGTGCAAGTGGGGGTGGATAAGCTTTCCGTTTTTCAGCAATAATTAGCTGCCAGAATCGGTGCTTTAACGTTTAGTAATAACATGCAGTGGGTCTTTTTTTCTCCTTTTAAGCTACAGGTAGTTAAGATATGTGTGAATGTAAATGTGAAATCGTTGTTCAAACAACAGAAACAAATGGAGTACGCGCTAATGCTAGTTATGCTAGTCCTCGTTAGTATAGTGGTAAGTATCCCCGCCTGTCACGCGGGAGACCGGGGTTCGATTCCCCGACGGGGAGGTGCAGTCCTTTTTTGTTTTTTTATGCACATGCAAAGTTCGCAACGTTTCAGCGATGTTGAAAAGATCTCTGTTTAGGCGGACCTGAGGTGTTTCTGTGATGGTCTAGCCCGTGTGTACGCTGGAAGAATCAGACAAAGACTGCTTTGGGACAGGATATTACAAAATAGTAAAATGTGAAAAAGTGAGGACATGCACTTCTAGCATTCTCCAAATGTGTAAGCATGAACCACATAGTCATAGAAATGCTCCAGAATGTCTGAAAAGTGTATTTGGCATAAGCAGTCTCATTGAAGTGCAAAAAATGTGCCCATTATTATATTAATTATAATTATATTAATTATAGGTTTTCATCCTACATAGATTAATTCAGAAAAAACATGCCAGCTAATTTTTTTTAAGTTTTACCACTTTCTATGTGGTGACATTATGATTAATATTTAAATAATTAAATAATAGACAATTGTCTTTATTGTTAATAGTCTGCAAATCTTAAATTCTAAACATAATTGGTACCTTCTCTCAGATGGTTTAATGGGAATTTAGGCCCATTTGTTCCTCAAAAATGATCATTGTAGCATGATTTTCCTCTTGATCTTCTCCACAAAAGTTGCAAAATTTCAACATTTCACATCTTGAAATACTTCAAATATGTGTTTCAACCCTGAATCATTTTCAACAGTTGCCAACACAATGCACAGTCGCCAATAAGGAAGTGACATTTGCCATACAGGCCAGGACTGATGTTTTGTCCTAACAAAGTACAGATCAACCTAGAAGTTGGTTTTTTTTTTGACTACCACATTTGCATGACAAGAAGGTAAACAAGTACAAACCCACCTCCTCAGACGGGTGGATATACTGGATACAACAACAAATTTAATACTTTGGATTTACAAACAAAAATGTCTTAGGCAGGTCTAAAAAGAAGACCAAAATAAAAACATGGTATATTGGCCACCTGGTGAATCAAATCTAGAAGAACTAGACTAAGTATTTCCATTAGAAAATTCACTGTGAATGCTGTACCGCTGAATGTCTGAAGGTTGAGTCATGGCAACTGGACTTCTTCTATTTCGTCGAAATGTTTTACTACCTGGATAGGTATTACAGTTAAGCTGTTTTGTTTTAAAGATCTGAAGCATTTCAAATATACTGTAGCTGAAGTAGCTGAGGAGAAATTGAAAATTGTTTTAGCAGAGCTGAATGTTTGCAGAAGGTGGAGCAGTTGAAATTCAATTTGAAGAAAGTTGAAATAGATTGCTGAAAAGGTGTCTAAAGAGTTGCTGAATTCAAAAGTTAAATATTAGTTAAAATATTTATTTTTAGAGCTGAAAGTAGCTAAAGCATTTAAAATATACAGTAGCTCAATGTAAGCAAATATTTGAATATTACAGTTAAGCTGTTTTGTTTTAAAGAGCTGAAGCATTTCGAATATACCTGAAGAGAAAATTAAGTTAACTTTAAAAAAAAGCTCAATGTTTGCAGAAGAAGCTAAGTTTGAAAACTGAAATGAAAGTTGCTGAAAACCTGAGAGATAGTTTCTCATCACATCTTAAACTTTAAATGCATTAATAGATCAAGCAGAATAACTATTTCTATGTAGCAGTGTGTTTAGCAATTATTTCCACATTTAGTGGTTTTAATTTGAAGGGGTGTAATAAATTAGACTTTTATTTTGAAAAGTGTAAAGAGGTTAAGTGCAGAGAAATGTACGGATGCTTCTCCGCATTCACAGTACTGTTATTTGAATGTTTATTATTATTCTTCCGTACGTTTTTACGTGACTAGCATAGAACTAGCAACCTGTATTCAGTATAGAGTAAGATGAATGAGTTGGTTTCTTTGCACATGCTCTACTTTCATTCTTTTGCACTTTAATAATTGTCTGTAGCTCTGGTAACAATTGAATTTCCCCACTGTGGTATCAACAAAAAATTATGTTATCTTATAAAATAGAAAAATAAAACTTAACATAACATCTTATCAGACACCCACAACTTTGAGTTCAAAACCAAAAATGATGACTTAAAGAGTGTTGTTCTTCAATTTTTTATTACATTCATAATACAGCCAGTTTATTACAGTCATAATAGTGGTGTCATCAAATCCTCCAAGCAACCACTAGCAAAACTGCTCATATTCCTTTTAACACAAGTGTATAATAAGCTAGGTCCAGGAGAGACCAAAATGTATTTAGTAGTGAAGTAGTACTATCAACATAGTCTAGAGAGTGAGATGGCATATTTTAAGAAGCTAAACTAGCTTGTATTTAAATCGCATAAATACGAATCAGGCAGACAGGTTAAAATAGATGCTCTGACAAATGATGCATAACCCAAAGATGACAGACTGACACATATATCACAACACAGTTTTAATTGTGACCACGGTTAAACACTGTTAAAGATAAAAAAGAGCCAAAGACCTCTTAAATTTGAATTTCACTCCACACATCTCATTCACGACATCAACAGAAGCTACTGGGTTCCTACTTCTGTTATGGGTTGAGTTAGACAGGGGATGAGCAGGGTGTCTGCTAATTGGTTCATTCCACTCTAAAGGGGATCTTGAACAAGCTAATGGTGGGAGGATGTGGGGGTGTTTTGATGAAATAGGTGTTCATTCAACAGATGTGCAATTTAGAGAGCTGGTCTCCTAACTGTGTGACAACAACCTACCATGGAGAGAGACATACTGCCATTATATGTCTACAGTAAGTCTACGGAAGCCTGTTTTTATGAATGTTTTGATTTAAAATATTGGCCTAACAGACAAGAGAAGAACAGCAATGGTTTGTGGATTTGTTCCAACCTGGGCCCGGGTCACATACAGTATTTTTGTGGACACTGTTGGTCTCTTATGGTAAATGGGTGATACTTGCAGTATTAGATCATTTGATCACTATAAACCAGGTAACTCAATCATTCATTCAAATGAATCAAGAGTTGAAAACAAGACTAAAATGCCTTGTGTTCTAGGACCAAACAAAATGGGTACGATACACAAATAAACATGATTTGCTTCCTTTTGCAGCAATCAAGCTGAATCCTTTCCATAATTTAAACTTGTCTTTGTTTTCATACCTGATACCTTTTTTCTTCCACTCTGTCTTCATTAGAGCTCACCACAAATTCTACCCTTACAGTCTGGTTGAATTACATGCCCATGCACTCAGCTCCTAGTCTTCAGTTCATCAAGGTCTAGTATAAAAGCACCCATTGCTCTTTTCTGGCCATTTGCATCTTGCCTGACTTTCAGTGGTTAGTCTGACAAGCTTGATTTCTACCAGTCTCTCTGTTGCTCTCCTCAACAATATTATTCTCCAATTTCAGCTGAACTTGGACCTTTTATTTTCTTAAATTATAATTATGTTCTGTTGATTTGTTTCTAAATATTCCATGGGGAATAGGTGAGCTCAAATAAGAAATGAAAGAAAGAAAATTATTGTATTTATTTTTGAAAGGGTCACATTACCTGCGAGGTAGAAGATAAGCTCTCTCCTGGCTAGAAGAACTGACTGTTTAAGCCTCTCTGGAACTGGGGAGAGAGGATGGTGAGGTGCTAGGATATGGTGAATTTAGGGAAGGCACATCATGACTTCCTGTCTGAGTTAGGGCAGATGAGGAAGACTGAAGGGAAGTGTGAAGATCGGTTGCAAAGGTGCAAGTGTTCTGAGATATGTTGGAGGAAGAAAACAGTGGCTGATACAAAGATGTATGAGTAGCTGAAGCATGGCTTGAAGAAGGAGGGAGAGTAAGATGGAGTACAGACGATCCACAACTGAGAGAAGTGGGTTCTGTATGTCCTGCTTGGTTGTCATTGGACACCCACTGCTGTGGATTGGTGGCTGGGCAGATGAGGTTTAGGGTGCTAGGTGAAGAGGCAAAAGTTGGGGACAGTATGGAGGAGGTGGTTGTGTTAGATGTTATTGTCAGAGTGCTGTAGGAAGGTGGGATCATTGGCATCTGCCTCTGCAGTAGCTGCAAAATGATCCTGATGTCTGCTGACATACGGGACTCCAACCTGGCAGGCACACACACATGATAATTAGTAAAACTAGAGTTTATAGAGATGTACTATTAACTTGTATCAGAGTTTTAGGGCTATTGTAGTACACAGCACAGCGTGTAAAACCAGGTAGCTAACATATGTAGCCTACAAACAATATAAAAAAAAATATATATGTATATTATACAGTTGCAAGAAAAAGTGGGTGAACCCTTTAGGAATAAATTCATTTCTGCATAAATTGGTCACAAAATGTGTTCTGATTTTCATCAAAGCCACAACAGTAAAAAACGCAGTCCGCTTAAACTAACACTGCGCAAATAACACATAACATGTAAACATTCACAACTGTGAGAAAGTACCACCACAGCGTGGAAAAGGTATGTGAACCCCTAGATTAATGACTTCTCCAGGAGCTAATTGGAGCCAGGAGTCAGCCAACTTGGAGTCCAATCAATGTGACGAGATTAGATGTGTTAGTTAAACCTGTCCTGCCCTACAAAAAACACCAACCAGCTTTGAGTTTACTGTTTTCAGGAATCATTGTCTGATGTGAACCATGCCTCGCACAAAAGAGCTCTCAGAAGACTTGATGTTAATGTGTCCACGGTGAGACACAAAGTAGTCATAGCTTAACTAGTCTTTGTCTGTGATTATTGGTATATGGTTTGCAACACTGGCTGATCTCGACCAGCTGTGGCTCGAAGTTCACCCTTCACTGTTTGCTAAATTAACCAATATTTCGTAATATTGTATAATTAGTAACCCTTTTAATTGAGACTGTGCTTTTTCCAAAATTGGTTATTGGTCCCTGGAACCGGGTGGTGCCCCGAAATTCCATTCTATGCGCTCTTAATTAATTATAATTTATCAATGATAAATTTAGCCAGTAACCAACATTTGTGAACTCTAAATTATAGATAATATTATCATAATTTATGCTCCTTTGTTCCCCAACACAATTGGTGCCCTATGTGAGGCTGTGGTATTTCACTGCGTTGCAATACTTTTATACCATAATCCAAGGTTTCATCTTTAGCACTAGCTGCTAGAAGCTACAAGGGTGTGTTAGCTTAGCCTTTTTTGCTAAGTGCTACATTGTGCTGTGTTGTGTCAGCATTAGCATCAACTGCTAGAGGCTGCATGCGTGCATAGATTGAGAGTGAGCTTTGTTTAGTATCCACTGCTAAGTGAAAGTGTAATTTGAGATTAATGCTAAGTGTCTGCTTAACATCCTCTGCTAAATTAATGTGTGTTTAACTGAAGTTACACTGAGTTACCTGAGCCGAGAGTTCAATAAGTGCAGATGCTTATTGTTATGTGTCACTAACCGTGACACATAACAATAAGCATAATTGATGTAAGTCACAGGCTAAACAGACTCTGTGCTATCATACTTGCGGTTTAATTTTTTCTCAATGTGTTTAATAGCTCTACATTGACGCAAAATGAGCAGCAGAAGCCCCAGCAGATTCAGTGCCAGGGACATCCCAGTACAGGGAGACTCAGAGTTGCAAGATGTTGTAGCTAATTTTATGAAACTAACAAGAAGGGACCTAAGCAATTTAATTAGCTATACCATTAGCATTTGTAATGCTAGAATTCAGGAGCTAATTGCTTATGTCAGTTTTCCGACCAGTGGAACCCACGCCGTTCCCCAGGTGCTGGGTCAATTAGCTCTGCTGTGCCACCACAAGGCACAGTTAGAAGCCTCAGAGCATGAAGAACAGCTCATGGCTCTGCAAAGCTGTTACTAAGCTCAACAAGAAACCAACTTCCACCTCAAGCAGATGGTTGGCTTATTGAAACATCAACTCTCACAGCTTAACCAACAGAGTGAGAGTCTACAGCAGGATAATGATGTCATGAAGTCACAGCTTTATTTCCCCTTGTGTCTCACAACCAAGGACCAGCATGACCAGGTGAGCGTGGCAACCAGTCCAAAGAGACATGCGCTGACCAAGGCAGGTTTAAGGAGTGAGAGTAGGCTAGTTCCCAGAGAGGTTGACAGCCCTGACCCCTAGACAACCAGATGCCCCGGTCACATGCAAAGCTGTAGCAGCCCTCGCCCAGAGGCTAGAGAGCCCCCAGCAATCTCCTTCTGAGATCCTGAAAGCATAAATGATCGCCAGGCAGCTCAAGGCAGTGGAACCAGGGAGACAGTCAGGAGTGACAGAGTTCAGCTTGAGCTTAGAGCTTGAATCCCTAGCAAGGGACATAGAACGCTTTGATCCAAACAACCAGGAGTCAACCATTGATGATTACCTACGGGAAGTCAATCAGTGTCTTCTTGATCTTCCACGCCCCTCAGCACGCGACAAGCTTAAGATGATTTGGAAAACTACAACCAAGAGTGTCCATGTCTTCATGGAAATGTTTACATGTTATGTTCATTGAAAACAAAACATAATGTTGGTGCAGTAGTAGTTTAAGCGGACTGTGTTCGTTTATTGTTAGATGAAGATCAGAACACATTTTCAGACCAATTTATGCAGAAATCCATGTAATCCCAAAGGGTTCACATACTTTCTAGCAACTTTATATTACTATGTGTCACCAGTGTTTTTAAGAGCTTGATGACTCACCTGGTTATCTGTTGTTGCACTACTTCCAGCTTGTTTTCTAACTCCACCTTCTGCCTCAGAGAGATGACAGGTGGTAGAGGGAAAATAGGAGAAGTGGAGGAACAGTGAGAGGTGGAGGGCAGGTCAGGCACCTGTTGAGGGAGAGGCTGAAAGGGAGATGAGGGGAGACTGTGGGAGCAAAGTGCTTCTTGGCCTCCCTGTTCTTCTTGGCTGTCTGAGCCAAATATAAAGATGTTGGACACCCCTGAAAATGCAATGGGTTAACATACAGATACTCAATGATACACATATTTGCAGGTAGAGTTGTCTGCAGTAAGGCTATATTATGGTCTCATTTTATTCATATGTTTCATTTGTTATTTACACCTACCTGTTAAATCATTGTGTATCCCTTCTTTCCTGTCAGTCTCAAGGAACCTTGTACTGTTTGTGGCAGCAGCATGAGTTATGGAGGTCTTTGCAGGGCTTTCTCCCTCTGAATCATCCTCTTCATTCTCACTGGAGAACACACGGGCATATCTACAGAAGCACTTAGTTCAGAGTTTAATATTGAAATGATTAAAGTACAGTACAGAAAATGTTATTGTATGTTTTAGAGTAAATACACAATCTTACAGTGTATGTTTATGATCATCTTTGTGTTGACTACGCTGCTCCCAGTTGCTGTATCTTCTCCTACTTCGGTTAGCACCTCTCAGTCTCTTTGCTGAGGTGGTGTCACCTGAGAGATACACATCAACAGTCACCGTAGGTTTACTACCTAAAGAAATTACTTAACTTCACAGTAGCAGAGTACTTGAAGTTTATTAAGACCCAAGGTCTAGATCAAGAAGAAACTCTCATATATTGCCAACAACAGAAACAGCACCAGTGCTTCTCCTGTACATATACTTGCACACGGCTATTATTTTAGAGAATTATCTTATTCTTCTGTCTTTTATTATGGAATCTAGAGTTGTCTCCCATCTAGTCTTTCACTTTCATTCTCTGTGCTACTAAAGAATAGGCCATAAGTCAAACTATCAGTAAATTTGTTAACTCTTTCAAATTTCTAAATTTCAACATATCTCTTTCCTTCCGTAGTGTGGAAAGAAGGAGATATGACAGTTGCAGTCCCACCTTGACCAAAATACATCTTTGCAGATGTTATCTTGTCTTTACACAGTATTTCTGAAAAGCTACCTGTGTGCGTAGAAGATAGTCTGTGTGACTGCGGTGGTTTGGTGTATCCTTCACAGTCTGACTCTGCTCCACTCAAACAACCAGCAGCTTCAGAATTTGCCTATAGATCAAGGGAGAGCAAAGAAAAAATAAAATGATTCAGACTAAAATTCCAGCTATCCAGCTTTGACAACTCATAATGTGACCTGTTGTCACTGAACAGCATTAGGAACGTACATCTCTGAGATTGAAGGTGATATCCAAGTTTGACCAGAAATGTTCAGAAAATTCAGGATACATTTCAAGAACCTGCAAATACAAACATAAAGAGAAAATGATATAAGATTAATTTTATTTTAAACAGCAAAAACTGTGTTCATGAGACTGACAAACTTACTTAAAAGATATTCATACGATTATAGAGGGACAGCAAAACACACACATACCTCCAGCATCTCATCTCTGTGTATCTTGTGCAGATCACAATAGGTCAAAGCTCTGACATCAGCACGTGATTTCCCTGGCAGAATATACGTATTGATGGGCTCGCCAAAGATATCATTCTTACCTGGACAAGAAGAAAATTAGTAGTAGTTGTGCATTAAGGTAGTGTAGTGTTTTTTTTAATTGTTTACAAGCATTGGACAATACTGGAACTACAAGTCTATACATAAATTTCAATGTAGCTGCATTAGAAATTCACATTTTCTGCATCCTTCTGTTTTGTGTTTTTAACTGTTTTGAAACAAAGTGTCTGACTGAGAAAGAATGTAACACTGAATGAATTTTGTGTGAAAACAAAACAAAAACTTTGGTGACAAAGGAGTTTACCAAGGCTTGTAGACAATTGAAAACATCTAAAACTTACTGACTTTGGATGAAGACCCTAAAATATACATAGGCTAGCTTATATTGATACCTACCCAGAATAGCCAACACCACATCTTCTTTGAGGATTTCTATGGATCCTCTGGCAATGAAATACAGGTCCGATATCAGGTCACCAGCATGGACCAGGGTGTCACCAGGAGGAGCATGGGTGGTCTTAAATCTCATGGCTAGTGCCCTAAGACAGCCTTTACTGGATCCTAGACACCATGATAAATCCAGTTCAACCAGAACCATGTTTTCTGTACTTTTATCAAGTTGTTGAAACGTTCCTGCTCTAACATCAGCTGATCAGGATATAATATCATAGAATATAATACAGAATAGAACAGTAATAAAATAATGAAAGATAATCTGGAAGGCGAAATGTCACAGTAAAAGGGTAATAATAGGACTACCTTTGAAAGCTTTACAGTTCTGCAGCAGTGACCTGTTGAGGTGGAGACAAATATCTGCCTGGAGACATTCAGGAAAACCTTCTAAAACCTGGAGAGCATAGAAAGCAGCAGAACAAGTAACATATAGACATCAACTGACCAGACTCCTTTTGAATGAAGACCTATACATCATGCCTTGAAAAAGTAACCTTAAAGACAACAATGTTGGATGAAATCATAAATGTTGACTGTTTAAATTGATTAACTGGCAGCTGGTTTACAGTGTACAGCTTAGCTTTGGAAAATCTAAGTTTGGCTAAACAGGTTCAATAATTTGCCTGCAAATTTGCTGATATTGCCTGAACAAAATCTTTTATGTTGATGGTGAAAATGTTAGAAAATGCCAAACATATTAACTCTAAGCCTATTGTTTTAAGAATACCAGACATCATTTCACACTCACAGCATTCATATCAATCCCATTAGTGTATGACCATGCGTGTTGGAAGTACTCCTCCAGTCGCTGTCTTAGAGGGTTGGGGATCTGGTGTAAACGGATGAACTCTCGAACTCTCATCATCTGGGCATGGTACCGCGCCGTACCAGAGTACAACCGCTGGATAATGGCTGATACATTACCAAAAATACTGGCATACATTAGAGCTGAAAGAGATACAGAAAGGTATTAATCCTTAAAATGTATCATGGGTGTTTTATTCATCTGCTCCTAGTCCTGTATAAATGATGAATGTTATGAATGATTACTAACCTCCAATGAGCATGACGCTAATGGAGAAAATCTTCTCAGAGTTGGTGTTTGGGGAAACATTGCCAAAGCCTACGCTGGTCAAACTGCTGAAGGTGAAGTACAGAGATGTAACGTATTTGTCTCTAATGGAAGGACCAGACCCGATGATGGAGTCATTGTAGGGCTTCCCCAGCTGTTCACCCAGCGCGTCCAACCAGCCGATCCCAGCAGAGGTCGACCGCTCCACACTACCTATGGCATACCTAGGGTAAGAAGTCAAACACTATGCAAACACTGTACTCATCAACATGCATAGCATTTTAAACACTGCATTGTAAAACCATATACATGTTCTGTTACAACTGTCATGTTACTTGATTGATGATTATTGTGAGTTTTATGCAGAACACTACAGTATAAAATACATAAATGTACCATATGCAGGCCAACCAGTGGGCAATGAGAGCGAAAGTGCACATCAGGAGGAAGAGGACAGCTGTGCCATACTCGGAGTAGCGGTCCAACTTCCTGGCTACGCGAACCAATCGCAGTAATCGAGCAGTCTTCAGTAAACCAATGAGTGTGGTCGTCTGTTAGAAGCAGCAATATTTCTTTGTGACTAGATGAAAATGTAATGTGTGGGAATAAACTATATAAATAACTTAAATAATGAAATTCTATGTTCTAGACGTTCTTGATCTCTGCCCTACCTCTCCCTCTGCACCTCCTCTAACCACCTCCTCCTCCTCTGACCGATAGATGAGAAGGTCGAAGGGAATGGCTGCCACCAAGTCGATAAGGAACCACCCTTTGAAGTAGTGAACTGCAATCCGAGTAGACTGGCTGACCACCTTGAGAGACAACACACAAGCATTAAGCATCATGTGATGTCACGTATGTATGATATCAGTGAGAGCAGTTTGAAATCAATAGGAGAGTTTAATTTGTGTAAAGATGGTCAGGTTTTCAAACTAATTATGAATAATCTAATTACCAAACGAAACTTGATTTGTAGACTGTATGGACATGTTAGGAAGCAACTAAAGTATACTAAGTTATTTGTTTTATTACTTAACAGTTAAAAATTAAAAAGCATCAGTCATCTGAGCAGTCAGCTAGTTGTTTAATCAGATTCGTTCACCTCGTCATTAGAGTTAACATATGTGGTCCTGAAGTTGATGAGGATATCAACAATAAACATGATGTCCACAATAAGATCCACCACATCGAGGGGGGAACAGGAGTAGCCACAGGTTTGCATGATTGCTTCCTCCTGGTCACTTAAAGAAAAATGAATCAATGCATTTATTATACCATTTCTCTCACAAGGGGTAAAATATGACACTAAAATAAATAAAACGAAAGAATGCTGCTTGAGTGTTTTGTTAAACTGATTTTCTGTTTAAAAAAAGACTAATTATATTAATAGATGTAAACAACAACTGACATACATCCAGTGTTTTGCACATATAATGCATTGTACATTTCCATTTGCTCCAACGTGTGAGTGGTTACGTTTACAGTATATCGTGCAACTGGTTGAATACAAAACCACATTTCTTTCCACTTTTTCCTTAAAATCATAATGTTCGAAAGTGAAAGCTAAAACAAACCTCAGGAGAAATGTAGCAGAATAAGGAGTGAAAATTGCTGTATAAATGACTAGGAGCAGAATCACCCAGTCCCACACAGCTTTGAACGGGCTATAGTGAAGGATGGTCCATTTCTGAATCCTTGGAGTTTGTAGCTTATATTCTGGTAACACATCATCACCCAGAGAAAGTACCTAGAGGACAGTGATAAAGATATTAGTCTAAATAGTCTAAGACTAAATTATATTTACAGTTGTTCAGTTGTTTACAATGATAGTTGCCTTATTTTTTGTTAGGCATTTGTTTAAGCAATAATACACACTGATTATTGACAAACTAACATGCCTATGCATGCACATCAACAAGAAATATAGGATTTACACACACACACACACACACACACACACACACGTAGACAATAGAAAGCGAGCTGTGAACAGTATAGTTGATAAGCAGCAGGTTTTCATCCGTTTGGGATCTAACGTGACAGCGTTAAAGCAGGCGTTAGCACTGCACAACAGCAGCATGAAGATAGAAAAGAAAATGACATTTAGTAACAGCAGTCACCCACTCACCTCATTAGTTACTACTGAATAGGTAGGAACACATCTCTTCACTTTGGTGTTTCTATGGTCACTTCCCAAATCTGACAGACCGTCCTGAGACCCAACACTCACCAAAGACATGGTTCATCACTTTATCCTTGTCTCTGTCGAGTTTCCTTCTACTTTTCTCTTTTTGTCTTTTGCTGCAAAGATCTTTTTGTAGTTTGTACATATATCCCTCTTCCTTCTTCTCTTCTGGATTCTCTGAGTGTGGCACTCTCTCCACCCAGTTTGCCTGACGCCTTGTGGACGTTGGTTTATTCTTCACCCTATGAAGAGTCTTTACCTTTTGCAAGTCTTTAACATACTGTACGTTGTGGTCAGCTGGCTGTAAAACTTTTTGAATAGTGATCTCCTTCGACGCACCATCAATACATCACTTGCTGAATCATTCAGTGACGCAGACCGTGTGGGTCTTCAGCAACTGGCATCTTGCAGGTGAAAACAAGACCACAAAGTGATGAGCACCTCCACCTGAAGTTGGAGCTTGAGCTCTTCCAGTTGCAGTCAAGACGATTATTTCTGTTCATTGCCATATTACGGAATTAAAGTAATCAGTTATTTTTCATTGAGCTAGTTTTTAATCTCTCAGTATCTCTCATTTCTTATCAGACACGGTCCCACACACGGATCCATGCTGCCCCTCTCATGACATCACTCCCTCGCTCTCCTCCCACTTTTGTCCTTCCCCTTTTTTTTTCCTCTCCTACTTATTGCTCCATCATGGAGTGATGCAAAATGTACATTGCATAAGAAAAACAGTGAATGTAGTCCACGCAGAAATGCTGTTCAGCAGAAAAATACTGCTAAAATGTTCCAGATAATGAAATTAGCGTGGCTTTAAAGCCTGAGCTGCTGCGACTTTGTTTAGAGAACCATGGTTGTTGGCTACACTCAGGTTTACATGAAACTAACAGTGACGTGAAGTGACTTTGCTGGTGTAAATTAATGTTATTTTGGATAAGGTCCACTGCAGCGCCTCAAGCTTCCAGATGTGCCCTCCTAATTATAGCTAACAATAGCCTGTCCAATCAACGCACACATACACACCTGTGCTATTTCCACAATGACAGCATAATTCCTGACCTTGTCTCTTCATCCCTTTTTCTCTGTAATGGAGCTAGAGAGAAAATGATTTGATGAAGGATCAAACCATTATCTTGTGAAAAACTAGTCTCAGTGTAATTTGAAAAACACAATTGTATATATCATAGCCAAAAAATATTGGTCCAGTTCTGACACACAGCAGTGAAGTTTAGGTTTAAACTTTACAGCAATTTAAATAGCTAGTGTTTGATAGGGTAGATAGTTTGGTTCAGTAGTGTTGGTTTTAAACCGTATTTAACCAAATGTAACCTAAAAGACAATGGTGTCCCACTCTAAGAGAGCAGGTGACTTTCACAGCAGCACTGAATGTCAGTGATGTCATGGCTAGTAAAATATAGCCATCACTGGTGACCCCCCTCATTAATCATGTGGACGAGAATCTGGCCCACAGCAGAACCTCCTCCCACGTTTCTCTGTACCCTTCAACCAATACGCCTGAGAGTGAACTGTGACATTGGCGGTGATGATGCTGTGAGAAAGTCTGCCTCCCCTTGTCAGACTTTCAAACAACTTCTGCTCTTTGCTTGCTTCCTATACTAGTCCAGCGTTTTGCTATATTGATGGAATACAAAAAAATCTAGTGGTTGGCTCAGTGCATCCAGACTCTTTCTTCTTACTCACCCTTCATAGTGGCTTCACTAGTTAGAATACCTTAAGTCTGTTTCACTTCACACCTACCCTGAGTGGGCTTGTTAGGTGAACAAACGAAGAGGTGTGAAAGGACGTGGAAGTCACACCTCTAGTCACTATGCCTGCCACCATTACACGATCATTTCGTGTGCTCTTGAATTTTCTTCTGAGGACAGATGAAAGAACAGCATAATAAATGGGAGACAAGCGTTTGAGGCCATGTGGACATTGTTGTCTTCAAACAAGTGTCCTTTGTCTTTTAAATGGTGATACACTGCTGGTACTGGACCTGAGGCTTTGCTCCTTTTGTGGTGGAACATCTTGTGTAGTGTCTGTGTTTGTTTTTTTTTCTCCGTTGTGCAGCTCTTCACTGCATTGGGTCACATACACTGTTGATTTTCTTGAGCTTTGTTGTCCAGTCTTTTGGGTGAATGAGCCTCTGTTTGTGGATTGTAAAGCTGTCCCGATTCATGTATATTGTATTCTGCTGTGAATTCCTGACACTGTTGTCCTGCTTTGTTTGTATTTGTGCCTTTTATATTTATATAATTTTATACAAATTTGCTCGCGCATAATGTATCATATTATATCAAACAAAAGTGGTTGAATTCGCATCACTTGGAGTGTGTGAACCGTGGACTGTGACTGACCTGGGTGACTTTCTCAGTAACATGGTGCGTTCTGTCGATCAGTTTGCAGGGGGGTCTGATTTCACCAGGAGGTAATGCCACAAACGCATCAGTCTTGATCAGTAAGCTCTGGGTCATCTGGCGAGTGTGCGTAAACCACACACATGTGCATGGACACCCACACATCATAACAAAACAAACACACAAAGAACAGCACATGTTAAATTATTACATTTTCAGTATTCAGCATTTACGTGTGTGGGGGAAATTTTCAGTATGTTTGCATACGCTACCTGACTGTTGGTCCTGCAACGCAAATCAGTGTCTGATGCCCGAACTGGCTCACTGCTCTTTCTAGTGGTTATCATACCAGCTGAATGGGAGAAGATTGCATATGTTGTTGCATATATAGAAACGTGTGATTATCAGAAGCAATGTAGTAGGTTTTCCATGATAAACGAGGATGGTTTCAGAAGTACAGAGGCCACTGACTACTCAAAGAAAGTTCCAGCTTCCAGATTACTGGAAACCCGTGTAGACATGCAGCAGAAGACAGATGTGATTTCTCAACTACATCAGGCCGCATCTCTTTCAGTAATGATCCCACAAAGGATCTGGTTGTACGGAGGACATTCACACACACTGACTGAAATAACAGTCCTACCAACAGGTGTTCCCATGTCTGCAGGGAACTTGTGATGGTCAGTTAGAATAACCATTGGCTTTTTGTAATAAAAGTACTTTTATTACCAGTGCAGCTGTGTCTCAGATGTAGCCTCTTTTCCCAGTAACCCTGCCCACTCTTGACGTCATCTACAGAGGAGGAATGTTTTAAACTCCCACAACTGCCATCAAAACTACTGGATGCGGGGTTGATGCCGAAGGGACTGTCATCGTCTCCCTCTTGGCCACTCCCATTTTCCTCTCCCCTAGAGAAAATGTTTCAGATAGATATCAGACATGACTACTTCATAACATGTCTACTTTTTTACAGTTTTGTAAAACTATATGTACCTTTGCAGATGTGAAGAGGCGAGTGGTAGAGCCACTGTTGGAGGTGCAGAAGATGATGCTATTGGCAGACCTGTGAGAAAGCCCCGCCCTCTCCTTCCTCCTCCTGCTGATCTGGTTCTTCTGTCCCACAGAGAGCCTTCTCTTCTTTGTCTGTCTCCCTCGCTCCTTCGCCTAGGTGCCACCAAAACGTCCCACTCTCCTCCACTTCCTCCTTCCCCTCGTTGTTTCTCCTCCTCATTCCACAACAGTAGTCCAGCCCCAGACTCTGCCAGCTGTTTCCTCTCAGGGAGGGACAACAGTTTGTCCAGTGCCACAGACTCGTGACCAAGTGGTAGGAGTTCAGCGCGATTAGAACCCAGTTCTGTGTCCTGAGATAGGATGTCTGAACTGGTGCTGAGGGAGCGAAGGAGGGGACGCAGGCGCTGCCGCCAAGCTAGATGGAGAATAAGCAAGAGATTAAGGATTCATGCAATGCTTTTTCCTAACAAAATATGGTAGATCACAACTCTACAGTGGGATACTAAGGCAAATCTAATTGTAAATATCTGATAGGGTTGAAAGTTAAAACATTTTATTTGAGGAAAGCTTCTCCAAGGTAATACTAGCAGAAAGGTTTAGAGGTTTAGTCTGTGGATGGTAGAAACTAAGAAACTTTGGGGGAACTAAGTGATGATACTGAAGAGGTAAAAATCTAAATCTAGAATGTTACTGTGGTGTTGTGGTTAACACTCACAGCTCGAAGCATCTGTGTTCAAGTTCAACCGAGTGCCTTTCTCTGTGTGTGGGTTCTTTAGGTAAAACATTATTGTTGTTGTTTTTTAATGTTAAATATGAAGTTTTAATACATAAGTAGCACCTATATACTGTAGGTGACATGAGTTTCATTTGAATTCAGTCAGGACTGTGTGCATTCACCATACCCATGGTCAACCAGGGTAGTCGCAGCACTCTGTTGAGCTCCCTGGCTGGTGAGCTGTTTATCGGCCGGGGGTCTGTGGGAAGCTCAAAGTTGAGAATGAACATGATGACGAGGCCATCTTCATTCTTCACCGGAACCACATCTATTACACAGTGGAAGCACACTCCTGCCAGAACATAGTGAGAGAGACACAGAAGCTAGACGTGGTTTGACATGACACCAGACACAAGTGCGTCAAACTGGGATTGTGTGTAATTCTGAGCATTTCCTCTAGATGGCAACAGCAGGTAGAGAAATGAATATGTGAGCAAAAATCACAAGTGCAATGCAGTATGCATACGTTTATTTTAATCTTTGCACTCAGTAAGTTTTTGTTGTTGATGTCCAGCACCACATATGAATATGAAGTAATGTAAGAAGTCACAAATCAATCAATAGTTTGATACAGACTCTAAAAAATATGAATGAAAACTAATTGGAGATAATGGCTTATTTCCCATTTTAATGCTGCCCTTGATTAGAATGAATAATAACAATAATAAATGAATGCAAACATGTTATGTACTGTAGAAGCTACAAACTACGCACAAAGTGTTGAACAATTTTAATAAACCAATATGTTTTCACACGTTATTAATTCAAACAGGTTCTTGCTCTGTGCTCTATAATGCAGTGCAGCTGAGCAGGATGGATTTCCGTAACTATATGCCTACTCATTCTACCTTTATAATCACATCACAGCAGCAGGACCACACCATCTGCTATAGAGCAGACACACACAATTACAATGTGATAATCCTCAAACTGATATTGAGGTTAAGTCCTAAGGTGTACTGACCTTTTGGAAAACTAAAATTACTAGATGTTTGAACTTAACGACTGATGACAGGATGAGGTAGACCACAATAATCAGACCAAGTTCTCTGAATTTCATGCAGGCGGGGGAGAGGAGACACAAGTGCATTAATAGTTCAGGAAGCTGGATCGAGCTTTTCTCCAATATGTAAAAAAACAACACTGTCTCAGGAAATGATATATACTGTATCTGTTATGCATTCATTTAGATTTTTATACTCACTGTCACTCTAGGTCATAAAAGCTTGAATCTGAAGCAGTGCACTGTTAAATTTCTGTTCAAACTAAATGACACTTATTCATGAGACACACAAGCATTTCTTGAATTTCCAGGATTGCAGTCACGACCTCACCTATACCGAAGTTTTCGGTAGAATTACTTATGTTGTGTATGTATGTTTATAGCCCCTTCACTAAAATGACTCCAAATTAATGGCCCCTGGTTCTTTCATTTGCCCCTAATGAACCAAAGCCATAATAACAATGGTTGTCATTAAACCATGGAGTCAGTATTAAGTGACAGTGTTAACAGTTACATATAACGGTTACTGTGAACACTTAGTAGATTCGTCTGGAGCTACTTTTTTAAGCACTTTTAATAAATTGCAGCATTGTGTGTTACCTTCAGTCGCATTAATACAGCTACAACAAACACGTTTCCTGCTGGGCGTGGGAATGTGTGGACTGTGTGTGTGTGTTTTCTGAGGTCGGTGAAGGTCGGTGCCTGTCTTTAGGGACAATGGAATAAATAGGATCACAGTTTTCATTAGAGCATAAGTACCACATCAGCCAGAAGATGTGATAAACTAGCAGATTAGAGATTAATGGAAACAGTCAAAAAGATTATCCAGTCCTCCCTCACACGCTCACGGACACACATTCCGTCTCTTACTGTTTTGCTCCATGCTCTTCTACCATCTCTACATTTTAAGTTCTCAAAGAGTCACTGAATAGTGAATTGCGTTTTATTGTATTTGCACATTTACCCCACAGCTGCTGCTTCTGTGCACTCTGTGTTTATTTATGGTTGATTTAAGACCTCTCTGAAGGACAATCAACATATTCAGCCTATTCAACTTTCATATATATATATAGTGACAAAAATTGTGAATTGTTTGCACATTTTGTGCATAAATAAACATATGTAAATGTGATATAATCTTCCTAAAAGTCTAAAAAAAAACGTATTGCTTCACTCATGGTTTTTAACGTATTTAACGAATCAAACCCAAATCCTGATTCTCCCCAGCAGTACTTTTGTTTTCATATTGTTTGTTCCATCACTGATGTAGTATTGTGGTAGTTGATATTTATAGTTCTGGTAAAGGTCAGATTACGTTTCCTGACCAATTCATGCAGACGCTAAATTACAGGTAGTTATTGAATTTTTTTTTCCTAGCGTCTAAGGTATTAAACAAGTTACTGACACTGTCATCATAACCTGGGCTTAATGAATTCACACATGAAATATTAGTAATTGCAGAGGCAGACAGGAACACACCCAACCTTCTTTTGTGAAATATCTCTTGTCCTTGTATCAGCATACAGCAGTAATTGCATATTT
Source organism: Macropodus opercularis (assembly GCA_030770545.1). Taxonomy (NCBI): domain Eukaryota; kingdom Metazoa; phylum Chordata; class Actinopteri; order Anabantiformes; family Osphronemidae; genus Macropodus; species Macropodus opercularis. The sequence continues at coordinate 5,386,965 of CM061105.1, forward strand.
ACCAGCAGTTTGTGTGGAGAAACAGACCCTCTCTTCCTTCCAGGGTGACCTCAGTCTAATTCATTTAGTGGGAGAAGCTGTGAAGGTCCTCTTTAATCTCCATATAATCACCATGTATTCACTCTGTGTTCTCTTTTAATGGGTGACTAGCTTAGGGACTGGCAAAGGGTGATGACAGTCAAAATGGTGAAGTAAACCAAGGTGACACGTTTGTAAACTATTGCTCATGCTCCAATGTGCTTCTGTCTGTCTACAGTAACCACCACACAAGGTTCTCTAGCTCATTCGTCTTTAAAAATGTGTAAGTCGAAAAAAAACAAAAACCTCTGGGCAACTAACCAAAGTCCAGTGTGTTGGGTCAATTACGACGTTGTCTGTCTGACTCTAAATTATGAAGCACTTTGATGCCATGTCTAATTCAAACATTTGCGCACACAGCGACAGCAGAGCTGACCAGGGACAACATAGCGTCCATTGCGCTGCCCAAGGGCAATTCAATTCCACATATGACAGGATAAGGCAGGAATGGAACCACCGAGCTCATGATTGGCGACTGCTCTGCCTCCTCATCTACAGCTGCCTTTATCATTGTTCACTGTCATCTCCTCATAACACCTGGTAATTATTTTCCTCATTAAATTCTAATAAAACAACTAAATCTTTCCATTGCTATTCCAAACATTTTAGGCTAAATTACAAAGATCAGAGACAAATTAAATCTTTGAGTCCCAGTTCAAGGGACCTTTTATTGAAAATGAAACTATTAATGAAACTACTCCTTTTACATTGGATATTAGAATTCTAAATGTATGCTACATTATAACAAACCAGCTGGTGATCAGTAGTGTAACAGTGTAGCTTGCTGGATCAGCACACTGGCCCAATAAAGTAGGAACACTCTGTCCTAGACACCAGAAACACTGGCCTAACTGTGTCTGCCACTGTGATAGTGAGTGAGTGAGAGAAAATCTGAATCCTCAACGCCCCAGTGTCAGCATGATGATAAAACGCATCGTTCGAGTCCAGTGGTGTTATACAAACGCTAAGAATATAGCAAAGACGCACTGACACACTGGAGAAACGAACGCAAACATTACGTGAAGCGCTGCATCAGCTAAATCCACTGCTCCTAAATCAGAAATCAGTCTGCCTGCACTGTGGTGAAGTCATTTACCCTCTGGCCTCCTGGTCTTCAGGCAAAAGCAATAAACTGCTGAAATATAATTAAAAACACAATAACAAAGGTGCATGTCAGCAGCTGCTAAGATGACACATTAAATATTAATAGATGCAATTCTCTTTCAAGACCCTGAGGGAAAAAGAAGCCCCTTGTTTATTTCAAAACACAGACTGATTGTTTTTATCCATCACTTTTTTTTTTTAGAATCCACAAAATCCCTGTACTTATTTCAATCTAATAAAAGCGTTTCAAACAGCAGACTTCTTAGCAAAGAACGCGTTCGTTTAGAGTCTCACGACAGAAATCTTCCGTAACAAAGATCACAGGTTCCAGCAAGACGGCTTTTAACCCTTAGCTAGATTTCGTAGGAGTCTGAAGGGTTTCTGGATCCTTTGGCTTCCCCTACAAGAACTACCTTTGTGTTACAGTTCACCTTCTGCTCACGCGTCAGCTCCCACCTTTGTAAGTTTTGAGTTGCATATTGTAGCACAGTTAAGATCAAGTTTCTCTGTCATGTTGTCGTGTCTTATATCTTTGTTTTGATGCCGTGTATTGACAGATTTTGCACCGGAATCAGCTGTGTGTGCTTTCAAAGACACAAATGAGCAGGATCATACCATCTTTGGTGTAGAGGCAAATCTCCACCCTCCTCTCCTCCGCTCCCAGCAGCGCTTTGGCCATCTGGGCCACTGCCGGTCTCTTGGTGTGGGGTCCGTACAGGAAGCTACAGGTGCAGGGCTTCTGCATCACCTCAGCTCGAGTGTAACCGCACATCCCACAGAAGGCGTCATTACAGAAGATGATAGCACAGTTTTCCACCTGCGCGTTGGCGATGATGAACTTTCGATCTGCGAAACGAAAGGTGAAGAGGAACAATGAAGATGACAACGTTTTTTATTTTTGTATTTTTTTTTTCATTCCACAAATACTGAGGTCACTGCTCTGCCATCATTTCTATGCCACACTGTAATGTTCTCCTGTACATAATTCATTTTCCTGTTCTATGTGCATTTTGGAACAATGTCCAGTCAGTTACATTTGAGCACTTGAATATGACCACAATTAATTTGAGTGAATTCACAAATGATACAACATGCATAGATGGATACAGATTAAGAAAGAACATTTTTATTTTCCCTTTAGCAACATTTTAATCCACACAAAAACCAGTGAGTGAAGTAGGACTTAATAAAACTCCTGCAGATTTTGATGACATCTAGGAGTTGAGTGACAACCTACTTAAATTCTTGTTGACTACTTACTTTGTCCCTCAAACTTGCGGATGATCGTGTCTAGGAAAGTGTTCTGAGGCGCCACATGGCCCCGTCTCACCGGCATCGTTTACTGATTTAAGTCTTCTCCTGCGCTGATTGGTTGAGATTCGAGCCGTTCCGATTCGTTTCGCGCTTTTCTTTCACTGACATAAAATGTTGTAAAACTCCGAGCTGGTGGGTTCGTGGCTCATACGCTCCGCCCGTGGCGCCTCTAGTCCAACGCCCATCCTCTCATCCTCCTCTCTCCGTCCCTCCCCGCACAGCCCCGCCCATAATCACAATCCTCGCCTCTGATTGGTCGGAGTAACAGGTAACGCTCTTCAGGCCGCGGGTCTGCTAGTGGCGCTCGTTAGAGGATCGTAGACGAGCTGCTTGTAGAGTAATTTCACCGTTTCCTTTGGGGATTATTATACTTGAATGAACCTTAGATTTCATTTGTTCACTATGATTTCATGTGGGAGTTTGAATCCAGCTCTCTGTGACTACATGATAATGGTTTCTATGGACTGTTGTTGGTCATTTTGTTCTGAACAAGATCTAATAATATATATGGGAATAGATTTATTATAATTCATCATCAGCTCACATGTGATTTTAAGTAATATAATTCAGCGTTATTATAAATCTGCAAAGCGCTGCCCAAATTGGCATTAGTAGTGTTCTAACCTTGGCTCTGCAGTCGTGTGTAGTGATTCCAATCCGATAAATCTGTGGTGTTTACCAACTTCCCACAGGCTGGAGAAGCTGCCTGGACAGGTGTGGAAACGTTTCTACGAAACTTTGCCCCGACTCAACCTTCAGACAACTCTGACGTTGTATATCGTCACAAAGTGCCACCTGCTGGAAGAATTGTGTAATGAACCAATCAAACCACGTCATGCTTGAAAATAAAACTTTATAGGTATTTATACATCAGTGATTGGGATTGTTTTTATTTGATATTGTTCTTCTATTTACTATAACATTGTGTAATATAGAAAAGTTGTATTAGTTGTATGGATTATTTGGAAAGACACAGGAGCAAAGGGGTCAAATAGGCAGCAACAAGGTGCTTACAAATATTTAATGCCGACTTGTCAGAGCACACACATTTTGCAATGTAGATCTTACATTTGCTATGTTGTAATAGATCCACAAATTACACCTAATCACATCACACAACATCATGTCACAGTGACAGTTATTCCCTCATCCCTCCTGCCAGCCCTCTCTAATCAGATTTTCCTCTCTCGTGTGAGTTGTCTGTCTGTGGACACACGCAGCGAGCGCCTAGACTGACAGAAGACGAGTAAACACGACACACTGACAACCTCGCAGCGGACGGACTGTGGCTGCCACTAATAGAAACAAAGGTAAGCGCTTAGTTGCTGTTAGTGTCCTGACTTTCACAAATGGGAGCTCTGGAGCTGCAGGTATCAGATCTCTGCCGCTCATATGCAGCTGTATGTATCACAATGTATCATTGGTCACGTCACATTATATATACAGAATATTATGGAGCAATGCATTCTTACTATTGTATTACATTATTTCATTCTGTGTGGTACAGGGTGTTGCTTATATTTATAATCATAGATCGCATTATTATGTAATTTTTATCAAATGACCTGTTAGTGAGCCTAAAATAATTACTTACTGTATGTACACGTTGTACATGTGTATGCAAGTATATGTATGATGCATGAGGTGAAGGAAGAAGCTGCTGACGACTAATTAGGCATTGACGTCGAGTTGATTAGAACCTGTTGGCTCAGCACAATAGCCTCTTTAGTTGGAGCAGCTGTGGTTCACTTCATACATGGGAAACTAGCCACATATGATAATACACAGTTACATTTGAGAAATATTAATCATTGATAGTCATACATTATCACGGTTAGAATGTATGTGTTATACATACATAATGAATCCTGGGCATCTATATGTACAGCCATCTCTGCATAATCTGATAAGTACATTTGAGCCTGGCTCATGTGTAAGTGCCTATGACAGCGTTGTGGATGCAAACATGCATGCAACAATTTTTAAACATGGCAGAGAAATATTATTTGTTCGCTTTGGCTTTTCATTCACTACAATCAGTGATAAAACTGTGCCATCTCAACTATGCACACAATGACAATACATAGTTTAGATGGTCTGGCTCTGAATGGAGCTTAACTAGAAGCTATTTAAACAACCAACAATTTGAGATCAGCCTTTGTCAGAAGCGTGTCTAGTAAATTTGACTAGAGCAAAGCAGTGGCATGAGGTTTCATCACACATCAGTTCTGCGTGTGCACCTAGTCGTGTTGATCGGTCTGTGTGTTGTGTGCCCTGCAGGATGTCTGGTGCTGCCCAGGAAGAAGAGGAACTGCCTGCAAATTACACAGGTTTCAGAGATAAGCTGAAAAAATGAAGAACAAATGCTGTAACATCGATTTAGCCTTAAATAGTATAATGTACCTTTAGTTAAAAAGCTGTGAATGTTGTGTCTTATGTAGTACGTACGTATAACCAAGTTACTATGGATTGCGTAACTGACATCAGCCCAGTTCAAAATGTGGATTAGGCTTAGGAATCATCTTTATTATTTGTTCATGCGTGTCACCAGGTCCAAAAGGTGTGATCAATGACTGGCGAAAGTTTAAGCTGGACAGCGCGGACCAGACCGTGCCGCAAAGCAAGAGAGAGCTGCTCAGACAAATGTCCAGCCCTCGAGAGGATGACAAGGAAAGACTCAGCAGAAAGGTGAAATCACAGAACTTACAGTTTACAGACTGCTTTTACCAGAACACAGCAGCAACCGACAGAACGTGCTCTCACTTTTTAGATGAGTGCTCAGGAGTATGAACTGATCCAAAATGAGGACGAGCAATGTCTGAAACGCTACAGGAAACAGTGCATGCAGGACATGCACGAGCGCTTGAGCTTCGGTCCAAAGTTTGAAGAAGTCCACGAGCTGGAGAGTGGAGAAGCCTTCCTGGAGGTCATACAGAAGGAACATCGCCTGACCGTGGTCATAGTCCACATATACCAGGACGGTGTCAAAGGTCAGATGCTTTGTCTCCACTATGTAATCTCTGGGTGGTTGTAATAAGATGTGGTTCACTGACAGTCACCCACGTGTCCTGTGCCAGGCTGCGAGCAGCTGAACTCATCTCTGGACTGTCTGGCGCGGGAGTACTCCGCTGTGAAATTTTGTCGTATTGATGCTGTGGCGACAGGTGCTGCTGAGCGCTTCTCCTCCGAGGTCAGTGGAAAAGAGTAACGGCAACAAAGCAGGATAGATTCTAGTGATGAGTACACAGTTTGTTCGTTCTAGCAAGAGTAATAGGATGTGTTCAAAGGTGTTTCAGAAACACTCTGAGGTGTTCGAGTCTCAAAACATGTGACACTAAGAACTAAAAACATTTTACAATAAGCATGTCTGAGTAAGTATTGAAATATAAGTCAAAGCTTTGTGCAGAAACGTTAATGTAAAATATTATTAGCAAAAGAAAAACAATGAAACCCTATCAATACTAATAACTAAAATGTTGAATTATTATATAATTCCAAACAGGTTTCAATTAATTTCTAAATATCCACACATCCTACAAAGACTTTGACGTGTAGTTGTCGAGTTCAGCTACTATTCATCTTCATTTCCTGGAAAATCTGCTGTTGTTTCCCACCATCCCAATAAGTGAAGGTTAATCATTTTAGCTGACAATACCTGACAATACCTACAGTAAATCAATGAAAAGCCTGGTCTTATTTTTTTGTTTGTTTTTCTGTTTGGCTTTCTGTCCCCACATCACACTAGATTTAAAAGCTTGACAGGCAGCTCAGTGATTACTCGTGATTAGTGGAATAAGTCCTGGCTGTGTCACCTCCACTACTAATCGTCCTTATAGACAATTTGAATTCACTCTTCGTGTCTTTCCAGGTTCTTCCTGCCCTGTTAGTGTACAAGGCTGGCGAGCTGCTTGGTAATTTCCTGTCTGTTACCAAACACTTGAGTGAAGAGTTCTTCGCCACAGACGTGGAGGCGTTTCTCAATGAATATGGCCTCTTACCCAAGAAGGAGTTCGCAGCGTGTGCTGATGATGAGGATGACGAACACGACGTGGAATAACAAAAGGGAAAAGGAAAGAGGAGAGGGTGAAAATGGACAGAATGGGTTGAAAAGTTCTGTGATGGTGAGTGAATAAATCAGGGATCTAACAGTTAAGGGCAAAGGCAGTTGAAGGGGAATCAGGTGGTGAAGTGGCGAATTATTGTGGGATAGTCAGACACAAACTCAGACACAAGTAAACAAGCCATAGACATTGTGTATACAAAAAAACACAATCAGTAGTGAACATGCACTACATGACTGTATCTAGAAGCAGTTAGAATAACTGCTTGGCACTCGTATCAATAAAAGAAATCTCTTTATGAAAGGGTTTTGTGTCTGTTCCTGTGGTTTCAGAACCGAACTGTGCAGGTTTGAACACTGAAGGAGTTTCGATGCATAAAAAATGATGATGCACGCACTTTGACTAATCACTACTGGTTTAATAAGTCCTGTACTTACATGCAGAGACACAGACAAACAGGCTCAGCAGTGGTTCCCTGTTCCCAAGAGCAAATACGAACAAAACATCACTGTCGCAAATGTGTAAAGACTCTGTGCAGCGTTGAGTAAATGAAATACTGGCCGCTAGGGGGCAGTAGAGCAACATATCGAATGATGGCAGCTGTCGTAAAGCACCAAAAGAAGACGCTCACGGCTCAGCCCAGGTTCAGGTCGGGTGTCTGCAGCCTGGTCCTCCACGCAGCGCGAACTGATGACCGTGATTTAAATGTGAACAGTTTCTGAAGTCTTTACCCAAGTTATCCACTTTTGAGGAAGATGCAGGATGATGCGCGCTACCTCAAACGGTGAGGACGTGACACAGCTCACAGCAGCCAACGAAGTCCGTCAGCGCTGAGATTAACGCTAGCTAGCACCCGCACAAAGCCTTCAATGCAGCCAGGGTCGGCGATTTAGCAGCTCGCTGTTCGTCCATGGGCGGCGGTTCAACGCTGCCTTGCTACAATATCACGTTTTCTCGGCTGCCTTTGGAGGCGCCTTCGTATCGTGGCCTAGGAGCTTCCCTTACAACGCTGCTCCGCGGATCAGATCAATATACACACGTCTGCGTAATTCAGTCCTAAACTGACATGAATGCTTCAGGACAGACAAGCCTGGAAAGCACAGCGGTGAATAATGCAAATACCGGAGCTTAGGTCGTGAAATCAGTGCGAGGGTTGTGTTGTGTTGTGTTGTGTTGTGTTGTGTTGTGTTGTGTTGTGTGACTGCGCCCACACGACCGTGGAAAATCAACTGGCGATCCGTGGTTGTCCTCTAAGTCTGGCTGCGTTTGCTCCGGACAGATTAGACAGATTATTAATGCGGGGTTCGTCGGGTTAGCTCAACGAGGTAGCAGGCTACGATCACAAATAGCCTTACTAATAAAATAAATACATCTGTCTGGCAGGTGACCGAGCAGTGTTTTGCTATGATCCAGCCTCTCATGGCACCGTGTCAGCGCGTCAGGCGGTGTTTGTGCGGCTCGACCTCACTGGGCGTGTCTCTCTATGCATGTTATTGTTTTGCAGTGTATTAAGTGCTGGAACTGTCGATCATGATATCTGAGAATCGGATTGTGTACTTTATATTCCAGATTGTGTTGCCTGTCTGTATTTTTGTTTGCCTTAAAAACCCTCAAGTCAGTATGATCAAGGTACTATCAATAATTGGTGAAGGCAGTGATTGTAAAGGTTATGAAGACTGTGGAACAAACACTGCGTGTTCAAGATAATGTTGTATGTACTGAAGTGTGTGTTCGTCATCATCCAAAGCAAAGTGACTGCAGGCAGTTTGGACGTCCACCCCACGGAGAAGGCCCTCGTGGTCCACTATGAGGTGGAGGCATCCATCCTGGGAGAGAGTGGAGGTCAGATGGTGGGGGAACGCAAGGAGGGACAGAAAATGTGAGTGCACTCCCCCATTATTCTCCTGTTTAATTAATAATTCATCGCTACTTCATCTACTTATAATACTAAGTGATCTGTATGAGCTTGGCGTTTAACTTTTGTAGTCATGGAGTTTCTTCTGCTCCTTCCACATCCGCCACAATGCATTTACACAACCCTTAGGTCATGAACATTAGTACGTTTTTGTTACCGTTTGAATTGGACTGGTTTGATTCTGTCTGCTCTTTATATCTGCCATTAGGTAAAGGCAGTCAGCCAATTAATGCACATACTAAATGGCAGTGGTTTCACTTACTCAGCTCTGTTTTCAAATCTGTCACAAGCCAACTATTCTTTAATCATGAACCTTGTTTTGTGTCCTCTGTCTTTCCCTTTTTCATTTTTCCTCTAGTGTCCGTGTGAAAAGTCTTTCTCCTACCACAGATGTGGCAGCTTTGGCCAAAAAGGTGGTTGAGGAATGCAAGCTCATCCCCTCTTCCCGTTTGCCTCAAGTGGAGCAGCTTCTCTACTACCTGCAGAACAGGAAGTCATCTCCAGTGGTGGGCAAAGGTGATTCATAACAATATTACTGCACATGTCTTAGTCAGTCTTATGCATGCGAGACTGTACGTAAAGGCATAATTTAGTAATTTTGTTTCCAATAGTAATCCAATACTTTGAAGAGCTCCATACATATTTGTGTGTTATTTTTGCTTCAACATTATAATATTTGTTTGATTTTGGTTCATGTTTTTGTCAATCCAGTGGAGAAGAAAGAAAAGATGGTGAAACCCAGAGAGTTAACACCATTTGAAGGAATTGAGGTAACTTGTCATAAAGCTGACTGTTTAATTCAACTTTAACAAATCAAACAACAAAATCGCTCCACAGTGATAGTTTGTGTGTGTGTGGGTGTGTGTACATCTTTCTGTTTCATGTTTGTTTGTGCAGTTAAATGAAGAAGCCAGTATAAGCAGAGTGGATGAGTATGTGGAGCTGCTCTACGAGGACATCACAGAGAAGATCAGAGGCTCTGCTCTCATTCTGCAGCTCGCCCGCAACCCAGACAACCTGGAGGAGCTGCTGCACAATGGTACAGTTCCAGTCTACTATTTCTTTTGCTATGTTTTGTTAAAGGGTTTTATAACCACACATGTATTAGAATCTAGGTTATGGCAGCAGCAGATGAAGAAGTCTATATGTAGAAAACATTGTGTTATAATAAAACATCTATCACTGAATAGATATGTTTGGTAAAGCAACAAGTTGTGCCCATCTCAAGTAAATGGAGCACTACACTACCTACACCTACAGTGTAAGTCATCTCATATAAAGAACTGTGTGTGTCTGTGTAGAGACAGCACTCGGGGCTCTGGCCAGGGTACTGAGGGAGGACTGGAAACAGAGTGTGGAGCTGGCTTCCATCATCTTGTACATCTTCTTCTGCTTCTCTAGGTAACACACACACACACACACACACACACACACACACACACACACAGGCTCACACCCGTCGTGCTGTGGTTCTGTGTCAACATTTTACCCAGTGCATTTTCCTTTTCTCTAGTTTCTCCCAGTTTCATCGTGTGGTGAGTCATTATAAAGTAGGTGCGTTGTGTATGAGCATTGTGGAACATGAGCTGAAGAGATACGACATGTGGCGTGAGGAGCTGCACAAGAAAAGCAAAGCTTATATCCTCTATTTGTATTTTATCTCAGTGTTTGTCTTCCCTCAATATGCATAATGTGCACATGTTATTGGTGTATGTATGGTGTGTTCCTTAACCTGCTTGCGTACGTGAGTTAGCGCCAGACAATGGCTCCCTAAGAAGAGACCAAGGCAAAGCTGTAAAGAAATACCAAGGCCTTCTGGCCAAACAGGAGCAGCTCCTCAGAGGTAGGCTGGTCAAATTCAGCACAGCATTTATTTTCAACCAGGTTTTTCAAGGTGTTCATCCATTAATTATGTAAAAGTGTTCGCTCATAGCTTTCTTTATTAACTGCCTCTTTCAGTGTCTCTTTATTTGTTGTTGAACCTTGCTGAGGACACGAGGACAGAGCTGAAGATGAGGAACAAAAACATCGTCGGGCTGTTGGTCAAAGTTCTGGAACGGGACGATGAGGAGCTTCTGGTTCTGGTGGTTTCGTTTCTCAAAAAACTCTCCATCTTTCTGGAGAACAAAAACGACATGGCGAGTTGTCAAACAAACAAATCTTACCCAGCAAAGTCAAACAGCAACATATAGTGTTATTATCTGTCGAAATGTTTGAATGTAACGTACAACAAGTGGCTTATTGTCGTGCTTTGCAGGCTGAGGTGGACACGGTAGAACGACTCGCTCGCCTTGTTCCCTGTGACCACGAAGATCTGCTAAACTTGACTCTGCGCCTGCTGCTCAATTTGTCCTTTGACTCTGGACTCAGAGCAAAGATGGTGGAAGTCGGATTGTTGCCTAAACTGTGCACATTGTTGGGTAAATACTGATACTGAATATTGATTCCTCTTGAGACCTTCTGATTAATAACTACGATTATGTAGCACAGAATGTTTTTATGATTTTGTAGTGTCTGGTGTAAATCTAATTCTACTATCTGTGTTGTCTTGCAGGTGATGAAAACAACCGACTGGTGGCCATGCGCATCCTGTATCACATCAGCATTGACGACCGTTTTAAGGGCATGTTTGTTTACACTGACTGCATACCTCAGGTATAACCACAGAGCACAATTCCAAACGAACATTGGATGATAGTCGAGCCAGAGGTAAATTCTCCTGGTATGTGTGTTTGTCTAGCTTATGCAAATGCTGTTTGAATTTGGGGAGGAGGAAATTGAAGCTGAGCTTATCTCCATCCTCATCAACCTGGCTGCAAACAAGAAGAACGCACAACTTATGTGTGAAGGTGTATAAACAATCTCCACCACACCACAAATGATTTACGGGTTTAGTCTTAGATGGCTGATCTCTCTCTGTTGTTGATGGTCTCTTACTCTGTAGGAAGTGGATTAAAGATGCTAATGAAGAGGGCTCTAAAAATGAAAGACTGCCTGCTAATGAAAATGATCAGAAACATTTCACAACACGATGGACCAACCAAACCACTGTTCATAGTAAGTTACAATTTTCCAAATCCTTTTTCAACAACTATGTTAAAAATAGATTTTGTTTCCGGTATAATTGTTAAAGTTTAAATATTCTAGGACTATGTTGGGGACCTGGCAGCGGAGATCCGTGCAGAGGAAGAGGAGGAGTGGGTTCTGGAGTGTCTGGGGACCCTGGCTAACCTCACCATCCCTGACCTAGACTGGGAGTTAGTGCTGAAGGAGTACAACCTGGTACCTTACTTAAAAGACAGACTCAAACCAGGTACCGACTTAATAGTGCACGTAATGTTTAGTTCACATGTTGTGAATAACTGTACGTTACTCATATTAGTGACACTGAACAACAATGTTCTTACCCGGAACTCGCTTGAAATCAAATACATTACCCTTCCACTGTCACTGAAAAATGACGATAAGACACAGATCTGGAAGATGGAAACCTCTTTCAAGTGAGACTAACCCAAGACATCTCACTGTAAAGGGGCTTTCGTGTTGTACTGAATTAAGCATCTCAGTGTCTTGACAATCGCACAAACCTGCTCATTTGGGTTGTTTAAAGGCCTCTATTTAGTTATTCAGAATATCACGATGCACATCATACAGCGTCTAATTTGACAACATTTGTAAAAGTGTCTCTTCATTGTTTTGTGTCTTCCAGGTTCAGCAGAGGATGACCTCATCCTTGAGGTGGTCATATTGATTGGAACCGTTTCCATGGATGACGCTTGTGCCGCCATGTTGGCTAAATCTGGCATCATCCCTGCACTCATCGAGCTGCTCAATGGTAACGCATCCGCTTCTGCTTTTCTTCTAGATGTGATGCTGTGTCTCGTAGCCTAAGCTGTTACTCTGCCCTGTATTGAACTGTGTTGTAACAGGCTTTCGTGTATGTCGTTAGCCCAGCAGGAGGATGATGAGTTTGTGTGTCAGATCGTCTATGTCTTCTATCAGATGGTTTTTCACCAAGCTACGAGGGACGTCATCATCAAAGACACCCGTATCCTTCCCTAGTGACTCTAGGGTTTAAAGACCAATACAAATGTTGTAGTTGAATTGACATTCCCTGAAGTTGAGGGGAGTAAAGCTTTATACCCCAGGGTCCTGTGGCCTTTCTTTAACATTCCTTCCAGAAGCTCCAGCCTACCTAATAGACCTGATGCATGACAAGAACACTGAGATCAGGAAAGTGTGTGACAACACCCTTGATATTATTGCTGTAAGTAAAACATGTTGCAGACTGACGAAAAGCACAGTAGGATGTTACACATCAGGACAGTCAGCCGTTTCTCGGAGAAGCTCTTTGTGGTCAGTTCTATCTTTGTTCAACTTCCAGGAGTATGATGAAGAGTGGGGGAGGAAGATTCAGTCAGAGAAGTTTCGTTTCCATAACAACCAGTGGTTGGAGATGGTTGAAAGTCGACAAGCTGATGAGTCTGAACCGTATCTCTATGATAACGACAATGACAGGACTGACCTATTCTATAGTGCAGGTACTGTACAGGCTGGGCATGTTAACATGTTGACGTTTTACCAGTGCAATCACCACCTAGAAGAAGCTACATAAGGTTATTTGCTATGGTGCAGATATTGACTAGTCACATGTACGATGTGTGCATTTCCTCATTAGATGGTATAACTCCAGGAGACGGTTCTGTCAGTCCAGATTTCTTCTGTGACCCACAGGCACAAAATGGGGACTCGCACCTTATAGGGTAAGTAAACAGGAATTAAGATCAGAAAAACACCAAATGGTTTAAATTGAGACTGTATATTGAATGTAAAGAGCAGGTTAGAAAGTGTTGATCATCTACTGATCATCAGAAATTACAAATGCTACAGTACCTTAATAGTAAGCTCAAAAATCTGACACCATGTAAAAAGTGTGATGACTAATATTTTGGCAACGTTAGTTCTGTCATTATTTAAGAGGAACCCAGATGTAAGCGTTCTCTCTTCTTGCTTGGTTCAGGCCTACACTGCTTTGTCTCTGCCTCACAGCACCCGATGAAGTACTTTGACGTTGGTGTTGCTTCATCTGTGTAATGCAGAGCGTCACAAACATTTTTATCATTAGAGTTTTTGATTCCAGAAACTGAAGTCATTTCTGCTTTGGGCAGGCTGGGTGGGGCAGGGTGAGGATCCACCAGTCTCTGTTTTTAACTATGAGCTATAAGTGCAAAGTAAAATTCTCTTCAGAGGTTTCAGTCCTGCTGTAGGTTTATTTACATTTATTTTACATCTTTCAAGGTCACAAAGTCACTTATTCATTCTAACTGCTGGTCCTGTGTCTGTTCATTTGGCTGGTTTTATTTTTAGAGACGATGTCTTCGACCAGACGAGCTCGTCACCTGGACGACCAGCTACTGCCTACGGCTTCAGACCCGATGAGCAGCCCTTCTATCAGTATTCATAGACACATACACACCCAGAAACCGTCGGAAACTTGAGGACATAACGTCATTTCTTCTCTTTGTCATATTCTCTTAACGTCCTGTGTGTCACGTTTCACTACTGTCACCAAAATGAAGACACTGGTAAAAAGCTGAAAACTAAACTAAATACTGATCACAATACTAATGCCAGTGTTTACACTATTTATTAATGCAGTTCCTATTATGTTGGGCACGTGCGTAGTTAAGTCTTCCTAACCTACAGTCTGGAGTCTGCTAAGTAGAGCCTTAACATTTCTAATAACTTTTGCATGATTTGTGTAATAATAAAAAGTAACACTTGATATTTATTTCGTGTGCACTGAACAAACGCAACCGTCACTGTAAAATAAACACAACACACATTGAGCATTTACAGTACTGGCTGAGGTCAGGAGATTTGAGCTCTGAATGCAGCATAGATTCAAACCTATCATTGTATACTGTGCCATAGAGAGGAGGACATGATAAAACCAAACCTTTAGTTTAGTTTCTATGCAGGACGAGCTCCAGTACACACTGTATTACTTTAGGCATATTTGCACATATAGTTAAATTATGATGCATGGTTATGTTTGTGTTTTGTTATGTGCATTGTTTTTTTTAATAGTTTGACTTTATTGCTACCTAAAAAACTGTAAATAGGTTTTATTGCCTTTCATTCTCATTCTCAGCTAAAAGAAAATGACACGAAACATTTTAATATTCTATTGCATTCAATTGTGTCCTGTAAACTGCGATGACTGTGGAGTGTTCATGTTTTGTCCCAGGCTTTGTAAGGAGAGTTTTAAGACGGTTTCCGTTCTGTTTCATTAATCCTAATCCTACACGACAAAGGGAACAAGTGTTTGTAGTCTAGATTGTTAACAGGTGCATCCTGCTGAGCTTTGAACCCACACACATTTCTTAAAGGTGTCCAGAAACGCGGCTGTAAGCGAGTACTGTCTCTGTGTAAACTGCACTAAGCTTTACAAGTGTTAAGAGCTTGTTCTGACTCCACCCCAGGATCCAACAAATAAACTGAAGTGTCTTTACAAACATGATGTCTTTATTATTTATTTCTTAATTATTCATTTCACTGAGAAAAGAAAGCTGGTGTTACAAAAAAAAGTACAAAAATGTTACAGGATGTTCTTCAGAATGTAGTACTACATGTATTAGAAAGTTGATGCAATAGTATAAAATGTATTCAGAATCATTCACGTTGCTCCAATGAGCTGCATCAGTTAGGAGTTGTCATGGTGATGGGTGTCTCTGGCGTGTCGCTGCTGTCGGGACAGGGGCTGACTAACACCTCCACCTCAGTGATCTCTGTCACAAGATCTCTGATGAGAGCCACGCCGGCCAGTGACGGCTCAGTAGAACCTTCTGGCTGAGCGCAGTTGAGAACCTCCTCATCCACCTCTTCCTGGATTTCCTCTTCCTCTCTGTTCTCTTTTGCTTCTTTCTCGTTCTCGCCACCTTTCTCTTCAATCCTCTCTTCTGCTGCTTCTTCCTCTTTCACTCTCTCTTTCTCCCAGGTGTCTTTTATGTCTCCTGTCAAGTACACAGCTCTGTCAGTGATCTGCTGCGTGTCCATCTGTGCTGTGGAGCTACTACCAATCGCTTCACTCAGCGACCCAAGGCTGATTTTTCCTGGAACATCCGTAGAAGGTGGGGGGGATGGTGGCGGACTGGGCGGCTCACTGGCAGTGTCCTCTTGGTTGGAGGCTGCAGAAGGGCTGGGTGCTGTAGGCTGAGCACAGTCAGCAGGGACATCTGTGGATGGTGGCACAGGTGAGGTGGATGTCGACGACTCTGCGGGCTCGGGGTTGTCAGGGGTTTCAGGTGTTTTATGTACAACAGCTGTATCCGAATCAGGTGTGTCTGACTTAGAAGATTCAACTGTAGCTGAGTCTGCCGTCGATGCGTTCTCGACTCCAAGTTGAACTTCTTCAGTGGTTTCACCGAAGCAAGACGGCTCCATTGTAGAGTCGTCACTCTGCTGTGTCACAATGATCACGGGAGAACGAAGCACTGCGCTCTGATCCGATGTAGCACTTGACTGGTCATCGCCACAGTGTTCTGTCTCACTCAGAGGACCAATGGCGCCTGTGACCATCGGACCTTCCTTCTCCTTCTCAGAAGTCGATTCTGTCTTCTCCTCTTCTTGAGGTGCGGCTGAGGGAGAATCTCGAGGGTGAGCGGCCGGACTGTCCGGTGCAGAGCGCGGAGGTGTCTGTCCCAGCAGACTGTACTGACTGATGGCCAGCTCTGAGGTGTCCAGTAACAGATTGCTGCTCTTCCCACAGGCAGCATCCTGGACAACTGAGCAGAAGCAGCATATTATTAACCGAGTCGAATAAACTGACAAACGTATTTGACAGTGACTGAATGAAATGAATGTGAGGGTGAGAGTGAGAAAGTACCTGTCGCTATCACCTGGCTCAGGAGGTTTTTCAGTATTTCATCGTAAATGTTACGAACCAGGATAAAGTTGCTGTAGTCAGAGAAAATGTACTGTTCAAACTGCTGCAGCTCCTGGACAGAGAGAACACGTCATACTTTAAATAATACAGTGAGACATTAAGACTGGCTGCAGCACTGCGTGTTGTTTGACCTACACTTTTCCACTTGCTGTCCATCTTCTTGGTGAGAGCAGGCAGAGTGATCTCCAGCAGGGCGTCCTCATAGAGACGCCGCTGGACGACTCGGCTGTCGTAGTCCAGCTGCTGCTCACACACAGGTTCACATAAGAATCCTGGTGCGATCAGCACTTCAAGGTCGTGCAAACATAAAGTAATGCAATAGGTAAGTAATTACAGTCACTATGCAGACAGCGATTTACCTTCGTTACTCTTCCTTTAGCTCGATCCATTTTGACCGGAGTCTTAGAAGGCTGCAGTTTGGCCGACGACTGGAGGAACAGTTCTAAAGTGTAAGCAGCGCTGTCCAACAGCTGGAAGACAAATGACAACACGACTGAAACTGCAGGCTCTTTTTTTTTTTAGGTTCCTTTTAAAGCTTTGGGTGCGTTAAGTACTGATGTCAACGATTTCAACTCCAGAGCAAGTTTATACCTGCTCCATCTCCAGATGTACAGAGTGAACCAGCTTCTGGGTGCTGCTCAAACCAAAGCGCTGTTTTAAGTCCTCGAGCCTCTCTTTCAGGTTCGTCACCTGTCTGTAGCACTGATCCAGATTGATGGAGCTCAGGGTGGTCAAGGCCTAAGCACCACACAGACACGCACACAGAAATGAAACCACAGCTGCCGTGTCACCTTGTAAACACTGATACAGTCAGGGAGTCTTCAGTCTCACCTTGTTCGTGGCCTCCTTCTCTCCGTTCGTGCACGTCACTGCTGAGTCCATCTGTGAGTGGAATGTGTTTTGCATCTGCTGAATCCCTGCACTGATGTTTTCTGTGAGCGCTTCAAGGATGGAGGGCAGGTAGGGTGCGACAGACTCACTACACTCTTTCTCTGCTCCTTCATATATACATGCTGGAACACACCCACACATGTGACGGGATGCCTCAGACTGTAGCTACATCACATAATCCTTCTAAGACAATCACTCATGAAAGCTCAACGTGTCGTACCTCTGACTTTTTGCTCCAGGAAATTATGAGAAGATATGATCTGGTCCAGATTGGATCTGATGAGAGCCTGATTGGCCGATGCTGCCTGACGACACTCCTCCCTTAGAGCCTCGAGACTCGCAGTTAGCTGTTCCAGCACCAGTGTGTAGGTTGCCTGCACTGTCTAAACACACAACAATCCCATAAATGATCAAACGAACTTTCCAGTACAAAAGATTAGTGGTGTAAACAGAAGAGCAATTTAAATATTTTTGGATAAACATCATTTACTAGTTGGTTACAAATTACAGTATTTTATTGTAGTGGAGTGAAAGTAAATGTATAATAAAATGGAGATGTTGTTGATGTAAACCTTAAGAAAGGTGAAGTGCTTGTAGCGTATAGATTCAAGCAAACTGTGTGGAGTGTGTCCAGTCTGCGGTAGCCAGCGTCTATAAAAAGTGGTCCAAGGAAGAAACAGTGATGAATCTAACTCACTGTCAACCACTGACGTATCCGTTCAGCCCTCTTGCCCCTTAGTCTGGACTGAAGCTGACTCTGTAGCCATGGCAACACGTCCTCCATCACCTGGGCAGCCAGTACCTGTGCGTGCACACACACAATTGGTTGAGCAAGTGGGACACAGCGTCACAGACAGACATAAAGGTGAAGTGCGTGTTCGCTGACTTGCTCCTCAGTGCCCAGCAGCCTTTCCCAGCATTCATAGGGTCCCTTGTCCTGTAGATAGAGCTGGAGCGCTCTGATGTATGCCTGACTCTCGTATGACGGTTTACGCCACGGATCTGCAGGAGGGTGGGCTTGGTTAGTTAAAATACAGATATACAGGAAAGGTTAGGCAAAACCAAATGTGGATGTACCCGATGCAGGAAAGGTTTCTGCACCAAATGCGTCATTTTCTCTTATTTGAATAATAAAACAAAACAGGGGAACCACAAGCTGTAGTGACTGAGGGTTTGGTGCTGACCACGAAAACCCACATCCCTGAATCACTCCCTGTGTTTTTACTTCTTCTAGTTTTCACAACTTTCAGTTAGTTAAATTCTAGTTTTACAGTGTTTATCGGTTTTAGGTTTCATATCTCTAAATTTTCAAATTTCTGCGTTCTGCTTTTCCGTTCTTACTAAATGGGTGAAAGACGTTTGAGGAACAGAAAGCTCCCATAATGCTGAACACACTTCTCTTTATCACCAGCAGCATCAGTATTAATCATCCAGCTAAATGACATCACTGTCATGGAATGTAATGGAAGGACTGTTGGATCAACCTACAGTTCTAGGTGCAGAGCCTCTATTTAAATTAAGGTTTCTTCTCTCAAGTTAAGTCAAATATAGGTTGGGTGGTAACAAAATGGACATTCTATTTCTAAATTTAACACTATTAAACATTTTGTGTGAAATGACCTCACTGCACTTGAGTGGTGACAGAATGCGTGGTGTATTTCTAGATTTGACACCTCCATTACAATGAAGTGAAATGACCTCACTGCACTCGAAAAGCTGCGAAGCACAATTTAAAATAGCAGGATTTTGAGCGGACGAACTTTAGAGCAGACTAGATATTAGCTTGCACTGTTTGTGTTGAGCTGTGCTGTAACGAGATAAGGGTTGCCAGCAAGAATGGTGAAGCAGATCATAGCATAAAGGCTGTGGTGTGTGCGCTGCCTTAAACAGTCTCTGCTGGCCAGCTCGCTTCCTGTCATCGCTTTGGTGGTTGTGCAGTGATGACATGTCGCGCTTTCGCAACCTTGAGTTTTGTGTCCCGGCTAACCGCACAGGAAATCAGCGGCATTAATATTTTTATCTGTCACCAGGGCAACAGCTGTCACATGTGACAAGTGACGCTTTGCATTGGGTGACAGAGCTAAAGCCCTAAGCGGATCAGACTGCATATTCAGCGGGTGATTTACCAAGGTTCTGGTGTCTTATGCAGGTCTTAAGGGCCGAGAGGAAGCGATCGCGTTCTTCTCCCTGTTGGAAAAGGAAGCAGGTGTGGCCTGTGTAAGGTTGGTGCAGATACACCGCGAAAACATCTGGAGATGGCGCCGCCAAGGAGGAATCTTCCTTCACGCCTATACACACAAAGACAAAACAGAAGGTGTCACAGTAGAATCATGGAGCTGTTCTGAATGGGTTGAATGGATATGGTGGCTTCACTAAGGCCATTTCCAGGGGATTCTGTGTCTAGGACACACCTGCAAAACCAATGCAAGCAAATAATAAGTGAATCCTTCTGTACCACTGAGTATTCCAGCGTACGCTTCCTCCAGGTGAGCCCTGGACTCCTCCTGAGTGGTCAGCACGGTGCCCCCCACTGGCTGGAGGACCAGCTTAGCTGCAGAACCGCGACTGAAAGTCTGCACGTTGTGTGGAAACAAAAACAGAGAGGGAGGTGAAGAAAAGTCACAAAGCCTCCTACTTTATTTCCAGTTCATGAAATCATCTTGTGTTCATGACTTGTCCTTAATGTCAGTATAGTGAGTCATTTGCAACATTTGCGACTGGATCGGCAACTAAGTGTGAAGAATGCAGGTTTGACCACAGACCAAATTTGTCAGAGTGATGAAGCTACTCGAACGAGTCCTGAAACATTTTACTCTAACAAGTAAAACTCTGCCTATGATAATAAGACAAACCTTTGCTACAGCTGTAATCAAGCAGTACACGCAAAGACACACTTTTGTGTATACACAGCATCTCTTATTCTTCTTCTGCACCGTTAAATAGTGGAATGTATGTATGACTAAAGTCTGGTACAAACATCCCTCTGAGATAATGACTGTGTAGCGTGTGTGTGGTAGTGGTACCTCCGTGCTTTCATGTATTTCGACTCTGTAGTTTCTTCTCAGGACGACGCATTTCTCTCTGCATTTCTTTCCCTGCTCATCCAAGCAGGAAAACATAGCATTCCCTTGGTACAGCACCTGCTCTGGAGCATACTGAGGCTGGACACACACACAAAGATGCAACGTGTATTATGTTTCAATATTTCCACAGGTGTTCTAACTGCATCCACCTGTTGACTGACAGGTTCTGCGCCTACCCTGTGTGTGAGCAACAGGCCCTTCCCTTCCTTCTTTGGCTCCACCTCCTGGTGTAAGTGATTGAAATAGGCCACAGAGTACTGCACACGGTAAAACGCACCGAAGCTCTGGAATGCAGCGTCCACGAGACCTGAAGCCACACAAACACACGCGCATTAAAAACATTATCTGTCTGTCAGTACTTAACAATTATGTGTTGGCTTCTGATTCATATTCGTAATAATTTCATCAGAAATTTAACGAGTTTTGAACAGTCTTTGGGGAGAACGACACAATGAAATCATCCGTCTTTCAAACTCAATATTCAAAACTGATCAAGGACTGAAATGAGCATAAGTCACTGAAGTAAAGCACATGGAAAAGCACATGGAAAGCAAACGCACTGTCTCCATGATGAGGTTCTGTGAATATACCTGATGTATCAATAAATCTACTGTTGACCATTTAAAGGTTTAAGACAACAAAGATCATACTTACAAAACTGTTACCAAAGTCAAGCATTAGCTTTAATGTTATAATCTGCTAATCACCTCCACCCCCCACCCCCAACACACACACACACAAACACACACACATCAGACAACTCATGATCACGTAGATAGTTGTAATTGCTGGCCCCTGTGGAGATTAGTGACAGGATGTGAGTGTTCTGATAAGATGTATAGGAATGCAAACACAGAAATGAGCAAAAGTGACTCCACACAGCATCATTTTTGCTTAAAGTCCTAACTCATCTGTGGTTTAACTGTTAGTTCTCACGTTGCACCGACAAGTTTTCATTCAAATGTGTTCAGTTGTAATTCGCTTTACTAAGCGTCACATGAAAGGTGGTCACGCAGGTCACCCTGATGGACTGGTGTGACTGCCACACTATCCAACCTCAACTTCCTCCGTACTCAGCTCACCCTGAAACCTGTTTTACCCCCATGCACACGAATGCAGCAACAACTATGAACTAAAACTACGAGCTGATGTAGCTTTAACGTTTCATTGAAAGGCCATCAGGCAGATGCTACAGCGGTTACACTACTGCAGTACTACTATAATATAACACACTATAGCTCCACTTATTTCTCAGAAAGACTCAATACAGGAAGGAATAACAAACAAGAAAACAAAGAGAATTTTAGTTTTACCTTTAATGTGGCTGATTTTGGTCTCATCCAACAAGCCAGAAGAAGATGCTCCCATGATGTACTGCTCGTTCTTCTGCCCAGGCGCCTGTGGGAAACGCTCGCTTTTGAACGTTTAATCTGTAATTGTTGTCGTTGGAGTGTGTGTCCGCAGGAAGCCCATACGTAACACGTGTCAACTCAATGAGCCGCTCTCGTGTGTCGAGTGGGTTTTGCTCTGCTCATTTCCTCTTTTGCCTGAAACTCAGCGTGTGGTAAAGCAGGGAGGGACCGGTGCAGCGGTGACAGAAGTCATCTCGACAACTTCAGCGCCACAAAGTGTCACAGCCACGGTTGTGGGACCCTCTGCTGGCTAACACACAAACGTTGGTCTTATTATATACGTGTTCACATGCCCAGTGAATTTAGTGCAGAGCTAAGCCCTCGAGGCCAGAGTCTGTCAGTGGAGGGACTTGTCCATGAGGTGTTTAAGGGTCTTAAAGGTGTTGTGTTAAACATATAAGCTATAGCTGCCCTGGTGTCATGTGTTGAGGTGTCTTTCACAACCACAAGCCTCCTGCAGGGGGCTCTATCCCCATGTGAGTCACAATAGAACAGTTTGCAAACATTTTGATATTTCCTCATGTTCGTGGCTATTGTAGCATCATTACTGGAGGCTTCTGTGATTTCGATTCTTGCAGTTTTCAAAAACTGTCTTATCGTGAATTCTTAAACTCACTGACTTAGTAATGTTAACATTTAAACAATTCCATAGTGCAGCACAACACCTCACCTGTAAGCTATGCATATTCTCTGCTGTTATGAAAAGTACTCATTCATGTACATAATATGAGGGTTATGATTATTGATGCTGTGTATTTTGTAAACCCCCAGTTTTGTTTTAATAAATTTCAGTTGCTCGAACAACAGCAGCAGCAACAACAACAACAACAACAACAACAACAACAACAACTACTACTACTACTACTACTACTACTACTACTACTACTACAACTACTACTACTACTACTACTACTACTACAACTACTACTACTACTACTACTACTACTACAACTACTACTACTACTACTACAACTACTACTACTACTACTACTACAATTACTACTACTACTACTACTACTACTACTACAACTACTACTACTACTACTACTACTACTACAACTACTACTACTACTACTACAACTACTACTACTACTACTACTACTACTACTACTACTACAACTACTACTACTACTACTACTACTACTACTACTACTACAACTACTACTACTACTACTACTACTACTACTACAACTACTACTACTACTACAACTACTACTACTACTACTACTACTACTACTACTACTACTACTACTACTACTACTACAACTACTACTACTACTACTACTACTACTACTACTACTACAACTACTACTACTACTACTACTACTACTACTACATATTAAGGCCAATACTATACTGAATACTAAATAAGTCATATTTGTTTTAATCTCTCCTTCACGTGTCACACCTCTGGAATAAACATTCACTCAGTTCCCGCCCTTTCCGCTCCAGCACGTGCTCGCCCAGTCTCGGTGATGTGCCGGTTTGGATTGGATCTGGTTCCGTTTAGTGTCTTTAATGACGCCCACTTCGTGTCCCATGCTTTACTTCAATGACAGACTTTATCGGACGTACCGGCGCGCAGTGCGGCGTTTACGTGCTGGGCCCAGCGTGTGTTCGGTGTGCTGGTTCTGTTGGACCGGCGGGACTCCGGTCCATGCGTTGGCAGCGTCTGGACATTCCGGGCCGCACCAGATAAATACACTGGACGCGTCGCAGGCGCTGTTCACTGCGCTCTGTGTTGTTGGAGAAATGTGGGGCCAACTTCCACTGCTGCTTTTCTGCTGCGCTGTAAGTGGACTGGACGCTCCTCGGGACAGAAACGCGGACCCTTCGCTGGAGAAGACGGTTCCGACCCAGGCAGCTGGACTCAGTAAAGCGGACAAGGATGCTCCCACCGCCGACCGTCTCCTGGCAACAAAGGCTGATCCAGATGTGCTCGGGCTGGGGAAGGATGAGCCGCCCGTGACCGAACCTCTGGAAGATGAGACGGACAACCAGGAGAACATCATCAGTCAGGTGAGCCGTCGGCTGTTAGTTAATTCAACTCTGAACCGAGATCTGTGCACAGTAGTAAATTTGTTTTTCCGTGGACTTCACAAAGTAAAAGCGTCTCATTTTGGACACGTTACCTTTTTAACACTAAACCCTAAATTACATTTGTAAAATCAAAATGAGAATAAGTGAATTTATCAGAGTCACTTTTTTTCTTTTAGCAAAAAAACAAAAACAACCCTCCCAAAAAACATTCAGCAGTTTTTCCTGTTTAGTGATGAGTGTGTGCTTCTCCGTGTGTGTGTTTGTGTATGTGTGCACACCATGGTAAACGCCTGTAGCAGTCTTCTTCCCAGGCACCACAGCCACGGCCTCCCTCGCCTTACTGACTAATGGAAGAAGAACCTTGTCTCTGTTGCAGCTGCTGGGTGATTATGACAAAGTAAGGACCGTGTCAGCGGGCTCGGACTGCGTGTGCCGCTGTGTCGTTCGGCCGCTCAAACGCTCTGACTGCAGCCATATCCAAAACAGCAGCCCGACCTCAGGCCATGTTTACAGTGTGGAGACGGTTACTAAGGGAACGGACTGTAAGAAGTGCGCGTGCATGGCTCCGTCCTCGGCCGTGAACCCCTGTGAAGCCGAGTACAGGTTCAAAAAGCTACAGGAGGCCAGCAAGGACGACATCAAGGTAACAAACACACCATGCGGAAGCTGTTTTTCTGTTTTGTGGCACTTTCACTTCTTTCATCTTTCATCATCATCTATCTGTTAAGATGGCGACTATCATCGACTTATTGGAGGGCTCTCTGTATGGAATGGACTTGTTGAAGCTCCAGTCTGTCACAACCAAACTGCTGACCAGGATAGACCATATGGAAAAAGTGAGGATACACACACACAGCAACGAAATAAAGAAATGAATGTATATAAATCTAACGATGAACACTGATATAGGTGTTACAGTACTCGCAATGTATCTTATGTCAAAAGTTCATTATATCTTATATTTAGATGTTCTGTTTGTAGAGCTGTTTGCCATGAATTCTGGGTGAGTAGCTACATAATTTAGGCCTGTGGACACCTAAGAGAAACACAGAAAGGAACAAAATGATAGAACATGAGGCCAAACGAGCTGCGGTGTCGTGGCACTGTCCAAGTTGAGCTGCTCCACTGCCTCGCTGTGGTTCTGTGTGATCCTCAACTCCCTGTCCGCCCACGGCTTGTTTCAACAACAGATCTGAATCCCCTCAGCAGAAAACATCGATATAAAAGCACCCGTCAAGCGTAAAACTGCACATGCGTCACCGTCGAACACAACTATGCACGTGTTGCTCAGGCTGATTCTGTCTGTGCATTTCAGGCTTTCGCTCGTAATCTTACAGAGAGAGAAAAAGCAAAAGAGCACGTGAAGGAAAGGGCCAAAGAAAAGGAGAAAGACAAGAAGACGCAGCAGAAAAAGAAGAAAGGGAACGACCTGGAGCGCGCGGGACAGAAAAGTGGAGCCCCAGCCTATGCCAGCAAGCAGGTAACCACTGCAGCTGTGTGTCTAACAGCTCGGAACCAAAGACAGTCACCACTTCATGCTCTAATTCATGCTTGTAGAAGAATTCTGAAGGTCATTTGAAGAAGAACCAACAGCAGGATGGTCTGGAACAGCAACAGCAGCCAAACAGGAACAAGACAGCAACACAAAAGCCAATCAAAGAAAAGAGCAGCGTGGTCATCAGGGGTGTGACCTTTTACAAGGCAGAGGAGCAGAGCGATAAGGAGGATGAGAGAGGGAGAGGAAGGAACAGTGAGTCTGGCAAAGGATTTTATGTTACCATGGGATAATTGTTAAAGCTACTTAATGAGTTCAACTCTCCCCATTTCCTGTCTTTTACAGTTTCTCTCCCTGTGGGTACTTCAGTAGACTTACTGATCTCTGACTCACTGACCACAGCTCTTCCCGTTCAGACTCCACATCCTTCACCTACGCAGCGACCGGCAGCTCCCACCGCTGCCACGCGGCAAAGCACAGCTACAGCTACGGCCAAGCCAGCTCCTACCAGCACGATGCACAGGGCTGCATCAACCCCTCCATCCACTCCAAAACCAACAGCAACCAAACTGACGACTACACCCCCACGAGCTACGCCTGCTCTTCAGCCCACTGCTTCTGCTGGAACCCCCGGAGCTTCAGATACCGAGGTCAAGTTAGAGCCACGTACTCGTGCTTCCCCCACAGCTTCTTCAATGAAAGAACCCAGAAGTCGCCTCAGCTGGACCGAGAGCCCCGCTGACCAGCCAAAGATCACCAAAACACCTGGTACAGATACTTACATGCAGTGGTTTAGTGCCTCACCGGTTAGAGGGTGCCTGGATTTAAGGATTTATTTTTATTTATTTATTAACTGATTGACCTTCTCAATGTGCTTGTAGCAGTGTGTAAGGACACGGTGGCCAGCATCTCTGAACCGGTCCGGCATAACTCTTATGGCCTAAGTGATGGAGCCTGGATGAGAGACGCACGCGGCCATGGAAAAGTCATTTACCTCACAGACGGCCACTACGGCAGCAGTTTGCTGGAGTTCAGAGACATGGACACGTTCAAATCAGGTAAAGGCACCGTTAGAGTGCACAGACATGAGTTTGGGTGGATTTGTTACTAAACTTGCCGTTAGGTGTGAACGCACAGGCCTGTAGGAGCGATGGACGGGCGTCCAGAACCAGTTGCTTCAGTGTTTTCTGTCTTCTTCCTGCTCAGGTCAGGCAAGTAATTCATACAAGCTGCCCTACAGTTTCACGGGAACAGGCCACGTCGTGTTCAACGGGGCTTTCTACTACAACCGTGCGTTCAGCAGGGACATCATCAGATACGACCTGAGGCACAGATACGTAGCTGCCTGGAACACGCTGCACGATGCTTTACTGGAGGAGCAAGCTCACAGGACACAGACTGAAGTAAGGTCTAGTAGTAGTGTCCGTATTAGTAGCAGCAGCATAGTTGCTGGTTCCGTCGTGTCACTTTGTGGATTCCTGTGGTTCCAGGTGGAGTTTGCTGTCGATGAGTCCGGCCTGTGGTTGCTCTACCCAGCTCTGGACACAGAGGGCTTCCACCAGGAAGTCATCCTGCTCACTCACCTCCAGCCCCGAGACCTTCAGCCGATACGCAGTTTTCGCACGGGTCTTCGTCGTGGTCACTATGGAAACAGCTTCCTGGTTTGCGGCGTGCTTTACGCCGTGGACAGCACGGAGCGCCGCAACGCCAACGTGACGTACGCGTTTGACACGCACACTCTCACGCACACTGTGCCGAGCCTGGCGTTCACCAACGTGCACGAGCGCACCTCCCAGCTGGCCTACTGCCCGCTGGACAAGAAACTGTACGCGTGGGACGACGGGCAGCAGCTGATGTATGACATCATCTTTGCTTATTAGTGCAATGATGGACCATGTGTGTATTTGACACAGCTTTCTTGGCAGGAGCTACTTGCTCCAAATACTGGAGGTACTGATTAAACAATATCAGTAATAGTTTAGAAGCTTCTGCTATTGACATGACATTTGTGGAAAGAGAATCCAAAGGTCACCAAGATGACGTCCATGTGACCATATGGCTTAATGTTGCTGATGCTCATTTCATTTCAGCCTTGTGCGTATTACACAACCCAGGGAGTAAAACCGACGCGACTCTTAGCATGTTGCATCTGTTCTCATCTGTATTTGCTGGTGAGCAGCTGTGTCTTGTCTTATATAATCAGCCTGTACAGCAAACTAGGTCTTTCACAATGTGCGTCTGCTTAGCGTGATGTCTGTGTACTTTCATTCCTGTCCAGCACTGCTCCTACTAGTACTGGAGGAGGGAATAAACCTCTAAGCTAATAGTTAGTGACTTATCTTCCACAGGCGTTCATTCGTTAAAGAGTAGCAGATGCTTTATAAACAATGCCAAGACGAGGTTTAAATCAGCTGCCTTATCACGAGGGTATTGTTTCTCTCTTAGTTGTTGTTTTGTTAATTTATAATAAAATTTATTGAAATGTAAATTGTCTCTTTTCAGTCTTTCTGTCTCTTTCTTTCTCCTCGTCGGTGCGTGTCCAACCTGCTGTGGACATTCCTGGGGTTGATTTAGTTTTCCTGGAAGCAGTGGAGCCACTGGAAGGAGCCCAGGGTGGAAAATACGCCCCGGCTACATGCTGCTGAAAGCTCCGAACACAGACCAGACCTTCCACACAGACCAAGTTAGACACTGACTGGGGTTTGATAAGGCTGCGTCACATTGTTTTTTAATCTAGTCTGTCTAGCTTCTTAAAGAATCATCACGATAAGCCTAAAAAAACAACAACTATACAATTAAATAACACCCAGTCTGCTTCATGAACTAGTCTTTGATCCACTCAGGTTCATAGCCACTACTTGACTCAAAAGCTTTCAGTGTAAGTGGCCACCAGGCAAGATGCAAAAGAAAGATGTCCATTCACATCAGGAAGACTCAGCGAGCAGAGGGGATGTATGAGTGTGTGTGTTCCCTACAATTAAACAACTTCATCTGAACGCCTGCGCACACAGAGACGCACATACTCCACACAAACACTACAGCTGCTGTTCACGTTCACTGAGCAGAACGTCTGGTTTAAAGCGCGCGCACACACACACACACACACACACACGGGCAAGCACAGCAGGGCCGTGTGCTGCCTCTGTGCTTCTGAGACTGAACTCAAATCTGGACAAAGAAATACTAAATAGTGAAGGGGGACAGTTATGACATGACATATCATGACCTAAAGAATATGAAGGTGACAGGAGAGCCACTAAAGGAGAGGAGAAAAGACAAAGTGGGGCCAGGAAATATAAGCACTGTGACCCAAACGTCTTCATCAGCTTATATATAAATACACAACTATATTTTCTACTCAAGTGTAAACATTTAAAACTGTGTGGTTTTAGAGGTTCAACGTTTTTAAAACAACTAAAACAGTAGTTCTTGGCAAATAATAATTAAACAGGAAGAAACTGAAGTATTTTAAGGCACGAGTCAATACATTGGATCCTGTAAAGAATACTTCCAGTTAGCCAATGATGTATGTGGAACTGATTTAAAAAAGAAAAGAAAAGAAGGTAAAAGGTTTTGAAAACTGTGGTTACATAAGCAGAACACAGCGACGTTGGTTTAGCTCTCAGCCAACCCTTCAAAAGCTGCAGACAGGAAATACTAGAAAGCAGAGGAATGAATTGTGAGACCAGAGAAGGCAGAGGTGAAAGAGGGGGAGGAAGAAAAGTGGTGGAAAATAATAGGAGGGGGAGAAATAAAGAAAAGACTGGGGATGAGAAAAGAAGGAGACAGAGGAGAGAGTTAATGTGTCTTCCAGACGTTAGTCCAGCATCTGGTTTGCAGCTCAGTTGATTCCTGACAAGCAGAGAAAGAAAATCAGATGAAGGATTGATAAACTCCAGACAGAGGCAGTTTACAGTATGGAAAACCGTGTTGGTTGCCATGTCGGTCTGCGACCACGTGCAGCGCTCATCCTGCAAAGTTAAAAAGCAGTTCTTGCATAAATCTGCCAATATCTGCACTCTTCACACCCACAGTTTGCTGCCCAGAAGCTCTTGCATTCTTTAGAAGAAAGGCTAAGACCACCTCTCCTGAACAGCAAGTTCAATCACAGCAGCAGGTCTCTGCTGTCCAGACGCAGACGCGACAGAGTCACAGGGACGAGGGTTTGACTGTGACTCATGTCCTCCATCACGTCACTCCCTCGCCCTGCTGCTGTCCCGCTTTGACACTGGAACAGGCTGCAAAACAGGGTTTGATGGGACATAAGAGAGGAACCTTTAAACAGGTGTGAGATTAGATGAACATCCACTTTGACTGAATAGCAGTGACCGCGTGACCTATTCTCCTTCTATATAGATGCTGAGGGAGCAACTGATAATGATCTTGAATAAAATAACGCATTTGATAAAAGATATAATGCAGCACACAAAAAAAGCATTTTCTGTTTCCATGAACATCTGCATCATTGCACTTATTTCTTATTTTCATTACTCAGACTCACCACATCAGACATTCAGCATATTTAAAGTCTGCTTTCAGCAACACGTGTCTGTATCTGCGACCAGAAACATTTATATAAATGAGTGAAGTATTGGCCATATATGTTTCATATTTACACTTCACTAAGAACATCTTACATTTTCTACACTCACTGAATTGAAGAAAGAATGTTGATAGTGTAGAAAAATCCTATAACTTCAGATGTGCTTAAATCTAAAAGACTAATAACGGTTACTTACTGTGAACTTTACTAAGTGGGTTGTGTCATTTTAAACTCTAATTAAAATGCACACATGCACACAAACGTCAGTGAAGTACATTAGAGGCAAACTGTCAACAGTGCTTTATAGCTATTACCTCCAGTCCAAACCAAATCCAATTGGGTATTTTTTAATATTATTTATTTTGACAGTTTTATGAAAGCATGTAAGTGAAGTACATTGGCTGGTGCAAGTGGTGTCAGGGAGACAACACAGCCACACGTGTTGCTCTAGGAGACGTGTAAATTTGTTAGTTATCATAAATGGGGCTTGAAATACTGCAGCCTAGATGGAGATGGAAACGCCACATTTCATCCAGCGCTAGCGTAGCAGAAACGAGCAGAGCAAACACTTTCTCTAATAGGCATCAGGACTTTAATGTCACATTAAAATGTCTTCCCCTTGATGAAATATGAAAAACATGAGCATGTGAAAGTGAAGGGGATGTCGCCGGTGATACAGTAGGCTGCATGTATGAGAGCATGGAAAATTCCTTCCTTGGCTTCACACATTTTCACTTTGCCTAAACGGAACCGTTCTTTTTCTGCATATCCCTCTGGCATTATATAAACTCAAGGTGGACTCGAGCTCTGCGGCCAGTTGAGTCTCTGTTTCAGCTTGTTTAGTGCTGCGTCATGTGTTTATGTTACATACGCACCTTTGTGAAGTTGGGTGCACATATTCCCTGTGGAGAGAGGCCCCGAGATTCAGGAGAGCTTATGCTGCATGAGGCTTCCTCCTGTTTCTATTACCAGCATCACGGTGTTGATCGAGTCACACTTTTAAAAACAGGACAGGTCACCGCTCAAGCAGCGACAGAACACACAGACACCTGGACGACCTGACCAGGTCATCGTGTAAACTGTATTTGCACTTAATTAATAACACAACACAGTACAGCAAACAATCTTGTATTAAGAACAACATTTATATTATACTTAATTTAAGTATAACTCTTGATCAAATGAGCTAAAGTGCCAATGAAATGCTGGCAACTTTTAACATTGGTGATTTCGCACAGGGTTGCTCCACTGTGGTAGATAGAAAGTGTCAGAACGCTCTGCAGGCAGTAATTCTTCTTTGTCTTCCTCATATTTGCACCATGTTGCTCCACTGTATCTCTTTCTGAGCCGAGTCATCTGGTGGAACAACCTCCTTTTGTCAAAATGTTTCATTAGAGCTGATCTGCCATCTTGTGGTGCCCACGTCATTACTAATGATGTTAGGCTGGGCCTAAAGGCCTCAAGGCAGACTGGAAAAAGCCCATTTACAGTATGTATCTGCTGTGACTAACTCCAGGTTTTACTTTTAAAGTTTTACATCTGTTTATAGAGTCAAATTTAAAATAAGTGCTTTTCTCTCCAAAACCTCTGGTTATTCTAGTCCCCATCTAGATTAAAGTCAGCCAATGAAATGAAAGCATGAAGTTCATTTTTGGGCCTTACCATTCACAAGGTTACGGGGAGATTCTGAGACACAGTGCCAGGTTAATACGATTAGTTGATTTCACTTCCGTTTATTTGGTCTATAGCTGTAGAAAACATTATGAATTTGAATTAAACCTAAGAAGAGCAGACTGTTTGTGGTAGTTTGTGCGTGTGTCATTTCTGTACGGCCATTTGTCGAATCTCATCCACTCTGTTGCGGTGCAGCTGGAAAGCAGGAGTGACCCAGCGCCCACAGGAACACTGAGCCCCAGACCAGCTGAACGACCCCAGCTTCGAGTTACACTTAGGACACAGCAGCTACACACAAAGGGGAGAGAGAAGAAGAATCTGTAGACCAGCAGAACACAGTGATGGTGAAGATCATAGTTTCGACTCATGCGTGTGTGGAACCTAAATCAATGAAGAATTTTAACCCAATTAGGTAAAAACTTACACTTAAAAACTAAAATTTAAACGAGGGAGGCAACATCAGTAACACTGTACTTCCTGACCTTTATGGAGAAATACATACTGAGATCACACTAACACAACGTGACGACTCATTTGTCTTTCAGGGACAAAAAGCTAGTATTTCAGTTTAGGAATACAGACTTTGCTTTAAGTTTACGCAATAGTGCCACCAAGGGGTCAACACTTAACATGTGCTGACTACTAGAAGGGACCATGTTTCGCTGGCTGGGTTGCACTTTTGTTCAGTTTTGTTCAATTTGCTCTGTTAGGCTTGTAATAATTGGAGTCATGTGTGTTACCTGTCCATCCATCACTCCCAGTAAAGACTGTTCCATCCACTGTACTGGTTCGATGAAGTAAGACGTG
Source organism: Macropodus opercularis (assembly GCA_030770545.1). Classification (NCBI taxonomy): domain Eukaryota; kingdom Metazoa; phylum Chordata; class Actinopteri; order Anabantiformes; family Osphronemidae; genus Macropodus; species Macropodus opercularis. Next base: position 5,419,330 of record CM061105.1, read on the forward strand.
CACTGGACGTCTCCTGGACAACACATGTCATTTCAGTTTGCGTTCATAGTACACAACAGGTGACTTTCATTATTATCTAATTAAATCCTAATACAAGAACATATTTGATAAATTATCTAGATGTTAGGTAAGACATTCAACTGTCACTAAATTGGATGGTGGCAAATTTTCTTCAGTTTCTGTATTTTTTCACTCCTGACTACCTTCAACAACAAAACCCAACCGTAACTTTTATACGTATACTTATAGCCCTCATCATCATCTATGTGAGCTACCATGTCTACATCAAACTTTTCAGAAATGTTTTCTCTCTTATTCCATGATTAGGGTCTTACCAGTGCTGTTACTGGACTTCTTGTGACCAAAGGCTGACGCTCCTTGTCCCACTGTGTGACTGAGAATACTGGAACCACGGAAAAGAGTTCGCCTGCAGAGAAGAAGGTGAATGATAAGTAATGAGTTGTTTCTCTTTTAAACATGCTGAAAATCAAACGCTCCGTAACGTAAAGAAGATACAACACAGTTTCACACAGACTCCACACAAAAAGACAGTGACTGTGCAGAAGCAACAGCGCCGACCACGGTGTCCACATTACAACACTTTACCTGCATTTTCTGCAGCGGTAGGATAATTCAGAAGAGCTGGATTGGGCCGGGTCAACAGCAAACACTTCTCTGGGAACCTGCTGCAAATCTGCTTCCACAAATGTAACAGAATACATTGAATAAATAATGATCCATTAAGAGAAGAAACTATTACACTGTGTGAGTGTGTGTGTACCAGAGTATTCCTCAGTAAGCTTGGTCAGTCTGTATTGTTTGTACTGAGGACTGGAGGTGTCCACTTTACACTGCATGGTTTCATAAAGGCACAGCTGTTCCTCAAAACCTCTGTTGACCCTGAAACACACACAGCTGCTCATTTATTTGTCCTGTGTTGAAGAACTCATAAAATGTCAGCTGATTTATATTTTAACCAACTCATCTGATGGCACATTACAAAGCCTTACAGAATATTGTGTCACCCAACAACAAAAAAACAAATCCAAACAATTTCCTCACTTTCCAGTGCTGTTCAAACAGCGGTGCACACACACACACTGAAAAACACAAGCACACAAATTACTTACTGAACATCTGGTTTGAGAACCTTCAGCCTGTCGTAAGCCTCCTTAAAGCCCAGCTGATATCTCTTCATTAAATAAGCAGTCACAATGGTGGCACTGCGACTCCGACCAGCCTGGCTGGGACAGACACACACACACACAATGATATATAAAAATATATCTCTATTTCTAGCTGTAAAGGATTCTGTTATTTGTCTTGTCCTGCTCTGCTTGATTAAGTTACTAGTTGTGTGTTTTCTATACATAACGAGAAAACACAACAGACAAAAAAGAGCAGTTTGAAAAGTGACCAGGCCTCCCACTGATTTCAGGTACTTACCAAAAAACAAGTGCAGCCTTGTCTCCTTCCACAGCCTCCAGAATGAACAGGAAGCAACTGTCCATGTGACTCAGGAGATCAGAAGTAGCCTCATCTAAAACGTTGACCCACTTACTGCGAAGGCTCCCGTCAGCAGGAAGAACAGGAGAGGGGTCCACACAGCACACAGACAGGACATGAGTGACGGCTGCGTTTGTCAGCGCCTGCTTGTCGTTGAGGTCGGCTGCAGTGCCGATGAAGAGACCAGGGTCCACCGGAAGCATCCTCGCAGGCTCTGACTCTATAAACAAAACAAGTCCACCATTTGTGGAACTTAAATACTTTTCTCTGAGGAAACAAAAACATGAATCTTGAACCCTAATAAATACAGACAGTGACTTTTATAAAAGTTGTCTTATTTTAAGATCTTGCAATAAATCAGCTATGTTTTCTCCTCTTTTATTCAGTTTTCATTCTTTATTGCAGAAGATTCAATGCGACGATGTTTAGCGTCTTGACTTATGTCACATCAGTTATAACCAGACAAAACTAAAAGACATGATGTGTCTGAATGTTACATGTCAAAGAAAGTCTCATCATCATTATTAATTATCACGTTAATGTTAGTTTCAATCCCCTGTTTAATCTGCCTGGTTTCTAAAACATACCCCCCCCACACACACATACACCAGAACCATGTAATCCATCCAAACTGCAAAAGCAAAGTTAGCTCACCTCGTTAGCTTAGCTTAGTTTAACTCAGAGTTGTTTCCCTCTTCCAGAGACACCTGCTACTTTGGTTTTTAAACGTTTTAACGTGTGCTGCTTTATTTATTGCTTAATTGAGCACAGCGCTTTAGAATGTTCTGTTATTTCAACGAAGTGAAGTTTGGCAAAATGTAAACAAGTAAACGTGTGAGAGCTGTACATATTTGGTTCGTCTTTAAAACCCGTCCGACCGGAAACGTACAGGAAAACTCTCTGGTTCCTGAGTTACCGCCGCTTCAATCACACGTTTGTCCGCGATTCGTCCTGCAGCAGTTTTTGGCAGCACAGACGCAAAAACATACAATGTACGTAGTAGGTTAATTCATTGCTCACCAATCATGCAGACTTGGCTGCTGGTTTGGCTTCTGTATTTTCCTTTCCTGCAACTTACATTTGTTTATAGTAATTACTAGATTTGTTTTCACATCCAAAATATGTTCTTATAATAAATAGTGGACATAATTTCTGACTGCCAATATGAACATGTACAATAATTAATAAAACTAGAAGTTAAACTATATTAAAACATTTCACAATATTTCTTCACAACCTGGGGATTTCTGGGAAAACTGTGGGTTTTTAATGAGAAACAAGAGAGGGAAGAAAGAGGAGAAGATACCAGAAGAATGAAGTCATGTGCTTCGACACTGATCGGTGACCCAGACTCTCATCAGACAGTCAGTTACATGTGGCAACAGAAGAACACAATGGCAGTAAAGCAAAGTAAATGAAGATCTGACAGACATTTTCTGACATCATGGGCCACATCAAAGGCCTAAAGAAACAGTATCTGCTTTGTGTTACGCTTTGCTTTCACACACCCTTTAAATACACGTCTCATAATGTCTGTCTGGCCTCCTGTTTCTCAACACCTACTATAGTATGTGTGCGTGTTAATATTTGTGGTGTTCTGAAATGCGCGGGTGCGTCCCACTGTCTGTACATGGTCACAGTGTGGGGTGCTAATAAAGTTTTTACGGGCTCCTTTATTCTGACCATCTGACCAATCACATGACCTCACAGTGACCACACCCCTCCCTCAGGACTCATTAGAGGGGCCAGCGCCCTTAATTAACAGTTAGAAATGAAGGGTATGAAGGAACATACACACACATACACAAACGTGGTGAATGGCACCACAGCGGCTATGATTAGTTGTGACTCACTGATGTTGTATTATCTTTTCACCAGAAGACCTGAGTAAATCTAGTGAAGATAACAAATGACCTGACAGAACCACAAGGTCAACCATCTCACCCCTGACCTATGACCTATGAAGTGGCACGATAACGTAAATGTCAGTGATTAAAGTAGAAAGTTCTGAATCAACATCACACTACACTGAACTGTCACCACATTGACCCCTTAGTCATTTCATCTCTTCTCATTGTGAGACACGCGTAGACACATTTCGTGACCCGGGGACTGAGCAGAACAATTGAAACACCACATGTTAAAACCACATGACATCAGTCGCAGCAGGTAGGAGTAGCTGACCACGTGGGTGAAGTCACAGACCTCACAGTGAAAGTAAACAAATGAAAAACAGTGTCATGATGTATTGTAGTACTATAATGTTTTAAGTAATAGTTGAAAAGGTAAAAACAACTTTACAAAAATACAAAGATTAAAAAGCTGAAACAATGGTAAAAATAAAAGTCTTATGTTATTAGGTATTTTTTGTGTGTGGGAGTTAATTTATTGCCAGTGTAGGAAGGTTAAATGTGCTTTGGCAGTTTTTAATTAGTGCTGGGGTGTAGTATGAGCATGTGAGTAATGGTAATGACCCGTCTCAAAGCCCTCGTCTCCTCTATAAAACCAACAGAGAAGAGCAGACCCGACGCAGTGAGGAGGTAACAGTTACTGTTAGGACACGTTGAGACTTAAAAACGAAGAAGAGGAGAATGAAGATGTGGCTCTTGTTGCTCTGCCTTGCTGTGACCTCTGCTTCTGCTGCCGGACCAGGTAAGTACTGACCCGTGGATTGGGCCTTGGTAATACCTGGCGCTTTGGGGTAAATCCAGCGTGTGTTTTAAGGCAGCTGTGTGGGTCGTTGTGGCGAGGTGTACACCCGAGGTCAGCTGTGCGCCTGTGACTTCAGCTGCCTGCAGCATAACGAATGCTGCCAGGACTTTGAGAGCACCTGCACCACAGGTAAGACGTGCTACAGATGCGTGTTCGCTCCTTGGTGAGGTGGAGTTGACAGCGTCCGCAGCTGACGCCGCGCTGGTGTGTGTGTGTCTGTCGCCCTCAGCTCAGTCCTGCCTTGGTCGCTGTGGGGAGACATTCAGACGCGGTCAGCAGTGTGACTGTGATCCTCAATGCATCGGCTATAACACCTGCTGCCGTGACTACCGGCTGCACTGCGGTGAGGGCCGTCAACCCCTGACCCACTGAGACTCAGCCCACTGAGCGTAATAAACTGAATAAACTAACAGTGTATCATCCACAGACGCCAGTGTGTCACACCCCAGGACTTCCCAGGGTGTGGCGGCTGCGTCTTCAGGTTGGTTTGACCTCTGCAGGTCTTAATACTCCGTCTGAATGTGAACGTGTCTGAACTAGAGCAACATTTAGTTTTTTGTGATTATTCAAACCTGATGGTAAAAGTAGGTTTAGCTAGTGTTCAAGCTTTAGTCATGGTGCACTTCTGTTTCATTTTCATTTGTGAACATTCATTTCCATCGTTGTTGTCTGTAACTCAGGTAAACGTAAATCACAGAGGCGCAACAAAGGGTCCAACAGTGAGAGTGAGGAATGGTACACAGGTAAAACACAGCTACAAGTCCTTTTGTCCCGAATCACTTCTATATAACTATAACAACAACTTGTAACAACTCTCACTTTCATTTCTTTCTTCCTATGTTGAATTGTCCTCTTATACTGTAATATTTATTCCTATTGCTCAAGGTGCGTTTGGTCTCCTCCGCCCTCTACCTGCCCGTCCTGCTGTATCAACACATCAGTTACAACACGGTGAGGATTCCTTCCTTTCCATCACATTTCATGAAGTAATCATATAAACAACACAGTGCTTTGGCCATTATTAGAAGACATTCATCCTCCAAATCTCTCCCTATAGGTGTGCTCCCGGCATCCATCCCTACTTCTCCAAACTCCCCAGCACCTGTCTCCTCCCTGCATGGCCATGCTGCTCCATTTCTGGGCAGTGCTCCTGTGAGCCACGGAGCTCAATACGGGCCATATCCAGGTAAATTAAACAAGGACTCATTTATTTAATAGGCTGGATTTTTAAGTACTTTATTGTGCAATGGCTACTCATAGGTCCGAGCAGTCCAGGCAGTTCCAGGCCCCGACCAAGCACCATGCAGGATGTGGCCCAGGCCTTGGGGCTCTCTGTGGTGGAGGGAGGCGCTGAAGCACTAGGGACAGGTGGAGAAAAGTGGTTTTGGTGTTTTTATCGATATCTGATCTTCCACTGGCAGGTTTAATGACAGCTATTCATATTTTATGATGTGTGTGTGTGTGTGTCTAGGACGCAGTGATGTTGGCTTATGCAGTGATTCTCCCATCAACGCACTGACGGCTCTCAGCAATGGGAGCGTACTCATATTTAAAGGTTACTGCATACACTGCGCATTCGCTTGCTGCTGTAATAAAATGTCACGTCTAGGATGTAATATGTTACGTTATCTCACTTTTGCGTGCATTTACTGATGGAGAAGTAAACGTGTTGTGAGATTTGTGTGTGTCACGCTTGTTTCAGGTGAGCTGTTCTGGTCGGTCGACCCGGTCACTCGCTCTTTTGGTTTTCCACAGAGGATCACAGACGCTCTGGGCGTCCCTGCTCCCGTTGGTACCGTCTTCACACGCAGCAACTGCCACAGAAACACCTACATCATCAAGGTACCTTACTGACGTTTGATTATATAGCCCTAAAAACACATGTTGGACAGGGAGAGGTGGAGAGGACGGCGGAGCGGAGCAGCTACACCATCACCCCTGTAAATGAGCATCTGTCCTCTTCATCCACCTCATCCAGGGAGACCAGCTCTGGCGTTTTGATGAGAACATGGTTATGGAGCCGGGCTTTCCCAAACCTCTAGCCACTGAATTCCCAGGAGTGACAGGGAGCATCAGTGCTGCGCTGGCAGTACCAGCCACCAGGAGCACACTCGAGACTGTGTACTTCTTTAACAAGGGTGAGGTCAGCTCACAGATTAAATAGGTACAAGACTCACTGTCTCGATTACACCTGAGCTAACTGCAGCCAAACCTCTCCGTTGTCTAGGAGACGCCATTCAGAGGTTCACCTTCTCACCAGGCAGCACTCCACCATGCGGCGCAAGAACCAGAAGCTTTTTGAAGACACAGCAGACTCGCCCAGCGGGTTAGTAATCAAGCACTGATGTAACCACTAACTGGAAGATTTAACCAAATGTATTGATCTTTCTCTATTTTATATATTCATCTTATCTTTATGCAGAGGTAAGCTAAAGCTTTCACCCTGTGAAATATTGAACAGAAGCTTAACAAGCTTTCCTTTCTCACATCCAGATGTTCTTCTGAGCGGAGAGATCAACATCAAAGTGTCTCTAAAAGGATTCCCCAACCCGGTTACGTCAGCTCTGTCCACGCCCAGCCCCCAGAGGAGCGACAGATACCATCACTATGTCTTCACTGGACGTAAGAACTCATTTCACAAGTTGTAGCGTGACATTTTATTTCCTTTAGCTTCCCTAACAGACTAACCGTATCTCTAAACATCTTGAACTCGCGTTTTCTCTGCAGCGCTCTTCTTCAGTGTCCACATTGTAGACAACTGGCCAGCACCAACCAACCCCGACCCATCTTCAGCCCTCGTACCCATCCTCAGCCCGGATGCCATAGCAACCAACGCAGGCGCTCACAGTGTTAACCTTCCCCACCCACCCAACTCCATGAGAGTTTGGCTGCGCTGTCCCTAATTGGGAGATACAGTAACAGCTTGTTTTCTGCTTCAGCATAGCACGGACTTCAACTTACAATCAACATACTTGTTACTGAAATAAAACTAGTGAGGTCATCATTTTTGAGACGTATCTGGTTTTGGTTAAGGGTTATTTGAAACCTATAATCACAAAACAGCACCACTCTCCTCCCTCTTTGCAAACATTGTTAGCGGTCTAGGTTGGTTGCTTTTGATTTTGTAGTGGGTAGAGTTTTCTTTGAACATGCTAATTCAAAACTTAACATGTTATTTCTTTCTTCCCTTTTAAAGCCATAAATGTCCTGTTAACAGGACGAATCAGTGATGCCAATCAGCTTCGCTTTACATTTTGTTGCTACTGTATGTCTCAAAATGTTCTAGGTCATATGTGGAAGAAGGCTACACTGAAAATGACATGATGAAATGGAATGTTTCTATATCAGTATCGCTGCTACTCATTCAACTTTATTATTGCAACATGTTTATTGAGAAAACAATGAGAGAACAAAATGCTAAAAATAAAAAGAGCTGCTCATATGAATACATCTGACAGAAAAAGTACAAATCACTAACAGCATTTTAAAACCAATGTGACAGGATTCGCACACATACCAACAGGTCACCTTTCCTGTGCAAGGGTCTGATGTTTTGCATTTGATTGGACAGAAAAACTAAATTAAGTCAATTAAGCCTACACAGGAGAAGATTGGCTGTTAACATTGCCATTAGGGGAAGCCTCCTCTGCTCATCGCTCCCCCCCTTCCTCCTCTAGACATGGTTCCTAGAAAGCAAATTTTGGTTAGAAGAAAGCAGTTCAAAATAAATGCCAGGTGATCATGAGTATTCTTGTAACGTGTAATGCTGCTCTGCTTCCTGCATTTTAATAAACAAATCCATCATATGCTCTAAGCATTTAAACTGCATCTGTCAGTGATTATTGTGCAGACGCTCCATAAGGGGATATTACCAACACTTTTACTTTGTTACCTCTGCGGTTGAGTAATGCCACTCTCCCTCCTTTGCCTCCTCTGCCTGTTACACTGCTGATCAGAGGTTGACTGGTGAGGGTGCGCCGCTGAGGGACACTGCTGCTGTCTGGGAACAGAGACACAAATTGAAAACCTTAAACGCTAGAGTGAATCTCTAGGGCCAATAAAAAGGCCATCTGTCCTACTTGGGACTCTCCTTGTTTTTAGCTACAGCTGGAATACATTTCATACGTCACATATGTTGAATAGTATAAAAACAAAACAGACATTAGAAATACAGATTGAAGTTCAGATGACTCTTGTGAATTGAATTGTATTATAGAAACAAGAAGTGAACAGGATTAATTACCAGGGTCTTGGCTGGTGGATGGCAGTGACGCATCATCACTCTGCTGACCTGCTGAGTCCATATCTGACTGGCTCCCCAAAGGAGATTCAGTACGAGCTCTGAAGAAAAGACATGAGGGTCCATATCAACACTGTAAAACATCATTCTGAACATAGCTTAATTCAACACAACCCTCCACCATAAATTCTAGTTTGTTGCTATGTGCAAGTTATTAAATCTCCCAACCCACAGTCTTTGTTTCTCTAAAACAGTGTGGTCGAAAAGTGTTTTTCCAGAATATCCGGAAACACGAAATAATAATAATCGCACATCCGAGTAGTTTCTGAAATCATGCAAGTCAAATTAATTTATGTATGTATATAGCTTACCCTTCTCTTTCCTGCTCCATGAAGACCTCATCTCCATCATCTGCAGCTGTAGCCATACTAGTGGAGGCAGTTACCATAGGAACAGACTGGGAGGACATGTTGTCACCACTGTCTGAGGGAACAGACTCAGTGAACACTGTCACTGAAAGATTGAAAGTCACAAAACCTGAAGTATCACGTAATGGTATATAATTGTTATAATGAGTTTGATAGTGTGTCGTACCTGGTGCAGCCACTTGGAGCGGTGTGGTGGGGACACTCCTTCCTCCTCCATCTTCGTCGTGAGCAGCCAGGAACAGGGGAGACTCATACATTCCCAATCCTACAACATACAATTAAGTGTCATACACGGGGAACGCTGGACTACAATGATCTCACCACTTCTGTGTATGTGTGCGCTACCTCCTTGTGATGCCAGCTGTCCCAGGTCAGAGTGTGAGGCTGATGTCTGAGCCAGTAGGTCTTCTGGAGGTCCAAACCGAAACCTGGTGGACAGACCTGCTACCTGAGGAGAGCTGTGGACATGAATCATAAACACAGTCCATAAGATCACAACTGCTGAACTATCCATTCAGGAATAATCTCACCAGAATAAAACATGAAGTTTAACAAAAAGTTGAAACAGAGGCAAAATAAAAATCGAATCATTTAGAACAGTGCTCCTTTGCAACTACACAATAACATTGATTTTATAGTTCACTAGATATCCTGGCTGCATTTTTCTGTATTTATCCAACACCATGACTGTGTGAATCTTACTGTATAGCCTCAGCGAAGCCATCATTGCGGTGTGGAACCACCAGAGTGGGAGTGCTAGGAACCATCCGGTCGTCATCGTCGAAGAAATGTTGCTGCGACGCATAAAAATAATATTGGCTTGAGCATTAGCAGTGAAAAGTTGCATTATAATAATAGGGCTCAGCAAATATGAAGCACTTGTTCACACTTCCTTACCGTACTACCTATTCCAGGAGTTAACTGAAGGCCACGTCCTACTGAAGGTCTGCGCAGCTGGGAGGACGGTCTCTGATACATAAACACGTCATCACTACCAGAGTGCTCCACAGCTCATTTCAACACACTGTAATGTATTTCTTATCAGATTTTAATTAAAATAGACAATTAAACATATTTGTAGCCTTAGCGAGCCGGGGAGGCGATATAGAGACTAAAAAACTGTTAATAATAAAATTTTTTTTTATTTTACTAAGAAAAGGGACGAAAAACTATGACTCATCAAACCTAACGAACCTGTGTGTGCGGAGGTCCCAGTTCTGGAGCTGGAGGCTGGATATAGAGCCTAGGTGGGAGAGAGTGCGAGAGCCGACGGGGATGGGGAAGGCGAGGGGTGAGTGAAGAAGAGAGGGGAAGTCCCAAAGAGGAAGAGGAGGAGGAGGAGGCGGCGGCTGGGGGGAGATGTGCAGGCTCTCTGAGGGGGTCAGACTCTGATGTGTTGCTACTGCTGCCTTCACCTGGAAGAACATGAGCATATTTTAGACGGAAGAGATAAACTAAGCCGGTTTCTCACACAGACTGCTACAGTGCATGGGGTTCTGCTATTTAGGTGCATGCGTGGTCCTGCTCACCGCTGTGTGACACCTCAGAGGGACGCTGGGAGTCTGAAGACGCTCCACACACATTTTCCTCAGTTCTCGTAGGTTCTGATGGGTCCTCTTCTCCCTCCCCCTCAGCCTCCCTGCTCTCCTCATTACTTTCGTCCCCTCCCCTCATTTCACTATAACCCGCACCATCCTCATCTTCGTCGTCATCCTCCTCCTCTTTATACTGAGGTGGAAACAGACAGATGTGTTATTTACTTCAGGACAACCAAACAAGGCTGAAAAAAGTATAGCAAATAAAAAAGGTAGAACCTCTTCCTCCTCCTCCTCTTCTTCTTCTTCCTCATCCTCCTCCTCCTCTTTTTCATTGACTTCTTCCTGCTCTTTGCTCTCTCGGCTCTCACTGTCTGTGTCAATCACAATCACGTCCCGGACTATGGAGCCCTGAGAGGACATTTGATCGCAGGGGACTGACTGGGATGCACCCTCTTCCTCAATGTCCTCGTCTTCTTCAGCCAAAACATGGAACCCCTCCTCTGGAAGTGCCTAGATCCCAAACATAAACCAGTTTAACCTTTTCAATCAATGTGGGCATATCTAAAAAAAACCTCATATGCTTTGCTGTGCCTGCATCTGGTCAATACTGCCTGTGATGGTTTGACCCATAGTCTTCAGTTAAAGATTTCCATGTGTTCAAATCACATTATAGTTGCAACAACTTGCAAAAAGGTGCCTCATACGTCTTCAGGAACAACACTTCCCACATAATACGTAGCTAAGAACTTATTTTATCCTGTTACTTTTATTAGCGACTGACCTGAGTGTCATCTGGTGAATCCTGTCGTTCTTCCTCATCCCTCATCTCTCCTTCCATCTCCTCATCACCTTCCATCTGAAATTAGAAAAATTTGACTTGCCTGCAGGTTCAGCACCAACATCACTTGGAGCTAAATACGTCAGACATCAGGACCGTACCTGTACTGCGATAGTTGGTTTCAGACGTAGTTTTTTGGTGGTTGGTGGTGTGTGTGAGCTTTCTGGTCTGCTCTCGTCCTCCTCCTCATTCTCTCTGCCACGCTTTGCACCTGCTTTCAGTCACAATACATGCACACACCCGAGGATGTCAGTTAGCACAAACATTACATTCCAACAGATATGTGAAAAATAGTAAAAGCACTATCTCCATATGAGCAGAGCATCATTGCCAATACACTGTGTCAAGTACTGCTCGGACACGGTTAAGCTCACCTGCTCCAATCAGAGATGACGACGTAGTTGGTCGCTCAACCTGAATGCTGAGCCCTGCGTCCTGATTGGTTGCCTGCTGCTGGGTGGGCTGGACAAATGCTGTGGTCTGCGTGCTGGTTGGCTGTGTCATAGAGGTGGGTGCGTTCACCAGGTTGGAGCTGGTAGAGTGTACAGAGGCTCCCACACTCATCAGCACTACATGGAGAAATATACTCTTAGATGGTCATATCACATCTGAATTAACTTCTTCCATCTACTGCTACGTTCTACTGTGCTTCACTCACCTTCTTGGCTTTCTGTCTGTGTAGTCGGCATCACAGTGGCAGTAGGCGTCGGAACGGGAACAGTTGTCGGGGTAACCATAGGGCGAATGCTGGCGCGGGGCGTGGCCTTACTACCAGTTGAGGGGCTAGGCTTGCTGCTGGGAGACGGAGTACTTTGGGTAGGACGGATATTGGCAGTGGGAGGCTCTGACATGCTGGAACTGATGTGAAACAGTGACATTATTACAATGAAACCTATAGAACATCCTTAATACATTACATCCACTGACTGAACATTGACATGAAAAACATTCATAAGTCTTATGTCTGTTAATGTTTATGCATGGATGCGCAAGTATCACTAGTTACCTTCCTCTGTCTTGAGCTGTACTTTTCAAAGATATTTGTCTCTGGTCTGCTGATTTGGGCTGATCCCCCACCTAAACAGGTTTGCAGTCAGATGAAAGCGATTTAGTCATGATACATCTCTAAAGAATAAACAAAAGTCCACTTTGTCTCTTTTACGGTCAACGCAACGATAATTGCCTTCCAATCCTTTCTACGTCCAGCATGAACCATACCAACCTTCACTCCACCCAGGTGGTCCTGTTGTTCATCTCTGGGGTCGGTGTGCGTTTGTGCACCTCTCAGCTCCCTCAGTTCTCTGTCTAGCCGAAGAAGTCGACCTTCATACTGAGACTTGAGGGCATTCATCCTCACCTCTAGTTCCTCCTTACTCTGTTTAAGCTCTTCAACCTCCCGACTGAGCTGCTCTTTGGCACCTGTAAGATCAAGGTTCATGTGGCAAAATGAAATCTATGTCTAAAAATGTATAACACAAGATATTTAGGTTTAGGTTAGTTGTACTTAATTGGCATGACTTTAAATAAGTGTGTGTATACATGTGAAACTCACTGTTTAGTAAGTTGATTTTGGTCTTGGCTCCAAGGATGGCCTTCTTAGTCTTCTCCTCTTTGTCAGCCATCTGCTGTTTAATCTGCTCCTCTCTCTTCTTTGACTCAGTCAGCTGTTAAATAACAATATACCATCTTACAGCTGTCGCTACACATAAATGCCGTATAAAATCTCTCAAGGTTTTAAATACCGCAGGAGTTAAACCTGCCGATTATAGCTCACGTAATCTAACATGTCAGTCAAGTAATGTTTTGTACCTCGTGTCTGAGTTTTGCCAGCTCCTCTTGTGCCTGGTTAGCATCACTGGCAGCATTAGCGTCACTGGCCTGGGAATGTTTCATTAGTGTGGCTCGGCCAGCTTCGTTAGCCTGGTTAGCTTCTGTTAGCTGCTCCTGCAGATGCTTGTTGCTTGCATCACGCTCAGCAACCATCTGACAGAGATGCAGTGGATATATGTTGGCATGATGCAGGTTATGCGATTACAGTAGACGTTTGGAATAAAAGCCGAGAATAAGATGCAGAGAGAAGAAAGAAAGAGAAACCAGAGAAAACTATTTTCATGTCTGTAAAAATATTTTCCTATTATTTACAATGTGTAATATTATAGGTTAAATGTAATAATAAAGACCAACCGTCTGCAGACTGTCAAGCTGTCCTTTGAGCTCAGTTACCTGTTGGGAGAGAGGTACAGATAAACCATTTTAATTTCAGTACTGCACAAGAAATCACAAATTGTAATCAAACACAATTTAATGTTATATATTTAATATAAACAATTATTTCTCTTTGATTATTTTATGACTGGCACCACATTCTGCCTGACTCATCCTCACTTTGCTTTCTGCTTGGCTTAGAGCAGTCTTGAGGTTGGCAACTTCCTGGCTGTGACTCTGCTGAAGCTCTTCCTGACGGGTGAGGTTCAGCTGGTGGACTTCTTTAGATTGCTGCAGCTCCCTCTGGATTTGCTGAATCTGATTCTGACGCGCTTGAGCTTGAGACTGAGTCGCTTTCAACTGGTTTTGTACCTGTGTTTTATAAATATTTTGTCAGGTAAATTATTGTTAGTGAACACAATCTATGTACCATCTAAGTTTCCTGCCAGTGCTACTTACCTGCTGGATCTGGGTCTTGGCTTGTTGGAGCTCTTTTTGGGTCTGGGTCAGCTGGTTTTGATTCTGCTGAGACTGTGACTGGGACAATTGGGATTGAACCTGTAAAAAGCAGACAAGCTCTTTTCTATTTATCCGACAGAATTCACATGTGTTGGCTTCTTGTTTGAATGAGTAAATGTGGAATCTGCTGAATCATTAACATAACAGGGACCAATGTCTGATTAACAGAAAGTGAAGCAACACTTACATATCTCATGTCTGAAAAGAGCTACTAAGTGAATCTACACAGTTAGCATACATAGCTTTCAAAACTTCAGTACCAGAATGTGCTTCAGTACCTGTGTTAGCTGGTTCTGAACCTCCTGCAGTTTTTCCTTGGTCTGCTGAGCTTCCTTCTGGGCACCCTCCAACTCACGCTGGGACTTCTGGGTCTGGTGACACAAACCAAATTTCACAGCCTGGTTAAAGCAGTTGTGACATATGCATATGTCTTCTGAAGCATCATTGAAATTAATATAATTTAATGTCATTACATAAGAGCACATTAGCATGACATCGGGAACAATGAAGATTTCTTTAAACGTCATGCTGTTGTGATTGGATCAGAATAAATCTTTGCCACAATCTCGGTCAGTGCATATATAAGGCAGAAACTTTAGACTTGAATGTGACGTTATGAAGGAAAACTTGATCATTCACTAAATATCTATAAAAACCCGGTGCTCCATTAATCCACATTTCTGCTCACCTCTTCCTGCTTTTTCTGCAGGTCTTCTTTCAGGGTGTTCAGTTCCTCTCTGGTCTTGTTGAGCTCCTCCTGAGCTTTGGTCAACGCCTGCTGCAGCTCCTGACTAGGACTTGCCTCATTTCCTGGTTTAGCCGCTGTTTCCAAAACCATCTGCAGCACACATATACATAATTTACCATTTCAGATTTCACCGATCTTCATTTGGTGGTTATGGCGAAAATAAACCCCTCTCACCTTATCATACTGAGCTTTGACCTCCTCATACTGGGTCTTGTAGCGTCGTCCAATCTTCTTAACTTGTGTGATGGTCTTATTCTTCTCTAGAATGTCGTTGTTCCTTAATTCCAGGTCTTTCCTTACAGCATCTCTTTCAGACGTTAAGCGCGTCACAGATTCTCTGAGTGCTTGCAGCTGAGACTGAGCAGAATTATTGCTGCCACTAGATCTGAGAAACAAAACATTCTCAGTCAGTTTATAATTTTCGATGTACAGTAAATATATAGTTACTAAGTATAAACTTAGCTATTGCATTATCTACTACTGGGCCATATACATCTACAATTTATCGCTGAGATAGTTGCAATAACAATTTCATTAAAAACATTTTCATATAAATGAGGGAGGCCACTTAATGTAATGCACTGTAGTAACTTGTAAACGTGTGCTTTCAGATTCATCAGACTGCTTAGTATGCGTATGTGTGTTGGATCTACACCTGGCCAGCTCCGTCTTTAGCTTGGCGACTTCTTCAGCTAGTTGTGTGATACGTTTCTGTTGAGCCTCTCTCTCATTGGTCAGTTTTTGTTTCTCCTCCAGGTCGCCATCTTTCTGTTGACTAAGCAGTTGCTACAGATGGTACACACAGTAAGGTTTAGGTTAAAAATCAACGTGCATTCAATATTGATGTCAACACAAGATTTATTCATATGCATTGTAAGTGTAAATGAAAATAAATAGGCAGCATGGTTGAAGAACAGCAGAATAGATTAATTACTTGACCGACTGTCCCTAACTACACATATATACAGAGTCATTACTTGTGCTTTGGTCTTCCAACGTTTGACGTCCTCCTCCAGGAGCCGCTTATCAGCCTGCAGGGAGCAGTTTTTCTCTGACAGTTGAGACAAAGAGTGTTGCAGCGGGCTGATGTCTGACTGGAGCTTTGTCACCTGACAAACAGAAATGACACCAACATCAGAGAAACGTAAGAGTAGTAGCACTTTCACTCAGTACTCACTGGTGTAGCTAAGTTACACAACACAGCTGAAGAAAATGTGAGGGGCAATCTCACTGTAGTGATCGAACACCAGAATCTTACTTTAGCCTGAGCTTGCTGCAGCTCCTGCTCTAGTTTATCCTTGTCCACTTTCAGGATTCTGTTAGTTTCTTGGATAGCGCTGATAGTCTCTATCTTCTTCAGCTGTTCTTCCTGCTGGGCCAGTGTCTTGGCTGTAGTCTGAGAGAAGGAAGGAGAAAAAACAAAAAAAAAACAAAAAAAAAACAGACTACTTAGAATAAATATATTAAAATCTATAGCGATAATGTTGAAGTCCATTCAAAACACAAAAGACTTTGGACACAAGGTGAAAAACCAAAATTTAAAAAGTGAAAGAAATTTGCCGTGATGAGATTAGAACAAAATCCCAGTACGTTGTGTGTTGATTGCCAGGTCTCAAATTCTCTTTGGAACCTAACCCCATCCATTCATTTCCTACCTGCATCCTCTCCCTCTCAGCATTCAAAGCTTCCTGCAGCTCCTTTAACTCTCGGTCTTGGTGTTCCACTCGCTGCTTGTAGCGAAGAGCTTCTCCCTCAGATGCCTCGCATTGAGCCAAGGCGATTTGCTTTTCCCGCCGCACAAACCTAAACCACAGGGGCATATTTAGTGCTTACTGAGATGTGACATTTCTAAACGCCACATGTCCAGAGAACAAACACTTTGTTGCATTACCTGAGTATTTCAAGTATTTGTTCCGTGGTTTTCTCTTCCTCGCTGAATGACAGGTCCAGCTGCTGCTGTTGCTGCTGCTGTTGCCGATTCCTGGTGGCCATTTCATCCATCTGCTGGTGCAAGAAAGTATTCTGCTTTCCCAGCTCCTCACAGCGTCGGCTCTGGCTGGATAGTTCCTCCTAAGGTTGAGGACAGTCAATCAAACCAATTCACTTTATTACCTTAAACAACAACTTGCTAGAAAAACACCAGCAAGTATTTACACTTCTAATAGTGTAGAAAACAGCTTGGAGCCAGAGACGTCTAGCTTCTTCTAATTTTCCTCAATCTTGGGTTTGTCCTACCTTCAGCTGCCTCTCCAGTGTATTCCAAGCTGAAGTTTTCTCCTGCAGGAGGGAGGAAATCTTGGCCAGTTGCTCTTCTAACTCCCTTCTTTGTGCTGCTTCCTGTTGGGATCTTTTCTTAAGCTCCTGTAGGGCTTCAACGTCAGCAGCATGAAGCATTAGCTCTCGCTCGTATTTAGCCTGTGCCTCTCCAGCCAGTTTTGTCTGTGAGGACAACGATGGGGAACACACTTGGTCAAACAATAAAAATTTGAATATAAAAAAAAAGAAAGTGTTAGGGGCCTTGCTGTTTGTAAACATATCCTGACTGGGACTATTTACAAATGTTAATGTACCTGCAGCAGGCTGTCCTGTACGGCCTTCTGCTCCAGTGTAACAGCAGCAGTGGCTCTCTCCAGCGCCTCCTGCTGCTCTGCTTGGCTGGCTTTCAGACTGCGCTGCAGGTCACTCACCTGGTCAAGGACAGAGAAGAAATAAAAATTCAGACACTTGAGGATTAAACATACTATTGACTGCACATCTCAGCAGTTTTATTGCCGTTTGTTGAGCCGAGAACAAAAGCTACAAGTAAACAGCAGGTTTGGTTTGAAAAACTAATCTGTCAGTAAACAGACTTACTTGTTTCTCCACTGCATCCACAGCCTTCCTCTTCTCTTCTTGCTGCTGCTGCTTCGTTTTCTCCGCCTCTAAAATCCTCTTCTCCAGCTGCTGCTGTACCTCCATTGCCTCCTTCAGTCGAACCTCCAGAGGAGAGCGAGACTACAGAGGTAGAGAAGATCCAGAACTATTAACAACTGATTAAACACTCCCAACCAACCATTTGGACTTTTAGTGACACATATTTACATATTCTCAGCCCACGTTAAGGCAAACCGTGGCTTCGATGATATGTTTGGCAGTACAGCCCTATAGTAACACTGCACACCAACATGGGGCTTTTACCTCCTTTTCTTTCTTCAGACTGTCTTCCAGAGTCTGTACCACAGCTCTGTACTGCTCCACATTTGCATTAGCGTTCTCCAGCTGCTCTGTTAATTTGTTATTTTGCTCCTCAGCTGTGCGCAGAAGACCTTTCACCTCTGCAAGCTCCTGCTCTAACTCGCTGGCCTGCTGCGAGGCTGCGGGCCCTGGAGACCGTACTATAGGTACACACAGAAAAAAGATCACAAATGATGGAGGAGGAGAAAAAAACCTGTAGTGGACTGGAATTACAGATGAACAAACTTCACAACTGGATCTCTCTCTGTGTATAAGATATTTCTGATTAACAGTACTGATAGTCACAAGTCTGTAGAAAAGTCATTTACCTCTAAGTGGTGCTCTCAGGGATGCAGCTCTGCCAGCTGGGGCGGTGGTGCTACTGGAGGTTGCACTGGTCTCAGGTGCTGATGTAGTGGTAGAAGCAGATGCCAGCTGGGCTTTTAGTGTCACCACCTGCTGTTCAGCGCTACGCAACAACTCTCTGGTCTTCTGCTGTAAGGTGTTCTGGGTCTCCAGCTGCTTCTTTGCTTCTAACAGCTGGGCCTGAAAAAAATAACAGCACAAATTTATGCGTGCACTTTGTGCATGTGCAAAGGTTTTGCATGACTATATTCAACATACGTCCATCGTGCGCCCAAGGGCATGTCTCTGTGCTACTTCTTGTTCCAGCCTGGTCTTCATTGATGCTAGCTCTGCCTCCAGGTGCTCAATCTTGTTGTTAAGTTGCTGGCGGGTCTCCGTCTCTATACGCTCTGTAGTTAACTAAACATGACAGAAGAAAGAGACAATTAAGGAAAAATTTTGGGAAAATTTAATGGTTTTACTATAAAATTACCCCAGAACTTGCTTACTAATGATTTTACTCTATAACATGACATCACATGAAGGGAAAAGGTGAGATCTTTCAAAAACGAGAGTTTAGAGCAGGTAACCTGTATTGTCTTGAGGTTGGTGAGAAGTAGGTTCTGGTTACGCTGCTCCGCCAGCATCGCCTGCTTCTCTTGCGTCATTCTGCTTTCTGCTTGTCTTAACATGTCTTTCTCTTTCGTCAGGTTCTCTATACGGATCTGCAGAAATAGAGGAATACATAAAAATGAAAGACAGAAAAGAATCAGTGTCACTATTTGTATTTTACAGACTGGGTTTTCACTGCACGACACATAGTTTCTACAACAAATCTAATAGCCTGCACAACAATATACCACCATTTATTCAATTTCACCTTTGTTAAAAATGATTAAAAACTCATAGCTCTAGCTGTACTTATGCCTTCTCTGTAGTCATGGCTCACCTCGTTCAGTGCCAGTTTTTCATTAGCCTGTCGCAGGTCCTGGGTCATAGTAAGAATGACGTGTTCGTGACGCTGGGCTGTTGCAGCCATTTTTTGGTTCCTGTCCTGAAGGGCAGAGATTTCCCTGCGATAGGCTGATACAGTCTCCTGGAGCATTTCATACCTGACAGAGGTAAAATATATAACTTGTAAAGTACAGTAATTTACTACTTCAAATGAGTCCATATACAAAGATTTACACATCTGTATAGTAAAATGTACAGAGGAGGATGTGTCATAGATATTTCAACTCACCTCTTGTTGCTAAACTCCAGTTGAGATGTCAGCTTGGCACGGCTGGAGCTGAGTTCTGTTAGCTGCCTCTGCAGCCTGTCGTTTGTTTCATTGAGCAGTCTGTCATTCTCTGCCTTCTCCTTCTTATACAGAATGAAGGAATCATTGAGCTGAAAGCACAAATAAAATAAACCTTTAGAAATTAGGACAGCCACTCATCTCCTGTTCTTATTAAGAGAAACATGGCTTTAGACTTGTACCTGTTTTAAAGCAGCTTTAGACTGAACAGTCTGTGCTGATTCAGCGGCAGCAGCTCTTTGTGGAGTAGAGCGAGTAGCAGGTACGGAAGGTCGAGTGTGAGCAGGCTGGGATGTGGCATCTTGACCTACAGACACATGTGAAAATGTCAGCTCATTCTGCTTCTACCCCTCTTTTGACCCGCACCATAAATGTCACAACATATGCTTGTGCCACCTTGAGGAGGCAGGGTGAATCCGGTGCTCTGAGTCAGTAAGGCCTTGTACATGTCTCTCTGTCGGCCATTGGAATCAGCCAGCTGTTTCTGCTGGTTCTTCTGTTCCCTCAGCTCCTCCACTTCCTTCTGAAGTTTATCCACACTGGACTCCAACTCTGATACTCTGGAAAGAAACAGGCAGACATAGGTTATGTTTAAAATGAAATTCATAAAACAGTTGACACCAATAAATGGCATCTGTGGGACAGTTGAAAGAAATGCTTGTACTTAATAGTACACCGATTAAATACAAGCCGTCTACTGTATAAGTAACGTTTTGATCCTACCGTGCTGATGTAATGAGGCTTTGCTGTCGATCCTTCTCCTCCTCTATTTCTCTCAGCCTTCCCAGCAGACTTTGGTTCTGCCTCTGCAGTTCATCCACGCTGCGGAAAGACAGCTGCCGGGGACTGATGACCTCTGTGGTGCTGGAAATGTCGGCCGAGCTGGTGTCATCCTTGGTCACCTGGTTACCTCTAGCTTCCTCCAGCTCCACTAGAAGTGTACACACCTGGCCCCAGGACAAAGGAGTGAAGAAAGGCACAAGGGTGAGTTCACCAAAAGGAGTCTTTTACATCACTGCTATGGACCAATCACATCTTTCTGTGCTTGGTGTTTACCTGTGTTGACGTGTCTTCTAGCTGTCTCTCTATCCTCAATTTGACTCTCTCCAGGGCATCACAGCGCTGTTTGGCCTCTTCTCTCTCTTTCTGCAGACTGTTGATCTCCTAAATACAAAGTTGTGTATATATAGCACGAGTAACTGAACATGTTTCTGGAATCAAGTTGATATGAAGATATAAAGAAAAACATATTTGCATCGCAGACCTTTCGAGCCTGTTCCAGCTTGTTCCACATGGAGGCAGCAGATCTCTGCATGCTCTCGTATTCCTCCCGCTGACGCTTCAGGACAGGTGCTTTGGA
This sequence comes from Macropodus opercularis, assembly GCA_030770545.1. Classification (NCBI taxonomy): domain Eukaryota; kingdom Metazoa; phylum Chordata; class Actinopteri; order Anabantiformes; family Osphronemidae; genus Macropodus; species Macropodus opercularis. The sequence continues at coordinate 5,440,282 of CM061105.1, forward strand.
CTCAACTTCTTGGACAATCTCATCCAGGACTCTGTTTACTCTCTTGGTCTCCTGTTGCTCAACCAGGAGCTGTGTCTGACACTCTGAAAAGGCATTATACAGCTACAAAAAAAAGAAAAGGATAAGGTTTTAACACTTCATGGTACTACAAATGACTCAAAGAAAATGGGCAGACAGACTACTTTGCATATATTTGACATACTGTGATTTACATGGAGAAGATGCATAATATCTTTAAGATATTCATATCAAACGCTTAACTGTTACGTCGTGTTGGTGCACTCACATCAAAGAACTTCATGCCGGGCTTGACAATTGCAGCAATAGCAGCTGCTGATGGACACATGGAGTCCAACTGCTCCTCAGTAAAAGAGGGAACGCCTGGAGCAAAACACACATTCATAAGTGTCAGGAGTGTGTGTACACATCCTATATGTAGTCCTTGACAAAGGTACATATTGAAGTAACAAAGATCTGTGCAAAATCATGGTGTTTTAACGTTTTCCACATTCTTTCTGCAGTATATCGTGTGTGTGCATGTGTGAGATCTTACAGCAGTGTTTCCCAGCATTTTTCGTTGCAGCATTTTCCAGGTCTTTCTCCATCATCTTGATTTTTTCCTTCAACTCTGCTTCGAGTTGTGTCTTTACTTCTTCCCCCTCAGTCACCTTTTTCTCTAGAGTCTTATTGGCTGCAAAGACAATGACACCAATCAGTCTATTACTGCTACTTAGTAGACAGAAATCTAGACTTTACACAAAGAGGCTCAGACACAGGTTCACTGTGTCATAGGTGATCAGTGTAAACCATAGTCATGAGGAAATTCAAAGTGTTCAAATTGAAGAGTGTGCCCAGGACACAGATCAGGTCTTACATTCCCCAATTTCTTTAACCAGCTTGCTGAGCTCTTCCACTGCTCTGTTCAGTTCTTGGTTCTTGGTCTCCATATCTGTTGCTGCTCCCTGGTGGAAAAAAACATGTACATCATATTCTGACTATTCAGTCCTACAAAGGTTAGCACCCTCTTCTAATAACCAACTACATGACAGGTCTTAGTATTAGGCAAATAAAACCTAAGACAAACAACATCAGAATTTTCTCACAGTGACAAAATGAAGCCAAAGATAATTAACACGTGGACAATGCCATATTTAAAAACCTATTTAATTCTGGTCCCTAGCAGTGAGTCTCACCTTGTAGAGTGAAGATAACTTGACATGAGCATTGAGCTCATTGCGGTATTTCTCCTCCATTGCGCTCTGGTCATCTTTAGCCTGGAGAAAGGATTCAACAAAACACAACAAATGTTATTACATACATTTAAACCTGCATTATGTCTTAATGGTGAATAAAATCACTGGTGTTTCAATCTTTGACTGGGAATAACACATTACCTGTTTCAGTTTGTTGTTGAGGTCTTCAGCTCTTTTACTTTGATTTTCATTCATTTCCTTTAGTGAAGTGAGTTGGCCTTCCAGCCTGGTGACCTGTTTAACATGAAGGATTTTTTGACAGAAAGGTTGGTGAGTCATTACATTATCACTGTATAAGAGATCTGGTGACTTATAGTCCATTTGGTGCTGTATAAAGAGTTAATGGTTCTACTTTTTCAACTACTGTAACTGTTGCATCTCTCCTCAGCAGCTCCAGAACGGACTGATCGCTGAAGGAAATGTCTGTCAACAAGATCAGCTACAGTATGCTACAAACATTAACATTACTTGATATTAACACTGTTACAGCTTACTGTTGACTATGCATAATATAAATATAATGGATGCATTTATCAGAACAACAATTACCTGTACCAAAGAGACAAGACAGATTATTGCCACATAGTAGCTGCAGTGGTAAATTTTAACATTCCTGAAGGTATACTTTTAATTTCATTTGTTACAAAACGTTCATGTATTCATATTGTTTGCATGTTACCTGCTCCTGGCTGTTCTTCAGACTTCCCTGTAGTTCCAGGATATCACTGCCTTTGTCTTTGTTAGTGTTTAACAATTCATCAGTTTTGGTCTTCAGTTCTGCAGTTAACCACTCAATCTTCTTCTCAAGTAACTCCCTCTCTTGCTCCACACGTTTCTCGCGGTGCTAAAAGACACATTAACAGCTTATCTTAACTCAACCTTAAAACTGATCTGATCTAGTCTCTGTGAAATCCGATATGTACCTTTATAGAAGCCTCAGCTGAAAGTAAATCGTCTAATTTTAATTGTAGCTCCATCTTGACTTTGTTGGTTTCAGTCAATTTTTCGCTCAGACGTTTCACATCCTCTGCAAAACACACAATGTAAAGTGTGAAAAACAGAAACATTTAAACTCAACAATCGCATGTAAAAAAAACAAAAAAACTCTTCAGAGAAATGTAACTTGCAATATTACATGACAGTTTGTATTTGTGTCTATGTTAGGACCTGGCTACTTACCAGTAAGGTTCTCCACTTCCTGTGTTCTCTTCTCCAGTAACCTCTCCAGCTCTCTCTTCTCTGCCTCAATCTCATATCTGGCTTTTGTTTGCTACAGACAAATAGACAAACACAATTTAAAATGAATGGCAAATAAAAATATTTGGTTGTTTAATCCACATATGTATTACGTTCAATAACATAATACATATATATATATATATATATATATATATATATATATATATATATATATATATATATATATATATATATATATATATATATATATATATATATATATAACAGTAGCTAGAAATTGTATGCACTAATACAATTTATTCCACTCACAAATGTATTGTTTGGATTGAAATTAACCATTAAATTTCTCCATCAAATGCAAAAAGCTCTCACTAATTGTGAAAGTTATACAACATAAAAATACCCCACTGATTTACATTACAACATGAAATCCCACTTATCTAATACATGGACTCGAGTATGTCTACCTGTTGCGGTGCTTTATGTTCATTGGTGTCTCCTTCTATTCCTTTCAAGGTGCTCAGCTCTTCATCTGTACAGAAGAAAGAGTGAGATACTCATACTGAGACACAAAGGCCACTGCACGACCCCGTGCAGAACAAGACAAGAAATTGTATGTGAATACAATACAATACAATACAATACAATGTACAATGTGTGCAAAAGCTCACTCAGTTTTTTATTTTCCTCTCTGACAGTCTGCAGGTCTCTCGTGGCAGACAGGCTATGTTCCTGACTCTCTGCCAGTCTCTTCTCAATGTCAAAGTACTGCTGTTCTGTAGGGGCAGAGAACATTTAACATGAACAGAAGGTATACAGTACTAATGCTACACAATAAATGCATTTTACCTTATTGTGAACTCACAACATTGTGCAACAGAACATAAACACTGTAATTAAACATACCTACACATGTTTATTACAAACTGATACTTCATAGTAGCTACAAGTTTTGAGCATCAGCCATCATCAACATGGTAGTAAATGACCACCAAGGACAATTCGCAGAAGAAGTATGATGGAACTCATACTGTAGCATCAACTCAAAACAGAGATCTAATTATAGCCAAGAAGTTTAGAAATGCAGCCCTTGCTTTTCGTATATTTCCATGTTTAGTGAAATCCTGAATCTTTTGTCTTAGAACAACACGGAGGCGGGAGCTCTAGCTCCAAACCAGTTGTCTCAGACACAGGCCGGATGGTCTGTCAGTCTGAACATTTAGACATTCTGAGGACCTCTGGGGCCTGTTTTATGACACCAAAAAGAGAGATTTTAGAAGACGTGTCATGTTTAATTAATTTAAGACACGGTTGTTGTACTTTAAAGCTGCGTTTTAAAACCTGTGGCTCAATTCTTTCACTTTCGAGAATTGGCCTAAACCGAATTTTAGCTAATGTTAGCAGGCTGTTACAAGCTTTGTGAAACACACACACACTCTCAGATCCAGCTGAACATAAAAGAAGATACATTTGCCGCTTACTAGTTCAATTATTTAGGTCTCGGTACTTGCAAATAAACTAGCTATCAGGTTGGTTTTGACTTCGTTGTTGCTACTTACCGCTGTCGGCTTTGAAGCGCTCGTGCTGTGTCTTGAGCGCCTCGTTAGCATTCTGCAGCTCCGTTACAAACTTCTCCAGTTTGTTTTGGGCGCCTTTCGGGAGCTTACTGAGCTCCGTCCGCTCCAGAACCTGCAGCAGGACGGCCGCCATTTCCTGCTATGCTCCCGAAAACTAATAACAAACTCACGCCAAACTTTAGTGAAATAATTTGGAGCTGTGTTTACCCGCAAACCCGTTAATGGCCAAGAAAGCGTCAAGTTAGCCTCAAAGAAAAGCAGGATGTACAATTGACACTTTCAAAATAAAACTGCAATCGGCAGGTTACGATAAATATTAAGAGCACAACTTATTGTATCTCAAATGACACGAATGGATTCTTACAAAACATAAAAGGGCAACTAAATATCTTCTATTTGACTGTTTTTGCATTAGATTAAACACAATTTTGTAGCTAATACAAACATTATCTTGACAAAAATCAAGTCTCAACGTTCCGTTGGTTGTAAGTTCTCTAGCTTAATCATTTTTGACCTGGACCCTAACTCTACGACAACGACCTGCGACGGAAATACGTCACCAAACAAAGCATTGTGGTAAATTGAGTTTTCTTCCACTGCTGACGAGCAGCTGCCAACTGTTACAATTAAGCTCAATCCGCCTGTCCCCTGGTTCCAAGTTTGACTTCTGTGTTGTTGCTTGTTGTTGCTAAAGTATTCAGTCGCAGTTCGTTAAGGTGAGGCGACGGGGACTATTTTCATATTTAACTCTGGCTACATTCTTAATGTGACGTTCGTAAATTAATGTCGGCTAGCTAAAGTTAGACAGACAGCTATGATCATACAAGTTAACAACTAATTTAAGTTTTCGCCATTTGACGTTTAGTTGCTTTACATTAACGCCTGTACTGTGTATGTGTAATACATTGTGAAGGACATTATCACGTTATCACACGTAATCTTTCACAGACATTTTTCCACCTGCTCCACTGATTTCGCCTCCACGTCTCACCCCACAGTGTTTGTAAGCGGCATGGGTCGAGGCTACATAGTGGAAGATGCTGTGGAGGGATATCTGTGTAATCTGTGTGGTCAGCAAGCAGGTACAACCACCGGGCTGCTAATCGGACATGTAAGCTTCACACTGTCTAACATTACACTACATGTGACAGTTTGCTTTTAATGCAATGTTCATTTGATTTACTAGGAAACTGCGTCTTCATTGTGACACAGACAAATAAGCTGTAGACATCCAGCGTGTTGGCTTTCAAATCTGTCTTATAGTGTCTATGTTTTGTGACTAAACCCATCAGAGCTCATCCCAAAGGGATTTTGTCATCTTCGCATCTTGCACACCTCAAAGAGACGATTCTTCTGCAAATGGAAACTCCCTGGACAAGGAGTGGATTACTGAGCATGCCCGACAGGTGGGCAAGGTTTGAACCCAGGATGCATACAGTGCATCTTTGACCTTTCAACCAAGTATTCATTAGATGTTTGTTTGATCTATGCTTAGGTGTCCAGGATGCTGCCTGGAGGAATTTCTGTATTAGGAGTCTTCATCATCACTGATAATGACTCCAAGGACATACTAACAACACTCCGACAGGTAAGAACATTTTAGTAGCTGTATTCATTTGTATAATGATTTGGCCTTACCGCGATACCGGTTTTCTCAAGCTAATTTCCTTATTTCAGTTTTAAGCTTAAGCCATTAAGCTATAGCCATAATGACCTTTGACCTCTGACCTTTTACCACCAAAACCAGGTGGAAGAAGAATAGTAATAATGAGTCAAACATCCATTTGTTTGCATAAACCTGTTTGTGTGTTTGTGTTATTGTTCTGATTACTGTGTGTGGTTGTTTTATCTATGTACAGTTGGTGTTTGCAGTGGAGAACCTGATCTCCTCAGAGCACTTGTGGACCCCTGAAGAGGATGACATCACAGATTGTGTTGGGCTGCACGTCAATGCCAAAACCAGAAAGTATCCTTTTGCAAGTTATGATTTCCAGAACAACTTGATCGCTGCCACATTCTGTTTGAAAATATTCTTTAACTCCACATGTCAGAATCACCTGCAGAACCTTTGACATAAAAGACCCCAAGGTTAGTTTGTCAAATCATTCAGCTGTATATTGTATATATGTGTATATTATTTTAGCATTATTGATATAGTTGAACATCGATGTAGCTTACAGCTGACAGAAATAACATTTAGATGAAAGTATCTGTTAATATGGAGACTAATGACCAGAATAAAAAAAGATTAAAGCAGAGATTACAACCAAGCAGTTGGTAGTTGCAGTGAAACGCAGATACAGCACTTCTAGTGAAGACAGAGCTTTTGCTAATGCCTGCTTATTATGAAAAGATCTAAATGTTCTACACATCAATTCAATAAATGTGAACATACACATTATTTCAATGTCTTAAGACTTCAATGTAAAAATGATTCCTTATTTTAAATTGAAAGTGCTGGATCATACAGTTACAGTATTACCTAGAGATGAAATCTCTAATCTTATTCAGAGTATGGCCAAGCCTGCAGATTGGAAGTACCAGTCAGGCGTGTGTTCCTCCTGCGTCATGGTGTCATGTTGTCTAAATATGGACATGTTGGTGCCACTACCCGACAACAGAACTGTTAGAGAAAACATGGATCCTTGTCTTAAGGTTGGCATGCACAGACATAATTACACACAAATATGTTTGAAAAACTTCAGTGGAACTGTTCTCAGATGACACTTTTGTTTCAGGAGGCACTGAAAGCTTGGGCACACCAGATTAAGGATGGAGTTTGTTTGATTGGTGGAAAAAAGATACCAGATGAGACAGAACTAACAGCTGGGCAGGTTGTATGATTCCAATAAACACTCTATAGTGACTAAAACTGTCTCCTCTTAACCCAACTCCTCAAAATCTTGTTTTTTTTTCTAAAATTAAATGTAAATTGCATATGCAATACATTTGAGATTTGCAGATGTTCACACTCAACATAGGAGGAATTTCCAAGATCCTTTTATTGTATTTTTAAAAAGCCCCAACTTCTCTAAAAACATTTTGTGAGCAAATACTGCAAACCAGGAAAGCTACTGTTCATGTAACAGTTACAATGATGAGAAAGCCCCCTGTCCAACCCAACATTAAAACTGTCAGGTTGTTCATGTTGTGGCTGAGCAGTGTAGTAATGGAACAAATGGTTTACAGTGGGAGCATAGTTCTAACTTACTGAATCTGATGTGTGTTTTGTAGAAGAGAAGCATGAGACAGTACAACGCTCAGCTGCTTATTGCATCGGTAAGACAAATAAACATTGTACACTATATAAAGCACAAAGTAGATTTTGTTTGCTGGCATCCATAAAAGAGGCCTGTGACTACCTGTGTGTTAGGATGAACAGAGATTAACAGATGTGGTCCAACGCTGTGGAGGTAGTGTGTCTGTCAGAGGGGCAGTCCACGGCAGAACCTATTTACTCGGCAGCAAACCAAAGGCCAAACTGGCTGAGAAGGTAACACATTCATATATTAGACACATGTCAAATAAAGGTGGAAGGTGACACCAACGTTTTTAATCAAATGTTCCTCTTGGACAGCTGCTGAAAAGGGATGTGGTTTCTACAGTGGCCACAAGGGTTCAAATGCTTCTGGACGAGCTGCTGACGTCAGAGGAGGACAGCAAAGGCAGAAAAGACGAGCATCAGACGGGTAAAATTACACACACATACAGGAAACAAAGGTTTGTGAAAATGACTGATACACAACCAATCATAAAAAGGTTGATTGTTTTTGTAATATACGTCAAAAACTGAAAGTCTTATGTAAGGAAGCAATATTAATAAAATGTGTTAGTGTCAGCATGTGATGTACAGAGTTTGACCTTCTAACCCTTGGTTTGCTTAAAAACCATCCGTGAAATGAATGGGAACTCCCACTAGTGGCACCTGTGCGGAAAAGTCTAACTTTAGCATCTTTATCGATAACCTTAGGATCGTGAACTGCTTTGCTTATGGTGACTCCATGTCTTCCCATCAGAGCAATTCTGCCTCCCTCGTCGCGTCTTTTGTCCTGCAAAAGCCACAGGGCCGGTGTGTGTGTGTGACTACCAGTTCAGTGATGAGGGCCTGACTGAGGTGAGCGGCAGACTGAAGGAGATGTTTGGCATTGACACAGCAGAGGAAGACTTGGATACCAGGCAGGAAGTGACTGCTGTAATCTCAGAACGGGATTGCACAGCAGGTGGGGGCAGAATACCATTAGCACATGTTTCAAACTTAGCTACATTACCAAGTTATTCTAAGATATTTTCGTTTTTGTGTGCATTCTGGACCAGAGCCCACTGCTGAAGTGCTGAAACCGCAGAGACACAGCTATGCTGGTAAAGCACATTTACCACACTGACAACAAGCAACAAACATAAATACTATGCACAACATGTCAAAGCTTTTGAATTGTAGACTGGCCTTCATGGCTTCGCATTAGATAGATGTGTGTGTTTCCCAGCATTAACTACAAATGTTTGTACAAAAGTATATACCATCAATAATCTATAAACACAAGTGATTCTAACTGTGTAGGTGTGTTTTCAACATGTATTTATTTGTCCATTTAGCAAAGACAACTATGCAAAACAAATATGGATTCATCACTTGTAGTCATTTAATGTCTCGTGTTCTTTTCAAATGTGAGTTATCTCATTTGCAATGAGACTCCAAGTCCACGGTCCCTGGACCTGTCCTTCATTTATTAACCCAGCAGTGATAACAAAAAGCTACCTACCTATCATGTTCCACCTCGCCACAGCTCTAGTCCTGCCCCTAGTTACAAATGAAATGCTGGATTTAGAATTTAACCTACAAAGGTCTGTTTGTAAGTGTTTTCCTCATTGTTCTCTCTGTGTTGTTTAGGTGCTGCTATGGCTACTGCTGCTGCCCTGCTCGCCGCTGCTGCCTCCATGCTCTATCTGAACGATTTCTGACAAACACACACCAAAATAAAAGTTCACTGTTTTATGCGTTCTGTCTGATGGAGACATTCCTGTCCTGAAGTCTCTGTTTTCTGTCTATTTCCATAAACCTTCGGCATCTTATGTTATCAGTGCAACGTGAGTGGGTGTCACTATGTCAGCCACTCCCAGTTCACAGTTAATGGAAAATGAGACAGACAGGAAAGAGTTAAATCTATACGTACTGAACAAACTATGCAGGGTTTCACTGCCCTCATAAGAGGTGGAGTTTGAACCTGGCAGTTTACGATGGTTACTGTTTTATCCAGAGCTCAGGAGCAACGCACCGAGGATCCTGCCCAGGCCTCAGCTCACTTCTGCTGAGCTTTGACCTTCAGAGAGTGATAGCAGATGTGTAAGTCTGTCTTATCAACAGGTCACACGTACCAATGACAGTGATTGGTGGATTTATGCAGCACTGTCTAACGTCTCTGTTAGAGGAGTGGGCCCAATAAGAGGGGTCAGTTCTCTCGCACTACCACTTGGGAGCAGAGCAGTCCCGGACAGTGCTTCGGACCTCTAATCCAGATTCTGGCAGGCTCCCCCAGAGCAGCTTGAGAGAGCATTTGCTTCACACCTCTTAGAGATGATGTTGAGTAAAGATCTTCCAGACATTGAGGTAATCTTTTAATGTTTTATGCTTCTGTTTAGCAAGGTTCTCCTGTTTACAGTGATATAGCATGTGCAATATGTACAAATTGCAAACGTCTTTCACAAACGTCCATGCACATTTTTGAACGGGGCTAGAAATGAGATCAGAGCATTAAATGAGCTTTGAGCTAAAGTTCAGCAAGGAATTAGTTTGGGAACAAAGAGGGTTGTTGTTCTTAATGCCCAGCTTGTAGATATGCACATAATACTAATCTGATGCCTCAGAATGTGTCAGTGTCCTCAGGCTGGAACCAGAGCTCACTGATCTCTAACTGGTGGTTTCACAGTCAAACAAACTACTGTAGGTCGAGTAAAGCATTAACGTTGGTTCTGTCCAGTCAGGGGCAGTGTTGTGAATTACACATAATACAAAGTCAAGAACAGCTACATGTGGATAATCTTTTGGTAGAAAGTGTAAAATTCAAAAGTATTGACATTTGCATACACAAGTATATGGAAGGGACAAAACACATTTTGTAGGACAAAAGTATTGTTTTTTTTTTTGTATCAAGGGCTTGTATGACTATTTCTTGCCTGATTCCTCCAGTAAAGATAATTCCAAACATTAGCATTTTAAAGGAGGGCTCAAAAGTTGAAGAAGTGATGTACTTTGGGTTGGTGGAGTTAAACTTGCACATTCAATTTGGTGGTGGTAAAAGTGATAAAAGCCACCAGTGAGATGCATCATGGGACCTGTCGACCTGGATGCAGTAGTTTGTGAAGAAAAGGTTGGATACATCATATTTACGTTTGATGCCTCTGTCTTAATATAATTGTTTTAGTTTGTTGGTTACATCTGTCTCTGTTCTCTTTCTTTGGCCTTTTATGTGAAGATTATAAATGATTTAATAAATATTTAAAAGAAGTTAGTTTGAGTTGGTGTTTCCTGGGACGTAAACAGCAGAGCACAGAGTACATCCTCACTCTCATCAGAGCTTATTTTTTTTACAGAGTTGCTAACTCGGTTCGTCCCTATGTTAAACAATATAGATGTGAAACCGAGATACTTTGTGCATGAAGCAAATTTAAATGTTACTAATTAAATATTATAAACTTGTAAACTTTATAATCACTTCCTGAGCAGCAGATCACATATCCTCAGTGCATTGACCTTGTGGCTACTGTTTATCTTATCGTTTAGACTCCAACCACTCAAACAAGCCAGATTCCTAGAATCAAGATTCAGGAGATTTGTACATTATCGGTTTTTATTTGCAATAAACAACTAACAACGTGTTTTGTTTTATTACTTAACATCTTGCAGAGCATCCTGGCTCTGAATCCGAGAGTGAAAACACACGCTGAGATTATTTCCACAGCGAACAAGAAGCAGGAAAAGAAACACTGGAAGAGAAACCCAGAAAGGAACTGTAATGTGAGATATACAGAAGCACACACAGAGGTTGGGTGGGGAGATAGGTTCTACAGCATTTGCATTTTTTTCCCACCTCTCTTCTTTCTTTCAGTCTTGTGTGAAGTTAGAGAACAACTTCGATGACATCAAACACACAACTCTGAGCGAGCGTGGAGCCCTACGCGAAGCACTGAGGTGAGAATGAACGATTTGTCTGTTTGTTCTTTTAACACTGTAAAGGTTCTTACAAATTTAGGAGATGTGTGCTTGCTGCCAAACCACTTCTACACTTGTTAACCTACGTCACCTACAGGAAGGGGAGCATAATGAGCAAACAAACCCCTACACGTTACTTTAAAACTACCTTTTCATTTTCACTGCAATTACTGGCTGCTAAAACTGTCAAAAATCTTGGTTTTAGATGTCTGAAATGTGCTGATGCTCCCTGTCAGAAGAGCTGCCCGACCAACCTAGACATCAAGTCATTTATCACAAGTATCTCTAACAAGGTACCGTAAAAAATACAAACGCCCAGATGCATATATTCACACAGTGGTAATGGTAGTCATGGATACGTGTGTATGGACGTACGTATGTACCAGAACTACTATGGGGCAGCGCGGGCCATCCTCTCTGACAACCCACTGGGTCTGACCTGTGGAATGGTTTGTCCAACATCAGACCTGTGCGTAGGAGGCTGCAACCTGTATGCGACTGAGGAAGGACCTATCAACATCGGAGGCTTACAGCAGTTTGCTCTTGAGGTAACAGTATTTCTAGCTGTTTGAGTGACTGACTTCAAGGATAACATGGATACAAAAGACACAGATCTGAGTATCATCATATAACCTAGATAAATGTCAATATGTGGTGTTTGATGCCTTATACATTTCATCTAATAGGTTTTTAGTAAGATGGGCATTGCTCAAATCAGGAATCCTGAACTCCCACCAGCCAATGAGATGCCAAAGTCTTACCACAGCCCGATTGCTCTGATTGGTTGTGGCCCTGCGTCAATAAGCTGTGCGTCCTTCCTGGCCCGTCTTGGATATGATAATATAACTATCTTTGAGAAACAAAAGTACATCGGAGGATTGAGGTAACATGGGATCTTAAACCAACTCAGATATTATAAGGTATAATGAAAGCATTGTGGGACATTTATCATGAGTAGAAGATAACAGATAATTTATAAACAATTATTCAAAGCAAAGTTTAAAAGACTATAATAAAAATCAAGTATTGTCAATAAATGTCAACACATTATGTTATGTTCTTCTGTGCAGCACAACTGAAATCCCCCAGTTCCGACTTCCCTACGATGTGGTGCAGTTTGAAATAGACCTCATGAAGGACCTGGGAGTGAAGGTAGGAGCTGCAGAATTTCATTGTAATGTTTTGGTTGGTTATTTGAAACGTCAGGTTTGTTGGGTTGTGTGTTAACATTGTGTTTATGTATGCAGGTGGTGTGTGAGAAGGGGCTAGGTCTTAATGGAATGACTCTGTCGTCCTTACAAGAGGAAGGATTTAAGGCTGCCTTTCTTGGGATCGGTAAGTTCCATAAATATATTGAATAAATTATATTTTAGAAGCCAGTCTTAACAATATGTCACCTTGGGAGAATGAGTCCATAGAGTAAATGAGTAAAGAGTAATTTTTACATACACACCCTCTTTCTTCCACTGTGCTGTGTGATTCAAGGTCTCCCTCAGGCCAACAGAGCTCAGATATTCCAGGGATTAACCACAGACCAAGGCTTCTTCACCTCCAAAGACTTCTTGCCCATGGTGGCTTCAGCCAGCAAGAAAGGTATAATAGAGGCAACCATATAAAGGGACTGTAGCTGTCACAGCCAAGCATCAAACAAAAAAAATAGTGGACTAGTCACCATCTCATCTCTCTTTTAAGGTATGTGCCAATGTCGGTCACCTCTGCCTGCGTTAAGGGGCATAGTAATAGTCCTCGGAGCTGGCGACACCGCGTTTGATTGCGCCACCTCGGCTCTTCGCTGCGGAGCCAAAAGAGTGTACGTCTGCTTCAGAAAGGGATTCACAAACATCCGGGCTGTTCCCGAAGAGGTAGGACTGTGAGGTGGACGGACCGACACAGGCATGGCTGAGCTGAGAGTACTGAAGATTTGTGTTTTTACTCTGGCAGATGGAGTTGGCTATGGAGGAGCAGTGCGAGTTCCTGCCTTTCCTGTCGCCCCGCGAGGTCATTATGAAGAATGGACGACTCGCCGGGTTGCAGTTTTGCCGCACCGAGCAGACAGAGGAAGGCGACTGGCTGGAAGATGAGGACCAGGTTGTCAGGCTGAAGGCGGACTACGTCATCAGTGCATTTGGATCTATGCTCAGTGACCCTCAAGGTAATGAATCAGCTGACCTCTGGTGTAGATGAAGCAGAGGGATGTCCCTGTAAAGAAATACAGAATGATCAAGCGCCAATAACATTCTACAAAACCTTCCCTCAAACCCTTTGTTTTCAAGTGACCGAAGCTTTGGTTCCTGTGAAGCTGACTCGTTGGGGCACACCAGAGGTGAACAGGGACACCATGCAGACCAGTGAGCCCTGGGTGTTTGCAGGAGGCGACGTGGCCGGTTTGGCAAACACCACAGTTGAATCAGTGAATGATGGCAAACAGGCCTCGTGGCATATTCACAGATACATACAGGCAAGGATTCATTTTTAAAGCACGTTTAGCTGTCACTTCAAACCTCTTTTGTTTTGGATCTACTTCAACAAGCAACTGTGATTTATACGAATTCCATTCTTCATACTTTATAATTAAATTAACCAGAGCCTTTAGTGATCCAAACCTGTACCCTCTCCTTAACCTGTAGTCCCTGCATAGACAGACAGTGGACCCTGTCCCAAAGCTGCCACTGTTCTACAGCGCCATTGATCAGGTGGACATCAGCGTCGAAGTTTGTGGAATAAAGTTTCCCAACCCATTTGGCCTGGCCTCAGCTCCTCCCACCACTAGCACGGCCATGATCAGAAGAGCGTTTCAACAAGGATGGGGCTTTGCTCTCACCAAGACCTTTGCGCTGGATAAGGTAGATATATGCAGCGATGATCTCCAAAATGACACAGAGCCAAATAAACCAGCACGGTGTTATGGGAACTGTGACACAAACGACATTGTCATCGCCTTAGGACCTTGTGACCAACGTGTCTCCTCGCATCGTTCGTGGCACCACCTCCAGCCACGTGTACGGACCAGGTCAGGGTTCCTTCCTCAACATCGAGCTCATCAGTGAGAAGACAGCAGCTTACTGGTGTCAGTCAGTCACTGAGCTGAAGAAGGACTTCCCCAACAATGTAAGGCTTCTGTTGTGTGACATCGCCTCTTCTGATTATAGATGCTGAGCGTGTAAAAAAACGAATCATTACCTTTGTCTTTGTCAGGTGGTCATCTCCAGCATAATGTGTAGTTACAACAAGGAAGACTGGACAGAACTAGCCAAGATGGCGGAGGTGGGAACAACTGTAGCCCTGTACACAAATATACTGTACAATATTGCTTTCCCTGTCTTACAATTAGTACCAGAACTTTGTTTGTTCGTGTTTAGAAATCAGGAGCAGATGCCCTGGAGCTGAATCTGTCTTGTCCTCATGGGATGGGGGAGAGAGGCATGGGACTGGCCTGTGGACAGGTGCACACACACACACACGCACGCGCAAACACACACGCGCGCACACACAGTCTGGAACCCGTGTGTTTTTTGTGTGTTTGTTGTTAGGATCCTGTGCTGGTGCGTAACATCTGTCGCTGGGTTCGTGCAGCTGTTTCCGTTCCCTTCTTTGCCAAACTGACACCAAACGTCACCAACATTGTTGACATCGCCAAAGCGGCTCATGAAGGTGAAGGCATTAAGACATTTTACCACACAGCACCTGCTAATTCTGCCAGCGTGTATTTAATGCTGCCTGTGTCCAATATCTGTTTTATAGGTGGAGCTGATGGAGTCACAGCCACTAATACAGTCTCAGGTTTGATGGGACTGCGGGCAGACGGTTCCCCCTGGCCCAGTGTCGGATCAGGCAGCCGCACCACGTATGGAGGCGTGTCTGGTGAGGACACACAACTTACTGCAACTGTCACTGTAGAACTACCAGTAGTTTTATTAAAAACAGAGGCAGATGTACAGGGAACATAAACACATTTCAGGACCATGAAAACTCTCCCATCACTTACTGTGTGCAGGTAACGCCATCAGACCCATCGCTCTCAGAGCCGTATCAGCCATCGCCAGAGCAATTCCTGGTTTCCCTATCCTGGCTACGGGTGGCATTGACTCAGCAGAGACTGGACTACAGTTTCTTCATGCTGGGGCCTCAGTCTTACAGGTGATTTACTAAAGAAACATTTCAAGCCTTTCAATCTCTGTGTCTGTCACTCAGTGATATGCTGAAGCCTTTGCATTTAAACTTATGGTAAAATTGTGTCTGAATGCTGGTGGGACCAAATCGTATATATTATGTCAGTTAAGTATGTGCATCTGTGTCTGCTTACTACAGGTGTGCAGTGCAGTTCAGAACCAGGACTTCACAGTAATTGAAGATTACTGTATGGGTACGTAAAGTTTAATTATTTATTATAGTTTAATAACTGTAGTGCATCCACTTCTCAAGCTTTAAGATATTCACCTTCTGTAACAGGTTTGAAAGCACTGTTGTACCTGAAGAGCTTGGAGCTGAAGGGCTGGGACGGCCAGTCTCCTCCAACAGAACGACACCAGAAAGGAAAACCAGTTCCTACACTGGAAGACTTGGTTGGAAAGGTATTGATATTGTGTTACTGTAAACATAGGGAGGATGACACTGCTGTGTATAAGTAACTAGATTGAAAGTCTGCAATGTATTATGCATGCATAATATTAAGTATTATGCATGTGTACAGAGCCTCCCTAGCTTTGGTCCATACCTCCAGCAGAAGAGAGAAGCTGTAGCAGGGTACAAGAAACAACTCAGGGAAGCTGGGAAAACCGATGTGATGGAAGCCGACACCACTCGGGTCGGCAAGCCCAAAAACCCTGTTCCTGCCGTCAAGGTGAGACACGCGCATGTTTTTCATCAACCTGTATTATTACTTTTGTCTTATGGAAATGGTTCTTATCCAAGTAAACATATGTGCCGTATTTGTGTGTGTTTGAAGGATGTGATAGCCAGAGCACTGCGCCACATTGGAGCATATCAAGAACTTGACAACATAGAGCAGGTAGGGAGTTGTTTCTATGAGTTCTGATGCTGCCCGGCCACATTTCCATTGGAGCGATTGGGTTAATAAATGGTAACAATATGATCTTAACAGATGTAAACATGGGTGAGCTGAAATGAATAGAAGCCCTACTGATATTCTTCTCTGTCTCTGTTCTCAGGTCCAGGCCCTGATAGATGAAGAGATGTGTATTAACTGTGGTAAATGTTACATGACTTGCAATGACTCTGGATATCAGGTATGTCAGTCTGCCTGTGACACAGGATTTGTCAAGGTCCGTCTCTTTACTTCGCTGTAATTCTCCTCCTCATCCCTGTCGTGCTTCCCAGGCCATAACGTTCGATCCAGAGACCCACCTTCCCACTGTGAACGACAGCTGCACGGGCTGCACTCTGTGCCTCAGCGTCTGTCCAATCATAGATTGCATCAAGATGGTTACCAGAACAACACCTTATCAACCCAAGAGAGGTGTACCCATTAGTCCTATCTGCTAAAAGTAAAGCCAGACAAAGACTTGTACGCTCTGTTCGGTCTGCCACAAAAGAAAAGAAATACTAGCAACTAATTCAACTGGAGATTTTAGTTTAATTCATTGTCATTATCAGTCTGTGTTGGATTTGATGAAAGCCTGTTTCAAAATTAAATGAACATATATATATGTATTAAGGTAATAAAAAAGTGCATAGATGACACAGTGAAGTATTTTAAATACATTTAAAATTGAATAAACGTCTTCGATACAGCAAACTAACCAACGCCAGTGGGCGAAGTTCTCTTCTTAAATTAAATGTTGTTGGAACTGGAGAATAAGAATAAAAACCATTTACGTTTAGTGCATGCCAGCATGAAGAAAGACACTACGGCACATCAGGGTCCCCCTTGAGTACAATATGGTGGCACTGTCAATCAAACGAACAGCTCGGAAATACAGATTGACTTTTTAAAATACGTATGGGTATTTATTCATTGTTTATTTATTGTTTCCCATCTGCAGACATTAAGACATCCTATCATATAAGCTGGAAAATAACCACTGAGCTTAGATGTTCCGTGTCTGAATAGAACGTCCAGGTTTTTAATTGATTTCTTTATTCTTGGTGTATTTTTTACCGATCACTGTCTATAATCCCGTATTGCTACTAATTGAGTAGATCTTCATCTGCACAGCACAAAACAGGTTTTACATTCAACACGCATTTAAGGCATTGGAATAATTGACATACAGCAAGTACGAAACATCAAGACGTTTAACATGAACATGTACATATACCACAGTGAGGGGGGGGGGGGGTGTCACGGAGGGCACAGATACGATACTTTAACATGCTCAGTACTCCTCAGATATTTCAAGCTTACATTCTTCAGAAACATTCGGTGCGAGAAGAGCAACAAAGCACCGCCCGTTCAGAAACTCACGCCTCAGGAAGCTGCCACAGCGTTCACAGTGAGTAGATCCGTTCCCTTCCAGGACACTAGGGACGATAGAGTCGATGCTGGTAAGGGTGAGGGCTCGGCGGGAGGTGCGAGTGCCTGCGAGTCCGTCTGTGAAGACGCCTCTGGTGCATCAGAAACTGGAGGCGTTCTAATTTACAGTGCAGTGTTTTATTCTCCTCTGCTGATGAGCAGAGGTGGTGGCCGCCTTCACCTACAAGATAGAAAGCACTGTGATGATATGTGTTTGGTTCTGGAAAGAGATGAAAACAAAACAAACAGGAGGGGAATCCTTTTTCATCACAATCACATCACACCCCAAATCTTCTTTCTTTTCTCTCTATAAATAAATTCTCTACACTGCAGACGCTTAATCACAAACTCATTCAGTGCAACAAATGTATGAAATAAGTGCTTTGTCAAGGAAAGTGCAGCTGTTAGCATCAATAACATACTATATAGGGTATATTAGAATTCATTGATGCTGACCTGAAGCTTTATCTGAGTGCTCTGCCCTTTGTGTCACCAGTGGTTTGTGCCTTGGTCTGCTGCTCCCCTGTGACGTGAGCCCTGGGCTGACTGGGAGGTTTAAAGCTGGGCTGTGGCATTGAGGATGGGCGGGTGGAGCCCCCTGGTGGTTGTAGGCAGCCTGGAGGAGGTCATTGAGAATCTGGAGAACGACAGCAATGCCACGCTTGGGTCGGCCAATGCTGGTCTGACTGCAAGGAGCCAGAGTACCTGATGGAAAAAGAGAGAGATGGTGATATAGAGGAATGCAGGTGGAAACATTTATTATTCAGCTGTGTTTGTCGTCTAGAGGCCCAGCTGCTCACACTCTTACCAGAGAAAGTCCCGGAGAAGACACCTGGAGAGTGGTTCACTAAACTTTCAATGACGGCTCCGGGCTGCTTGCACAGCTGTGCAGGGGGTGGGACGTGAATGGTACTCTGTAAAACGAAAAGGAGTCAATGACAAGAAACAAATAAGGGATGTTTTCTCTTAAGCTCTTAAGTGGCGTGTAACACTTAGTGGTGAAGCCATGACAATGACCTGGGTGACGGTTGAAGCTGGCGTTGGGCTTGGAGGTCCAGCACAGGATCCACTGGGGGCAGGGGAACAGACGGGGACTGGACAGCTTGGATGTGAGCAACCGGAGCACAAAGCAGGAGATGGAGGTCGGGAGGATAATGTCTGACAGGTGTGATGTGGAGATGACTGATGGCAGTTTACGGAGGTTGACTGGAAAGCGGCATCCGCTGGGTTGAAGGGACTGCTCAGCTGGACTGGACGTGCACACACAGCAGGTTTCGGAGCGGGAGGAGAGGTATTAGTGGACGGCGAGGTAGAGGTAGCGGTTCCGGTGGAGTTGATCAAGCCAGAGTCAGGGTGGCTCACGCGTCCAGTCTTTGGCAGGCTCCTAACTCTCTCATCTCCATCCTGCTGCAGCTGTTTTACATCCTGTGCTGAAAGCTGCAGCTGCACATACATCATGTGGGCTCCAATACCCAGGTTAATATTCAGAGGTGAGCGCCCAGACAGGAAGTCATCGATCTGCCAGAGAGTCAAGAGAGAATCACGTCAAACACACAGGTTTCATTCTTGGGATTTCAGACTTGTTGGTTAAGTATTGACAATAACAAGTGCTGCAACTCTAGGGCATCTATTTACCAAAACTATAACAGAACAGCTACTGTACTTGTTTTAGTGCAGATCGAAATAATTGGATTACAGATATCGATTGTTTATTTTTTAGATTTCCTCCAAATTTGAATGGCCACAAAACACATGCACATTAACAACAATTACAATTAGGCTTGGTGGGTTTTAAAACCATAAGAAAATCTCCCACATATTTCATCCTTGAGAACTCACCTGGACTTCTGTTAAAGTTTCCAAAACGTCCATCACAGTCCTCTGCGGTCTGTTTGTGGAGCACTGCGACAGGAATAACACAGCACTTAGAGAATTGTTGATGCACATCATGTGGATATGACCGTAAGGATGGAAACTAGTTGACCTACTACTAAACCAGCTTCGATGACCGGGACCAGGGTCACTTTGCTGCCGTCTGTTAGACCGAAGTCCAATAATTTACCTCCGGTCAGCTTCCTAGTTTATAAATCAGAGTCATTATGTTATAAGAGTGTCAATGTCTGCTGTCAGCCTAGAAGAAACTCACGCGTCGTTGTGCAGGAGGACGATCTTTTCTGTTTGCAGTCGGAGGTTCTGGGCGATGCGCGTCCTCAGTCCCTCCACGGTGTCTCCTCTGGGGACCGTGAGCTCCACGGGGCTTCCGGTGGTGGAGGTGACAGACAGACGCATGGTCGGCTGCGGGTCCGGGGTGAAGCTTCGGGGACCCCGCCGCCGCTGCTGCTGCTGCTGCTGCTGCTGCTGCTGCCGCGGCTCCATTCAGCCCAACGATCGCGCCGCCGTCGCTAGAATCGATTAAAGCGAAACCCGACAGCGTC
Source organism: Macropodus opercularis (assembly GCA_030770545.1). Lineage (NCBI taxonomy): Eukaryota > Metazoa > Chordata > Actinopteri > Anabantiformes > Osphronemidae > Macropodus > Macropodus opercularis. The sequence goes on from CM061105.1 coordinate 5,460,426, forward strand.
GATCAGAGCCGCGACTGTCTTCATGCCTCAGAGATAAAACGTGGAGAGTCTTTAAATGCAGCAAAATAAGGTTACGTGATGATGCTTTCACCACAAAAGAATTAAGTTTCTCTTCCTGGCTGCGTCCGGAGCGGCTCTACTCCCACGGAGCGTAAAACACCACGAATCCTGTCACAGCAAGCCCCGCCCATGCGGATACACGCCCAATCAGCGGCAGCGTTGACGTTTCGCTATCCAGTCAGGGCGCTTCTCTGCTTCAGGTCCCACCCAGGTTTGTTCCTGCTTCGCCATTCACAAACTGATGTAATCTGCACAGCGCAGCAACATTTTTTACAGGATGGCAACATGTCAGAATTTCTCAATGACGTGACAACCTAAGGGCTTCGTAAATGCCAAGAGATTATTTACATCACTACGTTAATGACACATTAGCTCTAATAAAAATATCTCCGTACGATTATTAGTATTAGGCTGTTTGTAATTCACAACATAAAACATTATAAAACAATAACAATTATGAAAAGGAGCTTGTAATTCTGTATTGTAATAGTTTTAGCTGAACACATGTTTAGTTTATTTGACCAGATGAATGAATGAAATCTCAAGTATATTTATCATAAATCTCCAAAGCACAAATTAAAATGAACAGATGTGCATCAGAAGTTAATGTTCAAACCAAGTAAGGAAACAATTTATTTCTTTATAAAAAAAATAAAAACAAGAATCTGAAGAATGTTCCCTATTTCAAGGTCATATGCTGAAGCTTTTCCCATCGTCCGTGGGGCTGAAGGAGAGGGAAACACCCTGACCAGTCCCTTTCATGCACATCTCTGGATGCTGTCAGCGAGTGGGAGGACATGCCCACAGGAAGTGTCTACTCTTTGTGTTCGGCCATCTGGCACATCCCCAGCTGTTTAGTATTCCCGTCGCACCTCTGGAGCTCAGCAGGACGTCGGGCTGCACCTGTCACACGAGGCACCGAGGAGAGAGGAGCAGCTTAGCGTAACGTGACGTAGTTGGGCAGAGAAATGCTGCTCCCTGTACTAAAAATAGCTCCACCCACAGCACCCCCTCTTTATCTAGCATGAGTCACTCCACTCGGATCTCATCTCCCTCCCTCACACCCCCCCACCTCTCCTAAAAGCAGACATGCAGTATTGGTCTAATTTTTGCGTCTGAAAACAAGCATCGTCTGCAGGTTGTAAAACAGCAGCACGTTTTATTCATCACACCTCTCCACAGATTCATGGTCCTTATGAAAGACAGGCTTGAGGGAAAACCCAAACCGCAGCTTTATCTCAGTTCATCTGCGCTGGAATTCGAGAGGAATCCCACACTGACCCCTTCTTGGTCTTTTCTCCTTTTAAGTCACTAATGTCTGAGAGCCTGTCCTCCCCGATCCACCCTCACGCTCACACCCATCTAACATAGCAGCAGAGAAACATTTCACGGAGACTAGTGAGAAGGGAGAGGCTTGGGTTCGCGAACAATTCCACAGGATGTCCTGCTCTCCAGACATGCACGGACGCAGCTGTGACGTCAGCCGTGCAGCAACATACACACTGTTTATTTTCTCCTCCACATTCTTCCCACAATTTCCCAAACGTTCCAGTTCTCCGAAACGCCAGTATCCCTGGAATTTCACAAGTAAAAACTGTTCTGTGCGAAGGTTTCCACAAAAGTCTCACTGGTGACGTCAAATAATAGTCAAGCCGTCTGAAAATACAGAAACACAGATGGAAAGCTTCACTGGGCCTTTAATGATCTTACACATTTGCTCATAGCCTTAATTTGAAAGTAAGTCAGCACTAATCAGTTAATTTAATGAATTTCTAATCCTCATCTTCAGCCCAGCCATCTGTGTACCCCAACACAAATCAGTCCCTTACCCTTTATTTAACACCACAGTATTTATAGCTAATGTCTGTCCTTAGCTGAACTTTTTGAAATACATAGAACCGGGGCAGAAAACGATACACAAAGCAACGTTATACTAAATAAAAGATCAAGCTCAAACCTTTCATTTCAATATGGGAGATGCTGGTGTAAAAGCTGTTTCTGAGCTTAATCCATCGATGATAAATTTGGGGTTATGAAAGTAAATTGTTCCACATAATAATCCCCTGAACACAGCACACCTTATATCAGCTGGGCCAGAAATAAAGATGATGATTACTCCATGACCTGCAGGATTTTATTTATAGGGTGGTTTTTAATATAATGAAATGCTTTCCTTCCAGAACCATCAGGAATACATATGTATTTAACCAAATAAACGTAGGGACGTCATTGTGGCCCAGTGGCATCATCTCAAAGGTACAGTGAAAATAAGAAGGTGAAAACAGTTTCATCTTACAAAGACAGACGCAGGTTTTTCAGAACTAGTTGCTCTGCTTCACATTTTTAAACCGAGCTCTCAGGCCTGAGTAGATTACATGTAGACGAAGCCTGAAAGCTTAAAATGTTCCAAACAACGGATCAACAAACGCCTGAGAAGCCACGAAAAGCCTCACGTGCGTCCAAAGACCACATGCAGACATTCCAGAGCTCAGCGTGACTCCCCAGGCATTCGGCAGACCTCGGTGCTTTATCAGCTGGCAGCAGAGGTTAAAGACACGCAGGTCGTTTGTTGCCTTGAACTGAACCCTCTCAGTCGAGTTAAATCGCTGGTCACATGCTTCAGACTCTAGACTCTTCAGACTGTCATCCTGCTTTGTGTGTGACCGTTCACTGATATCAGACTGAAAAGATAATTAAAAAAAAAGAATCAATCAGAACTTTAATATTTAGACACATGAAACCAAAACAGAGCCCAAAAGGCCAAACCTCTGATCCTCTAACCAACAATTCATGGAGCCCCTGGTTTCTGTTCAATTGATCATTCAATTCTATTGAAAACATAGACATAATCTTTAATTTACTTAATAAAAAACAAACTTCTCTCTGCCTGACTGGAAGTCTTAAGTGTGAGTGTCGTCATGGGCCCCAGAAAGATTTGACTTTGAAATAGAAACGAGCCTCCATCCTCCAAACCTTCACCGCAACGCTGCCATCAGGTGGTGAGTTGTGAGTTGTGCACAGACGTCCTCACCCTCTTCTCCCAACAAGAAAACTCACGCAAAATGAAACGAAAAGAAATAAAACCACACACACACACACACACACGCACACACACATGCAACACACTCTCATAATCGGTCTACGCGGATCCTAATGACTCAACGCTCAGTCGGGAGCTGCCATTCATGAGCGGCCGGGCTTCTGTGAATGAGGACTGAGGGATGAGGGTTTCTCCTCCATCTCGCATCACCACCATCGCCGTCGTCGTCCGCGGAGGTCACGTGGTGCGTCGGGAGTGGGCGGTGGGTGTGTCTAATCGCGTGTGGCTTCATTCATAACTACGGTCTTCATTTGAAGCCCAAATTAAAGTATGCAGACGGGGCGGGCAGCCTGTGCACCGCTTCAGAACCGGTCTACAGCGCGTCCGAACTCCGTCCAGATCCCACCAGGACCGGTTTATGGACACACAGGCGTCCTCACGGTGTTATCTGGTAGCTTATGTCATTATATAAGATGTGGGATGTGACGCTAATGACAGCGTCTGATGTACTGAGACTTGTTTAAGGCACCGCGGCGGAGTCCCCGTGTCCGGCACACGAAGGCTCCCGTGTGACTAATGGTGATTTGTTCCCCGCAGGCTGAGCGCAGACGACGCGGAGATGTGGGACAGCCTTGATCGACGGGTTTTTGAAGGAGAGGGGAAGATGACGATGCCGCTGATGCTGCTGATGCTGCTGCTGATGCTGATGCTGCTGATGCTGAGCGCCGCCGGCTGCAGCGCGTCGCTGTAGTCAGTCCGCACAGCGCGGAGGGAAGCTGCTACAACACCGCCTGTATAGACCGTAAGATACAACACATCTGGACACATCATCACGCAGTCACACGGCAGGGTGATACAGTATGCAGCAACGCTCACTCCCCCCCACTCACCCCCCATCTCCCCCTGCTCACTCCATACAGCACCTGGGCGACAAGCATGCTGATGTCTGTCCGATGGACGTGGTTACAGCTGATGTTAGGGATGTAAAGCGCATTTGGAAACTAATGCGCCCTCACAGGCTTTTTTCTGTCCACTAATCGGGGTCAGTGTTTTACTCTTACCGTCATTATTTCGTGACACATGGAGCCCAGAGGGCTCAGCTGTGACAGTCACAGTTACAGGGATGCAGCATTTGCAGTACTTTATTATTATATATATATTTAAGTATAGTATGTATATTTATATGTGACATTTAAGTTGGTTGAGACGTCCCTTGGTAAAGAGGATTGTTCCTGTCTGCCCTGGTTTCACGAGGGACTGTTTTGAGTGTGAGAGAGAAGACAGAGTTAACATAGGGAGAAGGTGGACGTAGGAAAGTGGGGGTGGGGGGTGGACAGTAGACAGTTTGCCCTGTTAGTATTAAAAAAAGGAAACGTTCAAGAAGAACCGTAGCCCACTCATTTCCCACAGAACAACAAAATAGTGATAGAATAACAATGAATAATAATGAAATGTAACCTATGATACACAATCCTGCTTTCACCCCCTTCCCCCCTTTTCATCACCTTTTCATCAGCCATTAAACTGATGAGAGGATGCTTTAAATGGCAGATGCGTGAGAGGATGTGAAGGAGGAATTAAGTGAGACAGGAACCAAAACAGCGCAGAATTTTGATAGATTATATGAAATCGGTGCTGACACAATAAACGTTCTTTGCACTGTTACCTTGAGCTGTTGAAATATCGCATAAATGGGACGCTTTAGCGGCGAGGGAGTGTGAGGAATGCAATCATGATGCTACACAAGTGATTATCATCAGACCTTCTGCCTTTATCTATCTCTCTATACACCTTTTAAAATATTTCATGTCTCTGTCTCAAAAGCTCACAGCAACACAGGAAGGCTTTACTCAGATTAGTCAGAGATGTGGCTGCTTGTGTTGTAAAACTCAGATGCTAGAGTATTTAGAGTTCATGTATCAGTCTGTTTACTCATGAAAGTCAGTTGTTGTTTTGAGATGAAAATGCAGACCTTGCAAACAAAAAGAGCACAAAGAGAATGAACAGGGACGCACAATGAAACCATGCGACAACCTGGTTTGTTGTTTTGTTTTCAACTGGCCCAGTCAACAGCATTTGAATAAGATCCTACATTTCAGGCTGCTCTTCCATAAGTTGTGTCCTTTTGAATGGAAACGCTGCAGTTTCTTCTGTTACTGTGCGGAAAGAGCAGCTTTGTCTGACTGTCTTCATCCTCTGCAGGGTTCACTCACGCTGACCTGGATCATGAGCAATGATTTGCCTGTTCTGACAAGTCTGACAGAGAATGCCACTGTGAGTACTACTGCGTCCACACCTCCACATCAGCCGTAGTGTGTGTGTGTGTGTGTGTGTGTAGTCTGGGGCACGGCTATTCCAAGGTGATTTATGAGCGGCGTTGGAGCTTACACCTCGACATTCAAGTAATGGGTGTTATATATCCCAGGAGGAGCCTTGGTCCCAGCAGACTGCCTGGTCTGGATCCAGAGAGGATCTGGCTGCGTTCGTGCTGGCTTTGGGTGCCATGGTCATCATGGTACAGTTAGAGCCGCCTCTGTGGAGACAGAACGAACTGTTTGCCTCCACAGTGTGTGTTAGACACCGGTGAGAGGCTTCATCGCTCCAGCTCATTGATTGTGTTTTTCTTCCTGTTTGGCCGTGCTTGTAAAAACAGCAGATTTCATTAAGCCGTGTGTGTGTGAGTGTGTTTTTGTCTGTGTCTTGCCCACATGCATGTACGGTAACTGTGGGTGTATCAAAGTGTGCATGTTGCTGTACAAAGATACAGAGCTTCAGCTTAAAAAATAACTTAGTGTCAGCTTCACGTAGTTTACTTCAGGGTCTCATTAATTAAAACCTGTATTCACCGTATGCATGTGCTCAGGTTGTTCCTCCCTGAAGCATGTTTATTGTTGCATAAAAAGGAAAAAAAGACATATTTTCAGCTGTTCTGCACAGAAATTTTGTCCTCCTTTGGTTTAATGAGCAGAAAATGATCCTACAGCGGCACTGTCTCTTTGTGTCGTCACGTTAAATTGAAAAAGAAACTAAAGCTGAGATGAGTGTTTTGTACAATCTGCTCTTATAATCGGGAATTTCCCACTTTTTTCTGAAATTTTCTAGAGTAAATCATTAAGAATAGACACATGAATAAACAAGACATAGTGTCAGTTCTCGGTTTTACTGGAATGACTTTGCTGCATCATCATCTAAAGGGCGGCCTGTGTTCTGTGAGGAGCTTCTCCACTCCATGGTTTTCCTCCTCAGCTACGCAAGACGAAAAGCTTTTACGCTTTCACATATTACACAAGGATAAAGGTTTCAGTAGATGAATATTCCATTTGTGGTGGTGAAAAAGAAAAAGCCCAGTTCTTTTCGATCTCCTTTCAAACCGACAACGGAAGAAGAGCCAGGAAAGTCTGGTGTGGGGATTGCTCATGTGCGTCTACATCCTCCTCCTCCTCCTCCTCCTCCAATTTCCATTTTTAGCCTGCGGAGGCCTCATTTTCCCCTCATTGAGAAGAGCTGGGAAATTGAATTAAGGGTCTTGCTGACGTTTCGATTAGCGTCCCCAGGCTCACTCAGCCAAGACTAAGAGTATTAATCAGAGAGAGGAGAGACAAGTGCAGTTGCTTTGTGTTGTTTTTACGAGTGTGTGTGTTTGAGCAGGATGTAAAGTGTGTGTGTGTGTGGATAAGGCTTGAGAGAGTCCTTAAGTGTTAATTCTACTCCTTATTAAATATTACGGCACTCGGTTGACAGCACGTCGCAATAAACAGATTCCTTGTGTGTCTCAAAGTGAGAAAAATCTATTAGTAATCTAATACTAACGCAGTGACACAAACGTGGCAGCTTCTTCCGGTTTATTATCTTCTGTAGCTACAGCTTTAATAACAGAGAAGTGAAATAAAACTGACAAACAAACAAAGTGATTGCAGATGCCACACGTTTAGTCAAGTGCAACGTTCATCTTAATGTACCTCTGCTCCCCGGGTCGCACCCAGGATGTGCCTGTGTCGGCGGGTCAGGTGGAGAACTACGTGCTGCTGCTGGTGCTGCTGAGCGCGTTTGCCGGGGGGACGCTGGTCCTGCTCTCCCTGCTGCTGCTCTTCTGTCACCGTTGCTGCATGGGTGGAAGACGCTACTCCAGGTGATTACGTCAGGCGACGTGGATGAAAGGCTGGTGACTGTGCAGTGACAACGCTTTCGTTTGTTGCACGTGGGTGAAACTCATCTCCCTGTTTCAGAGCTAGCGATGACCCTGAGAAGACAAACACGACTTACGCTGAGGATTCTCAGCCCACCCAAGGTCAGAGCTGCCTGTTTTTATGTTCGTACGTACAGTTACGTGTTCCGATTCGCTGTCGTCACCGCCATTGTTGCTTGGTTTGTCCTTGTCCCTTATGGCACTCAGAGATCACAATTCGTCTGGATGAATCAGACGCTCTCTCAGCTTCGAGCTGTCACGATGGAGAGCCGGAGCGATTTGTCTCCACTGGGTCTACTGGCCGCAGAGTCTCCTTCAACGAATCTGCCCTTTACGAGCAGGAGAAGACGACTCAGGACAAAGGCCGCAGGTACGGTCAATCTGAGCTAAAAGGTGTAGTTTCACAGCAGATTTCGATGATGAGGGAGTTCTCCTCGTCTTCAGGTACACGCTGACTGAAGGAGACTTCCACCACTTGAAAAAAGCCCGGCTGACCCACCTTCACCTGCCGCCAGCGCCGTGTGACCTGAAGATCCTCACTATCATGGAGTGCGACTCAACAGAGAGCAGCACCATCAACATTAGCGAGGCTGCGATGTCAAAACTGCCGCTCACCATCTACCAGGTACGATGTGTATCTCAAAGTAGACAGGGAATCACCCAGGTTGGTTTCTTACGTTTGTCCTGTAATGATTTCTTCCTCCAGCCCACTGAGAGGAGAATGTCTGACTGGATGGGTCCGAGCCTCAGCGGGGGTCTGCCAGGAGACCCCCACCACTCCATCATCCTGGACCAGAGACCCAGACAGGGGTTAGCAGAAAAAAAAACACAACGCATGCACTCCCAGACAGTGAGTTTTGCCTTTTTTTTCAGACTGAGTTGATAATTAAAAGTTTTCTTTATTATTCATAGGATGATCAATCCCAGTGACGTTGATTCTGGGTTTTCCTCTTTGGTTTTTCATTTGTGGACTTAAAACTGAACTTGAAAACATTTCAGTGCCAGTTGACATTTTCCTGATGCTTTCTGTGTTTTTAGCATTTTAACCATTTTCACATTAAAATTGAAAGTTTAGTAACACTGCCGGAAAACAGATAGATTCTTCTCTGCGCATTGATCCACTCGTATCGCACATAAACAGAGCTGTGAAAATCAGCTGCCACAGGCTCAAAGCTACTCCCGCACTGTGACATCAGTCTTCACTACAACCCTGTGACAATATGACAAACTGCTCTCCCCTGAGGGCTTTGCCTCTGTCCGTCACAATTGATCTCAACTTGTCTGTCTCATCCCCTCCTAAATGTTCCATCGCCTCCCTCCATCATTCTCTCCCTTCATCTCTTCTGTCAGATGGAGGCTATCGGGGACAGGAGAGAGTCGGAGAGCGAAATGGGGATGAGAGGAGAGTTGACTCAGGCTCCAGGACAAACTTCAGTTCTACATTTCTTCTCTAAACTGCGACGTCATGCCAGTCTGGAGGGAGCAGGGCCTTACTTCAGGAGGTGGAGGTTTGACAGCAGCCACCGGGCTGCCAGCCTGGATGCCAAAGGTTGGGATAAGAGTAGTAAATGCACAATGAAAAATTGTATTAAAATGAAAAAAAATACATACAAATAAAACAAAACACTGTATGGAAGTGCAACAAAGACTTATTTTTTATGTGAATTACAATTAGGATCCACCAAGAGGAGGCCATTCCAGAGACAAAGGGCGGCAAGCGAAACTACTGATCACACAGGAGACGACTCTTCTCCTTTTCGAGACGAGGCCCTTGAATCTTTTCCGCACACTCCCGTCCAGACAGGAGGCCTCCAGTCACTCTCTGCAGAGTCTCTGTCTCACCCTGCATCTGCTCCCACGTCATCAGTCTTCCTCAGCAGGTATCACTTTACACAGGCCAGTAACTTGCAGCATAACGTTCCCCAAAGGACTAATTCACTGACTGTTCTTCAACTAACACAGGTTAAAACTGGAGGCCATGTTGGAGGTAGGTGGCAGCAGCAGTGCCAGGAGAAAGGACTTCTCTTTGCTAACAGGTAGCGCCCAGAGCCACGAGGAAGCCACGACCAATAGAACGGCAGAAAAAGAAACCAAATTCAGGGCAGTGGTAAGGACGGAAGAAGCGAGACTCAAGCTGGAATCGACAGAAGAGGACGACTTGTTCGGGGCACAACAAGAGGCTGCAATTCAGGAAAGGGTTGAAGACACAACGGTAGACGGTGTGGCAGAGGAGTCACAAAAGAGCGAGGGAGCTGAAGGAGACGAGGAGGTGCTGGGAGCTGAGGCAAGACGAAGGACAGACTCAGGCTCGTCTCTTACGTTCATGACTCGCCAAGAGATCTCTGAGGTCCCTCCCTCCTTGTACAGAGACATTTGGACCTTGCGGGCCTCTCTGGAGCAATACGCCTCCTCGGACCAGAGCAGCACAGATCGGGAATCCATTCGCAGTGACGCTGACAGTGTTTCGTCCTTAGGTGGTGCAGGAGCTCGTTCTGGCCTGGACAGCTGCTTATCGCAAGACCTGGACGATGAGCCTGAAGGGGAAGGGGAGGGTGAGATGTTGGAGGGGGGAATCAGAGGAGCATCCGGTGGGGACATTGACTTGGGAAGTGGGGCTGGAGGAGAGGGTGAGGCAGGTAACCGGAAGCTGCTTCAGATGGACAGTGGCTACGCCTCCATTGAAGCACCACCCAGAGCTCCTGAGGAGCTGCGGCTTTTTGGGATTCCTGGCGCCCCCAGAGGGAAGACAGCGACTGAGAGAAGGTTGTTCTTCACCAGTTCTAGGAGAAAAGGTTCAGTGTGTGAGAGCATCGAGACCAAGCTGTTTGAGGAGGAGCTGGAAGACGAGATGACAGACAGCACAGAGACAGAGGAGAAAGCCGAGAAGGGGGAACAGAACTGTGGAGAGTCTGCTACCCTCCAAGAATCATTTAAACTTCTGCAATCCCTCCATCCTCAGAAACCAACAGAATCACAGTCGCCGCTGATGTCTCCACTGATGAAACCAATTCCACAGCCCAGTGCCCCTCATGGACCTCGCCTCCGCCGCCGTGACTACAGCATTGATGAAAAGACAGACGCTCTTTTCAACGAGTTCCTCCGACACGATCCCCGGTTCGACCAGCAGGACTCTCCCCTACGCTCCAGACATCGTTCCAGAGTTCACCTTCGGAAGCAATGGCAGAGACACAAGCAATACAGCGACCCAGGTTCCGGCACTGGGGGTAGGTACTCCCCATCTTTGGAGAGGCAGAGGTTTACGCCCCTGAGGAGGGGCGACAGTGCCGGTTACCCCCTAGACACCAGATATCACAGCACACTCTCACGCATAGCAAGTGCTGCTGATGAAGAAGCCAGTGAGGTTGCAGCTTATGAAGACGCAGCTAAAGAGAATCTAGAAAACAAAGATCCCCCGAATGAAGGAGCTACAGGGAAAACCACTGAAAGCACAGCCAGCAAAGCATTAGAAGGCACAGACGCGACAACGAGCAGCTCTCGCTGTTCAGGGTCCGCTGCAGAGCGAGACGGCTGCCAAGTCTCCGCAAACAAAACTAGCCCATCTTTGACTACTGTAGCTCCCCAAACAAGCGTCATGGATCCAAGAACTGACAACAGAAACAACAACAGCAGCCAGGCTATCCTATCAGAAAGCAGCCTGGCAGACAAGCTGGCCGTGTCAGTGGAGGAGAGGCTCTACGGCGGCCTACGCAGTGCAGAGAAGCTTGACCAGGAAGGATCCGACTGTGTGCTGACTGCGTCTCACACAGCCTCCCCTGGTTTCAGTCCAGTATAACCCGTTAAACAAGGCCATAGTCACGAACCTCATCATATGTTAGATACCAACTCTATCTGTGTCCTTTCGAGTTTGGACAAATTCTCATAATAAGTGATGCATCATTGCATCGATATATTCTTCTTCATTTCAATTCACATCACTGTGACGAGCCTGTTTTTGTTGGTAACCATTCTTGAAATCAAACGCATTCATTTCAGAGTTGAGAAAACATTGACCCATCTTTAGAAAAAAGTATTTTCAGACTCAACTGTGAATTTTAAGCATGCTGTATGTATATGAATACTGTACGTTTATAACTTAAAAACAAAAAGCACTTTGATGGGGAGAAAAAATGAAGCCTCTGCTACCCATCGCTCTCATTTTGTAATCATATCTTCTTCAAGTGTCCTTCTTGTCCCGGTCATCATGAGGTTACGTGTCTACATGAGGGCTGTTGTGTCACTGTGCCACACTGACAGTAAAAAAAAAATAAATAACAAAAGCACCGATTAAGTGCTTGCAACTAACTCGCATTAGCACCATATCAGCAGTTTGGGGAGAACATGCTACGTCATAAAAATAAAAAGCAATTGAGTGGCACACACAGCGTCAAATACGTGCATCCTGTGTTTTTATAGTTGTAATTTCGTCTATTTTTAGAGGATTCTTATTTGTCATCTTTCCCTGTTATCCATCCTAATTATGGTATCCAGGTGGGATCCGGGAGCTTCCGTGGGCTCAAGCAGAATGTTTTATCACAGGTCTGAGCTGAGTGTGAGTCGGACAGATGATACTTCTGTACCACCAAGGAAAAGATTGCTTATATTTTTTTACCTGTAAACTAGTTCAGTGAAAAGACAAAAACCAACAAACCCACCTAACAAAAGTTACCGTGATGCTGATGTTCATCATATTGGGCATCTTTTCTATTTATTACTATACAATATGCAAAATCCAGAGCGGCTCTCTCAACCTGCTTGGTTTTTGTCTTTTCATAAAATATTCTGATATGAAGGAAAAAGGTAATATCATGGCCAAAGCGGTGGTAAAACCAAGAATATAGCTGAGATGAGATTCCTTCATTGGGCTAATTGGATTTTTGTACTTTTCAAGTACAAAAGTTTCCCCATTATTTGGTTTTTACTGGGGGCAAAATATCAGGGTTAACTTCAAGCATGACCAAACTTATCAGTACGTGTGTAATGTGCGATATGGTCTGACAAAGACAAATTCTCACCAAAGACAACAATTTGTCGACAAACAGCTTAAATGACAAATTAATTACCAAAACGGTTTATCAGCCGCCTAATCAACTAATTGCTGCAGACTGAACCTTGAGGTGTAGTCATTTGTTCGGCATCCCTGCAACACGGGAACATGGCTGCATGTCGTAATGTGTGATGAGCAATGTAACCTGGGAAACGGCAATGGTAGGTACAGCTTTTATCTTTTCATGTCTCGTCTTTGTCCTCGCAGGGAAGCAGCTGCTTTATTGTAAAACAGGTAGTGCAGAAAACTCGAACGTCTTGCAGCCTTGACAAAAGGCTGAACCTTGTGGGACCAGCTGAGACAGACTATTTTGGACTGAGCATTTTTCTGAATAAAACAAATTATTCCCCCCTTCTATTACTGCTCCTGTGATTCATGGAACGTGATGTACTGTGTAGAGACTAAACAGAATCTATCATGAGAACAGGCACCTAGGCTGCATCTTCACATATTAATCACGCTGCTGAAATGTTGTGCAGACAGTCTTCATTTTTACCACGCTGCTGCTCATGTGTCTTCTAGAACGGAGCGCCTCTCGGTCGACCCTGCTGACGTGGGAAGAGCGCTGTCCCTCCCTCAGAGCGGTGACTCACCTGCTCTCTGATCTATTCCCAGCAAAAGGCTGATGATAAACCTGGGTGCGTAAGAAGGGGGGTGGGGTGGGGATGGGGGGGGTTAACGCTCCCACGGATGTGATCGGCGCAACAAAGCATTGCTAGAAAACAGGTTGACTGAGCGGCATTTGGCTCATGATATTCATGAGTACGACTACGCATTGTGTGTAGACATGAACAGCGCATCATTTCTATCAAAGTGTAGTGTTGTTAAAGACATAACATAATAATAAACATAAACCAGGACGTAAACCACTGAGTTGTATTGCATAATAACAATAAGCTCAAGGTTAAACCAAAAGGATCATCCAACAAAGCAGCCTGTTTAGGACATATTTTATATAAATAATAATTAAAAAATAGTCATTTGGAAACAAAAAAAAAAGGAGGAGAAAAAAAATAAATGAAAATCAAAAATCTCCAACAAGTCAGCAATGGGTGTCCAGGCTTCAGTCAGTCTGTCCACACACCAAACCCTTTCTTCCAGCTCTGTACAGCATGCAGTTTTTATGTTGGTGGTTGAAGGCTACTATCATAATTACGGTCATCATAAATTTTAACATAGAATTATTCATAACTTTGCCATTTTTAATTTTTCTTTTCTTACACATCACATTGTGTGTTAAAAACTGCAGTCAGGATTCTGTAAAAACAAAGGAAGTCAAAGAAACATAAGGGTGGGGTGGAGGGGTGGGGTATACTGTATATAACGGTTTGTAATGTCCGGTGCAACATCCAGAGAGGATGACAGAAGGAAGAGGGGCAATAACGTGACAGCAGCTGAAAGGAACCCACCCCCCGCCAAAAAAAAAAAGCCTCAGAGCAAGAAGAACATTTCGTGCTTTCTATCCTCCTCCCCGTCGCAAACGGCATGTTCAATAGACTCTGCAAGCCAGCAGTCCAAGGAGGTATGGGAGCATTAACATCAGCAGGTTCCTCTCAACTGGTAGGTACTGGAACGAGAAAACCTGCAAGACAGAGGAAGATGAGATACTAGCTTCCCTGAGAGTACACTAGGAACATGAGTACTAATCAGTTGGAAAAACTTGTCCACAGGGTGAAAGAGAGACAAATGTCCCACAGCCCACTTTATCGCATTCAGGGTGAGTCATTGCGTGAACAAATTAATACACAGCATCTCCTCTGCACTGCAGTGATGACAAACAGCCTCATGCCGTGAGTGGTTTGTTGGTGTGAGAGACTGAAAGAGCAAAATGTGGGTGGTAACTGGAAAGAGAGGATGACAACCTAAATTAGTGTGTGGTTGCTTGCAGCAAAGATCTGCCCCACTTTTCACCTGAATGATGGCCACTGATCAGACCTGGAAGTCTATGGTGTAAATAAACCTTAACTGACGACAGAAGAGACATGCCCTGTCCAGATCTAATGACTGTGTTGGAAACCAGAAATGTTTGTGTTTGCCTGGGGATTAGTGAGTCAACAGACTGCCTCTGTGAACTGATGTCCTCATCCACTACTCACTCTCCTTCTGCCTGATACTCATCTTTATGCCTCTGTGTTTTCTAATACATTAGTTTCCCATCATCTCTGTCTTTTCATCTAGATTCATTCTGTCCACGGTCTATTTTAACCTTTGTCCTGCAACTGTATAAACAGTGTTTCTACAGATGCAACTCCACTCACCAGGTGGGTAGTTGCAGAGAGAGAAAAATGGGAGGAGGGGGGGGTCATTGCTGCTTGCAGGTGGAGAGCTTGCGGATCTTGCTGGCTGTGGACACTCCTTTGCGCGACGGGTTGGATGAGGAGGACGATCGGCGTTCAGCTTTGGCCTTGCTGTTTAGAGAGCCCCCGTCTGTCCCATTCACACAAACTGGCTTGGCCACAGGTGGACTGTGGTCTGCATTCACCTGATCCTCATCTTCTTCTGCCACTTGTCCTAAAAACCACAAACATCATTTGATTTGTCATGCATCCACTGCCCCCCTCCCTGAGTCACTGAACCGCCCACACAGCTGTCTTTGCCAGTGAGCAATCCCAGGGTGCAGTGCCCCTTGTCAGCAGAACTGGGGAAATATCTGCTATTTTGTGTTTCATAAATTCTGAATCATCACCAATGTCACAAACAAAGTTCTTTACCTGTTGAATGGCACTTAATAAAGTCATGAATGTCATGGCTCTTTCATCAGCAGAGTGTTGGCAGAAAAGGTCACGGCTACAAGGTTTTAATATTTGGTTTCAGCAGCAATGTCTTTATAACATATACATAATACATGTTCCACCTTTAAATGTTTTGTTTCCTTGTGTTGCTGATTTACAAGGCTGTGCCGAATATTCCATGATTTAATAATTTAAATAGTTTAAGCTAAATAATTTTGTACATGATTAGTGTTTGATATCTAAGGACACCTGCACTTCTAAGAAACTATTCAGCTTTGGGTTCAGACGGGTTACCCTTCACAGTGACATCCAAAAAAACAACTCTTCAATACAGACAGGAAAAAGTTCATCTTGAGTTGTGTCACCTTAGAGATACTGTGTGACTGTGGTGCAGCTCAAACATGTAATACAGACCCATCCCGTTTTCTTGCAAAACTCACTGAAAGGTCATTTATGCAGATGCGTGTGCATGCAGAGACTGTGTGAAGTATTAATACCAGGCTGATGCTGCAAACTGCAGACTAAGTAGTAGTAGATTGATCTACAGTAGGTATTGCTACAGCTGTAGCATTCAGGTCATCGGGGCAAACTGTTGAATAATTAAGCATATGCACTATTATTTCCATTCATACGAAACGTGTGGTGGGCTACAGTGCTCACAGTGAGTGGGAGTGAAGCCTGGAAAACCATTCATACTCCCACATCAACACCATTTCACTGACTATTTTTAGATCACTTCATTCACATTATGCGGCTCCATTTGATTTTTTATATGGGGCACCACTTCTAGATACCAAACAGCTACTACTGTGTTTATTATTACCAACTGTTGCTTAGCAACAGATACAGGCTGCAAATTCTGGGGGAAAAGATAAAAGAAGAGTTGGGCAACACATTAAAATTATAAATACAAAGATGTTGTCATTACATGCTCACCCCAGACTCATTGAACATTTTTTTTCCAGATCAAAAAATACCTTGATGGCAGAGTTGTTTCATTATTATTAAAATAGGTAAACAACCAGTCAGACCTCAGCAGGTTGGTTCATCTTTACCACTTAGTATTAAATATGTAAAAAAATAAAAACAGTAAGTAACTTCCTGATCGTTACATAAAAAGTAAACTGGTTTTGGGACCTGCTGCTGAAGCTTGTGTTAGCTGAAAGTATTTCTGGGTGGATGTATCATTCTATTCTAAAAAGCTCAAGTTAAAACAACAATGTGAATATAAAGTTGGTCTGCAACAACTGAAAATGCTCAATTGATAGATAGCATGTGTGGCTAAAATCTGTGGCAGCGATAAAGATTAAAAATCTTGCAGAAAAGATACAAAGATTGGTTAAACAGGAGGTTATTAGAAACTAAAGCATTTCTGTTACTCCTCTCCTCTATGCAGTGAAGTGCACTAGAGGCAGCTTCTATTGCCTTTAGTCACAGGCCAGAGCAAAGAGTTATTTATTTACAGTACAGTAATCTGGTGTAAACCTATTTATTGTAGGACTCTTATTGTAGAACTGCACTTGCGATCTGGGCATGCTGACCTCCATGACACCTACCTGGCACTGTGAAATCCTGAGTGTATATGATCTCATCCTCTCCATCATATAGCTCGTCATCCTCCTCCTCTGTGTAGCCGTGCAAATCCTCTAGGTAGGGCACTACCGTCATACTCCGCCAAGGGTCCCTGCTTTCCGCGCTGGCAGGGATGGGCACAGGGGTTTCAGATGGAGGGTGTTTCTTACGCACCCAGCTGGCAGAGAAAACCAGAAAGTGGGCATGTAAATGACATATTAGACCTTACCCATCATATTTCCATTCTAAGTCTGCATGAAATTTAATTTGATGCATCTCATATTTTCAGCAGAATTTAGTAGCAGAGCAAAACGACTTCCAGCCATCATTTGAAGTTCACAAAAGAACACCCTTTCAAACCAGCAGACCTTGTCATTTACCACACACTAAATCACTCACTTGTGTTGCCTTATGTTCTGTATGGAAAACCTCTTCACAGGGTCGTACTCAAGCATTCCTAAAAACACACAATACAAAGGTCACTGTAAACAACAATCCTAAATAGGTTCCCGATGCTCGTCTTTTTTCGGCAAAGCACTTAATCTGGTAGGAGGATACAGCAGACAGATGACAAACCTAATTAAGAAACCTAAATTAACGCGAGTCTCGTTTATCGCATCCTGCTCAAGAAGTCACTGAGGTACAGCAAGAGGGCCTCCATGTCAATAACACAACAATTGTACTAATGTAATGAAGAGTTTGCGCCTTAATTAGCATAATGTGGAGAAAATCTGAATGTCAGTGCGATAAGGCAGCAGTGATGCAGTGCCTATGCAGAGCTAATAATGTCATTGTTTCCCAATAGGCATGGAGAGGCAGCATGCAGAGTGCTGATAGTAGTGCTGTGCCTGCTGAAGGACACCTTTTGTGGCACTGGGCTTATTTTAGACCATGTAATTATGGGCCGACTCTATCACAGGTGCTGCGTCATCACACAGACGTCACACAAAATGGGGAACGGAGGCCCGATGAGTTATGAGGAGAAGAACACAAACGGCAACGTAAAGATGCAATTTTCTCCCTATTCATTATTACGCCATTCAAATTCCTTATGACAGACACACTGCTCAGAATATCTCTATCTGAGATATTCAGATTGAATTTCGATCCGAGAAATAATATGCACCAGTGCAGTAAGTTCACCTTATAAAAGGACAGAGTGTACAAAGCCGCATAACATGCTGGAATACTACCTAGGCAGTCAGCTCTGATAAATAGGTTACATTAGTTGGTACAAACATGATCTTCTCAGCGTTCCTTCTGGATTTTTTAGGCGGGTGCTGCCATGATTATACGTTTGATTACAACAAAAATCTCTTTGAGGTTATTACACACGGGAAAGAACCATTGCAGCATTCTACAGAGAGATGTGTTTAGTATTCTGCTGCTGGCTCTAGATCAATGAAATTACGTCAACAGCTGAAGGGATTTCTACAGCTTGGAGGAAAGCCTTGCTTGTCGAGAAGTCGCAGTGACTCGCAATGTCATGGCACCACCTACTGGACACGCTCAGAAAGAAAAGATCATCAAGAAGCTAGAGTTATGGGCACACATCAAGCGTTTCGCTTTCCTGTAAAACCGCTCAAAGTTGTATCTTGTATTATAAACTACCACATGACACAGTTACCAACTCAACACTGGAGTAAAACTTCTAAAGGTCAGAAGATTTAGTTGCAATGAACAACACTAACCTCGCAGCAGGTCTGACAGGAGGGGTCCACAGTCCTCAGGTATAGTGTACTCTCCTTTTCCAATATTCTCAAACAGTTTATAGATGTTGTCCCCCTCAAATGGATATAGACTCGTTGTAATGTTGTATCTAATGGGAAGAAACGGTACTGTCAATAACAGATATGTCTCTGTAATTCACCTTTTAAAAGAGAAAAGCACACACTTTTGAAAACCTGGTTTGACTACTCACAGTGTTACTCCAGCAGACCAGATGTCTACTTTAAACCCTGAAAAGGTGTCCAGTCCATTGGCGATCTCAGGAGGCTGAAATGCTGGGGAGCCTTGACTGGTGCGACATGTGTCATCTTCTGCAAATGGGTGAAGGGCCTGAAAAATATAGCGTTATTCAAGTTATTCATGAGATTCTACCTTTACATGAAATGCTGAGATTAGCTAGTTTTTCAGAATGCTAGCAATCATGAGCAATACGGGGAAATTAAAAGAAATTAATTAGGAGATGTTTTAGCATGAAAAAGAATATAAAACAATTAATCTACGTAAACACGGGAAAAAACTATCATATTGCAGAATAAGATCACCTCTGCTACTCCCAGGTCAGAGATTTTAAGAGCTCCGTCTGTAGTCAGCAGCAGATTTCCTGGTTTAATGTCTTTGTGAACTATTCCCTGGCTGTGCAAATATTCAAGGCCATCTATGAGTTGGCAAAAGTACCTACAAGAAGACAAACAGAGATGGGTTCAGAGGTGTAGTTGTACCTTAAAAGAACACGTGGAAAATAACAATTAGCATATCATAACATTTATCACTGTTGTCAGATGAACCTCAACAGCGCTGAGACATTCACACAATTTAAGGTCGGTTATTTGAACGGTAGAGGCCCAGGAATCTTCGATCTAAACTTAGACCTGGAGCAAAGCCTGGAGAGAAGCAAAGACTAAATATAGAAAGAGAAAGAAATGAACAGACACTTACCCGTGAGCTTGAAATACTGGAAACCTTTTCTCTGGGACACTGTCCAACATTTCTTGCATCCCACAAACGCAATACTCCATCACCATATACGTAAGTAAGAAGTCAAGGGGATTTGCCAAACAAAACAAACACATTTAATAAAGCAAGTCAACTTCAAAGCTGAAATAACTTTCAAACATAACCTTCAGCAGCTTAAGGATATATCTTCTGCTTCTCTTCATTGTAGAGGACATCCACCAACTGAATCACATTCTTGTGTTGGAGTCTTCTTAGCAGCTGAATCTCCCTGTTGATGGCCACAGCAAAAAAGATGGAAAGGTTATACAGGGCAAACATGAGAAGCACAATATCATTCAAAACAAGCCTTTGTTTGCATCTACTATAAACTAACAGGCCTGTGGCATTTATCAGCACATCACAGTGATAACAGTCATTACCGGCACTTTGAAAAAGGCTGTAAACGTAGTTCAAATGATTACTGTTGTCTTTTGCCATTTAGTACGCACGAGTCAACCACGTAGGGAGAAGAGAAAATGTAGAAGAATTCTACATGATCTAATGTTTTGTTTATGCATTGTTTATGTTTCATTATCTGTTAAAATATTGAAATAGTTACACTAACCTAACCACTAAAAACACGCTTCAGCCGAATTGCTGCAAACAGACAATCACGCCAGTCTCATTGGCAGATAGTGTGACAGGTCAGTCACCTCCTCAAGGACAGAGGTTTGAATCAGCAATATGGCAAAACCCTCAGGAGACCCAACATTAATCAGAGAGGACACTAATGAATTTGGATCTGAACACAAAGAACAAACCACAAGCATCTCAAGACATGCTACGAAATATTTTTTTTCACCCATGTCATTTTTAACTTGCACCTAAAAAAACAACCATGTTTTTAATTATTTTTTGACAGAAAAACTTATTTTTAATGTCTTGGAAAGGTATGTTCCCTTCAGCCCCATCTGTCTGAGAAAATATTAGCATTTGTCCTACTACTGCTATTCACATCATTTAATAAAACTGCCAGTAATGTGTTTCAATTTACAACAAAGACCGCATGCCGGCTCACGCTACGGCCTGTAAATGTTTCAGTTCACACCAACTATCAACAAGAGCAGTCAACTGAACCTCCAGTCATGCCTCATATTTCAGTGGAAAGGAACATAAATGAAACGCAATGAAGTAAGACTGATTCTCTAAGAGCTTGCACCCAAATGCTCGTCTTTGCTAAAGATGCTTTGGTTTAACTTCCTGACAGCTGCAAGTGAAATCTTGAGTCATAATTCCATCAACTGTTTCGTCAGCATTACACATAAAAAAAACGTTACAAATAATAGCAATCCACTGTTCTCAAGTTACTGCCTGAATAGACCCCCCCTTACTGGAAACATGATTAAATGCTTGAGACAATAACATGTCAAAGCTATTTTTCATAGCACCCACTGTGCTGATGTGTCATTCATCTTTTTTATGTCTGCACAAGCTCAACGAAATACACTAAACCTGGTCTGTCCAGTAATGCTGGGTTCATGAGCTCCGTCAGTCCTGCTTCACACACAGCCTTTCTTACCTAATGATAAATGGATATTCTGGGCCTAGACAGGCTCTCACTTGCACGCGCACACACACGGTTGTTACTGCTGCATCACTGCACTCGTTAAAAGACAACACCATCTAATGTAGACATTAAAAAAATGAAGCTATAATTAAGCCATAAGAGTAATACCCTACATTCAATCCATCCATCCACATGTCATCTCGGTTTTTAAACTGAACGGTAAATGCCAGCAATGTAGCAAACCACACGGCGTCTGCATCACAGCTTGTTTCCATAAAACGAGTAGTGTTGCCACTACAGTGACTGCTGCAGTCCATCCGCAGTCTCTGAGTTCAAATGTGTACTGATGGCCGTGTGTTCATGTCCTGCAGGCTGTGGAGCTGCTGCGACATGGCAGCTCATCCGAGACACAATGGCAACACAAACAATGACTCAAAATCTGTATCCATTGTGTGGTGGTGGAGAGTCTGTGTTTAGTTTCAGCAGTGTGTGTGTGTGTGTGTGTGTGCCAGTGTGTTTCTGTCATTCCAAACAAGGGCATAGCTTTCTTGGGGTTTTTCTGTACAGGAGTGACATTGCTCAATCAATGCTGGTATGAGCATGCTCATTTCCATGGAAACGCTGGAAAAGCAGGAAGTGTTTGCAAGACAGGAATGCTAAACAGTGGCTAAATGGGAGGCTAAGGGCTACTACTGCATTCCCGTGTAGAGGTCCTGTACGGGCTTGAGTATCTAACGTTTGCATGCTGAAAAACGAGAGGCCTCCAAGTAAGACAGATATTGAAAACGAAAACGCAGGCACTGAGAATCTTGGCTTGGAAATCAAGATAAAGCAATATCACACATCAAAAAGTGCTGCTGTGGTAACAATGTCACACAACCACACAGTCCTTGCTAAAAAATATGAATACAGACAGAATAAAACAGGTCTAACAGTCTAACTACTGAATCCGTCAACAACAAAAAAAAAGAAAAACGCTGCTTGTGGAAAGCAATGTTTTCTTGTGCAGCATTGGCTTTTCGATATATATGGTAACTACCTGTAGGAACAGACACAGCAGTACATGCCATGAAAATGCCTACTCATCTCTGACAGACAATGGAATATCTTCTTTGTGAACTTGTGACTTTCCACAACAGAATCCATGGCCACAGAGGTTATGATCAAGGCATGGAACACAACAATATAACCGGCTGGTATGTAAATGTGGAGAAGTTCAAGGCTTGACAACAATCATCATTGCTGTTGTTGTGGTAATTCAATGCTACTGTTGAAGTGGTTTTATACTTCCCCCACACACTGGAGTGTCTCACTGGAAAATGAGAAAGATGAAAAAGGTCCACTGATGATTGTAAAAGTTCTATTTGTCATGTCTTTGAAGTGTGAACAACTTTGTTTTCACAGACATAAACAAAGCCTTTTAAAATGTGTATTACTTTCCACTGTGACTCAACTAAAATGGCTGGACAACACAACAGAATCCTTTTCTCTGAAGCTAAACTAAGTTGGTTTATATTTAAAACAGCCAATATATAGCACTTTGTGTTCTGTAAACTGGTCTTTTGTTAAAATATATGCAGACTTTTATTAACATATTTGTCAAACATTTTTGCACTGTGTAAGTGATGTCAGAACATCTGTTCTGCTGCAGTTTGAATGTGGCGTGAAAATGCTATGTTGCAGCTCTGTGTGAACTAATTTCAACAGCTTTCTAAAGCTTCTAGCTCTATAATTAGCATAGGCCCACGGCGAGGCTGGAGCAATATTTAATAAACTATTGTGTGATTAAACTCTTTGATACGCAAAAAGAAAAGGTGGATGTTGGAAAAAGATTATCTATATATCTTGCTCTTGATCGTGCTGTATAATGGTGGCAAATAACAGTGATACAGTGGGGATGTCTGTTTTCTTAAGACATGCTAATGCAAAGCATTAGGGTTTGTGACTAAAACCAAGTTGCAGAGAAAAGACTAAAAAAAATCTAACACTGCAGATGTGTCAGAGTCAAAAAAACCACTCACTTTTTCACATTGGCTTCTCCATTGGGAATCCTCCTCAGCTTTTTCTTCTTTAATATCTTTACAGCCCTGCGACAAAGCGTCTCTGAGTCCAGCATCTCTTTCACTTTGCCATAAGATCCCTCCCCTAGCAGATCGCCCATCAAGTACTTTCCTATCAGCTTTGCCCTCTTTCTCCGTGGCTGATAGATCACCTCTGTAGAGTCAATGCGGTGAATAAAAGTGTCCATCTCCATCAACTCATTTTCATTTAGATAGTCAATATGATGCAGCTCCCCGGTACTCATGACTGACACTGTAGCAGCTACAGCTTGAGTCTCCTTTGCAAAATGTCTTTGCAAATAGCTTTGATTGCTGCTGAATAGTAATCCACTGGTAACCTTCCAGCTCTGAGCCAAGAATCTTAATTCCACAAGATGGAATACGGA
This sequence comes from Macropodus opercularis, assembly GCA_030770545.1. Taxonomy (NCBI): domain Eukaryota; kingdom Metazoa; phylum Chordata; class Actinopteri; order Anabantiformes; family Osphronemidae; genus Macropodus; species Macropodus opercularis. Next base: position 5,483,734 of record CM061105.1, read on the forward strand.
TGATTTCCAAAAGAAAAAAATGAACACAGAAGATGGAGCAGTCAGTCCTGAGAATTGAGGGTAGAAGTGGGGAATCAATCCCAACTTGTAAACATTAGGGTTCTCTTCATTTAGGTGCAGATCGAGGTGAAAAACCTGCTGGGTCCCGTGCTCAGTTAGTGCTTAATGACGTACAATATGTACTACATCTGTGACAAGCGCAGTTCAACAGAAAAGAGAAGTTTGTGATTCTAAATAATGTTATTATTCTCCCCCTTATCTCTAGGTCAGTGCTACACAAATCTAACACCCCACAGCCGTAGGAAGAGGCAGCCAGTCCTTCAAGGCCATGCAGCAAAGCATTTCTGTCAAAGGTCCATGCTGAAAAGCCTCGTTTTCCTCAGGACACATAAATGTGCAGAGCTGGACTGGATCCAAGCACAGATCTACAGCCAAACGCATGCAGCAGTATCAGTCCGGTCTCTGGTGTCAGCCTGGCTCCTGGAGGTCGACTGAGCCGTCCAACGTGTCCAGCCGTCCTCAGGTGTCCTCCATGCCACCACCACGTCTACTGCTTCACGCCTGAAATCAAGAGTCATTTAAAACAGAAATGAAAACATACACATGACATTCGCCGATGCCTTCACTAAGTTTATTCTTCTTTGGGAAGCACTTTGTGACGTTCCAGACACTCGACCGGTTAACCTTAACGACTCTCTTTCACGTGGTTCATGTCAAAAAATAAAAACATTAGGATTTATATAATCACGTATTCAATTTAATCAAAGGAACTAAGCGTGTGAACTCGGACACTTTAGTCGGAAAGCTGAGAAATATTTGCAACGGTTAGCTGGCGGGTAAGCTAACGTAGCACGTCTGCTTGAATGAAATTAGCTCGCCAGCATGAGCGCTCACGTTGCGGCTCCTCGATTTTTCACACGTCCGGGCAACAGTGAAATTGTTAACTCGAGAATGTGCTGTCAAGCTGAGTAAAAAACACTTTAAGACGAGAACTAGTGGCGGCCAAGAGGAACGTCGTCACACAACTGTAGCTAACAGTGGGTGTGCAGCGCTAGCAAGCAACTTTGCCTGACGTGCAGATTAGCCCCTAGCTAGCGAAATTCACATTATGTGCCGGTTGAGCAGTAAAAAAATAATAATAAAGCGACGGGCTTTGCTCTTCATCTATGCTGCCTCGGGGGCACATTAAAGCAAAGCTATTACATCAGAACCAACCAGCCCACACACCATAAAACAAGCCAGAAACATCCTGCTAAGCCAAGCTAAACGGAGTTGCGCTGGCTAGCAGATTCCAATGTAAATTGCTAGCTAGATTACTTAACAAGCTACCTAACTCTGGTTACCAAGTCTCACCTAGCTCCATATGAATCCGGTTGCCATTAGAGATTGTACTTCCTCCTTGTGTATATGTCCGGTGTGAAGAAAATATTTTTTTACTAGACTCCAGCGATATATTAGGGAGATTTTCAGACTGTTCGCGTTACTCTTGCCACTCAGGTTGTCGCCATCTTGTTTACCTCCCCCCCTCAAGTCGCACTGACAGCCCATACGTTAAAATGCGTCAAATCAACCCTGCCCATGCACACAGGAGGAGGAGAAACCCACCAGACACACGCTCCTTTCAGTGCGATTACATTATCTGACCGCCGTCCAAGAATTTATCTGCGACTTTCACTGGAGTGGGCATGTAAGAGTTCATCCAGTGATCAAAATCAAAACTTTGAAGCATTCCCCGAGGAAACGTCGAAATACTGAATCTGAAGCGCTTCAGATCATCAGTCAAGACTTTAATCTGTTTTACAAATTGTGAGTCACAATTAATTTGAACTAGGTTGGATATTAGAAAATCTTTGAATGGAAGGCGATCGAAAACTGAACTGAAAACTGATTGATGTATGCTAAAATAATGAAGTGCCAAAAACACACGGAGGAATAATATACAGACAGAGAACGTTAGAAATCATTTCCAGTCCAACATCAAACATGACATTGCTTTAGGGGATATGTTAAATTTGTTCACACTTTGTGGATCTAATGATCTTCAATGGAATTAATCCCCAGATGTACCTGTGCATCCAGTCAATGCCCTGGATTACTAAATGTTATGGCATAAATAACATCTCGTTGATGATGCAGTCAACTCTAGAACTCTAGAAAGGTTTCTGCTTAACTGGGATTTCTGAGTTATATTTATCCTGCGTAGACCCCTGGGGAATGGCAAACAGGGGGGTCCGATTTCACTGATCTGTCACCCTCCCCACCACTAGCTGCCTGGGCCTGCACTGCAGTCCCAATGCACACATAAATTAACAGCCATGGCAATGTACCAGCATTTAAACGGAAAGCAGGTTCATCTTAGCTCTTGTTGGTTTCCTTGTAGAGTAGATACAGAACTTTACCATATCTGATTAACCATGTCAGACAACAGTTTTCAGTAAGTGGCCCTTTTTATTGAGAACACTGAGGCATACAACAAAAGGAAGTAAAATGTTGTTATTGCTCAGTGAAGAAAATGACTCAGACTGATAATACACAAGATCATGTACCAATACTGAACTGTGTTAATAAGGTGGAATTGTAAAGTTAGGTCAACCTTTCAACGGGAAACAAAACATTAACACAAGAGGAAGTGTCACTGAAGTCAGGTAATTTAGGTCTATATATTTTAATAACAGTTACAGAATTAAATTGAAATGTACCAAAATCATAACAAATAAATTTATGAAAAAATGTTTTTTTTTTTCACTCAAATTTCTAAAATAATGGCTACCAAGGTTTCTACCATTTTCAAACTTCACACACTTCAGTTTCAGGTTCTACTGTGCAACAGAATCCATTTTACCACTGTGCAGAGCTGTGGCAACTGGAGAAACCAGCTTTTGGTTATATTAAACAACATGAAGTATAAACAAGAACAGTCCTTTACATTAGTAATATGGCCTCCGTGGATTATTCTGTGGAAAGAAAGAACAACATATTTAAGTTCCAATATGAAAGCAAATGGCACTAGATTATTCTGGGTGGATAGATCAAAGAATCTAATAAATCTTAACTCTGTATAGCTCAATATAATTTTAAACAGCTGGTAGAAGTTCCTATATATATATTATACATTAGAGAAGAAAAAATAAAAAGGCAGATGGGTATTACCAATGGATTGGGTCTGAATCGGTAAGCTAGCATCATCCTCTTCCTAAAAGCATCATATTCATCGTCAGCTTTTGTGAGTTCAGCTGGACGGTCGACTCCTAACCCTGCTCCATTCATAGCTGTAGTTCCCCTAGAGAAGGATAAAAAGATATCAAAAGTCACGTTCAAACAGCAACAGTTCAAATGCCTTACTGCTGAGAAGCGGTCCCTCTCTTCAGCCCGGCTGCTACTTCATGGCGCTTACTGATATGACAATACTTAAGATGCCAGCGAGAAGAGCAATAAAACATCACCCGCTTGGAATGTTTATCGCTGCAGACGTGAGGCCATATGCTGCAGTGTGTGTTATATGATCTCATTTCTGTGATTACAACTGGACAGGTTTAAATGACCTAATATTCATTGAGATTGCCCCTCAGTGTTCAAAATGCCACCCTAGCACCACTCCACCCCCCTTTCATCGCCTCGGAACTTGAGCAGGTCACGAACCCCCCTTACAGACAGCACAGGGAGGTGGTGTATTAGCACTCTGAAGCTGGCTTCACTGACCACTGTACAAATGGCTAAAGTGTTTAGTCGTGTCTGTTTGGAAATTTACTACAATATTAATGGACGACTTGAAACTTTAATTGACAGTACTAAAAATGCCTGCTTGGGCACAAATGCCCACAATTTACACAATGTTATACTGACAGGATAATATGAAAAATATTACTCAATTTTTATGCCCTAGGTTGAAGAATAGGTGCATATAATTCAACATAGAAAAAATGATCTTATTATTATACATATTATACAGAGTATGGATGCTCACTTGTTGACAGGAGCCTTGATACCCTGTCCTTCGCTGCCAAGGCCTTCACCTTCCTTCCAGCCCATTTTCATGAGCATACGGAAACCCAGATTTTCTACCGTCAACTTAAACTCTTTGTATTCGGAGTAGTCTGGGTCGCGACCTTCCTGAAAATCAAGAAGAATGAAGCTTGAGTATTCGTGTCACACACACTGTCCCCAGTACCCTGTTTGCCTTCCTCAAATCTTTATTTAAATACAGATTTTATAAATTGGCTTTCATAACACAACTAACAACTATAGTCTTCTCCCACGGTGACCCAAGGTGAAATTTGTTGGGAATAAGATGTTTTGAGTTTCTCTAGCAGCTACTACAAAGACACTGACCTGGACAAGCAGGAAATCACTACGAAACCCGGTGGTTTACAAACTACTACAATTCTTGGATTTGGTGTGTTCTCCTTTTACAAAACTTATCCTTATTCATCTTTAACACAAATTTGAAATCAAACATGAACAATCCTTATAAAACAAGAAATCAGTGGAAAAACTCACCTTAAGTGCTTTGAATGTCTCCATAAACTTCTCAAGCTCTTCAGGAGGCAGGAAGTCCCCAATAAAGTGTTTGCCTTTACCCATTTCTGTTAGCGACTCTGCCCATTCTGAAAAAGTGTAAATAGAACCAGATTATCACACATATTCCCCCATAAATGCACTACACTACGGTCAAGCTCTGGCTACATCGTGAAGATATAAGCACTAATATACTCAAAGTGTACCCATGACAACCGTAGTGAATGAGTGTGGCATCCATCTTGGATTTTCACCTGCACCTTACCCCGCGTCTTCTCCATTTCCATCTTTCGGAGACGATGCTCCCAGGTGCCATCGTAGTCAACTTCTTCATCACTGTCATATTCATGTTGGTGATCTCTTATGGCCTTGTCCCACATCAATTGCATTTCTGCCATCGTACGCTTGTGCTTCATGATCAAGTCGTACATCTCTTGCATCTGGAGTGTGTGAACAAAACGGTTCAAAATCTCACACAAACAAATAGCACCGTACAGCAATGACATATTACAATGATTAATGAACCTGACTGAGATGTACCCAACCCCCATCATTAATGCAATTTTTTTAAACAAATTGAAAACAGCAGACAAAGGGAGATTAGGTGGTAGGCTTAGGAATGGCTAGAGACACATCAGTGTAAAAGCATTTATTGGCATTTCCTTACCTCTTGTTGCTCTTTCAGTTGTCTCTTCTGGTCCTCAGATAACTCAGTCACGCCGACCAGGCCAAGAGGCTTCCCCTTCTTATAACCGAGACCTCTCAACTCCTGGGCTAGAACAAACCAATAGCAAATATCAGTCAGCTTAAAAAATTTAATTTATCGTTAATTTAATGCCTTAAACAAACAAGAACAAACACACATACAGTATGGGCACATTTGTAAAGTGTGTGTGCTGTATGTAAAACCATCCACTTACCAGAGAGAGAGGGTGCATTAGGATCTGGAACATTAATATCCTGAGGAACAACAATGGACGGAAGGGGCAATTCGACTTTGTCGTCTTCAGACCCCCATCTGCTCTTTCTCTTCCGTTTGACAGGTGGAGGTTCTGATTCCTGAATCTGTGGTTGACATGCTCGTTTCAGCTGTGGGGGAATTCCTTGCAATTGTGGTGTAGGCTGTCTCTGAATTTCTGGTTTTGATTCTGCGGCTGGAACTGAAGAACTCTGGCAGGCTGTTGAAACATACTCCTCTACTTTTTCTTTGTAGTAGTGGTAGGCTGGACTTTGGTGATCATACAAAAAGCTGAAGAAAGTGCAGAATACATGTTTGAGGTGGATGTCAAAGCAAAACTAGCATTTAAAACCAGGCTTAAGTGCTGCCATTAGGGAAAACCGCAACATAGTGAACGACTGACCTGAAGGACGGATTGTTGCGGTTGCGCTCTGCAGCGATGGCTTCCACCTCGGGGCCACCCTCCGCCACAAATCTGGCCAGCTTCTCAGCCACCTGCTGGGTTTCCGCGTCCACTGGGGGGGAGACTTTAAGCAGCCTATCAGTACTGGGACTCAATTCACACTCTACTACTGTATCGTATTCAAATGGCCCTCATACACCACCGGTCTAGAGCCAATAGGGGATAAGAAGAGGAAGGAGGGAGGAGGAGCAAGGTGGACATGGGTGGTGAATGGGGAACTGTATGGACGTGAGGCTTTTACTATTACAAAAGAACAAATGAAGGCCAAAGAGGCTCCACTTTCAGTCCAATACAACAGCAAATACAGTTTTTAAAACACATGCAAATAAGACAAACTAATTTACAGTTAAAGCCATAGCCTGTAAATGTCTGTGAAAGTTCTCATTCATCCTGTAAATGCACACTGTAACAATATTATAATCTTTAACATAATGACAATATTGTCACTGGTTGTTCATATGACTTCATACTCAAAAGCAAATCCTTGGTACAGACATATCTACATACTGTCCACCCCTTTTGCATGTTCATGCTTTTATGAGGCTTGAGAGAGAGAAAAAAAACTTTTAAAGTAAAGTGTAAAGAGAGATCTTACCTTTATCTGATGGACTCTCAATTCTTAGCAAGTTCTTTCTCAATTCTGCAACTCTTTTCTTGTAGTAGAGATGCTCCAAGCTGCTTTTATCATATAAAAATCTAAGAGGCAAGATAACAGTCTGAACAAAGAGTACAAGTAAAATAAATGTACATAATTTACACTGTCCTTCAGACTTACAAGAAAACAGGATTGTCCTTGTAGTCCTCCTTGGCTTTTTTCTCCAGCTCAGTTCCACCCTCTGCCACAAAAGAGGCCATCTTATCGATAATGAGTCTGGCATCTGAATCCTCTGGGGGAGAAACTTAAAGCAAGCTATGAGTACATTTACCGTAGGGCACCTATGACAAAATGTCAATCACGAGACAACTGGAGTATGCAGAAAACGCACCGAAATGTTGAAGCAATGAAGATGCCAGAAGAAATACTGAAAATCACAGGCCTTGAATTACCTTGCATATCTAAGAATTTGGAATAGTCAGCTTCTTCTTCTTCATCTTCACCATCCGGAGAACAAAACACACTCGGCCTCTGGCTGAGATCAACGTTCTTCTTGGGCTGCGAGTAATTTTTGAACTGACTAAGCATGCTACTGAATCCAAGGCCTGGTCGCTTCCCAATAAGAATGCTCTTCTTTTGAGGTGTATTTCCTCCTGGCGACAAAGATGGGGTTGAGGAAGTTTTGATATCACTGGAACCTGGAAACAGAGCACATAAAATGACTTATCTTAAGCTTCATCTAAATGCTTGGATTCTTTATATAGTTGTGTTTGGAACATTCAAATTCAGATAATTGCGTTTTGTCTTATAGTACCAGTCAACTGCAGTAGTCAGTGTTTGTGTGCTAAACTTTACAAGATCCCATAACTGCATTACTTGCTATCTTGCAGATTAAGATACTAACCAGACACGTTGTTGGGAGTCTCCTTCTGCATTTTCATGAACTGCTGTAAGAAGCTTCCATCGTTTGCAAACTTGTTTGAGGATGGTCCTTGAAGACCGGGAGAACTGTTAGGATAAGTTAATATTAGTGTAAAACAAATTTTAACACTCCCACAAAAAGATCAGTTGTACGCCTTTAATTACGTTCCTGCTAATTTACAGATTTATAAGTAAATTGTTACCTTGGAGCCTCGTGCTTATCAGTGTTTTGTACATTTGTTTTGGCTCTCTCTGCCAATCTTTCCTCAATCTCCTTCTTCTTTTGAGCTATAAGCTTTTCTTGGCGCAGGATATTCATGTTCATTTTGTTTTTCTGTGTCTGAACAGGCTTGGACTTCCATCCTCCTCGCCCTAAACAAAGAATAAACAAAAAATCAAATATAAATGTGCACATTTACTTTAAACCTCCTCAAATACAGGGGGATGCATTACGGATACCGTGATGTACAACTGCGGAGTAGGCACTTAGATAACTAGCTGTTATTATAGATCTCTAATGTGGCTAGCCTTGCTTGCTAGCTAGCTAGCTAGCTAGTAAAGACCAAATATTCACGGCTCCTCAAAACATGTGATTAAGTGCGGACATTAGATAATGCCAACGTTACACGGGGTTATCGTTTGTTGTATTATAATAACCCTATAATAAATGGCCATTTGATCATTTTGCATGACAGTATGGCTACGTGTGCTAACTTTAACTTGGCTACATTTACGGCGAACCTGGTTCAGTCTGTAAGAGCGGCTACAATGACATAATTAACATTGAAAGTTCACATTCACAAGCAGCAAGATTTAATGCTACCTGCGTCGCTGAGGTCCATGTTCGCAGTCGGAAAAATGATATGTCACAAACAAGATTGACGAAATCAGGCCTTTCGCCGCTCACTTACAAAGTGTCCACAAGCAAACATTAAGACACAGTTTCCGGTTGTTTTCCAAAATAAAAGTCACAAGGGGCGAAAACTACACAATTTCCACCGGAAGCGTTCTTGCTCATCTTCCTAGGTACCATGGCAACGTTCCGTGGGCGCTCGTGTGTTTCCGTTCCCGTCTTGCCGTGGCAGAAGTCAAGTGCTGTTGTCCCTCGTCGCTACCCGTCGTCACCGTACAATCCGCTGCACTGGTTAGAAATGGCTGAAGCTCCCCCACGGCCTTGCCGGTTTTTTTGTCACCGGTGTTCAGCTGAGATTAGTCCACGTTTACCGGTAAGATTGCTTCGAGCAAAGGCAAAGAGGTTATAGCCAAGTCTTTCTGTGTGTGGACCATAGTCCCGACGTGTCGATCCGCACTGCTGGAGCACAGCTACGCTAGTTAGCGTAGACGACGGCACAGAGTGGCTGTCAATGCTTAATCGGGTTTGCTGTTACTGTCACATTATGTTGTCGTTATTGCAACTCTGTGTAATTTATTCTATTTAATATCGAGAGAAGCTGCTGACAAGCCACAGACGCGTCTTATCTTGTCAGCTAGTAGCAGGACGTTAGTTTCCCACTTGTGATGTGATGTGATGTGATGCACTTTCTCTCTGTGGCCGATGAGCAACTTCTAGTTTTGACTTCAAAATAACCAAGCATATATCAAAATGGGAACTGGCTTCTCCTGTAAAGAGGATTAAGATTAGACCTACAGACTTCTACGTAAAGCCCGGGTTCATGACCCTAACACACTGTGGTGCCCTGTCACAGCGATCTGTTGTCCAGCTGTTCGTGGGAAGCTTCTTGAATAATACAGTAACGGGGTGTTTTGTGGACTCGCAGCCAGATGCTTATATCTCACACAATGAGTGTTGGTGAAAGTCCTTTTGCTAGACCCTAAACCAAATGCACTGTGAGCAAGGCATCTGATTCAGAGAAACATTAATGCCTGTGAAACTCATAAGCATCTGTTTTAATTTGTGGCTGTTGAATCGACACATTTGCTTTAGGTAAATGTACACAATGAACGACCACTGTGTGTGTGCATCATGTAAATAGTTGGCGTTGACATTATATTTTCACCTTTAGGACTACACCTGCCCAAGCTGTGAATCTGGCTTCATTGAAGAATTGCCTGAGGAAACAAGGTATGTCCTGCGTCTCTTGGATTAAATTGATATTTAAATACCTTCCTAAGTCTTTGCTTTTTCTCATACAGTACTGAAAATGGGTCTGCATCCACATCCACTGCCAGTGACCAGAACCGCCCAGTTTCTGAGGTGGGCAAAATCAGCTCACAGAGAGCCACGTTACGCACGTTGCGCCATGATATGACTTTGTATCTGTCTTTTGTTCTAGAACATGGATGACCGACCCCTTTTCACATTTCCCTCTGGGTATGGACCATTCGCCCATTGGATTTTCGATGAGAATTTTGACCTTCGAGTGCAGCTACCCACAGAGGACAACCAAGAAACGGAGAACAGGAGAGAACGGGAAATGGCATCGCGGCAACGATACAGCGCACGACAACCACGGGGTCGACATGTTCCCCGACGTCAGGGTACGCGCCATGAGGGAGTGCCCACATTAGAGGGGTGAGACATTTTCCAAAGTAGGCTCCCACACGGAGGGTGGCACACAAAGGTTCTCATAAAACTTTAAGTTCTTATGTGTGACTTATACATGATTCTTACGATTCAGAATGTGTACTAATGCAATTTAAAGTGGCTATATTATACTCCTTTTCCTTTCCTTATATAAATCGGTCTTGGGTGGGTCTCTCAAATCTGTTTTTTTTTGTCTCATAAGAAACTTGTGTGTCAGTAACAAGGTGTTTTTCAGTTTAAACTATCTTCTGTCTAGTTCTCACAAAACTGGAAGATGTAATAGAAGGACTTACTACACAACAATCTTACTTGAAAGTCATAGCAATGTAATAGTATTGAAATGCTGCAAAAGACTGATTTGGTGTAATATGGCTTCTTTGAAAAGATATTCCTATAAAAGCATACATTGTCTAAAAGTCTAAATTAATATTAAATAATTTGTATTATGTTATATAGTTTCTAAGATGTACAGCCTTCTGTACACAATAAAATGATATTTAATGTACTTTAAATGTAATTTACCATTGTGTAATTCAGGCATGAAGACCAGTTGTATTTAGCAGTGGGATTTAGCCAAGTGTGTTTTTTTTCTTAATACAGGATTATCCAGCAGCTAGTAAATGGAATCATAGCACCTACAGCCATGCCAAACATTGGCATAGGACCATGGTGAGCTTGACAAACTGGCATACATGAGCCTATGGAACACGGAAACAAGTGTTAAGACCATTTTAAATGATTCTATTGATTCTAATGATTGGCTCCTGCTCTTGTTGATTGGTTCACACTATTTTGCAGGGGTATGCTACATTCCAATCCAATGGACTACGCTTGGGGTGCCAATGGACTTGATGCAATTATTACGCAGGTACAAAATGTGTTTCTGTGTTTTATTTCTGAATGTACACTAGAGGTCAAACTGCATAATAACGGTTTATGTAGTGACGCTGGGTGAAACGTTCTCACTTACAGCTATTGAACCAGTTTGAAAACACAGGTCCTCCTCCTGCGGACAGAGAAAGGATAAAGGGTTTACCAACCATCTCCATTACAGAGGAACATGTGGGTAAGTTGTAGCGCTGGCAACTCTTATTTCTTTCTTGGACCAGTGGCTCCATGCACACAGGCGTGTCTTCAATTATTAGCTGAAAATTCAGAAATAAATCTGTTAACTGGACTTTAGCCTTTCGGCAACAGTTTAACTACTATATGTAATGACAGCTCTAAAATGTGACCATACTGAATCAATGTGATCACAATTGTTCATGCAGCTGATGAAAGGGACACAAAAACACACGTCCCTCTTTGTTTGTGCAGGTGCTGGCTTAGAGTGCCCTGTGTGCAAAGAAGACTACAGTGTTGATGAGAGTGTTAGGCAACTGCCATGCAATCATTTGTTTCACAATGACTGTATAGTGCCGTGGCTGGAACAGGTATGTTCAACTGTCAAGGAAGTCATTCTGAGCTGCATATCTCAAATATGATACTACTCACTATATTTAATTGCTATCATCTCCATCAAACTGTAGCTGTAATAACGATCAGATACATTTCTAGTGTTTTGTAAAACAAAATCTAGACAATAAGAAGGAGACCAGGGAAATGTCATAAACAGACGCAGCAAGCGAATTTGGGGAATGTTGAAATTCTGCCACCTGACTTAAAACACCTAAAGTGCATCACACTATAATAATATCAGATTGGATTGGTTAGTTGTTGTGCTACCTGGGGAAACGCCTGTAAGTAGATGTAGAGCTGGGATTATTTCAGGTGTCCGCCACATGCGACTACAGGTGTCTGCAGTGCAGTGGTGGAAAGTATATTGATGGTGGATTGGTACTATATATTTTATTGGAACATAATGTTTTGAATGATTTAGACATGGGAGTGATTAAAACAACTTGTAATCATGTGAATTTGTTGTACTAAAAGGGAACAAACACTCTCCTCTTTATTTCCTGCAGCACGATACGTGTCCTGTGTGCAGGAAGAGTCTTAGCGGGCAGAACACAGCTACAGACCCACCAGGGTTGTCAGGAATGAACTTCTCTCCCTCTTCCTCCTCCTCCTCCTCCTCCCCCAGCTCACCTAGCAATGAGAATGCTGCCAGCAATGTGTAGATTATCACAGTCACCACCACCTCACATCTGAAAACCTCAAACCCAACAAAGACCCATCAGCTGTTCTTTATGGCTGAGACCAGGACCGTTGTCCTTCTCAGTTTTAGAGGACGTAATGAGCTGTGAACTGTGAAGCCGTCGCAGACCATTTATTGCCATTCCACTGGGTTGTGCTGAACGAATGCCGGGTCCAGCTCCTGCTGCTGCTATTCTTACAGAGTGATTAAGGAGGTGGGACAGGGCAGTTTTGAACGAGGAACAAGAATTGAATGTGAATGATAATAAAAAGTGTGCTTGTGATCAGAACTGGAACAGAGTTTGGGCCAGAATGGACTGCCTTTTGATGGAGATGCCTCTGCCACAGGGATGGGACGCAATCTTTTTAAATTTAAAAGACGAAATGCTCTTTTTAAATAAGTAGTGGTGCAGAGTACATAGGTGTGTAGGTAGAAAACTCATTTTGAACTGTCAGCTGCTGTACAGTTAACAGCTTACAGTTAATGGATCAACTTGAGGTAAGAACTTGGGTGGGTATGCATCAGATTTGTATTTATTGCACCTTTTTTAACATTTTGCACCAACGTGTGATGTTGAAAGTGTGGATCTGAGTAAGCTACTGAACAAAAAAGTATTTTTTTTAATTCTCTTCCACGACTTGATTTTGAATTTATTAGATTTTTAAGAGATTGAGCCGGTGTATGTTGTGTGTCTTGACAAAGGGTAAGGTCCTTAGAATAGCGAATCCTTGCCCAAGACACAAACTGAGCAATACACAAAAAGGACATGAAAAAAAAGGCATGGGATTATTTTACTTTGTTGTCGATGGAGCTGCCCAAACGTGTTTCACAGAATGTGTTTATTATTTAATATTTTTGTATAGTCACAATAAAGTGTTGAAAATAAGACAAAATAAGTCGTTTTGGCTCAGTTGTGCAGCTGCAACATTAGTGATATTAGCCTGGAGGCACGAGGGATGTTTTGTCTCTCACTTTTTGCACTTAATAACAAAAAAGAACTCTAAGTGCAAATGTCTCCAGATAAATGTAAATTAAAAATAAACGTCTCCAGATAAGTTAAAAATACATATGCTGTAAAATGCAAAATGCTCCTTTCGTAAGTAGTCTGCCATCTTGAATAGCAATTCATTCAGATCATTGTATGGAGGTCAGCTTTATATCTTCAGTGGGTGACCTTGGAATAATATCTGCCTTGTCCAACCTATACCACAAATCAAAGGAACACTCCCAGAAAGTATGGATAACAGATATCTCGTACTATAAAATGACATAAGATAAAACTAATAATGTTAATAAACTCATTTGAAAACCTATAAGTACCTTCCTACAAGTAGTCGCATGCCATTTTTTGCATTGAAGCAGTGCTTGTGACGCATTTGTTGTTCACAGCAAGCACAGAAATTTATAGACGAATTTAACAAGCAGGTGGTGAGTCACCAGATCAACAACCTGTGATGTTTTCATATTCAAATAAATAGAAAAAAGTTATGTTTATATTCCTGGAACTCCTAAAGTTGCCAGTGCAAATGGAGGTGCTGTTGCCACCCACTGGAAATATAAAAAGCCGATAGGAAACGCTGCTGTAATTTGTTACTGTGGAAGAGACGGATTTCTTGTTTTCACCTCGTTCATTTTACTAGTTCAGCACATGTGTCTGGGGTCTGTACAACAATAAGGTCATCACTTAATCTTCCTTATATAGGCTAACACTCTTAATTTTGATTAATGGTCAAACCCTATTAGCAGGTGGTTTCTCCTACTGGGTTCGGTGCAGCAACATGTTTCTGGGCCATTCATGTCACTACTTGCCGACTTCTGGACTTTTTTTGTGCTATTTCTATGAATCACTATGTTTTCCAGTGGTAAGATTTTTGGATTTAGAGAAGTTTGTACGTAGCAGGGTTGATACAGTGTGTTATACAGTATTTGTGTGTAATACAACCTTTAGATGTGTGGCCAAAATTAGATTGGACCAAATCTAGATCATGGAAAATAGGCTATAGCAACTTACTGTAATCTTTTCTCTAGTGACACAGTCCTCCATTATTGTAGCCTTTGTTATTTATTGTTATCTTCAGTGTGGATGAATAATGTGCTGCAGCTCTGTAGTTTGGCCACGGACACAAACGTGTATCTTACTGCCAGCACACAGGTTGAACACCTGTTTTTATGCTGTTATCATGCAGCATAGGTCAAAGCATCCGCACCCTGCACCCTCCTCTAAATGTGTCCTTCATGGTCATCAGCGTGCCAAATCCTTCTGTCGCTTTGTGTAACGCATTAGTACCTCTGCTGACTCATGTTACAGACTGAATGTGCACGGACAACTAAACTGCCTGTGAATGTTAATGTTGTTTGTAGATGAATAGCTAATGTTTCAAAGCGTATAATGCACCTTTAGAAAATAAGCATGAGAGAAGGACCGGTACCAAAAAAATTCCATGGTTTTTATCTTTTGTACTCAGCCCCTTTGCGTGACCACGTCCCATATTTGTATTTTATGTGCACCTCTAAACCGACAAAAGATACTTTTGTGCACTAAAAACAAAATGTGATCCGTGAGACAGCTCCTCTTCCAGACGGGATGATCCCAGCTAAACGGACTATGTTTGGGTAGAGAGATGCTGAAGTGGCCTACACTGTTCCTGTTTCTGACCACGAGCCTATAGCACAAAGTTTGACGTCTCTCTTGTGTCAGCATTACAAAACACGGGACGTCTACGTTGTCACCTTCTGTGCTCCCCCTGTGTTGCCGCTAGGGCGCACTAAGCACCAAAGCGAGAGTGACATCAATTCAAGGGGGTTGTCATTGAAAACACCTTCTAGACACAGGCTATGACATCATTTGAGTTTTCATTAACACGTGGTAATTAAACTTTTGATGTCGGTAAATCCTGTGAGTGAGAACATGTTAACCATCCATTTCCGTCTGATTATTTGGACAGAGATACCTGAGGGAATTCAAGCTTCAGGTCATGACTGAGACGCCTCGGGTACAAATGTGCTTGAAGTGAATATGCAGTTGGGTGAGTTAATAGTTTAATGACATTTGTCGCAGTCAAAGAGCTCAGTTAGTTTGATGTTTGAGCATCTCTGTCACAATGACTAGTCAAAGTAAATGCAAAGAAGTCACGTCCACCCCTCCCTCTGTTCATCTCTCCTTTCTCTCTCTCGCTGCCTGTTTCTTTTTTCCTTCTCCCCTCTCTCACTGATTGGTTTTCTCCGAAGATAATTGGAGGCAAAATTTGATATTCTCAATGTCATGGACAGCATTGAGGTTTCGCCGGCGTCTCCTGCCACCATGAAAAAGAAAGCGGTGGGCGGCAGTGGATGCAGCCGCATCAGCGCACCCACAGCTGCTGCGTCCAAATGCACCATCAGCCTGAACTGTCTGGACTCCGGCTCTCCTGGCGCGGCGAGCGGTAAGCAGCCTGGTGGGGCCAGCAACATCGTGATGGACGAGACCGAGGACGGAGAAGAGGAGTCCAAGTTTCAGCATCCGCGATTGCGCCGAGCTGGGGGGAGCGGCAGTGGCGGAGGTGGAGGAGGAGGAGGCGGCAGTATTAGGATGAAGAACTTTACGCCAGGAGGGGGAGCCGCGTCCTCGGCTACCAGGAGAAGCTCCAACAAGGAGCCCAGCCTTACGCACACAGAGGAAGCTCCTGCCGCCCCACGGCCCACTACTGCCTCCACGGCTACGGAGACCCACACACCCAGTCCGGGCGATGCTGCCCTGCGCGGCGAGACCAGCAGAGCATCTGGGGCGGAGGCATCGGGATCTGCGGTCGCGGGAGAGATTTTAAACGCGACAGCGGGTGATGGTTGCAACACCGTCGCTCCCATTTCCAGCATGAAATGCAACAAAAACGGAGAATGCAGGAGGGACTCTGGTACCGGGAGCCTGCGTTCAATCATCTCCAAGCAGGAGAAGCAGACAGGAGGGTCGGGGAGGGCCGACGACGGAGGGAGCGCCAAGCGAGGAGCCTGTAACTCCACTACCGCCAGCATGGACGGTTCGATCACGCCAGGCGGGTCCCTGACCGGGGGGCAAGGAGGAGAGAGTGCAAACCCCGGCGCTACCCCGGTATCCAGCAGTGTCCCTGAGAAAAAAGACTCCAAGGTGTCCTTCTCTAACGCGCCAAGCCGGAAAGCCTCGTCTTCGCTGCATGGCCCAACTCAGACCCAGCAGCCCAGGAACTCTGTCACTTTCCAGAAGCCGGAGGATGGACCGCAAATTGTGCCCGCCGAGGATACGGAACATCGGGGCAGCCAAGCCAGCTTCATGCAGCGGCAATTTAGTAGTATGCTGCAGCCTGGAGTTAATAAATTCTCCTTACGCATGTACGGTAGTCAGAAAGCAGTTGAGAAAGAGCAGGAGAGGGTAAAATCTGCTGGAAATTGGATTATCCACCCTTACAGCGATTTCAGGTAAGAGCTGGGGCTGCCAGTGGTAGCACGATGAAAGTCACGAGGGGACCATATGGGTCCTCTTTGTCATCTACAACTTACTTTACAGTGAGTAACCACTGCGACTCCATCACAGGAACACATGCACGGGCGTTTGTTCAATGTATACTGGCTTCTTTTTTTCACTTCGTCCTTCCTCATGACTGAATCTGTTGAGTTTTGAGTCGACGCGTCGCAACGTGCTGCCATTAGTCCCCAAACAACCTGTTGTCAGGCAAATTGACTTTAGCAAAGTGTGTCCTTTCAAGGTTGTAAACAAACCCCATAGTCCTGTCTGTGTGTAGGCTACAGTAGCACGTCTGGGGTGCAAACAAGCCCGGCCTGCTAACACCTCGACTTTTGTTGCAGTACGCTCACATTTAGCAAAGAGGACAGCGGTCTAACGATAATTCGAGTCGATTTAAAATGCAGCTATTTTTGATCGAGGCAACATTCGTCGTAGTATCCATGCTCTGCAGCGAGAGCCGTTCTGATAAGACATATGTCGCGTGTGTATCTGTGCGTGCGATGCTCAGTAACGGAATGTCACCTTGAGCCAAGTGTGCGAAAACCTCAAGCATGCTCACTGGAGACACATCCGCTTGTACGACTCCCCGGATCCTGCATTTTAATGACGGATGCGCTCTGGTTATCGCGGCTCATCGCTGACAACCCAGCGGAAGATCCATCAGTGATTATTGCCCATTGCAATATATTTCAGGAAATCTACGATGCAAGAAGGTTCCTTGGCGAAACCAGCCCGTATCAGACATCCGTCGCTGATTTTTATTTGGGTCAAGTATCGCGTTTACGCTCGGCTTCCTGGTTTTGGTTTCAGCACCACAAGGAGCGGACAGCTCCTGTCCTATTTGGATTCGGCTCGCACGTTTGAACGCTGCCTCCAAATCCCCCTCACGGCGCCATTCACGTTTGTTTCACATAACGCGGAGTCAGTAGACCGCTAAACTCAACACATGCCTTAAATGGCAGAGATTTCATCTGACGTCAGGCCGCTTCGAAGACCTTTCTTCGTCACGCGAACTCTCACATAGTTTTTTTTTTTTTGTAAGAATTTTTGACTCTTATGCTCATTAGCGAACAGTTAAAGCAGCAAAGTTGCTTCAGACATAAACATCACGGTGGGTATTTTTGTTACCAAGAAGTGGAGGAGTCAGAGTCAGAGCTTGTTGCATAAGTCGCAGTGTAATGACTCAGCGCTGCACCTGTCCTGCAGAAATGTCTGTGACGGGCTTGCACCTCACTACTTTTTATGCTCCCATCACTAAACTGCTCCATTTCTAGACAGGAACAAACAGTCCTCTTGAATCCATGTGTACTGCAAGATCATAACAGCCAATGTATGTCGTCTTTGTGCCTTTCCATAACTAATGGAAACTAACCAACTAGTAACAAACTCAATAGCTAAGAATAATAAAGGGGAACTATTTTGTTTACAAATTTATTTAAACTAAAAAGACCCATTGGAGGTATTTAGACCCTGGTTCTATAAATTAAGGACAGAGGCATCCTGTTAGAGGTCCTAAAGTTGTGACTACTGATAATTGTGAATAATAGTAGGTGGCTCCACCAGGCATCAAGTTCCTGCAGAAAAGGGGTCTGTGAAATGAATAATGCTGTCAAGTCTTTCAAATGAATGTGTGACTGCAATTTAAAGTTGAAGCACTGCCACTGTGTCATAACAAGCACACACTATTTCCAGATTTAAAGAATCTATCATTTGATTCTGCTTTTGTTCAGCAGAACTCCTCCTTTCTCCCGTTATCCTCTGCGTGTTCCGATAGGAAAAGTCTAGCACCTATACTTCATTTACACTTTTCCACCTTCAGTTAGAAAGTCTCTTGTGCCTATTGGCTTTCGGCAGCGACATCTTTTTCTCATCTGACTCTATTTTTGTCTTTTCTCCCTCCCACCACATTTTGGTACCTAACACACTCATACAATCGCACTGTCATGCACACGCCACAACTGATCACACACACACACACACACACCCCTGCTAGGTTCTACTGGGATTTCACAATGCTGCTGTTTATGGTCGGCAACCTGATCATCATCCCCGTGGGCATCACCTTCTTCAAGGACGAGACCACCACACCGTGGATCATCTTCAATGTGGTTTCTGACACCTTCTTCCTCATGGACCTGGTGCTCAACTTTCGCACTGGAATCATCATTGAGGACAATTCAGACATTATTTTGGACCCGAAAACCATTAAGAAAAAGTACCTAAAAACCTGGTTTATTGTGGACTTCATCTCCTCCATCCCAGTGGATTACATATTCCTAATAGTGGAGAAGGGAATCGACTCGGAGGTGTACAAGACTGCTCGGGCCTTAAGGATTGTCCGCTTTACAAAGATACTTAGTCTTCTGAGGCTGCTGAGGCTCTCCAGATTAATTCGCTACATTCACCAGTGGGAAGAGGTATGCATTTCATTGTCCCTGTGTAAATATTGTACTAGTTCTAATCACACAACTCTAAGCCACAGAGGAAGAAACACCAGTTAGTCAGTGATAAAAGGCCATTATGCTGATGTTGGCTTGCGACCAAACTAAAAACCTTCTTTTCTGTCTGGGCTGGGCGGCCTCCTCTCCTCCGCCTGGTGCCTTCTTATTAATTTTCTCACCAGCCACCTGGTGAGAAAATGTACAACATCTACAAGTTGTTTTAACAAACTTTGCATTCTAATGATGTTGTTGTCACACAGTTTTCTGTAACCTCTCACCCTGTCTGACCTGCCAGTCCCACTGGCAGTGTTAGGTCGTCCAATAAGCAGCAAACGCAGTTAATCAATTAAGGAGAACGAGGAAAAGTAGGTGGGGTAGAAGGTGATGATGATGTGCAGCACAGGGTGTTGACAGTGATTATTTCTGCCACTTATTGTTTATTTGAAGCGCAAAAAGCAAGCTGGCCTTTCTCTAGAGGCCTAACTTGCAGACTTTGGATGTGAAGACGGGCACTGTTGCTGGGTAGAATTTGAAACTTCCTGTAGATTGAACTTAAAGACCCAGTCCTTCCCTTTTTGGCCACATCCCTTTTATTTTCTCTGTGAGGGATGCACTCTGCTCCAGCGACATCTCGGACTGTGTCCTCAAATGTGGGAGAGTGGGACGGGAGACAGGAGACCCCGACGGTGTCACGGGATCACTCGACTTTTTGCTTCTGCCAGTATTGGCAGCATGGTGTTGGCATTTTGCAGTGGTGAGCAGCGCAGTGGGGCTCGGCTGCTCACTTGACCTTTGGATAATTGGATTTCTGAAGATATGATGTGATACACACACGCGCACACAAGTGGTGCATGATGGGAAGTGATACTTGGCATGCATGGGGAACGATAGCAGAGATGTGATGGAGAGTGAGATCCTAACGCAGGCGATGCTCACTTAAAAATAACTATCTCTGTGGCCTCATCGGTCAATCCTTCACTTTTGAAATCCAAACAAAATCCAAACCTTCTAGTTCCCGTATACTTTCTGGGAGCTGTCCATAGTGCTGAACGTATTCCTCAACACAACTGTGTCCAGTACAGTTGTTTACATCCGTTCTCAATCTTGTAGTGCAATAATATTATTAATATGACAAATGACTCACGTTTGTCAGTTACTGATTAATAAAATGTGGCACTGAAAACATTTAGAAACATAAGCACGTGTCCCATCCCAAAGTCCCAGTTCAGCTGCTCTTAGTAAAAATGACCCATGTTCCCTCAGAGTAAACGCTTTGTCCACAGATCGTATGCACGTCTTATCCGCCTGCATAAAACTGTTACGTAGGAAATAATTTTGGAATAAATGACTGTACGAAGTGACTTCAATCCAGTCACATAGAGTGACTGATGTGTAAGATGACATAGACTATCAGTTGTTGTGGATCATGATGGTCCCTGTCGATCATTCTTTGTGTATTTGTCTATGTTGTCTGTTTGTCTGTTGTGTCAGTGTGTTTTTGTGCCTCCAGGCTTGCGTGAGTATTCTGTGTGTGTCACCAGACTCTGTGTGCGCATTTGAGCCTTTGATTGATGTCATGCATGTCTCCGTGTTACAAATGTCTTGCTGTGTTTGCATTGGGACTGATGTCAACCTGACCCCCCCGTTCATTAATCAAACTAGGTATAATCCAAAGGAGATAGAAAGCTTAGTGGGTGGCCAGACATTTAGCAAGTATTTCACAAACTGAACTACTACTGTACAGAATGAAGTAGACAGTAGCAGTAACAAAATACAACAATTAAACAAAACACGCAAGGACACAAATAATGTTGTGAACATTAGACTTTCTCACATTTATATACGCAATTATAACAGATGCTGCTGATCTCAGTTGGAACATATTGTAAATCCTGTCTTCTTGCAGCACTTTTAACTCTGTCCTGTCTTACCGTTTCACTCCAGATCTTTCATATGACCTATGACCTGGCTAGTGCTGTGATGCGAATCTTTAACCTGATTGGTATGATGCTGCTGCTGTGTCACTGGGATGGCTGCCTACAGTTCCTGGTTCCCATGCTGCAGGACTTCCCCTCAGACTGCTGGGTGTCCCTGAACAAGATGGAGGTACGTGGCGGCTACACATGTCACCTGAAAAATAAAATGTTTGTAAAAGTAGTGGAGGCGGGTCACCACAGTCATTAGAGCTCATTCTCTCAGCTGCATAGAGCTAGTTCACCCTGGGCCTGGGTAGTGGTTTACATTTCTATGCTTACAGCTGAGGGGTCATGACTGTTAGCAATGATTGTTTTAGATACTGTAATCTGGATCAAAGAGGTCCACTTTGGAAACAGAGCACAGCAATATCTAGAGAATGTTACAAGTGATGTTGGTTGTAATTATGCTCTTACCGAAGTCCGCACTTCTTTCCAACACATGACTCATCCCACGGCCTTTGCAGTAGCCTTTAGTCGGCGTTCGGGCGCACAAAACAACCATATGATACTAACAAGGAAGCTGTGAACAAATGAGACAGGTTTGAGCGCACCTACAGGTCCTTCCTCCTCTGCACGGTGGGGTGATGACAGGAAAGATAAAAGGGGAAAACAGAAGGATGGGGGGAATATGGCCTGGCAGCTGGGCTCTTTGTTGCCTTGTCTCTCACAGAGAGATAAAAGCTGGTTGTTTATAGGTCTGTCTATCAGCCCAGCTTTTCACAGACTGAGAGGAGACCACACTAACCCAGACACGAGGGTTTAAACCAGCTGGGTTCTACTCCCAGACACTGCCAAGCTGTGACTCTTGTATATTTGAAATATTTTTCCTGAATGGCATTTTGCATATTTTCTAGGACTGTGATTGCAACACCATTAAGGAAGGAAATATACATATACACGTACGTAATATGGAGTCTCGGTCAACCTGCACCTTTTACACTCACCTCATCTGAACTGAAAAACTCCCCCAAGTTTCACCATCTGGAGGAGTTTTCAGCTAGAATTGGGAAAAATATTTTAATTTATATAATGAATTTAGGACATTCATATGCTGCATGTTTACATCTTAAATTAAAACCCCAGAAACTCAGTTAGAAGTTGCTGAAGTTGTCTATAAACTCAAAGACATTTCTACGACACACAAGAGGACAACTTTGCGCTTGAAGTTCGGAGTCCGGCATGATAAAGTTTGGGGCTGACAGGCCATTGACTCCTCTAATGCTCTTGTTCGCACAACATTCAGAGACAGCCGGCCTCCAGAGAGCTGTCAGTCTCAAAGTAAAGGGTCGCTCTGGCTTTGTACTTGCTGCCTACAGGCACCTGAGACTGCCCCCCTATTGAGTAGCTGACAACTTGTAACATTAGCCAGTGTTGCAGGGAGGCCATCCATCAAGGCTCGCGCCCCACATCTCTGGTGGTGTGGCGTCTACAGGCTGGACCCACGGAGGGCATTGAAAACGCTGACATCCACCAAGGAGTAATTGGATTCAGTCGAAACTTCTAATACCTCAGGGAACATATTTTTGGATTTTTTTCAGGACGCTCTTTAATTCATTCATTTAATTTAGTTGATATTGACACAGTATTGTCTACCACTAAGTTGATCTGTAGTTTTTGAGCACAGAGGCAGCTGGGTAACCAAACATCCCTTTCCATTAGAAGACGGGTGTTTTACTTTTCTGCAGTGTTCTCCTCTAACAACAACTAGCGTGACCGCACTTAAACGTTTCTCAAGCAGTGAGTGCTGAAAAAAAAACGATTTGTGTGAGACAATGACTGCAAGCATTTCCCAGACCCTGCTCCAAGCAGCAAACCTCATATGTCTCTCCACATATACAGCAACCGCAGGACTGCAGCCAGAGACCATCAGAGCTTGCGAATGCATCACCGATAACTAACTGTTGTGGGGAAGACGTTGCACTCGTAAAATCCTCAAATGGCCAATTCAGATTAGCCGCTGTGCACTAAACTGCTAGGTGAGTGACAGGGCCTCACTGGGGGCTTTGTTACGTGGGCCGTGGTTATGTGTTGATATTTGCCCGGCTTATCGGTCGTCAGAAACACAGTGGCCGGTCTTTCGGTGTGATATAACCCCATTTCCATTATCTGCTCCTTCCTGTCGCTATCATCTCTTCCATCCCCGCAGCCGTCAGAACCTCAACCCTCAGCGCAAAGACAGGTGTCAAATGATGAACTGATTTTGTTGTTTGCAGGAGTGCGCCTCATTCAGACTGATACGTCAACAAACGTTGGTTAGACCATCAATACATTTCTTCCTTACATTCATTACATTAAAAACAAATGTCCCAGAGCTAAATGCTGGTGCATGTTGGCTTTGGTGAGCAGCACGTCGCTCGTTCAAGGGACATCACTGGCTTGGTTGTCAGGTGAAGAGCACAGAGTAAATGTGAGAAATGCGAGGCCTAAAGCACAGCAAGGTCACCGCAGCACGCAGCAGGAAGTGCTTTGGAACACGGGAAGCTACATTTACACCCCCCGTACTATCAGCCGACTTCAAACAGGCTCTCTACAGCTAATGGAGACGGTGATCACCAACAAAGCGGCGGATAGTTCCCAAACTGAAGTCTCCTGGGAGGGCTTTTTGAGAATAGGAGGATATGGAGTCTCTATCTCCCTCATTCCTGCCTGTGCTATTTCAGAATCAAAGTGCTCATCGTTCATCTATTATTCAATCTGTTTCACTCCACTGTTTCTCTTTCTGTTTTCACATACACCATTTAGCCTCAGCCCACTTGGTGGAGCTATATTTATTTTTCTACTTCTTCATTTTCCGCTCTTCATGATAGAGAGGCCCTCTATTACTATGTGTCATGGAATACACATCTGCACAGAACTGACAGAATGTTTCACCTGTGACTCTTCCTTTTTACATCAGATTATTTTCATTTTATTATTGATTCAGTGGAATTCGCAGGCTCCTTTAAGATCAGCAACCCGAGAAACAAAAACTATCCACAAACGTTTCCTAATTAATCTTCTGCCATAATCAGTCTCATCATAATGTATATGTTTTTGTAAGCGTGTGACTGCATTGTGGCTTTCTACTGAAGTCTTTGTCTCTATGCACTGAACATTTCTGCCTACTTACAATGAGAATGATTAGTTCATGGAAAGTTATGGAACTATATAACTAATTGTTTAGACGTGACTTTGTAACTCAGTTTGTAATATACAGTAATAGCAGACGCCCTATTAGACTCCTAAGGAACTTCTGTAGGTTATTAGAGAGGACATGCAGAAGAGTGATGTGTGTGTGTGTGTGTGTGTGTGTGTGTGTGTGTGTGTGTGTGTGTGTGTGTGTGTGTGTGTGCATGCGCAAGTGGGCCTTGGTAATGGGACTGTTTACGCAACTCTGTTATGATGTTGATACTTTAGGAACTAAGCGAAGAAATTAAACACTGAGTTATTTTAGAAATTTCAGATATGAAAGCGTGGATCAGATCAGTTGATTACACTCATGAAGGTTGTCCTCACACGAAGCTCCACACACACAGGCTGACTTTCTGGCACTGCGTGTACAAGATTCATATTCACATGGCTTTGAAAGGGCATATTTAATGACCTCTCATTATCATTCCTCTAATTTCCAAACTGTCTCTACTTTCCTGATTAAGCCTCGAAGGATTCCCCTGATGTCTTTTCCTCCTTCTTTCCTTCTAATGCAACCCCCCGTCCCTCGAGTTCTCATTTGTATAAGTGTTATTCCATGACCCCGATGTCCCCAAAGCTTTTCCTCTGGTTCCCGCCATCACTCTCCCACGAAGCATTACTTTTATGTAACAACGATGCTTTCAGCTGTTACTTTAATGCCATTTTCTCTCTCCACAGAATGACACCTGGTCTGAGCTGTACTCCTTTGCTGTATTCAAGGCAATGAGCCACATGCTGTGCATCGGTTATGGCCGACAGGCCCCAGAGAGTCTCTCAGATATCTGGCTCACAATGCTGAGTATGATTGTAGGAGCGACATGCTATGCTGTGTTTATTGGCCATGCAACAGCTCTTATCCAGTCCCTGGACTCCTCCAGACGACAGTACCAGGAAAAGGTGAGTGCTTCATTACAAACCTGACCTTGGTTCTGTCAACTTGTATTTAGTTGTAGCGTAGTAGGAAAGTTATAACATTCCATACCGTACATCTGCTCCTGGACTAAGCGCAGTACAATCTGTAAAATTCCCAGTCATTTGAAAATGTCTTTGCAAAGATTCTGGATCAATTTGCCCATTGAAGCTATGTAATGTGAAATTTAAAAGCTGATCGCCTCTAAGTGGAAGCGCTGTCAGGACCGTGAGCATCTTTATATACAGACTGTTACATATCAAAGTTGACGAATGTAGAAACATGTGGAAAGTTCTGTCTTTTAACCATGCTGTGATTTAGGTGTTGTCCAGAAAAGACACCCTGAACAGAATGGACAAATGCTTCTTTTCAAATAAAAGAATAAAGTATGTTAATATCCTAAATCCAATAAAAAACAGGAATAAATAAAAGAAAAATCATTTATTCAGAAAGTTTCTGGCAGCGGTAAATGTCTTCAGTGAAACAGAAAGCACAGGAAGTGACGTACATGGTTAGCAAACCAAAGTTACCACAGTTTAACATGCAGGCGTGTCTCTGCTTATCCGCTGTCATTCCTCACTGAGGATTTTATAGATTTTGAACTGAAGGCCGTTGATGCTGACGTGTTCTCAGCAACACTTTTGAACTGTCGTGTGAAGGTATTCGTCTTTGTCTCGGGAACGTCTCTTCGTGCAGGCTTAGGGGATCAGATCAGTGCTGCAGCAGTGGCCTGTAGTGGTAACGGCGCAGCCTCTGTTTCCAAGCAGAGTCTCGCTGGCTGGGGAGCAGGGGGAGTGTTGCTGCCTTTGAGCGGCCAATCGGAGGACGCGGGTGTGTTCGGCCAGGTAGAGCCACGTCGCCAGGGGCTGGGCGTATATGTGTGTGTCTGTGTGGTTGGGGCGCAGAGGATCTGATGTGGGAGAGAGAGAAAAGGAGATATAACGTGTGTGATGTGATGTCCCCTTGGGCGGCAGTAGAATTGATGAGGCAGCAGACCTGTGCGTCCTGCCAATGTCATCCTCAAGGTGACGTAAGCAGCCATGGTCGCCTTCCTCCCTGCACCTAATCGCTCACTTACTCTCTCACTCAACCCGCACCCTTTGCATCTTTAACCATCCCCCCTCATATCATCACCTCCCCTTTTTTATTGTTTCTACCCACCCGATTCTTTCATTTATCTCCCTCTTGTCTTTTAATCTCTCTAACCATCCATTTTTTCCCCTCCTTTCCTCTCTCTATCCTCCCTGGTTGTGGTGTCCTTGAGAGGTGCAGTGCTGCTACAGAGAGTACGCGAGGGGGAGGGGAAACCTGTGGGAGGCGGAAGGGCCTTGTGTCCTGGCGCACTGGCAGGCGGTTGAACGTTGACCGTTTCGCATTACTTGAATAGTTTCTGCTGGATTTGACTGAAATGCAGCTGTAGCTTCCCGCAGCCACGTTGAAAGGTGCTGCAACTGAGCAAGTTGTGTGCTCACTGCCGCTTTTGTCCTTTTGCGATGCGTCATAAGGCTACAGGAAATTTTGTGCGAGGAATATGTTTCTCTCTAACCAGCCTGACAAAAATCTGACATTATGTGTATTTAAGAGCTGTGATGACTCTGTATAATCCTTAAATAGACTTTATTTGGTTCAGCTTAGGTTCAGAAGTGCATCCATTCATATTTAGACATGTTCTAATGTGCAAAGCCATATTATGTTTTTTTTTTTTTTTTTTTGCTGAGGGCAGGAAAGTGCTTTTCTATTCTTTTCTGACCAACTGTCAGATATGCCTTTTTTTTCTGCTGCATAGTTTTTTTTCTGCTGCTCTGTGAGGATTAATATTTGAGCTGAAGATGTGTTTATTTAAAAAAAACAACAACAACAACACAAACACACAGAGCTGAAAAGTGCCAGCCATGCCAGCGAGGCTGATGCTGATGCTGCCGGCTGAATTCGCCACGCCTCCAGACAGGACTGTGAGTGACATTTTTATCATCCGGAGAGTGTGAGCTGAACAAGTCTTGTGGCAGTGTGTGTTACAGAGGCTCGAGCCGGCGTCGCGTGGACGTTTCGGTTTCCAGACTCCACGCAGGTTAAATTTAGGCCGAATTAGACTTGGTTGGTTTGGTGCAGAGACATGTAAGTTGTTTACGTTGTGAGGCTGACGCATAGCGGAGGGAGAGAAATTGATGAAAGCTGTTTCACCCGTAAATGACCTTTGAAAACAATGGCACATTTTGTGATGCATTTCTAGCCACTGGAATATTTCAGGCCAGAAGTTGTGTTTGTTGATACCTGCAAACCGACAGAAATGCCTTTTGTGGTGCATCACATTCAGCGATTCTGACATTAGTCTGTTTATGTAATGCGCCAGGTCACTAGAAAACGCAGCATTAAAGGCCCATCACAGTCCACCCACACTTATTTTGCCTGATTAGACCCCCGCCCATGCTGCATTCAAGTACTGCTGGCCGAATAAGAAAAACAGGAATTGCTTGGCCTTTACTGCTGCCTCAGTTTTTTCATGAGTGAACATACGTACAGACAACTACAATTTATTAATTAACCGAATCTGTATTAACATTGAATAGACAGTACTTTCATCTGACTTACTTAAGTAGGTTATTCTTCAGTCCTCTGAGAATCACACAGGAGGCTGATGTGAAAGTTCTTTCCAACTCGTTGCTCCTAATTATGTTCTGACAGTATGACTGTGTGTAAGTGACATCTGTCTCAACAACCATGTGGCAGAATAAGTAGTCAGCGTGTAAAGCACCAGCACCTTGACGCCTGCTGACTGTTTTACCTCCTGCGACATGTCAAAATGTTTCTTTGCCTTTTCAATCTGTCTTTCACCTGCAGGTTTTACTTACAGATTAAAAATCGGAATTTTGTGTGTGATAGATAAAATAAAGGCACATCTTAATGTATTATTTACTAATAGTACGTATTTTATAGACATGTGACATTGGTGTTTACTTGGTCGCTTTCTAGTGATAGATTTTACAGTTTTAAGAAAAAACTAATTGGATATAAATATGATTATGAAGCGGTTATGATGCAGCAAACACCAGATTTTATAATCACAAGTTGTTTGTGATTGTTTAACCTGATACCTTTTTATTCATTGGTACCTTTCGACATGCAAAAGAGGAGCATTGCCACACAGCCACATTGATAATGAGCCCTTTGGGGCGTCACCGGGGATGTTACACTGAAGAAGCTAATCTTAGTCGGAAAGACATGGAGCAGCAGGAGTCTCTCTCTCTCTCTCTCTCTCTCTGCTTCGACGGGCACAGGACAGGATGCAAGATTGTTTTATAGCGGCTTTTCCTCATTCCCCTGTCGGCCTCTGTGCTTCTCACACCATCAACAGCAGTGATCTGTCTTCTTAGGCAGGCTGCTTGTCACTGATGGCCCCAATTATCCAGAACTAGGCTGACTTTGCAAAGATAGTGGCCAAAGAGATTCTTCTTCACGGTCTACAACAAACACAGCGTATCTTCAGCTAAACGATGTTCACTGCTCTGCTTGAAAGAGTGTCTGAAACCCTTATCGGCCCGTCTCCTTTGCTCGTCACGTTCTTTGACTGAATTGTAGGCTTCTCATTGTTTCAGTCTAAGCCTCATTTCATATAATGAGACTCCAGGCTTGTGTCAGACCCCACAGTGTGCCTCTGTACACATGTTTGATTGAAGGCAGACAAGGCAAGCTCTGATTTTCTTCTCTTTGGTGAATGTGCTTCATAAAACAATGAGGCAATTTAGCAAGGGACAGAGTTAATGAATTAAACATCCACATGGCCTTTTGGGATGGACTTGAATTATAATTTTTGGATAAGAGGGTTAGGGATGAATGAGCAGAAGATGTATGTGAGGAGAGGAGAGGAGACCTTTTGACCTTTAACGTGACCTTTATTTCACAAAGGTGTATTTACAAGTACATGCAACAAATCAGTAAATTACAAAGCAATAAATTAACACATAAACCAAAACCCCAAAACAGACCAACCTAATACCCCGTCTCGCCCCAGTCAAACATAAACCCTCCTAGATGTTGGACGTACTAGCGGGTTGAAGAAGAGAGGTTCCTGGGACACAGTATGTTTGGCTGGTAAGATCCCAGAGGACGTTGCAGCGTCATTTTCTTGAATTGCGGAGATCCTGTTCCTAACTAAGGCTCCCTTTGCTTTCTCATGCAAGAACTTGCTTAGGGAATCTTTCATGTTTGACAATGTTCTGTTGTTGCCCTCATTGCTACTAATCAGCTCATCCTTTAGTGCCCTGATGTCTTTTTCTAACTTTTGTATCTAGTCTTTCTTCATCCCTGCCGTATGCTTCAAGTGTTGTCGGCATCCTCAGTGGCTTTACTCTGTGCCTGAGGGTCGTCAGTCTCATCACTGCTCGTGGCCTTTTGCTCTCCTGAGCCGCCGCTGCCTGCTTCTCTGTGGCCAACATCACCGGCTCAAAGCATTTCATGCTACCTGAGCTGACATGTAGGTGTTTTTGTATTTTACCTTAAATGACACGCCCTGCTCTGGGCCGCTCAGGTACATGAACGTCTGTCTCCTTAGTGACTGAACGTGCTGCAGTCTCGAATCCTTACATCACAGACGAACTGTTTTGACGGCGTTAGCAAACTTCCCGAAGTGGGAGAGCTCCTTCTCCAACAGTTTCTCCAAGACAGTGACTCGGGTGGACAGTACAAATAGCGGCAAGATAGTCACCAGCCCGTCGTCTATAATTAGGCCGCTCTCCACCAACAGATGAACCAGACGTTCTTCCCGTAAAAACACCACTACGGCTCTGCTCAGACGAGAACCGTACTGGATGTTCCCGTATCCAATAAGTTCTCCTACAGCCAGGAGAACCCGCTCTTCCATGTACCGGGGATCTGCTGCCACCCTAACCCCGTGTCTCATAGACAGGGGAGGGGAACCCTCACCCTGGAGGGACGCCATGGCAACCGGTAAAAAAGTGAAATAGAGAAACACCTACGCACCCGTTACACCTACCATGCAAAGTGAATTAAAGTTAGTTTACCTTATCATGGAGAAAAGTAAAGGACGAAGGAGGAATTAAGAAAAGTCTCGATGTCACTCAGCAGCTCCACTGACCCCGTGTGCTCCACACTCGCGGTCTCACGACACTCCCAGCATGCACTGCAGAGGAGAGGAGAGGAGGGATATGAAGGAAAAACAGGATATGAAGGAAAATCGGGATAATTAGTGTAAAGGTCAACCGAAGTCTGTGAAATCATTAGCTTAAGAGGCTTAAGAGGTTTTGTGAGAAAATTATCATTTAAAGTCGTTTATAATTTAAGTGTGTAGATTTGCATAATAAATAACCTTAAAAACACGAACTGCTTTTTAAATGTTTTATATTCACGCATCAAATATAAATACAAACCTTTTGATATTTAAGACAAAGTCAATTTATTTATTCTGCACATTTTATCCAGTTTGCTTCATATTGAATTTTATTTGTAATTGGGTGATAAAAGTTAGAAACTTCAGTCGCATTTGTTTTGGATAGAGGTTGAGAAAGACGTGTCATTTGCATTTGTCCTTGTTGCTTATACAGTTTGACATCAGGTGCAATTACTAATGTGTCTGCAGCTCACAGAGGTCATAGATGACAGTTAGTTCAGTTTAGTCATGTAGCTGACAACATAAACCAGTTACTGACCTTCATGTACATGTAATTTAGCAAGTAACTTGTTTTGTAATTGAACTGCACTCCGGGAATCATAGTCCTCTCTTAATCCTGTTTTAAAACAATTAGTGAAACCATTATTTATTATATACCATATTTCTGATGTGGCTGTCTGCTTTGTTCACAATCAGCATTTCTATTCTATGAGAGGCTCACTAGCTGTAACTGTTAGCTCCGACACGTCAGGTAAAGTGCTGTGACACGGGGTCATTTCACCAGGCCAAGTTCCATCTGCAGATGTCAGGAAGCAGAGTCACTCATGCAGGTGAAACTTTGTGTTGCGTAACTCCATCAGAGGAGCCGTGCCCCCGTCCAGTAGATGCTGAATAATTCAAATGTTGCATGCTTTGTTTTGTTTACGATGCACGGTGGACGTAAACAGTGTGGGAAGAGTGGGTTTTCTTTTCCAGGGAACTATTTGTTTTCTATTTGTCTTTTATCCAAAGCACTGTGTTATGTTTGTGTTCATATATGGACCAAGTCGATCATAGTCCCTCAGGTTGTTTTGAACAATTAGCTAAACACTTGACCTCATTGCACTGAGAATGTGTTTTATTAGCTTGAGACCAGGCTGAGGGCAAAAACAGACAATAAGCGAGAACTAAACTTGGCTGAAGTGCAGATCTGGCAGCGCACCGCCAGAGAAGATGCTAAACATCTGCTGATGTCTGCAGGTCACAGAGGTCATCCCGCCACTGGCACATCTAACGATTCTCAACTAAATTTAAAACACCTTGATCTTATCTTATCCCAAACTCGACAATACCTGCACGATTCATCTGATGTGGGAGTTTCAACATTGGTATTTCTGTACGATTCTATAACTGGACTGCAAATACTATAAATAAAAGCTGATTTGAATTGTTTGTCTGGTGACGTAACCATATTTATGGGAAGCTGAGTTTGTTGTTTTATATACAAAGTCAAAATTATGTGGAATTAGTGTAGCAGAATAACACAGATGGTTTAATGCTCAACACTATTTACTGTGCTGCCTTCACAGACTCAGGGAATAAAACAAGATCTCATAATGTCTCTGTGCTGCAAGGCCCATGTGCATGTGATCAGCTGTGAACAACATTAAAATCTTTGTTGGCTCAATGTGTCTCTCGCAGCGGCTGACTCTCTGTTTGTGACAGCAAACAGTTTCCAGCGTAGGAATTTATCTCTTGAGGATGTAAAAGGTTGTAACAGTGTATGAGCAGGTGGACTTCAGTGTTTTGCTTGAGGCACCTGAGAGAACATGCAACTGACTCAATATTGTCCGTAGCATAAATTAACCTGGACTCTCACCACTCGGACAATCTGCTGTCGTTAGAGGATTGTTGCCAGAGTTTAGCTGGTACAGACGATGATTTTTTTTTTTTTTTTTTGCGATTTCTGTTTGAGCTGAGATGTCTTTCAGTAGAAGTCTTTCTCAGCTCTCTGTCTTTTTGTTTATCACGTCATCTATCAGTCTCTCGTGCTCTGCAGCCGGGCCGTGTAGTGTTTGGTTCTCACTGAATGGGTTTGTGATTAACATATGTCAGCAATAGAAGCTGATTGTTTGCTGTTGTCTTGTTGGACCCTTGACTCTCTATTGATCGAGCATTGATGAACTTCTAGGTATCATTGATCAAATGGCGAGCAAGCGCGTTCATTTCATTTGGCAGCCAAACGTCGTGTGCCCGCCCTGTTTTGTGTGAACGTTTGTATGAGCTTTGCTGACTCACTGAATGAAATACGTTTGGAGAGGCTGATACACCATTGTCAAATAAGATGCTACTTGTCACATCTCTAAAAAAAGAAAAGAAAGCTTTAACGCATGTTGCACAAGGTAGCGCTAAGTTGCAGATTCCTGTTGTGGTTGGGCTTTTAAAATGCAACAGTCAACATCCTGTGTAAACCATTATGTGCACTGCATTAACAGAACATCATCTCTGTCTGACCCATTAGTACAAACAAGTGGAGCAATACATGTCCTTCCACAAGCTGCCTGCTGACTTCCG
The DNA here is from genome assembly GCA_030770545.1 of Macropodus opercularis. Taxonomy (NCBI): domain Eukaryota; kingdom Metazoa; phylum Chordata; class Actinopteri; order Anabantiformes; family Osphronemidae; genus Macropodus; species Macropodus opercularis. The sequence continues at coordinate 5,516,518 of CM061105.1, forward strand.
ACAGAAAATCCACGACTATTATGAGCACAGATACCAGGGCAAGATGTTCGATGAGGAAAGCATTCTGGGAGAACTCAGCGAGCCCCTAAGAGAGGTAAACACTAAGCAATGAAGCTATTTATGGTACACTAGATTTTTTTGGTGCTAGAGATCTCTACGACTTTAGAAAATATGTAAAAGGGGCGTTTATTTACACTGTGTTTTCGTAGGAGATTGTCAACTTCAACTGTCGCAAACTGGTGGCATCCATGCCGCTGTTTGCCAACGCAGACCCAAACTTTGTGACTGCAATGCTGACCAAGTTGCGTTTTGAGGTGTTCCAGCCACACGATTACATCATAAGGGAAGGTACCATCGGCAAGAAAATGTACTTCATCCAGCACGGAGTCTGCAGTGTCATCACCAAGGGCACCCTCGCCATGAAACTCTCCGACGGTTCCTATTTTGGAGGTATGGCAACATTTGTAGCTTTCAGATCTTTTCCTCCGTTTGTGTTCACATTTGTTATTTTAAGGTTTTCCACTCTTTCCGAATTGTAGAGATCTGTTTATTGACAAGGGGCCGACGAACAGCCAGCGTGCGAGCAGAGACGTACTGTCGGCTGTACTCTCTGTCTGTTGACAACTTCAATGAGGTGCTTGAAGAATATCCCATGATGAGACGAGCCTTTGAGACGGTTGCCATTGACCGTCTAGACCGCATAGGTAAAATAAAAAAAGACATACACTACATTAAAAGAGCAGATTCATACCAGAAACGACGCCAACATCATCATCACAAAAAGAAAAATCCCAGCAACAGGAGTAGTGGACTAGCTCTTTGATTTGACCCAACAACCAAGTTCAAAACATAATTAAAACCACCGACATGTTTAGCTGTTCCGCTGCCAGAATCGATATTACGCTGGTTTTACAGAATTCCAGCTGGATCACGACTCTTTTAAAGCACTTAACAGTGTCTCCGGATGCAGATAATTATATTAGCAGTCTATTACAATAACAGTCAGCTCTGTGACTGGGCTGAGAACAAGCCTGTGTTCAATTAACTGTGAAAAAAAAGTGATCACTGGCTGCATAACCAGCAATATTTAATAATACAATAACCTGTCAAGACACAGTTTTCATGTTTGGTGATTATAACCTGGATCTGGGTCTATGATGGACCTCAGCACACTCATCTGCTGTGCTCCAACTTATTTCTCTTCCCACAATGCACATGCAGCTGACTTCCATCATCACTGTTTACCAACAGTAAAAGCCTCTATACGTATTGCATTGTTTAATTTATATAAACAAACAAAGCACGTTGGTTTGAACCCTGTGTACCGATGAAACACTTCCTGAATGTTAATATTGAAATAAGTGGTAAAATGAGCTCTGCTGTTTTTATTTGAATAACACAGGGCCCTGTAACGGGAGCTTCAAGTCCAGGGTCATGTGTCCGCTTTGCTGCAGGCTCGTTCTGGTAGAGGGTGAACCTGATGTGAAGGACAGCACATATTGTTCTCCCTCTCCAGATTCTCTTGTTTTCGCACATTTAGGCTTTGTTCCGCTTGTTGTCTTCTCTGTTTATTTGCATGCCACAGGTAAGAAGAACTCCATCCTGCTGCACAAGGTCCAACATGATCTCAACTCTGGCGTCTTCAACAATCGGGAGAATGAGATGATCCAGGAGATCGTCAAGTACGACCGTGAGATGGTGAAGCTGGTGGACCTGCAGCGGCCTCGGGCTATGTCCATGACTCCGTCCATTGGTGGAATCTTTGCGTCTCCTAGTCAACCGCAGACGGGCTCTGCTATCGCCACACTACAGCAAGCTGTTGCCATGAGCTTCTGCCCTCAGATGGCGAGTCCATTGGTGGGTCCCGGGACTCTGCAGTCTCCTCGCATGGTGCGAAGGTTCCACGTAATGCAGAACCTTTCCAGCCCCGTTTCCATGTCTCCTCTTCAGTCTCAGCCGCCGCAGACATTGGGAGGTGCATTTGGATCTGCCATCTCCAGCCCACCTGTCCAAAGCCCGCTTGCAGCTTCAGGGCGGACTTTCCAGTACTTGGCGAGTGCAGGGCGTTCTGGGTCCCAGTTATCTCTAGTACAGCACCATGCACCCAGCCCCACGCAAACCCAGCAGAGGCCAGCCTCACACAAGAGCACCCATTCCCTCCATGCAGGCAGCTTGAGCCAGGATACCCGGGCCTTGTCTGCCTCCCAGCCTTCACTTCCTCAAGAAGGAACACCACAAGCTGCCTCTGCAGCCCCCAGCCCTCCACCCTCCACACGTACGTCCGACACCTCCATCGGCCCTCAGCCCCCTCACCCAAGCATGCCTGGGCCCTCAGGAGTGGGAAGATCAGCAGGAGGTCAGCAGAGAGTGGCCTTTGCCTCCACACCTCCTCCTGGTGGACCTGCTGGAACAGGGGCAGTAGCAGCAGCTGCTGGATCAGGACCTCCAGACTCGGGAGTTCCCAAGAAAGATTCAATTGTCAGCCTTCCAGAGCTAGACTCTGCCAGATCCCGGCTGTCTTCCAACTTGTGACCCTAGTAGTTCAGGAAAGAGGCCTTTTTTCTAGGAGAATCTGTTTGTTTTAGGTCAGTCGAGCTGATCTCTCAGCCTGCTAAATGGCCGGTCAACTACCGCCCGCTCCACTAGTCATTTGACTTGGATGCACTGTGTGCTGGTGTCAGCAGAAGGAAAGAGCAACTCAAAGTCTCGAGACACTTTGGCTAAAAGGAGTCTACACAATGAAAGTAGTATAGGGTACGATTGAACTGGTCTAATCTACTGTGCCAGCACCTTTAGTCTTAGTATCACCCCTACACTCTGCTTCCAAACACCTACTGTATATCGCTGTCTTTACTGTAAAGATATGAAGAAACGTACGATTAATGTAACTACTGCATACTGTGTAGAATCCATGCAATGCAATCTAGCAGGAGCTGGACTTAAAAATGAAAATCAGGGACTTGAGGTCAAATGACAATGACATTTTAAGTGTTCAACAAGTGTTTTGAGTGTAAGTTTTCTGTATAAGCTGTCGTAGCAAAAGAACACATTGCTCTTCATATTGTTTAAACTAGTAGTGAAATAGTGTTTTAGACCGCTGGTCGATCTTACATCGATGTGTAAATAGTCGCTGAAAAAAGTGTGGAAGGATATTATACTCATTGTATCTACCCAAACCAAAGTTGAGCTCGAACACAAAGTCTGGTTGTGTCTGTATCAACTAAAAAAGAAACAGAAGAAAATGCCATTTATTTAACTGCCTTGATTCAACATTAGAAGCCATATATTTGGTTTGTGTGTATGTATCTACGTGGGTGTAAGGTTTTGTGTGTGAGTGGGTTTGTTGGTATGTTTCGGTTCTCCTTTCAGAGAATGGACTCACACACTCTACACTGCTTTGTCGAGCGCGATTGGTTTGACACGCTGACATGCGGCACTGATCTGTTTTTATGACACATCTGGAAGGTGGTCAGCTGTTTTGTCACCTGAATGATTGTAACCCTGGAGGTAAAGGTGGTTAAATATTCTGAGCTTTACTGACTGGAAACATTTGTAAACAAACCATACTGTATACTTGCTTGTTTTTGTCTAGGTTTATTGATTAACACATGCAATATAAATCTGCAATACTTTACCCCGCCTATATATATATATATATATATATATACATACATACATACATATATATATATATAAGAATATAAATATCTATACATATGCTGTACAGGAAAGTGAACTTTTGGTTTTTCCTTTTATTTCTATTTAATGTGAAATCTTAAAGGATCCAGCAGCTATTGTGGCTTCACTTGAAGTATTGTAATCCAGTGACCATGTTGTTACCTTAACCAAAAATGTTGGAAGGAATGAGAGGATGTGCAGTGTCATTTTGGTGAAGCCTGGTCGGACGGATTGCTCAGAAACGGTTCAGACTCACGCGAGCAATCCGCGCTTTGAGTTCAGCAAGTCAGATCCTCAAAAACGTCACTTTAACGCCCGTAATAGTAAATTGTAACGCGAATCTGGGGGTTTGGGGGGTGAGCCGTGCGGAAAAGTCGTCGCTTTTTATCTCTATGTGCCCTACATCGGTAGAAACTCCCGCGAATGTCTCGAGTGCGTTTAGATCTGTACAATCCTACGGTTGAAGTTTTGGGACTGGATTGAGGCTTTGGTTATATTTCTTAATCTGAGCCTACTGAACCTAAAGGCCTTCTCTTGCTGAATGTATGCCATATGAGAAGGAGGACAGCAAATCAGACACAAACTGCCATGTAAATAGAGGGACGGTGATTTAAAGGTTTTTTTGATGCAAGAGGGTTGTGGGCACTGCTGTATGTTGCTGAGTGTCTTTGTGATGTTTTAAGGTTTGATGATGCTTCTGTGCGTTGATGGTCGGTTCATTTAACCCCTTGTGCTACCTTCCCTACACCCCGTAACCAGATGTAACATGGGAAGAGACGTGTTTTTTTTAATGTGTATTTGCTGAGGTGGGCGTGAATGAGAGCGAGCTGTAACCACTTTGAACTCCTCGACCCAAAGTGAGCACTGAGGACATCCAGTTAAGCACCTTGTGTTGCAATCAAAATGGAAATCAATGCTCTATTCTTCTAAAATGCTGGCACGTCTACTCCCCAGTATCTGGTTAAAAATTGAATTCAATTGGGATAGAAAATAGGCGGCTGTTAAATAAACACAGCGCCCGACTTTTTCAGCTCTGAGCATTGATCCACTGTATGATGAACTGTAAAATCGATGTGATGGACATTTCACTCAGGTTTGCTACCTTTCCGGAAAGATGTATTGACTGCTGCAGCGTTGGCTTTCCACTCATTTCTGTTGACTTGTCAATCCTCCCATAGTCAGCTTGTTGATTTGACCTCGATGAGAGATTCCCGTTGAATATTAATTGGGCAAGAAAATTAAAGATCCAATGGAGTCATAACCTTTTTGTAGATTATTAGTCTACCTTGCTGCCATTTTGTTATAATCACTTGTCCTGAGAGCTGTTAAATGAAATAAATATTGAATAGTTGATTGTTTTTATCCAAGGGCTTCATTATATGGGTTGTGATCCCTGGCAGCCACTTTTTATTTTTACATGCACTATTCTTCGTTCTTTCGTCAGACGTGGGTCACGGAGCTTCGAACCCATTTCATTAGCAACACATGAACTTTGTATTGTTTCTGTTCTAGGGGAAAGGTACATGCCAAAATGCCGATACGATTGTCATGAATCGAGTCCTTGTGAGCTGCAGTGCGCTTCAAATACTGTTCCAGTGCAATCAGTCGGTCCTCTCCCCACTTCCTTTGTGCTTATACCAGAGTTTGCCCTATTAAGCTGCTACCAGGACTGGGTTGATATTCCTCGAGTCCACGGTCAGTGAGAGCAAGATGGAAGACGAGTTAAAGAGCTAATGTTTCAGGCAATATCAGGCATCGTCTCTGTTTCACCGCATCCATCCAGTCCAATACTGTGGTGTAACTCACTCCCACTCGAAAGATGGCAGACGCTTTGATCAGTACCGCTCAGCTTGAACCCTCGGCCATGAGGCTGATGGAGCCCTGACCAAGCACATTGCCGACAGCTATCTGACGTTGTGTGTGTGCGCGCGTGTGTCAGACCTGTGTTTACCTGATGACAGGGGGTTCAAACTTCTTATTGTATAACGGTTCTTCTTCTGGACCTTGCTGTGTAGTGGGATTGAAACCCCTCACACATGTTTGACACTGACTGACGGTTATTGAGAGTATATCTGAGCTTCAAACCTCTCATTCTTGCTGTACCAGATATTAAGGGTACTGAATGCCTTGGTGTTGATATGTTAGCAAATCAGGGTATTATTTTTGTTTGTAAAAGTGTCTTTGGTATACTTTCTTTGGTCTTGTTTTTACAATGTGCCCCATGCACATGGACTGTATATACCTTGTGCCTAGTATATCTAGTTTCCACATAGTCTATTTTTGTGGTATGTGTGTGCCTGTAAAAATGCAAATGTGTGTTTTTATTTTGAACTTGCAATATATTGAACATTACATGAAGACTAGTATTGCTGAATTAAAATGACAATGTCAGTATATATAATTTTCCCTGATTTGGGAAACACAGAATTGCACATTTTTGTTGGTTTGAGCCTTCCAACACCATGCGCGCTGTACTCTGTATGTTCATGTTCTGTACATATGGTATACACACAGATGTGGGGCACGTTGCTGTGTTTTTACCACGACCTGTTGTATAGGAAACATTTTCTACAGTGAGAGGGTGAGCTCTGGCAGGTTTCTGGTGGATATGGGCAGGCTGGACGTTAGCTTAGATGATCTGCTTGCTCCCACAGATCCAAAAATGACAAAAAACAAAAAACAAAAACAACGAGAAATAGGTGAAACTGTGACATCTGCACAATAACAAAACGAAACTAGCCTGTGCACATGCTGGAAATGTTTTTTCCTCAAAACCGTATTGTTGCACATATTTGAAGTCTGATGCTGGTTGCACACTGATCTGGTGTTTGCCACCTCTCCTCGGCTGCGTTTGGCTCACGGGCCACCTCAGTCTCAAGCTCGACTCCTAGTTGAGTTGCTCTAACAGACAATAACAGAGTGCATGCTTGTATTTTTCTTATCTAAGCAGAGTTCTGTGTATGATTCTTAGTGGGACCTTCAAATCTAGACATCGTCATGTATCAACTACCGTATACTGATTTGATTTAGTCCGAAGTTAAACCTTTGTGTCGTAGCTACTGTAGCCTGCTTAGCTTACCTAAGCCTTCTCTCTGCTTCAGGACTCTGTGTATCGTGTGCTTGAGTTTGTGCGTGCGTGTGTGTGTTCCTGTGCCTTTCCTTCTATAATATCGGTCCCACTTGAGAATATGATGCCATTTAGGGGTTTGAAACCCACAAGAAGCTGAGCGAGACGCCAGCACAAGCTGGGAAAGTGTTACACGGTCACGACTCCATTTGCTCCAAAAAAAAAAGAAAAGAAAAATCACCGTAACAGTCCTACAAATGACTCTGGCACATCCCTAGACTTAGTAGCATTCCATAGCCTGCACGGGCAGCTTGGTGTGGGCGTCCAGGCACACTTTACCAGCAGCATGTAGACAACAGCACAGATATCTGACACAGTAAGTGTTCTCTCTCTCTCTCTCTCTTTCTCTGGAGGCCAGTCTGCAATCATCTCGGGCTGGGCTCAGCTTCTGCTCTTAAGAAAAAGGTTCAAGTATTTTACCAGTCCAGCTCTGTCTAAGTTGATGTCTACAATCCGGGGACAAATCTGCACCCAGCCCGAGCTGCGGAAGGATCTCAAATGATTGATGAGGACTGGGGATGCTGGTCATATTTGTTGCCGTCCAGTCAATTCAGAATGAGATCCACAGCTGTCGGCGAGGGCGTGGAGCTGATTTGAACCCGTGTCCAAAAGGCTGTCTTGTCCACCACCTCTGCTAGTCGAGGGTACAGAGCCGCACCCTGGTCTCTATCAATAAGCTGGTCTGTCAGTCAGTGGCAATGTTGTTTAAGCGTTCGTAAAAAGACGAAACATTGTTGTGCAATAAAAAGATGAGCGCATTGGCATACCTATCTCTGCGTGTGGACTTTTATTTATCGGTGTGCGCTTGTCAGGTGGTCACTGCTCTGTGTTGGCCGCGGCGCGCGTGTGAACCTTCAAAGTGGCGCTGGTAGCTACGCTGGTAGCGCACAAAACACAGCCGAGTAAATCAGCCAGCAGCCCCTCCACCCTCGTTCTAACCCACATCAGATGAGATCTATCTCTTTCTCTCTCTCTGTCTCTCTGCAGACAGGGGCTCTGCTGCATCCCTGATGAGATGTCTGAGCTCAGTCTACGAGCCTTGTGCTCATATTTGTGTGTATGTCCACACAGCAGTAAGTGCATCTAGTCCGGTACCAACACGGCATGTGTGAGCATATGCAACTCCTAATTTTGTGTTTGTCTGATAGAGAGAGAAAATGAACCAGTGGTAGGAGTGTATGTGTGTGCGTTGGAGATGAGGGCAGCCCAAGGACACACTCCTTCAGCTGCCTGGGTGCAGTACCAGCCCGGTCCCTCCCTGTCTAATCCATTTCCTTTCCTTTCCTCTTCTCAACTTTACACACACATACGGATCCTTTGTGGGTATGTGTGGCACACTGAGGTACAACGATTAAGATTACATGCAAGGTGAGGCTTCAACAAAGAGCGTTACAACATCCTCAACTATGTGGGTGAGGCCATCTGCAGTGCGTTTACATAGCGTTACCTTGACGTGACATAATGTCCTCTCTCTCTCTCTCTCCCCCACTTTTTTATTTTCTTCAGCCATTTGGTTGTAATTCAATGAGGAAGCGATGTGCTGATAGTGGCTGCAGGCTACTACACAAAGTGAAGCTGCACTGTATGTAGTCCTAGTGTACAGTTTCAACCCGAATGGGCGAGGATTGTCCTCTACCCTGTTTCCTCTGCAGTGCTGGTCCTCTACTGTGTCCCCGGCTGCCCCACTTCAATTAATCATATCGGCATCTCCTGCGCTACCCCCCCGGCCGTTTACCTCCAGAGGGCAATTTGCTTATTTAGCCGCTAACTGCTAAACTCATCCCTTCCCATCCATCTTCCTCCACTTTTCCTTGTGCTGCTGGATACTATCGGGCTTCATCAACTTCCTATTGTATTTGCTTTTGGAAGCCGAAATGAGCATTGCTGGAGGTTTCGGCTATTGCAATCAATCATTAACAGACGTGGCAGGGGCTTGTTTTAACATGTGAGCGCACTGTGTTGTGTGTATCAAGCACAAGATAATAACACTTATTCAGGAATGTGCTTTACATTTACATCTACAAAATAATTCAATCTATGATGACATCATGTTCAGCACTAATGTGAGATGTGACAGAAAAACTTGTAAAACTACATTTTCATGAATTTTGGAAACAAAGGAGAATTTGGAGATTGATGCATAATCCATAAAGACTGAAGATTCTGAATGTGTTTGTTTAAAACTCTTCCTGCACTGGGGAGCACATACAGTAGCTAACACAGCTCTGGCAGTCTGAATGCTGGGATTATTGGTTTAACATCTGAGTCCATGAATGAGTCAGTGAGCAAGACACGAGAGAGAGAGAGAGAGAGAGAGAGAGAGAGAGAGAGCAATACAGTAAATCATCTTACAGCCACAGGCGGCCTTAGTAACGTCACAGTTTACTGGACACTTGACTGGAGAGGAAGTGAGAAGTGCATCAAGCTGAAACGATCAAGAAGGAAAACAGAGACAGAAAGGAAGGGTCACGTTGTTTCATTACACCTGAAACATCTTTGTTCTTCTGATTTACACAGACGGCTACAGCTTCCTCTGTTGGACGAATGCAATCTTCATCCAAGGACACATGGCCAACAAATCACGTGACCCTCACCAAGCGTGATGAGTCGGCCACTCAGGGGCACACTTACTGCCTGCATACATCAGGACAGAAAACGGCGATGAGCTCTCCTCCCTCGCTGTTCTTCTCAAAATTCGCTGTTTACTCAACATCTACTGTAACCATATGTGGAATAAAGCCTTGAATTTGAGGCAACAGCCAACAATTACAATTTATTGTTGTTAACATATTTCTATGGACGTCTCTGCAAAAATCAAGTTTCAGGGTTTTAAATCAGGTTTTAAATTAATTAATTAATTAATTAATTAATTAACGATTTGGTTTCACTCAGTGGTGCTGAACAACATGATGTGAAATCAGACTGGGGATATAAAACCTTACGGTAAATTGACAATACAATGCAGAATAGAAATGTAATAAAACTGCAGCAGGAATAACAACATGCAGCCCACGAAGGCTGCGCTTATATAAACTATTAATTGAAATTGATTTGAAATTTATAAGAATAAATTTGTGATTTATTAAATAACAATTCCTTCTTCACTTAACGGTTTGCATGCTCAAGAAGACAGAGTGTGTGCTGGGCCGTCATTGAGTAGCTGGCCTGAAGTGCAGTGCATGCATTTGCTCTAAACACTTCCCATTACAGACGACCCAGAAACGTCCATGAACCCTCTGGCCAGAAGAATAAAGAGGATGAAGTGAAAAAAACAAGAAGAGTCAGGCAGTGAAATGCTAGAAATATGGCAAACAGGAAATATGATTCACAGAGGAATGGAAACTTAATCTCCAGGCAGATATTAGTAGCTTTATTCTCCCCCAAACACTTTGTTTCGTTAGCAAAACCTTTAATCTCCTTGGGTCTTTACGTTCTTTCAGCCGTGATTGCTTTGCGACAGGAAACGAAGGCTCCCGCTCAATAATTTCACTCCATCATTCACTTGCACCGATAATATTTGCTCTGGGCCGCCAGCTGAAGTGATGAGAGCCGGGACAATGCTTTGGCTTCTGAATCATCTCATCTGTTCTGCGCTGTCAAGGTCTGTACTCAGTGACACTGTAGCTATTCATCAGAGCCGGCACAGGCGCAGTTTCTCACACAGGCACAGTAAAAGACAAATACATTCGTCATTCGAATGTGACCCTCTCTTAAAAGCTTTATTAACTAATGTATGCGCATTAAAAACTGCGTGTTCAGATGATAATCACCGGCCATAAAACGAAGGGTAAAAAGATGAAACCTTCCAGTAAATTAACACGTATTTCAACTATTTTAAACACTTTTTTACATTTTTTTTAACACTGGGCCAGCACCTGTCAGAACAGCTTCAACCTAGTATTGATGCTGCAAGTCTCTAGACAAACGATCACATCTCTGAGACCTTTGTCCCCCTTTGCACCGCTGAACTCTAAGACATGCTCTCGTCTTTGTCCTGCATCTCTTCTGTGAGACTCGTCCCTGTGCGAATGTTCAAGGATGCTTTTTGCTGACGCGGTCTGAACACACCCTGCATCGACATCCTCGGTCGACTCTAGAAGCATCGCTCTTCTGTTTTTCCTCACGTATCTACGCACTAATGCACAAGCATCACAGTCATCAAATATGCGCTGCGGACCACAGCGTCTGACCTTAATTACCCACGTCTATCCCGCAGACTGCAGCCTCTGTTTCTACAGAAACACCATCCAGCTGAGTGGGCTCTTGCCATCCGTGCCGCCACAATAATCCTTTCAAAATCAATTAGATCTTTCCCTTTTGCCATCTTCATTCACTGTGCAACAGCGTTTATGGGAGCATATCATATGCAAAACTGTTATAATTCACAGAAACAATCTACTAACAGCTCACATGACGGGACTGAGAGGAGGCAGAGACAGTGACAGAAAGCAGAGAACTATAAACAGGATACACCAGTTGTTGCTGTGACCCCGTGCCACAGCTATTTAATTGCAGCTTTGTAGGGTCTTGTTGTTGTCAAACACTGGCCCAGGGGCCAGACTGTTCTGCTCTGTCATTGTGTTTGCCTATGTGACCATAATCATTAATATCCTGCTGTGGGCTTATGCATCTTGTAGTCAAATCCAGCTCCTGTATGAGTAGTAGTGATTATTAGGTGGTCTTAGAAAAGATTTATGACTGTGTGCTGAGGCACCGCACCGTGCCAAAGTCTTGGAGAGTGAGGGGGAGTGCAGCAGTGATGGCCTAATTGTCAGGACAGAGAAATCCCACTGCACCCCTGGGTCCTAAAAGCAAACTCATCTCTTTCTCTCTCACCTAGGAGCAACGAGTCCCTGGCAAGTCCCGCGAAGAAAAACAAAACGCTGTCCAGTCGAAAGCAGGGGAAGCAGCAGGCTCATTATAAGGCTTAGTTCATGCCAGCGGTTCCTTTACTCTCGCTATCAGCGCTGCGCGGCCAGGACGCTTGGCCTGGGCGTGGCTGCTGTCCAAAGACATGCCGTTAGATTGACAGGTGATGAACTGGCGACCTGTCCAGGGTGAACCCCGCCTCTCACCTGATTGACAGCTGGGATATGTGCCAGCAGACCCGTGACCCTTACGAGGACATAGCGGTGCAAAGTGAGGGAGTGTATGTATACATGTATATTTGTCTTCGTGTCATCAAATATTATATTATATTAGATTCTTCCATGGCAGATATTTTCCATCATTTTCCATTTCGTACTACTGTAAAAATTTAACCCTTTAATGTCACACACCAAATTTTATATGTTTATTAAATGCAGTCCCCAATGTTTTGCCATATTATTGTGTTTTTTTTAAGTTAAATCACATTTAATACATTTGTTCACAGGAATTGTAAAGCAGGCCAGGTCGCAGGACAATGTTAAAGGTGTTACAGATGCATGTGTCACTGGCTGTTGTACACTGATGTAAGTGTGTGGCATCATGTTTTTATAATAGATAATAATAGGCTTAAGTACGTCTAAAATGGTCTAAAGTCACCAAAGAATTGTGACTATGTGACATCTGACATTCTTTCCAGAATGAAGGCTGTCATGGAAGCTCATTTCCTTTCTCTTTTCTTCCTCCTTCTCCTATCAGACCACCAGTGATTGACCACCTCATGCCTCACACACACACGAGTTCATGACCCAGTGCATGCTCCAGCTCCCCATTGTTTCTGTTGGCGATGATTCTCCACCCCACCATGCCAGAGTGTGGGTGTTATCTAGGATGGCAGAATACCCAGGGCCTCTTCCTTCTCCTCCTCTCCTCAGATATCCCAGTATGGTCTATTTCTGTCCATGCATCTCTCTGCTTTCAGCAAAGTGCCGCTGACGTCTCTCTCTGCTCTGAACAGATGAGAGCCGTCAGTGACGGGTATTCATCTGAAGATCCCAACGGAAACCAACAGAATTTAAATAACATCTCTCTTTTTATAATTTTGCCAGATTATGCTTCTCACCTCAATCACTTTTCCAGGAAAAGAACCGATAACAAGAGTATGAATGCGTCATGATGAGAGTTTTGAAATTTGCGGCACCTCTTTGAGAGTCATTACAATGATGAAATGTTATTTTTATGCACAAAAGCAATTAAGTAATGAGACGTAAATGATTAATGCGAGTGACGAGGGAAGATGAGGTTACTGGGTGTGAAAAGGGCAAAGGGGATAAAGCGTGAAGGCAGCAGAAAGACGGGATTATTTACCAAAAAATAAATACATCAAGTCTGAAAATGCTGAGTCACTGGAAGGCTAAAGCTGCAGACCAGCTCTCTTTCTCCTTCTGTCTCTTCCTCACCGCCACACTAAGACACACAGCTTGCCCCCCCCCCACCCCACCGCCGCTGTCACCAAACACGTACTAACACACACACAACCCAAGAGAACGATCGATGCACCAAGGGGGACGGGCCATATTGTTACTCCACAGCTACTCTGTGGTATCATAATCATCTGCCTTCGTCACCAAATCTCATTAAAACAAACCAGATTCCAGTAAACAGGGAACATAAAAAAACTTGTGATCAGATGTTTTTTCTAAAAAGCGCCATCGCACACATCGCAGCGCGTCAATTTCCAGGAGGGTTTCTCAGGAGGAAGCAGATGGAAGAAGAAATGGCCTGTGGTTGAAGGTGGTATTTTAAGAATATTACCACACTAACACTTTGGTTTCAGCATTATGTGCCACATGCTATGACGTTTGTGCTGACTGACACATATTTCCCATATGTGGCTATACCTGTGACTGCCTAAAAATCGGAGTCACATGCTCCATTTACAGACTAACCACAGCCCTCCAGGGCAGAAATTAGTGTGTGCAAATGGGTGATTGGCAAAGCGTCATAATCCGGTCCATTACACCGTTCACTGGGCAGAAGACAATTATTTGATTGGTTATATTTATATTAGTTCTTACCTACAGTGCACGCTGGGAAAATGGACCGAAGGTTCAGCGTGTAGTGCTTCTAGGGCTTAACTCGTAACTGAGCACTTTACACTTCTGCGTTTCTGCCTTTCCCATTCATCCATTATACAAACCTCTTTTTCCACAGGTTGTGGGGGCACTGGAGCTAACTCTAGCTGTCGTTGGGCAGGGATACTTGGGATTGATTGAGGAGGCCAGAGTACCTGAAGAAAAACAGGGCCCTGTCAGATCGATGGATTTGAACCCAACTTCTCTTTAGTTGTCCTGTGATAATGACAACCTATACACCAGTAGCACTCACTTCTGCTTTAGTCTGAGCAGAATATCTGACAACTTTTTCTATCCCTACAGTTGATCATGTTATAATCAGGAATAATAAACTTTGCGTTAAATTACAAATGCAATGAATTCACTAGAATCACTTAATTAATTTGCGCTTTAGAGGTAAAATCACTGCTCTGCAGATTTAAAGGTTTCATTGTGTGTTGTCTCTTCAGCAGCTTCAGCAATCAGCTGACAGAGCAGCACCCTCTGCTGTCTGTGTAGAAGTGACAGGAAGATCAAACAATCATAATAAAATATTGTGACCATCCATATACTGCAAGAATCAAGAGGGAGGAGGAGAAGAGGGGAGTCTGATCTGATACAGTATGACTCAGGGCTATGAAGTCAGAGTGGGTTTATGCAGAGATTAAAGGATTGAAGAACAAGGGAGAGAAACGTGGGTGGACAGATAGAGTCCACTAAGAGTCCAGAAGTCTGCTGGAGAGAATTCACAGCAACTATACAGCAACAAACACGAGAAGCAAATACGCCTCTGGTGGCTGCAGTAATCAATATATTCAGCATTTACCCCAGGGAGTAAAAGGTTCAAATTATTTGAACATATGTTTTGTGTTTGCTGTGTACAATAAAACCATTTGAAACATCTGTGTTATTTTCTGTGGATCGTGGGGTTTTCTGGACATAATCAGAAGGTTTTGGATTCAGGGCTACGTTATGATGTGATTTCTTCATCTTCTTCTGTTGTATTTTCAGGCAGAAATTAATGCGAACCATTAGATGAGAGTGTTTGTTACAGAATTACCCACATACACAACACAACACTCTCAACAGGACAAATTGTGAAGAAATGCCTGTCTAGTATTAGTCTCAGAGGATGAATAGCTGCCTTTAAATCCCACATCCACATTCAGCATTATTTGTTTTCCTGTGAAGTAATTTCAAACCATTGTTCATCCTGTGAAATCACCTGAGATGAGCAACAGTCTATAAACCTCTTTCACTTCAGGATGCATCAGGCAGCTGTAATAAAGCCACTGCAAACACAAACAAAGCTGAGAGGAGAAGTCGGTAAATATGTAGTGTTTGATCACACCTTTATCATATCAAATATATATTAAAGTGTAATGTACACTCCAGATCAGACATAACTGATCTACACTCAGATTCACAGGTGTCGCTTTACGTATAGAAAAGTTGGCAGGTGAGCAGAAAAGACATTGTAATGTTGTAATGAGTACGATGCTCAGATAGAACAGTGCCTTTTACTTTGCAGTGTTTTCCAATAGCGTATTGCATAACATACAGGACATGTGTGCTTCCTAAAGATTTTCCATACGGTCTGGCTTGATTGGGGTCGTAAGGAACCATGTCACCCACAGCAGTGTAAGAACGCACACAGACGTTTTTCCATATTGGTTCTGTGGGTGGTGTTAATTAGAGTTCTGCAAGAATGAAGACAGATGCACTCCACCTCATTCTTGGGGTCAATTAGCTGTGACAGCAAGAGCTACGCAATCCTAAGACCCAATTAATGAGAGGATTTACTTATTATCACACAGACTGGATATAATTACATTGAAACATTTAGTGTTATGGTTAAGGGCTGGGTGGCAGATGCCACTGTTACCTTTGGCTCTCAGAGAAGACCACTCATCATCATCTAGTTATTTCTGTGGCACTTCACGTACACTCTGTGGCATCAGTCATTGTTTTCTGGACACCTGACTGCCTTGAGAAGAACTCCACACATTACATAGAAAAGCTACCAGATACTTTTGCTTTAGCCTTACAGGTGCAGGAATTGCAAAACTGCTGACAAAGCCCTCTCTTACCAGCAGACCAGATCGATTGCCAGGATGTGCAATCAAAATGTAGCAGTGAACATCAGCCACTAATGTTCACATCTGATGAAGTTGAAAATACATACAGAAAACCCGAATGTTAAATGATGACTTATAGCCTTAAAGTTCAATTCGGAGTTGCAAAAGGCTGTTGGCATTTAAGCTTGAGATTAGTTTTGGAGAATAAAGGTTTTGTCACAGGCACAATTTAAGACATCTAAAACGATTATTGGTTATCAGAAAACAAAAAGCTATGTTAGTTGAATGCGTTTGTAAAGACGCGAAAAGAGTCTGGGGCATAAAAAAAGGTATAGGACTATTAAAAGAGCCCTCAAACAGACAAGGAAGTCCAATACAGTGTTTCAGTCTAACAAGGATCATATCATGCAAAAGGGATATGCAACAGAATCTAATTTGAAGATAGTGAACTGCAATACATCTATATATTTAAACTCCCAGGAATTTATTTTCTTCCATTTAACAAATCTTAGGTACAAACTCACTGAAGATACTGAAAGAAGGTGTAGTATAACAAATAAACACACACACAGTTAAATTTGATTATTCAGCCCTAGACATGCATGATACCACCATGAAATAACATCCCTTTAAAACTCCCATAGTTCATGTTGCATAGAGATCCTGCTAATAATAGAGATATCTAATCAATGAAACACACAGACACACACGTCCACGCTCTAACCTTGGGCTGACTTTATAACTGTGCTGTACAATCTCACTGCAATACTTGACAAGAACACATCAACAGCATTTCTTGCAAGGATGCAGATCATTCCTGTGCAGGAGTGTGTGGATGATATGTGAGCATGTCTTCCATTTGGTGAAGCAAATTGAAGAGACAGATACCTGGAAGAGCAGTGTGGAAGGAGAGGAGACCTCTATTTTTGGAGACGCTCTCGTGATGTCCCAGGGGAGAGAGCCGCTGTGGGGTCCCCTCCTCAGATGGTATCCTGCAAAAGACGAGCAGCCAAAGACACACAGACAAACAAGGATTCATATCAGAAATAAACGTATAATTAAACGTAACGTTTTAATCATACAATCTAGCGGCTGCTTTGTTAAGTTGCAGTCTAACTCTGCATTTCTGTTTGTCCTGAAGATTGAGTGACCTCTGCTGATTTACTAAAAGCCTGCGGTAGATCACCTTGGGACACCCCAAATAAACATAAGTGAACCCATTTCTCTAACATCCAGGACTCTTTCTGTTGCTGTGACAACAGCAAGGACAAGAGGAGGCAACCTTGGATGCTGGACAGCTTTGTGTCGATGCAACACAGACGTTCTCAAAAAAAGACTGTCACCAAGACGGACTCACACCTCACAGTAATCTGTAATAAACTGGTCAGAAATATCTGTAATCAAACTGTTTAAGTCCAAAATCTTATTATCAATTAATTATCTCATTAGTAGAAGGAATTAAAACACTGTTGTGCCTCTGTGGCATCTAATGGAAGACGGAGGACATGTTTCTCAGGGTAAATCTAATTGATGGGTCTTGATGAGAGGAATCAGTTGCCAGAAATGCCACAGGAGAGTGAGTGATTGAAGAGTTGACAACCTGTTTGCTGTAAGGAACTTTTAATGCTTTAAAAGAGCTAAATACAAACCTTTTGCCTCCTTAACCCTTGTGGGGCCTTGGAGTGGTCAAAACGACCCCACTGTAAACTAGGGGGCGCTCAAAGCTCAAAAACACACACAAGTGTTGGATAAAACAGCCTTCGTGGGTGTTACATTCAAGCAATGAACACGTGTGGGTCTTTGATGAACAAGTTCATCCAACCGTTGATCTAGATAAAGCGTGTTGTGATTTATCATCCGTCTATGGCTGTTTTATCCAAGCCTTGTGCGTTTTTTGAGCTTAGAGCGCCCCAGTTTTTATTCTGACATCCTGGAAGGCTGCACGAGGGTTAAGACATCTAATGAAATACTTTTTAGAAAAAACAAGACACGTCCAAATTTATTACCTTCTGAATAAGTCTGAAACCAGTTAAGGAGCAAATTATACTCCATGTCTAGAATAGCCGCAAGCTGCATCATTGCAAGGCACAAGAAAACAAATGTTCAGGAGCCTCGGAGAGGAAATAGAGATGCCTACAAGAATCCCTGGATTTTTGCATGTGGTGGAACTGGTCCTATCTGGTTCTGACATTTGAGGCACATTGTTGTGAAGGCTCGACATCATTTTGGAAGTCTGATAAAACCAAAGTAGAGGATGAAGGAAAAAACCCAAACGGTTCTCACGGTTAGACGTAGTGAAAGCACATTGCTGTAGGACTGTTTTCCTGCTTTAGGCATAGGGGGGAAAAGACAAAGGGTAAATTGACATTTTGAAGGAAAATGCCCATCTGATCTAAAGAAATCTCCTGCCAGTCAAGCTTTAGGTCACAGCTGGGCCAGCAAGACAATGAACTGAAGACTGAAGCCCCCCTCAGACCAGATCTCAGTCCTATTCAGAATCTGTGGAGAAATACAATTATAATACAATTTAAAGAGAGACGAATAAACCGTGTGATTCATGTAAATATGCTCATTGCATTTTGATTAGCAATCACATGAGAAGAAGGCTTGCGCACTGATTTCATACCTGCACTTTCAGGTGAGTCACACACATGCAGGTGGTTTGGCACTAGATAAAACCAAGAGCCTTCACCCTGAAAGAGCTGCCAGACGGGCAGCGAAGTGTGCAGCATCATTCACACTGGTCAGTTCATCATCTGAGTCTGGTATGTGGCAAAGAATCTGTGTTCAGCATGACATCTGGTGGTGGGGAAGAAAAAAAACACTTCAGCTCCATGAAAGGCCCAATTTACTTTAATGAAGGATGCATACAGGGAAATGTAGTTTTACGTCAGTAAGGCCTAAACTACTAACGTTGATATGTTGTACACTTTTTTTTAATTATCTGGCCAGTAACATAGAAAACATCGGTTGGTGTAAAGCAGGGGTGCGTGGCTCAAAAGTAGCTTTAAGCGTTTTAAAATGACGTTAATTGAACTAACGTCCAATCCCAGAGTGCTTTGCGAACTGCGATTTCCTTCTGGTAGTTGTAGTACAGCAAAAAAAATACAGCCGTTTCCGTGTACCTAGCCTACGTTAGGTGGTGGAATCTGCTCTCCAAAGACAAGCACATGTGAAATTATTGATCAGGTAGGGCAAACAGGTTATTCAGCAGGCGCCCACCCATTTTAATTGTCGACTACATTAAAATATACCTCATTTTTTAAACGGCCAGTCTGTAATTTTGTGGCGATAACGTGTTGTGTACAAGCATAGTGGCAATCTGCGCTTACATGGCGATGCGTTTCCTTTTGTTCAAGCTAGCTTATGTGGAAAAAAAATGCAGAAGACACTTTTCTTAGAAACGCTTCTCGCGTTAAACGAAAAGTGAGCCGCGGCGGTTCGAGAGCGACAGACACCGAGCTGGTTCCAGGTTTAGGCTGGAGCTGAACGCGGCGGGTGACGCTCAGCGAGACGACGTTTATTCGGCGAAGTTGCACATTTATGAGCCGCACAGTTCGCGGTGTCAGTAGATCCGTGTAGTGCGTGTTGGCGTATCGGCTACTTTGCTTAGCGTTAGCATTGGGCTTGTCGCAGTTGTGTTGTTTACATCCGGTTATGCAGGTCTGGTCGCCGCTTCGCATGACTGTGGTCGATTGAGCTCAGGGCAGCAGATCTATGACTAAATAACATTTGAACTAATGCCAAGTTTTCATCCTAGCGCGTTAGATTTACTAACTGAACTGACTTGTCTTGTGTCTCGCAGGGTTTGTGTGAATTTATGGAAACATGTCAAAGAAGCGGGGCAGGTAGGGTCAATGTATAACTGCTTATACTTCATAAACATATACATAGAAGCATCTTCTTGGATTTAAATTATTCCCAATCACTACTTTATGCAACATCACATGACTTTATTTTGATTTTATTAAATCAAAAATCAGTCCGTTCTTTCAGATTTTTGTACTTGCACAATAATATTAATGAATAAAGTGTATGTGATTGTTAACACCCTTAATGATAAATATGCCCCTTGGCTGCAGGATGTAAGACAATAACACAACAAACACTTCTGTTACTGATCGGATTCACAGCAATGCCTCACTGCATTGTAACATTTCCATTCCCAGTAGGTTCATATCATCAATAAATTAATATTAACGTGGACCTTATATCCTCTGTGTTTCCAGGAAGCGTAGCAGTGGAGAGCTGAGCGATAGCTCGGCGTCGACCCTGAGCCCAGACCCAGGCAACCTGCTGGGCCGCCGAATCCAGCACACCTGGAGGGAGAAAGGTAATGTGACGAAGTGGAAAGGCACCGTTTTGGAGCGGCTGACTGTCAACAGCTCACTTTACATGGTCAAATATGACGGCTTCGACTGCGTCTACGGCATCGAATTGTTCAAAGACGGCCGGGTGTCAAACCTGCAAGTGTTGTCAGAGAAAGTCGGTGAGTTGGTCAATCTCTTGAATTTGTGTGCTTTTTATAAATAACCTTGTAAACTGTATTTAAATAATTATGGGATGTGTAATTTCCCTTTATATTATTACTTTCATTTAATTGAAAACATGTGAGAGACACAAAATGTGTTGGATTGAACATTTCATGTCAAGTATCTCAGTATAGTGAGATTTTAATGTATGAATTCACTGGTGGTGTGTCATCTGAAAAGTATAAAGTTTAAAATTAATGGCTCATCAGACTGTATTGTCCTTCCTGCAGTGAATAATAAAATCAAGGTGCCTCCCGGGGCAGAGGAGCTTGTGGGGCGAGCTGTGGAGCATCTGTTCGAAAAGGAGGATGGTGAGAAAAACGAGTGGCGAGGCATGGTGCTCTCCCGAGCCCCGATCATGACCCACTGGTATTACATCACCTATGAGAAGGACCCAGTGCTGTACATGTACCAGCTGTGGGATGACTATAAGGACGGAGATCTGCGCGTGCTGCCAGAGTCAGGTACCGTATTATGCAAACTGTGTTTCCGACCACGCCAGGAACCTGAACAAACCAGGGCTGAAGTTCATTTTTAAAATGTGGATAATTTACTAACTTTGTTCTGCATATTTTGCTCATTTTCAAACTCTGACTCCCTAAAAGGCACAGGCTGTTCCTGTTACTTTGTTTTTATTTTTTCTTTAACTTCTTAGGTTTGTTTTTTTTCTTGCATCTGTTTCTACAGAGAACAAACACCTGCTGCCAGCAGACAGGAAGCCTGGGGAAGAGCCAGAGAGCCTTGTAGGGAAACAGGTGGAATACGTCACAGATAACGGTCTGAAGAGGACGGGCTTGGTGATCTACCAGGTTCCAGCGAAACCCACAGTGTACTACATCAAATATGATGATGACTTTCACATCCACGTCTATGATCTGGTGAAAACCACCTAGTAGTGACTGTCCAGTTTCATCTTCAGCTGACGGCTTATATTCGCTTCAACCAGTCGTTACCTGTTAGTGTTACAGATTTCATTTTACCTCCTGTGGGAGGTGATGTGCCGAAAGACCCCTACTCCCCCCTTTTCTTTTTAATTTTAATTGTTTAGCCTTCAAAGGCTTTGTTCTTTCTCACATTACAAGAGGCTTTTTTTTAAATCCTCAATTTTAAGTTGTTTTTAATGTGACTTTTCAGTGCAGAGAAAGCGGGTCTGAGGGCAGCTGATTAGCCCAGCAGAGGAAATGGAGCTTGGCATTTGTTTTGTTAAATCACACCTTATAGAGCATCTTTCAAACTTTGAAATCATATTTTTTTTAAGCAACATTTCAAACTTAAAAAAAAAGAATCTGCTTTCTTACCTGTTTTACTCGTGTTTCATTTTTCTTTTATATGTCTTTGCTGTTCATTCCGTCTGGCTGTGCTGCTGGTAACATTTTTATCACCACAGTGAAGATTTCAGTTGAAGTGTATAGCGATTAATGAAACTTGACTGCTTTATATCATGGATGGAAAACACAGATTAATCTGAAATATCCCGCATCATATTTGTGTTTAACAATATATGAAAAATACTGACGTTACTGTCAAGTTGTTTCAGCTGTGTTTGTGCTTCAAACTATTTAAGTAGTTCAAGTTAGTCAACATTTTATTTGCATTTTTGCCAAAAAATAATATGATATCATATATTCAGTCCTCAAAATATTGTTAATTGTGAACTTCAGTATGTTTTGTTCTGTAAATATAATCTTGAGACATTTTTATGAACGTTAAACAAAGCTGCTCGAAATCATTTCCTTGTCCAGTCATTTTGAAATGTTTGTGTTGCAGTGAACATTTTGTTGTTTCAGGTGAATGTATTCATTATGGCTGTAAAATGCATTAATTTATTCAAATGACGATCAGTTGCTTACATTTGGTAGGTTAGCTGCTCCCTATAAAGTCTTTATGAAGCATCAATGAAATTATTAAACCTTGGGTCTTTTTTTCTGTTAAAAGAAACATTACTTGGACTATTCTACAGAAAAGCTGTTTGAGTTGCTGTCCTCAACGTATGAAGTCATGATGTTTCTACGGTTAGGTTGCAAGCGTCACAGTGGTTAGTAGCATCGTCTGACAGACGGGCCTGGAGTTTAACCTGCTTGGTTTACTTGTCTGCATGTTCTGGTTTTCCATGTGGACGTCTATGTATTAACCCTGAAATAGACCGATGACCTGCCCAGGATGTGTGCCAGCATGTTTCCGCCACTTATTCATCATCAGCGTGGGCTTGGCTTCAGCCTGTGTCATCCTCATGGATTCGTGGGTACAACTGATGGAAGAGGAAGCTGTTTGAGGTGACAATAATAATAATACTCTTTAAGGGTTAATTTACAACCCAAACCTCTTACCTCTCCCTCATTTAGTGTATTGCCGATAATGGCATAATTGAACTATTCAGAATGTTAATACCATTCTCCTCGTGTGTGTTATCCAGCTGAAATGTCACTTTTCATACATTTGCACAAACTGGGAGATTTCCCTCATTGACCTTTCTAAATATAGTGAAGATTTCATTCATTCAATTCAGAAGCTTTTTGTGTTACTTCATTCAGAGCTGTTTTGTGCGTGTTCTGAAATGAACTCACCAGAAACAGAAGCATTGTGTCGGCATGTCGCGTCAATGCAGTCCACCTAAAACATTGAATGAATGAATGAAATAATGTGTTACGCTACTGTGTGTCATGTCATGTCACCCTGTTAAAAAGACCAAAGACTGAGAGAAGGAAGAAGAAAAAAGAGAAAAGTTTCCCACTACTTCTGCTGCTTCACCTCTTTATTGCCTGTTTTAATCAGTCTTGATTAGCTTTTGTATTTAAAGGCCAATGAAATCAGGGCAACAGAACTTACACTTAGAATTAACTTAACAGCGGGTAATTTAGGATCATAACCATCTAAATGTCTGTTTATGGTATAGCAGTAGAGATTTTTTCCAAGGTAAACATGATCAAAATCCCCATTGACAACTTACTGCAATTGTTAGTCGTTCCACACAAAATGAGCCAGGCCTCTGTTTTGTAATGAATAGTGTTGTTCTTTCTGTAAATATGAATCTGTGATGCAGTTTAAAAGTGGAAGCAATAATTATACAGTCTCATAATTAGTCACAACTGGTTGTCATGTATCGCTACCGTTTGTGTCATTGTTTATTTTATGCCCCTTCAAATCTGAATGTGTTAGCAGTATTAGTAGTCACAAACTGCCATGAGGTGGAGCTTGCGTCTGATAACAGCACTGATCTGTGCCTGTTCATCAAATGCCAGCTCTGCTTTGATGATGAGCAGACATGTTCTCTTCTGATTCCTGCTGCTCCTGACCACACATGTAGCCACATGCTGACTGCTGAATGCCTCTCCCACCCCCAGAGTCCCTCCAAGGTTCCAGGGTGCTGCTGGTGAAGGGTGCCAGCATAGACAGTTGGCATACCATCACGCCAGGCTGGGTGCCCAGATAGTAATAACGACGAGGGAGGGAGTGCATGCATTACACAAGGTCTGTGCTCTTGAGAATGTGTCTGTTGCAATTTGTCACCTGTTGTGCACTTCCTTTGACACATCCATTGCTGTTTTGTACCATTTTCTTTCTTCAATGAAACCGTCTGCCTGCCTGACTGTTGGCAACCACTTTTGCTGTTTAGACCTAATAATAATAATACATTGAGATAGAGTTTTGTCTTAGAAACACACATGGTAGGTCCTGGCTGTCATGTGAGTCAGACCTGGAAGAAGGAGAAGCTGGAGTGGACAATGTTAAAGTGGACATGTCCTTTTTCTTGGACCCTGGGAGTGATTAGACTCATGAGCAACAGGTCAGTAATGTTCACGCCGGAGAGTGGATTTTAACTTTAAAAAGCCCCAGTCACACAAAAGAAAGGCATTCGGTCATAGTTCTTAATACTCTGCACGATGCTGCAACCAAAAGCAAATCCTTCATCGTTTTACTCCTGTATCAAACATCCATTTTATGAGCTGCATGATGGCAGCAGAGGAAAAACTAACTTATTCATTACACTATTTATACACTCACTGGAATATATGAAAGGTTGTTATTAGAAAATCCTCGTCTCTGTTTTTTCTGTGAGTGACATTATTATAGGACCTCAAAAACCTTGAAACTTTGTCTGCATTCTTATTGGCCAATAAACAAACGCACTTGACTCTTTTGTGTTGCTTAGCAACACAAGCCGGTCCCTGGTTTTTATATATGAAAAACCAGCATGCCGCCAATCTGGAGACTTACAGGGTGCAGCGTGAATGAGACCAGCCACGATGCATTTTTAATTAAAGCGTTACATGCTTTTCTAAGGGAAAAGGGTCTACACACACGATTATAAGGAGATGTGATGTGATTGATTTTTGCCTTGTCTGTGAGTGATGGTAGAGATGATTAAGCGTTCAAAACCATCTCACGTGACATTAATTTTGTCGGCTTTCACCGATTTTAAACCCTTGAATCGGTGGGTTAGCTTTTTACAGAAAGACAACGACTTTTTGTTTTACGCTCTGTGTTGGCAAACTGCAACAAAAACGGGGATCCTGTCAGGGCACTCATGCAGGTATCCTGGTAACCATGACAAAGAGATATATGTGTCTTACAATAAATCAGTCAGTTTTAACCATAGATTTGTCCGTGGTCCTGGACTTTGCTGTTTATTTAGTAGTTTCACATAGCAGCTGGCAGAAATACGGCATATGGTAGGAGTCTTTAAAGGCGTAACTGTGTCTCCTACTATATTTTTATTAAATTAATTATCCCAATGTCTGTGAATGTGCAGCACTCGAGCAGAGAGTCTTCTCTGCTGCTGTTCAGCACCTTCTGTTTGCTCAGGTCTATTTACTGATATTCAACGAAGCTCAGAAGCTTCCATCTCACAAACAGACCAGATACCCCAGTAAAGTGTAAGACAAGGGAAAAACAGCTACAAACATAAACTGTGTGTATGAGACAGATTTCCAGGTCCCAGCACCGCTGCTAGGTTCAAAGTGAATGTCTTCTGTGGCACCACGCAGCGCAACAAAGTGTTAGTCACCATGCAGAAGGTCAGGTCAGCCTCCGTACGCTCGGTGTGATAATGACCACGACAGTTGGTTTTGTGATACGTTCACCATTTGGTGTGTGTTACATTTTACCACCATTTAGTACAGCAGCTGATGCAGCCTCTTTATTCCACAGAGGTACTGAGACAATTATTATTATATGCTCAGTTCTTCAAAGCACTTAAAGTGTTGCATGTAGTGAGTCAATACGTGAAGCTTTCTGGCAACAGACCGTGTTAGTGAAGAGGTCTAATAAGTCTGAGTGCAGAGAATTGTGTAGTATAGACCTCAGCACCCACTTCATGCTCTATGGGTAGTTTCACGTGCATGGCCCAGTTGAAAAAAGGCAGAGAAACAAATCACTAAAAGGTTCACAGTCCAGTTTTATTCAAGCTGAATGAAAGGGTAGAAATCTTGTAAGTTCAAAAGCAGATTAATTAATCAACAATAAACGTTTTGATTCACAGTGTAGCACCATTGAAATTAAGATGAACTGAAGACAATATTATGTAGCGTTCACAGAGTTCTTTGAACGACGTGTGCTCTTTCACAGCTGTCATTTTAATACTTCCCCCTTGGTTTTGAACATTGTTTATTTGTGCACGATGCAGTTAATTGAGTATCCTTGGTTTAAGAGGCTTCTAATAGGTTTTTCTAGTAAACCACACTACTAAATGTAAAGACTACACACATTCACACAAGAGCGCAGAATCACATTTTTTGCCTTCGAGGAACTTGAGGTTTTCGTGAACTTGTTTGCAACTGCAGAGATGTGCAGGTAAAAGCTGACGTAGACTGATGAGCTCAGCTTATGCTGAGAGGCAGACTGGGACTTGTTGTTCTTTGATCAGCGTCACAACAAAATCACTAGTCTTCCACTTAGCACTACCAACACTGTCCTTCTGCATATCCTCGTTTGCGATGTTGGCTCCTGTCTTGTTGACTGCGCTTGAATCTGTTAGAAAAGAAAAAAGAAACAACCTGTAACAACACAAGTTTAAGATCTTGTCTGTACTGATGCTAAACAGGGTGGATTTATTTTGCAATGTCACAGACTTCAGAGCATTTCTAGATGTCTGTGTGTCACAGGCGTTACGGTGCATCTGACCACTGGTTCTTGATAGGTTTTCAACTTTAGTTGTCATTGATGGGAACACTACATGAAATTCCCATCTGTGTGTTTTCCCTCAGCCCAGTTCTCTCTGAAGCCTGTTGACATTCCATCCTTCCTTTGTTGCTGTAATGCCAACCTTTCAGCTCCTCTCAAAAAAGGGAGACAGGAGGAGGAGGGGAGGAATAACACAGAGTGAGAGAGAGGTTCACAGCACAGCACTTAGAATCAACAATGTTCATTATGCACAAACCTATATATTATTTTTTCTTCTTTTTTTTTTTTTTCTTTTTCAGAAAGTCTCATTTTGACTGAAAAGGAGATGGGGGGATATAGACACGCACGGATTTTCCTGCTTCTCCAGTATGTTTCTGAGCTGGTAGCTATGCAACAAGACTGGGAGTCAGTGGAAGAGGGGGATGGGAAGCTGGGGACAGTTTAGTGGGAGGAAGGAAAGAAAGAAGGAAGGAAGAAAGGGAGCTAGGGAGGAAGGAAGAAAAAGGGGGTCCTTGAGTGAAAAGCAGAGAGAGTGTTGAAAGCAACAATAGTGGACCCCAGAAGACAGGGTCACTACTGTTTACTAAAGTCATTTGCATTTAGTATTTACGAATAAAAACATGACTTGCTGCTGGTCATGCAGTGTGACATTCAAGCATCTGTCAATCAAATGCCTTCCATTTAGTTGTGTAGCAGCAGCTGAAACGAATGCCGACAAAGAGGCTGCGTGAATCTTCAGCAGACGTGTCAGGTGTTTCAAAATACATAGTGAAAACGACACAGACGCGCGTCCTTCCCGTCCCCTGTTACAGGTGAACGAGACGAAGTAGCCCTCGACGTGGGAGCTGTCCAGCGTCTCGGTGCTGAATGACGCCCTACTTTCCCAGCACGTCCGTGTCTCTCGCAGCATCTCGCCTCGATTCCGGCCCGGGAGAAAACATGCCACCTGTTGCTGCACCGAACTTTTCTCTCAGGAGACTACAAAGCCGAAAGACCGCCGACATCCGTCGTATATAATCTACAGCGATCGGGATCGTGGTCTGAAGTTAAGATCAGTTGCCATTTTTTTTTTCTTAAACCACGGCAACATGACGACATGGTAAACATTTTCCCTCCAGGCGAGGCAGGAAGAGGAGGAAAGGGCTGTCATTTCATTTCCTTTGGACGCAGTCGGAATTTGAAGAGCTGTGCGTGTTTTCCGTTTGTAGCTCGAATGCGTTTTCATCACGTTTATCTTTTACTCTTTAAGTGCATGAAAACGCAGAGACGGAAACCAGAAAAATGCTAATAAACTCACGTTCTTCTCATATAAATCAACCAGGACAAAGGTTAGTGAGGGACTCACCGTTTTATCGACGGGAACAACAGGTGATGCCGACATCACGTCTCGGCATCGTGGGGTGGATGAGCCGAAGCTGCGTCTTCTTCACTGACGGGGTTTCTATTAAAATCAGCCACGATCGGAGCCTGCGCGCCCTCCCATCCTCGCTCCACGTAGCCTAATGGTTACCATGATGTTACTGGGTATGCTGGAGGAAGATGGATCAGCTTGTTTATATACGTCTGCTGCCCGGAGAAGAGAAGGAGGAGCCGGTGCTCTGTGGAGTGACGACTGCAAGAGGAGGCCAATTGACGTGGATTTTTTTTTCAGACCTTGTTAAGGGTGCGGCCCAAACAGGCAGCTAAATAACATTATGTAGGTTAAAGATGAACAGAGCAGATGGAGGTTGAGGATGTGTGGACAACGCGCACAGGCGAGTTAGTGCAGCGCTGAATCAATGTGGTTTTTCTGACCTTATGTCAGCGCTTAATTTAATTAAGGAAACACTTCATACTGGAAATCTGAAATTGAGGCTCAGGAATCAAAACGACTTTGAGAGCTGAGCCCAACTGCGGTGAGACGCTCACGTGTAATGAACTAAGGCTGAACTGTACGATTAGGATTAGGCACTGAATTAATTAGCAGCAACAAATAGTCAAATGTTTGATGTCCAAAGGCTGAGAAAATTGAAGACACACACTTACAGATTTACAGACATTTCAGTTCATATGGCGAATGTCTGTGGAGGTCATCAAGGTGACAGGCAGCTGGATTTGACAGCTTCTTTATGGTTTCACACGATGACCTCTGGTTGCTCCAACTACAGAGACTCAATACAGTTTGCTCCAAGCAAGATAAGACTGGGGGCAAAGCCATCAGAGATAATAATCTGAATTTATCCCAATGGTGGAATCGATTATTTATTCCCAGATCTGCCTGAACCCCAACAATTTGCTAAAGTTCTTAACATGCCACATTCAAAATACATTGCTGAAACCTATTGGTCACCCGTTTGACACTTTTGCAGTGGTTATAAGCTGGTAATGTACAAGAGACTCCTTTATATGTGCCCTTCATAATAGGTGGATTACATTTATGTTTAATGTGTAGTTATGATCGCAATGCAATCACCAGAGGTCTAGTCCTGGTGATACTGACACAATGATTTGTCAGAGGTGACTTTGTGTAAGCAGTGGGAAGTTTTGCCTCAGGTTCACTGTTCACAATAACAATGCCAGTGTTTATTAAGCCTCTGTGTATTTTCATGTAACAAGCCACTAAAGATCCATGTGCTGTTATTAGGATATAAAACCTATCACCATGCACAAGATTTTTCAGAATTTCATGTTGGTCTAATGTTGACAAGTCTACATTTAAGGCCTCCATCCAACAACTACTTCCACTTTCAAAATGTCAAGAATAATGACCGGGTCTCAAACTGGGACACTCTTATTTTGATTTTGTGGATTCGCTGAGCAGTTGCCACAGCAGGGCTTAATTTAAGGACAATTTCACTTTTATTTCCCACACAAGGAAAATGCTAAATGGCAGCATGATAAGGATGTCTCCTGCTGCATGCAGGCCTCTGTGTGACATTTTAATGAAAGCTTCAAGCCCATCAGCCACCACTGAATCTTTATGTTGCCCCGTTTTCTCCGCTTATTCAAATAACAGCTCCAAGACCCTCTTGTCACAGTTTTCAGACAGAGGTGCTGCTGAGGTGAGCGTCTATTTGTAAATAAGACACGAGTGACCCTCTGTGTGTGCCCCGTTCCCTCTGACAAAACGACCATAAAGGCGTCTGGGTGGCTGCAACTATTAGTTATCACAAAAGCCTTGTTCCTTTGATATCACCGTAGGTTGGTTATCAATGCTACTCAAGAGTTGAGCTTAGAGAGCATCCTGGGGGAAGATCCAGTTCGCTGCGTTGTGAGGCTTTAGTTGTATAACGAACATCGCACTCGGTGCCTCTTGATGGAAACATCAGGAGGTAGGATTATGCATATTAGTGATCCCCCTCTGTTCTTCCCTCTGCTTTCAGGGCTTAATGTTAACATCTGCCCACAGAGAACCAAAGATGAGGTGGAAGTCTGTGCTGAATATCTTCCATTCAGATTATTTATCTGATCACCATAATGGACCATGCACGTTATTTAGATGACACTATAATGGAGACTGAAGGGGAGAAAGGCTGGGCTCGCTGAGTCACAAGGGCCTACAATACCTGATCTTCACTCATCGCTGTGGAAGAAAAACAGTTCAGGAAAAAACAACTAGTTCTGGAAGTCACTAAATGAATACTGATCTGTTTCAATATGTCTTTACCTGTTAAGTTGAGCTTTAACAATGGGTGATTTTTGTAAATATAACAAAAACAAAGGAAAATATTCTTTGTTTTTTTTCCTACATGTACTTGGGCCCTTCAGTTGTTGTTTATACTGATAAAAATCCATTTGCTGTTTAAATTTGTAAGAGTGAGTTTGGATAGGCCACAGGGCATAAGCAGAGGTGTTGGAGCTTTGGGAGGCTGTAAACACTCGTTATTTTTCATGCTCTGGGTCAAAACCATGTTTGTGTGGGCTGGACTGATAATGTGATGAAAATTTGCAGACTTCCAGGGAACAAGGTGAAGCCACGGGGTGTTTTGCAGTTGATAAAAGCTCTCCTTCTAAAACATGCAGCGCTAAACTGAAGATGTAGTGAAACCAGATCGCTTGTAGGGATGTTAGCTGTCTGTTAGGATGTTTAACCTTCCTCATAGCCGGTTATAAAGGCAGCCAACCCTGGAGGAAGGACAATAATACGATTCCCACCTTTAAGGTAACGTGGTTAGGGATGACTGTATGGGTGTGGTAGTAGTGAAGCGGTGAATCACTGAATTTGAGTTATAAGCATAGCTCCCTCTGGTGTCCACTCTGAATTTAGTGAACCTCAGAACCTTAAGCTCTCAAATGTATAGAAATAACCAAACCTGCGACACAAGTACAAGTAAACAGTACAAGCATCAGATCTCACCTAATAACCATCATCATAATCCTTGAAGACAAGCATGTTTTGGTTTCTGAAGCATTTTGAAAGATTGATGTCAATGAAGAAGACGATTCATAAGGTGTGAGATATGGTTATTTAACTGTTGATTATCACTATGTACAGAAATATTTGTCTTTTTAACATTCTCATTGAAATTCAAGTTGGCAGCAGAGTCTTGATTTTGAAATGACACAGAAAACTGTCCTTCGGCTTTCTGCAGATAACATTAACAAACAAACATGCCACCTCTGTACACGAACCTTTCACAACACAAATAAATAGCATTCACCTAAGTGTGGCACGCTAGTTGACTCAACAGAGGAAGAGGGGGGGGGGGGGGGGGGGCACAACTGGGAGAAAATGCTGCAGATTATATGATTTCTTTTTCCAGATAAAAAATAAAGTATGATTGCATGACTGCTATACACAGAAATGCTGTGAAGTAGCAAAAGACAAGTGCCCCGAGCTTGAATATCTTAGCAGGCACAGTACAAAGCAGGAAGCTACAGCATCTGGTTTAATCCCAAACGTTTTAACTGTGCACTGTAGCTGCTGTTACAAACTACACTGATAAGTCAAAGTATTTCCCGTTAATTCGTCTTGATTGTGAAGAAAAGATGAGCGCATTAAAAATCTCCAACCTTTTTGTAAGCAGTTGTTCTAATTTACAATGTTACCAGTTATATTCTCCTACGATATGCTGCATACTGTTATTATGTTTTCCAGTACAGCCTAATATTTTCAGAATAAAATGAAATTAATGTCACATTTTAAAAAAAGGAGATTGGGTCCAATAGTTCAATCTCTATTAACCATTAACAGGTCTTGTAATTGCACAAGATTATGTAACGTCTTATCAGTGCATATGAAACTGCTCCTCAGTTTAATGAAAGAAGAACCTTGAATTTTTCCTGCACGCCTGAACAAAACCAAAAACACTTTCCACAGATCAGACCAAATACTGCTGTTACATAAAAGGAAATCTACCCCGTTTAAACCAAACCCACTAGGTAAGGAGATATTGTAAAAAAACAAACAAACAAAAACTAAAATAAATAGACAATCAAAATGACAAACAATATTTGGCAGGTATGCACAACATCGGTGTGTAAACAAAGCCTTTTCAAATGGGGAGATCACACCAAAACCCCTCAGAGACCACTCTTTAGTTGGAGGAGGCAGCGGCTCCGTCGTTCAGGAGGAGGAGGAGGAGGAATACCGTACGCGTGTTCTCTGCCCTCCAACACCCAGGCTGCTCACCTCTCCCACTTCGGCCGCCACCAGCTACATCTTGGCTAGGTAAACTAAGGGCGACTGTGGGGCCTGTTCACAGACTGAGATATGCAAAGATAATTCCCTTCCCGTCTTTATTCTGTTGTAGTACAGAGGTGCGCTTACTACCGGATCCTGGTGAAGAGGTTCAGCACAGACACCGATTCCTGAAAGGTAAAACAAAGGGAGGATAAAACTATGACCACAGAGAAACAGATTTGCTCCTACATCTAAGTAAATGTCAGAACTAGAAAAGGACAACACCTTTGTTGATCTCATTTTGCTAAAGACGTTCCAGAACCGAAGTGTTTCGTCTCCAGCCCCTGTGACAATGGCCTCTCCATCAGGAGACATGGCCTGCAAGTAAACTCATCATCACACACTGAACATATGCCATCTTAGCACAATATAGTTAGAGATCATTCATCCTCATGCTGATTTGGTACTCAAATGCATTTCATTAGCAATTTACGCTGAAAACCTTTTAGCACTGTATAAATAAAGACAAAACATACAAATGCCTCTAATAATAAACTTAATGCATTGTGCATTTTGAGTAATATTTCAGTCTTTTATTTTTTGTCATTGTTTCAGTAACACTCACCAGGTAAAGTACTCTGTAGGAATGTCCTGTAAGTTTGGCCACTTGAGTTAAAGAGGGATACTTCCACACCAGGATCTGGTTTTGGGAATACCCATGTGTGCTGACCTGTAGGAACACAATGCAATGTTATTATGTACTTTATTCAGTATCGTATAACAAATGTTTACTAGCAACAAAGTCAATCAATACATCACTGCAAGTGAGCACTGTTAGGCTGAAAGATTTACCACTGTCTGTTGAAAGTTTCATCTTTACTATGAGAACATATGAAATAGTAGTAATAAAACAGATTTTAATCTCATCAAACGAGAAAAGAAAAACAAAACAACCAATTCTCAAATACGTAGTTCAATGCATTGCTAAACCAACGGGCGTCGTTTTATAACTGTTTTGTTCTTCGACCACTTCACTCCTCTGTCTACACAACAGGCAACTCACCAGTTCATTTGTGTGCTTGGACCAGGCCAGGTTGCAGACCTGGGAGCCAGTGTCGGTGCACTGCAGCGGCTGTCCGGTCAGAGTGTTCCAGAAGCGAATACACCGGTCCGCAGTCCCACCTCCGGACGCCAGAAGTCCATGCTGGTGAGGAGACCAGGCGATGGCCTTTACGGCAGCCAAGTGCTCTGTGTACTGCTGCACTGGGAGGACACTTGAGTGGTTCCAAACAAGAAGCTAAACATTTGTGGGATTGAGGAGAAAGGAGAGAAATGAGCTTATATGTTTTATGGAAAAGTTCTCCTGACACATGTACAGCTGACAGGCAAACGGTTGAGATTGTCTGCATACCTTGTTATCATTTCCACCTGAAGCTAGCAGCTGGTGATCTGTGCTCCACTTGAGCCCGCAGACTTCCTGCCTGTGTCCTTGGAGACGACGTTCCGATTGGAGGGGCGGAGCTCTGATGTCCCGTTGCAGGATCACACGATCACGACTCCCAGACGACAGCTGATCTGCATTCCACGCCAAAGCACCTGGCAAACGTACAACACACAGGTAGAAAGAAGGGACGATTCAGCAGCTGTTGCTAAACGACTGTATGATTGACAAGTAATTCCACTTTGTCTGTCTCTTCGCTTTCAACTCACCCACTCTGGCTGTGTGTCCTTCTAGTACAGAAAGCTTTTTCCCCGCTGCTGCGTCCCAGATCTGTACATATCCTTTATGAGTCCCAACAGCAACCAGGTTACCCTAAATGTAGGCAGCATACTTTAAATATCACACTGAAGTACTGAGAGTCAGTAAAAAACTAAAACAGCCTAATACACAACCAACAGCAGTTTGACTCTTCCTATAACAAAGCTTTCGCACCAAATCTCCATTGGAACATTTACAAAATGTCAAGTATCAAATAAATCTCAGAGTAACTGTCATTTAAAGGAATTTGTGTACTCACCCTCTCTGACCAGCCCACTGATGTTACTGAATCTCCTTCTACAGAGAGATCACACAGACGCGTCACCTAAAGAGGGGGAGAGGAAAAAACTGAGATTAACAAGCAACTCCAAGAGACAGTTCAGTTACACATTCAGGGTCTTTAAAACAAATGGATAAAATACACCCATAGATGCAGATCTGAAACATTATTTCATTAGAAACGATTACACTCTTATTACACAACCATGGGATCGCCTCTGTGTTGCTATTGTTTGCTGAGTGAAGTCAGTTAATGCACCATGCAGACTGTGACACACACACACACACACACACACCTGGCTGGTGCAGGCGCTCCACAGGTAGACGCAAGTTCCCAGTCCAACGCTGAGCACATTCAGAGAGGACCAGTCCACTAGGTTGAGGTAGAAGTCGTCCTGAAGCTCGGGGGCATCCAGGACTTTGAACGGAATTTTGGATATTTTGCGTGTGGGTTTTCTTGGCGATCGTAGGAGTTTCTGGCTGGAATGCGCAGCACAAATTTGGTAACCAATGGGATAATGTTAATCATTACACAGAATCATATGACTAATTTTAGGAGTAGCTGTGAAAATGCAAATTTACCTGTTGCTGCTGACAGGTGACAGAGAATAAGGAGAGACTGTATTACCATCTTCTTCTGGCAGAGCCCTCTTAGTACTCACAGAATACTAGAACACACAAACCAATTACTACTCATGCAAAAAACAAAAAGCAAAGTCATTTAAAGTTACACGTTTGTGACTATAGTTACACTAAAAAGGCTCCTTTTGGCAGGAGTAGACGGCTGCAGACGACGGTCTTCTGACTGGGGGTCCTGGACTTTCTCAATGCCTGCTCCTAACAGCTCGTTCTTCAGCAGAGCGGAGTAAGCCAGACCATCCGCTGAGGGAGGAGAAAAGGAAGGCAAATCAAACCAGGCTGTCAGAATGATCAGGTCGGTTTGAAAACTGTGGTCTCTCTCCAATTTCTTAGTGTCTCTCAAATTTCACTTAGAATGAAAAGCTTTGTTTTGTTCTTTTCTCCAGTTTCCATGAACCAGCCCAGACACAGTAAACAAGAAAAGGTCAGAACATAAGGTTTGACTGAAGAATGAATTAAAAAGGGATAAAATTTACACTTAAAGAAACACAAACATTATTATCAGTGTATTATCAGCACATTGTCAAATGACAGAGACTGGCCTGTGCCCATATTTTCTTAAGGCGTTTTCTAGTTAACAACCCACTTTGAAAGGGAAACAACACTAAGACATTATTATTATCAGTGTATGGTATTATTACTAATCATCACTTAGCATAGTTTCCTCAATGCTAACTAAGCTATCTTAATACAGGTGACTCAGTAGCATACAGCCTGAAAGCCATCTTCTATTTCATCCTCATGTCAGAACACTTACAGCCGTAAACCATTTCCCCAAAGAGAGATTAAATGTGCTCTATATTTAATCACTGCATTATTTAAAGCTGTCAGCCTGAGTCTTTATAGTAAAGCAGAAAATGTATGTGCGCCATATCTCAAACTGTTTTAAATGGACAAAATGCAGAATCACCATGAACAGTTTAGAGTTTATGTGTTAAAGGATTCACAACAGAATGTTTCAGTGTATCAAAAACACACCACAATAGGGATTGATTACCTTTGTTGCTGTCTGTTGTGCCATCTTTGGTTTTCCTATTTTGATTGTGGGACTTTTCAATTTCCTTTATGAGAATATGAAATAAATAAGCAACAACATAAAAACTTAACCAATGTAAAACATACATAATGTTTCCTTTTAAAATATAATCAACACTTTTGTCTTGTGAAAACAGTTTTATTAGTGTCAAGAATAGTTGAAGTCCTAGATGCAAACTCACATTAATGCGGTGGAAGTTGACACTCCAGTTGGCGCCGGCCCGGGAGGGAATAAAGCGATCGCCGTGCTTACTAGGGGAGGACAAGGGGGAGCTGGTGGGTGTCAGAGCTCGCACAGCTCCTACAGCTTTCTGTAAGAGGAAAGAGAGGAGACACAATTTTTTGACTGGGAACTCGATGCAAATAGGGATCGGACAGTGATTTGAAAACTTATTATAACAGGAAACAATTTTGGTGGCAGATGGTGCATTTGTGTGATGTGTTAACAACATGAGGTGACATTCACAAATCCAAGTCACTTGGCTGGTAAGGTCTTGTTTTTGTTCAACACTGGTGACATTGTCAAATGACAGAGACTGGCCTGTTACACCATTTATTCTTCTCTGCCCATATTTTCTTAAGGCGTTTTCTAGTTAACAACACACTTTGAAAGGGGCTGTAATCAGAGTACAAACAAGATCACGAGCCAATTACGCTAGGTTTACAAGTCAGCGCTTCTCTTAAGTGGGTAATGCATTCTGCGTTCATTTTTAACTCAAAGACACGCACGGCTCCTTTGGAAACATAAACATGCAACTGTAAATGTATCATTTACATACTATGGGGCTTGCGTTCTCATTTTGGATGTTGATCTGCCTGAGCAGTCTGCACTCATAGTCCTGATCCATGACGTCTGAAAAGAGGAAAAAAATGATTAAAATGAAATATTACCAAGGTGTGTGGATAGATCAGAAAAACATACACTAATATATAAATACACACTTTAAAATGCATTTTAACTCTTTGTAGTCCAGTTTTGCTGACATCAAAGCCTCATAAATGACTGATGAGCAAACTAAGCTACAAATGCACATTTCCAATAAAGAACTTTAATGCTTTCCAATTCAGATTACAGTAATCTAAACATCTGTCATAAGTAGGCGGTGTCTACTGTGATGTGATGTGATCAAACTGCATAATTCGTCCAATCAACAGACCAAAACTCAAAGAAATTGAATTTGTGCAAAAGAAAAGAAGTACAACAATTAAACGCACCAACATTTTATGGCATTTCACCGGGTCAACAGCTGAAGCAACCACAAAAGACAAAACACCTGTTACCGCTTTTTGGCAGATCAACTACAGTATATCGTCAAATACTATTAGTTTCAGCAACCATATATTTTTTTCCTGACATGACGAAATAAAAATGTATATCACTAGAATTAAGAAAAAGAATCAAGCAGCATAATTTCTTACGAGTGTCGCGACAATCAGAACACATTCGATTTATAACGATAAGAAATGAACAACTATACAGCACAGGTACATCACATTAAACTGGAAGACCAAGAAAACTCCTTCTGTGTTGAATTTCAGGATAAATTAGTCGTTAGCAAAAACAAACGTGGACCCGAGGCAACGTCAACATCAGTATCACGACTTTAAATGCTGCTTAAATTGTACATCCGAATAACTCAAATCAACTTTAGCACAGTGACACGACTGACAGACACAGAACCAAGTAGTTACGGGTGGGCAATCTTCTGCTAACAAGACTAGCTTCGACGCTAAATGTTCTCATCTACTTCTAGTGGTGACATCTAGCAAGCGTGTGTCTTTAAAAGAGCATAGATCTGCTTATTGGTGTCATAAAACAACCTCCGTTCTCGCTGATGTGCAATCGTAACACTATAATGGGACAAAACCCAAATAGCCTGACGCTAACGCTAGCTCTGCTGGTTAACCTAACGCAAGATACGGCTAGCTGGCCGGCTAAGGTGTTAGCAATATTGTTTGTTGACAATCCACTCTTTTAGTAACACTTACCGCCCCCCAATAAGCCCTTTCGTCGCGCACCGTTTATGTACTGCTCCTAACAGCGCCAACTCCCGTCAAAACGTTTTGTTTTCTTGCGTTTTATACAACATAAGACAGCATTCAGAATACAAATGTTTTCTTTTGCCGACTGTTCAATTTGGGTTCGCAAAGCACCACGGGAAGGACATGACGTCGCCGTTTTTGAATCACACATTTTCCGTTGCTAAGGAAACGTGTCTCCCAGGGGAACCGTGCCTTTAGCATCATGCTGTCTCCCATTGTCACCACAGGCCCTTATGCTTTATACTAAGCAACTTTAAAACTGCACAACAAATATTAATGAATGAACTCTCATAACAAAGCAGACAAACAAACAAAAAGTGACAGTAGGTGAAATAATTTCCCAAAGTAATAAAGATCAAACAAGTTGGTCATTTTCATGCATCTGTTAATATGATTTGTTTAATGAAATGGTTCATACATTCATACATTTAAAATAACATTGTGATACAGAATGTTATTAACAAAAGACATGAAATGCATGAAGGTGCAGATTGTTCAAATGAGTTTACTAAAAAAAAGACGAAACAGAGAAAATAGACACACAAATAGAAAAAAGATTAAATACATCCAATGTGCAATATTTTCAAGAAGACACATTCAATGACATTTATTTATTGGTAGACTCTTGACTACTCAAGTAAATATTTTTT
The DNA here is from genome assembly GCA_030770545.1 of Macropodus opercularis. Lineage (NCBI taxonomy): Eukaryota > Metazoa > Chordata > Actinopteri > Anabantiformes > Osphronemidae > Macropodus > Macropodus opercularis. The sequence goes on from CM061105.1 coordinate 5,555,040, forward strand.
GTATTTGTAGGTGAAATACTGACCTCACAGTAAACCGCAGTCACTGTATTCTGGTGTGATATCAGGAGCCTAGCTTCCCAAACTGGTCCATCTTTTACCAAAAATAATCAAATTCAAAGTGACACACAAAATCTTCAGTAGGTTCAAGTAGGTATGCGAAAATCAAATAAAATCTTTAAATAATGTGTGCAAAAGTATAGTTTTAAAACCTGAAAAATCTAAATGCATTAGATGATAAATATATACATTGCAACTAAAAAACTAAAAATAATAGCTCTATTAAGCAAACAAGATGAAATGTGTGGCTCAACTCAGCTGACTAAAGGGTTCAAATGACGACAGTTAATAGAACTGAACTGTTCTGGTCTGTATCTCATAAGCAGAACGTCTGTCCAACATTAATTCACATCAAATGGTCACATCATAGGTCCCGAACACAAAGAAACAGAGGCTCTCAAAACGCATTGTCCAAATATACAGCAAATCCAGTAGAAACATGGTATAAAACATCACTTACAGAGATGCTTGATTAGCAAAGAAAAGTAACTTAAGAAAAGTAAAATGATAATTAAAGGACAGCTAAAATCTCCTAAACAAATAAAACAGTGTTTTTTTTAAAGCCCCACCTGTAATGACTGACAATGAAACAGATGGCCATCAATATCTCACTATATCAGCAGAATAAGTTTGAGGCTGCACTGATTACATAGACAGTGAAACTCTAAATGTCAGGAGTGTGACGGGTAATAGATTGGCTTTCAGCACAGTGTGTGCTAAAGAGAGGCGGTATCTCTAGACATGAGTTGCAGCCCGTTGGTGACCTGGAAGCGAGTTTCATCTGAAATGCCATACTGCTCCAAGGGGTCCTGCAGAAAAAGCAGTTTATGACAAAAAAAAAAAAAAGTCACACTGAGCCTTCCTATATTAAGAGTGCTGTGGAGATGCACTATATGTGTGACATTATGTTAAAATAAAAATCTCATTCAAGTTTGCAGGTGAAGTGGCACGCTGCTGTGAAGAACCGCTCACCTTGCCAGTCAGCCTGTGGATTTCAGTTCGATAGAATATCAGGTTCTTCCTCATGAACTCGTAACTGCAAGACAAGACAGAAGATGATAAACTGTAAATATGACGTTCAGGTGTACTCACACAATATGCTGCAACTAGGTTTGGCCTGTGCAGATAAGAAAAGACCAGTCGTTTATCAAGAAAGCTTTGGCCACGTTAGCCTCGCACTTTCATTATCACAGCAGTGGCATTTATTGGCATAATTTCTCTGGAAACAGCTGCAGCATGTGTTAGCGCAATATTGAATAAGGATTTTCACAGAAATAATAATTTGGCAAACCCAGTGTGTCACTAAGATGTCAGATGATGACAGATCAACACATACAGGGTCTGCTTTCATGAGACAGAAAAAAGGAAACGGTACCTGGCCTTGGTAATAGAGTCCATCCATTCCTGACACTGCTCTTGGGAATCACACTCAAACAAATACTTCCTCTCTGCTTCGTCCAAAAAGGCTGCAATGAGATATGTGATATTGAATGTCGCGCTAATGACGAAGTCAGAATCAAATCACCACAAACAGAACTTCACTCCTCTTGTTGAATAGCTTGAAACTAGGCTGCAGTTTGTTCGTGGGTGTGAATGGAAGGAGTAAAACTGGGGCTGGTGTAACTCACTGATGGAGAAACTTTGGCGATCCTCTCTCTCCACCCGACACTGCTCCAACAGCAAGGCTCCAATGGGCTAACAAAGGAAAGAGAGACATTACACTTGTTCTTTGCTGTAAAATAATTCACTTTAACAAGCAATCTGACAATGACTGACATATGGGCGCTTGGTTAAACACTGAGCAGACTGACCTCCTCCTCATCCGTCCGAAAGTAGAAGAGGAAGTTGACGACGAGCTTCACCAGCCTTTTCTTTATGACTACACAACGAAACGGGAACTTGGATGAAACTGTAATTGAGCGCAGAACTGCTGTCACCCCAGCTTATGGGTGACTACAGCCTCATCAATCATCGTCACATAAGGCGGAAGTAGGTGTGGGGCGTGAAGCTACCTACCGTCTCCTTTCTTGGGTCCTCGCATTCCCATCTCAGCTGCCATCTCCGAGGGCTGGCGGCTCAGGAACACCAGCTCTTTCTCGTTAAAGCGCATCGCGGTCACCTGTGGACGACGGGCCGGACGCAGCGGTACTGTAGTTATGGCGGAGACGTTTCCCCACGCGAAGACATGACAGCGCAATCGGCTAACTGTAATTACTACGATGCAACCGCGTCGTATGTCAAACTCAGGCCGATGCTTTTATCTGGTGTTGTCCAAATATAGAGGATTGTATGTGGTCATTCATGCGGGAAGAAAACCCAGTCGTTGTCGGACTACCCCCCCTTAAGTTAGCTCACCAACACTAGCCGCTGGCACAGCGCCGTGACTTCTTCTACTCTTTTAATATGGCAGACTACACACTGCAATGGCGCGTTGGTGCCACCTGCTTTCGGCGTTTGAACTTTTTATTTTATTTTTGAGAGTTTATTCCTCAGTGTAAGAACATTTGAATAGAATCTCAATGTCTTTGACGTGAGTCACATCATTAAAGGGAATAGAATGTCCACTTGCACGTTGTCTTGATTTTCAATACTTCAACACATTTATTGAATGTGTTGCGGGTCCACTTTTTGACAATGGCAATGTTTCAAAGAATATAAAATACAAACTGAAAAGAAACAGTTAATATACATCGTGGGTGCGTGGTGAGGAGAGAAATTGACGATTTACTAAATATGTGATGTATGAAAATATGAATTTGTTTAGGAAATCGCTAAAGTCCAGGAGGTGGCGCTAATGTTGGCTGGACTGTTTCAAAACCAAAGAAGAAGACGTCTAAGCATGCGCAGTGCAATCCTGTGTTAGCGTGAACCTGGCGCTGTGGGCTTCGTGAGTATTTTGATAATATCTGTTCGGAATATGATACGTACAATAATTGTTTTGTCCTTTTATTAACTACTGCATCATCGTACATAGAGCACAGTCAGGCGTTTACCGGTAGTTTGCTCACAGATATTTAGCTTTACTAACTGATCACGCTGTTCGGCTAGCATTAGCATCGTCACAATGTGTTTACGCTAGCTAATGAAACGTTATGCTAACGTACTGATAGCCACCCGGCTTTTGTAGCGATCGACTTTTGTAGCAGTAGTGTTAGAGGGCGATAGAACTAACTACCGCTGTGTTTTTACCCTCTTAGCTATTCTAACCCCACTTTGACCGGTTTATTCTGCATTAGCTTGACGATTGAACGCAGCGTTCATTACTCTTCTTTAAATTACAGCGTTCCGGGGTCACACCAAGTGATTTTATATGAGCAAAAATGCATCATTTCGTGGTTCTCTTATATACCTTTGCTACTCAGTGGCAACGCATACTAATAGTACAGTAACCGTAACGTTTATGTTTTATGTTTGTTTTCAGATAGATCAAAAGGATCTTCTTTGAATACCTGTCCAGGTTGGACAGAAGCGGGTGTCTAGGTGCTTGAGTCCATTACTTCGCAAAGATGGATTTCCAGCATCGAGCAGGGGGGAAGACGGGGAGTGGTGGGGTGGCATCTGCCTCAGAGAGTAACCGGGACAGACGGGAGCGTTTGCGCCAACTGGCCCTGGAGACCATTGACATCAACAAAGATCCATATTTTATGAAGAATCATTTAGGATCATATGAGTGCAAGCTTTGTCTGACACTTCATAACAACGAGGTGAGGTGATATTTTTTTATTTTTTGATTGAGGATTGTATTTGTAAGATTAACAACTATTCTTCTGTGCATTCCAGGGGAGCTACCTGGCTCACACACAAGGGAAGAAACATCAGACTAACCTGTAAGTCCAAATGTTGCCTTTAAACAAACGTCCCACATGGAAATGCTGTTTTGTTTTGCAGGTTTTTGCTCAGTTAAACTGGTGTCTCAGGTATTCACTACCCCTACTTGCTGAGGTCAGAATTATTGCTTTGTCATAAGTCTGACGTCAGAGAAATAACATAAAACCGAATTAAATGTACACATTACAAGCACCAGGCAAGATATCTGTAGAGTTCATGTAATGATTGAAGTGATGTTAGTGTAGGGTCACACGGTAGATCACTGGAATAACTTGTCTAATGTCTTGATAACGGCTTTGTTTATTTCAGAGCACGGAGAGTTGCCAAAGAGGCAAAAGAAGCTCCTGCTCAACCAGCTCCAGCCAAAGTAAAGGTTGAGGTCAAGAAGTTTGTCAAAATTGGTCGACCAGGTTACAAAGGTAGGCAGTATGGCTATCTGTGCAACATTATTCTTATCTATTATTTATTTTAGAAGGTTGCTTACTGTTGAAAGCACAGTGTTTTATTAATGGGTACATGTCTTTCTGTCGCTCTTTTATTTTTATTTTTTTTATAGTAACTAAACAAAGGGACCCAGAGACCGGACAACAGTCTTTACTTTTCCAGGTTAGTGGAAGAATCTGTTTAAAGTGTGTTGTTCAACCACACGATGCTTAAACAAAGTAAATTAACATTATAAATCAATTCACAAGAGACACTGTCCTTCTATGAGCATGTCATATTTGACTTCAGAACATACTCCTTGTGTTTGCTACGTGTGTCATAGATTTTATGCATCATGTAGCAACATTATTGCTGCAGTCATAACCATCATCTTGCTCTTATTTGAAGTCTCTGAACTGTCTGTTCATCCGTCAGATTGACTACCCAGAGATTGCTGAAGGAATTGGACCCAGGCATCGTTTCATGTCTGCTTACGAGCAGCGCATCGAGCCCCCTGATCGTCGCTGGCAGTACCTGCTTCTGGCTGCGGAGCCATATGAGACCATCGCTTTCAAGGTGGGTGGAAGCTCCAATTCTTGGTCATAATACAGTTTTAGTCTTGCTGTGACATTAACATTTTTGCTCTTTTTAGGTCCCCAGTAGGGAAATTGATAAAGCAGAAAACCGATTCTGGACCCACTGGAACAGAGAAACTAAGCAGGTATTTATAGGCTGTTTAGGATTTGTTACCAGAAAGCCTGGAGTTTGTTTGACCATGTCTTTGTTGTGTGTCCTCACAGTTCTTCCTGCAGTTCCATTTCAAAATGGAGAAAGCTATTCAGTCAAGTGGTCCAATACCTCCTGCCGCTGTGAAGCGCCCCCCTCCTCTCATGAGCGGAGTTGGACCTCGTTCACTAAATGACTCTCTGCCCCCTCCCCCACCAGGCGGAATGTCTATTCCCCCTCTCCCGCCTGGTGCACCAGGTGCTCCCCAAATGCCCCCTCAGATGCCCATGCCCCCTATGCCAATGAGGCCACCTCCCCCCGAAGGTCTTTAAGTAACAACTGATCTTATACTGGCGTTTAGTTTGCAGTCGTACTGTGCTGCCTGTCTACGGTGCCCATGCCCTTTTTTGATACCGTATCTACGATCAGTTTTAATAAGTCTTCTTTTGAGGTTTCCCCATTTTGAAGATTTTATACATTACTTTGGTTTCTGTAAATATGCAGGACCATAGATATGATCATACTGTTTTATATACACGCCTAGATTCAGTCTGTAAAAATGGCTCAATCTTAAAGATTTTGTTTTTGTAATTAAATGCAGTGGAGAGAAGACATTTGTTGAGTCTGAATTTTATGAAGGCACCTCGCGAATGTATTATTGAAGAACCATGTTGAATTTGTTGACTAATTGAAAAGCAGTAAGAGTGATCTTCCATCTTGTAACATTCAAAACCACGAGTGATCACAAAAGTTCGAATTATGATTTTCAAAATTAAATGTCACCCGTGAATCAATCTTCCATCATAAAATACTAGAGCAAAATGCTTTAAAACATGAAACCCTTAAAATTACTAGCTTGAAATTTGACCTAATGAATGTGCTGCTGGACAGGTGAGCAAATCAAATCTTTTTCTTGTCTCTCTCCGTGCTTCTGCTGTTTTTCAGAACCTCGTCGGTCTCATTCTGATCATCTCCTTCATTTGTGTCTTTATTCTCTGCTGCTTCCTCGGATTCCTTCTTTTTCTCTCCCTGTTTTCTGTCTTTAACTTTATCCTTTGCCTTTTTGCTTCTCTTGTCCTTTAATTTCCCTTCTTTTGGCTTCATCAAACCTTTGTCTAGCATTGGCCGGTTTCTTAGTCCTCTAGATCTCTGTGCTGTTCTTTTCAACGAACAGCCTCTCTTGACTTGTCTGTCGTCGTCGTCGTCATCATCATCATCAAGGTCTGGCAGCCACCAAAACATGACGTCCCACAGAGAAGTCTCTGTCTATGGTGAGAAGAATGTAAACTGTTGATCTAATTCAATTGTTGAATAAGGAAATTCTGAAATTGCCAAACGTACCTGTGGCAGTTTCCCTCTGTGTCGTAATGTGCCCGACTGTCTCGCTCGTAGTCCAACTTCTTCCACCTCCTCCGTTGTCCCCTGACGCCGCAAGGTTTCTGTCGTATTTTTTTTTAAGGAGACCACTCATTTATAGCAATCATATCACTAAGTAACACTGCGCCTACTTTTGTTTGGGAATTTACTTGCCATGAAGCCTCTGAAAGCCTGAGGTGAGCACCAGGATGGTAATGGCCACAAATAGACAGCGGTTCAGAGTGACATTCTCCCAAGGTGTTTCCATCGCAATCAAGTTTTGGTTGGACATGCTTTTACATAAAGGTCCTATAGAAAGATGTGACAGATGTGAAATCTTATTATGTTAAGTAAGATATTTTGTTTCTTAGTGTGTAACTTGTAGCTGAAGTTTAACTTTGCATACATAATAGAAAGATGTAAAACGGTTCAAAGGTTTAAGTATAAGTAAGTCTAATGAGCATGAAGCAATATTTAGTAGTATTCTAAGCAGACATGGGAGTTCTCATGGTAAGAAAAGGCATAATTTAAAAAAAATGCCCAGAGTTACTCACCTGTTGTATGGAGAGTTGGTTCTCTGCCTAAAGCCCTGGGTTCCTCAGGGCCTGGAATCATTTCCTATTGGGGAAAAACATGGTTCTTGTATGCAATCAGGATGTAAACAGTGAAATATTGGATGTTTTCCAACTAACCTGTCTGATTTTTCTTGCAGCGTACATTTCTGAAACAGACAGATGGAGATTTACCGTAAACAACCAACAAACCCTCAAACAACCATAACCTCAATCTGGAATTTATTTATCCACGTTCATTTCAAGTGAAGCTGTTTGGACCTAATTGCTTAAGTCAAAACCAAGCTGACATAGTAATGACAGTGTTCGCCATCACTGGCCCCACAAAGGAGCACAGAGTTTACGACAAACTAATGTGTTATGGAGCATTTTAATAAGACTCGGGAGCATCGAGTGCTTCCCTTTAAACAGGTTGGCTGCTACTTCCTAATGTTATTCAATCTATGTGCAGTGGCTGGAGCGTGTGTGTGTGTGTGTGTGTGTGTGTCGCCACCTGCTCTGCTGCTCTGTCGAACAGACTTCTGTGGAGGAGGATTTGCTCTTGGTGGCCCTAACTCCTCCTCAAATGTCTCATAGCTTTCTTCCATTCCCTGCCTCAGAGAGAGGGGAATATGGGAGAATATTTAAAGCCACGTGTTTAGCTGAATTTTAGACGCATACGTCTTGCACAAGAAATGTGCACGTGAGCTGGGCAGGAGTCTGAGCCTATTGAGTACAAATATTTGTGAAATATTGTCTTTTTGCCAGCTGACTCAGTGTGATCAACGCTTCACGTTTTCCAGTTCAGCTACACTAAATGAGACGCAGTTAAAAAGGCAACGTCTCCGTTTTATAAATAAAACCGAAGCAGTTTCTTTGACCTTCACATTTACATGAAAGCTGCGGGGCCCTTATGTCTTGCATGACATTTCTAAACGGACACAGAGCGTCCCTAACGTCCTAGCAGCCCTATAAATAGAAGAAGCAATGCCACTAGGGAGACAGATGGACCCAGACTGCATAAATACGCAACAAAGAAAAGTTCCCAATATTACCATTACATACCAGGCACTTGCATGATCAAAAGTAACTTTTTTTTTTTCCAAACAATGAAAACGATAAAAGCCTACCTGCCTCAACATTTGGGGTCCCCTGAGCGGCGTCGGGAACCTTTGTCACTAGCCTGTTGTTCCTCTGCTCAGATGGCAGGAGAGTCGCATTCTGCTCTGTCTGACAGCCAAGCACAGGTGTTGGCGAATGAAAAAACAAAAGCATTGAGTGTCGGTGAGGCTGGGTTGACATCACTGTGTCCCATTCAGTTCTCGGGTCCCAGGGGGCTGAGAGAGGAAGGTCACAGGGTGCTCTCGCTTTGAGTTAAACTGTAAGCCTTGTTGGAGAAATCTTATTGAGTCCCCACCTCATCTGGTATCGAAGGCATTCCAATAAAACAAGTGCAGTCATATTAATAAAAACACAAAGTACAGCAAACACGAAGGTTTAAAATCTTGCCTGCGCGCAGTTTCTTAACCAGCCAGCAGAGAGCGCTGTTGCCCTGTTTCCGAGGCGTCAGTCTGCCATGTGTCAGACAGACGCATTTCACGGTTGTCACGCAGACTAACGCGAGGTCTGACACATTCCCTTTCTTGACCTGAGCTATAGCTGCACGTTACATCAAGGCCGGATTTTTCCCAGCAGCATTCGTGTTGTCTGCATCACAGACGCACTAATCCTATGCGATGAGCAAAGCCTCGAGACAAACTTAACCTCTTTAAATGACGCCTAGGCGCCGTGTAAACGGCTGGAAGGATGACTGATTGCTGTCAGGGTGAGGCGGGTGCAGGCCACCTTTATGTGGGCGGAGAGAGGAAGTGTTGGTAAACACACTTGTGGCAGCATCGGTGACTCATAGCTCTGCTGGTGCGCTGCCCAACTCCTGCTCAATCACTTATGGCCACAGCCACCATCATCAGTTATCGTTTGAAAATTGTCATAAGCTCCGTAACCTTTGCCAGGCGGCAGACTCACCACGATAAAGTCAGGGTCTCAAATATGAGCGTTATGACGTCGCGTTATGAGTATGAAGTCAGAATCCACTTCCATACATTAGTCACGTGACTGATAGATCACAGTACATTCCAGCATCCAGCACATTAGTACCATCTTGTTAGTATAGTTTCATAGTATGTGGCTTGTCACCTTTGACACAAACAATTATTTATTATTCCTTAACTAGGGTGATGAGCATTGCCACTCTAAGCATTTAAACATGATGACAGGAGAGTAGTACTTAGCTTAAAGCATGGCTGCGAGTACATGTCACCTCCTAAGTGGCCTTGTCAGACTTTTTTCTGGAACATCAAAATACAATATTTTTGACTAATGTCTATGTTGTAAAAACACAAATAGCCTAAATTAAAAAGTCAGCGTCTGCCGCCCTGCATCAGAGTCAAAGCTGTGGTGAATTGTAGTCTTTGTTCAGGCTTCAAAGTGCAGAGTATTAAGTGAATGTGCATAATAACAGAACACCCACTGAAGACTGTGGCATGATGGCTTCCTTTAGGTCTCATCTCACTTATAATGAGCTCATCCGCAGACTTAATTAAGCAAACCCACACTCTCACCCCGCTGGTTTCTCACTGCTTATCGGTCCCGAGGATTCGGCTTCAAAACTAGTTACAGTGCATCATTTGTGCGAAAGGATCTTTCAGTTGCTGCCGACTGAAGCAGTACATTTGATTTGCGTGAATGAACTTTCCAAATATAGTCTGCCGCTATCAAACTGAGCCCACAGGTTTCTTCCATTATGTCAACGAGTAATCAAGCTAATTCTTGTCTAATTTTATTTTCAGAACATTTTTAAGTAACACAAAGTGAAACTGTCAAGTTTGGGCTAAAGTCTTAAAGAATGTTTCAAGGACATCACCAGCCCCCTGTGGATACAACGTGCCCAATAAAGTGGGCAAACGGCGCTCGCAGACATTTACGCTCCACATTCAGGCTCCGGAGAATTCGGACTAAAGCTTCCTGTCAACGTTTGTCCTTACATAATGGGGACTGTGCTCAGAGGACGGAGAGACTGTCCAGGACCCTGTGGGAGCTGCCCTACGCCCTGTCTCACTAGAGAGGTGGTGCAGCATGAAACATCATTAACCGTAGCCTGTCTGGACTTCACAGGTTTGAACAACTTGCAAACACTTGAAGTAATCTTTGATTAGTTAATGAAACATGTCATCTGAGTAAATGATTTATTCTCTGTGGATTTTTTTTACATTCTCTGGAAATGTTGTTTCTGCCCCAGTGTGGCCAAACTGCTTCCTTCAGCCATTTCCTGGGTGCTGTGCTTGGTTAAATCCACGCTACCGAGCTGCATCAGCACTTCTAATTCAAATGACCTCCAAAGGACAGATGTAAGGAGCACGTGGAACGTTCCAGTGAAGAATGAGTGATGGCGTTTATATGTACATACTGTACATTAGTGTGTATTAGGGTAAAGTCAAATGTTGGGGCTCTTTAACCAGCGGTACAGCAATTTAGGAATGAATCAAACGTCTCCCATTAAACCCACTGAAAACATGACAGTTTAGACAGAAGTAGACAGAAAACAAGCAGCTGCCATCCTGGGAGCGAGTCAGTGAGACTGAACCAGCCAGGACCAGACGGCCTCTAAGGACACCTGTCCCGCCTCCCAGCGCAGGGATCTGCTCTTTCTCCGATGTGCTGACAGTGTAACATCTGTGTTTAAAGTGGAATGACACTGGATCCACAAGGATTCAGTCACACGCCTCAGCGCTGCTCGCCTTTCACTTCGAATATTAAACCCAGGCCCTTGTGTACTTCCCTGAGCCACTGTGTGACTTGTGTGTGTGTGTGTGTGTTTCTCTGCCGCTCTGTATCCCTTCAGGCAGCTCATGCGGCTTTTGAACTCTCTGAAACCGAAACATGTTACTGACCAGATTGTGAGTGTGGGTTGTGCTGGGTTCACCAGGGACAGCGCTCCGCTCTAATCTGGACCGCGCCCTCGGGCCAAGAAATGTTCAAACGTCCAAACAATGTGATGATGTGTCCCCCAGTTTGTCTTTGCAGGAGGGGGAGGCAGAAGTGTAACGTTAGGAGAGAGACGCTGACCCAGAGGAATCCTGGCAGATGCTGGTGGACGACCGTGGCAGGAGGTAGGGGAGTGATTACAGACAACTACACAGGCTCAAGATGTTCACCATCTACACCACTGATGTTTTTATTCATCTATTTATTAAATATTTTAAAGACTTGTTTCGTCACAGTATCTTACATCACACTGCGATCGATCGATCAAGATTGATCACAGAAGATGGCGTTAGGGTGAGATACCTGAGAAGCCAACTGTGGCGAGATGTTGGATGTTTATTCTGTTCTGTATTTTGATTCTATCTCTGTGTGTGTTGTAATTTCTTCATAATTTCCACCATGAAACTAATTTAAGGGTTTTCATTGTGTTTCCGTGACACAAACCGCTACCGTTGGTACGCAGCCCCTCCTCCCTGTCCTCCCCTCCGTCTCTCATTCTGTAAAGCCACTGTATTGATGGAGTAATTTGCCCTGAGATTGTACTGCAGTCTCCTGGGTGCTATGTGTATTAATTACCATCTTTTCATCTGAGGCCATTCAGCCTTTCAGCGTTCTCCGGAGCGGTGGTTCCAGGCCAGCGGTTCACAGCTTCTGTCACAGCCCCAGTGCTTCCGAGGGCAGAGGAGTAATGTGAAGCCTCGAGCACAGAGGAGGAGCGTGATTTATTACCGCTGCTCAGCGTCGACTGCGGTGTTGACATGTGGAAGGAGAGGCAACACACGCATGAGGCTGAACATGTGCTTTGAAAAAGCTTTAAGTTGTCTCCTTCAGCTCTAACAGGTGTGAGGGTTATGGGCCGATTCCTGCTAATTTGGGTTCAGTAAAATCTGTAAGACTTGATGTTATGCCACACGAGAGTGTAGAAGATAGAGACACACCTCGCTGTGTGGAGAGACAGTTATTTCCCCAAACATGCAAGATCAGTTTAATCATGCGCTCAGTTATCCTAAAGTGACGCCTTTAATCCTGCGTCGCCGCTTCTCTCCTACATTACAGCTGTGAAGTGGAGTGACTGCTGCATGACAACATCCTAAACCCTCCTCTTACTCATCCTTTAGCTTAATCAAGAGGCCTAATACGTGCTCTTAACCAGCAGAGAAGCAGAAAAGATTTGGTAAGTTACAGAAGAGCAGGTGAGACAAAATGTCACGCACAAGTAGCAAGTGTGTTCCTCTAGTTAGTGCTTTTACTTTTTTATTTAAGTAGGAATGAAGTAACTGTGAAAAACACCAAGAAAAGCTGAAATGCCAACCTGAGCTTTTAAATATGGATCTACTCAAGGTTCAAAGTCTGTTCTTCACAGTGGAAATAGCCGATGAGGCAATGACGTCATCACAAGGTCAGCTGTCCTGTCACTTTAGAGTGCGACCAAAAACCTAAACGCACATATTTATACGTATATAAGACTTGAGAGACAGGAGTGGGTTGGGATTACTTTTCTACTTCAGCTTTATTTGTGATCTCTCTTATAACATGTTTTTCACGCCCTTGTTGCCTGGTTTTGAAACTCACATGTGTCATTTTCCCTTTCTCTCGCTGAGACGCGTTACCTTCCATCTCCCTCCGCCGTGTTTGCGCGCGGGCCTTTCAGCCGGCCCCTGGTTGTCAACTGATTGTAGATAATTACAGCTATTTGACTGCAGCTTTCACAGCCAGTCCTTTCTGGAGCTACTTACAGAGGGAGAACATGCCAAGCGGAGGCACTTAACTGCCTCTGCGGGTAACTACAGGCCCAATGGCACAATGAGTTTGACAGAATATTAATCATACGTCTGAACAATGTGCTTATGCATGTAATCACACGTAAAGCTGATCTATATGAATAAAATCAATATCTTAATGACAGCACTGCAGCTGGAGAACAGACAGAAATGTGCAATATTGGTGCATTTGGTGCTGCAACGTATTACTGCAGCAAAATACTAATCTTTGTTTAAAATTTATATTCAATATTCAAACAGAAATAGAATAGAACCTGTCTTTATTGTTGTTTTTGCAAATGGATGTTAAAAACAGTGGCTCTTAGTGTGAATGTCTTGATGGTATTCGAGTAAAATAGTAGCACAGCCGCATTTAATTAGTCTCAGTGGAAACCAGGTTCCGTCCTCAGTTGACTCGTCTGTTCTCCCGCATATTATGAGCCCAACGCTGGTTTGAAGGAATGTAATTGTTCTCGAGCCGTCATACATTAGCTACATGCCTCTCAGCTCGGTGCTATATCCAGAACAGTAGGAGTGAGTCAGACCCCGAGTCTTTCTCTGTCTCCCTCACTCTCTCGCTGCCTGACTGACATTTTCCTTCCCTTCCCCTTCTTTTTAGCCCGTTGTCTTCCCTGTCCTTCCTCCTTCCTTTGTTATCTGCTGCTTACATAAGTCGTGTTTTGTGCAGTGGCGGCGGAGACTTCAGGACTCGTCACCACCCTTGCTCAACAGGACCCCCCCCCCCCCCCCCACACACACACATCTATCTGTCTGTCTCCTTGTTTCGTGGGGGAGCTGTGGCAGCTGCACACTTGACCGCAGGCAAAAGTGTATAATAGCAAGAGAGATCAAAGCAGAGAAAAAAAAATAAACACATGCAGTTTCTCCATCTCCTGTATCTCACTTGACATTTGTGGCGTGGCCTGCTTTAAAACAGGGCCCAAAAGTTCAAAGCAATATGCAGTTTTTATGTGGTTTTTGTTATATAGATCTATTAGTCTGGCTGCAGACATTGTCCATTTTTCATCATCTGCCAAGTGTAAGCCTCCATTAGTTGCTCGGTTTTTAGGCTCCACACCAGCACCTGCATGGGAAGGTTGCACCAGCTAAAGGATCCTGTGGTAATGGGACTGGAAAATAATGTAAGTAATGGGAAAATACCAAACTAGTTCTGAGCCACTTTTGTCAGTGATGTTATAATGTTGCTCTTTTTTTGAAGTAACCTGATGAAAATCTAATGTCATACCGCAGCGCTTGTGCGTTGCCGGTCTGTGATATATTTAGTTATGAAGCATCAGAGCTCTCTGCGCGACCAGCTAATGGAAAGACGCTTTGTGTGTGTTCGCTCTAGACGTTAGATTTTTTTCTCGTTTCTTGTATTTACGGGCTGTGAAATGAACCAGCCAGAAGAAAAGCAGCAGACGGAAGAACTGTGGAGCGAAATATGACGCTAAGTATACGATTATTGAACTGAAACATCGTCTCCTTCAGGCACATTCTGACAAATGGGCGAGCTTCACTTTTTTGTTTATCTCTGCACTGCAGGCTCTCAGACAAACCCCGGTGATTTCACATGCAGGCGCACATATGTGATTGTTATGCCCACTCAGTGTTTGCTGGCACGTAATGACAAATATCTTACTGCCTGTTTATTGAGTGTATGGGCTGTGATGAGAAATCAGGACAATTGTTCATGTCTTTTTTTCTTTAATGCTCAGAAGTTGTAATATTATTTATGTGAATTGCGCACTTACAATAACCTGACAACATACTGTAGAGAAGTGAAAAGTGACAGTTGACGAATGACAATTTAAGGCTATGTGTAGTTTTTGCTGCCTGCTGTTTATGATGGAGCACCTGCTGGATTGTGTGATCATTTGTGGGTCTCTTTCCAAGTCGCCCTATACCCGGTGATAAGAGGATGGTTAATGCAAAGCCTTGCAGTAATCACCCAAGACTGTTTCCATTTCAGCTCCCACGCAGGGGGCCAGAACGAAATACGATTACCATTTATTTTCTCAGTATACTTAGAGTGTGATAATTAACACAAACATAAGCTTCATTTGTCAGTGTTTTTTTTTTCTACATGCATGGAACGGCATGATGCTTAACCCAGTGCTGCCACTGTGAACGTAAACAGAGTTAAGAACGATCAACCTTTCTGCAGATCCGTCATGAAACAAAAACGATCTCTGCCGTCGCTGCCAGCACTCGAGCCCAGATAATAATTCACTGTGCGTGTGCTCTTTATAACAATAAGGCTCGTATACGCGCTGGCTGGCTGCGATGCCGCGACCCTGGTCTCAGGTGTTTGGTGGTCATGCCAGGCAGAAAGCAGCCCTGCCTGCATCAGAGCACATCATCCATCCTCCCCCTTCTCCGCTGGGAGATAGAGCTCTCATCACTCAGCCCTCTCCACGGGCCCTGGTGATTGGCTTATTATCTGATGTCCTGCACAGAGGAAGAACGGGCCATGCATCACTGCACGCGTATCTGCTTCCACACAAACACGCTCGTAAACACACACCCTCTGCGGCTTACAAAACCTACACAGAGGAACCTGGAGGGATGACACCTTTTTGTCTCTGTCAGTTGTAATAGTCCGGTGTCACATTACGCACACTTGGACAAGCGCTGCAGAGGAAGATACGAGCATCTGGAAGACGACGCACGACGAAACAATGCCTACGTTAATGCGGTGCCATTAAAGCCTGCCTGTTGTCATAACTACAGAAGGTACCTGGATGGTAAACAGCCAATTTACAAAGGACACGCAGCCATTTTTAAATGTCAAAGTCAATTTATTAGTCATTGTTAGTGCTGAGCGTGTGCAGCTCTGAGGGAGCGTTACCACGTCTGAGATAATAACTCCAGTGATGTCATTAGCGTTATATTGCCTTATGCAATATAACAGTATTATAAAAGTAGAGTTTTGGTAGTAAAAGTATGAGATGCTTTACTTTTGACCATTCTATTTAATCTTTGGACCTTGGACCGTCTCATAGTACAGTCTGATGCGCAGTGTGCCTGCTGTTTTTGTTTCTGTTTATAGAAAGGCACGTTGGCCATAGGCTTTCTGGCTGTTCATTTGGCTGAAGGCCCGGGCCAACCAGGATTAGCCCGCATGCCTTTATTTAAAACCATTAAGGGGGAAACGCCAATGAGACGAACCAGTTCCAGTGTAATATAGATGTAGACAGACAAAGCCAGGGAGAGGCCGAGTGGCAGCAGAGGCTCACGGGGTCCAGTGATTAGCATCCTGCTGCATCTCGTGTATGTATAAGATTGTGTAAGTGGTAGAGAAAGAGCCAGGCGTGGGCGTGTTGCTGCCTATAGCACAGAATACACTTTCCAGCCTGAGGTGATCGGCGGTAACGGCCTGCAGCTTCGCTCCCACGTTCCTTCTCTGTTATCCTCTTTACACAATCCTTTGATTTTCTGGCCTCTTCGCCAATCACGTCTCCAAATGCACTTTAATTCTGCAACCAATTTCATACTATATTTCTATCAAAGCCTCGGTTTTCTCTTCACTTCTACCCACTCACTTGTCAATCCTCCCCTACTTCACGCTTTAAATATTCTCATTTGGACCTAACTCTTTCAGGCGACTTAATCTCTACCTCTGCTGTGCTCCAGTCCCCAGTTTTTCCTGGATGGTTTGCTCTTTCAGTGCTTCATCCGTTCATTGCCTTCTCCCTGGCCTCTTTCAACCTGGCTCTAAGCCTTCCTTCCCTAACCCCAGTGTCCCAAGTACTTATCTGAGGGCCCGGAGAGCTTGAGGATGTGCGAAGTCCAGTATCCTGCATGTTTGTGTGCGTTGCAGAGGCTGACAGGGGAGCCCTAAGTAGAACCGCTGGTGATTAATGTGCTGTCCTTCCCCTCCTCAGGCAGATCGGACTTTCTGGGAGGTGAAAGGCAGCGAAGGACAGGAAGTGGAGCAGCAGGAAAGGGAAGTAAGCTAATGGAAATAAATTGCTCTCAATTAATGAACAACCTAGTCGTGTCCAGTACTGATGCCTGTACAAACTTTCCGCCCTTCGAGTTAGTGCACACAAAGTGGATGCGTGTTATACATCGTCAAGGCAGGACAGTCTAAATCTGCCTAAATGCAAGAAACTATTTGTTACAAATAAGCTGAAGCGGTTTTTCAGTCTGAGCTGTACAGTACTTTCTACTTTCAACGCTGAAATATGCTGAGGGGGGATTTATTTACTTGTGAATGTTCAAGCTGAAGGGCTGATGAAAAAGAAGTCTGTCGTCAGCCCAGGGTGAAGGCTTTAAAAGAGAGCTCGGGTGGATGAATGTGGTCATGAAGATATGTGATAAATATTTTTTTTTCTCTGGCTCGACTGCAGCATTACATCCTGTCGCATAGCACAATAGAGCAGGTGGATGTGCGGAGACATGCAGGAGACTTGGATATTAATTAAAACACACTTTTTCCTCTGCTTCCATTTTTATGTAACCACCCACTGCTCGTGTCCACTAAACTGGGAGGAGGGATGAGGATAAAAGGTTAGTGTGGCGGGAACAGAGGTAGCGTGAGAGAGCGATGGAGGTTAAAGATTAATAACAGCCTGGTGCCTCCGTAACAAGCTATTAAATATCAATTCAGGCAAATATAAACGGTCTCTGATACAAGAATGTATCAAACATGGTTTCATAACTACTGATGTGTTTGTATTGATAAAGGTATTCTGTGTTTTTTATAATACAACATAATTACATCAAACGGCTGTACATGCAGAAGGTCTTTAATGCGGTTACATATTGTCTGCAAATGATGTGGTTCATCTTATTTGCGGAAGGAGGGTGAGGTTCTGTAGCACAGGAAGGCTCGCTGCTGTTGCTGCTGCTGCGCTGCTCAGAGCTCCTGAAAACACAAAGAAGCTGCTGTTTATTGTGTCTGAAATATGTCGCTGAATCAAAGAGATGAGCTGAGGCAGCATCCTACCTGAAGGAGGATGTTTTCCACCACGAGCTGCCGCTTTTGCTCTTTTTTTCTCTTCCAGAGTTTGTCGAGCTCTTCGCTGGACCGGATCTCTCTGTGGGAGAGCGCTCTGTATCTCCGCCAGCTGCTTTCTAAGGATCTCCTCTTTCGTCCAGCACTCTTCTGCCTCGGAGAGAGAGCCCCTTATTAAATTGTTCCTCCTGCTTCATGAGCTCCTCCTCGATGCAAATGACCCTCATCGAAAAAGCTGATATTGTTCAGCCAGAACTTGGAGCTGGAGCTTTTCCCTGACCTCATTTCATGTCGCTTGGCTTTTGTTTTATAGTCAACTTTGCCAGCTGAGACAGATTTTTACCCATATTTATAGTGCATTAAATGAACACGATGCAACATAAAGGAGGTTTGTCCTCAGCTGGTAGTTGCTGTAGTGTATCCTCTCTCAGTTTATACAGACTGTTCTACATCTGCTGGCTCATATATGTCTCACACTCAGCAGAACAGTCATCATCACGTCCAAACACCTAAATCCTTTTTGGTGATCTTCCCCCCATCAGGGCTCAGAACACACATATTAGTACGAGGCTGCTTTCACTGGGTTTTTAATAAGGGCCTCACTCTTTTGATTCGACTCAGGTACAGTAGGCAGAGCTCTCCCATCAGTCGCTGCTGAACAACAACAACCTGTGAAAAGCAGATAATGGCTGAGCACTCACAGACCTAAAGGAAATCAACAAATCTTCCCCTCCGTTCCGGTTCTTTCTCTTCCTTCCATCTGTGGTCCCGGGCCTGATCGATGCTGAAAGGAAATGAAACTCCACAAAACAGTTAGGTGAGAGGGCCTCAGGTATATGCTGTGTATTGAAACATGAAAAAAAAATCTAATATGAAGAGCAAAAAAAATATGATGCAGTGTTGCCTGCTCTGGTTTCCCACCTGTCAAAAGCCATTTTCAAAGATCAATGTACGGAACCCCGTGCGCACACAAATTGCACAACGGCTCACTGCTAGAGATGCATAACCAGAGAAACTGTGTTTGCACCTCCGCGGAAACAATACGCGCTCCGCTGTTGCTTCCTGTAACCGTCTCATCTTTCATTCCTTTCACTTCTAGCCGGTACGTTCCAGGACTCATCTGTAACTCCGCTCCCAAATAACAGAGACAGTGTGAGGAACGGGAAAAGGAAAGTAATTAAGATGACTGTGCGCAAATACTATTCTACCAGTGTGAGCGTATTCATGAATAGAAAGTGAAGTTTAACCTGTAGGGGGAAAATAAGATTATGTCCATGTGCAACATCTTTTCATCAAGTGAAGTATGAAATATGAGAACAGAACAAAGAGGGTGAATGCTCAACAATGGCTCGTTTCTCTTCCCCAGAATCTTGACATATATATATTCTTGTCTCTGATATTCAGAGTCCACCAACAGTTGGATTATTTAATTTATATATTTATAATGAAACCAATATGTGGTTTTTGTGAAGCTACTGAAACATATAGTTTTACCCAAAGTCTCTAGAGATCCTGAATGTATAACATTATCTAGATCCTCAGCGTTGTGTCCAGTCACACAAAGGCAGCATGTTGCTGCTTGGTTAAATACCCAGAGTTTGTCCATCACCCATATGGCCTGGAGCATCTCCGTGACGGAATATTGCACGAGCGACTGTGACAGGTGCAGTGTTATTGGCTGTGAATGGAAATTGTTGCTTCACAGGGCGATGCCTTCTGCTTTCTGTTTATTCCCTCCGCTTTTCTGATAACGACATTCTATCAGCAGGCGATGGCGAGGAGTAGGTGATCTGCCGCAACCCTGCCACCAATCGACGCTCTCTCCGGCCGACGCGCGCCGCTGTTTCTGGAGTCAGCTCAGTGTGACGTATTCCAAGCGTGTGAATTCAAACGTGAAAGGTGAGTCAGACACAAAACTTATTGTCCTTTTGCTCCCCATGCGTTCTCCTGACGCAGTTTATCTGTGATGATCTCCTTGCTGCACGGGCCTCGGATGACTTCTAGATTTGATAATGGAGTTTTAATTATCTCATCAAAAGACCTCAGTGGGCCTTCTGGCCGACTCCTGCCTCAAACTGCTGCTTCCTTCTGGTAATACGATGTCCCTGCAGGACTCCTGACCATTAGAGCCAACATGAAAATGAGGAAGCAGTCAAGCTTTTCTTTCTTGATCTAAAGCCGACAGAGCTCTGAAGCCTGTATTAGGACGCACTCTTTCATCTTTTCCCGAATGTTAGCATTATGAGACAGGATCAAAAGCAAAGAGGCAATCAGACAGCAAACATCGGCTTTCTTTGCAAAAAAACACATCTTACAATAATGGAGTCCAACAAGTCCTGCACACACTCAAATTAAATAGGAGAACCCAAAACATTTCCACTATCAGCCACACAGCAAACATTCAGTAACACAATGAATGGACTGGAAGCCCGGTGGTCTCTGGGTGGAGGAGTAAAGACAGGTGGGGTACCTGGTATTTAGGCCACGCAAGGCTCACTTTATCCCCGTGTGAGGTTGAAACCGATGTAAACGAGCTTTTAAGCTATATCTAGTTTATCCCCTTCATCCCCCTCCTAAGCTGGGGATCCAGACAGTTGCTGAAGGCTCGTGCCTTTTTGGAGGAGAGGGGATCGTTTTGGGACGGCGGCCCAGATGCCCCTGATCCTCCGGCCGTCACGTCCGTCACTGTCTGGGCTGCCTTCAGGAATTTTCAAATTTCTTTGGCAGAAATATAATATTTTAAACATCAGGTATGAATTGCTGGTGTTAGAAAAGATATTTAGCATCTTTAATTGCAATGTCACACCTGATATTGAAGCCTCTGTCAATGTGAAACTAGTGGCTATTGGAATACAGTTGCCATGGTTTCTTCAGTCTTGATCATTGTTATATAATGTTATTGGTGGCTGGTTGCTGTGAAAAATGAACACACACACACACAGTTTGTGTTGGTAAATGTTGCTAACCACCCCCACATCCTTGTCCTTCCTCGAAGAGAGCAGCCTGAGGACAAACAACAGCTACTCTCGCATCATCTCGCTCTCTCTTGTATTCATCACACCCTCTCTCTTCATCACTCTCTCATTCCCTCCCTTGGCCCTTCCCTCTGCCTTCTCTGCCCTTCTTTCAGCTTTGTTGCCACCATTTTCACTCTCCCGCGCCCCAGTTCTCCTTCAATCCACTTTATCTCGCTCCAGTCGTAGCTGTATTGATTTTTTTTGCGAGGCCTCTCCTGTCATATCTCCATATCTCTTAATTTGCGCACTCAACTCCATCTCTCCGCCTTGCAGGGTTGTTTCCACTTTTACACACGCGCGTCATTTATATATCTCTAGCTATCTTCGTCAGGCGCACACTTCTTCTTATCTTTGTTTCCCTTCTAGATATGATTATTCTATGATTAATCTCTTTTTCTATGTTTCTGTCAATCTTCTCTAATACACACAACAACTTTCTCCCCAGAGCTGCAGCCCACTCACTCCTGAAAACATTTTGACACTCCTTTTCATCTTCCCACTCCTCACCTTTCTTTTTATGTCCGAGCTTCTGTTGGGACTTTCTGCTGGACTTCAGACAAACTGGCTGTGGCTGCCTGCTGTGGCTTCTGTGCGAGGTTGTGTGTGTTCGTACCTTCAGGGCACCAGAGTGTTCGGAGGGCAAAGCGCTGATAATAGCCTTTTCTCTCTGATGGCATCACTGAGCCACATACATTGTGTGTCACCGCCAGGCACACGCATCGCTTAAACGCCAACAATCTCACATCTTCTTGACCAGTCGTCTGTTTCCTGTGATTACAATATCTGAGGAATTTCTCAAATTTACCCTAAACATCGATGTGTCTTGAAGTTCTGGAGAGAAATGTACAATTTCACAAAACACACCTGAAGCTGCTTGTTCTTACTTTAATGACGAATGTGATCAATGTGAGCAGATGATACAGTTGGACTTGGAAGAGAAACCCATACATGTGTTTCACACTATAAAGATATATAATTTTTTTCAGGGTCATAGCTTTGTAACCTTTCTTATTTTGGAGTGAGTGAAGTAAGGATATTGTGTATTTAATTATATTGTCTGCACTTGAGGGATATCAGTGTTACTATATTATGGATGGACTTAAAGCTACTCTAGTCATTACATTTATATAAGGCTAATAATACATACAATAAGTGGGTGTGAGTTGGTAGAACAGGCTGCAAACCAACAGAGAATTTGTAGTTGATTCTTTTTTTGCATTTGACTGTTTTGGTCCATTGCTTATCATCAGCATCATTTACAGCAGTGGCAGGCAGCTGTTTCCAGAGGAATGAAAAAAGAAAAACCAGCGGTGTACTACTCGCTCCACATAATAGACAAGCAAAATAAAGAGCATGGAAATAATTAACAGCTAATTAACACCAAAAATAAAGCCAAAAGGAACCCATCCATAGGGTTTTAAGAAAAACGACTCAGAAAGGAAGCTAGTGTCTATTTGTGCCAGCTGGATATGCAAATAGGATACTGTTAACTTGCTGAGACACACTGGACATACTATAGCCCTCAGGCCAATCTGAAGCCGCATGGCAGTACTCTGGAAAAGCGCCAAACGTGTGATGAAATGGGTTCATCTGTTCAGCGCGGAGGACGATGCGCAGAACAGCCAATCAAAACCTTAATGTCTGAGGCCCGTCTCCTCCCCCATCACCTGCCTAGTCTTCTTCATCACCGTTTAGGCGTCCCCCTCAAACCACCGTTCGCTTCTTCCGAACAGTCCCCTGCTCCCACTTTCCACCCGGGTCACGTCTCATTTGCTTCTTGTTTCCCTCCCACTCTACTCCTGTTTTGCCTTTCATCTTGCTCCTCTCTCACAGCACGTGATTCCTTTTTGATATCCTACATGTGTCTATCGTCCGTTGCTCCAGCTTTGCCTGCTTCCGCCCTCACTGTTTCTTTTCTTCCTTCATTTTCACCATTGCTTTAATACCCCCCACTCCACACACACACACACACACACACACACACACACACACACACACACACACACACGTATCCTCCCCCTGCTCACCACCCTGCTCACGTCCAGGTCTGTTTCCACTGATAAGACTCTCAGTAACACCCACACACACATACACACTCACACAGAGATAACAATGTTCCTTTGCCCACATAGTTAGCATCACAGCTAAGTGCTATTTCTCTCTTCCCTAATACCGTTGCTAATGAATGTGTCATCAGCGAGTTTTCTTTCAGTGCCAAATTGGAGAAGTGACTAGACAAGACAGGAAAAAAATGAAAAGAGGGGAAAACAAAAGAAGATAAAATGTTCTTTCTTTCTTTTTTCTGAATCCATTTTGTTGGGGCTGCACTGAAAACAGAAAACAGAGTTATTACCTGACATTTCATGGCTGGCTCAGGTGGAGAGAGCAGTGAATAAGTCGCTCTATCAGAGGCCACAGGCTGAGCTACAGGGAAGACATCATATTATTGTCAGATAAAGAGTTTCTGCCTGAACACCAACAGTAAATTAGAAAAACTAGTGAGAAGGAATCAGCTCTTGCAGTAGATAATCTTGATCATCTTAAACATATTGCATACAAGTGTTTTAACTCCAGAAATAAAGTAGAAGAGAATACAATAAAAAAGGTATTGTAGCTATTTGTTAAACTGAAGATGAGAAACACCTGCTGACATTACACGTTGCTGAGTCATGTCATATTATTAGGACAGTGAAGGGCCTAGAGTTTGAATATGACAATCTTGAAAAGAATTCCCTTGTGTAGTAAACATATTTCTGATGAACCCTGTACCACTGGGTTGTAGTGAGGTAAGCTGAGACGTGCTAACTATCTGGTCTGTTCAGAGCAGCAACAGCGGTGCTCAGCAAAAAGCAACACGTTACATAACAGTGTTGGATTATATACGATATTACTTTACTTAGCTTAAATTCAAACCTTTGCCTAAAAACTTTAATTTAATTAATTAAAACATCCTAATCCACTTAAAACGCAAGGATTCAATCAGAGTTTGGGAATCGAGCAAGTGTACAGTTTAATGTAAAGCAGCTTTAAGCCCTGTCAGACTGTGAGGTTCCCTGTAAAGAGTAACCTGATGAGAAACAGCTCAGGTCACATGAGAAGTGTGTGATATATCGCGGTGTCACCATAGTCGTCCCATTTGGCTCTAGACCGTCTGACTGTTGAACTGGCAGAAATGTGAAGAAGTCGCCAAACATAACAAGACTGTGATTAGCTTCATGTTTTCTGCTGATGGGGAAAAACGTACGTACAACAAAAAGAGGGACCATCATAATTCATGCATGTTAAAATCTAATTTCCTCTTTCTGTGCTGAGATATTGTTCTTACAATGGAATTCATTTGCATATCTTAAGGTAATGAAGTATAAAGGTGACAAAGAAAGCTAAGTGTGAGCATAATAATTACCTCAAGTGGAGTTGATGATAATGAAAACCAGCTCAGTTCGCCGCTGTTTTAATGTATCTGTGATGAACAAACTGGCAAATTCTTTAAAAAGTTTTTTAAACTCAGTGTTTCATTCGTAGGTCATGATATATTCCATCCAAGTCCTCTGATGCATTTTAATCTGGCATACAGTCACAATTCAAATGTCACCGTGTTCTGTCCTAAATGTCAGTACAGATGAAAAAACAAAACTTTGAGGACCACACTTTTACTTTTACTGCCACCGGCATCGGATTTTTTTACTTCTTCATGTTTACATTTGCATAAATACTTCTGCTACCCACAGTCACAGCGTAACAATATCTGCATGCACTCACGACGAAACCCACAAGGACGACTCCGCAGAAGGCAGAGCCACGAAACAAACGCTAGATCAGTCAGTGGAGCTGAATGAAACGATTTCATGACCTTGAAGCAGAAGGTGTAGTTACGGGAACGTGTGGCTGGTCCAGAGCAGTTTGAGAGAATAAACAGATGCGCAGCCACAGCCTGATTAGAGCTGAACAATTATTATTTAGTTTTGATTTTGTGTTTTGATTAAATAATTACTGTGTCGTTAAGAGATAAATTCCAGCAATATAAAAGCACCTGCTGCTCTGGATGTTTCGCTCGCATGCCAGGCCAAATATACCAGAACCGGCTCAAATAACAAACGCTGCATCACATTATGTTACAGTCAGATCTCTGAATGAGTTTATAAGGTAGTGAGGAATTCACAGTGAATTCAAAATGACTATTTATGAATAATACTTAATAATAATAATTCTAAATTACAATAATACAATACCTTAAATGTTTAGTCTGGCAGGATGTTATTTTGCATGTTGAGCTGCAAAGAATAACAACAACCCTCACACTCAAGAGGGTTAACAGCTGGTATCAGACGCTGGATGGGCTTTGCTCGGGATGTGTGAACCTGCTTCTCCGCTGTGACGACGAGGCATCTGAATATAGACTGAATATAGGATTGCGATGCTGCAGCTAACTGCTCTGAGTCTTGTCTTGTGTTTAGGCTGTTGGTACAGGTCAGCGCACAACAAAAAGGCGTCTGAAATATCACACCAGGTGTGAATAATGAACAGAATGATGAATGCTGACCATTTAGCAGCTTCAGGTTCGGGGGAGCTGCTTTTGTTCACGCAGGCAAAGCTGTTCAGGACTCTTAATTACAACCAGTTGTATGTTGTGTATCTTTCTCCGCTGTGACGCACGCAGACTGTCTTTGTGTGAGGACTGAAGTGAATAATATTGGTACAGTATCGATGTTACTGTCTGAACACAGTGAGCGCACAGGAGGGACGTGGGCTGTGCTGCAGACGAGACGGAGACGTTTGAATAACAGGAGGACGTTTCTCAGGTGAATCTCCCAAAACCTGATGCTAATATTTTAAGTTCGTACCATAGCGGCAGGTCAAGGAACTGGCTCAGGGGTTGGAGTGGTAGGTGTTTGCTGGACATGGCCTCCACCAGGCATCACGGCATGCCTGACCTCTGACCTCTGGCCTCTGGGTCGCAGGCCAGACTTCTTTTCTGCAATGAGCTGTTAACTGACCGCAGGGGCAGTCCGTCAGGCTAGAAGAGCGTGTGTGTGTGTGTGTGTGTTTCGGTGCCCTGTGATCTGATTTACCCTGACAAGGCAACAGGACCAAACAATAAAAATGTCTATTTTCTCTCTATCTCATTCGCTCCCTTTCCCTGCGTGCTTCTGGCAAAATGGGGGAGGTGATTAAAGAGAACAAGCCCACTGGAAGAATGACATTCCCAAAGAGTCATTTTTGGAACCTAAATCCCTCTTTTGTGTGTTTTAAAGCTAGGGGGCTATATCGGGAACGGTTTGGTGTCATTTGGCTCCGTAATGCTGCTGAACGACTACTCAAAAGACCTAGAATTTAGCACATGCTCGTGTCCTTTATTCGGATCCTTTGCAATCTCCCCACAGTGGAATTGGCTTGGATATTGTAGCTGTTGCCAGAAATGATGTATGTCCTTGATTTTATGAATTGAAGTGAACAGTGTGAAGGGGGTTTTATCTATTAGACAAACACCAACCTAGCTCTGTCCTTTCACGTGTCTTACTTCCAGTCTCTCCGTTCTCCCCCACGCCGGACTGTTTAGAGAGACTCCCTAAGCCGCACGCCCGGCAGCACACTGAACTGTGAATCCAAACAGCCGGAGCCGCGGCAGATAGACAGTGACTGAGGGCGGGGAGGGAGGGGAGTGCGAGATAAAGAGTGAGAGGAGCGAGAGCGAGGGAGAGAGCGAGATGAAAAGCATGCTAAGTGAGAGAGGTGCTCATACTGGAGGAGGCAGAGGCAGCAGCTACAGCAGCAGCGCACTTCTTCCGTCTCCTCTTCCGTCATTCCACGCTAGTGGAGATGGAGGGTGCCCTGACCCGCTGAGGAGGACTGTCCGGAGGAGAAGAAAACCTCTCATGAACCGCCTCCATCCCCCCCTTCCTGTGAATGCCTGGATCATTTATTCTCGGGACATTAACCAATAAGGGGTGACGGGAAGTGTGTACACTCTAGTCTGCCGGAGGGAGGGAGGGAGGGAGGGCGAAGGAGAGAGAGGAGAAGGGATGAGTGGCAGTTTTGGTACAGCTGCCCATGCCAGAGTCTGAGGGCGAAACAGACTGAGGGAGACCTGGGCAGCGGAGGGCCGCCACGTGTGGAGCGCCGTCGGCAGCTAGCGAGCCAAGACGAGAGGAAAACAGCTTTGAATACGCACACGGCCGGACAGATGAGGAAGCATCGAGGACCGTGCTTCAGTCCTGGGTACGTCCACTCACGCTGCACGCACTCAGACATACAGCTGTGCAACTGTTGTGCTGCGTCTACACTAAGCAACAGCTCTGACACACTGGAAATGCAACAGAGCATGTTTGCGGATCTTCAGGGTTGATGACTAGCCTCCCTGACAAGTCTCCCTACTTGCCCCGAGACACTTGCAGCGAAGGAAGCAGGACAAGGACGAAAGATAATGTGCGCGTCTCAGTGTGTGTGTGTGCCTGGTCGTGCTTTCCCTCCTTCTGCGTCTTCTGTTTCATTACTGGAACCCACTCGAAGCCTTTCATAATGGGTGTTGGGAAGCTGTCAGAGTGATGCATGGAAATAAAGCTCTACTGGTGGAATGTTGTCATGTCGCACCTCAGCAGGCGCATTAAACATCACACGCTCCGCTTAACACTTGCTTCCGTGGCGATTAGTCTGCAAAATGACATTAACTTTTCTTCGCGAGTTATTGGTTCTGCTCGTAGCGTTCGGTCGTAAATCGAGCGCGATAAAACGTGAAGGGCTGGACTTGAGCGGCCGCAGGAATAGAAGCTGGAGTCAGGACTTGTTTGTTCGCTCTGCTCTGAGACCTGTAAGGCTTCATTTACCCCACGCTACGCTGCAGGATGCCATGTGCGGTAATATGACATGTGTGGCCATTTGTTATGTCACGTTGTGGCAGGGCGCACATGGCTTATGCCAGCAGGTTTGCATTAGGTGCATTAGTCAGCTGCTCCTGTTTATCCACATGTGACCCCCCCCCCCCCCCCCCCCCCCCCTTTGCCTCTTTTCCCACCATCTTCCTTCGTCGTCCGTTTCCAATTATAAGCTGTCACCTCTCTCAGTTTCCTCCTGATCCTATCTCCCGTTTCATTCTCTTCTTGGCGATTACCTTTACCCCGGACAGCGCGGCTGGCTAGTTTTCTGTCCGTCCTCTCACTCAAAGTGAAGGATGGACGGGGGATGATTCCATGGACTGTTTTCTTATGGTTGTCTGCACCAGGCAAAGCCTGAAAGCAGCAGGCACTTTGTTCTAACTCCACACCCCATAGATCAAGAAAAGAGATGTACTGTAGATGTGAAATAGCTTAAGGGGGCGTTCAGTGTGCAGCAGAATTATGCCTCTAATCATGCAATCAGCTCATTATTTCCTGTTCCTCATTAACTTGTTTGGGTTTCTAACTTTATCGCTGCTAGCAGTCTTGTCTTCCTCTGAGCAGAAATTAAAAAAAACACAACCCAGACAGAGCTGGGAGGCAGATCACTCCCAGCATATGGGCAAACTTGCTGTTGGCATTTGAGGATGGAGAGACGTTGCCAAAGAGCTGAACCCCCCCTGAATCCTGACCTTTGTTCGTTTGAGACTCAAACCACGCTCCATCTACCTTTTTTTATATATATTATTTCCTTGATCCCACCTCATAACCTTTACTCTGACAACGCAACTCGCGCACGGGTTTTTGTGACGGCTACCTGGAGAAACGTCGTCTTTTCTCCTGCGAAGCCTTGAAAATAGTGTGAAGAGCCAGATGGACACTCTGATAGTGAAAATAAGACGATGTTTAGGGAAACGACGCGGTGAACAGAAAGAGCGAGATGAAAAGACTGAGATAACGTTGCACTGAAAAGATTCAGATAATAACGGCAAACAAGTGAAAGGAGAAGACAGGTGAGAAAATAGATCAGAGGGAGACGGAAAAATGGGAAGCTGTGGGTGAAAATCTTTGGCCTTGGTGTTGACAGGTGTTGATTGCTGATATCTTTCTCTGGGGAGTGGACACAGCAGCAAAGTGAACACTTTGAACCCCCCTCGAGGAAAGAAGGTGAAGAAAAGAAGCTCACAGACAGACGCAGGAATCAAAGGCTGTTCGGTTTATTTATAAAAGCTGCGTCATCTAGTTATATAATTATTGGCGTATTCTTACTGTATATGAATGATACAGGCAACCGTCAACATTGACCTTACAGCCTTTTATTAAAATTACTCCAATAGTGCCCTGTAGACCAACACAATCACACATATCGGCTCGTCTAATAAGTTCAGTTCAGTTTAAGGCAGGAAGGTGTGTTTACAGCGTGAGTACATTTGATCGTATCCCTCAGGAACGATGACCAAATCGTACGGCTCTAAACCCTCACAGGAGATGTGAGCATGTTTCTAAGACAACGCGAAGCATCAGTGTCAGGTAGCTGGGTTTTGATTATGAAGGTGACTGGATGTGCAGTGTGTGGGTGTTTTTTTGAGGTCGGTGAGCGCGTGTGTGCAGGAGGAGGGTGCTTGACCTTGAGAAATGCACCGAGGGTCTTAAGGACGCTCCTGCACGGAGGACTGCTGCCATTAGATTGCCGGATGGTAATTGTGGTGCATTCACGGACAAGGTCAGAGACGCACATTCCCGTCGCCTCCAGCTTCCCCCCACACACACAAACACAAACACACGGTAAAACAGACTTGATTAACGCGCGGAGTGTTGAGAGGCTCGTGTCTGCAAAGGAAGCAGCTGCACAAAGCTGAGTTTAATGGTTTAATGCTCTCAGTATCGTTCAGCGCAACAGTGCGAGTGGGTTTGTAATATTGTGAGGGAGTGAGCAGCACCGTGTGTGTCCATGAAGGTTATTAGGTTCGAAGGTGCCGCCCGCCGGTGTTGTCGTACATGTACGTTTAAAATAAAACCCAGTCAATAAAAATGTGGGCTTCGATCTCGGGGCAAACAACCAACAGTCCTCTGCAGTCTCAGTATCCTTCACCGCTCTATCACGACCTCTAGACCTTCTCCCTCTCGCCTCTCGCCTTTCATTTATTCCCTACCTCACAGTAAAATATTCTCCCTCACACTTACCCTGTTTTCCACATTCTGCCCTTTCACTTTCCATTTCGCCTACTCTAATTTAGTTTCCCAGCAGCATTTTCTCAGACGTGACCCCCAGGTCTTCAGATTCTGTTGTTCATTCCTCGTCTCCTGATTTTTCTTTTTTTTCTCCCTCTCCCTCAGCTGTTTGTGTCTGATAGGGAAGTTTATAGGTCACCTAGTATCTCTTGCTTAATTCTCATAATGAAATACTACTTAGCTTTGCTTCATTATTCAGTCTGATGCGACCGCCCTCCAGCCACTGCTAATCACCTCAAAACAAACTCTAAATTTAATTTACTGATGACTGAATCTTCCTTTCAAATTACAAATATTGTGCTGCGCTAAGTCCTTGAAGGCAGCACCACTGTGATCGCTGAGTATTCAGTGGAGGCACAGACTTTTTGGGTTATTTTCAGATTTGTGCAGGAGGTGGTCTTGGACTGAGAAAGCTCATTGATTTTGTCAACTGTAGTCACCGATTGCATTTTGTGTGAAGCCAATAAAAAGCGATTCACAGTCGGCTCCATGTAGAACTCTGCTTTGCTGACTGTAAATAATTTTCAAAATGTCGTCCAAGTATTGAACGGATGCTATTAGAAAAAAACTGTAATTATATAAACTTTACAATGTTCAGCTGAAGAAAACAGGTAAATTATCTGCTGGGGTCAGGCAGCTTTTCACTGCAACATCACTTAATTGCTGCCAACATCTGTTCACATCAGAGTCTTCCTGTCATGACCATCAAGCTGAGCCGTGGACGCATCATTTTCCTGCCAGCTATGGTCCTCAGTTCAGCACGTTTAATTCCGCTGGTGTTCAAGCAGCTGATGTCCAATAATGTGGTGAGACAACAGTTTCAGGCCACAATCCTTCGCTGATTATTTTAGAAGTACGTACAGCACAGCTTGAATAATATGCTGAGATGATCGTCGCGTTTTCAGGTGGTGAACTGTGAAGTGAGGACCCCAAGCGGGTGAATAGCTCACGTTCAAGCTCCAGCTGGATCCTTAGAGCTTTCAATCACACCTTTATAGTCTGGTTACACTACGGTACAACTGTCTGGAGTCTCGCGTTTGAGGCTGGGCTTTGGCATCCTTGACGCATCACCCATTATTTACTGACCTTATGGTAGTAAATGATTTGGTCTAGTGGTCACGAATGACGCGGCTTTAGTGAATTGTTTTGTCACAAACGATGTCAGCAGATAAATCTCTCTTCCCTGCTGAAAACGTGAACTAAAATAGAAACGTAGCACGAGAGGCAACCACTGGAACGTTATTATTATCTGTAAGTTTCCTAACAATATCCATAATTATGCACGTTATATGAAAATGTCAATAGAAAAGGTGCTAATGATTTTCCACTCATCGTGTGTTGTAACAAGACGAGTCATGCTTCTGAGATTTCATGAAACATTTATGTGGGTCATGGTGTTTTTGGCTCTGCTAATGCACAACGATGTCACTGCGCTTTACTCCATGTACGTGTGTGTGTATGTGTGTGTGTGTGTGTGTATATGTGTGTTAATTTAATGTCAGGGCAGGTTTAAGAACATCACCTCACGTTTTAATAATGACACCACACGAGATGGAGGCCTTCCACTTGTCTTCGCCTTCACCACTTGTCCTCCTCTGTGTATGAGAAAAAACGAAGCGCGTGTGTGATTAGAAGCCCTTTCTGGTATTTTAAAGCTGTTTGGCCTAAAACTCAGACGTATAGTAGTCGCCAGGTTTCTGTTTAGTGTCTGTCTCGTAGTGTTAATGTAAATGTGTGTGTGTGTTAACATCTAATGCCATCTGTAGAGCAGACCTCTGGGGCAGGGGGGGACGTTGTTCATTAGCTCTAACTGCATGAGTTCTAGGCAAGAACTCAGTGTCAGCGTGTGTGTGGGTGTGTGTGTGTGTGTCACGATCTTTACACACGTCCATCAGTTTCACTTGTGTGCTTCACTTCCCTGCTCTGCTCTCGTCCCTCTTTCTTCTGTGAGCCTCAGCAGATGAACTGCCTTCTGAGCCGTAAGGACTCTGTTAATGAATGCTGTACTGCTATTGATTTCTCCTCTGATCCCACGGTTTGTTCTGGCACAATACA
The DNA here is from genome assembly GCA_030770545.1 of Macropodus opercularis. Classification (NCBI taxonomy): domain Eukaryota; kingdom Metazoa; phylum Chordata; class Actinopteri; order Anabantiformes; family Osphronemidae; genus Macropodus; species Macropodus opercularis. Next base: position 5,586,921 of record CM061105.1, read on the forward strand.
AATCACGTTTTCCTGCGATGTGGAGAGCGCGGCCCGGCTGATGGAGTACCGCGCTCCAGTCCTGCAAACGGGACTTTAATGCTTCAAGTGTTTTTCCTTGAACACTGTTTACTTCTCCCTGTGGAAATTAAACTGTGATATCTTCTATGAAATACTGAGAGAGAAATTGCCAGAAAATAAATATTTTGGTCGTGGGGCTGAAGCAAAACCCAATTTATATCAAAAGAAAAAAACGATTATTAAGATTTAGAACCGAGTTGAAATTTGAAAATTTAACCTTGCTAAAAAATTTCAATTAATACAGGAATGTGGTCGTTTAACTGGAGTATTTTTTGTTTCAACAGACAATGCAGCTAATATTAATTTGGTCCGAACATTCTTTATATAGCTGTGTGACCTTTGTGTAATGTGCTGAGGTAACACAATTACTGATGATATTCTGGGTCCTTGCTGTCACCACATTCAGATCCATAAAAAGACGCGACGTGAGCTAGACCACTGACGTTTACACACACGCGTATAGACTTAGCCAATATGTAAATAATACTGGAGTGGAACTAAACGTCATTCGTAAGCTGAGTCACTTGTTAACCCAACTGGCCGAGCCTCAAACTTGATCGTTTTTCACGGAAAACCATCCACACCTATGGGGAATTTAGAGCAGCAGCAGAATTAGGGAACTGACCTGACTTCATGTGTTTAGTCTGTGGGTTAAACACACTGACGTCACAGAATTCATTTCAAGGTGAGCTCAAACCAAAGCGACAGGTCTCCCACACTCGAACAAGACACTAATCCTAACCAGCATTGCGCAAACTTTCTGAAGAGATAAACAGAAGGTTTAAGGAGCTGGATGTCTATGAATGCTCTTCAACATCAGTTCAAAACCCACAGTGACCCACAAAATGGTTTTTGTGTTTAGCATTTTGCCATGCTCGTTACTTTGTGTCGTTTTTCTGAATATGAATTCATTTGTTTGGGTGAATGTAAATGGGCAGACTTTGTGTGACGTCCTCAGTAACGACCCGCACACTCACACTCATACTCACGCACACGTGCACATTGCTCTGAGGGAGCACAGATTCAGACATTACTTCTGCCTCGCTGCTACACAAACAGGCTTGCAGACGCCCGGGGACTGCGCATGGGCCGACACACGCGCAGACACTCGTGCGCGTCACCCTTCCTGCCGGACTGGAGGCATGTTGGAAGTCACTTGGGGATGCCAGCACACATGTGTCGCTTTGTCCTCTCTGTGTGCCACATATGACAGAGAGGCCGGTAATCGTGTAAATGTACATAAAATGTGTTGTGGAGCTAAAGGTTAACCAGCCCTTTAAAATGAAATCAGTCTTTGCTCTTTGCTTTACATCTCGTATCATGTGCTTCAGTGCGTGTCGCCCTCTGTGCTTTTCACCTGGTTTAAACTGGGCCAAGACTTCTTCCCTTTAGCAACGCAGTCGAGCTATTTGTTAGCAAATAAAGCAAATTGAGGAGAAAGGAGGCAAATTATGGAAAATAGAAGCATTTGCACTTCGGCTGTTAAAGAGAGAGATGAACAGACAGAAGCTGTTCATTATGGTGCCGTCCTGCGTGTCCCCTGACTCAGTTTGTTTCAGCAACTTGTTAAAGTGATTGTTGCTTGTTTAGAGAACAAAAGCCTGTGGCAAGTTGCTTCTTTTCTTCCTAACTGTCATGTCTTGCCCTCTGTAGACTTTCTGGTACCTTGTTTTCAGCAAACAGCCCAATTATAAGATGACCCAGCTTTTCCAAGCGGAAGACTTCGTGAAGATCGGAAACACTTGATCCGACGATGCTTGTTGGGGAACTTTCCAGAGATCCTGTTACTCGTGAGAGAAGATATGATTCTTAAAACCTTTTCTACTGTAAAACAGAATACACGCATTGCTCGCACACTCTCCTGTCAGGCTCCTAAAGCGACTGAAATCATCTTCTCTAGCCGGTGGCATTTTGTAGACATTTTTATCTCCGTATGCTCCTCTTCATGATACCGGTGATTGATGATTCAGTTCATTTCTGTAGATGTCGGGAAACACTCTCTATTTATTTCCTTCCTGGCAAAACACTGCTACACAAGCTGTAAAATACTAACATTTCACTCAGTATGTATTCAGAAATCGTTGATCACTCCTCTGCTTTTTGGTTTCCGTCAACATCGAAATGTTGTGTCAGCACATTTCACTTCAACCTCTTCATATCTTTTAATAATTTAATGAACCTTTACCCCTCCATCCTCAGCTCTCCCTCTGCTCCTTCCTCACTTTCTGGCCCTCACAACTTGACCTGAACCCTCGACTGCCTCTCTTCCTCCTCTTCCTCCTCCTGCTCCATCTACTTCCTCTTAAACATCGAGTCATGAATTTATAATATGAATCAAAATAGAGCAATGACTCTTTGTCCCTTTCCCTGCATGTCATTGGTCTAGAATGAATAATTCAGCCGTGGCGGTTGAAATTAGGATCAGGGAGAAAAAAAGAATTATTTTGGATCCACGCTATTGGGGCTATTTTGGACGGCGAGCTGTCAGCGCCTTTCCTGTAGCGCTCACTCTTTCTTCTCGCTCTCTTTCCACTTGCTTGCTCTTATTCCTCCCACCTGTTCACTTTCTACCATGTGGAGATAGAAGAGGATCCTCTCTGTCTTCTCTGTCCTTGGGTAGGACTGTGTGTACTAAGCAGATAGGAAGGGGACGGCAGTGTGTGTGTGTGTGTGTGTGTGTGTGTGTGTGTGTGTGTGTGTGTGTTCCTTTGTACTGTATGTCTGTGTTGATTTCTTCCTGTACCAACTCAAGTAAATAATAATTGCGCATGTTTTGCTGGTTTAAGTTTGTTTTTCAAACTTGTCATCTCACTGTCTTTGATGCCTGTTTGAAGTTTGGAGTTCGTAAGATACTGATGCACCTAAATGAGCCTCTGCCTTAATTTTAGGATACTTCACATAAAGGAATTGGCAGAGGGGAGAATACTTGTCGCTTCGCATCGCATGTCCTGCTTGGGATGCAAAAAAAGGGCAGTGACTGAGTCGCGAGCAATCTAATAACGGTTGGAGGTTAAGCCAGAAGCCTCCAATCCGTCACCCACCTACACAGAAGCTTCATATGGACCAAAACAAGGACACACGGACTCTGTGCTCACATAAGGTCGATCATACACTCGAATACGCACACATACATACAGATGCACACTTGGATGATTATTCTTGGCCTCCTGCGGCATCACTGAAACTTTTCAGCCATGACCTCGCTAAGAGGAAGTGAGGGACCAAGACGAGCATTAGAGGGAGCGAGTACGGGAGATGGAGAGAGTCCTTGAATTTTAACCGGACGCTCCCAGGGGAGAACTCCCATCGTCTCTGTGTGTCTTCAGTCCCACAGCTTCCTATAGGAGCCCAAGGACCCTGGCTGCTATAGCGTTCTCAGAGGGAAGCTCATCTGTCTTCACTCACTTTATAGCTGCGTCTTAGAAGAAAGATCATTTGATGAATCAGCGGGAAGGGGGTTCTGTTATCCGCTTTCAGAGCTGGGTAATGACATTCCTCTAGCAGAGGATGTACTAGAGGATAAATGTCACTTTCAGCTATCGGTAATGTAATCAGGGTTAGGAAAGTGTGTGTTTCACTTTCACTACACACATTTCACACCGAGATTGCTTTGCACCGATACAAAACTGCCGACACTGGCAGCAAAATAGCAAAACGACTCCAACACACATGTTTCTAACGGCCAATGAAGCAGGATAAAAGCAGATAGAGAGGCAGAGGAAGAAGTCTGTGTGAGGTGGTGGACAAAGAGCAACTATGACGCCTTGTCCTTGTTCATGCGATGAATGTGAGGGAAGCAGGACAAAGAGTCCAACCCAATTTGAGAAGAAAAGGGACCAGGTAATTATGTCTTGGCGTACAATACGTGACACAATATTCAGTAATGTTTATTACAGCGCTATCATCACTGGATCTGCACAGTGTGTATGTAGACGTAGTTAATTTGTGAGAGAAGTCTGGGGTTTTGTGAATGTTTGGATTTGTGTTTAAAGTTTTGAGAAGTGGAGGAATGTGTTTCAGCAAACAGTTCTTTTTTTCACTAGTACTTTACATTCAGCGATGAAGTCTGTTGCATGACCGAATAATTATTATGATGAGGTTCACTAACATGTAGTTCAGTTGCAGCTAAGAATATGTCTGACTGGGCGTCAGGGTTGTGGCTCACTCACTGTTTTGATTTCTTTTGATTTGTTTTCCATGTTCCTAGATTAAAGTCCTTATTTTGTGGCTATAATATGAATACAATGCTATTAAAGGAAAAGTGTCATACAGACGCTAGTGTGCACACACGTTCTGTATGTAGGTGCACATGTGGACGCGTTAATAGAAGCTGTCACGCTGTGGAGAGTCCAGATACGATGCTGTCAATCACCACATCGACCGTGAAGCGACATGATCACTGCCCGCAGCTCAGCTCCCGTTTTCATCTCCTCATCCACGTTCTCTGCATGTTTGCTACATTGTCCTCTGTAATCGCCGTCGTCTGTCTTTTCTTCCTCCTCAGCACGATTTTGTTTCTCGTCACCTCCTCGCCCTGCACTGTTTACGAATCTTTCACAGCTATATTTATGTATACATACAGCGGACGTGTTTATCTGTGTGTGAGTGACTGTGTTCGGGGAGGTTTGTATATCCTCCTCTGGGATCTCCGGTGAGAAGAGGATCCAGGAGGTGTGATGATCACTTAATGTCTTGTGAATCACGCTTGAAGCTGCGCAAAGGGACGTGCGCGTGGACACACATCTGCTCTGCGGGTGAGGTACAACCACAGGCTGAACGCTTTTATCAGTTGCCTTCACACAAAGACTTGATCTCCCTCCTCCGCGTATCCTTTCCACATCTCCGTCCTTGTCACTCTCTATTTCTCTCCCTCTTCCCGCTTTGCTCACCTCTGTTTCGTTGTCTCCTAAGCCCGGCTCCTCCCCCCTATTTCTGCCCCTTCATCCCCACATCTCAAGCGGCTGCGACAGCTTCTATTGGTTGCACCGGCAGACTCAGAGAAACGGGCAGCCAATAAGCTCACAGGCTAACAGGGTCACTATTATCCATGAAGCAGTGCAATTACTCTGCCGTCTGCATCCCTGCCATGCATATACGATGCCGTTGTTCCTAACGTGCACATTTCCACTGTACCTTAATTTATTCCACTCATCATTTTATGGCTCGAGACAGACTTACATTTTAACAAGACACGTTAAGAAGGTAGAGTTTCTGGAGTGTGATTTGACATGAATTCACAATGAGTTCATGCATTCAGGCCAAAGCTATGTTTGTATTCATTGTAAATTGTGCCTGTGCAAATCTGGCACCATGCCGCTCTTCAAAAACTGGGGAAAGAAGAGCCGTCGCTCTCCTCCCCCTTCTGTCGTCCTTTGCTCGCTGTTTATTTGTCACACACACACTTATATATATATTTGCGCAACGCACCAGTCAGGCTGTGCAGGTTTTAGTTAGAAATGGAAAAATGTTATAAAGCCAGGATTTTAAAATACTTCATTTCAGGCTTCGGACAGATGTGTCATCGAGCGACATCGGGTTCCCTCGGCCAATCTTGTGGCATCAGCTGGAGCATCAGGCCTAATTTGCATCATTAGATTCTCTGAGCTGTGGAATAGCTTTGACCTTCCTCCATCATTAGTGACGGAGTGGCCCTCTTACCCCCTCCCAACTTGCTCTTCCCTCCACTTTCATCCATCACACTCCCTTCTTTGCTGTCCTCCGTGTCCATCATCTCTTCCCTTGATACCTGAATCTGAATCTGTTGCTCACTGTGATTATATTCTGACTTCTCTATTTCAATATTCTCAGTTTCTTCTGGGCTTTTTTTTTTCATTCCACTTCTTCTTGCCCTCGTCTTATTCACCGCGGTAGATTGAGGTGGTGTTACCTACCTTGGTTTTAAATTCCCTATCTTCAATTTAATGAGCTTCTCAATACCAACGGGACTTAAAACATACACCTTAAACAAACACATTCCGAGCTGCAGCGGGTGAAAAGGGGGCCGTGGGCTTTCAGGTGGGGCCTCTCCAGGGAAATATTCTCCTTTACAGAAATCGTCTGCCTGTCATCACAATCTGTTGACGCAGTGAAGACGGGATTTCACTTTACAATGACCCGCCGTTGGGATTGTGTCACTATTTTGTTATCTGGAAACTCATTAGCCTTTAGAAAGAAAATGACACCACACATGAATCCCCCTTTCATATCCTGTCGAGAGGCCGTGAGTCTAGGTGGGGTTGTTTCTTCTTTTGCACCGATATCAACTCTAATTCATCCGCATGACCCAGACAATACTTCACTGACAGATAACGCCAAAACTAAAGGCCACGTCCACTTTACAAACGTGGAGAAGTACCAGTAAAAAAAACCCAAAAAACAGGCTCATTGCTGTGACCAAGCTTTTTGGAAGCATGTGTGAGATAATTAATGAGTCATTTCAATCCTTGCCAGTAATAAGGCCACAGATCCCCGAAGGGCAAGACTAATTCAAGACTGTTCCATCACTGGTCATAGTGTGTGTCACTCAAGATGATTGGTGTCTGCATGTGTGAAAGTTGTTTTTTTTTTCTCTCAGAGACAGGTCAAGTTTGATTAAATGATTTTTTATCTCACTGCTATTCTTAACTCTGACTTTCCAAGTCGCCTTGTTGCTAATTGTGTAATAATCCCAACACTTGCTGATTAATTACACCCCAGGATAAACAATAGCCGCAGTAAATGCCTTTCCCCAGTACACTTAAAAAGCCAAGTAAACACAGGCTTATCAGGATGCAAGCACAGGCACAATTTGAGCAGCTTTGTGCGAGCAGTGCGTGTATCACACTTAATAACTCGTAAGTCGCCTCTCTGTCTATCAGCTGGCGTGAGTCTGGACCTCTCATCGCCACGAGCTTTTCATTGTTACAGAGATGAATTTTATGAATGGCACTACTTTGCTAATCTTGACTACTCACCTGTTGAGAGAGCTACAGGACCCAGTTCGACCTGCCTGAGGCGTAGGTGAATGTACATTTTGTGATAATGTGTGTGAGCTTTGTTTGGTTGTAAACCAGTCGGTTCCCATTTTAGCTGTGGCATGCCACTAATGTCTGCTGACTGTAAGTCCAAATGAGAGCGACTGTGGAGATTCATGATACCACGGTGAGCTCCGGACCTCCTGTGGACATCACACACAAAGGGAAAGTGTGATGTCACCTCTTAGAAATAGTTTATCTATGTAACAGGCTACTCAATATGCAGCAGCCGCGTCTTCTCGTGTGTCTGCGTTCTCAGCGTGTGCGTTGTCATGAGCTCACGTTTGAGCCAAAGAAAAACAGGTCAGACCACTGCAGGGTGTGAGAATCATCAGAATAGCTGCAGCTAATTAAATAAGCCAGGCTTTTGAGTAAAACAACACGATCCACGTTCCCTACATGTGAGGCGGCCTTTGTTTTCAACATTCTACTCTTGGAGGAGTCCTAGAGCCGTTGGATGTCAGAGGATGTCAAATATTTATTGGTCTCTGCTGGTGAGAATGCGCTGCTGTGCAGCTTTGTAAATAAGTAAACTATGTGTGAAGATTAAAAAAAACTATATTAGAATTAGTCTTAGCTAATAAAAACAAAGATCTGTGTTACTATAGCAACTTGATGTGGAACAAAAACAGCAGCTGGTTGAGGCGGGGCTGGTTTAACTCTACACTGCCAGGTGGTTAATCCTTCATAATAAATCATAAATTGTTTGTTATTATATTTTTTTCTAAAAATGTGTTTTTGCAAAGCAACTGATGACAAATGAAGACAATAGAGTAAAGATTTATTAAAGGTAGAAATTCTCAAAGTAAAAGTACCTTTACTGCAGCGCTTGAGTAAGTGTAATTACTTACGTACAACTAACTATTTCATACCAATAGTCACTGTAATGAAGGATTGTCAGAGCAGAGGAACAGATGGGACACAACCAGGTTATGTCTATCAATTCTGCATTTGAGGAGAATAAACATCATTTAAAGTTCTTCTTTGGATGCTGCAGCGTTTTGTTTCTCACTTTAATCCAACCTCCTCTTCTTGTTTATCTTGACTCTCAAACAGAGGACGATCTTCAGCTGTCAGATTACACCCGGAAAGTAAAAAACAAACAAAGACAGACGAGACTGAGAGTTGGAAAGGATGTGGGTGTGTGTGTGTGTGTGGGGGTGTGTGTGTGTGTGTGTGTGTGTGTGCGTGGTTTACAGGTTTACATGTAGGATTCCAGTTTAATCTATTTTAGGAGCTTGGGGGATCTGACACACAGGTTTCCATACCCGTGCTGTGAAAGCTGAGACACTGAAAACTAGCTGGTGCTCAGCTTTATGATTGGGAAGATTTTTAGGCATTTCTTTTACAACCACCAGTTATTAATGTGATCCCAACAGACTAGCAGCACAATAGATGCGGCCTTGCTGTGACAGGTGGAAGGTTTAGCAAAGCTTTCACACTGGGTCACATTCGGGTGGAATTTGTAGCAACACTGTGAAAAGAATTATAGCAAAATACCACAACTACTACTACTAACAATAATAATAATAATAATAATAATATTATGGTGTACAGGTGCAGTCACTTCAGAGGACTCAAACTTGCCCACACACACTTCATTGATGTTTGTCATGGATTCGATGATGTGGACTGCTCAGCACTGTTGCTCATTATAAATGAGGAGAAAATAACAAAGCCACTATTGAGTGGGAGAAAAATCAAGCAAGGAACAAAGTAACACGAGACATCAAAGAAGTGAAGAACTGTCATATTTCTCTCAATATGCATGTTCCCACTCACACATCTGATGCACACAGCTCCCAGCTACAGTCGACGAGCTCGGTATTAATAAGAACCGCATCAGATACACCCTCGGAGTTGACTGGTTCAGGTTGTCTTGAGTTCTGTCACACTGTTGCCAAAGTGAGTTTGGGCCCTTAGACTCCAATGTTAATATAGAGAAGAGACAATCATTTTTCCACCATTGTCTGAGATGGTGCATGTGGTCTGTCGCACTACTGGAAACTGTGAAATATGCCGTTTAGTCAAATGATATGAAATGAAAAGCTTGGAGTACAGTACGAGAATCCCTCTGTGCAACCACCACAGCTTTAAGCAGGTCATGGAGCGTTTAAAAACACCCACCAGTACAACGACCTTTGACCCGTTCACATTTTCTGTCCTCTCAAATGGCCCGAGTGTGTGTTTACACGTGCAGGGTGACCTCAGCGAGGACAGACTGGTCGTTAATATTCAAGTCATGAGTCCTTTAGAAATGAACACTTTAACACGTTTTTCACTCGGTTTCATTTCTTTGAATCTTGTGTTTTCTTAAGTTGCGGTGCGGTTTACTCGCTTGACCTCTCAGAGAATATGCTTTGATTAATTGCCAGGAAGTTGTAATGTTTTGCTGACAAATCAGTTTGAGTAACCCCTGCAGAAAAGAGTGAAATAGACACAGACTGAAAGTATCAGTGTCGTGGGATTTGCCAGTCAGACTTCCTGCTGTGCCCGGCATCCCTCACTGAAGTCTCTGTGTTGTTGAAGTTCAAAGTAAATCATGAGCACGCACGCACACACACACACACACACACATTCACACACACACAGAAGAAATAACCTTTTGGGCTCATCTCCTTTCTAATCCACTTAACGTTACCTCCTGCCCACACACCAGCCCAGACAGCTCCTGTCTGAATTCAGGGACTTTTAAAGTGTCTGTACTAGCGTGTGTGAGTGTGAGTGTTGCAGCGTTATTCAACAAAAAGTCATTTCAGCATTCAATTATTTTTAGCACAGCAAAAGGAAGCTGTTTTGGGGGCTGTGGTGGTTGTTGAAGTCATCTGAGGACTGGAAGAGATTCTTTCTCCTGTAATGTACAAGCACAAACATATATTTTTAATTTCTTGTTTGCCTTGCGGGATTTAATCTGAGCTTGTCTTAGCTTTTGTTTGTTTCGTTGCTGTTCCTCTGAGGCTGTCAGGCGTCGTTCTGGATGCCGCGTGCATCCGCACTGATGTTGGGGGTTTAGTTTGATTTTGGCTGACTTTGATGTAGTCAGAGAACTGAGACCGGGGATTGGCTCCTTCAACACGTTCCACTTCTAGCTAGTACCAGTAGCACTTCACTGTGCCTCTCTGGAAGGACGCAGACATGCATCAGCTCAGAGAAATCACAAAGATCTGTGAAGTATTTTAGGGATCACCCGCTTCAGAGTGGAGCTGTACAGTAGGATTCTGTGTGAGTCAGAGAGAGCGTCTCATTTCGTAAAGCATCATCCTCGGTGCGAAGAGACAGTCATCTGCAGATGGTTCTCCAACGGATGATGAAGTGTCGTGGTGTGTATGTGGTCAGGTGTGTGTGCTGTAAGTCTCTTGCTGCGTCATGGGGAGATGAGAGGATTGAAACTAACACCGTACATATTCCACAATGTTAGGAATCAGAAAAAAAAAGGATTTTAATTGTGTTGGAATAACTTTTTGGAGGGTTGATTGAGAGAGCAAATAATTAATTATTATGGATTTTGTGTAAACATAAAAGCTCAAATGTTTGATATTACAACAGAGCAATTTTCTACAGCAGTGAAGTCACTGGTTTGCGTCTTTGCCTATTATCAGCTAAAGGTCCATCAAGGCAGCGTGTCAGTCTCAATCAGTTCACTCTCGCCATCGTGTGACTCACGGTTCTGCAGGAGGAGGAAGCGGCACAGGCAGAGTTACGTGGCGCCGAGCTCCATCATGACCGTTGCTTGCAAACTCGAAACAACTGCATCGCCCCTCGCGTCGCACATTTCCGCTCAGTGCACAGCTTAAAAATGCTCAGTTGTCTCCGTCAACACTGGGAGCTTGATAGTCACATGCTTGGTATCTGTCAGCCGCTGTTGCTGAAACAGTGGACAGTGATGTAGACTAATGACCACAAGTTAGTGAGTGTCAGTCCAGCGTTTGTGAGTCTCTGTTGTTCCAGCTTTTCAATGCATATTTTATATTTGTGTTCCCTCTCCAGGGGTTGTATGGTTGTGGGGCTCATGCTCTACAAAGCTCTTCCTGTGATTTCTTCCTTGCTTTTCCTTTATATTTGTTGACAGTTTTTGTTATTGCTTGTTTATTGAGAAAGTTAAAACCTTGATCCAGTATATATTTAAAATAGATATATACCTTCCCTCTGCCGTTCATATAACCTGGCCATTATTTCAACTGCTAACAGCTAAGCTGCATTTCACACTTGACTTGAACTTAAAGCTAAGCACAGATTCATTATTGGACTTACATCTGCTAAGCAAATGTAAAGTGCCGACTGTCAGCTGTCTTCAGAAAATAAAAACCTGTCAGGTTGGCTGTTTGGCTTGTTTGCAACAATAAAATGTGAAAGCTTTGGCTGATAACCTGCTGACTGCGTCTACATCACTGATCCTAAATTGTGCGACTCATGACAGGTGGATGTGTGTCAGAGAGGGAGACCTGCTCTGACCCAGAGCTCTGATCCTTCCTTTCATCAGACTAACTAATAAATCAGCGAGACGCGGTCAGCAGTGTTGTGACTTTGCAGACTGGTGATTTATGTGATGTGTGTGATAGGGCATCTGTTCATTAGGCTAGAAATCATAATGTTACTTATTTTTAGCTTCTGGGCACTTTTTCCTAACTTTCCTCTACCTGCTTCTCTCAGGACAGCTGGCGTGTGGCTCGCTCTCTGGTTAGTTGTGGGATTGGCCAGTCCTGTTGCGTTAACATTCGCTTGAGGTTAATTTGCAGTTTGTGGTGTGGACATAATGGTTTTTGTGCGTCCTGATGTACATGATGTTACCCTGTGCTCTTTCGTTCTGACCCAATATGAAAACCGTCACATCCACAGAAGGAAACAGATAAAATCACCGGCCTCAACAAGTGTGTGCGTGTGCGTGTGTGTTCATCCCTCCCTGTCCTTGAGTCAAGCAGTGAGGACCTTGTCTGCCTCTGCAACGGCAGCTCACTGATTCATGCTGCGACTCTGCCACTGACCCGTAGGATGACTCTCAGGGGGGTGCGGAGACAGGTTGCATCCATCACACTGCCTAAGAGATGGGCCGATGTGCGCTGACACGCACACACACAGACACTATATATACCCCCAGATGAAGAGTTCATAGTCGTGCCAGCAGCCTAAAAGCACAGCTGTGCTTTGAGCTGAATATCAGCATGTTTAGTTCTCACTAACACGTGTGAGTTATAAACAAACTGCAACACTAATAATAATAATAACTCAAATTCTCCCTGTGAGGGCAATTGATAAAAAATAATAAAAATAAATCACAGGAATCCATTGGACATTCGTGAAGCTAGTTAAGCCTGGAACAAAGCAGCGCGTCAACCAGCTGAACACCACTGCTAATCCTGGAGCTATGCCACTAAAGTGATGTCAAATCATTACACACTAAGCAGAGTGAAAGCAGCTAGGAATGAAATGCCATCATCTTGCAGTCGCATCCAGATGGTGCAGCAGCGAGACGCGAATATGGTTTGATTTGATCTTATGAATAGTTTGTTATTTTGGAACATCTGTATAGTGGTGTTTGTTTTCCACATCGCTCTGTTCCTCTCTTGGGCTCTATCCCGCAGAGGCTCTGAGGTTTGCTGCTCTGTTGTTGTGGTCATGGTGAGTTGTTGCTGGTTGACAATGCGGAGCTAAGTTGCTGCTGAGAAGTGGGTCAGTCTGTGCGGCAGCCTGCACAGCAGCCTCGCTGAGCCTGCGTTTTGTCTCCCAGAGCAAAGAGAAATCGGACCAGATCTTTCACACACTGGATCTGTAAACAGCAGACGAGACTCCGTGTCCAGAGGTCTGTGCAGTTCGTATATGTGTGTTACAAAGGCCAATGTTAAGCATGATTGCAAAGAACGTATGTATTTAGATGAACTTAAATCCCATCTGGTCCCGTGTGATCCCACTGATGCACAGTCAGAAGAGGCTGGATTCTAAATCCAACTCGCTAGAAAGAGACTAGAGGAAAGACATCACAGCAACGAGAAGAAGTGGCAACTTTTGCCTCTTTCGCCCTCTGAACACTGCCCATTAAGCACAAACCAGCCCATGTATTATTCATATGTTTGGCTCTGACTGCCACCACTGGCAGCATCAGAGTGCTTTTTAACATGAGACTCCCTGGTGATGATGATAGATTCTCTCTCATTTCCACCTCGTTGGCAACCAAGCAAATGGAAAGAAATGTGCAACATCTGGAGAATCTGTTGTTTTGGGGTATTTTAGAGAAAGAAGAAAACTTAGCATATTTTGTAATGAAGCAGCAATTTGTCCAGTCTTTAAGGATTTCTATCACTGGTGACTGGACGGAGGGAGAGTTGTGTTCCAGAGCTAATGCCAGATGCTCTTTGACTGTCTCTGAGTTGAAGACAGCATGTGGGAGAGATGACAGGTTGCTTGAAGGAATGTTAAAGCCTGAGTGATTCATCTCATCTACATGCAAAGATGACCAAAATGATGTTTACTCATACCCATAAAAATGTCACATCCTACACATACATGCATCTTCCAGCACCTATTTCTTCTTACTGGCTTTCATGCGTTACATGGCTGTTGAGGAGCTCAGTCTGTGTTTTTGTGTGATGATAATAAATTCATTGTGTTTGTCAAAGTGGAGCAGACGGTTTCAGTGCTGCAAGGGGGGCAGAGGAGATGCAACATGCATGAATTCAGCTGAAACAAGAAGCTCCCAGTGTCCCAGTTCTAAAAGTGAAACCATGGATGAATTAGTGAAAAGACAAATCATCTTAAATGTCTTAAACGGGGCCATGTTTCTGTAATGGGGTCTCGTCAGTTGTGTTTTAACGTCCTGTCATGATCTGTCTCAAGCCTCCACAGCTTTCACTACAATATTGCTAAAACTGCAGCAAGCATAGATAATTTACAGCCATACGGATGTAACTTTAATGAGGCTGGGGGTTGATAAGGAAAAGGCTCCATCTTTCTGTCTATATACAGTATCTTCTTTATGTCTATACCCTTTTCTTTCTCGCCTTCCTCCAATGTCCCTCCCTCTCATTCTGCAGGTGTGTGGTGCACTGACCCTGCCTGCGACGGGCGAGGAGTCAGAGGACCAGGGCCATGACTGGCTCTCCTGGCCCTGGCGGGCGTGCCTTAGTGCCGTGGCCAGCGGTGTGGAGATGGGCCCTGGCTGCTTCTCTGGTTGCCACAATGACCATGACGCTCCCAGGAGGTAGCCGGGCCTGTCCGCCGCGATGCGAGTGCTCGGCTCAGCTGAGGTCAGTGTCGTGCCAGCGGCGGCGGCTCACCAACATCCCAGAGGGCATCCCCACCGAGACGCAACTCCTGGACCTCAGCAAGAACCGGCTCCGCTGGGTGCAGACAGGTGACCTGACACCTTACCCACGGCTGGAGGAAGTGGACCTGAGTGAGAACCTCATCGCCACGTTAGAGCCCAATGCCTTCGCCACCCTACAGAGTCTTAAAGTGCTGAAGTTGAGAGGAAACCAGCTGAAGTTAGTGCCCATGGGGGCTTTCGCTAAGCTGGGCAATCTGACCAGTCTGGACCTGAGTGAGAACAAGATGGTGATCTTATTGGACTACACCTTCCAGGATCTGAGGAATCTGAGACATCTGGAGGTGGGGGACAACGACCTGGTTTACATATCCCATAAGGTGAGCTTTCCAGCATCATCCAGCTTTGTTTAAGTCATTTAAATACTGACAGTGACTAAAGACACAGAAATGCCAAGCTACCGTTTGCCTGTGAAGAAGATCCCAGCCTCTCTCATATAAACGTGAAGTTTAGTCTACGATTAGCTTAGCGTAGCACAAAGACCAGGGCAGGGGTAAAGCCTAGCTCTGTCCAAACGGACAGTTTGACTGGTTTTGCTGTTTAGACAACACACACACAACCTTCTACTACTGCACTGCAATAAATGTGCTTCTTTCTATTTTAACATCAGCTGTGCCCTGTTCTTTTCAGGCATTCTCAGGACTGGTGGGGCTGGAGGAGCTCACGATAGAGCGCTGCAACCTGACATCCATCTCTGGTCAGACGCTGTCTTATCTCCGCAGCCTGGTCACTCTCCACCTCCGTCACCTCAGCATCACTGCCTTGGAGGACCAGAACTTCAGAAAGCTCTCCAACCTTCGGGGTTTAGACATCGATCACTGGCCGTACCTGGAGTACATCTCCCCTCTTAGTTTCCAGGGTCTGGACCTCCACTGGCTCTCCATTACCAACACTAACATCACCTCTGTCCCCTCAGCCGCCTTCAAGAACCTGGTACACCTAACCCACCTCAACCTGTCCTACAACCCTATCTCCACACTAGAACCCTGGGCCTTTAAGGACCTGCTGAGGCTGAAAGAGCTCATCGTGGTAAGCACAGGGCTGATGACGGTGGAGCCCCACGCCCTTGGAGGCCTCCGACAAATCCGGGTCCTCAACTTCTCCTCTAATGACCTGCAGACTCTGGAAGAGGGCTCCTTCCACTCTGTCAACAGCCTCGAGACCCTCAGAGTGGACGGGAACCCTTTGATGTGTGACTGCCGTCTGTTGTGGATCCTGCAAAGACGTAAGACCCTCAACTTTGACGGCAGAGTACCCGTGTGTGCAGGGCCAGTCGAGGTGCAAGGTGTCAGCATCAACAGCTTCACTGATTCTGCACTCTTTGATCACTTTACATGCCAGAAACCTAAGATACGCAATCGTAAACTGCAGCAGGTAATAAAGGCCCAAAGGTTATAATAAAAAAGAATTCATGTAAATTTGTGTTCGTTGTTGACTCCTACTTTCCTTCTCTCCACCTCCTGCAGGTGATCGCTCGTGAAGGCCAGTCCGTGAGTTTTCTGTGTCGAGCTGAAGGAGAGCCAGCGCCTGTGATTGTCTGGATTTCCCCACAGCGCAGACGGATCACAGCTAAGAGTTCAGGGCGCATTACCGTTCTCCCTAGTGGCACCTTGGAGATTCGCTACGCCCAGCTAACTGACAGTGGAACATACATCTGCATCGCCAGCAACGCCGGAGGCAACGACACCTACTTCGCCACACTCACGGTGCGCGGCCAGCCGCTGGACTCCGCCTCCGCCTTCTTTCTCAACCGCTCGCTGTACGGCAGCGAGTTCTTCAACGACACAAATATGAACAGCACGCGCGTTTTCCTCAAGTTTACCTTGGACCTGACCACCATCTTGGTCTCCACAGCGATGGGTTGCATCACCTTCCTGGGGGTGGTTCTCTTCTGTTTCCTGCTGTTGTTCGTGTGGAGCCGGGGACGCGGCCAACGCAAGAACAACTTCACAGTGGAGTACTCTTTCCGGAAATCTGAACCCACTACTGGAAGCTCCTCGGGAGGGACCAGGAAGTTCAATATGAAAATGATATGAAACAACGCAGCCAGGGGTCCCTCGGGGGAGGCATGAGCACGTCCCAAAAACGTGTTTGACAACACTAAACGCACACAGCCACCGACTCGCAGAGTTTTATGACACAATATGATCCTGTCTATGGCTACAAAATTAAGCGCCCACAGCAAACCAATTAGATTTGTGAATGAAAAAAGAGTGACCCTGATCACTCTCTGCCTTCATTCAGCTGATGAAAACCAGTGTGAATGATAAAGCAAGAAGCTACTCTAATAATTGATATCAAAGAGCTACTTGTTATCCATGCTTGATGGAAAAAATAAAATCAGGAGATAAGTTGAAAATTGGCATGATTACTGAGCTGTGGAATATTGGTTGGCCTGTCTCTCTGTGACATTAATGAGAAAACGATGAAGATTTCCATTTCCATTAAAATTTCCCTTAACTCAGAAATGTAGCACGGGCAGACCTTGGATTGTTTGGATAATTTGGATAATTTGTGAGATCTGACGACGGTAGCTGTGTGAGTTTGGGACGAGCGCGCCGGCCGTGAGCCGCCGTGACCGCCCGTGGACTGGAGGGGCTTGGTTAGGAAGTCAAGTCCTCCAGACACGGGCTGCCGCGGTAACCATAGCAACCAACACAATGGGCGGCAGCGGGGACCGGGCTGGCGACCACAGGAGGGTTGCTGGGTAAAGGAGGAAGGAAGAAAGAAGCCAATGTGACCTCTGCTTCCTCTCCTCCACATCATCGTGCTCTTTCATCAACAGAAGAGGACCCGCCGCCCTGCCCGCCCCCCTCGGTCCCTGCACTCTGCTGCGTTGGTGGACGCCTGACCTTCCAAATGCTGCCAGGGGGGAGCAGCCTGGAGAGTTGGGCCACACTCAGAGGCAGAAAGAGGACACACAGCGGCCACACAAGCACACGCACTCATCTTAGTAGTGTAACACATAGCATCTTTTCTCAGGAAAAGTGAATAACTAGCCAACGGAGTTTGCTCCGTTACAATGTAACATTCCAGCAATACTGTTTGTAGAGCCATAAAGCCAACATTCATTCTCCAAGAGAGAACTAATGAATATGCGAGTGACAAAACAAAGCCATAGTATGTGTAGGTTGTTTTTATACAGTAGCGTGTGCATGATTCAGTTATGTGATGATAATTACTGACACTGCCATCTTACAAGCTGTCGTGATAATCACAACACCATCTGCTGTTATCTGCTTGCATAAACTTGTAACACACACACACACACACACACACACACACACACACTGAATGACCATCAAGGTTCTTTGGACTGAACAATCACAGGTAAACATAAACATCTAAACAGCACCAGAGCCATGAACGTGTGCCACTGCTGGGTCTCTCTCTGCCTCTGAGACGGCCGGTGTGCGAATGTCTCTGCCCCCCTAGCCCAGTGCATCCCCCCGCTCCACCCCCACCCCCATTACACCCCCACTGGGTCCTCCTTTTGGGAGGGGTCCCTGGCTGGAGACCGAGGATTCAAATGTAAATGAAGTCGTGTTAACCCTACCCACGCCATGTGCATCGTATAGTGGAGAGTAGTACTGTGGTTTTGAAAACAAAAAAATGTGACAAAAATTTTTATTTAAAGTGTTCTGTTTGTCCTCCCCCCCTGTCCTCCATGTGGGACTGGTCTGATCTCAACACCTACTAAGTTCACATGCACTGTCGACTGTGTCCCAACGTACCCTGGACACGGTGCGCGTTCACCGGACACGTCTCTGCTTGTCAGGTGAAACCGAACAAACAGAACAATATTTTGACCCAGAGAGCAGCTGGTGTCGCATGCTTAGAGATAAAAAAAAAGAAATTATCAAGCATGATTTGTTGTCAGTTCATGAGGACATTTACCTTAGGTGGTAAACAACATACTGCAGAGTATGACCTCAGCAGCTGGATGTGTAAGCAGACTGCTTCATTTTAGAGGTCACCGATCTGCATCTGGATAATAACCTGCTTAGCCCCAGGTAAAGACAGAACCTCAAACTCTCAAACTTTTTTCCTGCAGACTGCATTTTTGTTCCCTCTGGGCGATGATGAAACGTCTGTGTCAGGATGAATAACTGAACGATTGTTAAAGATTCATGACGTCCAATGGGAACTGAGAACAGATTAGCCCGGTTCCCGAGCAGCCTCGTCTTGGTGTTGAGAACAGGTCATTGCCGTCATGGACGTTCTCTCTCCCTGAACTGACCCTTTTGTGTTTTCATTTCCTGGTATTTCTCAATGGAAACTAGGCTTAGAAGACAGTGAGAATGTCTGTAGTGATTGTCGATGGTGTTATTGTGTAGACATCAATCGCAAGTGTAAGCGTAGATGAGGGCTTGTCTCGTTTCTTCGATCCTCTCCTTCTCCCCTTCTTTA
The DNA here is from genome assembly GCA_030770545.1 of Macropodus opercularis. Lineage (NCBI taxonomy): Eukaryota > Metazoa > Chordata > Actinopteri > Anabantiformes > Osphronemidae > Macropodus > Macropodus opercularis. Next base: position 5,605,719 of record CM061105.1, read on the forward strand.
CCGTCCTCCTCCCCTCTTCCTGTTGCGTGTCGTCTTAACATTTTCAACCCTTGCCGTCCCTGTTCACAGTATTAGGCTGGAGTGTGGTCGTGTGGTAGTAGACACGTGTTCTGTGTGGTCGCTGAGTCGGTGTTGTCGTGTATTGATTCGTTGCTCCTCGTGTTGCCATCGGACGTGGAGCAGTGATTGGATCCGTGAAGACAAAAGATGAAAGGGGTGACCCAGGTTCCCTTAAAAAAAACAAAACACATTGGTTCCCATTTCATGCCCCATTCCTGAAAAGAAAAAAACTACGTTCCTGCTCTGCACAGAGCTGCTCTGGGATCTTTCTCTGTATATGAAACCCCATGGACTGCACGGTTTTCTCTGCTGATTTACTTACAAATGTAGAAAAGGGGGGTTAGGGGTTGTTGTAAAACCACGGCCATGAGCCTGCTCTCATTTATGCCTACTGTGCTACACTGAGTCATTCTGACATGCAGCCCATTCATTCGCTGCGTCATTTCAAAGGTGGTGAAGGTTGGAAATAAAGCTTTTTGTCTGTTCAAGCCCTATTTAAAAGTAATGATGTTGAAAGTAAGTAGTTTCGCTTTATGCTAAATTCAGAGTTTTCTCTTCTGAGAAGTTTGTTGGACACCTTCAACGATACAACTTTGACAACTGCTTCAGCAGCTCTCCTCAAAGGAAAAGGTGCCAGCACACATGGCTTTGCCACGGAGCCATCGCCTTAGTCTGGCTGACAGACGCCTAGTGTTGATTCCTAGTGATTCCGCTGGAGCCAAGTCTGATTCATCTCCTCTGTGGCAATTCTTGAGAAAGTAGGCTGAGCAATCCCCTGCTCCCTGCTTCCACGCGCCCTCGCCTGGGGTTGATGCACCGCAGTCTAGATGCCTCATTTACAGCAGCAGCGGCCACCTCACCAGTAGGATCATCATCTTCCCCTGGAGAGCGCTGTCATCAACCGAACGCTTGATGTGCTTTTGTCAGACTTTACTTCAAGTCCTGCTGGTCCTGTCTTTAAGATTTCTCCATCTTTGGTCTCCCGTCAAAATGATCCTGTCCCCTTACTTCAGATCGTACAGCTGCTGTTTTGATTGGATTAGATTTCATCTGAATTACCAGAGCTGAGAGGAGCAGTAATGGGATGACGGAGAAATGAGCTCGGCTGATTGGGTGATTACTAAGCTTATTAGTCCCACTACCGCAGCAGACGTGTCAGAACGGCGTGTCATGAATACTGAGGGCTGAAGGCAAGTGTCAGCTCACCTTTATACATCGCCCCGTGATACCTGAGTGGCACAGTGGTGTTCATGGAAAAAAGGCAGCGTTAACTACTATATATTTGCATTTGGACAAATAGCAGAGAATTGCTGAGGGATTGTTAAAAGAACCTTGAACAGACATCAGCTTCATCTTAACCTTGACAAAGACCCTTCCCTTTCTGTGTGGCAACACTGCCCCCTGGTGGCGAGCGTGACTAACAGTGAAAGTCACAATAAAAGCAAAGAGGGTCTCAGAGAGTGAAGAGCAAATCGACTGTTAGCTTCCTAAGTCAGTATTTCCTGATGATCTTATAGCCATAGCGCGGCCTCCTCTCCGCTCTGGGTTTGTGAGGCGTTGCTCAGCTCTCAGACACCTGCGAGGGGAAGCAGTGTTACCAGCACAGGCCTCGGTCAAAAGCAGCCGCAGCTCTGGCCTGGTTTGCTGGGACTCAGTCTGTACATTAAACACTTTTGCGCCACCGCCGCCACTTTTACCACCAACTAACTAACCATGCTCTCTCTATATATGACTGAGAGCTGATCAGCACACGGCCAGCTCCTCTACGGGAGGAACTTTCTTTCTTGTGGTCTTAGCAGGTTTAATCTATGCATGCCTTTTGTATACAGTGATCGGTCTTGCCAAACTCTCGCCTACACTCATACGGAGAGCTAAAGGTGCCATCCTTACTGGCCATGGGACTGGTTGGAACCAACAGGTGAGACCACTCAAATGTTTTAAAGCTGGTGCAACGACGCCGGGGGACAAAAGGATCGTTTCCACCTCTAACACCAATATTTGAAGAGGAGCAAATCCAGCTCTCATTCAGTTGGGAAGATTGTACTTTCACACATAGGTATCCACACAAAGAGGACCTGCCCATGTATGAGCTGTAGATAAAGCGATTGATATTCCAAGCAGGGGTGGTAGGACAGATCAATGCCGGGTGGGGACAGGATTTTTAATGCCATACTTACACTGATCTGTCTTGAACCTCTCCAGAGTAGCGGGAGGCAAGCAGAGCTCTTGCAGACCTGGTTGGCACTCATTCCTGGGTTTCCGCATTAGCCTTTAAGACGATTTCACTTTTTCTCTGTTGAGAACGAGACGGTGCCAGATTCTGACTTTTTTTTTTTTCTCCCAGGTCTCAGCCAAAATAGCGCTCTCTCGCTTCTCCCACTCTCTAGAGGAAGCCGTCACTGGTTTAGTTCTGTATTTGTTGGAGCACTCTAATGAAATATCAAGTGTATCTCTGATTTGGCTTGATGAAACACATCCTCTCCATGTCTCTGTCTCTCTCTCACTCTCTCTTAACTTCTCTCTGTCTGTCTCTCTCCATCTTCCTGGCACCAACCTCGTTAAACATCTAAGAATGTTCTTTCATCAGTCACTCTTAGCTTCAGCATTAATAAATATTTGTTTGTCATCGACACATTGTTAGTGACTTCTGAAACCTAGGAATGGGTGCTGAGTGCTCCAACTAAATATAGAGCTAACAATCCAACAAGTTACTCAGCTAGTCAGGCTTATATTAGTATTAGTATAAAAGTATTTTCTCTGGCTTTGCAAACATCTGACTGTACCTGAGTTATAACATTATTATTCATTGGATCCTTGGATTGAAAGAAAACAAGATGTACATATTAAATCTATTAGCCATATCTTGTCATGAAATCTGTAGACCTCCTTGCCATGTCTGACAGAGGAAAATGACTGTTTAACTGTAAATAGTGTAGGAATAGTAATACAGGATTTAACTGCTGCTTCCTTTCTCCAAGGATCTCCTGTGTTTGGCTCAGTCCCATGGCTGCTTGGTCTCACAGTAAAAGGATAAGACGATAATGTACTTGTCAATAAAACACATATGGGTTCTTTTTTTATTTCAGTGTACCGTATTTTCCGCACGATTAGGCGCACCTAAACGCCTTCAATCGTTTCAAAAGCTGATCATGCGCCTAATAATACAATGCGCCTTGTATATGGCCCAGTATTAAAACGCATACAGGTCTCAGTTACGGTAAGCAGCCGCGACTCGATTTTCCCCCGTAATAGTGCGCAGTGCATGCTGGGATACCGGGAAACTGGCGTTTCATTTCCATTTTAATATTTTTGTAAATACCCTGAAATGGCTCCTACCAAAAGACCAAATGCGCTCCACTTCTGCTAAGACGCTGTCACCTGTTTGGTTCAGCGCTGTTGTGTCTGTGTGAACACAGATCCTTTCTGCAGTGAGGATGTCACACTCTCTCTCTCTCTGTGCGTGACTAGCGTTCTATTGTCAGGAAATATCACAGAGTGTGGCATCGTTTCATACAGCGATGATCTTTGTAAGAGTCAAAATCTCTGCGGAAACAGCCCAAGCAGCTAAAGCTCTAAGTTACAGTGTGATCGTTATTTTAACACTGTGATTTCCAGCGGAATTATTTCTTACATATCGTGTTAAGGAATATAAGTTAAGATTTATCTGAGAGCCAGATGCAGTCGTCAAAAGAGCCACATGTGACTCGCGAGCCATAAGTCCCCGACCCCTGATCTAATGGATGCGTTATGCATCTAATGGATGCATAACGCACCGTAACTCCAGCCTCTACTTTAGCGCCTTATGCGAAGCGTTTTATTAAAGGTGCGCCTTATGATGCGATGCGCCTTATATATGTAAAAATAATTAAAATACGTCATTTATTGAAGGTGCGCCTTTTGATGCGGTGCGTCTTTTCGTGCGCAAAATACGGTATGTTTTATATGCTGTCTATCTTGTAAATTGACTCATTTTTGTCATAAAAGCATGATGTGACTCTGTCAGTTGTGTCCTGTGTCTGTCTATCGTCCCACAACGATGGGCATTAATATACAACCATTCACTCTGGACAAGATGATGCTAAAGCAAAAAATTCAAACTAGATTCACAAAACCTCAGACTTTTCTATCGTATTGTACTATATCGCTGTATGTGCCTATTTGTACAGTTTTATTTCAGGACACTAGATGGCACCAGATCTCCACCGTAGAAAACCGTCACACGGCAAATGAAAAGCCAGTCACGCAAATGCTTGTTTCTTTATTAGTTTTAGTCAAAACACACATTTGATCAACGTCTTCGATTAGATGTCCACTTAACAAGTCAGATTCCTGCACCACCACCTCCCTCGCAACCGAGAGAGGACCCTCCACCGTAAAGGTCGCTCTGCAGAGGTTAAAGGTGACCACACACATGATGAGCTCTCTGAGAGCCATCCTTCCTCCTTTTACTCCCATCTCTTCTGTCTGGTCAATTTCTCTGCCCTCCTCCATTTCTCTCCTTCTCTCTCCCTCCTTTGTTTTGCCTCTGCTCTATTTGAAATTGATTGTCTTCTACCATCACAAAGACACTTGGTTCGGATTGATTGATTGGCTGATTGATCGGTAAGGAAAGAGGGAGAGAACATCGACACTGGGGCCTTCAGAGCTCTGAGGTCGGTCTGAACTGAACCACAAGCGACGCCATTTTGGTGCGCTTGGAGAAGCCATATTTCAGCTGCCTGGTTGTCTGTTTGTTTAGTCTTCAGTCGACTCCTAACGCAGACAAACACCCAGGCCAATCGAATAACGACAACAAAAACAGAGAACCTCTCACACACACGTACGCACACTCACAAAGTCACACATATGCAATGAACAAACTGTAAATACAAATACAAATGTGGAAAGGTGACAACTATTTCCACACAACGTGTGACAGAGGGGGAAAGACAGGAATGAAACTGATGCACATACAAATACACATATTTTATACAAATATACAAACAGCACATAAAGGACAGAGTCATAAAATGTAAATACCACTTGGAAACCAAACCCCACTTGTTTGTTTCCTTGTTTCTCCCTCTCTCCTCCACCTGCAGAGGTCCAGTCCGTCCTGCAGTTGATATATACACTTATATAGTATCCATGCATGAAAGAATCCCTCGTCCCACCCCTAATGACGGAGGTGACTGGGTTGGATCTCTTTTTTTAATATGGGAATCACGTTAACACACATAGAAGACAACCATCAGACACCAAATAAGTCAAAAAGAGATGCAAAAACAGAAATGAGTGCGTCGTTGATAAGTCTTTCTTGACTTTACTAAATGATCTTCTCGTGTGTCTTCTTTCTAGTTTCCCAAGCGCAAACAGGACGACGTGCAAATCTACAAACAATACTGTCAAAAGATGTCAAACTACAAGACAGCTTATATTTCACACGCTCCGTTAAAGAAATATAAAACAGAACAATCATTTTGCTGTGACTGTAATTGTCCTCCCATGACTAAACATTGTCATTATTGTTCCACTACATAACCTTTACAATAAAGATTTGAGGTATATCGAGGGTGAATTGTCTACATGTGCCTGCCTGGTTGTGATGCTACCCTGGATGGGACCAGCAAAGAGGGTTTGTGGACGGGGGGGTGGGGGGGTCACTGGTGGGCAGACATTACACAGAATTATCGCTGATGGGTGTGTGTGTGTGTGTGTGTGTGTGTGTGTGTGTGTGTGTGATGATATGTGTATCACAGAGGATTCGGTGAGATGTGACGTGAACATCACTCCTCCTGTCTTTGAACCTGTGCAACATGTCGTTCGGTGGTGGCGATTTCTAGAAGAACCTCTTCAGTGTTGCCCCCCCCTCCCCATCTGGTGTGTGTCCCTCTTTGCTTTTGTGTGTTTGTGTGTTTGTTCAGAGCAGTCCAACCCTTGGTTGAAGGATAAAGGCACTCAACTCTTCCCGCGTAAGTAAACACCACCACGTGTTTGCCATGCGGCATGACTGCCCTGCGTGTGTGTGAGTGTTTTTGTGGGTGTGTGCGTGTGTGTGCATGCGTGTGTGTCCCAGGTCCAGTGTGAACACAGTAGGCTTGAAGTATCTTTGGTATCGATGGCTGTGTCACAGTCCACTGTATTCTGTGAGGTAGCCACACACATTTTTTCCATCACTGTCTTCTCTGGGTTTGAACTTCAAGCATTGGCACCAAAAACCTACAAAACTTTGGAGGACGTCCTAAACAACACCTCCTATCTGTTTTAGTGCACTGTTTCACGACCACAACCCAAACTACGGAGGAACGTCACTCGGGCGCTTCCTGCCAGTCTGATAATGGGCCTCTGATGCTCCCCCCCCCCCCCCCCCCCCCCCACACACACACACACACACACACAGCACCCTGCTTCCCCCTGCCTGCGTATCCCCGCTAATGTGATTATCTCCCGCTAGAAGATGCTACACAACAAGTGGCTTTGCCCACAATAAACAAATCAAACACACAAAGAAATGAGGCGGTTCTCATGGCAACCAAAGTACACCATCAGCAGAGGAATGCAGCGACGGTCAAATACACAGGGGTCAAAGTTCGGAGATCAAGGAAGAGGTCCTTCATATCCAGACAGTCCATCAGTCCCAGCACACCAGTATTAACACATATGCACAGTTGTGTCACTTGTGGTATCCCTTCCTTGTCTGTGCATAGGATCAGTCTTTGACATGTTGATTCTTTTTTTCTCTCATCTTTAAGTTTTTACATTTTGTTGACAAGGTGCTTCTTTACATATAGTTTCAGCACAGCATAGCACAATAGTCACGGAAGAGAAACCATGTGTCTATGGTACTATTATTACCCGCATCAGTAGTAAGGAGGGGAAAATAAAGGAAAGACGCAACGAGGGGGGAGTAGCAGGGGGGTAGATAAATAGAGAAAAGTTAGGACCAGAAGGAGATGAAATGAAAGATTATTTACAATCATTTTCATTGTGTTAAATATCAACCTTTCTTTCTGAGGTATGGAATGGGCACCGTGCCCGTTTAGTGCTCGCTGTTTGAAGTTCGTAATGACACAGGCCAGACATGGAGGCACAGTGGGCTGCACCTGTTCTCTGATTATCATAAAGAGGCAAACATCATTGGCACTCGGGATCCTACAGTATATTGTGACGTTTGACCTCTGCGTTTGGCCACTAGAACAGAGCAGGCCGCACTCCCCCTTCCCTCGCTCTCTACTCTCGGGGACGACGCTCCCTACGCTCGTCCCCGTTTGATTGTTCTCCTTTTTTTTTTTTTTTTTTTGTAACCTGAAATTGACCTCTCTAAGCGTCTACACGGTTCGTGGCCATGCAGTCACGCGTCAAGTCTCAAGAAGCAAACATTCAAATGTGTATCAAAGGGTGAATGGATGACCGCTGAGCATCTACTGGTATCTGCGGCCTAAGAAACAGCCACACTACAGGCTGCACCGTGTTACTGCGCTTACATGCTAGAGCCATGTTCGAATGTGTTTTACGTAGACAGCAGGTGGCGCTGTTACCCCGGGAGGGTCTAGCCACAGCAGAGGAATCACACGTACACGCAGCATGTAGTGGGATGTAGTTAGCGGGTCAAAGGACCTATTTCACAGACACTTGACACTCAAAGGCATGTTTCAATGTGTCTGTTCCCGGAATGAGGAGTCTGGTTTGCTAAAGCTATCGGTTCCCTGTCATGAGTGACTGTTTCCTGAAGCCTCACCCTCCCCTTCTCACCACCTCGATACAAACCTACTGTGTGGCGGATGGATCTTCTTTGGTTTTCAGGTAGATTCCTCTTAAAGCTACTGGATCTTTGGTTTGAAGAGCCAAATTGGAAACAAGTGACATTCAGTTTCAATGCAAGAACGCGTGGAGCACTGAGGAGATCTGATTCATCTGCACAAGTCCACTTTGAGCAGATGGATTAGATGCGTGACCAGGAGCCCCACACCCTGTAGCTGTGCAGGGTCTGAGCCCGCCGCCCTCCTCCTCCTCCTCCTCCACCACCGTCCTGAGCGCTCCGTCAGGCCTTGGAGAACGTGGTGGCAGAGGAGGTACCGGGCTGCATCGGCGAGGCGTTGTTGCTGTTGCTGTTGTTGTTGTTGTTGTTGTTGTTGTTGCTGCTGCTGCTGCTGCTACCGTGATGCGTGTGCACGTGGCCGTGGCCGTGGCCGTGCACCGCGTGGGTGTGCTCCTCTGTGTCCCAGCGGTCCGGACAGCGGCGGCGGGAGTTCATGAAGAAGTTGGAGACGGTGGAGAGCTCCAGGCCGAGCTGCTGGGAGATGGTGAGCTGCATCTCCTTGGAGGGGCGACGGTTCTCTCTGAAGATCGCTACCAAGGTGCGACGCTGCAGGTCGGTGAAGACCAGTCGCTGCTTCTTTGGCACCTGGCTCCGCTCTCTTCCTCGATCCTCCTCCTTGCGTTTACATGCTGCAGAGAGCAGCAGGGAGGTTAATGATTTCACCTGAGCCTCGTGGAGATTTAACAGCATCAAAAATAAAGCAAGTAAACAACACAAGTAAATGGCTAAAGGACAAATCAGAGTATGAAACCAATGGAGCAGTAACTGGAGTGTGCAGGACCGGTACAGGGTAATATGTTAGTGACTTCTAACATGTAATGAATTTAATTTCACGTTATTAATTATGCAATGAACTGGTGACACTGGTTAAAACCCCGTTTATAGTTGGCTCGAGTGAGATACGTGACGTCATCATCACTTTCCAGCATCAGGCCAAGCTGAAGGAAGGTTTTAAATACAGGGTCAACATACACATTTAACGACACACTTTAATGACTTATATTTGATCGGTAAGTTATATTTTTAAAATCATGTTTATATGTATAATAAATGGAAACAACAACGGAGGAAATGTTGAACTGGCCTTGATTAGGAGATTGTGTGTATTAACCGGTTTAACAACGAAAGACACGCCAGTAACTCGACTGTTCACGGAGATTGATTTCCAGGGTTAAGACGGCGCCGTCTCTAATCAATCATAAAACTTAAAGACGGCCTGTAGAACGGACAGCTCGTTTTCTGACTCGTGGCTTAATTTTTGTCTCCGTGTCTGATGGAGAAGCTCAGTTTGAAAGGGGCTGCGGAGCGTTTGTTTTCATTGTGACTGTGTGTGTGTGCGTGTGTGTGTGTTTGTGTGTGTGTGCTGAAATTGGAGGAGCCTGATGTGAAATGCTGACAAAGAGGCGGTCCTCCGTGCCTGGATGCACCGTCAGTAGGCTCGGCTGTAGCTGTGGAGACTGGAGGCAGTCTGTTCTGTTCTGCTGCCCTAAAAAGCTGCAATGATCGATTTTCCGCGGTTTTCTCCCGAACACGTGGTCCAGTAATCAGGGCTCCCTTCCCCACCCGATCGATCCCCATCGATCCGAGAGACTAAGGTGTATGTGTGCGTGCGTGTGTGTGTGTGTGTGGTGGGGAGTATATCTCGGGAGCGCGCTTTGTGACAGACAGACGGAGAAGAAATTGTTTATCTGTGGGAGAACAAAGGAGACGTGGCTGGACGAGCGTGCACGGCCGCCATCCAGTCTGAGAGCTCTGGAGGAATGTCTCTCATATATGTCAAGGAGCGTGCGCGCGTGCACGACAGGAAGAATGAAACAAAGTTGACTGATATTCGTGCGCAATCTTGGGATGTCTGTGCACGTGTGTGTGTGTGGGGGGGGGGGGGTGATAAAGCTGGCTGAATGCAAATGATTGACGAGTTTAGAGCAGGTTTAGACAACTGTAGAAAACAGATCTGACTGTGAGGGGGGGGGGGGGGGGGGGTCAATATGATGTGCACATACGTGTGTATGTGAGCATGCGTCGTTTCAGCCATTGTTCCTGTCTTACAGCCTCCGGGACACATCACTCCGTCCGTCCTCCACTTCTTCAGCTCTTTACCTCTTGCTGTTTTTCTCAATTGTTTTTAATTTGCCCCCAGATTGATAGCCCCCATATTGATTGATCCGCACTTCAGAACCATTTCATGGAACGTTTATTCAATTGGTTCAAGCCCAGCCATGCCAGAATCTCCTTGCGGCTCTCTAAGTGCTGTCTCAACCCAAACTCAATACTCCCTAATGTAATGACTGAATGCTAGTGCTAATATAGTGATAATTTAATATGTAATGCCTGTTTTCCAACAACTTGTGCTACCGGCCATTTTACAATGCCAACACCAGTCTGGTTCTCCTCGATCAGCTCAATGCAGCTCGGAGGCCTATAACAGCACAATGGCCAGTCCAACCTATAGTAAAACCATGGATTTAGCACAAAGCCAGGGTCTGCTTGGTCTGTACATATTTCAGATATTAGTCTCACTGGACTTTTTAACATTCCTCTAATGAAGCGGACCAGGGGGAAGGAAATGAAGGAGCCACTCATTAAAGCGACCTCTCATGAGACAAGAAGCAAACCATTAGAGGCGATGTTGGGTGGTCTCATTACTAAACGGGCTTTTCCTGAAGAGTCAAGCAGTGACACTCGACAGTCTCAAGTGGCACTGGCTCATGTCGCCTCCTTCATATGTGCTGGTGTCAGTGATGCGTAAGGGATCAGGCGACTGCCACTTTCCTTCTTCTCAACTTCTTGCTGATCCAAAGATTAACTCACTGCCATGTGCAGCATGTTAAGTTGCACCCGAGCCTCCTTTAAGAGCTTCTCCGCTTTATCACTTAAGTGGCTGCTGGTGGTTCTAGATGAAGCAGAGCAGTAGGAAACACATCTGACTCAGTGGTCATTTCCTTGGGTCATATTTATAAGATGTCATGATGGAGAAGGATCTTTACGGTTTGTGGCTGCGAAGGCAGCTTTTGAACTTCATGCTTTCCCGTGTTTGCAGTGTATTGAGGCGGGAGATTTCCGTCCTAGTGACACACATCAATAACACAGATGGTTAGAGATGTGCTACAACACGAATAACGTGATTTTAAACTCTGGCAGCGATGAAAGGATTTTGTCTGGGTTGTTTTGAAATTCCAGGAGTTGGAGGAAACTGAGATGAAAACATATCTGACTGAGAATAGACGAAGATGAAAAGCCAATAAGTGAATATGAGTCACACACCATCTATATAATATATTTGAAATGAGAAGAGACTCTAATCCCTAAATGTGTAAACAAAAGCAGTGGATTTGTGTGTGTGTGTGTGTGTGTGTGTGTGTGTGTGTGTGTGTGTGTGTGTGTATGTGTGTGTGCGTGCATGAAGAGGAAAGGAGAGGGAGGGGGTGGAGGGGTTGGGGCAGACGGTGAACTAACCGCACCGTGCTGCTGCTAGTCGACGCCTGGACGGACGGATGAGATCGGGCTTTGTGTGCGGCGAGACGGGCCCTCTCCCGCCCTGGACGGACTACTGCAGGCGAGAAACAGTTTGGCGTCAATCACTTTCTGTCACACCTCTCAGATGTACGGTTATTGATTATATTGATCATACTATAGGCCTTTTCATTGCTGGGAAAGAAAGCGCCCGACCCCCCTCACACAGTCTACAAAGCCCCATCACCATCATCCACATCCGCTATAACACACAGCAGCGGGGGCTCCGGGTCTTCCTTCATTCTAAAAACACTCTGCGTTGATTAGCATCGGATTATTTGAAAGCCTTCGTTTATTTGTCAGTGTAAAGCCTGCGCTGCGGCTGCTTAGACGAGACGAGTGATCGGCAGCTTTAGAGTCTATCGTCTTTCAGTCTCTTGAACGTCGTAAACGTACTTTTAGTGCTTCTCCGTTGTACCTAAGCGACCGCACTTTATTTGCTCAAAAACAAGCCCCAATGAAATAATGACCCAAAGACGCGCAGCGCTCGAGCAAACATTTATTGATGTTTTATTTATTACAGTACAAATAGTGTTTAAAAACTCCTTTCGACTCAAACGAGGAAAACAATCCACCATTAAGAATTATTTTCCCATCGTGTACAGAATCATTAAGTAAAAAGTGATTAGAAATGATAAAAGACATAACTCTGATGAATCGTGGTCGATTAGTTAAATATTTGATATAAAATAACATATTCTAAGAGATCAAACGCTCGGTGGCTTTGGTTTCAGTTTTATTGAAGACTCGCGTAATTTCTCCTTCGCTTGCATTTGCTTTCATTTTATTTTGAAAAAAAAAGTATGATTTCAACCTTTATTTAGTAAACAACGCCAGCAAAGATCAATCTTTAGCTGAATATGAAGATGCGCGCTCGACTAATGTTTAAAATGCGCATGACAAATAAATTAAAAATGACAAAACAAAATGTATAACTTAACAATCTTAGTTTAAAATGCTAATTCAATTAAAAATGTACGTGTTTATAAAATTAGCCTGTGTGGCTTGTTGTCGGATATTTAAGCAGAAGGGAAAAAAAGGCAACATTGGATATGATTTTTTGTGACGGGGCCTTAAAATAAGGCTCTGCTAAAATATACCTGTAGGCGAAAGCAAACGACTCGCACAGCGACCCACAGCCTAAAACTGAAACAGGCGTTTGCGTGTGATAAATGTCCCTGCGAGGACATTCGTTTGGGGGAAGAAACGGGTTAATTAAACGCTGTTTGTTGGCGTCTTCACCTCCAACAGCAGCCGCGTGAGGGAACTGTCCCTTCAGCACCAGCAGGCCTCTTAATGGAGGGTTACCAAACAGTTTCAATGCACTTTACAGTTGGAATAACAAAGACGTCCTATCAACAGTACTGTTGTTGCTGCTGTGCACGTTTTTAGCATAATATAATTATTTAAACTCGCAGACGTTAAGGCCCATTGATGACATTTATCTTTAAACTAGATAAACAAAGTCTTGCTTGAGGATTGAGTGATTCGCTTATTGTCCAATTTCATCTGAGTAATATCACAATGAGGTCACTGTATAGATTTGGTTGGAGATTGTTTTATAGTTCTTGGTTTTCCACCCATCAGCTCTAATTCAGTGCTGGAACATTCCACAGCGGTGTGCTCGTACGCTGGCCATGCAGAATGAGTTTTGTCTGTTACAGAGAAGGAGATGACCAGAGAGCAGAAGTGAAATAGGAGTGAAAGGCAAGGGATCTGCTCTGCTGATGCTGGTGCACAGAGCAGAGAGGGGGGTGGGGGGGTGGAGGAGGAGAGGCTGAACGAGGGAGAGAGAGAGAGAATGAGAGAGCCGAGGAGAGCAGAAGAGAGGAAATCAATACCGATTCAGAGTGAGTCAGATAAGCCTGAACAATGTATAGTGCAGACACACTCTATAAGCTAGTCACACACACGCATGTGCACGTGGACGCACTCTCAGGCACACACACACTGGGTTAAATGTGCTTGCATGCCTCCGTAAAGATGCATTACAAACCCCATAAAGCATACAACCTTTAAAATCAAACGGCATCACAACCTTGGATTGCTCTGAGGATCTGCTGACATGAGCAAAACACGCTCATTACAACCCACTGATAGGCAGCTGAGGCTCTTTGTCTCCTGCAACACGCTCAGCGCTTATGATCTTTTCATGTTCGTGGTGAAATATCGGCCGCTCTCTTTCTGATTTCACTTGAAATGTTTGTACAAAGTGTCTGTGAGGTTCTCTTCTTCTGACTGGAGCTTCCAGTACTGGAAGTCGGCACCTTTCCCGGTGGTGTGAGATATGTGTTGCTGATGTTTCACAGGATGTTTTGGGTGTAAAGAGCATTCTTTAAAACCACTTACATGCCCTATATGCAGTGAGGCCGGTGTGTGGTCCTCAACTGTTAACCACAGATTTGACTTTGCTTACCCAGAAGATGCTGTTACAAGCGCTAACACCACCACACTCTGCCTCTCTCTCTCTCTTTCTTCCCCTCTCCTCTCCTCTTCCCTTATGCTTATCAATTATTAAGGTCGGTATTGATCATTTCACTTCCCTGGCTCTATCTGGCTGTTCACACAAAGCCCAAACCAGCCTGCCCTCGCCAAATCAATGGCATTTCCTACCTCTTCCAGCTCTTTTTCCACATGTCAGTTTTGCTTTTCTCGCTTTTGCACTTAAGCTGGGCCGACTGAAGTTTTGTACATCCCAATTTGCTCCATTTGAGTCCTTCAGAAAATATGAGAAACACCAGAGCGATATTAATCTTTCATGGCACAAACAAGTTTGATAGGCATTAAAGGATGGGTCTGGTAACAGAGGAACAGGGAGGATGGAAAATGTCTGTGTACATCGTTTGACTTTATGAAACTATTTCAGCCTCCCCTAATCTTCCACTCTGTGTTTTTATTTCTTTCTTTTGGTTCTGCAGTGCAAACAACCTGCCAGCCTGTTGCCGTAACCAGTGAAAGATTAGTGATATTATTTGCATATGCTGCAGAGAGGGAGAAAGAGAAAGAAAATAGAGAGTGAGAGCACCAGGGAGTAGAAGAGAAGGGGGTTGGGAAGGGGAAACTGCCTTATTGATCTCCTATGTGCAAAGCCAGGCAAACACTGAAAGGACAGAGCTACACTATTAATGACACTCATAGCTTCAGCTACTAATCCTCATCTATCTATCTATCTATCTATCTATCTATCTATCTATCTATCTATCTATCTATCTATCTATCTATCTATCTATCTATCTATCTATCTATCTATCTATCTGTCTATCTATCTATCTGCAAAAACTGTTTCAGTAGAAATCAGTGCAATTACAGTTATATTAATTTAGCGGCCTGTGTGGTTTTCGGCATCAAAAACCCAATAGTCTCAGTGTTTTCTTGTTGATACTGGTCCCTGTTACCAATCTCCATCCCAGATCAATCAATATTTCATCAGAACTGTTCATGCAGCTTAAGGCTGCCTTGAAATAGATCTGTGGATCATATACTGGCCTGACTGAGATTTACAGTATAGTAAACAGTCTCCTCCATATTGCGAATCTTAGTTAAATGTAGAATTACAGGGGCCGTGTGTCTATTTTATGCACATGGGTTTGTTGATCGTATTTTGCTCATCTGACTGAGCTGACGGCGGAACAAGCGCCTCTCCTGCGTAAAACGCTTAGGTCACTAATAAGTTTGAACGATCATACCTGTCTATGGTCTAAATTTAGAGCTTTTACAACACAGTACTAAATGAAAAGCCGGAGAGACCGTGCGGTTATTGCATCTTTCAGCTCCGATACGAGTATTGATCCGTGTGCCACATTTAAAAGGGAGAGTGGGAACCGGCGTATTGATCACGCAGCCTGGGGTCACCCCGCTTCTTCCGCGCAACTAGTTGGCCCAGTGGTCGCACCACCGCCGCTGTGTGTTTATAGTCGGACACAGGGAGAGAGAAAAAAAAGTCGTCGGGGGAGGAAAACTATTTGGAGGCTTATTGTGAATCAATGACAATTTGCTATGTGCCGATCAAGAAATATAGACCTACAAATGTAGTCTACGGCCGCATTTAGTCTGCAACAAACGCAACTGCACACGCCCAAAGGAAATCACTAATATCTTTAGGTTCCTTGCATCTAAACTAACTGCAACAACACGCGCTGCCTTTCTGTGTGATTCAACTTTGTGGTGGTTTCAACACAAGTGACAAAACTCTTTGCTTCAGACGGAGAAACTGTCCATGGTGCTGAATCTCATAGGCCGGGGTTACGCTTGGATGTGTCTGTTTGTAATTTAGGACATAACGGTGGAAGGTGACCGGGCTGTTACCCCAAAACTGCAGTTCTCATGCGACTGAGAGGACAGTATCTTACCGGCCAACCGGAGAGCAGACATCCGCTGGAACTCGGGCTCCTGCAGCCACTTCCACATCCTCCTGAAGGTCTCTCGACCTGATTTGAGTTTACTCCAGGGTTTGGGGTTCCGTAGCAGGTCTGAAAGCGTTCCCTGTGACCGGCTTAAGATCCTCTGGGCGAATATGGCCTGCGGGATGGAGTAACGCTTTAACTCGGCCGTTATCCTCTGAGCCACCTCCTTTGTGTTGATTTCCTCCGCCTGGATACCGGACCCTGCTACTCCCTGGCCACCTCCGTGGCCGTGCCGCTCCTGCTCACCCAGCATCACCCCGCCGTTCGCCTGGGAGTGGAGATGACTGTGTGGGTGGTGGTGCATGCCGTTGAGGTTGGAGATTATGCCGTGGCCGTGACCCCCTAAACTCCTTGCCAAGTGCTCTTGATCGCTGCGCGAAAGCATGGAGGGATGGGACTCAAATCCGGTCACCGGAGAGATCATCTTGGCGTCGGTGGAGAGGTGCGGACTCGGACCGTAGGCTGACAGCGGCTGCTGGGAGTTGTGCAAAGAGCCCAGACCGCTGGACAGTGGGGAAAGCGAGCCGTGGCCCATACCGGACACGGACATCTCTTTGGGGTAATGACTGTACAGGTTACCCATGGAGGCGAGTCCTCGGTGGTCGTCCCGCATTAACGTGAAGCTGCCGCTGACGTTTCCAGCCGAGAGCCGCTGATGTGCTGCGGCGTGGTGGTGGGAGTGAGGGTGGTGAAACTTGTCAGAAACGGTGGATATCGGAGGTAGATGCTGCAGTGGGGTCAGAGTCGTGTAGGTGTTGCTAAGGCTCATCCCGGACTCACACATGGTGATGGACGGGTGCAGGTGTCCAGACAGCGCAGACGGATCAGTCCGGTAGTCCCCGGCAGATCCCTCCAGGAGCGAGGCCATGCCGGACACCATGGCTGACCGCGCGCCGGGATTGTGCGAGACCAGATTCCGCGGAGTGGAGCTGGGGGACGGGGACGGCCGTGCGTGTGGAGAGCTCATGAGGTCCCCCGCCTGGGAGTGCGATGAGATGCTGTGAAGGTTCTCCATGGTGAGCTCCATAGCCGAAAGGATATATGTTCCCCTGTCCCACCCTCCCCACCCTCTCCCGTCTCTCCTTCTCGCTACCGTCTCTCACTCAGGGACGCGTGCTCTCTCTCTCTCTTACCCCCTAGACCCTCGTGGAGTGATAAAATTGCCGGTTTAACGCCAATCCATCGATTAAAATTCACCGATCAATCCAGTGTGGTGTAGATAAGTTCTGGTGTTCAGAGGCAGGTGCAGACCGAGCGAGTCCGTGGAGTCGTGGCGCTTCACGCTTTCATGTGGATGGTAGCTCTCCAGGGCGATATCTCATCTCTGGTCCAACAGCGCTTCCACTAAGAGCAGGCTGAGCCGCGTGTCAGAGACATGGGAGCGCGCCTCTGTGTATTTAAACTGTGGGGCGGGTACGAGCAGAGATTTCTAAACAGCCTTGCTCAGTGGGATGAAATCTAGCGCTGAAGCCATGTAGCTTCACAATGGACATGACAGTTAATCAGCGTCTCACTGGTTTGATTACGGTTCTAGCAGATATTATTAATGCTACGACTGAGGCTTGTAAAACATGTGCACGTGTGTAGCTGACGTAACCTACCTGTGCAGGCTATATATGACACTCAGACGATGGCCTGAATATAAAACGTAATCGTCAGTTTCCCGACACAAGAGTTCCTTACAGATAAACTTTGTTTTCCCACGGACTGTATGGTTTTGCATTTATGCGCTTAGTGATAAACCTGATCGAAGTATTGATTGACAGAGATTAATGACGTGGGGCAGTCGGTCCGGGGGGGGCAGGGAAAGGGTGAAGGAGGTCACGAAGTAAGTTAGGATCCTAACACTGCAGAGCTACCGGAGGGCGGCCTGGTCTGGTTTGTGTGAAGTTCGTGGAATCCAGACAGAGAAGTATGTTTATATATGGAAAAAGTATGACGCAGTAAGAAACCATGGATTAAAAAGCTAAAATTCATACAATAAGGATCCACAGGAATCACATAAACAAAAAAGCACACGAGTGAGACAGCTGCACAGTAATAACAATCATAATAATAATAATAATAAAGTTTTCTCTCTGTTCAGTCTGTCTGATAGAAGCAGATCGGCACCGGGCTCGGCGCTGGTGATTGATACTTGCACCATCCGCTCTTTCAACCGCGGCCGATATTCAGATCCGTCCTGTTTTATCGGACTGTGCCTGTGTGTGTGTGTGTGTGTGTGTGTGTGTGTGTGTGTGTGTGTGTGTACGTATGCGTGTGTGCGACTAAACGGAGAGCGGTTTAGTGAGACAATCTAAGAAGCTTTAAGACAGTTGTATCAATTTGTTATGTCAATAATCTGTCTTTTTAATTCTAATGGATTTAGCTCGCAGTACGGGACAAAAATGAGAAATGATCAATCGACAGGAAAGATATTAACAGTTATTCCCAACCCTATTATTTAGTTTGTTCATTCAACAAACGCAACTCAGAGAGAGCAAGACGGACTCAGTAATGAGCCATTAAGGCAAATAAATAAAACAAAGCCATAAAATGAATGTTTTGCAAATTATACTATATCAAAATATTACATTTATAGAGGGAATACGTTGTTTAGGAATTTTGTTTTATATAACAGTTGTCAGTAAAGTATGAATTCAGCTGTGACACACACACACACACACACACACACACACACACAGTTTACATGTTTTTGTACTGTTTTGTCTTTCAAAAATATATACAAACTACAAATACAATGATTAGCAGAACTATATTTTAAAAACATTACGTTTCAACCGTGTTACTTCAAAAATGAAAACAACAAAGTCCGTTGATACCGAGAGTGTTTTCTAGTTATTGTGAAGCCCTGTCGTTAAACTCCTTCCCTACAAGGTTCAGAAATTGATCGCCGCTATCTATTTATTGATCGTCGATCAGTTCAGTCTCATTTCAGTCTCGGGCATTTGGTTGAGATCGTTTCAGTGCTTCCGTGGCTTTGACCTGTAGCACATGTTTGACTGACACCAGGAACATGTTGGAAAAATAAATGTCAGCCGCGTTGAACTTATTATTTATTGAGCAAAAGGCAATTTAAAACTTCGTCTGTACGCTTCCTCTGTTCAATAAGGTGAAATGATATCCGGGATGGCCTGTAATTTAGCTTCTTCAATTGATGTGCTTCACAGGAAATAAGCAACAGCTTTACTAATTAATTGTATCGAATAAGGTGAAGAAAGCGGTTTATTGTTTTATTAGGTGAAAACATTTGATCCCAGGATCGATTACATCATCGTATCATGTTAAAATACGCAAACCTCGTCGTTGAAAGATAGTTTGAATGAAATCCGCGCGTTTAACTATTTAATCGTCTGGTTTATTACATTTTGCCTAAGCGGGTTCTTTTGTGTGTAAAACGCGTAGTTGCATACTAAAGGTCATTTTTAATAGGCAACAATAGTGTTTCAGCCAAATGCACATTAACATCCTCACTTTAAACATTTATTTCACGCCGTGAAAAAAAATCGGCGCCGTCACAATATACAGGCCCGAGACTGAGAAAGGCCAGTGAAATGTGACAATGACAGACATTTTCAATATGGAAGCTTAGTGCAGAGAAATGAGAAAAGAAATTACAAACAGAGCAACAACTTCCTATCACGGCAGCAGAAAGCGACAGTGTTGCTGTTGATCAATGCAATCAGGTCAATTGCTTTTCTACGTGATATTTTCACATTTATTTGCTTCACAAAACGCACAAAACATGACCTAAACATTAGGTAATACTGCCATTATTACATTACATCTCGTTTCTTCAAGAGATAAGTTAATATCTTTATTTCCCTTTTTTAAGATTTAGGATGAATCGTGCAGCATCTACGTTTTGTATTTTACATTACTGGAGATTCTACTGTGGCCCTGTTTATATTTGAGTTAGTTCATATTTGGGTGGGGTGTGATTCGGCCTACAGTTACAAAGCTGAGAAAAATTTCTGGACTAAGTATCGGTTATTAATTTTTCATTATGTCAAAAGGAAAGTTGATTTAGCTGTAACATGTAAACAGTGTCTTTAAGGTAATTTTTTTTTTTTTTTTTATAAATGAAAGATTAAAATGCAAGTTTCTTTAATTTTTAGCAGGAAAACTTGAAAAAGAAATGTTTTATTTATTGTTATATCTGTCATGGTTAACAACCAAATATTATATTAATTAATATATTAACAGAAACTTGCAGAAAACACACACACATACCGGCCCAGGAGGCACAACACTAAAAAAACAAATGAAAAATATTTAGTTGTGGATGAGGTGGACTTTAGGAATTTAGGTGCAGTTAAAATGTAAAAAATATTGGAGGAAAGCTGACATTCACATTAATCATATCTATATCAGCTGAAAATGCACAGGAGTACAACTTCCCCAGCATCCATATCCTCTCAGGCAGCGGTTGCTAAGTAACAGAAGCAGAGATGTATTGAGACACAATAGTCAATCAATTCTCCTGTGTGTGTTTGTGCTTGGTGTTTAGCACAATCATATAGTTTCTGCAATGGAGTACATTGTCAGTGTTATGCGCAGTATGTACATTCAAAGTTGACGAAGGGAATAAAAAACATATCATTTTTGAAATCAGTCTCAGATCACATGCGTAATACGAGCTTAATATTCAAAACATCATCTTTAATTATTTTATACCTAAAGATCATAGGTCACATAGATTCTCCTCCAGGGATTATCTGCTTTCTATCACATCACTTAGTGCAGTTAGAAGCTTTGAGGGGAAACTCTTATCTTCGCCATACAGGGCTAAAGCTACAGATTATTAGTGAGCTGCAAAAACCTTGTGCCACCTGTGCCTGAAAGGGACGCATTGGACTTTCCCCCGGCCCCGATCGAAAACAGGGCCAAAAAGACTTCACGTGTCATTTGTATTATTCAATTCTCAAATTTAAGTTTAAGAGTGAAAGTAACATTTATTTTGCTATAACTTTTTTCTTTTCAAATCACTCTCACTATTTCTATACAAATGAATAATCTAAGAATAAAAGATATGCACAAAGTTGGGGACCAGTCTGAACAAATGAACTGTGTTGTTCTAAATTAGCTGTACAGTTGAGATAAAATGGCAGAATCACGCGAAACACTTTTGTTGCTCGTTTACTTGATGCTTGTGTAATTAACTTTTTGTTGATATCCTCGTGACTATAAACGTTCCATCAAGACGTCTACTGTTGCCAGCATTTAAACACATAATGACTTTGGCACTGAGGTTGTTCAAGTTTCCTGAGGTTGAAGAACAAAAACAATCACTGTTTTCAGATTCATTTAGGTTTAAATAAGGACCTACTTTATCTAGGTTTCTGCAATATTAGATATTTCCAAAGATTCTGATTGTGAGGCTAATTAAGCTGGGTATTTTAACAACAGGTCCTCTTTAACTAAGCTTCTGTGGACTGTGCCTTCTAGATCACTTGTGTGTTATGATTATGGTTAAGTTGAGAAACAAGTGGATATCAACAATAGACAAATCTCTCGATATGAAAACGCATCTAACCTTCAAAGCTTACAGGTTTCAGAAAAACGACTACAACCCCCAAAATGGCAAAAACAAGCCGAAGTGCACATTTACAGCAAACTACCGTCTCCATGTGTGCTTCCCTCAGGTCTCCTCCAGCAGGAGGCAGAGAAATATGCCGGTTTCATACACTCCATCGATTTTGCCCTCGAACAAAGACAGACACAGAGAGATGCAGGCAGAGCAGAAGAAGTGAGCGGGGAGAGAAGGATGGAGAGCACTTGCCACAGTGGTAAATTTTCCATCTAACACACAGTTACATACTTGAATTCCGTTTGGCTATGAGAAATGGAAATAACTGTTGACTTTGCAGGATGGAAAGCAGTCAGAAAGCTGGCTTTGAACACAGAAAAATCACTGTTTAGTCTGTGAATGAGTGTGACACAGAGAGACAGAGCAGGAGACTGAAACAGAGAGCAACAGAGAAGAAGAAGAAGAAGAAGAAGTGAGAGCGAGAGCGAGTTGGGCTGGTGTTAAGGTGATTAGTCTGGTGGGTTGGCGATAGAGAGAGTTGATCAATAACCTATCGATCTCCCATTGCAAGTGTCAGGGGGGTAGTGGGAAAGAGAGGGAGGGTGAGAGAAAGGATGGGGAGGTAGTCGGCCCTGGCTTGACTTTTAAAAATCCTTTACTCTGCAGATGACAAATAACCCATTAGACTGCAGGAGAGCTGGAAAACCTGGAAATATCCTTCCTGCTGCGCACACGCATGTACAAACACAGCTGAGCGTGTGCTGAGCGTTGCAAATACTTCTGAGTTTCAAATAAGCGGTACAGACAATTTTTCATCTGCGGCTGCACGCAAAAGAAAAATCATTTCTGCAAGTAGTGTGGAGGTATTGAGCTCAATGCAGTGAAGTTACTTAGCAGACCATTACTTCAAAGAATTCCACTAGGCTGAAATAGTCACTGAAGCAAGTCACACTCGATACTCACCCCGAAGCCTTTTAAAATGTTCCGCAATAAGTCTGTTGGAAATAGGTGACAAACCTGAGAGCAGCCAAACGCAGGATGAACAAGGAGGAACAAAGTTGACTTTTGTTTGTTTAATTTAAAATTTTAAAGCAATGTTCGGCTGCAAACATGTTGCATCTGTGTGTGTGTGTCATATTTAGAGTATATTCAGTTTTATTAGCGTAGTGTGGAAACAACGAGATGACAAGTTATTGGTGTTGGACAAAAAATATAATATATGATTAAATTAAGCTAATGAAGCTAACACGGAATTATGACAATGGGTGCATGTGTTTCTGTGGAACCAGAAAAAATGGGTCATGATGTTACAAGGTTTATTGGTCCCCAGTGTCATTTAAGCGCTGCAGGATGGGGTCAGAGTTGAAGGGTGAGAGGTGAAGGGTCATTCTGTCTTAGAAAAGACCACAAAGCCCAAAGGATGGATGTCAAATTAACAGAAGAGGGGGATCTTATTCGTTTATTCATCATTTTTTATCGTCACTTCTCACACGCTGGGAGTCTTTCACAGCAGGTGGGGCTGGAGCAGAGGATCAGCGCAGGTGTGTGATCTGTGGGCATTAAAATGAAATTGTGGCTCCTTTCCGTGTCGTGAGTCACAGCTGTTCTTCGCTTTCTTTTTGCAGAGGCTTGGAGGTTTGCTGAGGGACAGTGACGGATTCGCCTCACATTGAGGCTCAGTGCTCAAACAGCCATTATCATTACAGATCGTGCTGACTTCAGGGCTCATTTGGACAAATGGAGAGGGCCTTTGATATTTGAGAGAAACCGTGTATAGGAATGGTTAATGGGAAAAACATATCCTTTGTCCCGGTCGCCTTTTCTCACCCGCGCTTGACTTTCTCCATCTTTCATCTCGCCTCCATTTCCTCATTTTCCTCTTATTTCTCCCCCACATGCCTGCTTTTCTCCTTCTTATGTCCTTGTCTCCTATGAGCCACTGCCCGCCCCCCCCCCCCCCCCCCCCCCCCCCACCTCCCTCATTACCTGCTCTGCTCAGAAAAGCCCTGCCCCCACATCACGGCTCTGCTGCCATGCAGTTTTTCAAATTAATGTAGAGATATTGACAAGCCATGAGAAGCATAGATCATCAGGAGGGAGAGGAGAAGCGGGTTGGGACGAGGAAAGGCAGAACTGCTCCTTGTGGACGGAGGGATTTCCCCGTCATTACCACGCAGCTTAACTAGTTGCACAAGGAATCTTCCAACGAATCCCCAACATGATTTATCTTTTTCTGTTCTCTGAATTTTAAGACACCAGTGGAGTCAAAATTTGAGGAATGTGACGATTCCCCAGGTTTATATAAGCAAAAATAATCATAAGCAGCAACTTTAACACTAAACTTTGTGCTGTGTAGTGTGAATGAGGTGCTGCTAACAGTGTACAAAAGGGTCAGGTGGTCAATATGCCAATTACAAAGATGAGGGTATAGTAAGGGCAAATGATAACCAATCAGTGAAGTGCTTTTACGGTCTTCTAGCAAAAGGTGACCCTGTGACCCCGTTTGATGACCCTTAGGTTAAAGGTTTCCTCTCTTGGGGGTTTGAGGGCATTGCCATGCAAGAGGCGTTGCTATAGTAACGGCAGTGGCCTAAAAATGGCAAGGTGTGGCATGCAGGAGGAAGAAGACGTGACCTGTTACAGCTGGTGAAAACGTAGGTGTGTAGGCGCAATATAATCCTGACAGTTTCAATAACCATCCAGTTAAGATTCAATTTCACTTACACACAGATAAACAAAAAAACTAACAAAAGCACATAAGAATATATTGATATGGAGCAATTAAGAACTATGTGAAATAGAAAGAAGTGGAATTAAAATTAACATTTATCAGGAGGTAGTGCTTGATATATCAGGGCTTTCTTATTCCATGAAATAAACACAAAAATAATATGTATTCATTGATTGTCAGAGATGTTCTCTTTGTAGTCAGGGTTCTGCCTGCATATTGTGTTTTGTCTGCTGTTTGTCTTCAATGCCCTAACCTTCCAGAAACATGAATTGCTCAGTTGATCGCCAACACTGCTGATCACAGGACATGTGCACACTTATATTAAGTTTGCTTTTGTGAAAAAAGTCAGAGGCACACACAGAAAATACAGACAGAAATCCAGATTAAAGAGATAACTTACTTTATACCATGTCCACGATGAAAATGAGTGACGTTACATGAGGTAATGTGCTAAATGAGCCTGTAAAGAGCAGGTGAGATGGAAATCAGGTGTCTAACAACAGGACTCTGAGGACATCTAGTGGCTGGATGCGGAAAGGCAGAATCTACAACGTTCTGAAAATCAAGACACTAGAAAGTGAGAAAAAAAACGCCACTTTTGAAAATAATGAAAAAATATTCCAATGTATCATTAGTTTATTTTAAATATTTAAATAAAAAACGCACCTGCAGCAGAACAGCGTAGACAGTGACTACTGCGGAAAACACTGTGGTAGAAACTGTAACACGTCAAACTATCAGAGACCTGTGACAGGCCTCTATGAATCTGATTCTTTGAAAATTATAAAACCATTAGAGATAAGCAATAAATAACACCCTGATCACATTTATATATAAAAAAACATTCAAGAACGAACTCAATGACAGCTATTTGTTATAGTTTTCATCTAAATGATGTGCTTTTTTGTCTTCCTTCTTTTTAAAACTACTGTTGTCTAAAGCTTGGACACTGCCATGTATAAGTCAGGCATTAATAGTATTAATAGGAGCTTTAGTCCAAAATCATCTTGAAAAGGTTTATAACAGACTAGGCTGCATTTTCTCTAACTTGCGTCAACAGTTAATTACAGTAGATATCATAATTTCGTTTCCAACCCTGCCTCGTGAAATATCGCGAGACTTGGCTCCGCCGTCACGCCGGATAGTGCGCGGTGCGGCTCCAGGGTCGTTGTGCCGACTGTGCCGCGTCCCCCCATCTCCTAAGCGGAGCCCGGGTCCGGGTGTCTGTCCGCAGTAACCTCACGCCTGCCGGCACAAGGGGGCAAAGGATCAACTAAGCGACTCCATAGTCTCATCACACCGAGGTTTCTATCCTTAACAAGTAGCGGGGGAAACGACACGGACAGCAAATAAACCAGTCGCTCCCTGTCAGCTCCTGGTTAACGCAAGAGAAGGGCTGACACGCAACAGCTAGCAGATGAAGTTAGCCAGCTAGCTAACGCGAGGCGCTGCAACTGATGGCTGTGCATCAGAAAAGCGCCTTTTTGCCGTTAGGCTGTAGTTAACTCGGCTCGGACTACTGTCAGATTTATTTATATCAGGCTGATGTGGCGACCACGATGCTGGCAATCCCGCTAACCCGTTTACTCACACTAACGTAGCTAACGTCAACTTGGCGTTAGCCGACTAGTGAACGTTAGCATTACACTGCCAGTCTCCCTCAGTCATCTAATCTGTCCGTTCAGTCTAATTTCAAGGGTGGTGTTTACCGAGATTAATTCTAAATTGTCACATAACG
The DNA here is from genome assembly GCA_030770545.1 of Macropodus opercularis. Lineage (NCBI taxonomy): Eukaryota > Metazoa > Chordata > Actinopteri > Anabantiformes > Osphronemidae > Macropodus > Macropodus opercularis. Next base: position 5,631,492 of record CM061105.1, read on the forward strand.
GGCAAGTTCACCCAGACCAGTTGAACCAAGAAGCATCTAAAAGGTAATAACTCGGTTTAGCTGCCAGACTATTGGAGTGGATTGTAATAAATGTAACTTTTGCCTAAAATAAGTGTCACTGAAGCCTAGTGCATAAAATAGATATATGAGCATGGCTCCTAAAAAGAAACCAGTTCCCCTAAACATTGCTCCCACTGGTGATGGCTTATCCACCTCTGCCGGCACAGATGTTGCATCAGAGTAAGTCCTCTAACTGGCAAAGTGAACACGTTTTCATAGTGAACAGTACATTTTTAAAAAAAGCATATATTTGTTTGTATTTTTAATCTATTTTGTTAGAGCCAGTTTAGAAGCACTTAAAAAGATTCTGGAGGAATTGGACCTGGATGAACAGCAAAAACAACGGTTAGAAGCTTTTCTTACCCAGAAGGCCAAGGTGGGCGAGTTGAAAGATGACGACTTTCATCGCATCCGCGAGCTTGGCGCAGGCAACGGAGGAGTCGTCAATAAGGAGCGTCACAAACCGTCAGGAATAATCATGGCCAGAAAGGTCAGCTAAACACAGACTCTAACCTTCATTGATGAAGTGGATGTGACTGAGCTGAGAAGAAGTTATTCTGAATGCAATTTCTAATCATATACCCATCACCCATTCCAGAAATGTGTTTTTTTTACTCCACTTCATTGTTTGTTCAGCTTATTCATTTAGAAATTAAACCTGCAATCAGAAACCAGATCATCAGAGAGCTCCAGGTGCTGCACGAATGCAACTCTCCCTACATCGTGGGCTTCTATGGAGCATTTTACAGCGATGGAGAGATCAGCATCTGCATGGAACACATGGTGAGACATTTGGTTGCTCTGTGTGTTTTGCATTGCGACCTGCTGTGTTTCATGGTGTCTTCTCACTTTGTACAGGACGGTGGCTCTCTGGATCAGGTACTAAAAGAAGCAAGGAGGATCCCTGAAGAGATTCTGGGCAAAGTCAGCATTGCTGTAAGTGTATGATATATGATTGATTTATGTATGATTTGAATGCATGGACACACACTGTGGATGGAGTTTCCATGCTTGTTTATGTTGTATTTACATTAAGGTAAAGTAATATTGCTCACATGTATTTCTTTATTACAGGTTTTAAGAGGGCTTGCCTACCTAAGAGAAAAACATCAAATCATGCATAGAGGTACTAGTGTTTTATTTAGTTAGTAATGTATTCGTCCTTACATTTAAAGTCATGCCATTTCATATGTAGGATGCTCATTTTATTTACATTATGTTACCAGTGGATTTTTGACCATATGAAATATTATTGAGGTTTTTGTAACATCCTTTTTACCCTCAGATGTGAAGCCTTCAAACATACTGGTTAATTCGCGTGGAGAGATCAAGTTGTGTGACTTTGGTGTGAGCGGGCAGCTCATAGACTCTATGGCCAATTCCTTTGTTGGAACACGATCCTATATGTCGGTATGGTCTCTGAACTGTGAAAAGATAAACCAATGTTTACATACTCCACAGCCGAGCTTGTAAAATGTTCCCATCCTTAGTCTTAATCATTAACCACCATTAAAACAACCATAACACATAGAATATCTTGGATATTTAATGCTTTAACAGTATGTTGCAGTTGTTAATTTAACGCTAATTGTTAGCCTTTTTCTGGGATGTTAATGCAGCCTGAGAGATTGCAGGGAACCCACTACTCTGTGCAGTCAGATGTGTGGAGTATGGGGTTGTCCCTGGTGGAGCTATCAATTGGACGCTACCCCATCCCTCCCCCAGATGCTAGAGAGCTGGAGCTAATATTTGGACGACCCATTTTGGATTGCAGTGAAGGAGAGACTCACAGCACTTCACCCAGACCCAGACCTCTGGGTAGACCTGTCACTGGTTAGAAACACACACACACACACACACACACACACACACAAAGTTAAGCAAGATTATAAAATTAAAGGCTCTAGCATGTAATTTAGGATGATAACACCTGTTTCTAAGAATATTAAATGCGAATCTAAACACCTATTGTAAAACTCAGTTTATCTTGACTCCTTCTCCAGGTCATGGTCCCGCAATGGCCATCTTTGAACTCCTAGACTACATAGTAAATGAGGTAAGATGGTGAACATCTTCCATATTCCAAATATCTTCCCATTGTGAAGTTAGAAAGATCTAGATAGATCTTATGATAGACTCCGTGCTATTGTTGATATGACCCGATGTTCATTCAACTCCCTTCTTGATTTTAGCCCCCACCTAACCTGCCACATGGTGTATTCACCTCTGATTTCCAGGACTTTGTGACAAAGTGGTAAGACAACCCTTTAACAACATTTACTAATCATTGCTCGGTGCCTTTATAAACCTAATACACAGTGTGTTGTTTTTATGTATCTTTTTTTGTTGTATGTCTCATGATAACAAAAACTTTGTAATTCAGTGTTTCATGGTTGAGTTGATGCATGAAAAGTTTTTTTCTGAAAGATTCTTGTCTCTTCTGTCATTTTCAGTCTCATCAAGAATCCAGCAGAAAGAGCAGACTTGAAAATGTTAACTGTGAGTGAGACTCAAGTTTTAATTGAAACATCACTTTTTTTAGCCCTTTTATACCACATGCTCATGTAAAAACGTTTTTTAAAAACCTTTTTTAATTGTTTCCATTGTCTGGTACCTTATATGTGATTATATTTTGTTACAGAACCATATGTTCATCAAGAGGTCGGAGGCAGAGGAGGTAGATTTCGCTGGCTGGCTTTGTAAAACCATGGCGCTGAACCAGCCAAGTACTCCTACACGCACTGCAGATTAAATGGACATTCTATGTGTGCTCAAACATGCAGTATGTAAAAACACGGGGAAGCTGCTGCCTAAAACCTTACACTCATAAAAACATTTTCCCACATCGTCGCTCAGGTGTGACATTTAGTCAGTTGATCACATATTAGGGTTTTGTTAGCTAAGAAGCTAAAAAAAAGTGGCTACAAAAGTCCTCTTTTGCCAGCATGGAAAACATTATAATTTGTGTTAAAAACGAGGACTGATAACATGTGTCTAAAATCAAAAACTTTTATTTTAGAATTGGAGGTCTATTAAATAGCTCTTGGACCTGTAACGCAAAGACTGAAATTCCTTTGTAAATTGTATTATTGCATTACAATCGGGTGTGCAGCTTTGCCGAAGCATTTGTTTTTTTGTGTAGCTGTCCATTAGGCTTTTGTTAATCTACACCCACACTGCAGTCACACAGACTGTTCATACTGAGTCCAAACTGCAAAAGATACGTCTTAAACAAAGAATTTCAATGGTTTAATTTTGGATTAGTTTGATTTTCCTTTTTTCACCCTTATTCTTGTCTTTTCTGAATTTTTCACACATTTTCTGAGGCTTGCAGCATGAATATTTCACTTGGTGGTGGTTGTGGTTATGGTTAGGTGTCAGGGTGTGTTTCCAGACAGATGTATGACACATGTATGGATTGGTTTTATATCTGATATGCAAATATTTTCAGAAATGTTACTATATGTTTCTTTTGAATATGTTGGGTTGTGTGTGCCTCTGTTAGCAAGAAGTGACTGTAGTGTGTTTCTTCCATTTGTTAATGTGATTTATTTCTATACATTACTGAGATGTCTTGAGGCAATCACAACGTTAAAGAACACGTTAGCATGACTGTCATATAAAAGCCAAAAATAAAAACGTTCCAACATTAAATGGACTCTCTTCTCTGTGTGTTCCAGCAGTTACACTAAATCAGCGTCCTTAGTTTGTCTGGACACCATTAGCCATAGAGAAGCTGCAGGACACTGTTACAGAAGCTGAGACGTTTACACACTGCTGTGCCTTCACTGTCTCCTCTTAGTAACCAGAAGGGGGCATCATATTAGGTTATGAAACACTGAGAGCTAACAGTACTAACATGAACATATATCTTGCTTGAGTGATGTGTCATGTACAATGTTGAAACGACGTTAGACACAGCAAACTAAAGCAGTGCTCAAATTCCTTGCTCCTCTATTTGAAGCACAGTGAACCGTTTGTTTAGCTAATGTCTGCAGTGATAATGAAATGTCTTCCAATCATGTCTGTCAACTTCAGTCTGACTGCGTGAGGCCTTGAGTTGTGAGAAAGACATAGTTTTGCAGTGTGTGGCAATGTTCTGATTATTCTGAGCAATGTTCATGGGAGGGGGACTGCAGCAGCAGCAGAAAAACAGCAAAGTCTGCAGTCATTAATATGCAAATATGCAAATGAGAGGATAATTAAAATTGGGCGTTTGTCAGTGGCTCTTTGATTGCTAATGAATTCCAATCTGCAAGAAAGGGGGAGGGGAAGATGAGCTAAAAGCCTTTTCTCTTTTTCATGTTAAAACAGTACAAAAATATATAAATAATACGCACTCACATAAAAAAAATGAGCTGGCCTTTAAATAAAATGCTCTTTGCAGTTATCACTAAGTGCACTACACAAATGCGGTGACATAGTGTTTTTGCACCAACGGAAACAACACAGGAGAGGATATGAGTTTGAGCCAAGACGATTAACCATGCACACCGTCACTGAGCATTCAGCACGGCAGGCTAGAACCACCACAGGAAGGTAGCTCGATTTCTGCTCATTAAGAGTGATGTGGCTGACCCCTGTTGAGAGAGATGCTCAGGTATCCTGGCAGGGGGCGCGCAGTGGCAGCATGTTGTGTGTCACAAACAGTGTTATTTAGATATTTTTGGCAAACAGGGGCCTTCGGTTCACACACGAGCACACACTGCTGTTATTGCTGTTCCACTGGTCCCTTGATAGTTGTACGTCTTCCTCCCTGGCAGGTGAATTGAAACGATGTACACATGAAATAAAAACAGATTAAATGGTGTGTAGAATGGAGCAAAACAGCTGCTCGAGTCACACTGTAGCATAATGACTGTAGCTTTGAATATTTCTCAGGGCTGAACACTGGGCATAACTGACTTAAAAACAGTGAAGCATAATTCAAAACACAGAGTGGCATGATGTTTGGATGTAATACAGAACCTTTCACCAATCACCAGGATTATAAGTACGAACAATCAAACAAAGAGCTGCTGAAACCCCCCAGACTCTGCTCTGTTTATTGTGTGACAAATGTTGGCGTACATGGGTCTGTGTGTGTGTGTGTGTGTGTGTGTGACTGTGCATGAAAGGGGGGGGCTGTATTTTTCACAGGAAACAGGAAACCAGAAGTCATAACAGGATGCCCCAGGTTTTTATACTGTACCTGATGCGTGGGTGGCTGCATGGGGGTAACCCATTTACAAAGCTATGGTTCTTGACTAGAAGAAGAACAGAGAGCCCAGGAAAGCGTGGGTGGAGAGGAGGGTACACACTTTGGGGTTAGGAAAATGGAGTTCCACTCTAAATATAGCTTTTTTGTGCGTCTTCACCTTACCATGAAGCCTTGATGTTATTTTGCCTCCATGCAGTTTGTCCTACTTTTTAAAAGGCAACGAACCAAACGCTGTTTGATGTTTTGTGAGGAGTAGCGATACGATCACTTCCATGACAAATACACACGCCATCTTATCCCAGGTGTACTATGTGATCGTCACAAGCGAATCTGACATGAGAGCAGTTCTGTCATAATGAGGCTGATGTGTTCACACAGACTGAAAGCTTCATTTCCTTTTGCAAAAAGGGCTGAGTTGAGCCGAGTTGTACTTTTACATTCCTGCTACTTTATTAACTGCATATGTCTTTTGATGATGCAATAAAAAGCATGCATTGTGTTTATGTAGCTGAATATTCTGGATATATGTTTTTAGATGTATTTACATCCAAAAGGACAACATAATAACGGGTCTTTAGTCCCACTGTTAATGGCATACAGGTGTGGGTTGAATGTGTGCAATGCGTGCTGAGCATGTGTGTGCACATGTTTGTGAACCGCAAAGTGGATGGCGGAGTTTTCTCGTAAAGGCCGGCACAGATGTTATTTAGGTTGTTTCCCCTCAAACCAGTTGAGGTTTTCTCTAAAAAGACTCAAAACAAACGCTGACATGAACTGCAGCCTTGTTTACATAACCACCAATGTACAACTCATGAAAAACAGAACCCAGGCCATTTTTGTGAACTAAATGCTGGGTCATGTTGTAAAATCAAGTCTTTGGATTCAAGTTTGAGTAAAGGAAGTAGCTCCACTACGATGCTTTTTCACTTCTGCACTCAACATGCCAGAGCACATTACAGATGTTTTTCTCCTTACCCAAACACAAGGTGAAAATTACTGAATGTAAACTCATGATGATTAAATATTTTTAGGAATCTATTTAGTCTTAACATTTTGTAATTGTAGACATCATTTTTTCTCCCACAAAATAAGAAAACTACAAGACTATAAAAGGATATTGCAAAAAACGAGGTGATATGCAATAACTGCAAGCCTGTAAATTACAATATACACACCATGAAAGGGCGCGATTTCTTCTTTAATTATATTTTGATTATTTTCATTCTACAGATATAAATAAACATTGATTTATCAATATGTAAAGGTCTTTCGTAGATTTTACGTTTTTCAAATAGCAATAGAGTGTGCTTCAATGTCCAATAATAATAATAATAATGTGGCAAATACTAAACAGGGAATTATTATGTACCTACATAGTTCAGAAGAGACTTGTTTTATCTTGGAAGTTTAAAGTTCTCCCATCATGGTCTCATACATAAGGACCTTTCTGAAGCTAAGTCACTGTTCGAGAAGCAACTTAAAACGCAAGCGAACCCACAGGCAAAATAAGACGGCCCTAAAGGTTCATGTTGAAACGTCTTTGGGCGTCCTGCCTGTCAATCAAATCTTCGCCGCTTCCAATTGGTCCTCCTTCCGATATTATCATTCCCTCTTATACTGCTTTGGTCTATTGGGCTTCTTGCTGTCCTCATCCGCCGGTCGACATAGATCCCCGTGATTTGGGTCCTCCTGTCATTTTGTGCTCCAACCCCGCAGCTACAAACCGGTGACATTTTGAAGCGGTTTCCACTCTCGGCGCGTTGACGCGAAGACTGTCGAAAGCTGCCGCGTGAGTCTATTTCGTTTTAGCTGAAATTGGACACCGCGGCTGCTTCAACGTCCGCGTCCTCCCCGTGGGCTGTGCTGCGGAGGGATATTCCTTTGGAACCGACAATGTGGAGGCTGTTAAAATGTCTACTTGGAAAATGAATTGCTTATAATTTGTCTAACATTGAGGAGACGGAGTAACACCCAGAGTTATGGTTCGTGTTAGAGACGTGTTTTCAGTTTCGTGACGAAGACGACAGCGTGACGACCCAACGGAGCAGCGGTTCATATTGTCTTACCACATCTTCATCAAGCCCACGGTCCGGACCACGGGGGAAGGATCCTATCCCCAACTTTGTTTTTTTTTCTCCCCCCCTCTCTACTCCAGACGTTTATTTCACCTTGTTGGATGCCTCGCTAATAGTCCAGGTAAACGTGTAGCTAAAGACACACTCATAACAAGTGTATGCATGTCAACGCTAAGTAGTCCGTCGCGTTGTTACCGGAGTAATAATCAAGTTTTAAGCGCAGCGTTCAAGTTGGAGCCTCTGAGCCGGGAAGAGCGGGGGTCTCGCGTTTTCGTCCCCTCGGCCTGACCGAGCTCGTAGTGTTACCGCTGGGTATTAGCAGCTTGTGTGCGGTGGGGGAAACACTTGTCCGCTCACTTTAGCGGGCTCCAAACGCTACAGCACGTTAGCAACGTGCCAGACGGAGTTAGCTCCCCCGGGATTAAGCCGTTCGTGGTACTAGTATGTAGCTTTTCTAACGTTAGCCGTTATCGTGGGCAGGCGTTTTCTTTGATAACAGGCTAAAATGGCAATGTTTGCTGCTTGTTCTCGAGCTTGTATAGTTTCACTAAACGCGCCTAGATCGCTGTAAATTACACAGGGTATCAAATTATATCATAAAATCCCATCCTGAAGTATAACTTGTGTCGTTTTTTTTAACCCCGATCCACATCTACCAGCAACAACCCACCGCTGCAGCGAGCAGCAAGAATGCGACCAAAGCCTAATTTACTGTTTTGGGAAGGATTTAAAATAGATTTCGAGAAATTCCTCCGACGAAATAATATCATATACTCATATTCTATCGGGGTTTGACGTCTCGTTTGAAAGTTTGGTGGCCCGAGTCTTTTGTTCATCGGTGGCTCATTCTTCTGCTCGACGTGACGGGCAGGCAACAGGTTTTTTTTTGTTGTTGGTCCTTTTAAACGTCCCGCAGGTTTTTTAACCACCCGGTGAGACGTGATGCACACACGTTGATTCCAGGCGCTTGATGCCAGGTATGAGATGTTCTACAGCCATTTCTGCGTTGTAACTTCTCTCCAGAGGGACAGGGCGAAGGTGGGGGTGCTCGACAAAAGCGTAGGCAACTTCCATTTGTTAGGAGGGGCTAAACTCACTCTTATACCCCATTTTGACCTCAGCTCACTGGGGGACAGACGTGACTAGATCGTGTGGTGTCACGATTTGTAGTCGTTTTCTTGGATGTTTCCACACTTATCTCAACTCCTTATAATTTCGACGTGTTACTACTTAGGTGGCTTTGCCGCTAGACTCTAATGTTCATGCCACCAGAGTCGGTAACCAGCGCAGACGAGTTGGGGATTTTTGGTGCTGTTCCTCATAATTGTTGGACATATTGACATTGAGTTTTTTAACATAATACTGGTAAAACAAAAAAGGTTTTACTTTGTAAACCAGTGGGTGATAATTGTCAGGAATACGTCACATAGCTGAACAGTTGTTTTCAGTTTCTGCTGTATTTTGGGGTTAAGAATAATCTTTAGTCATGCCCCGAAAGTGATACTGTTTTTAAGTGGGCCCAGTGATGTCATCTCGTTGATATCTCGTAAATATCCTTCTCATGAGCTCCTATGATGATCATAACTCCAAAGACTCACATCCACCCCTCAATTGTTTTAGTTTTTATAAGCGTGTTTGTTGTTTTGTTATTCCGGCCCTTTGTTTCTTTATTCAGGGAAAAAACAATGGACTCTGTAGTACAATAACACAATTCAACATGTGAAGTAAATAGAATCTCCTAAAGGTCAGCTCTTGTTCAATGACTGTCACAATAGTGGACAGAATCTATGTGGTTGTGTTTTTGTGTCATTGATTATACATTAATTAAAGAGACGCGTGACAAGCAGTGGTGACAGATCTCTGTAAGTGTGTGTTTACAATAATGGTTTACATTTTTATGTTTGACTTTACATAGCAGTTAATTTACTGCAAACTCTGACCGTACTGTTGGTATGGATTACAGTATGATTACTTCTTTGTCATTAATACATGTATGGGAGAAAAAAAATCTATGCTTTGATAAAGAGTGGTTTTATTATGTAATCCACCATCTTGTATTACTGTTCTGTAAGCTTTTCAAATGGTTTTTGATGCACAGGAAGCAGACTAAGCCCAACTGCTGACTAAGAAGTGTAGTGTGGCCTGTGGCTGAGCAGTGGTCACACATGTTAGATGTGGCCTACCAGGAAACTGATTTCGTGATCAGTAATCTTGTGGTCTTGGTCAGGATGGGCCAACTAGAATGGGAGTTCTAGTTTATTATTTAGGTATTTGTAATTCACATGTGTATTTGTCATTGTTGCCTGATTCTAATCAAGGCTCTGTATAAAGCTGACAGGGTGTAGGTAGATTCTGGTTTGTTTTTGGTACATGGTATTGCTGTCGTAATGTTGGTTGTTGTATGTATTTCTTATGACACTCCACTAAATACAACATGTTAACCAGGCCCTGTGTAAACCTCAGTCTGAACGCTTGTGAGGATACCACATGCACATTCTTTTGCAAAGCTACCTGATGGGACTGTTGTGACCTTATATCTCATCAGCTGCTGGTGAATAAAATGTCACGACCAACAGGAGCTTTGAATAAAAAGATGAAAACAAGACCTTATTTGTAATCTTAAAAGAAAACTTCCCTTTACAATTACTTCAGTTAAGTGATAATGTATCCTTAATACACTTGGCCGCCTGAGTAGAGTGTACAGTAAGTCTCTCTCTACTTTTTTCATTCTTTACTTTGATACTGTAGACGCCAAAACGTTCACATCTCCTATAGTAGATTAACATGTAGCTAATATTTAGCTCTTTTTGATATAACGGCTAGTTGTGGCCAAAAATGGCCAAAGTATACTCATTTTTTTCTTACCTCTGCTTGTAGTTGCTTGCTGAGACTGAAAGGGCCAAGTGAACAGCAGCAGAGAATGGCTGCAGTGGAAACAGACAAGGAGCTCAGCGACTTGCTGGATTTTAGCGCGGTAAGATCTTTCTGAAGATTGCTTGAATTTGTTGAGTTTGTATCCTAAACAGCTTGCTTGGAGATTTTGAATTGAGTTTTTAAGTTTTATAACAAGTCTTGTTGTCTAGTAGGTTGTAAGTCCAATGTAAGCTCATCTGGGCAGGTACAAATGCGTCAGCCGCTCAAGGTTTCCAGTATGGCTTTGTGAACATCAGCCACCTTTTCACGAGACTGTTGCTGTAGATTGCTTTATGCTCCCTGTGGCTCCCTTTTAGCTGGTGCACAAGCAAAGAGCATAGGGCTCAGTAATGACTTGGCCTGCACTGGTTTGTTTACAGTTTCATTCCTCTCGTTTTAGATGTTTGAACCTCCAGTCTCAAATGGCAGGAACCGGCCAACTACTCTCTCAAGCAGTCAGTTTGGAGGAACAGGTAAAACATTTACTCTCCCTACTTGTTTTGTCTTTTGACATTTGGTAATTTCCTCTTTTTTCTCTCTTTTATTTCTCTCTTGTTTTCATTGTTTTACTTCTTTTTGAACGAATACGTCATCTATTCTTACAGAATTAAATGTGATAGTAAAATGTTATTAAAACATTTTTTTTGTTTTCTTGTTTTCTCTCAACTAAACTAACAATAATGGTCACATTAGTTTGTAATGTTTCCTGGTACATCTTTTGACTGTAGATCTTCCGGTCTGTACACCACCTTCACTCACAAGGTGTGTTTTATATATAGTAACAGAAAAGGAAATTCTTCTGAACTACTTCTCATGCATTTGCATTTTATATTTTAAACGAAAGCAGCTCAGCTAAACCTACGTTATGTTATGTGGATCAGGCGTAAGCTGTACTATGCCTTGCAGGTGTCTTTTCCCTCACCTTCTCAGCTGTTGCCATTCAATCATTTAAGGACAATGACAGAAGGCAGGGGGTGATGGGAACATGCCAATTAATCTCCTATCCATTTATAAAGCGTGCTCACTTGTTCTGTAATCCTGCACCCTACTTATCCTCTTCACATAACTCACTCTTTTATCTAGGGAACTGTTATCCATTCTCATCAGCAACTTTATCAGACGATTCCTTCCAGTCAGTTTTAAGACGTGTGCTTCTTGTTGTAAACAAACAGCCTCAGTCTGTTTTCTGCTTTTTCAAGGTTTCTAGGACATTTTCTATTGACCCAGTGTGCAAAAGTTAGTTGTAGACATGTTTGCCACGTTTAATCTGTGTTCCTAGCTGACGTTCTTGCCCTACACAAACCTCTCTCTGTCACGTTTGCATCTGTAGAAGTGTAGTAGGTCTTTTGGTTGGCAATAGAAATGAAACAGGATATTGAAGCAAAGATAAAAGGTTAAACAACAAGCAAGCAGCAGCAGGGTGGAGTATGGGGGCTCTATTTTCCCCTATTCTCATGAGGGCCACTTACATATGCTTTTGTCAAGGCGAGGTGTGTGTGCTAACAAAAGAAACACATCGATGTTAGCAACCCAACAGCTGCTGATGGCATAGTCTTCGTCCTTAAAATTAAACTCCACCCAAACCGTAACGTCTGAGTATCAGCTTTATGATATTTTAGTGGTATGAGTTTAGCTTAAAGCAGGGGTGGCTAGGCTAGTCCTCTACAGCCACCGTTCAGCTATCCCTACTATGCCTGCCCTACCCACTGCTGAGTAACTGGACCAGGCATGTTTAGAAGTTAGTGTTGCAGCTCTGAACCTATACTAAACTGTGTCCTTACAGACTATATCTCAACGCATCCTGTAGGCTGACTAACTTGGTCTGTGTTCCCCTTTTCTTGAGTAGCAGCTGCCACGTGTTTCCATATAGAGTCAGTTCAATATTTTTCTCCCAGTGATCAAGTTTTGGGGTAATAGAGGTTTTGGAAGTTTGGTTGTGCTTGCAGCTTTTCAGTGAATGATAATATTTTTTGCCTGTTTTCAGTGCACTTTCATTTTTTTGTTCTCTGGAAACTGAGAATCCAAAAATGTATTTTTAAACTTTGGTATGGGTGAAATGCAAAAGGGGATGACTTTCAGATTTGCATGAAAAGTCCCATTTATCAAACAAACAGATATGACTTGTTGACAGTTTTCTTGTTTGGCTGAAAATTTCAAGGCACGCGATTTTATTAAAATGTATAGAATTTTCTGATGTCAGAACAGAGACACTCAGATTTACTGTACTCTGTTAGTAGTCTCATAGTGTTGAGAAGTCCCTGGTGACTCATGGGTTAAAGCAGCCAGGTCTGTGTTATTGTACATTGTTCAGTGTTTCATTAACAGTTTTCCTTCTCTTGGGATTGATCTGACATCATGCTTTGTGTCTGAGTGACTCACTTTGTCAAGGGAAGGAAGAAGGTATGAAGACTAAAAGGAGAATGAAGACTGCACTTAGTTATAGGTGCCGGAGGCAGTGTTCCTGTAAAAACGAATGTCTGCAAGTTTGGTCAGTGTATGTGCTGGAGATTTGCTCATGAGCCGATGACTCAAGCTGACTGTCTGTTCCCAACATTTCTTCCTGTGTAATTATAGACTAGCCAGGCTTAAAGGGGAGTTGCGTGCTGGGAGGAAAAGTGCATTGGGGTTCGGCAGAGAATCTGTCGGATGTTACTCACCCTTTTGTTAATTTTTCTCTTTCCAAACCTGGTTGTCTGCTCGAGTACTTGACTATTCAATGATTTCTCATAGTTTCACTCATAAATGTTTAAGATTTATTTGTTGTAGAAATTATGTAACTGATTTAGTTTTTCATGAAAATGAACATCTCTTGCCTGTGTATTTTGGAATAATTTTTACTGCACAGTATATGGTATAGTTTACACATAAAAAACACCTTCTAGACCATAAATGTGTAATGTTGCTCCAAAGAAGAGACTTTTCTTGTCTGGAACTGATAACTTAAAGCAAAAACAAATGCGTTTTCTTTATCATCTTTGAATGACACGCAGCGTGACAGTCAGCCATAGAGATGGGACATTGTCTCCTTCATCTCTCATTCTGCCAGTGTTGTGTGTGTGTGTGTGTATAGATCACAGTTGTCACAGCAATCTAGCAGCTCTCAGCGCTGTGGACCCATCACTCTGTTCTGCTGCTGATCCTGTCATGATTCTAACCCGCCTCTACCCCTCACCCCTCTCCGCTTTTTAATTAGACAACAAAACAAAAATATGAATATTCATAGTGCTGAGCTTCATTAATATGCACAATTATGTAAATCAGTACGCAATTAAGCTTCAGCTTTCCCCCAGAGATCCTGTATTGCAATACGAGAGGAGATGGAGAAAAAGGGTATGGGAAGAATTTCTGCTTCACTCGTTTTTAAAATCATTCCTTTCACCAAGCTAGAGATCTCTGGACAGGAATAATGTGTCAATTATGTAAGGAAGGGACCTTGACTCTGTGCTGAGGCAAAGGTGTAGGCCAAATGTGAGAGAATAGATGGGCAACGAATGACTGTTGCCATGGAAAATGTAAAGGAGCAGAGTGGGAGAATGAAGAATGTTGAGGATGATTCTGGAAGCCTCATACTGGGTGTTAATTATTCAAACTTCCTACAGCTCCCATCCACACTATGTGACAGCGCTGTCACTATTCTGTCTCAGTGTGAGCTGCGAAGTGAGGATCTTTAATGGAGGTTACGTTAAGCAGCCTGCAAAACCTGAATCAAAACAGGTCACCATTCTCTGAAGTGGGACTTAATTTTTGAAAGCATAAATCCCTGTTAAGAGTGTTTCTGCCTTTTAGTGGTTATAGACCTAACCCAGTTCTTTGTCTTGTAGGTATAGATGAGAGGAGTGGATCAAGTCCCTGGGGCCCCGGAGAGCAGAACAGTCCTTCATTCAACCAGGGAAGGGTATGGTTTACCATCGACAACACTATTTAGATTACATGTCGTGCTGCACAACATGACTGAGACACAACAGATCGTTACCAATATTTGACAACTGGTCAAAGTAAACCCTGATTTTAAAAAAAGAATTAAATTCAAAGGATGTACATTAGAGACACGCTGCTGTAATATCAGTTCTTGTCCAAATATTGACAATGATATAATTCTAAGATCAGATGATACACTGCAAATGATGGAAACATTAAATATAGCATTTATGTTTATTTGATGTATGTCATGCTGATTGTTTTATACCTATTGCTGTCCAACATACTGCTGATACAGCTGGAAAAACATCAGTTCACTTCTTCACCCCCTACTCCACACTCATCTGAAATAGTATCTTCCAGCTTCTGAGAGACGAACACACCCGATCCATGTCATCAGGAGGGTGTAGGGCAGGCATAGGTAGAAAACAAGCAGGGCAGTGGTGCTAGAGTGTGAGAACCACGGCGTTAAAGTGACTTGAAATGCATGCACATACTTCAATACTTAAAAACACGAGAATGGGTATATGTGATTTATGGATTTCAATAATAAAGAAATATAGTGACCATATGTTTACTGAAAAATCCCAGGGTGTTGTCCAGACCAGTCTGTAAACCGCATCAAGCTAACCTGAATAATCTGTATCAAACCAGGACTCTGAATACTCATCAATGCATTAACTTACATAGTTGTTTTCCCCCCTTTTCCTCCTGACAGGGTTATGTAGAAGAAGGCCTCTACAGCGAGCAAGAGGGTATGGCATCAGCTCCCATATTTGGATCAGGGACTGTTGGTAAGAAGGTTTAACTGAATTAAGCTATTCAAGAACCGAGTCCAAAACTTTCATGTCTTCTTCTGTAAAGCCTTAGAGAATCAGGGGAACTTTAAGCCCTGTTTTCCAATAATAAGACTTGTACACACATTTACATAAATGGCCTGTGTGACTAAACTAAAACAATGAGCTGTTTGTTGGCAAGAGTAGCCATTCACACATTAGACAGTAATGTACTACTTTAGGGCAAACCATATTTATGGTTGGAGGACGATGGATGAGGGGATCTGGGTAATCACGGAGGATGTGGAGGAGGGGTTTGTTCAGTGCAGAGCTGGTTGGGGTGGTGTAAAGGGCACCCATGCACAAACAAGGCTGTCTCTTGAGACTACAGCGCGCTATAGCTCTTTCTGTTTAACTGTCAGGGGCGGGGGCAGAGGTTCGGCACAATTGCCCCTGAACCATTTATAATGGGGCCAATTTGTTGTTGTTTTGCTGACCACGGCCATAAATACTACATATTACAAACATCCACGCAGCAGATGGTAGATACCCAAATGGAGAGAGGGGAATTGCCAGATTGTGATTTAATATTGACATAAAGGCCCATTTGAATGATTATGACCTGGATTTATATTCTTATCTATTAGCAGGAAAGGCTGAACGAGGATCGTACTCATCATTTGCATCGCAGGTAAATCAGTCAGAAAAGTACATCTTCTACAGTACCACCCCATCTCTCGTCATGTTTTCATTTTCTGTACGACTCCCTAATGTAATTATCCATTCTCAACTGTTCTACGCTGCTAAGCTGTTCCTTTTATTAATCTTATGTTTAGCCTGGCTTCATGCCTAGTGAGATACCTCTGCCTAGTCCTGATGCCCTCTCTCCGTCTGGCTTGAAGTCCAATGCACAGTTTTATTCCTCCTTTGAAGGCAGCAACCCTCGCAGGCGACCTGCACAGGACCCCAATGGTGAGAATGAAGAGCTGCTGTTACTGATTTTATTTCAGAAAGATTTTTATTTAAGCTTGCATGTATCACCACTTCTTTCGTGTGGGGGCGTGAATGACGATGTGAATTTCGCTCCTCCCTTAGAACCACAGCCAAAAAAGATCAGGAAGGTGCCGCCTGGCCTGCCCTCCTCGGTGAGTAGTAACATCCAGCAGTGCAGTAGAGATATACTGTATCACACGCCTTGCAGTTGTGTGCGCGCCACTTTTCACATTTTCACACACATTCATTTTTATGGCTCTCCCTTTCTTGTCGAGCAGCAGGAAAACTGTAATACAAGACATACAGCACTCGCAGCTGTGTATCTGCACCAGCAGTGTATAAAAGAAAACAGGAGAAAAAAGCCACTCATTCAACCAGTCACTCATTTGCAGAGTGTATTTATAGCGTGTTGTATTTGTAGGCCCTGTATTTTATGGTCACATTTCTTCCCCTCCGCCAAGTAAACTCGCTAGATCACTGGAGAGAATTCATTCTGGGGTTTAGTGGTTCTTACTCCACCTCATTTTTTCCCTCCCACACTCTCTCTCTCTGGGCACCCCATTTCCTCCTCTTCTGTTTCTTCCTTTCTGAATCCCCCCCACCACC
This sequence comes from Macropodus opercularis, assembly GCA_030770545.1. Lineage (NCBI taxonomy): Eukaryota > Metazoa > Chordata > Actinopteri > Anabantiformes > Osphronemidae > Macropodus > Macropodus opercularis. Next base: position 5,648,033 of record CM061105.1, read on the forward strand.
ACCACGATGAACAACAGCCCTCCCCTTTCTGTCTCCCTCCCCCATGCCTCTATCCCAGCTGCCAGTGGAGTTGGCTGGCGTCCAGAATTCGGCAGATGGTTCAGTAATTAGGAGTGCATCTCTCCGTTCCCTCTTCTCCTCTCCCCTCTTTTCCCTTTTTCTTTTTGTTTAATCAAATTACAGAACTCAACTTCAGTCGATGTGGATTTGGGTTTTTCAGTATTCAGTTCGATACTTTGTTTGGGTATGCGTAGACTTCATTGAGAAGGATATGATTGTTCAAAACACTGGTGCCTTTATACTCAAAGTCCACAAAATCCAACTGTAGCTTCCATTATATGGTCAAATGTGTGTGTCGGGGGAAAGTGAATCGTGTATCAGTAAACTAATGTTAGCCTGCGTTCTACAGAGTAGCCGTTAAAAGACTTACTGAAATGGTAGACAGAGCACAGACACTCTGCATTTAATACACAATGCTCCATTCTCTAACTCTGCAGAAATGCTATGTTGTAAAAGCCTGTTGAATGATTTAAATGCGAAACACATTCCTTTAATGAGCACATCCCTTTAAAAACTAGTATTCAGTGCATATATTCTATTTTTTGTTTTTGACTTTCACATGAGATACTAATTTTGAAGACTAGTTCATCCATTAGTTAACAAGGAAGACAAAAACCCCACATAGATGTATGGATACTGTGTGTCAATAATGCAACAAGTTAGCTCGTTTAAAGTAATGTTTTTTTAATCAGTTTTCAAGCATTGATTCCCTGTTTTCTTTGTGTTTACTCCAGGTTTATGTATCTGCCTCAGGGGAGGATTTTAAAAGGGACAATGCTGGCTACCCAGCCTCAAAGGCAGGAAACATCTACCCACCACCTTTCTACATGCAAGGTTAGCTGGAAAAAATTGTCTAGAGCTCCACGGTTGCTCAGTGTGATTGTGTATCAAACACCTGCATAGATCCTAATTAATTTTGCTTTGCAGACAATGTGGTTTTGAAATGAGTTTCTCATAATATGCTTATGTGAGTCCAGATATACCTATCGCACATGCTGTAGTTGTATCCCTGTCTGGGTGCTGAATGCTGCATCATGGCTGAATGAAGTCATCACAGTAATGTGACATGTCTCATATGTGGCCTTTCATTGTCTTTTCATCCCCTGTGGCTGGTTATCCCTCGTCCTTCTTGCTCCCCCTTCGTCTTGTGGATACCTCATAACAGAAGGCCTCCATCAACCCTGTGATCCATGGGGCTCTGCTGGGTCGATGGCTCAGCCTGGTTACTCTCCCATGCTGGGCAGCTCCCCCCATCTGAGTCAACACGGCCCCTTTACAGCCATCAACCCCCAAGACAGACTGGTGAGCTCTGCCCTCAAAATTTTATTTCTATTTGCCTACAAAGACAGAATAAGGTCCAGACATGTGTTGACCAATGTATCATGTCTGGCTGTGCTTTTAAATGAGTGTGTCTTTCCTTCCAAGAAACGGCAGCCACTGCCTCTCTCGCCGCAAAACTACCCCCTACATGGCAGTGAAGTCAATGGGGTTCATCCTGCAGGTTTCCACTCCAGCTCCAGCAGCTTTGGAGTCCCCAGCCACACACCACCTATTGCTGGCACTGAGACGATTATAGGTAAATGCTTATTTGTTTTGTTGCTCTCACTGGTTTATGTAGCAGTGTCACATTCATAAATGATTATTAAGCATAGATTCTGACTAAAATGTTCTGTGTGCCCCTCACTCATCCAGCCAATCGTGGAGCAGTACCTGGGAGTTCAGGAGATGAAATTGGAAAGGCTCTGGCATCTGTAAGTACTAATGCAATGTTTTAATTCAAAAAGTTTATGTTATGCTCTACATTTTTGATAATAATGAAAAGTTAAAGTGAATTCAAGAATAAAAAGAAAACCTTTCTGTTCAGATCTACCCTGCAGATCCAAACAGTAATGCTTTCCCTCCATCACCATCTACTCCCTCTGGCTCTCCTCAGGCTGTGTCAGGTGAGTGAGTAGCTGCAGTCATTTTTTCCTGTGCCTCAAGGTCAGCTGGCTGTGGCGGTTTTGTTTGTTCAAGACAGGGTCTTTCCTGTTATGCACAGAGGTGATACAATCTTTGAAAAATGTATTGTTTTCATTCTGATTAGGCAATTATAACAATGTAGCTTGAACGTTTGGGTAAAAATAAGAGTAAAATATGTTCAACCAAGTTCTTTCTGTAGTGGTCTTGTGCAAATTCTATAAACAGCATAAAATCAGTTATGCATATAATGTGAAGTAGTGCATACTGCCTAAAATGCTTGTGAGCTTAGCGCAAATTAAACCTGCAGCTAATGTTCAAAAGGTGTTTAACTGGTAACTAAAATATATGATAGAAGTTTTTAGCCTTTCAATGTTTTTAAAAATAGCACTGATGCCCTTTTCTTCACAAGTACAATCTTTGGTATGAGTACATCCATCCAAAATTTATTGGATGTTTCAAAGACACACACTTCACCCAAAAATAACAAATGAGAGAGGAACAGAAAATACTGTAAAATAAAAAAGGTGGGGTCACTTCCCTATTCCTCTGATCTTACATCAAAAACTGGCACAAGATTTGAGTGAACAAAGATTACTGTGCCAAACAATAAATGAAGTTATCATTTTACATCTAGTATCTTCATCTTATCACATTAGTTTCACATGTTCACAGTAACCACTTTTAAGTTAGGTTTGTAATGTAGGTAGAACTAATAACTCACGCTGCATTAAAAAAAACAAATGTAGCTCATACATTATATGCAGCATTTTGATAATATTGGAATAGTTGACACAATATTGACACCACAGTTTCTGAACCTTTAACCAATAAGAGCCCAGACCCATTTTTACTAAATGTTGAGGGATATGAACCCTATGAACAAAATGTGCCAAAAACCATGTGCAGTACATCGCTGAACAAATGTATTGTTTTTTTCTGACACCTGTTTCACAGTGGGTTGGGTGGATTAAAATGTTTTTTTTTCAGGCTCTACATCTCAATGGACTCGGTCCTCTGGGCAGGCCACTCCTTCACCTAGCTTTGATGGTGGAATTCAGTCCATGGCAAGTTGTCTCTTCTATCAGTATTAATACAGCATGCCAGTAATTGCTATTAATCACATTCCAGTTCCTCATTGTCCGTCGTTTTTTTGTCCTCTGTAGCCGAGCAAACTGGGGGATCGTCTAGACGAGGCCATCAATGTTCTTCAGCGTCATGCCAGTGGTCAAGGAAGAGCAGGTCTGGCTGAAGTGCACAGTCTGCTCTCATCTGGTTTAGGGTTACCTCCAGGTTTCAACAATGCAGCACTTGGACTCGTTGGTCGTATGTCTGGACTGGTAAGATTAATAAATGGTAGTCAAGAAATTACTTCAAATGATTAATATTATAAGTAAGCACAGAATGAGAGATGTTGCTATATTGGCAGTGTTTAATATATCAGCTAGTTTATTAAGAAAGTGTCTCACCATTGTCTGTAAGGTCTCCAGTCACCATGAGGACTCTGTTGGCCTGCCCTCTAGTGGAGCGCTTTTGCATGGTCACCATGGCCCCACATCTGTCCAGGGAGGCTCACAGCCTGACGCCTTTACAGGTGAGACTTTCCGTTTTTCTTTACCTTGTTTAGTTTCTATGTAATAATTAGTAAATACTCTGCTATTATTAGCTAATATGTGTGTTATTAAATCCTGTGCTAAATGTACTTTTGTTCCTCAACTCTGTGTGTAGGCCTGTCTGGTAGCCTAAGTCGTTCCACTGGTGCGGAAATCAAACCAGAGAAGGAAGACGATGACAATTGTTCCCTTTCCACCAAGTCAGAGGATGACAAAAGAGACTTAAAGTCCCGCCTCCGGACAAGGTGCCTAGAACGTCATTAAATGCATTATTCAGTATTTAGTGTAAAGGAATCCATGGCATATAATCCAGCAGTAGTTTAACTAGAAAAAAACTGGTTACAGGGACCAAACTGTAAAATAGCCATCTTTGCTGCAGTTTCTAAAAGTCAGAAGTAATATGCAGTAAACTGTTTGCAAACTGTTGTTTCTTCCTTCCTCATCTGCCTAGTCTGGATGATGAGGATGATGATGAAGATCTGCCAGTGGAGATTAAGGCTGAGCGGGAGAAAGTGCGGAGGTTGGCAAACAACACCCGCGAACGGCTGCGTGTGCGGGATATCAACGAGGCTTTTAAGGAGCTGGGCCGCATGTGTCAGCTCCATCTGAGCTATGAGAAACCACAGACCAAATTGAACATACTGCAACAGGCCGTTAACATTATACTCAACCTGGAGCAGCAAGTCCGAGGTCAGTGGGTGTCCAGGGAGGAAGGAAGAGGAGGGGAACTGCCTATTCACAAAAAAGCTCCCTATTGGCTTCACTTTCCGAGCTCTGACATGTCCCGTTAGTTGTTTTAAATCTTTATATATATATATTTGTGTAATTTTTCTCTACTTAAACTGGTAAACAAATGATTCCTCCTTAGTACATTACATACATACATTATCATGGACCTATTGCTGTCCACTCTACAAGTGATCAGAAAGTGAGGACATGGGGTGACGTAAAGCTGAGTGACTGTTTGAAACTCTTGGCCATTCTTCAGTTCATCTTCTAATGTTTTGTTCTCTAGTAACACTTACAAACTGTTGGGCCCTGTCTTACAGCTCTGTCTGTTTCCATTGTCAAAGTGCTCACATGTCTCTGCCTCACGCCTTGACTGGATTAACATCTTAGTGTATTCATTCATTTTTTCCCACTGTTACCTCACTGTGCTTTTTTAAAATTATGAATTCAGGTGTTTCTGCATTATAGTGTATTTTTAAACCTTTTTTTTAATCATGCTGTTGTGTGTTAACTTGTCCTCAGCTTTGTTGCAGTGTCTGCTGCATGTCCTGACCTATCAAGCCTTTAATTTTGCAGCATTTACTTTCCTATAGGAGCTTTTTGTTTTTTTTTATTCCACTTTACCATCCTCACTTTGATTTTCCTTTTACAGATGGCAACAGTGACTACCTCTTCCTCATATTCAGATAAATACATCTCCAATTGCTGATGTATTTAACATGATGCCTCCAGTCTCTTTGCTTTTTCTCTGTGGCTCTGTCTGTGCTGCACTTGGCAGAGGGTGTTGCTTCCTCTCTCTCCCTTTCTTTCTACCACCTCATTTTCTTTATTATGCTGGACAGTCACTATATACCCTCAACTTCCATCCTGGACCCCAGTGACCATAAAAAAATCCCTGAATCTAAGTTGGTTGGTTAGACAGATAAATTAGACCACTGTTGAGCTGAATATACCTTTTTTTTCAATTGAAATCATTTCAGTCAATTTGACTATTGATTTTCATAGATTTATCAAGCAAGTTTGCTTTCTACCCCTCGCTTGTCTTTCATGCAAGTCTCGCTCCACTGGAATCTTCAACAGTTTCACTGGACTCATCACAGACTAAGCTTAAAGTTAATGTTATGCTTGGACATTTGGAAAAGCTGTCTGAGTGATAGGAGTATTGCTCTAGTTTAAATGCAGTATCGTGCTGGATTTGAGCCAGTATAATTGCAGTGTTGCATAAGTTTAGTGAGGGTTGTGATTTTGGGTTTGTTAATCAGCCCCTCCAACCCACCCCCCACCCCTCCTCTCCTTCCGGCTGCAGTGTTGTCTCTGTGACTGATGAGAACTTGACCGCCGAGGAGAAGGAGCAGAGGGAGCGCGAGCGTCGCCTAGCTAACAATGCTAGGGAGCGGGTGCGTGTTCGTGACATTAATGAAGCGTTCAGAGAGCTGGGCAGGATGTGTCAGGTCCACCTGCAGAGCGACAAGGCCCAGACCAAACTTGTCATCCTGCAACAAGCTGTTCAGGTCATCCTGGGCCTGGAGAAGCAGGTGCGAGGTAGGTCAGCCAATACAGAAAGGTCTACTCCACCTAGACAACCAACCATTTCCTACAACTAAATCAGTCCACCTCCAGGAAAGTGTCTTCTTAATATATTCTCAGCTGCTGTGCTACGTCCATTTCTCTTTGCTATCTGCCAGTATAATTTTGAAAGGAGAAAGGGAGAATATTGGAGGAAGTATGTCACTGCTGTTCTGCCAAATGTGCAAAACTCATCCTTTCATTTTACTGTCCTGCTTTTCCTCTGTTAGTTTTCCTTTTGTCTGCTTTTGGCCTATTGTGCATTCAATAATCTTCACACACTTCAAATTACAGCCAAATGTTTTGCATGTTTTTTGCCACAGAACGTAATTTGAACCCAAAGGCTGCCTGCCTCAAAAGGAGAGAGGAGGAGAAAGTGTCAGGTGTGGAACCACAGATACAGCTGGGTGGGGGTCACCCTGCTCTAGGAGATGGGCACAATCTTGTGAGCCATATGTAATTCTCAGGTAAGTCCTCAGAGCAGCAATGCCTGAAAGATGGTGTAGCAACACGTTGTTTTCATTGTGTCTTCTGATTTTCTTGTGGGAAATGTCTTTCTCTCTTTCAGTTCCTTTTGATTGTACAGCCCTTACAAGACGTGGCCTTAATCTGTCCTTGTCATGCATCTCAGTGTGTGTTCATCAGGCTTTGGAAGCACACATGCACAAACCTCGTTACTGACAAAGCAGGTGGCCACATTCCTGACTGTAATTACAAGAGTAACAAGCACACACGTACTGAAAAGGCTCATTAATCTTCACATGACAATACTTTGAACCAAGGACACTGGTTGGAAACAGTGAAAATCGGTGACGAGGACATTGTGATGATCGTGTTTTTGTAAGACATTTTGATAAAGTTGCTTACATGTTGGGGAGCAAAACTTGCTTGGATCAAATAAAACTTCAGGATCAATTGCTCATGTGAGTAAAGCTGGCATTTGTATCGTTTGATAGTTACTGGCATTCCCATCTGAAAAGACGGACTTCAGTAAGAGGGAGTTTAATATTGCTTGGTTTAGGTCAAAATAGCCATTATTTTAATTTCTGAACTAACTGACTGAGGTATGTTTGGAGATATCCAGCCACTGACTGGGTAAACCGAGAGCTGACTGATTTTGGCATGCTGGTAATTTTGACAGAATTTATTTGTTCCTTGATTTATATGCCACAGTCACTGACTCGTGTTGAGGTCTTGTACATCTGTCATTGTCACTGCCATGCAAGTGGATTGGAAAGACTGAGCAGAGGAAGACCAGCCACCAACACAAACACGGGCAAAGACTCCATAGTGAATTTGTACCATGAAGACTCTACCCTTCCCTCTGCTAGATGTCATCCACACATCTTAAGCCATCAGGAAGTCGCTGTCATTCTCAGCCACATGGTCAGTAAAAACCCTCTGACTCTTATGCATCAGCCCACCCACATTAAAGAGACCCTGTTACAGCATGGAGAATTTTCTTTATGTAAGAAATTTGTATAGTGGTAAATAACTTTTTCCTATGAGTATTGAAAGGGATCACGAGTGTTACTGCTACCTACACCATTGACTGACTTGGTTGTTGCTATGTATTTTGTTTATGTTTTCCCTTTAGAACAATTGCAGCGCCTGTTGTAAGGATCTTTCTTTTGTAGAATTGTTCTTTTATTGTTTTGTATTTTATATTTTTTTTGTAACATAGTTGTATGTGTTTTTGTTATTATGGTTTGGAAGGCTCTGTTTTTGTTTACATTGTTTTTCAGTCAACTCTCCATTTAGTGTCCAGGAAGGAAGTGGTGTGTTTTGTGCCACACGCTTGGAAACATTAGAAATGACACAATTATCTGGCTGTAACATCATGTTATGATGCTTTATTTCCTGCCTGTTTCAGCACCAACCTCTCAGGCCAGTTGTAATTGGATTGTTCTGCTGTTTAATACAGTTTTTTTTTTTTTTACTCAAATAATACATTTTTCCAGCACACTCTCTCTTCTCCTTGATGTCATTGATTGATTCACTTGAACAAGGGGCAGTGGGAGCAGTCTGTACAGTCTGCAACAGAATCCTAACTTTGAAGCATTAATGAATCAAAAAGGGTGGCCTTAGTCATTTTCCTGACTTGGGAAGTTTTGATAATGGTTACTCACCAGTGCCTGAATACTTCCCTGTTACATGGTTGATGACGTTGCATTTAAGAATTTATAGGTTGCAACTTTTTTTGATAATACAGATGTTTAAAAAAAACACGTGTATACTTCAGTTAACGCCTGAGCGCCTCCGAACATGTAAATGAAGAGTTAGACTTGCTTACTGCTACAGTGTCTGTCATTAGACGTAAGCTGACTAATAACCTGGTTTACAACTTTGACACTGAAAACTGTACTTAATTTGTTTTACTTTTATGTACTGATTATGATGTTAAATATGATTTAGTCCTTAACTGGCACGTGCATTAATATGTATGTACAGCTGTATGGTATGTCTATCAGCATCATCATTTTCTGCTGATACTGATACGTAACAGTATTTGGTTTACCTCTACTGTCATTTTGTCACACTTGCCCCGTGGACTAGCCCCAAGCATTAGTCTCTTTGAGTTACTCTTTCCTCAGAAAAACATGGTCTTGTTGTGAAGTGGAAAATCACTACTGAAGACTTGTTTTTCCTTTACATGGAAGATACTGTATGTGTCCAGTATCAAATCATGTACTTAACATTCTTTGTGAACAAGCCACTTCTGGCCCCCACAACACACGACCTGCTACATATTTCTCTGTCTTCACTCATATTTGAGGACAACATCTATGTAGGCTATGTCCTCAAAGTGCCTCCACTTTCCTATTTTTTTATATATAAAGTAGATATTGAGAACTGTTGTGTATATAACAGTAATGTAGCAATAAATGTGCCATTTTTAATAACAAGCCTGTCTTACTTAGTTTCATTGTTTGTTTTTTTTTTCTTTCATTTTGGAAAATGTAGTACACGTTGTAGTCCACTACTAGTGTAGACTGCACTGTTTGGAATATACATTATCTCCTGTGCAATGTTCCCTCTAATTTTTCATGTGTCTGAGCAGACACACAAACTCCCCAATCTTGCTCATGACCTGTGTAGTATGTTAACGCTACTGGAAGTATAAATAATTATTTACTATTATGTGAAGTGAATTATGATTGAGCCCCGTTCTTGCATCTCCATCACAGAGGCTATGGTGTCCAGAGCCTTTTGCTCAGTGTAAATGTTTGGCCTGAGAAGAAACAAAAGTGTTAGTATGTTTACTACTTTCCAGTACTTACTAATACTGTATGTAGTATATGAAATGCAGTATAGGTTACCACAGTGAGCCAGCTTCATACTAATTATCGCTACAGTCAATTAAATCTCAGTTTATGTAACAAGCTGCCAATATAAGCTTGTCTAAAACGATACATGTGATACTAATATTTGTTCATGTACCATCTACAGCCAGGAGTGAACTGTCTCACTGCCTGTGACTCAGCCAGGTTTTCTGCCGCGATACGAGAGTAGACAGTCCCCAGAAACAGCACTCACTCATTTTTGATCTTTGGGTCCTAGAACTCTGATCCCCACAGCTCTGTCCAGGATGGAGCCCATAGCCTCACGCCAGTGTCACATCCTTCCAAGTTACGTGGTTTATTTAAAGAATCAGCACTACGCCGTCTCATCAGTGGGGGAGTTGCCCCCATGTGGCGACAAGTGGGAACGGCTCCCTTCGAAACCAACTTTGGCGCATGAATTCATGTCTTATATAAAAAATAAACTGTACAATTACAAAATGCCACATGTGAGCACACTGGTCTGTCACAATATGCTAAACATATATTCCACTACAAACATGCATGTTTTTTTTGTACTACTTTTAAATCAGTAGATTTTCAGGCTGCAGTTCAAAGCAAGTCCACTTTCTATAGCTCTGATGATGGTCCTTTCAACCTGAATTAATATGGTTTAGCATCATAAAATCAGATGAGAGCAACCCAGTGCAAAGGGGAAAAGCCAAGATGATAGAACATGGTTTTATTCATTGAAATCCCTGGAGTAAACATCACATTAAAGAATTCTGAGGCCATCGTCTCGACTGGAAAAGGGTCCCTTTGTTGTTTTTATTAGTGGACAGTTACTGCTCCAAGTTTAGGAGTTAAGCATCTTTTGGTCTTCTTCACCAGTGAGAGAACGAGCGCGAGACTGACAGATGGATTGTTGCATCGGCTACGTTCCTTCCCTCACCTAAGGTCATGACCTTACATTCATGACCACAAGAACAGGCCGCAGCTCCTCCACATGGAGGGGAGCGTTCGGGTTAGGGGTAGAGTTAGGGTCTGCTGAGATGGCTTAGGCATCAGGTACAGATGCCTCCTGGATCCCTTCCAGGTCAGGGATTCTAGGAAAGACCCACGGGAAGAAGCCCTGTGATCCCTCTGGTGATCTGGAGGTGGGACTGTAGAAATAGAAAATACAGGCTAATACTGTATAAAGCATAAACCATAATAATGTTCACAGTTTAGAGTCACTACAACGTTCTCATCATTAATCTCAGAAATCAAACTGAAATCTGAGTCTGACCTCAGAGTCTCCAGTCATCAGTCTGGACTCTCCAGGAAACCACACAGCTGCTCCACTCCTGGATCCTTCAGGTTGTTGTCAACCGTTAATCTGGAAGCACTTCAAACGTTTGATTTTTATTGCTTTTATCTATTTCATGCCTTAACATCAACAAGCATTTTATTGGCTTACACACATATCAGTGAAGTGATGTAAAGAATGAATCCGGTCTCTGCTGATCCAACAGAAGTGAGCGTCCTGCTGGGAGCGAACACGTTACTCCGCTGTCTGACTGAGATTTCCTAACCGCTCAGATAACCACACAGCTGCTTCACTCCTGAATCCTGCAGCTTTTTGTTGTATCTCAGGTCCGGTTCTGTCAGATGGGATGGGTTGGACCAGAGAAAAGCTGCTGATCTCTAACAAACCGCATGACCTTAGTTTAATTGAAGAACAGAAGATGTACTGTAGATAAAACTCCAGCAAAGCTTCAGCATCAGTATGACGTGGCGTCACAGCTATGGCTGGAACCATCACACTCCTTCAAACGGCCTCTGACAAACCACAACGACTTAATCTGGTGACCGAATCGTTTACCAGGTCACCATGTCATCTCTGCAGTTAAGATAACTAGCAACAAAAACTAAGACATCAGCTTTGGTCTGAACCTCCTGTGCACATCTGGACACATCTTACCTGAGTGTCTTCAGTCTACAGTTGTGATTGCCCAGTTCAACAGACAACAGTTCTAAGCCAGAGTCCTTGAGCTCGTAGTTGGCTTTCAGGTCCATGTGTGTGAGGTGGGAGGGGCTGGACCACAGCTTCAGGGTGAGGCCACAGTTACAGATTCTGTGATCACAGAACTACGTCGTTCAATAAATATGACGCTCTTCACAACCCTGTAAAATAAATTTTGATTTGTAACTCAGTTAACCAGGTTTGAATGTAAAGGAATCTCTGACTTTACAAATGTTTTACTGTCATTACTTACAGACCCTTTCTCACAACTGGAACCAGTTTTTGTCGCCCCTCCACTGATGTGATACCCAGTTCTTCATGAACCTCCAGAGCCAGAGCTGAGCAGTGGAATGCTGAGAGTCTCTGACCTGTTCTCTCCTGATGCACCGACTGGTGGTTCATCTCCATCAGGCAGTGGAAGATGTTGATGCTCCGGTCAGGAGAGACATCATATGTGTTCATCTCCTTTAGGTGGGTGATGGTCGTCTGCGTGATCTCTGGACTGTTCTCTGTCTGACCCAGGAGACCTCTGTCAGCTCCTGTGGGCTCGTCTCACGTAATGTATGTCTTTATATCCACAAAATCTGCTGTTAAACTGCTCAGGGTGGGTCGAGCATGATCACAGCTGTGACCAATGTTCCCTCTAAATGTTCATGTGTCTGAGCAGACACACAAACTCCGAGTGGTCCTTGGGACAACTGTGAGCAACATCAGACGTGCGCACTGTGGTCACGCCAGTATCGCATCCGTCCAAATTAATTTCCATTCGATTATTTTCAAGTAAGTGCTTTAGTCCACTGTTGAAAGCACGCACATAATTTTTATTATGAAGCTCTGGCTTGTATTGAGTATGAGTTTGTATGTCATTGTTTGAAGCTCCTGCTGTGCACTGGGAGAGAGGATTACTGTGGTCTGGGACACAGTACTAAAATACAGAATTACAGGGTTTTTTACTAGCGTTTCTACTACTCACTGTAATAGTTTCACCGTGTTTTCTTCCGTTTGCACCCACTCCGACAGACATTCCATCTTAAAGGAACCGAAAATTACAGATTGTCTACAAATCTACTCCACGTATGTATATTGGTTCATGTTAATATAAATTAACACGTGTATATAAGCGCCAGTGATCTAACAGGACCCATCTGTTATTAGTATTTAATAGACTCGGGGCAAGTTTTCAGTTTTTTCCACCTTTTATTGTCGTAAGAGAATATTAATTTTACATGAACCGGAAGTGCACAATGCACATGCGCATTGGACGTAGCTAGCGGCTCAAAATCGGAAGTAGTAGTTAAGCGTTTAGAGCTGTGCGTCCGACGCTAGGGTACATTACAGCAAAATGCTCAGCAAACTTGTTGGTCAAAAGTATGTGTCCATCGCCAAGTCATGGTAAGATCCTTCCTTACATGTTTAACGTCTACTGTGTCGTTGTCGTTGAAATGTTAAGTCCCCCTCTAAATGTCTTCATTTGTCCTTTGCTGCTAGCCTAGCCTAGCCTAGCCGAGGTCATTGGTGTGGAGAATGCTCATTTGTAGCAAATCAAATTTAAAGCATCAAGCAATGTGCGCCTTACGTTTTACTTTTATTTGTTATTCTTTGGTGGTCTTCGTGTACCAAAAGTATTAAACGCATACCCTGTTAAATTTTACAAGCTAGCTAGCTAGTTAGCTGAGTAACTTTAAGACTGTGTACGTTTTTGTGATCGATTACTCGGATATGTATTTTCGTTTCTTCTCCAAAGGTCAAATGTGTAATGTCGACTTTAATTAGTTTTGTTAATTCTCTCTACGCAAAGGAGTAGATATGACAAGTTGATTACAAATACAAGAAATCCCAATGGTATTTCTTTAAATTAGTGTGTGTGTGTGTGTGTATATAATCCTTTATTGTATAAAGATTGATGTTCCAGCTACAGGCAAAACAACTCAAACTTTACACTGTAGAAATAACTTTTACTTAATCTAGTACATTTGTTTAGTTTTTAAATTTTTGGTTACACACGTCTGTCTTACGTTTTAAAATATGTTTTACACTTGACAGGATCCCAACACTGACTGTGTGGGGCACAGCAGGAGGGGTCGCTCTGGTCCACTTCACAGACTGGCGATTAATCCTGGATTATGTCCCATACATTAACGGAAAGTTCAAGAACGATGAGTAATGGCTACCAGGTTGGTCCTGTGAATGATATGTGTGGTGATACCAGAAATAATAAATGAGTTATGATGCTACCTGTTGTAAAATGAGAATATTACTTGCATTGAAGTATTATTGAAGTATTATCCCATCTTCTTCAGCAACCAACCACAGTCAGCATTTATAATTTCAATAGAACAACTTTAAAGGTGTTCTTTCACGCTTCTTCTAGGTTTTGGTATTTTCTTAATACAAATAGTTTTTTTGCACTATACGTAAAGTCATTATACGTGAGTAGTGTGCACTGGGAGAGAGGATTATAGTGTTATAAGTGTGTGAAATAAGTGTTTTCAGGGTTGAAATCTTTTTCACACTAGATGTACATTGTTTGAGAACTATTTAATAAAGTGGCATTAGGTGACCTGTTCTTAATTCCTCCAACACATGGTTTATTTTGGAGCAACCCCTTAACTTCCTACGTGCCTTGAAGTCATGATTTAACCTTTATATTGCTGGAACATTAAATTTTTAGTTTATAAGTGTTAACACAAAACAATTTTTATTTGGTTTATTATATAATATAAATCATATGTGATACATTTGGTGTTTTGGTAAGTATTTGCTTAAAACAATATTTAAAAATAAAAATAAATTTCAGCCAGACTTTCTCTCAGAATTGTTGTTGTTGTGTTTCAAATATGATGCAAATGGCTTTAAACCTTATCTACATTTAGGGCTTGCATTAACAAAATGGTAAACTGTAGCGCTTTGCACGATCTCGTCATGTTGTTGCACATATTCACATTGGACAGCAGTAAAAAAAAAACAGAAGTCAGCAATGTCCTAAGAACAACATTTGCGTTTTGCACATTTGTGTTACGGATGCAATGTAAAGACATATCTGTGGTCCTTTTGCCTTTCTTTAGTTTGTTTTACATGCTTGCATCTGAACACTGACATTAGCATACAGCTTGCAGTTCTGCTGTGTGACACTACATAACTTTCCATGACTACCAAGGAGAGAGAATAATAGCTGTATGGCAATCTTTTCTGGTGGTGGGATTACTTGCACAATGCTTCCTAGGCACTAGAAACGAAACATCAGAACTGTAGAAATGATGTTGAAATTCAAGACATTAAGCCAGTTTTGGTGTCAGGGGACCTGAAATGAGGACAGTGGCCTATTTTAAGATAACCTTATATGTGGCAGCAGATAATGAGAAATGTGTGTCTAGAAAGCCCTGAACTACTGGAAATGCGTAGTGTTTAGTCATCTAAATCATTTTTATAAACAACTATACCAAATGACTTGACTACAGTTGCAAGAAAAAGTGTTTCAGCCCTTGGGTATTACATGGATTTCTGCATAAATTGGTCGTAAAATGCGTTCTGTCACAATAATAACAAAAAACAGTCTGCTTAAACTAATACTGCACAAACATATGTTTTCATGACTGTGGAGATTCTCATTCATACAGATGAAGTTGTCTGAAGGTTGAGTCATGGCAACTGGACTTCTTCTAGTTCGTAGAAAAAGGATAGGTGGTGAAACGTTCTACAAACTAGAAGAAGTCCAGTTGCCATGACTCAACCTTCAGATATTATATGTTTTCATGTTTTTATTCACAGTGCAGGGTGGAAAAAGTATGTGAACTAGGCTAATGACTTCTCCAGGAGCTAATTGAAGCCAGAGTCAGCCAACCTGGAGTCCACTCAATGTGATGAGATTGGATGTGTTGGTTAAAGCTGTCCTGCCCTATAAAAACACACACCAGCTTTGTTCTCAAGAAGCGTTGCCTGATGTGAACCATGCCTCGCACAAAAGAGCTCTCAGAAAACCTACGATCAAGAATTGTTGACTTCCATGAAGCTGTAAAGGTTTACAAAAGTATCTGTAAAATCCTGGATGTTCATGTGTCCACGGTAAGACAGAGTCTACAAATGGAGGAAGTTCAGCTCTGTTGCTACTCTCCCTAGACGTGGTCGTCCTGTAAAGATGACTGCAAGAGCACAGCGCAGAATGAGGTGAAGAAGAAGCCTAGAGTGTCAGCTTACAGACTTAGTTTTGTAAAGAAGAATGGTCCAAAATTCCTCCAGACCGTTACTACAGAAAACGTTTGGTTGAGGTTATTGCTGCCAAAGGAGGATCAACCAGTTATTAAGGCCAAAGGTTCACATACTGCACTGAGAATATTTATTATTTAATATTTATGTTCAATAAAAACATGAAAACATATATTTGTGCAGTGTTTAAGCAGACTGTTTTTTTTTTTTGTTGTTGTTTGTGACTTTGATGAAGATCAGAAAACATTTTATGACCAATTCATACAGAGATCCATGTAATACCAAAGGCTTCACATACTTTTTCTTTCAACTGTATTAATACCTGTTAAAATGACACTCAACCTGTTTACTCCACTAAATGTATGGATTATATTATCTATATTTAATGTTTGTTTATTTTACTGTACAACCTAAAGACTTTGTTTTCTTCTACCAGGTCAGTGCTGTTTTTTACCCTACAAAAAGAAAATGAACAAGAACTGCTGCAGCTGGTACTTCACGCTCAGGCTGTTGTCATCATCTTGCAACTCAGTCAAAACTGAACTGTAACATCCTCTTTGAAATGCACCCGTGTTTGGCATTGCCACATTCCTCCCCCAGTTAAATTTGAAATGGAAGGAATATGAAGACAGATGATACATGGACTTCCTAGACTAATGGAAAAACAGCCCCTTGTGTCGTATTGTAATTGTTTCTAAAGAAGTAAAGTATGTGAAATGTATCTTGTTTTGTCTTTGATGGTTTGGAGTGTTTCCCAATATTGTGTTCAGTTATTTTAAAGTGTTTCTAAATGCACGAGTAGAGTTGTATTGTTTCAGCTCACTAATATGTGCCAGTGACAGCCTCAAACTAATTATTTCACTGAAAAGCATACTGGTAAATTACAACAGACACTGGAGAGAGATGCTATTAAATACACAACGGTTTTCACCGCAGTCGATGCGCAGGTCGTTAGATATTATTTTGGGACTACTTTTACCGAAGTGCAGCGGATGGATTTACAGTGTTCGTTATGTTATGTGACGAGGTCAGCGGAGTGATCTACAGTCGCGGAGGTCTTGACGGGAGAGAGACAGCGGGGATCGATAACAAGCCCGACTGCGAGTTGATGCAGCCGCCTGACTCCTTGGCTTTTCAAAGCGCACGAACGAGTCGAGACAACCGCGGCGATGGACAGAAAAAGGTGGGGACTCAGTCCGTTTCAGTTTTCTGTCGAAGGAGTTGTTGAAAGTTTCTCCGCAGGAAGCGCACACATGCAAACGTGCGTTTTGTGTTTGAGACACACTCGTAAGCGATTAAAACGTCGCCGAATTGTTTAACCCGCTGTTTTCAAACGGTAGGTTTACTGTTGCCGTGCAGTGTTTGGGGTCCGCTCTGTGGGAAAACTTTTAAACGCGTGTTATTTGTACGCTGGCTGCTGGCGCGTTGACGTCGCTGCTAGCTTGATTAGCTAGCTAACTTTCATTGTTTACACACGCATGACTTGCGTTGCGTTGCGGCCCAGTACAGTCCGCCACAGCCGAAACAGACAAGCTGATACAACACACCGGCTGGAAGGGTCGAAGCTACCGACTTTGTAGCTTAACACGGAAGCTCGTTGTGAGCACATGTAACGTTACGCCCGAAGACGTTGCAGTTACACACCTGCAGCAGAAACCTACCTCACCACGATCCGTACAGGTGGTTTCACTTACTATTATGCTAAACGTCGTGTGAACGCGGACACGTGCTGCTTGACGTCTTCCGACTCCTGTCTGTTACACCTGCAGGGCCGCTACTTAACCGTGTAATTAGATGACATAAAGTCATCCCAGCTTGGAGGAGGTTGTTCAGTCAGAAATGTGGCGTTTGTAAAAAGACACGTGTGGATGTTCGGGTCTGTAGTTTGTGTAAGTCTCCAGCCCACTTTGACTTGTTTTCTTTCCAGTGTACCTGTCAAGCACATTCTGAACAAGCCACAACTAGTCCGTGGTCTGACCAGCAACCACCACACAGATGTCAACTCCACTCTCTCCCGCGCTGGACGATTACTCCCGACCAAAGTGCAGCACAGCAGGCACAAGCCTCTCTACAACACCAACCATCAAGTCAGGGTGAGTTGGATATAAGTGAGGCATACAGTCCCTGCTACAGAGAAAACATATCCTACAGCCTAGTGCTCTTCCAGCGAAAAAGTATATGATGAACCTAACACTTAGACCTCTGTGGCCCATTTCGTGACATAGTTTTATATGACTGCGTTACAAAAGTCTTCAATGTTAAGCTAAATTAACAGCGGAAACACCTTTTGATGGTGCTTTCAGCTTTGAGTCTTGCCAGATTGATCTGGATTTATTAAATCAAATCAAGGTTGTTTTTGAATTACAAAATATGTGTAGTGTAGTAATTAAGCCTGAAAGTTTTGTAGTGGTTTTCTCTACCATTAACCAGCAACTGATAGACCACCATAGCAGCAGTTCTTGTATAAACAATTACAACAACAAGTAAATTTACATTTGACATTTATTGTCATCCACACACATGAAATAAGATAATGTAACAGTATTTTACTACATGTTAGGACATAAAAACACTGACACACAGTGACATACAGTGATGGGATGCTAAAATTGGTTTAATGAATCCTAAATTTACATTATTAAGGCCTCTGCTTGACTTAAAGACTAGGCCTTGTCTAACTATTACTTCATTGCAATATTTACATAACCCATTCACTCTAGATTAAGACTTTAAACTAATGTATTTTGCCAGAAGAGATTATTTTATTGTGAGTATTAAAATGTGTTTACCAGACTTTTTTGCAATGTTGTCTGTGTTGAAGGCCAAACCTGATTTAAACACTACACTACCAGTGCGGCAGACCGCATCCATCTTCAAACAGCCAGTGACCAAGGTAACAAATCATCCCAACAACAAAGTAAAGACAGACCCGCAGAAGGCTGTGGACCAACCAAAACAAGTGAGTGCGTTGACAGAGCAAATCTTCTAGCAGTGTAGGACCAGTTGTCTTAGAGATTTGTCACTGTAGATTTACTTTAATGAACACTGGGCTCAAAAATTTAAAGATGTGTGTATAATTTCTTGCTGCTTGGTTTGTTTCAGCTGTTCTGGGAAAAGAAGCTGAGTGGCTTAAATGCGTTTGATATCGCAGAGGAGCTGGTGAAAACTATGGAACTTCCCAAAGGTCTACAGGGTGAGGTTTACTTAAAAACATGACTACCACATAAAAACTGTGAAAGTGTTGCTCAATGTATGCCTCTCCTTTATTTCTGTCATTAGGTGTTGGACCCTCCTGTTCTGATAAAACATTGCTTTCCGCCATCGCCAGTGCTCTGCACACCAGCCCTTCGCCTGTCACTGGACAGGTCACCACTGCTGTGGAGAAAAATCCTGGCGTCTGGCTGAACACATCACAGCCTCTTTGCAAAGCCTTTGTAGTGACAGATGATGACATCAGGTAAATAGCAGACAAGAAAATCTTTTTTTTTTTTTTCCTTCAGTGTTTGTTGTTATTGTAAATTGTGTGGGGGTTCTGTTGGGTTTAGTGGTGTAAGGTCTAAAACCTTACTTGGAAAGTGCCTTGAGGTAACTGCTGTTGTGAATTGGTGTTCTATAAATAAAACTGAATTGTATAGAATGTATAATGTATGTAAGTACTGTGAGGAAAAAACTGACTTCAAAAGACTTCAGATCCACTATTAGTGGCACTTGGTAAGATTGTTTGATTGAAGAAAAGTGTAGTTCATTGTGACTTAATCTTCTCTCTGTGTACACGTTCTTACTTGTGCATAATCCTGTAAAGTTACCTAACTGTTGAAAATTTTATTGGTCTTGCATAACTTGTTGGCCATCAGATAAGCTGTAACTGGTAAAAATTATAATCTGTGCACATTTATTTATTTAGATTTTACTGTGAGTGAAGATGTTTTTACCTGCTATCCTGTGACAGACTAATGGTCATTAGAGACTTTAACCTTATGTCTTCTAGGAAACAGGAGGACTTGGTGCAGAATGTGAGGAGGCGGCTTGAGGAAGCCCTTATGGCTGATATGCTGGCTCATATAGAGGACACGGCGGCAGAAGCTGCAACCAACAAAGTAGAAGAGAAGGTTGAGAAGGTTGATGGGGAGAAATTATAGCCAAGGTATGCTGTAATAATTGCCTTATTGCTGATTTCCTTTTTTTCTTCCATTTTCATACTTCGGCTGCAGTGCTAACATGCGTCCTTCTCATCTTTCCCACAGGTCTGTTTGCTGTAAACAGTTCTTCTTTTTATGTTCAAGTAATTGGCTCCTTGAAGATTTTTATACATTTTGAACTGAAATAGACCCTAAATGCAGACATTCTGCAGATTTTGTTAACCTAAATAAAAAGGTTTTGTTTTTTTTCTTAATACTTATGACAGTGTTTTTCCTCAATGTTTTGATTTTCAGTTCATTTGTACCTCTGCTAATGAATGGCAGTCATGTCTGGTGCTCAGTATAGTGCAGTGTTCCACGCTGTTAACAGTTGGTCAAGCTCAAAGTAAAAAACACAAGCCTGATGTATTTGAAGTTTGTGTGGTAATGTAGTTCAAGTTGAAAACCTCTTAAGCGTTTTTTTTGTTTTGTTTTTTACTGTTTTATTGCAAACATGTTACACTCTTCCTAATTTTACTCCGCACTGTATGTGATGTGTTCTAGCATAGAAAGGTTGCATGATGTTCACATGCACACAGCATTCGTGTCGCTTTTACGATCACATGTTTTACACTTCATCCTGTTGAATGGTTCACAACAACCTAGGTTTACATTATCTTCGACAAAACGAAAAAAATTCCAGCTACATTTGAGTTGAGACAGTAAAAGAAAAGGTTTGAAAATACAAGAAATAAAACGACGCTGATGTTACCTCACAACCGCATGTACTGTACAAGACTCCTTATTTGTCTCTAACACTGTCACAAATAAATGCAGCTTTTTTTAATGATGTCTGAAGTGGCTCATTCTTACAATTCATGTGAAGGCCCGTGGCCTGCTCTTACATTTTAAAATTGCGTTTGTTAGCGTCACAATTGAAGAAAGAAGCAAATACTCAACCCCGTATGCACCTGTAATAACTGTCTTTTAAATGATGAATAGTATATATTCGGTCATAGCTACAATAAAGCCTTGTCGGGAGGCGTCTCTCAAAAGAATTTCCTCCTTTTGTGAATCTCCCTTAACCACAGCTCGGCAAGGAGGCACAAAGAGGAGATGCCAGCAGTGGAGAGAAAAAGAGACAAAATGTAAACATCTAAAAAATCTAATAAATTCTATCACTAGAACATGTCGCCTTGTATATTTTAATGGAGGTTCTCCCACGATTTAGACTAAAACTAATGAAATCTCTTTATTGTCAGGATATCATTGCTAAGAAAACAAATAAATGCATGAGCATCTTCCAGTGCGGTAGGACCACCCATAACACCTCATTGGTAGCCATGATGAACACACCCAGCCGTGGCCACATTTTTTTTAGTTTAATATATGTGTATATATAACCGCGTTTACGGTGCAACGTGCATCAGGAGGGAAATAAAGCAGCGGCGGTGATGTTAAACGCTCTCCCCTCGCTTGCTGCTTGTGGCCTTTGAACCCATTGTTGTGTCGCGGGTGACGTCAGTGCCGTGTGCGGGAGACGGAGCGGCGTGCGCCTGGCGAGACAAAGGCGGCGGACCGTCCGGGGTCAGGCAGCACAGCACAGAGCCGAGAATCACAGTGTGTTTTTAACTAATAGGTGACTGCTAACCTTGGATTTCAGCTGTCATCCCTTTATCCATTCAGGGATGAGGAGCCAGTGACAGTCCCAGGAATATGCTTTGACTTTCCAGGCGGAGGTGGGGAAAAAAACAACAACAACAGTTCTTGTCTTTGCGCTTTTAAAGGTTTTTCTCTTACGCCCCCCTGTTTAGCGCGCTAGTAAGCTAACTCGCTAGCACAGCACAGCACAGGTCTCCTCCTCCTCCTTTTTCTTCTGGCTGCTTCTCATCTTTCCCCCCTCAAGAGCTGGGCGACAAGTGAAGACAGGAGCTCGTCCACAAAGCCGAGGCAAAGTAAGTTTGTGTAATTTCCACGTGTGTTTAATTATAAAATCCGCAGCACCGCTTTATATGCTCAGCACAAGTTAGACTGTCAGGACAGCTAACCAGCTAACTAGCCGCGGTGCTCCCAAACAAAGGGGTCGACAACGTGACTCGGTGCCGACTGTGTGGAGCTAGCCTGTTAGCTTGGCTTTGGAAGCTAACAACAGCTAATATTCCAGCCCTTTTCCCCCCCGACACGTTTTAATCCGATCTGTTTATACCGGAGTAGCTGCGGTTAGTGCCGTAAAGATTCTTCTTGTGTGTGCGGGGAGTTACTTTGTTCACTTGTAACAACGCGGACATGCTTTATCCAGACAAAACAAGCAGCCTGGACGGTTTCAGTTGTCAGACAAGGAGCAACAACAGACAAAGCAGGGCGCCCAAATCAACACTGTTATTGTTTATGAATGATCCGCTGCCGCACGGCGATCGCCTCCAGTTCTGACTTGCGCGTTTAAAGATAAACAGTTTATTTTCGTTTTTATTTTTATTTCAGAAGTGGGTGAGAACACTCCCAACAAACGGGCATCCGTGATCTGATGTGAGATTCACGGAGAGACTATGCCTAGCCCTTTATTCCACCCCGAGATTATGGACCACGACGTGGTGATCAGCAGCCAGCACAACGGGGTCGGTCTGCCCCGCGATACAGACCAGGAGACGCGGGATGAGGACCACCAAGAGGCTCTCCGCTTCGCCCTGGACCAGCTGTCACTAATGGCCCTGGAGAAGGTGGACTGTGGAGGTGGCGGCGGGCTGGTCGACAGTCTGGATGGGACCCAGGGTCCGGGCTCTGATGGCTGCAACGGTGTGGGTGGAGGGGGCTTTGTGGACCTACAAATGATGGAGCACCCTGGCGGGTCCCGCGACTCGCCGACATCCTGCTCTCCATCTCCGGAGTACTACGGCTCGGGCGGGTACCACATGGCCGGCTCGCACCCCATGCTTCACGGGGAACAAAGCTCCGTCCTCTGCAACAGGAAAAGAAGTGTCAACATGACTGAATGTGTGCCTGTGCCCAGCTCTGAACATGTGGCTGAAATAGTGGGGAGACAAGGTAAGAGCGTGGCTGCGTGTGCCGCAGCTCTTAATGGCGAATTATTAGGTGTTTATGTTTATGTGCAGTTTGATCGGGCGGCGTGCAGCCTGGTGTTTCTTTGTTTGGGTGCCTGCCTTGGTGAGAGGAGGGTCTCTGAACTTTTACTGCCTGACACTGGCTCCCGTCGTCGGGACTGTGCGGGTCCCTAAAGTCTTTATAATGCGGGCGCGCCATAAAAATGTTGCCCCTAATGCATTTATATGGGCGTTTTAACAGTATTTAGACAGTGCCTTGACAAGAGAGTGTGGTTGATGAGTAGGAGGGAGGGGGAGGGGTGGGAGAGGGTCAGACAAAGCGGCAGATTGTCGGGAGTCTGGACATGTCTAGCCTGCACCAAACAAAGGAACCCACCGAAATATGCTCGTTTTATATACCGCGGATTATATGTGGCAGATTTTTCCACCGGCCCCTTCAAGCCTGACCCACATGCACGCGTGTGGTAGATTATTGTTTCCATCTGAGCAGATTTTAGGCTGAAACGGGGCAGCAGACGCGCAAACACGGCGCTGGGCGGTGTTACGCCCTGCACCCAGTCTGTGTCTGCCGATGCCGCCGCTCGCCTCCGCGTCGCTCCGCTTTCTGCGCCTAATAATCGCCTTTAGTTTTTGACAACACGCGCCCTGCGCTATGTGAGACACGCGTCGCGGGTCCGGCCCGGCCGCCGCAGCCGCAGCGCCGTTACGGCATTGTTCTCTTTGTTTGAAAAAGCCATGCTTTCTGCTTCCCAGGATGACATCACGCTCCGCGCGCCCGATTGGTCGCCGGGACTCGAGCGTCCATATTTAAAGAAACAGCGCAGGAGCCGATGGGTTTACACAAGCGCCGCTTTACGTGGCCACGTCCTGCACACACAGCGGCCGCGCATGTCCGAATAAACGATTCTCTCAAACGCATTAAAGTGTCCACGTTGTTAGTTCCGCCCGTACAATCTAATGCAGACAATTACAGACTACTCTAAAAACGCTGAAGCTCACAGCAAGGCCGTCATTTCACTATATGTTTATCACGGACTGTCACAGTAGGTGCTGAGGCGCATAAAATTAGCAGGAGGTTGTGATGTGTGGTCTCTTTTATTTTAAATGTGGAATTCAAACAAACAACGTCTTATAATAAAACACAACAGAAGTATCACATTTCTGACATCATCAACCTAAAGGGGGACCTTGTTAAAGCACAATTAAGGGTCTTGCTGCTCCATTGCATTGGCTTGGGTTGTGCCTAATAAAGTGGCCAGTGAGTGTATATGTGACTGTTTTTGTTTGGTGATGTGTATAATTACACCTGTATATGTTCTAGACAGGTGTTCATGCAGTTCTACTTTTTTAATAACTCTGTTGCTTTATACAGAGGCCTGCTCCTGCAAAATCCATCACCTAGTTAACTATTACCAAAAAAAAGACACCAGTTTAATAGCAGAACAAACCCCTTAATGTATGCTACAAACCTAATTTCTGTGTCTTCACATATCTTCCAGGTTGTAAGATCAAGGCCTTGCGTGCAAAAACGAACACCTATATAAAGACTCCAGTGAGGGGTGAGGATCCTGTGTTCATCGTGACGGGACGAAGGGAGGACGTGGAGATGGCCAAACGTGAAATCGTCTCAGCGGCTGAGCATTTCTCTATGATCCGGGCATCTCGCTGCAAAGCTGGAGGACCCGGAGGTAGTGGCTCTCTTCCTGGACCACCACACCTACCTGGACAGACCACCATACAGGTACAGAAGCCCCTGTGGCTTGGTTGTTGTGCTGCGTTTTTGTTTTGCTTTTAGCTAAGCACGTTTTCTTTTTCTTTGTCTTTTATCCAGGTGAGGGTGCCCTATAGGGTTGTTGGTTTGGTTGTTGGACCAAAGGGAGCGACTATCAAGCGCATCCAGCAGCAGACTCACACTTACATCGTAACACCGAGTCGAGAGAAAGACCCAGTGTTTGAAGTGACTGGGATGCCAGAAAATGTGGACCGAGCAAGAGAAGAGATCGAAACTCACATCACCCTGCGAACTGGGACATTCGTAGACCTGCAAGGAGACAATGACTTCCACACCAACGGCACTGATGTCAGTCTTGAAGGTCTGGGCTCCCTGAGTGGAGGACTGGGGGCGTCACTGTGGTCGAGGGCTAGCAGTCACCATTCTGCCCACCCTCCTCCTCCTCCTCCTCCTCCATCATCCTCTTCTCCTCCTCCTCCTCCTCTTCCCATCTCCATGCACCCCTCCTCCAGCCGTAAGATGTCCTCCTCCGTTGCCTATCACACGCATAACGGTGGGATGAGCTCAGACAGTTTCAGCACCATCCGCAAGAGCAATGAGGGAGGCAGCCCCACCAGTCCATTTAGCACGGGCTCCAGCAGTGCTGGAGCAGGATTCACTTTCGGGGGCGACTCCACTCCAGGGCTGGCTTCCGCAGATGAACTGGGCTTTGAGTTCAGCGCTTCCAACATCTGGGCACCTTTTATCAACGGTGGAACAGGCAATAAAACAGCTGGCTCCTCTCAGCAGCAGCCTCTGCGTCGCAACAGCAGCGGCCTTAGTGGCGGTGCCATCACTCCGCGATTGTCTCCAACTCTGCCTCAGGACACAGGCCCTCTGGATCACCCGCCAGCCCGTCGTGCACAGAGCGATCCCCTCAGTACTCTCCTTCTCGGCTCCTTCTCCGGAGCGTCCAGCTCCAGCTCCGGCGGCTCGTCGACTGGTTACTCCTCCTGCTCGGCCTCCTCCCTGCCCGGCGGTTCTCCCACTGACTCGGAAGGAGGCAGCAGCGGCGTGGGCCTCACCTCTGGGATGCTGAGCCGGCTCAAAGGCGGCTCCGGCCCAGTAGTGGCCGGTCTGGTCGGCATAGGCTCCGGGGCCAACAGGGACTGCTTTGTGTGTTTCGAGAGTGAGGTGACAGCAGCCCTGGTGCCTTGTGGCCACAATCTGTTCTGCATGGAGTGCGCCGGGCAAATCTGCCAGTCAGCTGAGCCGGAGTGCCCTGTCTGCCACACCCCCACTACACAGTGCATCCGCATCTTCTCCTAATGCCTCAGGCATGGGGGTGGTGCTGAGCGTAAAAAGGAGAGGGCAGGGAGAAAACTGGAGTGGGGCACCTGATGTGGCTGAGGTGATGAAAGGATTCCCACTAAAAACCTACACTCACAATGGACAATAATAAATGCATTAATAGAGATGATGATACTATACGGATGCTGATTTATAGCCGCTAACTGTCAAGATTATGAATAATAATAATAATGATGATAATAATAATGACAATGACTTGCTTAGAGCGAAGTTAAGTGAAACTAGTCTGCAGACAGTTTTGGCTCAGACCGTGTTTCTCGGTGGACAACTTATGGAAGGAAACTAGTGTCTTATCTCTCTTCAGGCCTTCATTATGACCCGGAGCAGCCTGCACTGCTGGCCGCTGCTCTGCCTCAACATTTCTTCATTCTGGCTTCTTCAGATCTCTGCCTGCTTTCTCTCTCACAGCCTTTCCTTTTGACACTTTTGTACTTAACAGATATTTTTCGATGAAGCTGTCTATGAGGCCTGCACTTTTCTACTCCTTATTTTAATGTTCTTGACAGGACGCAAACTGTTCCGACAAACCCTTTGCTTTCTCTTCTGCTCTCACTCATGCTGTTGTTTGTGACATGAAGTGATGGGATTGCTATTTTTCTGTAAGCTTGGAACTTTTTTAAAGGTCAGCACGTAGTCAGGCACCTAACAGAACAATACACCCAAGGGACCTCCTTATGGATGAATTTGTTTCTTGTTGCCACACACAAATTAGCCATCATTAATGCCAAATGAATGCTATTAATAGACCTTTTTACAATTCTATAAACCCAATAACATGTTGGATGAGTTTAGAGGAGTGGTCCACATTTCCAAACGCCAGTAGTGATACTGAAGGAATGTGACTGAGGTCTGTACATTTGGGCTGCCTGACAATCCCTTTACATCTTTGTGTGTGTGTGTTGTGTATGTATGTGTTCGTTTGTGCGAGAGAAAGTAGTATCCACTTGTGCTGTGCTTCACATTGGCATCACGAACACGAGAAGGTCTCGTTTCTGTCCTGCTGCCCTGCTCTCTCTTTCGAGAGGGCGATGCTCTGGCCCAGGACGCTTCCCTCTCACGCCCTCGGTCTGTTACAGTTAGTCGGCTCATTTAGTGTTTTCTTAGTTTTTGACTGTCAAGCGCGTGGCAAACGGACCAGCTAGGGCTCTGCGATGTCACACACGAATGTCTTGTTCAATAAGGAAAGATGACTGCCACACAAGCGATAACAAGGGGCTCGATCAAACTGTTTTTCGTCATGCACTGTAACGCCAGCCCCTATAAAAAAGTAAAAAAAAAAACGACAAAAAAAACAACCAGCTCTTACTGTTTTTATGTTTTGGTCTTCCACCCCACTCGCACAGCAAAGCTGTACGGCACTCTCGGATGACGCACCGCGTATAGCTCTGCACTCCCAGTCAAACGTAGTGCACTATATGGTTAGTTGTTGAGATTCGTCTTGTGTTTCCTAGCATTACTGTGGATGAGGCGGTTACATCCTGTTCTGTGTTTGTTTTTTGTTTTTTTAAAGACTCTGCAGTAACTGCCTCCTATAGTGTTAATATGTGCTTTGGGCTATGACGGTGCGAAGGTACACAGTTGCTGTTTTAAATACGACATGGAATCAGCTCATAGAATGGGACAAGCCATGACAACTGAAGTAAAATGACACGCACCTAATTCTCAAGGGCTTCCTCTGACCTCACAGACACACGATCATATTTTTCAGGCTCACACAGTAGGAAAGAGTCAACTTCTCCTTTACGGCAGCTAGTAGCTAGGTCATCCAGGGCTTCCAGACACTCTTTTGCGTTTAAATCCCAGCAAGCTGCAGAATGTTTTGCTTGTTGTTTCTAATTACTTTCTCTTCGTGTGCGATTACACAGTTCCCACATCCGATCCTGCTAGGAGAGCGTCGGGCGTCACAACCGCCCCCCCCTCCCTGCACGCAGTCACAGATCAGCAGGTTGTGGGGTTTTAATACTAATGTTGGAGAAAGGGTACCTCAACTGGCGAAAATGTGCAGGTGCTGCTGTGCTTTGGTGCTCCAGCCAGTGAAATGTTCAAACTTATTTGCTGTCTGACAGTTCGTTTGTGATGGCGACAGTAGGAATCTAATAAGCAGCTGTCCTGGTTGAGCACAGCAGTGCACTGATCCGCGTGTACGCGTGTTTAGGAAATGTTCCCAGGAGCTGAACTGGTAGTCTTTGTGAAGACTCGTGGTGCTTTGGTGCGGCTCCCTACTGAAACACGGTGGCGAACAAACCCAGCTGGTGGTGGGAGGGTGTTCGGTTCTCTGACAAGCCCGCTCTCATCCTCTGGTAACGCATCCCCTCGTCAGGCTCTGGTGTCAAAGCATCACATTTCGTCCCTTCCTCTTGCACACTCAGAGCGTATGCAGGGCTGTGAAACTGAATGAACAGATCGTTTGTGACGGTTGTGTGAGTCTGTTGAGGCCAATCTTGAAGCCCTTCTTCAAACTGTCCAATGTGTTTAAAGAAATAAAATGTGCTGTATTTGCCAGATGGGTGTAATGTAAATCCTGGTGTTGGACTGGGTTGGTTCTGGCTAATGAGAGAATGTTAGGGTTAAATGTACAGTAGTTTAATTGTTAAAAAGGTACAATTTGTTTTTTCTAGATCGTCTGCAGGTTTTTCTTTAATTTGCCAGACTTACCCCATCCCCCATTTCCTTCCTAAAGGTTTAAAAACAGGGTTTCCTGAGGCTTGCTAGCCAGTGACCTCTGACCTTTTTTGTGATTAGAGGGGGGATGTGAGGAGAGCAACGCCAATAAGGGGTGACAGACGCCCCTCAAGCCTCCGCTCTTCTATTTTTGCTTTAATTCTCTTTGTATGCAGAACCAAAATGTAAAACTTCAGCAAACTAGGTTTCAGGCCTGACCTGTGCGTGTAAATACCCTGAATACAATCATTGGGATCTTGTTTTCAAAAGCAAAATGACATAATTGAAGATAAGTGTAGTTTCTAAAGAACATGTATCATTATTTGTAAGTTAACCATCTGCATGTCTTCAAGCCACCTGGCGTTAGCTAATAATTTTTAAGATTTAAACAAAAAAAGTTTTTACACATTTTATTTTTTACAATTTATTTGCTTACCTAAGTATCCCAGACAACAATGTGACCCTTTTTATTACTTCAAATTTATTTTTATTTTCCATTTTTTTTATTTTCCTTATTTTCTGTGTACTACATATAGGCAATTTATAACAAAATGAGAAAATTATTGAAGAAATTTTAAAATTGAAATATATTTTATTTGAAAGTTTATGGACCTTTTAACCGTGAGCCGGAAAAATTGTATAATCATATAATTTCAGCTGACTTGACGGTTATGAGAAATGTATCAAGAGTTTTATTTTTTATGCTTCTTTAATAAAGTCTTGTTTTTTTGGTTCATTTTTTACTGTAAAATAAAACCAAGTGTCTTATTGTCTTTATTTCTGCAGAGTTGAATAGTTTTTGGCCACATGGTGGCAGCAGAGACACACCTGGTGCAGAGCTGCAACTCAAACCACCAACCATGGTGACTGCAGCTCTTCTCTTTGAAGCTGAAGTCCTGAAGTCTAGCTTTATTAGCACAAACCATGGTCATAAAATAATAATTTTCGCGTTGGAATTAATACTTTTTTACACTTCTCCCTCACTGTGGGCTGGTGATAAGAGCCAGAACATGTGGTACAACTTTAGTAAAGTGGACGCATGTAAAGGTCCCGCCCCCCTCCACACAGAGGTCAAAGCTCACACCAAGAACAGGCCGAGATTCAAGCGAAGCTTAATGACACCTACTGGTTCTAGCTGAAACTTTGGGTCAGTATAACCTATAACATGCTTACATGTCTCTGGCCAAGCACTTTTTAAACGTACAGGCATTTAAGACTTTCCTAATACCAAATAAATTGTAGTAACTCTGGTCTCAGGTACTACAAAAAGAATAATAAGACACTTAGAGTGTGACACCAATGGCCTTTTAATAGGAAGCCGGTCACAATCGGGTTGCATTCCAGTTCCACTTCATCCTCATTAAAGAACAAGTAATGATGATAAGAAACAAATTAGAAACATTCTCTGTAGAAAATAATTCTCTCATGCGAATTCTGTGTTCACACTACATTCATATTGGTTACAGAAGACGTATTCACAAATCTTTTTGAAAAAACAAAACAAGAAACAAGACATTGATGAGTTCTCGTTACATAACTGAATTCAAAACAAAGAAAATTAAAAGTCAGGTAACATCAAAGAGACACGTGCTGGCACAATAAAAGTTTCCCATCATGCAATTGTAGGTTGGTTCTATTCACAGGGGTGGACAATGTTGGTCTCCACGGAGTTGTGTCGGCGTGCATGCATGCATGTGTGTCATCTTACATGTGCCCTTTTGTGCTTGAGCAGAGGTCGGTGTGTAGCTGTGTGTGTGCAGCAGTGGCGTCTGTATACGAACACAGATGAAGCAGAGCCCCCGAACTGGAGGGTTTTCAACTACAACCGGACACGATGGAGTTTGGAGCCCTGGGATTACTTTCACATAGTAGAAACAACATAACTGCATCGTGTGTTAAATGCCACAAAGATGGAGAGAGGAAAAAAAGACAGAGAGAGCTCATTTTAAAAGGCTAGTTCAGCCAAACATTAAGCGTGACCGAACACCGGAATCATTATTTAAGTTACATTTGCAGACCTAAATCAAAGGCATTTATAGGCAATAACTTAGTTTTGGATTAAATGTCCCTTTGATGTTAGAAATAAGGCTCTGCTGAGAATAGACAACATTCAGAACATTGTTTTTTGGTAGCATTAAACAGTGTCCAGCATGTTAGACATGTCAACATTGATGTCAGGTAAGACTTCCTGCAGTGTTTACTCAACGTCACTGACATCATCAAGTCTCACAAACTGACTACAAGACGAGCTGGACCAAACCAGTTAATCGACGCACAAGACAAGACTAATATTTGAACAACTTAAATGCTTGGCGGTGACTCTGATGGCTTCTTTCTTTAAGAAAAAAATTATTTGTTTGTGCAAATTTGGTTTAGTAGAGGCAAACAAGAATTTAAAGGACAAACATTTTCCCTTTCTGTCATTCAAAGTATTTGAAGAAAGTGTCCACATGTCAAACATGCATGAGTCCAAAAGTAAAAAATGTTTGTGATTTAAGAACTCAAAACAGAATCATAGTTTTCCCATCCCTTGGATGTGGATTCTGCAGTTGGTGCTCCTGGAGTTACACATAATTTGGGTATTTGTAGGTGCAATATATTGCTCACAATTTTAGAGGCCATTTTGCAGGCGTGACAGTAAGACACACACACACACACCTTCACACACATAGACACACATTAACACAAAGACACGGTAGCATTTGCGGAGGGTTTGTTTTTTGTAAAAAAAACAACAAAACAAGCCCACAAGGTTCTGTGAACATATAAAAACAAACCCCTATTGCCTTAAAGTAATGGAGGAAAGCGCTTCAGCCAGCGTGTCTCCCTACGCTTCACGTGGAGTCGTTTCGGGTTTGTCCTCATGAATTACTTTCTGAATCACAGCTTGCTGACAGTGTGGTAGCAGAGCAGGTGGGGGACACGTGGCCAGTTGGCCGGTAGAAGCACGGACAGTGTGTGACATCCCAGTCCACTGGTCCTGTAGCCCTTTTTTTGGAGTTCCTGTGCACTAGAGGTGTGGCTGTGTTAGACGCGGGGTATTGCTCCGTTGGTCGGCACGTGAAGCAAGAAAGGTTTCATAAAAACGCACGATGGCCACAATGTTTCTACCAGGACAAACTATCAGTCTCAGTACTGTGGATGTGTTTTATCCTTGATAATGACGAGTAGTTAGGTCACATTTGTAAAACCTTATTGTATGAGTTTTATACAATATGCACCATGCTCACACGAGTAACATATTAGAGGCACCTATCTTTTATGTGGGGGGAGGTTGATTACAGCAAGTGAGTCACAGTGATCCTGGGGTCAACATGCAGGACGTTAGTACAATACAGGACAGACCAGCAGAGACGTTGCCCCTGGACACTGATCTAAGGTCAGTGTCGTCTATGTTTCTTGTTTTATTTTGGCTTTTGGGCATCGGGCAGCTGATCTTAGCTCTATGCCGGTACTCCAACTTACACAACTTACACAGCACAGCGCGGGAAGACTACGGCACACCCAAAATAAAAAATAATCAAAATAAATAAGAAACAATGAGGGAGAGAAGGGAGCGAAAGAACGACACACAGTCAGGCAGGCAAGCAGACAGACAGACAGAGCATAGCTAAGCTTTCCTTAAGACACAGAGAAGCAAAAGTGCAAAGTGGTCTTTCTCAAACTATTCACATAGTCGTGTTGTTCTGTGTTACATTGTTTCACATCTAAATGTACGGCTTATAAAAAGTGTGACATGTTATATAAGAAAGCGTGAATGACAGGAAGTGGCTGTTAATGTGAGGCAAACCTAAAATATTCAAAATGAGATAACAATGTTCATAAACAAACTCCTTTGTGTTTGCATTGATATAGATATTGGTGAATGTATGTATATATAATAATCGTGTGCTTGTGAATTGCACGTGTCTGTCTGTCCGGGTAGGTGGGACCACTGCGTGTGAGCGTAACACTGTGTCTGTCCGGCGAGGCCCTCAGCTGTGGCCCTCCTCGGCCGAGCGCTGGTCCGACTTGAGCTTCACGAACTCTTTTGCCACGTCGTCGTTATTGCGCTGAGAGAGGATGCGCAGCACCGTCAGGCCCGTCTCGTCCATGTGGACGCGCCTGCCCAGCGGCAGCCAGCAGGTGACGCTGTTCTTGTTGGCTATGTCCTTCACCTGCAGCACGGCCGTGCCCACGGTACGGTCCTCTCTGGCAAAGCAGTAGTCCTTCACACACACCTGCAGCTCGTAGCTCTCCGGACCCACCTCGGTGCCCAGCGAGCTGAGAAAAGGGCAGATAGGTTTTCCTTTGATGGAATCACTCCTAAATCAGCATCACTTTTCTTTTTCGGTCTGAATCAGCTGCTTGAAGCTTAAATGCAGGTAAATTTTGTACTCACTACTGGAAGCTCTCGTTGAACTTTGGCGACCAGGCGTTGTTCTTGGACTTGGTTGCAAACTTCCTCTTCTTGTCACTGAGGTGGGGGCCGATGATGTAGACCTCCACAAAAGGTCTGAAGCCCTGTGCCTTCCATTTCAGGTCGTTGGCAGCCACCACTGGAGGGAGAACGTAGGGCATTAAGCAAAGGAGGCAGGACGAGAGAAGAGTCGGGACAGTAACAGTAACTACGTGTTTGTGTGTGTCTACTTCTGTCACCTTTGACACTGATCTTGTGTTCTCCGTTAGGCTGGGGTAAGATGTCCACATTCATGACCACCTCGCCAACCGCATCCACTCCAGACGCTGTCAAGAAACACGAGAACGGGAACAGCCACAACTGGTGTCGTTAGCAGCCCGAAACCAAGAAGACGCACAGCTAAGATGTAGACGTGACACAACTGGGATACGTGCAGAGACTACGCACAAACGGGTTTTGGCAGGACTTGGCAGGGTTAAGCTGGTCTTTCGCCAGTTCTAATGCTGAGCAAATGCAATAATGCGGTAATAGCTTTTGATTCACTCTAGAATCTCGACTGACACAGAAGGAAAAAGCAAGAGGAGATGAAAACAAGGAAGGAAGTTTGTGGAGAACTAAGGCACATTGAGCTTTTTTTTTTACCATATTCCGTTTAAAAGAAGCTTAAACAGGAAAGTAAAACACTGAATGAAGAATAAAAGGCACGGAGGAGGCAGATGGATCACAGTCTGGGCTTATCTGGTGTGTGTGAGCGTTTGACTGCCCCGATGCTGCGCTGGAGAAACGGTACCTTTCTCTGGTGGTGTGTCTTCATTCGCCGTGTATCTGATCCCCTTCCCTCCATGGGCTGAGAGGAAGCAAATGAAAATCAGGATTAAAAGTTGGAAAGATCTGTAGAAGTGCAGCATATAAACAGTTTTACTACTGATGGTTAAAGAGAGGGTCACTGCTGCTGCCTGGGGTTCTGCTGATCTATAGTCTGATCCGTATCCATCTGTGAACATCTGAAGTAACCAGTACCACTAAGTGCGAACAGTAACTTGCATCTGCTCTTTATTACAGCTGTAATTCACTGACGCGTTGGAGCATCCGAGCATGTGTGTGTGTGTGCGTGTGTGTGTGTGTGCGTGTGCGTGTGCTTTTTAAAGTCGTACTCTGAGCATTCTGAGAGAGAACAAACTTCCTGATGAGTTTGTCTGTGGCCTGGGTGTACAGAGACAAGGCGTAGCGCAGAGACTGCAGGTCCGGACTCTTTTCCAAGAACGTCTTCTTCAGGCCGACGCCACCGGCATGGAAGTATTGCTGTGTGATAGGTACGACACACATATGGTAGACAGGTAAACAGCAGGCAGACTCTACAGAGAACACGCACAAATGTACCAAAGCTGCTTTTTCAGCTGTGATGAAATTATTTGCCAGGCTACATTGAATCAATGCCCATACGCCAGCCCAATACCTTGATGGTGTCCAGTGCCAGCTCTATCACTGCGCACTGTTTGGGAGTCAAAGCTTTGGCCTCCTCGCGCCCCATGTGCTCCTACAGGACAAATAATCAGGCCAGTCAGTCACGGTTCATGTTGACGTCTAGCCTCTGTTTCAGCCACGAGCAGGTGTTTTGCACCGTTGCTACTTTCAGTCTCCGTTACCTTCAGTTTCGAAAGCTGACCCAGCTCCTTAGCAGCATTGAAGATCATCTGGGTGCCCTGGTGAGGAGAGTCAGACAGACTGTGAATGTGGTGCGTCGCGTGATCTCGAAGAAGAAGTCAGCAGTGAGAGGTGAGTTTAAAAAGGTGAGGACAAACAGCTGCAGATGAAGCGTTTGGGGAGAAACTATGAAGGTTCGGGTGCTTTTGGTGTCAGTTGGTATTTAGTAGGTGCCGTCTCTTGCTTCCTTTTGATATTAACAGGGGAAAGTGACTAAGGCTGCAGAGGACGGTGTTAATGCTCCTGGTAAATGTAGTGTTTGTTCATGCTAAGAGAGGCTGCACATAAATACTTACAATGATCTAAGAAAAGAAGGTCAGGAGAGAAGATGGGATAATGGCAGGACAGATGTGTTAATGTGCAGCAGAGAAAAGCAGGTGAGTGGTTGGTTTTTTTTTTCCTTATGTACCGTCTGGTCAGTGAGCGTTGGAAGCACAATGGTTTTCTCCATCGTGTTCATCACCAGCTTCCAAAGCTCCTTCAGAACTCTCTTTAGAACCGTCTTCTCACAAATCTTAGCAAACAGCGACAGGCTGAAACACACAAGAAAAACAATTTCTATCAGTATCTCCAGGTCAGTTCCTTCTTAGAACGGATGTTTAAAATGCATCCAGCTGCACTCACTTGCTGTCCAGGAAGTCCATGATGGGCTGCAGGACGTTGTCAGCCTCTTGAACCACGCTGCCGTTCGCCGGGACCGTCTGCCCTTTGACTTGGGCCAGGATGTCCCCCATCTGCCTCACGTTGTCCTCGATCTGAGGCTGGAAGCTGCGGCGACAAACCCGACCAACGTGAGAACACCAGCCGGAGACGCCAGCCGCCTGGTCCCGCACGCCACAAACACACCCACCTGACCGCAAAGATGTGGCTCAGGTCGTCCATGACGCTGTTGAGTTTATTCTGCAGCTCCTTGAGGAAGTCACTCGCCTCCACGTTGAGCTGGAAAAGCACGAACGCGAACGATACAAGCGTCATTTTTTATATTAGCACCATCACAACCGCGCGAATCTGAACGGACACTTACATCTTTGCCTCCCATGGCCTCAAACATCTTCTCCAGCTGAACTCTGAGCTGCTGGATGTTATTGATGATGATACATGGCTAAATGGAGAGAGAGAAAAAACATTAGAGACACACGTGCATATAAAGCCTTTTCCTAAACCCATTAGCAATATGAGTTGCCACTAAGTTCAACTTTCGTTGTATCAGTCCAGGCTGGTGACACGTTTTAAACACCTACCACTTTCTCCTTCTTGACATGATTTGGAAAGTCCTTTGCTATGATGTCAGCATAAGACAACAGGACATTGCCGATAGTCTATAAAAAAAAACAGAAGATGAGGAATGAGTTCACCAATAAAACTATACATTTCACATTAGAGCAGCTGCTGAGGCAGAGAGGCTGAGGGAAAAGTCACCTTGGCGAATCTCTTCATGTAATTTCCAACGATCTGAGGGTCGGGACACTCCAGCTTACGGATGATTTCAAAGCTCTGGTTGAGCTGAGAGAACACATCCACGACGGAGCAGGAGAACAGAGCGTGCTCTGACGTGACCTGGAACTGCAGGACGAGAAAGGAAAGGTGATGCTAACACTGCAGCGCAGCGGCCTGATCTGTGAGAGTGAAACGGCGCCGCCTTCACTCAAAATATGGAGATAGTGGCGATCAGAGGAATATGACGAGGAGCCGGTCCCTCTTTAACAGTTCGGCCATTAGCCAGGAAGTGAATAGTGTGATGGCATGTGACCGGGCCCGGGGACCACAGTTTTGCTGACTGAGGAAGGCGGAAGCAACCTCAGGCGACGGTAATTGGACCCAAAGGATCTCTGACATATGAGGCTGGAGACTCTTCAGCTGCTCTGCATCGACCCTTTTACTGTGTGGATGTGTGGGCGGGGGCTACGCTGGGAGCCGCTGAGTGGTGTGTGTGTGCTGTAGCATCTGTTCTGTTCTGTCTGCACAGACATTTTTCTCTCCGTTTGCCTTTGGTATTGAGTCATCATTGATCGCCTCAGGGCCTTCAAAAGGCTCTTCTCAGCCTCGAAGGCGCTGAGTCAGGAGAGAAACTGTGAACTTCATTTGCATGAGAAGTGCTTGAATACATTTTTGTGGGGGTGCAGGGGGACTGGTCAGATGTCAGCTTTCAAACTATGTTTTCTAGGAACGTTGGCGTAATTAAACTGTACTGTTACCCCGTCTTTCTTGTCCCTCTCCAGGGCTCCGTGCAGAAAGTCTCGGGACACTTCTTCATTCTCATCCAACCACATGATGACAAATGGCTCAAACCAGCTACACAGAGCGAAGAAGAACAGAAAGGTGAGTCGTTTGCGCAGCGGCAGCAAACACAGGAAAAGCCGTGTCATTTACAAAATCCTTACGCTGGGTAATCAGGTACGTGCTTCTGGAAAGTGGGCAGCTCCTTGCAGTACTCGTTGTAGAGCCACTTCACCTTGAAGTGCAGGTTCATGTAGTCTGCGCTTTTACACAAGCGCTGCTTCTCATGCTCTGCGGGTCAAAGAGAAAAAGCCACTTCACAGCTCAGCCTCTCGTTGTCAGACCTGCGTCCGATGAGGCACACGGAAGCGCCACTCACCCTCCATGGCGTATTTCATATCTTGCGCAAACATATTCCACATGACCTCTGCGCTGATCTTGCCCACGTTCAGCTCCTGGGGAAACCTGTCAGAGGCAGTACGGGCTTATATTCAGTTTCCACATCCAGCAATGTTATTGCGTTGTTTAACTAGACGGGCCAGGCTCATTTTCATGTAGTCCCACCAGTGTTTCCTCTAAAGGCATTTGCTTTGTGCCACGGAGAGGAAACAATACAAGGGAAAAATGCAATTAGACATTATTATCCTCATTTTGTCCCACAGCCGAGCCCTTCATTTAAATCATGTGCATTAATGTAACAGTGTCAGGGTGTGATTCATACCCCAAATATATTCTATTTCTATTCATAAAGCCTTATATTATGATAAACTGACCTTGACGTTCCCAACTACATCATACTTTTGAGAGAGAGGAACTACAGACTCACTGATTAAGGCAAGGAGTGTAGGAGTTCTTGTCCTCCTCTATGATGGAGACAATAAGAGTGATGAGTTTGGACCAGAAGTCCAGGTTTTTGACGCTGGGACCCTGCTCTTCTGGAGGAACCGCCTTTGACTGGAGACAGAAACATTTCTTAACTGCTGTACGCGTTAGGATTTTCTGAAGAGCACTAGAGCCACACACACTTACAGGGTCTGTCTGATATTCCCTGTTGTAGAGGTCGTGACAGTTATTGAAAATGTACTCGTAGGTGGAGTTGAGACAGGCTTTCACGCAGTCCTTCACCACCTGGCTCGCCCTGGGGGGACTCTGCAGCTCCTGGACCTGAACACAAATGTTACACCACATTTGCTTGAGTTGAAAATGCCTCAAAGTGTCCGTCAGACACAGATGAGGGAAGTAACGCTCTCATTTACAAGAGAGTAGAGTTTCTCTGTCAGTCTAATACATTGCATTGGTAATGCAATGTAAAGGCTAAGTAATGCTAAGTTTGTGCTTCAGGCTACTTTCCAGAAAGTGCTGGGGAGTAGTACAGTGCTTATTATTTGCTGATGCAAGAAGAAAAATAAAATAAAATAAAATAAAATAAAAGAAAAGAAAAGAAAAGAAAAGAAAAGAAAAGAAAAGAAAAGAAAAGAAAAGAAAAGAAAAGAAAAGAAAAGAAAAGAAAAGAAAAGAAAAGAAAAGAAAAGAAAAGAAAAGAAAAGAAAAGAAAAGAAAAGAAAATTACATTACATTCACTGTTACCTTCATCCTGAAGAACGTTATGCTTGTCAGCAGATCAACCGTAGACTTCAGGTCTTGCAGTCTTTCAGGGCTGCTGGCAGGGAAGTTATTCTGAATGTGCATTCATAAACACAGTAGTGATCAGAATCCTACTAGCATTGCGATGGAGGACATACATATTAGTGGTGACATTCAACCTCAGACTCTTTCACACAAAAAACAACAAAAACGTGGCTAATATGAGACTGTACATTTGAATTTGTGATAATAAAGAGAAGCAGTCAGTACCCGGTACATAGACAGGTCAATCCTCAAGGAGTTGTGCAGCTGATCCAGCAGTTTGACAAACCTCTCCTTCTGAACAGGAAAAGAAACACACCACTGACTACACAAACCTGAGGCCAATGTGAAGTCGCTCAGCTGATTGGCTATTTGGAAGTAGGCAGGGCTCCAATAAAATGACTTTCATTTAAATCCCCAGAGGGAAAATCCGGTGATATAAGTATTTAAAACAGAATAGAAGACAATACAGTAGTCACACATTCGTAGCTTTTCACAGACTCACGCCAAAGTTTGATGCAGCAAATCTGTCAGAGGCGGAAACGTTGTTGGAGGACTGGGTGGTGTGGGCGTAGTATGCGTTGATGTTGGCCAGCAGGGTGCTCATCACCGCTGGCACTCCTGGACACATGTACTTGGATGACAAGCAGGCAAAGTGGCTGCGGGGAGGAGGAGAAAAACCAACATTTAGTGCATCTCCTGGCTGCTGCCATTGTGACGATGGCGAATGGTGCAGCGTTTGAGGGACTGACGTCATGGCCTGGTAGATGGACTCTACTCCGTATCTCATGGCAAACTCGTCCACTATCTCCTGAGCCGTCTCGTCAAAATACACCTTCCAGGCATCGTCTCCTTTGGCCTCAGGGATCTTCACGACGCCGCCGTTCTGCTCCTCAGTGGTGTACTGGAACAGGTGCTTAACACAAAGAAAAGCCAGAAAAGCTGATGTCAATGATGTTAATGACAATCCTGACAAGTGTTCATGTAAAACCCTGGACTACATTGACTGGTAGTAGTGGGCTACGCTTGTTTATTCCATGTTTCATTTTAAATGCAGCAACATGAAGGATTTCTACCAGCTGCCTAATCGGACTCACCTCATGTAGGCAGGTGTACTGGACATGATAAGGAGACACCGTCTCCTCTCCTTTGATCTCCACGCTAATGTGCATCCGGATGGCCCCGGACACAGCAGATTTATCTGTCCTCTTATCTGTTAGATTAAAGTAAGATACACATTCCTCCTCAGTCGGCTGATATCGGTTGGATCTACAGGAGACAAGCACTTCAATTACGTCTACCTTGTTCTGTTATCTCTGTTTGACACACGCTGCTCGTTTCATCCGTCTTTAACTTTCCATCACCACTTCCCTTATCTTGGTAAAAACTCACCCAGGTTGTACCAAACGTCCATCTCCCCGCTCAGAGTTCGGACTTCGATAATGGTTTGACCCAGGAAGTCATCGCTCTCGCGCTTGAACCTCTGCTTCACGCGAGACTTGATGTCGTCGTCCTCATCCCACACGCGGACCTTGATGCGATCGGATGAGTTGTGGCATTCGCTGCATGTGGCAGAAAAAGAAAATGGAAGCAAACCGTTGTGAATCAGAGGGAGACCTCATGATGGAGGAGCAAGGAAGAAATGAGGAAAGATACTCTCAGTCTGTTAGTATCACACATAAACATTTGTATTTGATAATGTTTTGGGTGATTTTGATGTAATTCATTTAACTATTTTAGTGATTGATCATGTACATTTTGTGTTAGTTGCATTGCGTCTACTACCACTACTGTCATTTTGCATCTCACCTGGGCTGATTCATGCATGTGTAACGTGTAAATTAATAGTTTTACACCATCAATTATTGTAAAATGTTACATATCATCACTTGAAGCTGTTACTCACAAGTGGAAACTTTCATCCCAGACAGGGTTGAGGTTGCCGTAGATGGTCTTGGTCCTTTTCTTGGTCTTCCCGACTTGAACAGTGACGTATGGGTCACTGGAGCCTGTTTTGTCTTTGGCCTGGAGGCCCTGAGCACATGCCACTGATGAAAAGAAAGGAGACACTGAGAGGCATTTAACAAGAAACCTTCCCTTGTTTACATGACTGTACATCTCATTTGAGATTTTGCTACACAGTCGTTTCATAATAAAAAACAACAACAAAACACAACATCAGGCTAATCCTCATTATCCTCAGATCTTGAAAAACTAACCAGTGATGCTGATCTTCGCTGACCATTTGGACGTCCCATCCAGCACACTCTGCTTGATCTGCTTCATGTGTGTGGCGTGTGTGGCTTTGTCGAGGCCGAACACTTCCTGTATCAGCTCAAAGATCTCTGGTTTGTTCCTCTCTCTGATCTTCATACGATCCTTCAGCACCATGATGATGTTCTGAGTTCGGTCCTCTGCCCCGTGCTTGGAGCTCTTCTCTGCAGCTCCTAGTGAAGGAAATGAAGGATAGGCGATAGAATGAAATTATTCAAAGCAATGTAGCCAATAGATCAAATGTAAGATGGCATCAGATTTAACATTTTTTAGCTTGGGCTCAATGTTCTTGACACTAAGGCTGAAACTGTATCCACTCCTCTGGTCAGGAACAAAAGTAGCTAGAGTGTAAAAGATCAGCAGATGTTTTGGCACCAAGATCTTACAAAACTGCTCTAAAACAGGAAACCGATGAATTATGCATTGCATAGATTGACTCCAAAATCTGTTCGGGAATTGGATAAGTCACCCCTTGCGGAGCTGAATTAGGCAAAGCAGTATGGATGCAAAGGCTACGGGTAGAAGAGAGAGGAGAGCGGCAGGAGTATGACAGCACATTACTCAGGAGATAAATTGGAAAGGAAGGGGGAGGAGAATGGGAGAGTGGATAGAGGGCAAGAATAATGGGATGTCAGTCGGGCAGAAGGATACAGGCGAGAAGCTAAAATAAGTTCAGGCTGGTGAGGAGAGCTGGGTGTGTGTCCCTGAGTGAAAAAGAGATGCATATATGTATACGTGTACGAAATGTGCGTGTCCTCACTCTGCAGACAGTCGGCGTTGAGCAGGTCCTGGCATTTTTCGTGGCACTTCACGCCGCACTCCGAGCAGCGCATGCCTTGTCGAGCGATGCCCCACAGCAGCCCCTCGCATTCGTAGCAGTAGGTGGGGGTGGTCGCTGTCCACACCTCGAAATTGTGCGGCGTGGTCGAAGAGATGGGGTAGATGAGAGCCTGCAGCGTCTTTTTGTAGACATGACTCTTCTGCAAGTGACACAAAGACAAATCAACGGAGATTTGACACCAGCTGGGGTTAGGTGGCGGAAAATCAGCAGAGAAGGAGGTAAAACCCACCAGCTCCTCATTGCCGAGGGTGGTGGAAGCCATGGCCGATGTGATTCCAGCTTTACGGGAGTTCTGCACTAGAGACTTGGAGGAAGAGGAAAAGGAGAA
Organism: Macropodus opercularis; assembly: GCA_030770545.1. Classification (NCBI taxonomy): domain Eukaryota; kingdom Metazoa; phylum Chordata; class Actinopteri; order Anabantiformes; family Osphronemidae; genus Macropodus; species Macropodus opercularis. The sequence goes on from CM061105.1 coordinate 5,689,758, forward strand.
TGTGTGTTATGTTTCAGTAGGAGCTACGGTGAGTGGTTCACACTTATAGAAAGAGGCAAACGAGTACTCACCATCGCCTAACGAGGCCCATCGGTGACGAAACAGAGGAGGGGAGAAAGAAAAATTATTTCTATGAGCTTTATGAGAAACATTGTAAAGTAAAAACATTTTAGATGCTTTTAGAAAAAGAAAAGATGTCTATAAAAGCTAGAAGAACTACTCTTAGGCACCTCACAAAACTGGAATATATGTATATGTGTATGTGTTTGCTTCTCACCAGATCTCTGACAAGAGGAATGGCTTTTCTCTTGCGAAGGTCAGGCATGCTGTCAATACTGTAGAGTGCACCTCCCATTCTAAATAAGATGGGTTATATATTAAACATTGATATTTACAGTACGCTGATGGATTTCTGTTGTTTATCAAACAACCCCATTTGTCAAATTTCCTTAATATGAAACCATGTTTTGCTACTGTGAGAGCGGTTTGAGTGTTTCTGCTGAAACTCTCCAGTCAAGGACTTCGCTGGAGAGTTTAATTACGCAGGCTGCCGCGTCTGTGGGAATTACACGCCACAAAACTCAATATAATAGCTGGCTTTCTCTTTGGCTAACTTTCCACCCGTTCAGTGTGCAGCCCCAGTCCCACTCTGAGGTCTGCTTCATCTACAAATGGCCTGCCAGCTAAGCCGGGGGAGCCCGCCACCGTTCAATGTTCACTGGCCAAATGCCACGGAGCTGAACGAGCCTGTGAACCTGAGTACAACCGAACAGAGGATTCCCAGACTAGAGCGTATTTTCTAATGCAGCAGTGGAAGTGATGACCTGAAGGTAACTTGAGTTAAATGGAGTTACTGTGTTAATATTAACAACACATTGTGTGATTCATGGGATTCATGTTTTCAAGAGAAAAGGCATCACTTGAGGAACTGACACTCACCCTCCTTTACCAAACCACAGCGAGTTGGAGGTCTCTCCTCGAGCCTGAAGTGAAGAAGAAATGAACATCAAATGGGGAAAGAAGCTTTGTTAAATTTCCACTGCGATCTTTTCTAGCATTCATACAATATTGTATAAAAATGTCTCGTTCGAAAACATTGTTTGACTGAAACTACTTTACGAGGCTGTTCACACCTTGAATCTCATCCTGTTTGTGTGTTATTGTGTCGCCCAATTTGAATAACTCAGAAATAAAGCTGATGTAAGACATAGGGGAGTGTTTCTGAACTAAAGATGATATTCAGCAAATGTTATCCAGATGTACATGAGAGACAATTGGTTATATGGATTAAATCTGACATTCAATGAGAGCGGAGAATAAGAACCAGTACGGCTGACAGTATAGTCAACCTACGGCACAAAAGCCACAACTTTTGTGGAGATGAACGAGGACAGTGAAGGTGTCACAGCGAGGGGTTCAACAAGACATCTGTTACACACATCTCCTCCTTTCTGACAAGCAACCGGTGACGTCGTACCTACCTGTCAGCACGCTCCAGTGGTGGCCGAGCATAGTGCATGTGAGTGTCGCTATGGCAATGACATGAAACTGGGAAAAAAAAAAAAAAACGTGGGCTGACACAAACAAACAAACAAACAAAAAAGACAAACAGAGGGAAGCCCAGTGCACAGAAAGGCAACGTGACATACAGCAACATAAACAGCAAAGCAAGTGATTAATTGTCTGCACAACTGAATTCAAACGTAATGAACAGCAACATAATATATGAACAAAATATGCAAGTGAAGACTGACCAAGCAAAAGTTAATGTAAATCAAGTCAATCCTGGCCCGGTGCACACAAACTCAAAAAAAAAAGGGTTTCTGAAAATGCTGCATATTTATTTTAAGAAAACCAAAAGGTATCAATTATAGAGTATGAAGCACATTAAGGCTGCTGTCCAGCAAAAAACACTATCAAAATAAACTTACCACATGTTCCCTGTCTGTGTGTATTAATAATGCACTACACATGCATATTTCAAACACTTGGTGGAGAATCTTACAGGGTCTTAAAGAGGAACGGCTCTTGGACTGGAATTTGGTGAGTGTGGAGTTCAAACCACAGCTGAAACCAGACTTACCTCACGAACTTGCTCCAAGACCTTGTTGTAGATCCTCAGCCAGTTTTCTTTGGCTCTGACTGCTGGGTCAACATGCTCTTTAGGCTCCTCTGTGACTGGAGGACTAAAAGAAACAGGAAACATGGAGGACGTTGATTAATATGTACTTTTCTATGTTGCTGGTCAATCGATTCCCTTCCCTCCTACCTCTCAGGTGCCATCTCTTTTTCATCGGCTGGCGTTGGTAGTCTGGTCTCGTCATAATCCTTCTCCTGCTCCTCCGTGAGGAGTTTCTCGTCAGCCTGTGCAGGAGGCGTTCTAGCCTTCTTCTCTAAAGCCATTTCCTCTTCGTGCCATGGCTCTTCCTCCAGCTGGAAATCCTGGCCTTGGGGGGCAGCTGGCTGGGTGTTGGGGCCGTTGGGTTGGGTCTGGGGCTGCACAGAGGACAGGCTCTGTTGGGAGGAAGGACCTGTGGTACTTGCGGGGGGCTGGGAGGCCGAGTTAGCCGCGGTCGCCGGATGGGATGGAGGGACAGAGTTGACTGCCGCAGACTGTTGTGGTTGAGGCGCGGTTGAGGCTGGAGGATGAGACTGTGCTGCCTGGGCAGTGGGAACTGAAGAGAGGAAAGTAGACGCCAGGCCTGTGACTGCAGCTGTTAGAGGCTTAGCCATCGAGAAGAAGGAAGTGGCTGATGGGGCCGGATGTTGCTGAGGCTGCGTTTGGGGCTGTTTAGGTGGCTGAGCTGGTGGTTGACCAGAAGAGGAGTGTGCTGCTGGGGTCATTGCAGGAGGATGAGCCTGGTTAGGGGGTTGAGCAGGAGGCTGCTGTTGGTTTACAGAAGGCTGTTTCTCTAGAGGGGGTCTGGAGCTGGGTACATCTAGAGCTGGGGGGACAGTTGACGTCGGGGTGGGGGTGAACGGAGGCTCTATGTCCTCACTGAGGTTTCCATCCAAATTGTACAAATCCTCGTCATCATACATCATCTCCTCATCCTCGTAGAGGCCCTCCTCTTCTCCCTCATACAGTCCTCCAACATCCTCCTCGTACAGAGCTCTCTCCTCTCCTCCGTCTTTGCTGTAGCCACCCTCGTCGCTATAAGCCCCCTGGGTCTCATCGGGGTCCCAGTCTGGAGAGCCTTTGCTGTAACTAACCGAGGAGTGGCAGGAGTGGTACGAGTCATTCTCGTCATACGGGTCCCGCTCTCTGTATTCACCGCCATAGTCCTCCTCGCTGAGCTGACTGCTGCACCGACTCAGCTCTGCAGACGACGCGTAGCTCCCCGTGGGGCTGGAGCGAGAGGAGCAAGAACACGACGCACCCAGAGACTAATTATTGAAGTAGTAAAAAGAATTACAGCTTGTTCTAAACACACATTCACTTTCGTCAGGGTTTTTATTGGATGCATACTAATGGACTTTCACACACATATAAAGACATTAACGTAACCTTTGAGAAATATATTGTCAAAAGTGCTTACGGAGCATTTTACGTGTGCACTTTATAGCCATTACCCTATCAGACAGTCCTTCTAAAAACCTTTTCTACATGTCTTGGTCCAGGAATAATGCTGATGGCTAATCAATGGAGCACTGGAGATACAAGAGTAGCAGACAGGCAGTGTGAATATAAAGCAGAACAGACCTAGGGAAGCTGAAGAAAGAACTGAAAGAGCTGAAAGAACAAGCATCCGTAAACGCAACAAACAGGGGAAAACTGTTTATACTCTCTGATGCATGGGGCTATTAAGAACAGAGCAGAAGCTCAGAGACGAAGGAGGATGGATGAGGAAGGTGGCGAAGACAGGAAGGGCGTGGTTCCTGTGGAGCCCAAATAGGAGGGAATGAATGGGCAGGGCTGCCATCTCGATGCAATAAAGTTTCCACTTTTACCAGATTATAATTACTTTTTTGTGTTGAAGCTGTCAGAAAAGTGATAGTTCTACCGCACGCTCTTTTGTATTACTTGGCTCTTTTGAGCCTTGAACTACGTCTTGGGGGAACAGGCTTCTGATGTCATTGTGGGTTGGATAGTATGATGGCAGACGATCCGCTAACGCAAACTTTCATCACTCCGAGCTTGTTCCACACACCTGACAGTCCTCTGATGGTGATAGTCGAGTTCATGGCTGTTCCCCGAGCGCGGGTACGAGAAGCTTCGGGAGCTGCGGTGCTGGTGGCTGATGGGATACTGGTGAACAGAAGCGTTGGGCTGGGACGTGCTGTAGTAGGGAGGGGGGATGCTGTTACTGGTTTCGCTGCGGTAGTCGCTGTCCCTGTCGTCCACCGCGCTGTCTGGATCCTCATCTGCACAAAGACACACACAGAACAACGTATGTGAACACGCGATCAGCCTCAAACCTAAAATAAACCCTTCTGCAAATCACAACAACAGCTAACGAGATGTGGGTTTACTCCAGGTACTGAAGTCCTACCACAGTCAAAGACAGGGCAGACGGATGAATACATACAGTTAAAATATGCACTGAAGTACTTTGTGACTGATTGGACAGAGTCATCCTTTCATTACTGCGTCCAGCTACTGCAGAAGAATAAATAAAAGAATGAGTCATGTTCCATCTTCCTCGGGAAAATCTACAAACCATTTTTTATCACAGCAACTACTAAAGCTCTTGTCAGTTGAGACACGTCCGTTATTAAGGGGAACAATGAAACTCTTGTCTTAAAGCCATTTTTAATGTAATGGCTGACTCTTAGTTACAGGTAGATTTAAGGTTGGGGGAAATGTTGGCCATGTTGTTTACTTACTAATTACTCATAACGGGTTTGTAATGTCCACACTGTTCATTCATGCATGTCTTATAACTGTGCTAAAACCGAAGCTGGCACTTGAATTCACGCGATGGTTTGCTGTTGATAACGTGTCTCTCCCTGAACGAGTTGCACTTACTCTGCTGGTCTCCCCAAAGACTCCAGTTACCTGCAATGAAACAGGAGGAGTGGTTATGAAATGAAGCGGTGTTTGAACATAAACATACATACGCGGTGGAAAGAGAGCCCAGAGGAGGAGCCGAGCCTCCGAGTCTTACCACCTGGCCCAGACAGCTGGCTCAGCAGACTCGGGCCAATACTGTAAGTGAATCACAGCAGCATCCTGAAGGAGCTCGCCTCCAGATATCTGATGCCAGTATCGATCTGCGTGACTGCGCAGCAATTCAGGCCCTCTTCACCTCTAACACGCAGCAGCCCATGTGCAGTTACACGCTTAATGCTCGCACTGAGCTACAGCAATCTACGTAAGTCTTAACAGATAATTCTCTTGTTAAGCACAAACAGATGACGGTTTATACAAACAGTGATGGGTCGCTTACAGCACTGGGTTCCTGGTACACGCAGAGGGCGTTCCTGCTCTTCCTGGCATGAGTACTGGAAGAAAACAAGAGGAAATACACAACGATAAAGAGCCTCACAGGAAATGCACTGGAAAGATTTCAAGTGAACTGCTTATGTAGTTGGATGCTAGACGCTCCCTCAATTAATCATGGTGGCATGGTCCTAAAATGTGACAATATGCTGTGGTATTAAATCGAACGCAGCGGTGGCTCACATCTTGGTCCCTCATGGCGTTGAGCTGCTCCAGTTTTTTGGCCCAGTACCGCGCCTCGTCCTCTGGGATGTCTGAGAACAACAAGCCAGACAAGCCCAGGTAACGAACACACTCATGATGCATCCACAACGCCTCTCAAAATAGGTTCTTAACTTCTGACAAAAACTGTTTAGCAAACCTCAGCAAAACGATGACAAAGTGAGATACAAGAACCGGTTTATAAATATTATTTGACCTAGATCCGTCTGCTTGCACTATTTTTAGCTCCATTTAAATCTAAAGTTACTGAACAGATCACAGTGAATTAATCTTTTCTCTTACAGTCCCAAAGCCAAACCTTATAAATAGGCAGAGTCCACAAACAGAGGAGTCAGGTGTACAGTATCGACTAGAGGAAGGGGAAACAGTATGAAAATGACACCTAATCAATGCTGAGAGAGACACAGCTTGATCACTCAGGAGGAAAGGACACGGATACACGCAGAGACTTGATTACATATCACTGAAAATAGGTCAGGTAAATTAATCAGTCAAAGATTATTGGTGTCCATATATTACTGGTGGCTGTGAGGCATAATTAATTCATGTCATTTCCCCCTTTCCCTCTGGGGATGTTGATTTCCTGTAGTTTGAACATTTCTGGTGTTGAGGTGAGTAATGATTTCTCACCGAGAGGCAGTTCGAAGCGCGTGTCGAGGAGCACCAGGTGGAGCGTGGGGTCTTTGGTGCCGCAGATCTCATTATCAGTCATGATGACCTGAGAGTCCAGCGAGAGCCACTCCCCGGGACCTTCCTGCGCACAGAAAGACCAACAGACAAGTCGCCGCGTGGGTGAACCAGCGTCAGGAAAACGGGTCCGACCACATTCTTCCTCAAGCGGCGGTGGTGAGTGGCAAACCTCATTCGACTGTCGGATGCAGCTGAGTGGAATCCACACAGTGCCGACCATCGTGTCCCAGATTAACCCTTTGTTCCACATCTCTACTGTCAGGCCCAGGTCCAGGCGATTAATTTCACTATAAAGGGAAACAAGAGTAGAAAAGTCCACATATGCTTTCACTTCACAATTATGTGACAAAATGTGGCAAAATTCAAGGTGTATGAATAGTTTTGCAAGGCAGGGTACAGGTATCCATATATGACTTGAGACGTAATGAAATACAGACATATTTCACTGATTGCTTTACTGTGAGAAATAGACAGCATTTCTCCGGGGGAAGGAGCCTGACAGAATCCTACATAAAGCATTTATAAGACAGCAGGAAGCAGGAGAGAAGGATGAATGAGAGGAGAGAAGAGCAGAGTGTGATGACGGCAGCGGAGGAGGTGATTGTATCGCATGCCTGGAGGTAGAAAGTGGGAACTTTAATTAAGAAACAGGGGGAGTGGATTTCCCTTTTAAGAAAAGTGCCCGTCTGATTCACGGCAGAGACTGAAGGGGCCCAGTCGTTTACTGTGGTTTGATGGAGAGGATGAGGTTCTTTTTTGCAGCCCTAACATTATGTAACACAGTTTCACTGATGCAACCCCAGTACAATGTTCAACGCCTCCGAACATCACACCAATGCACAGGACTCTGCAGTCAGCCTGCCTGGTGCAGCCCACAGCATACAGCCCACCTTTAGTAGCACACCAGCTCGCTCTGCATGCTAACTACTGTGAGTTAAAAATGTTTTACTGATTGACAATACAACGAAAACAAACACATCTTTAACGTAGAAAGTGTTGCTACTGATGCTGCTTAGACAGCAGAATCAGAATGTGAGAGAGGAGGGAATGGAGGACGAAGCCGAAGTGGTTAGAGATGCAGATGAAGATCAAGGAGCGGTGTTTAGAGAACGTGACAGAGGAGAGGAAAGAGACGCTGGGACAGAGCCGAGGCTGAGGAAGAGGATGGGAGAGGAAGAAGTGGCACATCGAAAGAGGGCGGGGCAGGGATGTGGATGGAAAGAGCAAGGGCTGCGTGAAGCAACGCAGAGGCAAAGGGCTTTGGGGATGGGAGCAGCAGCTGAAGATGAAAAGAGAGAGCGGAGAAACGAGCGAATGGGACGAGAGGACTCACAACATGAAGTCTTGCTCCCAGCTGGGAGAGTTGCCCCTGACAGCGATAGTTGTGCTCTTCACATTTTGCACCTTTAGAGTCATGTAAGTGTTGAACTTCTCTGTTCAGAAGAGGAGAAAACATGGACGACTTAGAAAAACGCATCTAAATCCTGCTGACATAGACAAAGTGTCATATTGTGTTTTATGCATTTTCTGACTTCCCACACATTAACCTGATATTTGCATCAGTAACATAACAGCACGTCCCTCCCACGTGATCTGCCTCGTTCTATTTCCAGGATCCCAGGTCTTACCTTGGGGTCCATCCAGCTTGGCTTTCTTCACTGTGGAAACACAGAGAGGGACAAAGTCACACCAGGAACACCATCTGTTTTCACTTCTGCGTCCTCTCTTCTGGGTGTTACACTGAGAACAAGAGCTAAGATACGAGGCGTGCATTCAACAAATAACATGCACGTTTTAATAAACACGCTTCATGAAAGCTGTGGAATAATCTTAATCTGAAGAATAAATTTGACCTTTGAGACATTTACTCCAATCATCGTTGACTGACCACGTTCCCACCGCATGCAGACAATGTGAGTATTGACTCAGGTGACATCTCTGAAGGTTTGGACTGAGTGCGCTGCTCTGTTTGCCATAAGGTTCAGACATGTTGGCAAAACCGAATCACACTGTGCTGCAGAAACATGGCCTCTCGTCCCAGTGTGCTTCACTACTGTGAGTGCAGAAAATGCCCTTAGTCAATATCAGTCAGCATCTTATTAAAAGCTGTGATGCAACACAACTGAAGCATAAAGCATTTCATGACGCATCCCTCATTATTCAGCGGTGAACGTTCCCACCTTCATCAAAGCCCAGGGCGTCAGAGTGGGTTTTCAGAGTTAAAGCTCCGGTTCTCTCTCTGCAGCACTTTTTTCCCAGCTTTGACCTAACTCAACATGCATTTTTAATGTTCCACTACCTCTCCACCGCTCACACACACACACACACACACACAGAGACACTCTCCATCAGCTCCCCACACGTCACACGCACAACTGTACTAATACGGTGCAAACGCAAGATGAAGGTGTTACATAAGCGAAGCGGCTCTTCTGTATCATCCCTTAAGAAATGCGACGTGAGCACTAATGCGCGACTTATCGCTCAGTATTCTTCGAACCCGTCGCCATAGAAACCACCACAAAATTGACATAAAATTGGTCTGAGTCAGCAAATGATGTTTTTTTTTTATTTGACTCACTTTCTGTTATGTCTGTTATTTCTTTCACGCAGCAGACCCAAACTTGAGCTTGAGGGCCACATACTGTACCTGCAGTAACCTATATATTTGGAGCTATGATAAAAAAATACTAATTCATACTCCAGTAGCAACACATGAGACATGTTTGCATGTTTCCAACAGTCGTTACCATTGACCACATCAGGCCTGTTTCTTGCCACCGTCAACACACAAAAACAACCCTGGAACTGTATCAGTATGTGATGACAATCAATAAGAAAGTAATTGGATTCTTGACAGTGGAAAGCCAAAGCTTAATAATAGCACACAATCATAAATCTCTCTGACAAGATGACTTACAATAACAAATGTCCACAGGCACCTCACAAACAACTGCATGTACCTAAGACGACGGCGCGTGAAAGTGCTTGAAAGCCTACACACAGGTTACAGCTGGATCACAGAAACGTACGATGGGTAGATTAAACGGATCAGCGTCGATCACCAGCTGGTTAAATGACTCAAGGGACATAAGAAATCCAATGTGTGGCTTTTTATTTTTTTAATTAGAGGATGCACAGCCCACTCTGTGAGAGCTGACAGTAAATTCTGTGCAGGCTTCATTCAGGAAGTACCCCTGACACTGCACACTCAGACTTATGACAGTTAAGCAGATTGCCAAGAAAGAGGGAATCCAGCAAACCCCTTGACTTGGAAGGAATGACTTCAGGCATCCGGTGACTAAATGAAGCTGAGAAAGTAGAAAAGTCCACTGCCTTATTTTGAAGGATCATATTATATATACATGCAGATCTGTTTGTTTTGTGCCCAGATGAAGATCAGGCGAAGAAACTACTGGACTTGAGATTTATGAGATACCTGCAGGAAAGAAGGCAAAGTGAAACTGTATCTGTGTCTGAATTCTGCCTTGTCGGCATATACTCCAAAGAAGTGCTACGTATTCAAGAGGCACAAAGTACTGTGGAGGCCAGAAATAGCTCCAGTCAGGTAAGCATGAATGATGTAACGGGAACAGAAAGAAAGCTCTTTGCCAAGTCTCGTAGTCTAAAGACACTGACAGCCGCAGCCAGTGTTTATGAATGAATAACACTCAGGGTCTTAAAGACACCTGGGACTGACTCAGTGCAGACGCAGTCCGTGGGTGGACCCAGAATGAGGGGTAGAATCCAAAATGGGTCTGACGTATGAAAGGTGACTTTGAAAGCCCCTTAACTTTGCTGAAGTGCCCGTACTGCCACGACTCCACCTATGACAAATGTGTGCAGCTCAGAAACACCTTCATTACTAACCGCAATCCATCCGATCAGATCCAATTATGGATCTTATGTGTTTCTCATCATCTCATCATTTTACAGTATGTTTGAGGTGAAGCTGAATCATTGAACAATTACTTTCATCAGTCATCTACCGCTTTTTTTCTTAATTAATCAGAGGGAGGGTTTGTCTAAAATTTGCATATAATCTCAATATTCTAAAGGTCAATTTAAACATTGTTTATTATTACATTACTGTTGTTGCTAATCAAAATAGTAGGTCACCCATTTCCAAATGCAAATTTACAGCTTTAATCGACATGTTTCAGTATTAATCTCAGAAATTATGTACAAAATGTAACCTAAACCTAAATCCTTGAGTGAATATCTCTGTTTCTTTCAATTTGAAATAGAGTTTTGCTGATTCAACATTTATTTACCCAACTAAAGCCTTACACTCAAAGACTACGACGCTTTCCTCTCTGTCTCCAGCAGCAGCACAGAGCAGATGCTTATTCATCGCACCGAGAGGCAACAGTGTCAGCATCAGGTGCTTCCAGGGAGACTGGGCGGAAGAGGTGACGCATCGCTTCGGGGAAAACGTTGAGAAATGACGCGCGCCTCTACCAGGCGAGTATTCCCTCACGACTACAGCAACGCGGCGGAGCGGAGGCGGCAAGCGATGCGGCAGCGGCAGCGGCAGGGGCTTCTCCTCGTCCTCCTCCTTCTCTGACTACCCACGCATGAATGAACGGAGTGAATGACACATACACGCGGAGCTAATGCAACGCAGAAACTCCGTCTGCGAGCAGCCCCTGACAGTCACGACTCGGTTAGTCTGGAGCAGTTCCCCCTGTTTGACGGCCACATTCATTACTCAAGCTATAATTTAAGCAAACATGTCATTCAAGCAACGGCGCCGTGCAAACTATCCCAGTCCTCCCACACTTCTTGGACAATAGCGCGTTGTGGGAATTAATGACTATTCAGCAGAAACCCTCCTCCGCTCGGGATACACACACTTTTCCACGGGGCTGACAGCCCGCAGGCTCTGCCTCAGCATCTGTCCGACAAGCCGTGAGCGGCTGGGACTTAGTAGCACCAGTCACACACGTTTCCCTCTGTTACCTCTTTGATTGTTGCCTCTTACCTCCCACGCACAGCAGGGACATCTCTGGTAGCGGTGTGCGCCTCCCCGGCTGTCCTCCACTGACTGCTCCGTGATTTGTTTGCCCGGTCCGTTTGTCTCCTGGTTACAAAATATCCCAACTCAAAGCCGTCACCCTAAAAGGAAACCCGCATCTTTTCTGCAGCGCGCGCGCGCGTCTGTTCCTCTGCGGAGCTGTTGCTCGTTTGGCAGGACAGGACACACACACACACACACGCGCGCGCGGGAGTAAATTCCTCGCCCCCCTCTTCTTCCTCCTCTGCATTGCCTCAGCTCACCTCCGCTGCTCCTCCTGCGCGCACAGCCATCTTGTTTCAGCAGCAGCAGCACCCTCCACGGTGGACAGCTCCCCCGCGCCGCCCTGACGTCACGCTTGATGAGTAGCACGCGGAGAGAGGAAGGACTCAGGGGAGGGCAGCACAGGATGGGGGTGGATTAATATCGATGTAGCGCATTCAATGAACAATATGACGACGAGGAATTTCATTCACTGCTTTCTTAAGCATTTTGCTGCAAGTCGTTTAGGCGAGACTGGATGAACAAAGAACAAGAAACTGGAGGCCTGATGCTCTGTAGTAGGAAAACTATGCACAAGTGCTGCATTTGAGTGCAATTTTCACTACTATTTAGATTGTATTCTACTTAGTAGGCTATGCGTGTTTATCTATAATCACTTTGAAATATACATTTAAATTCTGCAGGGCCTGTGGTCCAGTATAACACAAAGGACCAATTAATATATGTCATCTTGTATCCTGTATGTATATATACATACAGGATAGACAGCGCAAGATGACATATGATAGAGACTGGACTAAACCTGGCATCGTGAAAATGTACCTGCATTGCATGTGTTGATAAATTACTAAATGTGATGAGTCAAGTTTGGATTTAAAAGTGCTACAAACTGGATGACGTCTACAGCCCCCAGGAGGTCTTTGGTGTGTGCAATTAATTTGCTGACTTTGCGTAAGTTTGCACTCTGGGAACAGTGAACAGCCCTCTGTCTGATGACCCGAAAGGCCGACAGGGTTCAGATGCAAAGAGACATATTTTATTAGGAGACGTTTACAGTGTACCGTTGAAAAGACCATTACAGCAAATAAAACCTACTGAGAAGCCCAGCGTCTCCAGCTCAAATTATTCACTATACCTACTAACAGATGCTAGTAAATCCACAGAATCGTGTATTTTATTTGAACATGTCTCAAAGTAGCGACTCTCTGAGTCGGTATGCAGCCAATAGGAGCATATTTCTGTGTCCGTTTTACCAGCGGTGAGATGGATAGAAAAAACAGCTCTCCTAAAGAATAAGGCTGTCAAACATGAACCCCATGAGTGCTGACCCTGTCAGTGGAGGACAAGAAAATGGTGCCAGTGAAGAATTGATGAAGAATCAGAAAACAAAAGTGTGACAGACGCAGAAAATAGACGGTGTAAAAGGCCATAAAGCATAATTAATTAAAACGTGACAAATACTGCTGTGACTCTCAGCAGTATAATATTCTTTTACTTTATCACCGTCCTTCTCATGATACTTGTTAATAAACGCACATAAAGCAGCGCTGGGAACGTATTTCCGTGTAGTATCACCACCAGCCGCCAGGGGGCAGCGCAACGCAGACATGCCCGTCGACACAACTACAAATACGCCGAGCGATGAAGTGTGTTGTTTACGCCTACGCTAGGTTGAAGATGGCTGCTGGAGACAACAGCGGCAGGCCTCCTTGCCTTAATTTCTCCGGCCCGGGTCCTTTGGGAAACAGCCAGCCGAGCAACAGCGTTTTCTCCATGCCAGCATCGAACGGCGGCGCCGTCGCTGCAGCCGGGGGAGCTCAGGGAACGGCGAGGCGTCCCAACCCGCAGTTGGGGCCTGGTGGCGGAGACGGCAACGGTGTTTCGAGCGGAGCTCCGCCGACTGCGCAGAACTCCCTGCAGCAGTCCGCTGCGGCAGCTGCTGCGATGGCCACCCCGGCGTCCAACATGGCATCCAGCGCGGCGTCCAACGCGTCCCTGGCGGCCGCGCCGACCTCCACTCCGGCCGCTGCGTCCGTCCTGGTCTATCGAGAGCCCGTCTACAACTGGCAGGCGACGAAGAGCACCGTGAAGGAGAGGTTCGCCTTCCTCTTCAACAACGAGGTGCTCAGTGACGTTCATTTTTTAGTGGGCAAAGGGATGGGAGTGCAGAGGATACCCGCACACAGGTACGTGCGTCGGCCGTTGCGTAAAACACCGACAACATTAGTCGCCTCTCGACCCGTGAAGCGAAACGATTAACCTCTGTCTGGCTGACATCGACAGGTTTGTCCTGGCTGTGGGCAGTGCGGTGTTTGATGCCATGTTCAACGGGGGGATGGCGACGACTTCAACGGAAATCGAGCTTCCAGATGTGGAGCCAGCTGCTTTTCTAGCCCTGCTGAAGTAAGGAGTGTGAATGCTCACCTGAGGGGTTGAGTGTTGGACGATGCAACACGCTTCACTGCATTCACGGAATTCTTCAGATTATAATCTAGATAAGGCACAGCCATAAAAAAACAAAAACAAACTGCAGTGCTTTGTGTAATCTATGGAAGTTCTTCTCAGGTTTCTGTACTCGGATGAAGTCCAGATCGGACCAGAGACGGTGATGACCACTCTCTACACAGCTAAGAAGTATGCAGTGCCAGCCCTGGAGGCTCACTGTGTGGAGTTCCTCAAGAAGAACCTGAGAGCAGACAATGCGTTCATGCTGTTGACACAGGTCCGCTTCAGCTTCGGTTCTGTCGATAATTACAATTTGCAATGACCACACAGTTAAACTTAGTCCAGGTTCATCAACATAATTCACAATAATGTTCAACTGTTTATAAAGATTACAATTACAGTTCAGAGGGAAAAATCTGGCTGAAGAGCTCATGGTTATTGTTGCAGGGAGGGTGACATGTCCAAATTATTGTTCTATAATGCTGCGTATGGGAAAAAGGTTGTTTCCTCTTTTTTACTGTATGTGTTGTTAGTTTGGTGAATTTGTGGGCAAGTCATCTATGTGTAGATGCGTTTCTTAATCTGCATTGTAATCTCTTTGCAGGCACGGCTGTTTGATGAGCCTCAGCTGGCCAGTCTTTGTTTAGAAAACATTGATAAGAACACTGGAGACGCTCTCGCTGCAGAAGGCTTTACAGACATTGATCTGGGTAATTAATGTCACCGCTAACTTTGAGTTTTCCATTTTTCAAATTTAATTGTAGTGTGTGTTAATTCAGAATCGCTGCCTGTCTGCCCTCTGATTAAATTTTTTTCAAAACTTGTTTAGATACATTGGTGGCCGTATTGGAGAGGGACACGCTTGGTGTGAGGGAGGTGCGTTTATTTGGAGCTGCAGTGCGTTGGGCTGAGTCTGAGGCTCACAGGCAGCAGTTGCAACCAACACCAGAGAACAAACGCAAAGTACTGGGAAAAGCTCTTACACTCATCCGCTTCCCTCTCATGACCATTGAAGAGTTTGCTGCAGGTAAACAAGAAAACACTGCCACCGTTTTATACATTTTCACAACCATGTGTCCCACTCTTGGTTTTTGTGGAGAATACAGACACCCAGACTCTGATCTTTGCCTTTTGATTGTGTCGTTGCTCCTTCAGGTCCAGCCCAGTCCAGTATCCTTACTGACAGAGAGGTGGTAAGTCTCTTCCTCCATTTCACAGTGAACCCAAAGCCTCGTGTAGACTTTATCGACAGGCCTCGCTGCTGCCTACGGGGCAAGGAGTGCAGCATCACGCGTTTTGGGCAGGTGGAGAGCCGCTGGGGCTACAGCGGGACAAGCGATCGCATAAGGTGAGTGAAGAAATTATTGTCGTTCTAGTTTATTTTTGCAAAAATAAATCAACTATAATATTTTATGATTTCAGTTTACTAAGATGTGAATGAGAATTCCTTTTAAAACCGTTGTTGATGTTCATGCTCCATTTGTTTCCCTCAGATTCTCTGTAAACAGAAGGATATTTGTGGTTGGGTTTGGCCTCTATGGCTCCATACATGGACCCACTGACTACCAAGTTAATATACAGGTGTGCACACTAACACATCAGAAATGTGTGGTCTGTTTTTAATTGCTAAGCCAGATTCGGGTTCATTATGCCTGCCTCCTGTTTCGTTTAGATAATCCACACAGACAGCAACACGGTGCTGGGTCAGAACGACACAGGCTTCAGCTGTGATGGGTCAGCCAACACCTTCAGGGTCATGTTCAAGGAACCAGTGGAAATACTACCAAACGTCAACTACACTGCCTGTGCTACACTTAAGGTGTGTAAATGGGCAACAAAAAGCATCAACCTTACTGTATTACTTCAAAGCAGTGGAAGTGAATCGTCTATTGCCTCCTTTTCTTTTTGCAGGGTCCAGATTCTCATTATGGGACTAAAGGAATGCGGAAAGTGACGCATGAGTCATCGTCCACCGGCACAAAGACCTGTTTCACCTTCTGCTACGCGGCAGGCAACAACAATGGCACTTCTGTAGAGGACGGACAGATTCCTGAGGTCATTTTTTACACATAGTTACCTCTGTCATAGCGTTCCATTAAACGTGACGACCTGACACCAGCGCGGGGCCACACCTCAGCAGCCGTACTGGGAATTGATCTGTCAGACATCATACCGTTCCCTCCATATAGTGCACTACTGCTGGTCACGTGGGAAGACGTGTAGCGTTGAGGCGATGTAGGTCACTACATGGGGCGTAGCTTGTCATTTGAGACACTGTCTCTCTCTTTCTGAGTGGCTTCTTTTCAAGTTGTAGTGATGCCAACCTGTGAAATGGACATGACTGTAATGCAGAGGGAGGGAGCAGCTTCTCAGAAAGTATCCACGTCACTGCTGTTGATTGACGGCTTAAGGCTTGACACTAAATTTTACATACTACGGTTCCCCTTCTGCACGCCAGACCTTTAGTGCAAAGGAGAGGTGTGTCTGTATGAATGTACAGCTCCGCCTCGTCATAGTTCAGTAGAGACCAGTATTTCACTTAATTCCACATCTGATATAACTTCCATGAACTCACAGGCCTCATAGGCTTTATAAACTCTTAGCGAATTTAAAACAAACATCATAATTAACCTTAAACATATGACAACGATAAGCAACTTTCAGTTTTTACGTACTGTACAACTGTGATATATTGTGTCGCTTGGTAGTTCTCTATACCCAAAATACTTTGCACTTCATTGCCTTGCATATTTTCATTTTGTTGTTCTATGGATGCACACTAACTCTGCAGATATGTTTCTTTTCATCTTTGTTTTTAAAAGTGTGAACGGAAGAGCTTTCCTTCTCGGTGCAGAATAAAGGATTGTATATTAAAGTGGCATTTAATAACATTATATATGTAACTTGAAAAAACTATTGATTAAAGAGTGAAAATGTATTGCATGTGTGGATTTTTAAAAAAGAAAAGAAACCACCAGAGAGTAATGCATAACTTAAAGCAAAGGGTCCAGATTAAAATAAAAACCACATTCTCTTTAAGTGTTTCCTATTAATTTAAGTCTGGGTTTGATCGAGGGGCTGATTTGCTTAGTAGCGTAGTTTTTTGGTGAATTTATTACCATTAAACAGCTGATACTGGAGATTTGTGCTTGAATTTCTTTGCTTTACTGTTGATTACCTTTATTATGACTTCATCATAAAACATATACAATGACAGTTAAATAAGTGCCAAATATTGAAAAAGCATGTTTCCTCAAACATCATCTCAGTAACAGAATTTCAGGAGTCACATTTGATGATTTGTGTGTTATTCATGACATCCATTGAACAAAGGCCCAATGCAGGGAGTTTGATTCTGTAACACTTTATTGTGATTTCCATGGTTTTATCTGGCCATGACCCAGTTAACTATGCATTATTGCAGCAGTATCACAGTGCACTGTACAGGCTCATCCTGGCAGATGAGTGGTGTGAAAAGGGGATGATGTGAAGGAATAGAACAAATAGGGAATTGATAATACAACTGCTTTGATCCAACCCCCCCCCCCCCCCCAAACCCTTGCCCTAGGCACTTGGTGTACTGTAGCTGTGAAATGGAAAAAAAAGCATAGTTGCTTCCACTAGCCTACGACAGAAGCTTAAGCTTTGTTTCTGCTCCAGACCCAAAGTCGAAACAATTTGTGCGATGTATCTTTAAGCCTGTGCAAAGATTTTAAAGTGCCCACGGGGTAGGGTTTATTTGGTATTTTACAATCCGGGGTTGGTGTTTACAGTTTGTCCAAGTAGTTGTCAAGCGTGGGGATGCCCTCTTTCAGGCCTTTCCGTTTCCTAATTTCTGCAACAACTTGGAAGGGTCTGGTTGCAGGATCGCTGGGGTCTCCCTGGAGAATCTGCCAGTGGTCAAACACACACTGAGGAAAGGCCTGGCCTCCAGTGTTGCTCCGCAGGTCGGCTGTAAACCCTGAGGGAATAAAGAAAACAGTCAGTGCTTACTTGCTGACGTATTTCTTTTAAAATCACATTGAATTAACGAACAAATTAATGTGGAAGAGTCCTAACTCAATGAAAATCTTTGTAGCTGGGGCCCTTGTCATGTATAAATCAAAACTACTGAAAACATTTATCCAACTTCTCAAGATTCATTCAGTATTTATAATCAGACTACAGAAAGTCACGCCTCATACTCACCGAAGGACTCATTGACAGGCAGGTAAGCTTTCACCACAAACATGGGAGTGCCCATTACTTGGGATTCCTCAAACACGTGACCTCGTTTCCTGTTCAACACACCATAGATCCCACCGACCACCTGCTCCGGGCACTGCATGGGAAACAGTTTAGATTAGATTTACTGATTCACAGATCCCACTTTTTTAAGTTATCGTTTTTTCCCCTGCCTTTACTGTATACACACCTGTATCTCCACCAGGTACACGGGCTCCATGAGGCGCGGCTGAGCGGTGAGCTGGCAGGCATACAGGACCCTACGAGCCGTGGGAATGATCTGTCCTCCTCCACGGTGGATAGCGTCCGCATGCAGCGTCACGTCGTGAATGTCAAAGCGAATTGCGCGCATGTTCTCCTCACACAGAGCTCCCTGCAGAGAGACCTCGTCGTTAACCTCAGAAGGACTCAGGAACGCGCTTTTACGTGGCTAAACCGGGGACAGCACTAATTCATTGCCACCCACCTCTTTGGTTGCCCACTGGAAACCGGCCACCACGCTGTCCTTGATCTCGTTGAGGTACTGAACTCCCTTTGTCATGTCTATCAGCAGGTTGGGCCCAGATCCATCTGGGCCGAAGCACCAGATTTTCCTGGCTTCTGTCACCTCCCACTCATACTTGTCGGCGAGGTAGCGTGCGCGAGCCTTGAGCTCCTGCCGAGCGGTGACTTCCCCTTTCTCGATATCTTCAGCCAGGCCATCTGGGAAAGGACGGGCCTTCATGAAGAGACGGTTGTGCTTGTTGGGGGATTTGGACAAACACATCTGATCTGACTCTTCTGTCACTGTCTCCCTGTAAGACACCACTGGGTCTGATTTCTGGAAGGAAGAGAAATGAAGTAGAGGTTTGACAACAACATGGTCTTTTCACTGCATGGAACCCATGGTGTGCCACGCTGGCTCGTCTCCCTCTGTTTAGCTGCCTCACCTTCAATGGAATGCAGGCGTGGTCCTCCTCCAAGTCCTTCAGACAGATCTCGAGGTGCAGCTCTCCTGCTCCAGCAATGATGTGCTCCCCAGACTCCTCAATGATACACTGCACCATGGGGTCAGACTTGGCCAGACGCTTCAGGCCCTCCACCAGCTTGGGCAGGTCAGCGGGGTTCTTGGCCTCCACAGCCACTCGGACCACGGGGCTGACGCTGAACTTCATCACCCTCATGTTGTGGGCCTGAGGAAAGAACGACTGACCTCAACGGCTTGTTCTTTTCAATATCTAAGAACCCACATTAGCTTTACAGAAGCACACTAACCTGTTCGTAGGTGGTGATGGTTCCTGTTTTGACTAGGAACTGGTCTACTCCAACGAGACCCACGATGTTTCCACATGGGACATCTTCAATAGGCTCCACATACCGTCCCATCATCAGAATGGTCCTAGACAGAGTAAGAGAGTTGAATGATTGTTTATAACAACTAATTACAACTAAAGGATGAGGTTGGAACTTTTCTCCCTCCTCCTACTTTCCGGTTTTACACACAAACACGCTCACCTTTGGATGGGTTTGATGTAGAGGTCCTCCTTTTTGCCAGGCGTGAAGTTCGGCCCCATGATGCGTACCTTCAGGCCTGTGGACACACATCCAGAGAACACGCGTCCAAAGGCGTAGAAGCGACCCTTGTCGGTTGTTGGCACCATTTTAGAAATGTACATCATCAGTGGAGCCTTTGGATCGCAGTTCTTGATGCCTGAGGAGAGAGTTTTGAAACGAAGTTGGATCTGGAGCCAGATTTACTAAATCTATTCACCATCACCCTGAAGGCGTGAAAAGGTTCTACAGACCCATGGCAGCCTCGTCATCTCCAGGCCCTTCATAGAGCAGCTCGCAGCGATATTTCTGCGCGGTGACGGGGGAAGGCAGGTGGATGGTGATCATCTGAAGCAGGGCCTCTCCAGCGGGCAGCCAGCGACGCATCACGGCCTTCAGCAGAGGCTTCCCCTCCTTCTCCTTGTCTTCAGAGTCCAGTTTAACGTCCAGCTTCTCAATTAGTTTGGCTGTTTCGTCCTTTTTAAAATTCATGATGGCATCAAACACCTGAGAGGGAGCAAAAAGTGTTTTCAGCTCTTGTCTTTCAAAGTCACTGTAAATAATATTCATCTAATATGTAACCTTAAAAATGGGATCCAAAACAAGTTGGGAAAAGGTGCGAGGAAATTTCTGACCATCGGGTCCAGTGGCAGTCTTACTGAATTTGCCAACACTTGGATCAAAATATCTGAAAGAAAAGGGACGAATCATTGCACATACATACAATATGACATCAACACAGTAATCATTATTTTAGCGATTCTTTCAATATAATATTCAGGAGCAGGTTTAAAATGCTGCTTTTGCTGCACTCTGGTGGTTTCACAACCGGCTGCAGAGATGCAGATGTGTTCCCGTTATGTTTATGACCCCACCCAGCATCAGTCTACCTGTCTCCCCACAGTTTCTTCATCATGTCCTCCACTTTCTTGCACCTCTCTGCTGGTCCTAGCTGGGCTTCTCCTTTAGTGAACTTGGCCACATACATCTCAGCAAACTGCTTCAGTGTAAAAGCCCAGCCATGGAGGCCAGAGCCAAACCCAACCGTACCAATAACGGGGTCAATCTGAGGGAAAATGTGGAATGACAAATATTCTATAAACAATAAGATTGTGGATAAGAAGCAAGTGCTTGTGGTGCATATGCTGTACCATGATGTTCCCCATGGGTCCTCCCTCATCCTCTCCATAGGTGGAAATAATGACATTGACATTTTCCACAATGCGCTGGAAGGTCTGGAAGAGTTCATCCGGCTCCAGCTGCAGCTCAAGTAAGGCCCGGTCCATCTTGTTCATCATCAGAACAGGCTTGATGCGCTCAGCGATGGCCTGCCGCAGTACGGTCTCAGTCTGGACACACACGCCTGTCAGAGGAAAGAATCAGGTGAGCCGCAGTGAAACACGAGAAGGTGAGTAGGATAAGGAGGCGAGCGCGCCGAGCACTGTGCGATTTACCTGAGACGCAGTCCACGACCACAAGGGCTCCATCAGTTACCCTGAGGGCAGCAGTGACCTCAGAGGAGAAGTCAACGTGACCCGGAGAATCGATCAGGTTGATGAGGAAGCCGTTTCCATCTTTGCTCTGCTTGATAAATGCCAAGTCATTGTCTCCCAGCTCGTAGTACATGGAGATGGCCCTGGGTAACAGAGAGGGGGCAGATCCAAACTCAAGCTCTTTTAGGTAAACCTCAAACACTGTGAGTCACAGTAGTGGGACTGTTTCAGGTTCAATTGTTACAAACTGGCTCTACTGGTGATGTTACAGGTCACATGTGCTGGTGTGAAGGCGTTTCACACACTTTTCCAGTTTGTGAACCCTCTCCTCTGAACCACTCACGTCGATTTGATGGTGATGCAGCGCTCCTGCTCGTCTTTGCGCGTGTCCGTGAAGCGGGTCTCTCCGGCACGGGACGAGGCAATGATCCCTGCCTTGGAGACCAACGAGTCAGTCAGCGTGGACTTCCCATGATCCACGTGGGCAATCACGGACATGTTCCTGATGTTGGACTTCTTGTCCATGATGGCACGGATCTGATCCACCGTGAAGTTCACCTGGTGGGAGGAGAAGGAGGAGGAGGAGGAGGAGGAGAGGTTCCGGGTTTATTCATCCAGCAGACGTTCGTGATATGTGTCTATTTATTCGTGTCCACTGGCGGATCTCTGCAGCCGCTCCAGGCAGAGTTATAAAAAGAAAGATATGTCTGAAACTGAATCCAGCAGCCAGACCAGGAGGACCGAACCGAGGGCATGATAACTTTAACTTCTGGTTCCAGTGAAGCAACAAGATTAGGAATTACTGAGTCATTACTCACATGCTGCAGCTGAATGGGCCTATGTTGTACCATTTCACAACTCAGAATGTATCATATATCTTCATCTACTGAATAAAATTGAATAAAATGAATAAAATATGCCCTATTGCTTTAAATGTTGAATATGTGATGTACAATCCTTTGTGATAAGTAACATGAAAGTGATGCCTAAAAAGTAAAGACTATATATGTTATTCTGTCACAAAATGTATTGAATATACATATATTCAAATGATTGAATATCGTATTATAGGCATTTAAATACATTCAGGACACATTAAACCCAGAAACACTTGACGTCTAAACACTGACTAGAAAGAGCTGCATTTAATATTAATCATGTTTAAGCCATATCAGGTTATCTCTCACTGCAGGCGTTGACATTAAATATACTGCAGATGTCTGTCGGTGACGTATTACCGGAGGCCCATGATGTAATACAGTTGTGTCGTACATGAATTGTGATGTGATGTGTGAACCTAAAACGCATAGCGATACATCGACTGGCTTGTACGTTAGTATAAGACGCGCGAGGTTCGTGCGACAGCGCATTAACGCGACACCGGTGCGGACGCGCTGTGGCAGCTTTATTCTTAAAGCCTAAGCCTCGGACGCCACAGTGAGGCTGAGGGCCGCGCAGGCCACAGCCCTGCTCCGCCTGCCCGAGAACACGGAGCCTGCTCCAGCCCACCGAGCACCGGCATCCATTTCCCACCGGCGCACCTGACGAGCGCCACCGCAGCTCGTTGTGCGTCAACACCAGACGCCGCACAACAAGCTTTTCGTCGCTTTCACCTCCTACGGTGATATTAAATGCACATCCACTGAAAAGCGTCCGGCTCCAGAAGTGACTCACCATTTTGTCCGCAGGTCGTCAGGCTTCGTGTGAGACGGTTCGCTGCTGTGCTCGCTGCCTCGGAGGACGGGCAGTCCCGCTGCTGACAGGAGAGACGCTGCTGCTGCTGCTGCTGCTGCGGCTGCGGCTGAGTCCTACTGGTTGCAACGCCGAGGTTGCGCCTGCAGGGGACGCTGCTGCCGCTACGGGAGCGGCCTGCTGGTGCAACACAGAGGCTCCGCCTGCAGGGGGCGCTGCTGCCGCACAGTCTGGTCCCTACAGAGCCCAGGAAGGCTCAAGCAAGGTCGACATTAAGAACAAGGGCTTATAAATGTGAGTTTATAAGAAGGCATTATAGCATAAACTGTTAATTCTGTCTGTGATCGACTGCTGTCACACACGTTTTTGTTGTTATGATTCAGAGCTAGTTTTCTCTTCCTTTCTACATTTACAGTAACACACTCACTATTGATCAATGGGACTGAGGCAAACTGCCCAAAGTCGTATCTTGATCAGTCAGAAGCTGCTGGTAGGTGAACAAACACACTGCCTTTAAAACTGAACACATCTATAGCGGTAGAGTATTTACAGTAAAGTAGAGTAAGAATCTGCACTAAATTGATACTGACACTGTTTTACCTATTATCTTAGTGGTAGATTTGATGTTTGTGTACTGTACTTTTTCACGTGAACTAAAAAGGTTTATCACTTGAAGCAAAGCCAAAACAAAATGAAATGAAATGGTTTATATTTTGTGATAAATGAGAAATAAACATAACATTATTGCCATGATTGTGTTATTGCCAGCTCATTGCCAAGAACATTCAAGTTATCTGCGAGTCGGATAACATTTAAACAGACGTGTGACACGTTTGGAGTGGAGTGAGGTGTTTACAGTTAAGCTCAGGCAAACTCACACAGCGTTGTGCTGAAACACAGTCTTCATACTGTAGGGTTTTGAGCAGACAATGGGTCCTTCTGACTCCTGACACCTAACACCCCGGTGTCTGGTTGCTAGACAAGAGACAGGAGGAGAGGAGACAATCAAGAGCAGGAGGTCACAAATTCCCACTATTTTCATTCTATTGTAAATGAACAATAAATGTTCCTGTGCAGTCATGTCAATGATAGTCAAGGCAAATAGTTGTTCTGATGGATTTAAGATAAAAACAAGTGTTGTCTTGTTTTATCTAGCTGTGGAGAGTTTCTTTCATAACCAAGAAACCTCACGTGTCCAATATATGCTCACAATTAAAAACATTCATCATGACTCACCCTGTATAATTATGCCAAATCAAAGCCATTGTCTGTGTTCTGCCTCAAACGACAAAATTAAGAATCAGAAAAATTGAATATAAGCATAGTAGACGAAAACACATTAGCTGGAATCTGTGGTCATTTTAAGTGGCATCGATATTTTGCTTTGCATCACAAATGACAGAATATTAAATGAAGGAAGTCTTGTAAGGGAACATCAACATGTCTGTCAGGAGAAATCCCACTTGTGCTGCATCTTCACATTCAATAAACGTATATGGGACGTCTCCTTATAGAATATAGAAAAAGTCTTTTTCTCATATATGAGCGTAGGAAATCATGTTCCATTAAACCAGGGGCAGCTCTGCTAACACCTGCAGATATGTGTAGCAGCTTCCTTGGCTCTGACTTGAAGTATTCTGCTGGTTAACATGCGTAACAAACCCGAGCAGCTTCACGCCGAGTTGTTTTCTCTTCTCATATTCGTGCTGCACAGTGAGGATTTCCCACAGGCCGGAGGTCCCGAATCCTTCCGTGGCCACCAGTTATCACCGGGCTCCAGATTACAGCCGTCCGGCGCATTTCACGGCCGGTGGAGTGGAGTTTGCTTAGAGCATGTTTCTCTGCTGTGGATGAGAAACGTACATCTGGGTTCATCTCTGTAACCTGCTTTACCCACCAGGTCTCTTTTCAGTCAGAGCCAACTTTATTTTTAATTTCATGCCTCCTTGTTATATGCATGTAAAGCATGTAATTGCACTTACACATGAGCATTTCTGTGCCTACGTGCCCAGGCTTGACATCTAGAGATGTTCCTAAAATGCCCCGGTTGCATAATACTTGCATGTACTTTGAAACCGTGTAATCTATAGAACAACAGTAAAGATAACAGAAGCCACTTCTATGCAATTAGGTGCATCGCTGATAATACTGGGCTTCCTGATATAAATGAGTGTAATTAATGCAGCACATGTATTGAAGTGGTAGAATTGTGTACATGCCATATATCAATCATGTGATTTGTAAAATGTTTTTGACTCCAAAAAGTATTTAAATAACCTTATACTTCGTTCTGACTTTTTATTTACTAATATCAGGGATTTCTAATAACCTTATTCTGACTCTCTGACATAGAATCACAACAGACAAGGAAGCAGTGAGTTCAGCGTGTCTTTATTAATTCAGGCTCAGCTGTGGGTCATTAAACCGCAGGACTGAGTTTGGCTTGAGACCCGAGTTCACCTGTTCTTTCTACCTATTCATGCATCTCTCCACACTTTAAAAGCGTTGTGGTTTAGTGAAGGCAACAACTTCCCTGAGAAGAGACACAAACTTAAAAATCAAAGGAAAATGTAAAATGTTGCAGTTTGCTTTGAACTGTGGGATGAAGGTGAAAATGTCGAAAAGAAAAGAAAATGGCTTTCAATTATTTGAGCTTGAGGCCGATTCGTCCTCCTCAGAGGTGTGACAATGCTTTGAAGCTGAGGCAGCGTTGGAAGGATTGTGTCGATGATTTTCATTCTAGAAACTAGAAGCGTTGATTCTGCTTTTTTTGGAACGGACGACGGCTCGGATACCGAAAGAGTCTCTTCCCCGCTGTGATAATGTCTTTGCAAGCCTGCATGTTCCCGTTGTGTGTTACGTAATTCCTCTGCTTTATGGTCTGTGTGCTTCAAAATAACACGATACAACAGACACTCCTAATAATGGCAATAAAGATAAGAAACGGTGACACGTGGTGGAACGTTATGCTATAGAAAAGCAGGTAAATGTTGATTGTTGAGTTTTCTTACAACGTAAACAAGTGTCTGGAAGTGGAAATACAAAGAAAAGGGAGGTGCTTCAGAAGTTCAGCATCCCTGGTTTGATAAGGTTACATTTACCAATAATAGTAATAAAACAGTAAATTATGTAAATGTTAAGCCCCAATAAGCATAAAGATATATATATATATATATATATATATATATATGTGTGTGTGTGTGTGTGTGTGGCGGAATTGAGTATGAAATCTAACTTGTGACAGTATTTGTGCTACTAAATGTTGTCTCAGAGGATATTTGTCATTATTGCTCATACATGTCATACATTTCATGTCCTCCCATACCTGCTGAAACATATGAGTCTGTAGAACTAGCAACTGAAATAAAGAAAATAATGAATAATGAAATAATAATGAAAATAATATTGATGCCTTGCATACCTAAGGCACGATTTATGATCTTCAGGCAAAAATCAATTCAAACATAATGAAGATACTGATAGAATTGAAATAGGATTAAAGGTAAGTAAAGGCTCTCTGCACTTTCTGTTTGGGAAGGTAATAAAACGGGTCGTAAATTAATTGTATGAAAAAGAAAACAGAATGTGAAAACACACAGTGACTCACCCCTGATGACATCAAAGGTCACTGTGAACAAGCCCAGGAGCAACTTGAGCTCATTCATTTGTAACCAGTAGAAGCTGGATTTCTCCGCGGATTGGACAGCGATCAGCTGCGTTAACCAAGCAGTTATGTCACAGGCGTGATATGGCGTTTTAACCTTGGCCCTTGAAAGAGCCTCAGGCATTCCTCACACAGGAGCGCATCGACCTGGTCGTGTCTTATGTTGTCATTGTTGCTGCACAGTATCACGGAAGGTTCAACAGGTGCTTTTAAGTTGGAATTATGACACTGACCGCAGACAAGGTAAGACACGTTATTGATCAGATAAAAGTTCATGAAGTTTGTTGAAGGAGGCTTCACTCGTGGCAGAGAATAGTTTCCACTGTTGCTTTTGGTCCCATTCGTCTGAATAAAGCTTTAGGTGACACAGGCTGGTTCGGCTGTTTCTAAACCCATCACTCCCGATATTTATTCATTTCAGAGGCACAGTGGGATGGAGCTCGTTGACCTCCTGCTCAGCGACGCAGACGAAACCTCGGGTTACCGTAGCAACCTGCCATGGACTAGCACAGTTCCTGACGTGAGTACAGTGGTCGTTGGAAATGAGCTCCTGAACCTGCGTGACTGTGACTTGCAGTGATGAGACAAAGGCTCAGCTACAAAAGAACTAAAGAAGAAGAGCAATGGGAATAAACTAATGAATAAATAATGTGTGGGAACAAACTAAAGGTGTCATGTGATAATGACTACACGTCCTCTGCTTCAGACCCTGAGCCCTGAGGGAGGGGCTGTTGATGACTTCCTGGAAGCCCTGCTCGCTGGAAGTGACACCTCTTCAACTCCAGCGTCCCCCCTGTGGTCACCCAGCACCAGCGACAGTGGAGTCGCTGAGGACCTCCCGACAGACCCAGGCCTAAGCCCTTCCCCAGCCTCCGGCTCAGCCTTCCCAGCATTTGACGCGCAGGCTTTCCTTCAGCGTCCACCTCTGGACAACCATCTGCCACCAGATGGAAAAGTAGCTGATGTTTCCATTGATATAGGTGAGGACGTATTCAAAGTTCTAGTTGTATGAAGGGCATCATAAACATACATGAGGACATATTTGCCTGACGTGGGCTCAGTTTTGTGACTCACCTGCCATCTCACTGGCTCGTTGGAAAGGCTGGGAGGCCGATGACCTCCAGGACCAGTTTGGGATCGCATATTACCTCAGTACGGACCAAAGCTCCCCACTAGCCCCCAGTCAGACAGTCACAGTGAGAGACCTGCTGCTATCAAACCTGGGACAGAAGGTAGGAAGAAAAGAATTAAAGTATTCATACCACGGACAGTTTCGGCATAGTTTCATTCAGTTTCCAATGATCTAACGGACTAAACTCTAGGTTTACTCCACTGTCCTAATTGGCCCAGCTAGAGTCACTTCAAATGAAATATTCTGTCCACGTGGCTCCACAGTCGCATCGACTCCAGGATTCCCTGCAGGAGCTTCAGCTGAATGAGGATGAGAAGAAGCTCCTGACCAAGGAAGGGGTCAACCTGCCCAGCAATCTGCCCCTGTCCAAGGTCTGTGCCGGTCCACACACACGTACACAACTCGGGTAGACATCTGCTAGACACACACTACCCACATCCACTCAGTTACACAACCTCCTCTCACTTTCTTCCCGATTCCCTCCCTTGTCTCCTCCCTCTCATGTCTTTCATCACTCTGACAAGTTTGAAGAGAAGGTTTTGAAGAAGATCCGGCGGAAAATCCGCAACAAGCGCTCGGCTCAAGAAAGTCGGAAGAAGAAGAGGGAATACGTTGACAGCCTGGAGGGAAGGTAGGAGCCAGCCGCAGAATCGCTGGATCATAAGTCATTTGTTGTGCTTCAACAACAAATCATGTTCGTGAGTTTACTTCATCACAAAGAAAAAATGCTGTTTGGTTGAAAAAAGAAATAAACTAGGTAAAAAAAAAGAGTAGACGAGCAAAACAATGCTGGACCAGATACTTTAAAAGAAAACAGCTTCGCAGGCGTAGCCACAAAGGGAACTGATGTGTGAGGAATTCAGAAATAACAGACAACAGAAAAATACAAACAGAAAACACAGGCATTTTGTAAAAACAAACAGTGGAAGGTGTGGAGGAGCTTTGTGCTGGATCCCTGCCAGACCCCTGCAATTTATTGCTCATAAGCACTTAAGGGGTATTTGTAGAGGATTACTTGCTTTTACTGACGCTCAGCCTCACAATCGTCCTCCTCGCACCAGTGGACTAACGTCTGCTCGTTGTTTGATCTCACAGTGAAGGAGTCGCTTGAGACCGAGCGGAGGAGAACACAGGTGAAGCTGAAATCAAAGCTGGAGAACAGAATAAAGTGGCAGTGGAGAGTTTGGGTCTGTGTTTTCTGCTTGAACGCATAAACATGGATTGTAAATATAGACGAGAACAAGTTGAGTCAAAAATTAATGGGAAATTGATGAAGTGTTCTCAACAGGGCCTCAGCATTTGTGCCCTGTGTGCTAAAACCTTAATTATCTAGTATCAGACATCCAAATATCTAATAGTGTGCTATCGACATCTCGCTCAGGCTTATCCTGTTGCCTCTGGATAACAAGAGTTTCGCGGTGGGGGTGACCGTCTCTCCCATTCAGCTGAGTCAGCGTTTGCTGATAATTAATCCACTGGCGAATGCAGTGTATCAGGAGGGTGTCGTTATCGGTCGGAGGCCCATAATAGAGGGCGACGAGAGAGGCAGCAGATGAAGCAAGGCGGGGGGTGAGGGGCGGAGGACGAGATAACACTCCGGCGAGCGGATATTGGAAAAGACAGAAATGAACGGGAGACAACGTGACGTCACAACGCAGCACTGCTTGACCCGCGTCACGCCTCATTGCATCTGCATCTCCTCTCTCTCTCTCCCTCTGCTCTGAAGGATGACGGCGTGTAGCGCCCACAACCTGGAGCTGCAGAGGAAGATCCAGCAGCTGGAGGAGACCAACAAGTGAGTGTTGAAACCAGGCTGCAGGCACAAGCAGAACAGCCGTGAATCCCCAAACTGTTTATAAGCACAGATTCGGTTTATGATGGAATTGTAATTATGGGGATCCCTGGGCTAGAATGTCATAAGCGATGACCTTCTTCTCACCCTTTTGTGTGTGTGTGTGTGTTTTAACATTTTATATTCATTTTTATCATTTTATTTGATGTTCTAGCTTTTTTGTCGTCATTTCTGTCTGTCAGTCGGCTTCTGTCCGGCTCCCGCTGCTCCTCACAAACTAGTGTCCCTTGTTTAAAATAAGTCCAGTCTGAGGAGGTTGAGGACACACACCGGGTCCTTTTCAAACCCCTCGACGGCGACTCTGCTTCCTCTTCATCCTTCCGTCACACGTGTCCTCACCTCACGCTGCTTTTTGTTGTCGGTTCCATTGCCAGTGATCACAGGAAAAAAAAAAAAGATGCCTATTTTTCAAGGAACCTGTGGCCAATCATGTGAAAATTTGACTTTCGTTTCTTTCATCTTGTTGTGGGTATTTTTTGTTGTTGCAGTGCTCTGCTGGAGCGGCTAAGCCGGCTACAGGCTCTCCTTCCTAACAGCTCCAACAAAACAACACACAAAGGGACCTGCCTCCTGGTGAGACTTTCTTCAGAACACAACATTGGATTTACTTGCACCGCTATGAATTTGCTCAGGCGCCTGCAACTAACCAGAGACTAGACGCAGGCCTATATGATGGATCAATCAGCGCCTGAGCCCATATGTAATTGAAAATCTGTGGCCCACTGCTGTGTTTACACGTAAGGTGTCGAGAGTCAAATGTTTGACTCGCACCTGCTCCCTTTTGTGAGAACTGAATGTAGGTTATGTATAAAAGCTCAGCTGGTTTCTCTCTCTGGCCTGTGTCTGCTGTGCTTGACCTGGTTTTGTCCTGCTCTCTGTATTAATGTCCAGGTTTTGCTCCTCTCCTTCTCTCTGATCATTTCCTCACATCTTCAGCCAGACTCTTACAGCCAACTCCGTCACGGGGAGTACACAAAAAGCACAGGTCTGTATACACACACACACACACACTGCTTCTTTCTCCCTGACACACATTCATCCTCTCCACTACACCTCCTCTCTCAGCGCCGTCCCGCTCCCTGCAGTCGACGGCGGAAGCGAGAGACGTTCCTCCCGTCGCTCTGCCTTTCCTCGCCGTCTCCAGGGGCTTGGAGGCCCTGACAGAAAAACTCTGGCTCTGGAAATCTCTCTCCACGTCCTCTCCCCACAAGGACCACAGGAGCCAGGGAGATCACTGACACCGGGACTTTTGGGGAAAGAAAGCAGTGCAGGCGGGCTTACAAGCCCAGCATCTGAATGAGCAGTTTGATTATTCATCACTGCGGAGTCTGAGTACGGTGTTCGCGTTTCGCTGCAACGTACAAACAGCCGCATGAAAGATTTTTCACTCGCTCAGATGGAGGTCGGTGCGGAGGCCGCGCACACAGACTAAGCTTGTTATTGTGCATCAGAGGAGCGGCGCCTCAGGAGACTAGAGGTCTTGAACTTTACTGCAGGATTTGCAACAGCACACATGTAGACTCATTGCCGTGTTTTACTGTTTGTTTTCATGTGTATGTTTAAAAAGCTGATAAGAAAAAGAAAACTTGCAAGAGAATAAAAACATTTTTAGCAGCACAGGTTTTATTTCTACTCATTCGTGTCCAGTTTGAAAAAGTTCACAAAATAATGAGGCAAAGTTTGAAAAACGCAGAAAAAACGACTCCTCTCACCCCAGTAACTCTCTGTATGAAGGGCTGTTGGATGACGCTCCAACAAAAACTCTTCAAAAAACTCAAAAAAGCTTCAGGTTTAATTATCAGCTGGCGATAAGTTGGTGTGAAGTGCTTTTTCTTAGATGCCTCCCAGGTGACGGATAATAACGAGTACCATCAAATGCCTGAAATGGACAAAAGCTGCCATCTGTTCCAGTGAATCACTTTAACCCGAACCCAAACGTTCTCTGCGTAACAATCGTTGGTTTTGAACAGCAGACATCTTGTTCGTGTGTTGCGCTCGGTTTTATTAGCTTGATCCCTTTCCCAGACAAAGAATGAGGGCAAAATCAAGGGCACATTCATTTTTGAAGCATTAATGCTTAGGCAGTCTCTGCTGGGAGCGAGAAGGTGAACTCGGCACACAGCAGACCTGCGAGATGGTCTTTACATACATAATGTGGTGACATTTGACTGGACGCTGCGGTTACGACGCTCTGTCCCTGATCATACTTTTCCTTGAGATTTGAGTTAACGTTGCAACAATTACACACATTGATGATTGACTGATTGATTTTTAAAAGCTGGATCTGATATTTTGGACATATTCTTATTTAGGACAGTAATGTGTTATTTATCATGAACCAAGCATTTCACAAACTGATAAATCAACTTTTTTGTGACTTTAGATAAAAAAATGGCTGATTCACCATGAGAGGCCTGAGTAGTCAAATTTCGTTTTTATAGATTCAACGGCCCTCGTTGAGGAGAAGGACAAAACTTTACAATGTAAGAGTATAATGAAGTCAGACCTAAATTCAAGGGCCCCATCCAGTGGGAGTGAGCGATTAATTATTGACCAGACTGCTTTACATAATGTGCTGTGGTGGTGTGATGGTACAGATGTGAGCAGAAACTCAGTCAGGATATCAATCATGTAAGATCTAAGCTGAAGGTCGCAGGAGGACAATATAAGCCAGACATTCGAGTTTAGTGGCAAAAAAAAAAGAGAGGCAGAAAAATACAGAATCCTGCAAGTATCAACCCCAGGAAATATAAATATATTCACTCTCTTTGTTTGCAAATGTCTCCAGCCAAGAGTGACAGGGAGACCTGGACGTCACTTTCATGATTAATCTACGTTAAGGGAAATGGAGGAGGGGGGTAAATCACAGGCCTTTGTTTTTAAGGGATGCGTAGCTACAGCTGAATACAAATGAGCAGCTTCATTAGTGCGACCAAACATGTCCATTCCAATGTGTTATTAATTCATACTGATGGTTTGATTTGCAATAGTTCATTGTTATTGTATTTCATCGTGTAAGGAAACGAATGATTCCCAACCCAAAGTTTCCTGAACTCGACAAAATGATGTAAGTTTCTTGTTTTTTCTACTTCACTCACACCAGCACGGACTCACAAGAAACACACACATTTCTCGTCTCTCTCTCTCATCAGACAGAAGTCGCTTGAAAGCTTGTTTCCTTTCACGTGGATGGTAAAACCTTATAATCCTACAGAGCAGAGCGTTTGGATCTGAACCTGACCTGACACGTTTACTCCTCCACAGCATTTAATGTGGATCAGGACAGAGGACACTCCAGGTTCAAGTTCACCATGCTCGCCCCTGGCACAGCGCCTCCCAGCGGTGGGGGAGAGCTGCTATAAAACCTCAGTTAGACGATGCTGACAGCATTAAGATCAGAGGATGGAGCATCCAAAGTAGGTCCCACGGACTAACCGCGTCGTTCACGCGTCTTCTTGTTTATGAAACGTTAAGGTGCAAGTAGAGTCACTTTAAATCTCTGCGCTCTAATTAGGCTACGGGACCATGAGGATTTTCGTCTCCATCTCTGCGCACCGTCTCCGGACGTTGCCCTGCGCGGCTTCATCTTAAAACGACAAGTCGCCCCTTTCCTCGGCAGAGCCATGCAGAGTAACAGCAGCTCGCCCGGACCCACGACCACCGCCAGCGTCTGCGGGGGACGAGAGGACGAGCGCGACTTCTCCAAACTCGTCGGCGCCGCGGGAGCAGCCTCCAACCTGTCGCTGAACTGCTGGCTGCGCATCCTCTCCGAGGAGTCCTCCCTGGACCTGCACGGCGACGGCGCGAACCTGGCCGTAAGTTTGGACTAGACTTTTGTTTTTTTACAAACTAAACGGGTCGTGTTCACCTGTGTGTGTGTGTGTGTGTGGCAGGTGAGAGTGCTCATCGCCCTGGTGTACCTGGTGGTGTGCGTCCTGGGGCTCGTTGGTAACCTCCTGGCACTGTTCCTGCTGCGCTCTCGCCGCCGGGGCCACCACCACTCCTCCATCGACTGCTTCGTAATGAGCCTGGCGCTGACGGACCTGCAGTTCGTCCTCACCTTACCCTTCTGGGCAGTGGACACGGTGCTGGACTTCCGCTGGCCCTTCGGCCGAGTCATGTGTAAGATCGTGAGCTCGGTCACCACCCTCAACATGTACGCCAGCGTCTTCTTCCTCACGGCCATGAGCGTGGCCCGTTACCGCTCCCTGGTCACCTCCCTGAGGATGGAGAGCCCCAGCATCGCCACTGCCCGAGCTAAGTGGGCCAGTCTGGTCGTCTGGGTGGTGTCGCTGGTGGCTACTCTTCCTCATGCTTTCTATTCTACCACAGTCCAGGTACATTGAGCTGAAGTTGAACCATTCTCAGACAAAGTTAGACCAATAAGAGAGGCTTGGGTCTGGTTGGAGGGGAGATGAAAGAAGAGCAGTGTTCGCTGCCGTCTCCTGTTCAAACGTTTAGACCCACCTGATTGAGCCTGATTTCATTTGCACATGGCTTCTGTTGTGGGTGCAGCCTCTGATGCAGCTGTTGTTGTGTTTACAGGTGTCTGCAGAGGATGAGCTTTGCTTAGTGCGATTCTCTGACTCTGACTCGGGAAGCTGGGATCCCCAGGTCCTCCTCGGACTCTACCAGACACAAAAAGTCCTTTTGGGATTTGTCGTGCCCTTGATCGTCATCACCGTCTGCTACCTCCTCCTCCTGAGGTTCATCCTGAGCCAGCGCGTAGTCAGCAGCATGGTCAGCGGGGACGTCACAGAGAGATCAGAGTGCGAGAGGGGGCGTCATCGCCGTCGCTCTAAGGTCACCCGCTCCGTCACCATTGTAGTTTTATCCTTCTTCCTTTGCTGGTTGCCCAACCAGGCTCTCACTCTGTGGGGGGTGCTGATCAAGTTTGACATGGTGCCCTTCAGTAAAGCCTTCTACAACGCCCAGGCCTACGCCTTCCCTCTGACTGTGTGTCTCGCTCATGCAAACAGCTGCCTCAACCCAGTGCTCTACTGCCTGATCCGAAAAGAGTACAGAGCCGGACTCAAGGAGCTTCTGCTAAGAGTGTCTCACTCTGTCCAAAGCATCCCCACTCTGGTTCTGAGAGGGAGAAGGGTGCAGGAAGCCCCATCCAGCCTGGTTATGATACAAAAAGACATGAATATGTGACTCGTGTCAGGGACGGGGACGTTAATCAGATCTGAGAGAAGGAAAACTGCTCTAGAGTGGATGAGGTACGGGCTGATACTGGGGAGGAGGTTCACCCTTTGGCACGGCCTGAATCCAAAGCAATCAGCAAAGATAATACTTCAGAGCAAGTCTCTGATTGTCTTCGAGTGACCCAGTGAAAGCCCAGAACAAAACCTCATTAAATGGCTGCGGAGAAGTTGCCACCCAGCGTAACGAAGCTTCAAGCGGATCTGCCAGGAAAAAATGGGAGAAAAACCCCCAAATCCAGGTGCGAAGAACTTGTAGAGACTAGATTCAGGGCTTTCCAGTAATTACTGTCAAAAGAGGAAGCACAGGTTGGATTAAGGATCTGAATACGTATGTAAATGAGACGTTTTCCTTTTCTATATTATGAGTTATGAGAGATAAGTGTGGATTGATGAAAACTGGTGGGGTTCAAATTGTTGAGGAACACTTTCTGTAGATGTTGTACATATTCACAGTACATCTCACCACATCTTGAAAAAAATATCTGCAGGGCTCTGTGCTGCACTGCTTCTTGGTTGGGGTCGGCGTTGACAGCTGAGCCTTATTTGTCCTTTCAATCTATTTTACACAGACACTAACTTTAGTGCTCACCTGCTTTTAGCTTTATTATGCACTTTCACGAAAACCTGGCAACGCGTCATCGTGATTATTGCACCTTCAGCGGACTCGGTTAGGACGCACTCAAACGTCTGTCAGTGTTTAATTCTAGCATGAAGCCGTCGAATGTCGTCCCTGTGCGTGTGCCACAGCGATTTGTTTCTTGGATGTACATGTGTTCTGTGACTCTCAATAAAAGAAAAAGGACAACAAAGGCCAGTGACGTCCTGGGAAAGTTCATCTCTCCTGTCAAACCACGAGGCGCAGGTAGATGCGTCAGCTGTGCGCAAGCGCCTCCACGTTTCTGCCCTTTTGCGACCTTTAAAGTCTGAGCATGGATAAACATCTTCACCTGCTCACACACATGCAAATACCAAACACACACGCCCGTCCATTGTGTGTCACTCTGGTAGTAACTACGTCTCCAATCAGAGTCTGAATCTGCCTAAAAAAAAAGAAAAGAAAAGAAAAGAAGAAGGTCGCCAAGGGAACCTTCATCTTCCAGCTGTGAATGGAACAATTCATTTCTGATTACTAAATCGTAGCCTTTGTCTCACACTTCAAAACAAATTCCCGCCATCGCCTGTTGTCCCGGACATAATGTTCTCTTAGACGAGCTCACCTCATAATTTCGCTCTAAAGCTCAAAACGACAGAGCGGCTTTAGCGTCTATTTCCATCTGACAGGGAGATGTGTCTCAGGCTGCAGTGCACTCATCTTCAGGAACACAGAGCACTTACAAGCACTTGAGAAAAAAAAAAACGTGAGTGTCATCCACATGCATCCACGTGCGGCTGCAATTACCGGCTCACATGTTATCTCCGTGTGGGACTTCTAGGTACAGACACCTCCTGGACTCTCGGGTCGGGAGTAGCAGACGGGAGGCTCCTGAATGCTGATGTCCAAAAGCCAGCAGCAAACTCGTTTGCACAGAGGTCACGTATTGGATTGAAATACACTCTGAAAGCTGCTTCATATCATGAAAGTGTTGCCAAAATTAGTTGAGAAACATTCCTTAGCTGTGAGAGCATGTAAGAACGGCTGCAATCAGTAACATAAGCAGTTTGTCAAATTAATATCCAAGGTCAATTAGTGACCTTTATTACAGTTTTGCATAAGCATCAGTAAGACGCTAAAAGCTCCCGTTGAAATCTCAGCCATAGCTCCATCAGTTCACGCTCCAGCTCCACTTAATCACTTTCCGTGTGGCGGCTGAAAAGCTCCATCACGTCTGTCAAGAACAAAGACATTTCACCAAGTCTCACAATGAATAACTTCTAACCACTTTAAGTGAGTCGATGTTGAAAACTCAGCAGGCTACAACTGAGAAGCTCCTGGAAAACTCATCATTCTCAGAAATCATCACGAAAACGATGGGACGTGAGGATAAGCTGAACTGCTCCTCGTGGTTGATACAAATATTGGCTGCGATTTCTTGTTTCCGCTGTGCTGAAGCTGCTCCGTCTCCCTGGAGAATAACCTCATCAACAACTATGAGGATGAACGTGAATGCAGCCGTTACAGGTGAGAGACGAGACGCGTTCTAATTAAAATGTGTCTTGAAAGAGGTCAGAAACCGTGCGTCCTGTCAGGAAAGTGAAAAGAGGTGAAAATGTGATAAATGAATGACCAAAACAAGAAATGCTCCACAAACTTGAGCCACAGCAGCTCGGTTTTAAACACTTCACTTCCCATCTGAGGGCAAATTGAAGCTAATGGTTGTTTTTGTATTCAGAATGTGGCTTTTAAGCATGAGAGGTCCAACTCAGCGAAACCCTGTTAACTTTCCAAACGGACTCTCAGACTTCACAGACGTTCGTCAGGGCCGATGGTGTGATCACATCGTTCTGCCGCTGGGTCCATCTCTCTGAGCGCTTCTGCTTTATTGGACTTAACAGGAAGCCTGTGCCGACGCCGAGTCCACAGGAAAATTGGGAGTTGATTCGGTGAAACTGGACAAAGATAAGAAGCTTATCTCTTCAGTTTAGATTTACTCAGTACGAACATATGCTGAGGGAAACGGAAAGACCAAATGATGCATTTCAATCAAATATCACCCACTGAGAATGATCTCACGATGGAAGTATCTCTCCTGTCCTCAACTGTCTTGTTCATCGTCTCTCTTTGTCTTATCTCTGTGTTTATTTGAAGGACCACTTGCCACCGTCTTCACCTAAATCCACCAGTGTCTTTAGTCGCGTTCAGGTTCTCCACAGCGTGACAGACCGTTAGAGCCGAGCCAGGTTGGTCTGACCCTGTTGGATCTATTTCTTCCCACTTAAAAGCTTCCTCGTTACTGCAGCTGAAGCGTTGCCTTCCCAGTTTTACAACAGCAGTGGTTGGAACGTCTGTAACTACAGCAGAATATTGATCAGCTTCATCAGACTAAAACATTCTTTGATGCACAGATAATCTGACTGACACTAACTAGTGTCCTTTCAGAGAGATGTGCCTTCACAGGCAGCAGGGCTCTGATGAGTCTCTGAACACGAGCCTTGCTGGGTTTAGGAGGATGGGCAGCAGTAAAAAGCATCTGTCTGGTGCGGCACAAAGCTCCTAATTCATAAAGATGGAGCCTGTGATTCCAAAAACATCTTGTGCTCTTCTTCAGGTCTCTCCTTACTTAGAGTTAGAGTACATGGCTCTGAACTCTATTTTAAACTTTAAATCTCTTTTCCCTTTTTGTTAACTGACAGGTGAAAGGTTTACACTATCTTTTATAATTATAACAGTCAAAACAACGTGAAACGAAGCCCAGACGCTGACAACTGGCTGGAAAAATACTTTTCTAAATGGAATATCTACACAGAAGCACAGAAGATCACGGGTTCAATTAAGATCCAGCGAAGAAAAACAACTAATCCCGATCATCATTTATCTTTCTTCTGAAGGCCATTTCAGGTGAGAAACGGTTAAGAGTCTTTTGCTGTGTACGACGACTCCTTCCCTCAGCGCAGCGCAAAGTAGCTCTAAGCACAATAAAAGACGTGCGTAGAGGCTCTGATGCACAACTGAGGAAAATGCCTCAACTGCTTGACGCCTCACAAATTCTGAACTGGCAGCTTCATTAAAGAGCGTCCGCAAAAGAGCAG
Organism: Macropodus opercularis; assembly: GCA_030770545.1. Taxonomy (NCBI): domain Eukaryota; kingdom Metazoa; phylum Chordata; class Actinopteri; order Anabantiformes; family Osphronemidae; genus Macropodus; species Macropodus opercularis. Next base: position 5,728,059 of record CM061105.1, read on the forward strand.
CCTCAACGTCAGGCAATCTAAGGACGAAGGCCTTCAAGCGTAAAAGAAAAATCCATAACTCAGAATGGCCATTAAAAATAAAATAATAGGGCAGAAGAACAGAAACACTAGACCTGGAACGATTGGACGAGGTACTACAGGCAAACCCTTCTGTGTTTGAGATGTTCAGACCCAGTGATCAAAAGAACAGCTCCACACTGAGAACCGAAGTCGTTTCAGGCCGAAGCTGGTATTCTGCCTTTACAACACATCCAGCTTACGGGCGGCGCTTCAGAAAGCACGGGCTGAAACCTTTTCATGGTCTGCAAAGCTGACGCTGCTGCAACTGCAGGATTCTCTGACAGAAACAAAGTTTGAAGAAAACCTGACGCTGTGTGACAGTACATAACATACTAGAGACTAGAACCCGGTCACATATTTAGAAGATAGAGGCGTTAAGGACCTGTTTGTGCACTCAACCCTCTTAGCATCTGTTCGAGTTGCAGCTGCTGCTTCTTCGTGATCATTCATATTATAAATACATTATTCAATGTCACATTATTTGCTTCAACAGATCAGTTCATGTGGACGTCAGCCTGCTAAAGTGAAAGCTGAGACTCTGTACTTGAGCACAAAAGGCCTGATCATCACAGTCTCTCTCTGTTCAAAACACGAACCAAGGCTCGTCTCTCTTCTTCCCACGGACGCTGGGCTGAAGTTCGGTCACGACACGATGACGCACATGAACTTTTTGAAACTGCCGACACGCGTCGATGACAACCTCGTTCGTTTTTGCTGGTGTTTCACGCAAACGCGCTTCCTCCACTTCGCTGCAGGTAACTCACAACAAGAGGTAATAACAGGAATGTACTGTGTTTATTGTCAACAACATGGTGGTAGAAAAAAACGGCACATTAAAATATTTAAAGTCCATTGGTTCCTGAGTAAAAGTATTTAGCTGGAGACTGTGAATGTGGTGCATTTAGAGCAGGTGTGGTGTTTATTGTCTAAACAGTACAACGAAACATTTTGCCAGACAAACTAGTTTTTTGAATGAAGAAAAAAAAAAGCTGTTCCTCTTTCTAATTATTTAGGCAACGCTATAAAAATAAAGAAAACGGGTCACTTTCTAATCACACTTACTAAGTGTTAAACTAAGGGCTCTGTAAAGCCAGGACCTGTAAGGAGATCTGGAGCACGTAGCTCTAAATAAAGCTTTCATTAACCGTGTAGTAGCGTCACACATCTTACTAACAGCTTTATTTAGGACTTTGTGCTCCAGATTTTCTCTCCACTTGTCTGGTTCTCCCACTAAATTAAATGAGTTGGATCATGCACAAAGATGGTCCTGACAATGTCCATATGTTGGAAGGAGGAACATTTACATTCTTGGCTGTGTTTTGGCACCATATCCAGGCCTGTAGTTTCTGATCCCATATGAAAAAAAGACCAGTGAACATCCACCTAACGTTAGGAGGCCAGTGAGGCGGAGCTGTTTGTCGCTGCTGTAACAGGAGCGCAGGGAATCTGCGATTAACAACTAGTCTGCACACAGCCAAACAAAAGTTTGTTTTAGGAGTATAAAAACACCCGAGGCTATTTCTTCGGAGTCATGTCAGCAGGGGAGTCCGCTCTCTCCCGCTTCACCGAAACAGTCTCCTCCTTAACACCATCACCGGGTGTTACCTGCGCTGCTTCTCGCTTCCTCTCCTCTTTAACAACGTCCCTTTTCAGCTGCTCCTTTGCAGCATGACCCCGTCCCGGTTTAACATCGGCGCTGGACTCTGCAGTAGCTGTGGCGCTTTCGCACACAGTGGGACCCTCCCACTTTGGGATGTCCAGTCCCAGCAGCTCCATGAGCTGCTTCATTACTTCGTCCACATAGCCGCGGATGCACAGGTAGGCATGTTTATCCTGCAAGAGCGAAAATGACACCTGCTCTAAAGCGAACCTGGACATGCCAGACAGATGTATCATTTCGTTACAATTCACACAACGCAAGAACCATAAAGGTGTTGATCCATGTTTGTCGCTTACGTGCTTGGTAGGCTGCAGGTTGACAATAACCACTTTGCCTCCTTTGCGCTTGGTTAGGAGTGGAAGGTCTGCGCTGGGTTTGATCTGCAAGGACGTGCCGAGCGTCAGTGCCAGGTCTGCGCGTCTGGGTGCAGAGAAATGACACATAAACAACAGCTGTGTCTGCTTTTGATATTCTTATTTAGCCATTTAGCCTTTACATTTCTCTGCAACTGTCCATGGGAGGAGATGGAGCTGCAGCTATTTGTTCTTAAGCAAATATAGCAACATTTATAAATAATAAAAACATTATTTAAAAAAACAACAACCTGGAACTCCAGCGTCCTTCTCGCTAGAGAGTTTTAAGAATGTATCCTTAAAACTGTTCTGAAGGTATTAATAGAAACCTCCCACAGTAATATGAATTGAAGACAAGAAATGAATCCACCCATCCATCTATGAATTTAAAAAACACAAAACCATTCCAATAGAAATAATACTTGAATTTTGACACTTCAATTCTTGTTCAAAACTCCTCTATGTAACCTAAATAGCATCTATTTTGGGTCACAGACGCTGCATGATGGCAAATGCATTCCATCTAATTGACGTTGTTTTGTAGACAGGGGATAAAAGGGTTTTTTTCCAGGTGAAAGATTAAATAGAACTAAATGGAAACATTAACGCACGCTGTGATGTATAGAGCAAACCTGAAAAAGCTTTTTAATAAAGGGTTATTTGCATGTCAGGCTCCTAACACTGAATACGCTACAATTAAAAAATACAGATGGATGTAAACAGGAACACGGAGCATGTTGTGGGTCGGTGTGGATTCACCTGCTGGCATTGTCTGCTTTATTCAGGTCTCTGTCGGGAAGAGAATCCTCCCAGTCCAGGATAGTGCTCATCAACTTCCCTCTGTAGTGGGAAAGAACTTAATACACTAGTATCATTGATGACGGTTTGATGTTGTGGTTATAGAACGAGCATGTTCACGTGTTACCTGCAAGCTCTGAGTCCTCTGGAGCGAACAAAGTCACAGTATCGCCCTGTTGGTTTCAAACCCATTACGCCAATCACCTTTTCTCGAACATACTGCCTGCAAAACAAAACTTTTCCAGCTTCTCAACATGACACTTATTGTAGCTTTGGCTTCTTGTCACCTACAGTAGAATGTGTGTGTTTTCTACAGGTCAGCGTCCTCTAGATGTCTCAGCTAGCATTAGTCAATGTGACACTAATGTGTATGAGGATTAAAACGTGTGTATAAACATACCTGCCACATTTCTCACACTCCTCCACAAACATGTTTCCATGAAGCTCCGATAATATATCCCTGAGAGAGCAAGATGGAAGATTACACGAAAGCAAACACATCACAATGAAGATATTTATTAGTCTGTTAATGACCACACAACTTTTTACTCCGCTCTTTGAAACTCTCAGTCTCATAAATATGCTAAACACTTTCTGTATTACACCCAGCACCTACGTCCATTAGTAACAAGCCGTTTGTTATACTACTATCAATGACTTCCTTTGAGAATTACCACTTCACTCTTTGGCCAAAAGGAAAATAAAAAAAAAGAAAAGACGCGCGGGAGCAGAAATGTCTTCCAGGGAAAGCATGTCTTCCAATATGCAGTGATCGTATGTTCCTAATGAAAAATTGGATTCTTGGCCTTGGGTGAGTCCAACATGATTGAATATTTGAGAGTGAGACCACATATTTTCCATCAGACTGAGCTTTTTTTGAGCAGTGTTTAAAGAATTGCTCATTTCTGGCCGCGTTATCACCAAGCTGCAGCTTTAAATTCAGAACAATGACTCACGACCCAACTAGTAGCAAACCGACATAAGTTTGGTTATCGCGCATAATTAACAACAAGGAGTAAATAATTGTTTGCGAAACAAACCAAGTTCTTTCCTCACACAACAGGAATAACGTTCTCTTCTAAACAAGCTGAGCTGAGAACATTTCCTCTACATAAGGCTTGCGTCCAGTAAAGCATTCATGCTCCTCTCATACTGTTCCATCTCTGCATAATGTTACCGTCCTAAACTGTGACAGAAATATTAAATATCCACGCGATAAAGCAATGCATGAACTACTAAACAACTAAATGGCTAGTCTCTATACTAATAATAATGCTGCACACAGACGAGTGTGACAGAGGCTTAAAGAGACCAGGACGAGGTACCTGGGGAAGCCTGATCGGACATGTAGTCCGTCCACGTTTTGGCTGATGAGATACTTGAGGTATCCGGCCCTCTGCAGGCCCAGCACAGCCATGTGAGTCAAGCTGGGTCGCGCATCTTCAAATGTGGTGTCGAAGTGAGGTAGCTCACCCTTTTCTTCCAGCGTCCACACACCCTTCGGACCCCTACAACATACAAATGCAGGTGTTGGGTGTCTACAGCAGGTTTGCTGCTCCTCTATGGTTCAGTTTTAATGATCATGAGTCATAAATAGACGACATGAAACAGAAATATCCTTAAAAAAATATTTACTTTTTACTAAACTAGATGACAGAAGTATTATTCACAGCATACAGTTACAGGTTTTCAGAGTGAAATGTATTCAGTTGAATGTGAAGTCGTTGCGTGTCTGTGCTTCTTTGGAACGGCCGCCAGGTTCTGGAGACTGAATGAGTGATGGGTTTACAGCTACTGTCAGTACTGATGCCATCTGACACCTTCACCATGTCGAAGCGTGCCTTATGTTTATGCATCAGATGAGGGAGCACACTGTGGGAACCCTTGATGCAACAACAGCAGCCTCACTGCTCGGTTTGGGTTTGAACCAGAACAGCCCCAACTTACATGACTAATGTGATTCAGTGCTCAGCCAAAACCCGTCTAAGGACGTACGAGCACAAACAGAAAAGCAACTAGGTAATTCATTACATCCTTATCAGTACGGCTGCAGGAAATAACAGCCATGGAGCAACTCTAACGCTGGAAAATTCACATTCTGGTGTTAAAAGTGATAACTTGAGGGGCTGATTTTCTTACTCGTGTGTTTATGTAGCATGAGCAGAATATAATTTGTGAGTGTTCCTGATGTGTACGTCCTGGATTTTAATGATACTGCCATCCAAGGTCAGCTTTGCCAGATTGACAGGCAGACACTTTAATTATTAAATTGTCAGGTTTTGCAGATAAAATATCCAAGCGTGTGTATCCGTCATTCACACCAACAACTGGTGATTTAATCAATGTTGTACTACATTGTTTAAGGTCTCCATTTCAGAATTCACAGCTCCATTCTCTGAGAAAACATGTTTTCATATAATAATAAAGGAAATTCTTGTCCTACAGTGAAAAAAAAAGGAGTTTTGGTTTATTTCAGTGTTGAAGATACAAAGAGACAGTTCTTGCAAAAACCCTAAACACCCTCACCTGCTCGAAAAGTGGTACTACAACTATTAAAATTAGTTTTTCTCTGCGTTGAAGGATATTAAAACAATGGAACAATCTCACTCACAAACACAGGGTCTCTCGCTGTACTGAATGGTGAGGTAAACGATTATTCAATAACTGAATTGAATTAGTTCTTGTTTGATTTGTTTATTAAGAAACAGCAGAAAGTTTGCCAAAACCTGTGCCAGTAATGTAATTAGCCAATTCCATGAGTCAGAGAGTCCAGGCCTGATTATTAGTTCTTTATTTATTTTACATACAGCTGTAACAGAAAATGTGAATCTCTTGCCACTGATATACAGAATATACAACATAATGTCCTCTGTGTGTGTGTGTGTGTGTGCTATAAGTCTATGGTAAAGCTAATGGAGGCCAGAATGACCTTTCTTTTACCTGAAAGACGAAGTTATACTAGAAACAACAAACTTGGTGCAGTGAGTTTGTGCCTCACCTGAAGTCAGGAATTCCTGCTGAGGTGCTGATTCCAGCTCCAGAGTGAACAACCAAGTACTGGGAATCTTTTATCAACTCAGCGAGAGCCTCCACCTTCGTCTTCAGTTCCTCTGGACTATCAAACACCTGCAGGAGAAGAAAAAAAAACAGCAGTGGCAGTGTCAAATGGTACAGTGGTTAATATTAATCAGTAAGACCTCAGTTAGATGCTTCCATGGAGATGTTATTTGATTCTATAGGTAGTTATCAGGAAAAAGAAGGGAGACGTTTGCCCATGATCTATATTTCTGAACAAATATATTAATGGGACTGTACGTTATGCTGATCATGAGCTAGCTGTGCCAGTCGGAACGTGTATCCATCCCTTCTCACTGGTTGAATCATGTAGAGAATGTCGGTTGAGGGAGAAAACAAGGACTTTGTGGTAGGGTGCTTTAATCTTGCAATACAAATGACCCACACTGCACGTGTTTGAATGACTGTGTATATATTCATGTGATTAATATACCTTCCAAACTTAGACCTATCTGAGTATTTGAGCTTTGAAGAACCGGATTCATCTTCTGGACCATTCGACATCACAGATACCAACCGTATCTGACAAAGAGATCTTTCGTTTTCAAATAATACAACATTAGAAACAGTGGGTACTACTCCAGTAGGTTGTTTCTCCAGCCATTTAAAGCCCGGCCGGTGGTTGTTGTTTTCCGCCTATCGCTGCTGATCACCTGGATCAGGTGAGTTCGGTCAATCAGAAGCCGAAGACGTTGTGTTTTAGCTTACGGTTGCATGGATGGACGGGAAACGAACAGCGTCAGCCGAGGACCAGGCTTTAGATGATCTAAACTAACCACTTTTAAGTGACATCATTCACAGCCAACTACAAACGCTAGCTAACCTGCTTGCTAACGTTAGGCGCTAATTGGCTCAATTTTACCTCGGGAAGTCCGCAAACCCCTTTGTTTGCGTACGGTGAGAGCCCCGCCGCATAATTCACAGACATGGCTGCAGCTGCGAACGTATCTTTGTTGTTTATATTGTGAAGCCGGTCCGCTGTTTTCCCACCGTGCGTTCCCAGGTGGATTTAAAGTCTTTGGTTGACGTCATCACTAAGCGACAAAGTATGCTGCATTCAAACCAGTGGGAAAACCGATAAGCTCCGCCCAGTACCTGCGTCATTTTGTTTTCAATGGCCAAATACTTGAGACGCACATATCAAAATGAAGGTCCCCAGAAAAGTCACATATTCTCCCAAAATTATAAATCCTTTCGCTTTTCCATAAAAAGTTATTTGTCCATATACAAGTAATGCTATGACTCATTATTTTATCAAAATAAGTCAGACTAGGTATTAATATTGAAAACATAACTTAGAAATGCTTCTAATGTAGTGTATAGCTCCCACTTTTAGTGTACTCTGTAATAAAATGAAAGTAATGGACAATATTTGTGTAATATACAAAAGAAAGAAAGAAACAATCCAATTAACAGCACATCTCCAATAAGTACGCTGGTTGAATTTAGGTAAGCAACTTTGCAAACACTTCAAGACCACATATGTCCAATAAATCTTTATTTTTCAATTTTAAATAGCTGAAAATAAAGAAGAAGCTCAGGTGAATAAAACAATACGGCGATCATCCATACAGCTACATGTGCATATCAGTTACGGTTCCTGTTGAGGCTGTAAGCCAACACTGAAGACCACCTAAAGGAGGAAAACAGTTGCTTGTCTTATTTGTTTTGTCATATGTAACTCATTATCCTGAGAATTTCAATGTGAAGTCCCAATTTAAGTAAATGAAACAATCAATATTGCTAATGCAAAAATGCACAGGGGACACCCAAATTCTAAAAGAAATATTCCAAAACCTGTCCAGTCAAATAAAGAATTAAAAAAATAAAATAAAATAAAAATTGCAGTGACCTTCACTTCCAGGGTTGGAAAACGTAATAAACAAGACTTATATGCAAGAACATCTTATGACGGCTACTATTCCTAAAAAAGCAAATCTAATAATCTCATTACATAAATCATTCTCAAGCGAAGACTGGCTAACAGAAGAAAGACACTAAAATAACAGAGCTTGCAAAGACAGAATCACAACAGCCAGAAGTTTTGGGCTTTCCTTTGCACTGTTTTAGGTCTTTGGCTCCTTTAGGTTGCTGAGAGAGCAAACCTGAGGAGAAACATGATACTTACCAGTAATTAGTTCTGCCCCCTGAAAAACCTTGTCATCCTACACAACTTTTAAATGTGAGCTACTTCAAACAATCTACCCCTACTCTCAATGACAGAGTAACACATCAAACAGTAACCAGAAGAAACACAGCACAGATCAGTTTCATGTTAGCAAAAAATGTTCACATGGGGATGTTGACCCGGTGACTCCACTCAGCACACACAGTCCTCCATCATCAAACGTTTTTGTGATCACTGAGCTGAAAATGGATCATGATGCAGGTAAAGAGTTCACCAGTAAAAGACACAAAAAGCTCCCAGAGATGTTCTGGCATGCACAAGAAAACAGTCCTGTAACAAGTCCTGTCCTGCTTGAGTCAAGACCGACTGTGGAACTTGGAAACGTCCGATTCAGTGTGTTTGCAGAACACGTCCTCAACTGTGTGTCAGTCACAAAGACCTACTGCCTTTGAGCAGCGCCCAGTTACAATTAGGGAAATAAAGATATGCAAGAGCAAGGCTGTGAGAAGTTTGGAAGCATTTGCACCAGTGCAAATGTTGCCGTTGACAGCGGTTTAATCCTGCAACGGCTTTTATTGAAGTGGGAACTGAACAACTCATACAAACTTAGCAGTTCCAATAGTTAAAAGTATTCTGTCAAAATAACAGCTTCTGTGACGATGACATTTTTAAAGAAATTGATATGGTTTGTGCTGGTGCAAATCTTACCAGATCGGGACCTTTCCATATTGGTGCAACCTCTGGAAAAAAAATTCAGAGGAACAAGGAATAAACAGCTCTTTTCACTGATTTAAAAGTGGGAATCTTCAAACCTTTACTTGGTTGACCTAAAATATCTGGCAACCCACACAGAGAAAAGGGGCTAGCATGTGTCGGCTAGAAGGGGAGGGTGCTGCCATAAAGCATGTCATGACTCCTCATTGCCCGAGTCGTCCTCATCATAGCAGCAGTCGCCATCCCCTCCCTCCATGTCGTCGTCGTCATAGTAATAGTCATAAAACAGGTCGGAGCCCTCGTCTGGCGCTGGGGCACGTGTGCGGACGCAGTACTCGGCCAATGTGGTAGGAACTTTCACGCCATCTCGCTCAGCTTCTGCCTTGGTGGCCAAAACCTGTTTCCTGAAAGTGACAAAGAATGTACAGTGAACTGCTTTGACCAAACACCGATCAGACAAGGTCTTGGTGTAGTATTATATTATAAAGGAATGATGTGGTTTGATGTTTTACCTGATGATCTCCACATACTCCCGGTCCTTGCCCTTGCTGTCCCTCCATTTACGGTACATGACGGATGCGTCCACGTTAGCAGGAGAGAAGGTGTTGGGTTCATTTAGCAGCGAGATCACACTGAGCAAAATGGTCCTGATGGTAAAACAAGGCAGGCAAAAAAAAAAAATCATTACAATTTCGCATCCTTTTAATAATATAAAAACTCATTTGTTAACAGCTGGGCCGTATTATTCTACCAGCCCCCCCCAGATGTGTTTTTCTTAAATAACACTTATTTTAAATTTATAGAGGTGACATGTTACTTACTAATACTTCTAGATCTAAAACATAATTTACAATTTCCCAGAATACCCGCTGTAACTTTAGAGAAGCTGAGGTTAAAAGCCTAATACAATGTTTTGCTAATTTATTCAAAGTAATGATCAAATTCCTTATATATAGCAAGAGAGAGAGAGAGAGAGAGACCCCCTATTAAACACTTATTGTTCAAGATATTTCAGCTTCAACATTTATCAAGTAGCCTACCTATAAAGGGAACTATAGTTGATGATGAATCCATTAACACAAATTATCTGTTGACAAGTAGATTAATCTGTTTCTGAAAACAATCTAATGCCATCACTTGCAATATTAGCTTGAAGGTGAATATTTACAATGTCATTAAGGAAGTGAGCTACAGTCTGTGTCCTCTCCGCCACACAAGCAAGAAACCGTTAAGTTAAACCTCTTGGCTGCAGCAGTGAGGATTTAGGGAGTTACATTAAGAGGGGTGAATATCTGGTGCTCAAAGCTCACTGAGCTGCTTCTTTTCACCAACTATTCCTGTCTTACGCACTGATGATTACCTGGTTCCAGTGTCAGACGCAGAAAGATACAAAATTACCCCATCTTCCATCACACCACCCTCATCTGACATGTATGCTTGGCAACCCTTGACTTATACTTTACTAGGTTTTCTATTATTTTAAATAAATGTACACTCATATCAGTTTTAACAAGATTTATATTGTAAATGTTGTCTAAAAAAGGTACATTAAAGCTGCCATGATTGAGTGTTGAATAACAAACTATCCACAACCAACCAACAGATCTACCAAAACCACATTTACCTGATGCACTGAATTCTCAGAAAAGAGTGCAGCATTACTGCTGAACGCACTCCATGGAAGACAAATGTCATGTGATAAGGGTGTAAGACAGGTCAATTATTAAAGAGTAGGAGTCAGGTGAACTATTAATGTGAAAGAGACAAAAGGTATCCAAGAAAGGACAGATAACAAGGGAGTCTGCTCACCGGACATTCTGTGTGGGATTCCATCTTTCCGAAGGCAGCTCTCCGCTCTGTGGGTCATCAACTGGGGGATGCAATATAGAAATACACACATCTCCATTCTAAAAACAGGAGGAAATCAGTTTGTTTCATTTTGGGATGCGTCATAAAACAGAGGGCAATTCTTTAATATCATCAACAGAACACACAGCCAGGTTAAGAACTAGAGATACCTCGTATATGTTGGGGTGCCACATCTTTGTGAGAAACCGGAAGGCAGGCGGAGAGTATGGATAGTCTATAGGGAACTTGATCCGGGCCTGGAAATAAAACACACGCTTATGTTGAATAACTACAATTACAGGTGTCTTACACCCAGAGTTGCTTGTTGTAAAGGGGTAACCCTGTTGATGATGATGATGATGAGGATGAGGATTACGCTTCAAAGACATATTTGCACTCTGCTCAAACACTGGAATGATTTTCAAACAAGGTGCCCATTTTTATACACGTTATCACAGCATGATGCAGTACCACAACCTGGACACATTACTCAGGTAGCAACAGAGGCAGCTGGGGAACAGAGGGCGAGGATGAACGAATGTATGATCCCCGTTTTGTTCGACTGTGACTGCGGTGGGACTAATTTAATTCCATTAAGTGAGATGTTCACTGCGTTTCAACTTTTGAAGGTTTCATACCTGTTGTTTTGAGCTTATCTGAACTCCCAGACAATTTCCCACGCTGGTGGACAACAAACGCGTGACCTATTCAGTTCTTACCTTAAAGTAGCCTCCTTCATAGTGAGTGTTTGGGGGTCCGAAGATGGCAACCTCCCAGTTGTACAAGTCAGCTTCGTCCACCAGTGTTATCTTGAATCCCTCGACCGGCTCTTCTTGGAGGCTCTTCATTTCTAGCATGAGCGCTTTCTGTGAACTGGCTACATGAGAGGGGTCGTGCTGCGCCATCCTGGACGGGGTCGCTGGGAAGATTATCTGGCGGCTTTGTTTACACGGACACGGTTAAGTTCGCCTTAATAGCCAAACAACCTCTCAACACTTAAAAAAAAAAAGCAAGACAACAACGCTCAGAAACAATGAAACGGGCCAAACCAGCCAAGCTGCGCACAAGCCAAACAAAGGTTGTGTTGACTTCTCCACAAATAACATGGATTATTTACCAATGTCAATCCCCAGAAAGTGTTGGACTGACCAAACCATTGTGGCTGAGCAGCCCCTTCGGCTCTAGTTGATCTACCTGGCAGCGTAGCCGCGGATATAAGTCGTAAATCTTCTGGTGGCTGCTAACCGATGTAAGCTTGCTAACTAGCTCTACCTCACCGACCAACTGAAGCCGTCGGACTGTGCAGCCAATAGTTTCTAACTCCCAGTGAAAGCCAGCGTAGAAATCAAAACACAGCTACTGCTCTGAAATGCGACCGCACGAAACCTCCCGATAATGGACAAAAAATATAGTTAGTTGATAACGCCCCAACAGAAGACTGGGTAAAGAAGAAGGAGTCCCCTCAAAACAGGCGAAGGCGCCTTGTGCTATGTGGTATTTGTAGTCCGATACAGCTCTGTAAACATTCAATTTCTCTGCGCCAAAATACAAGCAATCTTCTTTTTTATTTAAAATACTACTTGGCTGTGTACAATATATATTAAGTAATATACATCTGTTTAGTTGTCTAAAGGATTTCTTGAATGATTTAGCTAAGAGTGAAACCAGAAAACTACATTTCCCAGTTACCCAGCGTCATGCGAACGCCAATGTTGTTTGTGTTTCTGTAAAGCTGCCGTGACCTAGTTTCACTCTCAAAATATTTCATGACAGTAACGCATTTCAGTTGCGTTGGTTTTTACTATGGAACCTAATGTGCTATAAAATGTTGATAAACATGAGTTTATTTGTATTTTATTTTTGCTGAAGAAATACTCATGACGCCAGAAACCGGCGCCATTTCGTAAAAAGACCCTTTAGACGTCCTTCTGCTGCCTGAATGATACGTTACTAAAACTATCTGCCTTGTTTGTTTACGAAACGTAAATAAGAAACCAGTGTATTTGGATTTGCTGCTTTTATTATCTGTTTTTTAATTACGTATGTTGTCCTTATACGTCAACGACAGTAAGTTGTTGTATTTATTACATCCTATTTACGCGACAGAGAACAACACAGGACCTCCACTGACAGAAAAAAGTTCGCAATGGGTTCGAAATCACGACGTCGGTCCCGCTCCAAGTCCAGAAGTCGTAGCAGGGATCGGCGAAACAAGTCCAGAGGCAGATCTCAAACTCCGAAAGAAAGCAGAGTCCCCAGTCGGTCTGCGGACACGAAAAGAACAGCTCGGGGCCGAGGACGGTCCGGCAGCAAGGACTCCAGCGATGGCGGTGCTGAACGCCGTCGGCCTCAACACCGGGACCGTTCGGGCTCCAGGAGCGAGTCGGAGAGCGACAGGAAGCAGGGAAAGCACCGTCGCGGGAGCAAATCGAAGGATCGATCATCCGGGTAAGTGTCTTGGGTCCTGGTGTCACCAATTCAGCGTCGAAGTGTTTTGCACGTTCTTTAATAATAATGGATGTGAAAATAAACAAAGGTGAGTTTAAATGTAGTTAAATAAGCACCCTGAGGTAATCTAAAATTAATTTGACTAGAATTATCTACTCGTTACAAGTTACTGTTTTGTTGCAGGGTAGCAGTGCTGAGGTCCAGGCCACTGTACAGTGGTAAAAGAACACATGGTTGTAAACAGTGATGAAGATTTTTCTGTGTACAGATACATTTGGTTTGTGCATTTTGCCAAAAACGCCAGTTTTTAAGAGTTCACCCTAAGGATGTAAATACGAAGGTCTATGACAGCTAATCTGTTGAAACAGGCTTTGTCTCCAAACTTAATATCTTTTTCTGTCTCAGTTCTGATTCAGATGATCCCAAAGTGAGGAGGAGGAGAAGGGAAATTGAGAACAGAAGAAGGACATCATCTCGAGAGAGGAGAAGGGGAAGATCCCATTCCTCGTCTGCCTCAAACAGTGACAGAGAAGGAAGACGGCAGAGAAGTCTGGACCGTGACAGTCCTGTCAGAGACAGACACAGGAGAGAGGGGGACAGAGGTAGAGAGAGGTGGAGGAGCAGCAGCAGCAGAGACAGAGAACGACGGAAGAAGAGTGAAGACAGAGAGAGAGGGAGGACTGACAGTAGCAGAGAGGGGCACAATAGAGAGAGAGACAGACAGCGCTCCAGTTCACCAGAGTCAACCGATAGTTCAGGGTCAGATCAGGAGAGTGCTTTGAAGGAAAAGGAGGATAAGAAGAAGCAAAGGGAGATGCTGAAGGCTCTAGAAACACCAGAGGAGAAGAGGGCCAGACGATTGGCAAAGAAGGAAGCAAAGGAGAAGAAAAGAAGAGAAAAGATGGGTTGGAGTGAAGAGTACATGGGATACACCAATGCAGACAATCCCTTTGGTGACAACAACTTGTTAGGCACATTCAAATGGCAGAAGGTGATTTCTGATTAGCATAAGAACATTTGCTATCATCACTCAGCTTGAATATTGTATCTCATCTAGGAGTTTTGTGTTTTTCCAGGCCTTGGTGAAAAAAGGCATTGGCCATCTTGGAGAGAAAGAGCTTAAAGAAAGAAACAAGCGCATACAGGAGGAGAACCGCAGAGAGCTGCAGAAGGTACGAATGCTGCGGTAGTGTTGTTAGGATAATGTTCCGTATGAGACAAAAAACCCGTTTCTTAATCATGCTGTGTTTGTGAAGGTCAAACAGCTTCGCCTGGAGCGAGAACGAGAAAAGGCCATGAGGGAGACTGAGTTGGAGATGCTACAGAGAGAAAAAGAGGCAGAACATTTCAAGACCTGGGCTGAACAAGAAGACAATTTCCATCTGCAACAGGCCAAACTACGGTTAGAAAGGATACACCCAACTAAGTACAATGTAGTTCTTGATGAAAACATGCTTCAGAGGAGACGAGACCTGAGACTGGGATGATGGTTTCCCTTTCAGCATTGTCAGGAGCCAAAACATGCAGCTGTTTTTGAGCCCAGATTTAAAATTGAATTCACAGGTGCCCGCCATCCATTCTGATGGAGCCCCAGTCAGACTTGTGAAATAGAGCACAAAGGGCTTTAAATAAATTGGCCGTAGCAAACAGGACAGACTGAAAATGTTGTTGTTGTTGTATATGCAGTCAAACTCAAACCCTTGTCTTCTGTTTGTTTAGCTCCAAAATTAGAATCCGAGATGGCCGCGCTAAGCCCATCGACCTTTTGGCAAAGTACATCAGTGCAGAGGATGATGATCTTGCTGTGGAGATGCACGAACCTTATACCTTTCTCAATGGGCTTACGGTTACCGATATGGACGACCTGCTGGAGGACATCAAGGTGTGTTGTGTTGTATTCACGTGCTAAGGTTCATGACTGAAATGGCCTGGATCATGGCGAGTTTTGTAATTCGCTCACCACAAACTGAAACAGGACGATGGGCGTCACTCGCATTTCAGCAGCGGTTGTGTTGTGCGACCACACAGACAGAGTGAACAACCTTTGCATCATTTAGTGTCTCTGGGTCAGATCCTGTCTGGTATTGTCTCTGAACTACCACTCAGGGGTGCTAATTACACAGTTTTCAACCGGGTTTGTTTTGGTGAGGCTTGGTTAAATTTAAACTCAATTTTCTAGGTAGATAGTATAATTAACAGTACACTCATACAGGCGATATGTTAGATGTGTATTGATCATGAAACATGAGGCCTTGTATGTTCAGTTGCTTCACAACCACTGTTGTTGTTCTGATAGGTGTACATGGAGTTGGAACAAGGCAAGAACGTGGACTTTTGGAGAGACATGACAACCATCACCGAGGACGAGATCAGCAAACTGAGAAAACTGGAGGCTTCTGGGAAAGGACCAGGTGTGTAATAGTTTGTTTTTGTTTGTTTTTTACATGTGCCCACCTGACAGATTATTTCAGACACAAAGCTCTGCTTCGCAATCTGTTATTTGAAATACAGCCCATGTCTTTTTCAAATTCTTTAGGTGATCGTCGTGAGGGCATCAACACAGCCGTGAGCACCGATGTACAGGGTGTTTTTAAAGGAAAGACATACAGCCAGTTACAAGCATTGCACCTAAACATTGAGTCAAAGATTCGATCTGGAGGATCCAATCTTGATATTGGATACTGGGAAAGTCTGCTGCAGCAAGTGAGAGTCTACATGGCCAAAGCCAGGTACGAACATAGACACACCCATCTGAACGAGACTTTAGCCCATACCTAACGTACAGTTAGGGACCGAATTTACAGTATCTGAGCAGCCAAGAAGGATGCGTTAGTCAAACTATAATTGTTCTGTTCAAGGTTAAGGGAGCGACACCAGGATGTGCTGCGTCAAAAGCTGTTCAAGCTGAAACAGGAACAAGGGGTGGAAAGTGAACCTTTGTTTCCTATTATTAAGGAGGAACCCAGGAGTGAGGACGATGAGTAAGTACAACCATACTCTACACACATCCTGAAACAGAAGACCGAGCGTATCTTTGGTGACTGTGGCCTAAAGTTTAGATTTCACATCACACTGTTAATTTTCACTTCTTCATTTTTTTTATGGATATATAAGATACCCACGGTTGTTGTTTTTTTTTTAAACAGCGGGGACAATGCCAGAGAATCAGCGTCAACTTCTGCAAAAAATAAAAACGTTGAACGAGAGGATGAAGCGGAGGCAGGACCGTCCACATCAGGAAACCAAGATAACGACGGAGGAGCAAAGAACGACAAGGAGAACGAAGAAGACAAGGACGAGGTGGTGGAGGCTGTGTTGACAGAGGAGGATCTGATTCAGCAAAGCCAAGCAGAGTATGACTCGGGACGCTACAGCCCCACGCTGCTCACTACCTCCGAGCTGCCGCTGGACACGCACACAATCACACCTGAAGAGGACCTACACAGGCTGCAGCTAGCGCGCAGACAGCTGCAAGTCACTGGTATGAGACAAACATACAGTCATGGCCAAAAATATTGTCACCCTTGCAATTCTGTCAGAAAATGCAACACGTCTCTCAGAAAATTGTTCCAATTGCAGATGTTTTGGTTTTCACGTGTTTATTGTTTTCGTTTGCACTGGAACACAAAAAAAACTGAGAAGAGAAGTCAAACCTGATAAAAATTCACACAGAACTCAAAAATGGACTGGACAAAATTATTGGCACCTTGTAAAAATTGTAAGAACAAATTTCTTTTCAAGCATGTGATGCTCCTGTAATTTGTATTTAGACACACCTGTGGCAAGTAAGAGGTGTGGGCAATATAATAATCACACTTTTGACCACATTTCACAACCAGTGAAAATGTGTCACACTGAAATGGCAGCAACGAGCCCAGATCTGAATCCCATAGAAAACCTGTTGAGAGATCTCAAAACAGCAGTTGGGAGAAGGCATCAAATCTGAATGACCTGCAACAGTTTGCAAGAGAAGTGGTTAGAGAGGTGTAAGAAACTCGTGGACTGGTGAACTCGTCAGTCGCAAGAAGCGTTTGTCCCGTTGGTTTCAAGGTGTTGCATTTTGCAGAAGTGACACTTACTTTCTGCATGCATGTCCTGCTGAGGTCAAGAAAACATGAAAAGCAAGTCACAGTAATTTTCTACTGCGGAGTAAATTTAGTATTTACATGGTATTTCTCAGGGTGCCGATATTTTTGGACGTGACTGAATATAGTTTTACTAATTATAACCCACATTACGCTGTGCAAGTGTAGGATAGCCTTGTTAATTCTTAACATCTTCTTTATCTACCAGGCGATGCGAACGAGAGTGCAGAAGACGCCTTTGTACGTCGCGCTAAAGAGGGCATGGGCAACGACGAAGCCCAGTTCAGCGTGGAGATTCCGGTCTCAGGGAAGATGTACCTGTGGGCGGACAAATATCGCCCCAGGAAGCCCCGCTTCTTCAACAGGGTCCACACAGGCTTTGAGTGGAACAAATACAACCAGACGCATTATGACTTCGACAACCCTCCACCCAAGATCGTCCAGGGTTACAAATTTAACATCTTCTACCCAGACCTGATCGACAAGCGCTCCACGCCGCAGTATTTCCTCGAGCCCAGTCCCGACAACAAGGACTTTGGGATTTTAAGGTTCCATGCAGGCCCTCCCTACGAGGACATTGCCTTTAAGATTGTAAACAGGGAATGGGAATATTCGCATCGACATGGTTTCCGCTGTCAGTTCGCCAATGGAATCTTCCAGCTGTGGTTCCATTTCAAAAGGTATCGCTACAGAAGATAGACCAACATACGGCGATGGACCAGTGGGGCTGTTATTGACTGTGCAGTTAATTTAGTTTACTGAATTGATCCACCTGCACACAAAGAAGCATTTTATAAAGCGACCAATGTACCGTTTTCTGAAAAGGTAAATGTGACTGTAGTTTGAAAAATACACATTAAAGTTTTTCCTCTTTACTTTTTGTAAGCTGCCTCCAGTTATTGGTTTTATTTTGAAAACAAAAAGTTACAACTGAAACACTGAACATCTTAAACTTCACAAGAACAACAAAAAAAAAACACTTCAAAAAAACGAGACCAGGTCATTTAACATCTGTTCATCTGCCCAGTCTGTTAACTACAGTATATTTATACACTGAAGCCAGGTAGCCATGGTTTAATATATTAATACTAACTCTTTACAGCTAGTGGTTTAAAAAATGGCTAAAATCAATTTTCTGTACATTCCCAGTGAAAAACAAATGTATTTACATGTAGTTATGATGCTATTAACAATCAGTAGGAAACTCATTTACATTGAACCAAGGAAAATAAAAAGAAATTCAAGTGTCTCAATCATGTATAAAAAATGTTCTGGATTTGTAGCCTTTACATTCAAACTTGTTGATATTGCTATAAAGGTTAAAAATCCAACTCAAATGTTAGAACTAAACTGATGAACCCAATGGTTTCGCCAAATAGTTTAAACCATTCACATTTATCACGCTCTGTGTTCTTTTGTTCTAAAGCGGATCAGTTTCAAGGGACTGATGATGATGTTGAGGTCTAGGTTTCGTTCCACATTTACATGGCGGAGTAATGTGGCCTTTGTAAAAGTTCCAGGTTAACAGAGCCAGAAGAGCAACTACAAGCAGCCCGATTACAGCCTGCAGCCCAACTACAGAGGGGTCAACCCTGTGTGCCTTAGGTGACACTACCAGACACTTGCCAGAGCCTGCTGCAGCTATACTGACCTCGTACTCTGCTAATACAGTTGTATAATTGACCGTTTTGGAGCGCTCTACAGACAGGCAGCGGTACCGACCAGCATCACGGTCTGAAGCGTTTAGAATAAGAAGTCCATCCGGTAGTAGCTGGAGGTGAGCTGAAGGCACTTTGTGTCCATTGTCTGTCTCCCAACTGGTTTTTGCCAGGTTATATGGCGGAAGGCAACTGAGCCTCAGGTTGCCACCAAGCCAGATTGTCTGATTCATTGGTCTAATAGGGTCTAGACACAAAACACAATTCAATTAAGCGTTAGGAGAGTATTTGAACTGATCACATCCAGATTACTGAGAAAATATGTAACTCACCAGCAGCTGGACAGAGAGTAGCATTTCCTTCTTTCACACTCTGGATAAGTTGTCTGCAGTAGAGGATTCAACACATTAAAAAGTTAATTTGGAGAGAACTTACATAGACTTTGTTTGCTCTAAAAGTTGTTACAGCTCACCTTTGTGATTTAGAAAGAGCAAGACATTTTCCAACAACTTTGTCCCAGCCACAGTACGGGTCCCTGGCTAGAACACAGTCCATGCAGGATAAAGATGACTCACAGGTTGCCAGTGGCATCTGTGCAGCTCCGTTATCTGACCCGGCATAGATCTGGCCCTGTACAGATCCATTAAATTGAACAATGATAATAATAATAATGAATCAGTCATTTCAATTAAGCAGCTGTTGATGTGAATGTGCATTACATTACCGTGACATTAGAGATTTTCAAAATCTTGATTGGACTTGGAGGCTGAAAAAGTTGAATTTCCTCTATAATGACCATCTCTCCATCATAATTTACTGCTTTCAGTACAGTTCCACCCTCTTGTTGGACATAAAACACACAAACACGCCATGTTTAAATACTAACATCAAAAGACAGCAAAGTGCAACAAATACAAAGGCGACAACGGGCAGCTCTGATTCAGCCTTGTACACACCTGTGCCTATAAACATCACGTGGTGCTTCTCGCCATCAGCGGCCTGCACTTGGTCGACTACGATGCGGGTAAATTTAGCTCCCTTTCGAATTAGGAGAGGCGTGTCTCCAATTGGCTGGATGGCCTGGTCCATGAGGGGCTTATCTTTGATAAACTGAAGGGTCCGGTCGGGGAGGTCCAGTGTCCGAGTTACACCTCCATCACGAGCCTTGTTGTTTATACACTGTCAATGGAAGACAGAAAGAAAAAAAACAAGAGAATAGGGGTATGTGAAATGGGATCGATTTCTTCCTTGGCCAATCATTTGAAAACAAAGATTTCTGCCTCATTTTTAAAACACAAAGAACAATGTGCAGACTCACAGCACCCGGCCGAGGGGATGGGACTTCTCCACTGTACATCACCCACTTAACAAAAGAGGTTTCTACGGTGACTGGGTTCTTGTACTTCCCCTCTGCAAACACTCTGCTGATGTCCGACACGCGGTACGCACACACTGCAGACAAGTCTAATATGTCTCTGAGAGGCACACGTATGAAAAAGTGGGTCAAGTGGTGCCAAAGACCAGAAAATTAAAGAGATTATCCTCCTCCAAACACTTATGTTATTTAAACGTACAACTGTGGTGTGAAGATGCCGTAAAACAAACAGCCCTTCCAGTTCTGCTGGGGGTCACACCAGCGGTAAGTGTCCTGGATAATGTATGGCAGCTGGGACTCTAGCACTGGACATTCAATTCTGGCCTTCAGGAAGGATGTCCACCTCTTCTGCAAGGTCCTCTGACCTCCAAGATCTCCCTGTGAGCACCACAAAATATTGTAAAAATCAGGATGAACATGAACACAAAAGGTGACAATCAAGCAGCGGAAAGGGTGGTATGAGCACAGCTGAGGAAGTGCTTTTTATATGTTATTGTTGTGTTGGGAAACGGAGCTGCGACAAACGCATGCATGCATTGTAAACTCTGTCACCTTGCAGACACGAGCCACTCGAGAGGTCGCCAGTGTGTTGTAGCAATCACACTCCACAGCTGTCTCACTGAAGAAAAGGTAAACCTTGTCATCATCTCCCTCCTCACTATTCTCACTCTCTGGCATCTGGGCCATGGAGACAAAGGTGGGTTCTGCAATAGGAAAATGAAAAACCTTAACCCTGACCTAGCTACTAAGAAAATCAAGTTGGAAAAGTTGGCTTTAGTAAAGAGACAAACACTTGCCTAAAACATAACATACTAGTAAAAGTTACCATTGAGCCAGGAGCTCTTGAACTCAGTGCGTATTGGGGCAGTAGGGCTGCGCATCAGGACAGGTTCAGAGCCCAAGAAGTTCATAGAAGTGGCTGAATACAGACTGTCATCTGATGAGACAAGACAGCAAAGTCAACATTTTGCTGAACATTTTTCCAAATACTGTACTTGTATCACGCAACTGCACTCACCAACCATGACTGAGGCATATCTCTGGAAAGGATCAAAGGGACACTTCCCTTTGCCATCCTCTCCTTTCTTCTCAAGACTCAGCTTTCCACCTGCATATGACTGAAAAAAAACCCACAAGCATTTTAGTTGCCGTTATTTTATCCAGCAGTTCTTCACGTTGCTCTGTATAGTGTAAGGTTTAACTCTCTCACCATGTAATCACAGACAGGATCAAAAGCATTGGTTCCACACACATACATTCTGTCATCCTTCATCTTGTGTAGGATCCTTATATAATTCTTGCACTCTATCTGTAAATGCATAAAAAAGATAATCAATTAGTCCATCTTATAAATAAATCAATGCTAATTAGTAGAAGCTAAAAGACCCACCTCAGAATCTTTTCCTTTGTGGTTGCAGTCATTTTTTTGCTGTTCTGTCACTTCCCACTTGACCTAGAACAGTGACACATGGTTTCAGTGACATACTGCAGACCTGCAAACCTCCCACTAGCTTTGTCACTGACACCAAATTAGCATTACTTAGAAAGGCAACAAGGTTTATAGACATATATAAGAATTGTGTAAGACATGTTGCAAGTAATCACATAATCACACTTTTTTCACAAAAAAAAGAAAAGGCCACATTGAATTTAACATGAATTGTGAGGAAAACACTAGTTTAAGGCACAAATGACTTTAAATACATGGTTGACAAAAATGCTCTTACAGAAGCAAGTTCCTTGGAGATGTCTTTGAGGTCGAGAGCATACACTGACTCCCTGGCACCCAGCACTAGCAGGTTCAGGTCTTCTCTTAACAGCATGGTGGTATAGTTGAACACACCTCTCTCACTAAACAGGCGAGCCTTGTGCCCTACAAGACAGCATTTGAGTGATTAACTCAAACTCTAACAATATGAGCAAACCTGAGTTGATACACTCTTACAAATGTCACAACACTCACTATGAAAGGGCACGAACTTGCGGGGAACACAGTTCAGTGGTGAGCCTTCCTCCTGCATCAAGGCCAGGGGCAGCAGCCAAAAGACACAGAGTAACGGCTGCAGATACATGGCTTCTTTGTTCACGTTAAGAGGAATTTAAACTCTATTGTTTCCCTAACAATCAGTCATACAGGAGTAAAGACAGCGTGTAGCATCTATGACGTGATGGGGTCTTTGCTGACTGAAGGGTACTGGCCCCTTTAGTGGACCTGCTCAGCAGGCTGTCTGTGGGGAGATAGATGGCACAGACCAAGGAGACAAAGGCGAGGAGGTCTGAAAGAGACATGGCTGTATGAATATCAGTCAAATCACGAAATGTGACATATACCTGAAACAAAAACACTTCTATATAGTATAAGTACACAAAAACAACAGATGGGGGGAGAAAGAAAATCAAAACAAAAGGAGAAGAAACAAAGCTAAAGAGTAAAGAAATTGCCATAAAGGGCGGAGTGAGCTAAAGTCAGCACAGCAGTAACTCTCAGTGCCATAGTGATGTTAATGCAGGGCCGTGAAAGGCATTCAGCAGGGAGCAGGGATGTCAACTTCAGCTCTCCTGCAGCACGAAACACAAGCACACAATGAGAGATTTACAGAGCCTGCCAAAGAAGCACCGCATCAAGTTTGTTGCAAGGCTGGTTTCACAAACAGGAAACAGTGCAGTTATAGTTAACCTAGGTTTCAAAAGCCTTGCAAAACCAGGTAGCGAGAACAGCTGCTTTCGGCGCTCGGTGGATGTGTCTGTGCTCGCTTCTCAGAAGAGCTGCGCTGTGGGTTAGTGATAAGCCGCGGCATGTTAGAAAATGCAGAGCCGATAGGATGTGTCACATATTTGGCTCTGGGAACTCTTGTTTTACTCAATACTCCCCTGCACACACACACACACACACACACGCACACAATTGTGCGTCACGGGGTTATTATTGATTACTGGCAATCTGAAGTCACTACATATTATTAGACTGTAAACATTAATCATTTACAAATGAGGAAACAAAGTGGAAGCTGGTGCACTGCTTCATTTGGAATTGAAGTTAATCTTAGTTCATATAATTAAGCATTTAGCCCAAAAGTTCTCTGTGATGGGCGGCAGTGGCCTGGATCGGTTCCGCCACCGGTGTGTGGATGTGGGTGTGGGTGTGTGCAGGTGGGTGAATGAGACGCAGTGTCAAAGCGCTTTGGGTACCGATGGGTAGAAACGCGCTTTACATTTACCACGACACAAAGTGTTAGCTTAACGGCACTAGCAAGGTGAGCGCACAGCGTGTTAGCCGTCAAACGTGAATAACCTACCTGCGCACCGACACGCCCCAAACTCCGGAGGTTTCCATTCACTTACTCCAAACACCTGCTTTAAGTCCGCTTCTACTTATTACCGCTTGGCCGACTGGCTTTTCGGGCGTTAAACAAGTCACAGTGGGCAAAATAAATCACGAGTATTCCGGCGAACCTGGTGCGTGACGCGCTAACCGGCCAAGTTGCGGCTCGCGCGCTGCACTTTACAACTTCCTTGGCTGAGGCGAGAGCAGGTTCACTTCACTGATCCCGGGAAAACGCGCTTCTCCGGCGGCTCCTCTCTCGCAGAGTCAGCGCTCATCCCTCATTGTCCACGGACGAGACGAGACGGATCCGAGCGGCTGCTGCTGCTGCTTCTGTTCCGGCGCTGTGACGAGTTTACCCTGTGGTTTAAAAAAAAAAAAAAACAGCTTCAGGCGGGAGGCGGTGATGTCTGGACTGATTGAGATTTCATTGTTCATCCACTCACTTGTCTTGCTAATTAAAACCGGGCGAGGTTATGGATGGACACATTCGGACGGTGATCGCGGCTCGTTGTGTTGGCTGAACACGTCCTAACAGGAGCGATGGTGTAATGTTGAAACGCGTGGAAATCCAGACCCTCGGGCAACTCACTCAAAGTCCAAAGGCAAGTCTAAGCAAAATGATAGTAATAGATATAGGAACTATAAACGTTAGATGTAGTGGAATCACTGCTTGAGTAAATGAGCACATGTAGATATTTACTTTTCAACACTGATCATTAGTTTCAGCTTACTGAGTCAGGACAACCTGAAGAAACAGATGCCAGTAGAGGTTGGGATATTTTTTAAAGGCAAAGGTTTTTATTCATTATGGGAATTTCAATTATTACATCTGGAATTAAATATGAGAGTTATAGTAGCTCATCTCTAAGCAGGACAGACTGTCCAGCATTCTCTGTTAATTTTCACCCATTGTATTCTAATTGCGTCGTTCTCCCACAGGCTTTCATTTCCTAGAAGGATATGGTTGTTTCTAAGGGGGGGGGGGGGGGGGCAGCAAAACCCAATCAAAATACATGCAAAGCAATTTAATACCTTCATTATCTAACACTATTCATGGATAGCGGTCACGTAGACACAACAAGTCATATACAGACATAGAACCTACAACGTATAACACTCGATTAGCTGTTCAGAGTTTGCCAGTAGTAGTTTGATGATTGACATCAATGTCAAAAATGAGTTTTCACATAGAAACGCCAGTGTTAAATAAGCTGCAATTATAGTGTTTTTTTATAGGAAAAGAGGTAGAGCACTCTAGTACTGTGATAAAGCAGAATGCTACATAAAAGTGGTCAGTACTTGACTTAATACAGTTCATATAAAAAGCTGTGTGCTGATACGTTGACAGCTACTCCAACAGAGGACTCCCTCCTGTATGAATAAACAACAACTGGGTTCAGTGAAGGAGAAACAGAAATCACCTGGCACTTCCAGAAAGCACGTTTACACTGGTAGAGAACAAGGAAACACTTTAAAATAAGCACCAACAGTACAGTCACAGAGGTGTCAGTCAGCAGCAGAGTCATTTACTGTACACGTAGCACTCGCATTTTTGAGATTGTGCAGGTTTCAGCGCCCAGTGGTTAGTCGTCATTTCTCGCGTTATGTCACAAGTTCTGAGGAGAGGCCGACTTCCAGGGTAGAGTTGTCGCAGCAGCTCGGTTTACACGAACGCACGGGCTCGGATGGGACAACATCAGGCTCAGGGTGTGTCCGTGTTTTAGCTGCCGGTCGCGGATGTTCCAGAGTTCTTGAGGATTTGTGAAGGAAAATGAGTTGTTGTTGCACCATTTGTTGCTCACAGGCCGTTTGTAAACAGTTTTACGCACGCAGTCGCAGCCCTAGTCTAGTTCTAGATTTAGATCTAGTGACCCGACCAACGCAGCATTTTTGTTGGGTGTTAATCTAATCCAGTGTTTACCAACCAGTCTCGCCCTTAAGGAGCCAATCAGATATAATTTTCTATGTCAACACCAACTTGAACACACCGTAGCGAGCAAGAGAACAAATTCACAACACAGAAGGGTCCTTTACAGAAAGTGCAGATTGTTGTAGTCCATTGTCTTCCACCTAGAAGGCACACATTGATTACATAGCTGCTGTGAGGAGGGTTCTGGCTCTGAAGATGCTGTAAACCTAAGTCACTCCTGACTGGCCCGTCTCTTCTCCAGTTTCATCTTGAGCTCCTCGTTGAGCGCTGCGGGAGAAAATGCTCTTTCAGGTGCGACAGAATATGCGATGATCAACAACAGCGGGCCAGCTCGGCTTTGTCTATACTCACTCTGCGTGAGGGGGGACGGCGACAGGATGAGTCGTCTCATCGGGTTGGTGGGCGAGGCTGGTACCGGCGATGTCAGGATACGGCGGTCTGCGGCGGGAGACCTGGACAGGGGGCTGCTGGACCAGCGATCTGCACCAGAACACAAGCAGTGGTCATCGGTTTGTCTGTGACTGGGTCTGGCTCAAGGGAACAAAGGCAAACCTTGTTTTGGAGGCAGGGCTGGAGCTTTGGGCAGGGGGCTGGAGGGGGCAGTGTGGAGGATCCTTTCCCCATTTTCATCGTTGGCAGAAACATATGCTGACGACACAAACAACACATGGTTGGACTCAAAGCTTAGTTTAGTTTAAAACAGGTATGAGTAAATACAAAAAGTGTGCCTCACTGATATTCTCCTCGTACGGCTCCTCCAGTAGGAAAGGTTGCAGAGTCCCTGCTGTCTTCTCTACCAGGGCATCGATGACCTCATGAAGCGTAGCGCACGGAATCTATGAGAAGACAGGTGACGTGTTATTTCTCTAAAGCCTACCAAGAACTTTGAATTAAGCTATACAACAAATGTAAGGAGGAATTAGCTCTCACAGGATTTTCCACATCAATGACATAACCACCTTGGTCCCGCTGGGTGACACGATAATGCCTGAACACTGACCTACAGCAAAAGAAGGCAAAGTAAAGGAAGGTTCCACTGAAGATGTTGTCGTTCTCTGATTTGGCGGTTTACCCATTGAGGTCTTGTCGAGTTGTGACAGCCAGTGAGCATCCGTCTCTGCCTGGACGGAGCAACATGTTGCCACAGTCCGGGTGCCTCTCTAAAAGGACTTCAGCCTCCGTTCGAGACACTGGACGAAAACACCTGCAGCCGCCACACACGCGTCAGAAACAGCGGCGCAGTCACGCACACGGCTGCATAAATAGCAGTCAACGATAAAGGAGAACTCACGGTGGGATCTCTCCGACTAAAGGCACGGAGAGAGGGGAAGGAGGAGCACGCGTGGGAGTACGACTCCTCCGCCTGGACCGTTCTTTGTCCACTACCTCCTTGAGCATCTGCAGCTGACCCGGCAGCAACGTAAGACATGACGGTACATTCAGCTGTGGATTATTAGAGTTACAGAGAAACACACGTGGATGTGTAACAGAGCACAGGAGAATATATATATATTAATATAAAAAGAGGAATATTTACATCTGTAACAGAGTAGAGGAAACCTTTCCACAGCTCCCTTGATTCTAAGTTAGGTGCCTGGAAAAGACAACAGCAAGTTTACAGCACACATAAATATTTATTGATTTTATTTCTGTATTTCACAAATATTTATTGATTTTATAATCACGTGTTATTTTGCTTTGTTTGGACATATTTCAACCTTATTTTCCAGCTACAGTCTGAAAGTCATTTTGAGTAATAAGTATTTTGTCCTCCAACGCTTACTGTCAGTTTGGTCTCTCCGTCCTTCATGCGGAGAATGAGTCTGGCTGCCTCAAGGTTTCTGTCTCGGCTGCAGTCGTCTTTAAGGGACACGAACCCACCGAGGTCCAGCTTCTCCACATACTGTACCACACACAAATACAGCACGTTTCACAATCAAACACTATTACCAAAGAAAATAAATAAATCAAATGTATGGTCTGAAGCTCACGTGAGTGTCTTTGGCGTTATTGAAGAAATACAAAGAATTCCCACACAGGCAGGTCCACATTCGTCTGGACGCCTGTCACAGATAGGAATAAGGTGATTAAAAATGTGGGGTGGGGGGTAAAGAGGGGTCAGCTCCAGTCGCAGTAACAGTGGGTTTTCACACCTCCCTCAGGGATGTAACCTTTTTATTTTTTATCACTCTCACATGTCCTGTCCCAAGAGATGGCTGGAGACTGTGCCCCAGCTGCTGCCAATCAATACTCTGCACCTGAGCCTCGCTGTCTACATCGCATTGAAATGAGCCAAATGACAGAGGGTGGTTTTAGGGAAGGGGGGTCCTCGCTGCCCGTCACCTGGTCTAACATACAGCGCGCATATAAGACGTTAAAAGAAGAAGATGAACATGTCGGAGTACAATTTAAGCACCTTTGGGTCAGCGGTGGAAAAGCTCGGCAGACCGCAGGCGGCTACTCAAGGAATACAGTCAGAAAAGGCTCGTGTGATGTCATTCGGATTATTAATCGGGTTTCCATGCTTCATTCATAAAATGCAGGACGCCGAACCCATTGCAAAAATCACAGCGAGCAGGGCTAGAAACCCCCCAGAAGCAGCAGAGAAGAGCCTCGCCTCGCCCAGTCTAACACAGTAAGGAAGTTGACAGCTTTCTGGGATTGGGGGGGGATCAGCCGGCGTGCGGTGCATACACACACACTGACCACCCCTATCTACAACAAGCACTCAAACAACATGGCACACTCTCCTCTGCGCGGGGGGGGGGGGGGGGGGACCTACCTTCTCCTTCGGTCCTCGCTTCTCCAGGTATCCTTCGTAGTAGCAGGGCGGTAGCTGCGCCCGGGGTCCCCCTGGCCCGGAGCGCTGCCTGACGGGTGCAGCCGCCATGAGTGTCGCTGGCTGGGCACCGATCGAGGACAAAGGGGCGCTGAGCGATTCGAGGAGTGACACGCCTTCCCCGATGAGATAGTGCTGTGGCTGTAATCCAACAGCTGGCTGGTGTTGGCTGCAGTGTCGGGGGGGGGGGGGGTCAGACAGACGGATGGTTGTGCAGATTATGGCAGGGTTGGGGCATAAATCCTATACATATACTGTACATATCATGTATTTAAAAAGGAGCCTGGTATGACACGTGGAAATAAATTATACTAGGCGTGATGCATTAAAATACATACCTGATAAAACCGTAACAATGATACACGAGATCCAAACTGATTCATGTTTATTGAAAAAGACACGAATATCATCCATTGTCTTTATATAATAAGAAAACTATACAGCATGTTCAAGATTACACTTAGTATAGAGGTAATCCATGTATCCTAAAGATAATCCAGGATAATCCCACTCTAGTCTCCCCAGAGTCACAGTTCCAAAAACAAGGCACAGAAGCTGTAATTAATACACACACAGAGCACCTACATTGTAACACACACCTTTCTACTATGGCTATGTGTAATTAAATAATGCTTTATAATACTATGATATATAATTCATGCAAATTACAATGTTTGGATGCTTAGGGTACATTTGTGATACAAACATTGTTGTAGTGTTGTAACTAAATATCAGCTGCTCCAACACAGAAATTGATCTTAGCCCTTTGTTCTGACATTAGTCATCTGCAATATACAAAGATAGATAATAATTCAAAATGAGCCGAGGTGATTCTTCCCACCATGTACGTCTGGGCTTTTGATTTGGCACAATGAGACATGTAAACCCACACCTGAACTGCTGTTACTATTCAGCGCAGCCAAACCCTTTGGACTCACATGTGTGTTACACGAATAACATGAAACATGCAAACATAATATTAGGAGGCACATACTACAATAACAACCCGGAGATTATTCCAGAGATGGACAAGAAGGCAGAGCTCCAGATGCACCAAGGGATTGGCACTGAGCAGATAATGAGAAACAGAGGAGGAACACAGGGGCAGGTGATGAATAAAGGGTAGGGGGGAGGGCGTAATCCACAGCTGGGTGCCCTGCCCTGCTGAAAGGACCTGTCTGTTCCGCTCATAGTATAAAATGGAGATGGGAGAGATGAGTGGGGCAGGAGGCGGTCTAACAAGGGGATCATGACAACGGGAGAAAAGTTGGAATTTTACTGAACACAACAAACCCTCACAGTTTATAATCGGCCTGTGCAGGTTTGAGGGAAACTGAAACCAGCCATTGTATACGGAACTACTTATTATTAGTAATTTCAGAACACAATAGTTGGTCTGCTTGCTCTCAGGAGCTGTCAGCCTGAAAACTAAGGCGGCTTCAAAAATGCATAATACACATCACGTCAACTTCCATGCTCCAAATTACAGGTTAAAGTACTAAAGGCTCACCCCAGCGTTAAATCACAGATTTAAGAATTTCATAGCCAAATGTTGAGTAAAAGACCACAAACACTGCGACACTGCCAGCAGCATCACTACAGCCTGAAAAAAAAAAAAAACACAAACAAATGTATGCATGTTGGTTGGGAGCAAAGTATTTGAGGGTAGGCCATGCTGCACCTCTAGTGACCTAAGGGTAAAAACACACCAAATACAAACACCAACACCAACGTTAACCAGACTGTATAATAAAACACGTTTGCAATGACAAACATCAGCTATGTGCAACTTTCCTCTGGCATTAGCATTAAGAGAGACGAGACGAGTGCACGATAAAGACAGAGGAGCCAAGAACAATGAATGATAAATGCATTAAAAATAGGTTGATGTAGATTGTGGACATCCAGACCTTTTGAAATTTACTTCAAAATAACATTTTCAAGAATAAACTTAGCTAGTCATCTATCTATCTATCATCTGACTGGCTCCAGTCATTTAGTTAAAAATAAAAGGTAACAGTACGACTTAAACCAATAGAACCACCAGATGGCAGCAGAGGACAGTTTCAAACAACCTCATAAACAGACAGTTCTGCTTGTTTACTCCAACCAGCCTTGGATGAACCAACAGCATAAAGCCTTAAGACACAGAAGGACAATCTGGGTGCGTTTACAAGGATGTATGTGTGTATAAACGGATGTCATAATGCGATTATAAACGTTACAAATATGAAAGTTTAACTGGAATGTAGTTACATGTTTCGTTCTCCGACATCTTCATCAGTTCGGGCAATAGGAGTGTAGTGTATAAAGTGCAACAGGTGTAAATAAAATAAATATCAGCGTATGGTAAATGCACCGAAACATTACACCATGATCTTTGTAATTAACTTTTCTATCCCGCCAACTCTATGGTCTTCACGCAAAAACCTACTACATACCAAAACGTTGGTCCATGTCATGAGATATTTGCCCTTTTCAATACAACTAACAAGTATTATCTTTTGCTTATTGAGATGTGATAAAGCTTTTATTATCCTCCCCATTTATGCTTTCCATCTTGCAACGCTGTTCTCAACGTGGCAGAGGTACCACAACATCAACATAGTTGCTGGGAAAGTATCCTGATTTTCCATGGAGTTTTCCCTCGAACCAGTTCTCATCAATTCGACTGACCAAAGTGATGATGTCACCCTCCTGAAAGCCCAGCTCTCCGTCGTTCTCTGGCTCGAAGTCATACAAAGCTTTACAGCATGGCTCAGCTGCAGAGAGAGAGAGATACATAAAGGGAGGAAGAATGAACAAATACAGTCTTTTCTTTTAGTTTTAGTGGTCAAGAGTCTGACAACGTCCCTTAAAAAGCTTAGCTTCAAAAGGACAGTATTAGAGGCAGTGAGAAACCCCTGTAATTCAAAATAAAATAAATAATCTAACAGGACTCTGGACTACACCCCAAAGCCGAAGTCATTCAAAGGAGAGATTATGAGGCGGCTAGTTACCAGTGTGAAAAAGAACTCGTCTGAAACTCAAAATCACCACAATGATTCCAACCAAACATTCAATTCCAACCATGAGGGCATAGAACAACCCTCTGATTACATCTGTAAAATAAACCATGAGGCAAGCAATGATTGTTGAGGTTCAGAAGTTTCATCAGTCAGTGACCAGGCTGTCAGTTACACACAAACAAGCTACAAAATAAATGTTCTGACTTAGTTGAATATCGGTTGGTTTCAAACAGATTGTTTAAGCTTGTATGTCCCTTCAGCCTTGGTCAGATGAGAATGTTCACACTCCAGTAAGTCTCACCTGATCCTGTACAGTTGACCAATAACACCATTTAACGTACTTGACCCTCTGATAGACATGCATATAGCGCTTTGTACACGGATGTGCAACAGACTGAGTGAAAGAAGCACAATTGTCCAGTTTGTGACATATTCATCTGACCACTCACTCCGCTTGCCCTTGGTGGAGTTTCGCTGGTAGGATGGACCCTGATACTGTGTTGGTGCTGGTTAATGTCACACAATGAAAAGACACATCAGTCTTACAAATGACACTGGCTCTCTCATTCACTCACACACCTCCTTTCGAGAACAGGACCTCCACACGCAGCCAGACTTGATGCTCACAACATGACTTTACCTTGAGCGTAAGCTGGAGGGCTTGTTGCAGGCGGTGAGTACCCTCCATTGGACTGTTCTACGTCTTCAAAGTCAAATGCTGGTCTGGGTTTGGGTGTGTATTCACGCCGTGGACGATTCTGAGCATCAGTCACTCTGCACACAATGAAAAGCATAACGAGAGCTCAGCATATATAATTTGAATTATAGTGGCATGGCTGAATAAGCTTTTATATAGATAGAACGGTTGGGGATTTTCCTGACCTTTCTCTCAGTTTGTCAGAAAGCTCCTCCAGTATCTGAGAGGCCTGTCTGTGGTACTGCACCAGAGACTCCACAAAAGAAGACAACTGACTCACCTGCTCCACCTACATGCACACACACACAAAAATTATTATAGACCAAGACACATAAAAGACCACGATTAGTCAGTGTCTAATCATTTGTTTCTCATTATGTCGTAGTCGTTCCTTAAAACAGCGCCTCTCAAAAGCTTGAACGCAACAGATATGACAACAGTAAATGCCAAACAATACAGGTCTGACAAGTCGGTCATGTTACTGCAAGTCACCACGAAGAGAAAAGCAAAACACAGTATGTCTGTTAGTACATAGCCTCTGTAAAGAGTGCTCGCTTTCCAGTTTGGCCAAAAAGAAGTTCAAATTAAATCATTAAATTAATACATCATAATAAAACAGGCCTATGTAACCAGTGCCTTTGATGAGGCATTTTTAAATGAACACTTACTTACATCATTACTCCAGTAATGAGGCCTTTTACCCCTTCAAGAGAAACTAAACTTGGGCTACTGCCCAATATGCAAGCTACTGAAGTATCCAAGCATTCAAACCACACTGAATTCTTTCTTAGGGTGTGTCAATCAAATGTAGATGCCCTACTGGCCCAAACCATTCACCTGGAAATTTTAGTTAGATCATTCTCAGTGAACTACAGGTTTAGCAACCGATGGGACCGACACGTTTTTTAACTTGGCACACAGCAAAAACAAGCCCAACAGATTCCAGCTGGCCATCTGCAATGCAAAGTGAATGCACTTCAGACTACCGCTACTCACATCTGTTTCCAGTAGGTTGTGCATGGAGCTCTCAGCCATCTCTTTGGACTCATGGAACTTCTCCAAGGCCTGCCTGATCTCTTCATCATGAATTTTACCCTGGCGTTTCTTTTTATAGTCGTAGTCCAGACGACGACCCTCCAGCTTCTTCAGGTGGTGCTGTGGGGATGCCATAGTTTGGGAGAATGGTGGAACTATGCAGCAGTATGTCACTATCACTTGTTAATGTTTGTTTGGGGCAAACAGCTTTTCCATTAGTGCGATTAAAACCCTGTGTTATGCATCTAGACTGTAAATACTGTAGAGCTCATTAGGCAGGGCCACGCCTGTGCATGCTGCCTCATTCGTTTTACCTGAATGTCTTTGATATCCTTATCAGCAATGCCCTGAAGTGGGTCAATAAAGTTCTGTTTCACATCAATATCCAGAGAGTCCTTGACCTCAGCCAGTCTCTTCATTGTGTCCCCTACATCTACTAGAGCCCCACCTGTGAGAGACAATAATACGGGGTAGGACATTTTGAGCAATGCCAAAAAATATAAGAAAATGTTCTTACACTCTGTATCTCATGCTTACTTCAAAGTTCTTACCAAAGTTGGTGTCCTCGCCCATATCCCGTCCGTACTTCGTCATGCATTCCCCTAGGAGGCCCTCAGGCTGGGGGTAGCCTGGACTCCTCACCTGTCCACGGATTTTGGAGACTGTGTTGAGCATGGAAAGTTTGGTCCTTGTTGCTGGGTTGGGCTGGAGGTACTCGGATGTTTTATTGAGGACATCTACCACTGCTTTGCTGGTAATGTCTGCTTTCTGATAACACAGGTATGGGAGATGTGGGAGTATTGGTAAATACAACATGTGCATATACTAAGTATGTACGTTTTTGACACTATGATCATATCAATACAATACTTTGGTTTGACAGCACAATATCTGAATATGCGATATTTTGCTTACCAAATAAACAAAGCTCTTCTTGGAAATATATAACTTACCCTTTCAAGGTCCCTAAAATCTTCATCCAGTTTGGTCCCTTCTGCACCACCAACCTTTTCGCTCATCAACTGTGACCAAAGAACAAACCAAAAAAGGACTTGACTGGACTCACTGTATATACTAGTCCTTCATGCATCACCATGACAAAGTAGACATTCTTTACTTGGTCCGTGGGCACTGTCATCAATATGAACGCTTTTGTTGATTGTTTACACACTCACTGGCCTTTTTATTGGGTACACAAGTATAATCTATCTACTAATTATTAATACAGAAAGCCAGCCATTAAGTCTAGTTTACAAGTTATAACTTCTGGTCGAAATAGTAGAACAATCTATTATAATAAACCGAAGTTCAGGAGCATAGTGGATCTAGGGCTAGAACCATACTTTTAAAACCTCTCTGTTGATGGTTTCTTCTACTTTAATACATTCTCGACTTCATCCATTTTCTTTCAGCCTGTTGAACACTGATTTTAAAATGCAAGACACATCAGTTTTTCCCCTCAAACAGAGAATGAACTTCGTTAATGTTGCATGAGGAAATCACATTTTTTAAATTACACTGTCTCTCTACCCGGAGCCCTCGCCTTTTTCCAAGCCGGCCTGCACACACAGCAGTTTCCTACACTGAAACCACATCCATGGATACTTCTCCTAAACATACATGGTAACTTCATTTTTCCCTCCCTTGCCAACTCAAATCCTCACATGCTACACACATTTCTTCTCTCACCTAGAGCAGCCAAGTCTAAAACCTCCTGTACATTTGGCTGGCAGACTAAGAAAGGAGTCACCGTATGTGTGCATGTACTCGTCCTGAACTACATGCAGCTGCACCACACTGCACATAAAACTCCATGACCAGGTGGTGTCATCTAGCTCTGTAGTTAGTTAAATGCCCCAGACTGAGTCTATGAAACATTTAGTGGCTCTAAAATTGACCCACGCATCCAGGTTCATTTCTAGGCCCACACACTCTCTAATTATGAAGTCTAATATACATGTTAATAGCAGTTCAAACTCTTGGTACCAGATGTGAAGTGGTGATACGTTTATCTGAGGCACGCAGATGCATACTTGACACACTACCTGGCTCCACATTTTCCAGCTGGAATTTTTTTTATTAACACCACCCAATCCGTCGTACTCTGGAACTCATACGCTTCGATATAGTAATAGATGATTATGTAATAAAGTTATAATAAAGTTATTAGTTAAGGGAACATGCATAATGAAGGCTTATCACACGGCAACGTCCTTCTCTTTGATCTGAGAAACTAATACTACATGTTATGTAGTAGAGTGTCTTGAATATTTATCAGCAAAACTGATTATTGTTGTTATGTTATACGCATCATGTGGTTAAAGTTAAAGTGTATGTTCCAGTAATTAAGGTGTTCATAGGTCTTCCAAACAAATTTTAGTGGAGTTCATATTGCTGTGTTCACAGTGAAGTGACTAAATCTGTCACTACTGGTTTACTTAAAAACCAGAAGCTGGTTTGGGCAGAATTTTCTCATTGGTGGGATTCCATTACCATTAATAATTGTACACACCCACTCAGCAAGGAACACGAACTTGCAAAAATCCAAGCAATGTTGGTGACACACAGACTACGGTCAATACTCTACTACAACAGACACGTTACAAAGTCAGTTTGTTGAAACAATTTGATTCCTTTGCTCAGCTTCTAGTGTTAAGTGCAGTCCACGAGTTCTACTATACACATGTAGGAGAAATGAAATGTAGAGACAGCTGAGCACAGATCAGGCCAGTAAAGCGGCTGAAAAGACACTTGCGGGTATTTTATGATCACACATATACTGTAATTTGAACTGTGCCATAACCACAACACACTGGCAAATGTGTGACACGAGTGTTTTGAAAACACGGGGTCTAAATGTAGCTGGAGACGACCAGACAAGCAATTCAGTGAGTTGGCAGCTTTTATGAACCGCTCAAAACCAGGAATCCATCATTTGATGGCGGCCTGAAGCGACTGAAAGGATTTTATACTGTCACCGACTCAACACCTGCAGGTAAAAGTCAACGTTATAGCGTTTAACTGAAATAATAAAAAAAAGAAATAAAGAAGTAAAGTTCAATAAACATTTACACATTTACGACACATCTCAGCGTAAACATTAAAGTTCTACATTCTGGTATAGAATTCCGATTTTAATTCTAACTGACGTTAACCAACTTAACAACCGCGTTAGAATATGAAGGATTTTAACCCAAGGGCTCGTTGGGAGGTGGACGTTACCTGCTCATCACAAGCCCTCGCAGCTTTTAACAGTATAGCTGTTCTTGATTTAAACGCGTTAAAACGTCACAATAACAACATGTTGCTCTAATAAGCAACGTATTTCGACCCTTGTTTCGTTCTGGCTAACCCAGTACAAGCAGCTTAGCGCTTGTGGCTAAGTGTTAGCTAAACTACGGGCTAATGTTAAAAGTCGCTTTTACCTGGCTCGCTTTGTAAAACTGCTTCTTGAATCCCGCGACGGACATCTCGCACGGTCTGCTTTTCCACTCCGACCTCGACAAGAAACGTGTTTTTGAGCGCTAATGTGTGAGTTTGTACCGGACTCTGCAGCAGCACAACTCTCCCAACTTCGTACCGTGGATGGGAAACTTTCCAGGCAAACCGCAACTTCCTGGCCTCAGCCTTAAGTGGGAGGGTCCGCGGTGGATCCGCGGTAGTTCCCAAGCCTCGAGGGTAGGCGCAAGAACGTCGGAGAGGTGGGTTTTTGAAACTGGGGCCAAGTAAAGAAACGTGAAAAATAGCTTGAGGGGCTGAAGGTTAACGTAGTGAGTGAAATATACACATCGAAACAAACAGACTTCTCCTCCAACCAATATCTGCTCCCAAGTTTTGGGATCTAACGCAAAGGCGCTTCATCCAGATGTGTGAAGTGGCTAAAACACAAAATCCTTTAGTTTTTCAATTGGAACAAGTTGGAGCTGTGATATGTAAATCACTGACTTAATGCCGCTGTGTTTGCACCTCCATGCTGCTTTTGTGAGGACGCTTACTGACATAATGGGATCTCCAGGTCTTATTCCTAACCATCAAAACAAAGCGACCCTAACCCAGCCCCAAGACGTTTTCAACTCTTTAATGTCTTTCAAAAAGCTTGCAGGAATTGTTGCGCTAGCCAGGATATCTTTAGTTTACTGTGGTTTTCACCTGCGTGTTGTCAGTTTGCTATTTTTACTTTCTGTACTTTCCATTCACTCCAACCCATTGAGGCAGATGAGCCTGGTGGTGCAGGGGGTTTCTTCTGTTAAAGGGAGTTTTTCCACTTTGCCGTGGGAGGCCTGTTGGTCTTTTCTTTTTCTTTATTAATATAAAATGTAGGGCGGCACGGTGGTGTGGTGGTTAGCACTGTCGCCTCACAGCAAAGATGAAGGTTCGATTCCCGGAGGCGACCGTGGGCCTTTCTGTGTGGAGTTTGCATGTTCTCCCCGTGTCTGCGTGGGTTTACTCCGGGGTCTCCGTTTCCTTCCACAGTCCAAAGACATGCAGATAGGTCAATTGGAAAAAAACTGCGTAAATTGCCCGTGTGAGTGTGTGCGTGACTGTGACTTGTCTGTCTATATGTGGACTGGCAATCTGTCCAGGGTGTACCCTGCCTCTCGCCCATAGCCAGCTGGGATAGGCTCCAGCCCGCCCGCGATTCCTCTTCGGGGAATAAGCGAAAGGAGATGAATGAATGAATGAATAGAAAATGTAAGTTAAATACAACATGGCAATGTATGCTTCCTACTGTGGTAAATAAGTCAACAGCTACAAAAAGCATTAGAATAGATCTGCGTTTGAACACTTTGTCCAATTCCTGCTTAAAAAGTAAACAAAAACACTTCAAGCTTAAGTACTAACAGCGTGTTTCATTTAGAATAAAAGTTACTTTTTATTTTCATCAGCTATTGACCCAATTGCTTCATTCACACGTGATCAGTGATTTTAGAGAGTTAGTTTAGAGAGCCAGTCTGTAGACTGCACAGTAGAGCTATACTGTATCAATGTGAAAGCAAATGTCAGTATATAAAAAAAAGACAACCGACTGGTTTAAAAGAAAAAGAAACCATTTATTACATTCTCAAACCACATATAATGTATCCCATTGGACAACAATATTTATTGAGCTGCGTGACTCAGTTACTCTTGGACTAGTAATATACCTCTTGTACATTTTGTCATACAGGGAAAGAGCAGGAAGACAAACTATTGTTTTTGTTTGTACTTTTCCCAATCTTTCGTTGATTAAAAAAAATAAACCACTGACTTTACAAGACAAAAAGTGGAGACAGGTAACGAAAAAGGTGGATAAAAGACTGACAAATAAATGAAAATCACAGCAAAAGAAACATTTAAATCCAATGACGAAATTCATTTTGAACTAACCAAGTCTTTTTAAAATCCTATGTCTCGTAAATTTGATAGTATAATATTAGGACATACAAGAAGGGCTTTGACACTTTGTGAGTAACATTCACAAAAATAGAACTTACGTCCACAGTGATTATGGTTGTGGGTCTCATCTTAGGTGCAAAGGTGTGAGGAGCACAAGGCTTAAAGACAACACTGGTAATAAAGGGACAGGAGGTCACAGCCAGCTCCCTGAGTGGCGAACGATAGGTCCGCGGACTCTGCTCAAGAACTTCACAGCACCCCAGGTAAGACCTTGTCATCATGATCATCCTCTCAGTGCTATTACCACTATCTGAAAGCTTGGTTATGTTGTTTATGTACAGCTATGATAACCTTGCGTGATACAGATGGAATAAAAAGATAAACTAACAGAATGAGAATGAGAATTGTTAAGTCTTACTGGCATCGTGGCCCAACTCAGGGGGGCAGCTGGTAGCTCTGTCTGGCCTTAGATTAGTGCCCAGTGAGAAAGAGGAAAGTATAAGTGCTTGACTTGTGTTGGGTTTGGGACTGAAGGAGAGAGAAACAGCACATGTACAAAATAATACAGTTGCTCCCACCAGCAAGGAGGGATTATGATACATATTATGGACCATCGTCATTACGGCCTTTAACCACCTGAAACATATGAAGTGAAAGACAGTTACACTACACCTACTCTTCTAAGTGCTGGTTGAAACAGTTGGGGAGTTGCTGTGGGTCCCCTTTTATTATACAGTTCATGAAGTCACCTTTCGCCTTGCTTTCTCTTTTCCCCAGAGTCCTATTTGTCCTTTCGTTCCTTCAGGCGGGGAGGGCAGCGACAGCGCAGGCCGAGCGCTCTCAGTTCACGCGGTTTATGCGTTTAGACGAGGGCAGCGTTTCCCCCCCACACACACACACACACCTTTGTCCGGGTACGCCGTCGCTCCCTGCTGCGTCGCACGTGCAACAAATGTCCACCCGAGTGCTTGCGCGAAGACCGTGCCAGCAACGTAGGGTCGTTGCCACGGAAACCTGAGCATACTGTCAAGAAGGGAAAAATATTCCAGAAAAGATTTGAGTCCAAACATGAGCTTTTCTCACGGATCCATCTTGTTTTCTTCTTGGCATCTTACTATCCACCTTTCTCTCCCTTTCTCTCTGTCCTGAACTCACACACTCAACTCTCATACACTATTATATCTCTATTATGACTATTTTATAGTCACCTATTTACATTCTTATTTAAAATATTTGTTTATAAATGTGTATATAAATTAAAGATAATTTCATCTTGTCCTGTCTCTAAGTGGCATTTACAAGGAAGGGGTGAATGGGACTGAGGTTTCTCATTGCAATACAAGAGCCAACAAAAAGGCAGCACCAAACACCGTCTAAATGTGTGTGACACTAGTTCTGAGCTGATAAAGGACGTCAGCCTAAGCCGTGAGTCATAGCTGTGTGTGTTTTCATATCAAGAGGAAATGACTCATGATCTTGGTCCCTAAGTGATGGTCAAGATTATTGTCTGTGTGAATACACATGGGTACCATCCTGAACATTAATATAGAGAGAAAAATTGGCTGAACGCTATATGAACAGTGAGATCTGTTAAGCAACACAAACTATTTCTGAGACTAGGAGTAAACCTCTGCCTCATAGTGGCAGGGTTGTACATTCACGGTTACTGGGTTCTGCCTTGTGCACTGGTGCTTAAAAAGGTACATTCATTACTGGCTGAGTGACCCACGGAGGATCTGATGTTAAAGTGTTACAGCTCGGATCTGCTCGCATGCTAGGCCGGTGCTGTGTTGGTGTTATACTATGATGCTCATCTGCTTGTTTTTCATGCTACAATGTGCAGAGAGCCATGAGCACGTGTGGTCTGTAGTGTAAGGTGCTTTGCCTGCTGGGAAAGTGAAGGACTACTTTGATCATCAAGGGAGAAGGAGTATCTAAAATCTGGGATTGTCACTCAGTTGCTGGTTGTTGAGCTTCAACATCTCTGTCCTGCTCTGTCTCTCCTTCTGCTTCCCTACCTCTTAACACACTCTCTTCTTCTCTGTTGCTTGTCTATCTGCGTGCCTAGCTGTCGGTGGAGTCCGGCAGAGACAGCTCGCTGCCAAACACTTCCCGGTACAACGGTGGGAAGCTGTAGGCGGTCTCCGGGTGGACCAGACGGAAAAACTCCAGTTTATCAATGTGGAGATTGCAGATAGACTTCATTACGGGCAGCTTGGACACCATCTGTGGGGGCATCAAACACACACACACACACAGGTCAGCGTCTTTGTGTTGTGTCTGTGTGTGTACAGATGTGTTGATCTGTCCGTCTTTACCTTGTCCAGCTTCTCGTCAGAAGCCTCGCTCTTCTGAAGACTGTGCTGCAGAGCCAAGTAGACTTTCTCCTGAAGTTTCTGAACCTTTTGGCCTTCTGTTAGCCAGGGTCGATCTACATGCAGGAAAAGGTTCAAACGCTTTAAATTACATATTATATATCTATATGTTCTAAATATACTGTAATATTTGTAACATGAAAACAAATCTTCAGGTAACTGTATTCTTCCTTTTAAATGTTGTACGAATATAATCTATTTTGTTTTTGTTGACCTTGAGAAACAGGAACTATATTGACCAAAGTCAGGGGTGCAAAACAAATGTTCTGGGTACTGTTACGCCAAACACATGACAAAAGGTGTCATGTGCTATATTTGCAGAAGTTGTGCAAGTCAGGCTCAAAGTTAAAATACTACAAAGGCATGTGAAGGTTTTGTGTCAGTATTGTCAGATTTGAGGTATTTACAGTGAACGACTTTGATGGAAAACATCTCTTTGCATTGTTGGATATCCATATACTGTACGTTTGCTAATCGAACGTTTATGAAAGTTGGGGGTGTTACTCACCAGGTGATAGAAGGACGGCAGCGCTAAACAGAGCCATCTCCTCGTCAGACAGCTGTAGACGACAGAGTCCTTTTCCAAGGTCAAAAACTGCATTGACCAGGTCGTCACACCCTGTACGAAGACGGCAAAGTTATTAGCTCCCTGTCAAAAATACAGACGAGTGATTCCTGCTTAAGGAGATGCAGCTGACTGCATCTTCTGAAATGAGACAACTCTGGGAACTGTGCCTTTAATGACATCATCATGCTGCTTGCAGCTGTGTTAAATAGTTAGTTTTTTCATTTTCCCATTACAGTGTAATACTTTCTAGCTCTGGTGACACTGAAGATGATTCCAATTACTTTACTTGAAGCTTCTAACGACCTGCTGAGATTGAAGCTGACTGTCTGACAGACAGAGTTACAGATAGAGTCAATTAAAGTAATGGATCACGCTGGCCAGTGTAGAGTTGGGTCTGTAAGCTGTCAATACCTAATGAAAAACAGTGGGAGCCTTGGCATTTTCCTACCCAGTACACTTTCCAGCTTACATAAGCAATAACAAGCCGCTTTAATGTGCGACACTGACAATTATCTGAATGTTTTTTTTATCTAGAGCTTACACAACTACTTCCCCATGTGATCCTCACCAAGTGCTTTGAAGAACTGAGCCGAGGCGAACTTTCCATTGAAGAAAATGGTGCTGTTGTTGACGTTGAACGCTCTGCACATACGTATGAGGAGGACCTCCAGACAACCTGAAAGGGCATCCACAAATAGAGGCAAAGGCATGGAGAGATGGAGAAAGAAGAAGGAGGAGGAGGAGGAGGAGGAGGAGGAGGAGGGGGAGGGGGCAGACAGAAAAGGCCCGAGATACTCCAACATGCACAAAACACACAACAACATGTAAATAATTTTGACCCAGTTTGGGGCACAGCATATATAAGACATTTTTGAACCATTTAAAAATCAACAGGATGACATTTTTTAAAAAGTTCAAAACATTTACACAAAGTAAACGCATTGTCCAATATATGCATTCAATGTAAACAATAAATGTGTGTGTTCATAACATATAGAAAAAGAATCAGGCCGTTCTCCCAGTGTGTTGTCCCAATGTGCATATTTGTTCAAAACAACAAAAACAGACGGTAAAACAGGTAAAGGCAGAAGGTTGGAGACAAAAAAAACAGGAAGGAACTAATGTTAGCAAGTTTCAGATTTTATGTACTTGCCAAGAATGAACTGAATTGATTCTTTGATATTTAGTGTTTTAGGAGCGTGAACTGACCTGCTTTCAGCAGTATAATCTGGTCGTTCTGGCACAGGTCCATGAAGCCAGCAATGCGTTTCGCAAACTCCACCACATACTGGATGGCGTTGGTGATGTGGTGTGCACACTGCTGCCACATCCACTCGGCTGACTGAGAAATGACACAATAATGTGAATTCTATTGTTAAAGTTCTAATTATAGAAATACAACATCTTCCTACT
Organism: Macropodus opercularis; assembly: GCA_030770545.1. Taxonomy (NCBI): domain Eukaryota; kingdom Metazoa; phylum Chordata; class Actinopteri; order Anabantiformes; family Osphronemidae; genus Macropodus; species Macropodus opercularis. The sequence goes on from CM061105.1 coordinate 5,770,827, forward strand.
TATTAAAACAGGAAGTTCAGCTAAAACTCTTTTCGTTTATTCTTCTTATTTATCGTTTATTCTTTCCAATGGCAGTAATACGAAAGTATGTAATAACTTGCTGTAAACACCTTGTTCTGAAAAGCTCGCGTTTCCTCAGGTGCGTACTGTACCCAGGTGAACCGCTTCATGTCTTCGGCGCTGTACTGGCACGTCTCCAAGTGAGACTTTAAAATGCTCTGAGTGATGCGCTCTGTGACAAATAACACACACATAGTTCAGTGTTGTCCCACCCAGGTTATCTGAGGTGGCAGCAGATCTGTTTAACGCGATTTTAACTCAACCAATGTGAATATAAAGAGCTGCTCTGCGTTTCATATCCACCTCTGACAATCCCAACAAAGCTGACAGCTAATGGCTTATTAGCTTATCCTAGAATATCAGTATATTTCCCACCTCCTGCCCTTAGTTCAGAAGCAGTTACAATATGTATTTTCTGATTCCTATAAAAGTCCCCAGAGCCTTTTCAAAGCCTTTTTGCTGTTTATTGTTGGCTGCCAAGTAAAACCTGTAAAAAAATGCAATATAAATAAATGTTATATTCTGCAAGGCCTCCTGAGACATCTCTTAAAACACCTCTGCTGCTTTGCGTCTATAAATATCACTTTGTCACTTTTTCTATCTGTTATTGTCCCACTGATTAAAATCTACTGTGTTCTTCACAATTAAGACAAAAATAATTATCATAATTTGTACATTTTAACTGCACAAACTCATACTGTGCTGCCTTTCTATTTCACTAGCAGACCTTTTGTTGTTTCATTAATCATGTTCTAATCGTGCTGTTATTAAAACACTTCCTAAGACTGTAAAACCAGTTAAGCTAAGTATGAGATTTGTTATAAAAACAGAACAATACAAATAAAGCTAAGTAATCCTGGTTCTCTGGCCACTTTCAAAGACCATAGGCTTTTCCAATACTTCTAGCGTTTTGATACGGCAGTAAAGAACTCACCGAGCTCTGTTACTGAGCAGTCGTCAGGCAGGGAGTCCAGCAGCGCATTTGTGTGTCCCAGCAGCGGATGTGTGGGAGAGTGTGTATGCGGGAGCTGGATCCCGTTGCTATCCGCCCCATCCAGCATAGTCTGCTGTGGGGAATTCTGATTAGACAAGGATGAGGATGAGGAGGAAGAAGAGGACGAGTTGGAGGTGTTCCCTGCGCTGGCTCCTCCACCTCCACCGAGCAGCTCCAAGCTGCAGTACTCGCTGGCCTCCTCGGGGGTCAGCGGCAGGTCAAACAGGTCGGGCAGCGCCGCGATGTCGTCCAGGTCGCTCAGGGTGGAGCTGGAGCCCCTGCTGCTGTAGGACCGGCTCAGACCCTCTTCGCCGTCCTCTCCGCCGACACCACAGACTGCATCGTCCCTGGCTAAGGACAGAGCTGTGGAGACCCCACCTTCAGAGCCCACGCACTCCTGCGACTTCTGGTGCTTCTGAACCTCAGCATAAAGGCTGTCACGCTGCTTCTTGGACATACGGCCAAACTTCACGGCTGCAGACAGATGACACAGTTACAGGTGAGACTAACAGCGTAATAACGCTACTGACTGGTGAAAGGACGCGTTTAAAGGCAGTACGGGGGCTTCCGGGTGCATTTACCATCTCTGCTCATGCCCAAAGCCAGACACTTCTGTAGGCGGCAATGCTGGCAGCGGTTACGGTTAGTTCTGTCAATCAGGCAGTTCCTCTGGCGAGAACAGGAGTACATGGCATTGTTCTGCTGGCTGCGACGAAAGAAACCCTGGACACACACAAACACAAATACGCAACTTTATATAAATGGCCGCACACTGTACAAACACACACTGTTTTCAATAGTATGTAATACTACACACACACATACTATAATATGCTGTGTGCTCCCTCCTCACCTTGCAGCCTTCGCAGGTGATGACTCCATAGTGGATTCCTGAGGACTTATCCCCACAGATCTTACAGGGGATGACCTCAATCTGAGCTGCAGGGCCAAGAAATGAGAGCGGTCAGAAAGCTGCTGCCACTTTGGCTCGAACATACACAGAAGCGTGTTCAAGTCAACTTCTGCTGGGTGAACAGCAGCAGTTACGGTTTTATTCTGCTTGAGCACAGAAACCTTCGTGTCAAAACACTGTAAACACTCCCACGACAGCAAAACAAAGTATTCTTTCAAGCCCTATTATCTACGCTTTGCAGTCGTCCTCTTTATGGCGCTTTACAGCCTCTAACCTTTGCTGTGTTGTTCAGTCTTCCTGAAAAGCACCGTATAAATCATACTTTATTACAATTAAGTAATGATTAACACACTCTAGACGCAGAAGCAGATAAATGCATGAGTCAAATGTACTTTGCACCGGTGTGATCCTTAAAAAACAAACATCTCACGTACAGTAATTGATATTCAACAATGTGGCACTGAATCAGTCACGTATTTCTGCTTTGTCGCACATTAAGAACACACAGCACTGGGGAAGATAACTGAGCTTGTCTGCCCCCTGCATGTGGGCCCCCATGACGGAACAGAATACACAAACAGACAGAGAGTCACATGACACTTGCACATCTGACACACATACAAAGAATCCTTCTGTCACGATTGAGCAAACGACAGCTACTACACCATAGGATAGTTGGTCTCTGGTGTATGGAAAAGCACTTAGTTCAATGTGATTGAAGAAGAATTGTTGTTCTTAGGTACCGGAAAACCCAACTTTCCACTTTTCTCCTTTAAATGACTCGTTCGACTGTCTCTTCTGTAAGACTGTTGACTAAAATACTCCAACTGATCAGGGCAGCTGCAGGCATGCGATGGAAAAATATCTCCCTGCTCCCCCTCCCTTCCTCTCTTTCTCTCAGGTTCCCCTCCTCCCCTCCCTCCTCTCTCGATTATATAACTCTCATCTGCGAGCATTCCTCACAACACTCATTCGGTTGGCTCACTATAGCAACACTGACGGCCCCGCCTTCCTCGCCGTCTCCTCCTGCCACTGGCTGAGCGGCGCTCGCAGCCTCCTCGCTATTGGCGGAATCAGCTGTCGCCGCGGAGCCGGAGCCTGTCAGCCCATGTGGATGCTCTGTCCTACTGACACACTTTCCCACTGCAGGGGGAGAGGGGGGAGTGAGTCAGGCGCGGTCCAGGCTCTCCGCAGACCAGTTTTAAGGTGGAGCGGAACAATGCTCAGACTTCCCCATGTAATGGTTCCCAGAAGATTTATAGCTTGCAACATAAAAATTGGCTGCGTTACATAACGGCACAAATTAACAGAGGGAGGCAACGATTAAAAGCCTAGAAAAACTCCACTAACCAGCCGAGTTACCATGTAACACAGATCATCACTGATTTCCCAAGAGGCCTCTTCTAATGTGAGAGGTATCATCTATAATTACAATAATGACCCTGTTTTAATACCTACTGTAGAAGACACTGGAGTTGACTAACAGCCCATACTGTACTTCACTACAGTGCCAACCAGACAAACCCTGAACATGAATGTCAGCTATTCACCCCTCAAAACACACACACACACACACACACACACACACACCTCCCCAGGCTTTGACATTGAGCTTCTGCATCAACTGGTTCTATTCTCATCCTGCGCCGAGAGCCAGAATTAAACAGACACCAGGCCGCTCGCCCCTGCTGGAAGGACCACGCGGACATTTCTACCCCATCCTCTCTGCGGAGACCCAGACACAAGCCAGAGACAGCAGAGACGTTCATCCCCTTACTACTAAACAGCCAAACATCCAAAACGGCAGAAAGTACAGTAAAATACCGAACCAGCTAAAACGTGATGCACTTACTTATCACTGTGAGACTTTATTTTGCTCAATAAAAACATCACATACAAGGGATCTACATATAAGACTCAATGACAGCATGAATGCACTTGCAGAAGTTACCTAAACAAAGTAAATATGACACATTTAACTCTTTAACAAGGCAGAGAGCAAGAGAATCCAATGTTGAAACTAATATTTTAACCTTGAATTTCACCGCTGACCTGCGCTTAAACACTCGTCTGAGGTATCTGACCTCTAGCTCCCCAGAGAGCGTGAGCATTCCGAGCAGATCAGAACCAGCCCTGCTTTTTAATGACATGATGTATGAGGTCAGCGTGCAGCTCCGCACGTTTATTACCTGCTGACACGCTCAACAACGGAGCTCGCGCGCGGGCGAAACGCAATAAACGAGGTGAAGTTACGCAAACGACAAACAACAAGCGGCGCTGGTGCTTTCGTGTGGCACACCCAAGCCTTCACACCAAATAAACTGGGAACAACACACTTTAACAGCTCATCTGCACACACGGGGGGCCCCAGCGTGTTTATCAGCCAGCTAAGTGTGTAACCTTGTTATCTTCAGAAGAGGCTAATTCAGTGAGGGTGGGGCACAGAGAGGCAAAATCACTGACTTTGTCCTTCCAACTGTTCACTTACTGGTATCTAATGTGGAACACACAGCCAATAATTTACCAACAGGAGGTTCTGGGTAACTGTATCAAACAATCAGTGTGTCAGTAGCGTGACAACGAGGAAAAGATGAAGCTCCACCACCATCGCACACACACGCTCACTGCACGCCAACACACACGCTTCCACACGCAGCACTTCCCCTTTGAACAATTTAATGACCTGCAGTAATACAAGGACACGACGTTTGCGTTTGATTATGAGCCTCAGTTACGGTAACGCACCACCTGCCAGCGGCCCCGTGGAAGCTGGTGCATTCGAGGACTGCATGAACGGCATGAAAAGCCGCGGTCAGCAAGGGGCCCGGCCTTGCGCTTGATCTTACACATCAGCAATGCTGAAACACTTGTTTTGCCAGGCCTCACAGTGGGGTGTGGGAGCAGCACCACAACAATGCCCTTCAATTGTCCCAGTATGCCCTTCCTCATGTTTTAGTACCGATTATTTAGATTTTTTTCCCCAACCAACAATCTTCCTCATTCTCAACACGGGTTGCTCTCACAACAGATTTTTAATGTAGCCCTCTGGTAATGAAATGACTTGATACTTACACTTCACACACCCTTGCTGTCTGCTTGTTGTCACATTCAAATCAACATGCTCGACTTTTATAAGATGCAAATACCAGAGTTGGCAAACTCTGACCTCTTTTAACTGATGTCATGCGAGTCTTGTGATCTTTCATTGGGCCTGTATGATAAATACTAATAATTGCACACTGCTCTATTCAGTACATTGGAAATGAGGAAGTGACTTCACAACATGGTTATAAAACAGTGTCAGCGTGCCAAGACTATTGCATTGACTCAACACAGAAGACTGTGATTACAAATATGTGGTGATAGAGCTGAAGGGGCAGGTTGAATGGCTACCATACATGTTCAGCACAGGCAGCTAAGATAGGGCTGTGGTTTGTTTACATTTTGGACGTCCTGCCAGAAAGGGAACCTCCCTCCATCAGAGCCCCTCAGCCCCCCCCCCTCTCTCTTTTTTTTTTAATCTAAAATTAATTTCTTCCCCCTTGGCCTTTCTCAGAGCAAAAATGCTGAATTGCAACTAAACAGTACGAAAGACGCTGCTTTGTGCGCAGAGAAGTCGAAATTGCTGCAGTATCCAGAAGCTGTGCTTTGGTTTTACATGCAGGAACAATGAAACAATCTTTCCACTTTCAAATGACCGTGATTTGCACCTCATGTCTCTTTGCGAAGCTAAACTTTTCATCCACCTTTCATCTGCTGCACCACTGCCCAAGTTCAAGCTCAGCCCGTTTCAAGGAGCACTTCACGCGTCACAGCGCGCCCGCAACCGCACATGGCGCAGCACGTCCGGCGGCACGGCGCTTCCCGGTGCCGCTCCCCCTCCCTCCGCTACCGATGGTGGATAATGTTGGATGACATAACTAGGTCAGTGGAACAGCCAGTACACTGTACACTCACACAGTCGGCCATGCTGGCAGAGACACCACATCACAACAACGTCCTGATACGGCAACACGGCGCCGATTTATCGATCTGGAATCAAGAAACGTGTGCAAGCACCTTCAAGACTGATTTACTGATTTTTATTTAGAAAATACACAAAGTGGGTGATTAGACTTAGACTTATATAATAACAGAAATTAAATCTAAAGCAATAACGACTGAAAGCAAATGGGCAAAAAGACGCGCAGAGTTTAAGATTTGAATCCACCTGCCCAGAAACCCGAGAAGCTCCAGTTACATCTTGATTACATAATTCTAGTTTTGGTTAACAACCTCCTCCTCTTGTGCCCCCCACCCTCTCGCTATTGCATAACTCTAACATGGAGCAGCTGGCAAAATTAATGGGTCTCCCAGGTGTGAAACCCCCTCAAATGGACGAATTTGAATCATAAATTAAACTAAATTACGCGTGTGCAAAAAATAAATAAATAAATAAAAATCTCCGCTTAGTGGATGAACGCGACTGAACAAATTGGATTAACCCGTAGGATTTGAACATCACGCCTCCCGGGCCGCGTCGCTGAACTTCAGCATGCGAGCTCGGGCTGTGTGCAGCTGTAATCCAGTCAGGAGGGATTAATGCGCACTGGGAGCAAAACAGGCGCACTCCAGTCCGTGTGCGCACACATGTGGCCACGCCAGCTCCCCTCAAACCCGCACCTTCACCAAGTTCGTGCACAAACTCATATTAATGAAGGCGAAATTCACTTACCTCTCATTTTTGGTGTTTTTCTGTTTTGTCTGGGGCAGGACGACCAGAACTCGGCTACATGTGGTCACCGTACGCGACCGGAGAGTCGAGAAATAAAACGCTGGAGCCAGACTAAACTGGCATCTGTAGATAGGAATTCGTCCTGTGTGCAGACAGCTTTCGTAAAGCACGATCAAAAACAAAGAGGAGGAAAGAAAAAAAACCAACAACTAGCCGAAACTCTCGTCCTTTATCGCTCGGTCAGTTCCGAGCGAAATAAAAGAGTAAAGAAACTCGCTTTGGATCGCATCGTAATCGTCTCGTCGCGCTGTTGGGTAGATTTGGCTCAACTTTTTTTTTTTTGACAGAATAGTCCCACGGTGGAGGAGCTGTGTTCAGACCCCCCCTCTGCGTCGCGACTCTCCGCCTGCTTTCCTCTCAGTCTACCCTGCTAACCTACTTTCTCCAAGCATGGGCTCTCACATGACTTCTCCGCCGACGGCTCCTTTCGCAGTACTCGCGGGAGCGCGCCGTCGGGAGCGAGCTTAAGGTGGCTGGTACAAAACGACTGGCTGCCGGTCGCTTCTTTACAGTGCAGGAAAACGTGAAAGCACATGGGAGGCAAAAAGGAAGGTGATGAAGGAAGTTCTGCTTTAAAACACATGTCGCCAGGCGGATCCAACCTTTCCCGTATAATTTACAGTTTCATTGCACAGTGTTCTTTATGAATCTAATTAGTATTTGCTAAAAATAAAAACAAACATCTGTCTGGTAGGTCTCATTCACTTACCATTTTACTGCGTTTGCGTCAGTGGTGTTGACTTGGTTGCCTTCGTAAACTGTGAGGCTGAGTGAGCGTCTACATATTACATTTTAAAGTCTCTTCAGACATTACTGCACAGAAACACAAATTGTTGATGAATGATTAATTAAGATGGAAACGATCAGTGTTTATAGTGATGACAGTGAACGGGCTAGAGTTTTATAAATGTGCGGCTGCAAAACAAAAATTAAAATGCATCAATCTGTTTTCATGTATACGATTATAATAGACCACATCCAGGTATTTAATAAAGATTCTCTAACTCTCCTTCCTGCAAGTAAGACGGGATAGAAAACAGAGAAGTAAAGTTTGAAAAAATTACGTCACATTAAATAACCAATATCAAGTTGCTGTATTGAACGTGGACTTTTAAAATATTCATTTGTGCCTCTGCACTCCAGCGAGCTTTGTTTATTATTCTCCTCTTTATTGGTACGAATAGATTGGAAAATATCCCCGGCTGCCTTCCTGATGATTGCTCACCAGCTCTGTAGAGCAGCTGCAGTCTACACCCACTGACCTCACAAGTTTGATTCACAGAAGTCTGGTTCCTGCTTCATGTTGACATTTCTGTCCTGGGCACGTAGGAACATATCTCAGCAAGGCTGCTATAATAATTACTTCTAGTCTATTTCATTTCTCCTGTCGTTGTGTCTTCGAAACAGGTTTGAAGCTCATGCTTTCTGCTTGAATCTATTAATAACTGGGATTCGGGCTGTGATGTGAATGTGTGCTCAGGACAGTGTGTGTGTGTCTGTGTGTGTGTGTGTGTGGGGGGGGGGGGTGATGAGGAGGTGGGTGGGTGCTGTAGCGTGTGGCCTTATGATGCAATGTTCTGGCAGCGGTGTTATGAAACAGCATGAAGGCAGAGATTACTTAAACTAGGTTAGTGGAGCAGCGGAGCACTGTACAGTCGCAGCCTCTCACGGTTTCCCGTGCGCGTACACGCTCACATTCTTTTGTTTTTCCTCTCCAAACCCTGTCCTCTGCCTCTTCCCCGCTTTCACACATAGCTGCGTATCTGTGTTATTCATACACTCTTTTGTCTCCAACGGCTTGATGTTTTTATTAATACGCACATGTATACTCTTGTTGTCCTGGGCGATCCGGCATATTTTTAATTTTTTTCGGTCGCGTCTCTGCACATCTCCTCTAAAGCCCCTCTCTCCTGTGTCTCCCTTGACAACGCCAGTGACACTTTGACCTTAGCTCTTATGTAACCGCCGGGTGGCTCAGTGAGACAGCAGACAAATGAGAGAGAAAGGGAGTGGGAGGAGGGCTTCGGCTTGCCTGTGTATGTGGCAGACATTTTGTTGCCCGGTGATAAAGTAAGAGGTGAAGGAAGAGGCAAAAAATAAAAAGAAGAAGAGCTTAGCGGTGGAGAGAATGGAGGATGTTGGAGGGTTGCCAGCGGCAGCAGCATAACAGGATGAGGAGCAGATGGGGGAGGACAGGAGAAATAATACATAAATGGACGGATATTTACATCATAGGATGTGTGACAACAAGCAGAGCTGCAGCACACACACGGGGAGGTGAAATACCCTGCGTCTGTGTCCACTTTGCCTCGAATTGTCTCAGTGAAGCAGGGAATAAAGGTTGCCAAAGCAACTCGGTGATTCAGGATGACAGCCGTGTGGAGCCAGTGATGGACGGAGATGATCTCTGCAGAGAATGTTGACGTCTTTCCAGTCTACTGTGCATAGAAAAACACAGAACACTGTAATTATAATATTACCTGGCTATCATTGACGACCCAATGACACTGCGCGTATGTCTATGGGTTTGTGATTTTCCTTGACGTTGTGCTTGCTGCCGACCCTTTGGATCGCAGGCATTTTGTTGTTGTTAGAAACGGCATAAGGTTTCTCCTGACTCAGATCAAAGCCTCCTGCAGCCTCGTGACTCCCCAGGGTTGAATTTAAAGGCCTTGCTCACATCAAAGAGCCTTTGTAGGGACGAGCGACCAACTGTAACTGATTGGCTGCACATGGTTTCTGTGGCGAGGCCCATGGCCAGTCTCTCTGCTTCCATTCCAGCCTCACCGCTGTGTTGTAAAACGTTCACATGCGTCTTTACGAGTACTGGGGCAAATAGGATGCTCCCATTATACCTTTAACTCGAACGCTGCATTCACTGAATCATATGAATGTATGTTCAGATACTCGTAGCCTGGACTGTTTGTTGCAAATCCCTCCCTCCCCCCTCGTTCAGTTAATCTCCTGGTTTTCTCCTCTCTGGAAGCACCGCTAATCCACCTCCACCCCACCAACAGCGCGGAGCTGTAATCTGGAGCTGCAGGCTTTGCTGCGTCACTAGGTCAGTGTGTCAGAGTCCAAACGCCGTTCCCTCCTGTCACATCGACTCATCCTCCCGCTTTCCATGCCGTGTCTACGCTCTACCTCGAGCTTCTCTGTATTTCATCTCTCGTCTGTTTTATCTTTTCAGCTCCTGTGAACGGGACACACTCTCAGACATCTGTTTTTTTATGCTCCCAGCTTCTCGTTATCATACGCGATTACATTTGATCGAGCCTGTAAAATAGATACAATATGAGTTCATTCACAGGTCAGTAGGTCCATAATTATCTAACAGAGCTTTCGCAGGCTTACAGTACATGCCTTGAAGGAAGCTTATTCTGTTGGCTTGCTACACAGCTGAAAATGAGCTCGTGTGACGAGCAGCAGACACAGGTCTTGTCATTCATCCCACAACATCTCCACTTTGAAATCAGGGAGGGTTCGAGGCTTTAGCGCCACCTGCCCTGCCCTCTCTTTGTGTTTTGAGAGGGTGAGGCTTACATGGAAAAAAGGTGATATCACATGGCTCATGCCATTAAATGTAACCGAATCACACCCACACAGACCTGATCGAGGAAAAAAATATAGAGAATTAATGAATGTTTAATTATTCTTAAATAAATTCAAATAGGCTTGAACTTCTCAGTGTGGGCCTTGTTAAATAATCGACACCGTCCTTCTGCAAACCTCTGCCGCGCTCGAAACAGAACCTGTTGCTCTTTGCTGTGTCTACAACCGGAGTCTGTTACCTAAAGGCTCATCATTGCTGTTTGCATATGTAAGAGGTGTAATGACAGACACACGCGTACAAAGAGTTACACCTTTGTTTACATTTCTAAAGTGCGTCAAGACGTGTCCTGACAAACATAATCAACAGCAAATATCTTGCTTTGTCTTTCCCCCACCCTTCCACTCACTCGTCTCAGTTCCCGGCAAAGCAGGTTCAGTGCCCACACCCACAAACGGTTGAATAATGGGAGAACGCTGAGGTGCTTCTAATTTCATAGCCACTGCATTATTAAACTACATGACTGATTAAGGAGCGACCGTCATCACCGCAGTGGGCTTTAAAAGTACAGCTCGTCGAGGAAGAACTGCCTCCTTATACGTGTATGTGTGACAACATCAAAACAGAAATCTGATGCAAATAGAAATATGCAAAGACGTGGTAGGAGTAAAGAGGTTGCCACAGCAACCGGGCTGCGTGTATCTCCAGCGTGAATCCGATTTCCTCGCCATGTGGGCCTGTCAGCGACGCACACACCTACGAAGATACACATCGCTGTGTTATTTCTATACACAATAAGTAAGATCAGCGAGGTGAAAAACATGACTGCAGTAACCTGCACATGTTCCCCAGGTGTGGCGCTTGTCATTAGCGCGTCGCCTCACATTGTTGGTCCAGATGACCTATATCTGCTGTGTACCATCAACAGGAACCGCCTTGTACTGAACAATCACATCCCCCCGTCTTTAGAAATCACATCCATCTTCCACAACCATAACATTTGCAATCCTCTAACCGCTAATCAAAGAGGAATCATCTGAGTACGTAACATATTAACCCATGTTGTCACGTTCTTCCTATTCTTTCGCCGCATTGTGTTCAACACACGATGCAGCCACATATCTCCCCTCAGACCACCGGTTACCGAGATAAACAGACGTGGAGGTTTGGTAATTCTGTTCATATGTAACCGCCTAGATGACTCATCGCCGCACAGGCAGAAGAACCAGAGACATCTAGTGTTGGGGTGGTGGAGCAGCAGGCCGGGCTTATGTAATACTGAGCGTTTGCTCTTTATCATGCATATTTCAGGATTATCTGGCCACATAGGCAAAAGCCTGCACAGACACATACGGCACAGCTGTAAGTCAAGTTAGGTGTAAGTACGAGGGTTGAAATCTGCAGATGAATCCATGTTTGACATATTCATGTACCTATACAACATGCGCGTGTTCCCTATGCAAACAGCAGCACAGTAGACACACTGACACACTTTCGACTGGCTACACTCCACTGCCTGATCGCAGATTGACAACCCCCACAAACGTTATGCAATGCTGTAGCGTTATGTAATCCAGCACAACAAACACAAAGTTGAAGCAAATCACTGAAACTCGGTGCTGATTAGCAGGCCCGTGCGGAGACGCGGATCCTTCCCAGCCCAACGTCTGTGAAAGTACAAGTTGAGTTGCCGGTTACTGACAGAGGATGTTTCACTGTCGCCGGCGAAGAGCAGATTCAGGGGGTAATAAAGGAGAAACAGGAGGCCTGTGCGGAAAGTCTGCATTGCGTCACAGCGGGGAGCGGAGGAAAAGGGAGAGAAAAGGAGACAGAGAGCAGGAGGGGGGAGAGAGATGGGGAGGGCAGTGGGTGCACAGCCAGGGGAGAGAGGGGTGTGTTTTCACTGACCTAGTTAGAGCAATGGAAACCCTGCCTCCCGCCCTCGGCCTCCCCACCACCACCACCACTGACGTGTAAAGGGCACTTTCAGACAGTAGCAGGCAAACAAAAAAGTGAACGCAGAGAGAGGGTGAGAGGAAGAGATGGCCGAGCAGTCAGGGACACAGACAGGAGGGCAGACGCGAGGCAAGAAAAGTGAGATCGACTGAGACTAGCAGACAAATACATCCACAACGAAATGCTCTGTCCGGGTAGATCTGGGAAATATCTGTGAAAACAGGAACAGCCTAAAGGGATTTAAAACAAATTAATGAAAACAACAAATGCTGAACCCCTTCATATCCTGTGCAATATTAGATTTCTGCCTTTATTTTCATAGAATTACATCTCCCAAGCTTAAAGCAGCTTTTAATAAAATAAGAACACGTCTGGAAAATGCAATAAAAGTGCAAAGCGCAAGCAGCACTTGCTAATAAACAGGATCCTATGTAATATTCCCTGTGTCTCTGAGGTTTCCTGTCATAGTCACTGCAGTGTAGTGAAGCGTTATTAGTGTTATTTGGTAAACACGTTGTCACCGGATTGGTAGCGTTTCATTTGATCACCAGGACATTTCACAGCCATAACAGATGCTCATTTCCACTCACAAACCTAATCTGCAGCGTTTTCTCTAATCCTCCGACTTCAAATGGTCCACGTTTCATCGCCGAGGCCGCAGACCCAGGGAGAAAGCCGACTAGTTTGGCACGAAAGGGCACCAAACCTTCCCCCGAAACCATACTGTATAGTCTAAAAATAAAACCACCCAAACCAACAAATAAAGGAGCAACTTCATACATCAAACCTTTTGTGCCCCGTCATCTGTTTTTGTGACATGCACTCTCAACTGTTCCATTTAGCGCGTCCAAGCCTTTTTCCAAATCTGATTTTCAGATTTCCACCTCAAACCCCTCCTGCCAGGCCTCTTTTTTTTTTTTTAAAAGCACTTCACTCTTCCAGTCTAGATTTCTTCTCTGAACTCCTGTCTTTGATAAAGACAGATGAAAATGATTTCACTCTGGGCTTTTGTAGTTAAAGTCCAAACAACTGACAGAACATTGGATCAGGCTTTTGCTGCTCTTTGAGTGTTTCCGTGACAAAGTTAAAACCTGTCTGGAGTTAACCCTAATTTCCAGACAAACACAGAAAGGACAAAATCCAGTGTGACTCTTTGCTGTCTCCTACCAAAACAACACTTCATTTCTCCTCTTTATGTCTACACAATCCTCCACAAGAAAGCTACAGGATTCATGCTCACAGACACAATCACATATTTTCATTCATAACAAACAGAAACTCTTCTACTTTTATTTTGTTACCCTCCCAAATGAAAGGCCTCTGTCCTACAGTAATACTGCAGACAAGACAAATGCATCTGTAATTTTGTCAGGTCAAAAACTGGTCAGGGTTCGTGATTGTGGTGGATGTGCACGTCCAGTAAAGTTGTGTTATATATTTTGTGTGCTTTATTCTGCAATTTCCTCTGCTCCTGCTCATTTAATCGCTTTCCATTACAGAAGCTCAATAACTGTGTATGACACAAACCAAACACTGTAATGGACTCATTTTGAATTTGGCATTGTGCTCGATCAATGTCCAGTGTTTTGAGAAACGCTCGCACTGCTGAACACACACCACACCCCCCGCCCCGCCATAAATAAGTGAATCAGTTCCCAGATGATAAACAAGCACATAGCCGGGACTTGGTTACTGTCAGCAAAAACACAGCAAAACATAACAACAAGAGCAAAGCGTGGACGCACACACAAGGAAATGTCAGTTACACAACAACACAACCAGCCGCGTGGCTCCATTTCTAATTGAACTCATATTAGGTGAGCTTGTCTTTGTGCAGCAGCAGGTTTGTGTTGTTGCGCAGACTGTAACTGATTGAATATGGTGTGTTGGGAAAAGAGCTCAGCTAGATGGTGCAGTTTGGTCTTAATGGTTTCTCAGTCTGACTCAACCGTGTCACACGTTGCCTTGGTAAGTGTGGCCCTTCAATCTCCCTTTTGCTTTATATAGGCCAGTAAAAGCACATTTATTAATGAATAAAATGCAAAAGGCCTAAAGAAATATTCACAGGGGCCTTCAAGCAGCTCACAGACGCTTTCATCTTATTTATTTCCTGTAGATGGAAGGAGATTAACTTGTAGGTTGATTGTATCTGCGAGATTGTGTTGATGCTGCTCTATGTCTGGTCTACGTGTCTATTGTGTTGTATTAAACTACACCACAGAAACCCAGACGAGCGCAGAAGAGAGAGGAAATGTAGCACGTGAAGACATATACAGCAGCTGCCTTCAGTAAGGTACAGTACACGCTCAGTGCCGCTCACTCGGTAAGTTCTCCTTCACCTGGTGTTTTAACTGGACATGTTCGTTTTGTGAGCCATTAGCGAAAGACTCTAGTTTCATTGTTAGTGCGTTTTGTTCTTTTTACTGATATGTGGTGGGTTGACGTCACCTTGCTTCACAGTGTGTGAAGACATGTGGAAGTTCATTATAAAAGATTGGCTTCAATATTGTAATACATGAAGTCATTTAATACAGAGAGTTTGTTGGAGGAAGCCATTATCATTAGTCCCGACAAAAAGATACTCAAAAGATACTTTAGTGTCCATGTGCTAAAGCCCATTGTCTAGATCAGGGGCGTCAAACTCAAATACACAGTGGGCCAAAAAGTAAAACTGGAACAAAGTCGCGGGCCAACATTGATATTTACTGGAAAAAAATCTTCCTCCAGATCTAACAATGAACCTTTATTATGGACCCTTATGGACCTTTTCTTATGTCGTGTTTGACGCAGCGAAACACCAACAAAGCATTCTGGGATTTGCAGTATTAGCGGTACATTCGTCGTATATTTCCGGCGGGCCAGCTCTAATAGTACTTTTGGTATGGCTTCGCGGGCTGGGGGGACAAATTGGACCCGCGGGCCAGAGTTTGACACCTATGGTCTAGATGCTGTGATCAAAAAGAAACTACTAACACTAATTTGAGCGTAAAGGACGAGAGGGGAGAGTTCCTTAAAAAAGAAACAGTACAAGGATGTGAAACTAGCTCGATAGAACTGACATACTGTAATACGATGCAGTGCTTTCATAAACAACTGTATCTATAACACTACTAGTTTCTGCGTTAGTTACAGAGCAGTGTTTCCAGCGCGAGAAGTCGCCCGAAGCTTCGAGAGGCTCCACAGTCGGCTGCATGAAGATTTACGTGACTTAAGCGCTGTCAGTTGAGTGAATGACAAGCGGGGTTAAAAGCCACAGCTTTGAATACGAAAACCAACCCACACCCACGTAATACTGAAGGCTGCGCTAGTTGCACTTTGGACAGTGTCGAGTCACAAAACACGCTGTGTCTGTGTTCTAGATTCTTTTTCAAAAGGAATCTAAAAAGCACAAATCGCACAAGTGCTTATTCTCTGCGTCGTTTGTTTCATATTTGTCCTCCTGACCTGTGGACACTTCTTACAGATAAATATGTGCACCAACCGCACCAATGCTACATGTGAAGGGGACCACCTTCAGGGCCTGGCCTACAGCTCCTTGTTTCTCCTGGGCTTCCTTGTCAACGCGGCAGCTGCGCGCGCCTTCCTTTCCAAACGTCAATCCTGGACAGACACACACATCTACATGCTCAACTTGGTCATAGCCGACACTGCCCTCATTCTCTTCCTTCCTTTCAGGATCTATGACGCCTTCTTCTGTCTCCCCAAAACTACCCTGTGCACCTTCCTCATTTTCACACATTTCATCAACATGTATGCCAGCATCATGACCACGACAGCCATCAGCGTCCACCGCTACCTGACCGTCAAGTTCCCTCTGCAGGCCCGGTCCTGGAGGAGGAAGAAGGAGGCGGCTGCTGTCGTGTGCTTGCTCTTCTGGGTGTTTTTAGTGACAGTCTGTGCTGCGTTTCAAATGGAGAACTACCCCGATAAACTCTGGAAGTGCTACGAGCGATGTAAAGATCACCCTCTCCGCTTGGAGTTCTTCCTGATTCTGCTGCTCGTGGGCTACTTTGCACCTCTGCTGATCATCGTGTTTTGTTCCACTCAGATCATCTATATTCTATCAAAGCAGGAGGACGAATTAGAGGAAAAGAGAAAGACTGTTGGTGTAGTGACGGCAAATATGATTGTGTTCATTGTGTGCTACACGCCCGTCCACGTCGGCTTTCTCATCAACTTCTTTTACCGAGCACCTGAAGACTGGCAGACTCTACACATGCCTGCACACGTATATTTACTTGTGTCTGAATGGATCGCTTCAGCAAACTGCTGTTTCGATTCCATCAGCTATTACTTTCTATTGAAACAGTTTTATTCCTAACTAATCAGTCTATTTATTTTGTGTCTTGCCTTTGTGGATTCTCCCTAAATGTAACACACATCAAAGTAAGCCTTCAGATTTGCAGATACTGTAAAGCGCTTGAACGCTTGAAAGCCCAACAGAACAACAGTGTGTGTCAAGCTGACTGTAGCTGCAATCAGAAAGTATGTCCAGAGGCACCCGTGGGAGTTCATGCCTTTCCCTCCCTCATAAAAACCAGATGAACCAATGCCAGAAAGACATGCAGCTCCCTCTTGTGGCAAAGCAAGCGAATGGCTGACAGATTTTCCACCAAAACTGAAGACAAATACGAGTCATTTATAAAAAAATAAGCAGCAATAATGACGTACACATTACGCGAGACTGTGGTGCATCAATACAGTTGCATTTTGTGAATGTATGAATATGAGTGTCTTTGCGTGGGCCCATGTGATATGTATTTATTTCAACGGGTGCATTCAGAACCTAACGCAACAACATTAGCAGTCAATTATATAATGCCATTTAATAGCAGTACTCCAAAGATGGATGGTTATTATAACAGCAGTATCTTAGCAACTGCAAAAACCGAGCAGGCATCAGTCAAACGAGGAGCCTCAGATCTGGCTGAGATCAGGCCTGCAAATCTACTCTAATAACAGGAAACAGCTGAACTCAGCAGTTCGCCAAAATCACGTAAATACTGTACATACATCTTATTCACAGCATTGTTACCGGAAAGAAACAAAACAAACGCTCACACTTCAAACACGATCCTGCCTCGTGATCCTCCCAAATCCAGGCTGACACAATAAACCTTCTGCGTGACTATTTACACTATTCACAAACGACACAGGACAGCTCCTTCGCGAAATGCAAGAAACAGAAGAAAGGTTTTTTGTGCTTTTCCTTATTACTGCACACTCTGACGACCAAAGCAAATCCAAAAGGGAATGAGTACATTCATTAACTCAGGATGCTGACAAGTATTTTCAAGATCCTGCAGAACGGCAGCCGGTTGGCGGTGACGTCACACAACAACACAACAACACAAAAATGAGATACACAGTGTTCCCTCACAGCGTTTCAGTCCATTGGGAGGTTTGCTTATGAACGACTAGATTATTATTATTACATATTCATTCTGGAGCAAACACAGCTCGCGTCAGTGTATGAGGAAATTACAGTGCGTTACAGTACAAACATGGGGCCTGACAAAGTGCCTGTATTCATCCGTACATATTTACAGTATATAAGTATGGCATGACGGGTCACAGTAGTTTAGAAACATTGTTGGTAGCATTCAGTGTCAGTAGCTTCCAGGCAGAAGGAGCTGAGCAATGGTTTAAACAGTACAAGCCAACGTCTAAATGGAAAACATAATATATAACAATATTCAGCGAGTCAAATCAAAGGCATTCATGTCGCACGGATACTGCAATAACTCAGACGCCACAGTTACATGGAAGGCGATCTGTGGCCTGAATAGGCTTCTTCATGGCACTTTGAAACCAGTTCCTTTCCACTGCTGGTCTCTTTTCTTTTTTTTTTTTTTGCTTCAGTAAATCATTCCTCAGGTGGGGCTTGACACGCAAATGTAAAAAAAAGACACTGGTGATAGTCACAGTAGCGTCGCTGTGATTTCAATCTCAAAGGAAGGTGATATAAAATGTATATGAAAACCGATCTTTATACATTAGTAGTTATCAGGACGTGATAAATATTCATTTTCGTTTGCAGGCTAAAGCCTGGTGTCGTTTTCTGTAATTACTGTTTGCTTTACATTATCGTTTTGTCTTAATCAAAGTTTATGTACAGATAAATCATATATTGCTGCTCATTAGTGTCAGGACAAACCAGCCACTGTCTGTCGACTACTTCAAGCGTCTTCTGCTTCCTCTTTCTTCCTGTTGCCTCTTCGATGACGCGTCCTCGCCAGTGTTGAGCTGAACGCTGACCACTTTGAATGGAGCCGGACACCTCGGTGGGTTTGGATACATAGGTCCCATCTGCCTGCTGGGAACCTTTCCGTAACCCCTACTGGCCACAGCTTTGGCTCCTCACCAGAGCAACTGTCTTTGCTTAGTATCCTTTCTCTAGAACCATCACTCACTTTGAGCTTAAGGGAAAATCTGGCCAAATAAAATCAAACTGTGTTTTGTAATGCACCAAATATCAAACGTCAGCATGTGTGTAGAAAGAAAGTGACCGTGAAGGACGGGGAGGTATATACAGTGGACGTCCTGCTCGTCCTGTACATTCCTTCCATTCTGTTTTGCTTATTTTTTTCTCAGGCCAGTGCTGTGGTGAAACATTTCTCCATGTCCTTGTGTAATTAATTATTGGCCAGGCAAACAGACATCACCCTTGTCAGCTGAGGTGCCGTCAATGCAGAGATCATGCGGTGACATTTCAGTCCGGCACTCTGCTCTCCAACGATGTGAGCTATGGTCCCGTATCCCTGTGAGATAGGTGAGAGGCATTTGGCTCATGTCCTCCCGCTCATGTCAATGGAATACATGGAATTTATGTTGCCTCATTTTCCCTTCGATTTGTGTTTACAGTCAGAATTGCTTCCGTTTTTCTCCGATGAGTCACCTGGAGCTTCAGACATTCAGTTAAGTGTTCGTTTATGATGTTTAAAAAGCAATTTCACTTGAAGCACCTAGTTGGCAATCAGGCCAACAGGTGTTGTAGTGTGGAGCAGATGGGTGGCAGGCTTGTTAATGTTATACAAGAGGAAAAGCACCTTCCTCCTGCAGCAGGATCTGACTGGCTCTGCACAGAGGACAGCGTCTGAGTGCTACGTCCATCTTCGTCTGTCCACATCCTCTGCGTTCTCTCATTCCTCCCCATCCTCTATCCTTCCTCTCCATGCAGCCACTGAGTACCAGGCTCTGCAATGCAGACACAGCAACAACCTCCGTCCATCTGACCAATTAGTGAGAGCCATGATATGAGTGGCAGACCCAGCAGCCAGTCCTAATGAGAGGCTGACTCATCACGGGCTGGGAGGGGAGGGGGAGACAGGCCGAGGAGATTGGAGCGGCTGAATGACAATGAAATAAAGATGTGGGGGAGACAGAATGAGGATGATAGACAGACCTGTGTGATTAAAAACAGAGAGCTCCAGTCGTGGAAAGTCTCCTCCGCTCCCTCTAGAGTCACTGGCCAGCCTGAGTCCTATCGCTGCAGTTCTTCTTACTCATCAGCTGGCTGAGATCCACCAGCTCCCCCAGCTCCCCTCGCTCCAGGGCCCCTCTGAGCAGAGCCCTGCTCAGCCCTGGGGTGTGCTGCTGGGACACGTAAGCCTGGCTACTGTGGGCGGGCATGGGCGGTGGAAGGGGGACGGGGACCATGCCGTGGCTGCTGAGGAGGTATCCTTCCTGGGGCGGCCAGCGCAAAGGCAGTGGCTCGCCATAGTCCATGGGTGCGCTGGGTGCAGAGACCACCCTCCGGCGCTCAGGGGAGTCTTGGGGGGTCATGGGATATACATATTCCCCTGCAGACTTCCTGAGCGGCGCTTTGGGCGTCCCCTTCCCTCCTTTTTCTTGCTTGCTCAGGCAGACGTAGTGCTGGCGTGGGGTGTCGCCTCCTCGGCCCTCGCCGCCGTGTCTCCCTCCTCCCCCCTGCTGGAACAGTCTGGTGGTCAGGTAGACAGAGGGAGGGATGCGGCAGGGCGAACCCAGACCCACAGAGCCTCCTCCCAGGTATGTCTGGCTGGTGTCCCACCCTCCGGAGTTGGAGTCGGACAGGCGCAGTCCTCTTCTTTTCTGCTGGGGTGTGTGCTCGGGGGTGGGGAGGAACCCGGGGTCGAGCTCTCCTGACTTCACCCAGCCGTTGGGCATCACAAACAGGGTTTCCCCACCCTGAGTGCAGGAACGCTCCCCGCCTCCCTGCCGCGTCACGCTCAGCACGGATCCTCCCATCCCGCCGCCGTTGCTCAGCAGACCTCTATCGCGCCGCTGGATGGAGGACTGGGAGGCGTTGCTGTGGCGATGGTTCGCAGGCTTGTGGGCCATGATCCAGCACACGGCAAGGCCGGACAGCGCTGCTCCGATGGTGAAAGCGGAGACCGCTGATGCCACAAGCAGGTTGAGGGAGACCAGGCTCTCCGGTTCAATTAGCAAACTCTGCTGCAGAATTCCTGATGATAAGAAGAGACACATTACGAGGGTTGTGTCGATTAGCACAACGGCACAGTGAACGTTCTCTCTCAACAGCTGACCACAGAGGATTATTAAATAGCACTTTAAACAACACTTAGCTGTAGAGATTCTGCTACATTAACGCGAGAGACGGACATTCTCAAGAGAATTGAAGGAGAAAAACATGAAGTGCGATGAATCGTCATTAAAGGGGAATAAACACCATCAACAGACCAACCAGACACCTAATTTCCCACAATCCTCCCTTTTTTATGTCCAACAAACAAAAGGAAAATTCTTTGAGCATTTCAACATTTCAGTACACATTCGTTTCAGCCCATAAGTCTATTGGTTGATGTCTCAGTCATAACTGTACGTTTGTTTGTAATTCATTTTCTTTTGTCCTACATCTACGCAAGCGAGCACCAACTGAGAGGAGCTTTACTGTTGCTGTACACGTCGCATCATCCGCGCACTCAGGCTATAGTGACGGCTGGTTAGACCACAGGAACGCAAACGGCGGCTTCACTTCGCCGCAGTGGTGCGTCGCGTATTTGAATACAACCGCGTTTCTGAATCTGATCTGAATTTTCCCGCACCGTGGCCGTGTAAGCCACTGCTGTTACCAGGGTGATAACCTGTGACCTGTGACATCTTGTTGAGACATCCAGGTCCAAACATTGTCGAAATGCTTCTGAGACCAACCCACTGTTCACAAGACATGATATGTTATAATAAATCAATAACTGCAATAACAATTACTGGTGATGATCACGTCCAGCACTTTGCAGTTATTTTATGTCATCCTTAAAGGGAACTGCTCTCCAGTCTGGCCTTGAGGCTCCACAGGCTCCAGAGTTTCGAGAGGCCTGCACTTGTCATCAGCGGAGCTCAGATCGCAGCAGCTGACTCTCGTCTCCTCACACTTTCCATCCAAGCGCCCGGTCAGAGAGTTTCATAGCATTAGCTCAGTCTTTCCGCCCAGCTCTAATTGCTTCCATCTGCAGTCTGTGGCTCGGCCTCTCCTGCACTTCCACTGCTCGCGTTAGAGTCTGTCAAGGCTGCACCGTGGCGTCGCTGTATCGGTTTCACCACGTCCCGGTTTAAAGCGAAGGAGATAAGGGCTTTGTACTCATTTTAATGACCAGTTAAATGGATTTCATGATTTCAGAGCTGGGCTGAAACAAACGGAACAGTTGGGAAAGAATCTGGCAGAGAGGACGTCCCTTATTTTGCTTTCCACTGGCTTTGTACATTTTAAACTGAGGATCAGAAAGGCCCTCTGTGCTGATGCTGCAGTGACATCTGAGCCTCTCAGCAGAAGTGACAACACTTTCTGCCAAGTCATTTCCAGGTTCCTCGCCGACTACACATATTTCAGATGTTCAGCTTTTAGCGAGCCGCCAAACACACCAAATGAAGCTGCATTTCACATCCGGCAGCCTCCTGCTGTTTATCAGCCATTACACCTTTTTCAGATCCTCCCTAATTAAACTGCCTCACAGTGGGAGAGTTTTGACCTGTGGGAAAGAAAGACCGAAACCAAAATCCTCAACACACACACACACGCTCGCACACACATTATGTTTCAGTGGCTTATCAAAATCATCATCATCACAAATCTCATACTCTTTGCTTTTATTTTTAAGACTTGCATGTAATGAGTGAATGGGCCACTAGGCGGAGCCCACCCCGAGTTTACGCCTCACAGCCAGAAGCGTCCATGTCATGGAGATGCAACCTACCATCACAGTCTCCTAGCTGGGAGGTGGCGTTTCCATATTCCACATCTTGTTGAAAAGGCAGCCTGCAGCCAGAGAGAAGTCACAGATTGAAATGACACACTGTAATATTTATCCTTATATAAACATAGTGGAAAGCTATAATTCACAAGCTAGAGCAGCACAGAAAAATTAGCATTTTATAATTAAAATAATAAATTAAAAAAGGGATGCATTTCAATACAGTTCATTGTCTAAGTCACAGCAATGATTAATATAGCTGTTAATGATGAGTCTACTCTAAATAACACAAATATTTGTATTGCACTCATCCAAATTAAATACATTTCAAGCAGTCACAGTTCAAGCTGACAAATAAGTATTGGCAGTGGTTTGAAAACCTAATTTATAAAAAAAAACAGAGGCTAGAAATTATTCCCTGACTGAATCACTGAGGATTTGTTCATGAATACAGCATATGGAAATAGAAATATCGTTAACTCTGCACAGCACTATTGGGTAAAAGGTTTGTGGACTGTGGAAATGAGGTTGAATGGAAAGAACAAGCAAACAAAAGCTGCTGTGGTTCCTCGTGGCATCCTAGAATAAAGTCCGTGGGGCTGAAGTAGCTCAGTAGAAGGTAGGTGATGAAAATCAAAGTGAATCTACTAAAACTCTTAGAGGGGGTGACGGGGAACACAGGAGAACTGAACCATGCGTGCAGGTAAATGGAGGTGTTCTCACCGTGTCCCTGGTCTCAGGAAGGAGCAGGCGCTGCCTCTGGTCCAGCCACAGTAAGGATCCCTGGAGGCCAGACAGCTCCTTCACACAGACACACACCCATCAAGACAACAATCACCCATCATGAAACGCGTCTCTGTAGCCTCAGGTCAACTTGTGATATGTTTTGAAATGTAGCATCTGGTATTTATCTACAGACACGGCAGACACACACGTTGTGTACACTGAGCTGCTACTTGTTCACAGTTTTCTGTATCTAAGTGTAATTTATGCTTGCTGTAAGAATAAGGTTCAAACTGAGTGGTACTCTGTAACCATCTTGCGCCTATGTGTAAAAATAAACAAAAAGCTTCTTGGCGTTCATGAAAAATCACAATCCTGAGGCCTTGTGCATCAAGTTCAACGCTGGCACATTTTCCACAGAAACAAATTTCACCCAAGATAAATATGAAATCAAACAACAGAAACTCCAGCAGAATTGTATGCAGGTGACGTGACTCACTTCATGCAGCGGGAGTGCAGGTGGCAGCGAGACGTGGGTACTCGAACCAGGCAGGACGGGAAGGCCAGCAGCAAAGTGTGGCTGGTCCGGTCCAACGTCAGAGACAAGAGCTGACGAGCCTGAGGCGAGTCCTCGCCACACCTGGAGACAGCGAGACGCCTTCCTGTAATACTCAGTAAAACTGTGATTCATCTGAGTAATTAGTCAGAAGATTAATAAGCGTCAGGTGAACCTGAACTTTAAGTAACAAAACAATCTTTTCTTAAAAGTGTAATTAAATACTGCTGTTCTCCAAGTATTTACAGTGGCAGCCCACATTAAACCCACTCCTGAAGCTACGCGTCCAAAATGTTCAGATTCAGACTCATACTCACTTTTCTGGGTTAAATCCCTCGACTTCCTCCAGAAACACGCTGCTGTGGGACATAGAGTCTCCACTGGGAATCATTAGGAACTTGAGGATGGTCCCTCTGGTGGAACCCAGAAACAACACTGTCCGATTCTTATGGGGGCCTGCTTCTGTGTCCACCACCATGGCTGTCAGCTGGTACCTAGACAGAGAGACCAACAGAATCGCTCATTTCCTGCCCCCGGGGTGAGTAGACGGTGCGTCGTCAGTCTGCGTACCGTCCCATAGTCTTGACCACCCACGGCCTATGTCCCAGCAGTGGAACGGTCTCGTCCATCAGCGGGTGGGTCTTCACAAAGTTCAGCACCTCGTCTGGCAGTGTGGTGGAGGAGCTGAATCTGGATCCCTGCACTGCACACCCTCCTGGTCTGCACAGAGAAGGAAACAGATATAGAATAAGAGACGGACAGGCAGGCAGACAGGCAGACAGACACTGGGCATCTATACCTGGGTTTAGGCACTGCTTCGTCTGGTACAGGAGTCCAAATAGATTCTGGGGATTTCTGCTCTTTAAACCGACCCTCAAACACATGAGCAAGTTGCTGCATGTCGAACACACACACAGCAGAGCCAGGGATGCTGCCAGACAAAAAGAAAGAAGACACTGCCGTAAAAAAAAAAGGACGTTTGCTCTTCTGTGCACATGTTGCGTGTCTGTCTGTACCTGTTAGGTGGTGTGGAGAAGAGCCCCAGGATGACATCCCTGCCCTGCATGTGGATGATGTCGCTTGTGGCGTGTAAGAGGTTGAAGTAAAAGTGTGAATCTCCCGGGACGGAGCAGTTGAGTCGAGCCTTCAGAAACGTCGTCCACTGTTTCTCGAGGACGCGCTGGGAGCCGCCGAGGTCTGCCTTACACACACGAGCCACGCGAGACACCATCACCTAGAGAAAAGGAAGGGAAGAGCGTGTGGCACAGGAGAAGCACGGAGACGCGTAAATGGTGAGAAGGAAAGAAGGCGAGCACCTTCTCCAGGTGATGAAACTCCATGGCCATCTCTCTGAAGAAGAAGTAGATATGAGGCCCCCACTCCATCGCGCTTACAAAATAAGGTTCTGGAAAATAACATGAAAAAGACGCGTTTAAACCAACGTACTCCCACACTAACAACTCAACACAGCGCCTGGGGTCAAACTTTATGCCTGACACAGCTGCAGTAACACGGAGCGCCGCTGTCCACCAGCCTTTCTCATAAAGTATTCATGCTCCGTCTAATTTATCACCATGGACAAGAGGCTACGCAGTGTTTACCACTGCTTCATCCAGTTCTGACCTGCCTCGCTGGTTTTGTCCACTCTGGAAAACAGCCTGAATCCTGATCCAACCAACCGCTTATAAAACACAATTCAAATTATAATAATTTACTAATTATGTCTGGGTTTGCTGGCTTTAGCTTGACATTTAACCCTCTCAATCGCATCCTGTTGCCCGGAGCTGATGGCCACAGCGGTTCAGTAAACTACTAAAGGCAGTGATGGTGGCTTTTTGTCTGTTGAAGGCATGGGCCTCCAGAGGCCCATTATAATGCATCTGTTTCTAAAAGTACCTCTGAACCATTTGGAGTCATGTTTGACTGTGCGCAGGGCAGGGCTGTCGCCAAGGCTTCGATAGATCACCGCGTCGATGGCCAGGAAGTCTGTCACGGTACCGGTAAAGAGACTTCCATCTGAGAGCAAGAGAGATGCCCGGAGTGAGGAGAGAGGGAGATTAGGAAGAAACGAAGGAGGATGCAGATAGAGAGATAGCACAAGGTCAGGGAGATTAAAACCAAACAAGCAATGCAGTGAGAGGTCTGACTAGAAATCAGTTAAACCCAAGGGCAAAGGCCTTTCACAGTCTGGGGCTGGAAATGGAGTCGGATGAAGCCTAAAAGCCTGATTTTCTTATCATCTGTACGCAAACCTGAGATTCTACCTGCAAACAGTGCCACGTTGGCGTGTCGGGGATCATACGGGCACCGGGCCATCCCACTGATGGGCTCCGCCACCATTTCTAGAGTGTCTCTCTAGAACAACAGGACACAGCACAGGTCAACAGGCTGAAAGGTACAGAGCACACCCAGCTGACGCGTACATGGACACTAACCGTGTAGTTGGTGCACAGCGGGTTGAACGCGTTCGTTCCACACACAAACAGGCCCCCGTGCTGGCTGAGCAGCACCTTGATGAAATTACGGCACTCCCCCTGCAGGAAAATGAAAGAAAACGCGGGAGGAAGAAGAAGAGTGATGTGTGAAAAAGAGCCACAGCTTGAACTTAAAACAACTCGTCAGAGCAAGAAGCCCGACGGTGTGAAGAAAAGCTACGTCAGCTTCTCTCCATCTGGAGAAACAATACGGACTTCGTGGCTGTGTTGAGGCTGGCGATTGAACTGAAACTCGAAGCTGCAGCCAACATAGCTGAGACTTGTTGACACGTCTCTCCATTCAAATCCTTTGTGTGCAAGCACTTCTTTACTGCAGCTCCAGACTCAAGCCTCCCGTCGCGGGTAAAACACTTTCACCTGTAAAGTTTAGATTTATCCCTGAGAACAGTGGCTGAAAAAGATCAACACCGCGCTCACATCTGCACAGCAGAGCTCAGGTCCGAGCTCCTGCATCCTAGACTTCAAAAATGTTGAACTATCCCTTTACAAACACCAAACGTTTATCCAATTTAAGTAAAATATTTAAGCTCATCAAACTATTAAGGTAAGTCAACTGAAATATTGCATATGGTTTATTCTACTGATTGCAGTTTCAGTCCACGTTGAGCACACAAGTATCTTAAAGCCACACCTAGCCACCATTAATCTCAGTAGCTTCTCCCGAGCTCGTTCCCTAAAACCTGTAAAAACCGCTGTGCTGCAAAAATATCTATTCTTAGACTGTAACAGCGAGGACTGCGGGGCTGCATGCCGGACGGTTCTCGTACCCCGAGCTTCATAATGTGATCTGTGTCGCTTGAGTTTGTAGCTACTGTTGGCTGCCTTTCCGTCATCTCCGTCTCATCATGTCCACCCTGTCCTGTCTCTTCCTTTTCCTAATCACAACTTCTCTTCCTTCGTCGGTGTCCTTTGAAGCAGCAAATCTTTTCCTTCCGTTGTCCTTGTGCCGTTTTGCAACTACGGTGTTTGACTTTTTCTCTCTTCCCTACCTACACCTCCCTTCCTCAACCGATTTCAATTACTGTCTCCTCCCTGAGGCTGTGTCACTTTCTCGGCTCAGTTTGCACCATAATGTCTCCCATTGCTTCTTTTCTATTCTCCAGGATTTTTGCAGTGTTTATATTTGGCCAGTGCTACTTTTTCACTATTAAGCTCATTTTTTAGGTTGCGTCCTGTTCACCAGGTGTAGTGATTTGTAAATTTTGTGTGTAACGCTGGGACATGAGGCAACAGCTTTCGGCCTGTGTGACGTTTCAGTGGCTGTGTGATGTGCTGATTCTGTATCAACAAGATCAAATTTGTGTAAATACCAAATGGAGATGCACCCGGAGGAAATAAGGTTTCTCTAACAGCTGCTGTGCCTCTCCATGCGTGTGATAGTGTAGATAGTGTGGGTCTGGACGCCAGAGTGCCGTGTAGCAGCACCTTACCTCGTGTTTGCCCTTCATCCGGCACACTCGAATGTCGTTCCTGTTGGATTCCCATGTGCGCTTCTGCCAGAGGAAATTACCCAGCGTTAGAATATGTTTGTGAATATTAGCAGGTATTCGTGCGGGGCTTTGTGTGTGTGTCTGTGCGTGTGTGTGCGTGTGTGTGTGGAAGACCCTCACCTTGCTGTAGAACATCTCATCACCGACCATGTTATCCAGCTCCACTCGGTACAAGTCATCTCTGCAAAACACACCAGTCCAGCCCTCAGCTTAATTTAAATATACATTTTAATTGTCTTTGCTTCATTTCAGAAGGAAAAAACTGGTTTAAGCCTTTGTTAAAGAGTTTTATCCCACAGCAATCAGAGCATGTTCCTATTTAAAAGTGAAGGCTAAGAGAGTGGGAGCTTAAGCTAATCCTCATTGTTACATACAGCGGGTGTGAATGAAAACAGTGACATGCTTCATTTAGGTGGAGTTAAAGAACTGTTTGCATTTTTTGTGCACTGATCTGTTCAGCCACATCAAATAGTGTTTGAATTGAATTTTGTTTGTTTGTTTTTCAGATGCATATTTAGGGTTTTCGTTTTTTTTGGCATCTCTCATGACGCAGCAATATATGAGCAGGTTTATGAAAAATCAAGGTTTTCATAAACTACGTGAGCGCCCATAGCCTGCCGCTGACATATAGTTAGACAATTCCTGTTTTTCATATGGGAGTAATGAGAACAAACAGCTTTCACTTGACATTTAAAAAACAAGACTGCACACGTTCTCGCCAAAGCAAACTGAAAATGTTGTGACAGCAGATGGGAGCCGCGGCGGCAAACGCAAACGCAAAACACATATTAATTCAAACACGTCAGTGACGCGCAGTTGGAGGCTGTTGCTGTTGGTTACCTGGCGCCTATGTAGAGCGTGCGGTTGACTTGAAGGACCGTCTGGATGTGCAGCTCCTGCATCGGAGCTGAACGATGAGGTCTGCCCAGGAACACCGGATACCGCCTCACCACTGACGCGCACACAGACAGACAGGGCATGAAACGCGCACTGAAAAGTCCAGAGCTCAGTCCAGTTCGTTCAGATACTTTGACAGTTGAGGACGGGAAGACGACTTGAAATGTAGGCAGGATATACGACAGCTTGTGACTCTATAATAGCATCTGTGCTCATTTTTGATGCCTCTGCTCAGGAAAATAAAGATAATGGGCACAGACGAGGTGTGTAGCAGCTACAGCAGACTGAGACACTGTTATCCTTAGCGCTTTTGCTGCTGTTGATGCGTGCAGGGGTATAATGAGAAAACCTGGGTAATCACTGTTGTTATTATTTTGTTGTGAAAAACACATTTTCATTCTTCTCTCCCTACTTTTTCAGATAAACAAAACAGTTACACAGCGGAGTTTAAGAGTCAGGGACAATAGTGCATAGGGAGCCCTCATCAGTAGGAGACAGATTGGGAAAACGCCTCATTGTCCTTGACTGCAGGAGAGGGACAGAGGACAAAGTGATCCATCGCCCCGTGTCCCCACCCCTTCTCTCTTCCTCGGCCTTCTCACTTGTCGTCTGTTTTATTCCATCCCTCTCAATTTGTTTAACAATCATTTTTCCCGCTGTTATATAATAATTTTTGTTATTGATCTACTATTCTCTGTGAGAGAAGGAGTGAAGTCTCTAAATGTATCTGTATGCCCAGGTAAATTGAAGGCGTCTCCACACCGACACTCTGACCCTTGACCCCTGATTTCCACATTCACCACAGAGTCATTCATCACTGCAGGACATGCACACACACACACACACACACACACACACACACACACACACACACACACACAGCGGGAGGGACACAAACCCTCTACGGGGATGTAGCTGAGTGGACTGGGTTCCTCTGGGAATGAGCCGTCCGCCAGTTGAAGCAGCAGGAGAAGAAATGTGAGGGGAGGCGCCACGGTCGCCATGGCAGCAGCAGCACACATGCACTGTTAACAAAGAGAGTTGAGAGACAGAGAAAAAATTCATTGTTGCACCGCCTGTGTCTGTGCGTGTGTGTGTGTTGACATTTCCAGATTTCGCAGCACAGAAAAGAACGACGAATAGGTTCAAAACAGCATTTTTGCATCGTGTGTGTGACGACAGGGTCAGAAGTGCAGCAGGGCGACTGCTGCCACCAACTTGGCTCCAGCAGGAAGCTAATGTGTTTCTTTTGTCTGCTTTAGTGGTGTAATTGGGATCTATTGTCAGAAATGTCACTTCTCTGTCAAACAGTTTGAACTGAATGGGATTCTCTCAGCCATATAACTTACTGAGTAGTAAAACATTCACAGGACTACAAAGCCGCTTTGGGTGGTAGTGCTCCGCTCTCTAGTTGCGTTTCTATATGGACATATGGACGAAATAAGCCACAACAAAGGAAGAAGCTGATCTTTATAGGTCAGAGAATATGAGCTGATAAAAGGCTAGATGACGGGGGCACCAGCTTTTCTAAAGGTCAAAAGTCAAGAATGTCCTAAAAGAGCAAAGAAAAAAAAAAAAGGTCAACCACGACTACAAAACTTTGCTCAGCCATCTTGGTGAGGATGACGTACCCTCACTGGTTTTTAGCAAGGCAACGTCCTGATCCAGGGGAAGGACGATGCAAGTGGTGAATGAGGTAATAGGGAGGCTTTTTTTTGTCAGTAAACACTTCACTTATGATTGTCAAAGCATCT
Organism: Macropodus opercularis; assembly: GCA_030770545.1. NCBI lineage: Eukaryota > Metazoa > Chordata > Actinopteri > Anabantiformes > Osphronemidae > Macropodus > Macropodus opercularis. The sequence continues at coordinate 5,801,179 of CM061105.1, forward strand.
ATGCATCGTGTTACAGGCTCTGGCTGGAGTGACCCGTAGACATGTACGTGAAAAAGCAGAGACGGAAGACGTCAGTTCGTTCAGCAGGCTTTTCTCTGTGTTTCTTAAACACGCCCTTCCGTCTGGTTTCTCATATGCACATCACGCCTTTTATTTCGGATGTCAGCTCGGGATTGCAACGTGAGAAAAGCATTACGTCGCACTATCACCACTTTCACGACAGGACATGGCCAGAACTCCATGTCTCTGTGGACGGTCCTCCCTGGTGGCGAGCGCAAAAGGAGGCGTGAACAACGGAAGCAAAAGCGAGACTGCGTGACCAGCCCCCCAGCACCGCACTTCATCTCACAAAGATGATAAAAACTACAGTCCAACGCCAAGACAGGAATGACAACAAGGGGATGGAGGCTATACATATACATATACATATACATATACATATACATATACATATACATATACATATACATATACATATACATATACATATACATATACATATACATATACATATACATATACATCAATGACAGGTTCTCACATGACTGTCAAATGTAGACCCATTAAACATCATACTTCTATGCAGACTTTGGCCACAGCCAACAGACTTCTACTGTAGGTCAGGTCACACTAATGTGTGTTGCTACAGCCTGAAAAACGTTTTAATTCAGGTGACTGTATGTATAGTGCAATAGGCTTTAAGGCCCCAGACACAGAAAAACTGGACCTGACGGTAGTGAACGGTGGAAAACCAGCCTTTGTACTATACATCAGTGTCTCTTTCACCTTTGAAGCGATGGGACATCACTGTTGCCCGTTTGTTATTGCCAGTCATAAAACATCAAACATGTTTTAAACGAAGCGATTCTGTGCATTTTCGGTAAATGACTGTGGCTCAGCTGCACGGCCTGAGTGGCAGAATGAACTGTCTTTGATGTCAGAAGACTTTGATAGGAAACGGAAAAGACGAGACAAATGAGGAGAGTGCAAAGGGCGGCGCGCTCCGGAGCGCTGCTAAAATCTTGAAGAAAACGTGGAGTCAGATGAGACGAAAATAAAAAGGTTAGAACCTGAAGAAAAGATGTGAGCAATTCCCATTAAATCAACCTGAAAGCCCTGTTCCGTGTTTCCCCCAACCCCAGCTTATTTCCTTTCATTTTCTGAATCTTCACCTCCATCAGCCACCGTCTCCCTGCATTTCTATTTCTTTCTATCTCTCAGCTTGTTTGTTCCTGTACAAAAAAACAAAACAACAACCCCGTCTTCAAACACAGAACATAAGGTAGACACATGGAAGTTTTCGTTGCTAAGGTGATGCCAATTGCTATCTGCACAACACAGATGCACCCAGATGCAACCCACCAGTACACATAAGCACAGTCACCTGTCCTGCCAGCACTTCAGGCATCTGCATGAGCTTGAGTGACAAGCTGTTTGCAGACATGGGAGAGGCGATGTGGGCTGCAGACTATACACCACTTCAAATGAAATTCTAGACTTGAGATTGCAGATTTGACACTTCTAAGCCTTCTCCTCATCAGATGCAAGTGGAGGAGGAGGGGCGGTCTGAGGAGGGAAGGGAGGTTTGTTTCATCTGACTCTCCGCTGGGATTTCCTGAACTAGAACTGATTCAGTCGGGTTTAGGGTGAACCTTGTTTCATTATGGCTTTTTTTTTTTACACGAGCCACATTTCATGCTTGAACCCAGAAATGAATTTGTGCCCCATGTGAGGCCTGAAAGAATGAAAGAAGGCATCATTAAATGAAGTGGGTGTTCTGGAGAGATGAGGCCTCATCTGGCTACAGGTTTACATTAACCCCTTGCCAACGAGTGACGCCATTTTCAAAAATAATCACAGATATTATACACTTAACTTAATACAACCTACAAAAGACCCTTTTTTGCTGATCTAGAACAGCTCAGAAAGTCTCATTAACATGGGTTCTATGTTGTTAGATACATATTTAGGCCATGTTTAATATCAAATATTACAAAACAGTAATATATTGTATATATCGCAGTTTTGTCTGGCTTTTATGTGTAATCATTCTGCTAAAAGCTTTTACACAGCAAGAGAAAAAACACTGCTCGTTTCTCTCTAATAACCACAATCACACTTGCAAATTGTACATACAACACAGTAAAAGCCCAGTGACCAGTTATTGACGGGGCTTCCTCATTAGGGCATGTACCAAGTAAGGTTATTGATCATAAAACAGACCCTCAGATCTGGGCCAGGGCAACATATTCAAGCTTTGCTGCTGATCAGTGCCACCGCAACAAGAATCCGTTGACGCTTTAGCCATTAAAAAGGCTTGATGTAGCGCTTTGACGTTTGATTATTAAGAATTCGGAGGTTTCCCCGCCAAAAAAGAAATAAACGAACAGATGAACGACAACAGAGAGAGTACGTTTGTGAAAAAGTCACAGAGGAACGAAAGAGAGACAGGTGAGTGGAAGGAATCAAGTCGGTTCTGCTATTCGTGTCAGTTCACGTTGGTGTGACAGGATTAAATGCCGTGACACGGACACGGTTATCATGGGATGCACGTAATGACGGCGACAGGCACACGGTATAATCTAGCGGCATCAGGTAACCCATTAGCTAATCACCAGCTAACGCTCACATCATTAACCAATCAGCAGGGCATCTGAAGGAGCGTAATTACCTGCTCTCACCTCTTATCAGTTTGTCCATATGTTTTGTACTCAGCGAGTGGGACTGAGCTCCATTTCATTAAATCTTCGTCTCTAGCGTGCTCTAGTTCACCTGCCAGGAATGACAGGGGGTGAGGAGCAAGCTGGGAATTTCTATACAACCCCCAGGATGTCAACAAGCAACGGGAGATGTATATAGTGCACGATTATCTACTTAATAACCATACACGATCTCATTCTAAAATGCCTCAGTGGAGTTTCATTTATTTTAGACGCAGTCATATTTGCAGAAGGCATCTCAATTATTCAAGCTGCTGAGCGAAATCGATACCTTTTCAACCTGCTAAACTGAGACGGAGTAGAGCGTCATCCTTATCCACGCGTACCATCGTTTAGTGGCCGCGAGGAAACCAAATTCAAAACGGTCTGTGTGTAGGCTCAGACGCACGCCACCGATGCTGAGCGCTCTGAGAAGAAGCTTCAGCCATGAACTCCGCTGCACCCAGCGACACTACAGGCACGAATTGATCCTTCATTTGCATGTGTGTGACAGAAACCGGTCCGATTAAATTGTGCGGCGTGTTTTCTGATAGTGATCAGCTTTTTCCAGCTTTCTCTATCTTACCCACTGTCTCTCGCTCTCTGTTCAGCTGCTGCAGCCACTCCGCTCTTTGCCTTTGTTACCGTAGCAACCAATAGCAAAGCTAGGCAGTGATGTTCTATTGCAGTGGATGCAAAAGCGAATAGGGCGGGTTCACCCTCTAAGGGTAACATGTGACAACACACGCATATAAATACACTTAGGCCTTAACCCAGATCCATATGTATTCATATCATGTGCATGGACACATATAAGGACGTAGACGTTAGAAGGTGGTGGTCCCCTCTCTCTCAGCAAAGAGGGTGATGGGGGAGGTGCAATATGTAGTCTCCACATTATTCACACGCTGGAAAGACCGTACAGCTCATTTGGAATCAATAGGTCAGAGAAAAATATTCACTGAAAACACAACAGTCCCGTTTTTGCATATTCCCATAACAATAGGTTTGCAGTGGAGGGTTTATTTCAGGCGGATACAATCTTTCAGCTAAATGCATCAGTCTCTGTGAGCGAGCTAGGTTAATATAATTTATGCAAAAGCAAAACCCAAAACGAACAAAGGAACGCTGGACATAAGCTACGCCCAGATGCCGCAAACCAGAATGAAAGAAAACTTACAAATAAAGATAACTTCTCCTGCAGCTGCGAGGCCTCCTCTGTTGGATTATAATGACAGGTTGACTTGCAAGTACTGAAACGCTGGATCAGGAAAAGCTGAAGTATAAGCCGGACACATGCATCAAAATGAAGACCTGCATGAAACACAGTCCTTTACATGCGCTTATCATTTGTAACAGACTTGCTCCTTGAGAATAGTCGGCAGGCTGAGTCCCGGAATAAAGTAAGATGGCCTGAGGGTAGAGACAGAGACAGGGCTAAACTGGGAGAAGTGGGTCACCTTCACACATCAGAACTCCACCCTACAAGCGCCTCTTTATTAGAATTAGGGAGTGATACATCCATAACATAAGCAGACCTGCAGTAACATTGTATGTGTCCACTAAATAAATCTCCAGCTGCTTTAACCACCTTACAGTTACTTAACACATGCTACTCTGACTCCCCAGCGACTGGAACGACATCATAACCACGGCAGCTACTTTAGATTTACTTCACCCTCAGACTGTGACTTAACCACGGAGTGAAAATAGAACTTAACTCAGCTGCGGCCTTTTAGGTGCCGAGATGCATTTCACACGATTTAAGAAACAGGATTAATATTGCTCCACATTTCACAGGCTCCACGCACGGAATTAAAGCTCTGGAGCATCGCTGCCACAGAGGGATCAGACAAGTGGTTCAGGTGTGTTTGGATTGCTGCGTCATGCCGATGAGACGGAACTGTATGATTGTATTTCATCACAAACACACTATGATCATGTGCCAACTTTGTATATCAAGACAGAAATAGTAAGAGAAAAAAGAAAAAAGTTTAAAAAAGAAATAAAGAAAAAGTATTAATAGTAACATAAGTAAATACCATAGATATTTCTGGTGACACAGGGCTGTATGAATTACACGCATGCCAAAATATCAGGCTGGCTTTGCAGAGTTGGATGCACGTTGAAAACTTAATAATTATGCATAGTATCATAAATCTCCCAGTTGCTCTCCCAATGAGCAAAGTTGGAGAAGAGCGATAATTATTCAGATACAACTGAAACTATTCATGCGCACTTATCTACAGACACAAAAAGTAAACGTGCACACAGACACAGTCGTATTCGCTTCAGCAGTGGAATCACTGTGTCAAGTCTGTGTCTTATCAAGGTGGAGGCGATATTCCCTCAAGTGGCCTCCTGTCTGCTCAGAGCAGCTCTAATCAGAGTTAAGGGAATCTGTCTTTTGCTGTTAAGTGTCCTAAAATACTATTCAATCTACAGGGTCATTTATATGCTAATGCAATAGGTTAACGCTACATAGGCCTTTTTACAGGACTGTGTGCTATTAGGTTATGTGTGAGGAGGAAAAAACGTAAGAAGAAAGAAAGTGAGAGTGATGAAAGAGCGAGATCAAAAAGAAACAGAGATGGGGAGAGAGCAAAGGGAGATGTTGGCAAAGAGAAGAGAGAGAAACGAAGACAGTAGAACAGAGTGATATTCCCCTGGACCAGTGCTATAGGTAATTAAAATAGGATGGACAGAGCTGGAGTCTAGCCAGAGAGAGCTCCATCTCCCCTCAGACTTCTTCCCCAATCAGGCTCTCTGCCTAAAGTCAAACTGCTGCTACTGACAAACGCACAAACAGCCACTGGATGCAGTTATCAGCTTACAGATAATGGACGTGTGCGTGCAGCGGCGTCAACGCAGAGATACAGGAGCAAAGCAATCAAACGCCTGCAAATAACATTTCTGCTACAAAACAGGTAATGGATGAATTTCTGCTTCAACAACAACGACGACAGCAGCAGCAGCAGCAGCAGCAGCAGCAGCAGCAGCGACACACACACACGCACACATTTACGGTGCTCTACAAAGCTGCAGCAAGGGCAAACGTTACTAACCAGAGTTTGACTGCAGTAAGCACATATACATTCACTGCACAGCTCTGAGCTGGAGGCTGAGCACATGAGTATGCAGCGCGCTCGGACGCACACACGCGCTCATCACACACACATGCGCGACAGCAACGAAGATATACGGCAATTACACAACAGGACGCAGGGTTTTCCAGAACAACATGACCTGTTTTAAGGCTGTTATTCACGCAGAGAGTAGTGATTCTACTGGATGTGTTTTCTGAGTCTTTCGCTGCACATGAACGACTGGCGTGGTTTTCGTGAAAATAAACACAATATTATTTAAAGCATACAAGCCATTAAGAAGAGTTTATTTTTACGGCTGTGGTTTTCACTGGCCGACCTCCCTGCGTCTTACAGACTGTGCGCTTACAGTAAGTACTGTAATGTCTCGACGTGGCAGCCATTACCTCCTATCTCATGCCCTGTTAGTGTCTTCTCTTATTCTGGTGTAGAGGCGGGCAGGTGCTGAAAGGTGGCTCATACTGTCGTCATGTTAGTCTTTGTGCGCTGTGATCGCCGCTAAGGGTAAATATAGCGCGTTCTGGCAGACGCCTGTTAAGAGGATCAGAGCTCACAATAGGTGGTCTGCACACAACAGATACCACAATGCCAAGGAACCTGCCTGTGGACTGACACATGAACACGCAGACACACACCCCACCGCTCATCGCGCACACCCATACGCAGCGACGACACCTCCCCCCTGAGAGCCTCGTTTCCACCTTGCAGGTATAATTGTGTTCCTGGTTTGCTTCGCGACTCCCCTCTCAGATGTGACTGGGCCGCAGATGAGAAGCCGTAATTAAAAGGAGAAAAATGCGTTTGTTGTGAGGACGGGATGAGTGTGGGAGAGGACAGTATGAAGGGGAGAGAGAGATTAGGCAGAACAAAGCTTCACCGGGCTACCAAACCACCTCGAGTAGCTTGGAGACAAAGAACTCGAATCTATCTGAGTAAGCTGCCGTAACTAAAGCCTGCCGGTGGCCAAGGTGCTCGTTGAATTTGTTGGACAATAAGAGCGTAGAAATATGTGAAGTTAGACTAAGCTCCTAGAAAAATAAATATACCTGCATTTACTCCAAAAACTACCTCTCAGAGATATTTGAGGAAGGTTACTTTTGTTTTTCAGTTTTACGTGAGCAGTGGCTCAGTAAAAATATAAAGAGCATGGTCATTTTCTCACTTTGCAATTTTGTTATGCAAATGTGATGGCACAAAGTACAAGATTGCGGCACCTCTATCTGTCTCAGTTCAAACAGCTGCGATATCAAAACTCAGCCAAATTGCCAGGTGGTTAAATGGGAGGGACAGCTGCACGCGGAGGGACGGGCTCATCCGAGCAGCACGCCACCCGCCTTGTATCCCTAATGTACTCTCCAACCCAAACACGCTGCCTCGAGCAGGTTCCTGACAGCACACTGCAAAATGCCCACACGTGCACAGAGACACATAAAAAGACCCTGAGAGGAAGATAGTGAGTCATAAGAATGAAGATACACAGGGGCCGGAAGGTATACGAGGGGTTTTTACACGGAGAACTACTGCAGGGGAATATTACACAGCATATGTGGCTGATACAGTAACCAAATCTTAAGGCAGCCGCTGTGGCCACCTGAACTCATTTATCTTGAAGGGAACAGTTTATGGCACCATGGACAATTTACAGCGAAGCCTTCTACAAGCGTGAAGCCTCCCAGCTTGTGTGGTAGCCATCACCTTGTTCCTTTCCTTCTACATCTGGAACATCTGGAAGGAGTTGTCTAAAAAAAAAGGTCAGTTTCAGCACCTGAAAGCTCCCTTCACACCAAGAAAGAGACACTTTTTGCATGACATAGTTCATTTTAAATACCTTGCTCAGGAAAACAGCGAGTTTCTGACAAGTGAAGAAATGAGGCCTGTGTGACTCCTGACCTGTAGAACCCTTTAATCCTGCACAATGACTCCCTGAGGTCCCGGCTCTGAGGACCCCACCGGAATAGGTCGCCCAGCAGATGCGAGCTCAGCTATGTCCTTCTGATCTCACTGCCCCCAGGTCTGAGGATTTCTACACCATTTTCAAGTGCGGATTTTGTTTAAAAAAAACAATCCCAGCAAGCCCTACCCCCTTGATAAACACTGAGCTCTGTGTGAAACCTGGACATCAAAAGATAAAATTCACATTCCTTCAAAATCTCTAGACTCTACTTATAATTTAGCCTTTTTTTTTGGTTTTGTTTTTTACGATCACCAGGCGGGAGCTGGAGCAGCAGGTTTCTGACGATACTCTTACTGTACCCACCGTTACTCTAGGATCAAGCATTCCTTCATACGCAAGCAGAGCAGTGACAGGAAACTATGGTCAGACGGACTGATCATTTAAAGTGAATATGGATTTGGAAAAGAACCAAATCTAAACCTACATGCTTGATGGCAGCTTAGCACAGCAGTGTGCGAGTCAGTCAATGTTCCTCTCTTTGTACCAGAGGTAAAACGAGGCAATTTGTCGCAGATTGCTTGACGTATTCTCTTGGCGCTAGGAACAGAGAAGCTGTTAGGTAACATCTCTCTCCATCCAACATCTTCTGTCTCTTAAGCATCAGACTATTTCTTAGATCTCACGCTGCCATTCTATGCATTTCGAGAAACGTGCCTCCTCAGCAACCCCAACACACTAATCTGCTGCGACTCTCTTTGTGGTTAGCCTGTATTATGTCGCAACCCAATCAAAAAAACACCCCAACAATTTTTTCGAGCTTGAGATGCCTTGTTTGTGGCTTAGCATGTGTGATCGAATAGGGTCCTCTGTGATCAATAGAGCTCATTAAAGTTCCCTGTGGGCAGTTGTCTCACCCTGAGGCTCTCTTAGATTGTTTTTACCTGCAGTCTGCTCTACCTTATTGCTTCAAGTGGTCCCAACTTCGTTCGCAGCATAATTAATTTTATAATTGAATTACTCAAGCCTGGCCTTTCCACGCTGGTTTCCTAAATGCAGATTGAAGCATCCATTCGTCCCCCCTTCGGCCCAGGCTGTGGGTCGTTTTGGGGCGAGGAGGCTTTGGCATAGCTTTGTGTTTGGGACGGACAAGTGTTAGACTGCCTTCCAAAGGGACGCTGAAGGAAACAGTGGCTGCACCTGTTGTTCCCTGCGGTCGCTGTGTGGTGGGGTTAGCACCTGCTCGCACGGCTGCTGTGTGGCTGTCTGTGTGGACAGCGGGGATAACAGGGAAACCATTCACACTCGCTCAGACTGCTGTCTGCAGCCCCGCTTCCTCGACACTTGTTCACTCGGAGCTTTCTGTGCTATCATTGCTTTTTTTTTTTTTTTTTACAGTTTTCATCCTCTGCCTATTCCCCCGCAGCCTATATGGCAGATTGCTATATGCCGCTCTTTATCCACTGTGTCCCCCAATCTGCCTGTCTGTGTTTCTGTCTCCTCTTCACTCATCCTCCTTTCATATTTCTCCTCTCCAACCATTTGAGTTTCTCCTTTCCAGTCACACTGAAACACAAACATAAACAGCTGCAGCTGGTAGCACATCAGGAGGTGAAGGGTGAGTTTGTAAAAAAAAACCAATTATTGATATATAAATCCTTGTCAATAAGAGCTTGGACCTTAGTTTATGCAGGTGCACAAACGACAGATTACTGTAACGGCATACGACACATCGTAGTGTTAAAAGTAAAATATGGGTTTGATATTGGGTGTAGGTGTCTAACTCACTAGTTCTTTTGTTTAACTTTTTTGTGTGAATCAATAACAACTTGCTGGGTACATGCACTGTGCCACTCCTCATGCTCTGCTGTGAGTGAGTAATGACACAATCAATTGACTTTGTAGCTATCAAATCTTCACATCTGCCCTTTGCTCTTGTTAGGGGTAAACCTTAATAAAAACGCAATTAATTCGCTCAGGAGCGCAGTGAAATGTGACATTTAAAAGCAATAAGCCTTGATTAAAGCACGGCTTAAATCTGAATTTCACTCAGGCATTGTGTTCCTGCTGGCAATGCGGTGTTATAAAGTGCAAGAGGCCCGCGGTGAGTTTGCTCATGCTTGAACGTCGCTTTAAAGCAGGCGGTGCAGGAATACGCGTCTGAAGGACCGTATGCAACATGTGAAGGAACAATCACACGCACGGGATTTGCAAATGAAACGTCAAACTTGCAGCAGACACAAAGAGCAGTTCGCGTCCGCGGAGGTCCAGACGGCGCTAACCCGGAGGAGTAATCATGCAGCATCGCGTTTGGTGGCAGTGATAAATGTGCGCACATAGATGCTGGCCCCCTACATACCTGTTCTTCCCATCCACCCCCGCCTCGTTCAATCATACCCATCTCTCAGTCCCACCATTTGGCAAACTCACCGCAACCAGATGGCCAGGTATAGGGAGGCTGGAGGCAGGTGCCCGTCGCCAACTCGCTCTCTTAAGGTCGCTCCTGCGCTGTCTGTGGGCAAACGGGTGGATACGGGTACCACGGCTCCACGCAGCCCAAAGCCTCCCCGGAATCACAGCAGACCACCAGCCGCACCTCACCTGTGTCTTCCCTCAGCGATGTCTGCGCGTCGCCGTAGCATCGCCGTCCGCGGAGCGCGCCCAAAACGCCCAGTCAACTACAAAACGCTCCCCCCCCTCCTCCTCCTCCTCCTCCTCCTCCCCCGGAGAGAACGAGTCGCCAGTGTAAACGAGTAAACCGCAATCTAAGAAGCTCCTCTGTGGACCATGGTGCGTTTTCCCCTCCGCGGTGGCCTCGTTCGGCCCCCTTTTAAATCATAAATCCTGCCAATGCGGGCTGTGTTAAGTCTTCCGTTCAGCTGTCTGCACTTGGTCAAGCTACAGCTTTGAAGTCAGCAAAATGTAATTCCCCTTTTAAATTTACAGTGGCGAGGTGAAATGCCCAACGCAGAGCAGGCACAGTGACACCAGGGGCCCATAATTCACTACCCCTGAAACACAGTCCTGCAGTGGATCAATGGTGAATAGCGGATCTCTCTCTCTCTCTCTCTCTCTCTCACCCTCCCTCTCGCTCTCTCTCTAACAAACACACACACACACAGGCAAATACACAGTGATGGGACATGTTTAAAATGCAGTCCAGGGATTTAGGAAATACACGAAATATTTATTATACGAGGTTTTGACAGAAATCTAAGTCTCACAAACACTAAAATACTGGGCTACAAGCAATTTAATAAATGGAAATGAAAAACTGATAATAGTGTTGGACTATGCAGCAACTTTCACTGACGCCATAGAAATGTTTACATTTCATGTCCATTAATTTTCATTTATTTTTCACTTGTGGGTTTACATCTTATAATCTAAATATTCTACACGTACACAACCAGACACATAATCATCACTGGCCACTTTATTAGATCACCCTGTAAAGTCCACTCAGTGGCAGAGCTGCAGTATTGGATTGAATCAGACTGTACAGGTGACCGGTGAGTGTACAATGTACTGTAACATGTAAGAGTAGGTTAAATCTCACATGGCTTTAAAGAGTCAGGGAAACACTGAAACACGGGACAAAGCACCTGATGCCTCTCTGTTTTACGGTGCGTTGACCAGAATGGATTAAGGTGACAATAAATATCACTTGCTGTTGTGAATACAAGGCTTGTGATGAACCCGTCTTTAATGTCTGAATAATTCAGGCAATTTCAAATAAACTCTGTAATTTTATCTGATAGAACAAACAAAGAAACAAATGTTTTATGTTTTTAAAAAGCTATTTTATAGTATTTTAGTTTAGCTGGATCAGCACATGTCTACCAATATGCTACGTCAGCTTTGGTTTAATTTTGTTTATTAGTGTAGTAATAAGGGATACTGACTAATTACTAATAATATCCACACTGTAACAAATTGAAAGGTATGCGTATCTTTGGCTTAGGGTAGTTACATTCCTTATGATTTATCTTTCAAACTAAATTGTAGAATGTTGAGCAGCTTTGAAGTAGATTATATTGTAAATACGTAAGCAAAACATAAATGTGACACGATATTATGGCACACACGTAATTTTACCTCTAGTGCGCTGATTGTAATAAAGTTTGAAACAAGGGCTACGTTCTTACGTCACTTCCGGCCTTAGTTGGACAGTAGTAGAAAAAAAAAATTAGGTAGCCATGAATTTCAGCTAGCTAGCCACCGAGATCTGTCTGTGCGCTTGAGTCAGCCCATCCATGTCAAGACACAAGAAGCATTTTCAAAGTCTTGCGGTGCTTCTGTGTACGTATAGGGGCGCACCAGCCTACCTGCCGGCCTACTGTGAACCAGTAAGTAGTTAGCTTTGAGCCTGTCTGGGCTAGCAAGGTTGCGCTAGCCGCCGCCGCTAGGTGAACGTCCTGCTAACGTAAATGATGCTGTTTTGACTGTTGACGGGTATTAACATCAAATGGCTTGTTAGTGCTACATGTGGTTTATCCACACTTGTAGTTTTAGGCTTTCTTTGTCAACATATTGCTCCCGTCTAACACCACAGGCTAACGTTTAGCGTTACTATCATCGCTAACCATGTACCACATTAGCATATCAGTCGCTCCCTGTCGCTCTCTGTGTTGTGGGGGTGTTAGTCGCCGTTGTCCATGGTCACTTCAGGACAATCAGTGTTCCTTTAATCCTAAGATTCTTTACCTAATTATATTATAGAGCTTATGTTTTGATGTGTATATCTAATGTGTATAGACTTCGCCCTAATTAATGGTCATGTGTGTCATAAGCGGCCCAGTAATGACCATAACAGCCAATAGCTGCCGTGCAGTGGTTGTGATGAGGCTGTACTATGTACTATGTCTGAATCATAACGTCTCGTGCAAGCTGTAATGCCAGGCCACTGTTTATATTCGTATTTTATTTCTCAACAAATAGTAGATGTTGCTGCCAGTGGTTGGAGCTAGTTGCTGTAAGCTCTTAGGCACAGCTACATTTCAAAGTGTACTCATGCTTTAGTAACTGCATTTTTTTCTTTCTCATGCAAGATTTGTTGTTACATGGTGACAATAGAACTCTTTGGTTTTTCTCCCCAAGATCCAGCTGGCTCAGTGACTAGATCAGAACACATTGGCACCGTCGTGTGCCAGTTCTTTGAAGACCTAGGAATTTCTGAATCTAGGTACGTTCAAAACAGGGTTTCTTTTGTAGGTTTTTGCTTCCCAAATCTATTAATTGCCCCCAATTAGCAATCTGAGAAACCCTGCTATGAATTGAAAGACTTTCGTTTTGTTGTTTCGGTCATCTGATTTCTTCACTTGTCTTGCATGTTTATTTCTCTACCAGAAGATGAACGGGTTGTCTATACGAGAGCTATGCTGCTTGTTCTGCTGCCCCCCCTGCCCCAGTCGTATTGCGGCCAAGCTGGCTTTCTTACCACCAGAGCCCACCTACGCCCTTCTTCCTGACCCAGATCCAGGTTCTGGAACCGGAGCTGCACCTGGGTCTAGCTCTGGAGCTGCTTTGCCATCCCTTGGAGCGCCAGGATTGCGTTCCCGACTGAACACTAGTAGTGGAAGTGACAGGGGAGGAGGAGGAGGAGGAGGTGGTGGAGGAGGAGGAGGAGGAGGAGGTGGTGGTGGTGGTGGTGGTGGAGGTGGAGGTGGTGGTGGTAGTAGTGTTGGTGGGGGTAGCGTCAGTGGTGGTGCTAGTGGTAGTGGCACCAGTACTGGTGGAAGTGCGGGAGAAGGCAGATGGAAGCTGCATCTCACAGAGAGAGCAGAGTTCCAGTATTCGCAGAGAGAGCTGGATGTGACAGACGTATTCCTGACCAGGTCCAGCCGAGGAAACAGGGTTGGATGCATGTACATTCGCTGTGCACCCAATGCCAGGTGAGACTCTCACTGAAACTATATGTGCAGATGCACATTAACATGTCTAATTGGCTGCCTAACTTCCTTTTTTCCTCTACCTGCTCTGTTTGTTTCTCAGGTTCACCGTGTTGTTTTCCCACGGTAATGCAGTAGATCTGGGTCAGATGAGCAGCTTCTACATCGGCTTAGGGACACGCATCAACTGCAACATCTTCTCCTATGATTACTCCGGCTACGGCGTTAGCACTGGCAAGCCCTCTGAGAAAAACCTTTATGCTGACATTGATGCTGCCTGGCATGCCTTGCGCTCCCGGTAAGACAGTGTCTTGGGTTAACAACTATGCAATGGTCAAGTGCAAAATATTTAAGAGCGGAAAAGTGTTGTTAGCTTTTTTTGTTCTCCAGTTGTCAATGTTTTCTGCCATTGTAATCCAAACAAATATATAGTGTTGACCCAGCACAAACAAATGCTCAACTGCTTGATGGTTACATTTGAGACAGATTGTCAAACTGTCATTGACTCATTCTAAAACAAACCTTGAACTGGGCATCATCCAGGTGAAGCTCTGGACCAGCTTGTTGTGCTTCCGTCATCTCTATTCTTTCTAAAGGTCTTGTGTACCCTCACGTATCTGTTTTTCTATATCCAAAGTATTTGAGATGAGCCTCTCGTCCTCAATCAGGGCCAGAGCATGTGTGCGGTCTGTCTGTTTTTGTAGATGTTTACTGAAATGCTGAATATTTAGGTGAATATGTATGTTTAAATAAGACATTCCTTCAGTTGCCTAGGAACAAAAGACATTTTTGTGTCTTGCAGCTTTCTTTAAACTGCACAGCACAGAACAGCAGTGCTTTTTTACTTGACGTATTCCCAGAATTAAAGGGACCGTTTTTCTTTTTGACTGATCCAATCTGTGTGTGTTTCTCTCAGGTATGGCATCAGCCCTGAAAACATCATTCTGTATGGACAGAGCATCGGCACAGTGCCCACAGTAGACCTGGCTTCACGGTTCGAGTGCGCTGCTGTTGTCCTCCACTCTCCCCTCACCTCTGGCATGAGAGTGGCTTTCCCTGACACCAAGAAAACGTACTGCTTTGATGCCTTTCCTAAGTAAGTTTCTCAACGGAGAATGCATTTTAGTTTTATGTTCTGCTTCACTCATTATTCAGACTATAAATACAAACTGTGTATCAAATTCTAGCTTTAAACGTGTGTGAAAGAGAGCAGCATCTTTGAATTCAATTATCTGCTGGAAATTGAAATGATTATTTCTATGGCAAAATTGTTAGCATGAAAAACTCCTTTAATACAAGTTTGCCTTGATACAGTACATATTAGATTCCACTCATCTGTAATGGTCACACATACCTGTTTAGGGAAAATGTACAGTTAATTATACAGATAGTTTATCAGACCTGTTTATGCAGATATGGGGCCTCAAATGTTTAATTTTTCTAACAGCTAGGAAGCAATATTATATTTAAATAGTAGAATAATGTTACATTTGCATTTTTAGACAGTTATTGAATTATTTTTTTGAAACGCACAGTTGAGATGACATGTTTTTATGCTGTAGCATAAAAGCTATGTGACACATTCACAAAGGTTGGATGCACTAATGGTGAAAGACCTTCAGTGAATAAAGAAATTCAGTGACATGCTTTTCCAGCCTGTACCAGTTATACTGATAGTGATTTTATATACCTCTCTAATATCTCAAGTTATTAGACCATTGTGGGCAATGACTTGTTACCTTGGCAACTAGTCTTCCTGGCCCCTTTTGCTTCCAGTGTGCAGTAATAATATGGTCAACCACCATGACAAATAAAAATGATATGTATTCACTGGCTTAACATCAGCAGCCTCTAGATCAGTTCCCTTCAGTTATAGGTAACTAAATAAATAAATCAAAGTACATTTTTTATGGCTTATGGTTCAGGCTTGCAGCAGTGAATGTTTTATGCTCTGTGGACAAAACGTACCTGTAATATCACTTCAATAAAA
Organism: Macropodus opercularis; assembly: GCA_030770545.1. Taxonomy (NCBI): domain Eukaryota; kingdom Metazoa; phylum Chordata; class Actinopteri; order Anabantiformes; family Osphronemidae; genus Macropodus; species Macropodus opercularis. Next base: position 5,816,754 of record CM061105.1, read on the forward strand.
CGGTAGAAACATAATAACATTACAGTTGGTGTTCAGAATGGATGGAAATGCTAAATTTGTTTTCTGAAATGCATAAAATTTAGGTAGCACATAAATCATTTCCTCTGTTTATCCTCCAGCATAGAGAAGGTGTCAAAGATTCCGTCTCCAGTGCTCATCATCCACGGTACGGAGGACGAGGTGATCGACTTCTCGCACGGCCTCGCCCTTTTTGAGCGCTGTCCTAAGGCTGTGGAGCCCCTGTGGGTGGAGGGGGCCGGTCACAACGATATTGAGCTTTACAGTCAGTACCTGGAGAGGTTACGACGCTTCATCAACCAGGACCTGGCTGCACAGCACGCCTGAGAAACCAACACCCACCTCGCTACGTTTGTATGAATGCGTTTGAATGAGACTGAATGAGAAATAAGGCATCTGCATGTTTGCAAAGTGTGGGTGAGGAATAGACCTAAAATGATGTGTAATTTTTGTCACATCTGTGTGTCTTTGAAGCAGCACACCTTTTCAGGTTAATGATCACAACCTACTGCTTCCTCTTTTAAAGGTGAGAACGTTTTTTCCATCATCATTTGTCTGCATGGTGGAGTGTGGTGAAACGCTGTTAACAGAACCCAAGACGGAACAACGTCACACAAATGCAGTTTTTAACTAATGGGCGGGGGGGGGGGGGGTAAATGATCACAGGAACAACAATGTGCTTTGTCCAGAAAGGCACACAGATGTAATTTTTAAGTGTGACATGAAAGTGAATGTAGTGTGAGTGTTGAGCGCGTGTTCACATCTCCATGCGCATGTTTTCGAGCGTGTGTTTGTGAGACAGCAGTGCTGACAGAAATGAAGGACATCTTAACGACTCGGACAGCTGCGAGTGGAGGAGGCACGTGGAGACTCCATACTGGTGTTTAGTTTTTTTTTATTTGTGTGTGTATGAATGAAGAATACCTCCACAGCTTGACGAGTCACTCTCTAAAGCTGGTCAAGCATCCTCCTCCTCCTCCACTACCTGTTTACCTGTTAATGGACATCCATCTGACTGCCAGGGCATTTCCCAAGTAGTTGTCAAACTAACACTAAGTCTGTTTGTGTGCTTTGGAGGTCCATCGCTTTTCCGTTCTTGTCACGTACGGTGGATGACACCGTACAGTCGGGAATACTGTCATAACTTTTATGGCCGTTGGGTGTCCCATAGTTCTTGCTCCTTCGCGCCTGCCTCCTAAATTTGAAACAGGCCTCGGAGCCACATTGAGGATGGGCATGTTTCTGTGGCACTCGTCAAACTGTACATGTGCAAGTGTCACGTCAGTTTACTGTAAAAACAAAACAGAAAGCTGCTGCCCTACAGTGTTTACTGGTATGTGACATTGTGCACTGACTAGGTAACAGCAGGACTAAGTCAGATTTAAAGGGATAGTTTGACACTTTTTTCACTTTGACCCAAGTAACAAAAAAGTTTTTGCAGAGCCTCACTCTGCAAAAAGCAAGTCTAACTTTGAGTTGTTGAGGATGACTCTTGTGCTGAACAGCCCCTCTTGGAGCTCAGGGTTGTTTTCGGTTTGCTCCATCTGAAATCATCACGCTCCAACAGATTCATGCTGACTGACTTCTAGCCTTACAGCACAGATTGTTTCCCAAGTGTCGTTCCTGTAGCGCTCACCACCCGAGTTAGAGACCCGTCTTCTATTCATATGCACCCTCAGCACGTTTCTGTTGTCTCGACGTAATGCATTTAAACGTGTTCCTCATAGTTTAGGGCCGTGGGTTTGTGTGTTGATGTTATGACTAACGGCGTGATGTAGACCGCGACAACGGGACCTCCGTAGCTCGGTTTATCCTCTGTGGCACTAAGTGTACAAGAGCTCTCTTATGGGTGGCAGCACACTTCATGTCTGACACAAGCCATGTTTGAGCCTCTCACTGTTGGTGTGGTGCAGGTTACACCACCCACGCGTTTGCACATCATTACACATGCACATACATTTCCGTAAACATACAATATACACATACTGTAGTAGACAGTACATTTACACATTTATATATATATCAGATCAAGCATGACAAAAGCAGGTCTTAAGTTTAGCACTATTGTACAAAGCATCCAAAGTGTAATAAGGGTATAAAAGCTGTGTGTCGTCTTCATTATTATTGACAGTCTTTTACAGGCCAGCATCAAAGATACTAGCATCTCACCCTGTGTGTAGACCTTAACAAGTACAAAAACTGGTTGTGGTCCCAGGCTAGCGCCACTTTTCTGATTTCCACTAAGTGTCTGCCGCACAGGGCCCTTCAGTATCGGTGACAATACCTGTGTTTTGTTAAAGGGAACATGTACTGAAATGGCACTGATGTGTTTACTCCATTTTGGGAGTACCAGTGGGTCTAAACGAGCAGAGGGCAGGCCACCGATCACTTGCTTCCTACCGTTCTTTAAAACAGGGACCCATACCGTTCTCATCCTGTGCTTCACGTCTCGGATATTTAAATAATACAAATCTGTTGCCATCTCCAACCAGGGCTCTGAGTTGTCAGAAGAACTGAATTCCTTGCCTCTCTGAAAGTAGTAGTAGGCCTCAGTTATTCCTGGACAGGTCGCGTAATCAGGGAAACCACTGGATCCACTTTTCGTTCACGGGGTATGGTTCAAGAAACGGGGTGGAAACTCGTCATTTTATTGATGCACCACTATGGTTGACGTATATTGTATCCTCTGGCCCTGAATGTGTATTGTTGGGGTGGGAGGGGTGAACATTGAATACTGTATGCATGTCTATTGTGTTTTGCTGAGGAAGTGATGGGGTGGGAGTGGGACATTATCTATTATGTATTCTATGTGAGGGTAAAGCTGAACTCATGGCGTTTGAAGACATTGAAGCGCTTTAAAAAAACGGGATGTTCATTTGAATTTTTTAATGCTAATACTAACTGATGTATTGTTGAGTTTTGTGCTAGAGTTTGAGTGGTAGGCGGTGGGGTGGGGGGGGGGGTCGAGACAAATTTAGTGGGCTGTTTATATAGTTACTGTACTTACCTATTCTTTGTATTATTATTTGTAATTTTATGTTGCTTTTTTGAACTGAGAATATGATGTAATGAACTTAATTCATGGGACTGAATCTTGACCTTTTTATTGACAACAAAATAATAAAAAGATCACGTATGTACAAAAGATAATAGCGAAAGCATTGTTTTTAAATAACCAGCGTTTCTACAGTGTATAAGTTAAGGTTGTTTACAATATCTGATCATTAATAATATAAAGCACGTTTAATGTACAAAGTAAACAATAGGATCACATGACACAGGAGGGCCATCAAAAAACAACTCGCAGAAGTTGAAATATATCTTTCCCCCCGAGGAACAGTCTGACACGTTTTAAAAGTATTTAAATGTGCAATGATTATCGTAATTTAAAGGAAATCAGTGGGTTAAAATGTAAAGGAACCTTCAATGTGAAATAACAGGCCTGAGTATTTTTTAAGACTTAACATTTTTTGTCCTGTGTCTCATGCATGAGTTGTTGCCCTCTGGTGGTCGAATACCGTCATTAACAGTTTCTCAAAAGCACCAGACTCCATAAGTTAAGTCCTACACAGTGCGAACCCTCAAATTCATAGTGTGCAATGAATTTAAAGTCAAGTTGACAAAGTGCTTTAGTAATCGTCTTTACTCCTGGTGCGCCCTCACAGCTGCGGGTTGTGTTGACTGGCCTGAAGTCGAACAACCTCTGTTAGCTGAGCTCAGCTGTTCAGCAGCCAGGAAATAAACATGGCTCCGACCAGAAGGGCCTCGCCTCAGTTTTTGATCTGTCAGCAGAGAGTCTAGCAGAAAATAAAGTTGCTGCTCTGCCAGCGCAGTCTGTCACGCGTGTACTTCGCCTTGTGTGGTCTACTTCACGGCTCCATGTTTGACCTGTTGCCAATATGACTGTTCTGGGGGGGTGGGACACAGTCCTGATCATCAAATGGACAGAGCCTTGAGATGCGTGTGGGAGTCAGTCTAGATGGGGATTAATGTACAGCGGGCTTTTAATGCAGCGGGACATTGCATTAGTTCCTGGAAGGATTTCTTTGAGGTCCCTGCCATCGCTACGGCTACGTTTCTTCATGCCTTCAAAAGAAAAGCACTCGTTTAAATGAAAGTAGCGACGTCAACGCTAGCATTTAAGTTTGTTAAACCTTGTATGTCATTATGAAATTATAGTGACCATAAACTAATAATACAATAACTAGAACTCATGGCAGTTGTGAAAGTTCCTGGTGAATGCAATTTTCCTAATGTGTGAGTGTGAGACACTGCTGGAATGTTGAGTTACCTTTTGTCCACACCGTGAACCTGTAGAACTACTTCCTTGTCTGATTTGCACATAATGGTTTTGAAGTCAACATAACCGGTTTGTGTCATCTCGTGTTTTTCTCCACCTTTCCCAGCCAAATTCCTTTTGTCTTTTTTTTTTTAAATTGAAACCACTTCCTTTGTTGGTCATGCGTCTACTCACTCTCTGTAACGTAAAGACAGCTCGGTCAGTGCGCCCAGCGAGTTCAGCTGCTCCTCCAGCGCGATGATCCTCAGCCCGATGTATCCAGACACCACCAGCAGCACAATGATCCTTCAGACACACACACAAGGACATCCTCATTGGCTTACAACTCCGCCACCCTCCATCATTTAGAAAGTGAAAGTACAGCTTAAATGGTTATGTTGTTAATAAAATTGGTGCTGCTTTTATCTCTAAATTAAAGACTATCAGGCTTATAAATTAAAAATGTGCGCTTATATACACGACTCGAGTGAATGTTCTGTAAACCCACGATAATACTCACAGCATCACGTAGATATAGAAGAAAACGCTCATATGCTCAAAGTCCGCGAGCGTCTCGATGACCCTCTGCGGCCAGGACGCAGCCGCTGGAGACAAACATCACCCGCGCGTCAATGTGCGTTAACGTTCTCAACTCTAAAGCGAAGCAGAGATTTCAGGACGTGTGCTGTTGTATGTTTTGCGACGGCTTAAACGCACCTCTGCCGTCAGCGGTTTGGCTGGAATAATATCTGGCGGGACCTGAAAACACACAAGGTTAGAGGTTAGTGATACAGTAAAGCAGCAGTGTTCTGGTGTCAAACAGAGAAGCGCCACGTAAGCACTAATGCTTGGAAAACAAAATGTCCCTGTGTTACATGAACTAACAATAACACTGACTGCTTGCTCAGTGACACAATTGTTTTTTTTTTATTTTTATTATTGTCTCACCTCCACTGGGCATGTGAGCAAAGCCATTGTCAAGATGACTGCAGTGTTGTTGGCTCAGATCATGATCTGTGTTGTCGTCCAAGCTGGAAGAACTGAAGACCTATAGACAAGGGCAGGGACACTGAAGCGTAAAGCGTCTGCACCCGACTAAAACAAGATCGCTGTGTTTTGGAGGCTGACGAACAGCAGAACCCACCACGTCGACACCGCCTTCGTTCTCCGCCGGGGAGAGCCGGGGGCTGCCGCGTGGACTCTTTGGCTGCTTTAGACAAACACAGAACAACGCTGTCTGAGAACGGTGTGGTGTGGTGTGGTGTGCGTGCCGGCGACGTGGGTGTCTGCTGTACCTGTGCACGCGAACAGACGCTCTGGAGGAGTTTGTAGCACAAGTCTCGGTTCCTCAGAGACACGAATGAGTACTGAGACACAAAAAAAGGGTCAGATAAAATGTGGAGCCAGGTCAAGCTGTGAGTACATTCTGTGTAGAGGAAGCATTTAACGTGTTTACTGCAGGAATTTAAATCAGTCTTCCTTCCAGTTTCCATCCTTGTCTTAGGTTTGGTAGATATGCTAATGAACCCATTCCATTAAAGCTGAATTATTGTTTTATTATTATTATTATTTTATGTCACAGATTACTGCTACTACTATGGAACTTCATTTAATTTTATAGGGATGTTTACATGACATAAGCAAAACGAAGCAGAACACAGATAGTATTAGTATAATTTAATCGAAATGTAAAATATTCATTTAAATATGCCCACATATGAAAACGAATCACGTAGATCTTTTATAATGTTGTGAGTAGGAAGTTAAACACTGTTTAAAGGAGATGTGTTCCCTACAGAGACGCTGTGTGAGTCAGTGAGCATCACCGTGATCAGAGGATAAAAATGAAACGTGACACGTGTCAGGCCTGACCTTCTCGTTTGCTGTTCGAATAGTCAGCATGGACAGAGCTGCGTTATGTTTCTTCACCTCCTCGATGCTGGACACAGGCATCACCACCTGCGTGTGGAGGGAAAACAGTAGATTCTTGTTGCCTAACTCACGGCCTTAAAGACGACATTACAGTTGTGTCAATAAAGCAGGAAAAACATAGCAGAGAATAGATGATGTTATCTGATCTAGCATCGATGTAGCTAGAAGTATTCCCTTCAGTATTAAGTAAGAAGCCTGGACCCTAGAGGATAGAAATGTGATTTTTACCTTAGTGTCTTTGAGCAGAACAGACGAGTGAAAGCACACGTGGCTTTCCGAGATGAAGAGTTTTCCGTGATACAGGATCTCCTTCTGCAAGGCGAAGGTGAAGTCTGCGACAAAGGGACGCACACGTACCATTACACGCCACGCAACACGCCAGCTGGCTTTGCAAACAAAGCGCTAGGCAGCAAAAGCATCGAGGCGACGTGAAAAAGGACACAACCTGATGTCATTTCCATAATCAATATCAAGAAATAAGAGCTGCACTCACTCTGTATTAGGTTCTCCCTCTCAGGAACATCTGGGAACAGTTTGTGAAAGGATTTATTGAGCTTCTGGAAGATCTGTAGGAGCAAAACAGTGCAGTGTTCATAAATAAATATCTTCTAAAGGCTTTGAGTGAGAATGCGATGAAGTGCACATAGGGGAGACGTACATGACTGTTGATAAGTTCATCTGATCGCTCAGGGTTCTCCTCTGCCACGGCCTGCTTCCTGTCAGCGCAGAGAGATTAAATCACCCCGATAACACAAACGAGAAAGCGCGGATGCTATCAGGGCTCAGTCTGCTTCCTTTCTGAATCGCAGCGTTAGAGCCTTACGTTACCTTAGGGACACGTTGCCGTTAAGATCCCGATTAAGCTCCTGAATCTCCACTCGGGCAACGTCCGGGCCCTGTTTAGACTTTTTACTGCTAAACCTGCTGCTGCTTTTTTTCACGACCAAGACTCCATCTCCGTCCGCAGAGCTGTGCCAACAGAGCAGCAGATAAATGTCAGCGCAGGTTTTATGAGATGCTCAGTGGTGACATCGATTTAGAGGAACTCACAATAAACAAATCACATGTAAGTAAATACATAAAATATAAATGTATATACATAATGTGTGGATAAGATGTTAACAGCAACTAAAAGTAAGTGTTGATTTATTCATGGTAGTAGTTCTAACGCTGCTCTAACTAGACAGCTACAAGTCACAACAAGTGTAGTTTCACTTTTCCAGTTTTCTCTAACGTGACACACTAGACCGACACTGAAATTCACACCTGGCTGGTTTTGACCTGGTGAACGTTTTCAGCAAAATCTTGACAGATGCTGAGAAAGAATAAAAGAGTAAAGGTCAGAAGCAGGAAAGCCTTCATACTCACAAAGAGCTGTCCAGGGAGAACTTCCTGTTTTTGAAACTCATGCTGCAGACCAAACCGGAATACATGCACACGTCTACCGCGCTTCAGGACATCAGCTGTAAAAACCTGGATACCTCCAGTTCCTTTCTGCTAAACAGGTTGTGTTTGAGCTTGTGGTTTCCTGTAACTCTACATATGCACAGACAGGCAAGAAAATAACAAGAGCAGCGTAACTGTGAGGATTGGCTTCGTGCTGTTGTGGTGACCAATCGGCTGCAGGAGGCCGGAGCTGGAGTCCAATCAACGAAGCAAAGGCCACACCTTGCGCGCCTTGATCCTCATGGGTGGCACAAAAAACAAAGCAGACGTTAACCATCACAATTAACTAACAGCCAACAAACCTGAACTGTTCCTAATTCTCACCGCGACCTGAAATCCTTGGTCTTGTTTGTGTTTCTGCTCCATTATGAACATCACACCTAATGTTTTTGCCTTTAAGTTTAAAATAGCAAAGATTGTGCACTGCTCAGGAATGAGAAGTGAAGTGAAAGAAAGGCCGTAGCATTAAGCTGGTTTGCTCCTTCACTGCATATAAATGTCGTTTCTCTGGGTTTTATCAGATCGAACGGAGCCAGTTTCTCTGTTCCTCTCTGCGTTATCTGTCCGTCCTCATCACATGGCTCTAGTCAGTCCAGCCGTAGCCATTGTTGTCAATACGTCTGTGACATCTGTGCGTCCTTTCAGGAAAGCCTGTGCGACTGCAAACGCATCTGATGCCAGACGTAAAATATCCCAGCAGTCCTTTGGACGGGAGGTTGCTGGATTCATTCGTCCAGTGTGTGCTGCTGAGCCAGATGGACGTGCTGTCAAACCGCAGGACATCACGCGATCGCATGGTGTCATTCCAGATGTTGCCTCTGTTTGCCCTCGCTGCCGTCATCTTTCATCCACCTTTACCTCTGTGTACAGCTCAAAGCGCTGAACTGACCTTTGACCTTTGTAACTAAAACGTTCTGGCAACATTTGTGCTTAAAGTTTAGCTATTTGATGTAGCAGTTTTACATAAGGAATTAAAAATAAGAATAAGAAAACCATTATTAGTCCCACAGTGGGGAAATTTACAGTTTCTAAGCGATAGTTTACAGCTTATTATTTAATTTTGCCCAAATTTATTAAATCATCGCTATGTTTCACAAGAAGTGTGATTTTAAACAGAATAATAAAAAATAGAAGATGCTTTTGTTATTTCATAAGCTTTTATTTGTTTTTAGACTGCAGATCAGGGAGGGGAATTTTAATTTGACCTTTTCAAACGTTCACATACAAGTTTTGCGATTGTACAGGCAGGAGCTCGCTGGGCTGCGGGTCAGAGTCTACTGTCAGCTCTCCACCGCTTTTCACTGAAGTCTGCTGAGACTTGACAAACCTGAAAGCTTGTGCGCAGCAGCTGAAGTGTTCAACACATCTCAAGAAGGAAACAGATTTGAATCAGGAAGCACATTCAGGTCTCATCTGACAAAATTCTACTTTCCTTTGCTACTTTTTCTTCCTGTTTATTTCATCCTGATCAAGGTTGGGTTTCCTGAACATATTCTGTATGTGGAACTGTGCTGTAGATCGCTAATTACTTTATCTAAGACAGTTCAGCTTTTCTAAATAAATAAGTTCACAAAGTTAAAAAGATTGATACAACAGCTGGATGTAATAAATTAGTAGAAACAACTGCACATCCTGGTTTTACCTTGGCAGATTTTGTCCCCTTTAAACGATAACTATAAGGCTTTTTCACCTTGTCAGTAACCTCTATTTCACCTAAATAAATAAAAAACTTTCTTTAAATGCTCTCGTTGAAATTATGACCTTGATCTGGTGATGTGCAATAGTGATTTCAGTGGTTCTGAAAAACAAAGGAGGAGGAAGACACTGTGGTGTTTCATCCAGAAGACACGGACACTGCTGAAAGACGGTGGGATCCACGATACACACGACAGGGCACCTGCTGCAAAGGTCGTCAGAAATGACCCCTGGAATCACAAGGTTTGCTGTGACGAGCGTCAGTGACATTACGACGTGGTTTGACCTATTTATGCCACTGTCACTAACTAGAGTCATTCTTGCTCTGACAAACCTTGAAGGACACAAAGTCCATGGTGACGTGGAAAGACATTAATAAGGAACACAATGGTTATACTGTACTGGTGATCTTCTTCTTGCTAGAGTGACCCAAAACACAGTAGATTTTACTATTGTTAATAATGTTTAAAGTATCAATTAATTAAACAAATTCATAAAACACAATTATTATAGAAATGTGTTCTAATGTCTCGCAGTAATCGTAAGGTAACAACCTTCCATTTATCCGAATGTCTTGAGGTTAATTTGAAATTGAACAGTATGCTGATAAAAAAAAAGAGGCTCAAATGCCCAAACTAAAAACATTAAAACCAAACATTTTCATGGTCAAGGAAGCCCAACAACGTCACGAAGATATGAGAAACAAGTTGGATGAGAAATATCTGTTCTGATTAAGGACACGAGTCAAAACATCAGGGATCAGAAAACACAAGTTTAAGTAAAGGTGAGTACGGAACGTGCCTTCAATATACTTCAGTGGTAGAAGTATTAGCTTTTATGCAAGAGGCAGGTAAAGGTCCAGTCAATACACTACTGAGAAGAACATGTCCTGTACGTGGAACCACATTGGACTGTAGAAATAAACAGGAATGCACGACACTTAAGTAGTAATTTAGTCCCATCTAGTGGACGAGGAGTGAATCACACAAGCTGACAAAAATACCCACAGGAACCAAGCATGTCATTGTGCTGTATATTCAATCATCCTGCTTTTAATACAAAGTCAAGATACAATATCTACATCCATTGTTTCAAAGGAAAGAACAGGTACATAAGTGAGGAGGAGGCGTCGTCAGAGCTGGCCCTCAACACATTTCATTTTACGCTTCATGTGTGTGCCTTTTATATTTCTCTCGACACAATAATCATTAGAAATCGAAGGAATAACATATTTCATATATGTCACACATCGTCAAGACTTCTGGACCACACGTAAAAGTTTATCAGAATATTTTGATTTAAACAATAGCTTTCCAGGGTGTGTATAGCTGGGCTCTGTCAAAAAAATACACCTGCTACCATGTGCTCTCAAGCAACGCAAATACCAACACCTTGTATGAGGCTTATATAAATCTAGTTTCTCTGATGCCCTCAGACCGTTACTGGATCGGGCCTCTGTTGTTCTCATTACACCGCTGCTGTTGCTCAGGAGGCAACGTGTGTGGAGGGCATCGAAAGGACATCACTGTAAACATAAACTAGGTCTGCCTCTAATGTACATCTCTAGGTTAACTAGTCGGACATCAGTAATCAGTATCAAATAGCGCCCTACACAGAGGGCGTACTTCATAATAACAAAAGCAAATAAAAAAGCACCAAAGCTGACCATTTACAAACAAACAAAAGAAAAAAAACTAACAAAAACAGTGACAACATCGTACTGTAACATTGGCTAAAGAAACAAGTAAACAACATTTTATTGGTTATAGTTGATAGATATATCAAATAAATAAATAAAAATAAGCGTAAAATGTAACAAAATAGAATAATAAATATCTTAGAAAATCATATGAAATAAATATGACAAAGTGAACAACAATAAGGCTTTTTTTTTTTGTTTTTGCAACAATAAGAACTACATCACATCCAGTCCCACGGTATAACTTGTGCTCAGACGTATGTAACTGTACTGTATAGGACTCCAATGATAGACTGTATGTACAAAAATCTGTGATGTGAAACACGGGACATTTGCTGTGATTAATCACTGCGTGGGGCCGATTGCGCATATACGTCACATCAAGGGACGATACATGTCGATATCGGGGACAAGCCAGAAGAAAACGCATCGAAGAGGGGCTTGTGCTGAAGTTCTCCTATTTCTTTCTAGTAAAATATTCGTATTTCTCTATATCTCTCTGATTCAAGTAGCTGGGCTTCAGGAGGAGATGACGACCAGGAAACAAGACCCATGTGACAACACGGCAGCATGAAGCAACAGGCCCAAAAGAAACGAGACAGTGTGAGGCGAAGACAAAAATGGGGGGAGAACAGTTACGTCTGTGACAGAATCCGACTGAAGCTGAACTGTTTCATTAGCATCTCAGAGGAGCTGAGCTGGACCACGGCAAACAGCAAAGCGAGCTCTGTTGAACGAGGGAGCGCGTCGGTGCTGCGCATCCCGGCGCCGCTGAGGGACGTGACGGGCTCTAGTCGACGCTCTGAGGCCAGTTGTGTCGCACCCGGCGTCGAAGAGTGTCTCCGGTGTGACTGGGTCAAAAAGAGGAGGCCGCGGCTCTGCGTGGTTTTCTCTTGGCACGGTGCGTGGAGCAAACGAGCACCCGCATGCTTCTCCAACAAAGGGGGGGTCCGGTCCACGCTGTGGGCGTCTGGAAATCATCGGCCTTCAGCTAGAACCACAACTACCTGTGGCCGAAGTAGACACCTTTGAAACAGACTCACAGATACATAGAAATGTTCACCTTTGCTCTTCGTAACCCCTTAATACATCAAACCAATAGATACAAAGTTGAGGATAAAAAGCCCATTGAGGGTGCAGCAAATATCCAGGCTCTTTGTGTTTTTTGTTGTTTTTTTTTTTCATCTTTTTGAATTTTATACACATATATAGAATCATTTCCTGTTCAGAAGCCATTTGTATTTCACTGGTTCATATTGGAGATAGCTGACCACAACACACATGTATTATACGTCCTTCACACTGGAACACTGAGGTAAGTATATGGATTACACATGGATAGTGTCCACACCCGGCAGCTCCCAGCGAGTGCGTGTGAGTGCTGTTAGACATAGATTTCTTGTTGCGGTTGTTTTTTTTTTATTTTTTATTTTGTTTGTTGTCACTTTTTCTGTCCACGTCGGTGTAAGTTCATCCTTGAAGCTCGCTCCCGCTCATGTTGTCATTTCAGTCTTCTCTGGTGTTTCACGCGTCGGTTTGTCTGTGGAGCTCGAAGCAGAACGATTGGTGGATGGTTGTGTCGTCGCTTATGTTGCATAGTGGTCGAAGCTACCCAGGTACTCCAGGGCGGCCTGGTAGCAGAACTGGTACTCATCCTGGGGAAGCCGCAGAAAAACGTCTAGTTGTTACCAACAGCCTTCGCTTGGCTCAAAATAAGATCTCAAAATATATTATTGTGCTGCTTTTAAAGGAAGAAAACCATATTTAGGATAAGTGATGATATCTGAGTCACTAAGATCCTAACTGTAATACTTATACTGGTTTGGATTCTTCTCTCTTAAACAGGTCGGGTCGTGTGTTTACCTCGGTCTGCACCATGGCTGGTCTCTGTGTCCGCAGCATTTTGACAGTCTGGAAAATGTCCACCGCCCCTTCGTAACGCATCCTCTCCAGGACGATGCTCAGAGTGATGAAGACGCCCGTCCGCCCCACGCCAGCGCTGCGTACGCACAGGGAAGCATTTCACCACCGCTCAGATTACCGAGCTCCACACGCCTCCTGGTTTGGCCTCACGAAGGCCTCACCGAACCAGCCTCCCCGCTGCTTACCTGCAGTGAACCGCGATGGGCCCGTCCTGGCCGAACTGCTCCTTGGTTTTGTGCACTTGGCCGATGAAGTCGATGAAGCCCTCCCCGGATTTGGGCACGCCTTGCTCTGGCCAATCGGTGAACTGGAACTGACGAACGGTCCGCGATTGGCCGTCCTGAAGAAAGCAGGAAGTGATAAGAATATCACATGTATGTTTACAGAGAACCTGCAGAGTGAGCTGATCTGAAAGTGCATCTGATGTCTCCACGTTTATTGTGAAATGTGTAGTTACCAGTTACGTTTATAGACTATTTAAGGAGCTCTTTGCTCTATTGACTGAAGAGTGAGACAGACGATATACTTTTTTCCCTCCTAATGATCACTGGTATCTGACCCTGGATCAGCGCTTGTGGTTAACTCCAAGCTGTAACGTCATCACGTCTGCTGTTGTCAGCCACTCAATAGGCAATTACATCTTTTCTCTTCTGCTCAGCCTTTCTGACTCCTCTGTAATGGAGATCAATAGAGCATCCTGTCAATGTGGCGTCAGCGCGGGACAGACTTAACTGGAGTTATCTATGACTGGCACATATGTGCACGCGGGTGCATCCACACACACACACACACACACACACACACAGACACACACAGGTCAATACAACATGCTTCGCACCAGTGCTTTGTAACAGCGCTGATTTATTGGTAAAGTCACGGAGTGTGATGTTTCCGCTGCCCGTCTGAATGAAACCTGCAGTTTGAACCCACCCTGGCGTCTGTAACCTTGAACTCCCGGAGGATGTACTGAGGCATGTTGTACTCGGCCATGGGATCCACCACGAAGTACTGGTACCGGGCCGAGCGCTCGGCGGGCCAGTACTGATGACACTTCTCCTGAGCGGAACAGAAAAAACAACACGGTTGAAGTTGCCTGCATAACGATCTGTGTCACTTTGCGCCCACACGTGTTTTTGTCCGTACCCGTCCCATTTCTCTCAGCTTTGTGAGCATGACAACTATAGTGGAGTTGTGTTCCCACAGCATTCTCCAGAAATCCTCTGTAGTCTCTGCCAGTGGACCCTGGGTGGCAATGTATCCTCTCTGCTGCCTAGAAAACACACACACACACACACAAAATCACAACACGAAGCCACTTCCTCCCATTACTCTCCTTGTTTGTTATTTGTCAAGCGTCAGGCTGAAAAAGGGGATCAGGCTTCGGGCACGAGGAGGAACAGTCAAAGCATGTGTGTACCGCCGCACCGAATGCCTGAATCATCAGAAGCTCATCAGTGTCCACCCAGTGGGACACGCAGTGGGAACGCGTACACGGTAATGACAGATGTGACAGAACGTGACAGGTGAGAGCATTGTGGTGAAAACACATCCAGTCCGTTCACTCATCAAGCCGTCACCGGAGAACAAGGGGATCAGGTCGTATTAGTGTTTGCGCTGGAGAAACATACCTGTATCCATCTATGTAACTGGCGTTGATGTAATCAGAGCCCTCGAGGCCTCTGATTGGCTGGAGGCAGACGCGGGTGGTTTCGTAGGGCATGATGTTGACCAGTCGGTTCTTGAATTTGTTGCAAGGCAGGTTGGCTGTGACGAACCGGGACGTGTGGGCTTTGGTATTGGCCAGTCGCTGGTACCAGAGGAGGGAGGAGAAGGCGAGAGTTCAGATAAGCTTCGCCGACCTTCTACCAAACCAAACCCGAAAGCAACTCTCCTACCTTAAACTCCAGCTCCATGCCGGTGACGTGTTCTCCGTTCTCCACCTTGGACAGCTTTTGCATGTAAGAGTACAGACTCCTGGCGGCCACCTCGGTGTTGCCGCAGGCTACGGCCTCCAGCAGCGCCTCGTGGATGAAGCTGTACTGGTCCTCCGTTTGCACCATGTAGTTCCTCTGCGAGCGCATCAGGGTCACGTGACCATAGATGTCGACGGTGCGCTCGTGTCGAATTCGCTCCAGCATGGCGTCGATAACGATAAAACAGCCGGTGCGACCAACACCGGCGCTGGAGTGGAAGAAAAATTACAAGGTTATTCATCACACCGAACACACGTGCGGCCTAAACGTTGGCTGGACACAGTGGACGTGCCAACCACCTCCTGACTCTATGTTCCTGAGCGGTATCTCATCTAGCTCTGACCAAGAATGTATTTCCCTAAACATCGAAGCTTTCCTTCGAGGTAAGAAGTTGTGAAGGCACGGACCTGCAGTGCACGGCGATGGGTCCAGCGTCGGGAGGGTTGCAGGCTTTGACCCTGCGGAGGAAGTTCAGGAAGGGCGTGGGATACTCGGGCACGCCGTGATCTGGCCAGGCTGTAAACTGGAACTGACGCACCTCTCTCCGTTCACTGCTTCCATTCTGAGACATGAAACCATCCAAAAATCAGTTCTTCATTTTTGTTATTAATACTAATAATAATGATCCTAATCTTATCCTACATTTTTACACAACACGTGAAGCACAGTAGCACTGCTGAATATTGCATGTGCTCCATTCTCTACTTTATGACATATCTCCTGATTTGATGTTTCACAACACATCAACAAACATTTATAGAAGCGATGCAACCTTGGAAGCTACAGTTGCCCTAGTTTCTGTGCTTGTAAGTAGGCCACAGAGACACGCTGCTGTGACGGTCCTAGATTAGCCTCGTGCTATAAGAAAGTGCTCTGACTCCAGCAGCGATCAAATCTCTGAGCCTGACACGAGGAGGCTGGCATCATGTAGCCCAGACTAATCTATTCTCCCCCTCACTGTCCTGCTTGCCCGGCTCAGTCAGCGACGGTAGAAAATTCACGACTACTGCTCCTGCTCCTTAACTGTAAACTTGACAGATCAAAGTAGTTTTCAGGGAATGCGACAGGGAAGTTAATGGAGGGAAGAGCAGAGGGCTGAGTCATGGGTGGAGAGGGGAGGATAAAAGCCAAAGGATTTACCTTGTGCAAGGAAAACGTGCGAACGCAGAAAGTGGCCAGCTCCATCGTGTCCAGCAGCGTGACCTGGAGCATCCCGTACGTCTCTGTGCCACGACTCGGCCAGTACTGGTCACATTTTACCTGATTAAAAAGGAAAGGATCAATACAGCGCCTCCATAAAGACTAGTAAGACTAGTTATTTGGGAGAGTAGATACCCGTGACTTCTCCTCCAGGCGAGTCATCATAACCACAGAGGCAGCTCGCTGCTCCCACACCATCCTCCAGAAGTCCCCGAACGTCTCTGCCAGTGGGCCCTGGGTAGCGATGTAGGCATTCTGCTTCCTGTATCCGTCAATGTAGTTGGCGTTGATGTAGTCGCTCCCCAGGATACCTGCAAATCAGACACTTGTGAGGCACTTTGCTAAACTGCAATCTGAATCAGAGACTTAATAAATTAACCTCCGTGTATGACATCGAACAGCCTGACAAACTGTTTGCTCCAGGCTGCCGCGGCCTCCGGCGGGCGGCGGCTGCTGCTGGATGACTAGTGGGCGACAACAAACAAACAAGACTCTGTCGGCGTAAATTCATGAGCTCCAGATCAAATCCACTCTCCCCCCTTCTCGTTACGGAGAAGCGCTGGCTGCACTCGGATGCACTCGCGCTGTTTGTCAGCCGGTCCCGAGCACTGTTTGCAATTTCAGATTCCATCCATCGCGCAGCTCTCACTCTCTCTCTCTCTCTGCGCACGAACATTAGAAGCCTTGCGCCTCTTTCCAATTTGCCAGCTGATCCTCACCTTCTATGGGAGCCAGGACGACCCTGGTGTGGTCGTAGGCGATGACGTTGGCGTAGCGGTTCTTCGGCTTGTTGACCTCCAGGTTCGAATACTCCCAGGTGAACTGCTGACTGGGGTCGATGGACTGAAAAGTAACAGCACACATGCATAAACACTGTGCGCTGACATATTTAGTAGTGCATTTGAGGATAATGGAAAGAGAGCACTTTGCAATGTAGACCAGTTATAGCAATAAATTGGGCTACTGAATAAATCATGAAAATATAGTCTGCACTCACAGACACAGATGTTAAATAAGCTTTGCTTTATGAAGCGGAGGCTTAACAAGCTTAACATGTCTAAACAGCAAGGATGCGATCTTTTTATTCTTATGGAATAATAAGTCGTTTCTCACCTCGTATTCCTGGGAAAGTCTCAGGTTGTCGTTAGCTTTCAGTAGCTCTATGTGCTCAGCCAGCTCGCTGATGGGGATGGGAGGGTGGCTCATCATCCCTGCACGACAACAAGGGTCAGAGGTGACGCAGACTTCAGCCGAACGACCTAAATGACTGCGGGTCGGCATCTCACAGGCAAAGATGCGAAAATAATTATACAGTCAGAAAACATCACACGTTATTAAGGAACACACTGAGGCAGAAAATCAATTCGGATCCATGCGCGAGGACAAAGTCAGGCGAGTAGTGTTTGCTTGTAAATTATTTTTCTTTGATAAATTGCTTTCTGTGTGATCAGAGGAGAAACAACTCAAGAGAAAACAGACACAGGCAGAACACTAATTAAGGCCCGTGCACGCAAACACACTTTGCAAACTCGCAAACTTGTTTGTATTGCACGTTACAAACACGCAGCGTGTGCCTCAGAGCAGGACTGATACCGGTCCATCACAAGGCAATGGCTACGACAGCGAATCGACGTAACACCCCGATGTCACAAAGCTGTGGTTTTTAATTGCAACGCATGTCAAGCATTTGAGTCAGCAGTTATTTCCATCCACAGCCCGGCGCCGCAGCACCCACAGGTAATCACGACGAAATTCTCCCGTCGCGACCAAAATGACCTCAGACAGCATCAGGTAGTTCTTTCGCAAACAAACGTTATCTCTGCTGAGCATCTCAAAGACGCACATCTCAGGAGAGGAGAAGCGGTGAGAAGGCAGCTTCAAGGTTGCTGCCACGAGAGAGCAAAGACAATCTTATGATAGAAGGGAGCTGTTTTATTCCGCGTCCCAGGAAGAAGAAGAAGGAGAACTCCCCGCCGCCAAACACGGGCTGGATAAGAAGCGGCGTCGTTTGGCTTTATGTAACCTGCTCGGCTAAGCCCAAACCTCCGTGGTGACACATTCTGCCACCTTCTCAACAACGCTTCTATAATCTGCAACCATGAAAACACCGTGTGAACCGTGATCGCGTTGCTTCGGGTTGTGTGTTTTTGAAAGCTGCTTTTAATTACACTGAAGCAGTGAAAGCGAGGCGTCATTAGCCCGGTGCCACGACTGAACCAGCTGTGTCGTTAGATGTTTCTCAGTGGGGGGGGCTGCAACATTTGTGTAGCTATTTCACAGTAGGGTTTGACTTAGTTGTGAATCAGATCCCTCACAAATGATCACAGTAAACTCTCACACACCTTTTGACTGATGAGGCTGATGTTTGTCTGATGCGCTGTCTGCAGCTCGGCATGTGGAATGTGGGCGAACGGAGATGATCTGATTTTGTCACGCTGCTGTAAACTCAGCTGTGACTAAGCGCCGACAGTACTACCTGGGCACCGGCCATTTTGATCCGGCAAGCGACAGGAAGCTGCCAGGTACATGCTGGCTGGGATGCGGAGGAGTGCTTTCACAATCTTGCCTGCATAATCTCGCCGCGGTTAAAATTAGACGCATGAATATTTCATTATTAAATGATGAGCAATCGGAAGTAGACTTTATTATGCAAATGCAAACTATGTGCTCGGCTGCCTGTGTGGGGTACACGCATACCGGGAGTCTGGAAGTTGATCCGTCTCATCTCCACGGGGTCCGTCGGGTGATGGGCCATCATCTCGGCATTGCTCAACAGGCTCTTGGTTCCCGGTTCAGAGTCCTTGCGCTTGCTGCTCAGACATCAGTGAGTCAAATGAGCAATTAGCAAACAAGCAGGCAGGGAAAGCCAGGCTCATTACTGACACATCATTAGCATGGCAACTTGATTTGAGTAAATAGTGATTTAGCAGCCACGGTGTTTTACGGTGTTGCTCCAGCTCTGCGCCATCATGTAATTGCTATAGGTTAAAACTGAACAAAGAGCCTGTCGCTGGTTTAATCTTACCTGTCAGGTTTGCTGCTTCCAGTGAAACAAGAGCAAGCGAGAGAATAATTAGAGGAAGAAAAGGAAGGAAACAGACAGATTGTTAGAGAGGAGAATCAATATGTTGCATTAGTATTCAAATGCTTGATTGCCTGCTGCAGACATCACGGGCTGGCTGATGGATGTCTGAGGGGGGAACTAACTTGTGGAACGAAAGTGGAGCAAATTTGATGAATATCAGGCTGAAATATGAGTATTTGTGCAGAACATTATAAAGTGTGAGTAACACACAACACACAAGTCGTTAAAATGAGTCAGGGGCAAACACGGAATTAATGAGCGGCCGATGGATCCGGTACCATATAGAGGATCATGATGCTGTAGCATCAGTAGTTGAACAAGTCTAAACTACTAGTTCGTCTCAGTATCCTGGGTGTAAATAAGTACTATTCAGTATTAAGTCGCTCCTGAACTACTTGCATTTTTGTGTACAGATTTGTGAAGAAGTAAATCAAAAGGAGCAATGTTTTACGATGCATCTTACACAGGCTTGTGACAGCAGTAAGAATGAATGAGTCACCGGTGGGGAAGAAGACAAACTCATGCTCATTGTTGCTTCTTGTGGAATTTTAGGAAACGTAGAAAAAACACACACAGTTGTAACCTTCAAGAGGTAATTGAAGCTTCAGTACTTTGGAGCCATTTTGGAGTGTCATTTTAATTTTATAGTGCTGAGCGCACTCACTTTTTGTACAGGAGGATGGCGATGACGATGCAGATGATGAAGACCACGGCCAGGACGGGTCCCACCACCCAGATCAGACCGTCGCCTGCGTCGAGGGGCTGAGGGTTCGAATCTGGGGCGATCACTGGATCCGTGTAAGGGCTGGCTACGTACATTTTCTGAAAACAAAGGGCACATACTTTAAAAAACTGTGCAAAGGAACGGACGTGTTGATGTTTTTGTCTTTTTAGTCCGAGGCAGCATTTGCAGTATTGCAGGGCTGTCGCCTTGGCCCAGACTCAACCAGCATTTTATGTGCACATGTAACACTGACTGATTCAGCTGCACATATGTACGAACCAGGCGATGTCTTTTTTTTGACTTTATTATCAGTGGCGAAGGAAGTATGTAAAGGTTATTGCCTTACAACACTTAGACCTACATGCGTTTTATTGTTTTAACAGCGAGGCTGTATTGATCACGAAGTATAACGACAGCCTGCAGGAGAGAAACACATGCAGGGGGCAGCGAGGGAATAGTGATAAACACTGGCGGGAAAGAGGCTCAGAGGCTTTCGTACCCCGGTCGTGGAGTTGAGCTCAGCCAGGATGAAGAAGACGTACTCCTGTCCTGGCTCTAGAGCTCGGTTCTCAAAGCCTCCATAGTCCAGCTGGTCCCCGAGGGTGAAGAAGGCAGGTAGGGTGGCAGGTGTGAAACGGGCTGTGATGTAGGCCCGTCGCAGGTCCACCTGCTTCTGCTGCCGAGAATCCCTCTGCCTCTGACTGATGTCCTTTAACAGCTGACGGGTGGAGAGGGAGGAAAAAGAGACGAACACAACGAGGAAAGACACAGATGAGAAAAACGAAGTATTTAACCTAATGTTTAAACACTGATATTAAAAAAACGAGTTACTAGTTGTGGGACTGTGTGCGTGTGATTGTGTGTTTTCATAGGTCTTCCTCCTTCCAGGCGCAGATGTCAGCGTGTGCGCTGTCACTGTTGTGGTTCTCACCTCCTCTAGGTCCATTTCATCTGGGCTCTTGAGGTGTCTGATGACGCCGCGGGCTCTTCTCAGTGGAACCACAACCACATAAACATTCCTGTGGGAGCAGAGACAAACAGCATAACACCAGCTGCACTGATGCTTTTCATGTCTCTCATCCAACACGCGGCTCTAGAGACTCTACCTTCAGACATCTTGTCATCATCCTTTACCTTTAGAGATTACAATCGTCTGACATGAGCACAGCAAGTTTCACTTCCTCTTCTAAAAATAATCTCCCTCCCTCCTTACTTGACAGGAGTGCGGGTCTCCAGTGAAGGCAGGATTATGGTGACCGTGGTCTCGGTGTCGCGAGTGTGGTCGATCTCAGGGCGGCGAATGGTGATGGGCGGGGAGGTCTTGGCGGTGATGCGGTGGCGAAGGCCGCCCATGTTTCCCTCAGGCGCGGTAATCTTGAAATCGTAGCTGGTGTCGGGCTGAAGGTTGGGGATGACTGCCTTTTTAAGACGAGCATCCACCTCCACCTTCAGTCGGTTGTACTCCACCTGGAGGACGGGAGAATGTACGTGGAAATTAAACTGAATTTGTTTCAAGAATAAAAAACATACATACTATGTACGACATCTCTCTTTGATTAATCCGTGCAAAGGCAAAACCCAGCATGTACGAACAACAGTTTGCTGTTTTATGAGGGATTATGTGTAAACCTATTTCTTGGCTGGGACCAGTTGCCAGGCAACCACCAAAGACTCAGGCCAAGAAATATTTGGGTACAAGACCCCCTGTAAGACATTTTCATGCACAATAAACAAACTAGAAAACATGCTAATCAGAGACTGAGATATGCTGCAGCTGATGTCTTTCCTATGAATACATAAAATCTGAAAACATGCTATGAAATGTAACACACAGGCAAATAGGTCAACACAGTAATTGACTGACTGGACATATGTCACCATTAATAGACATACAGTAAAGCGATAAGTGTTGCTGCTTTCTGGAAACTCCCAGGTCAGGAGAACGCTGGTCTTAGTGGCCAAATTCACCGAAAAGTTCCTAGGGACATCTGGAAAGCAACCAAACAAAGGAGAGATAGAGTCACTTCCTTTATTTCCACCCTGTTCTTCTGTCCTTTCCCGGTGCCAACCCGTGAGAACGGGGGACGCGTCAGTCAGATCTGTTACTGAGGGAAGAATACATGATGGTTAGGAGGATGGGCGGGCGATGAGAGCGAGCGGCGAGAGTAATAAGCAGAAATAACAGACAGACTGGCTGCAGGAATGTGACATGCCACATTCTCAGAGTGCAAGGTCTGTCAGACTCAGAATCCAGCACGTCAGCAAATGCGGGGAAAAGGTGGCAGTGGAGGTCTATCAGATAAAAAAGCTTACCTGCACGTAGAGCACCAGACGCCGGTTTTCACTTCAACTGAGACCGAACACTTACCTCCTGTATTAGATGCTGTAAATCCGAGCCCCGTATTGACTTTTACCTGAGGGTCTGTGATAAGCAGTGCTCTTGAAGCAAACATCCATTAACATTCAGTCTGCTTCCACTGGTGGTGAAGGGTAGGTGATGAAGGTATAAGTGAGTGAGTGGAGGAGACTTAGGGGAGTAGTCATGTTCCCCTGGAC
Organism: Macropodus opercularis; assembly: GCA_030770545.1. Taxonomy (NCBI): domain Eukaryota; kingdom Metazoa; phylum Chordata; class Actinopteri; order Anabantiformes; family Osphronemidae; genus Macropodus; species Macropodus opercularis. The sequence continues at coordinate 5,839,284 of CM061105.1, forward strand.
TTTTGCAGTTCTCAGCTTCTCTGAGGTGCTCAAGGCCGACCTATAAGAACTGGTCCACACTTCATTTAGTTTAGTGTATTGGAGTGAGATCCACATTAAGGGGAGCGAAGAAGTGAAGGTGAAGGGTGTCTCCATGGCCTGAGGCCAGCCCTACCTGTTTCAAAGGCCAGGGTTTGCCACGTCAGAGGTGGACTGAAGGGGCCTGGCCCTGCCTTGTTGTGGGCTCTGAGTTGCAACTCGTAGGACATGCTGTGATTGAGGCCCAGGATGGTGTAGCTGGACTCAGTCGGCGGTAAAGTAATCAGCCAGGGGGGGGCAGGAGGGCCCAAGGCAGAGGAGCCAGGGTCAGTAGAGGGTTTGGGTCCGGCAGCCTCTTTGTAGGCTATGGTGTACTCTGTGATGACATCATAGGACTCCTCTGGGGCAGGGGGCAGCCAGGAGAACTGGAGGGAGCAGCATGTGGCGTTAACAAAGTCAGATATTTTGGGGTATCCCGAGGGTGGGATCATGGGGACTGTTATTTCTTGCTGCACTGCATCTCCATAGCCTGCTCTGCTCTTAGCAGAGAGGGCAAAGACATAGGAGGTGCCTGGGGAGAGGTCTCTGACGGTGAAGTCTTTCTCTCGATTTGTGAAATCCACGCTGGTGTCTAAGGAGGTGTTCTTGAGACCGAACTGTAGGCGGTAGCTCTGGATTTCCACTGGGCCCCCACGGCGCTCAGCATCTGACTCAGAGCACTCCAACGGAGGAGCCCACCGCACGACCACTGACGGTCCCGGTCCTGGACGCAGCCAGAGGGAGGGGGGGCCGGGCACTGCAAACAACAGCGTAGGTGGAGAGGAACGTAGAAATATGTACATGTAAAACACATATCATGTTAATCTAGGAGAGGAATTGCAATTGATTTGGTGCTTTGTTTACTGCTGGCTCCTGGTGAAGCTTCATGTGAGATCCACTGAAGTGCAGATGTGGCATATGCTTACCAATCCCTGGGGTCTGCACCAGTTTGGCTTTGCTGTGTGCGCCATCCCCCTTGGTGGTGTACGCTGCCACAGAGACAGAGTACAACGTCTCTGCTTTCAGACCTCCCAAAACCAGCTCCTGCGGAGGTGAGATAAATCAAACCACTACCCGACACGCAGACCTTTTCATTCTCTTTAAGTTGAGTTACATTCAGAGCAGATCTAATCCTTGATGGTCAAAAGATTTCTGTCTCTGTGTATAATCCGTTTGATGTATTGTGCCGTACTTATTAATAGTGGCTTCATTTATAGGGAGATGAGAATGGGTTGTCTGCACTCACGTATTGAGTTGAGTCATCCTCCTCCATCTTATCCCACAGACAAGACACACCCCGCAGGCAGCCAAGACAGATGAGAGATACAGTGAGTCAAAGAAGCAGATGTAAAAGGGGAGGGGTTTAAAGATAAAGCAATTTAATCATTTGAATGTTCAGTTATGATGCAACCTGAGACTCATCCAGTAGGAGGTCTTTGATCCGGGGAAGGTTGCGGGATTCGCTGCTTTCCGCGCGGCTAAAATGCACCTGGTAACCGCGGATCTGGCCGTGCCGTAACCGAGGCGACGCCGCCCGCCAGGTGACCCTAAGTGCAGAGGAGTTGAGCGGCTGGACGTCCACCTGACGTGGGGCCGCGCCAGGAACTGAGCACACACAAATGCAACGCGTAACCAGTCACGCCGCCAAATAATGCGTCAAATCTTTGGATACGGGTCTACAGCTGTCACTCTTACCGTCCTCATCAGTTCTGCAAAGCACCGCCGGGCTGTTGGGTCCCGTCCCCTCTGCAGTGGAAGCTGCAATAGTGACGTTGTACCAGCTCCATTTCTCCAGCCCCTCTAACAGTGTCTGCCCCTGCTGGGCAGGGATAGGAAGCCCCTTTACCTCCTGGCCCTGACCTCCTCCGCCTGACCCAGAAACTCTCTGGTATCTCAGCTCATAACCTGCCAACTCGCCATTCTGGCCCTCCATCGGAGGCGGCCTCCAACTAACTCTCAGCGAGGTGGAGCTGGCACTCTCGCAGGACACACCTTTCGGTGCAGCTGAGGGCTCTGTTTGGACAAGGTGGAACGAGGGCAGTTGGCAAAGAGTTGAGGAAGAGACCCAAAAAAAAAAAAAACAGGGTTGAAAAAGCAAAAGACGGGATAAACACAAATAAAAGGATAAGAGATAAGGATAAAAAGGAAACAGTAAAAAAAACGATGGTAAACTGAACTGAAACACATTGAACCTGGACAAACGTCTCAGGCAAAAAAGGGAGCAACCACATAATGTAAAAGCCTAATGTTCGACTTAGAACCTAATACAATAAACCTGAGTGAACAACTTAATTATATCAATGGAAAATGTACATCTGATACGTACCCAGTTTATATTCTATCCTTAGGCCGTAACTTGCGGGATACAAAGAGATCGACAAACCAGACAAATGCATACATTTCACAAAACCGACCCCTATAGTGGCATAAACCTTGTCTCCTCCAGATAATAGACTGATCTGAGACTTTCCACTGTCAGGAAAAGGAGCATCTCACAAATTGCTGAAAGGATTTAAGAAGAAAAAAAAAAAAAAAGACCAAGGAGCCTGGGAGATAAAGGCACTCAGACGGATATTGAAAGTCAGGCTGGAATGATGACTCCTAGACAATAACTGAATCAGAAATGTGACCTAGAAGACTGTACAGTAGGTGTTCGCACGTACCTGACCAAGGAAGAGACGGGTTGATGCGAGTGCAGCGGTTTCCCGTCGACTGCTAACGCTCGTTGGGTTTCCCAAGCTCACGTACGGCGGCGCGTACCCAGGGCTTGGCGTGGCCGACGCACTGGGCCTCGCGCTCTAGCTCGTATATGCAGTGTGTGACATGTGCGTACGCGTGGGAGAGTAACAGTCATAGCTGACGGGTTCTACCCTCTGAGCCGTACAGCCGCTGTTCTGTTGTCCTCGGGGGACAATCTAGATGTGCGCCAAAGCTTGGCGATAACAAAGCACATATTACCTCCCTGGGAAATGAATGCTGCTGCATGAAACAGTCTGCTTATCTGGCACCTTCTCTTTCCCAACGTGAAGGAAACCAGCAAAAAGTGTTTAGCACGTTCTGTACTCGATTCTAAAAACGACGTGAGTGTGAAAGCACAGAATGGATATTTGTGCCTGTATTGTAAATCCTCGACAGAAACTTACCGCTGAGGTGATACAGAGCCGCCAACTGCAGGAACTGAGGCTTTTTTCTAGACCCTACTGCTTTATTAATTCTTTTCCTTGCACCATTTTCTCCGTTATCTCTGCGTTTTCTTTATTTCTTTCTTTGTGAGAGCCGCCATATAAAACGGTTTCACACGCCAGCGTAAATAGCAAAACTTATTTGACTCTTATCAGCCATCAGTGGCTGTGCAGGGACAAAAGAGTAGAAAGGGAGACAAGGAAGAGAATCTAAGAAAAGCTCGGCTAAAACACAAACTGGCCAGTACTCACCTGTCAACACAGCAAGCCAACCATCATCCTGTAACGCTCCTCGCCACTGGCTGCCGGCCAATAAATGGCCGACAGTTTCACCCGTTCAAAGACATTAGACACTGATAGAGAGGAAAAAGCGAAGCAGGACGAAGAAAAGGACGAGTGAAACATTGTTCAGTGCTCCATCTCCATCTGTCATGATGTTTTGGCGGAGGAAGAAAGCAAGAGGCAGAGCGGAGGAAGAAAGGCACAGTCAAACGTGGATGGATGGATGGATGAGAGGGGGGTGGGACAGATGGGTTGATAAACGAGACGGATGGAGAGAGAGGCGGAGAAGGTTTCCCAGCTTTTACCAGGTCAGGAGCTGAGGACAATACGAGCTGAGCTGTTTGTAAATGGAGGGCGAAAAAGATTTTGTTTGCGCAGGTTTGTGGCTTCTGTGTGTGTCTGCAGGTGGTCAAACTGAGACGTACTGGCTTGTGATGTCCTCTGCACCAGTTCGTTAGTGAACGCGCCGATGCCTTTGTTGGAGATGGCGGCCAGCGAGAAGGAGTACTCCGTGTTCGCTTTCAGACCCTCCACTGTGTACGAGCTCCTTGGCCCGAAGGTCAGCGTCTCCTGTGAGAGAGCGGACAGAGGAGCAGCAGGAGGGAGGAGAGAGTAAAACGAGCGTTTGCGTGAAACTCACAAGTAGATTCATGACAGAATGTGGGAGGTTTTACCAAAGTGCCAAACTTGGCGGGTTTGTACAGCAGCTCGTAGTTGACTATCCCTTCCTTAGTGTAGGCAGGTTCCCAGGTCAACTCAATGCTGGTGTCTGTCACCTTGCCCACTTTAAACTTCCCCGGCTGGCCTGGGACTAAAACATAAACAACATAGTAAGTCTGGACAGTCCTACGTGAAAAACAACCCTTTTCCTTTGAAGTAAACCAAAAACTTGCACATTTTCCAGTATTTTCCAGCCTCCTTGTATATCATCTCCTTTACGTGCTGCAAAATGAATTTTAGGGGAAGCTAATATTGTAGCTGTAGCTCAACCTGTGCTGAGATTTAAGCCACTAATACCATCAGAGATTTTTAAATAATCACCTCTTTGTACCTCCCATCGCATAAAACCTTGCTTCCCAGCAGCTGTCGCAGCAACGCGAGCAGCGCGGAGGTACGAGGGACACTTCTGGCTGCTAATCCCTGTTTCCCTTTTCAGAAGTCTCCACAGTTTTGTCCCGCCAGGTAGAATTTATTCGTATTTCCTGTCATATTTTCCGACAGGTCAAGCTTATTTCACAGTGGATTGCTTCTCAAACTTTACATAAATCAGTCCAATAAGCTACTTAACAGTTTGTATACACGCACACAGACACACTCACAGACAAATTAACGAGTCGCTTGAGCTCTGCTGCACATGCACATCTGAAAAACAACCTCAGCTCTCCAATCCATGAATAAATGAAGACCTCTACTTAGCTGTGATCTATGCAGCGCCATGCGTGATACATCTACTTTTCACACACATCATCACACACACACACACACACACACACACACACTGACCTCCAGGCTGGACTTTGACGTGTATGGGGTCGGAGAAGGGTCCGTCCCCCACTGAGGTGAAGGCTAGGACCTGGATGGTGTAGGTTTCTGAGGTGACGAGGTTCTGTATGGTGGTGATCATGCTGTCCTGCACGTTATGGATCTGCCACTCGTTGATGGGCCGGGACGGGTCCATGGTGTAGTACACACGATAGCCCTTAACCTACAGAGAACCCAAGAGTTGAAGAAAACCTGCTAGAAAACCAGCAGGGGTTGAATAAACTGCGCTGGAACTTGATCTTAAAGTCGCCAGTGACTCTTTATTGCTGAGGATTTATTGATTGTGGATATTGTCAAGGTGATGCCCTTTGACCCCGGTCAACAAATTTCCTTTTAAGGCTGACAAAACCAGTTCTGGTACAAGCTCCTCAGATTGTAGTGGACAAATTATAATCACGACATCTTCTCTTATGGGATTTGTTTATGAGCTGTTCAGAGTATATATAATCCTGCTGCCGTGCCATTGCCCTTAACCACCAATTCTACCACCTCTCCTGTTATTACTCTTTAATATCTATAATCCCCTTATGCTTTCAATCCAGCCTCCAGTTTTATGAACCTACTGTACTGTTAGGTAGGCTCAAAAAAGGAAATGGGCCTCAAGAGGGAGCGCTCTTAACTTAGAGAGGACAGTCCAATTACCTTTTCTTTCTTTAGAGAGAAGGGAAATAACAAGGGAATTGCAGCAGGGAAATTTCCGACAAAGCAAAATCCCTGCAAAGCACATGAACCTGTGCACTGGTAAAGCTCCCAGTGGTGAATTTTATTAAGGCTTTATTGTTTTAACCTTGTTTTGCCTTGGTGCCAGTTTAGTTCAGGAAGGGTAAATGTGATTTCAGGCTATCTTTACTAAGTCTCTCACTTAGAATTTCGGTAGTTTATCAACCGTTACACAAAAGCGTAACTGCTTCGGTTCTTTGTCCTACCTGTCCGTTGGGCTCCTCCGGCTCCTCCCAGCGGACCATCACGGTGTTTTCAGAGATAATGTGGGCGAGGACGTTTCTAGGAGGGCTTGCCGGAGCCTGCTCTCCCGTACGAGCTTCCACGCGAGTAGAGGGGGGGCCCTGGCCAATACTGTTGAATGCCGACACCCTGATTTCATACTCCGTGTTGGGGTACAGCCCCCCGATGCTGTAGCGGGTGGTTGTGATGCTGTCCACCGTCTCGTACTTGCTGTCCGGCCCTTTGGCTCGGTACTGGATGATGTAGTAGGACACGGGATCTGGGTTGCCCGAGTCCCAGGTGATGGTCACACTGGTGGCGGTGGTCTCTGTGACGATGGGTGTGCCGGGAGGTTTTGGCAAAGCTTTAACAGAGAGGAGTTCACAATTTACTATATCTGTCTAGTGACATGTTAACATACTAGTGATTATTATATAGTGGTTCTTGTATAAAGGATGGTAAATGTAACATTACCATCCTGGAAATATAGAATTTGGACATACACCAAACCCACTGGACCTTTTGTTCAGCAAAAACAGACACTGGGGGACTTTTTCCATCCCTCTTCTGTCTCTAAGATCCAAAATGATAAATGATGTTTTCAGAGTGGCCCTTACTCTTCACTAAGACCTGTGCAGTGGCCTCGATGATACCCAGGCTACTCATGGCCACACAGGTGTAGTTGGCCGACTCCCGGACACCGTTGAGCTCTAGCACGTTTCGCCCAATCGGCATTTCATCCTCTGGGGTCAGGTCCTCGTTTCCCAGCATCCACTTGACGTAGGGCATGGGAGAGCCCACAGCCACGCAGGTGATGTTGACGCTGCCTCCAGGCATGATCTCATGGTTGGAGGGGAAGATGGAGAAACGAGGGGGCACACGGCGCACTGGGAAAGGAGGAAAGTCGGGGCAGAAAAGGTGGGGGCGTGGGGGTTGAGGAGTAAAGCGGGGGAGGGAACGAGGAGAAGAAAGGCGGATAGAAAGAAGGAAAAGGGGGTGGGGGGGAGAATAAGAGAGAAAGAGAGAGCAAGGCAGAAAGCGAGATAAAGATAGAGAGAGAAAGTGAGAAGCAAGAAAGATAAAGAGAGAGAAAGAGAGGAGAGGTAACAGGAAGGGGGAGAATGAACTTCAGGGTTTTTACAGAAAATTACAAAGTTTAGTCCCAATTACTTTATGGCACTGATGATTCCAACAGAAAGACACAAATCTGAGCTCAACCAATCAGAGTGAGCTGCCTGCTCAAAATAATATAGTGACAAACTCTTGAGAATCACTTCAACCAGGACATGACACCTATAGTCAGTTTCTCTTCTTATTCTTTCAAGAAATGATGCCAGATATAAAACTTAAGATAGAAAACTGAATTAAAATATTGATTTAAATTATGTATTATCATTATGCTTCTCCCTCTGGGTGCGCTACGTTTGACACTTTACTTCATTGAGACTTCTGTGCCTTCAGGTGCTTCTGCAGTACATGGGCTGTTTTTAGAGAGTGTATGCATCATGGGGGCCGATCAATAGGCCCTGCCTGCTATTTGTGTCCCCCATGAGAGGAACAAGTAAAGTGGCAAGTTACATCCAATATCGCATCTGTCTGCGCTTGCTCAACTATATATTAGCCAGAGATCTACAGAGAGACTGAACTCATAGGTCACTTGCATGCCTGGGCGACTCAAGAGGGATAAAATGGTGAAGAAAACACAAAGAAGAGAACGAAGAACTGAAGCCTGAGAGGGAGACAGAAGGAAGCGAGACGCCGAAGAGACAGATAGAAGGATAGAAACAGCGTTAGAGAGAGAGAGACAGAGACAGAGAGAAAGAGAGAGAGAGGCAGCTCTGCTTCTCTTCCAGACAATGACAAGCAATGTAGCAAAGGACAGCCACATTGTACAACAAGATACTGTACAATACATTGAATTCATAACTGATACAGTGTGTAGTCAAATGAATTGGAAATGTGGACAGGAGTGGATCGAGGGTTCTAATAAGGTGTTGTGGCAATTACAGAGTGATCATTGGACACATTAAGTAAAAAACACCAAGACAGCATGAAAGAGGCAGAACGGGAAAGAACAAGTGCGAGCAAAAAGAGAGATATGTGAGGTAGTATGTGCATGTTTATAAGTTAATAAACTTATGTACATGTGTCTGTCGCTCCTACACATCAGGGTGCAGACAGAATGCAGAAGAAGAAGAGAAAAAAGGGGGAGGGAAAAGACAGGGAGGTGGAGATAAAGAGAGGGTTAGAAGAGGGTTCGGGGGGAAGGAGGGAAAAGGGGAAAGAAAAGAGGAGCGAGGAAGAAGAAAAAACATGGATCTATTTAAAAACACGGCTATATACCAGAGTCAGGCCCATTCAGAAACTAGGCTGCTTTAAAAGTGAGAGATAAAAAAAAATAAAAAAAGACTAGTATAGATCGGATGGAGAAGGGACGGAGAAGAAAGGAGTACCCCAGGGTCACAACACAGGAAACAGAAAGAGACAGAGAGAAAACGGACAAACACCTCTGGATGAAAGGAGAGAATGACAGGGAGGGCAGACAGAGGAGAAACATCGGTAAAAAAAACGCTAAAAGCTACTGGGAAGCTTATCCTGGATGTGTGATAAAAACAAGATAAAGTAAACCAACACAAAAAAATAGGCTCAAATAAAAACCTACTGTAGCAACCACTGGAAATCTGCCAGTAATTCTAAAATATATCATTAGAGTTTGATTAAAACAAACAAACAATAGGAATAAAAATAAAGAAATAAAGATGGGTACATCTGCTGCAAAGCCTCCTCCTTAATGTGCAACATCATTACTTGGAATCTTCATGGGCCACATCCCCCTACTCAAAGAATATAGAGACAATTGGATAGAAGTTATTAATTAATTTGTATTTTTTTCATGACTTTAACAAATCCACAAAAAAAAATAAAAAAAAGATAAGTTGCCGTGATGATCATTTCATGGATAACAGATACAATGCAAAGCATCTGGAATACTTTGTAGGAGAGAAGATACCCAGAATTGGATACAGAAGTTAAAGACAAGAAAGAGACAAAGAGACAAAGACAAGTAGATCTGTTAGAAACAGACATGATTAGGCAGGCATCTCCTCATCTCAGCATGCTGGACGCACACAGGCACCTACATGCAGACGCTATGCAGCATGACAGACGCTTCACTCATCCGCTGCGTTCAGTTGTGTGAGTAAAGTAAAAAAAAAACAAAACAGCTACAAACTAGAAGCGCGTGGATTAGTTTGGAAGTGTAAGCAACAGTGGGATGAAGGTGAAGACTCGTGACGAGCTGAAGCACAAACTCAGCAGTATTTCTACAAACTATTAGTCCGGAGTGTGGCTCTGAAAAGACATCGAGACGTAACCAAGTGCTCTACAATAAAGTGAGCTCATAACAAAGGATAATCCTTCACACGCTCACAGAGCCTCTAGCTTAAAGTTAATCGAGCTGGGGCCGCTGGATCCTCCTCCATTTTCTATACAGTTTGCAGGAGCCAGGAGCTTCAATCTTTATTAGCGGCGCTATCATTAGTCCCGTCCTCTGCAGGGAGTCTGGAGGCTGCAGGCTGCGGAGGCCTTGGCACAGCCATAAGGATTACCGCTGTATCCCAGCACTGATATATATCCGTTCAGGACCGCTGCTGAGCTGACATTTACGCAGCTCAACGCAGGCCGTCCCAAGGACACGGCTTTCATTAACCACCTAATAAGAGGGAGGCGTTAATATCCTCTCGATATCTAAAAGTGTGAATGGATGTGATTAATTTCAAATGTCAGTCAACAGACGCGCATCAGCGTGTTCGGTGGAGACAGCATCAGCAAGCAGCGCATTATTCTACCTCACATCGACTCGGTAGCGAGGAGTATATTCCTAAATATTCCAAGTCCAACTATCAGGCGTGTGTAAAAGTTTCTACTGGTAAAGGGAGCTGGTTGACGGCCGCGGATCCATATCTGTGGAGGAGGAGAGCGTCGCTCAGCTGTCTGGGATCAGTTTAGTCAGAGTCACGCGTGAGAGAAACATCAACAAAAGGGGAATTGTGGGTAAAGGTTTGCTTTTTATACACCTCATCCGCACCGTAATGAACAAGCTACTGCCTACGTTACAGGTACGTTGACTTCCAGAGTTATAGATAATACTGGTTTGTAGAGTTGTAATTACTACGTAGGTATATATAGCTGCAGTTTAGACGTATTATGGTCTGGAAATACATATTGAGTTCATGACAGGACTTTAGCCCAACAAATGAAGCTTCTCCTACAAACCTGCCCTGCACATCTAGCATCAGAACCGAAGGACGTACAGCACAAGCGAGGGTAGAGCTGAAGAAGATGGTGACACGGGAGCTGGGACGTAACATTACACACACGATGGTACAAAGGAGAGAGAAAAAAAAAAAACAAAGAGCGACAGTAGCATGACATGACAAGACAGCAAGTTCAATAAGATCACAATCCCAGCATATCAATAGGCGTCAGCGCACACTGTGCCATGCTCTTGCGACAGTCCGTCAGTCAACAGACATGCAAGCGGTGCTCCTTTCTCTTTCTCTCTCACTCCTCTCATGCAAACATCGCCTCTTTTTAATCTTCCAATTCTTGGGTCTCCATGACAACGAGATCATACCATGCAGAGGAACATTGATCGGGGAGTGAAGGCAATACCAAGGGTTCTGCACACAAGGCCTCACAATGCAGTCAGTGCACTCTGCCGCGTAGGCAGACCACTTCGTCACCGCAGCGGCTTTAGAGAAATCAGCCGTCTTCATTTTTGGAGACAAGACCACGTCACCTCTACTCTGTCGTCCTTAAATTGTCTTTCTTTTTTCTTTCTGTCTAAGTCTCTCCGTTTCAATAAGTGAAGCTTTCTGAAACAAAGGAGTAACAAAAGAAAAGAAAGAGCACACCAACCTTCTCGAAGCTCTGAGGGATGGAAGGGGGTTGATGCAGAACACAATGACGTGAGGGGGGGAGAGAGAGAACGGGGAAACACAGAGAGAATAAAAACGGCCAGCGCAAAGCCACCCGTCCTGCACTAACCCTCACACACACGCACGCACACACACACGCACACTGATATCCCACTTCACATACAAACTACAGCTTGTAAATCTGAACAGTGGTGCTGGTCTGAGCTAGTGCTATACCAGCACCATCCAGAGGTGCCGTTAACGTTAACACATTCAAAACTCAATAATATTCAGCTTCGTTATCTTTCAGTTGTGAGATCTTTCTCTCAATCTGCCTCCAGCACAGAAACCGTTTTAGTAGACAGATTGGTGACGTGTCCATGCAGTTAAACCCAGGTGTGTCTGCAACGTCATGTCCAATTAGGCTCACACCGAGGTTTAAGGTGAACTTGTTAAAGGTGGTTGTGAGAAATACCAAACAACAGAGTCAACATATACTGTAGACAATGGATGGGTTAGTATTTGCTTAAGAGCACAGAAATAACTTAACATTAATATCCACAGCACCTTAATAGTAGCGACTCCTCTGCGTGTGTGTGTGTGTGCGTGTGTGCGTCTTGGCATGTGTGCGTGTCCTTGTGCGCGCGTGTTCTGTGTTCAGGTCCTACCTCGGACGTATAGGTTCGCGGGGGACGAGTAGCGCACGCCCTGAGAGTTGGTGGCCACGCACTCATACTTCCCTTGGTCGGTCTCCTCGCTGTTCTCGATTTGCAACGCTCCTGCAAGAGAGAGACAGACACACGACGAGAGAGACGCTCAGCGTGGGAAAGGTTTCTGCCGCTCTGTGGCCTTCTCTCACACCCTCTTCCTCTCAGCCCGAGATGCTTGTCTGTTGGTGCTTCGCGGTTCGTTCAGTTCTGACCCTGAGGTATCCTGCTCTGTGTAGCTGCAGCATCCAGTGAAGGCAGCTTTGTTGTTATTTCTGTAAGGTGCCCTCGGAACGGCCCGTGTTCTCGTACTCCACTCGTTTTATTGTTTCAAACAGTGTTTTCATCTACTCCTTCATTCACCGCCCAAAACAAAACAAAAAAAATGCAGAAATTCCAAAAAGTTTGCAAGTCAAACACAAGTCTCAAAATGACTTTTTACCGCGGATGACACTTTAAAGGGCTTTTGTTGTGTAGCTGCTGTAGTGATTCCTCTTCTAGCCTGTTTCTACCTTGACAGCAAACTGGCAGCAGCTGCACAGCTTTACCCCACAGCATCAACCCGACAATGCTCTTTAACTTCTCGACTTGTTTCTTTTATTCCTCAATTGTAACACTTCTGCTCCGATTCCACCGCGATAAACAGTGTCTCCCTAAACGTGCTATAATTACACACAGCGCTCGTCAGGTCTTCTTTTGTTCTGTTGGCTTCACAGGCTGCTATTTTTCTGCACTTTCTTTTGTTTTGCTAATGGCCTTTTGAATTACCAGCAGTGTTTTTTTTTTTTTTTTTGCGTGCTCTGTCACATTCAGTCTGTCATCTAAAACTGATTTTAACATGGAGCCTGAGGAGGAGGCACAGAAGCATAGATGGCGCAGCATAGAAGGAAAAAGAACTAAGTACAACACGCACACACGTAGTACAAAATGTACATACAATCCCTTTAAGATTTTTTAATATAAGATACTGTGGGAACCCCACCCACAATGACGTGCAAGGAGAAGAACAATGAAACCGTGAGGCACTTAAAATAGAGTAGGAAGGTTTTGAAAGTAAATAGAGATATCACAGAATAATAAACTGTAGTTGTTCACCGAGATTCCTCACCGAGAGGATTCAGTTCAACACAGCACTGAGATTCAAAATAATACAAATGATTTATTTCACATAAGTGGTGTAAGAACATACAGAAGGCAGTTATACGAAGTCACCTGATTCCTCTCTGCAGGGGTAAAGCTCGCTGGTGCGCGGGGAAGGACGGAGGCCGGCTGGGAGACACAGCTGGTGTCTCCCACATCTCCCCCCCCTTTATTCTAGGGAGTTGGTTTTTAAACTCTAAACTTGCATCAGTAGCAAGAAAGCTATTGCCCAAATTTGGTCTTAGAATCTTGATATTTTAGACTAATGACTCTGTTTACATGAAAGTTATCAACAGTTCCCTTCGACCTGGCGTGTTCCCGGAGCAGCCACACACGCCAAGAACTTTCCAGATGTGGGAGAGAACATCCTGTTGTTGCACAAGGGTTCAAATCCTGGACACAGAAACTCTGTAACTCATGGCCTGACTGTCTTACTTCATGCCTGCACTTATGAAAACCTATTCCTATCAATACATACATAGAGTACAAAATCCATCCCAAGTATACACATTTTCCACTACAAAACCAAAAACCATGTCCTATTATTTATAGCGAATTATATGAAACTATACGTCTTATAATGGTGCATAAACATGCAGGCAGCATTTTAATGAGGGATGAATTGACTAGTAACAAAACATTATAATGACAAGGGATCATTATAAGCAAAGTTTTAATGTACAGCCATGTGTATTTGCAACTGATCAGTAAATGCAGAAAACATGAAGGACATGTTTCCGATGCATTGAGGAGGAAAAGTTTGGCTTGTTCTAGTCAGAAAGGGCACAAGTGTGTGTTTGCGTGTGTTTATGGAGCTGAGGCTCTGCTGAAGCTGTCATCCATTTGCTCCTGTCTTCTGCAGTTACATGAAAGGAAAACAGCTCCTACCCTCCTCTTTCTCTCTATTTCCCCATCGCGCATTTCCCCGCGGTGCGGGGCAGAGTTGGGAGATAAGCAGGAATAAATTATCTGCTCTACAAGCTGAGCCTGAAAGAGGTAACTGAACGAGGAGAAGCAAGAGGGAGACGGAGAGGAGGAGAGATGGAGCTGGACAGCTGGAGCGCTCCAAACGAGAACTCATCTGACAGCTGGAAGCAACTCATATGGTTAAACATCAGCGCAAGTTTGAAACTGACTACTGAAATGTTCTTCTATGCAAAATGCGTCGTTATCGCACATATATACGCACGTGTACACACGCATGGTCACCGCACACGTACACAGCAACACAAGGTGTATTACGCCTGCTGGGCTGAGACTTTGCCGATCAGATGACAGCAGATACTGTTGGACCAGTCTCCCAGGAGGTGAGACGTTAACTTCTCACAGGGGCTGGACAGAACCAACGACCCAGACAGACGGCTGCTGTTTCATCACTACGCACAAACACAGTCCTGGAGATTTAGAGACAGAAGGTTCAAATGTGTGGCGGCGGCTACTACTACTACTACTACTCCAAATGGAGACTTTATTAGCCACATAATTCTATTATGTATTTATCACTGAGGTCACAGTTGGTGCTGCTGATTAATTAAAGCATGATTTGGGTTTGCTTCAATTATAAATATGGTGCCACTAATCAAATGTAAGTTTTATTCATTATATAAAATACAAAACAAATTATTGTAACACTACTACACCCAGTGTTTCATACTGTGAGGAGCATCAAATATAACTTACGGTAAATAGTCCAATACCACACATTTTTTCAAGGGGCATCGCAATAAAACACCACTGTCTGTCTTAAAAACCCAGAGTCAGATAAGGAAAAAGCCCAAAAATCCCATTATGAGAAAAAGGGTATCTGTTCCTGGCAGAGTCATCAATAATGAAAAGAGTCATTAGTCGCTGTCTTATATCAGATTTATCTTTGTTACAGATAGGTTCCACAAATTACTGAATCCATAAATGGATTTTTCTACGTCGCTATTTCAAGACTTGTTTTTGTTTAAAAATGTTTTAGCTTTTTCTTCCTGGCCAACACCCTGGTTTACTACTGAATTTCACTGAAATCTGATTTTTAAATATTCAGTTCAAACAAATGAGACTAAAAATATCCTCCGAGTGTTTTTTTTAAATGACGCTTGGGTGACAATCTGAGTCAAAGCTGATGAAAGAACCTGAGTTCGATAAAAGTTGTAACGACTTTGAGTGATGTCTCTAAAGCGAAACAAAAGTGTCATTTGTGTGGACATCGTTCTGTTTTAATATTTGAGTTTGGTTTTAGATGAACGTGACCTAAAGTGTTAGCGCGACCATTAATCCATCCATGACGCAGCGTCAACCTCAGGGCCCGCGCGCCATCAGTGTAGCTCTCTGAAGTCAGCTAAGTGCTTATAGGTACATTCTCCAGACTCCGGCCCCCAAAGATGCCGGAGACTGAGAGATAACTCGTCGTGGCTTCGCTCACACGCATCACCAAGCAGATGGTGAAGAAACAGATTTTGGTGAGGAATAGAAAAGTTCGACTCCGTGTGTCAGGAAGGTGATGCTGTGTGTGTGAGTGTGTGCAGGTTTTATGTAGGTGTGCGCCGCTGACGTCCACGGTTTGGACGGTTGCCTGCAGTGGAAAGATGCTACAGATGATGGATGCTTATGGACTGTGAAATAGCTAAGTGTCATCTTTTGTGGGATTTGAGTGCAGTCATTATCAATATCGTTTTTCATCCTGACCCATACGGGCCATAAAAATATTTCCAAGACCCAACAAAGAAAAGAAGACAGAACGAGAAAACAATGTTTGCGGCCCAAAACAGATCCCTGGCTGCCAGCCAGCAGGAGCTGGCAGACGTCCACTAAATCAGAGGCTTTGCGTGGAAGGTGCCCCCATTAAACAGATCTTAAAGGACT
The DNA here is from genome assembly GCA_030770545.1 of Macropodus opercularis. Taxonomy (NCBI): domain Eukaryota; kingdom Metazoa; phylum Chordata; class Actinopteri; order Anabantiformes; family Osphronemidae; genus Macropodus; species Macropodus opercularis. The sequence continues at coordinate 5,854,905 of CM061105.1, forward strand.
GTTTCATCCATAACCCGTCTCGGTGCTATTCTGTGCCCAGCTCAGGTGTAATTGATTTCCTCCAACTCATTTCACTGCAGCGTTTGGTTCATTATACAGTGCATTTTGTTGTTGGGCTTTGTGATGCTTTTGGTGATTTGAAATCCTATTAAAGCCTGCGGTGAATCTCACCGAGCCATTTGTCTTGCTACTGTTTCATTGATGTGGTATGTGGCCCAACATCCTGTAGCAGTGAATCAATGTCATGTCTGTGAGACACCCTGCAGAGGACACACTGGCAGATTATTATATTACTAAAATGTACACTTTAATTACACAAGTGAACATAGGTCTGAAGCTTCATAGGTTAATAATTAATCGTGAAAAAATGCGTTATGCATAACGGGTCTATTAAGTGATAACTCATCTGCTCTCTGTGGCATGTTTCCGATGGTGACATTCCTCAGCTACACTAACTCGTCTTTTAAAGCCACAGGTTTCAACGTTTTTCTGTGTATGTTGCTGCAGCAGCAGCAGCAGCAGCGGTGGCGGCGATGCTGGTCCGACACCAACGCCCCACCCCACCCACGCCTGCACTGCAGAACCGTCTACATAAAGACAATTAATCTTTTCCGTATGTTATTCATTGTCACACATTCAAGGGTTATTGGAAATTCTACCGGAATTGGCTGAACACTCTGCATAGAAAACAGCCCGAGGCTACTTCTTTCCAATGCAGCCGCTCCAAAGTATGACTGGAAAGTTCGGTTTCGTCGTGCGTTTTACTTTTCATTTTTAAGATGCTGCTTTAGTTACTTTTAGTTCAAAAGGCACGAAGAGTGATGAGAGGCAGGGCCGCCGTCCACCAATCGCTGGGGTTGGCAGTTCGATCCCTGACTCCATATGTCATATTGTATTTAAGACACACACTGAACCCAAAGTTCCCCCTGGTGGCTCGTGCTACAGTAGCTCTGTCATCATTGTGTCTGCATAATACAGTGCTGTGGCTGCGCAAGCTACGCCGTCCGAGAGCAAACCGTTGGCCACTGTCCATAAAGTGGAGACATTTAAATAGAGATTCAGAGTAAAGCCCAAAACCGTGCAAAGGTAGGAACAGATCAAATTGAATTCATGCTGATGACGAAACAATTCTCAAAGTAACGGTTTTAAAATCTTCTCCTTGGATTTGCACATGAATAAAATTAAAATAAAATGTTATTTGTGACTCACATCTGAAACAAATCTGGACAAGCTGTGTTGAATGTGTTGTTATCACCAGTATCAAGCTCACTAGTGTTTCATGGACTTTGCTTTTATTTGATATTTCTGTGGGTGTTTTGCAAAATTAGTAGCTTGTCATTTCCAAGGTGTCTGAGGATTTTAGGTACGACAACTCCAGCCACGCAGCTGTGGTGGTATGTGCAATCAAGAAGCCAGATTAAATAAACGTTCGCGTTTTAAAGTGCGTAAATTGTAAATGTCTTTAACAACACAACGGCGATTTCTGCAAATGGAGACGCAGACGCGGGGATGACAGAGGGCAACAGTGAAGGCTTTTGGCTGACAGCAGGGAGATATCAAAGCTGGCAGCGTGGTGGAGCACAGAGAATATGGATGAAGCAACAACAAAATGGTTTCGCCTCACCATCACTTTCATTCCCCCTGAGGACGGCTGAGCGAGAATAGCTGAGAAAATACGTGTCTGCCCGCTTCAGGAGACACTGTATCATCTACACAGAAGAGCATAAACAAAGCTGAACAAACTGTCTTAAGCACAAGATGTGATTCCTCTGCGTTCGTCCCTCGATCTGTCTCCGCGCGCAGGAAAAACTCTTCCCTCCCTTTTTACACTTAACATTTAAGGACACTGAGCTCATTTCACACAATTTCAGCCTGGGCGGTTCAAAAGATAAGAGGAGCATCAGTTAATGCTAATGTGAACTCCTATCTCTGAATTTATTGATTTGGAGATCTGACAAAATTTCAGACTGGTTATTTTATTATTGTAGAATAATGTATTATAGGAAATTACTTTTTAATTGTGAGTGAACTACTTTCACTTCTAATAAGCGTATATATCTTTTTTTTAATGGCATTCTGCCACGTTTTCTGACATCCATGATTCACAGAAGCAGGAGATTTGTCTTGTTTTTGTCATCTTTTCATGTCTTTCCCCCCCAAACGTTAATAAAAACTGCATTTACTTCTTGGCTCGTGGACAGCGCAATTATCCTTTAATAAATTTGGCTTTAAAAAGGTTTTCTGTGGCCAAAGGACGTAGATAAACTCACAGAGCAGCATGTAATCCCTCCATCATAATTAAAAATATAATCACCAAACAGGGATTGTACCTGACAGGGATGCTGAGCTTGTTTACGTCTCAACAAATGAACTCAAAACACTGGTTCTCGCGTGTCTCACCTGAGCGGAGCTGTTTGATGCGACTGCTGCTGGTGCTGGGTTCCACGGGGAGGAAGTCTTTAAACCAGGAGATCTCTGGGTCGGGGATGCCGCTGGCAGCGCACAGCATGGTGGCCGTCCTCGTCCGCTCCACCACCTTGAGCTGGGGACCCATGTCAATACTGGGGAAGCCGAAGGGCAACAGGTCCTCTGTGAAAGGTGCACAACAAGTATTGGGATTAAACAGGAGCAGGGATCATCCGGAAGCTCCTGACGCGACACCCGGTCATTTTGCATTTGCTTGTGACTGAATTCATCACTGACCTCTATCATGATTACATATATGTGTTTATTTATTTATTTTTAGATTTTATTAAATACTGTACAGACAGAAAGTTTGTGGATGGTTCATAGGGAGCAAAGCCCAGAGGACATTGACGAATTCCTTACTTTCTGGGACAGTTGACACAAACGACTTGTGTCTAGCGTCTAGCTGGCTTATCTCTAGCACCAGCGACGTCCCTGCTTTGCACTGAATCCATACTTGTGTGGTAAGACACAAGACCCCCCCCCCACTCCCCCTCCTGCTGTGGGAGTCACTGTCCACCCCCCCTTTTAACATCTGCAAGGCACTGAAAGCGGAGCCACTGGCGAGCTCAGCAGAGTCACTCTATCCCCCCTCATCAAAGCTGCATGCTCCTTCCCTCAGCTCAGTCATTAGGTGATCCAGTTCGTGTGTGTGTGTGTGTGTGTGTGTGTGTGTGTGTGTGTGTGTGTGTGTGTGTGTGTGACAGGCCGCTTCCACAGGAGCATAAACACAACGCCCAGTCAGCGGGAGTCAAGCCGCCACCGAACCTACGGTGCATTTCCAGCCTTGAAACACAGGTGTTTGGTGGCAGTGACATTGAACTGTGAGTTTTCTCCCCCCTTGGTGTGGCTCTGTGTTATGTACTGGTAATGATTTCTGTCTAATAACTATGCAGAGAGCTGCTCAGAAACAGCAGCGGCAATTAGAAGCCGGGATCAAGAGGAGGGGCAGGGCACTGGGGGTAATAAGGACTTGTTAGCAGTAATTGTTAAAATGCACCAACGATTAGAGAGGCCGATCTGGGATGTGTCTGCATGCGTCTGGATATGTCTGATTACGCTGAGGGGGCAGCTGGTGACGCCTGTGTGTGTGTGTATACACACACCGTATATACCCCTACATCATTAGCATCCTCACAGATTCGGCGCGATACGTGTGAAGTAATGTATGGCGACGCGTCCGCACATATCCAGGAAAATGAAGGCGCGACCATGCTGAAAAGCAGTTGCTTTCTACCTCACACACACACAGACACGTTCACACACACTTTCTGTGGTGAATGGGATTAAGCATCTTGGTGACAACAGTCCAGATGGCCAGACACGTAATCAAGCATCCATCAACCCTCCTGCGTCCTCCTCTCTCTGCCCTTTTTTAAAACTCTACCTCTCCCGCACACACAGGCAGACACCTCCCCCATACCTGGAACTATAATCATATATTTCCCTCTCCTATAGCACGGCAATTACCAGATAGCCGTTAGCTGGGCTAATGAATCAAACCCACAGGACACAAGCAAACGTGCTCAAAGTTCGCCAGGCTGATCCCGACATCGCTGGCGGATCTGGAGCCGAACACAGTCCAAAATGCGAACCGAGCCCGCGACAACTGTCTGCGTGTTGCGTTTTCTCCTCCTCCTCCGGGCTCCCTGCTACCTAACCACATGACAGACGTGTGCCATCTGTTTCCAGGCGCTCTGCGATGGGGTTGAGAGGCTGAGTGGAGATAGGATCCATCGCTCTCCTTCCGTCTTTTCACAGTCGTCAGCTTTGGAGAGAGACGCTGTCAGATAGAAATGCTGATGGTGTGGCTGAGAGACGGAGGAAAGAGGAAAATGCTTTGTCTCAATGCTACAGCTGCAGATTTGGTGGCGATCAGGCCTCGTAATATTATTATGATATCAAAACAAATGGGGAACCAATTAGAGGGAGGGGACCCCCTCGACCCCCGGCGCCTCCTCCCTCCGTAAATCGGCTGATCAATGTTAATGATACAGCCGAATGGAGGCCAGTAGTCCGGCCATTGATGAGATAGAGAGGAGGAGAAAGAAAGAAGAAGGGGGATCGATGGGCAGGTCAAGCGGTGAGCTCCCCCGAGGGCGAGGAATATGCTAGGCCTACATCTGCTCCCCTCTGCCCTCCCCCAACTCCCCCCTCTCCTGAGAGGGTTCAGATGGTCTTTTTATCACCCTGCCGGCTACGACTACATGGACTCCCTGGCTGTTAATTAGAGCACGCTACTGCACTGAGCTGGGGGGGGTCTGGCTCCGTAAGTCCTTATCAGTGCTGCAAGTATAGAGGGCAGGTGGACGCTGGGGTGAATAATTACAGGCAAGAGGGGAGGACAGACAGACAGACAGACAGACAGACAGACAGACAGACAGGGAGGTAGATAGACAGACACATAGACAGGCAGACAGGTAGGTAGATAGACAGCCAGACAGCCAGACAGACAGGTAGATAGACAGACAGACACATAGACAGACAGACAGCCAGCCAGCCAGCCAGCCAGCCAGACAGACAGACAGGTAGGTAGATAAACAGACAGGTAGGTAGGTAGGCAGACAGACAGATAAACAGACAGGTAGACAGACAGACAGACAGACAGACAGACAGACAGACAGGCAGGCAGGCAGGTAGGTAGATAGACAGACAGACAGGCAGACAGACTGGTAGACAGACAGACAGACAGACAGACAGACAGATAGACAGATAGACAGACAGACAGATAGACAGATAGACAGACAGACAGATAGACAGACAGACAGACAGACAGACAGACAGACAGACAGACAGATAGATAGACAGACAGACAGACAGACAGGCAGACAGGCAGACAGATAGACAGATAGACAGACAGACAGACTGGTAGGTAGACAGACAGACAGACAGATAGATAGACAGACAGACAGATAGACAGACAGACAGACAGACAGGCAGACAGGCAGACAGGCAGACAGACAGACAGACAGACAGACAGACAGATAGACAGATAGACAGACAGACAGACTGGTAGGTAGACAGACAGACAGACAGGCAGGCATTTAGTGGTGCTGGACACTGAAGTACAGTTCAGTTGAGAGGAGAACTGGGAGGCTCCTGGCTCCTGGATGAGTCAGCGGCTGCTTGAAATAGATACTACGGGCATGGCCTTGATCACTCTTTTCACCAAATGAATCATTTATCAAACACAAACACTGCTGCACAAATGCGCCGCTTATTTTTCATCTCCTGGTTAAATTGATAAGACAGCCTATGGAAAAATGCGCCCTGTGTTCATAAACAGCGTGTGTCAACAGCGTTCGGGGGAACATTGGCAAAGACCGAAGCCGCATTGTTCCTCGCGGCTCCGTGCGTGTGTGAATGTGTGTGTATCAAGAGGTTGAGCGCGTACATTTTGGCCCGGGTGTGTTTGCAGAAGGGCGATCAGGCCTGGTGCCCAAAACCAGTTGGTGGAGCCAAGCAGATCTGGGCAAATATGCAACTAATGTGTCAACACACACACACACACACACACACACACACACACACACACACACACAATGCATATGATGCAAACAAACAAACATGAATCCAGGTTTTCTCTCTTTGTATTTGCTTCTCATGCACAGCTACGCAAACACAGATACAATTACATACACTCCCTCCCTCCCACACACACACACACACACGATTGTTTGTCCTGGTTAAGAACAGGTTGTCTGTTCAGTTCGTTTCAGTGGGGAACGGCTGCATGCACGAAAAAAAGACAGAATAAACGCCGGTTTCAGAAAACCTAATTCAGGTTTAATCTGCCAGCACTCAGGAGTCTTCAGAGGCTGTTATGCCCTGACTCGTATAGACTACAGGAGGGCTGAAGGGGAGCACTTTAAATGCTAATGGGCCTATGATAATAGAACGCAATATAATGAAGAATCAGACTTAGCATTGTAGATCAGTTCCACCAAAAACCCACGGGTGTCTACCGTCCTGGGCCTCACTTTGCATCTCCTGTCAGATCCAGTCACAATCACAGCCTCACCCCTCTGTTACTTCCAAACTTGGGCTTTATCAAATCGCACACTTTCTATCGCGACTCCTCTCCATGATCCGAATTCCTGGCGCGACAAAGTGTTCGCACACACACACAGCAACATGGGAATGAAGCAAGAGTTAAACTTGAAGGACGCCCCTGTCGTTTGGGAATTGATCAGATGTGAATTAAACATCTGTGATGTGGAATTGTGTCAGAAAATCGTCCCAACAAAGGACAGAAAGATGAATTGTTTCATCACCTCAAACACAAACACCATCATTAGGCAATAACGGCAGACGTTATGGCAACAACAGTAACAAACTCTTTACTTCTGAAACATTTTCTTTGCCTGTGGTTTCTCCTAAAATAAGAGAAGTCAACGATGTAACAAACGGATGGAGCCCAAACAAATGAAGACAAGCTGCCACAAAGAGGGATAAAGTAGGATGATAAAAAAAAGCGGCGCCCTCCATGTGACACGCTTTCGCTTAATTGGTTTAGTTCAGTATGTGGCCACTGTGAGGCTTTTGCACGAATCCAAAACCTGAAAAGTCTGTTGATATAACTTATAGTCGATATCACCCGGCACCTGATACAAGCATGTCTGCAGTGTAGGGGGAATAAAAACACTGAAGATGATGCGTACATGTGATGAAAGAGGCAGTTCTCCACTGAAGGAGCGTAATCCTCTTGCAGGCTGAGTTGATACTCTCAGTTGTTTCCAGCCTGAAATGCTGCTTTCGCCGCCGGCCTGCCAATGCAGCAGACGCCTGAGGGAATCACTGATCTGACTCTGTTGTTCATATGAAGGGTGTTTGCCGTGGTGGCAGAACATCTCTCCTCCCCCTTCTCCCTCTCTTACCCTCTTCCTCCCCCCCTTTTTCCCTCATCTCCTTTTTTCCTAAAATGGGACACTGGGAGGTGAGTATAATCAGGATTACCCCGCACAAACCAGAACTACACACACTCATAAACGAACCAATCCGCGCGCACGCGTTTGCGAGGTTCGTGCACGCGCGCGCGCTCGAACACGCTGCTGCAGTGATGAGAATCTCTCGCCCACCGGAGGTTTTCAAACATGCAGAACTGCAGATATTCGCGTCTCCTGAAGGCGGAACAACCCGACTGCAGCGTCCGTGGAAAAGAGCAGCTTGGGTGGAAACAGGGCTGGGGGTGCGGCAGAGCTGCACAGAGCGTGTAAAATGCAAACGCGAGGAGGGGAGGGAAACAGTCCGGGTAGACAGTGAGGGTCAGGCAGAATGGATGGCTGTGAAAATGAAAGAATGAATAAAACAAGAGGGAAGAAATTAGACATGGACACTGCTGTGGGCCAGAGAAGAGGCTGGAGGAGTCAAAGACAGAAACACATAGTGAGGCAGCAGAGTAGGTAATGCGTTGGTGAGGGTGGCTTGGGATGCTTATATTGAAGGCAGAAAAGCGACAGACCTCCCTGGCCATAACCTACCACATCTCCGTCCATTAGGCAGCCTATAGAATCGTAGCCCGTATCCTGTGGCCAACCACAAGCCCCTCACAGCTCCAGCAGCGGCTATTAGCGTTGGATGGCCATTATACGAAATGATGCGATGAAACACATCAGAGGATGAAAAGACTTTTCAGCGAGTAATGGAAAGTCTCCTTTATAGCTCAGTGGTACTGTAGGTGGACCTTTTCCTCGCTAAACCGTGCTCTGAAAAGAGAGCGACCCAAACACAATCTTTGAACACTTTTGTGCTCCTGACAGCGTTCCTGGATGATCTATCAAGCGCCTTCAGGAGATTACAGGGGTGTACGGCAGCACACTGCATTCGGTCTGAAGCATTGAGTGGTGGATTCTCTGGAAAGGAGGCCATATATAAATGTGTATGTGCTGCACTTGCTTGGACATAAACCCATCAGTACGTGAGGCGAGTAGGTGCGTTAAATAAATATCTGCATCAAGGGCAGCGACCTTCCTCATACATACATATTCACCTTCCTTATCTCATCCACGTACAGGGGGGGCTGGCGCTGCACAGGCCTCAGCGGGAGAAAAGTTTACACCAACAGGAGCAGACACATGCGCAATGAGACGCTCGCCCTCGAGGTGTCGTTTATGTCATGATGCGCTTTCGATGGGGGCTGTGTGTGCAGAGACGATGGGCCTGCTAACAGATGGACAGGAGTCTATTCCCTAGGCTTCCAGCCTTCTGCTTACCACGCGCCGCTGCCAACTCCACAATCCTTGGCCATCTCTTGCACTTCCACACCCCCCTCCTCCACCCTCCTCCACCCTCCTCCACCCTCCTCCACTCCTCCCACATCCTCTTGCTTCACGCCACTCTGTCGTACTGCTCAGCTTAGCCCCACCACCCCAACGCCTCTTACCTCGCCTCGACCTCACCCCCCTCTTTCCTTCCTTTCCCTTCCTCAATTTCCCCTGTCAGAAGTAGGTTGTCTGCCAGATTGTGACCTAATCCCCTGATTTTCCTTTATGTAGTATCAGCCTGAGCAGCTATCCCTCTATTCCGTCGCTCTTTCCTGCTGTGCTGGGCAAATGGCCAGCGTTCGCATCCCGGGCTTTCATCCACATGCAGCAACTTTAGCTCATAGCAAGCCGAAGCTTCCCCTCCGAGGAGACGAGCGTACATTAGATTAACGCCCTCACTTTGACCAGGAATTGCAGACCAGCTCGCTGCAGCCTGCTGTGGAGACGGGGTGTGGCGTGGCTCTATTGTCACATCTACCACCGACAGCCCAGGGAACCAGGGACGACGTCTGAGGACAGGTGTGTGTGTGTGTGTGTGGTCTCACCTCTAATAATGGCCAGCTTTGCTGTGACAGACACCTCTCCCTCGCTGTTGCGTGCCACACACTCATAGACGTTCTCATCTCGGGGAGCTCTGAGCGGTTGAATCCTCAGCACAGCACCTGCACCCTCATCAAACTCTACCGTCTAGACAGCCACAAAAGCACAGGAAGACAGACATCAGTCACGGCAGAGGAAGCCACGAATCGTCGTCGGATCAACGAGCAAATGACTGCACGTCGCCCACCGTGTAACACGACAAGAGTTAAATAGTCTAAGAACCAACACCAGGCGTCAACGCGTCGAGACAGATACTCACCAACCTGTGGGTCCTCTGGCTGAAATGCAGGAACGCTACAGATTAGGTGACATTACAGCATCTGAGCTGTAGAAACGAACAGTTTGACAGCACCTACATGTATCTCTACCATAAAACAACAGCTATTACGCAACCCAATACATATTTCGAATTTTTGTCATTTGTAATTTTTATTTGTTTCAGTTATATCTCACAAACTACAAGATGCACGAGCGTGTTGCTTCTCTCGCTTCGTGTTTAGCATCCAGACATGTTACTGATATTAATCTTAGCTCATGTGTATTTCATAGAAAGTCAACACGTTTGCTCTTAAATGACATTTGTGTTATGTACGTGTATTCATGCACGTCGAGCATTGTGCACTGTGACAACCACCTCGATACGCTGGGAGTTGACCTTCTTGCCCTTCTTGTTCCAGTAGACGACGGGCTTGGGATTGCCAGTGGCCTGGCACACAAACGATGCCACGCCCCCTGACACGCCGATCTGGTCTGTGGGGGTCTTGGAGAACCTGGGGGGAGCTGTGAGACGGACAGAGGTATAAAAAAAACTAAATAAAAAATAAAAACCCAAGCAATACATGTGATGCTCTTTCACCCAGAGGACACAAAACTGACTCCACATCCAACCCCCTGCTGACCACGCCCCATTTCACTGCCAGCGACTGGTCAGGCTGACTCGTGTTCTGATGGCTGCGTGTTATGCTTACTTTCCGGGTATCATCTAGAGGACACGCTGAAGGACTTCCTGTGGGTCATAAATAAAAGATGGGGTTGGGCTTCAGAGGAACATCTCTCTCTCTCCCTCTCTCTCTCTCTCTGTTCCTCCACGGCAGGCTACTCTCATACTGCATTCAGTGCAGGCTGTCATGGCACATGAGTGTTTCACAGGTAGGGGAAGTGTTGGCTGCAGATTCACAGCATATAATTGGTTTAAATGTATTAATACCAGAGGTGTCACTTTGTACTTGTGCACTGTAACACCTATAAGGTATGTGGACGTTCAGTTTCAGGTTCCTCTCGACAAGATAAGCCGGTTCATTTTCAGCTTCACTACAGAGGAAAATATGAGCTGCGAGTTATTTTTGTGTGTTTATACATTAATTTACAAGTTCGATATTGAGCCAACAGTTCTGAACCTATATTTTTCACAGTGGCTGAGTCAGATCAATCAAAGAACTTCATGCACCCACCCAGCGCTACGTGTCTGTGGCCTGTTGCCATGGTGCACAGTTAACTCCTCCTCAGCTACAGAATCTCTGCTATCCATCACGGTGAAGTCAGGATGACCCTTACCATAGCAACCTGGATCCCTCCTCCCACCACCCCTGTGTCTGGGTGGATGAGGACCTGCTGGGTTGATTCGCTTCTGCTAAGAAGACGGAGAAAGAAAAAAAAGCCTCGACACTCAGTAGCGCCGTGTCGTGCTATTCCAGAAGGCCCAGTCTGAATGTCAGGAATAAAGTGGTTTCATTTTTGTGCTCGCAATAATCCTCAACAGGAAGAAGCAAAAGCTGATACAGTACAGTCAATCAGAACAATTTCATGCCCACAATTTTAGGGCTCAAGAGCAGGATATTTCCCGCCTGTTAGACTCTTAGAAAGGCACACAGAGAATTGAGCAAATTGCCTCTTTCCGTTGCCAACAATACGAGAATGTGATCAGAAGTCCAAAAAAAAAAAAAGAAGAAGTCACGGCTGCAGACCGCCTTCCACGGGCTATGGGATTATGAACGATTTTCGTGTGCTTCTCGGGGCTTGAACATGGGTTTCACTGGCTTTATGTTGAGGTCAAAATGTTTTCTGTGTTCTCTTGAATGCGCTTTAAACACCAATCCTTGGGCAAAACCGGCCCCACTGGCAACGTTACAGTACCACTTAAGCTTCTTCTGAGAGCCAGCGAGCAGCCCTGCGAGGCACTGGATCTGGATGGATTTGCACTGAACATCAACATGATTGGTAGGTTCTAGAAAATGAAGGAGCCACGAAGAGCCCGGTGTCTTTAACGGCAGGTTTCCGTCGGACACACTGGACCAGACGGGTCAGTGGTCGGATTTGACCCCAGTCACCTGGAATTATCTGACTGAGCAGCAGGCGTCGTGTAACGGCCGCTGTAGCATGTGAACTAACAGGCTGCTTCAGGTTGGAATAAAAAAATGGGAATCGTATTTGTCATTTTGGTGAAGTTCTGTTTGGAAATTAGGGGTGAAATGTTTCAAAGGCATTACTTATGGCTAAGGTATTAAGTGCACTGAGCTGTGGTCTGACAAGCCTTTAAGCCACTTTTAATAATGCATCTCTTCCTGTTTGTGTGTCTTTGCTGTCAAATCTGTTTGCATCTCACAGCCAAGTGTGTGCAAAAAAAAAAATACATCTGTGATCGAAATATAATGGAGGCTGGGAAGCTGGCAGAGGGAATGTGGTTTCGGGTTGTTGGTTGTGATTTGGTTCTCATCTCAAATAAACAAACAAACTAGATATTAAACAGTATTGAAATTGTGTAATTTTGACATTGCTTAAGCAGAAATGTTCAAGGAATATTCTAAACAGACAGATACAGTAAAAGAAAGGTTTAGTTATTTTAAAATAGAGGTAAGACATTTGAATTGAACCTCAGACAGCATAAAAGAAACAATTTAGTAGTTTGGTATTTATCCTACACCCTGGTGTCACCATGTAACAAATGAGTTTACTTTGCTGCGGTTGTGGACGTTTTTAATGATTTCATTGTGTTTGCTTCGAACTAAATGTTCTGCATTGTTCTGTGACATCCATCCTGTTAGTTTGAACTTGCTGCCATGCTCAGTGAATGTTGCTCTGGGTGAAACATTCAGTTCCTCTCTCGGGCCGGACAGGACGACCAGTTCTGATGACCCGTTGGCTTTGCTCGACCCGTCTGTGCTAATCGCAATCAAGCCTGTGGGGTATAAGTAACGACTTCCTCGCGGACCTGACTCTGTGAGACCAGGGAACCTTTCGCAGGAGCTCTGATAAATTATACAAAGGCCTTGCTGAAAGACAAAATAACAGAGTGTGATCTGTTTATTTTTCCTGTTTTCTTGAATAGAAAAGTGAAGTGAGGAACACGGAAGAGGACGATCTTTCTCCTGCAGCGATACACTGTAGGTGGTACAAAGCCACATCTTTTCATCGGAAAGTTCTTGCGTAATTCTACCACTCTGCTTATTTTAAACACCCTTCTGATATGACGTCAGTCCTCCCAAATGGCTCCACAAATCAAATATGAAAAGAACTTTACGTTAGACAATTCTCATTTCCATTTCCTTCTTTAGCTTGTATCTGCGTTCAAAGAAATCAGCGTGGTGACATTTTCAGAGCAGTAACAGCTGAGTATGTTGGAGCACGACTGTGTGTGTGTGTGTGTGTGTGTGTGTGTGTGTGTGTGTGTGTGTGTGTGTGTGTGTGTGTGAGCGTGTGGACCACTGAGGTAGGAAGTCTTGACATGCTGTAATCAAGGAGATGATGAGGAACATGCTGATGGGACCTTCCGGCTTATCAAAACACATTAACAACGCCACAGTCCAGAGCTGATGTACTGACAGGCCTGGTTTCACTCCCCCACCACACACACACGAAAAGGAAGTGAGTGCATTCATACACAGACGTATTCACAACTCTCTATGTTGCATTTACTGCTGCCAATAATAACTGAGAAGGAGACAGAAAGGAAGAGGTAGAACTGTACATACAGTACTGTACAGTATGTGGATATATAGCCTGTCGCTATAGAATATTAAAAAGAAGTCAGTTAGATCTCCATCGGCAGATAAGCACGGAGTCTTCTCGTCTTACCTAGTGCTCCACACAGGCCGCCCAGAGGGCAGGTCAGTAGGACGACCAGAGGCAGCAGCACACACAGGGGAGAGGGGCGACGGCAGCCCAGGATGGGCCTCCTGCCGTGGGCTAGAGCTCCGCCTGTGCAGGGCAGAGGCATGGTTCAACCGTGGGCTGGTTGGAGACGATGGAGATGTAGGCAGGGCTTCACTCAGCAGGGGTAGGCACTCTGCACATTAAAAAAAAAACGGAGAGAGAAAAGAAGGTCAGCTCAAAAAAATAAAACGCATTCTCGCTGCATCTCTGATTCACCATTTGCTTAACGTGACAACAGGAATGTCAGCGCACCGTCAGTCAGTGAGGGGAAGAGGGACGACATACAATAATTCATTCATACAGCGGTTGCAAAAATATCCTCATGAAGAAAATTAAAGACAAATTCATGCTAATGCAGGATTAGGTCTTTTGATTTAGCCTGAGCGGTTCTGACTTGGGATTAACAGCTCAAGCAGGCCAGCGCTGACTGAACTAAAACCAGAACAATGGAGGCTGCGCTCCCGACGACTAAGACAAGAAACAGACTGAAACCGTTTTTCAGCGCACGGCTTCCTTATTAATAAGTCTCCTCTTCTAGTGAGCCGTGAAATTAGCCGCAATGATACATTTTTAACAGTTTCCTTTCTCCCTCCGTCGTCGTGATAATTTCGTTCTGGCCTAATTCCTTTCTTAGCGTTTTCGTATTTACTGTACCGGTGGCACATAAAAGTGTTAATGCAACACTGGGCCGCAATAATGGAAAACACTTCAACAAAGAGGATTGAGGGGTCAGTCAAAACTCAGCACAATTCAATAACATCACGTGTATCAGAAGATGCAGCTTTACTAGATGTCCCCTCTCTTTCCTGGCATAAACACACCCACTCCATCCCCGTCCTCTCTGCCCAGTGTGTCAGGATGCAGGTGGGTGCAGGCCAGATAAGAAAGCAGCCTCTCTGTTAACCCGAACTTTCACCCGGCAGAGATCAGGCCGACGCTTACTCGTCTTAGCTTAAAATAAAATAGGCATTTCTGGCGAGTTACATATTCAAAGCCTCTCCCAACCACTTATTGAGCTAATGACCTGCTCAAATACATCACTGCCTGCCAGTTCCTACACTAAAAATAGCTCATCTGAAAACACGGCTGTGTATCTGATCCAGGCTCTTTTTCCTGCCGCTCTGCCCCCGTCTTATCTAACGCCGCGTAATAGAAACAGAAAAGCTTTCAGCGTCCCCCTTTTTCAAACGAACAATGTGATAAGAAAAATCAGATCAGCGCTCATTCAAGCACCATTGGCAGCATGTTAAGTAAATTCTCCTCTTACGGAAACTCGATTTGCCGCGGTTAATCTAACTAGGACTGCTGCTCTGCGCAGAGCCACGCGGCCACCGTAACGCTGAGACTGCTCCTGCGTCCCGGGTCCCGTGTGGTGAATGTGCCGAGGCCTTTATATCTCTGTGCGACCTCGTTCTGACCTTATCTATCATTCTCAGTTTAGCCAGCTCTCCCCGTTGTCTTTCACCTGCTGACAAAGCCCTCTCTGCTCCACCTTCGCTGTACTCCCTCGCCCTCCACCTAATCCTTAATCTTCCCCTTGTCTCACTCCTGTATTAGCCTCTGTACTCCAGAAATCTCCACTTCCTCCGTCCTAACTCCTCCTCTTCTCCAATTTCCTCCTCGCCTCCCTTGTTAACCTCTCGTCTCTTGCTGTCATCTCCTCCGGGGCGCCCTATCATTCATCTCCTCCTCTTTCCATACACACTCTAACCCCTGCTTCTATCCAAATCCTCCTCCTCTCCCCAGCTGCCCTGCTCCAGCTGTTGCTGGTCCATCGACACAGTTCAAACAAAAGGGCTTAGAGCATCCTACAGCTGTGGATGTTGGGGGGGAGCGAGCCAGAACAGATACACAGATGCACCAGGCCGGTCTGGGCATGGCCTCACTTGTGCCATGACGGCATTTAACACTTTCAAACATCTCCTCTATGGGCGTAGGCGGAAAAGACAGGCTTGAATTAAAAGGTGTGGATATTCTCGCGACGCCGGCCCACAAATATCCCAACCTGCTCATCTGGCCCAGATGAGAGAAGATAGCGGGGGGGTTGGTCTTATTGCCTTTTCAGCTTGACAACACAGATGGTCAGTCAGACACACAGATTGATGGGGATACACGCGCTTGTTATTGCGAGGAAGCAGATAATGACACCACAGCTCAGGTGGTGAAATGCACACTGGTTATTGTGCTCCATCAGGCTGATGAAATAACATTGTTTAGGTGGCATCCAACCTGGCCCCGCTCCGCTGGGGCCCCGTTCGGAAGATGATATGTTTTGTTTTTCTCACCTAGTCCCAAACCTGCACCACCCCCCAACACACACACACCTTCCCCCCGTCGTCCTCCACCATATTCACTCGCTGATGTCTTTCACACAAGTGGGTTGAGGCAGTCTCACAAGGCCTGTCTCCATGACAACGAGCTGCGAGCGCTCAGAGAAAGACCAGCTCTGTTTCCTGCAGCATCGTGTTAGCTGGGAGATAGCACACCTGATACGGATGCAGCTGTTGTTTCTGTGCGTGCTAGGTATAATTTGGATTCAGTGCCAGTGTGTTGCTTGGGGAACCCGGTTCCAAAAAAAATAAAAAATAAAATCTGGGAACATTCTTTTTATTTATATTTCAGCAGAAACACGAGCAGAGGAGAAAACTCTGGCTGTGCACGGCACCACAAAACTTTTCAGGCTTGTATAACAAGATTATAGTCATTTGTCCTTTTTCACATTTTTACCAGTGAGTCTAAACTTACACTTATATTTTCAGCTCAAAATAGCCTTACATTGAATTATGCATGGCTTCATGCCTCCTAAGAAAGGAAAGGTTTGGAGCAGGAACAGTGCATTAGTCAGATACAAAGAAGGATGGGGTTGAGGTAACCTCACATTTCCTGTGACCCTGGACCCTGTAGGCATGCGCGCACACACACACACACACACACCCACACACACACACACACACACACAACACACATCAACATGGCAGATGGCAGAGCATCATGGGGGAGACTGGCACTCACTCTCCCACACTTCCCCTTCTCCCTCTTAAACACACAACGCACAGACACACAAATACGCCGCCACGCACGCTTGAACACACACACGCTGTGGATCAGAAGCACAGGATGAAGCACGACTTACTGCAGGCATGAGCTGCACCTCCCTGCTTACATTTTTAGCAGTGGAAATCAAGTATCTGAGGCTCTTCTCTAACAAGAAGACGCACCTGTCACTCAAATGCTGCGATTCTTCGCCCTGAATATAAATGAATGTGGAGACTGGCGCATCAGTCTTTATCAGTCGTGCTTAATGCTGCAGGATGCTGAAATCAGGCCTCCGAATGCTCCGTGTAGAGCCTTATCGTGGCTCATATCGACAAAGAGCAATAAGATTCCCAACCAGCTTTCATCTCCAGCTTTCAACGCGGTTTCCTCTGGAGTGTGGAATCATGCTGCTGAGAGCAAATATGACTCAAGGAAACTGAGTCAAACTGAGTCAAATCACTCCAAACCTGCAGATACAGAAAGAAAGCCTATATATTTATTTATTATATGTTGTTTTTTTAAACAACATGGTCCTGAAACAACCAGTTCATCAGTTAACGGATTATGACAACTTCCCCATTTTTTTAAATTAGACAGTGAATCTTTAATGAACTTAAATATAGTTTTAACAGGTATTTCAGGGACATATTTGGACGATTGATGATGATGCATCATGTTTGGATGAGAGAATACAGTTCTGCTATGACATCTGAAAAGGTGCCTCCACTGCTAAGTTCCTTCTAATCTCATTTACTGTGAGAGCTTCAAAACCACAGCGTGATTTTCTTAGCATCGGGAAATAATGATATCTCAATCGTAAAAATAGCTTTCTCTGGAGCATGAGAAACCTGAATGTGAAAATTGTACCCGCCTACGTCCTCTCTCTGGTTCTCCCTGGCAGACCACGAGAAAAATTGCTGGAGGTGAGACTTTAATTAACTGATCACCTGCAGCTAACAGTGTATAAAACATTAGCATTAAAAACACTAAGATGAAAACCTTCTGCTAATGCTCGGCTGTATAATGTTCTCTGCTCGATGTTTGATTTGCTTATACAGCAGTCACACGTCCAGCATCAGCCTTTCTGTCTGAGCCATCTGTCAAATTTGAGAACGAAAAAGCTTTTCGCTTTTCACACACAATTACATACAGCACCAGCGCGGCCACTGTTTCTAACCACTGCATCTGTTAGATTGATGTTTCTCAGGAAAAAAAAAAACCTGGATGTGCTCAGTTTGTGCTCATCACAACTTCATTTCATAGCCAAGACAACACATGGATTCGTGATGAGGAACAAAGGGAGGTGGAGGGGTGGGAGCGAAGCGTGACTGGAAACATCTCTCTCCCCAGTCCTAATGTGCTGAAATAACCAAACTAAGTTTGCCTCTGACCTCAATCTCTGCATGTCTAGGACACAGAAAAGCCGCTGCAGCCCAACAATGATGCGGCAAAATGTACACCCACACATCTTAAAGGGGCTCCAAGGTCAGGCAAAGCCGCGCTGCAAAAAAAAGTAGGCGTACAGTAATGGATGCATCACGCTCGGATGAGCCCGGCAACAGATGGGATTCCTGCTAAGCAGCAAATAGCATAAAAGTACATATATGGCAGATTATTAGAGGAGTCAAAACAAGAGAGAGGCTGTAAAGTGCTCATCGGCTAAATGAGCTGGTCAACGAACGCTGGCGCTGAAAGGTCACCCTCAGCAAATCTCACACGTCCTGGTCACGGCACAAGACGCCAACATATTAACTATGACATTGTCTAAACTGAGTTTACTGACTTTAGCATTTAACAGGTCACATAATCCCAAATGGACTCACTATTCAGCTGCATAATTCATCAAGTCAGGTCAGAGGAGTCACTATGAATGTGCCCACTGGCCGCGCGCTGTAACACTCGTCCCAAATTATGTTAAAAGGGCTCCACGTGTCACACTGTTTGGGGGAAAACCTTGCAGCTTCAATTTCGACAATTTTCATGCTTTCAAATAAGTTGAAGGATTACTTCTCCCTGTCTGAGCTTAGTCAATTTCTCAATCCCTTAGGCGCATAAACCTCTTTCAAAGCCTTTAGGGTAATGCCAAAAATGTGTCACTATCCTGCTAAATCGCGGCTGTTTCCTTCAGACGGTTTGATGTACTGCAGATGCACCTGACAGGTGAAGCGGAAGCAGGAGCTGCGTCCGCGTCCGGGCGCAGATGCCGACGCAGTGTTCGCTCAGCTAAAACGGCGACACCGGCCTCGTTCGGTGATTTCTTCCAGCGACCTCTCCTCTCGCTCTCTGCTGCTCGCTCTTCAGAGGCGGCTGATTTTCGGTGCGGCGGCTCATTACGCAGACTGATGGTTGAGTCCTTGTCAACTCACTGTCCAATTAGCATATCTGAAGCTGGCGCAGACTCTTATCCTAGCGGGAGACTGTACATACATACTGATGTCCACGGAGCTGTGCACTTGCATGTAGATCCCTAATTGTTGAAGAGCTCTGACATATGAGAGAAGAAGAAGAACTAAATTATCCCATTACTGGGCAAATCCCTAATTCAATGAAGCCACGCGGCTGCTTCTTACATAAATCAAACACAGTTAACACAGTTGTTTGTGTGAAAAGCTTGTTCTTCCATTATTCATATTAAAGTAATGTAAATGTGAGTCTGATGCTTATCAATCTCTCTGTCTGTCTAACAAAATTCACGTCAGTCACTTCTCTGTAAATTGAATGACTTAAAGTTAATTCCAACAGGCACTCACTCACTCACTCACTCACACACACACACACACACACACACACACACACACACACACACACCCTGAAAACACGCTGCTAACCAAGACACCTTGAAGCCAATTAGTGAGCTTCTCCTGGAGCAGGACTCGGGCTCCCCGACAACACAGAACGCCTTCATCTTCCTGAGCGTCACTGTCGTCGTCCCGGCCATCAACATATTTCGAAGGCACTAATTAGACGTCCCAACCATCTAACCCCTCGCTCTTGTTTCACAGTTTATCAAAACCTACACATCAGTCAGAAGACAACGTCAGGCTGCGCGAGGCAGGCGCGAGGGCACGTTCAAGCTTATCTTGAGAGCGATAACGGCAGCGTGGGGGAAACACTCGCTGCGTTTTAATAACTTCTTATTGACTGATCATTCTGTCCAGTGGGGTTGTTATTAATGGCAGCTCTGCGGACAGCCTCGAAATACCCATTTTTATTGATTTATAGAATAAATATCCTTTGAATACGCAGAGCAAGTCATTACAACCAACACACACACACTCTCTGACAAGCATTGACCTGCGCTGCACGTTGACTGTGACCTGTGCTGTGATCTCCAAGCAGCCCTTAATTCTCTGCTCTTGTAAAATGCATTCTGTTCCCTTTGGGAGGTGCTTGCGAATGTTCTGGAGACTCGCCGTTGTGTTTGCCAAGGCTTCAACCCTCCTGTGTACCGTTGCTGCCACGGTATCACCTGTCTAACGCAGTCACGTGACGGGTCGTCCACTGAGAGCTCATTATCTCAGAGCTCCAGTGCTGTTCTGCAACAACAGTGAGATCATCTGTAGATCGCACACGCGTTACACGGTTACTGTGTGGTTCTTAGTTAAGGTAAATTCAAATTTACATGCTCAGCAACTTGAAGAATTCGAATACTAGGACTCATTTCTGAGCCTGTGGGGAAGCGAATCCTATTTACATGCGACACAGACGACCAGCCTTCGCAGTTCTGTCACTAACCAGCCATTGCATGACTTCCTGATGGAGATGAGATTTGTGACGCCAAATGAATTTCTCCTTGAGGGACGATAAAGTTGTGAATAGAATTGAAAACTGGCGTAATGGGCTAGAAAAACTGCATTTGTCCTCTGTCTCATTGCTGAAATCTCACGGAGAGCGCGTCATGGTAAGTAGAGAGATGAAACGCTTGTCAGGACTAACAGACTCGCGCATGGATGCTTTCCACCAATGACCAGCCATTACTCTCACCTCTGTCAAACAAATGCTTTATTCAACCTGGCATCCTTCAGCGCTGCACAGACGAAGAGTAATCATGAAACGCCACAAACGAATCCAGGGCTGTACTCAAGAGCCACGTCCAAACCAGTATCCACCACACACACACACACACAAACACACAGGCACCACAGACTGCAGAATGTTCCTGCTGACCCCGGGGGGAGTCTAATCTTCTAGCTTTTAGGTTTTCCATCTGTGCTTTGTGATGATGGAACGGAGCAGTGAGTTTTTCAGACATCGCTCCTCTTCCGTCCTGCATTTAGTCGTGCGGCGCTGCTCCACCGATACGATAAAGACGCTCTCTCGCTAACTGGCACGTGGAGGTCTGCCAGCTCCCGTTCTTTTCTTAGCTCTTACAGGGAAAGCCACACCAGAGAGCAAAACCAACTACTGAAGCATCATTACGAGCCGATCGCGAATGAAGCATGTCCTGGCAATATAATTAAACTCAACGGTGTCGGTACTTACCACTCTGGACCAACATTGCCATCCCATAGCCCTGCTCAGGCTCATGAATACAGCAAAGTCAGGCCGGTAAAAATCATCCCACTTGATGTTGTGTAAGATCTCAATGCTGCTTTGGCTCTCATCCAGTTTAAATGTATTCATCTAACCCTCCGCATGCACCCAGAACGACTTTTCTCACTCCGAGAGATGAAAACACTCTTGAGGACTTGTCAGGCGCTTGAAGCAAGGTGCATAGAATATTCAGATGTTTGAACACTTATTGGCGGCTAACTGTACGCTTCAAAGCGAATAGCGCCCACTCGTTCCCCCAAGTTCTGATTAGGCAGTTTGTCTTCTGCTTTGTCAGCCGCCTTGTCAGTCATCCCCAACCTCCTAATGACTGCTGTCAGTCACAAATGGGACTGTCACGCCAAGTCAATGCACTTCCTCCTACCATGATTGGATAATAAGCTGCGTTTCGCCGCATTTAGTGGATGTGCAGTGTAAATGTCACAGGAGGAAAGAGCTCGGGGAACACGCCTCCCGCGCAGAAACTTCACCTCGACCCAAGCTTCAAGGGAAAAAGACGTATGAGTTACGCGTTGAAGCGGAGCAGAGGGTTGACCAGAGGACAGAGGCAGCAACAGCACCGGGGGGAAACGACGCCTTGTTTTGCATACGGGAGGAAAGGAAGACGAAGACGTCTTCAGATGTGGCAGTCGTGATGAAAAGAGCAGCAAACGACTGGAGACAAGAAAGGAAGGGAAGAGAGGTAGCCGAGGAAGTGCATTATTCATCCCTGCTGACACATCAGAATCTCTGATTCATCTGGAGAAGGGCATCAGTCAAGTCACAACCTATCTCCTGGCCTTCACTCACGCTCGCGCACGTTGACACACAATGAACGCACGCACACATCATTTCAGATGACCTCCTGCGCTTTAAAACGTCAGGCCGCAGCAGAGCTCCCGTCTTGTGCATATGCAAACAGGAATGTAGCCACATATAACCTGTTCAGCTTAGAAAGAAGACAACAAGTCATGCAACACAACAATGCCTCACACAGATTATTCTTTGGAAAATATGTCCTCATGTAATGTTGAGTAAACATTTCACATTGACCAGGCTTAATTGCTCTATTCTGCGTCCTCCGTGTATTTGACTCCGCAGCGTCTGAGCACACAAACAGAGAATGGAGCAAAACCAAGACTCGCTGTTTGGGAAGCCTTTGAAAAGGTCACTTAATATCAATGGCGAGACAACAACCGAGTTGCTGTCTGCTTGTAATACAGGTGGCTCTGCTCCCAGCATCAAAGCTGCATCCCTTGATGTTCTGCTTTTCAGCTGACTGGTGCAGCAAAGCTAATGCAGTTAACACAGAGACTGTGGTTAAATCCATGCGTGAGGATAAAACATAACCAAGGGAGGAAAGCAGAGAGCGAAGCATTTAGGGTAAATCTGCAGCGAGAATGTGGGAATAAGACTTCAGCGATGCCTTTGACGGGAAAACTAAGGCTGTTCCACTGGGAGCAGGCGTCATCATGCATGTTCAAGTCTGGATGGATCTCACAGAGGTGTCTTGCTTGAAAAGAGCGAGAAACCGTTGACGCCGATGGTTGAACCCTGTGAAAAGCTCTTTCAGGGAGTAGACGCCATCGCTGCTTTCACGAAGCACCGCTCCTTATATGCTTATTTGAATACCTGTGGGCCCAAGAATATTTGCACATGGAGGAGAGTATTTGATCTGTTTCCCTGAGAGATGAGTTATTCTGCTTCCATATAATGAGTTTGTCCTGTTAAGACAAACTAAATGTCCAGGGTCCTGCTCTATATCTCATGAAGGTGAACTGCCTTGTGAATTCTTGCATTAGACATGGAGTGACGCTGAATAAGAATTCCAGGGATCTACTAAAAAGAGGAATCCATGTGTAAAAATGACTGATTAAAATAATTAGGGATGTGGAAATGGTCTGGAACAATAACCAGCAAATGCACGGTGCCCCGGGGAATATTCCCCATCTGTGTTATAGCGCTAGAAGACCTCCCTCGGATTCACCACGACAGCAGCGATTTTCCAGCTTACACAGGCCACACAGCGGGGGAAAAAAAAACAAAGCAAGAAAACACAACAGACACGATGAAATCCTCAACTAGCAGTAGCCCTCGCAAAACGTGTCGGCATGAATGGACGTATCATTAAATGGCACTCGGCCTGTGTATGATAACAGGCATATGGGAGGTCTGTGCTCTACAGAACACGGGCCTGCACGTGAAGATGGGCTGGTTCTAAACGAGGCTTGAGGTTAGCAGAAGCAGCAGCAAATCTATTATTTAAAAACAGCATATGTAAATACGCCTCTCCAGCACGTTACCTGGCACCAAAAACCACCTTGAATATGAACATGCCCAATGGATTCAGGATGTTTTTATTAGCCTCCTCAAAAGTGTTAACGCTGTCATTACCACATCTCTACAGAGGCAAACAGGACTGAGCTTCGACTCTGACAAATCCATAGAAAATGAACATGCTCCAATATTTTTATTAGGGTCAGTATATTCTATAGCATTTCCTGTGGTGGAGAATTGAAAAAGGCTCTCCTCTTGCTTTAAAGAGCCGTCAGGACAGACGCCACTTTAAATGAGAGTGGATGAGGAACAAAGGCTCTGCCAGTCTGCCCAGGGTCCCCCATGCTGCCCAGCCAACAATGAGGAGGTGGCGGAAGGGGGACGCGCACTCAGCGCTGTCGCCAATCAGCCTGCGCTGCTTTTCATCCAAACGTTTGACCCAAAGTCTCAAAACGTTGAGGGGCGGGGGGGCAAAAGAGACTCCTGCCCCTCAATAAAGCCCAAACGGTGGAATTTCAGCCCGGCTGGGATAGACTCTCACATCAGTAGTTTCCAAAAAGCCTATTCGACAAGTAATGGTAACGCGTCTGGGTGCGGTGCGCGGCTGTGGACGGTGGTTACCTTGACGTGTGGTGCTCCGTCTTCGTCTCGGTCTCCTAGATTCATGTGGGTGGATTTGCAGCTGGAGGCTTCCTCGGAAACAGTGATGATGGATGTAATCCAGCGGCAGCAGAGCTCCACTCACACAAAGGTCTGCCTTTGTGGAGGACGCATGCACACATCGCCGGCGTTTTCCCACAGTCCTGGCTGTCGACGCGACCTTTGGGGAGCGCAGCGGGTCACGGCCGCTCTTCAGCCCTTTTGTCGGGAGAGCATTGCCGGTCGGGCAGCTTCAGATACTGCTGGTTGATGTCACCGATACTCCCTGCCTTCTTCTACTGTGCCCTCCTCCTTCCCTCCCTCTCCTCTACTGCCCCGTCCTCTCCTCCCCCTCCCACCTCTATCTCTCTCTCTCTCAAGCGCGCACACACCACAGCACCCCCCACCCCCCCTCTCCCCAACACATGACGTGATGCAGGCAAAATCTCCAATAGCAACCGTATCCACCATCACCCCTGTTACCCTCATTACCAGCCCGCATCCCCCACTACGTCCTCCAGGTCGGGATGGATCGCTGACTGGTGCAGGAGAGGTAGCTGCGGAGGCAGGCTGCTCTTGTGGCAAATTTTTCAGCGGTGCTCCCCAGGGGCTAAAATGAAGATAAGCACCTTGAAACCCCGTAGATTCTTATAATATATTGTCTAATTATAGCTGGTGGCAGGAGCACTGAGTCAGAACACCATGTAAGGTCCTACAGAGCAGAACCACCTTTAAGTTATAGCTGGTCACTCAAACACTGTGGGATATTGCAGGACTACACAACACAAAAAGAAATAATGAGGAAAAAGGTAACCAGCACGTCTTGTTAACAATGGAAGCTGGGAGTTACAACTGCCAGAACAGTTACTTGACGTTCAAAGCAGAGTGGGAGCTCTTTGTGTTCTGGTAGACGTGCAGAAGAGTTTGGCTCTCGACAAAACGCACGAATACAGTTCACTGATCAAACCGGTTGGTTGTTTTCACAGCATCAAGGGTCTTTGTTCAGCCCTCAACGTGTGGCCGGCGCGGTTGCATGGATGCGCCACACAAGGAGACAGTTTCCCCTGGTGAGCAGTAAGGAAAACGTCACATGGGACGGGACAAAAATATCTGCTCGGAGAAACAACACCAACAGGATGTCACACGCAAATTCAAATTCTTCTAAGAGGAGGCACAAATGGGTTTGTTTTATTTCACGAAGCTGCAGACGTACATTTCCTACTGTATGTTCAGTATAGTAGTAGTAGTTAGGAGACTGATGGTGCCATCTTTTGCAAACATGCAATAAAGTTTTGAAAAAAATGAGGCAAACTGTGATAATTGTATTATTAATAGTATAAAAATAATATAAAAATGAATTAAGACAAACCTAAACGTATGTTCATTTTTTCACCCATTAAACATTGTAATATCTCTAAATAGGTGTAGATTCATTAATTTTGCTGCTGGCAACAGAAATGTGTAAAATAGTGGTTATGTTCCAGTTTGATACAAATACAAAAAAGAATGAAAACAAAACGCAAACATAGTCGTTTCTGTGACTCTAATCCTTAAAGATGCCACATAGACCAAAACAGGCCTGTGTTGTTTTTAAGATTTTGTGTTATTTAGGTCACACAACTTGACAAAAGCAACTGCCACAAGGGCAAAGTGTGAGGTGTTGGAATGCGTTGTTTGAGGTTGGCACGACGCCTCCGGGCTGCATGAAGGATGCTTCATGCCGACCCTGGTGCAACGT
This sequence comes from Macropodus opercularis, assembly GCA_030770545.1. Classification (NCBI taxonomy): domain Eukaryota; kingdom Metazoa; phylum Chordata; class Actinopteri; order Anabantiformes; family Osphronemidae; genus Macropodus; species Macropodus opercularis. Next base: position 5,880,603 of record CM061105.1, read on the forward strand.
CCCGAAAACAGAGTCGACATCAGCAACTCTGCCAGCCGCGATCTGTGCTCATCAGATATGTTATAAACGCATACGCGGCTCGGTAAAAGCTCATCCTTTCTTCCTCTACTGAGCTCTGACACAAAGGCTGTCTGACAGAGAGCGAGGGACACACGGGTGAATTAACCAGCCGCCAACACGTGTGATGTTAATGGGATGCTACGTTTCTTGAGCCTATCTCATGCTCCTAAACGGACAAAGGCTACGAGTCTGATTGATTTTCTTTGTTGCTGCTGACACCTAGTGGGAAGTTGTTGTTATGTGACATTGCAGGCACATGAGACAAAGACATCATGAATCCAGCAGGGTATGCAGCAAGTGTATGGCAAGTCCGCTTTATTAGCTCTGGGACACTGTAAATAAACCCTGAAATTACTATAAATACATTTTTTATATGAAAGGACACATATACAGACAGCTTTTCTTCAACTTCTGTAGTTGCTTTGGTCTCTTGACATATTAGGAGGCTGCTACTAAAATAAATATTTGAGGTCAACATATCATGATTACTACACCCATAGAGGACCTCCTGCATGCAGGCAGTGCAACCAGTACTTTCCAAAAGTAAAGCACAGCAGGGTGGGATTTGTGCTGAAGGCAGATTCATGCACTCAACATTTGGACTCTGGAATAGTGGACAGTAAATGTGTATAGATCTAGAGTATATAGATGTTAGAGCCATGTTGTCACTCAATCCCCTGTTTACCATCTGGCATTTCTCAGCTACCCCTGCCAACGCAACACCTGTCACATGAAGCGAGGCAACGCACAGAAACAATGGCAGATAATGAATATTTTAAATTAAAATATCTCCTTCTGTCCGTTTCCTGTCTGAATAATGCAGCCTCTGTTGTCAGCGTGCCATCTCTGGCTCCCGCCGTGTGACCTGCCTCACTGTATAGTATTACAGTATTCCCATTTTCAGAGTTGAAGCTAAGGCAAAAGATCCCTAAAATTAGCAGGGTAGGAGCCCTGTCTCCACCGCTGCCCCGCAGCAGTGACGTTAATTGCGCTCTATTTATACTTGAAGAGTGCAGGACTCAGAAAGATCATGTTGCTGTTATGTTTTATTTTAGGGCCCTCACGTTTATAGGAGCAGAACAGTGGAAAGCCAATATTTGGTCTGAAGAGCTTAACTGGACAGAGATTATGTTTTTAATACTGCACTAATGTAACACTAACAGAGTGTCTCCCTGAATAAGATCATTTTATGGACTTGGCTGCTCTAATGGGGTGGTGGGGTTTATATATTCTGCTACTACATCACTTTCCACCCGTCTAAATATGGGTAATGATGCTCTTAATGCAAATGCTGAAATTGTCAGCAACAGCACTCTAGCTACACAACTAGTGACAAATCAGAGCACTGATACTTAGAGCCCCCCGAATCAAAATCCATTTAAAAGTTGAAAATGTGCACAAACAGAAAGAGACACAACAAAACTGAGGTTATTCACACACAAAAATACGGATACCGTTGCGATACTGAATTTTATTCAAGTATCTCACATCATTATCATTAATTAAACTAAGCTGAGAAAGAGAAAGGCAGCAACAGTTCATAGTCTGAATGTAAGTTCTCTGTGTAAAGCTTCTCGGTGTGCATTCAGTTTAGTGGTGCTTAGCACAGACAGACGAAACATCCATGATAGGACATGAACAAATCACTTTTAAAAATAAGACTAGGATGCATCAAAAGCCACAGAGCCATCAGTTCCACTGCTGTGAACTGCATCTGAGGTTAAAGGGGACAATTCAATCGGACAGGAATTCAAACATCTTCATTAACTTGTGACTTTTCCTCTAGGTACAAACAGTAGGGCATAAGGTCCATTGTTATCACCACAAACATCCGAGTGAATCTGCTTCTTTAACACTGACCGGAATATTTAGGTGTAGGCACCGTTATGCTATAGCTAAAAAGATTTTCATTTGGACACAGTAGGCAGAATTTGTAAGCAACTGTCCCTGATACCAAATCAATGTCAAAGAAGCTGCTCCTGCTTTTTTATGACTATTTGGTGACTAACGCCAGGATTAGAAACATCTGTGGAGCCTGGGGCCTGTGAAACAACTGTACCTCAAGTTCTTTTCACTTAATCAATGGGATACCAGTGTCAATATTCCTCAATATTTGAAGTCTTGCAAATAAAAGCTCTGCTGGTTGTCAAATTATCACACTCAAGCCTGGTTGGTAACTTCACCACTTTTGGTTATTACTCCTTATAATTAGAAAGATAAATTAGTTTCTTTTCACTTTCCCACTGCTTTACAGCCCCTGACAGGGCACGACCTGATGGCTGACATTTGGCACAGCACATTCAACACCTTCCCATTGCAAGTAGCACAGCAGATGGTTCATATGAACAAGTAAAACCAGGCAGTAACTGTGTTTGGGTTGTGCGTTAGTTTAAATGCAGCCTTTCAGAATGAGTGTGCAAAACAACACGCAGGTTACCGTGTTCACCCTTAATTTATTACCTGGCTAGTTTGATCAGACGCTCCTAGAGGCAACACTAAAACCTATCTTGCATTCAGCCCAGAGACCATCAAACACACACAAGCACCGTTATACAGTAGCACACTTTTTTTAGTGGGAGACAAAAAAAGGGAAAATGTATCAGAACTTGTATCAAGTTGAAGTTTCACTGTGCTTCAAACAGCTGGAAACACCAACAAGTTACCTAATAACTGACCACATCACAGCCAGAGATTTAACCCCGGAGGCAGGATGTTTATTGCTATGGTTTGGTGATGCCAGTTGGAATAAAGCAAAAATGAAGAGAATGACATGGAGGAAACTGGGATTAAGAAACAAAAGTAGTGCAGGGGTTCCTCGTCAGGGGAGAGTGGTGGAAGTCAGTGCAGCTCAATGAAAGCCTCCATCTCCTCAGAGATTAGTCCCCTATAGGGCAGCCTGTGCTTTTCAATTGCACGTGCCGCCAGGCACTGAAGGGTGACGTAGTTCAGCGGGTAGATGGCCGGGTGCCCGCTGCTCTGCTCATCCAACAACTCGTACGCTGTCTTCCTCTGTGCGTTTGTGGCATCGAAGTGAGCCCCAGCCTTCATAAGTATTGCCATTATTTCTGGACAATTGTTGTTAGCAGCGACGTGCAGCGGTGTGTTGTTCTCACAGTCACGAGCATCAACGTCTGCGCCGCACTCCAGCAGCAGCGCCGCCACCACCTGAGAGGGGAAGCGCCCGACCGGGTAGCGGCCCACGGAGGTGGTTTCCTTGTCCACTGCCATGTGGAGAGGAGTGAAGCCGTTCCGACCTCTGGGGTTCAGCTTCAACAGGCGGTAAACGGTGTGCTTCTTCTGGTGCTCCTGCTCCGGGCTGCACTCCAGCTTCTCTAGCAGAAAGACGAGGTGGAGGATGATGGAGAGGGCTTTGGTGAACTGAGGGGCTTCTGGCGGGTTGTCACTCTGTGCTACAGCCCTCTCTACCTCCCTCACACTTTTCCCCAGCACAGTCATCAGATCGTGGAAGGTGATGCGTGTCGATAAAGTGCCTTTGGCCCGGTCTTGGAGCACAAACGAGAACAGCTCTGCAAAAGACAGGAAACTCGAGGCCGTCATGGGACTGAGAGGGTCCAGGTTACTCTGCTGCATGTCTAAAGCGTATTTCCACAGGCTGATGCAACGCTCAAAGTTGCCTGAGTCAGCATACACAGCCCCCCTGTAGCGGATGTAGTAAGATGTGTCTGGGTGGGACGGTCCTAGGATGCGCTCTCGAACCAACAACGCCTGCATCCGCATTTCATCAGGGTCTGTGATCAGAGCCTCCAGCTCGTCTGCAGTGCTCACTTCCTGAGCACAGCCATAGGCAGGGATGGGGGGGCCAGGGGGAGGCTTTGCCAGGGATCCAGCTTTATCGCCTGGCTGCCTCAGCTCCATGGCCCTTCTCCAGTACCTCATGGCCCCTAAAAGGTCTCGCTTCTTGTCCACAAAAGTGGCCCCAAGCAGTTCCAGCGCATCGATACGCTCCTCTCTGGAGGTGCGAGGCTGGTGGGCGAGATACTCCACGATGTTGGTGTGACCGGTCACGCTGGCAGCGAGCAGCGGGGTCATCCCGTACCCGTCCCTCTCCATGCGAGCGTTGCACTTCAGCAGCATCTTCATGATGTCCAGACTGCCGGACTCGGCGCAGTCGTGCAGGGCGGTGTTGCCTTTCACGCTCTTGCGGTTGACGTCCGCCCCGCGGTCCAGGAGGAACTTGGCTATCTCCTTGTGGCCCTTGTAGCAGGAGATCATGAGGCAGGTGTGGCCGTGGCGGTTGGCGACCTCCATGTCGGCTCTGTGCTCCACTAGGTAGCGGACTATCTCCAGGTGGCCGTCAAAGCAGGCGGCTCGCAGCGGCGTCGAGTTCGTTAGTGTCGCGTTGTTGACCGAAGCACCGTGTTTCAGCAGCGTCTTCACCACAGGCAGGTGACCGGCTGCCGAAGCCGCCCACAGCGGCGGGGCGCCCTCGATGGTCTCCCCGTCAAAGTTGACCGATCCCCCGAGTTCAACATTTGCTTTACAGTGTTCAAGGAGGTAGGCCACGACCTCTAAATGCCCGTACCGAGAGGCGATCAGCAGCGGCGTGCCTCCCTGCGTCTTCTCCTCGGCTAAAGCCTCCAGTTCCTCGGGAGTTTTGTTGCTCAGCAACTTCTGGATAAGTTTCAGTTTACCGTCTCTGGCCGCGTTGAAAACCGCCGTCGTTATGTCCATTTTACTGGCTCTGTGCTGCCGCGCTGGACGCCAACCCCATAACCACTTGTTTTCTGGAGAAAACGGTCGAGTCTTGTTTTAAACAGCAAACAGCGCGACTGTTAGTTTGGAGTCGGGTTCTCTCGCACAGCTTTCTGCCATTTTGAGGTTGCTGTCAAGATGGCGTTTGTGTTGTTTGACAGCTCTATGTTTACGATTTAAGGCTGGCATTCTGGGTAACGTAGTTTGAACAGCGCTTCGCGTTACAGGAGAAGGATGCGTAAGACACTATAACTGACTCTAACTCCCACAATGCATGTCTCTTAGATGACCGACCAGCTGGTGGGATCATTTGTTATGGTTCTTCGGACCCGATTTTAAAGAGTACTCTTATAATTAGACACGTAAAAATCTAAATACGATACAAATATAATATAACATATAATTCATGTACTCATACAATAATGGTAGATTGCACACTTAGGCATATATAGTGTTTTTAATAGATTTTTTTTTTAATTATAGCCCATATTGTAATGGCCTTACACAACGAAAACACATTCCCCAAACAGGGACGTTTTAATTAATGGCAACAGCTAAAAAGGATTGTGCCTCCTATTGTTAATTTACCACTAAATACAATTAAACTCAATCAGTTACTGACACTACACAGGCTGCTCAAGGCTGTGAGAAAACGTCTTAGTTTATAGATTACTGTATGTCTAGGGACACGCGTCACCAGTCGATTAGAATTACAGTATGTCTATAATTACACTGGGTCATTTCTGGGTTTCAGTAAACTGTCATTCTGATGTTTCACCAGCAGAGGAGGCATTAGATCCACACTACGCTCTGTGTTACTCAGTGTCATTTTATGACAAATATATTAGTTTAGACTGTAAATTGTATGTTCTTGTACATGCTCCTACCTTTGTACTACTGCTACTACTACAACTGCTATTGCTACTAATTTTTTCATTCATCCCAACTCAAATACTAAACACAAGCCATGATACAACCTTAATGATGTGAAGCACAAACGAGTCCCTGTGTTTGTTTCGGTAGTGAGTGAGTGAGTGATCAAGATACGATTCTACCTCCTCCAGCCAGTAATAAACTGTTGTCTCTGGAGGGCAGCCTGAATAGGAAATGGGTTTTTAAAATTAAACAGGGAGTTTGAATGCACACAGAGACAATATTGTGTGCAGAGAACCGGCACCGAAAGCCTCACAAATGACACCCAGTCTTTTCCTGCTTTAGCCTCAGACTCGTTTGTATGAATAAAAAGGTTGGGGGAGCAGAATAGGTTTTGTAATGGTCCTAAGCAAACAATAAGAGCTAAAATTGAGAGAAAGCTATAAGCGGGAAATCACTACTGTGAGTTCAGTGTTTTTATTTAAGCTCAAAGGCATATCACATAATATTAGCATTACATTTAGGAACAATTCGAATTTAATTCCCAAATCTAAATTTCAAGTGCACAAAAACGTTATTCATTTCCACAGGAACGTGCAAAAACCCACGTAAATATTACTACATTCTTACAAAAATACAGCTCTAGCTTTAACAAGATCATAATTGCGCCACGGCTGATTCCATATTGCGCCACATCACAATGTTCAATCAGCGAAGACAACGACTTTTGTAACTCAATACTTCAAGTGAAATACACAAACGAGGACCACAGCTCGACTGCTGACATTGCATATTCACTGGTAAACAAGTATATTACGGTGAAGTGCGTTTGTTTCGAGCGGCGTGGTCTCAGAACAAAGAAGCGAGTGATGTAAAGTGGGGGCTTTTATTTTTTAAAGAGGCCTTGGTTTCCTGTCCATTAATGTGCATAACACAGTGTGCGAGATAACACCTCCCTCTTATCGGCATGCCTTCACCTGTCTAGTGTTTATCACGTTGGTGAGGTGGGACGGACCTGCCACCGGAGAAGAAAGGTTCCTCGGCATGCGGGGGCTGCTTGTTTTCACCCAAGTCTTGACAGGGGCTCCCTAGAGGCCCGCAAGCAGCTCGCTGAGCAGCACCTCCCTCTCTCCTAGAAGCACGTCTCTTTTCAGACTGGTGCCTTTGTTCACTACCTTTATCTTCATGGCCAGACTCTTCACTTGCGCCTGAGGCAGAGCGTCGAAAAAGAAGTCCTCGTTGAACACGGGGTTCCTGCTGTTCTTGATGATGGTGCTCCTCTGCTTCTGCTGCTTGCCGGGGTTGAGGTAGAGCGCGACGCAGCAGTTGATGCTCTTAAGGTCCGTCTGCCGGTCGTAAAGGGCCTCGGCCGCGAGCACGCGCACGCGCAGCCGCGCCGCCTCCGGGTCGTAGTGCGTGCTGAGTCTCAGCGTCCCCCCCTTGTGGAGGTTGACGGTGTGCTCGCGCTGCAGGAGGTCCGACGCCGCGCCCCTCGAGCCGCCGCTCTTGCACCCGCGGAAGGCCGGGGAGGGAGGGCAGCGCGTGCGGCGGCGCTGCACGTTGGGGCTGTTGTCTGCCGAGCTGCATTCGTCGGTGGAGAGCGAGCTGTGACGCGCCAGGGAGCGTTTGGCACGAGACACCTGGAAAGAGAGAAAGGGAACACGGAGCGATTGTAAATGACACACGAGCAACAGTTAGTTCACTGATGACTTTCCAGCAGCTGACACACAGTAAAACTAGTCTTCACCTTGGCTTGGGTCTCCTGGGCAATGGAGCGTATCAGAGAGGCGGAGCGGGACAGGAGCGGAGAGTTAAAGGGGGAAGACTCCGCTGAGGAGCAGGTGTCACTTTCTCCGCCGCTGAAATACCGGTAGGGGTTGGGGTCAGCTGGGGCCAGGAGAGTCCCCCCCTGGCCGCGCCTCTGGGAGCTCGGGGAGGTGAGAGGGCTGCTGGGGTCGCTGTGGAAAAGACTCTCCTTGCGCCGGGTGTGAGGAGACTCCATCAGGGTGGAGAAGCCATAGGAGGTCTGCGCCTTGGGCACATAGGGAAGAGACATCGCAGTCTGGGACTGAGGGTCTGCGTTGGTGTTGACCCTGTCCACGGACCCAGCACCTGGCTCATCAGCGCTCTCTATTTGGATGATGTGACGGTTGGCTGACTTCTGGAGGCTGCGTGCGTCCCCTCCCAGGCGGGAGAAGAGGCGAGGGCTGCAGGGGTTCTTGCTGCTCCGGGCTTTAGGGCTCTGGCTGCAGATGGCATGGTCAGAAGAGGAGGGGCGCAGGGTAGAGGCGTGCTGGACTTCGGGGGTAAGGGAGTCGTCTGGAGGACAGCAGATAAGTTTGGGAGGGATGAAGAAATCAGGGATCTTGTCTGGAGTCAGGACATTGGCATAAACGGAGACAGGAATGGCCTCAGTTGTTTGTGGGGGCTGGGACTGCGTCCCACTACGGAGCTTCTCCAGTAGCCACATGCCCACTCAGATACCGCAACTCACAGTTTCTGTGTGAACACAAATGTGAGGCATGAAGAGGAGGCACTGATTGTAACAACAACAAGATACCGAACCACTTAAAGTGCATTTTATGTTCATCATAATAAAAGCCGAACGTATATTTTTTTATTAACGAACACTTACACATGAACACCTTTAGGATTTGAATAATGAAACAAATTCATTTAATTTTTCAAATAAAAACAACTTTGATTTCTCAAGTTCGCAACGTCTAAATAACTTTCCCACCACAAAATAAGCCGCGTAGACAACCGTTCCGACGCACGTCTGACAATAAATAATCCTACCTGTTGGCTGTGCAACTGTTTTCCCTTTCAGAAACAAATCGCCGGCGTGCGCTCCTATGAAACCTCTCCAATAACTCTGTGCGTAAAAGGTAACAATCCGTTAAATCGCGATCCAAACGCGCTGGCAGCGGGAAAAAGGCTGCTGGATCACGCACTCCCGCTTTATACGATGGGGTCTCTGACTTCTGAGCCAATGAGAAGGTTGTGAAACCTTCGCTTGGTCTTTACCATAAAACAATTCCCCGCGCGGGCACGAGGGAGGGGGGAAACAACCTCATTTAAAGGCTGGTGCTTCATCACCCACGAGGTGTTGGCAAATTATGCGGGTTTCACATCTCACGACTCATCAATTTTTAAAGCGAACGACAGTTTCCTTTAGGGTTCATGCGAGATCACTTTTATTTGGCTTTGTTGACGATAGTGCTTCTCCTCCTGTAATAAACAAAAACACCTTAATTGGACTTCCTGGTGACAAACTGATTAAAATGTGGAGAGACAGTGTGCTGTGGTCACATTCACCCTCTGAATCTAGTTACCAATGATGAGGAAAGAGACAACTTTTGCTGGACAATAAAAGACAAACAAAGAAAGATCAGCAGGAAACATTATAACCTCACCTAAGAGTAGGCATCTGTTTTCATGCCTTTCAGTTTAGCTCTCATCAGAGCCACGGTGGAACACAGAAGCAGCCATGTCCCTCCTGTTCTCAGGTCCCTACGCGAGCTGGGAGTTTTTGTTGTAAAGTTTCCAGTGTTTGCTTGTAGTGAATCTCCTCGTGGACGTGCCACTGACTTTGATCTACTGCCAGGACGTGTCCCAGGCTGAGCCCTCGGATCCACAGGCTCAGCTGCTTATTTTACCACAAAGTCCTGCAGTGGAGCTTCTGTCTGGCGTTTAGGACCCAGACTCTGGAGCAGTTCCCCTGCTGATCTGTGGACAGCAACATCTGATGAGGCGCTTATGCGATCCCTCTAAAACTTATTTTAAAACATACTGTAACAGCTTATCGTTATTAATTAATGGGAAATATATCTTGGTTTCAGCAAAATAAATGTGGGAATATTGCTTGTTTTGGGGGGGTTACACACTTTTACAATTTTCAATGACATAGTATTGTCGTTTTTATTATTGAATGATTGATGTATAATAATGAAATGTTCACAGGAGTAGTTGAAACCTACATTGTAGTATTTTAGAAGCCATCTGTCATGTTTGAATATGCTAAATAAAATAAGATGCACCTCTTCTCTGAGATAAGAGCTGACAGTAGCTGTTTATTTATAACACTAGCTGCTCAGAACGTGCCAAGCCTGGATGCAGAGCTAATCACAAAATTACATAACGAGATAACGGGGGAAGCCTAAATGTTGTTGTAACACACAGAAATATGTCACTTTCCTACAAACATCATTTTGGATATTTGGACGTCTGAGCCCTTGCTTGAAGATGATGAGTGACATAAAACCTGAGCAACTATAGTGACGATGAGCTTTATTTTTTTTCCTCTCCGTACATGTTTGGAGAAGTCAAAGAAAGCCTTAAACCCACAGTGTCTTTTGCCAGGTGTTAAGCGTGGAGGTGGATCTGTCCTGGTATGAGCAGCCATCTCGTAGGAGTCTTTTGGAGCAGTCTGTGTTCTGCAGGGTTTTCAAAACAGCCAACAAATGTGGGGCTATCACTCTGGACCTGACCAGTTGAATAACAATAGGCCACACTTGGCTGAATAGTGCTTATTTTATTTGCATTTACGCTTTCTTAACTCAATTCTGCATTTACAAATTAAAGGTCAGACTTAAAAAAAACCAAAACGTTGTGTATCTGCACACACAGGATGATTAAAACACGGTTTATTTTTACAGTCGGTTGCTACAAAGACTCGTGGGAAGGCAACTTTTTCTTTGATTCTGAACTCTGGCATTTCCAGCGCTTATTTCTGCTTGCAGTTGAAGTCTGAGCTGCTCGGTCAGATTCACAATATGCGCAGTCCATCTGCATAACAACGTGAAACTGCACGACACAAAATGTGACCTGTGTTTGTAGCAATGTTCCCTTTTCATTCTTTCTCTTTAGTTTTGCTGGGTACTGTTGTTCTTTTTATTTTTTTTAAATCCCTGTTTTGTTCAGCCGTTCATCCTTGAACCTGAACCACGACAGTCGGGTCTGTTGGTTGCAGATCACATCTGGTGGACACGGGCGTTAAATATGCTACAACATATGGCAGCTCATATAGTTCATGAAAGCTATCTGTCAGTTATCCACAGAACTGATGGCGATACGCTCACCGAAATAGAAGAGGGGCATGTTTCTTGCAATAATATATCTCATAATCTGGCAATTATCATTCAATTATGAACTGTATGAATTATTGGTCAAATATATTAGTGGAAAAACCTGTGAATACCGTCTCAGTTGCCCCAGACAACCTAATAGAGGTTGAGTGGTTTAAATTCAGGCGTGGAGACCAGAAACAATTACTCAAGACTCTCAGCAGTAATTGCTGCCCATGGTGACATGATTATTATTATTATGCTTGAAAAGCTAAACATTTGCAACACCATGATCATACACAACTTTGTAACAATTATCGACATTGCATGGACAGTATAGCAGATCACATTCACTGCCTTGTGCAGTATTTTTATGCTGAAGGTAAAACCTGTAACGGCACTGATGGTGAGTCAAGGCTGTTCTGTGGAACTAAAGGCTTAATATTTCATATATCAGTACAGCCCTTCAGTGGTATAAACAGAAGCATTGGTGTCAAAAGCTTAACTGGACTATTGCCTGACATTTGAGTTATCACATCCAAACATCGACAGAGTCTTTGTGAAATGAGTAATTAAGCAGATGTGAGTGTTGCTCTTGGTTTGGTTGTAACTGTTTATTTAATTGTTGCTGCCACAGTCCGGTTTCAGTGAGAGGCTGTGAATATGTTAGTCTAAATGCTTACTTTTTTCATCATATGGCCTGTGTTACATAAACACAACTCACAGTGTGACTCAGTTTTAATTGGACCGTGGCTGCTGTGATTCTGTCCATAACGAAGTAATGTAACTTGTAATCCACCGGTGTGTCCAGCTCTTCTTCTTGCTCCGACCTCTGCAGTGGTCACACGCATTTACAATCAGTCGATCTTCTGATCAAGACAAATGCGTGCACACTGCCTGCAAATCTAATACTCGCTGTACATTAGCGCGTTGCCGTTGTCATTAGCATCTCCCTCAAAGCGACACTGGCTGGCAGAGCAGCCGGAGCCGCTGGCACGGCTGCAGACACATCTGTAACGTTGCGTTGATGGTTGCCGTGCAACAGCAGCTGCTGTCGCCCCTCAGACCTTTTACCTGAAAGGCTCTTAATTGAATAAATTGGTTCAGAAAGGTCAAAGCATCGACAATGATTAACACTCTGAAGTCAATGTATCCTTCCTGTTTTTACCTTAAAGGACCGAGCGCGTCGCCTCTTGAATAAATATTCAGATTACAGTCAACACTCAGTTTGAGATGAACTGGTCATTGAAGTCAGAGGGTGTCTTATGACTTGGCTGTCATGTCTAAACGTTTTAGCTAAATGGAAATCTGTGTCCATGTTGTCTTTTTCTTTTACATCTTCATAGAAACAGTGCGGTGGAACAATGCTGCAATGACCTCTGAATCTTTCTACGTCTAAAAATACTCTTTCTCTCATGAACAGAGCTGTGGCTGTATTATCTTAAAGCGACACTGCCGCTGGGTATTTTTAAATTTCACCTGGGCTGACTGGTCATCCTGGACTTGTCATCCTCTGACATTACCAGCGGAAATATAACAACAAATAAATCAATTCCAAGAAGTCCCCATCTGGTCCGTTACGTCAAACAGCGGTTATTTTCTTCGTTATGCTACTTGACAATAAAGGCGGACTAAAAACAGGACACGGGGCACAGACGTCCAGTCACATGTTTCACAGCAGCCACTGAGTCCATTCACTGGATGTTCTTTGGCTGTCATTAGGCTTTACAGGCAAAAATTGATCCCACATCACAGACAGAATAGCAGCTCCGTGAGTTCATTTTAGCTCCGTTTTCTTTTCCCTTTTTGAACAGTCTGTGCCAGAAATATAATAGGGAAATAACCTATTGATTGTGGAAGCCATTACCCTGAGAGACAGTCCAGGAAACAGTAGAGAAAATCTTTTTACATCACTATGCTGTTTCCATTTCCAGATGCCAAACTCACTGACTCGCCTAAAGTGTAAACATTTAAAGAGTTCAGTACTTTGGCTTTTATGTGTTTCATGCTAATATTAACATAAGGAAACCACAGGCAGGTGCTTGGTCTGGATGGAAGACGTATGAAGCCCACAGCTGTCCAGAGCTTGGCTTCTGTTTCCTGTAGAGGAAAAACAGTTTTGTTTACAATATGCATACACTTACTTACATACATGTATGATAATATACTGTATCTGGTTTTGTTTTGTGTTTTGTTACATCACATGTGAAGCTTCTTGCTTGTAACCAATACAGTATAAGTTACTATCCCAGTGAGCAGGATACACACTGTTGGATTGCTAGTGTGTTGGTTGGCACAAAGCTCCTTCTGTTGCCTGCCACACTGATATTCTCTTTGTGGCTCGGAGACGGCCGACCCATCTGGTTAAGGGCATCTAAAGACCGAAGTAAACAAACACAACACAGCTTTAAAAAGAGCAGATTCTTTGCGACTCGAAACCGGTCTTCAGAGTTATGATGATTCATTTGTTTGAGCATTAGCCCATATACAGACCAGCAGACCAGAAGTCATGAGTGTTCAGAACAAGTAAACACGAGAAAGAGAAAAAAAAAAACTGAATAAAAGCAGACAGATGGAGAGGGGGTGAAGATGGTACAAGACAGTGCGTACAAAGTGAAGAGTGGACCTGTACCATCTGGAAAACAGTTGGGTGAAAAGCCATACAAAGAAGAACAGCAACAATAAAAATAAAAAAAGGAAGAAGGAGAAAGTCATTTCATTTTATGTGTCTCCTAAGCACTGTTAACACATCAAGCAGATGTTCTCAGCTCTCTACGCAGCAATGAAGACAAAGCATCTCTGTTTAAAACTATTAAAATCCTCTGAAGGCACAGCTTCCAGCAGCAGCTTAGTCTTTATTCCTCTGATTTCTATCGTCAGCTCATAAAGTGTAGAAACACAAACGACCATTAGCGCTAATTCCCTGAACCTTTTAAAGTTATTTAAGGCTTTCCACAGAAACAAATGGAACAGAACTTCCAAACCTTCCAATACCTTCCCTGGACCTTCACAGAAACACGGTCGCGGCTGGAACACGTCGCTTTTTAGACTTTCTGTTGACAAGAATGAGAAGGAAGTGAGGTCAGTTACCTCTGAGGCACAAAAGCTTTATGTCTATTCATATTCTCCACCATCGTACGCCAGCCTAACCGTAAACCGGCGTAATGAATGCAAGCACATTCAGCACACTGGAGAAGCCTCACGTTTCCTTCCACTAATTCAGTCACAGCTCACCAACGGACTCTCTAATATCCCTTCGCAGGAAGGAGCCGCACCAGAAGACTCACCACACCTGTTGTCTTCCGTCTGGGCGGCGCAGCATAAATTACCTGACTCGTGTGAAGTACTGTGTGACTGACACTGTTTGAATCACATCCACGCGTCACAGGTGGCTGTGATCCTTTCTTTTCCACATAAGACATTGTGTCTCAACATCAAGGCAGCTGCGGCTTGTTTATCATCGTGAGTCTGGGCCTGTTCCAAACTTAACATATTACCTCAGGCTGTATTATGGGAAAAACTAAACTTTTTCTGGAAGATGTGGATCATTGGGTAGAATTGAATTAAATCTTATCTTATCTTAGTAGCAAGTAGCAAGTTCTGTATTGTTTACCTTAATACATCTAGATTTATATGAATACTCAAAAAGTAGAACAATGAACATCTCACTAAAATCTCTTATTTCGCCACTATCACTTTGAAAAAGATCATTTTCTTGTTCAGTTTAACCCGGTGTTCCAGAAACGTTGCAGAGACTGGGTTTAAAGCGTGTGAAATATTTCTTTTTCGCTGGGTTAAGTGAAGGTCAAACGATCAGCATTTCTCGAAGCAGAAACTATCTACTAAAGTTTTGACTGAACAATCTGTGGCATATTTACTTTCTGCAATTCTTCAGTCCTGTCAAGTCAGTCAGATTTAAGATGTAATGAGTTGCCGCCGCTCTGTAATTTACTGTAGGTTTTAATGTACTTGTAAATGTCAACAGTGCTTTTATTTGATCCATCAAGAACTTCTACTTTACAAACGACGTGAAATTCTTCCCGCACTTGGATACTTTAGATCCTCTCCCCCCTGCAGTGTGTGTGTGTGTGTGTGTGTGTTGCAAACGGTTCTTCTCTATCCCTTGTGACAGCCTGGCGTTCTGACAAGTGTGTGACAGTCAAATCTGTCAACAACGGCAGCGTGATGAATCCTTACACAATATGCTGGCAGTCAACACTGTCTCTCAAAGACACGGACTGAAAAGAAGGGACGACCAAATGGTTCGCTGTATATATTTGACAAGAAGATAAACAGAACAGCCTGGGTTCATCGCCAATACAAATAAATCGATGAATGAATCATGAAAGATTGGCGGAGGGACAAGCGAGACATGATTGGGTGGACAATCAGCAGATGCCAATGCTTCTTAAACCTCTTACTGGAGTCGTATCATTTGCCGTCAGTCAAACAGAGAAAAGGAAAAATCTGTCTCAGCTGAGTAGTGAGTACATTTAAAGACAAATGGGGCTTGTGTAGAACTGGAGTAATCAAAAAAAAAGCTCGTAACAAACTGGATGCCATCTCTGGCTCTGCACACTGTTGTTGCTGCTGTTTTTCAGATGATAATGTGTTTTCATGTGTTTGTCTCTTTCTGCAGCAGAAACAAAAAAAAAAAAAAATCTCTGTTGCTCACTTCCAACACAAAGCCCACGGGGAGAATAAGGCAATGACTGGAGTGAAGTACTCTACTAATAGAAAGAATTAAATGAAACCAAAGCCCTTTAGGCTCCTTCATATAGCGTCTCTGGACTCGGTGCGTCTTGAACAATGCTTTGCCTGCTTTTTATAAGGGCCGCATGTGGGTGACTCATTGCCCTGTTTCGCCGTATAAATGTGAATGATTGCTGGTATTTACTGCTCAGCTCCGAAGTAGCGAAGAGATGTAGTGAACTGCTCTCCAGAGTACTTCACATCCATAATTGGTGGAGAACAGAGTCGTGACGCGAGTTTGGATAAGGGACGTGCTGTTCACATTTTCCGTTTTAATATCCAGTACTTCATGTTTTCATGTAACCTGCGTACATACATGTAAGGTACTGTAACCCCCCCCCCCACGTTTCAGCTGAACCTGAACAAGTTGACGCCTTGGATTTGTTCTGTATGTGTACCAACGATGCTAGAGAAGGGAGCTAGACGCTGAAACTAATAAGCTGAAGGTGATTTCTGTTTATTATGATGATGTAATCGAACGAGGAAGCTGGTGCCAACCTTTCTGGAGATTCTGCTTTGATTCATCTATTATATCTTATATACACAAATAAGACTTGCGCACCATTCAAGTGGAGAAGTTGAAACGCAATTTCATCATCTTTTCATTGAGAGACGTTCCTGTTCGGCCCTGAAGCGTCTCACCTGACAGAGCCCATCATGTGATGTAAGTGTGAGAAAACTGTGACACCTGTCAGAATAATAATAAAAACACTGTAACCTTGAACGGTCAGAAAAAGCCAAAGGTTTCAGAGAACGATTTCAAGAATGATACATGACACGCTCCCTGTTGTTAGATTATATTCCCGGCTCTCTGGCTGCTTACATGCACTGACTCACATTACATTTGTTCTTAGTTGTAACATGAATCACCGGCACACAATCGTTGCTTGCGACTTCAACTCAAGCCCACGCGTTTGGTGAACGTGACCAGCGCTGTTACCCCGTTAACCGCCTTTCACACGGAGGTTCGCCGTCCTTCTGCCTCATATTTCTGAGCCCACCCAAAGGTGTTCACCACGGCGGCGTGTCAGGATGTTTGAAGTGAAGGAGGACCTGGAGCGGCGACACAATAACAGGCCACACTTACTGTAGCGCCACGCAGCCTGCGTTTATTTTTATTGTTAACACTCCCACAAACTCCAGTTGGAGACTTATCAGCCTCCAGCTATAGCTGGATACAGGTGCCAGCAAACTTTTCAAAGCCATTGTTGTGATTTTAATGGATTATGTTTGTAGGAAAACTCAGCCAGAATCCTTACTACTTACACACCATGTGTTTTTCTTCAGGTTTGTAATAAGAAAAAATATATAATTAACTCTTATTAAGTTTGTTTCCATGCCTGGGAATTCAAAGTGTGACTCAAAGGACCTGTTATTGTGTTATCTTTGCTGTTATGCAAATGATCAGCGTTTGGAGCCAATAAAGGACGGACCTAATTGGTCGCAGCCACCTACAGCACTAATCACAACCAAACTTGATCAGATACACACTGGACTGCACACGCTGTGTTTCACACGTGCCTTCACATACGTCAAGTCCATCCAATGAGGGAAATATATGGTTATTTAGCCCAGAACAAGTCTGGGAGACACTTTCCTCCTCTGTTGCTAAAGCAACAGGGAAATGTCATGGCCATATACAGCTCACTGAAGTGAAGCTGGGGGGATCACGTCTCATTCCCTCATATCCCCAACACATCCACCTGTCAACAACCTCCATCCGTCAACACTGGTCTTTTCTTTAATGGCAACAGTGGACAGTTACAGAAAGAGTTGAAAGGACTTAAGTTCTAATTTATTTGTTGCCTGTCTAGGTCTGACATTACAGTGAAGAGCCTGTGTTAATGCCTCTACGTGTCCTTTTTTGATAATTGTGATAAAACTCCCTGTCAAACAATTAGCCTATCAATCACATTTTATTTATAGCGTGGCAAACACAGCCCTCCTCGCTTGGTTATGCTTCACAGCCACAGGAGAGTGTAATTACTCGCGCCTCCTGGTAGTATGGGTTTAACAGCTTTTGCTGTCACCCTCATTTCAGTCTAACCTGAGCTGATGACAAAGAAGCGTTTATCTCATTAAATGCACCACATAAAGGGGCAGAGACCACAGATCGCCCCTACAGGAATCCTGGGGTTTGTTGTGTTATTTTGATGGAAAGGTTGCTTCAGTAGGAAAGAAGAAAATTAACATTATGCACAGTCACGTTCTTGACAAATACCTTCACGTTACATCACATTACATCTCTTCTATCTTCATTTTCCATTATGTCTCTAAAGAAGCTGGAGGCCATTAAACCACACGGCGCTAAAAGTCATGGGTTCTGACAGGGCCTTAAGGGTTTTCCTGATATTTGCCAAGTTAATGCCTGCAGGACTATCTAGAAAGGTCTTACAGGTTTGCAAAGAAGATGAGTAGAGGGAGAGCTCTCTGAGAACGCTTGCCGTCACTTTCCCACTGTGTCAAAACCCATCCGTCGAAGTCAGCCTGGAGATTAGATAATTCCTCTGCCCTGTGCGTTTCTTGTCAAGTGCCTACGTTTTAAAAAATGCTTTATCACCATAAACATGACAGGAAATCATACAATTAAATGATATTTACTTCATGTAGTGTGCGCGGTGTGTGTAGGTGAGGATGATCTCTCACCAATTAGCTGACAATAATCAGCGAATTTGCTTGAGGAAAAAGACAGGAAACGCAGCAGGGAGGGAACGGAGGAAGGTAGAGACGGGAATAAGAAGATATATATGGGTCAGTAATAAGGAAAGCAAATGGAAAAAAATTATAAATGGGCAAGAAAGATGAAAGCTTGTTTTAAAGGTGGCCACAGAGGTCTGTGGACGTGTGAGGCAGGAGGTGAGCGTAAGTCCTCTATTGCTAATACACTCATCTGTCCTTTGAAAGGAGCAGAGGTTCTGTGCTGCGACAGCCAGCGGCACATCTCACGCATTAATAGTCTACAACGACTTGAATCCTAACTAGTGTGTTTCCAACAGAGGCACTTTGGTCCATTGTTTATCTGACATGACTCATGTGCTCTTTCTCCCTTTGAAACGCGAATACTGTATCGCCTCAGGCCACAAAACCTTTGTTGAATAGCCGTATTTATCTGGTCATTGACTTTTAGGTAACAGATGGAGCCCATGTACTTTGAAGTCAATTTCCTCTAATAAGCTGGAGCTGAGCTTCTGCTGCAGCCTGCTCCAGTCAGATTGGTGTCATTTTGTCAATGCATGGAACGAAGCCTGTGGACTGATCCGTCAGTCAGGTTAGATTTAACATCTGTGTCAATCCTGCCTGTCTGTCAGCTTCTTTTCCAACCGTCCTCAGGCACATTCATACAATTGAGGGCCACCAATTAAGCTGACTGCATGTCTGTGGACGGTGGGAGGAAGTGGAGCAGGTGGAGGAACGACACCCAGTTTGAGCGTTTTGTGTTTTGGAGGGGATCTGTTCTTTCTTGTTTTGTTTTTTTTCTTCTAGTCAGGTTTCCTTCCCTGTCTTTCCTTTTAAATACGTGATTGTGCCCCAGAGTTTTCTGCTAAACCTCATACCGGGCAATAACCTGCCGTCCTAGCGAGGTCCAAATCATTTTCCTCATATTCCATTTATTTTGTGGCTCTGTTTTTAACGTCACCGTCGCTCTCCCCCGGCTCCTGCTCAGCACCGCGCTGCCACCTCATTGCCTCACAGCAGGGATCACGTTAAATGGTTAATGAGCTGTGCCTTCCTTTCTCCACATATAACGCTTTCAGTTACAGCTGACGTGCTTCCTTCTTGTAAAACCCGTTGTCTGGTGCCGTAGAGTTTTTGCTGCGTTTCTGCCAAAGCAAGGTGCTGTTGCTTCTTTTGATCTTCCAAGTCCTGAACTGACATGAAGCAAACTTGTGTGTTTAACTGTTCTTCCCTTCTGATTTAATTGGTTGAATAACTGAACAATCTTTGCAGTTTGAGATTTTTCTGTGTATTTAAGGTTTTACGAGGGTTTTGTGTGTGAGTTTGAAAAGTAAAAGCCACATAAATTACATCCACTGTCTCCCTGTGGTAAATCTGCTACAGACACTGAACCTGCATTTTTATTCATTTGCGGTTTCTTTAGTTTTAGGTAAAGACATGTTAAAATCACCGCCTTCAGCAATTCACAAATATCTGCACACTTTTACTGATGATTGAAAGAAAGATTAAGGAAACAACATGTTTGGAAACTATTAGTTTGAGGTTCTTCACTTAACTGAAGTAAAATTGATTTATTTGAGGCTCTGGCAGTTACGAGCAGGTTGAGCAGCGACGGCTGTAGCTGCAGGTATTAAATTGATCCTGAGATGGATTTGAGCGATATGGGCGTGGGATGTGGTGAGCGAGCTGCCAATTGCCTGTCAGTGTAACGCTGAACATTTCGACACGTGTCACGCCTGCCTGGTCTTACTTGTTTCCTCTCGCGAAAGACGGAGGATACAGAGGCTGATCTGGACTACAGAGATGCAGTCATGGGAAACCGACTGCAGACTACAAATCTGTTGCCTTGCCAACCGACCCCCTCAGAGTGCGAGGGTTAAATGTAAAGGATTCTCTGCCAGTGCAAATATAGGCTGCCATCTGTTTTCATTACACTCTTTTTGCTATGTGTTCTAAAAGACGCACGTGGTGGTGTTGAATGTGTCCAGAGCAGTGGTCATTAGCGGTTCTGAGAAGAAAAAAGAGGCAACTAATCTCATCAATTCTTTTTTCTTTTCTTTTTTTACTCCCAGAGATGAGACCAATTTCCACAATGAAGAAAAATCTTCGGAGAAATCTTTGCAGTTTTGCGATCAACTTAATTTCTGTCTGTGGCTATTAATCTGTAGTCGAGCTAACAGAGATATGGCGAAGAAAGGAAAACAGCAAACTTGTTGCTTAGGAACAGTGAGAAATAACCTTAACTTTTCTTGAAGCATCTGATCTTATCTCCCATGGTGCACATATCTGTGTGTGTGTGTGCGAGAGCGTGTGCGTGTCTTTACATTCTTGTGTGGTCAGATTTTATTTTAATACCATTGTTAGGAGACATATTTTGGTCCTGTGTAGACGTTTAAGTCAGTTCACACAACTTCAAGGAGGGTTTTGAGGGTGAGACTGGTTCTAGGGTTAGGGTTAGAATTAGTCTTCAGAGTTGGGGTCAAGACTTGGTGTTAGGGGTAAGAAACTGCATTATGTCAGTGTGTGTGTGTGTGTGTCGTGGGGGGGGGGGGGTGATGGCAGCTGGGGGAGTCAGGTTTAGCAGAGGTTGTTTCTAGGCAACAGGTTTCTCTTCCTATTCATTAGAGCCATTTTTAACCAATACCATTTCTCATTATTCAGGGTTAACTTGTTTTCTGGTGGACGAACTAGGACAGTGCTTTGATTAAGTAGCAACAATAAAGCTGCTCTGTGCTGCTCCCGTAAACATGTCAAACATTCATAATGACACGTGCGCTGCTGATTTTCACAAACACAGATCAGAGAGAACCACGTCCTACAGGCTAATAATATTCATATCCTATGCACCTTGTGTTTGGACAGAACGGTGCATGAGCCTCATTTATATTTTTGTTTGCGCTTTGGTCAAACTGTGTAGTAACTGTCTAGTTTCACCTGTCCTAAAGTTGATGTAGCAGCTTTTCTACCAATGTAAAAGTTGACATACAACACATTCTGGTATTCTGCACAGTTCTGCTTCGGATGGCAGCAGTTCGTTAAATGAACACATGTGAGACGTGCGGAAGCAAACAAACAAACAATCAAACAGACTTTCATTAACTTTTGCAAACGAGGTAGCTGTGTAGTGAGGATGACATACGTGTGTCATGCGGCAGCTTATCCGCATTGCTTTAATTAAACCTGTGTGTGTGTGTGTGTACAACAGGTGCAGATACATGGAACATAATTTAACGACTTCTCAGTTCATGTAAAGTCAAACAATAATTAATGTCAGAGCTTAGCTGCACAGAGTAAGTGAAACGAAGGCACGACTAGGACCTGCTGCATTATTTCACATGTGTACACTTCGACGGTGCAGGCAGAGGAGAAACTAATTACAGCATCCAGCCCTGACATTGCCACACATACACACACACCACACAGATTGTACTGATGCCTTTTACAGTAGCCCCTCTGATTTGAGTTTTAATTGGCCGTGTACTGTATGTGAGGTGTTAATTAGAGGTTTTAAGCTGGATGTTTCAGGTGGAAACCTGTGGTGTGGTCTGTGTTTTATCATAGCCTAATTAAATGCCTCATCCTCAGAAGACGTGACCTCTGTGTCACCCAAATACTGGGCTGGTGAGTGAGTGTGTTCGAGGACAGATAAGCTACAGCTTCTTCTAACAGAGTTTGAAGGCAGCGTTCCATTAATTATTTTTGACACCACAGTCCAGACTGCTTGTTTGGTCAAATTATTTTCTTTTCATGAACCTCCCTTGGTGATGATGAGGCCTAATGACATGAAAAATGAACTGAATCACTCCACATGAATTCTAAGTCTTGTAGTAGAATGTTCCTTGAAAACACACAACTGTAGGCAAATATTTCCCCTCATGTGTCCTTAGTCAAACAGACATACCTATAAGCGACATTTGGCACTGACATATCATTAACCTTCATTTGTAGAAATTCTAGCAAATAATAGAAAGTCGTTCAATGAAGAGGCCCTAATTTATAGTTTCCCATTATGTGAAATGTGACCTCTATTCACACTCAGTGCTGATAACAGTAGAAGCAAAATGTGGGTTCATGGAAACTTTAATAATTGTGGAGTCAGTCTGACGTCAGACCACAGGCTATTTCAGCCCACTGTCCCAGATCATGAACGTCCTTAGCCTAATAGAAGAGCAGTAAAAAGTTTTGACGATTAATAAACCAGTATAAGTGGAAAGCGTGGTCACGATAGCAGACTGGTCAGAGTCTCTGTGGCTCTATGTCTGTACTATCAACTCTTTAAATCTCCAAACATGAACCGCGACGCAGAACCGGTTCAGAGTAAAACGAGACACAGACATGAGGTGATTCTTCCTAAAATCTGAACATGAGGTTAACATAGTTACATCCAATAAAGTGGATCTGCATCAGAATTCATAAAACCTCCTTAACAAGGTTTACGTGTCGGCCTTCGTTCACAACACACAGTGCTCACCCCCCTGCAGGTGGACAGTGCCCTCTGTTGGAACAGCAACAACATTGCAAGTTCATTTCAACTTATTTCTAACTGATAATGAACCGGTCAAAGTAACTTAGCCTCACTTCAAAGTAAGAAGAAGCAATTGACCTAAAATTGACCGTACATATCAATCTTCTACCATTTTAGTAAAAGTAAATGCACACATCACAGAAATGTTCTTATAAAGCTTAACACACGAATCATTCTGTGGGGAAAACTGTGAAATACATACAAAAAGGAAACAATCACGCACAATTTGAGTAAAGACGTTGTAGCAGGCCTTAATATATAACCGCTATAGCGTCCTACACTCAAGAGGAAAATGGGACAGACACACATCTACGAAAATCCTTGCACTTGTAAACACAGTCGTGTCGCTCGTTTGACCCAACGCGTAGCAGGTTAGTTTGGGTCTGACTTGGTCAGAACCAGACGATTCCTGCGCTGCGGCAGACCGGAAGTGGACCCCTACAGGGCAGGATGGGTGCGCAGTACGTAAATGGGCGGGGCTACGTGTCACGTGACCCCCTTCCTTGCCTCGATGTGGCTCAGGGCACCGTCACTGCTGTTGGGTCTGGTCGGGACTAGGGGTGTGTTGAGAAGCATGGTAAGGTCACAACGAGCCTTTCTTACTGTTTTTGTTAACGCTGTGGTCTAAACACGAACGAATCTGCTGCCGTTAATTACTTATCAAACCACTGGTCTATTTTTAAAAAGCGGTGTAACGGACAAATGTGTCCGATGCTGACGCAACCGCCAGCGTTAGCTTTTGCTCAGTCTCAACTCTGCTGTAATGACGGCGCTGGGCGACACTTCGTTAGACGACCCGCAGCGGAATTTTACTAGTTTCAATAAGCGATCGACTCTAGCAAACTAGATCGAGTTAGCTGTGTGTTGTGCTGCGAAAGCAAGGGTGATGTTGGCTGTGCTAGCGCTAGCATCGTCATCAGACGCTGTTTTAGTTTGCTCGTAATCAACGATAATCTGTCTGTTGATGGAAATTAACCTCAGAGCAGGAGGACGCTACGGTTTGTGCCCAATCCTTTTATTTATCACCCTCTTTATTTGTCTATGCTGATCACTTCAGGTGATATGGATCATAAAGCATGGGTCAAAGGTTACTGTGTCTTAAGAGCAGAGCACAAACAAAAGTCCTCTCTTGTCACCCTTTTGCAGTGCGCTCAGGTGGGAGACTGGCAGACGGCCAAGTCCATCTACGAGTTTTCTGCCAAGGACATTGATGGCAACGAGGTATCCTTGGATAAATACAGGTAAACTATAAGATCGTTTAACTCTACGCGTCTCAATGTTGCATCATCCAGGTGAAGTTCTCTTGAAGTTGAGTCATGGCGTAAATTTGAGAGCTGTCATTTTGCAAAGGAGTGTCTTAGGTTAACTGGTGGTTTGTTTTCCTGTGTCAGGGGCTATGTATGCATCATAGTCAACGTGGCCTCTAAATGAGGAAAGACTAGAGTGAACTACACTCAGCTAGCGGGAATGCACGCCACCTACGCTGAGAGGGGTTTACGCATCCTGGGTTTCCCATGCAACCAGTTTGGAGGACAGGTAACGTGCATGGCTCGTTGCTATAAAAACACTTATCTGTTGAGCTGTTTAAATTTACTAGCTGTTTATCTCAGCGCTTGTTGTCTCCTGATTGGCGTATTTAAATATTGTTGTCTTGCCAGGTGTTATTTAAGGTCATTTAAATGAGTTTTCCTCTTTTTAAACTTTCAAATAAGCCGTGTCCAGCTCTGTCTTTACATTACACAAAGCCTTATGCAGTCTGCCTGATCTTGTGTTTAGTCAAGTTCCTACGTGTATTTCAGGTTGTCCTGCTTTGTTTATTTATGTCTTTCAGGAGCCAGGTACTGATGCAGAGATTAAAGAGTTTGCTAAAGGTTACAATGCCGAGTTTGACCTTTTCAGTAAGATCGAGGTGAATGGAGACGATGCTCACCCTCTGTGGAAGTGGATGAAGGCTCAACCCAAAGGCAAGGGAACCCTGGGAAAGTGAGTTAACATCTTGTTTTTCAGCTTTGTCAACATGTTTGAGGACACTGTGAAAACATATTTGTTTAGAATGATGTATCAGACCTGGTTCATGCCACAAACGACTATAAAACATGTCTTGTTTCTTGAGGTGATATTCTTCTAATCCTGTGAGATGCTGAATGAAATTCTTTTTTTTTTAAAACAACCCATAGATGTCCTGACAAGAAAACACATGGTTTTAAAAAAGGGATGCAAAACCTTGATCTTTATCAATTCCTCCATTTATTTACAGACACACACACACACACACACACACACACACACACACACTAATCTAAACTATAATGACCTTTTCCACATTGCACTATTGCAACAGGGGAAAGACTGTAATGAGATCATTATGATTTAGGCAACTCTTGGAAGAAAAGCTAGTATGTAATGCACTACTTTTGTTTCTTCCCCCAACTGCATTCTTCCACTTTGTTTCTCATTTGCTTTGGGCTGACGCACGAAATGCTGCTCTCTGTGTGGCAACGCCTTACAGTTGGGTTGTAATAAACATTTGTGTTCTTTCCACAGTTCCATTAAATGGAACTTCACAAAGGTAGGTCAGCAGCAATGTAACATTTATCTTAAAAATAATACTTCACCAGTAATAACTCACCAGCCACAGCTGCAATATAAAATGAGTTTGACTTCTTTCTTTCTTTATCAGTTTCTTATAAATAAAGAAGGGCAGGTGGTGAAGAGATATGGCCCCACAGATGATCCCAGCGTAAGTCTCTTTATTGTTATTGCGTTGCATGTTGTAAATCACGTCACCAGCTCCATTGTTTTAATATTGTTGAGATTTGCATTAATTTCTGTTGTGGATTATTCCTATTTGTTTCTCTGTGCAGGTGGTGGAAAAGGACCTACCCACGTACCTCTAATACTACTGCCTCCCATATTTGAGTCCTGGCTGATCACGTGAACTTCAGTGTTTTGGTGTGTGTGTGTGTATCTGGACCAGTGACGGCCTGTCTGTAAACCCAGCATTGGGTAGGACTGACCTGATGATCCTCAGCGTGCAAATAATCTCCAGAGTGCACCCACACCAAACCCAGTAAGAGCAGGTGAAAGGCCTTCAGTAGTCGTCCAAAGTGAAGAACTAGAGTCCAAACAGCTAATTCCTTCTTTAATCGCAAATCTTCTAGTTCTTGTTAAGCGTCATCTGTCGGTGTCTTTCTGTGTCACAAAAACGTAGAATGCCAAATGTTTTTCACTGAACTCTGAAATAATTTCACACTTAACCTACCAACAGCTTGTTGTACCATGACTTGTCCAGTCACAATGATCTCTAAATGAATGCTGTCTTAGATTGTCAATTCAGATGCACTGAAAATAAAAGTATTGAAAGTTTAGTTCCTGACTTTGTGTCCTGGTCTATTATTAGTATTAACCCCGTTTGTTTTTTAGATAGATAGTCTATAATCCTAAACCCAGGTAATGGTACCAGCACTGGTAAACCTTCAATGTGATCTAATCAGATTAATAAGTGAAAGTAAGTAAATGTAAATCTGTTGAGTGGTGTGTTTGTGGACTCTCTCCATTCAGTGGTTATACAGTACAGTTGAGATGTGAGAGTGATGCTGCGCAAAAACCTTTCAATCATGATATGTTATTCTAAACGAACATTATTATATGCATGTGATAAATATGTGTTTTACAGCTTCTTTGTGTTCCGTTGTTAGAAACCCCCCTCAGCCACATTAGGCTTATTACGTCTCGCGCACGCTATAAATATGACGGCGTTGTGTGTGAGCAGCGTGATGCTGTAGCACCAGGCGCATCCGTGAGGATGACGCACGGCGGCGGAGATGATCCGCACCGCTGCCTCTGAGCGCGGCGCCTGGCGACAGCTCCGCGTTGCCGGAGACGTGTAGGCTGGGACCGGACGACGACACGGAGACATGACAGAACCGTCGCGTTGCTCTGATACGTCGCACAGCGTCGCGTCTGGTTGTCGGTGAGGAGGAAGGACACGGCACCGCGTCCGGGGAGATGGACGGGAGCACTGCGGAAACCGGGGATGGCGGAGCCCCGACGCAGGCAGCGGACTCCGGCCTCTGTCTGCAGCTTGACTTGGAGGAAACCGGTGCGTATGTCTTTTATTTACGCCAAACTCCGGCCTGTTGTCCCAGGCAGACACATTCAAGTTTGGGCAAAACAAACCTGCCTCCACCTCTGATATGAATAATACATTGTCGCTATCTGAGCTCCTGCTACTGTTGTAAATGGCCATTAGTTTCCAACCTAAGGATGCTGTGGGCTGAAAGTTCATGTCAGTGGAAGATGCACAGGCTGCTCAACATCCACCATAGAAACACACGGTGTGGGATTGTGCTCCTTCCCTCAGCGGCTCAGATGTTCAGATTTGTGACCTTTCTCCCTCCCAGCAGTGCTTTACATAATCCCATACACACACTAATCCCCCGTTGGTGTTGGTGTCCAACATCAGTGTCATGGCTGGAAGTATGAGTTTAGCTCTATTTGATCTAAATCTACCTACTGTTTGTGTTTATTCCCAGTGTGGCACTGAGAAGGGAGTGAGATCACATTCTCTACACACACTGCAACAACCTGTTTATTATTGTACCTCCCAGTAAATCCCAGTATGTTTTCACTGCTGTAGCACTAATGGTCGTGCAGGTGCCAGCGATCAAAGTTTGTCCTTGTGTTGCGTGCAGCTCTGTGGGTCATTATTTTGGCCTGGCCCTAATCCCACAAAGACTCTTTGTGTGCGCTTGCTCTGGGATGTTCCTACACATTGTTATGACCGGCAGATTATGATGCAGGTTACAGGTGGGTCCTGTCCGTGCAACAACAACAACAACAACAGCAGCAGCAGCAGCAGCATCTCTAGTTCACTGCTTGCACAATGAATCATTTTTATCCAGACCTCAATGCACCTTTTTAATGAAATGCAAACATGTCGTTTTTAAGGTTCAGATTATATGATCAGATTACATTTTTGGTTGCAATAAGGCGCCATTAGGATGCAGATGCTGCTGCTGTGGTGCCTCGGTGACGGCGACATCTGCTGCAGCGTGTGCTCTAATGGCTTAAAGATTCATTATCCCGGCTCTGTCAGCAGCACTTCCTTAATCCCGCGGTGGATGGAAACCTACTTATTTCTAGATGTGTTAGGTGTAGAGAAGCATCTGCTTTCACACTCCTGCCTGCTCTCTCCTCCTCTTTTACGCGCAGACACAGCCCGGCTGTGTCCTTCGCGTCGGCTGGGACGACCCGTCTTAATCCCTGCGTGTGATTGGCCAGTGATGAGATCTGGAGACCTCAGCCAATCACAGAGTTCAGATTAGAGAGGAAGTCAGGCCAGTAGTGTTTTTGCTTTGTCGGGACAAATCTAACTGATCCATTTAACTGTAGTGGTTTGACTGATGAATGTTACAGTTTGGTTTAGTCAAGAATCCTCCTCCTGTTTTGGATCATCTAACATATACAGCAGTCACTGAACCTTCTGCTGGTGAGTTATCCACCAATTTATTTTGCTGATCGTTTTGCGCTAATTGCTGTTATTAATTTTATACTGTGCAGTGTCTTTTAAATGCAGCGTAAAGCACACTATGCACCTAACACATTGCCTCATAAGGTTACAGTTTATTCATGCTATGTCTTGTTTGACTTAACTCTGGTGAATGTTCTGCGGTTTGTTGGTTCAGTATCAATGATGCAGATGTTTAAACTGCTTCATCATGCAAAATGTTCTGAGGTTTGTGTTTCTCACCTCATTTCTCTGGCTTCTTCTCTGTGTCTCTATCCACAGATCCAAGTAAGAAGGTTCAGATAACGGAGGTAAGAGACTACTTTTCCTCTCCTGGCTTTACTTGTTTTTCTAGATTTGCTATGGTTTAATTCCCCGCTGACCGAATAGAAATGTGCCCTGCAGTGCAGAACCGATATCAGGCGTACGTTGCGCTTCCTTTTCCTCTTCGTGCCAGATGCCGTCACCTTTTGGAGCGGGCCCAGCCCACGAAAAGAAGATCGGCCACAGGAGGGTAGATGCCTCAGGGGAGACCACATACAAGAAGGCAGGTTCCTTCGTCTTTTTTTCCTAAACACCGTTTCGTGTAGTTCGCCCTGTTTCTACCCCCACCACACTCTGTTCACCGTTTTACTGTTCTCCGCCTCCAGACCACCTCCTCCGCCTTGAAGGGGGCCATCCAACTGGGAATTGGATACACTGTGGGCAACCTCAGCTCCAAGCCCGAGAGAGATGTGCTGATGCAGGACTTCTATGTGGTCGAAAGCATCTTCTTCCCCAGGCGCGTGCTCTGATGGATGCATTCTCCTCTGCAAACGTGTGTAAGCATCTAATAAATCTCACGTCTTCTTCTCCTCTTCCTGTTTCCTTCAACATGCTCCGTACAGTGAAGGCAGCAACCTCACACCAGCCCATCATTACCCAGACTTCAGGTTCAAAACCTACGCCCCCGTAGCCTTCCGCTACTTCCGAGAACTGTTTGGAATCCGACCGGATGACTACCTGGTGAGTTCTACGCTTTCCACAAAGCGAACCGCAACGTTCAGCTCCTGATGAACACGAAATGGTCTCACTTGTGCTGCAAATGTGAACCATACACACAAACCCACACAAATGAGCAGCCAGCACTCAGCGCCACGTTCGAGGTCACACTCTTCGTCTGACAGAGGGAGATTAGCAGAGTAAAGCTGTCTTTTTTTAACTTCAGGTAGATGCAGCAGACAGTTTGTGTCCACGTGTTTGTGCTGGAGTAGCGGAGGATCAGTGCATCTGAAAGAGGCCTTGATGTCATAATTTACCGCAGCACAGCCTTAATGGTCTAAATGATTCGTCCCACCCACGCCCAGCTGACATTTTATAACGCTATCAGCATCCTTCTTTGTGAAAGGGTCAGGCTACTCGCAGCAAGCGCCGCAACACAGCTTTCAGAGCTGTTGTGCTGTTTTCCCGAAAACACTTCAGGTCAAACGGTCTCGTTGGTCTCTCCTGCGTCTAGTACTCACTGTGCAACGAGCCGCTGATCGAGCTGACGAATCCAGGCGCCAGCGGCTCCATATTCTACGTAACGTGTGATGACGAGTTCATCATCAAAACGGTGCAGCACAAAGAGGCGGAGTTTCTGCAGAAACTGCTTCCTGGCTACTATATGGTAAGAGAAACTAACCCTAATGCTTACCTGCATAATTAGCATATTTTTATTTATAATAATCAATGTACTTGTTCCATATTTGTTTTGATACGCTTCTCATGAACTCCATTTGACAATAAAAGGTGTAAGCTCTTTTCTTAGCAGCCGCTGAATCTTCTAGTCGTCTTATCCCTTTTATCCCCAGCCCCTGGCTCTGGGTAGTAGTGAGGCCAGCAGGCGGCTTTGTGAGAGGTTGTGTCTGACTGAAGCCCAGTTTAAGACTTGCTAAGCTGCTCAGAGGGTGCAGAGCAGACATGCACATGCTAAACGGCAGCCGCATCGTAGTGTAGCCTAATCACTTTCTCTTACTCTTTTATTTCACCCCAGAACTTGAACCAGAACCCTCGGACTTTGCTGCCGAAGTTCTTTGGCCTCTACTGTGTCCAGTGCGGAGGGAAGAACATCAGAGTCGTTGTGATGAACAACATTTTGCCACGCTCTGTGCGCATGCACCTCAAATTTGATCTGAAGGGGTCCACGTACAAGAGACAGGCTTCTAGGAAGGAAAGAGAGAAGTCTAAACCCACGTATAAAGACCTGGACTTTCTGAATGACACACCCGACGGCCTCACGCTGGACCAGGACACGTACAGCGCTCTGGTCAAAACTCTGCACAGAGACTGTCGGGTGAGCAGTAGAAGAGGTTACGTACTCTTCACTCTTGGCTGAAAAACACAACAAATCCACATTATTTGCAGTTTGATATCTCGCGTGTGTTTCTCAGGTGCTGGAGAGCTTTAAGATTATGGACTACAGTTTGCTGCTTGGGGTCCACAACAAGACCCAAGCAGAGAGGGAGCGTCAGTGTCAGGGCTCGGCTGCGGTAGGCGGCGATGAAAAGAGGCCTGCGGCGCAGAGAGCCCTGTATTCCACGGCCATGGAGTCCATCCAGGGAGACTCCAGATGCAGAGACACGCTGGACCACGACGACACGTAAGTCTGTGTTTCAAACCGTCGGCACGTCGACTCCACGAGTGATGAAACGTCGTGTAATGTCTTCCAACCTCTCTGTAGGATGGGTGGCATTCCCGCCGTCAGCGGCAAAGGGGAGCGGCTGCTCCTGTTCATTGGTATAATAGACATTCTGCAGTCTTACAGGTAAAATGAAAGACAAAACTAGAAGACGTGTGGACACAACGGTGTGTAACAGGCAACAAAAGAAGCTGCAATCACTGTTGTTGCCAGGTAACCACACAGCTAAATTATTTATTGGTCTTGTCTGACAGGCTGATTAAGAAACTGGAGCACTCTTGGAAGTCCCTCATCCACGATGGGGTGAGTAGCTGCCACTAAGTTGCAGATGTGCTGATGCTCTGTTGGGTTTTATCTATTTACGTAACGTTGTCGGCCGTGTGCACTGACGCCGACTTGTCTCCGCGTCGCCCAACAGGACACGGTGTCGGTTCACAAGCCCGATTTCTACGCCGAGAGGTTTTACGTATTCTGTAGTACCATTGTCTTCAAGAAGAGCTCCTGTGAGTGACTCGTTGTGTTATTTGAGTCTATTCTGAACTCACTCAAGCGCTGACACCCCTGTTTTCACAGCGCTGCGCTCCTCGCCATCTAAAAGGGGCCGAGGGACTCTCACCAAATCCAGTGGCGGGACTGGCTCAGCTGGGCAGCGTCTGTCGCTGAGTGAGGAGAGGCAGGAGCAGGAACTGGAAAACCTACCCAGAGCTTCCCTCTTCCCAATGTTGGACGACAACGGTAGGGTCTGTTAGCACGTAAGCAGAAAAGTGAGATTAAGATTAAGTGCTTTAAGATTAATGAATGTTTTACTTCAGTGCGCAACTGGTCACGATCTCTTAACTTAACTGTGCAGGTAGAGAGCCGCCCTGCACACCTCCCTCTTTTGAAGATGCCACCACTGCATCTATCGCTACCACACTCTCCTCTAACAACTCTCTACCCACCACCCCCTTCGATACGCCAGAGCACCCGCGCTACAGGAGGCAGATGCTTTCTCCACGCGTGGGCAGGTGACAACGCGTGTGCTGATGTAAACAGCCACCTCTAAAGGCTCCGGTTGGTTCTAAACCTGTCATTTTTACCCCCAGGTCACACAAGGAGATTGTTGAAGTTCACGAGGAAAAGCAGGACATCATAACGGTGGAGGTGGAGCTCAGGTAGACTCCAATATGTACAGTAGTACGGACGTTACCTTTGTGCTGTAGCTGTGTCAGTAACGGCGTTTGTTCCTCACACAGTAAAATCCCAAAGAGCACGGAGCTCACAAAGATGACAGAGCTGACCTCTCCCAGCCATGTGTCAGCTGACCCCCAGTGCTGCGGACTCGCTTCACCCTCTCCTCCCTCTACTGCTCCATCCTCAGCGTATTCCTCCTCCACCCTTCCTCCTTCCTTTGTGTCTTCCTCCTCCGCGGCTCAGTCGTCTGGGCCATCATCCCACACACTTGGTTCGTCCATCTGTCCTTCCACCAAACCGCTCACCTCTCCCTCGGTCGCTCACGCGCCGTCCGTTTTCTCCCCCGTCTCTCATTCCTCTGCACAATCCACACATCCCACATCAGGCCTCGGCGCCTCCTCCCCGCCTCCCGCCTCAGCGTTTACTCCCATCTGCCCTGCATCTCCCCACCCCCCTCCTCAGAGCTCCTCTTGCCGTCTCTCCTCCACGCCGCCCTCCTCCGCCCACCCGAGCCCCCAGACGCCTCAGAAGGAGCCGCGTCCCTCGTGCAATCAGCTGTCTGTGTCAAGCAGCCATAACTCCCTGGACGGAGAAGTGCAGGTGTCCGACATCTACTTTGTAAGTCCACGTTAGGTACCTCCGTTTCACATCAGTGCTGTGGTGCGAAAGGCACAAGCTGACACGCGTGACTCCGCTTTTTCTGCTCTGTGTCCTTGATTCACTGGTTTACTGGCAGTGGCCCAGTCAGGACAGCGTGGTAGAGTTGTGATGGTGAGGGAGTGTGAGCTGCACTACGCACGCACAGCATGGGTTTGCTCTGGCCACGGTTCACGCCTTTGAACGCATCAGCATTTTAAACATCTATCATTTCACACATGCACGTCCCTGTGTCAACGTTTTGTCAGATTGGTCTATAAAGACCAGTTTCTCAGTTCATTTCATTCCCTGTGTTGTGTGTACTTGCATCTCTGTGTTCATTTATGCGTGTGTGTGTGTGTGTGTATTTCCATCACCAGTATGCAGATGGCAGATATTGGGTGTACTCTCCGGTTCTTGGCCGTCGAAAGCTAAATTCTAGCTCCAGTTGCAATGTAAGTCACCGCCAATGCTGCCTATGGCTCTTCAGAAGTATTACGTAATGTGAGGGCTGTGTTCGACGTGGCGTGTTTAGAGAAACGGTCCTGCCAGGTGAGAGCCGCAGCATCGTGAGCTTTTAGACGGAACGCGCATGTGCTCATCCCAACGCGACAGGATGCTGGTCTCTGCTGTTCCACACACCGAGCTCTTCTCTAACTCCCGTTTCCCTCTGCTTCGGCAACCGCAGACTCAGGAGGATCGGAGCTGGGTGTACTCTCCTCTGCACTACGGCTCCGAGCCCAGAAGAGGCTCGGAGGGCGGAAGTGACACAGTGAGTGTTCATTCATGACGTAGGGTCCATCTGCAGAACGTGGCTTATATTAACTGCCTGTGTCTGTTTCAGTAACCCAGAGGCTTTCACCGCAGACAGATGCTTTGCAACGTCTGGCTGCCCGTGCAGCATGCGTACGCTCGTTGTGACAGAAGCTACAATTATTTAAACGCATACACACAAAAGAAGCAATCATCAAAAAGTTATGCAAAAAAACAAAAAGAAGAAGAAGAAGAGATCAATTTCTGGACAATCAGACTCATTTGAAGCCATCAGTCTCGTGGTTCTGGTGTCACGCTGCTGCTCTGTACCAGCTCTGGATATGCAATAGAATATATCAGTCAGAGTTTGAGTGTTTATACTTGTTCAAGTTGTGCGTCCTCCGTGTGATTGTCGCTGATCATCTTGTTTTGGTATTTTGTCATCAGTTACAACCACCTGTATCCCCACTGTTCCCCTGACCCAGTGCTGTTTGTCGATCCACACAGGAAACAATGAAGGGTTGTGTTCAAAATGCCTTATTATGCCTCATTTTCATAACTGTTTTTGATATTTGTCTCATATATAGTTATTTTTAAAAACTAAAAGATGTAATCACACTAAATATTTTATTAATATCCAGTCCCGTTTTTCAGCCATTCAGTTTCACTTTCTTACTATTTAGCATAAGTAGATTGAACATAAATAATAACGTGAGGTGACAAACACATGCATGTAAGTGTGTGTATGGGTTTGCATATATATAGTAGAACATCTGACCAGGACACTTTTCTATCCCACCTACCTGCTTAAACGTGTTATGAATCATGAAAGTCAGAATCGGCTCTAATAAGCATGTTCGCTGCATGAGAAACATAAAATGATGAAATACTTTGGTGACACTAGATTAAACCTTACAGTGAAATATATATTTATAATAGTTATTATACGTCAATCAGTGCTGCCCTTCTTCCAGACTTGGTGGCACTGATCATAATAAACTCTCACTGTGGCAATAAGCACTTAACGTGTGACTGTAGCCTTTGCTCTTTGCTTCCGTTGAAGGCGACCTGCCTGTTTGTTGGCAACAGTCTTTCTAGCTGATCACTGTGGTAAAAGAAATAAAGATTCTATGGCTTAAAATCTATTGAGGTGAATTTTTAAGTTTTGCACGGTCATTGTCTGTAGGAAGTCGTTTGCTTCGATAGTCCACTAGATGGCGCTGCATTTTCTCAAATGTGTCAAGTATTAAAAAGTTGCCTACAGGCCACGATTAATTGCGTTTTATTCGTCTTGGACTATAAGGGAGACTCATATTTACAGGCTTATATATCATCTCCCCACAACATACTGACACTTTAACACATAAAGATCCAAAGACCTCGTTGCGTAGTGAGGCTGGCATTGCTCCTAAAAATAAACTGAAATAAAACAAGGATCAATATGGTTTCAAGGCCCAGGGCTTTTAGCTGCTGTCTGCAAAAAAAAAAACAGGGCCTGCGCTGGATCGCACACGGAGAAAAAGGAGAAGGGAAGTGAAAACGTAGCTGCAGTGTGTTTCTCTGTGTCGCTTTACCCGACCAGCACGTGTGTAAGGCGTCACTCAGGGTGGACGAGTCAGCCAAGCTGGGCCGTGAAGGAATATGTGATGGACAAGGATCCATAGCTCTGTGACAGCATTGATTGCTTATACCTCTCCTTCTGTCCTCTGAACCCATCACATCTTACACCCACCCTATATGGTGCAGCTTCCTGCCCAAATACCAGCCCCAAGGTCACACAAAACTCAAAAAGTGGGAAGTTAAGCATCGCCCAATGATCTAAAACCACACATAGAATAGAAGCTGAAAGCACGAGGGGTGATGGAGAGATCAAAACAGTCAAAACCCAGTCCTCAAATCAAACCTGTGGCTGGTACAGGCAACAGGAAACACTCATACTACATCTAACACACCTCTCACAGATAACTTACAGTAAACCGAGGGTGTGAGGGACAAGTACAGAGCAGAGAACAAAGTGAAGAGAGCATGAAAAGCAGGTGGATGATGAGTGGCTGTAGAAGAAGAAGCCTAACTGTGAGACGTCCTCCTCCACAGCCTGGAGGCCTGGAGCTGTCTGACTATCTGTGCGTGTTCTGCCCAGAGCATGCTGGGATGCTCCTCGTGATGATTATAGATGATTCTCCTTAAGAAAAGAGACCAGGTCTTCGATGAAAATGTCCATAAAGGTTTAGAGTTCCAATAATTTAATGATATACGTCAGAACACGCAGAAGGACGATGGCGCTGCGGCGTCTGTACCGAGGTGAAATGGACCGTCACGAAGCTGCACTTTCATCTGCGGGGAACCTAAACAAATGTCTTTGTTGTTTCAAAGGGAAGAGGGCCGAAAGCCACAACAAACAGGGCGAGCGTGTGTGTGTGTCCGTGTGCATGTGAACAGAAGAGAGAGGGAGGAGGAGAGAAAGCAGAAAGAGAGATCAAAGCAGGGGATATGTTATTGAATCTGTGTGTGGGAGGTGAAGCCTCACCTACCCAGAGTGCCTTGCCTCACTCCTTGCAGCCCACTCAGGCTTTTTAGGAGCATCGTTTCGCTTTGCAGCAGGCTGTAGCTCTTCATCACTCATCTCCCGCTATTCTCAGAGAGTCTCGAGACAGAGACTCGGTATGAACGAGCTCTGACCTGTGTGACACATAATCTCCTACACACGGTTCAGCGTGCGCGTCTCCGCCGCCGTGGGACGGCAGCGCGCCGAACCCAAAACAATCTGCGAGATACCAGGGGAGTTTGTCGGCTGCACCTCGTTGGAGATGATTAGTGGACGGGAGAACCCTCCCCTCTGGTCCCCGATCTCACCAGGGGATCAAAGCTTCCCTCTGTAGCTCAGCATGAGAAGCTGCAGACAGACGCGTCTCTGTCCGGGCAGAGGGGATGTCATGACCTCTCGCGCACAGATGAAAAGCCGTCAACGTCTCCGGGCTGCGTTTTTACTGTCTTAAGGCAGTGTTTATCTTTGGCAGGTTGAAGAAAACAAAGCCATCGATTTCTAATCCTAATCCCCTTCTACTGCTTCTCTCCTATTGATCGTCTATCCATCCTTAATGAGATGGATGGATAGAGGGACGGAGGGCTGATCAAGGACGAAACTTTCCCTGCCAGTGCTCTGCTGCCTGGTTTCGGTCTGTCTGCTCTGCTCGTGACATTCCTGGTGGTGGAATAAACATAAAAAAAGGCTTCTGGCACATTTAGGGTTTGTCCGACCTGGGCATGTCATGGATAAATGCAGTAGTTGTATTCCTCCTCTCTGTGTGGTATCGGTGACATGCTACACCTCTGCTGTGCTGATCTGAGATGCACTCACTCATCCACGTGACTTTAACACAGACTTCACTGAAGCTGAGTCTCTCTTCTCTTTAACTGCAGTTATTAATAGTGATTAGTCATGTAGCTTAGATGATGACGAATCCTGGAGCAGCGACAGAGTTTTAAAGGTTTGTACTAGTCAGTGATAGAAGAGCAATGATTCTGTGGGAACATCTATACAGTAAAATGTTACAATATGTTCATGTTTTATTTACTGAAACAGACAGAGCCACAGTAGGAAGGTGTGAAATCTCCCCTTTAAGTGATTTATATGACTTCACTCTGCATCATTGTTTCATAATTGCAATACTGGCAATGCTTTCTGGGCTTGGCATTTGGAGGAAAGGTTCATTTCTAAGGAGTTATTAGCAGGATGTAATGTTTTATCCAAGCACAAAGCTCATTTACTGGCACAGAGAAAGAAACTCAATGAATCCTCGCTCAGATTCCCTTAATAAGCCCCCGGACGTCTTGAACTCCCGCTGGAGATCTTCAGATGGTGTTGGTTTAGTTTGGGCACAGCCTTGTAGGATTAATGTTAATCACAGTGGTATTCCCTTTAAAATCCCATGTAAACAATGAAGCTGATGTGGGAGGTCCACGGGTCACACCCACAACACATTCCTTCAGCAGAGTCACCTCTGAGAGCGACTCGCCGAGATCCTGGACAGAAGAGAAGGGACCGGACCCCACTCGGACGGAGACGCCGAACAACTCAGTGAAGTGAAGTCAAGCGAAGTCTGATTGCACGAAAAAAAACTCTGCTTTGCTTGCAGATCCTTGGAGAGCACTGCGTGGCTTTGGATGCAGAATGTCTCTCGCTGCAGAAATGACACCCTCGGGGGGCTTCTCCCTAAGTGTGTGATAATGGCTGCAGCAGAAGTTCGAGTAAGGCTAATGTGTGTCAGATGTTACCTGTCCAGCAGCAGCAGCAGCAGGACAGAGAGAGAGAGAGAGAGAGAGAGAGAGAGAGAGAGAGAGAGAGAGCCAGGACACGAGCGAGTGGCCAGCGTAATGAGAGGGACGTAGCCTGCCAGCTTAGACAGATGCTCCTCTAGTGGGACCGTGCATCTGTGAGCATAGATCTGTCTCCTCCTCTTGTCTTCTGCCTTTCTTGCTTCTTTTCTTGTGTTATTTCTCATCATCAGCATCTCCAAACACAGCTACACACACACACACACCCACACACACACACACACACACACACACACACACACAGGCGGCTACCGTGGGAATGCCTGTGGCATTATGTCAGTAACTGAGGTGATGCCTTTAATCCTGACACAAATCTAGACTTTGTGTTGTGTGTGACGTTGTGTGTGACTGGCTGTGTGTGTATGGGAGCGAGCGTGCACGTGCACAAAGCCCAATCTCACACCCATTCGATTACGGCTGGGTGCGCAGCAAAGACACCCCACTGCCACTCCCACATGGAAGAGAAGGCAGGATTAGCCGGCTCCATACTCGCCCTAATCTGGGGACAAAAAACTCACAATTGCCTCCCACTGAGACACGGAGACAGAAAGATTCAATTAGATCTGCCCTCCTCAATAAAACGGGTCTCTTAAGGTTAGAATGGCCGCGGCTCAGCGTGGATCCAGCACTAAACTGTGTCCTCCTGGCGCCTGTGATCGATCCTTTATCACAGTTTGAAACACCTACCGGCGGAGCTGAGGGCCAAACAATGCAGGCGATGCTAAGTGTACACGCTGCGGCTTTGACCTGAAATCTAATCACGGTAATCTGCTACAGTAACACGTCAGCCGTTGTCTCCCAAGTCATTACAGTCAATACAGCCAGTAGCGGAAGCGCGTGAATCCACCGTTTGCATGGTTCCTGCTAGTACAGATGTCTCTCTATCACTTTTCCAACAGAGCTCAGATGCATCCAGGTTACCTGCTAACCGTGGCGTCAGTGGCTCATTATTTGACAGAAGCTGCCTGTTCCACTGCCTCAAGCCAACTCTTGCTTCTCTCTTCCTCGTTTTGTCTCTTACTCAGAGGCATCTGCCTCATTAACCACCATCAGCATTTTGTTTGCTATGTGTGATTTGGAAGTATTGGGAGCGAGGCTTGGTGTGTGTGTGTGTGTGTGTGTGTGTGTGTGTGTGTGTGTGTGTGTGTAACTCATTAGGCTGGAAAAACATTGACATTTTTGCCAGAATCCAGATCATATCTCTTCCTTTATGTATCAAAGGCTTCCTCCAATCAACTCCCGGGTGTGTGCACGAACGTGTCTGTGTGCGAATGCACACGCGTGTGTGTGTGGTGGTGGTGTAGTGGCAGACAGATGTTTGCTGATTCGACAAGCTTGCGCTGCAAACTCAGCCCAATTTAGCCGACAAACACATGATGCCACGCCGACACTGACGGTGACAGCCCACTCTTAATTTTCTCTCCTTTTTAATCTGGGCTCTTTTTCTCCCCTCAGCTTTTCTCTCCTACTCTTTCTTCTCTCTTTGTGTGTCTGTCCTCTCTTTCTCACACACGGACAAACCCGACACTGTGTGATTACACCAGCAGCGTTTCTGCTTGGCGTTCTCCTGGAGTTGTTTTCCTCGTTACAGGCACCTCGCACTGAGTCTCAACTTTCACGGAGGACACCTTCTTCTGCCAAACTCAGGAATGATAAACATAAATCACTTAAGGCTTTACATTATATGGAAATGCTCCTTTTAAACAAGATTAACTCCATAGAAATGGATGGTTTTTGGCATTTATTGCAATACAATATGTCATCAGTGATTCTATTTTACAATGTACAAACTAGATTAAAAAAAAAAGGCCATAAATAAACAAACAAGCTCTATGCTGTATGGCTAATTCTTAGCATCGAAGTAGAGACATACACAGTTGGACGACATTCTAATCTAAACCTCTAATTCAAAAGAAAATAATAATACAAAAATCATAAACAAGACAGAGAAACACGAGTCGTACACTTTGTTAGTACAGTATGATCCTCCAGTATGAAACTAATAAGAGCTTGTAGTGATACATTCTGTCCTGCTCCTCCCACTCCGGTTTGAGTAACGTTGCATATTCAGAATATTCAAAGATAGCTGACGTCTTGAACTGGGAGATCTCATGTTATCATTCACACGGCACACACACACACGCACTAGCACGTACACACACGCACGCACAAACACGAACCAGCATGTACACACACGCACATCCGTGCACACGCAGACATATGACCGAACACAAAAGACAGTTAATTCAAGTTGAGCCCAAAGCAGCCAAATAATAAAAAATAAAAAATAAAAACAGTTGGAAGCCATTCTGCTTATGCACAGCTTTACATGTCAGCCTTCACAAAACAGATCATAAAATAATGAAAACCAGGACTGGATAAGAGGATGAGGCTTCAGTCTGTGCTCCAGGGAGCTCAATGCTGTCTGTGGCCACATCCAGATCATGTGTTTCCAGGAATCCCCACAGGAAGTTCACCAAAGTGCTGCTTTTCCGTCTCGTTCTCTCTTCTAACGTCGCTTTTTACTTCATTCCACTTGTCGTATTTCCACAGGTGACAGTCCCTCTAAAGTGCATGGATGAGGTAAATGAACAGGTTTGTCTCAGTTCTCCGGGTTCAGACCGGAACCATCGTGTGTTGCATGTGCTGCATTTGAGACAACATTTCCTGCTGCACACTGGCAATTAGTATGTCCTGGTGTGACAGCGTGATTATTCCGAGTCTGTCCATCTCCCTGTGGGCGCACAGACAAACACATAAGTGGAGACACGCGAAGCCCAAAAACACGCAGCAGTTTAAGGATTAGGCAGAGCCGGGCGTTTCGTTTCACAGTCACCGGTTTCATGAAAATAACAGCCAGAACCAACATTACAATCACTCGGCAGACACTTGGATGTTTTCCCATACACATACATCAGGAGCTATTTAGGCTCTTCTCAGGGACCAATCTGAACCAATGTTTAACCACCAACCTGGCCATTAATGGCCAACGCTGTCTACCAGTTCAGCCCTAACCATAATATCAAGTTGTCTGCATAACGCCTTTGTGCTGAGGACCTACATTGTCATTCAGAACTAAAAAAAAACACATAAAAGGGTAAAGCAACAAAGGAAAGCAACGCTCACTAGAAACCGCTTCCCTAAGTACACCCACGGACCTAAAGAAGACATTTGGAAAGTTGTTCTACACCGAACTTCATGGACGTACGTAATAAAGCAGCGAGTCACTGATGCACTGATACGACTCTTAGATGTTTTCGAGTTCTGTGACACGGGAAACACACTGCTGCTAAAGCAGTGGGAGGAAATGTCAAAGTGACTTTAACTTCACTTACTGGTGTGTGAGAGCCAGGAGGCTTTCAAGGGTGGTGTAACCTGCTGCTGCCAGCGTGTCTCTGTACCGCTCCAATCCAGTGGACTGCAGCCACTCACACACCGACCACTCGGGCACGCACGCCTCTGGCACGACCGACACGCACACCTCTGATCCGACCCCAGGCTCCAGCATCGTGGGCGCGGGCCTGTGAGCAGAAAGGACGGTGAAAACCAGCGCTGGGTACGGAAACCTAGCAGGTGGAGGCCGCGCGGACGGTACCTGTCTCCTCCTGTCCGACGCAGGGTCCCTGGGTTGCGGATGAGTTTATCTAGCATGTTGAGTATCTGGCTGAAGGTAGGTCTCTCGGCTCTCTCTCTCTCCCAACAATCCAACATGAGCTGATGTAACACAACAGGGCAGTCCATGGGCGCTGGCAGGCGGTAGCCCTCTTCGATCGCTTTGATGACCTACAGAATGGACACACGGGTTTTAGGCTTAACATTCGATAATTACCACGAGGCACACGACGTCCTGCCCCAGAGAGGAAGCCGCCATCTGAAGATAAATTCTGCCTGTAGCAAATTTCATGGCAACCGATCAAGATCAGTGATGAAGCTCATGTGGCGCATGTCACCCATCTGTAATACGATGCAGCTGTGAGCAGAGCCTCCGTTTTCTGTGCATTGCAGCAAGGGAGAAGCCGACTGAGCTACACATGTACAAAGCAGAGTTTGAAGACAATTCTAACATTTAAATACTACACGTTGGCTGTGAAGACTCTTGTTTTTAAGCTGTGAGATAAGTTTCACTAAAACAATTAAGGTAAATAAAGAAGAGCAGCTCAGCGAGTACTCATTTCCCCAAGAGAAAAAAAAATATAATGAAATAAAATGTGTCTGGAGAATATCTCATCAGGAGAGCACAAGTGCTGCAGATGAAATCAATCATGTTTGAACATTTCCATATGCCACGCTGGCTCTTTGACCTACTCAAACATAACAAGGTTTAAAAGCAAAGTGATTGCAAATTTGCTCCAAAACAGGTTTTGTCTTAGATCTCAAGAACTCTCCAGAAAGAAAAGGACTGAAGGCTGATTAACAACAATCTAGTTTTTATTTTAATGACGTCCAAATATTTATTCTAAATAAATTGACTTTTGACTGGTGAGTCAAAAGTTGGTTTTCAGTCCTTTCTGTGCAAGACAGAAAAATCTAATTTAAATAATGCAGAGGTCAAAGATGCAAACTCAACATTTCCCATAGACAGTTCAGTTTACTCTTTAAACTGTGTGTTTATTCATTTGTTTAAGTGGGGTTGACTTAAGAGAAGTTAAGTATAGTTTGACTTCTCTAGAAAGCCACTGCACACAAATTATGTTTAGAGAAACCTGTAATTGGTGTTAATGCCAGTGGTTGTCAAAGTGCTCGGAAACTGAGCTATTAACACATGTTTAGACAGGATAGCTGATATGAAAATGATAAATCATTATATCATTTAAACGCTTCTGTCCATTTTTGCTTTTAGTGCTGCTTGATAACTGAGTGAATGGGAGCGAGCGCACACTTTGGCCATGTTATGAAAACTAGTTTAAAGCATCAGGTTGGACTCTGTTCGAAACTTAACCTGCTAGTGTTGCTTCTGACTCAGACATGAGCAGTGAAACAGGTTAGAAAAATAATACTGATGATAGTAAGGTGGTGAAAAACAAAACAACAATGAAAAAATGAAATCCATCATCTGAATCCCTCAGTTCTTACTAAGCTAATAAAGAAGAATGGATATTTATGTCTAGCGCTTTTGTTAGACAAAAGACAATATAACAATGACTCACGTCCTGGTTGTTCATATCCCAGTAGGGTCTCTCCCCGTATGAAACCACCTCCCACATCACGATGCCGTAACTCCACACATCGCTGGCCGTGGTGAACTTCCTGAAGGCGATGGCCTCTGGAGCCGTCCACCTGATGGGGATCTTCCCTCCGGGGGAGAGGTAGGTCCCAGTGGCCTCCTGGAACAGCCACCATGTTATCCTGGATCAGTGAATAATGCATAGCTGTAGTCTAACACTCCTTCATGTGTCTTCTTACCCTTGTTGTGTAGGCAGCTTCTGGGTCGTCCTCCAGAACCCGACTCAGGCCGAAGTCGGACACCTTGCACACCAGGTTGCTGTTGACCAAGATGTTTCGAGCCGCCAGGTCTCTGTGAACGTAGCTCATGTCCGACAGGTACTTCATACCTGAGGCGATGCCGCGCAGCATCCCCACCAGCTGGATCACGGTGAACTGGCCGTCGTGTTTCTGCAGTGTTGGGATTACAACGGCAGGTTAGCGGGCGGACGCCCACAGCTACCAGGGAAGCAGGCTCGGTGTTATATGATAATAACAGGCACATACTCGAAGAAAGGCATCCATGGATCCATTCTCCATGTATTCTGTGATGATCATCAGCGGCTTACCTACACAGGTAGAAAGGTATAAACACTGGGCAGAATTACACCGTGCACATTACGTTATAACCCCTTAACTACTGCTGCTCACATCTGGTGACGACGCCCTCCAGCCTGATGATGTTGGGATGGTCAAACTGTCCCATGATGGAGGCTTCGGACAGGAACTCCCTCCTCTGTTTGTCGGAGTATCCTGCCTTCAGACTCTTGATGGCCACGTAAATCTCCCTCTTTCCCTGCATTCGAAGCCGACCACTGCACACCTCCCCAAACTC
Organism: Macropodus opercularis; assembly: GCA_030770545.1. Taxonomy (NCBI): domain Eukaryota; kingdom Metazoa; phylum Chordata; class Actinopteri; order Anabantiformes; family Osphronemidae; genus Macropodus; species Macropodus opercularis. The sequence continues at coordinate 5,924,370 of CM061105.1, forward strand.
TCCTACACACGCGGACCAGAACAGCCATGTCAGCGCCAAGTAAGCATGTGTGTGTGGGTTTGTGTGTGAGTGTGTGTGTCTATTCGCCGGTGCCAAGCTCACCCATGCCAATAACTCTCTCGATGTGAATGCTGCTCACGTCGATCTCCTTGGCGAACTCGTGGATGGCCTGGTCGGGGTCCTCGTAGGTGAACGGGTCCACGTAGATTTTGACTCCTGCCACACAGGAGAGGCGGAGGACAAAAGAAAAGCAGAGGAGAAGGTGGGATGCAGAGGAGGATGAGACATATGTTACGTAAACATCTTTGGCAGTGCGATGTGCTAAGATGCGTTTGTCTTTTCAGCGTGTGCGTGTGCAGTCTACCCGGGTTAAGATGTTTCTCCTCTTCTGAGTCCTGCTTTGTTTTACTGTACTTGCTTCTCCTGTTGAGACACGAGAAACGGTGGACGTTTAACACACGGGCGCGGAAGACGGACGCGCGTCAAGAAGACAAGTGTGAAAAAGCATTTTTACAGTTGTGCGAACTGACAAGAAGGCATAGATGTCACTGTTTTATTTGTGTTATCCAGCACTGGTGTGCGTTCACTGGGATATTGCTGAAATAGGAAGTCATGACAACAGAGAGCCATGAGGCTGCGGAGAAGACACAGAGCGAGGAGATGAAAGCATTTACGGGAGGGGAGGGAGGAGGGGCGATGCCTCAGGTAGCGCAAGATAAAAGGTGTTTCCCATTAAACAAAGAAACTGTCACAAGCACCTTTGTGGATTTGCAGGTGTGTGTTTGTGTGTGAGCATGCACGCGAGCGGAAGCTGACGCTGACGTTTTGCCGCTGAAGAGACAGTAATGACAAGTCAGGGACAAAGGGATTATGACTGTCTCCACTCTAATCCCCGTTAAAGGCTCCAGGTAGCACATATATTACACAGCCCCGCAGTTTAGCAGAGGACCCGTGTGTGTAGAGTGCATTGGTTCGGGGAGAGGTAGGTAGGTGAACGCGTCGATGGGGAGCTCAGTGGATGTTCATACTTGTCTGTGCCTGCGTTTGTGTACCTGCGGCTAATGATGAAGACAGCAGCAGAAATCAGCAGCAGAACTCCAACCCCACTGATGGACAGCAGCAGGAAGGCCGAGTTAACGCCTTCTCCAATCAGAGGGAAGGGATCTAGCGGGGATGGACACGGCAGTCAGCAAAAAGAGACACAAAAGAGCTTCAACTTTAGCGACGGTGCTCTAATTTGAACGCGTCATCTAAAATTGCTGATATTATTGCCACGGTACCTGAATTGGTGGAGAATTCAAACGGCGCGCTGAACTCTCCGTAGCCAGCGGCCGTGCGAGCGCGCACGTGAAACACGTACACGGTGAGGGGGTTGAGACCCGTGACATCCACGCCGCGAGAGAAGGTCCTCATTATGCGGTAGGATCTCTCTCTCTGATCCTGATTATACGGGACAAAAACAACTCTTTTCAACACGTGATCTTCAGCATCAGAGAGATACAAACACCAAACGCTGACATTCAAGGCGGCCGCCGGGGCGGCATTAACCTGCGACTCACCTTTTCGTAGAACTTGACCTCGTACTCCAGGATGACCCCGTTGGGTCGATCCGGCTGTTGCCACGACAGCGACAAAGCATGGCGGGTGACATCTGTGGCTTGGATAGACGACACGGTGGAAGGAGCTGAGAGGGAGGGAAAGACGGGGAGAGATATGTCACTAACAATAAAACCGAGACACGATGCTGCTTAACAATAATATATGTGGTGGCTGTTAAGCAACATCCCCACTGACACACGTATACTAGTCTAAAGCTCATTCCTTCCTAATCCACAGAGACAAGTCTCATTTCCCGCTCGCCCTCTCCCCTCACATTGCTCCATTATTATGGCGTTCATACGATATCTGGCCATATGGTGGTGCAGATCGGACTTGACACATCGCAGACACGCTCTCATGCTGTGCACACACAGCTAAGTTATTTCCCCGGGGCACCTGGAACTAAGCAGGTGCGCCACTTTCGAAAAATGCCACCGTACGGACTTAAAAGAACGACAGTTGAGATGTAACGGCACAAAGAACAGCACACACTGAGAACTAATGGAGAGCATGTGTGAGCGGCGCCACACAGCTGCTGACGCTCTCGCAACTAAAATGAAACACACCATAAAATCTGGGTGATTTTTTAAGCACTTCCGTGGTCATGAGCTGACAAAATCCCACACTTATAGAAATGTGCTGTAATTTACTTTATTATATCTGCACTTCCCTCAAACGGCTCAGTTATTTGTATTTAAGTCAGTGATTTACATTTCCCAGAATGCTTTCTGACACGCTCTTGAGAACTCCCCTATAATTAATACAACTGTTGTTGGTGTAGGAGGACAGAGTAATAACTATGGCAACTATGACAGCGATAGTGCGAACAAGTATCCAGTCAAGAGAAGAAGAAAAGTGTCTTTCTCTGTGACGGCTGTGCCGGTGCATCATTACTCAACAGTAAAGTAAAATTAAAAGCAACTTCATTGCAAAATCTGCTTGAATCCAGATTTGCTTTGCGAGTCAGTTTGGCAGATTTTTCTCCATCTAAGTACTGACAAAGCAATTTAAAGTTTCTTAAAAACAAAACAACACCTGATTTTGAATTCAAACACCTTCCTGTATTTCAGAGCAAAGACTAAAGTGATCTGGGGTAAATATTACCTTTCCCACGAGCAGCTGCTGCAGAGCCTGTTCCTATCATGCTTGTAGAGATTTGAACATTACTCGTGGGGCATTGCTTCCCTGTGGGCCACATGCACTGAGCAGCAGTGAATTGTGCTGACCCACTTACACACAACAACAACTATAAGCAGATTTTGTTTTACTACAACAGTCAAACGCTCTGACAAACATGTTTATCACACACTCTCTTCTCACCAGCTTGGTTGGTGGTGACGGTGACAGACACACTCTGGGCGGCCCCTGCACCGCTGGCCCGGGAGACCCCGTTACGCGCGTGGATGATGAAGGTGTAGTGCGTGTGGGCCCTCAGCTCACTCACCACCACTCTGGTGGTCTTCAGCCCGGTCTGGCCAGGAGTGAAGAGGACGTCGGAGCCACAGGGCAGACATAGCTGAGAGCTCGAAGTGGGGCCGGAGCCAAGTCTTGGATAATCCTCGGGTCCCGGTCTGCTTTGGAAGACGCCTCTTCCGGACTGGACTTCAGCTCCCACAATCCCCTGGTCTGACTGCATCCCAAGGCCAATGTGCTGAGCCTCGAGCTGGGGGGTGCTATGATTCCTAGGGAGGGCCTTACCACCGCTCCCTGTTTGGCAGATGAGACACTCCAGGCTGTAGCTGATGTCACTCCGTCCACCCAGGCGGCGAGGGGGGGCCCACTCCAGGACCACCGAGGTCTCATTTACAACCGAGATGAGCTGTTGAGGAGCTGAAGGCGGCTCTGAAGGAAACACACGGATAAACTTAAGCATGAGTAAAAGCAGCCCCGTACAAATACATGTTCTAAGAGAAATGGATGAGAATGAGAATGGGATGGGGGCACGGGCTGAAATGTAGACATCTGGCAGCAGACTGAAAACCATATCGTTCAGATTTGTTTTTGATGGGCTGGATGTTTTCTTCTGTGGCATTTCTTTCTTGTGTGTGTCTGAGTAACTGTGGATGTGTGTGTGTGTGTGTTTTCATTTTTCCCAGGCCAAGAAAACCATGTGCCGTATATAGGCATAATTAAGTTTACGACACACAGACCGAGTCTCCAAGTCTGTCACACACAGAGGGAGAGAGGGAGAGAGAACATTTATTCACTTCTCAATGTCTTTAGTTATCGCTGCCAAACAGGATGTAGATGGTGGCTTAGTCATAAGTAATAGGATCATGAAACAGGGGTGGCATTCAGACAGGTTTCTGCCTCCGTCTGTTTGGTAGAGATACAAAAGTTCAGGAGAACAACGAGTTTATTTGCCGGCCACGCATACACTTACTGTCCGTGTTTCCCGCTTATTGATTGTATTACTAGTATATGTGAGCGCGTGCGTGCCCTTACGGGTACAAGCCATGGAGGCAGGGTCGCCGTCGGCGCGGAAGAATCCCGAGTGGCAGTCGCAGACGGTCGCCCCCTCTCTGAGCGAGTGGCTGTGTGGAGGGCACTTAGAGCATCCTGCGTCTGACGCCTGGGCCTTGTAGAAACCGACAGGGCAGGCTGCGGAGAAACAGTCAAATGCAAAGACGCATCTTTAAGTCAAGTTAAGTCTAAAATGTCATTCACAAAAGCAATTAAAGCCCATCTTCGCCCAGGCAGCAGCGTAGTAAACACTGCAGGCTTAGTCTTTGTCTCCTGATAAAGACTAGACAACAGGCAACAAACGATTCAACACACTGAGCGTTTTCTTGCTTTCGTTTTGCATCTAAATAAAATAACTGTAAAGGAAAATCAAGACAAAGATATTGACATAACAAGGAAGGTGGATAATCTGACTTCTTTTATCTTGGAGTTTGATGAGCAAATAAAAAAAACACCTAAAAGGAACCGAGCAGCTCCCACTCACACACACCAGAAACACACCAGGACTGAATACATCAAAACTCCAAGGTGCCGGCAACCCACACAAATATAATTGACATTTAGATATATGAAAGAAGAGAAACAGAGAAAGGGAGAGGGTGAGAGAGACGGCGTGGGGGAATCTTCTCTCTGTATACCAAGGAGTTCATGCATTGACAGAGCAACAATACAATAAATGAGTGCATAATTATACCGCTTGACATCTACTGGTGAAGCAGGAGAGATGGCTGCCGAGAGACATTTTTTCTCCCTTTAAATTCAGAAGGAAACCCTTCATTTGTTTCAGCCGCAATCATTTTTCAACACCTTCTTTTTCATCATTACACCCTATTCATTCTCCTTCCTCAATCCCGCCATCTCTGCCGATTCCCTTCTTCTCTTTTCTTTTTTTGCCAAACCTTTCACATTTCCAAGGGAGATGAAGACATCCCAGTGGGAGTGGATAGGAATGTGGGAATGGTGTGTGTGTGTGTGTGTGTGTGTGTTCAAGTGTGTCAGTATGCTTTATGACACTCTCATCAGGAGATGAGAGGGAGGAAGTCTCCTCTGTAATCTACTCACCGACCATCCTGCCCCATCTGTGTCAGCCGGCATAGATTTGCTCTTTCACACACTCATTTGTCCGCTCGTTCCCATTTTTCACAGCCTCCCTCATTTGCTCCTCGTTCGCTTCCTTCTCGACCTCTACTTATCGGTATCTCTGATAACGCTCTTGTTCCTGCCATATCTCTCATCAAAGCTTTGAAGACAGCTACAAATGTTTATTAGAAATATTATATCAATACAAATTCAATGCCCCCCCCCCATTGCACAGCTGAAAACTCCTCCAATGGAAACCTGTAAATTCATAAACACATTTAAAGCTGATAAGACGGACTTTCATCTAGTGAATGACTCATTATATTGAGTCAGCTGATATCATCAAATGCAAGATAAGACACTGAATTATCATCCCCCTGCTGTTGAGCACATTTCTGTGTTTTTAATCATCAAAGTAGGTGAGTAAACCATGGATAGGAAAACTATTTGACCTTCTATGCTTGATTACAGAGTCCAACGAGACCTTCCAGTGAGAAAAACAATGCCTTTGTCCCAGTTCCACCCAATCCTCTGTCCTCGCTGCCAACAGAGAGGAGAGAAAGAAGTAGGAAGAGAAACAGAAAGACAGGAGCAAGTATCCGAAGCCATAAACTTCATTCAGCAGCCTCTCATGTCTCTATTCTGCCTGCTGTCTGCAGCTCTTTGTGTCTTTTTTTAGTGCTGGTTTCCACAGGCTGGTGAGTGCCGCTGACCCGGAATAGGAGCTCACGAGTGTGTCATTAACCCGACATTAACCCTAAGCTACACAGAGCCGCGCTGTGGCTGAATCCGACCAGTAAAATGGGAGCGATCTGGATAAAAACACGCTGGTGAGATAAAGAGAAAGGTCTGAGAGACTGCGGGTCTGCTCGCACTGTACCTGTGAGCAGGACAATAGAGACTCGAATCAGCTGTTTGGCAAGAGTAAGAGAAAGTGGCAGAGAGTGTAAAGGATGGGGAAGGTTGATGGGAGAGACAAACCACCGAGAGTGAGAGATAAAAAAGATAAAGAAGAAAACGCCTGCGTGAGGAGGAGGGGAAGACACGGAGGGGAAGGTGCCCTTTGATTACTATCAGCATTGTCGGCATTTGCATATGCATTCCTCCGCTGCCTAAAATGCAAATGCAGCTCATTGCAAATCCAACTAAGAGCCTCATCGGCACACTGTTAGCGGCCACGCGTGCGTGTCCTCCGTGACCCCATGTTATCTGTCATCATCCCTTGTTGCTTCTCAGCAGAGGGGCGAGCATGGAGGAAGTACCCCTGACTGCTGCAGCCCGACACCTGTCTGTGTGACGGATGGAGGGAGGGTTGGATTGACGGACGGACGGATTGATAGAGTGTCACCCGAGAAGGCGGGACGCTATTAATCACAGAGGTCGCGCCCTGTTAATTAAAACCCGGGAGAAGACCTGACGTGCCTGCAGTAGGTGCTTCGGTGCCATATTCGCCTCATATCTTCCATCTCAGTTTGCATTTAAAACCTCAGGAATGTGCTCCGTGGAATTTCAGGATTTACGGTTACACCAATTTAAATAAGCACAAAGACCGTTCGTTTGCAGTGTGTGTGGATTTCTGCGTGTCGGCCCAAAGTGTGAGCACAGTGTGAGTATTAGCATGTGAAAAGGGCTCCGCAACAATGACCCTCCTTCCCATCACACTCCGAAACGCCTAGTGGCGGCGGTGGTGGTACCCCCCCCCCCCCCAACTGTGGATGAGGGAGAGGAGCTGGAAAAGATAAAGGAGGGATAATGAGAGAAAGACAGAGCGGCAGAGAGGGTGAGCGGCGCTTGTTGCGCTGCCAGAGAGCTTTCGACAGGCCGGTGGAGCTGGCAAAGCTCCTCTACAGTGAGCACAACCTGGGAGAGGGAGACAATAGCACACGCACCAGCCGACACGCTGGCGGTGGTGGAATGCGAACCACACCCCCCCCTACCTGAGTTTGGCTTGCTTCAAACAATCCTGTGTGCCGTCCTACTGTCTTTCCCTGCTTTGTCACCTGCCATGCACCCCCCCCCACCCTCCCTTCTCTCTCTGTGTTTGTCCTGCCACAGTTTTCTAGGCATTCCTGGGCAGTGCTCCAAACTGTGAGTTTATGGCAGGGAGGGCTTTGTTAGGCAGAAAATCAGAAATACAGTACACACACGTACACACTCTTGTACACACTAAAGCGGCAATCCAACATGTCCACAGTCCAGAAACGCGATGCAATAATTAGAGGGACTGAATGCAGCGATTATGCTGCTCTTTCTATCATCTGCTCACTCCGTCTTCCTCTCATGTCGCTTTCCCTCCTCTTCCTCTTTTCATCCCTCACGTTCAAACGCGCTCTGCTGTTGATGAGACGCTGCAGGTGCACTGGAGAGAAGTGCAGCCATGAAATCGCTCTGGAGGGAACACAGAACGCACACAGAAGCCTTCCAACCCTCCGAATCACACGATGCCAGCGAGGAGACGGTGAAACAAAAAGCAGGAGGCTCCTCTCTTATTGCGCCTCTCCGGCCGTTCACATTTCGAATTCTCTCTGTTGTTTCTCCATCGCTCGCCTCTTTGTCTCCTCTTTCTCGCTTCCGATCCCTTCGGACGGATCGCAGCTGTCAAACTTTTGACGTCTTCATCTACCTCGGTCGTGACCCCGCACTTCGCAGCTAAACTCTCCCTCTCTGCGCATGTGAGTGTGTGTGTGGCTGTCAGTCAGTTTTTGACGTCTTCATCGGGCTATGTCACGACCTCGGGGGTTTAAAAAAGAGGGGGAGTTCCCACTCTCTTCTGTTTCTATACTCTTCCCCTTTGCACCCAAGGACGGACCCCCCAGCGGGGGAGGGGTGTCTGGGCATTGATGCCTTCTGCTGTCAGTGGCCTTCTTTCAGTCCCCCTCGCGTCCTATTCAACATCTAATCCCTTCTTCCTCCCCTGAGCTCCCCATCTCATCTTCTGTGTCAACACTGAAAATGAACTTTTCACATTTCACCACTTCAGCTATGTCTGCTCTGGTTTCTATTCAACTGCGTTTTCTTGCACCTGGACTGTTCAATGTTAAACTGATGCAAACATCTGCAGTTTATTCAAAACCAAGGCATATTTAGCAGCTTTGTGACGTTCCATCAACCGGGTATAGATTGTATTCTGCTATTCCTGTATTTGCTATAATAGGTGGTATTCAACTAAGTATAAATACATAAGATTAAAAGCTACAGTACGTGTAAAAAGTGATGCAACTATTATCTCATATCTCTTATTTAGCCTAGACTGGGAACGTGGTCGCACATCGCTTTCTGAGAACTAAAAAGCGTAGTAAGAGCGTAGAAGACTAGAGAATGTTTGACCTTGGTGACAGATCTACCATCTAAATGCTCTCTCAAAACCTATCTGCCTTCGTTTCGTCACCCCTTCCTCACCACACACATCTTAAACCTAAAATGGGAGAAGCGTTAAGGCGTCTATCCAATACTGCAGGGTCAGAGTTTTCACCGAGCGGCATTCGGTATTCATCCACACTTTGATGGATTTCCACTGAGGCAGCTGAGCCCGGCCAACAACCTGACAGGCAGTGAGATCGGAGAAGACGGAGAAGAGAGCTGCGGATAGATAGATGGCACTTCACATCTGCTGGAGGTTCAGCGGAGTCAAGGGTCTCTCCTAAATCAAGTTGAGGAGGAACATCTTTCAGGCCTCGGGGACCAGCTCCTCCTCTTTTCAGAAGGAACAAACGGGGCAAGTGGGGTGAAGGTTTTAGTGCACATTTGTCACGTAGCGTTTTGGCTACTGCTTTTTTCTCTTATTGCAAAGAAAAAGTTTTATTTCCTCTATGTTCGCCAACTGGCACCAACTGCTCCCCTCTCTTCACTTCCGTCTTTCTCTTTATCAACGTCTCTTCGTTCCTCTTTGAATTGTGGCTCTGTTTGTTATACAATTAGCCTGCTGGGAGAGGCTTCATAAATTACACCGAGAGTGCAGATCAGTGAGTTGCTCCCCCTTTGCCTCTCGATGGTCTCTGTCCATCTGCGTATGTGTGAGCAAACGTGCTGCGTGTCCGCTGTGTGTGTGTCTGTGTGTGTGTGTGTGTGTGTGTGTGTGACTGAACAGGGGGATTGCGCTCATGTTGTGTCTCCACCAAGTCTGGAGTCCCCTGTTCACCCCACTTCCTCACATCAACACACACATTCAGTAGTCTTCACTATCACAGCGCTCGCTTCCAAAGGTTACACGTCACCCGCGGCACATGTACTGTATGTCGGTGAGAGCTGCGAACAGCTTGCGTATTTGTTATCATAAACTTCAGACCAGATTTGTAACTGATAGAAATGATTTTTGTCCAGATGGCTCGTACTGAGACCTGGGAGCTTTTAATGATACTAAAAGGACTTGATGAGTGTATTGTTTTGAGTCTTGCAGTGTTTACATCCAGCCAGTTAAATCGTCCTATTACCAGGTGGCAAACTTATGTTAGGGGGCTTTTAGGACAAGATTTCTGCACGTAATACTTTAAACAATCCACAGGTTGATCAAGCAGGTGTTAATTATTACACTAACCAGAACCCTGTCAGTGTTTTCCATCATTAGTGAGCTCTGCTAACTGTTACTCAGAGACATGGGATTCAAAAGCATCAACATAGCTGCACCCTGCGTTACTTACCTTTACATGCTGCTCCCTTCTCTTCATGTCCCCGGTTGCAGAGACATCCACCAATAGGAACCAACCACTCTCCATCAGCGCCGCAGTACATTTTAGGCTCCTCTTTCTCTTCCGATTGGTTGACACAAGACCCCCGGACCTCCACTAGCGACGACGTGTCGGCCCCCGTGACGGTATCAGGAAACGTCGCCAGGTTGCGTATGGTGAGCGGGCACGTTTTGTAGAAAACCCTGACCGAAACCAAAGCGATGCAGGCGCCAACGTCCTGGAAGGCCAGGTAGAAGCCCTTCCGATTCGTGACCTTCACGTCTCGCACCTCAGTGTTCAGTTTCATAATGCGGTCGCCAACGTCCACCTGGACAAAAAGGCAAGAGGGGTCACTGAAATGTGCAGGGAACTGTGTGTCAGTGTGCCTCTTCAAGGTCGTTACTGAGCCACAGCTACTCGTCACACTTTCAGCACTCGGCTCTTGATGGACATCTATTGATTACAATGGTCAAATAAGCTGCCTGCAACGCTACAGGTAATTGTAGAAAGGGCTAAGCAAACATCCATGGACATCCAAGATCTATGTGCTTGTAAAACAAATTAGAAAATTACAGCTAAGTGCTGGGGGGGAATTAAAGTGAGCGGAGAAGGGAGGTTAAGCTCGAGTTACCTGGGTGAAGCTCTCGTCTGCTGCCACAGTGTCCACCTTAATGAAGCTGCTCTCTTTGATGTAGCTGTCTTTGTCTTCGTTTGACTCGTGGTAGTACAGGTTGAAAGTCTCCTACAAGACAGAACAGGCAGAAAAAAGTGAGACGTGCGTTTATCCTCATCAGTCCTCAGCGTTTCATTCCCTTAAGTTACTCGTCACAGAAAGTCTTTAGAGGAAATCGTTGTAGTCATATAAATGTTTTTGAAACACTCTCTTGTGCCAAAAACGTTCAGTGGCCAGTTTCCCCCCCCCCCCCAAGACGTTACGATGGTGTTTTCCAGTACCTTGCAGGTTCCTGTGACGCCCGGCAGGCTGTTACAGTCTCTGAGAGTAAACTTGACTTCGACGTAGACCCGCTGAGCTCCTGAACGAGGGATCCAGTCTGTCCTCAGCCAGTTGTTTTGACTGGGTTCTAGAACGTTACACACCTGGTATGTTCTGATAGGGATGTTCTTCTCATCCATGATGCTCACTTCTTCCCACTGCAAACAGACACGTAGAGCTTAGGATGTCTGTTGACAGCATTAGACCTTTTCAGGGCACATACTGCATAAAGAAACACTAAATGCAGTGATAATTACAGGAAGGTTTAAGTCTTTATCTGTTAGTCCTGCTCGACCAGGATCTGTGTCATGATGCAACTAAACTTTAGACGTTAAAACAGACAAGCCGTGACCAGAAAAACTTTTGTGAAGAAAAACAAGACTCGGCGGCGCATCCTCCACTGCTGTCTCTAGAAAACTCACAGACTAGCATTTATTCTTGCATCAATATCCTGCAGTGGACACCGGTTCAGATTTGTTGCAAAGCCAAGGATTCTACCGGCACATTTCCATAAAAGTGAAAGAGCTCAACCTTCGCTGCACCATCCATCTCAATAGCGTCAACTATTTGCCTTGTACTGTGACCCTTCAAATGACCGCAGAGCCTCCCAAGTCCAAATTGGCTTTTTATTGCCACTGAATAATAATCTGCGCTCTCCCTGCTAGTGAGAGCTGTATACGCTCTAAATGTGCCGTGTCGCAGGGAAAAAGAGAGACAAAGCTGAGCATGACAGAATGTGTGTGTGTGTGGTGGTGGTGGGGGTCTTAGTGTATCTAATTGAGCTGGATCGATATGTCATCAGGGCCAATCTTATTGGCTGATATTGATTTATGTGTAGGCATATGCGCAAAAAGGGTGATTTATAATGTTTTCATTTGTCACAAATATTAAATATTTGGCTTAACTGTGTCCTTTATATGCAGTATGGGAACATAAAAGCGTGTTCACATGAGCATGCGCATACAGTCGAGTCTTTGTGTGTTGGTGGATGGTTCTATGTGTCTTTGTGGGGCATGTGCGCGTTAAAGAGGAGCGCTGTGAAAAAGCTGTCATGGAGGATGATGCCTCCTTGTGCAGTCTCCTTCAGAGTCTTTGTCAGCAGACAGAAATCACAGCTGTCAGGGGGGAAAAGCTTTGCACTTGCCCCAACCACACAGAGCTGATGTTTTGTGTGTATATGTGTGTAGCTAAGGGATGCAGAAGGTGGGAGGGGGGGCTGTAATCAAAAGCTCAGTGCGTGCAGACCAGGACCCCGTCAATCAAGCAGTGTGTGAGAGAATGAGATCATGGAGAGTGAAGAAATAGGAGTCAAGTTTACCAGTAAGTCTTAAACCAACAAAGTGAAAGAGATACTGAGCGAGAGGAGAGGGGGAGAGTTCGGACGTGAGGACGCACAGATGACAAACCGCAGCGTACCAACAACAAAAAGCCCTAAAAGATGAGAGGATATGATATGAGATGATAATTCTAGGATTCACTCTGGCAACTGCACGGTAGTAAAAATCCCTAAAAAAACCGACACCCACCACCAAGCTGGTTTGTGCCTTTTCCTGTGCCAAACACAATGCCAGCACTCTCATATTAGCACTTAGGCTTGGTGAACAACAGCACATATCAAAATCTGTGGGACGATTATTTACAGTTTCCAAACCAAGTGTGTGTGTGTGTGTGTGTGTGTGTGTGTGTGTGTGCGTGACCGAGAAATAAGGAGTTTGTGTTTTCCAAAGAGAGAACAGGTTGTAAACCGCGTATCTGTTTAAGTAAAAAAGCAGCGAAAGAAAAAAGGCTCCCACTCACCCCTCCCTCTGAAGGACTGGCTGCCCATTTCAGCTCTCCTGGCACCGTCCGGGTGTCCAGCAGGGTCACTGAAATGCACACACATGCAGGAGGAGTAGAAGCAATCAGCCTTCAGACGTTAATTAACATACTTTTTATTCTTTTTCATTTGGAAAACGCAATCACATCACTAGAAACACATACAGCACAAACTTGACCTAATAGTCTTATTAGAGTCTTAATAATGACCTTTTTAAAATGTATGGTTGTTTACCTACAGCATAAACAACTCAAAACAATAATATTGAACACTGTATAAACAAATAACACTTTATTTACCCAACGGTATTGGGGGGAAATTACCACAACATATTTGAAAAATCCAACTTTTGGCTTTTCCTTTTGCGCATATTCGCTCCACTCTCGCGTCTTTCCCAGCTGCCCAGAGCGGAAGCCGAAACGCGTCACCCAGCCCGGACGGTTCCCCTACAATGCTCACCCTCGTTGGGAGGATAAATCCTCGTCCTCGAACTTGAAACCAGTGTTATTATCCAGATGAAGGTGGGGAATATCCTCCGTAAAGGCGCAGCCATGTGTGCCGCGGCGAAGCGTGCGTGCTCTCCGTTGGCTCTGCGCGCTGGATGAAGCGGCTCCATCCCGGTGGGAAAAGTGTGTGTGAATGAACCCAAGTGTGAAAGCGAGTTGGATGCAGCAGCGGATACTGGGGCGGGCTCTACCACTCACACGCTTCCCTTAATGGCAACGCAACTGACATGAGCCAAACGCTCCGTGCGCGTCTCTGTGTGACATAAATAACAACACGAGTTAAGACTTTTGAGTCTAATTTGACTTTGAGATATTTGTATAATAATGAAAAGTATTACCTCACTTCCCTACAGACGTATTTACTTCAAGTTACTAAAACAGTCCTTTACTTTCCAGGGAGACATTTATTTCAAAATGCCCTAAACAACCCCTGCGTAAATAATAAACAGTAAACAAATGCCCTGGTGTTGGATACAAGTGATAACGTTAAGTCTCTCCACTTATTATTTTTTTATTCGCACAGCTTGTCCCATGAATTTGAATTTCCTAATAATAATAAAAAGCTGGACTGTCTGGATGTCGTTCATAGCATATTATTGGATATTGGAAGCTCTTTGTCCTGCGAAGCGCCAACACCGCAGAGCGCGACTGCAGCGCCACCTGTTGATGGTTGTTGGGGAAGGAGGTGAAACCCACTGAACGGTCCTGAAGGCTGTAAGGTTATTCAAATAAGCATTAGCGTGTTTAACCATTTTAACATCATCATTTATTTTCTTTCAAGCCCAAAAAGATAAAAAGTATGGTAAAACTTGGTTTGTTGGTTAATAATAAGGCGACTATACACTCGGGCCTCGTGTGGAAGCGTAGTGGATCGTGGCGGGTCAAACAAAGAGCAGGCTCGTGGCCCGTCCTCCTACACTCTCCCTCTCTGGGTCAAAGAAGGCACAGCTTGAAGAATACTTTCATTTTCATTGATCCAGTGGGGTTCTCCCCACTCCGACGTACATTTTAACCACAAAAGGTGAAACAGAGACGTGCTCTACTTTGTTTCGTTCTTGTTGAAAGGTTCTCATAACCTTTACGCAAAATGACCTTTATAACACACACACTGATTGCAATTTTATTAAGCACAGAACTGTGTGTGTGTGTGTGTCCATGTGCCTGTGTTTGCGTGTATGTGTTTGCGTGAGCCTCCATCTTGAGCTGATCTCCATCTTGCTTTGTGTCTTCGCAGTTGCTACGCTGAAACCATCTCGATCCCCTGTAAAGCATCATAATGGACCCAGGAAGAGCATCTGGCGCTTTGTGACGCCAAAACCGATCTCCCCGCTTCGACCTGCCACTCTCCCCCCATCCACCATAATACCGTTTTCACGTCGTATTCTCTGGAAGTGCCACGACAGACTGCGCAATCACAAAGGCCCAATTAGCCAAGACGGGATCACGAGTTTGCTCCGGGACCAACGGGCCAATCGTATCGGTCGGCGTACGGCAGGAGCCTATGGGCTTGCGACGCGAGTGGGTGGGACGTGGTTGTCGGGTAGAGGTTACACACTGACACGGATGGAGAAAAGTCTGTTGTTTCTGGTCATTTGTGTCACTGAAGTTTTGATTGATGACCGTCGGGATGTTTTTCCCACTCTCTCCTGAGAGTCACGGTTCTCTAGAGGGGGTTCGCACGAGTCCCAGGCCTCGAACCCTACTTTACGTTTGGCCCTTAGCCCGACGCCATACGAACACACAACAGCACGCCGACACGCACGCTTGCTTTCTGTTCCTGTTTGCGGCCCCAGATGGCTGCTGCCCACACATCTGTATTGTGAAGCATTAAATAGAATTTCGGGTTGTGTTTTTGTTCACATACGTGCATCTGTGCGCTGCATCAGAAAGACGAATAACGAGGAGTAATATGGAAAAGACAAGGAGAAAGTACGCACAAAGTACCCAAACAGAAACGCATGCGTGTGAGAGTGTAAAGAGAAAAGCCCGAGGGACGGTAGGTGTGTGGGCAGCAGAGAGAGATGAACAAAAGAAGCAGAGAAGGGAGATGAGGAGTAGTGCATCGCAAGTGAGGATTTGATTGGGTGGGTGGCGGTTTCGTAAGGGGGGCGAGCGTTGGGTGGTGAAAAAGGATCTTCCCTCAAAGCCTCGCTAAGATATTCCTGGAGCGAGGCAGGGTTTCATTTGGCTCGCAGTCCTACACAGAGCGCTCACATCGTCCTGGGAGCTCGGTCCCTTTAATATTCATACGACTGGACTAATATTCTCCAGGTTGCGTGACAGACAATAGTCAGATTTCCTAAACGTGTACAGTGCGAGCTTGTGCGCTCGGACTCCTCTGGCTGGCAGAGCGTCATTTGCATGTCAGAGGCGTTCGGTTAGGACCCAGCTCTCTCTCCGCGACAGCTGCTGGTCTGACGCGATTCATGTGTGTCTGCATGTGGATTGTGCGCCTGTGTTTATGCATGTGTGCGTTTCAGTGTAAACAAAGGAAGAAGCGAACAGAAGGTTTCATCAAAACACCAAAAGCTCTCTCTAGTGTGTGTGTGTGTGTGTGTGTGTTCATCATGTGCTCATTTTGATGACTGCAGAAATCAGCATCTCCCTCCACGGCATCCATAAATATAGACATATATATATAGGAGAGTGTGTGCTCTTGCCCGATGAGTGAGGGTTTTGCGTGTGACTGTATAGACGTGGTATTAAAGTGATGAGATGTTCCCTCCGTCCATCTGCTCTGCTGGCATTTGCATTTTCTCAGGGCTACAACAGGGGAGAGGCAGGTAGAGACGAGGACGGGAAACATCTGAGCGCAGCGATCTGACGATAGCGGGTCTGTCTGTTCGTCCCTCCTCTCCGGTCACCTGTGGGGCTCGGAGGCTGCGTTCAGATGTGATCTTCCACCACGTCTGAGGGCTTTCTACGTGTCTGTGAGAGGATGTGTGAGAGTGGAGCTGCCTTCCTGTGGCTGTGGTGAGGACTGTGTGCGTGTGTTGTGAGCCTTTTTGTGGAAGGGCGAGTTGCGTGTTTGAGAGACAGAGTTTTCATTGTTCTGTTCCTCCTTATCTGCCGTCTCGGTGGAGAGCCCGGGCTGTTCCCCCCCCCACAGCGGTGTGACCTGGCTGTGATATCGCATGCCCTCGTTTTCACAGATAACAGACCACCCTAAAAATACTCCTCCTTCTATCACTCCACTCTCTTCCGTCTCTGTTCTCCTCACCTCTTCTGGCTGACTGTATCCTCCGGAGTCTCCCCGGCCAGGAGTTGGCTCTGCCAGACTAAAATACCTATGGGCGCTTCCTGGTGTCACAGAGGTCTCTCAGTTCTATATTTTCCCCTCTTTTCATCCTCTAGCACTCACTCTGCTGGAGCTGAGGATGTTACAGCGTCGGCTTCGGCAGCAGAAGTGTAACTCAGACTGTTACATCACAAGTTTTCTTATAATTTTCCACAATAATTCCTCACCCCCCCCCCCCCCCCCCCCCTCGCAGCTACTTCACCCACACTCTGGACACGCAGGGCAGATGGGATGTAGGAGGAGATGGTGAGGACAGAATCTGCCGGGCTCACATAATTATACAAGTAATTTACCATAAGTCCTCTATAAAATATTGAAGTGCATTGTTTTCCATGCCTCGCAGGTCTGACAGTCTGGAACTATGCTAATTATGATAAACTGGGCTTTTTTTTTGTTGAAGATCATGCCACAGCCAAATGCTTTTAGAGCTCTCTCTGCTCTCTGCTGCCTCCCTCACTGCCTAAACTCTCCTCTGTTGTGAAGTGGAGTTAAGGGGACCCACAATACCCCTTTCTGTAGTTTCGAGGAAGTTTCTTGCTAATTTAAAATACTTTTATTCCAAGCTCCTCTTCCACATTTGACATGTGGGGTGAGAAAGTGTTGTTTTTGTTCCTTTTGTGTGTGTGTGTGTGTGTGTGTGTGTGCCCATGAGTGTGCGCGCATCCTCGCTTTTCCGTTGCCCCAAACCCACGCAGGTGACCAGAGAGGGCCTTGTGTGGGTGGACAACTCAATGGTGACCCCCCTCTCGTTACCCTCGCCCTCCCTCCTCTACCCTTCACTATTTTCTTGCTCGTCTAACAGTACGAGTCCAAAAAGAGGGTGAGGGGCCCAGTAGGAGTCTGTTTCACGCCCACCCTCAGGCAAACACACTGACCAAAATTTTCCGATCACCAGTACACTGATAAATACTAAAATATGATTTTGTAGTGTATGTTTCTTTGATCACAAGTGTCTAACAAAGATGGGATCAAGTCTGTTAAAGGGAAAAGATGGAAGAACAAAAAAAAAAAAAGGTTTGATAAAACTACACAAATACTATAATAAACAGTGGCTCATGCCATAAAAAGCATCTGGTTAAAGATGAACTGAACCTAAATGAAAACATCCAAACTCCCGTTTCTCACCTCTGAACTGTTTTTTACAACCCACAAAGGAACTTTTATTGGTCAACTCTCTTCACCAGTGTCAGTAACTACGTTCCCAGGTGGCTAAATATAATATCAAAACGATGTCTCACATATGTTGTGTTTATGCACTAATAAAAGTAACAGATTTAAACTAATACTAAAATAAGCACTGATGAAAATAACAGGCTGAAGCCGGCCTGCGTGTGTTAGTACAGTATGCTTTTCACAGAGAAAGACAGAAAGGCGATAAGAGGCTGTGTTTTACGGAGGATTAGCAGGGATTACGCTTTCAAACCAGACAATGTCTCCGTTTATCGCATTACCTTTCTCTTTATCAGTACACACAATAGGCCACACACGTGCACAAACACACAGAAAGTAC
The DNA here is from genome assembly GCA_030770545.1 of Macropodus opercularis. Taxonomy (NCBI): domain Eukaryota; kingdom Metazoa; phylum Chordata; class Actinopteri; order Anabantiformes; family Osphronemidae; genus Macropodus; species Macropodus opercularis. The sequence goes on from CM061105.1 coordinate 5,942,300, forward strand.
CAGTGAAACAGAAGTCAATTAACGGCTGCCCATCTACTGAAACAACCGCTCTGCGTTTCGCTGTAGACGAGATGCGCATTGTTACTCTACAGCTTGAGAAACAAAAGCCTGGGTTTGCCCCATTGTTGTTATGACAGATATTCAGGTTGATGTTGGACATTTACTTTGCATCTTTTTATTACCGTCTGACAGCCATCAGCGGGCCACACCAACACTGCGCCCCCCCCCACCCCACCCATGGGTTACGGCACAAAAAAAATGTGGTAAGACTACATCAAACGTGGCATGAGCTGTGTGGGCCTGACTGCCAAGTGTAAGGGCAGACGGGTTTTCAAGAAGGTCACATTCTGGGCAAGGCGTAACGGGAACACAATGAGTCATAATCTCGCACACGTTTATGAAATGACACCACTCATAACAATCGAAACTAATTTAGGACAACTACTACGTCAGACAAGGTGACGTTGGCTGATGTAGTGAGATCTGAGAAACAAAGCAAATATACCTACATCTAAACATCTAAACAGCTAAACAACGACACAAAAATTCAAATTTCATTATGGCAATGAAAATGTGGGCATGAAAGTTCTGCTCATGTCTGTCACGGTGTTACCTTCAATCAGATATTAATTAGCAACAGCCCGTGGTACAGTTTTGGGAAGGTAATTCGACTGGCAGCCGTGTCTGCAGCAGTACGAGGGCAAGCATCTGCTCCTCCAGCTCTACTCTGAAACGGCCTTCACAAGCTGAATCACCCAACCAAAAACCCCTCCCCTGTGTCTGTAAAAAAAAAAGATCTGCTGCCTGACAAAAATATCTAGATGCCGTCACATATCGTATAATACATAGTACAGTAGCAGTAATGTGGCAGAAGCCTTTACTGTGTTCTACCATGCACGAGCTGCTCATTTTCCAATTAGTCATCTACAGCTTGTGTTTGTCGAGACGTGCGACGCGCCACAGAGCGTTTACAACCTGAAGATGCCGTGCTTATCTAGGTCAGCTGAGCCGTGAAGCTTCTAGCTTTCTGCAGACTAAATAGGTCACGCTAACGAGGAGGGGGGTTTTGACAAGCATCTCACACAGCATCAGTTCTCACCACAAAGATTGCTGATTATGTAAAAGCCCCTGGCTACAGCTTCGAGCCACAATATCAGATCGTGACAATAGGTTTTTAGTTATTTTTATCAAAACCAGGAAGCACAGACAGGGACAGGACGCAGGATTTTGCTTTTGCATCACCTTTTTCTTTTCTGAGGACAAAGAATGAGAGCGAAAGATGCTGCACTGCTGTGCAGCTTGGGACGCATTCGAAGAAAAAAAAAAATGGGAATGACAGTTGCTAGAATGTGCAATGGTGTAAATGAAGAATGTCAGATGAATATAAGTGGGGGGCACACTGTTACATAATCCTAACGCATGAGCACAATTCCACAAACGTCAACATACCCAAGTAAAAAAATCTCAGCCTTGCGTAATGGCACTTAATTAGAGAACGCTCGCTCCCTTGCTACAGTGCATAGTGGGCTTCCTGTCCTCAATTTAGGAGCCACAGGTGACAAAAAAATGAGTCATGCCTTTAGTATATATATATGCAGAGGTTACGGGTACAGTACGTTTTGTGCCGTTTCTCCGCACTGTCGTCATGGCTCCTGGAGGTATGATCGCTGTGACAGCCGCTCTCTGCTTCATCCTCGGCCTCCTCGGCCCAGCTTCAGCAGCCTGTAAGTTCACTTTACAGCACTCGAAAGCTAAGTTTGCTCGGTAACGACAAAATGATCAGTTAATACTGTGTTGTGTGTGTGTGTGTGTGCGCGCAGTTGGTTCCCACAGGAGCAGAAGCTGTTGTACAACGTACAATAGGAAGCCGGTGCCATTCCAGCATTTAAGAGGCTACAGAGAGCAAACCATCACGGAATACTGCCGCATTGAAGCGATCATGTAAGACTCAACGTTAATCACTTCATACAATATCTGAGTACAGTACATTGACTTACACAACCTTTAAGGGAAGGTGGTCATGACATTATTGCACTGATTTATTTTGCAATAACACAGAAAGGATCATTACTTTATTCAAATCTTCTACTTCTACTCATGTTGTGAATTTTTACGGCATTAAAATAAGGTTGGTACTTGGTCCAGTCGATGTGTGCTGCTAGAGGTTTCTGAATAAGTCTCTAGATTTGACAAACTCCAATCCCACGCTTACACAAATCAAACATCAAAACGCTGCTACTATAACACAAGATAAACACTTCTGCATATGAAAAACATAATGTCATAATCCACAAACAGTAGAAAGAATTGGCTAAAATTTCGAATTGTGAAAGATGTTATTTCATATCAGCGCTGAGATACGAGAACGCAAAGTGAAAATCTGATAATTGCGCCTGATAATATCTTATTGTTACAGTTTCTACACGTCTAAGAAGACTGAGATATGTGCGAGTCGCAGAGATGCGTGGGTGAGGAAAAATCTGGAATTACTCAGGTATCAGACTCCTACATGCTTACATAAATACCAACATGTTATCACGTTGACATAAATAATAATAAAACGACTAAACACTTGTTTATGGGCATGACGTTATCGTTAAACTATTTACTTTCAGTTCCAAACTGAAGAAGATGTCGGCCTCTGCCGCGCGGCCAGCGAAGAAGAGACCTGTAATCCGTCCGCATGCTGTTGAAGACCACACTTTCTTAACTACCACCAATCCCTTCATTAATAGCACAGTCTATTAGCATAAGCCTTTAAAAATTACGCTGCCAATTTGGAAGGTAAAGACAACGTAATCACGCTTGCTTGGATAATGTATCAGCCCTAATGCTGTTATCACAATTTAGGGGAACATTAGAAAACCTGCTTTGATCCTGCTAATGTTTATAAAGTGCTGAGCCATATAATCCATGTTTTATTCAGCGCATCTTATAATTTTCTGAATATTTACTTCCCTTTATGTAATTCTCTTAAAGAAATAAATTCACTTGATCACCTTTCAGAATTGTTGTGTCTACGTCTGCTCAATAAAACAACTTTGAATGTCAGCGGTGATATGTTTCTTGAAGTAGCATGAACCAAAAAATGATTTTTGATGGGAAAGTCCCTTATTATCAATAGGTGCATATATTAATAAACACGTAATAACTGACAGTAAGCCCGCATGAGTGAATCGGCTGCAGTTCTATGCGAGTGTGGGTTGTCGCAGCGTGACGTGTGCCTCACATGAGGACGGTGCTTGAAGCTTCTCAGCGAGCTGTTCTGCCCTGTGTGACACAACTGACGATGATTTCGGATCAGCAGCCGAGCGGCTGATGTCAAGGTAACTCCTTCAATGGAAACAGAAATTGTGCTGCAGTACTTCTAACCACCCATAAGATGGCAGAACTGACCCATTAGTCTGTTCCTCCTGTCTTCATTTTTAAAAAGGGTTGATGCTCCTTTCACACATACATTTACTTATAAATGAGTTGATTTTCAAAATGAACCAGCAAAAACATTGTGGATAGTTAAATTATTATTTATTTCAGAAAGTTCTGAGCAGTATTAAAAGTTATACTACATATTGGTGTATTTATTACCTGTATTGCTGGATGTACAAATAGCACAGATGGAATATAATGAAAATAGCAGAACAAATAAATAATGCTGGTAATAAATAATAAATATTACAGTATAACACTGGAAAGCGTTTTAAATATTCTAAAAGAATTCGAGACAGCAGGTTTTAGATCTTCATTTCAATGTGGTGGTTGTAGTAGCAGGTGTTGTCTTCTTTGCTTTGCGAGCCTCCCTGTAAACACACACGAGACCGAGCCGTTACAAAAATAGCTGAAGATGTCCCAGAGCAAGTCAGCTCACGTGAAAACCGAATATTAGAGAATAAGTGAGGGAGAGGCCTACTCACTCTAGCTCCTTGACCTTCTGAAACACCCAGTCCTCCTTCCAGTGGCTGCAGACTTCGCCCTGTGTGGTCTCAAATCTGAGGAGAGAAAAAAAGAAAAAGAAACTTCAATCACAAAATTTAATCCAGATATTATTCAAAAAACTATATCGAGGTTTATCGCTCTCTCAGATAAACGGAAGTGGTGGTTCTTACATGACAGCACGGACACAGGGTGGGTTTTTTCTTTGGATCTTGTAGCCAATGATGGGAACGGTGATGTTCGCCTTACTGACCTCCGTGCAGCACGATGCTATTTTTATTTGTGCTTTTGGAAACAAGAGAAGATGCGCCGTTATGAAAACACATATGAGGGAGAAGGTTCAATTATCTAGAAACACTTAAGACTAGTGTTCCACTTACCAGAAGTTGTTGTGACCATTGCCAGAATTCCAGCAAGGAGAGCAAGGCATGCCACTCTAGTGATGCACATCTGCATGGTTACGGCTGGAGATGCTGCAGAGGTTCTTTGCAGAAGCTGACCAGTGGATCTGGCGAATGAAGACGACTTAACTCCCTGGACCAGACCTCCCGATTTTATATCCGTTAAAAGAGGAACCGGGGCGACTGAACCGGATGAACAGTGTTTGTTTCCAGCTGTGTGTGTGTGTGTGTATTAGAGAGGAGGCGAGGACGCACTTGGATGACGCATTTCCCTTTTTTGTGATTTCATCATGGCTTTGACAGAGCTGACTTAGGAAATTTTTATAATAGACACATTGATACACATACTGTATTAGACTATAGAAGGTCCACAGCAGCCTACATGTTCACTAGCATTGCATTCAGATGATCATTTTGTGAGATGGTGATGTTGTCAATGTGGTCACGCATAAACACATAACACATGACTATATTGTAAGGATGGACATTTACATTATACTATAATGAACTTTCAACATGTAATTTAATAATCTAAACTCAATATTATGACCAAGTGTTAAAATAACTGCATCGATACATAAGTTCTGCTCATTTCTGCACCAATGTCAATGCAGGATCATGTGCCCATCACGCACCCGAATGTGTCATCCTCCATGACTTGTCTTTCTCTGGTGCTCACCGCCCTGGTCAGCGCAGGGGCGAGAAAAAGAGGAAGGAAGGAAATCCAGAGGCTTTCCACCACAAACCGCAGCTTTCCGAGAAACCTCCATGAAAATTTGGTCATTTGTCTTCCCGTCCATTTCAAGGGGGAAAAAAAAGACGTTACAAGTCAAAAGGTGCTGTGTGAGTGAATACTGCAGACGAGGAGGCTTTGTGTCTACAGCTTAAGTCAAATGAACATAAGTGGGCAAAAGCCAAATAACAAAAAAAGCTCAGTGTGTTTCAGAAGCTGAAGTATTTGCTCGTTCTGTATTTGTTGACTTTAGTCAGTCAAACATATTTTAAAATGTTTCAAAAACTCTCCTGTCATGTCGAGATCTGCTGAATTCACTGTCTGTGGGTAGGAGCAGCTGCTCCTGAGTCCAGAAAGATATGTAGGGGAGCTAAAGCCAGACAAATGAATATATGAAGACGCACTGATAGTTCCTATGATACATTTGCTTCACCCTGTGAATCAGGTCAAACTGAGTTAACGCTCACTATAAAATGGCACCGGAATGCTGCCACCCTACTGACTGTGTGGATGTTTTAAGGTCATGGTTATGTTTTGGCAGGCAGAATTTCAAAAGCAGATCTTGTGATGTCAAAGCTTAAATGTAATGGCTCCGATACTTTTAGAAAGACAGTTCTGCTTTGTGTTTCGGAAGCTTACAGCAACATCCAAGCGGAAAAAAATCACTGCTTGGCTCATCTGGTTTTACAACGTTTACCCTGGTAAACTAACTAATCTGATCCTGTAAAGGTTGGGCTTGTTTCAGTGTAACTAGATTGAACTGTTTATTAATGCAATACTGTGACATTTTAAAGAAGCTCAGGCGTTTGGCCACAATGCTTACTAAGCACTTTGTCATCATTCTTACTTTAACATATTGGCATTTGCAGAAGGTTTTGTTTTGGAAAACTTGGTTTCCAATATTCTATTTGTTGTTTACTGCTGTTTATTGGATAATAATAATATTAACTGTTGGAATTTAACGAGTATAGAATACAGGTAATGATCTGAAGTATAGGTTTATAAAGTACTATGTCCAATCACCAGCCAATGGCATCCGTGTCAGCTGACTGATTTCCATCCGCTTGCTTTTTTTGAATGAAACACAAAAAATTCTTTTCAGTGAAAAGCAGAAATAAATACTCGAAATGAGGAAGGAAGCATCAACAGTGTGAATGGATTAACAAGAATGGGGATCTACTTGCAAAAGCTCACCCCCCCCATCCAGATTGTGCATTGAAACAGAAAGTGAATCATTCACTTTTTATCTTGCATTAAGGCTGTTAATCAAACTGCTTTACATCGTGTCACTGTATCACAGCTGAGTGTGACTGTGTGAGTTATAAGGCAGCTCTACTGTGTAGAACTTCTGTCATACAGTATCTCCATTAAACATGACAGAACACTATACTACACTACTTCCACTGCAGAGCACGACAATCCACGAGCCAACTACAGGATATTCTGTATCAATGATTAATTATGGGTCATATTAACAGATGACTGGAATAATAAAATCCAACTAGCTTACAAGCAACTGTGCAGTTGAAATCCTAATCGTTTCATGTGTTACGTTCACTCTTCTCTCTTAATAGGTATGATCTAACTTTAATACGCTATTGATTGTCATGGAAGATTATCCACCTTACATCTTGCATTGTAATAAAAATGTATCTTGTTGGTCATCCCAAAAGCCTTGTCTGTATAGATCAAACATAGAGACTCATCAAAGTCTCCATTTGTGTAGTGAATTTATTAACGCGCGTGTTGGGAGCCAATAAACCAGATATCAGTAGGAACACAAAGCATCGCTTATTTATTATTTGTCATTGCCCTAGTACATTATGAGTATACGAGCCTCAAAACAAAGTCATATAAGTGTTTTCTGCCACATTTGGGGCAAGGTTAGATTGGGGTGGAGATTAGGAGGTTAAGCTTAGGTTAGAAAATAGGAACACTCGTGGTTAAGAGGTCACCAGTTTAATGGCATCACAAAGCATCCAGCTTTGTTCCAGTGATACCAACAACAGCATCTAATAACTATAAATGTTACCGTTTATGGCAATGGGATAAACGAGTTGTCAAACAGTATCTTCACTGAAAGAAAACCTATACAACCATAACATTTATTTATTTACTTACAATAAAATAATATTAATAATAGCTTTGATGTATTTTTAGTTACTTTAACTTGAATTAGATCATTTCTGCATGATTTAAGAGGCCAAATAAACCCTTACCTGTAATCTTAGTGATCTTAGGATGGAGTTCTCCTCTATACAGTGTCCAACAGCTGATCACTGCGTCTTTCACACTGACTTTGAAGGTAAACAAACAAACAAACAAACACACCTTAGATACATAACATACAGTAATCAGTATCTATTCCATATGAACCGCAGCAACATAGAGTAAAACAGAAGATTGTTTATTAATTGTTTATTTCAAACTAGTTACTTGACAAAACACTGGTTGATGAGTTATAGCTCATAGTCATACGCCCGTTGCATTTATGGCTGAAGTAAAACCGGAAACGCTCTGATTTCCTGTTGCTGTGGCTGAAGTAAAGTCACAAGCGAGAACTTGCTGCTAGGAAATTCACTTTCAATCACATGTTCTGTGGTTTTTATGATGTAACATTTAGCAAAACCTAAGTGCTGAGTTAGGAGAAGCACAAACGCAAACGGCCAAGATCACGTTCACTCCCCAGCCTGAAACACGCCTTTAAACAACTAGTGATTCATGTGGAAACTTACTCAACATTCTTTTACGTTTTAATATTTGGAAAGCGAAACAGTGAATGTACTTAGTTACTTCTCACCTTTGTTGAAGTGAACTCAGCACAGTAGCGTAGCCTAGCTAGCTAACGCACGTCAAGCTAACATTAGCGCAAAAAGCGGATTCGCACAATAAAGTTCAGCAAAGTTTAGCACATCTCGACGCTCCTCGCAAAACCAAATGAATTCTGACATCAGAATTCAAGCGAAGCAGCAACTTTTACTGTCATTTTTATAACTTTTACTCTCATTTTTACAGCTGATCTGCCGCCATCTTGGATCTGTGTGCTTCGCTTCGTATTTTGCTGACGCCCTCTGTCGGACGTTGACAGCAACGCAGGCACGGCACCTCTTTAATCAGCTGTTTTTCTACCTTGTATCTCATCCATCAATGTTAAGTAATCCAAGCATAAACAGGAATATCAATATACAGTACAACAATATAAGTTCTTATAAACATTGGGGCTGCTGTGAGTCTTTGCGGCCCAGTTGCACAGGATGCCCTACACTGCGACATAAACATGCGTTTGCTGGTTTATCTCTTATCTCAGAGTCTAAATGTTTCTGCTGCCATGCATTTCTCTTCTGCATGAAAGAACAAAGGCGACCGCAAGCCATGTGGGTTTCACTGGAACTTTACATCAGTGTAATTCTGTATAACCTTAGTTGTGCCTGCAAATGCCAGGAGAACAGCACAGAAGCCTGCATTTTGTCTCTTTGTAAACACTGTGGTTGCACATACGCGTACAGAAGCGTCAGTAGAAGTTCACCTCAAAAACCTACGGGGAGAAAGCTTCCGCGTTAGAAAGTGAGACTGATGATATACTCGCAGGTTTGCATCTTAACCTTTCAGCGTTACGCAGTGTGTTTCGTCTTTGTCGTGCGAGTCCGGTTTCGTGAAAACGTCTCGACAAGAAAGCTGCACTGCTGCATTCAACCTAATCTTAAACCTACATGTTAAGATCAAGAGTCGTTTTTTTTCCCCCCCACATGATAATTTGAATTGTAAATAGTTTCTCTAAATGTATGCAAAGACCACCTGCACTGGAAAATGTACTGACACCCTCAGACCGCTTGCGATGAGTGGAGGGCAGGAGGCCACACCAGTGAGCTGCTGTGGTAGGAAATAAGTACTCTGCTTTCCAGCTGTGTGCGTGTCTGTGGGTGCAGCGCTCGAGCTGCAAGCTGCATTTGTGAACGTGTTCGGCTGTGTTGGTGGGCTTAAAAGCAGGCTGCAATTCAGAACGACACATCACACTGTACGTGATTTACCCAGAGACACACAATGACGAGACTTGCCGTACTCTCGCTTCTGCTTCTAACTATCATGGTGTCCTCAGCCTCAGCTCAAGGTAAAGGAAGTAAAAATGATTATCAAAATATTTTCATTGACGTTGTGTTATTTCATATGGACGTTCGAGTTCTTGTTTGTTTATAGGAATAATGCTCCTGGTAATAATGTTGTTTTCTTATTTCAAAGGTGGGATAGGAAACTGTTGCATGGAAATTTCAGAAACTCAAATCCACAGAGAATTTCTGAAGAGTTACTACGTGCAAAACACACCGTTGTGCGCTATACACGCAGTGGTGTAAGTCAACAGCAATATTCACTGTCTTTGTTTGCGTAGTTTGTCCATTAGTGATCTCAAGTCTCACAATAGTGTTTGATTCAGAATTCGAGGCGCCGTAACTAATCATCTCATCCAACATGTTTCAACGTGTTACTAAGTGTATTTCCATGTGCTATTTTCAACAGTTTCACCACAATCAGAGGTAAAAGAATCTGCGCTGCCCCCTACAAAATGTGGACAGAGACCAGCAAGGCCTTTCTAGATGGAAAGAACTGGTGTTTGCAACGTCACGCACCTCGACGTCTGGGATAAAATAGCCACCTTAGCAAAAGAACATTGCACTACTGAATAAAAAGGCCACAGCTCTCCATTTCCCCTTCCTCCATTTGCTGAGCTGTGCTTTTTTTTTTCCTTGACTGACACTTAAACTTCAATGTTCAGTGTCATTTGTCCAGTAAAACTATTACCTCAAGTTAAAATATCTAATCTATTATCTAATCGTGAAGCATGTGACATTTATTTGACTTTGAATGTAAAGCTGTAAGTCATGTCTTACTGAGAAACAATGTACAATAAAATGTTTGCAATATAATGGCTGAGTTTGGTGATTATGGGACAATCTGTGTATAATTATCTGTAGATGTTCAGTGTACTTACTAAACAATAATGTTTAATTGGATTGTAATAATAGAAGCCAGAAGGGGGATTATCCTAAGACTTAACACTAGTGAAGGTAAATCAGCATCAAATGTTCTTAAATCATCGAAGGTGAAAGTAATTGATGATGAATAATGTCCACTAGGGGGAGACATACTGCACATGTAGCATGTGGAGGTACTGCATTCAGTTTTTAACTTCATATAAGTTATATAAGTAGCAACTAAAACTATATAAAATGTTGTTTCTAAGATAGATAAACAACAAGAAATGGAAAGAAAGAGCATTTGATTTGTCTTTCTTTGGTCTCCATCTTTAGTTTCCAGCAACAAAACCTAGATGATGATGTTATATTACATATTGTGTGTCTTTATAACATTTTTAATGTTCATGACATATGACCCCCCTCTGTGCATATAGGTAATATATCTATATCTAGAGGTAAATATCTAATAACAGGGCACAGCTTTGAAGAGCAGTCAGAACACGTGTCTCAGTGGACGCTTCGGCCTTCACCAGGTTTTATGTGTCACAGCGTACGTGTCCCTCTCACAGTCAGTTGAATACTTTTCACCCGTTCCACTGGCCATCATGTCTAGCCCCCCACCCCACGTCACGATGGTGTGAATGGTGGGCTTCCATCAGACCGTGTGGAAGATTAAGGGGCTTTCAGTTTAGATGTTTCCATCTCTGTCATGTGTGCCTTTTTTTTTTTAACAAATGCACCAAACTCACCAGGTTTACTATCTGTGGGCTGCGAGAGAAAGTACAGCTCTGCCTCAGCGAGCTTCAGCTGGGGGAGGTGAAAGGGGCTACGAGCGAAGAGTGTTTGAGGTCAATGCAACGCTCTGTCGTACCACAGCGTAATGGGTTTTCCCCGCGCATAGCGGCCCATCATGGCTGCTACGTATATGACTGAGCGCTTCGATTGTCTTTGAGAGTAATTCTATCTAAGCATCAAAACTATATTTACATAATGTTGATATTTATAAACCGATTTATTTCTTTCAAAACGCACACAACCACAGCCACAGCCTGCAGCTTCTTCGTACTGCATGAGCGTGTGGGTCAAGTAGGTGTGAGGCCTGATTGTAGGAAGGTAAGAACACTGTATATTCCCGTGACCCAGCGACTTCAGTTCAGTTTCCAGGAGCGACGCGACGTGAGACGGCTTAACCACAAGGCACCTCTCCAACGCGCGATACGTTACCGGGCTGCATCACATCTCTGCTCAGTTCTGTTATCTTTCTTTAGATTTTGTTTATCAAATCAAACGATGCTTCAGATTTGTTTGCTTATACGTATTACTTACAATCTCTGTGAACCTTCATGCTGTGACAAGCTGACTTTATTGTTTTTTTAATAGTTTCTTTTCAATTTATGGAGTAACAGAACATGCAGGTGTGTTTTTAGCCACTTGACACATTCAGGTTCAATACAAGGTTTTTTACTCTTACTAATTGTTCATAAAAGTACATTTATACAGAAATTAAATACCCATACAATAAATAGTAAAAAACAAACCTTGGTAGTGAATAACAACAAAACACAAGTAAAGGAGCAATGGAGCAGGTCTGTGGAAAGGTTGGTGAACATGAACCATGTGACTCTTCAGACAGAAACCGGAAAGAACAAAAACACATGAAAGCTTAACCCAAAATAGAAACTGTTAGATCATATCAGGACAAAACAGACAAAAGCAATCCAGTTAGAAATGAAAGTGGAGGAGGGAAAGGTGTGAAGCGAACGTGTGTGAGAGCGTGATTTGGAGGAAATTGGTGACATGGAGAAAACAGATGGAGAGCGACTTGGAGAAACTGGAGAATAAACCATCCAACCATCAACAAAGAGCCGAACGGAGACAGTTTGCTTAAGATGAGCGTTTCCTGGCCGACACGTTGGTCATTCACTTTCATTTGCTTCTGGTCACTTGTGGCTTGTAGTCCGCCGTGGTTTCGGCTTTTTTACTGCAGCAACGGGGTTGAAGACGCAGCTGAGGCTCCTAAAACGAACTGGAACAGCTCTCTGTCAAAATGTTAAAGCACCGCACATTAGAGTAAACCTGTGACATTGGCTCGGTAAAGCAAACGTGGAAATTACACGACTTCGGATGAGTCACTTTGACTTTAGCCCCTGAATCTCACACCTCCGTTGAGCCCCCAACTGAAGTAGGCGCCAGGTTTGTCTGTTGTGTTATTTTTAGAGCTTGTGCTGCACGATGCACGTTGAAACATGTTAACATGTACTAAACAGTGTTAACATGTACCAGGTCTACAGTTTCACATGCAACATGCAATGTGTAACATACTATATGTGTGGTGTTTTTTGCTACATTGTGTTTACTTTCTTAGAACATGGGTCATAGTTCCACTAATACTGTGCTGATAATGGCGACCGCAAAAAGAAAAAAACATATTTTCATACATACACGTCTCCAGGATGTGGTGACTAGGGTGGTACATGCAGCCCCCCTCCAATGTTCAAATAAAGCAATACGCACTTTCTGTGTGTAACACAAAAAAGTAGCCAAACTGTGCTTTGCTGCATAAATTGGTCCCGAAATGTGACCTGGTGCTCACCAAATATAAATGAACATAATATTTCTAAGCTGATTCAACGCACGCAGTCTGGACCCTTCATGCTTTAAACCCTGGCAATTTAAAAACTTTGATTTGAGCTACTGTGGATCAGAGCCTCCCCGTCTTGGAGGAACTGGAGCCGCTTCATCCCAGCTAAGTTTGGGAAGTCGCTTTCATCGTCTACAGCGGCAGGTCCAGATTTGTGCACTGATGAAGTTGCCCTTGAAGGGTTTGGCAGGATATGTTATTTTTGAATGCATTCACTACAGGTCGCTGCTGTCGATGTTTAAATAGAAGTTTGAAATCTTTTTAAAGTAGCTTTAATTAACTAGACTCTCTTTGTGTAGCGTGTCTCTACTTCTGCTTCTTTTTGTTTGAAGGATTTTTACCTTGCGTGGCCTTTGCTTTCAAACGTTATCAGGAGATTTCCACTCAGTCTATCACATTCAGAAAGGTTTCGGTGGTACTGTGAATGCGTCACAAGCTCATGCGATATCACACATAGATAACACATCATGCTGTGAAGTAGCTTTACATGCTCATAAAGATTTATTAGGACATACAAATATAATACTTTGACACATTTCAAGACAACAAGCTATGGCTGGCATACTGTATAAATATATATTGCAGAATAAGCAGCAGCTGATTGATGGAGAGGTGTTGGTTCCTCTTGCGCTAATGTAATATAATACATTTTAACGTTGTCCATTGACAAAGGAAAGTTGGATTGTTGCTTTGATTCCCGGGACAGATTTCTTCATCCACCTTCTCCCACTCCTGCTCCTTTTCCTCAACCGCCTCTTTGGAGGCTTGGTTTTCCTCTTTGGTTTGCTTTTTGATGCGGGTGACGGCGTCGGTGTGATGGTTGTTGCTGGTCCTTCTTCTTTGTCTCCATTCATTTGCAGCATTTGCGGCTCCTTGTCCGTCTTCAAACCGATGGCAGTTGTCCAGGTGTTGCCGGGGTCCGAACCGGGAGATGTCGGGGATGTTTTTTCAGACATGTCAGAAACCTGCAATTGATGACAAGCTGTTAAAAACGTACACTCTAACAATTTACTGGGATTTAGAAAATACACTCTATACTATAGTCTCTTTGTAGTCAAAATACCTGCACAGCTGTGCTTTCAAAGTAAGTATTGCACCTTTCTGTCATGGCTGACTCGGTCGGTGTGATGGTGCTCGTTGGTTCTTCTACGCTGTCTGCCTTTATTTTTGCTGCTTTTCTCTGGTCCAGCTTCTCAATGGTTCTTCTAGTCCAGCTGTCGTTGGGGTCAGAACAGATCTTTTTTCCAGATTTTGTGTGAAACCTGCAAGTGATCACAAATAGTTATTAGGAGGATAATGCATAATAACGTACTTGTTGAAATCAGATCCTAATGTAACATAATCTGCTTCTGAAGACTCTATTCTTCAATAGAAAGCAGTCATTGGATCATTGTTGTTTTATCTGAGTAAATCTGGATAAGTTCATAAATAGCTGTTTTCTATAAACCGTGGTGTGATACTTACACTACAGCTCTGATGGAACAAACGCCTTCGGCCTGAAGGGTGTATTGCTCAATGTTTTCAGGCCGGACTCTGGTTTTACTCAACCCAAGACAACAGCTTGATGCAAGTCCATGGGCTGAACAAGACACACATGTGGGAAGAAAGATTAACTTTACTATATTGATAATAATAATAATAAATTCAACTGGTCAGTACGGTTGTTAATACTCACTTGCACAGACCAAGCTCATCCACGCGATGAAGCAAAGGGGAGCGACTGTCGTCAGGCTGAATCTCATCTTTAAAATGACACGGTGGCTTCGTCCTACAGAGGCTGAGCGTAGAATCTCTTCTGGTCCACAATCAGAATCCCCCCCACACAGAACGACTCCTCGATCGTTAGCGGTCTCGTTCACACGGCGGGCGACAAGAGTATCTTTACAGTTGCTCCATCTGATGAAGTTCTCGCTGTCTTTCTGATCGTTCGGGTTTTGATCTGGGCTCTTTTAAAACATCAGCCCTTCCGCCTGTCTCAGTCAGCGTGGAGGATATGTCACTGTGGCCACACAGTGGGGAGAGGAAACATTGAGCTCACCTTATACGAGTCAAGAGAGAAAGAGACCACAGATCTGCCCACAAGCCCAACTGTAGCAAAACTCAAAAGCACAAAGCGTCGCAGATGCATGCACCCAGAAATACTCACCACTTTCCTTTACACTCACTTTGAAAGCCACAAATTGGCTTTTCTTTAATGACGGAAAGGGTTTATTTAGCTGAAGGATGCCATGAATCTGATCATGTTAGATTACGCCTGGGGAAATTTGCGTAGTTAAGATAAGTCATTGAGGGTTAAATCATATTTGCTTTACACCAGGTTTAACCTTAAAAGCACCTTCATCATTTGTGAGCAACCCCCAGCGCAGCACCCGCTGTTTGCCCACACACGTGAAGCTGCTGGGGTTATTTTTACTGCATGGGTGTGTAGAATATGGCCTGACTGAGATGACTTTGTGTTCCACATCATAAAGCACCACTGTGAAACTCGCCCCTGAAACAAATGCGTTTGAAATAACTTTGTTAACTTAATTGGTTGACTTTCTTGTGGGAATTTGGATGGTTCGGCTTTAAACCCTCTGGTGAGGAATGACTTGAAAGCCGTGGACGTTATCACGTTATCATGTGGGTTGCTTAAAGCTATAAAAGCTTAGATACGTTCGCTGTGCGTGTTGCTGCTCAGCTCAGGAGCCAAAGGTGCAACCAGCCCTTCATCTAATTTCTGTAATGTCAGTTTAATGAAATCGGTCACAAATTAATATGATGTCGGCAAAAATGATTCCATTTCTGACTTACTATTATCATCCCTATGGTCAGAGGAGAAACCCTGAACTGACTCATTCTTTTCTCTGGGCAGCAGCCCTGTCGGCAATTAGTCTCCTGATTAAGTAAGTGAGTGGAACATAGCATCACAGGAATATTGTAGGACATGTTGACATATGGAAACACAGAGACAGCTGCATTCAGTGTGGTTTAAAGAGTCACACCTCTGTATTGTGCACAGAGCATATATAGTACAGTAATGGTGAGAAAAAGGAATAAGGAAACCAAACCCTCTGCCTCACACCGCAGCCTTTTTGATCACCTGCACCTACTCATGCACGACTCACGTGTCCTGAAACTGGAGTTCGCTCTTTGTCTCCTCGACACTGAGGCAGGGATCACTTTGCTGATTTGAATCATGTCGGTGGTTGGGCCTCGGTTCAAAGCAAACACACGCACCTACATGCAAAGACACATCAGGAGCAGCCTATCGCAAGTGAGAACAGTAATTAAAGAACGATTCATAAGAGGGATATATTTGGCTGCTGTCTGGTGCCTCTGTTTAATAAAAAATCCGCTCCAGGCAGATCAAGGTTTAATCTTATCCTTCATCCAACACTGAGGAATTTTATTGACTCGTTTTGGAAGATAAAGATATGTAACTCTGTCTCCGTTTTTCGATCTGGCAGTCTGATTAACTTCTCCCCATCTCCTCTGTCTGTGTACACATAAGCTACTGATGAGTTCATCTCAGGCATGAAAAACTTTCGGAAAGGGCAGATAAGCGGTAACAAAGAGCTATGTGTCTGGCTTTCAGCCTGCAGGACGCCGGCGCCTCGGTGCGGCAGCCCAAACATCTGTCTGGGGACGGAGCGCTGTAAAGAGCAACGCACCCCGGGTCATTCTTAGAGCTGCAGACGTGGCGGGAAGAGCAGAGGTGTTTTTGATATGTAACAGTGGAGCTACATCACCGATCGATGCGCCAACCTTTTCTCACGCCGATTGCATGATGTGCGCCTTTGCACCTGCCCAGGCCAGCATCAGCACCCGTCAGAGGTCCATCAGCCTTCAACCATTGTTATTCCCTGTTCCGCTATGAGCAGCTCTTTTCTTGTACCTCAGGACTTTTATTGTGTTTGGTTCTTTTCTTTATATCTCTGGCTCCTTGTTTTCTTCACAAAAACCGAACGATGCCCAAGATGAAACCAGTGAGACATTGATCCTCAACAAATGGGGGATTCTGACTTATTCCCATGGGCGCCCATAGATGGATTTTTGAACATTTGTGTTCAATACCAGCGGATGAACAGAAATCCCACTTGGACTTGAGAAATGCCATTTACTTTCCAATTACTATTTCAATTAACCGAGTCACTCCCAATTCATTTCCTGGAACCGGTGGAGGTGAAATGAAACTGACCCCTTGGCCCCGTATCAGTCTCGCTCTTATTGACCCCATCACACAAATGCGCCGCTGCAGGTCACCCGTCTATTTAGGCGAGGCCTCAATAATCGCCGATAATCGGGCGATATTAGCATAGGCATTAGCATAGACATTGCTCTCGCGGCTCAGGGGTGATTTGAATGTCTGCAAGGCTGAGCGAGCTGCCCCGCGCCTCCGGTTCACGCTCCAGAAGACGCAGGAGCGCGTGGCGCCTAATCAATGGGCGCTTTAATTATGGCGGCGCTTCACGGTTGGGAGGCGCGCAAACGCCACAGCTGGTCCGGCACGATCGTGTCAGATGGAGTTTGTTTTCGGCGCCTCAGTGACCCGTCTCTTTTAGGAGCTGCTATTAGAGACAGCAAACCGTCCACTCCTCCCCTTCGACTCGGTGAAATGGGCAGAAACGAGACGAAGGCCTAGTTTCTTTCTTAATGTGTTCCTGTTGTTGTGCCTTTGGTGTAGTTTGGCCTACATGTTGTAATCATGCGTGGCCCAGCGTGTTATATTTGCAGAAAAGAAAAACATGACTAGATTAAAAAAAGATTTCACACAGCTGCTACTGAAACTGAATGACTCTTAAATGTGCTTCGGGCTTTGTGTCATAATCTTCTTTTCAGTCGTAGTGAGGCATCGCTGTCTGTCGCTGAATGTCCGTGGCACATTACAATCTAACTTCCTCATCTGATCCTCTGCATTTTCACCTTCCTCCGTAGAGCCTGGGCACTAGATGGCGCAGTGCCCCCTGCTTTGAGGGAGCGGGAGGCCTGAGCCGAAGGCCTGGAAGAGAGAGTCATCCAAACCGAGCCACAGTCCTCCAGAGTGACACAACCACAGCAACCCCTGGGCTACCGCTGACATTATTCAGCTTTTCATGGCCGTGCAGTAAGTTGTAAGAGTAAAGAGATAAAATGTCAACTAGCCTTTAATAATTTAGTCCCCCCACCTTCTAGACACTGTTAGTTCGACCGTGTGCTTTAAATATTAGTCACGAACCTGATGTGTGTGTCTTCTTGAGCAGAGGTGATTGGTGTTTGTTTCCCTTTGGTGCTGCTTAAGAAACAGTATTTATTATTTGAGGGGGTTTTCTTTTAACCTGCAGTCCTTTCAGTCCGTCGCTCGCTGTCTTGCCTCTGGTTTCTGTCCTTCAACCGATATGAGCTGACGAGCGCAAATCTAATCGCGGCCACAAACCCTTTTTTTTTTTTTTGGTCTTCCTGCCAACGCAGACCCCCAACCTTCCGCAACCATGTCTTTGCCCTGTGACACCCTGCCATTCCTTCCTCTGTTGGGTTAATCAGGGTCATATTAAAGCCTTAATCCCTAAATGCGTGTGTGCATGAGAAAGCATGAGTCTCTACTGCCTGAGCTAGATTATTCTGAGTTCCTGACCTCTGGGTGGTGAGAGGGGCCCATGTTTGGAAACACAGGCACTTGTCTTTGTCTCTCATGCCCAGCGGGGGAGCTCAGCCAGGGGCCTCAGACACACTCAGCCTGCTCTGGGACCTGCAGGCCTGTCCTCTGATCCTCGTCCCCTCCACCTTTATAATAATAATAATATGCTGTGAATTAGAAGACAGCTGGTTGGGCAGGCAAACTGGATACACACACACACACACACACACACACACACACACACACACACACACACACACACACACACACACACACACACACACACACACACACACACACACACACACATCTCAACAGGATGAGTTCCAAGCAAAAACATTGATCCTGAGTCCCCTCACTGTGAGTCAATTTGGCCCCAATAGCCATTCAAGTGTATCAGCTTGATCTGATGTTTCCCGATAAGAGAGCTTTCTCCCAGGCTGTGTGTACGTGTGCGTGTGTGTAAAAGATATTGATTGTCGAGTGACGTGGATATAGATCCCAGCCAGCTGCTAAGAGTTATCAGTGATGCCTGTAGCACATCATTACACCTCTATGTTAATGTGTAGCCCAAACAATGCATATGTAGAAACCTCAGAGGCTGGTGGGTGAAGCAGTGAAGAAGCCCTGGTCTGACTGACAACTGACAGAACTAGTGGTGAGGCTTCAAAACATCAGTTTAGTACGAATCCATAATCCGTGTTTAATTTTTAACCTGGTTCAGGCATTAGGTTCAAAGTGGCAACAAGTTATAAGAACGTATCCTGAAGAGAATATAAATATGTGTAGTATGACAAGAATTCATCTTCTGGGCGACCATGAACGCCTCGCAGTCGTTTAGATACAGTATGTCAGTGTGGAATGCCTGTAACGCACAGTGGGTGGGTTTTGTGTGATTTGTGTGTGTTTTCATTTGTAACCTTCATCAGAAACTGGCTCACATGAAATAACCAAGGAGAGAGAAAGGCCGACTATGTGCTGAACGGCTCTCAAACCGTGGACATAAACGCTTCTATTTTCTGCGACCTCGGCCGTGTGCAGGTCAGGTTTTAAAAAAACTCACTAATTATTTCATTCACGCGCAGAAAGCTTACGAAACTGCGCTTAAGGCTGCGGCTTGTATGGCTGATTTCAACGGCATTTCTCAAGTGCTGCAGCAGGTCAGCACTGAAGAAGATCCACTTCACATACATATACGCAGTGTAGTAAACCTGGAGAGAACACTCAAGGTCACTACGGCAGCTCGTCCCTGGGATCTTTGTGCCTCTGCCTCCGCTCACCTTGACCACGCAGGCCGTGTTTTCACTCCGTGTCGGTTCTGTGCAGCTTGTACGCACAGGCCCGTGGACCATGGGCATGGATGGAAGGGAGCAGGTACTGTAAGGCGATATGAAAGGAACGGAGGAATGCTTGCAGCAGCAGGCCGGGTTAATGATGGAGAATAAGAATGGATGATAAACGACGAAGGGGGGGGGGGTCTGTCTGTCAATCAGATTATAAACCAGTCATTTGACAGACAATGGCTTTGACCTGAGAACCTGGCGGATCACGTTCGCTCCTGCACTCAGCAGCGTTTCCACCAGGTTGCATTGAGATAAATGCGTCTCGCTCGCATCCAGTCTGGTGTTAAGTGCACGTATCAGCATTCACGTATGCGCTGCTTGTGTGTGTGTGTGTGAGTGAGTGTAAGTAAGTGAATGGGTAATGAGTGAGTGATGGATGGACGATAATGCACATTTTCCCTCTCTCACTAGGGCCCAGAGCGCTCAGACGTCTAGCCTGGCTCACGCGTACAAAACAGTGTTTAATAGGCAGCTTCTCCTCACTCACCGTACAACAAGCATAAATCTCCTGCCTGTTTCCTTTCCGTTTCATGCTTTCACTGGACCTGCCTCCATTTATGTTCCTTATCTCCAACCTTTGTCTCTCTCTCTCTCTTCCCTCCGTCTCTCACCCTTGCTGTCTGCCTCTTAGTAATGGAGCTAATTTGTTCAGCACACAAAGTGTCCGTCCATTAGCGCAGGCCTGTCCGTGGCGGGAAAGATGGTGACAAATCACACCGACGTCTGTCGGCGTTGTTTGCATAATTTTGATAGTGAACAGACCGCAAATAAAAAAAAAAAGAAAACTCCCCACTTCCCTAGAAAGATTTTATCCACAGCCAAGCTGTAATTGTGATTTGGACATTGAATAAAATGGTGTGTAAGTAGCTGACGTTGCCGGAGCCGTTTGTTTGGTTTGTCAGACTCAAAGTGACATTTTCCACCTGCTCTTTAATTTGTAGGCTTCAGTCGGCACAGCGGGAAATTCAGCTTTTGCATTCAGAGGTAAATAAAACAAGTGTTGTGCCTTTGCCGCCGTTAAGTGGTCACACACGCACTTAATGCAGCATGACTGAAGGACACAAAGATGCTAAGTATAGTTACTCATCAATGGAGGAAACTGTCTGCCTGGCGTTTTGTCTTAAAGTTGTACTAACGTCTGTGGTCAGAGAAAAGACAAGAGCAATAATACAACTTTAGTCCAGTCTCCCCATGACTTCATACGCAGTTTTACCATCCAGATCCCATTCAGGTGTTAAGAGCTTTTCACAAAACAAAAAAAGAGAAATGTTTCAAATGCTTTATCACAACCAGGACGTTCGCGGCCACGTGAATGTGTTCATGGGGACTTAATCCCAGTCCCAGTGTTCCCTCAGCAGCTGCCGATCCACGATGTCCTGCACAGCTTCCAACGCTCACTGAGGAACCATCGAACCTGATGGAAGGAGTTTGGTGTGATCCATATGTATGACGCTTAAACCCCTCTTAATATTCTCTTTGATCTCAGTCAGTCTATTGATATAAGGCGCTAAGCAATCAGGAAATGATTGAGCTCAGAGTTGGGCACCTCTCCCTCCTCCCTCTGCCAACAGACAGTCACACTCTGGGCAAATGTCAGTAACTCAGCATGACTCCATCCTTTCTTTTATCCGGTCATATTATGTGACATCCAAAGCAATTAATAAAAATGAAAAGGTCGCTATTCTGGATTTTCTTACTGTATTTGATGGCAGGATATTTTGTAAATGATCTTCTTCTGTTCGCAGATGCTGTTCAGGCCTCACCTGCTTTGGTGAACCTACACTTTTCGTAGTCGCTGTGGGTGGATCAGCTCTAACAGGAACGTGATACAGGAAGACAAGGTCAGTTTTCATTGATTATTAAATCATTCGTCTGTTGGAGAAGGACACGGCTGAGATGGTCAGACACTCAGGCTTACGGTAACTGGGCCTGCGCTGGGCTCAGCTACGGGCCAGACAACATTCACTTTGCCTCCGAGTCAGCAGTTTGTGTGTGTGTGTGTGTGTGTGTGTGTACTGTAGGTGTGTGTGTGAGCCCTACTGTTCCTCTAACATAAAAAAAAATCAGGTGCACAGACACGACTGAACATGGGCCCAGGTGAGACGCGCCCTCCTCCCTCAGCCTTTCCGTCTGGCTCTATGTCTGCGTCGCTGGCGTCAGTCTCAAGGAGATCCTCTTTTAGCGGGTACAAGAGACTGGCAGCGTTTCCTCCCTGAAGAGCGTTTTTATTTTATCTCTCCTTCCCTCCTTCTGTCCTGATGGCTCATCTTCCCTCTATCTCCCCGACTGAACGACTGCCTGGACTCTGCTAAGTGTTCGTGGGGGCTCCAGGTACCCGACGGCGAGACGTTTTCTATGAACTTGTACATTTTACATTGGTGGTCCTAGCAGCATCACTCCCGGGCATGCTAGTGCCCCGAGCTGTATCCTAAAACGAAACAGCTCTGTGTTCAGGGGAATTGGTTGTGCTTTTGCAGATGGGCAGTCTTGGAGTCTACACAGTGGGGGATGCTGAAGGGGCTCTCGCCTCGCGTATGCAACCGAGACAGGGAGACAGACGGGGGCAGGGAGTGCTTTGTGCACCAGCCCTTTCCCACACTCCCTTTCACCTTTTGTTGTATGGCACCAGGGCTCTCTGACATGACGAATCGTTCAGCCTGCTTAAGTGAGACGCTGGCAGTCAGAAAGTAAAAGTGGAGTGGACTGGTGTGTGTGTGTGTGTGTGTGTGTCTACTGTATCGGTGTGTGTGCGCAGTCTTTAATCTTTCTGCCTGAAACTGCCTGCTTCCCTGAAATTCTCTGCTGATCTGTCTCACCGGTCTGGAAAAGAGACGTAATGCTTCAAGCTCTGGCTGGTGGATTCCACACCGGATGAGCCGGAAACACACACACACACACACTAATGCCTCTGCCCAAATGCCAACACCAAGCTGTTGCCCGTAAAGCGTTGAGGCTGTCACAATAGAGACATTACCACATGAGTGAGTGGCTTTGAATAAGGCTAAGGGTGTGTGTATACAGAGTGCGGTGGCTGCAGGGGGAGTTCCTGGCGAGGCAGACGACCCTGTCATCACCTCTGGCCCTTGTCAAACAAGCAAACGCTGCCATTGGTGCGTGCATGTAACACACACCTGCACGCACACACGCTGCGCATCTCAAAGTTGTCGCTGTCCTCTGTTGTCTCAGGGAGAAACTCTGAGCGTATGTGCAACATTCTCGTGTTTGTAAGGCAATAAAAGGGAAGTGGCTGACTGAAGGCGGAGAAGAGAATAGCTGACCCAGCCAGGCCAAGCGAGGTGAAGGGTGAGAATCTAGAGGTCGCATGAATGAAATTCTTTTCCGAATTAACTAAAAGCTGGGAAGAGCTCAGCACTTCCTTCCAGTGAAGACTCAGAGGCAGCTGCAGATAGAGTTATGTGCATAAGGAAACACATGATGTCTTTCAAATGTTTGCTGTAAGCTACTGTCACTCAGCTCTGTCGCTAGACTGTCGACGCACGTGTTTGTGTGCGTGCGCAGCCTTGAGATGTCACTGTGCAAAAGCGGCGCTTTACGCTGGCGGGATGGCGTGTGCTGAGCGTGTGCGTGCAGCAGAGTAGAGTGAGAATGGTTGAAGGGGCTGTGTCACGCCGTCACCGCTGGAATGCATGACAGCAGCGTTTCTCTGGCTGCGCGGATGAAAGCGGCATCATGGCAACAGAAGAAATGAAGGAGGAGGAGAGAGGAAGAGGCAGAAGGGATGGGAAGAGGGAGGAGCAGAGGAAGGAATAGTGTGTTTTCCTTCTCCCACACTCGATGAGGAAATTAGGTCATCCAAGTAAAGCCATTGCAGGGAACAAATCATCATCATAATTGGACCTTTAACAAATTTGTGGAGGTGGCGGCTGCACACACACATACAAAAAGCACAAAAGTTACACACACACACACACGGCTGTGGCTGCACACATGGCCGGGAGCGAGTAAAGCAGAAATTCAGCATAAATCAAGCTCTGTTTGACAGCTTTATGACTCTTTCAGGAGCCTCATTTGGGACAGAAGCGTGATAGAGGAACGTTACTCATGGTAAATATAATTGTGGTCATGATCTTTACATAAATCATTGTGTGGTTACTCCACGTTTGCCTGGTGGCTGCAGGGTTAAAAGAAAAACGGCGCATCAGTCGACATGTGGCATCTCTTTATCCCTGTTTCAGCGTTGCTGGGTATCCACAGCATGAAAAATGTCTATTTATACCTGACAATAGCTCCAAAAGGTATTTAATATATATGAAATTTTATGCCAACGAGGCTTCGTGTGTTTTTCCATCTCATGTGATTAGTTAACATTAAAGTAAACAGGCCGTTTTGCAGAATATTGAATCAGCTCTTCTGAAGATTATATCTGCAGTATAATTAAGTGCGTTTGGATCCATAATGGATTTTATTAAATATGCAACTGTTATCTGTGTTTTTACATCCGATGTCCCTATGAAGTGCTGCCGGCCTTGAGAACTGTGCTATTCCGTGTTGACCTCAACCTACAGGTGGTAACACGTACACTGGACGCCGGGCGGTCAACACAACATTCTGTGCCTGGACGGAAACGCACCCGAGCCGTTAAGTTCAGTTAAGAGACGCTGTCCGTCACCTTCCATCAGGGGCGGAGGTTCCACCGCACGGGGCCCTGTCAGCGGCCGGAGTTAAAGAGGTGGAAGGCTGAGCGGTTGACCTCGCGCCCTCTCAGCTCTTCCTCGCACATTTCACATGACAGACTGCAGACATTATTTATTCATGTTCAAAGACACTCTGCCTGACGCGTACCCAAACAAACGCGACGCTCACGTCCCCGACGTCGGAACGGCAGCATAGGCCGAATGCATCTCCATAAAGTGCTAGGTTGGAATACGTTGTGTCTGCATTGTCTGCCGCCGACGGCACTGGCAGGACCCATATCAACAACTGGGCAGAGACGGAGAGAGATGAGCTGGGGCTTACACTAATCCAGTAATTGCCATGTGCCCGTGTCACTTATCAAAATAATTGACAGTATTTTCTACAGTGAGATGGAAGTGTTCATCCCGGTGTTACTGACACTATCTACTGTGGTTACCAACAGGATAAGTCCAGTAATGAGATAACTGGCTGCACTGGTGATTTGCTCTACCCAAGAATGTGGTTCTGGAGAAAAGCCAACAAAGCATAACCACATATTTTATTGCAAAAACCGTATCCACAACTTCATGTTAAAATGTACAGCTCAAGACTCTTCTCACTCAATTACTTACAAGCGAGGGGAGTTTTACAGAGCAGGACTGCATAGATTCTTGAAGAGCTCTGTGTCTTGCCGTGACATTTATAGCCTGTTATTAAATCTGAAGCTTTCAGTTTAGGGTGGCCTTGGAAGAGATTACATTTAGATTTTGTCCTTGAAGCACTGACAGTTGAGAGCATCATATGGGAAGATATGGTGAGAGGAGGAGTGGTATGGTCCTCAAACAAATGGGATTTTCATAACTCAATATCAGGCTAAATGAACGCGCAGATGGATATTTTTGCTGTGGGACTGCGAGGAGTCTCCAAAGGCCGCTACACCGCCCCAGAGACAGGCGCTGATTGACAGGACTTGGATGACTGTGGACCCTCCTCCCCTCCATCGCCTCCTCCTCCTCCTCTCCCTTCACTCCTGTCCTCTCCCCTTCTTTCTCTCTCCCTCTCTTTCCTTCCTCAATCGCAGGGCTGTACTCACCGACTCGACACCGCGAAACAGGGATGCAGCGAGGGCGCAGCGCAGCCTGAAAATGGCACCACCACGCGTCCTGTGGATCTATCCGTCCCTTTTCCTCCAGACTTCCCTGCTCGTTTTCCACGCGCTGTTACCGTGCCGAGCTTTACGGAATTACCCGGAGAATGAAGGTGGGTGTGCGGGAGGGCTGCGGGCACCTTACGCGGAGCGAGGCAGCCTGCGGTGCGTGGTTGCGCGCTGCTTAGGGCGGACGCGGAGACCCGATCCCGCGGCTCCACTTTGCCGGGGAGGCAGCGGCGCGGACTTCCGTCAAAGTGCTCGGCTCGGTTATGAATCATGCAAGAAACCGAGGCGAGGTTGTCACGTTTTTTTTTTAGTTTCTTTTCTGAGCATATTGACATTAAATTTGTATGACGTGTATGTACACACAGGCAGCGCTGAGGATTAGAGAAGTCTGGTGCAGACGTTCCACTTTCTGGCGTCTGCGCATTTGATTTATCCGTGGAACTATTTTTCTTGCATTAAAGTAGTCTAACTTATAACAATTACGGCCAAACAGCATTGACGTCTGTGTCAAAACGTCCCTTAATTATGGATCCCCACATTAAAACGCTGATAAATGCTTTATTTCTGCTGTGCACCATAGCCCGCTGCCTCCGTCTGCAAATGAGGAGCAGCAATTACAATAAATTTGTCACACGCTGCTGCGGAGCCTCGCTCACTTATTGTATTACCATCGACGCTCGGCCCTGAAATTAGCCAATACATTCACTTCTAACTACTCCAACGCGGGCTTGTTTTGGGTTTGGACTTAAATGTAGGTAGAACCACACAAGTGAAGTTACAAGTGGGGGAGATCCGGTGCTGTTGTTGTCCTTTTGCTGGCTGTCAGGCTGTCACTGGAGATGATAGAGCCGTGACTCAGTTGTCATTGTGTGAATCATTCCATCCAGTTTTCCCTGAAGCTCCGCTCACTAGTGTGGTGCAGCCCAACAAAGCTCTCCATCCCCGTTATGAGCGACATGATTTGCCTTTCATTGATATTCTCTCTGTCTCACTCACTCACAAGCTCGAACTCCTTGCACACAGTAACGTTTGAAGGGACCTCCTGATTTCTGGCTGACTTAACAGTATATGAGCCCTGGGTGTGTACAGTACATCGCGCCGAATGTATGTCACAGCCCAGAGGAGTTCACTCAGAGCAACGGCTCTGGAGGATAGCGTAGGCAACAAAAGAGAGACGAGAGAGCAGAGCTTTTAAACAGACGCAGACAATGTGGGGGGAGACACTAACACACGGCTGAAATGTTCATTCAAACCAACTGGAAGCTCCTGTTGATTCAGATACATGCTCAGCGACATCTGAGCGGCTCCATCACGGTCAGCTGGAGGGTTGTGTTTTTTGTTGTTGTTGTTGTTTTTTGAGGTGACTGACAGGTCAAAGGTTTAAATTGTCATCACAAACACACACTTCAGCGGCAGCGTGTGTGTGTGTGTGTGTTTAAGTCTGTGTGCCGCTCGGTCTTTCACTCCCCGGTCAATTCTCTGTCCTGCTGTTTCCAACTATTGGTCTAATTGGCATCTTAAAACCCTGTGGCCCAGTTGTGTGTGTGTGTGTGTGTGCATGGAGGTTGTGCGCACATGCCCCAATGGGACAGAAATCCAATGAAGCCGTTTTTGTCAGCCGCTCTGTGCCTCGCTTTGCTTTTTACCTTTCGGCCTGCCAGTTCGCCCGCTGTGACTACACGCTTAGCTGAGAGATTGCTCTTCTTTGTGCCAGTGTGTGTGTTTGTGTGTTTGTGTACCTTGTGTTTGTCTATGAGTGTGCACATTCTCCACCCACGCATCTTGCTAGCCATGTTATTCCAGGAAATCCTCCCTCTGAGTCTGTCTAGTAGCACAAGCAAGGCTGTCATAAAAGGAGAGCGGCTCAATTAAGAACGCGGCCCCTTTGATTGAGCTGGTTGTGTTTGCAGGAAAGTTGTGTTAAGATGTCAACAAGCTTAGTTTGCTCCCAGAGCGATCGATCTCCTCCAAACATTGTTTTACAAGAAAGGGTGCAAAAGCAGAATTGATAGAATTGCTTGAAATGGCTTCGAGCTGCTGTTTGCACATGATCTCGGGCGAAGTCATGATTTGATGTCTTGAAGAGCATCACCTGAAGGTCATTTTTGTTTTTACCAATCAAGGGAGTGAAAGAGTGTTGGTGCACCAGCAGGGGGAGCCCAACGCACCCTGTCTGTGCCCTGAGGGCATAGTGGTGTAACAGCTGGGTGGATGCACAGGTCTCCCCTTGGTTTATTTCTTACTGCTGATGTCGTTCTTTGTTTCCCCTTTAACGCAACGGAAGAACATGTTTTTTTCTTTCTTGCGTGGATTCATGCTGAGGCAGGGAGCTCTCCTTTCGCTCCTCTCCTGCTGCTCTCTAAATATTCCTCCTCACGCTCAGAAAAACGTAGATTGCAGCCATATGCTTCCTTCCTCTGGATGTTGATTGCAGTGCTGTGTACAAAGAAGCAAATCAACGACTGAACTTCAAATTTCGCCTGCAATTAGCGTGCAAATGGTTACACAATTGGATTAATAAGGAGGAGGCAAAAGGAGAACGTCAAGACTCTGGAAATGATGTGACTCCACTTTATGTGAGGGCTGTAATCTGTAATTACTCTTGGAACTACACATGAAGCTTTCATTGGATTGGCCTTTGGGTGCCAGGGGGGGAATTGTTGTATTGCTTCGTAAGGTTAACACGAGGGCGAGCAGTTAGTGCACAGGCAAGCACATGTAAATCCTGACCTGTACTTACACAGACGCGTCGTATGATTCACACGAGATCCTGCCTGTGGTATAATATTGGGTCAGAGGTCCTCTCTGCTTTAATTGCTTTAATCTGTAATGGTTTCTTGTAGTTATCGGCAGACCCATAGCTAACAGAGCGTGTGCGTGTGCGCAGGTCTGAGAGATTGCTCTGCTCCCATGTAACAGCCGTGACCTTGGACAGTGGGGGATATAGATCTCCCCTCTCGTCGGAGAGCAGCAGCGGGAGGCGGCAAACGCCAGCTCCCTCTCGTTTTTCCTTCTTCTTCCTCCTCTGCTCCGATCCATCTCTAATCCTCCACTTCTCTGCTTTCCGTCAGCCTCCCTCCTGACCTCCACACCGCTCTCCTTGGGTGTTTACCCTTTTTGTCTCCCCCATCTCGCTGGTTCTTTCTCTGACCCCGCAGCAGCTGTGTAACAATTGGTTTTCTGGGATGAGGTGGAGCTCACACGTCTGTTTAACACAGGCTCGTACTTCAACCTACATGGGTGTAGGAGCACACACCCACATGCATAATGTGCGGCTGGGGGGCAGTTTGGTGGTCTTGGTCTAGAGAGTAGTGCCACATATTCCAGGGCTGACTGATGGATGGGGTTATAAATACAGCTTAGTGACAGAGAACGATTCTGCTGTGAGGACTTCACCTCAAGGATTCATCAGTGGGCGTGAGAGAGAGAGAGAGAGAGAGAGAGAGAAGGGCGGAGAGAGAAAACCTAAATAAAAGATAAAAAGGTAAATCCACTAGAGAGACTCTGTGAGACAAAAGAACAGCGATAAGGGAAAACAGTAAATGCAGCCACTAGCGTACAGATTTTCCTGTGTATTCAGCAGAGCGGCCATAACAGCCCCCAAAAATATCTGTGTTGTTCCGGACTGTAGTCAGTGGTAGCAAAATATGGACAATTCAGCAACATCCACTCAACATCAAGTATTAAATCTGCTTATTAACTGTGTTCCCACATTTGAACTTGTAAATATGACGCAACGAGGAGACACGATCTGCTGTACACGTTAGAACCCAGGCTGCGCTGACGTGTGGATAGAAATGGCGTCGTCACATCTGTTGACCGCCGGTCACTGAGCCTTGACCGCCGTCGACGCACCACGGCACACAAACGGCTCGGCTCTTCTTTTTCCCCCGTCCTCGTCTTTAATTTGGCTAAATTAAATTTGATTGTTTCCTTCTCCTTCCCCATCTCTCTCTCTCTCTCTCTTGTTTGCGTAGGCTTGTGCTGCAGCTGTGAAAGGCCGCATTAGGCAGCTTTATAAACAAGCCGAGGATTTGTCTCAGCCGTCGATATAGTGTGTTTGCTGACCAGCTCTGGTCTCTTCCCTGCTAACGAACAGCTGTGAAGGTATCATGAGACGAGAAACAGCTGAAATCTTCTACGATTCAATATAATTGTCACAGTTTTTAGATCTTGGTGGAATATTTCTTCGTATATTTGCCTGAATTAAACTAATTTGTAGACCTGCGTTTGTTCTCTCGATATTTGTCTCATACACAACAGGAGCTTGTGCCTTTGAAGCGTTAACTGAAAGCACGAGTGCTCTGTCAAACCAAAAAGACAAAACAAATGTTTCTCTGTTTTAGAGCATTTTGCCAGAATGATTCCTCCGAGACTTTTACTGCTGCACATCCTCCCTCCGTTTCACTGCTAGATGTGTCCACATTGGTGCAAATTACTTTAGGTGTGTACCCGCAGCAGTGTGTGTGTGTGTGTGTGTGTGTGTGTGTGTGTGTGTACCAACAGTAGCAGCCTGTCTAAGCACACTTTTATCTGACATGTGATTTCCTATCTGTCTCCGCTGCTGTGGCTCACTCTTGAGATTCCAGGCCAATTTACCCTCCTGTGACCAACCACTGTGTGACAGCCGCGTGTGTGGGAGAGCGAGTCTTAAGAGCGATGTCTTAAGAACTAACGGAGCACAAAAAAAGGTCACTATTCACTGTGCTGTAGCTATTTTAATGTTCTCTACATGAATGGCGGCATGCGTCGCGTGGTGAGCTGCAACTTGTTTCTGGATTCTCAAGGTCTGTGTTGTTGTTGTTGTTCTTTTGTTGCTGGAGATGTCGGCATCTGTGCTTGTGAGTGTGCGTCACTATGGTTGTGTGTGTGTGTGTGTGTGTGTGTGTGTGTGTGTGTGTGTGTGTGTGTGTGTGTGTGTGTGTGTATTTGTTGCTCTTTGCCACCTGATGAGTTATTGGCATACTCGTGGAAAGAGCTTATTAAAAAAACAACCCACAGACGTCTGGCTGAGTGTCACAGTTCACCACCGCAAGCTTTCAACCAGCAGACTCACTCACACACACACACACACACAAACACAACCTAGAGCCTTTTTAAGCGACAAACTAGGGCAGTGCTCCTGTCATAGTCTGTCAAAATGGCATCTTTTCTGTTCAACTAGTGCTGCCAGCGCATGTGAAACAGCAGCAGGCTAATGCGCACATACCTGCCTCGGCCGCTTCTTAACAAGCATCGCGTTATCTCTGTCGTTACTGCAGTGTCTACAGTTGGCGCTTTGTGTTTTCTTGTTCACCTGTGTTCAACTTTCTGTAAATATTTGCTTCGTTAGGCTCAAAGTTTGCATCAGACGTACGAACAGACCCTATTGGCCAACACATTTATTGTAAACTGTTGAAGATAGATAAGACCTTTCCATGCGTATAAGCGATTCAGCAAGTTCAGTGCACAGCTGGAACTGACTTGGACGTAGTTTGCGCCAAGCAGACGTGAGGCAATAGAGTATATTCAATGTGGCGAGCTTGAAGTAAAGAAAAGTGGCAAATGGCATCTCGTGACAGGCCAACAACTGAAGTAGAAGTTAACATTAACCCTCAGTGTGTCTGTCCATTGTTCGTTGCTGTTGCTAAGTAACACAAAAGCATGATGGGACGTTTGGCTTTCCCAGTCCTCACCAGTCTGCTTCAGGAACATCCTTGAAAATATTGACAGAGCAAGGACACTCCTGGTGGTTCAGTGTGCACTAGTCTGAACGTGTACGATGGACTGGATCAGTACATTGGCTTCAGATTGAGAATCTCACATATTCTAGTATTTCATATCGTAGTATGATGAACGTTATCCATTTTTATAAACGTCTCCATCAACGAGTCAACAGTTGAGGTTTTACTCCACGTTTCCGTCTGAATCCTGCTTCATTCATGTGTATGTCACCTATTGAATCACACTCAAACAGGAATAATATTTTTATTCAGAAATCATTGTAGACCCCACTTCAAAAAATCTAATTTACATGGTAAAAAAGAGCAACCCTACAGATTTCTTCTAGTGGAAAAGTGTCCTCACCGCTGCCACTTCTCTGTAAACTCTCTCTGTTTGCTTTAATTATTCAATAGACGTCTAACTTCTGTTAGGCATTAACGGCATTAATATACACTGGTGTTTTTTTTTAATATAGTAAAATAATTGAAAGCAAAACTACTGCAGATAAAGAAAAAAAATATTCATTTAAGACAACTTCAGTGGAATGACTCAAGCAGGATGAGTGAGAAATGAAGAAGAAAGACGGAGCGAGAGCCTCTGGTGGTTCGTGGCTGAGTGGAGAGAGGACTGATGAAAAGAGAGAAAGTGTAGCTTTCCAGTTAGTTCCTAAAGTTCAGAGCTCAGCTCTTCTCGCTCCTTCATCCTGCTCTCCGTCGGCCCGTTTGTTGCCCTGACAACACTCGCGCTCGTTGAACTGCACTCTAGGTGAAGTGGGAGCTGGGGAGGCTCTGTGTGTGGGGAGGTACTAATACTGCTACTGCTGCATCTGTGGTGGAGCTCTTAACTTTTCATATTGTCTCATGGTTTTCACCGGATCAGCGAGAAAAATGAAAGGGGGGAAAAAAAAGAAAAATCAAAAACGATTAGCATGTGTGCGCGATCAGCATGTTGAACGTACGTATGTGTCAGCAAAGGACCAATTTCAGTTCGGTATATTGTGTTGTGAGCAGAAAAGATCTCCTGAACTCATTGTGTAGTCGCGTATTGTGCGCTGTCTATATCGAGTCTGCGTGGTGGTCGTATTGAGCAGGCCTTTCACTTCGCGGTACCCGCACCACCTTAAAGTGTGTGTCCATTTAGTGTGCAAGTGTCAGTGTGTAGGCATCCTGGTGTCTTTGTGCGCCAGTCGGGCTGTTGGCAGCTCTGTTTGATTCTTGGCAGGTGGATCACAGCTTTCTGCAGCCGAGCTGAAGCGGTGGCTACCGACAGAGAGAGAGAGGGAGGGAGACAGAGGAGAAGAGAGGGAGACAGACAGAGACAGACACCCCAGAGGGAGGAAAGAGGAGTGGGAAGAAAAGCAGGCAGCCACGGGAGGAGACGGAGAGACACGGAGATGAAAACGTGCGTTTTCTGTGCACAGTCCTGAGGTTTCAGCCTTGTACTGCGTTTGTGGATGAGTTTCTGATGGACAAATTCACACCCTGCACCCCTTCGCCTCGCGTTTCACTCTCAGAATGTAAACCTCGCAGACGGGCGCTGAAAATCAATAAGACAGCGTGTCTGTCTGTAACCCAACAACTCTCACTGTAATCAGGTCACATGCAGGCGGGCGGATCTGTGCTTTTACGTGCTGTGATGAAAGTGGTTCTTCTGTTCGTGCGAGTTTGTGAGTAAGTTTGTTTAATTGGAACAGAAAGCCACAGGAAAGCCCCCATAAATAGACGTATTGTTTCCACCGCCGTGGCTTGGTTATCGCACCTCCACTGTAACTAAGTGACATTATGTGTGTGTGTGTGCGCGTGAGAAAGGAAATTAGATCAAACACGAGCCTTGTGTTTTCATTCCCGAGCTGGGCTCAAGCTTAGGTTTCATCCACACACAGTTTCGCCAACTTCCCCCGGAGAAACAGAAAAGAGATGGAGAGAGATGGACGGAGGGATCGGTTGGAAAGGTCTCGTTGTGTGTGACATTAGAAAACATTTTTTGTGTGTGTTTCCGTGTCTCTGTAGCCACACGCCCCCGATAGCCGATATGCATATTGGCTGAGTCAGCAGACAGGAAGCTATAGCTTATACATAGTTGATGAGCCTAGTTATTGATTACAAGTGATAAGTGGTATTGACAGGAGGTGTGAGGAGATGAGAAAAAGTGTTGATGTGTAGGTTTAAGTATGTGTGTGTGTGTGTGTGTGTGTGTGTGTGTGTGTTTCCCATCGGGCTGCAGAATGTCTTTAAATATGTAAAGGCCTCAGTAACACTGCTTTAAGGCATAGTATCGAACTTCACGCCTACTTGCAATAGTTTTGGACTTAATTGTGAATTTGTCATGTGTTCTGAGTGACGACAGACCCTGGTCCACATCGATAAGGTGAAGACGTCTGAATGGACCGTTCTGGGAAAGGATGCGACTAATTAGATACAGTAGCTACTTGTGTCTCAACACACTTGTGTGTGTGTGTGTGAGACCCCGTTGAGCCCTGAAATCACATATTATTACAATGTCTTCTGTCTCTGTGCCACTCAGAAGCTCATGAACTGAGGAAAGCAGTCTAAATGCTCTTTAGCCTCCCTGACTCCACACACACACACAGGCTGGAGGCTTCCTCTGACCTTTTGCTGCTCAGCCGCTCTCCTCCACTGTTTCTGTCGCATCCCTCTCGGTGAATCGCGCTCTCATCTCGAACGGCTGGGATTCACTTAGCGCTGATGAACAGCATGAGTCTGAGAGGAAGAGGAAGAAAGACGGGCAAAACAGGGCAAGACCAGTTTGTAGTCCCTTCGTTGTATGTAGTAAACAGACACCTTCAAACTCTTTGAGCTACGTGATTAGTCTCATTTGAATTCAGGAGAGCAAACTGCGTTTTCTTTTTTTATTTTGGAATAGTCTTTCCAGGTCACTGCTTTTACCTTATACAACATTTAAAGCGACTCAGTCAGTTTAAAATGTGTCGCTTCAGATATCTGATCTGGAATCTGTGGATTGAAAGCGTAGGTTGACAGATTTCAGCCGTAGGAGAACCCCAGTGTGTGTGTGAAGGAGAGAGAGAGAGAACAGAGCGAGTCTGCAGATGGATACTAATTAAATATTGATGGTCAGCAGTGTTAAAGGCTTGATTTGGATCTGAACCACAAGTCAGGCACACACACACACACACACACAGGTGGAGGAGTTTTCATTATACCTCCTACTGGTCAACTTGTCACCTTCCTCTCCTCACATTTCACTCACCTTCCTGCATCCTTCCTTCGCTTCCTCCTCCTGTCACA
Source organism: Macropodus opercularis (assembly GCA_030770545.1). NCBI lineage: Eukaryota > Metazoa > Chordata > Actinopteri > Anabantiformes > Osphronemidae > Macropodus > Macropodus opercularis. The sequence continues at coordinate 5,976,674 of CM061105.1, forward strand.
CAGAGGTCACATGTTACGTCCATGTATCCTGCACTTTGTCCTCAGTGACATTCTAGCTTTAAACCGATTCTGCGCCAGTGTCAAACAGAAATAGTATAATTCACTGTATCCACTCTTTCAAATGTCATTTGTCAAAACTGTAAAATAATAATCCTGTGACTTTGTGTCCCCTCGTGTCACAACATCTGCAACACGTGTTAAGTGGAAACGACAGGTTTAGCACTACGGCCGCAGCGCTCGGGCACAACAACAGACATGAAGCTTTAACATGCTTGTTCTCTTCTGTTGCAGTCACGCTGCTGGACTCCATGTCAGCCTTGGCCGACTTGGGCTGGGAGGCCTACCCTAACGAGGGCGTGAGTATCTGCTGTAACACACACGAACACACACGCGAACAAGGAACATCCTGCGCTTCTGACAGACCCGGCAGGAAAAGTACGGTTCTGTGAAATGTTTTATTTTCGGGGAGCAGCCAGGAACTTAGCAGCAGCAGCGGAGTGTGTGCGTTTTAGAGACAGCACTGGGTTTTTTCGAGTGTTTCTTGCTAAATCGGGAGTCTGCCGGGGGAATTTGCAAATTATTTCCGCTGTGCTGAAATAGCGGTGGCAGCGGGGCCTCCATTTGTTGCGGGTTGCGATTTTAGGGACGGATTTGATGGGTAAATATTCTCACTTACGTAAGAGGACATGGTGTGTACATGCTAGTGTTTTCCACGTGTGTGTGTGTGTGTGCGTGCGTGCGTGTTGCATAACTAACCTTTGCAGGTATGCGGGCCGAGGGAGTCTGGAGTGCAGCCACCGTGCATCAGCAGGCGACAGGAGTGTAGCGAGGGAGAGCGATGTGGAGCTTTCAACAAAGAAATAAGAGCTGGCTCTGTATGTCAGTCCAGCACAGGAGCTGCTGAATGGGTGAATTCTGTTTCCCCCTGAGTTACACTTCCTCTCCGCTATTCAGCATCGCTGTGTTAAATTGCAGGATGCCACACGTAGTTTCATGGTTGCGCGCAGCAGAGAGGCAGCTAAAGTGAGCACAGCGAGACAAGGTTGTTTTCTCAAGCAATCAAGGGTATCAAGTTCACTTAATTGAAATGCTACGATAGTGTGTGTGGAGGTTTTGGGTTTTGTTTTTTTTTATAGAAGCACAGAATGTTTTCCATCTGTGCCTAAGCCAAGAGGTTCAATCTAATTTTGAAAACCAGATTACACAAGTTACTTCTCTTGAAAATATGGTTCAGTCAGGGGTGGCTTACTCATGGCCTGGAAAAGCACATGTGTTGTTAGTTTTCCCTCAAAGAAATGTTGCGGCCTAGAATGTGAAATATCTTTTTTTGAGCTGTCAGCACAACGGGGATCTGGCATCTCCTCCTTAAGTGTGTACAGAAACCGAGGGGAAGCTGGCTCCGTGGGCCTCGGCACGACTCCTCTGTCAAATAAATACTACAAATAGATCCTCGATAAGACAGTGTCAGCTAGTGTTTTACAAAGACGCGACTGTTTCGTAGGAGTTACTGGCCAGACGGGGGGTGAGGCACACACTTATCAGCTCCTCTGTCCGACGGAGGAAGTGATTTAATTGGTTAAAGCTGGTGAAGTCTTTGTTTTCATGGTTGCTCCCATTTTGTCTTGAGGGAGAAGACGGCGATGCTATCGTCCTCCTGCTTCTTCATCATCATCAAAATTTGGCCCTTCGTCGCTTCTGCCCAGGGGGGGAGAGACGGGAGTGTAACATTAAATCCGACAATGGCAGCTCCTGCGCTGTGTGCTAAGTTTCTTCCTGCTCATTTGCATTTTTTGTGTTTGCGAATTATAAACCAGGCCGCGTGGATGTTATATTATTGATGCATGGCTGGATGTTAAGTACAGCAGCCAGAGCGCAGCCCGTTATCCAGAACACAAACCCCCCGCTGGTGCAGAAATGCACACTCTGGATATATATTAAACTCTGATGCAGTGACACACAAACATCATAAAAACCAGTATCGGGCCTTGTAGAAGCTGCCAGTTCTCTTGGCATCACGTCTGTTTGTTTACTAAATGATAAATATGTGGCCATGACAATGTTTTCATCTATATGATCGGTGACTCTGCGGAACGAGTGCCAAGGCTGTGAGAGGGTCCTGTGTTTAATATCAAGAGGATTATCTAGTTGACCTTTGACCTTTAAAACTGGGAATTGTTCCCAGTGAGAGACAATTCCCACCAATTGGAGGCTGGTGTCTACGTGAATTAGTCCAAAGCCATACTTAACCCTCGGAGGTCACGCTTAATCTGAGCCGGATGTGTCTAAGACTGCGAGGAGCGACCCACTTCTGTCACCAGACAAGGGTGTTCGTGGAGAGGGACACAAAACAGATACACCTTAATGATGTTAGAAAATGGGAGGCCCCGACAGGCTCCCTCCTCCCTCCTCCCTCCATCTTCCATCTCTGTTTTTCCAGTTCCTCTCCTTTTCCACGCCAGAGCTTGTTTGTAGTCCGGAGGCCAATTATGTCCTCGTAGGTGCAGCCATCAGATGATTGCAGAAGAGAAGAGAAATATTTTGTTAAGCTGGTGAGTGGTTGATCCGGTGGCTCTGCTTCACTTCAAAGCAATCAAGCGGGCTCTGTGCTGACTGGCTGAGGTGACCGAGGGTTCAGGGAGGAGGGGTTTCATTCCGACTCATAATTAGTGTGAACCAACGCGGGCAACGGTTTTCACTCTGCGTGTGTTTAGAGAGTCAGGAGAGCTTAGACTCCTGATCGTACCTGAACGCTGTCCCGCGTGTGTTTTTGGGAGCTTTTCTCTCCAGCGGCTGGTGTATCGTTAGCAAACGCGCAGGCTCGCAGGTTGATTTCATGCTCGTGAACACACCTGTGCCTTTCCGCTCGGAGAAAGCAGCGACAATAGATTCGCCAACTAGGGAAATAAGTCACTCACCAGGAAGTGGCAATAATCCAGCTCCTCCAAACTGTGCCTACAAAGAAATAAACAAAGACATCATAAAGCCCTCTTTATCCCTCAATGACTATTCCCATAAATGCTTTAATCACCACTCCCCAGGGCCTCGGATTGGTGTGTGTGTGTGTGTGTGTGTGTGTGTGTGTGTGTGTGTGTGTGTGTGTGTGTGTGTGTGTGTGTGTGTGTGTGTGTGTGTGTGTGTGTGTGTGAGTGTGTGACCATCCTGTGATGTCCGACTGGTCTCAGCTCTGCACAGATGGGTCTATTTAGCTGCCAGGCGCGCCAGTAATTTACCAACATTCATTCCTCTCGCTCCACTTTTCTCTCTCTCTCTCTCTCTCGCTGTCTCTCTTGCTCTCGCTCTGTTTCGCATTTTGTTCTTTTAATTGAATCGAGCGTGTTTAATCACAATGACTCACAGTTGATAGTTGCGCATACAGTAAAGTCCGCAGTTCGGTTACACATCGTTTAGATGCAGTCTTTAAACTCTGAATTGGCTGTCAGGGACGATTGTTCCTGGGACTGCAGCAGTTGAAATAATCCTCGTCTTCATCTTCATCTTTTTCCTCTTCTCTCATTTCTTGTATTTCTTTTGGTTTCTTCTCTTGAAGGTTGGGTGAGGATCAAGGGAGCCAGCTGGTTTTGTTACAGCTCCAATTCATACACAGTAGATATTTTAGCCGAGGCCGTGGAGATTAAAAGCATCTGATTGTGCAAGAGAGCTGGAGTGATGCTGGAGTGATTCTGTTTGTGAATGTGTGCTTTTTTTTTAATGTGGATCTGTTTTAGCGCTCAGGACTCGGGGCTTGAAACGCGTCAAGCTTTTGCCAAGTTGTTGCGCCGTCGCATCAGATTAACCTCAGGCATCCACCCATAACTTCTCTCTTTGTCTTCGCTCTTCTCGTTCCTTTTCTTTTTCCATTTCTTCTCCCGTTTCACCTACAAGTCCAGTTTTACTTGAGGAGGCATCAGTGATGACAGTTAGGTACCAGTGCCCTGCTCTACGTGTGTTTACATGGTTGTAAGGCGATACGTGCTTTATTCTTAAGACGATGACAGGAGCTCAGAACAAAGATGGTGGTCCTCTCATCTCTCGCCACAAACGGAGACTCGTCCAATGTTTGTGGGCATCCAAGAAAATCCAGTTAGCGTCCCTTTGAGTAGATCAGATATCTTGAGACGCTGAAGCCACATCGGTTTATTTTCCTTCACTTGAAGCAGTAGAAATGCGAGTGTGTGTGTGTGTGTGTGTGTTAATATGTGGATGTGTGATGTGTGTAGATAGAAATGTTCTCAATTACGGCCTTAGTCAGAAGTGGAAACAGATGGAAGCAGATGACGGGAGACAAAGTAGCTCTGTCCTACCTACAGTGCTCCCGCTCCCTCTCTTGTACACACACTCCTACCTCGCGGCGATAAATCACGCGTTCGCTTTGGAAACGCGTGCCCACGGCGTAGGACAAAGACTTCAGTCGTCTTGACACGCACCGTCAGCCACATTCACCTGGACGTGAAAACAGAACTCTGCGCTAAACCACAGTTGGCTGAACTTGGGCCCAGTTTTCCCATAAGCGCTCTTTTGACTGAGATTGCCTTTGTCCGCCGACTGGCGATGAAACAGGATGAGCTGTTGTCATGACAACCCTCAGATGCTGGATGTCGCTCTACCTCAGTTGTCACTGATTTTACACATATGCCTCAGTTGAAATGAATTATTGGTCAAGATCAAAAACTTCCAGCAGCCCCCGGCTCCTCTGTGGTTCTCCTTTCATACGCTGCCTCCACGTTTAGCTCCCTCCTTCACAGCTGCTTCCTTTAGTTTGTGTCTTTTTCTGTAACATTCTTTCCAGGTTTGTTTCCCTTTTCTGTTCTCCTAAATTTTGTTAATAGTCCTCCAGTCTCTCTCGCCTTCAGCCACTGTACAGGTAAATGGTTTGAGTTGTAGTCTGTAAATCTGAGGTCCTGCCTACCATCATAAAACATATTGGTTGGTGACAGGGGGAGGTTACTGTAGGTTCAGATTAAAAAGAAGGAAACTGGCTACACATCAACCAGATTCTACTTCCAAGCATTAAGATTTAATCCAAATAAACATTACATGCGACTCCTTTTTCTTTCCTCTCTGCACCCCCTCGTCCTCAGTGGGAGGAGATCAGCGTGATGGATGAGAGGAACACCCCGATGAGGACGTACCAGGTGTGCAACGTGATGGAGGCCAACCAAAACAACTGGCTGAGGACGCGCCACATCAGCCGAGAGGGGGCGCAGCGCGTTTACATCGAGATCAAGTTCACCCTGAGAGACTGTAACAGTCTGCCTGGGGTTCCTGGTACCTGCAAAGAGGTCTGCATCACTGACACACACACAGGATTACAGACATGCAAGCACAGGGCCATTGTGGTGGCGGTTAACAAGTGTCCTCGCAGCTGCGGGTGTGTGTGTGCGTCTCTGCTGCTTGTTTGTTCACTCAAACGCGTTGGATTTAGCCTCTCGCTCTGTGGATAATGTTGTGTAGCTACAGTATCTGCTCCCTGAACCTTTTGGACTGAAGCAGGAAAAGACGTCTTTTTTTTTCTACGGTTTGTCTTTTTGTTTGTAGATCAATAGTCGGATACCACACGTGATGGAGGCAGAAACCGTTTGCAGTCTCGGGTTTGTGTCAGATAATTCACTTCAAAGCTGCAGAATATTCCATCCAGCTCCCAGCCTTTCAGATAATGCTTAGTTAAATAGAATTTAATCAGTTACTTAGTTTCACTTCTCAAAAGTGAAACTTAGACGACACATATTTCGGTCGTCATTAAATCTGCAGATTAATTAAAAACAAATTAGAGCATTTGCAAATTTATTCTAATTTGCAAATGTCAGAAACACATGTAATGGGAACGTCGCTTCGTGTGCTTAGCAAAAGAACTAAATTAGCAAATTATCTTCAGTGACACGTTCCTGTGTTTTCAATTACTGCTGCCTGGCTTTGTTGTTTCATATTATTTATTCTTTATATATTTAATACGTGTGTGAGATGACAGAAGGTGTACGGTGCATTAATAGAAATCACTTGCTCTTTTTTTAGACTTAATGTTCAACTTAATGAATTTATTGTTTGTGTAAAAAGTGGATGAAGCCAGTTTACTACAAGACTCAATGAAATAAACATTAAGTACAAAGCGAGAAGGATTCCTGTAGAATTTTCACAAAATACTGATAATTACAGTTTGTAAAAGCTCTGAAATGATGGTTGTTTTCAGAGCTTTGTATATAATCAGCACTTAATTATGTGATACTACAGATCAGCACAAGGACAGTTTAATAGCTTTCTTTTGTGGCTACATTATTGCCTCTGATCTTTACAGTGCGTATAATGTTTTATTTTATAATATTAACATTTTTTTTACTTTCATCTGCTCTCTTATATAAGCCTGATATCAGTGCTGCTCCGTATTCATTTCTCTGTCCAGCCCGGGCCCCTTTTCACTCTCATTACACATCCAGATTAAGTAGCAGAGATGAAATGGGACTTTCATGAAACTGCCGACTGGCCTGAGACTTGACGAGGAGTAGAGAAGAGCCAGAGAACTGTGGGAGCCCTGTTACATTTCACAATAGATGGACTTTCTCTCTCTGTCTTTTTCTGTCGAGCTTCACTTTGTGATATTCCATTTAGTCTGATAAATCATGTTTCTACGTGGTGGGCGCTGTGTTTGTTTTGCAGACATTCAACATGTACTACTATGAGTCCAACAATGCCAACCTGTGGTTCATCAAGGAAAGCCAGTATGTCAAGATCGATACTATTGCTGCAGACGAGAGCTTCACACAGGTACGGAGACGCTTGCGTGTTCAGAGCAGGCAGCATGTAAGCAAACACTCTGTTGGCTTTAAGGATTTGACCTTTCTGTGCAGGTGGACGTCGGTGACCGCGTGATGAAGCTGAACACGGAGGTGCGCGACATCAGCAACCTGAGTAAAAAGGGTTTCTACCTGGCCTTCCAGGATCTGGGCGCCTGCATTGCGCTGGTCTCAGTCAGGGTCTTCTATAAGAAGTGTCCCCTCACCGTGCTCAACCTGGCGCAGTTCCCCGACACGATAACGGGCGGGGACACGGCGCTGGTGGAGGTCCACGGCGCGTGCGTCAACGCCTCCGAGGAGTTCGAGCCTCCTAAGATGTACTGCAGTGCAGACGGGGGCTGGCTGGTTCCCATTGGGAGATGCGTGTGCAAACCGGGGTTCGAGGAGAACAAGGACGTCTGCCAACGTGAGTCGGTGTCTGGGAATGTGTGTGTGAGGAGCCTGAAAGTCAGTGAATGGCACATACGTGTGCAGGTGTGTGTGTGTTTCTGGAGCGTGTGCTACAAATCTGGAGATGCAATAACAATGACTCTTCAAATATTGGCTACTGGTGCACTTTCCATGTGAGAGAGCGACTTTTCTAAAGCTCCCAGCACCGCGAGGGCAGTTCTTGCGGAGGAACGGGGACGAGCTGCTCTGAGGCGTCTCCTCATTTATTTATTTTTTGGAGTGTGCGTGCGTGCGTGTCTGAGCTGAATATCTCATTTCCCCTGCTGAGCGGAGGGGAGCCGTACGAGTGTGAGAAACTTGCTTATTGATGTGCGTTGCCGTTGCCGGAGCGGAGGAGAAGGTAGCAGCAGCCTTAGGAAGCAGATTATTGAGTCGTAAAACTCCACAGATGGCGCGTGCAGCCTGTGTGTGTACGCTGTGCGTGCGTGCGTTCGGGCGAGCAGGCTGCATTAGACCACGGCCGTCACCTGTCCCCGCAGGCTTCTGCATCCTCCCCAAGCAGAAAGCGGAATCATAGATATTCATCACTGCAAACTTGGAATCGTGCACGTAATGCGATTTCACTTGTTTTGGCGAAGAAGCAGCCGGAGGGGCCCCGAGAATTTGGCAGTTGGGCCTTAGAGACGAGCGAATGAGAACGCGCTGTACTCGGCGGTTTGCAGACTCGCCCTGCGCGCAGATTGTGGCAGATCTAAGCGCCGACTGTCCGTGCGCGTTGCGATCTGACAGCTGACCTGACCGTCAGGTTATTACGCGATGCTTAGGACTGTACTGAGGCTTTATTCGAAGCGTGAGGTCAGAGGCCCCCCCAGCAGAAGGTGCGACGTGCGGGGGCAACATTTATTCTGAGGACAATCGCAAAACATTTTTCACTGCTGCAGCGCTCACTTCTTTCACTCCTCTGCTGCAGGGCTGTCTGCGCCACCTACTCGGCATTAGGAAAGATATTTTTTGTGGGATCTTGGGAAGGATTTGCATAACAATAGCATTTCCTTCTCGTACCACACGGGAATTAGTCGTCCCACGTACGTCAGCCGCACATATCTCACAGTTGTTGTGTTTTCTCCGTAGTTCTCCTGTGCCTGTGCGTTTCCTGACGGTCTGCCCTTGTCAGAGTTACCTACTGTCCTCGGTCCACTCCTATACGGTAGCAGCGTCTGTAATCTGCCTGCTTTTAACGAAGACATGAGAGAACGCAAAGAAGTGCAACAACAAGCCAGCGTGTCGTGCTTTAATGTGTCCCTCAGAGAACGGGGCCCAGGCTTTTAAAGAGTCCTCTTAGCGCTCGGCACCAGCTCCAAACAAAAGGTTCCTGCCCTGACACAGTCTGAGGGGTCCTCCGTAGGGAAAACACGCTCGGCTAATGCATTTAAATCACCCTCTCTCGTTTGCAGTCGCGCAGAGATGAAGGGGTGAGGAGGTGGGTGGGGGAGAGAGAGAGAGAGAGCGAGAGCGCTTGGGAAGGACTGGTGGGCTAGTTGTAATTGCTGTGGAGGTGAACAAGCCTTATAATGGGCACCTCGAGCCGCCTGCTCGTTCTGTTTTGCGTGCCTTTGTTTTGCTACCTTAATGTTCCGTGGGAATCTTCTCGCAGCGTTTTGGCCTCTCTTGCCTCCTCTTTTGTCTCCGTGTCACATTCTCTCTGACTCCCGTTCTCTCGCGCTCTCTCGTTGTGAGGCGCTAATGGAATCATTACTAGCCTCTCTGCGTTAGACAAACACCAGACACCTCCAATTACAGCTTTTTTTCCCCCCACAGTTTCTCCTCTCTGCTATTTTCCAACCCTGCTCTGGTGTCTGCTTCTATAATGGGACTGTTCTCCACCTCTTTCTGGTGACAAGCCCCCATTTTGCTCCTCACCCATCTCTTCTGATACGGTCCTCGCTGTTTCCCTTTCCATCTCCTTCCAGCTCCTACTGCCCCCCCCCCGACCGTCGTCTCCTCTCGTTAAACATTTATAGATCACGGGCTCATCTTTCTCCTTTTCTATTTTCCCACCTCGTGCTTTCTTCCTGTTCCCTAAAATAAGAATCTCCTTTTAAATGTATGTGCATGTTTTAATGTTGGGCGCTTGCGATTTCTTAGGACAAAAGAGCTCAGAGAACGAAAAGCACTTTCCTCCACAAAAGGGTGATTGGTGGGAAACAGTGACGTGAAAAAAATGTTGTTGGCGTTAAAGGATCAAGCTTCAGTCACAATTCATCCCAAAGATTCTGATCCTTATTTAACGGCATCTGTAAGTTTCCAAAACTTTTCTAGAAATAAACTGTATAATTTGCCAGTGATGACAGTGACAGAACTCTTCAATTTGAGTTGAATTAGAATTTTAGTCATTCGCTGATGATTAACATCCATCGTTGAAGCTTCAGCTCCTCGAACGACACTTGTTAGCGGGGTCGGCTCTTTTCATTCGATTTTGTGTTTGTCCAGTAAACACGTTGCTGCTGAGACTCTGCTGCTCCGTCGCATAAAATCACACTCATCTGCTTTGTCACCACTGGAGTTGCGTAATCTCGCTCGCTCTCCTATTCAACCTCTCTCTCTCTCTCTCGCCCTCTAGTTCTCCGTGGCATTCATTTAAACACTCCTGTCACTTCCCCTCCATCGCTCTCCCTCCCTCCCCCATGCAGAAAGAAGCCGCTGTCTGTGCCGTCAGACCTCGCTTTCTTTTCTCTCTCTGTGCATTTGTCTCTTGTGCATTCTGGTTCTGTTCTCCTGCTCGGTTTCTGTCTGCCACTGTTTCCTCCAACTACCCCCCCCCCCCCCCCTCCATTTCCACCTCACACTGCCTTGCCTTCTCCTGCTGTCTCCCTGTCTCACAGCTGGGAGGCAATGTAGTGAATGCGTCTCTCAACCCTTTCTAGCTACAAGCCCTAGGGGTACATGCTGAAGGGCAGGAGTGTGTGTGTGTGTGTGTTCCTCTGTCCTTCTTTGTGTGTCTGACAGCACCAATTACTGCCTCAGATGCCAGAGAGCCGGAGGAGGCAGACTGGAGAAGGACAGACACCTGTCGCCTCAACACAAGATCTCTCGCTCTCACCGCTTCCCTCTCTTTTTCTCAGCAGGCAAAAGTAATGTAGGTCAGCCGTGACACGTCTGTCCGTCCGTCAGCTACTGTACCTCTTACTGGCCTCCCCCTCATTTGTCTCTTTTGATGCTACTAGTGCGAAGGAAGGAAAGCTCACAAGAAGAACTTTTCAGTGTCACACCAGTCTCCCTGTAATCACTCCTCTCGACTCTCCTGTTGTTCTTTTCACTTCTCAAATTGGGCCCAAACCAAAAGTGTGAATCGCTGCGCGGTCGGGTGTGATTGTGGAGTCAGTTGTGCGTTCTCCTCGACCGTCGTGGCTACAGATGCGAACCGTTTGAAGAATTGTTTTAAAGACTTTTCTGGGGTGATGATACAAGATCAGCATGGTTAAGAGACTAATCTGTACACCTGTGAAAGAGGCCGAGCTCATTTGCAGAGGTCTGTGTGTGTGTGTGTGTGTGTGTGTGTGTGTGTGTGTGCGCGCGCAGCTCGGCGAGTTGAAAGCTCAGTAGGGAACCTGCCTTTCTTTATTGCCTCTCCAGCACAGAGCTTGATCTCTGCCAGACGTGTGTGCGTGTGCGCGTGGGAATGTCTACGTGATGTGGACAGTAGAGGACAGATATCTATGTTGATCACATACAGAGCGTGAAAGGTCAAGTGCTCCCTCTTGCATGTAGTATGTTCTCACACACACACACACAGAGCTCCCTCACATCTTCTCGTGGCAGCGTAGGGAGCTTGAGAGCACAGAGGTGTGGGTGGGCAGCTAACAGAAGGGTTTAGACAGCCATTCAAGAGATCTTTTGTATGCACCTACACTGAATGTGTGCTGCAGGCGTTAGTTGGAATAGGCATTGAGCTGCTGAAGTGTCAGGCAGCGGGCTGTTATTACGAGCTGATGTTCGTGGGACAAGTAAAGGAAAATGATCTGCTCATCTGTGTCTGTGTGACTTTCTGCTGCTCCACTGGTCTGGACGTCACATTTCATTTTCTTGGATAATGGCAGCCACCTTAGCCTTCCCTTCTCCTTGATTAGCCTCTAGCTCCCTTCTGTCACGTGTCCGTCCTAAACTCCGTCCCTTTTCCGTCGCCGTCGTCCTCATCTCCTCTCTTTTGTGTGCAAATAAATGACACGCGAAAACACAAAGGCTTAGGTGCCGTAGCGCCAGCGTATCCACTACACGCCACAGTCCCCATCTACGTACCCACACAGCGCTGACCTAGATAGCGCCTGTTCACACAGAGCCTCTCGGCACAGCTCCTCTCCCACCGTGGCCGATCACACACCAGACAGAAGCCGAGTTGCCAAAAGCCAGTGAAACCTGAGGACATCGAGGTGGTTCAGGGAGGCAGGACGTTGTGCACCTCAGCTGAGTCTGGTGCAGTAGGTTGAGTAGTGTGAACAAACCCCTCAGAGGAAACAAGCAAAGCAGGCCAAGGACTCTGAAACTCCCCACGTCCTTATGTAGCACGGCTCCCATCAGAGAAGAGGGAGAGAGGGGGAAAGAGGGGAGACCGCTGACGAGGTTTCTCATGCTGCTGAGTTTCAGTTAGGGATAACCGCGTGTGCGCTCGTGGGAAAGTTAATCATTTTCACGTTTTCTGTAGCGTTGAATGCACCCCATTTAAGATCTAAAGGTCAGTGTGTGCAGGAGGGAGCAAAGGAGGCGTGCAGGCAGCCAACGGGTCTGCTGAACAGGAAACGCAGGAACAGGAAGGCAGCCATTGACCTTACCCCCCCTCTCTCTGTTTCTAGCGCATGGATCGCTACCAGATGTACGATCACGGGCCACAGACTGCACAGGCCTCATTGCGACAGGTCTAACCGTGGTTGAAGTCCGGTTTGTTGCCGCTATCGCGTGCAGTACAGCTGCGCTATTTCTCCACAGCCGAGGGAAAACGTTCGGTAAAATCCAAATAGACTTTTCCGAGAACCCAGTGACAGATTTGGCTGTTTACAGGTCTAAGTGGAACATCTCTACAGCAGCTGCAGGCTTCGTCTGACTTCTGGTACAGTGTGAGAAGCTGCAAACGTCCACCGATCTCAGTTTTGGCTTATTTTAAACGAACCTCATCATTATGAAGGAAAAGGAGCAGAAGAGCATGAATCATAATCAATCATAATGTCAGCCTGAGTCAGTACTGATCTCTGTTGCCACTTGCCACCCAGCTGCTTCCACCGCTGTCAGAATAGCATCATTGAGGTCTGCGAGCGTCATTACCTCTCAAGGCTGCTCCACAAGCAGATCTGCTCATGGATCTAATAGTAATGCCAATATTTATTTGACGGATGAAAAGCTCCAGCGGGTCCCGGGCTCTGTCGGTTTTATTACAGAGAAGCACAAAGGGGACACGTGGTTGCATCTTTCTCGAGGAGGGCGGCCTCTGTCACACTCTTGACTTATTGAACAGCACTGGATGAACTTTGAGGAGAATGATAATCTAGACGGTCCTGGATTACATAATTTGTAACAAACGCTGTGTCTGTTGGACGATTACATTTATACGGATGAAGCAGTAGCTCGCGCGTCGTCGCTCTCGGCCTCTACATGTGCGCGTGTTCGCTGAACGTGGCTGTGACTGGTTCCTCCGGCGCTGCCCACCCAGACGCTCATACAGATGTACCTCCCACTTGACAGGTACATCTGTGTGCGTGTGTGAAAGCCTGTGTGTGTCTGTGTGCGACTGACACACAGAGGAAAAGGCACGGGGCTCTCCTTTCCTCATCCGCCTGAGAGAATGAATTATTGAGAGTGATGAACTGAAAATAACGTGGGTGAGGAAAGGAGCCGCTCGACTCCTCCAGCACACGCCCGGCCGGTCACGGGGCCGGCTGGTGCGGGCACGTTTACCGACGGGCTGTGCGTGTCGGAGGCCGTCTGGGGAGACCAGATGTGTGCGTTAGTGGGTTGGGCTTTGAGGAGGATGTTTGCGGCTGCAGTGAAAGTTTAAAGTAAGTCTGCTTCATTGCAGATTTGATGTCGCCAGAAGAAGAACCTATTCAGACTGTGAACTCCCAGCAGACTCATCTCTTCCCTCTCTGTCCCTCTTGCCCATGACCCCTTTTACACAGAAACACACATGCACCTGGAATCTATTTCATCTGTTTTCACACTGCGGGATAATCACCCAAACTCAAAATGAGTGCGCTCTCAGCTTGGATTACCACTAGAAGTGTGTGTGTCTGTGTGGATGTGTGTTTGCTTTAATTGTTCCTAAATTGAGCTTGCTCCCTAGCCTGTGATTTTTGAACGTGTGTGTGTGTGTGTGTATGTGTGTGTGTGTGTGTGTGGTTGTGCCTGTCAGCGAGAGAGTAAATATTTGTGCAGGAGCTCTGGAGAAGGTCAGGGTCAACATATGACAGACAGCCCACTGGGAAATAAGACACACATACATAGGTAGACTCTCTCGCTCTCCCAAACACACACACAAATAAAGAAAATAACAGAGAATTTGAAAAGTAAAACCCAAAGAAAGAAAACATATACAGAGAAAAATAAAAAAAGAAGGAAGGTACAGAGACAGACAGAGGGAGACACAATCAGAGAAAAGGCTGATACGGGCAGGATAATGAAGAGGGGGATCTATCCCATAGTTCCCCTTGGCCACTCTCAGTAATTGGCTGGTTTCCACAAGACAGAGAGTAGATCAGAAAGCAGCCAGTGTCTACTCATGTGCTTCATGTGCCAGACATCCAACCATTCATATACACACTAACTATGTGTGTGTGTGCAGGTCAGAGTAGTCATGAGATGCCATAAACGAGGTGTCAGTCCTGGAGGCCTGTGTCGTCCACTTGGACACGGCTCACATCTCCCGTCTGCTCCGCGACCACATGACCCTCGCCTCGCGTTTCCCTGACGAGCGTCTTTTACCCGCAGTCGTCATAATAAAATTGAACACAACTAGAGCCACTAATCACTAGCACACGTCACAAAACATTCAAATTAGAGCCTAGTTACTAAAATGCCTGTGATCAATTCTGAAAAGTGTCCAAATCACACAACACCTACTCGTTTACGGCCACACATACCGTACCACCAGATCTGACACGAGGCTGCGTTTGCAAATAAATATTCACTGATAATAAGTCTGGCAGGAAATTTCAACACCTGTTATATAGTTGGAATGTTTTTCTCCTCAATGACAGACAAACAAAACACTGCCTGTACAAAATTTAATTACATATTTCGAGCATGTGATATGTGTTAATTTACTGTAATTATGCATAAATGTGCTTCATTCTTCAGACACCAGCATGGACCCAAGCTTTGTTGACACATAGGAATGACAAATAAATTCAGACAATTACAGTTGGACGTCGTGGAGACAATTCACCAGATCAGAAGGAAACAACAAGGGGCTCGATGAGTAAACGTGCGTTTCACAGTGGTGGTAAAGGTGGTTATGAAGCACGCTGAGCCGCGTATCTCTCTTCATAACGTGACTTTTTAACTTGTCCTAAGCGTGTTTGGAACGAGACACGTCGATCCGGCTGGAAAGTACGTTTCACCACAACGTACACGCAAACACAAACAGACACGCATGCTGTACAGATGCCACCCCGGTGGCCACGAAGGACGTCACATTCGTTCTCGTCAGATTTCTCCGTGACGCTTGATGTATCAATTTTTAAGTAGCCGGCCTCAACTAATGCCTGGATAGCTTACACACACACACTCATGCAGGCGGCTCTGTGCTCCAGGAGCTGTGGCACTCGAGGGGTACTAGAAGGGTTCCATCTTAAAAGCCTGTTGCCATGGTGACCATTATGGAGCTCATCTCCCGTGGGCCAGCAGGCTTTACACAACTTCCCTCTCAAAAGAACACACACATGCTTACCCACAAACATCCCCTATACACCACCCGCCGATCCACAGGCACTCACACACACACACACACACTCACACACTCACACACACACGCAGTGTTTTCTTCTCTTTCTGCCCTTTATGGTAAAGCCGGCAGGGAGCCAGCGCTTGACTTAAACCAAGTGTGACACAAAGCAAGAGAACACAGCAATTAACGATCAAGAAGGTTTGAAAGGGAAGTGGAGGAGAAGAGTATTTGATTCACGAAAGTGCAGCTGATGTGATTTTGCATATGCACGGAGCCACTTAGTGGAATGTAATTAGTGTCATGACTTCCATTGTGATATATTAGGGTTTTGTTTCCGTGTTTAAATCCATAACGAGGCCCTGAAAACACTTCCTGAGCTCGTCCATCAGCAGCTCGTGTCTTGCCTGCGTTCGACATGATGTAAAATGCATTAAACTCTCGCGGTGACAGCATTTTACTGTACTTCATTATGCTAATGAGGACATCAGGCAGTCATATTGTGAGTGAGCTGCATACTTACACAGCACGCAAGTCCTTATCTATTTATGTATCTTTTAATTACTGTGCCTCTGAAAAGACTTTTTTTTTTACAACTTTCATTATAGTTAGTGAACGTCTAAGGTAAGACGGGAGCATTTAATTGAGACTATGATTTCCGAAGCCATGACTCCCTGCCTGTGATTATCTTACATCGTGTTTTTGCTCAGAAGACCCCAGTTATGCGTTTACATGTTTTAACATTATACAATTACAAAACAAAAACATCTGCTTTCAAGATTTAGTCTCTCAGTTTTCACGATGCTCTTGTTTTTCCAGCGTGTGACTCCGTTGAACAGTGGAATCTGTGCTTTCATGTTGCCGGTCATAACAGCCACTGTGTCGTCTATGTCCAGTAAAGCACATATTATGGTCTATAAGCAGTAATACTTGTAGAAAGGTTGTTTTAGCAAGACACTATGATAACAAAAAAACAAAACATGTATTGATATTAAATTCAAATGATATATATATAAATAATGAAAGATTAAAGCATCATATCTGTAACTGCATTACTAAATATAATAATTAAATAGAAACAAACAGGACAGTGAGCTTGTAGTGTACTGTGTTTTCCCAGATGAGATGACTGGGCTGCTCCCCTCTCAATCAGTGTGGAGAGGGTGTGTCTTCAGCAGCAGTACTATATCATATCTAAGAGCTATCGATTGGCATAAATACACCCAGTGTCTCTGGTGACCACATGAATATTTAATAAGACAGGATCTGAGGCCGCACAGACTCACTAACACGCTCTACACTGGACAGAAGTGGTACCTTGAAGATTATGCAAATCTGGACTTGTGTTGTACTTCTACAACGTAGTTTTTGTGACTAAACTTTTGCTCTGCTGTGCGTCTCTTGTGTGTGTTTCTGCGAGTGCTGTGTAACTGCCTGAGCCTACTCACGCCTTTTCCCATATCTGTGGTAAATCATTAATCATAAGGGAGATAAGTCAAGTAACACTTCTCCCACGGGGGAAGACGCTGGGAGAAGCTCGAGGAGGAGAAGGAGAAAGGAAGGAGTGTGCGAGAGAGAGAGGAAAGAGGCACTGGAGTGAGAACGAGGTGGTGAAGTAGAGTAGAAAACGCCACATCAAGCGAGTCAAGGAAGCTCCACTCCACGGAGCCAAGCTGCCATTCTTGCGCAACGTTTTGGAGCAGGCAGTTGTTCGGGCGCCAGGCCTGGCATGGGGTCACCCTGTCTCTCCTCCAGCGCCACGGTCCTTTGTGCTCGGTGGCTGGTTAGCGCCCGGAGCCAGGGCTTCCCGGATGAAACGTCTCCGGAGAAAAGCTGCTTTTCCACCCTGCTTCCACCACTCAGCCAACAGAAACACACACACACTCAGTCGCTAACACAGCACATAGGCACCCATTACCTCGGAACCTGACAGGAACGAGAGCACTAACCCTTTGAGAATTATCACTTGCTTTCCTTTCTTTCCTTCCCTTACAGCTTTCTTTCCTACACACACACACACACACACATCCACGCCCCTTTTCCAGTGTTCTTTCAGGTCTTTGGGGGATTGTGCTAGTGGACTTTGCTCCCCTATGATGAATGATTTGCCTAAAAATACAGTCTGTATGCGCGAGAGCAGCGTCCAGGTGGAAGAACTTACCTCCACAGTGAGAAATCACGTTACTTTTAGGCCACATTCCATTTCTCTCTCCGCCGGTTAACCACTGCTTTTGGAACGTGTGTGTCTGTGTGTGTGTGTGTTGGGGGGGGTTTAGTGTATGTTGGCGTGATAATTTATAGCCTTTCTGGGACAAGTGACGTGTAGCTTGATTAAATCCGTGACCTTCACTACCAGCACAAGCAATCAGCAAGTGAACGCACACATTTACACACAAACACACACACGTCGCATACTTAACAAGTCGCACGAACATGCAATCAGCACCTGGCGGATTGTGTCGCATCTTTGATTCAACCTATTCACAAACACACACACACACACTGTTGAATTGCATTCGAGACTTTCTTATTTTCCGCACATGGGATTTTGTACGTACACTGTTTTCCCACCGTAGCTGGAGACTTGTGAATGGGGAAAAGCATGAATGTATAAATAAATACATACGTAATCTATATTCAGATTACCAAAGGGAAAGTCAGGAATTCCATCTTACTGCCTAGGATGCAGAAGGGAAATCACTCAGGTCCCCAATCTATTTCAGCAAACCGCTGTTGAGCAGTAGCACAGTTTTCCCTCCACATAATGACTAATATGCCTCCGCTGTAACAGCCAGTCGTATTATGTTATTGGGACTATTGCTGTGACTGTGTATCCCCCCCCCCACCCCTCGTTGCCTGAAGACCTAATGCTTATGTAACAGCAGTGACAGTTGATCTGCTGTTGTTGTGCTGTTGGACCCCGTGGTGATGGGAGCTTTCAGCCTGATGTAAAACAATCGCGCGTAGACCTAACGTCCCATTGTATTAAATCAGACTCTGTTTTCGTGCTCTTCGCCGCCGGCGTCGCGCGGCGCGTCTCGCGACCTAACGCTCGCTCCGCAGCGGAATAGCTCCTGTCATTAGGTGGTTTGTTTGTTTGTTCTCTCAGTTCTCACTAGTGCACAGTCAAACGATAGCTCCGGCTTATTACGACCTGGGTCATATTTTGGCATTATTATCTTTATCCATCACAGTAACACTGTACTCAGCAGAGTAATTGCTGAGGTTTGTTGAACGAGTCAGAGGCAGCAAGAGATGTGTGCTGTCAAATACTCCACATGGAAATGAGAAGATTATTAAACTATTTACATTAAATTATTTGCGTCTGAGGTTTGGATGTTTTGATTTGTTGCTCCCAGAGCTCACCAATAATTTGTTCAGTACAATGTTAGTGTCAGTTTTACTGGTGTTGCTGGTCAGGTTTGTGACATCACAAGGCATCAGTGACGCTTATTTTCACCACGTGTCTTGCTGGGTTATGTTGATTAATTGGGATCTCACTGGTGACTCTTCTGTGTCCTGTGTTCCACAGCATGCAGACCTGGAACCTACAAAGCCTCGGCCACAGATGCCTACTGCACCAAATGTCCTCCTCACAGCTCGTCCCCGCACGAACAAGCCGTCGAGTGCGTTTGCGAAAAGGGCTTCCACCGAGCGGAGACGGACCCGCGCTCGATGGCCTGCACGCGTAAGTGCTAGAAATAGAGGCAGAGGGACATGCAGAGATAGACTGAGACAGACGAAGGGACGGCGACACGAGAGACGCTCAAAACACACACACTCACACGTACTGAAGCCATTATCAGGTTATGGAAGATTACACTCATTAATCGCTGCAGCAGGTGAGATGTGACAGGTGTTATCAGCTGGAAATGAGTAACGGTTGGTTCGCATTTGTAGGGTAGCACGCACACACACACACACCGTCTCCTGACTGCTGCTGAGAAGCACCAGGGTTGGAACGAAGCTTAGGAACGTCATATAAAACAGATTAATCACAGGGAGACGTGAAGGAGGATTGAGACGCAAACAAAGACAACGCACAACTTAATTCCGTTTAACTAAGCGCAGGAAGCAACCCAGTGGTTTGATGGTGGAAAATGAACCAGCTGCAGAGCTACAGTCCTGTAGTTATGACTTGTTCACATGCAGGTCTGTGATCTCTAGATGTGTTTGTTTATGTATTCAACACATGTATTGTATAATAAAGAGGACTGGTGTGTCACCTTCCTCTAGAATGATTACTGACACACTTTTTGGATTATGACTTTGTGTTGCATTAATCTTTTCTGCTGAAGTTGGGAGTAATATTAACCGCTGTAAATCATAGAATGTACCTGACTCATGAGAAAATTACTCCAGGCACTTTCTATAGATCATTGTCTGCCCACTATTTATTGTCTGCCGTGCAGCCTCAAAGAGTATCCGTTAACTTCACATAGTTAAAAACCTCCCTGCAGTCGAGCATCAACTATTTAACATCCTGTGAATTCTCTTTAAAGATGTATTTAAACGGCGGACGTGTAATATATTCTCGTACCGTCACATTTACAATCAGCCAGACGCTTTGAATCTCTGTCCGTGCCAAAGCTATTCATTAATCCAGGACTAAGTGTCCACCCTCTGGCTGGACTTAGTTAATTCATTTTTAATGTAATCAATGGGATTTCTGTTCTGAATAGAAATCGCTTTTTATTCTATAATGAACATGACACAATACACGTTTAAGGAATGTACACCTGCTCCAGTAGAGCTGCCAGCGAAGGAATTTTGCTGCAGCTCAGTACTGGAAAACACTTGAACTACCTGGTGAGCACTTGTAGAAGAACTATCAGCGAGTAAGTCCAGTGTATGTACCGTCCTAAAAGCCAGTGTTTGATACATATGGAGAGAAACAGCAGCATTACTTTGAAAGCTCCACGGGCTCCTCTTAAACTCCTCACATCCATTCAAAGTAATTTCCCAATAGGTTGAATAACATTTGACTTGGTTTCATTGTTCAGTATAAGATGTCATATAAATATGGATAGAAACAAACCCGTGCCCCTGCCCTCCCTCAGGTCCTCCGTCAGCACCGGAGAACCCCATCACCACGGTGAACGAGACGTGCGTCACCTTGGAGTGGTCCCCGCCCAGAGAAACGGGAGGCCGCGGTGACATCACCTACAGCCTCCACTGCAGGAAGTGCTCGGGTGACGGCAGGAAGTGTACGCCGTGTGGGAGCGGCATCCATTTTGTTCCCAGACAGTTCGGCCTGTCAAAGGCCTCCGTGCTGGTTACCGACCTGCAGCCGGACTCCAACTACAGCTTCACCGTCGAGAGCCAGAACGGAGTTTCCGACTTGAGCCCGACGCCCAGAGGCTCGGTAGTGATCAACGTCACCACGTCACAGACAGGTGAGGACACAAAGGTCATGTCACAAATAGTTTGACTGAATGATTTTGTTTAGATGTGATGGATTTACTTATTATTTTACATTAAAGCTTATATATTTTCAAATTGTCTGCTATTTGCAGCGCTCTCACCAATATTGTAGTACGCTGCTGTTACACTTTCACTGCTTTAGCCTCTGCTGTGCTGCAACACCGATACCACAGAATGACACCTCTGCATGCACATGTATAATCAGCGTGTGGGACTATGTGAAACTGGTGCTGAGAGAGGCGTGAATAACAGGGCGGTGATGACTAATAGGCATCGTACTACATCTGTGGGGGCTGGAAGGTGAAAGAGGTGTAGGAAGTTGTTAACCTCATTAAGATTCCCACATGTCACACGCTCTGCCGATAGCTACACTATGTCACTCGCATCTAGACACACACACACACACATGAGCGAGCGTGAAGCCGCTGGGTGGGAGGAAGCCACTGTGGGGTATGCACATTTAGTACCTCGAGCGACTCGCACGCTTGTGTGACACGTAACGCGCGGCGCACAAGGCGGCGATCGCACGTGTGGAAAACACCTCGCAAGCGTTCTCGTTAGCGAGGTGACGCGCACATATGGCTCTTCTCCTTCTGAACTGTACTTTTTGCTCTGGGATTTCATCGCTTCAGTCATTTTTTTTTCTCTCCCACCCCCACAGTGAGCGTGGTGCTGAAGGAGAGGCGGAGCAAGGACAGCGTGACTTTGGCCTGGCAGGGTCCAGAGAGACCCAACGGAGTGATCGTGGAGTATGAGGTCATCTACTATGAGAAGGTGAGAGAGGGCGAGAGACATATGCTGTACATTCACTTAAGGGACCTCCGGCTGAACCAGTGTGGCTTTGTTGGAGTAGTTCCTCATATTATAAAGATTATAATCATTTCCTCTGGTGGAGAGGGATGAGTCAGTTCAGTTAAGTTCTGAGCTAACGTCTCACCGTGTTGTAACTCATTTCTTGTCAGACATTTCTGGTTGACAAAGCCTTTATCAAAGTAGAGAACGTGACGGAGTGAGCGTCTCCGAAGCGTCAAACTGTTGCTTTACGTCTGCCAAATCATCGCTTTTACAGCAAAGTGTGAAGTCTCCTGTCGTTCGCCCAACCTACGAGTTGCCTGGGCTGGTGAGGATGCGAGTTTCCAGCCGCAGGGCATGTGTGTGATGACTTCTTCATCCCAAACATCTTGTTCTCAGCTCTTCAGTCTCGCTGTGTCTCCGTCTTCGTTGCCTTATCGCTCCCGTCTCCCCTACTGCTCCCAACAAGCCAATTAACCGCACATCTGTCCAACAAACCTCGTAAAACGCGGTTAAGGTGATGAAATTAAGCCGGTGGGGGGGGGGCGTGTTGGCAGTCGTCAACAGTGAAACAGTGTTAATCCGTGTTGTAGAGTGTCTTCTATTAGGTAGAGTATCAGCCTCTCTGCAGGGAATCTGCAAGCTTACTGACAGACACACTTATTCTTTATTCATCCTCCCAGTCACACACTCCCCCTGACGAGGTAGTCGAAGAACGAAGCGGAGCAAAACTAGGGAAACCACATATTGGCAGGTGTAGGCAGGATAAAGTTGGTGGGACTTGACGTGTGCTCGTTTATAAGTGGTCCAGTGATGAACAAATGGAAACCTAGTGAGGTGTATCTGTGAGGTTTCTGTTTCTGCTCCAGTCTGTCCGCTTCAGTACAACACTTCATTGCTCTGTGTTTAACCGCTCTGGAGTGCATCCATATTTTCTTTTATCCACAACCATTTTATATTGTATCAACACATCATCAACAAAACCAAAGCGTTTAATTCTCCTGTTTCCTCCATGTTTCGTGTGCTGCAGAACCAGCGGGAGCAGAACTACACTGTTTTGAAGACTCGCTCCAACATGATGACAGTAGATGGGCTGAAGCCAGGAACCACCTATGTGTTCAGGGTCCGGGCCCGGACCGACGGCGGCTACGGGAGCTATGGGGGAGAGATCGAGCTGGAAACCAGCCACGAAGGTAAAGGAGCAAACACCTGACATCGGTTTATGTAATCAACATTTCTTTACCTTTGTTTCTGTTTTAACCTGAAATAACAAAGAATGGCGCAGTTGAAGAAGCGTGAAGATTAACTCCTTAAGAATAATATAGAGTCTGCTTCATAGTTTAAACCTATCCGTCGCAAGGTTAGAAAATAAAACGGTTTTCATCATCTGATTTCTTCAGTTGTGCTGTCAGACAGAGACACACGTGAACCAGTGAGTTCAAAGCATCCCAGAACACTTAAAAAGGTAAAAACGAGGCAACTCTGCTTTACAAGCACCAAAAGAAACAGCAAAACGTGTTCTTTTAAATCGTAATTGATTCCCACAGAGCACTGGAGCAAAAGTCTGAAATCGTGAAGTCAAAAAGAATTCAAAACATGTTTGGGGGGGGTATCTCGCAGCCACCAGGTGAATTAGTTCAACCTGATTGGACGTCTCACTGCGGTACCTGGACGACAGCCGTCCTGTTCTGTACCTCAGCCGCCTGCTTTCATTACGGCTTCATTAGACGCTCTCAGATTTTCTGCTTTATAGGTTCTGTATTGCGCTCGTCAAAGTGATCACACTCTTCATAGACACGCAAGCAGAAAGGCATGAATCATCTAATGTACAGTGCTTTATGGATTATGTACAGTAGCGTACAACACAGGTGCGGATTAACATATAATTACTCAATAATCAATAATTCAAAGCCAGGCAGCTCACGTCGATGTTCTCAAATCAGATCGCTTTTATGAATTGTTAAAGAAAGGTGTGTGTGTGTGTGTGTGTGTGTCTGTGTGTGTGTGTGTGTGTGTGTGTGCTCTGTGGCTGCCCAGGGCCATTCATTTGTCCTTTCATCACACACACGCGCTCATATATATACAGTATAGTGTACGTACACACAGGCACGCGTGTGCGCTCATGCTTAGCTTAGCCGGATAAATGGGGCATTTGTTTTGAGTAATGGCTCGATTGGCGCTGCGTAAAAAATCGATGCATCTTCGCAGAAAGTTCTCGGCGGCAGCCTTGTTATGCGCTGTGTTAACACATCCATTTGGACAGCGTGGCGGGAGTGGAACGGCTCTTACGTCCACTACCATACCCTCGCTGGGAGAACACTTTTCATCAGGGACCTGACTTGCTATTCCTCCCTTGTTCTCTTTTACAACACTGCAGCCTCTTTTTCAACCCCTGCCTCGTAGTCCTTTGCCACCATCGATCATTCACCCTGCCTCTTTCTCTCGCTTCTCGTGTCTCTTGCCATCATCCCTCCACTCCCAGTTTCATTTCATCCTCCTAAACGGCCGCTTTATTAATTCACCCCTTTCTCTCTGTCCGCCGTGTAGATGTTTTGGCTATCGGGGATCCTAACCAGTCCACCATCCTGGCTGTGTCCATCGCTGGGGGAATTGTGCTCCTCATCTTCCTGGTGACTTGCTTCGTTGTCAGCGGCCGGTAGGTTACATGCAGAGGTGAAAGGTGATAAATGAGGATGAAGAAGGCTCTTGTGTGTACATGTACACACAAGAGCCGCTCGGGCTCCCTCACACGTGGTTGTGCCAAAGTGCCTCCTAATTTAACATTTCTACTGCTGCCAAAAGCCGCAGTAAGGGCCGCGTTGTTTTGGACCCGCCGCGGCGCGATCGCTCTCTTTGAAGGTTAGGCTGCTGTTAATGTTCCCTCCAAGAAGGCCCGACGACGAGGAGCAGATGAGAGGGGGAACGGAAAATAAAAGGCGGCCGATTGGCGAGAGGCGAGAAGATGAAAGGAGCGCAGCGAGGGGAGATACGGACGCGGAAGAAAGCGACGACGGCAAGAGGGGAGACGAGAGGGAGAGAAAGGGATGACAGCCGCCTATGATTTACCGTGCCCGTAACTAAACGTTTTACCTTCATGAGCTCCGACTAGATTAGCCACATGTTAAGAACCACGCACGCGCACAGACACGCACACACTAATGTGCACAGTAAAAACATTAGTATTGATTCAGGTGATTGCTTATCAGGCTGAGTGCTCTATTCGCTATTGACTAGGAGGGATGTAATCAGCGGAGGTGCACGCACACAGTCACTGCAAATGAACAGGAACACATCAACGTTTTTTTTAATCAGAGGGGAATTATGAGGTTGTGCTTGTAAGAGGCGAAACAACCTGTTAAACATAGTGCACTGTGAACACACCGTGGCACAAACACACACTCGACTAATCAGGTTTCACAGGCTGGGGAGGCGTTAACTAGGTTTTACAGTGGGGTCGATGCACCGCCATCAATTTCAGGGTCTCTCTCTCTGATTCTATCTATCTTTCTTCCATTTAGCGGAGGGGACGCTTGGGAGGAAGTAGTGTTGATTACGGCTTTCTATTAAACAACATCTGTCCAAGTGTGCGTGCGTGTGGGGGGGTGTTGGTGCATTTAGGTGCGCGGCGTGTTTGGGGGAATGAGGAGAGGATCAAAGCCGCATCTCCAGAGAAACAAATGCAGGGGAGGTCAGGGCGGAGACAGATGGACAGACGCAAGCGGAGGGGCGGGGGGGGGGAGAACCGAGTGGGAGGGGAGGCGTTCAGGAGAAGAATGTTTGTGCCACTCGAGAGCCACGTTTTAAGACGGTGAGAAAGATGGAGGGATGGATGGAGGTGTGTCATCCGTCAGGTTCAGACGGATTTTGTGGGGGCGGGACTAAAGGTTGTTGTCCATACCTGGCTGCCTTTCATCTGTTGCATCACGTCTGTTCTCTTCCGCTCTCTGTTCTCAGTTCACCCTCCTCCTTCGACTTTGCTCTCGTCTATTGTTTATTCATTTTGTTTTGGCTTTCGCAACTTTCATTTCCTGCTCCGTCCGTGAAAGCTTTGTTGGGACGAGCGCCCCTCCTGTCCATGAGGACAACGATTTCGAAGTCGAACTGAGACTGACACAGGGAGTCAGCTAGAGTTGAGCCCTTTTTCTCCCTAAATGCCAGCTGTTTAAATCATTTCCCCGATAATCACTAGACTGGAGAGAGCGAGAGGTGCTGGGCAGCTTTTTGTTCTTGCTCTACACCTAGTTCAGCCAATGAATCGAAAATCCAGCCTGGATTTTTTTTTATTTTTATCACTGTGCTATAAAATAACGCTGTACAGTGCATATACCCGGACAGGCGCACGCACACTCCCTGCAGTCTTTGCTGGCAGGGCACTGAGCAGCTATGCCTCATAAACGGGCTGATTTGCAGGCCATTCTGTTCCGTCCTCGTCTCGTTTAACAAAGTGCTGTTGTGCTATTGTTACCGCAGGAGGGAAAACATGAAAAAATGTCACAATCGCCTTCCACGCAGCGCGGCGCTGACAAATCACAGCAGTTATTGCTGCGTGTGTGTGCCATTATTGCTCGGCGAGTACGGCCGCGCGTGTGAAGTCTGGGGTTTTCGGCCTCCCGAGGGTGCTTTGGCAGCCAGGCAGGCAGGTGCGAGCGATGGGAAGCTAGGAAACGACTGGCATAGCCGTGGATTCAGCAGATGGCCTTTCACTCAGAGCGCGCTCTCCCCTCAGGTCCTCGCTTTCTTTCGCTCCTTGTTAAACACGTTACAGCTTCTGCCTCCCAGCACCTGTATGTATGTTTGAGTTGTGGGTGTTTTTTTGGCCTGCAGGTTTTTATCTGTTTCCACCGTTTGTTGTACAGTTGAGAAGAATTCTCAGCAGGTCAAGGGTCACAATCTGTCAAAGAAAATGAAAAGCTGAAAATAATCCACAGGATCCAAAATGTTACAGCATAAATTCATTCTGTTTTTCAGTGTAACACAAAACATAGATTCACTGACCAACAAACAACAGAGCGACGCAACACAATTCCTGAGCAGAGTTTTGAATAAGAAGCATGAAAACCAAAAGTGAGATGTCGTTACGGCGATGCTGATTCCAGCAGAAAGCTTTCTTGCCAACAGCTTCAGCTCCTTAACACAGTAGCGCGTCCTGTCGACGTGCGTAAGCTCTTTTACCTCCGCAGCGTCTGTTGCGCGGCCCGGGGTTATTCTTAAAAACTTAATGACACAAACGAGAAGAGGAAAGATGGAGAGCAGGCGGGTGGAGGGGGCGCAGCGCAGGTGAGGACGGTTTTCCACCGCCAAGCACGGGAAGGGTTTAAATGAGCCACGTTTGCCAAATGTTACTTAGAGTATATTCGGTGGTTACTTTGCTACAGCACCAATAAAGATCTGGCGGCCAAGGGATTGTGGGTATAACAATCTGGGAGAAAGCAGGCCAGCGTGGGAGGACGGTGACGTGTGTAGTGTCATTAGGCAGGTTTTTATTTGTCCTTGGCGCTTCGAGCCAGCACAGAATGCCCACAAAGCAGCTTGCAGAGACGCGACGCTACGCTAGGTGCCGCAGGTGCGAAACTGTTTCGCGCGTGCTTTATGCAAATGAGCAGATGTTGCAGCGAAATTGATCGAACGTCCGATAAGCGCCAGACAAATGCAAAAAAAAAAAAAGGGTCTACGGGGACGAGATTTTAAAAGTTTATGGCGTATTTAAATGCGTTTGTCAGCTCCGCGCGCACGTACGCAACACAGGCAGACATGTTGGGCTCAGGACCTAATCGAGTTGTGTCGGTGCTGTAACATCGTTACAGGCATTAGTTTCACACTGAATATAAAGATACACTTCACCTAGCGATGTGGATGACACGCTCCTCTGCTCTCGCTCTCTCTTCACACCTTCTCTCCTTTGACCTTCTCACCCGGTTGTTAAAAATGCAGCTACATTACACCAATTACCACATCTCACATTACCCCTTGTCCTCCTTTCCTTTCCTTTCCTTTCCTTTCCTTTCCTTTCCTTTCCTTTCCTTTCCTTTCCTGTCCCTTCCCCTTCCGTTACCACTCTCTTTAATGAGCGGCAGCTAAATGAAATGTTTCCAAACAGGGCGTTAATGAAAAATAGACAGATTTATTAGTCATAACTCTTGGGCTAATCATTTCCCCTTCCTAATAATTAGCCCGAGCTGAGTAAATCTTTTTACACTGTGGTCACAGCGTGCTGAGCCGGTGCCAGACATGTCCAAGACGGAGAGAGCGAGAGAGGACTAGAAAGCAACACAGTAGTGATCCTGAACGCTCTATTACAGTCAAAGTTAGTTTTTTTCATGCTGTTTTGACTCATGAAAACAGCGTGAAGACTTAATGTAATTAATTATCCACAATCAGCTTCTATACACATCATCGTTTATTAGCATGCAAGCAGTGAACGTTGTTTTTGTTTTCCAAGTTTGGTGCACGAGGCTTAATTTCGCTGCGAAATAACAAGACGAGACTTTGTCCCATTGATTTGATTCACGGTAATTATTTTTTATTTAATAGCTTGATATTAAATAGAATCACGATTATCATGAGTAATGACGAGAGCCGACACCCACAGCGGGTGTGGGTGTGTGTATACGCTGTATGTCTGCGAGCTGAGGATAGATGTGTCATTTCATTGTGTCATGCCGCGGGGGTGACTAATGATTTACTGATTTCATTTTTCTAGTCATTCTGATTAGCAGTGGGAAAATAATGTGGAGAGGCAGGAAATGAAACGGGAGAGGAGAGAGGGGAAGGAGGAAGGCGAGAGGAGAAGGGAGGAACACAAGGCTCATTTTAGCCTCCACGTCTCACCCTCTGACTCCTCCTTGTCTCCCAGTGTATCAATTCCTAGTCTCCTGCAGCGTCTAATCCTATAAAAGGTGTCCAGTCATATAAAACAAGCAGGGTGATAGCACACACTTTATTAGCTCTGTTCACATCGCAGTCTAACATCAGTACAAGGTTATTCACTCACATCTCTCTGCCTGTGTCACTAACACACGGCTCTGTCTCTGCTCTGTCTGAGCTCTGCCCCACTTTACCACTGCCCACATTTACCCCATTCTCTCCCCACGGTGCTTCAAATGCGTCATCAGAGGACATAGGAGTAATTCTCTTATTACGCATCATTTATTATCAGCTCTGCCCGGTGCTGGCGATGTTTTCTCTCCCTAACCTGGAGTCAGACTGAGGGGAAACGCAAGCCGAGATCCAGCCTGAAGCGAATAGACCAATGAATGAGGGGGTTGCGTGTTTTTTCACCCCTTCCTAGGCCAGAGCTCTGGAACACCTGCGTGGGATCTGGTGTCATGTTAGTTGTGCTGTAGAAATCAGGCCTGAGGGCGGACATGTTTAGAATTATCACTCTGTCTCTTCAGCCCGTGAACATGATGTCTGAGTGGTTGCATCATTCTGTTTTTGCAGTTTTGTCCATCACCTGATGGAGGAATAGTCTCTGTGTGAGTTTCACGTGTTCGCGTTATGTAACCTCTGTTTTCCTTGGTTTCTTCCCAGGGTAAAGTGAACTGAATGATATTTTTTGTTTGAGTCCTGTTTCGCGTGCGCCTTGTGACGGACTGTCTGTGTCTTCCACTCTGTCGCTCCTTCACAGCTAACGATCTGAAGCCGCGCTTGGTGACTGACGCGTCTCTGTGTGTTAATCCGTCCGTCAGCTCTCTATTTCTGTGGCTTTGTCTATTTCTAGTCTGCGAGAGCGTTGTAATTTGCTGCTGCGCCGCTGGTGTTAATCCTCCATCCAGGATTCAGCCTCCCTGCCCCTCTTTGTATCAGTTTTACATCTCCCTCCTTTTTTTATTCTACCCTCTTCTTCTTCTTACGTCTTCTGTTGGCTCGTGTTGTTGCAGCACCGAGGCCTTTTCTGTCCACGTCCCCCTGTGTTATGTGGAGTTTCTGTTCCTACGGCTGCCTCTCTTTCTCTCTCCTCACTCTCCCCGTTCGACTGATTGCTTGTTAGTTGGTATGCAGGCTTGGACCCCCCATTGTGTGTTCTTGTCTGTCAGCACTCTCTCTCTCTCTCCCTCTCTCTCCTCGCTCCTTCCCTCGCTTCCCTTACTTCTCTTTATTTCAATCAAATAACAGCGAGAAAAGAAGGAGGATGGAGGATAGATAACCGGATGAAAGCAAGAGAGAGAGAGAGAGACAGAGGATGTGTAGTTTGGTTTTTTTTTTTTATTATTTAAAGGCAGAATTAAGAAAGAATAAAACACCCGAGCAGCAACAGACTGAAAGGGAGAGGAAAGTGGGGGCGGGGCGACAGTAATATATGGATGGAGTTCTGTGAAGGTGGAAGCTTGCTAGAATGACAAATGGGTCTCGAGTGACAGAGTATTATATTAAAAAGTAAATTGATATGCAAATGTGGAGTGTGTGGCTTTGGAGGACAGGGATAGCCTGTTGTCCTCACTGAAGTGGAACAGAGAGAGAGCAGACAGAAAGGTGAGAGCCCCGGCTGTGATACTGATATCACAGCCCATTAGTGTGTGTGTGTGTGTGTTTGGATGACTAGTGCAGGTGTGTGTACTTTAAGTGTGTGTAAATATCTGCGTTGTGTGTTTCCGGAGCGGAGTACAGGTCTTTTCTTCTCTCCTGCTCCAGTTCAACAGTGTTTGAAGGCTCGCTGTAAAGTAAATACCCGCAACGCCCTAATCAATAGCCGCTCACCCACAGTCGTCACGTCGTGAGAAGAGCCGCTGCACAAAACTAAAGTGCAACCGCAAAAGCCATAATGAGGTGCATCGCAGCCAGAGCCTCTCCGTCAAATTCCAACATCGTGCTGCCGATTTGTTAAAACACCAGATTTGGACCTACGGGCTGAAGTGCGCTCTCAGGCCAGAGAGGGTTAATCAGTTAAATGATCCAGCCCGTCTCGTGTCAGTGAAGGCTTTTTGGATGAAGTGAACCACAACTACTAAGAAAATATATAAAAATCTCACCACAAAAAAGTCCAAAGCAGCCGTTTCCAAGCTCTTTCACGTATCGCATGATGCTCATCATGCTGTCAAGCGGTTCTAGATGCTCAAATGTGAATTTCAAAATACGCCCTGACTTGAACAGTTTGGATGGAAAGTTCAACACGATCACGTTGCTTAACACAAGCTTAGGAACATAAATCATGTTTCAGACAGCAGGAGAGAACGTTTTGACAGTAGAGTTTTCTCCCATAGGTTTAGTGTGAATGTTGCCAATTTAAATAAATCTTTGCTGCAAAACCTATTTGGTATTTAAATTTAAATCAATGTGAATCAAGCTAAATAAGCGTATTAGTGTAATAGTAACTAATATGTGATAGTTGACCCTTTAGGGAACAGACACAGACACTGATCAACCAGAAAAATAGGCCATTAACATGGATTAACTGCAAGTGAGAATAATACATAAAAGTGTTTGATTATACTAAAAAACAATTTGCTCTGGTGTGTTTTGGTGTCACTGCCATAAGTTGCTGGTTGTAATGTGCTAAAACTGACATAAATATAATTATTAAAACCACACTTGGCTTCACCATGTCCACAGAGGCTGCAGCAAACAAATTACAGGTCAGCTGCGTGTAGTTGAAGGTATTAAATGAAATATTGCTTTAAAACACACACACACACACACACACACACACACACACACACACACACACACAGTTTCTCCGTTGTCAGGGGAGAAACAAAAGCTACAGCCATGTCAGGTTTTGGGCCATGTTTAAGACTGCAGCGCTAATGATTCATGACATTTCTAACTGCAGAGGAGAAACAAGTCGCTGTGTAATTACTATGGAAATGTGTTTCCCATCAGACACACACACTCATATGCAGCCATGCACCAGTGCAGACACACACAACAATAAAACACACATCCAGCAGTAATGAGGAAAGTTTTTTAGTTGTTTTTTTTTGCAGAGCATGCACACATGCTCACATCTGCGTCTGCGTGGGCGCGGGCCCTCGCGGGATTATCACACTTGGAGCAGAGGTGTGACCCACGTCCCTATTCCCCATATGTTCGGGACACATGCCCTGGAGCGTGTGTGTGTGTGTGTGTGTGTGTGTGTCAAGGGGGTAATGATAGTCCCTTGGTGTTCCCTCAGCTTGAGCCCAGCTGATAACCAGGTGGAGTCCTACCCCCCCCCCTTTAAATAGCAGCAACCAGTCTCTACCCGTGTGTGTGTGTGTGTGTGTTTTATTCCCTCGACGGCTTATTGATGTTTGGCTTACACCATGCATTCAGCTATGTAAACTCAACACCAGGATTAAGCACCAAGTGACGGATCAACTGAGCCTAGTGAGGCCCCACCTTGCTCCATCTCTGATGCCGCGCGTCTCTCAGTATCTCTTTGCTATATTATTTTTTTCTTTATTAAATCTTGGCTTTCTGTTTCTTCCCGTCCCGCCTGTCCTCATCTCGACTGCTTCTTTAAATCATGTAGTTTGTTGCTCTTCCCAGTTACTCGTGGCTCTAAGCCAAAATCAATTTGCTTTCGTGGTGAACAGGCAGATGGACGGTCGCTACTTTACCTGAGCAGTGCTCAGAGAGGAGTAAAAGAGAGAGAGAGAGGGAGGAAAAGCTTGGATGCCACATAGTATTTATGTTGGGTTTAATATCTCATTATATGAAAATGATGTGAAACAGTTTCGACAATTTATGTTTTTTGGCCTCAAATGTTGTCGCTGAATTTAAAAGAGCTGTAAATTTCACCAACGGTTCTGGGTGAGTGGAGGCTGGAGCTTTACAAAGTGGAAAAGGAAAATACACTCGTGACTCTCCAACACACATGCATGCACATACATTACCCAGCATTCCTCTGTGCGGTCCGTAAAGCAGGTTTAACACTTCCTCGCAGCTGGGCAGCAGGATTGAGCTTGATCAATCCGTCAATACTTCGCCTTGATCCTTGCACTGAGGGTGCGCGCGTCCTCGCATGTTGGAGGGTCTGGTTAAAGGCCAGGGGAGCGTGCGAGGAGCGCTCTAATGCGCAGGAGCATCTGTGGCTCACTCTCATTCGTTCGCTCGACCTCAGGCGCGACAGCTTGGAGGGAAGCGCCGATTAGAGAAGCAGTAGAAACAGTTAAAAAGAGAAATTGATTGTTGTTTTTTTTTCCCCGAGGCTTCTCTTAATTAGAGAACAGGGCGTGTAGAAACACAAAGAAAGCGACTGTAGATAAGCGAATACGTGCAGTTGTTCTAAGTCTCAGAGGCATTTGTGTTATGAAAATATCAGCGCAGTTCTGCATTTCTTTCCAGGCACTGTGGATATATTAAAGCCAAGCAGGATCCTGATGAGGAGAAGATGCAGTTCCAGCACGGCCGAGGTAAAGACAAGCGCACCCACTCGCACACGCCCTCACCAATATACGTCCAATCAAACGCTAGTCTTTAAACCTCTGCCTGCAGTGAATCCCATCACTTCCTGTATTTATGGATACTGTACATTACACAACAGCAGAAACACGCACAGGGAGAAACCTTGAAAATGACAGTGTACAGACAACATTCATACTTTGTTTACACACCCTCAGATGTATCATAAGAAGACAGTCAGAGCTGCAGAACAGCAACAACCCAACCATTTCACACTTCCCTGCACAAATGTTTGCTGGCGAAGCAAAGCACCTTATGGGTTCCTGTTAAAATTATGAGTCACTTTAACACCGTCGCTAACAAAGTAGTTATGTGTTCCATTATGTAACCGTTTGTAATGTCACTCAAACGGAGCACCCACACGCTAGCGCCCGTGCAGTCGCGCCGAGAAGGAAGCCGCGTCTTGCTTAACACCGTAATCGTGTAGAACAAAACGTTCACGTGTGCAACCATCTCTCTCCCTGTTTCTGCGCTTTCCCACGCTTGAAGTCAAGCTTCCAGGCAGCAGGACCTACATCCATCCTCACACTTATGAAGATCCCAACCAGGCTGTCAGAGACTTTGCCAAAGAGATTGATGCTTCCAATATTCGCATAGAAAGAGTCATTGGAGCTGGTGAGTTGGCAGTAAAGAGAGAGGTGGACTATATTAATAACTCACAACAGCTGTGAAATATTACCTTTGGTAAATTTCAATGAAACATGTTCGGGGATTTGCATAAACTTTTCCAAGGCTACTGAACAATAAATATACAGCATGTGTAAAAAAAGTCAAGAGCTCTTATTGTCTGCCAGGAGGTTTTAACGTTACATTTTTTAACCTCCGCGTGTGTAGGAGAGTTTGGGGAGGTGTGCAGTGGTCGGCTGCGTGTGCAGGGAAAGAGGGAGATCTACGTGGCCATCAAGAGTCTGAAGGCAGGATACTCCGACAAACAGAGGAGAGACTTCCTGTCCGAAGCCTCCATCATGGGACAGTTTGACCATCCCAACATCATCAGGCTGGAGGGCGTCGTCACCAAATGTGAGTGTCTTGCAGCACGCGGGTGGACGGATGATGTAGTAAGTGTGCGTTTGTCTGTAACACACCTGTGTGAGACGCAGCCGAGCTGCTGATGGTGGTGGTGACCCTGGATCAGATAAAAGCGCCATTGTCATGGCAACACACTGATGACGCATGGCAGTCATGTGAACGGTGGCTGTCTGTCTCTCAAATGGCCACTTGTTTACTTCACATGATGATGTTGGGGAGTGAGAGAGCGTGTGTGCGCTCGTGTAGGCGAGACAGACACGGGCCTGCTTCAACAAGATACTGTAGCTGATTCGTTATCGCCGGGCCTCTCTCTCCTTCTCTCCATCCATCCATTCTGCTCTCGCCTCATATCCCTACTTCACTGGCTTCGCTTTTTCTTTCAGTCAGTGTCCATCTAATCTTTTTATTCAATCTCTCACCATTTTCTTTCACTGACTGTCTTGCTCACTCAGTCTCACTCTCCTCTTCTCGCTCTCTTTGTCCTTCTTGCTGAATGTTCCACTATATCAAAACCAAGCCAGCTCCATTTGAACACTAGGCGCTCTGGTTTTAGATGATGGTCTTTTGTTGATGCTTCGTCTGCGTGCGGCCGCTCAGGGTTTAGCTCATCAGAACTGAACTGAGAGCTGCACAGTGAGCCTGGTCCTGTCGTTGCCGTTATGGCCCAACACGAGACATTTACTGTGTAGTGCTTACCACTGTGGACATAAATCCATTTAGCCGCTACCTGACAAAAGGCCCCGTGGTTGTTGTTAGTCTGGCAACACGTGACGTTCTGCACAGTCAGAGCATTTGACTCCCAAAAACAGCTGCGGACCTTTATGTTTAAATGCACTTCCACGTCAGGTATCTCAGTGACATCATTCTCATCTTCGTCCTCGCTTCCGCTTCGTCTGGTTATGCAGATGTGTGCAGGAGCCCACGGACGAGAGGCAGAAAGGAGTCGGCACAAAAACGCAGCTTCGTAAACATGCGGGCAGGAAGAGACACACACGCACCTTCAGTCCATCGCACACACCGGTGGCGAGCGGCACTTAGGCCAACAACAAAAGAGCAAATGCATATGCATGGACTTTTATCATGAATATTAATAATTCATAACGTTAATTGGATGTGTTTTTAGACTCATGAATATGCAGGAGAGTGCATATTAAGAATGAAACCCCACCGCATTTCTTATTCATTCCCCCTCACTCTATCGTTTTCTCTCTCTCTCTTTGTCTAAATATTGCTTTGTATGTAATAACTTTGACCTTTGCTTGGCAAGATTGAGGCGGTTTGGAGAAGAACTACAGCAACAAGCTAAATCAAATGTTGTTTCGCTTACAGGCAGACATTTTGAAATAATTATGGCACTTGACTCTCATTCTCACAATTGCTTTATTCTCTAAATTCAAGAGTTTCTGCTAAATCCAATAGCGAAGCTGGCAACAGTAAACAGTAGAGCATTTCACATAATGCTGTGTTGTTGTGTTACTGCTACCGTGTGAGTCCTTCCACTTTTACACGTGTTTCCTTTCTCCCCTCTCTCCTCACCTGTCTTCACGGCGCATTGAGGAGCTGATAGAGCCCCTCAGAAACAAATCTCACTAGCGGAGCAGTAATTTCACAGGTCGCAGCTCAGGGTGTGCATGTGTGAGCGAAGGGGGTGAGAGTTGAGATGGGTCAATAATTCCTTCAGGCCTTTTTTGCGCCTGCACCAGCTGGTCCCTTCACGCCGCCCTCCGTCTAATCGGGCGGCTTGACCCTGACTGCTCTGGGCTCAGGTGTGTTAGATTGGATTGCATAGGTGTAAGTAGCAGCCGAATCAGCAGCGGTAGTAGGAGTAGTTACGCTGGGAGTAATTGCAGCAGTGGGAGCAGTGACATTAATAGCAGGAGTAATGATACTGTAGTAATGCTTACGATTGTGCAGCGAGGACCACGCAGTGTTTGTGGAGCTGCAGCATCATTACTTCTGCTACTTTTTCAGTACTGGGGGCAAAAAACACTCGTCTGATGGTGTTCGTGGTGGGAACAATGTGTTGTATCACATCCACATCTTAATGCGGCGTAATTATCAAAATAATTAATGATTTGGCCCATTGTTCTATAATATGACAACATAGAAAAACACTAATGTTGCAGGGAAACAAGAATCCAGTAGTGTGAGCAATTTAGTAATGGAGTTGGGAGGTAGTGTGTAGTAGTATTAACAGACATGGACTGTGTGTGTGTGTGTGTGTGTGTGTGAGCCTTCAGCCCATGTCGTGCGCCGCGCTAATAACCTCCTCTGCTGTCTGTCACCTGATTGTTGCTATTGTCATGCTAATCAAAGTGCCACACGCAGAAAAAAGAGGGGGGGGGGTAGATCTTTCTGTTCTCTATCTGTCTTTCCACACATCCGAAAAGTGCAGCAATCTACCCCTTCTTTCATTTCCACCCCCCAAGCTCCCCCCCTCCCCCGTCCATCTCCCTATCTTCCCCTCATCTCCCTCGTTTTACCAATCCGTCCTTTATGTGTTTTACAATCACTGCAACAATCGGCTCATTTGGAAAACCCTCAATTACCGAGCGCCATCTCATCTGGCCACATTAACCCCCCTCTCCCACCAACACACACACACACACACACACACGTACAGCAGCTCTACAAAGGTGCTGTAACACTAGCAAATGTGCATGTTTTTCCCCCACTCATCGTCTTCTTGATAAAAACTAGTGATTGTGTCATTGTGCAACGAACAATAAGTGTTTCGATGTTCCCTGTTATGTTGGAGTGTTTCAAATTATTCCCATTTTGAATACGTATGCAGATCTGGAGATTGGGCTGCAGACACACACGAGGACGTAGAAACTAGAGAAACAGGCGATGGAGGCTGTGGGATGCATTGGAGAAGTGGCGAATCGTTGGATGACAGATACAAGAGTTGGGAAATGAGGCGGGTGGGGGGGGGTGAGGTGAGCTTTCAGGAGAGGGCCAGATACAGAACATGAGGGGAGAGATGCTGAGGAGACAAATGTGAGGAAATGAGAGGAGATGAGAACGCGAAGAGGGGAGGAGGAGGAGAGGTGAAGTGAGGAGAGGAGATAAGGTTATTGAGTTTCTGTCTCTCTGTTTCTCCACACCCTCACATGGCGCTTCCCAGAACAGAGATCTGCGCTGTGTTAAAAGCATCGTATAATTTCGTTCAGACCCTTAACATTAATCAATACAGCAGTTATTTCATTTTCTCGTTTGTACCTTGTGCCGCCTCGTTCAATAACGAGGTAATGCGGCCCACCGGGCGCACGCGATAGCCACTTACAATGTCGTTGTCCAGATGTATACAGAGTCTATCGCTTTCATTTACGCTCGCGCCCACACACGCAGAGAAGGCCTCACATAATGTAATTCAGCAGATCTAGTGTACATACAGTGCGGTCGGCACTCGTAATTCGCAGGCTGGCACACGTGGAGCCTAAATGACGCCGGCATCATCCGGCAGAAACACTTTCTATACTCTCACCACGTGACGAGCTGTGAAAGGAGCAAGCTCCTCTCAGATCCGTTCCTGCCTCCACCTGGCAGGAGATCAGCGCTCAACTCCACACCGAGAAGTGTTTTAGCTCTTATTTCTGCAGGCGATGAAAGGCGGTGAGTTCAAATGAATATGAACGTGATTAGTTAATTACGTGCTTTCACGGGGGCATCGAGGCTCCGTCCTGTGTGCGTGTGCGTGAAGCATGCGGTGAAGTTTGCAGCAGGCGGTGAAAGGGCCTCGTTTGTTCGTCCGTCGAGTGTTTGTGTGTTTGTAAAATAAAAAGAGCAGACAAAAAGCTAGTAAGCCAGCGCGTGTGGCTGCTTTAATGGCAACCTCTGATGTCTCTCAGAGCGGCCCAGATAATGCTGGGTGGCAGGTGTCCAGATGATGGCTGCTGATAGCGCGCGTCACTTCATGCCAAGCTCGTGCGCTCTTGTAACCCGAGACAACAGGATGAATGTGTTTCATTGAGTCTCTGGCTTGACCGCATCCAACGCTGTGGGCCTGAAGGTAATATTCTCCTCTACTGCTAACCTACAGTTCGTGGGCTCACACACACACACACACACACACACAGCATACAAACACACACCGGAACGCATAATTGGTTTCCAGAGCTAGTTCTTTATAGCTGTTTTCCATTTCATGGCTGTCTACTTTGTAGAGTATGACATATACACGTATGTCTGTCTATTCTTTATGGCTGCACACGGCCGCATATTGGATAACATACGTGTATTCATATTTGCGGGTGCTGTAATCCCAGGCACATTTGCTAACCCTGCACCTCAGCCCGAGGCTGTGAAATATCAGGCGTCCTCTCGGTCAGGCTCTGTCTCATTAACTCTCAGATCTGCTGCTGGGAGACAATATGCACACAAACGACGGATGTTCGGCTCCGATCGCAGGCGAAATCGGGTGGTCGTCCCTCCTCGATCGCTGAGCCCTGACACCAGCTCGCTCGCTCTCTCTCTCTCTCTCTCCTACACACACAGAGCAACACACAACCAGGGCCCAGTGTGGAGATAAATGTGACCAGCAGTCCTCACCCCCAGCAGAAGAAAATCCAATTCTCTTTCACTTTTATCCCTGAGACTAATGTTACTGTCAAAGACGACACCACCACCAGAGACCAGGCGACTCTGCTTGTGTGTGTGTGTGTGTGTGTGGGTGTGTGTGTGTGTGTGTGTGTGTGTGTGTGTGTGTGTGTTTTTCTGCAGTGAGATAGTGAATTCATTTAAGGTGATGTATTGCTGTCTTTACCTACAATCTCACTGTAGGCCTCAGTGGTGTTCATTCCTGTTCTCCTATGACAAGCTTTTTGACCCATCCTCCCTTGCACCTTCTGCTTCCGTCCGTCCTGTTCCCCTCCATTCCCTCCTTATTCCCTTCTTTCCTCATCTCCTCTCATCCACTTTTCTTTTCCCCTCGTCTTTCTTGCGTATTTATCTTCCATGGAGTGCGTTTAATGTTTAACTTTTGTGTCTCTTTTGCCCCCTACTCCACACTATCTCCCGGGTGTTTTATGAGGAGCCCTCGTCTTCTTCTTTGTTATCCCCCTCTCGCTCTGCCTTTATCTCTCCCAGAGGTTTTTTTTTTTCTTTTTCTCCCAGCATCTCTGAGGTCTGATTGTGAAAAATGTGACCTATTCATCACAGCTGACATGGTCTGTGTTTACAAGGCACAAACACCGTCATTTTGTAACTGCACGCTGCATGTTCGTCTGTGATTGGCTCGTCTGTAGGGGGTGGTGTCTGGGGAGAGCCCCGTGAAACAGGGGCGACTGCTGTGGGGTTTTGTTGTTTTTATTTCTTTTGACGTGAGGGCGTATGTGCATTTGATTGCAGGTACTTTGTTAATAATTTGTAAGCCCCACCAGATGTCATGCAGGGGACCCATCGAGCGCGAGCTCTGTCAGTCAACCACCCCATCATCACACGCTCGTGCACATGAACACACACTCGCGCAGGTGCAGGTGCGCAGCGGTCTGACCACCCCCCCCCCCTTCCCCTTGTGGCTGATTAGTATTCATGAGATCTCAGGAGGCCGCCTTTAACACACACACACGCACACACATTGTGGCGGATTGGTCCATTCTAATTATCTCCTGGCGTTTATGGAGAGGGGCTGATTAGAAGCTGTCAGTGTGACTGATGACGAAATGCCACGTTATCCCCCAGAGAGGAGCAGAGAGACAGACAGAAAGGCTGACCACAGCTGTGGACTCCGCTGCTCCCCGCTCCCCACCTCTTTATAGGGGGCGTCTTTCTTTCTTCGCTTTGCTGACTCGCTAACGACGGCCTTGTCGTTGTGTCTCTGTAGGTAAGCCTGTGATGATCATAACGGAGTTCATGGAAAACGGATCCCTGGATACTTTCCTCAAGGTGAGTCGCGGCTCAGCTGGAAGGAAATACGGCTCTCACATCCCCTGCCCCGGTCTTCAAGGGCCACACGTCTTCACAAGGGCCATGTGAAAAATGATGTCCCGGCCGTAAGGTGTTTAAAATTGAAGAGTCTATTCCTCCAAATCCCTGTACGGGACACAGTCCTTCAAAAAATATATGAAGGCCCCTGACTTTCATCTCTAAAAGTTGGAGAATTCAATCTAGGACTGTTGGCTTAACTTAAGTTAACACACACGCTTTCAAATACACACTTTTTGTTCAAACTTTGAACTGACACAGATCCACATTATTACCACATATGAAATGCTGTCATTATATTAAACAGTGTACACACCGTACGAAGACACTAAATAGACTAGAAACATTCATCCCTCTCTACGTGTTCATTATAAAATGCTTTTTAGCGTCTGAGACAGAGGAAAAACATTGGTTCAGTACAATGAAAATGAGCTTGGCTGTTTTCTAAAGGCGATTTGTCGAGTAAGTGATGAAAGAGTTTCAATTCATGCCAGTCTATTACAAAAATGAGAACCGAAAAGCAGAATTTACTCAAGGTTACGCTGAGCATCTTATCAGGGGACAGATTTAAAAATCAAAGCAGGCTGTGGAGATCTTACTTTGTTGTTGAGATCTGTGTTGTGACAAGAATTAGAAGAGAATTGATGTTTTTAAGGATTTATTCGTGAAACAGAAGTAGAGACTGCAAAGACATTTTTATTATATTCCTTTTGGTGAAGGCGATTTGAATGTAATCTAATGTGAGGACATACTAAATGTGGATCATGACTGGCCAACATTCACTTTTGATTTTGTAGAGTAGTCCTGTATTGGGTTGTGCACCCACCCACACAATGAACGTCCCCCTGATTCATGCTGGGAGTTGTTTGTCAGCCAGTGAAATCACCGCAGTGCTCCGAAGCCATTAAGCCTGTGATGATAGGCCCATCGCTAAATAGACACCGATCCCATCAGCAACACTGAAGCAAAATGAAATGAAATCTGACAGATTAAAAAAATAGCTGAAGCGTGATGTCCCAGACGACACACAAACTCGCACAAACACACACAGCACATGCATGTTGAGTGCCGCAGCTCGCGTTGTGCTTACGGGTCGTAAAGCGCGTCCGCAGCGGCTCAATGTAATTATGGAATCGCTTTTATGGCTTTTACAGCTCATCCGTGCTTCTAGCATCCATATGTGTCTTTAATTATGCTGACCATTTATTAAGCAGCTCTCCCTCAGAAATAACAGAACCACACCACTACACCACACGGGGAAGCACCGGACCTCTCGCAGTCTTCCTGTCACTCTCTATCTACACTTTTATCCTGAAGTTTCATGGATGAACAATTTCAAAAATTCGCCAAACAAAAGTCTCATTTTCTAATTGTCTTCATCTCCTTGTCTCCGCTCTCTTTTCCCTGCCCCGGCTCCTCCTACCTGGCAAGGCACTGTGGTGGGCAGATTGATAGAGGAAGTCTGTAGGTTTGTTAGACAGTCCAATCAATCAGCATCTCACAAAACCGCCGGCTAATTAACTTACTCCACAGCTGCCGAGGGAGAGAGAAAGAGAAAGAACGGTGGAGGATGGGGGGGCACACAGATGCAGAAAGATGAAGGAAGATGGATAGATAGATGGAGACTGAATCAAAGTAATACAGAGTTGTCTCTCTCTCTCTCTACGGCGACTGTGGAGAGACAGAGATGGATGGAGCGAACAAAGAGACAGAGGGAAGGAGAGATGATATAGAGGAGAGAGGGTGACTGATAACACGGATGGCTTTTTAACGGGGACTGTTGGCCCTGGGCTGAAATAATTGGCATAGGAAGGTGAGCTGGACCGCCATCGATCAACAGGCTCAGCTCTTTGCCAGAGACGGCTCAAATCCAGTGCACTCTGCTTGGGCACACGGTCGGTGTTAGGGAGGAAAGTTTTGTCTGCTCTGTCAGATCCAATCCTCAGCGAGCAGGATTTTTATGTGATCCCCCATTGATCCCTGGAAGCAGAAATTCATCTCTCGCTCGCCGACCTCCAGAGGGAGGTCAAAGCGCAGGGTTAGCGGGAGCTGGAAGGGATTCAGAGGCTTGCTCAGGGACACTTCACAACCGTGGACCGCTGCCAGCGAAGGTTGCTCCAATTCTCGGTTGAACCTTTACTTTCAGCTGAGGTTGTTGAAGCGGGCCCGGCGCTAATCACTATGCCGCTGCTGCTGCAGCTCAACGTCAGCGTTTACACTGCGCGCTGTGTATTAATCGGCGTTCTCCCTGTGTGATCCGTCAGAAACACGACGGCCAGTTCACGGTGATCCAGCTGGTGGGGATGCTGCGCGGCATCGCCTCAGGTATGAAGTACCTGTCGGACATGAGCTACGTTCACAGAGACCTGGCGGCTCGAAACATCTTGGTCAACAGCAACCTGGTGTGCAAGGTGTCCGACTTCGGCCTGAGTCGGGTTCTGGAGGACGACCCAGAAGCTGCCTACACAACAAGGGTAAGACACACAGTGCAGGAGCCTCACAGGCTGAGTTTGTCACAACAATACGGACCTGAAATCATAGCATATTCACACACTGACCTCGACAAATGACTGGTGACACGAGCATGTACTGTCCACAACATTAAATGCATGCACAGGCTGGATGCATACACTCCTCCTCTTTTTCTCCATCACTCTTCTCTCTCGGAGCAAAGAAACCCGAACGTCAATGAGTTGAACCACTGTGGAGTAACTCGCCTAAAATGCCCACAAGGATATGGCATTATTCATATTCATAGGAAGTGTTGGGGATGTTATTTTTAATATGGCATTAGCATTGCCCAGGGAGGAGTGTATCAGCCGTTGACTGCTCTATCGTATTCACACTCCCACTGATGTCAGGAGACCTAGATGGAGAGCTGCAGGCGTGGAGAGGGAGGAGGGGGAGAGAAAGGGAGAGGCCATCACAGAGATGGGGAAGAGGCAGAGAGAGGAGTGGATATCAAATAAGACTGAGAACTAGGGAGGCCGAGGGAGGGCGAGCAGGGGGAGATGGGGAAGGATCTACTGAGAACAGTCGAGATAGAAGAAAAATG
The DNA here is from genome assembly GCA_030770545.1 of Macropodus opercularis. Lineage (NCBI taxonomy): Eukaryota > Metazoa > Chordata > Actinopteri > Anabantiformes > Osphronemidae > Macropodus > Macropodus opercularis. The sequence goes on from CM061105.1 coordinate 6,019,383, forward strand.
AAGGAGGGTTGGACACGGGGTGGTGGTAACAAAAGTACAGTGTCTAGCGACTTACCAGCTTTGTCTTTTATTTGACTTTGAGCAAGCGGAGATGGGGGATGCTGGGTGGAGCAGAGGCAGCTGCGGCATGTTAAAAAGCTAAAGCGAGGCCTATAGAGGAGCAGCGTGTGTGTAGGCGAGACGGAGAGGGCAGCCGTCTCTCACTGTCTACTGTGTCTGTACAGTACGGCCCTTTTGATCTGTGTGCCGACAACAAAGGCTACGGCCCCTTGGAAGAAGACGCGTACGACAGCAGAGGAAAGTTAAAGCTAAGGAAAGTCAAGTGCAGGGCAAGAACTCACCCGAGAGCCACGGTAACTGGGAGCACATTAGAGACGGTGCTCCTCAGGCAGCTCGGTACATTAGCGCACTCGCCGCCCTGCTGCTCTTGATGCCAGCACCTCACCAGGCGTCTCAGCAGGTGCCTGTATTGCGATTCATTTAATCAGCTCTGCTCTTGATGTATTACCGCTATTAGCCAGGAACGTAGAGCTTTTTAAATATTTACGCTGTTGCAGTCAGGTTAAAACATTAGGTTGACGGTGATGTACCGCATGCCAAGAGCGGGTTGTTGTTGTTGTTGACGTTGTGGTGAACCGTCTCCAGGGAGGGAAGATCCCCATCAGGTGGACGGCTCCAGAGGCCATCGCCTACAGGAAGTTCACCTCAGCCAGCGATGTGTGGAGTTACGGCATCGTCATGTGGGAGGTGATCTCATACGGGGAGAGACCCTACTGGGAGATGTCCAATCAGGATGTGAGTCACCACACACACAAACACAGAGGAGCCGCATCATTTATTCGATTGGATGTTAAGCTCAGCTCTTCGCTTTTCCCTGCAGGTGATCAAAGCAATAGATGAGGGCTACCGTCTTCCTGCGCCGATGGACTGCCCTGTGGTGCTGCACCAGCTCATGTTGGACTGCTGGGAGAAGGGACGCAGCGACAGGCCAAAGTTTGGACAGATTGTCTCAATCCTGGACAAGCTCATCAGAAACCCAGCCAGCCTCAGAGAGCTGGCCAACAGCTCCGTAGGGTGAGTAGAGGAAAGCTGTGAATGCATCGCTTTCGCTAATGAGCGCACAACTATCGAGGTATCGATAGGACCTCGGCACCAGTTAGAAACCCAGTGTGCTCTGCATCTCAGCAGGGAGGAGCCGTCCACCCCCGAGTTCAGTGCTCACACGGTGGACGAGTGGCTGGAAGCCATCAAGATGGGCCAGTACAAGGACAACTTCTCCAGCGCTGGATATGTCAGCTTGGACTCAGTCCTCTACATCAGCGTCAGGTACATAGAGCTGGTGCCTCATCGCTGTTCAGTGAAACGCACACAAGTCAAGAGATATTACTTTCTGCTGTGTGACATTTGAAATAGTATAACGAGTCTGAAAGATAAAACCTTAACCCTGACTTTAAATATAAATCAGAATGAAGAATATCTACCCATTGATCTTGCGAGCTGTTTATTTATTCATTCATTCTGTCGTCTTTGCAGTGAACTGGCTAAGATGGGTGTGAATCTGGCCGGCCACCAAAAGAAGATTCTGTCCAGCGTGCAGAGCCTGCAGACCCAGGGGACGCACGTTCAAGTATAACAGTTTCCTCATAAACACACAGTGAGACGGAGCCAAAATGGACGCTCCCGTGACGAGTGTCCCCACCGCACTGGAGCTGCAACGGATACTCTGTCCGCGGGCCTCCATTGGGTTTTTTTTCCGAGGCACAGTAACGTGGAGACAACACGGACGCTTGACTCCTTCACCCTCTCGCTGTTTCACCATTCTTCCCACCCTCGACGGGCACTAGCGGCTTTATTGCACACAGAGTCCCAGCGACACGCCCACCGTTGTGGAGCAAACGCGAGACACGCACCCAACAACAAGGAACATGTAGAGCATCGCAGATCATTTCACACCGTATCAGCTCAACAAAAGAAGTAAAAAAACAAAAAAAAAGAGGGTTTTTAACAGATGAGGTGACAAAAAACTAATTAGAATATTATGACCACTGTGTGTGAGGTGTACAGATGATTTTTTTTTTTTACTGTCATTTGTTTTGGTTGTTTTCAAGAGTTTAAAAAGGGTCAGATGAAATGTATATGTGTAGATATATGTTTATATGGGCTGTGTGACCCACAACCGTAGAGATGGACCTAACGTTTGTATTGGTGGTGAGGTTTATATCGTTCAACCTTAATAGGAGTTATTACCTAGTACGTGTGCAGCCCCTTCCGTTGCTCCGTGTACAGAAAGCCAGGGAACGATATGAATGTGTGGGCTGAGGGGGAACTGGACCTTTAGAGAGGGATGTACTGTAGATGTTGCTAGTTAACGTAGGCTGGAAATATGATTCCTTTAAATTGTGCATTTGACCAGGACAAGGGCTTCCCTCGTGACTGCTTTCAGACACACTTCCATTGCAACCTGACCCAGTGCACCTTTGCTCGTCTGCTTGCACTTATGATGTAACTGAGTGCCAAGTAACAGTAGAAACTGCTTAAGGTGCAGTTAGCACAGAGACGTTTTTACTCTTCCATACCCGACCGTCTGTTCCAAACGACATCGTCTATTCAGCTACAGTATTAATATATGATTGCAGTATGATGTTGTTGGGAATATCTTGCCTTCCCACGTTTCAGGCGTGTTATAGTGTTTTTGTGTAGAGGAAAGAGGCGGATTTAAAGGTCACGATTAAGGACGTGGAACTTGTTAACCGGTGTTGTGCCATGTACAGTACAGTACTCTGGAAATGTTTATGTGGGATGTGATGAAAAGGAGCGATGCAGTGGACCTTTTGATTCAGCGGTACGCAGGGTTGATTCTGAGCCGTGCCACCGGGAGAGGATATGTTTCACTCGAAGGTGATTTGTGCGTCTTGTACCGTGTCACGTTCTTGTTATCAGTCATGCCGATCTGTTTCAAACCGACACCCAGCACAAATTGACAAAAGCACTGTTTACAGCTAAAAGCAACTAAATTGGTTTGTTGGGTTTTCCTCGTGTGAAGGAAAGTGCTGCTTATCCCAGTTTTAAAGGTCTGGTGGGGCCCTTTGTGTGCACTGCATTAAAGAACTGAACCTGCTTTTAGTGTATTTCCAAATCCAATTCTAATATATATGATACTCTATAGGATCAACAGTGGCATCAAGTACAGTATGTATGATTGTATCATAGTGTAAAATATGTACAGTGTTGATTTCCAATGTTAGAATGTTTGTATTGATAACAATGATGATGACGATTATGTACTTTTATTGTGAAAAAGAGATTTCTGAAGTACTCGTTCAGGGGCGGGTCATACGGGACGAAAGTGAAGGAAGGCGCTTCGTTGGTCTGAACAGAGGAATGTAGCATGGTGCAAAGCTTGGGCTTTGATTGACAGGTGACAGTGACTGCAGTTTCCACCGTAGCGTTAGAATGAGTAGAACGGACCTTCCTTACGGAGACGCTACCAAACCCACCTTGAGCCGTAATTATATGCACTTTGAGAGCTTGTCAAATACAACAGGAGGGAGAAAGGCTGAGAAAAGGGAAATGCTCACGTCAGATACCACAAGCCTTCCTTTGTTTGTCCAGGAAGGACAAGCTGGCGTTTCTTTGCATGCTGCAGAAGTGAACAGCTTCAGCCGTGCGTTGGATCGGCTTGGATATTTAACCAGTCAACCACTGTTTGAAGAATTTCAATGGTACATCCACAACTGGAGTCAGTGAAGACTGCAAACGCGTAGAGAGGCCCAGCAGTGGTGATGCTTTGGGGGCGGGGCTTAGGCAGAGAGAAACCGTTCATTCTACTCATGCTAACTCTATGATTTCACTCTAGCGGACGGCCCTTGGCCGCTGGCCTTTTAGATGCCTTATTTACTGAGCTGTTTTTTTCTGTTGCCCTGTAGAGGCGATGTTAGGAGTAAAGTGTACTGCTCTGTGTTTGTAAGACGACCTCACATCACCACCGTGGTTTTGTAACATCCCAGACGACGCCGTGCAGCAGCACCTTCACTATGTTTTCCTGAAGCGGAAGAAAGTCATGTTCTGAAAGTATTATAATAAAACTTAAACCTGATGACCTGACAGAGATTTTTTTTTTTTTTTTTTGTTACTGGAGTAAGTGTAAGTTATAGACGTGATTGGCTTACAGTTTGTTTTCAGATGTCCATTTGACAAAGTGTCACGGCAGTTAACCGGCTCGCTGAACACTCCCACTTTGTATGTTTCAGTTTCACGTGTCCAGTCGCAGGTTCGTGTCAGAAATGTGTGTCGTCCCTTTCCTACCAGGTGTGTGTTGTGAGGCTGGGGGTGTACCTGCTGTTGACTGCTATCACGGCGTACGCGAAACGTGCTTCGCTTTCCCAGCACTAGCTTTAATTTTTGGAATACCAGGAATACTGTACATTCAGGGATGATTAGGCTCTCGCCTGGCCCCTTGTGGTAAGTCAAAAGCTACGACGCGTCCAGCCCAACTACTCACCGTTAATTTGTTATTCTTTCTTCCTGCCTTTGTCCCTCCTCATTCTCTCTCTCTCTTTCTTTGGCCAGCGCACAACGCTTGTTTGTCTCATGCCAGTTTCCTCAGCGTTGCTTGTTGTATGCATTCTACTGTCTTTCATGTTGCTGTAATAAATATGCTAATATTTCTAATTTCTCACCTGACGCCTGCAGTGTAGTTTTCTTTACGCACATGCTCGCCGCGTGTTCCTGTGTCCACCTCGCGCGCACACGCACACACCAGCAATCCGCTTGCACAATTCAGAGCATAATCATACAAATATGATGGTTTAAATTTCAAAGTGTCCTCACATCAAACCATTATGAAGCACTCGTTTAATTCTTTTCTTTTTTCTTTTTTTTTTGTAATGCAACAAAGCCTGAAGGTATCAAATTTTGTTTTGGTGAGAGTCTGAGCGTCTCTGTGCATGATTGGGAAACTCGCTTGTCCCCAGCCTGGCTCTAATGGAGATAGCGGTGGTGAATTCCCATCACAACATTCTTGAATGGAAAAATATGGTCTTCCTGCAGCCACATCTTCATTATGGTGGCGTGTGTGTGTGTATGTGTGTGTGTGTGTGTCCCTTACTGGGAGATAATTCTGTCTCTGGGGAGGAGGGAGGTCAGCGACTTCTGGCCTTGGTTAACCCCTTAATGCACTGGCCCAGTGGCTGTCACTCTATGTTACAGCCATTACACCTCATTTAGCCCATCATATTGGGGTCCATATTCCCATATCGCTAGCTTCCCTGGTCTCTTGTTCATACACACACACACACACACAGAGCTACACGTACAAACAAACCCAGGTCTGTCTCCATTTTACTCTGCACCTATCTCCTCCCATTGCCCTCCTCTTAATCTGTCGACTGGCCTTGGTTGTGTGTAGCTCTGTGACCTCAAATACCCCATTACCCCCCCTCCCCCAACCTTTTTTCCACATGCAGCCTTTTTTGGAGCATATTGCCTCCTCCTGTTATCACCCGTAGGATTTCCTTTCATCCTTCACATGCCAATCCATAATTCGGAGCCTTTGTCTCCAGGTGTCGCAGCGGGGAGGACGCTGTTTCACGTATTTACTCTGGATAACGCGGAGCCAAACGCTCAGGCGATTGATGCATCATGCAGCTGCTATTGGCATCATGTGAAAAGGTCAGGTGTCCCTATGGAGAACGCTTTAAAAGGCCATTGGTGACTGATGAGCCTGTCAGGCTTGTATCACATACTGTACACACACACACAAGGTGTCCAGCTCTCACTCTGTAACTGCCTTTTTCATGCTTCCCTGCTCTCCACTCTCTCACTATGACACACACGGGCTCATGGGAAGGGTAATTGGGCCCCTCTGTCGTGTTGTCTGGTGTGGCTTAAAGTGCCCCCCCATGTACAACAACAGACATTAAAATAACACAAGAGACCAAACAGCCATAAACCCACCGTGACCTATGGAGGGTCAGCCACATGTGTAAGTGTGTCTATGTGTCCCTGGTGCCTTTTGAGACCTAAACTGATGCTCGTGTGCAAGTGAGCATCGAAAGGACAAAACCGAGACACATAGATAAAATCTGAGAGAGGAGAGGTTTCATCCGTCACCGGTCATATTCGCTGGAGTTCCTGCTTTGTGTCTCTTGATTGCATTGCGTGTATCCTGTCTAATCAAATATGGCCGAGTTCAGTCAGGCTCAGCGTCGCACACACTCGCACACATCGGTCCTCTTCTGTCTCATGAGGTTTTAGTTTGCTATCAAAGCGATTTCCTGTCTCAAATTTTCGTCAGTAATCAAAGTTCCTGATTGAATTTGAAAAGTGAGCCAGTCTCTATAAATCACATTACATGCCTCACTCCCATCATTGCTGCTCTCATCAGCCACAGGAATGAGACACCACCCTGGGTGTACATCCCCGTCGTGCTCGGTGTGTGGATGTGATGCTGATGCGCGCGCAATGAAAGAGGAGGAAAGAGACGACCCTGTTGACAGAACAGCGTTTTTTTAGTTGGACAGACAATAGAGAAAGAAAAAGTGTAGTGAAAAGATAACACACCTGGGCCTTATCGCGTGCAATCTCTTCCTTTGCATGGATGGATCGTCTGTTTTTTCTGTGCGTCAACTGGATACCAGATGTGTGGAGTTTATTATCAGTAGAGTTTAAATCAGTAATAAACCCAAGCAGAAGGTCGACTAAATTGACTTGTAAGACTCCCATATGTTTTTGCTGATACATGGAACCAATTCTGAACATGTCTAGTGCACAGATTCTGTAGGAACGCATTCATAGTGTTGCATATACAAGAGCGTTTCAGCACATCTGGCCAATCAGAGCATAGAGTTAAGTCAGGAATGTTCCAGGAAGGATTAGGCGCAAAACTAGTATGGAGAAATATATATATATATGAATATGTGAATGACTGAAGTAATGGTACATGAGCCAAGTCAGATAAATGAACAGAAAAGCATGATGAGCAGGGACACAGCTCGTGTTGGGAAACTAACAACAACTAAAATCAGGAACAGATTTTGAGAGGCAGCAGAAGCAGGTGATGAACAGAGTAAGAGGAGAATAAGAAACGAGAATAGTATAAAAATAAGGTGAAGAAAAACTCTGAGGCGCTTGGAGGAACTGAGACAATATTGACCACATACAGTAATCCCTTACAGATGTGCAAATCCCTCCTTAATGCCTGGCAGACGTGTCAGGGCTGAACTGCTTTTGGAGAACTTAAGAGAGCAAACCCGCTGCCTCTCCAGCGCTGATGAAATTATGAAAATCTAAACTTAGAGCACACGTACCGAGACCACATGCGGTGGTCTCCAGGACAGAGTGACTCATCCAGCGTGAGGCGTCACGCCCACTAGACCTACTGTAGATCCATCCTCACCCCGGCACGAACCCTCCATGTGACAGCTGACTGCTGGACGCGGCAGGATTTGCTGATGCCTGCGTGAACTCGTGGATGTAGAGCTTTTCCCACACGTGCGTGCTTTGCTTTCCTGTAATCAAAACGCCTCAAGTGTCATAAATCAAGCTTTGATGTTACAGGAAAGACTACAGAAACCGACATAAGCCCTTTACGAGCTGAGGGAGGGCGAAGCACAAGCATAAAGCGGTGTTTTCTCCGTGGGCATCGTCGTACTGCTGTCATCATTTTATTCTTTCATTTCGCCATTTGGAATAGAAGCGTTTTGGCGACGTCTTCCAGTGAACAGGCTCTTCGACTATGTCATATGTATCAAAGACGTTCAGCGGCCTCCTGGTTTATTGCAGCACGTGGAACAGAAAGTGCAAAACATTGTATTAGTTAGATGAAAATGGTTGAAATTGACGTTGAGTTACAAACGCTGTGGCGTAGGAACCTCGGCATCTCATGGTATCGTTCAAATCATAGTTTTTATGGAGTTCTGATTGTTAAAACACATGAAGGACTGAGACGGTCTTCAGTCAAAGTATTGAATTCTACTCGAAGACGGCGACGTACTGGTTTCTACTATTAAAAGACCACCTTTACTTCATTACAGTGCCTTTCCTCCCCCAGATTCTCCTCCCCCTGCTCCAGCCTGTTTGTCATCTGCATAATGCTTGCCATTGACAGGGGGGCATGTCTAGTTGGCAGTGATTGGTGGTGTTCTGCGGGGATTTGTCTGGGGACATAAGTGTAACAGAGTATGGCTGAGTGCTGCCGCTGCTTGTGTGGGTGTGTTTATGAAATTACAGGGTACGAACAGGGAAAGTTCACTTTGTGTCGAGAAATGACAGGACTTTGAAGTGTATTAAACATATGTTTCTCTGGGAGAAAAGAAGAAAAGAAACAAGACGAAGAAAAAATCCGGAATCGGCTCGAGCCTGACAAGTTGATAAGAACGGTTATTTGAGGTCAAGGGTCAATTACCCACCTAAGACGTTAGGTTAATCATCTGGGACACGTGTTTGGTTGCCTTCTAGCAATTATGTTTATTTGTTTCTTCTTTAGTTTTACTAGAAATACTAGAAACGTGCTCCCACTGCCAGCATCAAACAGAAGTACAGTTAGTCACATCATGACTTTGTTGACACAGTGTATGGAGTGAAGAATAATTCATCTCCACAGTAAGTGATGATTCTCCACGATAATGGAACTCACCAAACAAATGAAAAACACTATAGTCATTAAATCAGCTTTTCCAGTCAGCTCTCCTCTTGTGTCTACCTGGGTTTTAGTGTCGGATGTAATTTTCACAGTCTCGGGGTGGAAGACATCCCCAGCGCTGTGGAGGCAGGATGACAGACGATGCTGTGGCGCAGAACCCTGATGAGATCCAGCTCGTGTTGATATAGATGGTGGAAGTCAAACAGCAGGGAGTGATTTCTACTTCGAAGCTGCTGCAAGTCCCTGTGAGAAGTGTTTCTGTTTCTGTCCACTCTATTCATATTGTCTGTGAGGGCCTTTACTTCCTGGACCTTTGTCTTGATCTGCAGGTGTCAGTTCACTGACCTGATCTAGTGGGTTAGTGTCCCAAAAAATATAATATTTATTAATCTAATATCCCTAATAACTATGGTTACAAATAAAACCTTGAAATATTGACTGCTTATTCTCAGGCAATAAAACTTAATGCAGGGGCCAAGGAGTTGGATTTGCTTTAGAAGAACTAAAAAAAAAAAGAAAAAAGAAAACCACACACGGAAAACGAGCAGGACAGCCAAATTATACGTCTACGCGGGGGGAAAAAACAGCTGGTGGGTTGCTGCAGTGTAAAACCACAGTGGCACGGCTTGTAAAATGTCATGGAAAGCTAACAGAATGTTTGGAGGCGCACCAACTCACACACACACAACCCGAACCACAAGCCGTGAGCGCACACACTGTGAAAGCTGATGTTTGACCACACAAGACGAGTCACTAACAGACTCCAACTCGCGGTTGGTTAAAAAAAAAAAACATTTCAGTTCTTTCCGCTGTGTCGTACTCTGTTACTCGTCGATGTGATATGAGTGTTTGCATGCGTGTGTGTGTGTGTGTGTGGTTACTGTATGTGCACACGTACAGTACGGAGCATCAGTAGGCAGCCATGTGCTTACTAACAGAGCTCTGACCCAAATAACGGGGGAATTTATGAAGGCTTTTAGGCTCCCAGGCAGCCGTGGAACTAGAACAGAGAATAATGTGAGTCTGACCAAACGCTGCATCACTTCAGTTTATGTCCTGCTCTTTTTACTAGGACACACACCCGCGGTTCTTAATGATACTGAGACAGTAAACACAACGTTAATGGACGCTGGATGTGCAAAGATGTGCTCAGCTCCAAATCCACCATTATGGATGTGGAATACTAAACAGGTCGCTAAACAGGTGCGCTCACTGACAGGTACAATTATGAATTGAGATGCAACCAAAAGGAGAGACAGCGGCGTAAATGAGGGTGATGCAGTGCTAGAGCACAGCGATCATTAGTACTGCTGCTCCGCTGTGAGGCGCAGGCCCCAGGCAGGGTTAGAGGCTGAAATAGACTTTTGGCAGGTGCTGGAGAAGATGACATCTCAGCAAGACCCAAAGGACGAATTAGAACATCCCAAGTACTCATAGCTGTGTGTGTGTGTGCGCCTGGATGCATATAATCTTGTCTGCTAACCTCCTGTGGTGTCCTGGGTCATTTGCCACCATGTTTGAAGTGGAGATCCAGCTCTAAGGATCAAGCTTTTGGCATATCGCCAAGAATCAGAGCGTGTGGCGGCTCCTCTTCCCACACGAGATGTGTCTCGGTCGTCCCAAGTGACAAGTTTCTTTTAATCGTGCTTTTCTCTCTTCTCTCTCTCCCCTAATCATGTGTAGAATTAATGGCAGAGCTTCTGTATTGGACTGAATGAGACTGTGGCCAGTGAACTTTCACAACTTCCTCGCGCTTTTTCACAGGTCGTCTATTTTCCTAAGCAACACAGTCCCACACGCTCTCACACCAACGGCCCGTAGACAGAGAGCCGTGAGCAGCGCGTCAGATGGGAAGAAGAACAGTGTAACGTCATTACTGACAGTGGGATGATTTACTTAACGCCGTCCGTAGACCCACAACAGGCAGATGGAGAGAGGACGGAGGGAAAGAAAGGTGGACGCAGGGATGGAGAGACAGAAAACTGAGCCACGTGTTTTCCTCAGATGTGTCGTCGGGAAAATTAGGCCCTGCTTTCTGCTGATAAGGTCAGCTGTCAGCATTTGATTGATTTTGCATCATTAGGACGCTTACCTTAGATACACGCATGCAAAAACATATTGCGGTGTGTGACACGCTGGCCCTCCACTAAGCCAGGTGTCCGTCCATATTTACATGGATTCTACAAATCCCCCCAGAGCTCATGAGCCATGAACGTAATTACAGCACGCATCCACCCTATGGATTTACCACTTCGTCTGATAGCGAAGCGTGGCAGATGCTGTCATCATGACATATTCATTCAGACGACGTCAAGGAGCGCGCGTGGAAGGCGTGGCCTACTGCTGAGCGTTCGTTAAACGATGACGAATGGGACGGTTTGGATTGAAGGTGATATTTTATTTAGGGTCAGACGCTCTGTGTTTGGTAATGCAGCAGCCGCACTCGCAACAACATGACAGGCCAGGGAAATGGATATTGATTAGAAAAGGTTGATGCTTTCCCCCCCCCCACCTTTCCTTTCCGCTTCCACTCCTCCCATCACCCCCCACGCCCGCCGCCTCCATCGCTGTTCGGCTCTTTTTAATACTCTGCCCTCATCCTCCGCTGTCTCCGAGTTTCCCTCCTTCTCTCCGTCTCTCTGTGTTTGTTGTCAGCCCGTGATGTGTGACGCACTATAAAGCGTGATGGATGGTCATAGTTGGACTCAGAGGCTCCAGGCTAAAGCTGAGATTTTACCTGACACCTGATCAAATCGTGGTCATGTACGCGCACGCATGCATCTTCCTCAGCTATATGGATCCAGTAAAGTGACAGAAGTCCACAAATATTACAAAAACACCTTACACAAAAGAAAGGATTATTTGACTGTCTTTCATTTAAAGACAAGGAGAGACCGTTTGATTTATTGTGTTATACAAATCCATAACAGCAATTTAAAAACTGTTCATATGTTTGCTTCTCTTCCTTTCTTACAATTCAATTAAACTTTTTTTATTTATCTAACACCAAATCAGAAAAGAATCACCTCAAGGCCCTTCACATTTAAGTTCAAGACCGTAGACGTTTCTAAAAAAAGGAAAGCAACTACAACAATCTCTCCTGAACAATGTCTCCTGTATTGTGTGTATGTACAGCGTATTGTGGGTTGAGCAGGTCATTTTATTTATTATGAACAGCCTCCAGCAGCTGTTGCTGGAAACATTGCTGAGAATAGTGAAGGAAACCAAAACAAGAAGCTGAAAGACTCTGTTTATCTGAGGGTAGAGAAAACTCTGTGAGTTCATCACTGCAAAAACGCTTCCATGTCCTAGAAGTCGCTGAAATAGTTTATAACAGCCATGATCTGGTTGACTAATAGTTAACTAATGGTTAATCCAGGCATCTGTCTAATCATTTATCCATCATTTACATTTAATAATTCTGCATATACTCCTTTTTAGTTTGGTCAGGTGAAGCAGCATTTGTCCCCACAAGGTGAATTAAACGGTTTCCCCTTTTCTAGGCAAAAAACAGAGGAAGTGAATAAAGCAAAAGCATGTCAGACATAACCGTGTTTGTGAACAGCAGCGTACTCCACAGTAGGTGGTAACGTGGTTAAAATTCCAAACAAAGACCTCTACACACACACACACACTCCCACAAATACACACTCAGAGACTCACCAGTACTCCAGCATTATCTCCGGCGCCCATACGCCCTCATTACCATTCAGCTCTGATCCCTGATGATAACCTCTCGTGGGCAGACGCAGACAAATGGTGAACAGGATTATGGCTTTAGACAAGTCCAATTAATACAGACCTAACGACAGCGATCAATAGCATTGATTAAACGCGGCACGGAAATTCACAATTGCTCGGAGGTTAAAGGTTAACTGACACATTCAAAATCTCGCTACACCATTAAACGCACCGAAGACCTGCACTTCTGTTCTTTGAAGGTATAACACACCACTTAACGTCTGCTTTCTTTTGATTCTTTTCTGTCACGAAGCCTAACTAATAGTAGTAAAATTATACCTGATCCTTCTTTCTTTTGTTCGTGTCCGTTGCGAGCACAGTGGATCCTAACCCAGCTGTCAGTCATGCGGGGGCAGGGTACTCCCTGGACAGGACAGGTCTCAGTAACTCCACTCACACTAATAATAAGTCGTCTCTCAGTGAACTCTTCACCGGCTGATACCTTAATATTCACTTTAAGTGAATTTACTCTGCTGCAGCTCTGAGCGCCCTCAGCGAAGTTTACCCTCACGGCTCTCGTGTCTTCTGTTCTCTGCTCTGAGCAGCTGCTTCACTGCCAGGATGAACAAGATGGAACGCAAGCGCCAGACTACTGCAAGGGCTTGCTGCCCAGCAGCCAGGCTTTGATCAACACTCTGAGTCAAACACACTTAACTCCCTTTAGCAACCAGCAACGCTTGACCCAGGTGGATTCTCTACTTCTGTCTGTGCACTGCAGCAAATCGAAAAAGACGATACCTCGCTTTTCCCCTTCATTATTTTAACAATTAGAAACAAGACAGATGTTTTTACCTAATGCTAGTCCACCACGTGAAGATTAAAGAACAAGGTCTGTGATGTGCTGCAGAGGATGCCGTGGGAGTTTCCTCCGTGTTGTCTAACCTGAGCAGTTCCATTTTCATTTGCTGTTATCGGACTGTGAACGTTGTTGTAAAGCTCTTGAAGCCTGAAAGCGTATTATAGAGATACACAAATAAATCTGTCTTTTAAACAAAGCAGAACATAGCGAGTGCAGCTAACTCCATCTGCTCCCTTCCTTCCCGTCTTTATTTATGCCGTCCAGCTGTCGAACGTCTTTCCAGCCTAGCGGCTAAAAAAATATGTAAGAATGTATCTCGAAAATTGAAAAGACATTTACCAATCTACCAAATCCTGTCCTTACCTGCTAAGATGCATCTACTGTAACTGATTACGTCTACGTCATGCAGAGAATGCAAATATGAGGCTCTGCAATAAAATAAAAAGCTTTGGAGAGAGCATCTTAAATCATATCGCGTGTGTTTGCAGTGTAACAAATGGAGCTTCTGTCCTCGCTTTGGATGCATCTGTAAGAGAGCAATGTTTGCGTGAATAGCAGCAGTGTAGTGAATTATGTGATTGCTGAGGTCATAAGACTGTCAGCTGTGGTGTAGTGCAGAGTTTAACTGATAGGTAAACAGTTAGACATTGTTCATACTTCACTCTGGTCAGCACATATACAGTGTATTCATACTGTGAATAGCAGGATTCATTACTTTACATGTGGGTCTTAAACAACATTATAGTCCCAGGCTTCCAGTAGTGGTTCTGAACCTGAAGGTGTGTGTGTGTGTGTGTGTGTGTGTGTGGAGGTGCATAATCATCAGGGGCCCTTGTCAGAGAACGAGCAGGAAGGGTCCCAGAGGTGCCACAGGCGACAGCGGGGAGCAGGCAGGGGTGACACACTGGGACGACCCCGGTGCCGTTTGCACGTTGGGAGCAAAGAGCAGAGTAGTGTTGGACAAGAAAAGAACAAGCAGCGGTAGCCTGACTCAGTAGCGTACGCACATTCCTCTGTCCGTAACGCATTCTGGTCTTCTGGTGGTGGGGAACAGAAGGGAAATCAATTCACAGGAACCTTATTCAGAAGCCCACTGGTCAAACAAAGCTCTAATGCGGCATCTTCTCCGTATTGACACAAGCTTGACCAAAGGCTGAGGAGAAGCAGCGAAGCGCGGCCTCAGCTCAAGGCGGAGCATCTGCATTCTCTCTGCATCTCAGTAACAGATGCCCCCAGAGCTCTGGCTCACACCGGCTGGTCAGAAACGGATGCAAAGGCTTTGAATGTGTATACACACGAATTCATGTGAGTGGAGAAATGTCTGAATCCATCCATTCATTGGATATTTGGGACACGTGCAAGAACAACAGTTAGTTGATAATATGTCCAGCAGCAGCTTCAGGAGTGACATACATAGTAGTAAATGCCACGGCCACGGGTTCAACCACTGACGGAACCTTAGTGGTCACAAAATCACAGGAACTCAGGGAGCGCAGGCGTGAAGGGACCGTTGGAGGCCCTGGTGCACAGGAGGAGCCACTTGCTACAGGCCGGTACGGGCCTCGGTCCAGAGACATGAGCTCAGCATCGATCTGGGGAGTTTGAGTTTCTTTGTGAAACGGGATCTGAGGACACGAGCGAGAGCTTTGTTCAAAAGTCTCCCTATTCGCGTCCATATCTATTGATCCATGCACACTTTGAGCCACTTTTAAGTAACTCTCCGGTTGCCTGCTTTTTTTCCGCGTCTCCTCTTCAGGTTATTTATTTTCTCATCATTCCGTTGTGGATGTTCTGGCTAAAAGTGTCACATATTCTCTTCCTCACGCTCTCATATTTCTGCCTTTCTGTGTCTCAGCTGGGGCTTTTTAGGGCTCACGTGAACTTTTAAGAGCATCCTGATCACGTTTCCATGCAATTCATCTCTGAGTGATTCAAACCAGCGCTTTTATGGCTGTTTATTTATCTAATGTGCTTCCCATAAAAGTTTATCCCCTTATCCGCGGAATCCCTTATCTCTGACAGCAATAAATTGAGCAGATCAGCTCAATGTAGTGCAATCACATTTTGCGATGACAAGTCGTTTTCAGCACCCAAACACACACACACACACACACACGCTACCGGCAGAGATAAAAAACTTTGTTCTGTGGTAGATTTGATTGGCTGCGGACGCCGTTGTCAGACTGGAGTAAAATATGGCTGTCGTTATTGTGAGCTGTCATAACTTCTGTCTGGCTGAGCGGAGGAGGAGGATTGATGCTGTTGTGGTACTCCATCTTTATCCTCTCTGTTCTTGGTGCACGGCCAGAGGCCTTGAAAGCCGTGCTCATTAAGTGTCCATCCACAGGAGGACGCGGCGCTAGTGGCCCCTCCATCTCATGTCATTCGAATTCCAGCCCTCTTCCTCGCTCCTCCCTTCTCTCGTTCCCTTTCCACCTTCTCCGTCCCTCCCTCGCCCGCCCTCCGACTCCTGCCCAGCAGCAGCTCCGAGCAGACCTCCGCCGGTAAGCCGGGTACAACCGATAACGTCAGCCGCGCTGTCTGTGACTGACAGCTGGGTAAAATGGCTGTGGCAGCACGCAGAGGCATGGAGAATCCGTTTTCAGGCTGCACTAGAGTCGGTCCCTGCGCCCATCTGTCAGCTGAAAACAGGAGCACGGACTATCAGTCACAGCTGACCCCCAGTCTGCCACGCGAGGGTGGGGGCAAGACTCAAAAGCAACACAAATAAGCATGAAGATCAACAGATGGCGCTCTGTCAATCATCCTCTCCTGCTTTTTCTTTTTTTTAAACTCCTCACTCCTCTTTCTGTTCTCTACCTTCATTCACTCTCGCTTATCTTAATCCTGACAATCCAGCATATTGTTACGCTCCTTTTATCTTCCCCTCTAATTCATCTTTTCTCCTCAGTCTCTCCATTTGTCCCCAGGTGGTGCAGCCGCGTATGTGACACAGGCTCAATCAGGTGTCCTTCTCCTCTCCCCCACGCAGCTCAGATGGCTGTCATTACACTCAATACGTGCTATTTCGCTCCCACTATAATTGGAGGTGCTGTGAATGAAAGCAGGGTCCTTGATTTCGTACTTTGAAGATACTGATAGCCAGCGGTGTGCTCGCCCAGGGAAGGCGTGCGTGCGTGTGTGGGTGGATGGATGGATGGATGGTGTAGAATCTAAAGAAAGGAAGACATGCAGATTTAAGTGTCGCAAATGTTTGGATAATTACAGCAAGCAAATGTTCCTTCACACTGATACTCCCTTTGCCTCTCTTTTCTCGAGTCCTTATTACAGAGAGCAGAGTATAACGTCTAACACCTTGTTAATGATCTGCGAGCTGAACCGCTGAGGGATGACTGGATACGAGAACCGCGGGGCGCAGAGAGACTCTCTTTTGTTTTATGCCCGCAGATAAATTCATCTGTGTGTAAAACCATAATTCTGCTGCAAAGGGGCTAAAATGTGCTTTTAGTGAGGGGGGGGGGGGATCAATGTGGCAATTTAATTTAGTGTAGAGTGAACACTTTCACATATTACTGTACAAGATGCAAATGAGATTTCTCCTCTTGAATAATCATCTGTCTAAAAGGCTGAACCTCACAGGGAGGTAATTACACTGCTCTGATCATTAAATAACCCCTGTTCTCCCTCTCACACACACTTTCGCTCCTCGCGGGCCCCCGACGCGTTTGTGTTATGCACACTGGAAATACGCCACCGATTTACTCAGCTATCAGGTCGCTCTCCACAAACTTTAGCCCACACGGGCACGGTAATGCACGACTCCCACTCCTCCAGAGATTCTGACAAATCGAACAGGCTCGGCATCAGCCACACTTCCCTTAATCAAGTGATTTATTTCTCAATCTCTTCCTCACCTGGCGTATTACCATGCTTTCGTCTCTGACACGGAGGCCTGTTGAACCAGTGAGATTGTAGCGTTGAGTCTGATATGTTAGGATAAAAGAAATTGTAGAAGCTCATCGACCGCAAAGACAAACTCAAGCATCTGCCTGGTAAAACATTATCTTTCATGTGTTTTCATTTAGTTGCTGGGTTTGCTGCATTAATAATCAGGACCATGCATTCAACTAACAACATTCATCCTTGTGCGATGTGAACTATAAGCAACAGGTTTAAGAACATTTAAGTTTACTTATTGATGAAATTTATTAATGAAAGCCTCATCAAGCCTATGACATCACTTCCTTCTCCTATTCAGCTGCACAGTTCATCTGCGTTAACGTCGAGTGACGAACCAGAGTTTTGGATCTTTGTCTCATCCAAATGAGTTATGATGCATTTCTCTGTGATCTGACGAACTAAATCTCTTTTCCAACAATTTCAAGCTGGCTAATATTCTGACCGTTCATCTGCTCGTTTGGCTATTCCAGCACTTTCAGAGATTAACTTTTTCTTAATACTTTTTCTTTGCTCCGGTAGGCATCATCTGCCTTTCACTTGAAACACTACCAAACACCTCAACCTGGCGCAGCTTGACAGTTTGCTTCCAAACTACAGGCGTTTTCCTTCACGGAGGAGCATTGTACTGTGTCAAAGCGCGGCTGCCGCCTGGAAGTACAGGTGGATTCAAAATGAGTGGCATGAAAACGTTATTTACTGCTCCCTTTACAGCTTGACAGGTAGACTGGTGTCGATTCTGTTATCGCAGCTAGATCAGGAGAAGTGGGACATGTTACATTGTTCACGTGGCAGCTGCGGCTTTTGTTCATAATTCGTTGGTAGTGATCAGTAACGGAACAAAAACTGCCCCAATGGATAAAAAAAAGTGCTTGAAAAACAAGCAAGGGAACAGCTGGAGCTCCATAGTAGGAATTTAGCTGTAGACGAACAAAGGAAATGTTTCCTCTACTGTCACTGTCTGAAACTCTGCCACAGTGGATGTACACAGATCAAAGCAGAAATCCAATCAGCACCTCTCTCATTTATGGAAAACGTTGCCATGTTCCAGACTCATTATGCTAGTTGTCAGGAGAAGGTCAGCACTATGACACAGAGCTCCAATCCGCCCGCAGGAATTTAGCGCAGCTCACCTTCTGCTATGCACAGATCTAAATTCCAGTTGTCATCAAGCTGGAGGAGGCACAAATACATTACCAGCCAGGATAATATGCTTCATTATATAGCTTATATGCCAGCTCACGCTGCCTCCAGGCAATGAGAGGACCAATTACAAGGACACGCGGGTCTCGTGTGTGTGTGTGTGTGTGTGTGTGTGTGTGTTTGCACGAGTGCGTACGTACACGCACCTGCCAGCATTTACCTCTCAAAGCCAATAAAGTCCTAATGTGTTATTTCCAAAGTCGCATCAATGTTTAAAACGTTATCAGCCCTTGGACATGCACCACTGCTTACTGATGACATCCAGTACAAGGTCGTAATCCTGCTCCATCCATCGTAATCCAAACTCGCTCCCATACATTCTTCTTAAAACAGAGTAGTTACGGTGTGAATAGTTCTGAACGTCTCTCAAGTCTTTTACACTACGAACTTCTAGCAGCAATCAGCTCAAAAGGCTCTGTTCCATTCAGAAGAGAACAAAAAGCTATTTCACAGTGATACCACCGACAGAACATCTCCCACCGCACGGCAACATTGAGAAATGCCGGCTTTAATGTGCCACCTAACAATAATCCCCTGCTCCTGCGCTGAACCCCGGCGCTGCGTGTTCTTAACGCGCCGACGTAACGGCATTATGTGTTTGCAGATAAGGGAACATCACAAAAGACTGAATCAAATATTCATCCTGAGTTACGCGTTGATCGGTAATCTTCTGTTCTCATTCCGCCGCCGTCTCTCTCCCTGGAGTTACTGATGCACATCTCCCAGTGTTTGCACCTAAACATCTTCGTGTGCCTACTGTATGTATATATGTGCATATTAGTGAGGCGAGTATCTACTAGTACTAGAAACATCCCAAACAATTCCCTCCTTCATCTGTTGGATTGGAATCAGACTTGAAGGTTGTGCTGCAGGATGAAAGTGACATTTTCAGGTATACAAAGAAAGAACAACCATTACTGGTGTTTTGGCCAAAGGCGCTGGTTCTGCTGGGAGCTTGCTGCAACCTTGTACTTGTTAGCACTGATAACTCTGGAGCTTGTGTGTTTGTGTCTGGCCTCCACCTGTCTCCTGTTGATTGGATTCAAACACACACACACACACACACACACACACACACACACACACACACACACACACACACACACCCCACACACACACACACATGACTGGGCTGCTCTGCTGCTTACAGCTGATGGAAGAGTCTGTAGAGCAGCGGTCACTAACAGGCGGACCGCGGTCCGGATCCGGACCCAGAAGCTGTCCCATACGGACCCGGAGCTACAGACCAAACGGAACGTTTTGATTCAGAATCTAGCGGAGCACTTTACTTTTAATCGGCGCGGCTATTGTGATCTTTACGGTAGTTATTTGGCGAAGGCCAATTGAATGTGCGTTAACCACGTGACTTCACTTAGCCAATCGATTCTGTGGCTCACAGGCGCTAAATTTTGCGACTCAACAGCACCTGCAGCTAAAAGAAAGTTCGAGGTTGCGAAGGAATTAACAAACACATACGGCGATAACAGTTGCGTGTAGCTAGCGACAACAAAGGGAGAGACAGACGATAGAAGCTACAAAAGCTCAAAAACAGACACAAGGGTTGGATCAAACGGCCGCAGACAGACGATACCTCCCAGCAGTGAGTCCTGTACGTGGGTTAAATATATGAGGGGAAGAAGATGAGCCTCCAAAACTGTTCAGTTGTTAGGATATGTTCAGGTTTTTTACCAGTTAAATTGGTTGAGACTTTTGATTCAAATTGTAAAATATTTTTTTTTATACCTTTCCTGTATTTCCTTTAAGTTAAGGTCTTATTTGAACATTTGTGTTCTTGCTTATTTTGAAAATCAGCCCTGCTTTTATTTCATGAATTAGATTACATTGTAAATATATGTTCAGTTGGAGTTTCAGTTTGTCAAAAGGTTTTTGAATTGTACTGAATTAATTTGATTTGACAGTGAAGTACTGATTACATGCAGGCTACTTAATATATCACAGTAAATAGTTAGACATCATAATCTTCTGGACCTTTGCTTCCAAAAAATGTGCATAACCGGACCTCTTTAAATTTTAGTTGAATACCCCTGCTGTAGAGCTTTAAATGGAAAAATGCTGACTTTAAATTGTGTGACACAAAAGCCCTGTGAAACATGACTGTACATGTAGGTATTTCTAATTGTGAAGTGGTGATTGGACTCTTTAAGCAGGAAAAACAACAATTAATACAAAGAATAAAAAAAAAAAAAACTAAACAGAAATCTGCTCTTTAACATTTTGAAATTGTCAAGCGGTGACGCTTGTACAGAACATAGCCTCTGTCTCCTGTCAGTAACTTCTCATTCTCCCTGTCTATCAATTTTTCCCTCGCTCCCTTCATCTTCGCCAGTGGTCCCAGAGGTAATTACAACGAGGT
This sequence comes from Macropodus opercularis, assembly GCA_030770545.1. Lineage (NCBI taxonomy): Eukaryota > Metazoa > Chordata > Actinopteri > Anabantiformes > Osphronemidae > Macropodus > Macropodus opercularis. Next base: position 6,040,059 of record CM061105.1, read on the forward strand.
TCAGACGGTGGTTCTGGAGACCTGGGAGTCTCCACCAACCGTTATTCTCCAGATCAATTGAAGTGGAGTAAACTGAAGACACACTCTCACAAGCGCAGAACAATTAAAAGTCAACAGGGGACTAAGATTCACACACACACACGGACATACCTCACTTGTACAAACATACAAACATATCCTACAAATGAACATATTCCCGTCAGTGATCACTACACCTACTGTCCATGTATGTGCTGTGTGCAATCGAGTGGAAGTGAATTCAACGGCGCTTGAAACCAGTCAGGCAGACGAGGAATCCTACTCGATAACGGCTTCAAAACAGCCTACTAGCGAGGAGCCAAACAAACCTTTGCTCACAGCACACGTTTGCGTGTTTCTTCTTCAAAGGATGAGACGCTAATAGACTCCACAGTCTTCGTCCCCAGAGTTTCACGCGCCTGAATACGAGATGCAGGGGGGATCAACTGTATCAAATAAAAACAGAGACTGACAGATGCTAATTGATTGAGACGTAGCCAAGGACAAAAGCAAAAACTTGATAAAAGCTGTAGGAGGAAGTCAAATGAAGGACATTTGATGAAACCTCATTAGACATAAAAGACACTGAGGAGATCAAATGTATGATGAAATTATAATATAGCAAAGGTTTCTTTAGAAGCTGCTGTTCCATAATATTCATGTAGGTGCATGCATGTACACACAAGCAGACACACACAGGGGCGGTGTGTGTGTGTGTGTGTGTTGTTCAGCAGCGGGGAGACTAATGCACGGCTAAGCCCTGTGTGTGCACAGTTGGATGCTGGGAACAGTCTCTTCTTATATGCATCTAAATATAGTCACACTCCTCTTGCTGTGTGTGGACTCTCACTTAGTCTCTCTTTCTGTTTCACTGATTTGAGAGCACACACACACACACACACACCTCAATAAACACTCAGGGTTACCGCAACTTTTGTCTCGCACGAACTTGTGCGTCTCTGTGTGTGAGTGTCTCGTGAGGACGGTGGTGAAGTAGGGCAGGCTGGAGGAAAGTGGGGCGACAGGGGGGCGGGAAGCGAGCCCAGTCAGAATATCAATAATGGATAAACATGTTGCCATCAGGAGGGACTGAAGGAGAGGGAGATGTGGAGAGACAGAGGACCTGGGAGAAAGAGTGAAGAGAGAGGACAAAGGACAAGAGGAGAGAGAGGAAAAGCAATCAACAGGCAGGAGGACAATGAGTAAGAGGAGAGTCTACGGCCTGGGCGTTTAAAAGATCATTTACCCAAATTAGCGAAACAGACTTTCTTACTTATCTTACTTACTTAAGTGCGATGGTCATAAAGAGAGTCTTTAACTGTCGAGGGAATCCCTCTCTCTGCTGCATCTCCTGCTCCAGAGGCAGATCTAAACTCCTGTACCTCTGCTCGAACCGATGCCTGGATCGAGTGCGTGCGGTCACTCAGAACCTGGAACATACTATCTCAGATGAAGGTGCGTTAGAGCGAAGTGTATGTTGTCTAGCTACTTGCTGACTAAGCAGGGCTTGAGAAGCAGGGTTGCTCACCCCAGAAAATAAAAGCTGACTCCAACGGAGGAACCTGGACTCAGACTTTAGAAAGAGATGCCCTTTTAGTGGTTTTTATGCAATGCTGTAGCCACAACCAATTCATTTCAAGTTACAAGTTAAGTTTGTCACTTCCAAATGTAAAATTGTGCTTCAAACGAAAAGCCGACTCTATGAAACGTGATTAGATTCCTCTCCGTTGATGCGGGCACAGCAACCACCCCCATTAGTGTGACACTGCACCGCAGTCACGCCCCTGATAGGGAGAGGGTGGGGCGGGCGGATGGGTGGGGGCGAGGGGTGAGTCACCGAGTGAAATAACGCAAGGTCGAGTTTGGAGCTGGACCATTTTTCACATTTAAGTAGGCGAGCCAGTGTGAGAGGTGAGCCATCCAGCAGTGTTCCAGATCCATTTAGCCTAAGGTAAATGATGAAAATAGGATGCGCAGGGCTGTGCTCTGCACGCCATTGTCGCCCCTGATTCATATTTACGCAGCCTCTAGCATAAAATTAGGTGTGTGTGTGTGTTGTTCAGTGCCCTGAGTGTGTGAAAGAGTAAAAGAGAGGAATGTGTTCTGAGGTTTTCTGCTACAAGGCATCCCAGCACTTACAGGACCTCTTCACACACCAGTGTGTTCAGTGTGTTTTCATGTGTTTCCTGTGTGTGTTGAAACCCCTTTAACTCATCACTGATTGGCTCCTTGGCTCCTGCGTTCGATCCACCCAAGGCGTGTTTTGGCGGCTGAGTAACTCCCTCTCACCACGAGGGGCTCGTTGCTCATGGCAACATCAGCTGCGTCCACCTTTCTGGTCTCTTCTTACATTAAAACCGGCAGTAATAGACAAAAAAGGGAGGCTTGGTTCATGCTAGGTGTTGAATTCCACTCCATTAAAACCTCCCGAAGCAAATTGTTGCAGCATTTGATCGTGATGAACATCGATGGCAGACTAGTTGTGGCCCAGATCTCCAGCAGGTTGTATGTAACCATGAGTGTGTGTAAACACACTTGACGGCCCTCTTCAGTCCTCGTCCCTGTGTACAAGCCTCTCTATTATTCCTTCCTTAATGACACTAATTAGACTGTTCCCTTTAATTAATCTGTCCTTGATTGAGGGAGTGTTTGTCTGTGTGCGAGGGCTGGGTTGGGTTTTTTTGTGTGCATTGCTGCCAATGAGGCCTGATAATCAGACGGCTAATCCCACTGATCCTGATGCTGTGCGAGTCGCTGATAGAAAATGAAATGTCAGGCAGAGTTTGACGCAGCGCGTGAGACTCCCTGAACTCCTCGTGCTGTTGCCATCGAGCTACTATAACTATACATCTGCAATTATCCGGGTGAAGAGAGTGCAAGTGGTCTCCTTTACATCTGACTAATAACTTGCAAAGGCTGCAGACTAGTGGAGTAGTTGTCTGGGATGCCTGAGAAATCCTTTTACAATCTACAATCTCCGTCCTTTCTTCGTTTCCTCTTGGCTGTTTATTTTGATTTGCCTCAGGCCCTGTGCAGCAACCCTGCACACCTCAGTAGAGAAAAAGAGACAGTGTTTCTGCTTATTGACTTTCTGTTTTCATTCTATAATTGTTGCCATGAAGCATAATTAAACTTCATTGTTCATTCCTTCATCCTTTCTCTGTCTCTCTGCTGCGCTCGCTCTCTGCTCGTCGTGTGTTAGAAAGTAATTATATCTCAGTGTGCCTGCGAGACGGCACACTCCTGATCCACTGATGAGAGCAGGCTGGGAGGTTGAATATAATGAAATGGAATATATTACAGGACGCCGACGCGCCATAGGCCTGGCTTTCCAGAGACCTGCTGCTCCGACGTAATGCCCCGAGAGCTACGCGCAAATTTCTGCCATCATCACAGGGAAAGGATTTACTTATTTTACACTTAATACGAACGTGTCAGACGTTCTGCACCTCCAGTCAGTCCATGGTGTCAGGCTTAATCATCCTGCACTGTTGTTGTGCACAAGACACAGAACCTGCTGGGAAAAACTCTTTTGCACTTTGCATGTTTGTTTTTTTCTCGTGACAGCTACAAAATCTCATCCAGCACTCGGGATAATTAAAAGCAACATATCCTGTGATCAGAGAGGGAAATAAAGCGACAGCCTCCTCTAAAGCTGCATTTGCAGTTGGCTCCCTTGGTATTTTCTTTCATGCAAGCGTAGCAAGAAAGGTGAGAGATCCTTCATATGAACACACTGACACGTCACCCCACTCGTGCGTTTTCAACTGCAGAAACCTCCCGAGTGGGCGCACGGTGAGCTGTTTGTTTGTCTGTCTAACACACGGACGCCCCTGCTGATTTAAAGCAGTCACATTATTTCATCAAAAATAGAAACAGAAGAAAATAGTTGGAGGCTTACGCAAACGTTTTTGGTATAGTTTTGCAAAAGGTTGGAGCAAAAGCTACGTCCTAAAAAGACCTGTGGACATAATGTAGAAATATGGTGATGGGTGAGGTTATGATGTCATCATGCACCGAAACGCCACAGATCACACACATCACTGCCGCAAACATTCAACATAACAAGACTTTTAAGGCTTAAATTTGCTGCATGAATCAGAATTTATATTTAGCTCTTGCACACAACGAATATTTCTCATTTCCTCAAACATATCTTTGTTATTTCTTAAGATAAATGCTTCTTACTGGTGAAAATGGAAGATGTTTTTTCCGGTTTTTATTAAGAGGGAAATGAGCAGAATCATAACGGGCAAAGATGATGTTATGGGGACAGCAGGTGTGACATTAGCAGAAGGTCAAAGGTCGAGCACATCTGTCATGTAAACTCGCTCGGTGATAAGTTGGCTACGAGTTGAACTCTGCTGCTCGTGAAAAGAGGCTTAGACACCGTCTGCCCCTGAGCTCTGCCACCTTAACAGAGAAGAGATGACTGAGACACACGTACGCAGATTGAGGCTCTGCTCAGGGCTGAAGTATTAAAATCTACGAAGTAAGAGATACAGAGAGACCTGAAAGGGGGAAATGAAAGACAAAATACGAGACAGCTTAGGGAGGTGGCACCTCTGTCACAGAGCAAAGGAGTCGGCATCACGGCATCAGCATACAAACACCGCTGTAATAAAGCGCCAGCAGTCCTGAGCTCTACGCACGCAGACCTATCCATCTCCCCTATGCATTATTCACCACACACAGCCATTTTACCGCCCAGCGCACCCGGCAAAGATTGGTTCCACTTTTTATTTATCTGTTTTTCATCCCCTCCCCTCCTTTTCCTGCTCCTTCCTTTCTGCAGCTTTTCAATTAAATTAAGGCAAGCGCGACACTAAATCCAAGCGGCAGAGGCTGCCCACATGACAATTAGACTGTCAGCCAGACAGAAAAAGAGGCAGAGAGGAGATAGTGAACACGACCCAGGTAAGCTGGCAGTACTGAAACGCTCATTTAGGGCAGCGAACCAAAGCCCAGACAATGTGCCACAGGCCACTAAGACCATGCATTGTAGTTCTCTGAGACCACATTCTGCTCTGATTACCAGACAAATATTATTCAGGGTCAAATTTCAATATTTAAATTTGACTTCAATACTGAAATAGACCCAGTTTTTTAAATAGAATGAACATTAACTAAATTCATTTCAGCGAGGTTATAATAAAGCACTACTGATTAAACCAAAATGGCATTTTTTGGCAGACGCTCCACCTGTGATGAACGGCCATTATCGAGCCTCATAATCAGTGAGTGATGTTACACCCCAGCTTTGCAGAGGTGCTGCTGCTGCGAAGGAGGACGACACCCCACAGGTGCAGCCCACGGGCTCCGTAGCGACGGGCCAAGAGAGAGCAAGGGTCAGAAGACGGTCGGAAGAAGACACAGTCGCCTCTTGAAACTAAAGGGATAAAGCAGGGAAGGAAGTAGAGGTAACGAATAGCAGCCAAAGGCCTCAGCATAGAAAATGAAGGAGAAGGAATTAAGACCAAAGTGATCACTTTTTTTTTTCACAGCTGGCTGAACTGACCATTTTCCTTGCTTCTCATCAGCTATGAACCAGGCTTTCTGTGCTTCCACTCGCCTGCTAATTTTGTTTTTAGAACACAAATTCTTTCTAGCATCAGAGTAGCTGACGAGGAGATTACTACTCGCTCCTCCGGGCGATATTTGGAAAATGTTTCTCCTAATAATCTTCCGCAAAAGCCTGGATTCAGCAGAACGCCAGCCCAAATATTTCAAGAAAGTGAATAATGGGAAAAACTGGAAGCTGTTAATCACCTCCAGACAAACTCTCTGTCTGTTTAGACCCCTGTGTCCACTCTCTGCATCCGCTTCTTTAAGTGAAGTCACGTTTGGTGAGTTGAAATTCAGAGACATGAAGTGCGATTTAACCGACAACCTTTTCAGAACCACTAGGATGGAAATGCAACACCCAGCGTTGCATGTGGACACACACGTGTGCTGTGTGTGTCCTTTCATACGTCCTTCAGTGACACTGAAGAACAAATCCCTTACTTTGTAGTTTCCCTGGCAACAGTTGATGCGCACACACACACACACACACAGCATGTGTCCTTCCACCTCCGGTTAAACGTGGACATTTTTGAAAATGTGGGTCTGTAGGTTGTCGACTGCGACAGGTAAAACAAGATTCTTCTTTTTTTTAAAGACAATTGGGAGTCGGCAGCCATTTCATGGTGGCCGGTGTTCCTAAAACGAGCAGGGACAGAACCCAAACCGAGCAATTAGCGAAAAGGTCAGGCTGGATAGATAGTTTCGCATTTTGTGAAGGAGTGGAAGCACACACACACACACACACACACACTCACATAGCAGGTCCTACTATTATACTCTTAGGGGAAAGAACAGTCTGTGGAATGTATTTCATCCTCAAAGCCAAACCCAAAATGAATCACTGTTGAGAAGCCAACGTACCAGATTTGCAGAATTTTTGTATATTTCTTTTATTCTTCTGAGCTCGTTCATCATAGACACACGTAATCTCACGTGTATTTGTGCGCGTCACGTGTCATGTCCGGGGGGGGGGGGGTTGGCGGTTATGCTGTCATGAAAACGCACCAGGAGTAAGAGAGGAAGAGGATTAGTTAGGAATACAGAAGAATAAAAAGAAGGGAGGGAGAGAGGAAGACACCAAGGGAAAGCGGGGGAGACGCTCAGCGGTGGGAGAACACAGAAAAGTCATAACCCAGATTCAATTAATGTCTGATTGCTGTTCTATTGCTGTAATATTGTACAGCTGAGAGCGGTTTCATATTTCAAACAAAGGCCAAGCGTCAGCCTCATTTATGATCTGCCTCACACACACACGGACGGTTTCTCGCACCTCGTACGAGGGAAAGGGGAGAACGACAACACGGCACAACAGAAACAACAGTAGACAAAGTGATGACATCCACAAAAAAACGCAGTGTACGTAAGCAGCGGCGAGGGAGAGCGAGGAGAGGTGGCACTCAGTCTGCGGGGGGGGGTGTTTGGTGGGCTGAGTGACAGCCTATTTGTTTGGGATGATGAAGATATTTCCGTCCAGGCAGCCATTTGTAGCTTTAGCGCCTAGGACAGGCTGTCACATCTGCTTTAGGCCTCCATCCTGCCTGCACACTGCTGCCGTCATGCACGCATCAGCACGTGCTGGATGCCTCCCCATACGCCACAACAGGTGTGTAGCTGTGTGGAAAAAAAACTGCTCACTTTTGGGGAACCATTACCAGCACATCAGTCTAGGGCTGAATTATTTAAGGCCAACACACCTACACACATTATCCTCACCTTCCCTGTGTTGCTCTGTGTGAAAGGGTTATCACCCCTCTCGCCTGTTTTTAAGGGACGACGATGGGCATCATCATGTAGACGTACGAACACACTAATTGTCTTTCTCTGCAGAGTCCAGACTTTGTGAGCACGTAAGTGGCTTTTGGGGAGACTGGAGGCAGAGAACAAGACGAACGCACACACGCACACACGCACACACACACGCTTTCCCCTCTGTCTCTCTAACTCTTACTCAACACAAATGAAGTGGCATAGTGGAGACATTGAACTCTGCTTGAACTCGGGGTAACGGGGAGGTGAGAGGCAGGACACATGCACACGCACAACACACTAACAGACGCTGGGTGACCTACTACACAGATTTTAGTGTTGTGCTTGACTAATGTAAGTGAAATGGCTGTACAGTATGTGATCACGGGTAAAACACAGCCTCGGAGTGACGTCACTGCTTAGGGCCAGATTCCCATTAACCTATTTTCAGACCTTCCCTCTGAAATTCGGCTTGTATGATGTGCGCTTCTCTCGCTTCTGTCATGACCAGAACAAGGCTCCACAGTAATTGTTTTAACCAAGCAGACGGATGACGACTTTTAAAATTCCATATTTCTAATAAACTCAGTATTGAGTATGTGTCTTTCATAAGCTTCAGAAGGAGGTTAAACGATGCTCGATGGCTTTTTTATGAAGAGGTTCTGGTGTAGCCTGGTTGTGATGGTGGGGTTCCCTCTAAAAGATTAATGTGTAACTTTGCGTGACCCCGGCTCACTGCCTCACTAAGTCGCATCGGCAACCTTGGCCTGGAGTGTTCACCAAGAGCTGTTAGCCATGGCTCATCACACACATGCACACACAAAGAAGCGCACGTCCATGGAGCCTACACACAAGTGGACACACAAAAAGGGGGGGGGGCACATACTTCAAGTGGGGCCAAACAATCGCATACACACAGAGGGTTGTGTGTGCACACCTTCATCGATTCCTACACGCACGCGCAGACGCACACATCTACCGGCTAACTGGTCGTTGATCAAGCCAATCTAAATGCTAAACAAGAATGTGTCTCAGGAGCGAACTACTGGCTGTCTGCAGACTGTGTCTCCTGCAGGAAGACGTAGAATTCACGTGCGTGTGTGCTTGTGTCTATGTGTATGCGTAAGTTGGGTCTCCTCCAAAAAAAAAGACTTTCTTCATCCATAAATAACAAGAGTGGGATAAATAATGCCACCGGGACACACCCACCAAAACACGCAACACAGCTTAAAGGCACAAAACAGATACGTGTGATAATGGTGTTGGGTCGTTTCTACTGTTGGTTACACCCACTAATTTTTCATAAAAGGTGAAATAGGGGCATTAGTAGTGTGCCTTTAAGAAAATATGTAGGGTAGGAGGATGCGGACAGCATGCACCTGTATGCGTGGCTGTGGAGTGTGTGTGTATACCTGAGCCAATGAGAACACACAGAGGACACCGTGATGAAGATTGACTTGTTGAATAATGAAAATCCGCTGCAGCCGTCCTCGGAGAGACGGAGCGAGAGGAGAGAGACGAGAGAGCCGAGTAATGAAGTAATGAAGGAGCAAACGGCTCAGAGGTTCGCACGGTGGAGAAGGGAAGGTCTCTGGGGAGCGGAGAGAACGGAGCGAAGAAAGAGTGAGGATGTGGACTAGAGAGAACAAAGTCAGGTTTAGCATGAAGCAGGGTACCTGAGCACACACACCGAGGTAATATCTTATTCGTGAGCCAACGCATGTGGTCAACTGAACAATTTATGGTGCAACAGCTCGCTTCAAACGTTGTCTCTACATGCGTCAAAAAAAAGAGGAGAGGGCTCAGGTGTAAGACTGGAAGACTTTTAGGCTTTATCGTAAATCCCATGGCAACCGTGATCTATAATTCATACCGGACAAATAGAGGCGACACCAGAAGGACCACAAAATCCTGGTACACACACTGAAACACACACACTTCCAAAGCCTCATCATCCACTGCCACGCACACAATCTCTATTCTTTCAGGCAATCTGTGGAATGACTGTGTCTCTTGGGGTGTAGGCTAAACACCCATCGCTATGGTGATGGAGCTCGGGCTCTATCCAGCAAGACAGAGATGATATATAGAGATGTTCATCCTTCGTGGACAGCCACGAGGGGGACCCAGCAGCCAAATAAAACCAGCGCCTAAAGGGCCTCGGGGCTTTTCAATAAGGGGGGGGAACTGTTGCTTGAGGCAGCCGGTGAAGATATCCGTCACGTCACCCGACAATCGAGAGCAGCAGATCACTGAATGTTAACGTCAGCCCAAACGTGCGTGAGCTATCTGTCGTAAATGAACCTGGGTGCTGATGATGCTTATTCATTACTGTCAGCCTTGTCTGATTTAATTCCCTGACACGGGGACACGAGGCCACAAGGTGATACAATCTGCCTGTATGCTATATATACTGTACTATATATGTGTGCATATAATAAGCAGGACGATGTGTGTAATTACAAGTAGATACACATTTTAACCAGAATAGCGTGAGGGTTGGTAGGTATTTGGCCTCTGATGCCCCAGGATTACTATCCAGCATCTTTTATTCCTCTCTACTCTTCAGGGTGAGAGAGAAGCCAGGGTTGGGTGAAAAAGGATAAAAGGGGAGGGAGGAATATGATTTATCCCTCACGCTACTTGATGAATCTGCTTTGGGTGGCTAAACTATTTATGAGCCTCATAGCTAAATTCCTCCATGCGTCTCTTCCCTTTCTCGCCTCGGAACCCAAATCTAATTCAGGCCCGGCGAAACACACACATACACGTGCGGCCGCCGTGCGCGTACACAAATTTTTAGCACAAAGTCACTAAAACCCTTACGTGCGCACGCATACAGACACACTTGCGTGATGATTAGCATTTGCACCCCGCCTGTACACAAATCCATATTTCATGAGGGGAAAAGGCAGAAGTGTCTAGTGCGGCAGGTTTGTTTCTTGTGAAGACCAAAGAGCAGCAAAGAGATGAGCAGAGATCCTATTATCTTAGCATGTCAGGGTCTCTCCTCTGGGTGATTTCCATCTCTCTTTAAGAGACAGAGGAGAACTGGGAGCCTTGTTTACTGAAGAAAGGAAATTTGGTAAACATATCAAGTGTCCGCCTTCATCTGTGCACAAATAACATTTAATGGCAATTCACATCCTGTGAAATTAAAACCAATGATGGTGGAATATGTATGAGATGCTGCTTCACGACTTCAGTATATTTACTGCCATAAGTTTGCATATCAATATTTTTTGGAAAAGGTAGCTAAGCGGGAATCCTGGCAACGAGCAACAGAAAAGAGGAATTTTGAGTTTGGCTGCTTGAGACGGCTTCGTGAATTCGTTTAAAAAGTTGGAGAACAGCTAGTTTTTAGGGGTTTGCTGGTAATTAAAAAATGCAAATAAGGCGCGTTGCATAAATGATGAATGCTTGAAACACACTGTATGTTAATGTAACTGAACATTGTACCAGGGGAAACTTCCAGTAAACTACTCTCTGTTAATGTTACTGAACTGCGTGGCACCTCGGAGCAGAACCGCTGCTGCGAGACCTTTCAACTCCATCTGTAAGTCAGCCGAAGGTTCGCTCACCAGATTTTCCCACGCCCTTGGCTTTGTAGATAAGCGGCGGCTCTAATGCTGCATGCAGTCGGCATTACAGATCAATGTGCAACAATAATATGTACCAAAGAGCTTCAACATCCATTTCTTAATCTTCTAATCAGCTCAGAATCACAAGCGTGCTGTGAAATCTATCTCAAATGCACTTGTGATCAAGATTATTTTGCTTATCGTACAGAACATGAATTAACAAAGCCGACATATTGTGCCTGAGAGGTGGCGTTCAGTCGCAGTGGTGTGACCCGTGAATTGAAATCGCTAAACAATGAGGCTGAGCCGTTGGTTCCTGGCTGAGAACTTGTTGAACAGTGTGGTTTTGTCCCAGCGTCATTAGAACAATAAACACGTTTCCGTGTACAGATGCGTCTGGGAAAACAGAAACGTCTTAAGTCATAAGTCTGTGCACGTTAAAAGATCAAGGACAAAGAAATTAAAGGAGCAGTTTGACAATTTGGGACAAGTGGTAACAGACAGATCAAAGCGGAGGCAAGAACAAAAACAGGCTGGTCCACCTCTTTATTTTCACTGGTCCACTTTTCCTCTTTGTCTTCTAGGTTTTTAGTCGCATTTCAATCAGCGTAGTCTTATAATTCACAAGAACTGACAGTAAAGATGGAGCAAAACAGACGAGCAGAATCCACTTTTCATAGTTTGGGCCTTGTTTTCTTTTTACATTCACAGTAAGAAACAAAGAGAAAACAAGTGGCGAAGTAAAAGAAGGTCACGGTCGTCTTGATTCGACATGAGTTGGTGAAGTAAACTGTAGGGTTTCAGAGGATGAAGAAGCAGAATGGGGCATGAATGGAGGGATGAGGAGGATGGAAATGTAGGGGGGGGGGGGGTGTAAACAGTCAGACGGGTGATCCTTGCCTTAAAACTGCTACCATCAAACCCAGAGACAAGCTCTGTTCTCCTTTCTCTCTGCTCTTGTCATTTCCCTGTCATCACACCCGCCTCATCATCAGCATCACATAATCTTGATGTGTGTTTGTTTCCCCGTCTGCTCAGACAGTTTCTGTTTTTGTCTCGCTGTCTGTTGCTTCCTGCCTGTCTCTCTCCAACCACCTCTCTCTCCCACCGGAGCGTTTGTTTGTTTGCGTCTGAAACATTCTAAACGAAAGGGTGTTGTTTTATTCGACAGGGCGGGAATGCTTGCGGGCGTGTGTGTGTGTGTTTGTGTGTGTGTGTGTGTGAGGGAGAGGGGAACACAGCGGTGCATGGCAAAGAGGTAATGAATTCCTGAGCGAAGCAACGACACACAACAGCTTGCAGATCAATTTTTAATAAGAAGTCTGCAGTTCACAAGCAGTGCAAAAACTGTGTGCGCGTGTTTGATAAGAGCGGCGCGCTCGGCTTGCAAAGTAATAAACATATTGTAATCAGTGGCCTCTGACCAAAAAAAAACTAATCCCTGTGTCTGGATGGGTGTGTGCATCAGCGTACTGGTAATGCTCCCACTGGGAGAGAGGGGAGGATCAACTTGCTGCTTCATCTCTGGGTGCGGTGAGACTGGGCTTCGTTTCGCAAAACATTCTCATTAACCCGAAAAGCGCATACAGCGTCTGATCAACAGAAAAAGTTGGGGTTTCAGCCGCGTTCACACTCGGTTACACCGCTAACGTAACGCAGGACACTGGCGCCGGCTGCTTTCAGGCAACGTAAGTGAACAAGTTCCCAGAATCAATTGGTTATAATGGTGTCATCGTCGCCAAAGGCCACAAATATAAACATCCAAACATTTCATTTGTCTCTGTAGTGGATAGAGTCATTGTCTCCCCTGCATCACGGAGCTTCCTCTGAGCTTCAGCTGGCACACGACCACCATTATTCTCCTTTAGGATACAATTCCTTTATCTATGATGTGTTTTTTTTTTATTCTGGCTTGATTCTTCTTCATGTGTTAAAACAGTTGAATAGACATCAACTTGTCCTACTCATCTGAAAACCTGAAATAGTTTCTGTAGGTAACACACATTTACAGTAACCGCAGATTATACTGCTGATAACACAATAATAATAATAATAATATATAATATAATAATATAATATAGTGCACATTAAAATGAACATAGGTTGCAAGTAGCTGCATAGATAGGACTACTAGGAACTTAGAATGGGTGAGATAATGAGGATGGTTTTTCTTTTCCTGGGGTACAAGGTCAGATTCTGCCGCAGAAAGACGAACCTGTTTCTGTGCCCGAGGTTTTCAGCCCCATCTCACGCATGCAGTGTGCACCGATTGGTCAGTGTCAATACTCATAATAATCACTAATCATAGCATGCGTTAATTATATGACATTTAATATATCATAACATATCAGCCACCTTTTACTACAGACCAAGCACCAGGAAGGAGCAGCAGTCTTCCACAGCTACTGACCTTTAATAACCTTTTCAAGTCGGCGTAATGGCCTCCCGCTATAAAGAGGGAGTTAACATTCAGAGCATGTCTCAGAGGTCCAAGTATGAGCCCTGATCAAGCCAGGTAACTGCAGGGGAGGCCATTCGTATGCAAGCCTAACACAGCACCACTCTGTTCCCCTCCATTATTCATGAGAACCTCCGTCCGCCTCCTGGTCCAGTTACCCCTCCCTCACTCCGTCTCACACCTGAACTGGCCTGAAAAGCAGCTGCTCATCGAACATTAGCGGGACTGGGGGCTAGGAGAGGAAGGGAAAGGTGTTCAAGGAGCGAAGATTTCAGACGGTGGACTTCACTTGAGGGCGAAGCACAGAGCACTCAAAAAAATCTCATGGAAACAAAGCGTATTGACAACCTCGAGCCTTTTGCCTCCAACTCAAACCGATTTACACAAGCTTGCATAGTATCAGCAGACTATGACAAGTAAAAACAGTGTGACCCCTTCAAACATCACAACATATGCCATCCTTACAGAAGAGATTCTCACTGCTGGGTTCAGGCAAACAAATCAATGTCAACGAACAAACAACGAACATCTAAAATGACCATCTGACTTTGCTGCAGGTTTTCCAGGCTTGTGATGATTCGCTCTCCATGACGGAATCTTAGCTTTGTGAAAGCGAACGCACAAAGCTCAACATTAAAGCTGCTGTTAACCCTGATGTGTCCACATCAGAGGACTAGTCTGATTGTTTTCGACACATTACAACCGCACACACAGAAACAACACAACAAGGCTCCTTCATCGGCTCCCACGGAACCGCGAGGAGCAGCGGTGGTCACTTTGTGCAGAAAGCCATCAAGCACATCACATAAACAAAGGAGAGGAGCACGCGGACGCGCAGCTAATCACTTAGAGCAGCTACAAGAACCGGCCAACATTGATTGTGCTTATCTGGCCGTCCATAAACTCAGCAACGAGCACGCGTAGAGTTTTCAGTCTATTTGCATGATTAATCCTGTTTGTAATTCATTCCTCAGGCAAAAGAAACAAAGGTATTTCCGTTTTATTCTCAATCACATCTCAAATTTAACTTGGAATAAACGTAAATCACCTTTAACCAGAGTCAATCGTGATGATTACCTCAAACCTCGAAGCCGAGGTTCCGTTCTGTTAAATCCTTCACGCTATCAACATTCAACACCTATGCATCCACGCAAATATAAAGTGAAACGGTCAACTTGTTAGGGGGGAGTGTGGCGGGGAAGCGAGTGTTGGGGGCTGAAGTGGACTCGGCGGTCGTGTGTTCATAGATCTGGCAAAAGGAGCCGTGCAACCTCATGACTTAAACATGAAGGAAGGGTGTAATAAGTGTGTGAGTGTGCGTTTCAGGCTGGACACGTTGCAACAAACAGCCTTCCACCAACAGAGCTCTCTCCCTCCAGCGCTAACTGGGTCCGTATTGGACTGCACTTTTCTGAATAGCTGGGTCCAGATACACAACGCAGACCACACATACCCGCGTGCACCCGCTCGCTCCGTCCACGAGCGAACAGCCACCTGACGCAGTACAGCGGTAACGGTGGAGAAAGGCTTCGGGGCCGCTCGTCAGAGGCCCAACAGGTCCAACAGGGCCCCTGCTGTGTTTGACAGTTGGGCTAGTTGGGTACACGTTTTATGCACTGTTTCACAATTTCAGATTACCAACATCAAAAATCACCATCTCTGTTGTACAAAGCCTTTATTATATTATTTTAATAATCCCATTCAAAACTAACAAATACTGTGAATCTAGAGAGATGTGATGACTCAAACTGATTTTAATTAAGATTATTTCATTTGATGTACAAGGCAGAATTGTGATTATAAGTACCTATTATAACCTCTGGCTGCCTAATTAAGGCAAAAATTATTTTAAAAATATCTGTGATTGTGTTTTATACAGGATGAAATATTAAGCAGCTACAACAACTGTCGGGATCCCTCAGATGGCTTAATGTAGAAGTGGTCAGTTTGTCACATGGTGGATGTGCTGACGTACAGTAGATAAAGTGCATATAGACGCTGATTGAGCTGAAACCAGCTATAAATACATAAATCATGAGGAGAGGCCCAGGAAGACCGGATCCTTGATTTGCGCCTCTGACCTACACTTTGCGACGTGTTGATTTATGATGCGTGTTAAATATAAAGAGCAGGTAACACACACGCTTGCATGCATCAGTGCAGACGTTTGTCACTTCGCAGCTCGTGGCGTGGCAGCCTAGGCGTCGACCGTTTCGACTGGACGCAGCGACGGAGCGCTCGCACACGTGCACACGCTAGGCTCGTGTGTCACGGGAAGCCCGCGGCCGCGAGTTGACCCTGAGCTCCATGGGAATCACTGGATCTGTCTGTTAAAATCACCACGAAGCTACACTGTTATCATCCTTTCCTCTGTCTTTCAAAACACACAAACGCACGCTTTTAGTTGTGGATTTAATTTAATATGGAGGAAATCCTTCATCCGACATGTTCATTTTGTACGTAGTGACAGTGAAGATAAGAACAGAATAGCTTAGCGGGGCCTCTGTCTCCAGTGCCTTTATCTGGGTATAATTATCATCTAATGTGACAGGTGGCATTTTCCACCATGCCGGACCGGCCTCTTGTTGGGAATTCAGATGCATGATAATAGACTGAACTGAAAGCAGCTGAGCATTTACCTCTGCGTGCACTCAAAAACACGTTACATGTGGAAATCTTTCATTGCGGAAAATAAATGTGGGAATGTTTCTATTAAACTCATCCCATACGTCTACCTGTTCATTCATTCAGTGTCTACTGAATTTAATTTAATTCACAACTGTGAGATTTTGTCTCCTAACACTGACACGTGTGAAAAGGAGCAATAACTTGCGGAGCTACTTGGTGAATCAGAGCAGACGCCGGTGGAAACCCAAAGGTCATGTGGTCCCTCTATTTACACTAACGCACAGGTCATTTTGCCCCCAACGCACGCGCGCACACACACACACACACACATCGACAGACACGCCTAATGAATGAAACAGGAGGACGACAGAAGGAGGGGACAGCGCGAGACAGTGACAACACAAGAGAGAGAGGAAGCGAGGTTAGGAAGGTCTCGCTCTACAAGCAAGACACCCTCATTACCACATAATTTCCGAAGGCAAGTGAAAAGAGAAAGACGGCGAAGAAATGAGAGAGACGTGGAGGCGGAGGAAATTCATTTTGCATTGACAAGGTGTCGGCGGCGCTGAGGGCTAGTGGCTTAAACCTACCTGTACATCTGAGAGGAGAAAAGGAAAAGAGCGGACGGAGAAGCAGGTTGATGATTAAAGATATGAAGGGTAAAAAGAAGAAGAGATGGACAAGTGTAGAAACAGGGCAAAGGGTCTCGAGAACACTGGTCATTAGCAGACAAAACACAAAACCCGAGAAAGACGCACATGTACACTGAGACAAAGCTTCTCAGTAAACTGAGCACATAGTCTTGATCGTGCATCCTAATTAATATTTCATAGGCTGTCTCCTGCAGGTGAAAGGAAATGAGGAGTAGATAGAGAAATGCATGAGATACAATAAATATGTAGACGGTTACAATGACCAAATCAAAATAAGTGTATATGGTGCATTTTATGTTCCTGTTTAAAGTTCACAAAAATATTGCAGATGCATCAAATAACAACGTAATCAGGAAATGCTCTCTCCTACGTCATGTTTATTCCAGAGGTGCTGTTCTGCTAAACAAGACTTTTCACCCTTTATCCAAAAATCCAATAAATCCTTTAATACTGTGTATAATTTTGTAATTTAATGATGGATAATGGTTAAACTAACAAGAAAAGCATTTTGGCTCAAGCCTAGTGTTAAGTCATAAAGAACTAAAATCCCAACACACGTTACCGGAGACATCTGCATTTCCAGGCCTTTGTTTTAAGCACATTGTCTGTTGCGGTTCCCTGTTGGCCACTTTCCTTCAGCAGCATTCATGAAAGATTGACACGGTAGAGACTGTCTGAGTGGCACAAGGTCTCTAGAGCTGCTGAGATCAATGGGGGCGCTTAGAATTTTTCTCCATTTTGCGAGGCACGGGGACCAGAGAGGGAGGGAAAACCAGATTACCAAAGCATTAATAAAACAAACTGTAATCTGAAACAAGGGCTAAAACAAAAGGCTGCATCCGTGTTTTCCCCCAGGAAGAGGCGCTGTGCGTCGCATGCAGCGCACACAGGAACACGCGCACACATTCGCAGACCTTCAGACACACACACACACGTGTATAGTGGGACGCATCCATGCTTGTAATGGCATTGTTCCCCGGAAAGGTTAATTCATCCCAGTTCAGCATGCTGCGATGGAAGTAGGGAGAAAAGAAGGTGATCCAGAGAGCACAGAAAAATGCCAGAAAATGCCAGAAGGAGTAGGAAATGCAGTGGGAGGAAGTCCACAAGCTGTGTGATGACAAAACCGGAGATAAAGACGAAAGTAAAGAGTTATTTCACAGAACCAAGGCGTCTTTACTCTATCGTCTTATCTCTACTTTATTAACAGTGGAAGGTGCGTAGCTGGGTTTAAATGGTGGATGGTGTTCACATCACAAAGTAGTCTTTGTTGTTTTATTTCAAGCTTTCCCCTCCGTGCGCAAAGCAAAGAATGTTCTCTCTTCTGCATGGGTATTTACACAGCGACGTTCACGTGGACGTCTGAACTATACACGACCTTTTCATACAGAGCATAGAAAAACGGAAACGTCTGTCACTTCTGGCTGCAAGGTGCTGCATTTAGCAGAAAGGACACTTCTTGCTTCACTTCCTACTTAAGAAAACATGATAAACAAGTCACTGTAATTTTCCACTGACGGTACACAGAGTAAATTTCCATCACACTGGATGGATGGATGGATGGAGCCTGGGACTATGGACGCCTCCACTGCTGGAGAACCTGTGGAAAATAGATGATGTTTGTTCTTCTAGCCACATGGCCTCCTCCTGTAGCAGGTGCAGTAGAGCTGCATGTACAGTAGCTGCACATCTCTTGAGCAGCCTGGGCCTCAGGAGCCTCTGGCACACACCCTACAGCATTTCCTCTCCCAGTGCGCGAACATCGAGTCACCGCATTTAACACGGATAAATACGAGAGCTGCTCTGCATCGGGAAAACAGGGCAAAGCTGCAGAAATAGAGTCCACATAAGGAGGCGGAGAGAGAAGAAGACAGAGCTCATGTGGTGCAGTGCTTCCACGGTGAACAGAAGGCAAGTGAGTGCGTCTTCATTGTGATTCAGGGCTGTTGTGTTCTGGTAGATTTTGTGGGGGGGCTGGAGCATATGGCCCAGCTTAATCAAGCTAACGATTCCCTCTACCCCTCTCGTTATACAATACCTAACAAAATCATTTTTCACATGGACATACTAGCAAAGACAACCATATTCACATTCAGCCAATCAGCTCGTGGCATTTACTTAACTAACTTGGCTGGTATTTACTCTCGTCACATAGGGGACTGGTGGAAGACGAGGCAGATGGTGCGTCTAATTGTCTGAGCTGGATTGCACGTCTTAGCCGTCTCTGACTTCATTTTTATTTAAGGATTGCACATGTAACAGTCATAAGTGGGTTTTCCGCTGCAATAGGCATGTGACGGAAATGAAAAGCCGCCGCAAAGAAACCCTGAAAACATGTAAATTATAGAAGCTTGAGCCACTGCCGATCCACGATCCACGTCTTTGTCTACGGCTTTATAATGGAAATGATGTGCAAATGGCTTTCTGCAGAAGCCAATATAACCAAATGGCTCCCAAACAATCACAGTCTCCCTTCCAATCATTCTGTCTATTTAATTTTCCTACTCTGGTCATCTCTGTAGATGAGAAGCGTGTCCATCAGCTTCTGTTACACTCTGGATACAGACGGATCTCAAAAGGGCATGCGGGGCCTCCTCTAAAAGAAATAAAAAATGGAGGAGAAATCTCTCTGCTCTTCGCATTGTCTGGCACAGAGGAGAAAGGAGGGGAGGGGAGAAGGATGGAAGATGAGAACCAATGCCAAAGAAATGCATCGGTCAGGGTGGTGATGGCAGGAGGGAGAGGTTTGAGGGAGGGGGGGTGAACACTTTGAAGGAGGGGGAAATTAATTTAGCCAGGAGTGGGCTGTCAAAAGTGGAGATAATAGCAGGAGGTGAGATGATGATAGCCTTGACGTGGGCTGCTAAGGCACGCTGCTGTGCACACACACACACACACACACACACGCAGATGCAAAATGAATAAAAGTTTGGGTGGTACATATGAATATTATTAAGTATGCACGAGCTCGGCTTTTGCAGTATCAAACCTCAAATAGAGTTCCCTTGCTGTGCTGTGTTTTGGAAATGGGATTTTGCACCATTTGCCCTACTTTGCTGCGTCTAGTGGCAGGCATGAGCAACATTAAGGACAGATCCAGCAGATAGCAAGCGAACCCATCCTCATGCTGTGGGAGGGGTGTGATGTGACATGACAAAATAAGACTGAGTGCATCTATGGACCACTTTAAGATCAGAGCATGGCCTGTCCTTACACTTCTGACATACATCGTAGGAATAATATAAATGCAGAAACCCAAGAATATCTATGTCGTCTGGTGTCTTTTTCTGCCAGGTTTCCAATTGTTTCCACATGGATTCGGTGAGTGAAGGATGTGAGAGTGAGAAGATGCTATCTAGTTTTCCAGGTCATTAGCACCCGGCACGGTGTGGTGTAATGTTGCGTCTCTAATGCCCACAGCCAGTCATGTTCACTAACGATGTAGAATCACCACCACAGGGAGCCCGCTACTCACTCAGGTGACGCTGGTGTCGGTGGTGATGATGTTTGTCATGGGCACATTTAAGGAGAAACACTTAGATGGTAATTATGGCACCGGCACAGTGAAGGGTTACATGAGCCACAGGGCCAACAACACATTCCTCTGTCCTCTATGGCTGTTTTTACTTTAACAAGGGTTTAGATTCAGCTGCAAATGCTTCAGGCTTTTGTTTTAACCTTATCTGTCCATGATCACTGAAGCTTCACAAGTCAACTATTTGCCTGTCTCCTTCGATCTCCACGTCTTTTCACCTCTCTCCATCTTCATAGCTTTTATTTTTTTCCTGAATGAAGACACTCTCACAATGCAGGTGCCCTCAAGTCGTCAGACTTACACCATTAATTTCTCTGTCTGTCCTCTTTTCTTCTGGTTTCAGGCTGTTATCGCCCTGGTTCCAGTCCTATATCATTCCAGTTTCATCCTTTTTTATGAGGAACCATTTCTAAGGCCGGAGAGCCGTAGAAGAACTCGGGCGGCTTTGAAGCGACAATGGTCTGGCTCCTGAAAGTAATCTATATTCCAAAATGCTGCCGTTCAAAGTTGGACTTTCATGTTGGCTGAATAGAGGGCACCTTTTAACTCCGAGCCAGTAAAGCTGTCATAAAGTTTTTACTTAAATCTTCCATTCCCTTTTTAGCGGACACAAAACTGGATATTAGGCTTTGAAGCAGGAGTCTTTTTAACGCGACAGAAGACATTAACAGGGTTAACTCTTACCAAAAGCTGCAATCTCTGCTATTAATATGAACAATGCACATTACACCACAAAGAGGCTCAGCTTTATATGATTGAAATATTCAAGAGCTATAGGTGAGGAAGCAGAGAGAGGAATGAAAAAATGGTGGTTTTCACTTTGATTCCTTTTAGGAGCCATTTTCCAATAATTCGCTCCATGTTTTTATGGAGAAACATACTTTTATTGTTTGGGGTTATTGTTTCCAGTAAAATGACTTTGGCTTCCATTTAGACTCTCTGAGTCTTTATTAGTTTTTAAAAGTGGCAATTACCCTTTAAAGGTCAAACAGCCAATCAGACCGCTTCCCTTCACTGGCACTTTTTTAATGCCCTTGCTGTGGCTCTGACCTGAGTGCGTGTGGAATCCCAGGGAGGGATGCTCAACGCTGCTTAGTAATCAGCCTTCGTACAGCAGCATCCCCTACATTTCTATGTATGCTCCGCAGAACGATGCATTCCACCTCAGCTGTCAAGTGAGGCGATCACGATGAAATGATTAGGTGGGTGGTCATCTTTCAAAATCAATATGCTACATGCGGCAAATGCAGAGTCATTAAACAACGATGTAGAAAAATATATTATTCATAAAGCAATGCTGAAAAGACAGGCGTCACAGTGCAAACGTTGCCTTCCCTAAGGTTACTTCCACAATAACACAAGCTTCACTTTGCTCTTCTTTCGCTGACGGAGCTGTGACAGAGCACCAGTACTGCTATCAAAATCAGAGCAAGGGATGCGTAGGTGCACCCGCGCAGTCCCTCGCACGCACAGGTGCCCACACAGATGGCTACGCACGCACGCGCTCGGACATCGCACGCGAACGTGAGCAGAGCACGCGCCGACGCCCGCGCCAATCAGCGAGCTTGTCAGAAGGCAAGGAATGACAGCTATGTAATCAGCAGGTAATGATGCAGGGGGTGAGGAGAGGAGAGGAGAGGAGAGGAGAGGCCCTTTACCCCAGCAGAGGGGGACTGAATTGAATGGGAGCCTGTCAGCACCAGGTGCCTGCTGAATGCTGCCCCCACCCTACCTCCCACACTCACACCCTTCTGACTCCCTCACGCCACCTGGCCCATGGCATCTAAACACAGTGGGGTCTCTCCCTCGCTCACGTCTCTCTCTCTGAGGATGAGGCAGGTTTACAGTTCATCTGGCTCTTTTTCAGTGATCTCTCTGAGCTGAAATCGCAGGCTGATTGCAGTGAGGACCCATGCTGAGCGCACTCACGGACCAATATAGATATGCAAAGACACAGTCTACAATTATGGGCAGGAAACATGAAATGTGTAATCATAAAATCAGACCCAAGATGCTGCAGCTGCCTCAACACATACAGTCCCACGCTCCCAGGAAGAGAACGAGAATCTGACGTTAGCTGTAAAATTCTACCAGCGTCTGGTAGAATTTTGACTGTGTTTCTAACCTCAGGTCGAATTCTCAGACTGTGTGACTTTCGATACATGAGCTCATTTAAAATCAAAGCTAACAGAACCGTGGAATCCAGTTGTAGCAGCACATCAGACTCAACATTACAACCTTTATGAAGTAAGAATTTATTTTGGCCGCTGTGTAGAAAGAACTGTTCTAGAAAGGTGTACTTGACAGCTGAGGCTATAACCATGCAGAGTGCGAATGGGAAATTGATTGACTGTGGCCGGACAGGAGGCAGGCAGGCGTGTGGCGAAGCCCCAGGGGCGGGACAGTTGCTGAGTGAGCAATGCTTCACTTGCGCGTGCATTTCACCTACGCACACGCATATGCACGTACATCTCGATTTTGTCTCAAACACCCTGACCATTAAGATTTACTTGAGTCGTCTGGCTCATTGATCTGAAGCAGAAATGGGGAGAAAACAGGCGAAACCAAGGAAAGACATTAAAAGCTTGGGGCAACAGAGTAAATGTGAGACGAAGCAGGGCTTCCTGTATCACCTGCTCAGAGACTGGGGCGATATTAATATTAATATCCACACTAGATGCTTGTACATTCAAATAACTCATGTCTCCTAAAAACCTGAAGACTCAAGCCCCCCACCCCCACCCCACCCCCACCCCCACCCCCTTTCGTCCCCTTGAGACCTCCTGTATTTTACCATTATCTCTACATTAGACACACAAAGTGCCTTCAATCTCTTAACCGCTGCATTCTGCTTGTTCGTGTATCCGCTGGATGCGCGTGCGTTTGTCCGAGCGCTACGAGGGCTGATTCTTCATAAACTAACTCGATTCTTTCCAGCTGTCCAGTTACATTGAATTAAAGCAGATTCTTTTGACTCTCGTTTCCAAAAACGCCAGTTCTGTGGCTAATAACAATTCAGTTTACAACCAAATGAGACAAAACACAGACGTACTGAAGAGTCTGAAAGAATTCACCTGAAAAGGCCACAGGTTTGCTAAATCGCCGAAGGGAAGCCAGTGTAACTGTTCAGGTCCAGTAGCAGTAGGTGTCATGTCCATATCTAACATTTGTTTACTGCATACGGCTTCACACTGTGACTTATTTTCTAGTTATTGGATGGGTAACAATAATTCACCGTTACACAGAATATGTTTTGTCCTTGATATTATACTTGACACTATTTCTTTGACTTTTTGAGCAAATTTGCATTTTAGGACGTTGTTGATTTCATAAAATCTCGAGCAGCCAGGCTTTAGAGTAGAGTGACAGGTTGTCCTTGTCTGCCCTGTGGATTGCTTTGGCCGGCTGACAAGAAACACTCTGGGTAATAATAATTACAATGAACAGAACTATTGATAATTATTTATAGGACAGGCCTCTTAAGCA
The DNA here is from genome assembly GCA_030770545.1 of Macropodus opercularis. NCBI lineage: Eukaryota > Metazoa > Chordata > Actinopteri > Anabantiformes > Osphronemidae > Macropodus > Macropodus opercularis. The sequence continues at coordinate 6,063,729 of CM061105.1, forward strand.
GTCTCATAGATTGAGCATAAATGTATCAAGTCGAAATGGTGTAATATAGCCTTTCTGCAATATTGCTTTTTCACAGACTCACCTCGACCCATTATGGATAATAACTCACTGGGAGGGAGGGAGCGAGTCTGAGTATAGTGGATTGTGAAGGAATTGAGCTCTTTATAAATGTCACATGTCTTCGTTTTTAATGAATGGCAGAGGTTAAATCCGCAGTGCTTGTACACGCACACGGTAACAAACACGTTAACGCAGAAAGGCTCTCGTCGAACACGCACACGATAATCATCCAAGTAGACCAAATAAGGAAATATGCACAAAAAAAAGAAAAGAGCAACGTTTACGTTTTTGTAACTGCTGGAGCCTCGAAAGACTCAACAAGTGCTCCATTGTTGCCTTTGTTTGTTCCCAGGAAGGCTTAACAAGAGCGTCTAATGCTCTCACATTGTTCTCTGCAAACGCCACACAGCGTGATGAACTTCAAAGCACTTAGCTCCTGACAGTTGTGCGCACAACCACACCACAGCACGAACGCCCACGCGCGTACAGTGACGGTGCCCGACAAAGCCACAAAGGAAACCGCCTACACACTACAATACGCCATAAACAAAAGCAGCAGACTTGGTGCGGAAGGATCCAAGTAATGAATCAATATGCTAAGTGAACACTGGTTTCACAGTAAAAGCATCATCCAAAATAAAGGAAACAGCTTGTGTTGTAAACACGTTATTGAAGAGAGCGAGGCACTGAGTTAATTAGGGAAATTAAAGCTCACGAGGCCCCGGCCACACCCTGTGAATATTGACAGCTGCGCAGTAGCAATCTCTCAAAGGAAATGCAGGAGATGAGGGAAATAAGATAAAATGAGGTAACGCCAAAAATCCAAGGACACGAGAGGAGACAAGTGGGACGCGAATGGATGCAGATGAGATGCAAAGAAGCATGACATCAGAGAAGGCAACGCAACCGAGTGATGGAGAAACAAAGCCATCAGAGGATGAGTAATGATACAATTATTCCTGGCCTCCATCTAAGTTCTCTCCGTCAACATGAGGCGACGCTGCTGCATTTTCCCTGGTCACTTAAAACAGATTTACAGTAAGTTCTTGTACGCTAGCTTTATCTGAGCTTTATCTGTCCTGCCTGACTAACAGACACGTCCCCTCCTCCGCCCTTCAACCCATCTTCACCTCCTTTGCCTTTCTGTCCCTCTGTCTTTACGTCCATCCAGACGCTGCCCACCTTTCCTTCCTTCATATCCAAACATTATGTGTGGCAGAAAGCATTGTAAAGCTTTGTGCACGAATGAGCTTTGCACTTCCCTGAGCTCAAGTGTTATTCTTCTCATTAAAGACGTGTCAAGTGTGGCAAACCAGCTCACACTTCACAAACTCGACTATTACAGTGACAAAAGGTTCGGTTCCAAACCCTGCTTCTTCCTACATGTGTGGGGGGTTTTTTTCTCCCTGTTCTTTATTTTGAGAACCACCATGTCCATCATTCTCCCAGTTCAACACTGTGTCAAAAAATATTACACATGTTCCTAGAATATTACTTTCTGACAAGTCAGGGTGTGTTCAGTAAACCCTGATTTGCATTTTGGTTATGGAAACAATTCGACATGACACGTAGATTCACATAGAATTAATTACAGCAGTTGTAACGAAACCCTGCAAAGTGAGAGTATTAACAATTCAATGTGTTGCACGCAGACAACTAAATAATTCAGTATTTACAGTATTAACATTTGCACATGGGGGCAGAGTTGTCTGGTGCTGGTTGACATGAAGCAGCAGGTGCTATTTTGGAGACGGGAAGTGAATATTGAAGAAAATCAAACTGACCGAAAAGATGGGCTGATCAATTACACACGTTTTCTAACTGGCTGTTGAAACTATATACGACTGTAGAAAATACCCCAAGAACATTACAACTTCCTCTAGGTGCTGAAGGCTTCACATAATTCAAGTGTCTGCATCTTCTAATTGCAGCAAAAGTGCACAAGGGGCCAAGTGGCCAATCAGATGTCCGGGGGCATCTGCGCTACCGCCGACCAGTCTTTCGGCTCCACCTCCGCACACAACGTATGCTAAGTGGATTGTAATTGTGTGCGCACCTCCACAGGCTTTGTGATTGTAGAAACTGCTGAAGAAATGTCGCCTCCTGAGCAGCCAGACTGCCAGCATGGCTCTAACAGAAAAATGACTCTGGAGTTCTTTTTAGACACCGGCATATTAAATTGACAGGGCGCTTTGAGTTACACGCTGAAAGAAGCTCAGGACACAGGGACGCAGTTATGTAAAGAGGAGGTGGGGGGGACGAGAGCACCACGCTCTCTACAGTAAATCAGGCCTGACGGAGTGACCTTTGATAGCCCCGGACAGAAAAGGTTACATGAGCGGTGGAAAAATGAGTTTATCTGTCACTTACCAGCTAGCTGTAAATGATCGTGTGTGTGTGTGGTCTGAGGTCAAGTGAACAAAGAAAACTACCTGCATCCCTTTTTACCCATAAAACATAATAAATCACTGTCTGTAAAACTCATTGCATATACTTCATATACCCCCGTATCTACTGATGGATGCAGAGAACGCTTTGTGTGGTGCACATTAGCACAGGCCGATCTATTATACAGAGTGTGACGCACAAGTCACCAAAAATAAAAAACATTTTGCTTTTACCAGGGACTGAAATAAAGTAGAATATACTGGAGACAGGCTACGTATATGCTATTAGAAAATGCCCTGATGCTCACTTTCCACTTACAACAATAAAGCATTTGAACCAACGCATCAAAGCCTTTGTTGCGTTTGTGTTTTAGCCATTCACTGTGAGGTGCAGTAGAACTTGGTATGGGAAGTAAATCATTTTATTTTTCCAGCAGCCCAAATAAAACTGGCTACGCTGAGAACACACGACCACGCACCACACGGCAGTGACCGCAGCCAAGGATGAAAGAAGATTAGCACCTCGAAGGCTTTCAGCAAAAAGCTAAGCAGCGTTTGTCAGGTGATTCAAATCCTGGCTACACATAATCATATTTACAGCCAGTGGCTCCTTTAAGGCAGTTAAATAAGCAATGCTTGGCTGCAGTGCACGGTGGCTGTGCTCAACAACTTACTTATTATTGCTGGCAATACAAATTTACATCTAATGCTATGCCGTTGGCTCGTGCCCTTGATACTCCCCTCAGTCCCCTTTGCCCCCCCTGGTGCCAAATGTGCTAAATTAAGCTTACTGTATTTTACAGACCTCAGCGACCCATGCCATCTAATAAACTACTAATGGAGGGAAACACAGGCATCTCATTAGGAACCTGCCAGAAGACACACACAGTCTTAAAGCAACATTCTTATGGCTCACATCCGCACATTAATGATGTTCCAGCTGGTTTTAACAACTATTTATTTATTGCAGGAGTAATTTTGCCGTGTAGGGAACATGATGAAGGTGTTTGGGGAATTGTTATGTATTAATCAACCCGCAGTGTTTATCTTTTACTGCAGGGAGAAGAGAAGAGGAGAGGAGAGGAGAGGAGAGGAGAGGTACAAGGGCAGGGCTTTTCCATTATTCACTCACGTACACGCACACAGATTTCTTGAGAAAACACGGGAGAAAGAGCCATTTAAATGGTAACTTGGTGACAATGTGCTGTGATTGACAGCAGAAGGCGGGGGGCTGATGGGAGGATGCTGTCAGCGACTTATAACAGCTGTCGGCTTCACTCACCTGAGAGATTGAGACAGAAAGTGAGAGCCAGGCACACACGTAAATGATGCACATAATGTATTATAGCGCTGCACATATTTCTAATTAATAAAGTTGCTGGTGTCATAAGTTACGTAACGCACATGGGGGGAAAAAGGATTGAAAGGAGGCACTGATGTAAATTTCCGTCAGCATAAACAATCCATCAGAAGTTGATGCTGTACACCAGATGATAAACAGAAATGCTGCATCACTCACACACACACACACACACACACCTATTAAACATTCATCGGAGTGAGTTTGGGATAATGAACGGGAGTCAACAATGAATTATGGATCATATTCTAATGGCTGACTTACCCCTCTCATTACTGGCATGCTAATGTGATTGGGAAACAAATGATTATCAGCTTTATTAGAAGGGCTGAAAGAGCAGGACGGAGCAGGGACCCGTGATCCCCAAGACACTCTCTGACTGTTCCACCTGAAGAGACACAACGCGTGGATGAAAGAGGAAAAAAGAGATGCAAGAGGAATATTTTTAGGGTGGTGAACAAAAGGCCGTCTGATTATTTATTTATTACTTGTAACACTCACACAAAGAAAAGTAGCTCATCAATTATAGTGAGGCCCCAGATAACTAATGATTCCTTCCAGAAAATTAGTTGAAAATACTCAAAATTCATTTACCAGTTGTGGTTGTGCACCAGTCTACAAAGACCTACAGCTCCAAACTGATGTAATACATTGGAGTGTACGCATACACACCCTCGAGCATTCATCACAGCAGTGGTCAAGGTGGAGACATCTCCTGCAATCCATCTCTCAGCTTATTGGCACCAAAAGACTGGCTTTTATGCTTTGCCCAGAGATTTATGAGTAAGTGAAGGCGTGCATGTGTTTGTGGGTGTGTGTGTGTGTGTGTGTGTGTGTGTGTGTGTGTTTGTGTGTGTGTGTGTGTGCATTAATGCATGCATTAGCAGCATATGCACACCTCACCGTCTGAAAGGGATCAGGTTGATGTGCTTATTGACACCTCACCTCCCTCCCACTTCTTCCCCTCTCTGTGTCCCCTCTCTCCCTTCCTTTATCCATCCATCCTTCAATCCATCACTTTACTTTAAAAGCCTGTTAGGAAACCCAATGCCGTTCATTAGCTCAAAAAGATTAGCTTCTTAGCCGGGGTGTGCGTGTGTGTGTGAGAGAGAGAGACAGTGTGCAGACGTAGTAGGTGGGAGGGATAAATAAAGATAATCAAAGATGCCCGTGCCAGACAGCCACTTAGTTTAACCTACAGCGAGCCAAGTTTGAACACAAGCACACAGTTAACGACATGGCTACAAGACATTAGATGCCTCACAACACTAATATTGAAGCGTTTGGATTTTTTTTTTTAATACGGTATCAAATCTGACTACTAGAATGATAGCCGATATGAAGGTAAAGTTGATTAAGGCTTATAATTAAAGTTATGCCTCTTCCTAATCCCCCTGCTTGCAAAATAGCATTGGTTTTGATGATATAATCATCTGGGTGGTTGAATTATTAAGTGACGAAGTTCAGATAGCATGAAATTGGTATAAAATAGTGTGAGCGAGACTAGGAAAGAAAATCAAAACGCAGGGTATACTCACACCAAGAGTTCTGATCAGTTAGGAGATAATCAGAAGGTCTTTAGCGTGTGTGTGGTACTATCCATCCATCCATCTCCTTCCGCTTTTTCCCCGAAGGGGTCGCGGGTGTGCTGGAGCCTATCCCAGCTGGCTTTGGGCGAGAGGCAGGGTACACCCTGGACAGATCGCCAGTCCATCGCAGGGCCACATATATATAGACACACAATCACAGTCATACACACACTCACATGGGCAATTTACGCCAACCAATTGACCTAACTGCATGTCTTTTGACGGAGAAAACCCACGCAGACACGGGGAGAACATGCAAACTCCACACAGAAAGGCCCCCGGTCGCCTCCAGGAATCGAACCCGGGACCTTCTTGCTGTGAGGCGACAGCGCTAACCACCACACCACCGTGCCGCCCCTGTGTGGTACTATAGCTTATATATTAATACATATCAACTTTATACATTTAATATGTTAAATGTCTTGACTTTATTGGCAACAGTGGTTTAGGAATTAAATCAGTAAAGTTGTGAGCTGTAAAAAACAACAAATGCTCCATGAAGAAAGATGTAGTAGAAGGACTCAAACTTAAGACGCAAGTCGTTCCTGAAAAAAGCACAACTTTAACATATACTGTATGGAAACTAAATATTTACACGGACCATATTGTACATTTATTATATATCAATTACACACTAACCCATAATGACTTAGATATGTAGATATGTAGATAGTAGCTAGTAGAAGTAACTTTTTATATCTTTCATGTATTTAATACGTTTATTTTGGTTTATTTTGTACAGTAGGAGAAGCTGAATGTTTACACTGGCTTTCACCTGCCATCAGTAAAAAGTACACAGATGCATTTCCCCTGGCATAAACTGGCAGAACTATTAACGCAGCAGACAAATAAACTTACACACCATATACACACACACACACACTCGCTCCGTCACAGACAGGCAACACACTTATTTAACCCTATTATTTCCCTGGGGAGTTGGTCTTTAACAGTAACAAAGCAATGTCATATCACTTACCGGTACATGCTTTTCCCTGGTGCCTCCTCTCTCCATACAAAACATTGGAGAACGACAAAACACACGCCTCCAAACACACTCACACAAAAGCACACGTGCACGCGCTCGCTCATGCGCACACACAGCTTCACCTAATACCCATCAGCTTTTGGGACGGAGGAAAATCTATATTTCATCTGAGAAGCTGAGGTGTTTGTGCCCACGCTGGGTTTGTTTGTCATTGCGCCTAACCCCTGTGGCTCACCTAATCAGGAGGCTGCGTGTGTGCGTGTGTGCGTGCGTGCGTGTTTGTGTTAACTGTGTCTTGAGGTTTTCAGGAAAGAATATGTGTGTGGCAAGTGTGGAGAGACCATGCCAGCACACACGTGAGGCTGAATTAGAGTTATCGACCGACCAGAGCATGCTCTCACACAGAGATCAAAGCTTAACCCTGATCAATGACTAATCTATTTGTTTATTTGTGTCCCTGTGTTTTTATGCATCATTTCAATCATTTCTTTCTAGAGAGCTGCAATAATATTCACATGTACAGTACAATGGGCACCAATCACCAAAAACCCCGCATTCGTCCTCTGTTGAATACATTTCAGTCCATCTCTTACCTACTGAGATTTTTCAATCTGGACCAAACCAATTCCAAGCCCACATTCCTAAATCCCCGCCTAAAAGTGTGAAGTGCGATAAGCAGGTCGCTCTAGTGAGCAGAGAGAGCGATTTCATGCAGAGCAGATTCTGGCCACAGTTACAACAATCATCCATCTCGCTGAAGTGTCCTTGAGCAAGACTTTGTTCTGCAGCTGAGGGAATTTCCTGTTTGGTCGTCCAGCATCACAAAATAATCTAACGACATCCGACTGGACCCTGCAGCAGGACTACACACACCATATGAAAAGTGTTTGGAGGGCAGCCCGAAACCATGTTCCTGTGTCACGAAGAGTCCAGCTGACAATTACTCAGAGGTTCCCAAAGCATTTAGCACAAAGCTCGCTGCTTTCCGTGCAATAACAATGGAAGCGCTCTTTCTAATAAGGACATCAGACAGTGCGAAAGTTAACCTATATGCAACATTAAACTAACTGCTGGCCACTGCAATAATTGCAAATGAATGGCACCAAAATGACAGACAATCAGGCGCCGTGCTCTGCGACTCTGTTCATCAGAGGGAACACTTAGTCTGTCATTTCCCCTCTGTCTACCTTTATTAACACGTCTTCAGCTTGTAATGACCGAGCACCGCGGCAGCCAATCAGACGAGTAGTGTGGTGATGGTGGCAGAGTACAGTTAAGGTGTCTAATTCCCTGTTTTGTCTGCTTTCACCTCATTTGGCTAAACCGGTAAGCGTGAAAAACATCCGGGGGTAGAGTACGGCCTTGCTCTTTATCTGGTCATGAGGGAGCTTCTAAAGGAAACCAAACATCTTTGAGGTGACGCTAACTCGACTAAAGACGTTCGCTTTGGTCTCGTGTCTTTTCTCTTCCCGTCACTTCTCCCACCCTGAACATTCAAATGCTGTTCCCCACTGGAGATGAGCAGGTACAGTACATGTACAGGTTTTACCCAGGAGTATTGCTCTCCCTTTATTGTTTTATGGCCCTAATATCTCTGAGTGAGAAGATAATAATAAATCAATAGAAACAATACTTTCCAAGACCAAGGGAACGCTCAGTGTGACTGAATCCGTGCAACCATGCTTTTTTCTGTTCTGTCAGCGTGTACTAGTACAGTACACGTGTGCATACCAACAGAAATATCTTTACCATAGTCCTGCATTGGAAATCCATTTCTGCAAGGTGTGCACATGATACACATCTACGGGTATTCATTGGCAACAAGAGGATGAGGCATGGGAGAAAATTTGAATTAGACCATCAGTTGGAGTTTCTTATGAGCATCACAGAGAAACAGCCCCATCTAGAGGACACAGGCATGGCTAGAAACCAACACTAGCCCTCCCTCTTACCAAGCTTATGCACCTTACTTTAGATTCCAGTGCGTGTCTTTGTCTCAGCAAAGCTTAATGAGCCTCTCGAGAGAACGCCCAGGTGAACTTGCTGTAAAAAGAAACTACCTGTGTCTACAGAACCATTTTCAACAGGAAATACAGGATGTGCAGATTTCGGAGGGGACACTGCAGTAAGGAAGGTGTTCAATTACACAGAGTGTGGCCTTAAGTGAACACTATCCTGGAAGTGGTCAGCATGGACTCAGCGTTTCTCAACACAAGTTTCTGGGATCCCCTCAACGAGTACACACACACACTCCATGTACTGAGCCAGCTCAGGACTTATATACACAAACACACACATCCTGGGCCATTGGCTATGCTCTCTAACAACTTCCTGTGTACACAGAGCTGCTTCTCAAATATCACTGACTGCAGACAGAGGAGAAAGACCTTTGCAGAACAAAGGAGAGGTCTGATAAGAAGCAGCCTGCGAGTGACACTCTGCCTTTTCTACGAACTACAAAGAGACTCTCTGCCCCAGCAGCTCGTCCGAATTGTCCCCCACACTTGACTCATTTCTGGATGGATAAAAACACAGAAGATAGAGTCGAGGGGGTGGGGGGTGGGGGGGTGGACTGACAAGAGCAGAGGCTATTTTGAAGTGGGTCAGATTGGAGCGATAAAGGGGAGAAGAGGATGGTTGCAGAGTGGAGATGAGGAGACAGAAACAGAGGGCTGGGTTCAGGAACCAAAAGGCATTAAGCAAAGTAACCTTGCAGGGGGGGGGGGGGGGGGGTCACATTTCATTCAGACAGACTGGCTCTGCAAGGTGCCCGAGGTGTCAGCCAGCTGCTCACATATTCGTGTTTTTACTCTTACAATAAAATAGCGAACTGCAAAATTGTACAATACATTAGCAGGAGATAAAATGCACATTATAATGGGGGGTTGCTCACTCTAACAGCACCACGGGTCTCAGCCAACACTGCCTTTTCATGTGTGCGTCTGTGTGTGGATGTGCGTTCAAAAGAGCTGGCAGCCATGCAGAGGTATGAGACAGATGTGTGTGTCTGTCATTACTGTAATCGCTCCATTTACTTCATCTACCCTGGGAGGGACGGCTGGTCAGCGCCATCTGGACGCACATAGCACATACATGGCAATTGGCTGCCACTGAGGGGTTTCATGGGTAGTCAGCCAGCAACAGGAGGGAAGCTTCGAAATGATTACTTGTGTGTGCCTGTGTTTGGTGATAGGGTGCATGCATTTGCCATCTTTGTCACTGTCTCTCTGCTTCCTGGTGGCATTTTTCGCTTTATGCTTTTTCTTGCTGTCTCTGTCTTCCTTTTTCATCAGTTTCTCTCCCTCCCCTGAGTACAGTTATTTCTGAAATACACGACTCTGTCGCTTTCCCCGAGAGACTAGAACGCGAAATGACAAAAAGCCATGGTGAGTAGTACCAAAGCATAGACTCTTTTGTGACATCAAGTGCCTGAGGAGACGATGGTCATCATGACATATGTGTATGTACTGTAGGAATATGTGTGGTTAAAAGATACACAGACCTAGTCTACATGTAATTTCTTCTGACTGAGAAGAGGCTGATGAGGTAAGTAGCTGAGGAGTGGTTGAGGAGGAAAGACAGCGCGAGCCGGGATGAAGCTTGAGACTCAAGAGCGGCAGCCTGATCATCAAGCAACATGTAGTCATGGCAACGGCAAAAGGAGAGTTGGTGAAATGGAGGAAGAAAAAAGAAATTAGGGAGATGCTTCAGGTTAAAACTACGTTTGAGAGAGATTTAAAGTGAATTAAACCACCACTTCGCTATGCTACATTGGCCCGCCCTCCTGTTTCTGCTTATATTAATTTAGCAATGATCCTGTTCAAAACTGCACTTGGGCATTTTTCAGTAGCCAGCCAAGTGGAATCTCTATTCTGTTGTTGCTCATATTATCCTCCATGACTTCCTCATTTGTATTCTATAAGCTCACTATCCCTCCTCATTCTCCATCCCAACATACACCCCTTTGTGCCTCTATTGTCTCCCTCTGTTGTCCTAAGATCTCTTTTTTGTCCACCATTCCAAGACATTGGGCATGAGGTCAGAGATGGGCAGCCATGCTCCTGCTGTCAGCGGCCTCAAATGGGCTAGATACAGTCTGTGTGGAGACACCCAGGGGAAACCCTCTACTAGCCTTTAGCTCCAAGAGGTAATACATATAGAAACCCCACACATTCAGTCACACAGTTCTGTAGCCCACACACATGCGCGTACATATATTACTGTCAAAACTGTGTGTGTGTGTGTGTGTGTGTGTGTGTGTGTGGGTGTGTGTGTGTGTGTGTGTGTGTGTAAATAGTGTATATATAAAAACATACACATACAACAAAAACCCACACAAATATAAACATTTAATCTCTTACACAAACACACATTTTATTTTGTATACTATGCAGAGCAAAATAAGGATGAGAACATGTGTTACACGTTTGATGAGTTTGAGGAAAACACGTTTATATAATCTACAGCATTTATAGGCACCTAGAGTTTACTGTACATGGACCAAATGCATGACAACAAGGTTTGCAGTACACTTAAATGTCATTCATCCCAGAAAAGCCTCTGCCCTCCCAGGCCAGTTTTAAATGGGGATATGATTACACCCATGTATTAAGGTTAAACTAAGAAGGAAAAGCATCTTTAAAAGGGTAATCACTGATGTGGTATTTTAAGTAACACAGTTAAAGAAATGTCCCATTTTTCCATGTTTTTACATAAATGCTGTAATATGTGTAATTGGATGTCATGGCTAGGGTCACTTTGAATTACAGATTACAGAAGAGTGCTCTCAAAAGCACTGCACCACACTGCCCCCATGTGGCCTTTAGTGGTAGAATGACTGGCTAGACGGTATCACTCCAACAAAGATACAGTAACATTATATTCGCGTGTTATGCAATAAAAAGCTTATATGCACTCTATAATTTAAGTGGAATATCATTACCTACCCTGGAGGTACCACAGTTGTTAGGTCTCACCTGAAGGCTTGAGTTACAGGATAGGGTTGCAGGCCATGCAGTTGCCTCCATGCTGGATAATGAAGCCAGCCCGTACTACGCTGACACAATGACGAGGGCATGTGTCTGTCAAAGTGTGTATCATTTTTCCTAATGATAACTCTCAGAGCTGGAGAAGTCAGATGCAGGCTGTTTGATTCTCCTCGGCTTCTGCATGCCCTGCACGCTGACTACTACCAGTCATCGTAGGAGTAGATGACCTTAGTCTTCTTACCGTCGGCTGAGTCTTGATGGCAGAAACCACCAGCGGTGGGTTAGGGAGCGGAGGCGCTGGAGGGGTGCGTGTGCCCCAGGAGCCCTCTCTCAAAGCTGGGGTGGTGTTGTCAGACGAGAGGGTGGACTTCCTTCGGGAGCAGGCCTTCTCCGTGCTGAGGGTCAAGACGGATAAATGGAACCGCTTCATTGGAGCAGAGGAAAACCAGAAGATTATGCTGGATTTCCTGGACCACATCTGGACCAATAGGCTGTTACTGTTCACTGGACCTGGAGGTACACTGCATGCAGGTGATGCTCAGGTAAGACACATACTATACACACCCTGTCATAAAGTGAGTGTATAAAATGTTTCTGAAGTCATAAGTGTGTATTAATTTATAAAAGAAGTACAGTAAACACATTCAATTATGCTTACGCAGCTTTGAATAAATTGCATTGTATGTAAGCAAACTAATATCCTACATACAGAACTGCACCGTTAAATGATGTTTACACCTGGCTGGCACCACATTCCCTTATATTCTAACCTCCCAAGTAAGCAGTTAAGTGTTTCAAAAAAGCCCTTCCACTAACACGCCCATTTTTGAAATAAGTCACTACTTATTTCTAGTGCTTTCAATACTGTTGAAAGCATTCCTACTGTTTTTGCCTCTGTGAAGACATCACCACTGTGGAAGACCAAGCTGCTGTGTGTGCTGAAGAAGGGCGTGAAAAGAGTCGCCCGTCAAGGATTCAGACACCAGCTCCGGCTGGGAGAAGTGCCGGGATACCCCATGGAGCATCTGCCTCTTGTCATCTCTGAGGTGGGGGTCATGTACAGTAGGTGCCTTTAACTCACAAACCACTGCGTCTTGCATGATGACAAATTAGAGCACTGCTGGTAAGATAAAGACAAAACTCACAATGAATGGGAATTATTTAGTTTGCATGTGCACAGAGAGAGATTTACCTTAAAACTGCTCAAATCCACTGCACGTGCAGGTGCTGGTCTGCGTACTGTCCAACGGACTGAACCACGAAGACTGGCCACGGGTGGTGTCTGATGACATTCACCGGCATCTGGAGCAGCTGAGGAACAGGGTGGTGACGCTGAGAGGCCATGCTGAGGGACGAATACTGCTGCCCCTGCCGCTGTGTGTGGAGAGAGCCCAGCCTGAGGACATCGCATTCAGGTCAGCGAGGTTTGACGTCGCCTCATGTGTAGGAAAAGTCAGTAATGCGGGAAAATTCAATTAAAGCGCTCTTACACCAAGTTCTGCTGCTGATGAGCATTTAGTCTATTAATAATAATAATAATAATTTCACATTTTAAATTATGAACTTAAAAATGCTTTCAAATATCCAGAGGTTACATGATAAAGTAAAAAAAGTATATATTATGCAGTTAATGATTTAAACAAGTACATACACACACACACAATATTTTTTGTCATTATATGGAATTAATTATTTTTTATAACCAAAAAATAAAAAACAAGAAAAGTAAGAGGAACCAGGTCAAAGGGCATTTCCGGGCGCCATGTTTATTTCGCTAGGTTAGCAAAGCTACTTCACCGGGCAGCTAATATGACTTTTTTTTTGTTGTTGACTGTAGACTTATGGGAATTTGAAATCATTTTCAAAACAGCGGTCATTGTTGTTGTCGTCGACCTGTTCGACTCGACAGGCTCCTTGTCCTGCCTTGCTAGCTAAACAGAAACTCTAGCATTAGCCATAGTGCTAATTTGAGGCGAGTAAGTGGCATCAGCGCGGAGCATTTGAAAGTGACGTTTATTTGTTTGCTCTACGTGTAATGCTACTTAGAGCTTAAATGAAATAATAAAGTGTTTGTTTTATAAAAGGTCGGTTGGGGAATATTTGCAAACTGCATGTGAGAACAATCTGCGACCTTGTACCTAAGGTTTATTTACAGTCGCAGCGTTTCTTGCCCTTGACTGCTCCTCTGTCTTCCTCAGCCCCGCGGGTTGGCCGCTAGACCGCGGCTTGTTATACTCTATAGAAACGCTGATAGTTCAGTGGTCCGGGCAGATATGGAGCGTCCTGAGGAAAGACTCTGGCGTGATACTGCTCCGCGGAGAGCACCCGGGCCCCAGCGTGGAGCTCAACTTCTGGACCACTCAGAGGGAAAACCTGCTTGGTATCCAGTCACAAGTACGAGATTGAGTCCGTGAGACGTGGGCGCGGTGCAAGGTTTCAAGACTAAGTGGAACACGACACTGATGTTATCAGATATCTGTAATGGAGGAGACAGACTGGATGTAACATATTGGCTTTTAAAAGACTTGTAAAGCCTTCGAACCCACGAACATCCTAATGTAACGTCATGCCTTTGTTTTCAGATCCACAGCCCCAAAGTTGAGCACATCATGGAAATCCTGAGACGAGTGAAGAGCAGTTACTACTCAGCCTTTAAGGACGTCTGTCTCAAAGTCGATGACGGTAGATGAGCAGTTGTTAGCGCTAATTAAGATCACGTTAACTGCATCAGAGTCACCTGTCGTTGTTCTGTTATTTATGTTGCATTAAAACTCCAGTAAGCTAAATTAGTTCTGTGTCAATCGTTGCAGCGGTTCTCGAAGCGGAGGACATAGATCTGTATTTGCGCCCACTGAGGAGACTGATCAGCAGCCTCGAAGAGAGAAGTTTCCCACAAGTGGATGCTCTGCTGCCTCCTCTCTTCCACACACTCTGTCTCATCTGGAGCCATTCACAGTACTACTGCACACCCCAACGTATGGTGGTCCTCCTTCAGGAGTTCTGTAACCTCATCATTGAGAAGGTATTGCAACACGTCTTTTATATCCGAAGAACATAAAAAAAAGAACAGACAAGCCTCCTGTACAATACTGTAAGACAGTCAGGATCCAACCAGTTCATTGTGTTTGCCCAGGCCTTTGCCTACCTTATTCCAGAGGAGCTTTTTAAGATGGAGCTTGAGGAGGGGGTGGAGAGGGTCCAGATAACCATCTCTGTTCTGCGCAGCTTAAAGCAGCTGTTCCACACTTACCGCCATCGGCTCCCCAAGTACTTCAAACATAACCAAACCATCAAATTATGGGATTTTCCAGCCTCGCTTGTGTTCCAGCGATTAGATCGCATCATGGAAAGGCTGCTCATGATTGAGGTGCACGAGTTGACAAGTATCCGTGTTAATTATTAAAGAATTGACCTCAAACATAACATAATACTCAACACATCAACTTTTATACAGGTGTTTTATACAAGTTTTTAGATTAGTCCGTTTTAACTGTCTATACCATTTCTCTGCTTACCTTTAGGAACTTTTTGCCACAGCATTGGACTTTCTGAAGCTGGAGAAGGTAGAACTAGGTGGTTCCAGAGGTAAAGTCCTCAGTGAGATGGTTCTTGGGATGAGTGAGGAGTTTCAAGACCACTGGAGAGCCCTCAGAGAGAGCAAACATGACCCCTTGGACTATACTAACAATGTGAGGCCTAGTGCAAACAGTGTGGTTGTCTTTGATATCTTACTGCTTTTTAATTAGTAGGCCACAGACTTTATTCATTTACTTGGTATCAAATTGGCACTGTAATAAGTATGGAAGAAAATATTTACATTGGGGAAAGGGACAAACCATATACATTATTCACTCTCAAATTAAATTTTCTCCCCAGGATTTTGTGCGTCACTATAGGCGCTTTATGGAGCAGACAAGAGATTTTGACCAAAGGCTTGGGACAGTCCTCAACCTGGCTTTTCAGCATGCCAATAACCTGAAGTCTACCTTTAAGGTGTATCTGTTAAGTACAGCTCCTAAATAAGTCCATTATTGTCCTCGTGTATTTATTTATCATTAAGTGTGGAACAGGTTGTTTTACTGTAGTGATATTAATCAAAGGTGAGATTTGCTTTTAATACAACATTAAAAGTGTTGTAATTGTAAGTCGAAATCAGAGCTTTACTTTTATACTACATGAGCCGTAAAATGTATGCTGTGTTTAATCTGTGTTGTTGTTTCCTGTTAGTTGCTGAAGGTGTTCGGCAGCCTGCTCGAGAGGCCCAGCATCCACCAGCTGTTCCTTCCTAACTATACTGTGCTGTTGGCTATGTTCAACCAGGAAGTCAACCACTGTCAAATTCTACTTAATCAACACAAAGATGGGGTGAGAGAGTTTAAAATTTGTGTGTATATTTTATGTGTGTGTTTATAATGTTTTTTTTAGTAACTATGGGATTTGAGTTTCAGGCGCAGTTGGGCTGTGCAGTGCTGGGTAAGAATATGCCATCAGTGGCTGGCAAGCTCAAATGGTCGCAGGAGCTTCGGAATCGTATCCTCACCAATAGGAGCAACATTTGCCAGCTGGCCCACATGTATGAACCAACCCCATTGAGCCAACATATAATTGTGCCATGGAATAGACAGTTTATAAGATATTGTTCCTGAAGTGGGATCTCTTTCGATAGTTACTTGCAGGAAAAGCAGGTTTTTGTTTTTTTTAAACAACCTGGAATAAAAATGAATTAGACTTATTTTCCTCTCCTCCCTCTAGACCTCTGGGCTGTGCTGAAGCAGACGATATACTCCAGAAGTGTGAGCATGTTCTGGAGGTTCTGGACCAGCATGATGAAGAGCTGTTCTCAGAGTGGACTGAGGGCTTGGAGGAAGTCTGTCAGACTCACCTGATAGAACCACTGTTAACACTAAACACTGAGACGGGCCTGTACCAGGTCAACTTCAGCCCTGCTGTAAGAACAAAAAGGATACACCGATGAATGTTTATTTAGTTGATATGATATTTATGTATTTGTAGCATTAACCTTTATGTGTGAACAAAACATATCCCCCCGAAAAAAGCACCAAAACGTTCTTGCAGCATAAATATGAATAGAAGACTGTTTTCTCATACCTACCTTTACCTCAGTTTCTATGTCTAAGGGAACTCTCAAGATTATGATGCTGATCCTGTCTCATTTTTGAATTTATCAGCTTGTTTACAGTTTCTCCTCCATTCCCTTCCTAGCTGACATCAGTGCTAAGGGAGGTGAAGTACCTTGGCATACTGAAGTATGAAAACATCCCTGCAGCAGCTCTCAGTCTTCACTCCCAGCGGGAGAGACTCCACGTGGTGAGTAGATAAGTAGGTGAACAATTGCTCTTAGTGTTGAGTTCAATATAGCTTGACTGTTAACGAGGCATCTTTCTTTGTAGTACACACAGACACTGACCCTGGTGACTCAATGGTACAATCAGCTCCACAGTACCATCCTGGCTGTGGAGCTGGGATTGGTGAAAGACGAGGTTGAAGGGATGAAGTGTAGACTTAAACCAGCCCTCCAGGAGCTTACCTGGGCTCAGGATGACCTTTGGAACTATATTCAAAGCACACAAGACCTCGTCAAGGTACTGAACATGCCTTGCATATCTGAAGGACATTGTGGTTGCACACCAAAACTGCAAGACGTCACTAGGGAGCTCTACAAGTATTTTGGAAAATGTTCCTAGTTAATGCACGTATAACAGTAATTATTAGTAATAGGTGCACTCTCTTGCTTTTACCAGAACATTTCCAGTCGTGTCCAGAAAAGCAAAGCTAACGTGGAAGCTATCCAGGCCCTTATGGGTAAATTTAGCCACCGGGCTTTTATCACCAGAAAAGACTGTGCTTCCACTCTTCTTGCCTTCTCTGACATTGAAGAGAGTGTTGCCAAACAACACGCTCTCATCACCAGTACAGGGGAGCAGATACACAAACTTCTGCAGGTGTGTTTACTTCACTTACCCTTGATGCAAATGTAATTGACAATCAAATCACATACTGCAGATGTAAGTAGAATGTAACACTGCTTTCTATCACCATCACCGTTGTGCAGGAGAACCAGTCTCTGCTCGGCGTGACATGCCTGAGCAGCACCGAGTGGCAAGCCTACACAGAATATGTGGATCAAATGATTTTTGCAGGCTTCTCCAGTGCGGTGCGTTGCTCCCTGCAGTACCTCATGGACAACACGGATGCATCACAGCGCATTACACCTCTCTTTGAGGTGCAACTCAAACTCACCAACAGTGAAATGGCCTTTGACCCTTCACTGGACTTCAGTCACAGTGGGAACTTCTATGATATCGTGGATAAGATGGTGTCCAATGTCACAAACATGGGATCTTTCATTCCCAGAGTGGCCAGTCATAAACAGCTGGATAACTATCAGGTGCTGGAGAGATTAGATCGCGGGCTTATACCATACACTGTTCATATGCAGAGATATGTTGTTCTCTTGCTGTCATGGACATCTTTAACTCTGTGGCACCATATATTTGGTTTTCTCATCTTATAGTGTGACATAAATGCAATGGAGGATTTGTCAGAGATGTGCCACATAATTCGCACACGGGCACGTACAGTCATTGCTAAAGTAAGTTTTTGATTTCTATCCACATAATAATGTCGACAGACCAGTATAAAAATGTGATGATTTTCAGGTCAAGGAATACCAGGGGTCGTTTGCCAGCTACCGCTACCTCTGGACAGATGACAGGTCAGATGTAGTTTTCTGTACAAATATCCGTAACAATAATTTTTATTACTTGATAAATTTAATGTTAAGACAAAAGAAATCACATCTTTTTTTCTTAACTTTTCTCAGATCTGAATTCATGAGACAGTTCTTGCTTTATGGTCACGCATTAAGCACAGAAGAGGCTGAGCTATATGCTGACTACGAACTGAAAAAGAACCCTCCCTCTTTGGATCAATTCAAAGAACAGGTGTTTCATTTTCATTTGTTTAACAACAATTGCTGTTTTATAAAATAAATCATGCATTTACAGGCTGTAGTTCTTTCCTCTTTGGACATTTTCTATTAAGTTTTCTTTTTCTCCCTCAGATCAGCCTTTTTGAGTCTTTGTATATACGGGTGAGCAGGATGGAGGATAGGAACAGGTTTTGTGGCTGGCTGCAGCTTGACGTCAGACCCTTCAAACACACACTGATGAATGTCATAAAGAGGTGGAGCTGGATGTTCAAGGAGCATCTGCTCAACCATGTAAACCAGAGGTGAGACATGCATGCAAAAAAAAAACAAAGGCAAAACCTTGCATATAATTAATTCAGCTATATTCTCAGGATGTTTGGTGAGAACATCTCTCTTGATATCATCCATCTCAGACTCATCTTAAAAACGAAGACATTCAGTATAGTTAATGACTGAGGTGCCCTCCCTCTGAAACCTAATATGATCTTTTTCCTTCATCCTGCAGTGTGATGGATTTGTCCTCTTTTGTCGAGGACACAGCTCGTGGTCTTTCTAACAAGGTGTCCGATGGTGACTACGTAGGCCTTGTGAATATTATGGGACACCTTATGGCCATACGGGACAGGCAGATCAGCAATGAACACCATTTCAAACCTCTTAAGTCTACCAGTGAACTCCTAAAGACCTACGGACAGCAACTGCCGGAGAACGTCTACACACAGCTGGAAGTATGTACCAGTGCACACATACACGTTTACATGAATGCTCATTGATATGTAGATTTATAGGTGCATTACATTACTCTCTACATCATCGCAACATACAGGAGCTGCCAGAGAATTGGAAGAGTCTCAGGAAAATTGCCTTCACAGTCAAACATGAAGTTGCACCTCTACAATCAAAGGAAGTTTCAGTGATACGCAGGAAATGTGTCCGGTTTGAGGTGAGGCTATGCCTAAACAGGGTAGGATGCAGATTTGGCAACACTTAGAAAAGCTTCTCACTTTCTGTCCTGCATTATTCACGGGTCACACCACAACCCCCAGCGTGTTCTGTTACAGAGCCAGATCTCGTATGCATACCACCTGCAACTGAATCTGCATTTGAATTTATTTGTTTTCTTATTACAGGTCAAACAGTATGAGTTCAGAGAACAGTTCCGTACTGAGCCCATCTTCAAGATCAGTGTGGAGGAGCCGTATAAACTAATTGATAAGGTGAGATGTGTATGGTTACCAATTCAAATTTAAAGTTTGATATATATCCCTACATTTAAATTTGAAATGCCACTGTCACCAGACTAATCGGGCAGTGGAAGTGATGGAGGCAGAAATGAAGAAGCTGCAGGCCACAGCTACTTTATTTGAGGTCAGCTTTCCAGATTACAAGCAGCTCCGGCAGTGTCGCTCTGACATCATACTGGTCAAAGCAGTCTGGGACATGGTCATCTTTGTTAAGGTACACAATCATTACAATGCTAATTTTTTATGGTGACTGACCTGCATAGATTATCCATCGCAAGGTCCAGTGGTAGTTTTTTGTGGTAGTTATTAGAATTCATTACAACGTATAGATACATGTAGCTTCTCTGTGCCAGACCAGTATAGAGGATTGGACAAAGACTCCATGGAAAGAGATCAACGTTGAGCAGATGGACATGGAGCTCAGACGATTTGCCAAGGTATGATAAGATGATGACATCATATAATTCAATCATTGCGCTTTGGTGGGGAACAATACAGAACTGAATGAGTAAATTATGACTTTCTCTGTGAAACATTAAAGGAGATGAAGATGCTGGACAAGGAGGTGCGGGTGTGGGACGTCTACATGGGCCTGGAGTCTACTGTAAAGAACCTGTTGACTTCCCTGAGAGCTGTCAACGAGCTGCAAAACTCTGCTGTCAGGGAAAGACACTGGCAGCAGCTTATGAACACCACAGGGGTATTATGATACTGTAGCTCTGCTGCTGCCCAGTGTCTCTTCTATGATCATGTTCTGGACTCTGTGCTTGCCTCTTCATTGTATTCATTCATCTGTCCTGCATACTCCTGTGCACGCATGTAACCAGCTCAGTTGAGTGAACCCAATTATCCTTATGTGAAATCTGATCACACTATTCTTTGTGGCGCTCAGGTCAGGTTTGTGATGGGACAGGACACCACTCTTGGGGATCTTTTGGAATTACAGCTTCACCGTGTGGAGGATGAAGTTAAAAACATAGTGGACAAGGCTGTGAAAGAAATGGCCATAGAAAAGGTGAGAGTTATAATGAATTACCACTAGTAGGCCACCATCTTTTATAGTTATCGCTCTGTAAGCTACATGACTTCACTAATGAAACTTAATACTGTACCTGTTCATTAGATAAGTGTTTTTAAGATACTTGAAACCATCTCCGCTGCACATGTATTTTATCTGCTTCAAAAATGTCTCAACCACAATCATGTTGCCGTTCTCTTGATTTTAATCAAGTTATTCTGTGCTCTGCAGTCTTCAGAATTTGATAAGTGACATTTCTGCTTTTGCGTAGGTTTTGGCAGAGATAACTCAGACATGGAGCATTATGTCGTTGTCCTATGAAACACATGCAAGTACAGGAATCCCTCTGCTCAAAGCAGACGAGAATCTTATTGAGACATTAGAGGACAACCAGGTGAGGTCACCAGCTGTGCTAATTCTGTGGAAAGCATGGGACAAGCCCTTTCCTCAGAAGCATTGTACCTTGTTATCACCTTGTCTTGAAATATCTGGCTTCATTTAACTTTGATTAAAATGCATCGCGTATGTGTCTTTCAGATTCTCATGGAAATCTTCATTTGTTCGTTTCTTTTAGGTGCAACTGCAGAACATACTGATGAGTAAATATGTGGAGTATTTCCAGGCAGAGGTTAGTGGATGGCAAAAAAGGCTGATGGTGGCTGACCTTGTCATCTCCTCCTGGATGTGTGTCCAGAGGACCTGGGCCCACCTTAACAGCATCTTCACCAACAGCCACGACATCCGCTGCCAGCTAGCTAGTGATGCAGAGCGCTTCCACGGAATACACGACGACTTTCAGGTAACACCCACCTCAGTTAAGTATATAAGTAGTTCGTATACTTCACAGCAGTATTACATTTGTGTATAGTTTGCAGTTGTTTTTCACTGTCTGTTCTCTCACATAGAGCCTGATGGCTGAGGTTGTGAAGAACAGTAATGTGGTGGAAGTGACCAACCAGTGTGGCTTCCTGGAGAACCTGGAGACCATGCAGCAGAGGCTGTCTGTGTGTGAGAAGGCTTTGGCAGAGTACCTTGAGACCAAGAGACTTACGTTCCCCAGATTTTACTTTGTTTCTGCCTCAGACCTATTGGATATTGTCTCCAAGGGAACACAGCCCAAACAGGTGGCCGATCACGATTTACTTATGTTTTACTAATGAGAACATAGGAGATATGCAACCTGTTATTGGTTCAGCATATTCCTCAGACCCTGTCTTAGTGTTATGAAGCAGCAAAGATGGCAATGATCAACAAGGTGTAATAGTGACTGTTTTGTGTTGTTACTCAATAACTTTCCTATATTATACTGACAAAATAGAACGACAATATAGAAACTGACTTCTATAATCCGTGTATGTCTGTGCTGTGTGCATGCTGTTTGTGTTTCTTCTAGGTAACCAGACACTTGCTGAAGCTGTTTGACAATGTAGCCGATCTTTGCTTCAAGAACTCTGACCGAGCTGGAGGAAAGGAGGAGGAAGGGGCCGCAGTTGCTTTAGGCATGTACAGCAAAGAGGGAGAATACGTTCTATTCTCTGAGCCATGTGTCTGTGAAGGACAGGTACTGAAAAACAAAGTTACTTTATTTCTGTATACATATGAGTTCACTTTTAATAAACTGTATCTTTTCCTTAGGCAGAATGTTGGTTAGGTGCCTTGGAGAGCACCATGCGCTGTACTGTGCGGAAGGAGATCCAGGAGGCTGTAGCTGCTTATGAAGACAAACCACGGGACCAGTGGCTCTTTGACTACCCTGCACAGGTCTGACGGCTGGTAATCTCTGCTATTACCAGTTTAACTCTAAAGTTATGCAAATGATTTGTTATCTGCATTTCCTTTTCTGATGACCATAGGTAGGGTTGACTGGCAGTCAGGTGTGGTGGGCAACAGATGTGGGCATTGCCTTTGAGCGAGTGGAGGAGGGATTTGAAACAGCCCTTAAAGACTACAACAAGAAACAGGTTGTGATAATACACTAGAGTAAGATATTATCATCAACATGTATGTTCTGGTTGTTTCAGTGATATTTACTCTGGTTTTCTAGATCACACAACTGAACTCGCTGATCCACATGCTGCTTGGAGATTTAACTCCTGGAGACAGACAGAAAATTATGACTGTGTGTACTATTGATGTCCATGCTCGAGATGTGGTGGCCAACCTCATAAGTCAAAAGGTAAATAAGACTCAAATAAGACATGAATGAGCTGTTATACAAACAAGGCCAGCTGTGTGTCTCTTACTGTAGGTGACAACAGGCCAGGCCTTTGCATGGCTGTCCCAGTTACGCCATCGCTGGGATGAGGAAAGCCGACACTGTTACGTTAACATCTGTGACGCCCAGTTTCAGTTCAGCTATGAATACCTGGGAAACACTAACAGGCTGGTCATCACTCCTCTCACAGATAGGTGCACATCCACTTCTGTTATACACATCATTAAAGATGTTGCTTTAACAGACAGGGTGGAGATTATTACATATATAAATACTGTTGTTCACTTTCCATCTTATAGGTGTTACATAACCCTGACACAGTCCCTTCATCTGACTATGAGTGGTGCCCCATCAGGCCCAGCTGGCACTGGTAAAACAGAGACTACTAAGGACCTTGGACGCTCCCTTGGCATCATGGTATATGTGTTCAACTGTTCAGAGCAGATGGACTACAAGGTAGCACTGTAGACATTTCTCCAGTTTCTATCCCATTTATGTCTGAACTGATATACTCTATTTTTTACTCCCCTTCAGTCCATAGGAAACATTTACAAGGGTCTGGCTCAGACAGGGGTTTGGGGTTGCTTCGATGAGTTTAACAGGATCTCAGTGGAAGTGCTGTCTGTAGTAGCCGTGCAGGTCAAAACTATACAGGATGCTGTGCGCAACAAGAAGCAAAGGTGGATGTGGAAATAATCCCATATTAAACTATCCATTTCATTTCAAACCCATTTTCTACACATATAGTTTACTTTAAAGTTTTCTGTAATTTGTATTCTGTGAACAAAGGTTCCTTTTCCTAGGAGAGGACATTGAGCTCAAACCAACAGTAGGGATCTTTATTACCCTCAACCCAGGTTATGCTGGGAGGGCTGAGCTTCCAGAGAACCTCAAGGCTTTATTCAGGTCTGATATAAAAATAAAGAATGGTGACATGTGTCATAATACACTAGTTGTAAGCTAATACGTGGTTCATAACTGTTTAGGCCCTGTGCCATGGTGATCCCAGACTTTGAGCTGATCTGTGAGATCATGTTGGTGGCAGAAGGATTCATAGATGCTCGCCTGTTGGCACGCAAATTCATCAGCCTATACACTCTTTGCAAAGAGCTGCTGTCTAAGCAAGTATGTATAATAACTTGTATTTGTCAACAAAATATATCCTGTGGTATCTTAGCATGAGTGGATGCTAGGAGGAAAGTTAACCCTCGCACAGCCTTCGAGGGGTCAAAATGAAAATAGGGGGCGCTCAAAAACCACACGAGGGTTGGATAAAACAGCCGCAGACAGACGATAAAACACGCTTTATCTAGATGAACGGTTGGATGAACTTGTTCATCATAGACCCACACGTGTTCATTGCTTAGATCCAGCCCTTGTGTGTGTTTTTGAGCTTTGAGTGCCCCCTAGTTTACAGTGGGATCATTTTGACCCCTCGAAGGGGTCAAAATGATTAGCCAAGGGTTAAATAGAAATAAATGGGAGGGAAAGACACAAATACCCCATCAAGGTGAATTAGGTTGACCAGAAATTCACTCTGATATCTGCAGGGCATTAAGTGTCCTGTATCATAATAAATTAAATGATTAAAAACAACTGAATTATCCTGCATGTTTGATGACATATCTGTTTATTGGTCATTTATTTCTGACAGGACCATTATGACTGGGGCTTGAGGGCCATCAAATCAGTCCTTGTTGTAGCAGGATCTCTAAAGAGAGGGGATCGTAGCAAACCCGAGGAGCAGGTACTCTGTGTTTTTCACTTATTTGTAATATCATATTTTATTATTGTTATGAGACAATGTGATATTTGGATTATTGTGTATACTGTAGCGTTGTCTATAGATTCTACACAGTCAAGCTTGCACTGTGATAACAAAAGGACATTTTTTATTTTCTCTAGGTTCTGATGCGGGCACTCAGAGACTTCAACCTACCGAAGATAGTGACCAATGACGTGCCCATATTCCTTGGACTGATCAGTGACCTGTTTCCTCAGTTGGATGTACCCAGGAAGAGAGACCCCAAGCTGGAGAACGCTGTTCGCAAGTCAGTCAGTGAATTGCACTTGCAGCCTGAAGAGAACTTCATACTTAAGGTTTCTTATTTAAAAATTATGTTAAAAAGTAAAACAGTTCCGTTAGTAAAATAGAAGAATATGAAGTTTTTGTTTCCCCAGGTCACACAGCTGGAGGAGCTGCTGGCCGTCAGGCACTCAGTGTTTGTAGTTGGTGGACCAGGAACTGGAAAGAGTCAGGTAAAAGTTTGCTTACAGTATAGTAACTGCACATCTAGCGTATGAAACCACATGCAAAGTGCTAAGTCATTTTTAAAGACACTTTGTGTAAGAGGTGTCCTAAAATCATGAGAAACTGTATCACAAACATGTTTTTTTTCATCAGATATTAAAAACTCTCCATAAAACATATTCAAACCTGAACATGAAAACTGTATGGAACGATATCAACCCTAAAGCAGTGACCACAGATGAATTGTTTGGATACTTGCATCCAGCTACCAGAGAGTGGAAAGATGGTGAGAAACAAATGATGATCTTCTCTCTAAAGTGATGCTCAGGTACCAAGATCTAAAGAAAATATGTATTAAAGTATTACTTTTTACTTCAGGTTTGTTCTCCTCTACCATGAGAGAGTTGACATCTCTGAGCCATGATGGACCCAAATGGATTGTTCTGGATGGAGATATAGACCCTATGTGGATTGAGTCACTCAACACAGTGATGGATGATAATAAGGTCAATGGGCATCTTTGTCTTCTCGTTTTTGATCATGTTTTGATTCCGCTCATGTTGAATCCTATAATAATAATAATAATTGAAATAATAATATGTTGGTATTTTTTATGTTTGATTTCAACAAACTTCTGTTTGTATTATTTATCAATTCAAATGTTTAAGCTCCAGCCAACCAGCAGTTTTTTCTCCTCCCTTCAGGTTCTGACTCTTGCGAGTAATGAGAGAATCAGTTTGTCCCCTTCTATGCGTCTTCTGTTTGAGATCTCACATCTGAAGGCTGCTACTCCAGCTACTGTGTCCAGAGCAGGAATACTGTATGTCAACCCACAGGACCTTGGATGGAGCTCGTAAGACACACACAGACTGTAGCACAAACGCTCTCTCTCTCACACACATATAAAATCACAGCCTTAACCGCATATTCACTTTGTTGTATTGCAATTTTTAGTTATGTGACAAGTTGGATAGACACTCGACAGGCCCAGTCAGAGCGAGCCAACCTCACTATTCTGTTTGATAAGTATGTGCCATACTGTCTGGAGCAGGTCCGCTGCAACCTGAAAACCATTACCCCGATTCCAGAAAACAGTATGGTGCAGGTAGGACCACGTGATGTGCGTAGTTTGTACTTTTGTGTTAAGTGCGTACTATTTAATTATATATTATGTTTCTCTTAATCAGACTCTGTGTTCGTTGTTGGACTGTCTGCTGACAGAGGACAACACTCCAGCTGACTCTCCTCGAGAACTTTATGAGATCTACTTTGTGTTTGCCTGCGTCTGGGCCTTTGGAGGGGCTCTCTTCCAGGATCATGTGTGTGGCGTTTTTGTATTTAACTTTGTTTTGTTTTATTACATTACTTACTTAATCAAACTATCTTGCTTATTATTTCAAATGTTGTTGTCCTGACACCTGAATGCCAGCTCAATGACTACCGTGCTGACTTCAGTCGCTGGTGGTCTAAAGAGATGAGAGCAGTGAAGTTTCCTTCCCAGGGCACCGTCTTTGACTATTTTATAGACTCCGAGACCAAAAAGTTTACTCCCTGGAGCGAAAAGATGCTGCCGTTTGAGTTGGAGCCTGATGTACCATTACAGGTACCAATTGCTTTACATGAATTTTCACTGAGTCGCGTATCTTGGATACTCATGTGATGGGTGTTTCAGACAGTGCTAGTCCACACCCCAGAAACCATCTGTCTGACCTACTTTATGGACCTGCTGCTTCAGAGAGGCAAACCTATCATGTTAGTGGGCAATGCAGGAGTGGGCAAGACCATCTTGGTGTCTGATAAAGTCGCCAAACTGAAGGAGGACTTTGTGGTGGCCAAAGTCCCCTTCAATTACTACACCACATCAGCCATGCTGCAGCGTAAGAAGCTTTTCTCTTATTGTGTGACACAAGTATAGAAATAGGAAATGATTGTACCTGTATACCTAAATTAAGACATAGGTGCCATTCTAAAAGAGTTCATGAACTGTCTTGCACATAATATGGCCAGGTGTCCTGGAGAAGCCACTGGAGAAGAAAGCTGGTCGTAAATTTGCTCCACCTACCGCTAAGAGGCTCATCTACTTTATAGATGACCTCAACATGCCTGAGGTGGATGTTTATGGGACTGTTCAGCCTCACACACTTATACGCCAGCACCTTGACTATAACCACTGGTAACACCTATGGACATATGCACATTTCACGATACAGCTACAAGCTCCGTGTACTCTAATCTAAACGAAATTGTTTCAGGTACGACAGACAACGACTGGTTTTGAAAGAAATTCATAACTGCCAATATATTACGTGTATGAATCCAACAGCCGGAAGCTTCTCTATCAACCCCAGACTGCAGGTACAGTAAAGCAGAATTTTTCATCCCATGTATATTAATGTCATTTAAACACAAACTCTGCTCACTAAAAATGATCATTTCAGTTTTGGTAAATAAGTAGGTCTCGCTGCCTCCATTCCAGAGACATTTCTCAGTATTTGCAGTACACTTCCCTGGTGCTGATGCATTAGCCACAATCTTCTCCAGCATCTTATCAGCTCACTTCCTTCAAGGAGGATTCAGCTTTGGTGTGTCTCGCTCTGTTGGAACTCTCATACAGGTACATTCACAGTATTCTTGCAGATGTTCGCTCAGGTCAGGCAAATGTGAATTACACTCTGTCCGTCTAATATCCATTCAACCCTGTCTACATCTTACGGTCTGCTCGTCCAGGCAGCTATATGTCTGCACCAGAAGATCAGTCAGAACTTCTTGCCTACAGCAATACGGTTCCACTACATCTTCAACCTGCGAGACCTCTCCAACATCTTCCAGGTGATACACATGGTCACATCACTGCCCAAACTCAAATCATTGCTTGCTCAACATCCTTTTATATAACTCACACATCATAAAAACCAGTCCATCCCCGCTATTAAGATACACTGTGCTCTTTCATTGGGATGCTGGTTTGGGAAGTAAACATCATTTTGATCTGTATGGAATCTTATGTATGTGATGTGTAGGGTATTCTGTTTGCTCTGCCGGAGTGTATTCGTTACCCCATGGAACTGGTTCACCTGTGGCTCCACGAGAGCTCCAGGGTCTACTCTGACAAACTGATGGAAGAAAAAGACGTTGAACTCTTCAACAAAATCCTTCTGGACACTGGCAAGAGATATTTTGAGGTACAATGTTCAGAATTTACAATATGAGGCAACATCTCCTAAGATTCATCTGTAGAGTTTGTCTGTTTCAAAATAAATAGTCTGTGTCTTGTAATTAAATTTTATTTTGGTTTCTGTTAAATGGCTACAGGGGATAGATGAATCTATCTTTATACACCAGCCTTTGGTGTACTGCCACTTTGCTCAAGGTGTGGGAGAACCTCGCTATCACCAGGTAGACGCATTAATTCACGTACAGGCTAATCAGAGATATCCCTGTATAGATACTGTGTTGCTCCTTCGTTGTTTTTTTTTATCTACATGGGTTATCTGTAGATTACATATTTAAGACATCAGTGCACGAATTCCCCTGTTATATTCAGTCTGTCGGAAAATAAGGATGAATGTGCTGTCATTACTAAAGTAATTACCTCTCATTTCTACATGGGGGGGAATTGAAAGTTAATTAACTACCGTCTTGATGGAAACTTAATTTCATTACTTTTCTGGAGGTTACAGCATAGTGGCTTGGACATCGCTGCCTTTACTCAGCAGTAGATGTCATCTGTTTTATATTTTCTTGTCAGGCTTCAGATTGGGAGAAACTCCAAAAGATATTGGCTGAGGCTTTGGAGCATTATAATGAGCTGCACGCTGTCATGGACCTGGTGCTGTTTGAAGAAGCTATCCAGCATGTGTAAGACACACAGGTGTTGAATATGAGTTTATATGCAAACTAAAGACCAAGTATGCTCTAATATTAACACTGTTTGCGTTCAGATGTCGTATTAGTCGTATACTAGAGGCCCCCTATGGTAATGCCCTGCTCGTGGGCGTGGGGGGCAGTGGGAAGCAGAGTCTGTGTCGGCTGGCTGCCTTCCTCAGCATGCTGGAGGTTTTCCAGATCACGCTGCGTAAAGGATATGGCATAAATGACCTTAAGGTAAGCATGCTCACGCTGCACAGTAATGGACAATGTCATTGCACTAAATGACTGTAGTGTTGATTTTTCTCATGTTTACAACTTAAGTATTATTTCTCTTTTGGCAACCCTTTATATCCAGAGTGATATAGCAGCATTATATATAAAAGTGGGGGTGAAGAACATTGGGACGGTATTCCTCCACACAGACGCTCAGATTCCAGATGAACGCTTCCTGGTGCTAATCAACGACATGCTGGCCTCAGGTTTGCCTGCACTGACCTACTGCAAGATGTTTTTTACGCACAAAGAATTTGGTGTAAAACTGCTGTTGTCAACTCCAAAGAACAAGCTTACTTTGATTAGAGTTACTGATTGAATTCAACGGTGAAACTCATTTTTTGTAATAAGAGCAGAGAAGGCAGATTTAAAGGGAACATCTTATTATGATTAAGATGTTTACGCTATGCAATATCATACAATGTCTGTGAAATCATACATAGCATTAAATGGCATCAGCAAACCTAAATCTGAAATAGAAGTGGTGGCATTGCATAAATATTGTAGGTACAAATACATACTCTTGGTTTGTATTGATTGTCTCGTCTAGGTGATATTCCAGACCTTTTCAGCGATGAAGAAGTGGATATGATTGTGACATCCATCCGAATGGAGCTCAGAGGTTTGGGTCTAATAGATACCAGAGATAACTGCTGGAGCTTCTTCATTGAGAGGATACGGCGGCAGCTCAAGGTCTGAAACAGTATTTATCATGTAGCATTAATCCACTGGAATTATGGAGACCTGGTTATTTAAACATGGTGCCATATTGGTAAAGTAACCAAGCTCTTTCTTTTCACGTTACCCTTTCTCCCAACCCTTACCCTACTCTGTTCCAGGTCGTCTTGTGTTTCTCCCCAGTGGGCTTCACATTACGGACACGTGCACGGAAGTTTCCTGCGCTGGTGAATTGTACAGCCATCGACTGGTTTCACCCCTGGCCTCAGCTGGCCTTGCAGTCTGTCAGCTGTACGTTCATAGAGAAGATACCGGGTCTAGAGGTAACAGAATTAGGTTAATTTATATATTACATGTAACTTCATGTAAACATACAGTATGCCACATGTGGGCACTGAATGGGTTAATGAATGGGTCCCACTAGGAAATTACTAAACCTCTGTGTATGCTTGCCAAATGCAGCCAAATGTGAAAGCATCAATCAGCGAGTTTATCTCATACGCCCACACTAGTGTCAATGAGGTGAGTTATTGCAGAACATTGGGTAATATCCACTCCTCATATCTTTCTCTGATACCATCTTTGGTCTTTTGTTTGACTGTCAACACCCAGGTCAGTGTCAGATACCAGCAGAATGAGAAGCACTTCAACTACACCACCCCGAAGAGTTTCTTGGAGTTTATGAAGCTGTATGGAAACCTGCTGGGGAAGAAGCGCACAGAACTGAGCCAGAAGATGGAAAGACTAGAGAACGGTCTGCAGAAACTGCAGTCTACTGCATCACAGGTCAGATAGTGTTCACTGTTTCCCCTGATTTCATGCCTAATCCGTCCGTCTTCATCGTCTTGTCTTGTTTTTCTTTTTGTTGTCCAAGGTGGAGGATCTCAAAGCCAAATTAGCAGTGCAGGAGGTGGAGCTGTGGCAGAGAAACTCAGATATTGAAGCACTTATTGCTAAGATAGGACAACAGACAGACAAGCTGAACCAAGAACGGGCTGTGGCTGATGCTGAGGAGCAAAAAGTAGGATCAATGTGTTGCTTTTGAGTCACTGATCTTCAAAATATCAGCACATTTTGGGTTGGGGGATATCGTTCTTTTTGTTTTTTGTGCTCCTTTAGGTGGCAGCAATTCAAGCTGAAGTGACCAAACAGCAGCAAGACACTGAAGAAGACCTGGCCAAGGCTGAGCCTGCCCTACAAGCTGCCAATGCAGCCCTCAATACACTAAACCGGGTAAAAGACAACTCTTGATTTCTTGATTCCCAAACATAACAAAACCTTTAACTTTTCTGGGATGGCTGCTGCAGTGTTTATAGTTTTATGAATGATGCATGCCAAAATAAAATGTAAGGTTTCCCATAATTACTTGGGGCCTAATAATTCCAGACATCTGAATCTATTCACCACAGTTTGTTCTCTTTTATTGAGTTCAAAAGCAAATCAAATCCATCCTGCCTTTCTTGTGTCTCTTCCAGCTGAACTTGACAGAGTTGAGGACTTTCCCAAACCCTCCAGCTATTGTCACCAACGTCTCAGCAGCTGTTCTGGTCCTGTTGGCTCCCCAAGGCCGAATCCCCAAAGATCGCAGCTGGAAGGCATCCAAGGTGGTGATGAGCAAGGTGAGTATTTCACAGTGACATGTCATTGAGGTTTTTGAAAGCTCACTCAAAGCCAAATGTGACGTTCAGTTCTTTATACCTTCTTTATACCACACACTTGTGTTTGTGTAGGTAGATGAATTCCTGCAGGCTTTGGTGAACTTTGATAAAGAGCGCATCCCTGAGGCCACAGTGAGGTGTGTGAAGGACGAGTACCTGAGTGACCCGGAGTTCAACCCTGACTTCGTACGACAGAAATCCTCCGCAGCTGCAGGGCTCTGTGCCTGGGTCATCAACATCATACACTTCCACGAGGTACTGTACATAGGTGTACATCAGGTATCACACATAAAGATTGTCATTCAACTTCTGTAAGTGACTGTGTGATGTTTTTCATTTTATACCTATGGGTTCTTGTTGTTTCATGTGTTTGTTTCTACCCAACGTTTGTGCTGCCTTCGATAGATTTTTGTAAGTACTTTTTATGTTATAGTCCCTTTGTCATTTCTTCAAAGTTTTCCAAAGTTTGTAGCCACATTAAATTGTCTGTTATTGGGCCTGTGCTCGTCTCCTGGATCTCTAGGTGCTCTGTGAGGTAGAGCTGAAGAGGATGCATCTATCTCAGGCCAATTCTGATTTGGCTGAGGCTGCTGAGAAACTAGAGGCCATCAGGAAAAAACTCACTGTGAGTCTGTAAAACAGTCCACCAGAGTTCTCTAATAATTTATTTATTGTTATTGTTGTGCTGTGTTACTGAAGGATTTGTGGGTAAGAAAAAGCAAGATATAGTTTAGTTTTTACACTGAATTGTTAGAAAATTGATGATGTGTTTATATTCACCTGAAGCTGTATAATTAGCAGTTAAAACGTTGGTGTTTCTCAATCCAATGAGCAGCAAATCAGCAAAAGAGAAGAAAGTCTATTTCTTGCTAAACTAAATCACATCAGTTACTGAAGCCATCTTATTGATAGCTCTTGTTCAGCTACAGATAGTCAGGGTTTCATATCTCCGCTGACTGTCTTAGGAGCTGGACAGCAGCCTGGAAACTCTGACAACAGCATTCGAGAAGGCTACGTCAGAGAAACTGCGTTTTCAGGAAGAGGTCAACCGCACCAACAAGACAATAGAATTAGCCAATCGTCTCGTCAAAGGGCTAGAGGTGGGCACCACGGCAGGCAACAGAGTTTCTGAAAAAACACTGTATTGACAGTATCAGTGCAGTGTGTTCATTCTGTGTGTGTGTTTCACAGAGTGAGAATGTGCGCTGGGCTCACTCAGTGGCTCAGTTTCATGAACAGGAGAAAACTCTGTGCGGCGACGTCCTTTTAACTTCAGCCTTCATTTCGTATGCCGGCTCCTTTTCCAAGAAGTACAGGAGGGAACTGCTGGACAACCTCTGGATGCCATTTCTGCGTAGCCAGAAGGTCACAGTCTGAAATATTTATGAATTCCTCCTACATAATTCTACTGAGAAAACTTTTAGAAGTAAATTAACAACGAGGGTTTATGGCAAAACAGATTAATTACTGGATGCATTAGGATTTATGCGACTACATGTAAGCAAGCTGTAGACATCGTCATGCTTGTAATGATCAAGTGTACTGGTGCTCACTTTTAGCAACTTATTTGATGTTTTTTTGTTTCTTTGATTTATTTATTTAAAATGATCTGTGTTTCTGCTGTCAAAACACAGACTCACACATAAAAGTCACACGTTTCCCCTCGTGTGCTGGTTGTTACATCTCTTCATATCGTCTCTTCGTCAGACACCTATCCCCATGACAGAGGGCTTAGATCCAGTGTCGATGCTGACTGATGATGCGACTGTAGCGCAGTGGAACAATGAAGGCTTACCGGGAGACAAAATGTCCACTCAGAACGCAACCATTCTCACCAACTGTGAGTCGTGCCAGTAAATGTACTGCATCACATCAACACAGTGATGGAAGTGCTGTTCTCATAGTCAAAGAAACATTTCAGTGCTTCTAAAGGTTTGACAAATGTATGCGTCGCTACCTCAGGTGAGCGCTGGCCTCTCCTCATTGACCCTCAGCTGCAGGGCATCAAATGGATCAGGAGTCGCTTTGGCAGCAGCCTGAAGGTTATCAATCTGGGACAGAGAGGGTGAGCGTCTTTTTATTCAAACTGTCATGCTCTGTTGGATATAAATTAAGAAAACCTACTTTTTTCCACTAATCTGTTTGATCATTTTTATTCCAGTTATGTAGATGTGATAGAACAGGCTGTAGTGGCAGGTGACACTGTCCTCATTGAGAACCTTGAGGAGACCCTTGACCCTGTTATTGACCCTCTGCTGGGACGGCACACAATCAAGAAGGGCAGGTAACACACAGACATGTGTAGACACAGTAATCTGACCCCTTCTGCCTTTTCTCTGATGGTCCTGTTTTTTCCCCCACCCTCTCACAGTTGTATAAAAGTTGGAGACAAGGAATGTTTCTTCCACCCAGGCTTCAGACTAATCCTTCACACTAAACTGGCCAATCCTCATTACAAGCCAGAGATTCAAGCCCAGACTACCCTCATCAACTTTACAGTCACCAGGGATGGACTGGAGGACCAGCTATTAGCCCAGGTTGTGAACCAGGAGAGACCAGACCTGGAGCACCTTAAGGTGAGGAGAATTAATGCAGGGGTCTTATTTCTCTTGTCAGCAAACAGGAGTCTGCCTGTCTATGTTCTCTTGCATATCTGCATCATTACATTTTCATTTTCAGTAGCTTATAGCCTCCAGTAAAATTGTATTTGTGTATGAACTTTCTTGCAGAGTGATTTGACCAAACAGCAGAACCTGTTTAAGATTGAGCTTAAGCTTCTGGAGGATGAGCTGCTGACCCGGCTGTCTGCTGCAGAGAGTAACTTCTTAGGTGACAATGTGCTGGTGGAGAAATTAGAGACGACCAAGCACACTGCTGCAGAGATAGAGATGAAAGTACGTAGGTGAACGTGTGCGTCTGGCTGTCACAGCAAAGACCCACATTTCCCACTTACATGTACCTCTCACTCATTATGTGTTTTCTCCTTTGGTCCACGCTTTTTGTTCTGTTCTCACTGTCAGGTAATGGAGGCAAAGGTTAATGAGGTGAAAATAAATGAAGCCAGAGAACACTATCGCACTGTGGCTGTCAGAGCGTCTCTGCTCTACTTTATCATGAATGATCTCAACAAGATCAACCCCATGTACCAGTTCAGCCTTAAGGTAACCAGGTGTGAAAATTAAGAAGTGAGTCACAATAGCAGTTAAAGCTTGAGGACAGTCTAAAGTTATAAACTATATTAATAATGAAAAAGATTCCCCTCAATCCATTCTCACTCCTCTCTCTAGGCTTTTAATGTGGTTTTCCATAAGGCGGTGGAGATGGCGGAGTCCTGTGTGGACGTGAAGAACAGAGTAAACACACTCATCGACTGTGTTACCTACTCTACCTTCACCTACATCAGCAGGGGACTGTTTGAGAGAGACAAGCTCACCTTTACCGCACAGCTGGCCTTCCAGGTGTGTGTGTGTGTGTGTGTGTGTGTGTGTGTGTGTGTGTGTGTGTGTGTGTGTGTGTGTGTCGGTGTTAGAGACAGCAGCATTAGTCCTTGACTGTGGTCTCCCTGTTTTAGTTGCTTCTGATGAGTAAGGAGATAGAAATGCGAGAGCTAGACTTCCTGCTGCGTTTTAACATTGACCACAGCTACGTCAGCCCCCTCGACTTCCTGTCTAACTCCGCGTGGAGCGCCATCAAGGTACGAGCGCACGTATGCTTTTATTTAGTATGACTAGGCCTTTTTGATCAACCGTTCACGGCCTCTGTCTTCGCTCAGGTCATGAGCTTCATGGATGAGTTCCGTGGACTTGATCGAGACATTGAGGGCTCACCTAAACGCTGGAAGAAGATAGTGGAGTCAGAGTGTCCAGAAAAGGAAAAGTTTCCTCAGGAGTGGAAAGGGAAAAGTTCCCTGCAAAAACTTATCATGATGAGAGCTTTGAGACCAGACCGCATGACCTATGCTCTTAAGTGCGCAGAATCATTTTTTACTTCCTTGTTTTTTTTATTTGTGTAAACTCCTTTTGATTTCCTGATAGCATATTTGCATATTACTGACCAGGGTGTATGCTCCTCTTTTCAAACAAGCAGCTAGAGAAGTTGTTCAATTTGTAATTGTGATCCACTTTTTGTAACATGTGCTTTTTCTCTGTTACTTTCCCTGTTTGCACACTGTAGGAACTTTGTGGAGGAGAAGCTTGGGGTGAAGTATACTGAGGGCAGAAAGACTGAATTCTCCAAGTCCTTTAAAGAAAGTGGTCCAGCCTCTCCTGTGTTCTTCATCCTCTCCCCTGGAGTGGACCCTCTGAAAGATGTGGAATCACTAGGTACTACCTGCACACTCATGCTAGACAGTGTTTAGTTGTTTGTTTTTTCTACATAACACGCATACATTGTGTAAACAACATGCATAAAGACATACATTATATTGTAGCGCTGTGTGGGAGAATGAAATGCTATGTAAACTATTGTGCTTTGTGTGTTCCCAGGAAGGAAGCTGGGTTTCACTATTGACCTCGGGAAGCTTCACAACGTGTCCTTGGGTCAGGGCCAGGAAGCTGTGGCTGAGGTTGCCGTGGAGAAGGCTGCCAAGGAGGGCCACTGGGTTATATTACAGGTCTGACTGCACGGCCAGATGAGTAGAGCAACACTAGGCACTTCGTCACTGTCTTTGTGGTGGACTTTCTGCCTTCTACCTGCAGAATGTTCACCTGGTTGCTCGATGGCTGGGCTCGCTCGAGAAGCTGCTGGAGCACTGCTGTGAGGACAGTCACCCTGACTACAGAGTGTTTATGAGTGCTGAGCCAGCACCAACACCCCAGGAGCACATTATTCCTCAGGTAGAGAGGCAACGGGCATACAGGGTTCTCTCAGTTCATCCTGGCCTGTGGCACATATACATGAACGTACGCTCGCGGTTGTTTCTGTTACAATGTCATGCGAGTTACAGGATTGGATAGTAGCACTGGATACAGAACTGAATCCTGCTTTTGTTTTGTTGGGCTTTCTGACACAGGGCATTCTGGAAAATGCTATCAAGATCACCAATGAACCTCCTACTGGCATGCATGCCAACCTGCATGCTGCTTTGGATAACTTTGACCAGGTGAGTGTTTGCTGTGTGCAGACATTCGCTGATGTTCCTTTGCTGATGTATTCCTTCATTGACTGGCTCCTCTCTAGGATATCCTGGATCGATGCAGTCGTGAGCAGGAGTTTAAGACCATCCTCTTCTCCCTCTGTTACTTTCATGCTTGTGTGGCAGAGAGGAGGAAGTTTGGTCCCCAGGGTTGGAACAGAAAGTATCCCTTCAACACTGGAGACCTGACCATATCTGTTAATGTTCTCTACAACTACCTGGAGGCTAACGCACAGGTCAGATGTGTGTCAGTGCGATGACTGAATGAGATGGTGCACAAGCCGGTGAAGAGATAGGAGCGTGTCCGGGGTGTGTAATGAACAGTGTCCCACCACATAGGTGCCATGGGAAGACCTGAGGTATTTGTTTGGAGAGATCATGTATGGAGGACACATCACTGACGACTGGGACAGACGGCTCTGTAGAACGTATCTAGAGGAGTACATGCAGCCCAATCAGGTTTGTTTGTGAGACCCCAGTAGTCAGGTGGCTACAGTAACGTATCCGGCCACATCTGACCACAGGGAGGACACACAGACTTGGTTGTGACAGGTTCTGTGTTTCACGTTGCTCTTTGTATTGTTCCTTTTCCACAGTTTGACCGGAAGCTTGCTTTGGCCCCTGGGTTCATCGTTCCCGCCAACCTGGACTATCAGGTACTAGATTCAGTCAGACCTTCTTGGTTGTGTTCATCTGTCTAGCGTGAACAGAAATGTAGCTGCACCTTGTCATGGTTCAGTCAGCCCTGAATAAAGAAAGTTTAAAGTTCAGTTCCCCAAAGACAACCTGTACATAGTCCCACAGAACTTCACACCATCAAAGATACTGTCAGATTTCCCACTTTCTGTCTTCCGCATCTGCAGGGATACCACAGCTTCATAGATGAGACGCTGCCACATGAGAGCCCAGTGCATTATGGGTTGCACCCTAATGCAGAAATAGAATTCTTGACTGTGACATCAGATAATCTTTTCCACACTCTGCTGGAGTTGCAATCTCCTGATGCTGTGATGGGGGAGGGAGCCTCACAGACGCTAGAGGAGAAGGTACGGTAGCTACACAAACATTTTTTTCCTTAAATAACATAAATAAATATGCATTTTTATTGATTGAGTGCTGAAATCCCCCCAAACATATTTAAACAAGCTCTGCTACTAATGATGGAAACGCTGAATAGAGCTTTCACATGTAAATGGCTAAATCTAACAGTGTTGGCACTTTCCCTTACACTGATTTCTCGCTTCACCCACCTCCAGGTGAAAACTATTTTAGATGAAGTCTTGGAAAAGTTACCAGAAGAGTACAATATGTCTGACATCACCTCTAAGACGGCTGAGCGCTCCCCATATATCCTGGTGTGCTTTCAGGAGTGTGAGCGCATGAACACACTCATCTCTGAGATACGCCGCTCACTCCGGGAACTTGACCTGGGACTCAAGGTAGTTTCCTGATACCGTACTTGAATTGATGCATCCCATTTCAGGTGTTATTGATTAACTGATGCTAAATGGCTGCACGTGTGCCAAAGGGTGAACTGGCCATTTCCTCTGAGATGGAAAAGCTGCAGACAGCGTTGTTCTTTGATAATGTCCCTGACACCTGGACCAAGCTGGCGTACCCGTCCACCTACAGCCTGTCTATATGGTGCGTGTCTCTAAGCAAAGCACCGCTACTCTGATCAGACCCATGTGTAGGAAATGAGGCTTCAGTTGCTACATTTAGAGTTTGCCTTCTCTTGTGTGTGTGTCAGGTATAATGATGTGTTGCAGCGTTGTAAGGAGTTGGACAGCTGGACGCAGGACCTGTCTCTACCCAGTGTTGTCTGGCTGTCTGGACTTTTCAACCCACAGTCTTTTCTCACTGGTAAACATATATTATATGTTTAGTTGTTTTTTTGTTTTTTTTTACATTAACTAACTACGTGTTTCGTCTTTTTCCTCTTGGTCTGTCACATCATGTTTTTGCTTTTCAGCTGTGATGCAGTCTCTGGCCCGAAAGAATGAGTGGCCCCTGGATAAAGTGAATCTAACGGTGGATGTGACCAAGAAGTTTAAGGAAGATTTTAATCAGCCTGCCAGGGAGGGTGCATACATCTATGGACTTTACATGGAAGGTACAGTACTAATAGTGCGTTTGTGCAGAGCCTTCTTATCCAGCCGTGGGTGTACGGTGTTGTAATCTACCCCTCGCCTGTGTCTTCCTACAGGTGCAAGGTGGGATGCCCAGGCTGGGGTGATCACTGAGGCGCGTCTGAAGGAACTGACCCCTGCCATGCCTGTCATCTCAGTCCGAGCTGTGCCCAATGACCGGCAGGAAACTAGGAATATCTACGAGTGCCCACTGTACAAGACCAAGATCAGAGGCCCAACATATGTGTGGACCTTTAGCCTCAAAACCAGAGAAAGACCAGCCAAGTGGGTGCTAGCTGGAGTGGCTCTGCTGCTCAGTGTGTGAGTCCCTGCACTTAGCAGGACAAAGGCCATTAGTAACGAAGCTATTGCAGTAATATAGTCAGTTTTTTCTCTTTTTTTATTGAAAAATGGTAAAATATACAGAAAGAAACAAGTGTCACACACTGGATCATTTGAAACTGATCAAGCCAAAGCTTGTTTTGAACAAATCACATCTAGAAAAACTACAACTACAAGCAAGAAAACAAAAATAGACAGTGCTGCCTGGTTAGCGAGTTCAAGTGTCGTTTAGAAACACTTGTACCTCTTACAGTAGGTTATGTAGCAGTTTTAATAGGACATTAAATTACACAGGTGAAGTCATTGCAACAACATGACTGTTTACGCCTTCCTAATTCACAGTACACAAGTGTAGTTACCATTCATTCAATTAAAAAACGGGTTTATACCAGCTACGCTTCATCTGGAGATTCTAACGCACATACTGTAGCTCAGATACTATATGTGCTGACAAATCAAAACTGCTCAAACGTTTGGCCTCTGTTTTTCGCCGTGCGCGCCCAGTTTTCTAGTCGCTGTCGGACCAGTCGAGCTCCATCATGTCTGTGGCTGCGGCGGCCATGTTGATCTTGGTTCCGTGCCGCACTCTGCAGCTCTTCACAGAGTTCTGATTGGATGAAGCCCTCATGCTCACCTGCACCCCTGAATGGCCGATGACTCCCACTTCACCTCTAATCTTTTGGCTGATGGCTTCGCTGAGGTCGCCTCTGACTCCCTGGATGACAACTCCCCTGTTACTCCTGTGACCCCTGACTCCGTGACCTACAACCTTCACGAGCCCCACATCACCCATGTTCATGTTCATGTCCACGTCCCCCATATCATCCATGTCTAACAAACCACCCAGACTTCCGTGGAGACCCTTGAACATGTTCGGGAGGCGCCCTCCTTCTACGCTTCCCTCATCAAGTCTGTCCCCAAGTTTTTCTGTCTCCCATCCTTCCTCCTCCTTTTCGCCTTCTGTCTCCCCAAAGCCACCTGAGTATCCTCGAACTATGGTAGTCACTCTGCTCCTCTGCATCCCACCTCTCTCCCTGTCCCCCTCCTCCCATGTCCTCTCCTCCCTTTCTACTACCCCCCCTGGGAAGCTCCTGAGTGTCACCTGCACCCGCCCTCCGTCTATACTCCCACTGTCATCCCTCTCCCCCCAGCTTTTCTCCTCCAGTGTTCCTCCTCCTTCCTCGTCTTCCTCTCCAAATCTGCCCTGCAACCCACGGAGCATGGCGTGCAGCCTCCCACCATCAAGTGAACTCATCCCCCTCTCCATCACTGCGCTGCCTTCCCTCTCTGTGTCTCCGTTGCTGAGGGTGCGGAGGAGACAGCTGACACTAGCGCTGCTGAGCCCTGCGCTGCTGAGCCCTGCGCTGCTGAGCCCTGCGCTGCTGAGCCCTGCGCTGTTTGAGTCCTGAGAGTGTGAGCGGAAAAAAGAACCAGATGAACCGATGGACATCGGTGTGAAGAACTGATAAAGCCAGAAAGAAAAGGAAATGAGAGTCAGGCACAAAATCATAAAAAGGTGACAGATTACATTCGCCTCATTCCACACCTACTTACTGGTGAGATGTTTGTGCGCTCCATGAGCAGGGAGGTCGGACTTGGAGTCATGTTGGACCTCTCCATCAGCCTCTCCTCCCACAGTTTGAGTCTCCTCTCCCTCTCCTCCAGCTCCTTCTCTTTCGAGTAAAGCTCCCTCTCCAGCTTTCGAAGACGCTCCAGGGTGGACTCGATTTCACACCTGCAGTGTGTAGACGTACAACATATCCATCAGCAAACGGCAACAATAGCAGTTACATAACTACTAACAAATCATACTTTCATCAAAATGCTTCAGTATTTTCAATACCAAATACCACAGTCACCATGGAAGAGGACATTTGGTCAGTAAGGCATCAGTACTGGCTGCTGCCACCAGAGGTCCCTGTAAGGGTGTTTGTCATGGGAATTGTTCGTGAAGCTGGGTTCAGAAACGGCTAAATATAGACGGCTCATCTGACACACATCCCTTCCCCTTCCAAATTTTTCCACCCTTAACCACAACTTCACTCACAGTTGATTGCCTCGCTGTAATCCTGTTAAATATGCACAGAATCTTACACCTTCTCTCCCCCTGCTCCGCCCCCCGCCTCACCCCTGTCATCCGGCCACTGTTTTCTCCTGCTCAGTGTTTTACATTTCGCATGCACACAATACATTTCTGTGAGCTCCTCCTCTTCCTCAGTTCAGACTTGATTTCTCCACTACAACCCCCCCCCCCCATCTTTCTCCCTGTGGTGGAGCGAGGGCAGAGTGGAGGAATCTCTTCCATGGACACTTTCCAGAGAGCTTATTATAGCCTGAAGTGGAGTACAGGGTCACACATTCAGCTTTTCTCTTGAGCTTTACAGTTCACAGAGCTGCATGTGTGACTGGCCCTCAGTAAACAAGACCCAGTGATTTCCTTTGGATGCGTTTGTGTACCTCCACTGGTCCTTGTTGTGTAGGAAGGAGTTGCACTGGTCCGGTAGTCTGCTGTCATTGGCCATGGTCTCCAGAATCGCCAGCACCTGCTTGAACTGTGGACGCTCCTGTAGATAAACACAAGCTCTGACGACAGCCCCTCACAAGCAGAACTGTAAACGTGACATTTCTCGTACAGGTACCTTCGGCTCTGCTTGCCAGCATTTCCTCATGAGCTCTGCAAAACTTGCTGGACAGCTGGTGGGGATGGTCAGCCTCTGAGTGTCCAGACACACAGGAAGCAGGTGTCATACAGACTGTAGTAACATATGGAATAACTCCTAACAATGGCAGTGCTACCATTTATGAGGACAAACAGCTGCAGTAGAAGATGGTCCTGGCATGTGCTTTCAAACCCCTGACCCTGCATTACCCTGCGTGACGTACGCGCCACCACGTCTCATTTTAGCCACACATGCAAATATTTGCCCAT
Organism: Macropodus opercularis; assembly: GCA_030770545.1. Classification (NCBI taxonomy): domain Eukaryota; kingdom Metazoa; phylum Chordata; class Actinopteri; order Anabantiformes; family Osphronemidae; genus Macropodus; species Macropodus opercularis. The sequence goes on from CM061105.1 coordinate 6,105,794, forward strand.
TAACACTGAACTAAATGTAGATTTTGGCTCTAGAGTTAAGGCGTCGCCACCAACACTTTCTACTGTTAATATATTTCAGTAAAGGCAAAATACAGCTGCCAGCATCGCGACAACGCTTATGTGTCTGACTTGGAAGCCTGGTAACTTCCAGGAAGTGGATGTTTATTGGCTCACAGATGCACAAGATGAAAATAAACATTCAGATGAAGACCTACCTGAACCCAAGTTCTAAGTAAGAAGACCGCAATAAAAATGACGATGTCTCACTGTTTAGATTTGATGTAAACCCCCATCAATTATATTTAAAGGCTGATTGGAGAAATACAGACAAGGACCTGTTTTAATACAACAGTCTACAATTTGAAATTGTCTTACACATTACAGGCTCTCGTCGTGTTGTTTAAACCATTTGGAAGCTTCTAGCGCCGTGTTTATCTCTGTGTAATGTGTAAGCAGCAGCGCCACACCACCGCATTAAAAACTCCCCTGGCTTCATCAAAGCTTTGAATGAGCCCAGGCAGCAAATGGAAACCGTTCTCTCTGGGGATTCATTCCAAAATATCACCGACTGAGTGGAGCGAGGGCAAGTTATCGGGTCAGGAGGAGAAGGTAAATCAGAGGGACACTGGGAAAGAGAGGGAGTTATTTAGGGAGAGGATTTGGAGATGAGCCAAGAGCTACGCAGGAATCATGTTCTCCGAGTTGTTTGTCGGCCTCCAGTGTGTACGAGTGTGAAACTGGCACATCAGCAACTGGAAGGCAAAAGATCTTTAACCATCATCTCCCAGCACCTAGAAACCTCTTGATTCAACCTTCCTAGCACTAAAACCTCCCTGTTACTCTGTCTGTGTCTCTCTAATAAAGACCTCAGCTCGGGGGGGTGGGGGAGTCTGGCTGCGCTCCACTGCTGTGTATCCAGGCCTTACAAGAGCAGAGAACTGACATCAGGCCTAAAAATACCCAAACCTCAGCCTCACCAGCAGACAGTGGAAACCATGAGAGCATCGCATTGTTGCTCCAGCCTTGTCAAACTCTACGTCTACGCGCTTTACAGCGTCTTTAGAAAGGTGTGTGTGTGTGTGTGTTACCTCTTGTTTCTCCACCACCAGCCATGCAACCTGCAGCCCTTCGAAACCTTTGAAAGGAACCTCTCGAGTCAGCATCTCCCATAGAACCTGGGAGACAGGGGTGGTTCCATTATGTTATTATGCAGACTTAATGTGGATGATAATGTGGTTCCAGCTGTGCATAAAACTCACCACACCATAGGAGTATGTGTCGCAGGTCTCGGACACGGGCAGGCTCTGAATGACCTCAGGCGCCATCCAGGGAAACGTGCCCACCACCGTCATGTGGGTGGTGTGAGAGAGAAACTTAGATGCCCCAAAGTCACAAATCTGAAATCCAATCGAAGAGAGAGAGAGAGAAAGGTGTGAAGGAAACGCACAGCGATGCATGTGCTGTAAACCATCAGCAAACATTACCAACCTTCAGCACTTTGTCTGATGTCATCACCACTGTAAGGACAGAACAGAGGCGGGTCAGAAGCTGCGGGGCATTAGATGGTAACGTACCGTAGAAGAGACGACCGCGACGGCAGACGTGACCTTAAATGTGCAAGAAAACAAGCCAGAGAATGGGATCGGGCTCATCCGTTACCGTTTCGTGACTTGAGGTCTCTGTGAATGACTTTGACCGGAGCTTCAGCGTGGAGATAATGCATCCCTGAAACGAAGCAAACGTCGTTAATAGCATCAGTATGTGCTGAACGAAGAACCCCGGAGGCGGCGGTACCTTTGGCTATCTGTATGGCCCATGTCATGATCTGCTCCATGTCCATCTCCTCACTCTGGTCACTGGACAGGTACTCGTACAGGGAGCCTCCATTAGCGTACTCTGTAAAGCAAAGAGTAAACATCTGCTTCGGCAGCACAGCTACAGCTGGTATCATCTGGATGTTCCAATGTGTGAGAAGCATCGCAGTTGGTGGAAAACTTCACACCCTGCCTGTCTAATCCAGATTATCTCTGAACTTCTCACCTTCATTATTTTCCTCTAACGTCTGGGGGGCACTAAGCAGAAAATGGAGACGTCTCTTTACTGTCTTAGCCCAGGTTACGGCAACATCCAGACATGCTGGTCTCACCTACACACGTCCTGCCGTTGAATACACTGAACTAACTAAATGAACTAATACACACATACTTTGTGCGCTTCAATGTACTATAAGAAGACTGTGTCCTGACCCTAAGCCTTTCATTCCGTAGCTTGAACCCTGTCCTGACCTCAACCCTGGTGTTACTTATAGCCATGAGGTCCTACCCTCACAGATAAAAATACATATAGCCCTGATCTGATGCAGTTAGGATACAGACCACTTAACATCCATTCATTATCTGAGCTGCTTAGGGTCACAGGTCACTTTAACATGTTTAGGTTTTCTGTTATTGTGGAAACACACACACGCACATACACGGGGTCTGACCTGTGACAATGCCATAGTTGGGAGACTCCAGCACAGCTCCATAAAACTGAATGATGTTCTTGTGACTGAGGACACTAAGAATCTCAGCCTGGACAAGGAGACAAGAAAAACAGAATCAACTTAGTCAGCAGCCCAGGTTGGATTTCCTTTCATCTGAGACCAGCAAGGAAAAACAGGCCTCTAATAGTCTGCAAAGCCAAACATTTGAGCTTTGGGCTCGTTATCGAATTTTATCGTCCCTCAGTCTCTGAGAAGCCTGAACGAGAGGTTCAGTGTCCAAACAGAGACCTTCCACACCACAGTGACAAACATGCCATTAATCTGAACTGACACACAGCACAGGTCATCACCTCTGCATATGTGGAACATGCAACCGTTGCCAAGCAACAGGGAGTAACAACTATCACTTTTATGGACGGCCCAATTACCCAGAAACATCTTCTCTATAAAATATTTTCTCATTAAATAGTTTTTCTCCCAAGAGCAACTGAATCTTTGCACTTTTCCTCCTGCTAGTTTCTCTACGTGTGTGGTTATCAGTGCGTTTATCGAGCTACGCTGTCAGTCTAAATTTATGATCAGCGCACAACCATTTACTCATTTCAAACTTAATTATACACCGTACAGCTGCTTGCAGTATCTTACTATGCTACTACTATGTAACCAACTCCTACAATGTTGAAGCAGATCTCATGGCTTAAGCATATGCACTTTAAACAAACTCCCTGTATATGCCCACAAACAGTTTTATGCACATCTGCCCACATCTGTCTGTGTGTGTGGGAGAAATAAGTCAGATGAGATCCAGCTCCCTGTCAGAGCAGCTGAATTGAATTTAGTAAAGATCTATTTGAGTATCTGTGACTGTGTATAAGCATTAAAGGAAACCTCTCCTGTCGCATGTAAGGAAATTATTTGTTTGGTTTGGTTTGCGACCAAGACGACACTCACGGAGAACCACCCAGTCCTGACCTGCAACTGTGTGAAGCCCAACAATGACCACACACACACCTCAGATCAGAGCTGGCATAAATAAACCTCCATGCACAAAAGAGTAGGGAGAGGAGAAAGCGGAGGAGGGGGAGGAGAGGTATGGTTAAGATAAACACAACTTCACCCACTGACAGAGAGAAGGGAATGTCTGGGATGTGACTGGAAAGTCACAGGATTGGGCCTCAGAGCATCCAGTGATGTGGCAGTTTTAATCTGACCCGCTGCTCTGTGGGTTAGCGTGAGCGTATGTGTCTTTACCTCTTTGTCGATCTTCAGTAGTTTCTTCACAGCCACCTCCTTGTCCTGGGATATCCAGAGGGCTCTGTAGACGCTCCCGAAGCTGCCTCCGCCACAGTTCTCGTAGAAGAGCAGCTCCTCATGCTTTATCTGCACAAACGACGAGCCGGGGGACGACATGGCATACTGACTCACGCACGCAAAAACACACACACACACACACTCCCAAAACCGAGTACGCCTAACCACCAGCTAGCCACTGCCCCAAAAACGACAAAAGTCTCCGATCAGCACGAGTAGAGAGAGTGAAGAATAAGAAACAAAGAGAGGCGGAGTAGCTTCCTCCACAGGGTCGGAGATGTTGTCACTCAGCAGAACAGACCGTCAGAGGGAAGAAACCAGAAAGTGCTGGAAAGAGAGAGACACAAGTTTGCTCCCTGTGAGTCAGGGAAAAGTCAAAGCCCCACTATCACTACAAGACAAAGATTACATTGCCCGACAGTGGTGAGCAAGTGGAACTGCAGCACAGAACACACACACACAGGCCATAAAGATGAAGGGGAGGTGAGAGTCTGTAAGTTACGCTTTGCAGGCTGCCTTCAAATATGGTCAGTGGCATCCAGGGCAGGCCTTCTTCCTGGATAACTGTGGCTATATAAAGCTACCCACACACACTCGGACGTACAGGCTCTTGCCTACAGCGTGTCAGGCATAGTAAATCTGTTAGCAACCAGGCCGATTGCCACACAGCTAAAACCATCTCTCGCACGCTCTGAGAGCAGAGGGACAGCGTTACTCAAGCCAACAGGAATGACGCAGTGACATCATCAAGCAGGACAGCCACGCTGACATCACTGCGTGGGGACAGGTGAGATCAGCTGTGGCAACTTAGACACGTCTCAGTTGTTGACAGTAATCAACCGACTAAATAAAGCAGCTGAACGTCTGCTAGCCCGTCACTCAACGCAGAGATGTTTAACACGGTTGGTCTTGAAACCAGGATTATATTTTGACATACATGTGATCATTTTCTGTCTGGGGTTGGTGGAACAAGCCAAATTAACTGAGTGCTGCTTAACAGCGTGAATATACAGTAGTTTATCATCACCAGACAAAACCACAGTTTGCTGATTATCAAACCATCCGCACTGTTAAATTAGCTCTTTTTATTTACAAGGCAGGCTACGCATACAGTACAGGTACGGGCTGCTCTGAGGGAAGCCAGCCTTGGGCAGTTCGACACACACACACACACACACACACACATACCTACATACATACATACACACATCAAAAGCTCCTGAGATCAAAGGAAATTTAACACCACTTGTCAAGAACACGCTCAAAGTTTACATCCACGTATACAATAATAAAAATACATAGACTGCACACAACAAGTTGTCCCCCTTAAAGAGCAGGTTGTTTTCAGACTCCCTATCTTGGATGAGTGCTTCTAGATCAAAGGGGAACTGATCATACCCAGCAGCGCCATCACCAGAATGACTTTCCAGGAGTTGTACTCCAGTGCACAAATAAAATGCAATACTGTAAATGAGAAATCTGAACTAATACTGTCTGACTAGGTAAGGGACAGCGGTACTCATCTGAAGGACAACACATCCTAAAGATTGTCAAACAGGGCGAAATACTTTACTCATGTGGATTATTGGGTTATTAACATATTTATCTGCATGGTCATCGGGGAAAATGAGAAGTCAGGATCACAGTTTGTGGGGTTTTCTGTCCGAGTAGGTTGCTTTCCAAGCAGGTGCAGTAATACATGGTAAACTAGGGCTCATCTGGGGGAGTACAACATTGCAGGACACTCCGATAGAAATCCACTGTATAGAACACTAAGCCTATGTAGGATAGCCATGCAGGATATTGATTCAAGTTCTATACATTACAGTTCTATCTAACAGGCCCTAAACAGTAACAACTAGTACAGATCAAACTCTTATTCGGGGGCTAAGACACAGCGACATTAGCAGCTGACCAGTGTCTGTCCGTCGGTCCAGGAAGAAGAGGCTGTTAATGGCACAGTATATGTCCTTGTCCTGTAAAAGTCCAAAACACGACTAAAGCTACTGTTGTAATCTGCTACTGAAGGTCAAGCTGTGTTATTTTATCCAGGTGTTTTGTTTTACGCTAATGTCACAGAGAAGGCGTCCGTGGTGGTAGGCTTGCAGCTTATGTCCGCCGAGGCTCCATCCGGTAGGAGAGCTGCGTCAGTGCCCTCTGGTTGTCAATCACGCAGAGCTTCCTAACGTAACCCCGGACCTCCGCTTGGTTCTTGTTTGGTTGGCAGACGTCTGGATCTGATGCAGTGAGAAAAAGAAAACATGACTGACACCTGCAAAGCTGGTAGACGAACTCATGAATGTCTAATAAATGACTTACTAAAGGGTTGACTTCGACAGTGCCTCACTTGACGAATTGTGTTTGCTATAATACGCTGATAGAGAAAAGTGACATCTAGTGAAGAACAGCATAAAACACGTTGAATGAATAATTAGCTACACGACTCACCATTTTCTCAAAATTGACCATGTTGTCAATGAACGTCTTGTTGCCCTCATGTGTGAATGTCATATCTGAAAAAAGCATTTTTTATATATATATATATATATATATATATATATATATATATATATATATATATATATATATTATATTATACATTATTAACAACCACGTTCTTCCTATAATTAATTCCGCTGATCTACACCAGGGGTGGGCAGTGGACTGGGTTTGTCCACGCCTACTCTACGCTGACTCGCACCTTTGAGGAGAAGCGGCATGAAGGGGATGATTGGTGGCTCCAGCTTGGTAACAGTGAGTCGGTAGGACCGGTGGTTTCTCGATGGGTCCTGTCAACAAATACATAAATAATGTTGTCTAGCTCCAACTAAGGGTAAGGTCATTTAGGTCAGCTCAGAAATGTTTGCATCGGAGTCTCACCATCATGCTCTCAAACTCCGCGTAGAACTTCTTAAACTTGGTGGGAAGTTTCTGCCGATAAAAGCAAAGTCAGTGTCAGAAACAAGAGATGTGACTGTAGCGTCATGAGAACATGGCTGACATGAGATGAGCTTGTTTACCTCCCAGGTCTGGCTCAGCCTGCTGACAGCTGGATTGCTCATCCCCATAATGATGGCGAAGAACGAATTCAGGTTCTTAAACTCCCGACAGCTGGAGAAACATACACACAAACATGTGTGCACCAGCCTGCATGTGAAATGTGTGCGATTCACCGGCAGGCCTACTCACTGTGCAGCTATCTTGATGAACTTTTTGAGGAGCTGTACTCTCTTGCTGAGCTGTCCACAGAGGCAGACCTCAGTGACCACCCACAGCTGAACCTGGTTGAATCTCCTCAGGAACAGGTCCAAGTTAGCGGTGGTCCTCCTGAAGCTCTGGCGGCCGAACGCGTGGTAGATCAGCTCGTGCTTGGACAGAAGGAGGATGAGGCATCAGGGAGAGCTTGGAGAGCTCAGACCTGTGCATGGCCCTTGACGGTCTGATGCCGTTATGTTGGGTGTCTGTGCGTGTGCGGTACCTCGTGCACACAGCTGAAGAGCTCCCAGTCAAACATGGTCATCTGGTAAGCCAGGTCTTTAGAGCTCATCAGTTCAAACGTTGACATGGAGCCTGCAGAGGGACCCTCCTGGTCTGGTAGAGGAGTCTGAGACACAAAACAAATGTGACCAAACAAAAACACAGAAATATAAAGTTGTGGTCATAATACTTAACCGTGTAGCAGGCCACGCTTAAGCACTGTCAACCATTGGAATAGAATATACAAACAACCCAGTAAGTGTTTGTCTCCTACCAGACTGCTGAGCTGGTCTCGCGTGCAGGCAAATAATCTGCCGTTGATGCCCAAAGTAGAAAACACTGACACATCATTAGGCTTCAAAATGTGCTTTTCTGTTAAAAAAAAAGGGGGGGGGGGCAAGTTCAGCACCACCAGCCATCTGACTTGATCTTAAAGCTAACGATGTGCTTCAGCCCATCCAGGCGAAGCCCATCTGCTGCTGATGTTACGGCTGAATTGCTGTGACCCATCTGTTGTTGCTGCTTTCTTACCACCAGCAGAGCTGAGGTGGACCAACACCAGCTCTTCAGTGGTGCCCAGCTTGTCAGCCACAGCGCTGATCACCTCTCGTCCTGGCGCTGCCACAGCAATCCTGATGGTCGTGTAGGTGTGATCGCTGCAGTACACCTTCAGGAGGACTGGGCACACACAAGAAACACCAGACATGAGTCCGTAGCAGATTTGTCACGAACAAAACGCCTGAATCCCTAATAGCAGCACCGAGAGGACACAACAGTTATTAAGCAGGCTAACTTACTGTCATCTTGGTTCCTGATTGGCTGTTTCTTTTGCAGCCTCTCCTCTCCATTGCTGAACTGCCGTATTAGAGTTTTCTGTTTAATGGCATTGGACAATGTGTCATGTAATGAATGCAAAATGCACAGATCACATCTTATCAAAGCAGTGGGCAAACCTTTTTTGTTGATTTGGCTTCTTCTGAACTACAAAATGAAAAAAAAGTCCAATTAAATACACATAACACATAAGTGAGATACTAAGTGAAACATAAAAGTGAAGTGAAAGTTACTGCAATTTGACGATTTTCTCCAGGTCAGGTATCAAGTCCTTCAGAGCCCTCAGCATCCGAGAGTCATTAGATAAACTTCCATAGAGCTCCTGCAGACAGACAGAGGAAGGGCCACACTCAAACTGTGCAAAGGATCTGACCCAGTAGTTAAAGGTGCTTCAGTTAAGAACTTGCCTCCAGGAAAGAGATTGCAGCAGGTTCCTCCTGTAGCAGGTACGTGTGCGTGTTCGCCCATCGCAGGGTCAGGATGAGGGCGCGTCTCTTACTGTTGAGCGCGTACTCCAACCTCTCCTGCTCAGAGCCAGGAGGAGACGCCGCATGATAGGTGGATAGGAGGTTAAAGACAGATACGCAGAGTCACTGAAGTAGCACAGCATGACTGGAGGCAGGGATTTATAAACCCGTCGTAGCACAACAAATAAGGGTTCTGGCTGTTACATCCTAATCAGTGCAAGGAGAGCGTGGAGGACATACAGCAACAGAGAGTAAAGGCAGTAAGGATATTGTGCCATGAGTAGAGGACACAGTTGGCCGTTGGGCATGAAGACACAGTGCATGAGGACAAAATCATCCACTGGAGGGTCTAAAAACAGAGAGAGAGGCAAGAGGGAAGAATGTCAGAGAGGAAAGCAAAGAAGCTGAATTCAAACAAAGACATTTATCACTAAACAGTGTTTTCAGCACATCCTTCCTTCTTTATATATAGCTCTGGTTACCTGGTTCACTGTGATGTATGTCAATTCTCATGGTCTCCAGGAAATGCTCAAGAATTTTCTCTGGTGTTCCTGATATCACAGTGTACCTGCAAAGGGGAGGCGATGCAGAAAACACCAGGAAAAATGAAACCAAAGGGAGAGAGGGACGTGCATGTGCAAGATGAATGGCTGTACACTTAAACACGCGTACTTGATGCCTCCTAGGGTGGAGGCGCGGGGGCTCTTTTCCAACACCAGCACAGCTTGTTCGTGCTCTTTCAAACGCACCGTGTTTGCTTCCACATCCTTCACAAAACACAACAACAACCATTTTCCACATCGTTTATATTTATGCTCAAAGTTATAGAAGATGTAATATAGCTTCTCTGCCACAAGAGGGAGACATATTACAACCTGCTTCGCACAGTCCACATTCACATATTGGTGATGGTCCTTGTACGATTGGAGCAAGTGTGACCCTACTTATTCAATCGACTTGGGATTCATTTGTTGTCTGCCTACCCTGAGTATCCTGTTGAAGTCTTCCTTGTCCACACGGAGGAAGTGGCAGTTGTCCTCTCTCAGGACGATAGAGGCAGCACGAGGTGAATCTGTAACCAGGGCCAGCTTCCCAAAGTCATCGCCCTCATGGAGCGTACACACCACACCCTGAGACACAGGCACACATGCATGACTACACCAGAGTCAAGGTACAAACTCTGACACAAGCACTTTTCACTACAGCAACCTGTATATATCTTTATTTGTAAATTTCTGATTATAGGTAACTATACGCTCCATGTATATTATGTTCATATCTATATGTGTAATGACAATAAAGCTGAATCTAATCTAATCTTTTCAGAAAGGAGCTGGGGTGAATCATGAGCATGTACGGAGCCTCTGCCTGAATGTGTGCATGTGTACTGTCCCTTAAGCTTCCTAATCATGGAGTCATCATGAGTCACGATGAGCTGAGTGGAGTTTCCCAGCGCCACAGGGCACATCCTGCTGGTCTGCTCCACAGACGTGACGGCCTACTCATTTACCTAATACCCATTAATAAAAGACGTGTTCATATGATCTATGCTCTCAAGGACACACCTTGCCGTAGATGACCACGTTAACGGAGCCCTTCTGGATGATGTACCATGACGTGCCCTCCTCTCCTTGGTTGAACACTTAACACGTTGAAGAGAACATGTTACCATAGGTTTCATGAAGGAGATTAGATGTCTGCTGTACATTTGGTGGTACAGTGCATAAAGTGAAGACTCACACACAGTTCCAGCTTTTGCATGCGACTCGAAAATCACAACACTTGCCAGTTCCCTCTTCACCTGCAAACCAGAACGTGTGGTTTAATAGTGGATATAGTGGTACTGTTAGTACTCTGTTCACTTAGAAGATCTCTAAATATAATGTACATGTTTATGTTATTATGGTCCATCATGAGCACATTTCCAAAAAGATACACACGATCAGCCACAGGAAAGAATGAATGTTGGCCCATGAGGGGTCATTGGGTGGCAGTAACTTGATTTGTACCATCTGGTTAGTGATTTTTTTGAGGCATAAAGCACTGGTGGCAGCTCAGAACATGTTCTGCAGCTTTAAAAGACAAGCGGCCCGGCTGACTCACAGTGTTGGAGAGGTGAGCTAAGGCCTTGATGTGAAGCAGCTCATCATAGATGATCTCTAGGTCATCACCCGTCCTCTGACCAGGTCTGAGGACACACAGGGCTTAGTCAGAACACACTCACCACAAACACTCAAACTTTGCCCTGAATATATGGTATACTGTGTAAAGGTAGACAGTATTTGCAGCCTAACAAATGATGCACAGTTTGTGACTGTTACTGACGATTTCCTGAGGATCATGCGCAGCAGTGCATCAGGGCCAATCTGAGCGAGGAAGAGGATGGTCTCTGGCAGCTCGTCCTCACTCTCCCTCTTCTCCTCCTCGCTAGGCAACGGTGTGTCCTCCTCCTCGTCATCGAGAAAACGGTAGAAGAGATACTTATCCTGGAAACCCAGCTCCTGGTCCACTGAAGAGTCCAAGTTACACATTTTCCAACAATCATTCTATATTGCTTTTCAATTTCAGGACATGTTTCATACAACATCTTTGAAGTGTGAGAGTCAGTCTTAATTATTAGACTTTATAATTTATAGTCTTGCTTCTGATTTAGTTCCACTACTAATACGGACCAGCAACAGTTCTTGAGTTCAGCTGATTTTGTAAAGCCACACTTTTCACTTTCCTTTACTCTACATCTGTTCTTTAAACACAGCAAATACTATTAATGTGAGAAGCTTCATGCATTTAGCGTGTGGTTACCGTGATTCAGCACGCCTTCTTCTAGCAGCGCCTGCCACATTCCAACAGCATGGGAGCGTGTGAGAACGCAGGCGCTCTGCAGAACCAGCCAGTCCACCAGCTCTGTGCCGACACAGCACTGTCTGCAATACGCGCCTCGCTTTAGAACACACTATGCGGTCACTGTGTTTATAAACCAAAACGCTTTTCTATTTAGTTCTACCTGTATGTCTTGAGGTGGTACTTCCTATCTCGGATCATGTGTGGAGCTCTGGATAGGATGGCGTTGCGGAGAACCTTCCCTGCTCTCTGCAGCTTCTCTGAGGGAATCTGCAAATAGCAAGAACACAGTTTTAGTGTAATTACATGGCCCTGAAACCCTGCTTGAAGAAACAGAAAAAACTTGCACTGACATAAAAATGAAGCGCTCATGAACAGTCATTGCAAACATGTTGGTAAATCCTCAATCACATTGTGTTGATCATTAAACTGAGGTGTACTGACAATGGTGGAGAGGAGTCAGAATGGGGAAAATAACACACACACTTCTATGATGGCGTTTACATAGACACCGACCCTCCACAGATCTCACCTACATCTGCATCTCAGACACAGAGGAAAAAAGCAAAACGTGCACAACACACAGATGCTGTTCCAAACAACAAAAGGAAACCATGCTAATTGACCAGATGGGATCTTTCTTGTGTGTGCATGCATTATGTAGTATTAGCATAACTACAGAGGACCACAGCTACAGTATGACTCATTCAGCACACACACCTTGAAAATCCATACAGGTATCTGGTCTATTCACAAACATTAAAAGCACGTCGAAGCGTTTGATTATGTAAGTCTGGCCTTCGCCTATTACTTGTTTGTAAAGGCTGTTTATTAAGCATTTATGTGCAACACATTTTTGCTCCAACCATAAACGTCACGATGCAGTGAAGAGCAGAGGAAGCAAAGACTAACAGAGTGTCTGACCCCGTTTTGATTGTGGACTTGGCTCATTCATATTTTGTATGATGTGAGGAATATCCCCCCTCTAAACACATTAGAGAAAAAAAAAATCAAGCGAGATGAATATGCGAGTGTACAGTGGGTATTTACCTTGTGAGCTTTGCTTGTAGAGTCTGAGTTCATGTTGTCTTTGTCTGTGAGCCCTGGAGGAGGAAAAAACCTTCATCAGCCTGAAAGCTTTGTTCATTTTTATAAAAAGGTACTAATTATGACTAATGATTATTCATCCTAATGTCGCAGTATTGAGAGTCTTCTGTTCTTGTGTGCGTATTTTTGGATCTACTCACTGTCGTTGTTGGAGCCACTCTCCATAGCTCCATAAGGAGGAGCCAACAGTCCAGCCAGGCTCTGACGATACTTCTACGGGACGCAACATCAGAAATCACGTCAGGTGAACGAACATTGACACCTGAGCTATTTTAACCCATATATAAACTTACATTTTTACCAAAAGGGGACATTTCTGAATAAATTGGGTTCTTGTGGGTTATAATGTCAAACCTATTTGTTTTTCCTCACATACACACTACAAGTGCTTCTCAAAACAAAGCCTTTTGCACAATCAGGATAATTTACATGCAGAACAATATTACACAACACACACACACACACACACACACACACACACACACACACACACACACACACACACATACACACACACACACACACTCGAGCAGCAGCATTCAGTCCAGGGTTAATGAGAACAGCAAAAGATGCTACACTTGAACAGATGCTGCTTTTCGGAACAATAAAACTGTGTTTGCATTTAAAGACTCCTACAAACCGTCAGAAGTTACATACACAGACACACCAACAAACGCTGGCAGAGAGAGAGGGAAACAGAGACAGCATCTGTTTGACATCAACCCCCATCAATATAACACGGCAGACAATCAAACTATTGACCAGATCCACATTAAAGATAAACATCACAAACTGTGTCATAGAAGATTTAATATACATCAAAGACAAATAAAAGGAATCGTTACAGTTAAATAAATACTATTGCCCACATGCTCATCATGTAGTCAAGAAGTGGGACTCACCGGAGGTAATGCTCTCAGCTGCCTAACGCTGGAGGAACTGAAACCCCAGAGAGCTGGCCTCTGCTCCTTTACAACACTCACACACGCCACCGGATAGCATCCTGCTCAAAACAAGCTGCTCTCTTCCCCTCTCCTTCCCTTCCTCTCACACAGTTGCCTCAGTGTCCGTCTCTGTCTCTCACCCTCCCTCCCTCGCTGCCATTGAGCCAAGAACCAAACCACTTTCCCATCACAGGTTACCGGGGTGATCTGAGTCTCTGTATGACCGGGCTACTCTAGAGGAGGACGGGAAGGAGGGAGGGAGGGACGAAAGAAAGGTGGCTGGCAAAAAACCAGCACAGCCAGGAGTGTGGAGGAAGGAAGTGAGCAAGAGAAGTGTAGAGTGGGACAAGATGAAATGAAAGAGAAAAACAATGACAGCTGGGTATCATCCATCAGCTGGTTGATAACCTGACACATACATGTCAGAATCAACACGATGGATTCCATTTACACCATTTATTTCAATGTCGCCTGGTGTGCACTTCAGCCCTTCTTTCATCAAACACATGACTGCATTCATCCTGTTGCTTTCTAGTCCTTGTTCTAGTCCTTTCTGGTCCACAAGACACACACAAACAAAAAGAACCGTTTGCTATGAGCTAAATAACGTTCACACAGACCAGCACCTCAGGCTACTGTTTCAAGACTACCGTCCTAAAATAGACAGCAGGTGGGAACACGGAGTGCACTTAGCTTACAAACACACAGCAAGCCTCATAATAAACCACAAACAGACACACACTTCAATAACCAATTATTGTCGTAGCTCGCTTTTATGTCCAGTGAAGGCTTCAATACACAATATTCTTTAATAACAATAACTTTCTTAGCTACCTTAAAAAAGTCTTACTGCTTTTATTTTTTCAAGATGGCTATTGGTTGGGTTAACAATAGTAAAACAGAAATGTCTTTTATTCTCTGTTTGAGTCTCTGTGATCTCCCCCTCATTCGGTCACTCTCTCTGCACCATCCCTCCACCATCACCCCTCGTACTTTAAATAGCTTAGAGCCGAGTGTCACCTGAGGATGTGGAACTAATAGGTGGAACAATAGGCCCTGAAATGGTGGACAGCCCTCTTGTGGTTAAAGAAACTATTACAATGGAGGACTCCCAGAATATGCAGTGTCCTTTTCCAGTTAGAAACCTTTAGGTAAGCTATCGTGGCAGAATTCATGCTGAATCATGAGCTACCAGCTACCATATTCACAGCTGAAATCCATTTTTAACAGTCCCCCCCCAGTCTCTCACCTCCCAGAGGCTCTTGAACTCCCTCTGTTCGATGCGGAGCAGCTCGCTGGTCTCTCTGCTGACGATGGTAGCGTGGCGCGGCGTGTTATCCAGGATGGACTCCCCGAACGCCGTCCCAATTCCCAGTGTGCAGATCGTGACTGCATCCTGCACACAAACAAAACATATTTGTTCACATGACAGTCTATTTCAAAATAAATATGCCTGAGCCAATACAAGCACGAGGACCAGACACTGCACAGTGATATATGGTAAGGATAATAAAAAGGGACATATTATGTTGATTAATGCAAATAAATTCAAACATAAGCTGGTGATAAACACAGTCTGATGTAAGGAAAAAGTCTCTAGGTGCTGTATATAATCTGGACAAGCACATATACATAAACCTGCAGTGTCCATGGATTTAGGCAAATACTTTGCATGTTATTTAAATCCTTTTAGCTGGTCACACTGACATTTCAAATATAGCTACAGAAACTAGGCCACCAATTGCACTTTAGGGCTACATGCTACGCATGAAAAGAATATTTCACAATGAAGGACCTTCTTATCTCTGTCTTCCACAGGGAACAAATCCTTTCTCTTCTGCCACGTCATTCTTCTCCTCTATATGTACAGTATAACCCTATTTCCACACTTTGGCATAAAGGGTATCAATTGCAGCAGAAAGCACAATTCTCAATGGACTTGTTTTCTGTGCCGAGGCAGCTTTGCTCTGGCATATTTAATCAGAGACGAGCGCTCTGTGCAAGAACAGTGTCAGCATTGAAGTGATTCACGCAGGACCAGCTCTCTGACACTAGGAGCACTTGTAGAGCAGCCTGGACCATGAAAAACAAGGTTATGATAGCAATCACCCAACGGGCAGAAAAATGAAAAAATTAAAATGCACCCATGATTCACAATTCAAATAAATGTCAGGAAACAACAAGACACAAGTGTGTAAGTACAGTATTGATGTACGTAGTACGGATATAAAGATGTATCAACTACTCAATCTTACCTGATGATTGGCAGTTTCTGACACTTTGACGTCCAGAGACCCGGAGAGGACGGCGTACCAGCTTGTGCCTATGTCTCCCTGTCGAAATACTGCACATCGGAGTTTTAGTAACCAGACACACTGATACATGATTCCAAAAGCTTCTACCACACCTCTGAAATTACCACCACCTTTCAGAAATATTACTATATTTTCCATTCATCCACATACATGTGATGCCTTTCTCCAGGCATTCATAGAAGGCACAGGCACAGATCTGTAGTAGGAGCGGAGGGGGGAACCTCTGGAAGGCTTTGACCTCTCTCAGTCTGGTCAAAATGATATCCACGTCCTCTCCCGAGCGCTCCGACGGCCTGTGCAGAGAGCATTAGACATTTACATCAGTAGTGTTGCAAAGCGATTCGCTGCATCATGTATCTTGGCCACTGTGACCGATTACCTAAAAGGGAAATAAATCAAAAACCTGCAGCCTTGTCATGGTTCAGCCCTTTTCTTTTAGTGCTCGTGTGAGTGAGTTGCTTTATAGTGATATTGATAGTGATAAGGGGTGCAGGTGTTACTTCTCTCTGTCACTTCACCCCCCACGGGGCGTTGATGTAAGATCTCATTTGTAAGTGCTACTCCTAACACGCCTGAAAACACACACACAAGCAGTTACTATTGGATATTTATGTGGGCACAAAATGTGACAACAAACAGAAGTTTGATCCGAGAGCTTAAACATTCTGCTCTGAGATCTGGTGGTGAAAAACTCCAGAGCCAAGACGCCTCAGAGTAACACACACACACACACACACACACACACACACAGCCGTTAGCCCCATTCATTCACTTTCTTGCTTTTTACTAGTGACTCATCCTCACATGTGTGTGTCTGTGTGTTCATACAGAATAGTTAATGCACTGTGGCCTGCTTCTTTCAGAGACAAGATGCTGTCTATCTCCTCTCCTCCTTCAGCTCCATCCTCTTCCCTCGGCTCCTACTTGTTTTGTCTGCTGTCCCCTGTCCAACGTTTCTCTGACCGCCATATATTTCCCCCTGCTCTTTAAAGACACTATAAAATGGTTTCTCTCAGGAACCTTATAGGCCAGACAGAAAACAACAACTGACCCTCTTTTTACGCTACCCGTTTTCTCCTCTCCATTAGTGGCACATTCACGTTTCCCTGCGTTCATTAGGTTCACCCTCACTGTCCTCCCATTATCTCTTTCCTTTTGCTTTGTAAGCTCACAGGCAAGGATAACTCCCACTTTACGCACACATGCGTGCGCATACATCCCCGAGCAGCAGATTGCCCTCTGTAGCTGGGACGCTTACTCCCAGATAAACAGACTACGCCCAAAGGGCTGCACTGCACAACATCTGCCACAAGCTTGGGGCCGTTCCAGATGGGTGTCGTTTCTCCCTTTTCTGTCTGTGACTCATCCTCCTGTTGTCCACCTACTGCCTGCGAGTGGGGCTCAGACGGCGCGTCACATCGCGGTGTAGGCTGGGTTAATGGTTTTGACAGACTCCCACGCACTATGACAGGGAAGTTAACCTTGCTGGGTTAAAGGGGGTCCACACAAGCTTCACCCCTCACCTCCTCGGCTACAGTGCAACTGTAAAAGCCATCTGAATGTTAAGCCTTGATTTCTCCTTTTCTTTCATCGTCCTGTATTTGCTCCATCCCTGCCTGTCCAGAAGAATTTGACTCCCCCATTGGTGTGAGACAGATGTGACCTGAGAGCTGTTCACCTTATCTCCCTCGCTCTCTCTCCATCTCCCTTTTCTCCCTTCCTTGACTTCTCCTTCCTCAGCCTTTTACCCCCAGTGTCCTTAACAGCAGATGTGTCAGCTTTCAACCACAACTTATGGCTAAACACACAAACACACACAGCTTACAAATGACCAGTATGACACACAGAAAATTGAGGCACAGCAGAAGGTTCTGCAGATTGCTTTAGGAAAACATCCATCTGGAAAATATTAAATGTTTCCAGACAAATAAATCATAGTTTCATTTGTGAAGGCCTCAACCCTAACCCTCTCCTGAACTGTGGCAGAAACACTACATTTCCTATACCTTCAGAACCCAATGTGCCTAATCACGAGCGATTGTGTTAAAAAAAAAAAAAAAGACACAGAACATCAATGTGCATACACAGCTTAGCTCAGCTCATTTAATAATTAGTCATTCACCCTTGTCACATCGCTTTTGTCTCACACTTATTGTTTAACTACACCATCCGTTTGTTTGCACTGCACACAGCGCCCAGTGCTTCTATTTTCCTACAGTGAGGGGACGCTGGACCTGAACTGTCAACTCTGTGTGTGTGTGTGTGTGTGTGTGTGTGTGTGTGTGTGTGTGTGTGTGTGTGTGTGTTGACCGGCCCGTCCATAATCTGCCCTACAGCAGCTCTGAACAAAACAAATCAGACCTTATCTCACATACTTCACACTCAGGTAATAAATGTCTTCAGACAGATATATTGGAGACGCTCTTCCATTCACCCCCCACAGCAGCCTTTCAGCCTCTCACTCTTCACATGCTCGCATCAACAGTTAGAGTAGATGAAAGCTCCCAAACACACACACACAGCTCGATATTGATTGAATAAGAGGTGCATAGCTGAGATGCACTGAGTGCTCTACAGTAAGATCCTGTCCTGCTTTAGCCTGCATTCAAGACAGTTACAGCACCTGCTGTTTGGGTGACAGACTAAACGTCACACTGGACATTTTAACACAATAATCATCACCTTGATCATATTTCATGTTTTCCAGGCCAACAATAAATGAACAAATCACACTGAATTAAAGCCAAAAGGCTGGAGGACTCGATGACTCAATCAAGAGAAAACCATTCGACAGAAATTTGACTTTTTTTCGAAATTCCTGTGATTCCATCTTCTTTACAGTGAAGGTTTCTCATTCTTAAAATTGCAAATAGATTATGTGTGTTGGACTGTCAGCTGAATCAAAGCTACAGTCTAAAGAGATCATCCAATGCTCCAGTTACCCGTCATGGTCATTTGTGACTATTTCCGACATTTCATAGATACGTCTATAAATAATCTCAAGTTGCAGCCATACGCTCTATACGTCCATCAATCACAAAGCATGACAGCACATGGTATCTGTGCATCCAGGTTTATGGCAGGTGAGGATAAAAAGACAAGATGGGAGCTTCATGTTGCCAGTGGTAACGTGAGGATGTGTCATAGATAGGTGTGTACAGTATGTGTGGGTGTATGGACTGTGTGGGGCGCATGGCTTGTATATCATGAGATTTATCACTATACAGTATGTGCAATCATATCTTCTCATTTACTTTATTCAGGTCGCTCCCTGGGATAGGTTTGTGTTTTTTGTGGCCAGTCTGTGTGTCAGTTGGACATGTTCACAATTACTAAACACCAGTTAGATCACCTTGTGAAGGCGAGATATTATAAACCGGCTCCTCGGTTATTCTGACCTGTTCATGCAGACCAGACAAATGCAGCCTCGCATGCGCCAATGTGGCAAATACGAAGAAAGAAAAAGGCGATAAGCTGCCTCTAATGTTTATTTTGAGGAATCCACTACGCTATTCACGCCACGATAGTCATTTCAAAATGTGAAGCTATTTGATTGAAGCAGACAGGCGTGAACCATGTGCGTCTCATCAGCGCATGCAGTGCGGAGACATCCCAGTGAACCTCGAAGCCACCAACGCCTTCTTTGACCGAGGAGCTATACAAACAGGAATAAAAAAGGGTGTGTGGTCATGTACTGCAGTCCCCTACCGCCACTGGCTGAGCATGTATTCGTAAGACGCACATATACGATAAAAACGAATGTTTTCGTGTCATTATTGCGCGCACATGCTACACGCGCGCGCACACACACACGCACGCTGCGATCGCCGGTTCCGATTAATCACGTCGACGCGGCTGAATGAAAGAGATGAGAAAACGCACGCGCACAGTGCAGCGTCTTCACCCACCTTTTATCCAGGCAGCAGATCCACTCCGCCGACGGGGACGAGCTGGGGGACATCCGCACCGCGACCATCTTTTCCGGCCGTGTGTGATGCTGCTGGACGAGGCTTCCCGGTCGTCGGTGGTCGTTAATGAGTGCGAGCTTCGGCTGCGCTGCCTCCCCCGCCCCTCTGCTCAGAGCCGCCTCGCACAACCACAGGCTGCTGATGCTGCTGATGCTGATGCTGATGATGCTGCTGATGCTGCCCTCACCGTGGCACGCAGATGCCTTGATGACCTTTTGGACGCAACTGGAGGGTCTACACACACACAACAGCATAACATACAATATAGCGCACGCTAGAAATGCTGATTAAACTCTCAAACCATGGGCTAATCATACACTAACATTCTGTAATTGCTGTATTGTACAATGGTAAGTTCATCCATTCACAACCACTGGCTAAAGAATAGAATCATTTTTAAATCCATTTGCATAGTTCTTAGTGGTTTCAAAGCGAATTACAAGGTGTGTGCTCATGAAATAGGCTCCTGGGCCCAGAGACCCGACACATCAACAAGTTAAGGCTCATCTTTACTAGGCTATACAGTCCGTATTTGTTCAATGTGGATTTTCCCCCCCTCTTTTTGTCACGTTGGGCATTTAAACTGACTTCTGCAACTCTGAAGAAAAAATATTAACACTGACTTTATGCTGGACCAGGTGACCCCTGACCTCTAAGAGCCTTTCATTATTACATTTAAAGTGTTACATAAATGAGACTGGAAACTGCTAGAAATGATGTTTCATTAAAGTAGCTAATACTCACTATAGAATCTTAACTAGGCAAGAAATTAGTTTACATACACAATGCTGTGTACAGGAACAACTGTTTGGAGGCAAACTACACTGACAACCGTTGCAGAAATGTTGGTGTTTATCATTAATATGTATGCTTTTCATCATTACTGTAATCATATCAGCACTGTCAGTAGTTTTAATTAAAAAAAAACATATCAATAAACTCTACATAAAATGCTGGTAGACCATCAAAAATAAGAGCATAGATGCAGCTAGAATTTCTGAGAGAGGCACAGCAGCAGAGACGCAGGATGACCATAGTCACAGCAGAAAGGAAAGAAGAGAACGAGAGAGCGCGGCTGAAGGGGAAGAGCTGATTTGATTCAGCAATGCCTAAAACACCAATGTTTGTATTATACATGCAACTAGTAAGAGAACAGAAAATAGTGGAACACAGAAAAGATAACATGAGGGGAACAGAGATATATTCTGTGTTTGGCATGTGCTGTGGAAAAGCCTGTCAAATCCGACAGAAAGTGGATTGTTTCGACCATGAGTGGGGGAAGGAGAGACACTGTTGTGGCCTATATCTTATCCTGCCCACATCATTAAAGCTTCTAGTTCCACACCATCAGGTGAATGTGTCAATGTGTGCACGTATTCAAACAGTGTGTAGGGATGAAAATTTAGAAAATTTTAAGTTTAATGAAAATACAAAATTGTCACATGCACACAAGGCTTCAGGTCTAAAACCTCCAAAGCCCTTTGCAGCTTGATGACAATATTTTTCATCACGTTTGACACAGATTACAATTAAATCTGAAACTCTGTCACTGCTCGAGCCCAACTCTGCATAATAATCCTGACAGGATTACATCATTAAGGCTGATGTGTGTGTCGTGCACCCATCTGGACACGAAGCGGCAGCACCATTGTCTATGGACACTTGCGTAGATGTGCCAACGCAGACGAATTCACAGCTTCTGCCTCGAGTTCACCGTGTGTGCCTGCGTTTCAGCGTTCGGAGGACTGCGTGCCATTCCCCTGTGAAACCGGAGAACTCCGAACACGGTCGACTGGAGCGATAACCATATGGGGCGCGACTGCCTGCCAAATGCAGCCTTCTTGATGCACACTGAGCAGATACAGTCAGATGTCAGTCTGAATTAAACATCAGTCCTTTTTCAAATCATCAGTACAGACAGAAGTTGTGAAATTTAAATGTGTCCGATTTTGGTGCTGGGCTTGTTGTGAACATTTTTCTTTGATAAAAGACATAATAATATACAGTTAGACTTTTGCCAACAAACAAATTACACAACCCCATAATATTTTACGTTTGAGGCATTTTACTGCTTGTAAATAAGTCGTCAGTGCTCCCTGGTGGACAAACTATGTAATATATTGTGCAAGGTATCATATACTTACTAACTCCATACATATTGATGTAGATTAATCAAGTTCGAACAAAATGATGAGACCATTGAGCATATGCGGAGCGATCATACTTTCCAGCTTTGCGTGGCAGCCTCGACACCGATTCATCAGCCCCCAATGAAAGGACTCTTCACACAATACGACAACTATGGTTCATTTCTGCACCCGCCACCTGCAAAGCGCACATGCAGCTCAACACTGTGACAGACCATCAACTCGTATGAGTGACAGACTTTGCTGTGTGTGGGAGAGTGTCCATACATGACCGTCTCAGTGTCCCACTAAGAAACGATGCCTGAGGACAGAACACAAAGTGACCTGCTGCTCATGACAGGAGTGGGATTATTTCACGCTACACATTCCTTCCATCAGAAAAACACATTATACATCCATGCTGAGATAAACAATAAGATTTCCTCACACCTGTATTTCAGCATGTTCCCCACCTGTGCCTCAGTTCACAACTGCCTGCCCTCCCCTTTGTTCTTCAACTCTTCTGTCTCAGCCACTTTCTCGCAACCTCCTCCGCTCTGAATTTACTGCCACCCACCCTGACATCACTCCCTCATCCCCCCCCCCCCATCTCTACTTCAATTCACTTTCCCTCCCTCCCTCTTTAGGTTAGCCTCATTCAGGGACAGGCTGTCTTGATTGGCCACTATTTATATCAACTAGGTCCCAGTGCCACCTGGGACAATGGTCTCCAGTCAGATCCAGGTCACAGCAAGCAGGACCATTCTTCGATTCTGCAGTCCAGTCCAGTCCATCTGTCACTCGAGCGTGCTTCACGGACGGACATAGGTACTGCACCGACTCACCCGCTGGCATCACACACACACACACACACACACACACACACACACACACACACACACACAGGTAAGCAACATGCACAAACAGGGGGAAACCAGCAGGTGCTGCATCTCTGCTCGCCTTAGCAGACAGACAGTGGGAGATGTGGCTGACTGCACTAACCTTCATGCTGCGTACAGGTGAATACTCACACCAAGCTTAGCTCTGAGCCCAAGGAAGCCTCTGTCCCAGTATTGGTTACACAGCAGATGGCAGCGCTGGCACAGACGCTGAAAGACAGGTGAAGGTAAGTGGATGTAGTAGAAACCTGCATGTTGTGTAGTAGCGCAAGATGCAGCCAGATTACATTTAAGAGCTAAATTGTTTATTATCATTATTGACATAATTAATAAAAACGATAATAAAGATGGCACCGTCTTACTACAAACACACATTTTACACAATTATCAGTACAGTGAAGTACCCGGTGACCAAAATGTGTAAAACTACTACATGTACTACATTTTATGGCACGGATGTAGCAATTAGCCTTCTAGATGTAGGCTAACGTGTCTGAACGCTGCTACCCACTCACCGTGGGTCACAGGTACTGGAGTAGTTTACACAGGATTACCAGGGGATAATCCATTTACAGTACTTAGAGACATGACTCGCCATCTGTCCGTATTTATCACAGCGTGGGAGCCGACGTTGCCGACTGCGTGCAAGCAAGCAAACAAACAAACAAACATTTCTTCGGTAGGACAAAGCCGCGGACTAGCGCGAGGACGTGCGCGGCTAACTTCGTGACGCACAAGTGGATTCAGCACGCGCGGCGTTCGTCACGACCTTTAAACCGCGCGCGCACCTAGCGAAATTTGCGCGACCTGTTGCCTTCAGGTGCTGTTGTAAAATCCTGCGCTGACCCTGATGCTTTACAAACTGCTTTTTTTTTCTGTTTAGTTGCTAGGATAATTTCGAAACCGCTGCTATCCCAGTCCTTTAGGATATGCTCAGAACCATTTGGGAACACCGCGGTTGAAAACGCAACTTCTACTAAATTAAGTGGCGGTAGGCACTGATTCGTTTAATTTTCCGACAGCACGTGAAAGCAGCGGTAGTGCAGAGGACGTCGACCAAGTTAATTATAAATACCTGTGTCGAGCAGCTTGATTAACGAAGAGCCTTCAGCAAGGTTTTGGACTTTTAGCGCATCTGATCATCCGATTGTTCATTGAGTGTGAGTAGCGTTAATCAGAATGGAAATGTTTGATTAGAATCACGGCGTTGAAAGTTGTGAGCCGTGGGCTGGTTGTTTGTCAGGGCTGTAATCTGTATTAACCGCGGGCTGGGCCGTTTCACCCTACGTGTAAGTGTGATTGTGAAATGTTTTTGTTCTCTGTAGCCTTTGTTGTAGTATAACTGCCTGAAGACCATGACGTCTACGGACCGTGAGCCTTTGTCACCTGCTGTCACCCCGTAAGCGATTAAACCACCAGCTCTACTATCCAGCCCGATTGGTGCCTTGTTGCTGTCATCTCATTATACCAGCAAATCCTACACATCATCTGAACAACTCGTTCCTCCCAGATGATGCGCACAGACAGCAAAGGCCGAAGTGCCTCCCCTCACAGGATAACCTACAAGTCTGACTTCCACGCCATCAAATGCTCCTTTGACACTGGTGCAAGTCTACAAGCGGGGACCAAAGCTACCGCTGCCTGTTGCTCTCCTGGGCACGTCCACAGTTTGCCACCCAGCCTGTCTTATTCCAATATGTCACACACCAGCAGCAGAGGGAGGGTTCACAGCACCCGAGGGACCAAGATTAGAAATAACATCTTTCTCCAAATGGATAGCCAGCAGCTGAGACAGGATAGTGGTCCACGTCTGAGTTCTGGCACCGCACCTCTCCTCTCTCCCCCAAATCCCAGCCTACAGCTCCAAACATCCCCTTTGTCTGCATCCAGACATTCAGTTTTAAGCTCCCCTTCCCTACTGGGCTCTGTGGCTAGTGTTTCTACTCTAGAGTCCTCTCTGCTAAATAAACTTTCCAGATCAGAGGAGATAAGAGATATAGACAGAGCCGCTCTAGCTCAGAAGTTCTCTGTCACCCGCAGGCTGTTTGAGACCAAGATGGAGGCTGAAGGTGGTGGAGGTCTGGTTTCAAAAACTGTGACCAGCAGGGGAAACGAGGGGAAAGCAGATGGAAATGAAGGAGGAGGCAACCATGTGGAATGTGAGGAAGAGGGAAGTGGGAAAGGGAAGTATGTGGCAATTGATGGCTTTTATAAAGACAAAAATCAAAAATCTATACACCCTCCTCTCATAAATATTTCCTCGCCGAGCCCATTCGACTCACAGCCAGCTCTCCCTAAATTCCCTGTATCAGACGGCCCACATGAGGCCTCCGGGTCTGTCTATCTTGACAAACATGGCCAAACCACTAGAACACACGAACATGGCAATCTTGACCTCTGCTTGACCCCTGAGCAGCCAGTGAGAGCAGAACTTGTCAACATAAAGAATGAGTCCTCAGAGAGTGATGAGAATGAAGAGGAGAAAGGACAGAAAAAGGATGGAAACTGGCCTGAGGATCAAAGAGACACGGACATGAACAGTGTTGAGGCTCTGGTGGATGATGTTTTTGAAGAGCCAGACACGGAAACAATACCCAACCTTTATACATTTGAAAATAAAGAGCAAGTAAGAACAGGAGAAGACCAGGAGTTACTTCTCTGCTTGTCATGTGAAGGAGAGACAAATGATAATTGTGAAAGAGGAAGAGAAGAGACGTATCAACAGGTGAATGAACAGTGTGAGGATGAAAGGAAGGAGCAAAACAAACTGTTTGTTGGATGTGATGAGGAAAAATCAAAAGAAATGTGTGAGGAGAAAAAGGCAGACTTGGTAGAAGGAGAGGGGGCTGGATGGAAGGAGAGACGGGTAACGCAACAGGAGGATGTTGACAAGGGAGTTAAAGGAAAGAGAGATAATGAAGATGGACTAAAAGAATGTAAACAAAGTCAAGAGAAGGAACGGACTGAAAAAGAAAGCGAGGAGGAAGTAGGTGCAATGCCTAAACGTGTCAAGGAGGCCAACCGTGTTGTCTGTGGAGGCAACGAGGACGATACAGAGTCTGCAACAATCTGCGGGATAGAGAACGAGGCCTTTGTGTATGATCAGGAATCCCGGGCTCATCCAGAGCCTTCACCAACACATGGCTCAGAAAGCTGTGTACACACAGGAAGTCTGCTCTTATTGGAATATGAGGAAATCCCCGGCATTCCTGATCAGGATGACGAGGACGTATCGTACCTAACGAGGAGGAAGGTCAGGTTCTCCTCAGCACCAATCAAGGTAAGAAATCCTTTAGGATAATAATAGAAATTCAAAGTTGTTTTTCAGTTTGCACTTTCTGTGTCTCTCTCACACACAAACGGAAAGAGTTGCCAACGTAAACAGCGTTTTGTGCTGCCAGTAGCAGCAGATGGTTCTCTGTACAGTCTGCTCCACGCTGAACACATACTGTACAATAGACCGTGCTGATGCAGAAAGCGGCATTTCCACTCTTCTTTGGCACTGGACGGAGATTTTTGAATGCTTGACTATTGTCTCTCAGGTGTACAGCGCCTACTGCAATGCAGAGTATGACAGACACAACGAGGATATTGACCCCGTGTCCGCCTCGGCCGAGTACGAGCTGGAGAAGCGAGTGGACAGGATGGACGTGTTTCCAGTGGAGATAGTAAAGGGTTTGTACAGAGCTGTAAAAACGCAAGTAAAAACATTGTGTGGGGATAAAAAAGACAAGCATGATGTAATGGAATAGAATAAAAGTTCTATTTGTTAGTGGTGCAGCTGTCTTTAAATTTCTACTAATGAGGGTGAGAGGTTTTGTTTTTTTTAGGTGAAGATGGCCTGGGCATCAGTATCATAGGAATGGGTGTCGGGGCTGATCAAGGACTGGAAAAACTGGGAATCTTTGTCAAGACAATAACTGAAGGAGGAGCAACGCATATGGATGGAAGGTGCAACATTGCTCTCTTGTCTGGGAGTCTGTCGCTGTGGGAATTCAGTGTGGCAGTGAATAAAACGAGAGGCACTTTGTCTGTACGTGTTAGGATTCGGGTGAACGACCAGATAGTGGAGGTGGATGGCGTGAGTTTGGTCGGAGTCTCCCAGCTGTTTGCAGCCACGGTCCTCAAGAATACATCAGGCCTCGTCAAGTAAGCGAGCACATTACTGAACGTTATGTCTCAGCGCGTGTAGCGGTGTTTCTGTTGTGTCTGCGTGGGAGAGAGGCTCAGTGTGAACTCTCGTTTGTAATCTGGATCCTGGGTATTGCAGTTTATTTTTGGTGTGTCACTTTCATCAGTGACTGTGTCAGACTGTTTAATGTTTCTTAGATGTTATTTAAAGACTAGTAGGGTGATAAATTTAATTTCTCATCTCACAACATGTAATGTGTTTTTAACTCTACCATTTAAAAATGAATGACCATCTAAACACTACACGCACAAAACGGTAGAGTTCACAAAAGTTCATCAGATAAAAAAAAAAACCTCCTCATCCATCTGCTGACAATGTTGTTTTCCATGCAGTCTCACTGTCAATGACATGATTAATGTTATGCAAGACACCTGCACTTGACTGAAGACGAGCAGTGTGTGTGTGTGTGTGTGTGTTGCTTAATCTGGTGATTGTTCGCAGGTTTGATAGATTTTCTCTGCTCTGCTGCAGGTTTTTGATTGGCCGAGAGAAGGAGGGCGTGGAGAGTGAGGTGGCACGACTGATCAACGAAAGCCTGGAAGTGGACAAAACGTCCACAACGGTGTGTGTGTGTGTGGTGTTGAAGGAGAGTGAAGATTCGGTTAACTGTGCGTTTGCCTGGAGTTTTGTGGGTTGATGTATAATGTTTTATAAAAAGGGAAGAACTGGTGGCGATGAAGATAATACATCCGGGAGGGACTCCGCAAATGAAGAGGAGGAGGAAGATGATGATGATGAAGAAGAGACTGATGTGTCTGTCCTTGCCAATCTGGACAACTACCAGATCTGCCTCAAATATCAGCAGGTACTCTACAATATTTATAAAATAGGAGAACTTTTAATTGTTTTTATAAACGAAGACAAAAAATATTTAGTTTTATCCATTTACTACGTTTTCTTTTTTTATAACATGGTCCGTATACGTTTGGTTGCGTTTGTAGCTCCAGTCAAAATTACGGAGCAGAACAGCCCACCTTCGCCACACTAAGGAGAAGGTAGGTCACTCCGCCGAGACTTCAATTACTGCCTCTCACACACACACAAACCAACAACTGTACTCTCTTTAATACGCTACCTTCGCATCCACATTTGGAACAGTCTGACCCACTTAACTGTGCATGAGACGGCTCGATGTGGAGATATTAGGACACAGGCCGTGTTCCGACGCTCCCTGTCAGCCCTGCTTTTCTCTCTTTGCCTTGAAGTAATCACAACTGTGACTTAACTGGGTTGGCGAAAGCCATTCAGTATAAAATCGCTTTGTTTTGTTTGTGTTCAATCAGTGTCTCATTTGTTTCACCACATCTGTTAGAAAACACATTAAAGGAATAGTTTCTCAGACTCTCTTTCTTTTTTAGAGGCCTCTTCTTGTCTTACTGTGTCTGACATTAATTGCAGACACGCATGCATAACGGCATATGTAATTATTTGCTGTTTTCTAGTTGAAGGCATGGGAGGAGCAGCAGGCAATTTGGGAAAGCCAGAAAGCTGAGCTGGAGCAGAGAGCAGAGGACGCAGAGGAGAAAGCTGACAAACTAGAGAAGTACGATGCTAAGTGCCTCCATTTGTGTCCATTCTACAGCAGCATGTCATTGTTTAGTTTTCTGTTTTTTGAATATGTCAAATGTAAGCGAATGCACACTTTACCTCAAAACCCAGGTTGGGTTTGTTAAAGCGTGAAAAAGGATAATCTTGAGAAACGTAATGAAGATAATAATAATAATAATAATAATTAAAAATGCTAATGAACCTCACTGTGTTTCAGGTATTGGCAGGAGGCCCAGACCCTCTGCAGGGTTGTGAGCCAGAGACTGGCTGATGCCCAGAGCCAGTCGGAAAGCCTGGAGATCAAATACAATAAGGCCAAGAGGCTGGTTAGAGAATACCAGAGCAGGTACTCATTATATCGCTCCACTTATTTCAGTGGAAATGTAGAATATTATTCACAAATATTATTCCTTCCAGAGGAGATGAGGGTGAAAAGAGAGAAGCAGAGCTGGTGAGAGAACTGGAAGAAAGGGACAAGCAGCACAGAGAGACTGTTGAAAGGTTGAAAATGCAGGTAAACGCCTCCCAAGGATGGATGTGGTTTATCAGAGATCCGGTTTTCTCTGCTTACTGATCCCGACTGTTCACCACAGACTGCACACCCAGACGCAAACCAGCCCGTAGCTGAAAGAACAAACCACTCTGAGGACTCTTCAGTCACAGGTACGCAACGGTCACTCTGTACAGTTCACGCCTCTTCAGCTGAGATGTGCCGTTGACTGACGAAAACGAGAATCTGTCTCTGGCCCAGATTGGTATATTCCAGTCCCTGACACAGGACGTCTTGACTCCAGCGCTCACATAGCCAGAGCTCAGCTGGCGCAGAAATCCAAACGGCACCCGCCCTCACGAGACAAACTCAGAGAGAGCTTTAGAAAAGCGGTAAGAAACGAAGCTGAATCTAAACCAACCGTTTCCCCACCATCAAACGCAAACTTGCGTGATTTGTTCCTCTGTAGGACGATGAAGTTGAAAAGCCGCAGGAGAACCCGCCGTTGCCTGTTCCTGCTGCGGAACAAAGGCGCGGCAGAAGTGATCTGTGCAGCACCGCCTCGTTTCCAGGCCTCAGTCCTCAGCCTGTCAGCGTCTCCGTCTTCACGCCTCCCATCTACATCACGGACACAGTCACTCCTTCACCGTGTAAATCTAGTGTTTCCAGAAAATCCAAAAGGAAATTTCCTGACTTCAGGTGCTTCATTACTACCTTTTACTACCACCTTTGTCAGTAATCTGTTATAAATATAGTGGCTGATTATCTGTCATCTTTAAACATGTTGGGGATTTTTTTTTTTTTTCTGTTTCAGTGGTCTTCGCAAGTCTCTCGGCAAAAGGAGAAGTGAGAAACAAAGTAGAAGATCAATTAGCAACAGGTGTCACGTCACACATGCAACAGTTTTCATCTTATGTGAAGTCATTAACTGAACCTTAAATTGTGTGCTTTATTTTTTTCCCCACTTCATTTAATTTTGAACTGAAAACACCAACTGTGTGTTTCTACCTAGGGGGTCATATGGTGATTTGGTGGACGGGCCTGCTGATGTTTCTCCAACTGGCTCGGTCACTTCCATGCCCTCTTGCCTGCCCTTTCCCTGGTTCGGAGAGCGAGGCAGAGAGAAAGAAGAGGGAGAGCGAGGCAGGGAGAGGCTTCGCTCTGTGTCCAGCAGCAGTTTGCCGTATCTGACCACCACAGGCAGGAGGGATCAGGTAATCGGACTAAGATATGGACTTGACTGCATGCCGTCCTCCCCTTCCACTTTTCTTTTTCCTGTCTTTCGACTGCGCCCACAATTGTTTTGTTAAAATGCACGGTGTGAGCTAAATGGGCAGCCCAGGTTTGTTTCTATTGCTTCCAGAGTATTGGTTCTCCAGTGGACAGCTCCAGCATGGTGGGTCATGTCTCTGATCACTCCCTCTCTGGACACTCTTACACTTTCACCTTTTCCTCCACTGAGGTGAGCCTGCCTTTCCACTCCTTTTTTCTTTTTCCCAGCAGAGCACTCTTTGTCCTACATTCTTTCCAAGCCTGCTCTTCTCTTTAGTTTTTTTTTTTTTTTTCTTGTTCTTTACTCTTTGTATTGTCTCTGGTGTCCTGTCAGACTTTGGACGATGATCCAGTTCCCACCAATAACAACAATCAGTGGCAAAGTCGACCGGTCTTGGAGTGGAGCAACCAGCAGGTGTGTCTGTGGTTAGTTGCCATGAACATGGATCAGTACACGTCGGAGTTTGCTGCCAGAGGCGTGGATGGGACACAGCTGCTCAACCTGGACAGTGAGAAACTCAAGGTGAGTGGTTAAGTCTAGAATTTGAGATTTGCATTGATTTATCACTTGAAGTGGTCATGACCCTGGCTCACAAGTCTTTTGCAACCATCAACATGTTCTTTTACGTTTTTGATTGCCGTGTTTTTCTTTTTACCCCCTGCTTGCATGCATCTTCATTCCTTCCCCTTTCTTTCTGTTGCCAGGCTCTGGGTGTGTGCAGTCAAAGTGACCGGTCCGCCCTCAAGAAGAAGCTGAAAGAGATGAAGAAAAGGGAAGAGAAGGAACACAGGAAAGAAGAGAAGAGGCTGAAAGACGAGATGGAGAAGAATGCAGTGTTGGACAAAGAGCGGGATGGAAAAGAGACGGTGAGGATGGCAGTGGAGGGAAGGTCTGTGAAAGACTCCAGGCGCAGTGACAAAACTGTGAGAACGGAGTCTCTCTTGTGAGGCGAAGACTTCAGTGAAATGCTACAAGGAGGATTGTTGTAGTTTCACATGCACAGAAATAGACTTGAACCAGTTTCTACTTTGCTCATAGAAACTGCTGCATCATCTGTATACATCCTCTGGTTCACATCTTGATAGTTGGCATTGAGGACAAAGGCTGGTTGGTTTTTATTGATTGCTCCAGCACCAAAGTTTGGACTCACAGCAATCGCATGTCTCTAAATATACTGGATGTCAGATGTAAAGTGTGAGAATATGACTGTTTTTATGTCTTATAATAATATTATGCTTCTAATTTTAATATTTAATGTGCTGTCTTAAGCACTCAGGTATTTGCTGTAAATGCTATTTTATGTATTAATAAATTATGCTTTCAACTTCCTGTTTTGTTTGAACTCACTATATCTGACCTTGAGGAATCACTCTTAACACACAACAAACTTTATTTGGGGAATGTTTTGTTCTCATTGTACATTTTACAACCTCCTTAATATGCAACCTGAGACACCTTGCAGAGAAAAATGTACAAAATAGTTTCAAGAAAACCGTCTTAGGGCAGATGCAAAGTAGAAGTAATTAAAAACCTTTTTTTTTTTTTGACTGTGGAAATAAACACTTTGTATTTATGATGCATTGCATGACTCTTTGGCCTGTTGAGCACGTAACAGAAAATTCTCCTCCAAAAAGAATAAATACAATTCAGCAAAACAAAGAAAAAATGTACAGAAAAAGATCAAGGAATGTTTTCCCTCACCAACGCTCCAGTCAACACTGTCAATATAGTACAAAATAAGCTTCTGACAGACTAGTGCAGGACCCTAATGCAACTGTTCTTCCAGTGGTTCATACAGATTTTCCCAGGATCAAACCAACCCTGAAGCAGAATGTTTGATCAAGCCGTTAGCCTCCCAAGTTTTTTTTTTTGGGAACATTTTCTTTCAATCCACTTTGTACGGGAAACGCAGGAAGTTAGAAATCTGTGATATTTGAGTTTTCACAGATGCAAATGTGTATGTAGTCAAATCTTGTTTTAAGAAAAAGATTCATCGTGATGCCAGGTTGTCATCCAGGGTTTCTTGTCCCGGTGTTCCCAGTCACTATTCCGAAGATTTATCGCTCTCTCCTCCCTTTTTATCTGAACCGCGCTGTGACTGGGAACCTTGTCTTCATATTTGGCACGGTTACAAAATCCACACTGTAGAGGAAGAAGAGAAAACAAAATATTTTCTTGAAGAACAGGACAATTAAAGGCACTCAAAGAAAGCAGAGGAGGTTAATAAGACAGAGCTAAGATGCATTCAATTCAAAAGAAACCAGAAACACAGTGGAGAAAATCTGAGCGATGCAATGCAGTTCCTGAGAGCAATAAATGGGTCAATCGTTGCTTATCAGCCCCCGCAACCCTTTGGCCATGCAGGTGTATCGTAGTCATCCACACATAACCATATGTGAAGTAATCAGTCAGCTTTTAGGAAGAGAATTCCTGTCACAGTAGAAGTGTCTACTGCCTGTTAGCAGAAAGCAGCGTGTCTGTAGCAAAAGGCAAGAAAAATATTTAGGCAGGTAATTTTACCCTCTCTCTCTTTTTTATGCATCTGATGTCAGTGTCACTTTCTCTGACGGGTCCGCTTTTTTCTTTTTCCCAAAGACTCCGCACTGAGGGCAGGCAAACAGTTAGAACATGTGCACAACTGCTGTGATACATACCTGCACTTGTGTAAATGTCTGCATTTTCTCATAATCATAAAAATGTAGGTGTGTGTGTGTGTGTGTGCCTTTATTAGCCTGAGCAGGACGTGTCAAGCTCCTCTGTCTCACCTGCCAAAGAAGAAAAGCCAACAAAGCCAACAACAGCAACCCGAACAGGATGGACAGCAGGATGATCCACCATGGCACTCCTCCATACTGAGCAGAGTTCTGCCTCTCTGGGAACACAGTCAGCGTCGCCTAGGAGACCGTAACGCAGGACCAACATTAAGATCTCTGGATACAAGATGTCAGGTACATTGAAGGGAAACACACTACAACAACAAACAGCATTAAAAACTTCAAAATCCCATCCTTGGTCCAAGCATGTCACACACAACTGTATTTCTTTTTGCTTTTCACTACCTGTGTCTCAGCGTTTTCCAGCATCGTGTTCCTTGTACCATCCAGGTGCAGAACGGCATCCACTTTCACCTCCACATGACGGAACTTGGAATAATCCTGTTTGAAGACAAGAAAAAGAAGATCAAGTTTAATAATCCAATCAAACTAATGAATAGATTCATTCATCAGACTTCATTTAAGATGTTGCCAAAAGACCTGTTGTAAAACGTTTTATGTGTTTAACTTATGTAGGTAATAAGCACTGACAGACATCACGGCAGGTGTGATATGCAGACGGGTGGAGCAGACTTACCTCCAGGAAGGTGGTGTCCCAGAGGCGGGAGTGCAACGTGATGACTGCATTACTGTCCAGGCCCTGGAGGGGGCACTTCATTACCACACATTTAGCCCCACTATCGCAAGACTGTCAAAAACAAACACCCAAGTTAGTGCTGGGTTCCCCCAACCTACAACTAGCTGTAGTACAAGAAACACAATGGGTTGTGTTTACCAGAGTTTCTGATTTCTTTCTGTCGAGGAAACGTGAAATGACGCCCTCTTTGTTTTTCTGTGTGTTTTCCGCTGCTCTTTTTTTCCTGGAGTTAGACAAGACCTTAAAGCAGAGAAGAGTAAAAAGAACTTTCAAGCATTATGTTTAACTCAACATAAATATAAATACAGTGTCTACTTCTTCTCCGCATTCCTCTATGACACATACAGAGCGACCGTGACACATCAATGTGTTGCTTTCACTGACCAGGTTAAGAGCGTTGATCTCTTCTTGAGGAGTGCAAGACATGCTGTCCAGTCCTGTGAAGCTTATCTTGGTCAAATAGAGCAGCCACTTCCCCTGACTTGTCTCCTTTGGCCATTTGATGTGGAGGGAGGCAGTGCCAAAGCCTTTCAAGCGAGTTCCCAGGTTGATTATCTGGACAGGAAGAGTGAAGCGGTGTCATGCAGTACATCTGCTCATCTAGTATTTATTATCCAACTTGTGACGTAGAAGGTGTTGTGTACTCACTCTGAACTGGTGAGTGATGGCACTGCCTATATCGTTGTCAGTCTGCATGGCTGTCTCACCTTTGGCCTCTCCTGTAAAGTACGCCTGAGATGGCTGCACTTGTCTGGAGAGATAGAAAGATACAGTATGAAGCTTGTGTATATTCATCTGTTTTTGAATGTGTGTGTGTGTGTGTGTGTGTATCTTACCCTAAAACAGACAATCGCAGCACAATGGCCACCTTTGCCTTTGCTTTGACAGGTGCTATTTTCATTTGGTTGCTTGTCCTGTCAGAGGATACACAAGTGAAGTGAATACATAGTTAAGGTTCTTCATATCCCAGAGTCATTTATATGATATACTGTAACCTGTCTGTTCGACTAAAGCGGGAATTCAAACATTCAATAACAATACTATCGTTACAGTATTTGTCATTGTTATTTAGAAGTTGTAATCTGCTGGTACACTTACGTTTCCAGCTGGAGGTCAATCTCCAGTTCAGTGATGTTCAGAGAGATGCCTGATGTGCTCATTAGAATGTAGAACGTTGTCTATATGCACACAGGTGACACAGTTTCTAGTCAGTAACAAGGAAAGTTACGCAGAGGAGGTAAACAGTGCTGAAAGGTGATTATCTCTCACCTGTGAGTCACGTTTGAAGGGATTTCCAAGCTCACAGTCTGCCTGAGAACCATCGTTATTGCCTTTGCAGTTTACTGGCATCTAGCGAACGACAAGTCCAAGTCAGAACCAGAGCTGTTTTGTGTACACGAGAGAAAAAAAAAGAAACAAGTACTCACAGCAGACAAAGGACCAGAGTACTTAAGCGAGGGTGGGAAGGATGCAATCAGGGAGGCTTCATATGCATCGTCTCCATTGAAATTTGTCACTGTGACCTCCAAGGCGATGTCCTTCTGCTCACTGAGCGAGATCACTGGCACACCGCTCTCCCTGCAAACAGGTCGAGGTTGGGGCTGAACCAAGGTTTGCTTACACTGTGGCTGCTTGTGTATATGTGTGTGTGTGCTCTTACGGTTCTAATCGGGTGAACGTGTCTGCGTCGGCGGCTTTGCTGCAGTAGTGATATTCCACCGCCAGGTTGCTCTGACACACGTTGTCGCTGCCACAACCCAACTTCAAGAAGTTTACCTATGTATCACATATGGATACACAGTCAGTCACGTGCAGATCTATCCCTCGGGAAGTTCGTACATCGAGAGACGCGCATACACACCTCTGATCGGGTTGTAACCGGCACGCTGGCGTCCAGCACTGGTGGCGGCTGAGAGGCCGAGCTCTGCCTGCGTTTGCGATTGGAGTTTAGAATGGCCACCGACACGTCGATGGGGATCCCGCTCAGCTTGTCTCGAATGTTATCCTGAAGAGTGACGGCATCGTGCAACATTAAACACCACACCCACGGCCTAGCGCGATCGTAACTGACAGGCAAGAGTCGGTACCTGTATGGAAATTTTACGTGTGGCACACTGTTTTGTCCCCTGGCCGGTCAAGGTGATGGTCCCTTTGGATTCGAAGCTGTTTTCTGCAGAGTCAGTGAAGGTCACCCTGGAGCTAAGACCTTTCTTTCTGTGGTCAGCGTCGGCCTCTAGGGAGTATTCCACCCCTGAACGAGAAAAGGAAGGGAGCAGGATAAGCAATGACACATAAATGACAATGTGCACCATTATAGGTATTGTTTTATTACTAGCTAATCTTTATATACTGTATTATCAAGATAAGAAAGCTCTGTCTCAGCATACTTAGTCTGGGAGTGAAGGTCTTGGGGTTGGCAGTGTAGCTGAAGCATACCTCAACCTCCAAGCTGTAAACGCAGCGGAGATTAGTTGCAATAAGTTCATGGCAAGAACGCATCTGCTGACCCGTGACCGGATAATTACTAGACAAACTGACCAGACGCTTTTGCCACAGTTCTTCTTGCTGAGGTCGATTTCCTTTGGTGAGAAGTTGATTTCCTTCTCGATGTTAATAACCGGACGAGCTCTGATTGAAAAACAACTCAGTGAGAATCTCGACAAAGGCGACGAGAAAGCACATGATCAAAATAATGTACTAGTGCACTTACTTGTAGACAAAGACAGAGTCGGAGAGGGAACCAACAGCCAGGTCAGGGTAAGAGTTCCTATCTAGGTCCATGTTGCCTGCCAGCGAGTAGCCAAACAGCCTCACGCCCAAAGGCTGGCCAGACAGAACCTACAGCAACACACGCTTTGATTAGTGACAAATAATGTGTATCCAAGCTACAATTAGCTTTATTATGCACCTGTGCTGCTTTTTTAGAGCTGAGTCCTTGGGCCGATCCGTGGTAGATGTAAACATTGCCCGTACCATCGTTCTCATAAGGGCATCCCACTGCAAAATCTGGCAGCAAAAACAACATTGACTGTGAAGAGATACCGGCGGATGGTGGCACTCAAACGCGCACACACATACATGTACGCAGCGACCTCACCGTGGTAACCATCCAGGTTGGTGTCTCCCAGGTTTTCCACTGCAAGACCAAACATGGAGTCCTTCGCTCCATCTATTCTGGTGGGTTTAACTTTCTTCCAGTTTCCAGCATTGTTGACGTAGACGTAGACGGCGCCGCCTATATCTCCGTCCTTCTCGAAGTACTGGGGAGCTCCCACCACTATGTCTTGCCAGCTATCGAAGAATGAAGTGATCGTGTGACATGTGTGCGATAAGGCAGCTGTGGAAATGCAGCGATGAGCAATGTAAGTTGTGTGCATCAGCCTGGACCGCTCACCTGTCCCCGTTGAGATCCAGCACCGTCAGATCGTAGCCAAAAGACGAGGCCAGACCCTCCCCCTCCAGGATGTACTCTTCAAGCAAGTTGTTGCGTGTGTTTGGACTTTTCTTCAGCAGCACCACTGCCCCGCTGTGGTTGGCTCTGGGGGCTCCGGCCACCACCGTCAGTTGGCCCTTTACGGTTAATCTCTTCCCAGAGTCAAGAGAGAAGCCTGAAAGAAAGAGACAGCAAAATGGATTCGCTGCGTAAATGTAGCAGCAGAGTCAATGGGAAGACGCTGTAGATGCGTGTTTTACCCAGGTAGCTGTTGGGAGGGGCAGGGACCAGTTCAGGGTTCTTGTCTTTCTCATCTCCCGTCTCAAAAGGACCATCGTCAAAGATGTCCATGTCTAAAAACGTTTCATTTTTTTGTTCCAACCGCACAACGCCTTAAAGAGAGGAGGCAAGACCAAATGAGGTAAGGTGGGACAGATCACAATAAAAGGATGAAGGACCCAGACACCACTGCAGTACCTCTCCAGTTATACGTCCCAGGAGCCCCAAAGATGAAGTAGTGAAAGTCCTTGTCGAACGTAGCAGAGAGACCCTGCTGGCAGGAGCCGAACATCTCATGGCCTCTGGGCCGCCTGGCACAGAAGTGCCAGTCGCCTCCGTCTTCACCTGATTTGATTTTCAGGTCCTGACTCAGCACGTAGCAACGACCTATAATATCACGGGACTCGAGAGGCGTCCCCACGTTGTCGCGCTCTTGGTAGCGATGAGCACAGGTCTGTCGAAGAAACAAACTCAAGGCTGAGTTGATGTGTCGCTAATGTTCCTACGTTGAGACTGCTTATGGTCAAGTAAACAATCTTACCAAAATCTTGCCACCGGGCCCCTGACTTTGAACCGTCACTCCCATCCACTGGTTCTCTTTGCTTTCTTTGTTTAAATTCTCTGAAAAGAGGCAACGAGAAAAAAGTAGGATCTTCTTTTTCAAATCACAACGAAACGGTTTGTACTATAGCCAAGCCAAGTGTTAGCAGACACCTCACCGTCATTATCAAACAGAACTCTGTCACATCCAGCAGAGGTGGAGCTCATGTCACAGCTGTAGAGGCCTCCTGTGACTCGGGATTTCTGACCTCTTACGGCTTTAGCTTTAGGGGCCCCAACCAGCAGCCTGAAACAGACGCACACCACTTCATCAGCATGTCATCACCATCAGCTAAATGTCCTCCGTGTCCTCACAGTCCAGCTGAGTCAAAGACCCCTTTGAAGCAGCGGCACAAACACACACACACACACAGTCAGCCATTGTGGAGAAAGGGCAAATGCCACACCCAGGCCTTGACGATGGGCATCTACAAACCTCCACAAAGCAATGCTTTCTGCAAAGTGCAGAACACGTCCAAGCTGCCAAATCTCTATGCGTTTCTGCAGTTCTCACTGTCTGTCCGACTTGACCAGATGAGATTAAACGGTGTTATTTTGGAATACAAAGCATTCTCAGACGCGCGCCCCATCCGTTGACGTGCACTCGGAGCCGAGGCCCTAATGCGATCAGCGTGTTTTCAGCAGAGACCTCCACTGTCGGCGCTTTCAACACCGCACATGGGAGAAGATTTCAAACAATTGTACTAAAAGACATCGCAAATCGTTGTGACGTCCGCGGGTGAGACGGGGATTAGCCAACACAATAAATCTCTTGGTGTCGTAAACACAAACGTTTATGTAGCTCTAACGACGTTAGCGGGCTCCTAACGCTGCTGAAACTGGATGTTTTGCAGGAAACACTGAGACGTGTACACAGGCTGTGCCATTTTGGCCGCCAAACGGGTTCGTACTATAATTTGTGCTGTTATCCCACCCATCGAAGACACTTGACATTTGATACCACACAGGCTGGAGCCTCAGTAAACTCTCCACCTCTACTTGCATTACCATATTGTCCGCTTGCCAGGCTTAAGCTTAAGGTGGAGTAACAGCTGATATTCGGTGCCCAGATGTAAAAGTGATTCATGTTCCTCTTCTCACAGCTATCACCTCTTTTCTTCAGTCTTTGATGTTGGGTAAGCTTAGGTAACCCGGGTCCAAATCCAAGCCTTGTGTTCTCTGACCTGCTCTTTCTCTGCACAGTTTACTGACACACATTCACTTTCCCTCACACGTTTCTCACACTTAAACCAAGCTCTTAAACTTCCATAAACTCTCTCTTCTCCTCCCTCCTCTCACCGCCTATGCATTTCCACTTTCCCTCTTGATTTTATTATACAGACGGCTCCATTTGGCAATTATGACCGACCGTGGAATGCTCTCTCTCTCTCTCACACACACACAGACACACACACATGCAAACAAACACCTCCACAGATACAGACACACACACGCATACCCACAATCCCATCAACTCCTGCTCTGTCCTGCCGGTACATGTAACACCCAGCCCTGCAGGGAATGAAAAACAGTGGCAGATATAAGTCTGAATAAAAGTTGGCACGCATGTGACGATACACACAGGGGGACACAAGTACACACACGCCAGCACTTACTGTGGCACACACTCACTTACTAAACACTCACTGCTTCTTGTGCCTCAGGTTAGAAAAGTATCAGCAGCAGACTGAGCTTTGTAGACACTTTCCCACATGACTGACAACAAGGCAACGCCTCAGTGCTGCGCCACAGCCTGCATCAGCCGTAAAAGGCACCAAAGAGGCAACACACACACTCATCTGTACCGATGCACGAACACAGCGAGGGCATATTCCATCTGTACAACAGCAGCGTGGGCCTCGTCACAAAACAAAGGCGGACACGCGCGTTCAAACTGTGTCAAATGAACTTGAAATGCTCCTGAGATCACAACATCTGAGATTTCCTCTGAGTTTGTGGTGGCTTCTGATCATGCTGAATAACCTGTCTTTCATTTAGACGCCGTTTAAAAGTAGGAGAAACAAACTACTCCTGTGTGTAACAGAGGAAGTTAATAGTTAATAGTCGTTCTTATGTACAAAACATTCATCTGTAAGATTAATAATAAGTAACCTGGAAGAAA
Organism: Macropodus opercularis; assembly: GCA_030770545.1. Taxonomy (NCBI): domain Eukaryota; kingdom Metazoa; phylum Chordata; class Actinopteri; order Anabantiformes; family Osphronemidae; genus Macropodus; species Macropodus opercularis. Next base: position 6,145,916 of record CM061105.1, read on the forward strand.
GATTAAGGATAAGGGTGTCACAACAGGTGAAATAATGCCCCAGGGCGTAATTTTAGGTTAAGTTGGATGTATTGTTTGGATTTTGTAGACAAATTACTGTTTTAAAACAACCTGAGTTCGTTGTTGTTGTTGTTGATCTCAAGAAACACAAAACAACAAGTTATGATATATATTTAAAAGGTTACTTTAAAGACACAAAGACGCACGACTAACCCAAAAGCCTCCAGGGCCATAACAAACAAGTCCCGCTCTTACATTCTCTTGTCCTCCGGAACCAGCTGCCGGTGCATGGCGAGGGAGAAGCCGAAGAGGCTGCCTGGATCCCCGCTCTTCCGCAGGACGTTGTCGGTGTCCAGGTTGAACGCCGACAGCCGCGCACATCCTACAAGAAAGACGAGGAGCCACAGTCCGCAGGCGACTCTGTCCCCCATCAGACACAAGCGCATGAAAAGCCTCCAGCCGGCGGAAGGTGGGTGCTCGCAGAGGAAGGCGCAGAGCGCGACTGAGCCACCGCTGCGAGGTGAAGCGTTGCCCACTTCACTGGCAGCAGCTCCTCCCATCGGTTCTCAGACTCATACACGCATCATTCCACCGCACCTTGACTGCTGTGTAGTTAGAAACACACACACACACACATACTCCACCACTGTTGGTAGGTTCAGTAGATCAGTGCTGGAATGTAACAGGGCCAGTGAAGCAGACCTCTAAGCATAACACTGCAATTAAACTCCTGCGGAAGAGAAAACGAAACATCTTAGATCCCACAAGAGGGGAAATGTTGGTTCCAGCCTCTCGCTTTCAATCATGTTCAAAACATCCTTGCAAAGGAAAAGTGGAGTCTGCACTGGAGGAATCTGCTGCTTTAGGATGGAGTCAATAAAGCAGTTTTGTCACAAATATTAATATGGTTTTAAAGTCACAATACTGGACCACATGGATAGAAGAAAGTGTGATTTGCAGCACATTTTGTGTTTACAAGCCACAGTTAAGCCTCTACAAGCCGCAGCTCAGATGTCCCACAGGTGACGCAGATCAGAATTTGAAATTCACACACACTGTCACCTTCTCTCTTCTGTGATGACTCATTAAGTGAGTCACAGAGCCAAAGGCAGCTGGAGACCGGTCTGGGCACAGACCCCGCTCGCTAACGCACTCCCTCACTAGAAGCTTTTCAAGGCATTCCATGAGACGCTGACCCAAAGCTTGTCCTCGCAGCACTGTACTTCGGCAGACAACGCCGTCTTTGTCTGCACACAGAGGAAGAGGGCAGACAAAAACGGGAGAAAGAAACTGCCCACATAGAATAAAAGACACAAATAATGGAGGAAGAAGGGAATGCACAAAGAAGAAAAGGGCACAGGGAAGAGTATGGTTCCTTTACAGGACGGGGGAATCTCCAGAGATTCAAAATAGATGTTTATTCTTAGATTTTTAATGAATACATGGGAAAAATGTGAATGACTTATGCTTAATGACCACAAAAAGGTGAAACAGACAGATTATCCGAAACCCTGATCAGTCACATAAGTGTATCTCATTAAAGTCTCTATTTTGGAAGTAGCATAAGCAGGGAGTTATTAGCTCCACATCTCAGAAGGCCAGTGCATCAACAGGTGAGAATTATCTAGTAAATATGGATAAGTTACTTGAGAACAGACTAATTGCTGTTTGACAGAATAAATGATAAATTAAACACGGTTTCCTGCAGCGATAACTGCATCAATGAATAACTGCTGACTAACCTTGAATCCGGATCTAAATGACACAACACTCACACACAGTCACAGCTCATATTGCATGTTAAATGACAGCAACAATACAACAGGCACTTGAAATCTCTCCAGTCAGAAGGAGGACACTGAGTTCAGCGTTACGACAGCAGGGGAGCAGAACTTTTCCCCTGCGTGCTAAAGCAGAGGAAAGCCAGTCAAAGCAATGTTCTCTGAGACACGTGCTTGTCAAAAAGTCTAAACGCGGGGCCTGGACTCGCCCGGACCACAGCCCAGTATTTGTTCCTAAAGCTGCAGCTCCAGGTAGGAAGCCAGTGCACACTCATCTGAGGGTGTGGCACAGCGTTCGGGCTGGAAGGGTGTGTGTTTATGACACTGTGGAAACATGTAGCCGCGGGATAGCGATACACACGCAGAACATGTTTCACAATCAAACCCCAGATCTTTCACAACTGCAGCACAATAGTCCGCCGCCACACTCTCCCTGTGCTCTATTGATTATGTAAGGCTAAAACACGTTTGGCAACAGCTCACCTTAGAATTACTTGGATGGATGAGAAAGTGTTGCTGACACTGTGTACAGTAACATTTCTGAAAGCAGCTGTTTGACAATTTGGAAAATAAACGTTTTCGTTTGCATCCTTGCCAAGAGATAGATGACAAGACTGATACCACCCTTATGCCTGTGCCATAAATCTAAGGATATAGCATCACGTCAAACCCTCAACAAGAAAGGAAGCGCACGTTATCACACCTCACAAAAAATACCCTTATATAGAAATTTATATAGTGTAGAGAGTCTTCATCTACCGGATGTTTTTAAACTTAGGCTGTATTTCTGACTGGAGGGGCTCCCCACCTTTTCCTTTGTGAACATTAAGATGCTTCAGTGTGACAGTGGTGGGAATGATATGTGTATCGTGTACAGTAAATCAAAGAGAAGGTCGATAGCGATCAGTTAGCAGGCAGGGGACTCTGTGGGGACAGGTGTCTAATTTACAGCCCCCTTTGCAGATCTCTGTCTCACAATATTGATCCTTTTTCTTAGCAGGAGCAGGGCCTTTACTCGTGGTTAAAACATCAACACACACACAAACACACAATGCTATTTGTAACAGATCCTCGATCCCTGTTGATGAGTGTATTGATTACAGTCAGTATCTGGTGTGTGTGTGTGTGTGTGTGTGTGTGTGTGTGTGTGTCCCAGCCCTGGCCAGAGGATGTAATGTGAGCTGGCAGGAATAGTGGGAGGGGCCCCTGCGTTGCTGGGTCCAGGTGTGTTCAGAGAGGCAGGCGACACTAAGGGAGGAGCAGAGTGAGAAGAATTCACTTTGTTTTTTCTTCTATTTTTCACCCGACCGGTTCAGGACAAGTTCAGCTTGTGTTTTCAAACTTGGTGATTGTTCTCAAGCAGCATTATCACTCACTCAGAAGTAAACAAAATTAAACAAATCTAACGTTTTATTGTTGGTGTCATACTGGGTGTGACATCGACCCCCACCACCCATTACATATCTACAGGGAAAACACAGGCACACATGATATACGCACCATTGCATCTAAAATGTTCATCACTCAGAGCCGACAGCTCAACAAAGCTGTTTCCCCATAAAGCTTTGCCTTGGCAGCCCGAAAGATTTACATGCAATTGAATGAAACTAATCGTTAATTTGGACACACACACATAAATACTGGACACTCTGAATGTCACTTGGGGGATTCTGGCACAGACCTCTGAACCTGAGGAGGCTTGTTTTAGGAATTCCTCCACTATTACACCGTTCCTGTGGCAGCGCAGAGAACTGTTGTTGTTGGGGGTGTTGTTACTGTATGATATGCACACACACACACACACACAAAGTCCTCCTTCGTCATTTGATGTAGTTTTTTTATTTATTTCAAATTGCATTGAATTGGACAATAAGAATGTTCTGGAGAATAACAAATAAGACATCAAGCGTGTTTTCAATTTCAGAGGACAAGAGGAGCAGACAGACAATGTTCATCGGACACACCCCTGCTCTTATTTCGGCAGTTTGCTTTGGTTGTTCAGACACAGGAATGGTGTCAAAGGAACAAAGAGTCACCCAGGAATCAAGGGATGCGTTGGTTCCATGTCTGAATCCACTAGTTCACTATTCCAAAAATATATTCAGAGCATTTTTCACTAGGTAAGTGTGTAAACATCCTTCATATGCAGCTGCTTAGCCTTACAGACTCTTTATGGTCTGCTTCCGGTGTGTTTTTGTCCCATTCTTGGCATCTTGTTATCATATTATCTGTTTGGCAAAAGGTGAAAGGGTCAGTCAAACCATAATTTTGGTCGATAATAATATTTGCAGGCTCCTGTCAGATGAAGCCATTGAACGTGAGATGTCCACAGCATGCGCCGAATCACTTTAAAGACACCAAGACGCTCAAACTAAAACAGACTTAAATCGGACGCCCATGGCAGCACTGGAGACACTGGAGACGTAGTTGTGGCTGAATTTAACACCTTCAGGCGATGGTGAAAGTCAAGACGTCTTAGCGTGTCCATGACCACGTGTCATTCACCACTCCCCGTCAGCCTGTAGCTACATGCGCTGGTAAAATGAACTAACTCAGCCATTTTTGTTTGGCCTTCAGGTGCTTTGACTAAGTCCTTACACAGAGGGTTACTCACTCAGATTCAGTACATGCCGTCTGTGCGTGTGCACAAAACAGATTTGCCTCCACAAGTCTGAGAATAATGCGTCATTTTGTTAACGGGTTACCAGGGAAAACTCATGAATTTCTGTGGGACTCTTCCGTTAGATCCCACGTAAGTGTGATATATCACAGCTCGCACACAAACAGCTGCGTAGGTATGTGTGTCTGGAATGTGGGATTGTGTGGGATAGACAGTAGCTATAAACTATAACTTAACAGACATTATTAGAAAGATGGCAAAAATGAACATTTGACTACAACATTTGTATTAGTGTTTGCAGAAATATGCAAGCTGGTCTGCAAAGAGAAACGCCAGCAATGTCAAAACGTTTGTAGCTTGTCAGACATTTAGGTTAGTTACAGTTAGATCTTTATGGCAATATTTGGAGATGACAACAGTGTTTTTAGTATAAAACGTCTCCTTCTAAATCCTGAGCTGTAAAGACATATAAGTGTTGCTTTAAGACAGGCGAGGATGTTTTAGTACTGCAGAGCAGGAATGAGTCCCAACACGCACCGAGAAGAATGATAAGCAGGAGAGAATTCAAGACCAGGATCCAGCACCTCGCCCCACCACTCCCTGCTCCTCCCTGCCCTCCTCCACTCACCATAATACCTACCTTCTGCTCTTTGCCTTCACTTTCTCACATTCATGCTTGTTTCATATTTTCATGAAATGTGTGGAGTCATGCTCTGGCGGGAGGCCACTGGCCACCTCGGATGACTCCTGTTCTGATTCACAGGAAGCTGCACACGCCCTGTGATCTACCCTAAAACCAAATGGTTACAGCTGAGTGGCTTCAGCAACTACAACCTAAGACACAGTAAAGAAAATCTTTATCAGTTCAGTGTTTTAGGAAGTCTTTTTCTCTCCTGATACGATAACCCACCTTTGTTTGTCTAATTCCTTCTGTTCCACCCACTGACTGGCACCGGCATGAGCTCAGGAGCATACGCAGTCAGTACAGACAAGCACACAGAGTACATTGGCAGGAAGTGGAAACACACCCATTGGGCTGAAATCCACTTTAAGCTCCTCTGGGGGGGTTTTTCTGAAGCATCTTCATCTGACGTTGGCTCTAGTTGTATTATGAAAAATCAGCACAAAAACCCAGCACGTACGTGGAGCCTAGTTATTCCACCTGCAGACCAGATACAGACCGTAAAGAGGAACTGGCAAATCAGAACCACATTGTGATTCACCAGGAATGTCCAACCCTAAGCTACTTTTGTGTCTTTTAGTTTGCACGGATTTCTTTCTAGCTACTGCAGCAGGTACTGAAACAAGCATGTTTCACAATCGTTAAGGTATGCAGGTCAAAGCCAGTTCACACAGTAATTGATGGTTTAGCTTGGTTGACGGTGTGGATACTAACATCAGAACACACTGCTAAACACATTGACATTTATAATTTAATGCTTTCTCCTCATACACATGAGTCACAAACAGATATGCTGCTTTATGCTGCTCGTTCGCAGTGATTCCGTCTGACTACAGCATCCTAGGCCACATTTTGCTAGTTTGCTGTCACCTACTGGCAAAATGTAAATTTACACTTTTACACCGAATCATGGTTCATATCATAGACCTCTCTGAAAAATGGTAGCTTGTGGTGACCTTAAGGAGAATTTGGTCGTACCTTCTGCTAAAGTGTGACTACAAACACAAATTATTTAGGAAGAACACGGCTGTTCTGGAGGAACTTTTTCATCAAGGCTCCGCTAATTCAATGCAAACATGCTGGTTGAGAAAAAAGGTTTTACGATTCTCATTAAATGAATCACAACACAACATCATGTTGATTTTGTAAGTTTGCCCACTAACAAAGAACTGATCAGTCTATAATGTCAATACTGGGTTTATTTGAGTACCGATAGGTAGAAAAGCGCTATACAAATGTAGACCATTTACCATTTACCATTTGAACAGTGAGAGATACAATAACACAAAAATCCATAAAAATGCAGTCATAGGCAGCATTCCACCTCCTCCAATTTGATGCCAAAGACCTTGATTTTGGTCTCACACGTTCACCCAGTCTTCCTCTGAAGGTTGCCACTGAACATCTGAATGATTCAAACGGGCCTGTAGATGTGCTTTCCTGAGCAGGGGAACCTTGTGGGCACAGCAGGATTTCAGTCCTTCACGGTGTAGTGTGTTACCAACTGTTTTTTGGTGACTATGGTCCCAGCTGCCTTGAGATCATTGACAAGTTCCTCCCGAGTAGTTCTGGGTTGGCGTTTTTCTGGATTTTTTTTGTTATTGTTGTGTCTCTCACTGTTCAAATAAACCTAGCATTGACATTATAGACTGATCAGTTCTTCGTTAGTGTGCAAACTTACAGAATCACCTGGGGTTCAATAATCTTTCCTTGACTGTATAATCACAACCTCTGCAATAACAGCAGCAGCATTTCCTCTGCACATGAACCAAGGCAAAGGTGAAAACTAGTCAGTCGAACTGAATTTAAAGAATTACAGCAACAAAGGATGAGATATTTTATTATAACTTATGGGTAGAAAGTGTATGATTTAAATATTTGTATTTGAACTGTCACTCAAGCTCTGGTAAAAATACTACTGATGTAGGTGGTCAACACTTGGACTCCATCAGGTCACAGATTGCTCTCTTCTGGCAGCTGGGTGAGAATGTCCACTCCATCAGCTGTGATAACCACCGTGTGTTCGAACTGAGCTGACCTGGATGAATGGAAACGCAAAACAACTAAGCTGCACATTTACTATAAGCCTGTCGGCAGCTACTCAGTTGTTTAGGGGATTGTTAAGCAACAGATTTCTTCTCCACCGCCTACCTTTTATCATCTACAGACACTGCAGTCCATTTGTCCTTCAGGATTCTGAACTCAACAGATCCCTCCATGATTATAGGCTCTGCAAATTACCAGACAATATCAGCCCTTTGCTCATACACAGCGGAATCTTAACGTGCTCCCTAGGATTATAAAATGTAACTCACCTATTGTGAAAGTCATCCCTTCATCCATGGTCATGTCATTGTCATTAGCTTAAAATAAAGATTAATGTTAACTTTTCGGAACACATTTACTTCATTCATTTTACTCCAACAGCTGAATCTGACTTCCATAATAGCTGCAATCCTTGTTTAGAAGATGCTCTTAGGACCTTACTTCAAACTATTCTGTCTTTGACCCTTTCAAATGTTGTTCTTGAAGTTGTTCTATTAATACTTTTACTGGGTCATGCACTCGTGTGATGAAACCGTACCATGGTGCCAGATCTCAGGGTGACAATGAAAGTGGAAGCCTATTCCATGTCCAATAAAATAAGGACACACTTGGAAGCCACTGGCAATAGCTATTTCACTGCAAACAGATACACAAACAGAGTTAGTTGAATGACTCTATTGTGTGTACAGTGTGTGCATATTATATATGAGTATTCGCTGTTTGTGTATATGGTGTCTATACGTAACCTGATAGTGTTTCCGATAACACAGAGCTGTGCACCTGGCTTGCAGACACCAATGGCCTCATCTCTGCAACGCCTGGCAGTTTCCACCAAGCGCTGACCAACCTCATCCACCTGGCCAATCAAGAAGGTTTCTGAGGTGTCACCATGGTAACCATCCAAGTACACCTGTTAGAAATGGGCAAACGTCAGTGACAGAAGTGCATGTGAGGTTTGTGTGTGTGTAAAGACTTACAGAGACATCAATGTTGATGACATCGCCATCTTGAAGTTTACGACTGCAGGACAAAGACGCACAAAATTATGCCAATTTTCGACCAATTTTCAAGCCAACATGCATCAGCAGTGGATTACTATGCTTTTTTATGATTACAAAAATGGAAAGAGGAAAAACGAGGAACTTAGTCCCGCCAATGTACCTGTCTGGTATGCCATGGCAGACCACGTTATTCACAGATGTACACACTGACTTGGGGAAGCCCCCGTATTTGAGAGGGGATGGGTAGGCATTGTGCTTGATTGTCTCCTGGTGAACGATGAAGTCTATTTCATCTGTTGTCATGCCAACCTGCAAGAAAGAGGTAGCGACAGATTTTTTTTTATTATTATTTTTATTTTGTTTTCATGACATGAAAACAAATACACAAACAATACTTGTAGTAATTAGATGCTGACCTTTAGGCTGCGTCCAGCTAACAACAGCACATGCCTGGCGAGTTGACATGCTCGTGCAAGGCCTTCAATCTGCTCTCGATCTTTGATCTCTATGTAATCTGGCCATTCTGGGACCAGTCTACTTCTGACATAGTCGGGCCGCACAATGTGCTATAATCACAGAGAGATAAGTACAGTTATTACTTAAAGAGAGGGATCAAGTTACAGACTAATCTAGTGAACTTAAATAAAAAACACTGGCCTCTGACTCAACAGCTCACCAGTCCAATCCAAAATCACTGAAAACCACTTCCTATAATCTATATAACACCTCAGTGTGACGTTAACAGGAAATACAGCATCTCCTTCGTGGCTACACTGATGATATTAAGCTTTACTTTATTGCATTTTTATTGTTCTCCGTATTGTATTTTATTGAATGTATTTCATGCAGAGTGCTATAGAAATAAGGATTATTATTGTTGTCATTCCTATTAAATATACATTACACATGAATAATGCACCTCTGGCACTGCATAAGCGGGCTTAACAGTAGCCGGGCGAACTACGTCGTGAGAACTTTTCCACTTCCGCCAGAAGAAGCGTCGATGCTGTTGACAGACGAGGGGTTTAGGAGGTTCACAGCTTCTCAGACAAACATGTTTGTGCAGGAAGCCAAACAGTCCTGGAGGGATGGACAGCAGGGGAAAGGTGCTTTCTTTCAGTCTGTTGTGCTACAACATAGACAAGATGTTTTGTATTGTATGATCAAGATTAAAGCTTAATAATTAAATCAACAACTAGACGAACACTAGCTGCCAACAACAAGGCGAGAATTCAAAAGAATGTGTTAGGTGTCAGGAGTTTTTCTTAGTATGACCCAAACAGTAAACGTTACAATCCCGCTCAGTATGTGTCTGCGTTAAACAGGAGCCCCGCTGGTCTTTGCAGCCACCGGTAAAGCAGGGAGCTGTGTATCCAGGCTATGTTAATGGTTTAAACTTTATAGCTAGCATTAGCTCAGTACCTGATCTCGCTGTGCAGTGCGCCGCCATGGAGGTTTGACTGTGGTCACGTGATGTTGATGTCACGTGACGCGCATCGACGCCTCACGAAATTCGTGTTGATACCGCAGCAGTGACCGTTTATTGCCTTGTTTATGTTGTCAGGAGCATAAACATAATCTGACATAAACTTATATTGTGACTTGTAAAGTATATAGCATTTACGTTATAATTGTAATTTTGAATGTAATGTAAACATATAAAATAATCAATTTTTGTCAGTTTAATGTTGTGACATATTTTATTTATTGTCACACGTGTTTGGCTAATTAATAGCTGTGCATCTTCTCACAGAACATACAAAACTCTTCTTTTTACTATAGTTTCTTTGTGGCAGTTACCATTTCTGATTTCTTGACAGGTTAAGCAGTTTGTAAACTCCTATTTCAGCCCCATATGGAGCGTGTCTATGTACAGCACTGCCATAAGGCAGACGACAACACAGTGGTTGTTAAACAAAGTTGCATAACAGAAGCCCTGACTAGTACAGGAAGGAGTGGAGATACTGCAGTAGGTCAGTGCCTTATCAGCCACAGCAAACACCGATGGTTCACACAGACACCTCACAGAGGTCAGTGAGTTCTTCCTCTGGTAAAACAGAAAAAGAGAAAGCAAAACAAACATACGCATCTATACTGGAGGATGCAACGAAGTCAATGTGGACTGAAGCAGAAAGAAAATGACAAAAATATACAACAGGCCTCTGTCACATTATAACACATGTATGTGTAGTTGCTCCATATTCCAGCAGCAGCTCACAGGTGTGTTTTTACAGGTGAACTTCAGGAATGTACCTTATACTATAACAACAGACCTGCTGTAAGCAGCCTGGGGCACTTTGGGATCGACCTGCTGGCTTTTTAATGTCGTGTATGCTTAGTCTTTTCTGTTTGTTGTTTGGCTGTTGCAATGTCCTACAAGTAATGCAAAAACAACAACAAGTAGAACTGTGAACAACCACAATAGTCGCGTCATCGCTAGTAGCGTCAGATGGAGCCTATCATTACATGCGTGTGTAGGTGGAGACGGGATGAGGGAATGCGCCATAGCAGAGAGTGTTTGAGCGCCGTGTCGTCCCTGGTCGCAGCGGGCGGTGTAACGTGATCTGCGCCTCACGCTGTTTCGTTTTCTCCGCCGCTGCTTCCTACCGGTCTGACGGCGTGCGCCTCACTCTGCGTGACGTCAAACCAGCATGGCGGTCAAGGTGACTTCGGCATCGTTTTCTTTGCCGTTTTCTGGCGTTTTTCCGTTGTGAAACGTGTGCATGCCTTCCGTCGGTCTCCCCCCGCGTGGGGGGTCGCCGGGGCTCGGCTCCGCGCCCCCCCTCGGGGCGGACAGGGCGTTGTCCGCGGTCGTAGCATCCCTGGCGCTAGCTGCTGCCCCGGCGGCGGCTGGCCTTGATGAGGCATCCGCAACCTCGAAGTTAGCGAGAACGGGCTAAAGTGCTACCAGGCTGCTAACGCCGCCGCGAAAACTACCACCGCTAGCTTGAGTCCTTTGACCACAGTCGACTCTTGGTCAGTTTGCCGCCGCCTTCTCGCGTTTTGCCGTTTCAAAGCGAAACGTGTCGCTGCCACGGGACTAGTCTGCGCTTGCTAGCTGGCTTCCCCGCTGGGCTAGTTTGGGCTTGTGTAGATGTGTGTTCTGTCGGCTCCACCACTGTTGTGCTAGCTGCTCGACTTTCTCGTCGTGATTGACTGTCAGCACGGACTGATTTCTGGGTTTCGTTGCGCCTTCACGTCAACGTTTCAAGGAGACGCTGGTCGCTCGTTAGATTGAAGGTAACGTACCCTTCAAACACGTAATAATGTTCTGATTGTGTGCTGTTATAGGTGCAATCTACTAAACGTGGGGACCCAAGCGAGCTGAAGACTATCTTCCAGAAGGTAAGATCTGCACTCGTTCATGCATCTCACCCTGAACGCACCAGTGACTCAGGAGCCTGAGGGCTGGCTTTAATGGCAGCGTTAGCCCCGCTGGATGCTGCACTAATATCTGCCCTAACAAACTAGTTTTTCCTGGTAGAAGATAATTACAGTTCTGCTGTTGAGGCAGCAGCACCTTGCGCCCGTTTCCTGAGTCTTTTTCATGCGTTTGCCTTAATGAAATGCAAAGGTTGTGTGTTCTGCAGGTTGGTGATGTTAATAATAGAAGAGACTGGACGCCTCGTTCTGTGCAGCATCTGGGTTTGAGTCCTCAGGGTTCCTGTTCGGGCCAATGTAGAATTTCAGTCCTTAGTTGTATACTTGCATGTCCTTTTACTGATCAGGTCAGAAAGCGCCGCGACACCCCAGGGATCCTGTTATTCATCACAACACGCAGCGTTGTGATAAATAAAAGCTAAACTGAAAGCATTGCACGAACACGGTGAACTGTCACCTTTCTCCTCGGCCTGCTGTGCGTTGCTCTGTGTGATGGCTGTGTGTTTGTTGGTGTGCTGGTATGCATGGGTCACATAGCTCATAAACGCAAGCCAAAGTAGTAATGCGAGTGTGTGTGTGTGTGTGTTGTGTGTATACCTTTGACGTGTCATGCTCACCTGCAACGTCAGTGACCTTGGTTGCTCAAGGGCAGCGTGAACAAACAGTGGAGTAAAAAAAAGGAAGTCAGTGTAGTGCTGAGAGCAAAATGAATCTTGACTAGTTTTTACAGCTTGGTGACTTTAAATGACTGGTGGCTCCGGTGGCTCCTGTTCACGGTGTAGTTCCCTGGAAGTGAAAGCTGTGTGCTCATCATGTTCCACATTTAAGTCCAGCTCTGCCCTCATGTCATACTGACCCAGCTGATTAGACAGGCTAGACTAGATTCCGCTTTAAGCAGTACTCCAACGAGTGTTAGCTTTAGTCGCAGGTCATTTGAAGGCGTAACTAAGTGTGACTGCCCCATAACTTGCGACTGTTCTTTCAGGGTAACAGGACATATGTTAGTGATTGTGAAAAGTTAAGTGTCCATCTCAATATGTCGATTTGCTGTTTCCCACCTCAGTATGCCAGTGTGGTGGACAAGGATGGAGAGAGGTTCATGACCCCAGGAGATTTTGTCCAGAGGTATCTTGGACTGCAGACACAGATTCACCACAACCCTAAAACTGTACAGCTCGTTGCTGCCGTGGCCGACACCACTAAGGACGGGTGCGTATTGACATATTAAACAGTCCGCATATGCACACACACACACACACACACACAGCTTATCGTTAAGCTAACTTTATTGACTTATGTCTAATCAACTCTGGGCATTATAGCCATTTACAGATAAGATTAATTTCTCAATGAGTTACAATTTTCTGTTTATGCAGCCACTAGTTTACAAACACACACCAACAATCAGGTGACTTGGTATTTAAAGCACAGGCAAATGCTTTTTGCCTTTTAATGCTGTTTGTTAGCTGTTTAGTATCTGCTCACACACTGCATGGTTTGACCTTGGCTTCATTCTGTAGTGTTTGAGATCCTTAACAGTGTATCTTTTTTTTTTTATCTCCTACACTGACGTTACAGACTGATCTCGTTCCAAGAGTTTCTGGCGTTTGAGTCTGTGTTGTGTGCCCCGGATGCTCTCTTTATAGTAGCCTTCCAGCTGTTTGACAAGACTGGAACTGGAACTATTTCCTTTGGTATGCAGCTATTTTTTTCTGTTTATTGTTCTGTTTATTTTACTTGTAAAAAAACTGACAAGGAAATGTCAATGTCTTTGTTCTCAGTACATTAAATTTACACGTTTTCCTGTGGTGCATTGCGGAGCAAGAATTTCTTAATGTGACATTTCTAACCAGATTACTCACTGGATGGACTTACATAATTGCCCTCCTGCGCAGTGTCTACTTACTTTCTTATGCCATACACACAGAGCTTTTTGTTGTATCATTAAAATCATTAAGCTGTTGTTGGTGACTGTTGGTACCATGTTTGTAATAGAATAATAATTCTAAAATTGTTTTACAGAAAATGTGCAGGACATCTTCAGCCAGACCACAGTGCACCACCACATTCCCTTCAACTGGGACTGCGAGTTCATCCGTCTGCACTTCGGCCATGACCGCAAAAAACTCCTTAGCTACCTCGAATTTACCCAGTTCCTGCAGGTACGTATATTACACATACACAGATCAGTCCGAGTTCCCTTTCTGCTGTTTTTCACTTTGAGTTCGGCTCGGGCTATATTTACACTCAGCCTTGTGGTGTCATGCTGTTTTTAGGAGCTGCAGTTGGAGCATGCACGCCAGGCGTTTGCACAGAAGGACAAAGGAAAGAATGGTGTCATCTCCGCCATGGACTTCAGCGACATTATGTCCACCATCAGACACCACATGCTCACACCTTTTGTGGAGGAGAACCTTGTCTCTGTGAGTGTTGAAATTATACAAATATGAACAGAGGCCATGCAAAGCAGAGGAGGATTGAGATTGTCAAAGTAGCACCTCACACATGAGTCTTACACTAACATTATCCTCACTCTCGGGATCAGTAGAAGACAGTAAATATAGTGTACAGTTGTACACTTGACAGAAATGTTCTCTTAACTTTCAGGCTGCAGGTGGTAGCACCTCTCACATGGTCAGCTTCTCTTACTTTAACGCCTTCAACTCCCTCCTGAACAACATGGAGCTGATCCGTAAGATCTACAGCACGCTGGCTGGCACACGGAAGGACACGCTCGTGACCAAAGGTGCACAGATTGTGATATTAGCTGTGACATTGTTTCGCTGCCTTTCGTCCAATATGCTGTGGAAAGCCTCTAGTATTGCACATATAAGTTCTCTTTCTCTCTTTCTGCAGAGGAGTTCGTTCATGCTGCCAACAAGTTTGGTCAGATCACTCCTATGGAAATTGACATCCTGTATCAGTTGTCAGGCCTGCACTCCCCATCTGGGTAAACACTCACTCACTATGTCTAATCTATTAATCCCAGTTTACCCCAAACTACAGCTGATAGTTTTGGTAATGTAAGATCTGTGTATCAGGCGCCTGAATCTTATTGATATTGAGAGGATAGCTCCGTTGGAGGAAGGATGTTTGCCCCACCACCTGGTTGAAAGCCAAAAGGTAGGACGTTTGTAGCAGTTGGTGTAGAAACCCCTATTCATAGATAATATCACAATCACAAAATCACAAAACCAACCAGCACTTCACTGAACATCTGTAACATTAAGCTAAGGCACGTAACACGTGTCACATATTCAGTATTCACACCATGAAATGCAGGATTTAAGTTACACAAAAGACACGACCTGTTCAAAGTGGTGATATTAACTGTTTCTATGTGCGTTTCTGTTAGTCTCATGGGGACGGTTCTCGGCCTGTGTGGCTCCAGGTTGCAGAGTCGGCCTACAGGTTCACCCTGGGCTCCATCGCTGGAGGTGAGGTGTCCTTTTGACTGGGAACACGCAGCAGCATCTGATTCATTTAGTTAGAAACGCTTTAATTTCGGCTTGTGTTCGCGCAGCTACGGGAGCGACGGCTGTGTACCCCATCGACTTAGTGAAGACTCGTATGCAGAACCAAAGGTCCACAGGATCCTTTGTTGGAGAGCTCATGTACAAGAACAGCTTCGACTGTGCTAAGAAGGTGCTGCGCTATGAAGGCTTCTTTGGCTTCTACAGAGGTGAGTCACAAGAACAAGGCAAGATGCTTCTGTTGATATTTGCTGGGTGGCCTTTACTATTTTATTGTAAAACAGCCCAGTTTAGCATTTTCTCAATATTTAGGTAGTGCCTGGTTCTTTTTCTTTTCCTCTGTCCCCATGTTTTTACATCATTAGTAAAGTCCTTGCCTGTGTTGTTCCTGACCTCATCTTATTTTCCAGCTTGTTGCATCTTTTTGATTTAGCCTGCCCAGTGTTACTAATGAAATTAGATTCCCCTGTCACCTAATCTCCACAGGTCTGGTTCCTCAGCTTATAGGTGTGGCACCTGAGAAGGCTATTAAACTCACAGTAAGTCCCTTCCTGCAGTCTGACGATCCTCAGTGCTGTGCATGTAGCATTGAATGTGTCATTTTGAATACAGACTACTAGATCAAAATAATTGGTTGAGTGCTCACATGCTGTGTTTGTGTTTCATAGGTGAATGACTTTGTAAGGGACAAGTTCACAGAGAAAGATAACACAATTCCTTTATTTGCTGAGATTATGGCTGGTGGCTGTGTAAGTACGAGGTCCCAAAAAATTTTATATCTGCTATAAAAGCATAGTAGATAAGAAACAAATGCCTTCTGGGGCGTTAAAGCCCCAGTTGTACCAAGCAAAACATCCCTCAACGTCATTCATTCAACATAAAAGAATGACATGGCTGAACAAGTGCTTCTCCCGGTTTCTCCAGGCTGGGGCATCTCAGGTGATCTTTACCAACCCTCTGGAGATAGTGAAGATTCGCCTGCAGGTGGCAGGTGAGATCACCACTGGACCGCGAGTCAGCGCGCTCAGCGTGGTCCGTGACCTGGGCTTCTTTGGGCTCTACAAGGTAAGGTGTCTTTGAATATCGCCTGCTGTCTGTGTAATTTGTTTGCACTCACTCAGCCTGGCTCTTTCACACTGTGTTCCCAGCCAGACAGTCTCATATATCCTTTTGTGTATCTGTCTAGGGTGCTAAAGCTTGTTTCCTAAGAGACATCCCCTTCTCAGCCATTTACTTCCCTGTGTATGCCCACATTAAAACCCAGCTAACCGATGAGCAAGGCAGGCTGGGGCCTTTGCAGCTCCTCACTGCTGGAGCAATCGCAGGTAAACTGATTATGACCCAGAACAGCACAAAGCAGTCAACGCTCATTCAGAACAAAATGTACCCTTGCATTTTGTCCGTGCATGTAAATTCAAACACAGTTGTCACCAAGCAGAATCACGAAATGCTAGTAACCAAGTTACACTGTGTCCTCTTCAACTCCGTAACTCTGTTTTCCAGGCATCCCTGCTGCATCCCTCGTGACGCCTGCTGATGTCATCAAGACGCGTCTGCAAGTCGCAGCTAGGGCAGGACAGACCACTTACTCGGGGGTCATAGATTGTTTCAGAAAGATAATGAGAGAGGAGGGGTTCAGGGCTTTGTGGAAGGGGGCTGGAGGTGTGTGCCTGTGTCCTATGCTGCAACAATACTCTGGATAATTTTTGCATAGCAACCTCATTGAGTTGTGTGGTTTCTGTTTTCCAGCTCGTATGTGTCGGTCTTCCCCTCAGTTCGGTGTGACCCTGGTGACGTATGAGCTTTTACAGCGGTGGTTCTATGTGGACTTTGGAGGACAGTAAGTGCCATCTAGTCTCTATAAACCTAAACAGCAGAGGTAAACCGCAGTATTTGATTTCTCTGACTGTTGTACGTTACATAGCCATCATCCCTTTTTCTTCAAGGCTCCTTGAAAAAGCATGATTTAGTTAGTTGCTGTTTAATCAGTAAATAGTGGAATAATGGAAATACTGTTGTGGAATGATCACCCATGTCCTCTTTTCTGCAGTCGTCCAGCAGGATCTGAGCCCACACCCAAGTCTCGCATCTCAGAGCTTCCTCCCATCAACGCGGACCACGTTGGAGGCTACCGTCTGGCTGCAGCTACCTTTGCAGGGGTGGAGAACAAATTCGGCCTTCACCTGCCCAAATTCAAGTCCTCCGGCGTGGCTTCAATACATCACCCAGAACCCACCACGCCGGCCAAAGCCTCATAGAGGTCTGCATCCCCATCTCACTTTATCATCCCTCTTCTACTCTACCAGGAGCCAGACACTTAGATAGATACACAATCAAAACACGCACAGTTAACACACACTCCAGAAATCGGGGGCCATTAATGTAGGAGGAGACGCTGAAGTCACTCCAAGGTGAGCTCCACTAGTCCTCAGTCAGAGGTGGAGCACTGGCTGCAGCAACGAGACCAGAGCACAGACTGTGTTGTATCTTCAGTGGCTGCGTGTTCCTGGCCTCTCCATTCTTTGTGTTCTTCTCTACAGCAT
This sequence comes from Macropodus opercularis, assembly GCA_030770545.1. Classification (NCBI taxonomy): domain Eukaryota; kingdom Metazoa; phylum Chordata; class Actinopteri; order Anabantiformes; family Osphronemidae; genus Macropodus; species Macropodus opercularis. Next base: position 6,163,443 of record CM061105.1, read on the forward strand.
TTGTAAAAAATGGAGCTTCAGGCACTCTAGCTAGCTGATATGATTTTTATTCTGTTTTCTGTCTGAAACTCTGTTTGAGTAGGACATCTTCCTTATTGGATAGCTGGCATAGAAACAGTTAGGATGGCCAGCACAGTGTGTCTTCACTCTTGATTGATCCGCACACGGCAGGCTAGTACTGTACATATTGTATAACTGCAGTGAAGAAAATGTTACAAGACAAAGCTCCGTAACGTTCAGTCAGCATCGAATACAGTACCTGTAATGTTCTGACAATGTGGGGCCTTTGGTCCTAAGAATCAATCTTGATGATGTATAGAACAGTCAATTAAGCGTTTTCTTGATAAACCAAAAATAATGAGCAGAGAATTAGGTATTATAAATTAAATGTATCTCAAATCAGTCAATGTATTTTATTGAAATAAATCATCCATATGGTTTAAATTTTACCAGTAGGTTTGGGGTTTTATTTCCAGTGGAACAGTGCAACCATTAACCGTATCAACAACCAAAACGGGGAAGGATGCAGATTTTTCATGTCGAATATGGTCGTAACATTGCAATTCATAAAAATGTAAGCAACAAAGAGCAAATGATAGAAGCTGTTTTATTCTTTAGCAGCATGGTCAGGTTGGACTGCTGCAGTTTGGAAGCAATGAATACTTGGACGGCAAAGGAAAATAATGAAAACCACTTGAAGTTCTGTTGTAAGAACTTGTTACCATCCTTAGCTTTAATTAGAAATTGTGATCCTCTTATAGAGGATCGGTAAAGTAACTTTTCTCTACTCACCGTTACATTGATAGCAATTATAAAACAATAACCTTTGAAACAAAAAAAAACTAACTGTACTAGTGTCAATAAATTCAAGATTCTAAAGGATTTATCCTGGTAAAAGCTTGGTACAAATTTTAGGAACGTACTACTCAAGCTTTTAGTACAAAGCAGTAGTGTTTAAACAATACACAGAATATTTAAATAGGTGCAACCATTGGAATAAATATTAAATATTTAGTGGTTAAAATGTAATGACACACTTTTGCACAGGCCAGAGAGTGCATGCGTAAGCACAGCTTTAGCTGTTGTAGTCTTCAAATTTAAGTGCTGCTGAGAACATAGGGATGTCTGCTTTACTTAGCGTTTTCTTACTCGCCTGCCAGGCGTGTGCACAAGCATGTCTGGAAAATATTAAAACATGTAAAAACATTAAAATGGCAATAAAAAAGGTGCAATTACAAAGGCTTGCATATTTAAAAAAGGATCAACTGGTCGAGGCCTCAGGAGAAGGGCAGTTTCTGGACCCTGAGGATGTCATCAAAGCTAGAATGAATTACGTCCTCTCTCATTTAGACTTTCTACTTCACTTACTTTCTTAGACTTTCTACTTCTGTTGTTGCTACTGCTACACGTGACATTCATTGTTCCTACAAGTGTGTACTCTAACGCTCTCAACGACACATTTAAAACTAAACAAGTAGAACCTTCAAATGTTCTAGCTCTGCACATCTCCTCAGGCCAAGGTTGTAAGACATGGAAAAGCCGGAGCGTAGAACAGCTCCTCTGGCAATGTCATGTAGTGTGCTATAGGTGCTTCGTGTACTGGAGAGAAAGGTATGAGCAGTGTCAGTGTAGGGACTTGTAATGTCACACATTAGCAAGTTCCTCGGCTTCATCTCTGTTCTCATTGATCTCAGCCAGCGTCCTGACAAAGCGTGTCCACTCATCAGCCTTGGGCACACAGATTTGCTGCAGAAAGACAGCAATCAAAGAGAAAAGAACATTGATTAATAATTAGGAAAAAAATTATAGGACAATTAAAATAAACTATAATAAGATTAAATGATATCTCACCTCCCCTACATCATACACCAGTATGTGTCCCTCTGAGTCCCCAGTAGCAATCTCTTTTCCTGTGTGAGCCCATCTGACACGGTTTAGTGCTGGAGATCCTTCCACACACACACTGGCAGTAGGAACCTGGAAAAAATATTAATTAAGAGTTGCTTTGCTTAGATTCATATATATTTTTATCTGATTACTTGTTAAAGAAGTGAAATAAGGTTAATGCGTTTGTTAGCGTACCTCAGTGTCATTGTTAAGGTTCCACAGGTCCAGACGTCCAGCTAGGTCCACACACGCAAACAGAGCAGGATGTGTTGGAGACCACATTGCATCATAAACGTAGTCGCAACTGTCCTCAAACGAGTACAATGGACGCGTACTCTGAAGTACAACAGAAAGAGGATCAATAATAAGAGAGACATAACTAAGAGTAAACAGATGTTTGTGTGCAAGTGTGTATGTTTCACCTTAGTGCTCCACAGTTTGACAGTCCAGTCGAAAGAGGAGGAGATGAAGAGATGGGAGAAGTCGACAGGTCCACCAGCGCTGTGACAGCTGAGCCCCGTCACCGGACCATGGTGGCCTTCAAACACTTCAGTGATACCTGCCTTACTGTACCATACACACATGGCTACTGTGATGATCACTAATTCATTACCTTAACTGTTTGTTTCTCATGAAGCCAGAGGTTGCGGAGCACTCACCTCCCATGGCGACAGGCAGTGTAGACAGAGCCATCCTCACTCCCTACCACAAAATTGTTCACGTCGCCAAGTGGAAAGGCCATGGAAGTGACGGCCACTGCCTTGCTCTGTTTAAACACCAGCTCCAGACTGTCCTGCCGGGCAAATGCACATACAGCCTTAGACCCGCATGCACATATTTATCACGTCTGTAAATCATTCACGTTCAACGCACCTGTGGTTGGGAGAGCATGTCGAGGCTCCAGGAGCACATTTTGCCATCGGTGGAAATGCTGATAAGGTTGTTAGCATTCTGGGTTCCTACCACGTTCACACAGTAAACTGGGTGCTGAGCACAACAGAGCACAGCAACATTAGCTTATCAGGACAGGGCAGGGCACACATTAATATCGAACTCAGATTTATCAGTGTGCATGCATTACTGTATGTGCAGCTGCAGACAGGGGAGTTCTCTGCACAGGGGTGCGCTTGTTGCTCCTGTTGTCCCATAAGACAATTTGTCCAGAGTACGTCCCACCCACCACCAGGTTGGGGTGAAACTTGGCGAACCCAGCAGACATCACTTCTGACTGGAAAAACAAAATCATACAAGTTGTCCTTTTTTCTTATAAAACCTGAAACTTTCAAGAGATTTCCAGTGGTTCTAGCTCTTACCTGGCAGTGAAAGATATACTCTGGCGTGGCCTTCTTGTACTTCATGTTCCAGACCAGCGCTACTCCATCGGGCTCGTGGGGTGCGTCCTCGTTGTTGTTATAGGAAGCCACCAGCAGCTCTGGATACTGTGACAAACACGGCAGCACATGTGACACAAGACTACACTTCTGCTGTATTTTCTGCCAGGACTGCTGCTGTGGACACACTAACCTGTGGAGACCAGTCAAGACAAGTGACCACCCTGTTTTTAGTCCAGCGCTCATCAGCAAACTGTCTGTTCAGAACCAGCTTTGCTCCTGCCTGCAAGTCACTGGTAGGCACACAAGAAATGTATTGTGAAACTAACTTGTGCTTATCTATCATTTACCTGCTTTAATCCTTTTTCATGTGACTCACCCCTCTTTATCCTCCAGATCTTTGCCGCTGTAGTCGAAGCACACGTCCACTTGCTCCGCAAGAGCTCTTTCGACAATTTTGCTCCCACGCTCAAAAAACGACAAGAACTCCTCTGAGTGCAAAACCTGCAGCTTCTCCTCTTCTGTCAGTTCCTTGGGGGTGTCTGTACACACATAATACAATAAACATATTTACAGATGAACAATAGAATAAAAACACATTTCTTTCTTGAGAAATATTTGGATAGAAATTAGCTCAGATCCACTTCTTGAAAACGTTTGTTTGGTTGAATAATCAGCATTTTAAAAACAGTTAATTCCATTCCACAATTATTTATCATCCATCAATTAACTGCTAGGCCTTCATTAATCAGATCATGGTTTCCATGTTAGTGACTTACCCTCCTCTTGCTGTTCACCCTGTTCATCTTTCTCTTCCTGGATGTCCTCTGCTGGAGGGGGAACAGTTATCTCCTCATCTTCCTCCTCGTCTGCAAAATGAACAGATACAGATTTCATTCAGTTGTTACTCAGATTTAATTCACCAGGATAAATGGTTGGAGAGAAGCATCTGTTTGTTTACCTGCTTTTTGATCAGCGTGTGTCAGAGCATTGGTTGGTGTCTGTGTTTCTTTGGAGTAAGATACCATTTCCTTTGGGACAAAGTCGACCTGGGTCACTTTGGACATGCCGAGTCTCACAGTTCCACGTCTACAAGCACATATCGCCATAGAAATCAGCACGAACATGAACAGGTTTGCATTTCAGGGGAACTGAGTGCAGATTTTACACATGGAGACATAAATAATGGTTTCTAGACACATTATTAACACATTTCAACAAGTCTAAGATGAAACCACAAAAACTGATAAAAGCCGAAAGACAAGCTAAAGGTGAGAGGAGGAGCAGTACCCCATCAGCTCAGAGTCGGAGTGGAGTTGCAGAGTAGAGGGGTCAGGATCCCAGTGCAATGTCCTTAAACAGCCAAACCACCAGACGGTGTTAGTAGAAGAAAGACAGGACAGACAGAAAGAGGATGAAAAGACACGCACAATATGGGTCGTAAAAGAGACAGGGAGAGAAGAAGAAAGGGATGGGTGTTAATTAAGAAATATCAGCGTGCCAGTGAAAAGGCAAAGAGGAGACAGGTCAGAATTACGTATCACTGCATAATTACAGTGTTAAGACAGAAACATGTAACATGCAGGTTTAACTCAAACTCACATAGAAAAAAAACAACCTATCCCCATCTCTCCCTCTCTTTCACACAAACAAACCTCGGTCCCGCGTTTCCATCCCCAGAATCCTGGCTTCCTGCATCGCTGCCCACTGATTTGTTGGAGGGAGACATGGGGGCGGGGACTAGGTAGTGAAACAGACATGTATCTTCTGTTACTACCCTCAGGGGCTGAGCTGTAGGTGTGTGTGTTTGTGTTTGTAAGTGCATGGGTCAATAAATGGGTGAGTGAGTAAGGGAGGGAGGAAGTGAGGTATGAAGTGTGTATGAATGAGTGAGCGAGTTAATGAGTTTGCATGCAGTAAGAGGGATGAGACACAAAAGGATAAAGAAAGGGGAGAGAAGAGAGAATGAAAATAAATGGCAGGTAGGTTTTAGGTGCCATGCACATAACAGTTATGTAGATTGTTCACATATTGTGTGAAGGCAGGGAAAACACATATTTAGAAGCAACCTTTATGAACACTTCAAACTCATAATGCAAACAGCTAGAAAATGACAGGAGTTAACTCGGGATGAAACATAACAACACACACATGCAGCAAATGTGTATGTTATTACCATGGGGTACATCAGGCGTGATGCCAACACTCTGCAGCAGAGCCTCTGCCTCCCTCCTCTTCCTCTCCAGGTCAGAGTCTTCATGGCCAGAGCCAGTACCAGCCTCCACTCCACGCTTTGAATCTCCCTACACAGTACACAACATAAACTAATTCACCCTAGTATGGGAAAATATGACAGTAGCCAGTAGCTCAAACCTGCCAAGCTGAAAAGAAAGCAGACAGCCTGGCGATGTGTTGAAATGGCCATTTCTACTACATACATCCTTCTTTTTCTTCTCTTCTTCTTTTCTCTTCTTCTCCTCTCGGATCTGAGCGATTCGTTGTTTCTTCCTCTCCAGCTCAGCCTTCAGCTCGCTTTTGTCAGACATACTGCAGGAGCTAAATCGAAAAAAGAGACAGTGGCGTCATTTGTACCACCTTGCTGCATTACTTTTCCATGAATAATATCAAAGTTCAAATATGCTACACATATGAAAATGATCGGCAACTTTTGACCCGCTTTCTTCCACAGCCACAAACAAAGCATTGGTGCTACTGTTGGGACCTGTAGTGTAGCTCTGGGCAGGTCACACTGGTAACATGTGAACACCAGCCAGTTGTTCGCAACAGGCTTCTCTTTATCTCGTTCACCACTGACTGGCTGATCATCATTGACCGAGATAAACCCAAAACATCCTTACTTATAGCAATACCAATTTACCATTTAGAAACGTATAACATAGCTAGTATTTAGATTTAGTGTTTATTTTTAGACTGAGAGTCAGGGCTTGTAGTGTTGAATAAACAGATAAATGATTGGGTCATTTCAGAATATTAACATAACAAATACAAACATGTAATATTTATGTCTATTAAATCTGTAACGAGTGTCTACAATTAACAGTTGAACGGCCAAGATGCTCAACACGCCCACGGTCAAAACAAGAGCCCATAAATATTTAAGTTATTTCATTATAAATCACCACACTGGAGTAACCGTCAACGTAAGACGTCTCTTTAGTCCCCGTGGCATTTGTCAAACATATTTACCTTTGTTATAATCTAATTAGCGGCTAGGCTGTCGGCACTGACTGCAAAGCTGGCTATGCTAGCTGTGCTAGCATGCTAATCTCCACGGCACCCGGTGGGCCTGCCGCTGCATTACCCGGACTAACGGTCCCATCTCTCAGCGAGATTCTCTGCTCCACTGTCCCCAGATGTGAAGAAAGCAACACTGGTATTACTCTAATATGTGAAAAATGAAAAATTACCTGGTGTCAGATGTTATATTTAGCTAGAAGGAAAATGACACAATCTATCTTTTTGCGCTCGTTGAGCCTGAAGGGAAGCGATGGCTGAAGACTGACCGATGATGCTGGAAGAGGCGATGCTGTCTGCGGCTGCGCTCTTCTTCGGCGGTTGGGAGCGACACCGTCAAAGCGGAGCGTTGCCGCCCCCTGCTGGACGCGGTGCAGTCACAGTCTCATGGGGTTTTGTTCGTTGACAACTCGTTGTCTGTGCTTCTTACATCAAGTGGGCGTCTATCAATGAACCTACCTTTGGATCCTTAAATGTATTTCCTTGTGTTGTTTTCAGAGCAATTACCTAAACATTTTCAATGCTCCAGGGAATAATAGTGACAAGGCTAATAACCTGTGAAAATAAAATGACACGCTACAACAAAGTCAGGCATTTCATTTCCCTTTTTTATTCTTTGTTATTGTTCTGATTATACACAAAGGGTACAACATGATTTGGGTTATACCCCTTTATATTGAAGTCTGTTGCATTGAAGTCTACATTGTGAAGCGCCTTGCTTTCACTGTGGTTTGGGAGCTTGATCGGTGTAATGAAAGGGATCGTAAAGGTCACGTTTGAAATCGTAAGGGTCGTAGTAAGAGTGGAGGGGTTTCTGTGTGGCTGGTGCAGCAGGGACTTTCTCCTCAACCTTTGCTTCTTTCTCGCCTGCGTCTTTCTCTTCTGCAGAAACATCTCCTGCGGCTGTTTCCTGGATAGGGCGAGGAGGGTGGTCGATGAGGCAGTCAGGATCCCAGTATGGATCGCAGTCATACTCCATTCCTTTAACAGTGGGAGGTGGAGGTGGGACAGACTTTTTGGGAGCAGAAGGTGCGAGGGGTGGTTGGGGAGGTGCACTGGCTTTTATCTCCTCCTCTGTTTTGGGTCTGCAGGCGGGATTGATTCGTGGGTCACACAGCACGGGAACAGCCCCCGTCGGCAGGTAGACGATCTGTGGTTTGCACAGCGGGTCTTTGGGGTTACACAAATAGATCTTCTGTGCGTTCCCCAGAGGGTCTGGCGGCGGAGCAGGGGTGGTGGGAGGTGGAGGAGGCTGGGTGGTTGTGGTTGGTGCTGCAGTGCTTGTTAGTACACCCAAGACAGTTTGGTAAGTGGAGGCGTCTGGGCCAAAGGTCAACTCTAAGTGACGCATCTGCTGATACAGCATCCTGATTCTGTCTATTTCATAGAGCTGATGGAGAAACACAGAAGCAATAAATTATTTGACCTGAATAGTAGTAGAATAGTGATGTAAATAGATCCACATGTGCATGATGAGATATTTCCACCCATCTCCAGCTTACGCCTTCAGTGTGTCCAATGCTGTTGTAGAAGCGGTAGTAAGACTGAAAATCTGGGTTTGCTCTGTACCACTTTGGATCAATGTTCCTCTTAGGTCGAGAATTAGTCAAGAAATCATGTGCTTGAGCAGAGTCGATGCTGATCTTGTTGCCTGTGGATGAACGTGGAAGCAGGAAGCATTTTAATTGCAATCCTTATATTTTTGATGACTCTTGAGGAATGTTACCAAGAAATCAAACCAAATCCCATTGGTTCCCTAATTAGTCTCAAATTTAAAAGAAGATAGCTGATAAATACCTTCAGGACTCTTTACTCTCATCAGGGATATTGCTTCACTCGAACCTGGCCAACCTAAATAAAATAACACATTTTTTAACACTTCCTGCAAAGTGTTAAACAGCCACTGCCACACTAGCACGCATGCATTTTACCTAACGTTAACAGCAGGATGCAGAGCGTCCTTATCAGACACACCCGGGACGCCATCCTCAGCATCTGCAGTTGGAATATTTTAATCACGATGCACATTGCAAAGACAAATCAACAAATCAAGAAGACACTCAACAGTGTAATTTGCTTGTTGGAAACCTCCAGATGAACATACAGTACAGACAATGCATAACACAGTACTTTTGTGACCCTTTACATCACTTACCGTAACAAAATAACACACTCACCTGTTGCAGCTCCTCACCTCTGGTCTATTTTGCAGCAGCCCATACCTGAACATAAATACTGTTGTAAAAACTGAGCCGTTCTATTGGCCACTGAGCTGTGAACAGGCTTAACTCCACCCCTCGTGCATTTTTGGTGAAGAGCTTATCAGCGAAACACACATGAACCAGCAGTGAAAGATCTGTTTTACACAAAATGTGACACCTTGTAAACCAGGGCAACAACTTCCTGCACTAGCAGTCCAGCTTCTACAAAGCTCAGAGTCCTGGTGAAAATGTGTAATTTATGCCATCATATTCAATGTTTACCATATCTTTGCTTTTTGGTGTGTTTGTGGAGCTAACATGCAAAGTAGGGTAACAAGCACTGGCAGGTAAAAAAGAACCCTGTGTACCAAAACAGCTGGAAGTGTCCTTTTAACTTAGGCCACTCAGAGAATAGGGGGGGAGACGGATGAACTGCTGTTTATGTCCCAAAGAAATATGCAGGAATTATGGGCTCGCTTCTCAGGGTATCGAGTCACTGCAACGCAGCATAGGAGTTGTTATTTAGAGAGATAGATAGAAAACACAAAGTTAGGTTATGTTCCAGTGGTACATCAGATCAAGTCAAGTACCAACTTTTTGAGCTGATTACAATTTCTTTCAGTATTCTGGTGCCGCCTTGTGACTTCTCTGAGACTTTAATTTCACGTCAGATGCTCAGCGTCTGTCCGTCTGCTCAGACTTTGTCATTTCAAACCAGCAGGCACGGCTACGATCAAAGAGCACAAGAAGGCGACAGGGAGTCTGAAGGAGCTCGGCCAGGTGGCTAATGGAGAACATCATACTGTAATTGCTCTGCGCACACGACAAAAATGGAAGGGTAGAGGTTCCTCTTACTCTGAAATGATGTACATTTATTTTACCTGTATGTTTAAAGTGTTTTGCAGCTTTAAGGGAAAATTGCAGCTTGTCTTAGAGCTTTTCACAGGAAACACGAGAGAAATGTTTTCTCCCTGCACCATTTACTCCACTGCTGGTTTTTTTTCTCATCAAATGTTTTCTAACAGAATTTATAAAGTTTATAAACATTACTCTTGTTATTGACGAAATAAATAGTTAACCTGGAACATTTTGACAGATACTGCTGCTTTAATGCTAAAAGGTTTGGGAACATTCTGATTGGGAGCTAAAATACTCTCTGTGCTTACGTTGCCTATAAAAAAGGATGCATGTCAGATATGGATCACCCATAAACAGAAAGCATGTCGCATTCTGTGCTACTGTCTGTAAAGAGGACGTTTTCAAATAAAGTTTTATTGAAGCGTCGTCTAACACAGACACGTCCACTAGGCGGCAGCACGACGCAACGCCGGAAATGCCGGGGTCGTGTCAAACCCTCGAGGATGTCGAAGTTTTGTAGTTCCTGTGTTGTTGACCTGTCAGCGTTGTAGTACAAGCTGTCACTGCTGGCCATTTATCTGTCCTCCTGGCAATTGTCCCGGTGTCTAACAACAGCGTCGGGGCTTCGGAGGCGCGTTTTGTTGTCTGTTCCGACTGTCGTCGCTGCTGTCGCTGTAGCCGTCGAGCTAACAGCTAACGGCGGCTAACAAGCGTGAACTAGTATCTGGGAGCTAGCTGTGTAGCAGCTAGCCTGCTAGCCTGCTGGCTTAGGAGGACAGGAAGCCGCCCACCCCTGAAAAGAGGCATTCCGGACAAACGAGTGGACGGTAAGTGATCGGAAACTCCAAGCAGCTGCAACATTAGCGAATATGACCATGCAGGCTAGTACATATGCTAGATAAGCGTGGAGCTTTTCGACCAAGACGAAAACGTCCAGTAGAGTTAAGCCCAGGTCTGAGCTGTCATCAGCTGCTCCTCTGCCAGCTATGTTAGATCAGCTTCTACAGCATGTATCGGTCTATGGAAGAGGTTAAACGAACGATCAGACAGATGTTACGACCACTGGTTAAATGCCGTTATAACCTCCTGGTGCTGGCACCAATGAGGGGTTAACACGGAGGCCAGGACATGGTTCAATGGCCTTATAGGAACTTTAAGATATTGAATTTGTCATAGATCTTTAGTCTGTCAAGCAAAGCAACACTGTTACTTTTCGTTTGTTTCCGGGTGGATTTCTCCTAAACCTAAACTGCTGTCAGAGGTGAAAGTGATCTTCAGCTGTTTTAAACAAGGCTGGAATCGTCCTTTTGATTCTTGCTTATTATAGCAGCTGGTTTCAGTTATGATCACATGTGCTGTTGGTTTAAATCTTCTCTGTCAGTGTGTGGGAGCCCTGCAGGCTATCCAACTCAGTACCCAGCTTCTGCCAAGAGGAAGGGGAAGGGGAAGGGGGATGGTTGTGAAAGTCCCCAGTGTTGGATCAGGTAGCTGTCACCACCAGGGACGTGTACGACCACGTCTGTCACTTCTTGTACTGAGTCACGCTAAGTGACGCAGCGACATAATTCCAGTCAAAGATAATTAACATTTAACGGTCATGTAGGAAACGTTAAACAGGTTTATTTCAAACGATGAAACCTCCCTTTAATGACCTATGGCTTCATTTTTGGTGGCGTGATGGTATGTGTGGAATGAGGAAGGGCTTTAACCTATCACACAGGAATCCGCCACAATGTTCCTGGTTTTAGCTGCAGTCTTACAGAAATGGTGGGTCTCACATCATTCTTGGGCCCGAGAGCTTAGATTGCACGTCAGACTCAAATGCATTAAACCTGTTGTTAAAATGAAATAGGCTCTATCCAAACACTCTCTCACACACACAAACTTGCATTTGACGGTTACATTCAATTTAGTTTTTCATTGTAAAGGACTCTGAGAGAGGATTTGATCACATTAGTGAACTGCTGACTATGGTGAAACAAGATTGTTCCCCCTGCTGACAAATCAGACTTTAACCTAATCTTGAATGTCTTTGGTGAAAACGGTTCTAGTGGAGGGCAGAATGAAAGGGTTAATATTCTGTATGGAAGTGGTATTGTTGAAACAGGTGGTGTTTTCAGTTTGCTGAACGTGTGCTAGTGAAGGCTATTCTTATGTCTCTCCCAGCCAGGCGTGTGTTACTGGGTCACAGTTGATACAGCATGTGTCACCTGCTGTAACATGAAAGCTGTCTACATACACAGTTTGTAATACGTGCTCTATAACACATCATACAATTCTGTACCATGTAGGTCATGTTGCAAATGCATCTATGATGTCCTTTTTAGTTATCCTCCAAGGTGGCAGAACAATTTATGAAATATGTGAACTTTTCTTTCTTTCTTTGCTGTTGGCACAGATGGAGGCCGAAGGTTCCAGCGGACCAGTGCTCTCCAGGAAGAGGAGAAGAGAGGGCTCCAATGGGGAGACCGATGAGGGAGAGAGGCTCGGGAAAGTCCCCAGATGCACTGTGGTGGGTCAGATGCCATCAAGCAGCGTATGAGCCCAGCAGTTTCTACAGATTTGCTGGGACTTGTTGAAATTTCCTTGTTACAGAGATATCTGGGGATAATTTCAACACAGTTTTATTCTGTTACAGCAAAGGATACGAGTTATGTTGTACCTATTTAAATGACCTCTGCTTTGTTTACAACAATTCATGACCAGTACATTTCTGTGTGTTTGTGTTACCTAGGGATTGAAGCACCCGGCACCTTTTGCAGATGAGCTGATGCCATCTGAAGGTAAACCTTATGAGAGAGTCAGTATGGAGGAGGCCCTGAAGGGAACACCACGTGAGTGACAGACTGTTTCCAGTGTCTCAGCTGTGACAATTTCACATTCTCGGCCTTTAATGTTCCTCTTAGTCTTTTTCTTTAGTTCATTCCCCTCCAGTTTTAACCCAAGTTATTCTTATCAACAAACAAGAGCAAGTTTAGAAGGTTTCTATACTTCTATTTTGTTTCTCCATCCAGTTCACAGACCAGTGCGGGTGTATGCAGATGGCATCTTTGATGTTTTTCACTCGGGTCACGCCAGAGCTCTCATGCAGGCTAAATGCCTCTTCCCAAACACACACCTCATTGTTGGAGGTAGGTGTGTGTGTGTTCATGGAGTCTGTCACTGCAGCACACTACTATCAGCTGCTTCTTATTTATTTTTGTTTGTTTGGAATGGATTTATACAATCACGATAGTGCACTTACGGTCAACTGTGGAAATAATGCAGATGTTTTAGATGGATTTGATATATCTAATGAATTTCCAACAGTACACAGCATGAAAAGTGGACGTTTCTGAAGCTAACATTGTTGAAATTGGGGAAAAATTCAGAATAACTTAAACTGAATTTAATTAAATTCCAATACCACCTCTGCTTTGTCCATTCAGTTTTTTAACATAGTCATTTCTGTAAACATTTCTTCTCCTGCACAGTGTGCAGTGATGACCTGACCCACAAGTTCAAAGGTTTCACAGTGATGAACGAGGACGAGCGATACGATGCTGTAACACATTGCCGCTATGTGGATGAAGTGGTGCGAAATGCTCCCTGGACGTTAACACCGGAGTTTCTTGCAAAACATCGTGTGAGTGAACACAAAGACTAAATGTAAATAGAGCGACGCAGCCTGTTACGTCACCAGTTAAGAGAAACTGAACCTCAGATATTTTTTATTCAATCTCTAAATTTTTTATCTAATCTCTAAAATGAGTTGTGCAAACCTATGAGTCTCTGTAACTTTCTCCCTCATGTTTTTGTGTATTTTTGTACAGTTTGTAGCTCTGAAGCTATTGTGTTGATGTATATTGTCTCCAGATTGACTTTGTGGCTCACGACGACATCCCATACTCCTCAGCAGGAAGTGATGACGTGTACAAGCACATTAAAGACGCTGGTGAGTGGCCCCAAACTAATTACAGGGTTCTGTGTTTTCTAGTGCTTCCAATAAACATGTTCTGAGGATGTTTTGTGTCCTTAAAACAAAAGATATGGAAAAACTGTATTATCATTATATATTGATGTAATTTGTACAGCTGTCCTTCCATTTTGTAAGTGCAGCTTCATTTCATGCTGACTGCTCTTATTCATCCATCTGTCTGTTTTGTTGTCTGCCCCTCCACAGGTATGTTTGCTCCCACCCAGCGGACAGAGGGCATCTCCACTTCCGACATCATCACGCGCATTGTCCGAGACTATGATGTGTACGTCAGACGCAATCTGCAGAGAGGATACACGGCTAAGGAACTCAACGTCAGCTTCATCAATGTAAGAAACTGAACTTCAGCTTCATTAAGTCCATTTCAGAACCAACTGACTGTGTAACTTTGCTGTCATCGTTTTAGGAGAAAAAGTACCACCTGCAGGAGCGCGTGGACAAAGTGAAGAGGAAGGTACGTGACGTGGAAGAGAAGAGCAAGGAGTTTGTCCAAAAGGTCGAGGAGAAGAGCATTGACCTCATTCAGAAATGGGAGGAGAAATCCAGAGAGTTTATCGGCAACTTCCTGCAGATGTTTGGCCCCGAGGGCGCTCTGGTGAGGATATTGGCTTTGTTTGCTCTTTAATCATACAGCCTGACTATTTACACTGTTGGTGCCCTGCGAGTTGCACCAGGAGGAAGTTGCACACAACCTGGAAATCATTGGGCTTATTAGCACGACATCATTTTATATGAGGTTTATTGAATAGCAAAAATTACCCATTGAAGAAACATCTGTTATGACAGTAGGTTTACTTTTCACTGAGCTATTGTCTCCTGCTTCCATCCTCTAAGCTAAGGCCTCATATAGTATCGGTCCTTAACCGTCAAGAGTTCCTTTACGTCATCACTTGATCTAACGGACTCCTTCACGTGTCCATCCACCCTCCTCAGAAACACATGCTAAAGGAAGGAAAAGGCCGCATGCTGCAGGCCATCAGCCCCAGGCACAGCCCCAGCAGTAGCCCCACCCGTGACGAGCGCTCCCCGTCTCCCACCTTCCGTCTCCCCTTCTTCAACAAGACCTCCCCGTCTCCATCGCCAACGCCCGACCACAGCGGCGCCCGTGGATACCTCATCAGCGAGGACGACGACGAGGACGACGACGAAGACGACGAAAACTAGTGTGTTCTAATACTTTGTTGCGTTTTGGGGTTAGAGTTAGCACTTCCAGTTAACTCAGCTGTCGAGTAGCTTGGTTCCATGGAGCTCCTGCTTTCATTTTTGACTTTTTGCTTTTGTTTTGTTTTAATTTGAAGTTTAGCACTTCAGTTCTTCACAGCTCATTTTTACCAGCCAATTTAGTCCTTTTGGTTTCTGTGTAATGGTCAGTAAACGTTACCACTAGTTACTTGACTTATTTAGCTTCAGTTACGTTTCTGTCACTTTCAATGTTGAGTTTATTAGTCACTCACTGTCACTTAGGCGCATTCTTAAGGTCAGCATTGTAGTGTGGTCCGGGGTGTTTTTGTTGTCGTTTGAGCAGGAACGTTTTCGGTCACATAGTGAAACATGTGGTTTTTCCTGTAGAAGAGGTGAACCGAGACCTTATGAAGACGCTGGTGAATCACTCTGGAGGAGGACTTTCAGAGCAGTACAGGAAATGAAAGCTTTACATGGTCCTCTCATGCAGGGCAGATATATTCTGCCCGTACGGAATCAAGCAGGGAAGCTCCAGATGAATTCAAGTCGGAGCTCAGTCTGAGAGTACTGGCACTAAGCAGCTGCTTTTCCTCGAGCTCGTTTGTCTGCTTTGGGGCTGTGTGTGTCTGCATGCGATGTTTTGGGTGCAGGCTTGAACAGTATGTCAGCATGTTTGAAATATTGTCTGTCAACAGTCTCCTTTCGACAGATTTGTATTAACTGCACATTGTAAATGAGCTTTTTAATATTCCTGTCTGCAGACACTAATCGCCTGTGGCGTAAAGAGTGTGGGATGGCCCATTTAGGTGTCGATGCAGAAATGATTATTTTTGTAGATTTCACCTTTCCTGTATAGAATATGTAATCTTTCATGATCCATGTTCGTCTGAGCAGAGAACCAGCATTTCTAATGCAGATCTGGGTGTGTAGGAAACTCAATGTTTATCTTATACATGTGATGATAGTAGGAAGCATTGGCAGTGTTTTGAGAATCTTCTCCATCAGATCTTTTGGTTTAAAGCACGGAATTGGTTTCTTTTACGAATAAGGCTTCGTCATTTTTAGCGCATACAGGGCACGGTTTTCATACCTGCAGTACTTCCAGTGAAGTGAACTCAGCCCTCGCACAGTCTGGATGTATTTTGCTGGACTAGATTACACTGTCATGAGTGGGTGAAAGGTTCACTTTATGTATCAGATCAAACTTTTCGGTAGCTACCTCCTCCTTCCCTGAGTTGATTTTGTTCTGAGCACAACTTACGAGCATCTTTTTTTTTTTTTTTTAACTTTCTGAACAGCGTTACCATTGTTGCAGCACTAAGGCTGTGACAAATGTGTCGAAACTTGCAGGTCTTGTGTCTAATCTTCCATTTCTCGTGATAAAGCATGCATCGTTTCCCTTTTAATCCAAAATGAAGCAAGTGATCTGAAGATGCAACTACCATTAGTGGCTTTAAAACAAATCTTGATAGATGCCAGATTGATGAGTTTTAGGCTTGGTTTCCTAAAAGCACTTGTGGTTCAAAATATTTGCTGCAGCTGTTAAGTGTTGTTGAATTAAAAAAAAAAACCTGAGAACTACTCCTACAGTTACAATGTTCTACCTTTAGTTTTGCAAGTACACCTTGCTAAGGAAATCCAGCCTAGACTTCGGTGCTAAGCTACTTTTGGAAAGACTTGCCTCGATTCTTGTGGAATCTGTGTGAATTTTCAATTAGAGCATGTCCATGTTGAAGAGCTCAAGGTGGCAAATACTCCAGTGGCAAGCCAACAATGGCCACTACTATGAAACAAATGTAAATGTTTTCAACAGAAGTATTTTAATCGTTATTTTACTGTTTGGGTTTATTTTTGTTTTCCATTCTGGACGTAGAAAGAAGAGCAGGGTAGGAAAATGTAATAAATGTAAACATGGTCAAAGCAGTTGTTGAGCATTTGGTTTCCTGCACTGTCCTTGTACCACGTGAACAGATTCATAATTTACCCACATGACAACTTACTTATTCACTGTTAATTATAACCTGGATGAGTTGTGGCTCAGGTTTGGACATTAACTTATTCGGCTTTTCAGACATTATCACATACAAAAAAAAGAATTTCTCTCCACTCCATCCTCACTTCAAGCTTGCCAGAAACTTGTCAAATAAACAGGGTGGGGTGAGGGTCGGTTACATAGTCAGGTTTTATTGGACAGAACGGTCACCAGGGCTACAAACATGAAGAAGCAGACAGTGATGAGGCAAACACCAGGGGGAGACCTCACCTCACTGCAAACACACTCCCAGGGCCTGATCCTGGACTCAGAACTGATATTAGTGCTTAAGGAATATTCAGAAAATGTGAGTCACAACTCCTGGTAATGATGATGAAGATCCAACCTCACAACTGTCTGGAATGTTCCTTACACTTTAACATTACTCACTGAATGACAGCAGGGGAAAGAAACACTTTACAAAGTACAAAAACAGCTCAGTCAATGTGAATTCTTTCCCAATTAGCCACAAGAAGCCTATGCTGAAAACAAAATGTTTACTCTCTTGTCCATCTGGGTGACAAAGAGCAAATGTTTGAGATCCAAGTGCCTATATCCCAAAAACACAGGTCAAATGCCAATTTGTTCACAATACAGAAGCAGACGGTGCTTTTTAATTTGAAGGGTAGACTTTACGGAGACAGATGCTCGTACAGGAACAATATCAGGATTTACTATAAACCACAACAGCTACAAATCATCTTACCAGGGATAACTCATGGACCAGAGGGACTGGAGAGAATATAGTGAACGATAACACTGAATAAAAATAAGAAAGAAACCCTTAAACACGCAAGGTGTTTCCACTCCTCTCCCCCTGGCTCCCCCTCACATCACTTGTCTTACTCTTTCAGACACCAGTTGGTTTACAGGTTTACTCATCACTACAAGATATACGATACAATGGTTCACATTTTGCATATATCTGTGCAATATACCATATTTTCTTTTTTTACGATGTAAATTCAGTCTCCAACACCTACTTAGGGAGGGGGGAGGGTGGCGGTGGGGTTGTATGAGAGAAGCTATAAAGGGACTGAAGGGAGGATAGAGAAGAAGGAAGAGAAGAAAATAAATCTCGACAGGATAAATGGGAGGAAAGTGGTGAGTTTGCTGCCGGGTGGGGGTTGAACTTTAGCAGCGAGTTTCATAGATGCCGGAGCGGCCGATGTACCGCACCCATTTTATAACGTCGTGGTCACTGTAGTTGAGCTTAGACTCAAACACCTTCAAGTAGCGCACCTTCAGACCAGACGGTGCAAAAGGAACCTGCAAAGACAACAGGAGAAAGATTTAGACATGTTGGTGCATGCTGGGAGCTCCACTCACTGGTTTCTGGTTTTTACTGTGGGCGTGGATCAGGAAGTGTGAGAGTATGAGGAAATGATAAGCGGGCTGTGATCACACAGTAGACTGCCAATTCAGTATAAAGTCCTGCTGTGTAAATTAATCAGAAGGTTAAGGCTGACTAGGGAAAGGCAAAAAATGTGAAACATCTATTTTGATCAGAGAAGCTGTGCGGAGTGTATGCATGTCACTAAAAATATAGAATTTTTCTGACCTCAAAGTTCATAGAGATGGGAGGCCGGGCCCATTTCTTTTTATCATTGGTCGGCAGCAACTCGATCTCAGCACTGATCTGAGATTCCTTCATCCCTGCCATGCGTTTGATCCTGCAAACAGTAAGTGAAGGTAAGCTCATTACAAATGCAAAAATGAACAAAGGTCACGGAAGAGAGAGAATCACGTGTGCATGTATGCAAAACGTTCAAGCAACTAAAAGACATGAGGCTGACACTAACTTATGGGGAGGAGTTTGGTGGTGGTGTGTAAATATGAGAATACACAAGTACTACTCACTTCCACACAATGGCGTTCTCACTGGCCTTGTACTTTGCTTTTCCCTTCATACAAATCACCTGCACACCACTGGTGTTGAGGGGAGTTGGGATGCGCACCTGCAGAGATGATGACAAATATGTGCACACATGAAGATAGTGTAGGACATACCAAAGGGGCTTTCAAATGGTCTCAAATCACACTTAGCTCACATTTAAACGGCTGAGGAAGGATTATGAAAATGGGCTCACCTCGATCTTCTGAGCCAGCAGCGAGGGTTTAAAGTTGGACTTGATGACCACTTTAACCTCCAGTTTAGTGCGGCCCACCTCCCTGACCAGAGGAATTACTCGGAACGGCAGGATGATGTCTTTAGTGGTGCGGTACCTGCAAGTGAGATGTTCAAACTGTTATGGTTTTTTTTGCCCTTGTCCAGACAGTTTAACCACGAGCTAAGGCTTAAAACGACATCTAACATCTGTTTACTCACCTCATGAGCTCATACTCTCCATCAGGGGGGATGAAGCTGATGCTACGCTCAGAGTCAAACTTACTGAGGCGCACACACTGGTGGAAAGTGCAGTCATCGATGGCAATGGACTGCTTCCCACTGCAGGGAGAGAAACCACATCAGAGACACACAAAGTGGAACATTAGTCCACAGTTTATTATTCATCACGATAAGTGCAAACTGCTGCTTTCCCTCAATTCATATCCACACAAATGAAGAAGAAACTTAAGTACACGTAGGGACACACCTGCTAGCATCAAGACAAGTCTGGTTGGGGTTAATGAAACTGTTCTGCTACTAAACAAACCACAATCTGAGTTAAGTGTTTGGGTAATGGGTTAAGAGTCAAGCAGGGAGGTATGGAGCAATAAAACAAGAGAAATGTTTACTAGAAGAGGGGAAGAGACACCAGGCAATAAACAAGCTTTAGTTTGATTTGTAGTGGGTTTGTGTGGGGCAACAGTGCATTAGATGCACCCATTCTTAAAAATGTACTAAAGGACGTGGACAAGACAGAGGCATGTGGTGTGTGGGTGTATGTATGGGTAGCAGAGGGTGAGGACACTTGTCAGTACAGTACCTTCCTCCCCCTAAATCACTGAGGTACAGCACATAGAAAAGAAAGAGAGGGAAAGAAAGGAGAAATGCATCCAAAGGAAAGAAAAATTAAAAATAAATGGCACAACTTGTCTTGTAGCAAACAAGACAACACATTAAAAACAGACAGGGGACTAACAAACAAGGCAGTCTCATTTATACTGGGCAGTACATTTCCTTGCGAGGGTTTTCAAGCTTGACATAATATAAAACCTTAATCACGATAAAGAATTAATTATGCAGATTATTTCCACCCTGGCTTGCAGTCGATTCTGTAAATCTGACTCGTGTGGCGTGTAGCTCACCTCTTCCCTGCGTCGTCGGATGCTCCTCCCTTGCCCTGCTTGTCGATGACGATCTTGTCGTTCATGCCAAATTTACACTCGGGCATCCCACTCAGATAGCTCTTCATCACTACCCGACCCGACACGTGGGCGCTCAGGACCTGGCCTGCATGAGAACAAAGACAACAACAATCAATTCAGGACTTGGACACACTAGACTTTCATAAACTAGTGAGGCCAGGCCATATAAACAGACCTTGAGGTGACATGAGCAGGTTGACACTCTCCAGTACATCCAGGAAAAGCTCATTGCGGCGATATTTGATACCCTCTCGACGCCAGCCGATCTGCCCTGTCACCTGGCTGGTGATCTGAGACTGCTCCTCTTTTGTCTGGGGGGGAACAGGAATTGAAAATATATTGCAACTGACAAGAGATGAGAGGGTAAAAAAAATGCACAGTATGAGAAGAAAACAAACATGTCAAGTGTGTAGTTTCATACCTGGTGCTGGATTATGAAGTGTTCAAGACCATGATGAAGAAAAGAAAGAAAACAACTAATTAATATCAAAGTGATATCTTATATCTGTATTTCTCAATCATAACCTTAAAGTATTTGTAAATCTAATGTTTATCCCTTCCTGCCCTAAACACAGTCC
Organism: Macropodus opercularis; assembly: GCA_030770545.1. Classification (NCBI taxonomy): domain Eukaryota; kingdom Metazoa; phylum Chordata; class Actinopteri; order Anabantiformes; family Osphronemidae; genus Macropodus; species Macropodus opercularis. Next base: position 6,184,055 of record CM061105.1, read on the forward strand.
ACACAAGCATGTGTACATTCAAATTTATAAACCAAAGTCATTTACATTTGCCACCTGCATCATTTGGTTAGTTAGTAACGCAAAGGCACCAGCTGCAGGAGTTTTATTTGAACTTTCCTTTTCAGGAAAAAGGTACTAGTGTGTCAGATCATACAATTAATATGAATGAGCTATATAAATATTAACACAACACAATTCAAAATGACAAGCTGCCTAAACACTGCTCCCCAAACACTCCAGCTGAGCTGTCAGTGAAGCCAAATGTATTGTTGTTTCATTCAATACTACTACATAATTAGATTCATTAGCTCACATATTCTAAACAAATGTATTGCAGGTTATATTTATAGTCACATATAGTCAAGTCTCATGTCTTGGTGACGTTCTTCTTGGTAAGAAATCACTTTTGAATTGAGGAATAAGGAACCATCATTTAATGAACTTGGATTTGGTTTTAGGCAGGTGTACCTTGATCTGTGAACCTACTTAACATTTCACCATCAGATCCAAGTCTATACTTGTCTGACTGACCTGTCCCTTAATGCCCTGCTGGGTGATGAAGGTCTTCAGAGCTCCAGTCTCTGAGTTCTGGGGGTAGCCAAAGTCCAGGATCTCTGTATGAACAAGGGGAAACAACAAACAACTGTAGGAGATAAGAAGAAAAACTGGGACAAACATTGAGGGAAGGAACCGGTCAGACAGACAATCTGAACTGAACACACAAAGTACCATCCAACAGCTCGTAGATGAGCACAAAGTTGTTCTTGATGTTTTCCTCGCTGATCTTTCCAAAGTAGGCCGTCATGACGTCGCACATCTTGTAAAGGAACTCGAACACCATGGCAGCGTTGACATTCTGCTTGGTGACTGCTGCCAACCAGATGTTTGAACGTTTGACGTGAAAAAAGCTGGTGCGGGCGATGTTGGTCACTGGGGATCGAACCTGTTGGCGGGCGTGGATAACGTTCACGCGGAAGGCGTCCACCGCGTTACGCCTGGGGAGAAAAAGAGAGAGAGGCATTCACATTGGGTTTTAAGGTTCTGTTCTCCAGGAGTTTACATAGCAATGAGGTTGCTATTGACAGTATCCCACCCTGTGACAGCATGTGTATATATGCTGCTGTGGAATAACTCAAATTATGTTCTGCAGATCAACAACGCATTTTCTCAGAAACCAGCAATTGTCCAATCTTTTTCCCACCAACTGAAAACAGACACCTTGCATTGGTGCAGTAAGAGGTAAAACAGTCTTGTTTAGTAAAAACGGTGATAATTACTAGGGCAGAGAGCGAAGGCTCTGCCATCCAGACAACAGCATAATTTAACAAACAAATGGGACAAAGTACATCTTAGCTTATTTCCAAGATGCTTTGGGGAAACGCAGGTGTGATTAAGGTGGATTTATAAGGAACGGGGCTTAGTGCAAGAAGATGCAGCATGTTCTAACAAGAATACAAAATGCTAGAGAGCAACGCCTGAGAACAGCTAAGGCTCACACACAAAGCCGTCGCTCACACCGACGGCCACTTGTTTGTAGACACTGTATGAGCAAATGTGCACTTACAATATTAGAAATTCAAGGTTAGGTGAAAATTGCTCAGTAGCTATTTGATTTTTTTTAAATGCACTGGATAGCGTGAAGGCTTTAAATACAGTTAAGTATTAACCACATCTCACTTAATTCAAGAACCAGAGAGACACCAAAGCTTGATCTAAACTTATCAGCTTAATGCAAATAAATCAGGGCACGAACAAAAAATTAGGACTAAATTATTAGTCATATCCCATGCTCAGACTACATGCTTAGGTAGCATGAAGAACAAAATGGATTGAATGGCTTTGGTAGAGGCTGTATTCTTCTTCTTCAATAGATCGGAGGTATTTTATGTTGGTTTATTCCATGTTTAATGTCGGGACAAGTGACTCATGCTTAGAAGAAGAATCAGGACAGTGGCTGTGGAATTAATGGGCATGCACTTTAGGGTTTCAGGAAGGTCACTGGTCAGTGGCCACCAGAGGGAAGGGCCATGCTTGATACGCTGGAGCTTCTCTTACCTATTCCTACAGGGGCCAAGATGGAAAGATGGAGGAAAGTGGTGATACAGAGGAAAAAAAGGATGAAGTAAAGACAGGAGAGAGACAAAAATGCACAAGAGACATTTTCGTGCATCATGTACACAGTGAGTTATGTGGTGTTTGTTATGACGCTACCTTTGTAAGCAAATGTACCAGGATAGACTAGCACCAATATGTTGCTACAGAGTCATATTGACAGGGAAGGGCAGGGAAGCAGCTTTATCAATAGGTACAATTTTATAGCAGGGTAATTTGTTTTAAGCAGCTCGCTTTCCCATTCAGCAAAGCAGATGGAAATCTATATACTATAGGTGTTAACACAACATTAAAGCATATGCTACAGCCATTAGAGTAACAACATCTTGGTTTACTATGTGTGGCTGCAGCAACAGGGCGTCACAAAAGCAACCGATGCCACTGACATCATCGTAACACAGTGAACCAACGAACATCTGCTGAACGTGTGGTGAACATATGTTTTACACAAATGACGTTTTTACCTTTTACAGATGTTCGTGGTTATGAACACCTGAACTCTTCTAACCCCCGTTTAGTATATACATCCAGTTACTCAGTCCACAGGAAAAGGTGTGAGGAATATTACATAATACACCTGCACTATATTAGACGAGCATGAAGCAGCGTAAAACCAAAGCAACATTATATTATTGTTTGTCGTTTAAAGCTGCAGATATTCCATCCATCCGTCCAAGTCAAAGTCAATTTTATTAGTCTTACGCCTACAACCTGGCAAATATCATGTTTCGACATCTAAACTACAAATACAGCAAACATGTGGTAACATTTCTGTAGTACCCAGGAAAGCTACTGGGCAGATTATTATGTACAGAAATCCTCTTTCATATAGGTGACAATGTTCCATTTTCATTCAAACTGTTTTAAAGTGGCGTTTATTCAACTCTGATCACCTTGAAGCTTCTGCTGTCGTGTAAGCTGCCACACATTTATGACAGTGTATATAACAAAACACCAACTGAGCGTAGTTCTGCTGCTCTACCCTGCCAATCCTCACTACGTAAATGTACAAGACAACTGGTGCCGAGTCTGTTCTGAGAACATCCGACTGACCACAACCCAAACGCTGAATGTGAAGGGGTTCCCAGAAAACACCGGGTGATAACTGGGTGGCACACTTCACCCCACACAAAGTAACAGGGAGTGAAAGGGAAACGAAATGAAAGGGAAAGCAAGAAACACTAAAAAACCCTTCATGCAGCTGGGTCGGTCCTGTTCACAACATTGATGTAATGTAAAACAATTACCTAACATATCTTGACCAACGTTTCTAGAAGACCAGAGCCTACACTGACTATGGCTCATTTTATGCTGTTCATCTTCGAGCAGGTAGGGAGTAATTTGCTTTGCAGGAAAACCTAATCTAATCTGTCTCGGTTTAGGTTCCTTAGATCAAAGTCTCTTTTCCTGACACATTTAAAGTGGGCCATTCAGCTTGCTAGCATTTTAAGGCATTCACAATAGTTTGAGGCTAAAAATAATGCACTACAGCTACCATATCTCTCAAGACACTCACAAAAAGGACAATGATATTAAGTAATCATCATTCACTTGTGTATTAGGAGAAGTGAATGATGAAACGTGAATGGCGTGAGAATGGTGTGGCAATAACAGAGGACTTGTGTATGATCTGCCAACTACTATACTTGTTTTAAAGAATCTATAATCACATTTCTTAGAAGCATGCCATCAGTATTCCTTCCACATTGGGTAACAATCTACATCATCTCATGCAACATGGACAACTGTAAAGGATTATAATGCTTTGGCATCCACAAACACATTATTAACAGCGATCACAAAACAAAGACATAATACTTTCTAACCACTATGGGACCATCCCCACCGGCCAGATAAGAGCCTTGTCACTGATCTGTGGACCTCCCAAAAATCTAGGAGCGTCACAGCGCCAATGAAACGTACCCTATGTCATCTCGGTAGACTCGGGAGATGAGGACCTCCCCCTTGTGGTTGTAGATGAACAGTCCTCCAATCATTGTGGCTGTTTCTCAGTCCCAACTGTCCATGGTGAAACCAAACCCCACCTGGGGAGAGAAGGGAAAGAGAGAAAAGGATTTCAGGACGGAAGCAGGGATAGGAAAATGCTTGTGATGGAGAAGTGAAAGCAGTGACGAGTGAGTGGCCAATAGCACAGGGAAGCGTTTGTCCTCCTACATCCGCTTTTTCTGTCCTTCTTAGGCTCACTCACACACTCTCTCTCTCACACACACACACACACACACACACACACACACACACACACACACACACACACACACACACCAGCTGAATATATGCGCTGCAGCTGCACCACTGTAGTGACTCCTTGTTGTTACATGCATGTGCATACACATACATCATTGATGCGACAAGGAATACAGTAATGTAGCACTGGCACCACAGCTGCGCTTCTTCAAGTAAAATAAACTGCAGATTAGCAGCCACTAGTGTGGAGCGACCGGGTGTCAGCCAGAAATCTGCTGCACGTACTGACTGTACTGCCTGGATCTGATAGGACTTCTGCCTTAGATCCGAAGGAAGGTTACAAGCAAAAGACAATACAGTAAACCTACACACGGTGGATTGGTTGTAAAAGCAATTAGTTAAGGAATTTAAGCAGACAGATAATAGAAATTCGCTTTCACTCAAGAATGAAGCTTCTGGAAATCAGAGGATGAAGGGCATGTTTGAAATCCCTCGAAGGCAGATCGTTTCAATAAGCGGAACCACAACTGAAATATATTCCAAACACTGGTGAAATATTCAAATCAACTGGGCACCGCCGAGTCGTGACTGAGAAAAACCACGTCCAAGACCTGAGCGGGTGTAATCTCCCTTTTGCTGGCCGGAGTCAAGATGTCTGCTCATTCGGGCCATTTCCCAACGTTCATTAATTTTTCAGATTTTCTCTTTTGTTCCTCGAGCGCGTACCTACCCAACGAGCAACCCTGGAGCACGGTCTTATTTAACGACGAGTGCAAAGTGGTTCCAGCATGAAAGGAAGCTTGACCTTCAGCTGCGATCAAAGTGATGGGGAACACACCGAGTGAGCGAAAGCTAGCTAATTTAGCTCACCATAGCAGGCTAGCTGCAAGCGGCGCCGAGCCGTGCACAACTTCAATCTGACTTCCGGTGAGAAGATAATCGGAGGTCTTTGACGGCCGTTGAACAAGGGACGGCGGTTGTATCGGTAGGTTACGTGTTTACACAGTGCACCACACCACCGACAAAGCCCTACACTGCCAATAAACGATCTGTGTTAAGGATCGGGTGCTTTTACTTTGAAACAAAAAGCGTCCCGTTTCCGTTTTCTGGTTAGCTTCCAGACTTAGCTCGACGTTAGCCGAAGCAGCGGAGCTAACGTTGCTACGATTAGCATCGAAACGAACGATGCCGTTTAACCGGCTTTTGTAACGGTTGGGTGACCATCTTTGACCCAAAACATTTTACTTTCTGGACGGCAGCACACTCACCCAAGTTCTGTCGCGAACGCCGCCCGTTTGCGAACCTCTTTCTAGCCTCAAGTAGCTTGTGTCAGGCTCCAGCAGGCTCCCGGTCCACACACCCGCTAATTCCGCTCCTTCCTCCCGGTCCTCCGCGAGCTGTCAGCTGACCCGCCGTCCTCACGCGCAGCCTTTCCGCCGTGACAGGAAAAGGCGCGGCTGGAGCGCCGAGCAAACCGCACCCAGCTCGTGTTATGATAAGCTACGCATGGCGCTGGCCACGTATCGTCACTTTTACGGTGGTTCACAGCGGTAAAGTGTAAGATCTATACAGGAGGGCGCATTAGGAGGGAGGCTGGCCTTTATTCAACGGATGAAATCGTTCAGCGCCAGAGGTGGATCGGGGCTAAACTTTACTGCGGCCAGTTAAAGCTGAATGTAATGGTAGCGTGGGTGGTCTTATTTGACTCCGGCCTACAGAGTCTATCTGATTCCAGTCTGAACCTCTCGTCCAAGTTCTGTGAATTCAGCTCTGCAGGTTTCCTCTACCCAGAGGAAACATTTCGCACAGGGTCATCCAGTTCTGAAGTAAACGCGCACACATCTGCAGACCAGATTGCCCAACCTTCACATTCCTGTGCCCGGACAGTCTGGAATCCACTGCTTTTAAATGCAAATGTCACTTCGTGTACCTTGGTTAAAATACCACACACACTCGCACAAATGAAAACAGAGCAGCGGCGTTAAGTCATAAAACTATATTTATAAATAAAAAGACATTTTTTTCCCCCATTGGTACAAGAGTATTGTGAAAGACATGGTAAGAAAATTTCCCACTATACATTATCACAAGACAGAGTCTGAAAATGCTCTTGTTAAAAGATGACAATGCAGTTGTGTAGTGTAAAATGACTTTTGAAGCTGGATACTCAAGTTTAGTGTTGAAAAAGGAAATTAGTTGAGACCAACTACTTGTATAATAAAACAAAAGCATTCTTACAGTAAAGACCGACTCTCTTGGACTACATACAATTTCTCAATTTCTTTCTGTCTTAAGTCAAGCAAACATTGAATAAAGTTAACAGTGTTCAATTCAGCTTTCTTTAAGTTTTTTTCTGTTAGAGGTCAGCAAGGGGAGAGCTGAAAAAAAAAAAAAAAACAGGAAAGAAGAGGCTTCTTTTTCACAAAGTGTGGACATGGACAGGGGTGGGGGAGGACAGAACTAGATAAGGAAAAACAGAGAGGAGTGAGTGCAAGAACAAATGAAAAAAACATCCATGTAGAAAAGCGCTGAGTCATCATCCCCAGCTGCCCGTTTCCACTGCCTCCCTCCTTCCCTTTCTCTTGCTCTTTGTCCGCACGAATTCTTCCCCGCTGAGGAGCAGAAAATGAGAAAGGCGCTTTGGTTCCGTGTGGAGCGAGGGGGTTTCTTCACTGAAGAAAAGTATGACCACTACTACTAGGAATAAAAGCACAAGAGAAGAGGAACATTTGCTCTCGGCATACACAGCAGGGTTGGTTCCATTTCGGCTTCTGGGAAAGTGGAGTCAAGGCCTTGGGGTACAGCTTTTGCAATCTTCCCTCCCTCCTGTCCGTGTCTCCTTAATCTGCTACTTGGTTATCAGCGTACAGCCATCACATCACGTCAACAAAGAACTCCCCGGCGTTGCCCACCGCCATGCGCAGAGACTGCCGTGAAGCCGTGAGCTCGGGCGGCACAGAGGCAAGCTCTCTGCCCTGTGGGGCACCTGGTGCAGCTGTAGACAGATGTGGAGGCTGTGGGGGCAGGCCTGGGGGCCCGTACATAAGGCCAGGCCCGTAGGCTATTGAGTGGGAGTTGGCACTGCGGTGGCTGACAGAGCTTCGGACACTTCGCTCACTAGGGGGAGCCACCGAGCGCTCGCTTGGAGCTCGGCTTCTGATTTCAGGTTCACTGCCACTGCCGCCGGACTTTCGACCCTCGTGTTTGCTGCAGTTTGAACCACTGCTTCCTGTAGACGGAGCAGAAGACACAGCCATTATTAGTGTGACATTCAAACGCAACCCTTCCTACTAAGCGAGTGAGTGGATGGTGTAGGTCACACCATCCACTCACTCGCTTCTAGGTGCCAATGAACTGACACAGACAGTGCTGACCCAGTTTGTGGGAGACTCTCTGAGGAGTCGCATGATGAATGTAGACATGGTCATGAACAACTTGCAGCGTTTCACAAACCAATGGCAAATAAATAATTTCATCTTACTACCACAAAAACCCTGCTTGCTTTTCGACTGATGAATAATAACCATAACAGTTCAGAAGGTTAAAGGGAGTTATTCTGTCGGGTGGGATGTTCGCTCCAACATGTGTGATTACATCTACAGAAATATTCACTCTTTGTATTCTTTAGAAAGCCATAGGTGTGGAATATTAGTCTGGCATATCCTAAGTGCGTTATTTGCATGTTGTGTCTTGTTAGCTTGTAAAGCATTCACCGCTGCATTCAAGCTGTGGCATTGTGCAACCACAAAATGAGGACAGGACGTCTGCAACGTTGCGAGCACTCAGCAGGAGCAGCTGTTGTTGGTCAGCAGATTTCTCCACTGCCTAAGCAAACTGCCGCTAAAACCACTGTGTCTGGTTTTCTACTTCCTCAAATGTTAAAACACACAAAACCCAAATGTTTTACTCTTGACGAGAACTAGGCTGTGCTCCTCAAGTCTTGCATAGCAAACTATGAAATGAAAGAGCACAAATACTGGAATAGTTCCAGTATTTTCCAGTTACATTTATTTATCTTGACGATACTACACTTACAATAGAACAGGTCTAGTTTAAATAGCACTCACCACTGTGCTGGCTTCCTGCACTGCCAGCACCCGGTCCACCATGAAAGGGCTGTGGCAGGTCATACGGGTGAGGAATTGGGAACTGGTAAGGGAGGGCCATGGGCCAAGGGGCTGCCCCGGGGTGTGGCAGAGGCGGCAGAGTGTCCTGATCTGAAGCTCCTCCACTGGAACCATCATGGTCATGAAGCGACAGGTGAGTCATGTCTGAGGGCGACACAAGGAAAAAGGAAACGCTGACAGCTTTGACAGCAAAGAAATGTTCATCCTCTGTCACAGATGCAGTTTAGCTGTAGCTTGCCTTGTACAATTTAGCTGACCAAACCACTTACTGCCACAGAGATCTCCAAACACATAATAGCACTGTTCGGAAAAGGTGATCTTGTTAACGGTGTGTCGGATGTAACCGGCCTTCAGAAGGTTGCTGGCATATTTACGGGCTTCACGGCGATCTGAGAAGCCTTCCACGTGGTGGAAGAGCCAGTCAACCACATCAGAACCTGAGGTGGTAAGGACACACATTACCACACACAAAAAAATAATGCAGTTGGTCATCAATCATGACCTACCTATTTTATCAGGCAGAATAATATGTATGAGGACAACAAACTAAAATCTATTAAACACATTTTATACAGCAACAATCAAGGATTGTGATTCTATGCAAAGTTGTTGTTAGATGTTTCTTCATTACTTGACAACAATTCAAAGAACAAATACAAATAACTTTAGCTTCATAAGGGAAATGCTAGCAGCTGAACCGAAAATTAAAATATAGAGATTAAAATAACACACAAAAAAGATTTGTGTGTAGAGATGCCGAGGAAGGAAACAATGAATGCTGTGCTTTGACAGACGTACCAATAAAAGCATTAGCAATGGTTATTTTCAGCCACATCCTGTCCCGCACCTCCAGACCTGACTCTGGGCACGCCATTGCCTTAGCAACAGTTGCCATGTCGCTATGGATGGAAAGGTGGAAATTATCGAATCCTGGGAGAGATCAGAGGACACATGTATAAGTTAACATGGGAGCTGAACCACATCCTCCTGTAACAGCTGCAATAAAAATCTGCATTTACTCCTGAACTCACCTTAAAGTGTTTATAAGTGTTCCATTTCCTAAATATTTAAATGATAGAACAGTTGAGCACTGTAATACAAAAATGCTGGTCTGTTTTGAAATTTGCCACAAACAACATTTGGTTTCCCGTGGTCTGGATTGTAATTTGATCCCTGGCCTGTCCTAACCATGAATCAGACAGGATCTTTGTTTTAAGTAGACAACGACTGGGCTGACAAGAAACCTTGTCATAATGAAGTAAGGATCTGGCACAAAATTTTATATTATGAAAATAAAAGTCATTGCAACCCAGGATTCACAATTTCTTGGTAAATTCACAGTCACTTTTATTTCACCTGTCTCCTACATATCCACTTTTATGTGCATCTTTAAGAGTATATAGAGAGAGTCGCAGGAAATATTGTTTCTGAAATGTATTCTTTCTGAACAGGGAACTGAGACAAAGACTTTCTCCAGAAAGAAAAAACAAAAAACAACATTGACTATCCTCCTAAAGATTACAGGGCAGATGAACGTTGTGAGTTACGGCTCAGTTAAGAGGTTAGAGTCAGGGTCACCAAGCAGATCTACACAGTAATCAGCTGGAACGGAGAGAGTAGTCACAGGAATGCCGCCAAGGGCAGGGCCACGCTAACAAAGATTTATTATCACGTTGCAAGACAATAGTGATTCTACCACATTTTAAGCGGTGAGGGGAAGGTGGTTCCAAAACATGAGCTAAATATAAAAACTTCATGGTTAAGTTACTTGAAAGCAGCAGGCTGCTACAGGGGGTGATGTAACTCACTTTCAGTCTCAGGGATGGAACTGCTGATGGAGGAGCTGGTGGAGGTGACGGTGCTCATGGAAGGACTCATGCCATATGGAGGGTATACCCCAGTCATTGCCGCCGTGTGGGACACCCATGCAGCAGGGTCAATGGGTCGAATCGGCTCGCCTGTTGAATCAAGCACGGAGAAGGCAGTTGGAGGAAAGATAAAATGGAAAAATAATAAAAGCAACAAATAGGAGGAAACACACTCACTTCTTGGCAGAGCGAAGCAGCTCCGGGGGTTTGGGTCCCAACACTTGGCCACAGTCAGGGTAATGGGCCTGTTTTGTTTTTTTTAAAACACAAAGCCAACATTGCACAGTTAAAACTTAACTAAAACCCACAAATGTGTAGTTTAAGAGGACTGTTAAGGAAGTCACTCAGTGCTGCTTACCCTGGTTTGTGCACAATGTCCCTCAGTACTCGAACTGCATCATCATTACTCATGTTTTCAAAGTTGATATCATTGACCTGCAGGAATAAAAATTTCTTTGGTTTGTACACACTGTACACAAACTCATAATAAAAGTATCAGTGAATGTACAACAATATGACAACAGTTGGATCTAAATAATGAAAAATAATATTCTTAGCCATTTTGTGCCACTGCACAAAGTCATTACACATAGAGTAAGAATGACAATAAGTTCAGGCTGTGTGGGAGTGTCCCATGCAGAAACACAATCAGAACATATTCAAATGGGACTGGAAAAGAAAATAGTTTAGAAAAACTAATGAGTGGAATCTTGCATCTTGGCTTTAGCACGTGGTGCCTTCTGGTTCGCCTGCTCTCACATTACTTCACTGCATGAACTGGCACTAGAAGCAAACACAACATGCAGCTACTGACACACACACACACGTTGTTGGTCCAGATCCCAGGTATGCAGCACACATTCTGACACACACACCTGCAACAGCATGTCCCCAGGCTCTATGCGTCCATCTGCAGCCACAGCTCCTCCCTTCATGATAGAGCCAATGTAGATTCCTCCATCTCCCCTCTCATTACTCTGTCCAACTATACTGATCCCCAAGAAGTTGTACTTCTCTGTGATGTGGAGGAGAAACAGAAAATGGATGAATTTGAGCAAGATTAATTAAGTAAGGATGGCAGGCGACTTTAACCTGCACGAACCAGAGCAAAATCATGTGAAAAGAATTTTTAAATTCAATGTGCGATTGTACACGGGGGCTTTTTCAGGAAAGTAGCACAGTGTATTCATTACAGCAAATCTAACTATGCTGTTTGTGCAATTTCCTCATGGCTAACTCACTTACCCATGTTGAGAGTGACAGTGATGATGTTGAGGGACATGGTGGAGTCTGTGATGCTGCTGAATGATGAAGACTGTAAGCAAAAAAATAAAATGCAAAAGGTCAGAAAATATGGGACAATAAAATATAATTGAGTTTTTTTATAAATACAAACTGGGAAAAAAAAGAAAGAAAGAAAAATACATACATATATAAGTATATGTTGTATGTGTAAGTGTGTGTGTTCTAACCCTGTCCATATTGGAGGCTTTAGGTTTCCGTCGGCGACGGCGGTGTCTTCTCATTAGTCGAGAGGAGCTCTGTTCAGTGGAGCTGCTAAACCTGAATAGAAAAAGATGCGTTTTGAAATGATACATGTAGGCAAGTGCATTTACATGAATTATTAACTCAATATTTCTGTTTTTAGATAGTTTTTCTAAAGAAATAAAGTATAAATCAGTTATAAGAGCATTTATCTATTTAGTTATGAGATTAAAATGGGGAGTGAGAATGAGCTTTAAGTGTTTGTAAGGCATTAAAACTTCAATCAGATGTCAAATTATTGGGCAGTTCTGGAAACAGTAAAGCCCAGTACCCAGATTTATTGTACAGACAAAAGTCAAATTCTTTTACAGACAAATCTTTATACTCATGAAACCTTAAACTCTGAAACACCTGGAAAAAATATTTTGGAAGATGCCTAAAGACTGAGACCAGCAGTCTCTAAAGTGGGCAGGCAGATAATTCTACAACCCCCGGTGGAGAAACTGAGGGGTGACCACAAAAACCAACCAGACGTTCAGACTGAACTAATCGCTGCCAAAACCTATTAACTGTAATTACAGATGCACTCCTCGGGCCAAACGCTTTTTCTCATCGGAAACTGCATTTATGAACAAGCTGAACGGCTCCAGAACATCTGACCTGCTGGTTGCGTCGTCGTCCTCGGAATCAAAGCAGGAAGTGGACTCCAGCTCGCTGCTCATGAAGGATGAGCAGCTGTCGTACTCTGGGCCTCCACGTCCCATTGTCCGTGACGAGTAGCCATTCTGCCTCCCTCCTGCAGTGGGACAGCAATACAACCTGGTTTACACAAGAATAGCATGCCGAAGGAGGCAGGCCAATTTTACAATACGCTTTATAGGAGTTCACAAAAAACGCTACAAATCAAGCTTGTTTTACTGTATAAGAAACCTCTGCACCATCCAGATACATACAGTACAATCACTAAGGAAAACAGAACACGTGACAGTTTCCTGACCATGCTCGTTGGTGTGTTTCCGTCGCGGCCTCTCCCGCTCTCTCCTCTGCGACACCAGAGAGCTGGTTTCGGTGTCATTGTCCAAACTGTCCCGGCCACTCGCTGCCTTCCCACTTCATACAGAAAGGTCGGACACGAGGGAGTGTTAAGAAAAAGTAGAATTGCACTGCACCGTTAGTGTTAAGTGCATCTTGTTATAGTCATATTGTGGTTATAAGCAAAAACACCACATGGCTCACTTCCATATCTTATGGGTTTGTTTCATGATAAAACTATAGTGTGACTTCCACAGTTCTATACAAAAGAAACTTGAATAAATCTACAACAATAACTAGATTTCAAGAAATCCTCCCCAACTAACTCATTATCTCCCAGAAACGATAACAAAATGATAAGCAGGTAGAAAATAACATATACTGTATATTGTTGTCTCCTGAGCAATCACAAGGTGTCATACTTTTTCTATTCAATTTGCTGTTTCCTCTTCTGCTGGTAGACAGACAGAAGGACTCATTCAGAACACATGCACAGAGTCAAGTTAGGTACAAATGGCCTCACACACACCAACACTAATTAAATACATTGTCTTATACTGACTGATAGGAAGGTGGCCTGGAGTCTCCAATGCCCCCGGTTCTCTCCAAAGGTGGTGCTGGCTCTATACTGTCTGCTACTGAGCCGGCATCTGTGTGGGCCCCATCTCCAGAGACCAACTGTGAACATGCAGAGACTCGGGTCAGAGGAATGACACGAATATTTATGGTGAAGACTACACAAAAGGAAACAGAATAAATTGTGAGCAGACCAATGACAGAACACTGCTGCTGTATTTATTGTAATTAGCCATACTCAGGAGCTGGATGGTATATGCTGGCGTTCTGTTACTGCTTAAAAGCTTCCCGGCATTTGCAAATGAACTATAGAATAAAGAAGCTGCTTAATTAAAAAAAAAAAAGAAAAGAAAGCAGGACACACAACAAACCACAGCCACTGCTATCTAAGAATAAATGTCTTGCATGAAAAAAATTTAAGAGTTAAGCAATCAGAAGCTGAGGAAAGACTTGAGAAACTCATGGCCTGTGCCAGGATTTGTGGTTTGTCTACCTGACAGTGTTGCCTAAGTTACCAAAGTGTGGGAAAAAAACTGTCCAACGGTCCATGACTGAGCTTTCAGGAGAAGTTCTCTCTCAAGGAAAATGTACTATTAGGAAGTTGAGTTGTTTTCATTTCTCTCTTTTCACATTCTGCTGTGACTGTAGAGTTCTTCACATTTTGGGTGTTGTCCCTGTCAGAAATGAACTGCGACTGCAATGCATGACTTACAGTGTACGCAAAAAAATATTAAAGCCAAGAGATCATCATGAAAGTGTCCCTGCCATTAGCAGGCTGGGCAGGCTTTATGGCTTTGCACACGTTAATAACAGTGTAATGGGATAGTAAGACGGCTTTCTGAACTAGAGCGCAGTGCAAAGAATCCTGTTCAACTTCATTTTATACAGGCACAGGCTGTTCACCTTCACCATGTTTCTAGAATCACCTCAAGCTTAACATCCCAACATCCATATCAACATTCAAATCACATTTTAACTAATTAACTCTTGCAGATCTACTACCCACAGCAAAGAAGGACAGAACTCACTGTAGAATAGAAAGTTTAGGCAACTTATTAAATAAAACCACAGTGAAAGTGTAGGAGAAAGATTTAGCAGACAGGTATAAGTACAACAGAGCAGACTCGGGTTGACGGCCTATTGAGTTGTGATAACAGAGAGCCAAAACCTTGGACCCCAGAGAACAATGTAGCAGCTCATTGGAACAACAGATGAACAGAGGAGACAAACAGATGGACACAGTGTAACAGAAATAACATTTCATTGTATATGGAACATTTCAACAGCCCTGAACAGATAACAAACATGTCTACACACACATATATACAAAAGGGGAATGGATTTTGAACCAAAGCCAACCAATCCTCCAGGCCAACAACAAAGGGACATATTAAGATAAACACAGTGGATTATGTAGACAAATGTCTGTACATCTGGAAGGCTATATAAAATCTTTAATAACATTCCACTGCTTTAATTGAACCAAAATGCAACACCCTCTCACATTAACCAACAGAACGCTTTTAACCCCCTTCTCCCTTACCTTTAAGATTCAATCTTCTTGTTAGATGATATGCAGTGAGGCTCTTTGTTGTGAGGTATTTTCTGCCTGTCCTGTGATTTCACTTGATCCTAATTCAATTTCAATGTTCAGGAGAGAGGAAGGGAGGGTTGTGCACCGGCACCAGATGTCTCTCGTGTTGTGGAGACAGTCGACTCATTGCTCATAGCCTCTAAATGACAAACTACATCTGGGTAACTGTATACACGTGCTGTGTACTGACTATCATAGACAAAGGCTTAGAACCTGTGCAGCTCTTTGACACATAACAGCCCAGGAAAGCGCAAGGGTGTACGCATGTGATCTCTTGGTCCTTGAATAATAACGTGATAATAATATTATCACGCAGATGCATAGGGCGTCTCCCTAGAGATGAATTATGATTGTGGCCAACAGATGGGAATCGTTGTTCTGCACGCACGCAAAGAGTTACTACACGAACACTTAACCACACAGAAACAGCAAACGCAGACAAAAACAAAACAACAAATTACCAAAACAGGACAAATTACTCCAGGATGCGTGTCTTACTTACCCACGAGACCACGCGTCCATTAAAACAGGGCAGCTTAGCGTTGTCGTCAGATATTTCCTCCTTTACAACACTGTAAAGTGAACACAGCTTTGTTTCAGTAGACCTTAAGCAACACAAAAGCGCTTTCAGGGCAATAAAACACCAGCCTACATTTAGAAGCAATGATGGTGGGCAATAGCTCCATCAACTGGGACAGACACGGACATCTGGGACTGCCAAAGCTGATTTAATTGTGCATTTGCTACATCAGTGTAACATACTGCCAGCTAACAGGGTGAATATCCTATAGAGGATGTCAGCACTAATTACATCAGGTCAGCAATCAAGTTAATTCCCTTAACTAGTCAAAACTGCTTTGCATCTTTCTCTCTTAAGCGCCACAAGCTACAGGTAAAACGTAACGAAAGCGAAAACACAACACATTTAAAAAGCCCAGGTTCAAGCAAACTCAACAGACGACTCGTATGAATCCGTCCGAATTTGTTGTCACACAACTCAAAACACAAATCAGACGTGCTGTTACTGCAGGACGTGACCGGATTAGTCGCGCTCATCTGAAAAGTGATGCTCAGTAAAAGCATCTTTCACACTATTAAACATAGAAGCCAAATGATTCAGTCTGCATCAACCAAGCCCGGAGTGAAACGCCTCACTGGCTTATTTACAGAACATCCCTCTCCTCAGAATAGCTGCTGGTCCTTTCAAAACATTTTTCCTCCCCATGCTTGTTCAGGAGTTGCTGCCCCACCCTAGTTTGAGTTGAACCAAAGTCAACTCTGGAAACCTGTTAAAATAATGGCACGGCTCCTCGGTTTGCTCTGATGAGGTTACTTTGTGGAGGAATAGAAAGCGTCTAAGTCTTAAACACAAAGGGACGTGTCCATAAAGCTGCCAGAGTGATGAACAGGCCATTCCTACGTCCAACTCCACATTCCTCGGGCTAATAGACAACAACAGCAGGAGGGGCCTGAAACTGACCGTTTACATTATGACATTAGCCAGTTAGCAGAAGCTGCCATTGCTGGTATTAGTAACTAGTTATTACTACTGTGACATCTAAAACTGTTGCCGTGTCAAAATAAGTCCGAGTGCCATTCTTGGCTTTCTCTGGCGCTCATGAATCTGACAAATACCAAACTTGGTCAGACGAAAGTCAAGACACAAAACGGGTTAAGCTAGCGCCACCAGCAATGTAAACAAACGGGTCGTGACGCTAAACAGACCTGCTAACACCGCTAGCAGCTAACAAAGGAGCAGCAATGGGAGAAGCTAGCTAATAACCAGCCGCCAGGTAACGGTGAAGCTGATGACAGGCTAGTGGGGCGAGGGGCAGACCTACAGTAAATGCTAACCTAGCTGCTCTACCGACTGCTGGGCTGTGTGCTCGTTAAGCGCGTAGTCGAACCCGCTAACAGTTACCCGAAGTCATCGTCCATGGATTTGAAGAAGAATTTGTAATTTGGCTTCTTGAGGACATTTTTGAAGTCTGCCAGCGTGACTTTGTCCGCCGGCACCGATAGTTTCACCAGATACGGCGTCTCTTGGTCGTCGAGGTGGTAGATAATTTTGGTCTCCCCCATCTCGGACTGTGCTTAAGGCGAGGCAGGCAGGGTGCATCAAGACGAGGGCCCGGCAGGCTCCCTCTCGGGCCCCGACTCCCCGTGGCGCTGGCGGCGGCTGTGCCGTGGTCCTCCCGGCTCTCCCTGGCAGACCGAGTCGCTACGTAGCCCTGGTTCCCCCTTCTCTACGCCAGCTCGCTAACGTTACGCTTGCCTTTCTAGTCGAAAAGGCACCTTGTTCCTCCACAAAGCGTCCAGCACCGACTCGAGTCGATCCCCGTTAGTAATGACCCTCCAATATACAAGTGAACACTTCACGAATTGAAAACAGTTTGAAAGCGCTGGGAAGACAATCGATCCGGCACCGTCTGTTTTCTCCGCTCGCTAGCTGCCCTGCTCGGCACTTTGTTGCACACGAAAGTGCATTAAATGGTGCGAGCCTTCCTCGGAAGGGCGCCACCCACAGGAGGGGAGGAGAACGACCGTGCTCCTGCTTCCTGCACGCACAGAGGCGTCTCTACAGCAGAGGCTCTGGGGCCCCTGCAGCCGTGGCCCCCCCATGGAGACACGATCAGACGATGCCAAGCAGACAGGACCTAAACAAGGATGGGGCCATGCATTATATAGTTTCTGAGACTAAGAATAAGAACCAATCTAGAAGTCTATAAATTATTAGATGGCCCTACTTACACACAGCAACAGACTTTTTTCAAGTTGTAGTTTTTATTTTAAATAAGAAATGCAGTTTTTGATGTAGCTTGTATGACACAAAAAGTAAGGCAACAAAATCCTAAGTCAATCCCAAATGACGTCCACATTACAACTCATAAGGGCTTGATTGATGGAATATTGCTGAGCTGCTCATGGGATGTAAAGTTCTGGCAGCATGACCGAGAATCTCCTTTGCCAATTACTCAGTCTGCCTGTAGACCTCCAAGTTAATTGTCCAAAAACAAAAAAATACTGTCGCAAAGTAGGTAATGCTGCAAAAAACGCTTTTCAACATTCCAGACAGGGCTGTAAAACCTCTATTTGGGAGTTTTATATTAAACATTCAAGCCAAATGTGAGTATGTACAGCAACTGCAGTTTATTAGACTGAATGAAGGTTGATTTTCCCAGAAGGACAGTACAAAGCGAAGAGTAAATATAACAGATCACCTAATGGACACAAACATTCAATAAATCGCAAACAGACTGAAGAGTGAGAAATAAACAAGTTCTGTCCACTTTTTGAAATCATTATCACCATCATATTTGAATCCTGTCTCTGCAGCAGGTAAACATGACAATATAATATTTGTGACGTACGAATACAAAAAGGAGTAAAGGGGGTTTGGTCTTCTCTGTTTCTTTAAATAAGTCTGGAAGTGGAATACAACTCAATCATCTAGGAAGTCATCATCAAAGTTAACATCTGTGGTGTCAATGTCATCCAGCTCCATGTTGTCCAGGTCCACTTCCAGCTCATCTAGAGCCTGCAGAAAGGAAAATGTAATCCTCTTACACATGTCATCAATTTGATTTCAAGCACTTGGAAGTGTTTTTTTCAGTATCTTGACCAAAACCAACATTTCTATTAAAAAGTTGAAGATGTGAAAAATTAAACTAATTATTCATTGTGGAAAAAGATTAAGTCAGAAAATCACATCAGAACAAAGCCAGAAGAAAGTCCTACCTTATCTTTTTGTGACTGTGAGAATGTGGGGACTTCTTCTTCCTCTTTAACCACTGCTGTAGGAGCAGATTCAGGCTGTGCCACAGATGATGCTCCAGCGACAGAAGCTTCGGCATCAGAAGTGCCCTCCTCACTATCCTGTGTCTGCCAGAAAACAAAAAAAGAAAAGACCTTTCACTTTTTTCCCTTTTTTAGACTGAATAGAACAATGCCTGTGAGGACAGGTAGAAATTGCTGCAAACGTACTAAAATTATTGCCATGGTAACAGAAAATATTGAATACTGTAGACAAACCTTTAAAACAGGAGGAATAAGGGTTTCTTTAGGTTCATATCCTTGAGCCTCCTCCAGAATATTCCTGTCTTCGTTAGGCTGAAATAATTTTTTATGAGTTTATTAGAGGCCTGAAAAACACCTATAAAAATATTGTGTGCACTTTGAACAACGCACCGTGACAAGTGGATAGTCTGTGGCAGGCCTGGAGGAGCCCACACAGGTCTCTCTCAGGTAATGCTCAGCTGCAAAGGCTTCTTTTAGCCCAGGAAACAGATTCTCATACTCTGTTGGGTCAGCTAGGGATTCAGCCGCCTGCAGTGAAGATTCAGTACAGTGTGTCACAACAAAAAAACACTATGCAGATATTAAGACTCCTACAAAACAAACACTAGTAGTTGCTTTACTCTGTCAGTGTCTGACCTTCTGGTTGACTTTAGCCAGATTCTCCCTCCACAATTTGACCACACGAGACACCTGGCTGGGGAGGTAAGTGCGAGCCAGAAACGCAGCTTCAGGTAGTCTGTTTGTCCTGATCAGAAGCTCCAAACACTGATCGAGCCTGTGGAGAAAGATGATGACACAGAGGACAGGCAACAGCCATCATAAATTTAGATGATGGTCCAAACCCTCATTTGTCAACCCGTGTCACCACTCGCACATTTAATACTCACTTCCCCTGCAGGAAGTAGGTCATGAAAGCGACATTGTTCTTTCCGTCCCTTTCTGCCCCCTCAGCCAGCTTGCCCACCATTGTGGCATTACCAGAGGCTGTGGCGAGGAGCAGCAGGCCACCGTAATCCTGGGCGTGGTGAAGGCACTCCTGAGCCAGACCGAACTGACACTTACTGATAGCCAGCTCTGCTAGCTGCTTCCATTTCTGTTCCGACTGTAGGATACAAAACAGCAAATAGTTAAAAAGCATTGTCCAGGCTGATATACCTGTCTGGTACCGGCCATTGCTGCAGTACTTTCTTACCTCTGCTTCTACAGCCAGCTGGTAGGCTATCTTTAACTCTCCCAACTGCAAAGCCAGCTCAAACCTGTGCTCTGGGTCTGTGGACACAGCCAGTGCCTGCTGCTTGAAACCCTGAGGAGGCACAGAAATAAACCCCATCAGCAGGACAAAAAAGGTGCTGAACAAATCATTGTGTTTTTAACGACCATGGTCCAATCTCCCTGCCTCTGTTTCTTTCGTGGTCATTACATTTGAATTAACCCAACAGTTCAATGAAAAGTGAAATATTCTGTTTTTTTACCTGCTTCTCCAGGAAATGGGCCACCCTGGTCCTCTGCTCTTTAGGAATTGTGGGTAGCACCTTGTCTGCCATTCCAAAATCCCTTCTCATTACAGCAGTCTGGTACTCCAGGACAGACACCAGCAATGAGTAACTGACAATGTTGAGCTCCTTGTCTCCCAGGTACAAGCGATCGTCTTTGGGTATATAGCCTAGCAGGTACATGGTCCTGTGTGGAGACGGGGGAGTTTCAGTGTCAGGCTTCTTGGTGCATTTTTCAGACTCTGAATTTGTGAGTGTTAGTTGATTTCCCATATTCTCACCTGTCCAGGTGAGCAATAGTGACAATCTCTCCTCCAACATAGTAGTTTAGCCTGTTTACAGAGCTGGTGTATATGAAGCAGTCTCCCACCCAGAGCCCAGTCTTCACAATCTCCTGGATCTCTCCTTGGACCTGAAAAGACAAAAAGGAAACAGTAGTTTACTAAAAACGTATAGTTGGAAAAAAGTGACTATATGAACATTCTTCGTAAATGTAACTGAAAAATCAACTCAGTACAGATATGCACCTCAAAAGCATCTTCAATACCGTCCTCTGTCACCCCTTCATTGTTCTCTTGAGAGGCAGCTACTTTATCGGCCAGGTAACGCAGAATGAAGAATGACTCCTCTGTAGCGATGCACACCAGCTCACCAGAATCTGACCAGAAAATCTGGTCAAATAACGTGAAAGAAACAAGGTCAAAATGGGAATTAGACAACGAGCGTAAGTTAGTAGTACATGTATTAAAGCAGGAAACAAAACAAAACTGGCTAGATCAGGTAACTGGACAAAAACAAAAGTGTGCACTACACCCCCCAAAAATAAGTCTCTCTTACATGTTTAGGCTGGATCTCGATGCGGCGGATGAGCTCTGTGTTCTCCCAGTCATAAAATGCCAGGCCATTCACTGACCTGACCCCAAGCAAAAAGCCTCCATAGATACCTGCAGTACAGTTGACATCACATTCAGTGACAAAGTCAGTTGAAACATTTCACAAATCTACAAAAGAACCAGTTTACTACTTCAATGTGGACATTACCTTCAGCTCCAAAATCTGGCTTAAAAGATTTTTTTTCTTTGAAGTTTTTGAAGAGTTTGACGACACTGTTGCTTTCTCTGATAGCGTATCTGCAATTTAAAAAAATGTGCAATTAGATCTCAGCTAATTGCAACTGTAACTATAGTAACACGGAGGAACGAGGCAGAGATGTATCTCAGAGACAATAAGCATTCACAAATAGTGCACTTACTCAGAGGAGTCATGTGCCCAGACAAACTCCTGTGCTGACCCAAAGCTCTTGTTCCTCAAAGCCATGGCGGTGTAGATAATATACTCTCCATCACCACATACCACAACAAACCTGCTCAACAAAAATATTATATTATCATATTTATTGCCATATTATTGCACTGAAATCTGTTTCACTGCTCTGCTTGCAGACTACAAGTATTTGCTGTTCTCCTGTCTGCCTCTTGAAACTGAAAACGCCTAACAATTCAAAAGATTTAGTCCAAGTACCTTCCATTAGGGTTATGCTGGATGGTTTGTGGGTAAATCTCACAGCTGCCCATGTCTTTGACAGCCAGTGGCAGCCTTTCTCCATCTTTGATCTCAGCATCACCCATTGCCTTCAGGTTGGCTTGTTGTATTTCGCTGTGTTTGGCCCAGATGATTTTGCCGTTAGTGTCCATAGACATAGCAGGCTCCTCCCGACCCACCTACGCAGCAGAAGGATAGAAAAGTGAGAATTTGCATTTTGCACACGAGAATAAATAAATTCAGGTATATTCGGGCAAACGTTTAGAGTTTCTTTTATGGTACTGTTCGTGAAATATAGCACAATAAGAGCCACTCGTCTTTCAGCGCACCTTGATGATGATGCTGCCTTCATCATAACCTAGTGCCACATTGTTGGAGCCCCTGAGGCCACACACGCACCACACTCTCTCCATGCCATAGTTCAATGTGCTCTCTAGACGGTAGGTGCTGGAGTGCCAGATACGCACTGTACCTGTAGAGAGAGAAAGGCAGGGTTGCACAAAGCTACAGTTAGCGAGGTCACATGAGAGATGCAGTGTGTCAATAATTGCTGGAATAGCAAAAGGGTGCTCCTCTCACCATCTTCTGATCCAGTGATGATGATGGGCAGCTCTGGGTGGAAGCTGACACAGGAGACATTCTGAGCATGCCCCTCCAGAGTCTGAACACAAGTCTTATTCTATTCCACAAGACAGATGAAACATTTATGTTGACACAATGTAAAAGAATGTGGACAGCGAAGTTGGAGCAAATCACTGGAAGTACACTTATTATTTCAATTACTTTTATAAATTTAAACAGCAGTCCCCTGTCCTGTTCAAAAAGCTAGTTTCCATTATGGGTGTGAGCCTTTACAAAATTACAGAAATTAAAAATGACATTTTCTTACCTGGTAGTCCCAGATCTTGACTTGGCGGTCATCAGCCCCAGAGATAAGGTAGGGCTTATCTCCTCCACTATAATAGTCGATACAATTGACTCCTTTCTCATGGCCCTCCAATGTGAAATTGGGAGATGATGAGCCTAGCTGCCAAACCTGAAACAACCCAGAGTCACAATAGGGAATCATTGATTGCAATTTGCAGACCACGGTGTAAGAATTGGTCCCCTTATATCAAGATGCCATAGTTGAGGCAGCAAAGTCGTCAAGTGGAGCATCAACCATTACCTACCTTAATAGTCCTGTCCAGAGAGGCACTGGCAAACTGATTATTGTCTTTTGGGTTGATGACAATCTGCATGACATAGTGAGTGTGACCCTCAAACACTTGGCTGCATGACCACTTCTTCTCCCAGTCCCACAGCTTGATCAACATGTCATCTGCACAGACACGGAAAAACATTTATGCATGTGTAAAGAAATATACAAGCAATATGCACAACAGGAATAAAACACATTATAGATTTCCTTGCATACCACTGCTGGTGAGGATGTAGGGCTGGGTTGGATGGACAGCAATGCAGCGGATGTAATCAGAGTGGGCCTCAA
Source organism: Macropodus opercularis (assembly GCA_030770545.1). Lineage (NCBI taxonomy): Eukaryota > Metazoa > Chordata > Actinopteri > Anabantiformes > Osphronemidae > Macropodus > Macropodus opercularis. The sequence goes on from CM061105.1 coordinate 6,207,376, forward strand.
ACATATGCACCCGTTCCAGGGTGTTATAGTTGAACACACGGATCTGCATGTCATCCTGTACATGCCCAAAAAGGAGACTCAGCATCAACAAGAAACATTATTTAGGTTTAACACAATAAAAAAAAAGTGTATAGCAAGATAGTCAGTTGTTTGACCTAACCCCTGAACCACACCACGTTTAAGCCGTCATTACTTTTATCACCGGTTTGAAAGTCCTGATCCCAGCATAAAACAATGTAACTCACGGCTCCAGTGATGACCCAGTTCTTCCTTGCCACAAACTTGGAGGCTCTGACAGGAAGGTCGCATACTTCAAAAGTCTTGACAAGAGTCTGGAAAAAAAAACCAAAACAAAACACACATTGCTGACTGCATTATGGTCTTTAGCATCTTCACTGCAACACACATAACTAATAAATCAGCAGTGTGTTCATTACAGTTCAACAAAACAAATTCATAAACAAGAACGTTCACTTAGCAGACCTGCTAGATTGTGTAGAGTGTACGCGAGTTTCAGGATTTGTGATCATACCTGTGTTTCATGGTTCCACACACAGACACTGCCGTTGTACAGACTGGCCAACATCCACGGTTCAGTTGGGTGCAGGTCCACACTTTTCACACGGTCCGACCTGGCTGTGAGCCTCCGCTTGATATCCAGCCTCAGAGGCTAAAAAGGATAAACAACATACGCGTCTTTAGACGTTTTCAAGCTCTCAGGTGTGTCTCTACTGTGGCATATCAAGCAAAGACTCTTAAGAGTCAAAGGGAAGACTAGGACTAGTAGCAACCATTAGCATGCTAACATGGCGTCAAACTTACTTCAGTGATTCTTAAAAAAACTAACACTAACACATTGCTACAACACTTACATTTATTGCAATGATTACGTCAACGATGGGTTGAAACACAGCATAATCAGATCAAAACGAGCGAGAAGGTTAGAAGTGATTAAAAGTCGTTCCATACACGTCCTGCTGCTAACGCAGGCTAGTTAGCCGCTACGCTATTTACACGACTGCGTTATTTGTCACTCGCTCACGGTCCGTTTCAAAACAAAGAAGCGAATTTAGAAAACGCACATTGAGACCAAATACACCATGCGACTCTTAAAACGTATCTTACCATGATTTATCCCCGTGTTGTCACAATAAGACTCAATAAATTCACTGTGAACAGTTGCAATTCGGTCCAAATGTCGGTGAACAGCGCAGTGGATACTGACGTGGAACTTCCTGAAACCCAGTCTCGCGTGATTTGCTCTCTGGAAGTGGTGACGTGACACGAAAGTCGAGCAGCTGATGATGCTTCTGCAGCGTGTGTGCTGTGATCTGCCACGATGACAGGAAAACTGTGCTGCTGAGCGTTACGCATAGCTGCCCCGTATGACGAGAGGTGATTATACCGGCACAGGCAGCTTTATGTTAGCCGTGAATAGGACCATTGCTCTGCACAGCTACACTCTAGAGCTAAACTCAGTTACCATTTATTAGCATTCATTTTAATAAGTCATCAGGGTTTAAGTTAAGAGAAGATCATTCTTTATTGATCCCACAGTGGGGAAATTCAACAGCCACAAACAACCAGGAGATGCAAAACAATGAAAGTGGAGCGTGTGCAAAGAAAATTATCTATTATACAAACTTACAATTTTACAATTACAATTTTTACAAATACAAAATACTGTACATAGATGTCCAAATAAACTATACAAGATAATCTGCACAATGGGGATGTTAGACTCACTGGTTGTACAGTCTAACAGCAGTGGGAATGAAGGATCTGTGGCACCGCTCCTTCCTATACTGTGGGTGGATCAGTCTCGCACTGAAGGAGCTGCACAGAGCCTCCACTGTCTGATGCAGTCGGTGAGAAGCATTGTTCATGATGGATGTCAGCTTGGCCAACATCCTCCTCTCACGCACCTCCTCCACAGAGTCCAGTGGACAGCCCAGGACAGAACTGGCCTCCTGACCAGCTTGTTGAGTCTCTTTCTGTCCTGGTCCATGCTGCCTGCACCCGGGGGTGGAGAACAGAGGCTACCACAGAGTCACAGAATGTCCTTAACAGAAGCTGCTCACTCCTCTGGAAGTCAATCACCATCTCCTTCGTCTTACTGGTGTTTAAGCACACAGGTGGTTGCTCTCACACCAGTCAACAAAGTCCACGATGACCTACCTGTATCCAGCTCGTTTTCCTCAGACACAGCCAACAATGGCCGAGTCAAGTATGATAGAGTGTGAAGAGGAACTGTGAGAGCACCGTCCCCTGAGGAGCCCCAGTGCTGGTTCGAGTTGATTTTTTTTATTGTGTCAGAGCGAAAAGTGTAAAAGTGTCAATTAAAGGTCAACACAATGAGTAACTAATCATTTCTTTGTGCACTTGGCTCTGTAACACATTAACTTTCTTTACGCTATTGTTTAGATCTGGAACTAAGAAAGAACAGGTAACACATAACTGGCATGTAAAGCACTTTTATTACTACTCATTCATAAGTCTGGAGAAAACAGTTTATTAGGGAGTAAACCAACACATTGTTAACACAGTGTAAAACAAAAACAAATGCTTGCCTGTCATTCTTTTCTTCTGAACACCTGAAGACAAACTGCATCTTCACATGTCAGCTCCTGTGAGGAAAAAGGAAATTAAAAATTTGGAAATTGCATCCATCCTTAATAATTAGTTCAGCTGTGTGTAAAGTTCCAACACATTTGTTTGTAGTCTGTCAGGCCAGCTCTGGTTTAAATCTTTGAGCATAACTGCTGGTGACCCACCAGATAGAGTTTGTCTCCTTCGATCCAGTGTTTCCAGCCACGATTGGCCTTCTCACCTTTCTGGGTGCACACTAGCTTGTCACCCTCCCAGGTCACCAGACTCTACAAGACAACATAAAATCCATTTGTTCACCATCTATTAATACCTCACACATTACTCACACCATTAAATTTGGTTTCAACGCTGATGCTACACACAGATGAGCAGATCGCTGTCATAGATACATCCAGATAACTTAACTCTCATATTCATATAGTCAATAAGGAAAAATCTAGTAGTCAACTAAACTGCTGCTGACTCTTGTCACTTCAAAAACGTTGTAAATTTAAAGTCAACCCACCTTGACGTTTCTGTTGTCTAGGCCCTTGGTGTACTCATCGAACTCCACACCCACAGTGAAGGCAAGGTCATAATTCCTGAACGTGTTCAGTGTTTTGATGTTAAACTTATCAGCATCTTGGACAATCACTTTAGTCAGAGACAACGAGACGGCGATTTTTCTTGTTGCAAAGTCTATGTCTGGAAAAGAGAAACTTTATTACACTGTTTTTTGAGCAATCGGCACATAAATTATATTCTACAAGAAGTAATCTTTGTGTTTATGATTAAAATTATTACATTTAACTTAAAGTGTAGTGTAATCACTGTACAGACATGTTTTGTATTAGGCCAAAAGTAGTTCAAAGAGAAAAGGACAAAAAGCCACAGTTTAAAGCAAAAGACTGAGAGAGTGTGAAATTGAATGACTTTGTTATATGGGCTGCCCAACCTGTCCCATCACCATCACCCTGCAAAATTATCTTTAAACTGATCGCATAGAAAGTACATTAGAGACCTAAATGAAAGTAACTGAAATTTAATTTCTTACTTAATGCTCTCAAATAATCCTCAAATTTCTGATTGGTTTCCAGTATCCATTTTCCACGGAAGTCTGCAGGCATGTTGGCAGCTGGTGACTGCTATGTGTAAATGTTACACAGTGTAAAGAGGGGGAGGGTGCAGGGCGTAGTCCAGAACTATATGTATAGTTTATAGCTTGAAGGATGGGGGGGCACCATGTTCTTTCTCTACACAATGAGTGGGGGAGGCCACACACACACACATATATATAGCATGTGATGTGTGTGTGTGTCTATTAATCTATTATCTACTACATGATTACTGCTCGTTAATAGATATTTCTGAAACTAGGAGATATTATCTCCTAGTTCCAAAAAGGAAAACAAGATAAGGTTTTTGATGGTGTCATGAAGGAATTCATTTGAACAGGCATAATGCAGGACAGCTAAAGGCAGGAGGGATGAGAAAAGCTTGACAGGCTGGAGGCTGTTGATAGTGGAGAAATGAAGCGGTGACTCAGGAGTAGAGCATGTGGGTGCTGGTAAAGAGAAAACCCACTGTTGTCACTGTTGTCACTCTCACTGTTCTCTGCTCACTGTCACTGTTTACAGTGTCACTATTCTCTCTCTTGTCCTCTGAGTCATGGGCTCGAGGAATCACCAGTTTTCCTGCGGCCTCCAGCTCTGACCGTAGTGTTCTATTAGCCAGTTAGAGCAGCCACTGCAGCTCACCACGAACAAACTAGTGTCAAACCAGGTCATGCACGAGTTTCTGGGGCAGCTTCAAGAAAAGCGAATAAGAGGAAGATGTGCTGTCATTTTCTTACATAACTACCAGTAGGATTACAGGATAATGGCTGGAATGCTGAGCAGCCAATAAAACTGCCAATAGGGTCAGCCACGGTAGCTTAGCCTAAATAGATACAATTGAGATTTGGTTGGGACAAGCTGCCAAGTATTTATCTGCTTAGGTCACAGTACAAATTAAACAGCTTAATAATTTTAAATCAGTTCAGATGGTGGGGAGAGGAAATACCCAGCAACAGGACCGAGCGGCTTTATGATTCAATGAAAACAGGCTGCACTTTCTAAGAACATTCAAATCCTTTAACACCTGCACACCTCTACAGCCTGGAGGTGTTGTGCCACAGCACCTTTAGCCGGACACCGACTCTGCTTTTGACTCACGGCCAAAACAAAAGAAGTCGAGCAACTGACGGCCCACAAAGTCCTCCTCCTCCTGTGGCGTGAGACGCTGTTTGCACGCCTCACTGATAGAGAGCATCGTTTTCTAAACCAGCCAAGGCGAGAGCATGGAGAGCTCGATAGCAGGCCCTGGGGAACCATAAACAAACACAGCCTGCAGGTGGAGGCTGGGGCGGTGGAAGGGTGGGAATGCACAGCGAGCAGCAGGGCCAGCAGCAGTTAATACATCTAAACTATGATAAATATTAATGTGTCAGTTCTCAGAGAAAAACACAAATTACAGTGTGGAGCACACATGTATTGATTGAGGGATTTGTTTTATTGTCAATGGCACAGCCCAAAGGAAATTGACATGGTGGCTGATTGAAAACATCTGTGGCTTAAACCAGAGTAAACTTATTAAATTACTGTTCTGTTCATGCTTCTCCGCGCTGTACTCATAACGTCCCTACTGTTCCTTTGAGATCTTACACGCTGTAATACACACGCTGACCTTTCTATCGCTGTACCGCGTTTGACTTGGCCCCGGCAGAATAAGGCAACAGACTTGAGAGAATATAAATGTTTCGCACTCAAAACCAACAGCTAGACATCTGTAGAAAGCTATATGAACGGAGACACAGCACGACACATCGGCTGTGTCTCTGTGAGCCAACGTCAGATCGGGGAACCAACTTGTTCTGTAACGGCCAGACTAGGTCTTCTTGAAGGTCTGCTTGCATGCAACCCCACCAGCTCTGAGCTCCTGCAACAACAGAAAACACTATAAATACAATACAGATGTATTTATCAGAATGCTACAGCAAATAGGACAAATATGACAAATAGGACAATGATTCCTCGTCCTATTGATGATGAGTGTTTTTGATTTGGTAAAGCACAAGGTGAATATCAATAAATGTATACATTACAAACACTGAATTTGTCCTCTTTAATGTCATCTTTAATTTTGTCACTATCCTGTGTAAACTAAATCTATCTACAACACACTCCCAGTAAGGGAATCATTTAATTAAACCGACATGAAAACTGAAGAAACACAATTTTACAGGACAGGCGTCGTGTATATTTTGCGCCACCAGAGGCCGCTGTGTCTCCACTTTCCAGCTGTCTTCCAGCTCTTGGGAACTTCCTCTAATAACTCATTTCATGGTGGCTGATTGAAAACATCTGTTGGCATGGCTTAAACCAAATCATTTGGCAGAATATCTTTGCTTAGCTTTGATAGCAGCAATCATACAGAGCAAAATCTGATAATGCTGAGCTAATGAAAATGGTAATGTGCTAGTCATTGCTTTAAAGTCTTTTTAGATGCTAATGCCTTCATTACAAACCACAATGGGGCCACACTGTGGATTTCACAGAGGGGATGTTTAAAAAAAGATGCTAAAGTTCTTGTAACATAAATTAGGTTTGCAAAGTCAAGATAATAACATGGCAGAGGCTGATGTTGACACATGCTGCTGTACTGGAAGCCTCAACTGGGATAAAATGACAAATAAATTAGATTTTTAGATTTCAAAAGTATAAAGTATGCAAAGTTCCCCCCTAAGATTCTTATATAAATATAATATAATTTCATTGGAAGTAAAGAAGCCATAGACCCGTATCTTACATAAACTACTTACTCATGCAGCTCATAGTACTACTGCTGCTTGTGCTGGAGTTCCTTCTGCAAATTCATGCGCTGCACATCCACCGCTGAGAGGCATTCGGGATTGAGATTTAACTGTTTAAATTACTATCCAGGGGAGGAACTCACCAAATAAAGCCGATCTCCCTCCATCCAGTGGGTCCAGCCTCTCCCCTCGATCTCTCCTTTCTGCACACACACCAGCTTGTCCCCCTCCCAGTTGATGGTTGTCTATTGAGGTCACAGGTCAGTTGGGGACATGGGTGATTAAAAATACATGTTGGATGAGATTTACTGAGCTTTTAACAAAGCAGACGCACGTGTCCTCTTATACAGTAAGTATATGTATTCTGAGCCCTCTTCCAATAATTATTCTTATCAAATCTGTGCATAGCGGTGCACGTTACCTTCTCTTTCTGCCGCCCTCCAAACAGCTTATAGCTTATCTATAATCAGCCTATCAGCATACAAAAAAGGTTTTTCATGAGGGACCACAGATAAGCCCTGATCCCATTAAGTATTCAGTCACATAAACTGATTAGATAAATGTGAGTCTATTACAGTTCTTTCCCCGCAGTGTCTGACGTCGCTCTTTACATTAACTCGCTGATTATGGTGCGAAAAGTCTGCACAAGTAGAGGGAAAGTTATAGGACGACGCGTCTTCAGATGTGACGCGTGACACCCACCATGCATTTCCTGCCGTCCACTGCAGCCAGGTCCTCGAAAAACTCTTTGCCCACGTCGAACTCCATGTTGTAGTTTCTGAAGGTGCTGAGGGTCCTGATGACCATGTGGTCCCCGTTCTGGATGATTTCCTTGTCGGGCTTCAACAACCTGGCGATTTTCCTGATCGCAACGTTTATATCTACCCAACCGGAAAAGGAGCGAGTTAAGATAATGGTAATGACAGTATGACACTACTACTACTACCACCACCGTCGAGCGAACGGACATGTTGGAAATTGGCATTAGTAGATCCTGGAAAACCAAAGCAGGGCCAGATGTGATCGATTAGGAAAGGATTCCGCTGGACCAGACCCCAGAGAAGCCAAGTGCGTTAGAAGGGCTTCACGCATCCTGCACCGGGTCGACCTACATCTGGACTCTACCACTATTATTATTGATAATAATAATAATAATAACTTGACTTGCTTAAAGAGCCTATTCGCCTCTAGACTGCCACTAACAGGCCACTATGTCACCTCCTCCCATAAAGCGCTCAACAAAACGCACCGAGCGCCTTCATGAACTCCTCGAAGTTCTCATTGGAAGTCATTTTCCAGTACCCGTTCAGGTCCAAAGGCATGTGGGCTGCTTCTGGTTTCCTCACGGCCTAACGGGGAGAGAGCGGGTCCGCGGCGGAGACAGCTTCCTGCGATGGAGTGAACAACCTGCTGTCAAAAGCTCCGATTCGAGCTCAGCTCACATTAATCCGATTACCTGCCGGGTTTCCCTCCGGGTGTTCCCTCCCTCACTGGAGTCCACGTTACCCCTCAGTACGTTACTCGAGATGCTGGGTCATCAACAAAAACATCAGTCATTGTGGGTGATGTGCACAGTAGCAAAGCAGAATCACCAACAGTAGCAATTAAAATCTGCACAAGAGGCCTGTCACAGCTAAATAACTCAATTCATTCGATCTCCCCTCTGGGCCGACTGCAGCTAAGCCACTATCACGTTTTGTAACTGCGCAGAACACATTCAGGTCTTTCAATGGAAGCCAGCCAGTATCAGTGGCACAGTGAAGCTTTAAACCATTGGCCTCCGTTAAAAAGCACCTACTGTAACTGAGCAACTGTCAGGATTACTTTTAATCCCTCTGTTAAAAAATGCAGGCCTCACACGCACAGTATGCAGATGATAATGGGGACAGTGAATAGAGCCGGTGAATTGCTGCTGGGACGCCGCTACTGTCGATAGACACCCACACTGATTTTCACAAGAGAACAATGAGGAAACAAGATCTTGGATTTTAGACACCCACTAGAATCACGAGGCATCGAACAGCTTCAAAACAGAAAAAACCTTTTATCGATTATTTGCATTTGAAACAGATTCACAATTTAGCAGACAAATATACAGTAATTGGCACAATATTACAAAAATAGGTTTCAGCCATGTGTGTAAGATTCTCAAAATTGTGGCAAACCAGTGATGTTTGGAAAGCACATAATTCTTAAAACGTGCTTCTTTGCCATCCTCAATTAATTCTCCCAACATTTTCCGCTGCATAATCCAGAGATTATTTTTTCTGAGGTACGAGACTAAACCAACGGGCAGATCTGTGACTGTGCTCCTGTCTTCAGCTCAATCATGTAGCGACATCAGTCATCCAGGCTCTTCGCTGGCTGTACCTGCTTGTTCAGTGGCCTCAGCACCTTGCCTTCATTCTTCTTCTCGCTGTTTTCGGTGTAGAGGTTGTGCTGGTGGATATATTCAATCACAGAGTCTGGGATCAGGTATTTTACGCTGAGACCTCGCCTCAGAGCACGGCGCACCTGGGTGGCGCTGGTCTCATTCCTCACCCATTCCTTGACCTGGAAAATATTTTGCCTGTGGCGGAAGAGCAGGTCCGACTCGTGCACAGCCCGCTCTGGCTGCAGGCTGCCCCGACTGACGCAGACAAGTCCAAAACGCCCGACCACCTCCTCCACGTGGTCGTCCCGCCACAGGTCAGGGATCTTGAAGGTGTCCAGAAAATCAGCTCCACAGAGGAGCTTCAGCTGCGGAAGGGAGTCTGAGGGAAAGGTGCAAGAAGACACTGTAAAGTCAACACCAATTACCTCAACTCAAGTTTAATCACTGTTAGTGAGAACCACAGAGCACCATGTGGCTTTTACTGCATGAAAAACAGTTGATACAAACCCTTACTCCCTACAAATTTCATAAATGCTCTATCAAGCATCATCTTTAAAGCACATTAGTGCTAATTAGGTAAAGTAAAGCTGAGCCTGACTCCAAACTGTTGTTCGAAAGTCAAACTTGGTTGATGGTTGAAATATTTCAGTTTCAAATGGACAACTTGCAAAATGATGACATGGTTTCCCCGACGGACACAAATGAAAACCAAATACAAAACCAAGGTGTCTTACTTGAGGAGTTGTTGTTTGTTCCTGCACTTTGTTCATAGCGCTTTAGAATACGACTATCATGATACCTGCGAAGGAACCAAGGGTGTGACAGAAAGAGTGATTTAGTGTGTGCTCTTATACTTTATATGGTAACACAAACAATTATTTGAATTATTTACAACTATATATATATATATATATATTGTATGATAATTAATGTGACACTATGCTAATAATAACGAAAAGAGAGAATAAAATGAGAAAAACACAGAATGAACCTTGTCTAACAGAACAGTAAGGAGCTGTCAGAGTTTTAAGTAACGCTTTCCTGGTGGTGGGGGGTAGGGAGCGGAGGAGACGCGTTCGATGTGTTTGTTTGCTATACAAACGCAACTTACAGGAAGACCTAATTACATAGGAAACATTCTGTACTGTAATGTTGAATGCACAATACAGTGTGTGCTTGTGTAATGATAAACTGTACATTGCTTTGTTTATAGATAATAATTAAGACCTTTTAAGACAAAGAGTATATTTATCCATCATGAACCTCTGTAATATGCGGCAGGTCATTGCTCAGACAAGTCTTTGCATCTTCTCATTCCCAGTGAAGCACCTGTCTGCTCCTCTCTGCTCATATTCTCATGTCACACAGCCTTTTGCATCTACAAGTTTCCCATGAGGCCAATGAATTTAACAGCCCGTGCCCCTATTTTCACCTCACGAAAAACCCAGAGCTGACAAAGGTCCAGTGTACTCTGCCAGGAGTCGAAAGCCTATAATTTAGGTAACCTGGCAACACTCTGCTACATAAACAATTCAAGCTGGTATTAGAGTGGGAGGAGGGAGGAGCAGCAAAGGGCAGAACATCCCTGTGACTTTTACTGGTGCTGTGGAAAAACTAGGCTGTGTCAGGAAGGATTGATGTTATAAGCAGACCTTGAAGAAGAATATAGCAGCAGACAGAAAAAAACAATGGACACATAAAGCAGCTACGACTGGAAGTGAGAAGTGCTTGACCCTGTCGTGAGAGATCATCGTCTTACACCATGTTAAATGGTATTCCATGACATAGCGTGTTATTATTTTCAAAAGACTAACTTATCTTCAATGACCTTTTATAAACGACCTTACTGTGAAGTAATTAATCAGTGAATCAGTTTAAATAAATAAAGAACAAGGAATTACAAGGATTATATATTCATAAGGTGCTGGTATTACCCTAAGCATCCTACATGTTGTCCACCCTTTTCCCTGGGATATAAACACATTTAAACTCTGAGGTTGCAGCAAATTTATTCTGTACCTCATGGTAACCACGGTCTCGGTCCAGTCTGGCTGCTGGCTCTCCCATTCATCAACACTGACCCAGTTGGAGCTCTGGAGCGCTAGCCTTGCCATAGCAATGCGGTGCTTAGCTGGTACCAGGCCTTGCTTTCCATAGCAGTCACTCACTGGAGACACGATGCCACCCACCACCTGGTACTGGCCTGAAGGGATAGAAGATTAATAGGTTTTTCTGGGTCAGGAGCTGACACAGAAGTTATTTCTAAGATGGTAATAGTAATAGTGTTCATCATATACAGACAAATCCTAGAACTTAATAGGTTGCTCAACCAGTAAATTAAGTTTAAAACAATTTTACATTACTAGCGTATACATGCTTCAAAAAACAGAGCTTAATATCCAAATGGTGCTAATTCTAAGGTTTAAAAACATTTAATTACGTAAGAATAAAAATAGCTTGTGTCTGCAGCTTGAAGTCATTTCTGATCACTCAAACTAGTCTTACAGGTAAAGGATCACTGTAAGAGCATTATGTATGTTCTTGCTGACGGTGCATAGATTCATAAAGTATCTTACACTGAGGGAGATGCTGGTATGATATAATGATGTTGTGTTGTTTTTTTCAGCACTTTCTACATAAGGAGAGGACATATTGTTAAATTAATTTTACATTGTACATCTTATTATTGTTCATCCTCTTTTGTTTTTTCTAAAAAATCCTGAGAAATATAATTGCATCTAGAATCTATGTTAACCCTGCAGAGTATGGAGAGATTAAAATATACCTCATAGCATTCGATTACGATAATGAGCTACCTCTTTCTTTACATTTAGGCCTAATTTACACTATTCTTATAGGATCTGACCTGTGTTGTTCATGTGGTCTCTCGCCAGCTCAAACAGCCTCATGTGCTGGTTGGTGATGGGATTAAAGGAGCCACAGGCTAACAAGACTAGAGGCACGCGGCGGATGGCCATGCTGGTTTATCTGCTCACACCATGATCCCAACCCTGCGAGGAGAGGAAGCGTCATCAATACTGAGGGAGTCAGATGATGCAAGTGGGAGGTAAACTCATACTATTCCCACTACTGGCCCCATTTATCATCTCGACACAGCGTGCTTAGAAACACTAGCAAGAACAAATGTGATGGCACATCACAGGAGCAGGGGGCAACTGTAGGGGAGGTGGGTGAGGATGATGTATTATTAGCTGCAGAGAGTTGATTTAGCTCAGAGCTCATCACTCAGCCTAGTGTCCCACCCAACAAGTTTACAATTTAACCATTACGCATCCCACTAAAAGAGGCGGCAACTGCGTCCAAACTTCTATCTACACCACACTACTCACTGCTACATTACAAGATTTGTTGCGGATGTGGCAACGTGTCCTACCTCTGCCTAATGTTTACCTTACAGCGATCACCTATGTCAAGTATTTCTCCTGTGTGCAGGTAACGTCTGCTTACACACGTCCTCTGACTATTCCGCTGCGTGTTCTGCTTCTGCTTCTGTGGACTCTTCACCTTGAGCTCGACCAGGCAGCTAACGTTCACTAGCTTAGCAGAACTAAGCACAACGCGACAAACACGCGCTCGCAATGTTAAATGAACAAATACGATAAGTAGTGAAGCCAAAGAGTCATATTACAAATACAGCGTGTGAAGTTAACAATGGCACGTTATATATTTACCTGCTTTTCATGTTGTTGGTGTTTATTATTGTTTACCGTGTCCCACTTATTGCGGTCCGTGCATCTGAGAAGATGTCGCTCGATGGTTCCGCAGAGAAAAATCCGACCTAAGCGCGACCCCTAGTGGACGAAGAGTAGTTATAGACGGAGCTCTCCGTGGTGCTGAAATACACTACACACGCTGGAGACAAGTGCTTTTCGTAATTACACGCCTTGGAGATGCTTCACATTCTTGCCAAGATTTAGTGTAAAACCTCCAGTGTCTTTCAGGTGAGGACAGCATCTCGTAACATACCTTTTGTAGTGATGCCAAACAAAATACACCGCTGTGTCCCCCGGTAACATTTCCTTTCCGCCGGTGTTGACTGCTTGTTAGATGAAAAGGAGAAGCTTTGTCAAAAGCTAATTGGCCGTGTGTGGTGCAGGTGCCAATTATTTTCAAAATAACTTTACAGCAAATGGCTTTTCTAACATCTTTGGTTTGTTACACAGGAGCACGAAGGACCTTAAAGAAACGCCAAAGGTCAAAGTAAATACAATGGCATGTTAGACACCAGGGTATAGCCTGATACAGTAGATGCACATGCATGTAATCTCTGTGTATGCACAAACAAACAAACTATTCTATAAGCTATTTTCACCCGAGCATAGTTGCGTGGCATGAATGTGTCTAACAGTAAACTGTGTTTTTAGTCCAGCCTCATTATTGCAAGGCTTCATGCTGCATGTGTGTGTAAAGAAACAAACAAACCAACGAATAGCATCATGTTCAAATCCACAACGTTTTAGCAAAGTGGAGACTGTCTTGCCCAGTGATTTATGAGACCACACCAGTGTTAGCATGGAAAGTTAAAAAAGATGAATCAGTTTCATTTTCTGTAGATGGAGGAACCTTTGGTTTTGGATTCTCTTGTAAAATACTACAGTACTATATCATAAAAGTAATCTGGGAAGGAGTCTGATATGACAGACAATCTGACCTGATATGTTCATGTTCAAACACCGTGTACAAAGTGAACAATCTGAGATATGGAGATCAACATTATTCAATTCTATTTAAAGATCATTCTTGGCGAAATCACTGTTATGACGGTGAGGAGTCAGCACCTTAATGAATGAAACTAGTTGTTAATAGGATAAATAATTTAGCAGCCATAAACCGCTGAATAATTCACAAGTATAATGTACAGTTTGGGCTTGCTGGGGATCTTGCTGTACTTTAGTGTATACTATACAACTATATAGTACTTGCCTCCCTGAAGGTTTAATCAGAGATACAAGGGACTATGGATGCTGGTTACATCATGTTTCCCATGGCACTGCTGTGTTGTAACTCCACTGGCACTGTCCATGGAAACAGCCAATTGGGAAGATGTTTGTGTATGGCTGTGTAAGCATGTAAATGTGGTCCTTGGTGTGTTTGTCTGCATTTGCATGTATGTGTGTGTGTTCTATCGTTGTTATCCTCTTTACTCACTTGAGGTCTGCCCCCTCTCTCTAATCCCCAGAACACACACCCACACCCGACAGAGGAAGAGCACGGGGGAATAATTGAAGAACAGACGGCCGTTAGAGAAATCCAGTGATTCTGCCACAGGGTGAAAACTGAAAGAGTCAAATCTGTGAGGGGGAGTATAACTGCGCAGTATGGAGGCTCTTGTTAGGAGGATACAGCTGGAAAAACATCACAGTGTAGCAGCTGCTTCATTTGATTATGAAAGGAACATCGCTGTAAGACCATCCAAAAACCCACAGCCCATGTTTCTCCCTAATTGAAATTAAAAAGACTTTTCACAAATGTTGCCTAAGTTGCGCAAACATTTAGTTAAGGCTATCGGAAAAACGACGTCAAAGGTGGACAGTGGTTGTGAACTAGTGTGAATATATGTGGTGATCAGCAATGTGGATTTTAAAGGTTTTCATTATGACATTAGTCATTTGAACCCAGGAGAAAAAAAATATATTCAGGATTAATGAATATGTTTTGTTTTGCAGGTCTCAAGGCAGTGCACACTTAATTATTTACACAGCACTGTATGTGCATGTGGTAGGCGATTACATTCCCCCAGCTGCTATTGTAATTCAGGTATTTCTTAATTTCGGGAATTTCCAACGTACTTTCTCAACAACATTTTATTTTATTGGTTGTACAACTGTAGCTGTAGGGGAAGGGAATTACTGACAAGCAAGTCTCGAGTGCTTCAGCTCTTTCCTGTCAAGATGTCAGAATCAATGCTTTACCCTCTAAGACACCGAGTTCAAACTCATCTCAGGCAGAACCCACCCTGCGTCCTCTCCGTCCCGTCGTTTCTGACTCTCCCTTTTGGTCAAGTTTGTGAAATTGAGCTACACTATGCTGGAAAATGCCCCTTTTTGCTCTCCATTCTGTAAGTGTGCATATATTTCAAGTGTGAGTAAAACCTGCTTTTTTAGCATCCATGGGAATTAATATGTGAAGATACGTGTTTGAAAAACACTTCTGCATGAGTTCAGACTCTTACGGTTTGTTTACTAGACAACATGCAACATAAAAATGTTTATTTTGAAAAGCCACATCCGGAAACATCTCCACACTGACGCCGTTTGAACGTCAGAAGCTCTCGCTCTCTTTACCTACAGTGCTCGGCGGCCGTCTCTCGACCGCACCGACGCTACCTCGCGCGCGGGCAGTTGAGCACATCCTCGCGCTTTGGAGGAGACACAGGATTTGAGAAGAGGAGACGACACCTCAGCATCTCGACAACCATGCGGAGACTCCGGGTCCCTTTCGCGCTGTTCTGGCTGATGTGGGGTCAGTCCTGCGCCCTCGGGGGGAAAGGTAGGCAAAGAAAGAGCAGATATAGAGAGACGGGGATTGGTTCCTCGGCTTTTATAGCGGCGGAGTTACACAACTTGGCAAGTCTGTCCCACAACTTCCCAGATCACCAGAAATGTTTATCTTCCATCTGCCAAGTGCGGCGGAATATGAACGATTTTAATGGTGCGTTTTTTCTTTCTCGCTTCGCTTCCGTCATCGTGCACTTAACCACACAGGTGTTCAGTTTGGCTGGGAGTGACATCGAGCAGACTTAGTGTATATAACAATAACAAATGCAAACTCTGGGTCTAATATCTAAGATCGTCTCACATTAATCAGTGAGAAATGTTCGGGTCGTTTTCGTGGTTCGTTATGCTCCAATAATGACTGAGCCGTCTTTAAACACAGGGATGAGAGGAGGAAATGCATCATCGCGTCAGTTCTAAAAGCCATAAATATTCAATTTCCAAGTAATTATTATTTACCCTGCTTTAGCTGGAGAAATGGCTTTAGTGATACATCAAATATGCAGTCAGTCTTTTCACTGTGGTCTGAATGGTTAATTGGTTAATCATTGAAGTTCTGTTTCAATTATTTAACATACCACCGAATTTTGAGCAGAGCTAAAAAGGCCTATGTATGTGAACCTTGGAGGTTTCTGGGAATCTCTGATTTGTATGTATTCTGTCTGGGAGGTACCTTACATTCGATTAACTCTATCTACGGTGGTTGTGTTTCTGGCCATGATCGTATGGTTGGTCAGTGATCTGATTTCTGCGTATGATAATGGTTAGGTGCTCGGGGAGAGCGGCCATGTGTCAGGGCTTCGTGCTACCCTTACATCTCTCTCCCCTCGCCCCTCCTCTCTTCTGCCTCGCTCGCTCACATGGACAAACGCACTCGGTGCCAACTGGTGTTGCCTGCGAAGGGCAGCAGAGGTTTACAGCGGCATTAATTTGGTCTCTGGAGTGAGGACACTGAGCTAACTGGCCCAGTCTGTGCTCTACCAACCGGTGTCATTATTTTCCCTGTTTATGTAAGACCTCCATGGCCCAGGGGCCAGAATGAAACCTAACCGGGTCTAGGTGGCTGTTTAAACGTCATCCTCTTTTCTGTATGAACATAAATGAGCGATTTGATTCATTTTTCATAGTGAAGAAGCGTACAGCGATTTTACCTTTTTCCCAGCTTGAACCAGCGTCGACAGCCCTGAACTAGCACAAAGCAGCTGGGTAGTAAATGTGTGGGTAGTTGCTTCCAGTTAGTGTGTATAGAGCTACTTCTTGTGTGATTTTGTTTACGAGCCTCGTGAGCTCAGGAGAGTACAGAAAATACTGTGCACCAAATGAAGGTCGGCTGCTGAATACCTTTACATAAGGATTCGGGGAGCGAGACCAGAGCAGCTGAATGCCGAAGAACACAGGCCGAGAAGATTCAAGGGACGCCGAAGGAGAAAAACGGAGGAAGAAAGAAGGAAAAACAAGATCAGATTTATGGGCGTCTTTTCAACAGAGCCGTCGAGCTGCATTATCCTCGTCAGAACATAAATTGTGAAAGCGATGTGGAACGCAGAGGCATAACTCAGGTTTTCCTCCTCTGTGCAATGACTGGTGAAACAATGTCTGGCGGGAACTCTCCTCGTCCCGTCGCTCTTCTCCTCTTTACTGTCATTCGGGCCCTTTCTGTCGCCTCTCTCCTCGCTCGCATTTCGCTCCCCGTCTCTCCCTCTCTTTCTTCTTCTGACTCGGCATCACTCTTCGCGGCTCCACTCGGCTGAGTCGATGCCATTCAGGGGGCAAATGTCACACCGAGACGTGTTTTCGTCATTCTCCTCATTTCTTGTTGTAATACCCAACGCGGCTGCTGCTCTCCCTCCTTCTCCACAGCTCTGGGTTCAATCCTCAAGTTTTTCCGGGCTTAAGTGAGATGTATCCGTGTTGTGACAGTTGTCTTTCTGTCCTACTTTGTCTTGTTTCCTCGCTTCCATTTATTTCCCTTCACCTTTTCATAGCCTGTCCACATTTTGTGCCTTTAACCCTGATGTAGTGGCTTCACCTCTCCACCTCCAACCCTTCACTTTTTCTTTTGCAATGTTTGTCTTTTTGTGGCTGACAGGATATAGAGGTTACAATTCAGTGCACTGCTATATATTGTTATTTTAGCTTTAAATCAAATTTTTTTTGTATAAACAACGCATACACACACTGCAAAAAGCCTTACACACCCAGAATGGCAACAACGTTTTAAAAACTGGCTGAACCACGTTTGGCAGCGAATACCTTAAGCAAGTGCTGCAGCTGTGGCCTAGACCTACACAACGTTCAACCATCCTTCCTCACACAGCTGCTTCAGCTGAACATCTGGTGCCTCTTGAGGTTATTCCACACGATCTGTCTCGGTTTGAGGTCTGGGCTCTGACCGGGCCACTCCAGAGGCTCGTTTTGCATCCCCACGGCTGTTCTGTTGTTCCTCCTGCATCACGCAGCGTCTTCTGAGCTTGCGGACATCCTTCCCTGACCGTGATGCTTGTCAAGGCAGAGTGACCGTTTCTCTGCAGAGGAGGAGGCCTAAGGTGTGATCTGTCTTCCAACACCAGTGCGAATCGCTTCACAGTCATCTACAGCTAAGATCAGCTGATGTCAACGACACACGTCAAAAGCCAGGTGGAACAACAACCCACCTACGGGAGAAGATTTAAGTGCTAACAGCGTAATGCTCCACGGTACATAAAGCTGCTCGCCCAGCCAGTGAGTCAAAGAAAATGCAAACAGTGAAAGGTGTATCCCTCAACTCAGACAAACAAACAGCTGGTCCAGGTTGCAGAACATTTTCTGAAATCCCTCTTTTTTCCACCGGTGCACACGCACGGCCATGTGTTTTTATAAGTAGGACATTATGGAGCCTGTGATGTCGTTCTGTCTCCGTGAGGCCTTGTCATATGGTTGCACTCTGTGTTTTGCTTGGCTTACAGGCTGGCTGTCAGCTGTTCCTTGACTAGTCAGGCCTTTCATGCATTCATCAGACTTTTTTCAATGCTGTTTCAAGTGCTGACTTTCATTTGGTGCGTTTTACAGAAGCGGTTGTGTTTTTTTGTTTTTCCAGCACAAACACAAGCACTGAGTGTACATTTCACTGAGATCGACTGGTCAACTCTTTTTAACGAACGCAGATAATGAGAGCTGCTTCTCATATTAATTAAAAGAAATTGCAGCCTTTTGTGGTGACGTAATTGCTCAGGCTGACTGTGATTGTGATTAGATTGATTGTGCAGCACTATTCACACTGTTTCATCTGTCCACAGCACATCTTCCTGGTAGTGCTGTGGAACGTCAAGGTGGCCTTTGGCAAACCTTGTGCGCTTGCTGCGCTGGTGTTTCTGATCATTGCCACAACTGTTTTGTGGTTGGCTCATGAGCAGACCTATTAATCAGCTCTAATGAACCCTTCGCATGTCTAGGTGTTACTATAGGGCCTGTTTTCATCTCATTGAGCATTCTGTGTTGTGCATTTGTAGCCATCTTGGCAGCGAACCCGCTCTGAGAGTAGCTGCAGTACAAATCGTTTACATTTATAGACAATATGTCCAACTGTGGTGTGATGACTATCTGAACTCTCTGAGATGACTCTGTAAGCCAGTCGTGCTGCATACAAATCAGCGCATCTAGACTTTAGGTCTTCTAGGATCCCGCTTGTGTGGGTCATGGTTCACGTCAGCTGATGCTGCTTGTGAGTTGCACGCTGAGTGTTTATATAAAGCAAGGGATCTAAATCACACCTAATTTCTGGTTTCATTGATTGGACCCCTGGTTTGCTAACACTTGGCTCTAGTTGAGCACCGTGTTGTCATCACTGCTCCATCACCTCTCTGGGTGTTGAATGTGTTTCCATCCTGACTGTTTGCATTGGCTTAATACTTGCTGAGACTTGTGACAGGTGAACATCAAATCACCTTTCAGGAGCAATTTATGCTCAAAACCAAGACATTACAAACGGTGCCATTACTTTTTTGGTGACAGTGTATGCAAATGAGGGTAGATATGCTAGCAAATGCCCTAATTTGGATGTTAATTACACAGCACAGCTAATTATAATATGTCTGATGAAGCGTAAGGTGGAGCAGAGGAGTGAAATGAAGGGGCTGCCATAGGATGATCAATGTGTGGTGCTGAGAGAATGAGTGGGTTTGGCTGTGTGTGAAGGAGAAAGATGTTTGTGTTTAGGGCTGTGTTTACAGCAGTAATGCACCAGCTGGTCCAATGGCCCCGGTGGGGTTTTCTGGTCAGCTCTGCTCGATATGTGGTGGATAAACATCGCAGACAGTGCTGACTTGTGAGAGACCTTCCCGCACTCGTCCCCGTTCTATCTGACTCACAAACTATCTGAGTAAACACTTTTGTTATTTTTTAATAAAGACACACATAGGTTCCCCTTGAAGATTTGCCAGGTGGCTGTCGGTGAATTAGTGAGTTGAAGCTGCAGAGGAGGCAGAGAGTGAGAGAGGAGACACATGGGTGGACTTGGAATAATAACTGGGGGGACTGGTTATGGGTTTAAGCGTGTTTGTAGTTAGCAGACGGAGACATTGCATGCTAACATTTCAGCTGATTTTGTGTGTTCATATTTATATAAAAATGGAAATATTTGTTAATAAATTAGATTCATATTCGATGGCCTCTGAACACCTCTGGAGGTCTAGTGCTAGTGGAAAGTTTTCTCTTGCCTTTAGTGCATTTAGTGCAGTTTGTAAAACTACCAGTGTTGAAAATGTCTTGTCCTCAGTCAGAGTTCAGCTGAACGGAGCCGCGCTGTCAGACTGACCCGAGGGGCCGAGCTCCGTGTCCCACGAGCCGGTGTCAAAGTGTCACGCAGGCGTCGCAGTGCTTTATTAAACAACAGGCCGCGGTGCGTCGCGACTTATGATGAAGCCTTAAGTTATGAAGGCATGCGCCGCTGCTCACTGTTTAATTACAATTCTAATACAAACTTATTAGCCTGCTGTGTATTTGCACAGCTAATAAAACGTGTTAACATTGTAGTGCCTGTTCAGTTCCAACCAACTCCAATGTAGGAAATACACACAGAAACACACACACACACACACACACACAAAGCTCTTTTCATGTTACCGCAAACTCGATTGAGTCATCTCCTTGATCTCCTTTGAAGCTGTCCTGTGTGGGTCTCTTGTAGTCAGTCCAAAGCCTGACTATATGCTTTGAAATGGCTTTATATTTGATTTTTTATTGCTTCTGATTCCCTCTCATAGTAACCATGAAAGAAGCATGTATTTTCCATCTTGAGATGGGTTTGTGCAGATGTTTTACAACCACAGGACTGTGTGAATATTGGAGGGGTAGGCTACAAAGTGAAACTACATAGTTCAGTATCACTGGTTCCGTGGCAAGACATGTCAAACAAAAGACTTTCAAGTTTTCTAAAATTCTGCCTCCAAGGCTGAGCATTAGTCTCAGTGTGTGGCTGAAAAATACGTTTTTCGGGACAACAAAGAGCAGGTTGAGAGGAGACTGAGCGTAACGGTGTGTTTGTGTGGTATGTTTGCATGCACGCGTTGACTCATGCACCTGCTGTACTTGAAGCCACAGTCGCTGCTGAGGAAGAGACAGATCACGCTGGGGAGGGAAAATGAAAGCTCGTCCTCAGGAAGGAAGGTTTTAATTTTCACGAGTCATCAGTCGGTCGAGTTATCGCTGCTTCTCTGTCTGTCGATCTTCCCGTCTCTTCTTCTGTGACTCTCTATCTAACGCCCCACCTGCTTCTGTCTGTGTCATTGGCTTTGCCGCTGTATTCTGTGCCCCTGCTGGCAGCGGCACATGAGATATGCGGTTCAGATGTGCAAATATTGCTTCTTCTCCTCTCAGCTCACTTCCATATTCCCATCTTCTCCTTTTATAAAGCTGCCAGTCTGTGGCTCCACCACACAACAGCGCATGGCTTCACCTGCCTCGATGCCCTTCACGTCTCCTCTTTTGTCCTTTTCTTCTGCCCTCGTTACTCTGTCTCCTCTAGTGGTGCATTAATAAATCATTGAAATGCTGTGGTGTTACTGTGTTATGATGTGACATTGCAGCATGCAGATGTGTTTGTGTGTTTATGTACCTTTTTATCTTTAAGTGAATAAAAGACTGGTTGTGCAGAGTCACTCAAATTCAGACATCAGCTTCTTTATGCTTGTTGGGCTTAGACTGCATTTATTCAACGACCCATTTAACTTATGTTATATATAAGTTGCTGAGGAGTTTTTAATTTCTTTCCAGAGTTGGTCGTTTTTGGAAATCTTCTTGTGTGGACATGATTCTCTGACACCAGTGGGAACAAGAGGGTCTGGTTTATTTTCTGTTCTTTCTCCTGTTCTTGGTCCTTTACAAAAGTGGATTTAAGGGCAAAGCACACTTTCTTCTTTTATCTTTGTAGTGGCGTGTTCTTTTTTTTCTTGCTTACTTTGCTGTGTCCTTGCACTTGGCTTAAAATGAAAAGGCACATTAAAAAGGCTCTCTCTGGTTTAAATATGTTGAGTTGATTTCATTTGGCTGTTGCAGGCGTCTACTGTAAATCAAGTCAAGATGGTCTGATCGCTGTGGTTGGCATGTCTGTGTTCTCACGTACACAGTGCCAGGCGTCGCACCTGCGGAAACGTCGACATTTCAGTCACTAGCTACCATTTACAGGAAGACTTT
Source organism: Macropodus opercularis (assembly GCA_030770545.1). Classification (NCBI taxonomy): domain Eukaryota; kingdom Metazoa; phylum Chordata; class Actinopteri; order Anabantiformes; family Osphronemidae; genus Macropodus; species Macropodus opercularis. The sequence goes on from CM061105.1 coordinate 6,229,373, forward strand.
AATTTGTCTTGTGTGTCCATATAAAAGAGGAAATGTTGGCGTAGGGCTGACAAGGCCATTTACACTGAATTTCCATGAAGCAGGTAATGTGATTGTGAGTCACCTACTGCACCACATGTTTCCCTGATCATAAATTTAGATGTGTCACAACAGAACCTCAATTTCCAATTTGTAATTTACTCCCTGGCTTTGCCTTCGTCTTATTCCATTTGCAGTGTTTTTGATGTATGGCCTGTTGCTGCCCTCAGACTCATTTGCCCCTCTCCTACGTGTGCTTTTCCTTTATTCTCATCCGACCTTTAAACCAAAACCCGACTACTGGAGTTCACGTTGCTGCTCAGCCTCTATCAAGCTTTTTAGCTCACAACCTCTCTGCTTTCCACTTTGTCTCTCTTTCCCTCTTTGTTTCTAAAGAATGAGCAGTATTTTACCACCCACCACTCTAGCGTCAGCACGGCAACATTTCCCATCAAGCCCATGTCAAAACAAATAAGTTTTAATTTTTACTTACTCTAGTGTAATGACATTTTGTGTTTATTTTACTCATGGTCCACAGCGTTTGCTATTACAACTCTGTTCTCTGTCAGCAAAAAATCCTATTAATCTTTCTGCAGATTCAGCACAGCCTGATAATAGTGTTTACCCAGTTTTGTTTGTCTCATTATTGTTAATCGATTGACATTTGTCATTCCAGGCACAAAATGAAACATACCTTTTATCAGCAAAAGCTCGGCCAGTTTCGCATTCTTATACACAAAATCGTACAAAGTCATGCACATATCTGACAGCGGTTTCCTTGTCATTGCTGCGAGGTGGTAAGGAAAGACTGAGAAAGATGAGACAGCACATAGTGTACACACTGGTTTGTATGTTGAGGGGATGCAGTGTGTGCATGTGTGTCTGAGCTAATTGTTTTATTGAAAACATTATTTATGAACAAATACTAATTTCTTGTCATCCATTCCTTTCTTGGTTTCTGCATATGTTTGTTAGATTCTGATTTAGTTAAGTAAATAACTATAAATACTGTTTCCCAAACTGTGAGCAGCAGATGATTACATTTGTGTATGTTTTTTGAAATGTCTTCTCGTTAAATAAACAAGGGTTCGAAAAGCCAGTGAGACAGAAGAAATGTCAGTCTACCAAACAAAAAGCCTAGAAAAAAGATATTTCAAGTAAGAATATCCGCTACAGTCTACCTGTCACAATTAACCCATGACTGAACTGTTGAATTTCTATTAAAATGCCAAGGCTTTGTGTGCGGATTTCTCATATAACTCTGACACTTTTCCTCTGTAATTATGCTCAGTTTCCTTCAAAAGCTGACAATAACTTTATTGTGTCGAGCTGAAAAGACAGTGGCACCAAACCAGCACATCAGAGCGGAGCGCAAAAATGAATGTTGATAATTGAAAATAAGAAAATACATAAAACAGTCTTCTGGCTGTCGCAACACACTGTTCATAACCTCCCAAGACTAAATAATTTACTTTATCAGAACAATATAGTAACAGAAATGTGCTCTGCTACCAGATTATGAAATGAGTAAATTCAACTTCACAAGCAATAAAGCTTTAAAGCTTTTATTTGACCATTTCAGGGCGTCCACTGCCAACACTGACTATCTTGCTAATGTATGTTAGACGTTTATAAAGCAATAAGTCGAAGTGGAGCACATTGCGATGATACATTTGTCAGTTTTGAGCCAGTAAAACACTTTGCTGAATATCTGTTTTTATTCTCCTGTGTGTGAACCTGTGATTACGCTTTATTACAAGAGATCGAAATATTGTGAGTGGTTTGTAAAGCGAACTCAGAGCGAGGATGGGTAGAGCTACGGAGAGGTCACAGATGAAATGCCCACAGCGAGAGAGAGTGGAAGTGAGTAAGAGAACACTGATCACACTGGTGATGTATTGGTTTGGGATGTATTAGCATTAAAACACATCATCAATCCTTTCTCCTTCCCCCTCGCTCCTCTGTCCTGTGAAACTGCTCACCCATTATAATTTAGCCAATGTAATTGGCCAGAAAATTGCTCTCAGTCGCCGTCAGAATTAAAGTGCTCCTGTTAGCAGCCACGGCGACTCCTGGACAGTATATAAAACTGACATAGTGAGGTTTGATGTCACCCGCTGTGGAGAGTCACATCTTTTCCCCTTGTTGCCTTTGTCCTACCATCTCAAACTCAAGGCTACTGTCTACCTACCAAAGAGAAGGTTGTCCGGGTATGTAAAGTGATTTAGTTTGCACTAAACGTCGGGTTTACAGCAGCTCACTGGCTGGTGGTTATAAAGGCTCTGGTTAGGGAGGAAATGATCCTCCAATGCACCAGGTGGCGGTTTGTTTGTATGAGTTGTCCCAAAGGGGAAGCAGACCTGGGACAGCAGGTATACAAGACAAGGTAAACAAAGCAGCACGTGGCATGTGTGTCCCACTTTTTCATCAAGACGCACAACTACCGTTATGCTAACACAGCAAAATCCTTTTATTAGACCTAAAATATTGACCGAGGGGAGACGGTTATGGGTGTTTATTAGAACCGTCAGTGGTGCTGCACTGAACCTGCATCTGTCTCTCGGTTTCCAGCTGTGACGGACCCGACCTTGCTCTTCTGCGTGTAATGCCTGTCTGCCTTTATGTGACACAACCGTGATGCCTACCTCATTCATACCGTCGCTACCTTAGCTGCTCCTTCCCTCGTGGCTCTTACGTGGCATTTTTTTCTTTCTTTCCTCGTGTGCAATTATCCGCGCACACACTCATTCACTTAGCAGCTCCTCAGCCTGTATAATAAGGCTGCTGTCCTCCCCAGTAATAGGGATCAGCTGTGAGTGGTGCGGCCCGAGATGGCAGCTCCACAAAGGATCAGACAGATGCCTACGAATGAGACAAATCAGGGAGAAGATGGTCAACTTACTCATCTTGTTAACCCTTCGACCTTATCCCTCTTCCCTCGTTTTGAACTGCAGACTCAGTAGGATTGCTCACATTGCTAGTAACGAGGCCGAGATGCCATACAATATTAAAGAGCTACGCTGTTTACCTCTCAAGGTGCTGTTTGCCTTTCAACCATCATTGCTTTATTTAGACAGTAGCCTAGAGGAGCAAAGTGAAGGGGGAACACTGGTAATTGCTTGAGAAGTCGTGACAGGAATTCACCCTCCTGGATTTTACCAGCTGTTACAGGAATTCTGTTGACTACTTGGTTTTATTGATCAGACGCTTTTTATTTTTACTTGTGTGTTACTTTGGCTGCTTTTGAGAAATGAAGACAATGTTTTAGCTATTGCAAAAAAAGAAAAAAAAGTGGTGCAACCAGCTGCTTTGTTATTGCAGAATATGTAAGTCATCCCTGTTGTCAGATATTGATTTTTAGAAGAAAAGTGATGATAAACAGTGTTTTCTTTTCCACCTTTATCCCTGTGGTAGATTAGAACAAACTGCTGAGAATAATACGTCTTGGCTTAGTATTAAATTCTGAAAATGCCCTCCACACTTTTCTAAGTTATGACACTGTGGAAGTATAACCATAATGCTCTTAATATATCAAATTCTCCCCGTGTTGCATCGTAAACACCCAGTAAACACATAAAACAAATGCCATGAAGGAAATATTTTTCCAGATTCAACAAACCACTGAACTCAGTGTTGACTTGTCCATTGTGATCCAGTGATCGTGGCTTGACATAATTTGTCGTGGCTGCCTTCTACTGTCATCAAGCTAACTAGCATTAAAATGTCTCATGCACAAGTGTCCCCGTGTCCTTCCTGCGGCGTCTTGAAGTTGAAAGGAAAAATAAAGGACAGAGATGCATCAGAAAGCACAGGAGACAGAAAAGAACCGTGGGCTAGATAAGGAGGGGGCAGAGTACAGACAGGGGGGAGAGGGCGCAGGAGGCAAGGACAGAGGAAAGGATAAAAGAAAGAGAGGGGCAGAGATGAAGAAATGCCGTGACACAAAATGAAGGAAGATAAAGGGAGGGTGCGGTGCGGCGATGTTTGCCATCGACACTCATTGTTCGGTGGCGTGAGCGGTCGGCAGCAAACCCCAAAGTGATTCATCATGATTATGTGTTGGTAGGCAGGTAATGTCACAGCAGGCAGGGCTGGGCATACCTGAGGCGGAGGCTGCTTCTATTTCTGGGCATCTGTCTTCGCCAGCCAGCGTCTCGCTGTGCCCTCTGAGTGTAGCGGTTGTGTTTAATTTTGTGTTGCTGTCATATCACACGAAACCTCGGCGGCTAATTGAAAATGTTTAATTGTCAAACGTCCGTTTCTTTCTCCATCTGCTTGGCACCATCCCCTCCCCCCGCATCCCTCTCAACATTCTTTTTATCTTGTGTTTCTCTGACCTCTCCTCTCCATTTGCTGTCATTTCCATCCTTGATCATTTCCATGTTTGTTTCTCACTTTTCTGATCTCAGTCAGTGACTTTTTGCCTCCTGCTGCACAGACACAGTTCAGTGTCATGTGTCCATCCTCCTCTAATGCACGGTGTAGTGCTGGGAAGTCTAAATGATTGATGACTGCCTCTGTGGCGTGTCTTCCCTTACTGCTGTCCCGCCATGAATATTGTAAAGGTTATGGGTTTTCTTGCCTCAAAGTCCAATTCTGTTCATCAGCCAATGGTAACTAGTTTGAAGTTGGAAGGTGGATGTTAGGTTGTTGAAGAAAAAACTTTTAGTAGAAGCGAACCTACCAACCCTAGCAGTGACCACCCCTGGCTAATATGCTGTTGCTCCTTCATCCCCTGCCAAACCAGCTCCAACCTGCCGAGACTGGACCCCCCCAAGCCTCAAACTGCTCTTTTCTCCTGACTCACTTCTCTGTCTAATATATAATATTGTGTAACCTAAACCCATTTCTTGTTACAACAGCTTTGAATCATCTGTGAGTCGCCACATACATTACTGCCTCTCGGTGTGACCGTTCGTTTATAGTGTTCCACTGCTATTATATACCATTATGGTAATTTCACACTGTGGTTCCACTTTTTTTAATTGCTGTTGTCTTTAACTCGCATATACTGTATTAATGGCCTTTGTTTGCAATTTGTTTGTGGTTGTGGTTCCCCTTGAGTAAAGATGTTTACTCTGATGACATTCAGTATCTGTGGGTGATTGGATTCCACAAATATATACGACCTGCGTCACTGTGCACTTTTTTTCGAGGTTCCCTGTTTTCCGGCTAAAGTATATCGCACCAGTGTGGCGGGGGCGGGTCCCAAGACAAGGTGAGGTCATCAGAAGGTCACTCACGACCCTGATGACGTCATCGGTTCTGTTGGCGCGTTATAATACTGCTGCAGTGCCTGCTATGCTTAAACCACGGAGGCACAAAGTCATGATCATAATTACCTGAGTGGCAATGCATATTACTGGGAAGTATTAGGATGTTAGTGCGCTGCTACTGTATGTGCCCTGAGGCTCTGGAATACGATTACCTGCCTGCAGTGTTGCACTGTCAGCATAACCTCAAAGCAAACAGAGCAGAACCTCATTTATGTGTTATTTTATATCGACGCGGTGCTCGGATGACGGTGTAGGAGCCTATGTAGCATGGCCACATGTAACCTAATGTCTGTGCTATGTGCCTTCGCTTTTGTATCCGTATGATTTGCTGTAGTTTGGTTCTGTTCAAACAGCTGCAATCAACACGTTTTCACCCACACCTAGACTTTCATTAACACTGAAAGGCTGCTCGTTGTCGTGGGGTAACACTTACTGCAGGTCGCTTGTCTTTTCAAATATGTTATAGCCTAATGAAACGTAACTTGTAAACCTTTACCTTGTTTCCGTAACTTGTTCGTCTGTGAAGCTATTTATAATATTGTAGTTTCCACATTTCCTCCATCTTTGGGAGTCTTAGCCTGAAAATGTATAAACTCATAAATCAGAGTTTTAATACAGGAAGCCCAGTGTTTAAAAACAACTTTGAAGTTATTAATTTCATATGGAATTAAAAACCCTATCGCCCCGCTTTTATTTTTTGTGAACAGAAGAAGGCATCATTTTATTCCCCCTCCCTGATAATGGCATCATTTCATTACAAACTGTTAATGGGCCGTTTGGACATGAGAGTTGTTGTGGAGCGTTAAAAGGAAGCGGCTGTGATTACCTCGATCACAGTCATTTCACCGAACAATACGTCTGTTTTCCCTGAGAGCCTCTGGTCAACAAGAGACGTTAATGGAGCCTGTTTACTCTAATGCTTGGGTGACGGGGGTGACAACCGTCAGATGAATAGCTCATAATCACTTAAATATTGCCGGTCCCTCTTCAAATGCTGCTGCGTTCTGTTCAGGCTGGGAGCTCGCAGTTGCGTAAAGTATGTGTATGTATTCTGTATGTTTTACAATGTATTTGCTCCTGCGAGGCCTTAGCAGTGGGCTACGCTGAAAGGTAAGATGCCATTTTATTGCGTTCAAGTGTTTGATTGTTCATGGGGGCTGTGAAAAGATATTTCTTATTAAAATTCATTAAAAAGGAATTAAAATGAGCTTAAGACAGTTAACACACTGCTTTGGAAGCATGAAAACAATTTGACAACCTTCCTGATGGCTTTTAAAGTTTGGTTTCTTGATACCATTGTCTGATTTGATTGTTGTGTAGCTTCTGTGTTTTAAGGTCAGATTTGGGCAAGTTTCAAGAGAAACCGCCAAACCAATCGCGTTGTTGTCTTCCATTCTTCCTTCTTCCTGTGAGATTCCGGCGCCGTCCTGCAGTATTAAGTAAAATGTCGACAGGTAGCAGCGAGGGAAGGGAGGAAATTGACACTGAGCTTTCAGCAATCCTTTCGCTGAGTGATTCTGTTTGGTGATGGCGTTGGATGAAAAGCGCACATACCTACCGACAAACCACGCCAACAGTTTACATCACGCCTCACACGCAGGACCACACAGACCGGCTGGCAGGTGGTGGGCAGACAGAGCCACAACAAACTCTGAGAGCGAGCGAGAGAGAGAGACGGCAGCCAATGTTTGACTTTCAAAAGAGCTTGCAACAACAAATGCGCATAAATACTGGCACACTTCAAGGAGAAGAATTCCCATTAGAGTGATTTGGGGGCAGTAATTGCTTCCCGGAGACAAAGATAATTAAAAATAAAATTAATTGCATGCCATTTGTGGGAAATGGTAATTAATCCTGAGTTTTGATCTAATATCAAATAGTCTTGTGGAAAAATCTTAAACTCTTGGGTGAATAAACTTGCAAAGTGAAACCAAAACTGTAAAATATACAGATGTACAGCACTTTGCTTGTGTATTCAGCAGATTCATTTAAATACTGTCCTGAGCATCGTGTGGTTTGTTAAAGAACTGAAGGTCTGAGTCATTGTGCCTGATGTGTGTGGAGTGACTTCTAAACTCTCTGCATCGCTTTGTGTTTTTCTCCCACTTGCTCTTTCTCTGCTCTGACACGAGATAAGAGTAAAATACATTATCGGACCACTGAGTGATTTCTGATTTGATTTCATTGGAAGAATGAATCCCGGACGCAAACAGCCTGGGAGAGAAAAGGAAATAATCCTTCGCCTCTTCTTTCTCTCCTCTTGCTCCTAAACTCTGTTCTCCTTCCCTTTGTCTCTTTTTGTTCCTTCCCCCTGAATAAGTTGGTGGATTTTCTCCTGTCTTGTATCAATAGTTACATTAATGTATCGCTCATTTATTCGCAATTATGTTCTTCCCGTCTTCCTGTATATGTAAAATATTCCATGAACACATTTGTAATGTCTGAAAATGTTATAAAAGACTATAATAGTAATTAATTAAATAACAGCGCATGCTAATTATGTTCTACTACAAATACTCCTGAACAGCATGGAACAAAGTTACAGTAGTGATTATGCTCATCTACTACATCTTACTTCACAACATTCACTTCCTTTCTCTGTATTGATCTGACTAATGGAGAGATAATGATCACGTCAATATAGCTTTGAGCTAAAGTGATTAAGCGTCTGATCGATCACTCCACCAAGCTTTGGCCTCTTACTGTAAAAAAAACAAAACACTGAAAATGTTTTACCTTCATACAAAATAATACAAAATGTAAGAAATGATCATCACTTGTTTCATAATCTTCATAGTACTATTTGTCTGTCTGTCCATCCAGCCATGTTATTATGAATAATTACTCCATTATTATTAATTAGAATCATGATATATCACAGCCTTTACCTCCTGTGGAGCGTGGAGGAGGCTTGGCGGTGTCTCGTTGAATTGGGGAAGCTTTACCTGCATTCTGTCCCTAAGATGTAGACAAGGCACATTTACTGTGATTCATGAGCATCACATGTGGGATAAACATCTCAGCCTGGAACACTTTTGCAGGCGTACCTTTATAATTTTCTGGCTCAAAAATAATGAGATGATCCAGTGCTTCTCCACTGACACTGCAAACACGTGAACGATCGTTTCATTGAAATGAAAAGTTATTTGCAATTTCCCCCCAAAACCCTCCTCCTGACCTTTAAAAAGACACGTGCATACCCTAAACCAATAATGTCTTGGGTTTCCATGTTGTATTTTGAGTTAACTTATTAAAAACTACCAATGAGCTCAGGGACATCTCTGCAAGGATTTCACATTACATACAGAATGTACTTTAATACCTGAATATTGTGCAAAAAAACCTGGAGCCCATAGTAAAAGCAAGTGATATTTACATGTTTTTGTTCCCATTTGCTTGAAAGCCCTTTCTCAGTAAACCAGAGTGCACAGAAATCTGTGGTTCTCTTCTTATTTTAGAAATCCCTTTAAATCTGTGACTTGGCCAAGTAACATGTTTTGCTGCAGCATAGAGTCATTGCTCATTAGAGTGTAAAGTTTCTGTCTTCATTAAAATTTAAATTATTTTCCCCCAGATACCAGTGTTCCATTTTTACTTTTCACTGAGCTATGCATCTTATGCAGCACACACCTTCGCTATCTAGGCCAATGCAACCCCTGGCCGCGGAGTCACTGCGAAAGCCGTATAACAAGGATGCTCACCGAGGAAGCGCAGACACGCGCGCGCACAGTGCGTTGTGCTTCTTCTTGTTTTCTCACAGCAAACCTAGTTTTAATCTAAAACCAAGAAGCGATGAGTTACTAACATGCCGTCGCCAACGGGAAACTAAAAGCCAAACATAGATTGACAGAAACCCATCCGGCATCAGCTGGCGGTGCCACCCGGACACGGCCCATCCCAGTCTGGGTGTGTGGAAATGTGTGCGCGTTTCTCCCAGTAACAACAGAACGTGTTCCTACCCAGGAATAGATCACTGCTGGTTGCGGGAGCTTTATCATCTGCAGGATGTTTACTCAGAGTCGCCCATACACTCCATTAGTCTACCAGAACCTGCAATACATCACAGTGGACTGTAACAACACGCAGGGCAGCCCAATAAAAATGAAAGCAGTGCAGCATGTGTGACATACCAATATTTTAATACCCAGGCTTAGTCCCGCTGGTGTAGTGCTGTGTCTAGATAGTATTGTTTAGTCTCATGATAAGAGTTGAACTAAAACTGTTTCAACCGTAGTTTTTAAATGTTTTGGGCTCGTCACGATCAAAATCTTTACAAGTGAACACCACGTTTTTATTTGTAGACCATAGTTCAACCTCAGGTTTCCAACTTGTAATTTGACTTAAGCATGTGATTGATTATATCTTCTTCAAAAGCCTTTTCCAGTTAGTGACGGAGAAGCCGATAAAATGAGTAAAATCCCAGTTTGCTGGTCCAAGACACAAAAGCTTAACAAAACCGAAAGCAGGGTCTTGATGACATATTTTCATGGGTTCAGTTCTCTTGGCCTTGTGTTAACCACATACTCCAAGCAGCCATAACAAGTAGGAAAACACATTATTTCACACTTACCTCTTCATTGAAATTGCTGTCGTTTGTTTTTAAAGGATTCTATTAGGCAGAGAATGGGGCCATTGTATTCATCTCAACTTACCGGCAGTTTTTATTCCTGCATGAAAAACACCTCCACACACTCACAACTGGCCACACGTACGCCCTCAGGGAGCCAGAGCAGCCGTAAGGTCATATCTTTGAGCATTAGCCTTAGTCAGGAACACAACTGAATGAAAGAAACAGTGCAACTAAAACTTTATTATAGGTAGTGAGAAATCTTTAAATTCAGTGAAAACCATGCTGCTAGAGTTTAATATAGTTTTTTCTTTATAACAGTGCCCTGATTCTTGATAATACTACTGCTGACACTCTTATGATATGATCTAACTATTATGTCCCATAAAAGCATTTGTATATTTAGGAAAGATCTTACTTCTGCCCTTCGTTTTATGCTGACAGCTAAGCTGAGACTTGAACTTTACAACATAATCATATAAAGTTGATGTTGTTACCGTGTCAGACTCTGTTCTAAACTCCAAAGTCAATGTATGCAGCATCTCCTTCACAGTTAGCAGCAAGCTTTACATTAGCTTCTCTCAGTAAATGCCTTGTGTTTGCAGCTCTTCACTAGTTATACTGTTTTAGGTCAGGAGACACGTTTTGAGTCTAAAATGTTCAGTAAAACCGGATCATTTATTGTGTGTAGGTCAAACAGCTTGTTGAGGAAGGTCCCTTCGCTCTACTCTGGGTGTGTTAAGAGGATTGAATACTGCCATCACCCTGGAAGCAGTCGGTTACCTCTAACCCTCCTAGATTCAATTTGTCCAAACCTTCCCAAAAACAAAACCCCTAAATAGCAACAAATAGTAACCAACCTCTCCCCGGGACTCTGCTGGAGCCTGTGTTGGCAGCGGGGCTTTATGAGCGCCGGTGCGCTGTAGGTGCTGCTGCGGCCCACAAAAGCAACATGGAGCCCCTGCCATATGGACACGCCACCTGCAAGGCAAGGTGCTGGGATCTGTTGTGCTGCCATTTAGCCAACAGACAAAGAGAGAGGCCTAGGCATGTTGACCCATTATCTCCATTTGATGATTAGAGCATGTAGAGAGATACAGAATCTCACTACTGCCACACCTCAAGCACCTAACCAAGGAAAGCAATGAATGAATGAATTATATATATGTATCAGTGTCTATATTTGCATGTGATCCTCTAGAAACACATGCTTGTTTGCATCCAAGAGGCGCCTGTTATGTTTGATTTGGGGGGTTGTCCTCTCTTGATCTTGCATCGTTGCTCTCCCCTCATGGCCATTGAAATCAGTGAGTGACACCGGCAGCCTCTGGGCATCAATAAGCTGCTGTCTGAACTCCGCTGGAGCGTGACTCACCATCGGCTACAAAACTTTAAAGCTGCTTTAAAGCATTGATAAGACGCAAGTAGGCGTGATCGCAATAACCGCTCGACAAGTATCGTATTTAAAATACGTTAATTACACGCAGGATTTAAATATGCATGAATGGGAATTAACCGAATAATGAACTGAAGAACTAGAGGGACAGAGAGAATTAAAACAAAAGCCAATATGAAAAAAACAATGACAGATCCAAGGTTGTCTGCTTGTTGGAATTTTGGTCAGACAATTCATCCTGGATGAACGTATGCAGAGCATTTGCAGCTTAAATGCAGATGAAGGCATACATATTCATTTAGTCATGTTCAAAAGTATTTGCGGTCATTTAAAAGTAAAATATAGTGAGAGTCTTCTCGCAGCAAATGTGGACATGGACGTCTGTCCTTTTTGCTCAGCGTGGACAGTGTGAGTGAACCACGTGAGCTGGTGAATGTGCAGGGAAGGCTGAGTGCTCGAAGAAACAGTAGAGGCTGACATTTATTTTGGCGGAAAAAGGATCATACACATCACACTAATGCACAAATCATTGCTCGTGGCTGTGACGGATGCAGCCTTCGCAGCAGCAGTGTAGCACAGAAGACGGTAAAGAACAGACAGCTGGATTGATAGCGAATAAAAAGAAAATGTAAACAGAAAATCTAAAGAGCAAACTTGACATTGTTGTCTAACACCCAAACACTAAACTTTTCAATGATATGCTTTTAAGCTGATTCGAGATGTCTTAAATCAAAGAGCCAGTGGCGAGCCGCCAGCATGTGAGGGGGTTTTAATTTGCTTTTACGGGTGAAAGATGGAGACATACTGTTGTTATAGCCACAAGCTCTGTAAAGTGTGCACGCGCTGACGTACAGGACGCGGGAAGGTCTGTAAATAATGCAGTGAAGATTTCTGGAATTTGGACTTAAAATGCAAGACGTTGACACTTTCAGCTTTATTTCTGTGGGACGACAGCTATGATGCGGGGATGCTTTGATAATGGCGTCCTCAGTCAGCATGGATACCACACCCTGCCAGAAAGCCATGCGGCTTCCTCCGGGCAGTGACCGTAGTCATTCTCCCTGGTTGGAGATGGACTGTGTGGAAATCATACCTGAATATCTGCAAACACCGATCGACAGCCTGGCCAAACAGTATGGATATGTGCACAGTATATGTTGTATATACCCCCATACTGTTACAGGAGCTCCCTCACTCTTTCCCACTGCCTGTGGTTCTGTCTTAGCAGTTCAGTATGTGATGCTTCTTCACTAGTTTGTCTGGCGTAGTTGGTTCTCGGAAGAAAATCAGCCTGGTCTCTGCACATGAATTCACAAATAGAAATTCTTTCTGGTATGTGTGGCTCATGCTCACAGTGAGACTTTTGCACATACAACATTGCTTTATGTGCAGTATGACTGTACCTGAATAGCAGGACGTGCAGTAGTGTTAAATGGTTCCTTGCCTGTTTTTCCTGTGCTACAGTAAGGCCGTGGTTCATTACAGTTTGATGTCTTTGTATTAACCTGCCTTTGTTCTGCTGTTTTGTGTCCTCACTCCTCTTCTTTAAGTACACGGTTGCCCTTGTGCAGTCAGTTCATTCTTCAGGTGCAGGTGCATTTTGAGGCGATGTCATGTAATTATTCCAAGAGTCAAATAATAAACGATTTGCAACGTAGGACTGTTCTAAGAAACAACGTCTCTAATTTGATGAAAATGACTTGTTGAAAGTAAATCAGTGTTTTTAATGACTTGTTAAAAACTTTATATTATGCAGGAAAATAATCAAAATTCCTTCATGGTGAAATTAACAACTTATTCTTGTGGAAAATATGAAACTAATTAAAAAACATTAAAAAAAAAAAACCTGAATGAGCTACGACTATGAGGAAGTTTGTAATTTATGCTGCTTAGTCCTAATAAATAGGTTTGAAATGTATGTCAGTGAAGGAAATACACAGACCTGTCTGTGATGTATTTGGCAAATTGATTTTCTTTTAATAAAATAGTCTCTTAAATTAGAATTTCTTTGCTTTTGTTAAACTGATGACCACTTTTTCATTGTTCACAAACACAATTGTCTATGATGGGACAGTGATTCATCACACGGGGAGGATTTCCTTGCTCACGGTGAGATCCTCCGTCTCTCTCACTCAGCCCGAAAGGTCAGAGGATGAGAATAATTTTTCAGAGCAATGAGCTTCTTGCTATTTCCATCCAGACTTATGAATCCATCCTTTATCATCTCTAATAAAATTTACCCGGTCTCCCTATTGCATTACTTCCCATTCCCTGTCCGCTCTGGGAGATGACTCTGGGATGATAGGGTGTTATCAGACCACAGCCAAGCCTGGGACAATTATTCAGCCATTAGACCAAGCAGGAAGTCTGATTAGCTCCATCGTCAGGCATCTGCCATCCCACCTGCAGCCAGAGGTCTAAACAGCCTCACGAAGCCCAGAAATGTGTGAGAGAACTGTTGTTATAGAACCAACATACAGCATATTCTTGGACACAGTGTACATATGAGTGTACCTTTAATACTTTAAACGCTTTAGACAGGGAAGATATTTCTTTGAGCTGATGTTGTCAACCAAACGGAGTAAGTCATTGATTTCATTTCAGTGTTTAATTATAGACTTTTTAGGGGCCTGTGAAGCTGCTGAGTTAAACCTGCAGGTAATGAGGTGTTCGGGGCATTTCTCTTGTTCAGCGTTATCTGGTGCAGGTATGCAGGAAGGAACAATACTGTATTATTACGGTGCGTGTTCCAGGGGCATCGGTAGGACTTTACAAAGGTGCTAACTAGCTTCACAACACTAATTTGGTATTCAGCTGGCCAAGCAGTTTCTACGGAAGCTACTCATCTTCCCCCCGAAATGGCCTGGGTGGCTGACAGCAGAGAACCTGCGCTGTAGGTGCTAATGAATGCGTCCACACTTTAATCCATTCCCTGACTGTCTGCCTGACTGACTGGCTTATACAGGCCAGATGTGTGATCAGTTCATTACAGTCGGCTTTTCCGAAAGACAATAAGCGCCGCCTGCGTTTCGAAGAGACCACACCGATCCCTTGCAGTTCTACAATTAAGCGGCAAATTAGCGAGCAGCAGACACGGACGGAGGGTGAAGAGGACAGATGGCGGGGTTGCCACCCATGCTGATGCTGTGTGAGCGCGAGAGTGAGCAAGAGACTGAAAATAGACCGATCAATAAACAGGCTGAAGGAGGCAGAGGACACAAACACAGAGGAGGAGCATGGAGGGAAATTAAGGCCATGGACGCCGCAGCTGCAGAGCAGATTATGCACAGTTTATCCACTTTATTCAGTGAGCGCTCTGTTGTGGGCTATGCTGTCCTAGCCCAGCATATTATTCTGTTGTGTGTCAGCTGAACGCTTTGCCCTCGTGACCTTTGGTGAGACGTCCGTGTTCCATCGTACATATTTTAAAATAATCATCGATGTGCTAGGTGTTTGTCTGTTTAAAAACACTTGGTGAGAACAGGACACAGCTTTTATTTGACAGGCTGACATTGAGAGAATGATATACTACCCATCAGTTTAAACATATAAACACATTATAAATGCTTACATTCATTTCATATTTTAGATTGTCCTAACGCTCTCTCTTCTTGGATTCATCTGAAAGTCACTAGCCCAATGCTATTCAGCCCATAGTCTGCCTTGTCAGGACTTCAGCTGTGATTTGCTGTCTTCTTAATGCGCTTTAGACCATGGGTTGTCTTGTGTAGGAAGAGTGGATAGAGAGTCAATAGGCCTATTAGTGCTGCTACACTTACTGTATAAATCCATAGCAGGCCAAGACGCACAGCCGAGCTGAGAGAAAAGACAGTCCATCATTATTTTAGTCGTTCTGAAAACTAGCCTTAGGTGTGATGAGATCAGATTTCGGTCTTTGTGAACAGACGGTTCTTGAGCGTGTGGTTCCCACTGTGAAGCCCCGGAGGAGGTCGGGTGCTGGTGCGGTGGTGGTCTGCTGGTGACTCAGTCAAAGTTGAGGACATTCCTTAACCAACATGTTTAGCAGGTAACTCCATACGTGGACGTGTTCAGTAACCAGTAAAGGAGAAGGTGCGTCTGCTGTGGATATGTGTGTGAATGATACTTTCATGCGTATACACACACGCACACACAAACACACATTAGCATTACGGCTCTGACCTTCTGCGATAACGGCCCGATGGCTATCTGCTGACCTTACTGTGATAACAGTTTGTCCCCTGGCTTGTTTTCTCTCCCTGTAGTTCTCACTTAATGGATTTCCTAATGTGTTTGTTGTTGAAGTTGGAGATTGCCCGAGCACACAAGCTAGAGAGAAAGTGATAAGATGCTCTGATGAGCGAGTAAGTGAAAGAGTTAATGGAGACGAGTGAGAAAATACGTGAACCGAGATGAGGCCTGACTTAGAGATGACACTTTTGACTGCCTCTTGAAAGACAATGCTATTTTTAATACGCGTTCGGAAAACTAAAAATAACGCACTGCCTGCACTTCTTCAGCTAATTTAACCACACGCGTGGTTTAATTGACAGAACTCTCTCTGCAGTTGTCAAGATTTTGAAAGCTGCAGGACGGGAAAGTGTTCGTAAGCTCCCAGAGTTTAGCTTTTACGTCCTGTAGCAAATGTTAATGATTCATTCTGCTTATGAGTTTACTCAATAGGTTAACTAAATGAATGTCTAAAGATCCAGCTTTCTAAAGTGACCTCATGTGGCCCTAAACTAATAGATGATGCAACTGTGCTTTTAAAACAGATTTAGAAAAGAATGTTTGTAGTGATCCTTTACTGAGACGCCATATTTTCGTATGCTACCAGCCTTGTGCGTTGTTAATTGAAGGTTTAATATATTTTTAGTGTTATGCTAAATTAGTACTCTGTGCAGTACATCACTTTAGGGCTAAATACACACCCAGTTCAAAACCGACGTCCTGACCTGCTTCACAACTACTGCTAATGTTTTTGGAGTCTGTTAGGGCAACAAGAAGAGGATGATGAAAACATGAGAAAGAGGAGAAGTATGTAAAACAGCGAACACATGAAGGGAGAGAGTTTTCAAGACAGCCTACCTCAGGGGAAATCTATGAGTTTAGTCGTCTACCTTGGGAAATTACCTGAAGATGATTAGTGTCTATTGTATTCACAAACGCAGTAGCTGCGAAGGCGCATGAAGCCAGCCATCTGAAAATGAAAATGTCAGAACACACTCAGAAACGCGCCGGGGTGCTCGGTGTGGGCCGACGAGGACACAAACTTCCCCCAACTTGGTCGCTCTGATATCGAAGCAAACACAGGAACGGAGGGAGGTTTGCGCACACGCGGATCCAGAGGAAAAGGAACTCGGGCGACGGGGAGTAGGAAATTCAATTCGATTGTGATCTGATGTACACATTCTGCTGTTTGTGAGTTAAATTAGATTTTAGATTTGTTTTCTCTGTCCCTCCCCTCCATCCCTTACAGTATTAGAGAGGGAGATTTATCTGGAAAGATCTATGGCTGTGCCTGATTGAAGAATCATACTGTGGGAATAGTGGGCAGATGGTAATCTATCAAACAGACAACAAAATGTTTTATTTCTTGTTCTGTCGCCAAGGCACTGAAGAGCAAACATCTATTTTAGCCTCAATTATAAAACCTTTAGTTCATGTGCAGCCTGTCTTCTGTGTTACTGGCTCTAGACTCACGAACATCTGCTCCTGTTTAGTTTAGATTGTTACCAACAGAACTCAATATGTGTTATCGGTTTTTCTTAAATACTTGGCTTTTTCCTATACTTTTGCGCAACACACGTTCATTTCCACGCTTCACTGTGGCTTAAGCATATCTCACGCTCAGTAATTAACGATACAGCAGTAACACCCTCATCATGAAGCAACCGGGACTGTTTTCTCCCAAACTTTTACACAATTACTTATTTTACATGTCAGTGATTATTATTTTTTTTAATGCATTTCAGTAAAAACAAGGCAATAAATAGATGAATTTATTTGAGCTGGTGTTACCTGGTCAGCACCGCAAACCCTCCAACCCCATGGATGCACGAGGTTCACCTCTGCATTCCTCTCTGGTCTGCCTGGCTTGGCTGTCTCTCTACATGGGTAGCGAGCACGAATCACCTGCTGTAAACCTCGGCCATGGTCACTGTTCCCTGTCTAAATTCAAATCAAGAGCCAAAAGCCTGGGGAGGTGTGTGTGTGTGTGTGTGTGTGTGTGTGTGTGTGTGTGTGTGTGTGTGTGTGTGTGTGTGTGTGTGTGTGTGAAGGGTATGAGGAATTTTATATTGACCCAAATGTGAATTTTACCTCCTACACAGGTTGTTGCCTAATTCCACAGAGTGATTTAATCTAATAAACCCATTTCCGGAAAATTTCAGTTCACTCTTATCTGATAAAACACTGCTTTAGCAGTGAATTGTCTTAAGAAGTCATAAATGTCTTACTCCATTTTGCTTTCAGAGTGAAATCAAACATAACTTTGAATGTGTTATCTTCCCTTCTTTCCTTACATAGTTAGCTCAAGCTGAAGTCAGCCAGAGATGGATTTAAAGACCTCTGTGCTGTGAGACTAGCAAACACAGATGTCACTGATGCCTTAAAGCCCCGATGCACCGCTGTGCATATTTAACGTTCAGTTGAATCATCTAATTTCAAGAACCTGACCTCACACCTGCACTATTCTCGTCATTCGCTGCAACTTTGCCGTGTGTTGCTTGTAGCTACAAAAGCGTCTGCCCTCCCCTCGTTAGACTTTATGAGTCACCGGTTCAGTTTTCGGCCTCAGCCACTGCCCACTGCCTCGTACAAAAATGTTGGTGCAAGAAAACCTCCGCCTTGTTGCATTCTGGCCCCGATGCCGTCGTCAAGTGGCTGAGCAGCGGTTTGCACGCGGCCATGCTGCGTGGCCTCCACCAGCACGAGGGTCTAATGACTGAACGCGAAGCCGGTGTGCTGCTGTGTCCGGAGCACAGAATGCAGGCCAAGAACGACGGAGTAGAAAAGCTGCAGAGGTAGCAGCAGCATGAACGCCGGCTAAATAACTTTGTTCGCAGTCACATTACTGTTCCCTTTCTTGTTTATGGTGCAGGAGAAGCCAATTAAAGTGCCAAGAATGCGCAGGACGACTTGGCCCTTCGTTGGCCTTTTATCAGAAAAGTCACAGCCTTCTCCTCAGAGGACCGCTGCACCGACCACCCAGCCTGGCTAAATATGAATAAATAATATAAACACCAGCAGAGAGACAATGGATAATGGGCAACATATCTTCTTTAGGTGTTTCTAAGGATAAAGCTCTAGAAATCTAAAACCCTGAGCTGCTGAAATCAGTGGACTTTAAGTTTAGGCTCTGTTAATTACTGTCTATAGTAATAAAGGAATTTTACAAACCTCCTTCCTGTCACACTACCACTACACTCTGAGCCCGGTTTCGTCTGTCAGCGACCAGGGGAAGCCAATAGAATTTGAGGAGGACGCCCGGACAGCGAGTCAATAACCAGCAGCTGCAAGCTGAGAGGCGGCTGATGCCACGATGTGAGCTGTGAGCCAAGGAGAAATACAGTGGCTTCAAAACGCCTGCGTTCCCTGCGGTGCTGGGAGTCCTCCACCTTAAGCACCGTCCGCCTCTGTGTGACCAGCTTACGCATCACTGACATTGTCTGGCACGTCCTCCTTCTTATAGGATTATTGACTGGCCTTCACACTGTGCTGTGGCCCCGTATTGTGGCGTTAACTACCATCACGCACATCAAGGTCATTTACATGCTTTGTATTTCAGTCAGTTACCGCGGATGCTTCTGTGCTTTTAACCCTGATTTAAGCCCGATGTTGAATTTAAAAAAAACGTATAGATTTCCAGCTCATGCATGTATTTATGTTAGCAAAAAAGGTTCTTAGTACATAAACCATCAATGTCGAAAAGTAAACTTAACAGCAGCTAATAGTCAGACTTTGACCAGGCCGAGCCTTCGCCGTTATTCATTCTCAGCCATTGAGTTTTCCACTTATCCTTGAGATCATTATTGACATTGCAGTGCAGCTACTTGAGCTTCTACTCACACACTGAATAGCTGAGCTTCTTCTTCAGTGTTCTCTAGAATTGAACTTTTGACTCATCAGTCCATGGAACATTTCCCATATGGTCCAAAGGCCATTATGGTTTAAATTTAGACCAGCCAGCTAGTTTCACCTCAACGCTCTGCCATACTGTGCAGCAGATGCAGTTTCTCTGGTGTTCATCAAATAGTTGAGTCATGAGGTGACAGAGGCAGGACTGTTCGTCTTTCGTGACTTCCTGGATGAGTCACCGTCGGACTAAATTTGGGAGGTTTGCCATTTCTCTCTGGTTCGCTGTTGTTCCATATGTTCTCTGTTTGCGAAACTCCTGCCACACAACTGTGTTTAAGTCAAATTCCATTATACGTCTGCTGCTTGACGCGACACAGCCAGATGGACATTTATGAGACAGAGGGAAAACAAGGACCGATAATCCAAAATAAAACTCTTTATCGGTCTACGTAAACACTTGGACTAGCGATCCTGGGTCAGTTTTAATTAAAATATCATTGCTGTAGTGTAAACGTGCATCCAGGTCCGTTTGCTTTGTGCCAGACCAGTTTTTTTCACCCATCTATATATTATTCTAATCACTTGTCACGGTAAAGGTGGTGGTGGTGCTGGAGCCAGTCATCACTGGGCGAGAGAATTCTCCCCAGACAGGCCGTCACTCTATCACAGCGCCACACATACTGTAGAGACAGATTCGCGCTCAGATTCACACCTACGGGGAATTTAGTGTCTCCAATTAACCCGACTTCGCGTCTTTGCACCATGGGAGGAAGCTGGAGTAACGGGAAACCTCAGGCATGAGGAGAAAGTCGTCGTTTGCAAACAGATCAATGTGGCCATATGTTTTCATTTCTCCAACTTATAACATTATAACATAAGGACCTAGAGGTTGTGGAAGACAAAGACACACCATACACTTCCCTGGCTTTCCTTTAAGCCGTGTGCCACAGTGTTCCCATTGTTACGCTCGCTTTAAGCAGCTGCTATACAAAGAAAAGCCTTTTTGTACAATACCCAAACTTTCAGGTAGAAATCTGAGCTTTGATGCCACCTAAAGTAATTTCATGGCCGGAGCTTAAGCTTTGACCATGACCCGGCGTTTCTGTGGAGCAAGGAAGCCTTTGTGTGCGAACCCAGAGGGAAACATGATGCAACCGTGCTTAAATGTTTCTCTCTGTTCCTGCAGGCTCAGTTCAGTTAAATGTTTTCGGAGCCTCTCAGTGCTTAATAATGTGAACCTCACGGTGCCTCCAAGAAGACGCTCCCTAATTAACGCTCCTTCTTTCTGCCCGGTCTTCCTCCGTCCTTCTGTGTCTGCATTTTCCTTTTGCTTTCTCTCTCTCTTTCTTTGTTGCTGTTGCCAGTTGTTACCTATCTCCCTAACTCCCACAGCTTTCTGAGCAGACACCTTCAGAAAACTGCCAGGAGAGCGAAGTCACACTGGGAGGTGTGCGAACGTGTCGTGCGCCGATGTCGGGAGGAGCGGCGGCGTCTAATGAACGTTACACAAGCCGTGGCAAACATGTAGATGACATCAGGTATTGTTCTGGACACAGCAGGGTCGTGACAGGTCTCAGTTATCAGCTGTGGTCCCTCCCACATCATGATGCAATAAATTATTACACGCGTGGATAACAAATCAACTTTTACGCGACTTGTTTTAGCTGTGGGTTCAGAGCGTCAAACCTCCCGTTGTGTTCGTTTAGCTGTGTGGCTCCACAGATGCAATTTGACAAAGCCGTCAGAATTCGCTACATGTCACATCATCTCTACGATATGTAACTTCCCTGGAGGCGCCGGAGTGTATTGTCAGGCCTGCACTCTTCACTCTCGGTCAGGAAGCTCCCCCTCAGCATGTTGCCTCTCCTGCTGCCTAGTCTTAGATAGTATAGCAGGTAGCCTGAGGCAGAGATAACTGGCACCTGGAAAGTCATCACAGCTGTCGAAGAAGAATATCTGGTGTGTTGCTGGATCAGCCTCACTTTACTTCGTATTTTTTGTATTACTTTACAGAAAACGGTTTTCCTCTCCCTCCCTTCCATTAGCGATTCCCTTAGAGCTTCATCTGTACAGTGACGGAGGCAGACGCCTGAGCGGCCCAGTCAGCATAGGTGTAACAGAGCCACAGCGGCTCCTCCTGCTCTGTAGCTTTACGCAGCTCTGCTCTTACCACGTGTTTCATGAGCCCCTAATGTGTAACAATTACTTGAAACAACGGTAAGACGTTAAGCAATGGGCAAAGGTTTTTGCCCTTCCTTTCCACCTAACTGAATCCAGTATCAGAGGGCTGCCATTGGATTGCAGTCATTTATCTTTCCTATGTGTATATGGCATTATGAGTAATGGTACTTTCACGCTTTTCAGCTCCCTTGATTACTTTTGTGCCCGCTCCTCCTCCCTCGTGCCTTTTTATTCCAATGACGTATTCTTTCAAATGTAATGCAGATAACTTTGACAAAGTCAGATGCGAACTGCAGTGGATTGAAAGTGAGGTTTTAGAAACTGCAGAGCAACTAGAAAGAAAAGGATACAGACGCTATTAGCTCGCCGATGCCGAGAGAGCGCTGACTGCGTCTTGCTGGGGTTTTTATGCTTGAAGTCAGCCAGTGCACACACTTCGCATGGCTTACACGGTATTCCGTCACATTCTCAGAGTGTTGTCTCATTCCCCGGTCGTCACGTCGTTGTTGGGAAGGCGTGCTATGCCCTCGCACAGTCTTTTCCCTGTCTGCTCCATTTCTTTTTGGTCTTTTTAACAATTATTTCGCCAGGCAGCTCGGCGACAACTAAAAGGCAAAAATCCCTCTTTTTTTTTTAAATTCTTTTAAAACAGTCTGCCTTCCCCATTGTTGCAGCGTAGTAGAAGTAGTGCAGCCATGGCGGCCTGCGGTTAGTTGGCTGGGACGCTGCTGGTCAGTGCCCAGTTCTTGCTGCTGCTCCAGAGATGAATGCTGCTGGGGAAAGCCTGATTAGTGGCGCTGACAGCCCATAGATCTTAGCTGGCCTGTCCTCAGCTGAGCTTCCCTGCGTCTCCTTTGTCTCTGTTACTAATTTGCACTTTTACTCTCGCATACACTTGCACTGTTTTGTCTTTTTATAGCTGTGAGGACACTTTTTGACACTTTTCTTTTTGTAACTATAGCAACTAAATGTCCAGCTGCAACCCGCCCTCTACCTTCACATAAACATATCCTACCAGCAAAGCAAATGATATGTGCGTGCAGGTTCATGACTCAGTTGATGCGTTGTTTCAGATGTTAGGGACATCTGAAACTACCCTAACCCCCCCAATGAGACAGAGCGGTTGTAGAGCGAGACTGACTAAATATCGCCACAGAACTAAATTGAACTACTTCTCCAGGATTAAAACACAAGAGATACATGTACCTTGAGTTTCCCCGCTGAGCTGAAGTGGTGGTGATTTATCTACTGCTTTACCTCTTGGCCTGTAACTAATCCCTGATATATTTCACTTTCTTTTTGTCTCATTGCAGTTATTCGCTTTCATTTTTCTGCCTCTTTTGGGTCTCTCCTGTGCTTATTCCCCGAGCTCCCATTCACATTTAGCTTGAAAGACACACATTTATATACGCCTACCTACCTCTGCTGCCTCCGTGCTTGGCAGCTCCATGACATACAGAGATGCAACACCTTACCCCCCTCAACCCTGGACCCTATGCCCGTTTATACAGAGTAGACAATGTAGCCTGTCTGGCATGATGTGTTTCTAAAGCCCACTGCCTTCACGCTGTTGGCTCTTGGTCCAGTTTATCTTCACCTGTCAGACTTCCTCCCAGTCACTCTCTCAGGCTTTTGGGAATTCCATCAGTGTGCAGCAGAAACACAAACGCCTAAATACAAATACACACCCAGATACACAGACGTAAACACACACTGTGAGTTGCAGCAGGGTAGCTCAGGGCTGTTGCTGAAATGACTGGCTAACCACCAGGAGTTACATGGACTGCTTGAACTTTATCAGTCGATAGTCCATCACCCCTGGTCCTCTCTACCACGGTGGTTCGGAGGTAGCCCCGGGCTGTGTGAGTGTGTGTTTGTGATTCTGGAGGCATACAATGGGCAGGTTTCAAACGGAGAGAGGCAGGCAGACACAGGGAGACACAGGGCGATGGAAACAATAAATTATTTATTAACAGCTTAAGAAAATGGCTTTCCAATAATAAGAGTGTCATTCTAGTCCTAATGGCTCCACACAGGCCCGGTATCAACAATATTTACCTTCAGCCTGTGGTGAAATGGGCCGTTTGAAGAACAAGTGAAGGGAAGATGAAAGTTTACAGCGTTGAAACACAAGTTGGAGTAGGATTTATGGCGTTTGCTCTACAGAGGCCTATGCTCACTAAATCAGTATCCATGGCAGCATCCTCCCCTCCATCCGTACGTACATACAGCAAATGCTGGCTCTTTGGGTTATTTAGAGCTGCCTGGAACGTTTATGTGGTTTGCAGGATTATTTTACCAACTATGTAACTGTATTAAAGATAAGATTAAAAAAAAAAAACGTGGACACGTGCAGGAAACTGGTTTGGCAGGACCATTTGGGGTTTTAGTGTCTTGCTCAAGGTCACGCTGACATAAACAAGACGAACTGGGGCGTGAACCACCAACACTGTGGTTTGTAGCGCTCCCTGTGTCTGAAAACCCCAAAGCGCTGCATTCGCTTCCCATCGCAAGTGGAGGAATCTGTGCAGACCTGACTAGTTTGCCAAGGTGGCAACGGACATTGACTGATGTGGACTCTGAGCGTTACTCCTGCTCCAGCTGCCAACTGTAGAGGCGTTAGTAGTAAGCCATCGGCGCGGTGGCTGGCAGCCTACCCACTGGCTGTGTCAGAAAGTGCAATTAAATTGCTCCAGTCCATGTGCTTTGCATTTACAAAGACACGTCTTCACTGTAGCCTAAAGTGGAAGATTAGCATTTACTTGTTTATTCACATAAATACGCGTTAATTTTATGTGCAGTCCTGCTGCCTCTAAAATGTACTTCACGTTCAATCCGGGCCAACCTTGGGACCAATGAGGGGTAAGTGTGCATGCAGATGGTATCGGCCTCAACAGATGAATCTGCGTTAAATGTAACTTTTAAATAAAATCCTACATGTGACAAGCTCATACATAGCACAAAGGAATGTGTTATATTATTATCCGTGCTTTATTGGATTATTCATTTCCTGTTACCCAGATATGGGCCAGATATATACAGATGCATACACTATATGTGCTGAATGAGTCTGTATGTTGTCGACTGTGACCAGACAACTAAGTCACTGTACTAAATGCTGCTTAAAGGCTCATGGTCTCCGTGGTGCTGTGCTTATTATTCTCTCTGTGTTGTTGGGTGGCTGTGTGTTGCTGTGCTTGCATACACATTTGTGTGCACTAAATGAGTCCTCCGTGGAAAGTAACTGTTTTCATGCTTATACTCTTCTAGAGGGGCTTATAGGCCCCTCCAGCCATGACTAAAGCTGTTCTCCCGCTTTAAATAAATGTCTCTGCCAGCAACTTCACCCTCCCTGAGGTCATTTCTCATTCTTTATCCACGCCACCAAACGTGGATTTCCTACTTTTTCCTCGCCATATGTTATAGCCTCATATTCTTTCTCACATTCTTTAGACTCATAGCTCTTTTAAAGTCCTTTCGCACAATCGGAATGACGACGGGAGCCTGAGAAATGACTGATGAGCACAGTAACTTCACAGCAACGCTTTCTCGAGTTCAGCTCAAAATAAGAAACCATAATCAGCATTAGTTTTGCTGTTACGAGCACTTCATAGCCACATGTACTTACGGATTTTATCATAATAGTACCCACAGGAGCATGTTTATTTATTACATTATGTATTATTACTGTGTATCGTTGTCTAAAGCACATTAGGAACATCCACAGAATATATCATGCAGACATCAGCTTTTTATTGGTAACGAGCCTTTGCTCATCTGTAAAACGATCTGTGTCATCTTCTCACAAAGCAGGAATCTGGCGGCTTCTAGAAATATTTCTGCGACGTCCTCGCAGTCATTTTTAGCCTTTCTGGTGTAGCTACTCTGGTCTGTGAGCTCTGTTGAGGACACTACAATTGGAAGTCATTTCCTGCTCTCTTCTTGTTAGAGAGCTATTGGAACAGATTTTGTGCTGTAATTGAATCAGACATCGTGCAGCTTGGACAGATATAACACACTTCCCTCTCCTTTCAATCCATTATTCCTCTGGTGGATTTGGAGACGTCACACACTGTCCCGAGGAAAATGAACCGAGCTCCCAAGAGGACGAGAGGTCGAGGGCAGCTGGTGCTATAGTGTTGATCCTTTTTTTTTTGTGTGCTTAGTTTAGATCTGACTGTGTGATCGTAGCAGCAGCTCAGTGGAAGGTTACAGTTTCCATTTTCCTTACATTGTCCATAAACTCACATTTTAGAGGCTCATAATTCCCACTATCAGCTGTGTTATGATTATCATCAGTCCAACCACTTGTCAATAGAGGCTTCCAGTATGTGTTTCCACTTCGTGTTGCCTTCACTGACACTGGACTGTCATTGTCAATTCCGTCCAACTTGATCCTTCTAAGGACATTGAATATAAGTCTTCACCGGGAACCAAGGGAAAGGTCCAAACTGACAGTGGTATCAGGTAACAGGTGTTAACTGTCAGTCTGACAGGTAGCGCCAGGGCGAAAGCAGGAGCAAAAGAAAGACAGTTAAGTGGATTTTAGATGGCAGATCTACTGTAGCAGGCGCTGACATATAAAGTTGCGCTGAGAAAAGTTAGAGACAGTCAGACTCGCAGCTGATGTAACTGAGATGTGAGTCAGCAAGAAGAAGGATAAGACGAGACGGAACCACAACGACGTCTGCCGGAGAACGACGTTCGTGACCGAGGTGGATCATGTAACGTGCGTCTGACTCAGCAGGGAGTCAAAGGAACCAGCCTGGCAGGGCTTATCAGATGATAACCTGCGTAGTCTGTCCATAAAGCAATGCAGACGAGAGAGAGAATCCATAGAGGTTATGTTTGCATAATTTGTAAATGTTGCACCAGTGTTGTCAAACTGGTGATGTTTAATATTCTGTGGTACAACATGGAAACTGTCAGATCTACTAATGACGAGAGACATATATGCTGATTACATTTATCAAATGGTGATCACTGCCTCTCATGAGCGTCACTGCTCATTCATTCAACTAGTTTTTATGTAGTGTGGTTTAAGTTCAGCATAGTGATAGTTGATCATTGAAACTGTATTGTTGAAGCGTAGTGAGACAGAGATGTGGCCTGATGAGTGATCACCCACAGACAGATAACAGGGAGCCCAGATTGTTTCCTGTTGGTCAGTGTAGTTGGAGGAACCAGGGGCTTCTCTACGTCTTAGCCCTTCAGAGGAAACAATCTGTTTCAGATTTTAAAGTCCAAAAACAACCTTGCAGCTTCACAAAAGGTCCAGATTGAAACCGCCAGACAACCCCCCCCCCCACACCCTCTCCGGCCCCTCCCCAAGGGAACAGAACAAAGAGCAGCAAACATTTCTTAAAGGGAAAACTACGAGTCATTCTGGATGTGTTAACTGTACGTTGACAACAGCTCAGACGGTCGCGGCATAGAATTTCCATTTAAAGTGATTTTTTTTCATTGTTGTATTTGAAGTTGAGTTGAAGTAGGAGCGAATGGTCGACTGTTTACATTGGTTGAGCTCCGTATAAAGCCTCAGTCTGCGGAGTGGAACTATTTCTAATTCAGTTCAGTCAGTCACATTGCCATCCATTTCTCCTCACCGTAGGTCCCCTCGACGCCTGCTGCTTTCTGTTAATAGAGATATCACCTCCTCCCTCGCCGTCCCCTCCTCTCTCCTCTCTTTGTTGTCCCTTTCTCTCCGCTCCGCTCCTTTCAAATCCTTCACTTGTGCCTCTTCATTGGGCCACTCGG
Source organism: Macropodus opercularis (assembly GCA_030770545.1). Lineage (NCBI taxonomy): Eukaryota > Metazoa > Chordata > Actinopteri > Anabantiformes > Osphronemidae > Macropodus > Macropodus opercularis. The sequence goes on from CM061105.1 coordinate 6,256,626, forward strand.
TGAAATTAAGCGACAGAAAGCCATCGCTCAGAGCACTCTGCATATCTTCTTCTGGAGAAACTAATCAGAGCCATTGTTGCTTACCCGCTACACAGCACAACACCCTCCACCATTGTACAGTAGATCAACAAATGATTCAGGTAGACGGGGCAGACAAAGAAGAAAACAAATAGTTCATTATTGAGTTCAATTCTGAGGCAGGCAGACCGAGTTTCTATCAGCCATGCTCGATATTTCCTTATGGTGAATGCCAAGCACTCAAACAGTAAACATTTGACATTTTGAGACTCTCTGGGTGTCACTTTAGTTTCGACATCAGTAAATGCCACAGCAGAGACACAAACACAATAAGGGACAACAAATTGTAGTAGCTGCTTTTTAAATAACTTTTTTTTCCCCATGTGACATCAAAACTCACACAGTTGTCTCAAATGAATGCTGCTCTTTGATGAGCTGAATGTTGGCATCATCATCAGTTTTTTTTTCTCCCTATGGCGAGTTGTTGTCATTTACTATAACATCTCCACCCGCTCACCCTCTACAGGCTCCGTAGGATTGTGCTGACTCGACAGATCCACCAGAATTAAAAGCCTGCTGAGTTTCATCTCACGCTCACAAAGAGATACAATGCCACCACAGGTCATTACCTTCCTACCCTACAGTACATCTTCCTTCCTCTCTCTCTAGGTAAATCAGTTTTTTTCCTTACCATCTGTTTTGGTCAATGACTATCTGTTCCACTGACGTGCTCACACCATTTTGCACTCTCTGTCTCCACACGTACCCAGATTACTTTTTTTTTTAACTTTTTATTTTTATTTTTACATGTCTGTAGCCGTTGCCCCGCTGCATTTAAAATACTGCTTGCCAATTAAACATAGTGGCTTTGCTTCCCTCCTTGGTTTGTTTTGATGCAGGCATCACCAGATGGGAAAAAGGAGGGAGCTAAATGTCGCAGAGCAATTATGGCACATCTGCATCTCACATACTGATAGGAAAGCAACCTTTGAATTGTCTAGGCAGGACTGTGGGCAAACCCAAATTAAATCGGAATTTCTATAAAGTAATTGTCTTTGCAACTGGGGTTGAGGCTTTATAACTCGTGGTTGGTGGAGACCGGTTTATAGACCATTTAATGAGTTGTTAAGAAAAAAAAAAGCTACGCTAAAAACAACAACGCTGCTGCAAATCTAACTGTACAAGCAGAACGAGTCCTAGGAGAGAGTGAGTGGGAAGAATTAATGTTCTGCAAATGACCCACTGGCCAGCTCCAACCTAGTTCTGCTTAAAGTGCAGGTCTTATCTGTAGGAGTCAATATATCTAATTACTCTGTTCTTGCTAACTGCATCTACACTTCAGCACTGGGACTGTAAAAGTCAGCGTGGATGCTTATAGTACTTATGGACCTAATGTAAGGATTTTGTCCCAGTTGTCTTGCCTTTCTAGCAGCTAATCTGCTGTATTTGGTTCTTTTCTTGGCCATTGCTGCAAATGCTTATTCGTTAATGTCGGTGCCATAGTCGGTAAAGCCACCAATTAATAGTCCCTTTAAAACAAAAAAACACCGTAGCTGTTCGTCTTCGTGCTGTCACTGTGTACTGTAATTGGAAATGAATGACACCGTTATGGAGTTCAAGCTTCTGGGGTTTATTACGTTTATTTTCACGACAAAATACATTAAACATGTCTGACCCTCACAATGCCCCTACAGCGCTTATCAGAAATATTGAAACAGCTGGAATAACAACGATAAGGACTCGCAGCTGGAGCTTGTACCTTTATCGGCTTATGTCCCCCATCACATTAGACTCACAGATACAGAAAACTAAATTGAGTGGTTTATGGAACTGATATGCAAACTAAAAGTAGCTAATGTGTACAGCTACAGTTTACCATTTGAGATTGAAGAGGGCTTAACAATCTGATCACTGTAGTAATGAAGATAGAAATATGAAAACTCTGTCCTTTGCTATAACTAGCTTGTCATCTGCATAGAGGTGCCTCTGACATATAAACAGTTGACAAACTACCAACTTAAATTGAACGCCCCTCATTTCTGCCACTGCAGTAATATAACAGCTACACATAATTAACTCCTATAAATGTAGGAGATATTATGTTGCCGTCAATTAATGTTTTAAGTGAGATATAATGAGATTTCTCATTCAGCACTGAAGCAATTATCCCCTCATAACTGAGCTGAATGGCTCTGAATCTGCAGTTTGAATCCTCTGACCCCTTTTACTATGCAACTAACAGCATCATAAACAGTTTCCCACATGTACACTTTAGTATAAGAGAAGTGTCTAAAGTCTAGGATCAGGTCATTTGTTTTAACTGCCTCCTTATTAAAACCCGGAATAATGTCTGATGTTGTAGTGCTGTACCTGTCATGGTGTCAGGGAACGCAAAATTAATAATCTTCTGCCTTGGCGCTGCGTTATTCTTATTATTTTAATGAAGCAGGAAACAAAGTGGAAGAAGGTGCTTTGTCTCAGTGTCACATGTTAAGGCTAAAAATCAGATTATATTATTAAAATAGCGCTTTTGAAGCCACGGCACAAATGTTTTGTTCAAATATCTAATTAACAAAGACCTTTATTTTACTGTTATTCTGCCTTGTGTTATATGTTTATGTAATAGAGCTGCTAATAACAAGGATTTACTTTACTTTCATCGTGTCGTCATATTAATGCGCCTTCTTTCTCTGTGGGTGAGTGTGGGAGTGTGGTGCGTTCAATTACCGCTCATTGTACCACAGCAATGGCAGTTCACCATAGGTTTGCACAGCCTCAGTGTTCTCCCTCACCTTCCCGTAACACTTCATCGCTATTCTGTTAAACTACTGAGGTGTTGCTGCACCGTGTGGGATAGTCTTTCTATTTTCCATCCATTCGTAGCTTCCTTTCATCTTTTTCTCTCTCTGTATTTTGTTATATGTGTTTATATGTATTATTGTCCCCCTGATGTCTGGCTGTGCCGTGCTCCTCTCCCGCTGGGGGGTATTTAGGATTCAGAATGCATTGGTGAACGTTTACAAACTGTCAAAAAGTAGCTTTAATGTAAATGTGTTATTTGCATGAGAAGCGAGGCGCTTTCCTTCCAGACTGTGCTGTTGTCTCTGGGCACCTTTCCAAGTGTTTTAGGCCAGTCTAGTCTATGGTTTTATAACCTCTTTATGAGCCAATTTGGATGTTTTGTAAGATGATCTAGGATTTTCCAAACAAAAAGTAATAAATAATGTCTTTTCGAAACATTTAGAGATGGCTCTTGTCCTCTTTGCTTCCTTGCCTTCTTCATTTCCCCCCTCCTCTTCTCTTTCTTGGTACCATTACTGACTGGTAGTGGTGCTGCTGTCCTTGCTTGTCATTGTGGTGGAGCCTGTGGACAGATGACTATTTCACTGCAACATCACCCAAATCAGATAAATTCTAAAAAAAGAAAGAAATGGATTTGACATGACTCACAGTACATTGATCAATACATAACACAATAATGTTTGATATGATCTGGGAGCCAAATTAAATACAGATTATCATCTAGCCGTGTCCCTGCAGTGCTATCTTTTCCTGAGGCTCAGGTTCAGGGGGAAGACACTAACAGATATGTGTATTTCAGGTCCATGATGTGACAATTCCCTGCAGCAATATTATTTATGTCTGGATGTCATATTACTGTCATATCCTATGCTTCACGCCACTCGTAGATGCTTTCGTCTGCTCACTGAATTAGCCCTGGATAATGTGCAATCTAATAGCGTACAGACAGCAGAAAATGACCAACGACAGCACAGGAGCAACGTTAGTAAAAGGAGGAAATGGTGTTTCTCATGGTTTTACAGCACTTTGTTAGCCAAAAGTATTGGCTCACCTGCCCTGACCTGATCATTCCTCATCCATAGGCTTCAATATGACGTTGGTCCACCCTTTGCAGCTACAGCAGCCTCAGCTCCTCTGGGAAGGCTCCAGAAGCGCATTTGTGAGGTCACACACTGATCTCAGTCTCTGCTCTAATTCATCCAAAGGTTGGGTTGAGGTCAGGACTCTGTGCAGGCCAGTCAGGTTCATCCATGTCTTTATGGACCTTGCTTTGTGCACTGATTCCCATTATTTGGATGGTTGAAGCAAGTATAGTGTATGTAAATATGTAAATGTTGCAGATATTTATTATCTCCCTGTAACACACCTATTAAATCAGTCTGTGGGTGTGGTCTGGGCTTTTGAGTTTGGCTTCTCTTTGAACGCAAGCTTACCTCTGTTTTTGTTTCTACTGTGGCTCAGGATGTCAAGGATGAATACTTACGCGCATCACTAATGGCTTTGCAGTACCACATGTCATGAAACCCATTTTGGAAATAGCCCATTTCCATGGTCTGATGTGTGATCTTACCTCCAAAACAGCTTTTATATAACTCTCTTTAAAGAGTCACCGCTCTGCTGCTTCAACCAACACCCAATTTGTTTAGAATAAATGTAAGACCTTGAGCCAGAAATTGAACCTGCCATCCATGAGTAAACTGCTCTAACTGTGGGCGGCTATTAGACTTACTGAAGACATCTTCAAATGTAGATGAAATGCTGTGTGAGCATGATGGATTAATATGTATTTACACTGGCAAGTGTGAGCACACAGGGATGAAGAATCACTTCAATAATGCTCATTTTTATAGTCTGTTTTATAGTCGCCCTAGCGCCTCAGACTAATGTGCACTTGGTTTTGAAGAGTCTTGTATGAGATTGTTTCAGTTCATTTTGGGTGGAACTTCAGCTAATACAGAGCAGTAAATCCAAGGAAAGCTGGAAGTGTTAGGTGGAGCTGTTCTCTGCCTACAATACATTAAAAAGTCCTGTGAGCTGCTGTGATTTAATGCACTGATGAACAAGAGGACTATTCCAGGTGTAGCGATGGCTAAACCACTCAAAGAGCCCTGCTTTCCTGTCTCCACCTTCCAGCAGAGCAGACTCACGCTGTGTGCTGCAGTGCTTTATATCTCCTGCGTGTGCAGATGAGACTCCTGGTGTGAATGATGTCCTCCCTTGTGGTTGTCTTTTGCTCCCTGTAATCCACTCTCCTCTCCGTCTCGGCAGGAGAAGTCCCATCATCGATAAGACGTAAACAGGCTCGGTAATTACGTTTTGTTTTACGCCGTCAGACTTGAAAAAGCAAATGCATTGAATAGCTAATTTGGTTAAGTTTCCTACCTTCTCTTTCGCTTTCTTCAACCGCAGACAGTCAGTTGTTAGATTATGCTGTTGGACCGCAGCGATGCAACGAAATGTCAAGTGACGAGGTCGTGAGTAGTTTAGCGATAGTTGTATTCTAAAGAGAAGATGATAACGGTGGCAGCGTGTTTCCTTTGAGGCCAAGCGCTTGCTTCCTATTTTACTTTGACCCTGTTCTCTCAGCTCGGTGCACTGACAAGACAGGGGGAAGGTGGAATAGTAGGACAAAACTACTAGAATCTGTCCAAACGGACAAGATGTTGCGCGAGGCTTTTAGGAACACTTTGGTGCATTTGAATTCGTTGCCAGCTGGAAGTGTCATCTGCTCATTGGCATGAGACGAAGCGTTCCTCTTCAGTGAATTGAAAGGTCAAGTTGACGTCCCAGCTCCCTGGCGAGACTGACCAACAGCACACAAGAGATTTCTGCCTTTCTGTGTGTGTTTCTTGGTGTACGACCGTAAACATCTACATACAGTTGTTCTTGTAAACTGGGAGGATAAACAATAAAGAGAATAAAAATGGACAACAAGAAACCTCAAGAAAGCACTAATGAAAGACGATGGTGTAAAGACCGAACTAAAAAGCTTAACACAGAGGTGAATACGAATCCTGCAGTTAAGTGTGTCAGTCCGTCTGGGTTAAGAAAACAGCTCAAAATAAGTTTTGACACATCTAACAAAGTTTTTGAAGCATTTCCAACCTACTGAGAAGCTTTTGTTTGTCTAAGTCTGCTTTGCTGCAGCGACCTGGCTTAGTGCTCTCCTCCTGTGCTGTGTACAGTAAATGATCAAATATGATTCTCTTCTCTCTGTTTGATCATTTTACCTGAATTCCCCTCCTGACTTCATCAGTGAAATCTGTAAAACCCTTGGCGAGTCATCATAAACCATGGGTATGATCACAATGTCATCTGGGTTTTCCTTGTACTGACTTGGCACTTTTCCCTTTTCTCCACAGTGAACAAGCACAAGCCGTGGATAGAGACGTCTTACCATGGTGTGATCATAGAAAACATGGACGCTGTGCTGCTGGACCCTCCTCTAGTTGCACTAGACAAGGACGCCCCGGTGCCCTATGCTGGTAGGAAAGAGTCCGTCTGTCTTTACTGATGTGTGTAGTTTCGTTTCTGGGCTCACCGTAGTGAAAAACCAGTGCGACTTCCTCCAGTAGCTCCAGGTCAACAGCAGCGGTTTCTATTTTACCAGCCAAATGGTGCACAGCCCATAATAGCTTCCACTAAACCAAGCACTGGGAGCACAGCGCTGCGCAGACCACGTACACACGCTGTAACAGAAGCCCGGCGTCATCGTAAACCTCATCTGCAGGTGACTGTCTGGGAGCCGATTGTGTGATGAGACACGGATCTTGCAGGTACACCAGCGCTGACAGTGACAGAAAGGACACGTACGCATCGGACTGTTACAATTAGACAAAGCACTGTGAGACTAAGAGGCAAACGAAGAGGATTTTTGGCAGCTCACACTTAACAGCTCATTATGGCGAAATGGCTGCTATTAATCCCAGCTCTGACAACCATGGAAAACTGATACTCAGCTATTTTTCCCCTCTGCTTCTCCCTCTCTCTCTTTGTTCTAATGCCTTAGCCATAATTCTGTCATTCCCAGCGTTACGTGTAGGATGTTCTGTAAATAATGGGTACAAACAACTGACCTTGAAGAGGATGAAACAGCCAGGGTCACGTTAAAAGCTCACATGTTGTGCGTTTCCTCTCAGGGCCTGTAGACACTTCGCTGCGTCCCTTACAGGCGACGGTCCTCTCCAGTCCTGCAGTGCTGACTTATTTACTGCTTTCCCTCGTAACCAGCACCGCGATGCAGCGAAGGTTCCGTGATGCCACAGCGAGCGAGCAGACAAAAGAGGAAATGAATGCTGATTGTCTTTCTTCATGATTAACACATTGTTTGTTGGCTTGAGAAGGTCAGCGGCGTTGAAATATTGCCTGAGAGAAAGAAATCGGTTCTGTGCACTGGCTGCTGACTGGTGATATTTCTCTCCTTGAATGTTTTTTCATTGTGTGCAGGCTAATGAATGAAACCCATACAATGGCTACCAAGGAGACAGTGGAAAAAATGGCCATCAAAAGAGCAGCTCTGTCCCAATTTATCTCCCTTTGCAATTGTCTGCTGCTCCAGCTCTGCCCATGCTTCGCTCTCTAACTTGCACGTATCTCCTCCCCCTCATCTTGGAGTCGCTTCTCTCCAATCTTCATCTCAATCTGTGACTTTTTCTCCACCTTGTGCTACAACCCCGCCCCCCCCCCCCCCCAACGATCGTTTCTGTGTTTTCTCCATCTTGACACTTTGCTCCTAGTGAGCCAAGATGCAAGCAGCCACTTATGCATCTCAGACACTCATCAATCCTGGTTTTGTTTTGGTGCAGAAAAGGAGCAACTTGTCCTTCGAGCTACACAATAATTGCAGTGTGAGGGTTGTTAGGTGCTTGTGTTTTTCTCCTCCCTTGCGTTTTTTTTTTCTCCTCATCACTCTTCATTCCCTCTTTCATCCATTGACCCTCCATTACTCGTGTTTCTCCTCTGCATGCTTCCTACATTCCCTCGTGTTTCTCAGTTCGTACCGCGCCTTTTAAACTACATCTCCTTTTTCTTCTTTTCCTTCCTGTCTGCTCATTCCGTGGTGCCACATTTCACTTTGATGTAAACCACTCACACCAGGTCTAACTTGAATGTTATACGCTGAGACAGGCATTCTGGAGATAAATTGTTATTACTCCACGCCATGATGGCATTCTCCATCCTCTGCCCCAACACCTCCCTCAGTGCAAAGGTGTGTGGGTTGAAGTGTATGTGCTGATCGAGCATTCTCAATCAAATTAGCATGAGAAATGGTGCCAGTGGACTCTAGGGTCTTGCGAGGCAGGCAGGCAGTTTCATTTACTTATTCTTTATCTCAAGGCCACAGTCAACAGGCACAGATTCGCCCCATTCATCACTGCACCAGAATAATGCACTGTGTGATACATTGTTTCCTCTGCTCAACTCGCATGGGGTAAAGGGACAAAAGTAGTCGGAGAACTGCAGGAAAATGGAGAACGGATAGTGGGGAGTAAAAACAGGGGCGACACTGAAAACGAGAGATGGTTGGGATGAGAAGCTGCCACAAAATAGTTTGGGTTAGGTTGTGTGTGTTTGACTTTATTTGTGTAAACATGTGCAAGAATGCGAACTTGAAACCTTACACACCTGAAATGTGAGTCAAGAGACGGTAAATATAAATCGCTGTAGTTGTATATGCCAACATATACATTCATATTCAGTAGGTCTCTTTCATTTCCGCTGTTCTTTTGTTAAGGATAAAGAAATTAGCGGTACACTTAATTTGCATTTTTGCCAGAGCCATAAAACCGCACACAGTCGTAATCCATTTATTGCTTGTAGAATGCGCTGGAGAACATAGGACTTATTATCGTAAGTCCAAAGCCTGCGCTGAGTGGGATTTTCTAATGTAAATCACGCTGTTTGACTTGTTAATGAATCACAGTGATGGACAGCTAAATAATTGTAAGTGAAAAAGTTCTGTCAGGAGCAATCACATCACATTTTGCCGGTTGTTACAATGGAGACACAAACAGGAAGTGGTTGATAACTGTCTAGTTCTTTCTCCAGTACACTACTAGACAGATACCGTAGATGCATAGACGAGTTGATGCTGATTCTTTTGTTACGGCTGAATTGTATTTTTATTGTTTTTTTAACAGAAGCAATGCTCACAACATTCTGAGCATCATCTGCCTTTGCTGACTTACTGAGAGTGAAACTGCAGCAAGGTGACAAAAGCGGTGGCGCTAATTAAACTGTAGGACGCAGACGCTATGGCACACTTCAAAGGTGGTGCGAAAAAAAGAGGAAGAGCAGCACGGAGGGAAAAATGTTTGGGAAGTGGGAGCAGATGAAAGAGGAACAAAAGTAAAGCCAGGAAATAGGTATATGCAGCGCGTGAGAGCAAAGGCGACAGAGCCGATCGAGAAAGGAGCGATGTGATGGATCATCAAAGAATAAGTAAGGACGTTGAAGGGACAGTGTGATCAAACCGCACAGGTGTCCGTCCGTCCTGTATGCCCCGAGGAGAAGAGGAACATATCGCCTTCCCTGCCTCTCGCCGTCCCGCTGTTCTTTGTTCTGTCCTCTTTGCATTTGTGTTGCGGGAACATTTCTGCGGTGGGTGCTTAGCAGCGAGAGAACACAGAGGAAGGTCTGTGCCGTGAAACAGAGGCAGCACATCAAAGATCCTGGGAACTAATAGAGGACTAACGCCTACCTGGAAGCTGGATGTCTCTCTCTGCTTAGTGATAACAGGCCAGGACGAGAAACGGAAGGTTTTATTTTCCAATTAATCTTTTGTCAGTTTTTATTAACCCCTTATTAATAAGACAGCGGAACACTGACACATTAAAGATACAGAAATACAGGGGAAGATTAACAGCAGGTCAAATGGATGCGTGTGGTGTGAAGCTTTTACTCCTAGTGATGATAATAACAATGACATATTATTGATCCCCTCGGGCTCGTTGATATAGGTCATAGATGATGGCGCCTGCTAAAGGGGTTATAAGCGTCTTGGGTAAGGCTTTAACCTTGACGTGGGGCCACGAGATGGACTGACTGAGGTTCACGCGTGACTCCTGCATCTGCGACTCTCTTTGCTTTGGTGTCATCATTCAGCTCATTGTTCTGGTTTCATGCAACCGCTACCGTAACGCTCATCAACCCTGTTCCAGCCTGTTTTGTTAAAGGTACTGTAACAACAAACAAAAAAAAGGTGAGAGGAAGGATGAACTTGGACCTACGTGTGTTGGGTAGCCACAAATTCAGTTCCCAGTTAAAGCCATGTTTGCTCTAAACATCTGAAAGTGGTAATATTTAGTGTTTAGTGGAAATAAATCATATTATCATCAAATGTTTCTTACTATGTTGTTTTCAGTTTAACATACTGTATTTATGTAAAAAATCCTTACATACGTTTTGCTTTGTGCTGCTTCCAACTGCGGCACAAAGCAGATGATACACTTGCTGAAAAACACGAGTCCTCTGTGGTTGAGTTGTAAATGTGAGTTTCACTTGCTGTATCTCCTCTCCTCTCTTTTTGTGTGTGACTAGAACAGGACGCTGTCTCTCAGTGAGCTGTCAGAATGCATGTATTGATATCTCCTCCTTGCCTCAGGACGTGAGGCTCAGCACTACACCTTCACACGCGTCTGTCTGCGCCTGCTTCCAGCAGAGCGTTTTGTCCTCATCCTTCCTCTCTCCCTCCCTCTCGCTCTCTCTCTTAGCGTCTCTGTTCTTCTTACCGCTCATCCAACATCAACGTCACATGTTCATTTTTATCAAATCAAATGATTGTCTTCACAATTGACCCCAGAACAGCATTTCACCATCAGTGATATTTGCTGCAACAAGCTGTCCAGCGCATTCGTTTCCTGCTATTCATTCAGCTTTTTGTGGGTGATGGTGACAGAACCGACCTGTAAGTAGGACAATAAACTCAGCAGGCAACTGTTTTTCATCTACATACAGTATATAGACAGTTATGCAGTTTATTGAGGACAGGTCAAACTGAGAAACACCTCATTATGACGCACTACCCAGGATCATCAACTGTCAATCAAACCTACCTAACGCTCATCTCTGGGGCGTACGACTCCCTTAGACAACGGCTACAGTGCAGCCGATGTGTTTAAGGTCCCAGCGAAGGCCTGACAGCAGCTTTAGGTTTCAGGGTATCACCCAAAATAATCAGCATCTGATGCCACTTCTCATTGTCTGGAGAAGCTTTCTGGTTATTATAATGGATTCATCTTGCCTTTCTACTGTTGAGTAGCTGATTGGATCCATGTAGGGTGGTCAGAGTAATAACCTGTCCAGTAATACTCCACTAGCTCTGTCATCATTGTATTGTCGACTTGGCCTCAGCATCAAACAACCTCTTAGCCTCTGATTGATTTTCCAGAGAACCCAGTGCCTTCCCTTATTACCCTATTAGCCCCTTTTCTATTGTGCGCGTGATTCATCTCTCATCTCTTGACGCTACATGATGATTTTCAGGCTTTCTCTTTTTTTGTGTGTGCATGTGTGTGTCCACGTGTAATGATCTCGGGCTGTGCGCACGTTTGACATTGTGACTGTGTTACTGCTCAGAAGCAGTTAACTCACCACCACAGAACGTAACGCAGGCATCAGCAGGTACAGTCAGGACATGCCTGGATATACAACCAGGACGTTAACATGCAGCTAAATAACTTGGCTACTCAGAAAACCATCTAACTGGAGTTATTCTGAGAAAGCATTTACATGCACTGTAGTAGCCCTATTACTGGAAATCCACGTATCCAGAGGAGTAATATGTTTTCTCCTCTACTTTATTTTAGAAGCATGACCCACAAACCTTAGTGTGTAATGAAAATACTGCTGTTTTGCTGCATGTGTTGATGCTTCGTCTTATTTTCATGCTTGCATTTAGTCATGTTGTCAACTTGTGAAAAGCCAAAGAAGAGAAGATCCAATGTTTATCTGACCCCACTAACCATCAGTTAACAATATTTAACCTTTTCACCTGAAGCAATCGATCAATCAAATGGTGCCTTTACTCCGCAGGAATGAGCGAGAGCCGCTGGAGAAAACTTGAGAAAGGCAGAAAAATGCTGAAAAGTTCAGCCTCTCGCACCTGGAAGAACCTGCCGTGAGCGGGAATCACTTAATGAAATGTGCAGCAAGCGGCGTCTGAAACGAATCCAGTAATTCTCGGTGTTCTAACGCGCTCTCTGTCTCTCTGACAGTGGTTTGACAGGGCCTCAGTAGCCTGACAGGCCAATTAGACTGCAATTTGCATATCTTCCTCGCTCCATTTGCCTTGTTCATGTGAGCATAAAATAGGATAATCTGACTTTTGGACCTGTATTCAACACGAGAGTCACTCAGACTAAGTTTACCGACTCCGCCCTCAACAGACCTGTGTGGCGCTGCAACCTTTCTCGTTTATCCTACCCTCTACCTTTCACCTTCTCTCCTCCACCGCCCTCTTTACAACAGCACTCAAGTTGTTTATTGCTGTTTTTTTATAGTAAATGCTTATTTGTCTTAGAAGAATCTCCTCATATGGTCATGTAGTATTTCTTAGCATCTTTATTTAGACTAGATTTAAAAATGTCAAGGTTAAAGAGACAGTTTTTATTCAGTGGTGTTTCAGCCTAGAGGCCCTTGAAACACATCTACACACACACACACACACACACGCACGCACGCACACACACACTCTATTTTCATTGTCACACATTCTAGTTTTATAAAACACTTTCATTTGAAGAAACAACTTTAAAGGACTTCAAAGACGTGACTTTTATGTACCAGTCAGTTTGTTCTGGGCTTTGTTCATCCAGCTCTTAATTTAATCGGGTTCAGCTAAACAGCATTTATTACACATAGCAGCTTCTGAATCTTATTGCCGTTACTCTGCCATTTATCAAGCAGGTGTGTGATGTGTGAACTTGAATATTTGCTGACAAGACGTTATATTTCATTAGCACTGGCAGCTACGACCCCAAATATAATTAACAGGCTCAACAAGTGTGTTCCGTAACATTTTATGATCAAATCACTGAAGTGAAGTAAACAAACAGCGTAACACCGAGCTGTGTGTTATTCTTCTTAAGCCGAGCGCAGTGAGTTTCTGAAATCTTTGCTGGTTTCTGACAACCTCATTGTGACATTGTTGAAAATATCTCCCCTCTCGTACCATTATCTTTTCTCTGACATATGATAGGTCAGTATTTTGGTATTTGACTCAAAGCATCTCAACTCTTCAACTCTCTAATTCCCCTTGTTTACTGCCAGACAACTGTTGGAATGATGCTGTTAAATAAATTAGATTTCATCCTCATGGTTCAATCTTCTTCTAATTAAGTGCCTCCAATGCCCCCCCCAAACACACACACACACACACACACACACACACACACATAACCTTAAGGCAGACTGTGTACTGCTGAACACGGGTCTCTAGGGTCAATTATGGCAGTGTAATGATTGTAATTGGCTAATTTTCAAGCCATTGCCCGGTTTTATGTCTCAGGCAGCAGGTCGGAGTTGAGCGGAGTGATGGCTGGCCTGGCAGCGGGTGATAGATGACGGTCAGAGCCAGAAAGGAGGGGTGCTGTCATTAATAGTGCCTTGGAATGAGCTGTCATGTCACTGGGCCTGTGCTCAGGGACAGAATGGAGGATGCGAAGCTGCCCTTGATGCGTTGTGAAGGCTGTAAGTTCAAGTGTACTTCAATACAGGATCGGGCCTACTGTGTTTTGTGGACACAAAGAACAGCACATTTTTTTAAACCCGACCGCTCGTCAAAATCTACTTGCGTGTGTCGCGTGGGCGCCAGCTGTGACACTAGTCAGACGAGGCATAATGAGGCCTTGCCTTGTGTTCAGATTTCCCGCTGAGAGTGTCACTTAAAGTATCTTCCCTACGTCTACTTTTTACAGCGGGTTGCCGCATTTCCCTCTTCTTCGCTTTTCTTCTTTACTTCTTCGCTCCGTGCGTTTGCTCACATTTTGGCATTTCAATCACAGTGCAGGGCCAGATCGCCTCTGAAGTGGTCCCATGGGATGTGACAGCTGTGCGAGTGAAATAAGATTTCTGTGCGTCTTCACCTGCCACTGTGCATTCTTTCAGCTATTCGGACAAAAAAGGAGGAGCACTCACTTTTCCAGAAGTGCCAGAACATTTGAAAGGCAATTTCAAACAAGTGACAGAGTAATGGATGAGGGCAGTGAGGGCCATCAGTCAAGTGCTGAGCAAAACTAAGTCAGAGTTCTTGCTAACATATACTTAGAAGCACTCTCCCGTCTTTGCAGCAGCTGCATATGACCCAGTTTTCTGCTCAGAAACTGTCTGAATAGTCCAAGAATAAAATATATTGTGTAAAGATGATAGTGTATCTGTTGTTGTTGTTGTGTATCCTAATTTTACTGAATTAATCAGACAACATTTATGATTCTGTGTGGTTTAAAGAATAAAAAAGTAAACATTGGTGTCATTACGTAATCATAATAACCATCATCCAAATAAACAAATAAATAAAAATGCCATTTTCTCTATTCATGTAATGATGAAAACAATATTATTCATACTGTATTAAGTCAAAGATAGATTCAAGACAACGGGCCAGCATGCAGCATGCAAACACTGCTCTCACTGTGAACAGGGCAGTTGTTGGTGTTTTTTCCATCAATTCATAGTTAAAACAAAGATTTAGTTCAGTGCAGTCTCGTAAATAACTGGAGCTTGAAAACCAGAAAAGCAGTACCTGCATGTCACTCACTGCTCCTTCTACTATGTTTCCTGTCTCCCTGCTGTAATAAGAAGAATGTTGTTACAGTAACCAGCCTCAGACATCGACAACTGACTGCTACTAAGATTAGAACCACATGAGCACATCCAGCAGCAGCTGTTTGGAGAAGACTGTGTGAATCATAAAGATGGTGGACAGTTGGTGTAAGATGCTTATTGTTGGCTTCCACTAAGGAGGAGGCGAGGGAGGGCTTTGCTGGTGACACTGGTGTATTTAGAATAGAAGAGATGCTCAGCGGGCTCATCACTGGTTTTTTTAACGGTCTGTGAAGTGGCTTTGCTCGCCTGGCGCATTTAATTCGGACTCAAACAGAAGTGTTGCTCTTTGAGTACAGCAAACGTGAGGCTTTTCCGCAGCACTGTGAGAGTGACGACAAGCTGCAGGACGAACTATCGGTGTGTGCAGCTCCAGAGGGAAGGTTCTGGTGAAGATACAGTTGTACTGCCCTGTGCTGTGCCCCAAATAACTCATCACAATTCAAGCTGTTCGGTTTAGCTACTGTTATTCGTATTCTTTCCTGAGCATGGCTTCGCCTCTGATAACTGTGAGAAAGTAAGCGAGAGTAAAGGCAAAGGGAATCAAGAGAGAGAGAGACGAGGGAATAAAGAAAAGTCCCATATCTCTGTCCCCCTGCCTCCCGTAGCAGAACAGATGAAGAGCTTCTAATATCACCCCCCTCCTGCCCTTCTAAGACCTTTCATTGACCTTTTTGTGTCATTAAATGCTACCACAAGTGGGGCTGTCACTGCGAGGTGAGGATTTTATCAACTCACTGCTGCTTTGGGTGGGGTGCAGCGAGGGGTGCGATGGAGCCGATTTCATTAAAACAGCGCTAACGTGTTCAGTGGCTCATTTAGCCACATAGTTTCATATATGCAGTATGTTTCATACCAAGTCATTCTCGTCTGTTGGGGTTCGTCCAGTAGATGATGGCTTCATGTGCACCGGGGCTGAATCCCATCGGTATGCACACACACGCTGCCCATGTTTTCCCAGTTTCACACCGTGATTCATTGTAGCAAATTTGTCCAAATAAATGGAGCCGTTCTCCCTCTCTCTCAAAAAAAAAAAGACACCTTCGCATTTAACTCGGCTGAAAAACTGACAAATGATCAAACATGACAGCGACGCGTGCATGAGCCATTGCCTGCCGTCTGTTATGACAAACATAACTAGCGTGTGGAGATCAATGAAAGACGACAGATTAGGTTATCTTAACCTCCGCAGCATATCAAAACTACACCGCTCATTACCTTCTCTCGAGATGTTTTCTCTGAATTTACCTTCCTGATAAATTCTGCACGTGGTCTCACCCCACAGCCCACAGCCCACACCCCCGCTGGCACGTCTGACTGATGCTTTGTTACGACGCTTTAATAAGTGTACATTAGCATGCGAAAGGTCTCCCGGGGTTGTCAAATCCCACCTGTCAGATTCCACTGATGCTGCGTTTGCTTTAACACGGTCATGCTATTCTTAAAAACAATCTATATAATGGGGAAATTATAGTTTTCGAGCGCAGGTTGATAAAGGCCGGAGAGAAAACCAGAAGGTCAGGTGAGATGCTGATATAAGAGACGCATATTTATTTCTACCGAGTGTTACATGTCTGCATAATTATCAGCAAAAAAGCAAATCCTCATTATGGATGTGTTAAACTAAACCGCAGCATAACAACTCTACTGACATCTAAAGACAGCGAGTCACCGAAATTAGTATGAAGTCGAATTCAGAGTCCTACTAAGCTAAACAAAGCAGCTGGTGAGAAAAAGGACTTGAAGCCTTAGCATTGAAGGTCCTGATACGACTGTATAGTATTAACACAAGGGAGCTGTTTGTTTCATAATAATTGGAGTTTTCAGTTAGTTTCTTTTAAAATAAATGTCAGAATAATGCTCCTTTTTCTTACCATTAATGTGAGCACTGAGCCACTGTGCCTACAGCGATGTGTTCATGAGCTGTAGCTTTTCTCAGACCTCAGACCTAAAAGTCGCAGCCAGCGTTGGTCACGATGTCACAGGAACGAGCTAAATGTGCGTCAGTCTCGTCAGTGGCACCGTTTCATTAGAGATGAATATATGAATTTGTGGGAAAGCACACGTGAGAGCACATTCGTACGTAGCGAAGCGAAGCGTGTGAGGCCCAAAATGAAAGCGGGTGTTTAAACGGGTGGGCCGCGTCCTTCTCCTCTCGGTGAAGCGCCGAGCTGACAGAGGCCGTGGTCAGAGTCGGTGGGACATTCACAGCCCAGACGTCCCGCTTGCACCTGCAGCCTGTGATTATCAGAACTCTGCCGTCCAGTAGAAGGGTACTGAAAATAAGGGGATGAAAAGAAACACAGCGACACGGGTATCACTCAGGGGAAGTGTGTTTTGGTTAATAAGATAATGAACACGTGGCATTAGGCAGGAGGAGGTTGGCTACAAGAGCAATTTGACTGGGTCAGAGTTCTGTCATTTTAATGAGACGTGGACCTTTCGCCTGACATTATTGCAAACGTTGCTACGGGCAACAAGAAAGACCTGAAGCAAGACATTAAACAGACCCTTTTTTGCTTTTATTACTCACAAAATATGGTCTAAAGGTTCATTAATGCTCACCACATGGAGAGAAAAGCCTGTTTTTAGCCTCGCTGTCAGCATGGCGCTCGGGAAGGTGACGTTTGTATTCATGCAGCTTCTTGTACAGATACTCCTGAGCAAATTTGCTGAACCACATTTACTTACTATCAGTGTGACGTAGTCCAGCTGGAACCTACCCTGCATGTAGTTTAGTGAGGTAGCACCTGCTCACATCTATCTCCAAACTGTAAAATTCCTCTTGTTCAGGAGCCCATTTAACTGTCGACCGGTGACCCTCGAAAAGCAGTGAACTGTCAGCGAGCGGCAGCTGACTGAGGGACGGAGGCGGAGGAGGGGAGGGAGGCAAGGAGGCAGACGGCAGGACCGGGATGCGTGGAACGCGTCAGGGGTGGAGCAGGGCAAGGTCGAGCTACGCGTCTGAGTGCCGATGTTAAGAGCTAAATAATTGCTAACCGGTGTGAAATCTGCTGCAGAGAAGGGAGAGGAAACGCGGGGAGGAGAAGGTGAGGAGGGGAGATGGAGGAGGAGGGGAGACACTTGAGAGGTCTATTTATACCTGTATCAGTGATCCCACACAATGTAGTTGTTTCTCACTCGTTCTCCCCTGCAGCTTCTCCTCTCGCCCAGTTTCTAATCCTGTCTTTTGTATCTCTGACCTCTTCTGTACTCAGGCCACTGCTGTCGTCTTCAGTCCTTGTGTGTCCACAGATTCCTATTTCTGATTTGGGGTTTTCTTCTAATACTCTGAGTCATTGAAAGAAGAAAAAGGATTCTTGCAGCTACCCAGGTCCACAAACACAACATATCAGCCTACAGTACATGTAAACCTCCTGCCTCGTTTTTTCCTATGTCCATGTTTTTCTTGGCTGTTTTTCTTCAGTCTGTCATGGCATTCAAACGCATCGCCTTTCAGTCACTCTCTAAAAGGCAGAGACGATTTGAACTCGGCCACTTGCTGCGTCCGCCTTCAGCGGCTGAATCTCCACTTTCTGTTGACTTCTCCTCCAGCTGAAATGCTTCGACCCTCTCAAGCCCCGAAATCGCACGACCGCACTTTCACGCAGTTCAATTAACAGGCAGCGCTGACAGTCACAGTTCGTCTGATGAATCCTAATCCTACGACTTCAGAGGCTGCAATTAAGAATAATTGCGTTGCAGACCAACGAAGCCCCCGGAAAAATGAATGCGAATTGTCTGGCAGGCGAGCTCGTGTGCGTAAACACACACCTGTTGGGTTTTTTGGTGCGCGTTTCTGTGCGTGTCCTGAAGTCGAGTGGAAAATGCGACAATCTCCCAAATACAATTAGGAAATGGACGTCTGTGTGAAGCGGCCCAGCGAGACTCTGATGAACTGCTCCTGCAAGACTCTCTTCTATTGGCTGGGGGTCCACGGTGGCTGCGCTGGGCAACGGCCTCATGCGACCGTGCCCATGGAGCACGTTGTGTCCGTGCTGGCTTGTTTACTGCTCTTCAGAGACTCAGACAGACCCTAAAGAAATTGTTGGCGATTATGTCCTTACATTGAGACTTTTGATTTCAGATTTTTCTGGGGGGCAGTCAGGTGGAAGACATGTCACAACTTATTTCCTGTGATGAATTATGCCGTGTCTGCCTATGGGCCGTTCTGGATTTATTCCTGTGTGCAGACACTGGCGTCTTGGTCTCATATTAAAACGATTGAGTCACCGCTAAATGGATTTGATGTTCAAATATTGGGTGCAATACTAAAGGGGTGGAACAGATTATCTGTTGTTGTAGATTTAGAAAAACATGGCAGTGACCAGTCTACAGAGCAGCCACTGACATCTGATGACCTCAGCTCACAGGTTTCCAGTGTAATCCAGTCATTAAGTGAAAGAGAGGAACCGGAGGGAGTGTGAGCTCAGCACTGAAGTCAAGAAAGCAAAGAAATCAAGGCTTAAAACCGCCTGATACTTAATGTGCCTAGATACTCACTTTAATCAAGTTCTTACACGCACACACAAACACACACACAGTCAAATCTTGATACTGAAGCTTTTGAAGCTTTTGTGTCTAATGCTCTAGGCTGAGACAGACAAACTGGTAGAAACACGGCAGATGGAGTCACAACAGTATTTGATTAAGAAGAGGAATTAACGTGATTGAATCCTCTGTTTCTCTGCTGAGGCTTGACGGGGGGGAGTGGGTTCACACGAGGCGTTCGGTGCTTTTAAAGTCACTCGTTAAACGCAGCCGTTCCAGTGCAGCGCAGGCCGCAGAATCCTCTTAAACGCCGCGATGCACGGCGACACGTCTCACCGTGAGCTACTGAAAGCTAAAGACGGCCGACGCTTTTTTGGGTCGGGAGCTAACTTGTGTGTATTAGCTTGTCTTCCCCAAATACAAATCCAGGGCTTCGTGTCTGGACCTAATTCATTTTCCCACTCATGTTCCCCCGTGGGTCACATTATTGGAGAGCAGCTTTTCATTTTTGTGCTGAGGATACACAGTTGTACATGTACCTCTACTTTAACCCAAGGGCTCAAACCAACCGCTCTGCTTTGCATAATTGTGTTCTTGACATCACAGGGTAGATCATCCAGAAGGTTCCCAAAGTTTATATCCCAGGCTCTGATCCCAGCTTGTTATAGCATCGCTTCTCAAATTCATACAGTAAGATGGAAATACTTTAGTACAATATATAAATGGGCTTAATCGAACGTATGTACTGTACTGTGCACACGCCCTGTAAATGAGTCGGCCACAGGGATTCAAAGCTGGAGGTGTAAGCTGTTGATAAACCCAACAAATAGAGACATGCTCCAGCGACTCATGCTGGTTTTGGAAAGAATGCACAGATTTGTTTTGGCTGCTTGTGACAACTTGTTAGTTTGTGGGGCATCGTTTTCTCATTAGGTTTATCCGTCTTGTCCTTTTCCATTATATTATCAATTTAACATCTCGTGGAATACATGTCCTCTGACAGCTCTGCGCTTTCTGTCGATGCTGTTTATGCCACTCAAGCCATCTATTTTAGATGATTGCTGCTATCGAACCGCTTTTTGCTGACATGGCAACAGGCCAACTCCCCGGAGCAAAGAAATCGCTGCATTTTGAATTTTACTTTGAAAAGCGAACCCATTCCCTCGTGACGTATGGGCCAGAAGATTAGACTTCATTTCATCCCTGCTCCGCACCGGGCTGGACTTACCGAGTTCCCTGTGGTGGGGCTGATGAGGAGCAAACCAAGTGGCTGGAGAGAAAGTGTGTGTGTCAAGTACATGTCTGCTGACACGGTTCAAATTTCTCTCAAATCTCTGCCATTGCCATTTCCATAAACACTGGCACACTGCTGTCCTTCTGGGCTGCTTTTGATTTCTTTTCTGCTGGTCTTTCTAGCTTTTCCTCCCCTCAACGACTCTGTCACGTTTTCCCGTAATCCAGAAAAATGCATTTTCCGCAACAGATGGAGCGAAAAATGGATTTGCATCCAAGCCCAAACTGCTACGTGGAAATACCTTTACCTGCTCCACCCACTAAGTCAAGGTTTCTGCAGCCATCAGTGTTTACCCATATAAAACCGCATTTCCTCAGTGTGTGTGTGTGTGTGTGGTGGGATCAAGACTGTCCTTATCGTCCTCTTTCATACCAACCGCTGTGTTTATTATTTTTTTATACATACTGCAATGCCACACACATACTTGGGACCTTTTTATTGTGATAACAGCTCAAATAAAAGAGGCTAGAACGAGGGCCAGGCATCTTGAAAAACCACTTGAGGATCAAACCGTGAAGCCCACTGTGTTTATCAGCATCATTATTTTACCGAGAAGGGGATTCGGGGAAGTTGAATGTGCTGTGAAAGAAGTCGGAGAGAGAGAAAATAAGTGGAGACACAGTGGCATGTGAAGACAAGAGGAAGCGAAGCCGGTGCCGAGAGGGAACTTGTGAGCAGAAGTCCCAGAGCTAGGCAGCTTTTTGTTTCCGCTGCGTCCCACTATGTTCTGAGAGATACCAGCCAGCACCGGGTCAGAGCGTTGAAGCCTTTTGTTCCCTCTGCAAGGAGATTTCCCAAATCCCTGAAATGAACACTTGTGCGGAGGATGAACTCTGCAGATGAATCGAGACTCACAACTGGATCCACACACAGAAACACACACACACACTCTAGGAAAACGCATCGCGCTCAGTAAACATGGCCGAACACTCTGAGGACACGACAGACCTTAACCTTTTTCAAACTGGCACAGTTTCTCTTATTTTGGGTCTGATAGTTCTGCCAGCTGCTTCTCTATCAAGCATCCAGAGTCTTCAGTCCTTGTGAGCCACATGCTGAGCAACATTTTCACTCTCTGTTAGAGAACAAACACACTAACGCCCATAAAGTCCCTGATGTTTTTTTGTTTTTTGTTTTTGTGCATTAGTATTCACATGGTACAGATTAGATCATACACGACATCCTGCTGATAAACGAGCTGCTGTTGCTCTTAAAATTGTCAGCACTAATCAGTGTTCAAATTGTTTAGTCTTTTAGTTTTCACTTGATGTTTATCTCTCCTTTTCCCCCTGAATAGCTTGACTTTGTGTTCATTTTAATTTGCCCTTGGCTTATCTGACTTGCTAAATAAATCACACTGGTATTTTTTTCGTGAAAAGTGAAATTGCTGAAAAACACACATCCTGACAGATGCAGCGGTGTCTTTAAAATTAAATCAACACATTTGTTAATTTTTTTTTTATGCTCTTCATAGGGGAGATTTGTGCCTTTAAGATTTATGGTCAGGATGTTCCGTTCGAGGCAGTGGTGCTGAACCGCACATCTGGAGAAGGAGTCCTGAGAGCCAGTAGCCCCGTAGACTGCGAGAGCCAGAAAGAGTACACCTTCATTATCCAGGCCTACGACTGTGGGGCCGGACCCAGCGGGGCCGACTGGAAGAAATCTCACAAGTGAGTGAGCAATGTTTGTGTCTGTGATTCATTTCACTCTTGTGCCCAGGTCAACAAAGAAGAACAGAGAAACTAAAGAAGGCTAAGTGATGAATCAATGATTTGCACTAATTTTTCATATAAAACCTTTTAGAGTTCAACGTTTCAGACGTTGACTGACTGGCCTGTTTTTCTCAGAGTTTCTTTGTGCTTTGACTGTCAGGCCTTGATTAAAGCTGTCACATGCAGCTCATTATAATTCTTCTTAACATGACTCACTCGTGTAGCCTCCATTGTAACTGCGATTCACAGGGGGCGGACAAAATAAGGGAAACATGACACAGCAACAAATATGAACCAGAGTTTTTAAATTAATGTCGCAGCAGCTGAAGAAATACTTTAAAATACACACAAAGTTGAATTGATGAGTGAATGAATATTATATATATAATAAAAGTTGTTTTTTTTTCCTCCCCTTTGTATTTTGCCAACATATGCTTCCACCATAGTTGACACAAAAGCTCACATTCAAAGAGAAAAGCAAACACAGTCAGGCCAGCAGCAAGTCAAAGCCTCTGGACCTCCATCCATACAAGGAGCCGCTAAAATAAGCAGCTGCAGGCTCGGCACTAAATGAAAGCGGACACATGCGACAAAAAAAAATCAGCTCAGGGATCTGTGATGAATTCCTCCGGTGGAAGATGAATGCCACGCATTGTGTGACATTATCACGGCATGACATTCTAAGTAGGCCTCATTAAGTTAATGTCATTAATTAGCCAGATGTGCTTCCTCAGATTCACTGCGAGATGTTGGCAGAGAAGGTCACCGGTGAGGAAAACTTCACGATACTTGTGAATTATCGCTTCATTTATATACTTTAGTGCACAAATGTTATCAGAGTGCCTAGTTTATATCTTTAGCAATTCAACCAGCAAATGAGATTGTGTGCTTCTGGGTGTGTTCGTACCAATAAACACAACTTTATATTGTGTGCGCGCTTTCTTTCTTGTTTTCCAGGAATAAATCTATTTTTCATGGAAGCGTGCAAAGTGTTTTCTCCTGCCCTCAACTAACCACTGTTCTTAAAATAAACAGCAAAATGAGTCTCCGTTTCAGTGAGGTCCAAAGGCTTAAAGAGCTGTTTGCTCTTCTTTCCGTCCTCACTTATTCTTTCATTCCTCCCTCAACTCAGGGCTGTGGTTCACATCCAGGTGGATGACATCAATGAGTTCTCCCCAGTTTTCCGGGAGCCTCTGTACAAGGCGTCTGTAACGGAGGGAAAAATCTACGACAGCATTTTGCAGGTATCGTATAGATTTCACAGCGAGATTGTAGTTAATCACCTGCTGGTTTAAATCAGACACTAACCTTGTGTAGTTTTTGTTTCAACGAGATGTGTTTATTCAGTAAATTTACACTACATCAGGTTACAGAGTAACTAGGCGTCCGCTCGACTTGTGTATTTCCTGTGGAGGTTGCAGATTTGTTTGTGATTTATACAAATAGTTTTCTAATCATCTTTTTACGAGACTGCAAGCACAGCAGCGGTGTGCAGTGGCTGGAAAACAATCAGAACGCTGAGCTATGCTATTTTAAATCAAAGATTGCGAAGGAGAGCCTCAGTGTGTCTGTCTGTCTCTCGCTGAGCTGTCAGTCTGCTCCAACACACGTCCACAACAGCAAACAAACAAACAACAAAGAAAATGTCCAAGAAAACTTCTTCTGGCACCATAGAGTTAGAATCTGTGAGCCATACTTTCATAAGAAATCCAAATCTATTTTCAAAACACAGCCAATCCCCAAATACGCGTGTTTCCTGCTTTCTGCGAGTAGCCTCGTTACATGAGAGCATGATGAGCATGAGTTACATGAAAGTCTTATCATTGTGGTTTCCATAAAAATAGTCGTCTCGTGTTATGATAGAAGCGTAGATGTGGGATGTTTGAACTGTGTATTATCACTGTTAAAATACCAGGAGTGAACAGGAGTTTGTGTAATTGCAGGTGGAAGCATGGGACCAGGACTGTTCACCGCAATACAGCCAGATCTGCAACTACGAAATCGTCACCGCCGGGACGCCGTTTGCCATAGACCGTAACGGTAGGTGCTGTGCGTTTGATAGGATCGGAGGCTGGGCTGTAGCCATAACAGTGATGTGATTGGAAGTGAAGGATATGTCAGCGAGAGGAGGGGGAAATAGAAGAACAGCGCAGGGACAGTTTATGTGCCCGGAGGCCTTATTCATAGGACATTCACATTTATTGAATTAATCTGAAGGATCATTATTTCTCACATGTACATGCAGACGTAGGTCATGAGCTCTTGGTTATTTTTAAATACAGTCTGACGATGATCAAAGCCACAAACTTCATTTAAACTGAAAATCAAGGCATCAACGATAATTTATCTAATAAACAAATCTGCGCTTTTAATAAACATACACTAATAATGTTTTTTGTCTGACACCACTGTTGTTTTTAATTGGTGTTTGCTGAGGTCAACACTGACGAGAA
Organism: Macropodus opercularis; assembly: GCA_030770545.1. Lineage (NCBI taxonomy): Eukaryota > Metazoa > Chordata > Actinopteri > Anabantiformes > Osphronemidae > Macropodus > Macropodus opercularis. The sequence continues at coordinate 6,281,216 of CM061105.1, forward strand.
GAGTTCAAACATATCTACATATGAACAGCTACGAGAAAAACTTGTTGTTTGTTGGCTGTCGCGGATCCCGATGTGTTTGCTTAATCATCGTTATTATAATCGTTGCTTCATTCTGACCGCACCCACCTGGTGAATTTCACATGCAGTCACAGCAATGATGATCTCTGAAAAAGCACAAACGCCTTAATTAAAGAACAAGAAATCATTCCTCAGCTGAATTTGCATATGTTTCTTCTATGATCTCTGCTTCATATGAACATGAACAAGTTTCTACCAAAAATAGAAATGAGCCTCATCAGAAGAGATCGTGGCGTCTTTGGTTGAGCAGTGGCATCGGTAAAAACACGCAAATGACATGCGCTGTCTACACAAGTCATGTGTTTATGAATATGCAGCAGAACACACTTGTAAAAATAAACCAATAAGAGAAAAGCTTACTGGTTTTTATTACAATAATATTATGAAGCAGCTTGTCATCGCTGCAGAGCGCAGACGTTACTTGACAGTGATCTGCTCTCTGCTGTGACAGCTCCTTCCTTTATTTCTCGCACCTTTACTGTGTTTAGTTGCAGCTTTACACTGAGACGCGTTGACTGGGGGGGTGCGTCTCATTTCTGATTGAGAGCTATTCTGAGAATATGTGCCTATATAAAATTACAGCTTTGGGATTTGCGCCGGCTTCTCCTTGAGCTTCCACATCCACACTGCGCTGATCTGAGCGCAGCGTAATCCAAAGTGAATGGAGACCGGGGGGCTTTGTGTGTGTATAAGCACGCGCTGGGTTCTACCAGTAGATCAGACAGAAGCACACAATGCTCTGCTTCATCGTGCGTCTTCCCTTCCCTCTCTCAGGATCATATTTATTATTATTTTGTCTCATTGTTTCTTGAGTTTAACCTCCTGGTCTTTTTCTCGCTGTATTTTTCAGTATTCGCTGGATTCAGTCTGCTCCCAGGCATAACAATATAATATGTGAAAGGAAAGTCTCCGTGCATTGATTAGATCTGCTTTATAGAACAGGGCTCTCTTGTGCACAGACGCAAGTGCAAGACTATAAATATAGACATGAACTACAACTTCAGAACGGTACAGTCAAATTGAAAGAGCTTTTCAGTTGGATCAACTATTATTATAATACAATCAAATAAACACTAACCTTTGTGTTTTTGAAGTGTGATTTAATGAGCAACATGTTAAATCTTAGTGGCTACTACAGTTCTGACCCGCTCTAAGTGTGGGTACCAGTGTTTCTGACATCATGACAGAGGTGGCTCACAATGGTTGGAGCCTTTTATATCCTTTCATCTTTGGTCTCGTCATCGATTTTAGCGAAGGCCCTCTAGAAATTCGTCTTCTTCAGCAGCACTTCCATGATTTTGGGAGGCTCAGAATAAAGGAGCAGAATTCATCCAGAAGGAGCCAAAAAGTAGGGCTGTGCTTTTGTCGGCTGTTGTGCAAGTGAAGGAGAGTGCAGTCAAATGTGCCAAAAAGTGGGGTAAAACCAGAAAGAAGATGTTGTTGTGTTGCCTCACAGGACCTGGGTTCTCTCTGTGGGAAGTCTGCATGGCCACATTCAGGAGACGCTGATGGAGGAGGAAGTAACAGATGACCTCAAGGAATTATCAGCAGAGAGACAAGTGTGAAGTGTTGTCATTGTGTTACTGTAGTTTCTAACACGCCTGTTAATTTGAACTAGAAACTGTGGAATAATTCATCATAATGAAAACTCTGATTAGCACTTGTGTGATGTTGCAAAAATAGCATCCATAAATTGGCTGTTACTTTCATATTGTCTGGGTGTTTGTGCTTGTGGTGGCTCTGCTGTGGTGTAGAGGTTCACGGTACAGAGCTGTGATTTGACCAGATAAAAAGGACCAAGCTGCTATGACACAAACAGACGTTGACTAGTTGACCTTCACTGAACATTTATCCTGCAGCGAGTCTGCAACGTGCCGCTCGATACCACACTGCTTCTATTGTACCTGAACACAACTTCATTTACACGTCCGTGGGCAGAAAAGCCAGAGAGGACTGTTTTAACATCATTAGATCTTTTGTGTGATTCTAGAGGGTGATGAGTGATGAGTTGAGTTGAGTAAGTTCAGCAACCACAGGTCAAATACTCACTGTAGGAGAAGTTTTTCTGACCTCCTCTCTCTCTCTAACATTTCCAGCTCGTCTCTTCTCCTTCGCGTACCGTTTCCTCCGTGCGTCTCTTCTGCTCTCCTCTTTTCTTCGACAGCAATCAGACTGACAGCCTTTCATACAGAAGAGTCAAGCCTCCAGATGCAAAACAAAAATAGCTCCAGTTCTGCTCATCCTCAAGTCCGGAGACAGGCTGTGGTGGCAGTGTCAACATTCACTGTAGCTCAGCCAATAAAGCTCAGCCCAGTGTTCCCAGTGCTCCCAGTGTAGTCTCTGGCCTCCCCAAAACAACTCTGACAAGAATGTGGATCCACGCACTCTGCTTAAATACATCTAATAAAACGATGCCTTCATTTTTCAGTACTGTACAAACCCAACCCAACACACAGAAAAGTGGCTTAAAATCCAATCAGATATAATCAACTCCTGCCATCATAAAACTAGACTAAAGACACATATGAAAACAATTTCTGTGCATATGAATGAGATAATGCATACGACCTTCTACGAATATTGGAAGCTGCACACTTATATATAAAATATATATAAAAATATGCAAAAAGATATTCATTGTAAGACTGAGGAATGTCTGTGTCACCCTGGTGACAGGTGAAGATGCATCATTGTGATTTAACATTGACTGTTTACTGAGAGGCTTTAATATTCAAACGTAATACAAGGTCACTGAACCATGACTCGTTTTTTTACTTTAAGTTATTTTGTTTTCATAGTCAGCTTCAGTCGTTGCCCAGCGGAACGTGTTTCATGTCTTTCTATTTCCAAACAGGCGCACAGCACTTGGTTTTCCCCCTCGTTGGATAATCGTAATTGTGTTTCCTCTTTGTTCTGACTTTCTTTAGGCAACATCCGGAACACAGAGCGACTGAGCTACGACAGGCAGCAGAGCTACAAGATAATGGTGACGGCCTATGACTGCGGCCAGAAGAGAGCGAAGGACAACGTGGCCGTGCATATCGATGTCAAGCCTGTCTGCAAACCTGGATGGCAAGGTCAGACATGGAGAACTCATTTACAGTACTTTTTTTTACAGTACTGCATTTAGTGTCAGAATTGGCCTCATTTATGTGTCGGTGCACTGACATTTTGTGAAATTATACTTGAATGTAAAGCCTTGCTATTTAACTTGAAGCAGTTTCCCTTCTCCCAAGGGAGAACCATCTCATTTTAGGATGAAAGTCTCCTGAGGAAATCAGACGACCTGACAAAAAACCTTCAGATGGAAAGTTGACTAGTGTGTGTGTGTGTGTGTCTGTGTGTGTGTGTCTTTAGCATGCCAGCAGCTTGGCATTCAAGCCAGCCTGTCTCCCCTGCTGCTTCACCTGTCAGCACTGACAGCGTCTCAGGAGTCAGGCACACACAGGAATAAAAGAGAAAGATAAGATGGAAGTGGGTAAATGGAAGGAGATAAAGAAAGGGGCTGAACGAGCAGGCGCTCAAGGGAGGAACGAGAGAAGGAACGAGAAGAGAAAGGAAAGTTACGTGGAGGGAGGTGGTAGTTCATCCTACGTCTTTAAAAATCGCTGGCGTGAGGGAAGATAAATGACTGAACCAGGATATATTTTACTGTGAATCGGTTAGTGAAGCCTCAAACGCCTGCAAAGTCCTATTCCAGTATATTCTTGTTAACCTCTGTGATAAATATGCCCAAGGTTTCAATAAAACACAGTTTGTTTATTCTTTGCTCATTTCTACTTACAGTGAAAATCAAGAGGCTTTTTCTAGACTTTCTAGACCTTTATTAGACACAGGAGGGTGAAAAGCTCCCGGACTGGACAGAAAGCAGACACAGCAGAGTTAGGTCGCTGGCTTTAAGAGGGACTGCAGATGCTGCCGCTTAACCCAATTATTTATTGAATAACACTATAATAACATCAAAAAGGTTCCCCTTTCTGGGTTATTACATTTTCTGTGATGTGTCTAATACATCAAGTCTGAAATTAAGGCATATTTAGCCCCTCTGGATTAAATCTGGTGCCTCTGCGCCTGCGGATGTCCTGTCCAAAAGGCGTGAAACCAAACGAACGGCGATCTCTGTTGTACTACCTGTCACATGTCAATGTCTCTTGACGGAGATGATGGTGGTTGCGTCGGTGCGTAGAGAACGCGTACACTGAACGCAAACGCCAGTTGTTTAGGCTTTTGGGACCCGAACTGAGGGAAATGTCAGTGCACGTCACAAAGGCGAGGGAATCAGTGGAGGAACAGTGAGACAGGTTGTTCCTTTGTGTGCGACTGTGTAAATGTCATCTACAGCTTTTGAGCTACATCGTGTTTTATAAAAATTAAACTCACTGCATTTAGAGAAAATTATCTCGAGAAATCATTGGGCTCAAGGGGCTTATGGGCTCAGTGCATTTAAATGGCAAGCAAACACTAACTAGCACTAGCCATCAGCGTTGTAGGACTCATGGTCATTGTCGTCCACACGTAAAACCACTGACCTGTAGCAGGTTGAAGCCATGAGTGGAACATTAACACAAGTTCGTTGTAGCGTTATCATTAGTGCATCAAGGCATAAGTAGGATTTGCAACAAGATAGCGAAGGGAAACGTGCTTCACTTCTCATCTAGGCCTAAAAGGGGAAGGAATGGGAGGAAATGACAGACTGCTAAATCAATGTTGTCCCTTAAAGGTTGGAACAAGCGCGTGGACTATGAGCCAGGGACCGGGAGCAGACAGCTATTCCCCAAGATGCGCTTGGAAACCTGCGGCGGTCCCCTGTCTGGCGTGAGGGTGACGGTAGAGCTGCAGACTAATCACATCGGGAAGGGCTGCGACCGTGAAACGTACTCCGAGAAGTCGCTGCAAAAACTCTGCGGTGAGTAGAGAGAGAAAATCAAGCAGGGAGTAATGAAATTAGTAGGAGGGGAGACAGAACATGAAAAAAAAGTAATGAAAGGGAGATGAAGTGCTTTGTTGAGCTAGTCAGGCGCTGTTTAAGAGCACGGGGCTGAGAGAGAGCAAAGGGTAGGAATAATAATGAGAAACAGGGACAAATCTAATTCAAAGAAGACGTTGCCTCTTGACGTCTTAACCTCTGCTGTGCCTTAATGTGCCAATTTCCACTGTGCCATTTTAAATCTGCAGACAATTTTTTATTTAATTTCTTATTTTATATTAAGTTCCAAACATCATATCAGACTGTGACGCGTGTTCGTTGTTAACTCTGTAATATCTACCACACAGAACATTGAACATTCATGTTTACATCCTACATTTAGGAGAAAAAACACATGATTAATGATCATTTTCAAATGTTTTTATTTCGTTTTTGACAACAATTAAAAACAATGACTGTGAAAGGAAAACCAAACATTACTGGAGAATTTTATTGATTTTGTAAAACAGACATTCATTCATTCATATTGTGTCTCCAAACTGCAAATTACTACAACTTTTGTAACATTATTATTATTGTAACATGGATTTTTAGAGGTCGCACAGTTTTAATATTGGCATCTGCGAAATACATATTTGCTGCACACACTTTATATACTAAATTGATAACTGCATGACAAATGGTTCAGCAGTATCAGAGTCAGCATGAAAGCAGCTTGGGGATAATGTCATAAGTTCATCCAGCTTCCCGTGTGGTTTATTTTCTGCTGAGTCTGGGTTTTTTTTTGATTGACGTGCTCCAGGCGCAGCGTCGGGCAGCACTGACCTCCTTCCTGCCCCGAGCCCGTCCACAAACTGGACGGCGTCTCTGCTGACCGACAGCGGACGAGACAGTGACCTCATCTACAGATTTGACGGACATCAAGCAGCCAATCTTCCAGATACTGTGGACCCCCAGAACCTGACGGACCAGTTCACCATAGCAACCTGGATGAAGCACGGACCCAGTCCAGGACTCAGAGCTGAGAAGGAGACCTTGCTGTGTAAATCTGACAAGACCGGTAGGACGTTCATTCACAAATATGTCTCTTCTTTTATTTAAATATTTTTATATGTTCCTTAAATATGACAGAATGCTTTGCTGAGGTTAATCCCTCGATCGGCAAATGTTCCTGCACTTTTTCGCCGCTGTTCGCCTGAGCTGCCTGAGCTGTGTAATTAAGTAAACCATCTGCACATTGCACTGTCCGTCAGCGGTGCCACGGGTGGTTTATTAGCCGTAGAAGTAGTTGGCGTAAACCTGCAAAGCAGACCCTGCTGCAACTCTGTGGTTCACTTGTTCAAGTTAACCAAAAAAAACCTACAGATCAGCAGCAGCATTATCTCAACAGAAGTACCAAATAGTTCCTAATCACATGTTCCACAGAAAAACAGAAAGACTGTCACAAACAGCCAGTAAATAACCGTGGAGCTGTATTACATCAACACCTCCTGCGTGTTATGCCGACTGCTGTGTTAAGCGCTGTCTGCTTAATTCGTTGCTAGTAAATTCAGTGACGAGCCAAAAATAATCCTGCGTGCGCTTGTGTGACCGTGTTGTTGTTTCAGAGATGAACCGCCACCATTACTCTCTGTACGTTCACAACTGCCGCCTGGTTTTCCTGCTCAGAAGAAGTTTCGCTCAGGTCGACACTTTCAGACCCGCTGAGTTCCACTGGAAGCTGGAGCAGGTGAGGAGTGTGTGTGTGTGTGTGTGTGTGTGTGTGTGTGACCTGAGTCCTATTTGAAAGTGAGCACACATCCATGTTGATTTGTCGATGTGTCAAACTGTTATTATTTGTATAGTGAAGGTTCTAATTAACGGAGGACCTCCATCACGTCTTCTCCTCATTGCAGGAGATAAGAGGACAGAAGACACCATTATTGCACACACACATATAAGCACAAGGTTTCTGTTTAGTTATGGATTATAGCTCAGCCAGCAGCAGATCTCTATTATCTGTCAAGCTTCTGTAGAGTTGTTGAACTAATTTGCGGCGAAGCCGATTGTTTCAGAGCTGCAGAACGACTTTGAAGACGGGAAAATGCAGCCTCTGAACACAGGTACAGCTGGAAATATCTCGCTGAACCTGTCACGCTTCCAGGATGTAGCCATAGCCATTCAATTAAAAAAAAAAAAAAGATGTGGGACACAAAGTTTTTCTCCTCATGTCTTCAAGAGAATGGAAGGTCTGAGCGGAGACTGTGGTGCTGGTTGTTTTGATGGTGCTGGTCATGGACATCCCAGCCTGGTGGACTGAAGGGGGTCCAGTCAGCCTGAATCACCAAGGAGTCACCGAGCACAAAAAAACCCTACTGCAAAAAGGAAAATAAAATCTCGGCACCTGTGGAGGATTCCAGCTCACTCATGCGTGATACAGTGCAGTAGATATAAATCTAATATTTTTACAATATCTTGTATTGAACTGATCAAACTTCAGCCATTGAGGAGTTTTGCTCAACTGGCACATTAACAAAAGTTAATATTTAGTATTTTCAGTGTGGTATGAAGTTATTTCTGCAAACAGCAAAATGGGTTTTCTGAGCTTTATCTGTGCTGGTGCCAGTGCATAGCTTCCAACCATGTAGCTGTTTGTTCTAGGTCACAAGGAGATTGAAAAGTGTTTTTCTCAGTCCAGTGTTCTTTGCTCCAGAGGTTTCCGGGAGGTGGATGTGACAAAGAGAGAAGCAGCAGAGCAGCCGACCGCTGAGTCTTCTTAGCAAACAACCTCAAGACTCAGTTCTGCCGCAGTCCGGCGCGTTCTCGTTCTCGGGCTGCCGTTATCTTTGTCTTCTGCTCTCGCGCGCGCGCTGTACAGTGGAGTGCACAGATAGCCGCGATCCCATTTGCTTCTTTAGTTGGATCACGTCAGGAACCACGGACGAAGCGTGCAGCGCAGTCAAAGAGAATCTGCGATGAGTTTCTCACCAGTACAAATCACTTGTGCAGAAATTCTCATTAAATATGAATAGAAACTGGTCTGAAATCCTGAGGTTAACTAGAGGGAGATGACATCATAAAAGCACAAATAGGCAGAGTAAGGGAGACACCACTGTGTGAGTCACATGAGTCACTTATGCAGAGGTTTCAGATAAGATAAGACAATTCTTTATTGAGAAACCGTGGAGAAATGTAATTGTTACCACATTGTTATACACATTTACATTTTTACAGATACAAAATGCTGTACACACGTGTGCAAATAAACTACACAAGATGATCTGCACGGTGGTAAAGAAGCAGTGGGAATGAAGGACCTGCGGCGCCGCTCCTTCCTACACTGAGGGTGGATCAGTCCGCTGAAGGAGCTGCTCAGTCAGCGTGGTGGTGTCACTGTAATACTGGATGTATTCTGACTATAGACTGATGCAGTTTATAAACATCATGGCTGTAGCTGCATCATCCTATGAGTAAATTATTGATTTTTTTGAAGATTAAATCATCAGTGTGTCATCACTCCGATATTAGCGCCTGATCAAAATGTAATTTTCCATGGAAAAGGGTTTTACACTCAGTGAGAATCCTTGAATTTATACAGCTGAGCGACTGCTGTTTAATAATTCAGTGACTTGAAATAAAGAATCTGACCTTAGTCATATTTCCACACGTTTCTCTCCTCCTCGACACTTTAGTTAATCATCAGGATGCTTATAAATGTATCTGCCTATTCAGATTGTACAGTAATAACTAAGGACGTGACCTTACACTACTAGGGCTGAATGGTGAGGACAAACTCTCAGAGAGTACAGTAGTAGAGGGTAGAAGGAGGCGAGGTGACGGCGCTGTGTCACAGCTGCTGCTTAGTGTCCTTGTTCCTCCAGCACTTAGAAAGCTCAATGGCTCCTACGGCAACTCCATTTAGCTCTATTGATTTTGCAATTCTCACCCCAAGAGAGGAGGGAGAGAGAGAGAGAGGGGGATGAAAGAATGCTGGCAAGCAGAGAAAAACCGAGACAGGTTTCAGCTTTCGATGTTTATCGAACATGCTGGAGGAATGTCACAGGAAACATGCATCTAATCGCCAAGCACCAATTTATACATGGTCACACACACACATACATAGTGTAGAGTATGTCTCTTTTCCTCCCTTCCTCTATTTTAGCTTTTGTAATAGACTAGAAGATGGATCATTCCTCCTGCTGCTCATTATTCACCGTGTCTGAGTTGTGAGAGCCTGTCGGTACAACCTCGCATTCACGAAGTCCTGCACTACACAAATCAACACTCCTGTGTCCTGTGAGCCAAAGACGAGGCAGGGATGTGTTAAAATCCAAGCAAAAATCCCGTAGCAGAGGAAGGGACAGGATTAAAACAGCGAAGGCACAAACCAAAGGGAAGTGGATGGAGACAAAATATCACTTCCCTGATTGGATATAACTGACACCACTACAAGTCCGGCGTGAATGAGATTTTTTCTCAACTGAGGCCTGAGATTTGAAAAAGGTGGAGAGCGATGGGGTTATTCGTGTAGCAGCCGTTTCACATGAGTTCACGACGACTTTACAGACCGACTTTTCAAAATGACACAAATTTTCCAAAATTCTGCTGGAAACACAATTTAAGATTAGTGTATGAGCTTGATCACAGGATCTGAACGTGAATACGCTGAAGGACGCTCGCTGCTCGTCTTTGCAGCATCTACCCTCATCTGCCTTATCTACCGTGCTTGTAATTCCAGAGCTTGTTCTCTGTCCTGTGTTGATTAGAAGCCCCTCTTTGTTGGTCTGGCGATTAATTGGATGGTGTTGGTGGTGCTGTTGCTGTTGTGTGTCTGCCTGTCTTTTGTAGATACCACGAGAGATTGAAGTGCCTATTCAGGGAGTGATTTAGTTCCGTCTCAAACACAAAAGACTAACTGTTAAGTGGTTCAGTTCAGTTCGAAGTTATATGCAATTTACCCACCAGTGCTGAGATTGTTTACAACACAGTTGGCAGCGACGCAGGCTTTACTGGAGTTGGTTTTTAATGGGTAAAGTACAGTGGTAGTGAAAGTGAAATGGGTTTGTTTTCGTCCAGTGAAAGTGTAGAGATTTTATAATAGTCAGCGAAGCGTTTATTGTGTGTGTGTGTGTGTGTGTGTGTTTGTGGGACGATGCAATGGTGGATCAGTGTAAATGTGCCAGGTTACAGGACATGTACAGTAGCTGAACAGATACTCACACCACTGCATCATCAGCATAAACATAAACACAGTAAAACTCCTAATATGAAAAGCCTTCAGACTGCAGTTATCCAAAGAAAATTCTCCTTCAACAAACCTGAAGTCCATCACTTCTTTTAGCATCACATATTCTCACACACTGGTAAGTCTGTTTCCTTTTTAGTAGTAAAATTACTTCGCTCAAATCACTCAAATTGTGCAAGGACTACAAAATTCTGGGCGATCAATGATAAAAGAAGGCCGGCTGGCAATGGCGAGGCAGGCGTTCTCTCATTTCTGTGACAGCAAAACAGAAGAAGACAGAGAAAATATTGAGCTTTGCCTCTAGCAAACACAGTGTGAGTGTTTATTTCATTTCTGGCTTCTATTTTTCAAATGACCTCATTTGAGAGCTTGGTTGTACTTTGTCTCCTTTAGGCGCTTGCTGTGTTGCTGCAAACGTCCTGCAGAGTTGCAGCATTTCACTAAGCGTGGATGTCTTTGCATTGTGTATCCGTGTTGCGTGTTGTGTGTCTCTTTACGTACTGTAGGCGAGTGGACACGTTGATATTTGGATGCCTTGGTCCTAACACGCTGACAGCTGCAGCCCTTTGACTCACGTCTCTTTGTTAAGCTTCCTCAGTGTGTCGCTGAGATTTTGTGGATCGATTTCTTTCAGCAGCAAATTCCAAAACATCTGTAAAGTACCGTAGACCCTCGTGTAATTTTTGAACAATCAAACTTGCAGGACGCTTGGCAGCGTTTTATTTAGTCACACAGCACAGCGGTAGCTAATGAGGGCAGTGGCAGGAGAAGTGAATATGAAGGGTGGTTAGCGGGGGAAAGGAAAACAGGAGTAGCACCAGGTCAGACTGAAACACGCGACGAGACAGACGGGATCACGGCAGAAGACGAGTGGCTGCTGTACTTGAAAACTTTCAGGTTCCTTGAAATGAATGCTGACATCGCGCAATTTACAGAAAGTAAGCAATCGATAGGTTTGGAGAGAAGACCTGCCAAAGTAACATTGTCAGCATACAGGGGAAATCCGTGCACTAATCATTATACACTTTACACACTATAAAGCATCAGCATAAATCCTAATAGTCCCGGGGTTCAAATGTCAAAGCAAAGATTAATGGTCTAAACAAACGTCCCTGCTGCTGCTGTTTGTCGCTGGATCATTGTGCATCAAAATAAAGTTGAACGTCCTGGTTGTTCTGCTCCTGTCAGCACATTTAAACTACCTGTGAACGAGGGGTTGTGTGTCTATATACAACAGCAACATTCGCAACAGGCCAATCTGGCTTATTACCTGGTTCACAGATTCACTTGACATTAAAATACAATCTGGGGCCCTGCTCTCCTTGTTAGCAGTTGGTTGGACGCTGAGCAGGCAGTGTCTAATTGTTTCGCCAGCCGTCCTTTGGCTGACAACCTAAATTCAGCCCACAGCCTTGATGGTGTTGTCTGGGTCCAGCTGGCTCCTCAGATCTCTCACGCCCACGTATAGGAGGTGTAATTGTCTCTCGTAAATACGCCGTGGCAGATTTCCACGTGATAGACAGGCTTATCGCCGGTGTTTTATTCTCTGCAATAAATCGCTGCTATTGCGTGGTAAGACCCTCAACAAAGGGGATCTGGCTCAGTGAGGTAGGATTTAGTTCGTGGCGTCGGCAGCCATGTACAGTTGGAGCCGAGGAACGATCGGAACGCACAGAGCTCACCTAAAATGTCAAAGTGGACAAACCTTTCTACTGTGGGAACGTATGTAACCGAGCTCATTACTGCAGTCACTGACATTTACAGTACACATGCAGTGCTATCAGCCATTATCACATTTAAGGATCTGTACTGCACATAGCGTGTTTAAACAAGCGTATAGACAGAGACGACGCTGCTCTGTGCCCTCTGCCTCTGACATTCACTCCCGCGCCCACTCCATTCATTACTACACTGAAAGGCAGAGAGGAATAGTGGCGCACTCGAAAATAGATTAAGAGAGAAACAATCAGTGTCACTGTGTGGGAGAAATGATGTATCTCAGCATGTTGCTGTCATATTTCCATAAGGCCCCAACTCTATTTTTGGGCCAATTTCCCAAAGCTACAGTATTCGCAGCCATTGTGCACCATCTGCCTCTGTGGCAGCTCTGGTCTATAGTGTAGGTCCATGGCTGTGGTGCAGACTCGCTACCTGCTGAGTGATACTGCAAGAAGAACGTGGTGAAGACCAGGGATTCAAAACCGTGAGGTCAAACGAGCTGACGTCAGGGTTCTGTACTTTTCTTATTGCATGAATCTGTATAATCTATAATAATAAGGCATATCTGTCCCTGTTTCTACTGCGAGATGCGATAATGTGTCTGAGAGGTGCCTCAGACGTCCTGTGGGGATTTAATACTTCGCAGTCTATGTTCTTAATCAAACATCCCTGGAGACTCCTGGGAGCTGTAGCGTAGGTCTCCACCCCATTAGCTCATATCACAGCTGGAAAAAGTGTGTGTGTGTGTGTGTGTGTGTGTGTGTGTTTGTGTGTGGTCACTGAGCCTCCATCTCAATGTTGAACCGCTTCCTGCTGTTTTTGTTTGTGTCACGCGAATTAAAAGATATCCAAATAAAGAAAAACAAGTGAATTTAGAGGAATGAGGACTTCAGGAACAAATGCACTCACAGTTTAAGTGCTTAAGAGGGTTTTACTTATATCTAGACTAAAGATTCATCATCCTTAATACCTGTAGATGAATGAATGAACATATGTTGAGCCCTGCATCCATATCATTATCTGGTGGACCTTAGAATAATCCAACGTGGCCTGGGTGAGAGGCGGCATCTTTGCAGGTCAGCAGTTGTTGCTGTATAATGTCGCTGTGTGTCTATAAGCAGCTTTTTGCGTAAACCTCAAGCTGATGCTCACCTTCAGTGATTTTAAAACCAAACCATGTATCAACGCCTGAAAGAGACACGCGATTCGTTCATCAACAGAAAATGACTTGTCCGCTATGTTTTGGGTAACTGGTCTAATTATTTCAAGAAAATCTATTCGTGTGCTTCTTATTCAGGCGTCACCGCTCGCAACGGAAGGTGTTTAATTAAAGATAAGATATTTAACGACGTGTCGGTGACGGGCTGCGGGGATGGAGACATACAGTAATAGGATGTGTGTTTGTTACAGCACATAAAAGGCGCGAGGCACTCGGGCTCTCCACCAGCCGTGTTTGTCACTCATCGCGTGTCTTTGATGAGCAGCTCATTAGACGGAAGGCTCATTAGCCATTAGATGACAGGGAGCAAATGATCCACAGATGAGGAGGCGAACGCGTCGCCTCGCTCTTATTTGCGGTAGAACGGCGGGGAAACGCTCAAGGATGCACTTTGGGTGTCGGCCGCATGATTGGGGGGGTAAACATCGTCTCCTCAACATAATCCTCCACAGAGAAACGCTCCCAACCTAAATATCGTCTGAAAAACAGGCGTAGCTGGCAGAGTGATGTGTTTTTTGCGTATATGCACTGTACTGTTTATCTTGACTGCACAATGAGCGGACGTCATGACAGGATGACGTCTCCCTGCCCTCTGCAGATCTGTGACAAGGAATGGCACTACTACGTGATCAACGTGGAGTTTCCGGCGGTGACGCTGTTCGTGGACGGCGTGACCTACGAGCCCTACCTGGTGACGGACGACTGGCCGATCCAGACCTCAAAGATCGACACGCAGCTGACTGTGGGAGCCTGCTGGCAAGGTCTGTGCCTGAAATGAGGCAGGGTCACAACGCACAGGGTTGTTTTCAGCCGTACTGTATCCTGACAGTTATTTTTAACAGCTTAAGGTTATGGCATTAATATTTGTGCTGAAAGCAGGAACGGAGCTATTTATAGGCCCATTCTCTCCTCAGGACTAGTTTCGTTGTAGTGTAGTTGTTGTTTTGCCACAAAACATTACAAGATCAAAATAACTGTAAAGCAGTTAAATCAACTCAACAAAGAAAATAATTACTTGGCAGGGAGACACAATGATAAACATAATTCATATTTAGCCATCAGTGCGTTGAAATGTGTAATGAAAAGTAATGTAGGGGCAACTAACGGAGCTTAAAAGGGTAGAGGAGTCTGTCTACCGTATTTTAGATGCATCCTTCAAAAACTTTTTTGTTTTATTATGCCAGCAGCAACTTGTCTGACAGCATGTGGTAAACACAGAGAAATTGCATCAACAAAGTGGAACAGCAGCCAAAAGATGTTGAAAATTACATTTGAAGCACAAACACAGAGAGAGAGAGAGAGAAAGAAAGAAGTGTAAAGATAAATAAAGAGATTAAGATTTATGCCTCGGAGCCGCGAGTGCTTCTTTGAAATGGAGCGGCGCGAGCTGAGTGGGTATCAAACAGGAAGCGCTGCGTGTCAGATCCACGAGCGAGCGCGTAGTGATCACGCTGGAATGACTAAGAGCCACCCAGCCGCTGTTCATGCGTCGAATAATGACACAAAAGTGCTTTACAGGAGACGGTGATCCGTTCTGCAGGCTGCAGATCATCCTCGTAACACTCACTGATGCCGCCGCTTAAATTACTTCCTGCGACTTTCTGTCGTCATCGCCTTCGTGCTGGCTTCACGCGCTCCTCCTTTTACTGCTTCTTTCCATGAATCTCCGATTGTGAGAACAGGCCCTGAAGGAAGGATTAGCCAGTGTGAATGGAGGACAACTTTGCCAGCTATTACATCCCAATGAAGCAGCTTTAAGCTTCACTAAGCCGCAACTGATAACTTTGCAGGCCATTAGTGAGCGAGATTGCCTTTCAGAGTCTCCCTTCCTCCCCACAATCAACAACATAGCGATGAGGCGCGTGGAACGAAAGACATTCAGACGCTCACCGGCCTGAGAGCGAAGAGAAGGTCGTGTGTCGTCGCCGAACGAGGTTAACGAGAAAGTAGTTTGTTTTTTGTAGCGGCTTTGTGTCACAATCAGCTCTTCTGCCGTTTGAATGGCAAGGGAGGTGGGTGTGAACTTTCAAAGCAATCCTCGCTGTACACGCAAAAAGAAACTAAAGAAGAAGAGGACGAAGCACAAAGCAGGCATCAAGAAGAGCGTGGGGTGATTTCACGTGGGGAATAAAAGGCATCAATCAAAGTAGTGGTGTAAAACGCGTGATTTAAAAAATTCAACTTTCATATTTGATATACTGTTCCACTGCCACAAGCATCAACTGTGTTTGTTGTGTTAGAAAATCCAAAAAGGAAGGTGGAGCTGTAACATAATATTCATTAAGTCCATTCTACTACTACATACTAAAAGTCTTGATCATGCTCTAAAATAATATGGACTTGTAAATAAATTGCTTTACTGATCTGCGTATAAATATGTACTGTAGCCTTGTCAGCGCTCGCTGCCTTCACTGCACTCAGAGAACCGCTACCGACGTTTGACCTGGTGTGAAGATGAAGCAGAAAGTGGCAGGTCTGCCTCTCTGTGAGTCAGCAAAACACTGAAACGCTGGCCTTTGTCGTTCATCTCTACTCAGCCTCGTGAATGTGAAACATTACCACATGTAATCGCAGACATTCAGTGAACGTGGGACATATCCGTAACGCGAGGCAGTGATTCTTCTGCCTCTGCCTTGCTCAGCGGCGGCGTCGTTCCCCTGCACCGCGCCGCCCAGGGCTCTAAACGCGGCTCTGTCAGTAATGCGTACGAAACAACAAGCCGCATGTGATGTATTTTTAATAAGAACATAAAGGAATAGATAGCGATTAAACCGTGTTTTGCATGCAACAGCACTTTTTGAAAGAACACACAATTAAGCCTCCTGCTGCACAACTTGCTGAAGGCCGTTGTTCAGTGTCTTTTCTCTCCGCGCTACATGTTCAACACGCCTCCAGTCCCAAACAGGCTGAGGCATCTGCTGGCATCTAGGTAACAACGGCGCCTAATATCAGCTGTAGTGCTGTGATGACACATATTCTTATTCAGTGTTATGACACATGATAACTGATATTGAACTGCATTTTCAGCGGGTACATGTTATAATGCGCGTTCTCCCTCTAGGCGGTGAGGTAGCGACCCCGAGGTTCACCCAGTTTTTCCGCGGCAGCCTTTCGGGCCTGACGATCCGACCAGGACGCATCGAAACGCAGAAGGTCATCTCCTGTTTGCAGGCCTGCAAAGAAGGCCTTGATATTAATTCCCTTGAAAGCCTCGCTAGAGACATCAAGGTGGGTGTCACCAATAAACACAGCCGTGGGGGTGCATCATAGCACCTGTTAACCATCTTGACATTGATGAAAGAGTCAAAGACTGATGTGTGTTTTACTCACATTGTTCGTGCGTGTGCTTCCAGTTCCACTTCAACCCGGCCCAGTCTGTGCTGGTGGTGGAGGGAGAGGACGTGGACAGCATCGACACGGCCATGACCAAGGTCTCCTACATCAACTCTCGCCAGTTCCCTACCGCAGGGCTCAGGCGGCTGCGCATTGGCACCTCCGTACAGTGAGTCAGCCGCAACGTTTACATGTGGTTCCAGGAGCGGATGCAGCACATTCACCTCGGGGCGTGATGCACAGTGTGTAGTTTGAGAGTGTGGACCTACATGCATTCAGCCGGAGGTTGCTGCTCTAATGCATCGTGGGAGTGCACGTAGTTTCTTTTCTGTGTGTTTATTTCAGGTTCAGAGCCCTTAACGTACTTGTTTCTCTGTTGACGGCCGTCTGGGCCCTTATGACACGTATCTCGGTAGAGTGAGCTGTCTGCGTGATGAATTAAGTGTGGGCTCGTTAAAGCTACTGCTGCTCTACAACTCAGTGAGGTGGTCAGCATAAGCTGCGAATGATCAGAGGAGCGGCGACGGCGCTGAGGGTAGGTTCTGATTGCTCTGGCCTTCGAGCCGAGAACCTTCAGTGACATGGATCATTAGGGTAAAGACTGTTAAACTACCAACCCATTAAGGCTGTTAAATCCTCTGCTGATGAGAAAAGGCATTTTGCCAGTGCTTTTCCTTTTGCTTCCCGTTTTTTCCCGTGCATTTACAGTACCTGCAGCATGTATCCATCTCTGAAATCAGCTTTGGTTTTATGTAATTGAATCGACTTTGCCCAGTGGCCACAGATCCCATGGATGATACCACTCAGTCTGTTTCTCCAAAGCGTATGACGTCAGGAACTGCTAAACACATTATCATAAAATCTATATTTTTGTTTTTGTTTCACGAGCCTTGAAAATGTCTGGATGTCCTTGATCTACGCTGTGGATATTCACGGGATTCGTGATATTTCTGTCACACCCCTTGATTTATTCTAATGCCAACATCAGAATTACTCTTCTTTTAACCCCCAAGAAATATGAAAAATAAGCAAAGGCAGGCATAAATTACTGACCCGACTTGCAAACTGGAAAGCATTCGAATCATCTTTTTATTTATTACTTTCCAGTATAACTCCACTGCTCACTCAATGCCCTCAGTAACAAACATATGGAACAATTATTACCTTTCTGGCAAAACAATGCAATGACCTTGGTTGATCTACTTTAAGGTTGATATTTCTGATATGTCGTTTGAATTTCTTCAAGCTTAGCATGAATGTCTGCTTGATGATACAACTGATGAACTGAATACTCATCTGCAGCCACAACTAGATGGATGGAGACACAGATAGGTTGTGTGGTTGTGTGTGTGTGTGTGTGTGTGTGTGTGTGCGTGTTCATCTGTCTGCTCCCATCTCCACGTCCAGCCAGCGCCTGTTCATTTGATGAGCAGCAAGCGCTGGCGGGTCAATTCGGCTTGGACTTGTGCTGGTCGATGAAGTGAAGGGAGTTTGAGGAGCAGCCAGGGAGAGCGTCTGAGTCTGAACAGCAGTTCACAGCAGCTCCTCTCGAGCTGAGTGTGCGGCGCGTCAGTACTCGTAGGGTCGGTGGATTCAGCATTGAACACCAGCCTATGTTAATCCAGAACTACTGTTTACTGTATTTAAGACATTAGGAAATGAACAGATACCCTAAACCTTAATGAAATGAATGGTTTATTAGAAACAATAAAACCACCTCAGATCATCTCTTTTTTCCAAATCGTGGCTGTTGTTAGTCCACTAATGTCATTTTTAGCATCAAGAGGCTGAACATGTGAGTCAGCGTACAGTACATGTGTGTATTTTTAAAAGCAGCTGGTAGATATTGCTGCAAGGCTCAGCAGGCTTAGTTTAGCTTGTTCTGGCCTCCAGAGAGACCTCAGAAGAAGTAAACATCATTTCTAACATCACACCTAAAGCCTGTCAGTGATTCTGCATTAACACACGTCCATCTGCTTTGACTATTCCTTCGTGTTGCTAAGGGTTACGACATTTCACAGCAAAATGAATCGGACATTAAAGGACGATAAAACCGCGCTAGCGCCGAAGCCCTGTAACCTCTTGCCTCCTCTGCTTTTGCATGCGTGTCAGGTGTTTCGGGGAGGACACGTGTCTCTCCATCCCAGACATCAAGGCAGTCGTTATGGTGTTGCCGCCCAGTGAACCGAGAATCACCATAGCGGGGTCTAATCGACTCGTCAGGCCTGCTGGTGACCTGCGGGGCCCGATGGGTGTGGCACCCTTCAAAGAGCTTCACATCACAAGCACTGTCATGAAAGGCGACAGCTTCGGTGGATGTGAGTGGTAGAGGGGCTGTCTTGGCTGGCAGCCTCCGAGAAATATTTCATTTAATCCTATGACGTGTTTTAAGTTCCTCCTAGTGACTTATCAGTTTAATTCTTACTTCTTTTCTTAAGTTTGTTTGTCTGACGTTCGACTTCCATCCATGTTAAATCTCAGCCCGCAGACCTGGTGTGATGGAGGTGATGCATAATCTGGATTACTGTGACATCTTGGTAATTGGGGAGGAACTGGATCCTGAGAGAGAGAGCCTGGAGATTCATCACAGTGCTTTGCTGGGAAAACACCTGGACGCCACCAACTCCACCTCTGGCATATCGATATACGGTAGGTGTGGGCCAAACCGAGGCTCCAGTCAACACACAGATGCTGCTTTGAGGACAATTCTCAGAGGTTTGTTTGCATTGTCAGTGTAATCTCTGCCCCTGTGTGCCGTCAAGGTGTGGACTCCATGGCTCACTATGAGCAGGCAGTGAGACAAGTGCGGTACAGGAACTGGCAGCCTGCCGCGCTGAGCGAGAGGAAGTTCAGACTCACCTGCTCCGAACTCAACGGACGTTACACCAGCAACGAGTTCAACCTGGAGGTCGCAATTCAACCCTCTGCTCTTTATTCCTCTCCTCTACTGTCCATCTTTGCTATGCTGCTGTTCAGTAGTTACCTACTGTAAATCTTTCTGTTCTCGTTTTCTGTTTTTTGCTTTGATGCTTGCAAACATCATCATCCTCTTACTCCGCTCTGAGAAGCCTTGTCCTCCTCCGTAGGTCAGTGTTCTCCACTACTCATCACATGTGGAACATGTCAATCACATGGCAGCCCAGCCCCAGTACATGAGACCAGTCCATCACCCACTAATGATACACACCGTCAACCCGCAGATGTCAGGTAAACCACAAATCCGACTTAAATGCTACGTAAGACGGGCGATGGCGATGCTAATAGGATACAAATGTTCCTGTCCCGCAGGCCCAGCGCCGCCGGCAGCCACTGTCGTCATTGTGGCGTGTATCGCTGCCCTGGTCGTGATTGTGGTGATTGGCGTGTACAGGATCCATACAACACATCAGGACGGGCCCAGAAAAGATGAGGACGAGGTCAAAGACCCGGAGATGAACTGGAGCAACTCTGATCTCACCATCACTGTCAACCCCATGGAGGTAATGGCTGGTTTCCATTTTGAGGCATTTTAGTCATTTATTGATTTACCGTGATTTAAACGGCAACAGACGTGTCTGAAATCTGTCTTTAAATAGGTCTTTTGACAAAATCATGCTAATTTATTTATTTCTTTATTTTTTGTAGAACATACAAGGACCTCAGGCGCTGGATGAGAAGGTAAAAGAGGCAGAGCGAGCAGAGGAGGAGGGAGAAGAATATGAGCATGTGGGAGGAATGACGAGTGCTGAGTCAGATAACAGCGATGAAGACGAAGAGGAGGAAGAAGACGACGGGGTGAAAGAAAGGAAGCAGGAGGGAAAACTTGAGTGGGACAGTTCGTCCGTGACATACTAACCACAGACACACAAACCTACATTCAGTCGACATGTTGGTTGTCCTCTCTCCACGTCACACACACAAACAAACACACAGGTATGTACACACACAATGAAACTAAATGAATGACAAAATTGTTGAAGTTGCTGGAAACGAGACTTGCCACCAAGTCATTTTTGATGGAGCATCGCCCCCTGCTGGAGAAAGTGAGAGCTACAGAATCTGCAGCAGTTTCAGTGTGTGTCCAACATTATTCCCATCACATGTTAAACAAGCACAGTCTCATTATTTGTGCAGAATGACCTAATGTGTTTTCTGATAAAATCCAAACATTCATAAATCACATGAAATCAATTACATTGTGACCTGTTATAGTCACGTTTACTATCTGCAGTTACACGTGTCATCAGATTAGTTTTTGTGCACATAGTCTGCACGACAGCATCAGTAGCATAACAGCGACATATATCCTTATGCATACAACTTAGTTCCCATGACATTTAACAGAATTCCTTTGTCTTAGAGAGTAGCTTTAACACAGATGTGTTGTCGTCGGCGTAGACCCTCGGTTCTCGCATTTCACTCAAACCAGACACTTTTCTGTCCTTAATGTCTGTGTGAGTTTCTCAGATCACTTGGCTGTTGTGCTTCTTGAAAACATTCCACATTTGTCCCGATTCGTACAAAACAAAGCCGAAATACAAACTCTTTATTTTTAAAGATTAAAAATGATAATAGATCAATTATTTTCTTGTTAAATGATCCCACATTTTCCTTTTTTAAATTCATAGCAAGAAGAATTATGCAATTATATGGCCAGTTTAATAGAGTGTAACACAGAGGTAGGAGTGTTAGAACGCACAATATAAGAGAGAGATTTATAAACAGTTGAAAATGAAGAGGCTTCGTATGAGTTGATCAACAACAACAACTTCCAAAACGCAGCTCAACGTCTCTACTTATTATGCATGGCAGATGGTCACAACTCGTTCATCTAGTTCTTATTTGAAATTAAGTTTTTGGGTAAATTATATTCACTGAGTAAAACCTGACTAACAGCCCTGCAGTGTTGCTCAGCTGTGTTCTAGCTGCGTCAGAGGATATTAAAGCGGCAACACTTCCCAAATTTGTCTCACTTCTCGCAGGGTTGTATTTTTGCACTGGCTTAATCGGCTCAAGCGCCCACCGATGTTAATTTACAGCTATTTTTTGTTTACGAGTAATATGCAACTTCGTGCGTAAAATTGGTGGAGCGGCCCTTTAAAGAGACAGGAATCAGAGAATTGTTCACGTTCCTCATGTCGTGCACAACTTCACCACAACTTCATATCACAGACATTAAATCCATCTCGCATCATCATTATTATTATTATTAACAAAATAAGATCAGACAAAATTGTATCTCATGACTTTATCTGCATTCGAATGAAAACGACTCTGACCTGAAGCGTCTCCCGTTCACCTTCCCCTCCCTCTTTGCCTTTGAGCACCTGTGATTGTGATGTCATCATTGTGAAACAACTGCCTTGTTTCTCTTGTCTCTCTTTGTCATATTGTGCTTCTGAAAAATTAAGAGAAAAAAAAGAGACTTTTACATATAAAAACAAACCCTGTAAAAATGTCCTGACGGTTATTTTGTATATATCCGTTTCTTTTTCTTTTTGTAAACGAATATGGGATTTCTCTCTCTTTAGTGGTCATCCCACTGCTTTCTGTATATTGACCAATAAAGACTTGTTTTAGACTCTACTCTTCTTCCGGCAGCTTTACTCATCATCAGTCACATGTGTTGGGAGACTTGTGAATGACATCATTGGGCTACATACAGTAATAAGATTAAACAGAGGGAGGCGTGATTCACATAACATCAGTGCTTCACTGTTCACTGTTGATATTTCAGGTTAAAAGGATTCTGATACATAATTGGATTTTGACCACAGTATGTAAATAAATTGCATTTAAAGCCTACGGTAGGTGTTGTTCAGCGGTGCTACAGTATGTACACACATGAAATAAGCTGTGTAAACGGCACTACCCAACCTGAAGGAGACGTCTCCAGACGTTCTGTGGTGACGTAAGGTTTTATTCCTCCTTTATAGATGTTTTTCTACGGAGGTTTCTAAAATTTAAAGTAGAGACAAAGCAGGTGTGAATCCATCCACACTAATAGTCAAATTAATTCCACAAGGTTACTAGACCTGAATAGACCTATTATACGGTAATGTTTCTATGAGAAGAATCATAGAATCTAGGTTAATATAAACTCCAACTCCAATATTTATATTATCATTGGCTTAGAAAACACCAAATCTGGTAATAGGACGGACACACTGAGACATCGCTTTCAGTGATGTAACATTCTGTAAGAACGTGGTCATTGCTCAATAATAATAATAAAAATAACAATTCATAATTCATTCTCTGCTGGGGTGGAGGAGAAGAAACGGGGTCAGCTCAGTCAAAGTCTGCGATTAAGTGAAGGTAATGTCAGGTTAAAGGTGCAGAGTTAACTTTGGCGCCATCTAGTGGCGACCAGGGCAGACTGCAGCCGACACATGCTGACATCAGCTGGTCAAAGGAATCGTATTTTATTGATTTTATTGATTAAAAAATAAGAATCAATATATAAGATTTGTTAAACTCTTTATTTTTGGAAAGCATTTTTGTTTAACACGTGCATTTGTCAATTTTTTCTCCCTTTAAATATGATGAGTTCAGCGTTTGTTTATATGCGCTGCTGTAGTAAATGCTTTAGAGTTTTAGAGCTACACTTCTGTCTGTGTAACACAATTGAGCTTTAATTCGACGTCCAACAACAGAAGTCAAAAGCCTCGTGTTTTATAGAAGCGATGTGTGGATTTCTGCTTAATCAGCCGAGCTTGTAATGGACCGGCCTCGTCCATTAAATGTCCAGAGCTGGTGTAGATGAGGTGTTAAAGCTCTGCTCTCAGCGCTGCTGAGTCTTCACTTGCTCTCAGTGGTTCCCGGAGGATCGAGAAAAACAATCAGCTAATTAGTAGCTTTTTAACTGATGAGCACCACATGCTCAATAACACTGTAATGAAGCTCAGGCTGGCGGGAATCTGACTAATTACTATCGAGTTTGCCAGACTTTTACTTCATTTTCTTTCTTTGTTTTTTTTGTTGCTTTGTTTCGTTTATCCAATACATTTTCAGCCCAGTTAAACTCATCTGCACCTTTTCATTTAAAAACAAAAAGTTAAAGATGATCAGAAATGGATGTTTGAGAGGTTGTGTGTATAAAATAGATTAGAGTGAGTCTTAAATCAAATCATGTACAGAGTTGATTTGATGTTGTTTGATTACATATTACAAGAAAACAAGCAGTATGAATAGGCAGGGACTCATGTAAATGTATGTAAATCCTACACCTTCTGAGGAGGGGTGGTGGTTTAAACATGCAGGACTCAGCTGACAGTCTCTCCTGTCTCTGGTTACTGGCTTTTGGAGGCTGTTGTGGTTTCTGCAGTGTCCTGTAACTGCATGTGAGAAACCTCTGGTGTCTTGGCTGGAGGCAGAGACAAGTACGTGTTCCAACAATACTATTTCCCAGCATTTTTGACTCTGCTCGACTGAATTTGATTAGTTAAAGAAAACAGCCTGGTTGGCTATTGTGGCATATTGAGAGAAACCTGCAGACATGTCCTGATACTTCCATACTGTGCAGCCACAGTATCAGCTCGGGTTACTAGGTTTGCTCTCCTGCCCGTAGAGTACATTAACCTGCACAAATCTGCTGTGACTCTGTTTATCGCTTTATTGCTGTGTCTTCAGATTAGAAACTCTGCCATAAATCACACGTGCAGCCCGCTCGTAGTGGGTTTCAGTTCAGTTCAGTCAGTTTATATTGCGAAATATCAAAACAGAAATCTCTTGGCGGTAGAAAAGCCAATAAGCTTAAACAGAGAAAAAGTAAACTTGGGTGAACAATCTGCTTCTGTTGCACTGAAGACTTGATCCGTCCTCGGTGCATCATTACACGATTTCCACGTCGCCCTCTCCCTGTGTGTTTAGACCTGGTTAGCTCAAGCTGGTGATGCATCGCCGAGGGTCAAATCCCTCAGTGTGCAGTTACAATATGAAACCAGCAGGGCACACCAGCGGCCGTTAAGACCTGCATTCTCACGCTGCGGTGCCCTGCAGTTTATACTTTTAGACTTTAAGTGCAACACTAACTCGCCGAGTGCGAGCTGTATTTACAGCTGCAGGAGCCGATGAGCAGCGCATTAGCTGTTTACTTAGTGAAGTGGAAACTACACACTCGACAATTGGGAAAACTTACAGCCAAATACTTTATGGCCTAATTTTCCACAGCAAGGTCTCCCTCGATAGATTAAACGCTCCCTCAGACACAATTAAAGATGCAGAGTGTCAACCCCAGCTGAACGCTGGGCTCTCCTGTACACACTGCAGCGCTTTCTTTCCCTCTCTGGTTTGCTTCTAGATGTTTTTGAATGACATTGTATTTTGGGATCATCATCAGCAGTAATCATCAGCTGTGTTGGTTCAAATGACCCTGGAAAAGGATAAAGCCAAAAAATAAAAAAAGAACAATGAATACACAAATTTTCAAATTCACTTGGCTTTTATTCACATTTCACTTCTGATGGATCAACTCCATACATTCAGCTACTGAGTCCATCTGAGGTCCATTTCTCCCTATTCGATGGACCACCACAATAATAATAATAATAATAATAATAATAATAATAATAATAATAAGCAGCAGCATTAAAGAAAAACATTGTGATTCCTCTCTCACTTCATCCAAAGCCATTTTTACTCATTTTACCTGAATGTAACCATCAGTGACCAGTAAAAAAACAACATAGAGCCAATTTGCATTAAATAAACCATCATCGTCCAGATTCTACCATCAACAGAATCAGACTCCACACTCACAATAATATTAATGATAATTATACAGAATACAAACTCAGATGTAAAAAAGAAAGTGACTCAAGCTTCTTAGGAAAGAAAACAAGCATGATTGGTCTACAGTGTGTGTGTGTGTGTGTACATTGGTCATCTGCATCCTACTGTGACACACGCCTGCTGTACTGCTGCAGCAGCAGTAATGTACTACAGTACTGCATGTCTCACGGCTCTCGCTCTCTCTCTCTCAGCTGTGCGGCGAGATGCAGATGCTGTCTGGTACCGGCGAGCTACAGCAGGGTGCTACAAACCCACAGCAGGGGACGGTCCTGGTCACACTGCGGCGCCACGACCCACAAACCGTTAAAAAAAAACTCCATGGCTTAGTATGAAACACTTTGGTCGTGACTGACATCATAAGACGTGATTTAGTGTCTGGCGAGGATCAAGTCTCACTGCAACGCAACGCTTTGAAGCCCTTTTCAGACACGCAGTATCAACGATAACTTTAATATGCTGCGATAACACATCAGTGTCACATTACAGTAAAGGCAGCAGCAGCATGTCCGCCTCTCACTACGCATGCGTGACGCACAGCACACGTCTGCTCACTCAGAAAAAGATCCCACATACTTTCATTCAACGATCGTAGTTTGCAGATGTTAAAGACGTAACATTTTAAGGTGTCGTGTTTTCAAGACTAAACCTATGAAAATGTTTCCATGTCACCTTGTGTCATGTGGCAGAAGAGACTTTAAAAACTATATCCTCCTGTATCTAAAAAACGCTTCACAGAACAGAAAGCAAACCAAACCCTGCTGCTGTCTGCACCTTCCAATATAAAACAGCTAAAAATAAAAGTGTAAAATCTATCATTGCTGCAGCCAGGAAAACCCCTGTAATCAATTATTTCCTAACTCGCTGCTGCACTAGCTGCCAAACATTGTGCAATCGATGCACATAAGGCAAGAACAAACACTGATAGAACGGATATTGAAGCTGAATGAGGAAAAGCTTCCGCCGTGTGAAGACATGTCTGAAAAGAGCTTCTCCCTGCACGTCAGCAGGACGCGCGTTGCGTTTCCTGTACCGAGCTTTTAAACACACCTGAGCTTTTGGTCTCAAGCTCAACACATCGGCTAAAGTAATATCGGTGCCACAGTCTGCAGCCTGTCAGCTGTGCCAGTGGAGAGCACGAATACACACTGCGGTGACCCAGCACTGGGTCAGAAAGGCCTCCATGGATACTGTAGGATTAGTGTACTTTGTCAGCGCAGTTTTCCATCTCATCACTAGGTGGCGGTGGTTGTTTTACCGCCGTCTGGGCCACCACTTAACCACCGTAGCCTTTCTTGCTGATTGAGAGAGGAACCGATGGGAAACCAGCATCCACAGTTTGTTTCAAGTCCAAAACGAATGAAAAAGTCCAAAACAAGCTGGTGCTTTCTTAAGCTTCATATTTGAAATCCTGGATCTCCACCCTCCGCCCACTTTCCATCCATCTGTGTCTTAGAAGCTCGGGAGCCCTCAGTGTGAACATTTCTCCATCCACCAACCCCTCCGCGCATCTTTAATTAGTTCCTTTCATCCGTCTTGATGGTGGTGTGGTTTGTGTCCTTGTTGCCCAGATGACTCTTACTGGTGTCAGTCACTGGTACTGGAGGTAATTCTTAAGGGACTGAGGCAGAGGGAGGCTCTCGATCTCCTGAAGCCGCTCCCGACCCATCGCCAGGCGGGCGGCGCGCCGACACAAGTCCATCAGAGGGAGAGGCTCAGCTGGAAAGAGAAGGACAGAGAGGTTTTAAAATGTGAGGAAAACTGTGCATTACATATGTTTTTGAGTGTGGGGCGCCATGAATGGATTTTCCTCTGCGCGTGTGTGTGTGTGCGTTTCTAAATGCGCCTCTCCTTCATACATGCATAATACAGCCTTACATTTGTTATGCATGAATGGATGAAAGACACACGCACTGTAGAAGCACAGAGAGAGATGATGATCCACACCTTTTAAATATTTACAGCCCCTCCTCCCTCACCGTGACACCTGACTCTAACCCAGCAGCCTGGACAGGCACGTTACAATGAGCCCGTTGAAACATGGAGAGCGTCAGTATACGCAGCATATGGTACGTGGTCCAGCTTCATACGAGCCGCGTGACCCCACACAACACAGTTTTCCACCCTGCCCTGTTCTGTATCTTCATATCTCTGAGTATACATGTACAGCACAGTAAGTCTGGACCTTCTGCCTCCTTTGAGTGTTGACCTCACAGCTTTCTGTATTCTGAAAAGCAGGTGGAAGCAGGATATGCAAAAGTTCAGCTCAGCCGTCTTCAAGCAGGATGCAATTACTGATGTGGGTCATGGTTTCGAGCAGCAAAGTGCTCCAGAGGAAGGGACATTAACGTAGGTAGTCAGTCTGTACAATGCTGCCCATACTCCATGTAACTGTGAACGCCCTCCACCCCCTGCACCACTCTGTGTGTGTGTGTGTGTGTGTGTGTGTGTGTGTGTGTGTGTGTGTGTGTGTGTGTGTTCAAGGTTAAACCAACACCTACAGTACACAACACTGTCCAGTGACTTTTAACTGTTCCTGTTTATCAGGATAAAACCACTGAGCCCGCAGCTTTGGTTACTTTTACTGTACATGTATTCAAATTGCTTTTGGAGAGCGAGAGACACCATCTCGGCCTGTATAACCTAAAGGAATAAATGTTAGAAGTAGACAAATGCAGAAAATGTACTTGTTTAGTCTCCACAGCCTAAATTCCCACAGTGTGAACTTCAGTACTTTGTCTGGCGGATAATATGCAGGATAATGCCTAATGCATTATTATCAGCTCTATGAACCTTTGTCGAAATGTTTATATCTTGCTAGGAAAAGCCATGAAGAGAAGCAAGGGTCATCATACAAGACGTCAACAATCCACTGTGAGATGAGGCCTCCGTGTGCTCTTTGGGAGAACTGGCCCATTACTGTGGAGAGTCTGTATAGATTATAAACAAGATCTGGTCTTTCTCCCTCTGCATCCACACAAACTGTGGGAATCCAACTCGCAACTTTTCAGCAACCACAGAAACTCCACTCATCTGTTTATACAAAGATGGATGAAGGCAACTCGGGGACACTGGTCTGACAACGCGTGTGAAGCAATCAGAGCCAGTGTAGAACTTCCTCCCTGATGAGACGCTTTATGTGAATATGAATTGTGGCTCCGCTGTGATGTGATGAGGGCGCGCGACGTGGCACGACGCCTGTAATGACATGCAGTACTCAGCGGTGCACGGCGGGATTTATTGTCTGTAGACAATGATAATGGCAGAGCGGGTGAAAACGGCAACCGCAGCATCACTTTTATGATGGAAGTAAAAATTGACCTGGGAGAAGCGCTGGATGCTAAATAAAGCCTGACAGATCAGTGGGAGAGAGACTGTCCTAACGTAAAGGAAATGGAAACAGAAATGACAGCTGTAGCGTCTTTCTTGTTCAACGAAATGCTCTTTAGAGGTTAAAGTTTTTTAAAGTACTTGCAAATCTAGTGTCTTCCAGTAATTGAAGCGGCTCCAGGAAAGAACGTTGATCCGCAGACCACAGCGACAACTAATGTGGTTCCCGCTGGCTGCTAGGTTTTTACACAACACCTGCTCATCTCTGCACACGCAGCAGTGTGTTACTGGAACGCGACACAAAGTCACACTTTAACAGCCCGAAAGTCTCCTCCTGTCTCTCTCCTTTAGTATCTCATCTGTAACCGTACTGCTTTTCCTCTTTTAACCTTATTCTTTCTACCTTCACCTCTTCACGCCGTCCAAGGTCAGAGTGTCTGGTCTGTCTTTGCGTGTTACAAACCCCCGCTGCTGGGTGCGAGCTGTATTAAGTGTCAACAAAAACATAAGCGGGGCTTGTGTGTTTAGCTTGATGACAGTGCAGTTTCTAACCATTATCCGGTTAGTTTTGGAAGTGCTTCCAAGCCCAAGAGGTTGAGGAATTTGGAGGAGCATGTAATCCTTTAATCCTTTAATTAAAGTCAATAAAATATAGGAATGAACAAAACTGTAATTATGAAGCTTTTCACAAAACAGTGGAAAAGGTTTTGACTGCTGTACATCTGCTACTTACAGCATGTGTAGAAGCATAGTGAAAGGTTAGTATTATTTAATAACGTCACCTGGGGCTTATCTTAAAATATCTCACATATCCCAATGCTGAACTTTTTCCTCTAATCTCCTGGGACATTATCAGCCCACTTACGCTTCTGTTCGAGTTTATAGTGTGTGAAACACACGCAGGAACAAGCATTTACACCAAAGGAAATCCACTAACCTGACTTGCAAACATGTTGACACGTAGGAAAACAGATGCAAACACCCCCATGCATATGCAAAGACCATGCATACAGGAAATCAAACTGACAAACGCACACAAGATCCAAAAACCCCAAAGTAAACAAACCTAAAAATGCACAGGCTTCTCTGCGACACATGCTGAGATGCTCTGAGCTCAGGCCCAATGAATAAGCCCAGCACAGTCCTTCTACACATACTTTATTATTTCTAGTCTCTAGGTTTTTTAAAACTCTGGACTTCTCACATAATAAATGGTCTAATTAGGCAGCCACAGCGTTTCTTCCGATAAAACCAGATTTAATTGTCGTGTCAACTTCTGCAGAGGCTCATTGCTCTGTCACAGCACCGACTGGAAACGTACAGCGAGGCTCTAAGGGGAAGAAATGCGCAAAGGAAATCTGACACCTGGATTTCAGATGTGCTCACAGCAGCGCAATCGCAATCATGTCGCTGTGTTAAATTAGACATGAATTAACCAACTGTGTTCAGACACTGCTGAAGAGAAACAAAGCAAAGCAAAGGGAGGGATGAGCAGGAGGCGCCTTGTTCCCTTGAATACATCCTCTCTAAACACGAAGTCAGTGACCGTCCTTCACGCGCGTGAAGTGAAGTTGGTGTTTTCCAACGAACGCACCGCTGGTGGTGTCCTGTGTCGTCTTCTCGAGAACACGGTGTGGTATCACCAGTTTTTGGCCACACAAGTAAAGCGGAAAATGTGGCTACAATCCACAGAGGATTCATAAAAAAACCCAACCTTTTGTACTAAAAAGAGATGCAGCCACAGGGCGGGACGACTAATGGCTATAAGTACATCCCACACAGATTCAGGAGAGGAGGGTGTGAAAATCCTTCAAGACCTCACTGAGCAAATTCCATTTTGAGATATTTGGCTAAAGCTAACTTGATGCTTGTATTGTTTGTGAGGATCCCATGTTATGAGTCATATCTTTACAACAACATTAGTGTCACACAGAGAAATGGGTACTGTGGGCAGAGCTGGCTCGTAGCGAGGACTTGGTGGTAATACAAGCCAGAGTGGCGTTTCTTTTTAAAGCCCTGTTCTCTCTTTACCGTCCCGCATTACTGTAAATCCACTATTTACCGTCTCCTCGGGGACGAGAGGTATCGTGAAGAGAAACAGGAGGCGGAAAGACGTGAAGGAGAAGTATGAAAACAGAGGGATCGGCAGGAGAAGGAGGAGGAGATGACGCAGGATAGAGCGTGAGAGATGAGAGGGAGGATGGACACACAGAGAAAAGGGTGATAAATAGCAACAGAGACGCAGCACAGCTGGCCTGTCTGACCCTGAGATATCCTTGGCAGCTGCAACTGCAGGGAGGCAACCGTATTCATAAAAATGTCAATATTAGAGGAAATGTGTTGGCATAATTTACTAAGCACATCTTCAATTAACATTACTGCTTACACACAGCTTTGCAAACAGCATAAACCATGCGTCCGTGTAATCTGCAGAGAAAGTGCTGATGCTGACCCGCTGTGGTATTTCATGCAGGTATTTGGAAAAGCGAGTAGTGACATTTGTGAGGATAACTTCAGTCTCCATGTGATTGAGAGCAAATCGTTCCACGAGAAACATTCGCAGGAAAAGGCAAAAAGACGTGATGAACAGCTGCTCATTACTCTGTTTACTAGCAGTGAAAACGATGACTCATCAGACAAGGTCACCTAGTCATGAAGTCAATTGTTAAAGCTTCCTGCGTTTTTATGTGTGTGAAATGAAAGAAACAACAAGAGGAAAGACAAAACAGGAAGCACTGTGAGAAATGAAATAGAGTAGGAAATAAAAGCCGAGGGACAAGGTGGGAAAACGTAGAAGCGCGCGTGCGTGTGTGTGTGTGTGTGTATTTGTGCGAGTGAGAGCACACACACACACACACACACACACACACACACACACACACACACACACACAGTGAAGCATCGGAAAGAGAAGATCAGAGGACAAAAACAGGGAGACGTAAGAGGGGTTGAGGTGTAACTCTACACTGGAGTGTAACTATCCACCCTCCCTGGCTTTAAATTAGGAATCAGCTGATTTACAGGAAGAGATAAACGTCCTTTACTTCAGAGGAAAACACAGCTTGTCATCCGCTCGCCTCACCTGAAGTGCAGCTTGCAGCTGATTGCAACAGGGTTGCACCCGCCAGCAAACGCTCAAAGTCCTGACTAGTACAGTAATGCTGGAAATCACTAAGTGAAGTAAGCTGCTGAGGGAGGTGGATGCAAAGAAGTGAATCACAGGGTTGCACCATACAGTTAGCAAATGTGGCAAACAGTCGCTACGAGCGTCTATATAACGTCTGACCTGGACAATTCAAAAACAGATCGGTTTCAGTCACGGTGAACGATAATCAGTAGGACATGCAGACGGGCCAGACACGTGAGATAGAGGAACAGATATCAACTCAACAATCTGATGAAGAGGAGGAGCTCAACAGTTATGATGGCTGTAAACCATCAGTCACAAGCAGAGGTAAACAACGAACACGAGGCCACTGCAGAAGACTGGACAAGCAGGAATTCAGCCAAACATTCATTATCTCACTGACGCAACGCTACAGGCTCCATTCAGCTGTAATCCAGCTAAACCATCTATACAACCTCCCCAAAGCAGGACTTTAAACCCCGTCTAGCAAATTAGCTCCGTGGACCACGGTTAAACAGTGACGAACGCTCGAGTCCCTCTATAAAATAATTAAGTGCAAGAATTAAGACGCAGCCTTTCCTGAAAGTGAGAATAAAATACTTGTGAAAGCAAAGTCAGCAATAAAAATAAAAACTGGGAGGTGCTTCGAGGTTTTGATAAGACTATAAAGCAGCTGCAGCTTTTCCACCTGCAGCTGTAGAACGTCACAATGGGAAGCTGGAATCCAGTTGGCTCTGCTCGTAAGTCATTCTTTTTACAGACAAATCGGCTGAAAGATTAGATTACGCAGTGTATCAGTCAAAAAATGGCTTTGAGATGTGTTTAAAGTTTGCACATCCTCCAGTTACATCCTGACATGTGAAATGTTTTCAGCAGAGAAGGGAAAGACTATGACAAAATGAATATGATTTGTGTCGTGAAAGCTGTTTCTGGTAGAGCGTTTGATTTCTGCTCATCTTCAGCTCTCGCTTACGTTTAATAACATTAAAACCAGATTAACCAGCAACAAGCATCCTGTACCTGGATGTGCCACAAATTAACTTTACTGTGTCCCTTCGTCAAAGAACTTTTGCTGGTCGGTCCCAGGCGGACGGGAAAGAGCTCCGCTGGTAACACCCTGCTCGGAGGGACGCAGGCTTTTGACATCAGAGGAGGTGGGAGCAGCGCAGCTTCCAGCTCGGTCACCGCCGGACGACACGTGAGCGTGGTAGACGCGCGGGGCTGGGGTTCGTCTGAGGATTCTGTGCCTCGTGAGGAGAAGATTGAACTGCTGAGAGCGTTGGATCTGTGTGGACATGCAGGACCTCACTGTGTTCTGTTAGTTATCCCACTGCTGGACTTCACTGAGCCAGAGAGGAGAGCGGTGGAGAGGAGGATGGAGCTCTTTACTTCCGCCGTCTGGAGACACACAATGGTGTTGTTCACTTTTGGAGACCGACTGAGGGCACGTGGGATGAGCATCCAGGAACACATCCAATCAGGAGGCCCCGCCCTGCACTGGCTAATGGAGAAGTGTCGCTACAGATACCATGTATTTGATAACAAGACAACGGCCACTGGCCAGAATCAGGAGGACGCTGGCACGAAGAAACGAGAGGGGACTTGGTGGAGGAAAGATGACAAGAAGGCAGGAACGGGGCACAGAGGAGGTGAGGCAGACGGAAGGAAGGACAGAAGGCAGGAGCAGGTGAAAGAGCTGCTGAGTAAGGTGGAAGACATGCTGCACGAGAACGGGGGATGGCACTTCTCCCTTCACATGTACCGACGGTTGGAGGAGGAATGGAGCCGCAGAGAGCAGCAGCTCAGGGCTCGTCTGGAGGCCGAGCTCGCAGAGCCGAGGAAAGTGGGAGCAAAAGCCCGAGGAGATGAGCACCGAAACAGAGCGAGAGGAGAGGGAGGAACCTAAAGAAGAACAGGGAGGTAGCCCAAGGGAGAAGAAAGGCTAATGTTAGTGTGGAGGGAAGGATGAAAAAAGAAGAAGAGGAGACCAGCCAGGAAGAGGGATGTGATACAAGCTCCCACAGCGAAAGAGACAGAGAAGAAGAAAGACGAGTATTGATGAAGGACAGCACAGAAATAAAATGGAACGGTTCAATGCCAACGGTTAGCCTTCAGTATAATCAGGCTCCCATAGAGTCACAGCAAACACAGCCATGTGTTTCAGTGACAACAGACTGTTTAATCTGCGGTAGTTTGACCCAGAGGTTCAGCCACCAGTGACACATTCATTCCTTCATGCTGCCTCCCTGAAAACTGCTTTCATCTGATTAGCTAAACTAAAAACAACCGCAGAAACTCTCTGAGTCTCAGAGGGTGGACTGACTAATATTATGAAAGTTACAGCTGTTTCCTGCTCCACCGGCACCACTGCACTCACACTAAGAATAAAAAGAGTGTTTAAGTTGCCAGAATGTTTCATAATTTCCCACAGTTTTCAGTCAGCGTTTATACACCAGATGATGTGTCCAGTATCCTGCAATATAATCAAAAAATGAATAAAATAAGAGTGAAATATGGAAGAAAACGCACCCGAATAAACCGTAATTGAAGACAAGTTGTTTCTAAACTTGCTGTAAATGTTTCATACGTTGCGAAGCGGCAATCGCACGGTTGTATGAATGTTTTCTTTACGGCAGAAGGACGTCTTGTCTGCCGCCCATTTCATTACATCTCAGCAAATTGCTATTTGGCTTCAGGGAATTGCTGTTTCTCCCTCAGCTGACACAGACAGTTAATCCTCATCTCTGGCGCACAGTCACAACGCCACGCTCAGTTGTGTTGCCGCACTGACTAATGAGGTCAGTCTCAGTGTGGGACATCAGGCAGGCGCACACACAAATGCACAATGAAAAGAAAAACGCGCCATCACTCGCGCTGATTCAGTTCATTTTAAGAAAAGGCTGGTTGGTGACTGGATTAATCCACATTTTCAACACCAGTGATTTAAAGTGTGTAGATGCAACAAATACATTTTTTCTCATTTTCTTCTTTTAATAAAACATACAGTGAATTTAAAGTTAGTTTTTTATTATTAAGCAAATCCTGGTTAGACTGTGTGAATAACCTGAATTTAGATGACAGCGTCTCGTTGAGGATCAACATGCTTAACTGTGGGTGGCACGAATTTAACGCCAAACTATTAAAATGAATTTATTACAGGTTATTATACGGCTAAGGCTAATCAAGGATGCTCCATTTAATGCTACAGTTACTTTCTCAGCAGATCCGACTTGAAAAACATTGTGTGGATCGTTCATAATCATGATCCTTCATGAAAAATTCTGTTGGCCTGCAAATCTATACTAATCCAGTACAATCTTCACCCCAAGGTTGTGTATTCACACACAGAATTTGATATTATATCATATTCATTGGGCGTCATTGCACAAGATGAGATTTTAAACGTGGTTTGGTAAAAGCGTGTCATCTATCTGATCAGATCTATGTGGTCAGATCTATGTGGTCAGATCTATGTGGTCAGATCTATGTGGTCTGCGCTGGTTGAATGTATCACCTGTGCCGATGAAACACACTGGGCACAGTTAATGTTAATTATATATACATGTATATTATATATAGCTACATACACATAA
This sequence comes from Macropodus opercularis, assembly GCA_030770545.1. NCBI lineage: Eukaryota > Metazoa > Chordata > Actinopteri > Anabantiformes > Osphronemidae > Macropodus > Macropodus opercularis. Next base: position 6,316,535 of record CM061105.1, read on the forward strand.
GTTTATAGGAGGGTGAGTTGCATGAAATCAGCTGGTTATGTAACATGATCCCAGTTGGTCCTGAGTTCACTCCTTTTATAAAACAATGGACAAGTGCAGAATAAAGGCTATTTGACAGATGAAACGACTCGTCTCGCACTGTATGACTCGCCCATTAAAAAGTGCTCCAGTAGCGGCAACGCTCTCCAGAACAGAAGGGTACGGAGCTAAAAACACCACCTTGACCTGAGGAGACTTTTATCTGTCGTTTCATCTGGCAAAGCAACAGCTGCCTCAGAGGAAGCTCTTCTCACGGCCGCTGCTGTTGCTATGACACGTATCCGACTGCCCGTCAGATGCGCAGCAGTCTTTAGCTAAAAGCTGAAACGTTTTTAACTCTCACCACAGAACGCAGCAGCAACTATTAAGCCATTAACAATATATATTTACTCATTTTCTTTGAAATGAAGTAAAACATGGGACAGAACTGGCCTGTGTAGTAGAAACTATGACCAAAGAGAGATGAAAACAACAGCTGAGGTACATAGTCCTGTATGAACAAGGGTATAGTCTTTTAGGAGCAATAGTTTATGGTCTTGAGTTTGTTTTGTTTGTTTTTGTCTAAAAGTCGCTCTAGGGCCTTGAAGCCGAAGTCCCTGCCAGCAGCAATAACCACAGCTCATAAAAAAGGGTGTGTTTGGTTTATTCAGTTTTAGTGCAGAATTTAGTTTGTTTATCTGAAGTAAATGTCTCTATTTACTCACCTACAGCCTCATAAACAAATCTATTACAAGTCTACAACTATTCAGCTTAAAAACGTTGACGTAAAGCAACATGTGCGCGCGCACACACACACACACACACGTGTTAGATCAAAGCACACTGAAAAGGTTTAGGTTCTCTAAGTAAACATAATAGAAGACAGGGTAAAAAATAACAGAACGAGGAGCAATTAATCATAGCAAGGTCAAAGTAAAAGTATTTAGGGCTAAATTCCCAACAACAATAAGGAATCTCTCTCGCTTAACATTTGGTTGGTTCTGAGCAACAGAGAGCAGCGTGAGAACGGGGCAGCGGTGTCGGGTTGGACGGGTCTGCAGCAGCACCGGCCAACAGAGCGAGCTACAGTAGCTGCCTGGGCAGAGAGCCCAGCGAGAGGCGAGGGCACGGAGGGGCAACGTGAACGAGATCAAAGAGATGGAGAAGCGATGGGTAACTGGAGGAAGCGTGTCAGATATAACAGAAGACACACAGCGTGAGGAAGGGACATGAAGGGCAGCAGAGGACGCGACGAGACCAACGACAGAGGCCACTTCTACAGAAGATCCACGAGGAAAAGACAGCAAAGGGGTTGGAAACAGGCAGTAAAACAATATCCTCACATGAATGATTCACAGGAGACTTTTTACCTGCTGTACGTTTCATTACATTCGCTGCTTTTTTTTATCCTGCTATGAAGTTCTTATCTCACAGCGCTAGCTCAGATCCTACAACCTGTCGAAGGCGAGAGCTGAGAATGAGCCTGCAAAAGCCACACGATTCAGGCCTCAGGAGTTTTTTCCACAACAGATAATGATGCGGTTTCACACAGCTAAGGCGCCGCTGCTGCAGTAGAACACCTTGCCAATAAAAGATGCCTCTCGGCTGCATGTTTACGTCGCGCTTCATCCAGTCTGACGCATCACTTTATGCCTAGTACAAGCGCATACAGTATAGCAGTAAAACGGTTCAGACTGAAACGCTACGGCAATCTCTGGTTTAGGAAAATGATGGGAACGCAGATTTAACAGTGTGCAGACAAACACTTCTGTCGTTTCTGATACTGTATGTTTAACATCACAGCTGACTTTCATCACCTCTCTGTCTTTTCATCATAAAATGTTTTAATATCCATAATTGAAGTGTTACAAAGTTTACAAAATATGGTTAGGGTTAGGAGGAGAAGATTAAATTCACAGCTAGCACTGTCATTTAGAGACTGACGGGCTCCTCCTTCAGAGAAACACTCACATGTTTAAACAAACTTCCCAGAATGTGCGTCGATGCAACAGTGTTACAGTCTAAGACAGTTTTGGCCTAAAACACAATTACTCACTCAGACTTCACATATTGTGAAAGATGTGAAAAAAATGCGTCAACTCTGTGTCATGCCTTGCCTTGAAATCACTGGGATTCTTGCATCACTTTATTTTGAAAGAAAGCAAAAGGCAAGAGCAGACATGAACAGAGTCAGGGGGGCATTTTGGGTTTTCTGTGACTCATCCAACCGACCTGATGTCATCTGAAATATAAGCCCTTATAGAATATTAAAAAAGGAACATCATGACACCTGTTGGAGTACTTGGTTACACGCATTTACACACATCACAGACTCTTAGCAAATTAGCAGCATGAGAGCACAGCGTGTTTCAGAATAAGAGGCTGAACTTACTTGTCTTGCTGCAGAACTGGCAAAAAACGTTCGGCATTTATGCATAATTTCGACTTCAAACACATCAATACAAGACTTTTAACTGTGACAGCCTAGCACTGTTGGATTCTCTTCTCTGAAGCGGCTGCTCAGATGACTCCCAAGACGCAACACAAACGACTCAGTTAGGTTTAAAAAATAAAGTCGTAGAGTAACATGGTTTAAAGGAATCACTGGAGCTTCTTATGTCGTGGTGCCCGTGGCAGGACGCTGTGGAAACAGGGATGTCGAGTTTACCAGAACAGCACGACCCTGTACAGTAGAACTGGTGAAACAGTTGTTTACCATTACTCAAGATGGAAACTGAGATGAAGTACAGTGGAGGGATAATCATGACCCAGGGCTGCTCTGCTGCCATGGCAGGATCATATCAGAAGCTGGTGAAGCAGACAGCCACCACCAAACCAAGAGAAACCTTTTCTCAGAAGTGACGCAACATGCACTGATCTAAAACAGCCCCTCACACTAGAGAACCTTTAAAATATAGGTGCTGTCGAACTCTTAACAGCTCCAGTAAAACTGCTCAGCAGCACAAAGTGGAGAAGAAGCTTCGTGGAAATGTGAAAAGACTAAACCAACTCAGTCGACTTCCCACAAAGACTGTAGGACGTGAACGAAATCTACGAACTCACGTCTCAGCTCTCGACAGGATTCCTGGATGCTAATGCAAACAGCTGTACCTGACGGAAGTCATGGCTTCATCCTCACAGGATGTGCTAATGGAAAACGTTAAGTGTCGCCGTGGCAACTGCGCAGGCGCATTTTCAGCAGGACTGGATAGAGACAGTTCACAGTAAATTCATGCTCAGATTTTAGTTTGCTTTACTGGCAACTGTTGGAAACCAGTCAAACTACACAGTGTCAGTGTCTAGAGGTGAAGATAATGAAGCAACACACTGGCTGCGTTTTCTTCATCTGAGGGAAGAGAGAGAGAAGAGGACAAAGCTGATGTTCACACAGAACTAAGTCCACGAGAGGACACAATAGAATCCAGCACGAAAGGAAACAGTTAATGTCAGCAGGCCAAACTGAAGTGTTGCTTGAAGGTCGATCCCCCCGCGTCATGAACAAAGGGCGAAGGAGGAGACAAGGATGGGAGAGGATTGTGTTATCACAGACATAGGGAGGCTTTAACACTGGACCAGTGTGTCACAAATGACAACGATGAGCCAAGTGGCCACCAAAGTTTGACTCTGGGCTGTCATAGTACTTATGGACTGAGGAGGAAACTGGATAAGTCCTGAGCAGGAGTGAGGGTAAACTGGGAGATAATCAAAATCACTCCCAGTAATCTAGGCTGTCTGGTTGTTATTAATAGTGTTGTTAATAGTGTACTTTTCACAAGGCTCATTTTGCCAGTACAGTAGGCAAATGCGACTATTCTCGGGGAAGCACCATCGTTAAGGACTGAACGTGGTCTGACAGCGGCTTTTAAATCCATTTTTATCCCTTTCTTTCTGTTCCACCTGAGCTGCATATTACTCCCCCGCCGATCACTCGCTTCCCCTCCATCTCCGTCTCTTTTTCACTCTCTCTGCTCCGTCTCCAACATTTCTCCCTTTGTGTGTCTGAGTCTCTGTATCAGTTTTTTTACACAATTATGTTAATATGAATCATAATGTGCCGAAAAAGAGCCTAAATGGAAATTATTGTGAAAACTGATCACGTCAGCTAAAATGATGCAATTTAGAAATCGCTCCAGTTTCTCATTGCGGGTGTGTTTCTTCTTCTTTTTTATTCCACAATCTAAAGTTCAGGGTAAAAATATTCACATCAGTTGGGACAGTTGGTAACTAAGCTGGTACGTGTGGCGGTTTTGCGGGTTTGGCACAGAGACCGGAACATGTTCAGTTGTGAGCTGAAACGAGCCCAAAGGGCCGAATTAACAAAGGAAACTAACTAAACGCATCGTCTCCGTGTTGTCCAAAAACCCTCAACACACGGATTTTTGAAGTTTTGCTCGGCACTGAGGTGAAGGTGTTGGCAGCCAGGTTGCTATAGAGACAGCTGCATCCGCGATCGCCGCTATAACAGGGCTGCTGGTGTCCTGGAAAGGTGTAAATGAAACCAGGAAACGGTCCAGAATACGTCATCTTGTGAAAAGAGCCTCCCTGAGATGTCTGTAAACATTACACTACCAAACACACAACACGCTAGAGATGTGCTACGTTATGTATGTAAAGCAGTAGCAGAGTTCAGCACCTTCAATAACGCAGCGCTGCGTCCGCCGCCCAATTACTCTCTGATCAGCGCTTCTCCTTGATAATTTCCACATGACTGACACCAGTTGCTAGACATGACTCTCAGTTTTTGCCCCTGGCTCGTTCCTCTCGTGTCTCCTCTTCTTCGGCTCTGATCTCTCTTCTGTTTTTGTCTTTGATCATCCTGTGGCTGTCACTTCTTATTCCAGCTGTCACTCCCAGGACGCACTGCTGCCTGTTTCACATCAGTTCATTTCATCAGTTCGTATTCTATTCATTTGGCCCCATTTTGGCTCCTTTATTCATTCTTTTTGCCAATAGACACCTTTTGTGTTTTCTCTGACACCAGAACTTCAATCGTCATGTTTCTCTTGTCTTTGTCTTCTCTCACTTGTCACCAGTTGCTTCACTTTGCTTGTATTCTTTTTTCCCCTGTCCTATTTCATTTATATGTTTGTCTTTATCGGTTTTTCTCTCTCATATATTCATCTGTGGTGTTAAATATTTGATTATGAGTGCACTGGCATGACACCACTGCTGGAGCTGTGAGCGTTTAGATCTCAAAGCAGAAAACATGCAGCACTTTGAAACACGCGTCTGAGCCTCGTAGTGCAGTTTCAGAGCTGTCAGTCACGGAAGTCATTGTTACATTATGTCAGGTGCAAGACTACAGAGCACAGCCACACAAACACAGACTTCCACCCAGCAAGGACAGCAAATGTGAGAATATATGGGGAAAAGGCTCCAGCATGGCACCTGATGGAGCCACGGCCTTCGTGTAAACACGCTAGTCTGTAGTTTAGGTCTGACCTGGCGCGCGTAAGCTCGTGTGATGCAGACTAAACAGAGAAGAGGGAGAGAGGTCGCCGTGTCAGCCCGGCTTTCAGCAGATAAGTGGGAGTCAGCTCGTGTCGACAGGTCTGCTATACTATAAACTGTGAAACGATCTCTGGCAACGAAGCCTCACGGTTTGTGTCTGCATGCTGCGAACGCCACACGCCACTTGGAAGTCCAGTGGTTTTGTGTGTGTGTGTTGTGTCTAAACCAGACCTTAAGTGATGGTGTAGGTGAGTGGCTTTTAAAAGAATACCCCCCCCCCTGCTGCTTTTAGATCCCTGTGTCTCTACACTGCTGGAACTCTCCCTGTCAGATTTCTTTACTCCCGTCACTCATACCTTCATCTTTCTTGCTTGTCTTCCCATCTTCTCAGTCTCACTCCCTCCCTCTACTTCCCAAACAGCCTCTGAGACAGTAATGACCGGTCACGTCATCCAGTCCACTAGACTTTGGTTTGTGTTGGTGAATCAGAACTTGTAACATCAACGTTTCAGCAACTGGGGAGAGTCACATTGACATAATAATTTCCATCATACGCGATAAAGAATCAGGAACAAAGCAGAAGCTCAAAGCAGTTTTATAAACTGGCGTTAAAGAGAACAATTAGCTCTGCTCGTTTGAATGTATGTGCTGCAGCCGACACTAAACTGTCAGACTAGTGGAGTTTGGTGTAATATGCGTTTGACTAAAGTAAGGAGAGGAATAAAACCAGAGAAGGTGGCAGATATCACAGCTGAAGCTAAGACTGCGAATCAAAGCACTGCTAATTGGTACAATTATAGCGACAGGACTAGAGAGAATACAGAGCTGTGTGTGCGAGAGACACGTGCACGACGTTGGGCAGAAACAGATGAGAGAGCGGCAAGGTAACAAAACAAATTAGTTACACATGTCGTTTATGTAATGCAGCAACAATGAAGTGAAATTCACTCAGCCTGTCGAACACGGATCTGTTCCATCGGCTGCTCTTAGACATCACAGCGCTGAATAATTTACATCACGTTTACAGCGTAATGCAGTTTGTTTTAACCTCACTCAGCATTTATTTGCCTTAGTGCTTATTAAACCCAATTATCTGGCTTCGTGTAATCTTCCCAAAGCTGCCATGAGCCTGTTGGTTTTATGTCTCGCTGCTGTTACTGCAGGACTGGGACCCGTGGTCTAAGGTGGAGCAAAGTGATGATCAACTGCAGCAGGGCCCAAGCATCAGCGATGAGGAGCAAACAGTTTGCGGCAAGGGGACGCTGGGTCTATAAATCTCTTTTTTAATACCCCGCAGTCATGTTGCTTCCCCTCGCAACAATAACTCACAAACAATCTAATAGTCGCTGCTCGTAGGAAGTCCCGTTTGATAAAGTCATTACCAAACAACCCAGAGGATTTTTCATGCACTCACAAACACGCACAACAGATTGATACACGACAGGGTCACACACATATTTCACAAATAGCGCAATAAACACTTAACGCGAATAAAAGACGCGTGTAGTCGTCCTGAGCACGCAGAGCTGGTTTGTTGGCCTTTCGCACGCATTCATACCCTCACAGGCAAAGAGCAATAACGATTTCAGTCTCACTATCCGAGTCATCTGTGGGCAGACGAGCTCCTTCAATTCAAAACTGATATTGAATAAGAACTCACACTGGCTGTAATCATCCCCCGTTTGCCCACTCGGCAACACGGAGAGCACGCTGGCGGCTATTTATTTCACCTCCCCTGAATGAAAGCCAGAGATACTACTCTCACCACTCTCATTGTTTCACATTCAAAGCAATGACAGGCCCACTAATAAGCCAGAGAGATCTCCGAGCTATGAATGTGGTTGTGTGTGAATGGAATAGCAAACCAGAAGCATTGTTTTATATTCAGCAGCCAAAGTAGACTTTCCCTACCTGAGGCCTTCCTGTAAAAGCCTTTGAGTCTCACACATATGATTTCAATCTCTCTGTTTATGAGTTTTCAAATTCGTAGCCGCAAAAAAAAGAAAGACACATTTTTAGACTGAGAAGATAAAAGTGTCCAGGCTGGTCCCAGCAGTGTGTTGAAACTGTGAATCTAAGTGGTGTCAGCAGTGTTGACCTTTAACGGGGATGAGTTCAAAACAGAGGAGGCTCCAGGCGTGATGACGGTTTAAAACAGAGGAGTCATCACCAAGCGCCACGTTTTTAAATTAATTTCCAGTTCTTTACTGCTTCTTTTAGCGTAAATATGTAACTTTATATTACGTCTCATACGCACGTCCCTGCCTGCTTCCTTTCATCCTCCCACTGCCTCTTTCACTCTTTCCCTCCACGTCTACCTATCAGGATGCGCCTTTCAGTCTTCACTCTCCTTTTTGCTTTAAGCGTTGCACATTTTCAACAGTCAGCCCTCATTTCACAGTGTGAAGTCTCTGCTTGTAGAAGTTAAGGCTTTGAACAGACTCAATATTCTCCATATTCTCCAAGGTGGCCCGTCACATGGACCAACCATGAAATTCGGCAGATGGCTCCATAAATGGAAAACGGCTGAGGCGAGGGGCCAAAGTATGTACTTTGAGCTAAGCCTGACTGTCGGAGATGACCACACATCAGACATAGAGTCAGGCCTTAAACCAGAGCTTTTTTTGTTTTCATTCTGACTTATATTGTCATTGGCCAGTTACGGATTTCAAACCAACACATCCAATTTAAAACTGGGATGAGCCACTTTGGACTTAATTTCAACCTTGTGGTGAACTCACAGACAAAAACTCACCCAGCTGTGAAATCAAATACGACCCGTGAGGTTCTGCAAACACAGTGAGCCCTCCCCAGACTCCGATCATAAGACTGACACGTAGGAAGGGAAGGTGTGTTTAGATGCCCCCCATCACGTGTGCAAGAGGTCCTCTAACAAGGCGTTTAAAAAGGTCACTGCTTAGACACGTACACACACAAGAATGGGCTGGAATGACAAAATTCAAATATGTAACGAACGTCCAAGCTGAACCTGAATGTGCCATGAGCTTAACATATGAAAATTAATTACCTCAGGCACTTAGTCTGCAACTGTCAGTAACACGAGGTGCAATGAGGGTTTCAAAGGAGATAAGAAAGCATTAACTTCATAATGATGCACTAAACTCAAAGCCGAGGTCTGCTAGGAGGCAACTATTATCTTTTTTTATCTATTGTCTAGCTTGAGAACATTCCTGCTGATGTCCATAATTATTTCTCAACAAATTCAGAACAAATTCTTTTGTAGCTGAACTAAACAGAATCGTACATTTTCACATTGTTGCTTTGTCGCTTTCAGTAAAGTGATGACATAGCGATTATGTTTTTAAAAAAGGTGACCACAACAAGCTTATAAACTCCAGTTTGTCCAGTAGAGGAACCGATGCAGTCCATCCTAATCTCATCACGGCTTTTGACTATTGCAGAAGACACTATGTCAAAACAGCCTTCGTCTGGTTGACTGACTGAAAGCGAGTCAAATGCATCGTCTCTGAGTTCACAAAGTTGCATAACACATTTCATATCTTAGCCTCGGAGGTGTGATAAGAATACTTACGATCCAAGCCATTGATGTACTTCATGGTTATCTCACAATGTCCCCACACAGCACTGACGATGGGATACAGCTTCTTGCCCTTCAGGCCTCTGAAGGCCACTCCTAGGTACTGTCCGTCCACCATGAAGCTCAGCGTCCCTTCGTCCATGTCCAGGATCACTAGCAGAGAGTCCGGCAAGGTGAACGTCTCCTCCGGCTCCAGAAAGCAAGGATAAGACGGCATCGAACTGTGGGCTCGGTTCTTACTGTCGTGGTAAAGCCGGTTTCGTCCTAAGTCCCAGCCCCAGGACTCAGAGTCTGATCCCACCAGCGCAGTGTACCCAACAGAATGTAGTGGGGCCTCTGAGGTCGCCACCCCCACTACGGCGTGGGTGCCTCGCTGCCGTGACGGCCAGTGGATTCTCCACACGTGGAGCCCTCTTGTGTAGCCAACCCGCCCCCTGATGCAGTCTGTGCTCTGAGCAACTGGGTGGCGGTGAAATGTCAACTTATCATCGTCTTTGATGAAGATGTTGAGCGAGCGGTCATCCGGGTTCCAGGTGTGACGAAGCTGGGTCTCCAGCCCAGCACATGGCATGTCTAACAGGAGGTCCAACCTGGGAGGCTTGGAGAAATCTGGGCCTCTGAGCTCCGGGTGCTGTCGGCGATGAGCCAAGGGTCGGTAGGATGGAGAGCCACCGCTTTCCCCACGGCCATCTACTGATTTAATGCCGCCAGAGATCTTCTGGCCCATGGCTGCGACGGCGGGGTTGTCAGAAGGAAGGGAGAAAGGCGGTGTTTGTGCAGGTGGTTGCTGCGCTACGTGGAGCTTGACGTTACCTCATCAATGCGGTGGAGCTGCGGTTTATAACGGGAGAGTGGTGGAGTGAGATGAAGGAGGTCGAGATGAATGGAAGATGTTTGTGGTCTGGTTACATTCCACAAATGTCTCCCGGATAACAGAACGGCTGCTGCTCCTGACGAGAGAAAGACCAGAGAGAAAGAAGGTTAAAATCTAGTTTTAGCCTCTTCGACTGATAACTAACGGCTTTCACGAAGAACAGGAGAAAAACGAGGATGCTGGTGGCAAGTGTTGGCAAAGATTCTCGCCTCACAGATTTTTTGTGGCTTTGCTTTGATAAAAATAAACAAAGAACAGGATGACAAGCACATACACATTTCCGGCTTATCCTGCATCCTTCCAACAAACCCGAGCCAGTTCCAGTAAATGCATGCAGGCCCCCAAACGTTTCCCAGTTGTGCCGCGATGCTCAGGTTCGACGCGAACACGTAGGTAAAGTAATTTTAATGGAGTATTACCTGACAATGCAGCAGGAAAATACAACACAAGGTACTATTTTGTATCTACTCATTTTTGTAAACTTCACTTGCATGTGCTATTGTGACACATAGCGAGACAGTTTGAATGTTGTCATAGCAATGACGACAGCTAGTGCTGTGGTTTCATTCTTAGAATGTAATTTCCACTATTGTACCATTAAAGGTGTAATGTGATACTTCCAGTGTGGACGCTGGTGGCGTGTTTTAGTTTTTATTCACTTTAAATTAGACTACAAAGCTTGATTCATTTCAACAGCATTAATATAAAAACGTATATGGTTACTGTTCATTTGCGTTTATTGAAATATACATAATCACATTTCCAGGATATTTAAATATTTCTTATATGTTTTCACTCTAACCTGATAGTTGACTGTATATGTTCAGTTCTGTGTAGTTAACTGACGTAACAATCTCTTCCAGGAAAGACAGACCAGCTGTCTTTCCTGTTCACTGAAAAAAAAACAACAAAATGAGGTGAAGTCACACCTCAGTCAGACAAGGAAGCGAATGATGAAACTCTTCTCATTAATCTGCCTCATGTCTGTAGTTCAGCCACCACAAGCCAAAATAAAGTCAACTGACACATTTTCTGGTAATAGCGATGCAGAGGCTACACATATATATGTGTGTGTATATATATATATATATATATATATATATATATATATATATATATATATATATATATACGTGCTACATACACAGTAGCATTTATAAGAAACAGAAAGTTCCCTTAACAGTTGGTGGAGACCAACATCTGCACTAAATGCAAAGGGTTTCTAAAGGTATGTTGTGTTATGTGTAGCATATTTATGTAGATGACATAGACACCACTTGTACCCACCACTTAGCCACCACACCACCGAGTGAGGTCATGGTGTAACTCTGTGTGAAATTCATTTGTGTTGTCATTTTTACTCTTCACAGTTCGCTGTTTCTCTTGAAGTGAATGAGGTCATGGCAGCTGGCAGCCAACCTGAGCCACCGCTCAATTCACTCCTCAGCATGAGAAGGTTCAGTGCCCGGACACAAAGACAGATTCGGGGGCAGCTGCCTGTGTGTGTCATCGGGACCGGCAGGTGGACACTACGTGGAAGATTCCAGAGTCGTCGCTGCCAAACTTCACCAGAGAGAAACTACTTAACACTGTACAAACTCTGAGTGTGTGCGTGTTTGTATGTGTGTGCGCGTCCCTCGGTCTGGCACGGCATGTGGATGACAATCTGACAATATGGGCTGTCATCGAGGAGGTGCTTGACCTCCGACCTCCTCGTCTCGTCATGGTCACCGTTGCATAGTAACCTCTCGAGAGGCTGATGGTGGGCCAGTGCAACGAGAAGTGGCAACATGCTTCTGCCATCTGTTGTTTATTTTCCCTCGACGCGTCCATCTCCCTTCATCGTTTTTTTTTTCTAAAGCTAATTCATTACGGACCTTCCACACTCATTTTCCCTCCCTTCATCAGTACTTTCAACATTCAGCATATATCTAATCTCCTTTTGAAAAAGTAGAAGGCACAGAAGACTGACAGGCAGCAGAGAGCACCTCGTGTGTGGCAACAAGAGCAAGCACGTATCTGCCTCACAGACTCTTCTTTAAAACTGCCCAAGACGATTTGCAGGCACACACACATCAATAAAAACCTGCAGACGAGCCTTCAAATGTGCTGCAAAACCCTCAAAGAACTGATCACATCATATTACCCAGAGGATTTTGGGTCCTCTGGGTAATTTGTCTAAATATCCTTTAATATTAATAATACTCAACAGTAACCAGGTTTTTCAAATAGCATTTCATGTTGAAGTGTGTGCCTCCTCCTCTATGTCCGACTGGGTCAACCCAAGCCACCCAGTGACCCGTGAGTCCCCAAGGAACCACAAAGGAAGCACTAATAACTACACAGTCACTGAGTCTTTCTGTTCCTGTGCTCACTATTGTCTGCGCTGAGCCACCTGCAAACACAGCGACAGCAGCAGAAGCAGCTGTTGACTCACTCCACTAATGACGTGCGTGGAAACAATGGGCTTTGTTTAGAGCGATCAAATATTCATCCAAAATCAAATGCTAATGAATATTTTAAACATAATTACCCATGGACATTTGTAAAATAAGTGCGTTCCCCAAAATGTTGATGATGCTGTGAAATGCTTGGAGTCAAAACGTTCCTGCTGTACCTGCAATATATCTGAACTGAAGTTTAGCCTGATGACGTGCCCTCGTGATTGGCCCTGAAAACACAGTCCAGGCAATAAAACATCTAAATGATCCGCGATGAAAACATTTCATGCTTCTGTTTTGGTTATTGCATGAAAAATTCAGCGGCTCCCTCCAGAAATATTTTCAAGGAAACGTCTGTGAGTTTGCATTAAAATGTGTCAGCCGTGTGCAAAATTACCTTTTTAACTCACCTGTCAAGGGTGGATGAACTCCAATGATTCTAGTCATTGCGAATTCCAATTTGAGCGAGAGGTTAGGTGCTTTTAATTTAAAAAAGTGCTCACTTACTGATACGTTGGTCAGGCTTGAAATTCGTCACGAAAAGCTGCCGAGCTCTCGAATAAAGAACACGGTTTGGAAGTTTGAAAAGAGGTAAAGGCCGAACTGGTTTGATGCTTCTCATTAAAACACATGTATCCTTGTGTTTCCCCCCCCCTACACACACACACAGACACAGACAGATGTCACAGATCCAAGCTCAGACCCTCTCACTTTATCCCCACCATTACATAACTGACTTTAAACCACGCCGACCTCGTTTGAACTTCAGCTGTTCGGCTAAATTACAGCAACTTTGTGTCATTCCTGTGACGTCTGAAAGATGAATCACAAAGTGGTCACTTCTTCCACTTTCCGCTCCTGCAGGGTGGGGCGTTGTGTGTTTTCGTGCTTGCGTGCGAGCTCGGTCTCGGTACACACCGGTTTGGATTATCGCTCCTCATAGCAACTGCTCTACCCGATAGATTAAACAAACTGCCAACCTCTCCACATCGCTGACATTCATTCCTACTTAGGGAATCCCTGGACACCGAGGATGCCACAGCTAGACATAAACTGTACCGTCTGGCTCCTAACGGGATGTCAAAACACACTGAGGCGCTCCAGACCAGGGCTTTAAACCCGTGTTGCCGCTGATGAGAAAAAGTGGGGCACTCACGTAGACGTCCGTGGTTGTATTAGGCAGCTGCAAAAGAGATTTCTTCACTTTGACTAGATTTCTGTCCCTGTCTGTCTCATTTCAACGCCGTCTCTCTGCTGTAAACCCCTGGAGACTACAGCAGAGCTGACATCCTATCAATTGGTACAAATTATCTCAGGGCTGCCACTAAATGTCCCAGCGTCTCTCGCGCCGGCGATCAATGCGAGCTCAGCGCGCGGCGGTGGCATGATCTGCAACACAAGCACATTCACAAGCAGAGCGGCGCGCTGGTGTACACACTGGCTGACAGCAACAAACCTACACGCACACACATGAAATCGACTGTGGAAGAAATGAGCTTCATACAACTGGCGACGGCTGCCTTTGGCGCGAGTTCCCCACAATGCATCACTTTTATGCGTTCCAACTCTAGCCTGAGAAGCTGAATCCCTCTGTTTCTTCCTTCCATCATAGTCTGAACTGCTCATGAAGCAACTCCACTCATCATTTCCCAGATGAATCATGTTCCATCTCCCACATCTTCTTTCTCTGCTCGCATTACTGTTGTCTATTGTAAATACTAAACGCAAGTTGCTGGGGATTTAGGAACTGAAATTAAACTTCAGATGCATTTAGACACACTGGAAACCAGAACACAGACTCACTTCCTCAACATATAAGTCTGATATGTTTCTGTCATGCATGTACATACGCACACATCTGCAGAGGCATATTCAATTTCTTTACTCCCCATCAACCATTTAAATGTTTTAAGTTTTTAGCGCCTGTTAACGCCTTGAAACCCTCAATATCCTAAAGGAAGAACATTCGTGTTCCAGTGACTGAGCACCTCTGTATGGACACTATTCTCCTCCTTGGCGGTGCCACCCGTGACGCTCTCTGGGGCAGCAGTAGATTCAGACGTGCAGATTCACAACTCTGGCAATAATGAAACAGAATCTATGTCTGGCTGAACGTGACGCAGTGCTGCTGCCTCACTCATTCGGCTTCCGACCCGCTTTCACAAGAGCCAGTGATGAAACGCGTCACTCCCACACGCGCTGAACGAAACTCATACATTTCTTCAAAACATCTGAAAACTGCATTCGGGTGTTTTTGTTTTTGTTTGACAAGCTCAGAGCTTAAAACTAGAGTATTAGTATTAGTCACATTATGTAAATGCTAAAGTTAGATAATTAACCCTGAATACAAAGCACAACTGAGACTGTAGACAATTAGTTTTTACCCTGATCACGGCACCAGACTAGAAGGACCACTAGCAATGGCAGTACGGCCTGTGAAGTAATTGCAAATGGACCATGAGTTCCACAGCATAGCAGCTTGAATGGCCAAGAAGTTTCTCAGGTCAACATAGATTATTAGTCGGACAAAAGAGAAGATGACACTTCAGCCACTCGTCACTTGAGAAGAGGCTTTTTCTTACATTTAGACCAAGCAATTCATACAGATAATAGAAGTAATTGTAGCCTTAGTTCTTGAACGCACACACACACACACACACACACACACACACACGAAGGCACTCAAACGTTTTATGATTGTGGCACTTGTCTCTCTCCCCACGGTGTTCTCCGAAATTGCTCTGTGCAAAGTGGAACATTGGGTGCGGAGCCAGAACGTTTCACAGCACAAAAAAAAAAAAAAAGTACATCCACAAAAGCGCACACACGTATCACACAGCACAGCATAGTGAGAAAATACCCCGATGGTCTCGCACCGCAACCACACAAAGAAAGATAAAGACAGGAAGGAAATTAACAACAGCACCCAAAAGGAGTAATGCGTTAAACTAAGACTGTAAAGCTCTGACTGAATTCAAGAAAGTGGGAGACAACACTAAGAACGAGAGAGAACAACAGAGGTCAGCAGCTGACAAAACAGAAGGATAGCGTCAGACAGGAGCACTGCTATCTCTCCATCCCAGGACGGACCGTGCAACTACGCCCCCCATCCACCCAGACCCCACAGGCTGAGGCGTCAGATTAGGTGTGTTTGTAATATGTAGACAATCGGCGTGTTTAAAAATAGAAAGCAGGCTCTATCCTATTATTGTGTGTGAGTGGGGGAAATCCTAGGGTGGCTTATCCCACAACTCCCAATTCTCCATCTCCAAACGAAAGCAAGCGCAGACACAGGCACACAAGGGGGTATCCCGGCCGGCCAGCTGGGGCCTGGAACCATTAGGAAATTTAAAAGGCATCACAGGAAGAGCAGGAGGAGGGAGAGCAGGAGGGAAGACGGGTGGAGCGCACAGAAGTACCCGCGAGGAGGGAAATGCTGAGAAGACTGTCAAAAGGTTAAGAGCAGCGGTGCATGGGAGGATCTCGTCTAACGTAAACAGAGAGAAAAACTCATCATACTTACAAATACTTTTAGCCCTCGGGGGATGCGCAGACTGTCTGCAGCTACTTTGTCTCTTCCTAGTACACACAGGCTGTTTAAAAAGCAATGACACGCTGGACGCTTACAGTGAATCTCCGGCGCTTCTTCTCATGCCTCGCTGCGTGTATCCGTCCGGCCCGAATCCATGTTCACATCCAGACAACAGACAGCAGAAGTCCTTCAGCCAGATGCCGGCAGCGAGAGAGCCGAGCAGACAGGAGGAAGAAGACCAGCCACCAGCGAGAGAGAGAGAGAGAGAGAGCTGCCCACCTCTCCTCCTCCCTCCTTTCTCCAGTTCCCTCCCTCCTGTCCTCCCTGGAGCTGATCTGTCCCAAGGCTATCACTTCCCCCCAACTACCTTCCTCCAACACGAGCCAACTGTAAAAAGTGTATTTCCAAGGCAGCTTTGTTGCGCCTGCTGTCAACTACAGCTACAAATGGAGCCACTCTAGTTTCAGTTCCACTTCAGAGCGTGAGAGAGCGAGCGAGAGAGAGAGCGTGAGACATAAAGGGCTGAAAGCCGATCCCCTCTGATCTCATCAAGCAAGGTTACCAACAGCAACCAGGCTGGCAGGCAGCTGAGAAACACCCGGCTCACCTCACTCCCTCCCCCCTCCTTCCACAGAGCTCAGGCCGAGCCAACCGAGCCAACCGAGCATACCGGCGTTC
The DNA here is from genome assembly GCA_030770545.1 of Macropodus opercularis. Lineage (NCBI taxonomy): Eukaryota > Metazoa > Chordata > Actinopteri > Anabantiformes > Osphronemidae > Macropodus > Macropodus opercularis. The sequence goes on from CM061105.1 coordinate 6,333,088, forward strand.
ACATGTGCAGTACACACACGCGCACACACGTGCTGTTTACACTGCACAGGCCGAGCACGTGCACATGTCGAGCATCAAGGTGAAACGTAAACAAATAAACACAAATAAAAGAAACGCCACGAGTTTGCCCACAGCTACCAAAACTAACGGTTTTCAGTGAGAACAATGTGGACCTTCACAACAAATGTCCTCATGGCAGAGAACGCTCCGGTCCCTCTACTTTACAGACAAAACCCATCCAGGAAGCCTCTCGCCACCGACCTGCTGTGCGCTGCTCTACCTCGCTCTGTTCTTTCCTGCCATCGCTTGTGTGTCAGTCCACATCTGCACATTACCGCATCGCTTGGCCCTGAGGTGATGTGATGACTACGTTCATTTATCAGCCTCTTCCCGCAGCTACATCACTCATTCACAAAGTCTGGGAAGGGAAGAGTGTATTTAACATTAAAAAACAGATGCAGGTTAGTCTTTCGCTGCTGGAACCTTTTTGCTTTCAGCCCACTCGCAAACGCTTTAACACTTTTGTGCATGTGCAAGACTAAACACATTTTCAGTTCCCATAGATGCACACGCACGGTGGTGAGACAGACTCGGGCCCGGCCAGCTCACTTCCTGTACGGACTTCCTTTTCCCAGGACTGCTGCGACCACCAGGGAGCACAATGTTTCTGCCATGTCATTACATCACGGCTGCATTCAGACGTGACACTCCGTACCAGACGCGCTGAGGATGGTAGACCACGCTTGTGTCTTTCTGTTTGTCCATCAGACGTTGTTATGTAGCTTATCCATCCAGCTGGTCGGTTCAGCTAAAGTGGTATGAAAAACTACAACAGTCATCTGGCCCCATTCAGACTGAAAGCTGGAACAGGGGCAATGAAAGCTGCACACAACCACACTTTGAGCTCTGGATCAGACATCTGGGTGTAGGTCAGTGGTTTTGAATGCAAGTGGTCACTGCAGGTTTAAGATAAGACACACAGGTATGAAGCAGGGAGGGGCTGCGATGAGTTTGGAAACCTGACAAAGAATGAGCGTCTGTTGCCTCTTAGGCTACACTGCAATGACGTACATCATTCAGATCCCTATAGAAACTATTTCCAAAGAACTAATGTCTAATTTGTACTGTGCGTTAATTTTTGCATTTAGAGCAAACTAAGTTTAAATTCTTGCTTGTTTACTGAAACCTAATTGCTGTAATCCCTCCACTTCCACAGCAGAAATCCATTCATTCACTCCATAAACACTAAGCTACATCTTCTAGAGCGTTTCATTTTCACGTCGTGTCAAATGTGACTAATTTACCTATTTTCAATATGAAAAATTGAGTTTACATGATCAGATGTACATAAGGCTTTTGCACATAAAATCTATTACATTTCAAGTTATTCTGGATGTTTTCAATCACAGTCAACACTTTTTATCAATCAAACAACTTATACATCAAGCTTTTGGGAATTTTCATGCGTTTATTATTTAGGATATTTTTTTGAAATTACTGATGAGTGATATTAACAACTTAATGATAAATACATAATAATAATCTATATAATATGTAATGATAAATATAAAGAATAAACACAAACATAAGGGCTAATTTAGACTTTCCACATTAAACAGAATCCCACCAACTAAGCCCTCAGCTTTTCTGGGTGTTAGGTTTGGCTGCTTTGCATCATAATCACTATTTTATGTGAACGTCTTCTGTCGGTGCTCATGCGCTTCAACACTGACCAAACTCCTGGACGTGTTTCAGTAATTCAACTGCTAAGTGAATCAGGCTCACTTTTCAAGTCTGACATCTGAACCAAAAGACACAGTTGACATAAAGCTTCAGACTGAGGCCCCAGTCTGCAGAACATCCCCCATCTTCATTGTTAGGCCCTGCTGTAAATTGCCCCTTGATTTTCTGCCTCGAGGCACATTCACACTTAAGGGACCTCATGGGGTCTGGGCACACGTGTGAGTGCGTGTGTGAGTTAATATGGAGGACAATGGGGGCCCTGTCCTTGCCCCCCACACTCAAAAACAGGGCTAGAGGCCTCACAGCTGAGCAGCTTACTGACAATACAAATAGAGGTGTGTGTGTGTGTGTGTGTGTGTGTGTGTGTGTGTGTGTGTGTGTGTGTGTGTGTGTGTGTGTGTGTGCGTGCGCATCACCTCCTGCCAACACACGTGTCAAACACAAAGCCATCCAACTGTCCACATGGCCCAGGGGATAAGGATCGACTGAGAGGGAGGGACTGATGGATGAATGGATGAAGAGGGGGAAGAAAAGTGCAGAGGGAAGCAAAAGGGGCGGGACAGGGGTCTAAAAAGGAGCAGCCTGTGCACGTTAATTGCAGACGGTGGGGTTACTGTGTACAGATGGTGGAGAGACGGAGCACTGGGGTCAGTTTGGGAACACACACACACACACACACACACACTTGCTGTATTTGCGCTACTAATACCAGAACAGACTTCTCTGAATGGTTTCCTATACCCTTATGACATCGACGGACAGCGGCACATGAACGTTTGGTCACTTTCACAAACCTTCCTCCCTCTCTGTGACCTAAGCTTGTGCCGTCATCTCCGGTGCTGCAGTTCGCAAGAAGGTAAAGACAAAAACAACGATATTCACAAAAGCAAACCTCACTGGCATCCGCATTCTGGCCCATTCACACATCACTACAGATGCTGGCCTGGGTACAGCAGGTAGGCATTAATTCAGCCTGGCTGCACAATCAATGGCAGTAGATGGAGGCAGCAGGAGGGACAGACAGTGATCTGCTGTTTGCATTTTCCCCTCACTCGCTCTCTCTCTCGATTAAAACACAACCACGTCTTGTAACACGTCAACAAAGATCTTAGTGAGTCACACTCTCACTTCATAAAGCACATATACAGCGTTCTCCAAAGTAAACTAAAAAGCCTTGTTCATATACGCTGTTAAGCTTTATTAAAGTTTGCATTTGCCACGTTTAAATGCTACGTGTCAGCAAGTCACAGTTCTCAAAAACACTTCACATGACGACAGACGCTCTGGGATCACATGAGAGTCATACGTCTGCGTTTCCTGTTTACGCTACATCAGCTTTTAAACATTTATCGATATTTTCCAAGAATAGATTTCTTCCGCATCGTGATGCTGGCATGGAGAATTGGTGTCTCCCTCGCTCTTCCAGCTACCCAGCAGCCTGTTTCCTCACCTTCCTCTCCCCCTTTTTTTTCTCCTTCATCTCCTCTATGTCTGCTCATTTATCTGCCAGTCCAGCACCTCTCTGGCCACTTCTTTCTACCATTTATCTTTCCAATCCTCTTTCTTTCTTTTTTTTTTAACTCTTATTCCTCTCTTCAGTTCCCTCCCACTACCCTTTTCAATATCTGCGGGTCTGTCACTGATGACCTCTCTTTGCCACGTGCCCAGTCCACGTCGCAGCATCCCACAGAGACCCTAAATCATTAAACCTCACACATAAACACAGCTCAGCCGGTGATAGGTGGCTGCCTCCCGCCCACAGAGAGCGAGAAAAGCACACAAACCCAACCTCGGATTGCACACTCTCATTACTCCACTGTATCATTTGTCAATTAAATGTCTGGTAAAGGACAAATCCTTCAATGAAATGGGATTAGACGACATGTGCAGAGAATCTCAAGTGATTTAAGATTGTCACTTAAAAGCGGTTCGTTGCTTTAAAGGCATAGACTCATCAATGCAGACACCAGTGTCTGGGTTGACGTTTTACTAAACACCCACAGGCTTAATGACGAGGATGTTAAAGTCTAAAAGACAATAAACAAAACCATGGCATCGCTGTCCAGCAGGGGGCAGCACATATAAAGCAAAACTACAAAATTGTAACGCGAGAGAGATTTTTCTTTGTCTTTGATGACCCTTCCTATTCAGACGCTCAGGTTATAGATATATAATAACAACAGGCTGTAACAGAGCTGTAGCCACTTCTGCTGAACCCCCTAGTTCTAATGGACAATCATGGTATTGCAACAATAAGTCCTCTCCATGCCTGCATAACACATATGGCTGTAAAACTATTGACTGGATGCCTCAAACTACACATTAGTTTAGGCCATTATTACCTTCCTTATTATTAATAGTCTACAAAATGATTTTATTCTCAACGTTAGCGGGGACAATCTTCAGTCAAGTCATTATTATACAATCCAAATGTTTATGCCATTTAATTTCTTTGTTGGCAGCAGTAAACTACTTACAAATCTCCTTTACTGACCAGCTGAAATCATCAAGTGCCTTCTAACATCTCCACTGTGAATCCCGTGTGCTCAGTAAATAATATACTAATTTATTTATTTTTGTTTGGTTTATGTTGCACCATGGTGCAACAACTGTGGAAGTCAGACAGAAAATGGGATCTTAGTTCAGTTCAGAACATCCTCCCCACAGTGGTCGACTGATAACACGTCTGACACGGTTAGATGTGTGTGTTTGTTCCCAGTAACATCTGCCCACGCACAAGGCACCTGTAAAATCTGTGTAACATGTCGGCACTAGTTACTTTTCTGCTGAATCGACCACTGTTAGGAAATCCATGACCCAGATCAGTAGTCGTGCAGACAAATGATCAGATAGACAAACAATGAGGTAATGTGTGGCGTCACAGATAAATTATCTCCCTCTACGCACACACAGGAACATGCTCCTGGGAGGAAAATCCAAACACGCAGGCGGACTTGCGGGCATATCATTCGCTATCGCGCTGTAATCACAGAATGGATTTCCTTATCTTGTGTCTTGTGAACACGCCACGCAGTTAATAACAATGAAAAGCTTCAGCTGATGTGTGTTCTAGAGAAGCGCAGACTCAGGCAAAATAGTGAAAGTTGCAAAGTCTTTGGCCTTCACAGTGGAGTGATCGCCCTCACGGTATCTGGTCAACAATGTTCTGATTCACCACCTGGAAATGTCTCAATAGTCTCTTTATTATACTTTATTCCTTTGAAATCCATTGTGTGTACGGGCCTGTGCAAAGGTGAAAGGTCAAACAAACAGACTGGTTTCACAGCCATCAATAAAGCAGACCAGATGCCGAGTTATCAATATCGCACTCTTCAGATTTATACATATGCGTACAAACACAACATCCAACGGCTTTCCCACTAACTCATCGCTCATCCTTGCATTGTACACTCAGTCCATCATATTTTCCATTCACCGCATGTCACTAAATGTGTTCTTAGCCCTGTCGTGCAGCGTGACATGCTCTCTGCTGTGCTGTTTGTCTGTGTGACAACGCTGCTGCCAGCATCCACACGGAGCTCTTATTTCCTCCCAAGTGTGACGCATGTGTTGTTTTCATCCACGTCGCCCGCTGAGCCTCCTGCATGTTTACACGCAGCAAATCAAAAAGAGGTGCGGACGTGTCATGACAAAATCTACGTCCAGGGTCAGGACTAACATGTTGTTATCACACAGGTTAACTCCTTTCAAAACGACACCTGTGACAGGTGACAGAGTATTTAAAATTATAGCCACTAAATGTTTTAGTTTTACGAAACAAATACAAATTAAACAAGGATTACAAGGTATTCAACAGCAGCAGCGGCAGTATCATCACAATTCGAGTTGACATCCAGACACACATTCCTTGCTTATAAATCATGTCTAGAGCTATACTTCAACCTGCATATTTCCATAATTGTCTGAATATTTTTTTTTTTGCTAATTTAGAGCTTGCTTTAACTTTAACAGAAAATATAAAAAACAGTAACATAAACCTGACAAAAAGTCATTTGAAGGAGGTGTCAGGTCAGTTGTCAGGGTGGGTTGGGGGGTATTTAGCTCTAAGTGCTGCTGAAACACAGATGACCTACGCTGTGTGGTGTCCCTGAATACCACGCACACAGCACACAAGAGCTGAGGTCAAGGAGAATTTATCATTTGCCTTCTATGTAGAGACACTGTTAGTTTCTTGATGTAAAGCTGTACGTAAAGGCAGCTGTAGTCCTCAAACACACCAACAGAGGAAATTTCTGATTTTCAAGATGTTGCATGTAATTACTGGGCGTCAGGAAGCAGCTATTAATATAACTGAGACTCCCAGAACTTCCAGGAGGTGAGATGTCTGAAATAAGAAAGGGTGAGCAGTGTGCACGTGCACAGCCTAAAGCAGAGCAACAGCAGCCACACACACAGACCTTGTAAACAGCAGGACTCAGCAGCAGGTGGAGGAGATGACAGATGAGTTCAAGAAGAGTCAAGGAGCTCGGTACAGGGTCCAGTGATAGCGAGGAGCATCCGGGCCGTAGCAGCAGTGTGGCCAGCAGCCCCGTCAGACCACAGCAACTCAGCAGCTTATTGCGGCTCCATTTCCTCCAGACAGAATGAGAGGGAGCGCTGCTACAGTAATCTGCTTTACCCCGGGATTAGCAGATCTCTGCAGGTGTCACTCTGTGCGTCTGTCTGTCCACAACACTCTCCCTCAACCAGTATTCTGACATTCATCTAATGACAACGTTTATGACTATTTACTATACAGGCTTGAATTGTGTTTCTATTATTTGATCTTTCGTTCCTTGGATAATATTTTATGGTAATGTAATTTAATGTAAACATGAAATTGCAATACAATTATTAATTATTATTATTTATTGACCTTTATTTAAGTGTCAAAACCTGCCTGACAGCTGCTGTATCTCCTTCTTTCTTTGCATTTGATCTACAAACATATTTACATGTTTTTAGTTTTTCTTTGTGAAAGTAAACACCTTAACTTTACAGTGATTCTAAGTGTTTCACATTATGATGACTGCTTTACAGCCAGTAGAAGAGTGTGTGTTTCGTGGCACTGAACAAGCTGCTGATGTCAGAGATTATAACCTTGATATTCCATCTACGAGTCGCTGGAAGGCGGAGTGTGTGTGGTCTGGCTGCCCACCGTAACCTACAAACAAGAGAACTGAGACGGAGCCTCACACATTCAAACTGCTTCTCGCCGCTGTGAGGTGAAAGGTCAAACTGATGAATATCTCCTGAAAACAAAAGAGTCATTATACGTCCACCCCTACATAAAGTGCCCTAATATGCCACGTTACCATGACGACAATAGCAGTACCAGGGGGACACACATCCACAGACAGACAGGGTGTGCAGGCTACAGATTTCAGTAAGATGTAGGACTAAACTGTGGATGCCTCTGCTGCGACAGAGAGAATAAGAGGAAGCTATGGAGAGCCAAATATAGGAACACAATAATGAGCTTCTTATCATCTGCGTCCATCCTTTCCATATCTCTTCTCTCCTCATCGCTCCATCTCCCTTCCCTCTTGACAGGACCAAATATTTCCCTAGGGCCACTCTCCTGTATAAAAGAGATATACTACACCAGGGAGTTTTCGATTATATGGTGGCAGAGAGTAAAAATATCTCCACAGATACTGTATGAGGAATATTGGACAATTTCCTCCCCTCAAGCACAAAATGCTCCATGTCAAACCAAGGCAGTTCATTGGTCCACGTCAAACAGAGGTTAAACAATATCACTCCACCACGTTTTAAAAAGACCATTCAAAACTCTGAAGGTCTTCGGTTTCATATCATATGAAGTATTTAAGCACTAATGATTGACAATGGTTCAAACTATTATTCAATCATAATAACTCATAATACGTAGTTGATCAGCAGCTTCACACAAAACAAAACAGATGCAGGCACCACCATTGTAATTCAGACACACAATACAGACTCTCTGCTTTCACAGTCACCTCCTGTTTCTTTGATTAATTCAAGGCGACTGGTCAAATGTCTTACAGATGCAGATAAAGCCAGTCTGGGATCAGAAGCCCCGAAGCCAACCGATGCCATTTAATGACGCTGCATCACAACACGTTTCCATAAACCCTCGGCATCTGTCATTTAAGCGCAAACACCTGTTGGTTTGAGACCAAGGCGCCGTGGTGAAGGAGAGAACAAACAGCCGGCTCACATATGCGTCTCATGACCCGTGTCTACGTCTCATATCCTGCATCTGCCGACCGATCTGCAAGCAAACAGTCTTCACTGTACAAAAGTTCTCCCTCGCACATAGACACTCTCTCCCTACTGTGTCTGACCCACTTCTTTGGTAATGAAACACAAAAAGGACTAAATAAATAAATTATAAGAGGGGGAAGTGCTCTGTTATGTGAACCTGCCGCCCTTTCTATCTCTTGCCGATGCTTTTTAGTCATCTCTCTCTCGGTTTCACACGTACTATGTGCTAAAAGTCCTTCGTCCGTCACATCTGTTTCACCAAGTACTCATCACTTGACATCTCCCCACCAGGCGACAGGATATTTCTCCTTCTATCTCTCTTCTCGCTGTGTACCTACACAAACAATACCTGTGTTTTACTCTGCAGTCAAATATAGCGCGTCTGTTCCAGTGTTGTTCCACAGCCCCAGTGAACTCGTATGAAAGGCTGACAGGTGCATTAGCTGAGGGCAAAACCCCAATGGAGGTCCGTCCTCCCATTCCCTCCTAAATTAACAGTGAATGAACACATGATGATGTTGGAAATACTACTATTGTTTAAATCTAAAACAAGGCCAACGCAAGCTGAACTGAATGTCACAGTTAATAACACAGGAGGAAGAAGATCATTTAAACCCCGATAGTACCATTTATACAACAGCATGAGGGAAGGAAATTCTATGTTAGTTCCCTAAACAACAATGCGGTGGCACGCGGAGAGATTCCTCTTCATTAGCATCAGAAGCTGACAATAATGTGTTTCAGCCGCATAGATCAACAACCGCAAGTGACTATTAAATCTATTATTGCCTATCACCACACGTTCCACACTCTTAACTAGAGCCTGACAGACTGCTCTGTGTTAACAATCGATACCAAGTGGTTCATAGTTTTACATGACGGATAAGAAATCTGCTTGAGTGCATGTAAACACAGTCACGGCTAGTTCACCGAGCCAATGAAAGCCTATCAAGCCTAAGTCAAAAAGAGAAACAAATCCCATAATGTTCACATATTTCCCTCTTCGGGTTCACAAATATCCATCACAATACTAAAAATCCATACTAAAATACTACAATTCATATTTCAAGGACATTCTAACAAACTGCAGGCAACAGTAGAATGTCAGCTGAAACACACACGCCCAATATAAACATGTCTAAACACAGTGGAGCCGTCCACTGGAACCTACACAACACAGCTGCTGAATGACATTCTCAGCTTGTCCAGTGCAGGGACGGTGTGGAGGAGGCTGATAAACAGTGATTGCCATTATGTGATTAAGTGATTACTGGCTGCTTAGCAATTCTCACTCACTCACACACACACACACACACAGAGTGGACTGCACTGCTCTCAGACTGGTGACACAGCTCATCAGCCTGTGGTCGGCATTAAGTGGCGCTGACACGTGTGTTTGTGTGCCTCCGAGTCTCACCCTCTGTACATAATCATACCCGCGTGTGTGTCACCGTCTGCACAGCAACCGCATCCGAAGGCTGTGAAGTGGTCAGATGAAAGCCCGCCGTAACCGCGGCCCTGCGCGGTCTGGACGACTGAACTCCTCTGTGGGTCGCAGACGCTCAGGAGTGACGAGACGGTTATCGAAGTGTTTAGTGACGATGTCATCGTATTTAAAGTATTTTAAAAAGGCATATTATCACATACGAGGCACAGAAAATATTAATAATCTCTACTATTTACCACTAAACCTCACGTCTAATTCTGCTCAGTTTCTCCTGTACATAACTTAAATAAATAAATGTATTTAATTACCTTTAAAGCCACATATCCTATAATTCTCTTCTGATTATAATACTTTGGAGAAAAGCTATAGCAGTTTACATATTACATAATTACTGTACTTACTAATTACTCATTAACATCTGGAGCCATTTAGATTTGTGCTTAACCACTAATCTCTAATATTTTCATCGTGTGAATTCTTCTGGCTACCAAAAACAATAACTCGCTCTTCTTGATGGGGCACTCAGGCCTAATTATTATTACATGTTGTACTGTGGAGGTAATTGAACTGAGTGTTGTGCGTGAGCCAAGCAGGTGATGCTGTTCAGCTACATTTAGGTTAGTTCATACTTTTTGGGATGTTGGTTAAGCAGCTCTGTGTGACCCATGGTGCGTGGTGCAGCGTACAAATCAATGGGCTATTAGCGGTCAAAAGGTCACAGCAGGGGCAGAGGCCACAGTCAATCACAAAGTGTCAAGGCCGACGGCTGTGAAGTGGGAGGACAGGATTAAAATGCTGAGAGCAGCACCTCTGTCAGCTGAGTGAGACCCATTTATACGACCACACCACTAACAAAAGCAGTGTTGAGCAGAATTGCTATAACCAAAAAGTAAAAGATGTGATTTATCTGTCAAAGTAATGAGATTCATCGGAAACCCACGTCCACAGAAACAAACGCTGCGCTAGGCAGTTCAGCTAATTGAATTTCAATTTCTAATCACAATTTTGGCTTCCAACCATTATGAAAACAAGATGATCGAGATAAACCAATTATTGCTTCACATTCTGTTCCATAATGATGCTCTCTTTCTGTTTTTGTGTTGTGGCATGTTCAGTTCACAGAGCCAACACAGCAGGCTGGTTAACTTGCCAAGCAACCAAGCATCCTGCAAATGACTACGGAAGAAGTCGTGGTAACTGGACGTGGGTCAAAGGAAAGTAGGCACTGAGGTGGTTCAGGGAAACACGTCTACAGTAGGAGAAAACACACTTCACTTCCCCAGAGTCTAAATACAGAGCAGTGCGTTTAATGAGCACTTGTGTCTGATGAGTGAGTATAGAGAGATGATACACACAGAGGAGACTGACGAGACAAGGCATGAATGGTTCCATCTGCATACACGTAATTCACTGGCCGCATATCGGAGCCTAACCAGCTGCTGGGTGTGCTCTGATCTCTCTGTGCTGCTATTGTGAACAGCAGCCTAAAGGGACCACTTGAAACTTTTGATATCAGTTCAGCTACAGTGTGTCAGCATTATGAATTCATAAACCGCTGCACATATACCTGTCAGGAGCCATGAATCATTCATATCATGGCATCTTCTATTCTGGGACCAAACATGTATAAATTCACCACCTTTACTTCTCCTCCTCCCACTGAGAAGTCTCCATCTGTCTCCTCTCCGTTCCTCCTCCTCCTGCTCTGTTTAGGTCAGTCATCTGTCTCCCACAATTCCATGCACCTTTCTCACCTCTTTTCCTTTTACTCACCTTCATCCTTCGTGTCAGACGCGTCTCGTTACAATACAGGCCTCCTTCCAGCTCCACACCCGAGAGTCTCTTGTGAGTTTCCTTCTCACCTTTTTGCCATCTGTGTTCTTTCCCTCACACTTGCTTGCCTCTCCTCAGTCCCCCTGCCCACCCCACTACCTTTCATCTCTCATCCGTCTTTTATTCCTTCCCAACCACCTCATTTCCTGCTTCTTGTGCTTCCACCCTTCGCTTAGCTCAAAGTGTTTTGCGTTTCTGCACAGATCTCGCTATGCTCCCCCTTCCTTCCTCTCCAAACAAAAAGCATGGCTTCCCCCTCCTGACTCAGTTCGTCTCATTCATGTCCATCATGGAGTCAGTGAGTCACAACTGAGTTCATCACTGCCCCGTTGATACAATTACACACAGACACACACACACACACACACACGGTTCCCTTGACTAATCCGTCAGGCTCATGTCCATCATCAGCTCAGTATTAAACAATAGGGAGCAAGAAGCAGCTGTGAGCCACAACCAGATGTGCTATTATTATCTCCCTGCTGTGTGTGTGTGTGTGTGTGTGTGTGTGTGTGTGTGTGTGTGTGTGTGTGTGTGTGTGCGTGCATGCGTGCTCCATTTCTTCAGGATACTTCCACCTTTGTTTAAGCCTCTATTAACTTTTTCTAAATTGGGAGCTTTTGATCATTCCGTGGCCTTCCCCTCTCATTTGAGTTGTGTGTGTGGAAGCCTATCTCCATAATTAGGGCAGACCAGCCACACATGGGTCTCCCCAGACACTTCTCCTCCAAGATCTAAATATTCATGAGACTCTAAACGCTTTCATGAGCTCTGTAATTACGGTTGGAAAATAGATGGAACAAGACAAAGAGAGAAAAAGGGACAGAGTGGGAGGCAAAGAAGGAAATGCCCTCACTTTATTTTTAAATGCAGGATGTCCAGAGCGTGAGCCAATAATATCGACACGTCAGACTGTTAGCTACAGAGACATCTAGAGTCATATGACAGCTGACGAGGGATTTGACGGAAAGTCTGATTAAAAGTAGTTTTGCATCACTTTTCTTGCTGCAACATCATTTCAATATCTGCTCTTACAGATTCTTGCATTTGCAGATTAAAAGGTTGCCTAATTTAATATGCAGGCCTCGCTTCATGTATGAATATGCAAGGAAACAAACAGATACAGATAATTATTGACTTCACTGAATACAAGTGATGCTATACTGTTAATAGGTGGGTGGAAGATAGAGCTGTTGTGCTGCAGGAGCATTTCTCCTCCAAGCTGTGGACTCTTGGACTCAACAAGCCCACAGAGTCAAAATCAATAATCTGTTAAGGCAGCCCATGTTTCTGTGATGATTTCAAAAACAGATTCTCTCGGTTTATTCCCATTTGGCCCAGAGTATCTGCAAAGTAGAGCTGGGCGAAAAACCAAAACCGTGTGAGGCTGACACAAGGGGTCGGCCTAGAACTGATGGATCTAATTTGGCTCATGCAGGTGTGTTGAGTAAAAGAATTTCCCCAGATGCTGTAGTGAGTGGTCCACTAAAAACGAAAACCTCAAGCCAGCTTCCAGGCTGCTGCTCTAAACTCCTCTGGCGTTCATCTGCTTTAAAATTAACACACGGATGAGCGCGGACGCTGAAGGTCTTGGCGTGTTCAAACAAACTAGTTGAGATAGTCTGTCCTGCAACCACGTCTCGGGTCAAAAGTATTTAAATCCTCCAACAGAGCGAGACGAGACGCAACCAACCATACGAGCGTGGATGAAGGCACACGTTCACACAGTCCCACTGGTGTTGTGCTCTGAAGCAAAACGATGGGCAACCTGTGATGGGGACACACTGTCTACATTCACAGACCATTAACATCCTCTCTGTTTAATGTTTGTCTTCACACAATGATGCAGTAAGAACCTCCTACAGAGCCCAGGGAAACAAAATGTATCATCTATGAGGACGTTAGCCTTCATAAAACACAGTGTGCAACATATTAGGTGTCTCTGTCCCCACATCTGAATCTGACTGGATGGATCACAGCTGCCACACTGATGGAAGAAACATACGTCAGCATTTCTGATCGTTTTCATATTTAAATTTTAACCAAAGTTTCTACTTTTTTACTAGCGTGAGGAGTGTGTTGTATTTCCTCAGCAACTCAGCTGTTAAACTCCCCAAAGCATCGTTGATTTTTGTTTTTAACTATATTTATTTTTTCAAAACCTACAGCATATGTGTATCCTTATGTTTTTATTAATATATCAGTAATTTAAGATAATAAACATCTTGTTTACTAACCAGGACACAGTAAGAGGAAAATTTAACTGTCTGTCTTACAAAGTTGGATTTCACAAACGTGATCTTCTTTGAGGATTGAGATTCTCTAAACAAAAAACTCCCATTAATCAGTTTACACAGGCTGTATACACAGTTTCTCACAGCTCAACATCAGCTGGGTCTGGAAACGCGGGTCTGATTCGGCTTGATTCACATGGAGCCTTTCAGTCCTCTGGACCATATTTTTCAATACATTGAGCTAAATGTATCCTCGATCTTATCCTGTCTACCAGCAGGCGAGACTGATGCGAAGCAACATTATCACATGCAGACAGCCAGACATTAAACACCAGATATTTGTGCTTCCACAGCACTTTTTACTTTGATGTTTCTTTTAAACTCTATTTCGAGGCTGCTGTTATAATGAGGCTCCTGGATGAGAGCTAATGTTACTTTAATATCAATAATTACATGGTAAGCAGCTGCTGGAGGCTGAAAAAAAGAGGAAACTGGTCTCTGTTTACAGCTGATACACAGTTGCAATATTTCTGAAGACTGCACCAAACAAACGTACTAGAAACCAGTGGTGTTCCATTACCAGGACTTTCTAAACCTGGAGCAGAGAGGTGATGTCCCTGTTTCTATGTCAGTGTGTTGGGAAAGCTCAGAATAAATAAATGGAATGAAGCAACTCTGGGTTTTCTCTCACAGCATTTTCACTCTGTTTGTGCTGTTTTGGTCCTTGGTTATTTAATTACTGGTTCACATTAGAAGTGGCTGAAAGGTCAGTTCAACCAACCTATCATCCAGCTAGACGCACAAAAAACAGGAACCATGATGCTATTAACTGGCAGGAAGAACAAACTGGGCCTAATAATAATAATAATAATAATAATAATAATAAAAGCATGTGTTAAGAATGTGTTTTGTGGTTTTGTGATTCTATAAAGGGGATTTGAATTTTTCTTTGTTGTACTTATTTTGCAGTTGAATTGCACCACACTCCTTTAACTAGTGATGAACCTGCTCTGAATTATATTGTGGAGCAACTATAAACAATATGACAAATTTGTGCATCACAAGATGTTTCTCTGTCTTAAGTTTATGTTTCTGCTGAAGAAGGGAGGTGGGTGGGACTTCTACAGCTGTCGTGTTATTGGATTCATTGCCTTTAAAACCTCAGGACAAATTCAATATCACATCAAACATCAGTGCTGGTGTGATGTGCTAACCAGGCCTTGGAGTGCTGTCCGCTCTATTTTTGACTTTATAAGTAAACAACTGGCAAGGATTCCCGTTACAAAGACACTCAGAGACGAAACATGAGAACACTTCAAGGCTTTTAAAAAGGAAGCCGCTGTCAGGGATTCTTCTGTTTCACGGTTCAGCAACGCAAAAAATATGGAACAGATAGATGCTCCTACTGTGCAGCACAGTCCAGCACATACACCTTGATGGATTCCACAATTACTAAAGGTTTTAGCTGAAATGATCTCGCGCCTCTTTTTGCATCTCTGGGAGGATTTTCCAAGTCGATTTTATCTAACTGGAAAAACCATCAGACGACCTCGTAAAAGCCGTAATCGTTGCCAACTCTCTGCAGCATGGGGCAGCGGATTCAGAGCTGATTGCCCCGGTATTGACCCGCGATGACGCTGCATGCACAGTCAGGATGAAAGAAGCATCTCAGTGTCGACAAAAAACACACACACACACACACCCAAAATGACAAACAAGCAGGAGCACGGCACCTCGGATGCTACCGTCATTTATATGTAAATGAGCACACCGCCACTCTCCTCTGGCAGCCCTCTTTACCCTCTAGAAACCAAAAGATGGAGGAAATTTCCGATCAGACCAGACAAAATGATCGAGAACGACGGGAAGCTAAATGATATATGACAAGACAGGACACCACTAGGTGAAATTAGCTCAGGTGACAGGGCAGCAGATCAGCCTGTTTGTCACAACACTAATGATGTCATGTTGACTGTTATCTCCCCAAGGCCCCAGTTCCCTGAGAGGAGAACTTTGATTAACTACTCACCGCTGTAATCCTTCCTGAACAAAGTGATGCATATAAGCAGGGTGACAACAAGATGACTGGCAGCATGAGCCTCGCTCTGGGAAACTGATGAGCAAGCTAAAACACAAGCAGATGCACCAGCAAAGTTGTGAAACATATGACTTTGTGAATTTATTGCTGCCACTCCAGGAGGATATTACTCTGTCCATCTTAACGTGAAGCACACCGTTACTGTCATTGGAATGGCCTCTGTGTGTCACCGGTGCATCAGCACTACACACAAACACACAGCAGCCCAGTGCATTCAGACGCCAGGCACCTGTCAAGGACGGCAGGAACACACCGACTTCCTATTTGTTCGCCTTTGCAGCAGCTGATGTCATTGACTTTAGAAAGCAGCAGTGCTGTTGTTCTTGAGTGACTACCGGGTACATGTGCTTGTGTGTGCATTGCTCGTACGCTTTCTGTAAACTCAGCACTCACTGACTTCACAAAAGCCTGCTGAATATAAACCCATGGCCACTTCATCTGCCAGCATAAGATGCATACATTTACATTGTTTCAGCCAGGAACAGAAAGTTATCAACGAGTAGACAGATGAGATACAGTGGTGAAATGTGAGCGTTCTAACAATACCGCCAGTCATGAACTGTCTTACGCACATTTTAAAGATTGAATGACCCAATGTTAATAAAGAAACTGTGTTTGGCTGCAACTCTACATAAATCCATGTTTAACACTAGGCTCACGCTCGTCACTGTGTGACTCTCGCCATAAAAAACAAAACACTCTGATCTATTTGAGCCTTGATTTGCTCTAATTTGAGGCTTGGCATGTCCAGATGTTGGAGCCTGCTTCCTGTCACACTCTGCTGTGACACACAACACACGGAGACGCAGGTGGGGAAATAAAGTAATTTAAAATGTAATGACGGCTGATGGAAAGCAGCTCAGACAAACTACAAAATGTTGTCCATCATGTCACTAAACCGCCTTGTGTGTCACTAAAAGAGGAGCACAATGACACAGGCTGTGAGCAGAATGCAGATGAGCAATATGTCCGACAACTGGTAAAAAAATGTGCTTAGTGTGTAATCTGAAATTCATCAGTCAGTGTTGTGATGTTGATTAATAGGACGCAAACATTGGAACGACTTCTGGTCTAGATCTTCAGTAAATTATCCGAAACAGTTTCCCATCTCTGTACAACTGCATTTAAAGTAGCGGCTGACATCACTGGTGCCCTTCTGCACAGGGATTACACCGACATGCCTCAGACAGAACCTCCATATCTCAATTCAAGGATTTTCACCGCTCTGTACATAAAGCCAGCCAGTATCTGTTCAGTTTAAGGAGCAGTGACAGGGTGTGATAAGACACAGCTGAGTTAAAAACCTTTATCTGGCCCATGAGCTGAATCCCATCTGCCTCTGTGCTCACGCTGACTCATAACGCAGCGTATTAGTCCCACTGGAGGCATAAATAGGAGAATGAGAGGGGTTTTTTTTAAACAGGGAGGGGAAAAGGATGAAATACAGACAGAACGAAAACAGATTAAGAAGAAGCTGTGTGTGAAGAAAAGAGATGCAATGTTAAGGTTCAAACAGGCCAAATGATTTAAGTGCCATTTAAAGTGTACTTGCACAAGGAAATGTTTAAGCCACAGAGGCACCAGACAAGACTACAGACACATAGTACAGTACAGCAGCGTGTGTGAAGTGGACTGTGAAGACAAACTGTAAACAAAGCCACTTCTGCTCAACACATTCACACCCATTACGGGTCTATTTTAAGAAAAAAAAATTGTTTTGAACGAAAAGTTAAGCTTGAACACAGAGAAGAGTGCAGCACGTGGGCGCTGGCGAGAAGCCTCGCGTCCCGTAGTGACCGGTCAGATCCGGCAGCCAGATGAATGCCTCCCTGCCACCATTACAACGCTCCATCCTCTCTTTCTCTGCATCTTTCTCCCTGCCAGCCACCCCCTCTCTTATCCTGAGCAGTCATCCATCAACCAGCCGACTCCACCCAACACTCCTCTTCACACCCACATTTATTAACCACATGTTTGATCTCTCCCCTTGTTGTCTTCTTAAACTTCTTTGCTTGTTATCTCTCCATCCACTCCTTCCTCAGCTACTCTCCTTGCCCCCACCATCTGCTCCCTGTTTTCTGTGTCCTTGTCACCGTGTCCATCTTATCTGAACTACTGAGATGCATGTACAGAGAGGATGAATCAATCAGACTACTGTGAGGAAAATCAACACCTTCAGCTGTTAAAATCAGCTGCCGGTGTTTGAGTAACACTTGCTGTGACATTTATATTAGGTATGAGTCATTTAGATTTATTAGACATTAGACTTCTATAAACATTGACTGTAATGACGTCAGAAACGAACACGATGATGACATGATTATGAAGCAGTGGTGATGGAAACCGCTGAGAATTAGAATATCTTGGTTAACAACCTGACAGGATTATTAGATTGTCTACTAAACAGCCTCTTATCACTGTTTCAAGCAGTTTTAACCACATAAAAAATCAGAAGCATTTGTGGGCTAAACCCATCAAGATCATATTCGAGATAGTTGCGGCTTTAATCTAATCTTTGCTTTTCCTACTGTAAAATATCCCACAGTTCACCAGACAGTCCTCCCCCCACGTCCCTCCGCGGTGTGAAACCCACGCGTGGCTTCACAAACCATCACCTAGACGGGATAACTTCAGCCGATCGGCAGAACAAGAGGCAACAGAGCGAAAAAGAAACGTGGAAAGACGAGTGGAGGATACTTTGCGCCCTGCTACTGTACAACTACCCATCACAGCCAGCGAGCAGCTCACCCGGTGTAAACAGACCAACACTCACCGACTGCAACTCCGTTTTCTCTCCGGACCTCCGCTGGGTAAGAATGACAGAGCTCTCTCCTCTTCTGCGCTGATGACTGCAGCGTTTTCACAGCGCTGTGACATGTGTTATTTCAGGACGCAGCGGCGGCTGCTTTGTTGCTGTAAAACTGCAGCTCGACACATCCAGTCGCCCGAGAACCCGACGCTGAGTGTCCATTGAACTCGGCAGAAAGAGCGCTGATTGGTTGATTCTACCACAACGCGCCGTGTCGTCTGATGCTATTGGCCCACAATCTCATGGTGCGTTTACTTACGGCTCGCAAATCTTGACAACCTGGGCACTCATTTCTAGAACTGTGCGAAAACAACAGGATAGTTTTGTAATTGTTATTGATATTAAAATCTTAGGCGTAAACTGTATTCTTCAATTATGTGTATTTCCCCTTCAGTCAGAAACAGAGACATGAAGTTGTCTCTCAAATGACTTGAGTTGGGTGGGATTAAGGCACATTAAGCAGGTTGGTCCAACTCGGGTTATTTTTATTTAAAAGTTAAGACTTAATATCATATTGAACTTGACATTCATAGAGCATGACTGTGTAAACAGATTTAATAACAATTTACCGGTACTGGTGTAAGTAGTTTATTGAATAGTATTTGTGTCCCCTGTCTATATAGATGAGCATCAGATAATTTGTTACATAATATAAATGGATACAGTATGGAAAGTGAAATCATATACAGTGTAATCATTAGTGTGATACTTCAGGTGCCTGCAAGCGTCTAGCAAAGAAATCTATTTGAATTTATTTGGCTCCTCCTGGTGGCATTAGTGTGTAATCACAAACTGGACTAGATAGATACAGGTGATTCAGTTTTGTATCATTCATTTAACCCTATTTTCCCTCGTTTGCTGTTTTTAACACCCACAATTTGTACAATTGCAAATGTTCACAAACACAAAAAAACGAAAACAATGACAGTTCTGCATTTATTTTTTATTTACATCTTTATTTTAAAAACATAAACATAACAATTCAGCTGTCAAAACCCAGGTCTCCAGGTTTCATTCTACCCTGCTTGAGGCTGCATCCTGTCCAAGCACACACAGAATGAACATTTTAAATGCATACAGACACTGAAATGAGAGGTAAAAGTGACGTGAAAGGTTTGCACTTTTGTCCAGTTGTCTGTTTGTATCACACTTTGGTAATTTGACCTCAACTACTACTGCAATGGAGCCAGAGACATGAAAGCCATTAGTGTTTTAAACATGGAACTTAAAATGAGTCAACAAGAATTTTACCAAGCACCAACAGCAACTACGGGCTTGCAACATGTCAACGAAGACTGAAAATCACAAGCTATTACAAGTTACTACACCTCCGTTGACTTCTGAACTGGTACTGCAACAAGGAGACAAAATGTGAGTGTTGAAGAACCTCATGGGAATGCACTGGAGAAAAAGAAAAGAACAATACTGATTTCATTAGAAAGGTGCAGCCTTTGTAGAGATGTGCACACTGAGAGCCCAGCAGCTGGGTAAAACGGTGTTTGTCACATAGAATGTGAACGTGATGAAAATAAGAATAAAAGAACATTAGAGACAATCTGAGGAGGTGCTCGCATAATTAATTCTTTGTGTTTGATATGTGAACTTTTTTTTTTAAAATGTACTTATTTTTACTACCTTTTTAAGAACAGACTGGCTCAGCAATTTCTGGATCTCCCAACTCACTGTAGTTCAGCAGTTTCCAGTTCTTTAACACTCACATTAAAACGCTTGATATTCAGACATGTTGCAAAAAAATAATAATCTGACAGAACAATGTAAACATCACAAGTGATGGAAATACAAACGTTGCAAAATGAAACACTTTTTTGAATGAATGCTGTAAAACACTCCAGCACAAATGCTCACACAAAAGTATTTGTCCTGCAGCATTTACAGTATATACACTTTTTTTTTGTAGTACAAATGTTTGCACTGTAGCTTAATAAATGGAAAAAAGAACACACGCACACACACAGACGTCTAAGGAAAAACTAATCAAGCTATATCAATATTAATTTCAATAACCCATGATAAACGGAAAACACAACATAATCGCACATGGGCCTAAAGGAAAAATGCATATACAGTATCTATATTAAAACATTTGGACATCCTTCACAGCTACTCTACATGTCTAAACTGTACAATATCTAGCACAAAATACCATTTTCATATACAGTAATACTTTTATTTTACAATGTACAAGTTTAACCTGTGTGAACAGTAAAATGCAAAGCACAAGCCTAAAAAAGGCCACAAAAGTGCATGTTATCAGGTCGATTGGAAGCCACTGGAAGGAAGGACCGGCAAGACAGAAGTAATGAAAGCTCTGGTGTCGTACCGAGCGTTTCCACACTCAGGTGAATAGTGGAGGGAAATCTGAAGTAGATAATAGACATGCTAGCACAGACACACACGTGCAAAAGGTTATGGGGTGATGATGAAACTCCATTAATGCTCTCATCTCTCACGCCAACATTTCTTCACATCATCAGATTGTATTCAAGTAGTGGCACTCTGATGGTAGATCAAGTCTTTGTACCTTTGGGACAGAAGCCAAACTTCAACCAAAGCCTGTCACCACCAGGCGGTGAATTAGAGAGGAATATAAACTGAATTAAAGTCAGCTATCCACCTACTCTTTATTGAACACTAGCTAGCATTATGTGTTTGAGTGACAGGCCATCACAAGCTCACCACTGTTTCATTGTGTGTGGCCAGTGAGTGCAGTGCCCTGTGTGAACCTCCAGACCACCTGGGGTGTTTACTGCAGTGTTCAGAGGGGAATGCTTGAAAACACGTTTCTGTAGTGCAAACAGTGTGCAGTGACTTGAAAACAGACATTTCAAACTAAAGTTTCCCTCTCACATAACTTTGAAGTAACTGACACCCATCGAAATGTATTCCCACTGTCCTCACACTCACAAGTGCAGATGAACAATTGGACTATTTAAATCGACCTACACTGAGTTATTATTCGTCCATCATATTCAGCTGCATCCAAGCATTCCCCTTTCACAATATAATCTCTCTAGTATGAAAACAAACCTTCACTCGAATAAAAGGAAGCAGACTACAAACTCTTCTTGTTAAGGCCACTGAAATGTGCTTAAATCTTTTGTCAGAGGTACCTTCTGTTTTCTGTTCTGTTCGTTGTTCTGTCACTGCCTCCATTCTCTGCCCATTCATAATCACCTTTCCAGTGAACTGTTCCAGCAGCCGGATTAAAGGAACTGCAGGTGGTGATTCTAAGCACAACAAAGGGCTTCTCTCCATCCTTCTCCATCTATTAATTCCTGGTCCACCACTTTATCTTTCATTTGGTCTTCGTGTGAACATTCTCTCCACTCGCCAAAAGCCACCCGTCTCAGTCATTTGTTAACGGTCTCCTTCTTTTAAACAGAAAGGAGACACACCTGGTGGTCTAACGACCAAGCAGGTAGACCACCACTTCATAGGTACACATCATGATGGCAGTGTTGGGAATCTGACGGACAAGATGGGTTGTTAGGCCGCGGTACAGCGCCCGATATCCCTCCTCCCTGGGCACTGTAAGCAGAGTTTGAAAGAAGGAGCGGTACCTGCTGCCTTCCTCTCGTAGGCGTGTTCGGATGACCTCTGCAATTAGAAAGCAGAAGAAGAAAGTTGTGTTATATACAGCAATAGCCGCTAGTTGTTCAGAAGCACATCTGACATTAAGTGACCTATGCTCTGGTACAATCGCTACCGTTCAGGCGGTTTATTCTAAACAAGCTACTAAAAACAAATGATATAACTGGTTTAACTGCATGTACAGCAATTAAAAAAAATAATGAGTATTTATGCAAATACAGCCTCAGAAGAACATAAACTCTTTAAACAACATTAGAAGACAAGTACTGTGTGTTAAATTCTAAGCCTTTGTAAGAGTGAATTGTTTAAATATTGTATATGTAATACTGTAATTACTACGTTAGTAGTGAAAAAGCTTTGACATAGTGACTAAAAAACCCCTGTCTCCATTACCCTTTGAAAAAAGAAACTAAGGAGACAGTGTCCTACCATGAGGGTAGGCGATGGAGGTGGCACAGGTCTTGGAGGTCGCTGCTGCAAGCATCATGCCCACAAAGTCTGAAGCATCTTTGACAGACTCGTCCTCTTCATCCATACTAGCATGAGCCTTGTACTCCAGCAGTTTGCGCTTGATGCTCTCATAGATGACGAAATGGATCACAGTCTCAGAGATGCCGGCATATGATGCCGACATGCCCCTATAGAAACCTCGCAGGCCGTCCATCTGGTACACCCGCCGCATGCACTCAAACGCGCTCATTCGCCGCTCACCCCGGTTTCTGTAATAATAAAGACGTCGTTACTATTACTACTTAAGGAAAACAAACAAGTCATATACCCCACTCCACCGTTCTAGACTCTGATTTTAAGCTTTGTGGTTCCTCACCTGGAGTCCAGCTGCAGTCGAGTCTTGATCAGCCAGATGGGGTTGGTAGCAGTGATGGCAGTGAACCCTGGGAAATTCAGGAGGAGGTCACAGGTTCAGACAGACGCAAAGACATTTTGAAGAATGAATCCTAAACATCACTAATGCTCTATACTGTACAAAGACAGTGAGAAAGCACTTCACTAAACAGAATCAACTTCATTAATTCAATGTTTCACCCAATACAATCAATTTGGTTCTATACTGTCAAAATACATTTTTGTACAGAAACCACAACAGTATTAATTTATTTTTGAAAAACTAATTTTCCAAGTTACAAAACAAAAACATGCTCTTCTTTATGCTCATTACACATTGATCCTCTTCAGGTGAAATGCAACTTGCTTGCATGTAAACGCTTTTATTGTTGAAGTCAGTTTTCATTCGACTAAAACAGCAGGAGTTTACAGCTCAGTTCTTGAAAACCGCCAACATTGAGAATTGAGGCCAAGCAGCAAAACTGATTTTTTACAGTTGCAAGAACAAGTATGTGCACCCTTTGGGATGACATGGATTTCTGCAGAAATTGGTCATAAAATGTGTTCTGATCTTCATCTAAGTCTAATAGAAAAACACAGTCTGCTTAAACTAATACTGCACCAACATGATATGTTTTCATGTTTTTATTGGACATGTAAACATTCAGGGCAGGTTGGAAAAAGTATGTGAACCTTTGCACTCAATAACAGGTTGACCCTCCTTTGGCAGATCAGACCTGCAACCTGGAGGAATCTTGGATCATTGCTCTTTACTAAACTGTTTCAGTGCCGCAATATTCTTGGGATGTCTGGTGTGAATCGCTCTTTGAGGTCATGCCACAGCATTCTGGTTTCATTTGTCCACAGAATATTTTGCCAGTGGTGCTGTGGAACATCCAGGTGCTCTTTTGCAAACTTCAAACATGCTGCAGTATTTTTTTGGGACAGCAGTGGCTTCCTCTGTAGTGTCCTCCCATATTCTCCATTCTTGTTTAATGTTTTACTCTTAAACAGAACAGAATGTTAGCATGTGCCAAAGATTTCTGTAAATCTTTAGCTGACTCTCTAGGATCCTTCTCCCCCTCATTGAGCATCCTGCGCTGTGCTCTTGCAGGACGACCACGTCTAGGCAGAGTAGCTACAGCGCTGAACTTCCTGCATTTGTAAACAGACCGTCTCACCGTGGACACATGAACATCCAGGCTTTTCCAGATACACGTGATGTAAACCTTTCCAGCTTCATGCAAGTCAACAATTCTTGATCGTAGGTCTTCTATGATTTCTATTGATGTGAGTTAGATGAAGATCAGAACACAATTTATGACCAATTTATGAAGAAATCCATGTCATCCCAAAGGGGTCACATACTTTTTCTTGCAACTGTATTTAGCAGACGGTCATTATACTGTGATCTGATTAACAGCAGAGAGAAACAGGATCATGTCTAGCCTAAAGTGGAAACTCTCTGGAGAGAATTTTATAACATTTACTTACTAATGGTAGTAAGCAAACCTTTATAACCCTTATGTCCATCTGCCTTTACTGCCAAACATAGTCATCAAGCAGATGTGAGTTTGTGCATGTGTTTGAGTCACTTCTTTATTTGTTGTCAATATGCAGTAAGCTTTGGGTTGGTATGCAGGATGTTCAACCAGTAAATGAGGACTTTGTATTATTTTGAAATGACACAAGGTCTTTAAAAATTAGATACACAAGAGAAATGAAACATGGCCATTAGCAGAAAACAGCTAAGACAAGGGTAAGTCTATCGAAAGATCTGAGTCACATCAAGTAAATGCAACACAGTCCTACGTTAAGGCAACTGCGTGAAGAACAAAGGATGGCACAGGTCTGTGAAGAGAAGAAGAGAAGAACGAAAAAGGAAGAGGGAAAAAAGAGGGAAGTAGAAGGAAGTAGCGTCTATGGCGTGTACTCACGAGGGAGGGGCAAAGCTCCTCCAGCTCCTCCCCGCTGCAGTTAGTAGCCTGCAGATATGGGGGGCTCAGATGGCGGGGATGTCCCACCCAATCACGCAGGGGTGAAAGCTTTACAGTAAAGCCCTAAAATAGACACAGGCTTTTCTGTACCACAGTCGCACACAAGCAGCAGTCACATCCACCCCCCCCAGCCCCATCAACCACCCACCCACCCACTTTATAAAGGTGGATGGAGAAAAGATGGGAGGTGATGGACCATCTTTCTCCAAACCCTAAAGAACTACCCCCTCTGTATTACTCCATTATGTTAAGGGTTAGCTATACATTACTTTTATTTTACATTATTAAAAGTGAACGTAAAAGTAATGTATCATTATTATTGCCTTTATTATATGGAATACAGAAATGTTGACTGAACAGAAGCCAACCCAATCCAAAACTCCATTTCCATCTCTCAAGAGCAAGTACAAAGTCAAAAGCAAAACATTAATCTGAGGTATCCTCTGTAATTATTCTGCCCATACCACTTTACAATCTAGATGTTAGATAGAGGCTGAAATCTATGGTGCAGCGAAATAAGGCATAAAATAAAGAGAAACGTCGAAATGCTAACCTTGTCTTTATATATGAACCGTGTCCTAAGTGTGGACAATGGTGATGAGACAAGTTAGACAACAATTTCATGAATATGTGACGACAGTGAACTAGTTAAATAGACCAATGACAAGACGATCTAAATACCTCTCAGAACCAAAACAGATTCAGGAAAATAAAAAACTGAATTTAAAGGCAGTCCAACTGCAAAACTATGGAAGATTCTCCGGTTTTTATTATTTATCATTTTGTACCTTATCTGAAAGGTGCTTAAGAAACAAAGTTCTTACTTGCATGTAATGAAAGTCTAAACACACACACACACACTAAAACTAAAATGACACAGTTGACGCAACAATAGGATGTGTCAGCTAATACCTAAATCACTGTGCACACATTAAAAGTAGATTGTTATTTTAAATGTATTTACTATATTTACATCTACCTAAAAACCTAAAATCTAGTATTTGAACTAAATCTGCATGTGTTGTGCATTATGGTCTTTCTAATATTAGTATTTGTCCTGTTTTCAGGGAAAGCAAGTATGCTTACCTAAGCTAATGAAAGAAAAAAGACAAGTAGTTAAAATAACTCTTACAACAAGCAGACATTGACACTACAAAACTATAAAAACTCCAAACCACTATCCTGTGTCTAGGTTAAATGTAGACATTGCATCGTGTGCAGACTGAAATGACTGAGGTTTTGTAAACTGCTGGCAGGAATGATGAGGTTAGTCCATCCAGGTAAACACCTTTTTCCAGCCATCTACAAAAGGGGGAATCCAAACACCAGTGCCAGCCTTTGGGATCATTTCCTTAAAAACTATCTAAAGCACCAATGCTGTCAATGTGTGATGGCAAAAAAACAAAATGGAGCACATCAATCACGATCTTCTGTAGCAGTGACAAGGTTAGCATTTCTTTTGTGCTGATAAATGTGCCAGTATATGATATTACATTACCTTTGAACTGTAGATGGAACAAGACAGGCTATGGGAAGGGGGTGTTAAGGCTAATAAACTTACAAATCATTAGAGCCCAAAACTACAGACCAGTTGCAGACACATTGCCATGAGCAACGGTATTATCATTACAAAAGGTATATCCTGCATGAACGTTCTACTATGGAAAGAAAAAAAAAGTCACCATGGTTTTAAATCATACCAGTGTAAAGAAATGGGGTGCTACCTGACGTGTCCGCCCGAGTGCCAGGGGCCCCGGTTGACCTTTGAGGACCGTGATCTCTCCTCTATACACACAGAGCAAAGAAGGGGGCCCACACCACACTGTTTAAGTAACAACTGGGATGTTAAACCATTTACAGAGTCCTCTGGAGAGGCCTCAATATGAAATAATAAAAAAAAAAAGAGGCAAGGAGAGTAAAGAAAATAATAGAGGACATGGGAGACAACAGGGACAGAAGAGGAAAGCACAACCTAAACTTTGAGGACCATGAAGTTTACTTGTTTTCGTTGGAATAGCTAAAACATAGGTGTTGAGTCTCATCTGATTATGTGCATGAAAAGTCTGACACTGCTGACCTAAGACATTTGTCTCCTCGACTATATGGCGGCTGAATGAAGACATAAGCTATTGTATCATCTGTGTACATGAGAAAGGCAGTTGAAAGAGTAGCCATGATGATCAGTGCGTTTGTGTGGCCAACCTGGTTTTAAACCTGGTTATTGTGAAGCTGTTCTCACAAGATTTAAGGTCAGTTTGATCCTGAGAGTCTTAAATTGTGCTTTCTGATGAAACCCCTCTTGTTTATTCTTAATATTTATATACATAAAACAGTATATAGTTAGTTAGCTTTAGCATGTTTCAGGTATTTACAGGTCCTTATATTTGTAATCCAAACACCCCATAAATCTATAAAAAGGGGGTTGGGGGGGGGGGGGGTAAAGTGAGATAAACACTGATGAAAAGATAAAGACAAATGATCTTCGTCTTATGAAGACAAAATAAATCCTTAACATGTATATTTTTAAACCCTCAGTGATTTACACTGCTCAGGCAGACTGACAGACAAACAGGCCCATCTAACAGTCAGCGAAGACAGACAGAAGGGAGGGGGGAGAAGGAGCCGTTACCTGCCATCCCAGCCGACACCATGTGCACCTGGGTAGAGTCTGGCTCCAGCACTCCATTCAACTTCTCCTTGGCTGTCGAATACGCCGCAAAATAAATCGCCCTGTGGCAAAAGCACCATAAAACACAATAGTTAAAACTTGGAACTGGAAAAACTACTGCTAACAAACTTACGTAGTAGTAACATGCTTTTCCTTGTTAGCTAGTTCATTTTGAATGCTTATGTCTAAACATAAATTAAATTATATGCACTATGATTTTTAAAAACAACAAGATCCATTAAATTAAGAGAGCAGTTAAGTAAATGTGTTTGAAAATATTAACTAAATTCAATATGACAAAATACAGCTGACAATGCTGCTTAAATTGTACAAGAGAGCATCTCACAAAACAGAGCTAAGCGTAGCCAGCACAGCTTAGCTACATAGCAAGCTGCAGACGTTATAATAAAAAAACTAATCACAGGAATTAGTCAACGTTCTGCTGAACGGTATTAACCCCAGTAACCTGACCTCATTATGAACGGAGAGCGTCATCCGCGATATAATCGTGCCAAAATAGGGAATTAAAAAAAATCTATAAACTGGACATTGAGCTCATGGGACACACAGATACACATGCAGGTTGTATATTTTGGCCCGTGAAGATGCCAAGTCAGATAGAGGCAGACCATAAACCTCAGAGCGCTTCTGAACGAACACGGGCGAAAAATTAGATGGAGAGTAAAACAGAGAGAGGAAGTTATAGTAAGGAAGAGATGACTGTGATGAACCAGCAGGAGGGGATGACACTATGTCATGTGATGCAGCAGTAACTACAGAAAACTGCAGGGGTTGGGGATGGGATTAGACAGCAACACAACTGTCTCAGTACAGCAACTTCACTGTGATCATACACAACAAGTGATTAGAGTGTCACAGCTGGTCAATGCCTGCTGCTGGAGCCGATTCAGACTTTGACTGATTGACTTCTGGCTATTATACAATCTTAAATAGATAAGGTAACAAAGAGGGAGCTGGCTCATTTTGTGAAGAACAGCATTTCTTTATTCTCTCCAATCATTTCTGTGACCTGCTACTGCTGGCAACACGGGCTTTGAATGCGCTGTGAGCTAAAGCTAAGATCTCTCTCTCAGAAGCATGAAACATATTTACCAAGATTAGACTCGATGCTGAAATAACTTCTTTCACACTACATCCAATATCAGATACGGTTGGTGGTTAGTTTTACCTTTGTTCTGGGTTTTCTGAGTAAATGATTTTGACATTGCTTAAGACACGGTGAGTATAATGAAGGAAAGCAGGATAAGATATGGGACACACGCAGGAACTTATAAAACTGTAAATACCTGGAAGGTGCCACGCCTACAAGGTTGGGCCCCAGTCCTCTGAAGAGGGAACGGGCTCCCTCTCTTTCCAGAATTAACCTGCGAAAGGAGAAAACACTTTTTCACATATGCTTTAATATTTATTGGTCATTTCATCATAACAAATAACAGAAATGCCATGTGTTTCAAATCCAAGCTAATAACTGTATGATCAGCTGGAGAACGAAGTAGAAAGCCCTATCTGTCTAGCACTCAGGTATTGTAACAGCCTTTGTCTGTAGTTTGCATAATATCTGATATGGGTGTGCACTCCGGTCGTGTTTATGTTGGTGTTGACACTTCACGTGTTCATTTTCTGTTGTCAGCACAGTTCAAAGTGTGTTTTTATCTCCAATCTAACCCAGTTATCTCAAAAAGAAAGACACTGTTCATTACTTACTTTCATGTGTTGCAAGAATCTTGCAGGGATTGTGATAGAAAACATAGTTAAAAACACCATTGCTTGTTGGAAAAGAAGGAAAATACTGAAAGGATAAGACAGTGGTCCCCTGTAAAGGTCATATTCTTACATTGGTTACACTTGAGCTTTTCCTTAGAAACACAGAAAAGGATTCATATTTCTTGGAGCCCATAAGTAGTTATATTTTGTGCAGCTTGCGGGTTTGTCGTTTGTGCCTTCCTACACAAACTCGCCACAAACTTGCCAACTTCTAATCATAGTTAAATATTTATAGCTTAAAATTATTACCAGCATATGGTATCACTTTAAAAATAGACCATAATATTCTAAAAGCAACGTTAACGTTGAAGTAACGTTGTTCGCCATAGTCAAAAATCTGACTTCATTAACAATCATTCTGTGAAGTGGAACATCACATGGTGACCCACTTTGACTTGTTTTTTTCCTTCACTTGCCCTATCGCTTTGCCCTCTTCTTTCCTCGAGTGTATGGTTTCTGATAGTGGCCGTTTATCTCAGAAACAACACAAGAAGTTGGTTTATGTCGCCACACGCAAGTACAACGCCAGGATGAACTAATCTAGCCCAGTGTTGTGATACTAATTCCAGGAGAACCTCTAATAGCAGCAGTGTTAATAGATGAAAATATTCCCACCTATTTCAGCCAACAGCCACTGAAATCAAGCACATTTGTGCAAGCTATGTAATTTAAGAAAAACTAGGCTTTCTATGGATCTGTGAAAGAGCAATGAAGCTGCTTGCCTATATTTTGTGGCCGAAAAGTGATTCTTTTCTTGAGATATGAACTAAAATGACGGTTGAGAATAAATGCACACAACTGGCAGAAATAATTCAACATACAGCAATTTCTAGATTACGCTTCTTTACATGACACTGAGTCATGAAAATGTGAACAGTAGTCGCACATCACAGGTAAATCTCTATATATAAATCAATTTTGACACTTAATCAAAACATGTACATGATGGCTTTGAGCATCTATCAAATAAACACTAAAACACTAACTAACTAACTAACCTGAACATCTGAAGTGACAACAAAGACCATTATTGCAGCGCTGACAAACTGATACAAAACTTATCAGGCCTTTCTTCCTTCTGCTCCCACGAGATTAATGTTTAATAATATATCAATCTAAAATGTCTCTGGCTTTATATATATGCAAATTACAATGTGAAAAATAATTAGCAATTTGCAAAGACATGAATCCACGCAGCCCTTGTAGAAATTCATGTCTATATATAGGACAGGCCTCTGTTATAAAAGCTAACCACTATTAACACATTAACAATTTAGTATTATTCAACTTACTTGAGACAGTGCAGAGGCCCTGGAGGAGCAACACGGGCCACACTACCTCCGTTCACAGTGCTGAGTTGGACTTCAGAGATGTAGAGTGTGATGGAGGAGGACTGTAGTCTCGTTTTCACAACCTCCAGAGGACAAGTTAAAATAGCACCAACGGTACCTCCACATCTAAAAAGAGAACAGAGAAAGGGTTGAGAACAAAATAGTACAGAAACAAAGCTTTGGAATAAAGAGACAACAACACTGTTATTTTCTTTCTTAAACAATTTATCCTGATCCCCCTCAGTCACTGTGTAACACAATCAGTTATTGCTTTTTTTACTCTACACCTCAGCTGTGGTAAATTATCTAGCAGGCGCACATGCACACACCATGACCTTGTGTTATGATTTGCACAACACAACAACTGAGAGCGTTTGAGTCGCTATGGCTGTGTAACGGCAGCACCCTCAGAGAAAGTGAGACTGAATTGTCAGGAAAATTTGACTCCAGTCTCGCAAGATCGTTACACTGATGCATACACACAAAATAAAAGCACTACTGATTAAAAATGAACTGAAAGTCCTCGTGACTCAATTAGACTTTGACCCCACACTGACTGAAGCCAGCATGTAAACAAACTGAAGCTGATTTAATTCCATTAGCTACATCTTCAGTATCTAAAAACTAAAACACTTTTTTATAAGCACTAGCTGTCAGGCCGACACAATGTTCTGTCCCTGTGCCACACATATGCGTTAGTTGATCCCCTCTACTTTCACACAGGTCTGGAACAGTCAAACCACCATAACGTAATGCACTTTATGACTGTCGCGGTGACAAATCACACAAATGCTCTGTAGATGAGGTAAAGTGAATACTTGCTGTAGCCATACAGCTTCCTGGCTACTGACGGCAAATTCCTCTGGCTGCAGAGTCTTTAGCACAGCACCGACTATATTTACCTTCCAAAGCGCCGACCCACATTCACGCTCATGGGGAGCTGTGACCCTTGGCCTACTTTTGATGCTATGCTGACTGATGCCTGTGTGTATCTCACAGCAGCTGGCAGAGGAAGCCCTATGCTCAGGCCTCAAGCACAGGTTTTAGAGAAACACAAATCAAATTCAGTTTATGTAAGACATCAGTGAGTTATGTTTTCTTGTTAAATCCCTAACAGAAAAAAATAAAAGCTGCGACGAGTTTAACATAACTGAATCAAAAGGTTTAGTTACTGAACAGATGAAGAGAAAACGAAAACACTGAATTACAAATTGACATATTTGTTTAGTAGTATGCTAATACACAGAATCAATAAAGTGCTCAACTTCATGTCTGTGTTTACATTTTCTTTGGTGAAGAGGTTATTAGGCTTGTCTACTGAACGGTGAAGCATTGCACTATTGTGTGGGTTCCAAACTGAACTAAAAGTATTTTTCTTACTTTACTTTATTTCTTACACATGTTGTCTCAGCAGTTATGAAATAATGCAAAAATCCACTGAAGAAGGTTATAAATAGTAGTTCTCAGTTTGGTTTACTATTGTTATTATTAGCAATAATAAAAAACTTTAATATTCATTTGGCTGCAAAGCTAAGGTGAAAGAGCGTCGATATCTCCGGAAATTGTTTACCTTCAAAATAAAAGGTATAAAAGCCTATTTCAGTAATAAAAACCTTGACATGTACATCAGTTCTTACAAAGATCAAAATCTAGGACAAATTGGAAACCACCGTTTGTGTCACAGGCGTCTTCCATCTAATTCCAGTCCGTGTGTGCGTTACGTGAGGTACAGGAAGTGTGACTTAACTCGACGATTTTGACACTGACCTGACTGAAGGCACAAATTCCGTTAGCGACAAACGTAACGTTACCACACGCACGCGCTGGTAAGAAAAATGGCCCTGACGTTACCTGTACCATATTTATGTGATGTAGTTTATGCATAAGTGCTTAATCTAAAGAAAATGCATTGTCTGGCTTACCCTCCGGCGAACAAATGCACCAGTGTGTCCCTTTGGCTCATTATTTTAGCATGCTCTGCCAGCGCACCTCCGGGCCGCGGCAGAGGGTCAAACGCGGGCTTGGGTCCCGTCCCTTGCCGTTGTTTTCAGCCTCTAAGCAGATGAAGACGTCGACGGTCAAACGATGCCCGATGAACGATGAACGATGAAGCAACCGCAGGGCGAGTCTCCGGTGATTCAGACTGCAGCGGGCCGTGAACCCCCCCCCCTCCCCGCACACACACAGCCTCTCTGCTTGCTCCTCTGATCCACAGATCGCTTGTTATCCAGAACCACCGGGGAGGTACGAGCTCGCCCAGTCTAACCGCCGGCAGAACCACACCTCAGCTGTGGCAAACGACTTTATAACACATCCGCGGGGTTTGCCTCGATTTTCTACTCCGCTCCCATCGATGCAGCGACAAGGAAGGAGGCAGAGCTCATAGTATTTACTGTACGAGCATAGGCTGGGAAACACGCGCCGCGATTGGTCAGCGCGCCGCGTGACGTCACGACGCAACCGCACTGATCATGCCTTGTTCACATGTTCATTGATCGAATCAAAGTTCCATCACGAAGGCTGTAGAATAAGGTTTCACAAAAGAACGTCCTGCTCCGTCTCACACAATACAAATGCAGACAATTTCACAACAATTACAGCTACCCTTCAATGTTTATAATATTATATATAGCTATATATATATATGTAAGGATATTTTTAGATATATCTGTTATCATTTAGATATTTTAGGCAGTGCTGGATGTTTGCCTCCATTGCCTAGTTCTAGCCTCATGTACTTGTTTATTCCCTAAAGAGCATCTTGGCTGGATTTTAGAATAAGTTGCTCTATCATAAATAAAGGCCAAAGGTATTGGTTGTTGTTTTTTTTTTAGTGCTTTTTTAT
This sequence comes from Macropodus opercularis, assembly GCA_030770545.1. Lineage (NCBI taxonomy): Eukaryota > Metazoa > Chordata > Actinopteri > Anabantiformes > Osphronemidae > Macropodus > Macropodus opercularis. The sequence continues at coordinate 6,366,585 of CM061105.1, forward strand.
CCGAGCCAACTTCACATGATCGATCCCCGTTTCAACTCTGTTGCAGGCTGGTCCTCAAATATGACCCTTCAATCATTTGAAAGGGATTCAAGAGTTACAACTGGCAACTGTCCAGCGTAGCCAGCCTCTGTTTGATAGTAGTTACAGTGGCAGAACACGTAGTTGGCTTCTGTTTCCTTCTGTGCAGCGAACTCATCCTGTCAGCTGACCACTCTTAAAATGTTATACCGGCAATTCAGTTGTGTAATTAGTTCCACGTTTCACATGTGTAGCCTAATGTCAAAATTAGTAATGTAATGTCCTCCATTAGACAGTTAGGTCTAAGCAGCGGTTTCGTGTCAGATGAGAGGATAGCACGTCTCTGGTTAGAACACACCTAACGAAATTAAGGTTAAATAATTGGTGTATTCATCTTTTATGAAAAATTGAATGTGTCGTATTCAGATGGCTCCTATTGAGCTGTTGGCTTCAGGACTAAATGTAAGGAACATTTGTGGTCTGAGAAATTAGACTAATGTCCTTCTCACAGAGGCATAAGTGCATCTGAAAATCATCCCAACTTAATTACTGAGTGACATGAGGCTCACGAGAACTCCTGCATACTGTTTAAAGGGTCACAAGATGAACTGCAGCAAAGACATTAAAATGTTATTGAGAGCAAAACGCAGTGAATAAGTTGGGCAATCTGTCTGTCTGGCTCACACTAGTCATACGCTTCCATTTCTAAGCCACAACGTTAAGACCACCTGGTGGTTCCACTCAAAACAGCTGCTCAGCTCAATATGAAGGAAGCTCTGATGTACTGTGTGTACTAACACTACCATAACTTTTGTAAACAAACATACTGTAGACTCTGTAAATTAAAATTATTTAGCTATTAATCTGTGTTCAAAAGCAAAATGCGGGATGTGGAATCCAACCAACTATGTGAGTATTTGTATGTTGGTCCAGGTTAAAGTCCATTGAAGCATGTCTCATGATATCCCACACATCCAGAGAGTTCAGATGGACTTTGACCACACACTAATAGAAATAGCTAGTGAGTGTGTGTAGTCTGCAAAGATCACACTCAGCACAAGAGGACCCCTTCTTTATCAGTATTTGGGTCCAAAGGGAATGAATAGGAAGCCATAGGATCAGGGCATGGGGGTCATATAACAAAAATAGATACTGTTTAACCACTGGTTAATAATTCAAAGGGATTATTTCAGGTCAATTTTTTAAGGTCTGCAAACTGTCAGGGCCTTTAATGTATCTGAATAATGCATCTTCATATTGTAACATTATTCTGGCACATCTACATATATTTTGGTCCAAAACAAGGCGAGTATGAGGACAGCCTGACCTAAATAGAGCTCCATCTGAGCACCGCATTGAGAGGAGAGGTCAAGTAAACTTGTTTGCATTAGATACCATCGAGTTTGATTTAGTTGACTGATGCTAAAAAGATAAATATTTTTAAGGTAATCGATCCTGGTGGTTGGGTTAAGCAGCGTGGTAGCGACACACAGGCAGATGTGAAGTAAAGGTTCTTTAGTAATGAAAAGGACAGATGCTTCTCAATGGGCAAGCTGGCACAAAAACTCCAGGCGGCAGAAGCAAAAGGAGCCGGCAGTAGTCGAAGTCCAGGGAACAGTCAAGGGGTCAAAGGCAGACTGGATCAAAAGCTAAAGTGTAAGAGAGGAGATCTGGAAGCAAGCGGTAGAGGACCCAAGTCATTTTAAATTTGTTTTTTCATGTGAAAACATGGCCTCATCACATTAGGGACCATGTCTAAATTGCTGTTTAACATAAAGACACAGAAAATCCAACCTGAATACATACTGTATGTCAGTTTCCCCTGCTTCTCTCTTTTCAAATCAGGCTATCTATGTTTTAAGGAAAAGAGGATTTAATTAAGGTGAAGCGCCGGTTAAATGACATATAATCTGTTCATGACCTCCCAATTGGTCTGATTGGACCTGCAGCACATTTTAAATCAGGGTTAGTCTTCCAATAGCCTGAATCTACTAGGAAATACAATATCTATATATAGGAATATATGGAATTATGTTCTTGTAGCTGTGACAATCTTCAGGAATATATAGCTTGTTCCTCAACATTCGCCAATAAATACATACATAGATAAAACAAGGAGGCCAATCACAGCACCATAAAAGGTGACGCGTCATGGACAAGGTTTTAAAATTATAAAACATCTAGTGTACAGTCCATAGACTTGTGTATACATTTATGCCAAAGCTTCAATCACAAAATGTTAATTTGAACATAGAATGTCTCCTGTCGCTGTAACGATAAATTTAATTAAAAAATGTCCCGGATGTACTTTTGTCTTGTGTAATCTATTGACCTCAGCTATGCAGAGTGTCTGAGAGGATCAACGAAATACTGCCACCTGGTGGTTCTAAACCCACCACGTTGCACTAGTTTTTCGATCAAATTGATTGATTCCTTGTTACGTCTATTGTGTATTTACAGAAGTATTAGCCACAGTTGGGCAGTTTACAGTGTGCTGCCTTCGCGGCTCTTCGTCAACGGTGGGATATCTGTGGCGTTCTTTAAAAACTCTAAAACTATGGTAATACAGAAACATTTTCATATGGTGTGTAGTTTTGATTACTTTGTTGCTTTTATTTATGCCACTATGAGCAATTCCAAGACTCGTGTTAAACCTATATGCGTTTAATGAGCTGCCTACTCTCACAATTACACAGGCAAGTCGAATTTGCTATTTTGAGACGTGATCGATGTGTGTAACGAGCCCACATTAGGACTAACGAGCTTGAAGGCAGCATCGTGTCACGTGACCCCAGTGTACAGCTGAGGGCTGCTGAGGTAGGCTTGCCCGTTGCTAGCCACTTAGCTGCGTTAGCTGCGCCTAGTAATGCTGGTTGGAATCTGTCTCTCTTCGCCTTTTCAAACGATATCACTCGGGGGAGATACACCAGTCGCCATGGACACGATGCAACGCGTGTGTTCGTCGGTTGTAACCCATCGCATCGTAGGCTTTTGGTCAGATGCCAATGTCATAGTTTGCAGCTAGGGCTGTCCAGTTAGCTTAGCTTGTCTGTGTCTGGTAAACGCAGGGGCAAGGCCACGACCAAGGGAGGAAAAGGAGGCCGTCGGGTGAGTATATTTACGCTAAGGTCCGTTTATCAAATCGTTGGCGAATTCAGCAATGATCAGCGTGTTGGGGAATTGTCGTTCGTGTAGGCAGCTTGCCATGGTTTTATCTCATTGGGATTAGCGTTGTGTTTACGACGGACGCACATTAACGACACTGGCGATCATTACACGCTACATATCGACCACAAACAGTAAATCACTAGTTCTGGTTGTGTAATTTGGTTTTAGTGGTGCTAAGCTGGCGTTTCGTGGAGTTGGATTGCATTTCATTTAAAATAATAATATTTGTGCTTGGTCTTCTGGTGCTGTGAGGAATGTTACGTGTTTTCACTGTATGTGTTAATATAATGTTTACTGTAAAATAGTTTATGTTAAATGAGTAGATAGATGAAAGTTGCGAAGTAACACGAGCGACTAACCGAAGCTCAAAGGTGAACGATGCCTTGCGCTTATTTTTTGTTTCACTCTGTCCACATAACATTGCAGGGCAGTGTTTTGCGTTATGGGAAACAACGACGTTGATTTTAACAATGTTCTGCAAAACTAAAAAACAAAAAACTCATGTACTGTCATTTACTAAATTTTGTGAATGATCTTAAGGATCAGTTGTTTTTCCACATTGTTTTGTTTTGGTTCAGCATCCAATTGTAAGCTTTTGTGAGACCTGATGATTTTAGTAATTTGATTGCCCCTCTCTCTCTAGATAGCATCATCCAGACTTGGAATGAATTGTATTAGAGAATCTAAGAGTTACTTGTAACTACGTGACATGCTGTAATTACAAGTCACCCATACTCCCCCTGTTTATCTTTTCATTATTTTCCATAACACGTGTTCTGTAGGTGGAGAGAGGAGGAGGAGGTTTTGGATCAGAACTTCGTTTGAACTCGCCTCCACCATCGTCCTCATTACTGTCATCCTCAGCTGGGCAATGTCTTCATCAGGGTGCTGCCACCTACCTGGCTCCCTTTGTGATTACTCTGGGAACGCTGAATCAGATGCCTCCAAAGATTCGGAGGAGTCTGATTCTATGGCACAAGCTCAGTACATTGCCAAGGTTACAGCTAAAGATGGCCGCCCACTCTCCACCGTTGTCAAAGCGGTGAGCTTGCAGAGGTAAGGGAGGGAGAAACTCACAGGGGACCCTAATGAATACACTGTAATAACATTTCTCTGTGATTAGTCACCACATTGTTATCTTCACCACCGTTTGTCTGTTTTTCTCCACAGTGATGTGGGCATGTGTCGGATTTGTCATGAGGGGGCTGGAGGGGAGACATTGCTTTCACCCTGTGACTGTACTGGTACGCTTGGTAAAGTGCACAAGAGCTGCTTGGAGAAGTGGCTGTCTTCCTCCAACACCAGCTACTGTGAACTCTGTCACACAGAGTTCACTATTGAGCGACGTCCACAGCCACTCACACAGGTCAGAGGGTTTTCTTGACGGGACATTGTAGAAAAGACGAGTAGATAACAATGGGAGACTATTGTTTCATTAGATGTGCAGGGAACTGGCACAATTTTGTTTCAAACTGAAATGCGTCACTTTGCTCCTCCTCAGTGGCTAAAGGACCCAGGCCCTCGTAGTGAGAAGCGCACACTACTGTGTGACATGGCTTGCTTTCTTCTCATCACACCTCTGGCAGCCATCTCTGGCTGGCTGTGCCTGAGAGGCGCCCAGGACCACTTGCAACTAAAGAGCAGACTTGAGGCTGTTGGCCTCATAGCTCTCACCATTGCCCTCTTCACCATCTACATCCTCTGGACGCTGGTAACTTATTCCTTGTAACTTATAAACCATTTTATTCTTCCCATAACAGAGCTGACAGAGATTTGTATTGAAAACCACAACATTAAGTGTGTGAACTCGTGATCCCTTACCTGATCTTGATTATAATAGATTTTCTTTCAATTTGAGAATTTTTCCAAACTCTTATTCTTGAAAAATCTTTTATGACTGTAAAACCTCCCATCACCACCCTCTCTCTCTTTCAGGTGTCCTTTCGGTATCACTGTCAGCTGTATTCGGAGTGGAGAAGGACCAATCAGAAGGTGCGCCTGCTCATGCCCGACATGAAAGGAGCACACACCACCCAGCGCTCAGTGCCGACAAAGTCGACCAAGAAAATGACTGATGAGACCATCGTATGAGTGCAGAGCAGTGGCGAGAGGAATATTTAAAACGAAGCCCATTGAAGCACTCTCAAAAAAAAAAAAAAACAACATTAATCATTTAATGACCTTTTTTGCACTTCGTACGGACCATTCTGAGAGGAGAAAGCAACTTTAGCCTCCAGTTTTCTTTTTCTTTTTTGAAGCACTTGATGTAAACTGCTACGGTATTGATTAACCACAAAAGTGGGTTCGGAAGGAACGCGTTTTGGATTCATAGTTGACATTGAGATACAGAGTCACTGGACAGACAGGGCTGGGATGTGAACTAAACACATGGACATTGGACTAACCAGCCTGAGTGTATGTCTGTGTTGCAGACTCATCAAATAGTAAGACACAAGCTAATGTAGCAGGGTATAACTGATTCAGCATGCTACTACAGTATAATATGAAGCATATTCACACTACCTATAATTCCTCCATGGCCCATCACAATGTATTTAGCTGTTTTTGAACAATGGGCAGCCAGTAGGCCGGCGGAGGCTAATTTAAAGCATTATTCACACAGTGAGTATTCTTCCTTGACAAATAGAGGGCGACAGTCGCTCATACAACATGCTTGTCCATAATTTGAAACCCTTTTAAAGTTTCCAGGCTTTACGATTGCTGTCGGTGATATATATGTACATATATATATATATATATATTACTCTTGTCTGGGGGTCAGCGAAGATTGAAGTATATAGAATAACACTTGTGCATCCGGTAAACAACAGTGCAGCGGTGCACAAGGAGATGGCATTGAAGATACAGGAAAATGTTTACATAATAATTGGATAATCTTCTTTTCATACGAGTGCATTAGCAAACAGCGCCGCTCCACTTGTAAATGCACCATTCATTATCTGAGCTGGCTAGCAACGACCAGTGGTAATAATCTGCATCGCAAGAAATGCATTTATAAATAGAAGCAAAGCAGTGTTCCCAGTAGTGAGGTTACAGACTGTTGTCCACTAGAAAATAAATGTAATCGGAGCAGGCTGGTACAAAAAGAGAACAGTGTACTGAGGTATCCATCAATGTATGCAGCATATGCTAAACAAAGTATTTTGTGTTCTTGTAGTCTTCCTGCTGCAACCCCTGGAAAGTTGGGTTATTGTGCAATAAAACTCAAGACTCCTGGACTTTTCTCATGGGTATAGTTTTCTGTTTTTATTTGACCTTTACTTAGTCTTTGAGAGACATCTAATGATAACCTGTAAATTAATGGAGCAAGGTTTTTCCCAACAATTACTAATACTGTTTGTAGATAATGTCCCATAATTTATATAAGAATGTATCTCTAGGCTTTTTACCATGACCTATAGTGAGAAGGTCACATTGTGTATGTTTTTCAAACAAATCACACAGAAGCGTAACATTGTAAAATTTAATTTCATGGCATTAATATAATGTATGTGAGCAGACAAGCTATCAAAATCAAAACAAAAGAATATATCTTACACAAAATGAAGTAAGCATCAGCAGCGTTACGACCACTTTTGAGATGATGACTGAAGAGGGGAGACGATGGCCCAAAAAAACAGGACTGCTGGTCCGACTGAAACAGGCAGGATTCAATAGCCTTGGACTATCTCGGATGCAGTATGTCCACGTTACAAGGTCTCAGAGGCTATTCTGCTACACGATGACGGGTAACTGTGGTAGCTATTCATGCGGTGCCACCAGTCCTGTTTTAGCACTAGAAAGTAGCAGGCTGGGTCCGATTACAATTCAAAATCAATTCAAACATTTCTTTCTGGGATTGATCGTTTGTGGCATAACAGAACTGACTCCACTGGTCTAAAAAAGTGCAGATTCAGACAATACAGTATTGCACCCCAGGCAGATGGAAGCATACCAACACTGGATTTCAATTAATAATCGGCCCAGGTGAGGAGGGATGGTTGCCATAGGTTACAGGTTCTGACAGCACTGCAGTTTGCTTCCCCTCTGGCCGTCCGTGGTCGGTGGCACGCTGATGTCCACCACATTGTTTCCTGGGGACTCGTCATGGGCAGACCGCTCTGCAATCTGTTTCTGTGAGACGATGCGGTAGATTTCTGTTTTGGAGGGGAAGAAACGCTCATGCTTGTTATTCTGGATAGATGAGTTCAAGAGGACTTGTTTAACCATCTACCACCATAGACATATAAGATGATATTGCTTTCAGTCTGGAACCATACAATGATAGTCAATTATTAGCCCAAGGTAGGGGACTGACTGATGCTGATGTTCATTACTTATTACTCTACTACAATAACATAAAGTCTCTGAGATCCTGCCTCCATTCATAAACATACCTGTGAGGATATTTTTGAAGGCTTCTTCAACATTTGTTGAATCCAAGGCTGACGTTTCTATGAATGACAGATTGTTCTTCTCTGTGGGATGAGGAATAGAAAACTCAGTGAACGGCAATAAAAGGTCAGAAAAGGAAAAAGATGTGTTCACATATTCCTTTTTTACACAAAAACAAAACGAGACAGGACTTTAGTTAATAAATCAGCAGAGACACTTGGTTTAACAGGGTGTAACGGTACTTGGTCTTAACTTAAACGTCTGTACCAAACTGTACACACCAAGAACTACTGCTTCCAAGTTAAAAACACATACACATTTCCTAACAAGCCTCCTCGTGCTCTGACCTTCCCTGTGCTGTTCTGTGACTTCGTGAACAGGTACCTGCGAAGGCCCGGGCCTCGTCTGTGGGCACGGCCCTGAGGTGGCGCAGGTCGCTCTTGTTGCCCACCAGCATGATGACGATGTTGTTGTCGGCGTGGTCCCTCAGCTCCTTCAGCCAGCGCTCCACATTCTCATAGGTCAAGTGTTTGGCTATGTCATACACTAACAGAGCCCCCACTGCCCCTCTGTAGTATCTGTAGCAAGACCAAAGACACCGTGCGATGGACTGTGAGCCAAACACAGTCTGTGTTCTGTCAGCCTTGTTGCATATAGTGTTTAAATGGATATTTTTGGTGTCTGCCTGGCTGTTCATTCGGATGTGGGCTCATGTTTTACTTCAGTTTGTCGAGCATCGCAACATCTGTTTACTTAGCAGTAGCCCAGGAGTTTTTCATCTCACCACATGATCCTGATCAGCAGATGAAGCTTTTCCCAGTTGTTCAATTATAGATCTTAAACAAAAATAAGCTCTTTAATTAATGCAAAAAAAGAAATAAACTCTATTTGATGATAAAGATCATGTGGTATAATCAAAAGCCCCAGAACTACTAGATCAGTCTAAATCATAATTTCATGCTTTAGAAAAGTTCTGAAATCTATTTCACATTTGAAGTTCATCAGATAAATTAAGCTTGTTTCCAACGAATCAGCATTTTCCTCTACGGTATCTACAGTTTTCCCAGAGCAGAGCCTACAGTACTCACTGATCCAAAGTACCATGTAACTCTTGGACTGCTGCATAACATGCTGTACCCACGTTTCAGCTCGTTTGGGACAGTCACGCGTGCTTTCAGGTATGGACTCACGCTGAGGTGATGGCTCTGTAGCGCTCCTGTCCTGCTGTATCCCAGATCTGAGCCTTTATTGTCTTGCCGTCCACCTGAATGCTCCGCGTGGCGAACTCCACCCCGATGGTGCTCTTGCTCTCTAGGTTGAACTCGTTTCGTGTGAATCGAGAGAGCAGGTTGCTCTTTCCGACGCCTGAGTCCCCGATTAACACAACTGTGAATAGAGAGACGAGAAGGCGGGTGATGGAATACATCAGAAAAAATGTTTGTATGCTTGTTAGTTGGGACAAGCTGGGGATATACCGTATAATAACAGATGTGAGAAATGTTGATCTAGCAAAAGCAGTGCTCCTAAATGTCATATTCAGCAGAATCCAAAGGCTTCAGGTGTGAAATGATTTATGAGACATGAAAAACACAATGTAAAAACGTAGTGTTAAGCAGGAATGTATCAAAATACAAATAGCATAGTGTTACAAATAAATAGAAAATGCCACTGTGTACTAAAGCTGTGCAACCACAGCACACTTTTAAAACATGCTGAACAAAAATATTTTTACTTGTGTTTTAGTGAACATAGTTTGGTTCAGTGAACCTTAAGTTTGGCCCTGTTTGGTTGTGCCTGAGGCCCCAGATGATAATTAAATAACTAGCACCCCCCCCCCCCCCCCCCGTTTGGCTTGAACTGTTCCAGGCTGTGTTGTTGTGTTGTGTTGACACTACAGAGAATTCTCAGACAACGTGGAAAAGAAGACTTGCCCAAAGAATCCATGTGTTTACCTCCATACCATCAGCCACCTTTCAGATAACGCAAACCAGAATTAATTCCTTGAAGTGCCTGAGGGGATTACCCACCGGATAAAGAGGTGTTTTGATCTGTGATGGGTCCCTGCCGAAGCACAAAGACGCTGCATAATAGAGTAGGAGTAAGGGTTTTGAAAGAGAAATCATGAAGCACCAAATGCTCGACTGGGAAAATGCAGAATTTTGCTTTCAGGCCAACAAATCGACTAATCTGTTACCTCATCCTCACAACGCACAACCTGGTGTCAGACGGGTTTTGCCAATCCACCTTCAAAGCCCCAGAGACTGGAGAGGTAACTACTGTGAGCAGCAGATGTTCTAAGTTAACTTTACATTGACCACAGTATTAGCTGTAGGTCTGATTAGTCTTGCATCCACAGGGATCATTTACAGGCCTCGAGCGACTGGAGGTAAAGTGAATGACCAGGGTTTCTGCTGTTCCCCAGCCCAGCGGCTGAGGTGGAGTCTTTTTGTTTTCTCTTTCACTCCACAAAAAACCAGAAACACGGCCGAACTGGTCCAGGCTGCAGGAAGCTGATAACAGGCTTCATCAAAACCTGAATCGACATTTTCAGGCCGCTTTGCCCTTCCTGCTTCGGCTGGGGTGCGCTGACGATGGCTCAGGCAACGCAGGGAGGGAGAGGGAGTGAGAGAGAGAGATCCCTCGCCTCCGGCAGATGCCCTATTCATCCCACAGAGGATACTTTGTTACATCTAAATGGCCTTTTGGCTTATACAGGCCCAGGATGTTAATGTGCCACAGGAGCTGATATCACCATCAAAGGAAGGCATTCTGGGTCCAACTGAGCACTAAAGACCAACCTGAGTCTGGTACCGCTCCAGCCTCACTCACAGTCTTTCAGGCTCATTGATTGTCCTAATAACACTGACATGACGCGAGCTGCTGCATTCTGACTTTGAATAAGAGCTGAAGATGAGGCTCATTGATCAGCAGAGGTGGAGGCTAATAGGCCTTTAATCAGCCTCACCAGAAGGCAACATTAGAAAACACGAAATGGACATATTTTGTCTTCAACGCGGGAGGAAACGGTTCACTTCTGCTCAGTGAGCGGATGAAAGTTTGATCATAGGATCACAGAAAGGCCGGGCACGGATAGGGTGTTGCATCCTTTACCTATAAATATAGCTGCAGGCGTAGACACGTTACAATGACAGCAGTATGTTGTAATAACACCGTTTCCCATCCGGATAGTCGCTGAGAAAAACATCACTGCGTTTCCCGAGGCAGGACGCACATGTGACACCGATAAAGACGTTTACAGGCATTTATAAGAAACACTGTCGACTCGAGCCTCTGTAAAGGAGAACGTAGTCATCTTTTTTTTTTTTTTTCATACCTTTGAACAAGAAATCGTATTCATCGTCTCGGTTCCCCATTCTAGACGAGGCCGCTCCAACGCTTGTCTCCGGAAAAGGATGCGTAAAAAGTGCGACTTTGAATGATCGCTATGTGCCAGAAAAGGTAGGTAAACGTTTATTCTGACACTCTGCGCCAGTGTTGGCTGTCAAGGCGAGCTGGCCGCAGAAAGGGAGAGCTCCCGGCTCTGCAGAGGGAGGGGAGGAGTCCCTGCACTTCGCGTGCCTTCCTCCGGGGGGCGCTGTCTACCGGCATGCCGGCAGACCGCCACCATTCAGCCGTGACCTGCGCAGACAGGCGCTACAGGTTCTTTCCATCGGAATGGATGGAGTAAAACGGGCTCAGGTTCATATTTAGTACGGATTTACATGTGGAATGGTGGCAAGCATTCACTCTGTATGATTGTATTATGATTGGTGCAAAGAGAAACAAAAAATAAATATAATAAATATAAATAAAAATTAAATGTACAGCAACGAATCTTTGAACTTAAATGGCCACACATTAATAAGGGGAGGAAATGTAAGCATTTTAGAAGACAATCATGAAAAACAGGACTGAATTATAAGTAGTACTCATACCATAAACACATTCAGTTTAAATTTTTTGTTTGGTCTGCGAAAATACTTGTTTTAAAGCAAATCACGTGTATTCGAGTTCTAACAAAACATTAACTGTATTTGTAAATATTGTCTTTAAGGTGAACAGCAAACTTTGACCGTATTACAGAAGCAGTTTCCTGGTGAAAGCAGCTTTTAATATTTCGCACCTCTTGAATCATTTGAATATCATTCAGGAAGCAGCGTCTGTGCGTGACGGCAACTGTTGTCAACAGCGACCAATGGGTTATTATTTAGCGTGTTACTCCTTTAAAGTCGCACTTCGTTGGCCCCGCCTCCTGCCTTACCCACGTCTGTTCCCATTGGTCAGCTGCTGCGGCAGGAACGCACGTGCGTCTCCGCGCATTTCAAGATCAAGATGGCAGCCTCCTTGTGTCGGTGCTACGAGGTAAGACGGTCATTCATGTCCGTCCTTACAGTGTTTCAGCGGGTCGTTTGATGAAGGGAGCGGGGACATTTAAAGCCCGGTCGCGCAGCCTTGTCTGTGTCGGTGATTACGGTGTTGTTAAGCAGATCGGACGCGAGGTTAACGCCATTAAAGGCCTTGTGGCATCAGACGTGAGCGACTATACTGTATGTCATCGTGTAACATTAAGCTAACATTTGTTCTGGCTGTGCATTTGGTTGCAGTGAGGTATTGAAGCAACGCGTCCGTCTGTCACAGAACCTGACGGATGCAGGTTTAAGGGGGAATTAAAACAAATCGCCACCTGTCAACGTGACTCCTGTTTCTCCGTTTTATTCCCTGCAGCTGCTTGGCAGACGTGCTTTGGCCTTTACTCCACGGTCTTTGGTCCCTGCAGTATCTAGAGGAGATTCCGTTTTGTTACACAGGAGCCCTGCAGCAACTGTACAGGTAGACAGACAGATTCACCTTCAGAGGCACAGATGCATTACATACATCAGAGGTTCTCAACCCCAGTCCTCAAGTAGTTACTGCCCTGATTGTTGTCCAACCATCCCTGCCCTGAACGCTCCTGATCCAGGTAACCAGCTGTGGGCAGCACACGGATCGTTGGAAAACGAGCCTGGCTGTGGTACTTGAAGAATTACTTGGAGGCTTATGAGGATAATCCCTGGTCTGTGTGTCTGTTCGCCCCCATCAGGTGCGATATGCTTCAGGACGTAAAGGTTTTCTGGGAGAGTTCGTGGATAACCTGCGTCAGGAATTCAATAAGAATCAAGAGATGAAGGACAATATAAAGAAGTTCAGAGAAGAGGCTAAAAGGCTTGAGGAGTCGGACGCCCTCCAACAAGCTCGCAGGAAATACGTAAGAACCTTATTTGGTTTGTTGCCTTGGTGTCATGATTGAAAGCTTTTGTAAAGAAATAATTTATCTGCATTAAGGATTTCCAGTGCATGAAATGTTATTCCAAGTATTATTACTTTACATGAATTATATTTCCCTCAGAAATCTATAGAGGAAAGCACAGCAAAGACTTCAGATGTGTTTAAGAAGACCCTAGGTTCACTGTCAGAGGCTGTGAAGGAGGTAAAATACTGTCATTTGTGTTCATACTTTCCCTTGTTTTTGTTTTAAACATTTGTTTCCAAATATTTAAAATACCAATGTAAAAAGACCAGGAGTCAAAATGTTTTCACCATTAATGGTAGAATAATCTTTGTAAATAATTCACTTTTTTGACATTGTAACTAGGGTCTTGAGGAGGTGAGTCGCACTGATATTGGGAAGAAGCTCAAGGAAGGTGTGGAGGAGGCAACCAAAACAGCAATGCACTCCGCAGAGTCCGTCTCCAAAGGAGGAGAAAAACTGGGCAGGACCAACACCTTCAAAGCCATCTCACAGGTCAGAGGTGAAAACCTGCTGCACTGAAGCTGAAACAATCTCGGTGCATTTTGATTTATCATCACTAGCTCTCACATATTGTATTAAGACCTAGACTACTAAGCCATGTTCATTGTTAATGTTTGACATGTAATATGCAACAGCGGCTTCACTAATAAGCTGTATTGTATCTGCAGGGTATGGAATCCATGAAGAAGGAGATAGATATTGGTGATTCCGGCCCATACAGAGCTCCGTCTCAGCTGAGGAAGAGAAGTGATTTCTCCTCTAAAGATGGAGGAAGCACCTCCAGAGTGTTTGTGGCCAATGAGTGAGTAACTGAAAGGAGCCACATCCTGGAGTAATATACCAGAGACGGCGTGTTTCCTCTCGTACTTAGTGATAACTCCTCAGCCATTGTGTGAATCTCTGATGTCAGCGTCTTCTGTGTGATGCAGGGACGTCATGGGCGTGGTTCTCCACAAGGACTCAAAGTGGTACCAGCAGTGGAGGGACTTTAAGGACAACAACTCTGTTTTTAACAGTAGGCAAATCTTGGATTCTGTTGGGTTTGTGTCACACAATAGATCAGCTACACATGCACACATGTAATTTCCTTTAAAGGCAGCAGGTGGCACCAGAACAATTACTCTGCAGTCTAGTTCAATAAAACATACTTGAGACAGTGCTTGTTTATCTTGACTGTGGCGCCTGTGATGTGACAGCTAGAGGGTTTTTTTGTTTTGTTTTCTACAGGATTCTTTGAGATGAAGATGAAATATGATGAAAGCGATAATGCCCTCATCAGAGCATCCAGAACCGTTACTGACAAAGTCACTGATTTTCTAGGTATTTCATTCATTTAAACAATTGTGCCGTTCTGTCACTCCAGCGAGTGGCAGATGGTGAAAGATAAGCTTCATGTTGTGTTTATATTTAAATCCAATCCTATAGCTGAGAGCTGGAATTGTTTGTTTTCCAGGTGGTCTTTTCTCAAAGACTGAAATGTCCGAGGTACTGACAGAGATCCTGAAGGCAGACCCCACCTTTGACAAAGACTCTTTTCTTAAACAATGTGAGAAGGATATCATCCCTAATATACTAGAGGTAAACTCACTCTTTCCTAATTAATATGTTCTCTGCTTTGTTCGCGCTTGTCTGTGTTCACAACTTCACAAAAGGTCGAAAATGACTTATTGATAGTCATGCAGGTTATAGATGTCAGGTTTTTATTAGTAGCCAGATTAGGTTGTGAGAGGATTTTAATTGCAGTAAATGTGACTGACTTCGGTGAAGTTGGAGTTAAAGCTGCCAAGATACATACAGTACAGCCTGAAGTCATTTATAAAATACATGTACAATGTTCTAAAGGAATAAATTCTAACGCCTTGTTACCGCAGGCTATGATCCGTGGAGAACTGGATGTTTTAAAAGATTGGTGTTACGAAGCCGTAAGTTACAATCAGAGCTTTTCTATTTCCTAAATACTAAGTAAACTGAGCATAACACCTGTAATTAGACTCCGATTCCAGGCACCTTTTTTGTGTTTTTCTTGTATTTAATATATTTATTATTCAGAATGTGTGAAGCCTAGTTTTTCTTGTACCTGTCGTCAGACATACAGTCAGCTGGCGCATCCCATCCAGCAAGCCAGGGCACTTGGGCTGCTCTTCCAGTCCAAAATCCTGGACATTGATAATATAGATGTAAGTGCTTTCACGCTTGTACGGCAACCATTGCACACGCAGCTGTACTTTACACAGTACAGTCATTTGATAATGCAGCAATATTTTCTATGTGCAGTTATTCTTTTTTCTTAAAGTCCATTTATTCAATTCATACACAAAAACTGTGCATGCTGCGTAGTAATAGATCAGGCTGGTGGAGGAAGTGACAATAACTCTTTGTACGTGTCTTGTTTTTCTCATCTCTCCCTGTGTTATAGCTGGCAATGGGGAAAATGATGGACCAGGGCCCAGTGCTGATCATCACCTTCCAGGCTCAGGTCGTCATGGTGATCCGCAGCCCCAAAGGAGACATTGTGGAGGGGGATCCGGTCTGTCAGCTCGTAATTACTGCACCAGATTAGCAAATCTAATAAATATAGACGATAATTGGCAAAGTCAAGGAAGTAATGTCTGAAATTAGATCTGCACTGAGTAACGTGTCACATTTACATTTGTCTTCATTACTTAAAGTTTCACAGGTTTGATGTCATCTCGGGTTTGTTTTGTTTCATAAAACCAAACAACTCAAAGATGTCTCACAAGTTGGCTCTGGAATTTACAACCCCCCCGTCTCTCCACACTCATCCTGTCCTCCTCTCCTTCCACAACAGGAGAAGGTGATGAGGATGATGTATGTTTGGGCGTTGTGTCGTGACCAGGAGGAGCTGAACCCCAACGCAGCCTGGAGACTACTGGACATCTCGGCCTCCAGCACTGAGCAGGTCCTTTAGAGTTGAGGAGAACAAGAAGGAAGGAAGACGAAAACAGGTGAACAAGAGCAGAACATGCAAGTGTGCCTGGAATAGCTGCACACACTGACTCACCTATATTTACACAAACAACTGAGGGCAGAAAATGCTGCTGTTACAGCAGTGAATGAACTGTGTGCGCACATGTATACATTTATGCAATAATACGCATGAATGTAGCCATAAACTGTCTGTATGATGTCTTCATACTGTAACTATATATGTGTGTGTAGGCCTTTACACTGGTTAGCTTAGTACCTGGGCTTCCAGCTGCTACATGAATACAGAACATTTACATCAAGTCTGAAATATCTGGAGCCATCCTGTGCTTGTTTCCTTAATAGCTCAGCAAAAAGTCCTATTCTGTGTCAAATAATGTGCCCAGAAAATTGAGTTGACCATTGGCTTGGAGCCTTGTTGCAGTAATGACTGAGATGAAGTTATACTAATAATAATATTAGAATTCTGTGTTGCCAGCGTCCCTACTGTCGTTTGTACTGTAGCACAAAAACCATGAGAAAACGTGCTACAATTGGAAATGCATTCTTAAGTTGCAGTGAAATGTGCTCTCATTGCTCTTAAACGAAAGAACTGTAAATGACTGCTTGTAAATACTGTATGTACATCAATTGTACTGCTTCTTGCTGGGACCAAATGTAATCAGCGTCATCATAGACTTTATTGTTTGTCGTTTCACATTTTTCCGTTGTTCGTCTCTCGCTCATCTCGTTCTGTTTACATGTATGTGATTTTTAATGCCGAGCTGGAATGACTGAGATTCTGTAAACTGTTGTGTTTGCCCTTTGATATTTATGCCATGTGACAGTTTGGGTCTTTGCTCACAGGACGCATGAAGGTTGAACATGACATCAGTGAACCGTGACCCTGCGTAGGGTAATAAAATTAAGCAAAGATGTTTGTGCTTGTAAAGAGGAGTTGAGCTCTTCAGTAAGCATGTTTTTTTTTTTATTATGAGGGAGAAATGACATTAATGTTCAAGCAATGTGAGATGGTTTGTCACCAATTGCTGTAAAATGAATCCACGTCCCTGCGTGTCGTAGCATTCTCATCTTCTTGGTCATGCATCCTCGGTGTGTGTGTGCTGATGACACGCGAGCCTATGGTTGTATGATAAAGACAAAGAATCATTCAGTGACGAATTATAAGGAAGAAAACTTTCACAATCAAATTATGTCCACATTGAATGTAAAGCTCAAACTGTGTAGGACTGTGTGTTAAATAAGAATTAGAAATTGAGAGATTTATTCCTTGACTGCAATAATACAAGTTGTATTGCTATGATAAAATCTTTTGGTCTCCAGACAATAAATATTGTTTGTTTGTTGGCCTGTATGTTTTTGTTGTGTCTATATTGTGATGCACTAAATCTTCCTGGAAGCACAGATGAAATCTGTTTTTATGCTTCGTCGGAGTAAGTCTATTGGTTAATAAACAGGTTTTCTGTTTCATTGGAATAAAGATAAATTCACAGTTTTTCAGAATAAATAACAGCCTGCAAGTCGTTAAAAACAATTCGCTGTGTCAGCAAAGGTTCGAATCGTAAAGTCTGCTTGAAAAGTGACGCGCTTGTTTGCACATTTTTACAATGGTTGTAAGAGATTCTTCTCCTCCACGGCTCTCTACTGAACGATCCAGACAGACTAACCAAACCAAATATTGCTTTCAACCTCCGCAGAATAGAGAGCTCCGTTGTAATTTGCCTCAGCCAAGCTTTCTAAGAGTCAGCAGCTTTGTATGTGTTGCGGGTTGGTGCTCACAGGAGAAACGCTGAGTGTCCTTTGTTCTCTCATTTCAGACCTGACAAGCCCTAATAGATGTCTGTGGATAAGGCTATTGATGCGGGTTGATAAACCTATGGATTTGTTAGTGTAGGAAAACAGATCAGGCTTTAAATAACACACGCCTGTAGATTCACACACTGCATATATATATATATATATATATATACACACACACTGTATATAGGGAGTTCATTGCACAGCTGTCTGCTGTGATAAATGACCAGGGACGTCCTTAGACTAACCTCCATTGGTCCTCCAAAGTGGACTGGGAGTGAATGCCTCGGTGTAAACAAACATTAACTTTGTGAAACAATGTGCAGATGAAAATAATGTTCTAGAGATGTGCAGCACAACTTAACAGTCGACCCAGTTCCAGCACAGGATATAAAAACAACCCCAGAGTTCTGTTTGCACCCTGAGCCATGAGTGTTCTCATGGTACCTGAATGAATGGGGTTGAGTGCATCTCCATGAGAGCCTGCGACCAAAAAGCTCCTTGGAGACACAGTTGTGCTTTTTTAATTATGACTCTCGTTGTTACGTCATGTTGTTGGTGGCGTTTCACCATGTGAACGCTGCACCAGGCTTTGCTTTAACCTACATGGCACAATGACTCTCCAGTAGCGTAGCAGCGGTGTCAGACCATTACATAACATTCAGGAATTCTGTCAAAGAAATGCTTGACATCTTTTTTTTTTTTTTTATTACGCTTGCATTATACCAAGAGGCTGGTCGCTGGACAGAAACCTCTGTGAACCTGTAACTCTGGGTCTGCTCGCTGAACCGCAGCTTGACCTCCCACTATAACATCTCTAACAATGTGTGCAGTCGAGTGGCGGCTGGAGGCCTTTAGCAATAACCACCCTGTTTGTGTCCGGCTGGAGCTCAGCTCCGTAACATTTCGTTATGAACTCCTTCAGGACAGTGTTTCAACTCACGGACTATTAATTACACCTAGAGGGACGAGCCGTGCAGCCTCAGGCGGGGGGGGATTTGCATGTAAATGAAGAGTCGGGCCCAGTATAATTACAGATTTAGTTGAGGTAATTGACAGTAGAATAGTCCTTATGCATAAATGCACCTGTAGCCACTTTGCTCCACTGCAGATGAATCAGTCATCACTAGGTGCCTCAGTAATTCCACTTCACTATATACATATTCTATATACTATACTGCATATACAGTATGTTCTTTGACCAGCTGCTCAATCACCCCACAAAAATCCTAACTAACCCACTATTTATAATTATAATCCAGAAATCTCCATGAACCCAGTTCACTTAAAAAATCTAAGATCTAACAATATCTATATTTGTGTATGTGTGCTCTTACTGCCAGGCATTTAAAATAATGTTTAACCATTTTAATATTCTTTCATATAGGTTCGTCTCTCTGTTTTACCTCTATTTATATCAACCACTAATTTTAATGCGAAGAGGGTAATTCACTGTTCACTGTAAGTGGCAAAAGAGAAATTCTGACTGTCAGTGTTTGTGGCATATGTTATCCTTACTGTTCGTTCCCTACATACTCCTCTTACATAATGCAAAAGCCACACGTGGCTCCTGGTGCGTTACTCATTCAAATGAAAAGATTATTAGTGCCATCCGTGTAGGGACAGTCAGAAGTGGGGGAGGGAGGGAGGTTCGCGGGGCGGGTCTCTCAAACTGAGAAGACTTTAAAGCCCTTGACAAAGCACAGGAGAAGCTGCCTGATGTGACAGACTGGGAGCGAGGCAGGAGCAGCGGAGCAGCAGCTGCTGCAGGATCATCATCCCTCTGTGCGGCTGATTGCATGTCCTCACCTGTGACACCAGCATGAGTTGTCTAAGTAAGTTGTCTAATCTGCTCGTGATGCACACCATCCGTTTGTTTGCTGCGGGAAGACTTTTAGCTGTGGATGTTATTTCATTCGTGGCCATGTGCTTGTTTATCATGTTTACGAGTTGTCCCGCAACTTGTCGCTATTGTGTAGATATGTATGAAATACATGAAGTGTTTTAAAGAAGCAATGTATCATGCTGTAGCTTTTAGTTTTGTGAGTGAAACATGACTGTGGCTGTAAAGTTGATGATATTTGATATAGCTTTTGGATGAATTCCAGCCATTTCTGTGATGAATGGACTCTGTGTTACAGTTTAATGTGCAGTGGCTTATACAACGTCACCATGGGCAGACAGCAGATGCTGTAGGTGGAGGCAGCAGTGTTGCACACTAAGACGTACGTTTTAAACTGTCCTCCGTAGTTTCACAAGTCCTTGACATGTTTTAAAGCTGCTGCCATAATCCACAGGTATGACGGGGGAAGGCTCGCAGGTATTACAGCTGCGACCAGCACCATATGTCACTGCATGTGTGTGCTCTGCTACCAGGGCTCAGTGCTTTCCTACAGTTTTAGTTGTGTCCTATAATTGGAGTATTGTGATTCTGTTCTTTTTATTTATTTATTTCTTCCATTCTGATGTCACGAGAATCATTTTTGCTTTCGACTGGGTCAAGCAGACTTGGTCGGGCACCACAGTGAGATCGATCTGCTGCTGTGTGTCTCTCAATGAGAATTGATGAACCATAAAATTGACGTTGCTGCCTCTTCTACTGTATATTTACTTTACCTCTCGGCCGGGCTGGGTTTCCATCTTAGTCCATCTTCGTCCTCAGCTCCGTGGCTTTTGCATCTGACCTTGAGTTACCCTGGAGAGTTTTAGAGTATCCTGAAAACGTTGGGATTTCTTTAGTTAAACTAGTTAAACTATGTTAAATAACAAATAAGTGAATTTCATTAGAAAGACGACCTCATGTGGATGTCGCCCTCATGTCTGCTTCATAGCTTTCGATCTTGGTTATTTAGCTTTCTTTCCTTCTGTCCTGCTCATCCGTTCAGCCTGATGCAACCACAGGGTCCATCCGATAATTGATACTGAAGCAAGCAGTTTCTCACCGTGTCATCCAGTCCCCTATTAAAGCTTCACTTGGCCCTTTAGTCCCATCATCCAGAGCGCAGAGAAGCTATCAACTTGTCTTCGCGAGTGTCTGCTGGGCGGTGAGGAGGAAAACCAAGGCTCCTGGAATAGAATCTGCTGACTGGGGAGCGCACCTACCGCAGGAAATGTCTCTCCACTCCACGGCCCGTAAAGAGGCGACGGAGAGAGCGTTTCTGTGCGACGGCGCAGCGGCTCTGTGAGGGTTTTCTCCACGTTCCTCTATTCTGCTATCATTTCTTTATTTGATTTATTTCTCTTGGTTCCAACGATGAGCAGCGCTTCTGCCTTTTTCTCTAACAATCGAGACTGGACAGGGTTTGTAATAACAGTGTTAACGTCCGACTGTGTTTTTACTTGTAATGTGTGCTGGCACGGGCCCTGGAAACCCTGAAAACACCTCACTTGGGGCCATGAAACAGCGAAAATCCATATCCTTGACATGTCCAGGGCCCACGTCCACCTCTGAATCAATAAGACTTTCCCCTTCATTCAGCACCTCTGCTTGCAGAACCCTCACTTGCTAATCTTTGCTTTTATGTGTTTGCTCTTAGGTGGATTTCAACACAGAGCTTTCTGGATGAAGATGAAGCTGTAACAATATAAAGTTTTTGTGTCCAGTAAATCAAAACTCAGGACACTCAGAAGCACCACAACGCAGATCATTTCCAGCCTGCAAGCTGTGATGGGACATTGTCAGAGATTTGCATTAAATAAAGGCCCTGCTAGGATCTCCTTCGGACGACACCAATAATATTGACCAATAAACTGAAGACCGTGTAAATAATCTGAAGTAATGGCCTCTGGCCTAATGG
The DNA here is from genome assembly GCA_030770545.1 of Macropodus opercularis. NCBI lineage: Eukaryota > Metazoa > Chordata > Actinopteri > Anabantiformes > Osphronemidae > Macropodus > Macropodus opercularis. The sequence goes on from CM061105.1 coordinate 6,387,996, forward strand.
ATTTAGTACCGTATTCTTAGGAGGATAAACGACAGGCGAACAGCAGCTGGTTCAGCTAATTAAACCTCACTGAGGTGCCTCATCCTGCTCCCTGGTTCACTAGAGAGCTTATTAATTTGCGCCACTGATTTACCCTGTGTGATTTTTGCTGGAACCACATCTTTACCTTCTGGCTTGTGGAAAATACTGCTGCTTAGCTCAATCTGCTGCCAGCTTCCAGAATTCACTATGTGATCGTCCTCTGGGTTTAGAAATCAAACGGAGGAACAAAAATAATCCTGCAGCGTCATGTCATTCCTGACGAACTAAAACTGCTACAGTAAGCCTTTCCAACCTTCAAAACATTCCCCCACTTTCAACATGAGTGACGCCAACTACTGGGTTGCAGACTACGACCCGTCCTCTCCTTCCCCGCCCGCTTTTGCCAGGGGCCCGACGGTGCTGCAGCCCATGGCAGGGCAGCCGGAGCAGGGCACGGCCCTGTGTTTCGTGGGCCTCCTCGTGCTTCTGCTGCTCTTTCTGGTTGTGCGCTGTGTCCGTATCTTACTGGACCCCTACAGCAGCATGCCAAGCTCATCATGGACAGACCATCAATCAAAGTCAGGGCTGGAAAGAGGACAGTTTGACTATGCACTGGTGTAACAATGAGAGGTGATCAGAGGATGAGGAGAGGCGTGAATCTAAACAAGCTCAACATCTCGCAGTATATGAGACATTTGTTGTCTTAGGGACGTAATTCAGCAACATAACACAAGCTGCACACTGTCTAAACACCAGAGCAGGAGGAAGAACAGCCCCAGTCTGCACAGCATCCTAAAGCATTATTAGAGACGTATGGTGCATGTGATGTTACACTGCAGCCTTTATAGTGACAAACACAGGGGGAGGACGACAATCTGTCTCCCAGAATTACATTATGACTCCTGTTCATCATGTCAGTGTGTAATGGTCTAATGATTTTATGAATCCCAGAGCTGAATCACAACCAGAGAGCAGAGCTGCTGCAGTAGCTCCCGACTGAATGAAAGGGAAATAAATACGTTTAAAGAGTATAAAAATGATTTTAACATAACTCGTCTAGAACTGATGCTGCAGATTCAGAAACAAGCCTGTAAACCTCATGTTGATTTACTGTTACATGACCTTGACAGATGTTTAGCTGAATCACGTTTAGAAGATGTCGAGTTAGTTTCTCAGAAACTTGAAACCTTGTGTGATTGCTTTCCTGTCACATGCTGGACGTCACGTGGCGTTTGTACCACCTTTGACGTGATCCTCAGGTAAAGCAACTAACCAAAGCCCCCTTAGAGGAACACTGTGTGTGGACATGAGCCCTCGCTGCTGTTTGTATCAGTCCATTTCTTCTAAAGTCATTGTGCTCTAAATCTCCTTCCACCATAAACTCTAGCGTTTGTAATACATAACAGTTAATACAGCCCATTTTATTTGGGGTTTTGCTGTTTGGTGTCGCCATCCCTTTAAGAGGCTTATGAGGCTCAGCGCTGAGTTATGTGTCATATTAAGTTATGATTATGAAATGCATGCGCACCAATTTCCTCCCCCTAATCCTTTTTGCCTCTGTGCCCGTCCAGTGCACCAGCCAAATCTGTTCAACAGTGCCTGTAGGAAAATGAGAAAAGCTAATATCTATTTCATACGAATGATATTTCTGCTCCTTTTGCCACTTGTTTTATAATGTAATTGTTTGCCCTTAATATACTGCAAAGCCCTTAGAAATGTGGCTGTTAAAGGCTCTTTATAAATAACGTTTAGAGGTGATACCAATTTCGTAAAAACCTGTTTGTTTATGTAATTATGAAAAACATTAATGCAATGCAATTTAATGCAGTATCAAACTACTGTATTGTATTACATGCTCCAGTTTCCTGGGTATAGATTGTGGCTAGTAAACATAGCTATTTTCCTAATGTTTCTTTAAAGTGGCATTTGTTTTTGTTTTTTATTGAAATAAAAGCTTTTGTCTTGTCCTGGGTTTTATTGCAGTGCAATTACTCCACACGTCTGCAAATCCTATGCTACAAAACACTTCAGACCGAGCAATATCTGACCTCACGCTGTCTCTTAGGTCAATAGTGACAAGGTTTAAAGCAAAGTAATCAATCAAATAATCTATTGGAGGCTTGTAAAGAGGCACAGCAAGTTAATTTACGAGTTAGATCAAGTACCAACTTCATTATCTGAGGTGGGGTTTGTCCATTCACGTCAATAATCACAAAAAGAAAATTGAAAGTAATAAACATGATTTTGATATTTTGAGTGATTTGGGGTCTCACAGCTCAGAACACAGCGCGTCCTTCTTTGCAGGTTGACTGGTCAGCAGTGACCTCTTCTGGATTCTAAGAGAACGGCGACTCCATCCGGGCTCAGCTTCTACGCCAGGAGGAAACACATTTCAGAGACTCCATTTCCACAATCTGTCCATTTCACATACTCATCACATATGTTTGTTTACCTAAAGACAATCAGCTACAGACATTTGTACTGTAACTTCACTCCATATTCAAATGTTTGGCAGCTCTGCCTTTGATCTTGAGCTATTATCAAGTGATATATTCTATTCTATGGCTTATGACCAAACAGCTGCAGAACTAAGATATTAGCACCAATCCTAGCGTTGCTTTTTACATTTAAACGCCTACTGATTGGCTTCTAAGAACAGAAAAGCTTTCTGTGTAGTTTCTGGTGCTGACTGGACCAAGCAGGCCTCTGCACTTGTGGAACCGGGCTCACGTGGACAGTTGGAGCCGCACCACCACACCATTACACCACCACCTCATTAGTCCAGCAATTACTAGGTCACGTTTGTGCTTCAGTGGTTTCTGACAATTTGCTTCCTGAAAACTACAAAAGCTGTCGGTTCTCATCCCCCTCTTCTATGCCGTAAACACACAAACACACGCACACACACCCATACATACATACTCTACAAACACACACACACGTGCACAGAGCTATTCAAATAAACCTGCCTCACAGAAAAACACAACAACACTGCAGATGTTATAATGTATGTAAATGTAGAAGTAACATTCTGACGACAGGTCATGTTCCTGCTGTGATTGTATAAATGTTTTTAGTAGCGAACTAATACTTTGTATTTAATTATTTTTCTGCTTATTTTTGCTAAATAGCTGGAGCTGTGGGTTCAGCTGATACGAATTCTTCTCTATTACTGTGTATATTTCACACTTGTCGGTTTTTCACTTCCTGGACAGACCGGGCAGGTGCACACAATGCAAATACCTCTGTAAATACACATAAACCAATGACCTGTTCTGCAGAAGTGCACATAAACACACATGGGTGGACCCACACTCACTCACATGCAAACCATCCTTGTCTTTTGCAAACGTTGCCACCTGCCACCGTTGGTCCAAACACACAACGCACACACGTCACTCACGTGCAGATGAATACACAGGTGCTTAACACACTGATGGACATGCTCATCCAGTGTTGACATTATCAGTAGACACCTTTATTTCTATCGGATGGAAGTGTTGACGGGTGGGGGAGGGTGGTGTGAGGGAGATTTGACTGTGTGTGTGTGTGTGTGTGTGTGTGTGTGTGTGTGTGTGTGTGTGTTGGCATGGATTTAGAGTGAGTTTAAGGGGTGTGTCATCAAGTATGTGTATAAACATACGCATGTGTAAAAAACTGCTGTAATGGAAACTACTGAGTTTCAACCGTAGTTTAGAGAAAGACCGGAAGTAGGAGACGTCTTCAAAATAAAGGCCGCTATGGCGTACTGCCTCTGTTTTCTAAATGAAGCAGGTACTCCACTAACTTGGTTGGCGAATCTTCTCGTGCTTATACCCTGTACGTATGTATTCTGAGCCGTCTGGGTTCCTTCAACCAAACGGCTTTTATTTTGGAGGCTTTCTCTCTGTCTTCCTGTAGCGGCGGCTGACTTGACGGGCTGTAGCCGAGCTTAAAGAGACGCTCGCTTGTCCTGTCGTCAGGATACAGACGCACCAGCAGCAGAGCGCGGCAGGATCAGCGCGGATCGCTCTGGTTTGAGGTGAGAACAGACTGGCCTCCTGCCTATTCCCAGCGTGGGGACGGTCCTGTACAGTATGTTTGTGGTTCTCTGTGGGTGATTATTTGTTTGTTTTTCTCAATACTTCTAGATTGTTATAAACTATCAAAGTGATCCAGGTTGGGTTTAATGGGTGATGATGTTCATATTCACCATGGCTCCTGTCTGTTTCACTGCAGAATGGACCTGCTGCCTGATGTGTGGAGGCAGGATTACTGGCTGCCTCCAGGTGTGACCTGGAGAGACATGGAGCAGCTGGCGGCCTCTGAGCGCCCGCGACCCCTGGACCTTGCGGTGGCCTTGCCTCTGGCGCTGGGCTTCGTGGGGCTGCGCTACGTGTTTGAGAGGTGCAGCACACGCACGATGTCTGTGGTCTGCGCGAATGTAATGTGAAGTGTTTGGGGGTATTGTCTGCTTGTCTGTCTTTTCTCCAGCAGCGTGCGACAAAAAAAAGTTCTTTATCTCCTCTAAGCTGAACGAATACCTGCATCCTTGTTCTGGGAAAAGCCAGTTGTTGCACTCGGTTACTGTGTTTGTAAGAGGATACGAGCTGTGGGGCGGTGAGCAGGTGTTTGGGAGAGCAGACGCTGTTGTCAGAAAGAAAAGGCCTCTGAGGACTAAGAGTATATAAGTGACAGGACGAGGAGGTGTCCTATCTACAGCTTGGTCTGGTTATTGCTGCCCACACGGCGCATTTGTGTTTTGCGTTTTCTTCATCTGAGGATTTTCTTTCCGTTTGCACTTTCCAAAGTTTACTGAAGCTGGTGCAGGAGAAACACTGAGCAGTGAGGTTGAAAGGCCACGTTTCTCTGCACTACGCTTCCTGTGTTGTTGTTACTGCACACACTAAATCGCTGACGTGTAAATATCAGCTTTCCGTCAACTAAGAACATGAAGCTAATAATTAATAAATAAATAATAAATGTTGTCTTACATTGCGAAGCACAACACCTTTGGTATATAGTAAATACTGAACATACATCTATGCTATTGCTGTTAAATTAAATCATCATCAGACTGGCTCCTCATCTGTGTAACTATCTTGTTCTGCCTGGCTCCAGGTTTGTTGCCCCACCCATAGGCAAATGTTTAGGGGTGAAGAATAGGTTGCAAACGACAGCAGCCCCCTCCTCAAAGCTGGAGTCGTTTTACACACAGAGGAGCAGACAGCCGACACAGGTCAGAGCTGGATTCACACGCAATCAGCTGATGGTGGAAGCGATTCTTCCTGCTGTTCGTGGGATAGTTTTGCTTGTCGTTGTGACAGTTTTGCCTCTGTTTTTCCCTTTTGATGTGGTTTCAGGGTGAAATTGCCAGTTTGATGTCGCTGTGCGGCAGAACCCAGCGGCAGATTGAGACCTGGTTCAGACTTCGCAGGAACCAAGACAGGCCCTGTCGCTCCAAGAAGTTTGGTGAAGCTGCGTAAGTGGCCGCTCGCCACAACGCCTTCACCACCTGAACTCCAGAGCTCCAGCTTGGCGCTCGTTGACTAGAGCTTCTTTGGAGAATTTGTATTTGTTTGTTGAATTTTAGGATCTGAAGTGTTTCGTCTGTTTTTCTGCAGCTGGAGATTTGTTTTCTACCTCACTGCCTTTATAGCTGGACTGACCAGCTTGATTGACGTAAGTATGAGTTTTAAACCACCACCGTTGTGGCCAATAAACATAATCTAAAAATTACAGCTTCCTTTCTTTGTAGAAACCCTGGTTCTGGGACCTTAGGGAGTGTTGGAGGCAGTATCCAGTACAGGTGAACGTGTTTGCAGCATTTTCATTGTTTGCCCTAATAATCTGCTTTTCAGTGATGAAAATGAAGTAGACAATGAGTAAAGCTTCACAATCAAAGAGGGAACACAATCCAAGCACAATGTAGTAAAAGGATCTGTTTCCTCGAATACCACGTCTACGTTTAGTTTGACTCAGCTTTTGTTTGAAGCTGCAATATGAAACTAAATCTGCTGCACTTCAGGCAGTTCTCATTCATATTCCTGATATGTAAGAAGCTATTGAACCAGTATTAGAGTTCAGGACGACTGTGTCCAGTCCTGGCTGACATGGGCCTATTTTTTGTGCTAATAACACATGTTGTGTTTAAAGTAGTTTATGATGAACTTCCCCCACAGCCCATGGAGAGAGCTCATTACTGGTACTACATGCTGGAGCTGGGCTTCTATGGCTCTCTGCTGCTGCGGATCTCTGTGGACGTTAAGAGGAAGGTGAGAAGCTCAGTATTCACTTGTGAATCTAAAGCTTACAGACATATGCTCTTTGGGGAAGTGTAAGACATTTCCTGTTTACACTAACTTCACTTCAGCGTTAATGTGAAACTTCAATGAATGCCCCGTTCGTGAACAACGTGCTTGCTTCGCCAGGATTTTAAAGAGCAGGTGATCCACCATTTAGCCACCATCTTCCTCCTGAGCTTCTCCTACTGTGCCAACTGCATTCGCATCGGCACCGTGGTCATGCTGCTTCACGACTCCTCTGACATCCTGCTCGAGGTAACTCACACACGCGCCTCGACTCGAGAGCACAGCTTGTACCTCAGGTCCCATATGAGCTATTGATGCTCTAGAGCCAGAGCTTAACCATCGCATGGGACTTCACAAATATAATTATTCTCTTCAGAGCACGTTACCATAGAAGCATCTCCACTAAGGCCGGTTTATGACTCACAAACTAGACACTGTAAACTGCAGCCAGATGTTCAGTCTGGGTTTAGTTTGCCCTAAGATCACGGTAGTGGCCTGCAGGAAGGCCCGTGTACTGTGAGTCAGCAGTCAAATCCTGTGATCACGATCCTGTGCCTATCGCTAAAAGGGCTTAAGGAGACAGAGACGATCATTGTTTACCTTCACAAGAAACAATACAGAATAATTTATGCAAGGACTGAATGTGTAAAAAAGACAAACTAATTACTGAATGATGATGCTGAACGTGCAGCACACAGCACAGCCTCCTTCTTCTGTCAGTCCTTTGTCTTTTTGCAGTCTGCCAAGATGTTCAACTACGGCACCGGCTGGAAGAAAACATGTGATACGCTGTTTGTCGTGTTTGCTGCGGTTTTCCTTGTGACACGACTGGTGATTTTCCCCAGCAAGTAAGTTTTTCCTTTGACCTGTGTATCTATGTAACGCAGCACAGGGACACGTACATAAATGATGGGCTTGCTTGCAGAGTCATCCACGCCACCCTGGTCCTGTCCATGGAGGTCTTCCAACCTTTTGTTGGCTACTACTTTTTTAACACCCTGCTCATGGTGCTGCAGGCTCTTCACATCTTCTGGGCTGTGTTAATTTTACGCATGGTCTATAAGTTTCTGAAGGGCAAGGTGAGAATCGGGAAAATGATCTCTAGTTTTTTTTTTTTCTTTTACTTACACTTGTTAAACTCTGTGTCTGCGCTCGCTCTCAGCTGGAAAAAGATGAGCGCAGCGACAACGACAGCGAGACCGAACAGGAGGAAGGGGAAAAAGGAGGCGACCCTGCAACTCTAGAAGATCACTGCTGGGAGAGAAGCAAAGACAACCTGAACTCCAAACTCTCTGTGCTCACCAACGCATGTGTGCTCAATAACTTCACCCACCACAGAAGCTCTGCAGCCGACAGAACGCGTAAAGCTCAGTAAAGACTCGATTTATTCACACTGGGCCAACGTTGTGTACGACGCAGTGGAAGGTGGCAATGAGTCATCACCCTCTACACAACAAGGGACTCGTGGTGATGGACAGCACTTTAAAAAGAGGCAAAATGGTTAAGTAGTGGGGTGAGAGTTTAACTTTTAACCTGTATTAAATGAAAACAGAACTGATGCATTAAAAGCTGGATTATGGACCCATCCAATGTGCTCTGTCATTCATCAGCTACTGGGGCCCATAGAGCTGGGACCATCAAGGTAATATTGGTGTTATAAACAATATTATGCCATTGATTTTCATACATATGGATGATAAACTGTTGTGTTAAAGTCTTTCTGTGCCTTCTGATGATCATTGCAGCCTGTGCAGGAGATAAGATCACAAATTACATATTTGAGAGTAAAAATGCTTGTGATTAAAAAAAACAGCATAATAGCATAATATAAAGTCCATATAGAAGTGGTCAATACTGTAAAATGTTGATATTGTTGCATAACAGTAAACATTTAATGAAAAATAAAATAACAGGCTGTAGCCATTAGATTAAATCTTTTCAGTTTACACAGTAACCACAGTGTTTGTGGTGTTAACGAATATTACCTCGATTAAAGGTATTTTTGTGCGACATAAACCACGTTTATAATGTCCCACAGCGCCCCCTACTGCTCAGTCTAGCTCCCTGCTCTCCGCTCTGTTACAATAGGTGTGTAACTTAAACGGGGATGAAAATGGTGACAAGGCGGCGCCATCGCTGCTGCGCCGGAGATCAGGACCAGAAATTCGACGACGTCGAAGTTGGACGTGACATAGGTTTAGACATAAAACGCTGTGATACCACGTGCACAGATATGGTTGTCTCTGTGGCGCAATCGGTTAGCGCGTTCGGCTGTTAACCGAAAGGTTGGTGGTTCGAGCCCACCCAGGGACGACGCGCGCTTTTATCCAGCGGTCATACGTTTTACTTTAAGTCGAGGTTTGTCCTGCAGCAGCTTGATCGCGGTTTTGGAGGCATCGTGGGAAAGTTGGTTTGGCTGCATCAGTTCACTGCGTGGTGCATTTTCTAACCACATTAGTGTAGAGAGTGTTTCTGTGTGAGGATGGTTCACTGGCTACAAAGCGAGCACAGTTAGGAAATCCAACCGTTCCTGTGTAGTTCAGTCAATGAAGCACGATTAATACTAAGTGTCATTATTAAAGACGTTTTTTTCTGATTTCAGCAGAAGGAACAACACAATTTCACAGAATCACATTGAACTCAGACCAGTGGCTGCAGCAGCTGCATTTGGTAGAAAGACGCATTAGCCACACATTCGTCATAAGTATAAGGCTAATAAACATCTGCATTTATTACTGTGGTAGAAATAAAATGTTTCCACAAATGGTCAAAAAGCAATTTAAGATACTAAATTACTGCGTTCTTCAATTTTTTATTTCCAAACCATCATGACAAAAGCTTAAAGTCTGAAACAGAGCTGGCGCCGCTGTTTACGGGCGTTTCTAAAACAGGACACTGCATATGCAAAGATGACACTGTAGAGGTTCAAACAATCACGTTAGCGTGGTCTAAAGACCGAAGCAGCCGTTTTGCTCTTCATCTTGAATGAATTCTTCTACAGACACTCTCAGGGCCCACGGCAACTAGTGTTGATCACAGCTCAAGGTAACATGCTGGCAGAAAGCAGAACATGCTGCTAAAGCCCTGAATGCATCACAGCAACACGTCTATGTAGATCCTAAATATCTATGTGGTTTCTTAAGAGGTGAAGATTATTCGGACTGGACCAAACTATCAGTAAAACCTGTGTGATGACTTTTACTCTTTAGTTACTGTAACATTAATGATTGAAATCATGGATTTTTAATAGCGTAATATATCCTATCCTATGTGTCCACACGTAGTTACTTTTTAGATTTACTAGCTGAAATATTATAGACAAGCAGCTGAAACATCCCATCAGTGACTCTGCTCTTCACATTTGATCTTTGGTGTCAATATTCAGATCTGCAGTTCAACTTGTGTTTCCATGCCTTAGACTAATAAGAGAGATATGAACACACCGGTTCGCTTCGCGTGGCGATGCACGTGGACCCGCTCCAGCCTTCGTTATACTAAAGCTGCTACGGGTAACTACAAAGCTGCAGTGTTGATGCTTTCCCTTAATGCACGGGCTCATTTTGTTGTACAGATGTTTCAGCATCACCGGTGAGTTGAACAAAAACAAGGCCCCTAACTGACCTCGCTGATACTGCTTTGCTTTTTTATGTTTGTTTTCATGTGTCTTATACAAAAAGTCATACTTGTGAAAAACTACAAGCACCAGTACTCGATATTAAACGTCTAGCAATGTGAAGCACTTACCTTAAAGTTAGTTTATTGCATTGAATTGAATGTGTTGAAAGCAGCACGAAGCGTCACATTAGACTCAACAAGCGTTAACATGTATGTGCTGCCGCTGCTGCTGCTGCTGCTGCTGAGGCCAAAACCTGCAACGTGTTGGAAAGAGAAGCACAGACGCAGCTACGCAGACGTGGAGCAACCGTCCTGCAGCTGAGGTGGTCCTTGTGCTTGAAGAGGGCAGGGACCAGCTCCATGTTGCCTTGTTGACTCCCTGCCGTCGTGTCTTGCGTCCACGCTCGGTCGGCGGACTGCGTTTCTGTTCCCTACTTGTCGATGAGTTTGAACAAGCTCTGGCGGAGGTCATTGAGGTCAAAGATCTTGATGTCCAGAATTTCGATGGCCCTCTGGATCTCAGCGTCCATGCGGTCTCGTTCCTCCAGAGAGTTACTGAGGTTCTGCTCTGTGTTCTGGATGCGCCGCTCCATCTCTGCATTGCGCATCTCCATCTCCTACAGAGGGGGAAAGTCAAAGGAGAGTGTGGGTCTGATGTCAGCTTAAATCCTAATTACGACTAACCTCATTTCAAAAATCACACTCCTACCCGTAACCTGTGCATGGCTTCATCCCTGACGTGCTCCATCTCATGGTACTCTGCTTTCTTGCTTTGTAAAATGTGGATTTCCTGCATGAGAATTAAAGTTATATTTGAGTTTGAGCTGCCAAACCATGAATTGTGATGAACGCTGCAGCCGACAAACGAAGTGCTAAAATTCCACACCTCGTCCTTGGCCTTCAGCAGGGCCTCCAGCTCCTCCAGGGACTGGGTCAGCTCATCTTTCAGCAGGTCACTGGGGCCTTGGCTTCCATGCGCCTCTAAATCTGCCACCTTAGAACACACACACACACACACACACACACACACACACACACACACACACACACACACACCCCACACACACACACACACACACACACACACACACAGCAGTGCACTGAAGCCCCAGCCCAGATTCATGTAGGTAATAGTAGGCAGACCATCATGCAGAGCAGCGTTTGAGCTGTAATTAGCGATTGTGGTGCCGTGGTGTCTCCTCCTAAATAAGTGACCTACATGTAAATTAGAATTAAGATGATTGTGAAGAGAAAGTCTGCTTTGATCAAACCAAACCTGATGTCTAAGAGACAGCGTCATAGCAGGATCATCCACATCAAGACAGAGATTTCATTCATCGTTGCATAAGAGAATATTAAGTAAATATAAGGCAGTGAGAGAAAAAAGAGCAGATGCCTGCTCCTTCTGGTGATTTTTCATTTTCTCCTAACTGGGGCATTGTAAGTAGGATATTGCTGCCCTACAAACCCCTCTTCCTTTCACACCACCCCAGAGACTTGAACCATTTTCAGCCACCTGGTTCCTTTCCTCAGAAGGAACAAGAAATTGGTCTAAAGGCGACCGGGTTCTCAGTTGTCTGGATTCAGTTGGACAGAAATGACTGCAACCGCTTGTGATACAAGCAAAGCGCTAGATTGAAGAGCAGTAATCAGATCTGTGAGGATGGATGTTGACGTCCCACTGGGAAGCTTGGGCATCTACGTTCCGGGACACAAAAGGTGATTCAAGAGCCTCCAGAGCATCAGAGTGACTCAACCCTGCAACATTTGTTCCACAACTCACTTCAGAATCAACAAGAGACAAAAGACTTCGATGGAACTACTGAGCATTAAGGTTCGTGTTTCTACTAAGGTCGAGCGCTCGTGTTCACCTGTTCTCGCAGCCTCTCCGTCTCCTCCTGATACGCCGCCAGCTGCTTCTTCCACTGCTCCACGTTGGCGTTGGCCTCGTGCAAGGCCGCCACCAGCTTGGAGTTGCTGTCCTGCAGCGTGAAGAGCTCCGCTTCCAGGTTCATCTCGCAAATGGACCTGAAAAACACACTCACACGACAGGAACAAGAAAACTGCGTCACACGCTCACGCGGGGTCCTGCAAACTCATCATCCAGAGCAACTACCACATGTGTTTTAGTCAGTGCCATAACGCAGACGTCCTCGGTAAAACAGGTTGTACAGTCTGAAGAACAGATGAGGAGAAGTCTCTCCTCATCTGCAAACACCCGTCACCATGGCAACGATTCAGAAAAGCTTTGTGCGATTCTAAATGGACTGTAGGGTATTAAACACTGTGGGCGGCTCAAAGGCCTGAAAGGATGGTTACAGGCCTTGTTTGATAAAACGCATGAGTCAACAGCTCCACAGTGGGCCCTTCCTTTCCTAGACAGCTCAACCAGCCCAACAACGTGAAAGTGTAATTAACACACAATAAGCTTAACGGAAGTAAGTAACCAAATATAAATGAACCATTTCAAGTAAATACTGCCTTTTTTCGAGGTGTGTGTTCTGGGGAGCGTGTGCATAGATCCATTACCCCTCAGAGAGCATCTTCTTAATGCGCTCCTTCTCAGAGGACAGCGTGATGTCCGCGCTCTGGCTGCGGAACAGCTTGTCCTCCGGCCCATTCACGCACACGACCGGCGGAGACTGGAGTTCATCCGAGAGGTCCTGAGGAACACATCAGTAAACGGCCTCTCCTCATAAAACACACAGCTTCCTCACACAACCAGGCGGAGGAGACGCAGCTCAAGAGATGTGGGAATCTAAGCCCAATGAAGAATGAAAGAATAGACGGAAATAAACCAGAGGATAAAACACTAAGACTCACCTGTGAGAACTACGGGAGGGATCCACCACAGAAGAGACAAAGAAAACACAAAGAAAGTGTCCGTTACGGGCTTTTGCACATGTCACAGTCACAACCCTATTTAGCTACGTGACCCTTTATGCAGCTCAGCGCTACCATTATTTGACACACTCTCTCCGCTGTTCTCATTAAATCGATAAGGACTGACAGAGTGGGATCTGTTCCGTCACACAGCTGAAAGGAAACGGATATTGCTCATGACTAAGCGGATGGAACCGACGGGTAATTATTCTCTATTGATCAGAAGGCTATATTTTCATCATTGCATCGTTTGAGAAGGCAGCTCCTTGGTGGCAGCGGATGAGGTGCACTGCTGGGCTGCGTGGGATAATTTTACCATCGTCCTAGTTTTCCTCACTTTTACTTCCCTCAGAGGGAGGTGACCCAGCTCATCTTTCTCTCCCCGTCTCTCTGTTAAACTGCAGAGCTTCTCTCTAGTGCAGCTACAGGCGCATTTATCTGACCTTGGCTCGCGCACACAAGCTCTCCTCAATCTTAAAATGCAGACAACGCATCGCCGGGTGTCTCAGGCTGACCCTGTGTGCCTGACACCTACTTTCACGGTGTCTGTCGAGGAGCTCACCTGAGGAGCGGCGATGGTGAGCGCCGTGTTGGCCAGATCTTTATCCTGCGACTTTTCGCGCGCCAGGCGAGCCGCATCCTTCACCTCCTTAAACTTCTCAGAGAACTTTTCAAAAGAGCGCAATATTTAGCATTTTATGCGATTTGAAGCTCTATTTATCAAGAAACAAATTAAGATTAAATGTAATTAAATTTTGTTTCAGGTGAGGTTTGGGAGCAAATGACATGTGCTTTACATGTGTTCAGTTGACTTTGGTGTAATTTACCTGGTGCAGCTGTTGCTCTGTAGCAAATCCCAGACCATAGACTGTGTTGGCCCTGCTGTCAGCCCACTGACCGAACTTCTGGGATGTTTTGGTGAACGTCATGCTGGGTGTAACAGTGCAATTGATAATAGCCTACATAGGAACAACACAGAGGATTATGGGAACTGTAGTTCAGAGAAAACCAACATGAGCAGGTATTATTCCTCACTGGAGAGACAGAAGGTGATGCCTAATATGAGAATATATATATTTGAGTCTGCTTGTTTATTCTGTATTCGAGGGGACAACCGACAACATCTGCATGTGAAGCATTAACTCTGATGGGAATCGGTTGTTCTCAGGCACATCACAAGCTCTTTTTGCTCACATTAAAATGAGAAGAGAGGCAAACAAGAATGTGTCGGAGACGAGCAGCTGGTCACATACAGAACCTCAGCACATCACACAGGTTCCTCTTTCCCCCCTCAGACAAAAAGATATCACAGCACATCTATTTATAAACCTTTTTTACGTCACCTTCAGCCTTACAATAATGGAACTGATTTAAAACCCCAGCGTTGCAGGGCAGTGGCAGCTTAGGAGGAAGCTCGTTCCTTCTTTCCAGTCCAACAAATGATTACGTGGACGCCTCGCTCTGCATTTCTGCACTGACTTCTTTGACATAACATGTTGGACAGTAGCGGCAGCGCAGATTACGTGGCAGCCAGACACCAGTCGTGGCAGGATTGGGCTGCTCAACGACCGACTGGCGCCCTGCACTGGCCTGTGGTAGGTTGAAATGTGGGTCAGAGTAGAGGTGCTAAGAAGAGATCAGATAGACCTCCGCCCCCCCGGCCCACGTTCCCAGCGACGTGTCCTCGTCCTCGTAATCTAAAGCCACTCGCTCTGGCTACTCATTTAGAGGCTACGGTTTGGTTTGTTGCATAATTCTTTTTCCAATAAACGTAAATTGCTTGTCCTTATAGTTTTGGATAAACAGGAATGATATATTGACCTTTTGCATATTCTATTATTCCATTTACACATTTGCAGACATTCATATAACATTTCTGTTTTTACTGTAGTCTCTTCTCCTTCACCTTAGTCCCGCCCACGCTGATGATGCGATAGACGCTCCGGTTGGCATCATAGAAGAAGGACACAGTGACGGCATGCTTGCTGGCTGGGATCCAGTTCCTCTTGGTGGCAGGGTCGATCTGGAAAACATGGGCCCGTGCGCTGAAGATCGGCTGCTCCCTGGAGACCAAAACAAAGAAACACTGAAAGAACACTAATCTCTCCACAGACTGCAGGACTATCAAAGCCATTACTGTTTGTAGTCAGGTTTGGTTATACGGGGGGAAAGCCTTTATTTATCTGCCGCCCAGGGTCAGGCATTGCTGCTGCTTTGTCACAGCCTTACAGGGTTGTGTCTCTGAAGAATGATGTTGACTAAAATGCTCTGATCCGTCTCCCAGGCCGTTCACCCTCCACCCTCTGCTCCTGGTTAGCAGAGCCGTATCCTGGATACGAGGTAAATATATCCAAGCAACAAAGTGTTGTAGTGGTTCGGACCACTGTCACGAGGGATGAACAGGTTTCTTCATACTCTAGCTCCCTTCTTCCTTCGCTGGAGTCACGCTGAGAATACATTTCTAGCCAATAATTAGCTTTGTAAACAAGCTTCATGTAAAAAAAAAAAACAAAAAAAAAACAAAAGTAGCAGCGTGCCACTATCTGAGCCTGGCTGAACCTGTGCGGCTTAATCTTTATCTCATAAAAAGGTAAAAGCCGGGACTCTTCCTCGATGCAGTACTGCGTGGTCAACTGCAGAGGCCTTTCCTAACAGTCGTCTTATATACAGTACTTTTATATCTGACCCCATTAGTGACACACAAATCCAGTAACGAGCACACGGGGAGCGTTACGCCTCCTGTCTCACATATACACAGATGTGAGGAGTTGATATGAACAGCGGCATCGTGACGACACAACCCTGGAGCTCTACTCGTCTCACAGCAATCCTGTTGTCAGTCAACATACAGCATGCGATTCTTGAATGACCTTTAAATCACGATGCCGTTGGGACACACTCTTAAACTGTGTGTGTGTGTGTGTGTTCTGTGAATTGGACAGTTGACCTAAGTCGTCTAAATCTCTTCAGTTGCTCGATCTCCATCCTCAGCAGATGGATGTGGCCTCTAAGCACAACAAAGCCCCGTAGTGATTGGTTAGAGGTCAGTGCTGCACCTCAGAATGAATAACCCCACTAATTCCTGCCACGACCTACAGCGTCCGCAATCTGCTCCGCTTGGTTTCTTGCCGTTACCCTCTGATCTGGCATCGAGACCTTTGAAAACAAATGTTTGACACGAGGAAAAACTAATTTACTGCTGTTGATATCTTCATGACTTTGAACCCTCCAGTGCACCTGGCGTTATGAAGAAGTTGACACTGGCCTCTATGAAGCCTCTAAAGACGCTGTCGCATATGCGGCATTTCACAGAAAACAGCCTCACAACTGAATATTACAGCGAAGCCTTGGTTATTACGCGCATATTTAACACACCTGTCAGAAATTGGCCTCTTCTCAAACTAGTGCCTTTACTTTCTACTACATGTTTGCTGCTTCTTCTTCTTTTTATTACCCACCATCTTTAGCAACAGCATAAACACAGAATTATGGATCAAATAATCTAAAAACTCTGGAGCCACATAGGCAACGAACCATTAGAGCGACTTAATTCAACAGATACATCAAATGTTCCTCTTGTGTTTGCAGGGTAGAAAAACCAGAACATTGCTCCAGATGTGCTGCAGAGGATGAGCTATTTGGGTCAGATGGTCCAGGACTCGCATTTCCAACACTGGTCACTGACAGGTCAGGTTTAATATGAGCAGCACAAGGTCACAACAAGACGTGGACGTGGCGCATGAGCTGCTCAGTGACTTACCTCTCTCTGTGGTGGGGAAACATCTTACAAGGTGACGGAGATTCCTTCTCTGCAAAACAACACAGAAGCAGCTGAAGCAGAGCATCCACCAGCCCAAACAGCCCAAACAGTGATTTTAAAGACGCCTCTCTTCGCAGCGCTTCTACACCAAACTTCTCGCTTTCATTTTCCTTCCAGAGCCTAATTTCCCCGCAGGGACCGCAGAGCAGCCACACTCACCCCATGTCGGTGCAAAACCCTGCGAGGCTGTTATCTAACAGTGCCGCCGTCCCACTAAAGTCTCCTTCCTTTCGCGGTACCGGGGGCTTCTTTCCTCGGTAATTCTCCAGGGGGGCGGATGGTTTACTGCAAGGCTCCGCACCCAGCACCGCCTGCCGCCAGCGCCGTCCGGTCCCCGGTCACGCAGCGGCTCCGCGGCGCCGACCGCCTCCTCACAGCCCGGACGAGGCGGAGAGGCTGACCCCGGTCCCGTGCGAGCCCATCGAGAACCAGAGGCAGATGCGGGAGGTCTGGTCGTCGTCGTCCCTGCTCGGCACCGGCTCCAGCAACAGTCGAGTTCCACCTGCTGGCTCCGCTACAGCTGCGCCGGAGACGCGTGTGTGCGGTCCGCAACCTGGATCCCAAGTCCCGGAGGAGAAGCCATGGCCTAAAAACACGTCATAGTCATACTACAGCCCATTTACACTCGGGAGCTAAATATATTATAGCACCGGGTACTTTTATAACTTTTCTCCAGCAGAGTTCTGCTGATTTAACAAAGCTACAAATGGTGAAGACGCAAAAGGAAGCAAACCTTTGGAGAATCTGAATTTTATTATCTACGACCATCAACAAGTGGACAGAAATAAGTTAAATAAAGATAACAGAGCAAAATAAGAGGCAAACATCCAACTCAAAGTTACACCACATGTGAAAATTATATGTACTGTAGTAGGAGGTTAGTATCTAGCTACTAATACAGAGGTTGTAACAGATCACAGAGGGCAGAAATACTGAGGTTTTGTCCTACAGAATGGTTTCAGTTGCACTTTTAGTTCCTACTGTAATTGAGAAAAAATAAATAAACACAAACCTTCAAACTTCCTCCAGCTCATCTGTAAACCTGACACTCCGTATACAGACACATCCTAAGAATCAGAACTAAGTGACTATGTAGTTTTACATGAAAAAGAAGGTCGAGCACACAAAGGAAGCACGACGTGCAAACAAACTGAACACAAACACAACTTAAAGTAGGACAGTTAAATAACAAAACAACGCCACAAAGTCTGGGATTCACACGACACACTACAATCATTTCATGCTTTTCTAGAAGCTCTAGGCTTTGAGACAACGTAAAACAATACACCAGAGAAAGAAAACAGCTTTCTCCGTACTTCACACATGTTACATACATGTTTGAATGTTAGGGCATAATCCCTACTGTAGTACATGTATACCGTATAATCTAACTACACTCATTCTTACATATGTCTCAAAGCATCTTTCTAATGTCAGCTCATTTGTTGTCACATTGGACCTCTGAAGGTTTCACTCTTGCCCTCATGAATGAGGTCTTTCCTCACACTCAAAGTGTACGTAAGTGAGCTGATTATGTGGCTGCTCTTAGACATGTGAGGGGAGGCTCTTTGGAGAGCGCTGCTCTCTTTTTTTAGCTTCTTTGATACATTTAACTGCATGTGAATATTAGCTGCTAGCTTCAGCGTCAGCAGGTGGGTTCCCGCAGTTATACACTGGTCTCTGGGGTGAACCCTCCATCCTCCTAAGGTCTGGAGACGCGCTTACATTTTTAAAGAGCCTCTGCAGACCACTTGAGAAAGCTTGGTCTAGCCAACTACGCTAGCTTACGTCACCGAAAGCCTCAATGAAAAGTTTCCAACTCAAAGCTGAGAAAGAAAAGTCGATTATCTGAGGCCTTGAGATCCACACTCAACATTTTAACTCTGAGGCGCTACACCACAAGCCCTTTAGTGTTCACTCAAATAGCCACACTCTCTCTTCTGGATGCTTAGAGGTGATCAAATGCACAGCCTTGATTTAAGCGAAGAGTTTAAAAAAAGTTGCCATGTCAACCGCGTCAAGAGTCGTGTCCACTTGTTTCCTTTGCCTCTCCAAGTCACAGAAGACGTCCTGTTGAGTTTGCCTAGAGGACTTGTGTGAGACGCCTCTTCTTCGTCTTTCTCAACTTTTGGAGCAAGATTCCCAACCAAACTGCCTGGAGACCTGAGGGTTCGGGGCCACACGAGGGACAAGATGACACGGTCGCCCCTCTCGCTCTCTTCCACCCTCTTCCTTGACCTGCTGAAGGTCTTGTTTCTCCAACTGCGCTGCTTTGGCGATAACCGCTTTCTTCTTCGCCATGTCTTCACGTGAGCAGCAGTGCGTTCTCTCCTCCCCGATCCTTTCTCTTTCCTCTTGCTCGCTTCCTGTCCAGCTCTACTCCCAGTTTTGCTCTCACTCTTGTGATTGGTTGGTTTCTCTCGGTCTTTCCTGTTACTTTCACACAGTGGTGCTTCGGTTGTAGCAGTGGAAAACGGGTACTCTTGTTTGTTCTTATTTGTTTTTACCCAGATTAAAATACCAATGAACTAAGCGTCACACTGGCTTAGCTCCTTGCCATCAACCTGTAGTACAAAAACAAAGCGTAGTCACACGCAAAGTATTGTTATGAGTAGGATCAGTTAGAGGAGTTCCTTACAGTCTAGTACTGGGACAGTCCAGTCACACCACCATGTTGGTAAGCCCGCTCCCCTTGGTAGGTGGAGTCCTGGGACAAAGCCACATCAATCTGGGATTTGAACTCATCTCCTAGGTAACTGTCCTGTAAGAAGACAAAAATCAAAAGAGACAAGTCAGTCAGTCAGAATGTATATAGCGTTAAACAATACTACATATTTACTACAAACTCTTGGATTTATGTGCAAATAGCTCAGAAATTAGACTCTAGAACCAAGGCGAATCAACAGATACAAAAAGTATGTATGTTAATGTGTATTATAAAAAGAACCTGGGAGAGTTCAGGCTGAGAGAGCCCAGGCTGACTCATCTGTGACGGCTGGCTCATATTGATGTAGCCCTGTGTCAGAGGCCCCTGGGAAAACGGTTGAGAGACGAGGTCCTGGCTGGCCTGGCTGCCGCTCATGTGCCCACGGTCCGCTCCTCCAGCCCCTCCACCGTGGTTCCCTGTGTTGCCTCGGTTTCTTTGACGGCCACCTCGGGTCCCGCTGCCTCCTCCGCCTCCGGCCTTGCCCTTCATACCTCCACCACGACCTGGAGAAAAGTTCACTTGAGGATCACATTTTGCACAAAGATAATAAAGAATGGCTGTTTCGCTTCACATCTTTCTCACCTGCACTGGGCCCGTTCACCTGTCCCATGTACCCAGGAGGTATGGGTGGCATCACAAGGTTAAATGGGATGGGGATGTTCATGGAAGTCATGGGACTGGGACCTGTGCCAATCATACCGATCTGGTCATGGGTCTGGAAATACATGTTGGATGTACGCCCTGTAGGAAAAAGCACAAACAAATTTTTATTGATTTGAAATTGTTTGGTTGTGTGCACGGCTAATTACGTCTCACGTGACAGTTTCCAAAGCAGACGCAGCACGTGTCCATGTTGGCAATGGAGTTAATTGGTAAGAAATGGTCCAACATTAATAATCACCATTGCTGCTGCAGTCATAAACAGATCCAGGAATAAGGGCCTCCCTGGCATCGTACATAGCTGTGCTCATGAATCGCCCGCCCTGTGAAGTTCAAAAACAAACTGTAATTGTCAAGTTCATTTTTTTTTTACGCTACAACCCATTAATTCCTACGTGTACATTGATTTATTATGCTGTTCTCCTTAAACGTCTCATTCTAGGTGCACTGGCAAAACTTAAATTAGATTCTACATCCTTCACATGCCCCAACAGAAAACAAATCCCTCACGACCCAGTTAAGAAAGCCTGAAGTCAGCTTTCTACGTGTGCCATGTGTTCAACACAGACACAGTAACTAAACTCACAGGGTTGATGGTGTTGACCAACTTGCGCGGCTTGCTGAACTGCATGAGGCTCTCCCTGAGGTTATTGAGGGGGCCTTCGACCAGGACCTTCTGTTCCTTGTAGTAGTTCAGCAGGTGGTTCCACAGGGGCTGTTTGGATAAGGCCTTGGGATTCCCCACAATGATCACACCATACCTACGTGACAGCAGAGGAACATTATCACCAGTGACTCACGAGGTAATACAAGCAAAGATGAAACGAGTTTTACCTGGCCCTCGTAAGCGCAACATTCAGACGCCTGGGATCATTGAGGAAGCCAATGCCTTGGTGCTCATTGGCTCTTACACAGGACAGTATGATGAAATCTTTCTCTCGGCCCTGAAATGCATCCACGCTGGCTATTTCCACCTCCTACAAATAGTACAAAGACAATTAGTAGGAAAGACTTTGCAAATGAGTGTTGAGTAGCAGAGAGAACATGTAAACTCAGTGCCACCATGTCCAATACGAGTGTCCCTTTACCTGGTAGAGTTTGGTATGCAGGGAGCCACTGAACTGCATATACTGGACCAGGTAGGACCTCTGTCCCTCATAGGGAGTAATGATGCCAATCTGATCAGGCTTTGCTCCAGCCTTTAGCAACCTTGTGGTGATTTTTTCCACATTAGCTGCTTCGGTCCTGCAGAAACCATTTATCATTATATAATTTCTTCTAATACCCACACGTATTAAACACATATATTTAGAGAAAGCATTGTGACATTTCTTGAGGTGTATGGTGACTACATGTAATAGAAGCATTAGTAGAAGAGTTGCTGAACTGTTAAACGTGGAGCACATTAGGCATTATGAGATCTGCTCCTTAATAAACATATTAGGTCAACTTTAAACCTGTTGAGATAGGATGTTCCAGAGCTGGCAATTTCTTCTTGGCCTTGCGTGACGTAAAAGAACATCGGCTTGTCAGGCTGCGGCCACTGGAAGTCAAAGCCTTTTTTCACACGGTCCGCTGTAGAAAGAGAAGATGATGATCCACAGTTGTACAAACTAATAAATATCTCACACATATAATTCAGAGAGAAGCCAGAAATGGGGATTACAGACGGAAAAAACAGATGCAAGTAGTCTGATGTAGAAACCGTTTTAAGGGTTCACCTAAACCTATTGAATTCACTATTAATCATTTATTATCAATGACTTGCTAATTCTTTGGTTTAATCAACAATGATCATAATTTTGTTAGAAATACTAAATCATAACATGAACTCGTTATGAAGAAATTGTTTCGCACCTTTACCTTTTGACAGTTACTCTTCATAAACGGCCTTTAAGATGCATGGTAGGTCTAATCAGGAAAAGTCCTGTTTACTATATGTACTGCATTTCAAGTTCAAGTGGAGCTTTTTGGGCTCTGACTGTTTGCAAACCATAGATGTGTCCTGTTGAAATTTGCTGAATGGCTTTAGAACTAGTTCAAACTAAGTTCTAGACATTTAGCTGCGCTACCATCACTACTCTCCTCTTATCGTCTTACCAGCAGTGACTCCGTTCTGCAGAGAGCCTTCGTAGAAGATGTTGGAGGGGAAGGCACTGAGGGCTGGGTGCATGCGGTACTGGACCTGCAGGCGGATCGGCCGGATCCCCAAAACAACCAGACGCTCAAACAGAGACTGTGACAGACCTGCTTTAGCAGCCTTTTTGCACATCACCACAGGCCCCAGCTGGCAATGATCACCCACCAAAATCAACTGGAAGAAAAAAAAAGAAGAAGAAAGAAAATTAAGAAAAGCAGACATCCAGAAATCCATGTATCCTAAATATGAGACACAACAAAGTGGTGACACCTTAGAATCATTTCAATGTAATATTACTCATAAAACTCCAACCTGCTTGGCACCTAGAACAACTGGCACCATACACTCTGGTTCAGTGGCCTGAGTGCTTTCATCAATCAGAATTGAGCGAAACTGCATCTTGGCCAGACGAGGGTCCCCTGCTCCAACACAAGTGCAGCAAATCACGTCCGCGTTCTGGAAAAGACAGAAGAAATAATATTACATACATATATACAATGTAATAACAGAACGTGACACTGACTCACACCCTCTTGCTCTTTCAGAGAAGTATAAAAACTAGACAATAACCATAAAATCTAAATCGGTGCCTAGCGCTGTCAGGGAGACGCACCATAAGCAGCTCCCTCTCAGCTGTGCGTCTCAGAGCTCGGTAGCGTTTCTCGTCTGAGGAGGACAGCTCTCCGGTCTCATCCTTCAGCTGTTGGAGCTTCTGGAGCTCTGGCATGCTGCAGGTAGGTTCAACAAAAAAGAAGAATCTGTGTTGTGCTTGAGAGCAATGATCTCTATCTCTAACAGACTGTAATGTTTAATGGTCCAAAACTGAGGTGTGATGAGATTGCACGGAACGTAATCAAGGGGATTTATTTTTACAAGGGATTTATTTTTTATTTATTTATCTTTTACTGCAGATTAATGATTAGAATGATTAATTAATCATACTCAAAAAGTTGAACTGAAGTGATATTGATTACATAGTGGTCAATCAAATCAGAACACCAATGCATTTATTTGCACTTCCCCTGTGTTGCATTACAGTAAATTAGTAGCTCAAACTCAATGTTGCGGTCTCAGTTTGCTAAATATTAATAAAACATATTATATTATATTGAGGAGCAAGCTGATCATTAATCACTGCGAGTTATACCTGTCCATGTTTCGGGTCTGGTTGTGCAGAGCCAAAAAAGAAACCGGTGAGTCAATAGCCTCCCTGCTCTTGGCACACAGCCTCACCACCTTGAGTCCGGTCTGGTGGATCTTTTCTGTTAGCTGGTCGACCGCAATGTTACTGGGAGCACATACCAGCACCGGTCTGAGGGACACACGTTATAGAATGCTCTTAGGAACCACAGTACACAAAGAAGCTGTAGTCATTAAAGGAAATCAATCAGCATAAAACTATCAAGCGGTTATATATAATTACTAACACAACGAGGCCTGCACATAAAACACAGTGAACACATTCCCATGTCTTACCCGTTACCCTGTCTAGCCAGATGGTAGACAATTGTGGCAGAGGTTACAGTCTTGCCCGTGCCAGGAGGACCCTGGATTAGACTGAGCGGACGCTGCAGCACTGTCTTAACAGCATACACCTGCAATACCAAAACATCAGTGTGTGTTTTTCTGTGATTTAAGAGCTGCTCATTGATGATGCTCCATCAGCAAAGTCTGTTAAAAATCAGAAAATGGAGCCTGAAGAAAATCACAAATTACCTGAGAGTGGTTGAGATCAGGTAGGCCCTGAGCAGTGAAGCGTTTGGGCAGCTGGCACTTTATGACCACATCCTCTACCTCGTGTCCTAGCAGTTTATGGTAAATGTAACCAGACACGGATGTCTCATCAACAGCAAAGGTCTTGAGAGCACTTTGCATCCTGCATAATGGAGACAGGGACACTGAAACAATGGTCTGAACTGCCTTAACAAAGCAAGACAAAGAATTGACTTAAGCAGGTTCAACTGATAAAAAGAACGTTCAATTAAAACATTTGTTAGAACGTTTGATTAAATTAAACACAGAGAACGTTGTTTCGCCAGGTTTCAACTAGTGTGCACAGACTATGAAAGTAAAAAAAGTAAAAATAAGTATGTTTTACCTGTCAAAGGACGTAGACTTCCATACAAAGTCCACCTGAAAGTTATGTGGGATCTCCACTGGAGCCCCAGCACTGCTCCTTAACTCTATGGCAATCTCATCACCATAGTCTGGTACAATAGGTCAAGGAAGACCAGAACCTATCTTGTAGTTATCGTCAGATCTGTGCAAATACTTCAGCTTTAGTATCAGTTGAGATTAGTTTTGTTAAACCAAACCTTTGCTGCATATCAGCAGTATCATCAGCATTTTAAGATGGATTCTGCAACATCCAACAATGGTTTGTAACTAACAGCTGCTGTGTCAGCTAGTGTGTAAACCATTTGTCAGAGATTGTGTCCAAAAACCACTGGGGGGAGAGGAGACATTGGCAATTGTTGTTGTAGTTTACACAGCCGCCACTAGATGTTACTAAACACCCATATTTTATGGGTGGGACGTTTTTGTTCATTTACAGTGAATGAAGAGTCAGGCCCGATATTATGTGTATGTTTGTTGTAAGAACCATAAGGATACTGTCGGGGACTTTAATGACATGTCCAATGCTTTTCCATGGA
The DNA here is from genome assembly GCA_030770545.1 of Macropodus opercularis. Taxonomy (NCBI): domain Eukaryota; kingdom Metazoa; phylum Chordata; class Actinopteri; order Anabantiformes; family Osphronemidae; genus Macropodus; species Macropodus opercularis. Next base: position 6,412,786 of record CM061105.1, read on the forward strand.
GGAGCCAGGTCTCCTTTGTATCTCAGGCAAATTTCATCCCCCTGCATCAGTCGCATATCTAGAGGACAGAGAACAACAGTGACAGCTTTGTAGTACACGTTATTCATGGCATGACAAGCACTACATTTAACAATAGCCAGCTACAATGATTCATTTCAAGAAGAACGATTTTACATCATACAGCATGGAAAGTGAAAGCAAAGCAGAAGAAGACTGAAGACTGGACTGTTATGACTACACAGAAATACCTGAATCGGTCTTGGGAAGAGTAAAATACGCAATCCTCTTTTTATTCAGCCCCAAGTCCCATCTGACCGTAATGTTGTCTTGAGTCTGTTAACAAGCAACAAAGTTGAAATAAATTAAACTAATTAATAGCCAACGCACTCAACTTTTTAACGTAGCCTATATGAGAGTATACAGAAAAACAATACACATTTTTTATTTTGTTTACCTGAGACTCTTTGAGTTTCTTATCATAGTCAGCTTCCAGCTTCACAAGAGGACCGAAGATGTTCTGGTACTGATAGGCATCCTCATAGCGGAGCAGGACATGTTGGGGCTCCTCATCCACACCAGGCTTCTCCAGGTCCTCCAAGGTTGCAGTGGGATTGTCCTGCCAGAAAGAAAAATGAAAATAATAATAACTAAATCTAATAAAACTGCCCAAATAATGCTGTTTTCAAACACAATGGAAACTATAGATGGTTAATTTAAACAGGGCATGAAACAAAACAAATAGCAGTGCAAGAAACTACTCAGCAAACATGCAGCTATTCCCATCACCTCCATCCATATTGTACAAATACTTGTATGGCTATCTATTTGTATAAGACCAGGATCTGTGAAAAGCAAACTATGTGGGTTTGGATTGTGTACATAGTATAACGCAAGGTTTGTTATACTGACAGCACCTTCCAAAGCTCCTCCAGCTTGTTGATCTGCTGGGCCGTGATCTGGCGGGCTCTCAGCTGCTCCTGCTCCGAGGGGATTTTGACCAGCCAGGACAGGAAGCAGCGGTCCTGAATGAGAGGCTGCCACTGTGAGCTGTCCCAGTTGATGTCCTTCAGGCTGCTCTGGCTGGCACATGGCTGCCTGTTTTATAATCAAAGTTAAACGGAAAGTCTGAAATTCCGAAAAGCCTCAACAGCTTGGAGATCACGGCGTATAGCCATAAAAGCACGGTCACCTGCATAGTAACACCACTACTGAATCAGCCTTGGCAGGGATGAAGCCCAGCAGGAACACGTTGCGACAGCCACAGTTGTAGCACTCCAGAACCGTTTCCCCCAGAGGTCCATCCTTATGCAGGGTCACCTCCTTAGACTTCGCTCTCACCAGGTGGTTTACAATGTGGCTAAAAGCAACGGGAATGATAATTAATGCAAATGAACACAGTTATGCATACAGCAATGGTGGCTACACTAGCAGAACATCTTCACACCAACAATAGGAACAACACGTAGAGACAGTTTCATTTTGTTCAGACTTAAACAAAACATGTTTACTACAGAAACCAGCAATCTCTAAAACACAATGAGAAGATGACATCTTAATTTATGCAAAGGTAATAGTAATACATAATAATGTACTATAGTAATACATAATAATAAATAAGGCAACACATTTTATGCTCAGTGGGAAGTTTAAACAAGCTCCACTCAATCTCAGCGTCGAACATTCCCAATAGAAGGTTTCCAATGGCATAAATCCAAAAAACCTGAACACTGTAATCTTTCAGCCCTCAGTTGATTTTTTACTCCTTTGTTTCTTTCAGAGGAGTTTCCATGGAAAGCAAACACATTAGATTATGCTTTGTATTGAGCATATGTGGAACGTGTTCATGTCTAACCGATTTATGAATCGGAACAAATCCATCTGAGGGTAAAAAAAACACAATGAAAGCAAGGCAAGGCAGCGTTACACACTACTACACTCTCCCCCCGCCCATGTAGCTCCCTAGACCCCCACGGAGCAACAACAAGCATTTGAGTCACTGTAATTTACCTGCCGGATGTGTTTCCACGCCCATTACAGAACCACTTTTTGCTGGTGTTGCAGTAGACCACACAGGCCGGATCGTGAATGCCACAGTAACTAAAACAGACAGAAACAACACGAAGAACAAAACAAGAAATATCACTGGATTAAGCAGACTGAGAACGTGGGACAAATAAATGTGGACAAGAGGCTTTCTCATGCCACAAATGCCATATGTGCTGTACTAAAGAAAAATAAGACAAAAAGTTAAAAAAAATGCGATAATAAAACTTCTTTCATCATTCAGTCCTGAGAAATATAAATAAATATGTTGTCTACTAGTTTTAACTTACAGTGGCTGCTGAAATAAAATCCTACACGTGTTTTTAGGCAGTGATGCTCCATCCAATAAAACAACTTGTTGCTAGTCTGATGTCTGACATATTCATCTGGACTTGTTTGACTGATGGCAGGAAGCTTGCTAGTCCCAGTAACAGCACAGCATCTGTCTGCGGAGAGAGAGGCGGCTGAACGGAACAGACGCCGAGGTAAATTAAGTATGTCCTCCACTGTTAAAGACATGGGTTGTGTGTAGCAACAACAAATAAGAGGAAACACAAAAACCTGCACACCACACACCAGATGCAGTCACTGCTTCCTCTGGGGCAGCAGCCAGCACACTCGTCATGCCGGTTCGATCCGTTACCTGCAGGCGTGTGCTGGAAGGTCCTTGGTGTAGTAGGTGTCCTCCTCATCCTCCTCAAAGTTCAACTCTGCCAGCAGCTGAGTGGCTTTCACCACGGGGTCGTCTCCATTCTGCAGCCCTCCGTCGGGACCGTTCGCCTGGGGAGACACAGGACATGAACTCAGACAACGTGTTGAAACTGCGAAGCGTGACACCAACAGCGGTGATAACCAGGGTGAACTGAAAGACAAAGTGATCATCTGACTGACGCTCCGTGTGTTTAGTAGCTACATGTTGGTGTTAGCAGGTGTAAATATGGGCGTTTGTGGCTCGTCTCATAATGTTATTTTGCTGTGCTTGAACTGTGGGACCCAGCGTTCGTTAGCCAGGCGCGCTAGCCAGTGGCAGGGAGCGGACAGCGTCATGCTAGCGGGACGCAGCCAGCTAACGCTAGCTAACTCACGTTTGTCAACACAGTAAAGGGCAAATGTTGACACCACAGCGAAGCGCAGCACGCACCTGACCGTCTAGCTGACTCTGGGTCTGCCCCTGAGTCTGGGTCTGGCTCGGCAGGGTGAAATCGGTGAAGTCGTACTCGGAGCCCTGGGTGTCCGCTCCCAGCAGCTCCGTCTCCTCTGTGTCCAGGAACGTGAGAGTCTGTGAGCTCGGCCCGTACGCCTCGACACTCATGGTGGAGCCCTCCGTCAAAAGCTATGGAGCCGCCTCCGGGGGAGAATCCACACGCTGCGTCTGTTCAACAGGGAAATTCAGCACGGAGGCAAATTATTCCCGAGAAAAAGACACAAACCCGCCGGTGTGAAAGAGATACAGATAGCCTCGACCGCGGCTGCGTCCCTTCCGCTTCTCATATCCCCCGCTGTTTCCTCGCCTCCCTCACTTCCCCTCGTCTCCTACAGGAAGTCACCTGGAGGAAGCCAGGTTAGGAAAGGAAACAAGGAGCGACAACGGAAATGGGACAGAGTCGTGTGGTCGCAAAACGTCAGAGCTTGGGAAATAAAACTGCAACATGTGTATGAGGTAGCTCGGCTTTTATTTCATAGTCAATTATTTGTATTAGATTGTTTGACAATGTTCAGTGTCCAACCAAAATATTGATCTATGTATCTAAATATAAAGGCAGAGAGTGGATTGACTTTATGGTTCTCTTTTCAGTACGCAGCTCAGCATGACTATACCCAGATCTGAATCCCTCTGTTACCATGTGCACTTTGTTAGTACTTTGGCAGAGAAGCTGAATTCTACACTTTTGAAAAGTAAGAGATCGTTTTAAAAATTAAACTACTGTGCAACATGGAACAATGGAAGTCACACATAATACAATTAAAACTCCTGGAATAGGAACATGTAGGACTACATATACATGCAAATGACAAATCTGTGAATCTAAGAATGACAATGAGGAAAACACACATCCTGTGTGATATGCTTTAATTATGCGCAGATGAAGGATGTCCTAACACTTCCATACGTATATGCATATACTATATGTGTATCTGTATATGTGTCCATATGTAAAAGAAACAACTTGACAATTCAGTCTGTAAATACTGATTGCACATGAAACATAGTGTATTCCCTGAGACAAACACATTATTATTGCTAAATTGACACATATCTTCCTGTTTCATTTCACTGTGGGTCACATTCTCTAAACCATGACTAAACTGAATCTGAAGTGTCGATGTGTATACGACAAATGATCCATGGTGGGTAATTAAATTCATAAATCCACAGGTCGTGAAGACAGTCATTAGTCAGTCAGTGTTGCTTGTGATTGTGTTCACAGTGTCTATGCGCCTCTTCAGCGCAATTCTGCTGCAGCAGCGTTAGCATCTCCCGTACGATTGCCTGAAGGGCTCGACCCAGCTCCTGGCTGCTGTAGGGTTTTCCAAGTGGAGGAACGTGGATGAAGGCAGAACGACCGTGTCCCAGGTGCAGAGAAGTGTAGTAGGTGTAGTCACACAGATACCTGGAGGAGCCAAATGAGGGTAGACATTACAACAGTTACTGGCGTGTATAATAAAATGAATGATTTAGGGCGCTAGTAACGTTCATGCTGCCATTAGTAATAATAACGTGACAAGTCAGTCTATATATCTACAACATGTCGACTCCTGCACGTAAATGAAATACTTACCTGCCAGCATCATTGCATACAGACACAGCCACCCCAATGTCAGAGTCATTGACTGTTTTGCAAACTGTATCCATGTCCAGGACTGACTTTATGCAGTCAGGGCCATCTTCCATGCAGCACCCTGAGGCTGGGCAGAAGCTGCAGTTGTCCAAACGTCGGTAACCGCTGTTGCGCCCACACTGCTCCAGTGTTACTGTGGTAGCAAATTCAGAGACGCCAACATGGACCACGAGCTGCTCGGAGGACACCAAGACCCAGAGGCACAAGAGGTTAGTTGGGGCATTTTTGGGGCAGTATTTAATTTACAGTACTAAGTAAATATTTATATAAAAATCTTTATGTATGGTGTTGATGGTCTTGTGAATACCTGTGGCTAATACCTGTGGCTGGTGTTTGGTCCATAGTGAGGGCAGTAGGTGCTGAACAGCCTTGTATTCAACAGGCACCTCACACACATAAAGGTCTACGGCCTCACCCAGCCCTAATCGCTCCAGTTCCTGGGGACCATAAATACACTGTAGTGTGTACAGTTTAGCCTTTACCATCTCTGAATTTACTTCATCATCACTTTGGTCTTTCAAAATTAGTGGCAAAACTTACCTTCAACATTCAAATAAACATGTTTCAGTTTTGGATATGAAATGAAACAAAGTGCAGAAAATTGTTATTAAATGCACCATAATGTTAAAAGTCATATTTAGTTAAAGCTTAAGAAACAAGTCTTGTCCTGGCATCTTTCTTAAATATGGAAAACCGGATTAGTGATTACCTGAACTGCCACCCAGCTGGAGTTTACTGCATGCTCTCCAAACGGCTCAAAACCTGCAGAGACAAGAAAAAACCAAACGAGAACGTTTATCCGTCTGGGAGCAGAGCGATAAGGGTTCATGCAAAAAACAGACAGTCAGAGTCTAAAGGTTGCATCAAGTTAAACATTAATTGTAGCCATTAACAGCACGGCAGGATTTCTCTCCCGGTGTTGATTAGTTTTGCTTTACAGAAAATTATACATTAGCTGTTATGCTGTCTCCTACATATTTATATTTGTCTCCTGTCTTTAAAAAAAAACATTACAATCATCAAATCCTTTAATTGCCATCACTTCAGAGCTTCTACTGACTAATAGAAAATCCTCTGTAGTAACATAAAGAACTCGTATGGGAGCAATGTTTCTTTCCATGTATTTGAGAAAACAACCCTCTCACCTGTTACAATCACTTTCTTCTTATTGGCCATTATCCTTTTTTCACAGCCAGCTGAGAGGACTGTCAGTGTTTCCTGCTGTCTTCCTCTGGTCACCTGAAAGGAAGTGACACACCACCACATCTGGATGGGTTACACTGCCATCTACTGCCTGGGCATGCATCCCTGCACAGGGAACATCACGTCAAATGTAGGAAGTTAGAAAAGATCCAAATGACTTGTGACTGGTGCTGCTTCACCTTTGCACCAGGAGTCGGTTGAGTGTTTAGAAAGAGCAAAACTGATGTTTTTAATTCAAGCCTCTTAATGAAACCACAGGTAATCAAAGACACATGTGTACTGGAAATGAAAACCAAACATCTGCTCTGCATTTATAGATTAAAAGAAGAAGTCTTGTGAGTGGGCAGTCAATAAAAACAACAACCTCCCCTCTCTGGATAAGACCTGTTTAGACCCCCCCCCCCCCATCAATGACCACGTAGCCGTCTGTCAGTGAAGCGGCTCTGCACTATTAGTGGGCAGCTCCTGGATGTGAATGAACGCGCTGTAACAGCATGCGTGTTGCTGAACATGCTAGTTCCCCCAGGAGAGGTCACGTCAAAGGACTCGTTACCTGAGTTTACAAGACGAACCTTCTCCTCAGTTTGTCGCTCCGGAGGCAGAGCTGATCTAATATCAGCTCGAAGGAGCAGCGCCTTGTTTTTTTCTCGGTGCACTGAGCGGTCCACGCCCCAGGGTTGACAAATGACTCACATATTCTGGACACTGCACCCTGCGTGGCTCCAAACTGGCACACAGGAGAAAATACGTTCACTACAGGGTGGAGATTCTTTATTATGAAGTGAATGCCTCAAACAGAACCGTCCTCTTATTCACATTTGTTCCTCCAACGTTACAGAATCAATGCCAACTCTTTTTTCCTTTCACTTCTGAATCACATCCCACGCGCTGTAACACCTACGCCATCTCCTACACAACATGTACTGCAGTCGACAGCAGCCCCTCCTCCCTCGCCCCATTCACCTTTCTATCCCGCCTGCGTCACTTGCTATGTCAGTGTTGCCATGGAAACTAATGATGCCCTCTCTGCTTTGTGGTGCTGATGCAGACAGTCTGCTGACGTCTTTGCTGTGTATGGGCAGAATAACAATAATGTTCTGTAGCTTCAACCACAGCGCAGTTCATCTGGTCTATGTTTTATCTATTGGATGTTTGTGGTTTCTTCATCTGTCAATAATGTCTGAAACACAACTGCAGGCCTATCTGATAAATAATATCACAGCGTTGCTTTACTCATTGCAATGTACCTGTAATCTACACGCTCGCTTGTGGAACAGGTTGTGTATACGGAGAGGCAGCAGACACCAGCACCAGACAGTCAATCCACAGTATGTTTGTATTTCACCAGCCACTGATCGCATGTTAACCTCTTTACATTCTAGTCTCAATCATAGACAACTCGTGGTTTCTTCATTCGACTGTCACTGCTTCCTTCCCTTTTCTGCTTCGTGCTCAGTTTCCCCACAGACACTTTCAGAACACGCCTGGAAGCCGTGACGCCTCATTTCAGGACTCTACGTTTTGTTCACGATCGTGTGAGGGTTGAATGTTACTGCTGGTTCACTTTGAATCCACCAAGTCAGATTACAGAATATACTGCGTATTCTATTCTATTCTATTCTAATCTAATTCTGTTCCATTCTATTCTATTCTTCTTTGTTAACCTGTGTTACAGGAGAATTTTCAGGAAAGACTGCTCTCCTGTTCTTCCTTTCCTTGGCCTTCGCCTCTTACACCTTCCCCGCCCAGTCTCTGCTCTCTTTTGGCGACCCTGAGCTTTTTTATGCTATGACATCAAACCACAATGCATTGCACTGTTTGCAGTTTACCTAAAGTCTCCATGGCAATAAAGGCCGACTCTGCCCCTTATTCAAATTGAACCGGAAACCAACGTCATTTTGGGCCAATCTGCGCGCTCTGGAGTGACATAATGGAATTTTTAGGGCTAGAAAGCGAGCGAGGTCTGGCTGTGCGCATAGCAGTCGTGCCATCGGGAAAAGACAATATCATCCGAGCGCGGAAGAGTCAGAGCCCCACTAGCTGAGCAGCTCCGGTGGTCGCTGTACAGACACTAAACACGAGAAGGGGTCAAAGGAAACAGGATCACGTACGATAAAGATCAGCTGATTTCCTCATGTTTGGACGTATCGCTTCAACAATCGCTAATGCGTAACGCCCAGCACTCCCTCATGTGAGGGTGTAGAATGGAAACAACCCTCTACCCAGGCGCCGTGGTGAATAATCCGAGGGTTCCCAGCATCTTTTGCCAGAGCACAATGATGAAAAAGGAAATTAATCTGAACCTGGACGATCAGAACAGCGAACTCAAATCAAACCCGCTCCGGGACACCGACGGACTTCTCAACTCCCCAGACTTGGGACTTTTGAAACTAACTTCTCCGGACCTGGAGCGACTTATTATCCAGTCCAACGGCCTGGTCACCACGACCAACCCGACTTCCCAGTTCCTCTACCCGAAATCCGCCAGTGACGAGCAGGAGTTCGCGGAGGGCTTCGTCAAGGCGCTGGAGGATCTCCACAAGCAGAACCAGCTAAACGAAGCGGGGTGTGTGTCTGTGGATAGACTGGAGCTCCTGGGTTCATCCGGCGCTGTTGGATCCGCCGGGCTCCAGACCTCGGACCTGCCAGTATACACTACACTGAACGGCTATGCGGCCAGTCCGCTCGGAGCCACCTCCATCAACTACTCCACGGACACCATCCCCTTCCCGCCGCCTCCCTCTCATCTGGCCAGCACGCAGCAACAGGCGGCCGCCGTGGCGGCGCTGTCACGACTCCAGTCTGCCGGTGTGGTGAAGGACGAGCCCCAGACGGTACCAGACATGCAGAGCTTCGGGGACAGCCCCCCTCTGTCGCCCATCGACATGGACAACCAGGAGCGCATCAAGGCGGAGCGGAAGAAGCTGCGCAACAGGATAGCCGCGTCGAAATGTCGAAAGAGAAAGCTGGAGCGAATCTCTCGGCTGGAGGACAAGGTCAAGAGCCTGAAAACGCAGAACACGGAGCTGGCCTCCACGGCCAGCGTCCTCAGGGAACAAGTGGCCCAGCTGAAGCAGAAGGTGATGAACCATGTCAGCAGCGGATGCCAGCTTTTACCAAACCAGGTCCAAGCTTACTAAACCACAGGTGTTCCTGGATAGATGGGTTTACAGCTCTGTGCGCTGAGGACGAAGGCCTGTGTTATCAGGGACGTTTGCCTTTTAGAACCTAAAATCCTTATCAGACACTTGGTATGAGGACAGTGCGAATGCAGCCTCCACACAAAAGGCTGCGCCGAGAAGCGCTTGCACTGAAACGAACAGGCCTTTATGAGAGCTGCATCCAACTGGAAATGACAGGCTCCCCAGCAGCAGGTACGGGCTGCAGCCTCGTCTGATTCACCAAACTCTCACCGTGTTATGCAGCAAAGAGAATTATTATCGTTGCCCTAGTTCTTGGGAAGCCATGTAGCAGTTTGCTATCTAGTGGGTTGGTAGGATAGCTGGACAATCTCAGTAAGAGTGCAACCAAACACCAGGGTGGCACAAGGTGCTGTCACCCACTGTGTAATATAATGCCTTACTTGTTTACAAGCACTTAGCAATGGCATACATATATATATATATATATTATTTTATTTACTGAACAATTATTTTACATATGGTCTTATTTCTCATTTTTGGCTACATGAACACTGCATGTCTTGTTGCTTTTGTGTACAGTAACCATTGTATTTTTCATCATGGTGGCTGGTTTATGTCTTCACAGTTCCCGTCCATGAATGTACATGTACATGCTGAGAAATCAACTGTATTCATCCGAAATGGACTTTGTCTCGGACATATATTAAATTCACTACATTACTACAGTTCGTGTTTTTTATTTCTTACTCACCTGGACAGATGCTCTTCAGGGAGCCATTAAGAGAACAAACGCGCACCTTTAGGCCTTTGTATTATCTTTTCATGCTCGGTTCACACTGTGGGTGTTATATTAAGTGCAGCAGCTGAACCAAACCATAGATGGTCAAACAGCTCCGAGGGCAGAAAAGGGTCTTTATTGCAATGTTGCGCCCTCTGGTGGATTTATTTAATCTGAAACATCACGTGCGCTTCCAGTAAATCTCAGACATTTGGGAATAATTGTAGAACCAGCCCAAAAACAAGCTTTTGTCATTTGTTTATTGATTCATCGTTTTAGCAAATCCAGCATTACAGAATTACAGCACAAATTACACAACTAACACCCAACGGGCTGAAAGTTCCTATTTACAAGGGTTCAGACAGAGAGGGGCGAAGATGGACGGGGACGCTTATCAGGATAGATAGGACTTCCTAAGTCGCGATCAAAGTGTTGCAGCAAAACCCAATAAATAAAGTAACAAAAGCTGTAAGAATAACTTTAATGAAGTGTTTAGTGTTCAGTCTACTTCCCAACTGAACTGACCTTTATCAAACCACTGCACAGAGGAGCAAAACACTACAAGTTTGGCAGTAACCAAAGCTTCTTATGGCTCTAAACATACTGTTGAGAGCTCTTTGGAAAGAAGTAGGACAATGGCTGCTTATGCACAAACTGAACATTCATACACCCACATACAAGGACGTGTTACAAGCCTCATGTGTGGTGAGTCTGCCTCTACATCACCATGTCCAAAAAGCTGCACACAATCACAGATATGAAACACAAACGTGGACGTGATCGAGACTTTCACACCGGGCAGTGTTTCATTTTCATCTTATTGAAGCAGTTTTGGTCTCCGTTTTAAAAAGCTGGGACAGCTGAAGCAGCTGAACTCTACTGAAATGTAATGAGATGAGTGCAGATTGCAATTTATAATCTAGGATCTTTGGAGACAACTTATAAATAATGCAAAATAAATAATATCCCGCTATTTGCTACAGATGTTTAAAATAGTTTTCATGTCTCAGCACATCTGTGAATGTATGACTGTCACAAAGTACTTTAAACATGAGCAGACAAATCCCTAACCACTAAATCAGGGAGAGAAACGACTCACAATTTTAACATTTAACAACAACCATCACGTTTCTTCCCCAACACAGAACCTCGTCCACAAAAACAGCAGAGACTATGTGAGAGATGACTGACCTGGCAGGTCTGTGTCGGACCAGTGCTCTCACTGAATCACATGCCTTTCTTGTGGGTGTGTGCCGTACATGAAAGTTAATACAATTATAAGGGGCCAGGAGCTTAACATGTGAAACCTTTAGCCCCTTTAGTACTGAAACTGAAGGACAGATGGGATTTAAATTCAGGACACAGCTCATACAAATAACCATTCAGCAATGGTTATGACATCAACATGCACCTCTCACTAAAGCACAGCTAGGAATCAAACGTCCTAAATCATTCAGACATTAAAATACGTATTTATATTATTGATGCATCAGAAAATGCACATCTATTTACTTTTAAACATTTATATACTCTGCTTCATGTGGTAAAAGACATTATTTGATTTTGACAGGACTTAAAAACAGTAAAATAAACAAAATAAATAAAAAACAAACAAAAAGTTTAAATAAAAAAGATCTAGTGGCCTCTGAGGCGGCGTAGCTTTAACTATTAAACTGAACTTTAATGACTAATTAAGATTAATTCTATACTAACAATGTGACTAATGATCAGATAAACAGTTTCTCTTTTTTTTTTTAAAGAAAGATTAAAACTTGACCCTGTTTTGAATTTCAACCATGACCATAATAATCTCAAGCACAATACTAGGACTGACCAGTGATTTCACATGCTCAAAAAAACAACCCAAACCCAACCAACTTTAAAATATAAAAAAAAAAACAACTCTACCCACAGCAACAAACATATATGCCCGCAATAGGACTACAAGCAAAACAGCTGTCAAGGATTTGTCTAGTTTTGAGGCGTTCATGCTGAGCATTCTGCAGGGGCACACACCCCTCCATCACAACCGCTTGGAATTAAACCCCACTGCTGGGAATGATGGCATCTCACACATGACTTTGTTTCTGTTAGGTTACTGAAAAAGTGTGTGTCTGTATACATGACAAGTGTGCAACCATTACAGCAACTTGGACTGTACTACTGTGGAAGGTTCTGCACCCCTGTGACTAAAGGTTCAGCTGGTGTAGTCAGGTTAATGGAGGATCTATGAAGCCTGGCTTGTGTCCATGTATGGCAGTGTCTGTACGCAATTTATTTTTGTGACTATGGGACAGGAAAAAGTTAGAAATGTAGATATGTCTATGGTTTTCAAGACAACAGATCACGTGTGTGTTAAGTATTGTTTAACAAGCACAATCCTGATGGGACCTCTGAGGCTGTTCGCTGAGCTGCGGACCCTGTTTGGTTCCCGTGACAGACGGATCGTTGTTGTCCAGAGTCTCTGACATCCTCTCACAGATGATGTCGACCAGCCGCTCGAAGGTCTGCTTCACGTTGATGTTGTCCTTAGCGCTCGCTTCAAAGTACTCAAACCCTGCCGAGATGAGTGATGGAGTCAGACACGGGCTGTGGTTACACTTCTTGTTCCAGTGTAAAGCTAATCCAGTTAATCCACTTATCTCATCATGTCAGTACATGTCACGTCTTCAGTCACAGCTACACTCATTCTTTCCTATAATATCTCCCTATCTGATGTGCTTACGTTTGTAAATGAAATCAGTTTACCAACAAAAACAACTGATTCTATATTAGACCAATCTCTCTCATTGGCTGAGACTGGGGCTACTTACTGTACAGTCAAGTATAACCTAAAACACCACAACTATATCTGACCACTCCTTCAGTCATACGATTTAATCCACGTCCCAAACATTAGGATCATCATCTGCAAATTGCCTAATGAAGAGTGAATTACCAGTCTTCAGAATGACACAAACTGCAATTACAAAGGCTTTATTACTATTTAAGAGTCTTTCAATCACAAATTAAGCATAATAACTATGAAATAAATGATTATGTAATAATCTATCATCTATTTAGTAACAATAAGCAGATAAGATTAACAATATTAAACTTTACTCATGTTTAACAATGCAAATCACCCAGTCTTCTACTCTTCTCTTTAAATAAACACCTGGGGGCATAATTATATACAACGTTTACCAGTATTCTCAGGGGAGGACAGGAGAGCACAACTCTGGTCTTATGCTGTTTCCAGTTTCACGCCTACCAGTGGACTTACCCAGCTGTTCTGACAGCTGTCGGCCTCTCTCTGCAGCTACCACTCGCTCGTCCTCCATGTCGCACTTGTTCCCCACCAAGAGGACCTGAGCATTGTCCCATGAGTATGTCTTGATCTGGGTTGACCTGACAGAAGACACAGTACAGAGAGCTCAGCTATGTTGACTCTATACAATCATTGACAGCGAAGGAAACATAGCTGCTTAGGGAGTTTGTCAGCACGCACAGCTCAAACAGAACCAAGTCACAGGTGTCAAGTTTTTTTATGTGCAAATTATTTTTCATAGCCACAATTGGGGAGGTTGAAAAACAATAGGTGCAAAAGAAGCCTACGTAACACAAGCAGCCAGACAGGTTTAACCCAATCATGGTACTAATGTGAACGTTCCACTGTGCCCAGAGGTGTGTTTGTTATGAGGTGAAGCGGATGGAATGAAATCTACAGTAGTACATTATCATTCCTTTCTGCGAAAATGATACCTGTTAAAACTGAAACTATTTAGTTCAGGGAGTCATTGTTATTCTCCAAACCTGGAGGTGGAATATACACCCACCGCCAAGAAAATGTCACATGCACAAACATTTGCTCATTCTAGAGCTTAAAGCACAGACATTGTGTCTGAGTGGTGTCTTTATTGGGTCTTGTTAAAAAGTTGTCTATAAGGTTGTAAAGTATTTGCCGTTATTCAACTTTGAGTGAATTTTAATTGCTCATTGTGTTCCTGTGACCCCTTGAGCTTAAGATGTTTTGGGTAAAGGTTGGTTGGGGGGAGCACATTTGTTAAGCACTTTGATTCTCACCAGTCTTGTACAGCATTGAAGGACTCCTCATTGGTGATGTCATACATAAGAATGAAGCCCATTGCTCCTCTGTAATAAGCTGTTGTGATCGTCCTGTAACGCTCCTGGCCAGCAGTGTCCTGCACGAATACAAAAAGCATTACTACCAGGACGACGTTGTAAAGTAAAACTGCCTTTTTGTGCAGGTAGTGGTCACTCTACGTATGGCTGTGCCTCAGGTCTGCGCTCGTGTGGGATTTGTCAGACCTGCTTACTACCATCTTAAACATAGTTCCACGGAAAGACTAACACATCTAACACACGTCTACCCATCAGTATGGACCATTGTAATGTTCTCCAGTCTTCTCTACCCAGAAACAATTCATTTCAGGAGACTTTGCTGCCTGAATGCTAAACATCCTACACATTCGAAGTTACACTTGGTGCCAGTTAGTTATTTTTAAATGTATCTGGGAGTTTTTTTAAAGCACGTCATTGCCTTGAACTGGTTGATCTGACATGCCTACCATGTACGCACGGTCTTCTCAGAACCTCTGGCAAAAGCTGTTTTATTGCACCACATATGGTAAAGTAGTTTTAATTTAAAGGCCCCTAGAACACAGGACCAGTCTGTCTGATTGAATGGGTTTAGCCATACTCCCATGAGCATTAGGTATTCCTGGGGCTTCCCTGAGTCAGGCTTTATGGTTCATGTTGAGTACACTTCAAGGGCAGTATTACTGCAGCTGCCATTGCACAGCAGCTGCAGTAACACTGGGAACTGAAGGGACTAATTTAGTTGGTAATTATTAGCGCTACCTGAGAACAGATTGGATTAATTAAATTAGAATCTGCTGCGTGAATGTACATAAATTATTACTTTTTCTGTGTGAGGGTGAGGCATAGAAGATCAATTTCTGTCCACATTATTTTGTCACTTTCACAAACAACTCAACCTCAGCAGGTCTGTGAACATGTACTGGATGTGTCCACTTCCTCACCCAGATCTGTAGCTTTATTCTTTTGTCATTCCTGTAGATTGTCTTGACCTTAAAGTCGATGCCAACTGTGCTGACAAAGGCTGGCGTGAACGAGTCATCTGCATAGCGGAAAAGAAAGGAAGTCTTTCCAACACTGCTGTTACCAATGATGAGGATTTTGAACATGTAATCAAAGTTCTGGTCTGTGGACTCCTTCTGTCCATATGTGGCATTTGCAGACGCCATCTAGAAATAAAGATCAGACAGTTACAATGGTGACGATTAATGTTCTTATTTACAGGTGCAAAACTCAATTAAAAAAAATTCCTTCCTCACATCAACATCAGTCACATGAACCAGATGTTGACTCACGGCTTTACTAGACATCGTCATCAAAAACGTTTACTTTATAAACATCACAAAGGAGGATTTACTGCAGCTTGGCAGTATCAGGTGTTTACTTTATAAAGCTACACTGTCATTCTCAGGTCCTGATTGATACGCTCTTTATGGACATGAATTTGTATTCAGACACGACATGTATAAGATTGGCAGAAGAAAAATGTCATTACGTGGAACGATTGTTCTTTCTGTACCAAATATGAGGGATTTTATGAAACATAATGACAAAGAGTAATAACAAATGCACAGGAAGCAACCCCAACCACTTTACAGGCATTAAAAACCCAGGGCAAAACAGCCTTGTGGACACATTTACCTCGTTCAGGGGTTAAATCGTGTCAGCTGTAAAAAGCCAGGTTACACTCCATATGTTCCCAGCAGTCTTATCGACATAGCTTTTATCAGCGCACAAACTGTTGCATCCGTTTCGCCAAGAGGCTGAGTCAATACGACCAGCCAATAGTCATTCACAGCTCTGAGTGTTTCCACTTCATGTCAATAACCCGCGTCGGACAAGGAGTGTTCACTACCGCCCCACCAAGATAACAGGACGGAAGTACCGGGGCTTAGCGGGCTAAGCATCGGCTAAACTGGCTATGCTCACCCACCCAGACCCAGATCCAGGCAGGGCATCTTCATGGCTACACGGCCAATGTACAAGTGACCACATGGATGAGCAGAGATGGTCTGGTAGCAAACGGCAAGTCAGGCAAACTCTCAAGCTCAGGCGTCGTCCCTTAACCGGTTCTAAACACAACATGCTCCCAGCTGAAGCGGCCTAAACAAGCATCTTCCACCCACAGCGGAGCTTATCGAGCATTAGCCTGCTGCGTTAATAGTGCATTTAAAGCTAGCTCCGCGGCAGGACAGGTCTGCAGAAAACCCTAGAAAACGCAGCGCGACGTGCCCCCGTTTCACTGCACTGCTGCACAGGCGGGCGAAGCAACACGGTACCGTTTCAAAGACACGCAACTGGGCGAGCAGCGCAACCTTTGATGCTAACAGCGTGTCCCGCTACCAGAATTTAAAGGAGGCAGCAGCCGCTAGCTAAGCATCCCAGCTATGTCAAATGAAGGTTACTCTTCCTTATTTACAGCTTCGTTCTCAGCCTAACTCGAGCAGCCAATGAGCAGCAAACCTTACACGAGTCACCTACTGTTACTGTCAGACCTGTCGCAGCCCCACAAGAACGAAAAGCACAGGATTTACCATGAAACGCGTTTTCCTCTGCGTCGCTGCAGCGCTAGCCCGGTGCCCTGTTACACCTGCAGTATCTTCTCCAGCGCCTCTTGATTGACGGCGGTTACGCACGAGGCGTAAGGCTGATTGACACAAGGCTTAACCAATCAGTGGCCTGCCCCCGGCACAGCGCTCCGCCCTCACTCATTCATTTATCAGAGTATACATTACTTTTATTATTTAAAAATCCCATTAGATTATACTCTGTAGACTTTGGCTTTATATTGGTAGTTGCAGAGAACCTAGTAAAAGTTATTTTAAATGTTTTGTGTTGTCGAATTTAGGCACCAAATTTTCTATCCATTATTCTAACCAGTGTTGGAGTAGCTTTACTATGATGATGAGGATGATAGTATCATTGTTATTACATATTACAACGAAAGATAACGTCTTATATGTTAGATGCAATGTGCATGAACAAAAACTGATGATGATTTGACATTTCTTTTTGTTTTGACAAGCCATTCAGGCATAGAATGCAGAGTGCTCGCCTAAAAATTAAACAACGTTCTGACACACACAGTGACATGACCCACCACTAGACTTTTGCGGATTAAATTACTCAGACAAATCACACAATAAGATAAGAGTGAAGAGGTTTATCTTTATTGGCAAGGCATACAGTTGTAGCTGGAGAGAGGGCTAACACACCCACTGTTAAACAGCAGAGTCTGGATTGTCAAAGCTGCAAAGTCTCACATATTTATCAAATCTGTATTGAGAGAAATACTGATGTGGGTTGACGCTGAGGTCATGTTACTAAGTCGTCACTATTAATACATGTTGCAGATTAGCATATTGTAAAATTCATGATTATGTAAAACAGAGGAAGTTGGGAAAGGAGAAAACACAGAACACTATTTTTTCAGAGCCTTAAAGTGAATATTTTCTCTTATGCATAAAGTTCTTTGAAGACATAAAGTAATGACGTGCCAAGAAAACAAGCTGAGCAGTAGTTGTACTATAATCTTTCCTGTTTGACCTCCAACCAAAAAAGTTTACTGCTGCAACGTTTTTGACAGATAATATAGAAATAATAAATTAACTGTACATGAAACACTGTGAGGAGAATGTACAAAATCAAACAACTAGTGACGCACATAGAGGCAGACTGAATCTTTGCATGTTGTGCTGGTTAAACTGCTGTTAAATAGTCCTTAGTGTTGAAGGCATCCTTGAGTGTTGGTCTGTTTATGGCTACAGAAAGGATTGCACATTTTACTCCAGCATGTCAGTGAACACAATTATGACCAGAAAAAAAGTCCCATGTTTCAAAATAAGGCGTCAAAGAACACTTTCATTCCATCAACACAATAACACGTGCTTTACTGCTCCATGGTAATAAAATCTCCATAGTAGGTTCTGTAAGTACTAATATGTACACGTACTCCCACAGCCTATGTCATGCATTTCACTGACACACATTATATTGAGGGACTACCAAACAACTTCAGTCCCTCCAGCATCTTATCCTTAAGAGCTGCAGTGGTCTAACCTGTGCAATTCAACCCAATCACCAAAGACGAACAAAAAACAGTGAAACAGTCGTGTAATATATTTTCAACTGGATTGGAAGTGCAGAACTGTAAGTACCATACAAAGTGCTTTGGTTTTTTTCTTAGTAAATACATCACACAGTCAGTCATTCATTCATTTACACACACAAACACACCACTGTTTTAAGACAACATCAGTTTCAGGTACTGTTTGAAAAGGAGTTACAAAAAAAAAAAAGGAAGAGAGACACGAGGGTCGGATTGGCACACACAGGGTGCTACAATCAACCAACTTCATCGTCACTGATGGAAAGTAGCCAGTGGCAAAATGGAAATTACAGTACGGGTTGTGTCACGCTGGTCTGGCACTTGTTTTGTCATAGACTATGTCCCTGTGAAGAGTGAAATATTGATCAATGAGAGGAAAAATGTGGCACAGGACTGTCTCTTGAAAACCTCTCCTTCTTAGCAACACTGTTTTATTATAATAATAATAATAATAATAATAATAATAATACAATTGTAGTTGTACTGTAACTTTTGGATTTTGCATGATGTTTGCGCTGGTTGCCTCACAGTCAGTGAGAAACTGCTTCGTCGTCAGCAGCCTCCAACGTGTTCACGTTTTGACTCGAGCCCTTAAATGAGCACAACGAGGGCTAGCTATCAATGTGAATGTAAAGTGCTAAACTTGAAGGCAGACTGATGCAACGGGTGCCAAATATATATAAAAAAAATTAAATAAACACAAAATCAAAACAAAAAATAATCGACAACAAAACTGAAGCCGATATTCTGGATAGTCCTACGGTCAAATATGTTTCTAAATCTCTTTCCACAGCGTCTAAAACCATACAAGTGATTTGCCTCTAGTGCAAGGAATTCAGTTCCACTCATCAACACTGGGAGGCATCATGTGCACAGCCTTGGCCTGGCTCACTGTGTGGCTGACCAATTCATCTTTTAGCGTCATAAAATGGAAGAGTAAGCCTAAACTGAAAACTTTAAAATAATATGTACTTGCAGCCCATTCGCTATATTTCAAACAGAATGAAATGGGAAACACCAGCTGAAAAGAGTCACTCTGAGTGTGTGCTACATTTAAACTATTTTGAACTTTTTTTTTCTTTGTTGAATGTTTCCACAGTATGTGCGACTGAATGGCACAGAACACAAAGCACCGGTCAGCCTCAGTTTCCCGGCCTTTCGGTGCGTCTCTGTGCAGTGTGAGTGCCCGCTGTGTAAAACCGCAGACTTTCGTAACGCCCCTCCTCCCCCACGCCTGCCCATGGTACCATACTTTCCACCGAGGCCTGCTGTGACCCTGCCTGCGAAAACCAGAGGTGGTGCACTTTGGTTGGGCTGGGAGACGGGGGAGTAACAGAGGATGAGGCACCAACTATGAAAAACAAAAATGAACCGAAAAGGCCAGAAGAAAAACAAGTTGTGAGCGGTGCTATGTGCCAAGCCTGAAGCGCGGGACCCCCGACACGACTTTCTGGCCTGTTTCTCTGTCTTCTGTCAGATCCTTGTCGGGCTCTAAAGAAAACGTCCTCTCTGAATCGACAGTGGGCAGTTTAGGGATGCGGTGAGCTGGAGCATCAAATCCACCAGAATCTGTTCTGGAGAGTTCAGACCCTCTATTCCCATTGAAGCCGTCCTCCTCCTCCTCCTCCTCCTCCTCAGCTGGACTCTCTGTATCCGACTCTCGCTCTTCTTCCAAGGTCAGCTCAAACTGGAACTTATCGGTGGAAGTGGAACCGCTGGCCCTACTATGTGCTGACGCTTCCCCTGCGAGGCTTCGCTCCTGCTGGGCCTCGGGGTTGGGCGAGGGGCTGTGCGGGATCATGCTCTGGTACCACTCTCTGTTATCCTCCAGTGTGTCCAGGATCTCCTGAGCATCTGGGTGGACCAGGTCGGCCCACGTCTCCCACAGTGGATGGACAATGTAGTCAATGAAACCCACCTGGAGGAGAGAGGGAAGAAATCGATGTCTTCTTTTCACTGACTCCTCACTTACTGTCAAATACTTTATAAAGACTTGCAGTAGAGTTTATTACTTTATTATTGGATTACTGTGACTCTTATACTGCACCTGGTTCTTTTCTATGGATGCATTGTGTTTATCACACATGGGGCTGATCTCCATGCCCTTGTCCCTCTCTCTGTCCCCCTGGGTGAAAAACTCCACCATGATTCGGTCTGTCCACTGTCGGTACAACTCCAGAGGTTTGGTGGGGTTACTCAGGTCTGCACAGTGCACCATATTCTGAAGAACCTGCAGTGGCAAAAGAAGTGCATGAGGATAAAATGAAGACGTTGAAGTGATTTTTGAATAGCACCGTATCTTACCTGTATGCGGTCTGAATAGTTGTCTAGCAGCAGGACTCCCAGACTTGTGACTTTCTTCGTTTCCACCATAGTTTTCAGATCTGCTAGCAGGTTCATGTGTTTAGACATATCTGTGGCCAGCACCTGCAGCAACAACAATGATCTTTTACAAGTCAAGCACGGTGCAGGAAAAAGGTTCACTCTGACTTATAAAGCATGTCTACGCCTGACAGCAAAACACTGTCTCACCATGTCAATGACCATTTTGCGTAGTGACTGCCTCTGTTTCTTGCTGAGGTTCTGGAAGATGTCACAGTTGTCTTCTTGCAGAAGCTTAAAGCCGACAGCCAGGTGGTGATTCTCCAGCACGGACGAGTCATTGTACATCAAGGCCAGCTCTGAGTCTGAAGGCACAAAGGCAGAACACGCTTAACAGGAGAGACACATACTCATGCGGGGTCATGCAAACTCTGTGGCGCAGAGCAAACTCACTGGTGTTGATGAGAAACTGATTGGAAACTCCAGGGTGATCCACATCATGGATGGCGCTGGCGAACAGAGCGGCAAGGATCTCCAGATCGGTAAACACAGCCTTGAAGGCACCAGAAGGCAGAGACAGTCAGTGTGTGTAGGTGTTCAGCGAGACGGGACATGTGCAGAACCTACTGCATTAATATAACAGCAGTGACTTTTGGTTCTGCTCTTACTTGTGCGTGAATTTCAGTAAATGCGTACCTCCAGGGCGGGCGTGGACAGCAACACGTGTGTGGACTGGACCACGTCTGCAGCGTGAATGTTGTTGTGGTAAGCCACGTCAGCATGGTAATGGTCCTCCAACGTCATCATGAAGGTAATGAAAGTGTCCGTAGGGATCTTAAAGGACTTCAGCAGCTCACGTTCCTACCGTAGCAGAATACACAGTCAAAATACATTCAGTCCAAAGCAGTACAAGAAGTACAAAGTCCTAAGACTTACCTGGAAAATAGTGTACATGGACACCGTCAGTGGGCGATTCCCAGAGTATTCAGAGATCTTGAAGATGTCAATGCCCCATCGGTTTATGTCCTCTAACTCCTATCAATGAACAGTGTAAAGTATATTAATATATGCTGAGCATGCAAAAAGCATTTAGAGTCAGCTGCACAAAAAAGGTCATTAAATGCTGAACTAGCTCTTGGACCTTGGCTAGGTTCCCTTCCTGGCTGGCGTTGACCCCAAAGCGAGGGATGGTGGAGGGCGCGAGGCTGGGGGTGTGGGTGGCCTTCTTCACGCCGCTGATCTGAGACATGGGCTTCTTCTTGTCCTTCTCCTTAGCGGGAGGAGACATGATGTCCATGTCATGTTGCTTCTCTGTCAGATGGAACCAAACCAAATGTCAACACTGTGCCAGCAGTCAAATCACACACAGGTATGCAGAGTACAGTAGTTCCAGGTATGCACAGCGTAGAGATGTTTTACCCAGGAAGGTGCTGGAGATGAACTCAGACACCTGGTTTCCTGAACGGCTGGTCTCTGACAGCTGAGTGAGTTCTCGGTTCAGCATTCTCTTGAACTGGGGAAACACGCACACACATCACACACCTGTGATTTTCAGGACTAAAAGCCCATTGATAATGCTGCTTTCCATATAATTATAGAAAAAATGATATTACAGGAGAGTGTGCATTTTAAAAGTGTGCTTTCAGGTTATGTGCTGCATATGGTGATTTATAAAGTGAAGTCGTGAATCAGTCAAATGAATGATGCCAAAATCAACAACAACAAAATCCCAGCTCCTGATTCGTCTGCGCTCATCGTCATCACACGTCCTGATGAACATGAGAAGTTTTGGGTTTTATATTAGAGTTTGAGAAAACCGTCACACAGGCAAACACCAGCCTTTGCATGAAGGAAGCATGTCCACACATGAATCTACCCAGAACGGTTCAATCAACAGGACCTGGAGTTTCTAGAGTGTGGAGCAGCTCAGTGTGGTTGACGTTAAAACTAAACAGAATCGCGTCTAAGCAGAAGGTGCTTAAGGTCTCAACCAGTACTACACTCATTCACAAAACAAGCAACACGTGAGACTGGAGCAGTCGCGTCCCCTCCCACCCAGCACAGCCTTCAACTCCTTACCTGAGTGAACATCCACAACACGGAGATGGGGAAACTCACTTCGGGCATGTCAGCGTCAAATCAAGCATGGGAGCAAAAATAAGTAAAACAGATGCGAGACTTTCTGGTCATCCTCTGACACAGACTGCACTCCTGCTCGGCTTGCCTGTGCAAAATCCACTGGTCAGTACTGTGGGAGTTTAGGTGAGCAGAAGCTGAACGGCAGGGGGAAAGAATCTGTCCAGAGGTCTATGGAAGAACAAGAGAGTGGAAGCATAGCTGTGGGAATGTCGTGGGATGCGAGGATGCGAGGCAGAGAGCCACACTCGCTGCCCCTGACTCTGCCTCATTCACTCAGTTACTGCCTGCACTCCAGTGCGTGTGTAAACACAGGGAGAACAAGGAACTCTAATCCCCGCCTCCTTCCAGAAAGGCCTAAGAATAGCAGCCAACCCGGCCTCTGCCGCAGCGCAGGCTGGGGAGGCGGAGGGCCCTCATTGGTCAGGAGATCTACACAGTAGGCAGGGCTGAGCGTGTCTGGGGATGGAGGTAGTGAGACACACCATGTGCACCAAGTTTGAAGAAGATATGAAGGAAAAGCTTTGAATGGATGGGGGGGGGTTCATTCATGTAACCAAAAATAAAAACAGTACATCATGTACTACATAGTTGTGGGTCCACTGACCGTCATCCTGAAAGTCATGGTAAACTACAGCTAACAAAGCACAAGAAAACAATCTGTTCCTAGGAGAATTCAAGCAACTGAATGAGGACACTGCCTGTTTGATTACACAACATAACTTGATCAATTACAGTTAGACCATGTTTTTAAAATATAGTTTTGCCTTATGACAACAATGACAAACAGCTGAATTGATTTATACTGAGTTTCTAGTCCAACATAAACATCCACAAAGGTCTAACTTTTCCTCAGTGACAATTTCACACTTCATTAGAGATCTTGATTCAACAAAACCATGGGATGAGGCCACCAGCTATTTGCTAAACATGAACAATGTTTGCTTTGGTCTCTCAGGAGGATGCTTCGCATAACACTCCCCTCTCGGACTGAAGCGGCCACGTGAGCGTGTGAAGTTCGTAGCGTTGCATGTATCCAAGCGACAATGTGCTGTGCAGTGTGTGATAAAGAGGCAAGATGAGCAAACAACATGACTGTGATAGTAACCAGCGTGTGTGTGTGTATGCATGTCGCCCTGAAGAGCATGTGTCTGCTGTGCGAGCAGTCTGATGGTGGAATCGCATGAGCGCTGAGCTCCGGTCTGAGAGGAGGAGGTGGAGCAGATGAGAGGGATGAGAATGGGAGAACGCCGCTCCATCTTCTACTCATTCACATTTTTCTGCACATGAGTTGGGGGAGGGATGTCTGTGTGTGTATTTGGATGCATGAAACCATTGACTCATTGACTGAAGAAGCCCCTGTCTCACCCATCTCTGTTTAGGAGCCTCTACTCATAGTGTCATGATGGCTTGTCTGCGTTCTTTCAGATTTGTTTAGGGATCGGTGACGACTAACTAAACACCAGTAGAATTAAAGTTTGACTGCTGATGTGGTAGCGTGTTAAACAACCTTGTTTGAAGCCATCTCGCTGACGGAGTGTCGAGTCTTCAGCGTCTCCAGTTGTTCCAGACACCAGTCCAGCTCGTCTAGCGTCTCTATGGACAACTGCTGATGAGGCTCCTCTGTACCGATGAAAACAAAAAGACATCACATCGTGTGATACAGTCAGCTCACTCAAAGACTCTGGGCTGGTCATAAACAGATTTTAATTTTACAGATCACTGATGTAATGTGATGACTACAAGTACACTCACTTGTCTATTGTGCAGAACTTACCTTGAGCTGCTAGAACTGACTTTTATCTGGAACATTGTTGTATTGATACATTTCTTACGCATATGATTTTTTCCCCCATCACTTTATTTCACGTATTTGCAAATTATATTGATTTACTAATGAATCACTGCCTGGTGTGAGCACTAACCCGATTAGACAGTTCACACATTTAATCACCATAATGTTCTGTCACCTCTGTTTCTTTCTGAGGATGTGTGTGACCAAAAAGTCAATTTTAATACGAGCACCAACCTGCGAGGCTGGTCTTACACATGGATGGTGGGTTGCTGCCCGAGGACCGAGTCCTGTAGAAGAAGAACATCCAGTGTCCTGAACTCAAAGTCGCAGTGTAACTACAGCACAATAATACATGGGATCGTTAGATCCATCAAGCGGCCGAGGGCGTTTTCTGAAAGCCTACTTGCTGGCTGTGCGATCCTGCTGACCAGTGATGATGGCAAAGTTACTTCGGACTGTCCGGAGGCTGGCAAGGACCTGTAGGACACAAACAAGAGTCTGAATGTGTAACATTTCAGCTGTAATAAAGCCTTAAAGGGCACTTCTGTCAAGCAAGACTAAACTAGATCTAAACCAGTCCAGTCCTTATGGGTTATTTGCAAGCCTTTGAAAGCAGATCCAGTGGCTAGTGGAGCTCTTTCTGGTATTTCGATGGCTTTAGTGACGCTTTAATCATGTCTGTCACTCTGTCTGCATCCAAACACTGACTCAGCATGTAGAGGAAAACCCACAGTGTCCAGTGTCTAGACCTGAACCGTGTTCAAGCCTTATCGGCCTGCATGCAAATTCAAACACCATGATCCAGCTGTATCGGATTCCCCACTCGTTTCTCTGAGTAAAGTGAGCACACGAGTGACGCACGTCCCACGCAAGAGCCGGGCAAAGCCAGCAGGATGCCTGATCCTGTCGCAGCGCTAACGGACTGGCCCAGAGGAGTCGTAAAGCAGGTGTCGTACCATCTGGAGTTTATTATCGCTGTTTCAACAAGTGAGCATTGCTTCCTTTTAATCTGACCATGTGGCAAAAGTAGTTTTAAATGGGTTTTTTTTTTTTTCCAGTGGACTTACCTGTGCAAATGGTGTGACTATCATGTCCTCTGTGTGTCTGAAATGCAGAATAAAAGACACAGAAGAGAAAGATATGAAATTAAAATGTGAAAAATAAAAACAGGTAAAATAACGTAACTTTTTGAAACACGTCTGATATATCACTTATCTTAGATGGATTATACCTATGAGGCATCTAGAGGACGTCATTAGGTCACATGTGCTTGTCAGATAATCTCATTCATCACTTACTTCATCATCTCTTCTATAAATTTAGCTTTGTAAAGAAAATACATGCATGTATAAAATGAGGTTGGTGAGGAAACGAACTGGGGGAGGTGTTAGGGAAGGTGATGTAAATATGAACCGGCAAATATACTGTAAGGAAATAAAACTTGAGTGTGTTATCATACTCGGTTGGTTCTGATTAAACGTTACATGCAAGACAAACGAAACAGAACTGGGTGTTTTGCCAAGGTTTAACATGTCACAGGGGAAGCGTTTGATATTTAGTCACATTTGTCAGGAGGGAGGTGGAAAAGGCCATGAAGCCATCTAGAAGGAATGCAGGAGCGGGCTTTAAGGGGACAGAGTCAGTGTTTTATATTATGTCTGTTTCATCATGTTCTTCTCACCGAGATGACAACCAGTTGACCTCCCAGTGCTTCAAGCTTTCTTCCCTTCAAACACAGAAGGCAAGAGTCGATGAGGAGACCTGTGACTCACTTCACGAAATAAATGTGCTCAGGCTCGGGGGCATATTTAAAACACAAACAGCGAAAAGGTGAAACAACAGAGAGCGAGAGGAGCCCACGCCCTCCAACTGTTGGAGTCCCAGTGAAGCAGATATGACTTGAAGGTACTTTGTGATGGAAAAACAGCTGGTTCTAGTATTATTGTTGTTCTCAAGGCTGCTGAGCTCACTGTGAATGTTTGAGACACACGCAACACAGCATGTTTTAATGCTGCTTCGGATCCCATGCATTTAAAAGATGGGGGGGGGCAAAACTTTTCAAGACAAAACACCACAAGTCATGTGAAGAACATTAGAGACTATTGTAGGTGTAGAAGTACTTACAGGTCACTGGCAGTGGAGGAGTTTCTGGAGGGACCTTTGGGTGAAAGGTCAAAGTCAGAGTCTGAGCGGTAGAGGAAGGATTCCCGCCGCTGGCTGTGAGGAAAGTTGGCCTGTAAGACCAGACCAGAACCAGGACTGGCCTGGGACTCCAGGGTACTGCGTCCCACTGACAATCCATTCTCTACATCAAAACTGTAAGCAGAGAGGAGACCCGATTTATCAATGTTAAAGGACACAAACACAAAACAATAAGCAAACAAACAAGGTCTATGTGGTCTTACACATTTTATTTTGAAATCAAACTGTGTCCAGTCTTGAAAAGGTGGACTGACAAGAGTAGAAATACCAGTCGCAGAAAGAAAACACTACAGAAGCTCATTTGAAAGAAAGGATAACTATTATTAACCAAAAATGGCTCTAGCAAAGCAACCAAAAGGATATGACAGTGTGAAATACGTGGGAATGCATTTATCAAATCAATACACAAAACAGACTGAATGAGCACTGGACTTAAATCTGTCTAACAATGGGCGAGAAAAACCAACCAAATTAGCCTGAAACAACAATGAAGGGGTGTTGAGAGTCACAGACAATGAAGGGCTTCTAATTCTGCCGAGTGCGTGTGAACTGCCTTCCTGCAGTAAAGGGTGTCAAACACGTCTCGGTATGAGGAACTAACGTCATGCAGGTGAAAATGTGTGATAAGATGTAAGAGAGCTGCAGGAATGTGAAGGAACAGTGAGTATGAAATTAGCATCAGTCTATTGATGCGGGGTCGTGTGAATGTGAGTCTAAAAATAGCCCAGCGTTCAAGTTCTGAGGGGTTTCCCCGATCAAACGCGACACCAGACAGGCTCTTCTTCACCGCATGGGCATCCTCCCGCCTCCATCCCCTCTCGATTTTTCCCACAGTTTCCCTGTTGACATGTGAACCCGCAGAGACTTCAGCTACGTACAGCTGTGTTTAGCAACACGTCTCCTCTTCCAAACAGCCTGAGCCACTGCGGGAACTGCAGAGTGGAAGCCCGCGCTCCGGCAAAACAACCCTTAGCGAAACGTAGGCACGTGCCAGATGTTTGTAAAACAGCTGAGACTGTAAACGATCAATAAACTGCTTGATAAATGATAAAACTAACACGGATAAAACAGGCCGTGGCTTATAACAGTAGATCAGCGTCCACTGTAACATCCAAACATCCCATTCATCCCCCTTTTCCACCCTCCAGCTCCTTCCCGCCATCCCCCCACCTCCCTACTCTCCTAGGATGCTGCATGAGGACAAGACGTTGGTGTGTTACTGGCTGTTATGTAACACCAGGCGAGCAGGAGCCCCCATGCCTGCATTCATGTGACAGATTCAGACATAGTGACTGCACTACACATGAAGGGAAGGAGGAAGGAGTCACATGCTGAGTGACAGTAAATGCTCTTTAATACTAATACAGATTCCGATTCTGAGTGGACCTGG
Organism: Macropodus opercularis; assembly: GCA_030770545.1. NCBI lineage: Eukaryota > Metazoa > Chordata > Actinopteri > Anabantiformes > Osphronemidae > Macropodus > Macropodus opercularis. Next base: position 6,440,847 of record CM061105.1, read on the forward strand.
TGCGACATCGGCTGGTTCGGTGCATGTCTATATAGAAATGTGCATTCACAGTCTGTGTGTCGAGTGTTTGGATTAATAACAATTCTGACTGAAAATGTGCAAAGCGTCACTGTAGTGCCCCCATCACACAGTGTCCTCCCTAGTGGCGCTGCACCGTTGGCTGTTTCTGCAAGTTCTGGCCATAAACAAATAGAAAATGCTTCTATATTTATTTCTGCACCATGCCTCTGTCTCCACGCAGCTAAATTTAGCTCCCGCGCGCATGGGGAGTAGACCGAGAGAGACGGTGGCACAGCTAAAAATAGGCTTCCAGGTAAAACACAGAGTCTTCCCCCGCCCCCGCTCTTCTCCCTCCACACAGCAGAGCAGCAGACCCCCTATTCACTGTGGAGTTTCTATTTGAAGCTGAAGCGCCCACGATTTTCCCCTGCTGCTATTTTACTTCCAGTTTTCTCTCTCGCTCAGCTGAGAGCAGGGGGTTTGTGACTCCCTCATGACATCTTTCACACTCAGACATAATATTATCATCATTTTGGGAAGCTATGTTGTAAAGTAATAATATTCTACATTCATATGAATTTATTGTAGAGGTTTCAATGTGCTAGTACAGACATCAAAAGTATTAGTTGCCATGGTAACAAAAAATGGGAATCCAAATAAACTATAAGGTAAAGCAATAGTTTAACACCAGATACTGTCTTTGCGTCTTTGTGAGGCTGTTGATCAACTGTGAGGTTCATGTTCTGAGATGATGTTAATTATATTCCTACAAGCAGGTGTCAATCCTGGGAAAGTTCGCAGAATGAACCCGCCTCGACAGTATGAAACTGAAAAAAAGAGAAAAACTCCATTGTGCATTTGTTCAATCTTCCTAAATATGTCATCGGGGGATTTTGTGTTTTTAAGAGGTCAAAGGTCAGTGCTGGGGCTTAGCCTGCATGTTGTCCACACAGGAAGCTCCCACAGAACCACGGCTGCTAAGACGGGCAGTCTTCAAATAGGACTCTATTGTCTATGTCTTTCACATGCCAGTCACTCACACCCTGTCTAAAAAAACCAGACTGGATTAAAAAATAATAATCCTGTTTGGAGGGAGGGTGTTGTTTAATAATCTAGCAGATAACTACTGATTGTAGTCACCTTGAGGAGAGGCTCCATCTTCTGGGCTTTAATGACACTGCAACTGTCTAGAAATTATTTCATTAAGTTATATGCAGATAAATAATTATTATTATTATTTCATTCATTGATTTCAGACAATAGAGAAAATTCCAGGCAAAAGAAAGATAATTTTATAAATTTCCATAAAACTCTCATCAATAACTGTTGAGGGGATCGAAATGTGTCGCACTGCTGTGTGTATGGAACAAACAAAAAACAAGTAGTAATTCATTCATACAAATAATTATTAATGACATATGGGCTATTTTCAATACATGACAATAGTGAATTATCACCTAATTAGAGAAAGAGGAAAATTAAAAATACATGCACTGTATGTAATTTAGCCATTGAGCTGAAACTCACGTTTGAGAGCGGTAAAGGTTAAATAAATCAGAACTTAACCTTTGACCTGACACCTTGCGCTTGAGTCTAATCTGTTTCCACAGCACCATTACATATACTGTACACTGAGAACGACACACACACAAACCATAAACACACACACACACACAATTACTTTCCTCAGCAACCAGAAACACAAATAAGACAGAGGTGTGCTGCAGTATTTGTTTTTTAAGTGGCTGGTTGGTTAGACGTGTGATTGATGGTAGCCTGTCAGTGGCCCTGACACTCGACACTTCGCCTGCGTCACGGCCTGTCAGGGCGACGTCAATTCCATCTGGGACACATTAAAATACAGCAGCTATGGGGCAGAGGGAGGAAGAGGGAGAGCAGGAGAGCAGATAGGCCTGTAAACCAGGGCAACCTTCATTCATCATTTCTGTGTCATTCAGCCAGAAGCTGGATTTGTTACACCAGAGCCGACTCTCAGGACCAAAAGATATTTAAAAAAAACTCAAAGCACATTCAAGGGTCGCTTGAGCTTCAACAATCTCAAACTATTTCCAATGCGTGACAGTGAGCCTGTTGCAAGGAAAGGGCAACATGTGGCGTAAAGCCCGAACCTTTATTTTATGTTTTAGCTCTGTGCTCTTCCCTGAATGTACCGTACTGTGCCGCACATGCACATGAAATACAGCGAGAGAGAAAAGCCGGTACTAGGACTTAATGAGACCACAGAGTTCACACCAGAGGCGGGTCCACACCCTGAAGTCTGAGGCTCAGCGCAGTATGAACCACAACCACATTAAAAGTAACCGTGGTGCAACGCTAAATTCTGTGTGTGAATAAGAGCAGTGTAGCAGGTCAGCAGTGTGCGCTCTGGAACAGCAGCTGTCTAGTTGCTTTTGCTGTGGGCAGAACCCTCTTTGGTTGTTTTGTCCTTCCTCTGCTTTACTGTGACACAAAACGTGTAGAGCTGCTGTGTTTTGTTTTTCATAATCAGTTCCTCTTCATTTCGGGTATGAAACATTTAAACAGAAACTGTCTTTCTTCTTTTGCTTCTGTATCATTTTCTAAAATCTTCCTTATAATTGGATTTTTGTTTCATTGTATTGTGACTTTGTACATGTACCGAACATTACTTAAATATGTATCAGCATTAGGACAGAAGACATATTGTTTTGGCAATAGTGTAGTATATTCCCTTCTTGTGTAAAAATTAGTTTCATTTAATATAAAATAATAATGAAGAGGAACTTTCCCTTTCAACAAAGTAATACACAATTTCTTAAACTGAGTGTAGCTTCTACAGTAACTATGCTGCTATTATTTTAAAAAATATTTTAGTTATGTTTTCCCATTTGTTTTAAAATTAAATAAACAACTGACATGATCACTGGACGACTATGTGTGAAAACAATGCACCTGCGATATAAAGCTTCATTGGTCAGAATGAGACACAAAACAGTTTTAAAGGCCGTGAGTCAGTGTCTGGGCAGATGAGGAGAAAGGTGCGAGTTTGCGTGGAGGCAGTGGACTGAAAAACACTGCATTGTTTCTTCTGTTGTCTACATGGCAGGAAGTGTTTGGCGTGTGTAGAGCAGGATTTATGACTTCCTGGAGTAAGAGTTGGATATTTCAGTGGAAACACTGAATCATTTCTCTTTTTCGCTTCATAAATAAAATTGAATGTGTAATTACGTATTTTTTGTTACTTGATACGTGGATGTGTTTGTTTTTACCTTAGACACACGCACGCACGCATTTTGGCCGTCATGTATCCTTGCAGCTGGTCTGTAAATTAAACAAGCATGTGCGTGTGTGTGTATGTGTGTGTGTGTGTGTGTATACATTGTCATGTTATTACATTGTCTGCACATTTTGGTCAGTGGCAGTGTGTGTTTGAATGTTTATGGCCAGTGTCATAACATCAGCTGTTCCACTGTGATGACGTCCGAATGGTTAGTTTTAGAGCCCAAAGCAAGAACCAGACGTTAAAAATCAAAACAACTTGAAACTAGTAAACTAGTGAATGTCGACGTGTTTGTGTCTATGCTTGTGTGTGTGTAGTTAGTGAGCTGTTTTCTAAGTGTGTCATGTCTCTTCCTCAGATCTTTCCTTTGGGAAACAACACAAAACCGTTGTGACGCCTGTGCTGGGTGATGACCATGATAAAGTTTCCAGTGTGAAGGAGACGCTGAGGGCAGACATCAAATGACTGAAGCATTGCTATCATACTTATTCACCATATAAATTATATTAGAATTCTATCATTTTTCCACTGTGAACTTCCTTTGGGTAAATTATCAGAATATATATTAGTGTGAGGTTGGAAACACACAGACAATGATCTTGCTTAGAAACCTGAATGAGCTCAAGAGCAGAAGAGATTTACAGTGAGTCCCAGGACAGCCCTCATCTTCCCACACACTCACATCCACAGAGACACGTACTGTACGCAGTCTGCAGTCTGTGTTTTCCTTCAGGATCATATAGCGCCGCAAAGAAAACACTGAAGCGGGAGGAAAAGAATTTGTGCGAGAAAAGGTTGAGGAAAGTTCAGGAGCAAATCTGTCGTAGTGTCACGAGAGGCATTAATGGGGAACGTTAGTCGGGTGAGCTGAGACCACAGACGATCACTAGACATCAGTCCTAACAAGATGCAGTGAACTCACACTCGTTGATTTGTCGTTAACAAGCATTAAATATTTCAACATTTGGTGAATGTTGGTTGTTCGGTAATTAAATTAGTGTTTGGGTTCCATAATGTCAATTTATGCAGATGGAGTTCACAGTCAGCCTGCTTTCAGTTTTAGAACAAAAGTAAATCATCACAAAGTGACAAATACTTTCCTAGATATGACACAACTTACTGCAGCACGCGCACACACACACACACACACACACACACATTCGGCACAGGCACATAACTGTGTAAAAAATGATCCCTGCACAGCTGTGTCTGGATTTCGGTCCATAACACCTGTCTCACTGCAAACACTCACACACGACGTATCGTAACTCAGACGGAGTGAATGTTACAGATGATCAAATTAAGTTTGAGTGTGTCTGTTTCAAATCGCACGAACACAGACCATCCCACAGTAAGTGTGTGTGGAGCCTGCACCAGTGGACCAGTTCGTCCCGTCTGTGAGGCAGATGAATGGAGGTCTGCGCTCCTCCCTGTGGGCCAAAGCGCTATTAGAAGCTGCTGATGATTTAAAGAAATGCTTTGGAAACACTTTCAGACACATTTATTACGACAAAATGGCTTCTGGCTGTGATGCTTCCTCTCCTCTGCCAGGACCAGTGAGTTATGCGCCACAGAAGGACCAAGATAACTTCATATTTTTTGCAAATGAGGGGATTCATGCACTGCAACTAAAAGCAAGAATCAACAAGCCACACAGAACAGGCAAATGTACACAGTAACTGTCCTCTGACATCTGTGGTAAAGACAACAGGCACAAATGCTTCTGTAAGCAGGAAAAATACCAGAGAGGATTTAATATGAAAACATCTGAGTGTATCCGACACTCGTAGATTGAGATCAGTTGGGAGGATGAAGACAATCCCGTGTCACCCTAGGTTGAAAAGACAGAAGAGAAGATCAAGTTTCTCCACAATCCACCCCTGAAACCAAAACTCAATGACCTCACTCACATTCAACCTGCCAAATCTGACTCCTAACTCATTTTAAATGATTCTGCATCAATCACACACTCCCAAATACCCAACGAAGCTCATACTGGAATTTAGTTTCTTTGGCACATTTGCTGTAGAAGTAATCATTAGCATTTTTCCACCCCTCTCCTGGATGTCATGCATCGCAGATCGACCCTGTAATAGCAGCTATTACTATGTACGTTATGACATAGTGCAAGTCAAGGTGTCCGCTGTACATCAGTCCCATAATGCAAGACGCAGACGCAGATGTTTCTCTAAAACCTACAATAGTCATCTTTTAAAGACATGAATGTTGGTGCAACATTTTTTGGCAACGCATCCAAACGTTCAGGTCTTTGAGTGGATCAGCATTAACACTCGGAGTCACGCTGAGGCTGCAGAAACGAGTTCCATCACGTCGCTCTGAGCTGGGGAATATGGTATAATAAGACGCTGTTGCCTAAAGCCTGAATTTAAGGTGCATAAAAGAGCAACAGCATAAAACATTAAAGCTATGCTGTCCCGGAAATTTAGTGGAAATTCATCCTGTGCTTTTCAAGAAAAGCCAGGTGTTACCTATAGACATGGAAACTGTTATTTTGCCACTGGGTAAATTGAAGTGCAGCCAGTTATGTTATACATAAAGAGCAGACGTATTCAGCCCTTTAATTTGTATGTGTGATGCATTCACAGACACGTAAAAACCTGACCGACTGTTACGGAGATAATTGGGCTTTAAATCACGCAAGACGCTATAGGTTTAGTATCTGATGTCAAGAGCTGCAGATTTATCTCCGTTCTTGCCCTGCGGGTTCATCGAGTCAGCTTTTCTCACGCTTACACGAGAACGCACTCAGGCACGACTCTAGTTTATATACAATAGAAGCTCTGTCTGAGTGGCTTCGTTGGCGGCACGGCCTTCTACCGGACGGTCAGCGAGGAAAGAAAGTGAAAACAGCGACAGAGCAGGTGGAGAAAGCGAGCGACTGCAGCTGCTGCACTTCAGCAGACAAGGGTCAGAGCGGACACACCATCAGTCAGCGAACATCTTATCGCTGTCTGATGTTCGTGTGTTAAGGGTGCCTCCTTGTTGCATGTGATATTAATAGATTCCCAAAATGGACACTGGCGAGGCTGACAATCCGCTCCCCCTGGAATCCTTGTCTCGGATCCTCCAGAATATAAAATGGTGCTGGAGACTCTGGCTCCAACAGAGTTGACTCCTTTATCTTTGGTGAAGCCAGAAAGAGCAAGACTTTGACCCAGATGAAGTTCTCCCACTCTTAGTCCGTGATTTCTTAACATTAACTCAATGTCTTCAGTACCAACCACTGCCCCATAAAACGAGTGGGGAATTCTGGATTTGTCTGTCGGATCCACAGGTGGAAGTAATCTACACAGTAATGTCGAAAGGAATTACTGTGACACTTAGCTGAGCCCTGCCCCTTAGCTGCTGGCTAAAGAGGAAACTTGTTTGTTCAGAGACATTTCTAGGCATTAGCTGACTTTAAAACCCGCGACGCTCACAGATATCCTGCCTCGCGTCTGACGAACAAGAATCGTTTGAGGACAGAGGATTAGAAGGTAAACCCTCGCGTATGGCCTCTCAGCTACATGTGGCTGCAGACGTTGCACAGCGTATGGCACAGTAGCTTTAGAGCTACTGCAGGCGGACGCATGTTCCTTAGGAGAACCCGTCCGTGTATAAGCAGTGGACGTGTGGTCATGATGCGAATGCTGTACATTTACACACACTTTATTTGTCCAGCGCATCCAAGACCGAGGCCTGGTCACATCCAGACCCACCGACCAACCTTTGACCTCTGTGAACATTTTAACATCCTGACTGAGCTACAGTAAATAATACATAAGCAAATTTGGTTCGCCATAATTATTCAGTGAAGAATACTTTGAATTGTGTAGCATTTATTTAACTTCTTAATATGAAGACATTCATTGTTTTTTGTATTACAAACCATTTACTTTATGGGACAGTCAGACAGATAGAGGATATGCTAGGACATGCAGATATGGAATGAATGAATTATGACATCACAGCTGGTACTGACCGTCCCTGAGCCCTGTAAACTGTAGCCTGCTGTAGTGAATCTCCACTTTGTCAGTGATGCGGTGACAAAACAGTAAGTCACTAATAAAAGCATGCACCTAACTTCACACGCTGACGTTTAACGTGCAGTGTGTGTGTGTGTGTGTGTGTGTGTGTGTGTGTGTGTGTGTGTGTGTGTGTGTGTGAAAGACAGCAGAGAAGAACAAGAACACTGAATGTGAGTAAGTGGCTGTTAATTACCGCCTGCGTCTCTGTGTGATGTCAATAGGCCTGTTGACAGCACACGGTGATCCCCACATGTTCCCACTCCGAACAGCGATACTCCGCTCCACGGAGAACCAGAACCCGCAGTTCGTCGGCACACTCATCTTTCTTTTCGTCTACTCTCTTTAACTTGTCCTCACCCTCCTCTTCTCGGCCGCTCCACTGCTCTCCCTCTCTTGGTTCTCCTCAGCTTGTGGCCGCTCTCATCCCTGCGAAACTCGGTCCACTTCCTCGTCTGTCTCGTTCTGTTGGGCTGACCGGCTCTGCACGGCTTCCCGGGGGTCCTCATTACCTCTGGCAGGGGTGGGCACCAGCTCCAGGACCAGTGCTCAGCAGCAGGACGGCCAGGGCAGTGCCAAACATGCTTCGATATGCTGGTGAACGTCTGCTTTCTTATCCTTGATGAGCAGCTGAATTCCTCTTGTGAGAGCTGTGCAGCCCCTGTTGCCTGTGTTGCTGCCTTGCAGGCAGGAGAAAAAGCTCTTAATCGTTTCAAATAGATGCGTTTCAACACCGCTGCCCACTTTCCCGTCTCCTTTCTCCTCAGGCTGCTACAGCTTTAGTAGAGATCTTGGCTCTTTGCTGAGCCGACTAGCTCTCCTGCTCCAGTCTGTCACAGCAGCCCTGTCTGAGCGCCCCACAGTATGTATGTGCACAGATCTGTGTGAGGAGCATGTGTGTTGAGCAACTGAGTGTGTGCGTCAGTGCGTCAAGTGTGTGTGTGTGTGTGTGTGTGTAGGCATGTGACAGAGCAAGTGTTTGTGTGTGGAGGAACAAGTTTCAGAGTGAGGTCAGAGCTGAGAAAGGGGGTGGGATCAGAGCCAGCATGGATCCTGCCTTCCTCAAATGTTATAGTCATTTTAACCTCTTCCTACTCGCTAACGCTCTCACACACACACACACACACACTGACAAGACAACACAAAGTACTATTATCCTCCACAGATGGAGTGTGTATTTCTGTGTGTGTGGGGGGGGGTCTTGTCTGTGTTACATAAAGAGATTGATGACAGGATGAGTATGATGGGTATTATAGTAAGTAGCTCTTGGGACACAGCTTTCTGAGAACAAACAAAGCACACACGCCAACCGTACACAGGCCGCGCTCATGCACAGGCTTAGGCACCGGCGCAAGGTCACCCACAGACGGCCAGTGTATTTTGGAAGACGGGAAACCTTAACTGGTCCACAGCCTGCGTGCTTCACATGAAAACGTCACCAGGAGCTACAGTATCTGATAAGAGACCAGCAAAATGAGACACGAGGCACAAACCTGCAAGACTACATATAAAGATATGTCACTGACTGTATAATATAATAATACTAATGAATATCAACATATACATAAATTTAAATCTTTCCATTGCTTTCAATTTTAATGCACCTTGACTAACAACACTGCTTACAAATGGCAACTACATGGATTCAAAGTTTCACTGGATATGGTTTCATTTAGTGTTACACTAACAGCCTGTTGCACCAGCAGCTACATGTTAGCAGCAGAAGACGACACTTCATTTAATGATGAAATGCTAACGGAAATGAATGAATGTGAAATTAGAAACTGACGCACGCCTATTTGGCAACATTCATTTTTGTTATTTTGTTATTAATCACGGCATTTATCTGTTTATCTCCTGTGTCACTTTTTTGGCCTCCATTTACTGTACATTTAGTTCCTCCACAAAAACATCTCCATAAATGGACCGGTCTTTAAAGTTCCATTCTGCAGCCTGACATGGCTCAATTAAATCTACAAATCAATCAAGTATATTGCTTCATAACCGAGGAATTCACGAAGGTTCGGCAGACAGACAACAATAGGTGAGAATGGAAAAGAAAACACGAGTTTTAATACAGCAGAGACTCAGTAGGTAACTTTAATATGATCCAGACGCGTCTCTAGAGGCCAGAGAGTTTAAACTGCATCTCAGGACCTCTGCCATTACCTACATGTCAACGTCTGATTACTCTTTTATATGGCACGGCTCCATTCGTCAGTGTTATTTTTAAGTTGGTTGTGACATACAGCACAGGCTGCTTAACTGTATTGTTCACCCTTTCTGTGTCAAGAAAACTGCCATTTAAGGAAAGCTGAAGAGGTGCACGCACACAAAAAAGCAAGTAGAGCTTCAGTGCTGTTGCATATGCTCTATACGTATATATATGCATAGGCCTCATGGAGTCAGACGTCAGCAGCAACAGCTTATAAACTCAAACACGTGACCACAATCAATGAAATCATCTATGATCTAATCTGTGAAGGTGTCGTAGTGTTGACCTTGGAACAGAACGCAAACACATCCATGTTCTGAGGAAGACGCCAAACCACAAAATAACATGTTTGTTCTTTTTATTATTGCAGAGTTTTGGGCCAGTCGTGATATAATTTGTGAATAAGAATGTGAAAAGGGTTTTACACATTTTAGTCCAGTGTGGCTCAGCCCATAACAAAACAGCTACTCATTTTGGGAGCGCGGTTCAATTTCACTGACACAAAGTGAGGTTTTAAAACATAACTTAGTGACCCACTACATTTGGCAAACATCAATAAAGTTTTGCCGTAAAATTTAATAAGGGGAAATGTAGGAGCTGAGAAATAAAATAAAATGCTTAACACACACACACACACACAGACACACACACACTATACGTACACTCATTGGTTGGCAAGATACCAGAGGATTTCACAGCTCTCCATGTATCTGCGTCACTGTGGTGGAGGAGAGAGCATACTGAAGAAAGACAGACATTAAATGTTTGGTTCTGCTCAGTATCGGAAGTCATGCTGTGAAGCGCTGGACGCCGAGGTCAAGCTGCTGAGGCTAAGACGGCGTAGCAGGGCAGTTTCTAAAAACGTATATAGCCATAGAGACGCATACTAAATTCTGTCCGACCCCTCAGTTGTGGCTTTAATGGTCCGTTATTTGCAAAAGGGGCCTCATGACATCATTGGTCGGTTCCATGGAGACATGGTGAGCATTCCTGGATAACAAGCTACGTGGAGTCAGTGAGGAGCGTTGTCTGTCAGCTTCAGGGCGTCTGGTTGTTTGTACGGCTACCTGATGTTGGATTCTCATCGTTGCGTGATGAAATCAAAGAGTGTAAGAACGCGAGTTGTGCTATTCCAAAAAAAGATGCTCAGCAGGCGGAATTACCAAAAAGTGATCTTTAAAAGCAGCAGAGCAAGAAAGTAGCCGTTGTGCATAGAGGCAACAATAAACCAGCTACATAGTAAATAAATATGCCTTTCACCCAAATGACAGCTGGGAAAAGCAGGTCAGGAGATGAGCGAGTAAATAAATGAAGGGCCTGCTGGGCTTGACATTAGCCAGGAAAGCAGCAGTATTAGGTAGAATCAAGGCAGGTCTATTTAATGACAGCACATAAGCCATGAGGGCGTCACATTATAAGAGCGTGTATCACCCTTAATGTTTGCTTTAAAGTGGATGTTATAACACTTTGCTATGGAAGGTGTATCACCGTAAACACCGTTGAACGGTAGTGTTCAAGCAAATGAGAAAGGAAAAAAAGCGCTATGAAAATGAATTAGTTTAATTAGTAAAACCTGTTGGCTTGGATGTTTCATATTCTGTACAGGTGGCAGCTGCTTCCTTAGGCCAGAAGCAAAGCGTTGTCAGTTTCCCCCTCTAGTGGTTGAAAGGAACAGTCAATATACTGCTGCTATGAAACACAGTGAACATGGAAAACAAATGTGAGGCTTTGATCCAGGACGTGAGAAGTAAATTAAAATAGTTTAGTTTTCAGACATAAACACATCCTTTGATATTGATCATAAATCTGTTCATGAACAGATTTGTCTGTATTCTAACGTACGTGTTTTTCAGCCAATCTTCTCACTTAGGCCTGACTACAGACTAAAGTGGCAGCTCAGGAGTCACTGTCAGATTAAACGTCGAATGAATTCAATTCTTTCCAGCTGAGAGATGATGCGTTTTATGTCCGGTCACAGCGTGAGTGAGAGGACAGTAGAGCTACTCATGTTGAATTTGGGCAGTGTTAGCGTTGTCCCAGGCTGGCGCTGCCGCGGCCGCTGGCCTCGGGAATCGATGAGGCTCTGGAGGAGATTGGGGAAATCAGTCATGCTGAAACTATGGAGTACAGCAGTGACGCACACGGCACACAGCCCGCAACAGCCACACGGGCTCTATTGACCAACCTGGGTGTGCGTTTGAGGGGGGTTATATTGGAACCTCTGACACTGACACTGTTGCCCTTCGGTGGATTGGCCTCACTTGACACTTTTTCATCTACCTTGCCAACGTGAGCCACTCTCTGCCTTCCCTCGTCCTTCCAGCCATTGTCTAAAGCGTCCAAACGATCACTGTGAGTCTGTTGTCACCGGGTATAATGAATAGAGCCTTGGTACTGTCAGTACCAGTGATGATACGAGTTGTTTCTATTGTGACGGACACATCTTTGACTCCAAAGGCAGCTTTGTCTGTGTGTGTGTGTGTGTGTGCGTGTGCAGATGCGTGTGTGATGCACAAGGCCAGAGAATATTTTAAAAGTTAAAGTACTGCAACGCTTCTTTTAAATTTCAGCATTATCTCCTAATCAATAGGACCCTCCATCATTATATAATAAACAACTCATTGTCTTTATGAGCACAGAAAATGGAAAACATCTAACCTCTGCTTTGATCTGAGGCTCCCAACAGGGACTCGACTTTGTACTGTTTCTTTTTTTTACCCAGGACACTCGATGTACAAATCAGGTAATAATAGAAAGGAGGTTTGTTCTGTTGCCTTCTGCACTTCTGTATTTCTGGCTGTGGTCTAAAATCTCCTGCTTTGATCTCCTCATATGATCCAAACAGGCTCACGGCTGGGGGAGTCTGGATGACAGTCGCGAGGCACATGCCTTATGCCCAGAGTTCAGAAAGTTTGCAGCCCTGCAAAGCGTTTACAGGGTATTTTTAAACTGTTCCTCTCGTACTTTTCAATGTATTTGAAGGCACGTTAGCTTTTGCGTGTATACTCAGATGCTGTTTTCCTTATGTCTGTGTGTGTTTTCTTACATTCCATGCGCTGAGTCTGTTTTCAGTGCCTGTGAATGTACCTAACAACGTGTCCTACAGGGATCTCATGACAGCTGTAACAGATTTAATAGATTTTATGTTTCTCCTGACTCCAGGACTGATGATACACAGCTGCGTCAAATTAAACCTAAAATGAAGTCAATCAGTGTCATTAGTGTGTTGACAAGGAAGCAGAGGTTTACGTTTTGAAAGTGAGTTCATCTGACATTTGATGAGATACTGATAAAATCTGGACCATCTGTTGCTCTCAAGAGCAAGTTCCTCTATGTTCAGTCCTGTTGAACAACCCAAACATCCAGGAACACCTGACGGTCACACCGCGCCTAAAGGCAGATGCCTTGGCTTGGCTCATATCCATGGACCCCATGGAGGGACAGAGCTACTGATCCAGCCCAAGGCCTGAGAGCCACAGCATCCAATCATGCAGCAGCAACAGCCTCCAGCTTCACCACAGGTGCACCACCACATAGTCATAGTCAGATCACCAGACAACTGTTAGTTCACTCTTAAACCAAACCAGTGCTTTCATCTAAAATTAATTTCAATAGCAACATTTAAAACAATTAACAAGTCAAATTGAACATGTAAAACCACCAGATACAACCACTGTAAACACAGCGACACAGCAGCTGTATTAAATATCTCAGTACCGACAATTCATGCCAAATACACAAAGAATGAAAACTGCTGTTCAGTGCGTCCTGAACATTCACATACATCTGTAATAGTATGAAGCATCACTGTTCATTAGCTGCAATCAGTCACAGTCACACCAAATACGTACCCAATGCACGAGTGTCTGCGGGTGGAGAAGTTGCTGTGCACCTTCTTTGGAAAGCGAGAGTCTTTGTTCATCATGTTATTGGCAGGTTCACAAAGAGTTGAGTTGAGCTCAAAGAGGCATCAAAGTAGCAGCTTTGGGAAGCGAGGGACAAACAAAGTGAACTTCTGTGATGCAACCCAAACCTCCATGCTTCATAAATCAGAAGAGAAAGCGGTGTGCGGTCAAAAGTTATGGCACAAGGACGGATCCCTTGACACAGGATCAGCTGGTCCAACAATGAAAGATGCAAAACAAGGACGAGATGCAAAACAACACAGGAGCGTCAGGTGCACCTGACAGGAGCAAGTCAGGCCTGTTGAGTCCTCTGCTGTATTTACTAGATAAACATTAGGAAGCTTAAAGCTTATACTTCCAGCTCACAGCAGAGCGCATCAAAACAAAAAGTTAAGTTGCAGCTCAGCGTTTCGGTGCTGATGATAAAGCTATGTCCATTTTGGTTACGCGGATACAGACGAATGAAAGAGCTTGAAAGCAGAGAGTGTGAGTATGCATGTGTGTGAACAGCCTAAAAAGGAAAACAGCTTAGGTTGTTAGAGACCTATCACAGAGGGAGTTGGTGTATTATCTCACTGACAGTGGAAGTATGAGGCCGAATCACATCAAGTGAAATTGAGGATGGAGTCAGCTGTCAGTGCTCATCTGGGACTAATTCCTCACTCACTCTCCTTTCAGTTCATCACAGATGTGCCCAGATAAACATTTTGTTTGTGTTTCTTTTTTTCTCTCGTACTCCTAAATGGGAAAAGGGCAGGCTCGAATTCTTCCAGACGAGTTCCTCAGCCACGGGACCCAGATACCGTCTGCCTTTAAAAGTCCAACAGCCTTGACGCAGAGTCGTCCATTTAAAGAAAGGCCTTGTCTCTGCGATGCTACAGCACCAACACACTGCGAGTTGTTCTCAGGGAGAACAAAGAGAGCTGGAAACAGCGCTACAATCCCATCAGATGCTCCCCAGAGCGGGCCGTCCCACGTAGTCCCTATCAGCGGGTCATACAAGACTCCTGCTCTCCCTTCCCGTCTCTCCTGAGAGTGGTGGGACCAAACTCTGGTTTAAAACAACAAACAACACTATCTCCCCTGAGAGGCAGAGAGAGGTTTTGTGAAGGGGAGAGAGAAGGGGTGGAGTGTTGCTTGTTTCAGAGAGAGAGAGCGAGAGAGAGAGAGAGCGAGGGCATAAATTGCACAATGAGAGAGAGCAATGTGATCAACACTAGGGTTAAAATGCAGGAGAAATGAGATGAATGTTCACTGGGACACATTTAAGTGCAACCAGCCAGCAGAGACAATACAACACTGGCCAATACTTTTACAGTTTGCTGTGCGTTTGACTTTTTAATGTGCAAGCGTTAACGTTATCATTCATCCAGCAGCACTTTTGGTTAAAGCTTGTGATATTTCTCAACAGCCCAATGCTCAAATAAACACTAGTATTTTTAATCTTCCACCTAAAGCACAGCGTCTGTACAGGGAATCAAAAACATATCATGAGGCCACCTTTTACAGAGCAGCCTCTACTGGCAAAGACGGGGTAATGCAAAGAAAACGTCAAAGATAAGACTGATGATGCTGACGCGTCTGAAATCAGCTAAAGTCATAACTATACGCTTGTTTCATTGTAGGAGAACTGACTGACTGTGAGACACACCTACCACCACAGAGCTGGCTTGTATAAAACAATTTTCACTAAATGCTTTTCATCAGAAACGTCCTTTTCACATGGTGCCTGGAGTGGAAAAAGACGTTTAATCAACCTGGACAGTAAATGACACAACCTTCACAGATATGTTCAGTATCTGAGCTGCCTCCGACGTTTATTTTCCACTAACCCCCCCCCCAGTTTGTTTAACTCTGCCTCCTTGCCAGCCATCCTGCTGTAACTCATCTCCATCCATTTATTCCAGCTCTGACATTATGGGACACTTCCTATGAGCCGTCTATTATAACGGCTCTGACATGTTGAATATCTGCTTTGTCCTGGAAACATCAGATTCTCCAGAATGATCCTTGAAATTCTCTTGACTGAACTGTTGCCCTCTAATATTTAGATTTTTCCCAGACAGACTAAAATTAATGCAACAGTTCAGCTGGAGAGTTACAGTAAACCTTGGAAATACGCCCCAAGTTCTAATCCAAGAACGTGAAATGTCTGTCCCTCGTCACGACATACTATCAAGGTGAATGAACCTAAAAACACATTTTGAGTGTGGAATCGCCTTCTTTAGTAATGTTAACACCATTTTCTTTGCAATCAGAAGGTAGGTTAGGATTTACAGCACCTCTTACAGTTTCTTCTGGGCTTTTATTTTTATTTCATGATGTTAGATGTGACCGTCGCTGTCATAAATTAGAGACACTTCACAGCAGCACAGCATTGCTTGGCGCCTACCGTACATCTGTGAGTGTAAATTTCGAAGAGTGAAGAGCAAACATTAACAAAGAGATAGGAAGCATGTGCAGAAACACTAGTTTTATGCTGTAGTTCTTTACCTGCTCACTACTGGAGCGACTCTAAGAAGCCCACAGGCGAGTGTCACACACACGTTATGGAAATAAAACGGGTGCTTGAACCAAAGAAGATTTATTTGCTGTATGCATCCACATGTTTACACAAGGCCCCTTTTATTATTCCTCTCAGGTCAAGTTTAGTTTAACCGGTCAAACGGCTCCTGCATCGCTAACCATGCAGTAACAAGCCTGATGCAACAGTGCCCCATAAAACTAAAGTTAACAGCAGGTACCAGAGCGACTGAGAGCAACACAGCTGTAGTCTCTCCAAACAAAGGTTCAAGAACTATAACTGATGAAATATAGTATTAACACCGGTTAAATATAGTTAAGCAGGACGTTTTCCATTGCAGGCTAGAGCTGTGCTTCATTGTTGCGCCGCTATTAAATATGTTATTTCGCTGACAGATTAACGAACTCGCTGGACAAAGGAACGGAACAACAAACTGGTGGCGTGACGACAGAAGGGACGTCGCTGAGCCGCGCGTTTGCTATGATGATGCCACTCAGTTGGAAAACAACAGGTGGACAAAGTGAAATCCATTTCTAAGCCTCAGTGGATACCAGCTGGTTCACGTACAGGGGGGAAAACAGCATCGCACCATCACATTAGCAAACTCTATCTGCCCTTATTATTTCTGACACAGCAGCTGATTTTATTATTATATTTCACTGAACTGCAGCAGTGCATGAGCATCTTGTGGTTCAGTTTTTCAGGGTGCGCACAAACACAAATCAACCTATTCAACACACTCAGTCGAGCGCAGCCAACAAGCACCGGCCCATTACAGTGTAGCCCCCTAAATTAATACAACTATCTCTTCCATGACTTTTGCGAATGAGAACAGATCTCAGTGAACTGAGCAGTGAGCAGGTCCAGACGCGTGCAGATGATCCTCTCTGATCAAAACACTAGAGTAAACGTACATGTGGATCATTCACAGGTTTGCCAGCCTGGCCTTTAAAGTCGTGGACTCTACCTGGGAGTATGGGCCAGAGTGAAGCGACGCCTCTGCAGGTTGATGCTGCGATTCATCAGCAGCCTTCTGAAGAGCAGGGGGGAGTTTCGCGGTGACCCACGTGGAGAATCCTTGGGCGAGCTCCTTGGGGTTCCCCCCGGGGAGCCAGCTTTGGACCTGGGCTTGAGCTGTATGATGGGCAGCCTGGTGACTTTCCGTTCGTGTGGTCTCCTCTCAACTTCAGACTGCTCTTCTTCAGAGCTCTCAGAGCACTGGTCACTCATGGCGCACAGAGTATGGTGGAAAGGTTAAGCACGGAGCAGGCTCACTGTTTCAGTCCAACAATAGTCTGCTTCCTTACACAAACCTTCCAGTGGCGCTTCTGTGATGTGACAAACGCTTGTGATCCATGATGATTTGCAGAGTCCAGGCAAAAATCGTACCTCTGGTCAAATCCTCACCTCTTGACATTTAAACAAAACTGAGCTTGTTAAACCTCTTTAAAAAGTCAACTAACAGCTAAACCACCTTTCTATGAGTGTTTGTATTTTTACTTTAAACCCAATGAATGGTTTTCTTGTCTCTTCCTAAACACCATAGTGACTGCGGTGCCGTGCAGTGGACTCAAACATGGGTCCCTCCCTCTCCCAGGCTTTGTTTACATTACTGCTAGGCCTTCCCTCTCTGCCGACTAAATATGGCTGTCTGATTTACGGGGGGGGGGGGCATGACAGTTCACCTCCTTCTGCTTTTCTCCCCTTCTTTCCTAACTCCCCCTCCCTTTCCTGATCCTAGGGAGCAGAGTGTTCATCAGCTTCAACCTCCATAATTACTTCCTCTTTAATTTCCTTCAGTATATAAAGACGAAGCTGTCGCCTGGCATGACCCTACAGCTCCTCTTTCTTACCCTCACTCTAGCTGACGTTACATACTCTCTGGTCCCCAAGGTGCTGTTTGTTGTGAAGTAGCCTGTTTCCTCAGAGACAGCCTCCTCTTTGCCGTTCACATGCTCCCAGCGTACCGGGAGCGGTCACATGAAGAGCCTCTGACTATAAAAAGCAGAGGTAGATAAAAGCTATAGAGAGCATGGGTGCTATCACGATGGCGCTCTCTATCTGTAACCAGAGGCAACATCATCTTCACCCCCACCCAATCGCTTTGTTTATCGCTGCAGATTAGAACACAGGTCCTCCTGTGATTAGGAACTCACAGCGAAACATCGGTGATCTGCTCGAGTGACTGAAACCACCTGGAGCTAGAACATCTGACAAAGGACTGAACCTATGACCAGCAGCTGGTATTCAGAGCAAGGAGGAATGATTGTTTGGGTAAGAAGATTTCGTTGATGGATATGCACAATACATACTGTAGAGTGTGTAGTTGTTGTCCAGATGTAACACAAGCACAGTGGATGTCATTTTGAGGTCAAATACATGTCAACAATCCTCATATCACACCGTAAAGCATGTGAAGGAAACGTGTGTTTAACCCTTGATCTGTCCGTCCTAGTTATAACTGGCACCATGTTCATCACTTCAGCATTTGTTATCTTCCACTGTAGATAATTTTTTGTCTGGGTGCCATTTATAGACACTGATTTACAGCGTGCTCCAAGAGATGTCACTGGGATTAATATTTTGACAAATGACACTAACGATGGCCGGGTTCAGGAAGGTCACGTGTACTGTAGTGATAAACTCACAGGGAGCAGACTCTGCAACTTGTTTTACTGTCTCTCACTTTATTGTTTCAGTTTTATAGTCTGCCACTGTAATATTTGTTTCATTCTCTATACTGTCAACAATTCTCAGACACCTCTTCACAACAACCTGTTACGTACTGGTTAATTAACAAATATCAATGTTGTGTTGCTCCTTGTTGCCCTAGATTTGTTGCCACAAAATTGGCTTTAAGGTTTTTTGTTTGTTCTATTCTGAGAAAGAGAAAGAAGAGAGAAAAACCAGTGTTAAGCCAAAAAAAACCCCACAGTTTCTTATATTCCTACTGTAGATTTTGCCTTGTTTTAACAACCAGGGAGCAAGAACGTTCTCTTCTTTAAGTTTAACACATCTGAGGATAATCCAAGGCCCAAACCAGTCCTGGCCCTGAAGCACATAAATCCAGTCATGTGGACAACAGACACAGAGGTAAGATCTGCCCGGTTCAGGGAGCCTGGAGTTGGGGTTCATTCAAAGAAGAACTTTTAAAGAAACAACTTTGTTTGTTTCAACTTCTTGCAACACATGCTCAGCTACCTCCCTCTAACAACACGCCTGCCCCAGTACCTGCTGCCTCCAGTGTGTTTTATAATGAACATTTTATCGAACTTGAGACACATGAAATCCAGAGACTAGTAGGCGACGTCTAGCTGACTCACTAGCTCCAACCCATCCGGGTTCAGTCTCGTCTTCCACAGTCATGGTGTAAAACCACAGCTGTTCCTGTTACAGTAGCTGCAGGCGAAGAATTGGGTTTCAGGCATTGTGTCTGAACCTGAAGGCAGGCTTGCAAACCATATCAATACGTAAAACTTATTTTAGCTTTAACTTTATTTTAACAACAGTCCACTTGACTGAGAAGGTTTCATCTCTGCAGAATCGTCCTCTTCAGGTGGAAGATCTACTATTCAAGCTCACATTTCACCAAATGAAGTTAGCCTGTCATTGTTTACATGACATAGAAGCCTTAAAGCCTGTTTCAAAGGAGGGGAGTAACATATTGCTCATGCTGCTGGGTCCACAGAGAACTCGTTCTCCTTGTCTTCACCAGCGTAACCGCATAAGAACTTTCTGATTGCACCACGTTAGCCAATAGTGGCATCCTAACTGTTTGTGGTCTCCGAAACTTTAAACAAGCCTTCATTGAGGACAACACTGCATCCCATGACTAGTTACTGGAAGATAAGTATTAATTAGATAGATTTACGACATCAAATTACTGGCACCACAATCCTTTGACTGAATCTTGTCACCCCTGTGGGCTTCTAACTCTACAACACTTTCTCTGGCAACAACTTCTAAACAGGCGGGCACATGGGCCTCTTCCCTGACAGGGAGCACAATGAGAGGCTTTTAGGTCTCTCAGCTCTACAGATGTTATGTCTGTGGCTATAAAGTCTTATACCTGCTGACATATAAACATTTATGGAGTAAATATAGCCCAGTCACCATGTAGTGTCTCATCTGTGTAGATAGTAAGTTATTTCCTCTATCTACATACACATTTCTAATCCTCTAAATTCACTAAATGGTTGTGATGGGAGGCAATGACCTGCCAGACAAACTGAGATCAGCTCATTGTCTTGGTAAGTCGAGAATATAGCGGTTCTCCGGCTGCCACCCTGTCCAGTCTGTGTGAGTGTCAGCGTGTGCTTCCTTTTTAGGTAAGAGCGATGGGTTAATTGTGCAGGGTACGCGTTTGGACGGCCCTGTAAAACATCCAGCTCCCAACTGCTTTGTGCACTTCTCAACACCTCACGGCGCTTGTAGCTAACATCAACACATAATATCTTGAAAGATATGCGCAACAGGTGCGTCAGCGTTCCTTCACTTTTTGAGAAAACGCAAACAAAGGTGAGGTGCACACACATATAGACACACAGCGATGACATGCAGATTTGCTGTGTGTGCAGCAGTTTGAATGTTTTCCAAACTTGTCTTGTTTGTCTGATTTTATATAGTGATAATTGCTGAGCAGTGTGACAGAATGGAGAGCAACGCCTAAGGGAAGACTCTTTGCTTTATCATATGCTCCTGCTTTCTACCTAAATTAAGCAGTTAGGCAACAAAGAAATATTGTCGAGGCGTCAAACACTTGTCCTAAACGTGTGTTGACTTACAAGACCACCAGATGCGCTTGAGTCACAGGAGTTGGTTACTTATTGACCACACACAACTTTAATCATTAAACTTGCTCAGGCCATTTAGAAACTAGGGATCTGTGAAGTTCAACAACAACATCATTAATGTGAGTAACCTGGTGCCACTGATGATCACATTCCACAGGTAGATGCTCAGCGTTTCTATCTACACTCCATCAAAGCAGGAACAGTGAATCAGCCTAAATTAGATATTTTCAGTTATTCAACTCTGGGGTAAAAAAAAATGTAACTGGTGTGTTCAGTGAATCTGAAATGAGACACTGCCAGCACACGTTGACTCACTAGGCTTTGGAGACGTAGCTGGTCAGAGTCCCCAGACTCCTGGAGGGTTTGATTCTGCAGTGGGACGGGCTGGACTGGGTGGAGTGTCTGCAGGACAACCTGGGCAGCTGCAGGGTCCCTGAAAACAGCCTCCTCACAGCCCATCTGACACCAGGGTCCTGCACAGGGTCAATGCAGGAGGCCGGCTGCAAAGATTCCCACGTTCTCTGGACAGCAGAGGACACAATGACAGAAAAGTTGCATTTTATGACGGTGATACTCATTCAGCCCATGAGATTCCCTTCCAACGAGACACTTCAGTGATGGAAATACAAGCCAGAGTCCACCATTGCATTTTAACTTCATTCATATATGAATTTAACAAATTCAGAAACAGGTTGATTAAAAAAGGTCAGTTTTTGCCTTCTTTTCAGTACAGCATAAAACCAGCTGAGCTCTAGAGGTTCACTCCAGACAGAACTGTTCTTGTGTTGTTGCCACAAATACGAAGAGCGGCGCAAAAGCCCACTCGGACACTATTTGTGGAAGTTTTATCTGATTTCAGGTCCTGAGGCGCACACACTATCACCTTGGACACAATAGACTGTTCTCACTGAGAGAGTGTTTGGGATTTAGTTCTTAAGGCATCTCTCTTTCAGCGTCAGTGTTAGAGGGAAACAGATAAGAGTCCTTGTCTTCTGCTGCATCCCGTGACCTTATCTCTGTATCTGGTCTTCCACCTTTCCACAAACACTTGTCAACATATTTATACTTAGATTTATTGTTGACCACTTGTGAAAAGGTTGATCAAGACCTTATTAAAGTGGAAAAATAGAGCTGTCAGGCCAAATCCACCTCATTATTAAAAACAGAAAAGACGGGTTATTTTATTACTTGTTTTTATTAACTAAACCTGCACAATTCATTTTTAAAAATGTTATATTACATTATCCTCCTCTGGGAAACGGGTACAAATAGGAACCTATCAAGATGAACCACATACAGTAAACCAGAAGTAACCAGCAATCTTTTTGTTTCAAACATGTGAAAAGGACTTTTGCTTTGTAATAGTTCATAAGCAGCTATGACTATTTTATTTAAGGCCCTCTTACTAAGGCCTTCTTTACTTAGTCAATGAATCCATCGTTAGGTACCCTTACCTCAGCGACGTTGGAAAATATTGACGAGTTATTTCTCCTCATTCTTTCAGCGACTGTAACATAAAGAACCTGCTAACACCAAACCGAGAGACCTGAGAAGCACACAGCTACAGGCCAGCGCGCGTTAGCTCTTAGTGTGATTGTTGTAGGAGGTGATCCTTTATCTGTCTGTGTAATCAGAGCACCTCACACATCCTGAACTTCTGGTCAAGTCAGGCACAGACTGGTTTTCACAGTGCTGGCTACGACCTTTCCATGTAACACAAACATGCTTTGTACAGAGACTTAAAATAAGAATTTCCAGAAGAAAATGCCTTAATGCTGAAGCTCAAGATAATCTGAACGCACATTCACCAAGAACCTCAGGATTGTGAACTTTACTGGCCCTGTGCAATGAACCCAGGTTTCATAACCAGATACAAACCCTTATATTGTTACTGAATATTAAACTTACTAACAGTTTGGCAAATCAATTGAAATAAGGCAGCATGGTGTAGGAGATGGCGCCACCTACAGGACGCTGTGAGAACACTGTCTACAAGCCCACTGTCAATGAGCAGCTGAATCAAACTACATTAAAATACGCTTATATTTCAATGTTTCACATTTTAATGAGGACACATTTTTTAAATGTGTATTTACATTTAATGGTTTAAAACATGAAGTATTCAATTGTTCCCTTTTTAAAAACAGATAACACCACATTTTGAAAAACAGATTTGATGACATTCCTCAGTGTTCCTTATTTACTGTAGCTTTGCTCCTTCAGTTCTTGTTGCAGTAGCTTTTGTAGTGTCTCTGAGCACCTCCACAAGCCGGAGGCTTGTCGCCCTGAAAAAAAAAGGTTTATTATAATTAATATCAAGTTTAAGCAATTTTAAAGTTCCTTCTAAAGATTCAGTGTCCATTCACTGTACCTGGTACATGCTGCAGACCAGATTGAAGAGAGAAGCCATGGCTTTATTCTGCAGGTCCTCTGTGTGCTTCTGTAAATGAATACAAATTACTGTTGACTACTGTATGTGGAAACTTTAAGAGATGCTTAAGTATATTGTAGCTTCAAAATGTGAAGAGGGTGGTGATGTAATGATCAGGAAACAATAATCATACTCATACTCTAAATCTTCTAAAGATATTGTAAAGAGTTCTAATTCTCGCATACTGTGCCCTTTTCACGTTTTCAGTGTTAACCAGCTCCTCTCCAGTGAAGGAGTCTTGATGTTGTCTTGGAGATTTACCCCATTAATGGTCACCCACGGCACATATTGGTGTGGAGGATTCAGGCCTTCAGTATTCAAAGCATTCTGGTGCATCAGTTGGTTTCCTTGGGTACCATTCACACAGTCCATGATGCTGGCCCAGCTCAACTCAGGATTGTAGACATTCACACACTACAAACATCAAAGGACATTTTTAAATTATATTAATGTATCTGTTGCAGATGTGACTGTGAGCTAAAAGATGATGACAAATGAGAAGAAACAGACATCAGCCAAGTGACTGGATAAATATACCTGAACACACACACATATATAAACACACACATTCAGGTACTGTAAAGCTTACACTTTGAGCTGACTTGATGACATCAGCTGAGGACTCCATACAGAAGATGATGGGGAAGGCAACTTTACTCATTTTAAGTATACAGGTCTGTGGATGAGCACAGACAAACAATCACTACACATAGAGACAACTTTAGTACTGCTGCAGCAGTTCTATCCCTGCGTGTTTGATGTGTACCTCAATCATGTTGCCCAGACATTCCTGTTCTCCATGCTGGCACTGGAAAGTGTACTTCTTTCCGTCATGTTTTTCCTAGGGTGTGGTAAATAACATAACTTTAAAAGAACATAAATTCGGACACACCGTCATCCCTAGTAAAAACAAATCCACTCTTTGATTACTGCAAATTTTTGTATATTACACCTCTACCTCCTTCGGTAAAGAAGACTGATTACATGCACATGTCCTAAGCCAATATTATAACCCGTTATTAATAACTCAGCTACAAAATCTATGTATCGCCAAGATGCTTAGTTGACTACTTACCACTGCATTACCATAAGGCACCAGGTTAACAGTCATGATATCATGCAGCAAGATCCAGGTGGGGAAGAGCATCGTAGTGAGAAACATCCTGCAGCCAGGACATAAACTCTCATAGTAAAGCCCCACCTGGATTGGATCTGCTGCCTGATGGGACCTGGTAAAGTTAGACTCAAGGCACTGCTTCAGAACCTGCACAGGTGAGGAGCAAAACCACAACAACGTTTGTTAAGTTTGTTTAAGGCACTGTGACCGTGTCCTGTGATGTCATTTAAATACATGAGGCACAAACAGGTGATGGACAGAGATGCTGTGGTGAGTAACTATGTCTGTTCAAGTATTGTTTTACTGTTGCAATACAGTTTTGCAAAATGTATTTACTGGACTAACTACACTTTTACTCAGTAGCTGTATTCTACAGTCACATAATAAAGATGTTATTATCCTATATGAGTTGTGGTACAAATATGAACTGAATAGCCCGGAAATTCAAAACAAAACGGAACATTCAAGATAAAATTTCCCTACATGTCTTTTTTTTATTGGCTCGCTTCCTACTTCCTCTATGAGTCAGGTCTAAATACAGTAGTTGACAAAGCCTACACACATTGAGCTAAACGGCTGTTAGTCCAGCGCAAGTTATAACGTTATATTATTAGCCTGAACTAACACTAATGATGGGCTAAAGGACTCGTTGTTGCTTAGTTCCTGTGCATAAACACGCGCTTTGTTTGGCGTTTTCATGAAAAAAAAAACTGTTATAAAAAGAGTAATTCGTATAGTTTCACTTTTAATAAGTTAAGTACGCTGGAGAGTTAACGACCCCGGTTCAGTTGCTATGGTTTCCGGCAGTTTACGTACCAAGCAGTGATTTGAGCGCTCGCGCAGAGACCGGAAGTAACTGCCTAAGTAACATCTGTAGACCTACCAGACGACGAGCACTTAAAAACACAGACTAAATCGGTTTTTACCCCGCACTGGACAGCTGAGTCCAAAGACGAGCACCATTGCGACGGAGGGAGGGAGCATGACGTGGAGCCGCCGCAGCGAGTGTTCAGCCAAACGGCCAGAATTAGCAGCAGAGGAGCTTTCATGTTGAGCTGGAGTCTGACAGCGGTAAACACAGCGAGCAACAGGCTGCACAGCGCGAGGCAGCTTTAAATACAGCACTGCCGCGTCCTCGTGCAGGCGATCCGTTTTTTTTGGTTTTTTTTGATTGGATGTCGATCATGTGACGAAGTCAGCGTCACTTGTTACTAGCAGAAACGCCAGTGGCGCGCGGCTTTTGGGGAAACGTAAATGCTACACAGAATATCATGTGGTTTTTTTTATGGATTTATTGTTTACACTCACGCTCAACCTATTTAT
This sequence comes from Macropodus opercularis, assembly GCA_030770545.1. Classification (NCBI taxonomy): domain Eukaryota; kingdom Metazoa; phylum Chordata; class Actinopteri; order Anabantiformes; family Osphronemidae; genus Macropodus; species Macropodus opercularis. The sequence continues at coordinate 6,466,439 of CM061105.1, forward strand.
ACTTTTATTATTTAAGTGTCGTGCAAGCAGTACAGAAACATTTCTCAATAAAAACTTAAATTATTAATTGAACTGTTAAAGCCTTGGTTTCCTTTAATCACTCTTAATGTGATGCAGTGTTCTGAACGTTTGGTCCTAACCACATGACAGTATAGTTATTAAATCTTAGATTTTAGTTATTGCACAGATGAAAAATTAGGAAACTGAAGCATCAGTAGGAGGAATCATAGTAATCATGTGGTCAGTGCCTCCAGTTTGTGGTTCTTCTTGTTTTGTCAGGCTGCTCTGACTGGCATGACTCTGGCTAATTATAAAGCTGTTGTGTCTCTCACCTTAGCCTCTGAGTTCATAGGTTCGCTTACTAAGAGTCATAAGAATCAATCACCTCAGCAAAATAGCAGGAACCCTTGAACGTTATGCGAGACTTCACCTGCTGACTTTCACATGATCTCTCTGTGGAGCTTTCACGACATAACAGCACTGCTCACTCTGCATCCTGACCTTTGGCTTGTTAAACAACAGCATCCAATTAAAGTGAGGCTTTTTATGTACTGGAAGTACAGTGGGTCACGAGCACAAACAACAAAACACAGAACAATGAATGATAATGATGCTTTCAGTATATATTCCACTTAAAATGACAGAGCATACTTCAGGAATTGCTAAAAAAAAAGCTAATAAATAAAAAGCAGGACACAACATTTTATTTATTTATTGTTTTTAAAATGATTGCATCAGCCTAAAGAAAGAACCATACAGATGAAAGAGTACCTGTCTGAGGACAAAGACATGTCTTAAGCAAAGTGTACACGAGACAGAGAGAGAGAAAGAAACGTCGCAACTGAATCAAGACAGAGCAACAGAGGGAAGATAACACAGGAGAAAAGAAGAATAACCATCTTTTCGTGCATAGGTAGGGGTTGGACACACCACAACCAATAGGCCTCTACTGGCTGAAACAACAGTGCTCCCTCTGAGTTCAATTGCACTTTGGTGTAGAGTAGCTTTATTTGACTGCTCCTCTCATTTCCTTTGCTGATTGTGATAGGAAGAGAAGACCATGTGATTATTAATAATGCATTACTTGTGCTGCTGCTGAGGCAGTGATACACCACACAACCCGTTGCGCAAGATGGAAGAGTAATTTTTCTTGTAAATAATGTAGAACTCTTCAACCTTTAAGTTGTTGCCCAAGTGGCTGCAGAATGGATCACTGCCTATCTTTGAACATGAACTACTGTACACCAGTGGAAACGCTACGATATTCAGCAAACAATTGGCTGAAGTTCCAGGCCAATGTCAACAGAAGAAATAGAAATAATTAAGAAAACTGGACATAGGCAGAAAAAGGGGAAATGAAAGTGCAGTTGTTGATGTCGTCATATTTTCAATGGAAATTACACATTAACTGAGACTATAAGATTTACATTTTGGTCTTAAAGGTCTTGTTACCCAACCAGCAGAGCAAGTTATTTGCCTTTTAATTTGAGTATCATTTGCTGAGTAGTGCAAAATCAAAAGTAGGATGCGTCTCGATAGTGACTTATTCCTGAATTTCAAGATGCAATTATGTACTAAAACTGCACACAAACATGTTCATTAAGTGGCATCTTTTCACTGTCATTCACAACATGTATAGGGTATAACCCCTATAAATTATTTGAAGTGAGTCCTGGCCAGAGACTCACAGAAATCGTACTAGACAATTAAAGTGAAATCTACCATACTGTACATATTATAATCAGTATTTCAAGCTAGGATTCAGTCCTGGACAGGCTCAGTGTAAGATGAAGTAGTCAGCAGGTAAGAATGACAAAGAGTGTGTATTATTGACAAATGCAAACAAATCCTGTTGAACCATTTTGGTGAGTTGTTATTTTGAACCTAAGGGAGCACTGTTCTCACGTACAAAATTAAAAAACAGAGGATAAACTGAAACAGAAAACAAACAAAAACAGAACAGTCATTACATTTTCAAGTTTAAAATGACAGAGGAAATAAAGAAATATAAATCAACCTATCACAGCCACTTTGAGGGCCAGACAGCTTGATTCTCAAACGCATATTTACTATTTGGTTAATTACATACTGTAAACATTTGTATTTTTGTATGGAGAAAAAATTCAAGCTAGCTTATTTTTTTCTTTATAGGCTCTGAACGGTTATAATTAACAGGTATAAACAAAAACAACCAATACTTGGACAAACAAATCTATCAGCTTTTTTCAAAAGCCAAAAAAATAAAATAAAATAACAAGGCACCATAAAAGAACACTTTCTAATGCCATCATTACTGTGTACAAAAACCTGCATAAAGGAGTGATCATGAACCGCTCAATCGTGTACCTGTTCCCTCTGCCTGCTCCTCAGCGACCACAGAGATTAACCAAAGGAAAATCCAGTGGCGACATGTCACTCAGTTCCAGCACCAGCGTCTGATCTGTGAATAATCTCTGTGGTAGCATGTTAAGTGTGTCTTTTGTGGTGCAACTTTTAACACTGCCTCTACTCACAAAAAACAAATCAGATTAAAAAAAAAACAAAAAAGCTTTTCTCTCTAATATTTATTAAATGCAAAGCAGCCAAGACTGCATTTAACATATAGCTCTGTAAATATTAACACATGTACATGAGCACGCTTCGTCTTCTGAACGCACCTGATAAATCATGCTTAACAGACTACATACATGTATATCAACTGTAACCACAAAGTGTGTTGCTGATCATGATGAAGCTCGCTGCAGCTGATTAGTACAAACGCTTGCACTTCTGATATCTGCTCAAATACAACGCAGCTCTGGAGCAAGTCTAAAGATCATGTTCACATCAAAGCCTCCTTCTGATTTGTTTCTAGCACAATCCAAATCAGAATTATCATCCAAAAATATAGATATCTAAGTATATATTTCAAAATATTTATTCTCTAGTATGCCACTCATTCTTCAAACCTTAATAGACACCAAATATGTGTTCTTTAGTCAGTGAAAGATGTGCTTTGTGTATGAGGCCTCGTTTCAAGAAATATCATTTACAGTGTACCAAAGCCGATGAAAAAATATTTCATTGCTTGAATGATCATTTGTTATATAGAAAAATGTTTATCAAGAAGCTCTGACACAAATGCATATCTGCTAGATGGGCAGGATGAAAGTGTCAGAGACACGTCTACAAAAAGCGGGACTAAACTCCCAACTCTGAGTCAAAGCACGATAAAGTTCTTCTGCTCGTTTCATGCCCGCATCATTGCTTGACCAGGTTTCATTGCTACTGAAGTTGCATTGCTTCTAGCTCTTAAACATCTGTGATTAACATATCATATATGGCAAATGAAATGTGTTCAACTACAAAAATGTTCCTCTTAACAAGCGGCCAGTGAACCTGTTCAGTTCTATGTTTCAGTTTTTCTTTCAGGTACTAAAGCACAGGGCAAACTGCTTCAAAGAAAGCAGAACCGCCTGGTTCAGAAACAACTTTGAAACAAATTGACGTATTGAACTGATGGCACCTGTAAACATTTGGTGGACAATTTCCTCTGTAAAACATATTTACAGAGAAAGACTGATGAATTGAAATCTCAAGCAATGTAACCTGGTACGACTAGGAGGAACATTTAAACTGGGTCACCTGAAGGAAACTTTTGTTTTGTCTTGTTAAGTTGGACAATTTTGCTGTGTTGACACAAATTGCATAATGAGCCAGAAGCTCTCCTTAAAGTTGGTTTGTAAAGTATTACAGACTTTCTACAGCCCATACAGTAAAACTAACTCTGTAATGAACACACAGCAATCAGTCTAAAGCATCAAAATCACATGACAACTAGTGACCGCAAAAAATAACTAAAGCATATATTGTACACTGTATACTCCACTATTATAAAGGAAAATGCCGGTCACTCCTGATATACTGTATGGAAACACCTTAAAACTCTCAACTAAAAAAACTATTAACATCTGAGCTTCACCACTGTCTGGGAGTTTATGTTTCTTGGGCATCAGACACACAAATTTGAGTGCGTGGAACAGAAAAAAGTGCATTAACAAGTGTTGGTCCAAACAAATTGGATAATGGATGTGTCAGCAGTGGTGGATGACTCAACCAGGCCCATTCACAAAGGAAATAACTCCTAATACAAAACACTGAGAAATGTTGCATGCTTATCAAATGAGCTTCAAACTACTGGGTTGGGTCATGTGTATACGATTCACATTTCTATCATATCTCATCTTATTCCAAAATACACCAGACAAATAACACAATTAAAGGAAGTTAGCTTTAATGCAGAGAATGCACCAAACTACTGTACAGCCCCAACCATAAGAGAAGTAATATGCAACAACTACAGGCATAACTAAACTTTGCCCTGACACACACAAATGGCAAAATGTGTGAACAATGGGGCACAGCATGTGGCACCATCTTGTGGAGCAACGCTCCAATAACAATGAGAGGAGGCGCTCATCACGACGGCTGAAGGCACTTCTCATCTTTCCCACTCACGTTTTATAGCCCTCTAATCTGAAGCACCTCTGTCACTTCTGGATTGGATCTTGGGGGTTTTTTTGTGCAAGGTACAGTACAACTGATTTGTCCTGACTAAAGTCAATGTGATGTCTCAAACCTTTCAGATCGAGTTTGGGTCCTTTTAAACTTTCATTGGTCTGTTGATGAAGAAGACGTTATGAAAGTGTTTCATTTTTTGGAAGATCAGATCTGCTGATTACATGTCAGTCTGATATTTATAAATTCCATGATCAGAAGGGAGAGACTAAATTAAATTCATGTCCCCTCTCAATAAACAAGTATCTAATCTAAAAACACTGCAAGTTCCCCTCAAACATTTCTATTCCCAGTGACTTAACTGATCTGTACCTTCCTATAAAACACTTTTCTTTCAGGTTTTTCTGTGTTTACAGCATGCTGAGGAATTCTGTGACACTCCTCACATGCATTTATCTCAAGAAACCAACTGAATTTTAAAGTGACATCATGTGATGCCTGTTTTCAACACTTCCTTTAAGAACAATTGCAATTGACTAATGTTACCTCCACTCAACTGTGCTTTTAAAGTGACAGAGCAGAGACGGGACTATGTCTACCTCGAGCCAAATGAAGATGAGGGAAATGGGAAAGATTCACTGCCACTGTACAGAACTGCAGGAGGAAATGGACATGAGAACATAACGTATTCTGCACCACTGAACTGTGTATAGTACTACCATACATTATACTATATATGCACTACAAAATGCACAATTATCAACCATGGGTGCCATGTAAAAAAACAACTCAAACAAAAAACAACACACAACCCAAACGAAGGATTCCATGCACACTGAACTAGATAATCTCTGAGACCACAGAGGCCACGCTAAATGGCAAAACAACTGGTTCTTTCTTGCTACATGATCAAACGTCCTTCATTTGGCTCACATTAGCTGGATACTTGCATCCTTAAACAAAATCTAGGAGCATGGAAAATAACACAGCCATTAAACTTTATAAGGTCACATACACTGACTGCATGTGTGTCAGAAATATACTGTACATGAGTTATATTACTGCTTTCTTTTTCTGTACATTAATGTTCTACAGCTCTGTGACTCAAGCTTCTGGTGAAATGAACAGTCAAGCGCAAGTGGCAAGGAAGTACCATGAGTAAATCTGCATCAAAAAAACAATATACATCTGCTAAAACAGTCTAAGTAGAGACGAAGTAAATACAGTACTGATACAATAATCACATAGACTGATGCTCTAAAGTGTCTTTAACGTACAGAAACAAGACACATAGGAGGAGCACTAACAGTTATGCCTTAAGTCAGTGGCTACAGGTGCTACAGTATTAAAAAGGGTGAAAAAGAAGGAAGAAGGTTTAAACAAAGACATTTGATGCAGGAGTCTTTTACGATTTCCATTCAGAAGGAATCCTGAATCGTGTTAAACTGCATTCATCCATGTACCTCTCTGTCTAGCATATTGTGGTTAAAAGGTATTTTGAAATTCACAATATGCCAAATGTACCATGCTTCAATCCTGAAGCGTAGTATTTACTGTATGTTGTACCTCGTCAATTTAACAGGAGGCTCTTTGAGAGAGCAACAAGCCAAAGCAGTTGGAAATAGAGATAGCTTCATAAAAATATACCTATGTGTGTATGTTTAAAGCTGTAGCTGTGTCTGTGTAGACGGCTGTTCACTCCCACGTTTTCATGCCCCCCCCCCTTCTAGAGACACAGGCTTGTGGTCATTCAAAGTTATTACTATGGCACTTGAGCAAGCTTTAAATTTAATCCACCTTTTTAAAACCCTTAAATGGTCAAACCCATGGCTTTCTCTCCCCTCCCAGGTGGACCCCTCCTTCCCCCAGGCTCCAGTGACTACACCCACCCACCCACCCTCCCATGGTGCACAGTTTCTCAGCCTCCTTTTAGGTGTGAAGTGAGCAGCCTGGTTCAGCCGAGCCAGTCCTTTCAGCAGATGACAGCACAGGCTTTTGTCTACGGACAGTTTGCAGGCAGTCTGGGGATGACAGATCGGGCCTTTGTCTAAGGACAATCACCATGTGTTCAAGGCAAAACAAAAAAGTACCTCCTGTATATTTTGCCCTCATCCCACTATCTGTTCTCTCTTCTGCTCCATGATCTTAAAAAATATTTGTGTGCTTATTGTCTTTTCCATTAACACATTGAGTCTTTTTTGTCTGTGTTAAAACATTTTTTAAAGTAAATTTCTCACCGTACAGTCAGAACTGGCTAATGCAACATTCAACTAAAGTCAAATTCCAGTGCATCAGCCAGGCTAACTGTACCGAGTATGGTTAACGCTACCAGTGTGCTTATTTTGAAGACATGCTGTTACCAAGGAGTGCTCTTTACCGGGCTGGGCCAGAATGAGAAATCAGCACCAGCCTCCAGCTAAAAGTCTAACATTTATTTTTTATAATAGCGTCTTTTGTACCTGCCTGTACACTGCTGGTGGATAATTCATCTAGGGTGCTGGTTCTGGTTCTGAGAACAGGCAAGTACCGGGTAGGCTAGGTTTACATTCAGCTGGTCATTGTGTTGGACCAAGGAGACGTTCTTGTAGTGGAGAACCAGGTCTTTAAGGGATGAATACAGATTGTAGGGCTCGGCGAATCCATAGCCTGTGACTGTCTTGAAGATGACGCAGTGCTTGGTGTCGCCCTCAACACTAGAAAGAGCGACAGGGGTCATGTTGACAGATGCTTAATCGGGAAATAAAGGCTCAAACAGCCAACGAAATGTTTTGTGTAATGCAAAGACATGAGAGTGGTAATAATACAATTTCTTATTGCTGACTAGGCAAACTCATGATATTACTAAAAACACAAACTTACACTACAGAGCAGGCGTAGGAACCCTTCTGTGTCTGGCTGTCACGGATGAGGAAGGTTCCATCACATTTGCCCCTCAGCATTTCCTCAGCCTGGGTGCGTTTGATGTCACCTACGTACCAGGTGCACTCGTCATGATGGGGAGAGCCTTCGTCCTCCTCCAGTGAGTAGGAGCTGGACATACACATGCGGTGCAGAAAACACTGAGGCAAATACTGTATGTGCTGTGTCTTCTATGCCATAAACAAACAGATGTTGCTGCTTCAGTATTTCACCTCACACACTTACTCATCAGCCTCGTTCTTTATTCCAAGCCACTCATTAATCCTCTTCTGTCTTGTGCCCTTCTGTGTCAACCATCTGAAAAGTTAGGAACAGCTATTTTAATGCTGACAGGTTTTAGTGCAATAGACGTATATTACCATGTATTTCAGGTAAAAGAAATATTGACAACAAACATTTATTTTCCTTACATCAAATACTGGTCTCTGATCTTGCGAAGCTGCATAAGATCTGGCTTGAGGCTGTTCATCTTCTTGTCGATCTCTCTGTTGTCAGAGACCTGCTGTCTCAGGTCCTGCTCCAGCTTACATTTGCTGTCATGGATCTCCTTCACACGAGACTTCAAACGCTCAGAATTGCTTTGGATCCTTTTTTGACAGAATGATAAAATGAGATACATATCTATGAAATATAGAAACTTCAGCATTATTAAAACCATAAAACCATAAAGCTTATGGTTTTATGGTTTTAATAATCTAATCTGTCTGATTTAGGAATCCAGTGCATACAAACACAAACATACTTTTGAATCTCCTTTTCGTTGCCTTCACGTTGGAATCTCTCCAAAGACTCTCTGCTGTAGCGTTCCTGGGTCTCGCACTGCTCCTCAAAGATCTTGATGGTCTCATTAAAAGCTTCAATAGCGGTGCGCTTCATCTGCAGTTCCTGTGGGGAGCAAAAGAAACAAAGTGACCGTCCATTTCGTTTTTATTGCATGTCATTCATCATACATTAACACTGATGCTTTCACATTGTAGGTGCTTTCACAGACTTGTGTTGCACACATGCATTTATTAAGTCGTACTTATATATGTGTACATCCCCTGTTTGTGTATTATTATATTGTGTATGTGTCAAACCAGTACCTGTGAGGTGCGTGTGTATTCCTCGTACAGAGAGTCATACTCGCGGCTCTTCTCCTGGTACTGCTCATGATAGACCTTGAGCTGTTCGCCGACCTCTTCTATGCTGTTCTCCTTCACCAGCTGAGCAATAAGCATAAAGAAGAATCACTTATGACAAATGAAACACAGTTTAAGGAGAATGCATTTGTTGTTATTTATCAAAAAATTGAAATCAGCTCTAAGTCGAAACGAAAAGGGAAATGCAGAGGGACTAGAGCTTGAATTGGTTGAAATACAGTTAAAAGAAGCATCACAAACCTGCTGGTATTTGGACACAGGGTACAGAAGCTTGGTGTCAAGCTTGGCGTTGTACTGGGCCAGAGACTCGTGACGGTAGTGATTGATGAGCTCCACTACAGACAGGAAGGTAAGAGGCTCTGAGAAGCCGTACCTCCCGTCTCTGTGGTAAATCTTTATGAGCTTGTTGTTTCCCCCTTTCCTGCAGGGGGAGACAGGAGCCATATGAGCATAAAATACAGTGCAGGACTCAGCACTGTTAACACAGCAGATATTCAAAAATAGGCCTTTACCTGAGTGTGAGCGTGTACTCGCCCTCCAGTTTACTTGACGCGTCTCGCACCAGAAAGGTGCCGTCTGGAGTGTCTCGCAGCTTCTCGTTCACCTCCTCTCTGCAAATTTGATGGTATGCATTATATACAGTTGTATAGTTCATAGACACCAACTGTGATCAGCTGCAATCTACAGGAAAATGACTATGATCTTCAAATTCACAGACATAAATTATAAAGGCTTCTGAAAATTGTAGGGGCCAATCTGAAAAATCGTATCTTTGTGACTCGATTGCTGCACCTCTGTCACAGACTGGAAATGAGTGGAAACCAGTTGTGAGTTGAGTTCCCCCTGAATTGTCACAGTGTACTTTGGTTATTTACCTTGAAATTTCACCCCAATACCATTCAGCATCATTCAACAGGCTGCTCGCATCAGTCATGACTGGTGGGGCCACTTTTGCCTTGACTGGCTTTGCTGGAAGAACTGGATACACACAAAATGACAATTCAGGCCTTTTTTTCTCATGGAATAACTGTACAGTGACCCTGTAACACATATCACTGATATAATCATTTCACCGCTATGATAGCGCAAGACTTTTTCTGAATTCCACACCTGGAGGAGTGAGATCTTGCTCTGTAGTTCTCTCTATCAAAAGTCTCTCCACCACGAGCGCAGGGAGCTCTTCATCCAACGACCTGCACATCAATTACGTATTAACTGAAATTACAGTGAAAAAACATACAGATTGAGGACGGCGGCAAAGACCTACCAAGTGGGAGAAGAGCCGGTTCGTATGAGCAACGGTCCAAAGATCTGTCCCAGCGTATGTGTGTCCAGGCCATTGCTGGCCTGTGCCTGGGTGACCTTGGCCAGATGTGTGAGGAGGTACTGCAGAGTGAGACGGTGGTGAAGGGGGATGGTGGTGGAGCTCTCAAAGACTCGGCTGACCTCTCTGTCATGGCTACCAGCTACAGCGCCATCTGGAAAAGCCAGACAACCATGAAGAGGATCTGCATAGAGGAACATACACTCTGAACAATGCACAGGAGAGGGTCTCTGATGTGTAGGTCTGTTGTACTGAAACGGTTACAGCGTATGGTTGTATGAGAGATCCAGTAAATATCTAAAACTAAGTTAAATGCTGTTCTTGCAAAAATAAGTTCTCTTTTCTAGCATGCTTCAGTGATTCCATGCTCTCTTGACACTTGACTCTATTCTCTCGATGCTCACATGCAGCTGACCTCAATCAGCAGCAGGGCTCAGTTTAGGCCTCGTGAAATTCTTGGATTACGGTCAGTTAAGCAACAACAAGAACAACAACACCAGCAGAACATTTTGGGCTTGTGCTATTCTCTCCAACACCACAAAAATGTCCACCACAACAGCTTATTTATTTTATTTCTGATGTCAAAAAGTATTTTTATATTTATCTACCGTCATATCTAGAGTTAGCTTGTATTAAGACTCTAGAGCTGTCAAAACCCTGAGAGATTGAGTTCAGTTGTTTTGTCTGTTTAAGCCCACAAAGTGCAAGTTGTGCATGTGTCAGTGTTCCACAGCAGATTTGGGGATTTTAGATTTCAAAAATGTATTTTGACCATGTTTTGGGAAGCCACAGAAATGTAAGAATATCCACTTGCAGAGAATAAAACTGGGACAGGTTGTTCAGTTTTTACTTACATCAGTTCAACCCCAAACAGCAGCAACATGTGCCATTACTGTAACTATAGATTACTTATAACTGATCAATAAAAAAAAAGCTAAGAAGGAAAATGTTCACCCCTGATGAACAAAGCCATAGCATGTTCACATCATAGTTTCAGTGTACCAGCATAAATTATCAGGTGAAACGTTTATCAATGGCCCATTAGCAGGTTTGTATGGAGAGACATGAGACGTACCTGCTGCCTGCTGAAGGACCTGCTGTTGCATTGTGACCGCGGTTTGAAGGTGAGGGTAGACACAGGCGGGTATGAGGGGCGATGGGAGATCTCTCAAGTAATGCAGGACGCACTCAGACAGGTAACCCACATCTTTCTGATACATGTCACCCTCTGGACCAAAGACATTCAGAGGCAAAGATGAGGAAGAGCACATTCAAAATATCTGGTTTGAAGATGTTTTATACTGTAAAAGCATCACCATCTTGCTTGTTATTACAAGTATATCATATACATAGAGTCATATTTAAAAATTAAACTATAGCTCAAAAGCAGCATGCACACTGCAAAAACAACTGGTATCAGGTCAACTCACCAGAGCTCAGGCTGTACACTGGGCTGTCTGAACCTGAGGAGCTAGTTATCCTGTACAATGTCTTGAAGTCCAGCCCTGGGAAGGAAGGGGAAGTGGTTCAGTAAGTGTTTCTAGCAGGGGGAAAAATACAACATTCAAGAAAAGAACAGCAAAGAAGAGAAGAAATTTAGATGGGAACCGATCATTTTACCCCTAGAAAACAAATATTCATCAAATCAAATGCACATGCTTCCCACTGGAGCCAACAGCCCAACGCATGGGCTCCCAGTTTGGACCAGTCAACCTACTGAAAGATAGTGTAATTAAAATAGTGGACACAGTGCACCATTAATTACAAGCTGTACAAAATCAATTTGTAGGCAAACAACAGAGAGAGAGCCTTGGCCAGATAAATATATTAAAGACCTCAGCAAAGCAGGGTGTTGTTTCCATTCCAGTCTCACATCCAACAAGAAGACAAGGCAATAAATTAATTGGCAGAGAGCAGGTCCTTGTTCTGATGTTTTCATGTGCTCAAATGTTTTCAAATAAGCAGAACCAGCTCACGCTCCTGTCCTGTTTGTTATTTATTTTGGCTTGTTGTTTTCTCGGAGGGAAATTCGTTTGGTGACTGTCCAAACGGAAACATGAGAAGATGACACTGGTTTCAGCAGATGGGGAGAAAAAAGGGATTTCACACGTGGTAGGCGTGCAAAACATTTGTCCCTAAATAACTACATTACTCTTTGCCCAGAATAAGAATAAGACTGGTGCCAAACAGTGGCTTTCAGGGAGCTGTGAGACCACACTGTACAGGCAGAGTCCACTTTTCTGCTTCTCCTCGTATCAAATTCTCCATTTGTAGTTAATTTAATAAAGGACCATGAAGGAATTAACAGGTATGTGAAGGTACATCTGTGTTGGCGCCTGACTGGTTCCACATATCTGTACGTCTACACTGTACATCTACACAAATCCTGGCATAAGATCAAGTGGCAGATGGCAGGAAGAAGAAAGTTGCACACAGACAGACAGACAGACAGACAGACAGGATGGCGAGACAGGCGTAGATATACCTCTCTTCTCTATGGCTTGGATCAGGCTGACGAGGACAGGAGGAGCCGTCTCTGGTGGCGTGAACTGCTCGCTCAGGTCCGGCACAGGAACAGCTGAAACAACAACGCAAACCTCAGAACACCACGTCTCACAATGACCAGCAGCGCTGACAAAGGCACAGTGAACTAGCAGCGGTTGAAGATAATAGACCAGAATGCGATGAAACACGATCAGCTAAGCAAACATTTTGCATTCAACGTTGCATTTATCCACAATATTAAAAAGGAAACTCAAAGAGACAAAGTGACTGTTGTGACTTGGTCTAGCTGATAAGACACGTTATAAGACAAACAGAATAATTTAGCAAATGCACAAAAGAATAAAACGGTTTTATTCAAATGAATGAAAATAAAAAGGCCACAAATAACAGACTGCTGACGGCGAGAAAAACTTTATCTACTTCACAACTCCCCACAGACTAAATCAAACATCTTTTCAGTCCAAGAGAAAAGGAAAAGGAGAAAGCAAAAGGGAAAAAAAGCGAGATCCCGTTTCCCTCCCCTCGCTCTGTTTCCCCCCTTTTCTTCTCTCCCCTCTGGTTTTCTTTCCTCCCCTCCTCTCTGTCCTGCTCGGCATTTCGCCTTAGCTCTTTGCGTGAGTGGAGCACAATAAAGGATTTAATCAAAACTCCTGAACAAGCAAAAGCGCTGGCGGCGCGCCAGGCCCGGCCCGGCCGGGACCGACAGGTCGCGCCTCCCGCCCGACCCCAGAGCGGTGCTGTGAGCTGAGGGGTCGAGGAAGAGTGAGGTAGGGGCGAGGGGCGGGGGTAACAGTGGGAGCAGGGAGGGCGCGGCTTGGCCGGGGCTCGGCAGTAGGCTCCTGTTCCTGGCACAGCTCGGATAAACCGCTGCTGATTATTAATTTGGGGAGTTCAGACAAGAAACGCAGCGTCAGCACATTCCTCTCCCCTCTCGCTCCCATTCTTCTTTTTGGTCCCTGCCTCTTTCTCTCCTGCCCGTTCGGTCTCTTTTCCTTTCTTTTGGTAACTTTCTCTTACATGTTTATTCAAACGCTCTGTCTCCATGCCTGCCAGTTGAACATGGAAACCTTGCCTGGCAGTGCCTCCAGCCCTCTAGTGAGCGGGCACACAGACCTCTGCCTCTTCTTCATCCTGGTTAGTCATTTTGGCTGGCAGGCCCCATCCCCCCTCGTCTCTCAGCACAGTTTCCCTCTCCTGCACGCGCTGTACAGCTCTAGCTGCAAACTCTACATCAAAATACGTCGAGTGCAAGTGCAGTAGCTAACGACGCCACTTAGGTCAAAGTGTGCCCATGCGTGACAGAAATTTGACTGACAGCAGTGTCGTGGTGCTGAGACCAAAAACAGAAACATGCCTGACCTGGTGGGTGAGCGAGAAGAATAAGTACAGTGTAGCTGTGAGGCTTGTCAGACACGAAGAGACGCTGGAGTGATACAGAGCAATGCTTCTTCAAACATAGGTGTGTTATGAGAACTCGATACCGTTGCAGAACCGTGAGACTTACTCAGATTCCAGCCCTGACAAAGACCCAGATGTTCCTCATGCTTCTCATGGAACATGACTGCACCCTAATTATGTTTCTGTCCATAAAATCATTAATCCTCCATGTTAACAATTAACATACAACATGCAAATATACTGATACGAAACATAATGAACCCCACAAATTTGTATCCTCCACAATAACCTGTAACCATTAATTGCACTTTCTCCCCCAACTCAAATTCCTCACTTCCTTTCACTGTACATTTTAATAGAAAGGAGGACAAATCATCAGCCAATTAAAACGACTTCTTCGGCACGGAGCATGCCGACAGACTTGACATGCCCTGAGATGTAGCCAGTGGTAGAAACAGACAGAGGGGGACGGGTGAACACAACCAAGCAGGACAGAGAGCTGCGTTAGTGCTGGTGTACACGATGCCTTAAGCCTTGTTGTTGCAAGCATTCACTGTAAGAAATGTTTACAGATGAGCTCTCACGACCGCAAGAAGCTTTGAAGTCATTAAAGCGAGTAACTCATCATCGAACTCAACAACCTTGTTAGTAAAAGAAACCTATAAAGTCACATGTTCCTGTGCGTGTGCTATCTACACTGGAAGCTGAGCATGTGAACGCTGCAGAGCCTGTCTTTGTGTGTTTGCACTGACTTGCTCACTCAAGCCAAGGCAAGCAGAAAGCCATGCAAAAGCAGACTGGATGAAGCGAAGCTATGTGAAGCTAAATATTTGCTCTGTATCTCCTCCATCAGTGTGCTTATGTAATACGTAGCTGGCCGCTTTCTCCCTCTCTGAGCTGCCGACCGAAAGCGAAGAAGAGATAACGTTCGAATTGATTATTTAATTTCCTCACATTCACTTCAGCTCTCCATCGCTTTGGATCTTTACACTGTACATAAACAGGGTTCATATGTAAAAGAGCAGGTTCAGTTATGTGGAAAAACCTTGAAACATACTCGTTTAAATACTGCTTCAACATTTCCACAGCTGGGATTGGACGAATACATTTTTAAACCATGCTATTTATTCCAAGCATGTGTTTCTTGTGTGCAGCGATGACAAGGCCAGTTGGCGTCTGGCTCACGGATGGTGTGTGTGCGTCCGGTCAGGTTTCACTGCACCATGTCTTCACTGCATCGCAACTATGTAGACAGGCAATGCATCACGGCCCGGCGGCAGGCACAGCAGCCATTCCTCTGTCACAACATACGTCAAAGCTACACATGCAGCCATGTCAAACACGCTGTGCAGCACTCGCTCTCTGGGGCCGGCAGAACTTTGGAGAAGCGAGTCGACATAGAAATGCGTCTGTGTTCATTTACGATAAAGTGGTGAAACGGGCCGTAATGTTGTGCAGTTGCTGCCCATTAACGAGGTCAATGTGCTTCAAACTAAGCGCTTATGTGATCATCTGACACTATACTGTCTGAAAGCCATCAACGCGGGAACTGTGGTATTTGACAGCTACTGTCCTCATCTAAAAACATCCCATGTGTTATTATGACCAGGTTGTCACACCACGTTTAGGATGTAGTTACATAATTTATGATCACATCTTATACAAACTTAGTATTCAAACACAGTCTTAATATTAGTACCAGAGCATACAGATGTCTGTAGAATAATTTAAAATTAAAAAATGTCCCTAACACAGTATGTTTTAAAGGTATTATTGTTTGGAAACAAATGGGAAAGCTTCACTCTTGCCTTCTGTACAAAATGTACTCATTCTCTGGTCCTGGTTTACTGAAGCCATTAATCTTTCAGTGGGACAACTTCACACCGAAATGAGTTGTCATTTATTGCTCTGGCACGGAAGAAATGCTCCACAAACCAAACATTTCTATAGCCGCGCAAACTCCAACAGGCTACACTCACTGCACGAGAAACAAAATACAGCTGGTTTGTGTGTTTGCAGTGGGATAGAGTGGCCTTGGCATCTCCCTCCATTTGCAGCCTCTCCATGTCTTTCCCGTTCTCTTTCTCTACTGTCACAGCCCCTCTCCGCCCCCTCCGTGAGTTCTTTGAGAGTGTTTTCTTCGCCAGGCGGAGGGAGAGGAAAGCGAGCGGAGGCCTCTTCTTTCTGAGAACTGGTCCTGCTAACATAGTTTATAGCTGCCCAGAGACAGAATCAGACGTGTATGTGAATCAGGGACAGAGGCTGCGAAAAGGGAGGGAAGGTGGGGGAGAGGGAGAAGGGGGGGGGCAGCGAGAGAGGGAGCACAAAGGGAGGAGTTTGCAAAAATGCCAAGCCATGGTTCGCTTCAGCAGGCAGTTAAAGGGAGGCCACGGAGAGGAGAGAGACACAGGAGGGAAAGAGGAAAAACGGCCAGTCGAGAAATGTTTTGCCTCCATGTCTGGGGACTGAAACTATTACTTTATATTAAATCTGGTGCTTTAATTTCTGACCATACTGTACATGGTACAACTATTTACAATTTACACATTTCTTTAAAAAAGTGTCAGAAACAATATAAAACTCCTTTTTAACGTTTCCTTTATTCTACATAAGCAAAGAGAGTAAGTGTAGGCATTCCTCCCTGTCCTGGAGCTAAAACTTCACTGAAAATATTATATAACACACCAACCCACACGTCTATTACTATTCAGAGAGAAAGATGAGCCATTTGCATCTTTTGGCCAACAAGTGTTTCGCATTTCGCCTGCAACTGCTGAAAACACTGGCACATTTTTACATGCACTCGAGCAGCTGTGTTGTTCTGCAGTAACCTGATTTCTTAAATGCAAATGAGGAATCTGTCTTCCTCCGGCCGGGTAAGGGATTAAACAAAACCTGGCGAACAGCAACACTTCTGCCAAGTCTAACCTTAACTGGGTCTGGTGAGAGTTTTACATGCGCACAGTTGCAACACAAAAAAATGTGGGTTACATTATGTGCATACTCCAGTGTTCAGGAGTCTGAGGTGCTGCAAGTCCAAGCCAAACATTGCTGTAAAAGGATCACACTAAAGACAACGACCAGAACCCGTGTTCCTTCAGAGAACTGAAGATAATATTTGTAAAATCTGGGCATGACCATTTCTAATCTACGACGCAGTTCTGGTAGTCGGCCAACACATCCCCTCTTCTTTCCCACAGCTGCCATTGGTTCTTCGGCCCGTCTCTCCACATCAAAGGCGCAAACGTCTGCTGTCCAACTGGTTTGTTTCACTGTCTGTCAACCCAAACAAGGACGCCGTTGTCCTCACCTGCCTCTGCTGGAGAACGTTAAGTCCTGTCCTTATTCACCAACGCCCGCCCCTCCCTCTGGTTTTTATTTTAACATTGGCAAGAAGAAATTCAAAGAAAAGAAAATAATTTGATAGCTATTCTGGAGACGCCTGTGCCGGAGCTATAACGTCCCCTACTTTTCAAGGCGTTTCTGAGAAAAATATTGAGAAATGAATTCCAACTAATGAATCTGAATGAGGCCCAGTGTACTTTGTTGTACACAATGAATAGCCAACTGGCTCAACCAGGGGTAATTCAGAGTTCAAGCCTACGTGCTCAAAGTACTGCTTAGTCCATCTGTCATATAAAAGAGCATGAAGCAAATTATAGAGACTACAGTTTTTGATGGGAGAGAACTGTATGTTTTAATACTCATACTTAGAGAAACTTGTTTATCTGTTTTGGCCCTAGGCACCTTTTTCTGCCACCCTACTCAAGACAAACTAAGAGAGTGCAAATGAGGAGAAAATGACGGAAATCTTGGGGAGTGTAAATGCACTTGGGTAACAAATTGAAGTTCTGAAGCTTGCAGCTTAAAGTTGAGCTTGCTGGGGTCAAACTATGGACGCCAAAGGCACAGCACACTGACACCAAAACCTCATCCCCACTGTAAAACATGGTGGAGGGGGCAACATGGTTTGGAAAAATCAAAGTTTATCAAGACATTTTCACAGCTGAAGCTCCACAGAGGATGGATGATGCAACAGGACCACGAGCCAAAGCATAGAAGTAAATCAACAACAGAATGGCTCAAACAGAAGAAAATACGCCTTCTGGAGCGGCCCAGTCAGAGTCCAGACCTCAATGCGATTGAGGTGCTGTGGCATGACCTCAAGAGAGCGATTCACACCAGACATCCCAAGAATATTGCTGCACTGAAACAGTTTTGTAAAGATCAATGGTCCAAAATTCCTCCAGACCGTTGTGCAGGTCTGATCTGCAACTGGTTGAGGTTATTGCTGTCAAAGGAGGGTCGACCTGTTATTGAGTCCAAAGCTTCACATACTTCTTCCATCCTGCATTGAAAATATATTTCTATTGTTGTTATTGAACACCTTTTCTTGCAACTGTGTATTTGACTTGGACGTCACTTCAAATGAAAGCAGGGTTAAACCATTATGAATTAATATCAGACAACAGACACAAACATTCTCCTGTTTTGAGAATTGAGTTGAGGAGAGAGTCAATAACGCAGTGAACTACACAAATGGACAGAGTCAATGCCAGGCATCTATGGGCGAGTCCCTTTACTATTCAGGAGAGAGTTGGGTTATCTGTGGCTCCAAAGAGGTAAAGCTTATGACGTGTCTTAAATCTAGATTAAAGGGTCACTTCAAGGTCACGGTAAAATGTGAGCACCCAAAACTAACAGCGGTAAAAGCCACAAAGAGTTAGTTCTCAAAAGGTTCAATAATTTAATTAAAATTAAATCTAGAATTCTCATTAGCGAAACAGCTAATGTTTGTCCATGTTCGGTTTTCGTGCGACATAGAGTTTCTACATGGCACTTGCATACTAGTATTAACGTCACAAAATTATCTAATGTACATGCCTTAAATTCAGGTTAAAGGTGAGCACAAAGACATAGACCCTGCACACACAGCAGCAAAGTCCAACAGCCAAACGAAGGTAAAATAAGAAGAGCAAATATTTGAGTGCTGGGACACAATATTTAAAAAAAACATTGAAAAATTAAATTTACAATAATTAGTGAAAGTATTTACAATTCATCAAAAAATTCAAAATGATGCAAAGTCACAAAACCCCAACAGACAAAGGTAATTTGCCAATATGCAAAAAGACAATATTTTATCCAATTGTTTAATAATTAGAAGGGAAACATATAGGAATGTAACATAAGCTATGAGCTACCGCTTTGTAATCGAATTTACACACTATAAAATGCTAATAATAGAAGCATTTATTTAACAGAAGTGATAAAGTCAGACCTTGGGGTTATTTGCCTCGTGCTGAAACACTTCATGGTTAGACGGCTATGTTTATATTGCAGCACTGTGCTGCACACCTAAGACGTTGGAGTGCAGCGCTTCGAAGGTGTCATTAAATATATGACAACAACCTTACCTTGAGATGACACTGGCCGGGGAGCAGCGGGGAGGGGTCGGTGGGAGCGAGGCTGACTCGATGGGAGCGCCATCTTGACAGGGCCCACATACTCTACATAGGTCCCTGGGAAGTCACCTCTCTGTTTAGTGCGCTCGTTGTACCCGAGGAGCCAGCCGAGGCGCTCGGGCTGCTCCACGCAGCCTTCCTGGTAGTTCTCCATAGACAGCAGGGAGGCCTTGCTGACTGTCAACAAGTCTCCAGGCTGTAGGTCTAAGTCCTCTTCCTGGTCCTTGGTAAATGCATAGAGGGCACGGTACTGAAAACCTTCTGCTGCCATTTTGTTGGGGAGACGAACTCAAAATGGCCACCAAACGGAAAAGTAGACGGTGCAGCCAGAGAGCGACTGCAACGGCGTTCAGCGACGCGTCTTCCAAAGAAAAGAGTTCAGTCGCTAAATTGTGGGGACAGCGTTAGTTTTGTATCTTATAGGGTGTTCGAGGGGGAAGGGGAGAAAAGGAAGTCACCCGTAACTTAGGAGCATTTTCTGAAGTTGATAAGATAGCGTTCTGCTGCAGTTTCGTGTGCGGATGCAGCGGTTTCAGACCTGACCGGTGTTGGTGGACCAGTGCACTTTCCTTAGCTTGATTCCCCGGTTGAGCCAGATGATGGAGCAAAGCGACAGCATTGGCAACATACTCTTTCACGCAGCGAAAACCTGGTGGCTAGACGCTATTGGAGCAGCAGTGTAAAGGACGTTGCCAGTCGAGGGCCTTGTTTCATCGGCTCTCAATGGTCAAACGAAGTGGCGTGATTGGAGGATGAATGGCCGAGTGGGAAGGTCTTTAATCCTCTTCGGTTCTCTCAAGCTCCCACATGCTCGGGACGGGGATTATGACCGACCTGGAAAACATTAAAACCCAAAAAAAGAAAAGACAAAATGAAAAACAATTGACAATATTCCAAAATATCACAAAACCAACAATGTACAAGAATAAGATTTAACTGTCATTAACTCGATAACAGCCATAAGTTACGAAGCTCACATTTATGCCAAATGAAGCTTTAAGCGGTGCATGAAAATGGCGAACTGCGGCAGCTTCATGCATTTGTGCAGTCTTCGTTTAGGACAGAGAGATCGGATGATGCTGCTGCGTCATAACCAACAGCAGACTAGGTCCCTGGACGGTAGCCTCCATTCCCTCTACTTCACATTCACACAGTCACAGCCTTAAGTGACATCAGTTTTCACAGGGACAAGGAGTTTCACTGTGAAACGAACGTACACAACGACACGTACGGCGAACCGCGTGCAAAGAAATGTATAAAAATGGCGACGAAAAGGTTTTCACAGGATGAGCATGCAAAAGAAATTAAGACCTGCACCATGACTGTAGGGGCTCCCAGGATTTTCTGAAACATGCAGAACCCCTTGCAACAGTTCTCTCTCCCCGTAAGAGAGAAAAAAGGCAGCTCTGTGTTGCCTCACAAATATTTTTGGCTTCATTCAGTCAGAATACCCCAAATCATACTGTACCAAGTCTAGTCCAGATGAGAATACTGGGCGGATAATCAACTGAGCAACCTCAGTCTCATTAAACACCACTTTAAAGACAATGTCTCCGTCCACTACATTTACACTCCTTACAGACCACAGTATCTGTCTAAATGTCACTTCGTAGATACTCTGTTAATACTCGTGAAGACGATTGTGAGGCCAATGAAATACCAAGGATGTGATTATTACCGTTTAACTGCGAAATAAGCGTTTCAAAAGGCCGGATTATATTAATAATACAAGACATGTGTAAGACAACTGATATAAGAAAATCTACGGTCAAAAACAATAGATTGTGAAATTCATAGGAAATAATTTCTGGAATTTGTGTTTGTAGCGGGGCAATACAACGAAGATACTGCAAAGTTAAAATTCAAAATACGGCAAATCTACTGATAGATGAAGAAGAGGGTGAGAAAGAGAGAGATTAGGGCTCGAGATTAAATACAACATCTGTGGTCTGTGGACCAACCAAGGACAATCGTCCGGTTAACCTCCCTAGACGGGAGGAAGGGATGGCAGTGACGGGCTGAAGCAGGGTGGGTGACAAGCAGGAAGGTAGAGAGAAGTTTCTTCTTCTAATGACATGACTTGCTATGGTATCTGGGGCAATTTCCCAAAACGTCCAGAGCCAAATAACTACAGGCCCGGGTTTGCGAGGCCCGATGTTGTGCAATCATTTCACAAACGTTTCTGAATGGACAATGTTTTGACTGTTGCATTGCAGTTGCCTGAATAAAAAAATAAACCCAAGCCCCGGTTTGTATTTCTGAATGCAAAAGTGCATGCTTTCGAACCATGGTCTACATTATCCTCTGTCCCTGCATGACATTCAGAAAGCAAACGTACAGTAACTGCAACGCTTCGTGTGCGAATAGACCAAACCTAAAGGAACAAATAACCTTATATTTACGAGTTAGCGTGATAACGGGATGCAGCATAGTGCGAACACTCACCCCACTTTTGGTTCAGGGAGAAGCTGGACAGGCTCAGCCAGACTCTCGGTCCAACATCCTTCGAGTCGAGAAGCAAGAGGTGCCAGGCTAGACACGTGGCACTGGCATACCCAACCACAGCCCGCAATCCTCACACCACCATAACCCACCCCCCCAACCCGAAATCCCACCCCCCTCCACCTGCTCCTCACCCCCCCAAACACACACAGAGTCCTGCCTCCAACTAACACCCCCTCCCCGATCCTCAGCCAGCAAAAAGTCCAGACGTTTTTTCCAGTTGCCATGTTGTATTTGTTTATAGTCCAACTGCTGCCGCGCAAAAAAGTCGAAAACGAGGCGCAGGCGAATTAGGAGGACGAGCAGCGTGCGGCGAGCACAGTTACAGAGCAATCCTTCGTTGGCGTTTACTTCCCGAGCGGAGAAAGTCGAGCGAGGTGAGCGTAACATCTCTGTTACAGTCCTGGTCTGACAGTGTGGAAGGAGCTCACATTTCACGGCAGCAGCAGCAGCTGGGAAGACCAGCGTCACTGGATCCATTCTTTTTATTTAAGTCGCAAGAGAAAGCAGCCAAAAGCAGAGTGAGACAGAGACGGATCGGCTGAGTCCAAGCGGCTGAGGGAGACCACAGGAAAATAATTAATGAATAGGCACCAAGTAACTCACTGTTGCTAGAGAGAGGGAAAGCTAATCCTGGGCTGTGATTGGCTGCTGCTCTGGCCATGTGCTCTCCAGTCAGCAGAGAAGCCGGGCAAATCAAGGAAATGTTCTAATATTAGAAAATGTATCTAGGCAGTGATCAAACATCTGACCCAAACAAATCTACCTTTCCCCATGCACTTGACTTTTCTTCATGCTTACAGCCCCCGCGACTCATCACCTTCGATGAAATGATGATTTAAATCATAAATCTAAGGTGTCACATGATACAATAAAATGGGAAAAACTGAACGCTGTGTGCGCTTAGCAAATGTCTGATGCTGAAGTTGTGCGAAGGCATCAGAAGTGTTAACGTTAGCGGGATGATAAATGTGGTGATTGTTTGCACTGCAATTCTCTATTTGGTAAACAAATTAAAATGTTGCAACAACGTACGAATAGAAAGGATGGGATAATGCTCTCACAGTCGCAGTCTGATAGACTGATTTTAATTGTGAGAAAAATTTAATTTAAAGATGATGTGTGATATACAGTTGGCTGCGTGCATCAATTTTCATATTAGAAGTAATTTACTCATTTATTTTAATTTGAATGCACTGTGGCAGATGCGTGACTCAGCTGACTCAGATGAATTTATATTTCTTTTGTGCTTGTGTATCTGGGTTCACTGTAACTACAAAGTCACAGACCGGAGATCAGAGTTTCAGCATGTGACAAATCGTGCGACCCCACTCCACCTCCCACACACGAGGCCCGAATATGTCTGTTGTGCTCCTGCAATTTATTAGTATTTCTTGATAATAAGCAAATACTGACACAGCTGTAAAAATAATATTAGCTGTTACATCACCACTACATTTGCCTGAGTGCATATTTTTTATGCACTCAAATCTACAACAAACATTTCCATTTTACATCTATAAACCCGTCAACGTAGTATCAGCTACTAATGCAGCTGAACAGGTTTGTCTTTGCCCGAGGGTGTGTTAAACAGCTTCCCTTGCTTTTAAACCTAGCAAATCACCCGTCATGAGTACGTTTCTACCACATCTGCAGCAAAACATGTTTTGGCAAATCTAATGCAAATATCAGCAGAAGTTGTACATGTAGCGTATATGAGGTTGAGTTTAAGCTCATGTAAATAGATTCTGCACACATTTTTATAAATGCACATATGAAGCAAATGCAAGATTACACATGTCTCCTTTTATGGATAAAAAGGTTGAAGTTGTCAAGTTGTGCAGTTAAATGACTTTAAAGCAGAAAGATAAAAGCAATGTACACAACCCAGAGACAGCCATTTCTTTAAAGTTTGTGTATGGGTTGGCCCTTTACGGCCCTGCTGCCGTGGAGCTGACTACAGAGCCACCACGCAAGCAGCCTGGCCTCCAGCCATCTGTCCACATGGAACTGAAAAATCTGCTGCGCCACAGGCAGAGAGGACAGCACAACAACTCGAGAGCTTACTTCTCAGACTAAAACAGGAGCTCAGGCATGTACGATTTAAGCCACGTTCACCCGAGTTTAACTGCATGACTAAAACGTACCACAAACCTTTTCATGTAGCAGAGTAAGTCATTAATAAGTTGTTAAGCAAACTCATTTGCTTTAATCAGTTTACTGGATTTCTCTGCAACACTAAGACCATATATACACAATTTCTATAGCTATTCTAACTTGCATATCCTAGTTACTGTGTCCTCTATTACAGACAATGGGTTTGCATGTTATTTTAAATATGGTTAAGTAAAAGCAATCAGATACTGTGACACAGATATAAAGAACCTCTGTTGGGGACAAAAGAACATTTGATTCTAATAACTAATTGTGCAAAATAACTACACACGTTTACCCCAGTACTGTACTTAATTTAAACCTTCCTCACTTTTTCCATTTTACAATATTTTATGACACAACCTTTGGTCCATTACACTTATCTCACAGCTGTAGTTACCTACAAAACCTAATCAACAGATATTATGTCATATTATTATAGGTTACGATGAGATTTGCTGCGTTTAGTGTAACATGAATCCTTCTGGGTGACTACGTTTGCATAAATATAATTTGCTGATTATAATCATGTTGTTTCCAAACGCTGTACCTCTACCTTTAACAATACATTTCTACACTGTGATACTGCTATTTGGGTAAAACACCACCACATACTCTGATATTAGGGTCTTTTACGAGCTGATTATTCCGGGATCATTACAATAAGCTGTGGGAAAACACTCAATAAGTCTCCTGTCAGCACTTGACAGCATCAGGTCTCATCCAGAGCAGAGTGTTTCAATAATTCAGTTACTCATAACCAACTACATTTGTCCAAATAAGTTCATTTACATTCATAAGTTCAGATTTTTAGAGTGTGCAGTATCAGCACTGGGGTCGAGCCAAAACTGGCCTTAAGCCTTATCCTAAAATTTCATTTTGAGAGACTCCCCCAGCTGAAGCACGTTTAAGGAAAATACCCACAGCCGTACTGCGTCTGCTGGAGCTTGTAAGAGGTTCCACAGCTCCTGGAGGATTTACCGTCATTCCAAGCAGCGTGAGAAGAAGAATGAAGGCAATGCTGAATAATGGAGACTTGACATTTGGTTGCATAAAGCTGGTTTCTGGAATTACAGTAGAAGGAGGTGGTGTGTGTGTGTGTGTGTGTGTGTGTGTGTGTGTGTGTGTGTGTGTGTGTGTGTGATGGTGGGGGGGGTCTCCACACAGTTGAGAGGCTTGTCTTTTTCTGCAAGTGGCTCAATTTGCATTAAATCTGCATGAATGCCAAATCCTCAGGCCAGTGGATGTAACACACACACATCAGGCCTTCTGCTGTGCTGGGCCTCCACACTGCGTGGCCTCCCACAGTCCGCAGCCAATGTAAAGGGGGAAGCTTATCCAACCAGCCCACACGGGACAAACCTGCCTTATTTATGCTGCGGTGCAGTTTGTTCAATCTTGTCTAAAGCATCCGTATTAAACATGAACTACACATAATACACTTTAAACTAATTCTGAATAAATTGGCAACTTTGGGAGCTACACCTCAGTTTAAAACTCCTCTTTATCCCATGATCCTATGATTAAAGCATATGAGAAATAACCCTCTAAGTAAAAAAACAAAACAAACGTAAAAACACAATGAAGTTTAGTAAAATGTTTCAGCAACTGAACGGACGCAGCGTTTCAACACGCGCTGGCTCCGAGCATCACGGCGCAACAAGCGTCACATTTTAGTGCAAAGTGCTTAGTGTTCGGCGCAAAAAACCCCCAAAGTTCGGCGTTTGAAGTGACAAAGTTCGGCGGAGCGGCCCGAGCCCCGCACACTTGCAGCGCTTCCACCATTTTCCAGCACCGCGGCTGCTGCGCTGCTCTACTGGAAATGTGCAATAACTTGGAAAAACTCACCCGTGGATATTCCTCCACTCTCGTCACTTTTGGCGGCGCCGCCTTAAACACTTTAAAGTAGCAGAAAATCGAGTCCGTGTGGCGCTTTTACCTGCGCACGACAGCTTCTCGGTGCGGACAGAAGTTGTGGCAAAGCTCCGGCTCACTTCTTGCTCTCGCTCTTTCTTTCTTGCCTGCGTTCATAACTCCCTGCTCTGCTACACAGCCATTTTCCAGCTCAGCACGGCGCAGGGAAGGAGAGTGCGTGGGAACTAATAAGAAGCGCACGGAAAGTGCCGAAGCCGAGCGGAAAAGTCCGAACCGTTAGCGAAGCAACCAATAACCCTAACCCTCATCTCGCCTTTCTCACTTCATATTCTAATCCATCTGTCGGCACGTGTTGCTTTGTTACTGGTTTACCTTTCAAAATACCAATTTAGAATTTGGTCTAAAAGGATGATGATGCTAATTACTATACGGAATAAACTTGCATGAATAGTAATGACAAGTAAAAATTATAAATCTCTTTTGCAAATTGTTGTGCAAGGTACAAATGACATGTACAAAATTGCGTCGTAGTCCTGGACTTTTCCGTCCTCTGCAGTTCATTTATTTCAAGCACTGTAAAGACAATAGAAAAATGAACAATGTCACAACATGGAAGAGTTTACAAAGGCCAGTTTGTCATTTGGGACCAAGGGGAGTTGAGTAGAGAGTAACACACAAACACACTGACACAACTGTGGCAAATATGGGGGATGGCAGCTGAGCACCCACGTAATGCATTTATTACACAAACTGGCAGACACAGACATGGAGTTCCTTGTGATGCGCCACTTTTACAGTACTCGCCACAGCAATGACATGGCTAACATGGCTAACATGTTCCAAAATTAACTAATAAAAAATGACAATAAATAAAGTATAACAAAAAGTCCTCCTCTAGTATAAAAGTCTGATGGGGATGCAAATTAAAAATATGCCAAGATTTATAAGTTACATAAATCAGACACTTTGCCCCCCAAGTAAACGAATACATACAAACTTCTAACTTAAAGCCAAACGTACAACCACAGTTTAGTTTTTTTATAAATTCACACAGTTGAATTCTCTGAACTGAAAAGACTCTGATATAAGACTGGAAGCTTTTTTAAGTTCCTGATTTGAAAACTTTAAATGAGAAAATAACATGAATTAAAGCATGCATAGATGAAAACAAACGTCACATTTTCTCATAGTTTTTTTTTAAACTTATACCAATCAAGCCTCAAAATCCAAGGCCTAGCTAATGTGATTAGTAACGTTCATCTGAAAAACAAAATACATATAACGGGACATGAAGCATACTCAATGCTTTGACGCTAATCAGACGTGGGATTATGAGCACATACGTTATTTTTGAGTCCATCTACTCTTACAAGGTCACTTTCAGAAAACACCACCAACATCTGTTGTAAGGTCCACTATTGTTTACACAATATACATTACATCAACAGCATAGGGTATTACTACTGCAACAAGACTGTTTCCATATCAAAATATACAAAACATGGTCACCTCCACTCATTCTTTCATCCATTCAGTTTTGAACTCTCCCATTCAATTGCATTCTTGTTTTTTTCAAAATAATTTAACAAAAACCATGTTATGTCCACACTCATATATTTGCACTAAACGTAAACATTCATTCATCATACACATTTAAAAACAGCCACCAGAGGCAGTTTTGTGTGTTGAATCCACTGTACACGTTTTGAATCCCACAGAGAAAGATCATTCTGAAACCTAAACGATTACACGGCTACTGCGACTTGTGAAAACCTTTCGGTGAAGCTAAGGTTGGAAGGAGCTGGACGGAGGTTTGATTCAGCTGGGTACTAGAGAACAGACACAAAGCGTTATCTACACACCTGTATGCCGATCAGGTTATGGATCAAGCCACTGCTAGAAGAGTCTCAGCACTAGTGCACTTTTTTTTTTCTTAACAAGAGACAGCGAGTGGTGGTGGGGCCAGTGCATGCATGACGTTTCATATGTATAACTACAGTACCTCTTTTAAATGGTTCAATGATTAAACCATGCTTTGGCACCAGCGCTAGGCTTCCAAGAAGGATATTGATCATTCTACAAAGGATCAATTAGGTTGAATATTTACCACTACAATCTGCAGGTTAGAGTTTGTTGAGAAGCAGCACAGTATATTTGAAATTCTACACTACATTACATGTTGTAGGGCAAACAGTTTGTTTCAAACTCTCACTCTGAACACGAAACAACAGCCCATTCTAGGCAATACAAATTATAAAAACAAAACACTGTGCGATGTTCCGTCATGTCGCCTCCGTTTTCTGCACCTACACTAAAACCTCAGAGAAGTTGTTGCATGGCCTTTCATTTGTGCAATTCCAGTGGTAGCATCCAGGGCATTTTCAACAACTAAAAACAAGATGACAATATAAAGTCATAAATAAATTTCTTCATTTAAATGAAAAATATGTACAAAATACATCAGTTGCAGGTGCCACAGTGATTTGAGAACCAAGAGAAAACAAGCAACTAGGAAGTAAACATTATTTTAGGCAGTCAGTATTCTGTTAACAGTGTTGCAGGATGCATATATATTATTGAGAAACATCAAATTCAATTTGTTCTTCTTTCTTCAGGCAGTTGCTCGTGATGATATTGAACTTGCTCACAGTTTTGTGGACATGTGTCTCTCTAAATTACAGGTACAGAAGGAGTTTAATGACTTTTCTGACTTTGCTGAGCTCGAATTCTTCGTAAAGTTAAACTAATACTTTTCTTTGTCTTTAGACTTGGGTTTCTGCTGTGTTGATATACCCTGTGAACCCCCTCTTTCTAGATTCATGCCAGATTCTGCCAAGTTGATCCAGGACGCTTTAAATTCCTTGGGCTGTGTCACAGGACACGTGGGGCTCGGTGTTGCCTCTTTCTCCTCCAGGTCATCAAAACTCACTTCCTGCACGGCTTCCTGTTTCTTAAAAGAGTCCCTCCTTTCTGACAGAGCAAGCTTCCTCATCACCACCACTTCCTTGGAGTGGTGGTTGCTGCTTCGGTGTTGTGGTGAGGCAGTGCATCGATGGTGTTCGCTGACGGTGTCCTGGTGGCCTCTCTGGCCTCCAACATACAGCCCCTGACGCCCATGCTCACCGACACAGACAAACCCGGCAGCAGGGTCTCCATCCATGTCTTCCAGTCCCTCCCCTTCAGACAGCGGTACCTCCATCGTATGGCGCCGGGTGCTGTATGCCTTTCTATCTCCATGGTAACCACCCGTTGTCTTGTCTCCTGTCAGCTTTTCTGCTGACTGAACCCTCTTGAGTAAGGGCGATCGCGGTGGTTCTGCACTGCGAGGACGTACAGAATGACGAGTAATAGTTGGAGGGGACAGTGTCTTACCATGGAATCCCTGCAGGGACTTCGGGTGATTGGGGAGGCAAGATGGAGAGCACTGCGGAGAAAGAGGCTGAGGTGGTGGGTTGCAGGCCAGTGGTGAAGGAGGGATACTGCTGGTGGATTTGCAGCGGCCAGCTTTTGTGTAACGACCTAGGACGTGAAGAGAACTGGGACGAGCCTGTGGTACAGGTGAGTTAGGGGAACTGGAGC
The DNA here is from genome assembly GCA_030770545.1 of Macropodus opercularis. Taxonomy (NCBI): domain Eukaryota; kingdom Metazoa; phylum Chordata; class Actinopteri; order Anabantiformes; family Osphronemidae; genus Macropodus; species Macropodus opercularis. Next base: position 6,495,799 of record CM061105.1, read on the forward strand.
AAGGAGAAGAACTTGAGTCTAAATAAAAAAGAAAAGACACAAAAAAAGTTTGGTTTAAGAACTTTTGTGGTTGCCCTGAAGGAAAGAAAAACCCCACAGGGGCTACAGTCCTCACTCACCTCCAGAGTGATCAGGAGCAGGGGAGCGACAGGGTGTAGAAGGCCCCGGAGAGAGACTTTGAGTGGGGGAACCAGAGAGGCTGTCACTTGATGACTGGTGGAAGCCAGAAGAGAAGCTGCGACTGCTTTGCATGGGTGGAGGAGGTGTATGCTTGGATAGCTTCTTTAAGATACGTCGTCTGCTGCAAAGGAAAACAAAACAAGCTGTCAAATGGTTGCATAGTTTATAGAATGGTTTATAGTTTGACTCTATGATTGTTGGCTTAAGGAGAAGGAGTATTTGCATGATAGCTCGGAGAGGAAAAGCAGAGGTCTCAGTCTGGCCATTTGTGAGAGCCAACTCAAAATACTATTCTCATTGATGTCATAACGTCATGTCATGATGATGCCAGCTACACCACTCCTTCAGGGGAGCTAACACTGTAGTTGTCATACCTGTCCTGTCCATCCTTCTTCTTGCTCTTTTTACTGCGTCGGGCCATCTTAGCTTTGTAGCTCGACTTTCTAGCAGGGCCCACCTTAATGGAAGTGTTTTCCAGGGCCGTCGTCTGCAGGGTCACTCTGTTGCCACTCTGTTTAAAACATTGATCAACATGAAAAAGCTTCTACAAGGCAGCTAGAGCCAAATAATGACATGGTATCTTTAACAGAACATATGTTTAGTCAGCAATATGTTTACAATTCTCCATACTAAATAGCTTTTATATATATATATTGTCATACACAACTGAAAAACCTGAAAGAAATTATAATGAATAAATCGACTTTGAGCCCGAACAAGGCTTTGTACCTTGAGCAGCAGCTCCACCACCTCAGTGTGTACGAGTCCCTGGACAGACTCTCCGTTGACGTGAGTGATGAGGTCACCAGCCCTCAATCCTGCCTCATGTGCTGGACTGCCCTCTTCAACAGACTGTGGACACACACAACCTCAGAATTACTTGTCAAGAAACCTTCTAACCAGGAGCTACTTTGTCAGTGTTTTAGTGATGCTAAATGTACAGCTTTCTTATTAGGACCAAAGAGAACACATACCCAGACCATATGATGGACAGTGTAGACATCACTGTCTCCCATGTAGACCCTAATAGCTCGCAGAGCAAAGCCAAACCTTTTCCCAGAGCTGTGAATGACCACAGGAGGTCTAAGACAGCTAATACTGACAGACAGGTCCCGGCTGGGAGATGAGTCTCTTGACGAAGGGTTGGATGACAAGGACAGGGAGGATTTTGGGCTTGTGGGAGGACCAGCTGTGTCGTCTGAGTCAGAAGAAGATGATTAGAAATGTCAGTTGGGTGCTTTTGGATAATAATTTTTGGTTGCTACTTGTCAAATGCAGCACCATACAGTATTTAATACTGTCCTAAAATGTGTTTTTAGTTAATATGTTAACATTAAAATAAGACATATTCTACTTTGTATGACTGAGCCTGATCACAGTATTTGTGGTATGTTTATGTAAATCTCAGGGCATTGAGCTGTAGAGGGCGCTATAAACACATAAAAGTCTTAAACATGCACATTACAGTAGTGACTCAAAAGGACCTTGATAAATAAAAGTTAGGATCCAGAATTGTGTGAAACTCTATAGTTTTTAAAATAATATTTCTGCATTGATAACTTGAATCCATGAACGTCCTGTCTACCTGGAGTGATGATAAGTGAGAGGCCGGACACAGAGGCAGACTTGGGGACTTTTCCAGACGGGGTACTGGGCTTCTCTGGGGTCTCCAGTTGGTGGGCCATGCGCCGAGATGCTCCTCTCCGAAATGAGGGCCTGGTGCCTGTGCTGTTGCTCCGGAGACGGATGCGCCGCAGGTTGGAAACCATCCCATCTATAATTACGAAGCAAAGACTGTAACTCCTAATGTTACAAAAAAAATCCCCAGAACGTTGTGTTTGTCAGCCTTACCCTCCTCTTCTGTAGAAATGGCAAAGCGAGGCATGATGTCAAGGCTCTGGGTGCTATTCATCACCAGTGGGCTAGCACTGCGCTCTGACTGGGAGGAACTGGAAGAAGCACGAGGTCGGAGACTAAAATGGGAAGACATTTTTGTAGGACTATGAGTGAGCAGTTGCACACAGACAAGTATCCATGCGTTGCTATATCATTTAAAGTCACAACTTTTTTGCGTAAAATAAATGTAGGTTGTGTTCGTCTAAACATACGTCTTATTGTGTTAAGGTGGAGACAGAACACGGAATGACAGCAAAAACTAGAAGGACCTGGGTGGCATCTCTCTCTCTCTCACCTCCCCCTATGTCCATCTGTCCTCCTCTCTCCACCTGCCAATTGTTTGTGACCATCACCAGGAGAAAGAACCCCTCTGCCTTCCCATCGCTCCTCTTTCTCCTCACTGTGGCTTCGCTCTGATGATGACAGACTCTGATTGGATGGAGTGGAGGTCAGCAGGTGTTCTGTGCTGCTGTACACCTGGAGTTTACCAAAAAATATTTAAAGGTGAATGTATTAATATACATAATTGAGACATTTGGAGGATGTATTTCCTAAATTGTCTTTAAAGATTATGTCCTTAGCATTGAAGAGCAGTAACAAGTACCTTGCTGAAGCGGTGGGCCACAGAGGAGAACTGTCTGAGCTCCAGGGATGACTCATCATCATTGGTTTCATCATCTTCATCTGAACCCAGATGGCAGTAGCGCTCTGATCGGGCTGCAGGTAGAGAAATCACGGGCTAAAAACGCTAGCTTTTATTTTTTTAATGTACTGTGAAATGAGTTCTCTGCCCTAAAAACATCAAAATTGTCACAGGCTTTTCTGAATCTGTCCTCCTGTGTGTCTGACAGTCTGTGCCAAAGTTTCCCATGTTTGTACTGTGTGTAAATAAAGTTGCTCACTGTCAAAGTAACTGGTGTCCTCTTCAGTCTCTAGTTGTGGTATGAATTCAGCTTTCTGTCTGAGGAGTCCGTTCCAGTCCAGCCCCAGGAAGAACGTGTGTATCTTCACCTCAGTGGTTCCACCTGGATTCAAAAGGGCAGGTTTGGTTTGCATATCTGCTCGTTTAGGGGTTTGGTGTCCAGAAACCTTCCAGCCAATTTGTCTCTCGATAACACACCATGTTTTTTTTATTGTAGGAACTATTATTAAAAAGACAGAATAATTTAAAATTCTGCCATAGTGGATCAGTCCACCTGTTTGCCCTCTAGTGTTATAGCCCAGGTTATGCCAGGATGCATATCTAAACAGGTACTGTAACACGGAGAAGCCATCATAAGTTTATACAACGGGTACTGTGCAGTCTGGGAGCTTGTCCACTTAATTCTTAATCACACTGTTACCAACCTGTTCCCAGGCGTTCCAGAGGGCTCTGCCTCAGCAGTCTGGTGATAAGGTCCTGGGCATCAGCTGGCAGAGCATCCTCCCCATCTGGCCAGATGATCTCATCTGGACAAAGAACACCAGTAATTCAATAAGATGATGTATACTGAAACAAAACTATGAAGAAATATTGTCCTAGTTTAGTATCTGAATCTAAATATGAAATCTGCAGTAAGCAAGAGATGTGTATAAACGTTGCATGTGATGACACATTGTTTGTTTAATTAAAGGCTCTCTTACCATTCACCACCTGACCAAAAAGCTGCTCTGGTGTGTCTCCAAAAAAAGGCACACACCCTACCAAGAATTCATAAAGAATGATGCCCATGGCCCACCAGTCCACAGGCTTTCCGTAGCCCTGTCTGAGGATCACCTCTGGAGCAATGTACTCTGGGGTACCGCACACCTGAAGAGCAATATCCCCAAAGAACACAGAAAACTACTGTTATTTGTGATGAAACACACCAGTCAAGATGAAAAGAGGACACAATAAGAAAACACAAACCTGCTTGTCAATGAACTCCCTGGTATCTTTCTCAATGTGTCCTTCATACAGGTTGGTGGTCATGTTCATTAGACCAATTTTTGACAGTCCAAAGTCTGTCAGCTTTATGTGCCCCATAGAGGTGATTAACAAACTACGAAGGAAGCAAACATTTAAAAATGTTTAAAGACGCGCAAAAATATGAAACTCTAAAAGAGTCAACTTCAAAACTAATCTTTTGAAAATGATTTATAGGTGGCGAGTCTAAAAATTCTGAAAGCTTGAAAGCAATATCATGCTGCCCGCCAACAGATGTTTAATGTGAAAGGAAATTCTCTTTTGTGACTGGCTAGGGACTCACTTATCAGGTTTGAGGTCTCGGTGTACAATTCCATAGTTGTGAAGATACTCTAAAGCCAAGACAGTCTCTGCAAAATACATCCGTGCCATGTCCACAGGCAGTGGACCGATGTTCTTTAATAGGTTGGCACAGTCTCCACCTTAAAGTAAAATGAAACCCATAAAGACAGACAGACAGGTCACACGGCTTGTTGGGCTTTCTTTGGGCATATTAAATGAGTAGTTTGCATTGCAGGGTAACAGTATTTCTTATAAGACATGACACGATATGTTCCTACCTTCCACATACTCCATGACCATACAGAGATGCCTCCTTGTCTCAAATGAGCAGAACATAGAAACCACAAATGGGTTTTCAGCAAAGGTTAAGATATCTCTCTCCACAAACACCTGCTGGATTTGATTCCTTAAAATCAAGTTCTGACGGTTGATTTTCTTCATTGCAAAACGTTGACGGGTTTCTTTGTGGCGCACCAGAAAGACAGCTCTGTATGATAAACAATGATAACAACAGGGACAATGAGAAAATGGCAGGTAGAGGCAGGGAAATACAGCAATGTGGATCAGTTCAGACTAAAATTACCCAGACAAGTTCTTGGTGTAAATAAAATAAAATACTGAATAAATATACAAATAAAATAAACAAACTAACTAAATAATATAACTAAAATAAATAATATAAACTAATAATATAAAATAAATATTATAACTAAAATAAATACTAAAAAACACCTCCTCCTTTGAGCTTCTTTTTTGTTTTAATTAGACTTTCTTCAGAGTCCACAAAGGGAGAGACTCAGTCAAATGCAAACAAGGCCGTCAGCCTAACTCACCCATAGGCACCATTGCTAATGAGCTTGATAGTCTCAAAGTCACTCTCCAGTGGTTTCCTACGAGGAGGAGTGCAGGCAGCTCGGCTCTGTGTCAGACACATTTAAAAGAAGACGGACACAGAAACTTAGGAGCAATGCTTCCATACGCTTGAATTCTCTTTGCGACCTGATTCTAATCATGCTTCTTGCTGAATGTACGTTTGTACCTGTAAAACAGTTGTCTCTCCAGAGTCATCAGACTCTCTGCTTGCCGACCTGTGACTTGGACTTGTCTGCTCCAGATGGACCATTTCTTTAAAAACATTACAAAAAAAAGGTTATATTTTATATTTTAGAGATAATTTAGAAGCTGAGGTCAGTTTTAATTCAACTGAAGGAAGCTTAAAATTGTAAAAGCCACATTAATAACATGCACATTTAATCTAAAAATATAGTTTGTTTGAACTGCAAGAAACGTGTTACATTACCTATAGAGTAAAACAAAGTACACACTACACATTTAAACTATAAAAGTGCTGAACCTTCCAAGGGATCCCTGGTGAGGCCAAGCTGGCTGATGATGTATCTGGGAATATCATTCTTGATCCCCTGTCCCACCTTAGCTTGACCCTCTGCAGCTTCCAGACGCTGGTAAAACTCCTCTGGATCAAACTCCTAAAGAAAAAAGAAATGTATGTTATGGGTTACATTGGAATTTGCAAAAACAAAAAGCGACAACAAAGAAACACTTAATTCTAAGAGAGAACAGGAAAATTATGAACAAGAACAAAAGCTCTAAAGGACACAAAAAGTGAAAAGATGTTTTAATGCGCGTGTACAATGTACTCTATTATTAATACACTTTATAAAAGTATGTGAGTCGCCTGTCACTTAGGACTCTAGTGACGCTAGTGAACATTATGTTGATACTGTGTCAAGCTATAGCCAGTTCTGTGTCTCACCAGGCACTCCAAAAGTCTGGCAGGTCTGGATATGATGATGAGAATCTTCTTGACCAGTTTGGTGATGACAGTCACCTCCTCACTCTCTGAACGCTCATATGCCTGATCGAGAAAGAACAAAGACTTTAGATTACCGTGAGAAATCTAAGTCTAAATTCTAGCACAGTATGTACTAGAACAAAATGTGTTAATGTGACCATAAGGGATCATTACATTTAGCTAAACTGCAGAAAAATCATTTTTATGGCCATGATGAAAGAATAATAATATTTACTCATTATTAAATATAATAATAATAATATATAAAAAAGAAAGTCTTTTGGGCTTTGATCTATTTTGCAGAAGGCAGCATTTCCTATATACAATTGTGGCTAAAAAGGTTAAGTAATTAATCACTCGTCCACTGCACAACAATGAAGTAGCCGATGCAGTGAAACCAGCATAAACGACAACCAACCAAACGGGTCATTTCAAGTCCATGTGCCTATAGTGTTGGCTACACTGATGTACCACAACAGAGTTAATAGCTAGATACTATCTAACTTACAAAAGAAAACTGAGTATGTTTCTTAACATTTGGAGGAAGGAACACTGAAGATGAACACTCACCTCGTGCAGCAGTTTCTCTAGTTTCTCCTGTAGCTCAATAAAGTACCTGGAAGTGACCAGGCCTTTCTGGGATTTATCCAGGCAATCTCTGGCGAGCTCCATCAGCTGGTGCTGAATAAATCCCAACACGCCATCAGCCAGGGGCAGAGCAGTGTCTGGGGAACACTCTGCAATGATGTCGAGCAGCCGACCCTCCATCTGGGCTGTCGCCTGAAAAACAACCAAGATGGAAGACATTTTTCAAAATGGTGACAGGAGTATTAACTATTTAGTCACATCTGTAAGTGACTTGCTGAATAAAGTTTTTTGCACATACATGTACACAATACATACAACCAGTAGTGAAAATGTTTAGGAGCAGAAAAGAAAAAACACTAACTATACCTTAGGAAAACGTTCTTTGTAGACATGATTCATCATAACAGTCTCGTTGTCAAATATTCCACAGGTTCGTCCAGGACTACAAAGAACCAGGCAAAAAAAAGGAAAAGGTAACCAGAATTACAAATGTCAGAAAATATTCTTGCACAAAACACTGGAACTTATTTGCAAACTGATTAAGTAGTAAAGAAGTGAGACAAGAAGCAGTACTTCAATACAACACTGATAATATAGTATATCACAAAATCATTGTGAACCAGCACAAAGTATTTGTATATATTAAACGCCTGACTCAAGAGTGTTTACTGTCAGCACAAGTCACAAACAGAGCATGTGTGAAAATGACACTGATGTGACTCAGATCAGGTTCCTTTCTGCCGTATCCATGACCGCATGTGCTGAGTGCTGCTGTAGGTGTTTAGTTACAGTAAAGCACGTCTTTAAGAGTCCACGCATATCACAAATCAATGTACTGTCATCAAAAGTGTTTAAAGATAGCGACCTTGGTAGTGCAGTGAGACGGTATAACGTGTATGTGGAACCTATCACTACATGGAAGCCACGACAGTTGCACATGCAGTGAGGTTTTATTTGAGGGAAACAGCAACCATTAACCCCTTGGGAGGGCAATAAAAAATGCTTTACACACCCTCTGGAGCTATTTAAGCTCTGGGCATTTGGTGGTTATCTAGTACCAAAAATCACTTTGAGCAGTGGTTTAGACATAGTTTTAAAATGTACCATTAAAGTCAGTCTCGTTAATTTAATAAGCTTCATAGGTCGAACATTTGGCTGGTGGGGTTTTCTCTTGTATGAAATTGTTAAAAGGTCTACGGAGTATCATTTTTCATCTGTAAACTCAACAGTCAGGAATGATTAAGAACCCGGGAGTCAATAACATTAACAAGCATACATGTGCATGTTTTAACGATGAACCTTGAATAATCTTCAAATTAATAACATTTCAAATCAATCAGCATTTGATAAAAGGACATGAAGATATGCTCCTTGTGACCATGTTCAGCAGAGTAGAAAACAACCACTATGGTACACACAGAACCATACGTAGGCATAGAGCCATATCTACAGAGTATGCTTTCCTGCTAACCACGGTATGTCTATGTCCCATTAGAAGTGTGTGTGTGTAGGTTTTGTGCATGTACAGTATGAGTAACCAGCTCAAGCATGGACATGTGACAGAAAAACAACCACATCAAGATGTAGCCAACACCCTCCGCAGTCTCTGGCAACCTCGAAACCATCCACCACTAGAGCTACTTAGAGGCCTTGTTGAAGCATTTAATGAGAGCGGAGACTCTAAATGATGAGGAAATGCTATATTCTAATCCAGAGCATCACCAGTAACTAACATACAGGCTTTCTCCGCAACCACATGAAATAATTATCCTAGGATAATTAAATGCTCCAAGAATTACAAATTGCAACACGTTACTACTTTTGTCATTGATGTTAAGCAATAGTCTTACCAGTCCATTTCTTGTTTACAGCTCTGCTGCCAAGTAACGCACTGGTACTAATTAGTGCCTCATTGGCTTCAGTCTGATTGTACTGTATTGAATCTCATAAAATTATTTTAAATCTGTGTTTAGATAAGCAGCTATGTAACAGCAGGAAGGTGTAAAGGAGGTGGGGTGGCTTTAGTTGTGTCAGTGATGCTAAGTTACCATCAACACATGAGCTAATCAGTTAGCTATTTAACTACAGGCTTAAATTAGTGGTTTGACCCAGAGAGGTTAGTTTAACTATTAAGTTAGCTTCTAAGCTAACCACAAATAACAGACTATGGTTATAAACTGACTGCTACAACTGCAACACATCAATCTGACTCATTTGCAGTGTTAATACCATACTTACTTTTTTTTAGGTATAATGGCCATGAAATAAACTGACATCTTCTATCCTGCCAGGTTTACTATATTTTAATGTATCTACATCCCTACAGTAGCTCTTAGGTTCAAACTGATCTACTCCTTCCAATGTGGCTGGGATGTTTGTGTATTGTATGATTTAGTCCAAGCTACCTGAGACTACGTGAGCGGACCCTGACAGGGGGTGAGGGGTGTGAGCCTTCTTCATCTGCTACACTCTCGGTGCTCCGGAAATGCTTGAACAGGAAGTGGAGATCATCTTGTGTGGGCTGTAAGGGCAACTGGTGTAACAACTCCTGGGAAGAAGAGGACTTGGAGAGAGAGAAGTATAGGAGGGATAAACAGGAATGGGGTATGCAGAAAGAGAAAGAAAATTATATTTTAGAATAGTTCAGTGTTCTGCAAAGCTTTTCAAACACGAGATAAAACACTGACAAATACTTAAAAGCACCAGTAGAAATGAGAAACATTTTGTCGTCTACTTTTTAGATAAATTAGGTTTTGCTAAGCCTGCTACGAATATCAAACATCCCGTGTGAAACACTGGCTCTGATATGAGAACCAGTGTTCTCAGTTTCACTTAATATGCTGTTACTCATCGTCCTAAAGGCTTTCATTTTCCACCATAGAGCTGAATTACATGTAATAAAGTGACACATTAATGTCTTTCTTTTTTTTTGTGTCCTGCTGCCCTGAAGCAGATTTTCTTTCTTTCCTGCTGCAACAGGCCCTAAAGCAGGCAGCAACGGCTGTCGTGTTGGCCACGCACGCATTCATTTTCCCTTTTAAAGCCAAAAATTGTGACACGAAGCTTGGAATTTATGAGAACTCCCATCTTGGCTGGGATCTTGTATTTCACTGGACAATGAGCAAAGGGACGAGTGGCTCATCTGACTGGATGAAAGATAAAAGAATAAGAGAAAATGTGAAAGGCAAACAGCGGGGGAAAAAGAGCAAAAAAGCAAAAAAAAAAGATAAAAATGAAATGCTAGAAAATGCGGGAGAAGATAGCCTGAGGACAAAACCAGAGCCAAGCAAGAGCAGCATAAAGACCTCACTGACAGCCGGCCTGAAAGGGGCATTGTGAGGGGAAGGCTGACCTCACTGTCTTCTAGCCATGAGGCTGGCCACACAAAATTACAGCTGTGACAGAGAGGCCTCGTATTGTTTTCTCACAGCCAGCTGCAGTTTCACCAATAACTTTGAAGACAAAAATCTCAATGTAATGGCTACAGAAACCATCCACAAATAACTAATGGGTGTAGCTGGGTAGCACATTGTGCTTGCTTTCGTGTTATTTTCCCAATAGGAATAGCAGAGTGACAAAGGGAAAGGAAACTATGCATTTTAACAAAAGAAGTGTTATTTTAATGATTAGCCTTATTATTCCTGTACTTTCCCTCTACCTAAAGGGGCTACGCAGAGTACAGGCTCAAATATTTTTGGAATGAAGTCATGTATTGATCAAGCATGGCAAAACATTAACCAAAAGACTTTCCACTAGAAAGTACATCTCTGTTGTGCATTTTCGATTTTTAATGTGTATTCAATATTTAATCCCTATTTATTTACTATGATTCATCATGATTTAAGTTGTTCATTCCCGTAAAACTCTGGAAAATGCATGTGAGGGCTCATTCGCAATTTCCTAACTGCTGTGGAAAGTTTGATAGGACGTTAATCATGGAAAGATGCATCATCATTGGACATATCCTGCGGTGGATGAGTTATTAAAGGATACAACACAATCTCTAGTGAGCTGTTTCATGTTAATCCAGTGGTGATTCAGCTCACAGTTACTGTGTAAGTAAGTGGATCATGAATGTTCTTGGTGAATCCAACACATAATTTAATATTCAGACTTTTTTTAAATGGCTTGTGTGTTAGATTTATAATAAATTTGTATTTATATAGTTATGCTTCCAGATAGCATTACTTAAAGACAACAAGGTATTAGTCCACATTAATATTTAAATTGAGATACTGTTAGCCAATAGAAATATAGTGTTATTTGACCCATATAACTACACAGCTCACCACACCAGAAATACTTACTAATACTGTGAAATAAAGCTGCCTTTTGACAGACTTCGTTACGTTTTGTTCTCGTAGCATTGAGTTTTTCTTCTTATGGATGTTACACTGAGTTGTTGGTGAAATTAAATAAACCTCATTTAAAATATGTTCCAGGAGTGCTTATGTAAAACATTACAACAAAATTGGCAATTAATATTTCGATTAAATTGACTTCTGTTCTGTGTTTAAGAAAATGGGATTTACAGCTCAGTCTGTCAGCACCATAGCCCTACTAACACAGGACACTAAATGCTCCCACAGTGATATGGGGAGGGGTTGAGAATCTGAAGATAATAAAGAGAGACGGGCCTTACACACAAACATAAGTACATGGAATGAAAACACTGAAACAGGTTCATCTTACAGATACCGATGAACTTGGTACATTGGTGCAGTATCCAGATGAAGGAACTGATGCCACAGACCACCTTCTCCCATCCACCCTGCATAGACGAAACAGAAGCATACAGCTTAGTGGTCACACGTCACAGTATTCAAAACCATGACATCCTGTTGACTGACTACAGTGTTTAGTTTCACCTCTTTACACATGCAAATCTCAATTAAAGGAAAATCTCCCTGTTCAAGTTTAAAGCCTGATCTGTGATGAAAGAGATTGTGATAAACTTTGTGCGGTTCTTTTACCTTTCAGTGCGGGCCAGTTGGCTACACAAACGGAGAAGCAGCGAGAAGAAGAGGAGGGGAAGAACAAGACACAAAGTGAGAAAACAAACAAACGGTGCTTAATGAAAGTGACAGAGAAAGTCCAACAGTCAGAGTCACAGTCCTGTTTGTCACAGCTTGTATCCAGTCTGTTGCTGATGCTGCTGCTGCTTAACACCTGCCAAGCTTCAGCTCAGAGACCAACAGATAGGGCTGGTGACTTACACAAACACACAAAATACACTGACAGCCTACACATACAACACATCCACAGAGATCGCTAACATAAACTGAAAAGAAAACTCAACCTTTCGGTGTGAAATTGCCACGTGTAACAATGCTTCTATTACCACTATCCTAACACTCTGGGACGTGGCCCCATTTCCTATACTGATTCATTCTGTGATGAAAAAAATGGTGAAAGTTTTCTTGCAGAACCCAGTTCATGGTGAGATAGAGCTAAAGCATAAGTGACACAATGAAATTAGATGGTTCTGCTCTGCAATAAGGGTTAAGGACACATGGTTCACATTCAACATGAATTGCGTCTTATATTTTTTATTAAGCTGCTTATTGCTGATACAAGGATGCTTTTCAGGTCCTGCAAATCTTAAGGTAACAGAAGCTATGAAAAGGTGTAAACCAAGAAGAATCAATGTCTTGGCATTAAACTAGAAAGACTATTATGGGCCAGGATATCCGGATATTTGCAGTCCGCACACTCTGAGGTTAGTATCTCCCACCCTTGGGAAGGTTTCATATGCCATTCTGTCATTTGCATTATATAGACTTATTTATGCTTTGCGTGAATGCCAGCTATTGTGTTTCTAGCTGGTCACTGTTTACATGACAAAATAACTGCACTCAAACAACAGGGCAGGGCATCTTACATGAATATCATTTAAACCCAGTGGAGCACTTAAAAGTGCAGTCACAGCATCTGGTCGTGTACTGGCAGCTTAAATATTCTCAGCAAATTTAGATGAGTCATGCAGGATCGCGCAGTGCAAATCTATATGGATACCTCCCTGCACTACGCCCCAAACGTATGGTGTGATATTCACAACTGCAAAGCAACATTCAATGCTAATTAATAAAACCTAATGTGAAAGAAGAGCAGCATTTATATTCAAAGCGAGTAAGTCAGAAGAATAGCATTGAAGCTTCCAGATGTGCATACCTGTAACTGCCTCATTTACAATGAGTCCACATGTTTTGCCCTTACTAGGATGTTATTACCACTATTTTCTTCCACTGGACCATGATGTCAGTCACGCTGTTTTTCTAAATCCCAGCAAGTGTATACACAGTTGCAAGAGGCGTGATGAGAGGGCAAGTTCTGCAAGTATTCAACATAAACACAGCAGCCCTGAGTAATGACTGTGTGTACTGACTTGCCACCTTAATTGGCTCGACAAATGCTAAGATCCATGTCCAGCAACAAGCCCTGGGGGCCTTTAAGCTGGTTGAGTTTGCTTGTACATTGCTTCATCTGCACTAGGACAAAGATAAAAGAGAACAAGCCAGGGCGTGCTTCCTCACAGAAACAGTACTGTGTTTAAACGTTATTTTATTGAGAAAGTCAGTGAATGTTGTTGACGCTCTGCTTAAGTCATTATGAATTGGTTTTAACTGTGCTGAGGAAATCATTAACAAAGCATTTTTGCTGTTTCTAACGCTCTACAAATTCTGGCTGCTATGGTTTCTAGCATCATAAAGAGCAATATATTTATATTAAGATTTATTTCATACATTTTATCAGAGACAAATAGTAAACTCGGTCCATGCTGACTTGTGCATCTAAACCACCTATGGACCTTTGGAGACAGCTGCACTGCATTTGTTATAATTTGTCTAGTTCATGTCTCTGGTGAAAGAAATGCTAGTTTAGTTAATCTGACTGAGCTAGAGTGCCATAGACCAAATCCATATTTAAAAGCGTGTGAATTAATTCTTACCTGCGGGCGAATTGGAAATTAGCCGAGGTGCTGGCTGAGACATTTCTAGGACTTTCAGAAGGGCTGCTGCCAGCTGAGGAGCAAAAAAAGAACCAATAAACTATTAAAATATGTAGGAGCTAAAAGTAAATATATCAAGGTTTATTTGTTAAATCAATCTACTAGCCAACACTGAAATATACCCAATGAGCAGCAAGTAATATAATTTGTGTATGTGTTTGTTTCAGGTCAATCCAGCGTGTTTAACATTCTAGTATAGCCTGAAACTAACTTGAATAACAATAATATAATAACAATACTGTGTTACTGTTGAACAGCATTAGCAGTAACTAGGCATTAACTAGGCCTTTTTCCTGTTATCTCAGTTTCAGGCAACAGCAGGAAGACCTGTTGTTGATCAGATCAACGGGTGAATAGTTCAAACAGTTTTCATGTAAGGCCCTGAGGTCACTCCCTGAATGAATTACCTTCCATGTTGCTTTTTAGGGAGCTGGATGAGTTGCCTAGAAAATGCTACATGAAAATTTCAACAGTAGGAAAAATATTTAATGGCACTATATCATCCTCTTGTTTTTCCCCAATGGGAAAATATATACATTGTTCCTAATGAACCTACAGTATAATTCTCAAGCACTATGACAGTTTGAGCTAACCAGAAAAAATTATCACACAAGTACCTGTAGCAAGTGGGAGAGGTGAAAGCGGTCTGGAGAGTGTGGGCGACGGGGTCCCGACTGCCAGACTCCTCCGTTTATTGTTACGGGAACTGTGAAAGAAGGAAAACAGTAGAGAGAACATTGTTTCCTGTGCCTTGTAATTACAAATACAATTAGCTGTGCAGGAAACACTTGCATGAATGAAAACCTGGTCAACCTATGACCACAATAAGGGAAAAACTGAACCTTAGTGATACTGGTCACAGTGTTTAGACACAGACCTGTATTACTTCTGCCTGATGTCTTAGCAGTAACTAAACAATCTGCTGTGTTATTGTACTCAACAATATATAAAAACATACCAAACAAGTATTATATGGACCAATAAACAATTTTCCAATGCCGATGATGCATTATCTGTCAGAGAAGAGAAATCTCTAACTCTGTTTAGTGTTTTTTGCATTGCTGCAAGTTGACTGTAATTCCATCATGCTCTCCATTTCATCATAGCGATGTTGATGTCGACTCTTTTTCTCTCTCTGGCGGTGACCTAAAATTATTTAGGGGCTGAGATGACAACAGAGCCTGACGTTTCTGGGTCAGTGTTGAGGAACACTCACAGAAAAACATGCCCCTAAAGAAATGAGACTCAAAGTGGCAGAGCAACAAATAGAAACGAGCGCCAATGAGTGATCTCGACTTTGGCTTATCAACATCTATGGCACAGCACCAACCACAGATCAGCGCTATGAGCATTTACCATTATTTACTTATCACAAGATAAATACAGAGACACCCAGGCACACTAAGGGGCTGGACAAAAGAAACTGGCATGAAACAATCACACCATGACCACGTGATGACTTTATCAACAGTTAGCAGTGATATGGTTACGCACATCTGGGACAAACAAAGTGATTTGCAGGGAGGTTGTATGCATGTAGCATGACGACCAGAGGCCACTGAAATAGTCTCTGCTGTTGGGGAAAGGCTGTATTTACTATTTGAACTTGACTCACACTCAACCAGCTACACAAAAAAAGTGGATAAAGAAAACCCAATTTTAAAAACATCAGCATTGTTCTCATTTGAGATCTTCACTCATTAGTAACAGGTCTTGCAAGTTACTGGCAATGAAAGCAGCTTGAATAATAAAACCGCATTAAGACCACTTTAGTCTCACCAAATCCTCACTTAGCATGAAAGCATATAATTGCATTGCCTCACTTTGTTGATCGTTTGATTATATTAACCCACAGTTAAATGCAGTCTACAGCGCATCGACCGGCAATCAGAGATTTTATGTGGTTTTATGCGACAGCTGGAAGCAGACAATGCAGTCCGGCCACACACACGCTCCACAATGGCCACGTTTTCTGTCGGAAACAAAAAAGACTGGGGCGGATGTATCAGACACATACAGTAGCGTAGTGCAGTCGATGAGAGACACCGCAGCAACAGATCGGTCTGAGCAGGACGCGGATAATGTTTCCAGACACTGTGGGGGTTGCTGGGAATCAAATAGCTCAACAGAGGCGTTCAACACATTGCTGTTCGCCAGACAGCGGACGGCACAGCTCAGCTGGACGCTAATGACAACAGCAGCAGGCAGAACAGGCGCTTTGCAGCATTTCGGGCCAAGACTGCGTCGCGTTTGTCTGAATATTAACCAGCTGGATTTCTAGTGTTGTCGTTACGTTACCTTTTCGATCTCTTCATCATGGCCCCGGTCACAAAGCTAGTTTTGTAGCTCGGCAGCACTGTCCAGTAGTAATTTTGGTCAGACATGGTGGTGGCGGTGGTGATACACGAAGTTAATCCAGATATGAGGGACGTGGCCTCGTTAGAGCAGGGGCATCATGATAAACAGTCTCTATGCTGGAGGTGGTGCTGAGGTGAGCCAGCTAACTAGCGCTAGGCCACTATCCAACGGCACAAACTCCATTCAGCTGCGGTACAAACCGACCACAGATCCACGGCACAACAGCTCGGAGACACTACAGACGAGCAGCAGAACGGCCATGTCCGCTCTGCGTCTTCTCGGTGTTACCAGCAAAACTCCCAAAGCAGTCCGTCTTCAGCAGGATGCGACATTATCGAGTTGTAGCTTCGCCAAAACGCACTGAGCAACACTAAGAAACTTTCCAGCACCGACCGCACTGCGCAGCCGCGTCAGCGCGCGCCGGAAAGAGGCGGGACTAACGATGCCTTCAGGTACAACTGGATATATATTAGTAACGCAAAAATACATAGTGAAAGACAAGACAAAAAAAAAAGACAAAAACAAAAACTGTATGTTAAGCGCCCCTTGTTCCTCCAATACTCCAATATTAATACGCACGTGTATTTATATATAAAAACCGGGCTCAACGAGTACAACTTGTCGTTTCGAGGTTAAAGCATGTAAGTGGTTACTGTACGAGCAGTCTTGAATGTTCCATTTTGATATGAAAGACTATTAAGACGCTAACACCAACCATTTTTTTATTCCTAATTTTTACTAAATTAGGAAACTATTAGGATATACATTTAAATTTGGCTGCTAAATATCAAAAGTGCCAAAGCCACACACTATACCCAGTTCTTAAGGGTTTTATTTAGGCTGCTTTTCAACCAAAACAGTGCTAATCAAGGAAATGTCATATTTTACATGGTACTTATTCTTTTATTTTTCCACAATAAAAACCAAAAACAGTGAGACCACAGAGAGACTATGAACTTGACGCACAACACATTTAAATAACCATTTCCTTGTTTGACTTATACACTTCGCTTAAAGGGAAAAGTTGTTTGTCACTCATCCATTCACAAATGTCACTTAAACTCATCGCATCAATCGATTGCTTCTGAATTGTGGGCAAGAAGAACATGGAGGAAAAATAACACCACCCTTGAGCGTTTGCCTGTAAGAGGATTTTTAGCAACAAGAAGTGAGCAACACATTGATTCCCACACACTGAGAAGATTTCCTCACACAGTAGATCTAATACTGTTATCAGATCAGTATTTTTCAGCCTTATCTCTATCTCCTACATCATTTTCTTGCTTTTCAAAAACAGTGATACTACTCTGTCTGTCAGACAGTCCTCATACGCACCTTCAGAGGTTACTGCAACCTGAAGATTACTGTACAACTAAATGTATTTGAAGAGACAGGTGACAGACACCTGGCTGGTCTGGTTTGAACAGGAGGAAGTAGAGAAAGAAAGACGCACATAAGGTGATAATACTTACACATTTCCCCTGCGAGGAAGACTCAGTTCTTTCTGCAGTAGAAGAGATAGGAAAGATTTCATTAGAGAAATATTTGTTTGTTTGTTTTTTTTAAATTAGGGAATCAGCTCTTTAAATAGGTGAAACAATATATTTTCCTATTCACGCCATACATTTTTTGAATTTTGTTAACCTCAGGAGAAACCACAAGTCCTTCTGTCTTAATGTTCATTCCTAAAATGTATAAAAAAGCAAAGGCCACAGATAAATGACTCTCTCTCACTCCCACGCATCCTAATTTCAGCGTGGTGTAAATATCATTTTCTGCAGCTTGGCCTAGTTTCTTGCATGACAAATGGGTCCATGGCGATTTAATGAATGGGTGTATAAAATCCCACCAGTCCATGGCTACTAAGTGCAAAACTGCTTTTCTCAGGATTTGAAGGATGGACAAGCACTGTTATGGAACCGTATTTAAAGAAGATGAACATTTTATTGTCTTTTTGTTTTGTTGCACTGCAGTGTGTAAGTGTGCACATTATCGTTGGGTTGCTTTAAAATCTAAGATGCTGATAAAACATAAAGAAAATCAGGGGACCACCCATCTTAGTCTTTCATCACAAACGCAACATCACTTCCTGCATATCAGACATGAGGTATAAACAATTCAGATGTAACTGTTACATTTATGCTGAAAATATACACATGGACGAACTAGAGGAGGGAGAAAAACACTTCATCAGTCCCACTGTGGACATTCCTAAGAGATAAACATGTTGCCCTGTAGAGGATTAAAGGGTTTTTCTGCCAATCATGGAGGAACCCTTGGGTTTTGTGCGCCTATCACCAAGGCAACTAGATTCACCCGAGCACCGACGATCAGCTCCAAAATAAACACACAAGACAGGGAAGACACATCTACTGTACAGACCTCACAACCTGCCTTATGTGCACTGATTTTTACAATGCATGCACTCGTGATGGCGTGGCCGTGTTCGGATGAATGAACACGAGTAAATACACGGAAAGACTAAAATAAAAAACTATATATGATATATGATTATCTTTGTAACAAAAACAGGGAAAAGCTCATTTGCTGCCATCGTTCTTGACATCATCAAGTCGCCCGGTTTTCCTGGAAACAATGTGAGACATGACAGTTTGTGTTTACCTGTAGACCGCGGCGTCTCAGGATATTCGGCTCATCCATCATAGAAGACAATAAAAGAAGCCCATGCTGCGCTCAGCCTTCTACCCGGGAGCGCCGAGAAACTCCTCCGTGCTGTTGCTGCTGCGACTGCACCACCTCCTCCTCCTCGTCTTCCTCCTCTCCTCCTCCTCTTCCTCCTCTTCCTCCCCGGATCGAGCTGCACGACCGGTCCCGGCTGCTGATCACCTGATCGAGAGGGGAGGGAGGATGAGGAGAGGGACGGCATTAACCTAGACCTGGAAATGAAAAAGGTGCTTTGTGTCAACCCGCTGATTCTGCAATCAGCTGATGCACGAGCAGTGAAAACACACACACACAGGTGTTTCACATGCTTTGCTGCAGCACAATCGTTCCCTGCACACACAACGATGCTGTGGATTTCATTAGACGTCTATTCCCAGTCTGAACCAACACCGGCTCAGTGTGGCAGACAAAGGGATGATGGTGAAGCAGCTGAGCTTTGAAGTGAGCTAGTAGTGATTGATCTGTGACCGTCACACACTGGCACCGTCGTTTCCCTTACACAACAATGATTATAGTGTCTCGTGATGTCGCATGTCGTTACTGTTGTGTGAGTCAAAATGTTACCTGGGACTGAAGTTACAATCAGCTGCTTTCAAGGAAGCGGTTTCGTTTGAAAGGCTGTGCCCTTCACCAGACTGATGATGGGCTTTGGCCCAGAGAGACACACAGTCAGCTGCTCAGTGCTCATTTGCACAACCAGTGAGGCATGAAAGTCAGCTTCTACTCAACGTAATGGCCTCTCGTCACACTCACGAGTTATATTTGCTTCCTCTTACTCCGTGTCTCAATTTATAAGACGTACATCTCGTCCACCATCTGTGTGAATGTTGTGGCTCAGCTATTTATTGTCTGTAATGAGGCTTAGCCACCACACGGGGGCGCCACAGGTATAAGTCCACGTACTCCGCGTTTCCAGACCCCTGACCCTCCCACGGTTGTTGTTTGCTGTCACCTCACAGCGATGAGAACCTAGATGTGACCTGGTGACCTGCCCAGCGTGTCTCACCTCTCTGCCCAATGACAGCTGGGATGAGCTGCAGGTGATCCTTAAGAGGATAAATGATTGAGATGACGAGTGGATGTAAGGAAATATGGTGTGTGTGTGTGTGTGTGTATTCACTTTGTTAATAATGACTAGTTACATATGTATATATATATATATATATATATGTAGAGAGAGAGAGAGGTGGTTGCACTAAGTTCAGTCTAGGTTTACTGCGTTTACTCCACTTAAATTGTAACTAATGTTTATCAGTAGTATCATCTACGGTAGCTTGGCTGGGACGTGCCCAGACATGTCCGTGACCCTCACAAGGACAAAGCTGTGGAGAGGGAGCAGTGACAGTGACTAAATAATTTGGCTTCAGTCTGTAGCAACAACGCAGCTATTTCACAAAAGTGAAAACACCGTACAGGATAAATCAGCAACATAAAGGATGAACTTGTGTGGGAATCTAGCCACTGATCTGGGAATCACTCATCTCCCATCGCCCTGAAGCCACAGCACCTCGCCAATGGCGCAACGCACAGTAATCGCCTCCTTCCATCAAACTTCATGGGGTCTAACAGGCGACATCCCACCGTGAACACGCATGGGGATGATGAAATCCAACGTGAGTCTTCCCTTTCAAGTCCAGCCTGTGCTTTGTGTGTTTCCTTCCCCGTCTTGCGGTGAAAGAGATGAAAAGGCGAAAAGGGACAAAGGAAGACGAAGAGAGACAGTGAGAGTCTGATGGTTGCAACAACAGTCCCAGCTCGCATGAGTCACATTACACCTTTCACACACTTTCAGCTTGTAAGGTAGGTTCACCTGGCAAAGCACATGATTATTTCATCACTCCAGTGACTCACTTCTCAGAAATCCACACATTTGCAATTTAATTATTGGCTCTTGCTTTAGAAAAATGACACCTTTGGGACATGTTATTACACAGTGTAACAATAGGCCGCACACGTTTTATCAATGTGTGTGTGTTTGTTTGTTTGTTTAGGTTTTTTGCTAGTCATCTCCTAGTCATGAAATCTGTCTTCGGATTGCATCAGCCCAAAGTTCTGACTCTCAGTCCAGCCAGTGCTAACATGGTAAATAAACAGGTAACGTTTATTGTTTTATTACTTAATTATGCTTGAAAGTACACATTAGCATGTAAGTTAGTTTTTTTATAAAGCACCTATGATGTAACATTTTACTGCTGTGGAAAAGCAGAATAATGCATTTCCGAGATCCCAGTGGGTGCCTCCATAAAATAATGTTTATAGCATTATAGCGTTTTTCTGTCCATGGAAAACTCCGTCAGTCAAGAAATGGCTGAATCAGAAATGTCATCAAGTGGAAAGACTGGGTCAGTGACTCAAATGGCAACATAACAGGGTGAGGAAACAACCCTGCAATCGAGATAAACCGACAGAAGAGACCGTCTTCTAATTATATGCAGCCAAATACTTGGCAACTATCCACAGGGGAGTCACAGTTGTTGCCTGGGTTTGGTTTTCAGTCTAACTAAGGAGAACTTCTTCACCCAGCGCAGGCGATGGTAGATGTTATAATCAGATTGGCTGCACTGCTTCAGTCATAAATTACGAGCTAGAGGACATTCACAACGTGCTTTGTTTGATCATTGACAAGCGTTAGAAACCTTATGATGTGACTACTGTATAACAGACCGAGAGAAATGCTCTTTGTTAATCTCAGATTTTAACCTTGACCTTGACATTTTGTCTGTGGGTTGGTTTATAGACGGATGGATGACACATAGATGATTAAAGGTTGGTTTCTTCTTTATGCGTTTGATGTATTGAAAATTCAGTTTGGAAGTTTAACTGTTGTAGCTTGTTGTCTGTGGAGTAACAGTAGCCTGTAGTGTTTTAAGTTAGAGTCTTTGAACGACCCTTGATCCTTGCGGACCTGTAGCAGATTCTGACCTCTGACCAGGTCGCAAAGACACAGATTCACAGCCTTTCACGTTATCATTAACCCTGGATGAGCTGCCTTAATTGGACATTGCCAGTTTTCTCAGAAATGAGGACATATTTGTTTGGTTAAGTGACGTAACTGGACAGTCATGGTGATGTCGCATGCTGGTGATATGAACCCAGGCCGATGCAGAAACGTTTTCCTTTGATCGCTCTCCTGTGTTGTGCCTTCACAAACAGTGAGCTCATGAAACTGGAAGGAGGCGGAAGCATTCAGATTAATTTTACAAGCTTGATAGGTGACATGTTTCCAACACAAACAATGCTTAAAAAACCTTGCCATATAATAACATATGGGCCCAGCGGAGCACATCACTGGCTCACCTTACCAACCAGGGGTGTGGCAAAACAGAAGCTCTATAAATAAAAGCATGTCAAGAATTTCATTCATAACATAGACGAGCCCCATCCACTCACGAGCTGCTGCGCTCCTCAACCAGACCTACCTGGCAGACTCACCATGCTCAGATCACGAGTGGGGCATCGACTCATGTGCTGCATGCTGTTGTTCCTCGTGTCCGTCTCCAGGGGGGAGAGTCGGATTCGTGTGGCCCGTGACAACACACCGGAAGCAGACCACACGGGCGGCCAGAAGGCCCTGCTTCTGGAGGCGGTGAAGACGGGAATCCTCAGCTCGCTGGGCATGGACGCAGAGCCCAGGCCGACCCAGACGGCTTCAGAGCAAGACCTGAAGAAAATGTATCGGCTCTACAGAGACAAACTGAGGGAAATACAAGGAAACTCCAGCCGACGGATAAGTCAAACCTGGCAGGTTACTGTTCTCCATCCAGCTACAGGTGAGACTTTTGTGTGACAGGGAGGTGCCATTCAGACACTTGTTAAACTTGACTGATGTGAAAAGCCACTTTGAAATGTTGCGAATGCGAGAAGAAAGGAACCTTTCACGAACAGTAGAAGAAATCCTGCAGCGTGAGTTTAGCTCTGCAGGTGAAGAGAAAGGCTACAGAACTGGTGTGATTACGAGCACTATAAATAGCTTCTGTCCCCGCAGTTCTTGTGTAAGCTCAGCGGCTTCCTGGAAGTTTATGTGTGAAAGTCCGAAAAATAATCTGTAGCCATCGAACAGTTCAGCAAACAAGGCAAATACATTCCTACAAGCTTTTAGGAGTCATGAGCGTGGCAGCCGCGCCTTGTGATGTTTTCAATAATGTCATCGAACCCGTGAAAAGAGACCTGAAAATGACCTACTGACTGTGTGTTTACCATACGTGCACCATTACACTGTGAAATCATAATGTAGTGCTGGCGACTTTGGGTCTAATGAAGCTGTGACATGTCTTTGTGTTTTTTTTCAGTTGAGCCTCTAAAGCTGCTTCGGAGGGGAGAGCATCCACCGTCAGCTGGAAGGAGGAAGTGGTACAGAGCTGTGTTTCATAAAAACACTGATATTCTCAGTGAACTGACATTAGCTCGAGCAGAACTGAAGATTTCCAGGCAGATCTTGGCCAAACCCACATCAGTTTGGCCACGTGTAAGACACGAGCTTAAAGTTAAGATCAATGGCAGGAATGTGATCAACTCCGATTCTCTAGTCCGGGCCAATGTGTCACATGCTGCAGATGTGATGGACATCAGCCCCGAGGTGGAGAAGTGGATGGGAGCTAATGGCCAGACACTGGTTGTAGATGTGGGGATGATCGTGTCGGGCAGAGACGCCCTCAAACCAAATCCCACCATCTCTCTGGAAACAGGCCTCAAGCAGAGCAAACCTCCGCAAAGGTCGCGACGCTCCAACAAGGAGGACGAATGCGACGAGCGAGGATGGTGCTGCCGGAAATCTATGACGGTGTCCTTTAAAGACATCGGATGGACGGACTGGGTGGTGGCCCCCGCCGAGTACACGATGTATTACTGCGACGGCAGCTGCCCCCACAGCTACAAGCCAGCCGGCATGCACACACAGGTGAAGTCTCGCTTGCACCAGATCACTAAAGGGGCGACGCCTGGGCCCTGCTGCGTCCCCGCAGCCTACGAGCCCATGGTGCTCATGCACTACGACAGCAGAGGGAAGCTCAAACTGACACCTTTCACTGACATGATTGTCACCAGATGTTACTGTGCCTGAGGGGAGAAAAAGTTGAATTTTACCTTTAAACTTCAAACATAAAAAGTGCACTTTCACTAGCTGTAAAAAAACCATGTTACATTATTTTAAAAACGTGTGAATTATTTGCATACAGGAAGATCTTCATCCTCAAATGTTATAACATAGCTGCATGTTGTTGTTTTGTTTTGTACTGTGTAAGAAACAGTAGATCTGTTTATTCATTTGTTTATCATGTCTATTTATTTTCAGTTCTATTTATGATCCAGTTTGCATTGTTTTTATGTGATGTTGTATATGTAGTAAATATGAGCACTAGTTACCGCTGTTATTGAAAGTACTGTATTATTTTACATTTAGGTTCAGATCGTTGTCTTTTACATTTCAGTTATGAACACATGAAATGTCCCGAATGATTCACACAAAGTTAACTTAAAAACACCCGTGTGTGTCTCAAAATAAACGTGAGCATGTTAGTAGCTTGGATTTGTTTTCTTCTTATTCACAGAAATACCTTCGAACTCAATATATTATGAAAAGTTAGTCTTAAAAGTCGGCATCTCTTTCCCATAACACTGAAGTTATGACACCACAGACTGAAAAGGCTGAAGCAATGACAATAAAGATTTTAGTCTCCTAAACCTGGTTTAGTCTAACCACAGCGTCACCCATCCAGACCATTAGTGTTAGATTCTAGTGTTGTAATGTGTGTGTGTGCTAAGACAGTCTCTCTCTGGTAGCAGTTGTCCACGAGGTCCGGGGTCAGAGGTTTGACTCCTGGCTTTCTGTCAAACAGACAGTGAACCCTGAACCTTCAGCACCTTAAATACCACGGCCCCATTTCCCCTTGAACAAAAATGAGAAAGATCTGCTTTTTGGCTATGCATCAGCAACGTTTTCCTGTCTCTACTGAAAAACTGGTGAACCACAAAACAGAGCTAATGGTGCTTTTCTGCACGCATCATGAAACCGTACTTCTTTGTGGTGTACATCTTGTCCGACATATAGTAAAGACTTAAGCTGTATTTTGTTTTATATATTCATGCAGAACTGTCGGGAACATCTGTGACAAACAATCCAATGACAAAATATTAGAGGAAATGTATAAAGTCTAGTCATGCAGTTGAACAGCGTGCTCAGTGCCTCCTCTTCAGATGAATCAGTGTCATGTAACCCTATAATCCATAACACGACTGGAGTTCATGTATTTGATCAACAAGTTGACATTTTATTTTCACCACAAAGGGCAAAAATTATTAACGTTGTTTTGCTGAACAACATTAAGTCGTGAAAGTCTGTTGAAACACAATTAGTTCATTGTACAGTATTTACAGTATCAGATGATGCAACTTCTATTGGCTGTGTCCTCATCTGAGAGTCCCTGAGGCTGCTAAAAGTGTGATAAAGTTCACTGAACAGATCATGTCATGTAATGTAATGTCATGTAAGACGGGAATAAAGGCAGAACTAAAAAAGGAGGAGGTGCCACGGCTTTAGCGCACGAGAGAGAAAAACACTTCTATAAAGGTCAAGTTTTAAATGAGTGGGCCCTTAGACTGATCTGTTCCCATTGGGGTTGAGGCCCCTGGTTATTAAAACATCGGATTTGTTCAGTGATAAAGGTGCCAAAAAGAAAGACGTGTATATATATATATGTGTGTGTGTGTGTGTGACTTAACAACTGTAACGTGTTCATGTTTAATATGATATATAACATAATGTTTAAAATGCACTGCCTATTGGTGCCCGCTACAGACAATAAAGAAAGCACCGTCACCCACAGGTGTCCTATCATGAATCTGGCGTAATGTACACATCCTCTTCTTGGGAGTCTGGGAAGATGACAAGGTTACACTTCGGATCGTTGCCGTATATCGCGTCATCGGCAATATCACACTGCAGGTACACGTCCTCCTCAGGTTCACAAGGTGATCTGAGGAGAAACGAAAAACCACAACACGTGGTGATCACTTTTCTGAGGTAAAATCATTGTGGCACTTGTAAACCGCGTGGATTTCCTTCAGAGACTCTCGTATTGTGTGAGAAAAACTCCAGCACTGCATCATCGGTTAGCACAGCTAATAGATGCACTTAGAAAGAAGAAGCTATCAGCTCTGCTGAACTGTGTGAGTATGGTGTCTTACAACATTACTAAGGCCAAATGTGGAAATTCACACCTAGTGTTGCTTCATCTGCTTCTGCTCTAGAACTGCTGAAATGTCATAACTTTGAGTCTCAGTATTTCCATTAAGCCTGAATTGATTTGTCCTGGCAGTGAAAGATCTTTAAATAATGAAAAACACACCTGCTCTGGTTGATGGCGGGTCTGTTGTATCCAGCAGTTCGAGTGAGGTTTTCATAAATAGGGGTCTGAGCTGCTGACTGTTGTCTGTACATGCTGGTATAAGGATGGGAAACATCTTGTGTTGGCTCTGGGTCGTCTTCCTTTTTCTGACCTCCGCTTTGTCCAAACTGCATCTTCCCAATTTTACTGCGGCACTTGTACACAATCACGATGGGCACGATCATGAGCAGCAGAAGGAAGAACGTCAGCCCCACAACCAGACCCACAGAGCTCGCGCCGGAGCTGGTTCCGTTTGTCTGGGCAAAGGGTGTAGTCGTGATGCTGGTGACATTCATGATCTGAAAGTGTGAAAGGTGAAGCACTGAAGTGAGTAATTCTTACCTAAACTACTTGAAAGTTGTAACACATTCAATATAAAACAAATAATAAAAGTCAGGAGAGCTGTTGGTCAAAAGGTGGATCAGTTAAAAGTCAGATCTTACTGGTACGGGGCTCCAACCTTGTGGGTCCAGGTCTGAATCGAGAGTGAAGTCATACGGTTTCACTTTAATGTGCACTTGAAACAACGAAGTTCCCTTTTTTGCAATCATGGAGCTGGCTTACAAAAAAAGAAGCTGAAAGCATGATTTCCTGTAAAAGTTATTTCTGATCATACACAGCTGCTGACGGGAGCTGTTTTAGGGTCATATGAGACATTTATGCGTACACGAAGCAGATGTGTGAAAACACTAACTTAATAGGACATTGTTTAAAATAACTCAGTCTACTGGTAGAAAACTCTCAAAATTGTGCAATAATGACACTGTTCTACTGAAACTCTATTATAAAAACACACTTATCATCTAGGATCTACCTCCCCCTGCTGTCAGCTTCACGCCCACATGCAGAAAACACCAAGCCACCATGTTGACTACGCGCATATGTATATGTTCTGCAGAAGAGAAAGTCTTTAGGCTTCGCTGTTGCTGTTTTCTTATTATCGAAACCTTCTCTCTTTCTGTTGTATCATAACTCACACCTATGAAGTGTGAGAGTGTTGGTGGTTGCTGGTGCTAACTGATGAGCCTGTCACCCTGAGCAGATGCCTTCACACATGCATGTGCTGTGCACAGCCCAACTAGTTAGTTTACATCCAAACAGGTTCAAAATGATGAGCAGGAGCAATTGATTGATTGATTTTACATCATTAGAGCAAAAGGAAAAAAAAAAAGACTTGAACAGAAGGAGTTGAATGGGTGGATGCAGGAGGGCAGCATCGACTGCCATATGTAGAAATGAACACATTTACAATGAGACATTTCATTTTGGGCAGTGGCACATTCTGATGCCCAATTTGAGTCATTTTGTCAATTTAGTAGGCAAGAAAATGAAATGAAAATAAGTATTGAGTTAAGCGATAAATGTATTGATTGATTGATTAAAGGTCGTAAATCAGTCAGCAGCTTCAGGATCAGCCTCGTCCCGGAAACCACGTTTAAACCCCTTGTTTGCAGCAGCGACAGCGGTTGTTTACTTGTAAACAAGTTGCCTCGTTCGCTTTGAGCCTAGGTCTTTACGCTTGTTGGCCTGGTCCCACCGACAGGGGGCGCTCACGGGTGTGTTTGTTTCTGGAACAGATTGATAATAAACGTTAACAGACTTTAAATTGGAGTTTGGTTTTATTTTATGCAGTTGTTAATAATTAAGATTAAGTAACATTGTAGTTATTTTCTCAACATCTAAATTAGATGATTAGTCACTTGAACGCAACACATTGCAGCACACAACACCTTCACTCCCGAATCCTTCAGCTTGTTCTCACCCAGGTCCAGCTCTCTCAGATGAGACGGGTTGAACTTCGGAGCTGAGGCCAGAGACGCACAGCTTGTCTCCGATAAGCTGCAGAACCTTAGTCTGAAGAAAGGACTGAGTGATAAATTACCATAGATGTTACTCGGCGTCACCAGCAAACAAACTCCAAACAGAGTCTGAATAGAGGAACTATGTCATCAATCCATTTGCTAGAGTTGTGCGCTTATACGTTTCATCCCTAATGAGGTACAGACCTCAGGATCTTCAGTCTACACTGTGGATTCTCTAGACCCGTGAAAAGCAGCTTCATTCCTGAAACCTTTAGAAAGTTTTTACTGCGGCTGAGTTCCATCGGCCTGGAAGGGTTTGAGTCCAGAGCTGAGGCCAGAGAAGCACAGCTGGTCTCTGTCAGACTGCAGAGCTCCAACCTGAGTGTGAACCATGTGAACATAAGCATGTTATCAAGCAGCTGCTCTGTTCCCACTGATGCTTGGGTCCATGTTCAATAAGGATGTGCAGCATTTCATTCCCTCATGTACCACATGTGCTACTTAGTCCCTCCCTGTAACCAGTGATGTGTTTGTGGGTTTCTAACCTTAGAGTCTCTAGTTTGCAGCCTCGACTCAGTGGAAAACCAGCCAATTCCTCAAGTTTTGCACTAAGTTATTGCTCAGGTCCAGTTCTCTTAGATGGGACGGGTTGGACTCAAGAGCTGAGACCAGTAAAACACAACTTTATCTGTGGCCTGACAGTCAGTTCTGCTGCTCACACATAACATTTCATTAAGCAACATTATCGCAGCAGCTGAAACTGTCTTTCTCTATGACCTCAGATCAGCTTAATGAAGAACTAAAGTTGATCTTTGTGGTTTGTGGTTTAAATACAGGTCTGAGTTTCGCTCCAGCTCTGACGTGGAATCCTTTAATGAATAAAGTAAAACTAGACAACGTGCGTCTGCTAACATTCTTGATTCAGAATAACTGGAATGGTAACATTTAGAAATCTGTCCACTGAAAAACATCTGAGTGAAGGTGCTTATTTTCTCTAGGTCAAAGGTCAAACAGCGTCATGTGAGACACTAAAGAGAAATGTTCCTACCATGGTTTTTAAAGTGGCTGCTGGGTGTAGAACCTTCTGTTTACATGTCAGCAGTCTGTATCCATCTAGAAAAGACCACATCAGTGTGTTTCTGTTATTAAACACGTGAAGCTCTGATTGTTCCATCCAAGTGTCCATCCTGACAATTTGATTAGAAATTAAAAATGCAATGTTTTCATGGTGTCACTGGTATTTTATTCCAAAAAAAACCAACCTTTAATATTATATTATATTATTAATATAATTATAAATTAGAGAGCGGACACAAAAAAAATGAAAAAAGGTTGAGAAGGCGCTAAAGAGTCAGGAAAAGGAGGTGGAGATGGTGGAGGAGGAGGAAATGGAGGAGGTGGAGAATGTGGTGAGTGTGGACAATCTTATAGTGATGGTGAAAGTAGAAAGGATGGGAGCGTTGAGAAAGGTGGTAGCGATTGAGTGGATCAAGGACAGAGAGATGGAGAAGGAATGTGTGGGTGAGGAGGCAATGGCAGTGTACTCTAGAAACAGTTGATGATGAGGAGGAGGAGGAAGTTAAAGAAATCAAGGTAGAGGAGGGAAGGGAAAGGAGCAAAAGGGAGGAAAATTATGCAGCAGTTAAGAGACAAATTGATAAACAGAAAAAAAAGAGTGTGGCAAATATTGAGGAGAGCAATGATGAATTATGTTGGACTAATAGTTTCTGCAGTGATAAAAGTAAAACACCTCTTGGTTTCATCAGAAATCTCACACGATGCATCTCTTTGCAGCAAACTGAATTAATTTAAATGCTGCAGAAATACACACAACACCATGAATGAAGAAATGCTGGACGTTTAGGTCAAACCATCAAAACAGGGTTTCCCCGAATCAGCTGAAACGTACCTGGAAATTGTAAATATGCAGCGCTGTCATTGTTTAGTCAAATATAAGATTCTGTCCAGTCAGTCAAAATGTGGGAAAAGGCTGAATAATACAGTTCTTATGATGAAAACAGAGCCATTACACAAACAAAGGATTTATATAAGCACAGTATAAAATACTATTAATGACAGCTATCAACCTAACAAATGAGTCAATGTACTTGAGGAGCAGCAGAATCAGCATTTCTTCAAGCGGCTCAGTTAATGTTGCAGTCGTTCTTTCCTCCTTTTTTTGTGTTCTTCCTTGTATGTTTCCTCATGTACCAGGTGTTTCCCATTGTTAATTGACACCTCCCGTGTCTTGCAATTTGCTAGATGTGCTTCCCACGTCCTGTGTCTACCTGATCCTCTCCTCTGGTCCCCAATCTCTAGAGAAGGTAAGTTGTTAGTTAGCGCGTGTAGTTTGATTGTTAGTTCCTGCCTGTTCCTGGTTGGAGCTGGGATCTTAAATCGCTTTGTGTCCTCAGGATACTGATGGCCACCATCAGCACCACTAGCGCTGCATTGTCGACAAGCCAGTCAGGACAGTCGGGACTCAACCAGCACCTCTAGCAGGTCGCTGCCACATCACGGCAGATGGGGTCGAGGTGGGGGCAGGTGAAAATAGAAAAAAAACAGTGTAATACTGTATTAAGCATAAACCATAATAATGTTCACAGTTTAGCATCACTACAACGTTCTCGTCGTTAATCTCAGAACAGAACTGAAATCTGGGTCTGACCTCAGAGTCTGGACTCTCCAGGAAACCACACAGCTGCTCCACTTCTGGATCCTTCAGGTTGTTGTCACTCAGGTCCAGTTCTGTCAGATGGGAGGGGTTGGACTTCAGAGCTGAGGTCGGACTAGAACAGCTGGTCTCTGACAAGCTGCAGAAACTCAGCCTGAAGAAAGATCGAGTTGTGATGAATCGACTCCACATTGCAACCGTTAATCTGGAAGCACTTCAAACGTTTGATTTTTATTGCTTTTATCTATTCCATGAGAACTTGCCTTAACATCAACAAGCATTTTGTTGGCTTACACACATATCAGTGAAGTGATGTAAAGAATGAATCCGGTCTCTGCTGATCCAACAGAAGTGAGCGACGTCTGACTGAGATTTCTTAACCGCTCAGATAACCACACAGCTGCTTCACTCCTGAATCCTGCAGCGTTTTGTTGTAGCTCACGTCCGGTTCTGTCAGATGGGACGGGTTGGACCTCAGAGCTGAGACCAGAGAAAAGCTGCTGATATCTGACAAACCGTAGGACCTTAGTTTAATTGAAGAACAGAAGATGTACTGTAGGTAAAACTCCAGCAAAGCTTCAGTATGACGTGGCGTCACAGCTATGGCTGGAACCATCACACTCCTTCAAACGGCCTCTGACAAACCACAGAAAGAACTGACTCCTTTTATTTGTCACAGCATTGGCCTAGAACAGTTTTTTATTCATTTTGTGCCAATTACACTATATGTTCACTTCAACTAACACCATGAAAGGTCACCAAATAAAAAAACATAAAAAACATGGTTGTGTGAAAAGAAGACCAGGCAGCGTTCCAGACTCTCAGGTTTACCTCAGTAAGTGAAGTGAAACTTTCCCTGTCTGCTGCTTGCTGACTTCATCCAATGAAGTTTTGCCTCTGTGCTGCTAATAACATTGCAGGATGTTTGCATAAGATAAATATTAACAATATGTGACAAAGGACACCTGGAAAATCCTCCACAGCCTGTGGTTGTCCTCACTGTAACAGGTCATTACACTCAACTCAAAGGCTTTTCCCTCTGCAGGCTTATTCAGCAATAAGAGAACAATCCTGCTCTCAGACTCCTCCCCTCCACCTGCCCTGGAGTCACTTCTTTTACCATGTTTCCATGGTTACTTTACAACTAAATTACACTCCTCTGGATGGCAGGTGAAATGGCTCCACTGTGCCTTCGGCGCCTGTGAAAACAAAACAAAAAAAATATATAAATACAGCAGAAACGGTTATTGTAGGTGGGGTGTTTGGTCTCCCAGCAAAACAAATGCTTGAGAGGTTTCTTGCGCATGTGAGCCTGTTACTGAGTCAGCTATACAACCATGAGAAGACTCATAGGTCTCTTGGTGTGCGTGCAGTGCGTTTTTGACATTTGACAGGCTGCCGTAGCTGTAATAACTGTGAAAACTAAACTCCCACTGCAGAAAGCAAACAAGTATGGACACGCAGAGGCCTGGATTCATGCTGCAAGGGATGGGGAACACAACAGAAACGCTGCCTCTTTTCTCTGTTAACAAGCTAATTATAATTTAATATTATTAGTAGAAGTAGTTGCATTAGTATATAATCGCAAAGTCCCATTTTATTTCGGATATTTTCTTTCAAAAGACTTTGCGGTTGTTCCGCAGGCCAGATGTGCGGTGCGCCTCCAGAACACCCCCGCTCAGCGACTCGATCAAGCAAACAGGGCCTCGATCAAGTCAGAGAAAGACAACCTGAAGCGTGCCGGAAACCAGAAGTACTAGGCTTCAAAATAAAAGCTTTGGAGCAGAAGATGCCTGTGGTGAACTCCACGATGAACTTCGGTGGAAGATGGAAGAACGTGCTCTGTGTTGGATTTCTATTCAGATGTTTGCACATCAGAAAGTTGATTATATATTTATATTTATAAACATATAACAATGTCGTATATAAATATTCTAAAATGACCACAGGGGAAGGTTTAGCCCTGCAGTCTCACTGCATTGTAAATATTTAATATCTGTACTCCATAAGAAAGTCCAAAACAAAGCTATGCAGAATTCACTGGAGGGAATGACACAGTGAGCAGACGATGCTGTAACCATCAGGACTGAAACAGAGCAAGGAATTTATTTCTTCAGCCTTCACGTGGTTAAGGACACATTTATTTCCAATGACGCATACTCGGGCTGTGCTTCGTCCTTTAAATGTCCTAACCCTAAAATGTCGGCCTATACGTTATCTGCGATCACCTGATACCCATCTGATGCATGTGGGCTTTTGTGCTTCGTTGGACAAATTGTTTTCCTCCTTGGTGTTTTGTTTCACTTATTCCCACACCTCTAGCCGGAAGTTCAGACTATTCACTCGGGTTATCTTGACAGTGACCATTGAAGGAAAACGGAGCAGGAGAGCGAAACATGGCGACTTCGAACAATCCGCGGAAATTCAGCGAGAAAATCGCTTTACATAACCAGAAGCAGGCAGAGGAGACGGCGGCGTTTGAAGAAGTGATGAAAGACCTCAGCATTACCCGAGCAGCGAGGGTAACGAAACCGGTTCCTGTGTTTTTCCCTCTTCCTCTTCTCGGTTTTGTTTTCAGCGAGCTGTCAAATCTGCGTTAGTCGCGCGGCAGAAGAGGTAAACAATAACAAAGGACGCGTCCTGCCGCCTGTGGGTCTGCGGCTCCGCGCGGTGACCGCGAGCGCAGCTGGCGCGAGGTGACGGTCCTGCGAGCTAAAAAAAACCAAAAAAACAACGGATGACACGCGCCTCCGTCCGACAAACTTATTACAATTTTTTTCTTGTCCCACGCAAGTGGAAAGCAAAGGGGCGTGCATGCGTGTTCGCGCGCGCCCAACTGCGGCTGTGAGGTGATTGAAAGGATCGATGCCGAAACATCCTCATCTGTTGCAACACTCAGTGATTCGCGTGCGGGATTAATGGCATATCCGTCGAGGTGTGCGCGCGCCCCGCGGCTTTGGAAACTTGTCTGACGGGTCCTCGGGCCTGCGTCTGTCCTGCGGCCACTGACATTTACACCAAAGATGAAGGCAAGGCCAGCAGATTATGTGGATGTTAAGCCAGGTTTTCAAAATAAATCCTATGGAGGCAGGGCTTCAGTGGCGACTGCTGCTGAGTGAAAGCTTGATTGACAGGCTGCCTGCACTGCATTGTCTGTGGTATACTGTCACCAGAGGAGAGGACAGATGTGCACGTGGAAGACATGTTGCACCACGTCTCTGCTTATGTGTTTTCCTAATGCCGTACATGTCACATTAATAACTAGTCGTAGCTTCTTCCCGTGGTCTTTTCTCAGCACAGGTGTAAGTGCTGTCCCT
Source organism: Macropodus opercularis (assembly GCA_030770545.1). Classification (NCBI taxonomy): domain Eukaryota; kingdom Metazoa; phylum Chordata; class Actinopteri; order Anabantiformes; family Osphronemidae; genus Macropodus; species Macropodus opercularis. Next base: position 6,529,730 of record CM061105.1, read on the forward strand.
GGTGACGGCTGAGCTCCATTTAGCTTCCAGTGTTTGCACTGGCTCACGGCCACGACCCACCGGATCAGCTGGCCACGGTCAACAATGACTTTGTTTCTGTCGGTTCACAGCTCGCGCGTGAGTCAAAGTTACAGCTGTGACAAGTACAACTCACAGATTTCCAGTTTCATCCTTTCACCGGGTTTCTTTCCTCCCTCTCCTGTTTATTTTACATCCCTCTGTACCTGCCGCGCTGTGTCCTCTTGATGATCCAGAGATGTTAGGCATAGGAATTGTTCTAATTTGATTTTCCACCTACTCAACGGTAATGAACATGAGAAAATTGAATTGAGCTGGTTCAGGTTCTCTGCGGCTGATGCAAATGAAGGGAGTTTGCCTTGGAAATTCACTTGCACAATTTTAGCCTCTCTTAATTCTCCCTGAAGTGTTTTACATCCACTTCACACCGAGTTGAAATTATTAACTTCACACTGTGGCGACTTCTGCAAATGTAGCAGTTTTGCATTTGGCTCATTTAAGTAAATGTGGGATCTCTGTCATTTTGAGCAAATACCTGTTCTGCACTTCAAACAGCTGGTTAATGAAAAACCATCCACCAGGATTGTAGCTACACACAATAAGACGTACTTAAGTGGGATAAAGGTTTGATTAGTATGAAGGTGTATTAATGTCTCTGTCTTTATTACTAACACAGATTTTATGATTGTTGAATATTCTCCTAATTAACCTCTTGTCGTACCTGTTGTTGCTTGGTTTTCAGTTACAGTTGCAGAAGACGCAGTATTTGCAGCTGGGACAGAATCGTGGTCCTTACTACGGAGGATCTTTACCAAACGTCAATCAGATTGGAAACAGCGCTGTCGAAGTGCCTTTTCAGGTGAATGGCCAATGATTTTCCACGCAGGATAAATGATGAGTGGAAGAAATGATGAGTGGAACACACTCATCATTCACTCACCTGGAGTGTTGGGAAGAAAACACTTCATTTGTTCTGGGCTTAGTTTTTGATGGAATAAATAAATGTGCTGCCAAATAAGTATAAATAAGTGAGCAGGTTTTCGTCTCTGTAACCAAAAAGCATGTTTATTTGTTTGTTTTGTCTCTGTTTGTTAGACTTCAGGGCTGGACACAAACAGATCAACGCGACACCATGGGTTAGTGGACAGAGTCTGCCGTGACAGGAACCGCATCACGTCGCCCAACCGAAAACCACTGTCCATTGACAAACATGGACGCCAGATATCCTTCAAAGCGTTGCTTATGTGAACACGCACGTCTTCTTCTTCATCTTATTAATATGATAATATGATGTTGCCAGGCTCAGTCCGCTAACACCTAGATGCACTAACATGTTAATGAAGTTCAGCCCATACACACCTACTCAATCCTGAATTGTATTCAGACCAAATATGTAAAAATGCCTGTGGGTTGTGGAGCAGTTTAAGTCGGTCTGAAATAAAACCTGGGTTATTTTAAACACTACCTAGTATCACATTGTTTGAGTTTTGTCACATTAAGGAGTTCAAGAGCAGACATGGTTGTTAGGGTGGGGATTGGCTGCTCCTCAAAAATACGGATGACCTACATTGTGTGTGGTGCCTGAACGTAGGTTTTGTGATTCATGTTCTCTTTGTCGATACCTCTCTATAAAACGTAATGCAGTTCCTCAAAACCACCAAACAGAGCTTTGACAAACACATTTGCCACATTGTCTGATGACCTATTACATTTAAATATGTTTGGGCGATAATATAAAAATAATAATGACCAGCCAATTACATTAAAACATACTGAACAGTGGTGATTTGACTGAGTCAGATACATCCAAGTTAAATTATCCCATGACATTTCATGCTGCTTGTTTCTGCACATAATCATTGGAGCAAGAGTGGCCAGTAATGAGTTTAGTAATGGCTGAATCCTGTAATCAAGTAATAAAGTCAACCTGAATATGTTCGACAGGAAGTCTGCCATGTCAACATGTCCAGCAACAATACAGTCGTAATTACTATGATTTAAGCCCTGACAATTACGACGCTCTAATGTGAAGCCTTCCTGCTCGTCTGACCGTCAGCGCCGCCTTTTATAATAAACTAATGTTTAAATCATCTCCAGGGTGGATTCTGCCAAGGCTTTCAGCTGTATTTTCTTTAACCTGAGATCTCACATTGACAGTTGTCCATATGGCTCAGTGTATTTGTCACCACCGCCCGATACCAGCTGGAGGAGGTAAGACAGCCTCAACACATGAAGCACCGCCTCTAGATTTTAATAAATACTTTCTCACAGTTATGACTCATTACACACAGCTGTGCATTATGTCAGTGTCAGATAATGAATAGAAGAAGTTATTAACATGCAACAGGACTATATTAGACAGAGCCTTAATGTAGGTTCCTCTATCTTTATCATGTCATCTATTCATTCAGTAGCTGTCTTTTTTTTCTTCATTCTTGTTCTGCAGGACAAACTCTGACTCAGCACTGCACCAGAGCACACTGACTCCTGTCCAGGCCTCCTTCACTGGAGGATCCCAGGAGCTGCAGCCGAAGCGAGGTGCACGTCGCCGTAAACATGCGTGAAGCCGTCACCACACACGTGTCCAGTCAATAAAGTGATACGTGTGTGTGACTTTGAAGGCAGAGAAGGAAAGACGACTGCTGAGAAGAAAGGGTGTATTTAAGCGTTGGATGAGATTTACTGCTAATGGCCGACTTATTTCCGTTTTATTGAATTTGTATGAATTTGTCTTTTTACGCTGTTCTTCATTTCATTTTTTAAATCTTTCATTTACTTCTCTTCCACTGCTGGCGCTCTCTTTTTTCTTGATGGCTTGAATGGGGACATAGACCCAACAAACGCAGACGTTTTTCTCTGTGTCTCTAGTTCTCCTGCTGACCGTACCAGGGTCTGAAGTAACTAAACAAGACATTGATGAAGATGGACAAGAACAGAACTGGGACTGCAAAAAGGTGGAACATCTACATGCAGATTAATTTCCGATCAGCTGTTTCTATTTCAGTAACGCTCTAGCTGCAGTGTTTCTCCCTCTTTAGACCATTTCCAGGTCCAAACCCTGCAAAGTTCCTGGGATCCAGTGAGTATTTTCCAGATTAGTATTAGATTTTTTGTTAACTTATTTGACTGAACTGCAATATCATCCCTACTTCGTCATGTCATGCGTTTGTGTACTAAGCTCGTTTAGTTTACTGCACCGTCTGCTTTCTGCAGCATATTCCCGACTCCAGACCTGCAGCTGACCACTGCACTGAAGCCAGCAGCTCACAACACTGGCGGCTCACTTCCTGACCTGACCAACATCCAGTTTCCTCCTCCGCTGCCCAATCCAATCGACTCAGATGACGCAGCAGGTGCCTCGTTCAGCTCGTCCAACAGCACGCAAGCCCTGGCAAACACGCAAGGTGACACGTTTTCACATCCCCTGTCTTTAACGGAAACAGTAACGATGCCTTTTAATTTCAGCATTTCGCACTCGCTCATTGTGTGCTTTTAAGAAAACTATTTCCTTCTGCTGTCTTTTGTGTTGGGTAGGAGTGAATACGTCTCAGCCCACAGTAACCATGGAAATGCAGACTGAGCAGGACAACGTGGTTCCTCTTATCCTGAATGCCGGAGACTCCCACCAGCACCAGAACCTGCAGCTCTCACCAACATCTCCACCTCTCACTCTATCTCAGGTAAATTACTGCTCTCGGTCATTGGGCATCTCAGGGGAACCGTGGCTCATTATGGAGATCAGATCATCCACTGTCATCCAGTGTTTTTGGGAAAGACATTGAAACCCATAGCTCTAGGGTGTTAAAAGCTTTTATACGGTGTTCGTGTAAAATAAGCTTTAACGATGTTTAAAGACCTAACGAGGCTATATATTTTAAAACAATCGTGTTTTATGCAAACTATCGCAACCTTATGCCTGTGCACTCCCCCAGGCGGCCATCAATGCCATGAATCTTGAGCAGCAGCTGTCCCAGTATGCCTTCTTCAGTCAGCAGCCATCATCCCAGACCCACAAGAGCCAGCAAGTGAGTTTCCCTGCAGCCCTGCGTCCTCAGAAGCCAACAATTAGAAAGAACGCTTTGTTTTGAGGCTTTGGATCCTGAACATAGCTACTGTTATTGTTGACATGGTTCTAGTTAAAAATAGTAATGTTGTGGTAATAACCTTTCTGCCCAGGATTCGTCAGACAGCTTTGTTAAATGGTGACCAGCCAGAATATATGCGGGAGCCATTTAAAGGACGAGCGTCATGAAAGTGTGACGTCTATATTCATGAATTACGCTTGACTCCACTCTTTATTTCCCAGCCGACAGGTCTGGTCCAGCTGCACTCGTCTGTGAACTCCTGCTCCACGACGGACAACCAGACGTCCTCACAAACCAACATGAACATAGACATGAACGCGGTGAGCGGCGCACACATCAGCGTAGTCTAACGATGGCCGTCTGGTCTGTCTGGCTCTCGTTGTTGCTCGCGTGAGTGGAGTTGTACACGCACTGTACAAGGAGATACACGTATTCACAGGTCCTGACTCTGGGCAGTACGTTGGTTGTCTGAGGTGTGGTGATGTCTGTGTGACAGTTCAGAAGGGCTTTCTGTCATATTTAAAATTTAACTTAAACACAAAACGAGTTCAGTTTTTAAAATTTTTCAGGATATGCGTCGAATTTAAGAAACAAATGCTTGAAAAAGATTGACGTCGTGTGCAAAGCGTCAGGGACTCTAACTGTTTTTGCTGTACGTCCTTGAGGTCTTGGCTCCTGCTCTACCTCTGTTGCGTTGGGAATGTGTTTGGATTACTGCAGAGCGGAGTGGCCTACATTCTCCTTCTCGTCATCTCAGTAATAGACTCCGCAGCGTGGGGCAAGTTGTGAGGAAACACAGCAGGACGGCGGCTCAGTTAGTTAAACCACGAATACGTAACTCATACGTAGCTCGGGTTGGTTTTACTCTCGAGCCACAGCTAGATCGTACAAAACACAATTCAAGAGTTTAAACTTGTCTGCTGCAGTAATTACCATTCCATTCATGAATGTTTTTCTTTATATACGGACCTTGAGTTGCTTTAGGACGTCCGTGTGATTAGAAGTTCAATATAATTTGTCTTTCTTTTGGGTCCGTGCATTCATCTTTTGATTTCGTTCAGTGGATATATTGACAAGAGCAGCTATGATATGAAACAAACAGACTTCATCCTCACAGTATTCAGCTGCTCGGCCTGGATTTGCTGCTTTCCTTGACTAATTAATTCCCTGTAGTTTTTACTGTTTCTCTCAGATCTTTTTCAGTAATATCATTGCATTAATGTGACATTTAGCACATGGTGTTCACTATTGTTTCCTTGTTCGCGTACTGTAACCGTTTTAGTTTGATCTCACTATTTTAAATTGCTTGACCTGCTAAGATAGCGATTCCATAATGCAGTGAGTCGTTATCTAGGAGAGATGCTGCTGGTCAAAAACAGGAAAACCCACACATACGTTTATAAAGCTCCATATTCCCATTTAGACATGTACTCCAGCAAAGAACATCCTCTAACGTGCATAACTCAAACATATCCTCTTGTATCAGGCCTCCTCCCTCCAACAGTACCGCAGTAGGGTTGGATCCTCTGCCAATCAGTCTCCAACCTCTCCTGTCTCCAATCAAGGCTTCTCACCTGGAGACTCGCCTCAAGTAAGGGTGTCTGAAACAACGAGCTGCTGGCTCGTTCTCTCTAAACGTCACCGTCCCCTGCATTGTAGTTGTGTTGGTCGCCCAGTAGGACTCTGTCACTGCCCCACCCACAGCTGCTTTTACTGTCTCCACATTAGCAGATCTGGGCAAAATCATTAGTCGGCGGGTTTATTTCAAGCGCCCGGCTGGGATGAATCAGATAACCAGAAAAAGAGTTAAATAGTGGCTTATTTTACTTCTGCACCATTTTGATGGTGTGAATATTTAAGAAAGGAAAACAAGGACAAAATAAAAGTAATAAGAGGCAACAGACATATAATTGATGTTATTAATTACACCTCTGCTCTTTATGAACAAGGAAAAAGGAAGCGAAGAACTGAGACTTTTAACACACTTACAGCAATAAATAAGGTGATAATGCAAAGTATGAATACACGGTGACGCCTTCAGGAGTTCACGTTTTGCCCAGATCTGAGCACCAGTCAGTCGAAACTCTCAGTGTCATTGCTGTGTTGTGTCGTAGCTGTGTCCCTGACCTTCCTTCTCCGCTGCTTCTGTAGTTTACACGTTGCATTTCAACTGTTTCCTCCCCAGCTCTTCTACGTCGGATTGGGCTGGAGTTGGTATATGTTTATCAGACCTTTGTGTTTTTTGTGCACCACCTTGGGAATTCTACGTCGCTTGGAAAAGAGATTTTGAAAAGACATTACTGATTGTTTTCAACAAGCTGATGCTTTCTTACCGGGTGGTTTGCTTTAAGATAAAGCAACCACACCCAAAGCAAACATGGATCAGGGATATGAATCTGTGAATCTCACTATAAGGAATTGAGATTTGAAACTCTGGTAAGAAGGTGGTAGTGTGAATTATTCTACCTAAATATATTAAACATTTACAAATATTTATAGGCATAAAAACCTTTACTCAACCAAATAATCAGTCTTTTACAGTCTAAATTCAGATGCAGAGAAAGAGAAGTGACATGAGCGACAATTCTGCTCTGTGCTTCATGTGTACGTGTGTGGTTGTGTATTCATACACGCTTGCTGGTGTTTGCTTTCCCAACTCGGGTCTTTCCTGAGCCGAAGTGGTTCTCTTCCCGTCCTGAGGTTATCCATGGGCTACACAGCCTGTGTGTTCTATTATCCTGCTTTGCCCTGTGGGGACACAGATAATTTGGTTTTGAACTAGGAGGAGCATGGGCTGAGAATATGAGAGTATGATCCAATTACTTATACATTAAGAGGCCCTGATGAAACAGGAGAGTTTCTGTTGCTGGATCAGTGAGGACGTTCAAATGAGAAACTTCAAGAGAATTAGCTCCCTCTGCGTGAGTGAGTGGAGGAAGAATAAATGATTCCACTTGTTCCTGGTTGAATTTCATGTTGTTTGGTTTGTGATAATGAAAACATCAAGGTTACACGGCGGCCAAGGAAGCACACGGTGAAAGAGCTTTGAAAGGGAACCGTGTTTTATCGCTGTGCTTATCAAGAGCTGAGAAGACAGTTGGTGGGTTTTCATTTGTCAGTGTAAATAATAGACCTTTTTGTTGCTGGCAAATAGTGTGAAATAGTTTAAAGCTCATGATTTATCGCTCTGTATTTATTTATGGCTACCTATCATTTCAGTCATTCATTTAATTGGTCATTTTGTTTTAATAATATCCGTGTCGCTTTATAAAAATGCTCTCAAAGCAGCATTTGAGTGTCTTGCAAGTAGCTCACTTTATGAAATATTGATGCAGAATTAGTTGTAATCGTAAAGCCGTGCCTGCTCCACATGTGTGTCACAGAAAACGCTGCTGTAATACTGTACGGGTACGAGTTTGCATGGATTATTCGTACTGTGGTCGATTCCATGGTGAACTGCCACATGTGTCTTTCTTGAAACGCGCACTGCAAATGAAGCTGAGGTTCAGTGGTGTGTTTATTACCTGCTTGCGTCGGGTTTGCCGCCCTTTGCACCGTCTGTGCACATTTAAGCTTTGTTCGTCTGTGAGTTACACCCTCACTAATCACAGCACAGTCTACTACCTCCCCTGCAGCCTGTGTGCAAATATTGGACACAAACAGACTTAGAATTAGCACGCACGCCTCAGAAGAATGACTTTTGCAGTTGTTGTGGGGATGATATTACGTTTCCTCTCTGACTGTGTCCTTTTCATGTTTCATTTTGTTTAAACGTATGACCTGTGCAGCCTGCATTAGGAATAACCCTGCTGGCCTCCACACTGTGACTCTCTAGGCGCGTCTAAACAAACTGGCTTGTTTGTGTCGCAGCATAACTCCATACTGGGGAGCGTGTTTTCAGACTTCTACGACCAGCAGCTGCCGTCCATTCAGGCCAGTGCTCTCTCTCAGCAGGTGTGTGTTACACAAGAGCCCAAACGCACAGCACACATCACAAATCAGCACAGCCATGGTGGAAATTGTCAGTGGTTATCACGTGTCTTTCTGTTGGGATCGCCAGCTGGAGCAGTTCAACATGATGGAGACCCCCATCAGCTCTGACAGCCTGTACAACCAGACCTCCACCCTCAACTACTCCCAGGCGCTCATGATGGGCTTGACTGGTGGCCACTGCAACCTCCAGGACTCGCAGCAGCTTGGCTACAGTAGCCATGGCAACATTCCCAACATCATTCTCACAGGTGCTGCTATGGCACATCATGCCGCTTCTTGAGTGTGTGTCTTATTATGGCAGAGAACTTTAGAGTCAGATCATAAGAAATCTTGTGCTTCATATTTATCTAGCGTAGTGACATTTTCTCTGAATAACGAGTCATCAGAAATTCAGAAGCTTCAGAAAACCATGATTCACCATAGCATATTGTAATTTATTAGATAGTACCACAATTCACAGGTCTGCACAGACTTGACAGATGAGTGAACGCTGCATTCGCAAGGCTTGGGGAAGTTATTTTCTGAAACATGAGCCAGAGTTTGGATCCATTTTCACAGACTTTGAAATCAACTTCTTACATTATTATCAAACCCTAACACACCTCCTCAACACTTTCACAGATAATCCCTTTATTTATATGCTATCTTGTTCCTGTTCAGTGAGTGGAGCGTCTCCCCCCATCCTACCCAAGGACCTGACTAGCTCTCTGTCCACAGATGTGAATTTTGACGTAGACTCCCAGTTCCCGCTGGACGATCTCAAAATCGACCCGCTGACGCTTGACGGTCTGCACATGCTCAACGACCCGGACATGGTGCTTGCTGACCCCGCCACGGAGGATGCGTTTCGCCTCGACCGGCTCTAGCCATCGCACAACCCACTCGCAGGTGTGTAAGCGCTGCTCCTCTGGGGCGGAGGGATTCTCATCTGACAGATTACAACAGATTTGCGGTGTGTACTGGTTGAGGGCACACCTGAGTAGAGCATTGATCCCACTCCAACCACCCCCCCCCCCAAAAAAAAAGATTGAAATGTTTTGAAGACTGCTGCCAGCCTTCCTACTCCTCAGAAGTCACCACTTATTGCAAATGACACATCTGAGTTTGGTTTATTTTAGAAAAGTACATTATATTTGGAAGAGCTTGAGGGAACAGAATGCCACTTATTCTCTACGACTGACTAAACTACAGTACGTCTGCACACTAAACCCTTAACTACAGAACACAATTCATCTGTTAACATTGGAGTAGCTTGATGACTCAGAGGAAACACCTGTCAAGTTTAGCCTCCCTCTGTGCCAGGCTGGTTGTTCTCAGCAGTGCAGATATTAATTTTACACTAATCCCTGTATACACAGGCGCCAAAGTCAGGCTTGTTATGATTTTTCCAGAATTTCCCCTTGAGTCTTGATTTTTTTTTTTTTTGTTATTGAAAATGCCGACTTTTGATTTGGACCATAGTAAATAGCAGTCATAAGTTATGCATGACATCACAGATCACTGTGCTACTTGTTTTGCCTTAAAAGCTTGACTTTTTGGTTCTCATGCAAAGATGACAATTATGTAAATGAGACAGAAGCATTTTTAATTGACTGGTAGGTTTTACTGTTTTACAGGTGGTTTGGCCTACAGTGTTCACAGTTGCATTACTGTAGTCGTACTTTTGAGGTGTGCTGATCCATTACTTAATCCACTGTCATTACCATATCGCATTCATTTATCGGTCGCATCTAAACAGATAAAGGAGTTATTTGTAATGAACCAGATGTTTACACTCTTGTTTTGTTTCATTTTTTACATGTACAGAATGTGATTAGATTTTGCTTAATGGTATCTATGCAAAACTACAGTGAATGATTTAGGACTGTAAAATGAAACACATTTACTGAACCCATGCGTAAAGGAAGGCAAGGCGCACGATTCTTACGGTGCACAGCAAAGGTGCCATGTCGTTGTGTTTTGGGTGTGTGTTTTTTTTATTTGCTATTTTTAAAACACTACATTTTTCTCTCAGACAAGGGGGGTTTAGAGGAGAACTGGCTCAGTGAGTGTTACAGTAGAGACTCACCTGGATTACTCCCAAAGATGTGACCTCAGTGTAGTAGAAATAAATCTATTTTTCCAGACAGTTGAACTGCCTCTATACTAGAAGCATTGTTGATGCAATGAGAATGTATTTAGGTCACATCTGTACAGCCGCGCTGTTGCCATCGTGTCATCCTCATCGCATCTCATCTCAAGCCTTTACGTACTGTAGGACCAAAACCCTTCACCGGTTGATGTTCCCCCCACAGAGCAGGTGTGACGTACTGTTTTTGGTTTTATGTGTGACTGTCTTTGTTTCTATGTCACTACAGTAACATTGAATGTCTTTTCTCCCAACGCTTGTGTTATTTGTACCTTTTATCTGTCGTCGTGTGTCCCAGCGTGCTCCTCCCTCCCTCACAGCTGTGTCCCGTACGTCATTATTGCACTTTATGCATTTATTTAAAACATGGATTTATGTAAGTTGATATACCAAACACCCTGTGACTGTTATTTTCACTGGACCTGTTTGCCCTGTCTTCAAGTAACCCTGCCTTCTTGTAAAAAAAAGAAAGAAATATGACAAATTTATAGTTATTTTTAGAAAATTCATAGAAAGATGGTCTATTTAAAAGCTGTTTTTACTTAACCTGTGAGTATTTTGTTAGCTGTCCACTGTTACACAGTTTTTCCTAAATTTTGGGAAACTTTGATAGTCAGTCATGTTTCCCTGTACCAGCTTTCTGCTATTGATAGCATTAAAACAGAACTGAATAAACTAGAATGTATGCATAATTAATTACTAATGAGCAATTTTAAAGTTTATTATTGAAATAGGTCAGTGCCATTTCTGAAATGAGTACATTCAATATTTGCAGGGCACACTGAAATGCCAAATCAGTCCCTTATAACTGCATATATACATATAGTAGTTCAATATAAAAATGGACAACATTAATATAATGTATTTTCTAGCACATTAAATACAGTAGACATCCCGCTCCCATCAATATTCCACATCCAAACAAGAGCAGCATTATGTGTTTGTATGTCAGGGTCCTCCTGTGCCTGCATATTTCCCCATTATTCTCACATAATACAAATCAAAAATGTTCTGACAAATGTGATCGAATTAGTTCAAAGTGTGGTGTTGAGTTAGACGTTTTATTTTTTAATGTTTTGGATGCATCATAAGTCTGATGTTGATGCAGTATGTTTTGCTTGTTTTTCTTATTTAATACGTTTGTGACTGCATGAAACTCTGGACATGGTTTCCCCTTCTCGGCTGAGTTTTATTTCCTATAAAGATTAGGATCTGCTTTGTTTTGTGTGTTTTGTTTTTCTTGTTTGGTAAAATAGTTTTTTGTCTTTTTTTTTAATTCAGTGTCTTGTGTTGGCTAAATAACTGCTAAGTAAAGCGTCTGACATATGGTAATCAGCCTTTAATGCACACGTAGGAGCTGTTGTTAGGTACTATGTTTTACACCGCAATATACAGCAAGCGCTTATTTTCTGTGCAATAGCCACAGAGCTTTATTATGTCTCAGTAAATCTATAGACTAGCTTTGTATATGGCTGTATCGTAGAACAATGTTTTTGTGCTTTATGTGATATGATGTCAAAGTGGAAAAAATGCACTGAGAAAACCTGTGCTGCAATGTGTCATTGTGGCTCTATATTCTCTGCCAGACCTTAGTCTTTATAGTGAGCCCGACGTCCTTGTTGGTCCACGTTTCTGTTATTTTTGGAACCTATTTGTGCTCCTGTACATAGCTCTGACTGATGTGTCGCCACCCTTTTATGCAACATTCAGGTATCCATTGGTGTCACACCAGTGTTTACAGAGACTAGAGTTTACAACAGAGCAGTGTTTGTTTTTCTCTCCCTGAACTTATTTGAGTCCTGGAAATATGAAATAACTAGAAAGAACCACTTTTTTCTGTTTGAAATTTACAAGTAATGCAATTTCAGTAGTGTGAAAAAAAACATTATAACCACAAATGATATATTTATGAGGTTTGGAATTTCTGTGAAATATTTTTTTGCATTTCAAGGCCCTGAAAGCACTTTTCTAAATTTAATTTACAAAAGATTCAATTTTATTCTGTAGAACTCATTATTTTTCAATAGCTATCACTTAGATTTTGTTGCATTTAATTTTACAGTGAATCTGTCCTCAGCACCTAAATCTGCATCTTCTTTTCATTTACTTAATCAACAGTTAAACCAAAAAATTAAAGTAAACAAAAAGCCAAAGTGTAAAACAGCCATAAATGAGAGAATACAGAGACGTTTTACCCTCCTAACTGATGAAACAAATACTGTACTTTGTTTTTAAATTCTTTATTGGAGTAAGAAGTGTTTCATGCATAAACTTGTCAAGGCATTGTTTACGTTGATGCATGCAATTTAAAACGCTGTCCTTAATTTGCTTAACACAAAGCCTTTAGTTGAACCTATGTCTTATAGATCTGCTGGCAAACACTATTTTGTAGGGATTATTACTTTAAATCTTATGTGAGAAATAGACATACAGTAAAAACAGCAGATACAAATACTGTACAGTCGGCTTACATTCTGTATATAGATATATTTAGACTGACTTGACATGTTAAAACACAAACTGAATCAGGAACATGAAATAGATTCAGACCTATGAATCCTTTGTGTGCATTTTGAGGACAAGCCCACTGCTGGTTCAAGCCTCAGACAATGGCAGCTAAATTGTTATATTATGTATTTTGTTTTTAAGTACGGTGATACTTCTCCAAACACAGCACATGCATTTTACTGCTGTGACTGGGTGTACTAGGCTCCTATCGTCCACTCACAGCAACAGGAAACATTTTGCTCATAGAATATGCAAATTCTAGCATTCTGCAGCACAGCTTGGCAAGTTGTTGCTTCTTTGAGCTAACCCTTTAAAAAACGACTGGTTCAAACCTTGTTTTTTTCTTTCAAATTGTCTGTTTTCTATTTTAAATTGTCAAGTTGGACTAAAAGAATCCAAGTTGGCTGGATGCTGTATTGATGATGAAATTACGCTTCTGTTTGAACTGTACCTGATGTATTTTTCTTGTGTGAAAGCTTCTGTCTTTGTAGCTTTGCTTTATTATTTGTAAAGGAAAAATAAATATATCTGATTAAACAAAGTCATTTATTCAATCTATTTTTGTCACGAGGTGACAAATACAATACTTGAACACAAAAGGCTAAAGAGATAGTTGCATGATCATTACAGCCCCCACAACTGGCATAACTTGGACTTTCTCACCCACTCTGCAGCTTCAAGCACTTGCCCTGCTTCTCCCACTCTTTCCACAGAAATGATTTAATGAGTTCAAAACCGGACATGTTGCACGTAGGATGGAAGAGAAAAAAGCAATGTTCAACTTGACTGGCGGTAAGACTTGGCGGACTCTTCTACTCTGAGGGTCCCGGTGGTGTGAGAGTAGGTTGTCATCTCCTGGCTTAGTCTGTGGGCTCCATCTACTGGTGGAATCCCGGAACATAAAGGCATGTTTCATGTCACACGTGACAAACACATCTGTATAAAAATATTTGTCTATAAAGTGCGTGTGAGAGTCGGTGAATAATGTAATTGTAGTCGAGCATTTAGCCAATAAATTCCATTAAAATTCTTCCTGGCTCTGTTTTATATTCCACAAAACAAGTGGAACTGAAGTTTGTAAATTGGTCGTTTGAGTGTTGTTTATTTTTACTACATCGTTGTTATTTACTATTTATACCATTTCTGGTGGGAATCATGTTTGTGTAACACAACAGGGAGAGAGAAGAAACAATTATTTAAAAGTTCAATGTGTGAAATTAGTGATTATTCGGCGCCATGGTAAATTAGGCAGCGTCTTTCAAACTCATAACCAAATTGAAATATTCATATGAACATTCGTTTCACACGCTCCCCGGAGCGTAGCTGCGCTGTGGCCCCGCTGTTGACTTGTCTGCGTGCGGACGTCAGGGCGCAGGCACCGTATCCCAGCATGCAGCAGGAGGCCGGTGAGACATCCAGCAGCTGGTAGTGAGTTGCTAGAGCGCCGAGCAGGCTGCCACAGCTCCCACATTTCCGCGCTCCATGTGAGATAAACGGAGCCGTCTACCCAGCAGGCGACTGAAAAATATGCTGTTAGGACGCCGGGCGTGTTCCTGCAGCGGCTTTTGAGTCACCATTGTCATCCGGCTTTCATTTTGGAGGATTCCTCCCTCCATCCTCCGGATCGCACCGAATAGGCAATGACAACGGTCTCAGCAACCCCGCAGCAGATGAGGGACCGGCTGCTGCAGGCCATCGACAGTCAGAGCAATGTGAGCAACGCCAAGGCTAACGGGGCTAGTCAGCTAACGTTAGCTTGTTTACCTGCAGTCCGACAAAATTTCGACAGTACTAGTCATTCGGCGGCTCGGCCGTTTAACTGTCCGTTGTTTTTAAACGCTGCACGTTTTCTCGCCGAGGTGTTGGGTGTCCGCGAAAGGCGGAGACACGCCGCGGGCTTCTGTTGACAGCTCGTGGGCTAGCCAACTTAGCAACGGCGTTACCTTGGTCATCAGGCATTAGCTGGTTCACATAGCATGCTAGCCGTTAGCCTAGCCTTAACAGTAAAGCGGGTTGAGAATGTTTAACGCCATGGATGGTTGTATCGCGAGTTTTCTGTGCGGTAACTCGTTATATTATTGGGTGAAACCCCTGAGCGCTATGCTCCTTTACCGTCCAGGGTTTCGTGGTCGGCTGTTTTTCTTAATTGCGAACTGTGGGAGGTAGTTGGACAACTGGAAGCTAAATTAGCTTTAGCGAAAGCTACGTTTTAGGAAATAGTCGGGTCCTTCCTCCTTAAGTTAGTTGAACGCTAGCGGTAGCCAAAGCAGCTAATAAGTAAATCTGCCGACACTCAAACGTTGTCGACAGGGCTATAATCGCCTGAAGTGAACTGTGTCACCTCCAACCGTTGTTTTTTGTGCGTCTGCTACACTTTTGTTGGAACGCGTGTAGTGACAAACGTGTTTTGAGTTGACACTTTGCCATTTTCACTTTTTCAGCGTCGTCCTGTCTCTCGAGCCAAGTTGTCAGCTAACCCGCCGTCACACACGGCACACGCACAATCTAAGGGTTTGGGGTTTCTAGCGTCACATTAAGTTATCACGTCTGTTACACACGTATTTGACTCAAGTTGTCATGTAACAGTAGCTTCGTGTTTGGCTACCGATCTGTGTGTAATAAACATTTACTCAGTGCAGGGGTGAAGTAATAGCCGCTGTTTATTTGTCATCTCCTCAGATTTGCAACATGGTGGTCGTTTTGGAGGTAATTGCCTGTCTTGAAAAGTACCCTATCACCAAAGAAGCACTTGAGGTAAGGTCACAGTATGTAAGCCATCGCTTCGTTAAAGAAATGTGTAAATATTCTAATTCTCATTCACATTTGTTTCAGGAAACTCGACTAGGAAAACTTATCAATGATGTACGGAAGAAAACAAAAGATGAAGACCTTGCGAAGCGTGCCAAGAAACTCTTAAGGAACTGGCAAAAGCTGATTGAACCCGGTCCAGCGGTGGCTCCCAGTGTTCCCGGCTCTACCAATGGCAGTTCTCATCCCAGCAGAACAGATGCCTCTCCTCCTGAGATTTCCTTGTCGGGGAAGGGTGTCACTGAAGTCAAAGTTAGAAATGACGTTCACAACACATACTCCCCAAAAGCTGAGAAATCAAGCAGCCGCAAACGCCGAGCAGAGCACAGAGACATTGGAGCGCACCTACCAGAGAAAATCTCTAAGATGTCTTCGTATGAAAACTCAGTTTCACCGCCGTCGATCAATGGAATTGCTGGCAGCCCAGATGCTCTACCTGAACAGGAGGTTGTCCCATCTCCTGACAGGTCACGAATAGATTATCTCGATAATGATAAAATCAATAGAATTCCAGTTAATGCTGTCAAGCCTCGTCCCAGCTCCCCTGGCATGGCCAAGCTACCTAGCACTTCCTCTCTGATTAAGGTTGCTGTGATGCAGCAACAGACAAGACTGGATGAAGTAGGAGGGGGCTATTATCAAGCAAAAAGTCCCCGTGGCCTCACTTCTAGTCCAAGGAGTGTGAAGCAAGACACGGTGAACAAGATCTCTTCAGCATATTCATCTAAAGGAACGCCTGTCCCTAGCCCTTCATCTAGGGACTCTCCATTAGCTTTGTCCCAGCCCATATGCTCCCCAGCTCATGCCTCTTATGCTGACAAACTGCCACATTCTTCTCATAGGTCTTCAATGCACTGGGCCAGTTCGTCAGAGGTCCCATCTCATTGCCCCTCACAAGACATATCTGCAACACTGGAACCCCGGTCGGAATCAGTCTACCCTTCACCCTCTCTTGCCCAGCACAACTCAGAACTACACAGACCAGCATCTGAGGGAGTCTTGGGTGGGTCTGATGACAATGATGGGACAACGGTCCCTAACTCGGAACATAAAAGGAGGAAGTACAGGTCTAGAGACTACTCTGTCAACTTAGATGGCCAGAAAGTAGAGGATGGGACTAAGCCTGTTCGGTTAAAAGAACGCAGACTAACATTTGATCCTGTCACAGGTCAGATCAAAAGTCTGGTACATAAAGAACCTTCCCAGTCAGACGAAGCCCCCACTCCTGAGCCTGCTGAGTCTAGGCAGAGAACTGAAAGCACTGTACAACCCCCCTCAGCTCCAGTCCCTCCCCCAACCCAAGGCCCAGCCCCAGGTCCCAGCCCAAATCCTTTCCACCAGACAAACTGGAAGGAGCTGTCAAGAAATGAAATCATCCAGTCCTACTTGAACCTTCAGAGCAATGTGCTCACCTCCTCAGGGGTCCAGGCCCCTAGTGCACACTTTTTCATGTCAGAGTATCTGAAAAGGGAAGAACAGGAGATTAAGGAGTTGAAAAAGACTCATGTTCTGCAAACGAATGCCGCAACAGGGGATTTACCGGGTGTGAGCCGGGAGGTGACTGACGAGGACCTGGACAGGATACATACACAGCACTGGCCTGGGGTGAATGGTTGTTATGATACCATGGGCACCTGGTATGATTGGACAGACTGCATATCATTGGACCCTCATGGGGACGAAAGCAAATTGAACATCCTGCCATATATTTGCCTAGACTGAGAGTTCTGAGAAGGTTGCAGTCCTTTCCCACTCCTTGCTTTGTCTCTCACCAGAGATGAGATACTTGTGATTTTCTTTGTCCACTGTGAGTTTGGCATAAGCCAGGCCGGCTAAGCTCCCCCTCGAGCCTCTTCCTCTTTTTGTGATTATCTAATCTATAGATTTTGATATAAAGAGTAAAGATTAAAGAATAGTTAAGTTTGTAATACCAAGGGCTGTTTCTGTTTTATTTTTCAAACTGAAAGCCGCAAGAATGGTGAGGCCCTAGTTGCAGAGTGCTGTTACTAACACAGGAGGCACAAAAGAGGTCAGGATCGTCCTGGATAACCGAAAGTGTTAGCAATGTGAATTTTCAAAGTTCGGTATTGTATATCACATTCAGGCGCACTGGGATGATGCTGTTCTCTTCTTTTACCTTCTTGTTTCCAATGGAAAAACTACAATCTGGGGTTAAATTTGAGGGGTTTAGGCTGGGGTTTAGCTGTCCTGTCCAGACCAGACTGTCGTGTTGGTGCCCAGAGATGTGTTGATAGGTCCTCTAGCACAGGTTGAGCTGAACGTGTCCAGACTATAAAATGCTGGGCATTTATAGAAGCTTTATGTGAGATATAAAGAGTAAATTATAAATTTCTTATCATGTATACGTCTATTTATTTTTGACCAGTTCATGTGTAACATGTTCATCAAAATGAACATTCAACCACCTATGGATGTCTGTCGTTGTCAGCCTAATCTTTGATGTTTCATACAGAAGGGGGTGGTCTTTCATTAAGATTGGCCAGTACGTTGGGTCATTAACATTCCATACGACACCTTCGGCCACTTTTTCTTTTTCTCTCTCACCACACAGCTCTTATTGAATTATTTAATTTGAAATGGTTTAATTGAAATAGTTTCACTACTACAGTGAAAACTCTCGCCACCACTACTTCTCCCCCAAGCCTGACGTCATTTTAGGTGGATCTGATCAGTACTTGCATTTGACATAGATAACAATGAGATGTTTGAATGCTGGAATTCTCTTTGCTTTTACATATTTGCCTTTTTTTTTTTTTAAACCCGACTTTTTTCTGAGTTAACAGCCTTAATGAATGTACAGGATGAAGATCCCTTATGCACTTGTACGCAACGTAAACAACTTGTCCATTTCATTTGACTTATTTCAAGTCTGAATCGCAAGTGATCCTCCTACAAGTTGGTGCCCTTGGTTTATTCAGAGTTTAATCTTAATGTTCTTTCAGATGCTTGTGACAGTTTAGTAAATACATTTTGAAATAGCATTTCCTTTTGTTTCAGGTTTTAAACGCAGGAAGCATAAAGTGAGAGAGAAAGCTGTGTGCGTTCTTGGCATTTTCCATGTGACAACTCATAGTCTATTTTCCCTTTCTTTTACACACTACCACCTTTCTCTCGTGATTTAAATTAAGATGGGCTTGTGCACAGCCTCTCTGTCCATTCATTCTTTCAGTCATTCATCCCTACCAATGTGCCTTGGTAAACGGTTAATCTGGATCTGCTCCCGCATAAAACGCGCCTGTCTGTGGAGCTGGGTTTATGTGCGAGAGTTCCAGATCCCATGGTCAACAGGATGCTGGTATATGCACCGTTTCGGTTAACTTTTTATACACTGACCTATTGAGGGTGAAGCTGCAGACAATGGAAAAGCTGCACGACAACGCAACTGGCAATAAAGGAAAATGAGAATCTGTTTTCTGGAGTTTTGACTGGGACGTCTTTAGTTGTTCAGTGTTTAACATCTCTCAATTGTTTGAAAAATAAAATGATCTAAATCTTCAGCTCAGTGGACTGACTTGTGGGTCTTTTACAGTGCCAACCTAAAACGGAGTTGTCAGCCTGAGCTCTGGTGTGCTTACCCAGTTTGTCCATGTGGAGGTGCACATCCATTTCTCTGCAATCTGTGTGTGACGGTTCACATGTTGCTTCAGGGGAACATGCACAATGAACCTGGATTTTTTTTTTTGTAGGTGAACACAAAGAATTATGAGCCTCTAATTTTAAAAAGCACGGTCAAATCTATCCAGCTTCCAGTTCTACGCTGAGTGAATACAGGGCATTATATGTGTTAGCACCTTTAGTCTCAATAGAGATTACACCGGTCCCTGCATGTTTCATAAACTCAGGCTCTGATGCCTACGTCATTCTGTGGCATGACTCATGGAGCGGATGTAATCGCACAGACAATACTATATGTAACTGTTGTCCCTTTCGTTCAGGTGAAGTCATTATCAGCCTCTGATTCAGCCCCTGCTCACCTTTAGAGATACAGCTGTGTTTGTGAGCAGACACACAGTCAGACTGATGAGAGACACCAGGTTGTTTTCCTTGGTGGAAGCTGTCGAATACACGCTACAAGCATGTGTCACGATTAGTGGTCAAACCAAATGTTACATCGTACTGTGAGAAAGTGGACACAAATCGGTTTTACTTTTGTTGAAAAGTGGCTGATAGTAGTGATTTTCTGACCAATGCAATACATCTGTATGGGATACAGGAAGACATCCTCCAATTTCTCCCTTCAAACCCCTCCTCAATCTCAAATGTAGTTTAGACACAAATAAGAATTCGAGACTTTAAGAAGCAGCAGAAACAGAAGCCAGTTTTTAAGGTGAGTGGATCTTTGGTCAAGAGCCAGAAGAACAGAACCATTGTCTCTAACTGCATCACAAGCCTCCTTCTTGTATATGATATAAGAAGCTATGACAACGTACAGTGCAGACTAAAAAACAGTTTCTGTTCCTTTGTGGAACGTAACCAACAGCAGATAAAGCGGAAACCCCTGTGACCTGGAGAGAAACCCCCTGGTCTGTCACCTCACAGTCCATGCGTTGAATTAGACATGTACGAACCCCGTAAACACCGGCTGCACAGATATGAAATTGTGTCACACTTTCTGCCAAACAGAAGTTCCATTTTGTATCTGACCCTAGGTTACAGCGACATTACGTCACCTCCATAGCTCACTGTTCCTCGAAACTTTTTTTCGACAGTGATTCAAAAAAAGTGCGACAATTTGTCTAGTCCGCTGCGCGTCTGGTATGCAGGGTGGGACCGGTGGATCACTCCCACCAGCCAGGAATTTGGGAAGTTTCTGTCCATATAAGGAGTTTTTGATATCGATAGCGACCTAAAGAAAAGAAGGGAAAGGTGGAGCCTGCTTCGATCAACGACGCGCGTTTCCAAGAGGAGTAAGAGGGTTCCCTGCTCTGCACTTCCGTTGTCGCTAGAACTCACATGTATGCAGTAACGTGAATATTATTGATCGTGGAAATAATATTACAGGTGGCTTTCCATTGTACACTTATGTTATTGTTGTTGTTGTTGGGTTATTATTATTTACTTTACAAAATTGATATGATTGCTCAAATCCAAAGGTAATAAATGTACACTTATCTAGAGCTCAGTACATAGATCTAGTATATCTATATCTGTCATCACCTGCATTGTCAATAAAGGCAATAATCACTAACTACACATGTGCTTTTTAAATCAAACCAAAGCTGTTACATACATGTGTTTATCAGTCTACAAATACAACCTAATAGGATTCATTTGAATAAACAAAATGACTATAATAAAATGTGGGTATGCTGTAAATCTGTGGTGTAATGTACTACACATTTAACCATTTTAGATAAGAGGCACAATTCCTTGCTAAAATCAACCCATGCATGTTCAAATAAGTGAAAAAAATAAGGTAACGCTTTAGAAGTAGCTTAGTGTAGTTGTGAGTTCGCCCAGTGCACCAAGGCCACTTACACATGTTCCACAGACACACTGGACCTTCAGAACAGTCACATCCACGTTAGAGCCGCTGTCTCTGTAGAAATACACTACGTTCACGCGTCCATTAACCTCGTTTAGCACATCTTGGCTACTGCACCACCATTGGGTTCAGTTCGCATGACGTGTGCACTGCAGATATCAACACAACTTTCTGCTATGAGACTTATATCTTGAAGTAAATAGTTTGCTAGTTTTTATTTATGGAAACAATGTGAATTTCTTTTCCAAACACACATATTGTTTCAGAGAATCAGCTACACTGCACAGAAATTAATCATAAGGAGAGAATACTGAAAAATTTAAACTATACTTGTTGGATTATACGCATGCCTGTGGGCTGTATGCTCGTATTTCATATGGTATAATTGTTGTTTACAGATTTTTAGAAGGCCCTTCTCCTATGAGACCATGTCTTAGGTGGCGTCATTGCTCCACCGCCCTATGAGCAGTGAACTATCTTGACTCTGGATCTCTCTGCTCTTTGGCAGAACCGTGGGAGCGCTCTAATTGGCGGCCGTAAAAGAGAAAGGAAGTATTTAGTTCCCTGTGAGGTTTCATTGGAAGAGAAAGTCGGAGATCATTGAGCGCAGTTTTTATTTTCAGTCAGCACAGAGGTTTTGTTTTTAACCACAATAGCAAAAGTTCAGTCCTTCGACAATGGCTTCTTTCAACAAGGGTCCTGCCTACGGGTTATCCGCAGAAGTGAAGAACAAGGTAGGTGCGCGCGTTTTCTGGATCATGAAGCAAAGTGCGCTGAACTTTCCCTTCCCCTCACCATCAGTGGCGGTGTATCACCTGGCCTCCATTTTAAAGCGTGTCCAGGTTAAAGTAGACGGGGTTTGAGTGGGAAGCTCACGCCAGGGAGCGCGGAGTCCCGGAGGTGCTTCTGTAATTAAATCCCCTTTAATCAGCCCCCAAAAAGTTAGTCAATTAAAGTTAATAGTTTGCAGCGTTTGTATTGTTGTTTTTGAGAAGCTGCCCCCCCCTCCGTGCGTGACTCTGCCTTTAAACTCGCTATGGGCGTTGTCTGCTTTGGCTAAGAAGCGCGTCGTTGTGGCAGAGCTGTCCTCCGCTTTCAGACTTGTGTCCCCTGTGCGGCCCGCGGCCCGACGTTGTGCCCCGCATTAGCGCGTAATGCAACTCAGCAGTTCGGCCTTTCGTGCCTGCGCTGGGTGCCGTCGTTGTGCTTTCTGCATCAGTAAGCGCAGATTCCTCTCTGCTCGTCAGCGCGGCGTGGAGGACGGGTCCAGACTTCAGCGTGTGAGAAGTGATCGTGCGAACATCTCACCAGAAGGTGATTAGATGTCTGCGCGTAGGTCCCCGCACACCCGGGTCCACTTAAAATACCAGGGCTGATGCTGGAGGTTACTCTCCTGACCACGTTACTGTGCATCACGCAGAGTTTCGCAACTGGGAAACTTTCTTTTACGAGCCCGGGGAGTAGATGTGTTGTTACTGAGCAATAACATCTTTTTGTTTGGGGGGAGGACGTAGTTTTACTGGAAGCCAGTCAGATGTTTTTCCTACACACATTCTCACCTTCATCTTTATTTTTTCTTTCTTTTTTTTTTTTGTATCTGCATTCCTTGACTTTGCCCTTGTATGGAATAGAAAAGGTCACGTCCCCTCCCCAAGTTCTCCACAGAGCAACGTGTGCGGGACGTAAAGAAAACGTGCAGATTTCCTCTGGCTGTAGCTGACGGTGTCCTTGAAGGGAGCTGGGCCCTAAGAGATGCTGACTGGAGTGGTGGAGTGGTATTTCCTGCCATCAGTGACGTGGCCCCTCCGTGAAATGTCAGGAACGCGAGGATTTACACTTGTCTTTGGCCCCTCCGTTGGTTTTCTCTTAGTGGGAGTAGATGCAGACCGTAATGAAGCTGCTGATTGTCTCCACAGTCTGTATTGCCGTCACACACACACACACACACACACACTCAGTTTAGCATCCTTGCTGCTCGTGGGCAGTTTAAAATTGTAGGGTTTTTTTCAATAAATGGGGAAACTGAAGTGTAATTAGAAGACGCAGCAGAAAGCCCTTAAGAGTGCAGCCAGCTTCTATGTATACATGTAAGCGGGTTCTGCTGTGGTTTATTTTCTCATTGCCCTCAGGGGTGGAGTTGAGATTCGGCACAGAGCTGATTGGACACCTTTACATTTTGCTGCGTGAAAAGAGGCCGTATACAGTTTCATTTTTTCCACTTTTATGAGCTGCGTGTATTTTTATATTCTCATTTCTGCTTTCGCTGTGAACATCAGTTGTTTGTGGTCACAGTGCGCTTGCTGAATGGCATCTTTCAGAGCCAGTCTAGCGTGTTTTTACACTTGCATCATCAATCAAAACACACTTAACACCTCCACAAAGCCGGCCCTCACTAGAAACCCAGTCTTTGTGCCTTGTTAAGCCGCCTGAAACTCGGCCTCCCTCCCCCTTTTTCACAAAGTCTTCCTGTACTTCAGGGGAGAACTTTGCTGTTTACCAAACAGGATATCCGTGTGTATTTGTGTGCATGCATGTATGTGTCAAGCCATGTCAGTGTCACCTTTTACAAATGATGGCTAAAGAGGACAAAAAAGCATCTGTAGACATATCGCGTTACACCGAGACAAAGGTGGATTCACAGTTGACCATGAAACACGATTAGGTTCAGTCATAACACACTCAAGGACAAATGTTATGTGATATTAATATATCCAGAGTCATTGTTAATGACAAATCTTTGTCACATACTAGCTTTTCTCCATTGTGACATTTGACCTCCTTTCATGACCAGATTGCACAGAAGTACGACCCTCAGAAAGAGGAGGAGTTGAAGATCTGGATCGAAGACATCACTAATAAGTCCATCGGCCCCGACTTCCAGAAAGGCCTGAAGAATGGAGTCATCCTGTGCGAGTACGTAGAGCTCACCGATTATCTCCGCAGCCTTCAGCATATGTTTTAAAATGCGTAATCTTATTTAACTCTTTAGAAAATGCTAAATATGTCTGTTTTTTTTTCTGACAGACTCATCAACAAGCTGCAACCAGGATCTGTGAAAAAGATCAACCTCTCAACGCTGAACTGGCATCAGGTGAGTTGCATCACGACACCGCTGAGGGTGTGTAGTGTCACACGAACGATGACGATAAATGCAGCTGGTTACTTAGATGCCGTTTTGTTGAATCATGCTCCATCATGGTTACTGTGGAAGCTGGGCGTGCAGCTGCTAATGAGTCATATTGGACTGTAAAATGCTTTACGTAGAAATGTCTTACTAATCACGTCTGTCGTTTCAAAACCTGAACAAACACCGTAGCTGATCTTGTCTCAACTGTGGCTTTAGCTGGAGAACCTTACGAACTTCATCAAGGCCATCACGGCGTACGGCCTGAAGCCCCACGACATCTTTGAAGCCAATGACCTGTTCGAAAGTGGCAACTTGACGCAGGTCCAGACAACGCTGCTCGCTCTGGCTAGCATGGTGAGTCCCCCAAATCAGACGCGGGTGGCAGTGAGTCACAGAAAAGCTGTATATCGTACGGTAAATCGCTTTTTTGATACAATTACAACAGTTAATTTATTTTCCCCTCAGGCCAAAACCAAGGGCTGCCAGTCACGGGTGGACATTGGGGTGAAGTACTCTGACAAGCAGGCGAGGATGTTTGACGATGAGAAGATGAAGGCAGGGCAGTGTGTGATTGGTCTTCAGGTTTGTTCTGATCACAAGCAGCACTGTAATAAAGATGCAACACTCTGCAATTAAGCCAACAAAACCTGAGAGCATTGATTGCCACTTTTATTTAGTCAGTTTGACACAGTTTAACGTTCTTTGGCTGAAATAAATTTCCATGCTTAAAAAGCTGAGATCATTCCGGTAGGTGACGAAACTACTGCAGAATTTGACCTTGTCATGATGTGTCAAATGTAAGAAGCTTTTCTAAAAGCGCCTCCATTGTTGTCAGGCTCTAAAGCCTCTGTTTGGTTTTAGTTTCCATCACAAAGCTGTCATGTAGATACGAGGACATGCATACAACGATTTGTCAAACTTGTAATACAACTTGCAGTTTACTAATAAGCTGCATGACTGAATAAAAGGAACGTGTTGGCCTGTCATTGAGTGAACTAGTTGCAGTTTGTCACACTCGATACGCTACATGCTGCTTTGAAATGCTCTTAGGGTCTTGCAGGGTAACAAACTGTACTAAAAAAGCATTCACTGCAGTGTTTGTTTTCCCCTTCAGATGGGAACCAACAAGTGTGCCAGTCAGGCAGGTATGAATGCCTACGGAACAAGGAGGCACCTTTATGACCCTAAAAATCTAATCCAGCCACCAATGGACAACACAACCATCAGTCTGCAAATGGGAACCAACAAGGGAGCGAGCCAGGTAGTCCAACCCATTCCCTGCTCGTCTTAAACACATTCCAGGACGGCGTGAAAGGCCTTGGGCATCGCCTACTCCCGTCCTTCCACTATTGTAAACTGGCCTCATGTTTAGACTTGTAGAACATTATGTTGTGCACAGCACTAGGACTAGACGTCAGCACTTGGCGCCTTGTGTTTTACCACCAAGGAAAAACAACCATTAAATACGGCTTCTATCTGTTTCAGTCTGGGATGACCGCTCCTGGGACAAGGCGTGCCATTTACGACCAGAAGCTCGGCACAGACAAATGTGACAACAGCACCATGTCCCTGCAGATGGGATACACCCAGGGAGCCAACCAGAGCGGCCAGAACTTCGGCCTGGGGCGGCAGATCTACGACTCCAAATACTGTCCTAAATCTGGAGAGGTTGGGGATGACCATAACGGGGCAAGTGGCCACCAAGACTACATCCCAGATTACCAAGATGAGGGTTATCAAGGTTACCAGGAAGAAGAGCAGGCGTACCAAGATCACGGGACGGATTACTAGGAAGGGAGGATCTGCAGGAAGTCCTCATGGCAGATGTGTTCTTTTTATTTCCATAGGATATTGCACCTTTTTTAGGTCTTGTCCTTTTAGTATTGTTTGATTATTGTTCTCTCATTCCTATTTGTACAAAACCATTGTTACACATATCATGATGGGTTGTATTTCTGTGATTTAGCTTTTTATATATATATATATATATATATATATATATATATATATATATATATATATATATATATATATATA
Organism: Macropodus opercularis; assembly: GCA_030770545.1. Lineage (NCBI taxonomy): Eukaryota > Metazoa > Chordata > Actinopteri > Anabantiformes > Osphronemidae > Macropodus > Macropodus opercularis. The sequence continues at coordinate 6,555,940 of CM061105.1, forward strand.
TATATATATATTTAAAGAGACCATAAAAGCTGATACTTTTTGGCTTAGTTGTTTTTTGTTTTTTATCTCAAGGATTTAATTTACTGTGCCAAAGGCCCATTATCTTTTTTTTTTTTTTTTTCTTCTGTGGACTTTTGCTGACTCATTAGTTACATTAAGGGGGATCCCCAAGTTTTGTAATGGCATCATGCAACTAAAAGTGAAACCTTATGTTTTGAGAAAACGTCCCCTTGATCTAAACCTTGTGTGTATCATTTGCGCAGATGAAATGAAAATGTACGTGTTACTGCTTCAACGTCTTCTTAATCTCTTCAGTATTGGTCACAGAGATACATAAGTAACATATGTTCAGGTCGATGAGGGAACAAAATGGATTCTTTAGAACAAACCATTTCTATCTAGTGTACACCGTCTTTCCTCCAGCTCATTTCCACACACTTTCTTTAATGGAAGAAATATTTCCTTTGTTTGCATAACCAGTCCAGCTGGAACTAAGCTTGTTTTCTTTGGATGAACGACTATGCAGTAGAGGAGTGGATAAAACCATATTCAAGTGGTTACTGGATTTTTTCTTTTTTTTTTATTTGAATAACGTTAAGTGAATCATTCTTAAATAGTGGTGATATGTGAAACTATTCTATGATTATATTTGATCAGTTAAGATTATTTATGCACATTTGTGATTTGAACGGGGACTGTTTTGTACCCTGACTCTGAATAACATTTGAAATTAGACTATAGTTTTCTTCTTGAATAATTTTTATACCAGTGGCAAAAAATGTTTAAAAAGTATGTTGTTTTTGTGAATACAGTGTATTAAAGATGTGTATTCATCTTGTGAGTTTTCTTTGTCAAAGGTAAAATTTGGCAGGACGGGCCTGGCTGTCATTTAATTTTGCAGTGACGTAGAAAGAGTATATGTACCAGAACGTTTTAAGAAATTCTACTAGATAGGATCAGAAAACAGCTGAACCGAGGCAATGTTTGGACAGGAAGAGTTATGCAACATTGCCTGCTAGTGCATAATAGTGTAGAATGCTGCAAGTCGTCTTTCCCGTTAAGCAGACATTCAGTATTGTGCAAAGGACTTAGGCCATGGTTAGGTTTGTTGTTCGTAAAACTGTTCTGTGATTTAGAAAAAGCGGTTATGTAGCTAAATTCACTAATACAGTGTGACCAGAGGAATTTGGAGACGTTGAGGACAAGAAAATCAGTGGCAGACCCATCAGCGTTTTAAGAAATGGAAAAAAAGGGTCTAGTATAGACCTGGCTCAGCATCTGGCAGCTTCATCTGGATGCCAAGCAGATGCATCCACACTCTGAAGAAGTCTGTGGAAAGACTGCAGTCAAGAACCACCCTTTTAACTGTAGTTGTTCTGATGGGTATGGTCATCGCAGCATTGCTATAAAAACTACTCTAATAGCAACATAAGGCATATTTGATCTATTAATCCCCTACACGACCAGCACGCTGGGTGCCTTTCAGTGTGGAGTCTGCATGTTGTCCCCGTGTCTGCAGGTTTTCTCTGGGTTGTCCAGCTTCCTCCCACAGTGCAAAGACATGCAGTCAGATAGAGGCTCCAGCGTAAGCACCAAAAAACATGTAGTGTAAGGAAGTGTCAGAAAAGGGAGGAATATTAGTGCCAGTAACGGCAACAGTGTAAAAACCTTAAAGTTAATGTAAAGTGTTTCACTTATCTTGTCAAAACTAAATGCAGCCTAACTTTAATCTGCATCAGTGATTTAATCTGCTGATTTTGGAGTTTATATACTACTTTGTATACAGCTCTAGCACAATCCCCTGCTTATGTGTGTGTCCTCCAAAACGTAAAAGACTCCAAAATAATGAATATGACTAACAATTAAAGGCTGTTTATTACTACTGCACAGTAAACTGCAGTGTGTCAAAAAGTAATGCAAACGTTTCACATATTGTTTTACAGTTAAATTCATATTCTGTGAATGTATGCAGAAATGGGACTCAGCTAAATTTTGATTCACGTCAACAAATTGAAAAAACACATTGGCAGCAATTTCAGCGGTTGTGTAACTGCGCCCCCTGTTGGGTGCATAGTGTACACACCACGCCGGAACAAACCACCGGATGTTTCCCTAAAATCGCGCGATATCAGGTCGAATGAGACTTGTTGTCGTTCTTTTCCTCCGGAACACCAGGCAAGATGGTAGGTGCTTAGCCGAATGTGAAGCTAGTCAAAATACAATCTAAGTGCATCTTCACACTATAGTGACCGATTACAATAATTGACTATACCCCCCGATGGTAATATACCTCCAGTAATTATTCAGCAGGAAATCGGTGATCCGAATACAAGATGAACTTACGTTTGTAGGTTGTGTCTTAGCCTGAGCTATGGCCGTCGGTAGCTAAGATAACCCGGTGGTTAACAATTTGTAAAAGCAGACTGGCCGCCCTTGTAATGTTAGCGTAGTTTACATGCGAGAGTGGTTAAACTGTTATTAACGCTGCTATTATACTGTTCCGTTAACATATGAAGCGTACATGCTAGCTGTGTTTGGCTAACACTACGTACTGTCCATCTAGGCGGATACTGAGGTCAAGAAGAAGCGTACCTTCAGGAAGTTCACCTACAGAGGTGTGGACCTGGACCAGCTTCTGGACATGTCTTAGTAAGTGTCTTTGGCCCGCTGTATTATTTGCAACAGGCTAACGTTTTGTACGTAATCCAGCATGTAAAGGCCTTGCATTGCAACACAAACACTCAATCATTTGACCAGAATCCTGTATAGAAATGGAAATGATTGTCAGGAGTGAATTTATATGCTGGCATGTGTATATTAACTGCTCTGACATAGTCTTCCAGTGATCTGAATTAGCTATACGTCTTTAAAGAAGTAATGCTAAATGTTGGGAGTGAAGGGTTGTGGACAAGGGTTACTTGATGAACGGCCGCCATAGTTTTATTTCAGAAGACATCAGGTCTTCATAGACGTTACTTTACTCCTACAGCGAGCAGCTGATGCAGCTTTACTGCGCCCGTCAGAGGAGGAGGCTGAACCGTGGCCTTCGCCGCAAGCAGCAGTCCCTCCTGAAGCGCCTGCGCAAGGCAAAGAAAGAGGCACCCCCCATGGAGAAGCCAGAGGTGGTGAAGACCCATCTGAGGGACATGGTCGTCCTGCCCGAAATGGTCGGCTCCATGGTTGGCGTGTACAACGGCAAGACTTTCAACCAGGTTGAAATAAAGGTGAGATACGCTTGTGGTTAAGTGATGTTTTTATTAGTGTTCAAGATGAAATTGTTTGAAATAGAAATGAAAGATTGAATGAGGCTGTATTTGGTTGTACAAGTTATCCTTTGCTAATAAATATGGGGAGTATACTTCCCATGTGCAACTTTGTAAACTTTACCATTACCTTGGGGTGTCTTGAGCAATCGATTTGGTCTTTAAAAAAAGTCTTCAATATTTTAATGTGTGTAAACTATGCAAGCCCAGGAAATGTACTACAGAAAACGTGTACAGAAGTGTGATGCATCATATTGGCGTCATAGTACCAGAATCAGTTACTACAGGAGTGTGTATGCTAACAAAATAGGTTTTGGAGCTTGTATGGGAGGGGCACTAGGTACTTTTGGTTTCCAGTATACACTTGAATCTTGTGTAAAAGACTTTTAAAGCAAAATAGTTTCACGTTGACTTCTGATTCTTAAAGAACATGGATCGTCAGTTTATTTTTATGTCGTTTAAAACTTTACGTGATTCATTAGTCGACTGAGACAGACTACAAACTTGTGCATTTGTGTAACTAGCATACTTTCCTCTCCACAGCCTGAGATGTGTGGTCACTACCTGGGCGAGTTCTCCATCACCTACAAGCCAGTTAAGCACGGTCGTCCTGGTATTGGAGCTACACACTCTTCTCGTTTCATCCCTCTGAAGTAGAGTGGCTGTATTCTTTGTAAAAAATAAAATATGGGTGATCCACACATTGTCTTTTTGTTTTCTGCGTAATGTTTGAAGCGTTGGGTTTCTTACAGCGTAATCATGATCAAGGTACAAGCTGTGCTTTAATTTTTCCCCATCTTTTTTTTTAAATGTTCGTAATATGTAGCAAAGCTTTAAAATCACAGGACATCTTGAATTGTGTTACGTAGATGTCAGTTGGGATTTGATACACCTGAATATTTGTTTTATTAGCTTTTCAAGTATTGGTTACAAACAGGGAAGAACCAGATTTACGGTGCATTTGTTTCTGAAACCGTAATATAGTGACCGTGTCTAACTTTGACAGTTGAAGCGATTAACTCTGAACAGAGCCGACACTTATCAGAAGCCCGCACGAAGAGTTATTAGAAAAACGATGTCAAATACGGAGAATCCACGCATGATGAGCCTCCCTGCCACATGCAGCGCAGCGCTGACTTGTCAAAGCCGCTTCGTTGCGGCGTTAAATGCGGTCCGGTGGTGTACGTGATCAGGACTAAGGTTCCTCCCCATTCTGATCTGAAAGCAGCTAAATTTTGCGGGTGGCCACTCTGGGCCATGGATACAACCTTTAGCGGCACCAAAATCTGTTCATCAGCACGCCAGTAAAGCCCAGAGACTGCTTAAAGAACCCGTGTCCAGGTTGGTAAGTATATTAGTAAATTGTTGCTTGTTTTATAAGGGCGATCGAGCAAGTGTCTGTTTTTATAGTGAACCAGCAACCGTTAGCTACATGTTAGCTAGCTACCCTTAGGTGTAGCTAGCAAGTTAGCTTCGGAACGCAAATGACAGAGGAGAGCTGTCATGTCAAAATATAACGAAGCATATTGTTTCCAACGTAGACAGCCTGAGCTAACGGTTCTTTCCCACCAGCCTGGGGCTTTGTCATTTACTGCCATCTGGAAGAATGGTGCGGATTAAAATATGAATAGAAACGAACGTGCCGGTGTTTTTCCAGTGTGTGTGAGTAGTTGAAACCCCAGAACAAAGATCTGCTAGAGGCTAACTGTTAACATGGTCCGCACCGGTGTGATACCACAGAATTCAGCCGGTTGCGTCCCCACTCTTAGGTCTTATTACAATATACTATTCTACTACTAAAATCTAGCCTCTTCGTGCACAATGATCCGTTTCCAAGTAATTATTTCGTTTTAATGAATTGTACACACGGCAATTAAACGGACTCCACTTTAAGGTGAAGTTTATTTGGCGTTTTTTGAGTCCGTTTTTAAACGCTCCAGCCAGTAGTGCGGCTCCAGTGGCTGCACTCCGGTGGATGTCCATTCATAAACAGCTCTTCAAGCTGATCTCCACCGCGCAACCAGTTGTCATCTTAACGTCATACTTGTAATTGTTGACTTGACACCAGACCACAGGATCTAGACAAGCTGTATTCACACGTTCTCATGATTGTATGAGTTCAGCATTAATATTAGAACATGTGTTTGCATCAGACTAATCGCATAGCTGGGACAGCTTATGAAGAAAGGAATGTGGGTTATTCCTTAAACCCTGTACTTAAGCTACAGCAGGATCAGATACATGTCACTTGTTTCTTTGCTCCAAACACCTGAACGATTTACCAAGGATTAAACCCTTAAATGTCACGTTGTCTGTTTCGAAACCGAAAACATCTGTATAATGTGGCATTTCAGTAAATGGTTTAGTTTTTTCCCTTTGCTCTTCCTCATCCATGGCTCTATCAGAATGGGTGCAAACAAACACATGAGGATACATGTTTATAATCTGTTGTTAAGTAGTAAGTTGACCTGGAAATTTTACTTCGAATTAAATAAGGAAATTTGTTCCTAGGTTACAGAGTTGGAGTGAGGCGTTGGCCGGTGAATGCATAGAGTCAAGAAGGTCAGACTTTGTGACAATAAAGAAGGTATCTGGAAAAGGTACAGTATGTTGAATTTCATGTTCTTGTTCCTTTAACTCCTTTGGTGCTTAGAAAAATAGACAAATAAATGTTTGAACCAATTCCATTTAAAGAACGCACAAATGTCTGTAGGTGTCTACTTCCCTAAACAGTTCTTTGTACTTTCCACATCCAGCTGTGTGACCGTGAGCATGACTGCTGTGGATGGCCTTTTGGACAGCACAGAGGTGGTGGAGATGGAGGATGTCCCATCTCAGTTCTTTGTGGAGAAACATTCTTGGGAGGGCCTCCGCGACATTATACATTGTAGCAGGAAGTACTCAGGCATGATTGCCAACAAGGCCCCCCATGACTTCCAGTTTGCGCAAAAGAAAGATGAGAATGGTGTCCACTCCCATCGGTTGTACTACCTCGGTAAGCCGATCGTTTGACACTGTGCTCTGCGTTTTTGGCATAGTGTTCTTTTGATGAACAGAAGATGATTTGTGTCTTTTATGTGTTTACTTCTCAACCAGGAATGCCTTACGGAAGCAGAGAGAACTCATTACTCTACTCAGAAATCCCCAAGAAGATTCAGAAAGAGGCCCACTTAGTGTTGTCATGGAAACAGATGCTGGACCACTTCCAGGTGAATTCCCTAGCTTTTACTTATGGTGCAGTGCCAGTACCAAACACCACAGTCGCCTCTCTCCTGTTTTTAAACACTTTAAAAATGTGAAGGTTAAAGCAACATGTTTTGTAAGTCTATTCTGATTAATCTGGATTCTTGCTGACTCTAAGGCTACACCACACCAAGGGGCCTACTCGCGTGAGGAGGAGCTGCTAAGAGAGCGGAAACGTTTGGGGGCATTTGGTATCACTTCATATGACTACCATGCCCAGACGGGACTGTTTCTCTTCCAGGCCAGCAATAGTCTCTTCTACTGTCAGGATGGAGGCAACAATGGCTTCATTGTGAGTACACAGCTATTAATATTTAAAGATTTTATTCAGGGAAAGCAGTTAAGCGATGAGGTGACACCAGTACATTACATACTGTATCTCTGTTTGTGTTTTGACTTTGCATTGACGTAGGAAGTGAAGGTACCTGCTAAGAAGGATAGGACTCTTGCTGTACCTCCTTCATGACTAAACCTGTGTGGCCCTGAATTAATGCATAGTGACTTAGTGACTTTTTCATGTTAATGCGTGTACACTGTCATGGTGATTGGTGATGTCATCCACAACATTAAGATTGTGTCTGTTGGTTTTAGCAGTCTGCTCCTGTAAAGCCTGTGGATATCAAGACCCAGTGTTCGGGGACTCGTATGGATCCCAAGATCTGCCCTGGAGACCCCGACTTCATAGCTTTCATCAACAACAACGACCTGTGGATAGCCAGCATTAAAACTAGTGAAGAAAGGAGACTCACTTACTGCCACAAAGGTCTGAAGGTTTAAGACAATACAAGTCTCTGTAGGAGTTCATATACATAGAAATTTTAGTTTTACAAAAATGTATTTCACATATGGTAACTATACCATAAGCTAGAGCCTCATTCATTTGATTTTCTTCAGGTTTGGATAACATTAAGGAGGATCCCAAGTCCGCAGGCGTAGCAACATTTGTCATCCAGGAAGAGTTTGACCGTTTCACTGGCTACTGGTGGTGTCCTTCAGCCGTGGAAGGTTAGCGATCAGTAGCATAAATTCATTCACATACCATAAACATATATAGATAGAAAGCATTCAAAACTGTTGTCAATCCAGAAGTGAATGTTTCTGTGCATTTACCCTAAAGTCAGACTCACTAACCATGGTAAGAGTCATCATTGCACAAGTAATATTGCTTAAGTGTTTCAAGCACAATGAAAATATTTATGGAGCACTAAAAGAGGGTTCACTAATGTTTTTTGTTTCTAAGCTAATTACTTATTTTCCCACCTCACAGATTGTAATGGAGGTAAAACAGTCTACCTTTTATATGAAGAGGTGGATGAGACAGAAGTAGAGATTATTCATGTTCCATCTCCAGCACTGGAGGAGCGGAAAGCAGATGCATATAGATATCCCCGAACAGGTAAGTGCTGCCCTGCACGCTGGTCACATGGAAGGTTCATTTATTTCCATTTCTATCATTTCCTAATGGTTTTTAATGTCTTCATTAACAGGGAGTAAGAATCCACAGGCTACTCTTAAACTGGCTGAGATTAAGACAGACCATCAAGGAAGGGTGAGTCTGTGATTGTCTGTATTGCACCACCATTTACTTTCTTTTGCTGTTTCTCATGTTTGTGTATGTTTGCTGTGCTTACAGATTGTGAAGACGCTAGATAAAGAGCTGGTCGTCCCCTTCACCTCCTTGTTTCCTGGAACGGAGTACATTGCCAGAGTTGGGTGGACTAGTGACGGCAAATAGTGAGTCTGCTGCTGTCAATGCGTAACATGCTTGGTTGTGTTAGTTGTGCGTATTGGAGAGATTAAAATAACGCAAACCTTGGGTTATGAAACAGCATCTGAATGTCTGTCCTGTGTCTCTGTAGTTGCTGGGCAGTGCTGCTGGACCGCAGCCAGAGGAAACTACAGCTGGTCTTGCTGCCTCCGGCCCTCTTCATCCCCGCCACAGATGACCCAGCTGTGAGGCAGGAGAGTTTGGAAGCTCTACCCAGTAACACACAGCCATACATAATCTACGAAGAGACCACTGACATCTGGATAAATGTAAGAGTGTGCAATTATTTAGTCACCTGAAAACTAACACTAATGTGTTTGTAAGGTTTTTATGGTTTTATTCTGCCAGCATTCAGCTACAGCTGTTCATCCTCTCTTACTGCAGGTTCATGATATATTCTATCCCTTTATTCAAACGGTGGAAGACGAGTTCACATTTATTTGGGTAAATGAGTCTAAAACGGGCTTCAGCCACCTGTATAAAATCACATCCCTGTTACAACCCGGCTGCTACAACTGGACAGAGTACTACCACCACATGGAGGGTGAGAGGCTGTCACTTCTGTTGTGTTTGTGCTGTGCTATTGTTACTATATAAAGTGCAACAGGTGTGATGATTGTGTTATGTTTTGTGTAGGAGACTTCAAATGTGCAATCAAGGAGGAGGTTACATTGACCAGCGGAGAATGGGAAGTGCTGGCAAGACACGGTTCTAAGGTCAGACGTGTTTTATCGCTTTGTAGTTTAGTCTTTAATTTAAATGTGACAGAACGACGGTATATAATGTTATCAAGCTGCTGACGTGTTACCTTGCACATGTGATAGTAAAAAGCTGATTATGGACCCAGTTTTCCAAGGGAATCCGTGTCCTCCATGAATTGTACCTGCTGTTATCATAATCAGGGTTCAGGATTACCAAAGGGTCCTAGAACAGTTCAAAGGAATTAAGATGTTCTGAGAAAAGCCAGTTCTAACCCGGTTACTTAAATGTAAGTAAACACACACATTACTGCAAGTCTGTGACTGACGAACTGAACGCTGTCAGTGTCGAGTTCTGGAGTCTTCTAGTCTGGTGCCGTTTGGTTGGACTTCGTTTAGATCAGGGACAGAAAACGTCATGGTTGGCTTTTCTGCATGTTGAGGATCGTTATACTGCTAAACTTCTATACCCAAAGCCAATGAGCACCTTATACACTTTGATGGTTAATGGGCTTCTTTTTACTTTTTACAGGGCTGAAACAAACAGCACATCATGTCTGATAGCACTGATTATTTGACCTTATGGCCCTTTTTCTCTTTTTTCCTCTGGTTGACTAGATCTGGGTAAATGAGGCAACAAAGCTGGTGTACTTCCAGGGCACCAAAGACACTCCTCTGGAGCACCACCTCTATGTCGTCAGCTATGACTCACCTGGCGATGTGGTCAGACTAACCAAGCCTGGCTTCTCCCATAGCTGCTGCGTTAGTCAGGTAAAAGCAGTCATTTCTTCACCTACTAGTCCTAATAAATAGATCAATTTCATAGATGCACAGTTTGAATATTACTTTCAGGTTTTCTCCCTAAAGTCTTTCTTCTGTTATGTTGCAGAATTTTGACTTTTTCGTCAGCCATTACAGTAACGTGGGCACTCCTCCATGTGTTCATGTCTACAAGCTCACCAGTTCAGAATGTGACCCGCTCCTCGTGGTACCTGAGTTCTGGGCCAGCATGATGGAAACTCCAGGTAAACTAAAAGTATTTGTTTAGTTTTTGAGCACACAAGGAACTGCATTTACAAACATGACCTACTCAGGCCACGTACATTGTTGCGTGTGGTCTTATTTGGCTCAATTGATGGAACTAAATAACAAAATGGAAGGTTTCTGGCTTTAAATATGTTAAGGTTGGTGTAGTAATACATTATTTTACCCAGCTGTAGTTCGTGTTTTTTTTTTTTTATTATGAAAGGGTTCATGGCATGCTCCACTAAGAGTTCACCCATGAACACTAACCTATGTGTATGTTATAATGTGTTCAGGTTGCCCTGGAGATTACAGTCCACCAGAGATTTTTGACTTCCCAGGGAAGTCAGGCTTTCAGCTTTACGGGATGGTGTATAAGCCTCACAACCTGCAGCCTGGCAGGAAACATCCCACTGTTCTGTTCGTGTATGGAGGCCCACAGGTCTGTGGACATATTCAGCAGGTTTTTTTCATAGTGTCCTTTCTTCTCAGATTGAATTTATGTTCCCTGTGTATTTGTTTTCAGGTGCAATTGGTAAATAACTCCTTCAAGGGGATGAAGTATCTCCGTCTGAACACGCTGGCCTCTCTGGGTTACGCTGTGGTCGTCATTGATGGGAGGGGTTCCTGTCAGAGGGGTCTTGAATTTGAAGGAGCGCTAAAAAACAAAATGGTAAAGTACGAGTCATGTGATTAAAATCCTAGGCCTTCATGATTAAACCTGTGTGAAAATCAAGGCAGCATTTTACCTTGATCTCTCCAGGGTCAGGTAGAGATCGAGGACCAGGTGGAGGGGCTGCAGTATGTGGCAGAGAAGTTTAACTTTGTGGACCTGAGCCGTGTTGCCATCCATGGCTGGTCCTATGGTGGCTTTCTTTCTCTCATGGGCCTGATCCAGCGACCTAATGTCTTCAAGGTTGGAAGCTTTGTCTTGCTTTCTGTCACAGAGCATTCTCAACCTGCTTTAGTCAGAAATAGGCAAATGTGTCACAGATTATATTGAGTGATACACTTCAAGCTAAGCATTACTTCAGTAATTCATGAACTATGCTCTTTGGTATCTGAACCTGTAGTGCCGCTTCCATCCACACGGTGTCCATCTTGGACAGTTCTGCAGCTTTACTTCATGAGACATCTGCAGATACAAACACTAGTTGTTTTGAACATTACTCATCCGTAACATTGGTTTTGGAGAATACAGTTTATTTTGGTGTTTTATAATAAACAACGTTCATGCTGCCCATATTACATACAATCTGAAATGCTGCTTTTTTCTCATTGCTCTGACCAAAGTGAAACTTTTCTACCTAAAAAACCTGGAGTCAGATGGAAAGGATACTAAATAAACAATGTGCTTTCCTGCTAGCTGGCTATTGCAGGTGCCCCTGTGACTGTGTGGATGGCTTACGACACAGGCTACACTGAGCGATACATGGATGTGCCCGACAACAACCAGCAGGGCTACGAGGAAGGATCTGTGGCACTGCATGTGGACAAGCTGCCCAGCGAGTGAGCACACACACCTTTATGAGTGTAGTTGCAGCAAGATGTGCCATCATGACTGCAGATATGCTCTGCTCACTTACTTGAATACTTACACGTCATGTTCCTCCAGACGAATTTGAAATATATGCATCAGACATCTGGTCATCATTCAGTTCCACGTTTAGTTTTACTGAGTATTTGTATCTTAACAGGAGTTGGGTGGGTGCTTATATGTATATAAGAATAATGTGCCCTTTCTAGTTACATAAACCTTTAAAACAACAGACCTAGATATTTTAAAGCCTTTAATAAAACCTTAAGTTACAGGAGACTCTAAGCTGACAGCTCAAATGGAGAGAGAGGCTGAGGTTTCCCTCAGGGGCTGGCAAATGGCATGTTGGAGCACTGCTCAGATGCTGAAGTCAAATTAGAGTCACTGAAGCCCTGCAGTGGCACTAATTCACTGTTCTTTAATTTCATTAAGACCATTTAAAGACTTTCCGATGTTAAAGTTGTGTAGAATAAGGAGTAACTATTTAATTCTTGTCTTTGCAGGCCCAATCGTTTGCTGATTCTCCACGGATTTCTAGATGAGAACGTTCACTTTTTCCACACCAATTTCCTAGTGTCACAAATAATCCGTGCTGGGAAGCCCTATCAGCTTCAGGTTAGCGCCAAAAAACGGTCTTCCACTGTCAGTACATGAAGAAGTAAATCCACGTGTATTGTGCTGAGTGTGTTTTTATTTTAACTTAATATTGTAGACACTGTAGCTGCAGCTAACACCAGGTCAAATTCCAGAGAGTTTTTCACAGTACCTGGCAATAAACACTTTTCTGATTCTGATGTCACAAAACAAATTACTTACTGCATAGACCTCATCATAATTGATGATGATGTGTTGTATATTTTACTAAATATTTAGAATATATATATATATATATATTTTAAATGCATGGAATGTTCCCCAGGCACATTATACGTGACACATGTGAAATCAAACACATGATCAATCTAGAATTCTTGTTTCAATTTTCCAGGTCTACCCCAACGAGCGACACAGTATTCGCTGCCCTGAGTCTGGAGAGCACTACGAGATAATGCTGCTGCACTTTCTACAACAATACCTCTGAATTGAGACAACAGGGGAGAATTGAAATCTCGTTTCCGTTCTGTCCTCGTTTACTCCCTCCAGCGCGTTGCCCACCTTTACTATCCCAGACCTCCCTACACCAACCCCATCACCAGAGACTATCATACATTCTGCAGCCACACGCCCCTTTCTCCTATGAAGTACTCGTTTCCTTTGTCTGCCATACTCTCTCTCTCTCTCCCTCTCTCCCCTTCTCTTTCTGTTACTCACTTGTCCTGTCTCCTCCGTGACCTCCCCCCCATGTACAGTCTGGGGTATGGTTTATGAGCACAGAGATTCGGTGTCTCACCCTGAAAGCTGAACAAAGACAAGGACATATGGAGAAATATGTGCAGGCTGTGTCACATTGACTCATCACTCACCCACGTCCTCATCTCCACAACCATGATGGGTTTTGCCAAATGTTATCGTGTTGTTTTCCCCCTTGCCCCCCTGCGTTATTCACTTGAGCCAGTGGTAGGAACGGGGATACAGTTCACGGATATAAAATGGAATCTATAAACATATTTGCAGACGTGAGCTCAAACACTATATGTGAAGTTCAGTTTACAGAAATAATAAACATAAAGCGACATAAACAGACACAAGCACACGAGCACAGATTAGCAAACACACACACTATGAGTCGGTTTCTTGCAGTTTGAGTCACGATAGAGAAAAGAAGGAAACCATCTTCCTTTGTCCACTTGTTTTAATTGTGTTTAAATAAAGTTTTATGGATTTTTATTGTTTTTAATGAGTGCTGACAGCGGCTGCTCATTATGTGCTCGGTTTCCTCCCCTTATGTTACGATGCTCAAGATGTCTGCTTGCCTTCTTAACTCATAATTTATAATTGCCAAAGTACCTCTTGATCCTTGATCATGCTGGTATTTCCTTTTTTTACTGCAATAAAGACAACAGGAGGGTGAGCACCGGAGTCTTACAACAGCTTTGTACCACTGGGATACAATTTGTACATGATAATGAATAAATGTATAAATCAGTGACATGTTTGCTGCAGTCGTCGTTACAGGTTGTGTACATTGCAGCATGTGTTGTTCTGTTTCATTGTGCCGGGCTGTTTACCTTTTTAGTACGAGAGCAATGGTTCCTGAACGTCATTCTTAAAGCTTGAAGCTGGAAGATGCCATCTCAGGTCTCAGGACTGAAGAGTGAATTAGTATCTTCCAGCTTCAGACTCACTGAACACCAGGTAATCAGGGACAACTGCAGTAATAAATCACGATTTTCTGCCTTGAAGTTGATGAATTAATTCTTTATGAATTGTACTTAAATAGTTTTACTTGTGTAATAGAATGTTCATATATAATTATAAGTAATTAGTAAGTCTGCTGCTCTGCTCTGCTTTCCAGCACTGACTTTCACTGACTTCACTGATCGGCGGGGCTCAGCTGGGCGCACACTCCATCAGATGACCTGCAACGAAGGCTGATCCTGAACCAGGAGTGAGTGTTCAGAGGATCACGACAGGTGAAGCACATTAGCAATAAGCCCGACAAGGAAGCAGAAAGTAGCGCACTGAAAAATTAAAGCTGACACCCAGGAGTTTGCTTCTAGGTATTGTGACTAATCAGCTAAAGCTGTTTAAGATGCAAGACATCTACCATGTGTGGTTCGAGTAGTTTTAGTGTGGGAGGAAATCTCTGCACGCACCGCTTTGTTGTAAGGGATGTGTAAAGCTTAAATTCACATTATTTTACAGATGTATAAAACAAATGTAAAACACCCAGAGAGAAATCAGGATGCTGGCATGGCTTGTAGTCGATAAATGTATTTGCTTATATTCACTGACATGAGGCAATATTAGTTTAAATAGACTTTAATGGCTCATTGAAGCCAAAACATTATTTTCTCTTATAAAACAATTATACATCTAGTAAATACGACAAAGACAATATAAATTACAGGCAGCACCAGAAATACATACATATAGAGATTTTTTTACGTCATTTAAATAAGAAAAGGGAGCATCTAGAAAAAGAAACTCTCAATTTACAACAACACTAATGTCACCGCAAGTAACAGTCAGGAAAAGACGACACAACAGTCCTTCATACAATGTGCACAAAACCAAGTGTCTCATCATAAAAGCAGTCAATGTGACTCAACATCATCAAAATCTCCACGCAAAAATTAAAGTCAGTGAAGAAGAAGCTTAATTTGATTCAAAATGGCTGACAGATTATATTGCATGTATAGCACAAAAGGCTGTAGTGGTTCTCAGTATCCTGTAAAATCATTCTTGCATCATGATCCTCAGTGTTACATAATTATAATTAATGTTTTTGATCATGTTTACATGGAAAATGTGTCTGTTGTCGCTGTTCGGTCCGCACCCCTGGGTTTAACAAGACAAGCAGCCCGAGTCTCACTGCTACAAAGCTGTTGACACAACATGTCTGGAGAGGAGTCTCAACATGCTGGAAATGCTTGGTGGCTTGCAGCACAGTAAACAGGCCGGGACTCGCTCTCCTGATTAGGGGCCTCTGCTTCATGCCAATAGAAGGAATCCATTGTACAGCTGCACATTTAGTCCTTCTCTCGTTTTTTGTTTGCTGCTCTAGATTCAGAGCAGGAATCTCTCAGAGATATAGGACGAGTGAAAACATGGAACTCATTTGCTTCCATTTGCTTCTGTGTGTAGGGCCTTGGCTTTAGAGTGAAGTATTCTTCACCACGAGAAAACCACAGAGGTGGAAACCTCTCCGTCAACAAACCTCTAAGAGGAGAAGAAACAGTCCCAACATCTTTCTCCGCATTCTTACATTTTCTTTCTGTCTCTGCTCTAGATCTTATGATTTGATTTCGACTGCGGCAGGGGCAATCATCATGACGCTGGACTTCAGAGGGTAGTAGCGGCCCCTCCAGGTCTTCCAGAAAATGCCCTGTTTCCTTTGATGGCGCTGCTTAGGAGGAGGGCTCTGGAAGTATCTACCGTTCAGGTTGGAGCGACCGCAGTTACTGAACCACCAACCCCCTATTAAGACAAAAGATGCATGTAAGCTAAAGCTAGACACAGAAAAGAAATATGGGCTTTTAATACCATGGTTGTCCTTTACAACTCACCAGAGAGGTGTTTGGCGCAGTTGGTGTCGTTTTTCCGGTCGTTGTCTTGATCGCGGGTGGAGAAAGGCAGGCCAGATGTGGCGTCAGTCCCCAGGGAACTCTCCAAGGTACTGAATGTACCAACCTCTGGAATCTGGAGCGAGTACTTGGTTTCTTGTCCTCCCAGTTGGAAGGGCAGGCTGAGAGACACCAAGTCATCGCCCCAGTCGGACAGCTTGATGTTGAGGGTGTAGCCACCGTCTTTGGCGATAGAGTGAATCTTTTCCAGACCCAACCAGAATTCTCCTACAGAGAAGACAGTACAGCGGTTACAAAATACCCAGAACTCCTGTCTTCTCGAAGCCTTTACTCGCCCCCTAAAGCTGTGGTTGTAAGTACTGTAATGAGGCATGAACTAATCTGAACCTGGCCAGGACAGCACACACCTGTCCAGTGCACTGCTAGAGTTAGAGAGAGTGAGATCAAAGTCGAAAGAGCATTTACCATTCAGGCTGCCAAAGCCCTTCTCATAGGCTTGCCATAGCTGGTCAAAGTCAACGGCGCCATCTTGGCGTCTTTGCACCACGGTCCACCCTCCATCTGGAGACACAAAACCAGGGAGCGATTGATCAGAAAAAAGCATTTATCAGCAGCAGCTTCTAGTGCAGCTTCAGGGTTTAAACCCACGTACCAGTGGTCATCTCACAGTAGACGTCAAATGGCTCTGCATTCGTTGGCTGAATGGTGTAGATGCCACTGGTGGTCTCTCCTCTGAGGAACAGCTCATGACAGTCTGACGCCACCTCTACAAGAAACACAAAGAGGAAAAAAACAGAGATGTTTAGACAAACAGCTCAGCGCAGTATCTCTGCAAAGCCTCACAGTCTAAACAGGGAGATTGCCTTTTCTCTACGGGGCTATTTATACGACACACATTAATACGTGTGTTTACCCCCCTGAACTTTACACACTCATTGTGACAGTTTGTGGAAATAATCGGTGGAACTGAGCCTGAAGGTGATTGAGCCGCTGCCTGATTCCGGCTAAACCTGTTTTTTGACATATTATCTATTTTCTGTTTTACCCTAAGACACAGTTTAGGAATGATGCTGTTGTTCACAACGGGTATTTGTGTATCATTTGTTTACAGCGATCTGATGTCATAAGTAGGTCATTCACACTTTGCAAACCTCTCGGCGACAGTGTCTCTGCTCCGCGAGAGCTGCGTGTTTGCAAATAAGGCTGCCGCTCCGAGGGAGCTTATCAGACGTCTGGCGATATAAATATGCAGCGCCTTTGACCTAGCCTTAACAAGAGGGAGGGAGACAGTGAGAACTCATTTCTAGGATATAAATATGACCTTTCTCCCAGTTCCCAAGCAGACTTCCCTCTTTGCGGCCGCCTGGTCTTCGAGGCTTCAGTTACACACTACTACCCTTTACATTCCTCAGCCACCTCCTCCCCTCCTCTCTGGCTCGTCATGCCGCCTTCACGTGCACAGCAGCCAGCAGAGGAGTGATCAGAGGGTGGTGAAAGGGGATAGGAGCAACACAAAGCAGGGGACTCCGGGGCCAACTGGAGCCGTCATGTGGCTAATAAGGCAGAGGAGTAATAACACACCGTCAGTAATAATTGTATCGTGGATGATATCACCACATTATGATATCTGATGATTTAACATGTCATTAAACGCAAAAGAAGCTAAATTATTTGTAGAATTGACATTTAAGTTGCCAGTTTTGGTCTGATTGACTGTTCTGTGTTGTTGTTATTGTTGCAGACAAAACCCCATTAGCATATATTGGCCTTTGCTCCAGAGGCATGGCAGGTGTGGCCGTAGTCTGCCTGGAGGTCAGGGGTTCGCCTGAACTTTGGCACAGATCTTAGTCATTACAATGGCAGAGGAGTTGGAAGTTGGGGGGTTGTGTGTAGAGGTGGGGGAGGAGAAGAGGAGATCACTGAGCTGGAGGGGGAGCGGGGACGTCTGACAGATCTAGGGGAAAGGTTGCTCACTCTTGAGGGATGTACACAAAAAGGTGGGATGTCTCCAAAGGGGGGAGGAGACGGGTGTCTTCAAAACACTGGGCATATTTGTACAAAGTTCATAGATAAATTTAGTCTTTTCCCATCCGTCCATCCCCTCCTTTTGTTTTGCCTCGTTTTTTTTCTCGGCTCAGACACAAGGACGGTAATAGGAGGAACGCTGCACGCCAGATCCGCTCAACAAAGACTCCCCTGCCTCTTCCAGGTTTCCCTCCTCCTCTCCCACACCACAGAAACGGCCTGTGTGAGTAATCCCACTGCGCGGTGTGACCCTGACTGAACACTCTCAGACACCGGTGAACTTTCCCCTACTTGAAACGATGCCTGAGAAACTCTTTTCTCCCTCATTCCTTACATCCAGCTGATGTCAGAGCTCTGAGGTGTTATTGTGAAGTGAACTGACTGACTGAACTCAGGGGATGAGTTCACCTTTCACCCAGTTCTCATCCTCAGGTCCAGAGACAGGACGTGCAAGTTCAAACTGAATCAATGTTTTGTTACTATTATTATTATTATCGTCAATAATAATAATGCGTTTCCAGATCCGTCCAGTCTGGATGAAAGGTCCTGACTTTCATCCACTGAGGTCCTGGCTTGGAGCTGAAAACCCTGCTCTGCTGTGATGCGCTCTCTGTTCTACTGTATACGTTGGTTCGCTTAGTAAAACTCATCTGAATAATGTCTGGTGCAAGGTTCCACCTGCTGAAACGCCAGATGACGTTTGTGGCATCACGCTGAGCACAGAAACGTGATTAGATTGATTCGATTCCTTGACTTTAATTGGCGTCGACCATAAGCCTCTTTGTGGCCCCGCTAACAGATGGTCTGCCACGTTTGGCGTCAGATTTGGTGCAGTGGACTTAACACTTGAGGCGCTTTCTGTCTACTTACCGACTGGGGAGTCGCGTTGCTCCGGGACGCCACTTAGCGCGGACTCGTTGCTGCTGCGTGGGGGGGTTGTTTGTCTCGACTGCTGGATCTGGCAAAAGTTAATACTCAATGATGAGACGTGACATCAACGCACAGCCTGGGGTTCAGCTATAAAACACGCGTTCTCACCTGGCTCTGCAGGGCCCTGATGCGCACATTCTGCTTGTCCAGTTTCTCCTGCTGGAGCCTGATCCTCTCCATCAGATCATCGATGCGTCTGTTCTGAGTCTCCAGCATCAGCTGACAGAAAAACAACACAACGCCGCCGCATGGTTCATTTTTCGGTTGACTTTTGTGCATTGACAGCAAGAAACCAGAAACTTCACAACACACTGTGCGCCCGCGTCGTTTCGTTCAAAGGGCACAGACGCATTTCCAGCCTTCCATGACAACCATTTGTCTTTTCGCAACCGGCTGTGCCGCGGTTATGTAACTCATTTACAGCCCGTGTGTTTTTAATCTCACTATGGGGGCTGTCAGGCTCACACACTGCTTTACAAACAGAAAGAAAGCACGACTCCCATAAGCTCCTCCAACTCATGGAGCTGCGAGTACTCCTCTGAAATGTGACAGCTGTGGAAACCCACTCGCGTCCCTGCAGCGGATGCGCGTAAATGCCTTTGTCTGGCAGCTCTTTGGAGTTTGCCTGCACGTACTGCACGTTCTTCCTCCGCGCAGTGCAGTGACGCCCCTCCTCATAAGCCCCAACTACGTGAAAGGCCGTGTCCCTTTCGATATGCGCTCAAAGAATAGCGACCGATCCGTGCGTCCTGTGCACAGTGACTGTAAGAGCCGCCTGCTGCAGCGTCACAACAGAAGCACTTTATACACGCTCTGCATAAAGTACATAGATTTCTTTAATCTCAACTTTAACATCCAAGAAGCTGTTGTGCGCTCACCTGGATGCTGCGGGCATCGCTGCTGTTCCTGGCACCAGGCTGCGCCGCATCTCCCTGCAGCATGCTGTCCACCCGCTCCTCCAGTCGGCCCATCCTCTCGCTCATCGCCCTCCTCTCCTGCTGCATCTCCTCCGCCTTCTCCCTCAGCTCGGCTGTGACATTCAGCAGCTGCCCCTCTCTGTCCTCCAGTCCCTGGGCCCGAGCATTCAGAGCCTCTCCCTCCGCTCGCAGCCTCTGGCTTTCCTTGCCCATCTCGGTCACGGTGCGGTTGAAGACCTTCAGCTTGGTGAAGATGTCCCTCATTTGGACCTTGGTTTTGTCCACATGCTCCTTCAGCCCCTGGCCCAGCTGCAGCAGGCCGTGGGCTATGACGTTCACGTCATCCCAGGCCGCGTACTGTACGCGCTTCTCTTTGGGGGCACTTCTGGGTGGTGAGTCCCCTTTCCTCTCGAAGGGAAAGCCAGTGGCAATGAGCACCACAAGGCAGAGAGTCAGAGCAGCCAGTGTTGTCTTCATGTCTCCAGTTCTCCTAGACCGTTCAAACAAGTCTGGTCCTTCCCTGTCTTGCTGTTTCAGATTTGAGAACTCAGGCTCATGGTCCAATAGCCACAGCACAGTGTTATATAGTTTCACAGTCCACAACTCTCAGCTGGAAGCTGTCTGCCATTGGCCAGTCGAGGAGAGGGAGGGTTGCAGATGCTCTCAGGTTTCTGTCCCTCCCCTAGAGGTGGAGGAGGGACATTTGATATAAGGAAGATATTGGCTTGGGAGACAGGCCCTACATTATCTCTACATGCAGGGAGCAACAGGTGTATTCCTTTATTATGAGCTAATGTCGTAGTAATGTATGTAATGTGCTAGTTTATCTGTTCATGAGCTCAGGGACACCCTGGAATGATTTGATAAAGATGTTTGAAGCGTGATTAAAGCGCATCAAACACAGCGTGGACTCGTGTGAGGACAGTTCATGCAGTACTCAGAGCTTCAGACACGTTGCAACGGGTGAAGAAATCTCAGCATTTAAATACCAGAAAATACCATTTACTGCAAACTGACCTGATTTCAGGTGTGAAATAAATGTTACTCGGCTGTGATGTGACAGTGAAGGTGGCAGATTCATTCGTGAGCAGAAGAGACACTTTGGTGAATGAGCGAATGTGTCAAGCGCTGTCGAGAAATTCAGGAAATTTATATGCATGATTTGAAATGAATAAAATAAATCAATACAGCACAATACATTACTTTCCCAAATCCCCTGGTTTTCTTTGGCCCGATTAGCCTGAATACATTCGTAAGCCTTCACAACAATTATATTCTAGTGAATGAACGTTTTGTCGCGAAGTCAGATGAGGTCATACTTAAAAAACTGAAACAGCTTTTGTTGAATACATATATGAGGGATCATGTCAATGTGACATGTAAGCAATTAATGAGTCGGTGACGCCACTGAGCGCGTCAGGAGAGGACCGGGCTATGATCTGGCCTGAGGACTGTGAGAATTAGGGGAAAGTTCACAGCGCAGAGAATGCCCACATTATGGGTTGTAGTCTTTTTTTCCACACTACCCACAGTGACCAGGAGAAGGAGGTGCCTTAACCCCTTCCTGTCTGCAGCGCAGACTAAGTAGGTGAAAGGTAAGTGGGGGACTGCTGACGGTGCTGAGAGGGGAAACTCAGTTCAAAGAAATTGCAGGCCCATCACGTGTGTGTCTGGAATGTAACAAACATGCCTTTTTTTTCTCTCAAAGCCTTGGCACAGAGGGATTTCCACTGGGACAACCAACGGCTGCTGTGTTCGGGGTTAAAAATAGGCTTTTCCTTTTGAATTCTGACTCGTACGGGCCCCGAGGTCAGCGCGGACAGATTTGTCTTTGTTTGTTCAGACTGACAGACCTGCGTTTTAAACGTGGCGATGACTCATATCCCTTCAGTTACAGTAAAGGGTGATTACCACTGGATGAAAAACATGTTTTTCTATTTGCTTTTTACAGGTGAAGGAAAGGGTGAAACACACCTGCCCTGCAGCAGGTACAGGCAGGGACCTGGCAAATCAGACACCTGCTCCCCAGCCACCAGACTGTCTTGGACACGATCATCATGACTGTACAGGTTAAGAACGTGTGAGCCTTTCTACCTTTGCTGCAGAGTGATGGGGTGTATGAATGGAGTATGAACGGTGAGCTTCAGGCCTTCATCCTCTGACTTGTGGCCTGAAGCCTGCGTTTTATCAGGGACTGATAGTGAATTTGGTTCACTTTGACAGGGAGAGCCAGATGTGTAGGGGCTGATAAATGTCTGATAGCTGGATAAAATATCTCGACGTTGGTTTGGAAAAATAAGTTGGCAGGATATTACAGTCAGCATGATTCACGCTGTTATGGAAAAAATCCAGTTGTACTTGATATTGTAATCGTACAGTCAATGCAGACTGACTCACGCTTGATTTAACCGCCTAACAGACAACTTTATATTAATTTAGTAATAACAGTCTTTACTGAATTATTCAAATCCTTATGACAGTGGTGAGCAGAGTCCTCAGATCTTTAACACAGCATTAAATATTCAAAAAGAAGCAACACATGAACTGTGACACTGTGAGTAGACGATATATTTATGTAAGGACAGACTAAACACGTGGATTAAATAAACACGTCACTGGTTTAATATCTGTGTTAACATACAAAGCATGTTAGGTCCGGTGTCCCCTGTATTCTGTCGGTCCTAAGCCATGCAGTTGTGTGTCCATCATCACCGGATCCTCACCACAGCTGCTTGTTCAATTTCCCAAAATGGCCGCATCTATAGACAGCACGGTGACCTTTTACCCAGATTCCACACACAGAACATCTGTAAATCCCAGCGCTGCATTCAAAGACAGCCGTGGACCATGACGTGGACAAGAAGGAGGAAAAAAAATCAGGTGCCTGTAAACCGCGGTTTCCCATGGACAGACTGGGCTCTGTCATTTGGGAATACTGTGGGGCCATAGGGTTTTATATGTAACGAGTACTGAGTACATTTATATCTTTACCTTAATAATAAAGATAAAAAATGCATCTAAAAACTGAATTTAGATTTAGCGTTATAATTTCCTCATTCCTCTTGGACTCATAAGTCACCGGTCCTACGTGCTGATACCATGAGATATTTATGAGCGGGCATGTAACGGCCGGGTTTAGCAGCGAGGTTATGGATTATTGAACTGAACTTGAAATTGAAAAGCATCAGCATCTGGACTCAGAGAGGAAGGAGCCGATCAGCCTGACAGAGATGCATGTTCTACAGAAATGGAATTCATGATTTATGTTTTTGGTAGGAATGTGTTCAGGAATGTACAGCTACACCTTGAAAAAGGTGATTTATAGGCCGACACTTTCACTTACTTAGCATGAGAAGCACAGGTGGAACCATTAGGATGACTGATGCCAGTCAGCGAGCGTATTGCCAGGAGCCCGGTGATGCGCTTGGTGCGCTGACATTCAGTGATGCCACGGTTCATTCGTTTCATCCATGCTTTTCTCGATGATGTGCAAATGTCATTAATGAATCAAGCCAATATTTTCAATATGTCTGTTTGAAGGCAACCACACACACACACACACACACACACACACACCCTTACACACCAGGTGAAACACTCTACCGCCTCCTAGTGGCACAAAGTGAGAGTTTTTTTCGGATCCCCGTTGACCCCTGCTCATTCTCATTTAGTAGGTGTTTTACTGTTACAGCCCCAGGAACTGCACACTCAGCGTGTAGCACTGTAGACAAGCGCACAACTTCCCGTAGCCTCCAGCGCAGAGTTGAGGTGTGACTCGCTTCCCTTCTGGTTTGCTCCAGCACAAACAGGCTTAGGGTGGAGGAGCACGCTGGGAGAGTATGAGCGCTTTCCTGCGAGGTCTCTGACGGGCCGTCCTTGGACAGATGCAGTGGTCCACACTGTGCCGTGGCACATATCAAGGGAATTAGTGCGTTCCCACACAAATGTTGGATTTCTGACTTTTAATGAGGCAGAAACCTTCAGTATTCAAACATGATGAAATTCATTAATCCCGAGGGGAAATTGCTTTGTTACAGATGGCTTTTAAAAAGAAAACCACACACTCTCACACAAGTCCAAATATCTGACTTGAATTAGGCTGAAACGCTAGATCGAAGAAGCAGCTTCTTCACTTAGATGCTGAATTTAAACATCTTTTGTAAAAGAAATAAATACTGTACATAGCTGCTCGTCATGCCCGTGTGTGTGCAGATGATCAATACACACTTCACTCGCATACTGTTTGCCTACACACAGTCTTGTCCTTTTACGGTCCGTAACACCTCGTACACTGAGCACAGACGTGTTGCGCGATAAACAGAAACTGCTGCAGACGGTGGGATAGAAGTACGGATACATCTAGTAGCCGCTATACCCGACTAACAGGTCTGAACCCAAGTACAGAACACGGGAACAGATCGTTAAGCTAATGGGTATTTAATGGAAACATGAACAGTTTACAGGCTTCGTCATTACAGAGAAACCTTAGAAGTAATATTCTAATATTTTAGTTGCCTTGAAATGGTGACACCAAAAGACCTTAATATCACGTTCTGTATATAAATATGAAGTGAGATGCTGATGTTGTGTTATTACCCCCTGGGTGAGGGCTGTGATCCAGCATCAGTCCTACAACTCCATACTAGCACTGCACATACAGATAAAGGTATTTTCCAAATAGACAGACCACTTTGGGAAATAGGAAGCAGTTTGCAAATAAATAAACAAACACAGCACGACATGTGATATATAACTTAAGGCTTTATGGTGTTATAAAAGATGTGTTGACTTCGGGGATCCCTGCTGTGACCCTGCTATACTGTTTACTGGATGAAGACTCCCAGTGGAGTCCAAAACAAACTACCAAGGTCAAGGATGCATTCCATGCTAAATGCTGTAGCTGTAAATTTCTCAAGCACATATTTACATTGTCTGGGGATCGTGCACATATGAGGCAGCTGTGCGTGCTCCACAAGCTCCCCAGACCCCTTGTTTAACATTTTAAGGACCCAAAGCGCCAGATGTGATTTATTAGGGCTGCTTATTCTTCCCAGAGTTAAAGAGGTTATGACTTTGTCCCCAAAAAATCAAACCCTTGGTGGAACGTACCCCAGTTGTTCAGCCTGATTCTCATGAACCAAGTGGCCCTGTGAAACTTTCAAGCATGCACACGATGTTACCCCAGAGTGAGGAGCGCTAAAGGCCACTGGATGTAGGCTGCTGAGCACAACGATGCTCATTCACTGCTCCACTGAATGAATAGACAGGAGTGGAGGTGCAGGCAGGGCCTGTTCTGTAGAGGTTGTGGGTCTTCGCAGGCGGCCTCTCACTGTGTGGAGCAGATGGAGCTTTGGAAAAGAAAAAGGAGCGAAAGCTTAAATTACAACGTGTTCTGCTAGAACAGCAGGGCGTCCGACCTCTAACTGCAGCAGCTGTGTCTGCAGAAATTACACACAAACTGCATGTCTCATGTTTGCTTTGCAAAAATAGCAAAAGCTGCACTGGAAAGGATGCAACAGTTATTCTGGCTCTGTTCAAAAGTAACAGGCCGTGTGTGTTTAGCAGCCTCCGCTTGCCAGCGTTACTCTAAGATTGTCAGACGGCATTAAGCCCATGAGCTTCATGTCTGGATTTAAAACGACAGCCCAAATCCACAGGTCTCCTGAATCATTTCTAAATATGGATAAAGCGCCACATTCTCCCACCACGGTGACGGTCCCTCCGACACAGGCCTCTTTATTGTGAACACATCTTAACATGTGACGTGCACCTGCAGGTTGTGCTGTGACATTGTCTTCTGTCATTGCAGGGGATTGAGCCTTGCAAAAATAAATGGACGCCTTGTTTTTCCCGACCTTCACACGACGGCGTCCCCTTTTGTGCTTTAGCTTATATAAAAGAAATTCCAGGCTGGTGTTGTGTTGTCATCATCAAGCTGCCTGCTGCTCGTTTTACTTTGTCTCATCTCATGTCCTGCAGCAAAAAGAAGAACTTTAGAGAAAAGGTTGAACCTAATGTTGTGAGCTTCACTTTCTGCAACTCGTGGCAGGAAACAGAGACAACGTGTAGAAGCAGGGTGTACTAAAGTTCAGAGATCATGTGGAACGAAGGGGGACCGAGTGAGTAAGGACAGAAACCAGCAGACCCGGGGAAACGAGGGGCAGGGGGTGTCTTCTAGTTACCTCTGGGGTGATTGTCCTGTTTCCATTCCTTCCATTTGTCCTATGGGCCTCATTTTCAGATTTGTGAGCTGTGACCCAGGTTGTAGCTGGTTTCTGAGTGTGTTAATGAGAGGCCTCATTCAGCCTGGAGATCCCCAGGCTGAACATCTTGTTAGCCAGCGTGAGACACACAAAGCCTAAAGGTTTCATGCCAAGTATCTCAACTCCAACGAGAACCTCTGACACCGGCACAGTGTGGTGGAGGTTTAACTTGTGTTTAACAGAAAACAGAAACGACGCAGAAGTTCAAAAGTAGCCACGGCCAAGTGAAATTCTAGTTTTTTTAGTCAGATATTTGCATGATTGTTGCTCTTAGGTAAGTTGTGGTCTCACAGACCCAGTTTGGGCCTCAGGGTGACGCATTCAGACATGTGAAAAATAAAATCTTTTACAACTCATTGTTGTAAACTGACCCCAAATGCTCCTCTAACCATCTGGATAAAAAATATTCCATGTGCTGTAATAAAAGGAGACTGTTGATCTGTGTCCCAAATTTCAACACTTTCTCTCATTACCTAAACAAAAACAACTTTAAAATAGTTTCAATGTAATGATAGTTGAGACAGGAACAGCATTGCTTGAGGGAATGTACAACGCAAATCCAACGTGACTCTATATAATATATCCATCATCTAGCTGTTCAGGGAGACTGTGCAGGCAACGCTGACCACTACATCACCATACTAACCATAATGCTGCTGTTTACAGTAGGATCCAAACACTATGCTGTAATTAAGAATAATTATAGAAACAATGAACAGAGTTGCATATACCATCCGTTGGGTGTCGTTAGAAACATATGAGAAATAAACCAAAGGTCAAAACTGGCTTGGAGTATAGAAACAAATGTCCCTGCTCGTCAGAAGAACGTGTGCAATCTACTATTATGTCTGCTCTAGATTGTGGTGATATCAGGTCCATGCATGCTTCTGCCTCTGATCACTGCACTGCATGAATTGTATGAGTCGCTGTCACCACTGTGTCTCATAAGAAAGAGGGAGGCAGCGTTTCTTCGTCAGGTTGCACTGTGGAATAACGCTGCAGATCTCAGGCTCTGAGTAGAAATGGACAGACGTGTCCTCTGACGTTTTCATTCAGCTTGGGTAGACCTTGATGGCATCAGGCAAACAGAGAGTGGCCTTGAGATAGATTCGTTTCCAACTTGGCATGCGTTCGTGTCAGAGAGAGAGAGAGGGAGAGAACTGAATGGACACGGGCCTTATGTATAAGGCTTTGTCCGTACTGGAGCACATGTTTCCTGCGCTCAGTCAGTATACGTCTATGCACCTTTCTGTGCAGGCTGAAACCTCCGGGCTTGTCGCCAACAAGTCTTGCTGCAGGTCTTCAGCGGTCAGCAAATTCCTTTTCCTGCCACGTTCAGGTGGCGCAGCGACCGTTCCTTTAACTTTGAACTTGCGAACCGTGCTCTCAGCGGGAACTTTTATTGTTCAAATTGTAGTTCAGAGGTTTTGTGTGCAGCTGTACGGCCCTCGGATTTAACTTTCTGACTGGTCTTGCAAAATCCTGTGTTCATCACTGTTGGATGCTTCGTGGCTCGCATGCAAGTGGCAGCATGCCGTTCTCGGTCTTCAGTTTAATGACGGGCTGCCAGGATTTCATTTGTGTTTTCTTCTTTCACGTTACTTGTTGAATCTGCAACAATTTGCCCGTGTTTATAAAATCTCACCCCACAATATTTATGCTCAATAAGCTGCACTGTTAAAAGGAAATTGATCCTGAACTGTTTTGCTTGGTTAAATATTACTACTACAAACAAATGTTAAACCTGATTCTACACGTGTTCTGCTATTTATACATTATTGTTCCTGCCTGTAAAAGGAGGTGACGTCTCTAAGTCAAAGCAAACATTAGTTCAAATCGGACTTTAGCTGCACAGATGAGACAAGAACAGAAAATGTAGATTGTGGACAAGCTGAAACATTATAAAAGGAAAGACATGGAGCAAATGTGCTTAATGGTAAAATCACAGCAGTTGCATCGAAGTGCTTAGATACAATGTGCTTGCTATAAACACTCAGTAACTCTGAATGTTCCTGCATGAGCCTTTGTTTATCCAGTGGATCCATTTGTCACCACAGATTTCTGTTGGTTTAATGGCTTTTTAATGTCAGCCAGCGTGAGAGGGAAACGTGCCTTTGTCTTGTAATTAACAGCCAACATGTGCTTCTGTACAAATACTGTGGACACCTGACATTTTGGTTGAGCACAAAACTACGTTCAACCCAGTCTTTGTCCTTTGTATTGTGATCTAAAGGTAGACATGCAGTGCAATATAACATTACAAGCCTATGTTTATAATACCATTCTGACCATATATTAAAGGAAGACGACTGAGTCTGCAACAGCTAATACAAGTCTGATGCTGCCCTCTACTGGACTCTATGTAACCTGCGTCCAAAGACTGGTCAGCCACATGCATGTAACTGTAAGGTACCAGTGTGACGTAGTCAGAGGAATCAGATTTTCTGCTGTTGGAGTGAGTGCAGTGTTGGTTTGCAACAAAAGATTCAAGCAGCATAACTACCAGTTAACAGTGAAGTAGAATTGCTCCATGTAATTTCTGACATGTGACATTTAAACAGATATACTCTAGTTTCAGCTCAGACAACTTAGAGCAGCTAGTATAGTAGAAGAACGACTTCAGATACAATATAGACAGGCTTGAAACTAATCATGCGATACATTGAATTGGTAAATAATCAGTAAAAAGCCTAAAAATACACCAACACCAAGGGCAAACAGTGTTTCGAATAAACATTAAAGACAGGACTTCGAAATGTTCACGGTAATATTCAAATTTATTTCATAACATCAAATCTTCTGCTCCACAGCGATGGATTAGCACCACACAGCTTTAGCAGGACCTATGGGCAAAAAAAGAAAGAATCTCAAAACTAGACCAAACAATAACACTTATGTCTCTATGAACAGGCTACTACCAACACACAGACTTCAGATTTCAGGTTTTTTCTCCTATAAAACTTTAAAACAGCCAAACAAAAAAGTACAAACAAGGCATAAGATGTGAATTTGTCTCCCTACCTATCGCAGCCTTCTGGCTTCTCTTTCAGACTCCAGGAGTGTCAGCACATCTCCTTCTCTGACTGGGCCCTTCACGTTCCTGATGATGGAGCGGTTGCTGTCGTCCATGAACTCAACACGGACCTGAACAGAAGTTTAATACAGCTTGAACACAAATCAAGACTTCAGGTAAACAATTCTCCATTATTGTACAAACTAACAGCAGCCACATTTAGATGTGCAACAATGTTAAATAGAAAAATGTGCAGCTGCTTCAAACGTGAAGGTTTAGCTCCTGAATTAATTAGCCAACATCATTTGAGGTAATTAAGGAGCTGCTTCACTTATATTGTCTTTACAGTATTAAAGAGCATCTAAACGGAGAAATGTCTTAAATACATTTATTCCATAAAGTTAATTAAGAACAAAACAGACTTGATCAGTGTTGAGAATCTGCACAACTACACGTTTGATGAACTGGTGAACTCAGGCGTTAGCTTTGTTAGCTGACCTGTGTACATTGTCCCTGGGAACCAGTTCTGCCGAGCACCTTGGTGACCTGCGAACACAAAAAGCTCCATGAGCAACAGTCTTTCTGACAAACAAACATTCAATGAGGTCAGTAAATGTTCACGAGGCGAACACTGGACCAGCAGCGGACGCTGTGGCAAGAACGGGCCTCCATGATGGAGGCACGAGCGCCTACAGGCGTTTGCTAATCGACGCATAAAAGCAACTTCAACTTTAAGATTTCAGGAACGAATGAGACGTCGACGGTTACTGTGACTATATAACCGCCCAAACGCCAAGATTATAACCATATTAAACGGTTTCTTACTCTTGCGAGCTTGATCGGCTGCACGCGGCTGGCGTCCATGTTGTCAGGTTAGACCGGAAAGGAAGTCACGTGGTGCGCGCGTAGGGTTTATAGCAGCTGTAATAGTTAGATTTATTATAAAAAAAGCAATTAAATTGAACTTTTAGTACAATTATGCAGAGCTCACACTACGATATAAAAGTAACAGTAAATTAAATATATTTAAAAACTAATACTCTGTTTACTTGCGTTTCCGGTAAATTGGGAAAAACCACTCACACAGTTTCAAGGGTACAAACGTGGACCATACCATTATTCCCGTTATGGGAAATCTACCTGAAGTTTATGCCTGGACTAAATCAGAGGCTTGTACTGCGAAATAATAAACAATCAGATTATATCTGATTATATATTCGGTGCAGTATCGTACTATTTTCCACATTGTGCTGCAGCTATAAACTGTTAATCTGGGTTTCAGTAATTTAAAGACATCGGGCCACACTTATATCAAATTACTGCATGATTCTTTTATATACAGGACAAACTTTAGAGCATTTGTGTTAGTGGTCAATCACAAAGTAATTCTTGTAAATATATAGTTTCCATTACATTCATATTTGTTTGTGTTAATTTTAAATAGTGACTCAGAAGAGACAATCATACTTGGACCTGTACACTCAAAATGAGTCTTGTTTCTTCGTTCAGTGATATATTTATAAAATTCATTTGGAGTTTGACTTTATTTAGAAATGATGAATCTCAGTAGTTGTTGCATAAAGATTAGTCAAGACCAAACGGTTTATTATTACTATGCCTTGTGTAATTTACCTGTAGCATCAGTGTAACCCTCCACAGCCTTGTTAGCAATGCGATACTACCATCACCCCACTCTCTCTGCCTTTGCTCCTCTTTCAGAACCCAAAGCCTTAAATCACAGCGCTAATCCATGTGAACAGTATTTTTAACTTGCGTTAGGACAGAAAGAACAGCAATAGGATTAGAGAGTCAGTGAAGAGGCTGAATCCCTAACTCAACGTTGATCTTCTTGCACAATGAGAGACAAGCTCAGTAGTTTTTTTTTTCTTTCTTTCCCAACCTGAAAGCAGAGGAGGACTGTGTTTTTGCTTACATGGAGAACCTTTGCTGCATTGTTGACTCAGTTTTTCCTCGGACTTGATTTGAATTTATCAAACAAACCTTCCCGTCGGTCGGTCTTCCGAGAAGCTGTCACAATGGAGGCTATTAAGCCCAAGCTGAAAGTGCTGAAAAAGCGTCGCTCCAGTCTTTTTGCAACCATAAAACGGGAAATTAGCTTTGCACAAAGCACCGAAGAACAGGAGGGTGAATTCCCCTTTTCACAGGACAGCTCGGTGAAACCATGGACTTCTATGGACAACCTTGATGCTCCTGACGGGAAAAAGGGTGCAACGAGAAATCAGTCCAAAAATGCCCCCAACCCAAGACAGTCAAACATCGTCAATCTCAACGTGGGTGGAAAAGTGTTTCACATTCCGAAACATTTGGTCCTCCGATACCCAAAAACCAGGATTGGTGTCCTTGCCCTCTGCAACGATCCAGTCAAGCGTCTGACACTCTGCGATGATTACAATGTTCACAACAACGAGTTCTTTTTTGACAGGGACCCCATGTTTTTCCATTACATATTTCACTTTTACTGCAGTAATGTCCTCTGGGTTATGGACAGTCTCTGCCCTGTCAACTTTGAGGAGGAGCTGTCGTTCTGGGGCCTGAAACTGAGGGATACTCCAAGGTGTGCTACACAGATTTTACTCTTACCATGTGTGTTGGTTGTGTTTTATCATGATTTGGAAACGTAGTTGCTTTAAAATGCTTGTACAGTAAGTCTTCTCTTCTTATGCTCAGGTGCTGCCGTATTCTGTATGAAGAGAAACTGGATGACATCAGAGAACAACTGAAGGTCAACCAGGAGTTAATTGATGAAATTAAGCCTCATCATGATGACGAAAGCTACGAGACCATGTTTCTCGGAGACTTTCGGAAGACCCTCTGGGACCTGATGGAGAATCCCTATTCATCACTGTCAGCAAAAGCGTTTGCTGTATTTTCCAGTCTTTTCGTGCTTATTTCGATTGTTGCCATGACAATGAATACAGTGAAAGAACTCAGGCAGTACCAAATCGCTGGCAGAACCTACATGGAGTGGATAGAGATTTTTTCCATCCTATTCTTCACCCTCGAGTACTTTTTGCGGTTAGTCACCACGTCCAACATCAAACATTTTGTAAAGAGTGCGCTCAACTTTGTTGATATGGTGGCTGTCATGCCCTACTTCATTCAGCTCCTTTTCGAAGCATTTATCATTGACTCTGAGGACATCAGTGCACAGGAAGATTTAAAGACCATGTCAAGGGTCAGTAAAGTCAGCAAGGTGCTCAAGGTGGTCAAACTGATGCGTATCTTCCGTATCTTGAAGCTCGCCCGTCATTCCACAGGCATGCGAGCGTTTGGTTTCACCATTCGCCAGTGTTCCGAGCAGGTAAACTTTTTAATGACACGCACCCAACAACAAAAACAAAGTGACAACTGTGATGTTACATGAATGTGCTTACTGTTAAAATCTCAGTTATGTCCTACGTTTCTTTGCACCAAATTAAACAGTGTGTAAAATGTAAAAAAAACAATTAGCTGTTAATGAAAAATACAATAGATTCACTTAAAATATGAAGAAAGAAACTGCACATGAAAACACTAATAGTAGTGCGACAGTACTAAACAAAACACGCACACACGTTGTCATTGCTACTGTTAAAGTTATGTCTACACATGTTACCTGCATAGTAATGTACTACTTTGACAGTGAGTTTACAGCTAGTTCTAATGACTTTACAGTAACTAAATATCATTTTCAGTTTGTTGAATGAGAACCTTTAGACAAACGCAGAGAGAAATGAGCTAAAGCTACTTCTGATTGGCAGATGTTTCGGTGAGCAGATGCACTTCGCGGTGGCTCTTAGTCTCTAGGATGTGGCGGCTGATGTGTGCCCCCCTGTTCCCCTCTGTTCCCCTGCAGGTGTGCTGCCTGTTCCTGTTCATTGCAATGGGCATCTTCACCTTCTCTGCTCTGATGCACTCTGTGGAGGTGGATCAGCCTGGGACGCCTTTCAGCAGCATACCAGACGCCTGGTGGTGGGCAGCGGTGGGTGGCATACATTTTATACTTCAACATTCAATTAATGTTCAACATTTATTTTTGCACCTGTCAACCTAAATACAAGATAAAATGTCTTTGCTTCCTTGCCTCCATACCTCATATTTTAATGTTTGTATATTTTATTTGTTACCTACATCAACTATGATGAGTGGTGATTAACTGAATTTACAAAAAAACCTCACCCGAACCATATACAACAACCAGTTTTACTTGCACTAACATCCAGCTCACTGAGGTTGAATTTTCACGTATTAACAGACCAAGGAAGGAGCAGGAGGAGCATTTATAGGACTTAACTAGATCTTATGGCTGTTACTTTGATTCTTCCGGATCAAGATTAAGTTGGTTATGAGGCTTGCTAAGCTGTCCATCTTCACTGTGCTGGGGAGTTGGAAGAGAAGCTCAGTGAGGTGTGTGTCAGTATGATCAAGCAGTGCAGTGCATTTCAGGTGTCGGGGATTAGACCTTCTGGGATTTGTGCTGTCTGTCTAGTTAGAGCAGAAATGCAGAGGGCAGGGCAGACTCATGCTATTTGCTATTTTTATGACTCCACTAAGCAATGAACTGGTAGATTCTGTAAAAAGGCTTGTGCCATATCTTTACTGAATGAACGATTACCTCAATGGACCTTTAATATAAATGTTTCAAACAATAATACATATATATACATATATATAATATTCACCCAGCATATGTCAGTGCTGGATGGGACTGTGTAGGTACGACATGGAATCCTGGAGCATTTTCTAATTAGCTGTTTGATCAATTAGCTATTTTAGCTGTAGCTTCGCCACAAACTTGGATTGTGTTTCTCTCCATAGGTAAAGTTTACAAGGCAAATCTAGCTAAAATAAACGGATCTGATAGATGTGGTCTGAGGATCGTAGCGTACGGAATAGACACAGTAATAATGTCGCGCCTGCACTGTGTTTTTTCTCTTTCATTTAAGCACATTTGCTTTTTTTATCTGTTGGCAGCTGTTGGCTTGTATGTGTCTAATCCTCTGTAATACGGTGCAAAGCGTCTCGTTTTTGGACAGACACAGTGATTGCATTTAAGAGAGTAAACTGTTGCATTTGCTTTTAATAAACTCCTGGATCCTCGCAAAATCATGTACGTGCAGAAGGTGAAGCCATCATCTGGAAAAACTCGGATTAGAAAAGAGAGAGAGCCCAATATTTCATCTAGTTTCTTCTCATTCTAAAAACATCCAAACATCAAACCCACGCTTCCATGTTTCTCCTACAGGTGAGCATCTCTACTGTGGGCTATGGCGATGTCGTCCCTATCTCTTACCTTGGCCGCTGTGTGGCCTTCAGTTGCATCTCTTTTGGCATCATACTCAATGGCATGCCCATCTCCATCCTGTTCAACAAGTTTTCTGACTACTATGCCAAACTGAAAGAACAGGAATACACGTTTTCAAACAGCGAGCGCACGTTCCAGCTGCAGAAACGTCTGAAACGCAGGTTTGGGACCTGCGTTGAACAACAGCCAGAAGACTCCGATGATGAGGTACACTATCGCCCCAGCGGAAGGCAAACTATCCACTTGAGCGAGGATTGAGAGCAGTTGCCTAGTGGTGACCTTGTTAACCTTAAAAGGCCTTATCACCCATGGCTCTAGAAAGAGTAAGACCTCATCTGCCTCCAATTGCCTTTATGATTTCAGATCAACAATCTAAAGGAATCAATGGGAGCAGCAATAACCTGAGATACGCTTTGATGAGTCGTCTGTCAAATGGCTCCAACTGCACAGTTTGGTATCTGTGCCCAACGAGCTGCAACTAATTTAGAGCAAAATACTGTAGATAGAAAGACAAAAGGAGAGGAAGTGGTAACAATGTTACACTTGTCAACTATTGTTATTGGAAGTGCTATTATTGAATTATGTAACATTTTAATTAACACTATTGACACTCAGTATAACTTTGACTTTTAATCCTCTGTAAAACCTTTAGTGAGTGGCCTGTCAATCACCACATCGTAGACTTTACCCTCCGACAAAAACAAAATGCACAAGCAAGGCTCTCTCAGAATTACAGTTTATGCGCCACACATGATCGGAGCCAAGCTCTACTTTGTGCCATGCATCATATGTCAGCAAAGTGTTATCATTATAAAAAGCACAATTAATTTTTGTCCAGTCATCAGCACGCTCTTGACTGAACCTAAATAGGGAAAGAGCCTCAGCAGGGGGTGTGGCAGTAGCGAGTCAAAGCACAGTATAATTCTGTTGTTAAGGATTACGTGGATTTGTGCTTGCGTCTCCTGCCTGGTCAGACAAGGGCAAAAGTTAATCATGTACAGAGCTATTTTAGAGACGAGGAATCTGATCAGGTGCAGACGGTCGTGCTCAGTGGCAACTATCTTGACATGTGTCATTTTTTTCCTGACGTAACTCCAGCAGGAAAACGTAGATTACACAGAGGTTAGGGTTAGGTGAGACCAGTTCCATGATCCTGGTCTTTAGATGTGAATCAAGGCTGTGCTGGGCTCTATGGCCACAAATAGAGTTACAATAAGCAAATAAGTGATTTGAAGGAATGAAAATGCTCTGACTGAAAACATTTTTTCTGACACAACGAGCTCAACTGGAGCTACATGCTGACAGTCTTGTAGCTTTAAGTGTGCATTTGTACAACACATTATAAAACATTGCAAACTACGACCCAATTATGATATTTACTTCATTTTAAAGCATGTATTGTTGTTTTGTTTATTTACTTTCAGAGTTGCTGTAATAATCATGTTTGCGCTGTTCAGATAATAAAAATATTTCATCATTACTATTTCTTGCTCATAAAACGCATCAAAACCTATAAATGCAACACAGGCTGGAGATAATGCGAAACAAGGATTTGATTAGATATTAAAATTTATCCACTTCCCCTCTTAACAGAATTAAGCTGAAGTCTATGTCGATTAACAGACACTTGTCTCATTTGTCTGAGGGACGGTGCTCTCTGTCTGATGGTATTACAGGATAAGGTAATAGAGAGATGCCCGTGGTCTAATAGTGCTGTCCCCACCAATTAAAAATCAAGAGTACCGGGAGACTCTGGCTGCTTCACGTGACTCAACCAGATGAATCGACAAGAAGGGCGGCAGTTAAAAGAGACATGAGGGAAAGGTCAGTAAGACAGACAACACACACTCACTGCTGGGGAACACGGCTCATCAATGGGCCTAAAAGATTAGATACTGCACCTTAAATGCACATCAGGAAATGTGTATTCATCACATGGTGAAAAAAGTTTAATACCTAAATGTATACTTTCCATTTAACTAAACTCAGTTTAAGCAGATTTGCTCTCCACCAACTAATTAGAACGCTTCACAAAAGGATAAACACAAGTTGTGCTTTCATCTTCTACCCTTTCTCCTCCTGCAGCTGCTAGAACTAATGAACAAGTCATTGCTCATCAGTGCTGCTGTCATGCATAACTGGCAGGACATTTGATTTGTTCAAGTGCCACCTTTAGTGTCTTCGTCTGAAGATGTGGCGAGCGCGTGTGTAAATGACTGCGTCAGCATCCTTGAAACATTTTTGCCCGTCACAGGCTCTTCCAATTAGCTCCCGTACCTCAAGATCTGTCAAGATAAGGTGGAGAAGCAACTGACATTCAAGGAAAAGAGTTCACCCTGTTATGAAATATGAATGATGACATATACATGAAGAACATTAAGCTCTGTTAACACTGGGCATCTTAGCTCCTCAACCTCCAGAAATACACATTTTACGTTTCAGGTCTGTGTTTCTTCGTGATGGTCCAACAGCAAAAACAATTCCCAAAGTCTGTCTCTTCATGCCTTTAATGTTTTAAAGCCCAGCTATAGATCACTTCCCTACTAGGTTTGGATTTTAATGAGAGTTTCAGCCTTGATGAAACTTTGCATCACTGTCATCTTAGCCCCAGACCAGGACATACTTTTCCTTCGCCAAGGCTGAATACGACTTTCGAAATCGCTCCGTGGCCTTAGCCTTTATTCAAAGCCACTTGTTTTGGTGACACGCAGTGACTATATAAACTCCGTGGGGTTCACCTCATAGACCATCAAGCGTCCTCGTGACTCTCTACTCGCCCAAGCTCACCTCTCATCTAGTCCATCCATTCCTGCCTCCATTGAGCAGCGACGCATCAAACCATGTCTGCTAAGTGTTTGGTGTATGTGATGATGATGCTTGTAGCTGGAGCGTGTGTGGCTAACGCACAGGAGAGGATAAAGATGTGTGGGAGAGAGCTGATACGCCTGGCCGTCTCATCATGCGGCAACGCACGGCTAAGGAGAAGCCTCCCGGACATTCTGTTGGACCAGCACCAGTACGTTCAGCACTGTAAGTAACGTTGCTCTCAGCATCTTTAATACTTTCAGATATTTGCCATAACATTGTCTCGGTCTGATTCTGCGTCTACTTGCAGTTCTCATGGAGTTTCATAAAGGGTTTATTATGGTTTTGTTCTGCTTTGGAGCTTCACATGTGGCTTCCATGTGAAACACATCATGTTTTCCTTTCTCCTCGGCACAGGGAACCTGGATGCCTCCACAGAAGAGCACCAGGCGACAGAGATGGTCCATACCCCTGCAGAGTCTGACGGGAAGAAGGACGTCTTCACCCCTGCTCCTCACTGGTACCTCGTGTCCTCTCGGATCAGACGAGCTGCTGGAAAGATATCAGACATTTGCTGCGAGAAAGGATGCAGCATGAAAGAGCTGATCCAGTTCTGCTAAATGTAACTCACTACCTGTCACACGACAGAACAGTAGCCGAAAAAGCTGTGATCTATGCTGCAATGTGGTTTAAAGGAATCTGTACCAAGCTGCCAAGCGCTTGAGAAATTAAATAAAACGCTTTAGCTCTGTATGCCGTGAAAGAAACTGCCTTCTGGCAAACCCTGCATCCGCAGATACTGACAACATTTAACAAGTGTTTTCCAAACTGCAACACAAAGATACATTCACAGTGCACACAGGTTTTATAGAGAATTAATCAACCAATCAACCAATCAATCAAAATTCTGTCTATAGGCGTTTTCTCCATCCTGTTTAACTTGTGGTATAAAACGTACATTTATATAAAAGATCCTCACAGTATCCACACATTTCTTTCATATAATAGTAATGAAAGGTAACTTTATACTTTTGGTAACTTTGTACCTTGGTACACAACACAATTACTGCTGGTCATAATGTGATCAATATGCTGCAAGACGTGTGTGTTTGTGTTGTGTCTCACAGATTGTAGTGTAGATTGCATTGGTTTGATGTTGAACAAATGCTAAAACGTGATCTGTGGCAACATACAGATCTACAATATCATCTCCTCTAAAGGTGTTTCAATGCAGGATATCAGAAAACATCTTTTTTGAAGCAAGTAAAACATAAACACTTGTTATTTCTATAAACATAGGAGTCTTTGTTTGAGTTCATAATTTTTGACAATGTCACTGATTGGCCTTCAGCACAACCGTAGATCTGAGAACAAGAAACAATCAGAGTTTTTTTGCAGTGTCCCATCTCAACCAGCAGAGAGAGACAGATATCTGATTCTAAACGATAAGCCAGCACAGATTTCCCCTCACAGTTGGGGAACAACCGGCTCATTCTGCCGACTAGAAGGTGTCACTTTGAAATTGAATGTAAGTCGTTTTAGTTGCATTTCTGCCACTTTTCCTCTCCTGCTGTGGGGATCAGTCTCTCAAAGCTGTTTTCGTTTTGTAAAAATTCTCAATCACCTCAAGTGAGTCTTTATCTCCTTGTGATCAGAGGATCCTTCTAGGTCTCAGCCCATCGTCATCCAGTGCCAGTGCGAGATGGCAAACACATGGCGGCCTGGGGGCTCTTTGATGGGCTCCTCTTCGTGCCTGTTTTGCCTGGTAACCCCGAATAACGAAAACGAGATGGCAGCCTCTGTCTCCCTCCCTGTCTCTTTGTGTGTACTTTCAGCGAAGGGGAAGAGCAGCAGGACAGAATTGCACAGTGACCGAGTGCCAGCAGACTCACAAACACGCAAGAACACAGGATCAAGCGATCGCATCTCATCCATGCTAGGCATGAACTGGCGAACTGGTGGGTGTTGATTTACATGGAAATGAAACTCTCAGTGTTCTTGTTTCCAACAGTAAAAGTGTCAAGGCTAAAGATACTTCATTTCCACTGCGTGTGTGTGTGTGTGTGTGTGTGTGTGTGTGCGTGCTTCATATTTTCATGCGTACACTAAGCATGTGCCGGCACATCCTGCATTATGTAAATGTGCTCTGCATAAGGCTGAGTGTGTGTGGGTGGGCAGGACTGGGAAACCCATCTGAAGCCTGTTCCAACACCCTATCGCTTGGGTGTGTCCTGTTCCGTAACCTGTGAACACGTGGGTGTGGGAGCAAGACTCCAGATGGTAACATGTCCGTTTTTTGTGCGCCTGGTATTGCTAGCGACATACGCGTGCTCGTATCACAAAGCAAATCATGAATAGGACAAACGTTCAACAATTGAATGTTTGTCTGGTTTTGTGTGCGAGATGTCAACTATTAAAGAAAACCAAACCAAATGTTGAACCATGAGCCTGACAGGACATCGGAGCAGTTCAAACAATCCTCTACAACTTAAATATTCACAGATTTTTATTCCTAGTGGCCTCTGAACCGCAGCCAATTACTAGCTCAACTTCATTAATTAGTTTCTCGCCCTGTATGGTCTTCCACCCAGTCATTATATCCACCTAATCCTGTCCAGTGACAGACTAAAAGCACATGCAGCAAACGTCCCTCACACACGCATCCACTACCACTTTGTCACAACCTTGGGGCCACTGGGAGGTGGTGAAGCTGAACTAATGGAGCTGAGCTGGTAGAGGGCAGTGTGGCAGCGGCAGCCGCTAAACCGACTGCGGGCGGGTTTTCTGCAGCTGGTGGAGTCCGACGCGATGCTCACAGCCAAGTCTAATCACCACGCAAATGTCAAACGCCCTGTTTTGCGTATTTTTCCTGGTAGTTGTCTGATCGTTTCATATGCTGAATCATTTATATTCTTATTAAAAAAACCTGGTTTGAGGGCAGCGTTGTGGTGTCGAGGCCGAGACCTTTGTACACTTCCTACACACTGATCACCCTCAGAAACACATTTAAAAACGTGTAAAATTATACACTTCACTTGTTTCTCAATTCACAGCTTATTTCCCAATTCTTGTTTTGATAATTCTATTTGTTCAGTGTAGAGTCTTTCTTTAGTATTTTTTCTATCTTCTATTATTATTTCTTCTATATTCTGGGCTCTTACATGATGAGGAGGCTTAATTTCTTTAGCTGCTCGGGAGCTGCTGGGATGTGATGTGATAATGCTACTTCTCCTGGCAGCGTCCACCGTGATGCAATTACTGCCAATCAGCCATCTTCACTTTGATTCGAGCATCGAGACGTAGCTGTTGGTCCTGTGTATGGACACGCGGGCTCGTTTGTGTGAGGAATAACCTCCTTTAGCCGCAGTGGACAGTGCGACTAGTCATACATGCTGAACAGAGCGCTGGACTCCAGTGTAATGAAAAAAGACAGAATGGATAAAGATGGAAAATGCGTGCGTGCGTGTGTTTGTGTACGTGTGGGGGGGACTGAGAAGGAAAAGGGTAACAGCAGAAAAACGAGACAGGCAGAGACGGCGGTGGGCAGGCCCAGAAAAACCATTACTCCAGCTGCTCTTTCACAGCTGCTCCCAATTGATCTATTGCACCTTTTTCTCTTTGTCCATCAGTGCTTCCATCTAATCCCCCCATACGCTCATGTATTTAGCTGGTGGTTCACATGCTGCAGTGAAGTAATGTATACGAATATTCTCGCTGATGACTCGTGCCTCTGCTATGTCGTACGGGAGCACACAGGATTCTCGTTGCCTTGACTGCTTCAATAATCCTACTGCTGCTGTTAGCCGGGTTAAAACACGAGCTGTCCATTCAATACACTTCGCTTAATCGGAGCTAAGGTCCTTGTGTAACTTCCAGTACTGTCCCCAACCGCAGGAGACAGAACAGGAGACCGTGGGTTTCCTGGCAAGCGGAGGTATAAAGTGCAGGTGTGTTTAAGTCACTGGGCTTTGTTTCCTCTCTATCGGCGTGTGTGTGTTGAAGAGGAGTAGAACAACAGCAGGTACGCTATCCGAGTATGGTGAGGCAGCTTTTTAAGAGATTGAAATGCTGCTGCTCTTCACTTCCACTAAGTGGACCCATTAACAATCACAGAGGCTTAATGGGCCAAGGTTCGGCCCCCTCTGTGGCCAATGTGCCTCTGAAGCCTGAACCACACGTTTAAGGGAAGAAGAGGGTGGTGGAAACTTGGTTTTTGTCTCAAACAGATGCAGTTTCATTAGCGAGTCTTTATTTGTGTATAAATGAGACGGTGCAAGGTCAAGTAGCAAATATTGCTGATTACGATATATGACTCTGTGTGAGATGTTTGACATTTTGGCTCTGATGGCCAAACAAACAACACATCCACAGTGTAAAGTAAAACTATGTAAACTCTTTTTTACTTTTTTTACTTCTGCAAGTATC
This sequence comes from Macropodus opercularis, assembly GCA_030770545.1. Taxonomy (NCBI): domain Eukaryota; kingdom Metazoa; phylum Chordata; class Actinopteri; order Anabantiformes; family Osphronemidae; genus Macropodus; species Macropodus opercularis. Next base: position 6,597,342 of record CM061105.1, read on the forward strand.
TTCAGTGAACACATGAGCTCCACTAAAACAGATTTTTGCTTGGGTGAAATACTTTGCGTGCAGTAAAGGCTGTTGAGGCCACTGGCACTGGCTTAGATCGCAATAACCCAGCAACTGTTGTCATGCAGTTTGGGCGATCCTCTCTCTCCTTCCTACCTGCTCCCCCACCCTTAAGCGTAGGTGGGTGATCTCCCCTTTCCCTCTCCATCCATCTCGCTTCCTCTCTTTGGCTCCACATGCTCTGCCATGCATAATTAAGTTTCTGGTAGAAGTGCATCCTTCCTCCCTTCTTCTTGTTCTCTCTTCCTTGTTTTCTCTCGATGTCACTCTGTCGTTCCTTCATTGTGTCCTCTGAATAACAAAGGTAAGAGCGGCTTTCGTTCTGTCCCCTCCTTCCTTCCTTCCCTTCCGCCCCGCTCCCCTCTGGCTTACACTGGGGCAGAGTGCCAGGCCTGTCTTGTTAAGAGATAATGTAAAAATGCTAAATCACACCGCCACAGCCACCGCTGTCACAGCCTCCGTCTCCGCCTCGTTCTGCGACGGGTTTCTAGTTTCACTTTGCGCCGTCATCCTATCCAGTGACGCTCATCAATACGCAATGCAGGAGCTCCGTCCGCCAGTATGTTCGTCTACCAGCGTTAGACAAGGTGACGTTTCAAGCCTGACCGGTGCCATGTTAATGTGCATTTTAATGAGACTGAAGTATCAGACTTCCTTCTTTACTTGAGTTTCATGTCTATTTGAGTTATTTAGCAAGTTAAAACCATGGTTACTCCTTGTAAGTGTGAATTGATTAAAAAAAAATAGGTTCAAGCTAATTGACAAATGCAGATTTATAGTCTATACTATTGCATTAGAAAAGTCTGAAGTGAGGTTCAGCTGAGGACGCTGTAGCTTTATTTAAGGAGAATACACGAGTGATGGTAGCTCTGTGTACTCACATTATTTACTTTACAGTTTTATTTCTAGACCCTTCATCACAGTGAAGGACAGATATTACACAAGCAGCAGCTTATGCTTGTGACTTTATCACGTTTCCTCTCAGGTTCAGGCTGTAACACTTAGAAAAGATGGCTGAGCAGGGCTTTAGTCTATCACACAACGTGGTCCATCCGATCCACTAATGCATTTTCCAGCAGCGTCTGTACCCCTGACCCACTGGTGGCCTGACGCCACTTTTACGGCTTTACAGGATTTGGACTGGTAACGCACCTGACTGGTGGCTCAGCCTCGGCTGATGTCAGGGTTGAGTATCAGCGTTTCATTACATAGTCTCCATAAACTGTTTCCAAATGTCGGGATTATCAAAGCATTAAGAAATGTCTGACTTGGATTCTGTCACAGGCACTGCAGGCAAAAGTCACTCGACTCCGTACTTGACTGAAAATTAACCATTCGCTTGCTCTTACTGGAATCTGGCCAATGAAAACCTTCCTTGGAGATCAGGTGAGTGTTTATTCATGATTATGACATGTATCCAGTAGCCAAGCGCGCACAGAAAGGCAGTTCCTGTGTCAGACATTTCCATCGCACTAACTTGAGCCAAGCCTTGAATATAATCCAATGCCATCTGTTGGGTAGATCCTGCGATATGCTAATTAGGTTGTGCCAGTCTTTTCTGTTTACAACTGAGGCCTGACAGTGTCTTTGAATACGAGAGATCTCCTATAGCTGCTAGATTCCTGCATGAATTCCCTTCAAAGCGGGAAACCCCTTCACTGGCAGACAGTGTTACAGAAGTGTGAACTCACTGTTATCTGATGGGTGATGGACGATTGTTTACTGTCACATATAAAAACCTTGGATTTTTAATGTCAAATAAAAGGTAGGCGAGAGATATAAATAAAAGGTACAAATCAGCTGTTTAAATGCTGGCGATGTCAGACACTAAACTAAACTAAACTCTGCTCTGTTGAGGCTAATGGGTCGTCAGGTCATGTTGCCATTGTCCATGTGGATAGATGCACAATACTGGCAGCCTGCACGGAGCTGGTTTTATTTTGGTGCTTGCCTTTACCTGCTGGACTGCAAGAAAACAAAATAAGAGCTTCTTGGACCATCTTATAGCAAATGCAGCCTATTCTGATGACGCTATATTCAATTATTCATCTCCAAACGCACAAGTGCAGACAGTCCAACCCATGCACGGACTGTATCAGAACCACACATCCATATGTATGCATGAAATCCCTGGTGCCAGCTTTTCTCCCCTGCTGTTCTCACACATAACTAAAAAATGTAAGCCCTGAAATCCTCCTCTTACAGCTGCAGCTTTGGAAAACAATCCATTGCAGTTCATGATGAAGAGGCAACTGCTGTAAAATCCAATTGGAGGTTTATGGAGATAGATGGAGATGAATGCCTCTCTCTCTATCTTATTCTTCTCCCGTTCTCTCTGGCACAGAGACGCACCAACGTGGATACTTTCCCTCACTCTCCGAGTTACATGAAATCCACCCACAATTATACAGCTTCCCGCTCGCGACTGCAAGGGAATCTATCAGCAGCCTGGGTTTGGTCTCAGTGGGCAGCGCTTCACTGCTGAGTGTGCAGCCTCTCCTGCCTCAGTGGGGGGAGGCCTCCTCTGTTGAGGTATTATCTGCTCCCATCTAATATTCATCAGCTACTGAGAGATTCATGACAACAAGTCAATCTGATAGGCTAACAATGCACCGAGGTGGTCAGCGTTGTTCTGTGCAAATGCAGGTGCAGTCAGTAACAAGGTAACAACTCATGCGAGGACACGTGCATAGAAGACTGCACTTATAACGAGTTCAAACCTTTGTGGCAAAAATTACGAATATATAAGTTTAACAATCACTCATTTAAAAAGCACTTATTGAGCAAAAATGTCAAATTATTATTATTATTGTAGTTGTTGTTGTTGAGTTCATCTAAGACATGTGGTTACCAAACCTCCCTGTGGCACCTAAGCCACTGTTCAACCACGTGGGATAATATCATTTTTAATAAATAGAAATTACATTAAATAATTAAAGAGATAACTGCACGCTACATTGTCAAAAAATTCCCAGCTCCCATTGCATCTCCAAACACACATACAAGTAAATCCCCTCCTCCTCCCCTCTCTCCCCTTCCCTCCTTTCTCTCTCTCTTTCTGTTTGACATCCATCACTGTCCGTGGCAATGGACTGCGAAACAAATTTCTATCACTGTACATTACAGGTTAAGAAAGGGAGCTGGGAATGTGTTATATATGCCGGGTTCGATTTTTATGTAGCGTCTATGGCCTCGTCCATCATTGCTCTGCTAGGCACCTTTGTGCACCGGGCCCCTGACGAGATGTTGTCTTGGCACCGCTATCAATCACCTCACGCTTGTTCAAGCCTTGTGCCCGATGTGCACGAAGGGGCGTGTGTTGCAGCCGCTGGACTCCCTCCCTCCAAACACACATCGCCTCCCTCTGTGACAGTGACGCAAACACTCACAGCCATTTGTCATTTGAACGGTGCTTTTAAAGCGTGTGTTTTGTATCTGGGGCCTTCATCTCTGCATGACCTCTGAGGGTCTTCCTCACAGTGTTAGTGCTGTGGAGTAATATATATGCAAGAAGGTCTGTGCCACACAACAAGAAGAAGCTGCGACGAGCGGTCTGGAGGATGGATGGATGGATGGATGGATGGATGCAGTGCAGTACTTTGATTTGATTTCTCTCTGTCTACGCACGGGGTTAAACAGACGCGCGACGCTGAAGCATGTGCCGTTACATGGCGGCTAAAGCTACTGCCAGGCTAATCCTTTTTCTCTCAAAGTCAGGCGGATTATTATTTGAGGAATACTCCTTTGCCCTTCACACTTCACAGTGAAAGTCAGCGACCTAGCTGAGAGCATGGGCGGCAGGGGGTTCAGAGGGTGGGTGGGAGTGAAGGTGGAGGAAGGAAGAAGGAAGGGGGGAGATGGGGAGAGGGCTTAATTAGGCAAGATCACTCTTCATCGCCGCCTCAACCACCACCATCCCTAGTCCCTATACTATTCCCTTAGATCCCATCCACTTAATGTTCTGTGAAATCATATTCCACTCCCCAGAGAAGGGGGAGAAATCGGAACAATAAAATGACACATTTTAAAGAGAGGCAGCACCAGGGGGAAATAGACCGTTAGTGACACATGGAGGATGTTGTGGGCTGAGGGATAGCGAGCGCATCTGTCTGGCCCATTACAACAAACAGTACCAGAACCAAAATACAACAAACCAACCTAAGCCAGCTGACGTCAGCATCTACTAAGTGTCCATGTACAGTGGCGCAATACACAGTCACGTTGGTATGTTTGGCAATTCCCTGGTTGTCTACACAAACTGGTTATGAAATGTGATGTGAGTTTCATCAAAGTTACCACAGCTGTAAAAAACAACAACACTGTTTCTAAGCTGATGCAACGCAGCCAATGAAACATGCTCCTCAAACACAGAGCGATGTTGGAAACGCAACAGCAACAGTGATGTTGATCATAGGTTGAACCTCTGGCAGCAATAACCTTGACCTGCTCAGCATCCAAGACAAGACGAGCGTTTGGACTAGTCCTTCTGCGTTTTCGTGGCGTACAGTGTTTCAGATTGTTAAACAGAAGTTTGAACCATGGCTAAATCAAACTAAATAAAAATGAAGCCAGGCAAAAATATTTGATGTGCCCAAAGTGCCTTCAGCCATTTCAATAATTTATCTCGATTTTGTTTGCATGTGTCGTTTTGAGAACAGTGCAACAGCAAATTTGAGGTAAGCAGCTACATTGAATTCTCTCATAAACTGACCTTGTTACAAATTAAACCTAAGCTCCTTTAATGCCTTAATCAGGACTGTGTCGTTGTCCGTGTTTCTCTCAGCTCCATTTTAAATCGCCCACGGTCACCAAGGCTCACACCTGCAGAGCAGTCAACCTCTTCACTTACAGTATGAAGGTTGCATTGCTAACAGCAAACGCTTCTTTTTTTTCTGATGCAGAGAGGCAGTGAAGCAGACAGGTGGCCCAGCAGGCAGCAGGCAGCAGAGGCATCCAACAAAATGGAGGCAGTCAAATACAGAGCACCAACACGCAGACGGACGCAAGAGAGAGGGAGGCTGTCAGGGAAGACGAGAGAGAAAAGCTGGGCCAGCACATCGACACGAATACAAACAACGCGCACACTGGACAAACAGCTGGCCAGACAAAGACGGGCTAGTTGACACACTCACACACACTGAGAATGACAGATAAGAAGACGTGGAGGCAGGCGGGCGGGCAGGGTGGAGGAAACCCAGACATCACGATGGCAGGCGGACGGACCGACAGGCAGCAGGGACAGACCTGCCTGCCTCTCCACACCTCGAGGACACTTTGGCAGGAGGGAGAAGCTAATTCCCCCCTGCGTTCAGCCAGTCAGGGCCCTTCACAGGCAACGAGAGATGGAGAGACACAGAGAGAGGACGAGAGGGGTCCAGCATTTTCCAGCAGCCAGATATCATCTGGGTTTTTCATTAGGACACACGGCAGCATTATCACGCAGAACATCTGAATTTACCCCATCCCCTGCGCTTCTATCGCTCCCCTCCAATCGTTTCTAATGCACTCCGCCTCCCTCCTCCGTCGCCCTCTCCTCCTCACGTCTCTCTCTCAATCAGACAACCATTTTTATCCCTCAGACTCTTCCATTGTTCCCAGTTTTCACCTTTTAGTGTTTTGCGTGATTCCCCTCCTGCTTTTGTCCTTAATTCCTCTCTGATTTTAAGATCACTTCAGCTGTTCTTTCCAAACCACTGTCGGTCTAAATTCCCTGAGGTGAGAACTTGATAAACTCTAGTCTTTGGTTTGTTATGGGTTCTTAAAATAAAAATCCAGTTTGCATGACAGTGTCAATTGGATTTATATTAGAAGTAGACTTGATCCCTGCAGCTGTGCACACGGTTTGATGAGGTATAAAATTATTAAATGGCCAAACAGTACGTTTTTATTGACTGTTTATTGTGCGTCACTGTATGAGAGTGATGTGCATCTGCATTGTAATATCCCGCCTATTATGCGTCAGAGACGTGTTTGCTGCTTGAAGCGTGGTCTACTGTAGCTTCAGGATATGAGGCTGTTTGCTTTGTGCCTTTCTCATCACATGGATCTCCATATGTGCAGCGCTTCCCCTCTGCGGCAGTTTTGCCTGCTCGTGTTTCCCTCAGTAATTATACGCCTCTGATTAAGCGCTTGAGTGAATAATGCAGCCAGAGAAAGGAGTCCTCTCCAATGCCCGCGCGTTTCTTCTCCTTCCTGCGGTATATGTGCTGCGTGCTATGCCCGGGTCTCCCCACGCCGCGTGACCTGCGGGTGACGGGGAAACCTGCCACCAATATGCCCGGAACCCTCGACGTCAACGCGGCAGCATGAGCTAAAAATAGCCCTCCGCTGATAAATAATAAAGCCTCTCCCCATATGCCAGGCGTCCCTCCACGTTGTCCCTGCTTTCGGTCTGTGCAGCTTCATGGGGAGCATAAAGAAGTTTTAGGCCTTTTGTAAATGAAATAAGCCCCAAACTCAATGATACGAATGTGATGGTGAGTATGAATAAAACGGGCGAAACAAAGCTTTAACAAATAAATATAAGAACGTCTAATCTTTACTTTAATCCTATTAAATAAACAACACGCGTTACTTTACGTGACACCAGATGTGATGTGACGGCTGTGCGTTGTATTTCTAAATGTCTTTGTTCGTTCATTCTACAGGTTTGGGCTCATTGCTGACTCTGGTCAGCGTCGTATTATTCCTGTCATTTCCACTACACAGTCTGTAAACGCTGCGTGGTTTTTACTCCAGAGTATTCAACGCGGGTGCAGAAATCACGCCAAGTCAAAGAAAGCAGTACCGTCCTGTGCGGAGACACGACACGACGCTCCCTTCTCTGCGTTTCCTGGCTGTCTGGTCACGATTCAAAGCCCTCGCAGCGGGAAGCTTTGTGTTGATGCTGCTGCAGCTCAAGTCCGCATGGGAACCCCCCATGCAAACCCCCCCCCTCCTCTTCCTCCTCCCCTCTTCCACCCCCCCCCCCCCCTTCATCCCAGCTGCTCCTCTTCCTCCTCCTTCTGCTTCTCTTCTCCTTTTCTCCTCCACCCACGCACGGCTCTCCACGACCAAGAGTCTAAAAATAGCACCAGGAATCCCCGCATCAATTCAGAAGGAGGAGGGGGGGCGTCGGGTCATAAACCCCTCTTTCCAGCGCTTCTCTTGATTTGTCACGTCCTTTACTTTGAGACTTGCACCGAATCACATCTTCATTTATCGCCTTAACCGGACAAAAGCTGGAATTGTATCGATCACGCGTAGATCACGTTAAGCGATTCATTTCACGACACAGCGGTGAGGTTGAAATCTCACAAAACACAATGAATAAATAATAAAAAAAACAACAACAACAACAACGAGAAGCAGCACAGACCGGGGTTTCTCGGCGCGGGTGGAGAACGCGAGAAATACACGAGAAAAGCTGCAGCGGCCAATGTCTGTGATGAGCTGAGCACGTATTTCAGAGCGTGTGTTCCCCGTTAGTCTGTGCTACGAGCGACACAACTCTGCCATGACGGGGAGAGCCCCCGTTCTTAGGAGGAGACTATTGATTTCCCTGCTGTCATTTATAATTATCATTGATGTGTCTTCCGCAAGGAGAGAGCCCTGCAGCCTCCACCAGATGAAAGGTATGCCCTTTTCCTTCTTCCTCCTCTTCCTCCTCGCCTTTCAGTTCCTCCAGCATTAGTTAAATGAAGGGCGTGAGGAGATCACATGATCAAAGTGTTACTACGTGTAACTAACAAGCTTTCCAGCTCACTTGGTTTGCATTTAAACCGCTGCACCGCTTCCTGTTATCTTTTATGGCTGCATTTCACCTCAGAGAAGTAAATACATCATGTCAGTGTAGTGATTCCTCCCATTAGGTGCGTTTGGGTGGCTGCTTGTGCGTTGCTGTGTTTTTCGGCTGGTGTGAGTTTCACGTGTATTTTTCTTGCAATGGCTTTTGAAGGGTGCTTTGCGGGAGATGCGTTTTGTGTATCTCAGCCTGCTGGTGGGGAAAGTGGGGGGTCAGTTGGTCACCTCCTTTGTGTTTGCTGTGGCTCTGATGATGAGACAGGGGCCGAGTCTTTGAACCTTTGCATTAGTGATGAGCTTTCTCCTCTCTTTATGTCTCATCACCATATTTTACAACTGGACAAACTGAGCCTTTCTTGTCAAACGCTGTCCCCTCCGCCCACGCAGGTATGCGTGTGTTCACTCCCATGCACGTGGACTTACACAAAAATAATAATAACCAGCGTTACACCTAAATGCATGGGCCACATGCTCATCACACAGGACATTATAAATGGACCTTGCCCTGTTTTTTTCCTCTTTGTCTTTATCCTCTTCACTCCCTCTCATCGTCAGCTGCTTCATTTAATGTTCCTTGTGAACAGAGGCTGATGGTTGAACGCTTCTGGCCGTTCTGGCCGTTGGAGAAAACGACGCAGGTGTTTGTTGTTGCGAACCAGAAGGACGTCACAGACATCCAGCAGCAAACAAAACCCAGAGACGCGTTTGTCATCGATGCTTCAGCAGCTGGGTGGGAGCTGGTACCATGTGGAAACAAGTCTTTGAAAAAGCCTTAAACCAATCAGTGACTGTCCCCCTCAACGTTTTATATGATCATTTATAGAGACCATTACAGAATTACGCTGTACCTGTTCTTTATTTATGCAGACTGAGAAGGAGCATGTCAGCCGATATTTCAAAATCACTGTACTCGTACTTACCTTCTGCTGAACAGCGGCAAAACTGCTTAGTCATTTATGTATCCAGAGCAAATCTAACTAATGATCTGAGCAGTCAGAGATAAATCCCACCATTGGGTGCAGACCCTGCTGCTGTGGCTGGCAGCCTGTATCTCCCAAACGGGCTGTCTCAACTCTGCCCTCCGCATCATCTCACACCGGCGGCACCGGGCGTGCGATGATGCCATAGCCCAGGTTGAGTCACGACTCAGCCTTTATCTCGCAGGATCGTGGGTTGTTTATAATGTTTGAAGCGTATCTGTGATTACGCGGGCCAGCTGCATGAGTCCAGCGGTAGATATATATATATGTGTAGTCAGGACACGCACTTAATTCCATTTAAGCCACCGTTATGTTAGCTGTTATTCTTGTTAAGGGTTGTGGGAAGGCTGGAGCCACGACGCTCTTTGAACTGGTCACCAGTTGAAGACAGCACTGTCATGTCGAGACAAAGAACTATTCACACTCACTCTTACGCCTATGGACAGTTTTAGTCACCAATTAACCTAACAGCACGTCCTTGGACTGTGTGAGGAAGCCAGAGAGAAAACAGCCACACAGAAACGCACCAATCAATCTATTTGAACCCAGCTCCCCATAATACCAACCACTCCACCACGAGACTCTGCCGCCGCCTCTGTTCAGCAAAAATGTCGCCCTTAGCTTAGAAAAGGAGAAATACACCCTGGAGGGGCTTGAAATGCAAACTGCAGAAAGGATGATGTTGTAAATGTCTGATTCAATGGATGCAGGAACAGGCGGTGCAGGCTTGTGTGTTACAAAAGGCTGAGCTGAAGGAAGCAAATGCAGGTTGTGTTTCACTTTTACAAGGTCACAAACCTGACAATGAGCTGATGACTCCAAATGACCCTCAGGTCATTTCCGTTCTGTTAAAATGTGCCTGAATAAGACATGACGACCCTGTTGATTTAGTCACGTAAGCCATTATAATCATTTAGATCTTTATTTAAATCTGATGGACTTATAAAATTTAACTGAGTGAAATCTTAAGAGCAAGTAAAAAGCCCACAGAAGCATAAGTATGTGTAGAAGAAGAGATCAGCCAGAAACAGTTCTATGTTAAGACATTCAGCTAATCTCTGTCTGTGAGTAATTATATTTAGTTTACTTCACAGAACAACACATTTTCTGTTGTCCTCTTCTTTTCAATTGAACTCTTTTGATCTATTCTGTGTTGGTGCACCTGCTCTTTTTAGATATGTCTCATCCCGTCCTATTTCTTTCTTACACACACACACACGAGTGCGCGCACTATCAATGTCTCCCTGTCTTCCTCTCACACACAAATACTTCCACATCTCTCTGCTTCGCCTTGATTTTCTCTTTCTCTGTAATTACAGGCTTCTTGCTTCCTATGTTACGTGTCTCAGCCATTGGCCTCCTCCATGTTTCCTCCTCTACCATTTTAGTGTCACAGATCCTCCACTGCTTCTCCTTCCGGGAGCCAACGGGGACGGACACACACAATATGGGTTTTTAAGATGGCTGGACCAGCCAAGTTTGACGGCTGCATGGGACAAATCCAAGAGTTTGTTTTTTTTATTGCTAGAAAGAGGCTGTTTTAGTGAATTATTGGTTCTGGTAGTGGATGCGTATGTGAGCAAGAGATGGAGGATGAAGAGGGAACAAGGCAAGACAGAGGGAGAAAATGTGCTTTGGCTTCCATGAAAGGCTGGTGAATGAGTGTTTATGTGTGACCAGGAGTTGTAAAGTGTAATTCAATTATTCATGTGGAAGCAGTAACATGGCTTCTCAAACTAGCCAATGAAACTCCATCTTGTCAAGGAACTCACACAGGTCACAGCAACCAATTACTTAATGAAAATGATCAGGTTTCCAATGCAACCCTGCCCCAAATTCCTGCAGTATGTCACGTATCTATAAAGCAGCGAGTACCCCAGCTTTCTTCCAGTGGTTAGGCAAAGTGTGCCACCGCTGCAGTCTTTAGAGCCATCAAAACTCCAAAAGGCTGAGGCAGCTTTGGGGCAAGGATTATTACTTATTAAGAATGGCTAATGTATGATGTAAAAGTTGGCTTCTCCTCCCCTACTGCCTTTTTGGCTCAGTCTCAACTTGCCTGAATTTTGTGCTTTGCAAGTCGTTTATACTTATAAGTCTGTCTGCATGTGTTTTAACAGAATACTCAGATAGCGACGTGCTAAAAGAGTTTCAGGCCTCCCCATTTCTTCATGTTGGCAAAAGGAAACATTCTCGATTTGCTTTTTAAATCAGACTTGATGCTGTGACAGCAGGACCTCAGTGAGAACAAGCAACGTGACATCCTGAGCTGTCGTGTGATTGTGAAAATTGTTATATTTTTGTGAGATCTAACACCTTATGCTGAACCAATGTCACTAAGACTCCCTCGGTAGTTTAGTTACGCGCTGCCTGTTGTTTGCATGTTGATGAAGGGCCTGTGAGTCCGGCTTTTAAAAGCCATGAACCATCATGACCCGAGAGGCTCGAAATAAAGTTTAAAAAAGGGGCAGAACGACATCTTCCGTGTGTGTGGATGACTGAATAACCCTCACAGGCACATTCCTCGAGCATTGCTGACAGGCATCTGCTCGTCCTTTGGCTACTAGACACCGCAACAGACGCCGTTTTAGTGCTGCGCGTCCTCGCTGCCTCAGCACCACGGACAGCGCCGTCTGCGTCCAGCCCCGCTCTGTCTTCATCAGCGCTGTGACAGTAAAACCTTTCCCGTGTTTTACCGAGAGCCTGCAACAGCGATCAGCGGCTCACACACACACACACACACACACACACACACACACACCAGCCTGTGAAGCGTGTGCAGGCTCCGCATGCAGCGCCAATCCTCAATATTTCTGTTGGTAATACAAAACCACGCATTTTCTGTTCAATTATTAAATAGCAGGCAGCGAGGCTCGGGGTGTGTTGCATGAGGTAATCGTCAAAGCTTTGTTTAGCCCATTGCGTGATTTCACTGGACCAACAAGTGGAAATGTGTTGAAAGTAGAGAGTGTGTGCGTCTTTAGTCATGGTTTTTGAAAACGCTCACAGTCAACAACAGGATCGGCGAGAACTGATGATAAATCACACTGACGTTCTGGGCATATCTGGGCAAAGCTAGTGTTTGACAGGCCTATGGATCTGTTTGGGTGACGTAGCAGTAAAAGTGATTTCTGATTGTGGTTATGGCAACGTTGACAAAGTCGATCTATTGGGTCCACAGTGGATTAAGATGATCGACCATGTGAGCAAGATTTAAACACCTTTCTGCATCTCGGTCGTCCTGTTCTGGTAGTATCACCCTTAAGGAGCGATCGATCCGCTGCAACCTGTGCGCATAGCAGGCAATGAAGCGATATTCAGTCGAAGGAGGTGTTTTGGCTCTACAGTGACGTTTTAAGGCAGGTCTTGGTCAAACCTACCAATGATAGAAGTCGGTCCTATTCTGCTGGGACTGATCGCAATGAACGGGTGTCGGAGCTCTGTACGGCAAAGGAGCAACCACAGCGAGACGAGGCGATCAGGGGGATGCGGCATCGGTACGCGGGAGCTGTCCATCAGCACCAAGTCCCTGACGAAAAGCAAGGAAGCAGCGCGCACAGCCGAGACCCAGTCGCTCCTGTTTTCAGCCTCCCGCCCCCGCCCTCTTCTCACCACCGAGACCGCACTTCGACCACCGCCGCTCACCGCCAGAGCCTCCAGGAGCTCCCCTGTCTGAGCCAGCCCTCCCGGAGACCCGTACACAGCGGCGACCCTCTACCTCTGGCGAGCTACGACACCGCCCAGCGACCGTCACACCGAGGCAGTGAACCCAACACCGGGCAGCCGGCGCACCTTCAGCAGGATCTCTGGGCCCCGGCCGACACCGGCTCTAAGCAGCAGCAGCAGCCGCCGCAGTCGGAGAAGCAGCCTGTTTTTCCGAGCTGCCACTGCAGTTTTTCCAAGCGGGAGGCGAGCCTTTCTCAAAATCAGCACCATCCTGTCGATTCTCTTCCACCGCAGCCCTCCCCATTATTTCCGCCGCCTATACCACCTCCACCAACATCGTCCTCCTCCTCTCTGCTGTTTTCCCGGGAATCTAAAAGAGGGGATCATCTCCGAAGCTGTGCCAATAATTACCAACAGGCAAGCATCGTGGAACGCTGCAGGGGAGGAGGAGAAGCAGGAGGGCACCGAGACCACAGGCAGTTGTTGCAGCAACAGCAGCAACAGCACAGTCATTTAAGACTCCAACAGAGGGACCCCTCCCCTGAAGGATTCCGTGTAAACTCACTGAAAGGACGCTCTTTAAATGTATGTGAGTCAACCGAGGCTAACAGCAGAGCAAACCAGTGTCAGGCTCAGGACCTGCAGCAGCAACAGATTCCCCAATTGCGAGCGCAGCAACAGCTACTGGTGGGGAGCAGTTTGCCTATCAACTATTGCGCCAGCGCCTCAGGAGAGCTATGTAGGACTCACCAGGCTCCACTGCTGCAACAGCCAGAGCAGCAGCAGCAGCAGCAACCGCAGCAGCAGCAGCAGCAGCAGCAGCAGCAGCAGCAAGGCGCACTGGGGCTCTGTCCCCAGCGTCCGCAGCACTGTGAACAAGACCGCAATAAGTCTGGCAGAATCACCGCGCAGGGCGACCGGGCTCCGCACAGCCGCGACTGCCGCGTAACCCCCCCGGTAACACAACAGGCACACGCGGGGAACTCGTCTGCGACTGGCAGCAACAGCAGCAAACAGAGCCCCAACTACGGCTCGAGCTATCACCTGTGGCCAGAGAGCCCGCATAAAGGAGACGAGAGGATACGCATCGACCTCCATAAGGTAGATTTGGCTCATTTTCTCTCACAGGCTGGTAACAGATCAGCCCCTAACTCCAAAACAAACTGTATGTCTTTTCACTGGGTGACCACGCCTGTCATATGATTTTCATAAAGCACAATCACCCATATGTGTCATGTGCGCGCACCCCTTTATGCATGTGACGTTTCGGCTGTCATTCACCCGTAGACAGGTTTAAACCCGATTTAACGTGACGCTACTTATCTAACCTACCAGGTCTAATGGGCCACACGCGCATACATGCGCAAGACCGCGATGTACACACACACACACACACACACACACACACACACACACACGCAAGCATGCGTGCGTGTGCGCGGTACACACACCTGTTCCATGTTGCGGCGTTGTTATGGGTAGGCCACCGAAAATATTCAAATGTCGCTCGCTGGCAGCTGAATTAGAAACAAAGCGTCTGTTGTTTCCACAGAACAGAGAGATATTATATCACTGTGGCTTGTAGACACCGTTTCTGATACAATGGCTCGCTTTATATTATCAGGCCTGTACCTGTCAGCGTGAACAGCTGCTGCACAACATAGCGAAACTGACTTCACATAGTATGTAACGCTTGGATGACTGGTCTGTGCATAAAAGCCCAAGACTATTAATTCTCATCGATTTTCATAATATGTGCATAAAATAAAGATGGACTAATGTGATGTTATGGCAATAAAAGTAGCGATCAAGGGCTTATTAAAAGCCTTCACAATGTGTGAGGACACAATGTCGAGCTAGGGTCATAAAATAAGGTAAAGGATGTGCACACGGGCCTGTGTGTGTCAGTTAGACTAGAAAAACAAGGACACAATTAATGAGCTTGAGGGCATTTTAGAAAGTGTGATTCTGATGTATCAAATCTAATGCGACTCATTATACAGGACTTGGATTAATTTGCAGTGCCAGTGTCACTATAAGAATTCTTGGATGATCCTATAGAAAAACTCCAGCTGATTTCTATTAATATTCAGTCGAGTCTTCCCACTGTTTTTGTTTATCCTCTCCCCACACCGCGTCTTCATTTCAGAGCATAGGGGAGAGAACAGAACTGGAGGCGCTGATGAGGGTGCAGCGTCAAAGTACGAGCACCCGACTCCTTTTTAAAATGCTAAAACTGTTTCCAGCCGCTGAGCTGGCACCAGTAGCAAAAGGTGGTACATCGAACCACCTTGACATGACTGTTCTGAACTTGGCTCAGTTTTGGGGCATCAGCAGAACAGAGAAATGACCAAGTGACTGAGGGGGAAGTAAACTTTTTTCTTGAAGTTGCCGCTATTGTGTTCCAACACACACAGATTAGTGCTTGCAGTTGCATTGCTGTTCATGTGAAGGCACAGTGGGTCACTTGGTACCTAACAGACAGAACACGCATGATGATTCATTGTCTTCCTGCTGCCATTGAACCATAGAGGCAAAGTTTAAAGCTAGTTACCAACAAGTAACTAAGAATAAATTCAGTTATCGTTAGTCATCATAAGTACTGAATGGTCTTATTCCACCCAACACTCGGAATTTGTCATTTGTAATAGTAACATAACGATGATTCTTGGCTCTGTTTAACGACTCTGATGGCTAAAGTGAAAGGTCTGAGATATGAAACAGAAAAACATCAGCACTTCTAGATATTGGAACAATATAAAGCAGTCAGTCTCCAATACAACCTTCTTAGTGGTAAAATAACCACAATAGTGATGCCACTTGTTTTACAGTGAGTTACTAGTAGTAGTAGTGCAGTTTAGTTGCTCCACACTGTTACCTAATCCCATTATTAATCATGAGACTGGAAATCTGAAAGAAAACAATCAGCAAAAAACAACACCAGTCGTTGACCTGAAGTACTTTGATACAAATACATGTGCAAATCTATTTGTTAATATTTGTGGGATCGCGGTTACGTATTGACTCCCCTTTAATGAGACACTATCTCGGCTCCTATTTGAAATCCCTTAAACAAAACACTTGTGACAGAACAAGCCCGATAAAGTGTATACAATTACAGTATCCTGCTGCACACCCTGAAACTCTATAGCCAGCCCACTGAACGGGTGGCAGCTAGTACGGTAGCGTGTCCAGCCTCAGCAGCATTGTGCTTTGAACGGTGCATTGCTGCTTCTATTGTGGTGGGTTGTGTAAGTACTCTAACGCTCGCCACTTACTGCTATGGCGATATCCTCTGCAGGGACACTGTAGTACACAAACACTGGTTTCTCCTGTTCGACGAGATGCATTTTTATGGATACGTGGAATCAAAGTTAAGTAAAAAGAAAAAAAAAAAAGGCGTTTAATACGAGGAGGAAAGTAATGATCACAAAAAGTAAAATAGGGAATGTAGTGACTTTAAAATTTAGATTGATGTGATTTGAAGCGAAGGGAATCAGTAGATGCTGAGTAGGTGCTTTCATACGTGCAGCTAACAAAAATAGTCAATGAAGTCCAACTTCCACAAAGCATAAGATGTCTGATTAACAATATGAGGGGGACTATATCCTATGTTTGACGTTTGCATAATCACAGTTTATTAGTTCCTAAACAGATTCAAGACAAACATACGTTGAAAAGGAAACATAAATATTCATGGCTGGTTCATCTCCTGCCACATCACCCGTGTGCCTGCCCACCCTGCTGGAGAACATAAGGTTGTATGTGTCACTGCAGAATGGATGGCAAGAAAGAGGAAGAGAGCTATTACAGTAAAGCCTTTTGTGCCGCTTCTGCCAAGCCGCAGTCCACCACGCGCATAATCGCCCTATATGATCTAGAAAAGGTCAACACGGTATACTTCAAAGTGGCACTTGCAACCAACTTAGTGTCTTTTTGAGGCTGTCTGAAGGATTTAGCATTTAGCTTCTGTTTGGGTGTAAATGATTCGTTGTTTCCCACACGTCACACGGTGCAGTTCTCCTCTTTAATAGTTAAATGTCAACACTTTTTCAGCTTTCATTCATTTAAAGCTTCTCTTTTTGATCCTTCTCTCGTTTCCACGTTTTCTAATGACTGTAATCATTCCTGTGCACATGCTTATTTGCCTTCCTCTGGTCTAAATCAAGCCCAACGCTCAGGTTGGCTGCGCTGCCTGCTCTGGTTTTTAACAGCAGTTCATCTTATCAGTTGTGTATTTGTGTTGGATTTGTGCTAATGCTGAGGTAACGTTAAATACAGGAGTTCAGAACAATTGATGTCGACAGATCTGCTTACAGTGTTATGATTTACTCGTAGGCTTACGCCAGGAGAACATTACGCTGATTTAAACTTTCTCTATCGGTCATCTCTCAGCTGCTGCTGTGTTTTGTCTCATTAAGCGTCCGCGTTTCCACTGCCTTCTGCAGCCAGCACCTTGAAAGTAAACACTCCGCTGAACAATTAAATGTCAGATCCTAGTTCACATCCTGTGTGACGAAGGACTGGCACCGCTATAGATCTCTGATAACTCTCATTCAAGTGGAAGCCTCCTAGTTTTGGCTACAGATGGTAACAAACAGGCCGTAAGTATTAACATAAATCTCCTTTAATAATTGATTGCTGTTTCCTCGTTTCATTTTTTATCTTTTTGGTCCACTGTTTAAGTGCTGCTCTGCGCTACTGCTCTGAAATATACAGTATTTGTGTTTCCATGCGTGTTGCTATGGAGAGATCAGCCTGCTATTGTGTAGCAGTTTCTCTCATGGGGGTTTTGAGTTTGGTCAAGGAATCATGTGCGGAACAAGATTCTGTTTAGTATTTGTGATTCCTTTTTACACTGGCTTTTAACACACACACACCCACACACACACACACACACACACTGTAGGGGAGCCCACACAAACACTGATATTACTCTAAGTGGTGTTCAAATAGTGCTCCACTTGATATAGTTCATTCGCTTTGCGTTTCATTTGAGTGAGCCTGCACAAGGAGAGGTGTATTGAATTACTTGCAGTCCAGTTGAACACAAAGAGTGGAAAGAACGTGTGATTGGGGTTTCCTCAGTGCGCGTCGCCGCTCGCTCGCTGCCTCCACGCGCAGAGTCTCAGCATGGCAGACGCTTCAGGTCTGCCAGCAGTCAGTGCAATTTGTAACTTGACTACTCAACCTCGTGTGATGTTTTGCTTTTATAATGTGTGTTGTAACTTACAATTTGCTCTGTGGCGAGCCAAGTCCCTAGCCCCGCGGCTTTCTGCTTAATAAACGGCCGCCGCTCATTTATGTGGCAATTCTTGTGAGATGCTAGCCAAGCGATGGCGGGCATATAATGTATCACAGCAATGCATATGCTTTATGGCTAATTAGGTTATTGATCTGAGGCGGTTCCTGCGGTAGGGCACACGCACTACACTACAGGCTGTGTGTGTATGAGTAACGCAGCTGCAAGCAGACATTTGTCATTCATTACAGTGATTCAGACGGTAATGGCGTCCGCCTGCATGGGTGTGTGTGTGTGTGATCGTGTGAGCTCGCTGATCCATTTCAGTGTTGCTGCTTTACATGTCAGTTAAACAGTTTTTGGTATGACTGCAGGGTGCAGCAGTGAGACTACTCGCACTCTCCACTAACTAACTATTGTCTTGCTTGTTGTGACATTTCATACACCGTGTTTGTCTTGTGTGTTACGGCTGTGCGTGTAAACGCGTGCGTGCGTGTCCAGTACTTGATGAGTCCCCTGTGCTTCCCCCTGAAACGCTCTTCTCATCAGGTCTGCATGTCCCCCAGGTCAGACTTTGACTTGAGCTCCCGTGCTTTTTAATTTACAGCACGATACACAGCCGTCGAACCGCAGCCACATAGACTTTTATAAAAACTAAACCAGCCTACGTGGGAAACAACGAGCCCTGTTCACGTGTACTATGTGTGGCCCATACGTTCAGATGACTGGGTGCTATCGAGGCTCTTCGCCAACACACGAGCTTTACACATCAACACAGAAGACAAGCTCATTTAGGCGGCTTTCATTTAGCGTTGTCAGTGTTTCTCCTCCCCCTCATCTTCCCTTTCTTACCTCAAATCACCTGCAGTGGCACCGGAATATAGAGCTATGACAGATACAACATAGCAGCAGTTGAAGGTGTCAGGGGTTGAGCGAAGGGGCTGAGGGCCGGCGGCAGAAAAGCGTCTGTTTAGTATGTGTGTGTACAGTATGTTCTTCTGCATGTGTTTCCTTCCTTTGTACCTTTATTGTGTGAGGGAAAGCGGTGGAGTGAGTGAAGGAGTGGGAGGATAGCGCTAGTATATCATTATCATGTCTTGTCCTCAGATAGTGGGGGGGGTCACATTTTTTGCTTTGAGTCATATGGAGCAGCCTCCAGCTCAGGAATCCTCCACTGTGGTCTCCTCTAAGAATCATTTCCAGGCTCTGGGCTTCATTCTGAATCTGTAGCCCTTTTTTGAATGTTCACACTGAATGATAGCGTCTCTCCTCCTCTCTCCCTCCCTCCGCCTGTGTTTTCCTCTCGCTCCTGGTAGTGGTTTCTATGGCGCTGGACTCTAGGTCCTACACAGCAGCTCCAGCTCCCATTATCGACCTCCCTCCGCCTGTTAACCCCTTAATGGGCCGGTGGTCTACGCGCTTTGCCTTTGTCGCTGCTGTTTTCTCTTTAACCCCTTCACAATGAAAGCTGGCTTCCACGTCCCCGTTTTAGTCTTGACGAGTCCGTTTTTTTTTTCATCTCTCATATCATAAAAAAAGCCTTTTAAAATAGAATCAATTTACACTAAAGAACCCAGGGGGAATTAAAAACTGCACCACTTAATATCGTGACCAATGAAAAAAAAACATGGGAATCTGGAGCTTGGGGCTGTTAGTGCAAATTCCCAGAACTTTTTCACAGCTTTTTTTACAGCTTGACTGTAGCTGCAGTCGTCTTGTGCAGCGGCCACAGCGTACTGTACTGCGCCGCACGTGTGAGAGGGTGTGTTTCAGTTTCTCTGGACGCGTCTTTAGATGAATACAAATGTGCTGCTCTCCGTCCCGGCCTCTGTTTCACTTCACCAGAGAAAAAAGGGGGTTCAGAGCCAGATAAGGATATTCAATTAGCCTGAGTCTATAGAAGCAGCAGCCAGAACACGCTGAAGCCAAGTGACATATGGTAAGGGCCCTCTCTGTTAGAGTGGAGGAGCTATGACACCTGATATCTGCTCATTTAATCTTGTCACTGTTTTGGTGATTGTGCTTTTGCAACGTCAAGCGAACGCTGCCTGCTTCAGTCGGTATCGTTTCCCCCTTTTTCAGCAGTGAGGCCCACAAATACACAACATGTCTAGAGTCAGGGAAAACCTGAACGCGTAAGAGATTAACTCCATCGTATCAATGAAACTTTGTGTTTAACCTCCATTAAGATTATTTAGTAGTATTTAAAGTTGATTTAAACCCCCTAAGACCTGGCTGAGGAATCACTTTGCCTCCCCCGTCTCTCGCTATTCCTCTCCCTCTCCTGTCCTCTAGCTTCTCCTGTTGGCTTGTGTCCTTCTCTCATCATAAATCTCAAGCAAGATGTTTCCAGGCAACTCTCCAGTCAATCTTTACTGAGTTTGTTTCGCTATCGATCTGTCCTGTGCTATAGGTTGTCCTGGCTCCTCTCAGCTATTGATGTTTTTGCCTCGGGGAAAGAAAGAAACTGCCTGGGCCTGAATTTACAGAGGGCTCGTTTTCAAATGACTTACAATCACCTCACAATAAAAATAGAAGTTGTCAGGCGGTGACATTTATACATTGACGCTGTTGTGGGGTCTCACAGAAGTGACTGTAGTTTGATGAGACGTAAAGATTGCGTAGTGCTGCATATGGGGCACTTAAGGGTGATAATCTGAGGGGAATATACGGCCACTGTGGTCCTGTTGGGTCGTCAAACAGCCACCAAGGGAACAGTCACCAGATGAAGATGGTTTAGCCTCCTGGGTCCTCAGAGAGTTAGACAGAGTTCAGACTTTTGAGGTTTGATACATCTGGCTTTGTGCCTGTTTGTGTGTCTGCCTGCAGCCGCCATTGGTCATTTTGATTGGTGGATTTTTCAATTATGTAATGTTACACTTCACTCTCCTACACACTGTTCATCTGTACATCTAACACAACCTGAGTGTCTAAGCTTTTGTTGCATTCTGGTGAAGAATATCATTGATGTGAGGTCGCAGTAATATTGACCTTTGAACTTTGGCCAGAATGTTTCTCTTTCTGTTTATGGTTATCAAACAGAATTATGAATACTTATCAGTGATTGACATCATCAGGGTCAAAATTCAGTTAACCATTTTCCAAGATCAGCCCATCCTTTCTGTCCCTGATCTACAAATGTAGGTTTTTACACCCCCTCCTTTAATTTGCTGGAAATTAAAACGCTCCTAATGAGGCACTGAGTGTCCCGTGGGTAAAGTAACCCCCCTTCAGCTCTAACCCCAATCTCCCCAGGACCCAGTTTAGAAGACACACACACATGCGAGCACACGTGAAGTAACCTTGCTGGGTCCTAATTATAGTGGCATGATGTCTCTGTTGAACACTGCACATTATTAGTCCTAACAATAACATATTCCCACAGGCGTGCTCCCCTGTCCTCCTTCTCTGTGGAGGTTTTGTCTTGTTTTTGGCTACTTCTTCCATTTAATGTCTAATTGGAGAGTGAAAGACAGTGGGACCATCGGGGAGACTGGGCTCCATGCGAAGCCAAGTTTTTCATTTATCAAGCCACAATCATTTTCACAACAGCTCGTGTGGGTAATGTTCTCACGGGGATTCTGACACAGAATTAGATGTGACATCTTTCCTTTACACTTCTGTAGCATCTGTTAGTAGCAGCCACAACCCTGCTTCTGTCATGATCAGTTAGTGTGTTGAAGGGAGCCTCATGCACACTGAAGGAAATGTACGCGTTTCGGCGCGTGACCGAAGAAGATGGTAAAACGATCGCATTGTATGTTCTAATGCTGTTGTTGATGTGATTGCTGTGCTGTTCTCAGTGCAGATAAAACACACAGTTTGCAGCTTTTGTTTTCTTTTTGCGTCTTATTGTCGGTTGCTGTGTGTGCTTGTCATCCCGGGACTCCCACGAGGACATGGACACTACACAGTGCAGCAGACACCGACCACTTGCCACTAATTGGCCGAACTAAATGACAGTAACATTGTAAGGCAGTGATGTTTCCATTGCCTTAACCGTGTGCTTTGAGTCACCTAAACGTAACAATAAAAAGGTGAATTATTCATGAGCTGCTGGGAATAGATATTGTTGGGAAAATAATAAAAAAACAAGCCTAATGCCAGAGCATTTCCTTCACAATGTTTACAAAATCCAATAAGTTAGGAGCAATAGCTAAAAGCGGACCCAGCTGAGTTACACATCTATAAATAAAGTCTCACAACCAATCCTTGCTTTGCACTAATGACAATGTTCAGTGTTTGTAGAGAGGCCGCAGCAGTGAGACTGTACAGAGAGACTGTCCCTTATTTAGCTTAGCCTCAAATAGAAACGGACAAAATGCAGTGTAACACAAAAAGACAGAAAGAAATGTTCACACAGAAATCTGACAGTGAGACAATGATGCACTGTAGCAGTGATCGACTGCATTAGTGAACTGTGTGTAAGCAATTAACTACCAACTGGGTGTATTTGCTAATTTACATTAATGAATAGATTAAAAAAACAACCAACTCACTCTTAAAAAACGTGGGTCGGAATATTATTGTAACATTATTTGATTATGTCATTTGATTTGATTATGAGATGTGTAAATGTGGCTGTTAAGGCCAAACCGACCACAGCTTTGCACAGTATGTCCACTATGCACTACATACACACATCTGAAATCATATAGAAATATTAATAAACATATGAAGTTCATATGAATAATCACAGCGTCATCCATACGCTCAGTGACTGTGCGTCAGCATATTGCGAACAAAGTTGTTTGAGTACTTTTATTCTCCGGCTGCCACTTCAATCCCCAGGACTGTCATGTCTTTGTGAAACACTTTTAAACTTATCCCACAGAAGCAGCCATTATTTAAGAGCAGACGTCCCTACAGACGTATAAGAACATTAAGTATGGGGCCATAACACTGGGCCACAGAGACTCACCCTTTCTGCTACTGCAAAAATAAAACTCTGAGTTTAAAAATGACAGTTTTTTAATTCACAGACTGTTTTCATTCCTGGGAGATCGTATAAATGTCTGCGCTATTCATTTTTGAACATTTGAAGCTCTAACAAGACTCTACATGAAATATATATTGTTTATTCCACACAGAGAGTTCTGACGGAGGAGCTTCCTTCGTGAACGCAGGTCTGCAGCCTCTGGTTTTCCTCTGTCCTTCCCGGCGCTGAGTAATGATCCACATGCTGGTCAGGGATGGACGGAGGAGCCCTGATGCCTGCTGGCCTGTCAGAGAAATGTGACAGCGTCTAGTGCGCAGGGACAAACTAGAGAGTGTAGCCTGCAGCTCTCAATCACTCCAGGGGCTGGCACGGACACCCACAGGGAGCTGTCTTCTCCTCTTTCATTTATCTCTTTCTCTTTCAACCCCTCTATCTTTCATATTCCCTCAGTTTCCAGGTCCTTGCCTTAGTTTGTCGCTTTCCCCTTCTCTTCTTTGCCTCTTGTTGCGATCCCCCTTTCGTGTCATCCTTGTCGACATCTGTCTCCTGTTTGCAGATTTTACACATACACGTGGATCTTGTCAAACAATTCCTCCTCATGCTTGTTTCGCTGCTGTCTGCATCAGTATCCGACCTAATCCAGGCATGGCTCAGCCTTCGTATTGCTCATATTCACAAACACGCGCAAAATTGGTCACGTTTGATTTCATAATGCACATTTCCTTCAGTACTGCAGCACTAAACAATTAGGATTTTGTTTTCTTTATTAGATTTGAGCCGGCTGCAGAAAAAGACGAGGGCTAGAACTAGAGCAGCGGCAGAGAGTTGCCTTCATTTAAGCTGTTCTGCACTAAAGCTTTTCAATTTGATTGTGAGGCTCCATTTCTTAGAGCCTGGACGTCACGTCATTCAGAATGAAACCGAGCCGTTGGTTGACTGGACCGGCGGCCGTCTGGGGCCACGCAGGCCCCCTGTTTTGACTGAAATATGAAGGGGAAATATGAAGACAGTCAGTAGCTAACTGGGTGAGCGTATGGGTGAGCGAGTGAGACTTTGAAGTGGGAGGACTGCAGCGGCTATGCAGGACTGGTTCTACAGCCATGCTTTGTAGTGTTTTGTACAAACCTACAAACAATCTCTCTCTGTTCACGCAAACTGACGGACGGGACCTTTGTCCATCTGTAGGTCTGTGCTGACCTGGTTCGCTGTTGAACGCTTACCAGGAACAGGTAACTAAAGCTGAGGATGTAACACCAATCCCCTCCTTGGAGCAACACTTCCTGCCACGCTCTCCTTTTACGTATCGGACTCCAGTCTTATCCCGTGGCTGTCACAACATGGCTTACCTCAGAATTATCCTCATGTAATTGGTTACTGGAAACCGAGTTAAGGGTGCGTTATCTTGTGGAAAGTCTTTTTTCTTTCATTCTTTCATTTGCAAGAAAACTGAACTGTGATTCTTTAGACATCTTTATTCTTTATTATATTAAAGTAAATTCAGTGTGATGTTTGGTTTTGACATATGACCTGAAGTCAAGTTCATGCATTTCTGTGAATGGTGGCTTGTGACACTTCTCCTCCTGCCTCTGTGGATATTGTTGTTGCTGTTTTGGGGGGTTTCTTCAGAGCTTTCACAAAGCTTCTGCCATCAGCTGTTGTTTGCCCTGGCTGAGCTGTTGCTCAGTACACCGGCAGTTTCCTTCCTTCACAAGACATTTCAGATTGTTTCTACTGTAGACAGCTCGAGTTTCCACATCCAATAATGCACATTCCTTCAATACATGCCTTCGAATCAAAGAGAACTGTATGAGTATTAAAATATTATAACCTTTATTTAATTGGATGAATTTGTAAACAACCAAGCTGGAAGCGTTGCAGTGTTTGGTTTGGTTTTTTATTTTACTGCAGGAGAGATCTGTCGATAATCTACAGCTTCACTTGCTCTGAGGTCAGAGGTTACTGTGATCAATGAATCCACACCCTGAGCAAATACAAAGATTGATTTTTGCTATTTGACTGGCTGTTATATCTTAACTTGCTTAACTTTATATTAAGCCTGGTGACACCGACAAATGTCATACAGCACATGCCACGCAGCTGAGTGTACAGTGCCGTGAAATGTAAATATACCGCAGAAAGCTACTGTAGGCAAATATCTAGGACAAACATCAACAAGCCGTCCTGACTGTGACTAAACTATCAGTTCAGAGCAGGACTTCAGAGGGTTTTCCTTCCTACTGTACAAAAAACAACAATGTGGTGTGATCTTAAAATCCAAATTAACAATAATGGTTTGTTGGTGCTTTGTCCCAGTTACAGAGAAGAACACATTAAAGAGACAGATTCATCTACTCTAGATCTTTACACGCACACACAAAAACCAAAAGCAATGAATTAAGACACTGAAGACTAGAGGAATATTCACCTGGGTTTATTAACAATATGTCAGTTCATTCCAAAGCCATGCGCTGACTATCACAACATGTTTCAGAGTGATTTGGTGCGTTTGGTGCTTGGACTCTTCTCTTAATCATCCTCTCATATTTGCTTCTTGCTCTGTGGTATCTTTGACAGGATTTTGTGTTTTTGAGTTATTTCTGTTGAGGAAAAAAAGAATCCGAGGCAAAGGCAGGTCTGCGTCAAACTTTAGTTATGTTTGCATGGCGGGGAAATAATTAAATATGTAGTGACTCTAATTCTTGCTGTCAGTGAGCTGTAAATTGCCAGAATTCACCTTTTGCAAAATAGATAAAAGCAGCAACAAGACACTTTATTCCACTCAGTGTCTGAAAGAACATTATTTTATTTAATTCAACTCAAATTAAAGTTGGAAAATTCAGCACTCCCTGTGCTATTTTTACCCGCTCGCAGAGAACAATCTCTTTACCACTGCTGGCATATCAGCATCTACAGTATTTCCTGTCATTCAAAACCTAAAGTTCACTCACGACACAGTCTACAAAAATGTAGAGGGGCCCTAATGGCACAGATTAAAAAGCAATTTAATACAGAAAAGGGGATTAGAAACACTATGGGCTGCACTAATCCTTAACCTTTAGTCCTGTTCTCATGGAGCCACAATATGTGCAAGCTGATAGCATCACAGGAGCGGAGTTAGTAAATTTCCATTAAGGCTGCCCTTCTTTATTCCCACCAGCACATTTAAAAGCATTAGGCATGCTTTGTCAAGGCTAATAAAGAGGGCCAGCAGTGCTAGCACACACCCGCGACTTGTTTTGGGAAAGGCACTGTTCCATGTGAAGTTTTCATAACCCATTATGATAATCTGCCGAGTCTCTGAAGGGCAGGGGAGAGACGGGCAGTTAGATGCTTCCAGGGTGACTCTGCTCTGCTCCAGCCCGGACAGGAACTGTCGTATCCGCCAAGACGGGCAGACATTACAACACAAGACAGAAGACTCCATGACACTAAGCTGGAAAACTAAAATGTGCATGTGATTAAATAAATCTTTCTCATCTCATTTTAATCAAACACCCCTGTGTTTATATAAAAGCATCATTATTATTTTAGCTGGTCCGCGAGTCACCTTTAAACACCACAGGCACGACATGTACAGTAAACCGTGTTGAAAAAGAAGCCGTTTGTCTCGTTTATCCTGAAATAGCGGGAATCCTGCGTCTTTGAAGAACTTCCATCTTCCTCCTCGACGCTCCGTTGGGCTGCTCATCTCTGCACGGGAAGAGTGTTTCTCTGACAAGAAACAGGGTCACGTAGGGCATTAATCATTCATATCTAAATTTGTGCAGTGCAAAGATTCAATTTTCTGCACTTTGTAGGGTCCGCTATTGGTTATGTGGTTTTATTTATACCTCAAAGAGCATTTATTATTTATTTGTTTTCATGCCATCCAGTTTTGAAGACATTTCCTTTAAGGTATGAAACAGTCAAATCCTGAAGAACACACAGACATGTGTCTTAGCTGGTGTAGCTGCGCTGTATTTATTATGGCATCTATTAGTGAGTGAGGGGACATTTTGGGTTCTTGCTGTGTTTGGCCACATTTCATGGAGAAAACTAAAAACTGTTCTGCCAGCTCCTTCGCTCTCTCTGCCCTCTCCACAGCCACAGAGATGCAACTCCCACATCAATGCTCTATTTAAAGTCCAACCCTGTCTCTTCAACCTACTGTCAGTTTTTGCACCTCCTTGTATTTATTGACTCGCCCTGTTGTGATAGTATTGCGCTCATCACTGTCCTTGCCGTCCGCAGGCCACATCTGAGCAGAAGAAGCCGAGCCATGCTGGATCCAAGCCCTCCCTCTCCGAGAGCAGCGGCCGACTCCCTCAGATAGCCATGAACACCTGCAAGTACAATGGCGGAGTGGTGAGACCACTGGTGGGCAGCCTGGCGTCCTCGTCGCGCCGCAACCTCGCGGAGCTCGACTCGGAGACGCAGCCCTTGCAGACGCTGCACAGCTCCGGCCTGGAGGTGGTGGTGTCCAAGGGCAACGGCGGAGAGGACCCCAGCAAGGCGTCCAACGAGAGCCTGGTCAGGGAGGGCAGCGGGCGCAGCGGAGGACGGGCGCCGCAGAAGAAGAACAGGGACATTGGCTACAAGCTCGGCCACCGGAGGGCGCTGTTTGAGAAGCGGAAGCGGCTCAGCGACTACGCGCTCATCTTCGGGATGTTTGGGATTGTTGTCATGGTGACGGAGACGGAACTGTCATGGGGGGTTTACACTAAGGTGGGCTCTGTGTGTGTGTGTGTGTGTGTGTGTGTGTGTGTGTGTGTGTGTGTGGGAGCGTTTTGTGTGTTGTCACAGCCATTGTTAGGTTTTGAGTTGTGTGGGGTTGACAGCTGTCAGATTTATGAAGACTGATTATTAGCGCAGACACTGACGCACATTATCTAACAAAGGTGGAGGGAGTTTGAGTTGAAACGCACTGACATGGGATCTGCACAGGGACTAATCAAGCATCTACCGGAGAAAGGCTTCACACCTGTATTTGCTACCAGTTTAAAGTTTTCATTACTGGCATCACGGCTGCTTTCACTGCCGTACCTCACGGCGGGAGGACAGGAGGGAGGCAAGGGAGCTAACTGAGGGAGAGAGAGAGCGTCAGCAGGAATAAGAGATGGGAATAAAGTTCGGGTTGGTTTAAAGACAGCTATCACAACATATGAGACCTCGGAGCAAGGACGCACGGTTTCGGGCCGTGCTGACCAGGTCATCACCCACTACCCTCCCTCCGTGTCGCATCTTTTCTCCCCCGGAGCAGCGTGTAAGGCGGCGTTTACCGAGCTGTGTACCTGGAGGAGTCATGGCAGATCACAGCATTTCACAAACACCACCATCGTCACTGAACACAACCTTTCTAAACAGGCCCACAATATTTACTTTTATTACATCATTGATCAGTTCCATGGTCCAAAGACATGCAGTCAGGTTAGTTTTCTCTAAATTACCCAAATGACAGCTGGGATAGGCTCCAGCACCTCCATAACCTTAGGAGGACAAGCAGTTAGATAATGGATGGATGCTCTTCACCAGCTCTGGACCAATATAAGTCATCTTTACCAAGGCCTTCGTATACTCAAAGGAACAAGATTGTTGTTTTATTATGCTGCATTAGTTCAGTGGGTGCTGATAGTTTCTTTTCCTTTTTAAACGCAGTCTTTAGGATGAGCACTGTTACTGTCAGACGGCCTTTTTAAAACACGGCTGCTCTAAAATATACTTTGATGGCTTTACTTTGAGAGTCACCTGTCAGAAAGCCTTTAATTAATGACTATGCTGTCGTCGGACCTCTCAGATGTTAGGCTGCATTAAAGTAAACCTGCAGCGGATTGTTTCTGACAGGTGTATTTGAATGTTTTGATTATAGGTACAGTAGTTGTGTGTGTGTCATATGAAGCCTTATATACTGTGTTGATGTGATAATCCATAGGATGATTTATAGGTTTGGAGAAAGTCGATAGGTTTGTCTGGGGTTGAGTCCATTCATCAAGCTGACCTCAGCTAAAATGGAAATGACCCCCTGACACTGAGTGGCCCAGCACAGCACCAGCGCATCAGCCAGGTAGCGTGCGCTGCAGATGGTCCATTTTCCAGCACACGTCACATCACGCAGCGCTCACTTGAGGCTCAGTCAAGGTTTTCTGAGCCCTGAAGGAGTGAAACCCGTTAAGAAGCAGTGAGCGCTGGGACTGAAAAATCCTTGAACCTCTGGCAGGTGGATTAATTGGTTTACTCAGTGTTATTTCATCAGGGACTTCTCAAAACAATTCCAGACATTAGAATGTCTTGAGAACATGCTACTGACCCGAGGGGCGAAGCAATCTAGTTGATAGCTAAAAATACATTTTGTAATATGGACCAGTGAAGGACAGAGTAATATTGAGCAGAGCTTACGCTGGCGATTAGAAACGATATTTCCACTTGTTGTATTTGTCATTTGTTCTTCCGCGTCGTTCCATTATTACCCTGTCGCTGATTTGCATTTTTACACCACGGCTGTTGGAATGATTTATCAGACGGTATTTTACAAACATAGAGGAGACGATTGACTGGTACAGGTCTTCAATTCCTAGATCTATGACCCCCGTGTGGATACACACACTCAGTGCTAGCATAGCTGGCTTATTTATCACCACCGCTCTCACGGTGGCGGCCCTCCTGCTAATGGTAGAACCTCCCGGTAAATGGAAAGTCCCCCTGTTGGAGCTGTGCTTTGATTAATTGGTAGTTTAGATGCTTGGGAGCGATGTCCGTAGATAATATCAGGCTTCACCTACACCTGCAGTCGCTTTGTTGGGCAACATCCTCACTGTGTTGTTTGTTTGTGAAACCCTATTATCTGGTCTTAGTTATTAGACTTTTACGCTAATAAGTAGTGTGTGTGTGTGTGTGTGTGTGTGTGTGTGTGTGTGTGTGTGTGTGTGTGTGTGTGTGGCTCTATACCTCATGTGAAGATTCTGCTGCGTGTGTAGGCTGATTTGCAGACATTCATACTCTTTTTCTTTTTACTCCTAGCAGACAAAGCTGTGTTGCAGTCAATACACCCAGCCTTGAACTCTACCTATTCACAGTAGCTTTACAACCTCATTTACCCTGGTTGCTATGCAGTAGCATAACATTCAGAAATGGACGGACAGTGATTAATAAAAGGTTTGTGTGTTGTAATAAAAAACTGTTAATTGTGCCTAAATGTGATTATTTCTATTTTTTTTGTCTTTTCTCTCACCTTAGGAATCTTCATACTCATTTGCACTGAAATGCCTTATCAGCCTTTCCACTGTTATATTGCTTGGTCTTATAATAATGTACCATGCGCGGGAAATCCAGGTGAGTACCACAGAATAGCTTCATTATGTTTGCTTTGCCAGCAACTGAGCCCAACTGAATTACTTAACATTTATTTTTGCTGTGCTCAGACATAATTACTATAAAAACGGTTTCAATAATACCTGCCTTGTAAAAATGAGTAATGTCGTCAAACCCAACGAGACACAATGTCCTTGTTTTTCTCCAGCTGTTTATGGTGGACAATGGTGCCGATGACTGGAGGATAGCGATGACGTATGAGCGGATCTTCTTCATTGTGCTGGAGCTGCTGGTGTGTGCCATCCATCCCATCCCAGGCCAGTACGTGTTCACCTGGACGGCACGGCTGGCCTTCACCTACACGCCGTCCGTGGCCGACGCCGACGTGGACATCATCCTCTCCATCCCCATGTTCCTGAGGCTCTACCTGATTGGCAGGGTCATGTTACTCCACAGCAAGCTGTTCACGGACGCCTCGTCTCGCAGCATCGGCGCCCTCAACAAGATCAACTTCAACACACGCTTTGTCATGAAGACCCTCATGACCATCTGTCCGGGAACTGTTCTGCTGGTGTTCAGTATATCCTCCTGGATCATTGCTGCATGGACTGTGCGCGTCTGTGAGAGGTAAACACGGGCTTGTGAATAATGGATGCGGCTGGGCCTGAATTAAAAAAAACAAAACAAAATGGCTGATGCACAATCACACGTTGTGGATTACGAGACACATTTTCTTCCTTCACTGTCGTCTCTGTTTTGTCTCACGCTTCTCAGTGTTTTACCTGTTGTTTTCTCATCTGCACTGGTCCACAGATGTGTGCGGAGTCAGGATAGGTTACGTGTTGGCGCTGTACACGCGTGTACAGTAGGGCAAACACTCACACACTGCTTCACTGCCTGATCGTGTAAACACGCCCTGACTTACATTTCATTAGCTCAGCAGCGCTCCACGACGCCACACTTCTTGTTTTATCGCTATTTTAGATAACTTGTCCATAATTCATGAGTGTCTAATTGTTTGTTTGCTGAATGGTTTGTTTTGGTAATGCAGAGCAGCCCCAGGATCCCCCAACCCGTTTTCTCCCCAAAACTGCACATCGGCCTTTGTCTCAAGGGGGCGGCAACGATTTCCACTGAACGAGAAAGAGGAAGGGAGAGATAGAAAGCTTTTTTTTCCTGTCTCGTTATGTATTTGCATAGGGAAATGAGACGTTAATGCCAGCTTTGATGTTTTAAAGTCATTTTTGCATAGTTGAGACTCCGGGTGTAGGGTGGGTGGAGAGCGGAGGATCTATAGCTACAGTGTCTGTCAGGCTTGGAGACATATTGTACATGTGCTGCTCTGTGGTATTTCTGCATTATCCTAGCAAGGATTCAGTCTTTCAGCCAGGCCCTGACCACAGATGCATCCCCCCTGCAGCTCGTCTTGCCTGCTTCTACCAGTGCCCCCCGTCCTTTGCTCTGCCTCTCCTATGAACCACCCCCCCACCCCCTCTATTAACCCCACTAACCAACGCCCTTCACATGCCCAACCCTAGACCCACCTGGGATCTCTAACTAGTCGCTGGTGGGTGTAAATCTCACGGGGGGGGGGACCCGATCAGCGCGGTCTAGTTGTACTGGTTTGCACACTGTGACACACACGTTCTATTAGCGGTGCATGCTGTTAGCCTTTTGGTTTCAGCTTCCGAATAACGTGTTCAGACGAGTTGTGTATGCGTGTCTACAAACGGGTGAAGGCATGCACATGTGTGTGTTTGTGTGCGTGCGAGCGCGTGTGTGTGTGTTTGTATAATACTTTGTTGTACTTTCTATTTCCCCACTATGCTGCTCCGTAGGGATACCATGTGAGTCCTCGTTCTCTAGCCGTGGAAAAAAACAACTTATCATTTTGCACTGAGCTGGCGCCACTGCTGCCCCGAGCGGGGTTTGAGGGTGGGGTGGGGGTGGGGAAAAGGGGCAGCCCCTCTAAAACAATTACCCAGTCAGCCTTCCCAAACCTGGATTAGGTAGGCCCTCCAGTTGGCATGGAAGTGGCACCGCACTCCTCTAGAGAACAGTGACTTGTAGTGGCTGTAAGAGCACAGCAGAGACCAACGGTGTGAGCAGCACTTTGAAGCAAGCGTCTCTTTGCTAGGAGCTGTGTGTTAGGCCAGTAGGGGCTGGAGGAGGAGGCAGAGGAGGAGAAGGAAATTTGGAGCAGCTCCTTCAAGTCACCTTCATGAGTCTGCCAGAGGCCAATTTGTCTTTTTTCCTCTTTTTCTATCTCTCCTTATGCAATTGTTATAGATCCATATTGTAAAAAAAAGTATTTTTAGCAGCATCTCCAAAGATTTGTCGAGGAGCAAAAGCTTTTCTGTTCTTTGTGTTCACGCATTACCATCCCATTATGTGTCTCCCTTCACTAAATTAATCGAACAGTGTTGTAATGGGTTCCCACAGACTTTTGCTGCTTCTATTCTGATTTGCTCTAGAAATGAAAACTATTTGCCTCCAGTGTTTAAATGAAGATCTGCGTTTACAAAGGGAAAGATGAGTCATTGAATCAGTTCATGTGTTTTTATGTCTGGCTTGGGTCTGTACTGTCTAGCTCAGCGTTACTTTAGGTGCAGGTAACGAAGGCATTGTTTTTCTGGACCTCGTGCAGTCTTCAGATTTTTTGTTTACACCCATGAACTGAATGTCGTCGCCCCCTCTCTGTCCTCCCCTGCAGTAAACATCGAAACACGAATGCGTTTTGATGTTTACTTATCAATCGCATCATTTCCAATCCAGTACGGGGGGGAAAGAGGCGCTTGTTTCCCAAAGTGCTGTGTGTGACTTTTGTAGCTATTACTATTATTGACAGCGAGCCTGAGCCAATCAAAGGCTGACATGACGTGAGGCTGGACGAGCACGAGTCTACCTGGGAGATGCCTAGATGGGGGGAATGAAAGACAAACGAGCAGGGGGACAGAGAGGGCTGGAGGGATGCTAATGTTACAGTAGATGCATTGAATCATTCTTGATACCGATCATCTTCTTAACCGAGCTCCCTAACTAAGCTCCTTTGGCTTTTCCTTCACTTCCATCAGCGTCCTCCCTCTCTCTCTCTTACTCCCGAATGATCCCTTGCAGCTCTCGTACTGTATCCACCTAACGTGGCATCGTCATCTCTCCCTGCTACTTATTCCTTATCCCTTTGACCTCCCTTATCCATAGCAAGTGGGCCTGATCTGGCCAGATCTCACACACTTCCATGCATGCACTGCCTGCCTCCCTGGTTTCTTGCTCCCTTTTCTCTCTCCGACTGTTATCTAAGTCTCTTCCTCTCCTGTTCTAACTCTGTTACCTGAAACGAATGCGCTATTTCAAGCCGATGTGAGACTGCTGTTTCTCACCTCGCTTTTTCTAGTAAGGACCCGTAGGCTATGTAAAAGACAAGCTCACGGAAAGTTTAGCTGACTTTCCCTCAAATCGCAGCACTGGATTATCGGGCTTGAGTTACTAGTCAGCTACACCTACACCCACGGGCTGACATCCAGGTTGTGACATCGCTTAGCTACAAGATACAAACAGCGTCAGCTAAGGATGGACTGTCCAGATGTCTGACCAGGGAAACACACTAGTACAACTTTGTCACTGTGATGCCAGCTGTAAACCACCGGTGGACATGAGACCTTTTTGTAAATTGCAATAGAACTAATATAGGAAAAAAACTT
This sequence comes from Macropodus opercularis, assembly GCA_030770545.1. Lineage (NCBI taxonomy): Eukaryota > Metazoa > Chordata > Actinopteri > Anabantiformes > Osphronemidae > Macropodus > Macropodus opercularis. The sequence continues at coordinate 6,630,993 of CM061105.1, forward strand.
GTAGCACCTCTTCAATCTATGTAAAGTCCCGACTAATCATTAAGATGTATCCCATATATCAATGTTTCAGGCTTAAGGACCAGTGGATTGTCTCTGGTTTGATGACTTGATCTGATAATGTATCTCTAAGCTCTGCAGGCACATTATTGATTTCTGCCTATGGCAAAGTCATACTGTACCGTATATGTCATCCAGGCAGTGTGTTTGCAACAAATTAATGTGAGTGATAACAATCTCAGGATATTATCAAGATATGTGCAGAGGCCTGTGAGCTTTACCGGCGCCCCTTCTTTGAGACAGACATGAGAATAGCTTAAATGAAAATCGTCATTTCTGCAGCTATTGTTGTAAAAATAATGTCACGTAAATTTACATCCAATTTCATCTTTTCCTTCTAAGCTTTTCTAAAAGCGCTGCCTGAAATGGTTACATCATTCCTAAGATGTGAAGACCACTGTAAACCTCATGTAGCTGCTGTTGCTATGAAACACAAACATCTGCCTGAAGTCCCATGTGCTACATTTGTCTGCTTGCAGGAAGAGCTAGAACTGGTTTAGACTTAACTGTGAAAGTTGTAGATTTACCAAAGCAAACACAGCAACAACGAGTATCTTTAAAGATATGCCAACCATTGCTTTGAATCCATTACGTACGTAAGTATTACATAGTCAGTTACAAACATAAACAGCCACATGATTTTGATAGAGCAGCAGATTTTGGTCAAACCAAGCCCATAAATGCCACAGTATGTGTTGACGATGGGTGTGTGTTAGACACTTTATGTCAGCTTGAGAAATACGTTTGAAATTAAAATACATGCTCTAAAGTCAAGGGATGAATGATTCATGGTTTGACAAGCAAAATGAATAATTGGACTAATTTGAGCCCTTTGTTTGCTCACCTTGACTTATCTTGCTTTGTACAGTGTAGCCGGAGTCTCCTCTGAGGACGTCTCACAAAACCCAGCTACGGGGATCAGACTGCTACCAATCAAAAGCTACGCGAGAAGAGGGAATTAAAACTTGACAGCCTTTAAATGATGTTGGTCTAGTGGTAAATGGAAGACCTGAATGTGAGCAGTCATATCATACGTCCTAATGAGCGAGTCCGACTTGTTTTTGAAGCGGTTTTGCGTCATGAGCTGGCGGTGGAGGTGGTGGTGGTGCAGGGCTTGTCTGTGTCGGCTGGACCTTGGATGCCCACAAAAACAAAGTCAACTTTATTACCACTAGAATATGAATTGATGCTTTTAAAACTGCAGTGAACGTGTTTCCGGTGTGTTTACAGCTGCCTTTAGCTTTGGAGTGGCAGGAAATGCGAATCCAGGCTCTGGACTGTGCGAGTGTCTGTTGCTTAATAAACTGCAACAGCTATACCTCCAGAGAAATAAGTACACCCCAATTCTGAAACATTAGGATTAAGGCCCCATGAAAGACGCTTTTGTGTCTGCTGGCTTGGGGATGAAGGACACCTGCAGCGGGACTGACATGCTGAGCTTAAGTATCACGGGTTTGCAAGGGTAGTGACACAGGACTGTATCAAGGATATCAGCGCTGTCGAGGGCTTCCACCGGCCCTGTGCCGTACCCTTCAGAGGTTTGATGAGTCTCACATTCTTGGTCATTATTTCTGGCAAGTGAAGCCTGAAATGTGCAAAAACTGCAAGTCAGCAGGTTGTTCTGGTCTCACATCAGAGCTGGTTGACAGCAGCGGTTTAGTTGATTTGCACAGAAGGTGTAAGAGGGAGCGATGCCACGCTAGAGAGGGTAGAAAGCTCACACCTGATTCCTCAAGTCGGTCTTTTAGTCTTAGTTTTTTATATTTCAGGTGTTTCTCTAGGTTTTTCTGGTGATGTACAGTTGTTTTGTTTCCAAATGAGCAACCGCTATAATTTACAACAGTTTTATTGTAAATTCAGATTTTCTGGACCATGCGGTGTAAAGTGGTGAGGCTTTATAGTAGTAGCCCTGTCTCTGAGAGGATGTTGTTAACGTGCTCACAGTGGCAGCGTAATATGCTTATATTGAGGCTGTTTACTGGATATTTAGCTTGAGGAAGAAAGTACCACCGTGGTGCCGGACTTAAAACAAAACAGAGAACGGACCTAGTACAGCGTAGCCAGTCATGCAGATCTTGTTTCTTACTTAAAACCATATTACACAAAGCTACATTTACATTTGTCACGGCTCACTTTGAATGTGCTCCTGCCACTTGCTTCCATTGCATATTAGCTGTGTTGAGTTACTGTTGGGTTGGCAGACTTTTTTAGGTGATCGTCACGATGAGTTGAACCTGCTTGTGTTTACTGCAACTAACTGGCTCCCTGAGCAGCATCTCAACGTATTGGTTCCCACGTTTTCTCAGCCATCGCGGAGATTCATTAATACAAACACAAAAAAATCGCTTAAATTCGTTTTTCTTGGTGTAAAACCAAACTGCGTGAGAACAAGTGGACGTGATGTTATTGTAGCTGCGGAATGTAAACAGTTAAACCAGTTTGTGGTCGTCTTGGAAGACGTTTTAAACATGAAGTCCGTAAAAGATAAGAAGCGTTTAAAGAAAACAACTGACAAAAATGTGATAAACATTAAGGCAGATGTAGTTTATGATGAATTCATGGTTCTTTTTTTACTGCATATTTATATGAAGCCTGTGTTTTTGTAAATCAGAAACAGTGCCAAACCTTGATATTGGTGTGTGTGTGTGTGTGTGTGTGTGTTGGCAGAGAGAAGCATGTGGCTTTTTCACATCTGATCCATCATTATTATTCTGTTTGTTCAGAGCTTGTGTTGTCAGCTTTGTTTCCTCGGGACTCCTCAAATGTATCACAAGCTTTATTTCTGACAGCCGAGAAATTGAAATGACAGATTTTTCATTTGCTGCACATAAACAATAATTCAAACAATGAATGTGATATAGCAGTATGAGCTGAAGAGGCCGGTGGAGAGGCTTGACCTTCGTAGCTGCAGATTTTAGGTTTTACCGTCTTCGTCTTGTCTATGTTGGGTCGAATCCTGCTGTTCTCTTCCTAGTTTTAGAGCTCACACTATTATTTTATGCGGCTAATTAATATCATGTCCAACTTATTTGAGCGAGTGATGCTGGGACAATTCTTTCACTGCAGTGTTTGTCAGGGAGAATGTCACAGTGGGGAATAAACCTGTCTGCTCCAGACACTATGTACCTCTTGTCCTGGAATAGGTTGAAAGTGGTGCCAGCTCTTCTCCATGCTCTTCCAAAACCTGACACAGTATATTGAGAGCCTTAAAACGCTATTGATTACCTGCCCATTCAGCCTCTGTCTCTGCTCCTCTTCTGAGAGGAAAATTGCTGAAATATGTGACAAATGTAAGACAACATAACATAAAGCAATCTGTCAAACATTTAATGCTAAGATATCACACGCTGTGCATTTATTGTAGCATTATAGGGGATATGTTTAGAGAAAAGAGGATTGTAAGGCACATTAACACAACGTTCATTGTGCGCAAAGGTGCAGCACATTTCTACCTGCCTTGAAGACATGACTCACTCTCTGCACGTCTTGATGACAAGATGAATGAAATTAACATAGTAGTCACTTGCAATTACAATATTTAGCCAGCTGATCAAGTTTATCCCCCTGGCAGCCATCAAAGGGCAGCTGGTGACGTGTTGGGATGCAGGTAAAAGAGACAGGGGTGTCAAATTCGATGAGCTTCTTCCTTTGTTGCGCATCCAATCCCACCCCACTGTTTACAAATGAAAGCCCTTCTTCTGAGAAGACGTCTAATCTCTTCCACCTGGCGATGCTGCAGTATTTGTCAGAGGAGGTTTTCATCTAAACGGACCCCAGGTTGTCCCACCACTCCCTTGCTCTCAATATACTGCCTTTGAAGCATGCAGGATGCAGCCATCGTTTTTTCTTCCTGCATGGTATCGTACTGACTGCTTCTGTGCATGTCATTTAAACAGCTTGAATCCCACAGACTGCACCCGTTTTTTGTCATTCTGAAGGAGAAAAAGCGCTCGTAGTTGTGTTTCCCCTGACTCTGAGCATCACTGTGAACCAGAGAGCGGGAGTTGTAAGAACTGCAGAGGGCATGATTAGCAAATCTGCGATGTTTGATGACAATGAACTGTCTTGGAGGAGATCGAGGAGCAGGTATTATAGTGTGTGAAACCAACGCAGGCCTCCGTTTTTTCATTCATTCATATTTTGCCCCCCAGTGTTTCCTTCTGCACTAATTAGAGGTGATTGTTCTGGGCGTTATGAGTCCACACGCTGGGTCACGGCTAAATAGTTCAAATTCATTAGCAATTCATGACTTGCCCAGTACGAATCCCCTTTAGAACAGCTTTAACAAAATCTGGAGAAATTACACCTCTTCCACACTCGGTCTTGTCAGAAGGCTTGTTAGCAAGATGTTGTCTCAGAATGTGGCATATTTTATTTCCACTTCAAAATTAAATCTTATCTGATCTCCTCCTAGACAGCCCATTGGGAATAATCAGGCGAGCTGAAGTGAGGGGGGGGCAGGTTTGCCTCAGTGATGGACTTTTGTCTTGTTGCAAAAGGTATGGGAATGTCATCATCAATAGAGCTTTGCACAGGGTGTTTTTTTTCAGAGCGATATCTTTGCATTTGCGCTACGGGCCTTTGAACTGACAATTCAAACATGACTGTCAGCATTTTTTGAGCGAACGACATGTTTGAAGTGATGATTTGCATTTCCAAACCTTTTTTTTTTTCAGGGAGGGGGCAGCATAAACTCTATGCAGGGATATTTGCGGCAAACCGCGAACAATCAGCCGTGCGTTAGTTTGATGTAAGGCAGCAGACTGGGATGTTTGGATGCACGGGCTTTACGTTGTTGGGGTGATCACATCAATTTTGACCTGCAGGAACATGCTTTTTCAATTTCAACTCATTTCTCTAATGCGTGTCATCTGTCCCTTTTTCATTCATTCTCAGTTCAAGTTCATTCCATCAAGACGTTTCATTTTTATGGTATTTGGTTATTTCTGCCTCTGCGTCAGTTTAAGAGTCAGACAAACTCTAAATATGTGTGTTTTCAATATAAATCTTAATGAACCTTGCACCAAACTGTCAACACGTTGCACCATGGTTTCTTCCTCTTCCTCTTCGGTCTTCACCATCTCCACCTCCTCCACCCGCCACCTTGGTTTGGTTCGCACACGGCGCCACGTCACTCTCCAGCATGCTCCCGTTCTAAACGCTCCGTCCCATGTTACTGACTGTGTGTCTCCCACTTCTGCTTCTCCATCACCTCAGGTATCATGACAAACAGGAAGTGACCAGTAACTTCCTAGGAGCCATGTGGCTCATCTCGATTACCTTCCTCTCCATTGGCTACGGGGACATGGTACCGCACACGTACTGTGGGAAAGGCGTGTGTCTGCTTACAGGGATAATGGTGGGTTCCACTTGTTTGTGCTGAATACTTCAAGTGCAACATACTGTTTATCATAAACACTCCAAGGCTAGAAGCCAGTACCACACACAAAGTGCTTAGTTATGCAATTTAAAAACAAATTGTGAATGAAATAAGGTCAGTGAAGACAAACGTCATCTTAGAAGAGTTTGAGCAAAGCCGCTTTGTTTGTTTGACCGTGTGTTTGTGCGACAGGGAGCTGGTTGCACTGCCCTGGTAGTTGCAGTAGTAGCCAGAAAGCTGGAGCTGACCAAGGCCGAGAAGCACGTCCACAACTTCATGATGGACACACAACTCTGCAAACGAGTGAGTCACTGCACGGCGCTGCGTTGTGGGTTACTATTAAACTCTACTGCAAATGATCTCAGTAATGCTGCCCTGTAATTCTGCTGTGTCAAGCTCAGCCCGTGAAGAGGCCTCTGTTACATGACGCGTCGTGTTCCCCTTTGCTTCACAGGTGAAGAACACAGCTGCCAATGTACTCAGGGAAACATGGCTCATCTACAAACACACCAAGTTGGTCAAAAAGATAGATCATGCCAAGGTGCGGAAACACCAGCGCAAGTTTCTCCAAGCCATTCACCAGTAAGTCCTGCACTGTTCATACAGAATATTTAATGTGACTGAAATGTAACCAGCTGTCAAATGTGGAGTCAACTTAAGCCACAGCAAGATACTGAAAACTAGTTTTAAGTCTGTAGAGTGGTGGTGTTATGTGTGGTAGGACATATCCTGGCTGTTGACCATTACACTGATGACATGTAGCTGTGAATACTTGGTAGTGTCACCATAGCGATTGATGGTGATTTCCTCTGATTGGTAATTCACACATGTAGTCTCTCGCACACACACACTCACACACACACACACACACACACACACACACACACACACACACACACACACACACACACACACACATAAAACCAACTCGCTGCAATCTAGTGTAACTGTCCTCCCTATTTCCTTCCCTGCCCCCCTCCCCCACCCGACCCCCTTTGACCCCGTGCTTACAGTGAGAGGTGTAATGGTTTCACTCGTTTCGTGAATGTTGTGGGGTTAAAACTCTGTACTGTGTTCTGTCTTTGTTTTGCTCTATCACTGCAGAGCTCAGAAGTAAGTTGAGTCTTCTATGTATCCTCCTCCTACTGTTTCCTCAACATCCTCCTACTCCTTCTCTCTCCGTGTCTGCGTTTGACATGCATGGAAAAGCATTTGTTACCAAAAAAAAAGAAAAAAGAAAAAGAGACACAAAAAAATCTGGATGCTGACTTGTTTTTCTTTTTTTCTTAACTTCAGTGTTTCCATTTACCTCCCTCTTCCCTCTCATTCCCCCCTTTGAATGGAATGAAATAAAATTACGCATCAACATTTTGCCACCGGTGTCAGTAGTGGAGGGTTTGTCTGCTCAGAACGTGTGAAAGGACAAGCGTCTTGCACAGAATGAGCTTGAAGCTTTGTAAGCCTGTCCAGCGGTTCATAACCATCTACAATGTCCTGTATGATGTTGCTCATGATTAATATAGCTGCTCTGGAGGCTGTATTAACCCTCATCAGTAGATCCCATCCTGTACACTCCCTATGGTTTTGTGATGACGTGAACACACGCACACACACACACACACACACCGACCCTCTGTACTGCACTGAGGAGTGACGTGACACCTTTGCTGTGGTTTTGTTGCCGTGTGATTCTCGCTTTGTGTTTGTTTCTTATCTGAGATCAAAGTCAAAGAAGACACAACACGGACATGAAGGACGTGGGATTGTGTAGCTTAAACTTGTACTCGTAATGTGTTATACTAATAGGTAGCGCTTGTAGCTTTTAGCCCCTATTCTTCAGCCGTGACGGATAACAAAGCCGAAGCAAACACATATGAGCCAAAACTGAGGCAGGGCTGTAAGCGAGCAGTCCCACTCTGCTGTGATATACTGATTTGCACATGAATAAATGCCCTTGAATGTCATCCTGTCTCATAATTTGCAGAAAAGGGAAACTCTTCCTCTCGCCGATCCAGCTAACAACGACACATTATTCGCTGCGTTCACAATGCCACAATGAATCCGCTCAGCGACAAGGAGACACAGTGTTGAAGGCATCACAAAACATGTCCAGTGTATCATTGCGCAACTTCCTTGAAATTGTCCGTGTCTGTATGTTCAGAGTCATCAGAGAGTTTATTTTTGGCCAGCTTCATCTTTTTCTCTGTGGCATCCACACACATGCGCACACAGACGATCCGACACCAACAAACCCACGTCTCATTGTGCACAAAGTCACTCACGGCCACCGCACGCTTACTGAATGGCCGCTGTGTACATGAAGTCCTACCACTGACCAGTGTGCAGCACTGACAAGGGGCATGTCATCGTTTCCCTTTTGTTTAAATGTCTTTTGGGTGGAAAATAATGAGAATGTTTTGATTTCAAGCATACATTTTGAGGTTTTCTTGTATGGAAGCATATTGCGCTTTTGAGGGATGCACCATGCTTTATTATGCACATGATACATTCTTTAGACTCTAAAGATATTTCTTCCTCGCATTAAAAAACATTCTTTTTGAGTGGTAACAAGATAATCTCTCAGTGTCTGCCAGGCGCTTTTTTTTTTGGAGAGGAATCTTTATTATAAAAATGCTGCTGAAGGCATCGCACCACTATGAGAAAAACATCTTGTTATGACACAGTGTTTGTTAAATGAGTGTAGTATGCTTCCGCAGTTTTGCATGTTTTGGTGGCTAATGCATTAATCAAGACCAAGAATGCTTGTTTAAGTATTTATGTATATATACATATATATTTTTATATGTATATATAGAGATTTGTAATGTAAGCATACTTATGATGCATGCAGGCTGTTCTCTGTTTTTTTAATGTCATCAGTGAGAGATTGCTCCTGATAAAAATGTGTTGTTCCTCCTCCTCCTCCTTCTTTCTTCCCTATTGGTCCTCTCTTCCCCTTCACGACCCTTAACAACCTGTCTCACTATGCTCTACTCCTGCGTACTTGCCCCCCCCCCCCCCCCTTTTCTCTTGCTCCGCTCTTCGACTCCTTTCCTCCTGTTTGTGTTCCTACCTACCCTGCGCCTCCTCCCAGGCTGCGCAGTGTCAAGATGGAGCAGAGGAAGCTCCATGATCAGGCCAACACTTTGGTGGACCTGGCAAAGGTGAGTCTTCTGACTGATTTACCTTTGGCCACAACCAAATGTAAGCGTGAATTGAAATCCTGTTGTTGTAACATCTGAGTCAACGGCTAGGGTGTGTTTTAAGCCTTTAGGGAACCTGAAGCTGACCGTGTGTAGCTACAGTACGAGAGGCTGGATGCAGCTTCTGTCTTGCTCTATAGATGTCAGCTGACCCACCAGAGCAGAGCGGAGTGGGGGTTCAAAGGGAAGACATGAGTGCAGCCTCATTTGATGTGGATGGCATTTGCACTCCACTGTGTATTTAGAAGGTTCTAGGGCCAACTCCTTTAATGTGTGTTTACGTGGCCTTCCATCTGTGCACACCCTGCGATAGCCCATCAGCTCAGCTCGGCCGCTTCCGCGTGATTCACAAGACAGAAACCACGTTTATCAAGCGCTGCTACCAACAATATATATATGACATCATATCTCATAAGATCTGAAACTGTTACCATATCCAAAGAAGAATGATACATGAAGAAACACGAGACATTAACGTTGCATCTATATTATTTAGTGCCTAAATAATGGAATCACTTCATTATGCGACTGCCAAGTGAATACATAAAGCATTAAAGGCCTCTAACTATAAATGGAGTGGAGCTGGTTGTTAAATCACAGAGAAGATAAAATCTGTGCTGACTTGCTGAAAGTCCTCACCCCTCATGCTGCTTCTTGTCATTCTTTTCCTCTCATCAGCCTCTACTGTGTAAATCAGCTTTTGTTCTCCCGTTCCACCCTCCTCCTCTTCCTTCTCTGTCCTCCCGTTCCTGTACCTCCCCGAACACATTTGCTTTCTCTCCTTCGTTAGACCCAGAATGTGATGTATGACCTGGTGTCAGAGCTGCAGGAGCGCAGTGAAGAGCTGGACAAGCGCATCGGCACATTGGAGGACAAGCTGGACTCGGTGACGGGCAGCCTGCAGGCGCTGCCCTGCCTCATCTCCCAAGCCATAACCCAGCAGCAGCAGGACTTCCTGGATGGCTTTGTTCACCGCTTTCGACCCGCCTCGCTAGCCTCGGAGCGCTCTGAACGGTCCGAGCGATCCTGGACTTCCACTGCCCGTAGGCGGCGCTCACCCTCCACAGCACCACACACGTCCTCCGATAGTGGATAACCTTGACAAATTGTCTGCCATCACCTTTCGAGCATCACCTTTCCCAAACCAACTCGTCATCTCATTCCGTCCCATACACACCTGCCATCCCTGTAACAGCTGGAGAGTCCATGTCTGGACTAACAATGAACCTTCATCTTGACCCCTCACCTGATCATTGCCCTTACTTGCGTCCCCCAACTCATTCCTTCTCTCCACTTTACATGAAATCCAAAAACCAATTCTTCTGTGACTGAGAGTCTCAGCACAGGACTGGATCAGAGCTATTCCAAAAAAACTAAGAAACGCAAACCAAGACTTAAATCAAGAAAAACACAAATGCATCCAAAAGACGAAAAAGAGAAGAAAAAAAAGATAAAAAAGACTGAAAAACCGAGATAAAGTAGAGATATGGTTTATGTTTTAGCCATTGTATGGCTGTTCAAGTTAGCTTTTTTGTAAAAGCCCTTGTATAGTTAAAAAATGACTGAGTTCAGGGTCGCTGGGGTGAAAGCTGGCTATCACACCGGAGAGTCCTTAACCACGAAGGGTGGAAGTTGGTCTGTGGAGCTGAGGGTCTTGGCACAACTGCTGGTCCTCTGAGGCCATGGAGGGCATCCGTCCACGCATCCGTCCGTCTATCTGTTTGTCTGTCGAGGAAAGCGGGACAAACCATTGGATTTCCCTTTCGAAGGACTTGCGTCATGGAACCTTTTCCCGTAGGTTAGGGTGAAAGCTTTAGGACAGGCTACGAGAGCTCTGACTTCAGGTCAGTGCTTGATAATGCACTTAACGGGCAGGGGAGAGCAAAGGGGATGCACATGGCATTACTACTGGGTAGGAAAAATGTACACAGTTGCCAACTTCAAGGTTTCAGCTTCCTTGTTCTTACCAAGGGAAAAATGAGAGCGACTATCTTTTTTAGTTACATATTGACATGTGATTTTTCAGTGCCTGAATGTATAAATAGTAGAGGGTTATTTAATTACTAATTTCAGAGCTTTTTTACGATGTTAACAGTCTGAATACAGCATTGCATTCCTTTTTCAGATACATTCCTCTCCAAAAATCTAAAGAAAATGTCTTAATGTAATGCATAACATTGCCTCCATTACACAGCAACTCTAAATGTTCCAAAAACCTTCCTTTTCTTTTTCTACTAACACCGTGACAAATGAGAAATGTTCGGAGCGCAAGAGAACGTGAGGCCGAATGAGCGAATACTTGTGAGTGTGCTTGTCAGGGAATGAATTCACTTTTAGCTCAGCGCCGCACACTCATACACACAAACAATGAAATATGTAGTAGTCTACCTTTACCACCACCACTAATTAGAGCTTCCTGTGGTCTTCAGATAACGGCATGGCTTGAGGTCTGCTGGTATATGCAGCCACACAGGCACACATCACTGGTTGGCAGCCTGACCCTTCTGTGCATGGCTCTGTGCAAAACTGAGCAATGGCTCCATAATTTTATACACGATTTCCTTCTACTTCTTTTTCGTTGTTGCATTTGTTTTTCGAGTTATATTTTTGCTACTTAAGGTGTTTAAAGATGCAGCACCCAGAGTTTAGCAGGAAAGTGATACATTCGCTGTTTCCAACCTGAGGGGAAGAAAAACAACCCAGGATACAAATGCAAATGGTGATGAAACTTCAACAGAAGCGTTAACCGGTCTGTCAGGAGGTTTGAAGGAATAGTTTAACACGTTGGGACATATGCTAAATAATCCTGTAGTATTAGATATGTAGATACTGCTCTTGTTCCATTACTGAGCCTTTAACTAGAAGCTACTGCAAACAGATCACTTAGCATTGAGGCTGGAATAAGGAGGAAAAGCAAGCTAGTCTCCAATTAGTACAGCATAGTCAACACACACAAAGATTAAAAAACAGAGAGGTCATTTCTTATATAACATCAATATTAATACGCACATTTCCCAAACTGTCCAACTATTTCTTGAAAATTATGATCAGGCCTGTGTTGTCAAAAAACACTGTTGCTACCTAAAGGAAATCGAAGGTGTGTGACACATTTATTCAGCATATCGTGTAGCATTTTTCAGAGCAGGTCAGGATGTCGGCTGGCAGAGAGCTAACATAGCTTGATCGGTAGATGAGTCCAAAAAGGATCGTAGAGCTAGACTTCATATTCGTGGCCCTTAGGATTGTTATTATTGGTTCTTTCCAAGCTGCTGAATCAAACTCGGTGAGACAGTTACTAAGGCTACTCTCCCTCTTACTGACTGGCAAGAAAGCACTTAATTTAGCAACATATTCTGTTTGCTGTTAGTGACACTTCAAGCATGAATGTTAGGTTTTTCCTTTCAACTTGAGTTGATGAAGCATGACTCTTTACTGCCCCCATCTCACCCATACAGTGCTGCTCTCCACCCTTTTAATACGAAGGGACTTTTATGCCTTTACAGTCTTGGTTTCAATCAGTGTTATCCAACAGCGACCACTAGAGGATGATCTGCTTGATTATGGCCTCACCTGCCTGTGTGTATTAAAGGGTTTCACGTCTTCATTAGATTGGAATTTAGCCCCATGTTTGTCATCTGTCATCATTAAGAACATCAGTCCCCAAACACAAAGAGGTTTGTCCAAATGGTCACATACAAGAAAGAAAAAAACGAAAGGGAACCTCCAGGTCATGTTCTATGCTAAACTCAGTGTAGAGTATTGAGTTACACCAGGGAGGATCACAGATGCTGGGGCACCTTTCCCAGAGAGGTAACAGTGCTATTGTTGAGGACGTCATCCTTCATTAGACTGCAGGGAAGAGGATACTGAAAAAAGGGAAAGATGAGTCATAGCTCATTTGCTGACAACATGTCTGTTTTGGCCCAGGGGGGCAACAGCAAGACAAGATGTCCTCTAAATATGACCTCATTGTAGATGTCACCAAGTAAACGGGACAAATGCGAAACACAGGGTAAAGGTAACTTTGTGCCATGTGTACTGTAGCATGGTATCCAGGTGGGTTTCAAATTTGGTTTTGTTGTTTTTACCCAGTTTTCAAGGGATTGTTTTGTCGAGTCCTTCTCCTGCCAAACAACGACCAACCCAAACACCATTCCAACATTAAGTAGTGACTCAGTTCCCTTCTCTGAAAATGAATTAAGAAAACAGTGTTTTGTAGTGAAGTGAGGGACATTCATGGTGTAATTTCTGATGATGACAGATGAGCATCCCAGAATTTTATTATTCTGAAAAAGCAGGCTTTCGTTCATAGAGCAGGCGTCAGAACACACCTCTCCTGAACAATGCGAGTGAAAAACCCCCAAAGTGAAGAAAATGTAACCCAATCATTGTTCTGTGTACACTGCCACATGATGCATAATGTACGTAGTAGCACTGGAATAAATCAACTTTTAATGGATGGCAAATGGGTTTAACATGTTCTCTGTATGCTGGTCGCTGTCCCTTCATTTTGCAGGTGAACATTTGTCCTAGAAAGGAAAGACACCAAGGTCAAATCATTAAAGACTGTCTTCAGCTACGACCGTAACCCTCTTTGTTTTAAGCTTTTATTTGAAAGCCTTTCTGTTTTATTTTTCACAAACTCAACTACATTACAGCCTGAAAACCTGCAATGACATCTGACCAGCTGTGACACTGACACATGCGTTGGCAGCCATCACACGTCTCTCCGTGTAAAACTGTGAGGCAGGGATGTCCTGAAACATGATTGCGGGAGGATGTATGGACACAAACATAAACACCACTCCAGAGGACACGCAGCTGCTGTGGCGCTGTTCCAAGGTGAACTGTGGGCTGTACACAACTCACACACACGCACACACACACACACACATTAATGCTCAAATAACAAGCTACCATTCATGTCCACATGCACAAACAAGGCGCCGCGTGGTTAATTACACCCAAATCAGAAGGGACTTGGCAGCGGACTGATACCCTACAAAAGTGGCAGAGTCAGTCGCCCTGTAGTTGTTGCTACACATCCCCCAAAGCCTTGCATCAGTGGAAACACAGCACGGCTTCCCTGCTCCTCGACCCCCCCCCCCAGCGCAGAGTAGTTAAAGGAAACAGTGTTTTATATCTATAATAACATTTTAAAAAGTGTCCTAATAGTTTAAAATATGTTCCGTAATCCAAGCTTAAGCAACAAATTTAACAATGACACCCGGCTTAGTTACTGCTGCTCATCGTACGGTACATAATGTACATCATCTGTAACAATGTCTCTTAATGAGCACAGTTCATCCATCCAGCCACTCGCTCGTGTGTTTAACTGGGAAAAGCGAGTAAAGAGGCATCGAATGACAGAGGCTCCCCTCTAGAGGGTACTGAAGATCAGCCCATGGTCACGAGAGACAAGAGAAAGAAGCAGCAGTGGACCGAGGGCGACCCTCAGGCTGCGGAAGGACAGGGGGAGGGAACTAGCTTGCTGTGGTGTTAAGAATCATCCCAAAGTGTAAAAAGGTCCTCTGGGGGCGGCTTGCTGCAGGCAGGGGAGGTTGTTTATTGAATTTATTACAGCCTCCACTTTTCTCCCTGCCTTCCCTAGGAGCTAATAGCTAGCAGCTGCATTATGCTTAATGCCCTTCTTATCACTTTGAGCTAACGCGGTTTGGAATACACTTGGGGAAATCAGAAAGAACAGGAGTATTGATCTTGGTCTAGGCCGTGCTGTAGTGGTGGCGAGCGCGTGAAGGGCCGTTTTATTCCATCAGATGTTTGTTTCATTTATTTCACTGCCCATCAGTTCTGTTTTTCTCTGCCTGTGTTTCTCTCTCTACCTCTTCGCATCTATTCCTCTGCTGCTTATTTAGTGATCTGAGGCTAAATTAGCTGAAACAAATGAGGTTGTCTGTTGGAGGCTGCAGGAGCTTCCTTGTTTCATAGCCGTGGAGGAAGGAAGGAAGCCTTTCTGGAGCTCTGAACCCATGTATCAAGCCTTCTGCCAATAAAGCATAGATGTATATACACATATAATGTTTACACGTGACCCCACTTGATCACCCAAGGATGCAAATGTAGATATTGCCTCACCTGTTATTACCCAATCATCCCACAGCCTAACGCAGTTTAAGCAGATACGAAACACAAAGCTCATAAGGATACGTTTGTATGGTTGGGTATAACACACCTGCATCGGCACAGCAGCAGCACTCAACCACACGAGGCAGCATCAGGCCAAGGTCACTGGTGGCTCCCTCACATGCGAGTGGTTGCGTTTAGTGTTTACAGTCATATATTGTAATATTGCAGAGTGTCTGTGTGTGTGTGTGGGGGGGGGGGGGCTGCAATGTTTTGGGGAGATGAACGATCACCACAGTTGTCCTTGCCTTTAGCTCTGTCTACATGAAAACCCTCGCTCTGCTCCGGATGGATCCCTAAGCAGAGACTGACATCACAGTGGGCAACAGGACGTGATTCCTGGAATCAGGTTTGGGGAGTTCAGGCTGCTACGGAAAACTCTGAGCTGCCATTGTTAAACAGAAGTGTTGCAGTAAGACAGGCCGGACTGTGGTTTAGTATTTCAGATTTTATTAGATCAGGTTGTGTTGCATTCCTTACACAAGACTGAAGCAGCACGTCCGGAACACTAGATTATTATTTGTATTTTGAAGATTCAGCAAGGTCAATTATGAAAACAATACAACAGAGAGAGACCACAAACAGGATCTACAGGAGAGAAGACCAGGAGCCTGCTGCCCTCTAGTGTCAAACACTCCAGCTCCTCCTGCGACTACAACACACTACACTCTGACACGGCTGAGATCAAAATGAATAATTCATAAAAGATGTGATGATAAAGCAGTAATTCACAGATATGCGATGTCATTGATAATGTAGTGCTGATATCAAACACACGCTTGTCTCTTAAAATAAGTGTAATCTCCTGGACATGCTAATGTGTTTGGATCTAAAGTCATAGTCATAATACTTAAGTAACTAGACAACGTTGGTGCAAAGGGATCCCCCCGAGCAGTATTAAAATGAGGATTATCCACTTTTTACGCATTTTGAATCAGTAAAGTACAACTAATGTGTGCATCACGCAGCCCAATGGCCGCCCAGGCTCTTTTACAGCACCATGCGTGTGTTCAGGCTAGTTCACCACCTACTCTGACGTGTTTCTACAAATGTCAGCCATGTCCGCGCTCCCTCGCTGTCCCACAGCTTAACCTACCAGCGCCAGTCAGCACCAGTATGGGGCGGTTCAGGTTTAATATTTAACTCCCCCCTCATTTCTCCACACACACACTGGCCAGTCCCCCTGTCAGTATCAAGATGGGGGAGTGAGTCACCTGAGAGAGAGCGTGAGCCGTGTGGGCCTGGTTCCTGTAAAAACTGAAACTCAAAGACGTGAAAATCTCAAACCTAGTTGAGTGGGGAGACAATCTGGGGTCATACAGGTAAGAAACGCTGTTGGTTTCAAAACAAATATGCTCTGGTTTATTAATATGTTCCCACTCGTGTGCTGTGACATTATCGTGGCTGAGGCTGTGTATTAAGAGCTTGTGCTGCCACCCGCTGTGAGTCACAGCTCAGCTTGTACTCCTCTGTTATTAGTCAAGACTGAGCAGCAATGAAGTCATGTTGTGCTCCGCGTCTGAGTCGTTACTCCACTGTCTGAATCTGGGCCGTCACAGTGCGATCGCGTGTGTTAATTTTCCCTGCAATCATGATTTGTTACTACAGCTAAGAGGTTTGTGAAGGAGACTGTAGGATGTAGTTGTGTAGATGTTTTAATGTGAGTTTCGAGGGTTGTGTTCATGATTAATCATTTCAGAGCATGTATGACTGGAAGCTCACATTATTTATCACATCGATGACTTTAAAACATTACATAAAACAACCTATAATGCAAAACGAATCATTTCCCCTCATTTCTCTACTTGCCTCACAAGGATCCTGTGATTACATCTTTCTCAATGAGTTGGCAAAATCTGCCCACAGCATGAAAAGCTGGAGCAGGAAGCTCAAGAGACAAGTGCCTGACAGCGTGGTTGGGTCCTCCACTGGCAAGAGGAACTCCATTAGCGATCCACCGGTGCCTGTGTGGGTTGCTCACTCGCCCACGCCAGATGATTTCACAGATGATGGTGAAAACGCTACGAGCCTCACATCCAGTTCTCCGCCTTATACAGGAAGGGAGGACGACGCGAAAAAGGGCAGCATTAAAGGTAGGCTGAAGTCCCTCATCCCCCAGTCATGGAGTGGGATCATCCATAAACAGACGCACGACAACACCAGTTCCAGTTCCCCCGAACGCAGCACACCTACGATCCAGATCCTTCCCAACGGGACCAGGGTCAGCCCTCCAGTAAGTCCCTTCACTGAGCGAAAGAACTGGGAGGAAAACTCCAGCCAAAACTCCCAAAAGCCTTTGTTAAGGGAGAGCCAGACTGGCTCCCCAGAGGAGTCACTACTCACTGGTCTCAACCCTACAGAGTACTACGCTGAGAAGTTGGAGGTCTACAACCAGAAGTACTCTTATTTGAAATCCTGGCCGGGCCTGCTCAGACTACTTGCTGGACTTCAGCTCCTGTTTGGAGGAATGGTCTTTGCCTGTGTCATTGCCTACATTCAGAAAGACAGCGAGTGGTCCAACCTCTATAATGGTCTTTACAACAATGGCTTTGGTCTGTCTGGGAACAGCTACAGAGGCCCCTTGACTCCCTTCATTCTGGCTGTAGCTGGAGTCTCCTGGATTATTACCCTGTGTCTGTTGGTGATGGGAATGACTATGTACTATCGCACCATCCTCCTCGACTCCCCCTGGTGGCCCCTGACGGAGGCCTTCATTAACGTGGCGGTGTTCCTGCTTTACATGGCAGCAGGGATCGTGTACCTGAACGACTTGAACCGCGGAGGGCTGTGCTACATGACCGTAGGCGTAAACCCCATCGTGGCTAACCTGTGTCGAGTCGATGGGGGCCAGATGGCAGGGACAGCGTTCATCTTCATCAACATGACGCTGTATCTAGGAAGCTTCCTGGTGTGTCTAAAGATGTGGAGGCACGAAGCCGCCCGCCGGCACAGAGTGGACTTACACAACCAAGTAAGTTTGTAAAAAACATGAGAGGTTCAGCTGGTTTTCGATGGGTTTCGAAATCAAACGGGTGGGAGGGAACAAGTCAACAGTTGTGGCACCTGATCTAATGCAGCCCAATATTTTAAGGTAAACAGCACAGTCTTCTAAAATATTTGGTGTGAGATAAGAAAGTGGGAGCAGCAAGGAGCAAACATAACAATCCCATATCTCTGCTCCATATTTGGCTTCTTAAATTCCCCAACACTTGGCTGAACCTAAGCTCTGCCTTACTTGTATCCATGACAGACGTACTTATATCATAACTAAATTATTAGCTTACGTGTTAACATTGTTTTACATTTTCTGATGAAAGATCGTTTTGGGTTTTTTTCACCTTTAGCCGCGGGAGGAGATTGAGCAGTCCATCCCACTCAGACCCCAAAAGCCAAGGCACATATCATTTAAAGACGAGAAGGACAAGTGTCTGAGTAGAGAGCACATCAGTCATGGGCCTGTCCATGAAGCTTATGAGAACCCACTGCAGAAGGACAGAGCATTGGAATACACTCCTAAAATACACATCGTTGCAGACTACATTGTGTGAGTCACCATTGAAACTATGCACACTGAGAAGCTGAACAAACCCGACATTAACCTCATACTATAAATCTGTTTGCTGTCACCCTGACATCATCTCTCTGTAGAAAGTATCCAGAGATTCGCTGTGTGGAAGAACGGGAAAAGTACAAAGCTGTTTTCAACGACCAATATCAGGAATACAAGGACCTTCACAGAGACATCAACGCCACCCTCAGCAAATTCAGAGACTTGGACACCGTAATGGAGCGACTCCTCAGAGATGGAAACAGCGTAAGATAGACATTTACTTCACTTTATTTCCATGTGCTGTATGTAATGAATAAGGCAGAGGTCAAGAGGTCAGACAAATCATCTCCTTTTTGCAGTCACGATGTGCGTTTGATATTGCTTTGCTTTTTTATTTTAGGATCGACAGAGAATTGAAGGCATTTTGAAGACATATCAGGAGAAAAAGAGTGTAAGTGAATGTAAGAGATGGTAAAACTAGACATGCAAGCAATTAGACATGAACCTCAGGAAAGTCTCATGTATTGTATCGGAATGGAAGAAGGAAAGAAACAGAAAGGTTTAGGTAAAGAAGACTTCACACATGAATACTTTGTGATGTTTTTGTGTTTCACAGGACCCTAGTTTCCTGGAGAAAAAAGGACGCTGTGAATATCTCAAGGCCAAATTAAGCCACATCAAACACAGAATACATACTTTTGACCAGGAAACCATGGTGATCGGTGGCAACTACGAACAAAGCACATAAACGTTTACTATTTTATCTTTCAGTTCTTTTGTCCTGTTGCACTGCGAACACAGAATCAACATGTCAGTGCAGTGTGTGTTTTACTATTCATACAATGAATATGCAAAATGATTTTTTTAAGATGTGCATAATAAAGGCTTTTTAAACGTTTTGCCTGGTGTATGTTTAGTTGGATTTTTATAGTCGTGAGGTCGTGAACAACAACCGGCTGCTGGTTATATTGCAGCTCTTCTGTTTTCCGGGCGTATCCAGACTTTTACGACCGCAGCGCGTCTCTGCGCTTTGACGAGGCCCCACTGGCTCATTTCAATGAGCACGTGCGCAGAGCGCGCGAGTGACAGGTGAGCCGCGGACGGACGCGGCCGTGAGTCCAGCGGCTCCGCGGGCTTCGTCAACGCGTTTTATCGACATAAAGCGGACAAAGCGCCTTAATAAGCAACGAGGATCTGCGTTGGGTCGGTGAGTTGTTAATAAACGGACCATTCATTCGCTACAAGCTTTATGTGTCTCTGTTGTGACCTGTATCCAGGCATCTGACATGTTCAACGTTTAACCTGGTCTGTGAGGACAGACTTTATATCCTGGGATGAAGTCTGTCATTGTGTGGAGTAGTTTTTAAATATAACAGGTTAAATAGTTTTGTTCGTACACTGAAGTGTCAGCGTAGGAGATGTGGACTGTCTTCTTGAACAGTGACATCATCTACTAGATCAGACACCCAAACGCCTCTGCTCTGCCTGCCTGGCTTCGTTTCGCAGCTTCCCCTCTTCTCTCTCTCTCTCTCTCTCTCAGCAGGTTCACACAGGTAACGTACTCTCTGGTTCTCCTCTGCAGTAAACGGTTCGCATGGCCGCCCCGGCTCGCCTCTTATCTGCCGCCTGTCTGAATTATTGAAGGCCGTGGGGCTCGGGTTCCTCTGGAGTGTGGGTCAGCCGTACCGGAGAGAGCGCTCAGACATGGGCTGGGGCGCCTGAAGGCCACAGCGACGACAGGAGAGCTTAGAGCTGAAACCGAGGGAATTAACAAAAGTGCTGAAAGGACTACAGGCATCACCACCAGGTTAGTAGTCGATGATAGTAAAATAGTCATATTAGAGCACCGGTTTACAATTAAGTTCCCTTTATTGTCCCACCTAACTCCAGGTGAATCTGCAGTAATATTCGCTATGTATGAGCCTCGGTACTACGATAGCCCCCCTGTGTATAGCCCACCCTACAGCACCACCTCCCACAGCTTCTATCTCCCAAGGAGTGTCCACTCCCCCCTGAACCAACACACCCCCCACACCCACCACCTCAATCCAGGCTCCTACTACAGAGAGGAGAGGCCTCAACACTTCTACCGCTGGTTCTCTCCTCCTGGTTTTGTCAAAACCTTCCACGGAGCCACGGTTCTCATGTGTTTCCTCATCTTTGCCTGTGTGGCTTCTACCTTGGTGTGGGACACGAATGGATTTGGATTTGGGGGTTATGGCGTTGGGGCCTCTGGGGAGTTTGTAGGAACAGGGTCGGGATATTACGGAGGCAGCTACGGCTATAGCAGCTCCTACATGACGCCGTACTCTGCCAAGTCGGCAATGATCTCCATGGCAGCCGTCAACTTCCTGGTGTCCCTGGGATTCCTCGTAGCGAGCTTTTCAAGGTCGCGGGTCACGAGGGGCTGCAGGTTTTACCTCGCTGTGTTCATCTGTGATGTCATCTTAGCTGTCCTACAGGTGAGTGTGTCGTACGCACGTCTGCAGCCAGATCATCTTACACTGTGGCATCATCAGTCAGCTAATGTGGGTTGCATCACTTTGTCAACTCTCGTTATTCCAGTTCTTTGACTGCTGGCTAACACCAAAATTCTCTGTACAGTTGACGTATCTGTGTGGATTTATCACTGTAGTCATGTAGTGTTTGTCCTCTAAGAACCATTCCTTTCGCCTCCTGGCTTAACAAACCCTCCAGGGAGCCACAGGCCTCATGTGTTTTCTCAACTTTACTCGTGTGTTGTAGCTTCAGCGTCGGTTTGGGACGTGGATGACCTTGATCTGGGAGCCTAGGTTGCACAAAAGGTCAAAATAAAACATCCAACCAATAAACTCAGGGCTAAAAGTCACTGTGATGCTATTCTATGGGGCCTTAGTAATAAAAGCAGAAGCAGCTTGAATCCGGCTGCATTAATGTACTGAAATAAACTCGGTGACTCCCCCCATTAAAGTCATCATTCTCCTGACTTCTAGGGCATCATCAACATCATCTTTGTTATTGGAGTGAATCCGATGTCGCAGAGCTCACAGAGCGTCCTGTACAACCCCATGCTGATGATGTGCCAGAACCTCCAGGGTAGGCCCAGCCTGAGCGGCGTAGCGGGGGCCGGTTTTCCAGGGGGGCTCCTCATGTACAATCAGTATCTGCAACACTACTGTTACATGGATCCTGAAGAGGTTAGGGGGGTATTTTATCATTTTCTTCAACTCCTGTTTTCTATTCCAGTCAGAGGTATGAAAAACTGTGTTTACCCAGGCGGTAGCGTTAGTGTTGGGTTTGATGGTGGTGTTGGCCTTGTCCCTGTCTGCTTACTACGCCTACAAGACCCGCAGCAAGATCTGGAATCATGGCAAAGCTAACATCTACTGGGATGCGCCGCTGTTGAGACCATCAGATGGACAAGACGTGCAGGACTGGGTGAGACAAATCTGAGACAAATCTATCCTTAAGCATTTCTCGCTTTGGATATTTCAGGAAACACTTTATG
This sequence comes from Macropodus opercularis, assembly GCA_030770545.1. Classification (NCBI taxonomy): domain Eukaryota; kingdom Metazoa; phylum Chordata; class Actinopteri; order Anabantiformes; family Osphronemidae; genus Macropodus; species Macropodus opercularis. The sequence continues at coordinate 6,652,814 of CM061105.1, forward strand.
TCACAAGTGGTTCAGCGTAGGTGAATGAGGGAGCAAAGACAGAATCCGTCTCAGTTAACGGATGGACAGTTCAGCTTCAAAATAAAAGGCATCGGGTTTCTCAGCACCAACAGACAACTCTTGTGTCTCGCTAGTGAACATTACCTTTCACAAATTCATTATCTGCTGTTGACACAGAGAACGGTGGCGTTTATCCTCAGCACACCCAGGTTTCACTCGGTCTAATCATTAACCATACAGGTGATAAGCCGCTGCACCATGACCATAGAAAACACTCACAAACAACTGCTATGGCCCAAACATGTCGCAGTATTTATCTTATGGTTACATTTGTTTTAAAACTTTTTGGTTATTAGAACAAATATTATCACACACCAATTTATGCTCATTTTAAAAACATGAACTGATCCTATGTGACATTTTCTCTACAAAACAATGTTTTAACTGTACACTTAGTGGCCACTTTATTAGGATACACCTGTATAATAAATGGCAGCTTTACCAGGGTCTAATATAAAGAAACTGCACACGTGTGTGGGTCAGGGGCATCTTGTCACCTCATCCCTGGGTTGGTTATACCCTCACAGAAACACGGTGCTTAGCCCAGCGTTGTAAACACTTAGCTGTTTCGCAGCAGAAGCCTCGTGTGGTATTTAGCAGTGATTAACGTACCAGCGTAGAGCTGTACTATGAATGTAACATGTCCAGTGTGACTCATTACGGCAAGAGAACAAACACATTCAGTCAGTTCGTGCAGTGAGGCCTTGGCCTACATTACTGCAAACTATGTAGTGAGTTGATGTAAGTTGCATCCCCTTTTCTAGGGCTCTCTTGTATCACAGTGAAGATGCTTGCCTTGCAGGAGACATATATAATGTATGTGGCATGTATAATGTATAAAAAGAGTTGAGTTGCCTGTGCAAATCCCTTCAGACTGTGGTGGCGCTAAATGATTCAGTCTGCAAAGGGGCTGCTACACAGAGCTGCAAATTAGACTCCTGGCAAAGAAGTAATTTCCCTGTGTTTTGTGCTGCATTCGGATTCAGCACAACAGGAAAATTGTGCTAATGGGAAGGAAAATGTAGGAAGAGGAGATTAGAGTAAACAGTGCATAATTAAGCTGATCTGGTGTAGGTTGCTCAGTAAATAGGGCTTCGACATCAACATGAGAAACTCAACTAAATTTGCTAAGAACAGCAGTAAAACTCAAAACCTAACGTGACGAGGTGTGAAGTGTGCAGCTCCTCCAAAGAGAATAAATATCTAACAATGCCGGGTGGAAGAGCATTATTTTAAATTACAGGACACAATGTGTGCTGGTCACTGCATTTTTTAAGGGAGACTTTTTCTTTTTTGTTGCTGTGGCAAAAAAGACACAGATTGTTTTACTATTTAAATATTTTATGACGTCTGTCTTGGAAAAAACGTCTCTTGATTGCTGCCAAAACAAAGATTACAGTAAAAGATAAATAAAGTTTGTCGATCTTGCTGATTTACTCACTCAGTTTGCTGAATTTTAACTTTGGCAGAAAGTGTGGGTATCACAAACACTGTCTGGAGCCAACAGCCCAGGAATTAATGAGGCCTCAGACTCACAAAGCTGCAGCTTTCCCAGCACCTTCCTGCTGCAGTGTATCACATTCCCTGCAGTTTATGGCAGCTTTTCCACATAGAGGATCACAGTTCAACTCCACATTTGAATCTGTGTTGCAGGCAGCTTTTTCTAGACTCTTGCATCAGTTCGCTGTCCTGTGTGACTACACTTTGATCCAGAAATAGATCAAAGACGGTAGGATATTAATGAAGCATTCTACCGTGTGGTGGTAGATTACAGGATAATGCAGCTTCTTTAATGAGGTTTTCTTTTGACCACATATTCTCTTGTAATGCCGTACTTTTTCTACTTCCTTGTCGGTGAAGAGCAGCTGAACGTGTCCACGTTTCCCGTTATGTCTGCCTGGTTCAGAAAGGTGGAACGGCAGAGCTGTTTGTTCCACACTCATGAACTCGCTTTTCTTCATGGTGACATCCTTTTTCTGTCTGACAAATTAGCATTTTTTCCCCTTATTTTTAAACCAACAACTTGTTCTGACCATAACTAAAACAGCTGTGACACAGTCTATAGGAAGGTTTCTCCACAGTGTGTTTTTCCGGCATGAAAACAATGTGTCTACTCCATTCCCAGGATTATTACATGGTTCTAAATATGTTTTTTTTAATATTGGATTTTCATTCCAACCACCTGATATTGTCTTAGGTGAATCACGTTGGAGACGTGCGTAGCACCCAGCAGGCACCAACTGTTGTTGTGTCAGAAAGAGCAGCACCTAATCTCAGGGCGGAGAACAGTGTGATGTTCTACAGTAAGAGCGTAGTTGGCGGCCGCAGCGAGGGAAATGATGAAAACGGGTGAGTGGTGGCTGCAGCTGACCTCCAAATGTATGACGAACATTTAGTCGTCTTTCAACAGTCACACAATTGTTTAATTGTTCATTTCAGTTGTATAAATTTTGGTGAGCTGTTCTCTGATGCTAGGATGTTAAACGAAGAGCAAACCAAACCTTGTAGCATATTATTTAAAATCATGTGTTCATCCTCACAGAACAGAGGTGTAAACTGTCTGGTTCGCAGACAGAACCAGAGCCCCCCATTTATTTTTCCTGGGTGTACTGGATACACACCCAACGTTGTGAGGCCTGTGTAGTTGTTGTGCTGATATCAGTAATCAGGATGCAGCTTCCTCCAGCAGCTCTTCCGACGAAACGGAAAGCATCTGGAAACCTCCCGCTCATCACGTGGAGAAGGACACAGAAGCCCAGGGTGCTGCTCAGAAGGTGGTGGATTACCAGTATGAAACTGGTTACACCACTGGAGACACTGGCAACGAGCTGGACCACACAGATTACCTGTACAGGTGAGCCACTCCACTGCTGCTAGAAATCTGACTAAAATCTGTGACTTTTAGCATTTAAATCATAATTAAATACTCATCATTCCTTGGCTTACTTTCTAAAAATCACAGTTCAAGATGGGAATATATTCACTGAAAGCATGTTTGTAGTATTTCAGAATAAAACACTGTAACGTAATAACTTTTGACAGTCACCAGCATCTCTTTGGTAACTTGGCGTACTGTGGCGCGCCTCATTAAGAGCCTCATTCCTCTCTGTACCTGCCACTGTCTGAATAATGATTTAAATGTAATCATTAATTCATGCCTTCACATTAATGTCCCGCTCCAGGCTGTACCCTAAGATAACTTCAGATGAGCAGCGCCAGCAGTACAAGAAGGAATTTGACTCCGACCTGGCTCACTATAGGAGCCTCTGTGCCGAAATGGACGACATCAGTGACCGGATGCGCAAATTAAGCCGGGAACTGGACACAATGGACGAGGGCTCCATGAACTATCAGGTGAAGTGGTCATGATAGTGTCATGTACGCAAACACGAGCATCATTAATTGGCCTCATTTGTATTTCCATTATCAGGATGTGGCAGACGAGTACAATCAACTGAAAGACCTGAAAAGGGTGAGTGAGGTTCCATCTGTAGTGTCATGGGGTGAAATTATCCACAGTTGGACTTTCTGTCTGTGAATTTGCTAAAACAACTCATGTCTGTACAGCAGAGACGGTGAGTTTAGCCTAATGTAGCATAAAGACTGGAAACACAGAGAATATTTGCTGACCAGGGGCAAATTAAATCATCAGGGAAATGAGAGTAAAGTCCTGAAGAAATACAAAAATACTTGACACATACTGTACTTTAGCTTAGTTAGCTGCAAACTTTTCATCAACTCTGAAGAAGGATTTGCTTTTGTTTTCCGTTTAGAAGCCAACCTATCAAGCAAAGAAGGAGCAGAGCAAAGAGCTGCGGAAAAAGCTTTTCCACATCAAGCGTCTGGTAAAAAACTACGACCAAGGTTTTTGTTAGTATTTTAATAATCTGTCAGACAGGTGTGTCCTGGTTTAAGCCACAAATGCTCAATCTTCCTTTTTTTTATTCAAATGCATGTGAACCTTGACGTTTACATGTCCTTTATTATTATTGCGGCTGTTCAGTTCTCTCTGCGTGGCAGTAGTTGTAAAACGGCCGTGTTTACCTTTAAGTATGTTGTACCTCCTGTGTCACTTTGCATTTCAGCCTCAAACTGAATATACAACTACAAAATGTTATTTGTTTGGGGTTTAATCAGTATCAGTTCCATATGTGTAACATGAAGGTAGATGAGAGAAAATACTGTCAATAAAAGAGCTGTTGAACGCCCCAGTTTTGGTGTATGAGGCCTGACATGAATATAGAGACGTTATTTATGGTACATGTTGCAGGGTTTATTTGGCATTCTTCACACAGATGTAATTACAACACATTTTCAACTAGCTTGAGAAAACAACCAACACATCTCCAGCTGTTCATTCTTTTAATATGTGAACTTTTTAAAAAACCAAAGAACTTAGTAACACAAAGAAAACATTAATAGTAGATTTTTTTTCTGACACAGTTGTGAGTGGTGCCTAAAAGAAGACGATCCAACTAACGTTCAGAAGGCGCAGCAGAAGAATCAAGACGCGAGTCACATCCTTCAGCTTTGTTCCTATCAGTAATAGCTGAAATGGATTTTTTTTAGATTTATTCTTTCCTTTCAAGTACATAAAATACTTGTGATTTTGGAAACTTGCCTTTTAAAGGTCCCCATGAGGTAAATCCTAGTGGACCAGCGAATCGGCTCATCTCATCTCCTTCCAGCTTGTGGCAGAAAGTTCAATGTTTTGGTATTGAATATCATCCAAGTCCAGTTTTCATCCATTACAACATTTTCTCACATCACTCTCTCAGGTGCGTAGACACGAGAGTGCGAACATCTGTCAAAATCAGTTCTAACAGCATGTAGATAAAGAATCTTTTTTGACATCTGAAAAGATGACGGAGGTATTTTTCTTATGAATACAGGTAGAAAAAAAACATTTAGGAGCTACCAGCGAAAGGAATATTTTAATGTTTAAATGAACCTTGGATTACATAATGTAAATAGGGAAACAACTTAGCAAATATCCAAAACAACATTTCAACATGCAAAAAGACAAAATTGGCCTCAATATATATATATATGTATATATGTATATATATATATATACATATACATATACATATACATATATATATACATACATATATATATTTATATTTATACACGTTACAATACATTTTTCAAGGGATCATTCTTCCCCAGAAACAGCCATTCTTAACGTAAACTGGTTTTCAGCTGATAGTGTTGGCTTTAAACTCTCAGATCTGTATTTGTTGAACTCTTGTCACTTTAAATCATTCTGAAAATCGTGTTTAATTTAAGGCCCGTTTTCTTTCAGTAAAAATGGATCCAAACAGCGCTCAATACCCAAATCCATCAGATTCACTCCGCCTCATATTCAAACACAAATCCAAATCACTTTGGGGATCTTTTAAAAAGATACCAGACAAATGTTTGTTTTGCTTCTAAAACTCATTCCATATTTCATAAATGTCCCAAATTCCTACTGAAAAACAAGGCAGTTGTCAAAAAGAAGGCGATTTCTGGTGAATGACACAGAGGTTTGTGTTGAGCAAAATATCAGACTAAAGCATTCTGATGTCTAGTGAGGTATTGGTCCGTTCTCTTGTAACTGTACCCCCCATCTTTAACTTCAGTGAGCCCTGCTAATGACTTAAAATGTGGTTCACTTATAATCAGGCAATCACAAGAGTCCATGTATCTCTTTCTTTCTGCTGTACGTACTAACTTGCTATTCAAAAACCATCTCTGAGGATCATGTGATAGACTTTGGTGAGTTTTCCTTGGTTTTATTTTAGTTCTGTTCATTTCTAAGCAGTTCCTTGGCCTCGTCAGCTTCCTTCGACAGTGAGGACGTTAGTGTGTTTCCAGTTCACAGCTCCTTCTTTTAAGCCACTATGGACACAGTCTTAACATTGTTGTTGTTGTGAGTAAAAACGTTGCTGTATCACAATGGTGAGCCATGGAAAATGAGCCCAGTGTGGGGAAAATTGTTCTGCTGACTTTCAGTGGTGGGACAGTTTTGTCCTCCCAATGTAGTTTTAGCGGGGTGCTGCTGCCCTCTACATGAAACTGCGGCATCTTTAGTCACTGTGGCAGGTGGGTGGTGACATGACTAGCTGTGATGGCCATATCGGAGCCCAGCATGCAGAGCTGGTCTCCGGCCTGAGACCTGGCACAAGAACAACTGGGCTGGCATCAAGACAGATCCAACCTGGCACCGGCTCCTCTCTCTTCTCTGAGGGCCCATGTGAAGACAGAGGGCTCATTTCATGAGGGGGAATTGAGCGGTTACAGTAAAGTACGTACAATGGCCAGCTGGCACTGCAGTTTGATAACCACACAGATGGATAGTGATGACTCAGGAGGTTTCCTGTGGGTCCTTGTCGTCACTGACCCCAGACGGAAACCTCTTCCATCAAGGGGGCTACTGTCCTGGGACATACGGCCAGCTGATGGAGCTTCCGGAGAGCTGCATGTCACGGATCAACGTCTCGATGGGTGTCTTTCCTACCAGGCGCATGAAAAAAAGCTGGGAGATGAGATTGGCAGGGACAGCACGCAGGGCCGGGAGGCGCAGGAGCAGGCGGCCGAAGCGCTGAGGCTGACTCGGATACTGCATCCTCTCGTACTCTGTCAGAGCCACCTGAGCCTTCTCCTGCAGAGACTCCACATGAACTGGGTCTGTTAGACCACAGGCGTCTGAGAGGGAGGGAGGAGGAGGCAGTTACTTAATGGTGTGGGCAGGTTACATAAAGAGTCGTGATGAACCAAGTGGAAGGTTGAAAACCCAACAAATAATGTGATAAAATGCCTCTGAGGGGAACATATACAGAGAGCACCTCATTATATGTATGCACCAAGAAAAACGCATAACTCACTCTACAGCCCTCAGAAAACAACTTGGAACTATTGCAAGACTATGGTCACTGAGCTTAAAATGTAACACGGGAAACTTGTTTTTGTACCCAGCTTTAGCTAATGGCCAGTGATAGTAATTGCAGTAACTGCATTTTCATTAATAAGCCAGGAGATGGTGCCATAATAGGAACATTCCCAGTTAGTGTTGCTGACTAATGCAACTATTCCTGTCCAGTGATGTGTTTATAGGCTCTTAATCCTCTGAATGTTCAGGGTACTGGCTACTGGGCCTTCTCACCGTTGGATAGTGCCGTCGCCCTGTAAATGTCGATCTTTTTAGCTTTAAAAATCTGTGTCCATATGGTATGTTTTAGCGCAATACAACAGCTAACGGAGATTATCACCTGGTGAGAACAGTGCGATGGCCTTCAGACAGCTGTATTCAGCAGAGTCCACCTGCAGCCTGGTCAGCTTGTCCACCTGGTCCTGGAACACCCTCACCTGGTCCATGAAGGACACCACGCGCTCAGCGGACATGGGTGAAGAGTGAAACCCGGCCGCAGCCAGCAAGGGGGCCATGTGGAGCGGCAGGGCGGACTGGGCCGCGTTGAGGATGAACAGCTCACTCCAGCTCAGCCTCAGCAGTGCCACCTATGAATGTTGTCACGTGTAAATCAGATTCCCATACACATCATCAATCGTTAATATCCACTGCAGTTATTGGTGTAATCTACTGACCTGGTCGGACACAGGCAGCTCAGGGAAGTAAGGGATATTTCTTGCCCACTCCACAGTGCTGAAGAGTATGCGGGCAGCCAGTTCACAGATGTTATCTATACCCATGGCATTATCTGGACCGGCCTGTTGGTTGTACTGGTGCCCATACCGACTGTTCGGGTACGGCTCGGCGCGCAGAAGCTGGGAAATGAGTTCTGAGACAGGCTGACCTCCACCACTCCCTCCATTGTTGTTGTTGTTGTAGAACTCGCCACTTCCAAGGCCACTGGCGCCACCTATGGGTGTGATGGAGGGGCTGAGGCTAGACTGAGGTGGGATGCGGCCACGTTGAACTGCTGTCGTTTTGGTTTGGGTGGGGAGGAGAGGATGCGAGAGGGAAACGGAAGACGACAAAAAGTTAAAAATGATTTCAGTCCCCAGACAAGACTCACTTGATTATCATTGTAATAATATTCTTCAAATTAAAAGGAGGCACTATGAAGAATAAATATGTGAAAAGGATGCATGTGCTCGTCAGGCTACACAAAGGTGATATACAGAAATAAAACAGACTCTGAGGCATAAATTCACTTCACATTAAAAATTTAAGCCTCTGCAATATTAATCATGGTGAAGAATAACAGCATGCTGTTGCAGGGAATCTTTATATATGTTCATCTTCACAAGCAAAGAATTCTGCTCTACTCACAGTATGTTAAAAAAATAACAACACATTACCACCGAAACAAGAAGTCTATGAAATAAACTCACTTATGTGGGGATACCAATTCATGCGGTAATAATTTATTCAGTTTAAAGGTCACTGAGAGCGACTCTGAAACCCTTCAGCCTCTGAGCTGCTTGTGGAGGTGGTTAAGCAAGGGGACAGTGTTGTCATTTGTTTATGTACTTGTTTTGTGTGTCTATCAACAAAACTTTGACCTCCACTAAATGATGCCTCACTGGACTCAAGCGCTTAAGGCAAAATCCCCATATTGGATTGGATTGAGCCAACAAGTCAGAATGTTTCTATAGCTTCAGTCAGAGGCTTAAGGCTCTGGAACGCAGGTGTCTTAGCACTGTATCCCTCTCAGTCACTCCTACGTCGGCACTAGATTAAGCCACTTAGTACATGGCACTGAGCTGACACGCATGGCTAGCTCAGCCATGGTTGAACCCTGACAGCCATGTGTAGCATTTTCTCTGCTCTGAGGAGCTTGTGGAGCAGGGGAAGTAAGATAATGACAGAGGCAAATTTAACCATGATTGATTTTTTTTTTTCCTTTTCTGAGAGCAGCAGGTGAACGAAGTCATTATTTTCATTATTTCATATCAGTGTATTTAAGCACATAAACAATTATGCATGTTTCAGAGATTCCCTAAAGTGTTTTTCTGAATTTAAGAATCAGGATAGACAGACACCTTCTTTGCGCATGCCAACACGAAAACACTTCTTCAGGCGACAGTACTGGCACTGGTTCCTGTGGTGCTGATCAATCTGACACTCTCTGTTTGACCTGAGAAAACAAACAAATGATTAAAGGCCTGAAGACGATTTGTGTTTTGTGAAAGCATATAGCAATAAATACAGCATTTTAGTAACTCTCTTTTTATATTCTATTAGATTCGCTGTTGTATAGTTCAGAATGAATGAATCATCTGCTGATTAATCACAAAAGTAGCTGCTCTATAGGTCAATAAATGACAACAAAGAACATACAGTTATGTTATGTTAGGCCTGTGTGTGAAGTGCTTTCCACTCATCAGTGTGGGGGAACAAATAATGTTATTTTATAAGGTTATTTTGCTTTGTTTTGTTTTATCAACAGTGAAAAGTATCTCAAGTTGTGGTGTGTGACACGTTCTATTTATGTGACTGATGACTAACACAGTTTATTACCATGCGAGAAAAGAAGATGGTTGTCTTTGTCCTAAACAAAACAACCAAACAATATCTCAAAAACATTTTGTTAGCTAACAGATTAATCAATCAATTATTGCAGATAAATCAGAAAAATACGCTGCTTGTGCTTTAGTGTTTTTGTCGAATTATTCCTCGTTTTTTTAACTCATCACTCAATATCAGCGAAACCTTAAGTCTTTTGTGTAATTTTAAAGAAATCGATAAGAATCAACACACGAAGTAGAAAATCCTTCGGCATCGCGTTTGCCAGGAATCGTCGCCGCGTGAGCGACACGGCAGCGCCGTCACTTCGGCAGGAAGCTCAGCCATTACCCACAATGCTCCGCTCACCTGCAAGTGTAGCTGAGGTTGCGTCTGACGCTTCTCTTGAAGAAGCTCTTGCAGCCCTCGCAGGTGAACACGCCGTAATGTTTCCCGCTGGACTTGTCCCCGCACACCACGCAGTCCACCACGCACGCCTTGTCGTCGTCCCCGGCCTCCATGTCGCTGCCGCCGGCCTGCGGAGAGCCGTCGTCCTCCTCCCCCCTCAGGTAGCTCTTGTCCCCCAGCCCGTTGGTGCCGCCGTTGGGATCGCCCCAGCCCCCACTCACCATGGCCATCGCTTGGTTACCGAACCACCACAGAAGAAAATGGGACAGGCAGCCGAGGTTTGTGGCTGCTGTCAAGGTAACATAAATAAGAGCTGTCCTGGCTGTGTGCTTCCCCACAGCCAGCGTCCTCTGTGGGCCTCTGCTCTCCTTTGTGTCTTTCTGTCAGTGCATAAACTAGCAAAACTGCCCTGAGGCTATAAAAAAGAAAAGAAAAAGCAGCTGTCAATGAATAAAAAATGGCTGTAACATTCAGCAGGAGGGTGTTTGGCCCCAAAAAATCAAGAGCAGCTCAGTCTCCTCCCACTCCACTATGACCTGGAACCAGTCTCAGCGTGGCAACTTTTAGTTCTGCATGCCTGTGAATGTCAGTGTCCCCTTTTTCTCCTCATCTTCCCCATCCAGCTCGGTGCCTGCGTGTTGCGTCGCCCTTTCCTCCCGTGTGTGTGTGTGTGTTGTTGTTGTTTTTTTCTGTCCAGTTCCTGATGCAGCCCGTTCAGCCCAACGCTTTCAGCAGAGGAACCTTTTCACGGGGAACAAACGAGGGCACGCGTACAGCTCGCGCTCTCAGAAAATAAAGCCAAGGCAGAAAAGATTTGGCAGTCAAGCGCTACCTTCGCGGAGCCACTCGCTGGTCTGTTTCTCTCTCACACTCCCAGCTCTGTAGCAACAGTAATGGCTGAAAAAGGACCTCGGTGTAGCTCGCCTTAGCACATGCCTGGAGAGGCTTTGACCACCCCTCTTAAAGTAGCCCTCACATCAAATCTCTCGACGCTCCGTCCACTTATTTCTCGCGTAAGGAAGCTGGCTCGCTAAATATTCCCTTTGAAATCCTTGTAGAATTAATGCGAAGCTTACCTCGGGGCGATCATTAACGCGCTGTGTGCTTTCCCTCACTTCAAAATAAATCCTCTCGCTCTAGATCTTCCTTCCATCCAACAAGGCAGAGAGCGCAGACACGGCTCTGCTATTCTGCTGTAATCCCCCCAGCAGTGGCAGCATTGTGGCCCACAATGAAGATATTCCACATCAAGCGAAGCAACTTGATGCACAACAACAACAACACAATCCGAGAGCTTCTTCCAGGCTCTGCCAGCTGCGGTGGTGGACAAGCCGACGTGGACCGACTGCCCTCACAACACAAGGAAGTGCTCTCTCTCTCTCTCTCTCTCTCTCTCTCTGTGTCCTCCTAGCTCGGAGTAACACCACTGCCTGGTTGTGACCGTGCTGCTTCCTTTGAGAGAATAAAATATCAAGCAGGAGCGAGCGTCCGACTCCTCAGCCCTCCATGATTCCTGTGTTTGCACTCCAGGCACTCATGCAGCCTTCTCCCTCCAGCCTTTTGTCAGCGATTGCCCACCAAGAACTAATGACTTGCGGCCTAGCCCTGTGAGCTGCTTTTCATCCGTGTGTTTGTGTGTGTGTGGGTGTGAAAGCCTTTCCCTGCGGCTCAGGCGAACAGGAGGTGGGGGTGGAAGGGACGAGTGCTTCTTCTCCCCCTCGTTCTCTCTCTCTCTCTCATTCAGCTTCAGACTCAGTTGAAATTATGCAAAATGGCCACAGCTTGAAAAAGCTGGATTTTTGACTGTTTGCTTTCCCCCCTTCTTGTTCCTCTTTCCTGTTTTCCTCCAGCCTATTTGTGTGTTTGACAGAGAGATCAAGCAGAGAGAGAGAGAGAGAGAGAGTGTGTGTGTGTGTGTGTGTGTGTGTGTGTGTGTGTGTGTGTATATGCGGAGGGGGAGGGGGCTGTGTGTGTGTGTGTGTGTGTGTGTGTGTGTGTGTGTGTGTGTGTGTGCACACTCCCAGGGATTTGACACTGCTATTCAAGCCCTGTGGTTACCATGGAGCCAGCTGCCTTATATGGTCATTGAAGTCAAAGAGCAAAGAGAGTGGGCTGTGTGGGGCAGTGCGCACACACACACACACACACACACACACAGGAAGAATGTGGAGGATCTCTCTCCTCAGAGATGCAGAGAGCATGACCCCAAGGCCTCAAACACCACCCCAACAATACCAGATTACCCTAAAGCCCTGCAACGAATACAAGCAAGCCAACCTCCTGCCCACCCTTTGTCTTTCAGAAAGCAATCAGAGCTTGCATCTGAAAATTGTTACAGGAGCACAGCACACACAATTTCAGCAGCTAAGCAGAACAGTAGTAACATGAACTTTGTCACTTAGCGAAAGTCTTTGTCTCACACTTGACCAGATAGGCTTTAATGCTGCATGCGTGGACAGCTCATTGTACTTGGCCATTGCTCATTTTTCAAAGGCCCTCAGTCCCAGCATCATGCGGCGCACACAGCGATTTGCATTTGAGGTCACCCCCAAGAGGTCAAACTGACTTCACACCCCTGCTACTCTAGAAAAGCCCAGGGTCAAATGCAGATAAAGGGGAGGAGAGGACCCACAATAACCCTGGATAAGAGTTTTAAGAGATAAGTGATGAATCTGCTTGTAATTGTGCAGCTCTTTGTGGTTGGGGGCGGCAGTCGCAGATATGAAGAGATGAAAGTGTCAGCGTGCTCAGGGAATATGCAACTTGTTGTGTTATCTGCTGAACGTTTACATAGACTCTGAAGGTATTTCTCTCCCCGTGGACGTTTTTATGGCATTCCTAAATTTTAAACCCAGCTTTACCCCCTGCAGGACTAAATGTGTGTGACAGAGAAGCATTGTCCGAGCCATTGTACAACTAATAGGTCATCAGAGGGTTGTGTGTGTGTGTGAGAGAGAGAGAGTGAGTGTGTGTTAATTTGAATGAAAGTCCCTTTAATTAGGGCACTGTGCCTGCTTATTGTCACTGCTTGTGTCTGTAAAGATTAAGCTTGTCAAATAATGGGGACTTGTAAAAGAGTGTGTGTGTCTCAAATGAGATTTCCAACAGAGCCAGTAATCAATGATCGTTTAACTAGAAAAGACTACAAGACAAATGTGATGTTTGTTGTTCTAGAACATCTCAAAAGCCATTTGAAGGTTTGATTTAAAGGTATAGAAATTCTCTTGTGTAAAGTCTTAAAATGTGGACGAAACTACAAGAATAAAAGAATATTGTCATCTAGTGAATGATTTTAGATTTCCAAAATGCCACTGTCACGTGTAAAGAGTAGAAACGTATGACAAACCTTAGACCCAAAGACTGCTGGACATCGCTGTCACTTCGTTTCTTCGTTTGTTTGAGGGATACCACTGGGGGCAGGACTGATGTGACCTTTGAATCAGCGGTCAGGAATGTGGTCGCTCCCAGTGAAAAATCCAGAAATGCAAGACTGCAAAAGGTGTCTGCCGAGCTGCCAGCATGACAAACACCCACTGTATTATACACTGAAGCACCAGGGTGTGATAGCAATTTACAGGTCAAAGACTGTCTTTACACCAAAGAGTCAGTTTACCTGAAACCCAAAACTGAAATTACCGCTAGCGCTGCTTCTGTGTAAGTTTGTATTGCCGTTTAAAATGATACTCTGAATAGATGTATTCTGATGTGAAATCAAAATTTGACTACCTTAATACCAAGAAGCCTGGAAGGCAGAACAGTGATCAATGTCTCATCAAAGTAGTATGAAAAAATGCTGATGCTGACAAATTGTGTCAGTAATGTCAGTAATTCTTCACAAAGGTTCTAGTGTTGAGCTTTGTAATTTGAGAGTTGTGCTAAACTTGAGCAGGTTAAAGTTGAGTCCACTTCTTCATGTCCGTTAAGGTAGACTATCATTATAAATCCAGTGAAGATAGGTTGTTTATTACTGCGATTAACCTGGGTTTGTGCTGTTTTAATGATCCATCATAGTCGTTAATCTGACTTATTATAAGTCACCTCTTCTTTTGTTGTCTCTGCGCTACAAACACCTGCTGAGTCTTCATGCAGCATCAGCAGCGAGGGTAAATAATTCTACACCACAGAGGGTAAACGCGCATTTGTATGCGCCGCAATGTTTGTCCGTGTCTGGGTCGACAGGTTTGACTTTGTAGATTGCACTGTACACTCCCACCTTGACGGTGTTCACTTGATGCTCTTGTTCTAACTTTCTGAGAATAATTTGTTGCCAACAGTTTGTGATTGAAACTCTGAAGCAGTCAGAGGACACAGAGCTGTCATCATGTCGTTTGGTTTCGGTTCTTTTGCCCATGTCTTGGTTTATTAAGAAACCACCAAAGTTTCTGTATAGGAGCATAGTTACTCTGTCAGTTGCCCTACGAGTCAGAAATTGAAGATGATCCAAAGACTTCTTTGCTTTTAAACAGTCACAGTTCTCTTAAAGTTGAGATTACAGGGTGGGTCATTGGACCCCACCTTTTGGCTTCTAGGCAGGCCCAAACTTGACTCACTCAGCCTTTAACATGACAGCTTTTTAAGGCCAGGGACAGATGTTAAACAAGCTGAGCAGTGGTCCTTGAGTACCAAGGTACCGGCTGATTAAAATAACTTTTCTTTTAAGGTCTGCAACAACCAACACATGGTCCCTCATGTCTGAATGTCTGATGTAAAGCCAGCTCTCTCCCTGAGGCATCCCCAGCAACCACTGTAATGCTGTAATTCAATCTTAGGGTGTTAGCAGTGTGCTCTCGGCCGCATCAGCATATGGAAAGTAGGTTTTTACTTAAGCAATCATGAGGCGCCTGTGCAGCCTCCTTGTGGGGGACGGTGTTTTCATCACGCTCTGACGGGTGTCAAATGTTTAGACTTGCGGTGACAGCTTTACCCTGAGACTAGAGTGACCTGTGACCTTTGAGGAATGGACAAGCCTGGAAACAAAAACAGAGGCCTTTTGTACGGGTCAAAGGAATACCATCTGCTGCGCTGAAAACAGAGAGAAGAGGGGGGATTAACTCTTGGGTATCCATCATTTGGTCTTTTCAGTCACGTCTAAGGAGAGCTGCCTGATGGGAAGACGCGCAAAGACACTGTACATCACATTATTACGACCCACATCCGTCTTATTTTCCCCATTAGCGCCCCAGCTCCCTCCTTCACTCAGCAAAAAATGCAGATAAATACAGTATGAGGAAGCTTTCATGCAAGTGCTACTTTAGTACTTACTTTTTTTTATCGGATCCTCTCAGCAGCCACTGGTCACAGATAGTCTTATATTTTTATATTCAATATACGCTTGAATAAATGATCTGAGGAGATTGCATGTCACCGCATCGGTTGAGAAAATTAATTTGAGCAATTCGGGCTTTGATATCATCATGCATTGTCAGGATAAATTAGTGTCTGAGTATTTCTCTTTACTAGCTGAAGCGGTACAGTGTTGTTTGAACTAAACAAGACTGTCTGTCTTTTCGCTGCTTAACTCAAAGCTCCACATATGCAATTACTTGGCACCATGTTGTTTATTTGTCTGCCTTCTATTGGAGCTGGGGGGTGGGGGGTTAACCATGCTTTTACCACAGCCCCTCATTTTCAGAGCAGCCACCTGATGGCAGATTGCTGCGAGACAGATAACCAGATCCTTAGGAGCAAATTACTAATTAGCCAATTGTCTGTGGAGGGAGCACCTCATGGTGGAAAGTGTTACTGTGTTATTCATGCTTTGTCATTAGCAACATGGCCGTTAAAACAGTATGGTAGGTGGGTGTAGTGAGAAGGGCCCCAGTGAAAAGAGAAGATGAAAATTTTATTATTTATGTGTTTTCATTACAGCAACAGTTTAAGAAATATGCTTATTGAGATATTGCCTAGCAACCAGCTGAGACTCCAGGAGGTTACTGCTCCCAGCAGACAAACAAACTGACAAGAACGCACACATTTAACAGCCGATCTCAACTGGACCATTTATGGCAGAGTTCTGGTTATGGCCTGATGTGGCCCACATGCAATTATTGTTTTTAGGGTGACTTCTGGTATGGTGACTATGACATAATAATTTTGAACTTTAATAGTAGAGCAATGAAGCAAATGCAGAATAAAAACATGCATTTTTTTATTCTACAAATCTATGACACTAATGGTTTTTAATTTTTATTGTGTGTTGGACGTGTGTGTAACCCTTCACTTTACATTTCAATTTGGTTTGTTTCCATTTTGTAAGACTTTGAAGAATTTATTAGTTTAACAATTCAGGAGCATAGACCTTTTTCTCCCAATGTTATTAAAGGCTATAAATAAATTAAATACTCTGTCGTGTATTATGTAAAGCTATTTAAGATCACAATATCTGATAATTCTTTGAGTAGTTTGTAATATGCCCACTAAGTGGCAGTGTGTTCCATGGTAACACGGTGTGTCCTGAATGTGCATTGAGTCTTTATTCTATCTTACTATGCCATTCAGCCAAATGCTCCCTCTGAAGGGTCTAGAAAATTCTAATTTCAAGAAAGTTTCTAGCTAAATAATATAGCTGTTATAATATAGCTATAGCTGTAGATTAGTTTGCATTTTATTGCTAACAAAAATATGAATTTTGTTCTATAAAATACCAACAACAATTAAAGAATTTGTTTTTTGTTTTGTTTTTAAGCAAAGTGTTGCAATAAGTTGTTTTTGAATTAACATCCATATTAATGGTGCTCATTCAGCTCACCAGTGACTCCAACAGAAGCTGGATGCAGGGGATGCATCGTGAATAACTGTGTGGGCGTTTGGTGTTTTGAAACATGAGAATAATGGAGTAGAGTGAGTCAGGGCTTCAAGTTTCACACACTGCAGTATCTGCATTTTTACTGCTCCCAACTCAGCCAGTTTAAAGATGATTGACTGCTGAGTGACATTGTCAGGCTTTGTTAAAGACGTTCTTGTTAAACATCAACATGTTTTGTCGTAGGAATACTGCAGCCAAGACAAGAGGCTTCTTCTTCAGTTGAAAAGAAGGAAATCCACCACGTGTTTCATGTAACAGAACATTTTGTCCCCTGATCACTGGCGACAGATTAGAGCATTGTTCCCTCGCCACCTGACCCAGTGAAGCCCAGAACCACCTTCAGAAACGGTACATTATGTTAAAGCAGCGTAACCAGCTACAACAACAGATGTTCTGCACCTACAGAAGCTGATAGTGTGTAGGAGTGACACAGCTCTGGCTTGTTCAGCCGTTAAGGTGCCGGGAGATTAGGGTTTCACATGGACAGTGTGGGTGGACAATTCATGCAATCCATCAGGAAATTTTAAATTGAACTAAAAAATGCAATGCTTGTCTTTTGTTAGTTTTTGATTTAACTTACATCTTCTGTGGTAATTTATACCTTAGTATAAATAATAATTCTGTGATAATGTAATAAGTGTAAATGTTTACTGGTCATAATGTAGTAACAACATAAGGGAGGTAATTATGCTTAGTTTGTACTTAGTCACCAGGCATTACCTCGGTAAAAGTAACGGCTGTTTCTGTGTAATAACATCAAACCTTAATGTTTGTACTTCACTGCATTTTAATCTTTGACGCTAATGTAAGTTCTAGTGGCTGCTTTTCTGATACGCATGTTCCTGTTGACAGCTCACTTCAGCATCAGGTCAGTTTATAGATGAAAAAACGAAGTAACTTTGCTTTCGCAGGCTGTTTTGCTCCACCTCCTCTTTCTTGTAATTCGAGTCTGACGTCACCTTTTCTGGCAGCTCTCCCTTAGTTGTATTTGTTGTAAACTTATCCCTTAAACAGGACACACTTGTATCCTTCTTCCTAGTTGCACACGCCAAGCGTGGGCCATACCCTGTGTGCTTCAAGTGTAAGAGGGTCCATTACAGTTCAGTGTTGCACAGGTTTAATGGACAGCAGCAGATACATGGTGCATTTCTGAAACATTAGTCAAGTGCATGTATTGTTGTTCATACTGACCTGAGAACCAGGTTGAATTGAATTGCTTCCAAAATGACATTAAAAAAGTTCTCACACCACTTGTTTAAACAAAGATAAAACAATTCAGTTCAATCTTAGTTAAGTAAACATTGTGATATTTATATCTGGTATTTGCTTGGACTGGATGTTGACACAATAGAGGATAAACAGACAATGTAATTTAGTGTAGTGAGCGCGTGCGTGTGCGTATTGGCTCATGCTGTACATGAGCATCGGTTACCTCTGCATAGAGATGTGTCACCGATGGGGGGTGGGGACTGAGGCCATTTCCAATCATGTGGTGTGTGGCTACAGAGGTTTATAAATTCCTGCACATGTTTACTGCTTGTCCACACTCTAATCAATTCTTATATTATCAAGGTAGCTGAGAGAAAAGGTCTGGTCAACAACTTTCCTATGCTGGGCTTTGCTGAAGGAAGGAGCACAACATTTTTTTTTTCCCCCACTGGTGTGGAATAATTTTTAATCATCATATCGGTTAGATTAGTGAGGAGGAACGTGTCTCTCTTGATCATCTCGGTCTTTGACCATCAGCGCTCATGTACAGCAGCGGCTATTCCCAGGTGCACAAATACAGTCCAAAGGCCCAAAAGAAGATGCCGCACCGCTCAAAGGGCAAGAGCTGCGGCTACTACATGCGCGTCGTCTTCTTCTTCTCGTCGCTCATTCAAACCCTCATCATAGTCAGCCTCGTGCTGTTTCTCGTCTATGGCAACAAAGAGGACACGGCGTCTACATCACGCATCCAGGACCTGGAGAGAAGCTTCAGCCAACTCTCCATTGAAAATGTCGCCCTCCGGCAGCAGAGGAAGAACCTGACAAACGTGCTAAATGTCACCCTGACCGAGAAGGCTCGTATTGACTTGGACCGGATGAAGTACCATATCCTCATTAAAAACTCAATTCCTGTCATCCAAGACTTGCAAAAAAGGAATGTGAGTATACGTGACACACACAGTAAGTTGAGAAATCGTATTTGAGTGGTATCTGATATTTGCATGCATGCATTTGTCTTTTGTTTATTAGAGATTGAAGAATCTTTTAAAGCCAATAAGAAATAAACAGTATTGTATTGTAGAGATGGTTTGTGGATATATTATTACTGTCACTCAAACTACAAGTTACATTATATTCATAACTTCTCCAATTGAGCCCACATGTAAGAATATTGTGTAGTGATGCAGTGGCAACAAAAACAGTTGTGACAAATGATCTCTGCATTTTAATAGTCTAATGTTTTAGTAATTTCATTTAATGACATTTTTTACTATTCTACATACAGCAACAGTGTAACAACGACTTGTTGTTTTGCAAGTTAACAACGTCTGGTGTGGGCCCACCGATTTGTAAGTACGACATTACTTAACTCCAAACCTTCAACTAAGCAAAGTATTTTAGTCTATTTCGTATCCCTTCTGTTATTCATTGTATAAAATCAACCTTATTTTAGTACCTAACGGCTGTAACCGTGGCGTGTTGGTTGAGCAGCTGAAAGCCAGGCTTCAACTCGTGGAATCCAACTTCACTCATACCGTCCAGAAGATGAGGATAGAAGTGGATCAGACTGTGAAAGAGAGGGACGACCTCACATTGGACACCATCCAGCTGAGGAGAGACAAATCCATACTAGAAAAAGAGTTGGAGCTCTATCAACACAAGATCAAGGATGATTTTTCTCACCACTTGAGTAGTGTCTCCAATGTCTCCAAGGCTTTCCTGCAGAAGATCGACTCCCTCTTCCCCGCACACATTCCCTTCCAACTCACCTGTTCTAAACAAAGAGAACACCTGGAGCAGATCCGCACCAACTGTACCAGCTTGTCAAGAGAAGTGGAAGACAAGCTCCAGGGTTACCTGAACGTAGTGGGAAGCAAGGTGTCCGACATCCAGGCAGAGAACAACCGCTTAATAGCAGAAAACTGGAGACTGTCTGATGACTACCGCTGGTGCAGCCAGAACCGCTCGGGCCTGATCCGGGAGCACAGAATGAACCTGGACAAGCTTCAGGCAAAACATGATGAGGATAAGGAGAAACTCCTAAAGGACAAGTTGAGGCTAAATGGAGAAATCGACGTCCTCACAAATAATGTACAATTTAAAACGAAAGAGGTTGATCACCTGAAGGAGCAAGTCAGGAACCTCAACATGTCCTGCATGTCTAAGGTAAAAAAGGTGAACAAATGAGAAACTGCAAAGACAGCAGGGTGTCCTATAATATCTAGTTATTATTCCCAGTTACGTACTGATCACTCAATGAAACAGATCATTCTTGGACATTGTTTATACAGGTGTTTAAAAGGAGAAGTGAGAGTTTCACAGACTGTTTCTGAGAAATGTAAATAAACTCACATAGACTTATTATATATAATAATTACTGTTAAATATATACAACAAATCATGTTGTATGTAATTGTCTGCATGTATGAGCATGATATTTGTTGTTGTTGTTGTATAAAGTATTTGTTATCCGTTTATTATCTTCTTTGAGGTTAGAATAGATTTTTCACCAAGACACCAGCTTCTATAATGTCCTGACCAAGGTATAATGGGTTTCAGTCTTAAAATGGAAAATATCATTTAACATGATCCCAGGCAACTGAATAAGGCTTGATTCTGTCATTTGATATGGCTGTAGGTTTTATTACACTGCTCTTTTTTTCAGGCTGGGTTGCCAACTGTTCACGGGAACACGTCACAGGTAGTGATTAATCCCAGACTCAGGATGAACGGACTAGTGGGTGGCACAGGTAGGGTTGAAACAAACGTACAGATTCCACGAGGTTGTTCAAAAAACTCAGTGAATACCTGATGTTTGTACTGTTTTAGAGCAGCGGTTGTCACTTTTGTAATCAAGCCTTTTACTGACTTCTACTCCTGTTTTGTAATATTTAACCAACAGTCAACTTAACTCAGCATCTCCAGGAACTGCAGCGCATCATCAACCCCCCTGGCCCAGAGTAGGTATCGTTTCTGTAGCAGTTCTGCTGTTACTGACGCCGTCAGTGCGAACACAGAAGCTGAACAAATCTCTTGAAAAATATACGATTAGATAGATACACCTCAACTTTTTTACACAACCTGGCAACCAGTGCACTGGTTTTAATTGTTTTCATTGGTTTTGTCTAATGACCTTGGTTACAATGCCTGCACCTTGATGGTTTTGGATTTAATGGGTTTTCATAGTAAGACAAATGAATGATAACATTAGCTGTCATGTTGGTTCTTATTCTAACTTTTATAATTTTCTCTCTTTTTTTTTTTCTTCACAGGGGGAAACCAGATCTGTCCAGGAAATTGAATTAATCCATGTGAGAAGTGTTATGTCGCATTGCATTTATTATCACAGCTGAATCCATTCTTCTCACATTCTGTCCATGTATTGTATAATCCTTAAATCAAACATGTAATAGACAGTTTATAGTATTTACTTCATGTCCTTTTATAAATCTTTTGAGCCTTTGAGTGTAAGAAATGTTAATGATTCATATGTGCACAGTATGCATTGCATGAAAAACATGTATATTATTATCATTGTTATTCTGTTTAAACGTACAGTAAGTACTTCAACTTTGCCTGCCCCTTTTTTATAAACAAAGCTATTTAAAATATTACACTGTTGCATCCGGAAATAACAGTTTATCTCAGCATGCGTCACCTATTGTGTGGCTAATTGTTCACAAATGACTCTCTGACCCCTCTTGTGATGTTTATGGCAAAAAATACTGGCAACAGTATTTAATCTACCCTTATATCTGCCCTGCTGGTAGAGGCAGAAAGATCTTTGAAAACACTCTGTATTCAGCTAAAATGAGAGTACAGAGTCACTTCAGGACACGTAACAGGTGTGCGTTATATTAAGAGGTGGTTCTAATGTTTTGGCCTCAAATTGTGTCACTGCACAACACCTCAGAGCAGTCAATGGAATGGGTGTCTATGTAACCTGCACAAATTTAGACATAGACATTACATAACTCACCCCAATGACTTGAACTGGGTGGTGTCAGCTGCACAGCTCATGGGTACCCGTGAAAGACTGGCTGCCCATCAATATGTTACGTCAACCAAGCGAGGATAGATGATATACTAACATCTAAAACACTTTTGAATTGATCTACTGATCAGTCACTATCTGTGTACCAACACGCAAGTGGTGAGTGGTCAGTTGCGGTCAGACCAGGGTGAGTCCACTGGTCAACTGTTCAGGAGTCTAATGGCTGAAGGAAAAAATGAGCTTGTGAGTCTGGGGGTCCTGCATTTCAGACTCCTGTGCCTCTGACCTGAAGGGAGAAGTACAAACAGTCCATGTTGGGGGTGGGTGAAGCCCTTAAGGATGGAGGGGGCGCTGCTGTGCACTCTGCCATGGTAGATAGTCTACAGAGAGGGCAGTGACGTCCTGATGATCCTCTCAGCTGTCTCCACCGCTCTCTGCAGACGTCTGCGGTCCGTCACAGTCGCGCTGCCGTACCACACAGTGATGCTCTCAACTGTGCAGCTGTAGAAGTTGCTGAGGATCTTTGGTGACATACCGAACTTCCTCAGCCTCCTCAGAAAATACAGCCACTGTTGGTTTTTTGAGTCAGATTTTTTGCCAGTGGGGATGAATAAGCTCAGTGTGTGTGTGTGTGTGTGTGTGTGTGTGTGCGTGTGTGCGTGTGTGTTGGAGCTCAGATGAGCTGTTGATGCATGTTTGTAATGCAGACTGTGGGAAGACTTTTGAAGAAATGGTCCCAGTATTGAGAGATGCTTGTAAGCAAATAAAAAAAACTGCCAAATTTCCTTCCGTTCTTTGAGTTTAATATGCAACGTTTTCATTCATACACTTAACTTTGCCAATTATCTGTCTGAGTCTTTTACTCAGCCAAGATTATTTCATGTTAAGGTTGCTTAAGCTGAATCGCTCACCCTCTCTTTTTATTAACATGTTTTTTTGCATGAGAATTTTCTGAGAACTTTAGTTAGTTGTATGTATTATGCAACTGATTGTTCAATTGTTTCCAAAATGTAAATAAACGTCTATTGTTTCTTAGATAAAAACTATGCACTCGAACTTAGTTGAATAACTGTTATGATTATTTATGTCTCATATTTGTGTCTGATATCTGGCCTGTGTTTGCACTCTGTACCTGGAGCCTTTTCCTTAATGTTGCTGTGTGTTTGGTCCTCAACAGCTTCTGTATGAATTACTGTTTCCTGTCAAGATGGTGCCTGGGATGTCAACGGTGCCTGGCAGGAAATAGTTGTAACTATAACAGTCAGAGGTTATAAATGAAGCATTTGTGTGTAAGTGTGTAAGGGAAGTGTGTCTGTGTGTGTCCTATGAGACAGGGCAGCGATCCCACGTCATTGTGTTGGCCAGAGACTTGGAGCATCAAAGGGCCAGTGAATCATAATGTCAGATGAACAACATGAGTCTTTGTCATCCTCGCTGATGGTTCACCACAAAACAATGATCATGATCCCATAAAAATATTTTGGCAAGTTCACGGAGTAGCTGCACAGGTTCAGTCCTCTGATGGTTTGGAGGGTAACATAACATTAATAGTAACATAAAACAGGAATCAATATTATATGATTTAAAATCACACTTGTAGTGAGGACAAAACATTTCGGTTTTGTAAGGACAGTTCACTGGTATGTAAGGGAAAACGTTAACCATGTCTTTTCTGTATGCAAAGAGTACGGAGGAACTGAAAATCAGTAGAAGATCTGTTGTTACCGGTGTTAGAAGAAACCTGCCTGACAACAGATACGATACAAATGCTCCTGAGAGGACGTGCTTTGAGGTGTAGTCATGTACGATTGGTTAAAGGCCTGTTTCCTCACACTGCATGTGCATGTGTGATTGTTATCTGCGTAGGGAGGTGCACCCGGTGGAGGGTGGGGACTGAGGCTGGCATGACTTGCAATCATGTGGTCAAAGGGTTTCATAAATTCTTGCCCATGTTTACTGCTTGTCCGCAATCTACCCATTTCATTTATCAAGGTAGCTGAGAGAAAACATCAGGAGGAAGGGGAACCAGCTATTGAAATGGGCAGTGGCATCTGTTGGCTGGTCTGCAGAAATTCAGAGTAAGCGCATCAATTGGCTTATAAACCGCTGAAGAGGAATGTATCTACTTTGACAAACTTTTTCAACATCGTTTCAACTTTGTTGCTCTTTTAAAATTATTCTGAAGCCTTGGATTGCGTTGCGTCTCGTTTATTGGCCTTTGACCATCAGCACTCATGTACAGCAGCGGCTTTTCCCAGGTGCACAAATACAGTCCAGACGCCCAAAAGAAGATGCCGTACCGCTCAAAGGGCAAGAGCTGCGGCTACTACATGCGCATCGTCTTCTTCTTCTCGTCGCTCATTCAAACCCTCATCATAGTCAGCCTCGTGCTGTTTCTCGTCTATGGCAACAAAGAGGACACGGCGTCTACATCACGCATCCAGGACCTGGAGAGAAGCTTCAGCCAACTCTCCATTGAAAATGTCGCCCTCCGGCAGCAGAGGAAGAACCTGACAAACTTGCTAAATGTCACCCTGACCAACAAGGCTATTAATGACTGGGACATGAAAAGGTTCCACAGCCTCATTAATATCTCAGCACTTGTTATACAAGACTTGCAAAAAAAGAATGTGAGTAAGTGAGAGAAAACTGAGTATAACTGACATGAAAATTGATTTGTTTTTAAGGTATAGTTCACAAAAGTTCATCTTAAGATTTGAAATACACTATAAAAATTAAGAAGGATATTTATGCTTATAGTAGACAATAACTGTAAATGTAATGCTTATTATTTTCATTTATTATGAAATGTATAGTATAACATGTCAGAGTACCACTATGGCTTAATATAAGATCTTGAGATATTGAGTTTACATGTAAGAATATTTATTCGATAAAGTTAAAAACAACTGCGACAAATTTTTTTTCTCTGCATTTTCCAAATTGTCTACATTAATTTCTTTTTTATTACATTAAAACAGCAACAGTGCAATAACGAGTTGATGCTTTGCAAGTTCTCACCATCTGTCGCGTGCCAACCAACATGTAAGTATAGTAACTGCAACCCTCCAGCTAAAGAGATTATTAAAAACTGTTATTTTCATCAATGTAATCTGAGCAGTTTAATATACATATGTCTCTTTTCCGATTATTAATTGCTTAAACTTGACTTTCTTTTAGTGAGAACTGGCTGTAACTGTGGCGTGTTGGTTGAGCAGCTGAAAGCCAGGCTTCAACTCGTGGAATCCAACTTCACTCATACCGTCCAGAAGATGAGGATAGAAGTGGATCAGACTGTGAAGGAGAGGGACGAGCTCACACTGAACGCCATCCAGCTGAGGAGAGACAAATCCATACTAGAAAAAGAGTTGGAGCTCTATCAACACAAGATCAAGGATGATTTTTCTCACCACTTGAGTAGTGTCTCCAATGTCTCCAAGGCTTTCCTGCAGAAGATCGACTCCCTCTTCCCCGCACACATTCCCTTCCAACTCACCTGTTCTAAACAAAGAGAACACCTGGAGCAGATCCGCACCAACTGTACCAGCTTGTCAAGAGAAGTGGAAGACAAGCTCCAGGGTTACCTGAACGTAGTGGGAAGCAAGGTGTCCGACATCCAGGCAGAGAACAACCGCTTAATAGCAGAAAACTGGAGACTGTCTGATGACTACCGCTGGTGCAGCCAGAACCGCTCGGGCCTGATCCGGGAGCACAGAATGAACCTGGACAAGCTTCAGGCAAAACATGATAAAGACAAGGAGAAACTCCTGATGGACAAGTTGAGGCTAAATGGAGAAATCGACGTCCTCACAAATAATGTAAAATTTAAAACGAAAGAGGTTGATCACCTGAAGGAGCAAGTCAGGAACCTCAACATGTCCTGCGTGTCTAAGGTAGGTGAAAAAGCAGTGAGGTACATAAACATAGAAAGAGATGGCTGAGTCAGAGATAACAGATTTTTTCTTTTACTTAGTAAAGTAAAAATGTTATTTAATGGCCTTGAATTTGAAGAGGAGTCATTTAATTATGCATACACGTTTAATCTTTGTTGCTGTCTAATAAGACCTGTACAGATGTAGCCACACTGAAATATAAGCATTTAGGATCAAAGCAACTGTATATGTATAGAAAATGTTTAGCTGTAAGTGCAATATGAGAAAAAATGTTGGTAAAGGAGAATGGTAGAATAGTGAGGAGGCCAATATGTTTGTTTGTCATTTTTTATTTTCTAGGTTAGATTTTGCTTCAAGACTTCTGAAAGTTCTGTGATGTCTTTCTAACAAAGGCTTAAAACAAAAAGTAGAAATGAATATGATCATATTCTCTGGAATCCCATATTAAGACTTGGATGTTATTTGATATGGCTATAATTCATAATTTAAAAAAGCTCTGTCTTAATAACACTATTGTCTTTGTATTTCAGGGGGGGTTTGGTGTGTCCACTTCACGGGGATACACTCCACCTCAGACTGGATGGAACGCTCTCGGCGGAGGTGGATCCAGTTTGGGCTCATCCAGCTCTGCCAGTGGTGCAAGTAGGGCAGGATCAGTTAGTTTGGGTTCAAGTGTAGGCTCATTTGGGTCGTTCAATAAGCCACTGTCGACTGGAACAAGCTCGTCACCTGGTTCAAATCCAGGCCTTAGCTCCACTGGAACAGGGTTCAATAAGCCAATATCAACAGGAACAGGCTCTTCAGGCTCCACATTTTCATCAGCTGGGTCAAATCCAGGCCTTAGCTCTACTGGATCACTGTTCAATAAGCCAGTATCAACCAGGACAGGCTCATCGAGCTCCGCCTTTTCATCAGCTGGGTCAAATCCAGGCCTTAGCTCCACTGGGTCAGGGTTCAATAAGCCAATATCAACAGGAACAGGCTCTTCAAGCTCATCTGTCTTGTCACCTGGGTCTAGTCCAGGCCTTGGTTCCAGTGGGTCAGGGGGTATTAAGCCACCTTCTACTGGAACAGGCTACTCCAGCTCCTCCTCATCAACTGGGTCAAGTCCAAACCTGGGTTCTGCTGGGTCAGAGGTCAATAAACCAGTGTCAACTGGGGGAATTTTCTCAGGCCTTGGCTCCACAGGTCTTAGCTCAAGTGGAACAGGTTTAAATAAGCCAGTAGTAACCGCAAGAGGGACATCAACCTCATCCTCTAGCTCTTCCTCTAGCTATTCCTCTAGCTCTTCCTCTAGCTCTTCCTCAGGATCAGTTGGGCCAAATCCAAACCTTAGCTCCAATTCAAATAAGCCGGCAACAAGCGTGAAAAGTTCCCCAGGTTTAGGGCCATCGGTTGGTTCTGGATCGACAAGTAGAACATCATCCATTTCCGGACTTTCTTGGTTTGGATTTGGCAACAGTAACTCAGGACAAAGTAAAGCCGGCAGCGCGACAGGGAAAGAAAGCGGGACTAGTCAGAGCGGAACTGGGTCATCATTTGGCGCAGGAAGGACGAATGGACTGGCAGGCGGCACAAGTAAGAATGAAAAAGCAGTGGTTGCAGGGTTTTTTTCAAATTTTGCACAGTTCTCTTAGCTGCCATTTGTCATGTCTGACAGTTTGAAGAGTCTGTTGATTATTTTAACAAAGCTGTCCAGATAAATGACTTACTCACATTTTGTTATGTTTAACCAACAGTCAACGTAGCTCAGCATCTCCAAGAACTGCAACGCATCATCAACCCCCCTGGCCCAGAGTAGGTATCGTTTTGTGTCAGTGTGTGTTTATTATTGGTTATTACATTTCCAGTACTCACATTCAAGTGGTTATTTTATCAGCCTGCCTGGAGTTTCACAGGAAGTCATCCAGCTAACTCAGCTTCATCCCAGTGTTCCCCTTGCCCACACTAACGTCAGCACCTGTACACACCAGAAAATTACCGATATTAATGAGTCACACTGGTTAACGGCAGCTTCCTTCTGAAGTTAAGAGTTGTTGTGGTTGCTGGAATACATTTTAGTGATGAATATACTTTTGTCACACGGTAGTCACTTAGTACTTTTACACGAACGAGGAGAGGCTACAAGCATTTTGAAGAAACTCGTATGAAAATACTATTAAAGCAAGGAAGCTACTACTTTAACTGCAGATGTTGCACATTTTTGCTAACAGCAAATACTGAAAATGATCTAAATCACTTCCCCAATTTTCTGTTCAGGCTTCCTGTAGCTTTCTGAAATGCTTGAATGGCTTTTTTCGCAGGATGTTTTCTCATCTCCTTGCATGTGTTGAAATGTACCATCTGTCCGATTCAGCACCAGAAAGAAATGAAATATTTTAACGTATCCACATCTTAGCTGCCCATCAGTGGGACAGTGAGACAAATATATGATAACACATTTATTTAACACTTGTTCTGTCATTTATTGCGTTATTTGTCGTTTTAACACCAAAAATCTTTCTCTTTTCTCTTGGCAGGGAAAAACAAGATCTTTCCAGGATGTTGGGTTAATCCAGATGGGAAAAACTATAATTCAAAACAGGTTTATGCTTAATGCTAACGTATTCTCAGTCTATAGTGTAATCAGTAAGTCAACCATATAATAGTCAGTTTATAAATTTAAAATGTGAATTTATGTGTTAATGGTTTGTATCTGCACAGTATGCGTTGCATGTATATTACCGTTACTATTGTTACTCCATGTAAATACATAGAAATAAAGCTTTGTTTGAATATAAGTACTTTAACCTTGCCTGTCCCTTTTTTATAAACAAAACTATTTAAAATTACCTTGTTCACACCAGGAAATAACTGTTTATCTCTGCATGCGTCACCTATTGTGTGGCAAATTGTTCACAAATGAATCCTCGACCCTTCTTGTGACATTTGTAGCAGAAGTTACTGGCAGCAGTATTTACGCTGCTCTTATGTTTCCTTGTCAAGCTGTCAGGCCGACAGAAGGCAATAGAACCTTTCAAAACACTGTATTCAATCCCCCCCAAAAAACAATGTGCTGTCACTTGAGCACAAAGAACACGGATATCCATGGCTTAAATAAAACCTCATGCATCTACGCATCCAGCAGAGGCCGTGGAAAGAGAAAAGGTGAGCTTGTTTGGTATCTCATGACTGTTTCCCTAACTTTACCCATAAGAAGCCTAAAAACAGCAGCCAGATTTTGTTTCTTATGATTATGTATGATTAATACAAATATATATTTGATACCAAATCCAGTGGAGTCGCAGTGGAACATGCAAAGCAAACTATCGTGAGAACAGATAAACATCCTGTCCGTTGCCGCGTAAAAGGATGGGAGCGTACTGTTAATTTCAGATCCAAAAATGTATTGTGTTTGTGCCAATTAATAAATACAGCACTTAGACTTGAGCAAAGGGAGAGTTCTTCCTGTCTAAAGGATATCCTTTGTTCAACATTAAGTGTTTTTCTCCGCCTGGGACCTGCAGCTTACTGCAGGAGCAGCTTTGAGGACATGACAGGTCAGATGGTTGGATGCCTGAGGGAGGCACTTTATTAGACTTACGAAGACACAGGATATGTTAAAACTTAGACTGCTTTGAAAACACATTATGAAGATTCCACATGTGTGTTTCCTGTCATCTCAAAGCATTTTCCTGTTGACTCATGTACAGTTTCGTATTCCCTGTACAGAAATGACACAGACCATTGTTTCTATAGACATCGTGGAAAATGTACATTTAGGTTATTTTTAGGACTTCGGTAGAGTTTGAGTTGCAAAGGTAATATATCATGAAGATAAAATAACAGTAGGGGCTAAATTACAGTAAATTACTCATCTCTGGCTGCTCTTTAGTTGATCTTGACCCTCCGCATTGTGGACAGTGCTGAGGCGTCTGACGTGGAGACATTGTGTGACGCCTCTCCCCCCTGCTGATGCAGGAAAGGCACTGGGAGCCTGTAATTACGACCTCCTTCCTCACCTGGGGTTGCAGAACTGTGAGCCCCTTTGTCTGTTGCTTGTAATGTTCCCTTTTTACCGTGACTCCTAATTGCATTTCCTAGACACCCAGTCTTGACCAGAGTGATAAAAACGTCAGGAGGCAAAACCCTTTCGCCAGCGCAAATAGCACAGTGTAGAGGGGATTAGTCCTGGAAATAGCTGAGGGGGTAACATGTCCCCCTCCCCAGCACGAGAGTCCTTTTGTTTTCTTAAGCCTTGACTTTCACTGTGACCTCTGTCCGCAGAAGAATGATAGAAAGGAAAGGGCCTGTTTATGGCATGTGTCTGAGAACTGAAGCTGACTTGTCCTCGGTTTATTTATTTTTTTTTATTAAAAAAATTCTACTAGTTATGCAACATAAGAAAACACTGCAGCTGCAAATTACCAGCTAGTATCTTTGATACCAGCACCATTTGCGTCACAGGTTGCATGACATTATAGCATTTTGTTCCATGTAGCCAAGTATAAATATTTATGTATCACCACACACTGAAAACAAAAGCTGTCATAATATAAAGTTGTCAGGTTGTTCTCCATTATTGTTCTTGGTACATTCACCAAGAAACAAATGACTTTTTCTCTCCACTGGTCATTTATTGGCTCCACAAGCGACAGGGGTATAGAGACGATCACTGGTCACCTAGGCTTGAACTAGACATGGACTAAGGCTACTGCGGTTGTTTGGTTCTGATCCCTCACGTCCACTCAGAGACATCGGCAGTGCACAGTGTACGTAAACACGTCTTGACAGCCTCCCAGCAGGTCACAGGACAGACCGAAGTAGGAGGACGTCCACTCCCTGGCGCTCTCCAGTATTGCTAAACATTTTCCTGTCATAAATATCATAACTCTGTGTGAGACCGTATCTGTTTCCTGCCTGCTAACAAATTGTCTGGAGGTTATGAGTTCAATAAACATTTTGAAAAAAAAATACACGAAGTGGAAAACCCCAGCTGTAATGTTCTGCCTTAGTAAGGGCCCGTCTGGAAGATCATCTGACCTCAGCCGTTTCAGGTATAACTGTACACCTAACAGAGGTAGGTCTGTGCAATGGTACCGTCCTCCTGCTCTCCCTGAACCTTCTGTTTATATGTTGTTTAGAACATCAGAAGGTTCTTTCTTTTACATTTCAGGTTATAGGTACAACAACTTTAACTTTTTATATTATATAAATATTAGGATACGTTGTTTTAGCTATAGATCGTGCTCTGGTTTCCATTTGGATTTATCGTGTGTAACAGCAATGCAAGTCTTCTCAGCTAAATGGAATCAGAGATTTATTGTTATTGACAGTCAGTCTTGGTCTTTGATTAGTTTGTTTAAGCTCATTCTACATCTGGCTACAACAGCCGAGGTCTGACCCTCCCCCAGTCTGTGTCCTGCTTCCATCTAGTGTCCAAAGCAGTGTATTGAGGTGGGACTGGAGTGAAACTAATATGTGACAACGTTACAGTGGTTATCACTACAGATGGGCCTGGGTTTGAGTTTTCGTCTTCTCCTTGTTCATGCAGAGATTTTCTCCTTCACTTTCTCCCACAGCCCAAAGACAAGTAGCTTTGGGTTGTGATTCCAAATTGTCATTGTTGTGAGTGGGTGTGTGACTTAGTGTGTTGATGTGGTGGCCACCTGCCCAGGGTGTAGCCTGCTTCTAGCCCAGTCGATGCTGGACTCGGCTCTAGCTCCCCTGGGGCGCTTGTAGTGATCTTTCCCCCTGTGTATCTGCATCGCTTCTTTACTGAAAGCAGTGATTTGAACACAATGTTCCAACAGACACAGCTGAAGAAGAACCTGCCTTCGGTCTGTGGTGACTGGTGAGGAAAGCCTGTGGCAGGCAGACAGAAGTGCTTCTGGGTAATGTCCCTTGTGCAAGGTGTGATTGAATAACGACTCAAACGCATCAGATGAGTATAGCAGACATAGGCCGCGTTCGCCTTCAGTGGCTCTCAGGTAATATCTACATACAGTGATGCAGTGAGGAGGCACAGGTAGCTGCTTAGACCTGTAGTGCCTGGTGTCCCCCCCTGAACTCTGTCGTCACCAGCAGTCACGACCGGTGCGCGTAACGTGTGGATGTCATGATCATGTTCCTCCTCCTCCTCCTCCTCCTCCTCTTCCTCCTCCTCGTCTGACAGACGCACCAGCCGTTTCCCCTCTACATGCAGCAGCCATGCAATAGAGGCAGAGCCGCGTTTTCCGCCCCGTCGCAAGGCTGGAGTGTTTGGCCGCCATGCAGGGAGCCGGAGCAGCTGATAGCGACGCTGCTGCAAACGGTGGCAGCGCCGCAGACGTCGTCGACGGCGACGGGGCAGGGGAGAGGATGGAGAGGACGGTGCCCAGCGAGCAGCAGGACAGGACCAGCCATCAGCAGCAGCACCAAGAGTCCTCGTCGTCGTCGGGGGTGTTCGGTGAGTGTCGCGGTGTGTGTGTGTGTGTGTTCTGCTTTGAACGGAGGAAGAGGAAGTATTTGTGGGCATCGGGGGGGATGTGAGCTCTGGGAGGGTTTGGGCTAGTGTGCAGTGACCATACGCTGCAGCCGGTGATGCGTAATAGACTTGACTGGATGACTGGGGTCAGTTACACGTGAGTGGACGTTGAGGCCGTTTCTGCCTTTTCTACTATCGCACGCATGCGGATCCTCGCAGGCCCCGGAGGAGCCTCGTTGGCGGACAGGTGCGCGTCCCGACCGCCCGGTGTTACAGCACAAGACGCAGGTTAACGAGCGACTCTGGGGATTTCATGGCGTCTGGACTCAGCAGGAAAGTTGACGCGTCTGACCCCGGAGTCGTTTGGTTTCAGGCCCATTTAGTAGAGTTGTTGTTGTTGTTGTTGTTGTTGTCGTCGTCGTCTGTCAGACAGACCAGTTATTAGGGCTTGTCAGCTGAACTGTCCGGTCCACTGTGGCCCAGTGGACGCGTCCGATCGCGGCTGTGTGGGACCAGCCCGCGCGTCCTGGCTGCTGTTCTGCGTTTTTGAAGGCGGCGACGCACCGACTCCAGCTGTGAGTGTCTAAATAAACTACCTGTATATTGTCTTTCCTGTCAGCTTAACTACTCACTAGACCAGTCTGAGTGAGTTAGCCAGCAAAAGCTAAAGGTAACTTAGTGTTAGAGTATTGATCTATATTTAGTTTTAAAAGTAGTTACAGTATAACTGTTGTATTTTATCCTACGTGTGTTTCCACGTTTGTACCATTTCTGTCGTTTAACAGTAACATTGTATTCAGATTAGTGTTTCTGAAGGTTCATAGTTTATAAGTTATAGTTTATAGTTATAAGACCAGGCTTAACTAATGTGTCCAGTGCAGCCGAGTTGATGAATTAATTATTTTGGGAATGTTTGTGCACATTTCAATCTATTGATGCACAAGTTCACTGATCTGAAATTCACCAGAAAGCCCAGGAGTCTACACCTGCCATGAGGAAGACGGAGCGCTGGCCTGCTCAGGTGTGTTCAGGATCGGCTCTGCAGGCTGTGGAGGGCAGTATTTACACACGTACACAATACGATTAATCAGCGTTTACACTTACTGCTCTGTGTTTTTATTTGTTTTTCAGGTGTGGGTGAAGCTTAGCACTGTGAGCAAACAACCTCAAGCAGGGATTCTACGAGGCCACTGAGGGACACAGTCACCGTCTTAGTGAGATATTTCAACTTAGAGAGGCAGTGGGCGGGTTAGTCATATCCAGTTTACACTAGCATTGCACTGTACGTATGCAATGACAATTTAAGTATTTAATTTGTCATTTCGCTCTTCAAATGGCTAAAGAGCCAACTGATATTTGAACAATGGTGCTCAGGGGGCTTCCTGTTCTCCATGGTGACAACCCTGCAAACTAACGTGCAAGAAAAAGCTTTTGTTCCATCAAAAAATGTTATCTTGCTTTGTGTTAACAATAAACTAAACTGGAACATTGGTTTGTTTTTTGTCTCTTAATTTAACATATCGTCATATTTTAAATTACAAAGAAGAAATTGTTAAATCAACAAACAATTGAAAGTTGTGATAACTCATGTTACATATAATGTTAATATTAGTTATAGTTACTCTAGACAACAATAAACTAACTTTGAACTTTTTAGTAAATCTACTTGTAAAAACGTTGCTTACCACATACACTTAAAATCTCCATTTATTTAGACCAGGATTAAATGAGTAAATACAAACTAAACACATGCAAAGTGAGCCCATTTTTTTGTCTAGTTCAACTATATTAACATGACTGTGACCTTTTTAAATAGTCATTTGTATGCTGATGATAATAGTGGTTGATGAACTTGCAGATGCCGAATGATTTCGACTTCCAAAGCCAACAAATTGAACGGCCTGTGAATGGTGAATATTCAAAGACGTTTTGAGTAGTTGTGAAAATACAGATACTTAAAAAACAACTAATTAATAGTTGATATGATATTATTCTTATGACATGTTGTGTTTTAATTTACAGTAGAATATCTATAGCTGATGTCCACATATTTTGGTAAATATATTTGGTCAAATCGGACATAAGATTTGTGCTTAAGGTCTCTGTTTCTAGTGAAGTTATAATAACGTAAACAGTTACCACAGGCAGCCTAGCGTGGAAGATGCTGCTCACGCTTTATGGTTTCCTGTTCACACAGAAGAGAAGCCACAGTTGACGCAGTGCATGCCAGCGCTTGATATGAATTCTTCCTCTACATTATGAAGTGGCTTCAAATGGGTACAACTGAGGTTGCCCTGGCAGAGTGCATGTACAGTTTATTAACGTGTTCTCTAGAAGCTCCCACTGTAATGGGGATGTTCTCGATCATCTTGTCTGTTGAGTCCACCTGTACAACTACTGATATATTTCTGTTTTTATAACACGTGGAGCTAGAATATAATGATGTGACAATGCAGAATGTGAAATAGTCATTAGCGCACAGAGAAGGTGTCACTGCCTGATTCAGTGAACAATGAAGAGATCAGTCAGTTACTGTAGTTGCTGCGCATCTGTGGCCATGGGCTGTTATTTTCAGAGTAGGAACCAGTGTGTGAAGGGAGGAGCATTAAAGATGATGCCTTCAGAGCTTACTACGCGTGATGCCTTTGTTTTCACAGTCAACCTTCACACTGACTGAACTATTATTTTGAACATTTCGTTCTCTTTGAGCAGCTCTGGAAAATAAAAGAAAGAAAACGTCAGTGACTCTGTACCTTGTTGCCTGTGCCCTTGATCATCCTAAAATATCACCTCCTCCCTTTCCTCTATCTTTGCTACAGTGTATAGAGCCCTGTGTCTTCACAGCTTTTCAACGATCTCCATTTTCTTTGAGTTTTCTGACCCAGTCTCGCTCATTCCATCGGTTGCTCCTTTCTTCTTTCTAGATAAACTTTTTGGGAAGCATCTTCTGCAGGCCAGACACTACATCATGTCTCGGAAGTCGTGGCTGAAGATGGTGCCCACTGAAAACTGTGATATCCTGATGACGTTCCCAGGTATAGTGAACTCTGGTCTGTCTCCTTGGAGTCCTTCAGTGAGGGAACAGCACATTTTAATTACATTTGGTGGTCAGCCAGCCACTGATACGTAGGACAAGGACTTAAAATGGTCTCTGAGAGAATTAGATTGCGTCCATTTGCAGTATCTGTATTTCAGTGTCCTATTAAGAGGCTGTGGGCACAGAATGTGAATTGGAGGAACTATATCAAACAAACTGTATCACTGTGCATATTATGTTGCATGGAAGCTCCTCTGCTAATCAAACCCATACACAGTCCTACATTTCCTCTTCCAGATACAATAGATGACCACACTCTGCTGTGGCTCCTGAATCAAATTCGTGTTGGCATCCCACAAGTCAGCATCCAGATTCGACAGCATAAACACACCCAGGCACACGCCTTCTTCATCACCACAACGTTCGAGAGGTAAGACTCTGCGGCTACGTCTCTGGCTGTGCGTGTGTTGATCGCAAGCGTGTCCCTGTTTGTCCAAGCACCTTACAGGGCTACAGCAAGAATAACACAGTGGGAATAATTGTTAAGCGTTCTGAGTTTTAGGAGTTTGCTTTTATTTGCTAACAAGCTTTGTTCAGAACTCCCACCTGACACCTCTACGACTCTTTCTCATCACCAGAACACGCGTCCTAAAATAAACTCAGCCAACCACAGCACTGGCAACAAGTCTCACTCAGGAAGCAAACGCTGTCACGCTTTCCACACTGAACTACAAAACACCAGCAATGAGGAATAAACAAACCAACAAGCTTACGAGCAGGGTCGGAACGAGGAAGGTTACAAACGAACGAGGAAACTAACACCAACACAGCAACAAACTGCAACTGAGCAAAGATAAACATCAGCTCTTTGTTATTTGATAGAAATGCAGTCGCTAGAACAAACTAGCTTTACTTAATAGTCGATTCAATTTGTTTCCCCAAATTGGGTTTGTAGGATTGCTGCAAAATATGCAAAACATTTTTTCTTAAATAAGAAGAGCTGGAAGAACAATTAAAAATGAAATATTATGATTCTGCATGCATGTCTGATTGCTTTGCTATAGACTCTATTAGATATATACCTATATTAAGCTGAATGACCCGACACAGACATGAGAGTCTTTAACTCCGGGGAAAAGAGAGAGAGAGAGAAAATATTTCTGCGCCTGGATGATCAGATATTATTATTTAATAACTGGAAACTGTGTGTCCTGTTTTAATTTGCAAGCCTGTGACTTGTGCTCGGTCTGTAATGTGCGCAGTCAAGCTTCTGCAGCGAGCCCAAGCTGCAGCAGGTCCAGTCCTACCGCTGATTTACCCTCTGTCCTCACCCTCAGCTTACTGCGAGGGGCCGAGCAGATGGGTATGCACAAGATCGTCAAACCGCAGTTCGGCGGCGGGATGCGTCGCTTTTCCTGCGAGGAAGATAACATCTATGAGAACATAGAGAGCGAACTCTGCTTTTTTACCTCACAGGTTAGATGTTGACAATCACTAATCGCTGAATATTTTAGGTGGTTATGAAAGATTTCTTTTAGTGTCCATATAAATCCCCTCATGACTACTTTGAAATGACTTTAATAATTTCCCTCCATGTCCCTTTAACTGTGTTCAGGAGCGTCAGAGCATCATTAAGTATTGGCTGGACAACCTGCGAGCCAAACAGGGGGAGGTGCTTCACAACATTCATTTTCTGGAGGGGCAGCCAATCAGTACGAGAGTCTTCTTACCTTTTGTTCCATGTTTTGTTTCATTCCATTTCCTAACACACTCCTTTTTAAAACCAGTTTCTTGTGCCTTATTGTGCCCTGCATTTAGCAAACCTGTGCCATTTATAAGCTCCTGGACTGAAGCAGGCACGGACATTACCTTTTAGACTTGGTCTAACATGGACTAAATGTCAGCCGAGATGCAACGTGAGCATTATCTGACTTTGTTTTCTGACTTTATGACCTCTCTGTCCTCTTTAGTTCCAGAGTTGGTGGCTCGTGGGGTAATTCAGCAAATGTTTCCTCTTCATGAGCAGAGGATCCTCAACCAGCTGATGACATCGTGGGTTCAGGCTGTGTGTGAAAAGCAGCCTCTGGGTAGGAAATCATCTTTGTACTTTAAGAACATATGACAGGACGCCTAAAGATGTAAATGTGAGTGTGAATGGTTGTCCGTCGCTATACGATATACACTATATTGCCAAAAGTATCGGCTCACCCTGACTCGCATATGAACTTAGTGACATCTCATTCCTCATCCATAGGCTTCAATATGACGTCGGTCCACCCTTTTCAGCTCCTCTGGGAAGGCTGTCCACAAGGTTTAGGAGTGTGTTTGTGGGCATTTGTGACCATTCTTCCAGAAGCACATTTGTGAGGTCACACACTGATGTTGGACGAGAAGGCCTGGCTCTCAGTCTCTGCTCTAATTCATCCAAAGGTGTTCTATCGGGTTGAGGTCAGGACTCTGTGCAGCCAGTTCAGTTCACACCAGACTCTGTCATCCATGTCTTTGTGGACCTTGCTTTGTGCACTGATTCCCATTATTTGGATGGGTGAGCGAATACTTTAGACAATATAGTGCATGATTGACTGGCAGTGTGTTTACAGTGCACCCATTGGCAGCGCACCCAATGGATGGAGTTAAATCAAAGTTGTTTATGTACTGTAAGATGATCCAACTGCAGATCACCCCACTACTACATGTTTTATAGATGATGTCTGTGACTACTTCGGAGTGAAGATTGGTATGTATTTTGCCTGGCTGGGTTTCTACACTAACTCCATGCTGTACCCTGCTGTCATTGGTTTTCTGCTCTGGATACTAGCAGAGGCTGACCAGGTAGATGATCAGATCAATTTATTATGTTTCATAAGTACAGTTGCAAGAAAAAGTATGTGAACCAAGTATGTGAACCTTTGGGATGTCATGGATTTCTGCATAAATTGGTCATAAAATGTGTTCTGATCTTCATCGAATAGAAACACAGTCTGCTTAAACTAATACTGCACAAACATTATATGTTTTCATGTTTTTATTGAACATAACATGTAAACATTCACAGTGCAGGGTGGAAAAAGTATGTGAAGCCCTCGGCTAATGACTTCTTCAAGAGCTAATTGGAGCCAGGAGTCAGCCAACCTGGAGTCCACTCAATGTGATTGGATGTGTTGGTTAAAGCTGTCCTGCCCTATAAAAACACACACCAGCTTTGAGTTTACTGTTGCCTGAAGTGTTGCCTGGTGTGAACCATGCCTCGCACAGAAGAGCTCTCAGAAGACCTACGATCAACAACTGTTGACTTGCATGAAGCTGGAAAGGTTTACATCACGTGTATCTGTAAAAGCCTGGATGTTCATGTGTCCACGGTGAGACGGTCTGTTTACAAATGCAGGAAGTTCAGCGCTGTAGCTACTCTCCCTAGACGTGGTCGTCCTGCAAGAGCACAGCGCAGGATGCTCAATGAGGGGAAGAAGAAATCCCTGGCACATGCTAACATTCATACTTTTTCTTGCAACTGTATGTTACTTGTGTTGTATTTTATG
Organism: Macropodus opercularis; assembly: GCA_030770545.1. Lineage (NCBI taxonomy): Eukaryota > Metazoa > Chordata > Actinopteri > Anabantiformes > Osphronemidae > Macropodus > Macropodus opercularis. The sequence goes on from CM061105.1 coordinate 6,691,655, forward strand.
TCGGCAGTGTCAGGAGATTTGTACTGTTGCCAGTCCTCGTACATCTCGTATCATATCCCTTACTTGTTTTGTCAAGCTGCCTCTTATTGAAGAAAAATATTAGAAGTGCAACATTAAACAAAGGTAAAACAGTTACCTCAAACTCATGTCCTTAATCAGATCTGTGATGTCAATTATCCCTCACAGACCAGTCAGGATATCTGCTGTGTGGTTTTTGCCCTCTTCAATGTTGTTTGGGCTACGTTGTTTCTGGAGCGCTGGAAGAGGAGGGAAGCAGAGCTGGCCTTCCGGTGGGGCACCCTGGACACCCCTGCTGAGTCCCTGGAGGAGCCCAGGCCACAGTTCAGGGTGGGTTCAGTGTGTTGCTATGTGTTGCATGGATGAGTTATTCTGTTCGTGAAAGTTGTGCAACGCTAAAAGGTTAAATTAATTCATATTTGTTTTAATGTCCAATCCCACTTCCTTGTTTTCAGTCTGTTATTTATTGCAGCAGTGCAGCGTCTGGGGTGTCAGAAAGAAATGCAGTCTGTGTGTTCACAGAGTGTGGATTTCACACCCCACTCAAGAGGGAGCAGGATGTTGGGGTGGGGGTTATGGGCTGTGTGGGCACAGAGGAGGGGCTGTTGCTCTTTGAATTAGCATGTGGGGAGGGTCCCTTTTAGGCCTGGCTAGCTCAGTCGGTAGAGCATGAGACTCTTAATCTCAGGGTCGTGGGTTCGAGCCCCACGTTGGGCGGTAGAGCTTTTGACGAGTGATGCACCAGCTGCTACCGGCTTTACCTGCTCCTCTGCTGCTGTCTGCAGGGCGTGAAGCGCTGCAGTCCCGTCACAGGCTGTGAGGAGTTCTACTACCCACCCTGGAAGCGAGCGCTGTTCAGATGGTTGGTCAGCCTGCCCATCTGCCTCCTCTGTCTCTGTTTTGTCTTCCTTGCTATGCTCCTCTGCCTGGAACTGCAGGTTTGAACACAGGAATGATAAATAGGGATGATACTGTATGTCTTTACTTTAAACCCACCCTTGACAGAAATAACACAGTTAAACAACATCAAAGCAGAAAGAACAGCGTCTATACCTCCGTTTGGTGGGAAGATTCAGAAATGACGTCTTGTATAGACATTACATTATATATAGACTGTGTAAATTATATGCATATAGCTGTTCAGCTTTATTTAATAGCATTTCAAAATGCAGCTGTGGGAGTTGTGAATAGATAAGTATGAATAGGCTTATTAAATATGTATCATGCTGCTAATTCGCCTTGCAGGAACTGGTGATGGAGATTCAAGAGCTGCCCAGCATTACAAGATTCATTCCTAAAATACTTCTGGCTATTACTGTAACCATATGCGATGAAGTGTATAAGAAGATTGCCTACTGGCTCAATAACATGGGTAAGGAAGTGTCTGGGCATGGTACAGAAAAATGAATGCCATGAAAGCTACAGTACAGTGACAGTCCCTGTTTTCCAAACATCCCTGCACTTCGTACTGGTTGAACACACCCAGTCCAGGTAATCACCACTGGGCAGTGCAGGGGTAGCTGGAAAACAAGGACCACGGTTAACCTCCCCTGACCCGTGAGGTAGTTCTTGTTTTTGTACGGTCATGCAGCTGCACGTTGAGTAATGCTTCTCTTATTCATGTCGCTGTGCAGAGAACTATAGACTTCAGAGTGCCTATGAGAACAACCTCATCATCAAGATGGTTTTTGTAAGTCATGCTTCCTACTGAACACAGAAGATTAAGTTATAATATTTAACAGTGAGACTTTGACTGTTTGTTTTGTTTGATTTACAGTTTGAATTCATTAATTCCTACTTGAGTCTTTTCTACATTGGGTTCTACCTCAAGGACATGGAGAGACTAAAGGAGGTAATAATGCCAAACACACATCAGATGCTGTCCTACGATGATGTCAGGCTGTGTATCTGTGCTGCGTGCTCTTTATTTCTTACATCCAGCAACGTAACAGATGTTCTTCTCCACCCTATAGATGCTAGCTACCCTACTGATCTTCCGTCAGTTCCTACAGAACATCAAAGAGGTCCTTCAGCCCTATCTCTATGAGCAAAACAAACTAGGGGTCTTTACCCCAAAGGTGCTGTGGGAGCTACTTCAAGCCATCATGCTAAAATACGGCCGCCTGGCTCTTGGGAAGGCTCAAGCTTCAATGACAGCCTATTCCTTCCTGAGCCCCAGAGGGATCCCTGTCAGTCACAGTGCTAACGGTAACCCAGAAACAAGAAGACGAGGGGATCTGAAGGCCGGATTCAGGCTGACAGAGGAAGAGTGGGATATGAATGACAGTGCTCTTAAACATCGTAAAGTCAGTTTCACAGAGAAGGTTGACTACCAGGATGTCACGACAGGCGGGGACGACAGCTTTCTGGAGGACAGTCCCACGATGGTAGAGGAAGGAATGGATCCATCCAGTATCTTTGACAGCTGTGACGAGGACAGCGACTGTGAACCAGTCACTCAAGTATGTGATCTAGTTTGTTACTAGTATTTCACTGTGGGTCTGTCTGTAATCTCATAGCAGCTCCATCACGTTAGATCATTTCCACTCACACTGTCACATAGAGGTGTTTCATTCAAATTCCAAAATGTTTACTTTAGCAGGAGAATAAGATCGATGCTAATTTGTCCCATCGAAAGGAATCGAATGCTGTCTGTCACAGAAGAAAGCAAGTGTCTGAGGGGAAGGAGGACAAGAAATCGTGGATTGATCCGCCAGAAGAACCTAAATCTGTCATGCTAACCCAGGCTGAGATTGAGAGCTGCATGCAGACATACGAGGTGGGATGTTTTTCATAATGCAAAATGAGGAAATAATATATAACGGTATACTCAGTAAAATCATTTCGTGATGTTTGGCTTGAACAGGACACACTTCAGGATTACCAGGAGATGTTCATTCAGTTTGGCTATGTGGTGCTTTTCTCCTCTGCGTTTCCGCTGGCGGCCATGTGTGCTCTTATCAACAACATCATTGAGATCCGCAGTGATGCCCTGAAACTATGTACTGGCCTTCAGAGGCCTTTCGGGCAGAGAGTAGAGAACATTGGACAGTGGCAGGTTGGGGTGTTTTGTTTTGTAAAATGTCAGACAAGCTTTGCGTGCAACAGGGTGCATCTGAAAATGTCTCTCTTTGTCTGTCGGTGAACGCCAGACTGCAATGGAGGCCATGGGCTTGATAGCCATCATCGTTAACTGTTATCTGATTGGTCAGTGTGGGCAGCTTCAGCGTCTGTTCCCCTGGTTGAGTCCTGAGATGACCATCATCTCCATCGTCTTACTGGAGGTATGCACTGTGTTCCGTACTGTAAATGCAGAGTTGTGTAAAAAAAAAAAAAAAAAAAAAAGAAGTATCATATATTATAAGAGAAGCAACAATATGCATGGCCTGTTACTTTTGTCGTGGTTGTGTCTTTTTAAACCCAAATCTTGGAAGCTGGTTTATTAATCAACACAAACCCTTGCAAGGTTTTCGGTGTATGATATGGTCTGTTTTATCTTCAGGAAAACTACATCAATGACAAAAAGAATGATTGTAACCATGTGTTGAGCCCTGTCCCTTTGTGGTCTCGGTGGTTTACAGCACTTTGCAATCCTCCTAAAGTACGTCATCCATGTTGCCATCCCTGATATCCCAGGCTGGGTAGCAGAAGAGATGGCCAAGCTAGAGTATCGACGAAGGGAAGCTTTCAAGGTATAGTTGTATCATAGCTTGAAAGACCTTTCGAACAGATTAAGGCTTGCTGTGTGCCGTGGCCTATTAGTGTGCATCATCTGAGAATGTGCACTAGTACAGTAATGTGAAGGATATGCATGTTTATTTGTCTGTATTGTGATTGTTTTACATTAACGACACCTGTCTTGAAGCTGTCACAGAAACGTTTGGTGATAGTATTTAAGCACAACTGTGAGCCATGTTTAGTCTCATTAAGTACTCGGTGGCTTGTTTGTGTGAACTTCGACTGTGTAACATGTCCTGAAGGGTTGATGTCGAATAAAGAAGGGCAGACAAGCTAAGCTAACCCCGGTAAACACTCTGATCTGGAGTTTAACCACACCATTTACTCTTTACTTAGTGTGTCCTTGTCCCCGTGACGCCTTCTGTATTTCCATTTTCACACGCATTCAGAAGCATGAGCAGCAGGCCCAGCAGCACTTTCAACAGCAGCTCAGGCGCCGACGTGAAGAGGAGGAGCTTCAGCGTCAGGCCGAGCTGCAGGCGGAGGCTCGTCATGAAAGCGAGTACCACAAGACGGACGCCCAGCACCAGCATCACCACGACAAAGCATCAGGAAGCAAGGCAGGGGACAAGCCCAAGAGACCCAGCTCTCTGCTGGGAAATAACAACGTGATGAAGCTGAAGCAAATCATCCCCCTGCAGGGAAAGTTCTCCTCCAGCAACTCGCGCTCACCGGCCCAGTCCCCAACAGGCGGTGAGGCGAAGCTTCCTGGATTTCTGAAGTTCTTAAAGTCACCGGAGGTGAAGAAAGAACCAGCAGTTGCAGTTGGAGCAACGTCAGGTTCCACAGTGACATCTTCAGTTCCCCCTAGTGGTCAGGAGAGGTCACAGTCCCCCAACAGAACATTCAGTCCCGGGAAGCTGTTCAGTTTCAGCAAGTCAGAGGGTACCGTCGTGTGCACAAATGGATCACAGCAGCCAACCCAGGCTGCTAACACTCAGCCGAACAGAGCTGACTTCAACACAACACCAGAGGAATTACCCTCAAATGAGTCCGATAAAGCAGAAACAAGACAATCAACTGATTTAGAAAACTCCAGGAGCTCTAGGAGTTAATAAATGTGCAACCATGTCAATGTAACATCATCAATGGAGAGAAATATATCAATGTCCAGAGACAGCGACACGCCTGTACTGTAGAACACGTTAGTCACAAGGACCATTTCAAGTCGCTGAACATTACTTTCACTCTTCATGCAGCTTAATTTGCACAAAGTATTGTATCTAACGCTTGATTATTTAGCTTCGGTGTAAAAACGTGTACAGTGTAAATCTGTGAATAGGGGCTTGACTAACCTAAGTTACGAATAAAATGCTGCATGACCGCCTGGTTTTCAACAGCATCAGAACCAATTATGTTGATGAAAAGAAAAAGGGAGCTTACGATCATGTTAAAGGAGATGAACGGCGGCTTCCCACTCCAGGTTTGTTTGTCATTCTGAAGCCGGTGTTGAATGCATGATGCGTCGTGTGCATGCATTACACGTTCACCAAGTCCTCTTAGTTGTGAACACTTTCCAAGCCGTTGGATTCTTCCGCAATAGGTCAGATTATTTTCACTGTGACCATGGAAAATATTATATTTTTCTTAAATTTGATTTTCTATGAATTATTTTACTACATAAATTAGTGAATGTACTTCTATGATGCAAATAAATCTCACTTAATAAAACATATGTTAAAGGATAATGAATTGAATGGTTTTGTTAGATTCTAACGTACTGATACTTTCTCTCATGAAGATGTGTTTACTGAAAAGCTATTTCCATATTGATTTTATATTATTTGAACAATCATGATAAATGCTACTGAAATAGACCTGCGTGTCTTAATTTCCACCCAAAACTATGAAGGAGTTTTGTGCTTTACTCTAATGTAGTCTACAACACAACAATACTGGAGTTGGCAGTACAGTTATACATATTCGAGCACAAGTATTTAATAATAAACACATTCCAAGCTTTATCAGGTGGTGAAATAATCAACCAATAGTGCCACGAAAAATAAAATGCTAATCATCCCACAGTTGTTTTCAACATGTGACTAAATAAAACATACATTATAAAACTATAAAACATTTTATATACTGCAGAGAATTTGCATATAATTGGATATAAAATTAGCAAAAGGTGATATTTCTACTTAAGTAAATTTCCTCTCCTCTGCCTTAAAAAAATAAACTAGACCAACTTTATATATTGTAGGAAAATATTGTAGGGACGACAGAAGGGGTAGTTGTCTAATTGCCTAAAAAGAAGTTTAAATAATAACAACACACCACATTTTGGAGCCTTACAATGACAGTAGCAAACCCAGCCTCTAAACAGGACTGAACAGGATGATCAACCTAATAAACCACAACAATGGCATAAATAGAAAAAGGATTGACACATAGCTTCCTCTGGTCTGACTGTACTGACTCAACTGTGTCCTTACTGAAAAGCCAGGCTTCCTTGAACAGCGCTTCACACTAAGACAGTGTGAATACACACTTGGATTTAAGGCAATACTCAATATTCGTCAGGACTAACACAAAGCCGTTTTATTTTCCCTTCCTGTAATGACAATTATCATATAAAGGATGAGCTAAAAATAGATTTTAGGGACACTACCATTACATAACCCAATTTTTAGTTAAAAGTTTAGCACGTTCCTTAATCAAATATACAGATTTAAAACATGCATATTTCAGAGATGGTGGGAATCTCTACTGTATATCAACTGTAAACCTTTAAATGGCAACAGAGGAGCTCCCTGCACATACAAACAGAAAACTGCGTGAGCATGACGGAAGACCAGAATGTTTAACAAATAAAGAGGTAGATGCAAGTTATTCTGTAGCTACAAAGACTAAAATCAGGGGCAGAGGTGTTTTGACAGTGGAGGGTATAATAGATGAAAGATGTAAATAAACTGGAGGAAAACTATTTTGGTTAAGGAAATTGGTCTGGTGTTGAATGAAGATGATGACCGAGATTTAACGATACGCGTGTGCTTCACTTTTAACGACTGGCTCTGCCAACATCCTGCATCTCCACCTGCTTTGTATTCATGTAGATCAGTCTTTGCGCTGTGCAGTGGTTTACGAATCCTCATTCAGCTCTCGGCTGTCTGTTCTGGCTATTTTTCGTGGAGGCGCTGCATTCTCCCCATCTGTCTGTTCCGGCTCCCGCTTTTTTGCTGCATTCTGAAGAAAAAATAAAACAACCATTAACAAGCTATCAGCAACAAACCAGATCATCTTCACTGTTACATAATGTAATTAACTCAGGCGGTAAATTTTACCTTTTTATCCCACTGTTGATGAAGATATCGCAACAAGATGTTTGTCTTCTCTGTGACTATGACTGAAGATGGACAACTGATCAGAATATCACAGGCAAACTGTTTTAAAACGTACACTCACAGGATTACAGTTAAATTACTTACCCTGCTCTGATGGATATTCTCGGGTTGGAAGGTACACAGATGGCCGACGATTCTGAAACAATATCAAGATTGAAATTAATCTTGAAAGAATACTTTCCTGAACTGGTGCAAATCTCACGTCCCCATATTTTTTTTTCTCTCAGCATATTGAGAACAGACAGAAACACTTACTGATGCTTTACACACGGAGTCTGCATGGAACCTGCTGAAATTGTTTTTGTTGTAGACCGGCAGGCCCTTTAAGAAATCCCCCTGTGAACACAAGGGGAAGGTTGGAGCATTTCTCCGAACAGTCACCACGTGAAAGAAAGATCAACAAAACGTTGTCTGCCATTTCACTAGATATCGACTTAGCAACATAGAGGAGTTATGAAGTTAGAATAGAGCATTTACACAATACCTGGCTTATGACTACGTAGGCAACACGTCTCATCGATTTCAGCTAAACGTTTAACTGGTACGTGTTCAGAGCTGAGAGCTATAGTCACGTCTACAGCATAAGATCAAAACCCACCTTCTCCATTTCGATCGCACTCACGCTTCGTTTGTGAAGCGGCTCGGCCAGTGAGTCAAAGCGAGCAGAGGCTGCTCCTTTAGCCAAGACAAGCTAATCAGCCTGCTCGTCTTTGTCGTAACCAAGATGCCGGTTTGTTTACCCGCTTGACAGCTTCTTGCGACGGGTACGAAGCACAAACTGCGGATTCGTTTGCCGTGATCGCACCAGGCTGCTGGAGTTAGTTAGAAACGTTCGCTTGTGTGAAGGTGAGCGCGAAAGCTAAATGAGATCGGACTGAAACTAGACGTCCTTTACTGGCTAACTTGCTGCTAGTTCACGCAACTCCATTTTTTTATCCACTGCTCAAGGGCGGTTACTTTCACAGACTCTGCGTCGCTGATTGGTTTAGCGGAGGAAGACGTATGAAGAGAAATGATCCGATTGGTTAGAAAGTAATTACGTAACCAGACAAATCCGCCTCCCCAACACGAAGGGTTGTCATGAAGTCCAAAACGAAAACAACACGACCCCCTGATGCTGGAAAGTCCTCCACTGGGTGTGCTACGACTTTATGACAGCGACTGATTGTCGCCAGAAAATGAACGATTCAAATCATCAAGCAATAAATCCACACAAAATTAGCATTAGAAACCAGTATCCTAACCCATTTCCCAGTTAAGGCTTGTGTTGTTGCTGGAACCATAGCTCAGATGGCAAGAGAAGCCCCCCAGACCATCAAAGGACCAACATAACCAGCAGACCACACTAGGAGAGAACCCAGCACCTTAGGCTGGAAGTTGTTCACTGCAACCGAAGTCAAAATTTAATTCTCCATCTCATTTGAGAACCTTTAATTGCAGATCAACCACCATTAAGTGTTTTTGTGTAAAAAATAAACCACAAATTTTGCTAAACAACTTTATTCAAGAGACAATTTTGATGTTAAACTCACTTAAATCGCATGACCAACTGTACGCATTAATATTATGATGAGGTCCCACGAAAAATGAAGCTGACTATCAGGCTTCTTTTTAAATCAAGGCCAATTGAAGGAGTTTGTCAAAAGCCAGTGTCCATTTGCTTGCAGTGAAAACACTCAATCCAACGCAGACCAAGGATCACCGCTTAACCCAGTACACTTGGTCTTTCCTGCCTGTTGAGCACCTCCGGCATTTCCGAACCAATCTCAGTTTCTTGAAAGTCACAGCGGCTTCAGTGTGAGAGTGATTTCCTTCCCTTTAACATGCGCCGCAGAACGACCTCAATGCCACTTTGTGTGCTCATCCTCTTGATCCAGCCGTGGGTCCTCTTGCGCTTGATGTTCTTGGGCTGATATTCTGTGCCTCTTTTTCGCGTCCGCACCTGCTGGTAGTGCCATGGAAGTTGGTGGAACACGCCTGAACCATCTGCTTGTGAAGAAAGAGGCCCACACCTGTGAATCTGAGGTCCTGCAGTTTCTCTGGGTACAATCCAGTTGCTGAATAACCTCAGGTGAGAGCTGCCAGTAACTGTAAGGTTCCCTGCAGCATCCCTGCAGGAAGAGTAGAGAGTAAAACGTTACAATGAAACGTATTCTCTGTAATGTATGCAGTTTAAATTAATCCTAGCATTGGCTTCACGTTACAAACATTAGTGTTCACAACCATTTGATGAGGCTGTAAAGGATTCTTGCTAAATTAGTCTATAAAAATCATTAAAATATAACTGGATTGACCATGTCCACCTACGTTTGACTCTTGCTAATTGCCTGCTCAACTAGCCACGCTGCTAACGCACAGCTATGCTAAACTGCCAACACACCGACTCACGAATCGGTCTGTCATGCTATGACGTAACCTGTGTTACCTGCCGGAAAAGACAATTCTGCCCAGTTTGGAGAAAGACGAGCTCATCATACTCATGTTTAGATATTCACACAGTTCACACACGAGCACAGTGAATGTCACCGCTCTACCGGCCACTCTGCATACACGACGCCATGTGATTGGCTCAAACGTTTCAGCCAATAGAATTGAGTCTTGCTGGAGCGAACCACTTTGCGCCATGAGTAGCGCCTCTCAGGACACAGTCAACAGTGCGACCATCGCGTGTTGAGGCTCTTCTTCATATGTCTCTAAGCACATTTATGACAAGAATGTAAACTATTCAGAGCAACAATCAAAGATCAAGCACTTTTAATATGCAACAGGTTCCTCAGTACTGAGTTTTCTATTTATACCTGATATAAATATGTATCAAAATAATGACTTACTCACTCAAAATATTGATATACCGTCACAAAATAATCACTAATAACGTAATATATCATGATGCTTTATCAGACTTTTTGACTTACTACCTCAGAATATTGAAATACCATCTTAAAAGCTTGCAGAGTTGTTTTTACAGTAACTTGTCAGTCTAAAAATGATGTTGCATTTGAGAAAACTATGTGTACATTGTGAGAAAAGTGCTCATCTATAATGCAAGGATATCATATTAGATATTACTAGTTGTTATTTGGCCTGGAGGTGTTTTCTATATGTGCAAATTATTCTGGTATGTTAATCAACATACATAAGACACACAAATAGATTAGACTTAACATAAAACAATACGTGTTTGCACTGGCTGTCAAACTGTGACAGGAACTCTACAGTTGTTGACTCACAGCCCATAAACGTCACGGTGACAGGCACCCGCCTGTCCCAGCAGGACACTTCACTGATGTCAGCTAAAGACCAAGACCAGAAGCCAAACCTATTAACACTTTGCCTCATTGCCGGAAAACTGTTTTGGAAATTATTCGTTTTACAGATTTCCACAGAGAAACGCTTATATCTAATAAACTAATATGACTAAAAAGCAAGCTGTAAAGAGGCGCAGGCATGTGTTTTGAAGTCTTTGTTGACGCAGTAAAGCCGGGCGTGGAGTGGGAGCAGGGATGACCCCCCCACGGTGCTGCTTTAGATAATTACCTGGACTAACCTTCTATCACTTCTGCCGCGCGCACGCACACGTGCATTTTTGCCTCTCTGTCAGCCTTGGCAACAACGACACCTCCTTGTCCTATTGGCTGCGTGTCCGAACAGACAGCTCCTCCATTGGTCCTCCTTGCTGCCACTCACTACTTACTTGCTACGTTGCCCCACTGCTGCTGCTGAGGCTGCTGCGGATGCAGGGCAGCAGGGCTGGGTAGGCTCTGACCTGGATACGCAGTGGATGCCGACGGAGAAATAAAATGCCATTAGTTTGCTGTTTGTTTCCGTAATGGGCGTCTTATTGAAATGCAATTGGTGCATTTTAATGGATGCATGCTTCATCCCCAGTGACAGCAGTCTGTTAAGACGCCTTCAGCATTTTGCAGCAGCTCTAGCGTAGAGAAATGATTGCACCAAATGTAACGTTCCGTCTGCTTCGTCGGCCTCGACTCATGTTTTGATGCAAACCTAAAATCATCCTGAATCACCAGTCACTCTGCAGGTAAGGAATCGAATTCTACTGCATGACGACGTCTAATTAGCTGATGTTTGCTGATCATCAATAAACAACTGGTCGGTCTGCGCGTCTGGTGACGGCGCAAAAATAAAGCGCACTTATTATGGCCTCTCACGGATTTTTAAAAATCTTTCTAGCATACGGTATCACAGCATGAATACTGTTCATACCCGTATGCCTACATGGGAATGCATCATGTACTGTGTATTTGTATTGTTATTTATTATTGTTTATTATTTACACCCAGATACTGAAATATGGAGCCAGCTACTCTAGATTATTTGTGCATGACTGTTGAGGGTTTGTGGACACCCTCTGCCATGTTCATCAGGTGATGATCAAAGACTTTAATGACAAGGCCCTGGTGTGTTCATACTTATACTTTGTGCTGAGGTGTGAAACTACTTGCAGCTGATATTGCATGAATTGACAGGATGAATTCTAATCGTGTGAAAACCCTAGATTGACTGATAGCCATGACGACGTGAAACACGTGTTGGGTGTAAAACTAGACTTGCAGACTGACGGGAGACCCCGACCGCAGTCTGGTGCATCTGTTGGCATCTTGTGCTGACGCTCCATTTTGTTGTTTCTGGAAAGACTGGGCAGTCAGTCAGCATTGACTCAGGGAATAACTGTATTGCACTTGATGTCCTGACCTTCAGACCATCTTGCTACACATTTAGACACACACACACCACAACACACACACACATGAACACTCCTGTCCAGTTGCAGACAGACTCTGTGCAAACCAGGTCCATTTCCCTGCCAGAGTGATCCCAGACTGTCCGTCTTGAAGGTTACATCTTCATTAAGCCCAAATCAGATGAAACACAAAAATGTCCTCTTTAATATGATTTTATTAAAAAATAGTGTTTAAATTATTTGCCTCCATCAACAACCCCCAGTATTCCACCAACACAGACTATAGATTCTTGGTAGTTGGTAATTTATGGCATGACTGATACGCAACAATGATCTAAACTACTACTTACCATTAATATATATTTTAAGCAATGCTGTAAATATTTTCAGTGTTTCTCGAATAGTTTTTCCACGTTTCTGTTGTAAGATGTGAAACAACAAAGACTCATCCCACTCTGTTTCCTAGAGATAAGCCTTGTTTTGAGTATGAGCACTAATGTTTCCTTTTATTCACATCTGCCAAAATCCAGTTCAGTGACTGGACTTAAGCAGGAAAATAAAAGACACTTTGTCTCCATTGGAAACATCATGTTAAGACGTATCAGTCACAGACATGTACACAGTCATGACTATCTATTTATACATATCCTGATTCTCTCTGTGTCAGAAAGGAGATGTTATTAATAGTGTATATGAATAGTGAGTCATTGGAACAGCACAAGGAAAACATTGTTTTAATGCAGCCTGACATGAGGAATGTGTGAGTGATTTGCTGCTCTGTCGCCACGGTGGCTGTTTATATGAGGTCTACAGAGACTGTTGTTGCTCAACCTACACTGGCACAGTATTTAAAAAATTGGATATTATTTTGCAGCATGCTAAACTCAAAGCATCTTTGGTGTGTTTCATTGCACTCAACGCTGGCTGTGCTCGGGGAGGAGGATGATGAAAACAATGTAATTGCAACTGTGTTGCTAGGAAACAGCTTGGATGCTGTTTTATAGGGAACCAAACTAACCCAGTTTCTTCCTAGTGATTTGCCAACATTGCACCATGATGTAGAAAGCTCCTCCCGTGTTCATACAATGTTTGTTGTTCTCCATTGCTCTTTACATAAACGTCTGAAGGATGATCTGCTTTGCTGTGTCTGTGTGATGCTGTTTATGCAGGGAAGCACCATGCTGACTAGCATTACTGAGGGGATACTGTGCTGTCTGACTGGGAAGGCTGCCAGTCTCATCTTGCCCCTGGAGTCGTCACAGCCCTCTGACAGTTTCGAGTTTGTGGAGGTGAAACCCGGCAGAGTCCTGCGAGTGCGGCACATCATCCCAGAGCGTCAGCCTGCGGTGACAGATAATCAAGTTGCAGGCACGGAGAGGACGGATGGTGACTGCGATGATAATGATGATGTCTCTCTTGAGGATCCTAGTGATGAGAGCTGTACTGGTAGCACTGTCCACTGTAAGAGAAAGATCACAGTCTACCGCAATGGACAGCTGGTGATCGAGAATCTCGGTGATGTTTTGCATTCGGAGATCCTGCAGTGTCAGGACGGGGATCTGGAACCCTGTAGCACTGTAGAAGTAGAACTCTCTGACTACAAAGAAATGCCGTCTTCCCCAGACCCCAAGCCTGTTCCCCCTCCAGTTCCTCCACCTCCTGGTGAGCAGAAACCCGCCCCACCTCCTCGCCGCCGTCGCCGCAAGCCCAAGCGCACAGTGCTAATAGATTCGAAGAGGGTGATCTCAAGCTGCAAGGGGACACACTCAGACGTTGCACTGTTCTTCATACATGGCGTTGGAGGCTCTCTGGATATTTGGAGCAGCCAACTGGAGTTCTTCTCTCGTCTGGGCTATGAGGTGATTGCACTAGACCTGGCAGGACATGGAGCCAGCACTGCTCCACAGATAGCAGCTGCTTATACCTTTTATGCCCTGGCAGAGGACCTGCGTGCCATCTTTAAGAGATATTCTCGTAAACGCAACATTCTCATTGGCCACTCATACGGGTAAGAGTTCGTCAGGTGCTCTTGTTGTTCCAACAATGTTGGTTTACATGCTGTTAACGGGCTTAATTCGTTCTTTTATGTTCTTTACAGGGTGTCATTTTGCACCTTCTTAGCCCATGAATATCCTGATTTGGTCCATAAGGTGGTGATGATCAATGGAGGGGGTCCCACAGCTCTGGAGCCCAGTCTGTGCTCCATCTTCCAGTTGCCATCTTGTGTCCTTCACTGTTTGTCACCTTGTCTGGCCTGGAGCTTCCTCAAGTAAGAAGTGTGTTTGCGTGGGATATAAATTGTCGCTAGACACAGTGACTCCACAACAGTAACTTCTGTTATTGCTTCCAGGAAATACCATGTACATTTAAAAAATAGACAGATAATAAATAATGTGCAACTTTAAAAGAAGCACAGCCACATTTGTGTTTGCTGCACATTGCAGACCTTTGGGTTTAAGATTAGAACGTTTGTGTCTTTAAGTTTCTGTTTTTATATATGCATAGATAGAACAACACACGTTTTGTAGTAGACCTCAAACTGACTGTACCATTTTGGAGGGGACTGTATATTAACCAATGACCTTAAGAGCCACAGATAACGTTTCATCTCCCCTTCACCCTTAGGGCTGGATTTGCCCGTCAGGGTGCCAAAGAAAAGCAGCTGCTGAAGCAGGGAAATGCCTTCAATGTGTCTCCATTTGTCCTGCGAGCCATGATGAGTGGGCAGTACTGGCCTGAAGGGGATGAGGTCTACCATGCTGAGCTCACTGTGCCCATCCTTCTGGTTCATGGCATGTGTGACAAGTTTGTGCCTGTGGATGAGGACCAGCGCATGGCAGAGGTATAGATTATCTAAGTGTTAATTAATTAATTTATATGGGATACTTAGTATGAAACATACTGCTGATGCTCCATGGTCTGTTTTAATGTTCTGCATTTTGACTCCTTTTGTAGATCCTCTTGTTTGCGTTCCTGAAGGTCATTGAGGAGGGAAGTCATATGGTCATGATGGAGTGTCCTGATACCGTCAACACGCTCCTTCATGAATTCTTTTTATGGGAGCCTGACATGTCCAGAAAAGACAGCAGCAAGTCAGACACAGAAAAGTCAGTTATTAATAGCGACTCTCTCCACACACAGAGAATGAATAGGCCTGTGGACAAATAACCAGCAAGGAGTCTAGTTTCACCCCAGAACCAAGCAGAAAGCTTTTTTAAGCAGGTGGCATGTGTTCTTAAGGCTGCTCCTGGGCTGACGGCTGATATATAAAGGGCCACATCTTAAGGATGCAGACGGCTACTGGTGCTTCAAGATAAAGCAGGACTTTAGGACTTAGGCTTGGAGCCAGCTAGAGAGGGATGGAACGAATATAAAGACGAAGGGAATGGATGCAAATACACTGCTTTGCTTTTTGACACGAATGTGTTTCTCCCTCGTGTTTATGAAATGATAAGGTACCTGCAGAACAAAAGGACTATGTGCACATTTGTGAATTAAATGCTTTGGAAAGAACTGATATGAAACCAAGGTGGCTTCAAATACATGGAAAGGTGCTGCAGAGCTTTTGTTTTACCATGAAAAACCTGCTTTCAGTAAGACACTGGCAAAGAAATATGTGTTGGTTTGGGAATTACATCATACATTTAAAATGTTGATAGCAATAGTTCGTTATCAAATAGAATGGTGGCTGGAAATGGCTTCAGGACATTGAATAAATACTCACATACCTCACACATACATACATACATATATGAAGTATACCTGAAACACAAAGCTGTTTAACTGCAACCCAGCCACATATTAATCACCTCTATACAATGTTTAATGTACATTGTCTCAAACTGGAAGATTCCCAATCAGAACACAGTTAAGTTTTCTCATATATTTCTAAATTACAGAGGTTTCATTTCTATGTATTAAACTGCATCACCACATACAAATCCGATCCGCTACAGTATTTATGTCTGCATTGAGCAGAATGTAACCAAACTATAGATGCATGAAAACTAAGTAATATTCAGTGAGAAAGTTACTGTTTGTCAGTTGGTTACAAGAGATGCAAACATGGAAACCTAAAGGTTCTGCTGCTTTCTTCTGACAGCCATTCCTTCAATACTGTATAATATCCTAAGGATACAAAGTACTGAGGCCCTGCATGAGTTTAGAATAACCAATGGTTTCTGGGTTGTTACACCCAGTTGAAATATATTCTCACACTGAATCAGTTGAAGTAATCAAATTAGTGTTTTCTTTTTGTGCAATATTTGTCTGCCTTTATTCTGAAATAACGACAACTGCCATATCAAATTGTGGTTGTACTGACTGCTTGAAGCCGTTCTGTCTCTAAGCTGATAAAATGCTAAACAAGCGTGTGTTTCCCTACTATTAACCAGTCCACCCTATTTATCTAATAGTGTAAGACTGAACAAATGAGTATTATGCTCAATCAGAGACATTCATTCATGGGTGTTGCTTTGTCTCATACTGGGACAGTAAAGTGCAAGTGAAAACATAGTCTAAAAGGATCCCTGCCAGTGCTAAGCTTTGACTGGACAGTTTGTACTGTTTTAGTCGCAGGAGGTGAAAGTGAACAAGTTTTGAACTGGATGTTCTATGCTTCAAATCAAATAAGTCAGCCAAAGGACAAGGTCCCCTTTAAGGAGGAGACATTTCATATCCTGGTCTGTTATATATGCATTTTGCAGATGCAGCATGACTGGTTTTATGCAACTGGAACAAAATAGAAGGGAACAGAATGATAACTAACTGAACTGGCACTAGCGTCTCTGGAACATATATATATATATATATTATTATTATTATTACATATTCTCTATGGACTTTCAAGAACCAACAAGTGCTGCTGATGCAATGTACTGTATGTTTCCTTGTGTTAAAAGGTCAGTAAAACTGTATGGACTACAGGGTGCACATGTACTTTCTCTTATGCTAAAACTGTGCATATACACAAATTGTCAGTGCTCAGATGTGCTATATCTTTTTGTGGTTAACAAAATGTGTTAATGTTACTGTATTTAATCATGGGAATCACAATATATGCACTGCAGGAATGTAGATGCATATAACATTATATAACCTATCAAAAAAAATTGGATTCAGTGTATGAGTGTGCCTTTTCTGGCATGAATTAAAACACATGTTCACAGACTAAATGTATGTGTTCTTGTTTGCAGTGTCTACGATACTAAATGCGTTATATACAAAACATATGACAAAAAATACAAGACATCTGTAGAAATAATAGCTAGAATCTGTTATGTGTGATAATTTTACATGACAGAGAATGGTTCCTATGGGGCAAAGCTATATTTGCATAATCAAATTCTGTTTCTATTTATTTTGTGTAACTCCATTGCCTAATCACATAGCAGCTAATTATTAAGTCCATTTAAACGTCCTTTGTCCTGGAGTGCAATGTGTGCTATTCACTAAAATTAAATGTTAAACCAAAACTGAAATACTATCATCAATTCAATGTGTCTGAAGCGACAAAAAATAGCTGACGAAATTATATTTTTCTTCAAACTGCTACTACACGCAGACAGGTCTTGTTTTAGTTAACATTAATATTAGTCGTTACAACAAACGGACAATAAGTTAATAACAATTACAGTAAACACTGAATCTTGGTGTTTCCGGTGGCCGAGCGGCGACGGTGAGAGCAGCCCTCTGATTGGCTGAGCGTGTCCCATGCGTGTGCTGGTAAACAAAATCCGAGGTGCGTGTACATGCGTAGATGTGGTAATGGAGGACAGAGCTGTACTCGCAGGGGGCTTAGTTAGCAAGCGCTCTTTCGCATCTATTGCAAGCTACTGTTTCCACTGATTGCTGATTACTCCCAGCGCTTGGTCCGACTTGAGCCAAGACGAGCCGGTGAGTATTTCTATATTTACTTATTTCACCGCAGTCTCCGCTTGCTCGCTTCTTAGCCGACGGTGCTAATCTGAAAGCTAAACCAGCCGGGTCTGCTCTACAGCTGGCTAATGTCGCCTGGCCTGGTCGGGTGTACTTCCTGGTGAAGACCACAGACTTGGCGAATGAGTTTCACTTTTTATTTTAACTTCAAACTGTGCATTGGATCGCGCTTTTACGGATGGGTTAGCGTCGCCTTTCATTTCACAGCGTGTCCGTTTTGTAACAAGAACGGCAAAGCTCTCTGTGCAACTTTCTCTGGATGGGAGTAGCAGCCTAGCTACAGTGGAGGCTGGATTACAGGAAATAGCCACATCCGATCACGGTATGAGCGTAAACTAGCTAGCTAGCGTGTTATTGTAGCTGTTTGTTTGAATCCTTTGAAAGCAGACGCCACTCTCGCTTTTAGTGGTGTGTGACTATGCCTGTGCTATACCTGGTGAATTAGCTCGCTTCATTAGCATGTTAGCCGACCGTGCGTCCGCAGTCGGGCCGAATTAAAGAGACGCGGTTTAACCAATCACAGACGGCTGTAGCTCTCATCCACCGTAGTGAGAGAACCCACACGAAACGCGAGCAGCAGTAGCACAGGAAGGAAACGCGTGTGGGGATTGTGTTAGCGCTCATCTGTTGTGCAGTGTCACCGAGTGAACTTCACAGATCTATTAGAATCAGCGGGAAAATCAGTTCGCTAGTTTCTACCAGTTTTAGCTGAAAGTGTGAATTAAATATTCAAACCTTTTATTTGCCCGACTAACTCAAACTGATTCAGTTACTGCGCACAAGGACGCAGGCCACAGTAGCCAGAGATCCACTTATATCCAGTGTAATAATAGAACATGTTGGTGTTTTTCCACCACAGGAGCCGTTATTGTGATTTGGGATGGCTTCAGACATGGTTCCCCAAAACCATGGCTCCAAGGGGATCATGACTTTCTACCCATCTGTCGAGGAATTCAAAAACTTCAGCCGCTATGTTGCATATATGGAGTCTCAAGGGGCGCACAGAGCAGGCCTGGCTAAGGTAAGTAATGCAGTGCGTGCTTCACAAAGGCACAGTAGCTACTGACAAAGCGTTGCTGAAGAATCATGACGACAGTGTTAAGAAAACAGAAAGATACTCTCTCTACTCTTTCAAGGTTGTCCCACCCAAGGAATGGAAGCCCAGAGGTTCTTATGATGATATAGACGATGTGGTGATTCCTGCACCGATTCAGCAAGTGGTGACTGGCCAGTCTGGGCTTTTCACACAATACAATATTCAGAAGAAGTCCATGACTGTCAGAGAGTTCCGCAAGATTGCCAACAGTGACAAGTAAGATAACCTAGACATTTAAACAATGTATTCTATTATTATTTTATTATTTTGTAATATGCATGCATGTCAAGTAAATATTTTATTTTTAATCTTGTAATTGATTTATGGCCCATTGTCTTTTACAGGTTCTGCAGTCCACACTATGATGATTTTGAGGAGCTGGAAAGAAAATACTGGAAGAACGTAACCTTTAACCCTCCCATATATGGGGCAGATGTTAATGGAACCTTGTATGACCCTGTGAGTTGTTTCCAGTATTCATCAGTATTCATGGGCTGTTGGTTTCCCATCTTTGTGCCTGATATCAGCATTTTGTGCTGTATATTGGAGCGTACTTCACTAATCGTGTATTAAGTTTGTAATACTTGCTGTTTTCATGCAGGATGTCAAAGAGTGGAACATTTGCCGTCTGGACACCATCTTGGATACTGTTGAACATGAAAGTGGCATCACTATCGAGGGTGTTAATACACCCTACCTGTATTTTGGTATGTGGAAGACCACCTTTGCATGGCACACTGAAGACATGGACCTCTACAGTATCAACTATTTACACTTTGGAGAGCCCAAGTCATGGTAAGGATGCATAAATATTTTCTTTTTGAAAGGCAATATTATTTTACACATTTTTATATAGTAGTTGTATTAAATTAAATGATTGCAAACCTCTGCAATAAGACATGCCTGCTATTTAGTTTATTGATTATCGCTAAGTTATTTACACAGCTAAAGGGCCTCACACACAGAAGAACCAGCTTCTTATTTAATCAGTGACGTTACATCATGGTTAAGCACTGCTGCTTTTAACTGTTTGTCTTGTGTCTGTGTACAAGGGATGCATCACAGTAAATGAATTTGAGTGACTGTGGATGGATAATCCACAGTTCATGGTGTCTTGCTGTAACTGAGCTGACTCATTGGATTGTCTGCAGGTACTGTGTTCCTCCAGAGCATGGGAAAAGACTGGAGCGTTTGGCCAAAGGTAGAAAACTAGCGGGATATTTTGAGATGCTTTACATTCCATAAAGCATTTTAAAGTGTTATTGGTCTGAGACACACATCTGTTTTATTTTTCATCTAGGGTTTTTTCCTGGTAGTTCCCAAAACTGCGAGGCCTTTTTGAGGCACAAGATGACTCTCATCTCCCCCTCTATACTGAAGAAATATGGTATTCCATTTGAGAAGGTATTTGTGATAAGTTGTGTTTCAAATGGAATACAAGCGAGATACAAAAAAAAGGCCAGCGGTTGAGAGTTGTATGGTCTTGTTTCTTTAGATTACTCAGGAGGCTGGTGAGTTCATGGTGACCTTTCCCTATGCCTATCATGCTGGTTTCAATCATGGCTTCAACTGTGCAGAATCCACCAATTTTGCTACGGAGAGATGGATAGAGTATGGCAAACAAGCAATTCTGGTGAGAACACAGAACCGAATTAAACAGTTTAAAAGAACTAATAATATATAATAAGTTTATATAAAATAGTGTGTTATAGTTGTGCATGTCGTGAAACGTTTGTAATTTGAGTCTCAATATGACGGACATTTTCAGTGCTCGTGCCGTAAAGACATGGTGAAGATCTCCATGGATGTGTTTGTGAAGAAATTCCAGCCGGAACGTTATGAACAGTGGCTGGCAGGGCGGGATTTGGTCCCCATCGACCACGCACGGCCCACCCCTGAGGCTAGGGAGTTCCTGGGGGACGCTTTCAATGACATCACTATCAACAACAACAGCAACTGTAGCTCAGCAGAGAGCTGTGGGGAGGATGGAGAGCGGAGGAGGTGAGTTATTTACTCTAGTGTGGACTTGGTTTTGTTTGAATGGTTGATAGAATTGTGCTGTGTACGCTGGTGCCTTATTTAGTGTATGTGAATGTTTTTTTTTGATGCTGTTCTGAATCAAAAAATGTCTTAATGTAGTTTATAGATATGTATTTGGTTTTCAATTTGAATATTTTGATTTGACTTCTGATCTTTATTGATTGAGTGAGCAGTGCATATTTGAGCTGGCAGAGCAGACGAGTTCACTGTACAGTTGCAGGTTATGGAGCATAAAGTCACAACATACACATACAAAATTAATTCACCACACTACATATGTGATTGGCAGCACATATCATGAGAGCCTTTGCACTCTCCATTAAATGGCATGAGGAGCAGCCTACATTCTGTGAATTACTGTCCTAACACATGTTGCTGTTGTTGTTTTATCACGATTTATGTTTTTAATTTAGCTGTTTCTGACACCACATCTCTTTTGGTCAAATTTCAGCACTACACAGAGAATAGAAACCAAGAGGCATAGAGTCTGCTTAGAGGTGCCAGAGGACGTCGTTCCCAAAGATGAAGATGAGGAACAGTATGGGAAGCGCCCCAGGCTAAGCCTTATACCGCCGCGCACCACGTTTCAAGATGGCAGGAGAAATAAAGGTATTATTACAGCACATTATCAGTCCCATGAAGGGATGCAAAGCTCTAGTAAGTCCTTCTGAAGGAAAATAGAATAATGTTTTGATTTTCACTTCCCAAAATAGAAATTTCGGATTTTTTTTCCTCTCTGGTTATAGGCCCTCCAAAGTTGGTCGTCACACCAACCAAGCTCACCTTAATGGATCCCTTTAACAGGGGCTTGGGCCAAAGTGATGGAGGCCGTCCCCCTCATTATACCAAGACTAGGGCACCTGCAATCTCATCCCAGTCTAGAAATGGACATCTGTCAGTCTCAGCGGCACCCACGTGGTCAGAACACTCGGCAACTCAGCCAGCCCGCAAAATGGGAGTTGCCAGTCTGCTCTTTCACAGGACTCTGAGTCCAAAAGACACTCTTCAAGTGCACAGCTACACGCTAGAAAAGCAACGACAGCCTCACACACAGCTCCAGGTGCACAGCTATGCCCGAGAGCATCAACCCCGTCACCTCCAGCCCAAAACGTGCACCGTGTCCAACACACAGGCAGAGTCTCCCATTCAGACACCAAGCCCTGAAAAAATGCAGCCACAGCCGGAATCTAAGATCGTTCTTACCAAAGCAACACCAATCAAAATGTCACCTAAGATTCCTGTGGAACAAGACCTAAAAGAGGATAAACCCAAAATATCAACAGTTGAGGCTAAGATGACTGAGGATGAGAGGCCTAAGATTGATACTGACAGCTCGCCTGCTTCTTATGACAGTCGACCACAAGAGTTAGACAAACTGGAGGTGGAAGCTCCCAAGAACAACAAACGAAAGGCAAGAATTCTTTCTTTTCTTTTTTTGACTCCTGCGTAACTAAATGAGATAATGTCACGTCATGTGCACGTTGTAGCACATGAAGGGGGATGAAATGTCATCTCTTCTGTCCATCATAAACTGCTTTTAGGCGTCTCGTTGCTTCGTACTACAGTTGAGCATGTGTGTAGCTAGAAGCAAAAAACCAATGACATACTAATCTGTTCCTAAGCTGCATCATACATACTAGCCATAGATAGTCTGTTGCAGCAGAATACCAAACATTATTCATATACTGTTCAAACTACAGAGCAACCAGTGCCCCCTTGTGGATAGTGGCGTTTTCATCCTGAAAGACACCATTCCTGTCAGGAAACCATGTCCCAACGAGAGGGCGGTCACGCAGAACCATTATGTAAGTAGTTCAGAGTTATCAAAAGTCTCACACATGTTCAGACCTATTATTTATCTGTGGAACTGTATGCATTCCAGCACAGATGCTATGGAAACGGAAGATGGTTCACATCGTGTTTTGATGTTTTGTCTTGCTTTACACTTGTTTCACCAGCAGGTGTCAGAAGAGCAGTCCTACTGTAAATCAGTGGCCAAGAAGCAACAGCAGCAAGCAGAGCTTTGCAAGCTGCCTCGCCACCATCCTTTATTCAGAGAGGTGCACAGCGAAAGTGGTATGCAGTCAAACTTTTAAAAACAGTGTACCTCTGTTATTTATTATTAACATCCCAGGCTTCTAATCTATGTGTTTTTTTTTTTATTAACGCCACCCTACTCCTCTGTCATTTACACACGATCTTTGTTCTCCTCTGAAGACATGCAAGTAGACGAGGAGGTCGAGCAAGAGGAGAAAGAGGAGTGGGCACAGCCACTAACCCAGCTGTGGCAGAGTCGCCCATATAACCTTCAAGCAGAGCGGGAGTACAACAAGATGATGGGCAAGCGTGCACCCTACTGCTCTATCTGCCTGCTCTTCCACACGTACCACCAGGTGAGACCTGGGAGCATTTTCTGCTTAATGCTTAGTTTAGTTTCAAATCTGTTGTTAAAGGCTCAAGTTTTGCTTCACACTGAAACTTAAAACTATAGAAAAACCAAGATATGGCTAGAAATCAAGATCTAAACCAAACCAATAATTGGGAGCCTGCAGCCACAGCCCTGCTTGTTTTCTAGCCTCCCATACAGAGCATCTGATTGGTTGAACACCTAATCCAGTGATGTGTAGGGCAGGCATGAAAAATGCTTTTTAAGTGTAGTAACAGGCCCTGACACAGCCCACTGCAGGAGTGGAAGTTGGCTCTGTTTCTCCTCCAGTGAAAAAAAAATTGAAACCTGTTGATTGTTACCTACTACTTTGATTCTTTACACCATAATTTCCAGGTACAAGTAAATATAGGTTATGAACCAAATGCAAACTGTAAGTGTCTAAGAAAGCCGATCATTACATCCAATTTGTATGTTTTTATATTCTATAAAGTTTCTCAAGCAAGTAGTGTTTCACTTACAGGTGATTCATAAAAACGATTTTTTTGAAAGAAAGCCTAACACGTTTACTTTCTCCCTTTAAGTCGGAGTCTACCAGTGCCAGCTCAAAGGTGATGTTGGTGAACCGTCCAGGGGGCCACCAGTGGTCCAAACCACTCATCCCAGAAATGTGTTTCAACACTCAAACCAGCAGGACAAACGACAGTGGAGAGGGACAGCTATCGAACCCTCACGTAGCAGAGGACGGGACCAGCCGGCTGGTCAGCTGTGTTCAGTGCTGTGTCCGCGTACATACCAGTAAGCTCTTTTACCGTGTGTGGACAGGGGATGGCTGGTAAATTACAGACCTCTTGCATGGCTGTATTTAAGGCCTTTATTGTTCTATCACAAAGCACCACTCAGCAGCTTTTCTAATGCTTGTTAATTGTTCTTACAACAATCGGCCATATCCTAGGAATACTAATGCATTGTGGAAACAGGGCACGATAAATTATTCAGCTGGTGGAGCAAAGAGCTCTGAACGAGTGTTTTTACTTCAGTGCAATTAACAATAATATTTCCCTGCCTTGCTGATCTTAAGTACAGTACAACAACCACAAATGTCTACTAACATAGATCATATTGATGTGGATATAAAATAAGATCAGTGCACGGTCTTGATATATTGTGACTTCATTTAAATTCATATCACGCCACCATGTTAGACCACATGGTGATTTATTTTTAATAATGGACCATATGACATGTTTCATTTCAGGTTGCTATGGCGTGTCAGCGGACGAGGCAGAGCTAGACGAGTGGCTGTGTGCCCGCTGTGAGGCTGATGCAATGACTGAGGTTGGTGAATTTGAACCAAGACACCTATAGCAGATAGTATCTGGCAGACGACAGCCAGTCTGTCGTACTGTTGCCAAACAAACCGTCACATGTAATATCTGCTGGCGTTCACTTGATCGTTAAAAGCAACCTAGAAGAAATGCACATGACGTGACGTGAAGAAACACCTCGCATTCAGCTCAGGTTTACATCTTTGTGTTCCAGATGTTTTATATTTCATTTCAGTGTCAAAACTGTACAAAGGTAAAGCCATAATGTCCTGAACTAATACTCTAATACCGCTGCCAGCCACGCCAGCCTTTTTTTTTTTTTTTTGGGACACTTCCATAAACTTGGCTCTCTCTACTGCTTCCTTTGTTTAGAGACTATTGGTGTCCAACTTTGTAATTATAGTAAAATTTGCTCTCAGCAGTCTGCTTGTAACAATAGATAACTGTCTGAGAATGGAGCCGGGCCTTGGCACAAACATTTGGCAGCATCAATGGGCAATGATTCATCATATCATTTATCACTGTGCAGTTTTTTTCTGCAGTCTTGAAGGTTTTCAGGTTTAGGGGTCTATGATCTAGAAGATCATGAAAGCCTTTTAACAATGTTGGTCATTTTTCTTTTAGATTAATTGGGGCTTTTTGTTTCGCACACTTTCCCAAATACGCTCTAGTCACTTCCTGTTGTTTTAACATGTCTAAGAACTACAGCGTAGTCCAGACCGTCCCCATCATTGTTTTTCTCACCTGATTCTGACGATGTTCAAATAACCGATAACCTTAACGCTAGGTTATGTGATGTTTTGCCTATTTACTGTGATGTCCTGAAGCATCTGTGGGACAGTCAGACTGGGGCTCCTGTGACCGGTTTAAATGCGGTTGTCTCTGGTCAGAACTACTCATTGCTTCATTTACTTCCTAGATTGTATCTTTATAAGTTGTCATAAACAGCAGTGAGTACTTCTAACGCCTGTATGTCCAGCAGAGAAAACTGGGTTAGACGCAGGCTAATGAGTAAGTGAGTAAGTTATACAAACATCTCGTTGTGATAAACAAAAAAGAATTCGCTGGAAAATGTGTTATCTCCTACAGCCTGTCTAACTGTTGTTTCCTCCTCCTTTAGGACTGCTGCCTGTGTTCTCTTAGAGGTGGAGCTCTGCAGCGAGCTAACAATGATAAGTACGTGTGTTAAATGTGTTAACATTATTATTATAATATTTAATAAACAGCCCATAGTAGTAACCATGACTGTCATAGTTGCATTAAGGTTGTCTGTGTTGTCAGACTTTCACTGCTGAATGGGTGGATGTACATATTATGCAGTAGTGTGTGTGTGTGTGTGTGTGTGTGTGTGTGTGTGTGTGTGTGTGTAGTTACACACGCTCGTGCTGCGGTTACACTTTATCTCCAACAGGACACGGCTTTAGATAAAAGCCACATTTTTCCATCAGCCTATTTTCTCTAGATTAGCAGGTGACAGTTGGGTATTGACTAATGTGTTGTGGCTTCCTACACTGTTGGACATACTGCATTGGCGTATATTTATCAAAGTCCATGTAGCATCTTCTATCAGTGCGTTACTGTTGGCTACACTTATTGACACTTGTTGCTGGTTAAACACACGGTCAGATCAGCCTGCCCAAGGGCTCAGTCACATTCTGTCAGTTTGATCCTTAGGTCAGCAAGCAAATTCTATTAAACGACAAACTGCCATTTGCTGCTGTGAAAATCAAGGATATTAAAGAATAGACGTTCTGTTGCTATTTTTACGTCTCTGCCCTCATTCAGCTGTTTCCTCCCAGGCCACTGTGGGACCACCAGCAATAGCAGCAAACGTCTTTACTGACTGTATTCCAAGTCTAGGTTGTGTTAGAAAAAATTCAGGTCAAAAACGAATCTGCTGGTCTGAGTTTAATCGTGCTTGTTCATATGTTTTATTTAGTCACATCCGTTTACTGAACACATTCTTAATTTAAGGAGATCTTTGTTTGGTTTTGTTCTTACTAATGTTTTGGTCGATGTGTAGTTCCTGGAATAACCCTACTGCTGAATATGTGCTGTGATATTGAACTGGTTGTCAGTTCACCTCATGTTTGCCTTTCACACAGGTGGGTCCACGTGTTATGTGCTATCACGGTGCTGGAAGCTCGTTTTGTCAACATTACTGAGCGGAGTCCCATTGACCTCTCTGCCATCCCATTACCACGATTCAGACTGGTGAGACCATTCCGTTATAGTGGAATGTGAATCTGTTTTATGACCTAGAGCTCGTCTCGCTGTTGCATTAGCAAATAGTGACACGTCTCCCTATAATGTAGTTATTTTAAAAAGATTACTTTGCAGATATGCAAAGAGTTAACACAGAAGCACTTGGCTGCCTTTCAATTTTCACAATTCCCAGTTTCTGTTATTTGAAATTCTTGAGTTCCAAGGTAAGAAGGTGGGAATATACAGTATGTAGTGAAATAAGACTTTGATGTCTTTTGTGGTTTTCTCTGATGGTAAACATCATAGTATTCCTCAGCAGCGAAAGCCAATGTGTTGGTTGCTGTCACTGGGTTTCACTTCTCATTCTGGTTGAATTTCCCTTAATAAAGGTTGTGTGTGTTTACACGTTAAAGCAACCAATTGTGAACTTTATTCACAGTGACTGGTTTTGTATCCATTGTTATAGGTCCAGGTCCAAACAGAGCCTTCTGAGTTAGTCCATATGATGAAATTAAATTATCAGAAGGAAGTTTAGGACATTCCCAAAAGCATGTGCCCACTTCCACTGTTTTGTCTTCTTATTTATTTTCCACATCTTGCTCATTTCCCGTCTCCTACTTCACTTCCTTTACACTAACCCGATACTTTCATTGTTCCTCCCCCACTTGTGTCTTTGTCGCCCTGGTAGAAATGTTCGTACTGCCGGAAACGGATGAAGAGGGAAGTGACGGGCTGTTGTGTGCAGTGCTCCCATGGGCGCTGCTCCACGGCATTTCACCCCACCTGTGCTCAGGCAGCTGGCGTCCTGATGCATCCAGATGACTGGCCGTTCATAGTCTTCATCACCTGCCACCGGCACAAAACCCCCGTCATGCCTGAGGTAAATTGCCAAAAACACGGTCATGCTAAAAGTGATGTCACGTCCTATAGTGTATTGTACACATTGTTTTAGCCACAACAACACTTTTGACTGTGTAGCAGTATATTATACTGTACCTACGTCTTCATCTTCATCACTGTGGTGTGATGAGCTTGGAAGAGTGACGATCTACTCGTGTTTCGTAGCGCAACAAGACTTCCATGCGGGAACTGTCAGCGGGACAGAGGGTGATTTGCAAATACAAAAACGGCCGTTACTACCACAGCGAGGTGTTGGAGCTCACCACGGCCACCTTCTACGAGGTGGTGTTTGACGACGGCTCATACAGCGACAACCTGTTCCCCGAGGATATAGAGGTTAATGGAGTTTGTCCAAACATTATTTGTAATGTATAACATGTTATTCATTTTATTTACTTCAATTGTTTTAATATATGCTAGTAGCCAAATTCATCGCTCGATGTGCTTGCAGAACCGTGACTGTGTCCGTCTTGGTCCACCTGCTGAAGGCGATGCTGTTCAGGTCAGGTGGACAGATGGGTTGATATACGGAGCCAAGTTCGTAGCGTCACACTCCATCCCTATGTACCTGGTAAACCTCCTTTTATCTGCGACTCTGTTTCTGTCTCAGCTGGTCCACTGTTCTACTACTTTTAGGATTATCTCAAACGTCACTGCTCCGTTGTTTTACACCATTGAACACATCAACTGTTCAGTGGTTAAGAGAGTTTTAATATTCCGTCGTTTGTGTGACCTTACCTTTCAGGTTGAATTTGAGGATGGTTCCCAAATTAGCGTTAAACGGGAAGACATTTACAGTCTAGATGAAGATCTGCCCAAGCGTGTGAAGGCTCGAATGGTAACATTCAAATATCAAGTGTGACTTTAACTATGGGTTGAGCTGGTTAATGTGTCAAAACTGCACGTTCAGGTGGCACTAATTGGTGTTTCTCATCTTGTTCGGTCCTCAGTCGGTGGCGTCAGACATGCGTTTCGAGCTCTTCGCCCAGAGTGACGTCAAACAAAACTCCAAAAGACAACGGGTCATCAACTCTCGGTACAGAGAGGACTACATCGAGCCTGTCATCTACAGAGCCCTCATGGAGTGATGCCCACTTGTTCACACGGCTTTACCAACTCCTCCGCTCACAGAGACCTCATCTCCTGGTCTGGATTTTTTTTCTGGCTACTACTGATAGTGAAGGCCGCCCCCATGCTCCTCTTCCTCTTGTTCTTCCTCCGTCGCCTTGCAGACTACATATTTACCTACGGCTGGGACTTCAATGACTTTTGTGTGTTGTGCATAACATTCATTGACTCTGTTATTTTCTTCATTCATTTCCCTTTTTCTCAGGAAGAAGCCATCAAATAATTAAATTAAATATAGAAAAGGCTGAGTATCTGACGGGGGCAAGATGCTTTTTTTCTACCACACCATTTAACAGCTGTTAAACACGTGTTATATAATGTGCTTTTACCTACCTAGACTCATTCTTATTTTAAAATGTTTCATATTTTGCAGTAATGAAAATGCTTGATGGGGTTTTAATGGAAGCGTTTCACATTTTTTGCTTATGAGGTGTAACTGTACCTTTCAAGCCGCTGACTTCAAAGACGGTTGACTGATCAATTTCAATAAGTGCTGTCACATTAACTCCAAAGAAAAGAAATGTCTCGCTGTCACTTCCTGAGGCTTTTTAATCTGTACCAGGTGCAGTAGCTTGTGTG
Source organism: Macropodus opercularis (assembly GCA_030770545.1). Lineage (NCBI taxonomy): Eukaryota > Metazoa > Chordata > Actinopteri > Anabantiformes > Osphronemidae > Macropodus > Macropodus opercularis. The sequence goes on from CM061105.1 coordinate 6,721,059, forward strand.
TTGCATTAGATCTTGTCATCAGATGGTCCATATGCATCTACTGTGAAGACCGAGGGGAAAATGAGACGTATGAGGCCCCAGCCTTACATTACAAAGGGCCAAGCTGACTTTTTTCTGAAGCTTGACGTTTATTATACCTATTGTAATTAATGTGATTAGTACACTTTATTTATGCAACTGCATTCCGTTTGAGAACAAAGCTATTTTTGTCATGTCCTTTTCACAATCTGTAGAAAATCTCGGATGTATTTATATTTATTATATTGATAGCTTTTCAGACATGTTTAAATTTGGAGGCTTGCTTTTCCTTAGCAGGGATTGGAAATGTGATCGTCTCTCTTTAAGCAAAAAGCACTTACTACAACATCCTGCCACGGGACATTTAGTTGTTGTTTTTTTTTTTTTTAAGACTCATGGCCTCCACTAACTTTAGATTGTGCGTGTGCACTTCTGTTAAATGATAGGTAGAGAAGAAAACTGTAATCGGATCATAGTTTGACCAACGTGACAAACCTTTTGTGTGCAGAATTCTTGAGAGATTGTAACTTCTCATGGGGGAATATGTTCAGGTAACCGCTTGTATCATGTTTCATGGGTCTATCTAGTTTTTTTTTTGTTCTATGTTCAAGGAAGCATTAAATCAAAACAGCAGCTGTGTTTGAGTAACGTTTTTAGTAGGATAGTCACTGTTATACCGCCGTGTTTTCCTCCTGCATCTCTGCACTGCACGCCCTCCATCACCTCCACGTTCTCAGGCTGTACAACAGTTTTCCATGGGTGTAATGAAAAGTAACACCACACTGCTTCAAGAAAGGTTTTTCCGCTATATTTCTGCCCGAAGCACAGTTTGAGTGTGAAATCTCTTATTAAGTTACATATGTGATTCAGACATTCTTACAGTTAAATGGAGTGTGTGGATTCTTTGGCCGTTCTTGATAACATCTACTGTACATGAGGATGGAACGTTTGAATGAATACAGTCCTTACTATATCGCTGCACACAAAGGACGCAGTATCTGTTTGCGATAACAGGCTCTGTAAGTCTACTGACTGCAGATAACCAGCGGTTAGACAGACACGAGTCTGGTGAGACTGGTTCATCAAAAGCGTCCTGTTACCTTTTCTCTGAGGTGACGTTGGGTGGCTGTTCTGAACTGTTGGGACTGCACTTGAAATTCTGTTGCGTTTTCTCAGCTGCGCGTCTTTGGAAATGCCCTAGACGTGTGCTTTTTCACTTCTCATCACGTAAACGGGTATCGTGTGGTCGTTGGTGGTGACACCTGCACCTCAGTCTGTTTCCACTCGTCCTACTTCCCTTGAAACTGTTGATGAGTAGAAAGGTGCTTTTTGGATCAGTATCTCCTCTTCTTTAGGCTTTATAAGTCTTGGACGTATAAAGGCAAAGAGTCTCAAGTTTATAGCATCAACATGTTTTACATAAGCTAATTAAACATAATTACTTTAAAGTTAAATTATAATTTTGTGACTTATTTGACTTACTTAATAGAAATGCTGGCCTGCCTGACGTGTTTGTCCCATAGTTTTTAATTGGCTGAGGAAATGAATGCGCTTCTGTGAGCTCACTGCTCATATTTGATGTACTGAAGTGGATCATCCCAAAAACAAAGTGATTTTTATGTGGGGTAACGGAGAAGGGCATACCACCAAGATCATGTGACTTCACGTGACTGTGAAGCCTCTTCAGCTTGTGGAGAACCTCAGCTCAGACAGGCGTCACATTCATTCTGTCTGTCGCGCCGAGAGCCACCACCGCACCAGCAGCGGCTGCCTTGTGCCCTGCTGACTAGCTGCAGTGTTTTCTGGTGCAACGGATGAAGCAAGAAATAAATAAATAAATGAGACGTGTACTAACCACTGCAAAATATCTAGAAGATGTTTTTATATAGTTTTATGTCTATTTGTGTTCCTTCAATTGCACTTTAGAAACTTATCGTCACGCTTGCCCCAGATCAATCACTTGGTCGTACAACTGCCCCAAGCCAGTCACATGATAGTCTGACTATTTTGTGCTTCTGTTTTGCAGAGCTTGTTGTGCAGACGCCAGCATCCGTCTGTGCCTGTAATCTACAGTATGAAACAGGGAGATGTTCGGCTTTACATAGCCTGAAATGCGTGTATTTTGCAAGTAGCACAGCATGACCTCAGCCACAATCTGTGTGATAACGAGCCACATAAAACCACTGTGCAAAACCTCTTCATGACACGTAGATCTTCGCTTGAGGGTTCATTCGTGTTTGCTGTACACAGAACATATTTAGTTTCTTCGGTACTGAAGGCTTCTGTTGAGTTGGTCATGGAAGCTGAGCCTGTTCCAGAAGCAGCCGTGCAGCTCAAGCCGTGACACCAGCTCCACTACGCTTTACAGATGGACTTGGTGTATGGTTTCTTCATATGTGCGTCCTTTACTCCTCCACACTTTGCCTTTCACAGCAATTAAACTTCCACTTGTGTCCAGTGGTTTGGCCTCTGTGTCTCTGCTCTTTGTTCTTGACATTCGGCTCCACACAAACAATCTATGCTTCGGTGTGAGTGACTGTTAAAAGCCAGTTATGAAACACTTTTCTCATGCTAAAGTGGTGCTGATAGCTCACCATAGTTAGTTCATCACACTGACTTTTTTCCCCACCGTCGTAGGATACGTTGCTTGCACAAACAGGAAACAACATTCGACAACAATGTCTAGGGTTCAAATTGCATCAACCCCACATTATTGTGAAACTCTAGACAAAAATTAACAAAGCAAATCGCTTTAAATGTAATTGAGTGTCTTTTTTATCGCTGCATACGCTAACAGAAGAGTTTCAGAAAAGCAGAGTCCATCTATTTTCACACAAACAAACAAAAAACAATTTCTTAGCTTTTCATGAATTAAATTGAATTAAATTTACGCAACTAAAATATTACATCAAGTTTTACTGAAATTGAAACTATGACATCTGAATGGGTCGACCCAGCTTTAATCGGTCTGTTTTCTGTCTTTACCACATTAACAAAAGTAAAAGTTACAGTTCACAAATTAAATGCTGTTTAACTTCCTCTGTCAGTTGACAGCTCTGCAATGTAACTGTGCATGTGTGTGAGACAGAAAGTCTGGTGTTAAAATGAAAGTAGCCGCATCGAGAGGAGACGAGTGGTGACTGTTTGGCACAGAAGCTTGTAAGTTTCCCACACGGACTTCAAACCTCCTGCTTCGCTTTGTTCACTACATTTGATGCAGACGTCTTTATGTTGTACACTGCTAGTTAACTTGTGTACTTTGTTTAGCTTCAAGGAAACTTTCAGATCCACCTGATTAATCAGCAGACCACCGCAATGCAAGCCTCTGGGTTTTCCTCTTGACTCTACTTAACTCTACTTAACCTGTCATGAGGGATCTAGCCCATAACTGTCTGAGGAATTTTCAGCCTTGTGTGTGTGTGTGTGTGTGTGTGTGTGTGTGTGTGTGTGTGTGTGTGACTCCAGAGCCACCGGCTCTGCATTTGCTTTGTTGGTCATATGTTTCATCATAGTAAACAGTTGCTGCAATGTGGACGTGCCTGCTTTTAAAGTGATGGACTGTTTCAAAGTAAAATACTAAATGATTTGAATTCCTATGGTGGCCTCACAGGTTTTGCCACTGGCTGTCATGCCACTCACATTTAGTTGGGGTTATCTGTGGCACTGTGCTGCCGTTCAGATGCCCTCTGTGACTGATTAACTAATGTTTACAGAGTGCCCAAAAGGACAATGAACAATTCAGAGAGTGTCTGTGTGTTGCTCTCTTTTTAGGAAACACTGCTGTGCTCCGGATTAAGGACTTGAGCGTCACAGCTGAAAAGGTAATGCCTGCACTCAACAAAAAACATAAGATATGTAACATTTTATACTGGTTGAAATATTTTATGCATTATTTATTGTTATTTTGTGTATCTTCTTTTCACTGTTGTCAAGTAAAGAAGCTATAAACCACATCCTCACTACAGGCTGCTCAGCTGATTATATAGTATACTTTCAACGTGCTGTTCAGAAAAACTAGTGAGGAGACATACTGTACTGTATCTGTTTTCATGGTTGTGTAGGAATGTGTTTTCATTATTCTGTCTCCTAAGATAACGTTTCCTATAGCAGAGCTAGAGCTTGAAACAAAAACAGGAATTATTTGCGGGCCAAGGATGAATCCATAACCTTGGCCCAGTGGGGCTTAAAATAAGCTCCCTGTGCACTCAAGGACGGCACAAACGAACTCTGTACACTACCTGATCCAAAAGAAAGACATTTATATTCTACATCAAGACCAACTAATATTTAATGTATAGAAACTTTTATTTAGTATAATACAACTAATTTAAGTTTTTAAAAAGTTGACCTTTCATCTAATGGAGTATTTTAATTCGTATTTACTTTAGTTGGAGACTTTATAAACACATGGTGTGGTTTTGATTTTATCATCCATAGTGTGAATAAACAGACATAGAATGGCAGAGAACAGATAAACATCACATCCAGCAGGACATTTAACCTATTTTGGGGGGAGGAACATATTTCATTTCGCTGACCGATTCCTCAAACACTCACTAATTAATGCAGTGATTCTTGTTTGTTTGTTTATTGCATATGTAAACGGAAGAAGAGGTATTTACTGAACCCTTTACTACTGTAGTAAATCTTACTTTGAAGCCATTTATATAACACTTTAACTCTAAAAGAGAAGTTCATTCCTTCGGATTGAGGGAGAATGATGATAACCATCTCGTCCTGAGGAGAGGGCGTGAAAAGATAAAGAAATAAAAGCCCGCTAGCACTCGTTTTCTGTTTCTTGGCTAAGAAAGCACGATTCACGCTATTGTCATTTGCCATTTAGTCGTATCGTAGGATATTTCTTTCATAGGAATATTTCTTGAAGAGAGATGAAGTAATCAAATGTGTGTGAAAAGCAAAAAGTGAGATTAAAGCTCTTTAAAGAGGGATTCGTCGCTCAGCATATTAGAGGTTAGAGGTTAAAGTATAGGCACAGACGGCTGAAAGTGATTTATAATCTCTGATGAGCATCTTCTGTGCAGCTGAGCTCTTGTACAGCTGTTTTCTCCCAGAATGATCACATGTGTGTAAACGATGCTTGATTGTTGATAAGATAAATTCAGATGTAGCTTCGTTTTAACAACCAGACTTGGGTTGTAGCAGGGAGAAGTGCAGTGTGCCGACACATACGATAACCAGCAGGCCCCGTCAGGAACAATGCTGCTCACCGGCAGGCAGACATATATCGCTACCCTCTTAGGTTTGGTGAGACAATGGAAGGTTTTAGCTCCTTGCCTTGTTTTTCAGGTCACTGATCCTCACCTCCTCTAAGTGTCATAATGATTGTGTGCTGAAGGCCATGATATGCTGGCAGCTCACCAGCCGCTCTCACGCTAGCACTGAAAAAAGCCCATAATCCTGGGACATCTAAGTCAAGCTACGTTTGTGTTGGCTTATACCATTATTCTGTTCTCCTGGGTTTTACTAATTGCCTGACCCCAGGTGGAGAACTGTGGGTGAGCTGATTCAATTTCCAGCTTGATTCAATATTAATAGATCACTTTGCTACCCTGCCTCACGCACTGCAGCGAAAAACCTCTCTCACCATATACTGTAGCTCTGCCCAACCTCTCTGCCCCTACCTGGGCTCTCAGCCTGACGACTGCTTATATCAGATACGCGGCCTTGTGAATGTCAGGGCATGTTGTGTTGTGAAAATGAAACCGTATAAAAATGGTAACCTGAGTAAATGGGAAGGAACAGGACTGTGGACCTGTCTTGCGGGCAAACACTGAAGCCCAGGTGTGAGATTGTGTGTGAAAGTATGAATGATAAGCAGCGTGAACGCTTACAGTACAAGTTAGTAAAATGCAGACAGTCCACCATGTAACGACGTGATGTGAGCAGCCACATGATGGGATAAAAGCCCATGTGGGAGTGATATCGAACTGTTACGACCTGGGGCTTAGACTGATCTAAGACTGTGACTACTGACGGGAATACTGGTGAGGCTGACTGAGAACTAATGGACCCAGACGCATGACCAGAACAGACAGACTTAACTTGGCAAAGAGTTTTTTAATAGCGATTTTAAACAGGGAAACGAAAGCACACAGGCGAGTTCACTGGTGGTTCACTGCACATGCAGGTGATGGCGTAAACCTTGGCACACAACAGGTAGGTAAACGCAGAAGAAGAAGACTTACTTTGACGTGCCGTGACATCTTGGCATTGACTTTGACGGTGTAACGTGAACACAACACTGACGACCAAACCGACAATGACAGGAGTGAAGCCTAAATATTAACCTAACTGGAAATGAAACCCAGGTGCAGCTACTAACGACAGGGAGAACGTGACGCCACAAGACAGACAGTAACAACAACATCTCCAGGGGTCGCGTTTATTAAACGCTCTGGTTGTGTAAATTATTAAAAACCAGCATTTCTGTTCTGAGAAGCCGAATAAACCATGTCTGTTCCCCTTTATGGGACTGGCAGGGTGTGATTTACAGAACTTCCTCGTTACCCTGCTCTTCACTTTAGTGCTTGTGATTTACAATGAGAGAGACAACTATTAACGAGGAGGCTGAATTTAAACAGCTGAATCTGGAGGGCGCCCAGAGCAGAGATTACTGTAAATGAGTAGCCAGGATGTCTAATTCACGCTCAGAACAACGTGACTGTGCATTTGCTGGTTCTGCGCTAAAATCCCATCAAGAGTACGGCGAGACATCAACAGTGATAAACTCTTCAAATGGTAATGATTTAATATCAGTTTAGGTGTCAGAAGAGTTTTTGCTTTCCTTTACTGATGCCATTTTCTAACATGGATGCGTGACCTTGGTTCAAAACTAGTTTTCTAGGCTTGTCAATACGTCGTTAGTCGTCCTGTCTTTTGTATGCGTGTAGTGCTTTTTCATATTATGCTAGACCCTTCACACTGAATACATAATTATATTTTAGAAATACAGGTTCAGTTTCGGGTACTTTGTTTACAATGTAAGTGAGTGAGAGAAGCAATTAAGCCCACGCTGTTTGAAAGTGTGATAGAAATGTCAATCACACTTTAAATAGGTGGTTTTGTTGTTCATTTTTTCCACAAGCTCCCTTTGTTTAATGCTGTTTACTGATTAACTGGCCTCATAACCTCAAGCTAACTTTAAAAAGGCACCTCCTTGAACACAACAAACTCCCAATAAGCTCCTCTGTAGCCGGTTGTCAGGCGTTGTAGACGTGGCTTGGGGTGAGTCATGGACAACAGAGTTGTTCCTCTGTGTACAGTCAATATTGGCTGCTTTGGAAAAAGTGGAGCTAAACATTTCAAGAATCCTCAGCCCTGACCATAATTTAGATTATACCTCACACTGAGACCTGTTGGACACTGACAGATAAATGCCTGTGTAGGAAGGAAGGACAGTCTGTAATGGTCCTGCTGCCAGATGCCAAACACTGGATTTTCTATCTGCTGTTTTCACACGATGTGACCGATCACGTCTTACGCTGGTAAATCACGTGCTTTATTGGCGTGGGTCTGGTTGATCAACGGCCTGTGGGGGCTTTTGCGCTGTGGGCTGTAGAAACCTAATCAGGCTGGCGAGCAGCTCGGCGCCACGTGAGGAAGAGGCGTCCTCGTTCCGGCTCCTTCCACCAGGAGGAGGGGGCGTCCTCTCTCCAGCGGACACCCGCTGCGCTGCCGCCGCCGCTGATGGAGGGGTGAGCCTTCCTTCACGCAGCCTTGACGAGAAGCGGAGCTGGTGAGACGGGAGGTGGAAACGCGCAGTCCCACTGGCCGCTCGCCGCTCTCACACGGAGTTCGCCAGCATGGCTTGGAGAAGAGGGAGAACACGGTGGTTTTACCGGCCCGTCCGTCGCTTTAACTAACGCTGGCACCGGCTGTGACCCGAGGACTCGGAGGAAGAGAAAAGGTACCGCGTACAACTATGCCAGGCGTTTGGGAATGGCAGTGAGCCGCTGCTGTGTGCTCAACTCGGGGCTAAGTCGCCAGCGACGGTGGTGGTTCCGTGTTTATTTTGTGGGGGGGAACCGGTCCAGGGGTCTCGTCACCGCAGCGGGGGATGCCTCGGTGTCGTTCTCGGCGGACTCGTACGGTCGCCGCTGTGTCGTGTGTTTTTTATGATGGGTGAGTGAACATGTCCGACCGCTCATCGGGGCTTGGTGTCGGACGAAACCCGCTTCTGGCCGCACGCTTCCCCGGGCAGCGCCGTGTTGATGCGCTACAGGCCCAACTGTGCCAACGTAGCGCTGCTAGCTTAGCACCTGGCCGAAGCTAACGGTAACGGCCAGCGAGCTTAGCTGCTGGAGACTTTGTGCCTCACACACAACGGACCCTTTCCCCGCGTTAAGACATCACAACTGTTACATTCGCCGCACGAATACTGCGGCTTTACCGCGTTAAAGACTCTAGAAAGACACGAAGCCTCGGGTGGGTTTTTCTTTTCTAGAATCGCGGTGTTTTTACAGACTGGACGCGCGCGGGGAATTATGGGATCCCAAAAGTTGAGTTTGCTCAGCTGTGCTAACTATCACTCGAAAGCAAAGACAAAACCCCCCGACGCGGCCCGTAAGCAAACGCCTTTACATTAAGAATTCACAGCTGTGTGGTGGGAAAACACCGCACAGTGACGTATGTGGAACTACAGCGTGTCCAGCTTGCGTGGACACGGGCCGGTGATGCGGGTGTTGTACACGTTTACATTGAGCGTCCGTGTAAATCACTGTTTGACAATCATTGGACCCCGTGTTAAACCACAGTCCGCCTACAGTAGGCGCCTATTTCTCAAGTTGCATCTTAACTGAGGCTCAAGCATCTGTTGCCTCATGCGGATTATGAATAGCTTCTTTTTTTTTAAATGCATGCTTTAGGCTTTACAGACTAATGTGAGCTCAGCTTTGCTCAGACACCTTCCTGTGCTGAAGCAGGTAAGCGGCTGCCCGCCAGAAAATGATTGCAATGATTAATAGGCGTCAGCTATTACCTGGACATAATAGAAATACCTGGCCACACATATGTTCATACATAACAAAGGGGGCGTTCAGAATAGGAAACGCTGCTTCAGGGAGCATGACACATTTTCACAAATGGAGCAGCTTTCAAACTGTGCAGGCAAAGAATTTAAAAGATGGCTCCATCCCACCGTTAGTGAGGAATTGATGCAGCTAAATAAACGTGGCATATGCTTATAATAACCAACGGCGTGAATTATTAGAGAATGCACCAGTCAGTGTGGCCGGGCTGCTTACGTTACTCTGTTGTAAAAGGAAGCTGTAGATTGTGGGGTAATTTAATCTACATCTAGAGTTGAAAGCAGTTGCACAGCGCTGGGTTGCTGTCCATTAGACCAGGCCACACAGACACGGATGGTTATGTAGAGTGGACATGGTCGAGTGTAGCGTCATGTTTATATGAGCGGGGGAGCTGGCTTTCTATGGAGTCATCTAGCAGCAGTGTCACTGCCATAGATTTATTGTGTGGCTGTAGCACGGGTAAGGTTTCCTGTTACGTGTTGAGAATGACTGCGCCTTTCAAGAGGGATGTTTTAGAGAGCACTTGTGCAACTGATGAGTGTCGTATTCGTTGCGTCACCTGGACAAAATAACGAACTGCTTGTTTACTTTTATTGCTGGAGAAGCTGACAAACAGACTATTCATAAAACCACACTTTATGCTATGTATGTATCTATAATGTAATAAAATAAAGAAGTAACCTGCATCTGTATCACATTTAATGACCACTTTACATAGTTTTGTATACGTAGTATAGTTTGGGTGTGGTGCTTTTTTCCCTGTGGGGTCTGTTGCCTTGTTGTTTAGTGCTTATTTCTTTACTGGCGTTGTCACTTTTGTGATCTTGCTGCTGACAGAGGAATTTGTTTCATGATGTGTTCCCACCCACTTCTCATTTTAGGTGATGACTTGGGTTGTGCCATGTGAATGACGGAAGACCATGAAGCCCACAAACAAACTGATGTTCATCCTGTGCTCAGTGCTGGTCCTGACCTTCATTTTCTACGCCTGCAAGAAGCTACATGTGCAAATATGGGTCCAAAAGACTCGTAAGTAACAGTAACGTGTATTCATCCCTGTATGTGTATGTATTTAGACTGAGCAGGTTCCTTTGACATCTATCGATTGTTGTTTCCTTTTGGAGCCCATCTGTTAAATTGCCATTATGTTAACCTGTGTCTTTGTACAAAACCTGGCTCTGTCTGGTTTTAAATGAGTTTGTACATGACGTCACCACAGCACAAAGGTACATTATGTCACACAATTGGTTTATCAGTTTCTACTGCTTAGATCCAGTAGATGCACTAATGCAGAGCTTTTTTCTCAGACATCTGTCAGTTTGGCATGTTGTAAGACAATATACCATATGTAGGTTTTCACACAGAGCCTACCTATTCTACAGTATGGTCAGCTTAGGTATGTTTGAAGAAACGTTGTTCACACTCATGTGTTCAAACAACTGAAAATGCACTTTTGCAACACTTGCTGTGACAGCAGGAAAGCATGTCTCCTACTGTCTTTTAAAAGTGCAGGATGTGAAAGGAGATTTTCTAGTAGCAGAGTAATTGAGGGTTTTTGAATGTGTATATTTTAGCGTTAGAAGTATTAAGGGACTTGGATCTATGTTAAAAAAATTCTCTAAGAAAAATGTGAGTAATCAATGTATAAATTGGTAATTGATGTTTTGGCGAAATGATGTCACTATGTGCTTTCCCTGATACAACTGTTGAAATCCAGCAGAGGGGGCTAGAAGATTTCCGCCTCCCGGTTCCTTTTCTTGGAAAATGTGGCACAGTTGACACAGTTTTGAACCAGCTATAACAACATGCTGTCTGAAGTGTGAATTATTCAGAATATGGTGATTCAGTGTAGCACGTTGTAAGAAGGGCACATAACTCAGTTTTCCATCAGTCGTCACCACCGTCTCCGCTCTTACTGTTGTAAACAGTAATAACCGTTACCCCGTCTTTAAGCCAGAGTAACAAACAATACTTTGAAAATCTGTGAGAAAACCTGGTTTGCTGTTTTCCTTGAGTGCTACGTAAATGAGCACAGGGGCTTGAGATGTTCTGTGTGGCAGGTGCTAGTAGTATACTGTAGGTTTTTGTCTGTAATATGTCTCTGTCTCTCACTGTGTTATTACATATTTGATAAGGCATGGTTATTAACAGGTCTGCTCTGGTTGACTATGCATAATATTTCACAGAGCGCTTTTTTTTTTTTTTAACCCATCCCAGTTGGTTCTATTCTCCATAGACACCTCGTAACATGAAAAGATTTTTTCTCCAGAGTTCAGGATGTCTCTGGCAACTGTGTGGATGTGCTAAACAATTCTCCCCAAAATTGATCAAAGGTTCACTTTTTTTGTGTGTTGCATTACAAAATGCCTGATCGCCTGTTGACCTTGGCTGCGGTTTATGTCACAGTGACAAGCAAGGCTGTAACTCTCTGCTCTTGTTTTATAAAAAAATACTGTTGGCCTTGTTGATATTAAAGCCTCTGAAGTACAATGCTGTAGTCCTTGCCTTGATACCTGCCTGGGAGTGAAGTGTGAAGTCACTTTATTAACTCCATTGTACTCTTTTGTGAAACAGTCAAAGACTGAGGATGTTGCTCAGCACCATGTACGAAAGAGAGGAGCTTTGATTGCAGTGAGAAATAATTAGCTTTCAGCGGCTCTGTGCTGCCAGATGTCTGGCTTAAAGAGGGTCAGTGAGGGAAGATGAGCATGTGGAGGGTGTCTGCTGCCCTCCTTCCTTCAGTTAAGCTATGCTGTTTTTCTGAGCGCATCAAATCGGAATAATCTTCCTCCTTCATTCTTCTAGTGCTCGACATTATTAGTAATATAGTTATTGCTTCAAGGAAAATAGATGATATAAAGTATTACATCCAGCTTATCTCATACATCATTTAGAGCATCCCTGAAGTTATTTGCTTACCCATTTATCCTGTGTGTGTGTGTGTGTGTGTGGTACAGCAGGGGATTGTGGTAGTAGCTGGGTTTAACCAGCTGCTGTATCCAGATTCACCAGATGGCCACCACATCCTGAAGGTTTATGACCTGACCTGTTGTTTTCCCTTTAGTGCTTGTTTCAGATTGTATCCATGACATAAAAGCTATAAGTATGCTCCGTGATCAGTGCTGATTTCTGTACCCGTGTTGCTGGTTGGCTTTTTATTGGAGGTTTTAATGCTTTTATTTCCAGCCGTGTCATACGCATGATCTTGTAATTATGGAGTTATGGCCCATTGCTACTTTGTGTCGTTTCATCAATCGAGATTTTTCATCTAATGTAAATTAGCTTGTGACTTGTACTTGTTGCACCTTCTCTATTGCTCACTGTTAATTTGTGGTTTGTTAGCTTCCATTTGCATCTCATACCAAGATCTTTTTTTTTCTATTTCATTTGCTAATTCCACAAATAAAAGTTTTATATCTATAATAAAAATAAAATCCACACAACTGACATGTCACTGTATGAAACAAAGGTTTTTGCAGCTGTACGTCATGCATGTGTGCTGCTTGCCGCTAGGTGTCTTTTCAACCACCTTGGTTGAGTGCTTGTATAACATCACAGTAGCTTAGCATCGACTGGTAGTTTTTTGAGTCTCTCTCTGAGTGATGGACAGTAAAAGGCTTGAAATATACTTTAAACTGCTGAAGTCAAGCATTTCACGCCATCGTTCAGTCCCACTTTTCATGCTGCAATGAGCAAATTTGAACAATGTCCACTTACTGGACGTTTTCCAAAGCTTTCAACCACTTGGCTTTTATAAGCAGATGGACTTTGCTTAGTGCAGTTGTCATGAGCATGTTTAAATGTTTGTTATTGTTCATTATAAAACAGATAAGGAGCTTATATAGAAAATTACTCAACGGTTTTTTATGTCTAAATGGTCTGTACTTTTTTGAGAAATGTTTCACCTTCAGTTGATTATAATTTTTATTAGAATATATCATTTCCTGTTCTGCTAGTTGCTACAGGAAAACCCTTTCAGACTCTTATCACTTAAAAACATAAACCATGTCTTCTCTGAGTTCACCTATAAAATACACGTGACAGATAAAAGTGAAGTAACTCATAACTATATTTTAATGGGGTCATGCTGTTTGTCTCAGTGTTTTGTCCTAAATGAAAAGTTTAACAACAAAGTTTAACAAACAAAATGAAATGTTTGTATGCTCTGCTTGTAAACCTGTGAAGATATGTGATCTGTTAACTGAATTTGAATGAATGCATCATCAGCAGGATCAGCAGCTGTGCAGTCTGAGTGTATACCTGACCCCAGCCTGGGCTTTAGCATCAGAGGTTGCTTTCTTTTGTATCGGAGCTGTAATGACACACGTTTTCAACTGGAACACATTTTAATGTTTATTAATCAGGGGAAACTGATCTGCTAGAGTCATTTACATGGAGCAGCTGTCCTGTGTTGAATACTTAACTTGTACATCTAAGTTCCACTTTGAGAAATGTTTCCAACTACCTGTTTGGGTTTTAGGTTCAGTTACCTGAGCTTTACTTCAGTCCCTTTGCAGATGTCTCTTCTGCATTATTGTCTCTGAACGAAAGGTCGTTGAGACAAATATGATCATTACTGCAGAGCTGTAAAAATGAATTACAGATAACTAAGACTAATAACTGGTATCAGACCTTTGGCAACAGTAGCCTCAAGTTAGCACTTTCATTATTATTGATATTTGTGACTTTGGTGAATCATCAATCATTTCAAGAACACCAGCGATATTACCTTTTCAAATTCTACCTGTTCATCTACATTTATCTTATTTCTTTTCAAAAAAATGTACATACAGTCTGTCTTGATGGAAATTCTTTATCTCTTCATTGAGGTACAATGGAGGGATTTCTGCTGTTAATTTTCCACTTGATTGGGCTTCCTGCCTTAAATAACTATTTTAATTCAACCTACTCTGATTAAAGCTACTAATCTCTCTCGTCCTCTTCCTCTTATTCTCCTGGAGTCCAATGCTGCTATAAAAAGCTACCGTCAAATGGTCCTAACTGAGGCTTTTGTGTTTCAGAGAGGGAAACGGACGTCATCGTTGGACAAAAAGTAGGCTCAGGTACATCTGCAGCCCCAGAAATCTACCGCCTCTCTGTCCTTGCAGTCCTTCAGCTCTTTAGTAGAACATGACTGAAGCTTTTACGCCTCTGCATTACTACAGCCACATTTGCTTTGATTCAAATTAATCTCAAGATGTTACAGTAATACTGATGTGTGTATACATGACAAGTAAGGAGACGTCTCCATCGTAAACGTCTGCATGAAGTTGCAGGGTGATACAACACTGCCCTCTGTTGACTAAACTCGGTAACATGTGGTTGTAGAGTGATGCAGCCTGCAGGAGCTTTGATGCACGATACTGTGAGATTGCAAAGCCCAACATTTGTTAGTGGTAGGACCCTGCCGCTTTAATTTCTCCCAAGCTGGTGCTCTCAACTTGGCCCTCTGGCTGCTTTATGCTTAACAGAAACACAATGCTCACAAACGCACGCAAACACACATACACACACACACTCACTCTGCACTCATCTTGGCTGTTATGGCAGATTCCTCGTCCTTCAGGGCAGTGCTTGGATCCTTCCCTAACCAGCTGTCACCCACTCCCATTGTCCTTTTCTTTATCTTTCTCCTCCAGCTTCTCTGAAGACGAGAATCACAACCAAAGGAGTAATTCTGTCCTTTTCCTACTTTAAACTAATGCATATGTCAAACCTTGTCCTGTGTCATGCTACTGCAGTTACAGTATTTTACGGAGATTAAATGATCAAGTCTTATGTTTTTAATATGTTGACATGTTTCCATCCTAGCGTTTTGCATTTCTGTTTTCTGTCATAGCGCTTCACATCTCTTGACTGCCTCTATGCTGGTCCATAGGTGAACTTATTTTCTAACATGATTTTAATCTCAGCAGAGTGTGTTGGCTGACATCACCCTAACCTTGCCTGATAAATTGCTTTCACTGTCATGTTTTACTTTCCCCCTTGAAACTACAGCTAACATGCTGATAGTTTAAATCGCATAGATGGGATGACTGGTGCTTATGATTCACCCCTAAGTTATTTTTATCTACCGTGTATTATTATATTTAATAACAGTTTATTTCAATGTCTGCTTTTTTGCAGCATTTGATGAGCAGGGTTTTCTGGTGCAGCTGGACACAAGACTGTGAGTATTTTTTTGTGAAAATGTCATTTGTCGTTTTGATATATTTTGAACAGCTGAACTTTCTAGTCAGACTCCATTAGTTTACTCATGCTTTACGGTTTGTTTCACTGAATACTTATTTATACAGGCCCTGGTTGATCAATGGGAAAACATGAAACTTCAAAATGTAAACTTTCAGTCAATTAATCTCACTTGATTTTTTTTTTTTTTTCAAATAAACACATAGCATCTCATTGAAGTCCTAACTAAACCCTGGAGACAAATTTGCCCAAATGATTGGTGGTTAGAGTAATAACTCAAAGAGAAGGGATGAGTCAAAGTGAGGTTAATGTTTGGTGGCTGTGGCCAACCACAGTCACTCATATTACCTTGAATCACGAGCTGTCTTTGTCTCAGCATGTGTGTATATTCCCCAGAATTGGTTTGACACTCTTGCTCTAAACTGCCATGTTCAGACTTTTTCTCTAAGGCCGTGTTCAGCCAGTGTGTTGTATTGCAGCCTATTGTAACACACGGGCCTCTCTCCTTTCTCACTGTTTATTTGAACTAGATTAGTTGCATTCATCGGGTTATTAATGATCACGCTAATAATCGGGAGGCTCTGGTTTTAACACTGACAGCGTGATTATTTGAACAAGGTCCCTCTGCTTTGTCTCGCCACACAAGTGATACCCTGAGCTGTTTCTGAGTTCTCTTACTTCTTAACAAACTGGTTTCCCTTATCTCTCAAACAGATTGTTTGACTAGTTCAGCTTTCAGGGTTTGAAACATGTCAGTATAATGGATATTCGGTTATCATCACGTGTCTAATTAGTCTTTGTTCTTTTCTGCTACAGGCCGCCAGAGGTTGAATTCAAGTACCGCAACCTCAGCGAAGGAGCATGCAAGCCAGAATATGCAGCAGCCAAGATGGCCACCATTTATCCTACGTAAGGAGAATTTCTATTTCTCTGACACACATCTTCAGATAAACACCATAGAGTTTCCTGTAATTAAATTAAAGTGTACTTGAACTTGGCAGTTTACGCCCAAAACACACAATAGGAGCATCACATTCAGGAGCACATCACTTTAGCAGTGCATGATGTCACTCTTCAAGCCAGCTTGGCCTTGAGGGGTTTTGAGTCAGGAACAGAGAAACCCCCACATTGCTGTGCAATCTTCCCTTGTTTCTGTCTTTTTCTGTCACCCCCCACTGAAAAACCTCAACTATGTCCTTGTGTCCCCCCCCTCATACACAAAAGAACTTTTGTCATGTGAGCACAAGGTCTCACATCTCTTCCATCATATCCTAGAGGCTCAGAGGCTTTCTCTATGAACCACACCAACCGACTTCTTGTTCTGACTCATTGTGAGCTTCCTGGTATTTGGCGCACACAGTTCAGTCCTCCATGGCCCCATCTCGTATCATTAGATCTTTTGATTTTTCTTTGTCTCTCTATCTGCCTCACATCTCGGTTCAATCTGTAGGACATTGTTCCATTAGGATTCTTGGCGTTAAGCTAATAAAGGGGTAATTCTGTTCATTTCTGAACTATGTTGTGATGTATTGTCCAAAGATGCACATTGCTAATTTACATCATAGCCATTTAGCAATAAATTCATACTCTACTATTACTATACTATCTATTACTGGAGCTATATGACATCTCGTCAGTCTGTTTGTAAAAATACATACCAACGTCCCTTGTGTGTAGCACGCTATAGACAACTGCAGCACTGCTTAACTAGGCAGGCCCAGCAGTTTTGTAAAAGCGCCTTCTGTCTATCTGAGAGGCTACGTGTTAACAATGTCCTCCCTCATAATGACTTCCTCTAATCTGCCGCACGTGTCGGATCAAAGCGGAGTGCAACCCAGAACCCCCAGTGGGAGCCCTCTGATTACTACCACCTTCAACCTAGTCACATACAGGTCAATGAGCACAATTAATGCTGCACCTTCTGTACGTTGGTGAGGCAGTATGCATCTAAGTGTTAAAGGTACAGTCATGCAGTTGGGGATTTGAGAGAGATTTGTCATCGGTTAATGTGTTTTTCTTTATCCCAGCCTGCATTATATGTTTACCAGGCAAAAATATGAATAAAAATGTTTTAGTATGTATATAAGTGTATACATAAGTGGCCTGGGCTGCAGTTCAGCTGTTGGAGAAACCTACTTAACCTCTAGCACTGGGGTCCTGTGGCTCTCCTCTAATCATCTCCTGCTTCCATGTTTGTCTTCTCTGAAGCCCCTTGCACTGCAAAGCCTAATTTATTTTGTGCACCTCCCCTTCCCTCTGCGTTACCAAAAAACGTTTGCGTTGGAGCTCTAAATCAAATGTTGGCAGTAAACCTGAAGTGGCACGGTTACGAAAATATTGCCAGTGAGGAATGGACCCAGCAGAGGAAATGAGCACAATGCATCCTTGGCTGTCAGCTGTTTTGCGAGCCCTCACTTTTTATTTAACAACAAGCAGCCGCTTGTCTCCCTGCTTTCTCAGGATGTCACTGTCTGACTGTCGGTCAGGGCTCAGTGACTTGCAATGATTCTGTCTTATTTATGTCCCTTTATGGCCTCAGAAGTCTTTGGTTTAATGAATCTCCATTTGTTTTGACAAGACAGTTCTGTGTGTGTGTGTGTGTGTGTGTGTGTGTGTGTGTGTGTGTGGCACATACCTAGCTACTTCTCCTTGAGTCTCTCCACTCATGCTTTAAAGTTGGAGGATAATGAGGGTATCAGACAGCAGTTTGAGTACTTGGATGAGGCTGTAGCTGTCCGGAAGGCGACCCAGTAGTCAGCCATGTTTGGTCATTGGGCTTCAGAGCTCCACATTCACATTTCTTGTGAACCCACAGCAGTATTATAGCAACAAGCTTTCCAAGATTGGTGCTGAGGAACAAAAGCGAGGGACCATTTTTGTTTTGTATGTGCTGTTGATTCACTAGTTTGTGTCATCTGTCTGCTGTAGGACTCTTAAATGATGGTCTGTTAGAAAGAGCAACCATCTGTGTGAGTGCGTGTCAATATGTAAACCTCCTCCACAACGTGCACTGGCTATGTTTCTGGTGGTCTGGTTCTGGTTAATGAGACGGGACAAATAATGGGGTTTGTACAAATAATACCCACCAGCTCAGTGGATGTCTTCAAGCTGTGTAGCGTTGTCTCCTCTGTCCTCTGTGTAGTCATGGTACTCTGTGCATGTTAACATAAAGAAACAAACGCCTCTCTGCTCTCGTGTGTCTCCCCCCCACCTTTACAGCAGGTCATAAAAACATCCATCCATCCTGAAGCCACACTTGTAGGAATGGCACGTAGACCAACACTCAGGTCGCAGGAATGACCGAAAGGAAGTTGCTTTATTTGATTTTAGGGCCACAATTAATCACAGGGTGACCCCGCACACACACTTACCCACAGGATAAGGAAAAGCTGGAAGTAGCAGTTCAAGGGGCATTAAAACGGTGGTTATTGATGTGTGTTTGAGCAGCACACTCAATTTGTTGTTAACATAGGACATTAAAAGCATCGCGCTAGAGAAGTTCATATTGTCTGTTCTCTATCATGGTGTGTGTGTGTGGTGAACTACTTTTAACTTCATCATTTTTGCCAAAGGTCATTTGAGGAAAAGCATCCAGCCGCAATTATGTTGTTTTGTGTTCTGTAGATTTATCAGTCTTGGGCATCAGCTGTGGTCCAGGCCTCGTGAGGAGGTTAGCTGATGGGTGATGCACTGCAGCCGCCTTCTGTTCTTTTCCTTGGGTCGCAGTTTCTTTTACCAGCCTAGTTTGCGTGTGTCGGCTTTGCTTGTTTTAGGAATCTTTAGCTGGGCACAGGGGGTGAGGACATTATTAGATTAATGACAGCGGAACAAGGGAATTTGTTTATCACTTTGTGGCTTAACCTTAGGCCAAGATAATAACACTACAGGGTACAGGTGAAAAGGGGATTATGGGTAGCTAACAAGAGAGAAGGTGGTGGGTCGCATGTACAGTGGAATAATTATTATAATGGTATTATTAATCACAAACGTTAGATACAGGAACAACTTTACAAAGTAAAGCGAAACCTCCTCTGCTAATGAAAACTGATTCCGTTTACCTTTCTCCCTTCAGGTTTAAGAAGTTAATGCCCATGTTTCTTGATCCGAAGTTTAGACTTCTATCAAAAGTCAACAACTGGTTACCTCCATTTGGTTTCAAAACACAAGGTAAGGCATTCTCATTACTCCAGTGGTTTATGACTGTGGATTACTTAAATTATGTGTTTTCCTGAGGCTGGTGGCTGAATAAAGCTTTGTAATGCTCTGCAGACATGCTTTCATATGCGCACCCTCATTAGGTCAGCTGTGTGTGTGTGTGTGTGTGTGTGTGTGAGTTATGTGGTGAATGGAAAAGGTACACATGAAATGGTAATTAGACACATGTCAAAAGGGAGTTTGTGTCAGAACCACCAGTTAAAAGGTGTGTGTGGCGTAGAAAGGGCCATACCTGGTTACTTCTCTGTCTGCCCACTCATGCTTTGGAGGACAATGAGGGTCTCAAACCTGGATGCGGCTGTAGCTATGCAGAAGGCGTCCCAGTAGTGTCAGCCATGTTTGCTCGTTGGGATTCAGAGCTCCACATATTTCTTGTGAACCCACAGCAGTAGCAACAAGCTTCCCAAGTTTTGTGCTGAGAAACGAAAGCGAGGGATCAGCCACAAAGACTGCCTACAGGCAAGGAAACCAATTGACAACGACATACTGAACAAATTGGGGTGGAGAAGAGGATGCTGCTCCAACTCCTGAACAGCTTGGATCCTGCTGATCAAACCGTAGAACAGCCTAAGTAAGGGACTTTTCCAGCTCTGCTCTGGAAAGGAATCTTGCAGGAAGCCATGCCTGCCAGCAGCCATGTACAATGTCTCCCCTGACAGTGGAGAGCTCTGATCCAACAGTATAAGTTACAGCAGAGTACATCAGTTAGTATTAACATAGCCATTGTTCATTTATACAATTACACATCGCATATAACAGCCCGTGTCCATTTGCCTGAACACTCATCAGATCTACCGGTTCACAGGAGGTAAATGTGTTGGAACTTGACAGCTGTTGCTGTGCCGGGTTTCCTAGTAATACATTGTCACGTTGGTAAACCTGTTTTCACCTTCCAATTTTCTTTTTAACTGTTTGCCAATGTTACGCTTTGGTAAATGAATGATTTAGTTAAAGTAATGTTGTCAAATGTTTCCCCTTATCACCAGATATCATGCCACTTCTCTTAATGTTTCTATGTCATCATCTAAGTCAACAAACAATCTGTCAACATCTCCTGCGAGATGTTATCCTGTAGCCTGGTGGAATATTTAATTGTGAATTTTGCTTTTCACTCTTGCCAAAATAAAGGGCAGCCAAGCCTTGGAAATGTTATCAAATGTCTCGGTTCATTTGCAAATGTCAAGGCTCATAATGCTTTTTTTAGTTTTAAACAGAAATACTACAATATCCTTGAGCACACCGATAAAAAATAGACCCAAACAACCCCTGTTTGGAATATTTTAGAATAAAAATAAAGAATAGAATAAAAAAGGACATTTTTAATTAAAAAAAAATGATGGTGAGTTAATTGATTTTATTTCCTTCGGCGAAGTGAAACAAGTTTTGTCTTGACAAATATATATAGATGGCTGGATTTTGAATTGGCTTTGTTGTTCTTGTGCCTTCCAGTCCTCCACACACAGAGCTTATTCTTTGATCTTGACACAGTCCAGCACCTCAGATATACAACTAGTATACAATGCCATGGGAAGTGAAGAGATAACATTAACCTGGCGTCCTTGTCACATATTTTCCAGTGCTTAGAAGAAGAAGAAGTGACAGTGAATGTTACCTTTGTGCTGCGGAAAGTTCTCTGCTGTCGTTCTTACACAGACAGTATGAGTCGCTATGAAAGGAGCACTCTGTATGAGCATTACACCTGGTTTCTGTTTTCTCCACGGACTGCGACCGCAGTGCTTTTCTCTTTTAGTGGCACTCATGTGGAGAGATGATACGTGTGGATCCTGAATAGAGCGCCACAAAGGCTTCCAGATTGGGACCATTGAGTGGTTGTGGGCAGCTTTATTTTTTCTTTTTATTCTGCCAAGAAGTATCTTTTGGCACACATTGACCATAGCGTGAGAACAATGAGGCTGTGCTGATTCTGGTTCCAATAACATGGCAGCGATGTCATGTGGTCATAATGTGCCAATTGCTATTTTTGCCAAAAGTGTCTGAATAAAAGTTTATTTTTTATTAATATAGGTGTTTTAGTAGTTCAAAGCGAACTTGCTTTATAATATTTAACTTATTAAACATATTTTAGCCTTTATGTACCACCATTATGTACAACGTCTTATCACTTACTCAGAGAACTAGTTCACAGTGTGTGTGTGTGTGTGTGTGTGTGTGTGTGTGTGTGTAATTAGTTTTGAGGTGCATTGTTTTAACTGCTTTGTTCAGTCGTCTGTATTTCATTCCCCTGATCTGTGTAAACTAGACATAAATGATTTTTATATTCTAGTGTCACGCACCATTGTATGTATGCATTTATGGAAACCTTTTTGTGGTAAATGAAATTTAGGCTTCACAGAGTTTTACTTAAAGCCTCCTGGAGTATAAGTTGTAATATTGACACTGCCTTCACAGAATATAGAAACAGAAATGCTGCGGTTAATCTCTGTTAATATGAATTATTGCATTGTTTAGACTATGTCTTCCCACAGTGTGTATGTTATGCAATGCTCCTGGCGTTCCTCTGTGTTTGTAGTTGTTTTTCTCATTTCAAGAGTTCCATGTCAGACTAATGTCTGACCTCTCAGCCATTTATCTCTGGCTCTACCACAAGACATGCTTTGCTGAAATGTTTACACTTGGTACTTACAACAATTAGCTTCCATGTCGTCCTCTGGAAACGAGTCCTAGCCATTGTGATTTGTGATTTTTCACTTTTCACTCGCTTGGATCCAGGTGTGGTCCTCGGCTCTTGTGTTTATGCTGCTCTGGGTGATGCTTGACGGCAGACATCGACACCACATCCAAACAATGGGCTGTTGCTCTGCTCGTCTCTCTTTGGCAGGTTAATCATTAGCATCTCCAGCCAGGGCAAAGGGGGTTGTAATATGTCGTATAAACTGCTTTGAGGCCCTAGTCTAAACTCTCTCACTCTCCTCTTACCCCCACTTCAGCTGTTTTTTGGCCCACCTTTAAAGACTGCTACTAAATGGAGGTCACGTGAAGTGAAGTAGAAGGGATGATACATTTTTATTTTTTTAACAGTGCAACACTGTGTCTCTGAGATGCGATACTTAACATTGATTAAACATAATACAAACACACACACGCGATGCTATGAATGTCTACACGGTCTAAAAATGGTGGGGAGGAATTTATGGAATATCTAAGACGGGAAGCATGACTACAGCACAATGCCTCGGAGAACATGGCAGGAATGCACGCTATGGCTAAACATCCCTGTTTCTCACTATGCAATCAGACAGACAAGCTCACTCGACCAGGAGAATGTGCTTGTTTGAAATCAGCATTCCTGTTTGAGTGCTTTTATGGGAGAGCTTCTTCATACACACATACCATCTCAAACCCTGTATATGTGTTTCTTCTAGATTCGCTCTTCTCCGTTTTCACCCTTATTCCTGATACTAATTGTTCACTCCTTATCTGGGACAAAGTAAACGGAGAGAGGTGTTCTCGCCCCCTACTGTGTTAAGACCACCCAGACAGCGATATCTCTGCTGCCTTCAACTCATTTTTTACACAAAGTAATAAATATATAACGTTGTCACTCTTAGAGAATAGCGCATCTGTGATGTTGAACTGCTGGACTGCTCTACAAGGTGAGACTTAAATGATCTAGATAATGAGCTGGGATGACCTCATGGAAGCAATTAGTCTATTTATACCCTGGATTGGGAAATAAAATGACCACAATATGCTCTTGTAAGCAATCAGTGTAATACGTTGTAGCAGGCGACTTGTCTCATCCGTTGTGTTTACAAGTGTTATTTGTTGTTTCTTTTGCAGAAAGAGTCATAGACAAAATTTTAACTGCCACAAAATCTTACCGTCTCCAAAAGGACCTGGACAGGTAAGTGCTATTATTCCATCCAGCCTATAGCAACAGGAAGTCCAGTCACGTCTTACTTTTACTAACTTACTAACAATGCTGGTTCCAGTCTCAGCTGTAAAAGATGCATCATTGTGGGCAACGGGGGAATCCTGTCTAAAAAGTCTCTGGGCTCCCGCATAGATCAGTATGACGTTGTCGTGAGGTGAGAATATGATTTGAAATTTATTTTACTGATTGATTCCATGGGCTTCGGAGCTGTTTTTTGGTCTGATTTCCACTTTTGTTCGCAGATTAAATCAAGCACCAGTAAGCGGCTATAGTAAGGATGTAGGCACCAAAACCACCATGAGGATTACGTATCCAGAGGGGGCGATACAGAAGTCTGAGGATTATGAAAAAGACTCTCTTTTTGTTTTTTCTGCTTTTAAACCACTGGACTTCAGGTGGCTCAAACATATGATCTTCAAGGATGGGGTGAGAATGCATTTAAACAAAATCAAAAACTGTCTGCAGCACAACAAAACTCATTCAACTTCCCCCCCTGATTCCAAAGCTTTTTTCCAGATAATGCTGAAATCATTTTGTAATTTGATTGCTTCTCAGGTTGCTTTTTTCGGTTAGGATGCTTTTATGAGGTCTGCTACCACTCAGCTAATGTTACTGGCGAGACTTCCTGCTCTTGTGTGTCTAAATGTGTCTGAATATTTGAGTTGTGTTTCAGCAGAACATAGCTCTCTGGCCCCCCTTTCACATGCTGCACATTCCTCCCTAAAGAAATGTAAGCCACTGTAGCAAAGGAATTGAGATTCAAAACAAAGCTCTGCCATACAGTCTTGGGTTGATTGAATGCTTCATACTCTGAAGGTATGTTAGCATTTCTTCTTGAGTTATGTCATGGATTTTAACCGGTTCTGCTCTTGCTGAAGTGGAGAGAATGAATGTATGTGCCAAATGTCAAGTCTTTTAAATGCCAATTCAGACATTGTATTCAAATGAATGGCTGTCAGCTGGCCTTTTAATCACAGGACTGACTGATAGACAGAACGCACTGTCCCTTATCTTTAAGGTATTACAGCAGGCATTGCTTTAAAATGGCTCTTGTGGCCTCTGCTTTATATTCATTTTCAACAAAAAAAAGCTCTCGTAAGCACTTCAGATTCTCAGATTCACGTCTTGTTGAATAGTCTCTAGTGTCTCTTTGAGATCGTCTTGAGTTCATTCAAGTCCTGGACAATGGGAGTCTTTCGTATAAGCTCTTTATAGAGTTATTTATTAAAGTAGCAGAAGGATTATTATTTAAAGGACAATACTGGCAGTTAACCCAAAAATGTTAGTCACCTTTCTGAACTAAACCATTAGTGACATGCAGTATCTGCCAGTTGTACTTATTGATCTGCTTTGTGCTGGGTGGTGAGTACAGGTCTATAGGATGTGATCGCATGGAGTCTGTTTCTGATAGTTTTGAACCATTGATGTGCATCAGTAGTCCAAATTATGCCTTTTTGTTGTGCTCTTCTGGTTTTTCTTGCTCTGGGAAGCGAATTCCGGTCCTGCAGCTTGACTGTTTCGCTTCCATGGCCCTGTCCAGCTTGTTTGGTGTCCTGTTAACTCATTTATGTGCTTGAGCCTTAGTTGGACCTGCTGCTGTTTCTGTGACTATTCAATTTGTGCTGTGCACAAACCCACCCAAACAGACTAGACAGACAGACTTAAACATAAGTAGAGGAGTACTGTACAGTTGGGGACGGTAGATGCTAATGCAAATCATTTGAATTTGGAAAACAGAGGAAAGATGCATAGATGGGATGCATCTGGTATAATTGACCTGGGCTCTGGCGTCAGACGCGATGTCTTTGATCTGCTGAGGAAGGAAGAGAATTGTTTGTCATGGGTTGAAAATCAGGGAACAAACAGGGTTAGGTGATAATACAGCAGAAGAGAACTGACACATGTGAACACGTCTGCACAGTCTTTGTTTTTATTCATCTGCTGTTTTGATGTGCTATCTTGTAACACATCACGCCACCAGGCAAATTGTTTCTAGCACGTTAGTTAAGCTCAGCTCAATTTCAGGGACATTGTGCATAAACAGACATCAGTGTAACAACGCTCACAAAAAGCAGCAAACAGTGGAATTACAAATGAACGCGCATAGACTCAGAGCGTTTGTTGTGAGAGATGAGAATGACCGCAATTAGGGCTGACTGATACGGATGTGTTTTCAAAGTCAGCACCGTAAACACCGCGCCAAAGACTGCAAGGAAAGTAATCTCCAGCATGCACGCCATGCAAGTGTGTAGTTTGGTCAGTGACGTGAACACTGGGCGACGTGGTACTGTAGTTAGCGTTGGCTAGCTGAAATGTAAACAGGGAGGCTGAGCTGTGCTCTGGGCCAAGGTGGCAGTTCACTCCAGGGCGGTGGTAAACGGCAGTACTCGCCGTTCCTGGCAAATAAAGCAATAATCAATGCAAAGTTGGATCCGTGCTGTGATCAAGTTTTTGTGCTGTGTGCACCACGTCCACTTTATACAAATTAAAACAATCACTTCAGCAGAGTATAAACAGTAATTCACACAAGTACGCAAAGAGCAGAATAGTCATACATAAAAAATATGTGGTACAGTTTAGTTATACATGTACCACATAAATGTGTGTCTGTGTGTGTAAAGATGACAATATTTATCCTCCATATTTATATATTATATATAAATGTTATCTGCTTACTGGTGGATTGTACGTCTTGATAAAGTCATGAAAATAACTGACAAACGGTTAATCTTACTCACACCAAGTATTAAATGAGTTGTGTGTTTACATTTGCCTTTTGAAACTTAAAACTGTGACGTCAACAGATCTTTATTTTTTACAGTTGCTAATTGACGCTTATTAACATGAGAAAATCTATGTAAATCAGTGAAAGACATTACGTGTGATAAAACGATAGGCTCTACTGTAAGTGACTGTAAGCCTGCCTCTCTTTCCACGGGATTCCAGATATGTGAAGTAACTTAGGACAGTGATGATCCGCTTTTACATCTGTTGGTCCAGCAGCTTTTTGTATAACCTGCACACTCGCAGCTGGAAGGGATGCAAAACCCTTTTACTCTATTCAGTGGTTATGAAAGACAGTGACTTTATTTTTTTTCTTTGATGGGTTTGTTTGTGGTTGGTACACAGTCGTTGTGCAGCTGCAAGTTACTCATCTAGCCAGAGGTCAGCAGCTTGACTATCCTGTGCTGCTGTGGCTTTTCAGCTGCCTTCAGCGCAGTGTTGGATGGCTCAACAGAATACAAATTAGTGAGGCAATTTCTCCGTCTGTTATTTGTGTTCTGTATACGCTCACTCACACAGCCTCCCACCCTTTCACATACACAATCCCATGAACTCCAGGGCAAAATTCAGATTTGAAAACCCGACCTTGGTTGTGACCGAGTCTTTAGCTTCCAGATCCAGTTGTCTCTCTGAAAGCATTTAACATGATGAGCGAGGCAGTCTACTGTATCTGCAGCATCACAAGGCTTTCGACTTAATCCCTCCTTACTGCAGGTCTATGTGATTGCGACTCAGCTCTGTCACTCAGCCTGAAAGTCTGAGCCCGTGTTTGCAGCAGCCAGGTTGATTGCCCAGTTTCATGTTGTTTACAAATGTGCTCAAACATGATTTCCACGATTGTTGATTCTTCTCTTTTTTTTCCTCATGTGTGTCTAGATTTGATTTTTCTCCCTCCCCTCATGCATAGCTCGCACTCACGGCTCATGCACACACAGCCGCACTTGTTTGTATATGCAGGGATATTTTCAAACAGAGCCAGTGAAGGATATACAGCCGGTGGTAAACACAGGGTTTGAAGGTGGAGTGTCAGTGTTCTCTCTCTCCTGTTTGTTTACAGGAGCTCTCCTTCCTTGCTTCAAGCCAGAGAGATAAATCATGATGGAGACAATTTAAGAAACAGAGCACTGTCCCTTAATTAGACATCAGCTGTTGCTTTTTATTCTGATCAAAATGTGATTATCGAATCGCTAGTGCAGAAAACATATATCTTATGCAATATTAGAAGGGTGTTCAATAACCTGACAGAATCTACATATGACGAATGTCCAAATCACCTGCTGGTGTTTTGCCTTCGTGTCGTTACACTTGAACGTTCAGGTTTTTGCACTTTACCAAGTGAAGCTTTACCTGTTGTTTTGCTCAGTCTGCGCATTAAAATGGAAATTACAGCTTTATGTCTCTTTTTTAAAAATCCCAAACATCTGTGCATACGTCCAAAAGGAGCATGCATACAAGCATTCATAAACATTTACATACTTGTATACATGGAGTTTGAACATGAACTAAGTGACTAACATAGGCTCCAGATGTGACTGATTAGCATCAGTGTTATGTTTCAAAAATGAGTCACCTACCTACCCTGCTTTGATTAACACTCCAACCTATAAGTTCCCTTATGGTTTTGATGTTTGTTAATTATGTTTACGTATGACTTTAATATGTAAAAATAGGCAGAATAGAGCTTGATTTAGACTTTGGTGTGAAACTGGTTACCTGTTGCAGCCCAGAGGCCGTGGTGCGTATATAAGCATCCATGGTCTCGTGTGTTGCCGTCGTTTCCATCATCTGTTGCAATTTCTGTGTGGAGACATGGGTTTCACACATAAAATAACCTCAGACCAAAAAAGACAAACCATCGTGACCTCAGTGAGGTTACAGTTCACTTTATGTGTCAAAAAACCACAGGCAAACGGGTAAATTCTTCAGATTCCTGCCTCACTGCGTTCTGCCTCAAAGCTGTTCAAAGGTTTTACCGCTAAGGTTCTCAAAAAACAGTTTGCTCAGCACCAAGCACCTACTTTGCAAAAAAAAACTCCCCGTTCTGTTCCTCTCTGGTGAAACGCTGCAACTTGTAAACTTTAAGGCCCAACATGTACACACTGCTAATGACCTCCAGACCTGTCTTAATTGTGATTCTTAGCAGTTCAGGGCTGCCGTTCTCCACCCCCCAAATTGCTCGAAGGCTGTTTTCCGGAATCTGCTCCACCTCGTTTCAGTCGTCTCTTGCATCCATAAACATCTAGCACAACCACATCCCCACGTTGTGGCTCACATACAGTAGGGAGCAACAGTTTGATAGCTGACTGTCAAGAAAGGACGCGTATTCAGAGTTTTCTAGTGAACAGCCAGGAATAGATCAGACCTGAACAGTATCTGGTGGCATGCCAGTCTGCATTTACTACTACTTGTGTACTTGTGGCGTGAGCTGAAGTATGTTTATGTGTGTTTACATTGAAGGGCCGTGAAGCCACCTGTAGTAACCAAGCAGATGTGAGACATTCTGTTCCTCACTTTCGCCTTGTGCGGCGTCCTCGCTTACTGCTCCAAGCCTCTGCGCTCCTCACTCAGTCCACTGGGAGCTATAAACCGATACGTCTGCCTCACTCAACGAAGAGAAACGTTTTAGATTCAACGCGAGTCCAGTTTCATTGACTTGCGCTTCAAGCCACGCTGAAACCAAACCACACGTAAAGCTGTAAACGCAGGGCTCGAAGCCAAACTCTTTCTTTTTTAGGCATTTTTACATGCGTCTAGTAAAGTGCAACTGAGCTGCATTTTGAAATTCAGAGGGTTTATTTTGTGTCGTCCTCACTAACCTTTACTTGGATCGTCTCATAATTAGTAGTTTTCTTCAGAACCTTCACTGGTCATAAATGTTTTCAAAACAGAGAAATCGGGGGAACCTCAACCTGCTTCTTTGTATTGACTGAATGTGGCATATTTTCTGGTTTAACGCTCCTTTTATCTTTCTTCCTATCGCTCTGTGTCCTGACCCACATCATGTTTTCCACCTGTTTGATCTCGCACTTCTCTTTGCTTATAGTAACTCCTCTATTTGTCTCATTTAATCCAGTGCTTTGAGCTCATTTGCTGATGCTTTGTGTAGCTGTGATTTCTTGCTTTCTGCAGCGCTTAAATTACAAGACAAATACACTTAGCAGTAGCAAAGTCCCAGTGCATCTGACAACGCTGGCATAAAGAGCCTGGGTGTTGTTATAAACCCGCAAGCTTTATGTTGAGCTTTGATGTAACATTGGGATCTTTTCATAGACAGTAGAGTTGATACCTGTAGAGTCATTCAACAGTTGTTCCTCCTCACTGAGGCTTAATCTTAGGAGTGCCAGGAACTCTCAATGTCATGACATTATTCTGCTTTTACTAACCTTTCCTCTGGGATTACAGCAAGTAGTTTGTATAGTCAACGTGTATGTGACATTATACTTATATTTGAGTGATGCGTGTCTATATATATTTTACAGTTGACTCGCGTTACTGTAAACATATTGAAGTAATATTTACCTAATATAACCCGTTTTTGTTGATCATTATACTGATGGCACAGCATGTTATGGAGTAGCAAACAATAGCAATCCTTGGTTTCTGCCCTGTTTTGGGGAATGCAGTAGAAGTAGGAGGAGGAAACTTGCCTAGTGTAACGTGACGAGTGGACCTGGAAGGCCCCACTTCTCGCCTTCATCTCCTTGTGTTGCAGACAATCAACGCTTCCTGTCCCAGGTTGTTTCAACAGGTGCTTTATTGAAGCATTGCAGCCTTGTGCACACACTTAAATCTAATAATCCAGACCAATTTACCGATAAAGCTGTCGCACTAAGGGGGGAAACGTCCATTTCCTCTCTGACCATTGCCCAGCGACAGCCCAACCAGTTAAGCCACACACGTCTCTTCACCTTTGAGCATGTGTGTGTCAGAACTTTGAGTAAGTGGTGTAGAGCCACTCTGCAGCTTCCTGCTCTGTGTCCAAATGTGGTGTTTCTCTTGAAACCTATACACACTCACACAGAGGTTAGCGGTCAGTCCACGGTGGAACTCACATCCTGTTCCCTGAAGGCTATTTGGGAAAGGTTTGAGCTCTGCTCCTGGTTATGTTCATTTTCAGAAGTTATTTAACTGTGAGAGTTGCTTTTAACATTTATTTACCCAGAAGGGCCTTGACTCACTGTGTATCATAGGAGCTCTTCTGTTAAAGTTAAACACCCTGCTCAAAGCAGCCTAGTGGCTCAGGATCATGGAGTATCTTTAACTATTCCTGTCTATAATCAATGGTAGTTTTAGTCGGTGACCTTTCAGTGTGAATACACACACACTGGTTGCTGTTGCATTTCTCAGAGCCACCTGTACTTGCCTGCATGTCTTCAAAGAGCTCCCCACCCCATCATGTTTGCGTCTGTGTACATGTCAGGTCATAGCTGTGCAAAGTGAGGGGTGTGTGTTGTGTGTCAATAGTTTCTCTCATTCCGAGAATAAAGAAAAAAAAAATGCATCACTCTCTCCTTTTTCTTTTTTTCTTTTTTTTTTTTTTTTCAGCGTACACAGACGCGCACACATCTAAACAGTGCAGCTAAATAGATTTCTGGCAAACACAAGCTGTGTTGACAGGAGAGATGAGCTGCTGTTCCTGTTGCAGCTTGCCGAAGGCACAGAGCCGGGCCCGCGTTTTAAAAAGAGCTGCCACTGTTGAAGCCACAAAGCCGGCTGACTTGTTGCTACTGCCTCAGCCAAGACACACAAACACACATACAGACGTGTATTCCTGTATCAAAGGCGGCCGGGCGGGTGCCTGCCTATTTGAACAGGTGAATCCCATTTATATCTGCTGACCCTGTTGGCTTAATGCCTTTTAGGAAGTCGTGCTGTTAGGAGAGGCAATCACATACTGCTTTTTCATTGTCCCTTTTATTAAGATGAGTTTTGATGTAATGCTGTGAACGTCGACGTGCTGAGCGCCTGACTTGTTAATCACGCTTTGTTCAGAGGGCAGAATGAGGAATCCGTTATCAGTCGGTTAAGACACCTTTTCGTATCTTTGTGTCTAAGTATCTAAAAGCTTAGTGGCTTTTCTTGTATGACTAAGTTGAATAAGTGCGTTTCATTACATAATTTTATTCA
This sequence comes from Macropodus opercularis, assembly GCA_030770545.1. Classification (NCBI taxonomy): domain Eukaryota; kingdom Metazoa; phylum Chordata; class Actinopteri; order Anabantiformes; family Osphronemidae; genus Macropodus; species Macropodus opercularis. Next base: position 6,752,334 of record CM061105.1, read on the forward strand.
GGTGGCGCTGCAGGCCTGTCTGACAGGTTACCCTAGCGACTGATGATAATTGCTGTGTGTAAAAAAAAAAAAAAAACCTGAGGTCTCACAGAACACCCTCAGGTCAAGGTGTGATTGAAACCATTTCCTGTCAAATGCCGTGTTTAAATTCAGATGTTGGTTAGGTTACTACTTTGTGATTTCTGATTTCCCACTTTGATGTTGTTTAAAGGATCCGTTTTGGATTCATCATTACCTTAAATCACAAATCAATCATAAATCCTAAAAATAGAATTGGACTGAAATTAACTCTCCAATTAAACCTTTCTACTACTTCTATTACATTACATTAATTCTTCCATAAAATGTAATGTAAAAGCCTGAAGAACAACAAAAATTTAGTTGAAATCAAAGTTTACGAAGCTTTAAAGTCTGCAGTGCTACACCCCTGAACCACGGGGGTCAAACTTACTGGCGTTCTGCGAGGTCCTCACCCTGACTTCACCCGCCGACGGCCTAAAAGCCATTTCACTAATCAGTGGTAGAAGACGTCTGGGTTCTGGTTGGCTCCTGTATTTATGTCAGTAGGGTGTTGATGGATACGGATAAATTCACTGATCAAGAAAGTTCAATATTTCTGTTGAAGGTGACTCATGGATGGTCTGCTCTTGTCTCTGTCTGTTTCCTTCTCTGTACTTCAGAGAGTTACGGAGGGATTTTGGAAGTCTGTGGCTGACAAAGTGCCTCGGTCGCCGAGCGAAATACGAATCCTCAATCCCTACTTCATCCAGGAGGCTGCCTTCCAGTTCATAGGCCTGCCCATCAACAATGGCCTAATGGGCAAAGGGGTAAGACTGACACAAGTAGACACTGACCCTGCTCTTTGTCATCGGAATGAGACCGTCCTTAGGAAGACTTGTTGCACTGAAGTAGATGAAGGTAGCAGTGTCCCTCCCCTGCATGAGTAACACAACCTACACTTTCTATTTTAACACTTCCACAGGGGAAAATAGTCATTTAAGAGGAAATACCAGAGCATTTCTTGTTGTTGACATTGCTGAAATAGTCCAGACAGAACCCCAAACCACTCTACCTTTTAATGTAACTCACTGATGTATGTGCTGACTGTCTGGAGCTAGTTTGTCTTGACATGTGACCTCTATACGAGGACATTTTGTTAGAGAGATGTCTTCTATTGGCTATGGACCAGAGTACAGAGCCTTGTGAACTGATATGTGTATCCGTAGTTCCATATTTTAGTAGTATCGCAGGGGACACGAGCGTATCTGTGTAACTCTGCCCTCTGGGGCCACCACCACACCCCTGAATGAACTCCTCTCGGTAACATGTGTTCAACATGTGGGATTCTGGCCTCAGCGTGTATGCGTGTGTGAGAGAGAAAAACAGTGCGGGGTCATTTGTGTTTGTGTCTGGGTGTTTGCAGCGCTGTCTCATACAATACAAGCTGCAGAACTGTATGATTTGGCGCAGTGCTTCCCTAAAACACGGTCCTGTCTCTTCTCTGACTGTCACTGTGTATGTTTATGTGCACGGAAATTAATGAGCAGGCTATTTGTTGTACGAGTGTTTATGTTGAGTGTGTGTGTGCCTAAATTAATCTGTATTAGAACACACAGTAGGGGGTTGACCAGCTGCTGGTTCAGCTCCACCTTCCCTGAGGGCTGCAAATCAGCGTAATGATTTAAATGGGGCCTCCCTTCACTCTTTCTTCTGCGCCCCTTTTTTTTTTAAACGTGGGGAACAAGAGAGTGAGAAGAGTGTGTGTGCGTATCCACACACTCTTTTCCCCCCTCTCTTGTTCTCCAACACACACACCAGACCCCGTACCCCCAAGATCTCTAGCAGCCCAGGGCAGTTAGGAAGTACAGTTCAACCCTGTAGATCACTGTGTCATTGCAGGGGTCGTGTCTTAAAGTTAATAGTTAATCACTGAGTGCTCAGAGTCGCTTAGCAGCAGTGGAGCAGAACAAAGGCCAACGTATGCGGCAGAAGAGGTAGCAGCTCAGATACACGAGTGAGACTCAACATCTGCCACATCTACTGTACAGTTACCTCAACATCGCAACACAGCGCAGCTTTTACATTCACGTCCAAGACTCCCTGCCTTATTCACAACGCACTTTTTCTGTGCGTGTGTGTGTGCTGAAAGGTTTTTACAGCCTGCGTCTCTGTTTTTACTGCAGAACATTCCAACTTTGGGGACAGTTGCCATAACGATGGCGCTGCATAACTGTGATGAGGTGGCGGTGGCTGGTTTCGGGTACGACATGAACATGCCCAACGCACCCCTGCATTACTACGAGGATGTCAAGATGTCCGCTATTAAGGAGGTGAGCACTTTCTTCCACTAGAAAGTCAGCACATAATAAAGAAGCTATTATATTGGAAGATTTCTAAATGAATGTAGTGTGACATAATCCCCACGCTGATGAGAACAGCATGTTGTGATTTCTCGCCATCCAGTCTGCTTTCTGAAGAAACAAACAACTGTAATTTTGATGAGGAGTGACCACAAGTCCAGTTTGAACTGGCTTACAGCCAACACACATTAACTACAAAGCAATGGCTGTTTGGGCTGAGGGTAATATTAGTCCAGGTTTTCATGAAATGAATTCGCCTCAGCTTTTTTATTTACATCAAAAGACATTGTGCGTCAGTTAAAACGTGTCCCGTTTTGGCTGCTCAAGCACCAGTTTCTCAATACTTTGAACCTTCTCACTTAGTAATTGGGCGTTTGTTTTTTTTATTTGCTATGAAATGTACTTTAATTAAATACATTGGTAAACTTCACTAAGACAAATCCACATAATAGAAATTGTAGATTTGAAATTAACTAAAAATAAATAAATAAATGGTGAAAAGATGTCTGTAGACTGAAGTGCGCGGCTTTTATGTCACTATAGCAACGTGCTAACTGCGTTGTTTGAACGATGGCTTTCCTGACAGGCCGCTCTCCTCGCCATCAGTCAGTGTTTACGCTGAAACCCAGTGGAACCAAAGATGTCACCCATGTGCTGACATGGTGTAAACCATGAGCTCAGTATGATGATAACCTTTGTCTAAACTCACAGTGAACCTTGGCATTTATCATTATCATCTCCATCAGTATTGTCATCGTCAGCCACACATGGCTAATTAATGTGAATACTTGGTCTTTTATGTTGGGAGCACCAGCTGTTTTTTTTTTTATACCACATACAGGAGTAGACAGTTTGCTCTTACTGAGGTCACCTGCTTTTATTTACCTGATCCTCAGTTTTTTTACCTCACTGCTGATCAAGGTTAGAAGATATTTAGCAAAGCTGCTATGAAATGTACTTTTTGTCCATGAAAGATGTTTCTCATAATGACAGACTTCCAGAGAATTATTGCCCCAGTCCCTCAGCTGCGTGGCGCTCTGTAATCTTTCACTTTTTCCAGGCTGTGCACAGCAGAGGGAATGTGCTTTATGTGCAGCGCCTTAAATCAAAATGTGTAACGATGTTAAGATGGAATATCAGAATAGATGGGAGACTTATAAGTGCTGAAATAAAACAGAAGTATGGGAATGTTTGTGATGGATGTGTGACGGTTGTTGGCTGATGGTCTCCTATAACATGCTCAGATGTAGTTAATGAATGGTTCTGGTCTTTGTGCTTCAAAAGCAGAGCTCATGAAACGCTTCCCCTGAGTTGCCCACTCGGTCTAAAAAAAAAAATAAAGAAAGGAAAAAAAGATGGCGCTGAACTGACAGACCTCCAAAGACCTTTTTGTTTTCCAACATACGCTTCTGTAAAATGTGATCCACTTGACATGACATTTGACTCTGAAAACAGCATTTCAATTAGATGTGTTATGCTCTTTTCCAGTCAAACTGTAGCTTATTGTTCCTCGTTGCGCCTAGTGTGACCCATCCCACAGTGGAGGTTCGGCTCAGACAGGCCCAGAGCCCCAAGGACCGTCTTGCAGTCCATCCGAGTCTTGCAGGGCCCAACCTGCTGCTTTCATCTTCCTATTCCCTAATGTGTCTCTTCTTCCTCCACCCTTTGCCTCCTTCACATGCTCTGTGGTCGCTTCTTTGTCTCTCCATTCCAAAGCACACACAGGAACCACTGGCTCTGGTTACACTGACCCACTGGACTGAATTGTCATAACACAGCACGGAGATAACGCATATGCACACTATGAATATACACAACTCAAACTAACATTATTCATGTGTGTCTCAGTGCGAGCAGCTTTTTATATGAGCACTGGTGAATATGGCAGTTACAGTGTCTTCCTACCAGGTCTGTGGGTGCTGTGTGATTAATTTTTTTCTTTGCTTCTCCCATAGTCATGGACACATAACATATACAAGGAGAAGGAGTTCCTCCGCAAACTGGTGAAAGCCAAAGTTATCACAGACTTGACCAACGGTATCTGAGTTTACACCCACCCACAGTCTCCGTCTGCCTTTATCAATGGACTGCGAACCAGGGAGCGAGGAAATGGAGGAACCTGGGGAGGAGCCTGGAATCCGTGTGGCCTGCACACTGCCCGGAGTTTTTGTATCAGCTGACATGATTATAAAAAAAAAAAAGAAGAAAGTGGAGAGAGATGCACATGTGCCTTCTGAACCAAAGACTCCTGCTTCAGTTAGCAGGAGGACTGGAAAGCTCCGCCGACCGCACGTTTCAACAGCTACCACTTCAAAGTCCAGAAGATCGTACGGATAGATAGTAAAAGCAGCGGTGACATGTCGACACGCAGATGTCAGGGCTAGACTGACTGACTGAAGTCGTTGAAGAGATTCAAGACAACGTAATGAAAACAGGACTTGAGAGACTGCACAGTTGCGTATCAGCGGTGCCAAACATACCTCGTACAGAGGAGAGTTCTTCCTCTTCTCCTTTTGCTACCTGAATGTATCCACTTTACAGTATAATTAAGTGCAAGTGTAATTCGCACAGGCATTTGCACTACGTTGAGCAACGCAGGTGGGAGCGTTGGTGGGGGTGTGTTGCAGAGAGTAATTCATATTCCTGGAGCTCCCTGTGCCAGTGCATGCGTTTCCATACTGAAATCAATAAGAAGGGCTGTTTTTTATTTTGGAGAGAGGTTTGACCTACCAAGCTGCAGCAGCACACCCCCATCACCATTTGCCTCCTTGTGTCTGTCCAGTAGCCACCTGATGCACACCTCAGTTTAGAGGCCTCCTTAAACACACACTTGAAGATAAATCCAGGAGGAGAATTTCAAAATGCCCATATGTTTGTAGTTAAAACTCTCAAACAGTTCTTAATAAGGATTTTACTTTCATATGCTCTAAATAGTTCAGATCATATGTTTTGATTATTAATTTAGTCACAGGACTTTTAAATGAACCAGCTCTGGCGGCGTCGCTGTTTGTTTCTGTTGATTTGTTCTTGCTGTGTTCATGTCATGGTACTGAATTGATCACTTCTTCAGCTGTGACACACGGCTCTCTAGCATCTCCTGCCCATGTTAAAAGCTGAACCTTAAATGTCGGATCTGTTTTTTGTCTTTCAGCCTCCTGTGGCTGCATTTACAGTATCTTGCTCTTTAGACAATGGCAAAATATCAGATTGTACAATAAGGAATATATATATTTTTGTTTTTAGGTAAATTTAATTATTTATTTTGTTATAAAGTCCCTACATTCTAATCACAGGCAGGCCTGCTCTCTCACTTTGTTGTTTGGTGTTTGTTTTTAAAGTCTGTTAATAGGTTTCCCAATGTATCATATCAGCGTGAAACTCCGCTTTACACAGTATGATGGTGCATTATAAAACCTGCCTTGCCAAAGCAGTCCTGTTTTTAAACTTAATCAAATGTCAGCTGAATCGCTGCTGTGGTGACATCTGCTAACTCCCGCTTAGTTTCCACAGACCTTGTGGGACCGTGCAGCTGCATCTTGTATTGAAACGCTAGTTTCGTTTTAAAACACTATCATGAGGCATGCACAGTGCCTTCCACCTCATCGCCTGGCGTCTGTAGGGAAACACGTAGGTCCAGCCCCGGGTCACGACAGGTCACTTCTCAGTTATAATATGTGTCACATCCCAACACTAGTTTTGTGTGTTTTTGCTTCTACAGGCACATGCTAGTGCTTTTTTAATGTTAGCTATTAAGTCACAGAAGAGGTAATGTTTTAATGCAACCATGGTTCCTATTCTGTCAACTTTACAGCTGAGGAAAAGAACCTTGGTGTGATTTAGACCTGTCCTGAGTATGATTGTTTTAATAAATTGCTGGTGCCCGAATGTTAGAACTTATGAATGCATTAGTTTGAAAAAGGTCCCTCCTGACCACAACAGTACCTTAAATAAAGGCAGCTCTAGATTATTTATCGCAAACAGTTTTGTATTTGTAGATTCTTTTAAATGTACAATCCTTGAAAACCACCAGCTGCTGGGAAGACAGAAAATCAATCTACATGCTGTGGAGAAGGGTGATTAATAATGTAATGTGCAATTTCAACTCTGCAGACTAAAGCAAGCCAAACCACCAGTATGGTCCTCACAGCTTTGAGACAAAGCAGAGCCTCAGCTCGAGTGAACCTTTTTCTTCTGACGACTTTTGTGAATGCTGGATCAGTTCGAATGGATCGGGCCAAAAGTAGCTCTGTTAAGCAACCTATTCACAACAAAACAGAATGTATTCGCAAAACCATATTTATATTTTATTTGTTTTTTACATTTCACCGTCAGTGGGAAGTCGACGTGTTGTTTTTTTTTTATATACAGCAACTGAATAAATATTTAATAATATTTACCTCCTTCATGTTTTCATTCTGTGGAACAACTGATCTGTTTTTTTCATGAATACATATTCCTGTACACTGATTTTTTACCTATATTATACCTATATTTTTGACATCTTTGGGAGAATAATTTATTTGTACTTTTGTCTTTATTAGCAGTGGCTTGTGAAGGATCAGACAAGAAGATGGAGTGTCATGCAACAAACGTCACCGTCGCTTGTCTACCGGAGTCCCCTGCATATGAGGCCACCTCATGTAGAAGCGTCAGACAAGGTATTACTGATGTACTAGTGGGTATTATTATACAGTCCGTCACTTTTTGAAGTAACAACCGTAAAAACTCACAGACAAGATGGAACTGAGGAGCTTGAAGAAGAGGATTTCCTCTGCTGCTTTGTATCGCCTACCTGCAAAGCCACAGGAAACGGTTTATCAACCCTCCATCCACCAGACTTCCTCCCTAATATACTGGTCTTTTGTCTGGTGTGTTTACGCGTGTCCCACTCTCTGTGCCTTTCCTCCCCTTACCTACTCCTCTTCTCTGCTTCCCTCAGTCTTTCTATTTGGCTGCGTGTTTACATCTCTGTGCCGTATTTTAATTCTCTTTAGCGGCTCACCTCTGTGGTGGATTTAGTTTCATTGCTGTTGCCTTCAGGGACCCATTCAAGATCTGTTACACACGTAATAAACACACGGACTGTTCAGCTGCAGTCGTGAAACTCTCGCTTTCACACGTGCACCATCACCATAAACCAGCGGAGCATTGCTAAGAGTGAATGAGGGGTGGCAGTCCAGCTGTGAGCTGGTGTGAGGTGAAAGGGGACAAGAAGCCAAGGGCCCTTAAGGCGCTGCTGGACCGTCCCATCCTGCCGTTTATGGGGTGCCAGAAACGATTCAGCCCCCACAAGTCACGCCTCACCGGTCACCAAAACCAACCGAGCTCGGGCTATTCTTGACTGGACACATTTCCTGACCTGTGCGGGGTGGGATCGAACGCTCGTTCCCTGAAGCAGGCAGATATTTGCCACCTGGGATCTCTCCCCGAGGCAGCTGGCCCGCCGGCTGGAGGCGGCCGTCGCCGTCCGTCCAGCAGACAGAGGTATGAGCATGCCTGCACCTCTTCAGCTGGCGGGGCTTTTATTCTCTGCGACAAGTTCCCTGCCCCACCTCCTCTCACAAGGATTGGAACGGAGAGGCCACGACCTCCGGGGGCCTGAAATTTAAACCACTCGTAAAACGAGTTGGAATGAGAGGAGAAAACACCCACTCAGACACCCAGTTTTTCTGTGTTTATTTAATACTCGGTCAGCTGAGCGGAGGGAACACAACATTCCCTTCTCCACACTGTTAGTTTACCTTTGTCTTTAAATGAGACACACCTACAGGCCTGTCATTTACCTGTGTCCCTGAAAGGAAACTAAGTGTTGTGAGTCAGAACCGTCTTGTTCTCTCAGCCTCTAAACTTCTAGTAAGCAAAGGTTGTATCTGGATCATTACTTGCATATCAACAAAGATGTTTTATTAGAGTGACACAAACTATAAAAGGCAAACTGAGCGATTGCAAGCCTTGAATTCGATGTTTGTTCCTGTTTGTTTCTCCGTTCAGATGTGATGGAAACGGATCACACAAACAAATGCTCAGAGGCAAGAAGCAAGTTGGAAACATCTGTAAGTCGAACAACGCTACACTCAGGATAAAAAATGACAGGAGCCTACAAATGCACTTATGTCGCATATGGAAGAAAGGTTAAAAAACGGTGTTTATCATAGTTGTGGTTGTGACAGGATGTGTAACCCTAAAACCATCTGCACTACTACTCACATAGCGACGTGCTCTTTGTGAAATTTGCTTGATCTGGTTATTATTTTTCTAATTGACCAATAAATGTAGAGTCTCACAAATTTCAGAAAATGTGCCACTAAAACCTCCTTCAAAGTTCTTGGGTTTGCCTAATAAACCATCCAGCGCACGAACCAGCTGTTGTTTACCCAGCAGTGCTCACATCACCGTCACCTTCCTCAGCAGGTGGAGTTTGCCACCGAGTGGACATCATCACACGCCTTTTTTTCTTAGTGCTTACAGGGAAGTTGACATCTGAACATGAAACGCCCACCTGCTGATGAAGCTTAATTAATTAATGGTGGAGGAATGTACCCATCTGCTCAATAACTGAGGTAAATGAAACTGAACACACTAAACTCAGGCGGTGAACACGGAAACGTTGATGCTGATACGGGTTTAAATTTATTCTTATCGTTTCTGACCCAGGCCAACGGCTCTGATGTCTAACCGTCGCCGCTCCTCACCCTCCACCCGTCTCTAATGACACCTCTAATCAAGCCATATGCTGACGCTTTGCTTTATGATTTGTTTGTACGAACTGTGATACAACAAATCTGGGGGACGGCTGCTGGAAGGCAGCTTTGAAACGCTTTGAAGTGTAAATTATTTTCTATTTGTCCACGCTATCGTCACTGGATGAGCTAATGTGGAAGCGTTTGTGCAGCTCGTTGTTTTGCTCTTCTAGCTGCAGTATGACTTCTTTTCACAAATTTGGCTTCGAGCGTATGGAAACCATCCGTTTAGCTGCCACTCACATCTGACACGTCCTTTCAGCGTCTCCAGCCAACATCCAACACACCCACCATGGATGGATCCAGAAGCTGCTAAAGCCTAGAGCAGCTGTAAGCGTGAAAACCAGTGTAACAACAATTAGGAAACCCAGGTCTTCGCCTTGAAAAATGTCGTCATAAATGTAGTTGTTATTAATAGAAGGAAATGAAAACTTTCCCCAGGAGTCGTCATGTTTTGAAGCCATGGACGTGTGTGTCTGTGTCTTGGAAGATAAATGTGTGTTGTGCTTTAACTGTGGGTGTTCAAACAGTGTCATGCCACAAATCCCTCTCACAAAGCCAAACAAGTTCTACATCATCCATCACCGTCGCACACTGTGATGGATGATGTTGACACTTTTATGAAAAGAACAAACACTTTTAAATTTGTGGATCCCTCCGCTGTACTTCTGCCACCTGCCTCCTGACTTTTACGCTGGGATTCCTTTCTGGGAAGAGTTTAGACTCTGGAGGTTGTTACCTCCGTTTTCTAAAGGGGAGCAGTGGCATTATTTGGCAGGCGAATCAGCTGCATGAGCGTTTGAAGTGTGTTCCAAGGAGAGAAAAAGGCATGTGTTTAGAGTTTTAGGGAAAGAAGCCATAACTTGTCATATTTCAATCCTCTCCCAACAATGTCTCAACTCATAAATGATATATGCATGATGTTAGCAGGATTCTCTTGCCGTTTCTCTCTGTTCACTCAGCTCATCCTTATTATCTGACAGCACATTCCAGCAGATCATGCACCTCAGCTGTGCGCATTGTTTCCTTGTTGGTCGCTACTATTTATAGCGCGACGGATCCTCCCTACAGTTGTCTGTGCCTCGGCATGGAGAGTGGGCCCAGAGAAGAAAGCGAAGGAGATGTTTACCCAGCCTTTGTGCTCGGCGGGCCTCAGTGTTTGCCCTGCAGGGAGTGTCTCAGCTAGAGGGCCTTTCCGTGTGTTGGAGCATGGGTGGGTGGAGTGGGGTGGAAGGACAGAACGGGCCTAACCTGCAAGGTGGAGGTTGGAGAGGGCGGTGGTGCGTGGTTTGTGGTGCAGCGAGCAGGGGTCTGTGACAGTCTCTTAAAAAAGCCAGGGCAAGAAAAAAAAAGACACATAAAAGAGGCTGACAAATGCACGGACAGAATAAAAGCCTACAGGTGCACACATTCTGTCAGCACGTGGACGTGTTGAGTGTAACGGGTCTGCGGGGCACACTGTGGACGATGGGCTTCAAGGGGTCACCCAACACAAGAGGCAAACGGAAAACTACAAAGACACAGAAATGAGGAGATGCCAAATCTGTCTGGTTGTCTTACTGTGGTGTCGGAGGAGTGAGGGGCCTCGTGAACGCGCGTGCACATGAGCCCGATGTGTCACAGTCCGTCCATGTCAGTCCAATATAATGAAACTCGGAACTTTTATGAGCGTAAACACTGCAGGAGAGATGTCACTTGGCTGATTCTTCCACTGGATCATTCCTAGAAATGCTCCATGACCATCCCGTATGGCTGTCACCCCCCCCCCCCCCCACCACCACCACCTCCTCCTCCTCCTCCCAGCGGAGGAACAAAAAGACATGTGAGCTATGTGAATGGGGAACAAAAATCACCGCATTTGTGTGCGCACTGCGCTCTGGTTTCCCAGTCTGACAGGCGGAGCGGCGTGCTGTTTTTACGCATAGCCTCCAGTCCTGCGAGTCATTGTGGACGTTGTGTAGTGGTAGTGCCGCACACGCAGCAGAAGACGCAGGAGCGGCTCGCTCTCTGATAGCTTGGATACCTGAGTTAAAGTTTAAAGAGACAAAACTCAAAGCAGTGACTTGTTTGGGGACGCGGACTGTAGCTGAGTAAAGATTTGACGCATGGACATTTTTGAAGCGTATATCAGCTTTTTTTTTCCCACTTTGAACCGCACAGTCTGATCCGGTCAAGACCAGCTGATATGTAAAAGAAGACAACGACATCTTACTGTGACTATGCCCCAGATGAAGGGAACGCGCAAAGTCTCTGCCCGGACGTTTTGAGCTTGACTTTAAAGAGACGCAGAAACTTCCCGCGTTGTTATTTACACATTAACCATAGGAGCTGTTTGGAGGCAAGACTGAACAGGTTACAGGAGGTAAGAAGAGGGGAGTCATGCCTGAAAAACTGGCTTCATTTCATTAAAGGATGGTTGGACGTGAGTCAGATGATTAGCAAATTGAGGACAGATATTTTCCCACTTCTGACTGTTTGACTGTTTGTCTTTTTCCCTCGTTCACCGCTTCGCTTGGTTTATGTCACCGCAGACAACCTCCTACCTAATTAGATTTTATACAGGCGTTACCCTGAACGCACCAGTCAGCTGTAAAGTTTATTTTCTCTAAGCTGGATCTTCCGTCTGCAAAATGTCGAACTCGATACTTTTTCATAGTTTGTTTTTTTTTTTATATAATTTTCTTGAAAACACTAAACTCCCCGTTTGGTGTTGCCAGATGAATATGACTTGTAAGACAGCGTGTTAAGCTCAGGAGGAGGCAGATGCTGATGCGACTCAATGATTTCATACAGACACATGTGCATTTGTTTGTTTCAAATTTGTTTCATACTGTTCCACACGGTCTTTGTCGTCATTATGCAACCTTTAGTGATGTTGATAATGTGACTGTGACGAGGTGGCTTCGGCAGGTTAACCCATCCACCCTCTCTGGCCTTGTTCAGGGTGCTGAAACTTGGCCGCGTAAAAGCGAGGAGGTGGCGCCTCTGGCTTTTAAGTCGAGCCTCGTTTAGATGGATTCTTCGTGTTCGCCTCCGCCTCAGAGGAGACAGCCTGCTCTAAACACTTGCAAGTTACCGTGACAGTAAGACGTGAAACATGACGCGCCGCAGCGTGTGGAGTGACAAAAACACGAGCTGCACCCAGCGGGGAAGACGCGGCTCTCCTGTCCTCACCGGTGCGCACTTGGAGCGCTGGAGTGTTGCGCACAGGGCAGCTGGTAGGGCACCTTTCATTTTCTGTCTCAATAGTGACTTGAAACAGCGGGAGGAAGAATACTGATGCATATCTTTATGTGTAAAGTCGTAGTGAAAGCAAACGTGGTCTCTTGTCTTTGTGTTTGCTGTGACAACACTGTTTGATGTTTTATCCTTTTTGCTGAGCTCCAGCCCTCAGAGCACGCACCTGCCGGGTTTACTCTGCAGCTGGATTCAGTATTGAATTAATTGAATGTTTATTAGGTAGCGTTAGTAAAATGTAATGTACTAGGAGGAGGATTCATCTGTGTGTTCTGGGTAGTTATTGAACCGAACTTCTAGGAATCCTGGTCTGAAGTGTTTATTAGTGTTGGTGTGTATGAAACAGTGGCAGCCAGGAAGTCCTCCAGCGTGACTCTGTGGTGGGCACCAAATCTAAATATCAAAGTGTTGGCCTCACACGCAAACGCAACCGCTTCCTTTTCCCTCCTGACCAGTGCCTCAGAGAGGATCATGAGCAGATGAAGTCTTTTAAGCTGTAGGTGTTTTGACGTGCTGGAAGTCAGGCAGTCTCAGATGAAAACTGTGTTGATTGCTTCTGCTTGAACTGTTGGCAGCGAGGCTGCTTTTCTTCCCTTGTCAAGCTACAGGTCTCATTTTGTGGTACTTTCTATCCTGAGCTTTGCGGTTCTCAGGATTTGTTCATTGACAGATGAAGACGAAGCTGCATAACGCGTCACTGACTCACACATTTGTAATTGACCTTTCGTACTTACCGAATGACTCAGTGACCCACTGACTCATACACTCGTGTACACAGACGATGGCAAGCCTGTGATGTTTAGAGCTTAATGTTGTTTTATCTTTTTCATCTTCACTGTGTCTGAGAGATGTTGTACATTCTTTCTGTGTGAGAGGCTTCTGGCATCACCTGGGACATGTCACACAACCCCCCCCCCCCCCCCCCCCGCCAGGCAGCTCCCGCTAAAATCCTGTAAAATGTACAAAAACATGTCGCGAAACAAACTTGTTTTTCTTCACTCGTGTCCTTTCAGATCTCGAGTTTGTTCTCAGGCCCAACATGAGAGTATTGCCTCTGCTTGAGGCATGTCACACTCACCCGTCACGCTGCCACAGCTTTCACTTCCTCCAGTCAAAGGTCACGAGGTCGGCAGCCCTGCAGAGGGTCAGGTACCGACGGCCGGCATGTTCTCTCCACCAGCAGCCTCCTGATGTGTGGTCTGGTTTGTTTTAACTGGCTTGTGGCTTTACGAGGCTTAGCGTGCCGTTTGTTGGTGTTATGGGTTTAACCCTTTGTTGCTCTGGTACTGTTCTGTTCTCATTATCAAATGCCAAAATAAGTTAGCGTTATTGCCGCCACTATTTATATAAAGCATCCTCATAAATGTATCTGGAGCCATTGTGGCTGCAAACAGACTCTGACACCGTTTATCTCGCTCTGCCAGTAGTCTTCATTACTCACTAAGCTTTCGGATACAGAGCCTAATGCTTCAAATATTTCTTTTATGTATTTAATTTAAGACTGAGGCATTTTAAGGATAAAACCTTTCGCTATTATAAACTGTAACTCTGCAAGATTACATCTTTTACATCACGCTTGCCAAGGAAAACACAACATCTACCTCATCTGGCAACAAAGAGAAAAATTAGCTGGGAAAAAGTGGAAGCGATGAACTAATTCAGCCACTTTCAGGCCTCTGAAACAGTTTTGGGCCACATAGTGTCGTTTTTAAACCTAATTCTTCAGTGACATTTGAAACATTACATTGCTCTGTGTTGCTGGTATGACTTGCTGTTCAGTCGTGAAGTGGCATGAAGAGTCAGACACTCGCCCATACAGCTATAGATCACTTATCTTTGAAATGTGAACCTCATACCCCAAAGAAAACAAAATCACATTTAGCTGCATTCTCACGTTCCTATGGACAAAAACATAAATCTCGTACAAAGAGAAATGTATAGACCCAGAAGTGTCTCTGACCCAGAACAGGCCTGGACCATGTCCCACTAAATTTATCACTTAAATTCATTTACTGAACGATTTACTTGTTATTTTCTCACCAAGACCTGATGCATCTCACCTGACTGATAATGTGTATCTAAATAAACAGAGTAGCACAACATGTTCATGTTTGTTGTCAAGAGCAATACATGGAACCATTCATTCATTGTCTAAGAACATTGGTTTAAACTATTTAAATACAAATGACACACTCAACGTTTATGAACTTGTTTTTTTGGGAACTTTTTTTGCTGACCACCTTTTGACTAAATTCTCGTGATCTGACTGTAAAAGTCCAGGATTAACTTGAAATGGAAGTAGATACATGTAAAGTTTACAAACTGTAGCAAAACAAGAACAAAAACTATCAACTGAGCCTGGAAAACAGGTAGGAATGAACTTTATTTACGAACCTAAAATCGTTTTGTTGCTCTTTGCTCTCTCAACGCGTTGAAATGCAAGAAAATCATCATGGCAACAAAGTGACAGACTTAAATAGGGCAAGAAAGCGATTCAAGCAATATTCATCCATTACACAAGTGCACAAGCTTTTCAAATGAGCGATCTGTCATTTAAAGATGGATGTGTGCCCTGCGCAGAGAGCCTTGTCTTCGGCTGTGTCTCAGGCTCAGTGTAACGTTACTCTGCTTGTTTTGTCCCGGCGCTAATGGAGAGAGTGCAGTGAGAGAGATTGATTATGCAACCTGAAATGCCATAGGGCAGCTCCAATCTGGAAGTGCTTAAAGTACGCAGCGAACCACACTGATTCCTTCTGGGCAAATTGAAGGAGGCATGATCTGACAAAAAGGAATTTCAATTTGTTAGATGTATTCTTTCAGACAAATGCTTCCCATGCTACCTCTGGTTTTTGGGCCCTTGCTTTCGGAGCGGCGGACAATCTTGTAAGTACACCAGGGAAATCATTTCGTTGTCTGATCTGAGCTGTTTTGTTTGTTGCTGAGCTCTTTGGCTTCTTTAAGTTCAAGTGGCTTAAATTGTTCAGAACAAAGCAGCAGTTAATAATATCAGAGCCGCTGATGAAACATAAAGTTAACTCCTCCTTATCATAAAATCTCCCTCTTTAAAACAAGTTTTTCTCAAAATACAGAAGAATGTTAACTGGCCCCAGACAGTGTTTGTGTCTGTGAGAGTGTTGTTTGATACAATAAGCTGTATTCTTCTGAAATTAGCGGCTCACATTCATTAATCATAATGTCTGAGGGCTGCTTTGAACTATCAGGTCAGGTCATTAAACCCGGTCCGTCTGGGGGCGCGAGCGGGCGACACGGAAACACTTTGAAGAGCACCGGTTCACCAAGACACAGCACACACTAATAATGGCCTGTGTGTGTGTCACTGGTGGCCACAGTGCTGCTCACAGGCTCAGTGTGGGCTTAATGCGGGGAAATAACGTAAGACGGGAGCAAGGAAAGGTCACGAGGGTAGAGATGTGGTTGGAGTTCGGTGTGTTTGTGGTTTTGTGTAAAACCAAAAAGCACCAAGAGGAGGAAAGTAAAACTGGGAGTCGTTTTGTGTTAAATGTGTATTTCTTGCCTCTTTGATCGTCGTCTTTCTTTCCTCTCGTGTGGCCTTTAAAGCGACATCATCCTCACCAACCATGAAGGTGAAATCCCACCCTCTGATCCAACGCTGTTAAAATGTGTTCCCATTTAAGGTGAGGCTCACCCAACCACTCTCTGTGTGGCTGCCTTTTAAAACCAACTTAATCAGGCAGGAATTTGGGTTATTAGGGTCAGGGACACTGCGAAGCTGCCGAGTGAGAAACAAAGTGAAGGCGAGCGAGATGGTTGAGGACGCGGCTGTGACGCATCAGGAGGCTGTCGCTGTCTTCGTGCTCATGGAAAAAAAAAACGGGCTGAGTGCAGCAGGTGACGGTGTCCTGTCTAATTTACCTGATCGGGTCACAAGATGCTTGAAGCGCACTGCATTGTGGGCAATTGTTTCTATGGAGGTAATTAGAGCTAACTGAGCGTTAGATGAACTTTCCAGTGACCCTGCGCGCTTAATCTTGCCGAGGTTGTTGTACGTCGTGGAAGTTACAGCTGATGTGGAAAATCCTAGAGCGGCTTCATTCCGCTTGCTGTAGTAGAAACTCATCGTTTTTTCTGTGCCAAGTTGCAGTTTATCTTAATTTAATAGTTAAGAGTTTTAACTGTTTAAAAAAAGCAGCGCGCAGGCAGTCAGACAGTAATTAAAGGTGCGTTTAAGGCACCGTCCCTGTAATGTTTGAATGTCCCTCCTGTGGGGCCTCAGTGAGGATAAGCTGTGAGGCCTGCAACTCAGAGGTAATGTGCAGGTGATGGGTGACACGTTTACGTTCTGTGAAAACGCACCTTTTATTGGGCTCATTTTGACCTGCTGATGTCGGCGCTTTGATGATGCGCATTCACTCTCCGAGCCACCGTTGGCAACCTGAACGTGTGAGGACTCACACACACTGACCGAAAGCACTTTGTGGATCCTATCACTAGACATATTTCTCTGCAGCTCTTGACCTCGTTGCCCATGACTAGGTCAAAAATAGTTTTCAGCTGGTGCTGACTAAAAACCTTGACAGATACAACTTGACACTATTATTTTCTGTGATGATAGTTACTGGAGCTAACGTAACGTGCAGCAGGTTCCTCAGGGCCTTCTTTTTAAATGCTACCCCAGGTTGCTCCTGTAGGTCTGTGATACTACTCAAACCTATTGAGTATCATTTTCTTGCGTTTGCGAGCACATTCACTCCCTGCAGATTGTTCCTCTCAGCCCAGCAGAGTTCATGATCTGATCTCCGACACCTACACGCTCACATGTTGTCAGATGCTTCGACGTTGTGTTGGGGGGAAGCGCAGAGAGGCCTCGTCACCATCCTCCTCGAGGCTCGGTCGCGTCCGCACCTCTGATTAACCCGACTCACTGTCTCTGTGTCTGTGTGTGTGAGACATTCTGGCGAAAATTGTGGGTCTGGTGCGATTTTGTAGAAGAGAAATGATCATGAGAGAATGGACCAACACAGAGAGAGTGTGTGGCTTCGGGCGGTTTGGGGGGTGGAGGGGGGCTCCCTACCTATCTGAACCGAGGCATGGGACCTGCTATCTGTTTCTCATTTTAGAGGCGCTCTGTGGTTTTCCAGCTGTGACAGGCCTCAGAGTGGAAACTGGCACTAACGAGCAATTACATCCTGCCTGCCTGCCAGGGATTATGGGATTACAGACTCCCTGAGCTCCAGTCTGCGCTTTCTGCACTTTCATTTTGTCATTCCCTGTGTTCACCTTATCTCTGCTTTTAGACTTCAGCCATCCAGTTATCCTTTTCTCATTTCTCTTCCCCCTGAACAATAACCCATTCTGTAGTTTTAATTCTACTTACTCTTATCATGTGATTTAAAAAAAAATAGATCTCATTCCCTTTATCGCTCGTCCTGTAACTTTCTCTCCTTTGACTTTGTGGCTACCTTGCACAGCTAAGATATGCTGCTGGCGAGCGAAATGGTTGGAACAGGGGAAGGTGCGTCGGTAACAAGGAACATTTAATATGTAAAGCTGTCAATGAAGCATGAATAAAATGAGAAACAGCAGGAGAAGGAACCTCACATTAATGTCAAAAACAGTCAAAGTAAATGTATTTATATAGCCACAAATGACAGCAAATCAGAATTTGCCGACTTGCAATCCTAAAAAACTTACGTAATGTTATATGTGTAATATTAACCCGAAGTTATAAAACCTATCTTGGATGCACGTACAGTTCGCAGCCATCATCATGCTACGCTTTGTGGGGACCTCCGCAGACTTGGGAGCGTCTGGTAGTGATCAGACCGCTCTCCCGGTGTTCTGCCTTTCTCTCCTGCATCTCCTCTTACACTGCAGGTGTCTTTTATTGAGCCAGTGGTGATTTAATGTAGTCTTGTTTTTCTCTTTGCTCCTGCAATCAGGCCCCGCTGTAGTGACAGGTTAAAGCTGGAGGTCAGAACATTCACATTGCATCGTATGTGCATGAGAATGTGTCTCTAATAGGTGGTCATTATCAGAGACGCTTGGCTTTTGGAGGAGGCCAAACACCAGAGAGCTCAGCGCTTTGCTATTGGTGAGAGGTTTATGGAGCCTCTGTGGGCACAGCTGTAATAGAATGCAGTGGGCACACAGATCACTAATCAGAAACACATTCATGTTGTGATGGGTCTGTTTAAATAGTAATAATAATGGTCCTAACAACATCTTTGAAAGTAATAAAGAGGGAATTATTGTATTATTTATATTACCTTATAAAGGCACAGAGCTGTTACTGCAGAGGTGATAAGAGAAAGGACTTATGAAGCCTTCCGTTTAAGGGCTCGTGGCCAATGTGGAAGTTGTAAACCTTCATATCATACCTCTTAGGCTGATTCTTAATCACTGTCAGAGATTTTAAAAGGACAATCTAACCACACGAAAAAGGAGAAATTATAATAAATAATAATAACATCTAGTGAATGAAGTAATTTACCGGTATTTAAAATAAATTGTGTGGATAAATGACTAGTCTTTCTATACTGTGTGGTATATATACAGTATGTGTGGAATTCGTATGTCATTAATATTTTAACATTACTGCATCTAACGTGTTGAAGGGATTAGGTCGTGTCGCTTTAGGGCGTTAGTTCTATTCGTGAACGTTAAAAGCAACCAGTCTCTTCTTTAACCCCATAAAGTCCCCGGAGCAGCTCAGAGCCGTTGGACACACTGGGTCTGGCTCTAGGAGAGATAACACGCTCAACTAAGTGCGGACAACTAGGCACAGTAGACCAACAGTTTCAATGCGAGGTGACAAAAGAGTCGTCTCTCCAGCTGTAGACATGCAGCCTGATGGACAGACCAAGGGCTTTAATCAGCCAAACATGGAAGAACCATATGTTCCGCTTCTCTGTAAACACACACATGCAGTGTTTCCTCTGAAGTCGTACATACACCCTGTGTCAGTCTGGAGCTCTTCAGGCCCAGTGTCCCACTCCCTCTCTTCCTCTCGTGTCCACCCCTCACTCCCCCGCCTGCTTCACCCCCTGAAAAGGCTGCAGGCGTCAGACTGTAAACAGCTCCAGAGTGCCGAGCTGAAAGGAACCAGCAGACGGGCCAGTGTAGATTTCCAGCTTGCTGATCTAAAAGGGACTAAACACTCGCAGCTGTGGCATTAGTGGCTCAGAATGACACCTTGTTTGAGATCCAGCGAGGATCAGTGGGCCGCCGTCCCGCCTCGCGCTGCTGCTAGGGTTAAACCAGCTCAGAGACGGAGGGAGAGCCAAGGAGTGACTGTTTGGCTTTAAGCGGCAGAGGTGCTGTGAGCTCTGTCTGAGTTATGTCTAGTTTGTGTCTCCCTGTCCTCTTGTTCTTCTTCACCAGTGTCTGTAACTTTGCTTCTCCCTCGCCTGGATCGTCGCGGTTGGAACACGCAACAGGTCTTATCGTAACCTGTGATCTGTAACCTTTTGTCAGTCTTCCATCTCATTGCACAGACAGAGCTGCTGGTGTTGCCTTTGACAGTTAAATAAACATGGTACACTACATATCGTGAGATCTAGAAACACACGAGCTGTGCACGGTCGAATACATTACTATGGGAAGGCAGCGTTGCTGTAGTTCAGTGACAGATGACAGATGTGGTTTAAGAGGTGTTGGAGGTGTCTGTGGGCAGAAAGTTGTTTTGCCCAACAAAGTACTTTACTGGAATGAAAGGCGAGAAAGAGTATACAGTATAAAATATGAAGTTGTGACGTTTGAAACCAAGCCAAGGACGAGCGGGATTTATGCATCTGTGGTTCAGCATCTGTGAGACTTTGCAGAAGGAGACTCCACAGCAACGACAGTCGCTGTTAATCTTGACTCCGGAACCACCAGAAATCTCCATAGTCGCATCCCCAGCGTCGGACGACCTCAACAGATGAGGACGGTGGCTCCAGAAGGCACGTGAACAAGTCTCCAAATTCATGACTGGACCCCGGGAAATGGCAGCGAGCATTTGTTTACTGTTTGAAGACGGTTAGAATGTGAGGAAGTGTCGACTTGCTCGACGATCCTACCTCTTCAGTCACCTGTTTGGATGAACTGTGCTGTTTAGAAAATCACCAGCTGACAGGAAACAATGGGCTAAACAGTCCATCAGGAGCGTGATTACAGGACAGGCTTGACCTTCCGCGGTGCTCGTGCCCATATGTTCATATTGGCCAACTGCTACTGTAGCATAAGCACTAGAGGCTCTTGCTCTGACCTCTGGTGACTTCCACCTGTGGGGGGGCCTCAAAGGACCCAGATCACCTGATGTTATGGGGGACTGTGCCTCCGTAATCCTCCACACCGCACGTACCGCGTATAAACATCTGCGTCTGTGACACTTATCACCGGTCCTGCATCGCTGTGCCTTTGTCTCGGACCTCCGTGAAGTGCTGTCGCCATGCCTGGTTCCCCACGCTGCCACAGGAATAACCCTGAAGAATGTCTTTGACAACTGTATCACAGATGTTGCCTTTTGTTGGCGAACTGCGGCTGTTTGCACGGTTGTAAGGATCGACAAGCCAACACTAGCCACACTAGCTGGCAGCAAACAGAGAAGCGGCAACAAACACAAAGACGTGATTTATGTGACACGTCGCCTTGCTCAGGGGCCCGTGGGCCTGTTTGTTTTTTTGTTTTACAGTATCTGGACAATTGTGAACGTGTAGACATCCCACCGCCCGCATGTTGCGCCTTTAGTTTATGTTACTCTTTTCAAAGGGGGGTCGGGGGGGGAGAAAGTTGCCTTTAACATTCCTCTTTTTCTTCCTCTCCAGGTGGGACCAGATGGAGGGTTTGGAAGGAGGATAGGCAGGAGATCACATCAGTAATGTCAGCAAAGACGAAGGTTTGTGTCACCTACAGACAATCATCTCAGACTCATCTCTAGACCTTCCAGCCTCATAATATTTTCATCTTCGCTGTACACACCCCGATAAAGCAGATTGTGTGTCGGTATAAAACGTTGAGTATGAAATCCGTCCCCACGAGGCTCAGACTCATCTTTCCGTGAAACCTCTGCAGCTCAGAAGCTTTCACTGCTAAACACTAAGCCAGTGGACAAAGGCTGATCTCAGGTGGAAATAAACAAACTTATTTGACGTAAGACGACTTCTGATGGAAAAGGCTTAAGGACAAGTGCTGCTTTAAGTCTTGTGAAAGGCTTTCTGTTTCATGTGATCTTATGACTATTACCTCATTGTCTTTATCTGTTGTCATATCTGCAAAACACTGTACGTCACCTTGGTTCTGTCAGCTGGCACGTAGACGCCACAATGGCAGGTTCATTGTTGTCATTTTAATATAAATATGTGACGGAACATCTGTTTTTCTGGTCTGGACAATGTTCTCTTTGTAAGCCGCTGTGTGATTCTGCCTTTGTCGTCAGCAGCAAACATAAACAAGTAGTTCGCCATTTGGGGAAATGAACGTTCATTGTGTGGCTGAGACTTACATCAAGACATTAAAATCGCTGCACAGACAGAAGGTGGTGACCTCAGCTTAGCTCAGCATCATGTCAGGTGTAGAATATGCTGAATAAGTATATATGGAAAAAACTGATATGCTGGCCATAGATTATCCAGACATGACATGGCTGTGGTCTACAGCGTCCTGCAGTGTGTAAGTCCGTAAAGGACTAACACGTAAAATGTTTGTGTTATGTGATGCTAACAGCTTGGTCCCCAAATACATAAACCTGTATGTTTATATGACACAGTATCGGTGATTATGAAGGGAACTCAAGCACACATGTCTTAAAAAAAGGCACAAATCCCTCAGATTTGCTTCTGTCTTCGTTTTCTGTAGGTGCTGCTCTGGGTGCTCCTCTCTCTGCTGCCTCTAGTGGATGGAGCTCACATGAACGCCGGTGCTGCTGCCGTGGGATCAGATTCAGGGCGCGCTGTGGGCCTGCTGGGAGGCCAGGAGGAGAGAGAGCTTCCTGTGACGCTGCCAGAGGTGGTGGAGGATGAGGAGCAGGAAGGCGACGGCGACCCTTACTCTACTTGGCATGTTCTCTATGGTACTGACGTTGGTGTGAACGTGTTGCTTAACGTACATCTGCTTCACCGAGCAGTGTTAGGATGGAAGGACGACACATGGTTCTACATCTGCTCTGTATCTCAGTCATCTTAACAGATTCAGATTCGCATAATCTAAATACATTTTAATTTATAACATATAAAATGAGGATTGTATAACATATTATTACTGTGATTGACTTTTGTTGAACTCTCTGTCTGCTGCCTCTCTTCCTCTCAATTTCAGACCCCTTTGTGATGGAAGAGGTGGATGATCCCAGTAGTCGCTGGGCGGGACGCTCTCCGCGGTCCTCTGACCCCACAGAACCTCAGCCCAAGGGATCGGCAAAGAAAAAGAAGAAGAGGAAGAGGAAAGAAAAGGAGGAAGAGGCAGGAAAAAGAGATAACAAGGGCAAAGGTAAAAGCAGGCCGAGGCAGAGCAGCAGGGACTGCCGCGTGGAGAAGAGAGAGATGAGGGTTCGAGACCTGGGCCTGGGGTTTGACTCCGATGAGATTGTCCTCTTTAAGTTTTGTGTGGGCTCGTGCCAGTCTTCAAGAACAAACTATGACCTGGCGCTGAAGACGCTACTGGAAAATGGCTCACTGCCACGGCGCAAGGTCAGCAGTCACCCTTGCTGCCGGCCTGACCGGTACGAGTCGGTTTCCTTCATGGACGCCCAGACCACATGGAGAACCATCCAGTCTCTATCAGCTGCCAGCTGCATGTGTATGGGCTGAAGAAATGAACGAGGGAGAGGGTGTTAACGGTTTCACCCGTCCTGAAGAGAAAGGAGTCGAGAGGCTCTGGACGCAGTTTGCAAGAAAGCCTGGATGTGGTGAAGAGTCAAAGGGCGCGCTCTCACTCGCCCAGAGCAGATTTGTGGCTTCTTGTGCTGTATTTCTAGTTGTGGAAGAAGAGATCTGGGTGCAGCTGGACGACTGAGTGCGATGTCAAAATAAAAGCGTGAGGAGGAGGTCATCAGGGAATCACCTTCTGGATTTAGTTATTCCTCATCAAAGGAAAAAGCAGGCCGAGGCAGAGCAGCAGGGACTGCCGCGTGGAGAAGAGAGAGATGAGGGTTCGAGACCTGGGCCTGGGGTTTGACTCCGATGAGATTGTCCTCTTTAAGTTTTGTGTGGGCTCGTGCCAGTCTTCAAGAACAAACTATGACCTGGCGCTGAAGACGCTACTGGAAAATGGCTCACTGCCACGGCGCAAGGTCAGCAGTCACCCTTGCTGCCGGCCTGACCGGTACGAGTCGGTTTCCTTCATGGACGCCCAGACCACATGGAGAACCATCCAGTCTCTATCAGCTGCCAGCTGCATGTGTATGGGCTGAAGAAATGAACGAGGGAGAGGGTGTTAACGGTTTCACCCGTCCTGAAGAGAAAGGAGTCGAGAGGCTCTGGACGCAGTTTGCAAGAAAGCCTGGATGTGGTGAAGAGTCAAAGGGCGCGCTCTCACTCGCCCAGAGCAGATTTGTGGCTTCTTGTGCTGTATTTCTAGTTGTGGAAGAAGAGATCTGGGTGCAGCTGGACGACTGAGTGCGATGTCAAAATAAAAGCGTGAGGAGGAGGTCATCAGGGAATCACCTTCTGGATTTAGTTATTCCTCATCAAAGGAAGAACTGCAACGTGCAACAGACCAGC
This sequence comes from Macropodus opercularis, assembly GCA_030770545.1. Classification (NCBI taxonomy): domain Eukaryota; kingdom Metazoa; phylum Chordata; class Actinopteri; order Anabantiformes; family Osphronemidae; genus Macropodus; species Macropodus opercularis. The sequence continues at coordinate 6,776,349 of CM061105.1, forward strand.
TGTTACTCACACAGGAGACTTGACTTTACCAGGGTGTGACCTGAAGGCTGAAGCTGAAGAGAAGACACAGGGCTGACACTGTATTCGTGCTCTGACTCGACCGACATGACGTTCACTATTACTCACGGTGAAGCTAGCTCGTTGTAAAAGTTCAGTATAGTTTTTTTTACACGCAAACAGGGACATTGCATTGAATTGTTTCTATGTTCAGGTGAACTCAGCCAAATGGATGCCATGCATCTTCATGTATTACTGTGTAAAAGTAAAAGATATTTATTTCTGATAAATTATTTATTTATTATAGCTTCATATGAGAGCTGGTTTTATGAACTCATTATTGTATATAGATATCTATTTATTTCCCAGATCTTCGCATTGAGTTACTTCCTCCCACATAAAGCAGACACATGTTTTCCTTTAAAGGTGCTTCTTCTCACACTTATGCAGTAAACCTGGGCTTAGATGGCTGATTTAGAGAGAAATTAGTAGAGGACGCAATGAAGATTCCTTATTTGTTGTTCGGATTAAAAACTCAGCTTCTCTGTTCAGTCGACAAATGAACCTGCACTGAAATGCTGTGGTGGTGTTTCACCTCACATGCTGGAGTCTGACAGCGGATCAGTTCGAGTTTAGTGATATCCGCTTTTCCACGTCCTAGTTAAATCAGAAAGTCAGATTTGAATGTCCATGGTGTGTGTGAGTGTCTTATACATATAATTAAGCAGCAGAAACATTTCAGGACCTCAACATTTCTTATTAAAGCAGTCGAGTGATTGAATTCAATTGCATACCTTCATTATTATTATTATTATTATTATTATTATTATAAAGTTTTTTATTTTTGTATGGCATTATCCTCCATTGGAATAAAGTTTTTAATATACATCTTGTTATCAGTGTTTATATCTATGTATATTGTTTGTTTTAGGTCCATTCACACTGTACTTTTTATACTGTAGCGCCATCCGCTGGTTTGAAACGAAAGAGCACAAGTCTGTTGTCCCGTTTGCAGTGAGTGAAGTTGTAGCTCTCCTGCCATCTGTCTGTCTACCGAGCAAGTTCCTGTAAAAAGAAATAAACCCTTAGAGCAGCAGAGCCAGGAGAACTCAGGTGTGTGCTGTCTTCAGTGTAACTTTATTTCTCTGCACGAATCCACAGATCACACAGCTACATCACTGTATTGTCTTCTTCGAGGGCGATACGTTCACTCTGGCTGCGTCCAAATATTCAAAGTACTTATGCGAATGTTTCAGTTCCCCTGCAACATGCAACACTGATGGCACAAAGTCAATGAACAGCATATATCTCAGAGCAAAAACAACCAAATAACGTGAAAACACATGATTTGCCTGCATTAACCCGCCTGTGTGTGACCCATCCTTCATTTGTACCCATGGGGTAATATATGTTGTTTTTATTTCCATCTTTAGAAATCGTCATCAGACATTCAGCGAGTTCTTCCAGAGCTAAACAGACGCGTCTATACTTCACTATACAAACTGACGTCACATAATCCAGGCGAGCAATGACCCTTAGATCTTACAGCTTCCGTAGGATGGTCCGTGTGTTGAATGAAGCTGTGAGCATCAGATCCTGTCATTCAGGTTCTGACAGGTGTTCACGGCGTCACATAAAACAATAAATCCAAACGTCCACTGACTGATTACAAACTCCCACTAAACGCAGCAGCTCGGTGTCCTGACCTGCAAGGCTGGACATCACCTCCTCCGGGGTGCGCGGAGTGCAGCGACGCGGCGCTGCGTCCTGGCGGAGTCTTCGCCGCCGCCCCCTGCTTGGAACCAGTCGTTTCCTCCTCACACCCGAGAATCGCGGTCGACTCTACGCTGAAGGGATGGAAGTTCGCGCGGGCGTTGTCGTACTCCCACGCTTGTCTCATCGCGAAGTCTGTGAATGATTTATTGTTGATGGGCCTCTGGTGCTCCACGTTGTTCCTGTAGCCGGCTGTGCGTATTGACGCGTAGCTGGTGTCGTCGCTGTTGATTGAGCGGGGGGAGTGCTGGTCTCCGACCCAGCCAGTGTTGTCACTGCGCCCGTCGCTAACTCGGGTCACTGTCCTTTTGAGCTTTTCGCAACCCTTCAGCAACAGGTTCTTTCTGCACAAAATGTACACCCAGGGGTCTAATATGGGATTGAATGAGGCGAAGCGGATCGCTACGAGGTCGCTCCGGTAGTCGGGCTTCCCTCCAGCAGAGATATAGGAAGGGTCGTGTAGCTGGTTAACGAAGATTCGCACCTGTGGAGAGGAAGAGTGGATATAAATAGATTAGCAATATCTGGCATGCGTCGTGCGCAATCAGTAGCATATGAATACAATATCATATATTCTCGATCTTGTCCTTACCACTAAAGGGATGGAGCAGACCAGGAACACGATGGTCATGAAGACCAGAAGCCAGAACATCTGAATCTCCGCCGCGGAGGTGACCGAAGACAATCGTGGGAAGCGGCGACGTGATCCTCTTTGCTCACACAGCTCGGTTCTGACTATTCCTGTCCTCTGGTTCATTCCCACCAGCGACCAGCACACTGCCAGGTTACACAGCACCGTCACCGCTATCAGCAACAGCATCACGCCGCCATACAGGAAAGAGTAGCAGGCTCCGAGTGGATCCATAGCTCTCCAGTCCAGAAAGCACCAAGTCCCGGGAAAGTGCCTGACGTGCTTCCCAAAGCCAAAACTGGGCATGACACACAGTATAATATTAGCCAGGTAGGTTATAAGGAGCACGAAGCGCGCCATAGTTCTGTCTATATGCTGTGAGTAGAAATACGCGTGGTTTATGGCCAAGTATCTCTCCACAGCCATGGCGCACAGGATGGACATCCCGGCTGAGCCGAAGAAGAGCATGGAGAAGGAGAAGAAGTGGCAGAGAAGCGCTCCTCCCGGCCAGCGACTGGCTACGTATGTGGCGATCACCACGGGGCTGGTGAAGCATGTGCCCACGAGGTCAGTGATGGCCATTCCGCAGACCAGGGTGTAGAAGGTAGTTTCCTTTTGCTCCTTTTTGGAGATGCACAGCACAATTATGGCGATGAGATTGCCCAGGACTCCTACGGCGAACATCGTGGCTGAAATGACCAACGACTTGGACTCCAGCCTGAGTGCACTGTGGTTTTGGCTGAGGGAGAGGAAGGGCAGCATCTCAGAAACGTTTGTGTCCAGCTCTCCAGAAGCGAGAGTGTCGTTGATCATCATTAAAACTAACGATGCTGGAGCATGAAAGTGCAGGAAGTTCCTGTGATGTTGTCAAACTCTCTCTAGAAATATATATATATACACTGCATCATTATACTCGCCTCGTATTCTGTTCCAGACTCAAATAACATGCTGCGCGCTGAATAGATGCTTCTGGGCTGGTTCCGGTGGCTTTCGCTACGCCTTCATGAAGGTGTATTCGGTTGTGTGAACGTCGCTCGGTGGTACCGGTATATAAGGTGTGCGTTGATGTCAGAGGGTGACGTGCGGACTGCGAGGTTTCCCTGGATCGCTTTTCCGCAGTCACAGAATCCATATTCAACGCTTTTCGTTGTTCACCACGAATTAGCCTCAGAGGTAAAATTATCTCAGCGTCACAAAACTTTCCCTTTGTCTGGTTTGTCAACTGACTGTGGATCAAAGACAAAAAGATCAGGAGAGGACAACATTGACACTAACGCAACGAAAGTGATCACGTTGCGCGCACGGCTTTCATAAAAAACAAACATAAAGTGACTGAAACGGCGCAGATCGGCAGGAATAAATCTCAGAGTTCAGGACCGAGGTCAGCGCCTTCAACGCAATCAGCACCACGAACAGAGACAACCCACACGATGCTGCACAGTCAGCGTTTCACCCACCAGACAGAAGTTTAAAAATGCATGAAGTGCTTCATTGATTCAGTGTGAAGCCGCCAGACTCTGTTAACAGGGACAAGTCAAACCGTATCACCCTCCAGCGTGACCCCAGTACAGCGCCAAGTATTTCTACCATTGTGTCACAGACTCTTATGGCACCTGCGTCCTTTATAACAGTAACAGCAGCAAAAGTGAATTTCTGGTGCATTTGGGAGGGAAGCTGTTCTGTGGAAACGCCTTCAACTTAACCAAATTATGGTCTTTAAATCCCAGAGAGCTGCAACTTATTAACCAAACATTAACAAATAAATTAGATGACGGAACTGAAAAGATAAACCAGCATTTGACTGACACGAGGCGTGGAGGAGGCGGGAAGTTGCTCTTCTCTGTTTATTAACGCTGATCTTGAGCTTGACGTTCATTCAGCTGCGAAATTACCATCAGCCTTATTATCAGCCTGCACTGAACGGCGTCTGCAGCTCCACCACCTCCTTTCTTTCCTATATATTCTTCATACGCTCAATGTGTTTGTAGGCCTCATGGTTCCATTCAATCTGTTTTTCATCTTCTTATGAGTTTGTTTCACAAATCGTTCAAATATAAAGGTCCCTGCGGTTTAAAGGCTTATTATAATTTCATGATCATAGTGAATAATTCAGTAATTCCCACCAGAAATTGAACTGGGTTTGTTTTAAAAAAAATCTTTCATCAGCCACGGTTTTAAAGAAGTGATTATCCTACCAAATCCCACCAGCTCCGTGGAAATCCATCCGTGGGCGTGTCGGCAGCATTTCTTCTTCCTCCTTTACCTTCTGCAGATGTGAGTCATGAGCTGAACAGCACACTGAAGTTGCACTTCATCTTGGGGTTTTAGTTTAGAGTGCCCACCATGTTGCAGCTGTAACCTACGGCGATGGCGTTCAGAACGCATCACTTCTGTGGTGTAGTTCTTCTGCGTTCATGTTGTAAGTTACACATGATATAACGTGAAATAAAATGACGTAATACCGGTTGGATAAGTAATAACTACCTCAGTGGTAACAATTTACCAGCTTGGACTCCACACATGGCAGCAGCAGCAGTAGTAGTAGTAGTAGCAACAGGATAACCTAATCAGTGGAAATGAAAGAATTCATCATATACACTGTCTAATGGCAGTGTGTCGGAGGCCAAAGCTCTCTGTCTCTGTCTGGGTAAGTGGATTCCTCCCGTCCACTCATGGGCCGATGCCTCCTGGGTGTGTATGAGTGAGAGTCTCCCCTCCGCACTGCAATAACCCAAAGCTCTCAGACGTCAGCGGCTCTGGTGCCCACATGTAAAGATACCCTCTTCCTCTCCCCCCCACACACCAACACACACACACACAACCGGAGGTGCTTGTGGCCTCCCACGCACTGAGCAGACACGGAGAGCGTTTAATAAGTGTCTGTTGTGTGTGTTTGTGTGTGTTTGTGTGTGATTGTTCATCTCACAGCCCATGATCTGTAGGGATTCCCCATTAAAATCACAAGACTTATGTCCTCTTAGAGCCTCTAATCAACTGTCCTTAGAGGACATGTGCAGACTGGAAGGATGCTGGGGAACTGATACACACAGTTATTAAGCTGGCTGCGCCCATTTTAAAACCACACTGGCTGCTTTAACGCTTAGAGGTGTTGGGTGTGCGTCTTAGCTGTCACTGAGCCATAGCAGTGACCGCCTGTTGAAGATTACCTCTGCTCAGGATGCCCAACTCATTATGTTTCTTATTCTATGTCAGAGGGAATCAATCTGCAAGTCAGGTATTGATCAGCATGTAACCCATTTACAGTCAAGGGCTCACAGTTGGCATGTAACACAACGATTCATTTAGTTAATTAGCTGATTTGTTTATTTATGATCACAGGACATTTATGTGGGGATCCATCACAGCTCTGACCTTTGAAGCTAAAAGGGAAACAAGATCTGCAAGATTTGTGCGGCTCCTTCAGCTCCACGGCTGCATGAAGGTGTAACTGAACGATTCTGGGCATTTATCTGGGAGATGAAATATTCGCTTTCCTAAAGAGAGTTGATGGCTGCCCCGTGTCAAACTCTAACACTTTACAGGAATAAGTCAAGGTGCCTGTCTGAAGCCGAAGCTCACTTGCTGGGTGATGCAGGAATAATGACCCCAGACATCAAAGTAAATCTACTACAGAGACACTAACTCTGCCTTTAGGGTGGCCCGACAGAGCCCAGACCTTAATCCAATAGGGAGGCTCTGAAAAGACCCAAAGTTATTCACACCAGACGTGTTAAGAATATGGCTGAGCTGAAACAGTCAAGAACGGACCAAAGTTCCTGCTGAAGGCTGCGCACGTTGGGTCCATATCTACAGGACGAACCTGCAGGAGCTGCTGCTGCGCAGCCACTTATTCAAGGCTGCTGCCGTCACTTTGTGTGTTTAGCTGCTGAGTTCAGTACAGACATGCAGGATCAGGGCCGTTTGTGTTTTTGCTCAGAAGCGTTGTTGACTTTAGTGAAGGTCACCACTACTTCTTCCCGCGACGCTATGTGTAACGCGATAATTACCCACATCGGTGGACAGACGTGACTGTAACCCACACCAGACGGTTGCACACATTGTTGTTGAAAATCCGTGGTTGCTTGTAAGTGTTTGGACGTCATTTTAATGACTCATAATGGAGCTCGTTTATTTCTGCCATGGTGAAATATTTGCCTCTCGTACAATAGGAAGGATTTAATGAAGGAATAACGTTTCACTTCCACGTGTGCCCCAAAGAGGAGAAGGTGCTCACTGAGACAGAAATTAAAATCTTGTTTTTCTGCACTGCCTTAATGTAATCACACACTCTTGTGTTCCCACAGGGCTCCACATGACAAGTTACCTTTCTGGAGCAAGTGAACCACATCGGTGACGTCTGCACCGCTGCTGTAATGTCATGACGGCGTTTCACTGTCTTCATGTCGTGACACAGCTCGTCACACCTCTGTGATGTCATCATCCAGCTTTATTTGATTTTCCCTCCTCCAGCGCTGTTACCTCTTCAGACTGCAGCAGCCTGCCAAGCTCACTCCATTGCCCTCGCGTCTTTTCCTTTTTCCTCTCTGGATCTCCCTCTTTTGTCCCTGCTGTCATCTTGGTTCTTTTTTTGTTGTTGTTGTTTTTGGTTTGTTGACATGTGGTCTTGTCAAGTTGACATAATTGAAAGTAGTGTGATCTAGTGGAGTTTATGTGATAATACGCACTTGGTACTTGTGTGTGTGTGTGTACATCCCACACATCTCCATCTTTCAGCCAGGAAGCCTGGAGCTGTGGTGTGTAGGTTTGTTGAGTTCATCAGCCAACTCAGTTTCAGTTGTGTCAAGGTCTGACGATGCGACTCATATAATTCTGTGGTTATATGGAATGAAAAACAAATCTGCGGAACAGTATTTATGCACAATTCTGAAAATCCCACACTGGGTGGAGATGAAAACCAACTCACCCAGACAGTGAAGCCATCAGTGCTAATGACCTGCCCCACAGAGTTTTCCCATTGTGAAAGAAGTAGCTCCAGGATATTAAAGATTTTTATCATGTGAGCCATTACAATCATACTGGCAACACAGGACTCCTACTCACTGCCAACAGGTCTCAGCCAAGTCTCTGAACAGATGCGATGTGTAACGTCGGTGCAGTGGAGAGTCTTAACTACCGGTCGGGGACATAGTGACACTGAGAGACGTGGACGTACATCAGGGATCTAGGGATCATATGCTAATTTGAGTATCAGGGTGTATGTATGTATGTGCAGTTAGTGCATCTTCTGTTGTACTACAGACACAGTAAACTCAGTTATGTTGGTTCCACAAACGGTGCCATTATGCACATAAAACCTACCTGTCACTGTTGTGTGAGTCGTTGTATTTGAATGATAAAAAGTCCTTGGGAATCCATGAACAATGCGACACTGACGTTTTGTTTTCATGACAAACTTGCATTATTTTCCACGGCACCTTTGTTTGTCTGTTGTTTTCTCATTTTCTTTATTTAGATTAACTTTGAAAGACACCAGAAAACAGAAGCTTTAAACTCTGTGACAGTGTTCTCCCTGCCATAACAGCTACCTGTGATGAATGTTATATATACAGGTATTAACGTGACAATCGCTCGTTTTATTAGAATACGTCTGATCTCGCATTTCCTCCAGCAAACTTCCCAGACAACATTAACGAGTATCTCTACAGTCATTTCATGTTAATTCAGTTATGGTGTCTTTCACTAAGTCTAACCCGTTTAATGCTGAGACTATGAGAGGAAGGAATCAAATTATCACACAGGAGTAGAACAGGTTCAGTGAAAACAGACGACTATATAATGGTGTCTAATGCTGCCATATAAAGAATGAGCGTTAGGTTTCATATCTCTAGAACATACTGTAGCGGCTGTCACTCTTATTGTGTGAAATGAAAGTACAATGATTCAATGATGAGAACGTATTGAAAGTATGGAGGTAATTGCAGAAATTACCAGACTTTTTACCCATTTAACACACACACACACACACAAAAGAGAGATTCCCCAAAGTCTTCATTTATGTTTTGGCACCAACAAAATTCTAAGATCATGCACCAGTTGGTGTTAATGTTGTGGCTGTTCTGTGGAGCACTGCCTCGCCATGAAGGCACTAGACAGACCCCCTAATTAGACTGATCAGAGCTGAATCATTTTCAAAGGCAATTAAAATCTGTTTCAGACAGCTGTGAAACAGGGGGAGTGAATAATAACACATCTGGTGTCATAAGCAAACTAATTAATTGAAAGGAAGCTGCTTATCTGTCATTATCCCCTTGTGTCCCCTGCACCTAAGCTGCTAAAGAGTCATTTAACAATAACAACTGACATCTTATGTCTGTGAGGTGATGCTGTGCTTGTTTTCTGTAACATCTCATAAGCTAATGTTGAACATCTTGAATATTTAAAGCTAATATTGCACAAATCCATTCATGAAAGGGTTTTCTGCAGTGAGTGCTCTCTGCTAACTTGATAACTCAACCATGTCATTAGTGTCTGCTGTCTTCAAAGTCACTGTTTCTTAACAAATAACAGGAGCAGAAATGTAGATTATAACAAACTTCTCGTAAAGCTGCTTGTCATCGGTTTTATGTCTTTTGTGACATGTTTTGTGTCATTATGGATTTTTTTCAAAGCCATACATGCCAAGTTAAAAGAGCAGGATGTTTTATGTTAGACTTTAGATTTCCTGTTTCCATAGTGACGTCGTGATGGTTTTCCCAGAAATGACTTTAAATGCATAATATGATGTTTAGGAGACAGAGCACTGTATAAAATAGGAAGTGGCACACGTTTATTCATTTTAAAAAATAAAGTAAGCTGCAGGAAACTAAAATCAGACGCTATAAAGTCAACATACATGATATGTTTGAGCAAATTCCAATGAAGTGAACCCTTATAAATCCCACAATGGGGAAATTTGTGCTCTGCATTTAACACATCCTTAAGTAAATACACAGCAGAGAAACACACACCGTGAACAAACACCTGGAGCGGTGGGCAGTCACTTGGGGGTTCGGTGCCTTGCTCAAGGGTCACCTCAGTTGAACCTGCCCAACCTGGGACCCTGGTCCAACCCCTGATCCATTGGGACACAATGCCCCTTATTTGTACCACTGATGTGACACTGACCTTGCATGAAATCTTTGAATCTGTGCTTGGTCCCAACATCCTTTCCTTCAGTAACACAGTAAATCAGCATAATATAACTTGGTGCTGTTCTTTTGTATAAATGCACATGATTTATATTAGTGTCAGTCTTTACTGCAGTTTCTGCTGAAATAGCAAATGTCTCCATCTCTACTTTTTTTTCAAACAATGACGTCTCTCTCTGGTGACCTTTACTTTTTCACATCCCTCTCCATCCTAATTTATGTTTCTTCCATTTCTTTCAAGCGTTTCCTTTTCCTCAAACCTCCTAATTGTCTGGGATTCTAGTTATTACTGTACCAAGTTTGGTGTCACAGTCTGCATTTGCGTACACAGACATAACAGAGTGAGTCAGATGATATAATGTTCTGTTTGAAATAATGAGTCTCTTTTTGTCCTGAGGGAGACTGCTACGAGAGCAGGGAGAGTATATTGCTCTGTGTACAGAAAACGCGAAAGGTGAATATCCAGAAAAAGCACCATAAATATGTAAAAGTCTGGTTTGATTAGTTCTTTATGTATAAACACCTAAAACAACTTGTTTCCAGGGTCGCCCAGGTGCCTTTGTGCTTGGCTTTTCTCCCACAGTCCAACATGTCCTGTAGGTGTGAGTGCTGATTGTGCGATTGTTTGTCTTTATATGTGGCGCTTTGATGACTGGCGATCTGGCCACAGTGAAGCCCACCCCTCGCCTGATTGACAGCTGGGTTAGGCTCCAGCGTACCCACAACCCTTACAAGGACAAAACAGTAGAGTGAAGTATTTGTCGTACCTCAGTCAATTAAAATTACATAACACATACTTCACAAATGCAAAGGCACTAAAGTGTAAAAAGCTTGTGTGCTTTATGCTGCTGTTTCCCACCATAGATTGTGTAGTAATAGATATATAATCAGCTTAACTGGGAAAAGGTTCGTCGCCAGTCACATCTGCAGGATGGACATTAGTCTGTGGGCACGTGTGTAGATGCCTATGTGCCCTATAAGCACAGTCTCTGTAGCTCTACTACTCAACGTGGTAGAGGGGTGTGGAGAAAAAAAAAGAAAAACCAATGCATCTAATTAATCACGGAATTTTCATCTGGTTTGTGTTTTTCTGCACGTAGCCTGAATAAAACGTTCATTAGCTTACGCTGGATGAGCCGACAGAACATTCAAACACGCAATGAAACTGCCTCGATATTGTGTAAATATTGTGCATCGGGAGATTACACAGTGTAAATCTATCACATTTATCTTGTGAGTTATTTACCTTATGATGCGATAACAACATATTTCCCACAGGTATCCTTAACGGTCACTGTAGCACTGTAGGCGGTGAAAGGCACTAGCATTCACTATTTGTCCACCTAATGAAGACTCTGTTAAAGATCATTATTTGCCCTCTCAACATATAAAAATATCACACGCACACAGCTTGAATGTAAATGTCCTCTAATGCGTCTTACAAATGGGTCTGGGAGCAGCATGTACTACTTAAAGCTTTTAAATATAACGTTAGTGCACATTTTGTGGGCTTTCTGTTTTCACATGGTCGTGTATGACTGTCTCTGTAATTATTCATGCAGAACACATTAAATTCAACCTTGTTGTGATTGTGGTTTTGACAGAGCTGTATGATGTCTCATGTTGTTTGCAGTAAAGGTACAATATCAACTAAAATCCTTGTTGTTCAGAAGATGGAGAGATAATTTCAGACAAAGAAGATTGGGTTTTTTAATTTGCATTTAATATATTGCCTAAACATTGAACAGTTATAATAAATGCTGTGTTGTTCAATACTATTTGAAAATTATTCACATATATTTTTATGTGTGTAGCAAAATATGGAAAATATCACAGGCAGGAATGAGACCATTACTCTGAGAAACTGCAGCTGCAAGGATCGCTGTATTTATTTTAGTTTTAGTTTTTTTGCTTGCTCTGTTGCTGCCACGACTCAAAATGAAGTGAAGTACAAGTTGTGAATTAATAAAGCAGGTTGACTGTTCCTTTAAGCAGCATTTTACATATTCCAAGATGCTTCTGAATATCAAGACAAAGATGGTAATTTAGTAATTTATGCGATTATTGACAGCTTCAGTCTACCTGTATAATAACTCTACAATAAGAAAAGCACTGTTACTACTAACCAGTGGCCATTTGTGGCCATTTGATGATGTAGCATCTTGCCTGCTGGCCAACTTTACACCAGCTGGAGAAATACCACTAATTAGACTGTCGGCTAAGGTTTGCTCCACTTCCTATAGGGGAAACATTTCGTCAGGCGTGGACCATGCATAACCTGACAAATATGTCAAATATGACAAACTTTTTAAATGTTGATGCAAACAACGGTTAAAAGCCGTGTTTCTTTGCTAATGAACCAAACTTCAAACCGTTTCCGCATAGCCATGTGCATGTCTCACAAACATGACGTAACTGTCCCTTATACAGGCGATTGGTCGGTGAAAACGCGAGTCCTGCCTCTTCTCGCTTCCCATTGGATCCATTATTAAAACCCCGTTTCTGTGATTGGCTGGAGAGCCACGCTGCTATTGGCTGACGTCCCACACTAACAATTTCAAAATCGGTTATTTCGCGTTTAGAAACCGTGGCGCAGCTGCACGTACAGAGCAAGAAAGACAAAGATTAGAGGAGTGGGCGCTATTTTATTGACTGGTTCCACGCAAGGTGAGTGCAGGAGTAAGTTTAATTCCACCAGGGAGTCTAGTTGCATCGTTAAATTATATTCTGAATAACGGTGAGTGTTTGCGTTGATTGAAAGCAGCCCTGTCCTTACCTTCATTTCGGCCTCATTCCTGTGAACTGATCGAGCAAATCGCTAGTCGCTTACATTATAAAGAGCAACTTTTGTGTTTGGCAGACTTTCACTGCAATGTTGGCAGGAGAGGACGGTGCCCAGCTGCAGTGCTGTGTGACGGTGGAGCAGCTCAACGCCTCCGGGCAAGCCACCCGGAGGCAGGTCCTCCGAAAAGCGTCTGTTGTTCTGGGCAGGAACGAGTTCCAGGAGATTATCCTCCGCGTCCACGACGGAAAAGTCCCTCAAAGTTTCCGCCTGAAAGAGTTCAAACTATTCACCAAGTTCGCCAGAGATGGGAAGTGCACTGTGAAACTACTCCCCGCAAACACCCAGGTGCTCATTTCCAACTGTCCTCCTGACCAGCTGAATCTCTTCCTCAAGACCCTAAGCATCAAACATCAGGCCTGGCAGGGCAACAAGCCTCTGAGCGATAGAGAGAAGCTCAAAGCGGGTCTGCCCCGCAGCTTTGAGGCCATCAGCCCCCTGCAGCAAAAAGACATCCAGAAGGTCAATGAGATGAGAAGCAAAGTGGCAGCCAAAGGCCTCTCAGACCGCACCAATAAAATGGCCGTGGCACAAACAGGACAGCAGGTCAAAAGGTCGAGGAGCGACTGTAACTTCAGCCCAGTGAGTTGTTGCTGTTTAAAGTTAACTTTTTGCAGTTGATATTGTTGGCAGCCCTTTGCTAGGTCACGCTCTCAATTCTTTATCTCATGTCTTTAAAGCCAGTGAACACGGTATACGAGACAAAAAGTTACATTTATTTCCAAAGTTATTTTTACTAAGAAGAAATCACAAAAGGCGTCACATCTAAAATGCTAAAAAGAGGAAACCAGGATGCAATGTACAGTGAAAATAGATTAAAATATGGCCATTCAACATTATAATGGGTTCTTATCTGTTCGTAATGAGCCATAGGGCTGATGTAAGCGTGTAATGTTTATGACTTTGTCAACAGTGGCGTTCTGCACCACCTTGAAACGTTCTATTACTGAAACATGTGAAAAAAAACTGCCATAAGCAAGTTGGCTGGCATGAATAATCATTTCAAACTCAGAGAGTGACTCAGTAGACCTACGTTTGTGAAAAACTCATCAAAGCATTTGCATGATAATCACGATTCAAATCTATCACCATGAAGAACGGCGTCATCAGCTGTGTTTATCATTTCAGGTGAAGGCCAACCCAAGTAAGAGGCCTATCCTGTCTCTGCCATCACAAAAGCTAAATAAAGAACAGGCTGCTGTCCTTAGTGCGGTGCTTAGTGGCAAGAATGTCTTTTTCACTGGAAGTGCAGGTGAGTGTTACAAAGATAATTGAACATTGCTGGAAGTGTTCATGTCACAATCCTGAAGCTTTTACCTCTGTTTTAATTTTCAGGTACAGGAAAGTCGTTCTTGCTTAAGAGAATCGTGGGGTCTCTGCCTCCAAAGAGCACCTTTGCCACGGCCAGCACAGGAGTAGCTGCATGTCACATTGGAGGAACCACGTTGCACAACTTTGCAGGTCAATTATTGTGCTTCTGAAAAAATAAAATAATTAGGGGTTTTTTTAAGCACAAAATTGGTAGCTAGGGATGTGCTGAGGTTAGTTTTCACCACAATAACAAGTCTTAAATTGCCAAAGTAATTGGTTGGTCTGCTAGTTTGACAAGACTCCTCTTAAAATGGCAGACACACACGTAGTGGTGTTGTTTTGTCCTAAATGAGAAAAGCAGTTTTTATTAGGAATTATTTTGCTCCGTATTATTATTTATGTAGGTACAATTTCAGATTTCAAAATGGTGAGTAATATGTTTCGCACGTGCTCTGAGCCAAACATTACATCAAGTAGAATTAAATAGTTATGTTTGGTTTTTCTGACCCTGTGGCTATTTTTATCTCTGTCACAGCTGCAGCCTTAGACTTCATTGCACTGTTTGTGTGCTGCCTTTCCAAACCTGAATCTTTAATATAATTGGGGTGAAGGTGTCTGGTGTCTTTTACATATTAACATGTTGGTTAATTAAATCTCAATATACAGTAAAGGATGTGAATTGGGCACTTGCATAGCTGTTATTTGTTTCTGTCTCCTCTGACTGTCTTCTGTGCTGCTGCTCCCTACAGGTATCGGTTCAGGCTCCGCGCCGCTGGAGCAGTGCATCGAGTTGGCTCAGAGGCCCGGAGTACTGCAGCACTGGACTAGCTGTCGACATCTCATCATTGACGAGATCTCCATGGTGGAAGCCCAGTTCTTTGATAAGCTAGAGTCAGTGGCCAGGTGAGAGGAAGGAGTTCAGCAGCCGACCAACTCAGTTAACCAAGCCTGTAGTAAAAAAACGCTGTTACAGCTAGTGTTTGATGTTCACACTGTTTCTCAAGGCAGGTAGGTTAATTTTTGCCTGTTGAGAAGAATTGTAAACATAAATTAAATAATAGTAACATAAATTTAACAGTTATCGTGACTAAACAAATGTTCAAAAACCTTGTAGTAATGGATCAAAGCCAACACTGTGGAATGGCGCCACATATTAACACTCACTGATCTGGGTCTTGTCGCTGTACGCTCGCAGGTCAGTGAGGAGGTCCACTGAGCCATTCGGAGGCATCCAGCTGATCGTATGTGGCGACTTCCTCCAGCTGCCTCCTGTTTCTAAGGGAAAGGAAAAGGCCAGCTTCTGTTTTCAGGTCAGGTCTCATGGCTTCCCCTCTCTGTCCATGTCACTTTTGTTTTAGTAACTGTGTGTTTCAGAAAGTTGATTAGGTCACGAAGATTAATTGATCATTTACACTGAAATTCTGTACAGTTATATGTAGTAATTTAAGACATTCATTGTCTGTAGTATGGTTGGAGGTGTTGTTACCAACAGGAATTATAATATTATATACTGTCCTGGTTTTATGCAACACAAAGTAAAAATGCTTTATTAGGGCTGGTAATGTGTCCCTGTGCCATTAGGTCAGTCTGAGTACATGCATCATTATTGTCCTGAGCCTTTTAATTCAGAATGTTCCCATTTGCCAGCGGCTAGCCTACAGCCTCTTATTTCACTGAGAGCATTAATGGATGTGATTTGACAAAGCTCTTCCCTGTGTGTCAACCAACAGGCCAGGAGTTGGCGTAAGGTCATTCAGGTCAACATGGAGCTGACGGAAGTGAGAAGGCAAACAGAGCAGTCCTTCATCTCCCTCCTGCAGGCAGTGAGGGTGGGCAGGTGAAAGAGCGAGCAGAGAGCATTTCTAAAATGATGTCGGCTCCACATTTATTATTGTACAACTGATGTGATGGGAATGTTTTATGCCACGTGTGCAGTGACAATGTTCTCAAGTTACAAGAATTCATTTTTATTTTTTTACTCTGCAGAACACCTGTGCTCTGCTGCCAACAGAGCTTTTTCTAAGGGTTTTCTCCTTTGCCAACATTCAGGGTGACGGAGGACGTCACTGCTAAGCTGATAGAAAGTGCCTACCACAGCATCGAGAGAGACGGCATCCTCGCCACCCGGCTGTGCACACACAAGGATGACGTGGAGCTCACCAACGACAGCAAACTGCAGCAGTTGCCAGGTCTGAACGTGTCTGATCAGTTATATGTACAATAATGAGGCCCCCCTCCAGCTCTAACGGATATGATTTTGTAAAAAAATCATTTTCCATGGCTTGAGTCATAACCTTGTTGAAACCTGTTGCCTCTCAACAGCTTGTTTACCACTTGTTTCCTGACTCCTGTTATTTCCTGCAATGCTGGTTTAGTTTAATGGTAACTGTATGACTGGGTGTTTGACTGATCACTACATTTACACTGAAATCTTCTTTTTTTTTTTTTTTTTTTTTTTGTTGTTGTTGTTGGTAATTTCATACTCTGCACTTGCAACCTTATGCAGTGGCCTATGTTGACCCTAATTTACTGTATGTACCCACCAATGACTAACTGCTCTGCATGGTGTGGTTCAGTGTCTTGCAAGAAGAGCTAAGTGAATGTGAAGCTATTTTTTTTCACAATTCAATCACACATTCATCATAACCACCATAACCTGTCACTTAGGTGCAGTGCGTGTGTTTGAGGCTCTTGACAGTGACCCAGCTCTGGTGAAGACTATAGATGCTCACAGCCCAGTCAGCAGGCTCCTCCAGCTCAAAGTGGGAGCTCAGGTATGAGAACTCCATCTCTTCTCTTGCTGCTGTTTGGCACACAGTGTTCACTTTTGACATGTGCTTTAAACCTTTTGTCATAAGGTCATGCTGACAAAGAACCTGGATGTCAGTCGGGGTTTGGTCAATGGAGCGCGAGGGGTTGTGGTAGCTTTTGAGTCTGAAAAACATGGTTAGTACCTACATACTTGCTTCCATTTATGATGGAAAAACAGCAGTTAATATTGTAGCATTAGACACAAATCGAATGTTTCACTGGCTCCCTCTGTGTCTTTAGGGTTCCCACGTGTGCGTTTCCTATGTGGTGTTACAGAGGCGCTAAAGCCTGAGCGCTGGGTCTTTAAATCCGGTGGCGGGATCCACCTTAGTCGACAGCAGCTGCCACTCAAACTGGCCTGGGCCATTTCCATCCACAAGAGCCAGGTGAGCTCAGGTTCAGTCAGATGCACACATTGTTCTGCAACAGCACATTAGAGAAATGGTCACGGAGCACTAGGATGACCTACTTTTTCTCTAAGGGAAGACATTGTTCAGTGTTGCCATGGGACACCAGTCATTTATGTAGAATGCACCATATTTAGTTTAATTACTCAGAACAGTCCTTGGGTGAGGCGAGACATCTATAATTTACTATTACAAGTTATCTGTAGTTGAAGGAAAGGATGAAAGGAAATAAAAAATATAACAGTACAGAATGTCGGGGGTGGACATGATGTGGCTTGAATCTTAAACGCTGGTCAGTAACTCCTTTCTAATCTTCTACTCTTAAACTCAACATTTATTTTTCTTTTGAGATGACAAATTTTACTTCCTACTCACAAGCTTGTAGTATAAAGGACGACCTAATGGCACAGCACTTAAACAGTACTTTGACTGGGATGTGAATAAATCAGTGAGGATTTCGATGTTTCTCGTGTGCATCATATTAAGTATCAGCACAGTATTTCTGGGCTGTAAACATTGGTTTCCATGCCAACAGGTTTATGGGTTATCTTAATACAAAAATATATATTGTCCTTTATTTTAGGGAATGACACTGGACTGTGTGGAAATTTCCCTGGCACGTGTGTTTGAGAGTGGACAGGCTTATGTGGCCCTGTCTCGAGCTCGGAGCCTTGAGGGTCTGCGGGTCATGGACTTTGACCCCCGGGTGGTGCGGGCGGATCCAGATGTTCTCCTCTATTACAAGAAACTAAGGAAGGAGAGGCTACTCATGCAGGTGGGTGCTGCTTCTTATGCCAGACTGTATAGTAGAAGTTTTGCTGTATTCAAATAAGATTTTTAGAATGGGATACTTATATTTTAAGGAACACTATCGCAAACTAAATGATAACTTTTGTCTCCACTACAGGTCTCCATGGATGATTTTGTTGGTCACAGTAATAAATGATCCTTCCTTATGGAAAGGAAATCAGTGACTTTTTTTTTTTTTTTTTTATGCACCATGTGCATGACTTTTCTTTTATTCTTCTGACTATTTGTTTCCTTAAATGGCTGCAGACAGACAAATCCTGACACCTCAAGGTTTCTTCCAACTGGCAGTATTTGAAGTCACACTGCCATCATGTGAGCAGGCTCATTATAGTAACTTTATAACGCATTCACTTTATTTATTTTTAACTGTTTATTTTTAAATAAAGTTTTAGTGATTTGCTTATTTTCCACTGCCTTATTTTGTCTCTGCTTAATTTCTGGAAAAAATTATGGAAACTTGATGCAGAAGGAGGTGAAAAGCAACGGATTTGTTTTAAGATACAGCGCCCCCCGTGGGCCGTAGTGGTGAGTTATCTTCCCCAGTTACTTTACTATAAGGTGCTCTTTTTACCGACACTTATGGATCAATACTACACATCCTTAACATAATTGGGCACTACTAGCTACAAAATAAAGCAAATCCAAAATGACGATCAATCCAATCAGCATTTTGAAGTTACCTAAACTTAAAACTCAGGCAAAAATAATTAAAAGGAAAGCTCCGTACAGTTGTCTGAGTAAGTCTGGAATAAAGTATTGGTCGCCATTAAAATTACATAACAGAGATATTGGATGTGTGTATATATAATGTGCTCTAGTACTTCTTTGACCATTAAGGTTTCATGTCAATACATAATTCCAATGACTATGAATAAAACAGTTTCTCAAGTGCTGCCATGTCATGGAACCGACCAGTTCCCCGTTTTCCCACTCTACCGTCATCTGAGGTCATTTTATAGTGTGTAAGTGACTGAATCATCATAAGTGAGTCACGCATGGAACATCCCTCTGTGCTTTAGGACCTTTGTGAGCTAAACTATTCTATGGCATAGATGATTTAAATATAAATCACAAATCATGAAGCTGCAAAGAACAAAATTATTTATTTTTCTAGTCAAAACACGCAATTCATGACCAAACATGAGGTAAAGTCTCCATCATTGGAGCAATACGCTTGTTTTTGCCCATGAGATGACTACATTAATCAATCTGACCCCATGTTTGAACAGCGTTTCTGAATGTGGTTGCAGCCAATTATCCAATTTACAAACTGCCTCTGACCCAGAGTCATGTACTGCACCCAGAACTATCAGATTCATTTACATTGGATTTCAAGGCGTCCTGATTTTTTTACAATATAGGTTCTAAAACTGGTTATTTAACATTGTGGAACAGCTTGTGTGCGACCTGTTAAAAGAAAAGAGAACAACATTAGCATCATTATTGGTGCAAAACAAGTAATATCTATCTCATATATAAATGACATAAATATGTATATAACTAACAATGGTGTTTTTCTTCCTCCTTTGCACCCCCCCCCCCACCCCCCACCCCCCTCACACACACATACACTTACACAGTGGTCCCGTGCATGCAGGAAGTCAAAGAGTTCTTCTGTGCAGTCCTCCTGAGTGTTGGACCTGGAGCCGACCCGGGCTTCGCAGGTCTCCAGATGCTCCTTGTAGTGGACACAGTGTTCGGTCTGCTCACACGCGGCTCGTATCGTTTCTAGAGGGTCCTGAGTAAGAAACGTGCTGCATGAGGGACACGTCATAAACACGCTGGTTGTACTATTCTCAGCAACATTCATTCATTCATTTTGTATCAACGGTCAACATGCAAACTTACCACCATTTCCTCCTCCTCTTCCTCCTCTTCTTCCTCAGCAGGGGCATCCTCCTGGTCAGTGTAATAATTTAATTAATTACAATTAATTTATTTAATTTAGGACATTTCGTTTACTTTATTTCTGTTTGTTTTTCCTGCATTCAACCATTACATTGTGATATAAACAACCAAACTAGTTAAATTACTTTAACATATATTCGAAATATGAAATATTTAAGAAACTTGGAGATGACATTTTAAAGTGTGAAGCCATTTAACTGTACTCAACCACTATTATTCACACCAATAAGCCTGATTAGACAAACATTACAGCACAGGTGGGCAGTGTACAAAGGTTCATAACTTCAACAACCACGACGCATTTTTAAAGTTGACTTAAAAAGAGACACGTAAATGTTTCTAACTACCTCTGGGTCGCCGTGCGCGAGCATTTTGTCTTCGAAAACCATGATTACGGCTCAAAAATTCACCAAAACACGGTCAGAGGACAGATTCAGCAGCACTTTCTGTCGAGGACGCGAGGTCGGTCACACACAGGAAACAAGTAGACGGTTCGCCGGAAAATGTCTCCTATTGGTGGAACGCTGTGATTGACGCGGTGCTTTTTCAATCGATAAAATGTAAAATTATGTAAGGCCCGCCCAGTCGCGTCGTTGGGTACGGAACTTTAGTTTTGTACGTCGGAGCGAACACGGACCCACTAACTGATGCACAGTATGATGGCGATGCTCACGGACAGCAGGCTTCTGCTAAGAAAAGTGAAGGATTTAAGGAGTTTAACGCCCAGAAGAGGACGAATGAAGGAAAAATGGGTACGTCGTCACCAGTCAAAACCCAGTCAAGGGTGTAATAGATGTTGATGATAATATAGCATAAATATCTTATGTGTGTTTAGATTGAAGAATTAAGTTAATGGAAGCAGCATTTATTGCTGTTGTTACTTTAGTAATCAATGAAACTGTCTTTGTAAGAATAACATAGATTTTAAACATCAGCCAACTTTGTGATAATATGGACAAATCTTACTTTTCCATTGAATAATTTAGTGTTCAACTCTTAACGTGGTTTTAAACATCACCCTTTCTCCAAACGACATTTTCATTTGAGTTATTATAAGTCAGTAGGTAAATTTGACGGTAAGCTGACACTGTACTGTTTTGCATTACAGGCGGCCACCCGTCCCAAACACCCCCCAACCAGCCTGGCTCTGCAGCACTTTGATGCCAACTACAGTGTCCAGCTGGGGCGGCTCTGGCCATCAGTCCGCGTCGCCCTGCTATCAGAGAGAAAATACGGAGCCCTGTTAAACAATTTCTCCAGCGACGCTGTTCTGGCAAAGCTCCAAGCCCAGGGATGCAGAGACTTCATCAGTGACACAGATGCTGAAGGTCAGCGTGCATTTCCATTGTTGACTGAAAATCCTCTTGTGTTGGTTTATTAACTTACTTTAAAAGACAAAAATAGACGTCTCTGTAAGCCTTACGATTGTTTTCTTTTATCCTCTGTAATCTACATTCCATCCTCCCCACAGCTCAGTCATGCTCAGAGCCCGAATCTGTGGTTTGTGCAGATATGCAGATGGATTCCAGTGATGGTTCTGTGGCATCACATGTCGATGGTCCGCAGAGACCTCCCTTACCACTTAGTCGTAATGTGAAGTGTGCAGTGTTTCCAAGAGGGGATATCACAAGATTCAAGCCTGCCAGGTGGGTCTGTTTATACAGAAACATGGAATCTGTAGTTGTAAATTGTCAATACAGTACATATCATGAACCTCCGATTATAATGCAATAATTTGCAACGCTGTCAGCATTAAATATCCAATGTTGGGCAACTGTACTTGTACAAAGAACACAACAATCAGCACAGTGCACACATTTCTGAGAGTCAATACAGTAGCACACATCAAATAACTCAAGAATTGTTTCAGAGGTAAAGTATTTACCTCTTTGATACATATATTTATTTTAAAATGAGCATTTTTATAGTGACTGAAGAAACCTATTCCATTTAGACAGTTTAACTCTTTTGTGTTAAGACCAGACATGCAGGGCCTTTTGGGTTATTACCTGATGGATGCAGCTTCTGTTCTTCCTTGTCTCGCGCTGGATGTTCAAGAAGAACACAATGTGCTTGACCTCTGTGCTGCTCCAGGTGGAAAAACCCTGGCTTTACTTCAAACACAAGCTATCAGTAAGTTACCTGAAGATCGTTTTTCTTCTTTTGACTTGACCCAAGCCAAAATCTTTGTCCCTATTGCTCCGTCCGTTGTTCCTAACGTCCACTGTCCGTGTTCATGTCAAAGGGTTTTTATGTGCAAATGACTCCTCTGTGTCAAGAACAATGCGACTGAGAAAAGTTCTGCACAGCTACATTCCTAAGAAATGGCTGACAAATGAGAACATGCGCATCACATCCTTTGATGGCACCAAATGGGGGGACATCGAAAGAAACACTTTTGACAGAGTAAGAAAATTACAGATAATTACTCCAATGATAATCCAATGATAATCCAGATGCTAAACATACTTCATCCAACTGGTGCTTTCTTCTTTGTTTAGGTGCTTGTTGACGTTCCCTGCACCACAGACAGACATTCACTCATGGAGGATGACAACAATATATTCAGTAAAAGCAGGACTGGGGAAAGGCGGATGCTGCCACAGCTACAGGTGGAGCTGCTGCTGTAAGTTTTGGTGGAAATATAAAGATTATGTTAATGTACGGTTAAGGTTTAGGTCTCGGTAAACAGCCTATGTCACTCCTTCAGAGCAGGGATTGAAGCAGCATGTCCTGGAGGGGAGATCATGTACTCCACCTGCACACTTTCTCAAGTCCAGAACCTGCGTGTGGTGGAACAGGCTGTTTGCCTGGCTCAAGAGAACCATGGCATTCACCTTGAGGTCAGTCACAAACATGTTGTTGGTGTCCGTGAGAAACTACTTATATTGTATATATTAGTATGTGGTTGTACATATTCTAGATTAGTGATAAGTTGACAAATAGTGTAAGATCCTTTTGACTTGAATTTTAACCTCCTGATTAAACACACGAGAAGCAAATGACACCTTTTTTTTTTTTTTCTTGATCAAATCTTCAATCAGGTTATTGATCTGCAACCCGTCAAGCACATGTTCAGGAAAACCTTTCACTTTGCTCCTGACCTCCATCTGGGTGTGATGGTCATTCCACATTTAGCTGCTAACTTTGGACCTATCTACATGTGCAAGCTAAAGAGGCTGACTTAGACTTTGGACCAATTAACAAGTTTCCTTGAAGTTATTTTGCAGTGGAGGATCTTTTCCCACAATCAGGAAAATGTGAATTATCCGGTCGATAGACCTTGGCGTGTTTTACTGTGGCCAGACTGACTATAAACTGGAACTACAAACCTCAGTACAGAGATTTTTGGACGCAGCAGCTCTGAGGACTGAAAGAACCTTCTCTGCATTTACTTGCAGTATTATTTTTGCCCCATAGGTGGCATCGGTAGATCAAGAGTATCGGTGGCTTGTGTTTTCTGTGCCCACAGGAGGACGCGTCTATTAAGGTTACAGGAACTTTGTGTGTATCCCTGCACAGAAATGAATATTCTGCGTTGGAGAATCACATTACTGAAAAAAAAAATTACTTCACAACGTGTCTGTCTTTAACTCCAATGAAAATGGTTTCCACTTGTATGGTTACTCATCAGGTTTCATGGCTTTGTCTAATAATGCGATATATGTGGAAGGACGACGTAATGAACAGGCAGGTAACGACTTATTTGACCATTTCGGCTTCTAACATCTGAATCTGTGCAACTTTCATTATTATGGCTGGATTGTCTCTGTTTTGCATTGACATCACGCAGATCGAAACGTTTTCTCTTATCACAACCTAATGTGAGTGAAGAGGTGCCCCTTTTTCCATCACGTTGCCGATGACCCTTTATGTTGTCCTGGCCAGGCAATGTAGCGTGAAAAAGGTGTGTGTGTCTAACGAGTCCACCATCCACAACCCCACTGTCATTAAGCTCCTCCAAGTGCAGGAGCTGAGTCCCATCCCTGTACGGGCATGGACGGCAGCCATGCGGCTCCCAGATGAACATTAAAGAGGCAGCAGAGAGCTAAAATGGGACGTCTCGCCCTGTTTTGCCCGTCTGCTTTTTTATTCCACAGATGACTGCAGATAATTTTCTATGCGATTGTGAGTGATTACTGTATTACTGCAGTAAAAGGGGGATGTATCAGGCAATGCAGAGGGAATTAATGACACATAAAAACTATTTTTGTATTGACTGCTTTCATCTCCAGGGCCTTGAATGCCTATTCGCACATCTTGTGATTACCTAAACGTATTGTAAATATGTGTTTCCTATGGGCTCCTACATAAATTTACATGTTTTAACACTCAGGAGACGGCGGACGGTTAGAGATGAGTTACTCTCTATTCTGCCTGTCTATAGACTCGAGTGGCTGCCCGCTTTATTATTGAATTAGCCAATGAAGCGCTGTGCATTTGTGCTCCTGTGTGTAAGCCTGTGTTAGGGAGATGTATGCTGTGTATTATCAAGATGAATATTATGGATTTCACAACACAACCGTGCTTGGGTTTTCAAATACAATTTAACTGTTGCATTTTTTGCCAATAAAGATGCAAAACACTATAATAGTCTTATGTTTTCACCCTATCACACACAAGCCGCTGAGTGAATGAACACGTGCCCATTAGTGACGAGCTGCATATATTAAAGCCAAAGACAGTGTAAAGTGTGTAAAACTCAGGTCTTTTAAACTGAAACATGTCTTACAGCAGTTGCAAGACTTGTTTAAATGGTTTAATGTTAATGAGTCAGTTTAGTGTCTTTAGTAGATCGAGAATAAAACTATAATACCTTGTGTTTAATATGTACCCGTGGAGGCAGATGGTCTCTTAGCTTTAATCTGTGTATTTAAAGCAGATGCTTCTCTTCCTGCTGTGGAGCTTTTTTCAGCCCAGAGGTGGAGATCAGATGTGTGACCTAGTGGGCGGTGGGAGAGAGGATTTCACCGGTGGGGGTCTTTATCGTAGATGCTCTTTGTAGACTGAGCCCAGCAGGATACTCTGCTCTTCTCAGACATGGACGGACAGAAAATGTGATATTGTCTTTTTTCCACGTACGGCAGCTGGAATTTTGGTCGTACACTCCTGAAGCTGATTTCTATTTACCTTTGCAGGCACCCAGTAGCCTTTTGACATTTGTGGATGGATCGCTGATAATGCGTTTCACTGAAACTCAAGTTACAGAGAACTAACTGACAGAGACCATGTCACCATATCATGAATTATATTTTTTTAAACGCAATAATTTCAGATAAGCTACTAATTGTTTCAAATTGCAAACCAGATGTTCAGCCTGTATTTGTATTTTATATTTTAGTGTTAACTTCAAATTGTACCTGTGTAAACTTTGCGCAGATTTTATTAATATCTCATGACAATAGCAGTGTTTGGTGACAGGTGAGCCAGACCCCCCATACTGTTGCCAAGGTGTGGGTTTATGTAATGTCTGATGACATTTCCACACAGGTTTTGTTGCAGGGTTTCCCCCTCGCTCTCCAGAACATTACAGGCCAGCTCCCTAAACCAGACGCTTTCTTTTCCTCCAACGTTTGAGCTGAGGATTCACTGACAGACTCGATGCTCTGTGAACTGGCTTAGAGAGCTCCCGTTCAGTTTAGTGAGGCCCACATTGGAAATGCAACCAAAGGTTTATGCTGCTGCTAGATTAAGAAGAGGGAGAATGGGGGTTTTCTTCTCCCCAAGAAGATTAGCCGGGGAGGGGTGAGATGGCAGTCAGAGAAAATGGAAGTGGAACTAAAGGAGGTTGGCCCAGGATACACACTTAAACCACCTGTTGTCTGTCTCTTAATATCATCCCTCACCTTTGTTCTTTAGTCTCTATAAGCATGTATAGCTGTGCTCTGTCTCACTTTGTTGATTAGTTAAGGAAATGCATTGTTGTCAAGCGTTCAAATGTCATCTACTGCAATTTCTTTGAGCCTAGTAATCAATGAAGTTCCATCTTTCTTTTTTTTTCCACATGTACATCCCTGACGAGCCTGATCATACTTGTACATCCCTGTCCCTTAAGTTCCCGCTGGTGCTTTCCAGGAGGGCTTTGATGTGTATCTGGGCACTGCACTATTAGAGGGATTTCCCTGGGCTTGACAGCTTAGAAAATATGTGGTGAAATGCCAGTGGGCTAAAAGAATGCTGGAAACAGGATTAGGATCATATTCTGGCAGACCCTGTCACCTCCTCAATGGGCCGAGGTTTCTAACGCTGGCACTTTTCATTCGCTCCATGGTTAAAACCTTTTAAAGAACCATGGAGAGGAGGGGGGAAAGCAGTGATTGAATGGTACACTGCGATTTCTTTTCTTTTTTTTTGTTGGGGGTGGGTGCTCCAGGGGTGTGAGCATGTTTGAGAGAGAAAGAGAGAGAGGAAAAGGAGAAAGGAGTCAAAGTAAATGATACAACAAACTTTCTGATAGCTTCAGATGCCTAAAATCCGTCTGACATGTATTTAAAGTGTCCAGATACTCTCCAGTTTATTTTACAGAACTCGTGCGACCTCGTGCTGCCTGCACGTCTTCAGGAATACACACATGTCATCACTTGCTTAGAGGAAAGTAGATGGAGATGGTGTCCGTGCCTATAAATAGGTGGATATGGCATTAGTGGTGAATGTACAGCCCCGAGTGTTAGAGATGGAAGCACCTGATCCAGCATCAAGGGCTCAACACACTTGACCCTGCAGCTGTACAATATAGCAATCCCTGCTCAACCCCCAGGGCGTGTGTGTGTGTGTGTGTGTGTGTGTTTGGGGGATGGGTGTTTAAAAAAAAGAACATTTAGAACAAGAGTATGTTATGTTCTGCGGTCCAGAGCCCCATGGGAGGAAATCCTGCCGTGTACCTGGACAGATTCCTCCCCTGGATAACAAGGACATTCACTTCTGCTTCAGCGCCACACCACAATCTTATCAGTCACACATTCGGGACGCCCTTGGCCGAGGACACACACATTTGCGTGTTGTAATAAAACACAACAAGGTTGGGGTGAGGTGTTGCACCCACATTAACGCTGCTAATCTGGTGAGATCATTATCCTCTTTTATCCGATTTTTAGAGAGCGGCCATTCATAACTTGATCACACGCAGCAGCTAATGTGCATTTGTTATTTACACACACCAAGGGGCAAATGTATGTTAAAGGGCGAGTCAATTAAGAGCAGGACAGTGTCTCTCTCTCACACACACACACACACACACACACACACACCCACACACACACACACAGGGCAATAGATGTAAAGTTTGCTGAGCAGAGACACCTTTCAGGGACTGGGTGCCCAGTCGCCCTGCACGTGTTTGAGTGTGTGTTTTGAGTATGAGCAGGTTTAGGTGGGGGTCTGTACGTTTTGACAAACCATGCTGTTAAAGATATAATAGCAGCATAATCACCGCCCCAGGGTGTCATTCTTCAGGATAATGGCCTGCTTATTCATTGGGGATGGCTTATGTCTCTGTGAGACTTTATTTTTTAGATTGCATTGTTCTATTTCTGTCTCGTTTGCTCCTTCACCCTTTGTTTCTATGTAGATCTCTTTTTGGTTTTATAAAGTAGTTTCCTCCGTTTGACCTTTTATGGACCAATTTGTTGTTGTGTTTCTTGCATTTCTCGCCTCTTTTTGCTTTCATTTGTGAGAAAAGGTTACATTTCTCAGTTTGAATTATTTAAGAATTTCGATTTTTATTTGTTTAGCTTTGCTTAAATTCAACACTGGCAAAATAAGGAATTTGACCTGTTTTTTGTGCATGTGGTCAATATGTTTTAAAATTTGAAAAACTAATTAACAGCATAATGAAATATCCCAACACTATTAAATTAGATGTCTTTTTTCAGATTTGGACTGTAGAACACCCTGGTGACAATAAATACATCTGGCACAGATAGAGACATTTTCGTTATAAAGATCTCCAAGCAATGTTTTTATTTGATGATCATTTTTACAACACTAGTTTAAGTCTACATTGTTAGGGAGGATCACTCCGACCACTCTGTCCCCCACCATTAAAAATCTATCTACCACTGGACCGAGCTGGACAGAGACAGTTGGGGAACAGCATTAGATTAATAGCAACGACAGAACTCAGATAGAGTCAAGACAGCAGTACACAGACAACTCAGGTAAATAATTCACTTCCTTTGACTTCTTGGTTTTCTTACAGACTGATACAGGAGGTGGGTTCCTGCAACGCATATTTATCATTTCACTAAGAAAAACTGAACAAACTGCAAACGTGAATTCAACCCAGGATCAGTACACAGACAACCAAGAGAAGAGGGTTAGACCGCTGCCGTCGGTGAGCTCAGCAAATGCAATCTTACATTCTGACAACAAAAAGAATTTTATCTGAGTCCATCAATTATACAACATAATTCCAGAAAACTTTACAATTACCTTACCAGTAAACATTAATAGACTTTTTTGTATTTTACATTAAAATTATGTGCTTTTTTTTCCATATGAACACATTGACAGAAAACATCAGAGATGTGTGTCATCCTCTTCAAGTGCTAACAGTCAGTCTGACTTTCAGTGAAAAGCTGCGTGTTTCTGCTCAGAAAATAGGAGTCTAGACAACATTTATCCAGGTTTCTTCATATTGTTTTGTAGGCAGAGGAACCCGATCGCCTTGTTATAATGTGATGTCAGTCACGTTGCCACATTAGTGTACAGGCTTTGAACGTTTAAATGTTATGCATGTTCATAATTGCATTTGCCCCAGCTCCCTCAGCCCAGGGCAAAATGTAATTAACAGCTTTGAGAATTTAGTCACTGAAATCATTTCCTCATTATTAAGCCAGCTTGTGTAAAAAGTAGCATGTTACTGGCCATTAAACTGGTAAATTAGTCACTTTTAATTACGCTGTTAAGGAGAACATGGCTTGAGTTTGTTTTTATTTATGTGCTGTTATGTAGCACATGCTATGTACACAAGCACGTTGCTTAATTGAAATGTCAATGGCCCTTTGACAGAAACGGTCTCTTTACTGCATGAGCTTTACGATATTTTTCCTCCCGGCCAAAAAACCAAAAGTGCCTCATTTATTCACATTATCATTGTAAACATCTGCATTTTTTAACAGAGTGTGTCCATTATTTCTTTAAGTATTTTGCTGTTGAGTGAGGAAAATGTTCATCGTCACTTGACTTGCTGATCTTATTGTAAAACTGGTGAGTATCTGTTGGTTTCTTTTCCCGGCGATGTGCTTGGACAGACGCTTAGACGAGTCAAACAAGCTGTGAAATCGAGTCAATGTAGGTGAAGTTCCGTAGGTTCCAGACGACGTCGGCATGTCTTTGTGGTGGACGTCAGTGTGTCCTGTGCCTGTCTACTCGTGAGGGATTCAGTATACAGCTCCTATAGTACTACAGTATCACAGTCACAGTAAGATGAGGTGACGTGTGTGCCGGGGCTCTGGCGTAGTTTACATTGTCCTCCATACATTCTGGTTCTCAGTTAGACATTGTGTCCAGTCCCAGCGAGGCGGCGTGCTGTTTGGCCCTCAGACGCAGGTTCTCGATGCTGGTGGTCTTGCTATTGTGGCTGGTGAGGCCACTTGTGGCGGACGCCTGCAGCAGCGGGCTGTTCCACACCTGCTGGGCGTGATGGGACAGGGACTGGTAGTAGGTCTGGCAGGGCAAGGAGCCCAGCGGTGCGGGGGGCATGTTGACATTCATTCCCAGGTAGGGAAGTGAAGATGGGG
This sequence comes from Macropodus opercularis, assembly GCA_030770545.1. NCBI lineage: Eukaryota > Metazoa > Chordata > Actinopteri > Anabantiformes > Osphronemidae > Macropodus > Macropodus opercularis. The sequence continues at coordinate 6,805,727 of CM061105.1, forward strand.
CGGCGAGGTCGAAAGCGGGGTAGTGAACCAGGTTGTTGGTGGCAGCCATGTGCTGGCGAAACTGCTCCTGCAGACGAAACAGGCTGAGAGGAGAGGAAGAGTAAGAGTGGCTCTGAGAGAGCGGCCCGCTGCCGGTCAAGCCACTGCTGGTGGAGGAGGGGGTCACAGATGGAGAGGCCAGGGGAGAGTCTGTAAAAACAGGGGAACATTTATTAGTACATATATTTAACTGTTAGACGTGATTAACAAATTAATGCAAGTTTATGAAGAATTGAGGAAATGTGTCCTATAGGTTTTACCTGGTTTAGGACTGAGTCTTTTGCAGGGGGAGACGTCTCCAGGTGTCACTGAGCTCTCACACTTCATTTCCTCTCTTTGACATTTACTCTCATCCTCCTTATCTGTGGCATTATCTTCTGTGGCGGACTCGCTGCCTGAATGTTCTGCTGATGTAACGTTCAGCTCCATGTCCAGTGCTACAGGACGGACTACAGGACCCTCTGTCTCCAGAAAGGAGGAAGTGGAAGAGGAGGATGAAGGCGGGACCTGGCTGTCTGGGAGAATGGTGGTGGATGGAGGTCCGTCCTCCTTCTCACTTCCACCTTCCCCGGATGCCTCCTTCTGCTTCTGAAGCTGCTCCTTCTGGAGGCTCCGCTGCTTCTTGCGGAACTTGGCTCTGCGGTTCTTGAACCAAACCTAAACGGAGGGAGGACACGTCAAGTTAGAGGCAGAATGAATGATGCACCGCAGTGGATGGAAACAGAAACACTGAACATCACCCGACCTGTGATTTTATCCAGTTGCTGTTGTGTAGGGGCAGTGACATGGCAACAATGCTATTGTTGTCTAAAAGCAAATTATAATACTTCATAATTGACCATATTTAGTAGGATGTATTGCGTAAGAAAATGTTTGCGTGCAGTGCGTGAATGGGGAGGTTTTCCTGACTCTGAGCAACACATACACCCTACAAACCAAATGCGTTATTATCATTAACTCTCACCTGCACTCTGGCTTCGGGCAGGTTGGTGCACATGGCCAGGCGCTCTCTCATCACCACGTCCGGGTAGTGGGTCTTCTGGAAGGTCTTCTCCAGCGCCTCCAGCTGCTGCGCCGTGAAGGCCGTGCGGCTCCGGCGCTGTTTGCGGTGCTGAGAGCCGTAGCGAGCCTCCAGGATGATGTCTTGAAATGCGCAGCCGTTGGAGAAGAAAACACACGGCGAGTTTTATTTTACTAAACCAAATAGCGCGACAGCCTCGGCGAAAGCTCGTGTCAAACTGCGTGTGCGTGTGTGAGCGTGCACTCCATTACCTGCTAGTCTCTCGGCCAACGTGAGCGCGTGCACGGACGGCCGGTAGTCGGGCGCGTGCTGCGCCTGTTGCGCGGCCTGCTGGTGCAGGTTGTACATGGCGCTGAGGGAGTTCATGGCGTGCAGCGAGTAGCCGTTGACCCCGTAGTGCTGCATGGCGAGAGGTCGCTACCTGCGGACAGAAGGTAGAGGTGTGTTATTCAACAGCGTTTTGGCTTTAAGCGCGCGTGGCGGCGGACGGACACGCGCCACCTCGAGCCCCGTTACGTTGCTCACGCGTGTTTTTATGAGTTAATGACAGCAGGTCCACGCGCTCAAGGGCCAATAGATTTAAATGTGCGCACTCAAACAAAAAGTGTTATCCATTAACATCCAATTATCGCTGTGTTCATTCTATTAATTATACAAAAGACTTTTAATTGGGGTAATTATCGCTCGTTCCCATAATGAACCGTGACGGATGCCTTATTCATGAATGTATTCACGTCGTTTATGATGTCGGAGGAGCCAAATCCCCAGTGAAAGCGTTGCGCTGACAGATCAAGGCTTTGATGAAACGTGATGGAAAATGAAATAAGGAGCTTTGTAACCGGTCTAGGTGCAAAGAAACCTGCAACGCCGATAGCAGGATAATTTCACAGTGATTGATGATCACGGAAATGCTATTTTCAGTGTTATTAAAATAATTTACTTATTATATTACAGTTTAAAAATAAACAAATGACATCTACAAAGCTATTATCTTATTTATTTTGCGCGTTGTTGGTTATAGACCTGGGTCAGAGTGTGTATGTATATATATATATACAGTTAATATCAGAAAACTCACTTTGTATTTTGCAATGCAGTGATTTTTAACCGTGTATTTTATAGTTCTCCTTCACAACCAAGATTTTCATAGATGAGACGCTTGAGGACACGATTAGATATGTATTAGTATGAAGGAGGTTGACATGAGGGGATATCTCTGAGGCCCAAACAGTTATTATAACTATTACAGAGGGACCACGGGGAAAAGATATAAATCTTTCTGCTGCATGACAGGAACGGGGAACTGGGAAAGTTCTTGGATTGGAAAGACAAAATATTTTCGTCAGAGCTGTAACCTTTTTAAAAATGTGTTATTGCTTTACTGCAGTGTTATCTGTGCGTGTTGAATTAAATATCAAAAATGTATAGAACATAAATATTGTACAGGGTTATGTTGTATATGTATAATGTCATATTCCCTGTTCCGTCATTACGCAGGATAATAATTGTAGATAATATGCAACTGTGTAGATTCACATTGGTTTATAACGTCTGATTTCACAAGTCTTAAAAGATAAACATAAATTTAACGCATTGAATTTCCTTAGGATATGTTATATAATAGCTCGTCACAGTCTGACAATTACAATACTCCAATTAGGCCCAAAAAACAGTAACGACTGGGTGGTCGTTGTTGTGAAAAGAGTTTTTTTCTGACCTTTTCCCCGTTTTCTCTTGCAGTGCTCAGGCCGAGCCCGTGTGTGTGATGCCCGCAGTGCCCATTCCCAGCCTATTAAGTGGCTGCGGCGGCTGATGAATGTGATCAGAGGGCAGTGGGGAATAGTTTAATTCGCCGGGACAGAAGGTGCTTCGCTAAACATTTACTTTAGTCCCCCATGTATTTCAGCTGAATGGCCCCCCTCCCGTCTCCCCTCCTCCCCCTCCTCTCTCTGGCGGCCTCTTATCCCATCGCCCCGGGGCAACGTTTTGGCTGAGATGTATGGCTTCTCTGCGGGTAGAAATATGCATGTTGATCCCCATTTGGCTCCCCGTCTAATGGAAGTGCAAATAGGTTTCGACTGCGAGGCCCTCCATTTATCATCAACGCTGACACGGACGGACGTACAGTGGGACTGGGTGGTTAGCTCTGGGTTAGAGTTCCCGCGTGTGCGTGGGCATACGCGCGCGCACGCTCTGGTGTGTGTGTGCGTGTGTGTGTGTGTGTGTTCTAGTAATGGGACGTGCTCTCTCTTCCCGTTGCCCTAAACTGAAGGTGCCAAAACCCAAATCATGGAGAGGAACACAATGGGTTAATAGCTTCACGTCGTTCAGTAGGACAGTTCTTACTCCTGACAAAGTTTAAAGGACTGAAACGCGTGTCACTGATTTTAATTTTATCCTCTTCTATGTGAAACCCTTATTTCCTCCCATCATGCCTAAAACGTCTACTAATTCCCAGCTTTATTTTTTCTACCATTCATGTCTTTTTTTATCCTCCTGGCCAATCAAATTCAGAACAGTAGCTCATTATGTAGCTCATCTGAGACACTGTCAGTGTTATTGTCATTCATAGGCCTCGGTCTGCTCCAGGCACTGCCCTCCTGGCAGCCCCGCTCAATGCTTCGATTATCAACCCGTCATTATGTAAATTGGCATGTACAGTGCAACTCCTTGATCCGGCTAAATCAGGAAAAATGTTATTTGCTAGAAGCCCCCAGGAGCCGCCCTGACAATCTGCTCTTTGCTGTGTCACTACTGTGAAGCGGCAGAGGGCCAAGAGCATCTTTGATTTTTCCTCTGAGCTGTTATTATGAAGGATATTTATTATGCTGGAGCCTAAGAGGTCTGATATTTTATTATCAAGTCAATCCATGTTAAAGATTTTAATATTAAAATGTTAAAATGACAGTAGATGTGTTTGATCAAATTGCAGGCTTTATAATAGAGCGTTTTATTAAAAAGTGACACCTGTCTAGTCTCTACTTGCAGGAAAACAGCAGCGACAGATGGGACATTTTAGAGAGTAATTTCTAACAAGGTAAGGTTTTTTATTTGTAAATTCGAGGTTACGAATTTTATAGTGCTGCGCTGTGGAATACAAATGAAAATGTTCTTTATATGTATAATATATTCTTAAACGAACAGTTGTCCTTTCACTAGCTACTGGAAGTTAAGCCAGTAGTGGAGCCATGTGTTCACTGTAAACACATCGCGAACATGATGAACCAAACAGAGAATGTTTGGCTAATGAAATGTCTGATGCATTAAAAATAAAAAAATCAAACCTCTTTATATTAACAATAATCGGATTTTAAGCAAACCAAAAACACTTCTGTTACTTGCAATAGTTAAACAGTTTCTACCTCCTGCGTCGTCTCTTCTCCGTCCACACAGAATCCAACTTCTTCAGGCTGCAGGTTTGTCTCTGCTCCTTCAGCTTCCGTCTCGTTGTTGCGGGTTTAATGTCCACTTTCTTCCGACTTTCGCAGAACAAGCAGTGGGAAAAACTCCTGCGGTCTGTTGCTTCACTTCAAGTCCGCTCGCTCGCGCTGCACCTGCAGAGCTCTGCTGTCCTCGTGCTGATCTCTCCGAGTCTCGCGCAGAAGTGGGAAGCCGCCATCTGCTGGTTCGCTAGAACCCGGTGGTGGGATTTTAAGGAGAGCTTCGCGGGGGTCGCGCTGAATTTCTATTGGTTCTCGCAGTTGTCACTCAACTAAATGGGCTGGTTGACAGACCGTTGCTCTGATTTGGGCGATGTTTTGGAAAAGGATCAATTTAAATACAATATGTTTTAAATCACCCCATCTCTTCACTTTTAATTGCCGGGAATAATAAAACATTACCTGAATTGTGAGCAGCGGTTTTTATAGTCGGAATTGACTTCAAGTGAAGCACATCTTCCTTAATAATGCCATTCTAATGTAGTTGATAATTGTGGTAGGTCATGTTATATTCATTAAGTTAAAGGTTTGAAAAGCAAATAAAATGCTGTCTCGCTCGTGTTTCCAAATGTGTGTGTGTGTGTGTGTGTGTGTGTGTGTGTGTGTGTGTGTTCCCTGTCCCCGAATTTCTCGTTTGCACAAATTCGCAAATTCAATTGCCTTTCAGTAGATTCTGCGAGGAAAAGCAACCAGCTCTGGATTGTTTGCTTTTCGGCTTTTTCTCCAAGCCAGTGGAGGAGAGAGAGACTTTAGAGAGATGGCTAATAGATGCCAGGGTGCTGCCTTTAGACTCTCTCCCGGCCTGGAAGGATTTGGGATGGGATAGGAAAGACAAGACGCCATCTCAGCCTCCAAAAACCCCTGTCTTAAAATGACTGCGGGTAAGAGGATTAGGGCAATAATGCCCTTCTCTTCTTGGAGGGTTTTTAGAAGATTTCTTCTCCCGGAGCAAAACCGTTTAGGTAGGGAATTAAGGGCAGCGCAAAGTAGCCTTTTAATGTAAAGCTCGCATATTTTGTTGGGCGATTCGTTGGGAAAGTGTTTGGCCTATAACGCACTTTTATCTTTGACCACGTTTCTCACTCTGACGAACCTGAACAGCAGACAAAAGGTTTCAGTGAATAAAAAATATTAATGTTCATGAGACAGAAACACAGCCGCGGCACTGTTTATAGACAAACTGGTTTGTGGACGTCTGTGAAGTTTACTTGAGTCATTTGAAAGGTACCATTGTGTGTGTGTGTGTGTGTGTGTGTGTGTGCGCGTGTGCGCGCGTGTGTGGAGAGAGGTATTTTTTTTTACCTTTTATCAGTCACCGTCGTTTTAATTAATTTATGGTTGAAAACTGTAACATTAAATAAAGACACGTTAATTCGTGCTCCAACAGTGAGAGGTTGTGATAGACGCTTTTTGGCACATGTACAAAATGTATTATTATTATTATTATTATTATTATTATTATTATTATTATTATTATTATTATTATTATTATTATTATTATTATTATTATTATTTCTTTAGTTAAATCGTTTAAATATCAGCTGTGGTCTCTTTCTTTCTGTTTCTTCTTAACCACCTAAAACTTTTTCCATGTGGCTCTTTTCCTCTCGTGCGCCCCTCGGGCTCCGTCGCGCCGGTAGGCTCCTATCACTCGGTTTCTCTACGAGGTCTGAGAAAGAAAGAGGATTAACTTGTGAACCAATGGAAATAAGAACTTAAACGGGAGGTAAATCTGGCCACTGTCTCTTTGTGAGGACCGTCTCTAAAGCAATTAAAGCGAGAAAGAGTTTCTTCACAGCGCCTCTCCACCTAAAGCTCCTTAGAGAGACTAGAGCTGTCCAGCGCGTCTGAAGGGCTTAAACGCCAAAAAACAGCTCCCATTACCCCTGTACCCAGCCATCCACTGAATACGGTGGGTAAACAATGACCCCCAGCTGACGAACAACGTACATTTCCCCTTCAAAAACTCCCATAACGTCAAATGTAACGTCTGTCTACAGCGAATAGACTCTTGTCAGGCTGAAGCCTTTTAGCCGCCTCTTGTGTCAACCTGTATTTTTTTTAGTGGCATAAAGAACAAAACGATCTTTTGCAGCTGCTAAATTCTGATCTCTAATAGCTAATTAATAGTCTTAATGATGTTTCTGCAACTTCATGAATACATTAGGTCTGCAATCCAGCGAGCCTCGGCCCTCCCCGGCCATTCAAGGGTATTTCAGCATCTGTTCATCCCACGGCAATTAATCATTTTGATGTGTAGTTTAAAATCGACTTCTTGCAGGAGACCTTTATGACAGGAATAACAAAGCAATTTGCCAGGAGCCACCCCTTAGAAACGTTATTAGCACCACTTCCACATAAGACCCGCTTTCCTATTTATCTAAATATTTCAGATAAATGAATTTGAAGAGAGAGCAGGAATTTTGCGGGTTTTGTCAACACCACGCCTCTGAATCCCCTAGAAATCCCTTTTTATTTGTGACGAGATCTCAGGATCTCCTCAGCAAATCCCTCTAAAAGTTTTCAACCTGTCAGTTTCCTGTAAAAGCTGCATTATTCCCCCTTCTTTTCTCTCCATCCATCCCCTTCTCTCTTTCTTCTTGCCCTCTTTTCTCCCTTGTCTCATTTCTTTTCCTTGCCTTCTCTCCTCTCTCTTTCGCTCTCTCTGGCCCAGATCCCTCTGCACAAGGGGCCCCATTGTATAGTCCTAATCCAGAAGCAACACAGCTTTAGGGACATGCAGGGATAAAAGGCCCATCAAGCCCACAACTTTATGGGGGCAAATCTCTCCCTAATCCTTCGCTTTATCTAAACAAAAGCTCCTCTGCCTTAATCCACCTATGTGTTGAAAAAAGGAGGAAAAACTAGAGAGAGTGGCAGAGAATGAAAAAGAAATAGATGGAGATAGAGGGAAAAACTCACACACTCTAGGACTGAACTATGAGAGAGATCACAGGGCAGGAGTTTCCCGAATAACAGTTTCACCTCCATGGGGGAAGCTGTGCAGTACAGTAAGAGCTGAGCCAGTCCCGACAGAGTCACACAGCCACATAGATGCACAGGTAGAAATGCTTATTATAATGGTGGGTTTATTAAAACAGACACAAACGAACAGTGAAACATTCAGTTTTTTATGTTTTATATGCAAGCTGATAAATTCAGGTGAAGATTGGTGGCTGCTCCTGCAGGCTGGGTATCACAGGATTTGCAGGGACATCAAACTAACCCGGTGCTTGAGAAGCGCGTTGCTGCGTGTCACAGCATGTCGTAGTGTCCCTGGTTCGCTCGTCTGGAGCCCATCTTTGTATTAAGACACATCAGCCCTCTGAGAAAACGTGAAGCTGTTCATTTTGGTCCATGTTACCTGTTTTACTTGATCGAATTACTGTCACGTGCTCTGCCTGTCTACGTCCCATTATCTGCAGAGTAAACACAGTCAGGGGACTTTCATCTCCCAAACTCTGTTTAACTCAGGTGTGGCCCTTTGTCTAGACTCTCCGCTAATATTGACAATTGTGACCTGCTTTACATAGATTCCAATTAAAGAAATGGCTTCATGAAGCCGAATCTTAACAGCAATGACAAAGCTAAAGCTCCTCTCTAGCCAAAATCCCTTTACTTCCTCTGAAACATCTGTCCTTATTATCGATAATCCCACTGTATCTGCTCTGGTATGGACAATCAGATCATAATCTGGAGGTGGGTTTAGCCGACTGAGAGCTCAGTGGGTTTAAGTCAGAGCCAGGAGGGATTTGTGCTCAGACTAAGTGATACCTGCTGCATCAGGGGTAAATATTGACACTAATGTATTAATTAATTGCTCCAATTGTGAGTATACTACTATTCAGCAAAAACTGACTTGGTATTAACATTTATTTCAGGTCATTTTCAAAATAAAATGGCGAGACAAAGTGTCAAAGTTGTCAAAAGTAAAAGCATCACACGTTATCTTTAATTTGAGGCCATCTTCAGCATGACACTCCTCATATTGCCTCCATTAACACTCTCAATCACCGTCTCCTCCTCGGCTCCGTTCCTCCCTAATAGAGCTAACACAGAGCTAATGAAGCAAGTAGTTTTAGTCATTACAGACAATTAAGGCAATCCAATGCAATCCAACTTAGGCCAGGAGACACGGGGAACAGTCAGGGAGAAAGCCAACAGTGAACACACACACACACACACACACACACACATCACACACTACGCTCTGCAGAGTCAGCCGCTGCGTAGAGAAAGCTTTATACTGGATTGAAGGAATTTTCCCTCTGGTGGCATCAGTCATAATACGTGGATCATTATAGGGCTGATCAGCAGTTGGCTGAAGGCATCTCTGCTTCCTCCATGCAGGGATTACACCTGGCCTCAGGAGGAGGAAAATGTTTCCCAAAGAGGCAGGCAGACACAGAAGGAGACACGAGGCAGCCTCGACGCATCCCACCACAATAAAGTATAAATCCGCTTCTTCACAGCGTATTACAGGAATGAACATAAGGGATTGTGTCATTGTTGGCCTATAATCTGGCTTTAAACTCCTTGTTTTACAAATGGCCCTCTTTAAAAAGCTATTTCTTTTTGTTGGCATCTTTTTTTCCACTTTTTATTCAGTGTTAACCTGCTGTTTCCTCATCCGCCCTTTTATGGTTTTGTTTTTTTAATGTTAGATTGTACAGTACAGTAATATGTTTGTGCGGTTCTTGGTGATTTCTTTTCTTTGATAAATCTGGGTTGTGTGTGAAAATGCTGGACCTACTCTTCATCTGAAGGTCTAGTGTTAATTACGTCACTAGATCACACACACTGTGAGAAAGCATACATGCAGGAATATTGGGATTTTACAAATGTCTTTCCGTGTGTCCTTGCCCTCAAAAGCTAAGGGTAATATACTATCCTGCCTCGGAAGTGGAGATGGTGGCACTTTTTTCTGTTCGTTGAACAGGCAGACTGCATGAAATAACTCCTCACAGAGATGCTGTCATCCTCTCCCGTAGCTCCACCTCATCCATCTTTACTGCGCCATCCAAACAAATGACATGTTTTCCTGAGAAATCACAAGATGCTGTTAAATAGAGTACTAGCAGAAAATTTAAAAACCTTGGCACCATGACAAAGTGGTTATGACTCCTAAAGGCCTTTTAATTGCTATGAAAAGAATTTGCAAATGTAATTATATTACATACATGTTATTATCTATGGATTACCAGGTTATGAATATATACGTTTCTTTTGATAATGATTAATCATGTTTAAATAAAGAATAGTTAAATATATTAATAAAAGGTATTGGCCATCAAATCAATAATTAAAACAAATAGTAATGAATGTATAGTGTCTGTTGACTCTGTTGCAAGACTTTCCAGGAACTTACAATAACTTGAAGACCAGTGACTGTGGTAGTTATGTGATACAGGTTTAAACTCAGTTTAGAGTCTTCTTCTTCGCTGCCACATAGATTCGCCATTAAAGAGTCTGTCTGTTCACTTTAACCATTAGGCAGTAATCAAGTTATTTTCATCAGTGTTCTAACCTGAAAAGCTCTTCATCAGTTTCTTGTTTAGATAAATTAGTTGTGGCGATTGAGTTTCCAGAGACTGATAGATTAGAGAAACAAGCAACTGTGACTGATATAATAGAGCTGTGAGTCGGTGAGTGTGGACTTCAATGATTTATGGAATATCAATGTTTTAGCTTCCTGCAATTTTAAGCAAATATAAAACAAAGAGAAAATTAAAGTTTGATGACTTTGAGTCTGAACAAACAGTATTTTAGTCATTAAATTGGCAGCTTCTTCTCTCCACAATTACCAGTTACACCAGAGTGGAATCACTCCTGGACTAATTTAGGGTTTGAGTGGTGTCCAGAAACACGGCCTCACACGCTGGCAGACTGGGTTGAAGCCCGGCTGAAGGTCCAGCTCCAGCACGCTGTTATCTGGCAGCCTCTTCGCTTGTTCTCTCCTTTTTTCCCTGTTCTGCTCCTTGTTTGACTCAGACACCCTGTCGCTCCCTCCTCCTCCTTTGCTCTCTCCATCGCCTCTGAAAGGAACCTTGCTGGGCCCAACTGTCTGTGTAACGAGCTGGGCAGGACAGTCACAGTGGGGTGCGCGGTTGTGTGTTTACACTTGTGGCTACGTGTTTGCAGTGAGCACTTTGTGTTTTAAAGGGCCTCGCCACACGAATACTACTTTAGACAGTGTTTGCAATCACCCCTGCTTCTCGTCTCACACGCACGCACTCATCCACAGCAGCCTGTCACCTGTCAGTGATCCTGCGCCTCCTCAGCAGAGGGAGGAGGCAGAGCAGGAGTCTAATGGATGTTTGTTTACCTATTTGTTCTTGACATGATCAATTGATCAGCAGGCTAATTCACTGCCACCATGGGCTCATTACATTTCCATTTAAATTGCAAATGGATTTCTTCAAGGCTTCGTCTTCCTTTTCCATTTCAACTGCATGTGGGTTGTTACAGTACAGGTGTATGTCTGTGGACACAGCACAGCTTTATGACCTCACCTTCATGAATTTATTTGTGGCCGTGCGCATAAAAGTTTTGTATCAGAAGGAAAAACCTTATGTGAGTCCCACCTTGTGCCATTTCTGTCTTTGTCTTCAAGAAGATTACTGTAAACCAGCACTGAATTTAAACAGTGGAGGAAAAGGAAAAGTCAGATCTCAGGAGTTACATTTAAAATGCTGTGTGCTTAAGTAAAACGAACTGGACGTTCTCTGCGTTCCTGTTGTTCAGCCAAACAAAACAGATGCTTCTTCTGTGCCTTACAAAGCTGGGCCTTCTAGGTTTTGCAGTGTGTCTCTCACAATTGATCCTAGTCCTCTGGTGGCAGCTTTTCAGTCGATTCAGCGTGTTGAATCAGCAGCGGTGTCCTTCTGTGAGTGAGATCGTGCTGAATGGCTTCTCAGCTTAGGAAATCACTGCACAAAACCGAAAATAGACGTGACGAAAGCAAGCAAACAACATAGAGACAGGAGGGGACTCACAGAAGGCTTCTTCTCTTCCTTGCTCACCATTTAGTTCACTACAGTGACATGGTTATGGTCTGAATGAAACAATCAGTCGTGTAAAAATGCTTAAAACCCAACCTCAGCTTTGTGAATGGTTTGTGTTGGTAGTCCAACGTCAACACTCACTACTGCCACCTATTGGTATGTTTCCTCTCCCACCGGTGCAGAACATACTGTATGTATTAGCTGGCAGACACTGCAACTGTTGCCATTGTGGTGTGTTCAAGTGCCACTTTCTGAGCCAGACGAATGCATTGCTTTTTGGGGCAATGCACTACTTGATTAAGAAAGACCAGTCGCAGTGATGTCATCAAAGGAAGAGCAGCGGTGACCATTTAGCAATCAAAAACGTGGACCATAGTTTTTGTTCTTAATTAACTAATTATTACACATATAACGGACCAGAGCTTGTACAACAGCACAGCAAAATTGAAAAAAAACACCTCTGTGAAATACAAAATAAAACTACACTTAAATCATTGATCCTTTACTGAAGATAGAGCAGAATCTCTCAGTTTCTATACTTTATTCATCTGAAGTATATGTCTTATGAAACAATATAGTATGAGATGAAGAACAATGTTTCTTCTCCTCAAACACACACTTTTAATCAGCACTGGATATATTAATATTATGAAAGCTGATAATCAGTGTCTCGTCAGAACGACAGGTGCCAGCAGGAAGTGTCTTTACCGTGACATCCCTTGGGATTCATCTGTTTCATTGGCTTGTTTATCCATAATGGGCTTTATATGATGACTCCTCACCCCTGTCAGGTTTCAACACGATCCAATGCAACACACACATTCATCAACACCCAACACACACAGCTCCAATCAATGGTCATAAATTTGATCTCTGACAAGCCTGGCACTCGCGCCCACAAGGTCACGCGGTTTTCTTAACACTCCTTACATAACACACACTCACATATTCTCACACACAAACACACAGACAAGCACTTTCTCCACCTCTCTCCCTCTTTCCTTCCCATGACACACTTGTCAAGGACCCCATTGACCCCTGACCCCATCCCACTTGGCACTGTTATTGATTTTCCCACTGACTCTCTCAATCTGGGATGAAGAGGGTGAGAATGGGGGAATTAGTCGCCATAGTCAGGTATAACGGAGGGGATGCTGAGGATGAAAGGGAACGATCAATGCATGCTGATGGCTGAGCTTGCAGAGGCAGAAACAACAGTCAGCCATGGAGAAAATCAAAAAGGGCTTGAGGCAAAATGGGGGAGAAAAACTGTTGGGTGAGATCAAGGCAACTGCAGGAAGGGGAGGATAGTCTCGATAGTCTCGGTTGTTTTGGAACAATTCATTTACTGCATACGCAAGAAAAAATGTGGAAAAGCTCAGACACCACCACCACACTTGCGTGTCCAAATGAAAAGGTCTTCGATAAAGTGGCTGGAATGTCTTGTGATATTATTCTGTGCTACGCAACATGATAAAATACATATTATGCTTTTATGTAACAGTTCTCACTAACATTTATTTACAATTAACCCAAAGCACATTTGTTCTTCAACCTTGACCTTCTCAGACAGGACTGTGAGGTTCATCTTCTGCCACCCACCCTGATCCATGATGCCCTGCTGCCATTAACATGAACCTAATCCGGCCTTTCATCCTACGGTGAAACCAGTAGCACGTACTGATTACACGTCAGTTTTAATTTAATGTACAGACTTACAGAGGCTGTCACCAAGATTAAATAACACTTCATACATAATATCTGATTATCTCTGCTCCATTATCACCATCATCATCTCTGAGAATGCTCACAGTCAAACAGAATAGAACTTGAAAGCAGTTTGTTGACAGGCTAAATCACAGCATGCTAATCATGTCATGCCACAGAGACCAACCTGTGTCTTGCGCTGGAAACTATGTGGTAATTGTTAATGGCTACATTTATGTGTTTTGTGTTCAGCGCGACGCCTTTGCCTCCCTTTGTGTTTGCTTGTTTAGTCGCACGCAGAACTATCGCGTAACTATTTGCTGATATGTGTCTGTTCGTTCTTAGTCCGAAGCAAACGCTTTCCACCCACCACCTCCTGATGGATCAGGTTAGAGATTTCACACTTGTGTTCAGAGGTGACACACTTAGACATAATCTTTTCTTCTTATTTAATTTCCCAGCTGATTCTCTCCCTGTCATTTTAGACCTAGCTGGAGACTGGTTTGGCTTCCGTAATCTTCTTCTTCCCCCACCCCCACCTCTCTACTTCAGCAAACCTCAAAATATCATAAGGAGATTATTTCATTCGTAATTGATTGAGTGGCTCCTCACCACAGACCAAGATACTTCAAAGTGTCAGAATTAAGACTTGGGGTGGGATGGCTGAGGCAGGGAGGGGTATGAAGAGCCAACTTGATACCACGAGGTTACTGCACTGGGGTCGGGCAGCTGAGCCTCTTTGGCTGGCAAATAAGAGCTGAGTCTGATCCTGTGATGGCAGCTAATTGGCTAAAGGGAAGACGTGTTGGTTTGTGAGGCATGTAGATGAGGCGTCCTGGTACTTACGACGAGGAACTTTATAAACTTCCATGACCTTCCTCTAAGTTGTTGGTGCATCATGGTGAGTCTTTCCTTTGACAGTTCAGCAGTAAAAGGAACCGTTAAGCGTTTAAGCAAGAGTTAAATGTGCAGTGTAGAGAGGCAGGTAAAGCAGCTATAACAGACCAATCTGTCAACTAGGACAAGTCATGGGTGGGTTTTCCTGCTCCTTCCTAGGCTTCATGAAACTAAACTTTTATGATAACTATGTCACGACTGAACCAGCAGAGCCGAGAATGATCAGTGTTCAAATAAGCAACAAAGCCTTCACCAGCATTATCAGTGGTCTCTGAGAGCGATCTACAGCTTTTATTCTTCTCTCACACTTTTAAAAGCTAGATTTTGGAGATCTCTAGCTTCCTGTGGGCTCCAAACCTGCTCACGCCTTCCATCAGTCTTTCACTATTTCTAAAGAGAGATGAGAAAGATGTCACTGACACTCCAGTATCAGGTTAAGCGTTATCTTTCCCCAGGTTATTCTAGTCTCCATTTCATATCTTTTCACCACAAATCAATCATGTCTGCCTAATTTTCTGCTTCTGCTTCTGCCTTCCTTTCTGTCCTGTCTATCTGTTACTTTTCCTTTTCTACCACCAACCCTTTGTCCTTCCGTCAGCCCACTCCTCACTATCAGTCCTGACCCAATGCTGATCTTAATCCTCTTACCTCACGGCTCCATTACCCACTTCAGCCATTTATGCATATACACCAAAGAAAGAGGGGCTCCTCTCTTTCTTCTCAAACCCCCAAAGCTCAGTCCTTCAATCTTCCCCAAATATAGATCCCCAAACCATTGCCTCATATACCATCTCTCATTGTATATGATTTCATTTTTAATCAAATGTGGATGTTTCTAAATCTGAGGAGACTATTTTATGGGGGGCAATGAAGCTTTAGAGGGTGGGGGTAAATTCTACTTACCCCTTTTCTTCTTCCAAGTCCTCACCCAAATTGAAAATGGCGTAAGTCAGTTCCCAGGCGGGTGTGGCCGAGCTGTGGGATTATCTCCTGTTTTGTCTTGTTTTAATCCCTAAATGCCATTTTTGGTCCCATCACTGCTGTGGGGAAATGCAAATATAATGCTGCACTCTTCATTTGCTGTATAGTAATTCACCATGTCACTGTTGACAACGTTAGTGAACAAGAAGTCGTCCTTCAGGCACTTTCTTTATCTGAAGGATGCTTTTTCATGCTCTGTAATTCATCATGTTAGTCGTTTTATGATCTCCTCCGTCTCTCCCCTTTATTTCTTTTCTAATTTACTGTTTCTCTCTCTCAAGGGAGAGATTAACCCCTAATCCCCTGATGTCCCATGGTTAATTGATATGATTTAACTATTACAAGGCCCTGGGTGGTTCCACATTGCTACCCCAGTGCTCTCTCTCTCTCTCTCCGCTGAGAACCACGACCTTTCCTCATTCCCCCTTGCAACCCTCCCCACATCTCCACTGCCAAGCCTCCTTTTCTCTGCCGCCTTTCTCCCATCTATCTCTTTCATCTCGCGTCTTGTTGTGCCTCCCCTTTCCTTCCTCCGTGTCTCTACTTTTGTTCGCCCTCTGACATCCCTCTCTCATGCTCCCGAGGGTCACCATTCAGCAGCAGTTAGCGGGGCACACTGGGAGTTTGTCTGCGCCATGAGACCAACAATTCATTTGAAAGACTTCATAGAGCCTTAAGTGCCCTGGGATGTCTTGCATTACATACTGTGTGTAATTTGAATTAAATAAAGTTAAGCTCTCCTCTACTCACCTTTTCTGTTCATTCATGTGAATCTAAGAGGAAATAAAGCTACACACAAATCATCAGAACAACATTTTGATTATTCCTATATGTTCATGTTTATGACTTTTGTTATTTAAAACATAATTAGCCTTCATTAAGGATACAGCCACAGTCCAACAAGAACTCCCCAGGACTAGACTCATACAGGGAAAAGGGTAAACGAATGTGCATCTCTGAGTGGATTATAACCAGAGCAGAGTGGAAAATCTAAGGATTTTTAGGCATTTCCCACAACAAATCCAGAGATTAGTGTGAATCTCTGTTGCTCATAATCTTCAAATCTTGTTTGTAAAATGTTGCCATGCAAATCCCCTTAAAACAACACTAAACAGTTTGATATTTTCCTTTTGTGCACATATTTAGTGTTTTGTTGTCACCCTGTTGATTCGTGAACATGTAATGATGAGTAACATGAGAAGCATCAAGCAGACACCAAACAAATGTATTAATTGGAAGTTTCTTGAGAAGACTAAAAGAAAATGGTTAATAAGTAAAGGAAACGCAGTAACTGCCATATTATCTATTGTCCATTAAAATTTATTACAGTATACATGTCTTTGTGCAGCACAAGGACTTGCTTCAAAGTTAGTTCATCAAAGCAACCTAATACCTGTTAAAACACCAAAACCAACACTTAGTCAATGTGCTGCTGACTCTGAACCACATCTGAGTATGTGTCTGTGGTGCAGGAGCGTTCATAAGCCTGTCTTACATTCCTCATATACATCCTTGTGGCCCTAAACCTGTGCAGAGTGTGTTGACTCTATTATCAGTCCGGTGCTGAAGTGTTACACCTCCACTGCAAATACGCAGCATATTATGAACTTCCTTTTGCTACGTGCCAAGATTCTCCTTCTGTCTGTCTCTGTCCTTGTCTTTCTTTCTTTCTTTCTTTCCTTCTACACAATGCTGTAATCGTGCACATCCACAAAAACACTTTGCTGCCTACCTGCATTGAAACCTGAGTGTGTGTTGGTGAAATCACTGTCATATTTCTCAGGCTGATGAAACATTCTGCCCCAACCTGAAAACATAATAAATAGAGGGCCACACTGTCTGCTCTGGGCTTTAGCAGGTATTTGTAATGTGATCATTCTTAAACCCACAGCCTCCTCTGATGCTTTTATCCTTGGCTCAGATCAGAACTTAAAGAATGTTAACGTGAAAAAGAAAACACTGCAACGCAAAGCACTGCATGCAACCAACATGCAAAACATAGGCTTGATATGAAAATCAAACCCTAAAGCACCTTTAAACCCGCCGCCTTTTACTGCTTTCAAAATGAAGCATCATGTAGTCAAGCACAGTGTCCGCTGAGGACTGGGTTGTGTTTCCTCCTGCGAGGTCTGTGTGGGTGTTGAGGCAACGTGTCATCAGAGGGATGAAGGTGTTTGCGGTGTGGAGTGCTAATGGGGGACAGCTAAGAGGGTGTTTGCCTGTGTGTATGTGTGTGTAGATTCGGGCTTGTGTGAGCGCAGTGCCCTGCCGTTTACCTTTTGGCTCACCTACATGTCAGCGTCCACTCGTCTTTCCTCACTCATCCTCCCGCCCTGCTACTCAGAGCCCCTGTAAGTCACCGAGGTATTTCCACGGCGGCGTGTGAGTGTTAATATTTACACTGAGCTCATGGCTGGATAGAGGAGCTTCCCCTGGTCAGCTGGCAGAACCACTCACGTTTACAACTCTGAATATAAAAACAGGATAAATAAAAATAAATTGAACATTTTAAAAGGAAATTATTCACCAATAGTCCAGTCGAACAAAGTCATATCATGATGTGTCTTAGGTTAGATATTCGCATTTGTCCATCTGCTTCTGGGAGTGTGTGAGTTTTCAGTGTTTATCTTTTCAAAGCGGCGTCTCCATGGAGCTGAGTTGTATCGGTCAAACCTTTGGGTCACAGGGTGATGAACCCTGGACAAACCTCCCAGCAGCCGAGACCCGGCCTGTCAGCAGCTGCACTGAAAAACACAGCCACATATAGAAGTAAGTAACTTGTTCTAAGCTGGAGAATATGTCACGATGTGCCTGACTGACTGTTGTTTGTTGGTATTTGTGTGGTTTTGCTCCTTATACTGGTCTAACTGGAATCACAAGGTGTGTAACGTTACACTCTTTCAGCTCTGTCTTGTGTTTGTGCCGTTGCTCTGCTATTTTAGCTGACTATCAGACTTTTAATTGGCCTCTGGCAACAATTTGACAGTCAATAGAGCAACGACCCTCATTAAACACCTATTTCACTTCCATTTGGTTTCAAGAGAAGGACAGAAAAAAAACAATCAGCAGAGTCTGACTGTTGATTGAGAACAATGATGATTTAGTTAAACTGAAAATCCAATCCCTCCTTCCCTCGGCCCTGCGATCAGCACAGAAAAACACCTTATCCAGTCGATTGTACAGAAAAAAAGCTGGCTCCTTTGCTTTATCCCCAAAGCAGGATAACGGCCTGCGTTAGGGGAATATCTACGCCTGCCAATTGCAGTAATGGCCCCTAATTCCAAATTAATTCAGTCTAAATGAACTGTCAGAGGGAGATTGATGTGTTGGAGCTGCTGTCTTGATGAGTGCTGTCGTGGGAGGGGGTGATTAGGCGCTGAGGCCCGCGTTGCTCTCCCACAGCCTGGGGGGAGATTGTTTTTTTATAGTAAGACTTCAGCAGTGGCAACACTGACTGTTTGAAGCCTGGTAAGGGGACATGTGGCCACCTGGGAACGTGAAGAGCAGTGGACATGGGGGCACATTTTCTGTTGGAACGGATGGGACACGATGATGTTATGGGGAAGGTTCCACTTGCTCCTAAAAGCTCAGAAATACCCAAAGAAGACCACCTCGTTTCAGTTACTTCCACAGTTCTGCAAATTTTAATTGTGCTTCTTCTGTAAATTGAATTCCAACCTCCTCCACAGCCAAAAGTTCCTTCAGCATATAGTTTCAGGCTGCCTCTATGAAGACAACCTTATTAATAGGCTCTCTTCAAAGTTAATTAGCTGTGGAAACGAGGCCAGGGGCACAGGCGTTTCTACCCCAGAGGACTTTGCTATCCCCGCTGATTCCTGGGCTAGGCTAATTATTTCCCAATAACCTTACTTACTGGCCATGCTCTCTCCTCTGGGCCTGAGCCTAACAAGCGTCACCCTGCGAGTCGAGAGGCTGTTCTGCTTGGAAGTTTTTAGACACCCGCTTCCCGCACACCCACCCGCCCAGAGATGATTTCCTTCTCTTCCTCCTTCTGAGAGGAAGCAAGTCTAGAAGCCGTCAGACCCCCAAACATGCGGAGGCGATAGGGTGGCGGCTTTCTGCTGTTTGATGTAGAAAATTAAATTCCTCCAAATTCGCCATTAACGCTATTACTTAAAGTATTGGACACACTCCTAAGTATCCCAATGGCATTATGTCTGCTGTCATTAATTTTGCCCTCCCCCGTAGCTCTTCCTGCAAATATCAATATCAGAAAAACCCTAAATAGTTAACCTTATTACTCTGGCTATTTATTTAGACTGTTTATTTACTTTCTTATTTATTTATTTTCTCACTCACACCCAAAGCAGAGCTCTCTGCTCCCATATACCACACACATGAATAAATATGGACCACATACATATTCTGAGGGCTGAAAAGCTGTTTATCGTGAACAGAGGGAACATCACAGGCTGAGAGGGGAGGTGGCTGAGCTATTAGAATAGATATTAGAATATATTAGAATATTGGAAATTAAATGCAAAGTTATGATCCTTTGACATACTTGGAGATGAAAGGCGAGAGAAACTAAGACTAACATTTAAGTTTGTAACCGTATGAAATAGCATTTTCCAGGTGAACGTCGTGATAATTATTGGACTATAGAATCTCATCATGTGTAATACACGTAAATAAAGTCAATCTGTAATGTGTTTTATAACAGTTTCTTCAGTATTTGTCCGGTTGCCTACTGTTTGTGTACCTAGTGTTTTTCTCGTGCTGCATTAATCCCCCTTTAAAGCCGTCCCCTTACAATCCTCACTAAGCACACAGCCTGAGGCCACTGCTCACAAGCTGCACTGTACTGTACATACACTAACAGGCTTCGCAGCACTAATCAGAGAAACATGTTTTTCTTCCTCAGTGATACAGATCATAACAGATTAAACCCGAGGTTTCTTCATAATAACTGAAGGATGCATGACAGGGATCTTTGGTAAGTTGGTTGTTTTGTTGAAAACTTGACACGCATCCAGCTTTAGATTCTGTTAATTCCGGACACTATGCGAAAAACACATCACACTTGTTTTATGGACAAATATACACTGGCCTTGAACACGACATGCTTTTCTGGCCACTACAAACATTTTTATCAACTCAAGCTTAAAATTGTCAGTCGAAGAGAAAAACACATGATGTCCACAACTCCAGCACATACAGTGTTGCTAATACCTGTGATGTACAATATGAGGCCATCTTTGTGCATATTTTCCATAATGTTTGTCTTGTCTCTTGTCTTGACACAAGCAACACTGCAGAGATAAATCAACATTACATTTTTTTAACATAAGTTAACATAGTACCGGTCTTTAAATGTGCTTGTTCTACTGGTACTGTTGTGTTTTAATATTTATTTAATACTGGTTTTCCAAATATGACTAGTTGTTCTGACTTTTAAACAGTAATACGTATTTGATTGATACGTCTGATTAAAAGTGCTAAGTGTGTGTTCAACACATTGTGCTGTTGGTAATGTAAGCCTTCCAAGAGTGGGGGCAGTAAAACCTCCAACATTAATCACCATTAACACTAAATTACCAACGTAAACTGAAGCTGATTGTAGGTTATAATCTTGGTGCTAAAATAGGGACCTTATCCTATTAATTATTATAAATAAAGGCTAACACCACTATATGAGAATTTACAGTAATCTCACGCTTTATAATCTGCTTTTGTTTGACAGTAAATACAAATCCAAGCATGAGTAAAACAAGTTAAAACTGTTCTGAAGGCATCACTGTCCACTTATAAATGGATTAAAACTATGCAGACCAGTAGACGTGTTTAGCAAATAAACAATTGTTGTTAATAATGAAAAAAAAAATTAAGTCAAAATAGGACATTACACAATCTCTTTTTTTTCATTGTCTATAATGTATTTCCACCAAAAGTTCCCCTTTGTCCTCCCATAATGCACCTGGGGCCATAACAGAACTCGAGCGTCTCATTTCCCTGATGGACCTCCGCTCTGCCTGACATCCCTGTCCACACACTCGTTAACAACTTTACTCCTCCGGTTGCCCCCGGCGATACGGTGGATGGATAGACGGCTCCAACGGCTCCTTGTCGAACACTCACTCCGTCTCTTTCCAAATCATCCCTCTTCCTCCGCCTCACGCACCCACACCAGTCACGTTCTCTTCCTCCACCGCTCTAAATGATCGCTCCACTCCGCCATTCGTCTTTGTGCTTGTTTTTTCCCCATTTGTTTGAGAACTGGGAGCTATTCCGCTTTAAGCTTGTTCTGATCAATACAGAGTGGGGCTTTCTGACTGCATACATCCTACACTTTGGCAGCTTAGCCTATCAATACTATTTAAATTCTCCTTATGGCCCCAAACAAGCTGTTGCATTATTTAGTAGTCATGTGGTCAATTGCACATTATCTACACAACATTAACAGCTAAATAGTGTTCCCGTGGAATGTGTCTAACAGTGCTCGCTGAGCAATGTCATGAGGAGCATCTAAGTCACGGGGGACAGTCGATAACGAGGGTTTAGTCTCTGAATCCAATGTGTTGGCCTGTTCCTAACTTATATGACATTTTCTAAATTCCGAGTAAGAGAGAAAAAGGATCTTTATGTAGAATACCTAAGAAAAGACACAGAGAACTATTAGACTAAACAACACACTGCTGCAAACAGCAGGCGCAACACTGTTATTTCTTACCATCTTAGTTTCCTCCGTGGCTCCTACAAAATGTAACAGCCTTGTTCACAAGCGAACGTGTAATGTGCTTCTAGATGCAGCAAAGAATGTGCTACAATAAAAGCCGGGTCTCATTTAGTGCGGAAATGTTTTCCCATCTCCTGAGTTGAAAGGGGAAATATTCATTAAGGAATAAATCAAATGAGCCATGACTGCGACAAGGTTGCAGTGGAAATTCAATTTGTATTCATAAACAGCCACAAGCAAGGAGGTGATAATTCAGAGTTGGGTTACCGAAGCTGTTTGTTACTTGTTATTTAAAAGACCTGTGTGTGTGTGTGTGTGTGTGTGTGTGTGTGTGTGTGTGTGTGTGTGTGTGTGTGTACAGTACTTCACATGTTTAGTGTTTGCTCCCGTCGGGCTGTGTGTGTGTGTGTTTATCCCCTCATAAAATAATGAACCCTCTGACTGTAGTGGTGATCATTTACAAGTGTTGTTTAAACTCTAAACTCAATCACACTAAACCAACACCAGAGCTAATGTTCTTTCATTAATGTAATGAAACCCGAGGTTTTTTGAAATGATTCTTCATTAATGACATAAACGGACACGTCCTCATCAAAACTGTCGCAAAACTGGTTTAAATTAAAATCTTTCACATGTGAAAGATTTGAATGTGGATGTTCATTAACAAACATAAACTGACGGTTTGTGTGAAACGAGCAGAGAGAGTTTATTTCATTTATCGCCGGGTGCAACATGCACATACACATCAGTTAATCAAATGACTGTGCATGACCACACAGACTCTTATTATATATATATTTATACACCTTTCTGCTTCTTCTGTTTAAAGGGAGCAGAGCACAAGTAAACAAAAGGTCCATTAATATATAACGTTTTACATGTAGTTGGTCAGGAGAGTCAGAGAAACCATATGAATATGTGTATGGGTAAATACTGTTGGTCCAGAACTTGTTACTTCTCACCCGCTTAGTTAAATCTTTATAAACAGCCAGAGCAGCTTCTCTTCTGTCAATGTGCCTGCTGGGAAAAATGAACAAACATATTTAGAGCGGAGAGAAAGGACGAGAGATGAGCGCTGAGAAGAGGATGAGTTCTCCACTGTGCTGGCGAGGCCGCCAAAATCCATTACCTAAGTGTTCTTTATCTTTTCCATATGCTTTTGTTGTCTAATCTATCTCTGCAAATCCTGGATTGAGAAAACAAACAAATGGATCAGTCCTGCCACTCGCTGCAAACACCACAGCGTCACACTGCAGCAGTGCTGCCCAGAGGCTGAGGGCAGAAGTGCAGCGATGAATGGATGGAGACGTACTGACAGATGGAGGAATTCAAGCACAGGAGGCAAAGTTGCTAATTCTGCTTCCTGTTCTGTCGGTTCCCCTTCTTTTGGACCTCGTGTTCCTGATCCCCTTGGTTTTCACTCCTCCCCTCGCCCCTGTCCCCCATCCCTGCTCTCTTCTTTTAAGGAGGATTGGAGTTGATTCCAGACAATCCACCCCAGTTCAGGAAGTGGAACGAGAGGGACTCAGGGAAATGCGGGATCATGGATGGACTTCCGAGGGGGAAAATCGCATCACAATAACACTGGGACTCTTACCAGATTTAAGCGAAGGGGTTTGGGGTTTATAAAGCCAAGATCTCTGGCTCGGTGCTAAACTTTCAGACTGGAGGGGGGAGGAGGGGGGTTAATGAACTGGGTTTGAGCCTTTGAAAGAAGACCCTCACAGGTTTCGAAGTTTTGCAAATACTCATACTTAACAAATTGACTGTTTATGGGTCTACTGCTGTGACTGCATACGTGTCAGAGGCCTTAACCAGCTGCCTATTTCATAAACCGGTGGTAGTTAATGTTTGAACATACGTATTCCTGTTGCTACAGTCCATAGTTGTTTTTCAGTGCATGCAATTGGTGTTTGCGTTACAACACATTCAGTCTAAAGCTACTTTTCCTAAATGTCCCATAAAAATCTAAAGTTTAAAAACACGACGTGGGTTTAACACAAGAGGTTCTCAGGTGCATGACATGAAAAAAAAAGTCTACAGATGTGCTTCTTTCTGTGTTTAATGTGTTTAATATTAGTTAACTGCAGACAAATGACGCGCTGGAGCACAGCCGCCACCGCTTCCTCCGTGCTCCCACCCTCCTCCGAGCCCCCATCGCGCTGCAGGCTAAACGAGCTAGCGATCAGTCCCACTCATTAGGCCCAGCAGCAGCATGCTGTGTGAACAAACATCCCTAATCACAGGCTCTTAAAGACTCCTAATGAGTCTCTGCTAATTAGGCCTCTCTCCCCTCGACAATCTTTTCTCTCTGTGCCCCACTCCGTCAGCCCGGCCTCATTTGTCTGCTATAGATTAGTGGACGCAGGGTGTGTATGTGTGGAACATTAGGCTAAATCAGGCTATTGAAAATCACCAGTAGTTAAAGTGAGGGTTTAGGATGGAAAGTCATTAATAATTAAAGATAAAGTTTGATGATGTTTAGATCTATTATCTTCTTTACATCCAAACATTTTCTGCCTCAGAACACACCTTCCTGTTCGCCTCTGCTGAGATCACTCACAAATCCTTTAATGAGATCCCAATACTTTAGACACATTTGTGCTTGGTACCAGTCCCTAAATATTCTATAACTTATCTCGGTGTGTTTACACTCTTTTTGTGTGTATTTTCTTTTATTCAAAATTCAAAAAAACATGGGACAGAATGTAATGATTTGCAAAAAGGGACAGAGGCAACAAGAGCCAAAAACAAAAGAGGAACATCATCAACATAAACGGCAAAGAGCATGTCATAAATGTTTAGGGAATCAGGAGGAACTTCTTTGTGCAAGGTGCAAATATGAAAGGCAATATCCTTCACGGTACAGCTTCATCCATTGCAAAACTCCAGAGACGGGTCCCAGACATTTACACAGTTGTTATAATGTCCCGACCTTTTTTTATGACCTTTATTACCTCTGGATTCACGAGACTTGCGAATCACTGTATTCGGTATTTAGATTTAACACAGCAGCTACACTTTTAATTCGGTTTTAAAAAGGGTAAGTTGTTAAATTCTGCACTTATGTAAATATGTTATCAGCATCTTTTTATAGTATAGTATGAAAACGACTGGTCCTTATATCTGTAGTGATTCATTTTCACAATGCTTATCTAGGTCATCAGCAGCTCTCCCTCCACAGAGTGAAGGCTTCCAGCAGCAGCAGACGCCATAACCCCCGGATTCACATTCAGACTGAACAATAGAAATCCTGGCCAGGAGACACCAGAGGAGAGACCTCATCATGTGACGACCTAAAGGAACCGAGAGAGAAAGCGAAACAGATCTCAGAGGATATGTTTGGAGATGAAGATGATTTGCTCAGGGCTGTCACTGACCACACACTAAATTGTTCCTTGTCCATCTAATATTTCATCATCCATTCATTTTTCTTTAGTTTTAATGTGTGTCTTAGGGCTTTACTAGGTAAAAGGCAGCAGAATTTACTCATCACTGATCCTGTGCCCTGAAAACAAACTTCAAGTTATTTTAACAATCTTACACATTTGACACACACACAACAAACTGTCAGCGGCTAAATAACACAGCTAATAACAAACGACTAATTATACTTACTAAACTTACTAAATGTGAAAATGATATTTGGAGTAACCCAGGAACATGTTTACTTTAAATCTCCTGGCAACAAGTGTCCATCTGCACCGTAGTGCTGTCAAAGCAGCGCAGCGTGACAGATTACAGATCAGCTGGTAGAGCAACAGTTGAATTTGTCACCTTGTGCAGCAGCGGATCAATGATAATTACCCGGCTGACATGAGTACAGTTATAACTTTACAGGATCAAGAAAAGGGGAAGAGAGAGATGAAGAAGGGAGGGACGAGGGCTCTGGGCCACACTTAGCTGTGAGCTGATCGATACTGTGTGAGATATGGCTGTGACCAGCCCCTGGGCTCGGCCTTAGAGCAGCTCAACAAGCCATTACTGCTGTCCTTCACACGCCAGAGCCACTGATTGTGTGTAGTAATGTGTGTGTGTGCCAAAGGAAATCCAGCTTGACTGCTCACACGTAAAATAACGTGCAGTCATCGCACCCTGAGACGACTGCTGAAAGTTAACCCTGGGATTTCGGCGCTAAGCTGTGCTAATCACCTCCAGGTTCTACATTTGTATGAAGCTGGTATTACATTAGTAAACTAAAGAAATATTTGGAATGTATCTAACTGACTCGTCACTGGTTTGTGCTTTGCGATGCTATGAAACGAAAGTGCCTCCCATACAGCATCCTGACGTTTTCATCCCACTTAGCTGCTGGTCCACACTAGCAGGAAGTTCATCATCATAGAGAGAGTCTGGATGGTGTCACATCATAACAAATTAGGCGGACAGGGCAACAGGGCAGCAGATTGGTACATTCATCACAGGAGAAATAGATCATGTCACTGTCTGTTACGTGGAGGCCTATCGTTTGGTGCTGTGGGCCTACGGACGGGGAGACCGATGGCACTAAATCAAGTACAACTGTAGGAAATGAGGCCTTCATGACACGTAATAGGTTTTATAAAGTGGATGATAAGTGTGTTTGAAGTATGTCAGGACAACCTCAGTGTGGCACTTTGATAAAATTCTGCTTTGATGCAAGAGGTGAGCAGAGGGATTTACGAGCGCTTATCCCATCGCAGCACACAAACGAGCGTGCGGATATGTTGGAGTGTATACAAGTGTTTTAATCTGGCTTTTGTGTCTGTCTAAATACATTCCTCTAGTTTGTGTACGCACCCATGCGAACCAAAAGCTGCTATCAGCATTCTCAAATCAAAGTCCATTACGGAGGCAATGTGGTTGCGCGTGTCCCTGTATCCTTTTGTAAAACACAACTGATAAATTCCCTTTTTGTAACCTCTGCAGGGTTCAGTGGCCACGTTCAATGAATGAGAGAGAACGAGACAGGGAGAGGAAGAGCGACAGGCAATCATTTCTGTGTGCGACCGGCAGAGCGGGTAGGCGAGCAGATGAAAGCCCATTTTCCTCTGATTAAGTCCTCTGAAAATATTCCATTTGTCAGTGCCACTGCAGCTGAGACAGGCCCTGGCCCGCACAGCCAGCCGACTGTATCTGTTGACTACGTAGCCGCCGCGATTTACATCGCTCACTGACAACATCATCATTTCCTCCTTTAATGTCCTCCTGCACTCCTGTCTATACGCCTCCTTCCCTCGCCTCCATCCCTCCTCTCCAGCCTTCCTCTTTGTCTCTCCACCCTCCTTCATTCCTCCTCTCTCATCCCATCCACGCTGCTCAGCGCCCGCCGCCCCTCTGCCCCCCAACAGCCTATTTTTGTTTGATCTGCCCTCATTGCAAGGTTGACTGCTACCAAAGAGGGCAGAGCAAAGAGGGACCTGGCTCTGTCTCCGTCATAGTCATTTTCAATGTCATAAATTTCAATTTCCAATCTCTCTGCTCCTTTTTTTCCTTGTTCTTCACTCCCCCCTTCCTCCTTCTCTCACAGCGTACCCATCATGGGAATTTGTCAGTTCTGTTTCTCTCTGTCTTTCCCTCCCATTCGTTCTGACTCCCTCTCTCCAAACACCTATTGGCTATTATCCTGTCTCATGTCTTCCCCAGACTTCTGCTACACAGAATGCAATTTTCCCCGGGCCGCATCTGTGATGAGATCCAAATGAAAGATCATTAATATTTTGTTCAAAAAGAAATGGAGTCGTGTCTCCTATTTTAAATATTGCTATTTCCCTCCCAGTACTCGCCTGCCATTGAGATGCTCCCTCTCACCTCCAAGCAGATGATCACATTTGTTCCTGTTCCTGCAGCCTCTCCCCCCCAGCTCTGATGAATGCGTATGTGTGCATGCGTATCTGTTGGTCTGTTAAAGCTTCGGAGGACCCAAAAGGCATAAAAAAGATATTTGCTCAGAAGGTCTTTAACTTGGAGACACTGACAGGAGCAGATGAAGCAGTTGTGATTGCTATTGTGTCAGAAAAGACGAAGTGGCACCATTAACCAAGCCGGGATATAAACAGGCAGAGAGGGGAGAGAAGTCAACTTTATCTAATGTCTGTTGATGGTTGATGAACAGGAGGCTGCAATCAGTTATGGCAACAATAGACACTTTATTTTGTTTGTTAAATTAATCACAATTCACATCATCTTTGGCTCCAGAACTTTTGAGCAGTTCCTATCAAAAGTAGCATTGATGCAACTAACTAAATCAAACTGGACTGTGGACTTCACGAAACCTTGGGCCCAGATAGATCTCCAGGCTGTACATCTGGATGCAGCGGTGGCCTGTGTTAACGCATAGTATGTAAAACGTTCCTGAACCTCTGTTCCTCCCGCAGAATTGAAAAGGAACCCGGAGTCTCTATTGGTTATCTTATTTATTTATATTCATATAAATGAATAATAATAAAATATTATTGAGTATTGAGGCTCTGATTCACTTCTCAACAATTCATGTCTCGGGTTTGCTTGATGAGTAAAAATAACCAATATCTAGTCTCTTAACCTTTTAATTCACAAATTTGGTTTAAATGAGCAAGTTTCAACAAGCTGCTTGTGGAGAAATCTGTCTCACCTGCTGTGGAAGCACCACAGATGTAGCAAACGCTTCCTGAATAAGCGAATCAAATGGAAGTTGATTTACTTTTCTGAAAAGTTGTTGACTGTGCAACAGCTTCACGTGAGTCTAAACCTGAGTTTAATGGGGCTTTAAAGGCAAACATTTGCAAATGAATGAATTTAATAGACAGAAAGATGGTTTTATTAGAAAATATGCACCAGAGAACAGAGAAACAATAAAGTTGTGAAATGTAATTTGGGAATTAATCAGCATTCATTAGCCCACGGGGCGTTTCCCCGTCGTCTCCCCGTCGCTTAATGTTCGGCCTCTCATCGAGGCAGCGTCGGTAGCCCGCTCACTGCTCACTGAAGCGTTGCCCATTCGCCTGCTGTCTCGGCAGCTCGCTCTCTAACCAAACTTTACCTCCTACCTGACACCCCCCCCCCCCCCTTCCCTCTGCTCATTAGCATCACATTAGCATTTCATTTGTATGGCTCCAATCTGATTCAGTTCAACCTGCTCTGCTTCTTACATCTTTCACATGTGGCCCTTAGTAGAACTTGGTTCCCCTTCATTTTGTGCATTGAGTTTTGATTGTGTGTTTTTTTTAGTACTGTCTCTTCCAGAGGACGTGTCAATGTACAACACACTGTACCAAAGTCTCTCCACCAGTTCAAACTATTTCCACGTCCCTTTGCTGAGAAAAAGTCTAAATTGCGACACCTGTAAGTTTCTTGGTTTATCGCGACATTTTATCATCAGCTGTGTGTAAAATATCACTACAAGGACAAACCTTCTGTACTCTATTGTATTATGACAATGTCAGTAACCTCACTTTTCATGCCAGTGAAGCTTGAATGGAGTCAAATTCATTCCAGTCTCCTGGCTGGATGGAAGCAGTAATTAGCCAGGTGAGCAGAGCGAGCCGAGGTCACTCACAGGCAATTAAGAAAGTGACAGCCCATCGTGCACGGTGACAGGCTGGGGCCTCACAGACACACACATATGCATACAGTCACAGAGGTACGAGCGTATGCACATCCATGTAACAGCCAGCTTTCCTAAAAGCCCTAAATCATCAGCCACCCTCATAGCTGGTTTACGTCCTTACCTGGAAACAAGAGTGGAACAAATGTGCAATCTGAGCGCATCAAGTCTGCCAGACGTCGAAATCTATAGCAGAGCAAGGGCTGGAAAAGTGAAGGTAACTTCACTACTTAAACAATGTTAAACTGGCATCTGGCAGCACTACTGTACAGCTGTGGTAGAAACAGTTAACATCAAGCTTTCAGTTTCTGTCCGCCACCACTTTTCTTGTAATGAAAGCACAATTGGACTGTATCAGTACTTGGACTTTGGCTGATGACGTTCCACAAAAGCACAAGTGGAGAATGAGAAATACCAGTGAGCGACATTTTTACACAGTGCAGTTACGTGTTTGTTTGTTTGTGGCCTTAACCCAAAGACAGGCGTTGTTTTCCCTTCGTCCCTCGCCTCCACGTCACCACCCAGCGCCAAACTCTCTGTGTGTGAGAGAGAGATAGTGTGAGGTAGAGGGATGTGGCGCCAGGCAGTTATAAATGGCCATCATTTCCCAAACCACTCTGTTCTCCATTGTAGAGCGCATGTCGCCGCAGGCTGGAGGGAGCTGATGTGTGTGTAGGAGGATGTAGAGGTGTGTGAGGGGGTAATAGAGGAAGTGAAGGGCTGCTAGTCCCAGAGGAAACGTGTCATGCTACAGAGAAGTGGAGACGCACCACTAGCCGGTCTGAAATAATCACGAGGAGCATAGTGAGAGATAACAGGGAATACATTCTGCATTTAAAAATAATACCACAAAGAGGTTTTCACTGTCAGGGTTACCTTTGTAGTGGAAGTACAGACAAAGTTAAAAAAAAAGAAACTCACTAAATCTCAACCACAGGATGCCCAGTGGGCCTCTCTTATATAGTAGGTTATTGATTATTGACAAAAAGTAAACATGTGTTATATGTTTTGTGTATTAAAGGTCACAGATATATTTACCAAATCATGATTTTCTGATTTGCAATCCTACAGAGGTATCGAATTGAGTTTATACATACTACAAACAAGTATTTAAAAACAATCAAATATCACTAAATACTGCATTTGTGTCGACAGTTCATTCTTTACCCTTATAATACTTGCCACACGAGCCTCTCATGTCCCAGCTGAACCTGAGGCTATAACAGTCTTTTGTTTCATACTTATCTCCGTCTTTTCCATCTCACACAAAACTCTTTAACTGTAAGTCTGTGCTCATTCTTATAACTAAGGAATCTTTTGTTAATGGTATTTGCTTTTCCTCTGGCAGTCGCCACGTTAAGGATTTAGGAGGAGCCTACATTATCTTCTTTCCTCGTGGAGTCTTAAAGCTCTTCTGTTACACTGTTTGTCCAACTGTTGTGATTAAATTGGTCTATCAGACGCATCTCTTTAGAGATAAAGACTTGTGGCCAGGTTCAGCCAGTGATTTAGATTTGTGTATGTGGAGCTACGATATAAACTCAATGACTTACTGTCTTCTTTTGCATAAGAAAGTTTCTGTCTTTTGTTTGTTTTTTCCCCAAAGCTCCACTTTGCTTTTGATTTATAAAATAAAACTCCCCTTCCTCTTCTTCTCTGACACTCAAGTACGTGTGTGTTAGTGGTTTCCTACTAAAACTCTTATAATGTGGCCACCACATTGTCCCCTTTGTTATTATAAGTAGAAACACTCCATTTTTCTGTCTCCTACCTAAAAAGAGGTTAGAAATCAAATGGTGAAAACAGCAGGGGACCCGCTGGGTGGGTACACAGTTTATTACTAATGCGTTCCACTTAGGCCTGTTTCATCCAGGGGGCTGGTTTGGTTTTCATACGAGAGACAGGTGAGGAAAACGGGAGAGTCAGTAGAGGAGGGGAACTGGCCGGTGTTTGACAGGAGACCTTTGTAAATCCCACACTCATCCATCATAAGTGGCATTTGTGCACTCTGAAGGCCTGATAATAGCCTTTTGCATTTTCACACTGCGCTTTGCCGCATGGATTTGATCGGGGGAGAGAGAGAAATACGGAGGAGAAGAGGTGAGGAAGGTGCGTTGGGGACTGCACATATATGCTGTGGTTTCATTCATTCTCTCGGTTTTTTTCAACTCCTCATCATAACACCCTCAGTCCTTCAAGGCTGCTTCCCTACATTTTGGAAAAATCACCCTCTGAATTGGAAAAGGGCCCTGGGGCCACAAGCACAGGGTCCGCGTTTCGTCTTTTTTTTTCTTCTTCTTCTTCTTCTTTGGATAATTGACTCCCGTTGCCTGGTAATTCATCGCTTGCATATGCCAGCTAATTCATCAGAAGAAGAGAAGCCGCCGACCTCGCAACCTTGCATGCCCCCTGAAAACACACATTTCATGTCTTAACACCTCTCACAGTGCTAAATCGCAAATATGCATGGCAACATAAAAACACACGCATACACCGCTCAGGGTTTAGTTGAGCCCCCCTCCACTACCTCCACCCAGCCGCCCCAGAAGAGCCAGGAGCTTGGAATGAGAGGAGGGAGCGAGCGGCAAGTTAGCGGATTGAAAAACCGGAGATGATAGATGGGCCGCATTGTGGCATTATGAATGAATTATACCTCCCAAATACCTTGAGCAGTGCAGACTGTCAGCCTGTATCTATACTAATCTGGGAGAAAATGTAGCTGTTTCCACATTAAAGAGGGCTGGCAAAGAACAGGCCGCAGAATTAATTGAGCAATCAGGCCATTAGAGAGAAACATCATACTGAGCCCTGTTTCTGATGTGCGAACATTCATCACTGCTGACCACGAGCCTGCTTCCATTTCTGTGTTTTTCTCCTCCACTTCCTCTCCTGTTCTCTCTAATGTGGCCCCATCTTCAAACAGATTAGGATTATTGTGACAAGACAAAGGTATCTTTTGTCTTTTTCCACAGTCATGTCAGCGCCTTGTGCATTTATCATGGTTGTCACGTGGTCTTAGGCTTTCAACTCGCCCACCCTGGTCCATTTTTGTCCCAGAGGTGGATCCATGTTAAATTGGCAAAGCAAGGTACATTACTGGAAAATATCCATAATCAATTTCAGGCTGGGCTGTATAAACATTTATTTGCATTTTTTCTCTTATAGTTCTCTTATAAGTTTGTTTTATACCGGTTTGTTATATGCTTATCAGGATTTAAATTATGTGATTTAGGATTTTCTGGAGAGGCTTAAAAAAGGTCAAATAAGCAATTTCATCAATTTTATAATTAACTAAAAGATATGTGTTTTTCAGTTCATTTCATTTTTTGGAGAGGTTTTGTCTTAAGGTTCTATTCAATGTACTTTTCGTAAAATATACAGTATATTTAATATTCCTGCTATATTATTATTATTATTAGTAGTAGTAGTAGAAGTAGTAATAGTAGTATTAAGGTTTTGTTATTTTGTAAAAAGACTTTTAAAGATTTATTTACTCTGTGTGAGTTATTTATACAATAATTGAATAACAGCAGAATCCAGGTGTAGGTGTTGCTTCCCTGAACATTTATTAATACACAGCAATAATCCATATTAATCAATATGTTTGCTTAAAATGCAGATTCAAAGTTATAATTAAGTATGTTTTTCAGCTTTCTCAACTTGTCCACTGCATATGTTTGCACTGTTAACACTAATGTGGCCTTTTATTACCACTAACTGGCGTCTTTTAAATTCTTGGGCATGTATATCTTTTATAACATCTAAAGCAGCACATGTGGTTAGAAAAGTTAAAACTGGTAAAGCAGCTCACATCCAAACACACTGTGGCGACCGTGTTCATAATAACATCTGTCCCCTCTAACCTACTACCTGGACGGGACAGAGTTGCTGCTCTAATGCCTGACATATACCCCCCTCTGGTGGGCAGATCACACCTGGGCCATCCTCTAAGAAGTAACAGCATCAGTAGTGATGTAGAAAGGAATGTGAGAGTATATTTACCTCCATGTGGCGTCTTTTGGTGTTTAAATTAAGACCCTTGACAGCCTGATGGTGAAAGGTCTGAAGAGAACGAAGCCGTCATCAACTTTCGATGCTCCCCACTGATGACCAGGAGGAAAAAGAAGAGGCCAGCATCATAGAACTGGGTAACCTAGATGTGCTTTGAGGGACTTTAAGGGACGGAGTCTCATAGAAGAGGTCATGTTGGGTTTCACTGTCTTAAAAGTAGGAGAGAAGAGGAAGGACAGGAAATAAGTCACAATGATGCCCGAAGACCCTCGGGTCCAAGTCGACAGTTGCCCCCTACAAAATCTTGGGACGGACAGGAAAAGAATTTGCGTGTATCTGTTCTTTTCTTTGAAATGTCTCCTCATGTTGCTCCCTTTGCTTTTCCTTACAGCCACACTGGAGCATCTGGCAGGATGACCGCTAGGACACATATACTGTAATGGAGCAGGTCCAGTGACTACAGCAAGTAGCCTTTGCATCCGGGAGGGCAGGCACCTTCAACAACACCATCTTCTTCATCAGGGCAATAGTGACCCCTGCTGGTGTGTCTAAGGTCTCTACAGCCTGAACGAATCACCTGAGATGATTGATGAGACACATTGTGGCTAGAGACAGTAATATGTAATGTTATCTTCCCATCCAAGAACATTTTTAAATAGCTCGAATTTGTCAGACACTGGGTAAATAGGGAGAAGCTCGATGTGCTTCTGTGAAATCCATAAAATACTGCTTCACACTGAATAAAAGGAAACTGGAAAAACTGGAAAAACTTACTCGTCTTCATTTTCTCCTTCTGCTTCTTATCGTTTACATGTTTTTTTTCTTCTTACACTATTTGCTTCTTTAAATAATCAATAGAGTATATACTGTAGTATAGTATATAGTAAGCTTATCTTCAAATGAACAACAAACTAATTGCACAAAGATCTGAACTTAGAGCTTTAACAAATGCACTAAAGAGAACGAGAAAGACATCGAAGCAGGATCCTCTGTGAGAGCTTTTACGCTCAGTCATGAACAGGGTCGTTTTATTCACACAGCATCTTCACACATGGAAATTGTAGAACACAGCCAAACTCCTTCAAACACATCCAGTCAAGCTTAAAAATATGAAGTATGCCCTGAAGGTGGCATCAGAGTAGAGGCAGCGCTGACACTAACATGAAGTGGAGACGTGACTACAGATGAGGTCGGGTCAGCTCTGAGCTCTTCTACAGCAGGAAACCTGAGGATGTCGCATGGGTTCAGACAGTTATAATGACTCAGGGTCATAGCGATGTCCTAACTCGTCTTATAGACCAAACTCTGTCCCTCTAATGTGTAATCTGATACTGTACATACTTTCATGTCTCCATCCAGATTAACAGGAATCACTTATTTGCTCTTAGAATATTAGTTTATGTTTGATAGAAATCCTTTGCTGTTTCCCCAAACATCATGATTCCTCATTGACAGTTGTTGACTTGGATTTACACTGATCTGAGCGTTCTCATTTCCTTTCTTATTCTGCTGGTGTATTCCTTAACGTTCTGTCAGTTAATTGGGTCAAACTGCGAAATGTGATTGTTTGTCAATAGAAAATCTAGAGTTAATATCATTTTAGCCGTGGGGTCATTTAGTTTACTGTAGTGTATAGTATGCAGTCACAGAATTAGGGGATGTAGTAACACTTCAAACAACAATTTAAAAAAATATTTAAATTCTCAGTTTTTCAAGTAACCACATGAACAAAGTCAAGCAACAAGCAGCTCACAAATACTGCGCTAAATAAATAAATCCACGTTTGACCGTTGTAAATATTGCAAACGCAACAGCACAACAAATATGTTTGACGCAAACATTGTGCAAAATGATTATGTTTTACATTCCTGTTGGGTTTTGACAACAGCCACCAGGAGGCAGCAGGTCAAACGTTTGGCAAACTTCCCTGTGTCTTTGTATGAATAATATGAATATTTCAGGTAATAAATCCATCACAGGGCCACGTGCAGACATAACACATATGCTAACAGTGCAGTGTGTCTGTAATAATATGTCTATTATTGTTATTATTTTGATCAGCTCATATTTATATAGTTGTGTATTATAGATAAACTATGCTCCTCTCACACAGTTGTGATAATAAACCTGCTTTGTGTGAACTCCCGTCTCTCTGACCTGCTTTCAGCAGGAACCATCAGGAGTCTTGGCTCCATCACTCCGTCCTTCTCGCGCCAGAACTTTGGATGTCGCGCGCGGTTTCGGTGGATTTTGGCACGCTCTGCAGCGGACCAATCAGAGAGCAGCTTTCCTGAGCAGCGTCCCGTTGCTATGCGGTTGTCCCGGGACCTGCTCCGTCCTGACCGGCAATGAGGGCGAGCGCTGCAGCTAATACTTCATCCATTACTCCATTAAACCCTCTGCGAAGACAAGTCACTTCTCGTAAGGTCCTATTTGAAAATGCTCTTTCGTTTTGATGTTAAGTTGTTTCTGAATACAAGCTATAAAAAACTGTGAGGTCATATTGGTTGTGTCTTTATGCATGAATCGAAGGAGCAAACTTTACGTTGTCGCTGTTTATAAGGATATTTTAGACAGACTTTAGATAAACTACAGGCGTGAATACGTGAGTTTTTGGCCAGAAGTTGGAAGCCAGCAGTCAGCTGCACTCACGGTGAAACCCAGTGTCTCGCCTGTTTCCGGGTTTCGGCCCAATCGCAGCTGAGAGCAGCAGACAAACATTAGCATACGACCAATCAGCGCGTGCATGCAAATGTTCGCCTGACTCGCTTTGTCCCGGACGGGTTTAATGTGAAGTTGCCAGATTTTCCTGTCAGTAGCAGCAAAGTGGAGCGAGGAGAAAGACGAGCGTCCCGCGGAGGAGAGACCCAGATAACTTATTTGATCAGAACCGACTTCTTTGCTCTAAGGCGGATTTGGATTTTATGTACAAAATGACATTTGAGGAACTAGGTGGAGATTATTCTCAAGAAAGGTAAATCACACGGATCATAACTTAGTCCAACGTAACGTCGATGCATAGTTGATGTCAGCGGTGACGGGTTATTGCTGTAATACACGTACTGGACTCTACGTGCAGCAGCTTTTACATGCGTTGACCCTTTGAAGAGTGATTGAAGTGGAGCCAGGCTCGTGTTGCGGTTTTAAACTTGTCGATAGTTCGCTTAACCAACGCTAACACAAACCACATATGACGATCTTATCCTTTGCTATAACTGCTGTGATGCAGAGGACTGAGAACCGGCTGCCTCGCTTGGATTACTGTCATACTTAGAGAACGGACGGTGGAAAGTTGTTCTGCCACAGCTCAAATGTTAACCATAGATTTTGTGTGTTCCAGGATGGATTCAGTGGCGAAAGCTTTAGAAGAGGTTCTCACCTCTGCGTTACCACAGGGCTGCATTACAGTCGGTGTGTACGAGGCTGCAAAGTCCTTAAATATGTAAGTACAACCTTAGCTGTGACTGAGTAAAGCAACCTGTAATGTTTACTTGTCAGACCTTTGTGTAGTGAGACGTGACAGTGTGTTCAAGTTCATGATTGCATTTCCTTCGTCTCCAGAGACCCTGACAATGTGGTTTTGTGCATCCTGGCTGCCGACGGAGAAGATGTGAAAGATGTGGCCCTGCAGATCCACTTCACCCTCATTCAGGCTTTCTGCTGTGAGAATGACATCAACATCCTCAGAATCAACAACACCCGGCGCCTGGCAGAAATACTGGGTGGAGGAGCAGGGGGCAAACAGAGTGGGGGTGAACCTATGGACCTGCACTGTGTCCTGGTCTCAGTAAGTAACTTATCTCAGAAATTCATTCTGTAGCTGCATGGATGTTGTTTTTGTGATTTTTGCACAGGATTATGCGGCATGTGCATGTGATTGAAACTCTTTCACAAGGGAGAACTTGCCAGTACTTGTTCTTGTGCGTGTCATAAACACCCTGACTCCACCCTAAACATTGCAAAGGAATTTGAGTATGAGGGAAATACCGTGTATGTGCTCACTGGCAACTAAATGTGTTTGTGAACGCATTTAAATCATTTTTTTAACAGGCTTGTCATTTGAAATTTTTTTTCAGAGCCCACACTCCACAACATGGAAGGACCCTGCCTTGAGTAAAGTGAACCGATTCTGCAGAGAGAGCCGCTGCATGGACCAGTGGGTGCCTATCATCAACCTGCCTGAGCGATGAACCCTGAGCTGCAGAACCCTGTGAAATGACTTTTATTTGCACAGGACGTGTGGCGTGGACCCTGATGGACACATTGCCACCCAGAGAACAAATTCCAAAGCACTGCTCATGAAGAAAAGTTTTGAAGGAAAAAAATATTCTCCTCTACGCGAGATGTATTTAAACGTTTAAAAAAAAGCAGGGGAATGGATTCCCACGTTTGATGGGACTGTTTGGGTCTGTTGGCCTTTGCAACCAAGATGAGATGGTGAGGCTTTTGTAGCGTCCTGAAGCAGGAAGTAGAAAGGCATGTGTGCTTTTCATCGTGAAGCTGGACACTGTACAGATGGATTATATCATGTATGTGTGAAGCCTCTGTGACGAGTGGGAGAAACCGGAACATGGAGCTGTTGAGTGGACCAAGGCGTCTGCCTCTCACTGCAGAAACAAAACACTTGTTGAAACACTGGATCTTTGCATTTTCAATGATCTGATTTAAACGGTTAATTCTGATGTTGCTGTTGTCTTAAATTAAAAAGGGAAGGGCTATACATGCAGTGAAGACATTGTGTGCATTCAGTGTTTCCTATGCCAGCTGGTGTTTTACCACAAAGTTAAAGTTAAATAGTTTTTGTTACAATTTTAAGTTATTTCTAATGATATTTAAGTGTATTTATGTTTCATTTTTTACAGTACTATTTTCCTAATCGGAATACACAACACATATGTATTGCTGTCAATAAAGACATTGTTTGGAAACAACAACAGCTACCATGATTTTTTTTAAATTTCTGGACATGTTGCTGAAAAGCTACTACGTGAACTTTAGCAGCTGCAGTTGTTAAAGAGGAGTCACGTGCAGATCACAGGGGTCGTGTAGGTCTCTGTGGCCTCAGTGCCATCTCTGAGCTGAAGGGAACAATAATCCTCACCACTCTCTGCACAGGCTTCTGCCTCTGTCAGCAGGAACACGTCTATTCATCCAAACAGGTTCCCTTTTCACCGATTCTCATTGATTTGTTGGAGAGTTTAGTTTGATTTTTCACCAGAAAGGAGCATGTGCGTTGTTAAAGAGGGCAAATCAACTTAAGATGCTTTTATTTTATGTCTTGTATTGCACAAAATATTTATGACATACAGCAGAAAGGTTTCATGTCATTCAAACAGCAAGGTCGTGTCAGATGCATTGCAGCTGATTCTCTTCTGCTTTATTAGGCTCATCGAAAAGCACATGACTTCCATGGAAAAAAGAAATTAAAGGCATGCAACGTGTCAAGCAAGACAGTCTGAAGCGCTCCCGGGACTCCCCCGCTACTTTCCAACTGTATCGAGCTCACAAACAAGTGATCTGTAGGGAGTTGAATGTCAGTGATGTCACTGGGCTGATGTAAGGCAAGCAGTCCCCACTGAAAGTGCAGAGTCATGATCACAAGAGCAGCGGAGGCAGAGGTTGTCCTAGACTTGCACAATCTGAGTGGACTCACGTGACAGTGCTTTAAAAATCTGAGGTAACACTAGTAGTAAAACATTTGTCACTAATGCTGTCTGATTGTCACCATTATTTTAAGGTCAGCCTGTGGAAGCCTCGTAAGTAAATGAAGATCACTTTTCTAGATTAGACATAAAGTACAATACAGGCTAAAACAGACAAAGTAGAAACAAGCCTTAAGTAAACACATAATACAGAGTAGGAAGTACACTGTTACAGTTCGGTGCCTCTCTGAAAAGGTGGGTGCTTTGAAAAATTTCCACTGAGTTCACAGATCCAGGCTCCAATGGGACAGAATTTCAAAGTTTAGCAGCTGCAATGTGAATCCGACAGCTAAAATCTGGCCAAAACTGGGTCATGCAGAACGACGGTGATCAAAGCACACCGGTTAATCAACAACACAATGACTTGTGGATTCGAAATGACCTGCTCAGTGTCCAGAGCTCGACCCAATTTAAAGGCTGTGGCGAGAGCTCGGCATAAGCAAATGAATCAACCTTGTTATAGGGAAGGATTTCCAAAATTCCTCCACAGTGATGTGAGTCTGATGAAGTCATACAGGAAAGGAAAACATACTCAGACACGATTCTTAGGAAGCAGGTTTAGTTTTTCATTCCGCATGTATTTTATGGTACGGTAAAAAAGCTTTCTGTCTGATGTCATGATTATAGGCCTGACAGTAAGTGCTACGATCTGATTACGGTCAAACCCAAAGAAGGAGGGATACTAAGTTTGGCACATGACTGGCTGAATCATATCCAGGTGGATTAGGGACGCTGTAGCGTATGAGGTCAAGATGTCCTCATATCACACACAGGCAGTAGTAATTAGTCCTGATGTCAAAGCTCTAGAAGCGTAGCGTAGTAAACGAACACACGGCATCATTAAAGTGTACCTGAAGTCTCACCCTGCCCTAGAAAGGCTCCGCCACCGTGTGAAAGGTTGCCTGTCGTGTGACCGTGTGGCTGACTGATGTAATGTGACATTGTTGTGATCCAGGGGAAAAGGTTATTTTAAGATCTGGACTGCAGAGAGCTTATATAAGTTCTGTGAAGCCAAAAGGCCGCGGCCTCTGCTACGCATTGTCGTGGCTGCACGCCGGGTGTGTGCAGGCTGAAGTTCAGGTGCAGGGTTTCCTTTGTGCTTTGAAAGCCGGGTTTGATATTCTGATAAATCCTTGTGTACTTTGAATTGTTACATACGGTGCAAACTAGACACATTGCTTCAGTCATACAGAACTGCATTATGCTCGGTCATAGGGTGAAAGATTAAGAACATACAGAACTCAGTGCAGCGCTCATGCTGGGAAGTTGAAGGTAAGATAATAAGGTCAGATTAAGGTAATAATATTGCAAAATAAAGTAAAAATCCAACATACGGAACAAGAGAGAGTATTGTCTTGGTTTTGATGCATTTATTCTTTGATCGGTCAGAAGAGAGTGTTTCACTTAACTTTCATAAGAAAGATCTCTGCAGGGCCCGTGAACATGATCTGTGCATTCTTGTAGAAACAGAACCAATAATCCAATTTAGAGTGGAGTTCACTTATTTACTGGCAGACTGTGCAAGTGACACCATGCTTTGTTTCGCTTTTTGCAATGTTGAGGTGCAGTTAAAAGTAAAGTACTTATTTCTGTAGATACAGTAAATACACACTAAGGTCTTACTACTTAGTTCACGGACTCTCTATCTTTTGCATGTGTCTCTATTAGCAGCCGGACCTGGCTCCATCAACCCACCAGCCTCACCCTCTCCCCCACATCAGCACATTCCTGCACACTGACACTGTAACTGCTAGGCACATGGTCAGTGAGCCAGCCTGCCAGACACATGCTTCTCTCTGACTCTCACATTTCTGCACAATGACACACTGGGATTTGTGGCTGTGCACCGATGGCCTTCAGGGGCATTCATGCACACAGAGGACATCCAGGCGGACGTGATCATATCTGAGCACTTCAGAATGTTCAGGAACACCTTAAGAGTTGGTTGGACAATAAAGGGAAGCTGTACCTTGCGGTTTTATCGACCTGTTTGCGCTGCTTGACCGTCAGCAGAGATGTTCTTCAGTCTACACAATGCAAATGCACCTGGTCCTCCCTGCAGCAACATCCCAAACAATAAGGGGCGATGAAAGTTAATTCATCATTTGACAATTTTCAGTGTGAGAATTGCCTGCTTCAGTATTTTCACAGAAAATATTGCATGTTTTTCCTATTGTGTGCAACACCAGCTGCGTTAGAAACAAGGTCAGAAAGACCCGAGTGGCCACCAACCAAGAATGAAAACAGACTCTCAGGCTAAGCAGGCATTTTCCCAAAATAGTTACTAGTTATGCTCCAAGAGAGGAAATCGGGGCTTGGTACCGCCTATATTTAGCTCTCTCGTGTTCTCTGGTGTCTGAGAGCAACGCTGAAGGTCTCTTCTCTCCCAAGTGAGCTATAAATACACAACTAATTAGAGGAAATGGCAGCAGATACACTGTGGGCAGATCTGTCAGACCAGGCTCCATCTGAACAATCATGTTTGTGTATCTCAGGATGGGTGGACGGCGATATCAAGATAGCAGTTACCATCGCACAGATATTACAGTTTTGACTGCTTCACTTTATTCATTTCATTTTTATCTTCATACAAAGGTTGGTATATTAAGACATTTATCAAAATCCAATTTTGACAGTTAAATTACAGTACTCTATCAGTGGTACATTAAGGCTGTTACAGAGTTGCTGACTGGACATAAATATGGCAGTGGTATCTGAAATCTTACAAACATTACAAACTGA
Organism: Macropodus opercularis; assembly: GCA_030770545.1. Lineage (NCBI taxonomy): Eukaryota > Metazoa > Chordata > Actinopteri > Anabantiformes > Osphronemidae > Macropodus > Macropodus opercularis. Next base: position 6,847,532 of record CM061105.1, read on the forward strand.
ATAATAACACGAGATCTTGCTGATTTCAAGACCTGAACGTATCCTTTGGAGAAGGCAACAATACCACAACAGCAGAACAGTGGAGCACCAGGTACATTGAGTGAAACACATATTAATTATTGTTTTGCTAGTAACACGTTGACAGGAACAGAACAGATGGCACATGTCACTTTCATCCCACAGATAAAAACATTTTATTGAGACATCTTTTATTTTCCTCTTCATTATACATTAGTAAGGCTTTAAGTGTAAGAACATTTCCATTTCTACCATCTATATTTTAGTGGATATCTTCCCACGAATCAGAACATGCCAGTCATGTTATATTGACGATTGAAGACCCTCTGGCACAAATGTTGTAATTGAGAAGGACATCGAGCTTTGAGCGCGGTTCTTGGGAGAGAGGTTATGTCATCAATGCACGCTACCATTTACACTTGTACCGACATCCCTTCACATTCGCTCATCTAGCACACGTGGCTGGGATCACAGTGTTGTTGGCCTGCTTTGTGTCATCAGCTTCCTAAAACTAAAGTACCGCAAAAAATGACCTCATCCATGCGCACAGTCAGATGTTCTTAAATGCAGTATTATTGGTTTGGCTTGGTCCCAAGATCTTTGTTTCAGATTGTCATCTGACAGCCATCTAACAGAGCCTCTGCTTTGCATTTTGCCTTTTAGCTACACTCACTCTGCATCTTGTGTTTACCGAAAGCATCGCATCACTCTGAGCAAAAGATGACGTTGGATTAAGGACCCAAACACACATTAAATCAGCTAAAGGCAACACTGTAGCGTGGTAATAACGCTGCACACAGCAGACAGGACAATGAAGGCTAAAATACCATGTGGATTGTCAGGGACCAGTCAGAGACACTGCAGCTGTGACAGGCTGCAGAATACTTGGAGTTGCTATAGTTTAACAGCAGACGACGCTGCCAAAATAAGGAAATTTCATAGTAACATTTAAGAACGTCAGTGATAGAAGCTGCACAAAAACTGTAAAATACTGATGGGAAAACTGTTTGTGATAGTGATCCATCTTAAAACTGATAAACGTGTTGGGGACTGGAGGAAACCTTGGCTGATGAGTCCACTTAAGGCAAAGCAGAGATGATAACAGTCGCTGCCCATTGGAGATAAAACTCTGCGCTGAACACAAGGACCTAATCTTCCACTGACTGTTCAAACATTTAAAAACTTCATGCAGTCAAAGTCCTGTTAGTGATCAGAGCTGAGACTGAACGGTGACGATCAAGTTACAGGCAACACTTCTTAGCTCATTACTAATAAATGGGGTTTAGGAAAAATCATGGTTGAATTGTTAAGAAATCAGGTGAACACATGGTAATGACACAATCACAGTCCACCCCTTACTCCTTCCAAACAAGAGAATTCAGCAACATTAATAAGCAAAAAAAAAGAGAAAAGAAACATAGATGCTAACTGTCAGCCACTACAATATAGTGCAAGGTTTTTTGTCCTTGAAGGGATTGTCTGAAGTGGGGATGCCCATAAGCAGAGGGTCATGTTTGGCGTTTTCATTGCAGTAGTTCATAAGGTCTGCACAAGCCTTGGACACCTACAGAGACAACGGAAGACAAGGTTGGATGTGGGATTAATGGTGGCCCGTGTTTGTTTAACTATACCTGACACTATCTTCCACATATTTGCTTAATTTTGCCAAAAGTCTTTTACTAAAAGTGACTGTGTTGTACCTTTATCCTCTCAATGCTCGCCTCTAATTTCAGCTGCTGCACCAGCCGCCGGGTGTGGTTGATGCTATTGGAACTGTGAGCCTTTGAAGACATCCTGGACAACGCAACACTGCAAAGAAGAGGGAAGAGATGAGCAGCTGATGCAGTCGGTTCTGCATCGGAAGTAAACATGTCATAAGGGTCATATGCACATTTGGACGAATGATGTAAAGACAATGCAAACAACTGCAAGCTCGTCCAACCCGTGAACGTCCTTCAGGCCCACATTGGTTTCAGATTACAGGAAGAACTTGGCTGCGATGATGCCAGAACACAGAGCAGCTACACACAAAACCCCTCTAGTGTATGAGATGAGACAGAACAAACAAGTAGGGTCGGTTACTAAGAACAACATGCGCCACACTGAATGTCCTGTAACCACTGCAGATGTTGGCTGCATAAGGGTCAACAACCCCCCTTCCACACTTCCCCTTCTTTGACAGGGTTGTTCCGACAACTGACGTCCTCACCAGATTATTTTATCTGGCTGTGCACAAACACACCTGAGGCCCACCCATGCATATAATCAATATAAATAAATTCAGACTGTGTATATAAACCACAACAACATAATAATGAAAGACAATCACTGCACTGGTTGATATCCGTGTTCAAACAAATAGCAACAGAGATGTAATGATGTCTGATGAAGTGTTGCGATTGTTGGACAGGCTACACTGACTTGTTTCCACTCCCTTGTAATCATTTACAGACTGGATGGGAACAGGTCTGGACACAGTCTTATACTGTCCATGTGGGCACTGGCTCACCCAGACACTGGTGGTTTTCTCTTCCTCACTATTTACAATATACACAGGCCTTGTTGTGACACACCTCACTTCCACCAAAACCTTCTCAGTAGGAAACAGGAAGCAGCAACTACAGTTTCTCAGAAATGTATTGAAGAATTTGAGAAATTCAGATGAAGAAATGTGCTCTGCAGGATTTGGGGTTTATGTAATAAATGAAAGTAAAATTTCTACTACATGCTGTGTGTGATCAACAGTTGTTCCATTTGCAGATCGATAATGATTTCTTTAAGAAATTATTATTCAGTGTATTTCAGCATGTAAATTCTCCAAAAGCTTTTATTGTGTACTAAAGGCACAGAGTAATCAGACGTGGGTCTGTAAATGAAACAGATCATACAGGAAGGTGCAGTAAATGTTGAGACTGGCACACATGAACAAACTTTAAAGCCATAAACAACCATAAAACCAGGTTTTTTTTATGTGTATTTGTTTTGTTCGACCCTTGTGTAGCATGGTGACCCTCAACACAGCCTGTGATCTTGGAGCCGGATCACGTGGCTCATTTAATTTGATCAGTAACAAAGAGCAAAGGAGGAATAGAGACAAAATATGGAAAGGAGAAAGGAAGGGAAATCTGTTAGGAGGATGCTGATTAGGGAGTTTTATTCCCATCTGACGAAGTAATCACTCCAAAGAAAACACAGGCAGCCATGACTCAAACGGTGCTGGTGGAATAAAACTGACACATGAAAGGGTTATGCACTACAATGTAATGTGAACAATAATCCTAAAGAATCATTTGCAGCTTAGTCACAAAGGCGAGGTGAGAGAAAAAAATCCTTTCATCCATACGTGATGAGTGACTGCATTCTTTTCTACAGGATGGGGGACGTCTTAGAGTATATACACATGTATGCAGGCTCAGCACAGTTTGCGTCTCCAACAAACTGCAGGGACGTTTTAAAGGCTGGAACAGTCGATGGATACGTTTTAATCTACACATTCTTCAGACGTTTTTCTACCATAAAATGTAATATGACCATAAAATGTTTATGACTCTATATATATATAAAAATCCAAAAGCTACGACTATTACTTCCAGCAATAATGTCAGTAACAAGTAATGGCCTCAATGACTTCATGAGCTGACAGTACAACTAATCTTTTATGGCAATCATTCAACTAGAACACAGCTTAGTCACCAAGTTCTTTGCACCTGCCTTCCCTACAGGAGGCAACTCTGCTGCCAAATAAAGACTTCTGGTGCTTCCAAGCAAACCAGATTGCATAGTTTATAAATTGTGCAATATGCAAACATGGTACAGAAGCTGTGATCAAGTATAACAATGACCGAACAGATAACAGGAGAAATGCAAACAGGCTTCACACGACAGGGCTGCAGTCAGTGCTTCACCTGACCAACGCTGTCCACTAGGTGTAAGATGAGGGCATTCACCGGCCAGTAACCCGAGACTTGAATTAAACCCAGACACTTTAGCAGCTACGTCACCGAGTAGCGCTGCAGAGCTAACAGCGCTGTTGTTAGCGAGGGATAACTGCAAGCAGCTTGAATGACAGGCGTGACGGTACATCAGGCCTCTGTCCTGCTGAAGTGCCCTTGAGCGAGACACAGGAGACACTTGACGCCCAAGGAGGCTGCACAACCAGCCCGGTGGGAGCCACATGACAGGGTTCGCTGAGACACAGTCATTTTTTACAGGGGCGTGAACTTTACTTTACATCTCATGAATCTACTACTACTACTACAACTAACCTTTCACGTTATGCTCTATGTCGCACGTCGCATCATTATGTGGACAACGCTCTGCATTGAGCCGCATGTCACGAACGTAGGGAAACGATTTGCATGAAGGGAACACAAACAAACACAAAACAAACAACGTGCCACGGAACGAGGGTTCCTGACCGGCTGAGTAAGTGGTGAGACGCGCAGGCGAAATGAAGATACAGGCTCATCTGTCACCTGAGGTCAAGTAGAAAGAGTTGATCCAATATTCTGCTGCACCAAAGGATCCGTTCATGCAACATGTCTAGTGCGACAGAGAGGCTGATCTTAAATGCGTTACTGTCAAACTGAGCAGCCCCTGTGATGTGATGCCAGCTTCTGCCAGCACCACTGGTCTGCATGGGGGGCATTAATGTGTGTGTGTGTGGCATATACACAGCAAAAAAAAAAAAAAAAGTTACCTCCAAAGATCAGAAAAAGAGCCCACCCTATCACTATGCACACATACATAAGCTGCAGCGGGGACCACCTACTGCAGGACCCTGCACACGAACACACCCGCACACATGCCATTCATTAGCCCCGTGTTCAAAGTGTACAGAACAGGGAGCCATTATGAGTCAGTGCCATTAACACGCACACACTCAGAGATGAAAACCGGCGCGTCTCCGTGTGTTTCTTTCACTGCTACTTTACTGCAAGTCAAACCCAAGGAAAACTCTTAAATTTGCTGCTGACGAACACAAACGGCATCCATTAAAGGCTAAAAGAAGCCTCGGCCCTGTCAGCTGTACAGTACGTGTGGTCCCTTCACTGAGTGTCTGGGGCTTTTCAGACTACAGACACTTTTGTAATAAAGCAGCCTGACTGGAAATAAACACATTTAGTGCTAAAGTACCAGTTGTACTTTCAAGTTGACTGACATAAGGTGAAGACGGGCAGGCAAGGATCATGGTTCCACATCCAAAGCCTTCCATTAAGATCCCCTCAAAATAACAGATGAGTCATTTCCCCCCTCCCTTCTACAATTAGTAGGACTATAAAAATACAGTTAGCATTCATACTCCAGTTTAGGGGGAGCTTTTAGAAAGAAGCCCTCTGTGGATCTTCACAGTTATGGGTAACTGTGGGTCTCAGAGGAGCTGATGCACAAGCCTCGCGATTGCAGAACCAGTACCAGGGGAATACTGTTAATTCAAATGTCTGCAAACAATGTGCATGCATTTGTTTCTCACAGGCAGGAAAAGCATCTTCCAGCACGAACTTGCTTTGTAATTGGTGTCTGGGCAAATGTTCCTAAAGTCTATGACTAGTTTGAACTATTCATAAAACAAAATCCCTTTTTTGGGTTTGCTGTCTTATAGTGTTGCAGGTTATGAGGCAAGTCAATAAGATAATAACAGCTGAAAATCCAAACCTGGTCAAAGTTGACGTCTCATAGCCTATAACACGCAGAGTGATCAAGTTAACAACGCCCCGAAATGCCTCCTCCCTGGCGTCTGTCTGACTTCATGCTCCAGCCGAGCCGTGAGGAACGGCGATATTTGGAGTCTAGACAGACGTCTGCAGCTTTGAACAAAAGACAGTTCAAAGACCTGGACCCCTGCCACAGACCAGTGGCAGGCTGTTCCTCCTTGTGTACCCGTGCACATGCATACACAAACCCTCGGTGTCTCTCTCATGTGCCCACACACTTTCTCTTTACAGGTACGAGATTCCCGTTCTGCAGACCGAGCTAAAACCAGTCAACACCTCTCCAACGGAATCAAAAACCGCCTTCACTAAACACACGACCCTGCACCTCAGACAGACGCTGATAAGATCACATCTGTGTGACTGTGCAGTTCCCTCCTGCTTTAATATAAACACTGTCCGGTTCTCACTTGGTTACTGTGCTTATCCAACTAAAAACTCTCTGTCATCAGTCCTCCTGCTGAGTAAAGTGCAACTGTGTTTACTGTATGAGCTTCTGCACGCCGAGCCTCCAGGTCTTCAACTGTAAAAGCGAACCGCCAGGACATGGTGTGGGCTCGTAGACTGTGAGAAGTAGAAGTAGAAGTAGTAGAGAAGAAGAAAAGTTAGTTGCGACTGTCATCAAGTTGATATAAGAATCAGAAAACAGATCTTGCAGAAACTGAGAGAGAGAGAGAGATCCACAATTTCAATACAGAGTATTAAATACAGTGATAAACTTAGTTGTAATAAGCAAACAGGACTATGATAAAGAAGTTGTGGCCCTCATTTCCAGTATGTGCAATGTAGTAAGAGCATCAGGTTTATCAACTGCAAACAAGTACAGTTTACACTGAAAGACGCTGAGGGGCACAAGGCGAGATCCTCAGAGCTGCAGGTATGGTCACGGAGATAAGCGCAGCTGGCAGGTCTCCACTTAGGACCCTGGCTGCACAAAGGGAATATTGGAAACTCAATGTTCTGCTTGTTTGCTATTGGTTGAGGCACTTCCATTATTCCAGTTTCACAGTTTCCAGGAATAGCAACCGGACTGTGCCAACGTTAATGCAAAGTGTCATGAGCTCTGTAACATCATGGAGACGTCTCAGGTTAACACTGATACAGTAGCTTCTCAGAGAAGTTATACCACTCAAAAAAAAAACCACAATCCAACGTAGTGCAACACAGTCACACAGTGTCTAGACAGACGACTAGACTGGGCTCATTTTGGCAGAATTTCCAAATTCATGCGTGATTACATGCAGTTCATTCCTGTCCAAATAACCGATATATACGAATCCTTGTTTCATGCTCAGACTCGTGGCTGACAAGTTTTGCTGCAGGACTCACAAGTCAACCCAGTTTACTGAGCAGTCGACAGGATGGTTGAAGGTGAGCACAGAGCAGGCCCAGTGGGCTAATCAGCGTCCCTCAACAGGATGATGTCCAGGACAGGACTGTATGAACACCACTGCACAAACATGTGTGTCAGAGGCTGCGACTGATAGCAGTGACAACACAAACACGCAGGCAAAATAGTACAACTTCTACCCAAGTGACCTCAAATGAGGCTGAACTGCACACACTTCACCCACTCATAACAAATAATGTTGTAGCAAGAGCTTGACTGCTAATCATTAAGAGGACTCGTTAGTGTGTTGGTCATATTTATTCTCCTGCTTTGCTAAATGAATGGCCCTCGGCTTCTTTTACGCTCACCAAGGAGCGAGAGACGGCTTCTGAGCTGCTGAGTAGCACCATAGCCAGGCATCTGCCGAGCTGTTATCCCACTGTTGTGATTGCAAATGATCAGTTGTGTAATCCTAAATGTGGGCACGGCGCAGTTTAAGTGTTAGGGAGAATGTAGCGTAAGTGCAGTGTAGGCAAGTGAAGACAGTAATGGATACCTGCAGCAGGTGTAGGGGAGGGGAAGCATGGGAACGACTAATATGAGACAGCTGGAGCTTTCATTTACACAAATCTATTAAACCAGCTTTGTAAAAGAAATAGGTTAAATTTAGATGATTAAAAACTCTTCCATGGTCTTTACCGGATAATAAAATAAATATGCATGTGTTCCGTTATCATTTATTACAAGCGAGCGGTAAACATACTGTATATAAACTCAGAACTATATGTACCTAGATGAGGTTTATTTTGCTTATGTATGTACCTGTAAAGCGAAGGTGATCAACATTCCATCATTGGAACAGCAGCAGTCAAACAGTTGTCCATACAGAATCTATTTCCAAAACACAGAGCAGCAGCCGGCGCTGATGTCATGGTGACGCTGACGTCTTGCGAATATTAGCTCAAGTCTTAAAGTTTGATGACATCAGTTCATATCATATTCACGCAGTGAGACGCTGAAGTGTTTTTTGAACTTTACCGTGTTTTGTCAAATTTGAGGAGGGAGGAGCGAGGAAGGCTGAGTAACCAAAAAGGCAACATCAATGACGAAAAACAAAGCCCCGTCTCTGTGTCACTGATCCAACAGTCAACTCGGCTCCTCGCATTCCTTCCACAGGAGAGGCCGGAGATAATGAGCTAATTATATAAAAGACTGTTGGTGCTTAGCAACTATTCAGACCCATGGATTTAGAAGCAGGATGGTAAACTTCAGGGAGCGTCACGCAAATAGACGCAGGGGCAGCCGGCTCCTCAGTGATATGTTTAGCAGCTAGAGTATGCACTAAAAATAGCAAGTCTGTGTTGTCGTTGGCTACAGTGGTTCCAACTCAACTCTACTCCCAGAAGTGGTATTAGTGAAACGAATGCCAACTGGACACCGTCCAGGTTAGTAAGGTCTCTGCAGTTTCCACTGAGGTGCCTACGAGCCTCTGCATCCCCAGTAAAGGCCATTATCAACCTCAGAGCAGCCCAAAACAAACAGAGGCCTGTGACAGATGATGCCCTTCAGACGTCACTACAGACGCACAGAGAGTGACATGTAAGAGACACGGGCGACCGGGGCGAGAGAGGCTGCCAGTCAGCGTGTCTGTGCTCTCCCCTTGCAAAACAAATAGGATTATTGTCAGAAAAACGGCACAAAAGGGGAGTTTGCTGGAAACCGATGCAGAGAAGCATGAATGTTGGGGCAGAGCTGCAGAAAAAGACGCGTAGCGACTGAGGGAGAGGAAGAGATAAGAGCCTGTGAGAGAGAGAGAGAGTCCAGCTGGAGAAAGCAAGCTGTGCAGCTGTGTGTATGTTGCATTTGGTCACTTGCCAAAACTGTGTGGTCAGCGACATAAAACTTAAAGCTATTGTAAATCAGTCCCACTCGCTTCTGAAAGCTACTATTCATGACGAAGGCAGGGAGACACTACACAATGGACCTCCATCTCTGGTCCGACACTGCCCTGCCTATATGGAACAATAAACAAACGTTTTCAGTCTTTCCAGCCTCCACCCCTGCGCTGGTTGGACTGCATGTATGTTGCTAATGCAGCAAAGGTGGAGGAACACAGTGGGCCAAAGGTCTGTAGCGTTATTGGATGGAGTCACACAAACCCTACTCCCTTAAACAACACAGCAATAATTGATAACGGCTTGGACGTCACACCGTATATTAGAAAATAACGCAAAGGTCATAAAGATGAGTTCGCTTTTAAAGTAAAGAGGAAATGGGATTAGTCAGGTTGCGACACAAACGTACATGGGAGGGGGGGCATGTGCAAAACCCCGTGGTGGCAGAAGGGTGTACGTCACATTAGCCTTTAGATTTACTGGTTGGTTATAATGCAGCGTTCACAAGTGATCACTTTAAACACCCACATCTGTGTCATAAACAAAGTAAAGTACAACAAGAACTATAAACACAGGTTTGGAGCCTGTAGCAGCTCCCAACCCTGTAGAACAGGACAAAGAGTTTACTGGTGGAAAAATACAGGCTGCACGATTTCCTCTGTCAGGAGGGGGAGAGAGGGGAGAGAGGACACAAAGAGAAAGTGAGAAAAACACAGAGGTTCCCATGCACAAGAAAACACCTCTATTTTCATACTGTGACGTTCCAAAGAATGTGCCACAAAAAGGAGAGAAAGCTGTGCAGGCACCTCTCACCGCGAGTCAGAAACACGTCACGGTCGAGACAGAAAATGACTAGAAACCCGGTTTTCAACTGTGAAGCTTTGCTGTGTGTGGCGCCACCAAACCTATTATTAGTATTACTCACTTATTACTTATTATTTTGGGGTTGTTACTGCTCACGAGGTAAGCGAAGAGGAACGGTGAGGAAGTGATGCAGAAGAATCTGATCACGACAATCTCAGGTTGAGACTAAAGGCTTTCTGAGGCATTTATGCAGAAAGAGGATTCAAATTAATTCCCAGCACCATCAATGCATCATATACATTTTGCTGAAGGAATTTTTCTTTGCAGATAAATGCATATAAAGAAACGGTCAAAGACGTTTCAGAGCACCCATTTCTCCTGTTGCATGAAACATTAGTCAATATTTTGCAGGCGCCTCATTAAATCAGTGGCTATGTGAGACGCGGTGCTTACTCCAGTGTGTCACTCCCAGGGTAATATTTGTCTACAGAGGGCGGACCTTTGTCCTCGCAGGTCAGGGTTCAGCCGGACAGCGTGGATATAGTTTTTCTTCTCAAGTTTAAGCAGTTTCTCTTACTTGCTGTTAATCTTATCTCTGCACTCAACTTAGACAAGTGAAAGATGAGACGTGGTCAAGCATCAGTCACTGAGAAAAGCCTAGACACCATAAATACGAAAGACATTAACTACTCGTCAGACGCAACAGCAGAACCTTCCACGACACTGGATCATTCTTGTGCTGCAGAGCTAAAAACTCTTCAGCAGGAAGCGACAGCGTGACGTTGGGAACAATGGCTCGTCTTTATCTACTGCACTGACTGCAGGACCCAGCGAGCCAAACTATCTGCAAATAAGACGGGACACTTCTGAACAAACAAGTACAAGAATGACAGGCATGTGAAGCATGCGAAGATCACTGCATGTGAAAGCTCATGACGAACTGCTTGAAGAGGAACACGTGGCTGCAAAGTCAGAAATAACAGTAGTGCTGACGCCTACTTTACACAGAAAAGTGAAAATCTTTATGCAGGGAAGCTCCATTAGAGTTTACATCTACCGACTGATTCCCGTGATGCCACGTTCCCACAATAAACTCCAATAATAAACGTCTAACGCAGCTGTTTGATTCCATGATGATGATGGGTTTTTATTTCTTCGATCGAGGCCAGTGAACTTCACGTGCTGAACAGTGCTCCTCGTGTTGATTCAACAGAAATGAAAACTGGGGAAAAGCATGAGATAATATCGTCACAGTACAAAACCCCAAGGAAACCCCCCCCCCCCCCCCCCCAAAAAAAAAAAACACATGAAACAAGCCTGACGTTGCACTTGAGACACACACTGTTACCACATGCTGCAGAAAATACCGCTCAAGCACTTTTGGTTTTGTTTTTTGTGCAGAGTTCCAAAGAGAAGGAAAGAGACAGTGAGAGAAGAGAAGTGGAAAATGAGCTTCACGATGACGAGACGTTGAAGGCATTACAACATTACAGGTTTTGCAGTTAAAACAAATCAAAGAGGCAGACACACTGACTTAGCCACAGCCAGACTGACTAACAAGCCCCCCTCTACGCAAACACAAAGGGGTCAGAGTTACTATTAATCAGGAGCCACATGAATGGCTGCTCCTCCCTCCAACCAGAGCGGCTCCGCTCAGTTTCAAAGACATGTCGGGTGGAGGAAGAGGCTCGCGCCGTGGGTCACTCCGAGGCCACTTCCTCTGCAGCCCACCCCGAATGGCTTCAAAAATGATGTTTGCCTCATCCTCATCCTCCCTCCGTCTCCGCTTACTTCCTCTCTTCATGCTATACCCTTTTCTCAGCACAAGGTCAACAGGTCCACCTGTCTCATCTGTGCAAGCAGTTGTAGAGGAAGCGTTTGTATGTGAGGCCTAACGGTATCGTGCAAATAAAGCCAGTTTAAAATATCAAAACTGATGAAAAAAAATGACACAGAAGGAGATAACAGCCCAATTTTCCCATAAAGATAGGAAACAGCTGTTTGTTAGTCCAGAGACACAACTGCACGAGGAGTCACAGTATAAACAAAATGGACAAAATGTGAGGCCTTCATCCACCAAGCACCAGAAAACAAGTACATGAATCACAGACAAACAAAGCCTGGAGAGCGTTGAAAGCGAATCAGTGCGTGAATCCTGCACCTGATTCCAGCGAAGGACGAGCAGCTAAGACTGAGGGTGAGGAGAAAGGCTGTGATTGTGCATCGCTTGAACACCTGTTTGAGACCGAGAAGCCAACTGAGGCGTCGGACAAAAACTGTGGGGCCCATAGCAACGTAAAGGGGTGCAGCACAGACACGCGTGTCAAGCCCTTTTCCACTTTCAGCACAGACACTGGCCTTTGTTTGGGACGCCAGCAAACTCTGAGGGAATCAAAGAATCCAGTAAAGTGACACAGTCCTTCCTGCACAGTCACACAAAGCTCCATCCATTCGCCGTTTGCACTAAATGCATTATGAATAATTCATGTATAGTTAGTGAAACACCAGTGGACAGGCGGTGTGTACAGTACATACCGTTCAGCTGTATTGTGCCCACTACACCTCAGAGGAAGTCGATACTACTCCTATTCTTCCTTACCTGCCTGACAGGAAACTGCTCTATGCTGGCTGGACTCTCCCCCTGGCAGGATATGCCCATATTTGGGCTGCCGTCTTCTGAAATCCTGTGCATGTCAGAGTAAACCACATACTACTGTATAAGCGAAGACCGTTTATGCCCTTTCAAAAGGTGTGTCTTCCTTTGAGTGGGAGTACTTCAAAGTACTTTGCCTGGTCCAAGGAGACCGAAACTGGAGCACAGGAAAGACCTGTACACACTAACCTGAACATGGGGTTTGATTGTTCTTTAATTGACGCGTGGATGCATTTGTAAATGTTTTAATACTGTTTGAACTGGGAAATCTAACAGCAATGTTTTATTAAACCTGTCAGATTCGAACGTGCATGTCTTTACACTCCCTTTTATGTGTTGCATGCTCAGTTTAGAAAGGTTTCAACGTGTTTGTTTAGCTTTTTGGAGACTTGTTTGGGTTTTAATATTACTGGAACTAATGTTATAATACAAGCCAAACCTCACAGACACACTAGTATCTATAGAGTGTGTGTAATCCAGACAGTAACATGATCTCCGGGGGTGGACGCACGCACACGATCGGAGCTGCAGAACAGGACGAATAACTGAAAACTGACTCTTAAAACACGCACTCGCACAGTCTCTGTCATGAGAATACACACAAACAAACTGGGCAAGTTTAATAAAGCCGGAGCTGGACCACCTGTCCGTGCCAAGGGGGCAGATGGTGCATGTGACAGAGGGCGAGATGAAGCAAAGCGAGGTGTCCGTCACCTGGTGGACAAGCTGCCTTTTACATCGTCATCGTATGGACGTGATGACGCTTTCAAATGTTAGATGATGTTCAGGAGTTGGCCCCAAAGTGCAGCAAAGCACCAAGCATCATTATCACTGTTACAGGAGGAGCACTGAACTTTTATCTTCACCCAGTTAGGAGAAACAAGGCAGAAGGAAGTTAGAGGGCGCCACCATGTGGACGAAATACAGCACTGCAAACACGTGAATGAAAGCAGGGTAGAAAGCAACATATTGGTTTGGTAATATGTTAAAATCTACTTTACTAAATTACTATATACTAATAAATATAAACTGCAACAATACAGAAACAAGCATGTAATATTTTGTCAAAATATCGTGATGACAATATTTACAACTTCATTGCTTATGTTTTTCTGACAAGCTGGCATCTGTCACAGAGACGAGCTGATCGAGAGAAGAAGAGATCACGTGCCCCTTCCCACCTCCTCAATACAGCAGGTGGAGGAGGGAGCAGCGAAGACGACAATGGGCCTAAACATAGGCCTCCTGATGTCATCGCTCTATAAATAACGTCTTCTCGCCGTGTTCCTCTCACTCATTTACTCGTGTCCACAGCCCTTATAAACAGAAACCCTGTTCGAGTTCTGCAGGTGATTTCTAAATACGAGCAAGTGTCTTTTTATACATATTTGAAAATGTCAAATCCAAAAGAAGGTGAAATATTTATGCAGCATTCAGTGTCTAATCAGCAGAATCAAGCTGTTCACATCAGACACAGTATGAACGTTTAGCTGTTCACTACATTTAATCGAATTGTTCAACTATTCAACAATTTCCACACAATAAAAGAAAAACACTGATTTTATTGGATTGTTTTCTGAAGAAAGACTTTTAAAGATCTGTGCACGTCTCCACGGGTGTGAGCTGACAACCATGATAAGAATCTCCAGAAAGACATCTATGTGTATTTATCTACTGTATAAGGTCTTGGGTTTTAAAATCAGCTTCAGACTGTTTGTGTTACAAATATAAGCCAACCCTTATCATGCACACCTGAAAAAATATAATACATAAACAACGTGCACGCAGACTGTACAGGCAGAGGAACAGAAACACTCATTGAATGTTTTGTATACGTTACACAAAAAACCTGAAGCGCTTACAAGAATATCCATTAGCTGCCTACATCTGACTGCTATGACTTAAATTATTCGCTTCTGCCTTTTGTTGTGTCACAACTTAGTTTTACTTCTTGTTCCAGGCATTTAAATATGTGTCCACACAGCAAAGCAAACTCAAAACTGGGTCTAACTATCAGGTTAATTAACCGACACATCTGCGACAAACACTTCCTGGTAACCACCTGTTAAGAACACAAAGTTCCTCGCGAACACCGACAGGCAGGAAGCTCCTCAGCTCATTAACTAACCTTGGCAGTTTGAGGGACAGTTGCAAATCTAAGCACAGATCGGTGTCTGTGAGGAACTTCAACCTTGGGCACAGTTTACACTCTAAACACACCTATCTTATCTGCTACCTGTCCTATCAGAACGGAGGATGCTGACGCCGTGTGCCAACATCAGACTGAGGCATCCTGGACACGCTGAACTAAAAACATTTGCGACACACGTGCTGAACAATAAATAAAGAATAAAAATGCCTGTGAACATTTTTCTCTCGTTCTGCATTAACCAAATGAATAAAACAATAAACAACGCAACACCAGCAAAAACTACAAAAAGGTGCATGATGGCTGCGTTTTGTTGAGCCAGGAATCATTCAGCCGGAAGGTTTAAATATGGATTATTGAGTACATCTAAAGCTAATGTGAGGCTTTAGATGGCTGAGGTTGTTAAACCAGTATCACTAATGCCAATGGTTGATTGATTTCGCTGTCTTCAGATACTGAAGGGTCCAAAAATTTATGTTAATGTATGGATGCATAGTTACAACCAGTTTTTCACATGAGCGCCTGGCAAATGTTTTAGATTCTGTGTTAGTCTTTGCTTTACGTCTTTACTGTCGGTTCGTCTGTTGGTTTGTTGCCATCTGTAAGACGCTGATTTGACCTCTTGGTTAATGTGCATGTGTAAAAGCACCCATCAACACCGTATTAAAGATTAAACTGTCAGGAAAGAGGTCGCAGAGACAAACAGAGTCACAATGATTAAACACAACGTTAAAAGTCTGAGCGTACTGATGAAGCTGTGCGGAATTAGTCATGATTCACGGTAGCCATGACAATACTTCCTGTTCGGCCTGGAGATTGTGTACATCTGACGCTGATATTAACCAATTACTACGAGCGCTAACCTGCCTTCCTTCCTGACTATCTGTGTCATCTCACCTTTGCCCTGAAACATTTCATCCTCTGTAGCTTCTAAAAGAGCAAAGAAAGCAAAAAAAAAAAAAAGATGTTTCTCTTTCTGAGTGAGTCTGTATTGAGCCAACAGTTCAGACTCTAGTCATGCTTGGTATTTCGTGAAAGCAAGTAATTCTGCAGCCGAACCAACAGATGGGTGTGACTGTGTATCCGCGAAGTCACCACCACCACTCCTCTCATTACATCTGCTCCTCGGTAGAGAGGAATTCAAGCACACCGGCCACAGTATGTCTTTAGGAGCCACGAATGTTCATTCACGCCTGAAAGTGCAGGGAGTCTAGCTTTTGTCAACGCATGTGCAGCTTTGTTAAACCCTTAAATTATTGTTAACACAATTAAATCTTCTTGCTTTGACCCTATTGATATCGTTAATGGTCGTCTATATCCTGTTACAGTGAAACAAATAATACCATGCACTAAATAATGTCCTATTTCTCTGCTGACGTCAAACGTCATCAGAGTCATGATCTTGTTCATTTCGACCACACTGTCCCTGACGGAAATAAAGGTTTGACACATGTATATGCTTTGTTTGGGTATTTATAAAAGTTCTCTGTCTGGCTTTGTTAATATTTAACAGTTGAGAACGTTGTTAAAAGAACATAAAAAAAACAGAGAAGCAGAAAAACATAGTCACAACACAGAACATGCTTAGAGCTGCAGATAATAATTACTAAGCCTAAGTACACACGGTTAACACAAGTACTGTACTTTGAGGTACTGAACTATTCATTAGCTTATGTTGTACGTGTTACTCCGCTACGATTCTGAGGACAACGTTGTACTTTCATTGTACAACCTTTGACAAATGTTCCTTTGACAGATTCTTTGTATTATCTAATAGAAATGTGTCTCATTTGCCATCATTTACTTTTGTCATTGATACTAACTAAAGATTAAAAAGCCAAACTTAGATGTTTGCTGTATGAAATTCTATTAATCCTTGAATCTGAGCACAAATTAAAGTTCAACAACACAATCACATTGTTCTTGACTAACTGAACTAAACTGCAAGATTCTATATTAACTATAGTGATAAATGTATTTACATATTATTTATATTATAAATTGTTTAATGTGTCAATTCGAACAATATACATGGGAGAAATATCACGGTACTCATTTAAACCTGTAGGAAACAAAAAGAACAAAGAGGGTGAACGTACTGATGCTAGAGACTGACTTGTCAGGGCTCGTCATACAAGCTGGTTTGAAACAGACAAAAACCGCAGAAATTTTCAACCGATGACTTGGTTTAAAGGTTCAGGCCAAGGTTAGGAAAGTGGTGGTTCAGGGTTACGGGTTAGAGGAAGCCTCCAGGAAATACATGCAAACCAGTGTTGCCTTGAGCTATAAAAACGAAGTGTTTGAGGGTGTGTGTTTGTGTAGCATATTGAGAAAATATGTGAATGACTCAGCCCAGTAAGGAAGCAGCAGGATCGCTCACATACACACGCCAGCTCCTACTGTACCTCAACCAACTGTTTACACTGTGGGGAATCCACACGCAACACAACGAGGAAACAGATCCTGGCTCAGAGAGAGACTCGCACAGTGGCCACCACGGGTGCATCCTGCATCAAACTGGCTCCTCGTCAGAAATTCACCGGCAGAGCCGTCGATCGAGTCGGGCTGCATTCTGTGTCTGCCTCTTCCAGAGATGCCTGTTAGCTGATTCGGTGTTGAACTGTGTGCGCCGCTCGCCACATGACCCCAACAGTTCCTCCATTGTTCCACGATATCAACTCAAAGGGCAGAGACAGAAGGAGGAGAAACCAATCAGTCGGCCCCTCGAGTTCAAGGAGTTGCTGAACCTTTTTCGTCAAATCCTCACAATAAGCATTACAGGACATTAGTCGCCTTTCCACCACGTAGCTCTCCCCTGCTAGTCAATTTACATGCATCACACATCATGTTACATCCTGCCAGCAATTCCAGCTACTCCTTCAACTCCACATTCAGATCATGCCACAAACTGGTAGAGTCGGTTCAGCCTCAGCATCTCTGTGCGCATTATAATAAACGGTAATCACCTATACATTCAACTGAGGGAAGGAACGTCTAAGGTACTTTAAATGCAAAGATTTTATCGTTACAGTCGAACAGTGTTGCTTCCAGAGAACTGCGTCATCCAGCCTCATGACCAGACCTGACAATATTAGACAAGGCAGCTGTTCATGGACGTCGTGATGTGTCTTTCTACTAAAACGAGGCTGTGTCTTGCCGCCTCCTGTGTATGTAGGCCATGAGTGCACTGATCAAGCTGGGTGTTGCTGCATATATAGTAAAACACAGACGCACGTTTAGTTGCACGTTGCTTCCTTCATGGTCGAACTCTGACAAACTTCCTCTCGGTCTGGAATCGGTCATAAATCTGTCCACTCTGTCAAAATAAAAGTTAGTGCACATCTCACCAAACCAAAGTCCCGTCACCGGAGCGAAGGCAGGAAGTGTGTGGTCCCGGCCTCCAGTGTGACCCACTCACGCTGATGGGCAGTGAGAGGAGGCTTTGATGGTGGTGAATGGGGTACTAATGAGTTGGCCTCATCAATGGCCGGTCTGTATTCTGTCCTCACTAATGGCCAGGGGACATCTACAGAGCTGCTGATGCTTCATGTAAACATCTCAGCCATCTCACCAGTTTGACCACGACGCTTCATGCTGGGAGGACACTGGTAATGATGCAAGGCTATTGCGCAACAGACGTGTCGGAAGTGACTGGTTTACGTGTCTCTCAGGAACCGTTCTTTCCAGAATAAGGCATTGTGTGGGGCCTGTGGGGTAAAACCAGGGCAGCGGGGCCTCGGCTAAAGCCATCACCTGTTGAACAGCAACTAACAAGCTGCAGTCGTGCAAAATTAAACACGGGCGAGTCTAAATAAACCACAAAGTGTTGCACAAACAGATGAAAGCTGTGAAAACCGGCAGCGGGGACGGTCACTGTGCTTCACGGCGGAGCAGCCTGGAACCAACTGTTGCCTCAGGTGAAGCGTCGCGTCGGCCGCTGATGAGCCGCTTCGTGGACCGGCGGCAGTCTTACCTGGCCCGGGTGCAGATCAGTCAGGTCTAGCGGCGTCTCCCTTCAGTGGAGCCGAACTGTATCCGCCAACAGACTGGGAGGAGACGTTTCCCTGCGCCGCGTCGCTCACGGAGCAAAGTCACTAACGTGTTTACACCGTGGACTGGAAAACCAGTCGATTCCTGCCGCTTTTCCAACTCCGCTAACGGTTGTGTTTAATGTTGAACTGTCATTTACTTTTTCCTTCCTTGCCTGCAAGACTAGTGTCCAGTCTTCCTTCCCTCTCCTCCTCTAGTTGGACGCTTCTCGACGACAGCCGAGCTTAGTCGACGACAGGCGGACCAGCCGAGGCGCTGGCGGATGTTCACCGCGTCAAGCTCGGCGCCGCTCAACACACCACTTCCGGATGAGGTTTTCACAATAAGACCCCGGGGTCACTCTCATCTGTGTGAGGAAAACAAGTCACCGACGCGCCACAAGCGATCAAAGGTAAAACCAGAGTTAGAACGTTAGTGTCGTGGACTAACGTCATATAATACATGTGTACATAAAACCGAATAACTCACAAATTAAACAAAACAGTCACGTGTACAACAATGTTTCTAAATACTTTGCAAAGCACAACATTCAAGTAGTAGCAGAGGAAAAGCTGCAGGTCCTTCAAACTGCTTTAAACGCTAAAGAAGGAACTTCCTGTCTCTCGCCAACTCTGTACTTAATACGACTGAGAAGAGGAAAATGGAAGTTTGTTGCTCTCCTATAAACCCAGCAGAGACGCACTGTTCAAACACAGCCTGCAGCTTTTTCATAGCTTTGCAAAAAAGAAAAACTCCTTTACATGGTTTACTTCTTTAATAAACGCCCAACCATGGACAATGTGTGTATATTATTTATATATAAAATAATGAGTCAGTATTTCAGAGCAAACAGTATAACAACATGTGAGGGTTTTTTTATCTAAATTAGAATAAAAGCGAACACCAGCTAAGAACCATGTGTAATGAGCTACAGTCAAGTTCCAACAACACTGACAGAAGGATACATAGTGTGTGAAGCCAAAAGCATTTTATAAAAAATAGATATCTACATTGTAACATGACACATGGACAGTATGCATTTATATATTTAATACATACCATTAATACGGTTTGTACACCTCCCCCAGTGACATAAAAGAGTGATAGCAGGACTCACATCATCTACGTTCTATCATAGAATATGTATACTGTATGAGACAGGCTAAGGCCGTAACTGAGCAGGTAATGAAGTATGATCAAACGGCAAATAAATCACCTCCACAGAACAATGGCCATCTTTGTCAGAGGATCAGGTCTTTACAAAGTGTTGAGCACAACCACACCAGACTTTGAAACAGGAGTGTGATCGTTGCTAAACAATTTTTGACTTACTTGCAGCTTTTCAGTACCTGATGGCTCGTGCTTAGTGTTGTTCAGCACACAACATAGTTTACACAAAGTATGAAACGCTGTAAACTGTGAAAATTGAACAATGAAACGAAAAGGAATGATAATATGAAAGGTGTTGATAATATTGAACTACACAACAGATACCACAGATATTTTGGGAACTGGGTGGCTTATAGCAACACAGCTGAAGGTTTGGTGGTGGGAAAAAGGGCAACTGCAGAGCGTGCAAAGTGGGCTGTCAATGCAGTTTCAGGACCAGGAAACCTAAAGGCAAAACTCCCATCAGTGGTGCAGTAGGTTAGTAACAATGACATCTACTCCTGAGCATCTTTGCCAGTCATCTTGTAGATCTCGGTGGGACCGTCACTGCGGCTAATGGTAGTAGTCAGTTGGATGTCCTCTCCACTATTTGCGCCTGCACCTGCACAAAAACAATAATACAACTTGAACAGAAACCAACGTTGAGGTCAGTCTCATTGTTTTCACACATTACTTGTGCCATCAGTCCATCAGGACTAATGAGCAGCAGTTCATTTTAACAGAGAGAAGGAGTTCTTCTATAAAACCAAGGACATGTATAAAAGGACTCCAGACTTTGGACCAAATATGTATTTTGTTCTTTGGGTTTGTGCCATCTCCATCTAATGCATCTCCACTTGATTTATCTGCAGTCGCTCAACCTGAATAATGTCAGCATGTCAGACACTGAATTAAAAGTAGAGAGTTGATCAAGTAACGCAACCACTCAAGCAGACACAGCTCCCATAAGGCTGGCCAATGCACTTTAAGGGAACTCCCAGAATTTCATACTTTGTTTTTCTCCCCGTGTCACCCGCATCAGGAGGTGGGTGGGTGCTTTTCAGTAATTGCTTATTCTTACATCACTGCTCCCTTTCCTTCACATTTGGAAGAAAGCCAAAGGTGGCCAACAACTCTTGGGCCAAAGAGACCCTTGTTTTCCTTACTTTTCTTTTCCCCTGGGAATCTGGGTCCTTCTCAATCACGAGCGCCCCCCCCCCTGCAAAGTAAACTTTGAATGAATAGGGGGATTTACAGCAGAGGATAGATCCTTGCCTCCTATTAGAATGAGCTGAGAGATCAATTAAATTTAACTTCTTAAATTGAATGCAATACATTGATGACAACAGTATGTAAAATTACAGTAATAATTATTAACTTTTTTCCCCCCTTTGTTTATATCCTAGACTGAAATGCTACAATAGCTTGTTTCCATGAGGAACCTGTCTCAACCCCTTTCTCTATTATACATGAACGGAATCATTTAGAACGGTCAAAAAGCAAGTGAAATATTTTGCACTGACCACTTGACTGCTCGTCTCCATAGCGTTTGTGAGAAGGTGCGTAAAGGAACATGATGGCAAAGACGTACAAGTTCCACATTCCATAAATGCCAGTGAAGAAGGCGCTGTTCACCTGCACCGTCTGTTCTCCCCATTGCCAGTGACCCTCATTAACCTGGGTAAAAAAAACCCAAGTTATTGTTTCATCCTTTGACCTAAGTAAAGAGCTCAAAGTCATTGTGACAAGAAAAAAATAAGTTTTGTTTTGTTTCTTTAGACACACCTGACTGATGATGAAAAAGATGACAGTCATGGCAGCACAGGCCAGAGTGACCAACATCAGGAACTTGAATCTGAAAATTAGACCCTGAAGAGTAATACATTGAAAGAGTTAGTAAGAAAGAAAGCAAATCAAACATTACATATAGTAAAGCAATACCCTTGCGTGTTTTACTTTACTACTAAAAATGTAAACAAGACACGAATCACACCTCATAATGCAGGCGTCTGGCATTGGACATTGCAGGCAGGGACGTCCTTTTACCACTGATATTGCGGAAGACTTGATAAACCATGAAGCAAAGGAAGAGGAAGTAGAGACACGCACATATTCCTGCCACAATTATGAATGCCATCTGAAACGCCAGTCAAAGGAATAACCAGCGAAATGAGGTGGCACATACAATAGCCACATGGGAGATGCGCTAAGCTTTTAAAACACATGTACAGCTTACAAGTGGGACAAGTTTTATATTTATACAACGCATCTACACGCATCTAAACAAGTCTTGCTTATATAACCTTAAAATACTTCTGTGCATTCTACTGCGGTAGTAGAAGTCTGTCTGCTGTGGGCCTTATAAAGATTTGATTACCCTTATTATAGACGCTGTACCAACTGTAACCACGGAGTCAGGGATGCATCACACTTCTCCTTTTAATGAGTGGCAGAAACAAGATCAAAGACCAAACAATAAAGTGACATCTTTAGCAGTTTACTCGAAGAGGTCCTTTTTAGCATCGAGCCTCTTTTTCTCAACAAACGAAA
Organism: Macropodus opercularis; assembly: GCA_030770545.1. Classification (NCBI taxonomy): domain Eukaryota; kingdom Metazoa; phylum Chordata; class Actinopteri; order Anabantiformes; family Osphronemidae; genus Macropodus; species Macropodus opercularis. The sequence goes on from CM061105.1 coordinate 6,869,820, forward strand.
CACACACCTGTGTGAGAACTTATTGATATAATCCACTCCCTACTTAAATCTGAAACGTCTCTGTAGCAAGTACATGAACGCATGCACAATCCCGAGACCCTAGGCAATGCTTTCACATATGGCATTCTTAAATTATTTCTCACATCACGTTCCAGTTCACGTGAGCCAAGCAGAACCTCTCACACACAAACTAACATTGCCACCACCAGAGACATGAATATGATCCAGCGATCAGCAACCATGACCATGTTTACGGGGCTTTAGAAGCTTGTCTCTTGTATAATGAATGCACAACATTTGTACAGACAAGCTGTTTAAAGCGCTTCTCTCTCTTTTTCGGTTACTGTCAAATAGTGTTTAAAGGATACTGCCAGCTCAGTTCCTACTTCAGATGCCCAGATGCTGTAGAAGGGATTTGTCAGCTGGACACCTCTGCTCATACAACAGAAAAACTATCGTTAGTTGTGTCCAAATTATATTATACTGCACCATAAAATATCGCTTTTAGGAACAGTTCTCTAGTTGTGAGTGAAGGAAATCAGACTCTCACCTCTCGCACATGTCAAAGATAAAGAGACAGAAGGAGCCAAAGACAATGGGTCCAACCTGCTTCCAATAAACTGACAAACGGTTCCTCTCCGTCTGGTCCTGAAAGACAAAACGTGGTGTTAAAAAAAACTGGCAGTGAGTCTAAACTGGTCCAGCTTTATTTATTGAGCAGTTACTGAATACTGGAATAATCAGAGATCACTTCAGAATATGGATTTTAAATAATAAATGAATTAAACGCAGTTAAGATCTGGACACCTGATATGCAATGTTAGGTGACATGACTAATTTCTCAATTTACACTAAAGTTCGGCATATACAAAGCATTAAGTTGTCTGTTTCTTATGGTTACCCCTCACAAAGACAAGACAAAAAAAAACATACATGATCTCAATACTTAAAAATTAAGGGGAAAAAATATAGAAAGTCAACGGTATATGTGCCAGTCTTACTGAATTCTGGTATGCCTCAATATATTATATATCTATCTATGTGGAATAAAGAGGGAAGTTTACATAGGCACTGAAGTGTCAGTTCCTTTTGTTGCTAAATGTGGGAACGAGGTTGGTGAGTCTGAATGTCAAATGTCTGAAATGTGTCAAGTACAATACCATGAGGTGCTCGCCACAGAAGATGATCCAAAAGGAGAGCAGCATGGAGTAGAAGATGCCCTGCCTGATGTCTCCAAAAAGCAGCATCCAGGTCCAGTTAAAGCCAATGGAAAACCACTCCACTGGGATGTTGATGAAAGTCATGGAAATGCCTAGAGCCAAAATTAACCTGTAGGAGCACAAAGAGCCTTAAAACTACAATCCTACATCATTATTACCTTTTTGAATTTAAAGACACACCATTGTGCCTTTTCTGGTGCACGTGTGTCAAATCCAGCAATGAATGGTGCGTTTAAATGTGCAATTAAATATTTTATATGCAGATGCCCGACGATGATGGAATAATTTAAATCAGTATTCAAAGCAGTACATTTCCTGTAGCATTAGCAATTGCTTTCAGATGTTTAAGATAAATGAATGAGGGCAAATACACATCTTTGTAATTAGAAAAGCAGTCTGGAAATTAAATTTAGGGCATCTTTCATAGACAAGGTTAACAAAGAGACTGGAGTGAATCATCCAAAGCAGACACAATCTGTGTTTACCACGATGCTCCACATGCAGAAGCGCACTCATTAGATAGGCTATTATTGATTAAATGGTCTGCTCCGCTATAAGAACACTGTGTCCTATACAGTTCTACCAAACTCACTACCTGATCAAATAGCCTCACTATTACAGCTAACCTCGCACGACCCCGAGGTCAGTCCAGATCAGTATCAATCGCTACGTTCCACACAAAGACGGGGCTGCCTTCCAAGCGTCTACAGCGGGTCCAAGCATGCTGCCCGTAGATGAAAGCATGATTATAAATATTCAAAATATGAGAGAAAGGAGAAAAAAAGTAAACAGTGACCTTGGTAAAACATTGGAAAACATTGGTACAAATTTGATTGTACTGATCGTAAGGCACTAAAAATTCCTCTCCTGATCGTCAGCAAAAAGTGAAACCACATTGGACTGGTATGCGGGGATACGCAGACATACCAGCATTATCTGTCTGTGTGAATGCATGTGCGTGTCTAAGATAAAGAGCAGAGTATGAAAACCAAACCAGGTTTAGCTGGATATTTTGTCATATGAAAGGAAGAAAAGCACAGGCATAACTAATATGCCTAATGAATAAAGTTGAATTAATATGAGTAATTAGGGGTTTTACATGAAAGGGCCTAATCCTTGCATTTGGTCTGTATCATTTATGCTTTAATCCCAACCACAACAAGTCACATTTGTATTTTTGCCTCTTCCAATTAAAAACAAAAAAAAAAAAACAAATGAAAATTAAGATGAGGGATGTTTAAAACGTAATACAGTAACTGATTTTATGAACCTCCCACTCAGTTCCCAGGCACATCTGTCCTCTTAGTTCAGAGGAAATGTGAGGTTTACCATTCTGACACCTTGGTGGACTAGCATGACAGGAGACGCTGGTAAAGCTTTTACAACATGAAAAAATCATCTCAACTCGTACTTCCTGAGAGCTTGCTGGTCATTTGGGAGTAAAAGCCACGAGCTGGAAAACACAGCTGACATTTGCTATGTGTGCGTGTTTCTGTGCATGTCGTGTCTCACTAGCTTGTGTGTGCGCAACATGTGGTGGTTGCGTGCTAGCTTGCAGATATTGTAACACATTTCACGCTTAGCCAGGTTCTTCCTCTGGTGCATAGCATCTTACTGATCTGTCTTCCCAACACAGCAGGAGGTTAGACAAACACCGGGGTCAAAGCATAGCTCTAACTTTCCACAGCATGGCATTCTAACTATCTGCTTCAGGCAAAACTATATCTATTTTGTGAATGAATGTTCACCCGCCCCCAACAAATTTTAGATTGTATCGCCGCTAAATAAATAGTGATGACATTTGACTTTTACAAAGGAAACCAAGCAAGAACAAACTTCTCATTTTCTTAGAGATGAACCCTACATAACCTTTCTCAAATGCCCTCAGTATCTTCTATCTACAGTTGCAAGAAAACGTATGTGAACCTTTTGGGATTACATGGATTTCTGCAGAAATTGGTCATAACTCTAGCCTTGACAATGACAATTTCTGGTTATCTTGGATTAGAGATTGGCTTAAACATGAAACAGCACCGATACAGATAAGGGAGCAGCCTTACTTCTCTAGCAGCACAGGAGGTCTGCTCATGAGGGTGATACGCCTCCAGTACCAGATCATGATGATGAGGATGCTGGGGGTGAGGAAGGTCTTCATGCCAAACCAAACTTTGGTGAACCCTCCATTCTGGTGGATGCTCTGGTGATAAAACAAATAGCACCAGGGTTGACTCTTTCTTATAGACACACAGCGATTAATAAACTTCATATTACTATTGAAGGCTGTGTGGGTTCAACTCTAACATTAAATCAGTAAAATGCTCTGAAGTCAGAATGAAAACTTACAACAAGACGAATGTCCTTAATTTCTCCAATCCCCACATTCTTCCTCTTGCCATCTTCAACAGGCAGGCGAATGTTGAGAAGATAGTACTTATGGGCCACGCTACCAACTTCCATGAAGGGCAGCACGTCACACTCATAGTAGCGTCCCTCATTCTCAATTGTCTGGACAGAACACGGCAGCACAAAAATGTACATATTAAAATGTCTAACCACATAAAAAGCCACAGCCTGCAGGTAAGTCAGGCCTCATAATTACAGCTCACTTTGCTGCATATCATATGTAAGAACCTGAAGTAAGAAAGTTAAAGTCTACATTGGCAAAATATTAACCATAACCATGTCAAAATGCTATGAATACTTGACACAAAATGTCTCTACACATGTCTAATGGCTTAACTCAAGAGTTGTTCTTCTAAAGATGAACTATAGTGAAGCACAGAAAGTGGCATTTGCCCACCTTGGAAGTGGTAAAGTTGCAGTTGAGCTTCCTCTCTTCAGAAGAGTGAGCCATCTCTGTCCACTCACTCAGTGTGTTGTCTCTGTAGGCCAGGCGTACGTCAATAGTGACCATAGCCCCATCCACTGAAAACATGAATTAGCACAGTCATGTTTTTTTAGATTGTTTAAACATTTATCCATGTATTCACTGAAACTCATATTTATTCCAAATTTTCAATCCTGCAAAAAAAAGATCATTTTCTAGCAAACATGTAAAAATTATTCTGAATGCACCGTTTTGAATGGACATTTGTTTTGAAGACACAGACCTACTGGCTGTCGCCTATTATCCCAGCGATGGGATTAAATGAAGTCCTGATGATGGACAGCCATGCCCTTCTAACTTCAAGTCCAGCAAACAGACTATGCAGCTAGCACCGAGACAGGGTTTTCACATGCTATATACTCAATCACAAATTTTGAAAGAACATTCAAATCATTCAATTGATTTAAAAGGCTGCCTTTTAAGATAAAGTTTTTTTTTTGTTTGTTTAAATAATTCTTTACTTTACTTGTAAGTTGGACCATGCCATCACAACTTAAAAATAAAATATTTTCTGCATGTAAACATTCAAATAGTGAAAAACCTTGAGGTGGCCCCTAACAGCCAAGCCCTGTGACTGCAGCAAAAACATCCAAAGCAAAGCTATTAAAACTGCATCTTTAGATCGCATTACAAAGCCAAGTGTTCTCTCCTCCAGCCCTCCAGAGTGTCTCTTGTGCTGTTATGAAACAAGCTGGATTGAACAGAAAGAAACCCAGTGGCCTGTGCTGTGAGAAAAAAAAATTGAAGCAGAGGGAAAGGGAACCAGACGAGAGCTGGCAGCCCAATGTCTCCAATGCCCTCCACTCTGTCCCATTGGTGGAGCCAGACGCCCGCAAACGTCGGCTCGCTTCATGCAAACATTCCTCTCCAGTCCAGTGGCCATTGCCACGGAAACTAAGCCTCCTCAACAGCTGTGTTATTGCTGGACCCTGGCCAACGAGTGCTTGATGATCGGGTGGAGTGGGGCAGGTGGGTGGAGTGGTTAATAAGAGCGACGCTCTTGTCTAGGATAAGTATTGTTCCACAGATAAGGTAGTCAAGGAAAAGGAATTTGTTATACAGTTGCAGAACAAATCCTGCCCACTCCTGGCACAGTATGAACTGCAGTCAGGATTTAAACAGACGACCCGACGCCATTTTGTTAAATGAGCCATCCAATATCTTTAGGTTTAGACATTGTACCATTATATCAGACGTGTCAGACAACAGAAAAAAGTTTTGCAATTTGGTGTTTGGTCTACTACTAGTCTTTCTATCCCCAGTATCAATTAAACAAAGTTTAATTATACCCTAGACCAACAACAGTGGTGCAGGACAGCTGAATTAATGCTAATAATTAGATGTAAATGAATGGGTTCTGCTGCACTTCCTGGTCAGCGCTATTTTCAGCATCTACAGTGCTCTGCTCCCTTTACATTCACATGTTCACAGGAAGATCAAAATGAGTTTCCAGCATCTGGCTGAAAGACCCATCTGTGGTCCAAGCTGACTCACTGACTCGCCTGTCTGGCAGCCAGGCAGTAAACAACCCACAGCCCCCTAACACATTTCCAAGGCCACGAATCTGAGCACACAAAAGATGTTGATGAGTTTGCCACCATTGTAACAGGACAGTCCTGTGACAACTGTTTGGACAAGTCGGACCAAAAAGGCTGGGTCATAGATTTGAGAAGGCCCCTTCATCATTAGTCTTACTTTTGCAGAAATGAGAAACAAAGCTTAAGGTGCACATGTGAGACAAGACATTTCAGAGGTTGTTCAGAAGTGCTTACATTTCTGTGTACAGCTTATAAATTCCATAAGATGAATTTCCAACACATCACGTCACTAATTACACAATCAAATCTGTTCTATCCAAGGATCCAAACCTCCAATGTTCATAATAAAAAGGTTCTCTTTCTTTTTCTGCTTCCTCACAAGCATTGATACGCATCCACTTACACTCTACAAAACGTTGTTTGACACTGGGTGGAGCTGTGAAATGATTAACTGCTGGTGTGTTGACATCCTATACACACACACACACACACACACACACACACACACACACACCACCAGAAACCAAGGGGCCATATGACACTAAACCTACTAAAAGGTAGCGTCCTGGCCAAAAACGTGAGCCAATATTTGATATTCTAGATAGATTTGGTTCTTCAAAGATTTAGTATTACTGAAGCATTTAAGATTATTTTGGTTTGAATGGTCCTTTGGTAGAGGTTATAGCACCATATAATGGAATGTCCTTATCCATTAATCTGCATCACTGTCTAAACAATTCACAGAATTCCAGCAACATTGTACCCAAAAAAATTTAGTTTTTTTCCTGATCTGTGCAAATCTGTCACGATGTTAACATTTAAATTACATTTATATGACTTTGTAATTTCCAAATACAGAATTTATTACACCTAAAAACTGAAATCTACTAGACAGGGATGATATCTTATATAAAATACATATGCCGGTTAGTTTTAGAACTGGTTAATGAAAAATTCATTAACTAGAACCGGGTCCAGATTACCTCCCTCCTATATCTTCATTGCCCAGGGGTGTCTAACAAGCCCCCTACAAAAAACCCTGAGGGTCCACCGCTATAGAGAACAAGCAGCAGGACATCCATCATTGTTTGCTGCCCATCGGTGTAATAGAAATCCAATCTCCTGAAAAAGACACATTCCTGAGAGTTCCTCAAGCATTGACCATGAAAACCTGAAAAAAAAAAAACAGGACACCGACCTGCCAGATAGATACTATAAAAAGGTACACAGCCACAGCTAACGTTTGATCAGTTCTGTACTTGAAAGTGAGACACTAATAAAATAACAAAGAAAAAATTACACAGAAAATTTGTTCTTTAACATCTAAATTGTAAGACAGTATGCGTCTGTTGTGAGTTCATGTGAGCTTTTCTTTCTTCTCATACACTAAGAAACGCATGTCGTGCAGCCCTGAATCCCTGATTTTTTGACCTACTGTGCATCCTAAATGTAAGAAAGAAAAACCCATAAGAAACCATGGTTCTCACCTATCTGGTTGTGCATCTTGAAAGCAATGTCAAACTGCAGGATCACAAGCATAAACTGGAACCAGTGGCTCATCTCCTTGTTAGGCAGAGGAATGTGGACTGCAAATACAATGTTGTTGGCCTCAATCCTCTTGGCCATGGCCTCCTCAAATGTCCTGATCTTGGTACACTGGTTGGGACCCCAAGGCATTAACCACTTTGTGTCGTCGTTGGAACTGATTTTATCCACACATTTAGTGGCCAAGTAGTGGACCGCCGTGGTGGGGCTGGGAGCTTGAGAGGCAAAGACAGAGTGGGCATTAGGATGGTTGCCATAATGAAATACACCAGTCAAGCATGTCACAGTTCTGCGCAGGCATCTTTTTCCTCTCTGAATAATAAATAAATAAAAACTAAACTCAAAGCACTTTGAATTAAGCTATGCATAGACAATCTTAACCTCTTGGCAATCATCAGGAATGGTCAACAGCCTGGGTTTGAGCCAAATCCTGTCCAAACACTTAATAACTTTTAACACCGTTTACAAAATGCCTGGTAGTCAGGCTCTCGCTCCCCATCTATCTGAAGTGACAGGGAGAGGAAAATTCCCGAAAGCTCTCAGGCACCAATTACACTGTTTATGCATTGAGATTCATGAGCTTGACAAGACTGGTTATTGTAGTCTTCACTCTCAGAATTTCTATAGTGCTTGTGAAAAGCTCTCTCATCATTAAGAGAACACAAACCCTTTGATCTCCGTTTGTAAAAGCTGGAGGACTAGAGTGAATGTTGAGCTTGTAAGCCGCAGTGCAGCCTCGAAGCCAAACGATAAACTTACAGCTCAAAACTCAACACCGCACAAGTGTGATGAGTCAGACAGTCAGCTACATAAGACTGATGAAAGGAAATAAATTAAGCAGACAGACATGGACTTCTCTTTTTTGGGCAAACACTATGAATGAGATTGAAAATAATGATGGAGGCAGCAAGGCTCTAAACAGCTTTAAAGACAAATGTCATACACAAAAGTCCTTGTGAAGACTAAACAACCTAAAATCCGACTAAAGTTCTGGGTGTTTGACAATAAGTGGCCATGTGTCCATGTCCACCTTTATTTCAGTCAGTCTGTAAACAAAAATCCCTAATCATGCCAAGGGGTTAATGACACATCTGGGTAGAATACATAACCTATAATTACTGTCAAAAGAATTTTTCTGAGAAGTGTCAACTCTGTGAAGGGAACATGAAAGAGTTTAGTTTCAGCTCATGAAAAGATTAGCGACATGTCTAAGACGGTTCAAAGCTGTAATCACCGTCAGATGTGCTCCTTGCAAGCACCAACATGTAAAGAATGCTTAGAGTGAACAATGAACAGTCACGGAAAAATAAAATGCATAGCGAACACCCAACAATCTGAATTAAACCCAGTTATGTGGAACCCCTTGAAATTCAATTATCCAGTGACCCTGGGCGTCCAGAAGCACATGGGCTCCTCCAGCCTCCACTGCAGTGTGTCCAGGATAATGGTCGTCCCCTCAGCCCGCTGACCTCACGCCGTGTTCCCGGGTTTGTTGGGAAACAAGGGGAGAAAACCCCCTTTCTACTCAATTACCCCTGCCGCCCCCAGCCACCGAGCAAACACAAAAGGAATCTGGCTTCATTAAAACCATCTCAGCCAGGACCCAAACCAAACAAGCTAATTTATCAGCAGCCATGCAAGGGAGTGAGGCGGCCTGCAGGGACGCAGAGGCCGTCAACAGACCCCAGATCCACGAAGACGGACATCTTTCACTTCATGTGTCTGTAGCTGCTGTGTGGCCGAGGGAGACGCGAGTGGGTGGATATGAAGAAACTTGACAGCAACTCCGATACAGGCCTCAAGGTAAAACACAACTGACAGCTGTGTGTGTCTGTGTGTGTCCTTGTGCGTTTCATGTGCACCACTGCCTGCCGCAATGAACACGGAACTAGGAGGAAAGAGGAGCGAGCCTGGATGCGCTCGGCTGCGAGGCCACGGGGATTCAGGAAAGAAGGGAAGGAGTCAAAGGAAGGTGGAGATGCTGCCTGGGGGCCCACGCGGCAGACAGACGTGATCGTGATAAGGAGGGGGAGGCAGCACCGTTCGAGTTTGGATCAAAGAAGTGGGGGGGGGCACAAAAGGCTCCGTGTATTGCAGCACATCCCCGTGTTGTAATGTGTAAGTTACTCCATACAAGTATTTGTCCCGGGTTATATTTAGGATCAATAAAAAGGGAACCGACCGTCCCGGCCACGCACACGACGAACACCTTAACACAAAGCAGTGATTTAGCGGCGGCGCACTTCGCCTGCTCCTGTGACAAAGTGCTTCAGCGCCTCGTCCGTTCGCGGCTCGGTCGGGCCCAGGTAAAACAAACAAAAACCCATCTGAAAGTTACCACGTTTCGCCTCCTCGTCCTCACGGAAGCGTTCGACGCGGCGGCGAAAACTTTGGGCTTTTAACCGTCTTACACGTCGGGCACGCGCGCGCGCGCAGAGTCAGTTAGCTAAACAGAAGAAAATGCTAAAAGTGAAGCGTGAAAACTTACCAATTAATCCTCCCACCATGAAGGAGAACGCCTGGCACAGCAGCAGCAGAACCCCCACTATCACCAACTTTTTGGTGCTCATGTTCTCTATAATAGCTCCCGCCATCGCGAAGGGAAACGGTTCGGCGTGAACGCAGCGCGGCGAGCGAGAAACCAGCAGGAATGTGGAGGAAAAGAGGACGAAGAGGCTGCAGCAACGCGCGGAGAGAAGACGAGCTGGGCCCCCGCTGCCTTTCAACTCAGCGAAGGAGGAAAAGAAAAAAAACCCGGAGTCACATGACCGAGCAGCTCCCTGCTTTATCCCCAAACAGCCCACAGACCGGGAAGGATGTGTGGAGCGCCACCGCATTGCTAATGCAGGTTACCGTGTCATCGGATGCCTGTAGCGGCCCTGTGGTGTGGCTCCAGCCCGCAGCGCTATTTAAAGGAAGGTCCCATCAACACATTGTCCTCCAGAAGCTATTCTTGATCCCCGGTAACAACACACCGGCCTGTGTCTATACGAGACCACTTTGATGTTAACGAACCATCTAAACGCGGCGCATGACTTTCCTTAGATTCGTTTTTTTAGTGTCAGTGAAACCGCTGTTATACTACAGTGTGTTGATTGATAGTTATAAACCTATTTTAAACGCGTCTCATCACTGTAGACTGTGATCTATATACTGAAGCCTCCTCTGGTGCTTTTAGCTTTTTTCATTCCACTGGTGTCTGTGTAGCCATCACTCTTATTATTAGGCCTGCTCCTCTTTAGGTCGAGCCCACTGTTACCAAACAATTGACCTATATTAAGTCATTAAAAGGCTTGTTTTGGCACATCTAATGATTCTTTTTGGATTTTCCAGGTTGCAGTGCTGGCTGCTCTGTATGAAAACATGTGTATCTGCATACCCTGAGGGACAGCACGGCTACGAACCGAGCTTTCATATCTGTCTCCTACTTAGACAGATGCCGCGAGCTGCAACAAGATCCCATCCTCTCTTCCCGGGAGAGACGAGACAGAGAAGAACCTCAGTGAGAACTGGCTGATTCTCTGAGACGAATTATACATGCTGATGATGCACAGCGAGTGTCACACACAACGCAGCTTTGAATCTCAGTGCGTTCTTTTTTATTTAAAAGCCGTTTCAGTGTCGTTTCATAAAAGGATGACACACCACCACTGCACATTCTTCACAATTCACAAGCGTCGAATAGGTTATAAAATGCAGCGTGCAACTTACATACAACAACAACAACAGTGCTGGTGAAAAAAAACAACATAACGTATAGCAATGGAGCAAACTGTTGTCCTGTAGCTGTCTGAAATTGCTTCCTTCCCTATTTGCTATTCATTTTGGTTTTCTATGGGTATTTGCTGCAGACATGAAGGCATCAAGCTTATAGATGCAACTGACCTTTGAATCACTTGTGTCTATTAAAGTTAAGATAAAGCATAGGACAGCTGATATGATGGATTCTAATCTATGAAGTCTAGTGCACTGCAGCGAGGCATCAAATGAATTAACCATGATTGGTTTTGGCACCTCGGGCGAGACGAATGGAAAAAAAAAATGACAGAAAGTGCTCGATCTGTAGGGAAGCAGGGAGAAAGAGTTTGGAGCATTATGTTTAGAAGGAAGCGCGGATTTTGTCCAGCAGATCTGTATCCCACATGCTGGGATCCCAAGCCTGGAACCAGCCAGTGAAGGTCGGAGGCTCTGCCCCCTGTTTGATGGTGATGATGGGCAGTCCTTTGCGGCCAGATGGGTCTGAGTCCACATACTGCTTTGCTGCACGATGCAAAGAAGGAGACACAGTGAGAAAAGCTAAGATGCTTATAAACTAGTATATGTTATTTTGTTTTTTAGGCACAAATGTGTGTAGCTGTAAAAAGTATAATTCAGTTTAATAAGAGGCTTAATTTAAAGACGAGGAATGTTTTAGTTAAAGAAATATAAAAACATCAAATATGTGCCATAAAATGTAGTAATAGTTATTCATATTTTACATGGTTAACATTGTAAGTGTTTCAAAAGTTGGACACCTGGAAAATGCCCAAAACAGGTGAGTACATTTAAAAATTAAAAAAATTGAAACTCCTGTAACCAGACAACAAACATTTTGTCACACATTGTCACACACAAATGCTGGCAGATAGATAGATAGATAGATAAGACTTTATTAATCCCGCAGTGGGGAAATTCTGGTGACCCAGCAGCAGCAAGAGAAAAAAAACAGTTGGAAAAAAAAATAAAGAGTAAAAATATGTTATACATTATATACAAAAAGAAAGACAAAAAATGTACATATCTCACATAAACATAAAGTGCAAAAGTGCCGAATTAAAAAAACCATTAAAAAAAAAAAAAATCAGTGAATCTTTGGTGCAGGAAATAATGGTCACAATGAATTTCACTATATCTTAGCAGGTGTAAAAAGTGTAATAAGAGTTTGTTAGATCTTTGATGATGTTGGTGCCACTAACCTATTTTGGGCGCCCCAGTCTTTTCCTCTTGATTTGCGTCATTTCCAATCCAAATGTAGAGCTACAGGGAGGAGAGACATGCTCAGACTCAGAGTTTGATTCTAGATTTCTGTTGGGCAGCCATTATTAGTTGCTGACGATCTAAATAAAATATCAAACAAGCTCATTTTACCTGGTCCCAGCTATCCAGGATCATGACATCATCAGTGGCCAGATCAGACTGAGTGAAGTCTCCTGGTACTTCTTCAACCTGAGAGATGGTGCAAAAACACAAACTTAATACAATGAGCTGAATTTCATTGTATTAACTTAACTGTTGGCCATTAACACCCACATCTTTTGTATGAAAGCTCTGATTAAAAGAATCTAATCATACTCCCATAACTTCACTTACTATGAGTCTTCCTGTTTTGTTGGAGCAGCCGAACAAACGTGGGGGTTTGATCACGTGCTGCAGGCTCTTGCAGTTCTGATACGCCTTCTTGCCTCCCAGAGCAGCCCAAAATTCAGCTGCGACCAAACAAAACACAGGACCCATCAGCTACGAGCTCTCTGATGCTTTCTTTCAAACAGGAAATGAATCACATCCTCTTTGGGGCAGTCAGTAACAAGACGCATGAGGCTTTAAAGCCTAATCAAGACCAGACCAGAAAGCTGGAGTTCATCTTACGAAGCCAATTAGAGTAACTTTGATGAAATATTAGAGCTGCAGGGCAGGATGCGTGATGTGCAGTATTAGTCAATCATCAAAGTCAGAACCCTGTTGTTTACACACACTCTACTAAAATGTTTGTGACAACGACAAGTATTTTTAACAATATTAGTATGTAAATAACTTGGCCAGGAACTGACCTGGCTCCTTGCCCTCCGACACGTTGGTGGGGCTGCCACCCAGGAGGCTCACTACATGCTTGGAAGCTTCCATTTCCTCATCACTTGCACCCACACCCCGCCATACAAACAGCGCGCTCGGGGTTTTCAGCACAAACACGTCATTAGTGTTCAATTTGGAGGCGGAGGCATCGACCTGAAGAAACGGATGCAGACAGGTGAGTTGTGGATGTGAACAACCTCCACATCAGCTCAGACGTCCGGAGATATGTGCAAACTGCCCACCTCCACAGCTCGGGTGGCGCGGGAAGAGCTCTGTCGGATGTGGAAGAGACGAGTGCTGCTGGTCACTGACTGTCCACCTTTGCGGGACGTTCCTCCTTTGTGGATGATCATGGGTTTGCCCTGGAAGATGCTCATCAGGTGTGGAGGCTCCTGGCCCTGAGTCACTCTCACCTGTGAGTAAAACAACTTCCTCATCAAGGTTCAGGCTCAAAAAATGTTGTAGATCAGCCCATGAAATGCAATAAGTGAACTGAAAATGAAAATAAATAAAAATGAAATATATATTCTTTTGTGTAACTTCTGGATAAATATGTTTTCACTGTTACTGACAGACTTACAATATGAGTGAGTTTAGTTTCCTCTAATGTAAAAGGGTCGCAGTTGAACGTGTGGCATCAAAATTAAAGGAACACTGCCCTCTGCTGGTTGTTGCTGCGCGTTTCATTACAGGGATACGAGAAACTCAGATGAGGCGAATGCTCATCATCACTAAGAATATCTGTGTTTGAATATTTGCTCTTCCACGGCGCTGCAGTCAGGAGCCACTCACTCAATCTGTGTGAGTCTCATACAGACGACCAAAAGAAACCATAAGGAGGTCAATGAAAGGTGGTTTGTGTTATTATAACAGTTGTATATGTTGACATTTAGTGGCTCCATATGTTCCATGTTCATCATATTCGGAGAAGCTACACTTATATACTTAATTGCTTCTAATAACAGTAGCACTACTTGTTCTCGGGTGTTTACCTGGACTGGGGATCCTCCCATTGAGTCATCCAGTTGCACTGTGAGGAATGCTGAAGCTGCCAGTTCGTCCTGTGTACACTTCAGCCCCTGCCTGACACACACACGCACACACACATGTAAATGGTAGACCTAGACCCAGGTGTGTTTGTGGTCTGAGACTGGGTGTGGTGTGCATATTTGTTTTTATTCCCTTACCAGGTGTATATGAGGTGTTGCTCACGGCTTCCCTGTTTGTAGGTGTAGAGGATGATGTAACAGTCTCCGCCGTAGAACTGGCTGTAGGTGGAGGGATCCACGGGAACCCTAGCACCATTCTCAACTCGCCAGATCTAACAACAAGACAAGACTATGAACATTTCGCGCAATTCACAATAACGTTTCTTGTTTCTTGTTTTAACCTCTCAACATGCTCGTACCTGAACCTTGCCCTTGCCATCATCCACCATGCCATGTTGGGCGGCCATTGCTTTGTTTGTGTGCAGGGTGGAGGGGTCGAACGGCACCTTATTCACTTTGGCTATGCGGTTCATGGTGAAGGCCTTGGTGGGACCTGTGGTCTCATCCTTGTCCTTCCAGTCGCTGAAGAACTGCTTAAACAAAGTCGTCTCGGCTCCTGCAGGAAGTACCTGGATCTGCAGAGGTAACAGGGATTTTAGTCTAATCGAGCTAAAGAGTCTAGTTTCCTTTCACAAAAAGTGTTTATATACATGTCAGCTTTACCTGGGTCTTATCAGAGTATCCTTTGTCCTTGATGAACTGCTGACCCGCGGTCATCGCTGCTTTTCTCTCTGATGTGTTAGCCTTGGGACCTGTCAGGCGTAAAAACATGACGTGTCATAAAGCAGTTTTAAAAAGCCAGGTTGTGTAGGCAGGTGGCTTTTAATGACGTCACCATTGCATCCTGAAAGTTGCGTCACTCAACTGGACTTCTTCTTTTCTCTACTTTCTATGTAATAGCAGAAGTCCAGTTGCCAACATTCAACTTTCTGTTAAAACGCTTGTCTTGTGTCATCTGTGCATTTCAGTTACCAGTGTAATGGCCATTTTATTTCATTATTACTTCATTTTAATCATAAAAGGCTGAGATGAGTCCATATAACTAGTGTTACTAGAGCATTATTATTACAGTTGTGACGCTTATGTCCGTTGTGTCAACGTTGTGCACATGAGCTACTTTATGCTGTGTTACTGACTCTATAATGTCATCAGCACCTTTCCAGACAAAGATGTTCCTGTCGACGCCGTTGTCCACAATGTAGCACTCCTCTGGAGACAACATGGCCTGTTTGAAGGGGCTGGAGTCAGCCACAGACGAAACCTTCATTACACCAGACGCATCAGAGATCTGTGGATGGATGAAGGAACACTGTCAAGCAGATGACTCGAGAAAAGATGTACGCACAATGTATTTTTATATACTATTTTCCATTGTATAGTTATCTGCCTGCCTCCTTTAACAATAAAATTGTGTTCTGTGATTCAACGGCTGCAGTATAATTCACTTCTCACCATGTAGAGGGCAGCCTTCTTCTTGTTGGAATTGTCCACCTTGTCATCGTCTGGTGTACTGGGTGCAATGGTGGATTTAGGGCCCAGAGCCTAAGGAGCCACAAGACTAATTATTTCTGTGTTCATCATAAACATAACATGCACAAACTAGAACCATAACCATGTGATCCCCACACAGCAGCCTCTATTGTAGTGTGTTTCTACGGCTTTGCTCACGTTCTGAAAAGCCTCCTCTCTTCTTATAAAGGAAACATACAATGCGACCGTGGCACAGACTTGGCACAGGCGCAGCAAATTACAAAGGACAGCATTGTGTCCAGTCATTCCCACACAGACTAACTCACCATCAGTGACACTTCTCTTAATAGAGCAACTCTGAGTGAAAACCTTGACGTATAATTGAGAATCAACAGGGGAGGGACACAAGATGAGGACTGTGCGATTGTGTGTGACCTGTATGACTTCCGCCGGCTCATCCCCCTCCTCCACCATGTACAGCTTAGCTCTGCCGTTCCTCTCATTATCCCTGATGTCGATGGTGACCTCAGAGGCCTTCAGCCTCTCGAAGCGGTTACACTCACTGCCACACCACTGATAGATGTCCTGCAGGAACGGAGCACGAACATAATGGAAAAGACTTAATGCTGATAGATTTACTGGCTTCAACTGGTTTATACTCAGATGTTGCACTAGTGACATTTACACTCCAGCTCACCTTTCCCAGGTCAATAATGAAGCAGTCTCCCTTGTTGAAACTGTCCCAGGACATGTTCACCTCTGTTGCTCTGATCGCCCTCCTTCCCTTGATGTGCAGCAGGCGCTTCACGTTCATGTCATTGGTCACCACATGCTGGAAACCGGAGGCAATGCCCCCTTTCTGTGACAAAAATAATAAATTGCATGTGAAAATGTGTATATGACTCATAAAGGGCTCATATACATATTTTGATGTCAATTAAGGTAACATTATATTTCAGTCACTAAGGAGTCACTACTGTGTCGGAGGCGGGAATATGTGGCATCACAGAGTCTAAAGGTTGTCGCACACAGTGTCGGTGAAATGACAAAAGCTCATAAAGTCTGCTGCGAAATAACGAGATTAGTTTATATGCACTACAAACCACAACTATGCCACCAATAAATCATATCACACAGGGGGAACAAAATGGTGCTGGTTCTGTGCAACAGTGCTGTACCTGCGAAGGATTGTGTCTTAGTGTGCCGTCCTTGGTGAAGCCATTAAACAAAAGAAGTGTTTACAAGGCATGCAAACCAACACAAGAGGCACATTCTGCTGGAAACATTAATGCGACTGCTTGGATGGGTGATGTCTCGTGGGTTTCAAAATGCGAGGACAGTCAAGAACAGCAACAGTATGAGATCGAAAACAAAGGGGGACTTCCTCGTTCTTAAAACGTCTACTGAGGGTTTAGCGTTCAGCCACAAAGGCTCCGGCTCTTGTTAGCATCTGGAGGAGTGGCTATTTATTTAGGCCTCAAAATGAAAACCACGCTCGTGTTCATTTTATATTCTGCTCATTCTCAAGAGAGACGCAGTAAGATTTTCCATGGCAGCAATGCAAACTGTAAAATAGCTTCCAAGCTGTAAACAGTAAAAACCTGAAGAGATAATGACGGTTATTTATTTATTTATTCTTATTCTGTGTGTGTGAGAGAGAGACAAAGTTTCCAACCCCCAACCTTCCCAAAGAAGCAGTAAATAAGTCTTTGGGCTAATTACATCCAGTGGAATCCAGGGGGGGTTGGATGTGTTTGTGGCAATGAGAAGCAGATGGCAGGAAAAAAAGGTTGCTGCTTTGAACAGGCTGGTGGAATTGGTTATAGTTGTTCAGACACACCCTGAGATGTAAATAGCAAAAAGGGAAAGTTGTATTTGCTTTGGACTTTACTCACCAGTCAACTGCACTGCAAAGTTCATGTGATGCCGATAATCACCAAGAGTATTGAACATAAACTTACAAATCTGACCTGGTCTGTTGTTAATGTTTTCTACTATAGTAATTCCACCGGGAGTCGTTTCATTCATGTAGTGAGATCAGCTGTTCAGTGTTGTCTCTGCTCACCTGGTACTTGATGCCTGACTTGAAGTAGCCCAGAAAGGTGTTGGACTCGTAGTTCTGCACCTCCCTGTACTGCACCGGCCCACCGCCCAGGAAGTCATCCAGCTGCGTGGCGAAGATGGCTGCAGCTCCACTCTCGTCCTGTGAGCACTCATCCCCTGCAGGAAGGAGGCATTTGGTCTTTCTGTAAAACGCTTTAATTGCTTCACACTCACGCTGCAAGATAAAAGAAGAAGCTTCACACAAGCGCATTAAGCAGCTCTGCACCATCAGTGAGAGTGCAGCACTTAGCTCGCAGTGTCCTTAAACAACCTCTTAGTCACGACTGGAGTCACTGAATCACATCGACCACATCTGCAGCAGAGCCGCTTTGTATCCAGCTATAACTGTCAGATGGCACACAACACGGATAGAACCATTTCATAATTTTTACCATCAACCCCAGACACAGGGTTTAATTATGCCCCTCCGTTATTTCTGGAGTAACCTCTTACAGATGGTGTAGTGGCAGCAGAGGGCTGAAAGGCTCCTCTGTGTTCTGGAGCTGGACGGGGACCTGAAGGGAACCGTGTAAACACGCAGCCTGTTGCTGGAGGCCTGCAGGGATCTGCGTTTTCATGATGCAACTGAAATGATGTACTGAGCATCAGAGACGACGAACCTTCAACTGAGGACTAATTCAACTAGTTCAAATTGTACACGACTGTCCTCCGTACACTGGTCTGATCTAAGCAGACAGAACAGAGAGTACTGCTTGACAGGAGCTTCACACGCCGCTGGGACTTTCACAACATAAAATATTAGCAGCCCACATAGCGGAAGTTTCAGCACCGGCGTCTGCCGCTTGAAAGCCACAGCTTTCAGCCAACACAAGAGGAAATAAAAGTCGATTTTGTAGCCGCTGTGAAAGCATAACATCTAAACAGGCAGAAAAACCTAAAATATAAACAGCACAACAGGTAACATTCAGAGACTACAATGACTTTGTTTAATTAGTTAAACAGTGACTTTGTTTAATAATTGCTTAAATGCAGTAATGACCACATCCTTCTTATAAAGTGGAACATTTCTAAATGTTTTTCACGTTATGGTTCCTGTTTTTCTTTCATGGACAATAAACTAGTGAGTGTGTGTGTGTGTGTGTGTGTGTGTGTGTGTGTGTGTGTGTGTGTGTGTGTGTGTGTGTGTGTGTGTGTGTGTCTTGGTCTTACCCAGCCACATGTGTATGTTGTATGAAGGCGCTGTGGTGGTGAAGAGCAACAGGTACGCGTCCCCAGTGTAAAAGCTGCCGTACAGTTTCTTGGGCACTGGCTTGAGGTCCAGGTTCTCGATACGCCACACCTTCAGCCCTGCTTCTTTCCCAGCATCCACAAACTCCTTATGGGAAACCATGATGACTCTGAGAGACGGGAGGAGGCAGAAGAGAGAGGAGGGAGGACAGGAGAGACAAATGTGGAGAAACGAGTTTTAAAACCGACACTCAGCCAACACTGCAATGATTGCGGCAACATTTTATGTGAAAACAATTGTTTGATGTGCATGTTGATCAATATGTTGTAACAACTTCGAGCTGCACTAAATTATAGCCTCAGTCTTTATTTAAAAATTGTGACAAAGGTGTTAACTGCTTTCATTAATAACTATCGTAACAAAACTAAAACTATCTGCAATAGGTTGTGTTTTAACTAATGAAGGAACGAGCAGCTGACACAGACAAGCATACAGCAGCTTTCATTTATGAATTAATAAGGATTTATACAGCTGAGCAGATAGTGTCAGTTAATGAACCCAACCAAGTGTGACACAGTAAACCTGGGTTGTTACGAAGCGCTTGGTGTAAAAGCATAGTAAACTGTAGACGCTGATAACAGCGTTGCACCACTATGCGTGGCTGATTTTAGAGATTACAGTTTGCCTTGATTACACAAGAGCAAGATTACGGCAGCGGGATTATTACTGAAGTGAATCTGATGTTAACTGCGATAACACCATCCTCACAGCGTCCACTTCCCCACTTCGGTACCACACCAAGATGATCATTGAAGCTATTTCATTGCCCATTGTGCGTTATTTACACTTAGATACCCCAGTACCACACCACACTCCCTGCCACACAGATCAAACAACTTAATGACAGCATCACAGTGTAAAGACGTTGTATTATTGTGCTGTTTGTTCAGCTGCTGTGGCTCAGGTTGCAGAACAGGGAGAAAACACCCAGTGAGGCTTCCTGTAACAGGCCGATCAATAAATGCTGCATCACGGACGAAGCTTCGTCTCTAATGGACAACGAGCGTCTGGAACCAGATGCGGACATTAAAATACACCTAACGTGAGATTAGGCAGGTCTGCAGGGAAGAGCATCTTAAAGACAGACCGAGAAGCCGCTGAGGCCTAGACTCCGTTTCTAACGTGTTTAAGTGGTGAATTGCATCTGTGCGTATCATATCTACAAATCCGCGACCTGCTGTTTTAATGTTACGTGTTAATAATTAGACATTTATCTTCGACGACTCCGGGGTTTTTTTTCTTTTTTGCGCGTTACATAACATCTACACTACTGCTTGTTACAGTTGTACTGCAGGAAGCAAATCAATATTCAGGGTTTTCACAACAAAATCCAACAAATCGCCGGTTTCGGATGCGTTCACTGACCCGTGCGAAACTTTGCACATCTGGAAATAAACGGGTTTTGCGTCCGCCGAACCAGTTGCGCGCGATAAACCCGAGAGACGTTAGTTTTACCAAGACTTTTGCTCTGAGTGAATAAAAGTGAACTTACAGTTTGCGAGGTGACTCAAACAGGAGAAAAAGGAGCCGAGCCGCTGCTGAAGGGTACAGATGTGGGAAGAACCGAGCTTAGGTTTTAATGTGTGGAGGAGGAGGAGGAGGAGGAGGAGGAGGAGGAAGAGGGGGGGGATGGGGGGGGAGTGGTGAGTAGCTGGGCCACAGCTGCTTGTATGAAGACGAGTCTCAGCACGCGTTGTGCATTTAACGCCGTTTCCAGCTCAGTATTGCAGAGCGAACCTGACTGCGCCCTGTGTTGTTTCAAATCAAGGTTATAAAGTGTTGAAACGGGGAGGGACAAAGTTCAAGAAGTGTAGTAAACCTGGAGCAGTTTAATCAACTGTTGTGTTTGTGTTTGGTGTGACTGAAACAAATAAAGCTGTCAAGAAAAGGTGCCTCCCTGTGATTTCCTAGAAAACAGAACCAGCAGGAATTTCAGACTGGCTTCTCAATCCAGTTTGTGCTTAGAGGTGACTCATTCAAACTCACCAGCTCAAAACAACACTTTAGAGGAACCAGACACCACAGAACCCACTAATTCCATGCAGGATGTCGACTGGTCACCCAGCAAACGCGTCACGCAGTGCAGCGTTTCCAGAGCGTGTGGTATGGGACAGTGGGCACCGTCCTCTCAGACATCACCATCACCTCTTCCTGCACATGTTCATTGAAGCGTCCTCGGCCTGGATGTGCTGAGCAAAGTCACTGTTTGTCTGTAAATTGCAGGCGCACGAGGACGACGATGGTCAAACATCCGGCAGCAGCAGAACCATGTGCAAACAGCAGCTTAGTTGGTCTGAGCTTGACACCGTTTCGTTCAAAGGACAAGAACGTTCGCCTGACAGACTCAGCTGACACTTTGAGGAAACTTGCTCGTTAATGTTCCACTGATGATTAAAGCATTTCTGCGTTTCACAGGCTACTAGGAAGTAGTTGGGGTGATAAAATAAAATATCTGCAAAAAAACACAAGTAGAAGAAGCTGCAGCAGCTTGTGATCAGTGATCAGCCCGTTTTCTTCTTTGTCAGATGTAGATAATATCAACAGCTGGTCACGAAGCATGTGACACTTGAGGTTTCTCATTAGCCTGACAAAATACAGAGATGATCTTTCATTTCTTCAGCGAAGCAGCCTATTTGTGCACACAATTCAACATCGTGATAACACTTGACTGGATGTTGTGTTTTTTACGCTTACATATAAATGAACCGTTTGATTACTTTTGCACAAAAACACATGACTGACAAACACAATCTGTGACAGTAAGTAGATTTCAATAAATAAAGTTTATATTGCTGCTTATTCCAGAAAGTGTCCACAGTCAAAACACCAGAACTGGTTTGGTCACGGAGCGTCAACAGAGCTGAGCAAAAACTGCAGGTATATGAGAAATGAGAGGTGACCACGTGTGTCAACAAAGCTGCTCCAGGTACAGAAGGAAATGTGTCTAACCATGATCCGTCATTAAAGCGGTATCCAGGATACCCGCTCCCACCCTTTCTCTATGGTTTTGTTTAGCCGAGGAAGCATCAGAGGCCGTGAGCTGCAGCGTAGTGATTGTGGAGAGCTGTGCGAGGAGATAACCACGATCTTTCAACCATTAATGACTGTTTTTCCTCACGTTGAGTCAAACCACACAGCTTCGTCTGCTGAGACAACACTGGGCCGACTCCTCCGCTGCGTCAATTCCACAAACTCTCGCCTGAAAACAAGTCCGACCGGGTTGCACCTTAGATACTATGATGGATGAACTGGCCTTAACACGCCTGCCACTTACGGTGCAGGATTCCCTGAAAAGACACAGATATTACCAGTGAACAAGCCCTGGATGTGTGGACACTTAAGATAAGGACTAACTACTCCTTGGTTACTGCTATAGAGGTTTCTGTCACTTTTCCAAATCAAGTCTATATAGGAATTCAAGCATCGTTCCCTCAGTTGTCCTGAAAACTATGCTTGTGCTGACGATCAGACTCATGACAGCAGGAAGGTGCTGATGCTCTTTGGCCATGTCAGGTTGTAGGTAGAACATCAACAGAACATTTTCCTACACGGGGGACTCAAAGTCATTCACCTCTGATGCTACACTGCAGGTCTGTTCTCCTGCTTTGTGACATTAACTCACCTCATGACCCACCGGGCCAACATCCTGATGGCACGACGAGCAAACAAGGATGTTGTTGCTGCCACCAATAGCGTTGTTTTATTTTTATGGCACAGCACACAGCTCATCAGACATGTGGTGTACGACCGTGGCTGGCGCGTGCGTCAGCCCACAGCTCTGGCTTTTGTGCACCAGTGTGGTTGGCATCAACCTGAAACTATCGGTGTGTCGAGCTTTGCTAATGTTCTCTTGCAGCTGCTCTGCTCTATGCAAACTGAGAATGCAACTACCCCCAAAGTGCGTCATTATTAGCTGATAATTGCAGATAGAATCAGGATATTAATAATCAGGATACCTTTTTTAAGCAGATCATGTTGACACCTTAGCTATTTAACACTCCACTGTGTGTATCGGTGGCTGGAGAGACAGGAGTAAATCCTTATTGACAGGTTTAGAACCACTCCCACTGCTGCTGGATGGGGAACTAATGGGAATAATGATGGTGAATGAAAACAACAAAGCTGTGGTTCGTAAACCGAAGCATCAAGCCTAGGAACAAGGAACTGTTGAACCCTGCACAGTTTCTTGAAGCTGATGGTTCCTCACACATTCTGTAACATGAAAATATCCATGATTGCTTCCCTGCAAAAGTGAGAACTGCTATTTTAACATGTAATATTTCTAAAGTAGGCGTGATGCACTCATAGAGAGACATTTTGTTCAGTGGAGGTTGTGAAGGGGAAGTAGAGCAGATTTCTGTGACGTGCATTAAACCACCGATGGCACCACATCCTCTGCTCCAAAACGTTTTCACATGCAAAGTCCGTTAACTAGATTCAGAGTTTAATCATTTAAAATGAACATATAAATAAACAAACTAAATAAAACGACTAACAGCTGTAAAACAATTAGGCTGCAGCTCAGAAAAGCTTGCAGAGCAGGCTGGTTTACTTGGTTTCTCGAGTAAGGAACACAGTCCTGGTCTCCAGTAAGAAAACACACACAAACAACAGCTACTGGGGAATTTGGCTCCATATACTGTATGATGTCCCACATGCCAAACCAAACACTCACACAAACTACAGAGCAGAGTAGTGTTTTGAAATTAAAAACCCAACTGATCGTTTGAATAAAATAATGACATGAGAACACACGGCTGATGTTCTGTTATATAACCTCATCAGTCTGCCAATGTAACCAGTTTGTCTGGAATAGATTCCACGGTGCTGGGCCAAATATTCCTGTCAGAGACAAAACCCTGCCAGTTGTTCTGCACACGTAACCTCACAGTGAGGAAGACCGTGGGAACATGCAAACAGCTGCCGAACGTAAAATAAGAGAACACTTGAACTTGTTAAAATAAAACTAACTTTTATTTCTTTAGTCCAGTTAGAATAAATAACTATTAGTGGGTAAAATCACACGAAATGCTACATTTATAATAAATAACTTTGCATCATCATTTTTAAACTGGAAAAGGGAAACTGTCTCAACTGGACCGATAACTTATTATTTGCCTGGCGAACAATAACACAGCTTGAGAGATGCTACAAGGAGTAAACGTCTGCTTGACGGTCACCTAAAATGGAAAAAACAAAACGCATCAGAGACGCAGCATTTCAGCTGCTAAGGTCTTAGTGAACAACTACGATAACTACTACTATAATGCAAAAAGTAGACGATCGTCCCATTAGGACTTAAGATCACAGTTGGATGTATAAATTATTCCATATTGCCATGATTGTTGATGAATGTCCACCAACCGTAGGCGGCGTCATGTCTTTGAAAGTCCTGTGGCGCTCCATAAAGAAGGGTCCTCCTGCATGGCTAACGTCTGATTAACAAACCTCAACATCCCTGTCAGCGAACTCATCTCCATCTCCTGCTCCTCACCCACCAGAGTGCGCACAGATGCTCTCCTTGACTCACTCATCGACTCGTCTCCCTCCTGCATCGAGCCGTTGGGGTTACGGTCATCTTGTTTGTCCACCATGTATGTGAGTGGGTTAAAGGAGAGGTCAGAGGATGCTGTAGACTCCACGCCGCTGAGCCCCTGCCAGCTCTGGTCCACAGTGTCAGGGAAAGGGGACACTGAGGAGGAAGACGACTCCCACGGCTGCTTGCTCAAAGCCTCCCTTAGTGTAGCCTTCAGGCTAGGAGGGAAGTCCAGGGACGACTCAATGCTACTGTTCTGTAACCAGCTGTGGGACTGGAGACTCTCAGGCAAGTGAGGAGCTGATGTGGGCTGAGCTTGTGTGTGTACTGAGCTGAGGCAAGATGAGTGTGTGTGTGTGTTGGAGCAGACAGGAGTTCTAGGTTTTTTAGGGGACAAAGTCGTGGAGTGAGCAGAGGAAGAGCGGCCGGAGGAGTGTGGAAGGTTGTGCCCAGCAGACAGGGAGACACTGTGATTGTACAGATTCTGGAGCTCAGCAGCTCGCTCCAGACTGGAAATCCTGGCCTGGAGACGGGTCACCTCAGACTCCTGCAGAGAGAACAAATACTGAAAGAAATTCTAAAGAACGTCCGTTCTGCATGTTATGTTGTGCTCACAAATCAAAGTCTACCTTGATGAGCAGGGACTCGGTGGAGGTCTCCATGGATTTCTCTGAGGCTATGAGCTGAGTCTTGAGCTGGGCAACATGGACTCTGGATTGATTTGACTGGATACTGAGCTCCTCCAGCTGGGCAAGGAGGTGACTGTTCTGAGTTCTGGCCTGCTCATATAAATTCCTGCTTTGCTCCAGCTGGGCTTTACATTGAAGGAGCTCACTCTGGTTTAGGCCTAACTGCGTCTCAAGGCGACTGGCCTGGGTGCGGGTCCGATCTAATTCAGCATTAGTCTGCTCCAGCTGGATTTTTGACTGCTCGCACCTGTTGACGCTTTGCTCAAGCTGGGTTTGGCACTGTTGAAGTTTAGCTGCGAGTTGCTCCTGGGAACATCGCATCGTGGAGGAGATCTGCTCAGAGACTTTGAGGAGCTGGCCTCGAGTCTGCTGCAGAGAGTCCAGCTAGGGAGAGAGGAAAACAGACAGATGAAGCAAATCTGGTTCAGTTTGAGTAAGCTACAGCAACTATCTTGATTTGCTCTGTGGGCTGTGACTGAAGCAGCCTTTAGTTAATGTTCTGCATTTGTGTACCTGAGAGCAGAAAGTATGAGCAACATCTAACATGTCGTGAGTTGTGTAGGAAGCCTAACAGGAATTAGGAACTCACAATGGTGCTGACATTAACAAAGACAAAAGAGGAAAGGAGATCAGTGAGTAGACGAGCGTTTATCACGTAGATGGAACAGGACAAATAATTCTACTGAGTCAGTGATGACACATTCTTATGACAACAGGATAATGTAGCGGATTCAAATCACAACCTTGTCACAAACATTGTGAACTGAATGTAAAGCTTATGTGGTCGTAGACTTTCATCAGTCGCTCTGGCGTCACTCAAAGCCTCCAAACTTAGCTACGGTACCTCTTTGCTGTGCTGCTCCCTCTCCAGCTCCAGCTCGTGCTCTAAAGAGGAAACCATGCTCTGCAGCCTGGCCTCCGACTGCAGCCAGCGCGTCTCCTTTAGAGCCAGTTCCTCCTCCACACCACACAGCTGGACCTCCTGTAGCATCACAGACCACAAATCAGCAGCTAAGCACAAACCACGTGTCTTAATCTGTTCATTAATTTCCCATAAGGCCTTCAATAGTGTTTGAGATTTAAGCTACAACACTTCTCTTATTATTTACCTTCTCTTTAGCCTGTAACTTGATGCTGTCCAGTTCCCGGGTCAAAGTCTCACAATGATGTTGAGTTTCTTCAAGGTCTTTCATCACAGTGTGAAGTTTCTGCTGAAACATATGCAGCTGCTGTGTGAGCTCCTGGGATTCCTAAACACACACACATGCACTCAGCTGGCACACCAAGCTAATGCAGCGTAAAGGGACCAAGCTGAAGCTGACGTAGCTTCTGTTATTTAGAATATATTAAACATTAATGCATTGCTGTTTTACTTATTATTTGGAGAAAACAAAATGACATCACACAAACAGCTGTGTCGTAAAGGAATGAATATTTTATGATTATTGCTCCCAGTATTCCTACTATAGCTGACAAACTGACACGTCAGCATTTCCTCACATATTTGTCCCCTTAATCTCCTCCTGACCTTCTTGTTTCGGTCTGAGAGTTCCCTCTGCGTGTCTTTCAGCTCTCTATCTCTGGCCTCCAGGCTCTGCTGCAGAGACTCCACCTTCCTCTCCATCTCCTGCTTGTGTTCTTTAATGGCCACATCCAGCTGGCCAAGCTGACGACATACAAAAATAAGAAACAAAGTCACAATTAAGAGAAAAGCAAAACACACGTGGAACATGATGGGTGTGTGTCGTACCAGCTGTGCTCTCTGTTGGAGCTCCCCCTGTCTTTCTTTCAGTGCAATGTCCATGTCTAGGACCTCATGGGTCCTTTCCTCCAACTCCCTCTGGGTCTCACTGTGAAGCCACACACAGACTTTAGTCATATCATATAAAATGTTGAAGATCAGCATATTATTTTAGTCGTTATTCACTTATTAGTTCAAATGAGGGGCGTATCCTCACCTAAGCTGGACGGTCAGTTTTTCCACTGAGGCTTGTCGCTCATCTGCAAGGGTCTGAGTTCTCTGCAGAACCCCTCTGAGTTGACGTAGCTGCTCCACAGCATCAACCGACTCCCCGCGAACGGCCTGCAGCTGTTCCTCCAGCATCTGAACCCTCTTGACACAGTTGAGTCGGTCTGCTTCACAACGATGAAGCTTCTCCTCCAGGTCCACAGCTGGGTGGGATGAGAAGACAAAATACATGAATCAATACATCTAAAGACAAGGACCAGTTAAGCAGAGTATGCTCAGTTCTGGTGTCTCAACAAAAGCTAAATATAAATGAAAATCACAGTGAAACCTTCTGCACTATGAAATTACAGAAGTACACATCATACCAGTGTCACTCTTGCTGTCCAGCTGACTCTTCATGTGTTGCAGATTCTCATCCATGCACCTGAGCTGAGAAGTCTTGAGAGAAACATCCCTCCTCAGAAGCTGCAGCTCTGACTCTTTAGACATTAGCTCCCCTTGGCACTTTGACACCTCAGCTGTGAGATGGCTGCAAAAAATAAAATGTGTAGATGTAATCAATAACATATGCTTTCACACAATAAGCATATCTTATAATTTATAAAAAACAAAACAATAGAATGAGTTGAACATAAACATTCACACAACCTTGTTACAGAGCTGTACGTACATGTCAAGTCTGTGTACAAGCGTTCTTACCTGACAGACTTGGATAGTTCGTGGTTCTTTTGCTTCATCTCCTGCAGGTTTCTGTCTTTCTCCAGGGCATCCTGCTCTTTGCTCGTCACCTCATCCTGGAGAGAGACACGGGCTCGTTCGAGCTGCTGCTCCAGAGTCGACACCTGTGTGGACAGAAACAATGTCAGGATCTATTTTTTAAGTAAACAGAAACATGTTTCATGTGCATGCATGACTTCTGTAGCAAGAAAAAGGAGCAGAAACACCCTGAATAAAAAATACTTCCCCCCCAGGCTATTTTTTACATGTTCCTCTTGTATGTTCCTCAAACTTTTGTCTTATCATTGACTCCTTCGCCTAAAGCTTCCTTAAAATGCTCAACCTTTACTAATACAAAAATAAATGCTGAAGGAAACTGAACATCTAAATTTGGAATCGTAAAATATTTACATTGAAGCTATGCAAGAGTCAACTTTGTCTCAGAGAAGCTTTGCCAAACTGGAATTGAAATCATTCAGGTGTGGAATCTGAATGTAAACCTAAGTGGTACTGTTGTTGAATGGTAGAAAGCCTTCAAAGAGCGGAGACAGTCGGCTGATAATGATGGTTTATGCTTTCTCCTACTATCAGATAAGATTCCACAACACAACAGATGTGTGACACCTGCACATTTACTTTAAAGCCCTTTCCAATGTTTCCGGGAAAACTGTTAACAGTGGCCACTGCTGATTTCTGCCACAAGCTGCGTTAGTGGCAATACAGTAGAATTTCTGCTTAACATCCTTGTATTTGGAAGAGCTCCAATGTTTTCTGCCCTACCTGTTTCTGCAGCTGGCTCTGGCTCTCCTCCAGTTCAGCAACGCGTGCAGTGCTCTCTGTCAGCATGGTCTGCTGCTGCTGCAGAGAGAGCTGCAGCTGCAGGTTCTGCTCACTGGAGCTCTGACAAACCAGGCTGGTGCTGTGGAGCTTTTCCTGCAGAGAACTCATCTGAAACCAGCATAAGACAAATCTGACAAGGGAGCTTTGGGACGTCTTACTAACTGTGATGCAAGATGAAGTAAGAGATAAAGACTGAAACATGATCCAACAATAAAGACACAACCTCACCTTCTCATTGTTCTTCTGGAGCTCATGGTCGTACTTCCTCTGTACTTCCTCCATCTGCTGCAGGTATGTGCCCAGCTCCTCTTTACATGCTGACAGACACGACTGTAGCTCACACACCTTATGTACAGACAGAGGCCAAAAATAATGATATCAAGTCTTTATTTGTTTTTATTTTATATATATTTTACATTTATCTGCGGCAAACCTTGGTGGCAGATTGAGTTGCCTGATCCTTCAAATTCTGCAGCAGCTCCTCGTTGCGTCTCACTAGAGCTTGCTTCTCCTGAAATTAAATCGAAGCTAATTTACACTGTATAAAGAGTACAGCCTGAAATAGTTTCTAAGACGTGATGGTAATAGAGCTAGTCTCTGCCCAGACCTGCGTAAGTTGGTCCACAGACGCCTGCAGTAGCAGAGACGTTTCCTGTGCGTTGTCTCGCTCCTGCTGAATTAAAGTCAGCTCATGTTGTATCTCCAGCGCTCGGGACTGAGCCTCTTCTACAGACAACTGCAGCTGTACACGAGAGAGAAATACCTTATCACGTAATACAACTTTTAAATATGAGATTGTGTTGTTTGACTACAAATTCTCTCCATTACAATACCTATTTGCAAATTAATTAAAATTAGACTTTGTCACTATACAAAATATGAGTAACAGGTTGGTTTAAACTGAAGGAAGAGAAAATTAAGAACTGTCACCATTTCAATTCTGTGTTGTTGCTCTGTGCACTGTTGTGATTGGAATTGTTTGCATTTATCCAAAGATTGCTGGTATTCTCTCTGTTTTTTGGTCATCAGTGACTGGTAATGCTGAAGAGTGCTGGTCTTCTCCTGTAATTTAATAAAGGATAAAAGCAAATAATTGCAGCCTTGTGATGCCACTAAATCAAAGAGGTGTGTGTGTGTTTGTTGTACCAGAAGCTGATTCTCCAGGTCAGTGTTCTTCAGTGCGACCTGACTGTAAGCAGACGTCTTTTCCTGTAACTGTTTCTCCAGTGCAGACACACGTGCACTTTTCCTCTTCAGCTGGGGTAAAGGAAAGAAAGCAACCGGTTTTGAGTACAATGACCAAATACCAAGGCTGGTAACGTAAAATAGCTACCTCTTTCTCTGTGTCAGTAGCTTGACCGACTTTGTCCAGCAGTTCTGTGTGGAGGCTCTGATAGTGAGAGGCTCTCTGGGCCATGGAGCTCTGCAGGGAAGAGATCTCCTCCTGGGCTCTGCTCAGACGCTCCTGGAGCCTCTGAACCAGGCAGTTCTGTTTAATTCGCCCAGACTCTGATGACTGCAGCACTTGCAGAAGCTGCTGGTAGCCCTCACCTGCAAGCACAGAAGAAGGTAGAAAGCAAACACTGCAATAGATATTTTATACCATATATTAAGGGAAAAGTGCTTTGCTTCCAATGCCTTTCAAAGCATTACAAGGCAATCTTACATTTATCTATATGTAACAAACGTCTGATCCAGAGAGCACAGATAACATAAAAAGCACTGACTATGCAATAAGTCAGCAAACATACCAGGCTTAAGCTTCAGAAGATGTGCAGTTCCTGAGTAGTCGACTGGGGGCAACATGCAGGGCCTGGCACAGAGTGGCCCCACAGCATCCTGAAGTAAAAACAAAAAGATTATTGGACAGAAAACAAAACACCTGCTGTGAAATAGCAGTGTTAACTACGGTGACTTGTTCTAAGCTGCTGCTACGTCACTATGAACAAAATTAGTACCTCAAGTGAAATGCTGTGGAAAATGTTTCATGACCATACCAAAAAGCACACAAGCGACAGTGTTAATGAGATCATGCTATGCTTCTCCACCTCTCGTATATGCAGCAGTGACAGAATGGCCTCCAGGCTGGCCAGCTCCACTTGACTCTGCTGAGCCTCTCTGACGCTCTGGGCCACTCTCTGCTCTTGGCTCTGGGTCAGACTGCGCAGTTGTTCCAGCTCCCTGTGCACAGAGGCCAGCTCCCTGGACTCTGCCTCCTGCTCCACTAGCTGCAGTTCTAGACGTGATACGTGTTGCTTGGCCTCCTTAAGTTGACCCTGGAGGTCAGAGCATTCAGCAGCCGAACACTTAGCCTGCCTCAGCTCCTCCTTCAGCTGGCTACAAGACAAAACAAGGTGACCAGTGAAACCAAGTGAACATACTTCTGAAAGCTTTCACAATCCAAAGAGAACTATGCATAACGATACTAATATTTCACACATACCTGATCATTTGGTTCTGTTCTGCTTTCTCCCTCTTTAACACAGAGCCCTTCATTTCAAGCTCTTCTTTTTCTCTATCACATTCAATAAGACTTACTTTTAGTTTGCTCTCACTCTCCATCACCTTAAAACAAAAAAATCACATGTTGGAATCAGTAGGATATTTTTTACATTGCATTATGTGTTATCATATTCAACATTTATATAACTAAAATTTTAAGAAAAAGTTTAGTAGACGTACTCTCTGAAGTTTAATGGAAATTTTGGCTTTGTAGTCTTTAAAAGCTTCTTTGAGTTTCTCTGCATTTTGAAGTGCTTGGTTCCTCTGTTGTTCAGCCCTGTAAGGAACAAGGTAGAATTTTCATTTTTCATTCAATTGGCAAAACTACTACTACAACTATTAGAAACTGTAACAGTTCTTAAAATAATTATGCAATTTCAGGATGTAATCACGCGATTTTGTAATTTTGTAACCATGCAAAGGCCAGAAAAATTGGGCACCGTTTTCCTAGTGCTATCTTGTTGTCCAGCTCTTCTCTAAGCATATTCAGCTCCTCAGTGAGACTGGCCACCACAATGTCACTGTGAGCTGCTGCTTTCTCGCTATAGTCGGCCCTCAGCTCTGCTTCCCTGGACAACACAGGCAAGATCAGATCAGTGTATTAACTTCATTAACAGTTTCAGAAAGTCATATTTCTTTTATGAATACCTGACAGCAGCCCAATGCACACTATATCATTTTAACACCAATCTGCACGTATAAACTGAGGTCATGGGATTACTTTAGTTTTTTGGCCTGTGCCTCCAACTCGGCTTCAAGCTGATGAGTCCGTTCATACAGGACTGACACGCTGTTTTTAACCCCAACCCTGGGGCGAACCTAAAAGAAGAAACAAGGCACACTTTACAGTCTGTACATATTGGACAGTTACACATCTTTTCTTTATACTTAACTTAAAATAAGACAATAGCTAATAAATTATAGTTCTCAGTTTCAATACTGATTTAAGTTGATTCATGTACAATCATTACTGATTGTACTTCTTTTTGGAAAAGGATCCAATTTAATACATTTTACATTTCTAAACATACGCAATCTAACATTTTATATTAAATAATAACTTTTACAATTATACCTGAGACGTAGAAGTGGCAGATTCATATTGCCTAGCATCCAGGTCACTAATGAGCAGCTCATCTGTCATGAGACAAGCGTTCTCCTGACGCACACAGCCCACCTTCTTCCTTAATGAAACAGACTCCATCTCTCCTGACCTGGCTTTGGCTGAGGCAGACTAAAAACAACCACATTTACATCTCTTAGGAATGCCTGTTATGACGACATCTTATTTATGGCTAATAAATGAGAAATCTGTCAATCAATAGAGATTACCTCAGAGCTAGACGAAGGTGGGCTAAGACGGCCAGCAGCAGCACGTCTCTCTGCTGTCCCACTAAGTGGTCCCTTTTTGCAAGTCTTCTGGCTGGGACATGGGAACATCGGGAGTCTGTAGATCAGGAGATCAGGAAGCCTATTCCCATGGTTGTGCGCACCATGACTCCTCGAAAACTCAGGGGACCTACGGGATCAAGATTTTACGGCCTTTCAAATACTAAACTTGAGGCTGCTGACTGTAATCATTAAGGGTTGGTGGTCCAGTCATGTCAGGCAGTTAGCTCACCTCTCTTTCAGTCCCACACTTCACAAGCTGATCTAAACAACGATTCCTCAAGACGACATTTTCGTATAAAATCTTCCCGTTTTCAAACGTATATTTGTATCAAATGTTGAATGAGTGCCGAGCTCCAACTAATCAAACTCTTACTGGAGTCATCTCGAAATACTTCGGGCAGCATTCACAACATGAAGGTGGTATAGAAAACTGAAAACACTGAAACACACATGAGTACGCTTTGAAGATTTGTGCCTATAGCGAAGACGGAAAACTAAGTAGTTAGCATAGCTACACTGGCTACATGTAAACAAAGATGATCCTGAGCTCAACAGGTGCTGAGCTGCCTAATGTTATCGTTATTTTTAAGGCGAGAGCCACAAACCGACCAAACAGATAACGTTTGACAACATACTTTAGCTCTGTTCTCACTATAAAAACACTTTTTTTAAAAAAACGTACTTCTAGCTGTTCCGTCGTCAGGGTTATAATACAGGGAACCTAGTTTGAAAGATTTGTAAGAAGAGTTTCCGCCCACTGCGCAGCAACGCGTTTTGTGATTGGACAAGTCGGAGCTGTGTGCAACATGATTGGTAGATGGGTTGTCCGTGACAGTGGCCGCGAAAGACGGCGCGAGCAGTGGAAAACACAGTTTGCTGACGTTAACTGATGGGGCATGTTTACTAAATCGGGGTCGTGTTTGTATGTGTAATATTAATTATATTTTCGTTTTGGTGACAATAACGCGTTTCTGGTTTCCACAGCCGTCATAACTACGACGCGTTTGACAGACGTTCACAAGTTAACGCGGTCTCAAGCTGATCTGCAACACCAGCCCAGTCAAACTACAGCAACTGAAGCGACAACACCACTTCAAAATATCAGCTTTTATTTTTCCTTTAACAAAACAGCTTCAGAAGTAACATGTCACCGATGTATAAAAAGGTAATTAGAAGAATCTCAAAAGACAAAGCAAACATTACATGTGTGTTCTTTGGCTGCACGGCCTGTTGAAGTCAGTGGGATCAACATGTCGACGAAGACCTCAAGCAACAGAGGAGACGTTGCCCCTCGCTTCACTAGAAGAGGTATTAATGTCACTGTCTTTTGAACGTCCACGCCAACTGAACCTTCGCCTCTTGGGCTGACATCCAGCGTATTCACCTTCCAGTGACTGTTTAAACAAGCAGTAAAAATGGACCACAAATTATTTTGCTCACAGAAAAACAAAAACATACATGTTTGCGAGGTCCAGTTGTCCAAAGCAATACGACAAATGGAGGAGCACATATACAAATACTGACCTAAAACACTGAGTAAATGACATGTCTAGCTGCAAATGCTGGACTATGCAATACAGTGAAGTTTGGGGCATGTCCTGAGCATGTACACTATGAAGTGAACTTGACTGTAAAAGCAAAATCCAGTTGAACGTTTCTTTGCACCTGTCATGTAAAAACTGTACGCCTGAGTCAATTAATCATCATTATGTTGAAATTCTCAAGCTGTATGGCTCCATTTTAAAACTTTACAATACATTTTAATAGGACCATTTGCATACGCAGCCCACAACGCTAAAATCATATCATATGCTGGCTATGGAAAACTGGGTATACATTCCTTTTGTGCCGCACTTTACTTTTTTGAATAACTACTAAAAGAAATACAAACTAAAGAGGTCCTTTCAGAGAACAGTCACCAATTTTTGTGTTTCAACAAAGACACTGAAAATTCTTGAGGATCTTTGTTTTTTTCCTCCTCAGATGCAAGATTCTGGACATTTAGTTCCTTCGCATGTGTTGGCACTGAAGGGCTGAAAAATCTCAAATCAAGTGTTTAATGACTGGCTAACAGATAAATTAATTTGTGCAATCAAAACAAATCAGAGGAATCTGCCCTGTAGAACGGAAAAAGACAACATACAAGTAGAAAGATAATAAATGTAGTATAATTCTATATAAAATAAACTTTGCAGCAGCACATCTCTTGTTTCGAGCTCCTCCTAAACTGCTCACAAATGAGCACACTTTTATAACAGAACTGAAGGATGTCTGCCCACGGCAACAAGAGATACTTGCAGCTGGGACTAGAAAAGTAAATGTTAAACAACTGTTATCCCAACAAGCATGTCCTCTTCCTCTTCTCCTCCAGAATTCACAATCCAAATGACTGACCAACTACATTCTGTCAACCAGCTTACAGTTTTACACTTAATTGGTCTTGAAATGAACGCATATCATGATGAAAATAAAAAGCACAATAACGGTCCACTGAAAGCCTACAGTTGCAGTGCACTGATGAATTATTTGCTCCTAAATAAAGGGGAGGTTTTGTAGACCTTCATAATGGATAACCAAAAGGTAAAAGTAGAATGACACCTATGACGTGGTTTAATGACAATGCATTGTCTCATCAATGATCTGCAGTCCTTTAAAACACAAGGAAAATACATGTTTAAATGTGCTATAGTCAACAAAACCAGTGGGCTTTACAATACGCTTAACAGGCAAAACTTGCTCCTATCTAAACTAAGGCATATAGTTAATGCTCTGGGTAGAGGCAGTGTACACGTCCTCAACACAGCCACAAACATTTTGTAGTTGCTGGTTAAGTTTGAAATGATGATGACCATGACAAGTCTAGGAAGCAGTGACTCCTTCCCACTCCACCAGATACTGAACCTTGCCATCGAGGGTGACTCGTCGGGCCAGAACTTTGTATTTTTCCCCACAAGCCAGTCGCCCTGCTGCTCCAAAATAGCTGCTGATGGAGCTCTTGAGGTGGGAGAGCTGGCTGTTGGGGTCCATGCCGTGAACTATGTCTGCTGAGTGAAGTCCTGGCAGGGTGCTCCGCATCTCTGCTGTTGAAGTGTTCATGTCTGAATGGCTGAGAGGCGGGATATCCAGGTTGGGGGGTTGCCGCCGTGGCCGCCCTCGTTTCCTTTTTAAAGGTAGTGAGGAAACAGGCATGATGCAAGCTGTGGTGCGCATCTTGTTGGAGCTACAGAGACTGGAGGATGTTTGACAGGAAGCGATAACAAAACAGAGGGAATTATTCAAAATGAATTATGTATTCAGATAAAATATGATATGAGGTATGATTGTGTATATTATAGGATGACCAGTCTATTATTGTTGGAGTGTTTGACCATGTAACAAACTGTCAGTGTCCTAGTGTCAGAAAGAACCTTTTTAAAGTTCATGTCATATAAATAGGTCATTGCTACAGTCAAATAGTAGACACACCTGGACTGTCTTGAAAAGCTAGTTGAGGTAGTTTCTGAAGTGCTCAGGGCTCCTATGGATTCAATGTCTGAGGTTCGTGCTGAAAGTAGAGACCTGTCCGGCCTGCTGCTAATTAAAAAAAAAAAAAAGTAATAAAAAAAAATAAAACAGGGGTTATAAGAACTATAAAATAAGGAAAACAGCTGTGATTTCTATTCACTTTACAGATTACATTTATTATATGATCTATATTACACATAATTTTCCAATAGTTTGGAATTGGAATGATTAGTGAATAGTGATTTTGTAAAGATTTAATTAAATAATAATTAACAAAATACTAAACAATGGTTAGCTGCAGCTTTAACTTCACCCCTAAACACTTGTTAACAACATTACTTTGCTTACTTACTTGATAGATGTAAGGTGATGCAATACATGGGGCTCTACTGGTTGAGGCTTTCGTATTTGCTGCCAAAAGAACAAAAAGCACCTCCCAGTTGGTTCAAGTCAAATCTACTTCCACAAACATCTACAAATGAGGTTATATGGGAAGGTTTCTTCCCAATGATTATGCACCAAAAAAAGCTACAAAATAATATAATACCCCCACAACTATGCATAAAGTTCACGCCCATTAAGACGCGTACAAATACACACACCTGGGTCACAAGTTCACTGGAACGATGTGGTTTAGCCAGTCTCTCAAGAGAACGTGCTCCTTGCTTCCTCTTTTTCTTTTTCTTCTTCTTGTTTGTCCCATTGATTAAAGTACTGCAAGTTCCAAAGAAACAACACCACTGTTCTTCAGCAGTTTCACAAGATGGCATTGGTATTTTTTGTCTCTCATTCTATCATTAGATCAACATATTTGAAAATTCAAGAGTTTACAACTATGGATTTTACAGACATGTTACCAGACACTTTTTATACCACAAGCTGCTGTGTAAACAGATGTCACAATTAGAAATTTCAAAACATAACTTCAGTATGTCTTACCTCAACCCAGACAGGGGTTTTGATGACTTGCATCCCTTTATGGTGATTTCATGTGAAGCTCTCTCCATCGATCTGCTGGTTGGCTCATCTGAGTTGGGAGGAGCAGGAGGGATACGGATTCTCAGGCCAAACAAGTGCTTCTTTTTCTTTACCTCCTTCCCCGACATAAACCTAAAAAAGACAGAACAACAAGAGTCAGCGGAGCGATTTCAATATAATTACTAGTTAAATGGCAAAGAGAACAACCTACGTGGTGCTGTTGTTGTTTAAGGTTTCCAGGATATTATCATATCGCTCTGATCTTGGTGTTTTTGCAAGCTGTAGACACAGGTAGGAAAGCAGGTTAACAAACATAAACCTGCAAAGGAAAATATTAAGATGATCAACATTATAAAGGTTTCAAATCCAAATTGGCAGCTGTGTCTAATTGAACACAGTAAGAGATTGACAGGAGGATTTTGTGGCCTTCAGTTAACTCAAGATGTACTATAGAATTTACGCTAAAACAATCTTTGATTCAATGACCTAAACACAGCTCGCCTTAATGTTTCATTAATTCTTCTTTCCATAGCAAATGAACATTGACATGTTGTCTCTTTACCTCCCCGACCTGCAGCAACTCCCAGTTATGGTTGATGTAAGCCATCAGGTCCATCTCAGAATCAAAATACTTTTTCTTATGGATCACACTCAAGTTGTAGAGGCTCAAGTGTGCAACATCCTCCCTGCAACAGTTTAGTAGAAATGAGTTTTCTTTAGTCAGTTAAAAAAAGAACACCAACAACATGAGAACACACACTCACACACCTCATCAAGGGTCTCTAGTATTTAGTGTTACAAGTGGCACTTTTGTTAAAACCTCTTCTCCATTCTTGTGCATTTCATTAATCAATACCTTTATTTTAAAGACCTTGTGTGTCAAAGGTGAACATACATCTTTAAAATCAATTACCATCTGAGGGGTAGTCGGCTGAGGTACTCTGGCCCACCATTACAAATGGAACAAATGAACAGGTAAAACCTGAAGTTAAAAACACACACAAAATACATTTAGTTTACTTAACCTGCTGTTGCAGTTTCCTGATAATTTACCAGGTGACATTAATCGATCATTATTAATTATGTTATCAAAACGGGGGGAGAAAGTATTAATATTGTTAATGTGCCTTTGTGGTGGGAACGGTCACACACAAAATACATGTAGAAATGAAAAAACTAAATATGATTTTGCTCCCCCCAAGAGCAGTTTTCAGTTATTTGTTTTATTTTTTACATAATGTTGGAGTTTGTGAAAATGTATCAGTACTGTTACACAGTCTTCATGTACTGTTGCAACTTGGTATTGTACAATCATATAAACATCAACTACTTAATATAAACATATTTTCAAGTTGCAGTATCCACACCTATCTCCGTAAAGCATGGGCATCTGTAAGCAATGGAGACAGGCCTCATGGAACCACTGATGACACCTGTTACACTGCAACATCTTCAGGTACCAGCTACAAGGAGAAAGACAGAGCGTTTAATACCATATATAATATTGAGTCTTTTAGGTTTTCTGTAGAAAGTTGTGTACTTAAAAACACTCTATATACACTGTGTTACTCACTCTCCTGGGCCTCCACAGTAGCAGTAACACTGCTGCATGTTCGTCTTGTGGCCCTGGTCCCACACCAGTTGGTCCACGGCGTATGGCAACGACACATGCAGCCCCACGTGCTGTCTTTGCTGTTCCTGCTGCTGCTGCTGCTGCTGCTGCTGCTGCTGTTC
Source organism: Macropodus opercularis (assembly GCA_030770545.1). Classification (NCBI taxonomy): domain Eukaryota; kingdom Metazoa; phylum Chordata; class Actinopteri; order Anabantiformes; family Osphronemidae; genus Macropodus; species Macropodus opercularis. The sequence goes on from CM061105.1 coordinate 6,908,571, forward strand.
CTGCTGCAGGAAGCCTGTAGCAGTTGCTCCCCTCCTATGTGCACCCCCAATCTGTACAGAACACAGACAAAAGCATGTTTACAAAAAAAAAAAACCTATGTACACACAAATTCAAAATTTACTTCAGATTCATCCTTCATCTAACTCATTATTTACTTTATTTGTACAGCAAAATGGACAAACAATGGCAATTCATCAAGTAGACAAACCCTCAATGAACAACCAAAAGTAAAGATTTGATAGAGATATACTCAATGCAATAACTATACCTTAGGTATTGAGCCAAGCTCACACTCTGAGCAGAGCCACTTGTCGTCAGAGTCAATGACAGAGGCATCAATGATGGGAGAGTGGCACAGCTGATGGTAGCCTAAAAGACAAATATTTACAGTACATGCATGTCCGGGATCATGATCTAACAAATTACTATGAATTAGCGACAAATAATAGATAATATAAACATTCAACATAAAAGCAAGAATAAATTACCAAAAATGTTGTAGTCCACATAAACACCAGTGAAAATGTAGTTTAGAGACTAGGAAAAAAAAAAATATCCCCAAACAATATTGTGCCAAAAAAGCAATTTCCTCTTGTCTTAGATACATTTGATTTGCTACCCATTTCATTCCAAAAGCACAAAGTTCGTTTGGGGAAAAATGCACTCTCTGGACTCAGTGGAGCTAGTGAGGTACTTGCAGGAAGTCAGGAAGTGCACAAAAAAAAAAACAAGAATTTTGTATAGTATTGGTTCTCGTCACATCCACATGTGAGGAAAGAAGCTGGGATTTTTTCAGAAATGCAGTATCTAAGATATTCTTTTCACAAATAAAAGATTTAAATGATATTACACAAGTCTTTGCAATGTGAAGCACAGCCTGGTGGTTGCTCCTTTTACACCCAATCTCATTTTAAAATTAGCCAAAAATGCGGGACCGTTTATTTTATGTATTTTTGAGTGTTGTTTAACCTTTGCGTCAACATTTGTTTTTGAGCATTAAATTATAATTCATTATATTAAAATACAATTCAGATCGTCTTTGAAAATCTGAAAGCATGAACTGTACCTTGTCCACACTTGTCACAAATGACAATCTCATTGGGTTCATCTGAAGCTTCATCCTGGCATATGGAGCATACAATATCATCCTCATCATCATCCTCATCATCTTCATTCCCTAAAATAGAGAGAGAACTTCAGGACAAAGAAGCATAAATCATTCACAACTACATGCTACAGTGACCTGTAGAATAATTTTACCAACAATTAAAAAGGAGACAATTAGACCATTTCTACAGACCCTTTCATCACATACACACTGGAATCCGAACACGTCAGGACTTTAAACGTGTGAGCTGCAAGTGAAAACTAGAACCTCTGAGGTGTCCTGCACAGACATCAAACAGGCATCCTCCAGCAAGCTACCCAGTCCTAATTCATTCAAATCCAAAGTGAGTTGAGTGTGAAGTTATTTGAAATGTTAGCCATATCAAGCGAGTCGGTGCGTTGGCATCTTAGATGGGGAATACAAACTGCTTTCTGCTAAATTGTTTATAATGCTGATGCACCAAAGTCACTGGATAAAAAAAGTGAGAGTGCACATCAGAAGAATAATGTCCAGTTGGTGCTTCTTGTGTGAACACAAAACACTCTGGAGATAGGTCAGAATGCATACGTGAAAGAGACTTGAGATTAAAGAAACTAAAGAAAGATGGAGAGGTTGGTTTATATGTACTTTGATGCACTGACAAAACTAAATGTAAAAGTGCTTTAAGAATATATGGTACAACTAACTCATTACAGACTCAATATTCTGTCTCATAGTTAACTCACCTTCATTTCTACATCACTGAAGCCATGTGAAAGCTTCAACCACTGGAGGTCAGCAGAAAACAAGGTTTGCTGCAGTGGTCATTTGTCATAAGCTCAATCAGTGTGTACTTGTTGGGGTCACGGTAAGCTGTACTACCAAAGCAAGTCCATATACTGTACATGTATTTGATCCGAATGACTGGAAGTATTTCGCCCTCACAGACCGTGTGCCTCCCTTTTTGCTCATGTAACATATAGACAGTTCCTTTTTGCTCTGCTGATGATAGACACTGGACAGTTAACTGTCACCAACAAGTGTAGAAAGATAAGTAAGACAAACCAGGGTGTGGACAGAACATTACAAATGAAAGATTCTGAGCAAAATCATTATCAAAATAGACATGAAGCCCAGCAATGAAATATTTTAAGATAACCTGCAAATTCATGTAACTATTCATTAATGTAACTCTTAAGGCTGACGGTACTTACCTGTCTGGATATCTTTCCAAAGAACCCAAGATTTTGAATGGTCCTCAAAAATTACAAAGCACCGCTGCTTGTCGTGATCTATCTGAAAAGACATTTTAAAGAAATAGACTAATAAATGTGATGAACATAAATATAGCACCAGAAGATGTGCTACCACATACTAACCTTAGTGATTCTCCCTAGGTAGAACAAGCCATCAGACCACCTGGCCAAGACCTCCTGTCCCTCTGTAAACCTGGCAGCCATGCTGTCTTCCCCATACTCACCCCTAGCAGAAAGGCTTGTTGGGGACAAAGACACAGCCTGCTGCCTTTGGGACTGAGCTCTGTGGTGGACAGACAGGTGATCCACAACCCCCGAGTCTCTGAAAAACAGCAGAGCACTAGTAATTACACAAGTAGTTCTCAGTAACTGATTTTATTTCATTGAGACAAAATGTACAAGCCAAGCAAAGACTGATGTTTAGCATCCATAGAAAATATAATTTTGTTCAGTTTACAAATACTATAATCTGCAACATTTCTTTATTTTCTTTATAACGTATCACTGACATCTGTGCATCTTCTCTGAAAAAGAGTAAAATGACAATGGAAGAAACAAAACTACTCTGTGTGATTACAGAAAAACAGTCAAAGTAAACTGATGAAATTAAGACTTAATTGGTATTTAACCATAACAGAACAATGCTAAATGGTTACAAATAAAAACGTAACGGTTTCACATTTACATGCAACTGGATGTTAGTGCCCGTGTCAGTTATAGCTAAACCAGTCTGGTATTGGATGTGTTCAGCCTTCAGCAGTGAGCTAGCAGAGCGCTAGCAGTTATCTTTCTGTTGCCTTGTATCCTTCCTGCTCGTTGAGCTCGTTCCCTTTGTTCGGACACAGAATCAATGTCACATTACAAGAAAGGAAAAGGGGCCGTACGAAGCAACGCAGGTCACTGGGATAATGTTTAGTGTATTTAAAAAGTTAGCTAAGAGGCCTGATGGTTAGCATTATTATCCAGCATGCACAGCCGTGGCGCGGGCCAGGTCGCTGACCGTCGGACCCACACCCCCCAACGGGAGGAAAACATGACAACAATACCTCATTCGGTCCCCTCCGCTTCAACAACTAACTCGTGCGACGAAAAACTTAATATGACTGCCCGCTGCTGTCCCGCTCCCTCGGTCGTCTAATCTAATAAAACGCGTGTCGCTAAAAGTTGCTGGGCTTTGCGTCTGCTTCAGAAAATAACAAACGGCTCGTTTTCACCGAGCACGTTCGCCATTTTGGTTTCCCGCTGTCGACCAGGGAGCATTGTGGGAAGCGCTTAAACGCCTGCTGCTGGTCGTCTCGCTGCGACGCTCGCATTTTTTTCAGACATTTGAAAATGTAGGCAGGGCATTAGCCAAGATCAGCACGTCCGCCCCTTAAAGAAGCAAAAGTTGTGTTTGTTTACAGTCTAACACATCATCTTTGCCACTGAGATCGCGCTGCTCGAGGAGGTAGAATAAACACGTCGTCACTTTTGTTAATTGCGGCCGTACATGTATGCTCGTGTGATCATATTGTTTGAGTATTTTTGCTCATTGCTGTCACACGCTGGAGCCACGTCTTGTTGATTTGACGGGTCGTTTTAAATTTAGATGTGATGCCCGGAAGTTGTTTGGTGTTTTGGTTCCAAATGCACAATGCGGCTTTTATTTTGAAACACGGCCGCGGCTTTAGAGTCACGTCAAGCAATCGCTCATAAAACAATGACAATCCCACAGCATGAGTTACACTTTGACAACCAGTTTCCTCAGTGGAGCCGAAAGTGGTAGACGACCGCGTTGCGCCTGCGCCCTGAACCTTCTCCAGCCTCAGATATGTTGCTTTGCTTGAAATTGAGCAGCTGCTGCAAAGACGAGCGGAGGCGCAGGCAAAGTGCAATATCAAAGCGATCAGCACGGACGAGACGGCTCGAGGATCGGCGGCTGGGGATCGGACCGAGGTTGGAATCGGGTGACACGGATACGTTTGTGCCTGTACGCGAGTAAACGAGTCGTTTCGAGCAGAAGGCGCTTGCTCCCGTGCATTTTGGATGATCTCTCCCCAGCTCCACGTATTGAGATGATCTATTTTTGTGATGGCGAAGGGTCTGATTCCACGCGCCTGGGTGAAAAAGTCTTTCTACTTCCAGGTAATATCATTGATCGATATGTCTGTGGGTGGTATCAGAGCCACAGCAGGCTGACAGCTGGCTGTAAACACGTTCCTCCTCTGGCTGCTCCGGTGGTCACTGTGTAAAATACCTGAGGAATGTTGAAAGACTGACGGTGTTTCTGCTGACACACACACTGTGGTTAGTACAGACGGGGCACGGGCCTGCATCGGAGAGTGTGTGTAGTAGGTGAGGACAAACTGTCATGATAATCGGGTTTATCACCCAAGTTAGGGTGGGATCTGCGTTGGATCTCTCTGTTCCCCGTGTTTAAGTTTACATTTGACGGAGAAGCTGTCAGCACTTTCACACTTGGCTGTTTCATCGCCTTCATTCAAGATTCTAATGCTTCTGGTTTGTCTGGTTTGCCCCCAGCACAGTGAGGAGCATTGGTAAACTGGAGAGAATACAGGCATTTAGGGGTCTGTAAACAAATGACTGCACCATAACGCACAACGCATCACATTTCTGATATCTAACGTTCTCTGAAAACTGGGAATTGTGGGACTCAGTAGGTGCAACATGCTGACAGAGTAGATTTCATCAGGCTTTACCCAGCATCAAATTATACAAGGTAGTTTTTTCCATCTGCCTCCTGGGCTGGATAGTTCAGCAAAATGTGCCTCAATTAGGCTACGTGTCACCAAGGTACCACGCTCTGTTGCCACACACCACACAAACTGTGCGGCGAATGCTCGTGTGTGTCTTTTAATTACAAGAATGAAAACAGCCTCTGTAGTTCAGGGCTGACGCGACATGTTAGTAAAAGTTTCCCTCTTTTGTAGCCAGCTCAATTAAGTTTAAAAAAGTAAACGTCCTTCCCTGTATTTAGGTGAAAAATCAACCCAACAAACTGGTCAAACATATAATCGAGCTGCTGCTGGCGTCACACCAACGTTTTTGGCAGAGACTGGACTGGTTTCTGGGTTGCGCTAAGGTCCACAGTGTCCTTCTAAGAAGCAAGATCAGAAGGTTGTTTAATTATTTTGAAACAGGTCTGTCTTTCCTCGGTCAATGTGCCATGATTGACTGGGTCATATGTTTAGGCCTTATCAAAGTTATTCAGTAATCCCGCCAGTAAGCCTGTTGTTCAGAAATCATCCAATACTTAAACTGTACGTGACAGATGCAGCTACTTAATTTAACCTTTTTCCCCAAGTCCCCAGCATGAAATCCTGATGGCAGCTTTGACAGCGACAAGCTGCTTCATCAACAATATATGAAGATGTGATACTGCAGCTCTTTTGTAACTGGATTATAACACAGTCAATACTTGATGAGGGTTAATGCTATGTAAGAGAATCTAACTGCTGACAGCTGGTAACCCTACAGTTTGCACTGGCTTTTGAACTATGGGGCAGTTCATTCAGCACTAATGTTTTTTTGTCTACATTTATCTCCAGCTCCTGTTATCGTGAGTATTGACATGAGTGTCTTCCAGCATCAACTTCAACCTCATCTGTGTGTTACTAATATCGTTGTAGCTTTTCTTTACTTAGGTCCAGTAATTAAATTGTTCTATTTCTGTATATAGTCTACATAGTATTGAATTCTTTGCATGAGCTGAATTAGGTTTATCTGATGTTTTTTCAGCTCAGACAGTCAGTCAATACATATTGCGTGCACGAAAAAGGAGACACTGTTAGGGAGCACATGGAGTTAATTAAGTATTAAACCCTGCTGCTCAGGTTTCACTTCTTCAATTTAAAGGTTTCAGTACTTGTTTGCACAGACACAAAATGTACACGGATAATTCAAAGTCATTTGTTTGTTCTAAAGTGTCTCTCCCACTGTAGTGCGTGAGTTTATTTCCCCTCCCCTGGTGCCATCTGTTCCCTCCCTGGTGGCCCCAGTATTGGTTCATGTCTTCAGAAGACTGTTAATACAGCCTCCTGCCTCCAAAGACACTTTGCGGCAACAGAAATGTGAAGGAGGAAATAAATGTTTCTTCCGTATCCTCCCTTTGCTTTTCTTTGAAGTCTGTAGTTCACTGTGGTGCGAACAGATTATATGGAAAAGCCCTGAGTCTAATTATGGTTTGATCATTTCAAAACTCCTTAAAATCATTTTGTTAATTAGACCGGTTTGTGTGAACGTGAATCTGATGCATGTTTTATGGACACAGAACAGAAAGCTCTTCTGCGCTGTTTACACACCACAGCCATGACACCACATCAGACATAAAAAGGCTTGTGACTTGGTCCCTGCCTCAGTGGGTGCATATTTTGTTGGGATTTGGAAACAGTTCTGAAGCAGAACAGAGAATCACAGCTCTCTGCCAAAATACACACAACATAAGCTGTTTTTTGCCATGTGATCAGAGTGAGAATCACAAGTCACTTCATCCTCCCAAGTGCAATTAGAGTCCTTGGAGGAGAAATAACTGCAATTTTGTTTTGGCTGAACTCACATTCTGCGGCTGAGACGGCGAGTTTGACCTGGATTCTTCTCCACTTTGTCTTTTATTTTGTTGCTTCGCAGTAGTAGTTTGATTAAGGGATTTGTGAACCCACTTATATAAGTTCAAGGCTTTGGAAAGGGTTTATCTATGCAGTGTTTGTCTGTGGGATGTTCCACCATTTATTTCCAGATTACAATATCTCAACCTCTGTGACAAAGATAACAATTAAATGTTTATGTGACATTCTTCCACGTGCACGGTCTACTCTGCAGGTGGATTATTTTACAATGACCAATTAAATATTATTTGAACTTATTCAGTTTCTGTTCTGCTGTGTTTGCCCCACATAGGCTCGGATCTCCTTTGTTCGGGTGAAGTACCTGTTCCTCACATGGCTGACTGTGCTTGTGGGGAGCTGGGTTCTCTACGTGCAGTACTCCGTCTACACAGAGCTGTGCAGAGGACACGAGTGCAAGAACGCAATTGTGAGCGATGTGTTTTGTTCATTCAGCTCATTCTTCTGGTTTCAGTTTGACTATGGTTAAAAGTCACAAGGGTTTCTGGCGTGAGTCTATGGGGGCATGAGAAGAAGCTCTCACATGTCTGACTGTGTGGAATACAAAGTTCAGTTTTACTCTAAATATGACTCTTGTATGCGTTGTGTTGCTCTTAAAGTGTGATAAATACAGGAGAGGAATCATTGATGGATCTGCCTGCAGCAGTCTCTGTGACAAAGAAACACTCTACATAGGCAGGTGTCTGTCAACGTTGCCAAACAACCAGGTAGGAAACAAACAGTGTGTATGTTTTCTGTAGTGAGGAGCCAGTGATTGAGGCACGACTGTGCTTCTGAGACGATCATGCTAGTTTGTCTGGTTCTGCTCTGCTGGCCAGGTTTACACTGGAAGCTGGGGAGACCATGATGGGATCATCCGCTGTAAGTTAGGGGAGGTTGTGCACTATGAGCTGGGTGAGGAGCCAGAGCCAAGGAGAGAGACCCCTGTGTTTGACAAACCCACCAGAGGTACTTCAGTGGAAAAGTTCAGAGAGATGGTTTTTAATCACCTCAAGGTAAAGGAGCATGCGTTAGATGAAGTCTAATCTGTGGCACTAACAACCGCGTAAAGTCTTGCATTTGTCTCCATCTCTCAGTCTAAGCTCGGGGAGCAGGCCAACCTCGCCAGCTTCGTCAGCCAGATATTGTCTGTCGCCGATGGCAACAGAGATGGACAAGTGTCTCTGCCAGAAGCCCGCTCTACGTGGGCCCTCCTGCAGATGGACGAGGTGAATAAGAAGTGTTCCTCCCATATGATCTCCTTTTGACTTGTGAATGAAAGATCTTAATGAACCGTTATCTGCTTGGTTCCTTGAGGTGTTGCTGGGCCTGCTGCTTCAGGACCGTGGACACACTCCTCGCCTCCTCGGCTACTGTGGGGACCTTTACATGACAGAGCGAGTCCCCTATGGGCCTCTGTATGGCTTGGCTCTCCCATGGCCCCTTGTATCGTGGGTACCTGGCAGTGTGCAGCGCAGTATGGACCAGTGGTTTACCCCTTCGTGGCCCCGCAAAGCCAAGATCTCCATGGGTCTGCTGGAGCTGGTAGAGGACCTCTTTCATGGCACCTACGGAAGCTTCCTCATCTGCGATCTCACCGCGCCGCACTTCGGTTACACCGACCGCCACGAACTCCGTCTTACCAACACCCAAACCATTGTTCCTGAGGATCAGTTCAGACGCACCATGCGAGTGCTTAAGTGTGAGACGGATGCTGACTGTGTGTATGGGGTGGACTGCAGGACGCCCTGTGATGTGGTGGAGAAACGGTGCAGAGAGGAGCCAGTGCAGCCGAACTTGGCAAAGGCATGCAGCGCCCTGAAGGACTATCTTCTGCGAGGGGCCCCGTCAGCGATGAGAGAGGAATTGGAGAGGCAGCTGTACGCCTGTATGGCTCTCAAAGGCAACGCTGGACAGATGAACATGGAGCACTCACTCATCCTTAACAACCTGAAAGCTCTGCTGTGGAGGCAGATCTCACACACAAAGGACTCGTGACAAGGGGAACCTTCTGAAGCCCTATTGGAGTCAGCTCCTCACACGAAGCTGAGTATTAAAGATGCTGTGATCTAGGAGTAGCAAACTTACTGACGTTATCTTGAGTAACTCTTGATGCTGTATGAACCAACTGATGGAGAGTCGACCTTCTCTTTCACATTGTCAGAAAACACGTTTGAGTACTTGAACTGAATGACTGCATGCTGTCATTAGTCTACTGTATTATTAACCATACTGGAATGTTATGGCAGCAGTGCTGGATTAACAGACTTGTAAACAGATTTCATTGAGCTGAGAGACTAAAGTGCATGAAGCTGATATTTGTCTGGGCAAACATGGTCATGTGTTCTTTCACATTTCTGAAACGGACTAAATTATATAGCTGCTGCTGTCACATAATTTCAAAGTGTTGAGTCTCTAATCAAACTCACAAAACTATCAGTGTTTTAGTCTTGCTACAGATTTTACTAGAATTCAGCCCCAAACCTACTGGTGTCTAAAAATAAACAAAATATTATTTTAAGTCTATAATATCCTAAAATAGTGAAGATTTCAATAAAGCACAGAAGAAGAGATATAAGTAATAGTAGTAAGTAAAGTAGTTGTTTTTTATAGGAGTTAAAGGCACCAAGGAGTAAAGTCTTAGTGACTTTGGATCCACCCACAGTGACACAGCGTTATTGTCAATCATTTCAGGGAAAGACTTGACAATAGAAAAAAATTACCAGCACTCAAATTACAAATGCAAACTAAAAACTTGAATTAATGCAGCACACAAAGACGTGGACAATGTGAGAAGTATTCAAGTATTTCCTTTCATTCATTAGTGTGATAAATAATGTAGTTCACCAGCAGTGATGACACGTTTTCACTCAATATCCCACAGGAGTTGAATTCTGTTGATCACTATACGTTTACACATGTAATTTTAGTGACATTAGTGCTGCTTAACATGAAGAGGACGGACTGGTTTGTGCTTATTCTGCCACTGCCGAGCACTTGTACTAGTTAATGTATCACAGCATCAGTGCCATGAAAGTCATGCTGAAATCATTCGAATGTTTATCACCGGTGGAGGTAAAACTGCTTACGTTAGAATGCTGTACAAACGCATCATTTTCCATGATCCCGTTCTGATATTGACTTGTGAAGCATGTCAAGCTTGTGGTCAATGCTGTATAAAAATGTTTATTAAAAAGAAAACAGCATGATTTTGCACAATTAAACTACAAACCACTTTACCGTTACTGTCAAACGTGTACCAGCCTGTGCATTTATACCAGGACAGTGTGTGGGCCATGATCACGCAGTGCATGGGTTCCTCTGGATTAAAGATTGACAATATACATATTAGTCCTTGGTGTAATTTTCCACAAGCAAACAATCTAAAAACGTTCACACAAGCAGACAACACACATCATTTTTCACTCAAGTAACGACTGCACCAGACAAGTGTGACTTTGTAATAAATTTATTTGTCTGTGATGTGTGTGGTGTTTTTGCAGCGGGACCCTGTGCCGAGCCCCTAACCGTCCCCTGCTTCTTGTTCTTGCGCTCGTAAGAAACTGGCCTTTTTCTGGGCGACACGGTTCTTTCTCTGTGCCAGGGATAATTTGGCGCGATTCCACCTGACCAGAAAGGAGACAACAGTCGCTTGATTAACATTCTGCACATCAGCAGAGAGAAGCGTTTCTCTGCTCAGCTCAGTACTTAAATAGCTGCCGTTATTTCCTTGTGTATAATGTCTGCAGAATACTTTTAACACTATTAGTGTCACATTTCAGCATTTGTGTAGTATTTGTTACAGCATCACAAATACCAGTTTAGGGGGAAAAAGTCATTATTAGGAACCCACCTCTTCTTCTTGACGTCTTTTTGAGGTTTCTTTTCGTGTACAGGGTTCGCTCTGATGGCGGCATGTGCTTTTTTGTACATTTCTTCAACCTGGGAAGGAGAACACAAGATGTGTAAAAAAAAAGAACAGACGTCGATACACCACACTCAGTCGTTTAACTGGGTGCATTCTAGTTTGTTCTGCTTCTCTCAGTCCCGTCTTGAAAAGTACAGCAAACATCAGCCAATGCAACTGAAGAATCAACTACATTTTGCTCAGCGTGCTTTGTATCATCATCAAGAAGCAGAGAAAAACCAGCAAATACACTATTAAGTCACTAATGAAGTATCGCATCTACCGTCATGGTCTAATGTCTTGTTTTGTTACCAGATAAAAAGGCTTAGATTACTTAGCTTTAGGGACAAACCAGGTCTTGGTCCAGGTTTTGTTGGTTAATTATTGCTCAGATTAGACCGAATCAATTGTGCAATATTTCAAACAGTGTCTATGTTTGAGATATTTCACTTGGGTAAATGTGTACTATTAATCCACAGTGAGATGTGATGTTGATTTTGGATGACGGGTGCAGCACACAAATGTAACATTTACTGTCACAGATCTGTACTGTACAGATAAAAAGAAATACTGAACCTTAGAATTTTACGTAAATGTGGACAGGATCCTTTGAAGCAAGTCAATTATGACTCATGGAGGCTCATGTGACAAAAAATGTGTGTTCTAATTCCTAATAATCTATTGACAAACATAAGATTGTATCGGCATGTGAAGAAACTACCTGTAATTGAGTAACACAGCTATTTCAGTGTAATATACAGTATGAACGTGATGTACTTCAATCCCTTAAAACAATATATTGACATCCTACATAAATGCTTCTAGAGTATCCTGTGTTGTCAAGCTCTGTGGGTGAAGAGCCTTCATCTTACTGTGTCTGGCGTGACTCCATTCTTGATGAAACGAGAGAACTGTTTCTTGTAGGCGTCCTCATCTTCATCCATCAGATAAGACATGTAATCGGCCACATTCATTCCCAAGATGTGTTTCCGATGCACCTCAGCGTTGAACTCTTTGCTCTCTGCGTCGTAACCAGGGAAACGCTTTAGACTGGAAACAGAGCAGAAGTCCCATCAGGCAGCTGACAAAACAAGCATGAACCTGTATAATGTTCCTAATGTTAATGCGGCGACATTACTGCAGAGGCGATGCTTCATAATACAACAGGGGCTGTTCTGGGTTGATACTGACCTGTGTGGGATGGCCAGTCCTCCATCAACTGCTCCCTTCAGGGCTCCGAACACCTTGTTTCCTGTGGAGGTTCTGGCCAGGCCTGCATCAAGGTAGCAGGTGAAGGCACCAGGCTGCCCGTCCACGCTCTCAACGTTGAACTCTTCCCCAGTCACCTCCACCTGGCCTTCATACACTTGGTCCATACCAAACTTGTGTAGCAACTAAGAGTGAGGAGTGAGGTAAAGTTGACAAACGTGCCCCTGATGTGCTCACGGAGTCTTCTGATCAGTGCTAATCACGGTGTGTTTACACGCTTACCCGGCGAGCCAGCAGCAGCCCAGTACAGTAAGCTGCAGCGTAGTTTGTGAGGCCTACAGAAATGCCATATTTGGGCAATTCGTGGGAGTAAGCAGCACACACAATGTAGTCTCCCTCGATCTTTGCATACGCAATCTGTAGAGAAGAGAAACAAAAGGGTGAGTCAGACCATCTTCAACGCGCGACAACAGAAGCGTCACCAAATCCCGCGGTAACTGACCTGGCAGCAGATGTCCCTGTTGGACAGCCTGACGATCATCCTGTACTTGGGCGTGTTGTACTTGTTCTTGTCCTGAACAACCAGGCGCTTGCGGGCATAGAAATCCGTTTTACCCTCTAAAACAACAAATCAAGTTGGTCAGAGGTACTAATTACAAACGTAATGACTTATCTCACTGTGTGTGACGCCACAAAACAAGTTCCTGCAGGCTCGGCACACAGCAGGCATGAATGACGTCACGATCAAAAATTACGAATTTAGTTCGTAACATTTTACCATCAGAAATGGAGAAACCATGAGACAACTCCTGATTAGCCGTAATATACTTTTAACGCGCGACCAGAAGGAACTTTTAACGCAATAGTTGCGTGAGTTGTGTCGTGAACGCGTCTTTTTGCGGTTACCTCTCCTCCTCCTGAATTTGACCTCATATCTCCTGAAGTAGGCCTTGTTCTTCACCACTTTGACGAACCCCTGAGAGGAGACGCAGAGTTAACATGTTGCTATGCTAACTCCGAACAGCACAACGATTTAACATTATTAACACAGTTGGCGCTTGTCTGTGCTCCCGGCGGTGCAGGAGGTCAGCGGAGGTTTCATCAGCCATGAAGCGCCACGCTGGAAGACAGCCGGCAGGCGCACAAGCCGAGACCATCCGCCAACATCTGAGCCTCAACAGCCCAGAAACACTTACGGAGCACCAGGCACACCTTCATGCGCTCACCCTGTCTGCATCGGGTGTAAATCGATATAATTTACTCGCCATTTCTGGATCGTTTTCTGCTCTTCCTCCTGGGCTGGATCTGTCCCGATAGCGGAGAGTTGACGCCGCAGCTCTTCTGAAGCGATACGTGACATCCGCCGCTGCAGCGCCCCCTGCCGCGGCGGAGGATGCCAGCACGCGGACAACAGCAGGGGGCAGCAAGGGCTCGCGCACCTTCAACACGGACGTGCTCAGGTTATCACAGCGATATGAAAGGTGGACATAGTTTTAAATAGTTAACAATCTATTAACAAGAGAGACTTGGACAAGAAACACATCCATTTAAAGTTTTAAAAAAAGTACATACAAGTACAGGTAGAGTATGAGAGTTAAGTCCTTTAAATGGGAACCTGGACGTAAACACTGTTCAGCTGTAGCTGCTCAGCAAAAGTGTCTACGTTTGTTGCTATGGCCTTTCGTACATTACTGTGCAAACGTCTCAGGCAGGTGTGAAAAAATGCTGTAAACAAAGAAGGCCTTCAAAAATGGAAGTTGAAGTTGTCACACAGTTGAAGGAACTCGCTGGTAGGTTGTTGCAAACATCTTGGAGAACTAACCACAGATCTTCATGACATCACTTCCAGTACTGACGTATTAACACCAAATATTGATTTGATTTAGGTTTTTCTTTTGTTCGCTCACTTTGCATTTTGTAAATTGACAGAAATAAACAATCATTATTTATATTTCTGAAAGCATTCTCTGTTTTTTTTCACACCTGTCTAAAACTTTTGCACAGTACTGTATAACACTTGTTGAGGTTGGGTATTAAACCCTGCTTTCTTTCTAGTAAAAAGGGAAAAGTCGAGTATAATTAAAGCCAGATTTTGACTTGAGGAAGACTTTATTTTGTCCCCAAGTTCCAAGTAGCACCAGGCTATTGAGATTTTAGATTTCAGTATTTGAGCAAAATGACTGATTAATAATCAACCAAATCTGTGTACGATTAGACGTACACTATAAAAAGTTATTCTGATAATAGCTGTGTGTATTCAGCTTGTATTCAAGAATGCAGTTAACCACATTATTATCATTGTTGAAAGGCTGGTTATGCATTATGCTCAACATGTCAGCATCTATATTCACCAGTATAAATCAAAGAGCAGGAGGAAATACTTAAAATATGTTACAACAATGACAGTAGTTGCCATAATTAGCCTTTCGTTCCATATCTCTATTTATAGCTCAGTCTCATGCAACTTAGAATACTGCCATGAGTAACTCTCTGACGGCACCGATCTGACATTCAGCAGTTAAATTCAGTTAGTGAGAGTGACATGAGCAACAGTAAAGCCTTCACGCTGTGGAGCCACCTTTTCCCAGAGTAGTGGTGCTGCTGACCCACCCATGCAACTCTGCAGTGATTCACGCCTGCGGCGCTCGTCACGCTGGAGGTGTCATCCAGACGACTCAGCCCTCCTCTGAACAGGAGAACACAAATAGGAGTCATTATATTGGGAAAAGATGCTCAGATCATTTCCAGATGATCAACATCTGAATGAACTTGAGACAGTCGCATTCTTGCGCATGAAACCAAGTGCAACAATGCGACTGTCTCGAATATTCATCTCAGAAATTCTATAAAGTGACCTCTGGGTCATGCTACGGGTTTCCTCCTGTTTCCACTCACTATGCTAACATAGGCTAACAAGTGTGGTCTGACTGAAGAAAGGCAGCAAACAGCTCATTAAACCTCTGGCTGCTAATTCAAAGTAGCCTGAGACCAACGTACTGTACTAAGATACTTCAAACACAGTATAGTAGCTACTAACTACAGGGATGTGATCAAAGGTTTATTTCATATACCATAATTTGACACCTATGTGTTTTTGCTTGTGCGGAACTAAGGTCACGGTTTAAAGGTCAGATCAGGGTAAACTAAATGTTGCCTGTCACAGTTCTTTTACGTTATTTCTCTTATGTCTATATAATATGCCGGCAGCTGCTGCCGAAAATCTTTTGAAATGATTTGATCGAGTATTGAGTCTTTTCTGTGTTCTTCTGTCTGTTAACTCTGACTACAGAAAAAGGAACCAGGACCTTCTGCTTTTCTGTTCATGGCAGATAGATAACATCCTTCACCGTCACTCTTGGTGCAGATGTGCATGGTGTTTGATAAGAAAAGTCAAAGTCACTCTTGAGGTCAGTTTTTGACATTTTTTGTTCAAGCTCTGTTTCTGAAGAACAGATTTCACAATGGCAAACAGCAGCCGTCCAGTCATCGCTCAGCAGCAGAGGTCAGCATTAAACGAGGGGTCATGCTGGGAGCGCAGGGTGTGGTGGGCAGATCAAGGGGTGCACCAGTTACAGCTCGAAGTGCTCAGGTCCTGAAATGACTGAGAGTTTGATTTGTCTCACAGAACTTTATTGGCTCAAACTGATGCAATAAGAAGAAGGATAACCATCAGTTCTGTGTTGTTTTGTGTGCTAACGCAATGTTTTTTTTGTTACAGCTGACTAGAATGGCAGTCACACATCAACAAATGGGTTAACAGGCATGCGCCACAGATAAGACTGCGTCGCTTGTCGACTCAGTGCTGTCTTTCCTGCCTCTTAGTTGCGCTGGTGATTGGTGATTTTATTTTAACACCTCGTAAATGATTACCATTATTATCTTTCTAATGTCCTGCACATTTCACATTAAAGAATAATGTTGATAAGCAATTACAAATTACAAATCTGTTCCCCGAGTTACATACAGTGGCAAAAACTGACTAACTACTAAAGCACCAGTTCTGAAGAACTCGATCACTTTAACACTGAATTTATCACCATTGACCGAGATGGTGCCGAGAGGACGTGTCCGTGAACGTCCAGCATCATGGTTCTCTGCCCAACACGAGACCAGTGTCTTACACCCCAGACACGAGTGTGTCCACAGGTTTCAGAACATCAGCTTAATGGACAGGGATTTGTTCAAGAGAAAATTAGAAGCAGCAGGTTCATTTCACCTTTGAGAAGCGATTGAAACATTCAGCACAGGAAATAAAACATGCATAAATATTAGGGCGGTGCAATTAGTCATTTTTTTATCACTAGCTGCATTAAGACCCCTGTGCAATCTCGCAACTGTCACGTTGGTGTCAGCGAGGAGGTCCGCTGCGTGAAAGCATCTTCTGAGCTGCATCAGCAAACGATAACGACGGTATTACACGTCAGATTTCGTAAGAACTTCTCGGATCAGCTATCGATGACTAGAGAAACACGCTGATGATATTTTTACTGCTGATCACATTTGTCTGCTCATCCATTCACAGTTACGGCTAAGAACACAACAGAATGTATGTCGGATAGTCTCACTCCTGCAATAATCGCATTGCTTGTCTTGAAAACAGCAACTCTATAATGCAATCTATAACAAAAGAATGACTTGTGATGTGATGCCAAAGTATTCACATGCAACACAATGATGGCATGTAAGCAGATAGAAGGAGGAAATGTGAGGAAAATGGAGGAGCTAAATCTATAGCAGCTTAACTAATAGATGGTTCAGAGTGACCTTTAGATTTAACAGAGATCCGATGCCGAGAACTAATGTAGGAGAAATGTGATCGCTGTTGTTAATTCCAGGCAGACCTCTGGCTGCAGCATTTCGAATTAACTGTGGGCTAAAGACTAATTTGGATAAATAACAGTTAGACATACCCACAAACCAAAGGGTTGTTTAGACTTAACTGAGCCTGTTGAACTATGACCTTTCAAATGGCCCCAACTATTCACAGGGAGACAATGACCAGGAAGCACCGAGCAGGTTCCTTCACATGCCCACACCAACGTCCCAGATGACATCCTCAGCATTTTAGGGGGAAATTTACAACCAGAAACGGGCTGCTAGCAAACAGGGGGTGCTGCTGATCACGGTGATGGATGAGGGAGGTGATTTGTGGAGAGTTTACTGCATAAATCTATTCAGAGTTTCTTTTCAGCATCACTAGTTTTCACACTTGCATTCAAAGGGTGCAGGGTCAAATCAGAGTAAGTATCCAGATAAGAACATGATTAATATAAATCAAAACGCTGTGCAGTAACATACACGCAACATACTGCTCCAAGACGGAAGTGAAGTAAGCGAGGAAGGCGTTCGTGGAGTTCCACTCTGAAAGAAGAACTGTCTTGCGGTGACTAGCGTCCAGTAAATCATTAATTGTGTTCACACTCTGTCTCCTATCTGGTGGCTGCAGTTGGAGCCAGCTGAGAGCTCGACGAGATTCGTCCGGCCGCTCTCAGGAGGTGGGGTAGGGGGCGGCTGCAGTTCAACCTGAAGAAAAGAACTAAAATCAGATTGTAGCTGCAGGGAAAGGCAGCGAGTTAGTTTGATGGCGGGAGCGGGGGGTGTTAAACTGTGGTTAGGGTCTTGGAGCCAAAGGAACCTGTGAGGGGATGAGATAGCATGATGTGGTTTTCACTGCAATGTCAGAGTGGAGGTGACGAGTTGAACTCTCGTGTGCCGGGAACAAACCTGAGACAAAAACAAGGGAAAGTCAGTTTAGCCACAGTAATGACATCAGTCTGTTACAGAGTATATTCAGTGAAATCAGTTTTAGTGATTGTATAGGGCAGAAAAGCTTTGACTTTTTACATAAATCTGAGAGAATGAAATCTGGTTTTGTTTCACTTGTGGCTAAATTCAGACTTTATGACTTTAAGAAATAATAAATGATGCATGTTCCCAGTTGATTCCAACACGTCCAGGTCCTTCAGGGTTGTGCTGGCGTTGTGGGGTCTGCTACGGTCAGGTGGTTG
This sequence comes from Macropodus opercularis, assembly GCA_030770545.1. Classification (NCBI taxonomy): domain Eukaryota; kingdom Metazoa; phylum Chordata; class Actinopteri; order Anabantiformes; family Osphronemidae; genus Macropodus; species Macropodus opercularis. Next base: position 6,926,640 of record CM061105.1, read on the forward strand.
TCATCGTCCCAGAACTGTCACTAGTTGCCACAGCAGCCACACAGTTACATAGTCATGCTTTGAATGGGAACTGCACTGAGGCAAAATCAAGACAAGGTGACGGGCCGCCATGCACCCTGCTCTACTTGTCAGCATTCACATACATGTGGTGTGAAAGCTGCAGCCTTTAGGCATATTTAAAACTCCGAGGAGCCCCCACAGTGTCTGTCTATCCTCGCTAGGGGCTCAAGGTTGAGCTTGAGAAAATAACCTCATGGTTCACCAGCGCAGCTCTTTATTTAACCTCGCGGCTGTGATCCGGACCTCTGACAAGGTAGACAAATGCTGCTGCAAAACGCAAATACAAGATCTCTGTGTCCCTCCCCTCCCCTGTGATCACTGCGACTGGGCTTCTATTTCAATCACAAACTTGCTGTAAAAGAGCGAGAATCAAGGTCTGTGGGGGGAAGGGGTGCTGAGGACGGGGGACTAAACAGAGACAAGACAAGCTGTGGCAGCACTGATAGCGTCTTCTCGACTTTGCGTCTGGTTTCCTGTTCTGACTCAGTGCGTAACCCTGAGTTCGAACTGTCACATCAACGCTGTGCTCCATGTGCTCAACGCGTCTCTTTGGCTTCTTTTTTTACTTTATGAGAATTTGTCGATGACTGAAATAAAAGAAAATCACTCGTGCGTCTTGACTAAGCAACCATGAAGTAGTCAGAGCTTGACGTTGAAGGCGCTATCTGAGCAAACTGTGGGCTGCCCTGTGCTGTGGCTGCTCTGAGGTTAACTTTAAGTTCAAGTCCGTCCGTCTCTTTACTCACAGTGTGAGAAATCATCGCTGTTTGCTCAGTAGCAGCAACAAACAAACTGTGGGTGGGAATGTGTCCTTAAAAAGTCCACTGTTGCCAAATGATATGGACTGATTTTCGTTTTTGACTAATCAAGTGAGCGTATTGGTGTGAAGTGAGTCACACCAATACTTCTTTGTGCATCTGAGAAATAGTGTTTTTTCTCTAATCGGGCTTGGAGCCTGGGTTTTAAGGAGAAGCCTGTGAGAGGGCACCAGTTCAACATAGAAACATATTTGTTTCTGTGTAAACAAACACACAGAAATTGTTGCATCCGTTGACTCTTATCAAAAGATGAATCAGTGTTTTTTGCTTGACTGTCATGGATGACTAACATGAAAATTAACTTCTGAGAGAAGGAGGGGAAGAGAAGAGAAGCAGTGTGCGCGCTTGTGTGAGAAAGTGCGCGTCAGTGCGAGGAGTCGAGGGTTTGTGGTGTCTCTCTGCAGCTTTTGGCTGATACTTCTACCGTAGACTGAATGTGTACAGCGCTCAGATCAGTGCGAGCGCTCCTCAGAGCTGGGATATAGCGCCTGCAGCGCCTGTGCGGTGTGTGAGTATGGGACACATGTCTCCAGTTTTAAGCCTCGCCTATCTGCGCTTCGCTTGCAGCTGGATCAAACAAACTCTTTTCCCACATCGCCCGGGGGGAAAAAAAATCGATAACGCTTTGCTTTAGTCTATTTTTCGCTATGATTTGCCCTTTTTGAGACTGACAGATTTCTACTGGAAAGTAGATTTCTTTGTGGCAAGTCGCGTGTTTGGTTCATCTGGTGCTTTTATCTGTCCCGTCCTGCGTTAATTTCGGCGAACAGCCTAATTGGGCCCGTGTCTGGAGGTCCGGGGGGGGGGGGGGGTTGATGATGTAAAACAATAAGGCTGAAGTCAGTGCGGGTAAGCCGAAGCAGTGTGGCCGTAAAGGGATACTTCAGCTCCCCACCAGCAGGCTGTTGTGCGGAGCGACCGTGCGCGTCTCATTAACAGGATCACTTTACAAGCAGCCAAACAAACAGGTCATTATCCATCAGCCTGCTCTGCCTGCGTCGAGCATCCAGCAACGCACACATTTCATGTCTTACCACGCTAAGGCTTCACTCAGCAGACTAATAATATACATTAACACATACCACCATGCCTACTGCATTTCCTCATAGCCTGAATGTAAGTAATATCTCAGACATACTCTTAATTGTAGTCGTGAAAACATGATATAAATGAATGCGATTTAGTCGAGTCCAGCTGCTCTACTGGGCAGGTCTCCTCGTTAGGACATGTCATTTACTGTTCTCCCCCATCTCTACCAGGGCCTGTCAGGGAGGACCTTGGTCCATCTTTTGGCAACCCGCGACACCTGGTAAACGATACAGCACCTTTGCGCATGCGTAATAGCCTGCCAAAAATCCAAACGCCCGTCTCGCCTGTCAACCAATAGTGTCTCAATCTGTCAAAGGTAAAGTCAGAGCAGCGGGGAGAAGAGTGGAGTCAAGTGGAGGATTTCAAAGCTGAGCAGCACAGACTGACTGAAGGAGAGTGAGCTAAACATGCCGAGGTCTTTCTTAGTGAAAAGTAAACGGGCCCACAGCTACCACCAGCCCCGGATTCTGGACTACGGCGGACCTGGCGGTGTTTTGGGTCATGTGCGCGTAGGTAGGTTGATTTGTGCGTAATTATGCGCCGCAATTGTTGATTTACGCAAATAACCAAACAGCTTTTAACCTGACCTCAAATGATTGTTGTGGCTGTACATTTGATTCAAGACAAACACTCTGTCAGTCTCAAACAGTCAACTCACCTGCTCCCCCTCCGTTGTCATTAGAGACCAAATCTCCAGTGGAGTTCGAGTCCGGCTTGAATTCGCAGGAGGATGTGAGCGCTGGCGATGACAGAATGTCGCCCGCCTCTAGGCTCCAGTCTCCGGGGTCACTGTCCTCCAGCTCCCCGCTGAGCTGTGGAGGCAGCGTGTGTGACCGGTCCTCCGACTGTGATTTCTGGCGTCCCCCGTCTCCCTCCTCCTCTCCAGGTCTGCACAATTAGCTTTTCTTCCAGTCTTTCTGTTTATATCAGTACAAGAGAGGTTTTTTTAAAATTCCAGAACGTTTTTGTTATGTTTGAACCAATATTAGAACCATGAAAAACATCAGGTCCTATAAATCTATAGCTTCACGAGTGTGTTATTGTTTAATAGTTCTGCTTGTTATTAAGAAAATAAATATCAAACTAGTATTTATAACCTTGGGTTGTATAGTATGTTTTTTTAACATTCTACAAATGAAATATATTCCTCATGAGTAGATTTCACATTAAATCCAAATTATTTTACAGACTCAGAGAAATCCGCCACTCTAGGGGGTGAGGGCGTTTCCCACTTCAACATCCCCCGCTTTCCTTACCCCTGGTCAGCGTACTCCGGATCCGATCTCAGGCATCTGGTTCGGGGCCCCTATCACCGCCACCTGCAGAGCCACAGACAGCGTCACTCACCCGTCAGCCTCTTCGGAGCAGAGGAAGGCGCTAAGGAGTCGCTTTACGCACAGAGAGGGCCCATGGCCGGATGCTATGAGGACTATAGGTCAGCAGCCCATCAGATCTGCAGGATGCGGGACAGAGACGAAGTGTATCTGGATTTGAAGCAGGGGCCTCGCAGCACGGAGATCAAATGTGAGAGTGATGTCATCTGCTCTAATCTGGAGTCAAATGCATCGTATAAATGCATTAAATGTAGCAAGGTACGTTTTTTCCCACCTAACTAAAAACTGTGGTGATGTTTTATCGGTGACCATAATCCAATAATGCGTGGATGATCCATACATGATGCCAGCATTGTGCATGCGTAGTGATAACACAAACGCTCTCTGTCTTTTCTGAAAGGTGTTCTCCACACCTCACGGGTTGGAGGTTCATGTGCGACGGTCACACAGCGGGACGCGTCCGTTTGAATGCGAGATCTGCGGGAAAACGTTCGGTCACGCAGTGAGCCTGGATCAGCACAGAGCGGTGCACTCACAGGTAGGTCGACGAATGGAAGCAGAATGACGCATCTGTTGCTGTCGGCTATGAAAAGGCCTGCAGGCCGTCAGTCCGTGGCCAAAAAGGCCCAGGGCGCAGCGCCTCAAATCAGTGCAGGCCTGGTGTATTTCTACTGTTACGGTCCATGTTTCTCGGAGCTCCGCGCTGACACTTTGCATGTTTTTAAGGAGAGGAGCTTCAGCTGTAAAATCTGCGGCAAAAGCTTCAAGCGCTCTTCCACCCTATCCACGCACCTGCTCATCCACTCGGACACGAGGCCTTATCCCTGCCAGTACTGCGGCAAAAGGTTCCACCAAAAGTCAGACATGAAGAAACACACATTCATCCACACAGGTGAGCAGCCACACGAAGCCTGTTATCGTTTCGTGCAGATCAGTACATTTTAAACGTCCCACTGCGCGTAACGCGCGTAAAACGCCCTTTCTAATAGTTGTTTCGTTGCTGCTGCAGGAGAAAAACCGCACAAGTGCCAGGTGTGCGGGAAGGCCTTCAGCCAGAGCTCCAACCTCATCACACACAGCAGGAAACACACAGGGTTCAAGCCCTTCGGCTGTGATCTCTGCGGAAAAGGGTTCCAGAGGAAAGTGGATCTGAGGAGACACAAGGAGACGCAGCACGGACTAAAATGAACAAACGCTTAGGAATAACTCCTGCACTTTGTAATACTGACTTTATGTTAATGAGTTACTTTATCGTTTGCTGCATTTTCCTATTGGTAAATATTTAGCCTGAGATACTTTGGTTGATTTGTATGAAAATATGAGTGTGTTTTAAGTTATACATATTAAAACCTACAAACTGGTTTCTGAAATGTCATATTTTATGAATGAATTACTTTCTCTCTTGACATTGGCATAGAAATTAAATGGTTTTGTTTTGAATCCTGAGTCCGTTGTTAGTTTTGTATTTACAGTGCTTACATTAAATCTTTACACATGTATTTGCTTTGCTAATTATTAAAAATGTTTGTAATCTAAATCTTTTTTTTTTTTTTAACCCTGACAAACTGGATACATTATTTTAATCCTCCCTCTCAGCCTGCATGTTGTGAAAAACGAGAAGCTGCAGGCCATCAATCACGTCCCCAATCTGCATGACAGCTCCAAGTTATATCTCCACTATTAAAGAGAAAAACGTTGTGTCGCATGTGCCACCTGGTCAAAACCAAACATTTTGAGACACACGCATAGTGAACACGCCCATATAACAAATGACATTATGGTCCCATAAACCCGCATGTGAAGGAAGTCTGGAGAAATAACGTCACTTTTATTACAGCTGCAGCTCTGCCAACACAGTAATAAGCAGCATGTCCACATGGCGTTTTCACTGGGAAATGCTGGGTGTGATTTATTTGGGCTTGCTGAGGTTAAACATCCACACCTCAAAAACTACAAGGATGTGATTTGCCTATATCTCCTCACAGATTGTATCTATACAATATATATATATATATATATATATATATATATATATATATATATATATATATTTTGTTATGAAAAAGTGACAAAAATCAAAGGTTCAGAAACTTGTGTTTATTTTACCCACTCGTGAATCAAGTGCATGTTTATTATTCATATATCTGTGAGTGAATGTGAATGTGAGTCACTGCGTTGGGGTTTTAAACAGCTGCACTAAGTTGAGCAGATCCTGCTCCTGGAGACTGAGCTGTGCCATCAGTGTGTTTAAATACTCTACTGACGCTGGCGTCTGCAAGGCCTCCTGCACCACGGGAGAAACCTCCACCAACCTGAAACACAAACGATAGAAAATCACCCAGTCACAAATGGGTGGTGTAGTTGTAGCAGAAGAGACTGATCGGAAATCCGGCATAATTCTGATAATTAAGCCTGAAGAAATCAAAGCGTGTTCACCCAAACTGTGTCATGATCTATCAAAATCCAGATTGTTTACCTGCACTGTTTGCTTTGTTTATTTGAGCTCTGTCCCTCCTCCACCCTCCCCCTCTACCTGTCCTGTCTACCTCTGTGGAGGTGCACTTATGGTTAATCTCCGGTTCACCTCGGGGTCTAGTGTTGCAGGGGGGCATCCATTATTCAGCCTGCCTCAACAAAAGAGGCCAGGCTAACTCCACAGCTGCCATGCAGCAGATAGATAAGACAGCACACCAAATTATTCATGATGGAGGAATGGAAGGATGGAGAAGCTTGAAGTTAAAGAGGAACAAATGAAATCATAGAGTACGAACAGGCCATCAGACAATAAACTGCTCAAAGGGGGGTGATTGTGTAAGATTAGTAAAAAAGCTAAACACTTCTGTGTGGCCTTTAATAATATCAGAAAATGCATTAAATGCAGGTTTCTATTACAAAATCAAATCTGTACAGCAGTTGGACACTGACACTTTGTTTTTCAGGCTTTGGTCTTTCTCCTACAGATCTAGAAGTTAAACCTGTACTTTCACATGCTACGTATTATATTATTTTAGAAATGTAAGTCCATACAGCTCAGTAGGAGAGAGATCTGATTGCAATTTAGCTGTAAAATCCAAGGACTTGAAGGTCCATTCACAGTATCTCACTCGCCATTTTAGTCACAGTGTGAAGTCACATGATTCTCTTACTTTGAAAGTGACAGATTTGTGTTACCTACTGTACCTCAAGCAGCAAAACACTTACTGCAGTCTTTTGTTTGCCACTGAGGGAGTCATAAATCAGAGTCAGCTCTGCATCAGGTGAACGTTTTCCCAGACAGGCCAAAGTAAAGTGCCCATTTCGCTAGGATGTACAAAGAGCCTTCTGCCCTGCATCACAGCCCTGGAGAGGGGCAATCGGGTGGCGATAAGACTATGAAGCGTCTGTGTGTACTCAGACGGGAGCAGCACGGAACTGTCCTGAACTGCCAGCAACACACGTGCATACACACACACATACACCATATGGCACGGGCTGAACAATGCCACACCATATAGTCTATTGTTAAACACCACACAAAGCTTCAAACGAATGTGTGAACCCAAGTTAGCAAATGTTTTGTGAATAAAGAATCAAAAAGTCGTGAAGTAAAGTTATTTACTGCAGCCAGTGGTTATGCACATGCTGTAATGTCTACTTTCTTGATTTACTTGTCATATCTGGTTCTTTTCTCTGCCCTGTTCTGAACGGTCCAGCCACAGAGTGGGATGCAATGCAACGCTGAAGTAACACAGACACACTCAATACTTACAGGTGGAGAAGCACCACAGCTATGAGGGTCCACTCAGGAGATTTGTGTATGATATTTGTGTTGTTGAACCTGTGGCGTTGAAATGGGGGGGGGGGAAACAGAGTAAGCAACTAGTCAGTCAAAACCTTTATGTCTTGTAAGTTTGTTTCTCTGTGTTGGGGATCAAATACACACTCAAGTCCTAAATCGAGTAACTGGTTCAAGAATGAACAGAGATCTGATTCGAAGTGTACTAGAAAAACATGTGCACAAGGCTGGAGCAGTCACCACAAACACCGTCTGCAATAGTGTGATGATGTATGTGTCTGACAGCTGTGTGTATATTCTTTGGTCTGAGCCCTGGTAGCTGGAGTCTCTCGACAGCACAAAGAATTCCTGGAAGCAGGAGTCAGGAGGTGTTACTGTGCTGCCTGTGGTGACACAGTGATTTAATAGCAATCCTGGTGAAAACAATCCAACCTGTGAGAACACACTAAGACAGGAAATGTTCAATTTAGGTTGTAGTGTTGTGCGTCGTTGTGAATGATCTGATATACTCACTACACCTGGGGAAAGAAAGAAAGCAAGCAGATGTGTCTGGTGATACAAAATGTTACGCACTAATTTCTATTAGGTACCAAATGGCACAGTAAACTAAACCACATGTTCATTTGTTTGTTTTAGATGGACTCCTGCTCAGACGTGGCAAATGTCATCCCCATGCTTTAAAAAACACTTGGTATGTCACTGCAGTAAAAGCAGTGACATAATAAAATCGTGGTGGCTAAGTCCCATTATCTACTTCAGTTTCAGGGTCCTGCTGTTGCCCATGTTGCGTCACTGTCACGTCTTATAGGAACACTGTTTGTGTTAGTAACACCTGGCTGTTGACAAGTCATAAGGTTTACTATTGTCTAGTGAAATTTGGTGACCTCATGTAATTACAGTATAGCTCCACCCACTGTAAACCTGAGCCCAAGCAACAGCACAGCTGTAGGTGGGCTTAGAGGATATCTAATGCTGAGGGACCAGGCACAGCTCCAGCACCAAACCTCCAAATGTGTGGATCTGACTCAGAAAACTCCATGAATAATATTATTTGTCCTCTAAATTGTCTGAAAACAATCAAGCCAATTTCTGTTCAATATTATCATCATGTGCATGTAAAATGAATTACTGACCTAAACGTTCTGACCAGGTTGTTCAGGTCCTTGGTTACGTCATTCATGGTGAGACCTAGTGGCCCCACAATGTTTCTGAGGCTGTACAACACAGAGACAAAAAGGATGAGCTACAAAGACAAATTAATCGGTCAAATGCATGATCATGTCTGTGTACTGACAGAAATGAGCCACAAATATCACTTGGTTATTGGTGCTTCATAGCTGAAACACCTGTATGAATATATGAGAAATAGTGACCACCAAATAAAACCTGCAAAAACATGGGAATAAAGGCAGTCGACAGTGACACACAGACGAGACCCGCACACACCAGCTGGTTAGCTTCTCCACTGTGATTCGTTTCTGGATGATGTGCTGAGCATGAGAGTCAACGAGTGGCAGAACCGGTTCCTTCTTGCACTGGTTCTGGACCGTCACCTGGAAGGAGAGGAACCAAGATTTGAAAGACAGGAAAGCAAACCTTGGCACATAAACATGTCCTTTCCTGTATTGATGAGATTGGTTTACACATTAGTGTCTTAAAACAGCGCCTCCATGTGGTGTCTGGCTCTTATAACAAGTCCTTGAACTCGCCTTTACTGTCTCTCTTTCTCTCACCTCGGTTCCACCTTGTTTCTGCTTTTCCAAGTCCTCGGGTACGAACCAGGTTCCTTTGTAAAACTCCCTTATCCTGAGCTCCATCTGCTGGGTCTCCATCTTCAGTACCTCATAGTCTGGAGCGGCTGCTGATGGCCTCCCATCACTGACCAGCCCCTTGTCCTCCATTTCCACCTCCTCCTCAAGATCATCTTCATCCAACTCCTCCTCGGTCTCTTTGCTTTCTTCTTTTACATCAGCAAAGGGTGAGCTTAGTGAGTGATCAGCCCCATACAGGAACTTCAGGGTCTCATCACTGCTCCATTCCTTCAAGGTTCTTTTCAAGCATTCCAAAAGTTTCAGTCGAATGGAGTCAGGTCTCATTGTAGGACTTTGGTTCTTCAGCAGGTCTCGCAGCCCTGCTGCACCTCTCTTGCTCATACCTATCTGGGTGATGTTGAGGTCAGAATGGTTTTGGATGTTGTGATGGTTCTGAATAGCACTGCCTTTTAGAGTTGAATGAGAAACATCCAGCTCAGATGTGATTCCTGTAGAGGGGTTTAAGTCATTACATGATGTAGTAAGTGGCAGTTGCTTGCTTGTTTGTGCAGTTGATGAGCCATCGGGCAGGGAAGTGTTGGGAGCGTCTGTCTCAGATAAACTGCACAAATTCAGCTTTATTGTAGCCTCTTCAACACTTTGATTTCCAGGTAAGTCTTTGTCATCAGTCTCTTCATCATCCCGCTTTCCGCTCTGCAGTTTTCTGTTTTCTATGTTCATTTCTTCTTTGTCTTTATCTGTATGTTTGGGCAATTCACCCCAGTGCACCCTGCGTCCCTGTTTCTGGGGGACGACACTGGAGATGAAATCCGGCTCCTGTTCAAAGTCACTGTTGTCGCTGTGGCAGAGGCCAGCTGCAGTAGAACTTAGCTGAGAGCTGTGACAGTTTGCAGGTGGGTCCTCTATGTCCTCCTCTTGGAGGCGCCTCTCTGACAGCATCACCTCCTCACCAGAACTCCCACTGAACATACACAATAAATGAGCCTGCCATGACATTATTAAAAGCATCTGCTGATAGCGTCATTATTATATTCACATAGCTTGAAAAGAAAGTACTGGAGCTAATACAAACCCATCTCCAGGCTTCATCAACTTTATTTGTGGAGGACTGTTAAAGTGAGCGAGTGAAAAACACAAGGTTTTAATGTATAAAAATATCTCAAGATATTGATGATGGGTTCATATTTGTGATTCCCAACATGGTTGACATCAGCACACGTACCTCTCATGTTGCCTGAGCCAAAGGGCTGTCGCTGATATCTGGAACTCAAACTCTTTGGAGGCTTTGTAGCAAAAGTTACTACAAAAACACTAAACACAAGAGACAGACGGAAATATAATAAACTTCATTTTTATACATAGCAACATTTTATATGCTATAGATAAATAAAAGATGTCCTCACCTTGCGTTCAGTGATGTCATACACTTTATTGGTCTTTGTGGAAATTTGATACCGTTGAGTGGGGATCTATAAAGATTAAATTGGTTTTGCTGAAACTTTGAAGAAAAACACTACACAACTAGCTTATAGAAATGTTTTACCTTTCCCAGTTTATTTGGACATATGGGGTAACCACATAGTTTGGCAATAAATCTCTCCTCCACGGCGTCTCTGTAATTGGCTTGAGTGATGAACTTAGCCTGCAGAAAGATAAAAACACACTTTTGACTACAAATGTGTCCATGTAGACTTAGACTGTTAGCAATGAAGATGAAAGGTAAATATTGACTAGACTGACAATTTAGGGCTGATCTGAGAAGTGAGGCTCACACTGGTCCAACGCTGAACTGAACCAAACAAATGATACATACGCAGTCGACCAGAAAGTCCTCCGTTATCTTGTGCTCCAGGAGACGCTCCACCACCTTCAGGGCTCTTCTCTCCAGCTCCAACTGCTCCCTCAGCTTCTCCGTCACTTGCTCTCTCCTGTCACAGAGGACAAACATTTGAACCGCTGCTGGTTTGTCGCTTACATGCATCTACTGACACGCATTGCTAACATGTGCACTAGCAGGCGACTTCAGCTGCTAATGGGCGTTTACACAACACCAGCATTCAGTGGACGTTGCCTCTTCATACCTTCGTGCCTCTTCCTCGGCTGTCGGTGCTGAGCGCTTCCCTGCTGCCAGACACACAGGAACAAAACAAAACTATAAAAGTGCAACAACTGCGCCCACTCAAACACAACCGCCTGTGATATCAAAGGTGTTCAGTACGTTTAATTTAGCCGTGACCAACCCTTTTTAGAGGAGCCTCCACTCCTCTGCCCCTTCGCCGTCTCCATGCCGTTTGTGTTTATTTCCTTGTTCACCTTTGACCTATGACGTCTGCGCTTCTACGGCGAGCCCGCGCGGACAAACGGCGTCGTTAGCGGTCCGCTGTTAGCATGGTAGGCGTTAGCTCAGGTGTGTAATGCTCCGCGGGCCAGGCTTCTGTTGGCAGAGGAGTCTCAGTGTCGTTGACTGCGTGTGAGCAAGAACCGCCTCGTTTTCCAGAGTAACGACTGAGCTGCGGACTCACCGAGGCTTCGTTCCGCTGTCCGCTCACAGTAAAGTCTCGTTTCACTGCTTAGTGTTTGTTTCTTTAAACGATAAAGACTCTTGATGGACATGATGCGTTTTTTTGTCTTGTAGGTCTGTTGCGAGGACAGAAACCACCTGAAGACCGCACACATGGCCCTGGATCAGCTCAGTGACGTGGTCCAGAGATGTGTAAGTCCGGGCTCCAACCACCACCACCACGACTTCTGTCTTCAGCGTTCTTGACTGTAGTTGACGTCCAACTTTCCTTTTTTCTTTTCTGGTTTTCAATACCCAAAATATGTCCTAAATACATCTTGTGCTTGTGTTTATTTTCGGATTAGCTATGTCTCTAAAATAGATGTCACAGTTACTCAGAGGAGCCACAATAAAAAGTAGTTAAACGATTGAATCAATGCGTTTTTATTGTTCTACTAACTCACCACTAGTCATTTGTAATAAAACAATTTCCTTGAAATTATTTGTACGTCTTATCCTTAGCAAGGGCTCCCTGACGACAGCTACACCAGTGAGGATCACAGCATCTTCATGGTTGCTGGGAGGTCCTGCATAGAGGAGGGAAACAGTCTGCAGGTGCTCAGTATTGTCCTGGATGAAAAGAATCAGGTACGCTGCCTAAAGCCGACTGTTCTTTCAAGCGCACGTCTGTTCATAACGCTCCCCTGTTCCTCTTTCTGCAGGACATAGTGAGATGCATGGGTTGGAATCTGCTTCCGCCCCTCGTTCAAGTTCTGCTCAAGAAGGAAAACAAGGACCTTCCTCAGTGCCTGGCCATTTTCAACCACCTGCTAGAAGTTGGTTCATCATCAAGCACCACACCCTGCTGTAGCAATAGATATGTGTTGAGTGTATTTTTTAAGGGTGAACGTTGGTTCTACAGACCTGTCGACCCAAAGAGCTGCTGATTGGCCTGTTAGAGCAACTGGAGCAGGATGACCCTGACGTCATAGCGGAGAGCCTTCATCTGTTGTTGAACCCTATACAGAAAGGTGAGAGCATTTGTTTATTCTATACATTCACATATGTTGTAATCCCAGACCACCTCAAACACACACCCCTCTATCACCGGTGTTTCCTCTCAGTTTTGCTGAGTCTAGGTGACCGTAAAGCCTCGTCTTTGGGGATGACTCTGTCCTCCATCCTGGACCAGGTGGCCAAACTGCCTCTGCCTCACACCAAGGAGCAAGAGGAGGATGACATTTTCTTGTTATGTCGCAGCTGCACCAACCTGGTGACCTTCGTCAGACCGTTTGTTGCAGAGGTCAGGCAAAACCCTCTGAGCACTGAACAGCTGAGTGACAGTAAGGTGATGGGAGGGAAGAGCGGTGATGAGCTGCAGCCAGAACTGCTGAAGTTGTGAGTGAGACTGTTATGTGACATTCGTGTGTCTATTGTGTTGCTTTGGTTTTTGGTCAAATCAGTGTGAACCTGATACCCAGGTTGACTCTTGTGTGTTTTCCTGATCTGCAGCTGTATGAAGACTCTGCGTCACCCTCTGTTGGAGGTGCAACTTAAAGACCCTGACACTCTGCCTGAGTCTCCCCTCAGGAATTTTGCCACTGAAATTCTGGTAGAAAACCTTAAACAGTCTTTAAATTAATTCACCATAATATTTTGGAAGGATCTGACACTAACTTCAGGTTATGATGTTCTGGCTTGTACAGAACATTCTGAGTGCTATCAGAGAGCCGCTTCCCAGTCTGGTGTACCAGCCTCTGATCAAGAGAAAACAGGTTCCGGGCTTTCTCGAGGAGGAGGTGCGTTATCCTAAAGAGTCTCTAGCCAGCCTCGCTCACCTGGTGTTTGTGCATCACCTGGCTGCAGATACATTCCCCAGTGTTTTCAGGTAAGAGTAGTATGAGCTAGAGCTGGTATACTTCAAGTTAAAGTTCAGGGCTTGATTCATGTCACTTATTAATAACTAATATTTAGAACTTCAATCCATTGTTACATCCTTTTAACTCTGCTTGTATTTACAGTCCTGTGTTCTGTCTGCGGTGTAACATGGAGCACATCTGCCTCCTCCTGTCCAGGTGAAGTCATGACGCAGCATTATTATTATTATTATTACTTTTATAATAATGAAAAACATGTATTATTTAGGATTAAAGTATATGTTTTCACTGTAACAGTTAGTGTATTACAGTCAGTCTTGGTCTTAATTGATTGAATGTGAGATAAATGCCGCGTATGTTATCTATAGTTTTCTGTTTTTTTATTTTGTAGAACTGAAGAGACCAGGCTCCAGAAAGGACTGGTGAGACTAACTCAAACACTGAATTGACGATGGGAACTGATTTTGAGACGTTACTGAAAAAAGCTGACTGAGTTTTCATCTGCTGTGTAGAACCAACAAAGTCATTAGGTTTGAATGTCTGCTATGTAGACACACTGTCTGTATAGCTTTGCTGCTCCTTGAACAGTTACGGCTTCTGTAGCCTTTTGATAGTGGTGGTTCCTCTCTTCTCAGTTTGTCTGGCTAAGCTCTGCATACATCACTGTTGGAACGTTTCGATCACACAGGAGCTGTATGAGAAGAGCCTGGTGCGGGTGGAGGATGGTGGGCTGCCTGCGGATCTGCTGGAGATTAAAACCTTCCTCACAGTTCCTCAGGTGATCACCATTATCCAGTCACGTGGTTCATGACTGACGCTGTTTTAAAGTCTGCATAGTTTTAACTTGACAACGTTTGGTTTCAGAACTTGGTGAAGGTTATGACAATGTGCCAGAGGCAAGATTTGGTAGGTCTTCACTTTTAGTAACGTTGAACGTTTCACAGCGTAATAATGGAAACTAATTCTAATATCACATGTGATGGTTTGTATTAATGGTTGCTTTGAAATTAAGCACACATATAATGAAATGTTCTTTATCACCAGAGAACCAGAGGTCTGAAGGTGTTACAGATGAGCATTGATAAATTCAACACTGAAGCCAAGTATAATTTCTTCCAGTAAGATTGACTTTTTCTTTTCGGAAGTCATCAGAAATGTTTTCTGGTCTACTCCCCGAATACATTACGAAATATACTTATTGCCTTGTTTCAGGTACATGCTGAAGGCCAGTAATCACTCAGGAGTCGAGGGCTACATCATCAAAAACATCAAGAATCAGATAGATAGTGCCCTGCAGGTAAGATGAAAATTTGAGCAGCTAAATGATTTTACACTCCAGTAAAACGTACTTTCACTGTCTGTCTCTGCTGATCCTCAGCCAGGTAACAGCAACGCATGGTTTGAGGGAGTTCACCTGCTGCCTCTGCTGCGTAGAGTGCTCAGTCTGGCAGATGGCCCAGAGACAGACCTCCTGGAATATCTGGACAGGTTAGCGCACACTGACACTTCCTCCACTGTTTTTCCAAACACATCAGAGGTGGATTAAGGGCTGTAGCCTATCCCAAGATAAACTGGGCAAGAGGCACAGGCAAGTTTTCGCAGGACAACTCGTCTCCTCTCTGCAGGATTAAAAATAGTTAGATGAACACAAATAGTTATGGCAATAAACAGAACTGTCAGAACAAAGTAGCATTTAAAATTACAACAAACTAATTATATTTGAAGCTTTAACAAAGTTTTATTTTGAATATTAATTTTTAAGCTTTTGTTTCTTCAGAGTTATGGAGTCTCTGAACCTGCTACGTTACCTGGTCATCAGAGACAAAGTGACAGAGAACCAGGTGAGCACGGGCGTCCATACTGTAAATCCTTTTCAGCCAAACCATATTAAAATGGTGGCACACAGGACGTCAGCTTTCCCCTGTGCTGCTCAAAATCAGCAAAAGAACATTTGAAAAAATGATCACATCTACCCACGGACAGGTTAGTTCAATTACTTTTAGCCAGGCTTGTCACACGTTTTGCGCTTTCTGGTGTCATCCTTCAGACGGGGATCTGGACAGAGATGTATAAAATAGAAGATACGTTTCTGAAGCCACTGCGCGTTGGATTAAACATGTCCAGAGCACATTATGAGAGGGAGCTCCACAATACCTTGGAGGCCAAGAAGAACAAGGTCAAAGGTCAGACCAACTTTCACTTACTTCTACTGATAATTGATTTTGCTACTTTTACCAAAGTTTGTCAGGCTGCAGCAAAGTCCTAGACAAGAGGAAGAATACATGCAAGATATTTTTAACATATTAATGCCATTTCTTTTTTTGGGTGCGAGTCCAACCATAAAGTAACCTTTATGATAGCTGGGTGTTCTGACAGAACAAATGTGTTTTTCACAGATTCGTCTGTGCTGTCTGTGTCTGTTGGTGATGAGAAGCTGCCTAATGTGACATCAGAGTCACATATTCAGGTCAGGGACCGTTTCACATCACAACAGCATTTGGATAGTGAACGAACGACAGGCACAGCAGTAACCTGATTTGAATTATGACGTTTGTTTTCAGGCGTTGCACTCAGCCCTGCACACCTTCGACATGATCGAGAGTGTGCTCGTGCGGATAGAGGAACTCATCGAGGTTAAAGACAATCTACAGTGTGAACCAGACGTCAGGACACAGTGAACTGAAAAGCTTTCAGGTCTCGTCTTCATTGATTTTGTTAGTGCTGGATGTGTCATTTTTAAAAATCATGTTGCTGTTTGTTCATATTTCCAGTTGTTTTCTTCAGGTATTTAAATACAGCAACATCCAGCATCTACAAGAATATTGGCCTGAGAATTTGTATTGATTCTGTATGATAACACCTTCAAACCTTTGTACAAGTTAAATAAAATGCTTTTTTTGATACAGCAACAGTTAATAATTAATTATAATAATGGTTATTAAGATATTTATAGTTAAATATTTATATTTTGAATGTATGAAATACTACGCTGTTTAATATGATTTTGACATTTTACCCTTTATTTGAAAATCTCAATGTGAAAGAACGCAGACTGTATGGTAATAAATAATGAATAAAAGCCCTACACCTTATTGGTGTATGATATGAAAGTTGCTAATATTACCAACTTCAGTTATGTAGTTTTAACCATAACTGCCATTTAAATAGTGGGTTCAAACTAAATGCTGGGCCGTAGAAACATGTAAACCTCCCTCCAGTCCAGAGTCTTTCAGTGACAGTCTGCAGTTTCAAAGGTCTCTAAACAGTGGATGCTGTAGGGCCTCAGCAGCTGTAATCCTAGTGGCAGGATTGAGGTCCAGCAGCCGGGCCAGCAGGTCGTAAGCTGCATCAGGAACTCTGTCCCAACCTCGCTCATCTTCCTCCTCTTTGCACTTTGTCTCAGAGTTGTGGTTGGTCAAACAACTCGATTTTTTTTTCAATGTTGGCAGCGAAGGAGTCTGAGACAAAGCTGCTTCACCTGCTCCATCTTTGTGTTGGTTCAAGGTTTCTTTAGTTGGATGGTGTGTAGATGTTTCACTTAGATTTGCATGATCCATAGCGTTGATGGAGCATCTGCTGGCTTTGGGAATTGGCGTAGTCTCATCATCTGGTGATGGTCTTCGTCCTCTCAGTGTCTCACACAGTGTCCTGAGATCCTGTCGAGGCTGCTCTCGACTGCATACCACCATTTTACCTGAATGATCAATAACATTACTGTTTAAGCAGAACCTTTCACACATCAGCGCTTGTATTTAACATGAGGACTACACACCAAAGGCCTTGGCAGCCTGGATAGTCTCTCTGGAGCCCAGTATGGTCATGATCTGAGTGAGAGCGATCAAGTCATCACTGGCTTTGAAGAACGGATAACGACCACTGAGGAGAGACAGCAGGATCACACCAGCTGACCACACATCTATGGCTGCAGTAAGCAAAAGAAGACAGGAGGGTGCAACAGTTTATATTAGTGACATTATGTTTAGCCGTCTGTAAAAATGTCTAACTACTAACATATATACAAATTACCCGTTCACCTGGGATGGAAAGAGATTTAAACACCCAGTCACTGCAGCAGTCAAAAAGCACTGACCTGTTCCTTGGTTGGGACACTTGGTGAGGACCTCTGGTGCTCTGAAGCCTGGGGTTCCAGCCCTTGGTGCCACCTGTTGCTTCCTTCAGTGAAAAACAATAGCAAAAATTAAATATAGTCTTTCATACAATATTTTGGAGCTTTTTTTGAAAATAGGCGTAATGGGACAAAGTTGCATTTCTGACGTGGGCTGGTAGATGAAAGTGTTCCGTTTAGTTTTATTGTTACCTGGACATGCAGATGTTGCAGACACGGTCAGTTGTGTAACAGTTACAGGTGAGGCCCTGTTGTACTGTCCTCTGAGGTTTCTGACTGCTGCTCTGAGTCCTGGCAGGAAGGGAACTCCGGGTAGCTGAAGAATATCTCCGGTTCGCTGGGTCCTGGGTTTTAGCTGGTTTAACAAGCTGAACAAAACCAGAGATATGAAATTAGATTTTTATTTAGGCTGAAATATGTAGAACATTCATCATAACCATTGAATGTTTTTAAGGGTGTCACAGAAATTGCTGGAACATTTACTTAAGAGACTTTTCACAAGCAGATACTGACACTGTTAAAATAAGCATTGCCCCATTAATGTGGTTAGTAGCATTTTTTTCTTAATATGACACTTAAATATTGATGTTGTTGGAGAGGCTATGACCCTTGTTGTGAAACACTATTCTTTCAGTCTTACTTCTGACTTAATTGCAGCTTGTTTGGTGATGGATGGAGCTGGAGTGCAGCTGTTCAGGTTCCTCTCCCCAAACACAGGCCTTGTCACTTTGCGCAGTCCTGTCAAAGCCTAAATCAAACAGACATGGATGGCTAATTTGAACACATGCAGAAGTGCCGAACACATAACACAAACACACTATATGTGCTTTAATATAACTCTCCAGAAGATCCTGAACCTTATAATGCCCTGTGAAAATTGCACATTTCACAGAAAGAACAGTTACAACAGGTATAATAATATCAGCTCAGTGCAGACACCTTTGTGTATTTTGTGCAGGAGGTGGAGGTGCTGACAGCGGTGGTGACAGAACATGCTTTTTTAACCAGTGCTTTCCGAGATGCTGAGGAGGATGTGGCTGTG
Source organism: Macropodus opercularis (assembly GCA_030770545.1). Classification (NCBI taxonomy): domain Eukaryota; kingdom Metazoa; phylum Chordata; class Actinopteri; order Anabantiformes; family Osphronemidae; genus Macropodus; species Macropodus opercularis. Next base: position 6,945,033 of record CM061105.1, read on the forward strand.
GAAGGGGAGGAGGAAGTAGGTGGCAAAGGTGTAGACTGCTGTGGAGGCAGAGGGACTGAGGTGGAGGCTGTGATAGTGGTGAGTTTAGATGGTGCTGTGCTCCGTTGGATAGTGTCCTGTCTCCCTGTGGACCCTCCACCTTTCTGAGCTGACTTCTGTCTCACCACCTTCAACAGTTCAATCTGGGTGTCCACTGTACCCTGAGCCAGGCCAAAGTCAACCAGCGCGTACCTAAATATAAAATACACATTTTAAATAGGAAATAAATGTAGTGACAGTCTATTTAGCCCTTCAACAGCTGAGACGGGTTATCCTTAGAAGCCCCATCTGTTCCCTTTAACACCCTCAGCACAAGACATGATGTTAAAATTCATTAATTATTAATATCCCAAATGTATCACTACAATATAAAACACATTAACACTTATTAATTTACAATTACATAGCCACTACTTACATTTTACTATTCCTATTATACAGGAAGTTGTTTGGTTTGATGTCTCTGTGAATGATACCAAACTGGTGGATGTGCCTCAGGGCTTTCAGCAGGTGGTAGATGTACAAACGGACCTCTTCAAAACTTAATGATCCAATGATGTCCTGGTAAACACAGTTTTTTTTTTAAAACAATAATTGTCAACATACAGAACTGAACCAAAACTTTTCCTGACAGTGAAGACAGAGAGAGGGTATGAAATATAAAATATGAAGAAAAAAAGTCATAGTATATACCACAATAGCTTGATGTTCCATATAGGGCATGACAATCACCACATGGTCCTCCTTCCTGAAGCAGTATGTGACCCCCATCACATTCTCTCTGCCTCTGTAAACGAATAACCGGACAAAAAAGCCCACAGTGACACAACAGAATTAATTTCAATAGGTTCTGGAATTTTCTGCAAGTGATCAAGTGAATCTTGGCAGGTCACCTCCAAAATCATGACAAAACGAGTACATAAAAGCCTTTTCATATACGTTTGTACATAAATTTCGAGCTGCACATTTCACCAACCCAGTAATCAATGTTTTGCTGTATGTAGATTCAGCTGAATCATGCAGAGTGAGACAAATAAGGAGCCCACCCACCAATTTGCTACAGCTTAAAAATAACATTCAGAAAGAAAGATCAACGTGTTTCGATAGAAAATGGTCCTTTACCCATTTTTCACTTCATGAAACAATTGCTTAGTATGTGTCAGGGCAGAAAAACACATTTTAGCAAGTATAACAATATCAAAAGTACAAACAGAGAAATAGCGATTCAGTAAAAACTCTTTACTAGATACCTTAACCATTTAAAAACTTGCTTTAGCATAGGGTTTTTAAAATCAGTCATGAGGCCATTTGACAGTTGTTTCTTTTAGATGTATCTATTATTATAAACACAAATATGTCTGTGAAGGTTCTCATTCATCCAGGTCAAGTTGTCTGAAGGTTGAGTCATGGCAACTGGACTTCTTCTAGTTAGTAGAAACGTTTCACCACCTATCCAGGTGGCTTCTTCAGTCTGTGGGAAGTTGGTGGAGACACCGCCTTAAACACAAAGTAACACACTTACCCTACCACAGTAAGACACTGAAGCTCTGCAGCGATGCGTGTAGGATGGCTGGTTGGAATGAGGTGTTTCAGCGCGAACATCTCTTTCCTCCCATCCCGCATCTGAGCTTCACCCAGGTAAACTGAGCTGAATGTACCTAATGCACAAACACAGATTATGAGCATAACATCTGTGTTGCTCCAGTCAATACAACAGGCTGCACAAGCAACTTTTGTATTCGTGGACTTTAAAAATCCTCAGACTAAGACCTCAGTACAAAGCATTTACCTTCTCCAATTTTGTCTATGATGCGAAAAACCTTAGCCAGCTGAGGAACGGCTTTGTAAAGGGACTCAATGTCAAGCTCCACATCCCCTGGAGGAAAAGCAGAAGAATAATAGTCTCAAAGAGGAACAGCTGCTTATTTACTCCAATAGGACACAGTCTTTCACATTTCAGTAAAAAATATTATGTGTAGATGTGCAGGATGCAGCCATTAGAAAGTGTGTAGCTTTAAAAAGACAAACTGTCACTTTGATTGATCATTTAAAACATTTGTACAAAGCACCACAAGTTACACTTAAAGTGCCTCAACAGTACACAACAAAAACAGCCAGTATTACAAACTCTACAACACTGCAATCTGCAAATATTCAGTTAAGTGTCCAACTTACGTGAGAGTTTGCTTTTCCTGTGGCTTGTGTCAGCTTTAATACTCTCATTTGTGCTGACGCCCTCAGCGGAGACAGGGGACAAGTCCATCTACCAGACAGAAAGGCTGATGAAACGGACTGGACGAGAAGAAACATCGGGCTAGAACTTTAGCTCTGAGTTTGCCCACAGTCTAGCGGAACATCTCTTTGTCTCCACTGAAACTAAACTGCTAACGCAGTTAGTGCGTCGGGTCGAGCTAGCTAGTGACAGCTTGATGTGCCAAGTAAAACACTCACCGCCTTAACTGGTCGAAGAATAAAACAAGCTCCCACGTAACCGTGTCACCAAGACCTCTATGCGGTCAGGAGCTGGTCCATTGGCGAAAGCGGCTAATGCTAAAATCTCACCCAGACTCGTTGAGCAACACAACTTGTTCACTTTCAGGCCCAGGCTTTTCCGCCAATAACAAACTCCGCGCTAAAAGTGAGGTCGGAGATCTCGCGGTAATCTCGTGATATCACGTTTCATACTAGTGGAATCAATACATATTTGATAATAACCTTTATTTTTACATTTATTTGGGGATATGTATTAGTAATTATTTGTTTTTTAAAAAGACTACAATATCTTAAAGAATGAACCTTTACACACCTTGACAAAATAAAGTATGGTCTCACAAAGCTATTGCTAATTAAATTTATTCTCTAAGAATGCACTGCAACATCTTATGAACAGAGACTTTATTAAATAAATTAATATTAGAACAGTCATTACAAACAAATTTAAACAAGTCAATTTTTTATATATGACTATGTACTAACATGACTAACACATTTAAAACTGTCCACAAACCTAAATGTTCAAAGTTTGAAGAAACATTAACACATTACAGTATTAAGAAAAGTTAATTACAAATTAATTTCCTGTCTTGCTGAGCAAAATTTCTAAAATAAACCATCAAATATGCCAATGAAAACTTCCTCCTCTTTGCTGCTGGTGCTGAAAAATTTATATTAAATTAGATTCAGGGGAAAGATTTGTTTTGGTACACTGCACACATTAATATGGAAATACAGCGACAAGTCAAAACACAAGGCTTGTATTCTACGTTACCTTTTGGTATTAGTTAGGGTGCTTGTTGATGAGAAGAAATCAAACTTTGTGGTCACAGCAGACACATGCGTGTGTTTGGGGAGATTCTCCGATTTTTTTTCCGTAATCTCCTGAGTGAAGGTGTTTGGCATCTGCACTCAGAGAAAAAGAGACAGGAATCATGTGCCACGCAAGTTATTTCTCATCAGGTTGAGCTGTTTACAGGCCCCTTTCTTCAGGCTTAACCTAGTCTAATTAATCAAGTATATCATCAAGTCCACGAAGAGAAAAGCCCATCAGAGCAACATATGATAATAATTACATGTGCTTTAGAACATGTGTGTCCATACAAGTGACAGATTGAGTTGCCATGACAGCATAACATTATTTGGTGAAAACTATGAAAAAGATGGTCCACAGACTGGATTTTAATACAGTCAAATGTACATCATGTCGTTTCAATGTCTCTCGCAAGCACATCCTACTGGGTTACACGAACGAAAAACATCTCTACACCAACAACTACGTCAAGTGTTTGAAACTGTAGCCACTAGATTTCTCAAGTAGTACATACATGGATCACTTCATGCATGGACACATACCTTTGTATTCCAGTCAAGTGTGAGTCTGTTTTCTGTGACTGGAGAGGGTTTGATGGTTCTTATTTTAGGAGCAGAAGTGGCAGAAACTGAACTAAACACAAAATGTTTTAACAGAATCTCAGTAGGCACCTAAACGTCATCTGTGAGGAGACTCACATTATTTGACTCCTTATATTTGAAACAAATAACTTCACCGTAACATAATATGAGCTTGATTTTCAGACCTTACCTCAGTGGTGTCCTGGCTGTAGTTACACGAGGTTTGACTTGTGAGTGAGTGAGGAACAGTGGTGCCGACTTAGCAGCAAAGTCTACACAAAAATGGACGGTTTTAATTAATCAACATCAGGCTTGCAGGGTTCCTACAAAGCTTAAACTGTATTACAACCAGATATATGAAAAAATTCTGCACAGTAATTTTAAACCTGTTTCTTAAACACCATGTTACCTGCCACATTAAAGTCGATAGATTGCTGAACCTGAGGTGTATCATTAGCTGTACAAGAGACACAGGATCTCTCACTGGCTTGAATCAGGTTTTCATCATCAAAGTCGTCCCACTCATCTCCAAGGTCAAAGCTGACTATTGGGATTTGTGAGGGCAAGGCTGGTTCGCAGAGAATGTCTTGGTCTGAAACCACAGTGGATCTCTTTGAGGGAGATGAGTGGTTTCCAAGGTGGTGAGGTTTCTGAGATAACCCTGCATTTCTCCACACTGAGAAATCTAAAGACAGGATATTTGATTATTAACATGTGATTATTAAACACAGAAAAATAAGGTAAATGTGTGTTGATCATCTTCTTTATGCCACTTGTTTTTACCATTATCAAGGTCGTCCAGAGGAGCTACTTTAGGCGTCTGAACACAGTCTCTGGCTTTCAGATCCACATACTCAGTGTGAGGTCTCATTGAAGCTTTAAAATCACTTGTCTCAGACCTTTACAAAAAATAAAACAACTGTGAATAACCAAGCATCAGGCCTTCAGATTCCATTCACTTCTATCTCTTTCATACTTTGTTGTAACTCCCAGTTTTAATGTTTGCATTTAGGAATAAAAATAAGCATCAGATCTCATTATAAGTCATAACTAATCATTACCAAGAACCAGTGGACAGCCTCTGTGTGGGTTTGTAAGCAAACTCCTTGTTGACAGCCACAGACTCTGCACTCATTTTTATCTAAAGAAAAATAGAGCAAACACCTTTTTGGCCTGATAAAACAAAGACACTGTGTTTCTAAGCTAATAACAATGTGCCATTTAGTGCACACGCATAACAACCAACAATCTGAATTCAGTTCAGTTTATTTATATGGCATCCATTCACAAAAAGTCATCTTAAGGTGTCCCCAGTCTGCAGTGGTCAGTATCAGTGAGAAAAGGTCCAAAGAAGGAATAGTGGTGAACTGGCAACAGGCCTGTCAGAAGCCAAAGCTCACTGATAAACGTGGTGAGTGAGGACATGTGGTCTGATCCAACAGACTGCTACAAGGTTTGACTGCTGGTTCTAATACAAGGGTGTCAGAATGGTTGTAATTGTAAAGACAATAATACAGACACAGCTTCAAAAGTCATTACTGCTACATTCTTTACCTTGAGTCGTTTGACAGGAGTCTGTGCAAGTGTGTCATACCGGCTCCTCAGATCTTTTAAATGAGAAGAAAAACTGGTTTCTTGACTAGCTGACCTCTTCCGTGCCACAGATACACCTATTTTGCCTTAGAGATAGAAGAACACCTCTACGAATGTGACAAGCCCACAAAGAAAAGCAAATGTAGACAAAAAGACAAATGCGTGGTACTCACAGCAGTCATGGCCACAGAGATCCTTACTCTTGCAGAAATGGTTGCACTGTCTTTTATTGACTAGATTCGAATGTAAAATGTAATGTAAAAATCAGCCTCTAGAGAAACACTATATACAGTATATGTTATGTTTCAGCATAATCACAATCACTGTGCCTTGGTCTGTAGCAAATGAGGTATTGTCTTCATGAGGTGCAGCCTGATCTGTGGACTGTGGTCTCGATTCCACAGGATTATATCGTTCATTGTACAGATTATCGGTCCCAAAGGTCCTGGCTCCAGAGTAGTGTACACAGAACTTCTGCTGGATGTCAAAACCCACTACAAGATACGCCAATGACTGAATATGTAAATATCTGACCTGCTTGTACCTTACATGTATTAGTTACACAGTTCGTATGAATAAGAGTGAGCAAATTAAGACCCAATGAAAACTCTCAGATAGATTATCATGGTTCACCATAGTCTGAGCTGATCAGATTGACACTGATCTCATCTCCATTCGAGGCCTTTGCCACCTCAGTTTTCTTCGACCAGCAGCCACACTTCAGCAGCAACAGGTCCCTAAGAAAACAGGATGCTGTAAATCAATATATCGTACCAGGCTCTAACTCCCTTCACGCTACTGAGAAAGTCAAGCAAAGACAACACAAAACTGGTAGGGACTAAAAGTTTAGTTTTCTCACGTGAGCTTCTGTAGAAAGACCACTTTGTTGTCGGCGTCTCCAATGATCAGAGTGACATAGTGGTGGTCTTGTGCTGTTCTCCTGGTCAGAAGCTGTGCTCTATTCTGCTGTTTTACTTTTACAACAATCTCCGCTGTAGCACAGCTGTACCTCGAAAGCTACAAAACACAACAGCTTATAAGAGACAATGAAGAACAACATAGCCGCTCTGGAAACTCAACAAAACTGAAAAGCTTTATAACATTACCATTAAATTAACTTCTTCCCTTCTTTAATATAACTCTGCAGTGACTTTTACCTGCTCCAGGGTAACTTCATATTTTGGGAGGTAAATGACTGATTCTCTGATCTGATTTCCAAACGGTGGATGTCTGTTGAGAATCTACAGGAAGGTTATGAAGTTACTAAAACTTACAGTATATGTATTTTTATGTAATTATTATTTTATCCTTTTGTCGTTAGTTACTGGATGTAGACTATGTCCACTGAATGGTTTTACCTGTCTGTACTTACTGTTTTGCTAGAAATATTTCATAGACTCACCAGCTCAATCTCTCTGGGATTGGTTTGCTCTATTTTGCTAAAAGTGGTGAGACCAGCATTCACCATGGCACTTGACAGAGTGTGGCCTAGAAAAGAGTTTATTATTATACAGTGATTCAAATTTTTATGTAACTCTAATAGAGATCTGGTGTTAATGTCTGTGGGCTAAATATATCAGAGTGTGCTAAACACTAGTTAAATTAAATTCAAAATAAGGCAACATTATTCTGTGTGTGGCAAATGAACATAAGAATGTCTCCACCTATCTTCTCCAGCTGCTTGGACACATAAAGTGAGTTCTCCCAGAGTTTTGATCGGAAACACTTAGCTAGGATCAGAGCATTGAGTACGGCAGAGAAACCCATCTTAGTTTGCTGAGCCAGAAACTCTGACAGGCCTGAATGGGATAATAATGAAAACTGCAGTTAACAGTACATATAGCACTATGTTTATTGGTTGCCTCTGGTTTATCATACATACACTTGGTGATGCGCATCCCATTCCTGAAAACTTTGGCTGTGTCTTGTACAAGTCCAAACTCTTGAATTGAGATGGACCCCAATTGAGCCTGAATTAAGCTAAATACAACAAAACAATTCTTAAGCTCTGCATAAACAAAATATGAACTTTATGTAATATAAACTTTTTTTATTTAACCAAGTATAAATTGAAGAAACCTACCAGTTGACTTTCATCTCACTTGTTTTTATCTTTCCTTCCATTGGAAACCTAGAAAATGCATTAATGCATTTTATTTACAACTTCCTAATATGTTTTCAAGAGCTATACTAACACAGTACAAAATTAATCTGCCATAAGAAATAAAGATGCTGTATCGTTCCTAACCTGATCGTGACCCTGTTTTTGTCCATGTTCAAAGTGTTCAAGGGCCTCTTTTCATTCATTCTCAGCTGAATGTCACTAAATTCTCTGCTCTTTGACACCAGCTCTATCTGGAATTTGTATGCAGTGATATGTAATATACAACATTCTGTTAATTACATTCTTAATACAGAAATCTTGAAAAGTGTGGGTTGGGATTGGTTTAGTCAGTTTAGTCAAATCAGGTCACATTTACCAGGTCCGATAGATTCTCAGTGCCAGTCACATTACTGAACTGTTTCATGGTGTCAAAGGCAACACAGTACCTGGCCATCAGTTTGCCAGCCTCTGGGGAACAAAAAACACCTCCATTAAATTAACTGCTAAGAAATGCATCAGGCTTTCCCAAACAATTTAACGTAAACACTACCTGTTGGTTTGATATTAATATCCTCATCCATGTCGATCAGATCAATGGAAGACAGAGACTTGAGATTCTTCAGACACAATTCTGAAGAGGAGTAAAGAAAACAAGTCACATTAAGCAGCAATTCACCAGCCATCTATCCTCTAACAAGAAACATTCTACTAAAGGTACTAAAAGACTGGTATCTTACTCTGTATATCTTACCCTGCAATTTCGCTTCAATTCCATGTCTGTCTAAGTCAGCAGAGAAACCTAGAGTGGGAGTAGAACAACACTACAATGACCGTTTACTTACAATAATATACAGCGTCTTTATAATGCACTTATATTGTGCTTTTCTATATTACTGATCAGAGCACTTTGCCTCTTATTGATCCATTTGCACACACACACACTCACGCTAATGGTAGAGCTGCAGCCTAACTCACTATGCACCAACGCTAACACGGATCATTTGTGTGTTTTGTGCTCAGACCATAGTGTGTAGGGTTCTTGATAGCTCTAATGTAGAGGAAGGTGGAGCGAATCCAGTCCAAAGCCATGTTCACATCACTGATGGTTTGGAGAACAATCTCAGCGTTCAGGTGCTCCACCAGGTGACTGTGTAAGCTTAAGGAAACAGGGCATAGGTTACCTGACATGTAGCTGCATGAGAGAGCAAGTCAAAAACAAACTGAGAGAGCAAGAAGAGCAGTAATAACACTTGAACTGTAATACAGTACCTGCTTTCAATGACTTCCATCCCATTCATTAGTTTCATGTATTTTTCTTTGGTTTGCATCTTTGTCATGATTACTGCTGTTGCTGATGTGTCAAACTAGAATAAAAAGGCAAATCCTTCTTGACTTTCCACCAATTACAAAAAAGAGTTTCTGAGGCAAACATCCTAAGCTAAGGAACATAACAACATTTGTATTCCATTCTAATTGTAATTACTGCTATTACCTGTGGTCTTCCAGCTCTACCTATCATCTGCAGTAGGTCAGCCTCACTGTACTCTTCACAGGAACCTCCAACATATTGCATGGTTGACTTGATCACCACCAGATGAGCGGGGAGGTTCACCCCCATTGCCAGAGTCCTGGTTGTAACTAAAACATGTTAAGACATCAAATACAAATAACAATTAAAAAAAACTAAAACAGGCTATAAATGTGACGTTAAATTGCACCACCTGTCAACAGTTTTGATATATTTTTCATTTTAATAATCATTAATGAAACAATTAACAGTCATGTATATTGCAAGTCTGTTACTGTAATCTTTCATTTAGCACAGGATAAAGGTGACAGTCTTACAGAGGACTGGCAGGTCTCCAAGAGTGAACGCCTGCTCTATCAGCTTCCTGTCAGACAGGTCGACTCCTGCATGGTGGTACCCAACTCCTAACATCACCAGCTCTGAACCAAAGACCCAAGACAAAGTTAACATTGACTATTCGCTTTTCTTGTAGGTCAGATGAATGACCTTGGAGAGTGGAGTTGGAGAGTGGTTTTGGATAATAGAAGTTTACAACATTGACATGTTTATGGGTCACATGGTTCATATTGGCACAGACAACACAATCACATGGTTCAGCAACTTAAAACAATTGATTTTATACAAAGACTGTCGAGACTGATAAAGTTTGATTTACCTCTCAGTTTTGAATCCAGCATAGAGTTCGCATATTTTAACAATCTGTTGATAAAGCAGTAACAACAGTAAAGCTGTGAGTTGAACTTACTAAAATAATTGTCTGGGTATTCGTGTTCTCATTCTCACATATCAGTGAATATAGCTTACAATACCTTTGCTTGTGCTCAATGCTCATGATGAACCTAGCGTCCTTGGCCAGAATGGTAGCAGACTGCTGGGCTCCTTTCCTTGTAGAGCAAAACTAAAAACAATAACGCCTATCAAACCAGAAGCCAGTCTAATGTAACCTTTATTATTAAATCAAATGAATAGAAGACAAGCAGAAAAGACAACTAATGCCCCAAATATAGGGGGTTTGAACACAATGCACTTACCACGAGGGCAGGCTTCTGGTCAGAGTAGGTCTGTATAATGTTAGCCATCTTGTAACTGAGTGATAAATCAAATTTAAACTCTGTTTTTTGGTTTGGGCTATAGGGGAATCCTAGCACCAACTTCCTAAGTTTCACTGGGCGGTGGCTCTCATCCATATGTAGATATTTGGCTGGACCATTCTCATCGGACAGCCAGTCTGCTATCTGAGATGGATAGATACTTTAGGGTACTGATTTATACTTTGGACACAATGCAAATGCATACAGGAGAAATTAGTAACTGTCTCTCTTCACCTACTTACATCAGATATGTTTGGTATGGTGGCCGATACAGCGACAAACCTCATAGAAAGGTCTGTTTCTGGATTCTGTGCAGTTCTGTACGCATGCACTGCCTTCATCCTGTTGACCACCACCTCCAAAGTGGCCCCACGAGTTGCATCTTTCACCACATGCACCTAGATGAACACCTCTAATGTTTAGCATGGATGCCATTCAATAAACAGCCTGACGAATACAGTCAAAGCTGGACGCAACACAATGTAGGCAATGAACACTAAAACCTCATCAATAAGGAAGAGCCTGACTAGCTGCAGCAGAGAGTTATCCTTCCACTTTCTTGTCATGCTATCCCATTTTTCCTAAAAAAAGATAAACACAACATTATAGATGAAAGTAAAACGTTCGATTCCTCCAACTCCCCTTTTTGTTATTAGGCACGATGCAGAATAATGTCCCATACCGGTGTGGTCAGGATGATGTGTGAGTCCTGAATCTCAAAGAAGTCATCAATCTCTGTGTCGCCTGTCAGTTCCTTACAATTTAGGCCCAAAGGACCAAACTTCCTCTTCCAGTTCTCAAAGCACTGACTGCAAAGAGCCTTGATAGGAGCCACTGGAAGGAACGTAGAAGACAGCGCTTTGTACCTCAGAAATACTGCCAATCTGTAATGCAACTATAATCAGTTTGAAAATGATTCATATAAGGAAATCCATCACACAAATGTCCCTCTGAGTGTGATTACAACCAGGTGTTTTTAATGGAATTCTGATTTATTGTGTAAAGAACTTAATTTCCTTCCTTGAGTTTCCAGTACATAATCTGGTAATATTAGCAGCAAGGAAAGTAATTCTGATCTATTATGTTTAAATCAGGTATAACAAACAGAAAAACTGCATTTCACAGCTTTAATGTAATGATAACCTAATTCAGATAATATGCTTACTATAGACAGCCTTGACCTCTCTCCAAGGCTCTGAGGTCCCCATTAGCAGGCGAATGATGGCCAGCTCAAACAGCACTGTTTTACCAGATCCAGTAGGTGCACACGCCACAAAGTTTTTACCTGTGTAGAGAACCTGTAAACAAAGCAAATATAAAAAACACATAGTAATAGCTCAGTTCAAACCAGTTAAAACAAGACAACGAAGACAAGCTACATACGCAGCAACATGTTTATGAATGGTTTCATAGACAGTAATGCTCACATCATCTAGTGCCTTGGACTGAACATAGTTGAAAAAGGGGAACTCATTGAAGACAGATCTGAATTTAGCCGCTGTGTTGGAATAATTTAGGAACTCAAACCACATCAGTTGTGTAATAACATTCTTTTACTATCACAGCTGAGACACCTCAAACAACAACAAAAAGGATACGGAGTTCAGAAACAGGCCGCAAAACGTCAGAGCCAGAAGAACCTGAAATGTGTACAAGCAAACATTAGACTTTCATTTCTATTCACATTCTCAGTGATGCCGTGCTCATTTATGGTATTATGATTGTTGAAATGATGCTGAAACACTGAATGTTTTCTGAGGTAGAACATTAAGGGACTGTGTTTTCAAAATGATAGTACAGCACACGGCTTTTCCTGGAATTAAGGCTTCTTTTGTTCTTCGATCCACCACCTAGTGACTAGAATGTGTCATTACAATGAGGTGGTCAATGGGGAGAGCTCACCTCATTTCACCTCATCACGCCGAAACACATTGTGGCAGTTGCTGCCATGGCTAGACATGAGCATATTAATTTGCTGCAACACTATACAGAAGTCATTTGTTTGGTATTTGTTGAAGTAGTCATGGACTGTGAGCGCAGTGCCTGTCTGTGACTCTGCCTGTGCAGTGTAGCACCTTGTAAGTGGAGTGGCTGAGGCGTCATGGGTGGAACGAAGGCTCTCTTTGTGCCCTTGTCCTGCATCTCTGCATGTGGCGCCTGCTGTGGGGGTCGGCCACAAGCTGCAGATGAGCCCAGTGGAAGGGGTGAGGAGAGGGGATGTGGGGAGAAAGGAGGAGCTGGCTGCCTAACTGTCGCCTGTGGCGGCTGAAGAGGAGGAGGCACTGTCACCATGGTAACCTGACTGGGAAAAGTTTGAGATCTGGATGCTGTCTGGCTTCTCCTGCCACTGCTACTAAGGTCATAGGTGTTTGACGAGTCACCACCACTGTTCAACGTTTGAACCTTGAAGAGGCTGATATGGCAAGAAAAAAAAGATAGAAAGGAAATAACAGAGGAAGGAAGAATTAATGGAGAAAAACTACTGCTGCTGATGAAATCTTAGTTTAGAGGCATAGATTAAAAATCCATATAATCTGGTTTTTGGCAAGGTTTAGAGGGTCAGTGTTTTAGCACCTCAAAACTCCTTGTACATTGTCCACTTATGTTTACAAACCAAAACTGTTCACAATTTACCGTAGATTCATTTTCTCTAAGCTTATCACAGAGTCCAACAACTTTAGTGATTTTGCACAAAACTGTGACGTTAGTATATCTTTCAACAAATGAGAGACAGTCTGTTAACAATTTTAACACAGTCTTTAATTCACATGACGTAAATATCTTGACACTTGCCTTCTCCTTAGACATGGGCTTTTGCTGCCATCCAGAGACAAACACCTCTTGCTTATGACCATATTACTAGAGTCCTGCTGAGTTTCATCTCCATATCTGCTACTATTACAGATGCCTTGTGAGTAATCTCTAAACTTCTCAGCCCAAAGGCCATCACATCTGGTGATGCTGTTGCTGCCACCCTGAGTCTTCTCAGTTTCTTGGTGATCATTGACAACATTGTAAGAACTGTTAATGTTTGATGGTAAGTTCTGAGGACAAGGTGATCCTAAAACAGATGATATAAACTTCCTGGGGTTCTGTGACAATCCTGAGTAAGACAGAACAAGAGGGGAGAGTGTCATCAAACTAATCTTAATAGCTATAATTTGACCTTTCTAAGAGGATTTAAATGATCTGACAATGAATTAAATACATTTCATAGTAATACAAGATCACAAAGGTATTACAACAGGAGAGTGAGTTACACAGTTAAATTCAGAAGATCTTCAAAAGGCCACAAGACAGAGCAGTCTACTCAAGTCAAGTGAAAAGGAATTCACCCTAATCCAGAGCACAACATACTGTTTAGGGTAGAGAAAGTCTCAGCCTCCTGCTGCAAAGCCTGTGTGTCTGGAATCTGCGAAAGAGATGGAGGAGCCTCTAGCTGCCATTGACTGGCCTCCTGGTGCAGCGGCTTCCTGTCAGACGCCATCCAGAAGTACAAATATTGAGTCAGCCAATACAGAAGATGAAATGATGTGACATTTCTTGTACTCACACTTTATGGACAGTGGGTTTCACAAAAAACAGACTGTCTAAGGACAAGGTGCAGTCACTGGAGTCCAACATCTCATGAGCTCATGTAGGCCCACGCAGATCTGAGTGAACTGTCGGGTTGGCTTAGTCACTACGGTCTTTGGTCGATGACACCTGTCTTAAAGATAAAGAACAAGCAACACTTATACGGATGCAAATAGCACCCAACAACTATAAAGCATTATAGCAGTGTTAAGTACAGTTTAGTATAGTTGCCGTTAATCAAATAGTTTACAGGTTTACATTGTTTACAAACATGTAGCATTAATATTAATAAATATTTTAATTTTATTTCTAGGTACTGAACATACAGTACTGAACGAAACAGGTTTGCACTTGCTAGCTTTAATTGTTAGCTAGTACCATTAACATAAAGACGTTATGCATTAGTATTATATGCATAGCCTTCTAATTTCTAGATTTGCCGTTTTTCTCATTGAACTTATTTCTTATAATCAATATATTTATTTTAATTACTAAAACTGACTTTAAGGGCTCCTGGAGTCAGCGGTTGACACTTGACCCTAGTCTAGTTAGCAACAACTCAATTTAGCTTGTAACGTTAGCTACGATTTTTCCACGTCAACCAAGAAAAAATATATCCAGACGTAATTATTTCAAACGGTAGCTGAAGCTAAATGTGTTCAAATATCAAGCAACTGGGTCAACGCACGTTGGCAGCGGAATAAGTTCTTACTCTGCTCAGTGTGTGCTCGAACACATTGTGGTACTTCCTTTTAAAACACACCAGACTGGAAAAGTGATCGGTTCAGTCACCGGCTACAGCAACAAAGACCTGAGGACAACCACGGGGGACGTGGTAACATCTCTCCTGCCCGGCGCACAATTGTTGTCTGTGCGCCAACTGACAAGTTTAATATGCTAAACCAAGTGTGTCCCATAAACAAATAAACAATGCAAATAGCAGCTGAAGTTCAAATGTATTTTATCAATTATAACGATGATTAACCGCCATCCACCTTAAAAAAAAATCTCCTACCCAAAAGATGGTCATTAACTCAGGTTTTTTATGCCTCCTATCTGGAGCGAACCATTACGAACCTCGCAGGGGGACATGGCGGCGACTTGTAACATTACGCTCCGAAATTAGACGAGATATTACCTCGTGTAGGTGTTCAGCCGAGGTAGTCACGAAGAATATGCATAAATGTAAACTTCATTTTGGAGAATCCCCCTGGTCTCTTACAGTAAAAACTCTTTTGTGTGACGTTACCGTTACCCGTTCAAAATAAGTGACCTGGCCCACACCAGACCACCACGGAAAATGGCGACTGTGAAATAGATGGAAGACGAAAGTAAGAAATAATTCAATGCAGCGAATAAATAAATCCCTGTCTCCTTCTACGCCCCTCAGAGGTAACGTTTGTTTGCTTGCTTATCATATTGTTGGTGTCTGTACAGCGAGTAGCGAGGGACGATTGTCATTAGCTGTAGTTTAGCCTGAGGAATAGGTTTAGGTATGGAACAGCCTTAATGGAAATGGTCTGCAGCTCCTGCAGGCAGCATCCAACAACCCAGCGTGACAGAAAGGCTACACAAATGCAGCGACAGCCGTAAGAAACGTATCGTGAATGATCCGACCTGCTCTGAAAGTGGGTTTCTTTGAAAACGTAGCCCGAATGCTGTATGCTGGCATATAACAGAACTACTGCGGTGAAAGTTTTAGCTCTACACAAAATGTACAACCGCTGATCAAAAGCCATTTACGAGGTCCATCCCTGTGAATTTGCGTTGACGTTACCAACACCTTTCTCTGCTACAGACGCGGTTACTTGGTTTGACACTTTTATTGCCCTTCAAACCTCAGATCTGTCTCTCCGGCGACCTTGTAGAGGTATAAATGGCCACAAATAATCATCAAGGCAGAGTGTTCAGGTTTTTGTCCTCATTTAGCAGAATTTATTTTGTAGTGGTGGTTGAGTGAAGTACCTGTCTCGGATGGCATGGCAGGTATTTACGTTGTTTACTTTTCACATTGAACAGGCACATTCAAAGCTAGTGTCAAATTACTAATAATTAATACTGTAAAAGCTTGCATACATTCACTGTTATACCTCTGACATTTGCTAAAGTCTGCTGAAAGAACCACACATTTATGGTTAAGGTACTGGACATGACTGATTTTTATTTGCATTTAGATCTGCAAATTGTTGTGATCTCTATTGTTATGTTAGTTATCTCACAAAATAAATTATTCACACGGTCAAATAAAAAGTAAGGCAATTAAAAAAAATTTAAAGGCAGTTAAAAACGATCTAAGCCCCAAATGACTTCAGGCTGCTAGTTTGGTCTGATCGTCTGTACAAAACACTGTAATATTTGGTTTAATCTTACCAAGCTGCCATAATTGGGGCCGATGCGTGTCCTGTCGCCTTTATCTACGTCAAAGCCCTGGACAATACCACCATGTACCAGCAGGTGGCAGTAGTTGTATCTGTTGATGAGAAAGGGACGGAAATGGCCAATAGCACAATAACCCTAACGCGTGACGTCACAAAAAGGATGCGCGCATTTGGGAAATTTTAAACAAGATTAAATTCAACCAAATGTCTGGTTGTTGTGGATACAGTTGAGAAATTGTAAGTCCGCTGGTGGTTCGATTTTGTTGTGGAAGTTCATGTTCTATACATGTCCACAGGTCACTTACGTAGTCATATGCATCCAATGACTTGTATGCACAAGAAAATAAGCAATTGGCAAGTTGGTGTAGATATTGAGCCACTGAGTGTTCCCACTTACTAACATCTTCTATAACAGAGCATGAATCTTTCAGTTTATTGCCATTTGTCAACTTTTTTAAGTAGCACTTGAAATCTGCAGAAGACGATGGCCTTGAATATTTCCCTGTCCAAAATGCAAACATAGCTCACTTACATTATCACTGTTGGCAAACAGCAATGGGTTGTTCACCTATATGCAAATTAAACAAAGCAGTGTTTGGTTGCATTTTATTTTTACAACACTGGTGTCACCACAGGCAGTTTACAATCGCTCCTTATCAAGAATATGTGTATGTATGTATAAGGTTACTGGGGTTCAGGGTAAGCTCTCTATATTTTAGCTGAGAGCCAGAGTTGGGTTCAAGTTGTGCCATCAGCGTAGAATGTGCTGTTAACCACTCACTGGCCACCCAGAAATGCCTCTTAGATGGCCCTGGGTTTGTGTCGTTTCTGTCAGCTAGCATTTCATTTCGGCTCTATTTACATAATAAACATGCCCTAAATTCTTGACTCACAATTTAGCTTGTAGTAGCTTACATATAGATTACCTGTTACCCCAAACAATTTTGTGAACTAATAAATCATTTAAAAAGTTGTTGCTGTCGTGAGAGGCTTTCTCAGTCACCCAGATGAGGCTGTCTGGATGTTAAGTCATGGACTTCCTTCTCCTAGATCAAAATGTTTCGCTACTTATCCAAGTAGCGGCAGTCAAAGAAAAGTTAGCTGGAGACCTGAAGTAGACGGGTATGAGGTCCTTTCCAAAAAGAACACCAGCCATTTTTAGAAATAGCCAAGTTCCGCTGGCCCAGAGTTTCAGGCTGTTTTTTTACAGCCTTCTGACGTACTGGGACCATTTGGGAACTGTTTGCCTGGAAAGAAACTCCCAATTTAAAATCTAAATGTGTGCGAAAGAAGCCATTATTAGGCCGTGAAAACACCCCTCTACAATCTATAAGAGAGTAGCAAAAGACCACTGGTCACAGAATCACTTCCTTGGTGAATGACAATCTCTTTTACAATTCAACACAAGTCAAGAATATGCGGATGTAAATACAGAGGGGTTAAACCAAGATGGTGAAGAAACATCTAAAAATAAAAAATTTGCCCATGATCTCAAGTAAAAACATTTTGATGAATAAAATAACGATTAACTAGCAGGACCAGAATGACAGGACGAGAAATGTACGTATAAGGAAATGAAGCGCTCACGATATAAAGCCACCACATCACGTCTCTAACATGGTGGAAGTTGGTGGATGTGTTATGTCACTGGTGTTTATGGAAGATGTAACCGCTGACAAAGCGGCAAGATAAATGCTGATGTATATAGACTTCTCACATTCAGTCAAATATTCAGTTGATAGGACACTGCTTTACATTGCAAATAGATATTTGAGCTGTTAAGGAGTTCAACTCTGGGTTTTCCAGAAATATGTTAAACCTGCCTCAACATTTGCTTCAGTGCCAATCAAATGCATGCAAGTGCACATTCCAGTTACACCTGGTTCTCAAACCAGACAAACAGCACTGACCTACTGCTAATATGACCTCGTCAATCCAGTGTAGCCTGCTGAACACATTCATGTCTCTAGTTATTAGAAATGGGGTAATTGTATTTGTTTATTTATATTAAAACATTTTTTATTAACTAACGGGCCTCTTGAATGTAGTTTGGAGTTCTATAGTCCTGTATTTCCAACATTTAAGAAGGGTTTACTTTTCTTTTTTTAGGTCATGGCAGCTGAAATGTCATGTCTGACAGGTGTTGATGAAGATGACAAAGATGCAGATCCTGAGATCAATGCACTTTCGCTTCTGCAAGAGCCAGTGAGAATGGAGCAAGTATCAGGCTCTTGCACCAAATCTTTTGGCCATTCTTCACTGAAACAGAACAGTATCCTAGATGTTCTGTCCAACACAGATATGTTGTCTCCAGTTGGACTTGGTAATGGACCTTCTTCACATCAGGCTACAGAAGCCAGTGAACTCAATAACATCTCCACAGAGAAAGAAGAGGAAAAGAGCATCACACCACTAAAAACTGTGCAGGAAATCGACCCAGCAGGAATTTGGGGTTTTGATGTAGACTCACCGGGGGACTCGTTGGATAATTTTAGTAGTGCTAGTGATCTTCAGTGGGACCCTCACAAAGAGTTTATGCAGTTTCTTTGGGATAACCATGGCGATTCCCCTGGTGAAGAACCTAAAGAAGAAATCCTACCAACTAACAACCAAAGGAGAAGAAAACGTAAAATGGACATGGTTGTCATGGTGGATCCATCAGAAGATCTTTACCCTGATCTGAGCCACAGGTCGTCTGAGGACCTGTCTGATGCTGAAGAAACAGGAGACTCTCTTCCTTCCAGGAAAGTTCGAACATCAAGGATGTTTTCCAAATCACAGTCGGCATCAACGGGGAAAGTTTCCAAGTATTCCAATGGAACAGTAAAGGCCATCAAGGAAATTCTGAACAATGTACCTACAAGAAATTCACATGAGCACAGTGTGGATCACGGACTTTCACCATTGAAAGGAAGTCTCACTATAAATTCTGATCCAGAAGAGAAGCGCTCATGTTACCCTTGTTCAAAATGTAAGCTTATTTTCAAGAAGGAACATCATTTACATCGTCATATGAAGTCTCATATTGACTCTCCAAATATTTCACCAAAGTCTTTTATATGCCGTGAATGTGGACAGTCTTTCAGGCAAAGTGGTTCACTTATTGAGCACATGTCCATCCACAAGGAGAGGAAATCACGACCCACTGAAGAAATCAAGGGCATAACTGATAAGAAGAAAGAGGATAAAAATGCAAAGCTCTGTTGCCCTCAGTGCCCATTTGAAACAAACTGTCCAAACACGTTTGTTCAACATGCAAAAACGCATGAGAAAGAAAAGAGAAAGTTCAGATGCGATAGATGCAGCTTCAGGACTATAAATGAGAACGATCTTAGAAGACATAATATTATGGAGCACACTTTTCTCACCGTTAGGAAGCCGATCCAGACTCTCAACTCTAAAACCAACTCTGAGTCCTTTTCTTGTAACATTTGTTCTTATAGAGTTTTTAGTAAAAATGTTTTTAAGAATCACCTTCTGCGGCGTCATCAGCAAACCTTTGAAGACTATGAAGCTGTGCAACGTGTGAAAAACGCACAACCACTGAAGGGGCAGCATGTTCATATATCCAGTAGCCCTGTAGAAGATGCCGAGTTCACATCTAAAATCTCCATAAAAAACCAGATCTCTTCTAAAAGAGCCTCTTCACCTAGCGAGTCTAGTGGCATTTCAGACTTATTCAAAAATACCAAGAGAAGTCTCAAGTCTCAACTAGCGGAATCAAAGCTTGACAAGTCCATCAATGTTCTGTTGTCCCGACAAAGACATGGCAAGAAGACTGCTGAACACAAAAAGGAAAGCAACAACTGCTGCACATCTGTTCAGGATTCCAAATATGAAAAAGATGACTCTGATCAGTTGCCAGGTTCAATGAAAGTCAAGGTGGAAGATTCAGTTTTATTCTCAGATGACCTTGGGTCAGCCCCCAGTACTGCTGAAAGTGATCTCAATGACCACAGCGTACCCAAGTTGAGGTTGGATCAGTCAGTGGTGAAAAAGTCGCCATCTAAGCGTAAGATGTCAACTCCATATCGTAACACCGCAGACAAAGACTCATGCTTCATCTTACCCAAACCTTTGCCAAGTCCTAAGAAAATGAACCGAGAAGATGAAGAGGAAGACGATGAAGACATTTTCCAAGATATAGATGCCAACATGAAATCTTTTGACAGTGGCATCAAGAAAGAAAAACAAAACATAATTTACACCTATAGCAGAAGAATGTCCATGAGGGGAGCCCTACAGGCCTCTAAAAGACTGTTTGAGAAAATAAAGACAGAAGAGCAAGAACAGAATGACCCTGAAATTAAAGAGGAATGCATAGAAACAGAAGTATGTAACGAAACATTGGACTCTCACCAAATACCGCTGGACGACTCCTTCACAGGGGATTTGTCAGACTTGGACTCAGAGCGCAAAAACTGTCCATACTGCCCTGCAGTATTTGAGTCAGGGGTTGGGTTGTCCAATCATGTCAGAGGACACCTTCATCGGGTTGGACTGAGCTACAACGCACGCCACGTAGTGCCTCCTGAGCATGTGGCTTCTCAAGACAGGAGGCCTCGAATTCGACGGAAGATGTCAGCATTCCGAAGGTTGAAGAAAGGTACGTTAACATGTAATTCTCAGTATGTGTTCCATTTCAAAGTCACATCGACGTTTTGTCTGAAACTGCCATTTAAAAAAAATAAATAAAAAAATCAACCCAGAGTGAGACAGTTAGTAGAAAATCAAACAGACCTAAAAATTTCATTTTGATGAAATGTAAATGGTGAAGCGATGGTCTCCTTTGACCAGTTTTAAGGTTACATCAGAGAAGTTGTCTTGGAGTTCGGTGTTCACAACAGTAGCAGTTGTCAGTCACGTTGTATTTCTGTTATGTGCTGTTTTAGTTTTTTTTTTATTTTCTGTCCTTTTTTTTCAGCGTTACGACTAGAATCCAATTCTGATAATGTGAAGAGTATACACTCCTGTCCGTTATGTGGGGACTCATTTGATAACAGGACTGGACAGTCCAACCACATTCGAGGACACCTTAAAAAGCTTGGTAAAAGCTTCGCGACAAAGAACAAATCCCCGTTGTTTTTACTGCGGGAGTTGATGCGTGACAAGAAGGAGTTTCAACGGGCACTTCAGATTCTGGGAAAGAGACGAAACCATTTCCAATATGGGTCTTCACCAAAGCTGTCCAGTGCTGATCGTTTCACACCTTCCCCCAATGAAATATCAAAAAGTAATTCTGTTGCAAAAGTTTGCACTGATGCCAAACCACTGATGCCAACGTTTTCTTTAGCTGAGATGGAATCTGATAAAGGTCAACTAGAGACTAAGTTGGATCTTAAAAATTCACTTTCGGGCACGACTGACCTGATAGGTATTCTGAAGAAGAGGAAGTGTCAGGAAGACAACAGAATAAAGGGGTCTTCTCTGATGTCAAGGAACTTAGTAACCGTTTCTTCCAATGATGAGCACAGTTCAGGATCAAGGGTTGCATCTTCACTGCCACACTCAGTAGCTGGTAAGTAACTTCTTCTTGGTAGCAACAGGATGTCTTACAATGCTCAACTTTCAATATTAAATATATCGGTTTGTGTGTGTATGTGTGTGTGTGTGTATATATATATATATATATATATATATATATGTATATATTTATTTTACAGAGAAGGGTGAATTCAACAGGAAGGTGTGCGTCCATTGCAATGCAACTTTCCACAGTGGGGTTAGCTTGTCTAATCACCTGCGGGCATATGCAAAACGAAAAAGGACTGCCATACTGGAGGGAACCAGTAAGTGTCAAGAGCAACCTTTTAAGCTGTACACAAAGAAACTGCCCTGTCCAAGAAGACGGTAACAGTAAAGAAACTGACTCCAACAGCTCATACTGGTTCGTGACAGTAAAGATAAATCCAAATTCGTATTTAAAGACTTTGGACCCCAAAGACTGTCGTCACTCTGGGAAATCTGGGTTCCATGGTCACAGCAAACAGTGTTAATGTTGTGGCAGATGGATGTAAAACCTTTTTTGTGTACTGTCTCTTTGCCTTGGGACAATTAACCATTTTTAAAATCTTTTTCACACTTCACCAGCTTCATTGGCTCTACTCTAATGTAGAATCATAAGGAGGCTCTGATTAAACATTAATACAGTAAATTCTGTCTTTTAGCATTTGACTGTAAAGCAAGGAGGCAGCGCTCAAGGCCTGGTCCAAAAAAGAAGACACTGCCCTTACCACAAACGCCAGAGGAAATGTACAGACTCACCTGCAGGTAATGTCAGTTCTTTAGTTGTATTTGAATACTAAATTATCTACATCTGTTGTTTACAAATACGGTCTAAATTGTATAATGGAGGCACAGAAGCACTGCTATTTTATTCAGTTAAGAACTTCAATTGGTTTGTCAAAACCATTAATCTATTAAGTCTTTTTTTTAATGGACACATACAAACACCAGAAGCTTAACAATATGCCGCTTTTACCCAGAAAAGATTGGACGTTTGAAACGGCCCCAAAACCTTACTTGTATTTTATTAAGCACTTATTGTGTTGTTGTATCTCCTTCATCTCTTTCCAGGTTCTGTGACCTCGTCTTCCAGGGTCCCTTATCGGTCCAGGAGGACTGGATTAAACATTTACAGAGACATATTATGAACACTAGTGTCCCTCACACTGGGCTAGGTATGGTAGAGGTCACCGCACTGCCCATGGACCCCCCAACTCCCAAGACTGACCACGACAGCGCTCTGACAGCCACACATGCTGCTTCATGAGGCCAATGGGGACCTTTTTAGACTTTGTTAGGCTGTATGTGTATGTACAATGGTTGTTCTTTCACTTTTTTTAAGTCAATGAAATACTGGCCAAAAATACAATATTGCTGAAAGATGGAGATATTGTATATGTTTGGACGGATGAATATGCTTATTTTGGATATTGTTACCTTTTTCTGTTTTTACATGGTCCATTTTTTGGAGCACAGTTCCAGATGGACGACTGTTTTCTTGTTTTATGCAGTAATGTAGTGTGGAATCCATTTCTATTGAAGACAACTTTTACCTCAGATTTCTCATAGTTTGAGTCGTTTTTTGTCCAAATTTGGGAGCACCTCTTCTGTACCAATATTCACATTCATAAGATACTTGGAATCACGGTTTTTGTATTGCAACATGTTTGGATCAAAGGTTCGTTCTCTTTTTTTCAGATCAGAGTTACTGAGATGAATATTTTGACTGAAAATGATGGCACCTGAAATCTAAAAGTTCTGAGGATCTCAAAAGATGATCTACTATACAAGAACAAAATGTTTATAAAGTTGTTATGCATAGAAAGTGTTTTATATTATTTCAGTAACTGCATTGTTTCTAATCCAAAATTAAATCTGAAAGTGGTTAAAAGACCTAACATGCACAGCCTGTGCTGGCGATGCCCTTCACGTCATCTATATTTAATGTTTAAATATACCGTTTTGAAATAATTTAATTTTAAATGTACTATATCACACAGATACAATGCTTAAACATTTGTGTTCTAAATAAAAAAGCAAGAAAACTATTCCATCTGTTCTTTGATTCATTTTACACACAAGTTCTAAAAATGTGAGCTGACCTTGGTGATGACACAAAAGAACAAAAAACATCTACGTGACCAAACCTGAACTTGAAATGCTTTATTCCGAACAAATCACATAAACGGGTATACACGAGCGTCAACAAAATATCTGGCCTGTTTACGGTTTGAGCTTTAAATAAAGCTAACGGCATCTCTGTCATTCGAATGGGGTGCCGCCCTGAAAGAGAAGAGTCACATGTAGTCGGCAAACTGCATGCATGATATAATATAGACACAAATACATCACTGCTACGTACCTGCATGAAGTGTTCAAACTGAGGTTTCAGCTCCTTAATTATGGTTTCTGCTTTGCCGAGACAAGCACGTCGCTGCTGCAGTTCAAACTCCTTCAAGAATTTTTGAAAATAAAAGATAAATTGCAAATGATAAAGACAGACATTCGTTTGGTCCATGTCAAAGTCTGCTGAGTTACCTTTGTTTTTGACAGGTGACCCTGAGAGGTTATGTGAGCCTGCACTGAGGACGCAGATGTGGATACAAACATGTCACAAGCTGCACAGTGAAACATTTCCACCTTTGTCATGTGGTCGTTTTCTTGTAGCGCTAAAAGCATAAGAATCAACCACTTTACTTTTAGTGTGAAATAGAAGATAAGAGGAAACACTTGTTTGTGACAACGTGACAATTTAGAGTCACTTACCTTGAAGAGCACTGTCCTCTATGGCTCGGCTATACTGACGGCTCTTATACAGCATGACTTCCTTTAGGAATAAAAAAAGAGCATTACTGTGTCTTTAGCTTGAAGCTAGAATGTTGGGGGGGGGGGGGGGGGGGGGGAGTAGTAACTAACTAACTGCATCATTGTACCTGTAGAAAAGCTACAGCCAGATCATCGTAACCATTCTGCTGCTGAATATGCTCCAGAGTGTCCCAGTGGCTTTTACTGTCCAAGTGATCCTCCAGCTCCTGCCCATTAGCCAACTCAACTTCACAAAGGTCACAGGTGATGGGACACCTGCAGGAATGCAAACGTGTGATGTTTGCAGGAGAAGCTGCCACGATGCAAACGCAGGTAATAGAACATAAAGTAGGACAGATTTAGCTTATTTGGATGGTACATGTTTTCAGTCCTCTAAACCCAAAGACCAGTCAGTCAGGGGTCAGTTCAACTATGCAAACGTACAGAGTAAGCAATTACAACAACTAACAAAAACTGCAGTCGCTGACTAATTTAAGCTAGTTATTTGGTGATTTATTTTACACACAGATTGTACTAAGTTGGATGTGAATACATTTGATGCCTGCAGACAGTGGGGCAGCGTCAGTGTGCTTGGTGCTTACTTGTCTGTTACAATCGTTTTCTGGCTGTTCCTTGTCACCTCTGTGGACAGGTTGAGATGGTCCCGTCCTGAAGCAGGACAGTATACAAACAATAATTGGTTTAACAAAGATATACATATATATGTGTGCATTCACTTTTGCTCACTCATGAAAACACACCCTAGTAGTCATTCCTCTAATTTATCTTCTCACTATGAGATTTCAACAAACATCTAAACCTCAAGCGTCAGTTCCTGAACACACCAGCGTACCTGTGTCCACATGTCCCTGCTGATGGTGGTAGGCCCTCTGTAACCTGGGAGGTGATAATCTCAATGTGCTGGCCATCTAAAAAAAAAAGGAACATTTCACAGGATACAACTAAGGTTCTGTATCCTGCTTTGATCTACAACTCAAGACTTTCTGTTTAATCGTGAATGTAGAACTCAAACTGTATCCATAACCAGCATCTTTCATAAAGTCGTTTTTACCGGTGACACCTCCCTCCTGTATTCTGGCACCGTCATCCTCTCCTCCCCGTTGCTCCTTTGTCCTCCATAAGACGTAGGGAACCGTTGTGAGGAGGCGCCATGAATAGTCCTGTCAGGGCTACACACCCTGTGCTCCACTCTGTGCTCCAATAGTCTACCAATGTTGTCATACCTTGGTGGGTCAAGCGATTCAGGGTCTGGATTGTAAGTCAGTCTATGAGCAGGACTGAAGCCTGGATTCTCGCAGGGTCTTGCTTCAGGCCTGAAGCGCTGGACATGTTGGTCAGAGCAATCCCAGCGGCTCTTTTTTTTGAAGCCTCGGTCTTGAGACAAACAAGGTCGCAGGGTGTTATCCTGTTCAGAGTTGCTTCTATCGGTCACCTCGAGCTCAGAGTCTGACAAGACGGGATTATAAGGGTCATAAAGCTCAACCCTGAGGGAGGCGGAGGAGTCAGTTAGTGCCTGCTCTTTTATTCTTTGTGCAAAAACATAACAATCTGCGCATCGTAGGTCTTAGCATAGCAAATACAAACTCCACCCAGAACTTTATTACCCTTTTGAACTGCCCACGTCCACGGAGTCATCAGCTCCGTCCACTGGTTTGAAGGAGGATTTCCATTTCTTAACAGGAGGCTGTGCTGCAGAATCCAATGAACACATGAAACACACCCACTTGAAAACAGGCCGGAGAGCGTTTGTTGTTCACAGCTGGAGGTTCATGTTGACATTTTGAGTCCTCAGAGCTGAAGCACGTTGGCGTTGGGACCGTGATCTTACCTACACGTCTCTGGACCAGCTGAGTCGTAGCAGTCATGACCAAGGTCCTGACGTTTGGTTCTGATGGCTTCCCTTGGATTAGTTTCATGGCTTTTATGAACTCTACGGGAACTCTGTTTATGCACAAGGACCAAAATTAACACGGCTCCACAAAACACACGTGAACACCAACAAAAGCCACTTAGCATGAACGAGACTGTGCAGCAGGGCTGAGCAGCAGCTAACGGTAGGCTAGCCGCTCTGCTATTAGCTTAAGCTAACTGGCTGCAAACAGCAGCTCGGTGCTGACATTAGCAGCCTGTTACCTTCCAGGCTGCGGTGCTTGGTACATCGGAGCAGCTCCTCTGGGCACCGCGGCGGGGTTGAACGGAGCAGGAGTCTGTCGGTTCATCTTTTGGCCTTATAGAAGCAGATCAGTGTGTGGGCGAAGAGAGGCGAGCTGCTTAGGCGACTGCTCCCAGCCGCCGATAGGTGGCAGCACCGCGCAACAAGAGAGACCCGCTCCCGGCCTCTGGAGTCACAGCTCGAAAAACCGAGACTTCATTATGTTTATTTGAGCGTCAAACTAAAATGAGCAACATAATCTCGGGGTTATCCACGAGAGGTGTTTGATCACTTTCTAGATCAAAATAATCTCTCCCCCGGACTTTACTGTGTTTCTCGTACTTCTGTTGGACGTGCTGGGAACTAAACTCGCTGGTAACAGAGCAGTGATGTTGATGCCTCTCTAGGGACGGTGGCTTTTGACACATGGCCTTTGGGAAAATTACTGAGAGAACAAGCAAAAATAAAACAAACCCGCAGAGGAGAGTTTGCCTTGAGTGTATTCATAGTACAATAAAACTTCCCGGACTGACTGCTTTGCTTTTGCGTGGCCTTCAGGAGGTTGTCTCCTTGGTAAAATTACCAAAATGTTCATAAAATGTCAAGACACCTTAAGTCATTCAGCCTTTAAATCATCATATTTTGAAATCAGTGTCACATGTTCCATGTTTATTTATTTATTTTCATGTTGACATCTGAATAAATTTAGATTAAATTTTGGTTTCCAGCTCATTTCATCTTCTTCATTTTACTAGTTTCTAAAGCAAAATGTAACAGAGATTGCAGAGCAGATTAACATGTTCATTAATATACGCACTGTAGGGCAAGTTACCCAACTAGGAAGTTAGTTATTAACGTCATATACGTTTCAGTATTTAATTAACTTCTTCTGGACTTGGTCAAACATCTAAAAGGTTTTCAAAGGAAAAGTAGTAGGAATAATATTGAAGCTCAGAGAAGCAAGAAAAGATTATATTGGTCTTTTAACTCTAAATATGTGCATTTACTCTTTCACTTGAAGTGGTGGTGTGCGCCTGAAATAGAGAAATCATTATCAGACATGGATCTAAAATCGAGTTTTATTGTGCCATAACGTCTTGAACTTTAAGCATAGGATACAGACAGGTCTAGACATTAATCCACAAGGAAGAACAAAGGCAGACTTGTCATTATGTGATTGATAGGTAGGTTACACACCTGCATATTGTCAATAGTTTTCCCTTTTTCAGTTTAGTTTCGTCTTAGAACATATTACAAAGGACATTCAATGATCATTAAATCTTTAGTTTTTCAATGTGCAAATGAATTATTTTTGTACAGTCTCTAGCACAAAGTAAATATTCATCTCTTGTTCTCCGTTCTACTCATGAGATTCCCAAATCTCAACTTGTTTTGTTAGCTACAAAAACATCAAGTACAATAAATGTTACGATTTTAACAAGTAATTTAACATGCCATTAGGAAAAAAATTAAATGTTTAAAATGAAATGTTTATATTTGGCCTTGTTTATTTAAGCCCCCACTGTAAAAAATAGCAGCAGTTAAGGCAGAAGATTGCTTCCCATGGTTATACCTGAGTACCTAAAACAATAATGACAAAACTACAAACTGTGTCATCAGAGCAATCAAGGTTTGGTCTGTAGAGTATTTCGGTGTTTCACTACCTAAAGCAATGAAGATGCTAAAATAGGCTAAAACATCTGCTGATTTAGATACATACTCTGCAACAAGACAAGCAATCTGTGTCCTTTTCATACAATCAAGACACGACCTACTAGAATAGTCAAGAAAATACGTTCGTCTTTGTAGGCATTACATTCATAAAAAGTCAAATTTTTCTATTACACAGGTTTGTCTGCATTGTCGCTATAAGCCACTTGAAAAGGACGTGTTGGTATCGCGGCTGATACTCTCCTTCACCTCCACAGGCAGTGTGTCAAAGAGGTGTTCTTCCACAACCAGGCCACTTTTGCGCAGTAGGTGGCAGTTTCCGAGCTGGATGGGCAGTCTGTCCAGACAGTTTCCCTTCAGCTCCAACTGAGTGAGCTGAACCAGTTGACCCACAGCTTCTGGCAGAACAGTGAGGGCATTGTGCCCCAGACACAGAATCCTGAGCTTGCTGCACCTGAACAGGTGCTTGGGCAGTAACTCCAGCTTGTTGGAGTTTATGGCTAAATGCTGCAGGTTCTGGAGAAACCCGACATCTGGAGGGAGAACTGCAATGGAGTTGTGGCTCACGTCCAGATGTCGCAGCTTAGGTAGCGTGAAAAGGGCAGCGGGAAGCGCTTCCAATTTATTGTGTGACAGCTGTAGAGTCTCCAAAGACTTGACTTGACCAATGGAGGATGAAATGGTTATAATATTGTTGTGCCACAGTTTGAGGCATGTCAGTCTCCTGAGGTGCTGGAGACTGATGATCTCCTCTATGGTTCGGATGTGGTTCGATTTCAGGTCGAGCTCCTGTAGGTTGGCCAAGCTGAAGATAGCGTGGGGAATCCTCTCCAGTTCGCAGTTGTGCAGCTCCAGGTCAATCAGATTTGTCATCTTTTTCAAACAATTTAGTACCATTAATTTTGTACCATCATTGTGCACCACTAACTTAATCAAATGGGGTGAAAGATCTGTGATGCTTGTGGGTATTTTAGTGAGGTTGCTCTTCAGGTGTAATGTCTTTAAATGCTTCAAGTCTCGCATGGATTCCAGACCAATCATTTTATTGTTTTCTGAGCTTAAGTTGCCAATTAGGTTAAGCTCCCTCAAATTCCTCAGTAAGTACACCCAGGTCGGGATCTCAGCAACATCAGTGAACTTGACATGAAGGCAGCGAAGATGGTCACGTAGGAAAGCAAACCCGGTCTGCTCAACTTTGGCAGGACAGTGGCAGAGATGCAGCTCCTGCAGGCTGGTCATTTGGGAGACCTTTGCAGAGAACCTCACTTCGGGAATCAGCTCCAGTTTGAGCACTTCCAAATCCGTGAGGTCAAACACTGCATTCGGAAGCCCAGAGAGCATGAAGAGGTGCAGCTCCTGCTGGTCTTGTGCATTACGGGTTACAAGCTGCCTAAGTTTCTCGAAAGTCCACTCATGGTTGAGGCTAATCTCCCTCAGCTTGTTTTCACTGACCTCAGACAAGAAGACACCAAAGCGCTTGGAGTAGAGTTGATCGTACTGATCAACCATGTGTAAGAGAAACGCAAAGTCGTTCTTGACATCAGGAATGTCGCTAAAGCTGCTTTCCTCTCTCACCTTCTCAAACGAGTACTCTTTCAGTGATCGCCGAAACACCCAATAGAGAGCGTACAAGCAAGTCATCCCATAGATCAAAATTAAAGCCATGTAGGTAACAAGCAGCTTGCTAAGCATGAAAGCCATGTTGTGGGTACAGAAGAACTTTGAGTATCCCGTTAGCTCGACAACATTAGGTTTGCAGTTGTGTGTGAACTTAATTTCGACCAAAAAGGTCGAAGTGTAGCACAGTATCAAAATGAACTTAACAGTTTTGACAATGGTCTGGGCTACATACAGCTTGTAGATAAAATCGCTGTCCTCCACGTGAACTCTGAACTTTCTCACTTTCTCAAACAAAGCTTTGGCTTGTTCTCCGTCCTTTTTGTCCAAAATTGTCATTCCACTTGGGACCTCCACAACAGGCTTGTCTGCAGAAAATGTCACCCCAAGCATGGGTGTGGACGAGGTGACGCTTGTATTTTCATCCCTCCCCTCTAAAGACACCTGCTTTGGCACCGTAGAGCTGCCAGTGAACCTCTGTTTGTTCTCCTCAGAGTCCTCACAAGCAGTTTCAGACAAAGCCTTCGTAGTCCAAGGAGACTCAAAACATCTACCCAGAATGGACACAAAATGCTCGATCTTTGAGCTTGTCTTGGGGTATTTGAACCAGAAATTGCTACTGACCATGAGAACAATTGTGTGGATGAGACTAAGGTATGGGAAGTACTTAGAGTACCAGGGCAAGGCAACATGGTAACATATTTGGTTGACAAAGACATATTGTTGGAAGTCCAGATTGGTCTTGACCCCTGTTGGTTGAGGCTGATTGACATATTTCTCTGCCACCTCAGCAGTTTGTTTCTGACTGATGTGGATTTCGTGGACAGCTTCGTCCGTTAAGTCCTTGGTGACATATGGGGCGGAGGTTACCGGGGAGCTGGTAGCTGCTGGTGGGGCTGCATCTGGTGTGCTCCGTTGAGGGAACGAGCTGAGCTTAGTTGCTGAGGCCCCCGGTTGGTCCTCCAGATAAGGAAGGCAAGCCACCTGGTCCTTGGTGATCTGCATGGTCATGGCGAATATAGCCAACATGAGCATGACCAGCCCCAGGTAGTCCATGAAGACGTCCCACCATGGCTTTAGGATGCGGTACGTCGGCTGAATGTCGTTCAAAGATGCAACCTCAGTGAGCGTAAACATTGCTGCAAAAAATGGCAGAGAGTCAGTTAAACTACTTACAGTAGATAAATGTTTTCCTCTGGAATGGATAATTTCATGTTTAATTAAAATAATCTTTCCATTGTCACCATATAGTGAAATTCCTCTGTTTAATTCCAGAGCTCTGAATGAAGCAATGAAGGGGGGAAAACCCAACATGTATTCAAAATCCATATCAGATGGCCAAAACTGAAGATTCATGTCACAGTGGTCACAAAGCACAAAGAGTAACACATCGTACCTCCAGCTTTGAAAGGTATGAATGTGTAACTGTGAAGGCACCGCTAAGTGTCCGTGTGATCATCGTTTGATCATAGCGTGCAGACTTCACTTCTCACTTCCTCTCACGGTTCAGTCTAGTTTCAGTCAGTCACATTTTAATGATGTCTGTGCTACAGTCAGACTTACTACATCAGGTTTTTACTGGGACAGTGCACATTCCTTTGATGTGAGCCTGATTCCACCAGTTGTCCAGACGCAAGAGACGTTTGACATGCATGTGTTTCATTTAGTAAAGTGCTGCCAAATGTGTCCTTTCTACCCCTAATTTAGTGGATGTAGCATTGAAAGTGAGCTATGAGCGGTATTTTGACATACAGTAGATAATTGGAACTCGTGTGTCAAAAGGAAAACTCAGACGCTGTTTTTAATACAATGTTTTTAAACCTTTAACCTTTTTACAAATGTCTGTCTATTTTAGTGTATGTAGTTCTGTCACCACGCAGTAAGCAGATATTAGACTGAGGGAGAGCATTAAATGTTCTGGTAGTGGTTGCTGACACAAGCCATTCTTCACTAAAGCCTGGCTGAAAAACAAGTGTGGTATAAAATAATTTGAAATTTTAGTATCAAAATCAAAAACAGTGTAAGTCAGACTTGTAGACATGTTAAATCGGTCATGTGACTTGTATTACATGTCACATCCAGTGACCATTGTGGGTTAATGACACAGCAGTTACACATCCTTACATAGTTTTACTTTCACAAACACCGAATAGTATAAAAGAAGGATGGTTTAGTTTCAGGGTCCATATAAAAACTCAGGGACGCCTGAATATAACAGAGCCATCATTCACGTCATTACCAGCTGTGCTTTTCCTTCTGTGACAGTCAGACTGTCTGCCATGAAGATAACCTTTACAGTCAGCTAAATGTGATCATTGGTAGGCAGTGCTGGTAAAACTAGGGGGATGCTTGAACATTAAAATAGTATTTTACTGCTTGATAATGCAGCCAAAGTCCCAGATGAGTATGTCCATCACACATTGGAAGCATGTCTAGTAGTTAAGAATGTTTAATTCAGACATACGTGTGACATTGATAACATTAATTGTGACATTTAGCTCTCAGTAGCGCTTATGGCTCAATTTGAAAATGCTTTGTGCAAGGTGAGAAGAGGTAGTCCAGCTTTTGAGGCTTTACACTGTATGTGATGTGGCAAGTGGTTTATGATGTGGTTCCCATTTATGACATTGAATATATAATTTAGCCACAACAGCAGGTGACTTAATACAGTTTTAGTTTCGACTAACATTCTGGATGAAGGGTGCAAACAGACAAACACGACTGAGGCTCTGTGGGTCTCAGTAATGTTGTAAAGTCAAGTATAGAGAGCACAGATTTAGACATCCATGCATGATGACTTGATTTGTGCTCCAAATTAATTTGAGTACACAATTTAATTGTGTGTGTGGCCATAGTTCAGTAATTCATGGTCTCACGGGGGCACCCGGGGAAGGGTGAGGCAGGGGCGGTGAGAAGGTCCCTTTGTTAAACAATAGGCAACGTTGTGTCACAGTTTCATTGTGTCTCTGTGGAAACAAGCAGCCCAGTTAAAAAAGAATACACTAAAATAAACTTCACCACGTGGTTGTGACGGGACGCATTAAACCTACTAAGTTGATCTAAGTTTAGAGATGTTTAGTGCGGGCTACCCTCAGGTAAAGGTGATCTGCACAGAGATCGACTCACTTTCCCACCACGAGAGGAAAACACACGTCTGCAGTTTGGTGTAGACCCGTTTGGATCTGCGCACTAAGTCTTTGGATTTTGGTCAGGTGACTTGTTGAAACGTGTGAAAGTCAAGATGAGCCTTGTCCTTCACATTCACACGAGATAACTCCTCTCTAGCAGCCCAGGCGGAAAAACAATACGAGCGAAGTTGGTCTTTGAATGCTCTGGGTCTAATATATATATAATAAGGCGTGGAAAGTAAAACGTGCTGAAGGAAGTGTACTTACTTTCTGTGTGGCGTTGTCTCAATCCAAACACTGTTCTCTCAGCCTCACCGCCACTTTTCGCTGCGCTCCTCAGGTGCGACTCTAACCTAAATTCTCAGCCCCATTAAGAACTGCGGGAATGACGCCGGTGTGAAGAAACAAACCCGTGAACAACATGAACTCCCGACAGAGCCGCCTGTCGCCTGCCAGGCCTCATGGCGAAACCCGCGGGGGACCCCGCTGTGCGCTGGAGAATACACGCAGGTACACCTCAGGCGCAATAAATGTCTGGCGAACAGGCGGATCCAACATGGAGCCGGGCGAACCGCTGCTGTGCGCGATGGACGCGCCTCATTGGAGGACGACACCACCGCGCTGCGTTCACGGCGTGTGGGAAACACGGCACGCAGTCAACAGCTGTCCTGGGGCGAACCGAGGCCGTGCTGCCGGCCGACGTCCGCTGTTGCCGACATTTCACCCTGATAATGAAACGCGACCGCGTGTTTGACTGTGAAAGCGGCCGCTCGTGGTGTAAACTCCCCTGCTGCACCAGCAGGTTCACCCAAATGAAAATGATTCACTGATTCAAGCAGTCGACAAACCGCAGGACACTTCACGACCACACGGTGCGTCCGTTTCAGAGTAATCCGTGGAAAATACAAGTAAAATGCTGTACACGGTGTTTGAGTATATAAGGACTTAAAGACTGATGACAGAAATTGAATTTAATAATTGGTTTTAACCCATGTTAACATATTATCATTCCCAGTGTGACAGGAAGAGAGCACAAACTTCCTCGTTTCTATTTCCATCTCAGAATTTGCAAATACTTTGGGGGTTTGTGAAAATCACTGTTGCCCCACAACAGTATGAGGTGCTGCACTGTGGCAGTTACACAAAACTATTACAATCTGCACTACTGTCTAGCTACAGGTCTAAGTGGGGTAAAAAACAAAACTCAGCAGTCAATAGGACCCTGAGCAGTGAAGTCAAACATGACCTCCAGCTCTTTCTTTGTTCGGTTGAAGATGTACTCAGTGGAGGAAGTGTTTCCTCAATGCAACCGATACAGGTTCCAACCGGTCCCAGGCTGTTAGCTGCTTGCTGTTCTCCCTCTACCCTTGTACTGTAAGAGAGAGAGATAAACACCAGAAGAAACGCGTTCACTCAGGCGTGTTTGAAAGCTGACCAGGGCACATTCAGTATCAGATGTGGAGCTGGTATCTGATCATGCATAAACACGTGCAGACTGATTACAGTGATAATTCATTTTGACTACGTTCTTCAGTTGCTCCACAGGAGCAAAGAATGGATATAGTGCAGTGTATCAGATTCCTGTTTTTGCAGGTTGAGCTGAGTGTTTATTCAGAATTGAATGACTCAGTCTCATGTTCACTAAGTTTAAAGAGGAGCCCAGAAGAACCTCAAACAAGTTCACAAAGTTATTTAGTAGATACAGTAAATGAAGGAAATGGATATAAAATGTTGTAATGTGCTGGTCTGTTGTCGCACTAGGTGGCAGGGAGAACAGTGGTTAGACAATATGAGGTTTCCTCTGTGTGGAGGTAACAGAGCCAGTGGCTGAGAGCCCAGACACGCCTGGTAAATACTCTGTTGTGTTGAGATCTTGTCCATGAGAAGTTAAATATTCAGCACAGGGCTCTTTCTATGTTTCACAAAGAATGCACTGGATAGTCCTGCTCTCATAAACATTACCTAGTGCTGTGACATGTGAGGCTCTTGTGTGGAGGTGGTCCACACAGTCACATTTTGGTCAAAACCATAAAACCAACAAACCAACACAGATAAACCCGATTTTAGGGTAAACACATTTATCTAACGGGTAAAACAGGGTAAAATCTCACACATGAGATCAGTGGAGGGTATGTACAGTAATAAGGAGTAATGATTTTTAGTTAGACCATAAAGAGTATGTGTGCTTGAGAAATTACATAAACCACTCATGTTGTTTGTACACAAGTTGTTTGGTCATGCATCAAGCCGTTGCTATTATTTAACATACAAACAAGATAATAATGGCATAGGGTAATGTGTGTTGCAGTTGAGAAACAATGAAGAAAGAGCTCCTGAAGCAATCAGGTATTCAGCATTGTGTATTTGCCTGTTTGAAATAAAGAAATGTACAATTTCTCCTTTTACTCTGTTTTCATCATATGGGTTCCTGCTTGATTTGCACTCTTAACTGCGCTAGAGACACACATCATGTTGTGACTTGTAACTTATAATGTAAGGTTACTTCCCCCAGACACAGATAATCCAGCACAGATTATTCACCGGCAACTGTATTTCAAACAACACATCAAAACTGTACCTGTGAATCAGAGACACCTTTTAATGAAAAAGTAACTGCAGAAGTGTAACAAGCCGTTTTCATTTTCCTAGTATTTACTTACTTGCTTTTTGAGTGTTGCTGGTTATGTGCACTACGTCTGAATCACCGGCACACACTCTGACAGTCACTCGAGTCTGTCATGTGTGCAAACGTTGGAGAAAATATCTCACCCTACATAATGCACCTCAGCAAAACAGAACTGGGAACTTCAATCTGTGGCAGATTATTTCACCAGTTAAAATAAAGATTGATATGTTAGAACACTAAGCGAGAAAACACTGCCATTAAATCTGTCCATGAAACCTAATCTCTGTAAATAATCATCATGGAACAACAATTGTGGCTGCTGAGTCAGGGCAATTTTCCAAACCTGGCTTCTCTTTTACTTAGCTCCATCTGCTGTTGTCTCAATGCGCACTGACATTGCCAGTCAGGTACTGTTAAAGCTGCGTCAATGCATTGTAATAAGTAAAGATAACTATGTATTTCCACTATGTTTTTTTCTTTATAGACAAATATAAGTATCATGACTGGGTCAGGCATTGTACCACCAAGTGACTCTTTGTTGTGTGGTTTCCTTTTACAGATAATAGAACTGATGATGCCCAGTGCAGTCTCAGACTGGTACAGGGTCTGAGACACAGACCGGCACAGCCAAACAATAAGATCTTAGGCTTTTGTTTTGGCTTGTTCTTCAGTCATCACTTAAATAAAACCTTAAAATAAAAATCTGCGATGTTGTTTATATTGGGAAGCCATTGATGTGTTGTATTGTTTGTATTACTGGGCTCTGAAAATCTCCAGCAAAACTTGCAGATTATTAAACATTAACAATGGTATACTCACTGTTTGGAGATGTGTGTTAATTTGTTACACGTTAATTTTTTGTGTCAGTTGTGAAACTGACATGGTATGTAAGTGGTACTTTGTGCCACATATTTTATTCATAAATGAATATCGCTCAGGTTTTTTAATTGTATAGTATGCTGTGTAGCCAGGGGTCTCCCGTTGCAAACACTTAAAGTTTACAAACATAAAAATATTGTTGGTCACCTTTTGTGTTGCATATTCATTACAATTATTATTTTATAGTTATTATTTTACTATTTTTCAAACTACGCACTACCACAAAAACTTGGGCGACAACGAAACGCGTTTGATATATTTTGCAACCTTTGGCTTTCCGTAGTTCAGCGGCCACGTGATCAGGAAAGGTTATAAATACAGGCGCCGCTGTCATTTGTTTCTTTAACACAGGGGCAGAGTAAGCAGTGACATGGCGTCGACCAGCCGGTGCGTAGCATTGATCCTTTCATATTAACCTCTGCTTTTGTGTGTGTTAATCTGATTATGTTGTTTATTCACGTAAGACAAATATCGACTGATACGATGAACGATACCAAGTCTTGCCGAAAACATTCCGCCATTCTGTGTGTTGGTAGTCGTACAATGCATTGTGCTAGGTAACGTCTGTTTAGCTAGCTAGCCTTTGTGGCTAACGGTGTAGAGGTTGCCAGAAGTTACGGCGTGTGTCGTAGTTAACGCTACGTTCACACAACGCGGGGCTGGCGCTCGGTTGCTTTTAATTATCGCATCGAGTGGGAGTCTTGCTTTGCCTCCTGTCCTCTTGCTTGGACCGACATGATAACTTGGTGTAGTCTGGTCCTGGGCTAACGGTAGCGTCCTCAGCTGGTATGTGGTTGTCACTTCGTCAGCCTGGAAGCGTTTTCTAACGTGTAAATCTAAGGAAACGGTACTTTACTAGAATACTAGCGTTGATTTGCCGCTTTTTGACGTCTCCTACTTCGATCGTCTGTCATGGTTTTGCCACATCATTGTTGGATTTAGTTCAGGGTTTACGACGTGTCATTGTTCAGTTAGAGAATAGAACTGAAGTAGTTCATCTCAAATAATTAAATTCGTTACCATATATTGTACGTTATAGCTTTTTTTTTTTGCTTTAATATTTTTATTTTGCAAATTCTCGTTATTCTCAGTCAACAGCTAGTTTCAGTGCTTCATGGTTTTGCTGGGCTTTAAGTTGAAACAGCTTAATGTTGCATTCTTATGGTATTTTGAAAATGTATATATCCTTTTCTGAAGATGTGTTGTAAATATTCATTTGGGCAGTTACTGAAAAAGAAGTAAAATAAAAAATGTAACACACATCTAACCAATTGTATTATGACACTCTGTTAGCAGTTTTTCATTGTTTTTTATTATTAAGTCTGTTGCCTTAAACTGTTTCCTTTGTTGGTTTATTATTTGCACCCTTTTCCAGTCTTTCTTGCATTTTGGCCTTTGACTGTGTTTCTGTACCTTTAGTGGAGATGCTTTGGCCCTTCCCAGAGTTCAGTGTCCCAACCACCCAGATGCCATATTGGTGGAGGACTACAGAGCCGGGGACATGATTTGCCCTGAATGTGGCCTTGTTGTAGGTCAGTATGTACTTTGAAACAATGTGCACATTTGTATTTGAATCAGAATGCTTTCGGTGTAAGAACACACCCTTCCTCTCCATTTTGGTTTCCTCTAGTCCTTATCTTCACTCAGATGTACGTGCCAGTTGTATACTGTAACTTGTCAGCATGCATACATCTTCCTGGATCAGTGTGCACTGTGTCACAGCTAGTATACAGCTATTCTGCATGTGAACACGTGTTGACAGACTAGACCAAACCTGTAAAAGGCAGCCATGTGTTTCATAGTTTCCTTCTATAAAGTAGGTTGAATACACATCACTGTATGTTTTTCCCTCATGGGCTCTCGTGTAGTTAAAAAGGTTCTTTGTAATTTGACTGATCTGATGCAACAATGATGGAAAGCAAAAATATTTTAATGTGCAGTAGACTGCAAGTCAAAGCTGTAGGGAACACAATTCTCCTTTAACAAGCCCCATGAGTAGAATGTGGATCAGACAGGAGATGACACCAGCCACTCCCTGATGCAAGCTGACTTATCCTCTGCTGCTGCCTCCATAGCTTTAGCTGACCTCAGAGGAAGGTCACATTGCTTTGTGATAAGACTGACAAATGGCTCG
The DNA here is from genome assembly GCA_030770545.1 of Macropodus opercularis. Lineage (NCBI taxonomy): Eukaryota > Metazoa > Chordata > Actinopteri > Anabantiformes > Osphronemidae > Macropodus > Macropodus opercularis. Next base: position 6,983,768 of record CM061105.1, read on the forward strand.
AGAAGTATAGCAGGATTAAAACATTAGAGATCAAATGCTAGACACTAGGTTCAAACAACTGTCAAAAAAGTGTATTTCCAGTATTTTCTGTCACACTGTTGTCCTTGAACATCACTAAGTTTATGCAAATGATTGAACTTTTACAATTTAGTGTAACAGTAAATCAAAGCAGGACTCAAGTTTGGCCTCAGTTTATTTCTTGGTTTCAATTGTTTGTTTTGGCCTTGTGGAGAAAAAGCACATTCATAAATTATGTTCATTAAGTATTTTACATGTAAAACTGCACGTTGGTTTTTGGTGTTGATGCATGCAGTAAATGTGTGAAAATGAAGGCACTGCAACATAAATACTAGTTTATCTACATTGTAATAATTCCATTACATGCAAGAAATGTACAAACCTAAGCTTACTGCAAAAGATAATTTTTTTTAAAGAGACTAATTTGTGGGCCATTAAACCAGGTGACCGTGTAATTGATGTGGGCTCTGAGTGGAGAACGTTTTCCAACGAGAAAGCCCTGAAAGATCCTTCCAGAGTGGGAGACGCCCAGAATCCATTGCTTAATGGAGGCGACCTAACCACCATGATTGGCAAGGTGAGCTGGTGAAATGAAGGTTAAATGGTGGTTTTCGATTTTTAAATTGTGAAGCTGACACAATTTAGTTACAGCACATCTGTTTTCCAAAAATCTAATCTGTAAAATTCAATTTCACCACTGTGGAATAGTCTTTTTTTTTTTTTTTTTTTTAAATTTATTATTTTCTCTTTTTTTCCTTATTGCTCCTGATATGATCAAATGTGACACACGTTTATAAAATACCCCACCTGTCACTTGAACGTACTGTGATTTTTGTTGCTGAACACATGTCTCCATCACAGGGAACAGGCGCAGCAAGTTTTGATGAGTTCGGCAACTCAAAGTACCAGAACCGACGGACAATGAGCAGTTCTGACAGGGCCATGCTCAATGCCTTTAAAGAAATCAGCACCATGGCTGACCGCATTAACCTGCCAAGGAACATCATAGTAAGTTATTAGATGCTTCAGTTCATATGTGCTATACAAGGCATCGCTCCGTAACACTGAACAAGCAGGAATGACTTGGGTGCGTCTTGAATCTGGTACGGAGTCACGTTTTCTTTTATCAAACCAGGAGCCTCATGTGTAGACAGAGCCACAGCTTAACCTCATATGGTGTAATAATCTTTGTCTGACACAAAATGTGGTTACAGCAGTGTATTGAAGTCTAGTTCTGTTTTTGCCAACAGAAGCGAAATTCCATTACAATCCCACACGAAAATGAAAAAACGTGGACTAAAGATTTTAATGCCAATGATTTATTTGCTGTAAATATTTTTATTTTACAGGACAGAACAAACAACTTATTCAAACAGGTTTATGAACAGAAGAGTCTGAAGGGACGAGCCAACGATGCCATTGCTTCAGCCTGTCTCTACATCGCGTGCAGACAGGAAGGTGTACCAAGAACATTTAAAGGTCAGAATAAAGCTCCATGTCAGCCATGTAAAAGATCCTGCTGTTGAGTAATGAGACGTCTAAACAAATGATGCTACTTGTTCATGCAAATGTCCGCATTGCCACTTTTTCTAATGTGATTAATTTGTGAATTATGAAAAGGGAATTTGTTCAAAAGTATATCTTAATGGATATTAAACTGTAGGCTGTGTTGGTGTTTGGTAGCATTTATTTTGGTGATGCACAATTCACAATATGCTGCAAATTGTTAGTTTGGTGTAAGTTTATTGACGTTTATTCTTTGAAGGTTGCTTCCATTTTTCCTGGAAGAGAGACCATGAGTCGCTGAACTGTAATGTGTGCTGTGTAATCAGCCACCATTAGCACAATCAGTTCCTCTCCCTGCAGTTTCACAGGGAAACCTTACTAACGTAGAGTTATGTGTTGAAAAGAACTGAAAATTCAGTCTGTCTGAACACATTTCTTGTCCCTCACAGAGATCTGTGCCGTCTCCCGGATCTCCAAGAAGGAAATCGGCAGATGCTTCAAGCTCATCCTGAAGGCACTTGAGACCAGCGTGGACCTCATCACCACAGGAGACTTCATGTCCCGTTTCTGCTCGAACCTGGGATTGCCCAAACAAGTGCAAATGGCGGCCACGTTCATTGCCAGGAAGGCTGTGGAGCTTGACTTGGTTCCTGGTAGGAGTCCCATCTCTGTGGCTGCTGCTGCCATTTACATGGCCTCGCAGGCCTCTGCAGAGAAGAAGACCCAGAAAGGTGAGTGATGATGTTACAGATGTGTTGCTTTATAGAAGCAGAGGTATTAAATATTTGATGGAAAATTATATAAATATAACACAATGGCTTATAGCTGGCAGGTACAGCTGTCAGGTTCTATGTGTGGTGGGTTTACTGCAGATTGGACATTGTTTGTGTTCATTGCTTCTGCAGAAATCGGAGACATCGCTGGTGTCGCAGATGTTACAATCAGACAGTCGTACAGACTCATCTACCCAAAAGCCGCAGAACTTTTCCCTCCAGACTTCAAATTTGACACACCTGTTGACAAGCTGCCCCAACTGTGAAGACAGTCCCTGCACAGTGATATTTTTCTGCTGTACTTACAGGATTGTATTTGTTATCTTATTTGTGTTGGTTTTGGAAGATTTCTCCAGTCCCTTCTCAGACTCTAAGCCTTTATCAAGGCGCTCTCACAGGAATAAAATGGACACATTCCAGTGCTTAAACAACCGCTTGCTGACTGTACTTACAGTATTTCATTTGAGTGTATATACGGGGTCATGTATATATGTCCAAGTGGGAAAATGTAATTGATGCTTGCAATTTTAGGCTGGTTTCATACTGTACGCAAAACTTTGTTTTGTAGAAAAAATTACCAGGTTTTATTTTGTTTGAATTGTTTTAATTTAAAATAAAAGATTTTCATTAAAATATCAGCTCCTGGTTTGAAGACCATTAAACCTTTGTTTACATAAAACCTACCACTCTGGTCTTTTGCATAATCTTGAGGGAGGGGGGCCTCAACCCCTGAGTGTGAACATTTAAACAAGGTTGAAAATGTCAAACTATTGGGATGTAACCAAACAAAAGCAAAGCCACTATTAAAAATGTTTAATTTGTGCAATCATGATGAACAGAGTCCTTTTTTACACCAGGGTGAACAGCAACGCTTGTGACTTGTACCATTCATTATGTCTGTCCTGGCATGCACAAGCAAAGAATAAAAAAAATGTACAATCTATTTTCATCATTAACTGCAGATAATTAAAACTATTGATAAAATTAGTGCTTTCAGTTTAACTGTGTACATACAATATATATAATATACCCTGCCCTCCCCTGTAGTGATTTCATATCAAGACTGGAACATCGGACTCAATTCATATCCCACATGCAAACTGAAAGTCACCAGCTGTGTCACCTTACTGTATCAGCTTGAAACTTAATCACAGAACAGTGTGAAGCCTTTAATGACATTTTGACAAGAGACCTAAAAAGAGCTCAGCAATTTTACTTATGTCATTGGGTTCATCATCCGTTTAACATGAAGACTTTGTCTGCTGCTTCAAGAGCGACAGGATGAATTTGGTAATTTAGCTGTAACTGTGTGACTCACATAAGTGTTAAAGCCACTGAGGTAAAAAAAAACAATGCCAGTCGTTCAATAAGGAATAAAAGGTTCTGAATGTCGACTTGGATCTACAGAACTACTTGAGGCCATGAGGCCAGAGACATGAAATACGTAGTGTTTTTAATTCACTCTGCCAATTTCAAACAGCTCATACATGTAACACTGACTTGACTGTTTCATACCAAAGACTATTAACAGTGAGTTCTTGCATGCAAACATGCACACTGAATAAAAAAAAAAGTTAAACTGAGTTGTGGACAAGCACTGGGACCCTACACAACAGACAATGTGGTGCGAAGACAAGCAGCAGTAGTAGTCAAGATGTTTCAGTTGAACCGTTTGGCGAGGACGCTTTCAGCATTTTACACCAAACACCAGTTTCATACAGGATTGTGACAGAAATGTCCTGAAGCTTGTGGGCTTTGCAAAAAAAAAGAAAACAATAAAATATATGATTGAATATAATCTGTACAGACCAAAACACTGGAGACAGTGACGCCAAATAACATGATTGTGATGTTGCCGTCTTTGAGTTCATCTCAGTGGTCAAACAACAGACACGACGATGGCAACATGCACAGGTGGACAAGTCCATACGTCCTCCTTCGCTCCCCAAGAATTTTTGTTTTCTTAAAAACAACAACAACAAAAAAAAACATTCTTCATGTAGATTTAAAAAAATAATTGGGAATCCTTGTGAACGTTCTAGTCAATGGCACAGAGTTTTGCGTGAAGGCTCGGGGAGCCAGGTCCACCGCTTCCACTCAACACGTTGGGCAGAAGAGGAGAATTTTAAAAAAAGATGTGAAGCTACAGTCACTGCTGTGTGGGCTGGCTTGTTCACAGTGTGTGTCTGTGTGTGTCTAATGGAGGGGGTGGGTTGAGTGGAGCTAACACCAGTCAGCAATGTAATCAAAGTCAGAGAACATGTTCTGCTCCTTGGAGTTCAGCACTCTGGGCTCCCTGGGTGGGGTTAGGATCGGAGCCTCTGAGGTAAATTCATCATCAAAATTGCTGACATCGTTAGCGCCCTGGATAGTCGGCACGAATGGTGGCTTCACTTTCTTGGCCAAAAGTCCATTCCAATCCATGGTCTGTAGAAAAAAAAAAGTTAACATAATTTAGTTTTTCCATTAAATTAAATAAGAAAAACAAAACGTTTTTCTTCCTTACCCTGAAGAATAGATGTTTCTTGACCTCCTCTGCGTCCTTTTCTCCTGCCCCAAGACGTCGCTCTGGACTCCGTCTCAAAAGCTGAGCACAAGGAGGAAAGAATACTAACTGAACATGCTCTGAATCTAGAGTGATGACTTATCAGGAAGGGAGCACAAGCCCACTTTACAGTTGTGACCTGTGAATGCAGATGAGACCGACCACTTTGAATTTCGTATACACACCCTCCTCATGATGGAAATGGCCTCAGTCGAGAGGAACTGTGGGTAGCGGACTTCATCGTTAACAATGCTGTCAAACACCTCCTCCTCATCGTCACCAGGAAAGGGCGACTGAAACAGATGCAAACATGAAATGAACAGTGACATTACAGTATAGACTACAAAAGTGTGTGTGTGTGTGTATAAAGGTAATCCACTACCTTGGGAGCGTGTACTCACCTCTCCAACCAGCATCTCAAAGATGAGGACGCCCAATCCCCACCAGTCCACGGCGCGGGTGTACGATGTTTCAGTCAAAACCTCTGGAGCTAAAAACTCTGGTGTGCCACAAAATGTGCTGGTTCGGTCTCTGAAACCCATTCCTGGAAAAAACAGAAATAAAAATAGAGATCAGCGCTTTCATCCTGGTGGGTCACAGGACTGTGTTATGTGTAACTGTCATGTTCTGTACAAATAAGGCACTAACATCTATTCTTGTTTTACCTTCTTTGCAAAGTCCAAAGTCGGCGATCTTTACATAGCCCTCTGTATCCAGAAGCAGATTATCCAGCTTTAAATCTCTGTAAATGACAAAAACACAGCCTTGGAACTCGATGCTTCCTGATGGAAATAGATTCTTAGAATTTCATTAATTTGAACTTTACCTGTACACAATCTTATGGTCATGTAAGAACTGTAACCCCAATACGACACAGGCCGCATAAAATCTGCAAAGGTACCAAACACCAGATAAGTTGGGTCACACAGATTTAACCGGACCAGGAGAGATGTTAACAAACACCAATGCTGAAGAAACAAAGCCCACAGTCAGACAAAGCTTTTATGGGACTGCGTTTGGAAAAGCCGGCTGATTTAAAATAAGAATAAATGGCAAAGGCAGAGTGAAAGGTCTGGTCACTCACATGGCCCTGGGCTCAGAAAAAACATCAGCGTGGATGTGCATCATCAGATCGCCTCCCGCTGCGTACTCCATGACAAAACACACATGCTCCTGCGTCTGGAAACACGCAAACAGGTTGACCAGGAACGGGTGGCGGACACTGTTGACGGTTTCAAAGATCCTCTTCTCGCACATCAAACTGAGAAAGGAAAAAAGCACAAGAGCACTTAGATGAATACAAATCTACTTACATTAACACTACGGGCAAACTTCCATTTTAATATTGCTCTAGCAGTTGGAATCTCAGTTTTTGCTGGCGTGACTCACTAGTTTAAAATGTTTACCTGTCCACCTCATCACGAGCCACAATGTCTCCTTTCTTCAGAGCTTTGATAGCAAACATCTCTCCTGTGCTTTTATATTCTGCCAGCAGCACCTGCAGAGGGAGGCACAGGCATTAATAAGCTTTGGCTTCAGTTTCAGTGCAGAAAACAATGAGCAAACCGTTATGATAAAAATAGATGTGATTAGGAGAAACCAAAGATAAATGAATCAATCGCACCTTTCCAAAGTGACCACGTCCGAGAACTGCAACACATTTAAAGTCCTGGAGACGGAAGTGGAACTGCTCTTCTTCCCTGGAGGGTGTTAGAAGTAATCTATAAATGCTTCTAGATCTAAAATCTAAAAAGCCAAAGCCAGGGGGCAGCATTCACACACAAAGTGACTAGAAACAAACGTGCTCTCTCTGAATCACATACCTTTAATTGAAAGCTATGCAAACCAGACAAAGCACACAACTCTCCTACCTGATCTCTGTGTCCTTCTGTATGGTAATGCGCTCCAGGTTTTGATGCTGGATCTGCTGATCCATGACTCCATCCAGGTCTTGCTTCGGTGTCATACTGTTTCTCTTGTTCAGGAAGTCAAACGAAGCAAGTGCATCCTGCAAAGATGCAGCACAACAGAAGAGAGACGTGACGAAAGAAACCTAGAGAACCTTAAATTATACTTAACAAAGTAAAAGGAAGATGGCTGCTTTTCTGCAGAGACTAAACCGTTTGATACAACTATAAATAAATGGTAAAACACTTTCAAAACCATACAGTCTGTGTGAATTACTGAAAAGCTATTGGGAGGTGCTAAAACGACCAGAGTGGGCAGAAAGTGCATCTCATCATCTCTGTATCCATGACATGCATGCAAATGTTTTTAATATATTTACTTTTTAATTGATGCATGGCTGTTATCTGACTTTGCATGTAACTTTACTGAGATCTTGTTCCTACACAGAGTTTTCTTGTCTGGCTGCTGCACAGGAAAGTACACCTTTACACCTTTAGTACTTACAGGAAAGTTCTGTGTCTAAACAGAGAGCACGTGGCTGTTTCTTGTCATTACGTGTCTGCCTCAACATCAATGCTTGTAATTCCATGAACGCGTTACCTGCACTTCTTCCTTGTCAGGTAGCTTGTCTTGCACCAGAGGTTCCCGGATGTCGTGATGAACTGGGTAGTGTTTGCGTCCTGGGGTAGGTTCTTTGTCAAAGTCCAGCTTAGTCACTAGAGGGTCACTGTGTGTGGACAGAGGTACAAAGTGGTCATTCCAAACCTCATTTTAATGAGCTTTTACTACTGGTTTATTTCCTGTGTGTGTAATGTGAATGTACCTGCTTGGTGTTGGGGATCCAGGCAGACTACTGGGCCCAGTCTCAGCAGCCTGCGGACTGAAAGAGTTGGAGCTGACGGTCGGTATCGCTCTTCTCACTAGACGGCCCCAGGTAGCAATGTTGATGTTCATCTGAGGGGCTCGTAGGAAAGTTTTACCTGAATGAGACCAAGAAAGACAAACAGACAGGTATTTAATACAATTAATATAGTTTGTCTAGGACAGTAAAAAAAAAACAATCAGCCATTAGTACTGTTTAAGGGACCAAACACCAGTGTTTTGTGCTGATCAATGACTCACCTTGTTGCTTTGAAAAAATCTTCTTCTGTCTTTGCAGCTTTGGTCGTCTCTCAATAACAGGGTTGAAAAATGTTACCTAAACAAAAAAAGTAACAACAGCCACTTCAAAATGTGAGCCACACTAATGTCAGGATGATGGTGCAGCTTTAAAGTGTCTGATTGTATGTGTGTACCTCAGCAAACAGCATCCCCTGTGGCTCTAGGTACAGACACATCCCATGGCGCTGGTTGTCCAGGAAGTCTTCGAGCCGCAGAAATTTAACGGCACACAGCGAGCGCCAATCACGCCAGTACACAGAGATCTCCAGTTCACGAGACTGCAGGTACAGAGAAAAGCGCACATCCAGCAGATATGAAGCACACAGCAACAACAACAACACTTAGTCAACAGCCTGCAGTGGGTCAAAGGTAGCGTGTGTTACCCGGTCCAGCTCCAGTGTAAACTTCTGGTCCCAGGCCTGGTTGCTGACCGGCCTCCAGCTTGTTTGTCCAACTACTGTGTTGTCCAGCTTCAGCACTGCACTGATCTCATCTGAAGACACATATGCACCGTTAGTTAACATAGTAAAGAGACAGTGGTTGCCTGGTGGGTTCTGGCTGTGTGATGCGTGAAAGCAGAGAAAGTCAGGACAATTGTAGTGTTATACTGCGAGAAAACAATCGTCTTCTTCTGCTTCTTCTTCCTTTGGGGCAGAAAATCTCTCTGTTGGAATGAAGACACCAGTGAGTAGCTGGTGTTGGACTTGGCTACGACTAAGTAGGACTCAGCTTTGTCGTTATTAGACACACAAGACAATTGTGTCTGTAAATCAGACAATCGCTGTGAAATCTTACGAATCCATTACGGTGCAGCTTTGTTTGTTTTATCAGTGGTTGCTCTACTTACTGGAGAGCTCCTCGTTCTTTGTCAGGTTCCTTGAGCTTGCGCCCCGGTTTCGGTTTGCTCGGCTAATAAAGGACGAGCGAGTCTCGCTGGGGCTCCAGCCGGGCAGCGGGGCAGACGCCGCTTTGGAACGACCTGGCACATTTTCCAAAAGGTCCTGGCAACCCATGAGCCTGACGTCTAACGTGCCTGGAAGTGGAAAACACTTGTATTGTAAAGTCACAAACAAAAAAAAAAAGTTAAGCATTATTATGTCCTCAGGTCAGGTACCTGTGAGTGCTGCTGGTTTGGTGACGGTGCTGTACTGGGTCTGAGTGGAGATGATGCTGGATCTAGGACTGAGGGCTGGTGAGGACAACAGGGACAGCTCCTCTATGATGCCACTGCTGCGCGGGTGGTTTTTAGGCAACTCGTTGAGGCGTTGCTCCAAGGAGTATCGTAAGAGGTCCAGTTTTTGACTAGACTCATTAAATCGAGCCTGGGCCTGGAGGAATGAAAGGAACAGTAAGAAAGGAGGGAGAATGAGTTGAAAGAAGCAGGTGATGAAATTAGCAGGTGGTGGAGAATTCAGCGTTTATGTGGACGCCAGCCGTCAGCCGACCTCTGAATGTGCTCTCTTTTCGGTCACTTTTCCTGAGCCCAGGAGCTTCATGACATTCTTGGCTCCTTCTGCTACAGCAGACTCGATCCTGGCATGGTGACACAGCTCCTCCACCCGCAGGTCTAATGGGCTGATGATGGGTTTCTCTGGACAACAAGGAAGGATGTTATGCTTTAATGTGACGCATGCTTGTTTACATCCTTTGTATGGACATTTGTTTGTTTGAGCCAGCGAGAAGCACCTCTCCACAGAACAGAAAACAACGTTCGGCTCACCCATCACGTCGTTGCTCTCGAAGCTCAGCTCGCTGGCCTGGCTGGCCTTGAGGATCTGCATTCTGATGAACTCGATCTTTGTTTTGCTGTCCTGAAGCATCTGCTGGGCTGTTGCTAACAACTTACGATCCTACGAATGAAAATGACAGAATGAAAGATTTTATTCACATTTTCTTTTCCGAGTTAAATAATTTTAATCTTGGGAGGTACAGACGACCCCAAACACCATTCGTCATCATCCATGGAGATTTGTTACCCATTAGCGCCTATTGGCACTGAAGCACTAATGACCACATGGAAAATCTTATTCACAAAAAGAAAAATGAGTCCAAAGAAGGGTTGTATTTGCGGACACTCTCATATGTGCAAATACACACGCATTTAAGTAAACACAGTCCATCCAGAATTCCTCTGCAGTTTTAAAGCCAGGTTTCTCATGGCAGCACGCGCAGGAAAGACCTCTGTCCAGCAGGCATTTCCTCTCTGACATCAGGACAGGACTATTTCCAACTGGAGGTGCCTCTGTCAGTCTGTCTGACCGAAGGAGCTCACTCACAGAGCACTGTTCTCTCCTGTCCAGCTAGACTGTGAAGGTCATGTGAAACTTTAAAGTCACCTCTACTGACACGTACTTAATCATCCACAACCACCTGAACCTGTAGGTAAGAAAATTGTAAAGCTCATGTCTGATTTTTTAAATTATTCAGACCTGACTTTGTAAGCGTGTGAGGAATTGTTTTGAGGATGAAGTTAAAAATAGAAAGAGGCGTATTCATGTGCTTTAATTAAACACAGCCTACACTGCAAATAATAAAACCACAACCTGTTTTATTTTATAGCTCAACAACATATAACTTTAGAAACACTGCCAACACAATAATGTGTCTGCTTGTAGAAACATTTTGCTAATGTTGTATTATTGGTCCAAACTAGGCTTTTTTCCACTCCGCACAGAAACCGTAATGGTGACATTGATCTCATTCGTTTCTCTCCAAAACACAAAGAAAAACAAGAAAGCAACCAGTTACATTGCAAGACAAGTGATGCATTCAAAGACCGATAATGAAATGCAAGGCGACACTACTGAAACCGTACACTTGACAACCCCGTCCTCTGCAAAATGGCTTTAATTACTAACGGATACAATCACCAGGATGAGTATAGGAGCCTTGCAGGGCTCGAGTCCTGCTGTGATAATCCAGGTGACACACACAGACACACCACAAGTAAATTATAGTTTTCTGATGCTAAGCATTAGAGCAAACCCACAAGAGCTGCAAGAGCTTTGTGAACAAACAGCGATGCGTGACATCCACGATGTGTCAGTGCCCTCTCGCGTTTCTTATGAGCGTACACCTGACATGTGGCTACCATCTGCAGAGTGGAAGCTACTTTTCAAACTGGTAGATAACTGCAGTCTTCCAGAGACTTGTGTTGAATGCTATAAAGTAAATCGTCTGTGGTGGGTGTGCAGATGATATAGCTCTCTCTGCTTAATGAAGTAAATTCAGTTAAAGGTCCTTTGGAGAAATAGGCTGAGGGTGTTGTAAGGAAAGCTCCTCTCTGAGGAGTAATAATATATCTGGATCAATTAAAAGCTCAAATAGTAACTCTTTAATTGGGAGACAATAACTAACTTTGGGATTTCCAACTCAGGAACACAACAGGTCAAACGATGATTAACATCCCTGTAAGTGTGAAACATTTCCTGTCTGAGCAGGTTACAACGTTATGATAAAGGGTGACCATGTGTTTTACAGAGTCACAGGCAAAATTCTACATGAAAACTGATCTGAACTTATTTATGCAAGAAAGAAAATGTGTGTACATACACAACTATGGTAAGTATGAGAACTGGAAGGTAAACCAGGAAATTGTTTGTAAACTGATGGCTATTTATGGCAGACTGTTTGAGACTTTTTAAGATGAGATCTAACAGTGAAATCAGGGCCCAAACGGTTTAGCTAAGTGAGAACTTCTGGAGAGCTTTGTCCCTGCTGATGTCACCACGTTGGTACTAGACCACTTCATACAGGCATTTCCAGTTAGTGTGTTCTGCACGCTTGCTTGAAAAATCAAACGTGAAAAACCAGTGCAGTTCAGAGATCTGCACCAGTTCAAGAGGGAAAGAACCAAACACCCTGGCAACACTTCTCTGTGTTTACAGTATGACAGTATTTGGGCTCACCGCAGTCACTGCCGTGCATCAGTCCTACCTTGGACGATCCATTGGAGTACATGTGAATCATGTTCTCGGCGCCCTGCTTGACCTTAAGCTCGATGTCGTTCTGTCGTTTCAGGGCAGCTAGGCGGTTGCTGCTGGTGCACATGGTGGGTGTATCTGGCGTCAAGGGGTATTCTGCATAAAGACGAGAAGAAAAACCTGACGTGAGGCTCTTGTGAAAGAACAAGGGATTTACAGAGGGATTGTGTATGTGGTGCTGGAGTATGTCATAAGTATACACTCGCTGCGAATAGTAACTCAACAGGCAACTGCTATTTTTGGCAGCCAGCCATTTTGAAGTTAGCTAAACAGTGACCTGCGCCACTGCTTATGAGAAACACACCAAGCAGCAACTATAGTTGTCACATAATGTATCCAGGATGGTCTGCTGTGTCTGTTTGTAGGTTTGTTAGCACAAGACTCCATTTGACTCCTTCACTCAACAACATTAAAAGGATAGCTGCAGCCATTTTCTAAATAAACTGTATTTCCAGGACCCTAACACCCATGATGACACCCTGGATTAAGTGTAAACCAAATACCTTCCACACAAGACTTGATGAAGCATTTGTAATAAAATAAACACGTCACCCGGTGGAATATTTTACCTGACTGATGCATTTATCATTTTAGACCAACATGTAGTGACAATTTATGGTTTGTTTTATTTACCAAATGGCGACGGTTGAAAAGCTTATTAATTCAGATCAATCAGCAGAATAGAGTGAGACTCAATTATGCAGGCAGTCATTAGAAACATAACTACAAGTCATAAGACACGAACATTCAGTTTGACTGGAGTCTGACTTTGTTCATCTATAATACAAAAGGGCAAAGCGACTAACTCACAGGAAGTCTCTTCCCTCTTATTGGTTCAATTCTTGAGTCTGGTCTAACTGTAACAGAAGAAAAAACCCTGCAGCCATTTCTATTATGAGCAACCCAGAAAAAAAAACAAAAACAAGTGTGAGCTTGCAGGCAACTATCGATACTGGCAACATTGTTGTTTGAGTAAAGAGGGTCTAAACATGACGTCAATCATTTTTTAAACTTAGACACAGGCTGCTATGATAAACAAAGCATCAGGCACCACATGTAACAAGCACATGTGTCCTCTGTTCCCTGAGCTGGACCACAGTTTGGAGGATGAGCTCAGTGTCTGTTGTGTTTTTTTTCATGTCTGGACTCGACAAGTCAAGAGGAAACCCCTCCCCAGACACACAACATGTTCTTTCTCTCTCTCTCTCTCTCTCACACACACGCACACACATAAATACAGGTGAGGTGGGCATAAAAACCTGCCTGACTTCTCCTGACTTGACTTGCAAGTTTAGTTTGGGCTGTCTAATAGAAACACCTTTTTAAAAAGAACGCAAATACTGAACTTTAATACACAAAATAATACCATAGGCTGCTTTCCCATTACACAAATAACTAAAATAATAACTGTCCTGACCCAACTGACGCTACCTAAAATAGCAGTGATGAGGAAAATCAAATGAGTTATTGTCAAAGACGGTGCAAACGGCGACCAGGCCTGCGAGTCATCCACTCTGAGCGCTTGCTCATAACACTGTGCAATGATTCCTTTGAACACCTGCAGGAGACGGGCAAAAAGGAAGCACGGAGTCCTTTGAACTGAAAGTCTAAATGATTCATCTAATGACACATAATAAGCCGAGAGAGCACCGCTGGTGAGCTTTCTGTTAATAGGCAGGAGGGGAGGGGATGACACACACAGGCAGGCACAGGACAGGGCACTTGCTGATTTCATTTCCATTCAAGCTACATCTCTGTAGAAAGGCCTGTGGTGCAAAGTGAGAATGTAGCACAGGATTAAAGTTCAACTAAAAACACAGCTCATATTGCAAAGTAAAGGATCTGTCGAGTCCCTGTGATTACATTAAGTTCCTGTTAAGTCAGCGTCATGTGAAAGCTGTTAGCGTAAATGACAAAAGCATGCTTAAAAACACCAGTGCAACAATGCTGCGCATGTCATCTATTCTATGTTCTGGGCTTTTCTCTCTGCGTGAAGGGTGCGGTTTAGTCAAGGTCACATCAAGCCAAGAATTCAAGGACCCCCCCCCTTTACGGTTCACCCCACGCTGGGCTGGAGGACAAGATACCAAGCTACCGAATAGCTGCAGGGCTGATGTCACTGCTGAACAGCTGACAAGGAGAACCCTCCCTCAGATTAACCCCATCTGTATCTGATGAACAACACGCTAACAATGCTCTCTAAACAATTACATCACGATTTGGAGGACTGGACCTAAAACTAGCCAGGATGGTTGTCATTTCAGATGTGGCGTGATGACTGGAACGAATGAGGACTGGACGGAAAGTCAACTGTAGGTCTTGGAGCAGGTCCCTTTGTAGATAATATGTGACTCAGGGACCTGACTGGTGACCCGGTGTCAGAGCTGCTGCTGTGCTCAGACAGACCCTGAGAGCAAGTCGGTCCATTTCTGGCTTCGACTACACAGAGAATAACCAGACCCCCCCCCCATCAACTCTCTCCTGGAACAAAACCACATTCTGGCTGCTTGCAGAGGCAGCGCAACTCCTTCCTAATTCAGGAAACAAGAGCTGTCTCTTGTGGATTTGAGAGGTGAACATATTTCAAGACGCTGTTACTGTGGAGCTGCGCTCAGTCCTTCTCCATCACCCTGCGACGACCAACGACATTCAGCTGGCGTCACGTTACTTAAAAAGAAAGCCCTCATTCATCAGATAGAGTTGCAGAGTCAGGCTAAACTTGTTCCCACTTAAGATCCCCATTTACCAAGACAACCTCCCTTCCCTCCCCTAGCACAGAAATGCTCGTGCCTCCTCATCTACTTCCTTATGTACGGGCGGAGGTGAACAGACTGACAAATGCCATTCCTTCTCTTCCTGAACTCACCACCAACTAATACTCAATAAGGCAATACCCATGTTGATCTATTGTAGTTAACTCTCTCCAAATTCCATTGTTGTCCACGAATGCACAGGAGCAGGCTTTCAACGGCCTCGGAGTGAAACAATCCACGGCTCATTGTAACTGTCAGTGGAATGTGGAATGCAACAATGTCAGTCTCTGCAGAGTGAGTCACCTCCAAACACTCAATGCGCTCTGAGCGTGTATACATGTTGTTGTTGTTCTGACACTCCACCGCCAAAATATTTCACTCAGGGATTTACTCTACACAACAGGAGTCATGCAAGAGAAGGAGAGGTCGTAAAAATCTATGTTGCTGTGAGGAAAGCCACCAACCCAGGGTGACTGAAATGAAATCCTTCAGGATGGTATAAACCAACACCGTGCTGACATGTGCCAGTGTCTACAAGCTTATTCTTTCCGACAGAGCCTTGAAGTACAGCATGTGAGGAAACCGTGTCCCTTGTGTCGGCCGTACTCATTTTGTAGGGACATGCATTTATTAATCATTTATCAACCGTCTGAACTAATTTGTTGGAGTGTTTCTGTTACCTAGCACTTCTTCAGGGTCTTTGACCACAATGTGGGCGTTGAGTTCTTGCAGCTCCTGGTGAAGCTCCTCAACCTTTTTGTTCGATTTTTTCAGCATGTTGTCAACATAAGCCAGGCTCTTCTTGTCTGTGGTAACCTAAGGAGAGGAAAGCGGAGGAGAGTTAAGGGAATCTGACAATTTGTCAAATAATTTAAATTGATAGGGAAACTTCCGTCTATCTGAAAAGTCAGCTCACTAATAATAAAGATGGTTATTGAGCTGAGTTGTAAAATCTTTTGAGAGACACTCAGGCAGCTTTACAAGTGTTTGTTAGAGATGAAAAGACATGGGCATTTATCAGTTTATGCCAATTAACCATTTCTGCTGCTCCTTCAATTTTGCCCTGTTTGTCACACTACCCTCCAGAAGGAAGAACAGAAACGTGAAAAAGGATAGTACCTTGCGCAGGTTCTCTGCACCTTCTTTGATTTTCAGTTCTTTGCGGATCTCGCGGCGAATCTGCTCCTTGATCTCGTCCAGCTTCTGTTGAACCATGGTGTCAGAAAGGTCCAAGTTGTGTCCTAGACCCAGTCGCTCTGCTACCAGTTGGCCCCTGGCATCCCCCTAACAAAGGGCAGGAGACGAGGATGAACAAGGTGAAGATGGGAAGGGAGGAGGACCACAGCAGGTGTCAGAAAGATTATAGCCAAATGTTTCAAAACAGCTGAATCTGTTGCGTCATGAAATGAATGCAGCCCAGTGAAGAGGAGATACAGATGGTGGTTATCACGGCAGACCATCAGGCCATCAATACTACTGATCTACAATCCTTAGACTTTTTTGTTGACTAATTGTCAAATGGCTGAAACACAATAAAAATATTCTCTGGCCAAACCTGAGGTTCAGACGTTGGGGTATTCTGAGGGCAGTGGTCCGGTGCTGTGTTCTGAACCCAATCAAGCTTGCGTATGTGTTGTTTTCACTGCTGCCGTCAGTCACTATTGGCCCGCATCCTTAAAGTCGTTACCTTAACTAAGGAGGGATTTAGACGCCACTTCCTGAATGGCTTGAGCTTTAAAGGTCATGATGAATGCAGTGTTTCGCTGTGGATGTTCCACTGGTCGTCTGGGGACCATGTCTGAACTCCTCTGACAAGTGTGTATAACCAATTTATTCCACTTGAGTAAGCAGATTGTTCATCTTCCAAATAACAAAACCAATGAAAAAACAGCGTACAGGTCAATGCTGTCTGAACCTACGCTACGTTTTACTGTTAGTTTGTAGAAATCATATTCCATTGATAAAAAGGAGGACGCAAATTCGTACGGAAAAAAACACATCTTCACACTGTGACTACCACAACATCTGTGCCATGTTGCCCTCATCATGACTCTGAATGAGATCGAAAAGTCAGACTAAATCACACATTATCACTCTACATCCAAATTTAGACTTCCCCCAAACCTGCCTGATGGTAAAAAGCGAACTGATTCATGAAACTAAACCAAATCTGCTGCCTTACCGCAACTTCATCGGTTTCAGCCAGCTCCATCTCCAGATCAGTTGAACAAACCAGTCCACGCATGTTCTGCAAACAGTTAACTTATCAAATAAACTCCACTGACGTTTTGTTGTCTAGCAGCAGCAGTGATACCTTCCACCACAAAGGTAAAGCTACTCCATAGGTGGCAGAGGCTGCGTCCCACTCATTCATGTCACTTGTTTCCAATTTTCTGTGGCTCTCTCATTTGGTGCTCTACCCCCACCACCTCAGACCATTGACATCAATGAATAAGATAAACCGTTTGAGCAGCGACAGCCAAATCCCTCTTAGCTTCTCGCTCTGTGAGGTCACAGCAGCCCAGAATGGGACCTAATCTCACTCCAGGGAGTGGACTGTGTCTAAATTTAACCCGAGTTAAAACACAACACTGGCCGTCCACTACGGTCTCCCCACCCCCTCCTGTGTGTTGGTCCAATAAATAAATTGACCATTGACATTCTATTGACAAGAGGCTTCAATGTGAAAAACTGAATTCAAGTCCATTTGTGGATGATGGTGAACTTTGATGATGCCATTTATTTACTACTGAATACAAAGCTTTTTAAAAGGTCAACGGGTCGTCAGAAATTAACTGTTTAATGTTGCTACTGCAGGACACACACTACTGAACAACCCAATGAGGCATAACACTACGATCACAGGTAAGGCGCCTAATATTCATGACCTCATCATTATGACATCTCTTATAATCAGGTATCATGCGAGTATCTTTTCTTTAAAATTGATGTGTTTGGCAAGTTTGACATGGGTTGAATGCGACGCTTGACAGCAGGGTCAGAACTATACAAGACTATGATTCTGTCCCTAAACACTGATAGATCTGGGTTGGAAAATAGATCAGGTTTAGTAAGTTAAGGGATTTCCATGGGCTCAATCATTACCTCATCTGGCCCTCGAAAACCACCACCCCCACGCTACTCTATAGGTGCTCACCTCCAAAGGAAACAATAGTTTGCACATGCTCTGGTGCAGAGGCTCCCTGATGACTCATAGGTAAAACAGAGGTCACAACTCCTGGAAGTGGAAGAACAGTGGACAGGGAAGCAGCAGCTCTCGTCTTCAGCTAAGTGCATTGCATTTTTTTTTTATTTGTGCTACTGTTTACTGAACATGTTATGAAGACAGCATCAGGACACCAAAATGGGCCCGTCTCTCTGCACAACAATACTAGGAAATGCAAAAGGGCCAATCAGATAAGTTGGAAATAAATCCGCGAGTAGACGCACAAGGTCTGTGTTTTAACTTTAGATTCAGAGATGTGCTCTTCGTTTGTCGGATTGCGTTCAGTCTCAATATGTTTTTACGCAAGTGAAATGCTTCCTTTTACCTGTGCAGGGCTCGTCATTCCCCGCTGCTGGATGCGCTGCCTAGTCAGGGCCATGACGCCACACAGGCAACGCAAGACTTATGAGGTTCAAAAACGAGTTGAGCAGAAAGTGTAAGCAAACGTTTCCAGTCATAGCACAGCGCATACTGCTTGTGATGGACAGAAGGAACCTGTTCTTGTCATTGTGGCTGTAATCCCTGCACAGTCATGTTCATAGTTCACATCATATGAAAAGACCTACAAGATGTATCCAATAACACAAATCATCTCATAATTTATCAGACGAATACTTTTAATTCCATCCTTTTAACTGAACTAAGAAAATCAGTTATCTAGACAAGCTGAACTCATTAAAACTCTTCTAGTGCTTAAGACGTGAATCAAAACTTTGAGGTAAAAGCAAACATGAGGTCTGAGCCTTAACGGTAAGCAGGTTAACTTGCTCCTTACGCTTGAAAGCCCCACGTCCGACAACAGGAGCTCCATTCAAACAATAGGACAATGGAAAAGTTGAGGCCACTTTCCAGCCTCAAGCTTAAAAAGCCAAGCCCTTGCCATTTCTGCAAGGGGCCTATCGCAGCCTACAACCTGACACCCTGCAGTTTTGCCCCACAGCTGGTTGCAGACTACAGGCCACAACCAGAAATAGCAACACGGGCTAATAAACGT
The DNA here is from genome assembly GCA_030770545.1 of Macropodus opercularis. Taxonomy (NCBI): domain Eukaryota; kingdom Metazoa; phylum Chordata; class Actinopteri; order Anabantiformes; family Osphronemidae; genus Macropodus; species Macropodus opercularis. The sequence continues at coordinate 7,002,635 of CM061105.1, forward strand.
GGCTCCTACAAATGCAGCCTCTACACGAGCCTCACACTTCAACGCCAACACAACGTGGTGGTCACGTCCTGGATGACGGGCCCGTGTTAACGGTCACCTCTGAGCAAGACGGACAATAGGTTTATTCTGGGATGCTGCAACGTTTAAAGAAGAATGAGGAGTGAACTGTACTGAAGCACCTGTCCCTGTGCTGAGCTGGGCTGAGTTTTACTCTCTACAAACCAAAGAACATTTGGTTGAATGTAATGCACGTCATTAATGGTGAGAGATTCTCGCCCCTCGTGTTCCCTGTGGGCTTCATCTACCAAATGAAGGCTCTGTGTATGTCGCTCACTGTTTCTGTAGATTTTATAAGCACATGGAAGAAAACTTTCATTAAGTGACAACATGAAGTATAAATTGAAATGTATGACTCCACAGCTCACCTGCAACTGTAGTGACCAGTTTCGGTCCACTTTTATTTTTTATCTCTTATCTGCTACAACCCCCCACTGATTATAACAACAACCTGGGCAACCAGCGGTTTCAGCTTTGGAGATTATTATCTCGCATGGAGTCAATCTTGGATAATATTTTAGAAAATCAGTCTGACGTCACTCAAGCGAAACCACACATGAATCTGTGAGTCACTGCTCATAGATCACGATGAGGCATCACTGTTGTGCTTGTAATGCAGTGTTAGGATGGACTCTTGTATCTTTTTGTATTGCTGGTGCCCTAAGTCCGTCCGGTCCGCGCCGTGTTTGAAAGCTCTTACGTGAAACCACCGTTTTATTCCTCTTAGCTGCTAAACGGGAGAAGTGCTGCCGGCAGCGCATGAACTCATGGCCTGTGTGTCTACTAGTCACAGCTAGTCCACAGAACCGTGCGCTCGCTAGTTAACGTCCAACGGCGCAAAGTTCAAGCGACACAAGCGCAGAACTTAGTCCGGCGCCGTCCGTTAACTCGGCGGCGTCCGCAGTTTGGAGCCACCGCTTAGGAACTTTTACATTTCAGCACAAGTTCCTCGGGGTAATAGCTCCCCAGGCCTCGATCCATGGATTATTCCCAGACAGATCTCTGGGATCCAGCAAAGGCTCCTGAGCTGAGTAAAACTCCACCGACACGCGCCGACGCGGCTTTAGAGGATTTAAACGGTTTGATGACTTTTAAGTTGAACTCTGGGTGAAGTTTGCGCACTTTTCGCAACAGTTGTCAACTTTTCCTACCTGCACGGAATCGGCGGCCATCTTGGTTTTCGCCTTTGATTCAAATCCTACTGGGAGAGCGGAGGGGAGGTGGAACTCCGAAAACAAGCCCTGCTTTAAGTTTCCCTCTCTGGCGACAAAAACACGAGCTTATTCGGGCCAAACTCCCGGTCATCGCGGGCCCACGGGGCGTCCCATGCCGTCTCCTCGCCTGCTTTACGCGGTCACGCCGTGCTGGAGGCTTCCCGGAGCGAGGACTGGGGCTCATAAATAAAAAGCTGCGGCATAAGTCTGCCCCAGTGCAGTTGGAGAAAGAGGCGGTGGTTACAGTGGAGGCGTCCGCCCAGAGGAGCCGTAGCGCTGCTGCCGCCGCTGGGCTGCCTTCAGCCCGGACGCACAGCTCACACGTGATCCCAAACTTTACCTCATGCCAATAACTTGGAAACATCAGGAGGGAAGCACTAACATGGAAAATATGACTCTTCTGTTACAAGTGGTCACCTGATTAGAGGTTTACCAGGAGTAGCAGCAAAAGCTGGCTCCACACGATATAAGGATCAATATTTACTATGTTCATAAGCCTAAATATTATATGTGTTGCAAGCACCACACAGGGGAAAAGCAAGTAATTAAAACTTTACCAAGTGTGACATTATTCATTATTACTGATCGAACAGGACTGAACCTTTTAGTGCCGATCACCACGTAGCAAGAGGAGAAGTCAGAAGGATTGTGCAGATGTGTTAAAAGCCCATTAAGAACCAGAGAACCGTCAACTACACACTGAATAAGAGTTTGTGTAAAGTCATGAGGTGTCAAGACGAGCAGACGAGGAGAAGCTGCTGATGGAGAAACCACGGGACTGATGGAGCCGGAGCCTGTCACACCTCGGTGGCTTACTGCCGCATTACAGATTCTACAGGGACACTGTCATTATAAGACATAAGTCACACAGACAGGAAACGCTGCACCTGTGGGACAAGGTGTCGTGTGTTTATTAATGTTGACGAGCACTGGCTGCTCACTGAAAGATGAGCATTGTCCACAAACTGAAAATGACAGTGAGTGACAACAGGTGCTGTCGATTTATTAGTTAAGTATTAGGAACAACCAGCCAAATCAGGGAAGTGTTAATATATAATGTTTGATTTAGTAATAGTGCTTTCAGAATATCAGATTAGACAGGAATCCTGTTTAACAGCTATCAAAGCCTCTGCATCCGTTATGGTAATAATTGTATCCTGTGTAATATAGTATATTTGAAAGTCCTGTCGTAGTTGCCTGATGTCTGTTACCTCTTAACACTTGGTTCTCAACTTAATGTTAAATGCTCCTGTTTCTGAATTCTGTACAGTCTTTACCTGAGGCGTCAGTGTAAGGGGCGACCTCTATGTTTATCTGGGTCACGGGGTCAAAACCAGGAAGCTGTAATGGGAGAATGATCTGAGATTAATGAGGATGAGTCCAATAACTGATGACTGGCCAGGGATTATCTGAGACCTAGAATGAATTACAATGAACAGCAGTGCTGGCTCATTAAAACCCTCTCAGCGTTTTTTTTTTTTTTCAATAGCAATCTGATAACATGTTTAATATCTGCTCACAGACATCTATCTAAATATGAAAACTGCAATGCTTTTGTAAGAGATTGTTCAGATATTGAGCTAACATTTTTAATATGTGAGAAGAAAGACCCAATAATGAAAAGATACTAATGGAAAAAGGAAAAACATAGACACACGCCGATAAGGAAGCGCAACGTGTCAGCTCTTTATCTCCCTCTGCAGGGTCCAGCTTCAACTTCCACTGCTCCTGTTCCTCCCGCTCCCTGCTCCACTGTACCAGATAATGATGCTGAATTAAAAACACACAAGCTCTGGTGGGTTTTTTGTTTAAATGCTCCATATATTTGATTGGCAATGAAAAGGTGAAAACAGCCATAAGAGCCATGAGTTTTGTGCCCCATGTGACAAAGCGGCATTACACAGAGAGCTGGGTGTGGAGAAGGCACACAAAGACTGACCAGCAAACTACGTCCTCACAATTACTATTCATCCATATGTTAAAATACTTCTGGAGTTGTGACGTGACAGTACTTCTCTGCAGCTCTTCCAGAGACCACCAGCTTCTGTCTTTTAGTCCGCAAATAATCAACGGAAGATGAAAAGTTCGTAACAGTTTGTTATGTCGAGAATTGCAAAGAAAACAGCAGAAACAGTTTTTGTAATAATATGCATTTGCTTTCTTCCAGAGATTTTGAGACTTTAAACTTAAATAATTATGCAGCCAGTTAGCTCAGCTTCATAACGTACAGAATGAAAACAGGAGGAACTTTGCTTCTGATCTAACATAACAGCATGTAAATTTATCTCCCGCTTGTTTCCCCACCTCTCAAGTCTGTTTGCTAATCCTGACTGTCTTATCACTGTAGCCTTACTCAGTTTTCATCAGGCTGGAATGAGAGTGGCATCAATCTTCTCATGTTGCTCTCAGCGAGAAACCAAGTTAAATATTTCCCAAAATGTCAGGCTTTGACTTCAAGCAGCAGGGTAACACATGCGTCAGTAAGAACTTTCAGTTGGTTCTGCAATGATAAAGGATGAAATGCTGAGTAAAACGTGAAAAGGAAAAGAACTGGATAATATGTATAAACTGATAAAATGCCAAGACCGTTGCAAAAATGCCAAATAAAAAAAATGTACCACAAACAATCTGTCTGAAAATAAAATACACTGGAAACATCTCAGATATTTACAGCAGCAACATGTTCTTAGGTTCCCCCACACCTGAGTCCTTACGCAGGGGTGAGGCTGCACAACAGGTCATCCAACAAAAGTCAAGTACAGTATAAAGGTACTCTATAATACAGCAATACTGTAATCCATGATCACAGGATCTTTATTTCAAAAAACAGTTATTATCTCTGAAGTTATCATTCAAGCCCAATAATACAGCACAGTAGTCAGTTTCTTACACTTAAAATCTCTTTAAGTTAGTGGTGGTGAGGCATGAGGATGTCGTTTCACCATGAAAAAGGTCACTGTCCTTGCATACAAAAGACAATAGTAAAGAGTTAATACAACCAAACACAACCAAACAGTACGGAGCCAATGAGAAGGTTTAACGTGGAACAGTGAAGCCTAACCAGGAGTCACGGTCTGATCAGCTGCTGGAGAGGACGTCTCCAAGCATGTGCCAGCAGGGGCCTCCTGTGCAGATGACCTTTATCGTGAAGGTGAAAGGCCCGCGAGCTGCTGAGGACTCAACCTGCTGACGAAACACGAACCCCTCGTCCAGTTGTTTGGCACGGATGTGAAGAACGGGGTGGTCACCAGTGTAATCGCTGCTTATAAGGTGAACTGTTCTGCCGCTCGGCGTGTACAAACCAGCCACACAGCCGGCAGTTGCTCCTTCATCTGAGCCTGTACAGTGTCCTCCCCAGACTCGTCTATCGTCACGTCTCTTCAGTTTTTAGGGTAGATTTTCTCATAGAAGAAGTTTTGAGCCAGCAGGTACAGCTCTCCGTCCTTTTCTCTCACAGCATGTGCCCTGACAAACTGGAACTGCTCTAGTGCGAACTCATAGAACTCGTTCTCCATCTTCCAGATGGCAGACTGCTGCAGTTTGGCGATCGACTCCTTCGTGGGTGGCTTCTTCTCGCTGGTCTTTCTCAGGTGAGATTTCTTCCCTGCAACGATGAGAGAAGCGATACAGGGAGTCAGGGGCAGGTCTTGTTACTCATTATGAAAAATGTCAATAACAGGTTTTATAGAGTCGTCTCCACATGTAACAACCAAACTTGAATATGTTTTCACACCAGTAATAATTATCAGAGGGCAGATCAACACATTAACATTTAGGCATAGATCAGATCACATCTATAATCCTATTGTTCAGGTTGTTCCTTTTTGTAAGTGTCCAAACCTTTGAGTGGTAACGTACACGTTAAAAATGAGGCCATAGAGCAAAGACTTCAAACGGGTAAAATATTACTCAGCCTTGTAACCTCCTGAAGCCTTGCTCCTCACAAAGCTAGAGAAACAATTCCCTCTAAGACTGACAAATAAACAAGTTAGACAAACAGGATATAAGATGCTATTTAGTGATTGTTAGAGGCAGTACGTAAGGTAAGAATGCGTCGTGGAGTATCTGTATCCTATCGTGATTCATACTGACTGCACTTATTGCCACTAATCTGCAACTACATCTGAGAAGCATGAGTGCATATTGATCAAACGTCAGCCCTCAGAGGAGCGATTCAGACTATTTATATGCAAACATGCATTGCGGTGGGAGCTGTGTCTCGCTTTTCCGTCTGTATAATTTTTTGTAAGAGGAACCAAACCATGAAGAACATCAGTAAATGGTTTTTAACTATTACCTGTTTTGTACAGATCAGTGGCTCCTTTGAAGAAACGTGGCAACGCAGCCTCCAGCATCATGACAAAGTCCTCCAGCTCCTCCGTTACCCCGACCAGCATGTACTCATTCACCAGGTTGTACTTCGCCTGCTCCAGGGCCCACTGGCTGCCCACGTTCCTGCACAGATATTACGTGCATGTGTGTGTGTGGTCATGTTTATTAGTATTTGTGCCTAAAATGAGACTGTTCTGCTGGATATGAAATGTTCACAACACCTGAGAACAGAAAAGCAGAGGCAACGTGGCACAAGCGCCGCAGAGAAGGCTTGAAAGGTACAATCGACAGTGACAGGGAGGATGATTAAGTGAGGTGTGAGATGCGAGTACCTGAGAGGGGTGAAAACAGAAAGGCTGGGAAAATAAAGCTGGTGGCAGGTGTTGCCATAATCAGGAAATTAAATTATGTGGAAGGAAGTAGATTGTTTGAATCTACAAAGTACATTTTTGGCCAAGTCTTGTTAAAGAGAACTGGCAGAAACTCACCTCTTTATTTAATGTGTCTAATGTACTTTGTGCTACTTTAACATGCTGCTAATGCACTTAATCCTTGATACTAAACATCAGGGTCTTAACTCCTTAGTCAGCTGAAATGGGTGGATGGTTAAAGGTGAAGGTCGGAGTCACGGAGAGATTGATGAGGGTGATAGAGATGAGTGAGGGCAGAGAGAAGTTAATACCGATCATCATGTAGAGAGAATGAAGCAAGGCTGAGCTGGCTATCAGAGACCTTGGGATGATGAGAGCAGCACAGTGAAGACTATAAAAGACTGTGAGGCTTAACCTGAAACAAACCCGATACAGCACAGCTACTGAAATGTTTACCCTGTACCCTGAGGTGACGAAAAGACAGGGGCTGGTTAAACCCTGCTTTTTGTTCTTTTTAATTCATTTAATACAGCTGGGGACTATTTCCAGGTGTATGAATATATATTTATTTAATCATGCACCTGAATAAGGTGTGGGATAGCACAGTGATCCTTCTGAATGAGTTATTGTATCAGGCATTTTAATACTTACCAGCATTCAGAGTAGTGACCACAGAAAAAGGGGATCTGGAGCCAGAGCTTCTCAGGAGCACAGTCTGAGCCGCCGGCTGATACACATTCATCAAACGTCTGAAATACAAACACGGCCCGTGAGCATTTTTGAATAATGTGCTTGCTTGTTCCATTAGAAATCTGTCTCAAAGCAACAGCCAGGTTCCCGTTTTAACACACATTTTGTTTGGCTTGATTCTTTCCAGATACGGTATGAGAGGAAATCCACATTATTTGTGTGGTAAAACCTGCAGGTACGCTTCAACAGCGTATTTTAGTCTAATCAATGCTTTATCCTTCAAAGTGAGTGTTTTAGCAGAAAATGTCCTCTTCCTCCAGTTAAAGCTCAACAAGGAAACTACAGGGACTCCAAAAAGATTTCACACGTCTTGTCCTGACGCCTGCAGAAGCCTTTTATTGAATGCAGATAAGCTTTTGCCAACAATACGTGAAATACAGCCTGTTTCTGTGGTTATACGGGCGCCTGTTGACTTCAGACAGACTTAAACAAGAGAATGATTTTGACCTTCTTGTCTCCTTGTTTCCTGCGTCTCAAACCAGGCCGATAGTCGTCTCCAAAACGCAAGAAGTAATAGTAGGACACGAGCCTTTCAATGGGGTCGCGGATCACGTTTATGTAGACGGGCTTCTTCTTCAGTCCAAACCTGAGAGACACGGCAGTGGCTGCGTTAGAAAGCACTTGTACAAACGGGCAGATACAGATATAGTTGGAAGAATTTGCCATTTATGTTATTTGTTATATTATTATAATAAGTTAAAAGGAGTAAACGACCACAAGGTGGAGTCAATGCACAGAGCCACAGTCATGTGAGTAAACCGCTGCTTGCGAACATGGTAAATGAATATTTCTTTACTTGGTGAAGTCCAGGAAGGAGACGTGTCCGTGATAAAACGCTGGCTTCATTTCTCTCCATTCAGTCACGTTCTTTACGAACCGCACCTGAAAGAAGAACACGGGTGTTTCATTACAACTTGAAATAGCTCATCTGGAAACGTTGACAGAGACGGTGAGTGTCAGCCTTCGTTCTAACCTGGTCCTGTATGGACATGACCGGGTTGTTCTTGGTGGTGTTGATGTGCAGGACGTGGTAGTGGTTCTTCCCACACAGGTCGTAGGCAATGTTGGTGAAGGAGGTGCTGGCAGTCTTGGGTACTCGGTTGTAAATGATGACCATGTCGTCTTCACTGTCGGCCAGCGCTGACGCGGCCGAGTCCCGTTCCCGCAGACCGTCCTGTGTGTGCCGCTGCTCGATCTCTCGCACCTCGTGCCTGGCGATCGCTCGTTCTGGAGGGATGACAGGAAGCGAGACAAAAATAGATCAGCGTATGGACTCAAGTCTTTCCTACTCTGTGAGAGAAACAGTCCTTTAGTGTGTGGCTGATTATGAAAACCAAACTGCTCTGGGGCTGAACCTGACCCGTGACCTCCCTGTGGAGGAGAATACGTGAGGAGAACTTCTTTGTAAGAAGGAACAGAAAGTACTTACTCAGTCTAGACAAGCAAAAAGTTCAGTCCTGATGTGTAATTCCTGGGTTTTTGTCTATATGCTGTTCAATGTTTGACGTCCCTTTTACATATTTAGACTTTACACTAAACCCTTTTTCAGTTAACATGCCCTACACGTCAAGACTCCCAGAGGAAACACAGAGTGTAAGAGATTAAACTATGACTTCATTAACAGTGGCTTTCCATTTCATTTCTTTAGCTAAAACTCTTTCCGTTTCACACAAGAAATTGAGAATAATGTCAAACAAGAACATTAGTTAATCATTTTGTGAGCAGCCTATTTCACGCTACGATGCCACTTCTCTTGTTCACTAATCAGACGGAACATTAATAGCAGTCCCCTACCTTTCCTTTTATTCTCCTTATTTAACTAAAGACTAAAGTGTCTGTGTGCTCTGATTCCTCTTAGTCAGACAAACTCAGGACAGTAGTAATATATTCAATCCAACCAGTGTTTTTTCTTCTACTGGGAAAGAATCACCAACCAGTTGAAGGTGATTAGCTAAGGGGTAGAGGTTGCTAGTTAGATGGTAAGGCCACTGTTGACTGGATGTTTACAGGACATGAACACACTTTAAATGAGGAGGGCGGAGGTTGGCGGAGGGTGCACCAGTCCAAACACTGCACGAAGCTGCAGAAAAGCCAGAGCTCTGTGCCGCAGTGTGAAAGGCTTCGGCACAAAGACGCCCCGGCCTTTTTTGCCCGCAGGCTTTTCTTCTTCTGAATTTGCCTCAGATTGACTGGTGTTGACAATGCCTCACAGCAGAAGAAAGGTGTGTGTGAGAGGAGGGGAGGCAGCAAAACACTGGAGCACCTAATACCCGTGGGAGCTCTGAGCAGAGCCAGCAGCCTCCTAAAATCCTACCTAAAGCCCTGCCTGGCTACTGAGACACTGTTACAGCCTGGGCCGGTCTGGTCCGTTTGAGAGCCTGGCATCTGGCACCACAGGGCAATTAAGAGGTCACTTGTGATTCTGCCACCCCGTCCTGCATCTGAAGGCCAAACGTGAGCACACATAAAACGCCGGCACACAGAAAGGCTCTCACTGGCCCCTCTCTCGCAGCCTCCTGAGCAGCTGTTAACGTTCCGCTCATCAAAGCTGGATCCGGTTACGGCCGGAGCCGCAACTGTTGCTCCAGGCTGATGGCGTGGAGACATGCCAGGTGGTTGTAATGGCTGACGGCCGTCAGCATGCTGAACAACTGTAATGGAAACATTCATTCAAAGAGACAACAGCAATAACAGTTGCCATGTTGGAACGTTAGAGCGAGGGCTCAAAGTCACTTTAGGATCATAATGCACAGAAGAGATGCTGAGATTTTTCAGATGATTACTTCAAAGTAAAAGACTTTTAGCACCCTTTTGTGCACTGTTTCAGTTTTGTGACCCACACCTTTATGTTTGGAGACGTTCACACATATACATACACAGAATGGTGTGTGTAGCTGCGGCTGGGGAGGAGATCTGCCCGTCTCTCATTTTTCAAAAGATGGGAGAGAAAAGGGAGAAAAGACTGGAGACAACTGTGGCCAGAACGTCCAGAAACCACTTGTAAACGACACGGTGGTGTTTTGTGCCAGATTTCCAACAACCAACAAGGAGGGGAAGCGGCCATGAAGAGGGCTTCTGAGGCTTTGTAGGGGACGGCCTATTCAGTGCGAGAGTGAACGCACTTGGCACAAACCCCCACATCAGAGGGCGCCACACACACAAACTTAAGCTTAGCGCTCCCTTCTGAGGTCATTTAATTAGAGAACAAAGGCGTGAATTACTCTGGCCACACAGCAGGCCTCTATTCATTCCACATTTCTGTCAGTTTCCTCTGCTCAAGTCCACTCTGTGCGTTAAAAGCTAATTATGAACCGTGAAGCCAACACGGGTCTTAAACTCTGTGACCACTACAAGCCTATTACTCCCAGTTTCATTCAAAGTAAGAGACAGAGAAACCAGAGCGCTGTGAACATATTTACTGAGGCACCCGAAAGGAAGCAGGCATCGGAAATCATCATTTCTATTTGTTGCCGCATCTGCAAAATGTGACAGACCGTCATGTATTATTGCCACCGTGTCAGATCTGATCGGATAATAAAAGTGGGGGAGAGACGATGATGCCTTTTGTAAGAAGCTCATAAATCTATCATCACTCCGAGCCGCCAGTCGGAGCTGTGACTCTCTTTGCTTCCCCTGAGAGTGTTAGCCTCTCGAACCGAAGCCTTGGGCTGGGTGCGTAATAGAGATTGGCTATCGGCAGCAGACTTAGGTGAATGGCTTGTAAGGTTCTGCTTGGATGCTGCTGGATTGCAAAATCAATGAAGGATGACAAGGAGGACATCTAGGTTTCTGCTGGATGAAAATGGACTCAGTCTGCTGCTGCTGCTTCTTATCTTTCCTCTAAATAGACCGGGATGCACGCTGCTGTTTTATCGTGGCTACGGTTACATCACCACTTCACTCACAAACGTTTAGATAAACTGTACCCAGCTTATAATCAGCCAAATTCGGTCTTTGGAATGGTTTCGTGGAGAGTGGATTATCAGAGGAAACAGTCAGGCCTGACCAAACACTGCCACTGTTATTGAAATGGTGACAGGGAATATGAAACAGGCTGTCAGAGGAATCTGGTGTGCAGCTTCTCAGAGCTGCTGGCAGCTGCACAGAAGTGAAAGACACAGATAAACCAGAGTGCTGTGATTGAGCTACTGTGAATGTGTTGAGACCACTCAGGACATTCAAGCTACTCTGCATGACAGGAAGAACAGAGATCGCACCACCGCGGCCCCTTTATAGCCTCACTACACACTAATGCCCCACACATCGGATTCAACTGTAACTGTTTGAGTGGGGTTTTTTTGAAAGTGGGGTAATTGCCAGAGCTGAGGCACTTTTCCCACTGGCTTTGACACACAAGTGTGACATTGACACTTGGTGAAAGGTCTCATTCACTGGTCTGTCCTCCACATTACAGCTGGGGGAGAGGCTGGAGCTGTGGGTGTCAGTGGAGAGAAGAAAAGGCACCAACTAGGTCAGGATAAAAGACAGAGACTGACAAAATGCTGGCCAGGTGATCTGATTACGGTTTAAACCCACAAGGGTCTCAGCTACTAGTCGACTGAGCTTCCACCTCCTCTCGTCTGTCCTTCACACACCATGGCTGAGAGTTGACACAAAGCAGCATCACTCAGTGGTTCAGTCCACTTTTTCCAGGAACTAGGACGCTTGTGTGAGACTTTGTTGAAACTGCAGGTGGGACAGAGCTGTATCATGCTTCCCTAAGACAGAAATGCAAAATACAAAATCAAAAACTAACTGCAGATTTGGATTTGGAGAATTGTTGCATCCACAGGAGGAATCAGGGTCTAAATTTAGTTGTGGTGACGCGATCTTTTCTGTTGTGGTCTCTCCCCATTGTTGTGTCTATCACGGTAGCTCAGAGGCACCGAGGAGCAGGAAGGGTGGGAAAAACGCACCGGATTTTCAAACACAGCACTAGGATCATGTGGGAGATGCTCCTTTCTCAGGAGAACTGCCGCTGCTTCCCGGGTCTCTGCGTTACATCAGCACAAACCATTCCCATAAAGGTCTCATATCGCGAAGAACCTGGAAATGATTTTTGTTAAAAACAAGAGTGCGTTTGTCAGAGGAAGCACAGGAAGCAGTCCTCAGATACGGAGAAGGGACAGATCTTGTCTGTTAGCACTGACAAGGCCAACACTGTGCAGACAGTTCAAAGAACTTCAGTGGTCTGGGTCATGGGTCCTGACGCCATAATTATACCAGTGAGTGTCATTGAGGAAACAGTGGGAACTAAATAAGAAACGAAACCGCCAAAGCTGCACTTTAAAGCTGTGGGTGGCGCTTTTTTTGTTCTGCAGCGATCATAAACCATCGGTTAAAAAAAATCTGCTGTCTGACTAAACTTGAGGGTCCACTGAATAAGCTCCAGCCACGTGTGACCCATTTGTAATTCCTAGTCTAAATGCAAGCACTGTCTCTACAATAATAATAACCATCCGGGATAGATGGAGGTGATAACCATCATGGTTCAACCTGCCACTTTCTCCCCTAATACGTCTTGTGTGCGATCGAAAGCAGTAGTGCTGTCTGACAGGGGTGCCAATAATGTCTGGGTAAACAGAAAGAGTAAAAGGGGCCACAATCTGTCTGCTTCATCAAAAACAACCAGTCAGATGAGATTATGGAGCAATTTACACAGATGGCAGATCCCATCATTCCCCTGCCTTGTTAAGTAAAGGCGGGTCTGACAGGTTGTGCAGATTGTGGAGGGGAGGGAAGAGATTGATTGGAACATTTCTCATCTTGGCACAGATTGTCAATGACTAAGCAGTGGGAATTAGCCAACATTTTCAGAGGCATTTGCGCTTCAAAGGGAGGGGAACATATCTGGCGAACTCTTGTCAAGAGAAGAGCTATTACATGCGTTTGTTAAAGGGAAAAGAAACCCCAGCAGCAACGTTTCTGCTACCGCTAAATGCTTTAGTCATAGCCTCACAAACACTGCAGATAAATCCGTGTGTGAACTGAAATGCAGGCATTAGACAGAAGCCTGACAGTGAAATACAACATTCAGTTTTGCCAATCTCCTAAATATCAACAAACAATGTTTACATAACGGGACTGAGCCGATAACACGCTGCAGCCCAGGTACCTGATGTTCATAACAGCTAATTAATAATGCATATATGGGAATCCAGGGAAAACACTATAGTCAGGGCAGATGACAGCTATTCATAGGTTTAATGGTGAGTGGGAGGGAAAGGCGAACACCACTGAGAATCTGTCCCACACAGAAACATGCTGCCGTGCGAGGATGGCATATACGGAACATCCTTGCAGGGAGACTAGTTCAGCTTGTTTTCACTTTATCTCTGCAGGCTTATCTGTGCAGCTCTCATCTCAGCTCTCTGCGTCTCCTCTTTCATGTCATTAGATTTACAATCTGCAGACGTATATCCTGCAAGGATGTTGTACTGCGTTCACCGTTAGACATTTGCTGTGTTAGGATGAACGGGCTCCTTTACTCCGAGGACACTGATTCCAATACAGTAACTAACGTCAGGGTTTGCTCAGTGTGAAGCACAGATTCCCTGCCAGGATTCTCCTTTTTCACAGTTTCAGATGCAGCTTTACCAAGTGCATAAGGTCACGTGAGGCTGTAGTGGATTTCTCAAGGTGATTTTCAAACAATTTCTCTCAATTTTCAAAATTAGAGGCGCGGTGGAGGAATTCAGCATATGTGAAACATGACGTATGAAGCCATCTGTGGTTCCAGGGGGACTGTGTGCTGAGGCTCGATTTAGAGTCAGGTTGGAGAAATACTCTGTATTATAGTCTGAAAATGAAGAAGATACATGTGCAGTACGCTACGTTTTTACCTCCACTAAGACGAGCAGTAATCATAGCACAATAAACCAGAATTTCTGAAAAGTCACCGTGTCTCTAATATGTAAAACCCAATGAGTTCAGTAAAACTCACATGTCTTGTAAATTTAAAACGTAGGAAATGCTGCTGCACACACATCCTCTAGTGTCAGTCCTGACAATATAATGACTCTGGATTTAAAGCAGTAAGTTATTACTTTGGGCAGAAACACAGGATTTAGTCTAAGATGAGAAAACTTCCACCCTCTCTGATAACGAGATGGAGAGCGTGCGTTAAAATCTTTATGATGACGGCGCTAAATTAAAAGAAAAATTCCATATTTCAAAATGAGACAATATTTACTGTGCATTGATCGTGTCTGGCCTAAAACCAATCTATTTAATTAGGTCAGAATCAACGGCGACGCCTCTCAAGCGTATTGGACTGGTGCATTAATATTGGTCAAAGGCAGGACACCTTAATCAATCAATCTGGTGAGTAGCATTACTGAGGGAGAAGAAGTCGATTACAGTGTTTGCTGAGAAAAAAAAGCTGAAAGAGATGCAGAAACATAAATATACTGATCCTCGCTCAGCAGGGCACAGTCTGAGTGTGGGAGATGAATATTCAGCAACTCAGATACTGCATTAATAAGGTGCAAACACACACACACACACACACACACACACCACAGCTGTTTGCCGTGTACTTATTTGTATTCTGCCTAATGAACTTCCAGTTGAATTTCTCTCTCAATCAGTTCACGCTGCCGAAAGAGGAAAAGAGAGACGGACTGACAAAGTGGCACAGACTGGGATAAAGAGGTGGACAAGTCTGACAGGAAGAAGGATGAAAACAGTGTAGTAGCACCACGTTAACGCTTCGTCCCTGAGGGCGTCCGCTGGTAGACGTGTTACACGAAAACAAGATAAAGGCAGGTTTAAGCCGACTCTGTAGTTAATAGAAGCAAAGTTGAACCAGAGGGTGAGGAGGAAGAAGGACACGGCAGCTCCACCATCTTCCTTTCTCCTTTATCCATCTGTGCTCTGATGAAATAGGTTGTAAAAATGCTGCAGGCGTTGTGTTCTTCGTTCTTTTTTTTTTCCTATGGGCTTATGATTTTCACCAGCTGCGGCTTTAAATATTTGTGTCGCAATGAAAATTAAATCATCTCTTTCCCTTGTCTCTTACCTCCAGCAGCCTCTTTCTCCCTCCACACTTCCTCATCCTTTGATGGCGCCTCATTTCCGACGCCTGCAGCGGACATTCTCCGTTCAGGCGCTCAACCAGTGAGTTTAGCAAAACACAAGAGGGATTTAAATATCACAACAGATTTAGAAGTTGTTTACAACAACTGATCCAGAAAGATCTGGATGAGATACAGTCATTCTAAGTTATCAGCCTCTCATCGTCCCTCCTGTCAGTAGAGGAAAGAAGGAAGGAGTTCAGGCTTTTCAGAGAAGCAGAAATGAAAGCGACAGAACCACTTCATCATGTGTCAAGAACCCTACAAATTGCACAGGTATGGCAGAGCCTTGCTTAGCATCTGTGGCTGATATAATGGAACTAATCAAAAACAGATTGTGTCTCACATCATAAAAGCTAAAGTCCCACTGACAGAGCTACGTTTGATTTATCTCTGCTGCTTAATAATAAGTCATCAGTCACAGCCTTTCCCCGAATGTTCAGTCAATATAATCTGGTCTGCAGGGTTCTGCTGTCACGTGATATCTGAAAAGCTCTTTTCTTGGGGTTGTGCGAGCCGACACCTCTGCCCAGCAGCGATGCGGGAACAGATTAGTCGACAGTGTGCATATGTGGAAGGGTAGGTGTAAATATTGGGGAAAGGCCCGACGAGGGGAATGATGGGTGGTATGGGCGCAGGGTGTCCTCCTACAACGGCCTCCGATTACATCCAGGACGTGAAGCCATCCATAACCCCCCTGATTAGCCTGCTCCAGCAGTAAACGGTGAGTGGGCTCCGGTTGCTGTGGTTCACGCCACTTGGCAGGATCACGTTCCCTGTCAGACAAAGTACACGCCAGAAGCCATAAATCCCAGCCGCAGTCAAAGCCTGTTTCTAACAATATGGCAAATGACCAGTATGACCATTAGATCTCTACCCCCTCCACTCCCACAACAAATACGTCCCTGCTACCTGTCTCCACAGCGGGCCGCCCTCCATTAGCCGCTCAAATGGCACGTTTCAGCGAGTGACTGAGGAGGTTGGTTCCAGCCAGAGACGCTACTGGCTGCTTACGGTAACAGATGCCAAAGTGTAGAGTGAAAGCAAATGACTCATGTGCCCTCTATAGCCCTCAGGGAGCTAAAAACAGAGCCGTGGGGTGTCAAGGTGAGTTCAAAGGGAATCTGAGTGCTGTGTCAACACAAAAGACAAGAAAACAAGGAGCGATGCTGAGGGTTACACACACGGGAGGTTGAGCTTTGCACCTCGAGGAAAAAAAGGGTTCAGTCAAGTTGAAAGCTACTGATGTGTCACCAATTAGTTTGGTGTTAGTCAGTCACAGACAAATGTGGAGGAGTAAATGGGAAAACAGGTAGATGCCTGTATTACCCAGACCCAAGTCAAGGACTGGACTGGTGTCCAAGAAGAGAAGCGACAGGGCAGCTCCAAAGACGTCCAGTGAAAGCCCATATGCTTTCAAGAGCGACTTCCTGAGCACAAGCGCGGGTCCTTCCGTGGTGGAGCAACAGAGGCTGGGGCCTGAGGCTCAGAGCGCTTGGCATGACTATCAAAGTCAAACTCAAACAGCCCCCGGAGCCACGAGCTGCCGCAACAGACGAATGCTTAAAAGTCGTGCGTCAGCTCCGCAAACTCTTTGACAATGAGCGCATGCATCGCCTTCCTCCGGCTGCGTTCAAGAGGATCTCTCTTCTCTCAGAGCCCATCACAAGAGCCGCTTGTGTCTGGAACTAAACATCACCAAGCAACAGATGGAAATTGAATTCCTTTAATCTGGCTGAATAATAGCCAGTGGGGGTTGATGATGGGGTAAGAACGTGTTAGAGAATGACTCCTGCTGGGTGACACAGCCATCACATGTCACGCGGGGAGGAGATCCAGGGGTCATGAGGTGACAGCTGTAACAGTAGCATTCCTATTCATCACAACTCATAACACAAGTGGCTCCAAGCTGTAAAAGACAGATGCCACACAAATAAAGACGCGCTCACCGGTGTGATGAACGTGTTTTCACACAGGACAAGAAGAAAGTATTAATCTGCATGAAATTCACGCCAGGCACGAATTTCAGAATAAAGCCGTGTGAAATTCTTCAAGGTGAGCCTGTGAAACAGCTGAACTGAGACACATAACGACGGTTTGTGGCTCTTTATTAAAGAAACTTTACTTCGGCTACCAGCAGTGAGAAAAACTGTCCGGATAATGGATTAGCCCCCCAGCGGGACACACAACTGCATCGCGGCATAATTGTAATGCAGGAGACTTCTCAGTGAAACCTTGGGACGACGATTAGCCTGGAAGCAAATCACAGCTTGTCTGCCCTGCGGGAGGTGTCTAATGGGGGAATGATTCAACCGACATGTCAGGCACTAGGATCCCACGCTGCGAGGAGAGGACGCTGGCCATTCCAGCCGCCATGAAGATAATTGTGAACATGTGAAAACATGATACAGGAAGGTGACACAGAAAGGTTCTCCTTCGAAACGCTTTGTGCCTGCACGAGAGCCGCTCTCCGATTCGGTCCTGGACGCCACCTGTCCTTGTTACAGCCGTTCGTCTGCTTTCTGTCGTAGCACAGATGGACCTGCAGCAGGCGTACCTGGTAATGTGGCTGTCCGTCAGCATCGCGCCTGTGAAAGCCACAGTCACAATTATTTGGCTATGCAGCACATAATTCAGAGCTCCAGTATGCAGACGTCTGCTCGGTCCAGTCATCCATCACAGGGCTTTCTGCCAAGTCAACAGATTCTCGTGGTGGTGGCCAGCCAGGGGAAAGGCCTCACAGGTTCTGTTTCGACACGGGGAGTGTGTGTAGTTTGTGTTCGTGTGAGGGGTTGGATTTTCATGGGGTGTAAAGTTAAGGCCTTTACAACAGCAGTAAACTCTGTCACAGGCCAATATAAGCAGCACGGGAAGCTGTTCCAGCACGTGAAGACTCAGCGGAACCACCTCATTCAATTAGTCTGAGCGTAAACTGGTTTAATTAAACTGAAATACTCCCACACAACCAAGTCCGCCTGCTACTCGCACGACTGCAGGACGAGGGATTTGCCCATTTTAATTTCAGATTTACTTCGTTTTGCTGCTTATCTTCACAATGTCAAGAATATTTCCTTCATTTCCCAAAAAAAGCAAAAACAATTCACAGTCTCAAGTCCACAGAAACTCAATTAACAGAGCAATCAATCAGTTAATGAATGAATGGACCTAAATCGTGCTGGAATATTGCTAGTAGATTAACTGATAGCTACACTGACAAAAATGTGATTATTAACATTGCCACAATCTATTAAATACAATGTAAATGTAATTACAGTTGCAACTAACAATTATTTTTATCATAAAGAAAAATTACTGTTTTCCTCATGATGCTGTTTGGTCTGGAAAATTAATTATCAAAGCATTTGGCAAATCACCTCCTGTTAATCAGCTTATTGATTTAACACTAATTAACTGGTGCAGGTCTGTGTTTTACACAGCTGATAGTAAAACTTGGGGAGACATCTGCGACTCTACTGTCGCAGGCATTTCTTTCTATTTTTACAACGAACAGAAACATTTTAAAATCATAAATAATTTAATAATCATAAGCCTCTGTGTGTGTGTGTCTCTTACTCAGTGAACGCAGCCTTTAAGCCGTGTTCTTTGTTAAAATGTTCATAACAGCCTTTTTTTTTTATCTCTGAAAGCATTAAAAAAAAGCAGCACAGGTGTCAGTAATAGCGCTGCTGATGAGCCAGCGTGCACGATGCCAGGACCCTGGAACTGCTTCACCTAAATGGAATTCACTGCAGCCATCTGTAACTTTATTAATTACACCTGGGCTTTTCTTGCCATAACATGTCAAATCGCTGCCATGGAAAAGGTTCGTTGGCTGCCCTCTCCTCACTGCCTGGCTCCCGCTGTCATGTGGAAAAAAAAAAAGAAGATCCAAAAGGTGATGCGTGAAGCCCTGCGCTGTGCTGCCTGCCATCGCCCTCCTGTTCCCTAAAGCAATCCACACTGTGGCGGCACTAGAGAAATAATCCTGGAATGCCCCAGATCCTTAGTGGGAATGAGCCCCTGATGGGAGAGTTTCACGCAGTAATTAGAGGGAGGGTTTGGTAAAGGTGCAGGAGAAGACTTTAAAGGAAGGATGTGCTTTCATGCACTCAGAAGATTTTTCTTCTTACTCATGTTCCGTCACCACGCTGCCTATCACAAAGGGAACCACTACAACTCCAGAGGCTCCATTTATGTCTTACAATAAACGCTTCTAACAGACTAACACTGACACGATTATTAACCTGATTAATGATTAAGTATCTGTTTACTATTTGGTCATCAATTAATTGTTATTTTCTTGTACAACAATCTTCAGTTCCAGCTTATAAAGTGTGGGGATCACTGTTATAACAAACATTCACTATAGGCTTTAGGAAACGATGATCAGCAATTACAATCAGTCACTCGGTCCAAAAAATATGTCAGATTAAGAAATTAAGTAAATGCCCGTTGCGTGACTAAACCATACAACTTATTCAATCCTTGTCAGGTAACAGCAGCACGTCCCCAACCTCACACCACATTGTATAAATGCCAGGTAGGTAAAATATGAAGGCATTAAATTATTACAAATAAGCAGGACGGCCATAAAGTTCAGCAGGGCAGGACTGTGTGCCACTGGCTGAACCTTGAAGCATGTGTGGTGGATTGAGGGGGCTCTCTCCCCAAATGCACAACAATGGGGATGCACAGATGTACAGTGAGCCAGCAGGGTCTCACACAAAGCCCGGGGTGTTCCTAGAGCGCTCTGACGGGCTGAGGTCGGACTGGAGCCGCTTCAACTTACCAAGCTTTCCCCGGGACTCCTCCAGCTTCTGGATCTGGTTCTCCAGGAAGAACATGGCCACTGCGAAGGCGAGCAGCGCCAGAAGCTGCAACTTGGGCGGCATCATGACTCTGAGCAGCCCCAT
This sequence comes from Macropodus opercularis, assembly GCA_030770545.1. Classification (NCBI taxonomy): domain Eukaryota; kingdom Metazoa; phylum Chordata; class Actinopteri; order Anabantiformes; family Osphronemidae; genus Macropodus; species Macropodus opercularis. Next base: position 7,022,347 of record CM061105.1, read on the forward strand.
CAAATCATCCAGAGAGGGATTTTGGTCAGTCCATGCTCAGAGGAGGACGCACTGGAAACGCACACACAGCGACGACGCTGATCACAAAGCGGGTGAGTGTCGGAGCATGGCCCTCTCTCTCTCTCTTCTCTTTAAACGCGGGTTTATCCTGATCTTCAGATCCTCAGCTGCTCGATCTTTTTATTTCCCAAACAGCGGAGCGTGGTAAAGCCACAGATCTGAGATCAGAGAGCGGCTTTTTGCCTCCGTGGCGTACGAGCCGTGGTACCAGCCGCCGTCGCCAGCGTCCCCCATGTAGCGCTGTCCCGTCCCGTCCACTAGGCTCAACACAGCGCCACGGACGGACGAGCGGCGCCGCTCAGGCCATTGGATGTGGCAGCAGTCCACCACGCAGCTGACGCCTACTATTCGTCGACAAACTCCGTCTGTTCAACCAGGATTGGACAATACGTAACGTAGTGACCAGAGCCGAGACAGCAGGTGGCGCACGTCGTCTTCAGCCACGATTACAGCGCAGGCAAGGAAGAAATTGTGGGTCGACCTTTGGATATGCCAAAGTTAAAAAACGTAAAATGCAATTGTACGTCTTACAGTTATTTTTTTAACACCACATGGAAAATATTCACATAACATACTCATAACACATCCTATCAAATAATTATAAAAGGCCGTGAACAGAAACATTATCTAACGTTACGACGATTAACGGTCAGGCGCGACAGGTTTTCCCTTTATAGAAATCAAGGGGTCCTCGGAGCAGTTTTCGCTAACAAAGCAGCCTCCAAAATGTCGGGGGAGGTGTATCTCTTGTGGCTCCTTTCTCTTCTACAAACGGTGAGTTTATTAACAGTTTATTAACAGTCGGTATGAACAATACCCGCTGCTTTCAGAAGTGCTTCACATTTAGTACAAACAATTGGCGACGCTGTTAGGTGTCGAAAGATATCTTCCGTTTTGTGGTCCACATCCTGCTATGACCGGGTTTTAAAATGACGTGGCTGATTGTCAAAACACGTTTAAGGGGAAGCGGAGTTTATCATCTCACGTGTCTATTTCCAATCCGGCTCTGTCCAAGTGAAGTGATTTGTAGTAGTGTCATCAGCTGCTGTAGGTAGAGGTTTCTACTTTAATTACAAAGGGACCAGTGTGAGTGTGAGTAGTGTCCTTTTTCCCTGAGATAATTATAGTTTCAAGTAAGGAACAAAAACCAATGACAAAGTTTGCTTTTCTTTACCATCCATCCATCCCTTACATTTATCTGTTGTCCGTTTATTGATGTATTTATTTATTAAACTAAATTGTTCTTTACCATATGAGATAGAAACCAAAACCTTTTGTTTCTTCTGCCCAGCTGGCGGCGTATGGTGCCGACCTGTCGTCAGAAGCATGTAGGGAGCTGGGATTCTCCAGCAACCTGCTGTGTAGCTCCTGTGATCTGCTTGGGGAGTTCAGCCTCAACAAGCTCCAGCCTGACTGCCGGCACTGCTGCCAGGAGGAGGCCCAGATGGAAGCTCGCAAGGTAAAGAGAACACCGGGGCTTTATTAATTGTGGATTCTTGAGCTGATCTGTGTGCTGTCTTGAGGATATGCTCAAAAAGATTTATCAACACAATCACAACTCTTTGGCATTTGAGCTGCTACTAAAACAACCCAGTTTTAGCCTATGCGCCATAGTTTGCAGCTGCACATCAGATCTGAGCTGCTACACACAAACGTCTGTCTTTTGTACTCCTTTGTACACATGGCACATTGGTGCATGTTGTTATCTTTGGTATTAGCATGGATGTTTATATTGACATATTAGCAGGATTCTCTAGCCTGTTCCTACAGGTGTTGCAGTTTGAACCAACTGTGAAACAGCCCAGAACTGTTCTTTGTTAAAAAGAGCAGTTCTGTTTGTAGTAAAGTTTCTTTAACTCCAGCTTGAAACACTCCATGGGGTCAAAGGTCCTGTTTGGCACTTACAAGTGTCACAAGTGTTGACTCACCAGTGAAGAGGTCTCATTATGTCCTCATTGCGTTGTTGCTTTAAACTCAAGAGGAGTCCCTGCTGTGCTCTGACTGATAAACACTGAGTCAAATGGTGGAGACAAACAATGTGATTTGTTTTTTCTCTGATTAAGCAAAGCCCCTAGAGCGTGTGTGGTATCCTAGCAACACCACCTTGGAAAAAATCGGTGCACACCTCATTACGCCTCTTCATGATAACTGGTTTTCAGGCAGAAACTTAAAGGAAAGATTACTCCTCTTTTTCACAGTTTGAATGAAAATGTCACTTAGAGGAGCAAGCTTGTCTCCAGCTGCTCTCTGAGGGTACCAGTTGAAATGGCAGTGTCACTAAATACATTTTCCTCTTCGACAGCGGCAATTATCTGCTTTAAGAATTCTTTCAGTCTTACACTGACATCAGTGCTGTGTCATTAAACCTTTTGAGAAATGGCTTATTGCTGAGCCTAGTTGATTAGTAAGATTTATTGCGCGTGGAGGACATTTCGGTTACTCATTTTCAAATCTGTGCTTCATTGCATAGCACTCGTGCATAGCAGCACCCCAGCTCCCCTGGGTGCCCCTTTACGGTAGCTCTCTGCAGAGCAGGAAAACCTTAGAGAGTCTTTGTTTTACAGTTGAAAACAAGAACATGAGTAGTCTTCATTTTGGAAACTTGTATAAACATGAACATTTTTCCTCTTGTTAGCAAATGTATAAAGAATGTCAGTGCAATGAAAATGCTAAAAATGTTGTCTGTGTCCAAGGCTTAGTATATTTGTAATAAAATGGATTGGCTCTATTTTGATTTAGTCCTATAAACATCATATTGATAGTCTAATTGCTAACTTAAAGAAGAAACTGGAAGATGGATTGTTAACTCTGTTTGAGTATACACCTTTATTCGTAGGACATCTGCAGAGCTACATACAAAGCAGAATACATTAGGTCAAGCCTTGCTAGCAATGCTGATTTCACAGGTTATATAGTAAAAGGATGTTCTGCTGAAGACTGGTGAGCCAGGCCAGTTTCAATCTGTAAAAAATCTTAGCAATTTATTTGGATCTATTTTTTACGCATTTTTTGAAGATTTAAAAGTGAATGTGCTGTTAGTTTTGGTTTTGTCATGGGATGATCTGACTGTGAGAAGAAAGGCGTAGCATATCACAGTTTAGCTTAATATTTGAGCAAGGTTGGAGAGATACATGGTAACAGAATAATGTCCTTTAGTAGTTCATTAAGCCAACATCAAATGACATTTAAAGTCTGATCTTAGATATCACAGGTCTTACTTAAACACTGATGACTATTCTATATATATATTTAGTGTGTTGTCAACCTTTTGTGTTATTAATGTGGCAGATTTATTTTGACTGTACTTAATCATTTATGTTGCTATTTCTTCTTGGGTTGTGGCATAAGTAGTCATTCAGCACTGTAGCTCTTAGTAATATCAAATCAATACATGACTGAAGTTGTTGTTATATTTAAAGATGGACACGATGAGCAGCCATTGAACATTTCAGACTGTTAAGATGCCTCAATCTATGCATGTTGCGCTGGTCATTACTCATTTCCTGATTCATGTCTGATTAGTGTGTGTGGTAAAATGAAAGGCGTCAACGTTTCATTTCAGTGCCGAACTGTTTGCAGAAACTGCCAAAGAGGAGAGGTTCTTGGCTTTGCTTGCTAAATTTAATTTGTTGTGTGAACCAGCTGACCAGAGCGTTTACGACCGTCTTCCCTGAACCAGCGCGTAGAGCATGGTCTTGCTGTGACACTCCAATTTCCTCTAACTTATTGTATATTGGTGCTGGAGGTTTGATTACAAACCACCATCCATCAGCGCTGCTCTATATGCACATGTTCACACTTTTATGACCCCCAAGGAGTCGCCCAGACACGTTTATGAATCGTCTGTGTGAATCGCATTACACCTCCAGGCCAGGCATCCAAACAGCAGCAGCGGGCTTTTCTGTCTCCATGTATTGAGCTGGCTGAGCAAACCCCTCACTGACTGTTCCAACGTGTTTCTGTGTAGCTTTATGCTGGAGCCATCCTTGAAGTGTGTGGATGAAAACTGGGGAGGTTCCCTCAAGTCCAAGGTGAGTCTTCTGCAGGGGCTTTACTGATTATCTTTCTTTTTAGAAGTAGCACTTGCTAAAATAAAGTCTCTTTGTTGAGTGTACAAAATCGACAATTTCCTGTAGTTGCACTTATGTGTTTGAAGGCCAGTTCGTCACAAAAGCCTTTTTATGCTCTCCGTCTGAGGACTAGACCTCCCATCTCAGCGTAGCATTTGGTTATTTCAGTGTCAGGTTACGTTGATGTTGAAGTTACTGCAGCCCACCTCAGTTTGGGGGAGACGTCTGGAGCTCTGTGTGTCATTTGTTTGTTTCAGCTGTGGCCAACATCGTAAACGCTGCATTCTCAGGAGTGTTTGCAGTTGCCTCCAATTACACACCTCCTTACTAAAATGGTGATGGACTAGTTGCTTAAGTGACATTTGTCTCACCAGTGTGTTTATTTCCTCAGCTTTTGTCAGGAGCGAAAAGCCGAAGATGTTCAAGGGTCTTCAGATCAAGGTAGAGATGATGAATATCTGATACAATCTCATTATTATGCAGATTAACTGGATTTCGAAGACAAATCCTGTTATAATGGTCACATGACTTGTTGTCTAACCATTTTTTTTTCTCCCATAAACACTAGTATGTGAGAGGCTCTGATCCTGTACTAAAGCTTTTGGATGATAACGGGAACATTGCTGAAGAACTCAGCATCCTCAAGTGGAACACAGACAGCGTGGAGGAGTTCTTAAGTGAAAAATTAGATCGGATATAGACATGTGCAACATCTTATATATATATATATATATTTTTTTTTTTTTTGAGTTAAAAGAGTCAGTTCATAAAAAATTACAAACAAAAACACATTTTACTGCCTCTTGTTTCATGTAGTCCCCACAGATAAGTTTCACTAACCCCCTCCCCCTTTAGACTCAGTAACTGTAAAAGACATCACATCGTTTGTCTCCTGATTACTGGAGATTAACCACCTCACAGATTTGTAGTCGTCCAAGTGAGGTGAGCTGTTTGCTGGCAGATCTGCAGCTGTAAATTTAAAAGGCCACAAATTAAACTCTGTGGGTTGTGGTAGAATATCTTTTAAAACCTAAGCAAATTTAATTCACTGGATGACCAAAGATAACTAGTGGCGAGTAAGAACTGAGGTTTTGTAATGTGTGAACTGGCTCCATTAGCTGTTTACCAATTTGTACACAAACTTGTCCTTGATAGATTGTATAATGACTGCTGTGACTGTTTTTGTATTGGAAAATCATAATCAAATAACTTGACCTAAAAATATTCTGTCACTTTGTCACAAACAACGTTGCAAATCTGATTCATTAGGTTTATTGCATTATGACCTGATTTGTTCACTGTCTGCCGTCTGTTCGATATTCCTGTAAAATTATTTTTTTATAACAACATTTTGACTGGGACTGTAGTAGGAATGAATGGATTCCAGTTGCTCTTCAAATGCAGATGTCTTTGCCGAGGCACACGTTAGTGAAGGACTCACAGTAAACCTGAGTTGGGATGTGAGGCCGGATGTATTTGTGTTTTTATGCATCTTTTGCTTTGGGGAGAAACTGGATGTTTTGCTGTCGTTTTGGGAAAGTGAAGGTTTCAATATGCAACAATAAACTGTCCACAGATGCACATTTGTTGATACTGAACAGATCATTGTGTTGTCGGAGCCAGATTTCAGACCTAGTTCTATAAGTTCTACTGACATCTAGTGGTGTGAAATGATACTGCAGCCTACTGCCACTATCTGGTACCACTCCTGCAGGTGTGTAAAATAAGGAGCCCTGGACACTGATAGACAGAGTTGGAAAGAAGTATATTTATGTGTCTGATATGGTTTGTCCAAAAACAGTTAAAATTATAAACATGGCTCCTACCACTGCCACAATCATGTTCTGTTGCTGCAAGATATGTTGTAAACCGTTGAAATAGTTAATTTCTGCATAAATATCAGTTGTAGCGTTTTGTTTACAAAACTTCAGTTTGGATGGATAGAGTGGTCATGATAGAGAGACACCTCCTGTCGGAATCAGGATGCTGACTCCCATTAGCTGTGACAGGAACAGGATCCACTTTGCAAATGCTTCAAAATCAGTGTTTTATTTTCAAAAAGTAAAACGATTACACAAATCCTTGAGTATAAAAACTTGAATTGAATACAATATCTTGGCATTTGTAAATATTTAGTAAGCACTGACGATGTGCATTTGAAAACTGAATGTGCCTCAACACCTTTATTGGATTTCTGTTTTAACTGGAGACATTATAGATATAGATATATATTGAATATATATCTATGGCAAACTTTCTACAGAGCATGTAGTGAAGTGACTGCAGGCTTAGCAAACATAAACTGTCAGTGCGTGAGCGGGGTTATAGTTATATGTAGTGGTCCCTCTTGCCACCCTCTGGCTGCTGCTCAGCTGTGTCGGCTTTGGAGCGGGACTGAGGCTTGTAAACCACCCCAGGGTACCTGAAAGGCAGGAGGCAACACATGAGACTGAAGCTGGGTTCATAGTCAGTCACGTTGAATTGAAGAGGTTCCGGGTGATTGACCCTGTAAACGGGGGGGGGCACTCACTGTGGTTTATCATCTTTAACCATTTCCTTGAAAGCCACTGACTTCAAGATGCCACCAATAACCAGGATGCCGCCTCCTATCCAGGCTACGAACAGAGCGGGGCCGAATGTATATCTGGTGAAGACCGATCATACACGTCAGGAAAGCTCAGAAAAGGCTCAGCATCAGCAGCATGGACGTCATGACACAAATAATGATGGGTTTAGTGTCCTACCTGGGGATTCCTTGCATTCCTCCACCCATCCCCATCCCCATCCCCATCTCTGACATTCCACCTCCGTAGTTGTTATAGGTTGACATTGTGAAACTGGACACAATCTGATTGGCATAGATTGAAGCTCCTGCAATGCCACACAGTCCTGAAGGAGAGTTACAGAGAAATATAGACGAAACTGTGTGTAGGAACTGTTATTATTGCGGGCCTTTCATAATAAAAGCATAAAGACAAGGCTTTACATACATAAACTCATACATAAACTCTACATAAACAGTCATGGATTTATCGTTTTATCATTTGTACAGATATTACTGTATATTACTGTGGTAAATGCTGACCTGCCACGACGAACATGATGCCAGCAGTGAGGCTCATCTTGGCCTTGGTGGCGTCCTCCATTCTGTTCATCGTGAGGCACTTCAGGGAGAAAACTGAAATCACCGCCCCGAGCACACTCAGCACCACACCCACTATCATCAGGGCTCGCACAGCCTGGAAGGTACCTGACGGACAAAAACCACATACGCAGAGACGCTACAGTAGTAAAGTTGAGTTGGATTCTTCCATGGCCGTAGCGAGGGTTTAGAAGATCAGCGTTCTCCCCATCTCATCCAGAGGAAAAGAGACCTTCACCTACCTACTTCATGAAATCCGGCTTTTTCATCTATTTATATAAGAATAATCTCCTACGTAGCTTTTATTTCATTGGGAAACATCATGCTGTCTTAAATTGTGTTAATCAGAGAAAGCATTTTCACCAAACTGTCTTACAGCAGGTGTGTTGTAGGAACCTCCCTTTGCTGTGAGTTTCTGATAACTGTGTTGACTGAGCTCCAGCCTGGTTTGGTCCGTTGCACTGACCAGAATGCTCTGGTGTTAATGCAAATACTGATAAGGGTAGACTCAGGAACAAGGGTTAGTATCAGCAAGACGAAAACGATTTTTCTTTCAAGTCCAAATCGTTGTTCTGAGGTTTATGATTTCTCGTCAAAGACTTAGACACCAAATGAGGACATGAACATGTATTTCAGGATGTTACTGGCACTTTTATCCTCCTCATCCCTTTAGGTGTTTTGTGGCGTGAGAAAGATGCTGAAAGAGGATCTGAGTCATGGACCCATGAACTTGCCTCTGCACTTTGAAACTTCATAAAACATAATATGAGAAATACTACATGTCCTGTTGTTAATAGGTTTGTGTCTTCATAAAGGAATTTGGTTACTAAATGCATCACCGTTGCAATAATCAGAGGAAACTACTAAGTGGTGGAGATCTGAGAAGCAATGTGCTTAATTTAAATTGAAATTGAAATGTATGTCGTTATTAGATATATTATTTTGTAATTAATATTTCTTATATACTAAGAAATGACACACTTTTGATGTAAACAGATTTAAAGAAGCAGGGTCTACCTGAGTATCCCAGAAGTCCATAGAGCGGGCGGCACTCATTGAATCCTGAAGACGTGGTCTCGCAGTCCTGCCACAGACCTTTGTACGTGTAGACAGAAGTGACCACGTCTCCTTGTCTGTCCTTAACGCTCCAGTTGTTCATGGCGGTGGCTGCGATGAGGGCTGTTGCGCCAATCAAACCCAAAACGAATCCACCATTCTGCAGAACTGAAGGGGCCATTGTCTCCGCTGTCAGACGGTGGGAAGCAAAGTGTCTGCGTGCAGGAGGGTTTCTAATAGACCAGCGGAAATAGATAGTGGACCCTAACGCCCGAAGCAGAGCTGCATGTGTGAAAGCTGTCAAAGGTGACAGATGTGTGTGGGGAGACAAACAGCAAAGTGGCACTTTGTAGCGATGGTGGGTTTGGGTGGAGGTGGCAGGGTTTCACTCACAGTGACACAGTAGCGTGGGCTGGGCCAGCTTGTGCTGAAAGGTGTGGACACAGTGCTGATAGGCACACCTGGTGCCGAGATGACAAATCACGGTTTAAATGTAAATATGGGAACCTGACTCACCACACAGCCGTCAGTGGTTCAGTTAGCATTTGTAATGCCAACAGTGTCAATAACTAAACAGATGATGCTGAGGGAAGCTGGCTGTCCGTCGGGTTTAACAGGAAGTTCCTTGTGGTAAAGGCTTCACGTGCCAAGCATGAAGCTCTCGGACCAACCGGCTGCACTCCAGCTAATCAAGGCTGGCTACAACTGACCCCCTCTGGCCACACACAGGGACACCGTAGCACCAACATGCAGCTCGTTGCACGTGGATCCTGACCCCCAACGGCTTCAGTGTGAGGAATTATTCCCTCTTACTAACTATGACACAGCCTCGTACGATTTCCATTGTTTGAAACCTTATCACTTTGTCAACAAACATGTAAGTCAGAAGTTTCTATTCTTCTCTTATCAGCAGTCTCGCTCAAAAACACTCACATGGACACACAACAGCCACCAAACGTGAAGCGAACAGAGAAGTTAATCTTGTTACGATCATACTGTGGCTTCTGGCTTCGCTCAGGGATGTAAGAAACTTTGATGGAACAGCAACTTTACCCAGATTCATTTATTGTTAACAGTGAAGGTATTAATATGCTGATGTCTGACATAAAATTAGAGTAAACAAAAGGACATGTTCCCAAATACAAAGTGCAATATCAAAGAAAATACCAGTTTCACAATGATATTATTCAGTGTTTAACGTTGCTGCTTATGAAATGTTTTATGGATTTATTTGTGACTCACAACATAAGACATCCTTTCACATATGTATTACTTTCACTTCAAAAGCCTCTGAGACACAAAGTCTGGGGTCAAATAACTGCTGTTACCCAAATGCAAGAACCTAAAACAAAGTCCTATTTCACTGTATTTGAATTATATGCAAAAAACAAATGGGGACCTTTCACAAGCTCTCGTTTGTGTTTTATCACAGTCCCATCAAAACATTTAGTCATGGAGTGATGTGTTAATGTTGGTAAATGTGCATTTCTGATGTGTCATCTTTCAAAAAGTAAAAAAATATTCTGAAAAAATATTTGGTCTGTCTTTGGAATAATGTAGTAACAGAGATTTGTATTTGTGGTTAAATATCTGTTCAAAGGATATGAAATAAAAACCAGTCGTGCTGTGAATATGTGTTTCTAAGATGAAAACATCGATTATAGATGGACGAGGAGGTTGTGCGCACAAAACTTTTCCGTCACACACTGGAGCTGGGTGAAGTGAACGAATCCAAGCCGCTCTTGGTCATCCCACCCGGGAAGAGAATATAAGCAACCTGCGGCTGCAAACTGGCAGCAGACCAGGCGCTACAGTTACATGGCACCACGTATCCCGGGCTGGACGGTGACGGGTGCGTGTGGGTGTGTTGTCCGACGCAAGTCAGACCCCCTATGCCCGCGGTCTGATACCCAAAGGTGTGCGCGCTGTAGGGCAGCGTGTTGGGCATCTCCGCCACCCGCTGGACAGCTCCGGTGCTGAACTGCGCCACCGGCTCCAGCAGCGAGAAGGACGAGGACGCAGAGGTGGGAGCGAGCAGCGCCCTGGCTTTATCCCCGGGGACGAGAAAGGGGTCCATGGAAAATGCCGCTCCGTCGCCGAGTAAAGACGGGAGCGGGAAAACGAAACGGTCTCTCTTCAGGAGACTCTTGGGTTTGCGCCTCGGTCTGTACTTATAGTCCGGGTGCTCCTTCATGTGCTGAGCCCGCAGCCTTTTGGCCTCGTCGATGTACGGACGTTTCTCAGAGTCGGAGAGCAGCTTCCACTCCGCGCCAAGTCGCTTGCTGATCTCAGAGTTGTGCATCTTCGGGTTTTCCTGGGCCATTTTTCTCCTCTGGCCTCTGGACCACACCATGAAGGCGTTCATGGGTCTTTTAATGTGATCTAAAGATTTTGCCATTTCAGGAAGTGACACATGAACTAAAGCACACTGATCCCACTTTAAAGTAAGTCACCTCTCCAAAACGACCATACTCCTCTTGTGCGTAAAAGGAAAGAGAAAGAGATCAAATCGGCTTAAAATGGATCCAGTGTACAAATATCAGGTTCTACGTCAAGAAAACAGCAGAAAACCAAATTCCAGGGCGACACAGCGACTGAAGCTTTTGCGCTAAGTGGAAATGAAAACCACATAAGTTGGAAGGTTGTTATGGATAATTCGGTGCATGTCAACCACTCCACGCACACCACACCACTGTCACAGCGGACCAAGCCAATGGGAACGAGAGAGCACTGTAATCCCTTCAGAAAAAGTGAGTGTACAACATTTCTGAAGGTCTCCTGCCTTCTCCCTCTCCAAGCTCATCTGAGACAAGTGCAGACAGGCAGGAAACGGGGAAGAAAGTAATCTGCAGCCTTAACATGAGCTTGAAAACGACAAATCCAAAGGGTTAAGGGCTGTCTGGAAAGTATTTATGACCCTATTATAACATACATGGCTCATTTGATCTGTAACCAACTTTTCATTTCAGAAGATCTCAGAGGAAACGTTCTCATTAAGTGAGTGCAGGATTATACATATGAGGTGAACATGCCCCAACTATACCACATTACTGAAACCTCCAGTGGAATTATTAGAAAGAAAACATCTGCAAATGTTATTGTTTATTTACAATAGCTACCTTCTTGTAGCTACCTGGAATACAAATCTGGGGGTATGTGCAAAACTGGTGGAATCGGGCTAAATAATATTTAAAAGCACAAAACACATGCCAGGAATTAACAAATGTTTGACCCTGCATTTAAGAAATTACATAAAAACACTTTATAAGCAATACATATATCTTTCACCTCACAATTTAAACTTACTGTCCAGTCACATATGATCACTTACTGATGGAGCATTCATTTACAAAGCACAAATGACACAGTACACTGCTGTAGAAAACACAGGCGCTTATGGGGAAACCAGGGTGTTACTGCATGGAGTTTTAAAAGAAGGAATTCAATACAACTCTTTCTGGTGTGTAAGTGGGAGCGTTAGGGTCCAAAATGGTTTCTGTAAATAGGATTATTACCATGACAGACGCATGATGTGTTTCTCTGTAGACAGACCTGTGGTGATTAGTGGAAGCTCTGGGTTTGGGTTTTGGTCCCAGGGATAAGTCCAGGTATCAGCGAGGAGGAGGCCTTTATTTCATTTACCTCCCACAACCAAACACACTGCAGGCCTCTCCAAAAGCAAAATAAATGAACATAAAGGATTCAGCGGTGTTGATGATAAGACATTTTCAGAGAGTGTGTTTTTTTCTCTGGGTTTCCTCAGAGCAGACAGGCTGGAGGGATAAAGTGATTGGCAGCAGGGGTCAGTGCAGTTGATCTGTACCCTCGCCGCTGTGCTGTTATCTGCTGGGCTGTAGCTTCAGTCCTGGCACACAGGAGGCACCACACAGAGAGATGATTACATCCACAGAGGGACAGTGTTTGCAAGGGTTTTCAACAATGAAGAGGAAAAACAACAGAGGAAGACCGATGTGAGAGCTTTTTAGTACGGACTAATTATCTTTTCCTCTGTCATTTGCCAAGATTTATTTTTATTGTGTACTCGTCAGTGTTTGGTGTGACTTCTAAGAAAGGGCAGCGTTTCAACTCTGGAGAGATGAGTGGGGGGAAAATGGGTAATAAGAAAAACTGCCAGCAGCACAAAATGGCTGTCGTAATCCGGTTATCCCCCGGGCTCTAAAGATACTGGTCCTCTCCTTAGGAGTCTATCTTTTCTTCTTATGTCAAAACTGTCCTCCATGCACTCAGGTGGATTAAGGAGTCACACTGTAGAAAGAAATTGACAGGTACAGAAAGACCTGGGGGTGAAAAGGAAATGAAAGACGACACAGAGAAGCAGGCTGGGCATGCGGGCTGGGGGAGCGTGCCAATGTCTGACGAGAGGAGACTCCATCACGACACAAGACATGCTCCTGTCTGCAGTAAGTCAATAAAAGCTGATTACACTGACTGCTCATCACAGTGCAGTATTCTACATTAAACGACCACAGTTCACTGAGTTATGCAGCAGCTCCTCAGGAGTGTGAAACGTTAACAGTGGTTAGGAAAGTTGTTCTGGGCATTGTGTAGTTCCTCCATTGTTGAAAAAGGAGTGAAAAGGGGAATTAAAATATTTGATAACCATGAATCATTATTTTACACACAAATGTCAAATATTATCTTGTTCCTACTTCTCAGTATAGTAATGCTCTGCTTTTCTTTGTGCTGATATAATAGTAAATCAAACATTATTAGAATTTACACTACTGGTTGAACAATGCAATCACATTTTCCTGCATATTGATTAAAACTCTGCAGCAACGTTATGATGTCTATAGTCAATTGAAACCCAAATTTTAGTTTGCATAGATGAAGAAAATAGAACCAGAGGCCACGAAGGTCAAGCACCTCATGTACCTGACCAGTGTAGAGCTTTTATGTATGAAGAGACAATTTAACCTCAAGCAGGTCACTTGAATGGAACCATTTTCAATAAACCTAACCTGCATTGCATCTGTTTTCTACTGGTGGGCTGGAGAAAAGGCTTCCTTCTGATTATGTGGAAAGTTCAGAGGCATCCCTACTTCAAATTTTGTCACTTCAGCTCTAAATAAATACACTGAAATCCAAAAACTACATTGAAGCCTAACAAGACGTTCTGACAGTCCTGAACAGTCCATTAGGAACATTTCACGGGGAAAATCCCAAAGATTTTCAGTGCTCTGGGGGGGATTTCACTAAATCTTGTGCTTATTCTCATGATACTTAGGAAAAGTAAAGCGGTTTTAATAGCTTTCCTCCTGACACATTGATGGTGGAATATGCTTTGGCCCTGTGGCAGATAGCTTCAATCCTGAGAGGTGTAGAGGAAGAGAGAGAGAGAACAGAAACAGATCTGCTCGTCTCTGCCTGCCGGCTGTTTCGTAAGGCCCATCTAGGCTAAATTAATACACTTCCTCCAACATGTGAGGATAAACTGGGGGACACATTATCAGACAACTCGTACAACAACCGAGTCAGCAGTCATTGAGATACATTTGCAACCAGGCATTTGTCAGCGACTCAGTGGCACAGAGGCAAGAGATTTAAAATGTCCTGCAGTAAATTAAGGTTTGCTTGTAAAGTTAAAGGTGCCAGCTAAGCGGGGATGTGCTTACTTTAAATGACAGCCTGGTTGAAGGGGTGATGATGGCGAAGAGATGGAGGCAGGAGGAAACTAAACCAGTAGCTGGAGGCATTTTCTGATTCTGGCTCTAGTTGGTTTTTAACATCACTCTGAATTATCAATGTTTGTTGTTGTTGCTTATTTTTCAAAGATCTCTAAATGGATGAAAGCTGGATTAATTTACTCTATGATGCATTTTAGCATAGCTGCATGTCAGCTCTGTGTCTGTGTGCCTGGGTGAATGGAAGCAGTGGCAAAGAGCATTTTAATTGAAATATGCTCGCTCACACAAACGCACACTGTGGTCAGGAGGGGAACAAGAAGAGAAGCAGGATTGCTCCTCTGCTTGGTGTTAAAGAAAGAGGCATCTCTTTGATCCCTTTGAGAGGCCAGCTCTGATAAAATGAACAGCTTAAACATATTTATGAGTTTCATAACTCCTGTCAACCCCTGTCCTGTGCCACTGGAGTGAGGCTGGATAGAGAACCACAGTTACCAAACGTGGAGTAGTACATCACTACAATAACAGCGAAAGCAACGATAGACGTTGCAGCTCTTTAAAATAGAGAAAATGCAAAGAAAGTAACACAATCAAAACTTCTAAACCTCTTGGAAAGTGTGACAGGAAGGGACCCAGTTGACCCAGAGCTACAGCAAAATACCACAAGTTTTTGAAAGTCAACTTCTGCAGCACTTTCTAAACATCACTTTATTTCCACTGGTCAAAGATTTTTAGATTTCATGTCATAACTTTTGATATTGTTACATTTATTGTGTCTTTGGTTTGTGCGTTGATCTTGATATGTTGTGACCATTTCAAACTGGAATATTTATGTGATCTAACACGTTTACACAGGCAACTTAATCCAGAGGCAACAGCCCAGAATTGTCGCAACATCACAATCCACAAGAGGTCAGCAAAACTTTTTGAACCCTTTATGCCAAGGAGCGGCTGTAAGTCAATGTTTTATACTTCTTCGACACACTATAAACATGGGATAAGGGAACTTGGTATTATTCTTACTTAGTGCATAAACTGTGTCGGCAAAATAAAACATAAACAAGCAAAATAAAAAAGTGGGCTCGTCCGGGATTTGAACCCGGGACCTCTCGCACCCAAAGCGAGAATCATACCCCTAGACCAACGAGCCTGATGCTAATACGTTGGCGTTGGCATTTACATATATTATATAAATCTTTCGGGCTTCACACATAGTGAGTATTGATCTCATATTTCATCAGAAACGATTAATCATGTTCATGCTAGTGTGTAATGTGACTATTTGGAGCACACGCTCGTAGGTTTGGCGTCTATACTGCAGTCACTGCGTTAGTTTACCCGTTACTCAAATCCTCACTGTGGGGTTCAAACACATCATCGAATATTATAAATGCCAAAGCTTTATTGTGTTTATCGACAACAACAACGTTTCTAGTTTGAACTGAAGCAGCTGATGCAGAGACCGCAGTGATTGAGCAGGAGGCTGACGTGGGGCCGCTGCTGCTCGGGCCCGGTGCATTGTGGTCTGTGAGCTAGAGGAAGCTGCTGCACCGGAATCTGAAGAATTTGAGGTGTCCGCCAAGTCTGCCGTTCATCGTCAGCTCGTCTCTCTGCGTCTCTCTCCGGGCAGACTGCTAGGTAACGCTGCGTGTTTGTCCACTCTACTGCTTAAACGCCAGGGCTGTGTCGGTCCGACGGACAGCGGCACTGCGACCCTTTTAGCGGCAACGTTACATCCTGCACGAGACGCCCGTTAGTTAGCTAGTTAGTGGTTAACGCTATGCTAATCTTGGTGCAGTTCAAACGTCCGCAACGTTAGCTCGTCCGGCAAATACGTTCGATTTTGCCTCGTTTTCATCGCTTATCCAGGAAATGTACCGTCAAATACATACTCCATCAACCCATTTCACGCCCACTTGGTTGTTAACGTTACCGGTGCGGATAGGCGTCGCTAATCTCAACAGTGTGGGCTAGAAAACTGCTAATATTAGCTTTAGTTTGTGATGTGTTTATTTCATCATTATACCAAGGCTCGCGAAGCTACGTGAAGTGGCTCAGACTATCTTCTAAGCTACGTCAGACACATACAGTCGATAAAATAACGCGAAACTCTCTCTACTGCTCTGTACAACGAGACATCTGACAGACTTGAGTCCACCAAGATTTACTACACGACAGTAACAAACACACGGTAGCAACTCTAGATGAGTCGGATGCTCACATGTAAGCACAACTTTGTCTGTCTGCGCAGGAAAGGAGTTCTTTGTGGTGAGAAACACGCTCAAACTAGACTTCCTGTCTCTCGCACTGTGTGCAAGGCTAGATGGCAGCTTAGAGGCCCGCGTCTGTAGTAGAATTAACTTTTGACTGTCGGTGATTTTCGTTATTTTTCATCATGCGTCTTTGTCTCTCTCGCAGGGTTAACAAGCAGAAAGAAAATGTCCCAGGCTGACAAAATGAAGGTTGGTTTCTGAGAACATGGACAGCATGTTATATCTGAATCCATACAGTAATGCAGTAATACTAGATTCCTTCTTCTGCTTCCGCCAGTGTGTTCTAGTGTAATGGCTCTGTAGTAATAGAGATATGAAGTTATGCTGAGATGCTGTGCTCTGTTAAGCACACTGATTAGTTTCTTGCAGAATGAGGGGTCACCAGGCGGCTCAGTGTGCTGCTTACCATCCTTATGACTCCCTCACGTTGCTTTATACTGGTTGAAAAGCCCGAAGGCAGAGCAGGAACACGCTGCTTATCAGTCTTAGCCGCCATGACCTTTGCCGAAAGGACAACATAGGAACAATTTAGACAGTGAGGCCAGAAAGCTAAATAAGGAAGGAGTCATTTGCTACTGTGTAGCATTGTCACAGGGCCTGTTAGCTTAGGTGTAAAGAAGGACCATAAACACTGGAGGGATGGACAAAATGCCCTTTTGCAAATAAACTGCTGAGAAGTCACGGTTGTCCTCCTAAATACCACATCTGTTCATGACCAGATGTTACCCCAGTGATGGTTACTGTAGTACTTTTAGCTGATAGACAAACGTATTTCCATGTGAGAACGACCTGCTTTCATGTTAAATATTAGTGTTACCAGTGTGTTTTGAGTTCTTAAGGTTCTGACTCTGCTGTTGTTGGACTTTTTATTTTTACAGCAGGGCCAGTTCACCAACCCTGAGACCCCAGGGTATGTTGGATTTGCTAATCTGCCTAATCAGGTTCACCGCAAGTCGGTTAAAAAAGGATTTGAGTTTACATTGATGGTGGTAGGTGAGTGTGTCATCATTGTTAAGTGTCTTTATTCTAGTTTCAACATGATATTGATTTTAGTTTTGTTTGGAAAATGATATCTCAACAAAAACAGTCTTTATGTCTGGACATGGACATAATTTTTTATGCATTTATGTTGGAATCTTGACCAGTATCAAGTTGTTGCTTTCCTGTGCTTTGCTGTTTCCTTCTACACAGCTGTTTTCCTTTTTGTTCTCTGCAGTTTATATTGTTACTTTATTGAGAGCAAGAAGAGACAGTAGGACACTGGTCTGTCTTCGTGTGCATGAAGGCTTTTTGTTCATAAGGAGATAACTGATTTTACATGTGTGTAATTGCTTAGCTGGCATCCATAGCAGCGTAGACTGGGGATTGGATCTCTGTGACTGTGTGAACCTCTGTGTTTGTTAGTAACTGAGGAGGGTACACGCCACTCAGTCCTGATCATCATTTTGCTTTAAAATAAACTGGAGAGGAATGCAGCCTGTGGGCCTCAGTGGACAAGGCCTACAGGGCCCGCTGCTGCAAGAATATTTGAGTGCTTATTTAACCTTCTCTGTGAGCTGTGCCTGTAAATAATCTGCCTTTTCCTGTACATTTTGAAAACTCCCCCACAATCAGAAACAATAAACTATGAAAGTTCCTAATTTTACCTTATTAAACATATGTTTTTATGTTTATGCAAGGGCCCTTTCTCTCTTAAAGCCATTAAAGTCATCTGGGCAATTTGTCTTTTCAGGATGGAAAAAACACTTGAGTAAATTATTTGCTTCAGCTTTACTTGGAACCACAATAGCAACATGCCTAAGTGAAGCCCACAAGCTTTTGGCTGCTTATTTCTTTGCATCCGTAACATGGTAGTTTTATATGTTGAGTGTCGTTACTTAAGCCTGACAGAAACTCGTATTACTGTGAAACTGAGACCGTGTTTAATGGCTCTGCATCAGAAATTGAAATGTGATTTCGGTTTTGGATGAAATCTTGGAATCAATTTCTCAGAAATAATAGATGATGTTAACAGGTGTTTGATTCATTCTTGTTTACTTTACTATTATCTCTACAGTGCTACTTTTAAATAACTCACTTTTTTGTTTTATAGTGATTTAAAGAAGACTTAACCAGACAATATTAGTGAATTGCTTCCATTTTAGTACATGTATACAGTTGCTCAGATGATGATGAAAATAGGGCACATCCTTTCACTTCCTGCTGCTAATGTTAGACTTGATTTACTTGAATGCTCTTGACTGATTATAAGCACTTGTGCCACTTCTTCTGGTAGTGGGATTGTTTTCTCTGCCACCTGTCATAGTGTCGGGAAACTTTAAAAGTAAAGTGAGATTTTGTGTCTTCAAATCTATGGAGGACTTGTGCGTCTCCTCCTGCTGCAGAGTGAAGCTGTCTTTGTTCTTTGGGTTAAGACTGAGCACTGAAAAAACAGTCAAACTTTAGTTGGTGCAATTTTGCACTATATTTTATTTTACATTGCTTGTTTTGTCTTCTCCTATTGATGTTGATAGTTTTTTCCTCTGCTGTTAAAAGGTGAATCTGGACTTGGAAAATCCACCTTGATCAACAGCCTTTTCCTCACTGACCTTTACCCTGAGAGAGTCATCCCTGGAGCAGCAGGTAGACACACGCAGACACACTGATCGTACTTTTAAACTAGTTTTAGATTATATGGACTTTGAAGAAAGAAAATGAATAGCAAAGAACATAATCGACAAATTAAATGTCAATCTAATATTAATAATATTCTAATCTAATATTTAAAAATGTCTTCCTTTCAAAAAGAAAAAATTGAACGAACAGTTCAGATTGAGGCCTCAACAGTAGAAATTGAGGAGCGAGGTGTGAAGCTCCGTCTCACTGTTGTGGACACACCAGGATATGGAGATGCCATCAATAGCCAGGACTGGTATGTTGATGAAGAGTATTTTTAGATCTGAATTACCTACAGTCAGTCCTGTGATGTGAAAAGTTATGAGCTGCTAATCTAGGACAGTTAAAAATAAATAGAAAATCACGATGATAGCAGCCGAGGAATTTTTTATCTGGGTCTTTGACTTGAGTACATAGGGAGTGAGAGTTTAGTACAGGGTCCTGTTTGACACAGGTTTTTGTGACAATGTTTTGTCTTCCAGTTTCAGCACCATTATCAGCTACATTGATGACCAGTTTGAGCGCTACCTCCATGATGAGAGTGGTCTAAATCGTAGGCACATTGTTGACAATAGAGTTCACTGCTGCTTCTACTTCATCTCTCCGCTTGGCCACGGGTGAGTCATTAAATACTCCCATGCATATACACTATACCTTTTTCAGTTATTACAATACTCTTTGTTTTAATGACCAAATTTTGACTCCTCTCCTCTCTGTTTCCTGTCTGACCAGCCTGAAACCCCTGGATGTCCAATTCATGAAGGCCATTCACAATAAAGTTAACGTGGTTCCTGTCATTGCTAAGGCCGACACACTCACACTCAGAGAGAGGGAGAGACTCAAGCGCAGGGTGAGAATAACAGCAGTGTAGAGAGGGTTGCAGTAGTTCCTCAGATGAACAGTGCCTGTCATGTGCTACATTTACACTATATATATATATATATATATATATATATATATATATATATATAAAAATACTGCAACCACAACACCTGTCATGAAGCTCAGTATGGTCTTTAATTATGTTTCTAAAGCCCTTACCAAACAGAAAACAAAACGTTTTCATATGTCCACTAAACTGATATTGGCCTGTTTTCTTTGACAGATTCTGGATGAGATTGATGAACATGGTATCAAAATCTATCACCTTCCTGATGCTGAGTCAGACGAGGATGAGGACTTCAAAGAGCAAACCAGGATCCTCAAGGTAAAAGCTCCATTATTGTTTAGCTTTATTTGAAGTGTGTTAATTGTATATGTGGGTGGTGCAACCATCTTGATATACATATCAACAACTACTTTTCTAGGCTAGCATCCCGTTCGCAGTGGTGGGGTCTAACCAACAGATTGAGGCCAAAGGGAAGAAGGTCAGGGGCCGCCTGTACCCCTGGGGAGTGGTGGAGGTGGAGAACCCAGAGCACAACGACTTCCTCAAGCTGAGGACCATGCTGATGTGAGTAATGTTAGCCATAGAAAATTCTAAAACCAAAAGGTAGCACCTACTGGACTTCCATATCTGGTCGTAGCACGATTGTCAGTGTAGTGTGGTTACTAGTATTTAGTTATTTATTAATGGATGGATATTAATGGATTTTCTACAACACCACCACAGAACCCACATGCAGGATCTACAGGAAGTGACTCAAGACCTGCACTATGAGAACTTCCGCTCGGACCGCCTCAAACGCGGTGGCAGGTTGTCCTCCCATGGTTACATTCTGCCTCTGTCTCCTGCGTACGTACTTGTCTGTCAGCTTGCTTCTCTGCACCTCCCCCACCTCAAACAGCACTTTTATGACAGGAAGATACGGTGTGTGTGTGTATATATATATATATATATATATATATATATATGTGTATATATATATATATATATATATATATATATATATATGCTGTATCATTAATCTTAGGAAGACACCTTTATCAGGTACATGTGCAAAAACATTTGCTAAGGAGGGTGATCACTAGTCATTAGTGGTTCTTTTAGTTAAACTGTCAGTTCTGTAGTACAGTAGCTCTAACGCTTCATAGGCATTGGTAATGAGGCATAACAGAATTCAGTGTTAGACAATCTGTAGAAGGTTTAAACAACATAAATGTTTGCCATTTAACATAGTGTGGATATATCATCATTTAACCCTCAATGTAGACCAAAACAACTCTTTTAGACTTTCATCTAAAGCCATCCCAGGGATAAGGGAGTGGTTTTACACTCTTCCTGTCACCTCGCCATCTGTCCAGTGATGGCTGTCTGGTCTTGATTTGTCCAATCCCATGAGTGGACTGCGGAGGTACTGCTTTAGTTTTTATTTGGGGGAGGTAAAGCTGTGACCCTGACTCGCATTCTCACTGCTTGCCTGGTAGTTTGCTTCCTGCTTTTATCTCTTGGTTACCTGGTGTAGATCCCCACTTTTCTGTAGTGATGTTTTCCATTTTCCTGCAAAGAATAACTCCACTAACTGACTGATGCTTTGTACATTTTCTCAGTGTGGCTTGTGTTCTCATGTGCGATTAATGCCTAAAATAATCCAACATGCAGTCCTGACCTGCACGCGCACACAGTTCTCTGCAGACTTTGTCATTGTAATGCTTCATAGATCTTCACACAAAGCGGGTTCTATAAATACAACCTCTTGATTGTGCTAAGTTGGTTAGTAATCATTGTGTTTAATTTATATAATTTATTTAGGAGCATGAAAGTAACATGAAAAGTAATAAAAATTTCTAAATGATACAGAAAGGGGCCGGAGCCAGAGGAAATGGACAAGGATATGATCCTCCAGGAGAAGGAGGCTGAGGTGAGTAATTTCTTTGAGCATATTCAAAACATTCTTTTCCTGGCTCCTCCATGTTAAATGCAACTGTTTTCATGTGAAAACTAAGTGAGAAGATTAATGACTTGCTCTATATTAAGCCCAAAGAAATGGAATGGTTTCCTCGTTCCATATCTCACACAGACACTGATACACAAGCCACATTACGAAGAGCGGAAACACTCAACGTACACCAATGATAATACAGTATATAGTATATGTTTAATATAAACTGATAGATGAGAGATACAGAACACAAATCAACTGCTCTTAAAACAATGCTGCTTTGTCCGTGTCTGCAGTTGAGCTGTTGCCTCGTGGTTATCATTTTAATGTTCTGTGTTGTACAGCTGCGACGAATGCAAGAGATGATTGCCAAGATGCAGGCGCAGATGCAGAAGCAAGGCGATGGCGAAGGAGATGGAGACAGCCCCCATGTGTGAAGTCCACGGTAGGAGTAGGACACTCAGTCTAATGCACATTACACCAAATGAGTCCTTATATTCTGTGATTGTGATTTTAAAAACCTAAACGAGACCAGTACAGTTAAGATGATCAGCATTTATTGAAGTTAAAATAAAGAAGAATGTTTTTTTTCTTTAGGTATTTTAGCCACTGCCCGAGCTGAACCAGAGACGAGATGCTAACGGAGGTGTACAAGCTGTCTGGTTACTGACTCTCGCTTGCCACTATCTTAATACAGTCCCAAATGGGATCTAGGTGATTTTTTTTTTTTTTAAACATACAGTAAAGTATATTCAAGCAGTGTTAGGTTTCTATATTTACACATGGCTCTATTTCTTCAATTTTAAAATTTTGTGTTTATTAAACTTTTTGTCACTTACTCAATGAATTCATGTGACCCATCTTTTAAAATGGTGGCCTATATTTTTAATATAACTTCACTCCTTTGTTTTTATCATTATTTTTTTTCTGTTGACAAAACCAAAGTATTGCTGCTTCTGTTCAGTGCTTTTAGCCCAAAACATCTCTCAAAGCACATGTGAAATAGCTTCACTGGGAGAGTCATCTGAAGTGAAAACTAGCAAAAAGCTTATGGCTTTGTCTGAATATTTTTGTTAGGCAAAACCATAACTGAAGGTCTCAGCGTTAGTGGCCACCCTGCTCAGTGTTTTTTCTTCTGGTAAACCTTTAGGTGTATTTCTCTGAGTGCTGTGATGGGATCATGTCCTCCCTTTCCTGTCCTGATCTTATCCATTAGTACAGTTCTCAGATCAGTGTCACCAAATACAACAACCTTTATCTGTTGTTAAACTCCTTTAAAGTTTGATGTGATTGCAACTGTGACTTCTAACAGTCTTCCTTGAAGAACTGACAGATGAAGGACCGATGAATGAGGTGCTTTTAACTGTGACACACCTATTTGGTGCTTTGGTGCGTCTTTCAATTAGATGTATTTACGTTATATTTCCTATATACTGTAAATTGAAGTCACGTGCTAGGAAGATATTTACTTTCATTGAGATTTTCCATGTTCCAACTGCTGCGTACTTTGTGGTTTTTCACCAACACAAAGGTTTAAAGTGACCCAATAAGGTCAATGTAGCCAATGTTTCCCTCACCAGCCAAGATGTGAGTTCTTGACATTCCTTTTTGTGCTGTTTTTATCCAATATTAAAGTACCAAATATTGTTCTTGATGCATTTATCGTAATAAAAGTTTTATTCAACTTGATCAAAATGCCAGTTACTTTATTTTTCAGTAAGCATTTCACTACTTTCATTTAACTACTTCTCAGCTAACAGCTAGTCGCTGTCCTTAAGCATCTAGACAAACCTTGCTTTTGATGAAATGGTCTTGTTAGGGGAGCCTTAAGCTGGTACTTTCTGTTGCCTTTGTGTGGGTTTCATCTCAGTTTCAATCATAGCTCAATGTACAGTGAGCTTTTTCTGGAGGGAGGATTACTGCTGATTACAGTGTTGGACAACCTAAGAGACAAAAAGGATGTCTTAACAATGTAAATGACATAAGCCAAAGCTGTGGCTTAATGAAAACATTAACACACCTGAGTAAAAATGTTATACACACCTAGAAACATGCCACACAAAACACTGTCAATGTCAAAAGTCAGTGATGTTTTACATAGACTTTTATTATATTTTTCTTCTCAATCTAACACAACGCTCTAAATGTCATGGCTTTTGTCTTAAATACTCTCCATTCTTAAAGAAAAACTGTAAAAATATTTAATTATAACTAATTAAAAGATCTCTTAGGGGACTGGATTGAGAAGGGTGCAAAGGTAAGGGGAGAAGTGGAGGGCTGTGGGGTTCTTCTGTGGTCCTTATCCAAGAGGTTAGGAGGGTCTGGAGGCAACAGAACAGGAAGGCAGTTACATTCAGCTGCGGGTTCATCGCAAAGACGAGGTGGTGTTACCATTTAAAGAAAACCTTTAGGGCGACATAAATGAGCAGGTTAGAATCAAACAAATGTGTCCTGTGGTTGACAGTTGTGATGTGTGATGTGTCACCTGCACACTCTCTCCATCATGTGTGTGACAAGGCGGTCGGAGATGCCTGGACAGGACTCCTCAGCGAGGTTGAAGGCGTTCTCCAGTTCCTCAATAGCTCCTACGCCACCACCACTCGCCCGCCGCTTCTCCTTCAACTGGTGATACAGAGAAATTAACCAGAAAGACGATGACTTAACTGTGACAGATCATTTAGCGTGTGTTCATCCTCTAAAGTCAAGAGAAGCACATTGAAAAGGGAGTATTCAAAGTTACATACTCCCACAACTTACACCTACCTCTCTGAAGATGGGCGTTACCAAAGCAGACAAGCACTGAGACTTGGGTTGTCTTTTCACAGAGTCTCCTGACTGTAAGAGAGAAAACCATGTTAGGAAAAACACAAAACAAATATCTGACTGTGTCCCTGAGCTGTATGTCTTCACCTCTGAATCTGTGTGTGCGTAGCCCTTCTGTAACTTGTTCATAGAACTGGGTCTGACGGTCGGGAAGGTCCATAATGGGCATGTATCAACATCACCATCAGCATCCCTAAAATCACAACAAATGGTAAATAGGACGAGGTGTAATCAAACTAAAGAACTTGGAGATTGGATTGGATTTGAGTATAAATAGACATTAAGTGTGATCTTGAGACTCACATGTCTGAGTCATCAGAGCTTGATTCCTCCCCATGTCCCTCGGACTTCCAACGTCGGTAGCGGTCAATTAGTTCTGTCAGATATGCTGTCTTCTTGGTGTAACGTGTGATGAACTTGTGCTTGAGAAGCTCTTTGGCAGTTGGCCTCTGCAGGACAAAATGAAATCAGCATCACAATAATTCAGTAACTAACAGTATCTTCTAAAGATTTTATATGAACGTGAAACGTTCACTATGAAACGTGGGCGTCCCCATCGTATTACTCCCACATTGTGATCACCCTACTCAGACTAGAACCTGCTTCACTTCTTCACTACACCCTAACATTTCTATCAAGAATGTGATTTGGACCACGTTTGAATATTTGACTAAGCATAGAACAAATTCTAATGCCCTGCTCAGACTGAGCGTGCTGATCCAGTCAGTAAAACATTTGGTAATATAAATGATCCATTGCCTTCACTCAGAACAGCAGTGCTAATCAGCAGTGCTAATCTTGACTGTATTTATCCCAAACAAGAATGTCTGATCCCTTTTTGCTACGATTCCTACTAATGAATGGAAGTATATTACTTACAAAACGAGGATCTTTATTTAGACAAGCCTCCACGAACTCTTTGAAGGGCTTGCTGTAAGAACCCTCAAGTGTGGGTGGAGTGTTTTTGGGGATGAGGAAGAGGACTCGCATGGGATGCAGATCAGAGTTGGGAGGTTCCCCTTTAGCCAGCTCAATGGCTGTGATTCCCAGAGACCAGATATCTGCCTGAGGGGACAAAGAGAAGTGTGACGCTGCTTTACAGCGTATACTGGAACCCTGAACAATTGTAGACATTACCTGGCTGATCACTTAATGAACGTAATCTCTTTAACCAAAACATCAGGGATAAAACCGTCAAACACTGCAATTACACAAAGCGAATTCTGTCCACTGCACAGACTCTGGCCTCACCTTAAAGTCGTAGGCTGATTGTTTGATAACCTCTGGAGCCATCCAGAAAGGTGTGCCAACAAATGTGTTCCTCTTAATCTGGGTATCTGTTAACTGTCCAGCCACCCCGAAATCTGCCAGCTTCACATCCCCCTGTTCTGACAAGAGCACATTGGCAGCTATAAGAAAGAGGCAGAGGAACAAAGAGAGTTTAAGTACAAGAGCAAGGGATACAAGTAAAGATGCTTAAACACACTGTTCTCAGTTTCATGCAGCCACATTTGGGGATAATAAATAAATTTAACTCCTATATTTTGACCAGTCAATGACGTTTTGTCACATATCACCAGCAGCACGCAATGAACTACATGCACCACACAGTAGGACAGGTGGACAAAAGACACAACAGAATCCATTCTGCAGTATCATAATGGCAAATACAGAAATACAGTTCTTAGCATTTTGGTGTTGGTGATTATTTAACTATTCCTAAAAGATAGATGCTTTTTACAGGATGTAGTTACACAGATGGAGTGAGAAACGTGTACAGCTTGTTAGCATATTTCCAGCATGTGGAGTCTATTCCACTGAGCACCTGGTTAAGGTTGTTACTAAGCAGCTCTGGCACCACTGCTCAGTGGGTCTTGTTCTATATAGTCTGGCTCAAATCCACTCCAGTACAATATTCACATACTGATATGGTGTCTGAGTCACAGTGGTGTCTATGCGCCGCACTGCTAAAAATGGGTTCTGATTATGAGTAGCTGATCTGGCTTTGTAAGAGGATGTTTATCAGCAAGATGTGTAGTAAATAAGAGTGACAGCTATTGCATGTCTGTCATCAATACACATGGACCATCATCTCATCACCTTTGATGTCTCTGTGAATCTTCCTTTCAGAGTGCAGATACTCCAGCCCCTTCAGTATTTCCCTCAATATAGTAGCAATGTAAGTTTCTTCAAGAGGCCCCGGACGGAGCTGGGGTGAGGAAAGCATAAAGCAAAATCACAGAAGTGTGAGGGAATCCCACAAGCAGGTCAGATTTGGCTACTCCAGTATAAAAGATGCCACATTGTAAGATTTGTTTAAGACATTGCATTAAAACAGAAACCTTCTTACCAGATCCAGAGCGGATCCACCACCTAAATACTCCATGATAATCCACAGCTTGGTCCCCTGAAAAAGAAAACAGGCATTTGATAAAGGACGTTTCAAGTTTGAGACTTAAAAATAAATATATATTTATTTATAACAACTGAAACCAGTGTATGTTTTGGTGTTACCTCACCTTCAGGTATGATCCATAATACTTGGTAACAAACGGACTGTCACACTGACTCAGCACAGTGATCTCCTGCTGAATGTCTTCAATCTCATCCTCTGCCTCTTCCAGATCTATTATTTTAATTGCCACCACTTCCTTCGTGCGGTTGTTGATGCCTTTGTAGACCTCTCCGAAGGAACCCTTGCCAATACGCTCCTGCTTGGTGAAGTATTCCTCGGGGTCCAGCCGGGTATTCTGGTCCAGTGACAGCAAAGAAAGCATTGAATTATTAAGTGCATGCCACAGTGACCTTGTCTGTGTATGTAGACAAGTGTTTGTGTATCTTACCCAGGAATTGCACAACACAGACTCTATGAGCTGAGAGCAAGTTATGTGCTTTACATATGAATGCTTTTTAATTAGAGCTAATTAGACCTGACAGCTGGAAACACACTGGCTGCTGTCATTTATCATAATGCTTTCTTGCACATAATTAACCTTTCTTATCTGTGTCAGTGCTCATCTATTCACTCACAGTCTGTCTAAGGACCTCGTCTCTAGACTGAACTTTTTGCCAGAATGTAATTTAAGACGCATGACTTGAAAGTTCAGTGGTTTTCTCTCTCCATCACAGCAGGAAATGAGCGATCACTTGACTGAGCAGCTGTACGAAGCCATTAGATTTATTCATATTTTAATACCTTATAGGATGTGACAGCTGGATTTTTAAATCAAAAAGGGATTTGTAACTGTATATATTTGCATCTTGTTGACCAATATTCTCTAATGCTGACAACAGGCAATGAGATTTAAAAAACCGAATTAATATTTGTGTAAATGCCCGTTTTCACTCGCATCGATGGCTTCCAGACCGCCACCCACCTATTCATTGTCAGCCTGACAGTCAGGGGGAGTTGACAGTAGGTGGAAAGAGGATTTCAGTACCTGGTTCTGCATGTCTCGAAGGTGTGCCATCCCCTCGGCAGGTCGGACGGCACCGGAACAGCTCTATCCTTTGTCTTTCGGGGTTTTCTCTCCCCTCCTAGCTGTCTAGGAAGCTAGCTGTGTAGCTAGCCAACTGGATAAACACCCAATCTGCTGGCTTTAACGGAGCTGTCACTCCGCGCACTGTTTTCGGCCTCCAAGTCCAACGGAGGACCGAACAGCCCGGCGACACAACGAGCTATTGACCGAGAGACTCCATGTGTGTCGGCGGCGGAGAACGAGAAGATTAAATGCTCCTTCCGTGTTTAAATATTTAATTCATTTCAAGGAACGCTTAGGCTGTTGTTCATTTGACGCTTGAGGAGGACAAAATAATGGCCCACGTAAAAGGCGCATGCGCATAGTCATAGCAGACATTGGAATTGTGGGAGTTGTATTTCTTTCGTTATCAAAGCGTGCCGGAAGAGAGAAAACATGCAGAGCTACGGCTGGAATTTTATACAAATAATAAAGGTGTCGTTTTATGAGAGAGCACTAATGGTAAAATTTTTATTTTTTTCAAATAAATGAATTAAACAATTAAAAAATCTGTTCTGGATCTTTTTCACAGATTTCCGTTATTCCACAACTGAAATCTGATATGAATCTTGAATTCTACTTGCTCTTATAAAATAGGTTCGATAATTCATGTAATAGTATAATGTCATTCATCATCATGATGTCTATGCTATCAATAATAATGCAAGTCTTGATAGCCAGGGCTTTTAAGGATAAGCTTGAGATTCGTACTTAGGATCATATCTAACAGGCAGTGACACCTAGTGTTTGAGTAACTTTTACATATTCGTTTGCATATCTTTTTTCAGGTTTTTAATTTCTTTAGAAACTGCAGGGTCCCTTAACGTTGTGGTTGAATCTCTCTATGGCTCAGTATGTTGGAGTTTAGTGAGTAAATTATGCAATATGCGAAAAGCAATTAATTCCCCAAACACCTACCTTGCACTGAACAAAATTGTTCCTCTGAAGAAAATTAAATTAAATAGCTAGGCTGTATTGAAAGTGTCAGGTAACCTCCTAGTAAATTTTTTTAAGCCAAAGATATTTGTATGTATTTTTATAGTATGAATTTTTTTTTAAACTTTGGACTTTAGTCTTGATTATTATTATGAATATGATTATTATTATTAAGTATAATCTTACCTGATTCATTAGTGAGTTAATTATATAAATCGTGTACGTGAACATGCTAATTTGAGTGAAGAGGTGTGGGCTCATTTTCCACACCGGCTATTCCATTGTGATGCGGTTTTGTCGGTCTGTCTGCGCGGCGCATTAGCTCCGCCCCAGCGGACAGTCGGGGCACCTTTCATCAGCGTCTCACTCACGCTGGTTAGAAGCTGTGTGTTTTCGGTTACACTTGTCGTTCGTCCTGCTAGTTACCACACAACGAACAGTGTTGACACATGATATTTTAAACCGACGCGCTGAAACCATAACGGTGAGTTGTTGTGTTAATTAAAACCGTATCTAACCGTAACGTTAGACGCAGCTTAGCCAGCGTCTCGGTTGTAACGTTAACGCATTTTGACGATTAGCTAACGTGTTGGGCTAAAGCTAACATCTAATTAACGTGTGAACACCTAGACGTCGCGTTAGCTGGATATCAGCTAACGCACATGCTAGACATGGCGTCTAATGTGTATTTTCATTCAGTGACATTGAAGCAATGTGTCAACAGCTACTCCACATGTCAACGTTATGTAATCTTATGCTACAGGGTGATTTTAATGTACCATGTACAGTTACTGCTACAGCCCGAACCGCCTCCCAGGGTTTGTTTGGGTGCTCTATGGGCCAGGTCCTGTTAGAGACGCTACAGATCACATTTTGGGATCATATTTGGATCAGACCCCATTCGAGAGGGCATAATTTATATATCTATCTACTTAAATTGAGTTAATGATCCTGCTTTTACATTTAATTAGAAAAGCTGATGCCATTACAGGCACTGACGTCCCCATGAAGAAGAATGGCAACTATTCTTAGCTCATTATGAGCATTGTGTTTATGTGCCATATGGCTCCTAAGTGTCTTTCATTGTGCCAACAAACCTAAACCTACATTCCTAGTTTCTAGAGATTTATTGAATGTATCTCCCATTCAATTTTTGTCTTGCAGGCTATATGAGTGGGCCAATCTTCACCTCCCCCTCTGCAGAGGTGGCTGAGATGAACCGCATCCATTATGAGTTGGAATACACAGAAGGCATCAGCCAGCGGATGAGAATCCCTGAGACCCTCAAGGTGGCCCCAGACACCCAAATGGCTGCATTGCACCTTCAGCAGGCCCTGCCCATTCACACAACGCTGATGCAGGTTCCTGAAAGGATTGTTGTTGCAGGTGAGGACAGCAGACAGGATTAAGCTATAGGGTTTTATTTCAGATTTCACAAACACTTTGCCCTCATGTCTGGAATATCAAGGAATCTATGCGCCTTGTGTTGTGAATATCCTAGTTTTAACATAATGTGTAAAACTTCAGTGATCCCTTTGACCTCCTACTTTTGTCGTTTAATTCGTGTGCAGGTGATGATGGGGATCCTCGCTTTATTTGTCCAAGTGATTTAGATCTGATTCAGTCCGTCCCCACTGTGGATCTCCTGAACATGAAGGCCCCGCCACGTGTCCTCACGCTTACAGAACAGCCTCTGGACTCTCTTGAAACTGACCAAACCTCCTCTGCACAGAACAATCCCAGCCATGCTGTAAGAGCCAAATCTAAGTATTGAGTCCATTTATTTTTTAATTACTTTAAACATAATGACTTGAATTATCTGAAATGGACACTGAATGCGGTAATATTTTACTGCTATGTTAATCTGTGTGTACGGCCTGTTTACTGGTTTGTTTTGAGTGTTTTTATTATTGTTGTTTCATTTAAGTATGTGGAAATTCTTTAAGTTGTATTTTTAGTTAATTGCTAGTACTTCTTATTAAAAGGTTGGCAGACAGGTGTGACACCCCTAACATCAGAGTATCAGAGCAACACTTTAGGGTCGAATATTGGTCTAAAATAAATTGTAAAACCCACAAGGTTTGGAGTGGGCTGATACAAGACTCTGAACTCTGAACTGTATGACAAAGTACCTCTACACTGTGTATTAGAAAATGATAGCTTGGTAGTGGTCTGGCATTAAACACTAAACGTGATGCTTGTGTGCGTGATCCACAATAATTTTAGTCTTGTACTATAGTGCCGTGTACTCATTAGCTACAGCCACAGTTTGTTTAGAATTCAGCCTTGTAGCTCTGATGGCAATTGAAATTTCAGCCTATATATAACTTGTATGTCCTTGTTAGGCCCACTTTCATTCTCGGTCTCGGAGGGAACGCAGTGCTAGTGAGAACATGTCAAGTCGTCAAAGTCAGATCAGCAGAGGTGATTTAAGGTAAGTACCTGTATACAGTACATTACATATGACCTACCTGCTATTGCTGCCTTTTCTTTTGTATTCTTTGTTTTAGCCTATTTTCATTTTGCTTGGTTTAAAAATGATTTTGTTTCTCTACTGTTTCTCCCCACTCACCTCTCTGCCAGTGTAACCCCTTCCCCTTCTGCCCCCCCAGTCCGCATGTGCCCCCCTCTGTGCTCCCCTGAGGATGCAAACATCAACCTGTTTACAGCTGCAGGGTTCCTGTCTTACATCCAGGCAACAACACGCAGAGCATACCAGCAGGTTCTAGAAGTCCTGGATGACAGCCACCGCAGGTAATGTCTCTTATTTGTCTATGAAACTCTCAGAGGTCACAGTCACACTTTACAGTTTCCTTCTGGCATACATCCCTAAATCTTCTGAAGCTTCTCAGAACAAACAATCCTTGTGATGAATATCTAGAAAAATGTCAAGTGATTGCTTTATATTTAACAAAGAAATAAAGCATAGAATGTTGTAACTAGTAATGTAATGTAACAGTATGTCATTAAAATTTTATTTAAGGTCTGTAACTCTTTCAAGGACTCACTTGGACTTGGCCTTGGATATAAACCCTGATGAATCAGGCTTAGTGGACGCCTCCTCACTGCGACGACAGGTAATGGACAGATCTAAATGTGTGCTATTCAAACAGTGTCTCTGAGCTTTGGGAACAAAAGCAGGAATCGGCTCAAAGATTGACATATAGATCTGTGCAAAAAAATCAAGATCAGAGTCTTTGTCCTTCATTTTTAGGTGATACAGTTGAATCTGTTGTTTTGTGGGCCAACTGTTATTTGCATGTTTCCTAAAGTAGATTGTTTTATTCATATTTAAGCTACAATAGTGTGTTGAATAACAGTAATATTTTTTTATTTGAAGGCTCATGTTGCTGAAATTAAAATGGGTTTATGTTTAAATAGGTTGGTTTTGTTTCTTTTTTTCTCTTGGTATCAAAATTAGTATTAAGCTACGTAGAATTTCAGGGGTATTGGTACCAATCCTTTGTATGTAGATTTACCTGAGTGTGTCCCGTTTACAGTGGATAATACTTGTTTTTGTTTTCATGTTCTCCTTCAGATTGTGAAATTGAATCGTCGTCTGCAGCTGCTGGAAGAAGAAAACAAGGAGCGCTCCAAGCGAGAGGTGTTCCTGTATTCTGCTACTGTGGCGTTCTGGCTTATCAACACCTGGATCTGGTTCCGTCGCTAAGATGGGAAAGCGCTGAGTCTCCCAAAACATTGGAAGCCAAAGCAATTCCTAAAACACTGCAACCATTTAAAGTATGGATCTTTACACATCTCTAAAAACAACCACAGAAATAAATAAATCTCAGCAACTGCTTTAGTGTGATGAGCTCAGGTTTCATACATTATAGTCAGAACAGTTGACTGATATCTTAGTAAGCTACAACCACTGGTTGACATTGGTTACTGTCAAATTCTGAATCGGTGTGAGTCTGAAACTTTTCCCAATTTACCAGTACTGCTCTGATGTTCATTGGGGTTTAGGATAAAGTAAAGACCAACTATGACATGAATCTGCAATGACTGATATTGTTACAGACATGTCGTGGTTATTTTGTGCACAGACCTAGGAAACCGATTGGCTTTTAAATTTATTTACAATATAGTTATCTTTCACCCTGGGTATAATAAACTTTTATAAAAGGAACTGTAGTCTCAGGAGAACTTTGATGGGATGGGAAACAAGGATTCACTTTAGCAAAAAAAGTTTTGGGAACACAGTCTAGAGTGTGGAGTTATGAAGGTTAAAAACTGAGCTTCGGACGTGACCTTGAGGTCCATCAGTTTGGCCAAGAAGTAATTTCTTTAAGTGTCAACAAAAGATGACTAAATCTAGCGATGCCATAACATTTACCCTGAATGTCTTCTTTACCCTGAGTTTTTTATTACCCAAACATTTGTACAGCACTTGCACCTATAGTTGAAATTGAGTGTTTTTACATCTTGAGCAGTCACATGTCCAGTAATAGTGACATCAACATGATGAAGTGGCAGCAGAGATATTAAGCTAAAGGTAATGAGGGTATTGTCTGTGAACTAATGGCGTTTTCCCATGCTGTTAATTCAGTTGAAGCTTGCTCCACAGAATTGGACCACTCGTATTGTTTTACAACAGCAGTTCCCATCAAAACTCAAAGCATGGACTGATGTGGTTGCATTCATTGTGGAGTGTAATATAAATCTTAGAGCTGCTGTGTGTATGAACATCTGTACTTGATCTGTACTTTAGTTTTGAAGAGATACACAACATGTTGCTGTGATATATTTCAGTTACAACACGGTATTAAGTTATTTAAGTTACATATTTATTTTCTTTGTAATATATAAATCCCTTCAGTGTCTGTAAATACCTTGCTGTAATAAATGATATATGCTAATCACTGTGAATGCTTTAAAGCATGTTTTTCGAATCTTTATTATTATTATTATTATTCCATATGTTTTTTGGCATCTAACTCGTGCCGCACCGTTAATGCTATAGATTCATATATTCATACATTCAAATATTAAAACGTGCAGCTTTTCTGGGAATCGACTCCTTCTATACAGATTTTTGATATCTAAAATATTAAGCTATTTTCACTTTTTTTTTTTCCCCCATTGAAAATGAAAGGAAAGTTTGTATAGGGCAACTGGACTCCCCCACAAGAGACCCGGGTCAAATCCCGCTCAGGGCATCTATGTTCTGCTTGTTGTAACAATGCTTTGAGAGGTTCGGCCACCTACGTTCTTTTACTTAAAGCCCCATGTTTTGGTTGTTCCTGAGAATTGCATTATAGTGGGCGGTGGTCACATTTGAATACTCACACCTCCTTCACCAGAGAAACAGCTTAAGCTTATAAATAGTGACTGCTACTGCACAGCGTATGTTGGGATGATTCTTTGTCCGCCTATCACTGAAAATCATGTGGAGGCAGTATGACAACCAATCAGAGAGTCATACTTCGGCAGAGCATCTGTTAAAACTACTTGCACTCTGCGCGGCTCTACTTACATGTATGTGATTACTGCAACGATTCCAGCGCAACGAGCCCATTCAGTGACATGTTTTCATCGGCGTTTTGCCACAAGCTGTGGCTTTACCAGTATGAGTGATTAGGGGGTGACTTAGGGGTTTTCTATACCTTTACTGTTTAGATCAACTCAACTGTGTTTTATTAAATTATTTAATAATTAATACTTACTTAATATTTTTTCATTATGCTTTATTTTGACATTTAAGACTTTTAACGTGTTCTGGACATGTTTAGCCCTATTCTATCCATTTCTATTTTACGTTTTAAACTCTCAAACTACAGTTAGAAGTTATTGGGAATACATTCAGCATAAAGCATTCACAGTGCATTTTCTTATGGATTGCTTTTCTAGTATTACATTCGATTGTAATTCTAATCAAAATGACAAAACATAAATAAAGCAAACCTGAGAGCTTCCAGTTGACATTGCTGACTCGTCAAACCGCGTGTGAGGTCAGAAAACGATGAATTATACAATGAACTATAACTCAGGTCCACATGCCTCAGATTTGAGGACGGGGATGAGAGAACTGAGGCAAGAGCTTCAAAGGTACATGAGGTCAGGTCACATTGGCTGAGTCTGGAGATGTCAGAAGAAGGATCATTAGGGAGATGCAGTGGAACGTTTGCAGTATTTAATACGTGCTGATAAACTGTTCACCCACAAAGAACGACTGGAGGCTTCAGCCACTGGCAGGAAGATATGAAAGCTACTTGAAGAGAATTTCTTCAGGTCAAACACGTCCAAGTCACTCTCTGACGACAGTAAAATGAAGACCAGAGCTGACCACTGACAGCAGAATCTTCAGTCTTCAGACTGAAACAGCTGCTCTCTGCCGTTGTCTCTGGAGATGATAAAACAATCTTGGACTGACTCAGAGTAGTATCTGTTTAAACCTTTACTGCCAATAAAAGCGATCCACTCAGGTCCTTGTCCTGGAGCCTGTCTGGCCCAGTTCATATTGGAGCCATCAAAGTTAAACCCAGACGCTGTACAGTAAAGGTTTTTTACCTACTGGTTCTGATTGAGTCAGAGTCTGACCAGCAGCACCAGTCAGGATAAAACAGAAGCAATGACATGAACCTGTGTGATGGCTGTTTGAAGATATGTATAAATATAAAAGTCAGATTAA
Organism: Macropodus opercularis; assembly: GCA_030770545.1. Taxonomy (NCBI): domain Eukaryota; kingdom Metazoa; phylum Chordata; class Actinopteri; order Anabantiformes; family Osphronemidae; genus Macropodus; species Macropodus opercularis. The sequence continues at coordinate 7,057,981 of CM061105.1, forward strand.
GGCCAGTGACAATGTTTACAGGAGCATTCTGCCCAGCAGAGAGTCAGCAGCAGCCCTGTCCTGAAGCCCATCATGTTTCTGCACCTCTGCTTATCTCTCATCCTCTCTCAGACACATAAGTAGAGCTGGACAGCAGAGGAGTTTTCATTGACTCCTCCTCTCGTTGACTCAGATGCTTGCCAGGTTTATTTTATGACAAGAGAAAGAGCTTCTTTTTTATTAATTAATACAATTCACCACAACATAACAGCAAACTTCATTGCAAGATTACAAAAAAGACAACACTGGTGTTTTTGAAAACATATTGTGCAACGTAACAACAATGGAGTCGAAACCAACATTAACAGCCGCTCTTTAATAAAGATGATGTTTTACCACTATATTTATTTTACTTCTACCGCCACCTGGTGGTTAGAAACAGGAAATGCAGTCATTGCGCCTCAGCACTTGAACAGTAAGAAATAATAATTAATACGTTTTTTTTCCATCAGGTTTGTGATAAATACACTGTTTCAGTAAATCATATTAATATAAAACGTTACTACATTTCAAAACGTTTCACTCATGAAGAATCCAAAAACTAACCATCAGGCGTCTAAAGGTTCACGTGCCTCCACCAGGCAGGTGAGTTGGATTTTTACGACCCGCTGCGTTCATTTAACGCAACACTCGGCCAATAAAAGCCTGACGTCAGACGCCACTGAGAGCACGCGCCAACCACTTGTGGTCGCGTGAGCGGGCTTTTGAAAACCCACTTTGGCGCTTGGCAAAACTAATCGCGTCTACTAAGACAAAAGCCAAAGTAGAACCGGGTCGAGCTGGTCCGGACTGGAAACCTGATCCAAAAGGCATCTGAAGAGGTGAGTGACGTTCTTGAATCCATCTTGTTTAATTGAATTTACCAACCGCTTCAGAAACATTTTTACGCTTCCCCACGTTTTAAAGCGAAGCGCTTGTTGGAAGGTAGCTGCACTTTTAATTCTGCTGCCGAACACAGTCAGTTTAAATGCGTTGTGGTCTGAGTGTGACATGATTTAAGTTGGTTTGTGCAGCTCAGTGATGATCTGTGATCCTCCTCCAGGATCGTCAGCCACAGGTGTAGGACACCTGAACCTTGAGCAATGGACGGGTCCAGTAGTCTCTGCTTTTCAGGTGAGTACAGGAATCTTCAAAGCCTGAAACATAAAGAAAAATGAGCAGAATGTAACTTCAGTTTCTTCTTTTGTTTTTCAGGTAGATCTACGAACTGTAAGTCCCTTTTATTTGCTTGGCCGCTGAGCCTGTTGTCTGGCTGATCAGATTGGATCTATGTAGGTGGTGATTTTCATACTTTTCTTCCTGTCCTTTGGCCGCCGAGCCAGAACTGCCTCAACTGTTGGTTTCATCCAATTAACAGTAATAATGTGCCGTGACATTTGTTAGGTAGACCAGCCGACTACTGGTAAGACCAGCCGACTACTGGTCCAACTCAGAATGACCAGCCGACCACTGGTCTTAGCCAAAATTGCCAGCCGACTACTGGTGAGGCCAGCCGACTACTGGTCCAGTTCAGAACGGGTTTAATTTGCAATGACCAGCCGACTACTGGTAAGACCAGCCGACTACTGGTCTTTTTATTTTTGGATGAAACTGTCTTTGTATTTTGAGGTTAGCTTGGTTAGATGTAGGTGTTGGTGGCCGGCCATCTGCTTGGTTAGCTGTAGCTGGTGGTGGGGCCTCTACATGGTTAGATGTAGGTGGTGGTGGTCGGCCCTGTGGAGGCTGTAAGGTTTGGCCTTTCCTTTAGCAGTTTGAGAGCAGGTCAGATCTGTGAACTTGGTTTCTGAGAGGTAGATCAAGGCCAGGCTGTCAATTTAATATGCAATAACCTTTTCCCCCCCTCAGATCTCTACAAATGGTGAGTCATTTTTCATTGTCTGTTTTGCCCCCCTCTCTTTCCTCTCTTTTGCCTCCCCCACTTTTGCTCTGTCTCAACCCCCCAGTGTTTTGCCTCACATGCTTTTATTTCAGGTGTATCGCATTTCGTCCATTTTGATGCCTGGATCCATTTTGGTGTCAGACCATTAGGTCCAAACAGTAAGTTTCACGGCCGCTGTGCCGTCATTTCTCCAAGAATTTCTCCAGCTCGTACGTACGCAAATTTCTTCCTTCAACATTTCCGCCATAGACCTGGAAGGTCTATACACCGTAAGTGGGTTTTTGATGGCCGCCGTGCCTACTAACCTCTTTCTTTCCAGCTTCATCCAGCAGGACCATCCAGTTTCTCGTCGTCAATAGTAAGTCCGTGTGTTTCCTTGGCTGCCATGCCATAATCGCGAGCTCCCTTGCTCTCTGTCACTGTTTCCTTCCTCTTTCTTGCCTGCTGTGCTCTCAATTGCTGCTGCTTTGCTCTCTGTCCTCTTTCTATTTAATTGTAGTCCTCTGATCAGCCTGTTGGCGCCAAGGATGGCGGAGTCTATTCTAGTTCTGCAGCTTGGTGGCAAATGGCTTGGGCCATGTGGCCTTTACTTGATGCCTGTGTTCCCAGTATAAGTTGGTTGTGGGGTGTGGTCCCAGTACAGTAAGTTTTTTTATTTTTTTATTTTTGTGGTCTGTGGTCGCAGTAGGTTTGGTTGTAGTTTCAGCAGTGTGTGTGTGATGGTCTCCCAGTAGGCTGGATAGATTAAACTAGCACAAAAAGACTGAAGTATTTTATTCTAGTTGTGTAGACGCTAATCTCAGGGTCAGCTGTTGTCCACAGACCAATGGATTCTAACAGAAGTAAATCTCTCCTAATCTGTCGCAAAATTTAAAATAAGTCTTAAATGGCTTATTTTAAGTGAAAACTGGCAGCTGTTGCTAACTTGAATAAATTACTAAAATCTGCAAGTTTACAAGTGAAAATGATACATGGCCTCTTCATCTGAATCAGTCCTATAAAAGTTGAACTACCAGGTGTAAATGCAATTGACCTCCCACAAACTCCTGGTATAGTATTATGCCCTAAATATAAGTTACTAACTTATCAAATTGGCCAATGGTTACAGTTGTTGAATAACTGAGAACCAATAGTGTCCACTGTTATTCAGATAAGTCGGTTTACCCTTTAATCTATCTGGTAGCGTTCATCCAGGTGGCACATGAAAACAGAACTTATCTGACTGAATGTGGACATTTAGGTTTCAATCTTTCTCTGTGCTTCATTTTGCTTCCTCCTTTCTCTGATTTTATTTAACTTAATAGAGGGCCTGGATCCAGGATCTGTCTAATCGGCTTTGAACAATATGTAAAAGTAACCCCCCCCCGTTTTTCTGGTTCTATTGTCTACACTAAAAACACTCTATACTAAAATGTATTGGTATCACAGGTGCATGTTCTTTATACTGTAAAATTGTTTTTGTACATTGTTCTGTAATTCTGACTCAACTAATGTTGTTGCTCTGTGTAGTTGTGCTGTGATTGTAATTGACCCTTTAATGGGTTTTGACTCCTAACAATTTCAGGGTTAAGTGCTGGCTTATATCTGCAAAGTTTGAATTACGCCACCTTTAAGATCAAGTCAGTATTAAGTTTCTCATCGTGGTAATTCATCTCAACAGCACAACTACCAAAGCCCAAGTAATTAATGTACCAGGTTTAAAAGACATGACTGTTTTGGGTTTTTTTTGTTTTTTCCTAAACTGAAATGCTCTAAAGTTTATATGGTTGTGTACACTTTAAACCGAGGAAATGTTCAGTCGACACTGGACCTAAAGGTAGTGAGACAATCGCTCACTCAGGACTCAAAGACTTTGCCCCTCACTGATCAGTGACTCTAATCTTTGGACAATCTTGGAAAACTACTCCCTTGGACACAAACACTGGATATGTTAAATCTAAAAGTTGTTTTTGAGTTGCTGTATTTTAATTTCATTGCTGTTAACTTGCTGAAGCTTTGTACACTGTACTTCAGTTTATGGCTGCAGGTTTTGATGTCCACAGAGGAGGCAAGGAATCTGAGGTGGTGGCTGACAGCGCAGTGCGAGTCGGAACGATCAGGAGACTGAGGGGAAAGAGCAGCCACAGATGCCGGGGGATGTTAGACATCTGCGCAAGACACCATGTGAGTACGACTTCAGTGTATGGTTGCGATAAGTTTGTAATTTAAGAACATTAACTGTAGGTGTCTTTTCTCTACCCAGGTGTGCGATCAGTCTCCTCAGACGCTGGTACAGGCCTGACATGTTGCCAATTATGCTTACTAACTTGCTTTGGGATGATTCTCATAGCATTTTGACTACATTGCTATAGCATAACTTTTCTTTTTTGCTTTCAAGTTACTGCTGACTGTAGTTATTGTCACCATCCTGAATTTTAATGTCAAATGTTATCCCTTAAACATTTCTGGGTTAAGTGCTGACTCGCCTCTGCCAAGTTTGAATTCCTCTGAAACTCCAACACGTTTGCGTCGATAGGTCTTTGCGTTATCTTTTTAAACTTACTGGGAGGCCTCCCAGCAGGGGAACTTATCAGCCCCTGCTCTGTGTTTTTGTAGCTGATCGCTGTGCAGATTGACTTATTAGTTTTGACGGCTTTTGCGTATTTAGACTCTCAAACCTGGCAGAGAAGACTCGAAGCTGCTGCTCAGTGATCACCCACTTGGGTGAATAGTTTTGTAGTTGAAGTTTATATGCGCCAGGTTAGATTCAAGGGTTTTTTTTTTAACACAAAGATTAGTCACATTGCAATTTAACAGACCCTGTAAGACCAAAAAATTGGTGGCCTTAAATTAGTGGTTGACTTACTAAATTGACCAACACTTTCAGTGTCATTGTGACTTGACTTTAAACACAAGTTCAACTGGCAACGTGTCCTGTACCAGCTGGAGATGATCATGAGCTCTGTGAAGGAGCGGGCACAGAACATGGACGTAGGAACAGATGTGGGCCATCCAAGAGACGATGGAGGAGGCTGGACTGAAGAGGAGCTACAGCTGAACCAATGCAGCATCAAGAAACTGCCTGAATAAAAGAACACACAATGGTGGGTACAACAGGAGCGTCACTCATTATTTGGTGTTGTGCATTGGGAATGTTAACTGTAGATGTCTTGTCTCTACCCAGGTTGTTCTGGGTTTTTATGGACATCAGGTGTCTCCCCTGAGACAGTGGATGGCCCTGACATGTTGCCAGTTTATGCCCTGTTCAAAATTTAATTTGGCCATATGTTTGAGGATAGCTAATGTCAGCTTTAAGACCTAACACAACTAAACCCAACAAATCCCACAGAGCAAGCTTTTAATTGTAGCCAATCCATAAATTCTTAACTTTTTAAAAGCGTTGTGGTCATCACCATCCAAAATCTTGGATCTTTAACCCATAGATTTCAGGGTTAAATGCTGACTCATCTCTGCCAAGTTTGAATCCCTCTGAAGCTGGAGTAGAATAGTGTGTATTCAGTTTTCTAGTACCATGGGAGGCCTCCCAGCAGGGGAATTTATCCCACCCCTGCTCTGCAGTTTTAGAGTAGTTGATTATTGCGCAGCTCTAAGGACTATTCCATCCGTATGTGTTGAGACAGGTTTCATATGTAGAGGAGTAAACCTGGCAGAGGTGACTCAAAGCAGCTGAGTGTCCAGTTTAGAAATTTTATCCTAGGGGTGACCACAACAGCACAACTACAAAAGTCCAGTTGAAAAAAAAAAAGCCTTTTTTTTTTTTTTTTTTTTTTTTTGGGCTTCAGCAACATTTGTCTGGGTGAATTGCAGGACTTGCACCCCCCCCCCCCCTTCACTGAACACTCAAAACTATGAGAAATCGGTACTGCCACCATGTGGGGAGCATGATCAGCACTCGGAGGATGCAGGAACAAACAAACTGGAGACTGAGGAGGTACCGCAGCCACAACAGAACGAACACCAGGATCGAACCATAAAACCCTAATGCGTTTTGAAACTTTGCTCACAAAACGGTGAGTATGAATTGCACATCTAGATATGATATGGGATTGAGGTTTTAAGAAACATTAACCACTTGCTTGTCCCTACACAGGTGGCTCCAGGGATCTGTGGACAAAGTGCTTTCAAGTCTCCAGCTGGGTCTGGGCTGGACGTGTTGCCTGTTCAACTTTTTTTTTTTTTTTTTTTTTTTTTTCACACAAATGTACAATAGCTTTATACATGGTCCATCAATTGGCAGTTTACTCCTCCACCTTCATGGTTTAAATATAAAGCCACAAAGTTGTTGCTGAGCATAGTTCTACTCATCACTTTCTAAATTTGTATATGGCATCACTAATTGACTTAAATGCTGACTCATCTCTGCCAAGTTTGAATCCCTCTGCGAAGCGAGAGTAAAATATAGTGAAAGCTGGTGCATTGACAGGCTTGTAGTAGTTTTCTAGTACAATGGGAGGCCTCCCAGCAGGGGAATTTATCCCACCCCTGTTTTTACAGTAGTAGACTGCACAGCTCTTATGACCGTGTCGCGGTATAGTTCGGATCGTTTGCATATATAGAGGAGCAAACCTGGCAGAGGCGACTCGAAGCAACTCGGTGAGCTTTAAATTAGAAGTTTCATCCTAGTGATGACCACAACAGAAGCCTTAGTCATGTTTTGAAAAAGAAATTTAACTTTTGTTTTGCATCAGCAACATTGTTTGGGTGATTTTTATTTAAAATAAAAAAAAAACTCCTGTTGAAAGAGCCATAATGCTAGTGAACAGCCCCTCTGGTAGATGGATTTAAAAAAAAAAATTTTTTTTAATTTTTTTTTTTTTTTGTTCCATTTGGAGCTTTTACTGCCACTGAGGTTCAATGGTTGTGTGCACAGAACTGTAGTATGAGAAGAAAATGACACACAAATACAAGCAATCGAATCAATCTGGCATCATGTTTGGCCCGGTCTCATCTGGAGTTTGATCCGCTCAAAGGACAACACGGTGGCTGCAAGAACTGCCTAAACCAATGGTGAGTATGAATTGCCTGAGTGTTATCATGCTTTAAATTATGTATATATATTTTGCATTTATAGATTTCTTGTACCTCGTTTCAGATCTGTGGACATGGGACCTCTGAGGTTCATAGCTGGTGCTGGGCTGAACACTTTTTGTTTCCTCTTGAGAATGATGGTGCTTTTAGCACATGGTTCATATGGCTGCCTTGGTTTTGTCCCCCACCACAATGCATCTTCTAATTATAAAGCCTTAGTTGTGCTGTCACTCATCACATCCTAAATCTTATATAGAATCACTGTTAAATGGCTTTGACCTGTAGATTTCAGGGTTAAATGCTGACTCATCTCTGCCAAGTTTGAATTCTCCTCAAAGAGTAAAATCAGGTAGTAAAAGTTAGCAAGTCTATGTTCAGTTTTCTAGTGCAATGGGAGGCCTCCCAGCAGGGGAATGTATCCTACCCCTGTTTTTACAGTAGTCTATTGCTGCAAGGATAGTTTTCATCGCTGTATTGTTAGGTAGGACTGCGTTCGTGTAGAGGAGCAAACCTGGCAGAAATGACTCTAAGCTGCTGAGTGAGCATGAAAATGTTCTGCTCCTTAATGATAACAGCACAACTATCCAAGCCTAGTTTCCACAACTGACTTCAAAGTGGTCTGAGAAATGGAAATGACATTCAGTTGAAACTCAAAGATTTTACAAAACTGGCAACATGTTCAGCCTTGTACCAGAATGTGGTCAGAAACAAGCATGAAGACAACGCATTGGATTCAGGAAGGAGCCTGAAGAGGCAGAGCAGCCACTCGACGGTGACGTCTCAAGCACAAGACTCTGGCCACAAAATGGTGATTATGACATCAGTCTGTGTGGTGGGGCTTAGGTTTTGTGTTTTTTAAATATATATTATATAAAGGCATTAACTTTTCTTTTTTTTTTTTCTCTCTTTCCAACCAGGTTCTTCTGAGGCCTGTGGATAAAAGCATCTTCACAACTTTATTTCAGGATTATGAACTTATCACCCAACAATTTTTATTTATTTATTTTTTTGTCTAAGACAAACTTATTTTTGGACTGTATATGTAAATTGAATCGAAGGAATTGTATCACTTGTCTTAATCGGGTGTTTAATGTCTGTAGATGTAAACCTGTATTGGCACTTCTCCCTGACTGTCAGAGGTGATTATCTGTTTGGTGTATTGCTGTGAGGATTTGTTGCATTTAACCTTCAAAGACTAACCGAAAAGTTTGAAATTATACAATTAAACATTATGTCCAGAATGTAAAATTGTGTCCTCTGCTCTCTGCAGATAAGTAAAGGCGAGTACTTGTATGTATAAGTATTTGTTCTCCATTCTCAAGTCTTCCCATACTGCCACCTACTGTGTAGACTGGGAAAAAAGTGTTTGTAGAGCTTCTCACTTTACTTTAACCAGTGTCTCTCTAGCACAGTAATACACAGTCCTCTGGCTTTAAGGTATAGTTAGCAGCACGACGTATCTGAAAACTGTCATCTCTACTGGCTTCTAAACGGCCTCTGACACTGCTGGCGTCAGAGTAGCTTCGCCCCATCCATTCAAGTCCTTTTCCTGCCAGTTGTCTGATCCAGGCTGCAGGTTTTGTCTGTTTAGAGTTGCTGTTTTGCTGGAGGAGTCCATGTTGATACTGATCTAACCCTGATCCAATGTGTGCGAGAGCTGCTAACCGAATAAGAGACCTGACAGGCGATGGTCAGACGTTGACCTGGCTGCACAGTTGCGGAGTCAGATGTTCATACTTCACACCTGTGGAGAAAACGTGTTAGTGTGAACAGTCAGTGTGTTGTGCTCATACGGTCAGTGTCTGAGACTCACAGTATCCAGCAGCAGAGCTAAAGAGAACATGTTTGGTGTTGGAGGTGATCTGATGGAGCTTCTCTGCTTCAGCTGCAGCTCATGTGATGCCAGGTCTTTATAGAGACTCACTTTGCATAGAGGAAATGTGAGTGGTTGTAAGAGTGGGATCTCAAGCTTTAGTCTGGATGTTTTTGCAGGACACTACACTAACACTAGTGAACAAACAGTTGACTAGTATAATACCTGTGCGGTTTATTTAACTATTAAAACGTACTTAATATTTTTTCATTATGCTTTATTTTGAAATTTAAGACTTAATTTGTTCTGGACCTATACAACCCTATTTTATCCACTTTTTTTCTTAAGGTACTCTTAAGAACGTTTTAAACTCTCAAGCTACAGTTGGCAGTTATTGGGAATACATTCAGCATAAAGCATTCAGTGCATTTTCTTCTGGAAATGCTTTTCTCGTGTCCTTCTGGTTCCTCTGTACAGCGCTGCCTCTGCTGGTCGGTCTGCTCCAGTGCCGCATCAGGACGCTGACGTCCCAGTGCTTTTAACTAGACGTAGATCAAGACTTATTGTTCTATGGCAACTATCCATATAATACTATAGAAACGGATCGTGCACAGACATTAAAATAGTTTGTGAAAGCTCCGACGTTTATCGCTACGTTATTTGTCGCCTGGTACCGGAAGTAATCGGAACGGACAGTGGAGCTGCATCACGATGGGGATCACCAAGCTGGCAGATCTGATCCGCTCTGATGCTCCGGATGCCATTTCTCACAAAGAAATCCAGGACTACTCCGGTAATGCCCCAGAGCAGCCAGCTGTCGCGCGTTTAGCAGCGCAGGTTGTTAATTGCTATGTTGAACAGCTGGGGCTAACGCTAGCATACCTGATCACCAGCTGAGCTACGGTAGCCTCAAAACGCAAACATCAGGAGGCGTTTAATCACCTCTTCTAAAGCACGAGAAACCAACTTTAAAAAGTCGTATCAAGGTCAAAGTTTTCTCTGTTACACGCTTCCCGTGGGTCACTTGTCAATGAGAAAGTTCAGATTTAACATCTGAATGTGCTTAAAATAAAACCTACAGTGAGAACTAGGCCTTGGAGTGATGACGTTTCTATCATTTGATGCTGGGTTCAACAGGTAAAGTCATTGCGCTGGATACCTCGATAGTGGTGAACCAGTTCCGTGCTGTGACTCCTAATCTGAGGTGAGCTCCCCCCTTGGTGTTGTGCATTACACTGCATTACTGTTTCCACTATCAAGCATCATATGCCTATAAAGTCACGCAGTGTAACACAACTAAACCATACAGTTACTATGCGTGTAATACTTTGTGTGGAGACCTGTCAGTCCTGTCTGTGATCTTCTCTTTAGTCCTCTGACAGGTCTCCTCTTCCGCACTCTCACTTTCCTCGAACATGACATAAAGCCAGTGTTTGTGTTTGACGGAAAGCCTCCTGGGGAAAAGTCAGCTGTTGTAAGTGACACCTCAAGTCTCTGTATTTGACTCTACTAATGATCATCCTGGTGCATCTGACAGATCCATAGAGTAGTGAAAAATGTTCCCTCGTGTGGCGATAGAACAGGCAGTAATATCTGTAGTGTCACACAGATGTTTGTGACCCGCACTGACTGGAGTCCCTGCTTTTCCTACAGCTTCAGAAGCGAGCAGAGTCGATGGGCTTCACCAACCATACGGGCATAGGTACATCTACGTATTAACATGTATACATTTGGAGCTTTTGAGTTTTCCTTGTTTGTCTAAAATATGCTACGTATTAAATGTTCTCTGTCCAGCTTCTTCACAGACCAAAGACTGTTTTCAACTCCTGAAGTTCTTGGGTGTACCTGTCATACAGGTACATGACATATTTTTATTAATCATTAATTATCCTCACTCACACCCTTGTCATTTTTTATCTCCCACCCGTCTTTGTCTGCCTCAGGCTCCAGGGGACGCTGAGGCACTGTGCGCCCGACTTGTGAGAGAGGGGAGCGTGGATGCAGTGGCGTCAGAGGACATGGACACGCTGCCGTTTGGAGGCACTATCCTTATTCGCCAGCTGAATGCCAAGAGGAACAGGTGGGAATTGTTTGCTGCTTCAAAAGTTGTGTTATTACAATAGAGATATTTTTCAAAATGTCCAAAAATTGTGATGTCATTACATCATGATGTAATCTCAGTTGTTTATCAGCCATGATGAGCTTATAGAAATATTTATTTTACTGTCAAATGTGAAAGCTTGTACTTTTTATTTATTCATTGATTTACAATACATTTTTCAAGCTTAACTAACTGATCTATGCTCTTCTTTTTCATCACAGTGAGATAACTGAATATTCTTTGCCCAAACTATTAACTAAACTGGGTATTAATCGTGAACAGGTGAGGCTTCATTTCACTATTTCTAATTATATATATATATTTTTATTTAATAGTTAATAATATTACAATGTGGAAATAATACGTACAATTATTCCGTCCGCTTTCTTTCTTTTGCAACTTTCCTTCACCAGTTTGTTGACCTGTGCATTTTGTTGGGCTGTGATTACTGTGAAAAAATAACTGGACTGGGCCCTAAAAAATCACTCAAGCTGATCCAGAAGCACCAAACTATTGAGGATGTGGTTTTGCATATCAACAGACAGGTACAACCAGGGATGGTTAGTGATCTGTATGTTGCTTTGCGGATGGGTGCTAAAATGATGCTGTTGTCCGTCTGTCTGTCAGACCCACCGTGTGCCAAAGTTGTGGAAGTACAGAGAAGCACGGAAGATATTCTTGGAGGCACCACAAATGGAAGCTCCTGAGCTCATCTGGTCTGAGCCAGATGAAGAAGCCTTGGTGAAATTCCTCTGTCACAACCACAGAATTAAGTGTGTGTTCACCAAGACTCTAGTTTGCTTCTATATCATTTGCTTCTGTGTCTCAGAGATGGTTTTGAACGGTTTCATCTTGCTTTACTTTTAGGGAGGACAGAGTTCGCCATCGGATGAAGAATTTTCGTCAGATGCGGGAGAAGCGGAAACAGGAAAGGGCAGCAGGACGCAGCACACAAACTCAAATTGATGACTACTTTAGAGTTACCAGAAAAAGGCATCAGGTGAATGCAACAGTCATTTACTAAAATATTTTGGAAATTAATGCATCTTTAAAGTTGAATTGATTTTGAATTTGATTAATTTGGGGAAATTCTATAATAATGAAATTTTGTATTAAACTTATTAAACTATTATGCAGGAAAATCACTATAACTGTATTTTTGATACCAAAACGTTTTTTCTGTTTTGTGTTTCCTCCTCTAGCCCATGGAAGCTACAGAATCTTTAAGCAGTGAGAAAAAGAGGGCAAAGTCAAAATAAGCCCACAACACCTGCCAATTGTTGTCTCCTATATCACTGTGGGAAGGAAGTTGTTTACAGCTCAGTCTGTTAGTTTAAAGAAATTATGAAAATGTGTTGACAGACATTTTGAAGTTCTGCCATGAGATGATTTAGAAATCATCTCAGTATGTATACCCTGCATATTCCCTGAGCTGGAGAGAAATTCTTCAGTGCAGCCATGTTGATCATCCATGTCATTGTATAAATGGCATTCAGATTTTTATATGGCACAAATAATGATTAACAGTACGTAACAAATCATGGTTTTGTTAAGCCAGTCCAAGTGCCTTTTCATTGTCCACCTAGTTTAGAAGAAGCCAGAACCATCTTGTAAGACACAGACTTCGAGTATTTGGGCATTGGAGCACAAACCACCCAGCAGTTTCATGCAAAGCCATGAAGAAAAGCAGAGCAGGCAGCGAAGGGCTATGAAAGAGCACAGTGTGATCCCTGTCAGGGAGGCTGCTCCCGCCGCCAAAACTGGAGACGGCGGATGTCTCATCGCTAGATATTCAGTGAGCACCTGTTGTGCCAAGGATGCCAAGGCTGGGGCCAAAGACTTGAATATTAATTCATGTACCGATAGCAAGATCTTAAGATCTGGTAGAGAAAGTTATTTTCCAAATCCAACAAATGTACAATTATGTTGCGCTGCACGTTTAATGTTGTGTTTATACATTAAAATAATTGTGCGTTCATTTGTTTGTGTCGCGTTTTCTCGAGCCAGTCGCTGCAGACTGTTCCCAAACACTGTGATTTCACCGCGTCGCTGTTTTGTTCGAAGCGCAGGACGAGCCTACAGGCCGGCAGGGGGCGCCGCTGCTCGCCCTGCCGGCGTGTGCGTCCCCCTTGTTCCGTGTAGAAGAAGCGGCGCGTCAGTCGCCCAGTCTCCGCCAGCCCTCAGCAAGGTGCCTGCTGGTCCCCGCCGCCACACTGAAGACACCCGCCCTGCCCCGGGTCCCCTCGACCAGAACGTCTGCCCCGGCGATACCAGCCCGCTGCCTCCGACCATGGCGACGAGTGCGAAGCGAAAGCAGGAGGAGACTCATCTGAAGATGCTCCGGGAAATGACTAGCCTGCCCGCGAATAGGAAATGCTTCGACTGCGACCAGCGCGGCCCGACCTATGTCAACATGACAGTGGGCTCCTTCGTCTGCACCACCTGCTCCGGGATCTTGTGAGTGTCTCTGGGTGAACGTGTTCCTTACTGCCAGCACGTCCCGCCAGGCGACGACCAGGCGCCGCTGCTGGCTGCGCGTTGGTGCGGTCCGTTAGCTCGTTAGCTAACGTAGCGTTAAAGTGAGGACAGGTAACGTTGGCGCTGCCCTCGGTTCAGCCCGAGGCCGTGGAGCTGGGCTGGGCTGGGATGGGATGGGCAGCGCCGCTTAGCCCAGTGTGATAAGACGTGGTGTGGTACAGTCATTAGTCCGACTGGGAGGGTTAGACCCGCTGACACCAAGATTAGCACCAGCCTAACTTTAGGATCAGATACATGACAGTGTTGTGAAAACAGCCCGTCACAGATACTTCTCCTCCGGCTGAACCTCGGCTGGACACACGCCTCCAGATAAAGCAGGGTGGGTCGGTCTCCGCTGAGGAAGCAGCTGGATCAAGAAGTGGGGCAGTGGGTCGTCCGCCGGCTGATGCCTGACGAAACCTCCTTCCTCCCTGTTAGCAAATCATAACCAGAATTTAGGCAACGAACCCGATTTATGCAATCTCATCACTGCCTGCATGCACTTAGACGCTTACACAGAAAATATTTTTGCTTGTTTTGCTGCCAGGAAGTTATAACATAACAGCTGTGTCAGAACAGATTTCTGTCCAGTTCAGCCTGTGAGCTGTAACTGAAGGCCAGTAGCCCGGAGCTGCACTTTGCATTGGATTCTCTATTTTTATACAATCACCAGTTTAGGCATAGAAATCGAATCCATTAAATGATTTCTTGGCCCTAAAGGTGTTGACGTGAATAACATTTTTTTCTCAAGGTTGTTTTACAACTGTTTGTTAATTTTTTTTGTCTCTGGTGTCTTTATAAACATCGTAAGTGTTTTTATGATGAAAGCTTTTGTGACCTCTAGCCTGTGTAACACGTGTGTCACAGTAAACACGGGACATGCGTACAAATACACAAAATACTTAAATTTAGCTTAGAGGTGCGTCCGTGTAGGTTTTATTTTAAGCAAGGACACATGAAACATTCATCTGTAGTCAAAGGGGTTTGGGTCATCATGTACAGCAGCTGAAACTAACTATCAGCTGTTCACACAACCAGAAACTCCACTGTCTTGTAGATCTCACAGTACAGACCTCTTAATGTTTCTTGTCATTATAAGCTCTTCCAAATGTTCATATTTGTGCTCATTTGTTACAAACGTAGGAGGCTGTGCACATTTTCACCCTGAGAAGAAGACGGAACGTGACATCTGTAGTTGGAGTCTTGTTTGCTTTTCATGGGACGTGAGCAGCATCGGGTTGCATCCTGCTTCTCTTGTTTTTTAGCTAACGTATCCCTCCTCCACCCACAGACGAGGGCTGAACCCCCCACACAGAGTGAAGTCCATCTCTATGACCACATTCACACAGCAGGAAATTGAGTTCCTACAGAAACACAGCAACGAGGTATCCCACACACAACTCACAACCCGGCTCCACATTTCACATTCGAACTTTTACAGCCATGTGTGTCTGTCTTGTTTTGCTGCTGGGATCTTGACATTTGTCTGCGCTTTGCTTAGTCGACTTTACTGGCATTCCTCTCTCCTGATTTTTTTTTTTTTCCTCCTGTTTCTGACTCAACCCCTCCCCCCTTCTCTTTTTTTCCTCACCTCTGTCCTGGCTTTGCCAAAAAACCCCATCCCCACCCCAATCCTGTGCTTACCTCCCACACCCCTCATTCCTCTGCCCCCCTGTAGGTCTGTAAACACATCTGGTTGGGCCTCTATGACGACAGGACATCAGTCGTTCCAGATTTCAGAGAACCACAGAAAGTAAAGGAGTTTCTTCAGGAAAAATATGAAAAGAAAAGATGGTAACATTTTGTGTTATGTATTTAATACATTTTGACATAAGTGAAAGTTGTTCTTAGATCAAGTCAGGGTCAAACGCTCATCACCGTTATGCCATTTCTTGACCCAGGGGTTACTCATTGTATAAATAGATAAATTGTTGATTTAGGCAACTTGTTTTAGGTTCTGGAGGTCACTTAGTATTGCTACTACTGTAGTTACATGGGAACATGTAACAAGCAAAGGGTAACGGTGCTGGAAGTGCTTCCTCTGCCAAAATCCAATTAGCAGTTTTGGGCTTGGTTAACCATAGGTTTCAGTTTGATAGCATGTTCTTCATTGTCTAGGACACCAGTCTCTTTTCCTTCTTTTACTACAGTGTTGGTATAAGGAAAACATCACTTTCAAATGCTACCATGTATGAAAAAGTTTCAGGTTTTGCTCAGACTAAAACATAATTAACTAAAATTTAGTTTTAAGTAAGCCTTCATTCAAAATGCCATTCTTGTTTGTTACCACAGGATTTGTAATATGTTCGCACTGTGCTGCAGAAAGCTGTATGTGTTAGGGCTTAATGTGCCTCTACGCTTGTGTTGGTGCTCTTTCCTAAACGTGTAGGTATGTTCCTCCAGACCAGGCAAGGGCAGTAGCAAGTGTTCAGGCATCTGTCTCTGGCTCCTCAGCCAGCAGCACTGGCAGTACCCCAGAGGTCCAACCCCTCAAAAGCCTGCAACTCAACAAGACCCCACTGCGACAGGTAACCGAAATCTACATTTCTACTTGTGTATAATCGCTTGGCAGGCTTCGAGTTCAGTGTAACCGCTCTTCCCACTGATCACAGCCGCTCATTGTACACCAAGCCTCATTTTCTCCTCTTTAAATATCACCTTAGTCAAGGCAATTATAGAAGCTGCTTTTTTTTTTTTCTTCTCCTGCTGCTAGTCTCCAGGGCTGGTTCGCTCCCAGGCTCACAGCGCTGCTCTAGAGAAGAAGTTTGACTTGCTCTCTGACCTGGGAGGAGACATCTTTGCTGCTCCACCCACCCAGAATGCCAGCACCACCAACTTTGCCAACTTTGCACATTTTCCAAGCCAGTCAGGTAAGTTATGGTCTACTAAAAATACTGAAACATTGTGATATTCAGCAGTGTATGTTTGTCATCACACCATGCATTGCCCTTCCATGGTTTGTTTTGATTTTCCCTTATTTATTGCTGCAGCACCTCAGGGTAATTCACATACCAACTTTGCCAACTTTGAGGCATTTGGCAACACTACAATTCCATCCCATCAGAGCACATCACCCCCTTCAAAGTCCTTTTCATCAGGTACCCCCTTCCCAACCATTGTTCATCTATTTCACACTCACCTTTCCTTCAATATTGTTTTATTAAAGTCATTTCCTACCTCCAGTGCAGCAGCGATGCTCTACATATACTCACTGTTCACTGGACATCACTACTGCTTGATGCAAGCACATTAGCCTGAGTCACATTTTCACATTGTAACTTATTTGAGAACGTGTAAGACGTGCTTGGTGTCTGCTGCGTTTGAAATGCATTCTTTCAGCTTTGAGTTTGCCATTAGAAAGCCTGTTGTTTGTTTTAATGTGCCGAGTTCCTTTGTGAAACATAGTTATTTCTTTCTTTTTTCTATATTTGGGGGTCCCTAATCTTTGATTAAATATATGGTTTTAATTATTTAAAGGGGGAGGTGTGCCAATCCCGTCAATGTCTAGCGCTGTCCCCACCCAGTCCCAGACAGGGACCTGCAGAGAAGACCGTTATGCTGCTCTAGCTGAGTTAGACAACGAGCTCAGCTCTTCTGCATCCACAGGCAGCAATGTGCAAGGGTGAGAGACAGCTGACATGGCAATCAACTGCTAATGAATGTAGACTAGGAATAGTTAAATGTCTACACAAGGTTCCTCTACACACTCGGAAACACTGTATGAATACTAGATCAATTTGATTAAGCGTGTGTTGTTGACGTTGTGTAGCTGATCGTGTTTCCTAGACATGATGAGCATGGAGTGCATATGTTTAAATCCCAATCAACGTCTAAATTTTCTTCTTGAGTCCCGTTAATGTTTATTGATAATGTTTAATTAACATAGAAACCTTTTATTTGGGCATTTCTTTAAGGAATATATTTGGACCAGTCCTTGGCTCCTCGCCAGCCCAGAATCCCTCTGTGTTAGCGAACATGCAGCCAGGCTTTGGAGGTAGGAATTGACATTCTAGCTACATTGACAGACTGAAGATGTGTTGTCACATTTTCATATGTAGCTTGAAGACTTGTTCCCTAACGTATTCCCTGTCGCTTTCATTTAGCCGTCCCATCCACAAATCCCTTTGTTGCCGCAGCTGTTGCTCCGGAGATGGCTACCAACCCTTTCCAGACCAATGGCAGAGCTCCAGCTGCAGGTGTGTGTCCATTTAAAGCTGTGAATTCAATAAGAAATGGTTTTACTTAGACATTTGTGCTAGTTTGATGTAACCCAGTTACACTGCCAAGTAGCTGCTTCGTTATTATTTTTAAGTATCTAGAATGTACTCGTCCTTGTGTGTGTGTGCGCTTGTGTGTGTGTTTGTCTGTGTGTGTGTGTGTGTGCGTGTGCACATTCACTGTACACACATGCTGTGTGTATCTCATAGCCTCGTTTGGTACAGGCTCTATGAGCATGCCCGCCGGCTTTGGGAATGCGTCTTCCTACTGCCTCCCGACCAGTTTCAGCGGAAACTTCCAGCAGCAATTCCCTGGCCAGGCCCCCATCCCTTACACTCAACCTGGGGCCTACCACCCTCAGTCTAATGGTTAGTGGCCTCCCATCCCCTTGTCCTCTCGCCCTCTCCCACCTGTGCAGGACCTGTTACATCATCTGCCTTTTTGCTGGCATACAGTTGACTTATTTTGTTATCTCAGTGATGGTTCTACCTCTGCACCTGAAACTGAGTTTAAGTTCGTATGCAGCAAATAAAGTGTAGAATGTCAGTGGCAGCTACTGCACAGTAATAAAAGGTTGCATTTAGGGTTTCAAAGCTGAGTATTAGAAACACAGTGAACATGCATGATTAATTTACGAGGCTCTGTTTACCCCTGAATGCAATCTAACACGCTGGGGCTTGGCTCATACTGCAATTAAGTTGCAACATTTAAATTGTTGTACATGAACAATTTATGTCTGACTGAGTAGTTGATAAGTGGATGTAGCTCTAAAAAGAAAAAATCAATACAATCTCTTACTACACATTATTTAATTGTGAGAGACAGCAGACTTTACCTTCTTAACCCCTCAGGCCCTGCATTCCCAGTCTATGGTCAGAACAAGCCCTCCATGACACCCTTTGGGCAGCCCATGGCTGGCCCTGGCATGTCCAATAACCCATTCATGGTGAGGAGCATGAACTGTTTACCTTTTTTTCTATTGTCGATTTGTGATTCATTTTACTGAAAAGATTTGCGTTGTATTTCTAACACAGGGATGTTTTCTACTTGTGTCTTGAATCATGATGCCTTTGTTATTTCAGGCGGGAGCTCCAGCCGGGCCATTCCCTTCAGGGGGTTCATCCACCAACCCTTTCCTGTAGCACAGCTCCGGGTCCTCGCCAGCAGAGGGCAGCATGCAGCACATATTCACACACGTTCAGTCACGCAATTAGTGGCAGTACATTTCTTTAAAAAAAGAAGACTTGCTTTTTTCCATAAAAAGTTTACAACACTATGAAGGAGGATAACGGACTATACTGAAGACTAAGGGACTCTTATAAGGGGAAAATATGCTGTTTGGACTATATACAGTACATTATATGCTTTTTAATTTTTGTTTATAACTGTAAGCTCTGTGCATATCATCATTTGTAATCACAATTAAGTATATGTTATGTATAACAAGGACCGAATTAACTTGGGTGAGTATGCACACACCTTATGCAGAACAACCACTATAAACTATCTATGTCAGTAAGGTTATACACTTTTGAAACTTATTAACAGGGTTCCATCCAAATATATATGATGCAGGTATTTTATTTTAATTTCAAAGGGAATTATATTCTTTTAGTTTAATTGCTACCATATTTGCACTAAGGTGCAAAGTGTCCTTTATGAACGTGCCGATACATAGCGGCTGTTCTTTTAAATATATGTGGGTGAAGTTGTGAAACAATGAGTAAGGGCAGTCGAAGTGTTCGAAATAAGAGGCCAGCGTACTCGGAGGCTGCCAGGTAAAGGGACAGGCTTGTCTGCAAGAGCACAAATGGAAAAGAAAAGTACACCTGAGTGCTTCTTTGTCCTGCTACCTTACTCACTTGTTTTAGGATGTTATCATTAGGGTCTCTCCTGATGGTTTAAGATATTGTCTATATTTTATGAATAATACAGCTTTATAGAAGGAAAGTACAACATTTATAATTTTATGTTTCGTTCGCCACTTCTTGAGAAGAAATGCTGAGCTCCCTTTAGTTTGCTTTAATATAACACAAAATATAAAAATTCAAAATTTATGACATAAGTTGTGCCATCAGTGACTAACAATTTGACAATTCATTGTTACTTGTCTTTACAATAGGTAAGAACATGTGTACATATATAAATATATATATATAAATAAATTAAAAGATTTTTAACTACTATTTTGAGTTTTTGTTACTGTTCTAGCGTCAAAACTGTCCTTTTTAGTGGCATCTCTCTCCTCGTTAGCTCCTATTAGTCCTATTCTTCAGTTCTATTCAGCATCTTCTCCACAACCTTTATGATCGACGTCACCGACATAAACGTCATAGGAAACTACAGAAAGTATGACATCAACTTTACTCATCGGAACGACGAGATCCGGTTTCCATGACAACGGCCAAACGTTGACATGTCGTCTCTGCTGACAGAGCCGTTGTTTGAAATCTCAGGAAGCGGTCATCCACCCAATAATAACTTTTACAGCTTCTCTGTCACCAAGGCAGAAGTAAGTAGTGATTCCTGCGTTTGCTCGGGTCAAACCACAGACTTTTATCCATCTGACGAGCCAAAGGTTACGAGAGCTCGCTAGCTTCACAAGCTAACTAACTAATGTTAGCAAAGACTAAAAACTAGAAGGCTTCAACACTAGTTGTTATATAGGTTCAACAGGAAAACTAACCTAGCTAATTAAATGACATCAAGATATGCTGACTGGCATCAAATAAACGAGTAATACGCCATAAAAAAATCAGTTTAATAGATCAAATTGAGATTGTTGTTAAACTAGGTCAGCATAGTTGCTAACTAGCTAACTGACTAGACGCTAGCTCTAATGTTATCCTAAAGAACGTTTTTTCTCATATATATTTGTTAAAATATTTCCAAAATAAATGTCGTTTCCAGGTCATATGGAGATGGTGGAAGATCTCTCCGAGATTTGTGGACAGGTCATCCAAGCCCGGGCAGCTGAAGGAGTCTCACCAGGACTTCCTACGTGACCCTGAATTACAGAGTAATGACTTCTTTTTCAGGGCTGTGTCTGTGGATCACAGCACATAGTTATTAGACGGACCGGCTCCGTACTATTCTGTACGTACGTTAGCCGTGGATCAGCATTCGGCTTTTAGTCTGGTGAATATTCTATGCCAGATCAAGCATGTGACTTAAACTAGTGCGTTTCTTCTCAGGAGATGTCAGCATGGTTTTTGGCTTCCAAGTCTTGCAGTACACTAAGGCTCTGTGCCGCGGCCATTATGACTACCTGCAGCGCCTGCCTGACTCCTTACTGCTGCGGATAATTAATTATCTAGAACTAGAGCATGTGGGTCAGCTTGAAAGAACATCGCACAAGTTTAGGCAGGTGAGTTCTAGAATTTTTGAACAATATACTGTCCCCTAAATTAAGAAACCCTGAGGTTACTACTTCATGAGACCTGTTGCTACTGTGAATACATCATTATAAATGATTCATTAGTTGGGATTATCCTGTTATATATATTTATAATGTATATAGATCTAAAACATCAGCTCAAAGGTTGGTTATGGTCTCGTCTGCTCCTCAGCTATGTGGGTCAGAGGAGTTTTGGGAGCGGGCAGTGCGCCAGCGCTGCAACACAGTTTCGGCTGATGTGGCTGCCTTGGCACTTGAGGTTGGCTGGCGCAGCATCTTCTTCACCCACAAGATACAGCTGCAGAAGTTGATCAGCCGTAGGAAGCTGAAGTCTCACCCTGGCGTCGTCCCTGAACTGAGCCTTGGCACTGACAGCAGCTCTCACTGTGATGTATACACTGAGCAAAATCCTGAACAAGGGAGCGTGTCTAAATCCTAGCGAGTCTTTGCCTGAGTGGTAATTGGAGCTATTAACGACACAGATTGTGGATTGTCTGACGCCCATGTGCTCATTTTCAGAATCAGTATTGTTTGCCTGCTCTGCATGATCGTTAAGTAGACGTTCTTTTATATAGCTTTGATGAGATTCTGAGGCTTAAAACACATTCTACATTCAATATATTCTATATTGAACTCTTACTTACAATGTATTGGGAGAAAGCCATTGATTTAAAATGTAAGCAATGACCGTGAACGTTTTTGCCATAAACATCCCAGGATCAGGTGGGGAAATGCATTTGTAACTGAGCTAAACATCAAGACGTTGACTTTAGGGATTAACTAGAAGGGAATAGCTGCCACCTGTGCTACTGGCTCACACTCCTCTGGCTCAGCCTTGTGATCAGGAAACATATCTGCACAGTTTAGAAATTCCTTAAATGTTTCACATGCTTCAGAAAATGTCTCCAGCAGGGGAGGCGTTTTTAAACATGTAGTAGTCAAGACTTGCCAGATGGATAAGTGATTCCACAAGGCAATTGCTAGCATATGTGTTATGTGCTGCTTCACCCAAGTTTTCATATCTCCGGCTCTTTTACAGAATGAGCATCGAAATTGGGACATTTCACTGTAACGTGATTTGATCTATTGAACATAGGTGACAGCCTTTCTTCCCATAAGAAGCAGTCAACACAGGAACTGTTACTGCTAACTGTAAAAGCCACCTATGTCCTCAAATTGTGCTTAAACCTCTGGACCTGAGCCAACCTTGGAGCTTTAGGTGATCACTATCCTTCAGGCAACACTGTAACGAACCCACATTATGTTTTTGACCTGTACTTGACTCAGTTGTTTGAGAGTTGCTTGGCGAGAAGGTATTTAACAGGCTTGTTGGCATTTTACTGCTGTTTTTCACTTTGTGGCATGGCCTCTGTATTTCACCTCTTAACGTCTTCCTCAAACGTCCCCACAAAGCTTCTGTCATCACATGTTGTCTTTTCCAGCTGCCACCAGTGGTCACAGAACACACCTGGATAACAAGAAACACCTGCCAGAGTACACTTATATTCTTGCCCGGCCTGTTCTGCGTATAGCTCGTTAAAAAAAATTATAAACTGAATTTGTTTTTGCATCACTCTGCTGTATTTAATGCTTGCGATCCACTGCCGTCAGAAAGCCTGAGAAAGTCCATAATAGGATGGAGCTAGACCACGTAAAGACCACACAGTGAACCATGTGGGCCATGGGATGAGATGCTCTACTCATCTTAACCTTTACTCAGGCCAGGCTAATCCTCACAAAGTTTAAAGAGTAGGCTGTTCAGAGAGCAAACATCCTAATCAGAAAAGATCTTCTTGAATATTCAACATCTCCATATTGTCACTAGTTACGGTATCGCCTACTACAATATCACTTTTTGATTTGTTTTGTTTCCGTTGGTACAAAGCTGATTCCATAGATGTGTCTGGATGAATACATTCCTTTGTGATGGTCCATTGGTGGCAGCGTCCACTAAAGTGAGTGGGAAACATAGACTGATGAGCTCTCAGCTTACCTCTTGCTACACTCCCTGACCCAGTAAAAGATGAAACCTTTTCATCCACTCAAGAGGCTTAAGTGCTTTGCTGACAGTATGATCCATTTACATGACTGACATATATAATATTTATGCATTCCCTACCAGGAAAATGGAAAATCAATCACTGCAGTCAGTTGTTACCCAAATTAGCATCTTTCTATGTTGAGAGTATTGTTGTTGACTCATTAGGTATTTTCACGTATGCATACATTTGACTACACAGATGAGCCTTTCATTTAATGCTCTCTGCTTGAGACCATTTGCGAGAGGATTAGCTAAAATGATCAGAGGTTTATTGTACTGAATTAGCCGACATTAACACAGGGCTACTGCCTGTTCATCACATTAGATGTATAAGCATTAACACCACCTGTCTAGCTTGAAGAACGTGGTGCCACACTGACATGTATATCAGTCTAATACCAAAATTGTAATAGTAGTAAAATGTTTTAGCTCAGTTGGAGAAATGCTTATGCTTCCTGTGTGTGTGACATCACAGTATCAGGTAGTAAATCCATCTCTGCATTATTGCCATAAAGCAGTTTAGATAACTCAAATACAAATAGTGGCCTAATGGATGTGAATGAACAGTAGTGTGGTGGTTAGTGCTGCCTCACTGCCACGGGGACGTGGGTTCAAATGCCCTGTTGTGGTGCAGAGTGTTTTCTCCCACTGTACAAAGACACCCAGTTAGGATTAGGGTTAAATGGTGAGTCTGAGTTGACCTTACGTGGGACTTGTCTCTATGTGCTGCTCCTGTGATGAACTCTACGTAGGTGGTCACTGATGAATCAGGGTAATGTATGAGAATGATAGTGCATAAAGATGAGGAGTAAGCTCCCTGTGTCTCCCAGGAAAGAGACGTGAAGTGTACTGTGGGTTCTGTGCCACAGCTTAGAGCCGTGGTTACATAACTATCTTCTCAAGGCTTTTCTTTGCAATAATTTAAAATATATAATTA
The DNA here is from genome assembly GCA_030770545.1 of Macropodus opercularis. Classification (NCBI taxonomy): domain Eukaryota; kingdom Metazoa; phylum Chordata; class Actinopteri; order Anabantiformes; family Osphronemidae; genus Macropodus; species Macropodus opercularis. Next base: position 7,081,951 of record CM061105.1, read on the forward strand.
CCCAAGCAAACCTTGCTGCATTACTCTGGCGTTCACAGTATCAAACATCCAAAAATGATAATGGCAGATTTTTTAATCTTACTATTTCTATGAAATGTTCTCCACCTTTTGTTTTAGTATTTAATACATATCAGCTGAAGATGTGGGACCACTGTTACAGACTTTGGAACACCAAGAACAAATATAAAGGGCTACAAAGCCTCTTAGGACAGAGCCCGCTTACGATTCCCTTTCCGTGCACAGCATCCTTGAATAGACCACACAAAGATCCTTAAGCCAAAATCCCTCCTTGGTATTTAATTCTAAATGAGTAATTACTGGGTGTGTCAGTGTGTCTTAGGTTTGCAGGTAGGCTGGGTGAAGAAGCTCATTTGGACACTGGCGTTGAAGCAAATTGACTTCACACAAATACATACATTCAGAGAGACAGAGCAGTGACTATAGAGGGACTCCTCAGGCAACCACTGAAGAACCCAGTCAGTTAGGGGGGACAGGCCACTTACAGCTGCCAAGATGTGTGACATGGGGGCACTGGATAACCTGGTGGCCAACACGGCCTACCTAAAAGCCCAGGGTGGCGATGACAAGGAGATGAAAAAACGGCGTCGCAGCTTGTCTCTTCCCAAACCTGAGCAATGTGCTGCCATGCGATCCTCCATCGAGAAGGACTTTACGCTGCTTTGTGAAAGGCAGCCTATAGGCAAAAAATTTTTCCGTCAGTTCCTGGAAAGCAATGCTGAATTCAAGCTTGCTGCTGAATTCCTGGATGAGCTGTATGACTGGGATCTGGCCGAAGGTGCCGCGAAAGACAAAGCACGCCAAAACATCATCAACAAATATTGCAAGGCCGACTCTAAGAGCTTCCTGAACTTTCTTACCGGAGAGGCTGCTGACAAATGCAAGTCTGTGACAGATGCCAACTTTGAGGAGGTGATGAAAAACAAAGTCCAGGATGGCGTAAGAGAGTTTCTGAAAGGGAAACCCTTCACAGATTACCAGGACAGTCCATTCTTTGATAAATTCCTCCAGTGGAAAGAATATGAGACACAACCCATCTCTGACAAATACTTCTATGAGTTCAGAACTTTGGGAAAAGGAGGATTTGGAGAGGTAAGCCTGCGAACACATCTACATATAACTACTTATAGGATAAGACGTGTGTGAGTAGACGTTAGCTCTAATGGAAATAATGTTTATTAACTCCCTTTTGTATAATGTATCATCAAAATAGCAAAATAATAAGCATTCAAAATTTCTTGCAATTGCAATGCTGTGGCCGTCAGTGGTAGTGGAAGTGATAAAGAGATGTAAACCTGAATAAACCCAAACACTGTGGGCAGTATGCGTTACTGCAGTAATAGTAAATTGTCAATAAAAAAAAGCAGTGCGGGATAAAATCATTTTTCATAACGCTCATCTGCTCTGAACCAAGGTATGAACGTGCTTGAAGAAAACTAACAGCTTTCTGTTGTCTCGCCACAAGTCAGGCTGACTGGGGCAGATGTTACGAGTGATATGCACTGTAAAAAAAACCAAAAAAAACACGAGGCCCAAGAATGAGTCCTCAAAGAACCTTGGTAACAAACATAAAGAAAGCTTGAATATGCAACCGAAGTGTTTAGTGAAAGTTTGATCAGATGTTTAAAATAATTTAGAGAAATACAAACACAGTAATAGTTGTAGTATAATTCAGTTATAAAACCCACAGAGGCCAATATGTCTGTTAAACACTTTTGTCTGACAGTGAATCAGATAACTGTGAATCAGATAAAATGCTCATAGTCATCATTGTCATAGTCAGACAACTGGTGATGAGTGGGCGAGTTTGACCAGATTTAGTTTCCTAATATTAATTAGTGTTAGGCTTCAGACAAGTATGTAGTCATAATATATAGACGATTATTTGATGTTTTATTTTTCATTTTCCTCATGCCTTCAAATAGAGGACTTTAACAGTGTTACTGTTACTTACTCTTACTTTCAGGTCTGATTTCTGTGGACAACTTGATCAAAATGGTTGTTTTTCCAGGTGTGTGCTGTTCAGGTGAAGAACACAGGCCAGATGTATGCCTGCAAGAAGTTGTGTAAAAAGCGGCTGAAGAAGAAGGGTGGTCAGAAGATGGCCCTGTTGGAGAAGAAGATCCTGGAGAAGGTCAACAGCCTGTTTCTGGTGAACCTGGCCTATGCTTATGACAACAAGACCCACCTGTGCCTTGTCATGACCCTGATGAACGGAGGAGACCTCAAGTATCACATTTACAACATAGGATATGATGGCAAGGGTGCAGACAAGGGCATCGAGATGAAGCGCATCATTCACTACACAGCGCAGATCGCCACCGGCCTCCTGCAGCTGCACGCCATGGACATCGTGTACCGTGATATGAAGCCAGAGAACGTGTTGTTGGACAGCCAAGGCCAGTGCCGGCTTTCAGATTTGGGTCTGGCCATAGAGATTCCTGCTGGAAAGACTGTCACCCAGATGGTGAGTAGATGTAAACAAACGATTTATATCCTGATGAAATGCAGCTTCCTGGACCTGATGAAGAAAGCTTTTCATTTCTTTTAAGCATGGAGCTCTTAACTAAAAGGTCATCATTTCAAAATTGGAATCTTAATTTTTTTTTTATCATGATCCAGATGAACAGGCAGAAATCTTCTTGTGGTATTTGAAGTTTAAATCAACAGTCTACATTTCTGGACAGCTTAAATGTGCCACGGGCCTCCCTGAATCCACTGTCATGACTGATTTAATGCTTTGTGTGATTCTAACTTGACATTTAACATCTAGTGTCTGTAAGTTTCTTGCACTGACTTTGTCTTCCTACAGACTTGGAGTCTGTACACATGACAAACAACATTACAGACCACATGATTGATAGCTTTAGCTTTGTGTAAAACCAGTGTGAGCTTCAGGACATAGGTCCAAACAAAATCACAAATTGACTGCTGCCATTTTCCTTCCCCTGTACTCACCAACCTGCCTGTACTAACTACTTTTCCAACACGGTTACTTCAGGACTCACTTGCAGTAGCAAAGAGTAAGCTCTTAGATCTATGAAAGTCCGGTAAGCTCATTATCCGGTACTCTGATGCTCCCGGCCAGCCAGAGTGACTGGGCTAACCTCCTACAGGCAAGGCTGGCTTTGGTTCTTTAATCTGCTTAGTGGGCATTACACAAGTCTGTCCCTGATCAGATTGACAGATCCAGGTAAAAACTTCAACTGCATACATTTTGAACATGCTAATTTGCAAACACGAGAACTGAAAAGTATGTGGATCAGTTCCTGGCGTGACACGAGATCGTGTTAATATGATGCTATGATGCTGTTCGAGGCCTGCGGGATCAACATAAAAGCCCTCGTCTCTCCAGAGTGTGCAGCTTCTTAATTTAATTTAGGAGAAGTTAAAAATAAAGCAAGAGCTCTTAACAGATTTTTCACACCAACTAACACTAGAGTGTGTGTTTGGATCAAGGCGTTTAAAGGACCTGCGTAAATCGTAGTATGTAAATCTATCCATATCTGTAGCCATCATGTCACACTTAGAGCACATGACAGACGCAGTGCGTAAAAACCTACATTGCTGTCATGTCATTTAGGTGATGCTATTTTTAAGTAGCTATAAAAAGACAGTTCTCATAGTATGTAACACCTTCTCTGCACTAACCTGCAGATCACCTGAAACAGGTTTTAACACCGGGTTCCTTTTGGATTTAGCTGCGAGAGCAGGTGCTCCCGGCTCTTTGCCAGTTTGCAGTGTGTGTGCATTCATTCTGCATTATTGGCATGGTTAAGCGTCTGGCTCTTACGTATTTCTGTTGGCAGCTACCGCATCCAGAAATGGACAGCCTTTATGTAAGAGGCTGGACAACTCTGTCAGTGTGTAGAGACACATAACTTTTGACAGGTCGCAGGCTTAGCATTAGCATTAAGCTCCTGGTCCGTGTTCGCAGGTGAGGTCATGCAGGGAGAGGGCGGGAGAGATGAGGAGAGCAGCAGGGAGAGAAAGGCCACGAGGTTTAATGAATGCACTGTAGCCTTTAAACCTTTTCTACTTCTGCTTGTTTCCTGCTGCTTTAATGAGTATTTTATGAGTCTTTTAGGCCATAAGTAAATTATCCAACCTGCAATATTCATGTACCATGTGCGTGTTTCGCTAAACGTCCCCTGCTTTCGTTCCTCTCCTGCTGTGTCTCTGTCTCCCAAAGGCTGGTACGGGAGCCTACATGGCCCCTGAGCTCCTGAATAAAACTCCATACAGGACATCGGTGGACTGGTGGGCCCTGGGCTGTAGCATCTACGAGATGGTGGCTGGCTACACACCTTTCAAAGGGCCTGAGATCAAGAAGGAGAAGGTGGAGAAAGAGGAGGTACAGCGTCGCATTATCAACGAGGAGCCCAAGTGGGAGCACAGGTGCTTTGATGCTGTTACCAAGGATCTCATCCAGCAGTTCCTCAAGAAGAAAATGGAGGAGCGCCTGGGCGTGAAGTAAGAGGTTCTCTGTGTGTAGCTACAGCAAAGTGTTGCATGCACCACAGCTTAAAAACGGCAATGTTTTGTCTCTTTGTTAGGAACAACATGGAAGATCCGAGGAAACACGAGTGGTTCAAGACCATCAACTTCCCCCGTCTGGAGGCGGGGCTTGTGGACCCTCCATGGACACCCAAGCCCAACGTCGTCTACGCCAAGGACACAGGCGACATTGCTGAGTTCTCAGACGTCAAGGGTATTGAGTTTGATGCCAAGGACGATAAATTCTTCAAGGAGTTTAGCACAGGTGCTGTGCCCATTCAGTGGCAGCAGGAGATGATTGACACTGGACTGTTTGACGAGCTCAATGACCCCAACAGGAAAGAGGGTGGCGGAGGTTTAGATGACGACAAGAAATCGGGCACATGTATAGTGCTGTGAATAGTTATTATTGTTGTGTTGTTGAATTTCTCGAGGTTGCAGAAAGTACATTCTTCTTCTGTTGAATGGATGATGGTGGGTTATGTATCTACTGCCGCTGATGGAAGGTTCTGTGTGAGATATGGAGGGAAAGATGATGCATCATCTCTCAGGTGCACAGCTTCTCCTGCAGGTATGATTATCTAACGCTGTAGAGGAGGAGTCATTTTTACTACATCTTCATTAAGGACTGTAGTGTTAGACGAGTAAGTGAAAGGCATGTGCGCCTGAAATAAGAAGTAATGAGAAACCATGTTTAAATCCCAATTGTCCATGAATCTATGTGCATTTTGTTTATGAATAACACTTTTTGGAGTAGAATGTCCAGCTTATTAAAACCATAGCATCTAGGTTTCAACTTAAAACAAGCTACAAACACATAGAAATGTAAACAAGGTCTTTTTGAAGCAGTTCGACCTAAGTATCTACTTGTAGACTGTGTAAGGTGACGTCTTTTCAGGGCATTTCCCAACCTGCCATGTCCTTCATTCGTTACCTTGTTTCTACAATGAAAAGTGCTTTTCACAACATGTGGCAGAGATACAGTAGCTGTGGATTTTCATTGTATATACTGTGACCCTGAACCTTATAGTTAAGGCTGGTCACTTACCTTCAGGTGGTTTTCCTTCCACCAGAGACTTTAGTTTTATAACAATTACTAAAGGCAGTTATTGTTTATGAAGAAATGTATTGATAATTATACCCAGAGAAGAAGATGATGTATAGAGGATAATTTAAGTTATAGAGGAATGAAAAATTCTCTTCACCCATGTTCATCCTCCACTGTTGGTGCTATGAGATTCAGCTTAGGGTAGATGTTTGCGTCAATGGCTGCGTACGGAGAAGGTGACTGTAGAGAGGTGGGGCCCTGAATTCCTGTAAGGGGAGTGTGGAGCCAGCCCCGAAACTGTCATTGTAATTAGTTTGAAAGAGCTGTGAATAACTGCAGCTCGTCAAATCCTGAAGACGATTGAAGTTGTTGTGGTCTTAACGGGCAGATTTGGTTTAGCTCAAAAGAAGTCTTCTTATTCTGATGACTTTGTTGTATTTAACTCGCCACAGTTTGGGTTTCATTTTTACCATTAATGTGACAAAAACATTACACGTCTTTGTAAAAATAAAATTGAATAAATATTACTATAGAAATGTCAAATTAAAAGCAGAAATGTTCTATGATGTTGAATCATTTGACTCAATTAAAACATGTCTTTTAAAATGTGTTTTGTTTTTTTGATCATGTACAGATCACGTCCACCACCACCAAAGCATGTTCTCCAGGCTAAATATAAGCACACAGCAAGTGCTGCTGAGGACTCTAGAGTAAAAGCTAAAAATATCAGCTGCATTAATCCCGTTCAGGATGCTGACTAGCGCCAGGCTGTTTCCAGGCTGCTGCAGTGTGGCAAGTTCAACTGTCAGCTGATAATGCGATAACCTGTGTTATCCCTGCTCCTCCTATGCTTAAATCAGTCCTAAAGACTACGAATGGTATTTTCAGAACAGCAGAAGACATAGAGTAACACACAAACACGGGTTTTATTAATTTCTATGTTCCTAAAACATGGGGAGGTGAAAACATCAGTTTGGATTTATTTTTGTCGCACTCAAGGACAGTAAGAGCTCATTAGACTTTAAGGTGGCTTTTTGCTCCAGCTAAACTCAGAGAGATTATCTCACACATAGCAGGGATGTGGGTACAGACTGTAGCTGACAGGGCCGCTGCAGCCTCAGGGAGGTTAGACGGATGGAGACGCTTTAAATTTAGAGCAGACAGGTGTGATAAGACGTCTTTTAATACAGACCTGATGGTTTAGATACACTGGGTGGAGGCTGCAGTTTGTGTGTCTGCCAACATTAACGTAACAACGTCTACCCGCATCAAACACCCGACGTAGATCACAAACCTAATAAAGTTTTAATCTGATTTCATTTATTAGCAGATATTCTGTGTGCTACGTGTTTATTGGATAAACAACCTACTGTGTGAGTGCTATCACTGCTACATGCATCCAAATTGATTTTTAATCAGCAAAATGCCGCATGATGCTGTACGTGGTTGGTAAACTCCTGACACAAACCACAGGGATATTGCGGCTGCTCAGTCCATGTTGGAGTCACACTGACTGGCAGCTTCATCCACTTGTCTTGTTTCTGGCTCCCTCATGTGGCAGCCGATTAAAACTGGCGAGTTAGTGGGAATATCTCAGATTCATGGTGAAACGTCAGTGGAAGGTGTAAAGGTTTCTCTGCACTGCGCTTCACGAGCCACACAACAACAAAAACAGGTTTCAAATTCTTGTGTATTATACAATATAGTTTCTTCAGAGACTGTTGGTATTTAAGCACATTTTCAAACTGAATGTCTGGAGTTAAAAGTCTTACTACTAGTTCCTAACTACAAAGCCTTATGTACATGTTCAGTGTACACGTTTTTTTAAGACTAAACCAACAGTTTCTAAACCTTTGAGCATGTGACCAAACACGACAAAGCAGCATCTACTGTGTTTCAAGCACAGGTGAAATTATTAATTATTTTAGAATAAAAAAAACAACGTATTTATGCCAAACAGCACAAACAAAATGAAGCTATAATGTTGACAAAACCCGCTAGTTCTGATTTTGAACGCAAGCCGTGTAGTATTAATAGTATTAATATTTCGACAGCCAAATTCAGAAATTGATTTTAAAAAAAAGTCTTTGTTTCTTCAAAATCACTTTTATTCCACAATTTATTTCATCATCAGGTCTTAAGGCACCCTGAAGAGTTGTTCTTTCAAATGTGGGTTCCTTTTGAGACTGTGTAAACATAGCTTTCAATAAGATAATTTCCTGTAAATCTTTGCTTAAATTCTTTCTTTACAGTGCACAGACATTGTGTTTTGTGACAAAAATACAGTGTGAATTAAGTAAATATGGTAGATAAGTGTGTATATATATATACATTGAAGAGTAAACGATTGGCAGACAATCAGATCAACAGGCTGAAGAAGAGAGAAAACTATCAAACAATCTTTGAGACCCAGATAGATATACATCAAGATAGATTACAGTACATAGTTACAGTGAACATTTTTATTTTTGCAACGCTTTTCCAGCGCCTCTTGGCCTTAGAAGCAAAATTTACACTGTACCTTCTGCGCGTCGCCTTGGCCACCGTCGATATGCAGCACCCTGCAAGGTGGAGCAAGACGACTTATCTAGTCCTCGAGAGCTCACTCACACGTCGGCTATTGCAGTGGTGAGATGAGTAAACAGTAAGATGAGCGGACAGACGGACATGCAGACAGACAGACAGACAGCACAAGACTCGGTTGTGGCTGCACAAACCACAACACAAAGATCTATCTATAGTTCCCTAAATATGGAAAGGAGCACAATGTAGAAAGGGACTTTGTAATTGGCATTTCATATACAGGGATATAGTAGCTATACTTGATTATCAAGATATGTTTCTATGAAGTCTTTGTGATGTGACAACACTCGGCAGATGTGTTAGGAATGTTCTACTTTCTCAGTTATATTATACAGCGAGATAAAAATCCTCTCAACACCAGCAATATTACTGTCATTCATACAGTATGAAGAGATGGAAACAACACTTCCTCACAGCAGGTAGATGTAAAAAAACATTTAAAAAATCTGTAACAGCAAGTACACAACACCTCCAAATGGCTTGGTTGCAATGGCTATAAGTCACCTAATCACATCAATACTAAAAAATAAATAACTGAAGATTGAGCAGTGCAAGAGGTGAATGACAGGATGGCTGGGGACAGGAGCAGAGCCTGTGTCTTGTTCTGGGGGTCTTCTAGGAAGTCAGCAAGGAAACGTAAAGGAAAGGAAAGAAGGGTCAGAAAGGTCACCAAAGCCACATCCCATACCTGTACCTGGCTCTCCAACTGGAAGCCGCGCTAATCAGCATCAAAAGGCTCGGCCACATCCCATAACGCTGTTTTTGTGACGTATTTGACACTTCCTTCCTTTTTTTATTTTTAAACATTAATCCTTAGCAGACGTGGGCAGCCTCTGCATCGGGTTTCCTTTCACCATCCGTTTTCTCTTTTTCTACTCGGACACCTTGATCCTGAAGGTGACGCGGCCCAGGAACTTATCCCTTTCGTCGTTGTTGCGGAGGTCGGAGCCCTCTACCCTGCACTCCACCACCAGCTCCTTGTTGTAGTCCTCCTTGGTGATCAGCACTTTCACAGCCACCAGGGGCTGCACGTAATTCTCCTGCATCAGTGGAGAGACAGCCGTCTGTCAGTAACGCGTCACGGTGAGGCTGTTTGCCGACATGATGCGGCTGGGGATGGATACTTACATGGGCTTTCTTGCCATAGTAGGGGAAATACATCTTGTCAATGCGGCCCTCGCGAGGGAAGTACTGCATTAGAACTGGAGTGTCTCTCTGCTAAGAAGAACGTAAATGAAATGTGTTAGTCCAGGAACAGTTGGTACAAAATGAAATGCATTTAATTAGTTTAAATTAGATCAAATGGGACATTTTTCAAATCACAAGACAAGACGTGAGAAACGGAAAAGCTGTTGTTAGTGAAGGAATTTAAATGAAGTGGAAAACATGACGCGTTTAATCGTTGGTGGCTGAGAGTTAAAGATTAGATTTTAAATGACTTAATAATGGCACCCACATATTAATCCGTTACATAATAAAAATGCGTTAACATCCCTACTGGCCTTATCCTGATAATTTACATATTCATCTTACCCTAAAGCCGTCAGTGACAGCATGCAGAAAGAAATCAGACACAAAACAAAACGAAAGAAAGATCAACAAAAAGAAAAGATTGAGACTGTTGTCAGTGCTTCTATATGGGAGAAAAGAAAAGAACGACTACACATACAAACAAGCAGCACAACAGTGTGAACATTAGGGTTTACTTTTGCTGTGCAGTTGATGTAGGGATCCCCACGAGGCTTCAGGCCAATGATCTGAGCGGAAAACAATATAGTAAACACTTTTAATCACTCCATATTAGGATAAAACAAGTTTTAGCAGAAATCGGTGAAAGCAGGTGTTACCCTGTTCATTTTCAACAGAATGCAGGGTTTGCCCTCAGAATACCCAAAGCTGGTGTCAGAAAGGCCGGAGCAGACGCTCAGGGAGCCCCGCTTGAAGCGACACACTTTCTTTGTCATTTCCTCGGAGTTATCCTGCTCGAAATACTCTCCCTGGACGCACTTCTCGTTCTTCTCCTGCTCCGTATCATTATATCCTGACATGAGAGGGGAACGATGGCATATTGATTGGTATATTACACACATAAACATACTGTTAATCAATCCTAGAGGAAGAGAGTGGAAGTCATTTTATCAGCTGGCTTTCAGTTATCCGTGTATAGGAGAGAAGTGGACTCACTTTGCAGGAAGGACTCCAGGTCCTGGACATACTCTGAGTATTTGTGTGGTTCAGATTTGTTGAATGTAATGTACAGGGAGTTTGGACGAATCACCAATCCTGCAAAGAACGAAGTTAAATGTACAGTAAAGCAGCACATGATCCACGTGACAGCAACTAATGCACAGCTATCGCATGGGTTTGTCTCAAGTTACACCAAGACAGAAAACATTCAGCGCCGAGGCTGATATCACAGGTAGACTCTTCAAAACAGGTCGATGCAAAAAGCTGCTTTAATGTACTACATTACAGCAGAAGCATCTCATTGGTACGAATATTAATAATAAATGCCTCAACGTCAAATGCTGCCAGTTACAGCAGCGGAAATCCACACTTTTACTGTTTGTGGAGAGACACTAACCTGGATAGGGAACGCGGTCTCTGTACCTCGGCACATAGTCGTCCAGAGTGAGCAGCATCACCCATGTGGTCAGGGCGAACATGCCAGCCAGGAAACAGTAGAAAACCAAGTAGAACAACAGAATGAGGGCTGGAAGTGAGACAAACAGAAATGAAATGGAAAGAGAAAGGACACGTAAGGAAGGGGCAGAGATCGCTCGTGTGCAGTGAAGTCGCACGTGTCCTCGGACAAACTCCTTGTGATTTTCTCCTTCTGTCTTTGTCTGTGGGTTGAAGAAACCTCTCATCTGAATGAACTATCCCTTTGAGAGAAACCATTTTGGATCAAGGGGGAAATGCTACTGCCTGCTAACAGACGTGAAGCCATTTTTTTTCCCCACTAGGGACCCTCAGTTTACAAATCACATAAAATATAGAGGTGACACGGCAGTGCTCAAAACATTTGCTGCCTCATTTACACAAAACAGAGGGGGGGGGGGCGCATTTATGGAAACATCTGACTCAAAATGGTTCACCATCACCCAGGCTCTTACAGCACGAATGCCCTCTATGATGACAGACAAAAAAAAAGAGATGGACCCCTCAGCTTCCTGCAGTACACCCCCCTTTTTCTCATTCCTCCCCAACAGTATCCCACAATGCACCTGCCTAGTGCGTGAAAGACAGGGAAAGAGGAGAGAGGGAATCCCATTTGACCTTGACAGGCATGCTAATGTGGGCGGCCATGCAACTGCAATGGAGCATCCCACTGCACAGCAGCACAGGGGCCCAGGCAGCCTGACAGCCCGCTAGCCTATAGGAGCCGGCTGCTGGAAGGAGGGTGGTGTGTTACTACCACTCTGGAGATAACTGGAGAGTCCTTATATAAAATGTACGGCCTGATCAGCCGCCGATTCACATGAGCAGGGCTGGAGCACACTGCTCTGATATGATTAGGTAATGGGGGGTTTTAACTGCTGGGCTCTGCTCTGTTGAATTTCATAATCCTAATACTGCAGGTGGCGGGTATTAATTAAAGTCCTCTGGTCGGAGGATTGATGTCTGGCAGCGCGTGTCTGGCTGTGGAGCACAGAAAACCTGCTGCACACCTTTATGCCATCATTGATCTTGGTGAGATTCCTGGTACAGGCTTCTCCTTTACACCTTCATGTAGGCCTGGTGACTCCTCTGCTAATCCAGACTCTATGTGCCATTTTCATCCATCCACACGCAGACATATATAGTAGAATCCACACACAAGAGCCACATAGATGTTAATCACTGCAGATTATACAAAGGAAGGCGCCAGATTAGGCGTGATACCCGTGATTGTCAACGCGCATCCACTGACAGACTCTTACCCCAGCTGCTGGCCGTGCGACCCATCAGTTCCCCGGTCCTCGGGTTGTAGATGGAGTCCTTCCAGCTGGACACGTTCTCCTTGTTGGTCGCCTTATCCTCGGTGCTCGACATGGTGATGTTCGTTCTTTTGTTTGTTTTTCTCAGCGTCCAAAATGTGCCGTTTCTTCAAAATAATGCAGAAAAGCGCAGCGGGCGATGTAATGAGGCGAAAAAGCCGGCGAGGCGGCGGTGAGTGGTCGGATCAATGGTTGGGAAGGAGTGGGCGGTGTAGAGAGAGGGAGAGCAGAAGGAGAGAGATGCTCTGGTAGAACAAGAAAAAACGAGAAGGGGAAGGTGAGGAAAGAGGAAAAAAACGCCTGTGACGTCCACACAAGCCCCATCGTGGCCGCTGATGCAGTGGGACCAGATGGATCTGCATTGGCTACTGATGGAGACGCGACATTACGAACATTACGCGCACACATTTTAAGTAGAGGGCACGTTATCCTCCCCACAATCAAGCACATTTTAATGACCCCAAGCGTTTGCGGGCAAACTGGGAGCTGAGTGTCATTTAAACCGTCTGCAGAGATCCTGAAACAAACGCGGGAGAAATGCACAATTGTGATATTTCAGCGTGGCGCAGAGAATTTCTGTCAAAGTGAATGTGATGGTTTTCAACCTGTAAGATTTTATTTCGTTTTATTGGCTTCTGCAGAGCGTTTATCGCCCTGGTGAGTTCAGTACAGACATTCTGCGTGGAAGTCGCAGGCACTGAGTCACTACAACAGCAACCAATCCGATGCAAAGGCGTGAGACTCGACAGCAATGGACGCGGCGCAAATCACTCCACGCGCGCGCACGCAGAGACTGACACGTGCATTAAAGCCACTGATCGGCCTGTTAGGACGAATAGGATATTTGTGACTGATTGAGCATAGATATTTGGGGACTTTGCCAACTCTTGTTGCTATGGCAATTAGGGAGTATTGAAAGCGCGTAGAGTGCTAGAGTGGTAGAGAGAAAGAGTGAGCACAACAGTAAAGTTTAAGAAAACGCTCTTTACACTGAATGTTTAAAAAATTAGCAAGATATTTTGTATTTCATTTACGGAACCGAATAGATGGAGGAGTTAAATACCTCGAGAGCAGGGGCAGAGGCTGAGAATAAAAACTTCCAACCCCCGACGTCTGTGAACCATCCCAGTGTGACACAGAGAGACAGGAAAGAGGAGAAGGAGTTATATAATGACCCTTGATGCAGGGTTCAGCACATATGGGGGAGGGGGACTGGAGTAGTGGTCGCATTGATTCAGACCCTGCTGTCAGAGGGAATGTCTGGCAAAGCGGTGTCTACTACAACTCATATACCAGGACACCAGGCAAAATATTAGCACACACATTTTCTTATTACCACGAGAGCCTGCGGCACCGATATCTGGGCTGGTCCTGTCTCACTCACTCAAACGCGTTTGTTCTCTGTGAAGGCATCCCGCTGTAAAACAAGCCCAGTGGCAAGAGCTGCCTGACAGATACACGACAGGAAGTGGAGGCTGGTGGGGGACTGGATGCACTGTATGGATGTGTGATATACACAAAGCTCACTTCTGCTACTCATCCAAGTGAACAAGCGCACAATCCTCCCATTGTTTAGAACCCCCCCTTTCTGTGCACTCAATTAGCACCCCCTTCACCATACCAGCACCATGAGCAGGAATACACACCCCATTTGTTCTCAGTCACTCCATCCACAAGCTACCATAGCAACCCTCACAGAGAGGTTGCTCACACCAATGGGAAGCAACCCCTGCATTCATCTAACGGCCTGTGTTTCTGATAATTCCCCAGGCACAGGACAACAGCACTTCCCCGAAGTCTGTGAGGAGGTAAACCCAGTTCAGACAGCGTGTTCACTCACTGTGTCACTGAAACCCACTGTAAGCACAGGCACGTCGCCACAAACTGCTCAGGATATTGTTTTTAATACTAACAGATTTTATTCACAAAATAATTATTTATTTTGCAGGACTGACACTAGTTTTAGTCATTCAATAAATGAATCAAGTGTCAAAAGTCAGGTGTGACAACCTGACAGGACCTTCAGGTCTGGGCTGATTTGCAGCATGAAACAATGTCACCTTGCGAAACATGTAGAAAAAACCTTGAACAATAAAATACTGACAATGCCAAACAATAGACAAGGAAGCCAAACATTTACACCAACAGATTCACAGCATGTTATTTTCAGTAATTAGATGAAATAGTATAGGCACATTTGACAACACAACAATCAGAACAGTCATTGCTGTCATCAGAGTTCATCAGGTCAAACGACCGGAGTCAAAACCACATCATATGACGTCATACAGGCGAAGGACAACACTCAATACCAACGTGTGCAAATCTGCCATCAGTTATTATTTGTGTCCCTGATCAACATGTTTCTAAACAACTGATAAAGTTCATTTTTGATCAAGCTTGTTCCATTGACAAACAGATTAAGTTCCTATTACAAAAAAACCCAATAAAACTGATATCTGTAAAAGCTAAACATTTGGCAAATGTTTTTTCTCTCCTGTTATGTGAGATGTCTTTCGATCTACTTTAATTTAACGAAGAGCAAATTTAAATTATAATAATCCAGTGGAATCCCCTTATAAGAGAAACATATGTGACTGATTCCAGTCACATTCAGACAATAGTATCTTGGGCGTAATATTGGCATTTAGTTTTACAATAAGTGCATAGAGTGTCTGATTATAAAAGACGCTTGTCTAGAGTTTCTAAATTCAACATATTTTGACTTAGGAAATTGCTCTGTAGCACTATTTTCTTGGAACCACAGAGTCAAAACACCTTGTCAAACTGTAGAGGCGCAGGTAAACATTGAACCTTGTTGGTTGACACAGCTTGTGAAATTCTAGCTTCAGAACCTTTCCCCTTATTTACACGTGATTGCTACAAGTGCATAAATTAAAGCTAGTCATTAGCGCCCCCACGTGGAAAAATGCCGAAAAACACCCGAGGCACCAGTGATTCTAGAGTTGGAATAAATGACAGATGAG
This sequence comes from Macropodus opercularis, assembly GCA_030770545.1. Taxonomy (NCBI): domain Eukaryota; kingdom Metazoa; phylum Chordata; class Actinopteri; order Anabantiformes; family Osphronemidae; genus Macropodus; species Macropodus opercularis. Next base: position 7,097,064 of record CM061105.1, read on the forward strand.
GCTACTAAGGTGTAGTGAGTGTGCAAATCAAGGCTGTGGAGGTGTCTGACCTCGAGTAGACTTGTACTGGACCTATGTTTCAACATTTTAGTGAGTGTAACCCTCAGATGTTCAACTGTAGAAAAGAACACTGCTGCCATTTCTCCTTGGAAGACTAAGATGCTACCGCCACCAAAAGCTTGTCCTTTAAAACCAGGATTCAATTTTCTGAATCACACGACACTGAACCCGTACCCTACTTTAGACAACAGATAATGCAACACATCATTTTTCATTCTTTGGAAAGCAGCATCTGCGATCACATACTGTACAGTACGCTGCAAGTTTCTGCTCATTTGGTCAAACCCTGGGTGTTCTCGTCAACATTTGCTGTACCAGTTCATAGAGCGCCGGATGGCCCTCTCCCAGCGCTGGAGGGCGTGGATGTACTCCTGGCTCTGGCTGCCAGCACCTTCCTTGCTAGCACCTTTGGGAACAAACATTTTATCTGTGTTTTGGAGCTTTTTCAACTCATCCCTGGTCTTCCAGAAACCTGTAACAACAGAGGAAAGATATATATCAGGACGTTCTACGAATCCTAAGAATATACTACTCATCAATGTCTGAAAAGGCCCTTAAGACCCAGGACCAACTAATTCTTCCCAAATACATAATTCACTTTCGTTCCTTTACACCACCTGCTTCAGGCCTGTTACCAAACAACAAGGTAACATCTATGTGGTTTATTTGATTTCATTAAGCAGTGACTAATGTATAACAACCTAATTACATAATGGGAATAATTACATGGAAAACAAGTTACATAACGAACGGCAGCAGTTCATTTTGCTTCTTGTGCCACTGTCAGAGAAAATAAAAATAGGACTTTTGAACATCAAATAAAACCATGTGTGGTAGTATTTTTAGAGAAAAATTAAGTACTACAGTGAAAGTAGAATATTGCCATTGAAGTATTTGGCTGCTTTACATCTAGTGCTGACAGAGACACAGCAGTGTTCATCCAATCGATCTGCAAACATTATCCTCTTATGCATACAGCATAATGCACATGTAAGTGTAGGATTGTTTTTCTGCATACCCACTCCAAGTCCAGCTACGAAAGCAGCCCCCAAACACGACATCTCATGATGTTCGCGTCGAGCTATCTTTGTGCCAAACAGATCTGAAGTCAGCTGCATGATAAAGTCATTGGAAGATACACCACCATCCACCCTACAGACATAAAAGGAGAAAGAGCCCTTTGTAACACACTTGACTGTACCTACAGTATTCTAGATAAAACCGATCTGCATCAGAAGAAACAAGGTTACACCCCGTTTGTTGGCTCATATCCAGGTCCTACAATTTGATACTGTACAGCAAACTGGCATCAAGCAAGATTCCACTTTTGGTCAGACAGACACAGTAGCTTACATCTTTCCCACCTGTACAACAGGACAATACATTCATGACAACGTTAACTGTACCTGATTTTTGTGATGGGGATGCAAGTTTCTCTTAACATGGTTTCATACAGCTGCTTGTTTCTGCAACAAAGAAAAACAACAAACAACTGGCATGAAATCCAGCCTCTTGCCTGATGCAATTACAGCCATGTTGTCCCTGGAATAAATAAAGGTAAATAAAATTAAACTCACCTGAAAGCAATAGACTCCAATATGGCACGAACCAGATGGCTTTTGGTTGTTGAAGGTTTAAGGCCCATGAGGGAAGCACATGCTTTGGGATCGTTCAGAGGAGCCTTTAGATAAATAAGGTACATAGACATGTCAAAATACATTAAATGATGTCTTTAATGAATAAATTGTATATAACCTTTGTAATATAAAGTGAAATTCAGAATCTCGTCAGACCGAGTGTAGCTATACAGGTTTTACTTGGTTTTTATATGAAGACATCAACATTTAAGGTAGACACTTACAAAGTCAGTTCACATTGGCAAAGCAGAGAAAAACAAAAACAAAAAGAGACACATTACTATGTTACAGAGATGATAGAGTGCAGGTGATACAATGGAAACAAATACGCACCGGGCCACGCTATGTGCTTCACACACATGATTTGAGTAAAAGAACTGTATATAAAAATGAATGTTGCTCTGCACGCACATATAAGTACACGTTATACACATCTACCTGTAGGCCACTGAAGGAAGGTACGAAGCACACGCCATCAGAGTCACTGACACTGTACGCTATGGCGCTGGTCTCCTGCACATCAGAGAAGAGCTCTGTAACGACACACACATTCCATGTATCAAATCTTATTCGGTGTAAACAAAGTAGTCACTTAATAATGTTCTAATAGGTTTAAATATGCATCCATACATTTTTGCAGTGAAACACAACACAGTATCAATTTCACACTCTAAACGCGAACAATTAAGACTCTTCAGTTAACCTGACTGCATGTCTATGGGCTGTGGGAGGAGATCGAGAACCTGCAGAAAACCCATGCAGACAAGCAGTATGCCCACACGCAGCCCTCCCTTGATACAATACATTATAATTCCATAAAATGCCTCCACGATATTCAGGAGGAAATATTTGTTTTCATAAAAACAATAAATGCTCCACTATTGCCCCAGATAGCTTCTAAGTGTGTCTGGTCTGCTTTGATGAGACAGGAAGCTAATGGCAAAACAAAGTGCTAAAATAGGCTGAAAAGCTCAATTTAGGAAATATGTTGTGTTTCTTTTCCTTAATTTAATATGACACCATTTAGCATAACCTTGTATTCAGCTGACTTACCCAGCTCCTGTGCCCATTTGATGGCTTTGCCGGTGTCTGCTGCGTTGCCCTCTGCCAGGTAAATCACCTCTGGGCCAATCTTCCAGCCCACCAGAGGGTACAGACCTACAGAGGAAAAACTCTGGCCTTAAGAACAAATGTGGACAGTAGCAAAGGTAAAGACTATTCTCTGTCCTGCTTGGCTCTTCATCAATCTGACACTGTGCACATCTGTCTTTTCATTATGCTTCAGTGCGGCAAATTTGGAAGCTCAATCATAAAGGCTTACAAAGAAATGTGAGTCTGACTTGTTTTGGAACATATTTCTAACAGAAAAGATATTTTAAAATATGCATATTGTAGTGAGTATTTTGACTTACCTGCTACAGATGTATGAGGTTTGTTCCCGGTGTTAATATCCATGAAGGTGCCCGTTCCCATGGTGATTTTTACATCACCAACATCAAAGCAGCACTCTCCAAACATTGCCGCCTGCTGGTCTGCCATCTTTAGAAAGAGAAAGTCAGTAGTGGGATGCAAAAAAAACAACAACAACAACAAAACGTGGAAATGATTAGTTTCAAATGAGCAACATTAAAAATCAGTTAGGACTAAGAGAAGTAAAAACAAAAGTTTGAAATATATAGTTTCAAATTCAATCATGTCTTTGTTCAAATGAACTCTCACACTTGTCTTCTTTTCTCAGCACAAAATGCATCAGGTGTTAATATCAACGTCTTTAGATATTTTTATTCTTTAAACATTTTCCATGTTCATTTGTTGCTAAATTAGATGAACACAAGCCACGTCATCTGCTGCTGATTAGCTAAATCTCCTTGATGAAAATTGTATTTTTACAACATAATAGAGGTGACAGGCAGGTATAAATAAATCTAGGAAGTTGCAATGAATGCTGCTTTATCAGAGTCATAAAGATAAATGTGTGTTACGCCAACATCTTAACAACTCACCACTGACATGATGGGAATAGGCACGCCGAAGATAGACGGGTCTGTGAAACCAAAGTTGTGGCTGGTGCATCATGACGATGACAAAAACATTAAAAACAAGACATTAGGAAGAAAAAAAACATAATACTGTGTTCGTTGATCAGCTTTAGTTTGCGCTTTTATTTTGTAGAAGTTTGAGACTCAAGAAAAAAAAAACAGAACAATATTCTATGACATTATTGCTCTTGTGATTATCTTAAAACTGCTTATAGTGATTGTGACCCCAAACTATGGCTAAAGTACAAAGATAAAGGCCAATTTTTTTTTACAGTATTTAAAATAAAAACACTGGATTATAAAAACACTGACTGTTAACTTACTTTGTATTTTCTACTTTGGGGAAAATAGGGAGAGGCAGAGAAACAAGAGAGCAGAGGAAGCCACTCCAACACATCTGTGAAGAAAGTCATATAACAGAAGTATCAAGACAACTGCCACACCTAACTGGAAAAAAAACAGGAAATAAAAACGATTTGGAGCAGACCTGATAAGAGTCAAAAATACCCGTAGAGCTGGCATTAGAGTAATCTGTGGCGTGGACATGTCCTGTAAAAGTCACAAATTAATGAATTAAAAATTTCTTTGCAAGAGGAATGAAAGTGTGTGCGAGCTGTCGACGCCCTGCCTCCCCCAAGAGTTGGCTCATACAGTTCTGGAGAATTTGATCTGCAATGTAATAGGATTGGAACCACAAAACACTGTGTGGATCTTTAAAATCTGTTAAGTTTGGTTTGTAACACTGAGCAGACGTATTATGTTAGTGTTTAAAAATGTATTTTGCTCGTGGACGGAAAAACCCACCTTTTGTGAGTTTGTACAGCAGCCAGGTGTCTATTGTTCCAAAGCAGCAGCTACCTTCAGCAACTGCTTGGCGAACCTAGAAAAAACAAACAAACAAACAAACAAACTTAAAGGTTTTACAGCTCATATAGTCACATTCCACTAGCTTGACTAAAAGACTTTCTAGATTCCGCTTTTGTCATCTCTTTTTAAAACTGCTGTTTTGGCATTAGTACCTACTATGACTCTGGGTAAATAGTGTTTTAGGTCAGAACACCAGAAGCAGTGTTTACCAAAGTCAAACATGCATCACAACTGTTAGATTCATATCAGTTAACTGGAATAAATGTCAGCCTACACGCGCACACACACACACACACACACACAGACCTGCTTGTAATGTGTTAAGGCCCAGACAAGGCGGAAGGTAACGTGTTGAGTGGAGAAGACAATAAGACTTGCTGCAAGCAAGCGCTTCTGCCTGGTCAGGAAGTACAGCATCTTCATCATACCATGAATTCCCTGTGGTTATCGTGAAAACAGTGAAAGCCATCCATGATCACTGAACATTATTCATCAAAGAAGATATTACATGCAGGCAAGCAGGCAACAACTCACTTTCAAGGTGTAGGACCTATTCCAGGACTTCACCAGGTCTGCAGCACGCTGATCCTGCCAACTGATGAAATTATGGAAAGGAACTCCAGTTCTCCTGTCAGAGTTTATCAGACGTTCAACAGTGCATGTCCACTACGTTTACCTGCAGCCAATTTCAAGGAAATAAAAACTAACCGGATGTTTTTTACTCAGTTTACCTGTCCCAAGTTGTAAAGGTGCCTCGTTGAGTTGAGATGCCAAGGGCCTCTATCTGCCGCATTTGTACTCCTGCATCTGTAGTAGCACAAGCGCACACATATATTTTAAAAAAGCCCAGTCAACTGGTTTAATGTGCAAGCAAAATTCAATCTGTATAATAAACAATTATAAAGCTAAGACTTTTCTTACATTTCAGAACTAAATATTGTGTTTGTGCTTATTATTGGTGGTCTCTTCAATATAACATCAACTTATGCTAAATGTATAAAGTGTACCTAAAACTATGGCTGTTACACTTAGATGGCTAAGTTCTGAGTGAAATATGATCATGTAAAACAAGACTTATCACGTGAAACAGCTACGGATCTATTGTCTGGGGTGGATGTGAATAGACGAGGCAAACCGGTTGAGCCGTACCCTGCACGGCTCCTCTGACCACGGAGATGAACCCAGTCCACAGAGCCTCCGGGTCCATCTCCACGTGTCCCACCTCGGGATACAGCGGAACAACCTGAGGAGACGAGGATCACAACAGCAAGCAAGACGTTCAGATGTGGAAGTGCGCACCTCCGGGGAATCGGGGCAGGGAGAAAGTACCTTGGTTGTGCATGATCCTCGGATGTTTGCCTTCTTGTCATAGACGTGACATCTGACGGATGTAGTACCGACGTCTACTGACAGAATGAAGCTTTCTTTCTTGAAGCCGTTTCTCTGGCTCCCCATTAAAGAGAAGCTGGTCCTGGTTGTCCTCAGTGTAACCCGTCGACAGAAGTCAGATGCTATTCGCCTACAGCCTGGCCCCACAAAACCGTAGCTGTCCCGGGTGGTTTGTCGCGCAGAGGCTGGAAATCGACCTTCGGACTGTGGGTCCAAACCCAGTTCCAGCGTTTCCTGACCCACTCAACACATCACTAAAGCTTCCCACGTCGAACAAAACATACACGCGAGTAAAGCATTGTAACGTTCAGCTATTCTGCTAGTGAATCCACTGCAGACACGAAACCCAACAAGAATCTGAACAAATCCTAATGAGCTCAAGTAGGAACTGGCCAAGTCAGGGGTAAGCTAGCAGCTAGCATTAGCTAACTTTCTGTGTACTTAGCCACCCGTCAGAGCGTTAAGCTAAGTGCGTTAGTAAAAATATTCCTGCCAAATATTCTTTCATATCCCTAAGTATTACTCACTCCTGCCTATTGCGCGAAAACGTGGGCTCATGTCGGTAAAGCCAATAGAATGAGGTTGTAGATATACGCACGTAGATACCGCCTGACTCGCTTCTATCTACTGGTGACAGTGCGTCATCTGCGGCGCCATCTTGGGTCGGGGAACGTGCCGATTTCCAGCTGTTGTGTTCGTTACACGGGTCAAAAATGTTTTTTGTATTACTTTTGGGAGACATTAAACAACACAGGCGCTAATCTTGTACACGAATTGAATATATATAAATAATATACAACTTTTATTAAGTCATTAATTAGTTCTTGTGGCATTGATAGCATATTCTGGCGTATTAAAATCATATATCTAAAACCTATTAAAAGTAAGTAAGTGGGGGGGGGGGGGGGGGGGGGGGTCATAAATGACACCATAGTAGAGCCCTGATTCAATATGGCGACAGCCCAGACGTATTAAGCTCCGATCATCCACACGTCTATGCGAGGAATATCTATGCACCAACTGTAGGCGCTTAAAGTGAAAGCACACGTATTGTTGAATGCCCAATCGCCTAGTGATCACGTGTCCTCACAGACTAGTTTTACCGTCTGGGCTATTGTAACAAAAGCTATGGACCTGACAATTACAGATACAGGTACAGTTATTTATATATAATAAACAAATGGAGATGATCCTTGAGCCAACGAAGACGGTCCACCTGTATTTGTCTAATTATACTATATTTTGTTTCCCCTGGCAATGTCATCTAATGTGTTCAAAATCACGTTTAATAGTTTAAAAATGTAAATGAATAGCGAAACAAATACAATTGTTTTTCAAAACAATCTTTTGTTGTTTTTTCTTCTTCGGCTGCTATGATAATCGTTCTATAAAGCTGTCTGGAAATGTTTGTTTTGGGAAACTGTTCTCTACAAGGCAACAAGAAAAGGTCAACAGAAAATATTCCTCAAACCACTGATGTGCATTTTCCTGGTGCAACCCAGACTCCAAGCAAAGGGTGAGACTTTTAAAGCCTGTTATTTCCGGTAGGTCCATGGTTGTTCTGTAGAAAATCTGATAATCAAAGAACTTAAATTTCTTATAAAAATGTTTCTAATAAAAAAAATGTGTTTATTTGCACGTGTTCCTTAAAAAAACCCAACTTTATTATTATGAATATATTAATTAACATCTTTATATAATGCCCACGTCTCCCATTCACCCAAAAGAAACGCGTGTTGGTCTCACTGTCCACAACCTGGTGAAGCGACATCTGCATTTTGTGTTTTGTTCTCCCATCTGCTCAGGCACCGGTGGGATCTTCGGACGTCTCGCTGCAGAGCGTTTTGTGCCCCTGACCTGAAATAACACCGGCCTCACAGCTGAGCAGAGATAACGCGCATCCCAGCGGCTGCTAATGATCAAAGGTGTTACTGCATCGCCAGACACGCTCAGTTCTCCGCCCCGCCGTTGCGGAGTGATCGCAATTTGCGTGTTTCGCTAAAGTTCCCCCAACTTGTTGCAACTTGCGGAGTTTCAGCCCAAACGCGATGTCCTCCAATGACCTCACATCCTGTTTCCCCACTTCCTACTGAATGGACCGGTTTGGGACGGTCCGGTCTCGGCTCAGCGTGGGTCTGTTATGTCGGCGCGTTTCTTCAGACACATGCTGCTGGATCGTGCGCGTTGACGGGCTGCAGAACCGCATCCGAGCCGACTTTTCACTTTAACTAGACCATGCAGCGCCTCGTTTACTGATGCACAAGCGGAACGGGCGTCGGTGAGTTGTGGTTGTTTATGTAAAAAAAAAAAAAGAAGCGTTTCATCTCGGTTTAACAGCACCGCGAAGTTATTTTATGACTGTATCATACAACAAACCGCCACTAGATGATGTATAACTGGACTCTGCGTTAAAACAGCCTGGAAATCTTTCATGTTTATCATTTTTAGTTTATGCATTTAAAACCACTTGCCTCCTAGCACTAGTGCACTAATCTGTGCAATATAAAGGTAATCACATTTTTGGACTTTGTTTTATAGTTTTACTACTTAATTCGGGGCTAAATTGTCTTAATTTAATCTGTCTCTATGTGAAATTCATGAACATGCAATGAAGAACAGTAAACAAAGCTCTGCTTGCATAAGCACTTACTCCTTCAGTCCACAAAGATGTTTCGCGGCAGCTACACTATTTACGTGAAAAGCTCTGTGTCCTAAACTACAGCTTTGCACATCTTAACTCTGAAAGCTCAAGTTCAAGTTCACACGTGGGTGCTTAAAGAGCAAATTCTGGATTGGACTGAATTCTGGACTCAGATGCCTGGAAACGGTTGCTGTGCAGCTTTGGATTTGTCTTTGTCCTGCTAGGAAATAAATCCTATCCTAAGTCGTCATTTGCTTTCGGGCCGCAGCAGAGTTTTCTAGCAGTTTTCAGTTTTCCTAATTTTCACTGATCTGTGTAGAGTCTTACTGGACCTGCTGTAAACACCCCCCCGAAAGTTAATGCTGCCGTCAGTTGTGCTGCTGGGAAATGTATTAGGAAGACGAGAACAGTCTTCATAATAGAAGCAAATGGCATAACCACCTACGCAATCGTATATGAGGTTGTGTGAGTTAATTCATACATTTTCTATTTAACATTTTGCATGAATGTGTTTATTTAGGGGTCAGACATTTACTGCAGGTGAGACATTTATTAAACGTGAAGGTATGCATGGTGCAAAGGTTTCTGTGCAGAGTATTCCAGCACTTGGCAACTGCTTAAGATCACAACGCTTCACTATTATCACATTTTTATAACACTTTGCCACCTTGATGTCCAGTCCTGCCTGTTTGTGGCTGGGAGCATTCGCAGGGACAGGCTGGGGGGTTGTGATGAACTGTGCTCTAATACCACAGAGTGAAAGTGGTTTTCCAGAGAGACAAAGCTCTCAATTCAGTGAGAAAACCTGACACCAGTTTCTTTGAAAGTTGAGCTAAAATGAACCCAGTGCTGCTATGTTTATTGGTCCACTGAAACATGAGCAGGGCCGATTTCTTTATTTATTTTTTTGCTGAAAACTAATGTGGACTGGAGTAATAATGAGGGGAGTGATCCAGAAAAACAATAAGTAACCAAGAAAATCAGGAATGAAGTGGGAGAATATAACACAGCAGTTAAATCGCCAGAGGCCTTGAACGTGTTTTAGGGGGTTGTGAGCCAGGTACTGTAGGTGCTGGGATTCAGTCAGGTTGCTACTTGCATGAAAGATTTTTCTCCTTCACAGACAGCTCATCATTTACTAAGCGTAATTATGACACACAGTGATTTTTCTTGCATAATGTGAACGTGTTAAAAAAAGTTGAGAAATGAATGGTTGTTTTTTTTTTTTTTTTCGCCTTTAGCTGACAAAGGTCGGAAGAGACGTTCAGTTTTAAATTAAGGGCTTCTGTTCTGTATTTCAAAATGTACTGCAACACTCAAATGTTGTCACGGGGACATTCCAAAGTCTGAATAGTCATTCTGCTTGGTTCCAAAATTAGCTGGTAAATAGTTCAGTTAAAGGTTTGGCTCTTTCATCTTTACTCTGTATGTTTAACAACACATTTCGCTTCATCTGTAGTATCATACGCTAGAGAAATAAATGACTGACTAATCTCCTTTACCTATTGGCTGAAGAATCAGTTCATAAGTTGTAAAACTGAATTATTTAACCCTGGCACCCACAGTACACTGAAGGTGCAGCATCTTTGTTGACTGGACACATCGAAAGCGACAGCTTCAGCTGCAGCTCCAACTGAATCACCTGTGGACTGTGGGGACTGTGTCTGGGATTTTCTTTGCAGTTGTTGCACTTCTGACAGAATGAAGACGAGAGAGGTCAAGATCATCAACCAGGGCCTCGAGGATGAGATGGTAAATGGTCACTTCCTTTCCCAATTCTTCATGTCATTCATTATCTTTTCGTAGTGTTTGTCCCAAATTAGTAGCACTGTTCATATCAAAAGCAGTTGAATGTTGAGTTGGTAAGTATTAGTTGCATAACTGCAGAGCTGTACTGCTCTGAGTGATGGTGGATATGGTCGGTTGGCTGGTGAGTTAGTTTGTCTGCTTAAAGGGATATGACTAGTGGTATTTCATTTGATAAGCAAATGTCATTAAAGCATCTGTAGGTGGATCCTAATGAATGAATCCTGTGCTTCATTTGAACATATCTTAGTTCAGTCATTTGTCCTAACAAAGCACAGAGCTCTACATTCATCCCAGCGCCACGGTGTTGACATGCTTGTGTGCCCGTGCAGGAGGTGTGGGGGTACCAGCCCTGTGTGTGGAAGTTGATCCTGGTGAGCTTAGGGACTCTGTGCTCCGGTGGCCTTCTGCTGCTGCTGCTTTACTGGCTGCCCGAGTGGGGCGTGAAAAGCACCTGCACACAGACGTCGCTGAGGGACGCTCACACGCTGCTGCTCAGGACCACGGTAGGTTTAAATGCCCCAGAGACCGTGCATTCATAGAGCAGCACACACTTTAAATGTAGTCTGTGCTTCCTGTTAATCTTGTTTCGCAAGTGTTTTGCAAAAATCACCTCGAAACATTCTACAATTGGTAAATTTCAGTGTGATGAATTCCCAACTGAGGACATTTGAATTTCTGTGTGTGGTTTGTGCAGGATGAGTTCAGACAGTGGTTTCGAGCCAGAGTACACGTGATGTTCAGTCCAGGGAAGAAACCCTTCGACAGTCTGGATTTTCAGTCCACGGATCAGTTTTTGAAAGGAATTATGGGAGATGGCAAATTTACGCCTGGACAACCTGTTCAGGTGCCTCAGTGAAGCCGAAGCAATCCTCAGGATCTTGAACTTGATTAGACAGTGATATTCAGAGACACATTTAAGTTTAGCATATATCACATATCAATTGTTTGGTCCTGATGTGTCATCCTGTGAATATTTTTCCTCCCTCCTCTTAGATCTACTACTTCACCCACCACAGCGTTAAATACTACTGGAATGATGTAATACAGAACTTTGAGTTCTACAGGTACAAATCCCACTAAAAACCTTTTGTCTTTCTCTCTTCGCAACTGTTTCTAATTGTTTCATCATGTGTTGTTTAGCAGGAGTGTAACTGTATGTGACTTTTGCAGAGGTTTGGAGGATGTCGCCGTGAGCTGCTCAGGCGTCCACTCTGAACACAGCTCTGGACTTTCTAAAACGCTGCAGAACTACAGGTACACATAAAACACGCGCGCTTTCCTAGAGATTGATCATCATAAAGTCGTTTAATCTCTTCCGTGTAATTGTAAAGGAAGTGTCATAAAAGTGTTGCTTGTTGTCCTCCCCATCGGTTAATAATTGTTTGAAATTCTTTTTCATCAGGAGGTTGTTTTTTGGGGAGAACGAGATCGCTGTCAGAGTGCCCTCTCTCTTCAAGCTCCTGATAAAAGAGGTGACTTTAAACATTAATAGTTAAAATAAATATTAAACAATGATTAAACATATGTCTTTGCATACTTATAAACGGAACCATCGTAACGTTCTCTCTTTCCCTTCCTCCATCAGGTCTTGAATCCCTTTTACATCTTCCAGCTCTTCAGCGTTATATTGTGGAGCACAGAGGGCTACTACTATTATGCTTCAGCCATTGTTTTCATGTCTGTCATTTCAACAGCTACCTCGTTGTATACAATAAGAAAGGTGAGCCGCACCTGAGCCCAGGAAGAATTTAAAGTGAACTCTAATGGAAACATTGATGGGCGATACAAAGAGGGGACGTACACTGGCTAATTGTATGTAACCTCTGCTGTCCGTCTGTGGTTTTCCACTGTTCTGTGTCTGTGTGTCATTTCAGCAATATGTGATGCTGCGTGACATGGTGTCTGCACACAGTGTGGTCCGTGTTTCGGTGTGCAGAGGAAATAAAGGTACATTTTCCTTTTTGATTACATCATCATTCAGTAATGCATTAATAACAAGATTGATCCCAGAGAGCATGATCATGATGCTATCGATATTAACGTTAGTGTCCTCTTTCTCATCGGTAATATTAGATATTGAAGAGGCCATGTCAACAGATCTGGTGCCCGGTGATGTCATCACTATTCCAGCCAATGGAATGATCATGCCCTGTGATGCCGTGCTCATCGACGGAAACTGCATTGTGAACGAGAGCATGCTGACAGGTTGCGTTTCCATGTGGCACTTTTCATATTTATTCAGATTGAAAAAAATATGCAAATATATGGTTGACCCAACAGAATAAAACATAAAAGATTAAATCTTTTATGCAGTAGTTTGGTTGGTCTCCTTGAACACATGTGTACAAGATGTCAGTAGTTCCACCAAAAAACTCTTTACCCTTTAAAGTTTGCAATATTTTTTCTTTATACTCATAATTAACTGTTTCAAATCAAACGAGTAGGAGTCATTTAAATAGTATGTGAGCTAACATTGATCTTTATGTGATATAATGATATATAAATGTAGACACCGTTCTGTTGTTGTTTCACCTTGTCATATTTGCTGTGTGGCTTTCGTGGAGTTTCGACCTTTTGTTGCATTGCACTGTGCAACACTGCAGCCATTGTTGGGCCTGAGGAACTGGATCTTGATGCATTCTTACATTTGTCTTTAGGGGAGAGCGTGCCTGTTACCAAGACCGGACTGCCCAGTGCTGGCGATGAGGCCGCACGGTGCTACAACATGAAGGAGCACAAGAGACACACTTTGTTCTGTGGTACCCATGTTATCCAAACCCGCTTCTATACTGGGGAACTGGTGAAGGCTGTTGTGGTCAGAACAGGTGAGAACCTGGAACCACTGTTGCTGTTAATAATACAACTTTTAAATAAAACTAAATGTCATTACCAATGTGTTCCCAAAGGCTTCGGTACCGAGAAAGGCCAGCTTGTACGCTCCATCCTTTACCCTAAACCCACAGACTTCAAGCTGTACCGGGATGCTTACCTGTTCCTGCTGTGCCTGGTGGGGGTGGCAGGGATAGGCTTCATCTACACCGTCATCCTCAGTATCATCAACAAGGTAAAACTGCGCTTACAGAGAAGATGCACGTTTCTAAATGTCCTAAATATTGTTTAATAATTGTAGTTTCCTCTCCTCATCCAGGTTCCGGCTAAAACCATCGTTGTTGAGTCTCTGGACATCATCACCATCACTGTGCCTCCGGCTTTACCAGCAGTCATGACAGTCGGCATTGTGTACGCACAGCGGCGTCTGAAGCGGCTCGGCATCTTCTGCATCAGTCCCCAGCGGATCAACATGTGCGGCCAACTTAACCTGGTTTGTTTTGACAAGGTAGGTAAAAGCACCGCTGTCATTTCCTACAGTGAGACTGGGTTTTCTTTAGGATCCTGTGTGTATATAGTGGAATTCCTCTAAGTCTATTTGACTTGGACTGAAGGAAAACTCAAAACGCATGAAAGGTAATTGTTAGGCTGAATGCAGCACAAGTAGCAGCTTGGGACGGACTGAAATCTTGAGGCAGGGCTGTGATTGCACAATGGTTCCACTTGGTATCATTGAGCAGGATTGTCTGTGTATGACACATGAATAATTCTTTATATCAGAGTGTAAGTAATGAGCAGGGACATACAGTATGTTTGTCTGCATCGTTCTAATCGTTTTAATTGTATTGTTGCTGGTTTCTTATCTTCTGGTTTTGGCCTGTTGGACTACCAGCTGGGCTCTGGAAAATGTTTCTGAAGTTAGTTGAATCCGTCACGATCAACCATTTGTAATCACACAGAACTTTTGATGTGACAAATTCAAGTAATGTCTATACTTTGCTTTAATATTTTCTTTGTTCTACATGTACATAACTAGCATAAAACACAATATTTCCCATCAGACTGGCACGCTGACAGAGGATGGTTTGGATCTGTGGGGCATTCAGAGGGCTCAAGATGGCAGGTGAGTAGGTTTGTGTCCTTTGCTGACACAATATCACAGACACTGTACTGACATTTGTGAATAGTAGCTGACTGTGTGCAATTTAAAAGCTCGCTCTCCATTTCAGTTTTTCTCCACCAGAGTCCGATGCAGCTAAAGAAAGTCTGGTGAGCTCTGAATTTGTGGCCTGCATGGCAGCCTGCCACTCGCTGACCAAAATAGAGGGCGAACTCTCCGGGGACCCGTTAGACCTCAAGATGTTTGGTGCCACGGGCTGGGTAAGTGTAAACGCAGCCTGGTTACCAGTCTGCTCATGAATCATGTAGCGCCATGCTCTCTGCTTCACGTTGGCTACGGCGGTTCAAGTCCGCTGCCGTGCGTTCTGGAGCATGAAGCACATGGTGTGTTTCTGTTTAGATCCTAGAGGAGCCCACAGAGGAGGAGACTGCGCTCCACAATCCCATAATGCCCACAGTTGTGCGCCCTCCGAAGCACATCATCCCTGAAGCGAGTCAGAGCATCGCAGAAACACCCAACATGGTACAGCACCGCCATTCTTTCACAGTATATAGTTATAGATAAATATATTTTCAAGTAGCTGATACAGGATTTATGTTACCATTTAAAACTGATTTAAATATTGACTGACATGTGACATTTGCTCATCAGTCCTGTGAGGTTGGAATCGTACGCCAGTTCCCTTTTTCGTCGACGCTGCAGAGGATGAGCGTGGTGGTCAGGAGGTTGGGGGGGAAGCACATGGACGCCTTCCTAAAAGGAGCTCCAGAGGTTGTGGCCAGCCTCTGTAAACAGCACACAGGTCAGACTCTTATCCAACATGCTCAAGGCTGGGTTGGATGTTAGTGACTGACTATTAGATTAAAAAAACGTTTTAGTGTCCGTAAATACAAAATCTGAACAATTCCCTCACTTATGGAAAAGTGTTTTTCGCTTCAGTCCCACAGAGTTTCACAGACACCCTGGAGGCCTACACCAGGCAGGGCTTCAGGGTTATTGCCCTGGCACATCGACAGCTGGAGTCCAAACTGTCCTGGCACAAAGTCCAGAGTCTCAGCAGGTACCACCTCCACACACGGCATAAATCCACCCAGCCACTGACTGGGAACATAGTGTAACAGCCATTAACATCATAGTTAAAAATTTGCTTTGGCTGAAGTTCACTTGGAAAAAACAGGTCAAGCAAATTTAGCGATCAAATATTTACAGTTCAGCTGCAACCAAATCTAAAGCTGAAAGCACAAACAAACGTTGTTGTGGCGTAATGCATTTCAGACTCGAACTACATTTTAATCCTTGTAAATCATTGTTTGGATCCACATTATTCAGGGAGACTTCCACACTAGTCAGACTGATTTAAAACCAAGCCCAACCTGTCATAATGCAACACAAGCACAGGATATTTCACCATTTCCTCCATTAGTAGGTTCTAATGCAACATTTAAAAGTCCAGAATTAAACAGAATTTCCTGTCGGTTCCTGTTTGCACTCGATCTCATTCTGATGAATGTAGAATGTTAGAGGCTAAAGACGAAATGCATGACAACGGTTAACAGGGCGTCAAAAAGGAACGAAGTTGCCTGAAATCCGAGTTTCTGAATCGAAACATTCTAAAGAGATGAATTTTGTCTGTTTGGTTGCTTTAAGGGATCTAATAGAGACCAACATGGAGTTCCTTGGTCTTATCATCATGCAGAACAAAATCAAACCAGAGACGGCAGGGGTTTTACTTCAGTTACGACAGGCTAACATCCGCACGCTGATGGTTACAGGTAACCCAGCTCTGCGAGTAAACTCACTGATTACTGAGGCAAATCATGGATTCACGATCTGTACACACTCGTTTGTTAGGTGACAACATGCTGACGGCTATATCAGTAGCTCGAGACTGTGGGATGATCCGCGCACATGAGAAGGTCATTATAGCCGATGCCGTGCCTCCTAAAGAGAACTACCCGGCTAGTATCAGCTGGCATTACACTGAAACGCCTGCAGCGACTGTAAGGGACAGTCAGGTAAGGCAGAAAGTCTTAGCAGGGACAATGTTTACCTCACAGTCCACCTGGTTGTTAGAAAAGAACTATCTCTCATTCAGTAAACACTTCATATACTTAGAGATCATTGTTAGAGGGAGTGATGGACGTCTCACTCCTGCTCTAAACTACTGTACTGTTGCATTACCTGCCTGTTCAGACGCGCCTTTTAGTTTTCTGTGCCTCAGGATCAAACTAAAGATGTCTGTGCAAACTAAAGCAGTGGATAACTCAACATGAATTTTAGTTTTAGCCTTGCATGTGTTAACTTGTTTATGTTTTTAAGGATGACTTGTTTGTCCTGGTTTACAAGTCCTGGCACATGCTCACGCAATGTTTTACAGCATAGGATGTAGATGATGCCCTTCGGCCATTTTCCAGTGTGTTAGTAACAAATTGTTCTCCTTCAGATTGTGGATATCAACCTGGGGGACAAGAGACGGGACAGTAACGAGGATCAGCAGGAGCAACGCTTTCACTTCGCTGTGAACGGCAGAGCCTTCGCTGTGATCGCGGAGCACTTCCCTCAGCTCATGCAGAAGGTTAAAGCTCGTCTCGGTGCACAAACAGCTACAGTGTGATGAATAGTAGTAGTCTATGCTGCCACTGCTCTCCTGGCTTCACGTTGGCTGGATGTCAACGCTTGTCGTTCTTTGTGTGTCCACATGGGGCTGCTGCAGCTCGCGCTCAGAGCCACGGTGTTCGCCCGCATGACTCCAGACCAGAAGACTCAGCTCGTGGACGTTTTGCAGAGCATGGAGTCAGTCTCTCACTGATTTTGTGGCTTTGATAGATTTTATGATAAATATTTCATTTGCTCATTGGCTTTGTTTTCTTTCCAGTTACATTGTTGGCATGTGCGGTGATGGTGCTAATGACTGTGGCGTAAGTATAGACTGGATTTAGCTGATATTAACGCTTATGAATTTATAATAATGAAGTTCCTCCTGTCTCAGGCTCTGAAGAAAGCTCACAGTGGGATTTCGCTGTCTGAGCTGGAGGCTTCAGTAGCTTCTCCCTTCACCTCCTCCACCGCAAACATCTCCTGTGTCCCCAACCTCATCAGGTAGTGACGCTCTGCCACAGCCCTGATGGGCTTTTATGAACATCTGTGTCATCACCCAGTGTGAACTGAAGGAATACACCCGACTGTTCAACATGCTGCAACAGTTATATAATAATAATAATAACAATAATAATATACACCCAGGGTTCACACTTACACTTGCCTCAAAGTGAATAACAAGCCTAAACAGTTAATTTAATGTTGTTTTAATTATAATAATGTCAATTCTGCTTCACATTTTCTAAACTGGAAGATGCGAACCTTTCTTATTACCTTTCTTCCTCCACAGGGAAGGCCGAGCTGCCCTCATCACGTCATTCTGCGTTTTCAAGTACATGGCACTTTACAGCCTCATCCAGTACCTCAGCGTCATCCTGCTCTACTCGGTAAACGCTCTGCTGCCTTTGTTTTTTCGGTCACACTGATTAAAACAGGGTCATGAAAAACTTTACGTTTGATGGATGTGTATTCGACATGTTAATGGGGCCGAGCACTGATACGGTTCCCACATGAGATGCGGAAGATTCATGAGCAGGACGGACGTGAGGAGCAAGTAGAAGCTAGAGATGTGTGGGGGTTTTAATCCATTGGCTGTGAAACAAAGGCGGCGACCACAGAGTGACACGTCAGTCATGTTGTTCCTGGGAAAAGTGTCGGTGAAATGCTTTGTATATTGATGCTGAAGTGAGAGAGTGTTACAGGTTGTGAATCTGATTATCTGCTCCTGGTTTTCTATTTATCATCTTCTGCTTTTCTTGATATTTGCTAGATTTTCAGCAACCTGGGGGACTTCCAGTTTCTCTTCATTGATGTTGCCATCATTCTCATTGTTGTTTTTACAAGTAAGTGCCTTAAAACATGCTGGATGTCAGCAGTCAACTGTCAAAAGCAGCTTCTAGAAAGCACCGAGCTGATGGTGCACGTTCTGCCCTCAGTGAGTCTGAACCCAGCGTGGAAGGACCTGGTGGAGCAACGTCCTCCGTCCAGTCTGATCTCTGGCCCACTGCTCTGCTCAGTCCTGACCCAGATCCTAACCTGCCTGGCTTTCCAGGTCCTGGCGTTCCTCTTGGTACAACAGCAGAGATGGTACGAGACATGGACCCCTCAGTCAAAGTGAGTAACACGTGTGAGCACATCTGTGTTAGTGAGCAGCAATGAGGTAAATTAATTTACCTACAATTCATAAGTAACACACAGGCACCAGTGTAGCTTATATTAGAAATATTAGTCTTCTTTTTTTATATTTCTACTTGATTATCTCCATCTTCATATAAGCCGTTAAATCTCTCTGTTCTTCCTCCTGCAGCGCCTGTAACATTTCTAACAATTTGAATCAAACAACTCCGAACGATCACAGAAACATCAAAAACTACGAAAACACCACCCTCTTCTACGTCTCCTCCTTCCAGTACTTAGCCGTGGCCCTCGTCTTCTCAAAGGGAAAGCCCTTCAGACAGCCGAGCTACAAGAACTGTAAGAGGAACTTTTTCTCTCAGCGCCGTCTTTGGAAACGAATTATTGTCAGCATGAAAAAGGTTTTGCTAATTTGTCTCTTTAATGTAGTTTTAAAATGATGCATCGTGTCTTTTTGGGAATTCGTGTTCTCTGTGTTATTACGTCTTATACATATGCACATATCTACTATTAAAGCCTCTACATGCTTTCTGTTTTTATTCCCTAAGGGCTGTTCATGCTGTCCTGTGTTGCTCTGTATACCTTTCTCTTCGTCATCCTGCTGTACCCTGTTCCAGCCATCGACCGTTTCCTAGAGGTAGACCCTGTTTTTTCGGGGGGATTAGGGAAGTTACAGGAACCAGTATGTGTCATGTTGTATTAACTGCTCGTGCTGCTCCTTGTCCTTCCCCTCAGATCGTGTGTGTTCCCTACGACTGGCGCCTTACACTGGTCATCATTATCGTAGTGAATGCAGCGGTGTCTTTCCTACTGGAGGTAGGCCGCCCAGGCGTCGCGTCTGTCCCTCTGCTTAACTGCAAAACTCAGATTTTCATTTTTCAATTTTCCTCCATGCTGAATCTCTGCTTAATGAAGCAAATGACTTTAAGATTGTTTCCATATGAGTGTCTACTTTCGTTTTTTCTGTCTTTGTGCGTTCTTTGGCTGTAACCCAGTCTTCATCCTCGCTGTCATGATTGAGCCGCTGATTCTCAAGTTCCCACTGAACTCTTCCATAGATTTTGATCGTTGACATCATCTTGTGGAGGCTAGTTTTCAGAGGCAGTCAGGGGGTGAATCGCCCCAAAAAGTCCTTCTCTGCTGACACCCCTCAGGTTGGAAGCTTTGAGCTCATGTTGCATGTACTTGATCGTTTCCGTCTTGATACTGATGCACTGTCCTTCTATCAAATCTCTCGTTCCTTTGCCCTTTTTGCTCTGATCTGTTGCAATTAATGTGAAATGAAAGGCTATTATATAAAGTTCTATAAACGCACACAGACCAACACACTGTATAATAGACACAATAACTCGCTCTACACGTTCCATCTGTTCTCAGGAGTCCGTTGTCCGCTGGGTCCCTCCTGTCCTCTCCAGGTTGTTCTGCTTCAGAAACAAGCTCCCAAAGATGCGATACCAGCACCTGGCCCTGGAGCTGCAGGATGACGCTCACTGGCCCCCCAGCCCCTTCACTGTCACCTATGCCAACAATCCACACTCCTATATGTCTGCCCTTTGACACCAAGGTGACCCTAATGCAAAGCACTGCACAGTTAGCATAGTTAGGACTGTAGAGTCGTTTCTAGCATTTGGGATTTAGTAAGATGCCAGTGACCGATGCAGGAAGACTTAAAACTGAACGCTGCTCATGCATAGAGTTCATTCAGCTGGTGCTTCACCTCATTCAGTTTTCCATGTACACACATAAAAAACAGTATGCACAACCTCCCATTAACATTAGCTGCTGCTAACCTATTTAATGGATTCAAGGAAACAGGAGACTAAATGTCTGTCTACAGTTCTGTGAACTAATACTGTTGCTGTGTTTCTAAGACAGAAGACAACACTGCTGCATTTGTGTCGTAGAGTTACTGTGGGCGAACTTCTTCCCATGGAAGATAAGACCACTGTGTGTTTGTTTGTGTGTGTGCGCGTAAATTAAGTGCATTGTGAAATGAGCTTTTGCTCAAAATGTGATTTTTTTAAGAATATTATGCAATCAATAGGTCTTAAAGAGATACTGTACATAGGTATAAATATTTTAATCATTAAGGTAAATAAAATAATCCCTGTGAATCACTGAAACACACACTGCTGTGACAGTTTACATTAATTATATTCTTTTTATTTCTATGTAGTCTATAGAGGAGATCAGAGAGCAGTAATAGGTACAAAATGAAGCGTAAAAATAAAATGAACATTTCCAATTTCTAACGTTCAAAGATTGTTAACAAGACTCTTGTCTTTGAGTGAATGTCTTTTTCGAACTGTATTACAATCTGTGTC
This sequence comes from Macropodus opercularis, assembly GCA_030770545.1. Classification (NCBI taxonomy): domain Eukaryota; kingdom Metazoa; phylum Chordata; class Actinopteri; order Anabantiformes; family Osphronemidae; genus Macropodus; species Macropodus opercularis. The sequence continues at coordinate 7,118,012 of CM061105.1, forward strand.
AATATGTTTTTACTTTCACGTGCCAGAACTGTTTGCCAGTGTATTTTAGTGGATGCCTGTGTTTGCTCTGCAGAACTGCTATTACATTTCCCAATAAATCTGTATATTAAGCCACTCTAGCGTACGTCGTGGGGGGCTGACCTTGGTCACACTTTTTCAGGCAAGACTTACTGATCAATTATGGGCTTTCCCAGCCTCCTCGCTGCCTGGCATATGGGCGTTTAAAGGCGCAAGAGTGGAGGAGAAAGAGGGGTATCATTTCATGTGGAGATCAGGGCCTATAGGCAATGAATGGGTGGATTTAGAGGGGAATGTGAATAAGGGAAGGGGTCCTTATTTGTACCCAGCAAAAAAGAATCTCCTACAGATCAGGAAAGAGGCTTTTTGGGAATATTCATGATGGGGATGAGGAGGCATCATGAATTCATGTGTGTCTCTTCTGACTTGCACGGATCATCTTTTCAGTAAACACTGTTGTGTACAGAGCTGCAATGTCCTGCTTTCGACCAGTGTTTGCAATGTAGTTTTGTTGATAGTGTTGCCTCTCCACGAACCAATATGGGTTTTTGTGTACTCGCTGCTATATTCCTTTTGTACCAGCAGAGCAACAGATGGAGAGTTGTGGAAAGACATAAAGAAGCTAAAACCCACAGCCTTTCTTCCTCACAGCTAGCTACTCACTGAAAAAGATTTTGCCAAGCTTGCACTCAGATGTGAGCTGTTTCAAGCATCTCCTTTCGCTTTTAACCCCACGTTTCTGTGTTTTTTTTTTAAAGTTGTGTACTGTAAGGATGTGGGCTGTGCTTCCATTCACTGTTTGTTATTTCTTCCATAATATGTGTCCCACGGAGTGATAAGCCCTGCTCAGAATATTGAGCAGAGTAGCTGCCACAGCTTCGCACATTCCTGTTGTCACGCAGCACACACACCAATTCACCTTTTCTTAAAACGTCCCCTGTCTTGATTAGTAGTCAAGACACCAGGCCAACCTGATGCTCACTTACGGTTTGCTTCATTTTACAGATGACACAATGGCCCCCACGTATGGTAAAAGGTCTGTGACCTACCAGACAGTCACAAAGCCCTTCTCCTCCCTCTTTCCACTAAGCATGGGTTCCTTCCTCGGGCCTTCGGGGCATCCCTGTCCCCCTTTCTTTATCAGTCATTCCAGGCCTGAATGGGCTCTGTGGTTGGTAATAAATTCAGTGATTCAGGGGGTGGACAGTTGCAGCCGTGTTAACGTTTGTTCACAGGCTTGTTGCAGGGATGGGCCCAGCCCCGTCGCTCTTTGTCTCTCGTGGTCCCTCAACAGGTTAGAAGTCAATGGACGGCCTTGTGCGGAGGTTGCAGGGGCATGGATGGAGCCGCCTCTCACATGGCATTCACACAGGGGGAGGACCGGCTTCGACACTGTGACACTTGTTAGTGTGGGGCCACACAACAGCGCCTGGGCGCCTCTCTCTCGCTCCCAGAGGGCTCGCGAGATACTCAGCATTTAAACAAACTAATGGTTGAGGCTGTAGGTTTTCTTGAGGTAAGGCGATCTCCACTCAGAGGCCTGCAGTATCCATCCTGAAAAGAAGTGTATCTAACGATCTCAATTCACAGATCAGACTCACAATAAAACGAGGTCAAGCCTTCCCACAGTCTACAGTGAGGGTGAATCAGGTCCTGAATGTGGACTAGAATAGCTCCGGTACACCTCTGTGGCCCCTGAAGGTGCCACACTGTTGCTGAGTTATAGCCTGGTTCTCAGCCTCAGCTGGTCTAAAGCATGGGAACAGGAAGAAAAGAGACAGAGAGCCATAGATAGAGCAACTCCCAAACAGAGGAGGGCTTTAGGAGACAGAAAGCGGTGGACAGAAAAAGACGCACGCAGACTGAAGAAGGACTTAGAGCCATGACTGAAGGCTAACTGTCATGAGAAGATGAGAGTTGCCATGGCCACCCAGGAGCCACCCAACAAGCATGTGAGCAGGGGAGGCTCGGGGGATCACATGCGCTAACCAGGGATTATGTGCATAAGTGATGAGCGCTAAGCCGGCAGGTGAAGAAGGGAGACCCTGGGACAAGCAGCGCTCCTTCCCTCAGGACAGCTCCCCCTTGTAAAAAGCAGGGACTTTTTTCCCAAGTGAGGCTGATCTGCTGTGTGAAGGAGACTCAGCCAGAGGTCCTCGAGTGCTGAAAGGGCATCCCCTAGGCTGCTTTCACACCGTAAGTGGCCAAAACGTCGGTCTTGTGAGTCATCTTGAGTGGCAAGAATGGGCCATCTTCACATTCATAAATCCCAGTGCAAACACACTCATGGATATGAACTAAGCTTGGATAGGGATAAGAACCACATGGGAAGGCATCAGCAGGGGTCTTGTCGAGGGAGGCTTTTGAGTTTGATGCTCGTATAACAGAACGGACTCGACAATCTCCATCCGTTAGAAAGAGAAAAATGTAACTTGAGCAGCAGCTAAGTTACCTTTCTGGTATATTTATGGACAAAAGCCTCATTTTCTAGCCAGGATCAACAGGTTTACAGGGTGTTTTGCTGCAGGGAATCAATGCTCGTAATATCCATGGCCTTACAGGAATGTGTTTGAACCTTGATGGCATAAAGAAATCAGATTCCCATGGTCCACAGAGAGAAAATACACAGTTAAACAACCTTCCCCCCCAACACCTTTTCAAGACGACGGTATCCCTGAACATATTAACATGTAAATACACTTAGATACTTTGACAATGCACTGAAATGCATATAATCTACATGCTAACTAGTCCTTTAAAGACTTTCCACTGCTGAATGTGGTTTAGCAACACTTTCATGTCTGGGTTTTAAAAATTAAATGTGAGGCCTCTCTTAGAATCTCTAAAAGCGTTTTTCAATTTGATGAGGGATAAGGCGATGACTGGGTTTCAAAGGAGGAGACCCAGAGTTCAATAAGACTTCAGTCTCATTGCCTTTGCCTCCAAGTTGAAGATCTAAATGCTGGCTTTTTTAAGAAAGAACCCACCACGTTAGGTGACAGATGGTAGACTGTTATGCTCAAATACCAGTTGCTATGGTCCCCATTTTCCTCCGCAGCCTCTCTTGCCATAGCTAAGCATCTCCTCTGAGGCTGGTGTACTGACTTGGAATAAGCTGACTTGAAACCGCTCAGGTTGTTGTTGACAAACATGAGCCTAGATGAGTCTCCTAATCTCCCGCTCCTTTATCCGCTCTTTATTGCCGTATAAACAGGACTGAATACACTAAAAAAACTAAACCTCTGTTTTCAGCCTTCTCTTATCTCACGCGGGGTTTAATCTAATGCCCTCTACCCTTTTTACATCTCTGCCTCCGCTAAATTCGACCATATTTTTGATTCAGCACATCACCATGACAACCAGTTATTTCCCATCCTAGAGCCCCCCACCTCCAGCTCCTCTTCGCCATTGATACCACTACCTCCCCCTACCCCTTCTTTTTTGTCCAAATAAAACAAAGCACAGAGTGAATGCACGCTGAGGTAGGTAAATGTATTCAGTGACATCAGCCAGGACGAGTCTATTCTGCTGGATTCCTGTACCACTTGTTTCCAGCCTTGTCTGGGGGCCGGACACTCTGTTGGGCCCATTGTCCCACGTGTATTCCACACAGGCCCGCAATTAATGGAAGCCTTGTCTAAGGCTTCTGGAGCAGAAACTGCTGTTGGGGAGGGGGACAAAAGGCGGACCGAGCCAGGGGCTGGGAGTTGCTATGGGACGCCCCCCCTGCCTTCTTTAAGGGGGAATTCAAAGGGAGGAGAGACAGAGTGAGTGGCGCGCTGGGTGAGATGTTTAAGTGATCCCCTGTGTCTGTGCCCTCCCCTCCTGGCCTGAGATGTTTTCATACCCGCAGATGAAAAGGAACCTTTGCTGTATTTGATGATGAGGATGGTCATTTCACTGCCACATGGTGGTGGTTGAGTGGAGGAAAGAGCGGACACGTCTTTCATAACAGCGCAAGATGGGAAAGGAAGTGGTGACCTGGGTAGTGAAGGGTGCTTTATCAAATTCTACGCATTTTATATCAGACTTCCACCATTTTAACCGGACTCCACTCCAATCCTCTCGACGTCCGTCAGATTAGATGGACAATATGTCTGACTGTCAAGCCTCAGCTCTGGATGCTTTGTGAGGTCTATGTCATCGGGGCCGCTCCAGAACTCGAGACTTGACCTGAAGTGACTGTTCAAACTGGCAGTAAAAGCTTGACCATCAGCCTCAGGTCTCTAAATTCGGGACCCTTTACTGTATGACGCTGCTGTGTGATGCATGACGCTTTCCTTGGACTTCTGCCATGAGTTTCATTTTAACATTCATTTTTAGACACCAAACTGCTGAAACTCCAAACATCTAACCATGTTCTCACATCTCCCAGCCTTTTGGTCAGCAACTAATTTTAGCCAACATTTTCATACCCATTGTGACGTGATCATCACCAGATTTAATTGTGATGGTCTACAGGGAGTCCCTTGAACCTTCTTTATTTATTATTACCTTTTTAATTTAAAAATAAACTAATGACTCATGTTTAAATCCTGTCCTTGTTTTGATTGCACTTGACTGTGCAACAAAAGGAATGGGATTATTTAATCCCATATTTATTCCAATAATTGTTATATTGTTGTATTCGTAATTATTTTCATTGGGTTTTTGTATTACAACAATTCAACCAAACTAAAACAAAGGGAAATAATTTTTGTTTGTCTGTCCCTATTTTGTCTCAGAGTGTGATTATCAGCCACATGTTGGGCCTTGATAAAGCTTCTAAACCGTCCATGGCTCTGCCAACACCTCCCATCCCAGGGTTCCCACAGTGATACAGATCACGACTGTGCTATAAAACCAGTGTCCACACAGTCCACACAATAAGGGTTTTTCTGTGGCAGCAGGCTCACTGAAAACAGAACCGATAGGATGTAATTTATAGTTGCATGGCCTCTTCTCAACAAACCCTCTCGTCTGTTCCATGTAGAAGGGATCTTGTTAAAACATCTCGTTAGAAGTGCTTCATGTGACGCCAGGAGCGCGCTCGAAGGGTGTGAGGTGTTCGCGTCAGCTGAGAGCTTCTTTAAAGCAATTTAAAAACATACTCAGCACAGACGTTTAGCTTGGACTTCACATCTGTCCGTCTTAATTTAATATTGACACAAGTTAACTGCTTGCTGACACAAAGACGTAACTGATGCCAGCACTGACCTGTTTTAGGGTCATTTCACCTCTGAGGGTTTAAGAGCTTCACAGACTCTATCTAAGTCTATCTGAGAGGATTGAGGCATCTGAGGATGAGTGTGGACCAGATAGAGATGTCTGTCACTGTAAGCTTAAAGGTGAAAAATACAGATACAACTCTGTATTTTAGTTATCATATTTAGGATGGTTTTAGAGGGGAAGGCTAATTTGTAATAAGTAATATTATTTTTTTTAAAAGCTTGTTATTGTTTCACAATAACTAGTATAATAAAGAATTGTGTTTTAAAAGCATAAAGAGAAAACAGACTTTACAACAATTCACTCACATAACATTAGGACAAAATGTGCACCTGTACATTTTTATGTTTATCAAGAGAAATGTCTCGCATTACCTTAGATTTTTTTTTTAAATAGAACTGTTATAGTCTGGCCTTAGTGGGGAAGCAAAGCCAGCACTTGATCTATACTATTTATATAAATGTTCAGGATCTTGAATAAATAATAAAAAATGAAATAATATGAAAAATAACATTTCAAAAGACCAACAGTTGACAACCCCATATGTTTTGTAAAGTTGCTAATGATGGAAAGGCTCTTAAAAAATAAAAAGTATAATATAAAGATGACGCATATCTTAGAAATAATATTTGTACACAAAAATACACAACTTTAGTTACATTTGACACATAAAACAGAATTGACTGAAGGACTTTTGTCATATTTTAAATGTGTCACAGTTTTACTATTTGTCTTCATAGTCGATGACAGATAGGAGAAGTTCTGAGTTCACATCTGTGCGTTCATACCCCAGTGTCTGGGATTTTCTTCTTGGCTGGACATGAGGCTTGGAGTGTGTCAGAGGATGAGGCGCCTGAAACGCTCAGTGATCCGCAAAAAGGATGAGCGTGAAAACCCCACAAACCTGTGTAACGGGACCCACTGTCTTAGTCAGGTCTTCACTTCAACTCAAGCACGACGCTTTAAAATCCACGTTTAATCACAGTTCTCATTTGTAGAACAGAATCATTTCAGTGCCAGAAATTGTTCAGCATTGTTGTACACGTTAAGGATTTTAATTTTTAAGTCTTGGCAACAAGATTATTCATAATTTCCTCAATGAACCAATGGCAGATGCAGCTCACAGTAAAATAATAATTAATTAAAGAACAAAAAACATTGCAAACCAGCAACCAAAGCTTGTTTTTATGTAAAAGGGAGATTAGTTAATGGGCAAACGCTAACGCTATTCTGTCGCTGCTGCTGCTATACGTTATGTGGTAAACATCCTTTCGTCATCAGCAGGTGGTGAGTTCGGAGCAGACTCATAAACGGGTCCGGGGCTGCTGTTGTCGGTTCGTCCGCTTTGGGAACAAGCGCTTCACCTGCCGGTCGCTGCTCTAACCAGTCCTGCAGCATCGTGACAGGTAGCCAATGGCAGCGCCGCGGCGCACGAGCCCGCCGCCTCCCCGGCACCGTGTCCTCGCGCCCATTGGATAAACTGGGAACTGGCACACGAGCCGCTCGCGTGCAGTCTCGGGCTCTATAAATAAAAGCCGACGAGCTGGAATCGGTAGCAGGTTGGACGTCAGCCCGGAGAGACGGCTCGTTCCTAGCATTCGTCTTCTATAAACAGCTCTGCCTGGAGAAGGCGGGACTCTCTAAACTGGAGCCACTTTTATTTGGCGCCTCTACCAGTAAAGTGTTTGTTTTGAGTGACAACCCGACGATGCCCGCCGGGACTATGGACAGAGCATCTCCGTCTGCCGTGGCTGTGACTCCGGCAAATGGAGCCTCCACGCCGGAAAAGCCGCGGAACCCGGCAGAGAACAGAAAGGTAAACTCTCTGGACCACCAGCATACGAACATTCTCTATTGTTATTATGTTGTAAACCGCTACGTGTTTCTCCAAAGTCTTCTAAGCCCATCATGGAGAAGCGGAGACGTGCGCGCATCAACGAGAGCCTGAGTCAGCTGAAGACGCTCATCCTGGACGCGCTGAAGAAAGACGTAAGGAGCCTCCACGATTACCGCGTTACTAATAAGCTGCTGAGCAAATCTAAAACAAAGTCCCCTCTGCTTGTTTAGAGCTCCAGACACTCCAAACTGGAGAAGGCGGACATACTGGAGATGACCGTGAAGCACCTCCGGAACCTGCAGAGACTTCAGGTCACTGGTATGTAACTACTGTTCTTTATGGCTAAGCTTAGATGGTAAACACATGGTTCTCAAGACTTTTATCCACCCAGTGCTAATACTGGTTGATTTCAAAGACCTATACTGCTGGAATAAAACCAGTCACGTCCTAACCTCTTATGATGCCAGAGCATGTATCTAACTGCGGATGGTTATTTTCATCCCAGCTGCTGTGAACACAGACCCATCCATCCTGGGGAAATACAGAGCTGGCTTTAACGAATGCGTTGGAGAAGTCACTCGTTTCCTGTCCACCTGTGAAGGGGTGGACACCGAGGTAAGGACTCGCCTTCTCAGCCACCTGGCAGTCTGCGTGACCCAAATCAACACTGTGAACTTTTATGGACCTCATCTCAGTACAGTTGGACTTGGACAGACGGGGACACAGCTTCCAGCTGCTTCGCTCCCTCAGATGCTGCGTAAAAGTGGTTCAGCGGATGCAATGAAGCTGTTCGGTGGTTTCCAGGTCGTGCCGACGCCTGATGGACAGTTTGCATTTCTTGTTCCCAGCGCAGCTCTGGCTCCTATCAGTTCACAAAACAGTCATCACATGTCACCTGTTGCACCTCCGGTCAGCTCAGATTCTGTGTGGAGACCGTGGTAGAAAATCAGGAACAGATTGTGAAGAAAAGGACTATCAAACAATAAAGCATATTTTTGTACATTTTGTGAATATTTGTTAAACCCTTTTGAGAGGGATGTTTACATATGTTTTGTTTATGTCTGGATACTTGGACATATTTCTGGCCTCTGTACTTGCTGTGACTTCTTGTGTTCGAAATGGCACAAGTCATTTTCCACAAGAGCTCAAGTATAAATATATGAAATGCTCCTGAGAAGCACTGTTTTCTACTAATAAAATGTTTTTACGATGCATTACAGCATTTGCTGCAGTGGCGTCTTTTTGGCATTTTGCTTTCCAAAAACCACACTATCACTGCTGTGGCTCAAAGTTTAGCTTTGCGTCACACAAGTGGGAAACCTTTTTATTTGATTTGCCTTGTGAGAGCAGCTGTTTAAATGTAGCCCTCCTCCTGTGTGCCTTATTCACACCTGTTGGGGCACTGAAACCAGTTTCTGTCTGGAAATAAATACTGTAATGAGGTGAAGTACCTGAGAGGTGGCGTCAAGCCCAAAACGTGCTGCCAGCCTGGTAACGAGGCCGTGACAGGGTCCGTTGACACGTGCAGACCAGCCTGCCCCCTGAAATAGAGAAGGGTGATTTTACTGACAAGGCCACATAAGGAGCAGAGTAAATAAGACACGAGTATTACTTGTCTTTTCTTCTCCATTTACCAGTACATTAGAAATAAAACTATATTAAGTAATCATTCCATCTCTATCAAGGCTGAAAACTGGACTTGTGTGTCTGCACCACAACCCGTCAGCAGCAGCCCTGCTGAGTTTGTCCCCTCGATGTCCACTTAGTGAAAGTTGAAGGACTGACAGTCCCTGTGTGTGTGTGCGCTGAGCTTTGTGATGACAGAGCGAGTCGCGAGCTTTGTGTGACCAGAGATCACAGGTGCCCCTCGTTCACACACACAGGACAACACGGCTCCAACAGCATGTTGCCTTATTCTGGCAACCCATCAAGAGACTGGCGGCCCATTTCTAGAAGACAGGGCCTCCCTTTGACAGCATCAAACAGTAGCACCTCCACAGGCGCACATGAACACACCACAACCATTTGGTTGTCCCTGATTTCATATTCATGGAATTTAAGGGAGAAAGTCATAAACGACATAGAAGTAAGACCTGCGTGTCTGAGTGGAGCAGCAGGCGCCTGCGATTCATCGCTCATCTTGATTATCACAGAACAAGACAGTATTCATTTCTGCATTTCACTATGGAAGTCAGCGTATTAATAACATCATTTGTCTACGACTCTGAAAGTTAATAAAACTCCTCACTTTTGTGCAAATGATACAGTCAATTAAGTTTACATCTCTGTTTTGGCACAGCTGATGTAAGAGTGGCACTAAGGAGGGCTAGAACAGAAAAATAGAGCTCCCCCTCCTGTTAGAGCATCCTTTGAGACCCTCCAAAACACAAAAACAAAGCCGGGCCCCTCAGTGGCTCCGCTCTTTTGACCCTCTCCATCTTCATAAAGGGCCTTCCCATTGTTTATCCAGGAAGAGGTTTAATGGCTGTGAGAGTGGGAGGACCATGCTGTCACTTTCACCGTGCTAAAGGAGGCTTATTGTTGGCAGCTCTCAAAGGTCCGGGTCTAAAAGGCTTTTGGAGATCTTCTCGGGCCAGGCTGTGCTCTTCAGACAAGGGGAGCTGTGAAGTGCTGACAGGTTGCTCCTCTCCATACCTACGTGGACGTTGAAGTGGCTTTGGATGCAGCAGCTTCAGCGAGTGATGCTCGTTTTTGAGGAAACTTGTGCCGTTTGATTTATCGTTGCTTTTCCTTTCGTCCTCCCCCTCCCAAATCAAAACCCCACTTTGTGATGCAGTGTTTTCTTAAACCTTGCAAAGCAGTTGCTCAACGTGAAGCTGGGTAGGTTCGGCCTCTTGAGCACCGTGATTGATGGCTTCCAGTCACAAACACAGTGACAGGTGCCCCTGCTCGTAGAGACACACACCGGAAATCCTCACTGCCTCAGCCTCTCTGGGAGAAAAGGGAGGTGGGGGTGGTTCCACGATCTGATGGGGGTCTTCAGCAGCCAGTGGTGGCTCACATCAAGGATAATGAATAGATTATACACTCGATATCAATAGTGAATGAACAATGCTCTTTGTCCCTTCACTCCAATTCATCCCTGTTTGATTTAGCTGGTTGTTGTGGGGTTGTTTTTACTCAACATACTGGTGGAAGTGTAGCTTCCGGGGGTGAATTAGTGTCTGCATGACACAGTAACACTGGATGCGAAAAAATTTACTGCTGTAGACACACACAGTGATGGTGGTGCTGCTATTAAACTGGACTAACTATGGCTGTACATCACATGTCATCACGTGTTCAAAGGAGACAAATGGACGTGCTTGTTTTTGCTGCGGTTCTTGGTCATATGCCAAAAAGTTATTCCCAAGTCCCAAACTTATTCCTAAGACAATAAATTCAAACTGCTAGGATCCCTTCAAATGGAAACATCTAGTCGTCATGTTTTTGGTTTTCTCTAGAAAAACGTAACTTTCTGTATAAGAGCGATCTACAGGAAAGACAGTAAATAGAGATGAGCAGCAGGGAGCATATGTGAGACCAATCTACATACTCACAGCTTGACTGAGGTAAACTGGGCCTGATTCAAAAAGTTTCTTAGTGGTAAAGTGTCACAGTCTGGCAACAGGAGCACAGAGTCTAATGTAGGGCAGAGGCCTTGTGATCATGATGCTTGGCAATGCAAGACTGATAGTGAGGGAGGCGCAGACACGCAGGAAGCTGAGCCGGTGACCGTGACATGTGATACGATCTCCGGCTGTGGTGCTTGAACCCTGTCTGGAAGCCGCAGCGGCTCTTGGTCTCACTCTGAATTGAATGTCGAGGTTATTGGATGTGCTTGTGTGACGGTATTATGGAGACTGGATTTGGTTGGATCATGTTCTCCCGGTTTTCCTCCCACAGTCCAAAGACATGCAGTCAAGAGACTCTAAGGTTTAACCCGTAGGTGTGAGTGTGAATAGTTGTCTGTTCCTGCGACAGACGTAAACTTCCTCTCTCCTTTTAATTAATGATATAACATGTTTTCTTTTAAAAAGCGTGATAAGCCTTGCTGGCGTGGCGCGCTGAAACCCCAACACAATGCACTCTTCACAAATTAGTTCAGCTCCTAGAAGCCAGAGTGTGGGCGGTATACGTTAAGTGTTTCGCAGCTCAGATTTGCAAGGACGTGCCACTAAAGCTACTACTAATATACAATGAAGGGCTGCGTGCATGCGTAATAAAAACCTCTCCATCTGTGGAGCAGGGTCCACAGGCCCGTAGGTTCCGATTCATTCTCAATAATTGTAATGTGATGATAAGGAGCTTATGGCCTCTTGTTGTCACCCAATAGAGACGGACAAGACAAAGGGCAGTGTACCGGTATGCTAAAAGATTACCATCCTGATGACATCTCCCCATCCACTTAACGCCCACATCAGGTCAGCTGTCCTTAATTTGGTCAGGAACACCTATTTTGCCTCCACCCGGGGGTCTGGCTGCACTGAGGGGCAAGTATTGACCCTTGTTTGTAAGCAAGGCTCACATTTGTGAGTTTGCTAAATGGCCTATTTGTGTTCCCGAGATGTTCAGGTCATCGTATCATGGGGATGTGTGTCACCCTCTCACAGGCTCAGACAGAGGATCTAATAGACATCTGCTCACATGTTCGTTATGACATCACGACTGACTGAACTTGTTTAAGTGAAGCTGGGAAAAAACAATGAATTGATCATTGTAGTGGAGATAAATATTCTGCTAACTGTCATCATTTTTGCCCTCAGACTGAGATGTGCAATGTTTCCCTGATACAGTAGATGTTGATGAAAATGGGGATAACACCGTTGTACGACAGCTTATTGGGAAATTTGTTTATATGACCAGTTTCAAATCTCTTAAATTCCTGCCCCAGGGGCTGAGTCTCAGATGACCCCTACTCTTTGTCCTAAGGACCTTTCCCTGCCCTCACCACCTCCAACCTCAGCGGCCAGACTAAACTCTGTGGGAAACCCCCCAGTGCTTTGTGTTGTTTTGGACATTGTTCGTCTCTCCAGATGATGTCTCCTCCCCTCTGTTTCTGGCCCTTTTCCCTCTGAAGAGCGGCTGTGTGGAGCGTGGTGCTAAGTGCCCGCTAAGCTGGACAGAAAGCTGAGGTCTGACCACGGGGGTTAAGGGCAGGTTGACATTGTGCCTCACAGGACAGCGCTCAAACCCTGCTGATTTCAAACTATGATAACTCTATTAGCCCACGAAACACTGGCCCCAGAAATGGCCTCATCTTTATGAATATGAAGTACTGTACGCTGTGGGAACATAAACAGCAGAGTGACCATCTCAGCATCATACTGTAGGTTAATCCTAAATTTTTAGTCCAGAGGTTAATGTTACTGTTAACCGTAACCTGTAAGATATTGAATATTCAAAATACATTCTGTAAAGGTATTTTTTTTTATGTTAATATCATTAACCCTGATCCTGTTCATGTGAGGTTAGAGTGACCTTTACCTTTGAGCAGCAAAATAGAATCAGTCCATCCTTCAGTTCAAGTGGAAGCTTTGTCCAAATTTGAAGAAATCTCAAGCGTTTCTGAGATATCACGTTCAGTGTGTGTCAGATAGGACGGTCAGGAGGCCACGGTGATGTTGACCTTTAACCTCTGAGCACCAGGCTCCTTGAGGACATATAGGATATTTGAATTTAATGTGATGATATTTCTTTAAGAATGAGGCAAACATACACATGTATGTATGCTCACATACTGCACTGTAGAGCACTTAAAACAATATTTAACCAGAGGAAACTAAACACGTCAGGAATAAAATAATTTCACCCAATTAAGGCTGATATATGTAATAATGTAGTTAATCAAAAAACATAAATTAAATCTTTAATAACATAATCAAGCTAAAGACGGCCACACACCTACCGTAGCTAACAACACTGTATTTTAAATATTATAAATATCCTGTTAACGTGAGTGTTAATATCCTAACGCCACCTCTCCAAACTCCAAAGACAGCCGCCGTGAACTGTGATGTCATTCAGCTCGGACTTAGGACCCAATCGACCCTCTGACCTTTCACCCCTATTAAGCGTGGGTTAGGGAGCTGTATTCAAGGTGTGGCCATCTGTGTGCCTTGTTGTGCTGAAGCGTTCCTCCTCCCAGCTCCACTCCCTCACTCACTTTATCAGCCCTCTCAGTGTTTAGGGGCAGTGGAGTGATCGGAGAAAGAGCAGCTGGTCTCAATGAACCTTTACATGGATGGTTCAATTTAAAAATGCAAAGGTCCTGGAGAAACGTAACTGAATACAGCTTCTGAGTAAATGTTACACATTTCACCACTACTTGATGATTTTATTGCCCTCAGATGTGCACAGCTGTACCAAACACGTTTCAACATGGTTCATTTCTGCGGTGACGAGATCTTAGAAAAACAGTGGGTTGAACTTTGAAATTGACAAGAATAGAGTTCATCTGCTCTTCTTATCACGCAGCAGCTTTCGCGTAAACTGGTCATGGGCTGCTAAGCTAGAGGTTTGTTTACAGTATTGATTCTGATAGTCAGAATCTATGACGTGCCTCTTAGTATGAAGCAAAACAAATACGAGAGGAAGTACAGTATTTGCACACAGAACAAAGTCTGATTAACAGAGAAATTTAATGAATTGGGGATTTAGAGATTGTTTCATTGCTACAAAAAGAAGCAGGTACATTTTTCATAATATGTTCCTGAACTTTGCCCTCCACCTCCTGAAATTGGACCTTCACTGTGAGAGGAGAACATTTATCCACCTTACAGGTGATGATCATGGTGTCACTGGATGCCTGTAGGCTACAGCTGCTGAGGTCTGTGGACTCTCTAGACACTGGACACACAAGCTGGTCCTGGTCAATAGATGTGATTGGCTGGCTTCTTAAATATTCGGGGCTTCTGCACATCACCTTGTCCAGCATCTCGATGCTTTCGCTGCTTTTCAGCACCCAGTTGTGCAGGTACCACATGTGACAGTCGCATTTCCAGGGGTTTCCGTGCAGCCTCAGGGTGAGGTGTGCGTCAAAAAATGGGTCAAAAAATCCAAGAGGGAGAGATTCCAGCTGGTTGTCAGACATGTACAGCTGCTCCATTAAGTTCTGGTCCTGAAACAGTTTGGCGTCCACCTTACTTATGTTGTTCTTGTGGAGGTGGATTGCCTTCATGCTGAGTAGCTCGCTGAAGATGCTTTCAGGCAGAAGTGTGAGCTGGTTTTCAGACAGATCCAGAGTCTCCAGCAGTGTGATATTTCTAAAGACGCCTTCAGGAAGGTTGGAGAACTGGTTGGCGGACAGAATAAGGTCAGTGAGAGATGGCAAATGGCTGAGGGAGGAGAGCTCAGTCAGTCTGTTGTCTTTTAGGTTCAGCTCCTTCAAATCCGGGGCATCAAATCCAAACACTTTACCGCTAAAGGTTGTGAGAAGGTTTCCACGAAGGTTTAGGACTTTTAGTTTGGTTAAGACGGAGAATATGTCGTCATCAAGTTGTGATATTTTATTCCAATCCAAATGAAGCTCCACCAGCTGCGACATGTTGTGGAACATGTCATGCGTGAAATTGCTGATATGGTTATTGCTCATTTTCAGCATCTCCAGTCTATCCAGACCAGTAAAAGTCTCTCTTTTTACCTCCTCAAGCTTATTCTGAGACAAGTCCAGGATGCGCAGGTTTTGGAGATTCAGGAAGAGAAAGGTTGTAAGGTTTGATATGATGTTGCCCTTCATCTGCAGACTTTCCAGCTGTTTCAAGGAGTCAAACACACCTGGAGGCAAAGTCTGGAACTTGTTGAAATTTAGCACCAGTTTGGTCAAGTTTCCCTGCTTTGAAAAGGTTCCCAGATATAAATGTTCCAGCCACGGGTTCCCACTGATCTCCAGCTCCTGCAGCTGAGTCAGATTCACAAAAGCGTGAGCGTGAATGCTTCGCAGTAAATTGTTCAAGAAAACAAGCTTAGTGAGTTGAGGACTGTCCGCCAACGTGTGAGGGAACAGGTATGCCAGGGAAGATGTCATTATAGTGAAGTCCTTGACCTGCTTGGACACGTTATTCGGTACATATGACATTCGTTCATCAGCACAGAGCACCTGGACTGGCGTGAAACACTGGCATTTGTATGGACACAAGGAAAATGACTCTGTGCTGCTTTTGTGGCCCAGAAGCAACACTAGGAACAGTGTCAGGCCCAGTTTTGTGTCCATTTCACTGTCAAAACAACAGAAACAGACACTGTTCATTCACAGAAAGAAGAATGAGTAAACCTCCTGCAACCATAACAACCGCATTTCCCAAGTTAAGCAAATTAAACCCAACATACCTCTGTGCCGCGAGGCTCACACAGCATTGAAACAGATTTCCCCGTCGACCTACAAGCCAGCTGACACAGAGCGCAAATGACAACAAGCCAGAATTAGGCAAGACGGAACCTTTGGTCAGTGGCTGACTCCTGCTGTAGCTGCATTTGCTCCATCAGGTCATAATAACAGCAACAACAAAACATGATTTCCTAACAATCTTCTTTTATTCAAATCAGTGCCGGGAGAAAACTTTAATTTACTGCAGTAACATTAAATATATGGAGAAAACAACAATCTCTGCCATTTGCTTTTGCCATTATAACTAATGATAACAATTAATTCCTGAATTAATGAGATTTAATTTTTGTTTGACAGCCCCCAGACTTTTCCATAGAGGTTTTACTGTAATGATGAAATGTCGGGCCCTGCAGGAAGTCATTGCCTCCACCAGATGTCACCCTGCTCCTCCCAAACCTCTGCCGGAGGCGATGTGTTTTTGGATCCTCCCTCTCTTCCAGGTAATTCCCTGAAGATCACAGGTAGATGCCACTGTGAGGGAGCAGCTCATCCAACCAAAACCTCTGCGTAACTGAGCTCGTTCCTGAGCTTGAACCATGGCTAACAAAGGGATACAGCTTCTCGGCTTCTCGCTGGCCTTCCTGGGCTTCATTGGCTCCATTGCATCCACAGTCATGGTGGAGTGGAAAGCTTCGTCCTACGCAGGAGACAACATCATCACAGCTCAGGCTATGTATGAAGGACTGTGGAAAACGTGTGCGTCACAGAGCACTGGCCAGGTTCAGTGTAAAGTCTACGATTCACTCCTTCAGCTACCAGGTAACATCATCATGTTTTCATTCATTTCATTCTTTCACCATTTTTAAACAGTTGCAAATATCAACATGTGATAATATTATGTCATATTAGGCAGCGCATACTAAACTGACAAACGATAATAAGGTCATTCTGTTCCTGTACAAGTATAAAGTTTTTCACATTAATATTAACCTATTGGGTTGATCTGCTGATGAGATTTAAATTAACGCTCATGTTAGATCCATTAACACCATTTAACCTTCCCTAAGGTTATGTAACAATCTGTGTCTCATCTGAGAATCTGTAAGAGCCCATGCATGTAGAGACATGTCTGTCAAATACCAGACATCCCATTTATGTACAAAGCCTTCAAATGAAACCCACGTAGAGATATTAGAGGTTATAGATTAAATGTACAAACTGACTTCTACATCACACACAGCATTAATGTGTGTGTGTGTGTGTGAAACAGCTTAATCTGCTAAAGAAATTCACTCATGTCATCTGTTCTAAACAAGTGAAAAAACCATGAGATTTCGTTCGTTATGTACAGGGTTATTCAGTATTTATCAAAAACTATGGTGGGGACATTAAAACCATTACAAAAACCTGACTTTATGAACTGAAAGCCACTCAAGCAACTCATGGTGTGCTGTGCTTCTGACTGCAGCCATGGTGCAGACCACTCGAGGGCTGATGTTGGGGTCCATCTTGCTGTGCGCTATTTCCGTCTTGGTGGCGACGGTGGGCATGAAGTGCACGACCTGCATGGCCGACCAACCAGAGCTGAAGAACAAAGTGGCCCTGGCTGGAGGGGTCGTCTTCATTATCGCTGGTCAGATATCATTTAATTCAAACGCAGACACACACACTTTGATTCGGTTTGTTCTGCCGTAACGCAGTTGGCTCTATTCAACAGGTTTTGACTTGCAGTAAATATGTGGCCTTCATAAAACTGATAAGTGATAAAAGCCTCCTACATGTGTTAACCTGTGTGATGCAACAACAGAAAGCATTGGTCTGCTCTGGTTTTCTAGGTCTGTTTGCCCTGGTGGGAACATCTTTGTACGCAAACAGAATAGCTCAGGACTTCTACAACCCATTAATCCCCACTAACGCAAGGTGAGCTTTATGTGAGCGTATGCGTCAAGCTATCCCAGTACTCTCCTGTCCAATGTGTATGCTGGTAAAGGAATTAAACCCTTTGTGTGGCTCACAGGTATGAATTTGGCAGTGCCCTGTATGTTGGCTGGGGTGCAGCAGCCCTCATCATCATAGGAGGAGCCTTCCTCTGCTGCAACTGCCCCAAACAGAGCTCAGCGAGCGCCACGCGCTACCCGCCGCCCCGCTCCACAGCCCAGCCGGGCGGGAACTACGTGTAGGAGCACAGTCGCTCCATCTGGCCACCGGGCTTAATGTTTAGCAGCGTGTATATTAGCTAGTGCTGTGGTGGGAGGGAGTTTATTGTTGTTGGGAAATGAACTCAATGCTTGGTTTATTTGTGTAAGTTGTTAGTCGACAAATATGTCTGGCAGATGTACTGTACAGATGCATTTCATAAAGAGTAAGTGTTAATGTAAGAAATGGAAGCTCAGGTACAAAACAAACATATTTGACAGCTGGACTTTATTTTTATTATTTACTAAGCTTTGTAAAATAAAATCCACTGGCGTGTTTTTATTTCTAGTTTTCATGTTTGTTATTTCTGTCATTTCTCAATAGTTTCAGGTCATTTGTTTTTTTCGCTTTGGTTTGTCATACTTTGTATTTTAATTGAGCTCAGTGATTTTGAAACAGCACAGGCCAACCCTAATACAGTAATCTATCCATGTTCAGGCTTGATCTGAGCTTCAGGCCACAGCTGGACAGGAAGCAGCAGAATGGTACGAATGCAGTCGATGTAGAGTTAAAGTCTGTCTTTAGAAGAGTCACCTGAAGTGAAACAGTAGTTGGAATTGAAAACAACAAAAAGCATCAAAGTGAACAACACGATAAGAGGATCTGTCCTGTGTTTCTGCTGGCGTGTACAGACGTGTTGGCGCATGAGTAAAGGTGGAAAAAATGTCCCATCTCTCCTGTGTTTCCCAAATATGTGAACCACATCACCTCCACCCAGTGCAACGAAACTACAAGCCAGCTATCATGGTCTGTGGTCATTCGTGAATTATATATATATACATACATACAATACTTGTGCTGGCAAATTATTACACACATGCAAAATGTGGAAAAGTTGAAGTAAAGACTATTTGATTTTCCACATTTCCTAAAAATGTAATTTAGGACTTAACCGTGGGAGAGTTTCCTTAAAAATAGGTTATCTTATAATAATCATTACACAAAAGGTTCTTATTCGAATTCACAACATGCAGCAGTGGCTTCGAAAATGTGTTGCCTCAGGAAAGATAAAACTCCAAACAGGGTGAGAGCAGGCAGGGGAGCGGCTCCTGACAGGGATTCCTCAGAAACACCGGCTCCTGTCACAACACGCCTGCTCACAAAAGAAGTGCAGAGATCACAGCAGAACCTAACCCAGAACCCACAGACCTACAATCACACGTCTCCAACACACTGGTCACACACATGAAACACGTAGCAGCCTCTGTTGAGCCAAACATCACTCACGCCACCGTGTGGCAGACAATAGATCCGACCGAACCCTGCTAATGGCTAAACTGAACACCACACGTAACACAGCACAGCACACGAAACCCTTTATAAAAACAACCCAAGTATCAGATACTGTAAAAGCAAAAATGATACGCATAATATTTAAAAGAGTAAAAACCTGAATAAATGGAGATGTCTGATGTACTGGTTGGTGATTCAGAAAGATCAGTGAACATCAGTAAATGTGTTGGGGATTATGGTGGATAATTCACATGTATTGACTGTGATGCTTGTGCAATAGTGCAAGATGAACAAATGGGAGAAACATTGGTTCTCAAGTGAGTCGTCCATGTCACCCTCTCAACAAGTGTGTGGCTTATACCAGAGAAGGGCACAGACCTAAATGAGGCCTGTATTTCTGTATCAGCCTGACGTCTGCTCCATACACACAAATATGAAACTAAATTCAAAGAGCAAATATAGGAGAACACTTTTAAATGTTTAAGAGCAACGTTTGTTTTTATTGAAAACACTAAAAGAGGAAAGAATTAAAGAAAAAATTTGATTCAATGGGGAAAAACAGTGGCCTGCAAGTGAAGACTCTTGACTTCATTCTTCCATTCTGTGTGACCGAAAAACACATTTACTGAAAACACAGGAGGGAAACCTGTAAAAATATTCTGGGCTGACAGAAAATTAGAAGTGAGTAGTTGTAACCACTAGAGGGAGACAGAGGCCTTGATTTAACCACCAGCCCTGCAACTCATGGCAACGAAACAGCCTGTTAAGTTGCATTATGGGATTTGTAGGAGCGAGCTTTAGAGTTCAAGCTACAAGCACTAAGAATCAGAAAACGTTCAGCAAGTTAGGAAGCCTTCAGATCATATAAGTGAAAGTAGTAGTTCCACTTTGTAAAAATACAAATAAAAGCCCCAAATGAAAAATGTATTAAAAAGCCGATTAAACGTATCAATGCTTGAAAATGCACAGGAACTGTTACATATTCAAATATGGCATGATATTGAGTAAATTAATGTACGTGTGTATTAGAAAATGTCTCATAATGTCTCAAAATACACTTAAGTAAACCAAAAGTTTCATTCCATCACTGGATGCTTGTCTTTGACCCATACAACGTTAGGCTCACATACAGTAATTCGTGCTGCCTTTTCATTTTGTCTCATTGCGTATTTTCCAGCGAACAGTGTTGGGTTTGTCTGCTGGGCTTTTAAACAGCACCATCGGTAAATGCTGGTCCTCTGCTGTTATCTGTCTTGTTGCTGACACACAGCAACAGGTTTGTCAGGAGAAGTGAGTCAGAGCATCTTGAAAGTAAATGTTTAGGATTCTTGGAGAACAGGGCTTATAGGTCAACAGAGCTGGGGTCTACAGACAATACACATGTCACATGCACGCAGATTTGACCTTTGACCTTTGACCTCTGATCTTAAATGAACATAAAACTCCCCCAGACATTTTCTCCAAAGTTAGTAAAAGGCCATTTTTTGGTGATGATCAGGACATATTTCCATATGGTCTGTTTTTAAATTGAATTACGTTTTATGGTGTTTAGACTGATGAAGTGCATTGACACAGTAGCACTTAACTCGAGGGCTTTCCCTCTCTTTAGTCCAGTATTGGATCTGGAGCTGATCCAAACTCCAAGGCAAACTGCTGTGATCAGCAGAGAGCAGCTGCCAGACATCACAGAAAAATCAATGAGCGGGTACAGAAACAGACAGAGAACGAAAGAGCTGCTAAAACGACTTCCGCCCTGCAGGACTTGACTCAGCCCAGCCTCACTGATAAACTGCATCTATCTTAACCTGAATCACCCAAAACATTAGGAACATTCTGCAAACATTAAGCTTTTCACGTGATTGTAAGGTGCATTTGAGTCCACATGTCTAGTGGACTACATCACTTAGACGTCGGATACTACAGCTTCATCATCATTTAATCATCATGTAAATACAAACATCTGTTTGTAATAACAACTTCTTTAGCCGTTGACTGTGTTACAACCTGAGCCTCAGTCTGAGCGGATCAAAATAACCTGATGTGTTAATCTCCTGTGCAGCCTGGGACACCACACACAACCCCCTGTAACTCATGTGATCTCATTATAAATGATGTCGTAATTTGATATTCTGTATTAGGTTTGCCTTATAAAGAGTTGAAGACTTTCATCCGATGAAATATGGACCACATTCATTCAGCTGTTTCCAGACCTCAGACCAATTTGTGCCACAGCAAATATGATACTGTTGTCTCTGTGATTCAGTCTGTGGGGGTCCCACTGCTGGACACAGTAGTCAACAACCTGCCTGCTGACACACTTGTTAGGGTGATTACTGTAGTTTTTGTTGAATATGACTCCTCTGTGGGGGTTTATCCTGACAGGGACACAAACAACCAACCTCCCGGTGGCGGTTTTTCCTGTGCATTCACTGTATTGAGTGTCCTCTTCGTCTTGTTCTTTTTCTTTGTAAATGTGTCCCTACATCAGAACAAAAGCAGAGATAAAACTGATTGAGCAAGGTCCTGCAAAGCCTCACACAGCAACACAAAAGAGCACACAGGGACACGGACATCCACACATTTGTGAGCCAGATGATCCTTAAATCTAAATTAATGAGATCACTTTGACTTAGAGGCTTTTTACTCAGCTTGGAGCAGAGTCAAGAACTTTAACATGTGCGCTGGTGGTTGCTTGCACACTTCAGTGAAGACTGTAGTGTGTGTGTGTATCATATTTTTCTCACAGATGAAGATTAAAACCTGACAGGGCGACTTGGGTTAAGCTAAAGTAAGAATAGGCAAGTAAGTTCAGGTGATAACCTCATAAGATGATGAAGACAGACTAAAACGTGTGTGTGTCTGTGTGTGTCTGTGTGTATGTGTGTGTGTGTGTGTGTGTGTGTGTGTGTCTGTGTGTGTGTGTGTGTGTGTGTGCATGTGTGTGTGTGTGCGTTGTTGTGCACGTTTTTGTCTCATTTGAAACATTCGACTGTATTAAAAAAAGTCACATTTTTAGTTCTTTTAGCTTTTTTCATAACTTCATTATTTATTTTGTGATTTCAGAGAAAGCTTTTGATCCTCTTTCAGTGAGAGGGTGATTCAGTTTAGTCTGTAGAATAAGTGCAACCAAGGCTCAAAATCAACCAATCAATTAATAGTTTTGCTCGGTTCACTGGCTCCTCGTCTCGCTGCATCCTCCCACCCGAGGCCACGAGGAGCCAACTGGATTTAATACTTTGCCTCTGCTTTCCAGAATAATAACAGCCTACCTGCGCCAATAAGTGGTTTCGCAGCAATGTTTTCACAAGATATACGACGTTTGGTGCCATAAACTGACCATTTATGACTGAAAAACATCACTGACATTTGAATTCAACCCAACAAATGTGTAATTCATGGTCCTCAATTATGAAAGTTCATTTTTTTCATTGGTTTGGATCAGATCTCCTGAAATCGTAACGCTACAAACCTTTAAGGTAAAAATAAGTGTTTTCCCTGAGAAAGAATTTTAATTGACTGAATACATTTACCATGAATATGATCTTTGGGTTCTGTTCCACTTGAAGTTGCTTTTGTATTTACTCTACTTTATGAGTGATCATGAGCTAATGATCATATATGATCATGAATCAACCACCTGTCAGAACTGAAAGTGGCCTCCAGCTTTGACAACAGCTGTTTCTTGATTTCAACCCAAAGAGGCTCTTCTATTAATAAATTATTGATACAGCTTTCTTGGCTTTCTTTTCACCTTTCAGTTTGTTTCAGTGCAGCTCCATGGTTCAGTGTAGACCATCAGATGTTTATTGCTTTTCAGTCTATAAAAAATGAAATAAATACAAAATAAAGCTTTTTTCGTGGCCTCTGACTGAGTCCATCGGCAAATCTACGCTCTTGATTGACATTTTGTGACTACTACTAGATTTTTGCACGTCTTACTCTTGTTCCACATTTTCTGAGACGTGTTTTAATGCGAGCTGTGGCAGTGGGGCGGGACTATTGATCAGAAGGTGGGTCTCATCTCATGCTTCCCTGTCTTGTCCTCAGAAAACCGCTGAAACGAGCTTCAAACAAGTGCCGTGGATCCTCCATGTGGCAGACACATGGTCCGGATCATGAGACATGGAAAGCAAAAATAAGTCTCTGTTCCAAACACACACTGACTCTTAAGCTCTCACTGTGGTGCTTTATCCAAAAACAGATACGCTGCCGTGCATTGAAAATGTTAATATTTAGTATTTTAATACTATAACAATTACTGTACGACAGAGCCTTGGGTGAGAAGCCTGCTGAGATCTGGGGGCGACAACATGATCATCTGTCCAGAACAGAAAATAGTAAATATAATGTCAAACTGTCAAGTTATCACTGGATACCACCTACATGTTACTTATCTGATTTAACGTTAAATGTTAAAGGCCTAACAGGTGCCAGGAGACTAAATGTGCTGCCAAACCAAATAAAGGCTGCAGTGCTCTGTTAGTTCTAGTGTGTCACAGAGTAGTTTTCTGCTTGTTCGTGTTCACAAATGAAGCTTTTTTAGCAAGAAGCTGCATTTTTATCTATAGAACGTAAATCAAACCTTGTGTAAACCCCGTGACTCATTCAAGGCCCCGAAGCCATGGACTCTATGTAACGTGAACAAGGCAGAGATGTTATCATAACTGTACTTTAAAAAAGCAACAGTATTACAGTGTCAACATGTTTTAAATAAACATCATCAATTTAAAATTTCACATGTGGTTTAATTGTCCTTGAATGGGGTCATTTGTCTTGGGCCCAACTGCTGGTGCTTCACAAATCAAAAATAAATAACAAAACCTGTGATGTTACCGTCCATAACCCAGATAAATCAACTGCTACTGTCCAGTGTGGAATATGTTAAACTCGATTTAAACAGCCTTTTTTTTCAGTCTACTCATTCTTCTTGGTACATGGGGTCGCACTTAAATCCAAACATAACTCTGGTCTTTTAACGGCTGGGGAATGTCGCACACATCCCAACAGCTGAGCAGTAAACTGCCCAAACCTAAGGGGAGTGTTTACAGAAAAAAGCTTTAAACTTCTTTCTTCACTTTTTTCTTTTCAGTTCCGTTCCATTGTGTGTAAAATCAAAATGAGGGATATTCTGTAACTATGTTTTAAAGAGGGCCACAAACATTCAAAAGGTAAACAAACTAAACAAACTATATCTATGTTTTGTTTGCCTGCTGCACCTTCCAGAAAGTCATCGACTGCTCAGTGCCTGTGTACCGTACATACAGTTCCAATGAAAATGATCCTTCATTCTATTCTATTCTATTCTATTCTATTCTATTCTATTCTATTCTATTCTATTCTATTCAGGGCAGTTTTTATAAAAAAGAAAGCCAGTTCCTCTCTGTTACCTCAAGCTTTAGCTGTTGCTAAATCATCAAGATAAAGTTCCTATAGTACTATGAACAGAAAGCTGAAGGGTTACACAGGTTCATGTCAGAATAAGAGATGACTGCTCAGTATGACAGAAAAGGGAAGGAATGACATCACATCAAACGCCAAAAGTGAAATAAATGCGTTTCCCCCTTTTTTGGAGTGACTTGTTGCAATCTGGGTTACGAGCCGAGCCCAGAGCCCGGTTCTGTGACGAGGACCACTACTTGTTACTGCTTCCCTTTGCTCATATGTTCTGTTCAGGGGAGCAGCTGCCAACGCTTGTCCCGCGTACAACAGATTCAAAGACTCGGTGCTGCTTGGTCTCGTGGACATTCTGAGCAACCGAATCGTGTTGTGTGTGAGGACTTACATCCATGTGCAAGTAACTCAGGCCTCATTTGTGAACATCCCTGGAAGAGCGTTAGACACCTACAGTGAGACATGAATTATGTTAATTACATTAGTTTCATTTGAGTCTTATAATATCTGACCGCATTCTCTTAATACAACTGGATTAATTTAATAAAGTTTAATAGATATTTCTGCAGTTTAAGAGGTTCTGCTACTCTGTGTTGAAAGGCCTGTTAATAGAAAAAGACTACATTTCATTTTTAACTGGGTCCATTACATTTTTTAAGAAAATCTAAATATATTTAATCCCATTATATGGAATTATTGGCGCTGTAAAAACTACAGGACACATAGTCATGTAGTGCAACCTATTGTTTCATTAAGAGTCATTCAAAAATCCTATAATTAAATTCCTGTGTACTCACTTATTGGAGAAATAATGTGTCAAATTGCAACATGTTGCTTGATTCACTGAATAGGATTCATCTTTATTTCAGCAGAAAATTGAGCAACTTACATAGAAAAGCTGACGTGCTGGTGAATAAATACAGTACGTGTCTTACGACAACAGTAGTGGTCATCTGTGACGACAGGCCTGCTGCCCATGGAAACACAGCCACTGCAGACAAAAGCATGGACAGCAATTATCCTTTAAGTAGTCACGGGAAGCTCATAGCATTCAAAGTCAAGCTGGGCACAGTGTGTAAACACAATGTTCCCATCTGATTCAATTTAAAGGAACATGTGAGTGTCACTCAGAGGACAAACACAAGTACAGGAAGATGAAATCAGGAAGCTGTGACCACACTGCTGCTCATATTTCTGGCTAAAATTGGGCAAAATGCAATATCAGTAAATTACCTTCCTTCTGAATGAAATCCCACTGAAGTCCAACCTCAAAGACATAGTATTGTAACACTTTTTAAACGCAGGAGGATTTTAGCTTTATAAACACAGAAGAGTGTGTTTTCATTTACATCTTCTCATCTACTCTCAGAAAAATCTATACTTTGCAGATGTTTTTTTAATGAACAGCAGTTTTTGTGACCCTAAATTAGTGTTGCTTAGCACTTGCTCCTGCCCTGCTGTGACCGCGACAGGACAATCATAGCAGAGAGCTCAGGTAAACAGCAGGGTGTGCAGCATTTACCATTGATTGTGGAGCTCGCTCAGCTTCGGTTGCTAGGGCCTTTAAGCCACGGGTCACTAAGTGTTCGTTTGAGGGTGATTCATCCTTCTATGGAAAAATCAAAGTGGCTGCCGCTGGGCTGGCGGCTTGGCCTGCTGGTTTTGAAGAGGCAGTGGAGATATCGCATTAAGAGACCACACACACGCAGCATGACACTCTGACTGGTCGGGGATGGAACTCGCGTAAAGCATAGCCGAAGCCATTTGGGGATACGAAGCCAATGGCTGCACTTCACCAGGTGATTAATGAGAATCTGCCATCTGAGATATGATGGTGTCAGTGAGACTTCACTCCCACAAATACTAGCAGACATTTATCCTCAGGTCCTTCTGCGTCCAAACACTGTCTGGATTTATCGCTGGAAACACACATGGATAAAGGCTCCTTTGATAAATACTCAGAGTCTGTTTAATAGTTTTTCATAAGGAGGTTAAAATAGTTTAAAAACATGAATTGTTTACTATTCACTTTGAGACATGACATGTGAAGCAAAGAAGTAATGCCTACATTAGTGTGTGGGTTATTTTATGCAAATTATTTTGATTATTATAATCTGATGAAGGAAAAAAGATTTAAGACTTCATAAGTTTAAACACCAAAAACTATATTTAGGTCATTTTGGTTTTATATCGATGACAGAGAAGGGAAAAAAATGCAGTTGATGCTCACCGTGCTATTAAACACTGCTATCACAAAGTGAAAGAAACCTGTTTACAGTAAACATAAGTACCATACATTCATGTGTTCGGCGGTTAAACTGCCAGATAAGTACGTTTAGTCGCTGTATGTGTGAAGTGCGGCGGCTGATGAACAAAGCTCCAAAAAGCTGTTAAACTGAGGCTAAGTTAGAGAAACAACGCGAATATTCGTTGCATTGTCTGCTGTCTGGTTCCATATTGCACTGGTAGTGGAGACTAAAACAAAATGTCAGAAAACCGCTCTGTTAAACTAAAGGTTGTGGGAGCGCATCAAGCGGCCGTGACACAATGTAAATGTTTCAGTGTTATCTGTGACAGCTTCTCCTGTGTCCTGGTGGAGAAACGTGAGCTCTCACTCCACCCATGTCTCCCATGTCAACTGTCAACACTGTCAACTGTGTGTGAAGTGACCTGGATAAGGATCATAAACTGTCACAGGCCTTGAACCAAGACGAGGCCAACAAATGATTGTGTGTGTTATTGAACAAAACTGGAACTTAATTAACAAAACAAACTGTTTGCTCTGGTTCTGACTCCCGCCTACAGTGTAGTTGACCTCCAGCGACTCCGCACCAGATGCGTCCCATCATTCTGTTCCCTTCTCTTGGATCAAAGCGATGGACACTGGTCTGTCCTGGAATCTGTTGCTCACAGGTGTCAAACGCTGAGAGAGCCGAGCCCTCGGCCTCCTACCACACGGCCGCTACTATAATAAGCCTGGTGATTTGTCTCCTGAGCAGCACGGCCTCTGTTCCACACCTTCCTGTCACTCCTGTGTGGAGCACTTGTTTACCTCTTGGGTTACATATTATGGTTGTGCCTTGGTGAGGCTTGTGAAACCAAAGATATTCTATCCTGCGATCTCTGTGGGAAAGCTACTCCCCTGACCAGGCGGCACTGACGTGACCGAGTCCTGCTTGTTCCCCAGCAAACTACTATCAAATGATGATCGGCGGTGATAGTGGAGAACCGTTCTCCTGCTGCACTTCCCTCGCATGTCGTGTCCTCTTTCAGATCACACTTCTCAAACTAGATTTATGGCCACAGTGTAAAACCCGACCTTGAATTGTAGGAATGTGAGCCTCAGTTGACACAAGACAAACACAGTACACGTCGCTGAGACCCACGGCTCTCTGCACAAAACGTTTGTTTACACCACAACGGGCCGCCGCTAAACAGGCGCGCAGCACTGATAATAAAGCAAGAGATTAAACTAAAAATGTAATGAGCCAGACACTAAAACTAATTACAGCATTAACTTCCAAATGTGTCAAAGGTAAATAAGCCTGCACTCATTGCTGTGTTTATACGTCAGTGTTTGCTGGAGCCACAGAGTGAACAGAACAAAAAGTCAAATGGCACAAGGTCAAGCGCCCTCGCGGCCAAACAACAGTGATGCAACTGTAAATCTCTGTTAATGGCACATAAATTCAGTTGACTTGAAAGTTTGGATCATTTTATGTGAGACTGAACAGTATTCGCCGTACTGCTGTTTTGGCTTCACTGCGGTTTCTGGCTGTTGATCCGTTTCATCAGAGTCCTTAGCGTTTCGGATTTTGAGGTCTAAGGACAAAGAATGTCGTTGTTACACAGCATTTGATTTCATTTGACTTGCTTTGAGTTTCCAAAATGCAAACCATGCAGACACAATTATTACTCTGACTTCCACCAACAGTCATTCTGTCCGTCAGTTAACAAAACTGCTAACAGAAGATTTCAACTGAACAATAGAACAGTTTTTTTACTTTAATTAACAGTAATGCGGCAAAGAAGCATATAAGTAAGGACTGATGATTTGCCGGTGACTAAGATGTACCAGGACAAACAGAACTAATTACTAATTATGACCACGGCCCTGCTAACAGCTCACAGTAGCTGGTTCAGTTTGAGCCGAGCCGCTGGGACCAGCCTCTTATTTGCCATAAAACTGATTTAATCCTCTCACCTACTGTAACTCTTGCAAAGCAAATGATGTAACAGCTGCGGCCATGTTTCCTATGTTGATCTGGGCAAGTCGTTTCTTGCTGCTGCTATTAAACCTTTATAGCAGAAAGCACACGTCAATGCAAAGTCACTAAATTACTATAGTCTCTAATCCTCCTTATTCTCCGGAGTACTGCAAAAGGTTGTAGCTAAACAGCCTTTAGCTCGACTGTCCAACGTTAATCCTCCGGAACCTTTCCAGTCCGCTGTCATGTCCCGTCATTCCACCGACACGGCACTTGCGGTAGACGATGTTCTGCTAAATATGGATCTGAATTCCACATCTGCGTTTCTCCTGCTGGATTTCAACATCGCTGCGTACTCCCAGGTCAACTAGTAAAGTTATTGGGTGTCTACAAATAGATTCTGCTCTCTTTGTTGATAGAAATAGGCCCAGACATCAAAAACATCTCTCAGTGTGGTGCATTCCAGGGGAGTTAATACGTTTTTGACACTTTAAAGTTAATCGTCATCTTAGTAAACTAAGAATTCCTCCACGCAGCAGCTTTTGCAGAAGACGTTGCAGAGTTTCACCTGGTTGACCCCATCCTCTGAAATAACCTCAGGCAGCCTCGCATTGTCATTGTCAAGTCATTGACTTCATTTATACTATAAACTGTGTTTATTTAAAAGCCTTAACTTTCAGATTGTAGCAGGGTTTGTACTTTTCCCAGGTGGTGGGTTGGCTTCGGTCTCAATGATCAATAAATGATCAATAATCAAAAACCCCTGTCTCAGTCCATGTGTCTCATGTCCTGCTGTGTGAAATAACCTGTAATTTAAATGTTGTCCAAATGTTGTAAAGTAAGAGCCAGAGCACTAAAACATCAGGGTTTCCAGTGCGGTGTGGACGATAAAAACGAACATTTGCTCAGTGAGTTACGCTCTGGTTTGTTGTGTTATATAAGCGACTCTGAAGCAGAATTCCAGCGAGTACATTTTAATTGGCATCAGTCACAAAGCGGCAAAGATGCTGGAGAATATATATTGTGAGAAGCAGTAAAATGTTTACACTCAGGCGGGTTTTAAATACTTCATAACCATCATTACTCTGTTTATTCCTTCACCTGTTTCCCTGAACAATAAATTAAAAGTTGTCTGAGAGACCAAAAAGGCAGAAAACCAAACATTTATTTCCCAAGCATACTTCGCTGAAAGCATAATTCACCGAGTTGTCTGCTGGCTTCCCGTCTGTTTCTCTGCTGTGCAGCGCCACACACTGAGACAAGGAGTTTAAGATTTAACACGAACGTTTCTGGGGCCTCTTTTCTTCTTTCTGGAACAGTTGATGCACATGTCCAGCAGCAAACCGCCACTAGACTGAAGGAGTGGAAATATCCACTGACTGTCACTGGATACTGGTTAGCAGCACGCAGACACGAGCAGGTCGTGGTTCCAGTCAAACACGTGCTTTGACGTGAGGGCAGATTCTGTTAAACCTGATGATTTACACAGAACACGGGACAGATAAAGATAAAGAAGAAATATCTGAGTGGATCGTTACTACACTGACTCAACATTGGAAACACAAGCTCAGTGATGAATTCTTTATTGTTTTTATGATGGTTAAGTGCCAAAAATTATTAGGAGGGTAGAGACCATGAAGTATCTGTTGTATAATATAGCAAATCTAGCAACAATGGTGACTTGTCCTCACATCCCCATGTTCCCAGTTTCCCGCTTGTCAGTATAAAGACTTGCAGCATCAAAGCCTTCATTGAGATTCTCTGTTATGAAAGAGATTTGTTTTACAGGCTCGACAGCATGGGAACAGATGAACCTCTGGCTTCTTTAGAAGTTAGAAGTTATCTAATTCACGCATCACATCCAGATTAGCTGTTAATCAGTGAGCTGGTCCTATGACAAGTCCCTCAGTGGCAGCCAGACTGTAACTAATAGAATTAATGTTCTGCTCTGAGCTTTCCTGCTGAACCTGAAAGGTACAGTCAGCAACATCTCAGATCTTTTCACATTTGAATGCACTCAAGCTTGTGGACTTTACTATGTCATTAAACACGACACTGCTGACCATAAAATAATGTTACAAATCGGTCATTATACTATTATTTGTATTATTGTCAAAGTGCACGAGTGTAAATATGTTTATATGAATGTTTACCTGTGTGCTCCAGTCGGGATCAATAACAATCGCACCCCTCAGTTGTGCTCCGTCACACACACACACACACTCACACACACACCTCCTACCCCAGGCTCTGCTGTGTACCAACAGTGGAATCTGCCGTAAAGACACAGCGTATTCTGGTAATTTTCCACAGGTAACTTGGGTGGGGAGGTAGGGTGTTTATGGTGACTCAACACATTCCAGTCAGTCGTGGTTGATTATAGTCTACTCTGCCTTGAGTGTTTGTGTAGGAACCGACTGAGCGACACTGCACCTCAACAACGTTGATACCAGAACAAAAATATTAATTCACGCCAGCAAATTACAGCTATCACAACAAAGCAAATGAAATGAAAACACTTTCCATCAAGGTATTAAGTCCAACAGATCAGCGTTTTCTTTCTATCGCTAAAATACTAAAGCTGTGGGAAGTTGCCAACTAATTTGCAAAACCACTTTTGAATGAGTCATCCTCTAGCTGTAGCCGATCACTGGCTGCTACGTTTGTAGGCAGGATTGTGGATAATATTTGTCGATTGACTACAATTAAAAGCTTGCTCTATGTGGGAGTTGTTGGGTTTAGTTGTGTAAGGTCTTAAACCTTACTTGTAAAGTGCCTTGAGATAACTGATGTTGTGAATTGGCGCTATATAAATAAATAAAGTTAAAGTTGAAAGCTGAATAATATCAGATATTATGAACAGAGCAAACCCAGACTACTCTGTTTGCCTTGAGAGAAATTAAAAGAGATTTTAGAAGTCAAGTTAAATTTGACTTTAATTTAAGTGGAGAAAATATACCATGACAATTATTATGCATTAGTTGTTGGTCTTCTCAAGCCTGTCACAGCTAATTGGAGCTTCTTCTGGCTGCTGATGGGTCAACTGAAAGTGCAGGTGCCCTCTCCCACCCATGACAGAGATGATCCACCCCAGTCTTCAGTCAGGGTCTGGAAAGTCATTAAATCTAGCGGCAAACTTGTTTAGCTGGAAACACTGAGGAGAACCATGTGTTGCCCACGTAAGCCGTCAGACAGTGACACATCCCTTCCCAAGGGACTTAATGCACAGGGCAGTGTCCCCCAGCTCTGACCTTTCCTCTGCATGTAAAATCCACTTAGCTACTTACAACCTTGCAAGCATTCTCCAGTTTGATGCAACAGAGCCACTATTCATGGAACTGCTCTGAGCATTTTATTTGAGGTTGAACCACGAGGACATGAGTGGTTGTCCTCAGATGACCCGAAACCAACTAGACGATGCAAACGGTGTGATTTATATACTGGTTGACGTTGAAGAACGTTGCAAACTGACCTGATTGTGCTTCAGCAAACATTCCTGTGAACCCATTACACAGTGGAAACGGCTCTAAATCAGTGTTGCTAATGCTTCTAAATGTTAGTTCACACAGTTGACAGCCTTTTAATTCACGGCTGCTTCTGCTCTGATGACCCCCGTTGTTGCAGCAGTGCTCTGAATTCCTTCTAAATCTCTGTGCTCTTGTAAAAACAACACGAGCCCCAGTTATGATGAAGTGTATTGTTTTAGCAACAAAAAACGAAAAGGCACCAATACAGCATGGAAGCACAGGACATGCGATTGATGAGGTTTATATCACAAGTGCTGACAGGAAGTTTGATGGGCTAGTATGAAACTTCTCTTCTTCTCTGATGCTGGAAACCACAGATATGAAAACAGTGACGAGCAGCGTTCCTGTGTGTTTGCTGTGCTTTCCTTTGCTCTGACATGAAACATACTGTTATTAACCGTGTTGAAGCTTGGTGTGCTAATGTTGCCACAGGTGGTTTGCTGTTCAGGTGTGCTGTTTGCTGACCTGACTCGAATGCTCCCTTACAGACCAAAGGTCTCACACTGCGCCTGGGAACAGTCATTATGGTTAAAGATTCCTCTGACCAGTTGTACAGTCTTTGTGTCACTATCGTGACCACCAGAGATAAAATCTTTTTGAGACCTTCACTATGAACAGTCTGACACTATACTTCCCATTCAACAATAAATAAAGTCCACATACCACCTGCAGGCTAAATACGCACTTGTCACTAAGATCCTTGCTTTCATAAACTAACACATCCTTATTTTCCTCCTTGGCTACGTACCTCTACGCAAAAGGCACGTTTTTAAGTCATACAGTATTTTACTAACATGACCTTTGATCCCTGCCAGGCAAACATGTGCCTGGGTCATGTTTTGGAGCAGGCACATTGATATCCGTCTGTGTCTAGGCCCGGAGGCAAGCGCAGTTCATAAGAGGGGGTGGGGAAGCCTTATTAAAACAGCACAGAGCCTCTTTGGCCCAGCGACTAGGAAAGAGGACGAACAGCAGCAAATTTATTCCAGGGTTGGCTGGCAAAATCCCATAGAGCATTGCTTTTATGACATGCATTCCTGTGATGGGCCTTAGAGAAAACCAGAAGGGACGTCAGTTTAATTAATGGCCGAAAGACAGCACATACTGTACACATAAGCAATAAGATGTTTCTGTTGATCTTTCTGCAACTCTTGTGCTTATTTGCAAAATATTGTTAAAGTTAATTGGCAGCAGGTTTGTCATATTATTAACATTTTATTTCAGCTTTCCTTGAATTTTCCTGCTTTTCAAACTCTGTTGCAATAATGGTGAAGAAGCACCATGTTTTTGTGATTATGCTGACTCTTAAATGAACAGATGTCTACCGCACACAGCTTTTTGCGTGTTTCGCATCTGCTCTAGCTTATCTGCTCTTGCACTGCAGCTCTAACGTGAAGCTAGAGATGCTGCACTGATATAAACAAGGAAAGGGCTGACTGATCAAATCTATGCATCCTCTTCTTGTGAATAAACAGCTCAACCAGGAAATTTGACGCTAATCTCCGGGCAAGGCGCTAAAGGTTTGCTTCTTCTCATCTCACCAGTAAATATCACTTCTTTCAAAAGGATGTGAAGATGAGCAACCCACAGAAACTTGGGCCACTAAAGATAACCACAGGGGAAAAACATTAGCTAGAAATAGATGACTTTGTTGCCACAGACACCTGAATAGAAGCAATTCAGACCTTTTGAGTCGCGCTGCACATTTATTTTATGGGGAAAGGAGCAGTGTGAGAGGCTGTCTTGTCTGCAACACATAAGGATAATAACAGGAAACTTAGCAGTTTGATGTGTGGGTGGGTGGAAGGGTTAGAGCGTCTGCACTTGTGTTCGTTGTTGCTAAACATGAGTTATTATTTGTAACGTACTTCTCAAAAACCCTCCCAGTCTTCTCTGTAAATGTTGATCTTGCGATTATATTTGGCGCGAAGTTATCAGAAGTTGGAATATTAAGTGTTACGACCAAACACATACAAGACATTTATAACATGCATGCACAATAACACGGTTGATTAAGAAGATAATGTCATATTCAATTAAGTTACATTTCTTTATGGTGAATGGTCTAACATGTTTATTTAACCAAATTTAAAACAGTATATTATGTAGAGGTAAGTTTAACAATAATAGCAAGTTCCCCCTTCTTTGACTTATTCCCTGACCAACTTTACTGGCCTGTGCAGATAACACATAAAGTCTTGACTTGTTACTGAGCAACTAAAGGAACATGCTCATACTTAAAATGAAGCCAGGACACAATAAAACCTTACTAGTGTTGTGCCAATTAGTCAATGATTCATTGTTCAGTGTTACTGTGAGTCACGAAGAAAGCGGACACGTAACTAAAACATGTCACACAGCAGTATAATTATCATTACACTATTATTATTTGGGCTATTAATATTCGATATTCAAGTTGTGGGCTCTGATACAGAGATACTGATTTACTTGTTTTCAAAGATCAGGTACTTTTTTGTTTGTTTATTCATACATCGGTAAGTTCTCTGGAGTTTTTCTTTCCTCTTTACTGCATCGAAGTGCTACAGCTGTGATGGTGAGACAGGAAGTGGTGGGAACACAGAGAGCAAGTGGGCCTTTTGCACACTGGAGGGCTTTACCCACACTCACGTACTTTACTTTCCATTTAAAGTGACAAAATAAACGCATTGCCATAAAGACCCAGAGGCGTCTTCTTCAGCTTTTGCTGTTGGCCGAAGCAGACGCTTAAACTGTCTGCTGTTAAGCCCAACAGGCTACGTGTGAGATTGAATAACGCAAACACGTGGTGTGCGAATGTTACAGGGAACATCGGAAAGAGGGGTCTTGTTATGAATTACAAGAAGATGAACGTGTTTTAACGGCACGTCGTGGCACCTCGGGCAGGCTTACAGGCAAACATGCGCTCATGTTCCCCACGGTATTTATAACTCGGTCGCTGACCTTGCACTTGGACCCAACCACAACACGGGGAGCGTAACGCGCACCGAAAACGCAAAACGTCCGCACAAATATCGAATGTACTCTTTAAAAAACGTAAAAAATCACTGGAAAACGCCGTGTGCACAACGTCCGACCGCTATACTCCACAGTATTGATGACGAAGAGTGGGAGCGGGGCGGACGACAGAGAGCAGCTCCCCCGCGCCGCAGATAATGGTTGGGTCCACTGTTGAAATTCCGAGAATTGAGCTGCAATGTTTCTTAGAACTGGATTCTCAGAACCGGGGATGTTCAGAGTTTCGAGGAAACTTTTACAAGGTGAATTTTTTTTTCTTCCTATTTTCTCAGCATTAGGTCATGAGTGCAGTAGCAGATGCTCACGAGGCTGCCTCGGTTGTTCTAGGACGGATTTGTTCAGCGTTTTAACATTTCGTGATTTCTTTGGTTAGATTGATCTAAAGGGTCTGAGCTAGATTTGACAGCTACATTGTATTGAGCTGTTTGCATGGAAGTGTCGCTCAGCTCGTGTGTATTGATTTATAAACCGGTTGTGTTTCGTGTATCATTATTCTTTAATAACTGCTAACAGTAAAAACAACCAAGAGTTTGGCGATGTTGGTAATTTGCTTTTAGTTACTCGGATCATTTTGAGCCATTGCTTTGAATTTAATAGTTGTAGTGTATTTGAAATATTGTTTTGCAAGTTACAGCTGGAGAAAAGTGGCGCAACAGGGCCGCCTGTCTTGCTTGGGTCACCTCCAACGACATTGTTTGTTTTTCTTTTTCTGATGAAAACAAACGATATTTTAGCTTGATGACATGTCTGGGGTTTTTTTGCGTTAGTTTTAATCGAGCAATCCGCCTTTTACGCGCCCAAGAAATGTGACGAAAGTGCGGGACAGCCCCTAAACACACCCGCGTTCCTGTGTTTCTAAACTTGAAAGGACTTGTGCTGGTTGCTCGCTGGCTCGCGGCCCAAGTTACGCAGCAAAAAAAAAAAAAAAACCAAACACAAAACAAAACACACTCCTTTAAAATCACACCCTGCGATTTCATGCTGCCTCGGTCTCATGTTTGCGCTTTGAACGTGTCCGGGGAGATTAGTTCAGCATGAGGGAGTAAATGTTAATGGGTTAAACGAGATGAGGTCTACTTATATCAAGGAACAGGAAACCTCCCCGTGTACTGGCAACTTAATCTGAGCAGCCAGGACGGAATGTGCTCGGCGTCAAACACGTTTACAACCAACAGGCTGCAGGCTGCCAGCAGATAGCTGCGCTGTCGCGGCCAGAAGACGCGGAGAAGACGATCGTTTTATGCCGATATGTATAAGTTGCTCTGCTAAGGAAATGTCAGACTGTAGCGCATACAACGTAAACGTGTAATAACATAGTGTAAGCGACTAAACCACCAGAACATGTGGCGAGCCTCCCTCTAACGTTCCTCTCTACGATGGCGCCGCCTTGTGGGCAAACACAGACACTACACGTGTTGGGGTCTAGGCTCGATTCCCCCGGAAGCCTTGGGGACAGGTGGCAAATTAGAGCAGTTCTCCTGCCAACAGCTGATTACCTGCCTCCGGTGGGTGGAGTCAGTCTGAGGCAGGTAGGACTGGGAGAGCTGGAAAAAAGTGACGACACGAGTGTTAACTAATATGTAATATACACATTTTAATTGATAAATATTTAGTTACATATTAGCTAACAGATTATTCTTCAGCATCATCATCATCACTACTGTTATTTTCCGCCATGTGAAGCGTTAGCAGTGAGCAGCTTTAAGAGTCGTGTGATAATGAGCTTTTGCTTTTGCCCCTGCTCAGATTGCGACAGCATGGCCACGGCTGCAGATGGCTGCATTCAGTTCACGCGCCACGCGGGCGACGTCCTGCTTAACTTCAACCGTCTCCGCAGCAGGAACATCCTGACTGACGTGACCATACAGGTGGACGGGCAGCATTTTCACGCCCACAAGGCCGTTCTAGTGGCCTGCAGGTACGCGTCGTCACGGGACATGACAGCTGAACGACTCGCGCTAGACCCTCACAGAAAGTAATCTGTCTTGTTCTGTTACAGTGGCTTCTTTTATTCAGTGTTCATGGACCCACAGAACACCAACCTCAGTGCCATCAGCTTAGACCCCAAAGTGGACCCCAAAGGGTTCTCCATCCTACTGGACTTCATGTACTCATCCTGTCTGAACATTAAGGACAGTCTGGTCCTCACCACCATGAACACAGCCATCTACCTACAGATGGAGCACGTAGCTGACACCTGCCACAGGTTCATCAAGTCCAGGTACAGTAAAAGATTTCAGCCTTATG
Source organism: Macropodus opercularis (assembly GCA_030770545.1). Taxonomy (NCBI): domain Eukaryota; kingdom Metazoa; phylum Chordata; class Actinopteri; order Anabantiformes; family Osphronemidae; genus Macropodus; species Macropodus opercularis. Next base: position 7,155,218 of record CM061105.1, read on the forward strand.
CTGGACTCACACAGTTGTGTCAATAGGAATTCAAGGGACCTGACTTGAACATGTTTCTGCAGGCATCAGAATATGCAAACTGAAGAACCGATCAACTCGCCACATCTCACCGAACTGATCTCTGCTGTGAGGCCCCTTGATGAAAAACCATCAGACTTTACAAGCACCACTTCATCCACCCTCCCGGAGCGCAGGGGCTACATTCCCAGCATCTTCAGGGGCATCAACACCTCTGGCTCCTATCACGTTTATGGTGACCATCATGTCCCTGCTGGTAAACCAGACGTGTTCTATAAGCTTAGTCCCCCTCCCAGAGGAGCGGCTGTGTCCGAAACAAGAAGCTCACAGCTACAGAACACCAGCATGGCTCAGAGAGATTCCTCTATGATCATCTCCCACCCTAGTTTTCCCACACAACCAGCCGGAGCTCATGAGAGCATTCAACGGCCTGCTGCTCCCATGGAGGAAGACAGCATTCAGCACCCACATACCAGCTGCATAAGATTATCCTCAGGCTTTAGCAAAGGTGTCATTTGTAGCCCGCAAAGCCCACTCAGATCTGATTGCCAGCCAAATTCACCCACCGAGTCCAGCAGCAGCAGAAATGCGACCATGAGTCTCAAACAGGCCCCAGAATACCCCAAAGACGCCAAAGCCCGCAACTGGAAGAAGTATAAGTTCATTGTATTGAACCAAACTCCCAGTGAGCATGAACAAGAGGCCCAGGGAGGCAGTGTGGAGGCTGCAGCCATGTCCCCTGCACTCAGTCCATGCAGGACTGATGGAGCAGACCATCACAGTGAGGTTCCAGCAGAAGATGGAGCAAGTGAGCACGGACACGAAATGCCCAGGGCTCAGAGTGTCGACAGCTGTAGCAACACCAGGTAGAACTGCTGACGAAACTGCGAAATCAACCTTACGGTTGGACATTAAAACTTAACGTGAACTCTGCTGTTTTCTTCCCGTGAGCAGCGACCACAGATGCTCCTCGTGTGGCTGTGACAGCCCTCAGCAGATGGAGCTGGGTCACCTTTCTCCTGGCTCCTACAGAGACGACACTACTAAGCTACGCACCGACTACTCTCCCTCCAGCTGTGGTAAGCTTACACCACCAGGACTGCTCCACACAAACCACAGAGGTAGCGAATACCCATCAACGTTTGTTGCTTCACATCTTTCTACAGAAAACAACACATCCTTATGCAATAGTTGTGGCTCCAAGTTCACAGAGGAGGATGCCCTGAAGGACCGTGTGGTCCAGGTCCACAGTGACAAGCCATACAAGTGTGACTGCTGCCAAGCTGCCTTCCGCTACAAGGGCAACCTAGCCAGCCACAAGACTGTTCACACAGGTAAGGATGAGGCCACGTCACTGGGACTTCAGAGTCGCACTATCGTCAGGTATGTGAATATTTAACTCATGCTGATCTCGACTTCCAGGCTCGAAGCCGTATCACTGCAACATCTGTGGGGCCCAGTTTAACCGACCAGCCAACCTCAAAACTCATACCCGCATCCACTCTGGAGAGAAGCCATACAAATGTGAGACATGTGGTTCCCGATTTGTCCAGGTGAGACCAAAGCAGCCACGTCTGTAGGAATGTGTTTCAGTACACGGCGTCCGTGCGTGTGCATCTAACTCAACTTTGATTTCATCATCAGGTGGCCCATCTTCGCGCCCACGTGTTAATCCACACCGGAGAGAAGCCATACCCCTGTGAGATCTGTGGAACTCACTTCCGCCACCTACAGACGCTAAAGAGCCACATGCGCATTCATACGGGAGAAAAGCCGTATCACGTAAGCCTCCCAGTCAGACTCCTATTACCACACAATCCGCTCTTCTGCCAACGTCTACGCACACTGAGTGGAGTTCGTGGGGTGAAACTCGTCTTTTTATAAACTCACTCAAAGTGTTTCTTTTTCTGCAGTGTGAAAAATGTGACCTTCACTTCAGACACAAGAGTCAGCTGAGACTGCACCTACGACAGAAGCACGGCGCCGTCACCAACACCAAGAGTCAGTATCGCAGGACGCCCGGCGACGCTGCTACAGGCCTGGTGAACTCCTGCTGAGTCTGCTGTGGCTGTATCTCTCTCTCTCCCTTTTGGTTTCCTCCTTGGCCACAATGTTGTCAAAAGATTTTTATAAATACAAAGCTGAATATTGTATTTACCCTTTATGCATTTGTAAATGATGCACATGTAAGCTCTTTGGTATTTCAAAGATTGTAGAGTTTTATGCTTTCCTTGTGAATGTCAAACAACAGAATGTAACGTTTTAAATGTGAACCTAATTATAATATTTGCATATTTCTCAAGCGATTTAACAGAACGGTAGCCTGGAAGGACGGTCCTCTTTCGAATTTGGACTATAAGTCAATGTTGTGCTTTGCTTTCCTTATTGGTACGTGTTTACCCAGGCCACAGTTTGTGGACTTTCACAGCATTTTCATTAGACTATTTTTGTAAATAAGATAATATATATTTTCGGATGGCCGTCTGCTGGCAGAGAATGAATATATATATACATTGTTTTTGTTAGATGAAGTAAGCTTCACTGACACACAGGCTTGTTATTTTGCCAGTTTCTAGTCTGTGGTACGACTTGTAACTTGCTATACATTTAAACTTTAAGCTGTGTACATATTTTTTTTTTCAACATTGGGCTCTTTTTGGTATTTTGCACATATTCATTATGCTGTAATTAATGTTTCTACGTGACATGTTGAAAATGTTTGTTATCCCTTTCTGTGGTTGAGCTTTTGTTTTGCTCTTGGTTGGTAGGTTTTTTTTCTCTGTATTGGTGCTTCGGTGATCCATTGTCTGCAGGAGGTGATTCAAGCGTGATTGTATTTCATCTGACGATATGTATAATAATGCACTAATGCGCCCGTTGTATACATAGTGCCTTACATTCACACACATTGTAGCTTCTTTGCCAGTTTCACTAACAAGATTTTGTACAACACATTTCAGGTGTGTCAGTCTCAAAGTGCTGTAGTGAGCTTTGGTACTGTGTCCCACTGTCATGTGTATGCATGTCAGGTAGATGGTAATGTTTGTGTGTAGCTCTTAAAATGCATATTCACCAGGCCTCAAGCTAAACATGCTCAGGAATATTAGAGGAATGTAAGCGAATGTCTTACAACAATAAAAAGTATATTCTATACAGCAGTGGTGTTTGTCGTGTGTTAGACATGTTTTTTTCTTCTTTGCTTTATAAACTAACTGAAGACAACTGCATTCTGACAGGGCAAATACAGAATCATACCAGCAGCATTAAACACTATGTTACCTAGAATGTGATATAACCACAAGCATCTGCCGTCCATTTAACAAAGACACAGGGATTAGAACCAAACATCTTAAATCATACTTAAGAAGTTTTCAGACTGATGTTCTCTTTGCTTTACTGAGTGATTCTTGCCCAAATATGGACTCATAAAGTAGTAATAGTAGTCCTAATGGAGCTGTTGACTCCATAATATGTCATAATCTCAGTGTAAATAAAATAAACTCTGAAGAAGTGCCCAAACATTTTAGTGTATACATTATAGTCTCACTCACCTTTATTTTCCTAAAAGAGATGCTGCCTTTGGAGGGAACTGGGGGTTTTGTTGTCTGGAATACTGTATGAATTATTATTAAATAGAAAAACAAAGACTAAAATGTATTGTATATGTAAGTACACAGAAAACCTAATGTTATATAGTGTAACACTTTCGAATCTGGCACAGCTCTATTTACAGTGTGTAGGGCGCCCCCTTGTGGATGAATCCATTGAACTATGCCACATGAAACGATTTTTTTTTTTGTCTGTTGTGCCACAGCACTTTACTTGCTGTACAAAGTGTGATGTAGAAATGCTTCAACTCTCGCTGAGAAATCAATAAAGTCACGAGGAAAAATGTTTTTACATTTCAGTTTTTATCTCTTCTCCTGCAACAAGATACAGTACAGTTTTAACAAAATGCTTATTTTTACCTCCACATTTCATTAAGGTTCTGACTACTCCAAGGTGAAGCACATCAAGGTGTTCTGGTACAAAGTCAAACTCTTATCAGAGAGTCCTAATAGCTCATAACTATCATGGCACACAAACAACTGTCTCATCATTCTTATGCTTTCTATTGAATGTGAGATCGCCGTGTGTTTTATTTTAGATGCAGTACAGGTTTCTATAAAGTCTTAAAATCAGTCATCATTGGGTCAAACAACTATTTGGTCTGAAGCATTATTGGCTGCTCCCAGCGTCACCCTGAAGACATAAGAGATATATATTGATCATTTCACAGAAACCTCCAGTTCTATAAGTGCCTTTGATTGACGAATAGTGAGTCTGTAAGCCAACAATACATTTTGTTCCGATGCAGATGTCCCAAATTATTATGAAAGACGGTGCAGATAAGCTCGCTGCTTATCAGTAGATAAGAAGTTACTGCTAAACAAGTCATTCACACCAACGCATACTGTAAACACACTCACAAACAGTGCAGCGCTTACAAAAAAATAAAAAGTCATGAATGTACAGAGAAACTTATTATAGTGTACTTGTAGTTGATATAAAGGTAAATGGATGTTGGCAGCGGTGGAAATTCAACCCTCTTTGTCCAGGATGGCTTTGACATCAGCAAACACCTGAAAGAGAAAAAACGGGGGACTGTTACTCAAAGTCAGATCACACCAGAAAACATTTAGATTAAGCTTTTTTATTCCTTATAATTATAGTAACATTTTGTTGACCACCGTCACTGAGGACTGGAACAGAAGACACACTGCGCCTAAACACCAGGCTTTTCTAGTGGTTCTATTAATTCAATTTTCCCCTCGTCTTAACCAAGGATGTTGTTTCTATAACAATCGGTCATGTTTCGCAGTTGTGCGAGTTGTCATTGTCTACTTCGTCTCCTCCTGTGCTCAATCCTGTAAATGTAACCTTTCACAAACTCTTCAGGCGACGTTTATGAACGTGCCGACATTGTCACACAGTTGATATTGACTCACCTCATCAACAGAACGAGAGGCGTCAACAGTGCGAACCTTCCCCAGTTTCTCATACAATTCAATGATTGGTCGTGTGGACTTCAAGTAGGTTTGGATTCTGCATTAGAGCAAAATGTCTCTTATTGGGGTCAGAATACACAAGGGACTAAAAGAAGACATAAATGAGGTCAAAACACACATGCAGGTACTCAACAGTACTAAATCAGGCCAGACAAATCTATACCGATCAAACAGGCTTGTTGTTCTTCACTATGGACAGAGATGTGTGATTCAAGGGTTTTATGCCAACTGTACCTTTTTTCCAAACTTTCTCTGTTGTCATCTGTGCGTCCACTGCTCTTCCCTCTTTCTAAACATCGGTCAATGCAAACCTGTGGACCAAACAGACCATGGATGACCAGGCTCAGCATGCTGTCATTAAATAAGGTCGAAGCTGTCTGGTGTCCTTGACTTACCTCATTGCCGCAGTCAAAGAAGAGCACAAATTTGACATTGGCTTTGCCGTCCATGACAGAGTTCCACCCTTGTAGGTTGTCCTCATTGCGAGGGAAACCGTCTATGAGGAAGCGGAACTTTTTCTCATCTTCCTTCATAGTTTCTTCCATTGCCTGTATACACAGGAGAAAGAGCAGCATCTTATACAGCAAATACATATTCATTCAGAATCTGATTTCAATCAGACAAATTCAGGAGAGAGCAGAGACACACAAACACTCACGTGTACATAAACCCTGTGACACTGTGACTGATAACGTGGGTTGTTTCAGCAGTATGTAGTTGATTAGTTCTTTTAGAATATTTTACTGTTACCGTAAACAGATGCTGTGTGTTTCTACTAACTTACCTCACAATAAATGACCTTTTGCTGTACTGTAATTTTGGCTGAAGGATGCTATGCACACAATGGCACCAAAAGCCAAGAGTATAAAGATTCTGTTGTTCTAAACTATATGTGTAATTTGCAAAAGATAATATTTCACATTCCTTGAATCCTTATTTTAAATTTAGTACAGGTCATGGGTCAACTCAAGTGTGGTTTTGTATTTTGCTTCCTGTGAGGTAAACCTGATTTACAACCTGTACTTACCTTCCGGAGTAAGTTGATGGTAATCTCCACTGGGACTATTTTGCCTTCTTTGATGTAGTTGGCAATGAGCAGTCCGCACTCAGACCCTTCTCTAGCTCGTTCTGCTCTCAGCAAGTCTCCAGCTGACAGATGGGTGTAGTTGTAGCTCTAAAGACACATGCCAATATTTTAAAGTTGACCTCAGTACTTTGGAGAACAGGTCTACTATTACCAAGAGTCAATTTGTGGTGAGAATACAGAGGGATGATAGATTTCTGTGAACAGGTCTGCATTGAGGAACACAGCTGTTACAGACATGCGAACATCCCTTTCATTCACAGGCCAAGGAAAAGCTGCTTCTTGTATAAGGAATGAAAGGAACCTATGTGCAAAAGCTGCCATTCAGGCCTGACCACCGCACTAAAAGCACGGCAGCCAACACCCACCGACATCCGTGTACATAGGTAGATAGATAGTCAAAAACACGGTGGAGCAGCTTCTTGAGCCTGATGAGCGGAGCTGTATAGTGTTTAAGAGACTATTTCAGGAATGGAAACTACATAGCATGTAATTAAATCTTTTTCAGTCGGACTGATAATCTCATTCAACGACAGACTTGAAACTATGGGGAGATCAAGGTGAAAGTTGCTCAGCCAATAAATGTCTACGTCAACATCTGTCTGTTTGTTCAAAGTCAGGGAAGTTCAACATTACACAACTCAGTAATATGGTCAGGCCTGTCCTGCAGATGAGGACATTACTTATTCAGGATTCTGACTGGACAGCAGCTGCCAGACATTAAGACGTGGGAAAATGTATTTATTAAGATGGCGCTTTGGTTCATGTACAGCCTCATAATGTGTAAACAAAGAAACTTTATTTAAAATGCCTGTAGCATCTGGCGTGAACTGTGAAATAAGCAGTGTGGCTAACTAGCTAGCTGGCTGGCTAACTGAGGTTCATTTTAGAGGACAACCGGAAGTCAACGAAATCTAGACATTTACTCGTAAAAGGCGCTTTAAAAGACGCGACCTTCCAAAAAAAAAACCCAAATCACACGCATTCGCCACAACAGGCGGGAATCTAAGCATCATATTCAGTGGCTTTCATTGTGCTTTCTCTCGCCATCTCTCGTTACCTCCACGATTTTGGAGCACTGGGTCCCTTTGCCGGCGCCAGGCCCGCCCAACACGAACACAACCTGCGGCTTCATCATCAACGACACCCGGTACAACAAGCTCGGCGCCCTCTGAGACACGCTGCCGAAAAAATGAGCGATCATACACCGGCGCCGACGGCTGCAGACGTAAACCGGCGGGGGGGAGACCAGCGACAAGACTCTGCGTTCACCGGTGAATGCGTGTCAGTCTCGGTGGGTAGGAAGAAAGTCGGAGCGCCGAGCGACACCACTTCCGCCGTCGCCCGAAACCGACCAATGGGGGCTGCGTAGAGGCGTGACGCAAGCGGCGGCCACGCCCGCGCTTGTTATTTTTTTCAGCGCTGAGCTCGGGTGACGCCCCTCCCCTGCCTCTCCAGCATCAGCACCTCCAAACCGAACAACCCGACCCGGCAGGAGGAGGATGCTCTTAGGTCCGTGATGCTCTGCAGCTCGAGGAAACACAGCGACTGGATTCCGCCCGGGACACGGCTGGCTACGGTCTTTTCCGCACATTAGTGCTGCCTCGCTACCTTCATTCATGAGCCACCATTCATGCGTCCCCAAGAATGGAAGCGCACAGAGAGGGAAACAGTAAATTAGCACCGCTGTAGCACCGCCGCCTCGCCGTTGTAACGCATTCTAGCGCATCTGATGGATCTTCTTTCCATGTAGGTCAAAGTGATGAAGAGTCCGCTTTTGTGTTTTGACGGCGCCGTGCGGATTGTAGGGCTAACACGGGAAAGCCAAGCAAACAAAAGGCATCCAGCCCCCTCCTCTGACGCACCTGGCTGCCCTGTCGCCACTTGACATGACAGCGCGGAGCCCGGAGCTGAGCAGCAGGATCAAGGGGCACCGACGTGCAGCCGGACGTGTGGACTTGACAAGAAGCAGCAGCAGCAGCAGCCCAAGGGAGGCCGGATTGCAGTTTCTGGGGACGAGCGCCAAGGGCAGTGCGGCAGTCAGCAGGCAGACCGGGGGGAGGAGGCTGCGGAGATCTGTGATGCTTCCCCCCCAGTCCCCACTGCGCTCTTACCCCCAAGTTACCCAGAAAATACAATGGCGGATGTTTTTATGTTTGATCAGTGGTGACTGTGATTCTCCCAGTTTGCTCTAAAATTTCCCTCCCAGCCAATCAGTGATGGGCAATTAAAAGATTAGCTCTCATAGGAAAGGGTGGAACCCGGAGGGGACTGATGTACATACTGGCGGCCAGGTATCATTTGCTCCTTTCCTCTTTGGTTTTGCTCATTTTGCTTGTCGCCTGCACAATGGGCTGTATTCAGAGCATTGCGTGCAAACCCCGCATCAAACGGGAGAACATTGTGGTGTATGAGGTGTCAGCCTCCATTGACCAGTGTCCCACCGTCATCGAGGAGAACTCACCAATTGTGCTCCGTTACAAGACACCTTATTTCAGGGCCTCAGCAGGCGTAGTGATGCCACCAGTGCCCCGTAATGAAACCTGGGTGGTGGGCTGGATCCAGGCGTGTACCCAGATGGAGTTCTACAACACCTATGGTGATATTGGCATGTAAGTAAAGATGCCCTTCGACTGTGGTAACTTTTTTCCTTGCTGTGAGTGTGTCTAAGTAGCACGTGTTCGGATCTGCGCACACGTTCTGGGTCTGCACCTGCCGAGGCTCTCAGCCTCTCTCTCTGCACCGCCGCAGGTCCAGCTGGGAGCTACCCGAACTGCGAGAGGGTCGAGTCAAGGCCATCAGCGACTCCGACGGCGTCAGCTACCCTTGGTACGGGAACACCACCGAGACGGTCACCCTGACTGGCCCTACGTCCAAGCCGTCGCGCCTGACAGTCAGCATGAACGACAACTTCTACCCCAGCGTGACCTGGGCAGTGCCCATCAGCAACAGCAACACGCCCATGCTGACCCACATCACCAGGGACCAGAGCTTCATCACCTGGCTGGTGGCCATGAACTCCGTCACCAAGGTCCGAAACAAAACAGCAAAACACTATACTTTTGATTCTAAATCCTAAAATCACATTTCATTAGGCTTTAACGAAACACTCATGCACTTAAAATACACTGGATCATGATACGTACACTGGGAATCTTAATGTTGTGCTGCTCTTCCAGGAGCGTATTGTGCTGCAGACGGTCCGATGGCGGATGAAGGTGGACATCGCTGTGGACCCAGACATGCCTCTGGGCTCTCGGGCCTCACTGGTGGGCCGTCCTTACCAAGAACAACCACACATCCTAAACTACCAGGAGCCCATTCCTCCTAATGCACTAGGGAGGCCTAATGCCAACGACGCCCAAGTGTTGATGTGGCGACCACGGAGAGGAGCGCCGCTAGTGGTCATACCGCCGAAATAAGAGGCTCCACGCGTTTCACAGACAACAGTACAATGGGCTCCTCTTTCAGAGGGGGGTCATGAAGACAGGACAGTCTTCCTGCCCTCGAGATGCCAGCGGCTCACTAGCCTTGAAAGATTTGGACCATGTGCCAGGGAGGATATTGTTTCTTGGATCCGACACAGTATAGTGAAACGAAATGCTCAATAAACTCGCGTCAAGGCCGTGGATTTACATCAAGACTGACAAGAAGGACTGTTGGAAAGAGTTCTGCCTGCCTTTTAGCAAAGCTGGAACATTGTTTTTAAACAAACCACAGAGGTATTATACCACAAGGAGAACTGCATCCTGCTTCCTTATGTAGATTTTAATGCATGAGAGTGATAAAGAAAAAAAAAAGCGCTCCGGAGACGAACAGCATTTGTTTTGTAAAACTTGATACATGAAGACATTTTGATTGAAAAGTCAGCCCACAAAAAAAAAACCTGTGGCTGGTTAAACCTCATTGGTGCCAAGAAAGGCCTTCAGCACACTCAGTACCAGAATTCAAGGATGTATTCAGAGGATTTAAGATAAAAGTATTATATGAACCTTTTTAGGTTAAGATTATAATCTCATTCATCATTCAGATTGTATTAAGTGCACCCACCCGGCATAAATGTCTGCTCTTATTTTTACTGGAGCTTTGCTAATATACCAAACTTATGCACAGTTGATTTCAACTTGCCGCCCTCTGTAGTGCAGCTGATATATATAAACTATCAGAGCATCCGGACCTGTGTTTGCACCGAATACGTGTCAGCTACTGGTTCAGTAAGTGCAGCGTAAGAGACTTGGAGTAGTGCCAGACAACAGTTTAAAAGAAGAGGGAGAAAGCAGCCGCGGTCCACAATAAATTCACACCAAGGGTAGATTCAACGTTGCTCCTTCAATTTACCGTCACCCAGGACATCTAGGCTGTTTTAATTCAGAGCCAACACATAATCTACGTCCCTGCAGCTGATCATAGCTGAAGGCCTTCCTGTGTCATGGCCATGGACTGTCCTGAAGCTCACCCTGGTCCCTGCCATTGAGTCACATGACTCACCGTCCATCTGCGCTCTCTACAGGTTCACACCTCACCTTCCCATCTGCCTTCTCCCTGCCTGTCCACCTCATCACATACATGACTACAGCAGCAATGTTACCCATTTGCTCTGAAATCCACAACTATGCAAAGATCGTGACTGTGTCAACAAATAACAGTAAAAACAAAACAAAAAACACTGGCAAAATCATTTCTTGTTCATCTGCCTCAGTCCTGTTTTGATTTGCCAGAGTCTTTGTTGAATACAAATGTTTGTTACTACAATGTGAGATAGTCAGAGGTTAAAATAGGTTATTTGCATTTGCCGCTGCATCACAGCTCATTCAGCCATCTGTTGCTATAGAGACTGGTCTGGTTTTGCACTGCAACTTGAACTGAAAAAAAAACTGTTCAAATTATTCATGGGTGTGTCTAGCTCTCTGTGTATGCCTTATTGTGTTTGTGCAAAACACACACACACACGTGCACACACACACACACACTTAGGGCTCAATTTATTCATTTATTTCCCTTTAAAGTATGAAAAAAGATAAAAGACCAGGCTGGTTAATAACAGAATAAAGGGTACTTTAATTTATTCATCTGTTCTTGCATAAAGGCTTTAATTTTCAGTAACAGTAGAATAAGTGCTTTGGATATAAATACTCAAACCAAGAGCAGCAAGGTCGAGGCCGTCACATGCCATCTTAAAAAAGGACATTCAGCATCTCTGAACAGAGGTAACCCCTCCTCTTTGCAGCAAATGTGCTTTTTATTCTGCCACTAGATGGAGGTTCTGTCGAGGATTCTCCCGTCCGAGGCTGATGCTCTTAGCACCATTACAGCAATCGCCCCCTCTCGCTTTGCAAGTAACAGCCCTTTCCCCAGATCCCACAACACATGGGTAAAATCCAATATAACTAACACATATAAATATAACAGAAAATTGTATATAAAACATTTTTCTTTGAACCCAACGTTATTTCCTCACAGTCTCCTTCTACCGTTATAAATTGCACTTATGTGTTTTTACATGATTAAGTCATAAAGTGAGTGTTTTAATTTAACCCTGTGTGTTAACACGTCACCTTTTTTCACTGTGCTCCCTATGAAAAATGTCAGAAATACATTTACAAATGAATGACATATTATTGACCTCTGTTGTTTCTAGCGTACTGATGGGGAACGTTCAGCCTCAGCTTTAGTGGTAAAGCGTGGCTGAGACACATTTCCGTGTCCTGAACCTGCTGTCAGATCATAGACTGCTGCTCTCTTGCACGGGTGGCTGCCCCCTCTGTCCGGTGGGACAGATCACACTTTGGCGGGGCTGCTAGTGGCGGGTTTGCACTCGTAACTGTACAGAAACGTGGCAGCAATAACCAACACAGCTCCTAGGAAAAACAGACTAGAGGAAAGGAGAGGAACAGGTCAGCGGATGTCATGGTAACAAGCCTTATGTATACAGATCTGAGTCCTTAGAGTAATATGCAAACATCAGGAAGCGAACATGCTGTACTTTAAGACTCTACGGCATATTCTGTATTTCATGGCAATAAATCCAATAATTCTTGAGGCATTTCAGTCTGGTTAAAGTTGTAAAAGTTACTGGGCATCTAAGGAGACACACTACTCTTGTCTTTTCTCTTTAATTATTTAAAGCTCAGTATGTGATTTAATTTGCATGTACATGAGCACATGTGTATTTACCCAGTGGGGATGAAGTCCTTCAAGAGGAAATAGGATATGAGCGTGGACATGATGATGGACAGAGAGGTGGCGAATCCTTTGAGGATGTTGTCTGCATATTTAATGACCACTGCTATGACCAGCCCACCCAGAGCCTGCAAGCAGAGAGGACAGCGCTGAAACACTCTGCACACACACACGGGCTCACTGGTCCTAACACAAAACAATGAGAAGACATACAAACGCCGACACTAGTGATGGGATGAATATAAGTAGAATAATAATGACCAAACCTGTAAACCAACAACAGTGCAGGTGATGGCGTTGTAGCCCTGAAACACTCCAGACTGCTTCACCCTCTGACCGTCGTATACAATCATTCCTACGGTGCCAAAGACAAACCCGAACAAACCTGAAAGAACCAGTGAAACACGCACAGGTGAGGCTTTGGTTGAAAGAACTCAAACAGCATCAATTCTGTTAGTACGGACTGAGAAAAGCCACAAACAAAGCAGTAGCTAAGCTTTCATTCACAGTTTACAATCAGCGTTGCCTTCTTGAAACAAACAAAATGTGGTTCACTACAACAAACTGCCACTAGAGGTCAGTGTAGCTGGGGTTAGGTTTAAAAGCGCTGCACATACTGTGTTAATAATAATAATATTAATAATACAGATAATGAAAATTCAGTTTCAAAACAAAAACAAGCTTTCACACAAACCGGCTGCTGTTCACTCACATCATTCCATCTTACATCTAACACAAAGACGACACGGTTACTCACCCAGCTGTATGTTACGGACCCATACACTGTGTTTAGTCTCCTTGAGGATTTTCTCAAAGTAAACCCCAGCAAAGCCACTGGACACACAGGCCATCAGCACCGCCATCACACCCGCAAACTGGGATCCTGCTGACGCGAGCTTCTGCTCAGACGCACCTTCCGTCTCTGTGGTCCCCTGTGGAGAATTAAACACTGATGAACGAGTGTGCACAGAGCGTCAAGTCATATTTATCCCACATAAACTAAGCGCACGAGCACTGGTGCGTCGTAAGTTTACCTGCGTTCCCGCTGGTAGCTGCACTAACGCGACCCCTGCCATGAGCAGAAGCAGGGACAACCACTGGTAGAAGCCCAGCCGCTTCCCCAGCATTGAGACGGAGAACAGTGCTGTGGTGAGGATCTTCAGCTGGTAAGTGACCTGTGAGCAGCACAGACGAGCCAAGACAGGAAAGGAACATTTATGTAAATATAACAGGAGAGAAGTTACATCAGACATGATAGAGCTGAAGTGCTGCCTGTGGGTCCTGTTCGTGTTTCTGAAACATGCACCAGGACTCGTTTAACAAAGAAATAAGAATTAAAAAAATGGTTTTCTAATTTAATCTACTGATTAATAACTATTGGTAAACTGCCCTGTGAGGGAAAAGATGGCTTCCGTCTCTAGTCTCCTGACTGTAGCTTCATCCATCTGCATCCTGTCCACAATGTTGAACTATTCCTCACATAAAAACGATTAATCAGAACTTACTAGCTCTCTGTGAGCATACAGTAAACAGTTCTGCAGACATTCAGTTCGCTTGAAGCAGCACAATCGTGTGTAACCTGATATGTGGCTGCGTCCAGGTTGGACAAAGCGACATAGAGCAGATTGTTCTGCAGCGTGTAGATCCCTGCAGGAATGGCCAGCTTTACGGTTTCCACAGGCTCATTCACGATCTCCTTCAGCAGCTGGATCACCGCCTGCACACTGAAATCTGAGACAGAGAGTGTGACGTAGCTTAAAAGACCACTGGTGCTTTGCAAAAGACAAAAAGACGATGTGACGACGCAAGCGCTCCACTCACTGTTCTCCCTGAAGACGAGCAGGGTGCAGACGAGGATCTTCAGCGCCTCGGCCGACACCACGGCAGAGGAGGCCAAGTAGCGGGGACCGTCTTCCTTCAGGGTACGGGAGTAGCGCATAGTGAGGACCAGCGAGGTGGTCTGCAGCACCAGCACTCCCAGAGACATATACTTCAACTTCGAGGAGTGTGACGAGGCCGGGTGGGAGGCCATAGCGCTCGAATCTGTGCCTTCAGGAGGGACAGAGCAGATCTGAAGTTCAAAACAGTCGTCAGCATTTCTAGGTTTATATTAAATGCTGAATAAGATATTTCTGTCTCCATGTGTATCAGATGTTGTGGGTCTGGGTGTCGTACAGTATGTGGTGAAAAGCCAAAGCAACAAACTAAAATACCGGTGTACAAGCAGCTGAAGCCTGCTCTTTATGTCATAATGGCTGCTTCCGGTGCTTTAACAAGGTGGGATGTGATACTACAGCTAACACACATCACTGCCCCATTTTCACGGCCATCCACACACTGGCATCTCGTTCAATCCAATGCTGGCACTTTTCATCCAGGCACACCCACTTATACATGAACCGAGCAAATGGAACAGGGTGAACAGGTTTGATGTGACGTCTACCGAACTGGTTTGTGTCACGTCTGTGAACAACAGGAAGACATCGTGCAGGAATAGGCTGCTATGTTACTCAGGTATCCTGAAGGATACATCGGCTTTGTAAACAGTGGCAGGCACCACCTTCAGTTGTTTGTACTGAAGAGTATTATTATTCATGTGTTTCCAGCTTGCAGTGATTCCTACTGTAGATCATTAAACCTTTACTGCAAATGAACTGGTTATTTGGAGAAAGTAACGCTGGGGAGAACGTGTGACTGGGTTTCCTCAGCCGGTTAAAGTCCAGCGAGCCATGTCATAACGTGGCTTCAACTTTCCACTAGGGTATCACACGACGGTGAAATGAGGGTGTACAACACGTCGCACAGGCAAAGAAGTGTTGACAAACCGAGAGGTGTGGCGTTAAACACACAGCCCTCCTTTTTTACAGTAGCAGCTTTGGACAAGACGCACAATCCCCCTCTTTGTGTGCGTGTGTGTGTGTGTGTTCTCAGAAACACTCCTGACTTTCATTTTTAGCTGCCAGGCAGGCATCGATAGTTGTCAAACATTTTTGGGCAGTAACTGAAGCCATTGTGTCAGAGATGAGTTGACCTGAAGCTGAACACAAGTGAAACCTTATTGTGTTACTTATATACGTGTAATTTTTAATGCAAGTCATAATAAAGTCTTTCTACCTGGGGCATTTCAGTTACTGAATTACCCTTATTCATTATATTACATGTTGTCATGAATTCTGTGCACACAGCACATTTCTCAACATAGTACAGTAGTAAAAAAATCAAAACCTTCACTTAAATGCACCTGCACCTTCCTCTCTGCTTTCTCTGAAGCACAAAGGAGAGAGTGTAGAGACACACACGTCAAGGTCCAATGCAAATCAACTCTCAGAGGCACCGACAGGATATACAAACACTACCCATTAATCTGATCCACGTCAAAGAGAGCAGTGTGTGAGACCTGGCCCCCGCCGCCGCCTGCTGCGCTTTGGGGCATCTGGGCTTTACACAGGGGCCGCACGTTTCCTGTATATCAAGTTCTCTGTACAGGACAAGTCACTAATCAGGACCGAAGCAAACTGGTCCAACTGCAAGGTTCGGTTTGAAGAACCTGCAGAGAAAGAATCACCTCAGCTGGTGACGTGGATCTGTAGTAAAAGCAGAAGTGATGGTGCGACCACTACCGGGTTCGCTTAGCGCTGTTTTCGTGAAAGTTGACTTCATTACTGAACTTTACAACAGAAGCGGCGCGTGTATCCGTCATTTGGCGGAGTGGGTGGATTAATTAAATCTGTTTTAATCCGCCTCATCGGTGACAAACAGGCCGAGTCAAACATTTCACGCTAATGGACGCGAACCCACAGACTTCACCCTCTCCATCCCTCGGGCACCTACCTGGCGCCGGACAGCTCTCTGCGCCCTTCCTGCTCTTCTCTGCGGGCGCAGCGTGATCGCTCCCATAAAGTTAAGCCAGACAGACGCACCTCGGGGCTAAAACGTGGACAAAAGAAACAGAAGGGCGGCGTCGCGCGCGTGTGAGTGATGAAGTTGCTGCGGCAGACTTGGAGCCTCCACTCGCCTCCGCTTCCACGTCCTGCGTGAACGAGGCGACGGGTCCGGGCCGCGTGTTGCAGTCAGATGTTTGGTGACACCTGTTGGAGGGAAACGAGCCGCAAAGTTAAAGTTAAAGCTGATTGGGATCGGAAACGCGCAAGCGAGGACAAGCAGCACCGCCAGAGGTGTCATGCAAATGTTGTGCTGGGTTTAAGACTATTTAGTTGCACATGTGTAGATCGACGCGTTTTGGTTTTGTTTATTGTGATGTGTACATTTCTTTGTGGGTTAGTATTATTAGGTAATTGTTTGCTCGTTCTTTGCGCATTTTAAATGGGTACGTAGCTCAGAGACTGGATTCAAGCTTCGCTGGCGTTATACTACGGTGGAAGTCGCTGTAATGCCTCGGAGCGCGGTAGGTGGCGCTGATGCTCCACGGGACTGAACTAGAAACTGAATTTGTCTGCGGAGAAGAAGAACCATCAGCGGCGGAACTTCCGGCGTTGCCCATGCTGCCTGTAGGAAACGGGGCTAGTGTCGTGATTAAGCTGCGTTGATCCAGAAAAAGGGTACAATGGTTCGCAAATTAAAGTACCATGAACAGAAACTGTTAAAGAAGGTGGACTTCATCAACTGGGAGGTGGACAACAACCTGCATGAGGTGAAGGTGTTGAGAAAATATCACATTGAGAAGCGGGAGGACTACACAAAGTGAGTAACATCATCGCTGCGTGGTCACTTCTCTGAAGATTCAGCAGCGTCCTGTGTGTTGTAGTGTGGTCTGGTCTAGGGGAACATCTGTAGAAAACATAAAGGCAACATGCGTTTGAGGGCAGGGTCATGTTTATTGTCTGTGCTTCAGATCCACTGAGCGTCTTCATTGTTAGTTTAAAAATAGCTACTTAATCAATACTAAACGAGGCAGATTGTAGAATATGTGATCCAACTTTTAAAATAAAGAACTACTGCAACAATTTTACCGAAATATAAACTATGATATTCAGATTGTTGTAATGTTGGCGCCGTGTGTGTTTCTCAAGATTTTAAGGAGGGGTTTGGTTAAATTTGTTTTAGGTACAACAAGCTGAGTCGTAACGTCAGAGATCTGGCCCAGAAGATCAGAGACCTCAGCGAGAAAGATGGCTTCAGAGCTCAGAGCACACACAGACTACTAGAGAAACTGTGAGTGTGATGATGTGACCCAGTGCTGTCGTTCTATGGGATACGCTCTGCATTCTAACCAGCGCACCGTTTCTTTACCTAAGGTACAGCATAGGTCTCATCCCCACCAAACAGAATCTCTCGCTCACAGAGAAAGTCACAGCTTCTTCATTCTGCAGGTGAATAATTGCATTGTTATATACTGTCATTATATTAACTCTCATTCACTCTGCTGTTGCCACTATTTATTCACTCGTCTGCTTTCCTTCTAATCATCCAACCAACTCATGCAGGAGAAGGCTCCCCAGCATCATGGTGAACCTCTGCATGGCTCAAAATCTAAAGACAGCCATCACCTTTATTGAACAAGGACGTATCCTTCACTACACAGAGTATTTCAGATGTTATTTTCTGTTTCACTATACATTAGTTCCCTCAAACAGTGACATTTATTTCCAGTATTGTCCTTGACTTGGTGTCAGATGTGCGTGTTGGCCCAGACATTGTCACAGACCCAGCTTTTCTAGTTACAAGGTTGGTTTACACATGTTCTGTTCATTTGCATTTCTGGTTCTGTCTGAACAACTTAACATAAAGGACACAAAGTCTATATATATATATATATATATAAATAATTAAACTAACAGTAACTAATAATGTTGAAATGTATCTCAGTTGCTCAATATTGATTCTGTAACCTTTTCAGAAATATGGAAGATTTTGTCACTTGGGTGGACTCCTCAAAGATCAAGCAACATGTCATGAACTATAATAATGAGGTGAGTAACTTTTTGTTTTGTTTTTTTTAAACATCAGTTTGGATATGGGATGCCTTTTAAAGTGAAAATGCTTGTATTGCTTAGGAAATGACCACATTTCTTAGTCAATGAGCATTTATCAAAGCCCAGTAGTTAATTCTGATCAAATGTGATTGATCGTTCATATTTCTTTGCAGAGGGACGACTTTGACCTGGTGGTTTAACTTCCTTGTATGATATGTTACCCTGGAGGACAGAACCGAGAGCAGGAACTCTTTACTGTGCCATGAAAAACTCCACTACCCATGTGTCACCTGTTTGAACCACTGTGTTCTCGCCCCAACAGCTACAACGTAATGACACAAAGGCGGCACACACTTCCAGAACTTAAATTATTAATGGGGAACAGATTTTGTAAGTGTTGCTGCCTGATTAGTGTGTGTGTGACAGACATAACTGTTTTCACCTGTGTTTATTTACTAGAACTTTAAAAACTGTGTTGTGATATCAACATAGCTTGGATCATCAACATAAAATAGAAACTGAGTCTAATAAACATTTAATCTTTTCAATAAGACTTTGTTACAGTACAACTTTCTGAACAATAAACATTATATTATCACAGTATTAGTCTTTTTGCAAAACCTTTGTATAAACATACGTGGTTTCTGCTTAATGCTAAAACTGATAGAAACACCAGCATGTAAACATTACATTTTCAATGACCTCTCTAAATATTCAAGTAAACAGAGTTGCAACAACTCAACACACGCCAAAGCATTCATTGGCTTCCATATATATACACCCAACACATTCATATGATTCAGTTTATACTGACTCTCCCAAAGGTAACAATAAAACTATAGAACATTTACCTTCGGTGTGGAGTGTATATGAACACTTTAAGGCACCCTGGTAGATGACAAGGTTTCATTTTTAAAGGGAAAAACCTTAATCAAGCTTCAATCAAAGCCACCAGAAACGCAGGTAAATGATGAGGGTGATGAAGAACACTGCCACAGCAGCCAGCTTTGCATACGTGGAGCGGACATTCAGGTATTTGGCATCACTGCGGTACTTCTTTGACAGGCTGGACAAATTGATGGCTTTTGTGTCTAAAGCTGAGAAAGATCAAGACGAGATAATGACAAAACGGTGACATGTAGAAGTAGTTGTGGAAGTGCAACAGGAAACTCAACCCCCAAAACATGTTTTTAAATGAAAAGCGACAGAAAAATTGTAATTTGATTCATTATATCAGATGGATTTTGAGGTATGTGTTCAATACTGTTCCACAGCCTCGGTGCACTAACCAGAAAGAGCTTCTCCTCTTTGCAGAACATCCTCAATATTTGCCACCATTATTCTCTGGACATCCTGTAGCTCTGCGTTGATGCTGCCCAGGTTCCTCCTGGCCCTGCTGTCTATGTATGTCTTCTTGGCTTTCTGGATGTATGTGTCTGGAACAGTGTGTATATGGCACAGTCAGTGAAGAAGTGAGGAAATGAACAGTGAGTTGTTTAAACGCTATACTACAAAGGCATCGCAGATAGTATTACCAAACTCAATGAAGGAGTATGGCCTCGTTGCTGTGGACACTTTTCTTCTGTACTGTTCGTGGAACTCGTTGTGTAGGTCTTCGAGGTAGGCAAAAGCCATCTTCTTAGGGAATGAAATCTCACAGAGGCACAGGTAACACACACCCTGTGCTATTAAATAGCTAAAACAAATAAGTTCCATTCAAGTTAATATTCATTCATAAAAACTCAACAACAGTACGACTCACATCTGGGTTCAGCTGTTCTGTTTAGACACACAGACAACACATATTAGCGAGCAGTAATCCTGGGCGTTTACTGACTGAAAGTTCATGCCCTCGGCCTCCAGCGTACAGCGATGCGGGCTCTGCTCGTTCAGTTTACGGAGCAGCTGCTTGGCTTGGCTCTGATACGGCTGCAGGTCTCTCCCTGACTGATACAGGTAAGAAGACAAGGGCCGTGACACATTCAGAAGTAGTGATCGGTGACAGCTGTACAATTACGCAGAACATCAGAAATAAAGGACACAAATGAAGACGGGTCGTAGAAATGACTTGTCACGTATTTGCACAGCATAACTTATATTTAGTCGCTTTACTGTTAATGGCAACAATATATTATTAACTTCATGCCGCATTTTCCCAACACCCTGCTGAAACACGCGTCACTACTGTGAGGTGAGTTTGTTGTTAAGCTAAGTGTCCCACCTGCTCATCCTCCTGTACGGACGCAGCCAGCGGAAGTCCGTCCGCTACACGAGCTATCGTAGTTAGTAGAATCATACTTGTGCCAGCCGGTAGATACAATCAGTAACAATGACCCTCAAAACGCAGAAAGTTCCCTCTCAACAACGATGACTCACAACATCCGCGAAGGAAGGAATGGGCTGTACTGAAGTTCATGGTGCACCGCTGAATTAGGTCCGACTGGCAACTTTGTGGTCAATTCCCCATCTTATTCATTACTAAGGACGCGCAAAGAAAACGCGTGTGAAGTAAAGAGGTTTTGTCGTTTTAATTTCGGACACTACCCTTCTGTAGTATTTTATCATCATCGTCATTTCGCAACCAGTAGGTGGCATTTAGTCACTTTAACGGAGCATCGGGCCATGCGCTCCAGCAGTCGGACCAGACAGCTGGCAGACGGACGGACTGCATCTCCGCCGCTGATGCCTGTATTGAGCCGAGAGGTGTAGATGGTCTGTCTGAGTCCTCAGGCTGAACCAGGGCCCCTCGCGACTAAAACCAGAAGAAGCCCGAACCATGGATAAAAAAGAAAGGTAACGTTGCCATGCAGCTGCTGTATTTATGGTTCCGTCTATGTAATATCGTGTCGGGTTTCCCAGCTGGCCGTGGATTGGCTGCTCTTTTATGTTATTATTTCTATAAGGAGGCGTCTTGCAGCCTGTAACGTGCTCTTATCTTTCACCGACTGCTTTCTTGCACGCGTAAAACTGTGCGGACTAGTCTGGGGCCGCATCTGTAGCTTTCATCTGTCAGCGCATCGACGCGCGGACTCTGCAGCCGTAGTGCATTTAAGGTCAATAATGTGGGCTCTTCACGGAACACACGCCGCTTGGTCTCAACGCGATCTTACGTTAGCCTCATTGCTATGAGGTCTGCATGGCGATGTAAGACTGGGGTCCTTGTGCGCGACCACACTTTAATCCTCTGAGCGCTGCTGAACCCCCCCATTCACCAATGAACCGAGCCGGCGGCTTGGCTCAGTGGCATCTTTACGGCTTGAAAGGCTTTATTGTTGCGGTGCAGCTGGCACCGATGTGCGCACGTCCTGATTGGTGGCTTCCCAGACCGGCCTGTGCGTGATTCACAGCCCGCTCTGACCGTCTGTGCTACTGTTATTCCCAGAATAGTTTGGGACACCCGGGTATCTTAGTTACAGGGTGGGGCTCGTCATGATTAATTGATGCGAACTCTGGGGTTAAAGGTCTTATTTTTGTCGTTTTTGCGAATCCAGACTTTGTCTTTTGGTTTGTCTTTTGTCATGATGACTACGGGGACCAATGAGGACTCGCTGTTTTTCTGCGGCAAACCCCGTCATCAAGCAGCCCGGTATCAGGCGTTTTTCTGCTGGCGCTTGTAAACCCCCGATTCTTACATACCTAACAACACACCTCCCCTCCCTACGTGCGCCCAGGTTTACCTCTCATGCTCAGGGGTGAGGAGGACAACAGCTCAGGAGGAGGACATGGGCTGCACCTCTGCCAAGCAGGTGTCTGCCGCGTCCAACGGTGAGGAGGGCCAGAATAAAGCCTACAGCAATGGGGACCTCCAATCTGGTCAGTGTTTCTACCACACACGCAAATCGTATGAGGATTACTATCTTTCTACTAACTTTTGTTTTCTGGAGTGTGGGTGCAGTGAATTCAGCCGTGTTTCTGCACAGAGTTAAGGTTTGGCTTCCTCCCTGCATGACAGAGGTTGTACAATGGGATGCAGCATTACTGAGTGACAGTTTCTCATATAATACACTTGAAGACATGAAGGTCACACACAACGGTGGCCTTTCACTAAGTCCTTTCACAATATTATGAGAAATGTTTTTTTTAAACGGACAGGACATCCAACACATCATGGAGGATGCTCCTTTACTGCTTTATTCAACTTAAACAGGGTAAAATCCTGTTGGCTGATCTTGTATGTTTATTATTATCACAGGAAGACGCAGCTCCTGCTGATAATGAACATGTAACTAACTGTGAGCTACAATTATCGCGCCCAACAGCATGTTATTAGCTGTCATTTCATTTCTTTCTTCTTAAATGCACAGGGGTGAGCTACAGTGACGGGAGTGGGGGGAGGCAGAGCAGATACGTCGTCGGCCATTAAAGTGTTAAGAGAGGATATAGATTCAGGAGAATTCGAGCACATAATCACTTTACCAAGTAGTGAACTGTAAGAACCATTAACCCAGAGGATGGTGCTGATCAGGGTGGCTGTGAATGGGTCGTCATCTGCTGTCCTGTATTAATAATAGGAGACGTGCTGCTCTCTCCCACTCTGTCACAGATGAGTACAAGATGAAAGCAGCGGAGAAGGTCAAATACATCAGCGGAGAAGACGGCGGAGTGGACGGCCAGAACAGCACGGTGCGTAATCTCCGTCTTGTTTTATTTTAGTCTCTAATAGTTTACTGCATGTGGAAATGGCCGCTTTGTAGTCAGCTTGATTTTAAAGCTCTGTGTTGCTTAACAACTGCGCAACAACTGATGTGGAAAATATTTTTGGTTTGATGGTGTTTTTGTATTTATGCGTGTGCTATCCTGCAGGAGAACAGCGCTCTCCTCAGTAAAGGTCAAAGCCTGGATGAAACTGGATCCAACGGGAAGATTCTGTAAGTCATCGTTGATGTGCGCACATTATAACTGTTTATTTACAAGTGCAGTAGTGTTTTGCTGCAGTTACCATCTAACCTCTGACCTGCGGTAACATTTTTCCAGGAGCATCCACTCCTCTGAGAGTCAGCAAGAATTTTTCAGGATGTTGGATGAGAAGATCGAGAAGGTACGGAGTGGTGAAGCATTGTCAGAGCATCAACTTTGGTCTTGCGCTTTTGCCCAAAAGGGCCGCTGCTAAATGACATAATGGGGGTTAATCCTATCACTGTAAATCTGTACTAAGTGAGGACACAGCAGATGACAATATGATACCACGAAAGAGCCTCCATCTGTCACATTCCACCAGAGTGGGAATTTAAAGTAGGAATGGTGACAACATGTTTTACTGGCACAGCAGTGTGACTGGATCTGAACATGTTTCTTGAAATCATCACCGATTCTGCTAACAATAAAATAACCACACCATGATACATTACTCATGTGCCAGAGGTTTCTACTGCACCACCAATAATTTGTGAGATGTACAGTAACAAGTCTCTGTTTTGTGTCCAGGGCCGAGACTACTGCTCAGAGGAGGAGGAGGATATAACATAGCACCGCTGTCTTGGTCTGAGGGGAACGTTGTTCGGGTGTTGCAGGTGGACCGTACGATGTATGTAAACACCTAAGAAGAATGGATTACTGACTTGAATCAAGCACCTTCTCGCCCTCCTGCTCACGACCAAAATGTCTGACGGTTCAGTATTTTCAAAGCTCTCCAAAGAGAGAGGACATTGAAGTTGACTTTCTTAATGAAGCCATTATAAACATGGGATCTTTAGGAGCATCACTTGTTTTTCCCTGCTTGGATAACGTCTTAATGTCCGTGTACATGGTCATCACTGAGACTTCCAGCAAGCATTAGAGGAAACAATCAGTGCTGTTGTGGGCACTCACTCAACGTGAACAAAATGTCTCTGCATCTGCATCATTATGAATATATCACCCTTGAATGCCTCCCTGAAAACTAAATGGGTCGGAAACTTCCTGCATTCCAAAACACAATATGAACCTCTTTTCTACAGTTTGTGGGTCAGTACACTGTGTTCGTCTGCATTTTCTGTTCAGATGTGAAGTATTTGTGTTGAACAAGGCTCAGGGTTAAAGTGTTGTAATCTTCGTCTCATGTAGTCGAGTCCTTCCTCTCATTAAGACACTACCGCACCATTCGAATGACGCGCACGCACACACAGCAGGGACCACGCACGCGTCTTCATTCTGTACTTCACTCACCAGTGTTACGTTTCTTTGTTGAACTCTTTGTTTTTCTAGAAAAATAAAGTCTTTTCAGTCACTTCTCTGCACAGCCGACACTGTTGTTTGAAACGTTTGAACAGTAACCGAACAGCTCTGACAGCCATTCAGATTTAACTTTAACCACAGTAACATATTACAACTGTGACTTAGCCAACTTGACACAAAAAATTAAATCAACCATGTTATCACTTTGGATGGAAGCTTATTTCAAACTGCCGTCTGCTTGTGGATTTTAGGTTGTTATTACACTTTTTACTTTCCTGTTAGAAAACAGTCATTTCAAAATAAGATACACGGGTTTAGGGGGAAGTAGGCAGTCGTTTCCTTGTGAATTAGTGGGCAGTCCAGCCTCTCTTCACAAAGCACAGGCATGCACATCTGCTGTAGATGCCAGTGGTTTCTCATAGAAAAGGAAGTCCAGGCTGGGCTCACTAGCCACACATAGCAGCCGAGGGATTCAAAAGCCAACAGCTTTCAGCCTCCGTAATTTCTGATCGCCAATGCTTTGTCATTTTCGGGGTTTCCTCAGTGTCGCTGTCGTCTCTTTCGGTGCTGCCGCCGTCCTACATCCTCAAAAGGCCCAGCAGGAGGGTCCGGTGTCACCAATCCATCGGTCATCCTCTGGTAGACTAGGGTGGAGTCAGATGCAACCGCGCACAGCAGCAACGGAAAGCCTCTGTCCAGGACGTGTCGAATGCTACACAGGGGACAGTTACAGTTATGTGTGAAATCTATGAGCAGGAACAAAAGAGGCAGAAAGCTCCCCAGTGTTTTATCACCTTCTGTGGCTCAAAGGTCGATCAACTGGCAGAGGAAGAACAGTGAGAACAGGTGCTTCATCCTTCTCCCTCCCCTCCAGCAAAACCACCTGCAGTTCAGGACTCTTGACACAAGACACATCTTTCCACCGACGCACTGTGGAGGACGGAAAAGAGCCACTGCAGAGATGAGGGACTTCATGAGACAGAAATGTGACTGATCGTTCTCTCTGGCTGGGTTGTTTTTGCATAGCATACCCAAAAAAACACCAATAGTAAAAACTAAAAACTCTTATTAACAGAAAAATGCCAATATGACAATCAAACAAAAAAAGCTTCATGTTATATCAGAAACACTTTAATCTCAATATGTGAAACATATCTCCATGTGCCGGTGAACGTCCTTCAAAAGGGCTTAACTTGTGCTTGTGTGTGATTATGAATGGGAAGTTAAAAAACTTCCCTTTCATAAAAAGGTAGCACAAATATAATTAATGAATTTAGAGTTTACTAAAATGATATAGTAAGTAAATAAAATGGATTTGATGCAGCATTGACATATAAATATACAGCATATATTGACAATTAAACAATTAATGGATTAAATTGGGATAAAAAAAAAAATTAGAGTCATCTCTCTGGACTATTACTTGTTAAGTGACCTGCTGCCTCAGCATCAAACATAGCCAAACAAAACGATGCACTAAATGTTGAATAAGTTATGGAAACGCACCTTCCACCAGATCCATGTACACAAGAAAAGCTGCGTGCACTTGGGCGCTGTCTCCAACCTCCAGACTCTTCATCTGCTGATACTGGCACACAACAAGCAAACTCAGGTTAAGACATGAATTACCACCGCGACCCTGAACGCAGCACCACACACCCACCGCTGGATGCTGAAGGATCCAGTTCGGTCTCTCTGACACACTCTCCGACATTTTAACTACTAACGTGTGGCTGCGGAAAGCAGAGCCTCGCCAACCACTGTCTTCTGTCAGCGCTCTGCTCCTGTCGCCGCATGTGGGGGGACTGTTTTCAGGTTTTTGCCGGCGTGCTACAGTAAAAGCCGTCCGTGTAGATAATGTTCCTATGGTTCCGGCGGGACAACAAGCCCCTTAAAAAAATGAGGAAAACTACTAACGCTACACAAATTTACCCCAGAGCTGCACTGAAAAGACACGATTGGAACTTTTAGGGAGGCACTTAAAATACTTTTCATTTCATTCACACCTTCACTTAATATTTACATAAAAAAAGCAAACTTGTGGACAAAAAATGTCTATGGATTCAAATATAATTGTAGTAAACTCACAACCCGTGTGTGAGTTTAATGAGTTTAAAAACACATTAATGGTAAAATGAATCAATCTCACGCTTTAGTCTATGTGAACGTATGTGGTCTTTTGCTCACACAGGCCTGGCACATGTCTCAGTCCTCTGTTAGTGTCCACTGCCTCTCATTTCACTTCCTTCCCCTTTTACAGGACAGGTTCATGTGATCTAGGAAGTTCCCCAAAAACAAAAGGCCTCTGTTGTCTAGTGATGTGAAATGGCACTGATGCTTTAGATTCTTATCAAATTACAGCTGTGTATAAAACAAGAATAATAAATCATGATTCAAATCATTTTCTCCTGTTTGAGCACATTTTACAGAATCTTCAACTCCCGCTTCTCACATTATATTTAGTAATCAAAGTAACATAAATAAGAATCTACTAAGGTTGAATCAGAAATCAGAGTACCCTAAAATCATAGTTCTTCATTTAATCGCCTTTTATAGAGAAACACCTTACTACTGAAAACAGTGTAGAGATTTAAGCATCTTGTCACATAGCACACTTGTCACTAAATGTAGTGAGACATAAGCTGCAAATGTCAGGAGACGTTTGTGATGTCCTGGACTGATAATGAGTAAAGATCAGCTCATTCTTCACAGAGCACCTCTAGCTGTCAGCCATGGACATAAACATGCTGTCTGGATACAAAGCTCAATATGTAATCTGTGTGCTGACTAGAGGAGAGATCCATCAGCCACCATAATAATTATATAATTATAACCAAAGTGTGTGTGTTTGGTTGTGCACTGTGTCTATGTGCCACCCTCTGGGTGGTGCCATGGAAACTGCAGCAGGTGCTTCTTCTGGAGGATGTTAAGGCACTTCAGCCCAGCTGCAGCGGCCATGACAGACAGTGGAACTAGACTGGGAACCATTTCTTCTGTAATTAATTGTTGATTAAATGCCTTTTACATCCACTACTGATTAATGGACAGTATACTGTGCTATCCACTGACTGTCTTCCTGAAGATATTAGACTCTAA
The DNA here is from genome assembly GCA_030770545.1 of Macropodus opercularis. Taxonomy (NCBI): domain Eukaryota; kingdom Metazoa; phylum Chordata; class Actinopteri; order Anabantiformes; family Osphronemidae; genus Macropodus; species Macropodus opercularis. Next base: position 7,182,730 of record CM061105.1, read on the forward strand.
GTGGTAGATGTAGATGACAGAGCCAGAGAACTGGGTGAAGCAAGTCTTGGGCTACGTCATGTCCTTGAAGGCTGCTGCTCCAAGCAACACTTCACAAACCTCAACAAGTGAGTCCCACAAACTGCAAATCTCAGCAAATACTGGCCTGTGACCAGGGTTTGTAAAGTCAAGTGAAACTACCTTGCTGATTATTCAAACTTCCTTCTGAGACGACTACATGCTGTGTTTAGAGCAGAGGGACCAGAAAACATTTTCAGTGAAGCTTCTGCTGCTCTGCGCTACACACTACGCAGATGAGATGATGCCATCTGCCATCTGGGAGGACGAGACTGTGGAAACAAACTGGGACAGAGACAGAGCCCAACACCAGCGTGAGCAGGAAGCAGAGGAAACTGAGGTTGGACTTGAGGTTCCTCATCGTGCAAATGGTGACACATCTTCCCTCTTTGTCTGTGGCAACAAAGATGAACTCAGAGGGGTTGTCATACCACTCGGCTCATGGGCCCCTTTTAACAATTGCTCCTCCCTGTCTAAAATGTGAGTAGGTTTGCAGAGCAGGACTGTTTGCAACGTTTGTGTGATTATATGTAAACCTGAGACTGAAACAATCAATGTCTAAAAGCCTCATTTTAAAAGAACCATCTTCATGACCCATCCTAATCCCCCCATTGTGCCAGTTGAGCCACAGTAAGCAGCTTTTTTGGTCCCTGTAGAGCCGCATGGCTCCAGGGCAGTTGCCTGCTTTGCCTGGGTGGTAATCCAGCCTCCTACACACCAAACACTAGAAAATGGCAGCATGTCTCTCCAAAACTAGTTTCTTCAACATAACTGGATTTAAGTAGTAAACGTTACAGAGCTGTGTGTAAATTTCTCCTTTAAATACGAAAAGGTTCAGAAGAAACTGCTGTCTAACATTTTTCTCATCACTGCATACTAACATTATTATTAACAAAATGACCAATCTAATTTGTACAGTGAGATTTGTATACATTAATACTACCTGGTCATGACATCACTTGTCTTTCAAGATCATCAAGGTACTTGTTTATCACCCATATCACTTAATATTTAACAGGTCCTTTTATTGATACTTAAATATGACACGTCATCACCTCTTTATAAAGAATAATGCAAGAAAGAAAAATGAACAAATCAAATTTTTATTTTTAAAAAAGCACTGGTATTTTCAGGTCAGGCAAAAAAATGGAACCATTTAATATTAGTACTGTTCCATATCACAAAATGAGTTATGAAAAGAATAATTAAACCACACAAATGATACCATTTATGTAATAAATTAATCAGCACAACAAAAGAAATCAAACATGCTTGTACTTCGGTGTTGCACAGGAAATAATGAAACTTCAATGCTCAAACGTTAAGACACCTGAGAATATAAATATCAAAACAGCTTGCTGCAGCAATTTAGTTCCAGTCCCTCCTACTTATCTCAACTAAAGCTTTAGTAAGAGGAATTTAAAATTACATTAATGTAAGAATTAGGCATAAATTTAAAAAACATCCATTTCTGTGCAATGTGCATATCTGAATTAGTGTGGTGACGAGATTATGGCAGCCCACCGAAACAAAAACCCCAAAGTGGCTAATGCTCGACCGTCATTAAGCCAAACTCAGTGATATGAACAGGTAGATTTGGACTGAGCTCTAGCAATATCTGCAGTGAAGTGAGGTTTTTTTTTTAAATACCCATTCTTCGGTCTCGTCCTCAACAAGCAGTAGGTCTTTCCCTTGGTAAGTGACACAGCTCACGACAGGAGCCGTTAGTACCAGATTCATCCAGTAGATTCATCTATTAACAATAAATTAATCTGGGCCAGGAAATGGGATTTCTGCTGCTACACAGGTAGTAGTGATGTTGCATATAGAGAAAAAAGAAGTAACAGGTAAAAGGGAGCATGGCAGACCATCTAGCTGATATAAAACAGTTTCTCAAAACCGAGGCTCAATGGCTTTATAGGAATTTCTGAAAGATAGGTTGGATGGATTCCATACAGATAACGCACAAAACAAATCTGTGAGGTATGTTGTTATTGTGACATTATAGCTTTGAGTCTGTGTGAAAGCACTCTTCCAAATGTGAGGAGAAATGGAAGGAAAATATCTCCATTTAAAAAAAAAAACAAAAACAAGTACATTGTTTGTTTCTTTGTTAAACAGTCCATGTGTTCCACGTTACTGCCAGCAGCAACCGAAAACTAACAGATCGAACGTCTTGACGACACGTGTACAAAATTTCAAAGCTGCATTCACTCGTTCCAGAGAAGCTCTCACTAAAACGAACAGGTCAACAGTGAAAAGGTATATGAAGATGGGTTGACATTAATGAGGAAAGCATATGCAGTCGCTCTTGATCTTAGTGCGGAAGAACCAAAGTCAACAGATGTGGGAACAATGAAGAGCTTTCCAACAACACACACAAGTTCCACAATAAAAGATTGCCTGGATGACTAAGCAAACGCTAATTAATAATAATAATAATTAAAAAAAAAACGTAAAAATTAACTACTAATTCTGGTATCACGCTTTCTAAAGCACTTGGACAAAAAGGCAGTTTTACAAACCATTGGTTATCAACACATTAGCAAGATTCCACAGTGCTTGCTTGTAGAAGCATTGTAACAGTGTAAGCCATTACACTAGTCAGCCAAATACACCTGTAAGAAAAAAGTGCCATATTGCATAATGAGTATCTGCAGTGAGCCCAGCCGAGGGCATATATACCTACACAATGATCCAACTGTAAACATGGTGCAAAGTAGTTATGACATACTTTAAGGCTTTCAGAGATTCCTGAAGAAGTGTTGTTCACTGAGATAAAGGAATATGTCCGTGAGTAGGACAAACAGTGTGGAAACATAAAAAAAGACTCAAGCTCTCTACAATCACACCAGGACACTGTATGTACAAATATCTAAATTACACAAGGTTTGCTTGATTTGGTGGAACATCAATGTTATTTAGGTGCCACTTTGTTCTTGTCATTTGTTTGTCCACCCAAATCTTTATAACAGTGGTCATGTCATCCATGTAACTGACAAGATTGTTCATGGCTGCATTCCATTAAGGAGAGCTGGTCTCACGTGTTGTGCTGGTTCAGTCTCTCACACACACGCGCAAATTACACCCATCGTTACGGTTTAGTTTCCTCCTGTGCGCTCACTGCGCCAACGATATAAAAACCTCACCATAAAGAAAGGTCTAAGTGTTTGTGAGTGGGAGTAGATCGGCCACATTTAATCTTTTAGATAATTCTTTGCTCATTTTGATTCCCACACAGTTACAGCAATATTAATAGAGCCTTTTCCAATTTAAAACATCAGTTTATCAACTGTGTAAAGAAGCACCTGGCCCACCTGATCCTGAAAGCCACACCCATGATGAGCAGGGGCGAACATTTAACATTGGAAGTAGCAGTGTGAAAATCAAGCTCAACTTGACTATTTTGATACCATTGCATACACATTTCCCCAATTCTGACATTAACAAAAGATGTAAAGAAATAATAAAACATACACACTGACACTCACAGCCAATGCCATCCTATCAAGCATATACTGTCACCCCTAATATAAGGACTACAATTCACCATATGTATTAATTCTGCTGTTAGTAGCATTACCATTTTCTACATTAAAAGCTTAAAGCTTATGTACATTTGCATCAGTATTAGACATAATACTACTGTGTATTATGTGTCAGCATTTCATGGATGATAACTGATCAAAACTAAAGGATGGCGTGCAAACTGTTCTTCTACAGTAAAATCGGATCCACTTCCTGACAAAATTCATATAGGATCTATAGTTAAACTGGATATAAAGAAATAATATTGACAAACATCACCTCACTCTTAGTTACTAATGAAATAAAAAAAATGAAGGAATGTTGTGCCACTAAAACTTATATATTCTCAGCAAAGCTAAAAACAGCAAAAGCTAATCCACTGCCTTTCTACCTACCTCCACAAGATTGTGCTACTGTAAATAAAACATAGTGAAGGGAACAATAATCTAGAAATTAACAGATGGGTTTTGGCTGATAATGAATGTGCAGATATTTTTTTTTTTTACAGAAAATGTCAAAAAATCCCTGCAATTTGTGGAAGTGTTTCCATTTGAGAACATGAGGTTATGTGTAGGGTTGGGTTTACTTTACACAAACTGATTCCAATTCTTATCAAATCCCGATAAGACAAGGTATGTTGGAAACAAAAAGGTCTGTTAAGGATTAGAATGCCTTAAATGTGCCATGATGAGGTATGCAGGATGAACAGAACTGATTTATAAGATTTTTGCATCAATGTGATGAAGTACCTTGATTCGTCTGTAATTTAGCGGATAAACCAAAAGAGGACATTTAGTTATTAATATAAAAATGTTATGTGAATATGTTACACTACAAGATATTAAAAATGCTGAATGTATGTACTATTGTGTAGTAAACATGTCATCAGGTGTGGTCTTCCATTTTTACACAATGATTATATTTCACTATACCATTACTGTCTTTTGTGATGTGAAGCGACACCTTTGAAAGGTTAAATCTGCTCTGCCATGTTACACACATGCTGTGGGTCATGTGCGATGTAGATGCAGAACATTCAAGCTTTACTTTCAGGAATTGATAAGTGGAATCGAAAACACGTTTCTTAATGAATCTCCAGTTCCTGTAGATTTGAAACATTTCTCAAACCCAACCCTAGATTTGTAGAGCAGATTGATAGCGGTCACATGACTCACTGTGTGGATAGTAACATGAGGCTACTTCCCATCTCATCCAGCTGGGTGTATGCGTGTAGGTAATTTTTTAAGTACAACACAGCAATGCTAAGTCCTAGTCAGTGGATCTGATTGTAGCTGGTTAAGGTGTGACCACCATGACCTTATGTGCTCCCGCTGGCCCCAGTAAGCAGGAATTCCCTGCTTCAAACCATCTTAATGGTGCACAGCTGGGCTGGAAGCAGAGGATGCGCCCTTGTTGCGCCCCAACATAGAGGGCTGGAAGTCAGGATGACGGCGGGCGTGCTTGATCAGGTGGTCGCTGCGCATGAAGCGCTTATCGCACAGCGGGCACAGGAAGCGTTTTTCCCCTGTGTGGGTGCGGGTGTGGCGGGCAAGCTCATCCGAGCGGGCAAACTTCTTCTCACAGTCAGGCCAGGTGCATGGGAAAGGCCTCTCACCTGTAGTATGGAAGCAGAGGAGAGCAGGGAACCGTGAGCCACAATGTCACTGATCATTAGGAACCTAGTCGTAAGCCACCAGGTTCCCACTACAAACACACATCACGTTTAAACACTGACAAGACGCTGGTATCAGCAGTACACATAAATTATGCCTAAGGCCATGTATCAAATCACTCATTTTGATTGCATACAAGATATGAAAATCATCATTTCAATAGCCAGGTTATTCACTACCCATTTATATTCCTGATTTTTATGCAGGTGCTATAGTTTATGATCCTATATATGAGGAATGTTCAGCCTTTTAGCTTCTCAACGTTTTAAAATTAACTTTTATATAACATTCATAAAACATTTTAATATACACATGCATTCTATCATAATTATAGGCTAGAAATACAGTTAGAATAAATACAAAATGCTTTTTTAACAGTATCTTACATGTGTTAATATGTATTAGGTATAATGTGCTATAGTATTTAGAGGCTCCTACTTTCAAAATAAAAAGTATGCAAATACTTCTTACTCGACTACGCTTTGCCTGCATACAATCACACACCTTTCACAGATATGAACTAGGACTACTGAGACGGTGCCTGCATTCATTTTCCATGACAACAATTATCTGCATATAATTGAAAACGTGACGAAACATATCCAGGATTTAGTTTCTGCGGACGAGTTCACCTAAGATACTACTGGCTTTATCTTTGGCAGGCAACACGACTCAAACCAGGATAAGAGAGTCGCTGCCATTTTCACGATCACAAAGCCACGCCACGTTGTTTTTTCACGACTCCTTGTGGGCGTTTCCACGGCAGTTTTTTTGCAGTTTCCTGTCCTTAATCCGTGTGCGCCTGCTCAGTGACCCTGAACGCACCAATCCCCCTCGTTTTCGGAGGAACTCGTGCACATTTTAACAAGGCCCCGTTATGATGTTGACGACTTAGTAAATTCTCGGCTAAATCTAGTATTTGTGCACGTACGCGATTGAGCTATAAGATAAACTTAACGCCAACGAAATATTGTGACGTTTCCTCATTAGACACACGACAAATGACAGTTACGCGTTTCCAACTTTGACGGCACGTCCATTATCGGACACACCTCGTCCCGTGGCACTGGTCGAGTCTCTGATTTGCACATGTCAGAAAACGAACCCATGTCAGGTCGTCAGCAGGAAGCGAAACCCACAGGAGCATTAAACTGCCAAACAGCAGACAGTTGCTGCTGCCATCATCAGGACAGGATGTGTCCGACAGATCAGCTCTGCCCTCGACGTTAAGGTTTCATCTTACGTTCATTTCATATGCAAATACGGCGGAGAGGAAGATCTTCGTCACCGGTTTTAACGTCCAGCCCAGTTCTTTTGTTAGTTTACTTCTTTGTCAGAGTCTGAGGGGAGTTGTTTCTGTCCTTCCCTCTTTGTTTGACCACGTTATTGCACGATGTCGAGCGTAAATAAGGAAAGGGGGACAATAGCGACAGCACTAAGCTACTGTTAGTAATCCCACGGCGCATTAGAGCCCAACTCCTCATATTCATCAGCTATAATGGGAAAGGCGACATGGGCGAGCATCAGGCCGACAGAAGCAGGGGTTGGGGGCGACCTACATAATGAGGGGTTAGCGGTGCACAGCGTGTAAGCTAGCTGTTGTTGTTATCTCCGTACCTGTGTGTGTGCGGATGTGTGCCTTCAGGTGGGACGATTTCCCGTAAACTCTGTCGCATCCGTCAAAAGTGCACTGGTGTCGCTTCACTGGGGACCGTGGAGGCCCCACGCCTCCCCCTCTCCCCCTCAGGTGCTGCTGCTGCTGCTGTCCGGGGACCGGGGTGGCGGATGGGGTCATGGTAGGGGTGGTGGGGTCAGACAACGTGGTGTAGCCGCTCTCCCCACCACACGAGGAGTTGCTGCTCTCCGAGTAGGCCGACATGGGGCGGAACTTGCTGTGCAGGTCGGTGAGGATACCGGCCACGACCATCATGTTGGCTCCTTCCAGCCTCAGAGTCTCCCGCACTTCCCTGTCCTCGCTCGACCCGTCGGCCTCCCCGGGGAGCAGGCCCATCGTGGCCGACTGGCTCGGGGGGGCGACCGGGGTGGGTCTATGCAGGACAGGACCGCTAGATATCGACACCAGACACTCGGCAGCAAAATAATCAGACGAAGCAGTCAGCGACATAGTTATCTGCTACGTTTTTGTTGCTGTAGCTGGAAAAGGAAAAAAAACATACACGAAAAACAAAAATCCGCCAGGAGGGGCTAACGGTCTGATCCCGACCGCGTTTTCATCAAACTCGACGAAGCAACCGTTTCCAGCTGAGCCCTGTTACTGCCACATAGCGTGTAAGCGACCTGAAAATGAACAAATGAACAAAAGAAGGCACAACTAGAAACAACAACGTGTTACAATCGTGCCTAAGCCTCCAGCCCAACATGCGCTCCCCTCGCCCTCTGACGGTTCATTGTGTCTGAGCCTGAGAGAAGCCGGTCAAACCTACGCCCCCTGGTCCGGACTAACGGTGCGTTCAGGGGCGGTCGGTTATACCCGCGACGACTTGTTTGCGTTTGTGCGCTTCTGTCATTTTAAATTCAACTTTTTATTTTGCACGTACCCCGTGCTTTTAGAACGCACATTGTCCAAGTATGCTTGGAAGAACGACTGCAGCAAACTACATGGCGACTGCTACTCCACGCCCTGAAAGCGTAGTTGACAGCGAGTAGACATTACTTTTTACGGGCGGTACTTGAGTGTTGTTTCTGGTGTGGCCCTGAACGCAGCAGCTACTGACGTCGCAGGCCGGGCGTGGACCGCGGCGGCGGGTGCAGCGTGGAAACTAGGTGGCAGTCAGCCCGGGTAATGATGGGGGAAGGAGATGGGGATGAAAGGCGTGTTGGGTAATTTAGCTTCAGCTCAGCAGGCGCCTGGTGGACGTGGTGAAGTGTTGGAGCGGTTCTTATTTCCCATTTATGCACCAAAGTGGTTCTATAAATGTTGAAGATCGTTCCTCTATCTCTACTTTCCTAATGACTTCACCCATAAGACACAGACACTAGATGTCTCTCTCGTATTGTGCTCACTTCCCATAACTGTGTTGTTTTTACAAAAGTCTATATGAATAAACCTTTGGCACATTAGAACCCACACTGGTTGTGGTTTATTAATTAGAGTCATTCAAAGTGTGTGTGCAATGTTGTACCTTTATGACTAAATGTCCAAACAAATCTTTTTATTGTAGAAGATCAAAAAGGCTAAGACTACCATGTCACTTGATTATTAGCAGTGCTCCTGTTCAGCACTATAATGTAACATGTTCTTGTTATGTACGCAGGCCAAGATGTTAATTTCCTTCAGTACAAACTCCACATCTGGCTCGTGTCTTATGTCTGTCCAAGTCAGTGGGGGTATAAGAAAACCACATTTTTTTTGAGAGGCACACTGCTTTGTCAACTGATGCTTGTAGCTCCAGCCTGGAAGGTATTTCCTGATTGGTCACTTTGAGCAGTGTGGGTCACTGTGGAAGTCCGCATACAAGTGTGGTCATTCAGTGGCTGTGAACAGTGCTTGGTTTTCATCTCACTCACATGTGGAGGCTCTGAGGCAGGCAGCCAGGCAGACCTGCGGAGACTTGGAGTTGCTATGGCTGTGTCACTACTACGGCTTTTTTATCTACTTATTACGCTGGTATTTCTTCTGCTGCCTGGTGAGTTTGTTCGTTCGTTTCTCTTGTTCCAGATCGTTGTTTGACAAGGTTTCTGTAATGACTTTCTCTGTGTTAGCTGATTGTTTTCAGGTGGAGCCCCACCTGTGTGAGTCAACTTGTGCTGGTAAGAATTTTGTTGCTTTGCCAACGACAAATACATTAAAAATGAGTGTTTTCAGATCGTTTCATTGCTTATTATTTCGTGTTCGCAGGGCTTCCTACTGCTGACTTATCCTTTCAGAGGGGGGTGAGGTATACCTACAGGTATAGCACCACAGTTACCACCAGCCTTCATGGCACCAATGCAGGCAGGAATGGACTGGCTTTGGACTGTGTGGTTGATATCGACGTGGTCTCCAAGTGTCACCTAATGATGCAGGTCGGTTTCTAAGACTGCTTGGGAAATACAGTAAAAACCTTCTGATGTTTCATGGGCTGCATGCGTTTCTCCTCCAGATTAGGAATCCACAGATAAAGCGTCTTTCTCCTCAGAAGGAGCACTCGGTGCAGCGCTTAAAAAGCTTGAGGTAGGCCATTCCAGTAGATTTCGTGCAATTCGACTGACAAAGAATAGTGAATGCATGAATAAGTTATCTTTCATATGCTAATCTATTTTATATTTGTGCATGTGGCGTCTATGTTGAGTGTATTTGGAAGGCTGCAACTGTTTTTCCTATGAATGTGATACTCTCCTCAGACGCTCCACTTGTCTGTGTTCTCTGGTCTCGAGGGGGCTCATCTGGTGTTTTTGTTTCCCAGGGAGTCACTAGAGAGAACGCGCCTCAAGTTCTCCCTCCAACGGGGAAAGGTCACGGCCCTCTGTCTCCAGGAGGGGGAGCAGGTGTGGGCCCTCAACATTAAAAGGGCTCTACTGAGCATGCTCCAGACCTCCCGCACAGCCTCCAAACAGGAATTAAAAAAGGAGGTGAGGGTTGATGAGGCCATGGGGATTTCAGACTTAAACAAGTCAACAACTATGTCTTATAGTCTAACAAATACCACCACTACTCTTACTACTAACATAACTGTCATTAGCAACACGCCATAATATAGGGTATTACGCACAAATCCCAGTGTGATGAAGTGACTTTTCTTTAATGCCTCTTTCTCAGACGGATGTGTACGGGACATGCACCAGCAGGTACGAGAGACAAGGAGCTGTGCTGCTGAAAAGCAGGGATCTAAAACAGTGCCAGGAATCCAGACTTGCAAACTTTTGGCCTCATTCAGTAGCTCTAAGTGAAGATACAGTGAGTTTACCCATCATTTTTTCTCGTAAAGTGTATGGAGTTGTATGGTTGTAATTCTTTTTAGGCCTTTTATGTTATCATTTTTAGGCCACTGCTATGAAAACTACCCCAGGAAGTTTATTGATAGTGGCATTTGATGTATGTTGTCTTTTGACTAGTTAGTGCAGACAGAGCTTCAATGTGTTCAGCGCCATGGACCCACGGTAATGGAAGAGGTCAACTGTACTGAAGCTGTTTCAGTGGCCACGTGGTCCAAGACTCCAGGGCTTCTGAAAACCCAAACAGTGTCCACGCTGCTCCTGCTAAGAGCCCAGCCAGGTGCTCCTTCAGGAGCAGGTCAAGAGCAACCTCGCTTTTCACGTATGAGACACGTATGAGACACGTATGAGACACGTGGACCCTGATGGTCGTTCACTTCATTGCTCCTACAGATTCCTTAAATGCTGGAGTGCTAACGGACCTGAAGTTTGAGGAGGAAGGGTCTGCCAGGGAAAGGAAATTCAGAAATCCATCACCTGCGCAAGCAAGTCAGACTGTCAGGAGGTTATGTAGCACCCCGTCGGATCTTCAGCGGGTGGGTCTCCTATACAACAAGCTTACAGTTGGATGTGTCGTTGTGTGATTGAGTTAACCGAGATCATACTTACTCACACTAAAGAGCATGAACAACTGTTAAACAGCTTCTAAGACCACAGTTTGTGGTGTGTTTGTCTTGTGATTCAGGCTTGACTTTCGCCTGAGCTGATTTGAATTTATCTTCATCGCTTTACAAAACAGGTATTTAACTTGTAACAGTTTTTTGTTTGCTTCTAGACATCCCGAGAATTCCTCCAGCTGACGTTCCAGCTCAGAGATCTGACCCTTTCTCAGCTGAAGATGCTCTGGCAAGAAGCATCTTTCAAGTGCCGCAATGACTGGTCAGTGTCGTTTGGCCAGTCCTTCCACTTTCCATTAGTCTAGTCTGTTGGACATTTCCACCCTTTGCTATATACTGAGTTACTTGTGCTTAGATGCTACTGAATTCACATCACAGACAGTGGCCATTGTTAGGTGTAATGCAGTTTTCCATAACATGCCTTCACTGCACTGTCACAACTAGAATGAACCTGCTTCCTTATCTACAGATTAAATATGAAGCTACATGAAACACCAACATGTTGATTAAGTGCTTGCTGTTTGGACAGGCAGCCATTGTTAGACGCATTACCAGTGTGTGGGTCTGAAAACTGCATCGTGCTGCTGACGGACCTGATGAGGAACAAAGAACTGGAAGAGGAGCAGGCTCACTCGTTCCTCACCACCATAGCCCTCACCTCACACCCATCCCCACAGATCATCGACTCCATCAACGTAGGAACATCTGCTTGCTGTGGCATGAATCATTACTAGAACCTATCTATCATCTGTCCTGTGTTTATATATAAATTTAAGGTGTTAATGTGCTGCATAAAGTGTGTTGAGAGTTGAAGCACTGCCGCTGTTTGTGTTAGGCCTTACTGGACGTCCCAGAGCTGCGGCCCAAGGCCCTGTTGACCGGATCAGCTCTGGTCTATCAACTCTGCCAAAAATCCCCAAACCCCTGCAATGAATGTCCTCGTGTACAAACCTTCCTACAGACAATAGTGGAAACACTGCAAGAAGGCTGCGAAAAACCTGCTCGAGTGACTGAGGTGAAGTGATGGTTTAGTGTTATGCACAGCATGAATATACAGTATATATAGTAGATATATTGTCCAATGTTCATTGCACATGTCTTCTGACAGGTGCTGTATGGACTGAAATCAGTGGGAAACGCTGGTCTGCCCGCTCAAACGTTCATTCCTCTTTTAACCCGCTGTGTCCTGGGCCACTCAACCGCACTGCAGCTGAGACTCGCGGCCGTCCAGGCCTTCAGACGCTTCCCCTGCTCAGCCGATGTTAGTCTATACTGACAGTTACTTTAATCAGCAGTGAATAAAAAAAGTGCAGTAAGGATATTTGGAAATGTCAAACAAGTCCCTGTCTAAATAACTCAAACGTAAATGTCCTATAGATTATTTTTTATCAGAAAAGCTGAATGTGTGAATGATGTTCTAATTAACTCATGATGAGACTAGTGACTGACAGCCGTTTCCTTCCCATCAGAGGTCTGTGCTGTTGCAGCTGTACCGCTCATCCCAGGAGGATCCTGAGGTCAGAATCGCTGCATACCAGCAGCTCATGCGCTGCCCTGACCAGAACGTATTCACAGCGGTGAAAATAACGCTGAGGAATGAGACCTCCAGCCAAGGTCTGACCTGAACCCTTTGTGATCGTTTATGGTTGTGCTGGATGCCATACATAGATTATAATGAATGGATTGGTTTCTTCTTTTTTTTTCTGATGGCCTTATGAGCTTTTACTCCTTGTTTCTAGTGGGCTCATATGTGTGGAATCACCTGACTAATATCTTCAGAAGTGAGGACCCCATGAAACAGGCCCTGATTGAGTCACTGCCTGACGATATTATCAGCAAAGACTTCGAAGCAGAATTTTTAAAGTATTCTTCATATTCTGACTACACAGTTGCCACAGGTGACAATGAATTGATTCTTACAAACATTAATTACTCTAAACTAATGACACAAATAAAAATCATGATGCTGTTATCTGTTTGTTCCAGGAATGGGAATCATTAACTTAGAAACATCTGTAATTTTCTCCCCTAAATCGTTTCTGCCGAGATCTGCTGCCACCAACATCACAGTGTATTTTTATGGTAGAGCCTATAACCTCTTGGAAGTGAGTGTGATTTCTATTTGAGTTCACACCTGAGAGAATTATTGGGGACATTTTTGACATCTTGAATGGTTGCATTTGGTTTCTCAACTTAGGTGGACATTCACATGGAAAATGCTGAAAAGCTTATGAAGAACATTTTTGGCCAGCAGACGTCCACCTCTGATGAAGAATCTACCACTCAAAGTCAAAAACAGGAGCATGAGAAGGAGGCGAGGGGGACAAGAAGGAAAACTGATGATGGCAATAGAAAAGGAAAAGAAATGTGTTCATCCAGCACCAATAGTTATCTCACCCAGGCTAAAGCCATGGTGAGCTCGCTAGGATTGTTGTCATTTGTAAGTAGGGGTGCAGCTTTAGAAGCTAAGCTCGGTGTGTGACCAGAGCAGAGGAAGACCAGAAATTGAAAAAACATTCTAGGTTACATAATAATAGGAAAAACGTCTGTCAAAGCTGATCTAAGTCGTTATTGCTTTGACATGTTTGACTTTTCCTTCCTTTTCTCACTTACTTTAAGAGAAAAGCATACGTACAGTGTCATGACACTAAAAAGCAGCAATGCAGCCAGAATTTGTTTTGATGTTTATGGAAAGTGAAGATTCCAGTAGATAATGACGAAGCACAGTCGCATGTGACTCTGTTTTTCTTATAATTAACTCGTAAGTGGTGCTTTCCAGGAATCTTCCTATGAAAATTACAGACATAGCCACCAATGTTTTCACTTATCTTAAAAGTTTGTATTCAGGAACTTTGCAGGAGGCCGTGGTTGGGAAACACTCAAAATTATTTGTAACCACAATACAGATTTTTACTTTTTCCAACGAGTGTGTGTGTGTTGAAAATGAGCCTTATGACATGATTTGAATTCTGCAGCTGTTTGGGAGGAGGAGAACCGCGGAGAACAGTGTCAGATGTTGGGTTGCTGTGAAGGTGTTTGGACATGAGCTCAGCATGTTTACGTGTGAAGATCTCCACAGTCAAATCAACCAGTTGTCGCTGAGCATGGCAGGACTGGCTGTCAAACTGCTCAAGGTATGATGCTGGTTGTCAACTTGATTGTTGTGTATCTGACTTCAAGTTCTTACTCTGTTCACCCTGACCTCCTGGCTTTTTTCAGGGTCATGAGGTTCAGTTGAACCACAGGGCTGTGTCGACGGCAGACGAGCTGATTTTACCTTCTTTGTCTGGTTTGCCCATCAAAATGGGCATCAACACGACCTCTCTCATGTCACTGCGTCTGAAAGGCAACGTCAACTATAGGGATGCATCTCACTTCTCCCTGACTGGATACATCAAACCCACGTACGTCCATATTACCAATTATATATGAAGCTATAAGGTAGACGTTTAGTAGCAACACGTGTAACCGGTCTCTTTGTTGTCAGAGTTTATGTGGGCCTGTCAGTCAGGATGGGGGTTGACGGTGCCTTGGGTCAGGCTGCAGTGGACTGGCTGTCGGAGCTGTGGAGCTCCACCAGTTTGGACGGCAGTGTTATGCTGCAGGAGGGGCAGGACGTCAGGGTCACGCTCAACACACCTGAGGATGTCATGGACGTGATTTCTCTCACGTAAGTGTTGGCATTTTAATATGTTCTTGCTTTGCAAATACAAATAAATACTAGTTTAGAAATGACCTGAATCACTAAGACAATATTTGCCATATGAAGTCTTTTCTAGCGCTCATGTTATCAACAGCATCAACATATGCACAGTGTGCAGTATGTGACGCTACTGCTGCGAAATGGTTTTGATATAGGGTTTGCTAAAATGTGTGTTTGTGTGTGTCCCCAGATCCCAAGTGTTTCAGCTCAGTGGAGATCACAGAGAGGAGATAAAGGGGCCGAAGAGTCGTATAGAGAAGACGGCCTGCACACCAAAGTTGTGTACGTCCAAATCCATGATGAGTTCTGTTTGCAAATAAACAGAAACCTATTGTTTTTGCATTTAACGTCATAATGTACATAATGTCTCCGCTTCTTTACAGGGTCTAAAATGGTTGGCTGGCAGCTATGCTCCAATTCCTCTTACCCATCACCTGCTACCGGTGTTTCACTTCCCCCTCCGGGACCAGTCCATCTCTCCCTCAGGCTGCTAAGGCTGGACAGAGGCCTCCGTTATTACCTGCTGGAGGCTGCGTACTCACTACTGCCACAGGTTCTAAGAAAAATGATTTTTCTTTGGAAGGCATCTATTTATCTTAGTAATGAGCTTGAGTCCAAACATTATGGCACAGCTGTCTAATATCCAGAGCTGTGACTCCCTGTGTTTCAGAGAGGCACCTGGCTTCCCAGAGAAGCCTCCATCCACCTCCTTCTGGCCACTCCTCAGTCTTCCATACCCAGGGACATGTCTCTGGACATGGCCTTCAGCCCTCACAGACTACTGCTGAGGATCACGCATCCTCTGAAAACCATCCACATACAGGGTTGGTCCCATGCATGGCATAACAAGTACCTTTATGTTTGGTCTTAATGTTGACAGCGTGTTGTTTTCTCAGGACAAATGGAACAAGAGGGGAAAATAAAGTCGGGAAGGTTGGAGCTGACGATTGATGGTGTTTCCTACTATGTTATGGTAAGTGATGCGCTGGAGTTTTCCATGACACACATGTCATTTTTTTTTTTTTTTTTGACTAACTTTTCACAGTTGTAAAAAAATCCTAATTATATAGTACAATATCAGGGTTTGGCTGACATTCAGACGCTGCTGTCAGAGCAGAGGACACGCTACCACCTTGAAGCCAAAATGGCTGCTAACAGACATCCCATGATCCTCTCTGCTAATGTTACTCGTGAACTGGGCAGGAAGACCAGCTTCTCTGCCACGGTCAAGAATGTGTTCAGAGATACTATGTCCTTGTCAGGTGAGCAACCATCACAGCCTAACATATGCCTTTCTCATCGCTAGAAGCTTTAATTTTGCATTTGTACATCAGCTCTTATTTTCGCTGTATTCCCTATGTCCCTCGTCAGTGGCTCTGGAGCGCAGGCGTGACAGCAGCAGCAGACAGTACTCCTTGGACGCTGACGTCCTGGTACCTGGTGTGGTCGGCGGCAGGGTGCTGGGACTGGTGGAGCACAAGGGCTCGGTGTGGAGCTCTGCGCTGAGGCTCAAATATGGCCTGGGAGGTGAGCGACTGAGAGACATTGAACGTGCTGTCCCCAAACCCGAAGCTTTAATAGCTTTTAACATGCCCTTTAGAATCCTGTAAATATTTAGAAATTAGCAGAAACAAGCGAGCCCGTTAGATTAAGATGCATCTCCTCTCCACCCTCCTACAGGCGATGCTCGACACCTACGACATGAGTGCTACGCGTCCCAGCGAATGAGGAGCGAGACGGACAGAAACCGGACTTACATTCTGGGGGCAGATCATGAATTCTACTGCTCCAACACTGCTCCTATCAACCACAAGGTAACTGCACGGCTTGTGCGTTTTCTTAGTAAACATTTATTTATTTGTGTTCCTGTCAGTAAATTATTGTAATTAAGTGGTTCTGCTGAAAAGCAAATTCTCTTTGGTTTGTCTCTGTTGTTTGTCCTTTTCAGATCCACCTGAGGCATGAAGAAAGCCCCAGGCATGTTAAATCGTCTCTGGACATGAGCTACGGCAAACACTGGGACGAGATAAACAACAAATGCAAACTGCACCTGAGTCAGTCCTTCAAAAACCAGTCCACACAAAATCACACCAGCTACACACTGGAGGTAAACCAGCGTCGTGGTCTTTCACCTTCGTTAACTGTTAACTAGCCAACACGCAGACACGCAGATAGTTGATTATTTTCTTTGTTCAAAACAACATAACATTCTCCCTTTGACATAACAGTTCAGTTTCCAGGTGCCAGAGAAGAATCTAAACTACAGGACCCAACTTCTACACTCTCACCTGAGGCAATTAGGGTCTGAGAGCAGCACTCACCTCAAAATCAACTACAACAACCAGATGCCACTAGTGGCTGGTTTACACTGGAAAAGCAATCCCATAGATCCGCTGCAGAGGAAATGGGAAGGTAAACATGCTGCTTTCACTGAGATTCATTTGTCAGATCACCTAAATCATCAAGCTTTTAATGTCCATATGTTTATTGTCTCCAGGCGCGTTTAACGTGGACACACCATGGTTGTACATCTACACTGCCCACAAGCTAAACCAGCTCCAGCAGCACACCCTCCAGCTCACGTCGGAGCTGACATGCAGCAAGTGGCTGACCATCCGTAACCTCATCCTGGAGGGTTTCTACAGGGACAGGGGCAGAGAGAGGGAGGCCCGTCTGGAGCTCTACACACCAGCTGTCAGCTACCTCCAAGTAAAGAGAGGCTGATCTAGATAACGTGTGAATACGTGAAACTTTAATTGATGTATTTATCTCCTAAATTATTAAGATAGTGTAGTATATAGTAGATAGTGTGTATATAGTATAACCATTTTAAAGATGCCTTGTCACAGCTTTAGCTAAGAATACAGCGTTTCTATAAGAACGTGACCACCGTCTGAACAGCTCTTCTCACATAACTCCCCAGACCGGAGGGTGGTGCATGGTGGGGAAGCGGAGCGTGAAGGCCTCCTGCTCTTTGAGCTCATTGTGGAGTCCTCCCTTGAGAGGAGACGTCTCTCTGGAGGCCTCAAAATTCAGCCACACCCTGCAAATGGCCTCTGCGCTGGGCAAGTACAACATCAGCATAGCTGCTGCTCTGAGCAACGTAGATAAGGTGGGCGTGGTTTTTTTTTTTAGTAGATAAGTGATTTTGTTGTTTTGTACACTTTTTATGTAGTTTCCTAATCGATGACTGTTTTCTGACATGCTTAAGGTTTTGAAAAAGAAGCAAGTGACACTGAGGGTGACACTGTCGAAGCCCAAGAGTTCTTCCACAGAGCTTGATTTTGAAGGTGCAGTGCAGGAGCTGAGGAAGGACAAGAAGATGTATCAGAAAGTTGCAATGCTAAAGCTTAGGTCTGTGCCACAATCAGATGCACCTACCGAATTTTGTAAAATATAAAATCCATGCATTGCTGATTTGTAACACAATACCATCTTGCACAGACAGCCCTTCCAGACCTTTCCTCAGAACCTCCTCCTTAGGGAAACGTTCACTGTCGACCTCCTAAAAGGTCTCTACATCCTAGAGTCCAAAGGTATTTTCAATGACAGTAGGGAGGTCATCCACACCGTCACCCTCGGCTACCACCCACCCAGTCCTTTTGTAAGTGCAACACAGGTTAACGCATAATTCACTGTGCATATAAGTCATTGGATAAATCCTCTCTTGACTGGCATTTTTGGCACTGCTTCTAGATTTGTTCTACCCTGATCCATCCTTTCGTCTCTGACACTGTTCCATCGGACTCAGAAATCTGTGTGACTGTGTCCAGCAACCAGGTGAACTGAAAGCCTTCAAAACTCACAACACTGAAACCCAAAACGACCAAAAAATAAAACTACATAACAGTTTTACTAGTTTAACATCTCAGCTCTAAACACACAACACAGAAGTATTTCGTGATAATAAATTCTATGGCATCTTCCAAGTTTGTGATGTGGAGGGTGTGCTTTTGGTTTTGGATGCTGCAACGCCCTTAAGCGAGTGCAGTCACCACTAAGCATCAATGTACTAATGTACTGTAAGTGGATTTTCATAGTAGTAATTTAAACGTTCGTGTACTGTGTATTGCTGTATGGTACAATTCTCTTCAGACCCACAAAGACGTAAAAGGAAGGTTATGGGTCGGCAGCAAGGAAAGACTGACGTTCTTTGGACGGGTTCAGTTGAGCCCTTTGCAGTCGAGTCACAAAACAGTGAAGGTTAAAGCCAACTTCACCCACCAGCTTCAGGTAAACCAGCCTCTAAAGGAAACCTGTTTAACTGAGCATTGTTACGTACTTCTGCAAAGTGCTCATATGAATGATATGTGTCCCCGTCCATCTGTGTGCAGTGTAGCTCATGCTTGTGATTGCTGTTGCAGCTGCAGCTCCCCTCCTCTGCTTTACTGGAGGGAGATGTGCTTTGGAAGCCCAAGAACAACAGCGACTTTGATTATCAGACTAGAGGGAGGCTGAGAATAGAGCGACAGGAGTGTGAAGTGAGTCTTCTGCCATTTTCATTGCCTGTTTAGTCAGCAGTGCTGCTGATTCTGATCAGTTTTGTGTTTTGTTGTAGCTTTCTCTACAGTTCAACGGCACGTCGAGCAGAGTGGGGCTGTATTCGTCTCTCAGGCATCCCTTTAAATCAAAGCTTCCCAAAACACTAGAGGTGGGCAAATGGGCAGATTCAGGTCATGAAAGATGACCTAAGTAGTCGAGCTGGACGTTTTTAGCAGCTGTCCTCTTATTTGTTCTGTTAAGGTGAAGGCCACTGCCGACCTGTGCGCAGTTTCTGGTAAAGGCAGCAGCTCTGTATGTGTGAGGGCTGATGGGAAGGACAGGGTGAAGCTGGATGCTCAGATGTCCCACTTCCACCACAGGGACGACAGAGCTGTGGGAATAAAGATGAATTTATCCCAAAGCTTGCTGCCAGTGGCCACTAACCTGCATCTAAACATGGCTGCCAACATGTCCTCAGACAGGTGTGCATAGCCGCTGGACATATACTGAGAGATGTTCAGAATCTAATAAAGAGTGTTTTTGTTTTCTGCTCCCAGTGTCTCTCTGCATGGCTCATATACACAGGGACATGAGGCTCTGCTAGCTCAGGTGAAGGGGTCACTAAAAAACACCAGGGGTCTTCAGCTGGCTGTGTCTGGGGACCTGAGGCACTCCATGGCCAGCCTTGCTGTTCTTCCTCCAGCCCTGGGCTTGGATGGGGCACTGGGACGGTCTGACACCCTCACAGAAGGTTCATATTCAGATGTTTAATATAAATCTAGATATAGTGCCTTAAATTGTTTCTTATAATTTAGACTGTACTCAGGGTTTGCTAAATGATGTTAATGTCTTTGTGTGAAATACTTAAATGTGCTACAAATCTCATATGATGGTGCTTCTGCACCCTCCAGGACAGTTAAGAGTTAGAGTAATGGACACCTTGTACCGTGTGGAGCTGAGGCATCAGGGGGATCCTAGAGAGTCTTTGGACGGACAGGAGGATGAAGGCATACTGGGAAAGTCCCATGAGATTCATGATTGGCTGTGTGTTTGGTCGGGGGAGGAAAATCTGTGTGTGAATGTGAGTCGTCAACAGTGGCATCAAGGACGGGGTGAGGTCTACACTCGCCTCTCTCACTCGTCCCACCTGCTTAACGCCACAGGTAGTGCTTACAGGACTCCATCTTAGAAACATTTAAGCTCGAGTGGCTTTCTCAGTCGCTCTGTCTGTAAATACAGGTCTACCTGCTAACAGTAGCGCTCAGATGAGGTGGGCACTGGACAGCAGGACGCTGTCAGTCGTTGCTGAGCTGCAGGCTGGGCCTGAACATCTAAAAGCCGAGTTTACTGGAGGCAGGACAGAGCATCTCATAGCACGATGGGAGTGTTTCTCCAGTCTGCAGCACCAAGTCAGAGAGCTGCTAAACAGAGGCCTGCCCAGCTCCATCCAAACCAAAGCACACTACCAGGTCTGCACTATGATGACCACTTTATTTTCAGTATCATTAATATGTTCTCTGTCTTGTCACATGTGTGTTTGCCTCATAGTATTAATGTTTTCTTTCCACTATCAGTCTGAAGCAGCAGGTCTGAGCACAGGTTTAGACCTTGTTCTAGACGACGTGAGAGTGGCCAACATCCTTTTTAGTACTGGGTCAAAAAACAGCACAGCGTTATTGGCAATATCTCTAAGGCAACAGATAAAGCTGCTCCAAGGACTCATACCCTCTTCTTTACAGGTAATATTTGCATATTGTACACATGGACTAGATCATTTTACCATCCACATAATTACAATAACAAGTTTTGCTTTTTTATGAAGCCTTTTTATTTTTATGAAGTACAAATAAAAACATTTTAATCTACAATATAATGTGTCTAATGATGTAAGAGATTTCCGCGACTGATCCCTGAGAGACATCTTCATATTTAGTACAGGTCATAAGCAGACTTATTCACTAGGATATATGAAAAGAGAAGCTTTAGAGGCGTTTGCAAGACCCAGCCTAGACATTACCCTCTGTTTCAAGTCGTCATGCTGGGCTGTGTTAAATGACTCTATTACCACTGGGAAGTTCAGTCATTCATCAGACATTCCTCCATCTGCTCCTTAACGTTCTCTTTTGAAAAATAAACTTCGCCAACAGGGGTTTTTGTTTTTCCAGATGAACTGCACAGGGGGCGCCACTGCAGATCGACTCTCAGCCCACTGCTATGGAAATGTGTCGGGTCATCCTGTGGAGGTACACATCTCTCGCTCCTATAGGCCACACAGGCTGTGCTATGGGATATCGCTCGCTTACATTAGCCTCGGCGCTCAAGCTAAAGGCTGTTTCAGTCCTAATGGCCAGACTGAGCTCAGAACTAACCTCACTCATTCCTCTGGGCTGCTGCTGAAGCTTTTGAGAATACCCGTTAAATGCGGTCTGCGGCTCCTGCTCAGGCCTGGGCCTCAGAGGATGGCCCTGGGTGTTAGGTTGGCGGCAGGCTCTTGGAAGACGGACTTAAACGTCGGACTGAGGTTGGAGAGGCCTGGGCTGTACGGCTGGCATGGGCTACTTGAGTACGGGACTCACAGTGTTGCACACAAGGCTGAGGTCACAGGTCGGGTGAGGTTGAAAAGCCGGTGTCACATCTGGGCAGACGTCAGTGTAACATGGGACTCATTCATCTCCAGTCTGTTGCTTTCCGTCCAGTGTAAAGGTGTGGGGAGGCTGGTGTGGGTGCAGACGAAGGATGTTCAGGGAGGAGTGGCACATAAAACTGCCTTAACTATACACGGACAAGCAGGGGAAGATGGCCTCAAAGGATCTCTGGTTCTAGTAAGCCAGCAGGACTCCCTCCAGTGCCTCTGGTCTGTACTGCTAAAGGACCAAAAGGCTGAAGTCAGCTGGATCTTCCATCACAACTGGGCCTCTGTTGCCCTCATCCTGCCAAGGAGGGTGGACCTCCAGGGGTCAGGTCAGCTTCTCGGTGCCTCCTTCTCTGGAAGTGGTCGTCTCTCTTATGACGCACGCTTCACTCAGATAGACGTGACCTGGGAGCGTTCTACCTCATTCAGGGTCAGACTTCACCAAAACATGGCCTCTACTGGTTTACCAGGGATGCTCATTGTTAGCATGTTGACCACAGCCAACCGTGCCCAGTTCGAGGTGGACAGTGACGCGTGCTCCTTGCTTCTCCTTACGAACCAGCATAGGGGAGCAGGGGACAGGAGGACCAGCTGCAGTGTTTTCGCCCAGCAGCAGTGTGTCTTAATGAAGGTTAGAGAGGAAACAAGAAAATGTGATAACTTGTTTCCCATCAGAAGGAAAAGCTGTAGAAACATCTTCACCTTGGGGATGACTCTCATCTTTTCATTACAGGACATATTTCTCCAGCAGCCACAATATATCGCGAATATCACGTAACGAATATTATTGGAGTAGAGACTGCCAATCATTTCAGCCGTGGTCTTGTTTGGATGTGCAGGTGTGAATGTGTGTATGGGAAAGACGGTTTCTAATTGTTCTTTGTCTTTTTTTTCTATAGACTGTCCTGCCCCCTCAAAGCTCAGTCAACATCTCTGTCTCTAGTTCTGGCAGTAGCACAAATGTCAGTACTGTCCTCCAGGCTGAGGGAAAACAAAGAGGCAGCCTTGTGCTGTACCTTACTCGCCACCCAAGCCTTAGTGTAAAAGCATCGGTCCAGAATTCTATAGACGAAATGCGCAGGCTGGGATTTCCCTCGCGTGGAGAGGTGGCCCTGAACGTCTCAGCCCAGCAGGGTGTGTGGGTTGGCTTGGAGCTGGGAAACTGTTATATCCGAGGTAGATTTGTGAAGAACAAAGACACAGAAGGGGGCCAGTCTTCTTACACGGTCTCTGGGACCAACAGCTGTCCTGCTCTACAGGTGAGAAAACCTCTGTCCTGCACTTTGCTGCTTGCTGAAGCCTGAATAAGCGTACATGTTTACTTTTACTTTGCCTCTAGCTGCGTAAAAGCATTGTCACTCCTTTCATCGCGGTTTGGAGCACTGGGACTTCTCATATGATTCTTCTCATCCTTGTTACACAACCTCCTTTAGTAACTAATGTACCGTGTGCATAAATAACAAGATAAATGATCCTGCTGCTGGGCTACACACAAAGAATAATGTTCGTCATGTATGTTTGTGCTACAGGGAACAGTCCTGCCAGTGTTCTTGACTCTTCAGGGTTTTCTGTCGGTCGCTCCCTGCCACCTGATGCTGACCTCCTCTGTGAGGGCAGACAACCGAAACCTCTCGCTGGTTCTAACCAAGTCCTGCAGGCCCCAGCAACTTTCTGGGAGCCTCGCTCACTCCTTCCCTGCGTTGAAGAGTCACGGTCTGCCCCCGATGCTCAGTATAGAGGCCACGTCTGGTGGCTCCTCACAGGCTAAGAGCCTGTTCATCAAGGTTGGAACGTGTCACATTAGAGCCAACAGAGTGACAGAGTCCAAAACACAGACCAAGTGGCTCTGGGGCCTGGAGTCCAAGTGTCCACTGTTACAGGTAAGGTGTGTGGGACTGAATGATATGTATAACATGCCTAAGATTCAGGATTATAACCATTTATTATTTTTTTACGATAAATGTTCCGAGATATAATCACAAAGCAACATTACACTGTCTAGTGGCACTGAGACTTTTTGTGTTTGTGCTTTCGTGTTCTCACCCCTACCAGGCGCAGTTGAATGGCTCAGTGTTGCAGGACCCTGAGGGATCTTGGGCGGCCACGGTGGAGACTGTTCTGAAAGGCAAAAGGGGTTTTCTGAGGCTCAGTGCCAGGCCCTCGCCAGAGCTGAGCATGGAAGGTCAGTTCAGTCACAACCTTCCTGCGCTTAGTGGTTTACCTGAACACGGCACATTAAGAGTAACCAGCAGAGCAGGGAAGCAACAGTACGACACCGAAGCCCAGGTTCAGATGGATGAATGTGCCGTCAGAGCCAGTGGAGCGTTCACTTCACAACCAGGCCTGCAGGGGTCGCTGGTGTATCACAACAACTGCTCTGTGATTCAGGTAAAGCAAGCACGACACATATTATACGTCATTCCATCGAGTCTGCAGTAGTTTCACTTTCTTGTGTGCAGGGGTGGGGTAGTCCTGGCAGGATGCTGGCTTCTGGGTCATTGCTTGTCTCCCCAGCATTTGCCAAATCTGAGGTCTCCATGACAATAGATGATGCGGGTTTGCAGGGTTTTGTGGCCCTTAAGAAAACTAAGGTATGAAAAGCAAAAGGATCACACTTTACAATCGTCGCATTAAAGCTTTCAAGTGGCTGCCTTAAAGTACAGTTGATTTTATATTATATTGTCTTATAGGTTAATCATAATTAATTATAATTTAAAGGTAATTTAGAGTTTTTAATTGTTTGTTATTGTCACTGTTGCTTTAGGATCAACATGAAGCATCACTTAACCTAAACCACTCTGTGCTCCTCTTGAAGAAGCTGGGACTCCCTCTAAAAAACACACTTACAGTGAATTGTGGGAGTCGCAGTAATGGCTCATACTTTTACATATTCAGAGCCAATGCAGGGACTCAAATGGTAAGAGCCCCATTATCATAGTTATTACCATAACAGTATTAGGGTAATGCTTTTCAAAGGAGTTATGATAAAAATGCAAATCACACAAACAAGCACACATAAATAAAGTCAGGAGCATAATAATGAAGTAGAATATATTATACCAGGCTCTTTGATTGTGATGTCTGTGTAGCAGCTGCTTCCACTGACTCTCATTGTTTTGCAGATAACTCAAGAGATGATGGTGTCCAAGGCATCTGAAACAGTAAGAGTGAATGGTCACCTCAGACATACAGTGAGTTATCTAAAGACAGTGGGCTTCCCTGCAAACAACAGCCTCCAGGTTAGAAACGCAAACGGATTCTACCGCCTATCACTTCAGACGACTGGTGATTGACTTGCTCCCTTTCCTACTGTATGCGTGCAGGTAGAGCTCGGTTCTGCCGAGGGGAAGACGCTCACCCTGCAGTCCCAGTTTGGAGGTCACCAGGCAGGACTGAGAGTAAAGATGAAGAGTTTGTCCACGACCAAAGACATAAGAGGAGGCATGTGGCACAGCTGGCCGTGGCTTCAGGGTAGAGGAGTTCCACTCAAAGTAGAGGTACAAACATACAAACGGGGTCTCCTTTTACGTTTTACTGGTTCATTGAAGTTTAGATGCTTGTGATTTCTGCTCTTTTAGGGTCTATGTTCCATCCAGGGGGTGTTTTCTCAGCTTCAGTCCAGGGCTCAGCTCACCGTGGACGGACACAAACTGCTCACCTCTGGCTTGAATGTCAGTATGGCTGATGGACGTCTGGCTGTACACGTCTCCTTCTCGCCACCACCTTCCAACCGAACATGGACGCTGCCCAGTCTGGACACTGCAGTGGCTGCTCAGTATAAAGGTCAGATTGAATTAAATAGTCGGGCCCTGCAGGCTGTTTTTAAAATTGTTCCCTGGAATACAGGATGCCTCCATTTCATCACAGATCCTGAAAGTCATTTATCTGTGGCATTTTTTTAATGAAAGCATTTCAAAATACACTTTACCAACAGCATGTGATGGTCTCTGCAGGTCCTCTGTGGAGTTCCTCAGTAGATGTTAACCATCATGACTGGAGGGTGAGAGTGATGGGGGACATAGGAGGCCTGGGACAACATGGAGGGTCCAAGGATGCCAGAATCACATTAAGGCACACTGTGCAGGGACAAACTAGCCCTACCCTACAGGTAAGGACAGCATGTCCTCGACATTCCCACATCTGCCTTAACTTCCCTGGTGCAGATCCTTTGTCACTGAGTTGTAAAAGGCCCCTCAGCATGTTGTTGTCTTGTGCTGATTGTAAATGCAGGTGGAGGCCTGGGGAAGACTCACAGAGACACAGCTGAGGTGCTCCATGGCTGTAAACCCCGAACTCAGCTCCTCACTCGCTCTCATCGTTCAGGGACACCACCTGCCCCATAGGTACAGTCAACACGGACCCGCACCAGTCAGTCTGCATTACTGATATACCAAGCCTTACACTAAAAACCAGGCGGTGTGTTTTACAATAAATCAGCCGAAACTGATCAAGTGACAGCTGTTGTTTTGATTAGTAAGGACCTGATGGTGAAGGTGGTCCAGAATATTCCCAACATCTCGTTCTACTTACCCTCCCAACTGAATATTCGGTCTCAGGTGGGTTCTTCAAATACGAACGGAGCAACACAGGTGCGATCATTTCTCTTCGCCTATAATCGAATCACACTGTGTCCTGGCATCTGTCTTTCCTCTCCGTAGCTGAACCAGTCTCAGTCAAGGGTGGCGGGTTTGGTGGAGGTGCTGTCAGGCAGGAGGAGCCTTTGGGCTCAGGGGGAACTGGCAGCCATCGGGGGTGGATACAGACAGGCTGCAGAGCTCAAACACTCATACCCACAGGTATTTTAATTATGTGCAGGCACACGTCAAAATGTACATCTTCACCGGAAAGTTCTTGGGAGTTTTCTTTCCAAGGAAGTCATATCATATGGAAACAAAGGCACTTGAAGAGCACAGTAACGTTTTCCTGACTGTATATAACCTGAAACAACGATGTGTCACACATACAGTTTTGTCTTGCAGTTGAAGCCCCTCCCCAGGAACGTGGCACTGAGGACTGTGTATGAAGGCAGGAACTGGACCTACCAGGTGCAACATGGGGCTGTGTGGGGCAATCAGGAGCTCAGCCTGTCTGGTCTGTACTCTGCTCCTGCAACACTGGCGCTGGGGAACCACACTTTGAAGGGTAAACCACTGCAGAGCTTCACCTAATAAATAAGGGAGACGTCCTCCTGTCAGTTCCTTTTCAACACCATCATCTGCTTTGCACTGATGTGCTCTTGACCTTAGTTCACATCAAGTGTATTCCGCGCTGGACCGGTTTGGATGTGACACTGGAGCGTTCGCCGCGAGGCCGACTAGACGGCGTGTCGCTGGGCTGGACGAGGCACGGACGACGGGAGCAGGTTCGACTGTGCCCCCGAAAAAGCCAAGGCCGTCGTGCGTTTTCTTGTTTTCTTGAGCTGCTGTTGTTCACCTCTAGGTCAGTGCTCTCAGCTCATGGAGCCGTTCAGAGGATTGGAATGAGACCAGGCTGGAGCTGAAGCAGCCGTTCTCCCCCACACTCAGCCAGCTGTCCTTCCACGCAGTGTCACACAGCTCGATGAGGGGCCAGCAGAGCAGCCACCAGGTACATGAGGGTCCCAACACTTCTACCTGAGCTGATTAAGCCATTGCTTTGATATAAAAATATATTTTTAACTCGCCGTGTTATAGCGTCTCCCTGTATATTGTTTATACATTTTGGGACTGTTTTGCAGGCCAGTCTGTCATGGAACAGTAGAGGCCCAGTCAACGTCTCCCTCAGTCTTAACAAGCAGCGGCAGAACACGTCCAGCAGGGGGCAGGCATGTGCTGTGCTCTCTACACAGCAGGTTGGTGGTTTCTCTCCTCACTGCTCATAAATGTGTATCTCTCTGTGCACGATACATATTTATCTACACACTCAACCCCTGTGTGTGTAGATGGTAGCGTCTCCTGTTGAAGGCTGTGTGTCAGTGGGTCACGAGGGCGACTCATACTCACAAAATGCAGAGCTAAGGTGGGAGAACAAGAGCTTCAAGCAAGACATGATGTACCAGGTACTGAATTAAAAACACTTCTCTCTTCACGTCAAAGCGATTTAGTTAATATCGTTTCAGTTTGTGCTTCTGTTTGTTGTAGAAGGCTCCACGGGGGGTTCGCAGCCTCCGGGTTAACGTCGAGTTGGACAGAGTGTCTCCTGCACCCTGTCCTTCACACACGCTGCAGGCCCATGTCCAGACCAACCTCAAGGATCATTTGGAGCACACCGTGCTGCTGGGCCTCTGCCCCCCACAGCCTGTAAGACCATACATCCACACATTGTGCATTTCTCACTGCTTTCTTACACAATTGTTACTTATTTGATTTTAGACCCTCATTGAATTGAAAATGTTTAAGTTTAAAATCATGTTCCTGGGGAAAGTATATGTTATAGTTTATTTTTATAAAGATTTATACTTATATATATACTATACTATATTTATTCTTGTAACTTGAACCACTCATTATTTGAACGTCTGAGG
This sequence comes from Macropodus opercularis, assembly GCA_030770545.1. Classification (NCBI taxonomy): domain Eukaryota; kingdom Metazoa; phylum Chordata; class Actinopteri; order Anabantiformes; family Osphronemidae; genus Macropodus; species Macropodus opercularis. Next base: position 7,210,859 of record CM061105.1, read on the forward strand.
TGTTTTCTCTCTGGATGTCTTTCAGCCTCTGTCGTGGGTAGGAGCACACAGAGTGAACTCAGGAGAGGAACTGTTTTACACACAGTCTCGTTTATCTGTGGCAGGACGCCCCAGCCAGTGCAGCCTCACCCTGGTCCTCACCAACTCCTCTACTGCCCAGGGCACCAACGTGTCTCTGTTCTCCGAGGTAAATGACGAATAGATCAAATGTGCCTCAACCTCCACATTTTCTGTTGGTACAAGGTTTCAGGGGCCTTTTTAAATGGTTTATCGTTTACACCGGGCAGTCTAGGATGGGTAACTGGAGTGTACAGGTAGGGGGCAATAGCTTGTCCTGGCCCAGGGGGTCTGGACTCCAGGTGCAGGCTACACTGGACCAAAGGGAAAAGCTCTGGCTAAGTGGGATGGTGGAGGGACGGTGTCTTCAGACCACTGCCGGTTATACCAATGGTAAATTCAGAAAAGTCTCATTATGTTATATTATTATTACAAATATCTATATTCTATTTAAAAAAATAATAACTGATGATGATTTGAGGAACTTGGTGTCTGTATGTGCAGATTCAGGACTTGAGGTCCTCACTGCAGCAGCGTGTGCACGAACGAACCGCACATTTACGCTGGATGTGCAGAGAAAAATTAACAGCGACAAATCTGAAACTCTGGGCAGCTTGTCTGTGGGATCAAGCCAACAGAAGCTGGTGCTGAAAGCGAGTGGATGTCTGGAGAGTCTGACTGCAGTAGAGGTGTGCAGGACCTGAGAAGCAGCTGCGTTTTAGTTTCACTGGAGACGATTTTAAACGCTGTGTTTTTGTGGTTCCCACAGACACGGCTTCACTGTTTAATCTCTCAGATGGAGAAGAGGCTGCTGGAGAGAATCAAGGCAGTACAGCATCTGCTCACTGAATTCAGAGCACAGGTAACCATGGTGCTCAAAGTAATTACCCCTAATGCAAGCAATCATACAGGCTGATGTGCTGCTTTTAACACAGCGACTGTTTCGGTGCTTTATTTCAGTCCACAGATGGTGACGTACTCCAGCAGCTGATAGCTCTGCCTCTTCATGCCTCCCGGCGAATTGAGGCTCTCTTATCACAGACGGGCAGAGGCTTGTTGGTTCCCTGGCAGAATAGCCTCCTTCGTCGCATTGTGACTGACGGCCTGCCTGGCTCTCTGAGTCAGCTGCACCACGCCTCGCTGCTGGGACAACAGGAGCTCAGGAGTGAGTGCAGAGATGATGCTCACCAGTCACGTCAGCTCGATGGCAATGGGACGATTTCGTGCTGGGGATGGAGATAAAGATCAAAAGTCATATTTGGTCAGGCACACAATTTTCCAGTTAACAATGAATAGACAGGCCAGCTAGTAACAAAGCTACAACCCAGTAATGCTAAAGCGTAGCCAAAGGTCTGAACACACCAGTGGGGTTTTTATAGGTTTTCAACATTGTTCATTAGTACAGGAAAAACGGAAATGACTGAATTATTCTTTCTATATTTTATATTTACGATGCTTCAAAATGCACCTTTTGCTTTGACGCCAGCGTTGCAGCTTCACTGGACAGTCACCTGGAAAGTGTTTTCCAACAGAAGGTCCCAGAGGTGTTGAGTACTTGCTGTTTTTCTTTTGGTCTCTGCTCCATTTCATCTCAGACCTTCTCAAATGGATTTAGAACGGGTGATTGTGGAGGTCGGGTCATGTGGCGCTCCATCACTCTCCTTTACAAATAGTTCATAAATCTAGAGGTACGTTTGGGTTTGTTCTTCTTATGGGAAACAAACGATTGTCCCACTAAGCTGAACTAAATGTACCCACTGTACATAGCAGCACTAACAGGGCTGCTGGCTGTCTACGCACCATTTATCTGTACAGGACATTAAGCACATTAAGACATGTCCCCAGTTAACCCTTTTTTTTTAATTGGTCACATCATTTTTGTGCTTAGTCTTCAGTCTTGTGGCTCAAATGTAAACGATTGCCCTGCAGCGTTGTTATGTGTATCTTCAGGACCCCTGGCCACTCTGGCGGGTGTGTATCAGGATCTGAAAGGCCAGAGTCTGGACGCACTGTGGAGGCAGCCTGTTTTGTTGTGGACAGAGAAGCTGGTGGAGGCCCTCTCTGCTCTGCTGGGAAACCCTCAGCTCAAGCCTCTGGTCCAGGCCGGCGTGGGCACACTTAGCGTTGCTGTGGATGTGGTGAGGAACCTGCACACTGCAGCCTTTTTTACTTTCATCAATACAGTCATGGTTAATATCAGTAATCCTGTTTTGCTCTTTAATGATAATATGTGGTTAGTTACACATGAATATCTCCTTGGCTACGTTTGTGAATGTCTTCTGGCTAGAAAGCTTTGGGTTACCTCATATAATGGAGCAGGATACGCTTAAAACCACCATAACGAGGCATTTAAAAACCCTTTCCAGTTTTCCGTTCATTGTTTGTTGGCCTGTGTTGTGCTATATGCATATTTCATGGCTTAAAGAGAAAACATATTAATAGACAAACATGTAATAGTAATTTACATGCCAAAATCAAAACTATCGCAGTAACACAGTAGTTAGTGCAGCTACAACAGTCAAATGTCAAAAAATAAACGTCTGCTACACTATAACAATTAGAGTCACAACCAAAACGTTAATGTCCCTGAACTGATGTTGCTTTGTGCACATTAGGCAGGACAACATACTTACCACTGGATGGAGACCAGGTTGGCTACGGCTCTGTCTGGATTCAGGAAGCGACTGGCCTCAGTCTACAAATTCTCACCCAGGTACTGAAAACATCTGAGACCTACAATAAATAAAGAAATATGTTGCACGTCAAACCCAGATGCCTTAACTTAGTGAACTATAAAGGTTCACTGTTATCAGATGTTGAGCCGTAAATTCCAGTATCATCAGTAATTCCAGCGAAATGTTTTACACAGAGTGCTCTAATTTTCCCAGTGAGTGTTCAGTTACGGTGTCAGTGCCACTGCCACCGATTCCATGGTCCAGGGTGTCAGAGGCCGGGCTGGTCGAGACCCTTTTGGAGGAGTGGCTGCTGAGGCCTCTGCAGACCCTGGCTACCATCAGACCCACAGCTGAACTGTACCGCCTGAAGAGGAAGCTGATGGACGGCCCGTTTATACGTAACTGACATGTGACATTTGAATGCTTGCAGTAGGGGAGCACCCTGGCACACAGTTGTTCTCACACAGTTTATCTCTCTCTATTTCTTTCGCCTGAAAAGACCAAGCTCTGTTGGTGGCAGACCAGTTTGTGGTGACATTTGACGGGCACCTGTTTGAGCTCCCAGCCTCGTGCCCTCTGCTAATGGCCCAAGATGTCAATACGAACCCTTCATTCACGCTGCTTCTCACATCAGACCCACAAAACCTTCTTCTGATAGAGATGAATAACAGCACCATCAACATTCAGCACAATGGGCAGGTTGGTGTTCATGTAAATAAACGGTGGCTTAACCGACAACAACAGCTTGAAAGGCTGCATTTAAATCTCGCTGTCTTACAGGTGAAGACAAACTGCAGCAACACTGTGACGCACGCATTTCACAGTGACAGTGGCGTGGACGTCAGAAGAGGGTCGAATTTTGTGCAGGTGTCCAATCAGAATGGAGTGTCAGTATCATGTGACCTGCCGCTTGAGCTATGCAGCTTTACCACTGATGGATGGTTACATGGTAGGAAAGCTGTTGTTGAACTGACTGACCTTTAACCTCCACATTAACATACAGTTACAGGTGCAGTATCACATTCTTCCTACACAGGCACGTCCACTGGTCTTTTCGGGACCAATGACAATGAAGCAGGGAACGATTTTCTTTTGCCTGATGGATCTCAAGCTAAAAGCCTGAACAGTTTTTTCTACAGTTGGCAGGTTGGGGAATCCCACGTTCTTGTGTCTATAAAAATCTGCAGTATGATGATCAGTCACGTATGATGGATCGTTGCAGCAGCTTGACGACTTGTCTGTGTTTTCAGGTGAATCCAGAGTGTGTTGGATCAAAACATGCAACACAGCACTTGTCCAAAACTACCACAAGCCCTTTGAGCTGTGACCATCTGTTCTCTTCTCCCGATTCTCCTCTGAGTTCCTGTTTCAGGGTGGTGAGTAAAAAACAACAGCACAGCTGGCACATTTTATGGGAAAAGTCAAAGTCAATAAAAACCTTAACTTTGACAGATTGTAAAGCCAACACACTTACATCAGCTGGATATGATGAAAGAAGCCCTAGTAATAAACCAAACATTACTAAACAGGCTCTCTGAGTGGTTTCCTGCTTTGTTTGCATTGTGTGTGCGCCATCAGGTGGATCCTGGTCAGTTCTTGTCGGTGTGTGAGCTGAGCTCGTCCAGAGCTCCCTGCAGATTAGCAGCCGCTTTCGTGCACCTGTGCCAACAGAACTACATTCCACTGGAGGTTCCTGCCCAGTGCTGTGAGTTCAACAATTACGCAGCCAAAAGTGCCGTCTCACCCTTCTGCGCTGTTGGGCTTTTGCAGATGTCTTAAACTGATAAAGTCAAATTTTTGACTTTAAACGAGTTTATTTAATATGTTTTCCTTTATGTTTTAGTGAAAGTTTAATGGCTGAAAGATGACGATGGATGAATTCTGACCTCTGCTGCTGCTAAAACAAAAGACATTTACGCGCTTATACCACTGGTGATACATTCTATGCATTTTTATTGAGTTTTGTACACTACCATATTTTATATCTTTTATGTCCACTGTAAAAATGCAGGTATACTGTGAATATGAACATATAACTAGTTTATGAATAATCATAGGGCTGTTATTGTATTTCGTGTGTGTTTCATGTACCAATACTGACGATATTTGTGAATGACTGTAGTTCAACCTCCTTAATTCTCATAACTGAACATGAAGATTTTTTTGATAATATGCATTTATTGTATTCTATGTATGTGAAATACATATATAGTCCCTGGGTTTAAAAAATGGGTATATAGTGGTGAATCTTGGACTTCTGTCTCTGTGTGACACACTCAGCGATCCAGATGATATTACGACTCTCCTGCTCCTTCAGTTTGATGTAAGAGTAAAATACTCCGAAGTGGAACTGCTGCATGAAAGCAAGTGTGTTCAGCTTCACCTGTTAAGAGAAACAAAAAAGGAGGCTGACGTATAAGGAACACATTCAGATATTAATTGTAATTAAGCATATTTTGGAAACATAAAAATAAAATTTACCAGTTCATCAACAAAATAATGTTTGTACATAAACAAACTTCGAAGAAAAGCAGAGGATTAGCTGCTCCTGCATGTGAACAAATCTGCAGACATGCTCTGCTGGTTCCATTTGTTTTTGAGGCAGTTTACGCTCACTGACTAATATAAAACGTATTACAGTAAAAGAATTACCTCTCGTTCAAAGAATCTGTCCTCCAGAGTCCTAAAATCTTTTCCTGGCTCTGGGTCTTCAAAAATCATTTTATACTCCTGCATGAATGTTTAGGCTAAAATTAACTGCATGCATGACTTAATTTAACTGCAGTAACACGTTTACTGTCATTGTGGAGTCATCCTCACCGTGTAGCAGTCGGCCACAGCTTTGACCTGCTCGTGGTCCTCTGCCTTGGCCAGCAGACGCAGTCCTTCAGGATAAAGTCTGCCACAAGATGGATAGAGTGCACTCCTGTCTGCACCACCGAGATCTGTGCCGAAGGAGTTCACTGTGATGATGAAGGCCCGTCTGTCAGCCTCAAACTGCAGCGTGCACATGCACACGGACAGAGCATTAGCAGCAAAACATTACTGTATGCACACACAAAGGACGCGTATTGACTGGCTGGACAGACGTACGGAGCTGGGAAGGAGGTTGCAGTGATAAAGGATGGAGAAGGTCATGTGTTGAGTTACTGTAGGAGAGTCCTCAGAAGCTGGAGGAATGACTTTGAGAAGCCGAGGAATGAAGAAAATGAGAGTAGGTCAGAGATAATCATTCAGGAAGTGAGGGGATAAGGAAAAGTGCTGAAAGAGGATGAAGAAGGAAATAATAGTTGGCAAACAGCGGAGCCATGGGGGTGTTTAGGAGAGTTGGCAGAGGAGGGTGATATAAGGAAGGAAGGATGTTAAGGACATGCACGAGAACAGCATGGCAGCGGCGATGTGCGGTAGGAATAACGGACCGGTTTAAGGTTTGGATCAAACATGGTGATGGGCTGGTTGACAGATGGGATTAGACAGGAGTCTCCATGGACTATGGTGTTAGCAGATATATGTGTGATAGGTAGTGAAAGCCGGGAGCAATGAGCCTGGAGAGAAGGATGCAAGTCAGACGACTGGCAAGACGGAGCACGTGTGTGTAAAAGAGAGAGATGGTGGTGGAACGGTGCAGTTGGAAGGAGCTGGTAGGTGTGGAGGACTTTAAACGCTCATGCTACTGGCACAGTCTGTCTCTTTGCTTCGTCAGTGCACGTATTTAGATAATTGTACCTGACCGAATAAGCCCAGGGCCACACAGATCCCCATTTGAAGACAGGGTGATGAGAGAATTGAGGTTTGATGTCTCTGTCTCATCAAGAGGAGAATGTAAGACAGGAGGAGAAGAGGAAGCCCAAAGAGGATGTGGTGAAGGAGGTGAGGTGTGAGAGGACGATGACAAGGGAGACATGTAGATGGACATGGAGGATTCAGACTAACAGTACCTCCAGTACAGGACACATTGTCTCTTTGGTAGCTCCACCAATGTCCTTACAGAAAGAGTGGAAGGACTCTAAATATGCCTTCAAAAAAGGGAAAGGATCAATGATATCTATAAACACACACACACATGCTTAGAGTAACTCTGATCTCAACCAATGAACTGAAATGAAATGTGGTTCACTGTTACACATGACACAAACCTTCAGTCTGTGGTTTATTACCACAGACATTCTCTGACATGGACGACGTTATGCTGCAGTGTAGTCACCTTATACAGCTTGTTTCTCAGGATCTCAGCTTCCATTTCATCCAGGTTGGACTCGGACACAGCATCTTGGAAGAACTGGCCTACAACACAACACAGTGAGATGACCTTCGATCTGTCTACGTCATGGCGTTCAGCAGAGCTTCGGTGAAAGAGGAAGAATAGATGAAAACATGCGCGATGGGAAAAAGAAAGAATCATTTAGTGGGTTCACTAATGTTGGCAGAGCATAATTTCACTGTTTAAAATGTGTTTAAAAGGTGCTTGTTAAACAGTTATTTGCAGGGGGATGCTCATTATGGGATCGTCCCACCTAGTGGTGTGTCCACCAGGATGGCTGAGTAGAGTTCAGTCGGGGTACGGGCGATGCCCACTGCTGCCATTTGGTCGAACGCTCCCAGTGGGTGACATCGCGGAAGCAGCTCTGCCACCTCTCTCTGTTTCAGCACACCGGTGATCAGCATCACCACATTGTCGATCATGTAGCTGTAACTATGGCAACACGGAGAACACAGTGAATAGAGGCCACTTATGTGCCTGTGTCCCTCTTTCTGGTACATTCATGTAATTATGCTTTCTTCGAAGAGCCACGGTGGAACGAGAGCTTTCTCTGAATCGAGCAGGTGCTTTCAGAAAGGAAACGAGGGCTTCTTGTTTGAACGATTTCCAGAAACCAGGTTCATGATCATAGCTGACATGCACAGTTTTTGTTGGATTTTTTGTAATGAAAAGAGCCCTTCAGAATAATTAGTCATTTGCTCCTTTGCTCAACTTATTGCGTCTACTTTACTTATAATTACGTTATATAGTCAAGGAAGGTTGAGAGTGGATGCAGGGCGTTGGAGCGCAGGCAGCTGTATTCAGTCACGAGGTTCTCCCTCAGCTTGTTGTCCACCACGGACACAGTCAGATCACCTTCAGACGAGGACAGCAGCTTCCCATAGTCTGTGCTCTGCAGGTGCAGCCTCATGTCTGAGGAGAGAAGGGGATGTGTCATATTCATCCTCCATCAGGAGGACGTGAATCATGACGCAGTGTGTGATTCACCGAAGACTATTTCTGACTTTGGATCAACTTGTTGCACATCCTTCAAGTGGTGATTAATATCAGCACATACATCAGCTAACACAGACTGGATGTGCAAACACGTGCAGTAAATCCATTTCTCTGATTTCAGTGAAGTGCACCTTCCAAGAATAATTTAGCTAAGTATTGACAGATACTAACACGGTTCCTGTGATGGAGTAGAAACATGCTACAAACAGCACATTACTGTTTAGCTTCACCGATTCTCTCATCCTCTCATCCCTGAAAAGATGATCTGTTTCAACAATGAGACACAGAGTAGATAAGGTGATGCCCTGTCGACACCTCACAGTGAAAGCCCTTAAAATGCCTCCCCGCTGGGTGGAAGGGCACAGCTCAGCTAAAGCGTGTAAATATGGACCATTCCTGGGAGAACGCAACTAAATCGTGTCCATAAACGGAAGCCTGATAAAAATGTTCTTACCTTCGAGTGTGTCGCACTGGGCCAGGTTGTGATAGTCAGCCTGAGTCAGAATCCCAGCCTTCATGCCTCGAACCAGACCTTCCACATAACCATGGTCCACGTTGAAGCCGAGCTCTGCCATGATGCCTAATGAGTCGTCAGCAGGCCTGGACGCAGCTTAAAGGGTCTTTAAATCCTTTTTTTTCACAGGAACTTCTTCAATATTTCCTGTGACTAATATTCATGCTCTTCTTTCTCTTCCTGTTTGCTGGCTTAGTTCCTGTCTGTGAAGTTTAATCATCCATTTGGTGGACTGAGATACAGACGTCTATCTGTACAGCCCAGCAGCTTCACTGCCTTCCCATAATGCAACACTCCAGATATTTATGCCCAGTCAATCCCAGTACTGTATATACTGAAGATTATTTTCGTATGTGTGAGGATGAATCACTGCCAGAAGACGGATCAGGTGATTCATGAAGCAGATAACATGTTTGCCATATGTAATGGTCCTTGCTGACAAATTTATGTTTCACAAAATCACTGACCTCTCGTCACGTCCTCCCTGTTCAGGATCTAGTCTCACACAGTGCACATGTTCATCTCCATAAACCTACGGGACTTCCCCTCACCATTACATAAACTAAATATGATTTAAACTCTCTTAAAATAGTTTTACTCTTCCAAGCTCATCACTGTGACATGGTTGGGACGTTTCATTTTCTGCATCCTTCATTTTCTTTTCCAAGCTAATACAGTGTGTCCATCGCTGACTGACTGGAGAGGATACAAAAGTGCTTTATTTTAGGATTCACAAAGGATAACGTTGCGTCAGTATCTGCACACAGCTGCTGCTACACATGGATTTAAAGTTCAGAATCTGTATGTTTGTCACATAAGCGTAAAAGAAATGAAATGAAATAAATGAAAAGCTTTTTCAGGGTCCCTTTATCATTTGCCACAAGACATTTTCAAAATAACAATTTTTTGCTTTTGTTTTAATCGTTTGCTTCATATTTACACGTGTCACACTTAAGTGTTACATACTGCACATACAACGAGTTTAATTAGTTGTAACAATAAACTAACTTTAACCCAAATTAATCATTGTAAATGGAGACTCCACATTTTCCTAAAAACATTTGTTTTTTAACTATAATTATTAGATTATTATCAAAATACTGAGTTGCAACAGAGCAGAAAATATTTGATACACAGTGAAGTTGTCTACATACATGAAACACTTTCTGTTACATCTACACGCTGTATGTTGTATTTTGGGGACTTAAATACCTAAAACGTAAATAATTTTGAATAACTTTTATCATATTCTTAAGAGGAATGAAACAGAAATCCTCACGTCTTTATTCTTACATCTCCGACGAGCCACCGACGAGGGAAAGAGCCCAAAGCTGTACAGCCTGTTACTGATTTCACATGTTTCTAGTTTACGCTCAACTGTATCACGTGCACGTGCGTGTGTTTGTGCATGCGTGTGCTTCGTCTACGTCCTCTTTAAGCACAGGGGGTTCATCCTCCAGCAGTGGCAGATGGTGTTAAAAAGTCGACAGCGGCAGGAGGCGCAGGGGTCGCAGCACGGTACGTGAGAGGAGCAGTTCTCCATCAGGCGGCCGCAGCGGCGAGCAGGGGTCGCAAGGTCTGCCCTGTATCTCTAGAATAACACCACACATGGATGTTTGTCAGTCACTATAACGCAGTGTGAAGGTTTTTTTAATTAAAGAAAAAGCAAACTTACAGCAGTGTGACCTTCCTGGGGTTGATAACTCTTTCGTCTTGCAAACAGTTGTCTAGTCTTCACTTGGCTCCAGACTGAGGATAAAAGGTTTAGGCAAATGTTAACTACGAGCAATGAGCTTCTAGCCAAACTACTCACTCTAATTACGCACAAAGGCAAAACAATAATGTCAAAGTCTTCATTTTCTTCTCTGAGTTCTCACCTAATTGTGAAAAGTATTTACTTTATACGGGAAATAAACATGTAATAAATATTTTAAGGCTTTCTGCCTCGGGGTCATCTCACACATGTGTGTGAAATACCTCTGGCAGGTACAGTACGTATCCAGAAGGCCCCTGATCAGATGTGGACTTTCCACGCGCAGGCTCCGTGATTCTGCTCACAGCTGAGCGGGCCTGCGTGACCCTGTGACCCTGCTGTCAAGGGCTATTGCTCCTACTAAAGTCTGCCAAGGCAAATAAGACTGTTTCAAGAACCTCTATAAATCAACCCCAAATGCGCAGATTAACCTCACACAGAACCAAGAAGCCCCAACCTGCTCCTGGAGCCAGTTCCCGAAAGAGGAACCGATGGCCTGGCCAACACCCACAATGGAGTCCATTGTGCTGTAGCTAATTGGTGGGTGAAGGCGGTAAACTTGGCCGCCGGACACTTGTTTACAGAAACTGTTTTACTCTGTGGAATTTAGAGCTATTAGATACAGATTTTCCTCTAAACGCTGCCTCACACTCTGAACAATGTGGGTAAAGATTCATGTGCACTGTTGCTCTGCCCTCAGGTGGGTTGACCCTCACGGGGCCTCCTCTGAGTGAGACCAGTTGGAGAGTCTGTGGATCTCTGTGTCCACATTTAAGTAACTACCGAACAGGGTTTTCAACACTTCTTAACATATTACTCATTTTACTGTTTCCTTTTAGTTCCGTCCTTCATCGTCTCTCTCAGTCACATTTTTCACCTTCTTGGCATAACAATTTATTAGCCATTAACTAACACATTGCCTGGTCTTTGTTGTTTTTATGTGAAAACATTTGGCTGAAATTAGCGATGTTGCTTGATTTAGTCATTTGTGACATTTATTTTTTGTTACGCTAATATTCTGTCATTTGAGATGTTTAAGGTTTGAGACAGCCGTGACATCGGATGTAGTAGCAGGACGTTCTGCTCAGACGGTAACATTTTCATTTGTTTCTCTTTGATTTATGCACAACAAAAAAATGTCATGCCAACAAGGCCAAATGCACAGCAGCACTGACAACACTGTGGAGAATATGTTTCCTTCTTACTAAAGTAATTCAACACGCCAGGTCAAGATGCAAGATGTTGCCTTAATGTTGCATCTCCTACACTCTCACCATTAAACCGCAATGTGGACGTTATTCCAAGACAATGATGAAATGATCTATCTCTCAGCGACTCTTTTCATTATGGCCAACCATTGGGTAGACATTGGCATTTGTCTTATCTTATGTGATCGTGCAGAAAAAAAGTCAGCTTGGTGGCATTTCACGCTGTTCCTCCTCCTGCTGAGCCCCTCACTGACTCACGGATCTTCCCCTTGTAGGAAATTTAGAAATGTCCACGTTCGTCAACGGATGAAAAAGGCAGAGCAGTAAGTTAACAAGAACCTCAGCTAGTACACACAGCAAATGCTTAAAATGAAAGGTCAGAAATGACACAGATACAGTAAAGCGACATTTAATATTTTGCTGGTTTACTTTTTGTCATACATTCATTTATACACGTTCAGACATATTTAATAAGACATACTTTGGAATAATTTTCATGACATAGATTGAGATAGAAACCACTTGATTTTAATATGTTTACATGTATTTAATATATTGATTAAAAATAAACATAAAATAATAATGATCTAAATGATCTTGTTAGACTAATTGCTGCATAATGGCCTGTTTGTGTTGGAGCCTTGAAACTCTGTGTGTTTATAATGATAATGATAATGATTATTATGCTGAGCTCACCTGCGTCACCGTCCGTCTTCGTCACATCTCTCTTCGTGTCCTCTGCCCAGCACAGCGGCAGGACCAGCAGCAAAACGCACAACAAGTGTTTGCCGGAGATTCGAAGCATGATGCTGATGCGAGCTGCAGATGGCACAGCTGAAGGGATCCGCTTCACATTCTGTGATGGATGCACAGTACGCGCCGTACGTGGTTCCGCTTCACTTTCGCTCCTTCATGTTCCGCCTCTGTCTCCGGCACCGCTCGGACGATGACCGAAACGCCCACGTGGTGGACGGACGCCAGGAAACCGTGCTTCGCTCGCGACAGTTGCCTTGACAACTGACAACAATATCAGGGGATAAAAATAGTTTTCATAATAACCGTAAATAACTCAATAATGCGAGGAGGGTTTAAACCTCAGATCGGGATAATAAACATGGAGGACGTCACAGTTCTGGAGAAGCTCTCTAACATCTGAGAAAACTGTTTCTGTCTGGTCTGAAGGAAGATTAAAAGTCAGACTCATTGAAACTGTTACATATACAACGCTGTACTTTTTCATGTAAGTGAAGGTGAATATGGGCGACACAAACAGTACGAGGCCACTGATAAACACAGAGTGCAGGTCCTCGCTGTAGATATAAACCTGGAATCTCACTCTTATGTAGCCTTGGACTGGATTGTGTGTCAGGTGGACACAGCAGCATGCAGTGTTTCTGTTTTGAAGCTCGGGCGCAGGTTTTACTGTTGTGCTCTGAAGGCTGAAGACGGCTTCTTTGGTTGGGGTTGAATTCAACATAAAATGAATCCACTGCGAACTGTTGTGTCTATGAATTTCGTATTTTGTTTGAATGAAGGCCACCCACTGAGTTAATGCGACTGTAACAACATCACCTCTGTGGCTTCCATCATCTCTATTACGGGCAGACGCCTGATAGATGGGAAAATGTTCGCACACATTGAACAAAGACAACAGAAGAAATCCTGGATGAAGTGAACACACGTTTCTGCTTGTCCATCCATTATCCTCACTGCTTTTCTAGTCGAGGGTCAGGGAGCTGCTAGAGCAAGTTAGACAAAAACTGAACAAAAACAAAGAAAAACAGCCACAGAAAAGAATGTTTCATGAATGAGCCCAGAGAACAGAACAAACAGTCCAACTTTATGTCACACAGCAAGAAACACTCAGCCAAACAGTTCTCCATCACCAGTCCTGTGAGAAACTTCCCAGTCTAACTTCACATCAGAGCTGTTCATGGTGGCAGCGTTTCAAAAGCATCCGTGTGGGTAAATTAAAATTTACTAGGAAGCATAGTGTAGAGAAATTATCTTGTCAAGCTAACAAAGTATTCTGTAGCGTTTTTGGTGCAGTGTGTGCTGCAAAATCTGGAGCTGTGGGTATACGTAGTATGAGGATGTTTCAAAGCTGTTTAGTCATTTATAACTGAATTATACTATGACACCTCTCTGCATAATCACTGGGAAGAAGTAAAACACGTGTAACTGTGTATGTATTGTACTGTGTGTGTTGCAGGTATTGATATTGAGCTTTCCCGCCAACATTAATATCTGGCAAAAGTCATGTTTGTTGGGCAGTGTCTTGAGTGACTGGATTTACTTCATACAGTACAATCATCCCAACGGATTGTAGCAAGTAAGAGAATTCATTAGATATAGTTAAATAGTAAAAAACCTGACACAAATTTAGTTGAGTTTGCAAAACTAGCGGAATATTGAAATGACAGATGAAACTGGGTTATGAAATGGATTTTCAAAAAATACACAGACCTAAATCCCTACTCTGGTTTATTCTTAGAATTTCCTTCTGAAGACTCCATTTATTGTCAGAAACGATAAATCTTCAAGGGAGCTGTACACGACTGACACACACGTCAGTTTCAGTCGGAGAAAACTGCTGATGACGCTGCAAAGAAGAACAACAGCTGGGACATCTACAGTGCCAGCGTCCTCTACAGAGAAGGGGGGAAGGTGTCACAGTCCACAGTTTGAAACAGGCTTCATGAGCACAGACACACGGGCCAAACCACAAGATGCAAACCTCTCAGTAGCAGTGAGACAAGGCCAAGTTGGAATGTGCAGTATAGCAATAAACAGAAAAAAGGATTGGATTGTAGTTTTGTGCCTTTATGAGATAAAGATTAAGTTCCACAAAAGTGATGGAAAGGTTGAACTGTGGAGGAATCCACTCACGATTCAAACCATATGAACTCATCTGTGAAGCACCGTAGAGGAAGCATCATGGCTTGGCCTTGAGCAGCTGCTTCTGGAACACACATGAATCTTTATTGAAGAGAAGCTGGAGTTCAGAACTCGCAAAAGACATTATATAAGACAATGTTAGCAGATTTTTCCTCTTGCTTTTGTTTGTTTATTACTTATTTTCTGAGGTGCAGTTCTTGTTATACAGAATACAGTTTATTTATGAAGCGCAGAACAAATAGAACAGTCTGAGAGTAAATGACAAGAAATCGAATGACAGAGAAAAACACCTTCTGCTTCTTGTTAATTGAGGAGCTGAGCTGCACTGTGCGTCCTTCTGAAGGGACAGTATGTCACAGCCATTCATCCCTCTCCTCTCCTCTTCATTCACATCTTAGAGATTACAGTGACACCTTCTGGTCGTGTTCGTCTGTCGCTTCAAACTCAGCCATAGCAAAGTTGTGCAAACACACCAGAAGACAATGCCTTCTCAGTTTGATGTCTGTTTTTTTATGTTATGGTTTTCCCCACCTGGTGTGTTTGTATCCGTGTTTGTGCCCTTAAATATTTTTCACACTGTCTGTCCCGGTTCACCTTCTCTACCATGATCTGCTTCACAGCGACAGCTTGTCCTATAGAGACATAATCATGTTAGATCACAGCTGGGAAACATGTCTTTCACTTGTGTCAGGGGAATGAGAAAGCCAAGTCTGATGTTTAAGATCAGAGCGCTCCAATATTGTGTAACAGGATCACATGGAAAGGAAGACGCTAGTAATAATCTGAGTTCCTGCCATCAGGATCTTGAAAACCTATGATTCAAATGCAGGAACTGAGCTGTGAATCAGCGTGAATCTGCATTACACCCTGATGTTGCAATGATGAAGTAAGCTGTTTCTCAAACGTATCTATTCTTGTACGTTGTGTATACCTCTAAGGTTGGGGAGGCTTGTTTTACTCCTTACCAGAAGATGAAAAGGGAACCCTTCCATTTCAGGACCTGAAAGAAGGGCCTTTAAAAGTTAACAATGGGTCCTGTGTTAGGATCAGTCCTAAGCTTTTATTACCTTTTAAAGGCCTTTGACTGTTAGTGCTCGCTCTAGGTGCGTGATGACAATCAGAATGTGTGTTGTTAGAAATGACAATGCTCTGAGTGATCATTAAAAAATAAAAAACACAACACTCGCATTGACACGCAAACTGGTCGAGCCTGCTTATATGAATTCCGTACAAATAACTTGACAAGAAAGACCATTAATATTTCTTGTCTGAGCCCTGCAGGGAGTGGCTTCTTCATAAACCACATACAGTGAGCAACAGAGATAATGTGAGTAGTGATTTGTTGACAACCCGACTCCACATGAGTTTCATATAAAAAAGGAGCGATTTCCCAGCCACAAGCAGACAAGAAGAGCTCCTCCTGTTTCAATAAATCAATAACAAACCTCTAATCGTCATAACGAAGCATAAACTCTGTGAATTTATTAATTTCCAGTAATAACATAATTACTGGAAATAATAAAGCGCCCGTTTGTACTTGTTTATGCTTCTGCTGCAGCAATATTCATACAGATCAGTACAAAACACAAAGTTAAGCACAATAACAAAATAACACAAAAATCACAAGATTTATATTGTAACAATCGTGATAATTACTAATCCAATCAAATTTGTAATGTAATGAGGTTGATCTAAACACAGGAAATATTAATACGTGTACTTGAACTAACAGAATTATTAAAATTCTTGGAAGACAACCACATTTAGTGATGCGTTATTTTCATGTGGGTTATTCACAAACACATTTAGGGGAAACCCCCAAGTGTGGGAATTTCCACAATGTGAAAAAGTTCTATAGACAAGGGGCGTTTGGTTCTTCATGAATGTAACAGTAAATTCGGATTTACAGTCTAATCCTAAAAATATTGTAAACACTTTGAACCATATTTGAATGTGTGCCTATATTTACAATTCGTATCTGTTCTAAGAGTGTCAAGAAAACCTCACAATAAAGTCAAACAAAACACCACGAAACCTCGTGACGCGGAGAAAACCTTCGCTCTTGAACGCATCTCGTAAAAACCCGGAAGAGTGTCGTCATCAGCAACAACAAACCCACCTGCCTTAAATGACAGCTGACCGCCGCGGGTTTGTTGCTCTGCTTCACCTCAGTCCGCACTGCGCACACACGTACTCGAGTGTCGGTCGCTTCACGGCGTTTTTAATCAGTAATCTTAGGAATCGTTTTTTCGACTGTTCTATTTAGGTCCTTTTTTTTTAAATACTGCTACTAACGTTAGCTTAGCTCGCTAGCGCCCAGCGACATGATGGCATGTGTGTGATCACGGCGTTTAGCTAAACGGCACTTCTACTTTTAGCGGCTGGCCTAGCGGATGAGAAACCTCCAGAGAGTTCCTGTGAACGGATCACAACCTGCCATGGAGCCGCCCGCGGCCACGGGCTGTGTGAATATTGGAAGTCTGACCAGCACCTTGGCTGCGATACCCTACCAGAAGCTGACCGACCTGTACTACCTGAGCAGGGGGGGCTTCGGCACCGTGTTCAAGGCGCAGCATTCGGACTGGAGGACCACTGTGGCCATCAAGTGCCTGAAACTCGACTCTCCCGTTGGAGAAAGGTGCTGCTTTACACACACATTAAACGTATCGATATCGAAAGAGAAACGTTTGCATTGCAGTGATAATATATGGTACAATGAGCGCATCAGCCCTTAAAGTGATGGCAGGTGACGGACGAGTGTGGCGTCATATGAAAGTAAGACTGACTGTGTGTTGGTGTGTTTGCAGAGAGAGGAACTGTCTCCTGAAAGAGGCAGAAGTTCTTCACAAGGCCAGATTCAACTACATCATCCAGATCTTCGGCGTCTGCAATGAGCCCGAGTTTTTCTGCATAGTCACAGAATATATGAGCAATGGATCTCTGGACCTGTTGCTCCACGAGGTAGCTATATGCCAACAAATGAACTGAGCTCATAAACACTAAAATGTTTCTGATTGTAACTACAGTACATCTAGTCTTGGGATCTTCAGGGTCCATTAATCTTCAACTATACAAATCCTCACTCCAGTCATGGGTATAATCTTTTTCCCCTTTCACATTCAAAAGCAGAAGTAATAATGAAACTTAAACGCATTTCAGTTCAGTTTAGTAGATGTCACAATAAGTTACTTTCAAATAAATTTCTGTTTTGTGTTTTTGTTGCCGAATGACTGAAGTTAAACTGTGTCCTTGTTCTTTGCAACTGCACCATCTCGCTCTTTGTGCCTTTTGTGCATCACTCATCATGTACAGTACGTGCATACCATACGTGTCGCATAGCAAAAGTGAAAGTACTGTAAGCTGGCAGTGTTCAGTCAGATGAAACTTTGAAACTCTGTGTAAGAGAAGCTGGTTTTCTGCGGTATAGCTGACAAATATAGTTCAGAGAGGTTCCTGTTTTTGCTTGCAATTCGATTATTTTCTCTCCCTTCATTTTGTGCTTTTACTTTCAGTGGCCTGAATGTAGTACAGCATGTCCTCTATCCCCATATCTGCTCAAACATGGGCTCTACTAATACTCTTTCCCTTGCCTGCAGAAGGAGATGTACCCTGTTCTTGCCTGGCCTTTGAGACTGAGGATTCTTTATGAAATTGCGCTTGGGGTTAACTTCCTTCACAACATGAACCCACCACTCTTACACCATGACCTGAAGACACAGAACATACTGTTGGATGGTGAATTTCATGTTAAGGTTTGTGTCTTTCATTCATTGTTTGCTATAATATGAACTCTGTGACAAATGCAAACAAGCATCCTTCTGTTGTCTGCACTGCTGCTAATGTTGATTATGTTTCAGTTCCCAAATAGTCTGTTTTTCTGTCCAGATTGCAGACTTTGGCCTTTCAAAGTGGCGGCAGTTGTCTGTCAGTAAGGGCTCAGGGTCGAAGCCCACAGAGATCGGGGGCACGGTGATCTATATGCCCCCGGAGAAGTATGAACCATCTAAGAACCGTCGTGTTGATGTGAAACATGATATGTACAGGTAAGACAAATTAACAAAAAACAAATTAATTAGAAAAAGCTTACATACATGTTTTCTGTTGATCGGGCAATGACGTGCATCCGGGGTGTGTTGGACTGAATATTAATATGATAATGAAACTTTGTTAAACACAGTCGACACTTTTTTCCTAACGAGATGACACAATGTGCCAGTATTGGCTTGAGCATCAAATACCAGAGCAGAGTGAAGAGCAGGCATTTGCTCCAAAGGCTAAAACGCTTCATTGTACCAGGCATGAAAAAAGGAGCTTTTACAAAATTTTTACAAAAAAGTAAAACTAACTTTAAGTAAGAACGCAACTTTCCATCGTGCTTTAGTCTGAGTCTCTCCAGTCCCTGTATGTGTTTGGACATTAGCTTTGAAGCGTTACTACAGGTCAATAAGTCTTTCTTCTTTTGCTGGTGATCTTGGTATAAAGTCTCTGAGCTGTGAAGGGGATTATCACTCATAAATGTGATGCAACTCTAATTTCCCTTGTAATGCTTTTCATTACAGCTACGCCATCATTACGTGGGAAGTGCTGTCAAGGCAGATACCATTTGAAGGTAACTTATATATAAATATATACAGTACCTTTACAGTACTTTTTTTTTTTAAAATAGCAGCATTTTTGTTTTGCTACAGGTTGCTTTGGTTTACCGGCCCTTGAGTTGAGTTGCCGTAGTGTAGTCAGGCTAAACTAATCTCTGCGTGTGTTTGTGGTCAGAGGTGACAAACCCCATGCAGATCATGTTCAGCGTGCTGCGCGGGATGCGTCCTGACACCAGCTTGGACAGCCTGCCCCTTGACATCCCGAGCAGAGACACTCTCATTAATTTAATGACCAGTGGCTGGACGTCTAACCCCGATGAACGACCTTCATTTCTCAGTAAGCTCCCGTGACTAATTGCCTAATTAATAATGTTTGGCACAATGTTACATACTCAACGTACTGAACAACGCCTCTATCCAGGTTTGACCTTTTTTCCAGTTCAGAGTGAATCTCTTTGTGTTGACTAAGCACAAAAGCCTCTTCATGAATGCTGAATTGTACTCTGACCGAACTAAGTGTCAGCTTCCTGTTATATTACTGAAATCACCAGGCATGTCTTTATATTTGACTATATATTTTATTAGGCATGTTATGGTATTTGGTTGGAAGTGATGGGTTTATGATAAATCATGGTCTGTTTTTAACTCATTAAGTTAAATTGGTATCGAACAGCTTCTGATTATATTGAAATTATGCACCAAATCTGATAAAAAGCCCTAAAAACAAAACAACTCACCAGACAGATGCTATATACACTATACACTACATCTTTCAGACACCATTTAAAATGACCATTTATACTTTAAATTAACTTTAGGTTCATACTGAGCCGCTGGGCAAAGTAAATCTTTCCAAAAAAAAAAAAAATCCAATCACCAGCCCTGAAATAATCTTTTTGGGATCATTGTACAGGTTAATAACTCATCCTGTTGTTAAAGCTGGTTTTGTCTCTGTTGTAGCATGATACGTTGACAGTAAAGCTGGGATGTGTTATCTGCCATTTCAGAGTGTTTGATGGACCTGGAGCCCATGGTGAGGAAGTTTGACGAAATTGAATTCCTAGAGGCTGTGCTGGAGATCAAGAGGTCTAAGGTCAGCGTGGTTTTCCCTTTTTACATTGTTGGGGGATATATATATATATAGCTGGAAGAAGAAATCTCCCTTTTCTAGAAAGATATCATTATTCATGATTAGTGCGTAATTTGGGGCAGTTTGACTTTTACTCTGACTAAGAAGGGGACGGCAGAATGTTTGCTAACGTGTCCTTCCTTTTTTCAGTTTTGGTGTGTGCACATGACTGAAACTATACTTTCCACTTGTATTTTTCAAGTTAGTTAAGAGGAAGAGGGAAAGATAAAGTGTCCCTTTTGTGAGGAAAGTATCTGATGTTGACATAAGTAAATGATCAGTTTCCTCTGAAGGTTACAGATTGTTCACTGGTTGAAAGTGAAACCTTCTGTTGTCATAGCTGGGGCTGTAAAATAATGGGCACCGCTATCCATCTATAACACAAACCTGTCTGGATAAAATGAAGGCATCCGAATATTTCATGAACCTCCTGTACAGTGGCATCATCGGTTTCATTACTGATGTTTGAATGTTCAACTAAAATCTTTTCAGTTTGGGGAAATTCCCTCTTTCTTGGTCATCCATTTTCTCTTCCTCCCTTCAGTTGAGGCAGAGGTCAGGGTGCTGTTCAGCTCAGCCAGTGAGTGAGAAGAGGAGCAGCGAGGGAACCCTGGACATGCTCGTGGGCCGACCCAGCCTCTGGCCGGTGAGTCACCGATGTCTCAGCTGTGTTCAGCTGGCTTTCGCTGACGCACCTGTAATTAAAACTTTAATGTTTACCAGTATTATGTGCCTACTTAAACATTACTGTCTGCCACAGGAGAGCACCAGCTCAGGCATATCTCTACCAGGTGTCCTCACCAGCAGCAACGCTGCACCCTCTAAAGGTAATAAACACTGCTAGCATTGTGTCTGCCTTGTAGTTATGTGTGGTATAATATCTGAAAAATCTCTCATCAATCTAACATTTCTAATATACTTAGATGTTATGAAACATGTGAGTTGTTACATTGACAAAATGGTAAAAATGGATAAATTGAGAGATGGACCTGTCTGCAGCTGTCTCCTCATGCTCTTTTTCCTGTGTTCTGTCTAACCTAGATGGCCTTCCGTCATCATTCATAGCTCCCAATCTGGAGCCTCCCAAATCTCTGATAGATCACAGCACAATTAACAATTTGGATGTCCACCAGAGCGCCAGGCCCATCGACCTGAACATTCCCCTGAAACCCAGCCTACCTGTCAGTGAGTGTGAGACGCGGCTGGTTAACCTCACCATCAAACCGCCTCAACAACAAGGTACACGCAGTAAAACAATGTCTTGACATTTGTGGATCGTCGTAACTGATGAAATGCAAAAATATTTAACCACGAAAACGCTTTTCATTCTTTCTTTCTCCTGCCTCACAGCAGAGTACTCTCCCCCTCTGCGCCACTCCCCACCCTCACAAGGTCCTCTTGGCCAGTGGATCGCAACACGACGGGAGGAGATCGTCCACCAGATGACGGAGGCCTGTCTGAACCAGAGCTTGGACGCCCTGCTGGCCCGCTCTATGCTTATGCCAGAGGATTATGAACTTGTTGTGAATCAGCCCACGCGCACGGCTAAGGTCCGCCAGCTCCTGGACAACTGTCACAGACACACCGAAGACTTTTGCCTCATTGTTGTCCGCAAACTGCACGACAACAAGATGAAGGGTCTGCAGCCGTACCCGCCTGAAGTTACATCCCCCACTTTAGCCTTCGTGCCCAGAGCACCGCCACTGTCTATGTCCTGCAATATCACCAGGAACATGTAGCAGCAGTCACAGCCAAGCAATGGAAACACTCCAGATGATAGACTGATACAACCTTACACTACAGTTATTATCCTTGTCAGCCCGTTTTCACCAAGATGGTCACCGTGGTTCACCATGAGGAACAACTGGATGAGCAGGAAGAAGTTTGATTCTGTTTACTTAAAATCAGAAGATTACAACTGAATTAGTGATTTTATTTAGCAATAGACTTATTTATAGTCCTTTCACTCTTAGTGGGCGCATTGCAGGGTTTGATGTACTTTTTGTCTTCAAAACAAAATTTACTATTAAGTGATAACATGTAGTGTGTGCAAGAGAGAAAAAGTGTGTGTGTGTGTGCATACATGTGTTTATGTAGCATCACTTGTAAAATGCAAACATACAACTATTCACTCAGATGATCTGAGCATGTAGCAAGGCAATTGTTACTGTGATGATAAACCTACAGCCAAATCAAGGCTTTCTCTTGATACAGCAATCTCATCGTTACTTCCCTAGTATTGTTTGCCGGTTAAAGAGAGTGTGATCTGCTCGGAGATCATACTCCAGCTAAACATTGGTGAGGAGAAAAGAAAAGTGGACTGTAGTCGTGTGACTGTGGAAACATTTGTCCCCGTTTCTCGCTGCCCTCGTTTTCAGCGAGCTAAGAGAGTCACTGGGACACAGAGTAAAGAGGCAGTTGAGTTGGTAACATAACACCCACAGTGTGAGGGCTTAGTGTCTCAGCATGTCTGTGTGTAGATTATTAGTGGACCAAGGTGATCTGTCCTTAGATGGCCTTTGGGCTTCTCAGTACTGGCCTCATTTTTCTGTATTCTTAATCCTATTCATCCAAATAGTTATGTTTGAACTTCCAGAGTCACAGTTCTTCCAGTAGAACCAGAGGAAATGAGTTTCCTTTGCTCGTAGCGCTGTGGACGACACTGAGGGCGGTTTGCTTATTCCTCTTAACGTGTACGACCTTTTAAAACCTGTCTGACAGCTCCACAGCTCATGGTTACTTGATTAATGCATACAGGATATACAAATGTTAATGTTGTACATTATGCTAAAACAGAAAGCAATAGCGCTGCAATTATCAGCCGATTGGAGGATCTGCTGCTTTGCTACAGTTAATTCTAAACCGTATTGCAGCTGTGGTGTTTACTGCCTGTACGTCCATACATCCTTTTATTTCTGTGCATAACTCTCTCATAGTGTCGATGCACAGGTTAACCATCAACAAATAACTGACTCGCTAGACGCTGTGGTTGATGAACCACAGCACGTCGTCACAGGAAGACGCTGTAAAGTGTAATGAAACCGTACAGTGTTGATTTTTATGGCAGTAAGAAGGCCGAGGGTGGTGGATATGCTTCTTGCCAGTAATGTGTCAAAGGTTTTTACACACATCAAGCCAAGAATAACAATGTTACACACGTAATATCCTAAATAAGTTGTAACATATTGAACTGTAGATGATAGTTTCATCGTTATTTAATTTTTTTTTTAATCTGTGCTTTTGGTTAATATGATGGAATTGTCTTCTGCAACACACTGGGCTAATTTAGTGCCCATATGAATGTGTTAGTCTACCAAACCATAACGCGTGTCGTTGATGTGTCACTGTGGTTTCAACAGAACCCACGTTTTTTCATATGTTATGTTAAACTCTTCATTAAAAATTGGTATTTTGTTTTTACTCTTGCCTGTTGATTCAAATTCCATTATTCTAATATAACACCTTTGTCCACGGAGTCTATAGATTTGACTACATAGAACCTCACTAAACCAAAAAGGCCTGTGAAGTCACCAAAACTAAAATACTCCACACGGGACAATCCAGCATCACTGACTGGCTGCGGGACGTTGACCCAGAAGCAGCAGCCTGGCTCTGTCTGTCTTAGTTGTTGATGGCTGTCTGGGGGAAGGGGCAGGGTCTGCGCTTCTCTGAAAATAGAACAGAGGGGGAACACGAGAGTGCGCAGCGCCTGCGGCTGGAAAAACACACGCTGTGGTTGTGCTGGGATTGCAACACTGACCTGTTGCTACCTGTCAGATGTGATGGCAGCAGGGCCCTGTGGTTCTGAGTCGCTCTGACCTGTGGAAGGACAAAAAGATTTACGCCAAATAAGGTAATTACGCTTCACGTCTTTCTTTTTCTCTTTGGAGGTCGACTTTTATCGCCAACAAACGTGTTTTTGAAGCTGAAGAAATCCCTTAATATTTCACCTCCACACCAACAATTCAGGGATAATGGGGGACCTGAGGCAGAAGATGGGAGTCATGTCACAGACAATATGCCCAAGTTCACGAGCTCCATCTGATGAGGATTTAAAGACCTCAAACGGCGGGAAAGAGGACAAAATGAAGATGAAGAGGGAAATCT
Organism: Macropodus opercularis; assembly: GCA_030770545.1. Classification (NCBI taxonomy): domain Eukaryota; kingdom Metazoa; phylum Chordata; class Actinopteri; order Anabantiformes; family Osphronemidae; genus Macropodus; species Macropodus opercularis. The sequence goes on from CM061105.1 coordinate 7,235,052, forward strand.
CTCTTGTCAATGGCATCTGCCTCATCGTCGGCAACATGATCGGCTCCGGAATCTTCATCTCGCCGAAGGGAGTGCTCATGCACAGCGCCTCTTACGGACTGTCGCTGCTGATCTGGGCTCTGGGAGGCATCTTCTCAGTGTTTGGGGCTCTGTGCTACGCTGAGCTCGGCACCACCATCACCAAGTCCGGAGCCAGCTACGTCTACATCCTGGAGTCGTTCGGTGGCTTCCTGGCCTTCATCCGCCTGTGGACATCGATTCTGCTGATCGAGCCGGCCAGCCAGGCTGTGATTTCACTGACCTTCGCCAACTATTTGTTGGAGGCTTTCTATCCCACCTGCCGGCCACCGTACGATGCTGTGCGCCTCATAGCTGCAGCCTGTCTGTGTAAGAAACTCCCTCTGTGTTTATACTTACACTATATATATATCTATATATATATAGATATTACACTATATATATCTTGAAATCTGAATGTTTAGCTATAAACGTGTGCTGTGAAATATGCAGAGACATACAGGCATTAAAAACCGCCCTAGTGTTAGAAGTCTTCATTCTGCTCGACCTGACTCTGAAAGAAAGTCAGAAACTAAGACTTATGGGGCTTTTTGATTTTCAAGAGCAGGTCCTGCTCCTCACTTTCCCCGAAGTCTCCTTCTCTGTGCTCCATATACTAACATGTCTGGTTTTTCTGTCATCACATTCTCCCTGAACATTCCTCCGTTCGCTCTCCGTCATGTTGTCACGTCAACCTGTTCTGCTATTTTTACATAAACTCCTTGCTCTGGTTTCTACGACGCCTGAGAGGAGAAGCAGTTCAGATAATAAATAGATGGTACAGTCTGCCACTGTATAAAGTTACTGCTGGGTTTTTCTAACAGCTGCTTATTTACATTAAAAAGACCAAGTAGCCACTAACAAGAGGTGGTGGCATCAACTCTGTGACCATGTGTGGGTCTGGTATCTGCTGTAGTTGGACCATCAGTGGTTCACGGCCTGGATTTGTGATGCAAAGAAAGAAGCAGAAACAGTATTTAGGTGACCTGTGTGACAGATGAGATGACGGCAGGGACGAGGCCTCTGAAGCTGTTGGAATTCAACTTGTCACATTTGTTTTGCAAAAAGGCACTTTGAGAATGCAGAAGCGGGCAGAGGCCGTGTTTGCCTCCATTACGATCCTTACTCTCACTCATCATTTCTCTGCTTCATGCAGGTCTGCTCATTTTCATCAACTGTGCCTATGTGAAGTGGGGGACTCTGGTGCAGGACATTTTCACCTACGCTAAGCTCATGGCGCTCTTCCTCATCATTGTTGTAGGAATCCTGAAATTATCCTTTGGTGAGTTGAAAACGGGGTCAATTCATGGAGTCAGTGCTGCATGTGTTAAATGTTGACTTGTGTGTGCGCAGGAGGAACCAAGAACTTTGAGAGTCCATTTGAGGGCTCGTCCACAGAACCTGGAGCCATTGCTCTGGCCCTGTATTCAGCTCTGTTCTCCTACTCTGGCTGGGACACTCTCAACTTCGTCACCGAAGAAATTAAAAACCCAGAGAGGTGCCACACACCCACACCCACACACACACACACACACACACACACGCACACACACACACACACACACACACACACAAGCAGAAACGCTGTGATCAGCTGCCTTTCACTGAGCTGCGTTGTGTGCTCCGCTGCAGGAATCTGCCCCTGGCCATCGCCATATCCATGCCCATCGTGACCATCGTCTACCTGCTGACCAACGTGGCGTACTACGTGGTTCTCGACATGCCGTCGCTGCTGGCCAGTGATGCTGTCGCTGTGGTAAGGCAGCGCTTTGGTGAAGTGCTCTGTGCTGGTCTGAAAGCACGTCTGAGTAAATCTTTTGGCTCGTCCCCTTCAGACATTCGGGAATGCTGCCCTGGGGCCGTTTAGTTGGATCATGCCTGTCTCAGTGGCCATGTCCTGCTATGGAGGACTCAATGCTTCTATCATTGCCGCTTCACGGTAATTCCAAAGTAACAGCGACCGACTTCAGGGTCACATGATACCGATACATGCCCCTTACCACGGATTTGACGCCTGTCCTTATCGTGCAGGTTGTTTTTCGTTGGAGCCAGAGAAGGCCACCTCCCCAACAGCCTGAGTCTGATCCACATGAGGCGCTACACACCCATACCTGCACTGCTGTTTAACGTGAGCAAGAGCAACCTCACTAAATGCTTCTTAGATGAGCACGCTACTGTAACCTGTGCCGTGTGCCTGCAGGGTTTGATGGGGCTGATCTTTCTCTGCGTGGAGGACGTGTTCCAGCTCATCAACTACTTCAGCTTCAGCTACTGGCTCTACGTGGGTCTGTCTGTGGCCGGACTCATCTACCTGCGCATCACCCAGCCAGACAGACACAGGCCTGTCAAGGTGTGTTGGTGTTGGTTCAGATCCTGTTGAATATCCTGCCAGTCACAGCATCGAACACTGAGCGTGTGAACCTGCTACCGCAGCTGTGACGGAGCCGTTTGGTAGCCAAGGAATATTCAGTGATTGTCAATTTGCAGTGTGTTACCATAACATCTACTCGCTTGAGTGCAAACATGCAACTGAGCAGGATGGGTCAAAAGCCTCCCTCCACCGTCACACAGAACACGGCGCTGAGCGTCTCAAACGATGCAAATCAGGAAAACAAAGTCCTCATTCAGTGTGACCAGGCTGTTTAGTCTGGCCCAGTATCAGTTGTGTTTTCAAATTAAAACAGTTTAAATAAACCAAGGCATTTCCACACACCAACCATTACTGGACTACAGAGGAAGTGTGGAGGGTATTTTTATGTGGAACCATTGGAACCTAACTAGAAACGTGTGGTCTTCCCTCTACAGCTGACCCTGTTCTTCCCCTTCATCTACTGCCTGTGCAGCCTGTTCTTAGTCATCGTTCCTCTATACGGAGACACCATCAACTCTCTCATTGGAATCGGCATTGCACTGTCTGGGGTGCCGGTCTATTATGTCACCGTTTACATGCCTGAGGAGAAGAGGCCCAAATTCATATGCAAGTTAAATGGTAAGGCTGAATATTTCAGACTTGCGAGTCAGTCTTGTTTTATTGAGGACAGCCCTGCATGTGGGCAGCCATTTTCAAATGTGTGAAGAGGAAGTGATAAAAGACACTTCCCTGCTAAGACAACAGCTGTATTTTCAGACGCGAGGCGTGACATGTACAGTCTGTCCCACATCTGTTTAGTTCCCTTTTCAGAGCTTTAATCCTCTCAGATTATCAGCAGTCATAACTGATCTTTGCCTCCTCCTCCAGCCTTTGCCACCAGATACACCCAGATGCTGCTCTGCTGCTGCCTGAGCGAAGTCGACACCGAGACGTAGCCACAAGCAGCTGTTACAAACGCTGTGAGCTCCGGGCAAACTCTGTGATTCATTATGCTGTTCTCTCCCCGAGGCCTCGGTCCTGAAGGGCTTTAACATGACCTCCAAGGAGATGACATCTGTAACTACAGAGATCAAGAAATGTCTTCCATGAGGATTTAACATTGTGGGAATAACAGATGTAGCTCCAACTCCCATTGAATGTAGAAGGAGGCCGATTCCTCTGCCTCACGTAAGGGCTGAAATTCTTTAGTTTACATATTATGCTTCATGAATATAACTTCATATTCACCCTGTGGGTATTGGATCGATCCTGTTTGCAAATAAGCAAATTTTGCTTTTCAAGAGTTTCTTGGGTTTTTTTACCGAACGCATTACTCACAGACTTTAACATTTAAATTGTCCGAGCAATGGTTTATCTGTAACTCGTGCAACATCTGCTCCACATTCTTTTGTCAATAAAATACCAGTCATACAACCAAGGGAAACAGGTTTGACTGGTTTCTCTATTACAGGAAAAGAAAGGTGACATGAATTACAAGTAAAATGCTATTGTTGATTTCCCCCCCCCCCCTGTAAGTGGCACATGTTTTATTAAATCTGGCCTTAAATAAACCTGGTCTACTTCAAAACACCTTAGCAGCTCAATAGAAACAAAGAATGTTTATCTTTATCACTTTTTTACATGTTTAAATTCGAATATTTTTATTTAGATTTATTTTTGCAGTTTTGACCAATGTTTACTTTGTGTCCTTTATTAAAAGCATTAAATTTGAACTTTTCTTACATTTTCTTCCTGCGTTTTCTTACTGTCTCTTTCATTATAACATATATGCGCAGCAGTAGGTGAATAGTCTCACTCATCCAAACTGAAGAAGCTAAATGTTTGTATTTGTATGTATTTAGTTTTGTTTTTGGTAACTGGTCGTCATGAAATGATTTAGTTCATATCATATGCTACAAATGTAAAGTTTATAAAGTATAAAGTTAAAGTACCATAATTGTACGTCTGTGGACATGTTGTGTTTGTAGGGGCTTGTGCTGATCAAGCAGTTTGTGAGAAAGGACTGATGGTGACCAGGATGGTGAACTAGTTACAGGCTGATCTTTCTCTTTGGATTGTGTTCATAACCCATTTAGACACAGGCTCATTTGTCAGAGGACGTTTCCCTCTAGTGGCTGCTTGTGGCCAGTGTGTCAGTTAACACGTTTAGATTAAATGAATGTTTTCTTCTTAAACTCCTCCAGTGCCCTTTGTTCTAATCACACAGACTGACGCGTCACCACAGGACACTGACGTCTTTGTCATTGCCCATTTTGTCCCGCGTTAGGTTACATCACTCATCTTTTGTTTTGTGACATTACCTTGACTTTAACACAGTGGTTCACACGTTCTGATCCTGAATCTGACTCAGTTCAGTGATTGTTCTCAATTCAGTTGTTGATTCAGTTCTGTTGTTCACTGTGTCACCACGTCTCCCACACAGGTTGTCATAATACATCATCTGTCAGGATCATTTTTTTGTAATGACAAAGCTTGTGTGCATGTTTCTTGTCACCCTCATTTTGTCCTGTAAACAATGACAATAAGAAAGGAATGAAAAACAATCAGCAAATATTTGGCCCAGCTCATCAGAGCAAAATGCAGCAGCCCAAAAGAAGAAGTGCAGCGATGTAAATGTGACTCTTTGCATCAGTTCTTGAGTTTTATGAATCATTTTGCTCCTCAGTAAATCACAAAAAGAATGAAACACTGTCACGGTAACTGCCAAAGCTTTTTACAGTGAGCAGAATCAGACCCAGAGTTAGAAACTTGATTGGCACATGGTGAGTTATCAATAAAGATAAAGTTGACTTAGCTGCAATTATTTATTGGAAACAAATGTGGACATTTTGATTCAAATAGCACAGCAGAAATCAAAAGACAACTGGCTATTTCCACACTTTATGAATCTGTGACTACCACATTACTCAGTTTGCACATACAGAAATAGACAAACTAGACTAATGTCTACTAATGAACCAGAATACTAGGGTTTAGTGTTGATTTCAATAACTATTATAAGCAATAAATGAAGAGAAACTTTGCGTCTCAGACTTGGGTGATGTTCTTTACAGTCACATTAAAGTTGATATTTGTCTGCTGAAAGAAAAACTGAGAGACACAAATCACAGTGAAACAATCTTGTAAATCAGACTTAGAAATACTAAATTAGTTTTATTAGAGGATCATTACTGAATATTAAATTCTATGAGGGCATGATAGTAATGTACAACGTAGTAGTGAACAAGACTGGTCAGTCACCTGCTTTATGACTGGAGTGAGTATTGTCTCATTTAGCTCGTGGTTGGACTGAACAGCTGCCTGGAGAACTGCCACGTCTGTCAGACAGATCATAAAACATAATGCCACACCTTGAGAATCTAGAAGTTAAAGTAACTCATATTCATTGAATGTAAAATCCACTTACACTTCTCTATTGGCTCAGAGTCATCGTCTACATCTGCTGTTTGCATGAACACAGCAGATGTTGTAGGCGACATCTCTGTTGTAGAAAGAGAAACTGTTGCTGGAGAAACAATAAAATAAGCCACATTAAAATCACAACAGCTTAACTTCTCACTACAGATTAATGCTGAACTTTCAACACATAACTAAACAGCCGTACTTACTCGCCTGTGAGAGCAAACATCCAGCAAACAGAATCACCGGCAGCATGTTGAATTTACTGAAAGAGTGAAACATGTCGTGGGAGAGTCTTGTTTTGGCAACCACAGAGCCTGTGGATACTTTTGTCCTGTGCAGGGAAATGACACCTTATTCAGGGGGTGTGGAGAATAAATAACAATACCTGGGTTCTCCAAAGATTTGCCTGACCTGGAACAATTCAAGCGAGAGAACGAATGAAAAATGGATTTTGACAGTATTAGAAAGCGGAGCTATTATACAGGACATCTGGCAAAATATGTGTTGGGAAATACTGTAGAGAGAATTTTAACCTACAACCAAATCAATAATGACAGCAAAGTTTCAGTGTAACAACTCTTGTTTTGTTTTATTGACATGCTTCTGAATCAGGTTCATTGTCAGAACGGGGGGAAAAACAATTTAGTTTGTGTGTTGTGTTGTATGTTTCTTTGCTTACATTTAACAATTGTATATCAGACTAAAGTCCATCTAATCCATAACTGCAACATAAGATCTATCCTCTTTTCAGGCTACAGGCTTGGAGAACATCAATAAATATATAAATAAATACAGCAAGTATGTGATCAAAGCATGCAAACCAATTTAAGAACAACACTGCAACGAATAATGACACAAAACTATGCTAACATAAAAATAACTCATTTAGAAGGTGCAGTGAAATGTGTCACTAAGGTTTCTTCGATTTCTTGCTGTTGCTGCTGCTGCTGCTGGCAAAGCTGGATCGTCTGGAGGTGGTGGGTGGGGGGGACGTCACGGGCAGCTCCAAGCCTATTTCCACAGTCTTCAGTACCGAAGAGTGAAGCGCAGAGGACCTAGGGCTGCTCCCGGCTGAAGACGTAGGAGATCTACAGTGAAGGATATGACAACATCATAAAGACACGTACTTTCCCTTGAGAAAAGACTTCATTCATTTATAATTATAATGTTCAGAATTAAGCCTGACCTGAGAGACACAGAGCTGCGGGCCGAGTTGGCCTTCGAGCTCCGGTTGCTCGAAGCAGAGGAAGGCGGAGGAGGAAAAGACAGATTGGCCTGGAAATAAAAGATACAGCAACGCACAGCACACCATAGCTTAGTGGCTTCATTAGGGCTAAGGACATTCTGTACAACTGAGCAGCATACAAGGTTCACACCTGCAGGAAGTATTTCTCCAGAACTGATCGAAGCTCAGGTTTGTTCTCCACAGCCTCATTCAGCATCTTATCAACAGACTTGTTGAATTCTTTTAACTCCCTCAGCTTAATGTCCTTCTCTTCAAAGGTCTCACTCTTAGTTTTGGAAGCTGAGCGGATCTCTTTAGTCAGTTTAAAGCACTAGGACACAGCAGGAAAAGTACATTAAGATGCAATATGATATATTACTGCTTTTACTGTTACTGTTTACTGTACTCTGTGTTAAAGAAAACACTTTATCAAAAAGTGATTTTCTTATATGTTTAGATAAACTGGCACAGAGCACAAATTGTGGGACACGGTACCTGTTTCGTGGCTCTGTCTATTTTTTCTTGCTGGGCAGCTATTTCTTTGTTCAGTTTGCTGATAAGGGACTGTTTGTGCTCGATCTTCTCTCTTTCCACCTGCTCTTCTTGCAGCAGGCTCTCAAAGGTATTGTTCATGTCCTGGAAAAGACAAACGGGACATAAAAACTCACACATCAGACAAAAGCAAGGTTTCATAAAGGGTTAATGTCACTGAGTAACTCACTGAAAGACATGTAGAGTAAGTTTTCACTGAACTAGTGTTCTCACAAAAACCATAAATAATAGATCAACGGACAACTGAAGGCAGAGCTGAAGAACGTGATTAAGAAAGGAAACCCTGATTAGCTCACACAGTATTAAGTATGTTATAGTATAGGAATTAGGATTATGGAAAAATGTGATGGTAGACTGTAATTTGCAACAACTTCTATTGTTTCATTACAGTTTCCTTATGGAATAGAGCCTGATTGAGTAGTGCCCAGTTGTAAGAAAGAGATCTGTTTGGCCATTAGGTTTTACATTATACTGTGATAATTACAGCCAGTCTGACAGAAAAACATATCTAATAACAGTTTGAGGTGAACGCTTGGTATCTGGTGTCATTAATCCCCCTCTAATTGCTCAGCAGTTGCTATAAATAGAAATAACCTGCAAGTCCAGTTGGAGCTCGTGAACCAGTTTTCTCTTGTACTTCAGCATTTCTTCAGCTGCCCTCAACTGTTCTTCTAACTTCTGCTTTTCCTGGTACTCTGGACCTAAAACCAAAAACAACTAAAATACTTAGTAATGCAAAGATTTTTACAGACAAATCATATAATCTCCTGCACATAACGACACGGCTGCCACACGTACCAGCTTCATTTACTTTGTTAAGGGACTTCCGAAAAGCAGAGTTACTGTTATTGAACAGCTGGACGGTGTTCTCCAGGCCTCTATTCTCCAGCTCCACCTTGCGGATTTTAGCGTCTAGACAGTCTCCCTTACGCCTGAGCTCCTCCTTCTCTTGTGCAGCCTGATGAAAAGGATTCAAAGAGTTGGTGTGAGACAAACTAACCTACTTCAGCTTCAACAGACTGGTGAGCGTGTGTTTTACCTTGGTGATATAATAAGCCTGTGATCTCTCCTCTTCACCCTCAGGAGCTGCCATTGACAGTGTCATGATCTCAAAGCGTTTCTTCATTATGTCAATTTTAGATAACTTCTCATTCAGTTCAACACTAAAACAGAATCAGAGATTGTAATTCATTCAAAAGGAAGTTTGAGAAGCTTGGATGGGCTGGAAGCACAGTTACTGCACTCAGCTTCTATTACCTGAGTTGTTGTCTCTCCTGCTCACTGATCTTGAGGTGCTGGCTGAGCATTTCTCTTTGGACCTTGTTTTGAGCTTCTCTCTCCTTCATGGCTTTCTGCAGTTCCAGCTTTTTAGTCTCCAAAGAAAGAACAGTGTCCGCTTTGTCGTACAGCAGATCTCTGATGCGCTTGACGTCTATCTTCATTATGTTATGGTCAACCATGGTGTCCTGATGAGAAACACGCGTAGTCAGCAACACTGTTGCATGGCATTGTTTTGAATTCTACACAAAGTGGCAGCAGTGATAGCTTATTAGCTTGTCTTCTGTACAAGTATACTTTTCTGATATTTCGTATAGGCTTAAAGATAAAACGATTTATCAAAAAACAGACAAACTGCCAGACAATGAAAACGATTAGTTGCTGTTCTATGTGTTTCCATTATAATTACCTACTGTGATAATCCTCCATAGTGAGGTCATTTTGTGATGCCTAATATGACTTGTACCTGTTTCCTTAGTTTGAGTCGCTTCAGCTCCTTTTTACTGGTATTACACAGCAGCATGAGTTCATCAACCTTCTCGGTCAATTGTGTTTTTTGAAATTCTGACCTTTCCATCTCTTTCCTTAAACTGCGAATATCATTCTGTTGAAGGAAAAGATGCATGCTAGATGTGCTTATTTTGCAGATTTGCTTTGTAGAATGATGATATAATCAGCAGTCAAACAGACCTCAGACTCCTTGAGTGTGTGGCTTAACATGTTTGCTTTTGTCTTCTTCCCTTCTAGGCCTTTGCTCAGCTCAGCGATCTTCAACTCTAGCATCTGTTTTTCATCTGAGTGAATGTCACCTTGCAGCCGTGCCAGTTTTTTAGCAAGGCTGTTGATCTTAATGTCCTGTAATGCAGAGAAGTGAGATGAACTCAAGTGAACATGTTGATTATACATAATCCTGCACTGGACTAGGATGAACCTGGGTTTACATGTATGTGTCTATGTGTGTGTTGGTAAACTTGCCAGTTTATTAATGGACTCCTGCTGTTTTATCATGTCCTTATCCAGTTGTCTGAGCTGGTTGTTCAGACTGGTGATGGTGGATTTGCTCCTCAAAAGCTGGGCAATAGACTCTTTCTCTTTGGTCTTTTGAGCCTGCAAATGCTCTTTTTCATGAAACAGTTCCTCCATGCAGGTACGAAGCTGGACATCCAACTCCTGTAACAAATCACAGGCCAGTAAAATAAAAGGCTTCATAATTTTAATAATAACTTAAATGGACTTGGGTGTACTGTATAAACTTAATCCTACATTACTACATTTAGTAAAACATTGCATTGCTTAAGATATGCAACAGAACATAACTTGGCAGTGGCAGTCTAACAAAACCTGGAAATTCACGTTTTAAGTCTTGCAGTGCACTGTAGTCATATGTGCTCTGACCACTGCATGTTTTTTTCATTGGGCTGTGAACATAGATACCATCACAATCTCACACACACAATGAAAGAACAATTTACATGCTTATGTTCTGTCTAATTAAACACGTTAAAAACTGTTAAATCTTAAGTCTCCCAACTGCCACTACACCAAATTAACAAAGAGACACTGGTTCACCTTGACTGCCTGCTCCTCATCCTTAAGGAACTGGTCCATCTGAGCAGCTTTCTCTTCCTCACTAAGAGCAGTCTGAGCTACAATGTTTAGCTTCTCTACCAGCGCGGTGTTGTATATCCTGGCCTCCTCAAGTCTACAGCACACATGTGGAAACAGAGCTGAGCTACTTATCAGCACTAACATTTGTCTTTATTGACAGCTGTAAGATGTGACTGACTTGTTGTGAAAATTCTGGACGTCTTTCTTCATTCTGGATATGTTTGACGTCAGAGATCCCACATCACTGGTCGCTTTGTCCAGTGTACCTTTGCAAGTATCAAGCTGCAGGACAAAACAGGTACAGGTCACCAATAACAACATGATGATTTCAAGATGAAGTTTAAGTCACCAAGAGCAGAACATGACACATTCAGCATAGTTTGAGATGTTAACCTCATCTTGTAGTCTGTTGCAATTATTTTCCTGCTCCTTCAAAACTTGCCGCAGTTTCATAGCTTGTTGATTGGCTTGAGTTATCTTTCTTTCTGTTTCCTTGTTGTTCTTCTTCTGCGTGTCCAGTAAATGCTTGCTCTCCACAATGGTGGCATTCCTTTCCCTGATTTTCTGGTTGGCCTCAGCAAGTTGCTGAAAGAAATGAAACAGTAATATAAAACTTGTAAATGCACCATTCACTGTATACTTGCAGTCTGTCAGTGGTGTGAAGTTCAGATTTCTATTTGTGTTGGTTTTGAGTCAGCATTTCTCGTATCAGCAGAAAGGTTGTCTTTACCACGGCACACTGATGCATGTCAGCATCTCGATGCTTCATCTGCTTGATAGTGTTTTCCCACTGGTGAATGAGCTGTTGAGTCTCTAAATGGGTCTGCTGCAAATTCTCTATAGTCTTATCCAAAGCAATCTGTGTGGAATAGAAAAACCTTTTCAGAACTGAAATATCACAATATTACTCATATGCACTGTGAGATGTGTATAGGGGTAATATTCATTTTTACAGTTGCTAGGTAATGACCTGCCACATTAACAGAGAGAATGTGTTTTCCATCTGTACCTGTGCAGTTATAGTCTCAGTCCTTTCTTTGTCGAGGGCTTTGCGCTTTTCATTGGCCTCCAGTTTCTTCTTCTCTATAGCCAGAGTTAGTGACTGAATGAGAAGATTTTACAGCTGTTAGATCAGGATGAGTCAGACGTAAAATAAAACAGGAATAAAAACTTTAAACTGTATGCAAATATAATTTACCTTGATCCTCTGCTCATCTTGCTGAGCGTACTTGATGATGGCCATCGTATCCTCGTGTTTACATTTTGAGTCCTCCAAAAAAATATTCATGGTCTGCTGGTCCCAGTTCATCTGGTTCCTAAACTCGTCTAGCTTCTGTTTAGCCTTAAAGTTGTGGTTCTGATAATATAGATGTAGTTTTTTTTTAAATAACAGATTTTGACACCAACATAAATGCTACTTATATATGTTGGCGATGACATAAACCTCTAGCATGTCACATCTCTCTGTTATTGATCGAAGCTCCTTCTCCATCTTAGCATTCTCCTGTGCCAGGCGACCTGTCTCTCTCTCTGCGAGGGCTGTAAGGTGTCTCTCCAACTCTTCTTCTCTTTCCATGGCCCTGCACAAAGCCTATATGCACAGAAGGTAACACACCATGTCACACATCCATCCGACACATAAATAATACATTTCATTAAACCTACCTCGGTATTTTCCAGCTCTTGTTTGACATGCTTGAGATTCTCGGCCTTAAACTGCTTTTCATACTTGTTTTTCTCAAGTTTATTTTCCAGTTGCATCAACTCGGCCTCTTTCTTCTGAATCTATGGTGAGGAAGTCATCAGATTAAAAACACAGCGTGCACTGCGTGTTTTTTCGTCCAGAATAATTAATTATAAACAGAATATCAAAAAGACAAAAGCGTCAGAGTGTACATTCACACAAATGAGAAAAACAAAAACAAAAAAAACTCACTAATTTCTAACTTCTACGTCCAGCCAGTGCGTTAGTCATTAGCGTTACTGTAAAACAACAGTCGGTAAAACGTTCCCCGCACTCACCTCATCTATTAAAGCCTTGTTCTCAGCGTTGGGTTCGGGGATAGCGAAGCGCTCATCCCAGCCCGTCTCCGACAAAACTGCGCTAACTGTGTTAAGAAGCCTGGACATTTTCCTAAGTCAGAAAATAAACGTCTAGAAAGTATCAAAGTTTTTACGCCCCCAAAAATGTCACTAAATATCTTTGGGCATCTACAGCGCAACACAAGATTAATTGATCGTGCTTTCATCAGCTTTGATCAGCTTTCGCCGTTAAATTGTTGCAGCCGCTGTCCGTTGTCAGTTACCCATAGCAACCGCACAAAAGCAGGAGGCAGCGCGAGACTACGTAGAAAGCGAGTGATTGCGTAAAGCCTCGCGCGGCCGCGTCCACTGAGCTGCAGGATCTCAGCGGCAACGTGCGCCTCGAGTTTCATCTCATTATTTCCAACGTGTTCTATGTTTTTTTTTCCATTATTCACATTTATTGTCATCATGATTCCCCCCTAGGCCTTTATCAGTAGAACTGTTTGTATCTGTAATCAGAACACAGAAATATTACATCTGTAAAGCCTTTTTGAAATTGTGCTTCGGAACTCCACAGCGATAATAAATGATAACATGCAGTTCACCACAAAGTATAACGCACAGGCTCATATGAACCGTTATCTAGTAATCATTAAACATATAAAGAGTCTTTGCAACTTTAAACATAGAAAACTGAAACATTTATTTTGTCTTTTGCATTTGTGCAAACAGCCTTTTTCTTAAAAAAAAAATTACAATCAATGTTTGTTACTGTCTTGTGACACAAATGTATCTTAAAATAAAAACAAAATCAGAAATGCACACGAGTAATAAAATTCAATATTTAGAGAACATCCTTTTGCTAACCCCATTTTTATATTTCCATTCAAAAGACTCTCTGCTTATGAGTGGAGCCCAGCCACATCCATAAGACACAAGCTAGGATACCTCAAGTTGGCTTGATATCACATGCACGCGCACACACACACGCACGCACACACACACACACAAAGACCCATGCTTTACAAAACCACCCCACCCCCACACTGACCAAGAAAGAGATATGCCTTTTTATGCATGTACATAAAGTCTCTGCTGTGTAAAATATTTCAGTCCTGAGGGTTGAAAGGCAACATCATTCTTCTGTGTGGTCCCCTTGTTCTCTGCTCCATTTTGCAAAAACATCATGGACGCTTGAGTCCTTAAACAGCTGTGCTTTTGGTCCCGATATGCGGCCGTGCAAACTCCACAAAATCATCAATAAGAACGGGCCATGCTCCTATTGACAAACGAAAGCTGTTAGATAATTTGACTTCGAACAACACAGGTGGTGATATGGATGACAGTGGTTGACTGTGTAAGTATCACTATAGCTTGCTAGGTGATAATGGGAAGTTATGGGAAGTAATTTGCTACTGAATAAAACTTTACAGACCTTCCTCATCATAATTTGACATGTCATCTGTGATCATTGTGCTAAAGTCCAGTAAGAGGTTCCAAGTGTCCTTGGGAATTGATCTTTTGTGATGTTCCTGTAAAAAATGCAGAAATTGAGATGTTGTTGTTGTTAACAGCCTTTGTATTTTATAGTATAAATAGTATTGTATTGAGAGTGACCAATGACTCACAATTAAAAATTTGTTCCACAAATCCAGGAACTTGAATTTTCCAGCCAGCACTAAATTCCAATATGCAATTGCCATTTCTAAATCTGCAACAAATAAAGTAACGTGCTAATAAGCAAAGAAAAATACTGTTAATATAGAGTACATGTGGGAGACACTTACCCAAACCTTTCTGTCCTGGATTCTTTGCAAAATTAAATGTAAACTGGTAAAAGTCCTTAAACTTCCCTTGGTCCTTTAATTCTTGCTCCATCTTTGGCAGCTGAGCTTTTAGGTTCTCTATATTGTCACACCTGGGTAAACATAAAGCAAGCTTACGTTTTTAGTCGTATATGGCCCCTGTCAAACATTTCACTTACTGAAGACAACACAAGGTACAGAAAACCCCCACAAACAACCCAAATCTGGACTTCAGGCAAGCATTGACTGCAAATAAGTTTCATCCAAGTATTAAAGAGACCATATTATGCTAAATTAACATTTTGGGCAGGGAGTGTAGGATAAAAGTCATTCTTTCACATTTTTCAGTTTGAAAGAACCAGTCTGAAAATGGGTCAAAAATGAGAAACACCTCATTATGGTGTAAACTAATGCGGTCCAGCAAGTGTCAATCAAAGCTATTTCTCTTTTGGACTCACTGAAGCTATGCCCTCTAAAACTTTCCATTTTACTTTGTTGTTGGTCACAGTTCACTTGCCTCAGAAGCTGGATCCCACAACTAAGCTAAACAAGCTAAGTATGGAAAATGTAATGTTGGTTGTACAGATGAACACTGAAGGCAGTAATTACCACAGTCACAAGACAAGAGGCATGAACAGACAGTGGATACATTTAATTTATAATGTACTAGAACCATCAACTCTCCCCAAATATCTGCATGTTCGTGGACATCACATCACTTGAGATGGCTTTAAAAATTAGGCTCTTTAAATGCTGGATGTTTGATGCAAAATCAATAATCGAGTGAAACTACAAAAAGAAAGACTAAAACAAGGCAGTTTCATTGGCTGTTCCTACCCCTGTTCTGCCATGCCATCCATGAATTCTTGTTTCGAGAACTCGCATTGTGTTGCTGCCTTGAACTTCCAGGCTATGAGGAGGACGCTTATGCTGGCTGGATCCAAACCCAGATCATCACAAAATTGCTGAATTCCATCAATACCAATTTTGTTATCATCGTGAGGATCTAGGTTAAAAAAACGTAAAGAGCGTTGTTATCAATTATTAGATCATGGACAAATTAAAAAAATAAATTATGTGGAGCATTAGTGGCACTTGGCTTTTATATACTAAACAGGCTTCCCATACCTCTGTATCTGTTGTACAGCTGTTCAAGTTTTTTCTTGTCAAAGGTCCCCTTTAGATTAGACACATAGAGCTCTGGACTTTGAAAAAACTTGTCTGTGGCAACATCTAGTTTCCAGTCATTTTGTGCTAGACATGTCAGTGCAGTCTTCTCACTGGATTGTGTGAAAATCATGAACTGGCGAATTTTATCCTTCTGTGAGGACTTCAGCTTGTTCTACACAAAGAAGAGCAAACAACACAGAAAGCCCATTGTTATAGTGAGAATCATACACACGCAGAATTACTTCAATCAAACATTACAACTTATGCACATCATCTTACGAAACAGCCTAATATTAAAAAAGATCTGCATATTACTTTACGACTCTTGTCATCATAATAACTAAGGAGATGCTATTTGTTAGCCAATGCAACACTGACCCATAGTGTAAGGCAGCTAGAAAACAGGTGTTATGACAGTTCTCTTGAAGTTAAATAAAGGCCCCAATGGCTACGTTCGAATGCGTGTTCTGTCTGGAACTTTTACATTCATAACATTAGAACAGTACATACAAATTCTTAGCGTTGCAGCAGTGTGTGATTTGCTGGCTCAAAAGCTAGCAGGCTACGCTAGCTAGCTAATGCTAACGTAGAAAACTAGGTTTGTTTTGATCATATAAAGACATCAAGGCCACTGGCAGATTTTCTTGACTATATTGAACAGTCAAGAGTAGCAGTTCCCGCTTACGAAGGCTGATTACATTTGCACCACGTCAGTAACACATAAAGATCATTTTCTTACCATGTTTGTCTTCGCCTGACTCCTTTCCTCCCATCCAGCTATCTAAAGCGCGTAAAGTTCCTAAGACTCAGGCAAAAATACGTTCCGGTAGAAGCACGGCCCCTCAAAATAAAGGCTCATAATTAAATTCCTGTTCGATTATGTAATTACATACAATGTGACATTGCTCGTTTGTTTTGTACATTCTATGAACACAATGGCACTTTATTGTAGCAGCTTATTAAAGCCTGTCATCTTTGCTATCAATTTTAACTGTGACTAAAGGTAAGTCTTATTTTGAAGTAATATCCCGGAGGTGCCTGAGGAGTTATTTCAGTTACACGCAGTTTCGATGTCCGACCAACCATTGATCTGGATGTTTAGAAAAGCTCTAACGCGAATTCAAACCAAATGGAAATCATACAGGCATCGATTCGTGCCTTGGATTGTACTTAATCTGTCTAGAAACGAGAAGACTCTGCGGCAGGTGACGGGGCGCTGTAAAGACAAGCTGGTGCCAGATGAGGAGGTGTCGCGGAGCCTGTTGACGCTCTTCACAGTTCTGCTCAGGAGTCGCGGCGCTAATCGTGATCTCCGAGCAGTTCGAACGCACTTCATCCAACCAGTTACAAGTGAAGAAGCGCAACGCGGGGGAAACCTTGATGCCATGTTGGACTGTCTGGGATTCTGCATTGATCGGAAGCCGAGCACTTTGCCCTTTGCAGGAACTGGGGTGTTTGTCACAAGGGGAGTCATACCTAAAGGAACTACGGTGGCTATGTATCCTGGCACAGTATATCAAGCCTATGAGCCGATTCTCCTCCAGTCCATCAGAAACCCCTTTGTATTCAGGTGTATTGACGGTGTATTAATTGATGGCAATGACAAAGGCATCTCCAGGATGGTGTTCAGGTCGTGCAGTGGCAGGGACAGAGTAGGGCCCTTCATGATGAGTGACACCAGCTGGTTGACGGACTGTCCTCAGAACCCGCTGGCTGTCGGTCAGTATGTGAACAACTGCTCTAATGAGGATCCTGCTAATGTGTGCTACCAGGAGTATGATGTGCCAGAAAAGTTTCCCATTGAGCTTCGCCAGTATCTGCCCAATGTGAACTACAGCCAGGACACACAGAGGCCTCTTCGCTGTGTTGTGCTTGTATCACTCAGAGACATCACAGAAGGCGAGGAACTCTTCTCAAACTACTATACTATTGTGCATTAGAGTGAACACTCCACAGTTACCATGAGGTGTCAAGTAATGTAGTATATAAAAGTATATATTCAAAGATTCACTGTATTTAATGTAAAACCTGTCCAAATTTCCAGTGTATTTCTTGTACAGTCAAGTCTTGTATGCATGTAATGCATCATTGACTATTTGGCACAAGGGAAGTGTTCCTAAATATCTATAGCAAAGTTGAAAGTGCCTTTTTTTCTGCAATGTGGGGGAATAGCATGTTACAGACCGGTTACATACAGTAGGAGTACTCTGTATAGGCCTTTTAACTTACTGTTGTAGGCTGAAACCAGACTTAAGCTGCTATGCAAGAATTATTTCTACAGCTTTGCACCTATGATCAAAATCTAATATTTACACAGCGCTGTTAATTCCTAGCTGTAACATAACACACTGCATTCTGTTCTGCATTTCTGAATAAAATGTGTTAATTAGCAGTGGAGTCTTATCTTTTAGCGATATTGTTGTTTTCGTGGCTTTTTAAATATCACAATATTGGTTGAAATACACTTTTATGCAAAATGTCGCACAACCTTGTCAGTCTTAATTTTGACCTGTCAGGCACGCTGTAGCAGCCTAACCACCGGTTCTTACTGCAATATCCTTCCGCTAAGAAATGTAGTCTGAAGATTTGTCAGAATTTTGTAGATTATTCGCATATACATTTTATATAAAAGACAGGGAGTATTCTGTAGTGTGAAGCAAAAATCATACCGGCCATTTAAGATGATGCTGACAACAACAGTGATTGCTGAGCTTCATCAGTAAAAATAGTCCGGCTGCATAAAGGCAGTTGGCAGCGCCATCAGCGATCTTTCCAGTCGCATGCTGAAGTTGGGAGCGGATCATGTCTAGCGATTCTGCTGATTACAACAGGTAAAATCATATATAAGGCATTTCCCATTAGGACTACATTCAGCTTCTTTGGTGTGTGAAGACATGTCACCGTGTCTGCACTTTACATGTGACCAAAAATTGTTATTCTTTAACTAGCTAGTCCTGGTGGTGTCGGACCTGGTTGCTAGCGCTTAGCTTTGTGACGTTAGCAGTGTAGCTACAGCGCACTGCTAAATTGCGGTTAGGGGCTATTTGCTTTAAGTTTAATGTAGTTCTGCGACGTTCGGTCTTGAAATCCCGAGACTTCCTTTGCCCTTAAACACCCGTTAATGTCCTGGCGGGTTATTGTCAGAGAAAGCCTGTGGCCACAGAACAGCGGGGCCTAGTTACAGCAGGAGCCACCGTAGATAGCACAGGCCCAACCGCCCGACATATTGGCTAACGGCGAGCGAGGCAGAGCTCCATGTTGAGACGTGCTGAGTGTGCACGTAGGTCCCAGTTCTGTTCCGCTACACAAGTTCACATGTGAGCCGGTCTGAAGCTTTCCACGTTACATAAGTGATGTTTTTTTTAGGGGCAGGTGTTTTGGCTCCGCTGGGGGAATTTGACACGTGCGCCCTGAGAAGCCCCGAACCGTGTAACGGGACACTCTGGGCGTAACCCGGACCACGGTGGACCCGCTCGGTACACGCTTGGGGTAGCATTTAGGCTTGGTTGGTTAGGGTTAACGTCAGAAGAGGACTTCTGCTTAGCGGCCACTTGAGACCATTTCCGAGCCAGATGCTAACCCTTTCATGACACGACACGTGGTGGGGGGTCGTGGCCCCTCAGCCCCGTGTAAAGTAGCCTGTACACCAGGC
Source organism: Macropodus opercularis (assembly GCA_030770545.1). NCBI lineage: Eukaryota > Metazoa > Chordata > Actinopteri > Anabantiformes > Osphronemidae > Macropodus > Macropodus opercularis. The sequence continues at coordinate 7,254,197 of CM061105.1, forward strand.
ACTTGCATGGTTTGCTGTTGGTTATGGGATATGATCCCAGTGTAGTTTTTAAAGGACCCTGTGACGCTAAGGTTTTTTTTTTTAAACAGCTCAAGAGATAGAGACCATGGGGGGCCAGATGCAATGGAGCCTGATGGTGTCATCGAGGTACGTACCTGGTAAAGTCAGACATGGTTTAAAGGTGATCATGGGTTTAGAGATACGTTTGTGCTGTAAGTCACAAGTTAACCTTTCTTTCAGAGCAACTGGAACGACATTACCGACAACTTTGATGATATGAACCTGAAGGAGACTCTTCTCAGGGGAATATATGCATATGGTTTTGAGAAACCGTCTGCCATTCAACAAAGAGCAATCATTCCTTGCATTAAAGGTAAGGACCCCACGCACACTCACCTTTGCTCAAATGACTTTTATAGTTGAGTGAAATGATGCTTCATCATCTTTCGGGACTTACCCATTAATGGGGATAACCTTTTCAACCACTGATCACTCAATATTTGTAATTTCTAAAATATGACATGACCAATAATGTCGTCTTGTGTGGAGACTCTTTTGAATAAATCAAGTCTTTGTGCAGGTAATCATTTTTGTCCTCTTAGGTTATGATGTCATTGCCCAAGCCCAGTCAGGCACTGGCAAGACGGCCACATTTGCCATATCTATCTTGCAGCAGCTGGATATAGAGCAGAAGGACACTCAGGCTCTGGTGTTGGCTCCCACCAGAGAGCTGGCTCAGCAGGTATGCTGTTCCTGAGGTCACGATAACCTCAGCAGTGTCTAAGACCTAGGCAGCATATTGAGGCCACTGATTCCAGAGATAAGGTACCTTTTTCTTTAAAAAAAATTGTCAAAATTGTGAAATTTTAAAACTCATACCCTCTTAAGATTGGTGTAGTCTCTGTCCATGGCTGCATTGGTCTCAAAGGTGATCTGGCTTGATTGACTTGATTTTGCTTTGTTGCTGTGGAAAACTTGGCGATATGATGGCATACCATCTTTCGGGACTGACCTTTTTAATTGGAGATTTTATTTATACTTGACTGATCACCAAACGGTCATTCTGCAGTTTTGAGTTGTATGTCCTGCCACACCGTCCGTACCACACTCTTCTGAGTTTTCTGTTGTGGTTCCTTTCTCTGCTGATTAGATCCAGAAGGTAATTCTGGCTCTTGGAGACTACATGGGAGCAACCTGCCATGCTTGCATTGGCGGAACCAATCTCCGTAGCGAAATACAGAAGCTTCAGGCAGAGGCCCCTCACATAGTGGTGGGCACACCAGGACGAGTGTATGACATGCTTAATAGGAGACACCTGTGTAAGTTTCATATGCTCTTTGCAGCTGGAAAGCTTTTTTTTTTTTGTAAATGAGTTGCAACAATCTGAGTTTGTTAATTTCTGCACAGCCCCAAAATATATCAAGATGTTTGTTCTGGATGAGGCTGACGAGATGTTAAGTCGAGGCTTCAAGGATCAGATTTATGAGATCTTCCAGAAATTGAGCACAAACATTCAAGTAAGTATCTCTTGATACAGTTTCACCACAGACATTTACCTTGCCATTAAGTGTCTATGGTCCTTCCGCATTAACAGAAGTCTGCTGTAATTGCGTGATTCAATTTTTGTTTCATGCAATAATGCTAGCAGACTATTGCGTGGAAGGAGATTATTTTGCACTGTGCTGAAAATGAGATGTGGTCGAACCTCTTTCTTAATGTTCATTGGCCTCTGTCTCAAGGCACAGTTCCACATTTTAAAAGTTGACTATTTTGGATTAAATTCAGCGTTTGCCTTGGTGATGGAGTCTTGGTGCTTATTGTTGTGCTTTTTCTTTAGGTGGTTCTGCTTTCTGCCACCATGCCAGCAGATGTGCTGGAGGTGACAAAGAAGTTCATGCGAGACCCAATTCGCATCCTGGTGAAGAAAGAAGAGCTTACCCTAGAGGGTATCAAGCAGTTCTACATAAATGTTGAGCGAGAGGTGGGTCAGTTTATTTATGTGAAACTTGAAAGTACTAGTTTAGAGCAGAGAGAGACTTAGAAATGAAGGTCAGTGAATGCCTTCCCTTCAAAGCACCCTGCTGAAACTGCAGCAGCCAGGCCTCACAGGTTTAGTTCTTGTGGTTGTGTAAGCATGGGTATATAAGGGAAGAAGAGTAAAAGCACAGTATCTGACATGAGGCTTGGAGGGACCTCTTTCTTAATGTTCCATGTCCAATGTCTCAAGGTTCTGTGTTACATATCTTTTTGTTTGACAAAGCTGTTTTTGAAACAAACCTTGTTTGTTGCGTTAACTTTTGTCCTGCATGTCACTAGGAGTGGAAGCTGGACACCCTGTGTGATCTGTATGAAACTTTGACAATCACCCAGGCCGTCATCTTCCTCAACACCAGGAGAAAAGTCGACTGGTTGACAGAGAAGATGCATGCTAGAGATTTCACAGTCTCTGCGCTGGTAAGAGCTTTTGAACAGTAAAATACTATGAAGATTGTTTCATTGTTGTTTAGCTTACTGCTTCTGTTGCATTATTTGCTAACTGAAATTCTCAACAGCACGGTGATATGGACCAGAAGGAGCGTGATGTGATTATGAGGGAGTTTCGATCTGGTTCAAGTAGAGTGTTGATCACTACTGATCTCCTGGTTAGTATGAAGTTCACTGTTTAGGGGATCTTGTGAGCGTTTTATCACACAACAGACATTATTACATTACTGTTAAATTGCACCTTGATCATGTCTTATTTAATTCTGCTATTTTTACTTTGTCTTGGCTCGTGAGTGGTCCAACCCAAAATTTCATTGTGTGTACGCGCATTGACAAACTCATTCTGATTTAAGTCCAGGCCCAAATGTGTGTATTCTCCACAATGTGAGCAAATCTGGTATTTTGTGCATATGCGCCACTTAATATGTGGAGCGAGTTCGAGCCAGTTGCGAGACAAGAATGATTTGAAAATGTTTTTCTTTTCTCAGGCTCGTGGAATTGATGTCCAGCAAGTTTCTTTGGTCATTAACTATGACCTTCCTACAAACCGAGAGAACTACATTCATAGGTACTTGGTACTTGTAGTGCACCAGCCGTGCACATCTGTGCTTATGTGACTCTAACGTTGTTTTTGTTTTATCCAGAATTGGCCGTGGTGGCCGTTTTGGCAGAAAAGGAGTTGCTATCAACTTTGTCACAGAGGAGGACAAGAGAATTCTTCGGGACATCGAGACGTTTTACAATACAACTGTGGAGGAGATGCCTATGAATGTGGCTGACCTGATTTGAGCCCTGAGATTTTCTTTTTTGTTTTTAAACGCAGTGATAGCGATCGTCCACTTGCATTGTGCTTATTATTCGAGGGGCAAAAAAATCTTCTCAATGCTAAACCTTGGATCAGAATTTTGGTGTATGTTAAAAGCGAGGTGACTTCTCTGGTGGTCCCTCTTGGACAGTTGTAGATTCTGACCTCGACAGCCTACTGGTTGGAGCTACAAAGCCATGGGGTCTGTAAACATTAAGGTCCTTTTCAGGTATTTCTTTCCATGTTCAATAAAAATGCGTGTATTCGATGTTCTCCACCATTTAGTAACTTACTTGTGGACTAAAAGGTATAAGTGCTGTATAAAGTCTGCAAACTATGTTATGCCAACATATGTGCGATGTATCGTGGGCCTACCTAAGAGGCACTTGTCATGTTATACTGTAGATTCACTTGCTTTTTTTGTTATCTTTTGTGAATGTGTTAATTTAAATGTACCATATTTTTTATCCCACTTGCTCTATCAGACTTCCTCACTGGTTGGCCATATCTTGCTGACATGGTTTTACCCTTAACAGAGTATATTGCTATTTCTCCCCTCTTTTCAGATTTTTTCCTCCCAGAGTTGTATGAATGTCTTAATAAACTAAACTTGCTGTAAGTGGCCTTTCTTTGTCTGCTTTGGAGAACTAGCATCAGCTGGTATTAGTTTATATTTGGCATTCAGCTGCAACACAGCTCAAAACATGCCTGTTGATTCATCTACTTGTCAAGCAAACCCTTTAAATCAAAGAGTTGTGAAGAATGTGAGTGCCGCCACCTGGTGGTTGAGTAGAACTTCAAAACTAGTCTAGTTCCAATATACATGCAAATGTCAAGCGGTAGCAGTCTAACAATACCATACACTTGTTGGACACAATGCTGAACTTTCAAACTAGATGGACTTGTTGGTTTAGATTTTTCTAATTTGAATTGGATTCCAGATCTGTGCTGTGTTAAGACCCTGACTGTCAGACCTATTCTACCATTCCTGTCCCTGTGAGCACACAGCAGTATTGATGAACATTTCCCTGTGATTAAATTTATTAACTGAATATTGTGGTACAGTGAATATTTTTATTTAATCTTCATTAAATGTTTGTGCTAAAGATGCTCCGTATAAATAGACTTAATGTTGATGCGTTGCAGCTGACACCTTGTAATGACGGTTTCTTCATTACTCATGGATTGTGCTTCTGTCGGTGGGTAGCTCATTCTGACTTACTGTGAAGGGTCCCCTCTGCAACTGAGGCCCATTTTAAAGGTTGACGAGTTGGTTATTTTAGGTTTATCTAATTTTGTGGTTGTGTGTATGTTATATGGCTGCCGGCTTTGTGTCGGTGAATAAACACCTGGTTGATCTGCACCTTATCTCGGTTTCAAGCCTCTTGTCTTCCGGCCGTTAACGGTCATCCTAACACACCTAATGGACTCATAATATTGCTTGTTCTATTGATTAATTCATTTTTTTTAATTGAATGTTTTTCATCATTGGTCAAAAACCTGCAGGAAGGTGATATTACATTCATTAAAGCTTTTGTGTGATTTATTCATTTTTATAAGTTGCCAGGGAAACGGAGCAGCTGTTGGTGGAACAGCTAATCCAGGCGACATCACATTACACGAATGCACATGTGGGTAACTCATAGCAAGTCAGAGTGACGTGAGGTGAGGGAGACGTTTTCATGAACTTGCACCAGCACTCACTGAAAAAAGCACGAACATGGTGGGAATCAGGTTTCAGACGCCGTGGATCGTTAAATAAGCAGCAGGTGAATAAGGAAGAACCTGGATATGTGTGTTCTGCAAGTCTTTGTCCTATGTTGAACATTTCCTCTTTCCCTCCAACAGTTTGTTGTCCAGGAAGTGACAAGTGAACATGAAGTCATGTTTAAGCTTCACAAAACAGGCTGTCTCCTTTGTCTATAGTGATGGAGGGCAGGTTTTACTTCATTAAAATATATTTCACAAATGTCATGACCCACAACACAGAAAGAAATATCGTCCTGTAATAAGGTTAGACTTTGGGTTTACTAATACCTTCTACACAGAAAATGTGTTTGACACATACACACGATAGTGAAGGAAATTAAATGACAGTTTTTAACTACTGTACACTGACTCATTCTATGTGTTGTTGAAATATTGAGACAACATGTACCTTAGATTCGTACACCAAACACAAGCCTAGGGGTGACTAAGTTTTACAGCAACAAAAATAAAACATCTGGTCCATCCAACAGGCACCAGAGTGGATATAGATATAGGATATAAGTGTCCAGCTAAGGGACTGAGGTAAGATTCACAGGGATCATCTTCATTTCATGGTGGTTCACAGTATGAGTCCTTAGCACACACAAACCTGAACAACACTATGAAAAGGCTGCCTTGCAGGGGTATGTGTTGAATAAGTAAGGTTTACAAAGCAGAGATATTTTCACTGCTGTGCAATACAAGCTATCCATCAGTCCATCCCTGGACGGATGGACCTGCGTTGCTGCCTTCCACAGGTCGTGGATATCCTCCACGTGACCGTGGGACGTCATCATCTGGTTGTAGATACACAGGTGGGAAGGTGCTTTACGTTCCCCTGAGAAAAAGACGTGCTCCTGCGGTGACACGCCGACGGCATTGGCGCAGATGCCCATGAACACATCATCTATGTATATGGATGCATTCAGGGTCAGCGTGGCGTGGTAGATTTTGTCGGCGACGTCGCTGGAGACAACATACCCAGCCCCGGCTGTGTAGTCGGGGTACCACGACCACTCATACATGTCATAAGAAACATAGTACTTGCTTTCCTTGTCTCGGTTGGGTGGTGCTCCCCTGTGCACTCGACCGATCCAAAAGTTTGAGACGCCTGAGCTGTTCATCTCCTGCAGGTAGTTCACCAGGTTGGGCATGTGGATGAATATGTCATCGTCAGCAGTCATGAAGAACCGGGTGTGTGCACAGTGGCTGTGCATCCAGTGGAACTGCATGATTAGCTTCAGGGTCAGGTTGTGGAATGAGTCCAAGAAGTCTTGTTGGATTAAATCGCTGTACAGACGATTCTCGAGGATGAGCTGCTCCTGCAAGCCGTGCCCACTCCTCCTGCTCCATGTCGGCTCCTCCTTCCTGGTCTGAGGTAGTCCCAAGGCAAACACCACCTTGACTGTCGCGCCCAGTGTGCTCTGAATGTAGGTCTCGTTCCCCCAGGTGGATCTGATGGCCTTTCTCCTCTCAGTGTTCTCAGGGGAGGATTTAATAAAGAGCAGGAGGAGGACGTCCTTGCCAGTGCACTTGCCTCGATGGTCCAGCAGGTAGCGGAAGTTGCTGAAGCGCCGCGCCTGCTCCCGTGGAATGGTCAGACTCTTGTTGATGTAGGTGAACGGGTCAATAAGGTAACGGTAGGAGTAGGACTTGATGTGTTTGACTGTGCTGCTGTCCAGCTCCTGCCAGCAAACCATCACCACTGTCACTGCAAGACAAGTGGTCAGCAGCTGCACACACTGACATTTTCGTATCCGGCGGAAATTCACAAACATCTTGCGGGCTGCTCACTTGGAGATGGTTTTGTTGGTTATTGTGGTGAAGCAGATGGTGGCGCAGAAGGAAACGGGTTTTAGTTTAACAAGTTGCTGTTCTGCGTCTCTGTGCTGCACGTAGTGTGTCTTCCATCCAAAAAGGTTTTCACATTCATCAGGAGACAGGTGAGGATCTGCTGGGAAACATCCTCTATAGCTGCTCAATGACCCATTTACTCGTAGCCACTCAGAGAGTCATCTTTCAGTCCTCCTAAAGAGAGAAAGATTATGTTTATTGGGATGAACAAACGTGAAAACACTGCTTGGGTCAAATCTAAAGTGAGATAGGAAAATGTGTTGTTAGTTGGATAGTATACAAATAAAAACAGGTTTGGTGTGTTTTGCAGTCAGAGCAATCAAGGACAAAGGCATCTGTGCAGATCAGTTACACTGTTACCAACCAGACAAATAACCGAAACCACAGGAAACAAGAGGTGTAGGGGAGTTGGCGTTGAAGGGGGGGGGGCTGAATACAAAAGCCAACACAGCAAATGCTACTACACACACATGGCCATAATGGAGGGGTTTAAGGCGCAGACTCACTGAAACCGCTGAGACTCATGGAACGTGTTCAGACACAATGGACAGCATCAGAATAGCTTGGCAGGACAATGCAGAGCGAGAATAGCGAGCTTCCACCTCGGCCTGGGAGCAAACCAAGGGAGGATCACTATGGGACTCACACCCAAAGCTTTTAAATTATCATTAGGTGGCCTTCGCCTAATGGGGTCGCTGGCTCAGAATGGTTCTCGTTTCTCTGACAAGCTCTGCTTCACTGTTTACACAGAGGAACTGAACTGAATGTGTGTACCTGTCACAAAACATGTGCCAGTTGTTAACAGGATCATAAATACTGGGTAGACATGAACGTAAAGGACTATTGTCCATTGACTCGTGTTGTTTAGCAAACACTAGTACTGTGTTCCTGTTGCCCGGTCTATTGTAAAAACAAACATCTGAATAATTGTCATTGAGTACTGACAAGACTGACAGGTGGTGTTGACTCCCCAGCGTGGAGGTGAGCAGACAAAGTATAAAACTCTAAAGGATAAGCGTCACTATATCTGCTTCTGCTTCACACAAGTTACTTTAACAATCCTGTAAAACATACGCTTAAATATAAACATTTCAAATAACTTGTACTGATAAAACAAATAATAATACTTTTAGTAGTAGTGTATATATGTACACATACTGAATGTGTGAAAGTATTCAAAGCACCCACTGTGAGGCTGATGTGTCTCATGTTCAGGAAGTAAGTCACAATCAGTAGCACTGTTCCTAACCTGTGATTGTAATAAAGCCTTTTATTATTTTTAAATACACTTTGTGGTCTAATAAAACTTTATTTAGATGACGTCTTGTACACAGGTGCTGCTGCCACGTGTATCTAAATGCTCAACCGCCAGCGCAAACACACAAACTCATCCTCAGTCTTTTGTCTGACATGCACATCTTAAAAATCACAATTTCTAAAAACAGAACTCAACTTCCTTGACAGATGGTGGGAGGGACAGGAAAACCATTCAACTAAGTCAAGTACTTACTGGCAAAATGAAATATCCTGATGTAAAGTCAGCCTGAATGCAGACGTTTCCTCTTCGTGATGAGTCGTCTTTATTTAGTTTTCATTCAGGTGACAGGTGATGAAAATGTCATCCAACCAAGTTTTCTAACCAGTTGACCTTTCTAGGTGGTGGCACCCAGCGCGTCTCTGAAGGAATATGTGTGAAGTGAGTGAGCAGATATACTGGTTGTCTTAGTTATTGTCACCCTCCTCCCTCTGATTCTCTCTCCCTCCCTTTTTCTATTGTGGGGGTGGTTTGACTGGTAGCAGCGAGAGGGATGGGAGGAAGAGAACTGAACTGAAAACCTGCCCTTGAAGGTTACATTCAGTTTTCATTTCAGCAATAATTATTTTCTAGAAACATTTACCATGTCAAACCTGGGTCTGCTCAACAACATGTAGTCTCCTGTACAATAATCATAATAGTGACAATCATCAAATGTTTTCTAGTGCACAAGTCCAGAAATGCTATGAATTGTGTTGTGAATTACCCCCCAAATACTACCACATGCTTCATCGGCAGTAATTATACCATCTTTGAACCTCTCCTTACGTGTATATGTAAATATTGTATATATTCTAAACCATGAAGTCATTCTTGTCCTTAAATTTTCACGTATCTTGTGAAATCCCAAGCCACATAAAGAGGTCCAAAACCAGAAAACAATCACATGAATCTGAATAGGTTAGGGTTAGGGTTAGGGTGAAGGCCCAATTTCTCTAAACCTTCTCCTCCAAAGATGTGACAGCTTGGCATGTCTGTATCCTTAAAGCTATTAATGATGAGGGAATTTGGGATTTATTTGTCGATGGACCTTATAGCATCAACGTTTTTATAGTGCTTTGATTGATTTCATATGGAATGCACACATGCCCACAGAGCGATTAAGAGTTTCTCTCTTCTGCATGGGTGTCTATGAATATGAACTTGTGAAAAAACACAGGAAACTGCATATTTAAAAAAGAACAGAACTGAAACTACGCTTCCTGCGAGCGGTTTGCAGATTTTAGTTCTATGAGCTGGAGAATGCTTCAGTCAGAGCATGTGTAAATTTCTGTTACGTTAGAAAAACACTTATATTACTGTGAAAATGTACTTAAACCACTAACACTGCCAGACACTAACAACAACATATCTTTTGTATATTCAAATTAAAATAGCAGGCAGAACAAAGGGGAGATAGTAGCTTATAGTAAGAGCAGCAACACGACACACAAACGACAGTAACTTCGTTGGTCACTAGGTGGCGGTAAAACTTACAGCAGGGGCGCGCAAAACGTTGATTGTCCTTTACCGGACACCGTAGCCTGTTGAATTCTGGGAGTGGCAGTACTTTGTATGTTAGTTCTTCACAGCCTCTGCGCTTTGTTATGCCAAACGTGTGTCGTTAGTAAACTACACGTACCCTGGGGTTTTAACCCTTACTTTAAACAGACACTAACCTGTACTCGGCCGAATCATCTGAAAGCTTCAGTTGCTGTCAGCGGAGTCTCACAGGTCACAGTACTGGTAGTTTACCGCCTGCAGGGTTTGTCATTAAACCTGAACTCTAGACTTTGAGTGGACGCTGTGTATGAATCATCCTGCACGTGGGACCTTGTGCAAACTAATAATAGGATCATGAGAAACAGAAGAGACGAGTGACTGCATTAAACTCTTTTTCATGTCTCATTAAAATACACAAGTATTTTATTGTGTTTTGTGAACTGTGACCTAACAGCAGCAGCAGCACTTTATAATTGAAATGACATTTAAAGACGTTTGCTAAAAGCATCTTTCTCTGGTGAACGGTTCACGTTATGTACTTCAGTGTGTCTGCGGACAGAACTAGGTGCAGCTTTACTCAGAACTAATGTGGTATCAACCAGGAAGACAAAAAAAAAACATGCACACTCTCGTTTCTCACCCTAGCAATTCAATTTAAATGTGTTTTGCAAAAGTACACGTTAAACTTACTAGTTTTGGTGACTAACCTGGATTCCTTAGCTCTTGGGAGTATCATGATCATGATCGTACTTATACTCTCGCCTTCTTCTGTCTCAGGCAGCAGACTATTGTGACACCAGTGAAACTGGAACAGAATCAAACTCAACTTGTGAATCTGTTCCAATGAATTTCAGTTCTGTGAAGTTTGAAGTTCTCTTCTTGTTTTACACAAGCACAACTTATAATGTGCTCAGTGGGGGATCCTTCAATACAAACGTAAAAATTAAAAGTTACTTTAAAGCAGAAACTCAAACATGGTGATATTATCAAAATAGATTTTATTTTAGACCTTGAGATCTGAATCAGACCAGGAGGTTGCAACTGCAACTATGTGAGTGAGAGAGAACGAGAGATCAACATAGGCGAGGGCAAAGATAACACACAAGTTAAAAAAAAAAACAAATAAAGGAAATCTGCAAATTGGTGTTTACAGGTTCTGTCATACATGAACTTGAAGTTTAACATTTGTTAAATTTGTGTATGTGACTACAAATAAACCAGAATTACAAAAGTTGAGAAGTACAAATCCTTCAAGGGTTCTGCAACATACAGACTGAATTAACAAAACAAAAAGAAACAGCACACAACTTGATGCAGTGTAAAAACAAACCGGTTTAAAATACCATTTCACTGTCAGATATTTTATGAATAGTGTCTTTGTGGTGGAATTCACTGTTGACTGTATTAAAACAAACTTGGAAATAATCTTTAGCTAGTGAAATCTGTGTATATTTAGCCATTGCATGTTGGTCAGGGATACAAACAGAAGGCATTGGCTGCGTGCAACTTTAATAGAGGGGCACTGCCCACTTTCTGTGTCATTGTTTAATTATCTTTACAAGCTTGGAAATATAAGATGTGTTCAGCACATCTCTCTGGCTCTGCAGGTTCAGCCTAAAGTGCAGAAAGACAGGCCACTCTTTATTACACTATGACTGTTTAATGGTATTTTATTTTAAATCCTCAAACACAACCTATTGTGATGCACAACAACTTACGATACTGTTTGTCAAGCATTTTCTTATAAACCCAACCCAAGCATATGAGTGGCATACAAAAGAATCCCTGTAGAACAGATATATATTTATATGTATATAGTATATGCAGATACCTTGTAACATCATGTCATATGTAGCAGGTCTGTTACTCTGAACACTACAAACAGAAGCGCTGACCATCTGGCATAGGCCTAACACAGCCTGTCTCCAGTGTGTGTGTGTGTATTAAAGCAGGGAATGTGACAACAGCAAACCAAAGAAGGGACTAGTGTTTTACCTGCACGTGAAAGCTGCAGGTTACAGACTGAACGTTTTACGCTGAAGATGACAAAATGACTTATCCAGTGCGGTCATGTGGCAAAAAACAAAACAAAACGCTGGGTCATGTTTAGGAAGATGGAACTGAAAACCCTGCATCCCCAGACATACTTCAGACGGAGTTGATCTTGGTACTGAATGGCAACAGGCTACTGACTGAGAAAAAAAAGCACAAAGTACTATTATTTACATCTGACAGACACAAGTAACGATGGGCCTGCTTTCCCATATCCCTCTTGTTATTCCCCATTGATCACAGAAGCTGTACCAACTCTAGGAAGCAAGCTATTGCTGTGTGCTGCCTCACTATTGGTGAAAGAAGAAGAAAAAAAAAGAAAAGCATTGTCACTGGCTTGTAAACTTCCAACCAGATCCAGGATGAGCTCTGCCTCAATGACTACAACCTGACTTCATAACGACAGCATGGACGAGTTCAATATGTTTAACAGCTCACAGACTATCTTTCAGCCAAGAGGATTTAAATTCTTTATATTAACCTGATGAATTGTGAAAACCTGAAATCCATTTCTGAGGATAGAAGTTGCAAATACAAAGGACAGATTAGCTTTGATTTATACTTTAGAAAAATGGTTACAAACTGAGGTGACAACTTTATAAACCATTCACCTTCTGAGATTTACATCTGCATTTCGGATTCTTGGTGTGCACCAAGTAATAAATGTAAGGATCTCCATACTGTAAAAAACGAACAACTCTCACATTTCCCCTTCTCTTCCCTCCCACCCCCACGTAATATAAAACCTAGAGATCAGTAAAATCCAAATTCAAAACAAAACGTGTCCACAGGACATCAAATGCTGACATATGCAATATGCACACACCAACACAGAACAAAACGTTTTATATATCTGGTATAAAGGATAAAAAGAGGAAAGCAAGAAGAATCCTGGCATTTTGGTTTGTGTGGGATGGGTCCAACAATTTTCTACTGAGAAACAACTGAATGGTTTCTTCTTTCTTGGAGGTCTGTGAGAGCAACGCATGTGTCCATACAGACCTGTTGTATGTCTGACACATGCGTATAAGAATTGCATGTGGCAAAGGGGTTTGGGTGTAATCACGGGCCATGGCATCTGACAAGACTACAGCAGTGTGGAAAACAGGCAGGGACAGTCATTTTGGCTATGTACACATTCGTAGTCGGTCCATGGCTCCCCTAGACGCGTGTCATTTCCTCAAGTCCAATACACAAACCTGAAAAAATAAAAAACAAAACAAAAAATTATATTGATTTTTAAATTCTAAATGTCTTTTGCTGGTTCAGCTGGTTAAGACTCAATTGATTTTATATCTTAGAAGCATTTGAAAATAAAATTTAGAGAAAGACAAACCAAGCCTCCATAGTGGCTGTTAACTTTTGTTTTTCTTAAAACTAGTTTTAAGAAAAAAAGTTATTTATTTAAAGAAAAAAAAAAGGTCTGTTCTATAACAGGCAACAAAAATGTGTTTTGAGAGCAGAACCTGGTCAGTTGACCTGGGTCAAACCTTTGCTACAGGGTTAACCCCAGGTGTTAGTAGGCTGAAGTCATGGTTGAGCACAAAGCCAGATGCGTCTGTTTGACAGAACTCAGGCAACAACACTCACCGATCCATCTGACGCGCTGGCTCCTACTTTGTCCCCTGTTGCATTCCAGCACACCTCAAATATCCCTCCTGTCCCCCGGTAACTGTGGACTAAAGCACCCGTCTAAAACAAACAAAAAGACAACATCTTTATTATGTTTGTCTCATGTACAGTATGTAGCCACAACTGATATACTTCAATTATTGTATTATATTCTATATGTTAATGGATGAGTGTGTGTATGTTTTATCATTTTAAAGTGTTATTATCCCAGACCTGAGTGTTCCAGATGTGAACACATTTGTCGAAGGAGCCGCTGGCAAGGTACCTTCCATCCGGACTGAAGGCCACACTGTAGACGGGCTCCTGGTGGCGAGTTAGTGTGTGTAAACACACTCCACGCTCCACGTCCCACAGACGCACCGTTGAGTCAAACGATGCACTGGAGAGGAGAAAAGAGAATCAACGTGAGATTGGTCAAGCAGCATGTAAACAAACTCACATGTAGCATATCTATAAAATACATCAGCAATGCATTAGTTTTCTATGCAAGAATACTTCATAAAAAAACAAAACATCCATCTGTTCAATATATTAAAAAATGAATAAAGCAATAAAACCAGGCCGAAATCATGTGTTTTCAGGTTTGCATTTCAATGTCACCTGGCCAGCATGAGGTTGGCATTGGGGTTGTTGGTCCCAGGGCCTGTGGGGCTCCACTTGATTGTGTAGATTTCTTTACTGTGGGCCTGGAGGTCATGGACACATGTGTCCTGCTTCATACTCCAGATCTAAACCAGATAATAATAAAGTGGCAGTGGAGAACAACTCTTCCTTATTTCACTATTCATCAGTATTGTATCTATTAAGGGCCATTTTTAGCCTCAATCACATCATCTGTATGTCATGTGGACTGACCTTGAGTGTCATGTCATCAGAGCATGAGGCCAGCAAGCTGCCAGTGGGATCCCACTTGATGGCGTTCACCTCATTCTACAGTGAGTAAGATGAGGATCAGGAATAAAACCAAAACTGATTCACTGAACTCCATTTTTGTAAACAATAAGAATGTTTTTTTCATTTTAAAGTTACTCACACATTTGTATACCATATTTCTAAACTGGCATAATAAGGGGAACTGTTTGGTTAGATATGAAGTGATTAGAGATATGTCTACTAGAGCTGTTGCATTCAACTAATTCAAACATTAAAACTAATCAAAGTACAGATCAAATGTGATCTTTTCTGACACAGTCTTGTTTTAGGTGTGTGAGTGGCTTTTCATTTCACAGCATGAGACCTGCAGTGCAGAAAAGCCACGTCTTACCGTGTGTCCCTGGAACGTCTTGACAGGTCTGTCTTGACCGAGCTTGCACACGTGAATGCACATGTCTGTGCTGCAGGAGGCAAACGTGTTGTTGCTCTGCCAGTCTACGTCCAGAGCAGGTGCTGTTAAGAGGCAGAGACAGAGCTTAGGGCCACTGCAGTGAGGTACGGAGATGGAACATAACATTAATTTGAAGGGCTGAAAAAGGTTTCTGAACTTTAATTAACTAACATTAATATGGTAGTAGCAAAAAATTAAAACATGCAAAATAGGCATCAATCATAATGTATGTTAATATTCAACACAACAAATTACAATGTGTGGAAAGGCTTAATCATCGCTGTAGATTCTCCAGCCGACTGCTGTGACTCACCTGAGTGGAAAGGAAACTGTTGCTTGGCCTCGCCTGTGTGTGCATCCCAAATAATTGTGGTCTGCGTAAATGGGGAGATTTTTTATAATTTGTTAAACTAATAAATCAATAACAAAAAATATTTCATTCAAGTTTTGATTGTGCCAAACTCAGTTGGCCTGAACAATGTGCAGTATAGTAAAATCATAGGAGATCATGGAATATTTCACAATCAGCTTTAGACGCTTGTGAGAACAGCACATCAACATTAATACGCATGTTGATGGTGACAGTGTTATGTTATGTCATTATACTTAACACCAGATGGCAATGTTGAACCATGTCTGATCATTTTGGGAAACGCACCACACTCACATATTTGAGATACGAGCAAAGAAAGAACAACACCATTAAATTCTATAACCTACCAAAGTTTATCAAGTGAGTGGGTGATATTCTGCTACCTTTCCACAGCTTCTGTATAATCTTAGAGGAGGGCCTTCAGTACATGCTCAGATACATCCATAATGTAGCTTACACACACACACACTCACCAACATGATGAACAAATGTGTTTAATGCTCATTTTCACTGTAGCTAATGTGACAACTCAACTCTGTGACAATACGACCACACCAGCATACGTGGACATCAAAACGTGTAACTGCTACACAATATGCTCACAGGCTGGCAGATAGAGTCAAGTTGATAATTGTGTAGCGCTGTAGAACAAGAGCGTAGCAACTTGACACGGCCATTCAACTCTGAGGCCGTTGCACCTTACCTTGTCTACGCCAGCACTGAGAATGAAGTTTCCTTTCTTATTCCACTTTAGTGCAAATATAGGACCTTTATGCTGACCCAGAGTACTGGCCAGGTTACCTACAAATATACAAAGCAAACCCCATTAAAAGAGCACGAACAGTTTAGTATCTATGCAGATTACGTTTTAATCTGGCAGCAGCTGAGTCTCACCATCTTTTGTCCATATTCTAGCAAAACCATCATAGGAGCCTGTTGCTAGCAACGTTCCCTCACTCTGAAAGAAAAAAAAGGAAGTATTCTCATTAATTTATAGTCAGCAGCCTGAATATTTTCAGCTTCATTTACATATCTCCTTTGATGTGTACTACTCCGGGAAAAATAACTTTGCCGCTGAGCGGGATTAAAAAAACCCTTTTACCTAGTGAGAGCAACTCGCCATCATTTATATGATTGGAAGCAATGCCCTTAGCAGAAGTAACAGACCCAGTCCCCCTTTCTCTCACTAGCGCACACACACACACACACACACACACACACTCACATTCCAGTCCAGTGAGGTGACGTCTTTGTTGCTGGGTACGTCCTGGCCCCCTTCCCGTATGCAGTGCCTCAGTACCAGCTGCGTGGATCCGCCTGTACTGTTCTCACTCAGGTTCCATATCCGTGCTGTTGAATCCCCTGAGCTGCCAGAGACAACACACACAAACATTAGACACCGTATCATCGTTTTGACTTTTGCAGTCATCATCACTCACGGTTTACATGATTGTTGCGAGGTGAGACAGGCAGAGTAGTAGCACGTTTGTCGAGAACAATTAAGCTAATTTATATGGATTGATTCTTGTAAATAAAAATACAAGGTGCAATACAAATGAATGCACAACACAAATAAAGAGACATAATGATAAATCCACACTGACACTCTATTGTGTACGCAGCTTCACCACGTGCTGTACAACCCTTCAAGTATTTGACATTTTTAAACCACAATAAAACACCAGTTACACAATGACTTATCAAAGACAAGTTTAGCACTGATACATAGGGGGAAACTATTATTATATATAGGTGACACATTTCAACAATTTTTAGAGCCTGTGTGAGAACAGAAAGGGCAGATGGGAATACTTACCCGGAGGCAAGGAGGTCATTCACTGGGTTCCAGGCACAGATAAAAACTTCTGACTCATGGCCCCTGAGAACCATGGCTTTACTTTGGGGGATCTCCACATCCCTGTCAACCTCCATCACATCTGTGTGGTGATCTAGATGAGAGGGAGTTTACATAACAGTATGCATAAATGTGAACGTGAATAGTGGGTGTCCCTAAGGACAGTTTGACATCATCTAATTTCTTAAGAACCAGTCCCACAGCGCGCGCACACACACACACACACACACACACACACACACACACACACACACACACACACACACACACACACACACACACACACACACACACACACACACACACACACACACACACACACACACACACACACACACACACACACACACACACACACACACACCTCATCTGACCTCGTTAGTTCAAACAATTCAATTGTTTTGGGGCAAAGAACAGCCTGGACAGAACAGACAGTTGTGTAATTAAAGAGCAGCTAAGAGTATTTGTACCAAACCACAGTGTCTGAAGGCAACACAGGCCATCAAACCCAGAGCAGACACCCAGTTAGTAAGCTGGACTCATTAGCATTTCCCAGACTGACTCTACCCACCAGCAACTCCAGAATTTGACCTCAATTCAAACTGATTAAAACAAACAGAGCATCCAGATAATAGTTTTCCAACTACTACTACACATACAAGCTAGAATTAGGTGAATAAAGACATTTAGACACTGCTGCTACAGAGGCATTAAAGGAAATTAAAGGACACATGGGTATAAGGAGAAATAACTTCACGGTAGATTTTCACCAACAGGCTCACAGTGTTTTGATTAAACATTTTAGCAGCAGCTGTCATGACAAAATGAAACCATGCACCTTGCAACAAGAACTTGTTCAGAGGGGTTTAGATTTAAATGCACGCAAAAAAAAAAAAATAGCGTAATCACCTTCTACTGACTAAGGCAGTGAACTTTCATGTCAGACGCTTGTGAGACATCAGTACAAGCAGTAAAGTTGCACCAACCAGGTCTATTTACACAACTTACATTTTTGGTGACTTTATACCATATATAATACCATAAAATGTTTCTTTATTTCTTTCTTTTTTCAAAAAAACTCTTGAAAAAACTTGATTGTTAAGGGCAGAGTAAGAGACTAACTTACTGGCTAAGGGGTGGGATCCGTTTTCCTCTCCATTGGCAGGGCCCTCGCCATTCTTAGTGCTTCCCTGGGGTCCCGTGCCACTGCCAGCTGCCGCCTGCTGCTGGGCAAGCTTGTCCCTGTAGGCCTGCTGCCTGGTCTGGACAACATCAGGCATTACGGCGTCGATCAGAGACAACGACTCGATTGGTCGCCCGTCAAACAAGGTCCCATCCTAGACAGACAAAATGCAAGTTAATTTAGATTAATTTAGAACATTTAGAGAAACTAAATTGTACAGGTGACAGCCCAACACATTTCAGTCAAAGAAAAGACTTTAAGCAAAATTACACTAGAAAAATGGAAGCTGACCTCATTGATGCTGACTTCAGCCTCTACATACTGTAGGCCCTTCTGGATGATAGAGATGAGGGCTGCAGGCGGAACCAGGGCTCCATTGATGTTGGACTGGCTGATGTGGCTTTCTATGCCAAAGGTGAACGCGGAGTGGGAGAAACCTGGAGAAAGCATGGTTCATTTGTAATGGAAGACAGACCAGTGCAATTCACAACAGTGGCCTTAGTAAAAACACCTACCAGATTCTTGCAGATATCTGTAAACCAGGAAATTGACCTCATCACTGCTTATGCTCATTTTTAGTCCTGGTGATTAAACCATTGGGTCAGCATACGATAGGAGCCTGTAAGGGCCAACAACAAAGACAGTCTTGTTTATTCAGAGTCGATTTAAATACACAACACTGAAATGATCTAAAATGAGAATATCTAGCAATCTTCACTCACCTGTACCACCTTACAAAAACACAAATGGAAAGTAAAAAGTTGATGACATGTAGGTGCCGACAGAACAAAATGCAAAAGAGATCCGTCAAACACACCCACATAATGACAATGGAGAAGGGGAAGAGGTTATAAAAAAACATTACTTTGCTTGACCTAGATCTCACAACTTTTAAAGAGAAGTGTGTCAATGCAAACCACTAGTCGATAAAGGGAAAAAAAGAGTCTTGTTTGCATCTACTTTTGGTAGCTGCAGAAGCCTCTAGGCTGGGCACCAGTTTCCATTCATTAAGGTACGAATGGAAATAATTACCAGCATCTTCATGAGGCAGGCTGGGCATATTGAACTAAAACTTCTCTAATGCATGGGCTTTAAAACAGCGCTTCTGCCCAGACTCCGTATTTATTCATGCCGAACCTGCTGTTTGACCGGAGTGTGGAAATAAACAAGGGCCAGGACAGGACCTCTACTGATTCCATCATGCCAGATTTCTGGTAAAGTCAACATGTCTGCAGCCGCATCTCTGAGGCTGAGATCCAAGACCAACTGAACCAAGACACAGGGAATCTAGTAGGAGACCTTTAGCAAACCCTCACAAGGTGGTCAGAAAATACGAAAGGATACTGTTCCTCACCATGAAGAGCTACCACTAAAATACATGTTTTAACAAAGCCAAAATCTAGTCAAGAGCGGATTTCTGTTATAGACAGAGCCAAAAACAGATCACCTTTCAACATAAAAACAGCATGATGTCAAATTGTTTTCCAGTTTACTGTTACTCATGCTAGCACCCTATTTTTCTATTACATGATCTGTTACGATGTCTTCAAGTTCAGTATGGTTTAAGTTACACCCGGCACAACAAGGGTGCCAGCAAAATGTCACGGCCACACAAGCAATGTGTGAGTAGAGCAGGATCTCAGTTACAAGAATAGGTCAACCAACTCAAGGCTGAAGAAGGCCTTAAATTTAAATCTTTCATGAAATAAGACCTGATCTTTCTCTTTCAACAGCATACGCTTGCTTTCATTATTAACAGACAGGAGACATCAACGATCTTTTTAGTGGAAAAAAATCTGAGGAGCCTGTCAAGAAATGAGGCCTAAACAAAATGAATCATGGGCTGTAGAGTATCAATGGTGTCAAACGGAATTATTGACAATAACCCAGACTTTATTCTAGACGACTTGCAGGATTAAGTCCTCAAGAAATTATTCTTCTTTAAATAAAAAAAACAAACAAACAAGTGTAATACACTACCCATGTGATGAAGAGGTCTTCAAATGTGCATTATAGCTCTGTTGCCTACAGCAAAACCCTAAGGAAAAGAAGAAAATATATTACACAAGTTAGACTTGCCTGGCAGCATAGCATTGCATATTACATATATTCTGACAATAAACATCAGCTCAAGAAACAATTGTGAAAGCTTTAAGTAATAATTATTCTTTAAAGGAGCTGAGACTGTGCCGATTGGCAGGGTTAAACCTCAAACATCTGTAAGGCGATTAAAACCAGCCACAGACCAGACAAACACTGTCCACCACTGCAGCAAGACAAGCATCATGACAAACGACCATATTTAAATGAGGTGTTGGCGGCAGCAGTGTCGTTAACAAAGGGGCGTGTCACCAAACAACAGCAGAAATTGGGTCAGCAAAGTAAAAAGCCCAAACAGCCTGTAGCCTTTTGTGCAGGACGTGGTGTAAACGAGCGTTTCAGTAAAACACAACTATGCAAGTGTAAACAATGAACATCTGACATTTCACTGTCGTGTCGCCTAAAATAGTAACACCGCATGTCCAGCACCACATCACCGACATCCGTGGCGTTTCGGTCCGTTCTGTGTGCGGTTACATTCGCACTTTGTTCTGTCGCCATTTCAGAAGAGAAGTCATCTTAGTGATTTGTTGGGCCTTCTCGGGTCAGACCGATTTCGTGCGTGTTATGTCACCATGCTAATCTGCCGGTTGCTAGCAGTGTAGCACCGCAGGCTACAGGCGGAAACGCACGGATCACTCCCCGCAGAGGGTGGCGAATGAATGGGCTGAGGCTACGGTGTGTACGGCGACTGACACGCTGTTTAGGAGCAGGTAGTCTCCAGGCACAGTTTGTGCCCATGAATGACACAAAGAGCACTTTGTAAAATTAGTTTTTTTTCCTGCGACGTTGCAGCGTCGTTTCTACAAGTGGACCATTCATTTAACCCATTGAGGTTACTATAATTACCGTATGCTGACACTTCACGCCATTAAAGTCTCACACATACGCGCATCTTATTTACGTCGTAAAAAAGATACAACTTTAATCAGCACAATAATGTTTAAAGTCTACTCCCATGTGTAATCAGACTACACTGTCACATGCTAGGTACAGTTAGCTCACTGGCTAACATGAGACTTCACATTAGTTTTGCTTTGGCGGCGACCGCATCCGTAGCCGCACATGCCAGTCAGCAAGGCGGTCAACACTTCGTTAATCTGAAGCAAGTCGCAAACAATTACCAGTCAACCCCGATGCTTACATCGCGCGATTTCGCGTCGCATTTTGACATGTGAAAACTTCACAATAGCAGTTAGCTTCTGTGAAAAAGCGTTTCTGATAATACCAGGAGACCGCTACCATTCTAAACCCGCTAACAAGTTAGCTAGCTGGCTAACACTAGCATGGTGTACTAGAGACAGTGCTGCTACAATATCGTACCTTCTTGAATAAAACCTTTCAGTTACCGGTGTCTTCAACAGTTCTTGGGCTCAACTGAGCCCATGTTAGTATGCACATATATTAATTGTCATTAGTTCATAATATTAAAGCTAAAGCCAGGCGGTTAGAAGGCAGCAACAGCTTCAGATATTCGACACAGTGGCGTGACCCGACACGCCAAAATGAGCTGCCTGTACAGTTGTGCCTCTATAGTTGTTTCAAAGCGCTACTGACTAATGCGCGATATAACGAACGATCGCTTCTATCGAATACAATAGACAACGTAATTACATACCGACTGCGCTATTTCTTTCAATCAATCGGAACAAGAGAATAATTCTACTATGATAACAAACCTATTTGTCGCCTCGTGGCGTGTTAAAGCTGAAACCAGCCCCTCAGCGTTGACTGAGTATTAGCCCGTGTGGCCTGGTCGGCTAACTGAGCCACGTTTCCTCACTAAAGCCAACCAATGGCAGTGGAAAGTGAAAAACGCCGAGGCCTCTGGAAGTTTGTCCCACAGCCAAACACCAGTCATAACATCGTCCTCGCCCATCCCCCACTACACCTAACTTTCGCATGTGTGGTCATCACTAGGCGCAGATTAATGACACTCCGCCCCCTCTCCGCCCCTCAGTCATTCAGACTGGGAAAGTCAACAACAAGCTTACATCATCAATGCAATCTGTGTTTTACACAGATTTTTTTTTTCAGATGCACATCAAATCTACAAACGCATTAACTTCCGCAATCTTCCCAACAGAAACGATCCCCTGAAAGTTCTCACCATGTCCAGTGATTCCTGAAAATTCAGAGGTTTAACCTGTATAACAATCATCGCTGACCTTCGCAGCTCACTATGGTGCATCTTTTAGCACATCATTAGTTTGAGTCACCTAATTTAAAAGTCCCTTTAAAAGTGGATGCACTGCTTCGGCGTCTTCCCATGTGAGATGATGACACATGATGAAATGTTGAACTAGGAGTCATTAAATTAGTTTGCACCAATGGAATACTCACTACATAACTCGAGGTAGAGCAGATTGTTGTGTTTTAGCCTTTGCTGTGAGCTCAGATGCATTAATATTAACCCCTCTTTAGTCCTATGTCTGCATCTGCACCACAGAGCAGCCAAAACATGAAAAGTAAGGTGACTTTTAGTCTGATAAATACTTTGCTGTATTAAAATAACTCAGCCTCTCAGTCTGGACAGTAGGACTTTACGTGTTGCAGAGTGACACGTTTTAATTTAGCAGATTGTGTACATGCCACTGGTCCCTTTATTAGACACATCTGTATCTGTTATAATTTCTCAGTTTTTAATTTGAAGCTGGCAGAAGGATGCTAGTTCAATATGTTTGAGTTTGTAGTGAGTGTTGGACTAATAAAATGCATTATAATAAAACATGGTTGTAATGTTCTGAGGAAAAAACATTAAAACCATCTTTAAAATAAAAATATTCTCATACAAGATTCACTGTGACCCCAGTAATAAGCATATAGTAGAACTATCACTGACAGGCTAAAATATACAGAATTGGCGAAAATTAGGACCTTTAGTTATGCCGCCCTTGGACCCAGAACCCACATAAATATGTGCTTCATCATGCACACTCTGTGAGATCTTTTTTGGCTGTCACTGAAGGAATGTGAAGTAAATTCCTTATTTCCAATTGCAGGCTTAACACAATGTCTGATTCATACCAGGAGCTCACCTCAGGTCACTGACGATAAATCCCACTCATCCACACACTGTGTGTACATTAATAGCTGTAAAACAGATATTTATCAAATGTACACCAGTTAAATTATTTTAAATCTAAGTTTTACTTGTGTTTTACGTGTTTTGCACCTCCTTGAAAAGGGTTTATCACTGTTTCCCTCCATAGGAGCAGTGTATGGTATTAGTGTGGGTGCAGGGATCTAATCTCCAGGACAATAAGGTTGCTAGGGATGAGAGCACAGCAGCAACACTGATAAATACGTGCTGGACTTGTTGGCATTGTGTAATTGCTTGGATACAGTAACACAAGTGGCATCAGGCTTTATCAAGTGCCTTAGCAACAACACTATTATCTAACTGTGCATGTCTATGTGTAAAGAAAATGAAATCTAGAGATGCATTATTTTTTGCTGAGGGTCCAGCAATTTTAGAGGATATTGGCAATTTTAATACAAAGATGCCAGGATATTTGAAGCCCCTTTTTATTCTATGTTTAACACAAAGCTTGACCTAATACACACTTACAATATCTTGTCACATGGTTCGTTAAGATGATGCATTACACAGTTCGTGTGTGGGACACCGAGTAACAGAAAAAGGAGCAAGAGAAAGGATTGCAGCTCAGCTTCACCGCCTGCTCAGCAAGAGCTATTTTTAGATCCCAAGAAACAAAGAAGCAGAATCGCCTTTCATCACCCCTGTAACCACGTTATTTCACCTCCAAACGTGGCACTCAAAGACAGTCTGTGCTTCTTTGTAGCTATGTTTAGGCCTAAACTACGGTAAATAAGAACGTCTTTCCATCTGTCCTTGAGGCTTGTGCTCATTGTGCTATATTTGTTCCCATTTTCCTGCTGTCTTAGTAAATGCAAATAGGTTGTTGTGCTTTTTTCATGGCTAAATCTAAAAGAGTATAATTAAATGGGAAAGCACTTAAGCTACGGAGGATGGAGCTCTGCAGTTATTCAGCAAGGTTGTCTTGCACCCTTTAGTCATCATTAAATGAAGCTCGGAGGAGGCCGTGAATGTAAAGCGGTAGGCAGCGCTCATCTCTAAAAGCATCTCACACGATGCTGCTGCTGAGTGACAGTCATTGACACGTGCTACACAACGGATGAATGAATACTGCAGCCAAGACGGCTCATCACTTGGAGTCTGCTGGGGAAAGTCCCCCACCTGGTCTGGTCCAGGTCTGATCGATACCACGGTGAAAGTCACTGCTTGGTGGGCAGCTTATAGCTTTAGGGAACCACTCTATAGGTCTACACGTTCAAGAACACCATGCAGTCACAAACCAATTCTCACAATAAACTCATTTCACATGCTCTGCCATACACAGCATGTCTATATGTGAAAAATGAAGCGGTAAAGACAATACACAATTTCTCTGATTTTGGATTAACAACATCTTTTCAAATGAAACACTAATTGAAATAGAATATGCAATTTACATTAAGAGGTTTGTATGCGCATGTTTTTGGAAACAACCTTTAAAATGTACATGTAACTTACACCTGGTCTTTTAACTGTTGCTGCCCTCACTTATATTTTCTGAAGTTGCAGAGACACCTTGTGGCCATAAGTAGAAAATATTACGTGTAGAGTTTTAGGATTTCCAAATATGTCCAAAAAATATCTTTGTCTTGTAAAGACTGTGTTTTAAATAACTACTCTTAAACCCTTCTGTTGACTTGCAGAGCCTAAAACTAACTTGGTGACAGGCCCACAGCGGAGACCTCAGAGCCAGTTATTTGGAGACTCGGTTGAGATTCATTGTGCTGCAGCAACTCTTTTAAAGCATGATGGCATTGTACAGGGAACTCATATTACTAATACAGGTATGGCAGGCATCCTGTTCACTTGGGGTAAGGGTTTAAATAAGAGGTAGGCAGCTGCTGTCCCTGGGAGCCCAGACCATGTTGGAGAGCCACAGCTGACAAGTGAAGCCCAAAGTCTGGATTATCAGCAACAAGAGGTAGGACCTCACAGATTGGTCATATTATCACTGGCATTTCAACTTAACTCACACTAGTCACACACATGCTGGGACTGGGTAATTCATCTTACAAAGAAAGAGATTACGACTGGCACTGGGGTCATGTGCTGAGAATTGGATTGAATTGGATGGACAACGTGAATTTTGTCTTATCTGCTGTAGAAAGAGGATTCATTGCATTCTGGTGTAGTGATGAATCGGAATTAAATGGTCCATAGTGTTCATTTTGTTTGAGGCACAAAAAAGTGGGAGTTAAAAACTACACTCATTACAATTAGGAATGGATGAATGGCTTTTAACATCCCATTACGGCCAAGCGTGACTACAGCATGTATAACACGCTTGCTGCTTTTGCTTTGTCGGGTGCTGTGCAGCGTAGCATGTGACATTTCTAAGACATTAGACACTGGGACACCTGACGAGAAAGCAATCATCACTGCGAGGATTAGACAAAGTGACGAGACGAGTCCAAGAACGGCCACATGTCATATTTACACATCACATCAGAAGGTGGGAGAAATATGACAAAAGACGTTCATTAGACCAGAAACACAACAAGCTAAACTCTAGCGCTTTCATGTAAATTGTAATTTCACATGTCTGCATTTCAGGGGTCTTTTGAGTAGGAATGTTCTCCTACCCGGGTCTAACTTTCAACACTCATTTTTGATATTGGGAATGTTTTATTGTTATAGCAACGTACAGAAAGATCTCACTGCAGTGTAAAGAAATTGTCCTTCCGAGTGTTCTGAGCTCTGAAGACGCTGCAGAGTCAGGCACGAAAAAAGAACAAGGCTCTCAGTCACAATATATCATGAAAGACGGCGTCACCATTCCTTCGAAGTTATTAGGTAGGAAGTCACCTGCCCCTGTACGTCCAGCTTGAAAGGAGACCAGCGACAAATGCGCTGCTCTCAAACCCCTGTAGAATCTTTTGCCCAGCTGTAAGGCAGAAACAAGGAGAAAGACTTTCATTCTGAAATTGTGTGTGTGTGTGTGTGTGTGTGTCCACGTTTAGCTGAAATCAATACAGTTATGTGTGGAACTTAAGGAACTCGAGAGGCAATGATCAATGAGCTTTTACAAAGGAGTAAAGCTGGTTAAACAGAGCGTCAAACTCACGTAAGTGTGACTCTTTATCGTGGGTGTGCGTGACAAATGCTTTAAATGCTTCTAGGGAAGCATAAATGCAGATAACATTTAATGAGTTCCTTCAGATGTCTTGTGTCATACTGGGGTTGTCTCTCTGCAACATTTCCCCTAAGCAGCTGGGAATGTAATACAATAAGGAAATTACTCATCTAAGAGGAACTTGGCTCGTTTTCTAACTATGCTGCTCCCAGCACTCTGCTGCTTGTTTTGTGTGTATGTTACAGGCCTAAACGATAGCTACACAGTTTATATTGATGGACATCAATATAAAATCGAATCCACCCTGTAAATAAACAATATGATCTCGTTGCTACATCCCACTTGTTTGATTAAATTTCCGTATTCGCTTTTAGATCATTATGGAGTCGACTGCACATGAATATAACATGGCCATGTGAATGCATTTCTGAGTTGGAGTAGTTTCTGGCCCATCTCAGGAGTCGGTTTCCATCGACCCTCACCGCAATCCTTACGGTCAACCCAGACCTTATAACTCATAATGTCTCGACTAATTTGTTTTCATCTGAATCAAGGCTAATGTTATTTACGGGAACCAAAGCTGCATGTAAATCAGCGAATGCTGTGTTTTCTGCAAGGAGCAGGAGCGAGAGGAGACACATAAGAGATGTTGACACATGAATTTGTGCTGAGAGCAGGTAGGTTTTTCATGGAGTACCTTATCGGCATCAACACCTTTTATCCGCAGCTCTCTGTCATGTTGTTTACCTTTATAGTGTTCCTTTGTGTTCCAAATGCCATGTTTACCTGGCAGAGCCCACAGTAGCAGGGCTGCTTCCTGTTCCAGCACAGTGTAGGTTCATAACCAGAAGGTCTTGTTTAGGAGTCACCACTGCAAACAATTGCTTTGAGTTTTGTTTGTATAAAACTGGATATATATATTTTTTAAATCCTCAATAAACATCAAAAATGGCAAATATGCACCAAAGGTACAGTATATTTTTTGATTAAATGTAGTTAAACCAACTGACATAAGCTAAGTATAAAATGCTATAATTCACAGATCCTTTCAACGATCTTTCCATTCTACCTCACTGAGCACAAGAGGTTGTGCATCATCAAAAACGATGTTCTTTGTGACAGGAGCCAGAAATATAGCAGAATCGGGGCGAGCAAATGAAAGGAGGTAACGGATTTATACCATTTCAGACTGAAAGGACACCTTTGTTTTCAAATCTTCATACTTGCACTAACGGGTTTTGAATAACACCTCTGCTTTTCAAAAGGTCGATCTACCAGAAGTTTCGTGAGGTAGATTTACTGGACAAAAAGAACACAGTGACGGCTCTAAAGCCTGGAGAAGATCGGGCCATTCTTCTGGGTCTTGGAATGATCCTCTGCTCAATCATGATGTACTTTGTCCTGGGGATCACTATCCTACGCTCCTATGCAGACAGGTACAGACTCAGTGCTAGAACTGTCTCCTTTACACCAGACAAAAACATGTTTTATTCATCAGATGTTCTTGTTGACAAGCTGCTTCTGTGTTCTATCATCCTGAAAATTGCTACATTTTATGAAACCTGATTTTCAGAAACAAATTACACCCCAAGCTGAGTTGATTTCAGACCATCAGACCCCCAAAGTCCTTTTTGTGCATTAAACTGGATCTTTGTTTGTCAACACAGTGTGTGGACAGAAGAGGCTGTGTGCGTTGTCCTCAACTCCACGGTCACAGCAGACGTGAACTGCTCCTACAATTGCGGGTCAGACTGCTGGAGAGTCTCCAAATACCCCTGTCTACAGGTCTATGTGAGCGTCAATAACACGGGCCGTGTCAGCCGTTTATCTCACAATGAAGACACCCAGGACACCGGCTCTGAAGTGAGTACTGGGCCAGAGGGAAAATATGAGGAATTACTGAGCCGTATCAAATGTTGACAGTGGCTGTCAGATGTTGGCCTGGTTATAGCCGTACTCTGCTCCCAGTTCAGAAAATGTTAGCTGATAGGATTTGGAATGTTTCCTGGTCAAGCTGAACGATGATAAATGAAGGACAATGTGTTCAGTGAAAATGTGAAATACAATACACTTAACCCACCCCCATTACTAAAATAAAAGTATGGCCAAATTATTGTCCTCTGGATGATTCAGTGTTGCTCAACCCTGTCCTTGCAGTGTTTCTATGTGCCCAGGTGCCAGAAGGACAACGTGGCCATTCACGCCGCGATTATAAATATCTCAGAGCACCTGAAGACGATCCAGCGAATCCCCTGTTACTATGACCCCAGCAATCAGCAGGACGCCGTTCTCCTGACCCGGGTGTACGACCACGGTTTTGTCTTTCACGCGCTGCTCTGGCCCTCGTGCATGCTCACAGGAGGAACCCTCATCATCGTGATGGTGAAGCTCACACAGTATCTCTCCAGACTGTGCGAAGAGATAGGGAAGATCAAGAGGTGAAACGTACGGCAGCTGTGAGCGCTGAGCACACGGCATTGGTGTGATGATGGACGTGGTATGACAGAGGTTGCTGGAAGTCAACAGCCTTATTGTGACCTCTTGCAAACCTTCTTTTTTGGCAAAGACATTTGGAACAGCTGACTTTCCCCTCTGAGGACGTTTGCAAAAGTGGACTGAATGTTCTAAAGACACGTGTAACTAACATTTATTATAGTTAGAGAGAAACCAGTCTATGTGCGGATTTAGTTTAATGTTTACATTGTAAATGATTCAGAGTTGAATTGTTCAGGTTTACTACACTTTTAATCTTACTAGGGAGTATTATGAGCATGTGGTTGATTCGCTTGATTTGAATGCTACTGTTTCAAAAACATGGGCTGTTTTCTGACAGTAATATTTTTTCCATTTTATACTCACTATTCCAGTGACCAGTCACTTTGTAGCAGGATATTATGAGGCTAGCTCTGTATCTAGTGCTCTGTTATTCAACACACAGCCTGATATCTTCGAATACATATTCTTTAAAAATGAATCCAACTCAGATCTTATGCTTGCAACCAACTAATACTTCTAATCTCAGGACACCTCAATAGAAATAGTTCTTTAATGATCCCTTTGAGATGATTTAACAGTGGCTCTGTTCTAATATGATTTTTTACAGTCACACATTGTGACTCTGCAGCTGTTAAATTACCCTTATTCTGCCCAGGACATTTGTGAACTATTCAACACAGAAAATGCACCTCTGAGAGGCTGATATTCAGAAATATTAAACATAAGAAAGTGCTTAGAATTTGCAGGTTCATTATAACACAGAGGGAAAGATGCAACTACAGATTAGCTGCACCATGGTCTTAAAATGATCTTGACAATAATGTGCATTCATGACCACTGAGCAACAGCCATTAACACCTACAATATTGGTAACCACTGACCTCTGTTCAGATGTATATAGGTGCAAAATAGTTGAATAATATGAAGATAATTAAAGAGCCATAACCTGTGAAGCTGTTTAGTTTGTGTTCTGGTGGTTATTGATACAGGCTTAGTTGTAAGTTATGTTATAATGCCTCTTTATACAACATCTCCTCTGCCACTGAGACAGGAAACGCTTGCGTTCCTGTATCCATCCCCTCATCCCACTCCGCGCTGATCAGATAGCTTATGGATGTTTTCTGTGGGCTGACCTACCGACCCAGCCAGACATCCCATTGCATACTGGGTTGTGACAACAGTCGCACATCAAGTGTCATGACCCGATGAAAACATTTCTTACGGCTGTTGCAGGCCTGGAACTCTATCCATTGTTGTTTTCAGGAAGGGATTTTGTGTCAGGTATTATCGAAGAAATACCACAAATGATTTCTATTTATTACACACAAGCCAACGTGTTTTGTTTAATTCTCACATTTGCTTTGCTAGAATCATTATTTCTATTTGCAAACAGAAGAACTGTGTGTTTTCCCTGTGCTCTTTGGTGCCATTTAGCAGAAACACTTAGAGCAGTTTCCGTGGATTCCCCAGTCATCCCGTGACAAACTCCTTCTCACAGCTGTGTGTGGGAGGCGCAGCGCGACGATGAGCCCGCCGCCAGCCTTCGAGCAGCCAGGCTAACTGTGGAGCTAGCGAGCTACCGATCTCTGCCGCTTGTTTTCGAGACAGCACGATGAGGATCCTCGCCGACTGCGGTGGAGTTTGTGCTTACTGCTTACCACAACAAGCCGACAACACCACCCGGAGCTAGGCGCGTCTTTGCGGCACTGAAGCGAGCCCGTCCCGACCTCTCACTGTCATTGTGTGGATGGACTGACGCTAGAGCTCTCACCGCTGGTTGAGCTTCCACAGCGGGCACGGATGGGATTTGGTCGGCTAACGTTAGCCGCTGCTAATGACTGTGCTGGCTGACTAGCTTCGCGGCTAACCGGTTGGCGTTTGTTGTCTGTCATAGGTAACATTTTATTTGTTTTTTCTTCTATGTGTTGTTATGTGTTTTACTGTGGATCTTAATACCTGCCCAGTTGCTGCTTGGACGGACGGCGGGGTCGAAACCCTCTTGCCGTAGTATCCTCAAACTAACATTAGCTCGTGTGTGAATCCAGCTTTTCTTACTGCAAATGACATTGATCTGCTATTCAACTTAGCTAGTTAGTTAGCTAACGAACAACAACAACAACCTCGAGCCGCCGATAAGCACCACAACCGAAACTAGCAGCGGAGACTGACAACTGAAGGCTAAAAGCTAAGCCATAGCGGCGTTAGCCGCATTATGTTAGCTAACAAGTTTGTTTACATGGCTCGATGAAGTCCTTTCATTCCCTGTCACTCGGCATTTGTCTGTTCGTACCACTTAGCATTATTCAGCTAGTTTACGCCTTACTCGTTAGCCAAAACAATTATTTTGACTTCTAGTGTTAGTTCGACAGCGGTGGTGCCCTTATAACAACTAATAGTATAAAGCATAGTTCTTGTTAGCTTCAGAGCACCTTCAATGTTACATAATGACAATGTCCAGTGTGGCGCGTTCAGAGACGCAAAAACAATATACAGTTGTCTTCTTGGCATTCTCCTGGTTACATAATTTCATAAAACGTGGCAAAACAACTTGGGATACATTCTGGGGTGTGTATGTTCACTCTACTGTTACGGAACAAATATTTACTACAAACACTTTCTGTTCGTTGTAAACAGGCCACTGTTTCTTATTCCACGCTCGTGTTTCCTTCTTTCTCACAGTTGGTTGACGGCGCTCATCTGATAATTCCCAGGCTCTGAAAAGAGCGGATTTGCTGGCACCGCCATGCCTCCCAGGCCTTCATCAGGGGAACTATGGGGGATGCACTTGATGCCTCCCAGCATCCAAGTGGAGTGTCTTCTGCCAAATGGCATGATTCTGACGTTGGAGTGTCTCCGGGAGGCCACACTGATCACAGTCAAGCATGAGCTTTTCAAAGAGGCGAGGAAGTACCCTCTTTACCATCTGCTGCAGGAGGAGAGCTCCTACATTTTTGTCAGTGTCACACAGGAGGCAGAGCGGGAGGAGTTTTACGACGAGACCAGGAGGTTGTGTGATCTTAGGCTCTTCCAGGCTTTCCTCAAAGTTATTGAACCAGTAGGCAACAGAGAAGAGAAAATTCTCAATAGAGAGATAGGTATGAGTCTTGATTTATTGTACTTAATGTATCACAAAACACCCTATGCTGTATACTATTATGTACCATAACAGCCAGTGGCTCTGGCAATGTCCGCAGTGAGGAGGATTTACATAATACTATCGGCTTTAACTGATCACTGTATATGCTGTATTAGGAGCAGAACGCCATAAATATTTCATGTAATGAAAATGTATGTAAACATTTAACACTCACAGAACCTGGAACAAGTTTTTGTAATTAACTTTCTCTTGAAGGTTTTGCTATCGGGATGCCTATATGTGAGTTTGATTTGGTGAAAGACCCAGAAGTTCAGGATTTCCGAAGGAACATTATAAATGTTTGCAAAGAGGCAGTGGACCTCAGAGACAGTAATGGACCCCACAGCAGAGCTTTGTATGTCTACCCACCTAATGTAGAATCATCTGTGGAGCTTCCCAGGCACATCTATAACAGGCTAGATAAAGGTAAGGACATAACTTTCCGTTCTGGGAAGCAAAGTCTGCTGCCACGAAACCGTGTATCCACAAAGATTGTCATTACTCTCTATTAGCACATTCTCTGTTAACGTGCTCTCCTGTTTTCTTTCTCAAAGGTCAAATTATAGTTGTCATTTGGGTTATTGTGTCACCCAGCAATGACAAACAGAAGTATACTCTGAAGATCAACCATGACTATGTGCCTGAGCAGGTGATTGCAGAAGCCATCCGAAAGAAGACACGCAGCATGTTGCTCTCCCAGGAGCAGTTAAAGATGTGCGTACAGGAGTATCAGGGAAAATACATCCTTAAAGTCTGTGGCTGTGATGAGTACTTACTGGAGAAATACCCTCTAAGTCAGTACAAGGTAATCTGATCTGAAAATAAGCTGTTGTACTTGCAGTGTACTCACATTTCACATCCAATTATTATATAATTGCCTAATCTAATAGATGAAAGGTTATGAAGAGACCTGAATTATCACCCTAGATAAGAACAAAGTGCTTAATGTTGCAGGTTTTCTTACAGTCCAGTGATTATTATAGTATTGTATGTATTTAAATTGTTCTCAACAGTATGTGCGCAGCTGTATCATGCTGGGAAGGATGCCCAACTTGATGCTGATGTCAAAAGACAGCCTGTATACCCAGCTACCCATAGACAACTTCACCATGCCGTCGTACGCGAGGCGGATATCCACAGCAACACCGTACATGAATGGAGAAACTGCCACCAAGCCCCTATGGACGATCAATGGAACACTGAGGATCAGGATACTGTGTGCCACCTATGTCAATGTCAACATCAGAGACATTGACAAGGTACAGATTCTCTACACAAGGATGTTGCTGTGTATCACTTGATTTCATTGGGCTAAACGTAATAGTGACTGCAATGTCACATGTTGAACACGTTTACGTTATCTGAAGATGCTGCCCGTCTGTCTTGTGAAATGAGGTGAACGTTGTCACTCTGGATCGGCATATAAATCTGTTGTTCTTGGGGCTGCTCTAGATCTATGTCAGGACTGGAATATACCACGGTGGAGAGCAGTTGTGTGACAATGTCAACACCCAGCGTGTGCCCTGTTCCAACCCCAGGTAACGGCCGACGAACGATAGGGACTTCACTCAGCCTTGCAGCAGTAATGGTAATAATGATGGTTGTTTTCTTGTTTATTCTAGGTGGAATGAGTGGCTCAACTACGACATGTACATTCCAGACATTCCCCGTGCTGCACGACTCTGCCTCTCCATCTGTTCTGTGAAAGGGAGGAAGGGAGCTAAAGAGGTTAGTTAAATACAAACATGTTACATTACAGATAGTAGGTATAAAATTCAACAGTGGGTTTTGAAAACCCAGTGATTATCGGTCTTTGTGTTGACACAAGTCCATCTCTAATTAGACTTCCAGTCTGCCATTAACAGTAAATTTGATGACCCGGTGTTCAATAAGAGCCAACATATACAGTTTTTTGTTAATTCCCTAAGTCCGAGCCGTTGGTTAATATAACGCTGTGAAATAAACAACCTTCCTGTGCACTGCACCTGTGTTCATAGCCATGAGCACCTGTTTAATTATTTCGTATGCATCATCTTGCTGGTATTTTCCTGTAGGAGCACTGTCCTCTTGCCTGGGGCAACATCAACCTGTTTGACTACACCCACACACTAGTGGCAGGGAAGATGGCCCTCAATCTATGGCCTGTCCCACATGGCCTGGAAGACCTGCTCAATCCGATCGGTGTCACAGGCTCTAACCCCAACAAGGTAAACACTGGAGGTGTCATAATGTTCACTCACTATACTCACAGTAGGGTGTTTCATTCTTCTTTTCAGAATAAATATGGCCAGATTTAAATCTCATTAAAAAGCAGTGCTGTTCAGTGTTGTTCACTAGCACTCACTGTTGGAAATATGAAAAATAAGCAGGCTATCAAGGCAGATTTGTGGGATTTTTCAAAATATTAGCAAGTCATACTAACATGACAGTGGCATCAACTTGATGTATTTTTCTTTTGTCAGCTGCTGACCTCTAAGCCTCATGACCCAGTTTGTAACTGAGCTAATGACAA
This sequence comes from Macropodus opercularis, assembly GCA_030770545.1. Classification (NCBI taxonomy): domain Eukaryota; kingdom Metazoa; phylum Chordata; class Actinopteri; order Anabantiformes; family Osphronemidae; genus Macropodus; species Macropodus opercularis. The sequence goes on from CM061105.1 coordinate 7,288,722, forward strand.
CCTTAAGATTTTCAGAGCTGGATTTAAGCCACCTCGTTCTAAGCAACCAAGCCTCTTACGCCACTTAATTAAATACTCATTGACACATGTTTTTTCAACATAAACACCTTGAATGACCTTTCCTCGTGTTCTCAACATGCAGGAAACTCCTTGTCTTGAACTGGAGTTTGACCACTTCAGTTGCCCTGTCAAGTTTCCTGATATGACCACCATAGAGGACCACGCAAACTGGAATATATCCAGAGAGCTTGGCTTTAATTACTGCCACACTGGTTTGGTAAGAGAACATTTGTTTTTTTTTTATTACCTGGTTTGCTACACATTATCAAATAAATGTGGACATAAAATTTCCCTCATATATGTCACTTATACCACAGTGTAGCAAGTAATTTACCTGTCACAACTTTATTCAAACAATTGGCTTCAGTCTGCGTGTTATGTGATATCATAGAGTAACAGACTGGCGCGTGACAACCCTCTGACTGACACTGACAACGAGCAGCTTCGGCAGGTGTGTAACAGAGACCCGCTGTCTGAAATCACTGAGCAGGAGAAAGACTTTCTGTGGAGACACAGGTAACGCATGCACGCTTTGTGGAGTTTATGAGGGTGTGTGAGTGGTCTACGCCACGTTTTACACAAAAGCAGTCGTGCCATCGTATGGTGGTTTGTTGCCGTCCTCATGTCATAAAACGAACATTTCAAACTGCTTTAGACAAGACTGTGTCAACCTGCCAGAGATCCTTCCCAAGATCCTTCTGGCTGTGAAATGGAACTCTAGAGATGAGGTTGCACAGGTAAGCTCAGGTTTCTGCTGCTCCATGAGGTAATGGATATGTACTTAATGAACTTGTTATACTAATGCTTGGGGGGTTGTAACATTGTAAGACTGAATATGCATATGTGTATGAGTGTGCATTTGTTTTTCGTTTCAGATGTATTGCCTTCTAAAGGACTGGCCTGCTATCAAGCCAGAACAAGCCATGGAGTTGCTGGATTGCAACTTCCCTGATCCAATGATCAGAGAGTTTGCCGTGAAGTGCCTTGAGAAATATCTAACCGACGACAAACTCTCACAGTACCTCATTCAACTGGTTCAGGTGTGTTGCATTCGCTATAAATGAAAGTGAAGGATACTGGTACCCTTTGTCATCATGGGAAGTTTTTCTATTAGATGTTTTTTTAATGGTATCTGTTTTTTTGTGTGTCTTTGCTCAGGTTCTAAAGTATGAGCAGTACCTTGATAACCCACTTGCACGCTTCCTGCTGAAAAAAGCATTAACCAATCAGAGGATAGGACATTTCTTCTTCTGGCATTTAAAGTGAGTTAATTTTAAAAGGTCTTCTCTTGAGAATCTGGAGCTGTTTTCATGTGGCTAGAAAGGTTAAGTTGTTTGAATGTCACATAAGTGTCTGGTCCTGAATCCTGTTAAATTTAAGAAGATTCTAGGAAAACAAGTTGATGTCAGTCAGTTTTGGGATACTGTCTGTGTCTTTGTAGCTATAGAGGCGAGTGGGACACAATTGTCTTAGTCTGTCTTGCTTTCTTGTACTCAGGTCTGAGATGCACAACAAGACAGTGAGCCAGCGGTTTGGGCTGCTGCTGGAGTCGTACTGCCGGGCCTGTGGCATGTATCTGAAGCACCTTAGCAGACAGGTGGAGGCCATGGAGAAACTCATTAATCTCACTGACCTTCTCAAGCAGGAGAAGAAAGATGAGGCGCAGAAGGTAACAGCCGGCAGCTGTTATTTGTGATCTACTGACTCGTTAAACTTAATCTTGACAACATCTGGACCAATCTGGGTCAAAACAAATGAGTGGAAAGCAGTGAGTTTGCAACAAAATACATTTCAGGATAACACACCCTTAAAAAGGGGCAGTATTTAACGAAGGCTATTGCAGGACACACAGTTGCAAGAAAAAGTATATGAACCCTTTGGGATTATTGGTCATAAAATGTGTTCTGATCTTCATCTAAGTCACTAATAGAAATAGAATAGAAAAAACATCTGCTTAAACTAATACAGAACCCACACATTATATGTTTTCATGTTTTTATTGAACATAACATGTAAACCGTCACAGTGAAAGGACCAATTTATGCAGAAATCCATGTAATCCCAAAGGGTTCACACACTTTTTCTTGCAACAGTATTAAAAGCCTCTTTGTTGTTAATGTAAGTAAACACTTCAGATGTTTCACATTTCAAGCTTGCTGAAAAGGTAAATCTGTAACCCCACCTGAACTGAAGACAGGAAGGAAGTGTTATATTAACACAAGATGCTGTAAAAGCAAATTTCACACTAAAACAGAGACATATCTTACATATCTTACAAAATTTGAAAAGGCGTTTAGATGGCTCACTAACAAGCTGAGTAAAATAAGTAACTTTAAATCAAACGTTTTACTCTTGACTAAACTAAACATTGAATCTTTCTCTACAAGCTAATCTAAAACAGCTAGTTATCTCGGTAGCTAGTGGACAGACCCAGCATCTCAACATTATTAGTATGTCCAGGTCCAGTGTGTCCACCAGGGGGGCATATTGCTTCTCCAAGCTCCCGTTGTAGCAGCGTTACATCACCATAAGAGGTTAATAATTTTGCTGAAGAAAACCAGCAGTACTTGTCTGTACTTACCGCTTATTTGCCAGACTGACCTACTCCTCCAGGGTTATTAATAATTGATACATTTATTTATTTCTTCTCTCTTCTAGGTTCAAATGAAATTTCTGGTGGAGCAGATGAGAAGGCCTGACTACATGGATGCACTGCAAAGCTTCACCTCCCCACTGAATCCAGCACACCAGCTGGGAAACCTCCGGTACATCAGCACTCTTATCTAACGCCTATCAACCCTTTCTTTTCAAAGGCTTGGCATTTATCAAATCATTTGGAGATGCGTTTTTTGATTTCATCTTCAGTTTGGCATTTTCTTTTATGTAACACAATCCTTAACACGTTTAAGTTATCTGAAGATGCTGCCCTTCTCTGAGAGGTGAACGTTGTCAGATGTTGTGTGTGCGCGGATAATGTACCAGAGACATTATTTACTCTGTGCTATGGAGACACGGTCAGATTTTATGATAAACTCAGTAACGAGCATTGCTGTGTCTGTTTTAGCCTAGAGGAATGCAGGATGATGTCATCAGCCAAAAGACCTCTATGGCTTAACTGGGAAAACCCAGATATGATGTCGGAGCTGCTCTTTCAGAACAACGAAATCATCTTTAAAAATGGAGACGGTACGTTTTTACTGTGATTTCCCCTTGAGACAAACTGCTCGCGCTAAATATGCGTCATAATTCAGCCGAAGACCGTAGGAAATTTCGTGGAACACAAACACAACCCAATCTCTGCTTCTTACACGGAGTTCAGGAAGAACAAATCACATTATCACACGTTTGTGGAGCTGCCTGAGCATCACACAGCTGTGCAACCGCGCCAAACTGAATTTGACAGTTCTGCTCCACTGTGTTGATCAAAGCACAGCAAAGCAGCTAATGTTCACCCCGCTGTCATCCACCCTGTCTCTCTCTACTTCTCCAGATCTGAGGCAGGATATGCTGACACTGCAAATCATTAGGATAATGGAGAACATCTGGCAAAACCAAGGGCTTGATCTCAGGTAGGCTCCTCATTTCACCTTGACAGCAAAGATGCAGGTACATGTTAACAATGGCTGGACCTTTTATGTTATGCCGAGTGCAGGTGAATTGCTTATGCGACTTTTGTCCTAATTTTTTCTGCCTATTGTTATGTTTTCTGACTTCCTTTTTTCCACAGGATGCTGCCCTACGGTTGTCTGTCAATTGGTGACTGTGTAGGTTTGATTGAAGTGGTGAGGAACTCTCACACGATCATGCAGATCCAGTGTAAAGGAGGCCTGAAGGGGGCGCTGCAGTTTAACAGCCACACGCTGCATCAGTGGCTCAAGGATAAGAACAAGGGAGAGATGTGAGTGACAGAAGCAGTGATTTATACAGATGTTCTCTGCTCGTAGTAAAGGTGTTGTTAGTGTTCATATCAAGACAAATAGGAAATGAATTTCAAACTGCTTCTTCTTTGGTAATACTCTGGATTTTTTGGATCCTGGCTAGGACTAAAGTCATTTCCATTTGTTTGATTTGACAGGTATGACCAGGCCATAGATCTGTTCACACGGTCGTGCGCAGGCTACTGTGTAGCCACATTTATCCTGGGCATAGGAGACCGGCACAATAGCAACATTATGGTCAAAGATGATGGACAGGTAGTTATTACATTTTGACATCTTTTATATCTCATGTTTATTTCTTTAATCATATTTCTTTTGTAACTTGTACTTTTACAGCTGTTTCACATAGATTTCGGCCATTTCCTTGACCACAAAAAGAAGAAGTTCGGGTACAAGAGAGAGCGCGTGCCCTTCGTGCTTACACAGGACTTCTTGATTGTGATTAGCAAAGGAACTCAAGAGTGCACCAAAACTAGAGAGTTTGAAAGGTAGGACAATGTTTAGATTGGGCAAAGTAAAAGGATGAGTTATCACTAACCAGGCCAACAGAAAGCAGGGACGTGCTAGTTTGTCTTGTCTTTGTGTATCTAATTCCCTGCACGCTTTCCCATGTTCTGCCTACACCACTCAGGTTTCAGGAGATGTGTTACAAGGCATACCTAGCAATCAGGCAGCATGCCAACCTCTTCATCAACCTCTTCTCCATGATGCTGGGCTCAGGGATGCCAGAGTTGCAGTCCTTCGATGACATTGCTTACATCAGAAAGACCCTGGCCCTTGACAAGTCGGAGCAGGAGGCCCTCGACTACTTCATGAAGCAGATGAACGACGCTCATCATGGAGGGTGGACTACCAAGATGGACTGGATCTTCCACACAATCCGCCAGCACACTATGAACTGAGATGGACTGTGGCGACAACAGCACACTAAAAACCAAAAGAGTAGTGAGAATCCAACGAGGTATTTACTCTTAACACACTAAAGCCTGGTCAATACACACGCCGGCGGGTGACTTTGCAACATTGCCTCCCAGTGTACTGCGACATCAGGGAGCTCAGCAGGGCCTTTTTCTTGGATGTAATGTCTAAGCACTTCTGTTTTTACAGGAGTCTGAATTTCATCTCCATGCACACTGCAGAAGCCAGGGTGGAATTCATATTTCATGTTTCATCTGTCTTATCCATAGGAACTAAACAAGTCTAATGGACCTTGACTATGTTAGTCTTCTGTCTATGGACAAGTGTCTGTCTGTATTATTTCTATAAATCCTTTCAGTAAACCTGCAACCATTAGCATTAAGCACGAATCATTACGGCGGGATACTACGAGCACAGCTGTTTTAGTTTTGAATGACACACCGACATTAACGACATTAGTCCCACTACCTGTTCCGAACGAATGAAGACAGGGGAGTCGGGCGACAGCAACAGGCCTTCTGAAATACAGCGAAACAGAAAATCTTGTCTCCTCTTATAATCATAGAAACAGTCATTACACACTAAAAGTACAAGACTGACAGAGGATACAACGTGGAAAACGCAGCTGAAATAACAACTTATTTGTAGCCTAAAGGAGACATGTCCTTATTTTAGAAATCATGTCACACCATATAACTCACCTTTGTACAGCTTTGTATCCATCGACCTTTATGCATTTAGTGCACATATTCCTTTTTGATCCTATTTCCTACTGAGCCAAAGCACTACACATGTAACCCCACTACTCAGCAGTCTTATTGGGGAAAAAAGTCACTCTTATTCCAAATGTCACGTGTCCTCAAAGCAACGATCTGTGCAGTTTTTGTTTTGTTCTGTCTATCAGTATTATTCTGTCTCGAATGTTTCACACAATTGGAGCACTACACAAAACCTTTCGAAGTGGCTGCGGCCAGGTGTGCAACCTGTAAAGAACTGGTTATTTGTCTGAGAAAGACAAGAAACGAAGAAAGTGATGCGCAACGTTCCTTGTGTGTGCAGTGCTGTTACACTATGCAAGTTGTGATCATAATAGGTACTGTACTGTATACTGCAGGTCTCAGAGTAAGGAGGAGAGAGGAACAGATCTCCCCTGACTTGCTCACACAGAAGAGCTGTTGGAACTTAAACACAGTACAGGCAGAAGAAACAACGCACAGTGCAACACTGTCGTCTACTTTCCTTGTAGAAATAAGTGAGAAATATCCTTGGACGCTGCATTTTTCCTCGGCTAACCATGTCCATATGTGGAGGCCCAAAACAAGCTGTCTAAGATTTTACAGGTGTTTTGCTTCTGACGGATAATTTTAAACAGACCCTCTTCTCACTTATGCCACTTATGGCCTGAAATCATACTGTTTAAGTAACAAGAAGTAATCGAAGTGAATTTAAAAACGGCTACAGTGTCTTCTTCCCTAGTCTTTCCTTTACTTGTCACCCTTTTGTGGGAGAGAATAGTCTTTGCAGGTTTACCCAAAGCACAGGCACATGTAAGGGGTCAGTAAAGGCTCTAGCTTTACCAAGTGAGACAACAGCGTGGTTTCCAGAAACACTCGAGTCTGTGTGAAAGTCCAGTTTTTGTTCATGCACCTGCTCAGGAAACCGATCCCTATGAAATGCATGTGCTTCTGTACAGGCTACAGAGCTGTGGGCGGGACCCAACCTGAGAGAACTAGATCCCAGATACTTAATGGTAAAAAGAAATCGACAGTTAATGATATTATTTCACCTTTTGTACTTGTTATGGTTGCTGTTTCTCATGCTGTATTATGCATGAGGTCCTTGAATATCTACGTGTTTTTTGTTTTTTTTGTTTGTTTGACCTGATGTTGTTTACTTGAATTTCGTGGATAAAAATGAATTTGTTACGTGTTTGAGGTACAACAGAGTCACAATGAAGGTAACAGAATCTGCTACTGCTACTACATGTGCAAATGCTTTCCTTGAATATTTACAGAGGTAATATATTTTTGTATTTTTAAAAAATGTAAGCAAGCTCATATAAGTAAGTGCTAACCAAAAAAAAAAACAAAAAAAACAAACAAAGAGGAATCGTGCATAACATTCACCATCCTCATATGAACCCAGTAGACAGCTTCTAGTTGTTGAAACGCAGAGGTGAATTGTTGAATGAAGGACAAGGACTTGATGCTGTTGTCTGAGAACAGATTTTTTTGAGTGGAAGTCAGTAAGCACAATAAGGAAGAAGTAGCTTATCCTGCATGTTAAACCACATTCAGTCAGTTGTCTGTCCATCTGTAAATATCATAAAAACCTTTCCAATACTTGCTTTAATCATCCTCATATGACCATGTCGGATAAGAAACTGTATCCATTCATTTATTATACTGTTGAATAAAAAACATTTCTCCCTTTCACATTATCAGGCTTTTTATTACAATGTTTACTTCGGTAAAAATGTGTAATATACAAGGGTCTCATAAACGTTTAATCAAAGAGGCTCCCATTATTGATCAAGGCTTTCATTGGATTCTAAATCTTTCCACAGCAAACTACATTAAACACTGCACTTGTTTCTGGGCCAACAAATATGATTAATTTATAAATATAAAATAGTCCAAAATCCTTCTGAACATTAATTAATCAAACTTGTTAGTAAAAAACAAAAAAGACCTTGAAACTATTAAAGATGCTTTTAGACTAATCGTTAGTCTTAGGAACTGACTACAATAACTTCATTTTATACACGTGTTTATTAAATGTTTAACAAATGTATTAAAATAGTGTTTCTTCAAAAGCAGGTTTTTATTCTTGGCAAGTCAAGTGTATTGGAAATGAGCTTCAATGTATTTATGTTTTATTGGTGCGCGTGTGTTGGTAAGATCTTAAATAATTAGCTCTAAATCGACTTAAAAGCTTCAGAGATATATTAGATAAAATGTATGTATCTATAAATGATGAAGTGCTTATGATGCTAAATGTGGAAAATGTGAAGTGTTTGAACTGGGCTTTGAAACATTTATGACTTCTATCGATAATGTAACAAACACAATATGATGCCTGTTACCACATGTCGCTCAATTTCAGAGATATGTCTGCTACTGCAGTGAGCCTTTGGTGTGTGTACCTGTACGAGACGCACGGTATGTTTGGCACACGCTGCTCGGTGTCAGGAGGGCGACTGGGCGCTGCGGAGGAGCCTGTACAGCTTACCCTGGCTGTATCTTAGTGGCAGCCTGTTCCCTGCAGCCTCACTGGACATCTCCGCGGACAGATGGGCTAAACACTGCGTCAGCTTCACGAGGCCCACGAGCAGCGCTCCACCACCCAGCGTCAGACAGGGCCAGAGCAGGGACAGCAGGGACGTCCTCAAAGTGTACTTTTTGCTGAGGATGACGTCGCTGGGGAACCTTGCGCGGTCGGTGAAGCACGACGAGGTGTTCCCCCGCTGATTGTCCAGGAATTGTTTTACTCTTTGGACTTCATCTTGAAGATCAGTACTCTCCATCCGACATTTAGGTATGTAGAAACACTGGGAAAGGAAGGGAGGATATGATTCAAGTGTAATTTTGATCAAGTGAACAGCTTGTTACAATTGGCAGCACTGATTGCAATCAGTGGAACAAGCTTCCAAGATTTTTTTTTTTCAGCTTTTGTCTGTAAGAAATTTCCAGACCTTCTATCCTCTATTTGCTGAGTGTACTGCAAAATCTCTAAATGGAGCAGAAGTGCAGCGAACATCTAATAATGTACGCTGGCTTATTAAAAGGGGCTCAGGAATCAGAGTGCAGCAGGTTTTCCATCCTGTCAGCTAGTTCAGCACACGTTTTTGCCTTCACCTATTTCCCAGGTGTTTTATCAAGTCCCTGCTTATATGGCTAAACTAAAAAGCCTGGACTCTGAGAACTGGGAGCAACGTTACGATCTGCTAAACCGAATGTGTTACGCTTTACTTAATCCACTCCTCCTGGGCCCTGACTACGTTGCGGTGGTTCCTCCTTGACCGTCGACGAAGCTGCAGATCCAAACCTGGGGCTCGCGGAGCTGGAAGGTAAAATGGGAAAAAGTTGGAATGCAGCGCCACACATCCCTACCTTGGGAGTGGCCAGGACAGACTCTTCGTCAAAGTGCAGGAAAGCACTTTGATTGGCGTCTACAAGCTGAACGGTGGCCCTGAGACACGGCACAGTGCTCACACCTCTGCAGTCCACCCAGTCCTTCAGGATGTCAGTCTGCAGCAGCACACAGCTGGTCCTCTCCTCCCAGTTACTGGAAAACACGAGCAACAAGTGTCCCCAGCTCCTGGCTCTCACATCCACACAAGTAAACAATGTGCGGTTTATATTTCACATTTACAACATTTCCATGTCTTTGTGTTCACGTTGATGAGCATTAAAACTGCTAAACACAGCACTGCCACCGTGAGAATTACATCACGCTGAAGTGTGTTTGTATAGCAAAGCACTTCAGGGGCAAATTACAGCCTCGCAGAGTGAGGCGACTGCAGTCTGTAATAACCAAATGAATATCAAGGTCTTCTTGGAAATCATATTTACTGTACGGTGTCACCACATGTAGAATAACGCACCTGTTAATATACGGCTTGACCACAGTCATCCCAACTACAAAGAACATAAGCACAGAGATGGCCATCATGGTGAAGCCCAGCAGGATGGCTCTGTCCTCCCCAACACTCATCACCGGCGTCTCGGTCCGAACCCGCTGTGCCTCATCCTCGTCCGCCCCTCGGCACCACTCTTGGTCCTGGGCTGCCCCTGGGTGGAGCACCTCCCTGTGGCTCAGAGACGTGGACACGGGCATTAAGACTGGGTTGGAGCTGCATGTTTAATCATTTGATGTAACAACAAACATTACATTTTTATCACGTCCTTTTCTTGAAGGTCATTATTCCTCTATGGAAATGAAGCTTTTAGATACCTGTAAATAAGAGTGTTTTCAGATTGTTGCTCACCTGAACATGCTTCTGTTCACATGTTCAAGCATTGTCGTCAGAGATTTAATGACGTCATTAGTGCAGCAGTTAAAAGGTTTGTTACCTAATTGATGCTAATTGAGCCTTTTCTCCACCTGTAAAAATCCTATATAAACAGTTTATTAACAAATACTCGTGTGTTGGCAGAGCATTGGAAATCAGAACGTGAAGCGTTTGAAGTGTTTGTCCTGAATAATGAACTCCCAGCAGTGCTTTTAAAGCCTCGCTGGTCGGCCCAGTTGATCGCCTTCTCTTACCGCGTCTGCCGCCGGCGAGCCCCCTGCAGGTTGATGTTAATGGGGATGTTGAACGACCTCCGGGGAGACGCCGTGTTCAAGATCATGATTTTAGCTCAGCCACCTCCTAGCCCAAAGTATGTTCAGCCACCTAACAAGGCTTTATCTGAAAGTCAGATTTCCTTGTGTCAACAGCTCAGGCATCGTCTCGAGCCTCCAACAGGCTCCAGTGCAGTGCACAGACTGCATGACTGGGCCAGCAGAGCGTTCGCCAGGGAGCTTCCTGTTGTTTACCAAGGCTCACAGGTGAGTGCAACAACACCTTCCGCCCTCGTGTGTGTTTCTATAGAAACCACCTCAGGAAAGGCAGGTAGGATGCTAATGGCCTCTCGGTGGGCCACCGAGGCTCAGCTGTTTGTCAGGGAAAACTGAATCCCTCCTACATTATCAACATTTTCCACAAAATAAAACCACATCATGACAGTTAAGACTCTGAATATGTGACCTATCAAGTCCTGGAACAGAACACACATTTACACACGGACTCAGACAGCTGTCCTGGGACCTCCCACTGCCTCCTGGTCTTACTGAGCTTGAAACCTCTAAATATGTGTGTTATTCATAAAAATCACATCTCATTTTTGTCTATAACATCAAATGCAGGTATTAACTTGGTGACACTGTTATGTCAACCATCGTAGCAGACAGAAGCAGCCATTAACAGACAGCGTTAATCCTACTGTGAATGTTTGTGTCGCTTTTATTTTGGGAAATGTAAGTAATCATGGTTTATCGGATCTGTTTTATTACCTGTGGGCCTTCATGACGGTATATGATTTACTGTATTTGTCAACAGCCAAATGGAGTTATTAAATAAAAGTTATTCATATCCACCACCGACAGTAGTGGCCTTGGAATAGTTTTTCACGAGGCTGTAGGAGAATCAGCAGCTTCAGGTGAAACAGGAGAAAACAGGATTAAAAATGTATAAAGCTCAGTGTACTTCAGTTCACCTGGTAACTCGAGACACTGCCTCGACCGCGAGTCTCCGTGTGGCGCTGCGCTCAAACAGAATTTCATCTGTAACGTAAAAGCCTGATGGAGACGGACGGCGGCCGCGTTTTCAGACTGGACTGAGACACTGACTCTGGTTCCTTCCTGGGGTCCGGTCTCGTCCCTGCTCAGCTCCATTTTCTGTTTCTAGAAGGTCTGAACAGTGGTGGGACTCATTCTTCTGATTATTGAGGTCAGCCGTTGTAATTGGTCGCACGGTGTCTTCATTTATCTGATTTTAGCTCTGAACAACATTTCTGAACAAGATGTGCAGACAGAGCTCGGCGTATAAAAGGCAGCAGGACTCTGAGCACGATGAATAATCACCAAAAGAGGAATCTAACGTTTTTCACCATTGGGCTGATATTTATGCTGAGCGGCATCGAGTATGGTAAGTTCATTATGACAGCTTTTCAGACGTGCAGACTGGAGATAATGGTCTCATTAGAGCAGACTGGAATAAAATGGGCCTGGCATTTGGCTGTATTCATACATCACAGAGAAAAAGGCATCTGATTAACTTCAAACATATTTTTGCGGGTATACAAGCTTGTCATTTACACATCTCCCTGCTTTTCTTCCACACTCCTCCTCCGTGTGTCGTGATGCTCTCAGCCGTCATCCTGCCCACAATATGGACTTATCTGCAGATTTTGGAGGCCCCTCCTTACTTCCTGGGTTTGGGTCTGTCTGCTTTCAGTCTGACTGCGCTGCTCACAGACCCGCTTTTTGGGTTCTGGTCAGACCGGAGCAAAACTACAAAATCCATCATTCTTTTCGCCAATTTGTTTGAGATTGCTGGTGAGTAGCCCGACCCTGACCTCTCACCCTCAGCTGCTGCACGAAATGGTTTATGTACTAGACCCTATGAACAGGATCTGTTGAGACATTTCAAAGCCATAGATGTGAATCCGCTGGTGGCAGAAGGACTTGGATGAAGCCATTCATTGTCTGAGCACCATGAACCAGTAGAGATATGTTATATTTTAGCTGCGGATGCGTGTTGGCAGCCAGGAATGATTTTCATTTGTATCTGTCCTCAGGTAACTTCCTGTATTTTATTGGATATTCAAAGTGGCTGTTGTTATGCAGTCGGCTCGTAGCAGGTGATGCACACAAACACACACACACGCACGTATGTGGTGACACAAACACCTTCAACAGCCTCTCATTGTGTCTGTGTTAAAAAACACTTTTAGCCTTAATGTTCTTTATTCGCGCGTAAGAAGCGATTGATTTATGAACCAGCAAGGCTTCCTCAGATCCTCTGCTTTCAGCTGATGCTGTTTCCCTCTCAGGCGTCGGTGCAGGAGCAGGCTCCTCCATCTTTGGTTTCCTGACCCGCAGCACTCGGCCAGAGGAGCGCTCCGGTGTCTTCGCCGCCGTCATGGCCTGTCGACAAGCCGGCCTGCTAGTCGGTCAGTTCCCTCCCCCCTCATCCTACCAGAGGCCGAGGTGTTGTTTCACCTCTGTGCTTCCTCAGCCTTCTGAGACATTTGGATTTTTTGATGTGTTTGACGCTCAGTTTCAGCTGTGAAAGGGAGACATTCACTGAAATCACTAAGTTGGAGGCTCCTGACTGCAGCATCCTGTTTTCATTCTCCCTCCTCTTTAAAGCGTTTCCTCCTGTCTCTCCAGGGCCGGCGTTCAACATGTTCCTGCGGCTGTGTGATTTCAAACTGGGGCCCTTTGCTGTGAACAAGTACACGTCTCCTGGGGTAAGAGCATTCAGATAATCAGTAATCTGAGGTTCTCCAAAAGCGCTATGAATACAGAAACAGTCTTCAGACACACTCACTCTGCATTCTACTCCTCTCCACGATCACCTATTTTATTTTTTTGTCTTTGTTCTTCGCTGAGTAAGAAGAATACAAAACACCTGCAGCTATACTCTGGCCTGTAAAAGCCTGTATCGATCGTTGCTTTATTCAGAGAGATCTCACGAGCCTCTCTGGATAAAGCACCTGTAGCACAGATACGTCTTAAATGAGACGTGACAAACCTCCTCCACACTTACTTCCACTTCTCCACATAATCTGACGCTGTGCATCGCTCTTAATTTCACTGTAGGGGTCCCCACCCTCCTCCATATCATCTCTACTGATACTTTTCTGACATCTTGTCAAGTTAAATTAGAAAATATTTCCGCTCCGTACTCTCAGATCTTCATGTGCCTGTTGTGGATGCTGCTCCAGTTCGTGGTCCTGGCTATGTACTGGGACGCTCCGCCCATCAGCCCAGAGGGAGGAGCAGTGGTGATGGAGATGAAACGGGAGCACGGCGATGAGGAGGAGGTGCCGCTGATGGGGTCTGACGAGGAGCTCGTGCACACGTACCGAGCTGTCAGCTCCAACCAATTGGAGACCTCGGCTTCATCGGAAATGCGGCCCATCGGCTGCTCCTCCGAGATGTCGAACCCCTTCAAAAACTTCAGTGCCAGCAGAGGTGAGCCAGTCCGTCAGACTGTCTGTCCAAAGCAATGATTTTCAGCTTCCCTCTGCCCTGTTTGCTGGGCTCAGGTAGGAAGAGGTGTCACTGCCAATGCACATGTTTCGTATCGGCTGCATTGATTTTCCAGCATGCTCACACACAGACACACAGTCATACCTGCAGTCTTTCCTTTCCCCGCGTCTCTCAGAGGAATTCTGCATGGCATGTCAGATCACATTGCTGTGTATGTGTCTGGTTTATGTCAGTGTGTGTGTGTATGATGTCAGGCATCCTGTTGGATTAGTGTCATGCTACGTTTACGTGGATGCAGGCAGTGATTGTGCCGCTATCGATTAACTTTCCTGTACTTTGTTAGTCGTCTTCCTCTCCGTGTTTGTGTTTTCCTGTCAACCCTTTAAATCGATTCTCTCACGCTTTGAAGATGTGGCAAAACGAATGGATAGCAGACTTGCCTCTTTATTGACAGGCTTGCTGTGGTTGACTTGTGGATGAAATGGAGACAGAATTGGTAATGTGGCCAACATTCTTCTTATTGATTGACTTTTTGTTTTGAAGAAAACCTACAACAGCACAAACTCGGGAGAAAGACTGGAGGTTGTCTGCAGCTCTGGCACATACTGTAGGAGGAGAGTGTCTTAGCCCTGACAGTGTGTGTCTGCTATTCACGCTTAAATTATTGAGCTTCTCCGAATTTTTTTGTGTATCTGTGAGGAACCTTTGAAACTCAGGCAGATCTTTTGAACTTTCTTTCATCAAATCTTTTTATTTCTGGCTGGGATCATGGATCAAAAAACAACAGTTTCTTTCCCTCAGTCTGTGATATTTCTCTCGCTTGATGTTGACTTGATGATAGAGGAAAGTAATTCTGTTTGTTTCCAAAGCATTCGGTCTGAACTGGGTCAGTATTTCAGCAGATGTACAAAACCCCCATTGTATTCCACTAAGCCTTTCAGTCATCATGCACACATCCATTCATACATTTCTATTTTATGCTTAATTTAGGCTTCACATCTTATCCTTGGGCTCGATTGAGACAAGTTCATATATTTTTAAGTTGAAAACTGCTAATACATGTTTAATTCTGGTTTTATTCAACATTTAAGCAACCTGTGGCCTTGAGACACTTTGGGCCCGTGTTCATGTCATTGTGTTTATAAATATAATACAAACTTACATTTACCTTAATAAGTGTCTGTAAATGCAGCAGTGTGCAAAAATGTTATGTGTAAATAATAAACAGAGAGAAGTGAATCACGGCAGATCACACACTGTGCTATCAAACCATTCCTTCAGCCATCTGGCACAAACATCCAAATTTAGCCGCGAGCCCAGATAATTTTTCCTCCTCTCCAAGTCCATAAGGGACATTTTGTTCCAGGAAAAGCTGGTATCAAAATTTGGAATTTATTAAAATGCGCTGTGATGTTCTGGATGTAAAAAAAAAAGAAGCAGCGCTCACTTATCTCTAAAAAAAAACAGGCAGCTTATTGGACCAGACAATAAACAAGAACAAGCAGCCAGGACGCTTTCAGTCGTAACATAACGTTTCGATAGTCCAGGCTCTTTCTTCTTTTGACTTTGTTTTTTAACTTAACTTAACTACGGCTGGGTTGGAACTTTCCCTCTAATGGTGCTCCCTGAGACTAATACATGCGCCCTCGCTTCCTCTTGGCATCTGTGGTTTTTAGAAATTCTCTCTGTCTTTCTCTCTGCAGAGTTTCTCAGAGAGGAGGTTGTTGTTCTCCTCACAGCTCAGTTCATCACTCTCTTCAATCAGACGGCGCTGGAGGTGAGAGCGACTACCACGGAAATGCATCAGCCTGAGTATCCACAGTGTCACGCTACTCCACCCAGGGTTTCATCATTATTCATCCTTCCTACCCAAGGATCTCAACTCAGAATAAAACTGATGTCATAATTGAGTTTAATTACTCTGTGTCCAGAATGTGAACGTGAGCAGACCTCAGTCATTAAACTGTGGTATCTGAATAGTTACGCATCTGGATTATGTCCCCATTTTAATATCAGATAATAATAATAATATTAGAACAGACTGTAACAGAGCTCTTCTCTTGTGCCTTTGGTGGGTTTAAAGCTGCTCATTTCAGTTGTAACAGAAATCTCCTCCTCTACCTCTGACTCCGATTTTGTACGTCTCACTGACCTTGCGAATATCTTTCTGAACATCCTCAGACCATGGTGACACCTATGACGCAGCGCTACTTTGGTTTCAGCGAGCTGGGTAACAGCCTGATGTACAGCCTGTGCGGCGTGGAGGTCATCCTGGGCTTCTTCTTCGTGCGCTGGCTGAGCGGGAAGGTGGCGGACCGTGCCGTGCTGGCCGCGGGCCTGGTCATCTGCTCCGTCGCCTGTATCTGGTGCCTCATCTTCCTCTGCAACCCCCGAGGTGCTGACCCGTCCGGGAAAAACGTGCAAACACACCTACAACACTAAACACACAGACGTTTTAAAAGGCGACTGTGAGCGCAGGGCGGCCATCCTGGGTCACACACTGTCCTCTGTGAATGATATCATTCAGGCTGTGGCAGAAGATCAAGCAGGCAAACTGAACATTCACGTTGGCCCACGTCTGCTTTAACCTGTCACGTTTATCGCTCTGATTACAAGTGACAGGTGTTGGAGCGGAGGAGAGACTGAGTACATATAATAGGATTACTCTAATCTAATTAAAGGAAAAATGCTATTTGTTAAAGCATAGCCCACATTTGTTTGCTATTTGTTACAGCTGCAGTTAAAACAACCAAACAAAGACATAAAACCTAAAAAGGCAGATGCACGAAGCAACAAACAGGACTCGTCAGGAAACACACGCGATTGGTTGAAAATTCATTTTGATTCTAAAAAGTCTGGACTTTCAGCTTATGCAGGAGCATCCAACAGTTTGAGTGGGCACACAATCACACAAACATGTGCGTGATGCAAAGCTGAAATCACACATAAATGTGGCGACTGCCAGCTTGGCAGCGGTTTCCTGTTCAGAGAGAGATATCGCTGGTGGTGCCAATGCATTTGTGGAAGAGGCTTAAAATCCAGGAGCTGAGGAACGGGGTGACTGAAGTACGATCAGTCACATACTCTGAGTCATTATCACTACATATTACCAATACAAGCAGAATTTAACATGTCTGCCAAATCTCAACTCTGACCCACAGGAGCCAGCGTATGTTACTTCTGCTTTGCTCCTGCAGGCGGCTATGGGTGGGAGCTGACTGCCTTCGTCGTCGGCGTGTTCCTGCAGCTGCTGGGACTTCCCTTCGTGGCCGTGTCTCAGGTGTCTCTCTTCTCCAAAGTCACTGCAGAGAAAACACAAGGTTGGCTCATTTCACACTGGCACCGCTCGCTTTATTCAACATGTTCAAACAACAGATTGCTGCTCAGCATATGCTACCTAAAGAACAAAGTTAATTACACTGTTGCAATTTGATGTTGGCAGATAAAACAAACAACCCACAATCCTTTGTTATGCGTCTCCTAAAGGATTCAGCCAAGGTGTCAGACGCTCAGTTGGAGGCCTTGCCACCATTTTGGGTCCTCTGTGGGCCGGAGGGCTGACCACTAATTTGTACATAATGCTGGGCATGATGCTGGCTCTTCTCTTAATGATAACAGTAAGTGGAACAAGGAAGCGACGTCTCTCCACCCTGTGATAAATGTAACGATATAGCAGGTTGATTAGTGAGCTTCAGAGAAGCAGAGCAGCTGGTGGTACAGTACGTTTGGACAGAGCCAGGTTGTCCAGTCTTTATGCTAAGATACAATAATGAAACAGGAACAGTGACATCATTTTTCTCTGCATAGCCGTTTTTATTGTAAATGTCCTGTGGAGCAGGTCCTGACATCCCATCCTACCCTCTGTGCATCTTCTGAAAACCAAGCTGTGGCGTGTGAAGTTAAACAGTAAACGGCAGCTGTGGGGTGCAGTTACCAGAGGAAAACTTTCACTCAGCATGTCTTTGATAGCATCTGCTTATTACTCCGTGCTCTGTATTCTCCAAAGCCACATCACGCTGCACATTTTTGCAGGTAATGACGGCGCTGTCCTACGACCGCCTGACCGAGCCCAGGGCGGTGCAGAGCGCCCAGAGCTCTGACAGCGGCGGGTAGCTGCAGTCAGAGAGAGGTGCAGGAGCCGTTGAGGACGGACAGAGGCAGCGCCCTTCACTTCTGAGAGAATCGATACCTGCTTGGTGAAGAGGGAAGGGTTAGAGCGTGGAATAAAAGCGGTTCAGATAACATACTGCACCTCACAAGCTGCTGTGGAGGGGACGGCACGTTTCAGGCCTTGCACAATCCCAGTCAGATGCAGATTGCTTTAAATTCCCCCCTTGTCTGCATGTCCCTATCTGACTATTAATTAAACGTTACACAAGGGGGCACCATTGCTCTCATATTGAATATTCAGAGGCTAAGTGAAGATGAAAGCCATTATTTTTAAACTGAACTATTTATATTCCCAGGTGTTGATGAAAAGATAAAGAGAGCAGGTTTTTCCATGTGACCCGTGTTTGCATTTTCTCAGTTCCTTATTCGTCTAAAAAAAACCAAACCCCAACACTCTGAAAATGAAACAGTTGACACAATGAGTGCAGGAGTGGAGTTGTCAACATCTTAGCTACTCCACGTCAGTGCAGCTGATAGAAGAAGAGGGTCAAAGAGAATGAAGCTTTACAGATCTCTTTGTATTCGCGCTGTTGGAAGAAAACTGAAGGTTATTAAAATAAAAGCACAAGGCGGAATGTGACTAAAGCAGTTTGATGTTATCTGAATGTGTCCCTCCACGTCTTCCTCTACTCCTCTGTGTGTCGGCGGGTAGACGAGAAGCTCCTGAATTAAAACCAAATAATAAAAAGTACTCGTTAATTAGGCCTCTCTATCTTTTTTCTTTGGGGGATTTAAAGTTTAATTACCTCTATTCATAATTCAAAACATGACAAAGTGTAGTCAGCTGTTCTTGCCTATATTCTCCTCTAGGATGTGCTGCATGCTACACATCCGTGTGGGAGAGGAGAATGCTCTGAGCAACATCAAGGCATTGTCGATTCCCTTTGTACCAACGAACACGGGTTTGGTCGATCTCTGTGTTTTTGCATAATTGCAGATAAGGCTCAGTAACCTTTCCAGTTTCCTGCACTCAGCATGTGATGTTTGGCTTTCCAAAGGCTTTTTCGCCCAAAATGGAATTTCTAATCTCAGGGACTCAAGGACATATTATATATAAGTACTTTCATGCCCTGATCAGCGTATCCAGGTGCTTGACATTTTAAGGGAGATAACAGGCTGCATAGAATCAGGTCAAGCATGAATTTACTCTCTTTGAATTAGCTTTTCAGCCTGATTCCTACTTGTTATTTTACCTGCAGCACCCTTCATATTGACAACTCCCCAGAAAACCCCAGTTTTCCTCCATGACAATAAATATTCATATCTAAATAAGCGTTAGTTGGCAAGAAAAGCAAGCAAAATTATTCATCAGAGTGAAAGCATGTGGCATGTGGATAAATAAAAGATTGATTCAGAAAGTTAAGTGCAGTTAACGAGCTATGAACGACTTCCGTCTGTTCAGTAGACAAAGAATTTTATGGCTGAAGCCACTCGTCCATATGAAGACTTACATCAGGTAACGTTAGCGGTAGCTTGCTTTAGTTTGAACCTACAGATGTAAGTTATTTCATGACCAAATCAAAACAAGCAGTTTGCTCAAGATGTTTTCATTTTCACAAAGGATGGACATAAACAGACTCTGTGACTGGATGGATCCCTAAGCTGGGCTATAAATGTATGTGTTTTCATAACATTAAATATTTATGGCTAAAGAAACATGAAATCCAACTTATCTATGGGTTCGCGTGGTTCATCTGGTCTGTGTGTGTTGGAGTTGATCAGGTTTGACTGACCACACATGTCCTACAGCCAACCTTCAGACACGTCTGATTCAGATTGTTGCTCAAATATTTGCATCGCCAGCACAAGAGCGGAGGAAAAAACAGCAATATCTGGTATGAAATGAGCTAAACTTTAACACTGACGCTTACAGGACTCATACAAAGATGATTGAGAAAATAGACTTTTAAAGAGGTGGCTTTCGCTCTGTCTCATTATATGATTATGATGAATGTTTTTTTTTTCCATGTGGCATTAAAATAGGAGCGAAACTGCTGCTGTTCTGCTTTCGTACCCAAGATAATCTGGATCCGTTTCGTCAGCTGTCCTCCAACTTGGCCTCGGTAACAGCCTGCAGAAACGGCACAAATCTCAGCAACGGCATAAACAGGGAAGTCAGAGGCCTCTGGCTTTTTCTGTTAAATACACTGCACACAAGCTGCACAAGTTATGAAATTTTAAAGATACACTGAACAACCATTTGATGCAGGAGACGACAATTATTTGCGGGAACTGCAGCGGAGCGTTTGTCGCCATGGAGATGGGTTTTAGAAGCAGCCAAAGATAAGACGATATTACGTAACTGAAGACGGAGACCCTGGTTGCTCTGGTGAGGCTGGTTGTAGAAGATGAAGGTGAAGCCGAGCTTTACTGCAGGCATGTTGTACTACTATGTGACTATAAATGGCGCCATCTGCTCTCTATACACAGCCGAGGAAGAAATACTTGCCTACGTGCAGTTGGGTGTAAAAATATCTTGGTAGCTTAAACCACTTGTCAGTGTTTAGTGCTATTTTGTGTTATTGCTGCACAATGAGCTGAGGTGTGAACAGCGAAACTACAGTTCTCTCTGCTAAATCCCAGACTTACCTGTGATTGTAAGGCTGAGGCAGAGTCTCCAGGCAGAGATTACGGTTCTGCAGGCCCGGGCGCTTTATCTGTCTGCATATTGATACCTGAAGGCAACACCAAGTCTTTTTAACCCTCACACCCTGAGTGTACTCAACACTTTTCATGCTCTAAAGGATTGAAATGAACCTGAGCTACAACGCTGGACATTTGGATGAGTTCAGTGAAAAGAAAATCTCTGTATTTGAGAGCGGTGTAATGTTGCTTTAATAATTGATATTCACCTGCTTTTTGCACAGGGCTGTGTTTTTGGGCCTGGCCAGCTTTGAAGGCAGATTTATGCTGTCATCTAACAAAGATAAAGGTATTTGTTCACAAAGAGGAAAACAGCATTTGACTGGAGCCCATGTATAACAATTACATTAGCTGCAGCAGAGGGGCAGAGGAGGGCTCTGCTCTGATGGCATTAGCTGGACGGTGGATGGTTGTTAATGGGTCGTAGATGATCGATGAGTTGGTGAAAAATACGACGGAGGATGAAATCAGGCCAGATATAATCATTTCTTCCTCCCCACTCGTATTTTGTGCAGCAAGATATGTCCTTGCGAATCATTTATTAAGAGGTTTAATTTGACCAGAATTTACTAATACAGGATGTAATTTTGTTTCCTGGGTGGAGGCTATTCGTTAAAAGAATCTTTTAAATAGATGTCAGCCATTGGTTTCCTGCCAGCTCGGTCAGAGATTTACAGTTTCACCGTCATTGTTGCTGACTTAGGCATCTGACTTCTGGATGTCATTGCCAGGGTGTGTCTCAAGTCCAATAACGTGTTTGTGTATATGTGGAGGATTTAAAGCAGCAGCTTGTCACACACACACACACACACACACACTCGCATGCAGGGAGGGAAATTTGTGAGCAATTATGTGAAAGTTTTTTTTTTCTTGATCTAATTCGCAGCGTTGTGTGTGTGAGCAGCCATAATTGGATGAGAGTTTGAATCTACACCTTATAGCAATATCGAGATGGGCGACTAATGAGCTGACAGGGGAGTGAGAAAAGAAATGAGAGGAGAGGGGACAGTGTGTGCTCATGGCTCAGTATCGATGAATACAAATCACCCCCCCACCACCAACACTCTCCCTCTTCTTAAGCAGCTTTAGAGTCAAAAACAGGACTAGCTGGCAGAGAGGCAGATGATTTGATTTATTACATGTGGCATATATGTATATGTGTCGTTCAGGTAGCCTCCCTCTGGCCTCATAGCTGCCGTCGCCGTGCGTTTGCGTTCTCCACGGCTGGCATCGCCTCAGACACGTTGAATCTATTGCCTGCACCCACACCGACCGTCCACCCCCATCCTCATACTGTACGTGAGCCCGAGCGAAATGAAAGCCTCTGGGACGTACACGAGTTTAAAGCCACCTCGCTCATTGATTGGAGCCCACTGTAATAGCAATGGAAATGCGTTCAGATAATGATCAGGCTCATTTGGCTATGTGGCTTGCTTGTGAACCTGGCGGTGCTTTGTGAGAAGGGGGAGAGGCTGTTATTTATTTTATTTTTTCAGTAGCAGCAGCACGGAGCTTCAGAGCTGACAGTAAATTTGCTCATCAGCCAGTTTCGTTCCAGTGTGAGGTAGAAATTATCCAATATGTCACGGTCTGGCCCTTTGATGGTGGCGTTCCTCAGCAGAGCTCAATGCACTGTGGAGCCAAAATGGAGCACCGGCGTGTTTCTATGAGTCGATGCGTGCCAGCTCGACCTGTTGCATAAGAAATGATGAGAAATATTTGTCCTCTCTGTATGTGCGTGTGCTGGTGTGTGACTAATTGCAGCGAACAACTTAAGTAAACAAAGAAATCCTTACATTTCCTTTCACCAGGCTTCGTCCCCCCCGTGGTGGCTGGTCGCGCTTGTTGACAGCGTTGAGGTTGATCTGCCCACGAACCTGTGGGAGCCCGTTGATCTCATTGACATGATGTGTGAAGAATATTACAAATGATGAGAACTTCATAGGAGGTCAGCCGAGGATCAATATTAAATTTTATCTCATTTATAATCCTGCTGAGCGGCGAAGCTCTGCGGGGCTTAGCTGCCTAAAGGAGTCTGCATTTGACAATTTACTTAAACGCTGGTATGAATAAATGTAATGACACAGTGTGTGGAGATGAGATTGTTTTATTGTCTGTTTGCGGACAAGGCTGTTTCACTGTCAGTGAATGCACTATAAATACACTGATGGATGATGGAGATGCTTGACCGAAGCACGTGGAGAAATGCGATCAAGCAAAGTATCGGCGCCGAAGCGATATGACATTAAAATCAATTCATCAGATGTTTGTTACATCTCCTGGCAGACTGATGCTGCGTCCTTGGCTATTTTTAAAGAGATTTGACTGCTCTTATCTGCCATCTCCCACCTCTTACACACAGCATCTTCAGATCAAGGATTAAACCTCTCATTATACATATCACTCAGAGGATTAACCCTTTCACACACTCTTATCTCCCCCAGTTATGAATCTCACAGATGATGGATATGAAACTCAAGGAAGGGGCATTTCATGAGACCGAATCTGAGGCAAATTCCATCAGGCAGCTGCAGAGAAACTCCAAACCTCTCAAAACTAGGAATTTAACCTTTGATTTGATATGTTCCTGAGCCAATTAAGCTGTGAGCTTTGTTTGAAGTCGTGGGCTGAAAGGACAGCTTGCAGATTCCGGGCCCAAACAGTGAAGAGACACCACAGGGGTCCAGGTTCCCAGAGCCTGCATGTGTAATCCAGTCTAACATGCATGCAAATCTCATCTTTGCCCGCACACAATGGCTTGTCTGTGTGGAGGAGGGAGAAAGGGAAGGGGCAGCAGAGACAGACGGGGGGAAAGCTGAAGGTTTGGGTCTCCTGTGCCAGAGCATATGCCAGGACAGGTCTTGAGGAGACTGAACAGACACAAACTAAGGTTCACAGACTAGTAAGAGTCTTTTATTGGGGTTGATATTTAAACATCTGCATAATTAATCCAATATCTGTAGAGCTCTCTGAGGAAGGAAAAAACACGGCATTGCCTGTGGAAAAGAGAACGTTGTAAATTCCTGGCACTGTGCTGCTCTTCTTCTCTGCAGCATAAAAACAAAAGTTGGCAACCCAGATCTCAGGGGAAATTAAAAATCTTTGTCTTATCCAGCCAATTAAATGAAATACACTTATTTTTCTGTACATGGCTGGAACTGGCCCCTGGAATCTATTTACGGTGGTTGCCACGTTCTACTACGCTGCTCGAGCCTCACTCACTTCACCTCGCAGAACGAGGCTGGAAACCTGGGGTGTAGGGTTAGAGGTGATGGGTTTATTTTTTCCCAGAGGCAAAGACACAGAGAACTTACTTTCCATCTGTCTCCATCATATAGATTCATAGGATTAGACCAAATGCTGTTTTTTTTTCTCAGCAGAGGCTCAACTCTTTCATGTGAAACATTGGATTAGATTGTCAGGGAGCCTTTGTGTGTGTCCTCTTCAGTCTTCCAATGGGATCTTTCTCTGCCATCTTATTATTAATTGTGTTTCTTTTGTGCACGCTAGGCCTTGAACTTTATTACATTTCAATAACTTTCTACGTGTGTGTGTGTGGTTGTTTTTATTCTCCCATGATAGCACCTCTGCTCTGCTGGGGCTGCAGCAGCCAGACCATAGCTCAGCAGGGGGCCTTCACTCCAATTTGCCATCGTTTGTCACCATTTGTCCGTCCTGACAAACAAAGTGCTGGCCCTCGGTCCCCTCCTGTTTGGCCACGGTCACACATGGGGATCAGCTGCTCTCCAACGCTCATGGCTTTATTTCAGTGGGATCCTGAATTACACGTCTCCACATGCTTGCTGGGGCGGACATGCGCCTAAAATAGTTTCCTTGTCTAATTACCTCATTTCATCTGACATTAATATTGTAGCATGTTACTGCTGCATTATTGATGGCGTGTTTGTCTTGGTGTATGAGATGTTAATTAAAAGATAAACTGGAGCTGTGGCTGTGTGACAGCTTCTTCATCCAGCAGTCAGTGGGGCTTCTAGACATTTCTTTTCTCTGACACTGTCTTCTTGCCTATTGTTCATGCAGTCAGATGTCTCTTGCAGCCACTGATTCATTGTGTACTCAAACAGCTCTATTACGGACCCTTAGGTCCCACAGTAATAACATAATCTACTTTAAAAGCCACTTTTATGCTAAACTTGAGCCCGTCAGACGTCCGTGCGTGTGTTTGAGATGATTCGGGCAGATACCAGGCATGGAAAGCTCTGCGGTCAGATAGCCGATGCTGATTTCCAGCTTCGTATCGCTTCCCTGCATCTTGGCTGGTTCAGCAGAGAAACTAAAACATGTTCAACTGCTCCCTGGCTCCATAAAAACATAGGAAGGTCAGGCAGTAAAAGCTTTCTGAGGCTTCCTGGGAGAGCAGAGCTCCTCGTTGGGTTACTTGCAAATGGACAGGCAATAAACTTTAGGTGACTTTATGGTGTTAACAGCAGGGAGTGAATCCAGTCTGGGATTTGGTTTCACTCTCTTCTCCCGCCTTCTTCTTCTTCTCCTTCACATGCTCTGCGTCACAAGGTGTTAACTGTGACTTGAACCAACGGATGACTGAACTGTTAAGCAGAGTGTCCGGCTGGTTCTCTGGTCAGTGAGACCAAAGTGACAAAAAGGTTGGCACAGACTGAGTCAAGAGGGGCCCTGGCACCAAGTCCAGGCTGCTTCCTTCACGCCCCAGTGAGGGACGAGGAACAGATGTCTGGTTTATAGCCACAGAGTTTCTGTCTCGTTTGAAGCGAGCCCCAAGGCGTATCTCATATTCAGCCCTTGTACAAAATTATACTCAAACCTTTATTCACATCTCGAAAACTCTCATTAGGTGAGATGAAGATCGTCAGAAGGGAGGAAGCCGTTAAGGAGCATCGGCGAGTCCAGCGGTCTGTCGTAATTGGAGACACTAGTGCTGAGATGAGCTGTATGTTTTCAGAGCCACGGTAAACACTGACCTTGCTGTTGTCACGTTTGCAGCCCCTAAAAGCATCATTTTTGCTTCTATTTGTGATTCCTTAAAAGTAACAGTGCAACATAAATTCATTGTCAGGAAAAAGTGGGCACACAAAGAACACCTTTAACAGGATTTCTGTTTTCGTTAAAGGCAACAAGCGTCACTGACGAGCCTCAAACTGACCCCAGGGAACCGACCCTAACACAGACGGTCTGTGGACTCAAAGCCTAGTATTCACCTGTGGCTGTAGCATTTTAAATCCATCACACATGCTCCATTCTGCTGCTGCCACCACACACCAGTGCAACAAATGTATGTTAATCCACAGCTGAAATAATCCAGATGCACTATTTACTCCTGCTTAAGTAACATTTGCTGAAAACGAAAGTGCCCAACTGCACGAGGGAAGGACTGATCCCTTCATAACATCTGTGACCAAAGAGATAAGATAAACAGATTATATATGATGTGTGTGTGATGGGACGCTTTGAATGGCAACACTCAGGGTAGAGAGTCACATCGTGGCCTCACCTCCACAGCAGCACATTTTGGATCCTCACTTTCAGAAGGTTTAGTTCCCTCAACTGCAATGTGACAAGCACTTCTGATAAAGAATATCATCCAAAGATGCGCTACTGACACTGCATCAGTGAGAAGCTGATGGGATCTGGTTTTGGGGTCATGTTTTGTCTACACGCTTCGCTGTGACTGACATCAACACGTGACAGACACACGTAGAGCATAATCAAGAAGCCATGACAGCTCAGCTCTTCCTCTGTTTTGTTCAAAATTCCGCCATGTTGCGTAATAAATTCACCGCTTTGGTTTTCTCTGGAATCAAGAGGATCCTGATTGGCTCTCACCCAGCTGTCACTGTCGCTGGGTCACAGTACATTTGCATAAAGTTGAGCTTTTCTCAACTTTCCCCTGTCGCCCCTCTGGGCTTCGTCTGTCTGTGTCTGGCACAGCGGGGGTTCCCTGAATGGCTGCGCCTGGTCTCCACTGACACTGAATGGCCACTGTTGCTGGCCAGGCCATTTGTCATTGGTAGTCTAAACATCCCGAGTCGCTTTGAGAGAAAGACTCATGTCAGCGTCCCAACGTGCTCACAATGTTAATGTGAACATGCTGACCTCAAGGAGAAATGACGATCAGCATGTTTCGGTGTCTGCAGTGGTGTTGCACCAGTCAAATGCCACTGATCAAGCTGATGGTGTCAGAGGCACAAGCGTTCAGTCAGATGTGTAGAATCAAACATGTCCTAATTAGCCAGAGCTGAGTTATAAACCAAAGCAAAACATACAAATTGAATTAGTCTGTATTGAAATGATTACACTTTATTACATAAAGTCAGTTTGTAAAAAGGATTACAATTCATCAAACATTGCATTAATAATAAATATTTTTCGGTTATCGGTTTGTTCCTGGGAACCACATTATTGATTTAAGTGGCTGAGAAATTTCGTCAGCTAATTTATATTAACACACTAACATTTTCTCACTGTTCATGTGATTTATGTTTGAGCTTAAATTTATTGACTCTGAAACTCACCCAGGGAAAATCATGTGAAGCGATCCCTCACTGTGAATTCACATTCTCGCCACCCTGCTCCTCAGGAAGCTCTGGTGCCACAGTCCAGGGGACTGAATGTGGTTTCTGCCCCAAACTGTGGCCGCAATGATAATATGTTGATCTAAGATTGGTCAGAATATCAAGAGACGTGTCTTAAAAATCAGAACTTCAATGTATTAGTGTTTATGTATATTTATTATTTACAATGATTCGTTTTTTTAGGCTGCTACAGTAGTGATGTGCATAATGCATCACTGTAAAAGGTTTTATTTAGAAGTGCAATCAGTGAGTGTAAAGCTATGTTAAATTAACTGAGGTATTCCAGCTTCATTTCATAACATCCACTATTTCCTAATCAAATCTCTTTCATCAAGTACTCATCTAGTAGGTACAAACTATGTTAATGTGTTAAAATGAGCAGAGGATCCACTAGTGGTTGCAATCAGCACAGACTTTCATTACTGTATGTTGAAAAATAATGGGAAGGCACAGCAGAGGAAAAACAAAACCATTATGACTGGGATAAAATCTCCCTCACAATTAAATCAAGTGTGCCCTTTATTTCACTGCACGTCCGTATCGTGTTTTGATCAAGCCCTGACGGGTAACCTGCACAAGACATTTTGAAAAATAAAGTACTGCATGGAAAAGCACTCAATCCTGAAAATGGATATCATGCAGGAAAAAGGCAGGTTTCACGCAGACAGCAGGTCGACTTTTAGACGCAGACTTCAAACAGAAGCTTAACCACCACCTTTAAATAGGCTTAAAACAACTTCATTAATCTTGTTTCCACTCTGTTGTGAAAGGAAATCGCAAACTTTAGTTTCCCATGATGCAAATCTCCGTTGAAGTGTTTAGGAGCCGCACAGGGCTGTAATGCAATGACTACAATAGATGTGTTCATCATTTGATGCATGCTGGTCCAAAAATCATTACTGAAAAATACAAACACACACAATCACATGAAAGGGAGCATTTATAACATACAAACCCACCAAATTGTCTGGTTTATTGTCAGAATCTGATCCATTTGGTCTAATATCATTTGTAAAGTCCAGAAGAGTTGGAGGATTATTTTATTTCATCCCTCTTCATGTGTGCGAGGAGCCAAGAGGCTTAAATGGGGAAGGATACAAGTGTGGAATAGCCGGGTCGGTTTTATGGTAGAACGAGAAACCTTCACAGAAGCATGAGCTGGGCACCATCTGCTAGCGCTGTATTCACTTCTCCTTTATCATCACATATTCTTTTATAGCAAACACTCCAGCATTCACATTCACATGGGCCCTTGCAACCAGCGTTCGTTACTCTTATGTTGTAATCACACCAGAATACAGCGAGAATCAAAAATGGCCAAAGCAGAAACCTGCCTGCTGCAGTTCAAACTCCGTTATGTTGCCTGCTGGGGCGTCTCTGCTCACCGCTTTTAGCACATCTGCACACACACATATATACTCGTGTTAAAAATGGGTCAATGTCCAAACAGTGCAAATATTAGAATGAACACAAACAGACGCGTTACTGTGGGTTAACAGTAATAACATAGTCTGGAAATCATCTTGAATAGTTGAATAGTTTAATTATAATCATCGAGGTGCGTTCATGAGTTTAGTTTCTGGCAACTTTAATTACCTCTTCAAAGAGGAACTTGATTATTTATTGTGAACAAGTTGGCCATTACGGTATTTTCTTCCGAGGACTGATTAGATTATCAGTTCGACCTGACGCTGCCAACAGCTGTGTGACAGCTGCACAAAATAAAGGCTGAATTTCAAAAAGACTCAGTGATCTGTAAAATCCTGTTTACCTACTGTGGAAGACACGGTGCGTGTATTTGTTGGTCGATCAATTGCCTTCCAGCTGATCGGTCAGTGAGTGGACGTAAAGGGAAGCATTATGCTACACATGAACTGTAACACCTGACATCCAAACTGAACGTGGACTGAATAAAAGCTGCAGATCTCTCGCTAAAACAAACACCCCGGCTGATTTAAAACGCTTCAACTGTTTCTACTTTGTCTTGTGGTTGTATAGTTTATTTTTTAGGGGGGGGAATACATTTTCATAAGGATATGGAAAAGTTCATTTGCATATTTTAGTAAAGTCTGCTTTTAAGTTCCTCTTCATTCATTGAGCTGCGGCGGCTGAGCAGTCTGGCTCTGATCCTGAAATCATATTTACTGTTCAACTCCTCTGAATAAAATGTGCAAATCATGCTGCAAAACAAACTGGGTGAAATATAAAAAGCACGGAGCAACACCACAGCCTTACTTTTACATAAGGGACTCCTTCCTAGCGAAACAACCCTACTGTAACATTAAAATGGCAGATTTGTGCGGCCGCTGCTACCGTCCGTCTGCAGGACATGTTGTTCTGAAGTCCCTCTTCTTCATGCTGAGTCTCCCATCTTCTCTCGACTTTTCATTATCCTTACAAATCTCCCAGTGTGCTAACAAGCCGCTACGCTCAGTGAGTGAACAGACGGAGCTCAGGGGGGAGAAGAGGATCAGAGAGACTTGGAGCTCTTGGGCTGGTGTATGCTTAGAGATTCACATCTTTTTTTTCCCCCACATACAGCTGGGGCTCAATTAGTGTCCATTTTTACTAATTAAGTACACTCTGTCTGAATCATTGGTGCAAAAATGAACGTTGTTTGTCAAATCACGCGCTGTATCCGGCTTGCTGCCCCTGAGGCGGGCTGGAGGCCCTTCGTCTGCACAATGCTCTTCCTCTGCAGTACCTCTTCCTCCTCGTGTGCTCAGAGATGAAGGGATGAAAAAAAAAACCCCAAGCATTCCCAGTGGTTTTCCAAAGCTGGTGAGTTTTATTCTACAGCCTTGTTTACACATAATTCCACTTGCAAGGAGCACAGTTTTAACAAATTAGGCAAATGCGAGAGTGGTGGTATTTAATTTGTCCCCTTATGTGATCCCGGGTGCTTTAAACTGCAGCGCTCCATTTCTGCATGACATCCATTACTGTAGCACCGCGCTAAAGCCCAGCTAAAGGCAAGCCAGTGGAGTTTTGTGCATATTCTCCTAACAATATGAAGCAGGGTAAGCTTGGCACAGCAGATAAATCCTAAAGGACTTGAAGAAAAGACCCACAGTCACAGACATTTACAGTGTGAAAATACCCTCACTTGTGTCTGAAGTTAACACTTTGTAGTATGATACGTGTTAAATTGCTCCCACAGAGAGAACTGGGTCTGAGACTGTCAATCTCTACACACCATCTGCGTATGGTATTAATTTCCCAGACAAGACGACGGTCCTTCTGCAGAAGGGTCAGACTTCTCCAAAATGATCTGTCAACCCCTTCATCCCCTGTCGCACTCTTATCAATGCCGCACACTTCCCTCTCCACTGTTGCCATGGCTACGGTTTGGCAGGGATGAGCGATATCAAAAGCGCTCTGGAGTTTAGCGACTCCTCTCCACACTTACCTCTGTTATGTTGCTCTAATCCCTTCCTTTTGATCTTCTTTTGATGGAGACATTAAACCTGGAGGAAATCAGGATGTACCTTACAAAACCTTACGCCGCCGTTTGACTGGATGAGATGCAGATTCTCCTCGGACCGATGCGCTGGTCCAGCCGAGCTGCTCTCGCCGAAGCTAAAAGATACCACCTCATTATCTGCAGTCCACAGATAGAGAACCTCTAGCCGTCAGGAGCAGCGCTTTCTTCTGCTCCACTCTTTGAAGCCAAGGCAAAAACAATGAACCGCAAAATTAAACTAGACAAGCCTTTAAAAAGGAGAAGTCTTTGTGCCAAATTATGACTTTAAAATACTTACTGGGCTTTAAAAAAACTGCCTGACAACTAGATTTAAAGAGCCTGAATCCACACGTATATCATCAACTGGCACAACATGGGCTAACATCCAATCACATCCTACTGCTCCATTGGCTGCATTTGAATGCACACAGTAAATAAACAAGCGGTTCCAAGTGGTATGTGCACTACTCTGTGCTAATAACCACATGAATGAAAACTCAAGTCAAGCACAACTACATCTGCTGGCAACAATATAAGTAATTAAATATCCAAATTAATTGTTACGATATAGAAAGAACTAAAAAAATAAACTAAATAAAACAGAGCTAGATATCAACCATTTTTCACGTTAGTAGCACAAGTAAAGACGTTTAAACATTAAAGCTACAATGTCTGTAACTCATAGACAAATATAACGTATAGTAAAAAATGGATTGAAAACACGTAGCAGTAAAGGTGTTGAGAGTGTTAAGGATGCAAGTTAGAACCAGATCTTGCAAGAAATAGTTTGAAGGCTTTGAGATATTGTTATTTTTACTGATGTTGGGGATCTTTCACCACTGAGTGAAACTGCAGGCCAGGGCTCTCTCCCTGCCCCCAGGCTCGTTCTGAAGCAGGGATGAGAGGATGCGTATGACTACATCCCACAAACATCTCCTCGCACTCGCTCCTTCCCTTCATTCAGCGCCCTGCAGCCCTCTGTGAGAAACATCAATATCGCTGACAGATGGTTGAACACAGCGAGGGTGTGAAAAGGAAAAACTGCTACATACAGTACGGCTATTTGTGCTACACGCGTATCATCATCTGGTTTAATTTAAACCCGAAAGAATTTCCATTTCTGTCGGTGTTAATACTAAATGAGTCTCGCTGATCCAGTGACGCTGCAGCTCACTCGACTGGCTGATCCACACCACACCGACGCACTAGAGAAATTCACTTTCACCTGTCACATTAATGCTAACGACTGACAATTAATGTTGACAGAAGTGCGTGATGCAACCTGACACATGCACGTGCAAGCTCACACCCGCTAGACACCCAGTTAAGCTTTAATAGGGGGATTTGATTTTGAATGCATTATCATGCACGGGCATGTTCTGTGTGGCTATTTGTCAGCTTTTTATAAGAAAGTTGACTGTGTGACTTGTTGTGAATATGCTGGAGTTTATATGGGCTGCATGATGAATAGCTGGTGTCAGGTGTTACCATGGGGATGATTACTTGAAAGCAGCCAAGGCAGTATAAGCATTTGGGATTTCTAGCCAACCCATCAAATGCTTGGCAGGCCATTTATTTCGAATATACAGGTAGTTTCAGGCGATAAGAATCTGCCTGTGTGTGTGTGTTTAAGTGTGCGTTTGTGTCTCTTTGTGATATAGACAAAAAGAGATCAAGCTACATTTCAGTCAAACAGCCTCTTCCCGTTTAATTACAAACCTCGGCGACACATCACTGTCAGCATCGCCACCGCTGACCTCGGTAACAGGGCGAGACAGCGACACGCTGGCTCGTGGCAGATCTCAGCTCGGATGGCAAGGAAGTGTTTTTGTTCCTTGTCGCTCCTTATCTTTGCAGCGAACTGTAAAGCCCTCCACATGTAGAGGAGAGTCCCTGAAGCCAGCCAGCCAGCCTTCTCACTTACGCCCTTGTTGCTAACACGCCCCACAGGCCACAACAAAAGGGGCTCTGAAAACAACCTCTCCAAACTTTGACTGGCAGCCTGGTGGTGCGATCCGCCCCGATGCTCCACACTGATACTTTGCAGATTTAGAAAGATAGGAGTTAAGCCCGGGATTCACCAGTCCCTTTGGTCTTCTTTTCTTTTCTTTGCCAATTTGGGACATCTGCTCTGAAACCACAGCATCTCACGCACACACACACACACACACACACACACACACACACACACACACACACCCACTCCATTTACTCAAAAGCCCAAAGTCTGTCTCTTCCTGCTCTCCTCTATCCGTGGCCTTTCCCCTCCCCTGGTGGGGATTTGTGATTCAAACTGGGCTGAGAGACCTAAGCCCCTCTAGCTCATCAGCAAACATACAAATGCATAATCTGCTCTTTCTTTCCAACCCCATTCACATGCATGCTAATGATCTCTGTTGGCCCCTCTTTTCACAGAGCTCTGGTGCTTTGAAACACACTCTGGCAGTGGGCTGTGGTCTTTAGATGCTGCAGCAGGCTGGGCTTTGTCATGTTTTTACAGTGTGCCACGGACACTGTCACAGTGTTGCGTGATTTTTCTCTCGGCGGCAACGTGACAGTGCAGTTGTGGCGGCGCACAGAACAGTTTCATCCACCCTGTCAGAGTCGTGATAGCAGCCACCAATTAGGAGATGTTTTTAAAAGAAGCTGTTTTCTTCCTCGCTAAGAGTTACTGTAGGTGAGACGGTGACACACGGACAGGGTGATAACACAGCAGCACATCTACAGCCTCACTGAGCATCTAGCATAACATGGGCTTGATGGGCTTTATTCCAACGATGGCCACCACATAAAATATATAATTCTATACAACAACAATGTGAATTAATGCTTTAATACTGCTTTTGTAACATTTCAATTGTAGTTTGTAGAGTAGTGAGCCCAGAATGAGTGTTAATAAAAAACATAAGGTCTTAGTAAAGTATTTTAAGAAATGAAGAACAAACACAGTAACAGCTCTCTGTAAAATGGTGAATTAACAGCTATCACGTGTTCGGGTGTTGTTTGGAAGGAAGTAATTAAAGCCAATTAAAGCCAGGCTAACTGTTTCCCACGGTTCCCAGACTTTCTGTCCAGCTAGGCTAACCAGCTGCTGGCTATAAAAGAGAGTGGTATTGATCATCTCGTCTGACTCGTGCCAAGAATGAATAAACATAATTTACAAATGTCAAACTATTCATTTGAGACAATAAAGCTACAAACGAACATGCACTGAAGATTTATCCCCAGTCCCCGATCATCCCGTCATTTCCCAAACTCTCTCTTGCTCTTTTACTCTCCCTGACCTTGTTCGTTGCTCTGTCCCTGCTGTTTTTTGTTTCTCAAATGGCGGGTGGCTGTGCTCCCCAGAGATCAGCAGCCCTGGCTGTGGTGTCACGGATGCGGGAGGATGGAGGAGGTATCGGCTGTTATTCAGCGTCTGGGGCTTCACGCGGCAGAGGTGGGCCAACATCTGCGAGAGTCCACTGTCAAACTATTACCGTTCCTTCCACGCTGAAGCATTTATGAGCAAAATGCTGCGAGTTAAAAGGAAATTGGAAAGCAATATTTACCATCACAAACGCTTGTGGACTGCATTTCTGTGGGTGTGTGTGTTTCTTAATTAAATATGAACAAATCATTTGAGGGGAAAATTGAGTATTTCTGTAATGAGATTTTTCAAAGTCCTCATTTATATTTTTCATTAGGCACGATTCCGCAGCAAAGATTACAGTCGCATTTAGTGCCAGCTACTTTACTGAAATGTTCAAACATAATGCTTGCAGACCGGGTTAGAGTAATGGATTATTCTTAACAAGATTAGTATAATCTGAGAACAAGAAATGCTAAATGTAATCCACTGATTTGAGTTAAATAAGAAGAATACCTCATAACGTTATAACCGTGTTTGTATTCTAGATTTAAACATACAGTTATGATAGGGAAAACTTTATATCCTCTACTCTGAGTGGAGCTACCTGGTCTGTAGGCAACGGTTCCCTCATTTGCTGCTTTCACACCATCACACTCTGAATAATTTAATTAAAACTGAGCCTGTTTCACAGAACAATTATTGCTGAAAAGACTTTGATTTCTACTTGTGCTTGCAGTGCAGAGATGCAGAAATTCCTCCACACAGTGTGAAAAAGAGCTGGTACCAAGTCGTTAAAAGGATATTTTGTCTCCTCTCACAGTTTGGGCTTAGTGCTGCATGCGCTCCAGCATAAAAAGGGTAGTTTTCCATTGATGAGCCGGCACAGGCAACTTCAGCAGCAGCAGCAAATCACTACTCTGTTAAAAGGCCCTGATGCGTAGCAAGCTCTCCTGCCAAGCCTCCTCGCTCCAAATCTGCCTGCTTGCAGACCCCCTGTAATTGGAGGCATTAAACTTGCTTTGGACAGGATGGCAAATGAGTGCTTTGAGCTTGGAACAGAACTGACTGCTGCATTCAGAGGGGCTACACAAGTAGATGCAGCTAAATCTGACAAACCACTGCCAATCCAGCAGATCTGTATAGGAGTGGGGGGCTGCATGTGTGTATAGCTATGCATTTGAATATGTATGTGTTTGTAGGGCTGCTGTTTTTTTTTTTTTTGGCTGGTGTCTACATCCAGCTACAGTTAATCTCTAATCGTCAGGATCACTGTGGTGATGCTGGGATTTGACGTTGAACCAAACACTGTCTGGTCACTGACGAGCAACCGGCAGCCATGAAATAAAACCTGTCTGTCATCCCACCGTCACTTCCTCGGGTTTCACTCCACCGAGCATACTCATTAAAATCTCTGAGAAAGTGTCGCTGCTGATTTCTCATCACTTAATGTCTGCAATACGATAATGAGATATTTCTTCCTTTAGGTTTGCTGCCATTTTACATCATCTTTAAGATGCTGCAGTGAAACCCCCCCCCATCACACTTCCAGTTAGCTGTGATGGGAGGATGCATAGCTGTCTCTGGTGAGCAGTCAGCCAGAGCAGCCTGCGAAGCTGGAAACGCTTCAAATGTTTAATGGTAAACAGGATGCAAAGGCTCACTTTTGACACTGTCAGAACTCAGACGTAATGAAAAACACTGGGCAAGCACATTTCAAATAGGCTCCTCTTGCGGTTTGGGGCTTGATTTAAAAGATAAGCCCACTCCAGAAAAGGCCTTAAACATATACAGCAGCTCGTTGCAGAAGCAGGCTGATGTGCATAATGTTCTCTGCCAAGGTCAACTGCTTCTGCGCGTTTTCTTCCTCGCGTTAACAGCTATTCCACCACAAAGCTTTTAACTGCGATGCGCTGGCAACGCTTTGACACACATGATAAATACCATGCTCCACAGGCTACCAAGGGGATCCACGCTCTGCGGCTCAGCGTGTGCATGTATTGCCCATTTGCATTTCTGTCTTTCTTGGAGCCCTCGCGTTGACCTGCCATGTGTCCGTCCTCCGAGAGCAGCACAGATGATAAGAGAACACGACACCACCAGCCGTCCCTTCGGCGGATGATCATACAGCAGCCAGTCAAAGATGGTTAAGCACGAGGCCCCAGACAGACGAGCCTCCTCGCGGTCAATAAGAACAGAAGGCGACAGCTTCGCTCATCTGCACTGGTACGGAGAGGGATCCTGTTTGTGTCCTGGCTGACAGATTAAAACCAAACAACACTGACATTTGATGCGAGGCCAGATTAACTTTGCTTCCTTGAAGCCTCTCCAGCAGCAACACAGACTGAAATCCCCAGAATGGTCCCGTGGTCGTGCTAATTGGCGAGCTGCGTGGGCCGGCCTTTGATTAATCTTAAATCTTAATGAGTCCTTCCAAAGCTGCTGTGATATTCCGACTGAGGAGGTAAAACACACTTGCTATTCCCTCTTTTCATCCCTCGGCCGGATGAGAGACCTGGAACTTCAGCCTAGTGAACTCACTGAGAAATCAAAGAGAATACCAGAGATCCATTTAATAATTTATTTGCATATGATTATCGTAAAAATACTGAAAGAGAAATGTTTATTTTTTTAGTTTTCTGGCTTTTTTTTTTTTACAATCTAATACACCTCTAATTGCACAGTCTGCCCTAACAGACACACATTTGAGTTTCTTCTTTTTGTATAGTTTTAGATATGTAATGACCGTCACACTGTTATTCCTCCATTTGTTTGCTCCTCCACTATAAACAAACAAGCATATGAATGAAGGTCCTGGAGAGGCCGAAGTCAGATCAGATAGTTGTAAATGCCGAGCAGATCGGTCTAATAGAAATATAATATTATATACAGGCAGTCGTTTTAAATAGGAACTGCGCTGACAGCTGGC
This sequence comes from Macropodus opercularis, assembly GCA_030770545.1. Taxonomy (NCBI): domain Eukaryota; kingdom Metazoa; phylum Chordata; class Actinopteri; order Anabantiformes; family Osphronemidae; genus Macropodus; species Macropodus opercularis. Next base: position 7,325,524 of record CM061105.1, read on the forward strand.
GTGCTGAAGAAAACACGTGTCAAGAGAAATGAACCAATGAGTGACAGGTTTGTAGGTCAGGTCGATATTAAGGTCATGAATCAATCATCTAGATCATCTCAAGTGACCTTTTTAATTCCCGTTGATCTGCAACACGCTTGCCAAAATAAAATACACAACACAGCACTACCATGGGCGCTTTAACAACCATCTTGACAAAGTGTCCCCAGTGTTCGCAGAAGTAATTATTCTGTCTGAGGCGAACGCTTCCTTCCAATTCGCCCATTCGCCGTCGCCTGTTTTGCTAACGTGTGGAAAAGAAAAAAACACCAGCATCGTAATAAAAAAGTGAAGCCCCCGGTAAAAAAAACACAAAAACACTTTCTTTGCAATAATAGATAATAACTTAGCATTCAAAACGATGCGTATATGAATCAAAGAAGATTAAGAAAACATGGACGTTAAAGTCCAAACAGCAAAATGCCACCAAAGCAACAGTTAATACAGAACTTATTGGAACTCCTCTGGTTTCCACTTTGGCATGCACATGACGTGTCCGCACAGTGTCCGTTACGTCCCTCCTGAGACGGAGGGGCGGCGTGAAGACTCGGATGCTTTGTACAGATTTGTAACATGTAGGTCTCCCGGTATATGTGGAAGACAGTATTTAAGAGGAAGCAGATGAAAAGTGTGTTTGTTTCCTTGTTTCCAAAAAAAAAAAATTAAATAAAAAGCCAAGTAAAAGAACAAAGTTGGTTGGGTTAAAAAAAAGAGAAAAGATTGAGAGACGTTCTACAGATGACGATCTGTCTTCAAAGTCGCTTGTAAGCAAACGTTTGCTTTATCTTGGCACTGGTGTATCATCGTAGACACTGGATGCTATCTGTGAGAGTGCTCTCGTCCCCAGTGTGAGGCTGAGCAGAAGGAAAGACTGATTCCCAACCAGCAGAAAACATGCAGACATGCAAACACAACCTGAGAAGGAGCAATAGGAAGTTTGGCTTTATGTATATAGTCACAAATCCACAAGTGTCAAGTTATGAACATACACACTGCAATGGAAGGTTCTCAATACATCTCCAGGTGGAAGAGATCTCGAAAAACGCTCCTCTGTCGTTCTCCACGTAGCAGGAGCCTCCTTCTTTTATCTTCTTTTTATTTTACATAGGGCTCTTCAGTCAGAGTTTCTAGGTAGTGTACACATCCGGTTTGGCAGCAGCTCACACTCTGATGGGGAGAGTCTGGCTCATCTGCTGCCGAACTATTTCCTGACTGCTGTCCGGACTCTTCCTGTTGTGTCCCGGCAGCGTCCCTCCGAGCCGCAGCAGGTCCCTGCCAACACAAATCCACACAGGTCAGCAGCAGGTTCACAGACACTTTAAACAAAGGATACAGCTCATTATCTCTGCGCTAAGTGCTCTCATTGAAGGGGGATAAGGGTCTAATCCATCTTAGTGACAGAAGCTACATTCTACACAGTTATGGTCTCCACCCGTGGTTACAAACAATACCAACACCAGACTGTGAGACTTGCTGATCTTCTTCTGATACAAAGTCCAACTCAGATAAGAAGGCAAATCTGTTTATCGCGTCGCCAGTTTTAATAAAAGTTCACCGTGTTTTTTAGCTATCTTTGAAAAAAAGCCCTCCAGCCTGTGTCCTTTGTTCCTCGGCCAGTGTCCTTGTGCCTCGGGTCCTCGCGGCTGAAGATACTGTACTGATAGCGCTGCATCTCATATCCTCCCCTTGCCTGCGTTATCTGGCACAGCATCACCGAGCAGCCAATGGCAGGTGAGCGCCGGCGAGCGGTCGCCGGTTCAGTCGCACATGCGAACACAGGAGACGTTCTGTAAATCACGCTCCGACAACACGTTTCTTCTCTCGGCTTCTGCTGCTCCCACTTCTTCTTCTCTGCTGTTGCATACTGATGAGGCCATAAATTAATCACTGGCGTGTCATGTGCGCACGGTGACACGTAGCATACAGTAACATGCGCAGACACACAAACACCACACACATATCCCTGTGCTATTCAGCCACTGCAGCACTGGGCGCGCCCTCCCCTGATGCATTAAAAAGCTCATTAGCAACCTAATTAAACACATTCCTCTCTTTTAGCTACTCCTCAATCTCCTGTATTACTCACACTTCATCACCTCCTGCTTTTCCACATCAGCAGCTCTGGCTGCTGTCTGTCCTATCACCTACATTTCAGCATCCAGCCAAGTATACGGGGAATTAAACCGAGGTCAGCCATTACATTTCCACACACAATTAGCTTCACTGAGCCCAAATCCTGGCGTAGGAATCATACTTGGGGCTCTGTGCTTGAGTGAAACTGGGAGCCAAGGAGCTGGCACAAGACCTGTGTATGAATTCTGCCGGAAACAGGAAACTCACAGGAAAATCCACAGAGCTGAGGATGTGCACTTGATTCATTATACATCACTGCAGAGCTGAGAACCCAGCATCTAAACCAGGACTAATCACGCTGTTGACCGGACGCCAGGCGAACAGCATTCAACAAGCACGTCACTGAAAATATCTAACATTTGGAGTCACTACACTCAAAGCAGCAGAAGAGCGATTCAGCGACACATATGAATAAGTCAGGCTGTGCACTTTCTAAGAACGCGTCAGTAAAACAGAGGCTGGCGACTGTCTGCCAGGAAAATACTTCAACTCAAAGAAGGATCCTCCCAAACCAACCAAAAGCATAAAACAAACCGGAGCCAACAAGCATGGACCTTGTTGTGCCTCTCCCCGGGCTGGCCATCATTTTTTCACTGTGACATCTTATTCCAACAACCCAGAGGCACAGCACTACTCGTCTGTGCACCAGGAGGAATCTTCATCCACAGCTTTGCAGCAGGCGACCACTTCACACGAGATGAAAGAAAAGGACTGTTTACGCTGGTTTTCTGCCGATACGGTAGAAAAACCTAAAAAGCTTTCGTGCATACGAGTAAAAAGACAGAGACCCAGCCAACATTACTTCACTTTATGATTAAAATGATAACTTATCATATTGTGTCTGCATATGTTGTGAGAGAATGTTACACGAGTTCACAGATGAACAACCATTTGGTACAATCTTTTACTCATAGCCAGATATACATTCAGCATGTTTGTGGAAAATGTATCAAATCCTTTGTTCAGTTCAATGTATAAAAGCAGTTTAGGAAGGATTCTGAAGCATAAACTATGGCGTGATGTGTGAGACAGCCCTTGAGTGTGTGAGTGATGGCTTAAATGAAGTGCTTGTTGGATGATTGAGCAGTGTCTGAAACCCCCTCCACCCACACCCTGCCATAGTTGGAATTAAGGTGGGCTGCAGCTTTCAATTTGTGGAGCTCGTCTGCTTCATGCAGCGATTTGTAAGTGGTTTGTAAGAAAGGACTGAACTCACTGTGCTTGTACACCGGTACGTCACAGTCTTGCCACCGGTCCTGCCTGTGGACTCACCCTGAGTAGGTGCTGGTCACCACCTTGAGGCTGGCAGCGTTCCGCAGCAGCTTGTCCAGGGTGCTGACGATGCGGGAGAACTTGGGCCTCAGGTTCCTTTCCTTCATCCAACACTCCAGCATCAGCTGATGCAACACCATGGGACAGTCCATGGGCGGGGGCAGCCGGTAGTCCTGCTCCACCGCCGTCATCACCTGAGGAGCGACAGGTCGATCTGAGTCCAGCCGGGAGTCAGCGGCCGCGCTCGCAGCGCTTAACACGAGGGTGTGCAGACCAAAGCTCCAAACACACACAGTATACAAATATGTACACAAATGCATAGTTCAACTGTGCATCTCCGAGAATAAGCTAAATGTTTAGATGAATATATCATGCTGATACTTTGCAGTTTACTCAACACACAGACTGAAAGTGAAACGTTTTCTCGGCTCTAAAAGGCAAAGTAATTCCCCCTGGGATTATTAATTGACCACGTTACTAATCTTAGCATGTTAACATTTCCTTTCAGAATCACCACGGTGCGGTTGCCAGAGTCCGTCTGTTCACATTTCTTCAGCAGTTTGTGTAACGTTACGATGCCACGTTCGCCACGTAGCTATGAAGGCCAAAAGCAAAGGAAAATTACATCTGACTGTATTAAACATCATCACTCGATATCTTTCACACAAGGGTTTAATCAAGTTTCACGTGGTGCTTCTTCCAAGTGTTAACATTTGGCTCTGACTCACTTGTAATACACTCATTATGTTTGGCCTTTGTTAGTGTGGTAGCAGAATAATCCCCAGTAACTGTATTATGTCCTGCATTAGACAGTTCCTTGGCTCGCGCTGTCACATATTCCAATCTTTCCTTCAGTATCTTTACAAAACTATAAAAACAATCTTCACATGTATTGTCAAAGTTGTCACTTCAGGACTGGCATGACTGACAGGACAGACAATAAGTGGGGGATGAAAGCGTTCGCTCATTGATTTGATTTCGCCTAGCAACTGCATTTCCCCACATAAGCTCTGTATGAGTTTTAACTCCCCACAACAATAAAAACTTGCCGTTTGGGAACAATAACGGATTTCTGCTGCGCTCCTCTTCTCCTGCTGCTTGTCTCTTGATTTTTATGTCGTGCCTGTAGCTGGCGAGTACCTCTGTTTATATCTTCTGTTTGTTGACTCTGTTGCTTATTGAGCGATGGCTGTGGCACAAAGGCTATTGGGAACAATAGAGACCCTCTGCTTTGATGCTTTCATTACTGAACGTGGGCTTTGTTATGAAAGTTATACATACATTACTGGCGTTTCTCATTCCGCTCTCTGTTTTTGCGTTATTGCTATCAGCGTCGCAACTCGTGCTCCTTCTGAAGCACAATGCAGGAGCAGTTGTTCCTCGGAGAATAAAGTGGAGGTGTACACACTGCTTCACTACTTTGTTCAAGGAGAAGGAACTGAGAGATTTCTTTCTCTTTCCTGTGAGCTCACTGCTGTAGTTACTCTGTCTGTGCAGTGAAGATAGCCTACAGGTAACAACTGGAAGAAAAAAGCACTTCCTGAGTATGGCTTTGTGCGTGTGTGTGTGTGTGTGTGGAGGGAGGCTGTGCAGTATGGATTTGTAGCGGGTGGGCAGACTAGGGCTGTAAATAAGGTGGTAAAAACTAGAACACAGACGTGCGGCTGCACCAGTATCTGCAGTGAGGAGATAAACACAGCAGAGCAGGCCCAGCTCCAACATGTCACGCTGAAAATCAAAGCCACTGCAGCTCAGAGAAACTCTCAGCTCGGCCCTAAACTTAGACATAAAACTACAGCATGTGCGTTTGGCCCATAAGACCCGATGAAGCTCACTCACATCCTGGTTGCTCATGTCCCAGTACGGCCGCTCTCCATAGGACACCACCTCCCACATGACGATGCCGTAACTCCACACGTCACTGGCAGAGGTGAACTTCCTGAAGGCGATGGCTTCTGGTGCCGTCCACCGGATGGGAATCTTTCCTCCCTGCTCACGTACACACAGACGGGAAGGGAATCAGCACACTGGGAGACACCGCGATCATCGAAACAGCGTGCTCACTCACACACATGCAGATTTCACAGACGGTCGTTCACGCGGAAGCAAATATTGGCACGCGCAAGCACACATGCGTCCACTTGCACATGCAAAACGAGTCAAGTGGATCAAATTAACGAGCTCAATTAAACACAGCACAGAGTGTACAAATACAGACTGACCAGGGAGCTCGTGTACGTGGGGTCAGCGGAGGTGTCGTCCAGAAAGCGTGACAGGCCAAAGTCAGACACCTTGCAGACCAAGTTGCTGTTGACCAGGATATTTCGGGCGGCGAGGTCTCGGTGAACATAGTTCATGTCTGACAGGTACTTCATCCCCGCGGCGATGCCACGCAGCATCCCAACCAGCTGCGTCATAGTGAACCGCCCGTCGTTCAGCTGCACACACAGAGGAAGCTCGGTTAACGAACGAGGAGGAAAGAGGAGCGAAAAATGCAAACGACAAAGGAGAAACAGATGATGGAGAAGAGTAGAATAGGTTGGAGGACAATCAGTCAGTCAGTCAGGCCACATAAAGGTGACATCCATCATCATGCCACACGACTGCTCCTGACAGTCATTGACAGCTGACCTTTTCAGCCACGCTGTCCAATTAGCTGACTAATTAGAGTCTTCACTATCATACCAAACCCATTAAGACTCGCTATTGACTGCACCAAAAACAACAGAGCGCTGCAGCACTGAAATCAAAACCCCACCACTGCAGGTATTTTTCCCCCTTTCTTCAACTGACTGACAACGTAGCTGCAGGTACATTCAGTCTGTAGCCCAACACGGATTCATTCAGGTGAAAAGCTTTGTTTGCTTTCCTTTCTGCTGCTTGTGAACATTAAAACAAAATTGTCCTATCGTCTGAATTGGAACGACACGTCACTCAAAGCCTGCTGTCCCCATTCCAGAGTAGTTGAATTGCAAATTTTTGCCCTTTTATGTTAACATTTGAGAGGCGTGAAACAAATCTGAGATTAGGGCTTTCAGGGTTTCATTTACAATTCGCCACGTTTATGGAGCACGCCACCGTGGGATCGCAATAAATCAGCAGACCAACCTGCGAAAGCCGATGAAACCTAATGTGCCACCGTCAAACTAAAATGAATCAATGGAACGTCGATAGGCAATTAAAAAATGGATAACAAATTCTGGGGAACTGGATGAAGTTGGAGCTGCTCAGAGGCTTTCTTACATGACTTGAATAGTTAACACAAGCAGTTTCCGGCATAATCAATCCCTCCTTTGACTCCACAGTGGGAAAGAACACATGATGCGAAATGACAAAACCATAAACATTCTGCTTTGTACTCGGCACATTCCAACATCTGACAGCCAAAACGAGCCAGAATGGATGTATACACCGAGACGCAGACGCAATGCGTGTGTGTGTCTCTGTGAGCTGCGGTGCAGGCTTTCATGTGTGTGACACACTTGGACAGTTCGGTGCGTGTGTGCGCCAACACCGTAGCGTCCTTGTTAGGCCACAGCTCTAAAGCTGCTCTGAGTCACAGGCAGTGTGACACTGGTGGGAGAGCGAGGGTGAGGACAGCACAGGCCAGGGAGGTTTTATCTGTGGGACAGCCGACTGAGCGGAGTGGGTGAGAAGGAGAAGAGAAGCTAAGGTCCAGACTTTCTCATGTAGGGCTTCAACTAATGATTGTTTCATTATTGATTGGTCTTCAGGGATTTGGGGATGATTTCTTTTAAGGGTAATTAATGAATTCATTTCTCGCCTGGTCTATAAAATCTCTAACGCTACAAGAGCCCAGGAAGTCGTTTTTAACCAAATTAACTGGTAGATATGAAAATTGATTTATTACTTTTTGTGACAAATTTGGTAAAATAGACTCCTTATTAAATAAAATATTTAATAAGGAATTACAACACACAACACATTACCAACTTGTTTAATTGCCCAAATTAAGATGAAAAGGTAGCACACTTTACCGGATTTACTAAAAACAATAGGATGCAATTGTTTCCATCATCACACACACATATATATATATATATATATATATATATATATATATATATATATATATATATATATATATACACACACACACAATTTAACAATTAGCTAGTGCTAGCTTTAAGAAATTGTCTAAAATTGTGAAAATCAGAAGACATCCAATTTACAGATCCACACAAGAAGGACCATTGAATATCTCACATTCTTTCTTGATAATTGACCATCATTAATCTCCTGGCAATTTGCAAATCAATGTATTGACTGATCATGTCAGCTATGAAAATGTGACGAAGGCCAGGCTGGACCCGTTTATTTGCGGCTCTTTCTAGTCATTATGTTCTTATTTGCTACGTATTTCTTTGAAACTAATGTCTGTTCGCATCACAGAGGCCAGACGAGAACTTCAAATAGCTCTTAACTGATTGAAAACACAAAGTTATTCAAGAAATGACAATTAGACCAAAGAAGATTCACACGTTGCACAATCTGCAAAAACAAAATCTAATTCGCACTTTTGACAGAACAAGCAAACGTCTCACAGTTTTGATTGTTTCGCACTGGGGTGACATGGATTTAATCCATATAAACACATCAATTTGCATATGATGTGTTCATGTGTCACTTTGTTTACATTCATCCCACACTCTGACATGCTGCAAACGCATTTTACCCAAAAGCCCAAACAGCGTTATTAAAAATGTGTGATTCTATAAAGACCTGATTAAACGCTGTATGTTCACGCAGAGAATCATTCACAGATAAATAACGTGCATATTTCTGTCTATGTACACCAACACTCGCCATGTTAGTTCTAATGTTAGACGCACTACAAACTCACACACACACACTAGCTACTACTGTATACTGTACAATATCAGCCACCAGAAAACAGTTTTTTCCTTTTTTACAGACAAGAAACGTGTGAATTGCAGTTATGTGGCAAGTAAAGCCTGCAGATATCAAAACAAGCTGATCAGTGCCAGTGTTCGTCAATCACCTGAAAAGCTCTTAAAGATTAACTTTTACAGCAGCAGCCCAGCATCAATTCACAGAGCGTGAAGTCAACGCACATTGCTACAGTAAGCAGACGTCTTCACAGCGCAGCCATGCGAGGAAACACATTTTACTGAATGTAAATGACATGTAATAGCCCCCATGCAGCTCCAAATGTACTGTGTGACACCTTATTTCTCATCCTGCCTTTGTTCTGTGTTCTGTGTAGGTGGTGGTGGCCTGAACCAAAAAAAATCCGATGGGTAATGTATTCTGTAGACGTACAAAGACTAATACTCTGAAGCAAACCTATCCAAAGGTCTGCTGTGTGACAGTTTTCCACCAGGACTTTGTGCAATGGAAAGCCTGTCAGCATCAGTCAGTCACGTCAAGCAGAGACACTATGCCTGTCTCCAGGCGTTATATTGCACATTTAATCTCTATCACTCAGCAAGTGAACGCCTCAGGGTGTTTTACAGAGAGTAAAACATTCTGATAACCCGGAGGTGTCGTGAATAACTGTGTGCGTGTGTGTGTTCTCTCAGCTTTGATACAAACAGAAAGTAATCTTCACTGTCAGAGGTGTTGCACCTCCCACCAAGCTTACCCTGAGGAAGGAATCGAGCGCTCCGTTCTCCATGAATTCGGTGATGATGAGCACGGGGCAGCTTCGCGTCAGGACGCCTTCCAGTCTGATCACGTTGGGGTGGTCAAACTGGCCCATGATCGAGGCCTCTGCCAGGAAGTCCCGTCTCTGGCGCTCGGTGTATCCGGCTTTCAGCGTCTTGATCGCCACCACCATCTCCCTGCGACCGGGCTGCTTGAGACGTCCGCGACATACTTCACCAAATTCACCTGGAGTGAGACAACAGGGTGGGACAGGAAGGGAAAAGGAAGTGAGGGTGATGGGTGAGAGGGGTGGAGTGAGCAGAGGAAAGAAGAGGAGTGGTGGGAGGACAAAAGGAAATTGGGGAAGGTGTGGGGAGAGGAGTATTATTGGTCGGATTCAGGAGCAGAGGAGCTAATTTGAAAGAGTTGAGGGTTGGCATCAACTGTGAAAGAGGATTATAAAATAGAGGAGCAAAAGACGGGAGGTCAGGGGTCAAAGATATTGGGGAGAGAAGGAGTGGCCGGTATCGATCGAGTGTGCAACCTGGGAGCAGTGAAGGGAGACAGAGGACGGGCGAGGAACTTTAGGGTTTTGCATTTGGTGCCTGTGTGTGAATGTTTACAAGGGAGAGAGAGAGAAAGAGAAAGAAAAGACAGAAGGGAAGGAAGGTTGAACGAGCAGGAGTACACTGTCATTTGAGGTGAAGTTAGGACACAACATGCTACTGGAGAGACAGAAAAAACTGAGAGCTGCAGAGATTTTCACTTCAGTCCTTCCAACCTGCAGCTCATGCACACTCCTGCAATCCTAAACCTTTTCTCCCAGAGAGGACTCTCTGACAGAACAGACCTGAGGGCTGGACGGCACACTCCTGCTCAAATAAATGATTAATAAACCCGAATCATTCTCCTCTGCAATTGCACAAATAAAACGGCGCCACGTACCTGCACCGATGACTTCTTCTATTTTCACGCAGGAGATGTCGATCTCTTTGGCAAACTCGTGGACGGCGTCGTTAGGGTCCTCGTAGGTGAAAGGGTCGATGTACACTTTGACCCCTGGAGAAACTGAGAGAGGAGTCAAAGAAATGTCAGCATCTATAAATGAGTCTAATAAAAAGGCGAGCGATTAAATGTGACCTGTATTAAAATGCATAACAGTCCTTTCTTCATTCAAAACGGGAACATTGATGCAAAAAATGATGATGGTTAAATGGTTAGATGTTCAAGATTTGATAATATTGAATTATTCGCCAGCAACAAAGGAAAATGAAAGGCTGTCATTTGAACAATAATAATAAAAACATAGAAGCCTGCACATTTCTCTGCTTTTCTATAAAATATTAAAGCTCTGTGTGTCTACTTTCTGTTTTTCAGTTCCAGCTAACATGTCTGGCCTGAGTAAAGAGGCAAATGGCTTCCTGTCTAAATCAGCTGATTGGATAATTGGCTGAATTAATTGGTTAACTGTACAGGCATGACCAGAGGAGCACAGAGAAGAGTCCCCCTGGTTAACACACACACTTACTGTATTGCTGTAGTTTCTCGGTGTACTCCAGCTCGGAGCCGCTGCGCTGCTTCCTGTAAGCACGCAGCACATAAACGAAAGTCACACTCACATCACCAGCCTTTCCAGGTACAGTGAACCAAGCTAGTACGCGGCATCAGATGACTACAGGCTGCCAAGGAGGGAACTCAAAGAGCAGCTCTGCCTTTTCGCCTCCTTTGCGAAGCTGAAGAGTATACACCCTTTGAACGCGGCTGAAAATTTAATGAGCCTCTTTGTTCAGAGTCTAACTAACAAAGTGAAACACGCAGTTCAGGCTGTCAGTAATAAAAATCAAGCGCTTACTTAAGGCAGACAACAGCGATAACCACCAAGGCGACGATGACCACCAGACCTGCGGAGGCCGAGCCGATGATGAGAGGCAGCTGGTCCTGCACCGACTTCTGAGGGTCACCTGCGCCAGAGAACACACGCCGGCGATAAACGGGCGAATAACAGCAGAAACACCACTCGAGAGATTAAAGGGTGGTCTCCTCCGCGTGTGTAATTTCTACCAATTAAGGCGGCGCGGCCATAAAAACTATTAAGCTTGAACCCTCGTTTAAAAAAAGCCGGTGGCAGCAGATCATCAAGAACGAAGCGAGACGCAGGAAAGAGGTTGCGCGTACTGTGTAGGTTGGTGGTGAAGTCCATGGGGTTGCTGTAGCGTCCGTATCCAGCCACCGTGCGAGCTCTGACCTGCACCACGTACGGCGTAGCGGCCTTCAGCCCCTCCACCTTCGCAGAGCTGTGCTGGGCCGTCACTGTGTGCGACATGGCCTGGCCCTGACAAAGAAAGCAGCAAAAATCATTTCCTGGTCATGTTCAGATGATCTTTTAGTTCTCAGGTAGAAGAAACTCCCACTAATTAATGGATTCTAACGTCTGGGTTAGATTCTTTCAATGCAGATGATAAAGTCCTCCCAACTACCAACCCCACCCCACACATGCACACAACACCCAGCTTACTCTCTCGTGGTATTTAATCTCGTAGTCCAGGATGACCCCGTTGGGTTTCTCAGGTGGCAGCCAGGACAGGCTGAGAGTGTCTGAGGTGGAGCGCATCAAATGGACGGTGGGCACGGCCGAAGGTGCTGGGAGGGGACAACACAACGCACGGTGGATCAGTACTGCAAACCTACCTCATCTGCAAGTTTGAGGATCATCGCTTCGAACTTGTAAGTTCAGAAACCATGGCAATAAGACTTCAATTATTCAAGATCCTTCACCAGAACGGTTTAATAAAAGCAGCGCGTGTTTCACCTTCACCTCACTTCGGTTTATTGATTTGTGATGGACGAAAGTGACTCAATTGTCAGTCACCGCTCTGCGTCCATAAACTGCAGTGAGGTGGATTAAGTGCAGGTTAACGGGGAGGAGTAATTACAGACTGTGAAAGGTGCTGAGCAGCTTGGTTGACGATGACGCTGCAAATATTAAAGTGGAGGTGTTGAAAGGTGACATTGTGGTGATGTAACGTAAGACGCCCGGTTGACGGCGCTGGATGCTGACAGCGGACGCACGGCGTATACTTTACATTGCTCTGCCTTCCCTGCACTTCGCTGGGGAACGCGTCGCTCCAGCAGAGCTTGTACAGCAGCGTGTACTGTTGATGTTAATGCTGCTCTGGACACTCAGAGTTCATTAAAACACTCAGTGACATTGACTGAACATGGGATCCGCCAACCAGCCCGTTTCATTGTGATGTTAAGTGCTATTGATCGGAGCGGCTCTATGAATGAACCGTTCGTGGGACACGTGCAAACGTTATTGACAGATCTCCTTCCACTAACCAGCTTGGTTGGTGGTGATGTTGACGGTGGAGTAGCTGGGCGACGTGGGGCTCTTCCCAGACACCCCGTTGACAGCTTGCACCTCAAAGCTGTAGCGCGTGTGAGCCTGCAGGTTCCTCACCACCACCTTCTTCTGCCTCAGCCCCAGCCTGCGAGGAGCGATGTCCACGTTGTCGTCGCAGCGCGTGCAGGGGCTGCGGTCTCGCAGGCATTTCTTGCACACCACGTTATAGACCAGGTCGCTCCTCCCGCCCGTGTCCTCGGGCTCCTCCCACTCCAAGGACAGCGAGGTCTCGTTCACGCTGGATATAACGCTGCGAGGCGCGGAGGGAATAGCTGCAAAAGACACACGTAGGTGTTTAAGGAGGTGGGCAGGCAGAATAGAAAAACACACGACTGAGGCGTTAGTCATGTTCCCTATGCAGCGCTTACATTATCCCCTCTGAATGGTGGAAAAATATTTAACTATCTCCATAAGGAGGCAACAAGGAAATATCTACAGATACAGGCAAAGACTGTAATCCCATTCTGTTTTTTTTTAAATAAATGTGTTGGGTTGTTTCACATGCCCCAATCAAATCCTCCGAATTAGGAAAAGGCCGTGGAAACACGGTACAACACAACAACAGGGAAAAATCCTGCCTGAGCTTAAATAAATCAACATATTCATAAACAGGAGGATAAGCACAAGCTGTTATGCACCAGCAAAACAACAGTGTTCATCACTAAGCAATGTTCCTTAAAGAAAAACACGGTCCTACGCCGCTGCACAGTAGTAGCCCACATCCATTCCTTGGTGCTCTTGGAACTTGACTAATCCACTCCTGATAGAAATTCATGTTCTAGTATCAGTATAACCCAAGGCCACCTCGTTTCAACAAGCAGCGCTGCATTTTGAGTGAAGAGTGTTTGAAACCTGGATAAAGTATGATAACCGCGGAGGGAGGCAACAAAGCATGGTTCTGCGAACGGGCTTTTCATCCTATTACAGCAGGCGAACACAAGGACTCTCCCTCTAAGCTTGTAGCAGCAGAAAGTCAAACCTGTCTCAAAAGAGAGAGAGAGCTAGAGGAGCAAGAGGCTCTCAGGTCATCAGCGCCTGACGGACAAAAGTGCCTGTCCGCTGAGTTCAGCTCCTCGGCCGGACAGCCCCGAGCCGCATCGCACTCGCCCTGTCCTTCCTAATTAGGCAGACACAGTTGAGAGTGAAGACTCTTCTAATTGGACACCCATCTAAAACACACACTGAGTCCAAGCTGCTGGCCACTGACTCGCTGAGCCTGTCTTGTGCAACACACCGCTCCCGACACAAAGCACAGGCTGCCTGGCACAAGCTCTGACAGACCGCGGGGACAGAACTGTCAGGCCTGTGTGTTTGCATGTTTAGTCGGAGGTGGTGCTTGTGTCCCTGCCCGGCTGTCGGTGGTCAATGTCAGAGTCCACAGTGTTCCTGTGACGAGAATCCGGGGGAGACAGTTGCAGGCCGTGTGTCATTTAGCATAGCGAAGGGCCCCGGGGGGTGATTTTACGCGGTCAAGGCAACACACGTCGCTCTCCATCAGTACGACGCGTCTCTGAGGCCTGCGCCTGCATGAGCACGGACGCTATCCCCACCATGTGAAGCTCCGACATGCAGCTGCAGACTGCCGATCTGCCACGACGAAGCTGAAATCTTTTATTTGAGTAAATAAAACCTAAAATGCTGCTACATCTATTGATATTTTTCAGAAGACAATAAAAGTGTTTTTGGATTTATGTGTGGCGACGGCGTCTGCGTGTTCCACCAGCGACGGCAATTTCCATCGCGACCATCTGCAACGAATCATTGTAAAGCCAGGGAGCACTCTGGAAGACGTTTTCAACATTTCAACAAACTCAGGCGGGGTTGGTTATATACTGCGATAAACAAGGTCCAGGAGGCGTGTGTGATGGTTAATAGTCAACTGGGTCCAGCTCATTTGGATCCAGTCTCTCACTGTGTTTGAGATTCAAATCAGGACACTTCAGCTCAGCATTCAGGTGGAATTATGAAGTAGTAGATGAAGACAGAACACATGCGTCCAGTAGAAGGAACAACTGGACAGACAGTTCGAATATATCGCACGACAGAAGATTTCTATGGCCTTAAATGACTTGAGAGTTTGTCTGACTTTCCTAAACAGACTTGGCATAAGAAAATATGTGGCTTATTTTAGCCTGTGCAGTGGAGGGTGACTTACTGGTGCATGCGGAGTCAGGGGGGTCGCTGTCAGCCCGGTGGAAACCATTCTGGCACGGGCAAATGTTGGCTCCGCGTACACTGGCGCGACTGTTGGATGGGCAGAGAGCACAGGATCCCTCCCCGAATTTGGATTTGAAGGTCCCGGGGATGCAGGCTGCATGATCGGGAGAGGAAACAAAAGAGACCATGAGAGCAGAACCTCCCCCCAAAAAAAACATGCGACGCACCGAAAAGACAAGCGGCAACGCTGCACCTCTGAAGCACCGGTGGAGCTCAGTGTTTATTGAGAAAATGAGACATGGTAAACACTTAAGCACGAGGCCTTATCTGTACATTTGCATCTGCTTTTTCATTTTCACTCCCTCTACCAGGTGACATTAATCTCCCCAAAAAGAGGCTCGGGCTGACAGCAAAGTTTCATGTTGAAGAGAAGGGAAAGGAGGATAAAGATGGAGATAGACTGCTGACAGGAGATTGCTGTTGTCAGACAAACAGGAATGGAGAACGCTTCTGAGAAAAAGGATACACCCTAAACCCATCAATCAGTGTCTGTTCGATTCTCAGCCCTCCAAACGGCGCCGCTGAATACAAACAAGGCCCCCACATGCATGCAGAACGGCTCCATAATAAGCTAATAAATCAATTCAAATAAAGGGACATCAACTGGACGTGAAGGAGCTGAGGAGAGTTATTACAAAAATATACAAAGTGCGCTAATCTCAACGATGTGTCCAAGCGATTCATTTGAATTCCACAGTGTTCCGCTGAAGGTTGGCTGGTACCGAGTCTTAAGGATAAACCAGCATAAGCCGAGACTAAAGAAGGCTTCAGATAAAGGGGATTAGCAGCAAAAGGTCTGGATATATCAGCCCCCAGAGCCGCACGCTTTTACTGTTTCCCACATTCCGAACTGATGGTGTAAAAGTGGGGTCTCTGGCAAACATCTGTCCTGTCAGCGTGAGGGCTCATAAACCACAGCCAGAGAGAGGGAGTGTGTGATTAACTAGTTAGGCTAAGTGGTCTTTCAGTCTGAGCTCAACTTCCACCCTAATTCCCAACAATGGCACTTTTAGGAACATCAGTGCAGCTAATGGGCAGCGTTGTCTCTCTGAAGCCGCACCGCAATGAAAAGACAAAGATGCGATGAAAATGTTGCATTTTCCGCGGAAACCTTTAAGCTCTACTTGTTCTCATTTATTCTTCTTCTATTTCACAGCGCACGGGCATTTTATTTGTTTTTCCTTGCGTCTTTGTGAGAGGCTGCTGAATCACCCCACTGCTCTCCCTCGGTCTACGAACCTCTCCGGCGGATACAACAATCCCTCTGTTTCGGATACACCAACGTCCCCGTCTCCCCCCCATTGTCCCTCCTCTCTTTGTGCTTCCTTCCTCTCCTCCGCTCCCTCGCTCTTCATCTCACGCGGCGCTTGGCTACGAGCGAGCGGCGAGACCGAGGTAAGAAATGAAATGTCTGAGTGATTAATGTTAGCGTGGCAGTGTTGGCTCACGTTGGTCTGAATGGTGTTAATGAGCGTGGCCGCCTGTAGATTAACTAACGGGAGGCCGTGGCGGAAATTACACTTCCTCATCGCAACCGCTGGCTGAAGCCCTGGAGAGCTTTTTATCAGGCATTGGCAGCAAGCTTTTAACCTTGAGCCGCCAAATGGCAACGAATGAGCTCTCCGGCGCGTGTTAGACACTATTTCTCTCACTCAGGTGAGAGGAGGATTTGCTTGTCTGTCTTTGACTTCCTGTAACCCTCTCCTCCCATTTCATTCTTCACTTTTTGGCTGCTGTTTCCGTCCCATCTTTGGTGATTCACACCTCTTACTGTAACTCACACTCTCTCTCTTTCTCTGTTAATATCTCTCTTCTCTGGAAGTCGAACGCCTTTCCTTTCTATTATCAGCCCCCCCCCCCAGAAAATCTATTGGCTCTCTATTTTGTGCCTTCTTGCTATCTTTCTCTCCCTTCTGTCCTGCTCACACAATATTTGTATGCTGCTCCTCTCTGCAACACCTCATTAATTCATGGTCTCCTCCACCCTCCTTCACCCCCTTTCAGGAGCCACACAATAAATGCGAAGAACAGGGCACATTCTGAGGTGGCTTGCACTGAGCATATAAAGGAGGTCTGGTTAAATAAAAGTCCAAATGTCTGGTAAATACACGTACCCTGGCACTGAGTGCCATCTGCAGAGGGTTCAAAGCCAGCAACGCAGGTGCACGAGCCCACTGGAACCATCCACTCGCCGTCCCCGTTGCAGTACAGCTTAAGAGGGACGGACACCTCCATAGCGTTGGTCACACAGGCCCCCGGAGCAATCACTAAGGAAGTGGCTTCTGCCCCCGTGGCAGTCTCAGGGAAGACAGCAAAATTGGCAATGGTGGTGGAGCACTTCTTGAAGAAAACCCTGACTGAAATGAGAGACATGCAGGCGCCCAGGTCCTGGAAGGCCAGGTAGAAGCCTGCCTTGGAGAGGGGGCCAAAGCTGCGCACTTTGGTGTTGATCCTGCCTGCCTCCAGCAGAGAGAAGCTCTCATCTGGGGCTATGGTGTCCACTTTCACGTAAGGATTCTCCCTCCACAGAGGACTGGTGTCGGTAGCCGTGTCCCCGTCTGACTCATAGTAAAAGAGATTAAAGGTCTCTTTGCAGGAGCCGGGGATGTTGGGGATGCTGGCGCAGTCGCGGACAGAGAACTTGAGCTCCACGTAAACACGCAGCACACCCTTGCGGGGAATAAAGTCTGTCCTCAGCCAGTTGTTCTGGTTGGGCTGTCGGACATTACACACCTGGTAGGTTCTAATTGGGCTCATGGAGTCATCATAGCCACTAACCTCCTCCCACTGTGGAAATAAGACACGATATCAGGGACAGATGACTGATTAAGGCAACAGGGGAAAAAGAACAAAATGCATTTGAAATGACAATGAAACAAAACTGCATTTATCAACTAATGTGTTTTCCTAATTTGACAACACTTCTATTTCTCACTTGGAAACAAAATATGCTGTTAATTAATATTGAGTACTGTTAAACGCAATCCATTCAAAAAACAAAGGCGAAATAAAGTGACGTCTGTTGTAAAGTGAATCTAGTCAACTAAGTCAACACACACGCTGTGTCCATGTGGCCTACAAGGAACAATTTGCACCTAAAATGCTTCTAATTGCATGAATCGTTTAGAAAACTCCAATCATTACTGACTATTAATACAAAACATTTTTCCATTAAAACACATTTCACGCATTATGCTTTACGACTACGAGACTGGACCAACAGTCGCGATGCTGATCGCTGCCGTTTGGTTAAACAGCGTCTTGTCGATGGGATCATTACAGGTGTGTTGGTTGGGACTCGGCCTGCGGCTGCTATTAGAAAGCTGCAGACCCACACTGCTACTGAAACAGCCTCGAGTGGAGATCCGGCCATAAGATATAGATTTGTTATCAGTGCTAACAGAGATGGGAGTATGAACCCGCATATGTTAAACGGAAGGATTTCCCATATATCTATAAAGCAAACAGCGAGTTATTTATTAAAGTGGCCATCTAAATGCAACCCTGTCAGTATGATTGCACTGTAGCAGCCCTTCAGGTCATGCATATTATATATATAGGCCTGTATATCCTCCCATGCCTACACATCCAGCCCGAGGGCAGATATTTGCATCTGTTGTGGTTAATGTACCAGATGAACTGATGTCTCCTGACACCATGTAAATCACCACTAACTGACTTGTGTCAATGTTTGACCCAAAAAGCCTTATATGTTGGTAACACTGCTCTTTGTATATGGTAACTAACATTACAAATGACAAATGACTTCATCGGTCAATAAAACGCAGTCCATTAGGAAATAACCTTGTGATAAGTCAATCTTTTTTGTTTTTTCCCTCCTTGGACTGGATGCTTCGTTTCCATAACAAATGAGCTTCCCAGAAATTGATTATTTCAACTGGAAGAAAATAATGCATAACTCATCTCACGTCTCTGAGCTCCTGTGCAATTTATTCCCAAACGATGAGCCCAAGAGTCAGCATTAGACGTCGTAAATCACCAGCAACACGTTGATGCACTACCTGACAAATATGATAATTGCCGGCCCCTGAACGTATGGGCTTGTCAGAAGTGAGGAGAGGGGCTGCCTCACCAGTCCTGACATATGACTTCATGAAGCCTAGGACATTCAGAGCCAGCCCTTGTGGGCAAAGGAAAGAGCAGGGGCTGACGACGGCCGTTACCATGGAAACCCACCATTTCCATTGACTGACTTCGCGCTCACGTAGCGAAGACAAATTACACCGGCCGGGAGTGGGGGAGGTCTGTCAGGCTGTTAGCCCTGGGGTCAAACTCATGTTGTTTTATTTTCTCACCATTCCTACAGGGGGTATCAACTAAAAACCTTAATTTCTGCCAGTAATACGCTCTTGGGCCCATATTATAAAAGATACACACACACACGCTTTCAATTATCTGGGTCTCGATCCTGGGGAGACTTGTAAGGTACAGCCTACCTAATAGTCCTCGCACACTGTGGGGATTTGGTGTGTTTGCTCATTTGTTTAAAGTACAATATGCTCAAAGTCTGCGGAGGTTGTCAAGCGTTTCACATCGTCTAAACTATGAAAAGCCTTTATTTTTTCCACACAGTGTCAAATTGTGTGCTTCTCATTTGCTTTTTTTTTACTATCTAAGAAAACAAACACACACTGCAAAAGCAAAGATATAAAACAGTAGGAGGTGTGTTGTTCAAGGCAAACTGGGCTCTATTAACAAGCAAATGGAACAAATGTCGTTAAAGTTAAAAAAAAAGGGGGGGGGGGGGGCAAAATATACTGAGCAGAAACAAACCAACTCACCCCGCTCTCTGGGAACGTGGTCCAAGCCAGCTCTGTGGTTGCCCACCGACTGTCCATGAGAGTTTCTGCAAATGTAGAGTGGGAGGAAGGTGAATTAAATGGTGTGAGGAGAAAAAAATATATCATCATAATCATTGCGCAACATTAAAGACCACACACAAATTCCCTCTGCTCCACAAAGGATTCAGGTAAAACTTCCTCTCCTTCTCTTCTATAACCTCCGCCCACATGCACTCACATTTTGAAAGCACTGACAATCATAGCATCTCTCTGATGCTGCCTAATTAAGGCTTTCTGTGTGTGTGTGTGTGTGTGTGTGTGTGTGTGTTTGGCTGTCGCAAATGCACTTCTTTCAATATTCATTTGTGGAAATAAGAACAAAGCATCCTCCAAGATGCCTTCAGTGGGGAATGTGCCATTAGCTGTCACCTGTTCAGAAAGGTCATATAAGCAAAGGGAAATTACATATACACTATGGGGGGGAGGGTTAACCCAAAAAAAAAAAAAATCATCATCACAGCTGGTCTGAGCGATGTTTTCTTCCCATAGCTGTTTACGACTTTCCGAGGAGGTGAGAGCGGCGCAGACAATCAGAGGAGAGGCAAAGAATCAACAGCAGGATCAATGAGCATTCTCGTGTCAGAGTGTCAGTCAGTTGTTACCCGAGTGGTGATCCAGCGAGTTCATTACAACACAGAGCGACCCAGCCCTCTGTCGATATACAGCTGCGGTCGCTCCCATTGTTCTGCTGCCCTTAGCACATAATTACACTTTCTTCACGGAGCCTCGATGACACGGCACCTGCTGTGCACCATTTGCTCACAAGTCATTCAAAACAGCGTTAAAGGAGGGCGTGAGACGGTAAACACATGCACGGCCCGCTAGGACAACAGTGGCCCTTCGTTATGACGCGGCCTAATATTTGCTATAAAGGCTGGAGACAGCGTAGTCGCAGTACATTGTGTCCTTGAAGTTGTGTGAGTGAGTGAGCAGATCAATGGTCCATCTGTAGCTGCTCAGCTAGAGATATGGGCGGTGTTTACAGCCTGCACTGCCTGTTCATTAGGAAAACCACAGCGGCTTTATTGTTTTCAGAGGACAAATTAATAGTGATCTGAACATATAACAGGACAGATTACGTCTGTGTGCTGCGGAGAGTCACGATTCGCTGTAACCAGCGGGCACAAGTCATGTTAGAACAGCGGTGATCTGTCCTTGTTTCAGCTTTTCGTGTCGGCTGTGGTAAGACAGGCCCTGCAGACGTCCTAGCTGGTAGATCTTTTGGAAATCATCTCGGCTGAGTGGACACAGGAGGTATTAAACGCTCCCCGTGATGGCAGGCTGGCTGATCACAGCCCTGCCCGAGCACAGGATCAGGCCAGAAACAGAACATTTTGACATCAAGCACGCGTCTCTGTCTGCGTCTGGCTTTGTCTGCAGATAATCAGTTACCTCCGTCTCAGTCACCACTGTGATCTCTTTCACTCTGCTCCATGAATGTGGTGTTAAAATCATAAAGCTGCTGCTGTTTTCCTCCTTTAGGCAGAGCCGAGCTCGTCCTGCTCCCATGTAACCACCTTTAAAACGGTGATGCATCCTCTCAGCTGCTGTCCATCTGTTTCCTTTCCTGATGCTAAGCTAATGGTAGCTTCCAATCAGTAGCAGCGTCAGCAATAAATTCGAGGCTTTAAGAAATTTCCTCAAGTGCTGGGCGATAGCATCCCGAGTTTCTGTTGCGTCCACTAAACGATCAACCCACCCACAGGTCAGCAGCTACAACAATACAGATTTTCTCCTTTTCCAGAGAACCACATTCCAGCTATTTTAGTAGCAGAGAAATTAGTACATTTAATTAACTGTTATTAAGTGATGATCCATTAGGCAGTGATTAATCATTTACAGTCATTCTATCAAGTCCTAATTGAGAGCAAGGGGATGTTTTAGTCAGGCAAGCGATTTGTAGCTTTAACCATTAGTCTTTTACGTGCAGGTAACAGCCTTTTCAGAAACAACAAGTGTTCTGGTAGGTTGGAATGAACAGATGAATAGTGATGCATGAAGTAAAAACCTGCGAATTTTAAAAGGCAGAGTGGCTGCCTCCATTTCTGTCGACAATGGAAACCACATTTACCTCTAGGTGATATTTAAATAAGTAATATTTATGCACAAATAAAGTGTACACTCAGTGGCGTGCCTTAAATACAAAAGCACGTCCTGTTGCGTGCTCATAAAAGCAATCTCAGCCTTACATCTGTGCGCGCAAGGACGAGTGACAGCAATTAATAAGTTCAGTTGTCGAGCCCCAAATCTACAATGGTGAACAAGGTTGTTTTGCTGATTAGCATGGCCTGAGCCAAAGAGGAGGAACTAATCAGCCAAATCAGCGGCTGTTGTCTTTGCTCGGCTGCACTCAGCCCTCAGCGGCACGCAGCTGACCGAGTGCTCCCGGACGAGACGCCGCTGATCCGTGGATCCAGGCGTCTCCTGGGTGTCCGCTCCGGTGCGTTGCCCCGTCCCTCTTCTGAGTCGGTGCCCACAGGCAACAGAGAGACAATCCCTCAGCTCACCACAGGTCTGAGCTGATGCTCCTTTAAACAGGCTCCAGTTCACACAATGCCCTTCAGCACTTCAGGTCTTCACCCTGAATCTGTAAGCATAAGAGGTTTCTCTTTTTAAAGAATACTTTAAACTACTTTTTTAAGAGCCCTGCTTAGCCAGCAGAAAAGAATGAAATGAACTTCAGACTCGAGGCTCGTTGCCCTGGGAGTTCAGCATGATGAGGTTTACCTTGGTCTCCAGCTCTCGTGACCAAAGCGCGTTAACGTCAACTCACTGAATCCCAGAAAACAGTTAAGACGGGATAAGATCCCATTTGTTCCACAGTCCTCCCTCGTTGCTGTTGAATTTACAACGCCTCTGAGATTGTCCCACTGCTATAAGTCAAATCTAGAAATCTCCCCCTCGCCCATAAAACTACAGCAGTGGAGTCATTCTACCCCCGAGGTAACGAAAACAATGCTGCAGTGGGAACCTTACAGCATCACCACCCATGGCATTTAACGTCTCGCCTGCCAGAGCCAAAATGCCACACAACTCTACATTCTCAGTGCGCTTTGGGAGCTCACGCATGTTTTATTCACTTTGTGCGAGCGGCTGCATCATGAAAGGGAGGCCTCGCTCGCACCACGCTCACACGCAGAGCCAACAAACAAACATAGCACATATTAACAGCCGTCAGCGGCGATTGAACGACCGTACGCAGGTGTCGCCAATATCTGGTGCGAAATCGGAGCTGGTTCAAAGCAGGGATTTCGTTTGTGTGAGAGTTCTCTGTACAGCACCACAGCGATGACAGTGGAGTGCGATGCTCAGTTTGACGCCTGATGAGCAGTTTTTGAACAAGTCAACCTGACCTAATTCAATCTCTCCCCGGAGCTGCTTGCATCAGCTTTTACAGGTCAATACATAATGATTCTTTTTAACTTTCTGATGTGCAGAAAAGGAGCAAAATGCAAATGAAGCCCTCGAGCAGCCACATGAAAAGGCCCTGCTTCTTTCGCCGTCCTGTCGATTATTTAATAAAATGCTTTCCTAGTGGTCATCCATCCCGTTTATGAGCTTTTAAAAGCAGACGACAGTAAACGCTGACTGTAAGTAGAGTATTACAACATTAAAATGTCACGGCTGCTGAGGCCTTTACTGCAGCGTGTTGGTTGCTGGCGAGAAGTCGTCAGCGGAGCTTTGGTAAACAAGCACACACTTTAAGTTGCGAGTCCAGCTCGCATCATCCATGCGCAAACCCTCGCCAATCTGGAAAAGCGACTCCCAAGATTCAAGCCATGTGTCGAAATGCACTGACTAAGCAGCTAAATAATGACGTGTGACTTGCTAAGAAAAAGAGGCCTCCCTTCACACATCTCATTTAAACCCAACCCATCATGTGCCCTTGGTGTTTATCCTCAGAGGACAAACAGTAGTTAACCCCTGAGCTTTGAGTAACACTTAGTGGCCAGGTTGGGGAAATGGGGCTGATCATCTGGCTGCGAGAGCCCGTGGGGACCTGGAGGGCTGCAGCCGCTGCATTGATTTACTCGCTGACACCAGAATTGATGAGGGATCGGGGGCTGGCCACGGTCCAGGGGAGCCAGATTGGACAGAGGAGCGAAAAGGAAGGAGGCGCGGCGCAGAACTGTAGCTACAGCTCAGAGAGGGGAGCTGCTGGGTGTGGAGCAGTGTTGAGAGGGTGGGCTTCTCCCCGGAGCAACTCTCCCTTCAGGGGCTGCAGCTACACTTGTTAAGCCACTGACCTTTAATTAATTCACACTTGTCGTCAAATATGTTTCACATTCGTGTCCCAGTGGTGCTTCGGGAGCTGGGATTGATCGGCCTGTCTGTGGTTAAGCTCCCGCAGCACTGATTGGTGCTATGACATGCATAATGTGATGAGGCAGTGCACTTCTGTTTTACAGTGAGGGGGAGAGGAGGGAGGTAGAGGGGGGGGGGAGGAGACCTCCCCTCTGCACTGGCCCTCCGGTGTGAATCTAACCTCCCCCGGTGCTGTGGGAAGAAAAGGTGGGGCAGGTGGGCATCCTCACTCAGCCGGTGGGTGTGACAACAACACCGGGGACAATAGCAACAGGGCAGTCCTTGAGCCGCAATGGGAGCACTGGGATGTCATCACAGTGCTGCGCGTGGAAGGGGTCAAACCACGGCAGCAAATTGATCCTCAGCGCAACCGGCTGTTTAGCAGAGCCGCATTTTATCAACAACTGTAATTAAGCCAACGCGAACAGAGGCTTGATTGCTCAGTTCAAAACACAAACAGCGCACACGGGTGATTTAGCTTTCACACCTCACAATGGTTTCACTTCCCCTTTGTTAATACGAATTGGGTTTTTCTTGTTGACAAAAGATGCTTTTCTCTTTATTAGAAAATATGAATTGTGCATCCGATCAGCCCATTGTTTCCCCCGCGGGAGACTAAAGTAGCGACAAAAGCATCAAACGTGCATCCACGTACCTTCTACAGCCAGAACCACGGGCACGACGAGGCTGCACACCCACAGCAAGTAATCCATTGTCATAAAACAGGCGTTTGCAACATGAAGGACGGTGTGATGGATGGAGACTCAGACACAGAGCAGGGCAGCCGAGCTTTTTGTTCCCCTCCCGGGTCTCATGTCCTCCGCTGAGACGGGCTCCCTCACCGCCCCATCCTGTCCAAATCCTCCGGTAATTGAAGATAACGAAGCGCGTGTGCGTGTTGCATTCGCCGAGGTCCCGTGAATCCTCCCCCCCCCCCGAGTGGCGGACGCGGTGCCGCGGCTCACACTGCGCCCTGCCTCGGTCTCATTCCCGAACCTCCGTCCAGGGGCGCATCCGTCGGCTGCAGCAGAGGACGAAGCCCCTCAGCCCGCAGACAAACCCGCGTAGTCCACTCACGCCAACTCCGCGTAGCTGTTGCTCCTCCACGAGAGACGTGCGTCGGAATGGCAACACTGGGACAGAGGCACAGAAGGGGCTCGAGGCTCAGGCACTGTCAGGACACGCGCAATGACTGGCACGTGTCCTGTCGAGAGTTTCAAAATAATAGCCCCACGTTGTCTCGTTACAGTGGACGTGTTTCCTACATTTGGAAAGTAGCAGATAACATTTTTTATTTAAACGTACCTACTGTACGCAAATGCATCTGTAGAGTCATTTATCTCAGGCCTGATTTGCTAAAGTTCATATTTTGTAGTATCATATGTAAAATCTTAGTCTTCGTCAGACTCTCATAAACAAACAGCACGATGAGTCACAACCAGTGAGTAAAACCAGATGATCTCATCCCAGATTCCACTGGTGTCAGCACAGATCCTTGTCTCATCTGGTTTACTGGCATATATGTTCGTCACATCACGGTCCAGGGCTGTGAACTCTGCATAGAATCTATGGCACGCCATAATCCACCACAGAATCCACCACACGTTTGTTTTGGAATAGTGAAAGAAAGGAAAAACTAAAACGAGCGTGCTTTTATTTTGGAGTCGCATCAATAGACTTCCGGCTTCCTCCTGGCTGGTGCTCCGTGGCTTGACGCAGCTGCAGTGGGGGGGTCAGACCCGGAGCCTGGCTGGTCGGTGGTTGGTCGCTTGGTTGTCCAGCAGACGGAAGCTACCACTGGCCTGCAGTGTTGTCCGTCTTGGCAGCAGGTAACACCGGGAAAACGCCGCGCTCATCGCCGCTGCAGCATCACAATGGACCGAGTTCGCGCTGGCGTCAATACGAGGGTGAAAAAGCGGGTAGACAGCGCCGCCCACCGGCCACCGAGGGGCGGACACTGTTACAGTCACCAGGGGGGGTTCAACAAAAGCAGATCTACCTATCGCCTTGTATCATATTACCAGCGAGGCAGCTATTTTGTGATCATTAGGCCAGAGTTCACATTAGACGCCTGCACGCAGACCCACAGCAAAGACAAGGAGAAGCCAGCACACACCCCCCGCAGGAACACGGGGGAGAGGAGGGGGGTGTGAAAGAAGATACAGTTTACCGCTTATCAAAGTGATATCTTCACGGCAGTGTCCTGACACACTGCCTGCCCTCATTAAGTCCATGTCACACTTTGACCTTTTGCAGTCTCTGTCTCACAGTTTCTCTTTTTAGGTCTCTCTCCACCCGAGCCACCCGTCCCTTTGTCCCCCGACGGGCTCCAGCAGAGACACTGTGTGTTATGGCTGGTAGTAGTTCTCAGCTTAGAGACAAGGCTCCCCTTCACACCGCTAATTCATCCGCCTGTGTGCTCCCCGACTCCCACAGCTCCAGCCCCCGCCTCCCACCCCTGACACAGGAACACACACATCCAAAGTCTCCCCCCCCCCCAAAGTCCTTCTGCGCTACAAACTCCGGGTTCCCCTCTCCCCCCCGCCCACATCTTCACCCTCGCACTCCCCTGCTTCCAAGCAACTCCTCCATCACCTCCACCCTCTGAGATCCTTTTGTCCCCCAGGCTTTGTGCACTAATTAACTACAGTTGAGTTCCCAGCAGGCTTGGGTCGGCCTCCGCTGCTGAAGCCGGTGATGGACAGCGCTCTTTAAGCAGATATATTCAAACTAAGACAAAAAAACCTTCTTGGCAGCATCGCTGCAGTCACTTTGAGCACGACATAATGTAACGCTGCAGCCGATTTCTGCGGCTACAGTCTGTTCCCCTTAATCGTTAAAAATCCCTCATAGCTTGCTTGTTTGTGTGTTTTTAAGAGGCTCCTAGGAGAGCGCTTAGGACCAAATTTACAAATCTGATAGCAAATGTAGCTTTGCACCATTTCTAGTATTCCCTCAGTAACTATAAGTACACAGTGCAAGGAAAATAAAAATTTAACCTATTAGTGGAAGAAAGCAATCTAATATAACTGCCATGTTACTTCCTGCTCTTGTTTTTAAACTTCAGACACCAGTGCAGAGGGCTTGACTGATGGACGATGCAGAGTGTGCCCAGCCCATTATATTTCCATTACTAGAAGCAAAACAGGAGCTGATGGTATCTGTTTGACTGAAAAGGCCCCTGCGGAGCTATGTCTTCACGCTCATCTGCTTTTCAGGTGTTGTTCCTCTGCGACCTTTCACCCTCCTCGACGTGATGGACAGTCATAGTCAGATCCCAAGCTTTACTGTTGTGTGCTTGAGTTGTTGCAGCGACAGGTAGGGGGAGAAAAGAAAAAAAAAGAAGAAGAATTGCTGCGCTGGAGAGAGAGAGACTTCCCATCCTGCTGCAGATGAGAAATCAGTTCTCAGGCTCAGGGGGCAAAATACATATTTTACAGAGCACGGAGAGGAGACATGAAGAGCCGAGGATGTGGTGGAGGGAATGAAAAGTAGCTCCGTGGGACAGAAGCGTTAAGCTGACAAGAGGAGTTTACAGAACATCTCCACAAAGCCAGACAGTCCTCTGCAAACTGCCAGGGAATTATAGTCCAGAATACAGAATACACAGCGTCCACGCTCACAGAACATCGTGTCTATGTCGAACCTGCGGATGTATTTTAGACACATGTTCATGAATTCTTCTATGAATATTACATGGATCCATCTGGTTCTTCAACTCTTACAACTTAAATGTTGTTTTTTTTCCTGGATGCATTATTCACAGGAATATTGCAGAGCATTACAGCACCTGGCCACGATACCCGCCCCGCAGACCTGCTTTACATTTTTGGATGGAGTAAACAAGAAAAGTTATCATATTTTAATGAAGGCGCTTTGCAGGTGATTGCAGGAGGGTTGTGTTACTGCTGGACACAGGCTGAGCCAACCTCGCTGACGGCTGGAGGCTGCGGCCCCATACTGAACAGTGCCGAGACAGTGCGAGAGCTGTATCGCATATTTCAACATAAATGGGCATTAGGGCCATTTTTGTGTGGCTTTGCTTCGTTTACTAGCTCAGGTCTCTGTAGGCTGTGCCGCTGCAGAGATGCTCCCTAAATCACCCACTTCACACCAGACAAACCTATAGATAATTGTAGATGATCTATTTTCTTTAGAGCTGCTCGTGTCAAAACAAAGCTAATGGGGCACAACACTTTCAGCTAATGAGGGAAAAGCAATCAGAAAAATACTTTGCCCAAAGACTTTTTCCCCCACTATTTCTGCATATATTTGAATATCTGTCACTGTCTGAGGCCTGTTTGCTAACAAGGCCAAAATAAAGAGCTCACAGCCCTCATGAGCGTAAAAAAAACAAGACATGAAACAGTGCAGGAGTGGCGTTTTGCTCCACTGATTGGAGAAGTAATGATACATGATTATGTTGCGACAAGGAGCTGGCTGTTAGCTGGTGCTTCGGGGCACAGACACTGCTGGGCGTTTCGCAAACTCCTGCCAGCGCGTTGCTGATTGATTAAATACGAACCCGTGTTTGTCTCGCTGAAAACCGCTCCTGCTCTCGTGTAAAAAGCTGCCAGCATCCGCCTCCAGCTCCAGGTTCCGAGCTCCAGCGCCGTCCTCTCCCTCCCCGCCCCCCGAACCTCACGGCTAATCAGCGGAGAGCTGTCAGTTATTTCACACACACGCTTGCATAATGGGGGATTTCAGCTGGAGATTTCGGGGCTGCAGGTAATCGGAGGCTCAAATGAGTGGGAAATAGCGAGCGCTCATCCGGAGAGTGAGGCAATACACAGCAAAAACTAATTAAGAACAATTCCATTTTAGTGAGCACAGACAGTTTTCCTGCAGAAGTCTTTTTCTTTCAGAATTATTCACAGGAGGCGTTATTGATGATTCGCCACATTCTGCAATTTTCCCACCATTCTGCTCCTCCATTATTCATCCACCTCTACTTTTTAATCTCCTGTGAGCTGACTCAGAACTCCACTTCCATTTGCAGACTGTTCCTCCTCTATGCTCATGTCTGTAGCATTGATTAAATGGACCCCGGTGGGCTGGGGATTACATTGGGGTCCATTTGAAATGGCATTTCTACAGTGTTTTTCCATTACCGAGCATACTATTGGAATTTAGATAAACTGGCTCTGGGTAGGCTTTGTTGATTTCTGAGTTTATTTGCTTGGTTCACATGGGGTCCATTTGTTGCAATTTAGCAATTACTGGCTTTGGCGTGTTTGTTAATTCTCTGCGTTCACATCCCTCACCAGCCTAGAGCGCAGCCAACCCAGGCTCCCACAGGAAGGCCGAGGAGAGGACGAGGGAACAGTGGAGGCAGAAAATGAATAAAGACTATTGTTTTTCATGAGCTGAGATGGAGCAGGGACATGATCAAAGAGGACTGAGGCAAATTAGATAACAGAGGGCTGAGACTGAAAGACAAGCGCGCCCGCAGATTCGGCTTTTGTCTTTTGCATCTTGTAAACATATTTGGGATTTTGGCTACGGTCTGTTTGCTAATGAGAGTCTGGCAGAGTTAAATGGAGACATGGATCTGCCCTGTGCAGCAGCAGCAGCAGGTCAGGATGGAGTAACCTGTGCGAGCCTGCGGTCGCTGAAGGTGCCTCTGATCACTGTTTACTCACTGAATGCAAATCTGTTCATGCCTGCAGGTCTATCGCGTAATTAACTTTCCAGTCATGCTTTTTTGAGCCTGATGCAAACAGATGTTGAGAAACGTGCCACGCGGAGCTTTCACTGGATTTATTATTAATACTTGTTATGCTCAGCAGCAGGACAACCTGAAGGCTTCTCTTCCCTTAACGTGTGGGATTTAAACTGTGTAAACTGTGCCTCGCACTTCACAGTTTGGAAAAAAAGGCTGGATCTGTGGTGCGTCTCTGCTCACATTCACTGACTGTGATGTGTGTCACAGTTGAATTTGGATTAAATTCAATTTTGCGTTAGCTAACAGAGGTTATGTGTAATCTTTATAAAACGTGGTCCCCAGTTTTAATAATCTTGTCTTGTGTCTTTCCCGTCTCCATTAAATGTGGTGTGTGTTTGTCCCCCACCAAAAGGTTTGTTCCTCCACTGGGACATCTGAGCGTGAAACAGACATGAACGTGCCATGGAGGTCCCACCTAGGATGACCTCCTGGGCCTCAGTCAGGAGAAGGAAGCTGATGACTCAGTCTGTGGGCCGCGAACCCTCAAACCTTTTCCTAATGAGGCCAGGGAGGTGCTGTGTGTGTGTGTGTGGTTTATGACATGTTTGATCCGGTTACCCGGACCAAGGCCTCTGGGAGGATTGCAGGCCGCAACGTCTTACTTGTGGCAGAAACGACTCCGCATGCAGATGTAAAGGCTGCTGCTGAGCTCTTGTGACTGTCTGCCCCTCTGAGCCTTCCACTCGCAGAGAGGGGAACCCGCTTGTTACGCAAACTGAAATTGTTGGATGTGAACCAGGCAATTTTATCTGGCGTGTGGACATAGGGAATATTGCATCATGATGCAACCTGCTGTACTTCCTCAAGTATACAGTAACTACACGGCTTCAGTGAACTATGGGACATGAGCGCCCCCTAGTGCCAGAATAGTTCAATAAGCTCCACAACACATACTGTACAAAGGAAAATACAGTAACAACTACAAGTGGGAATGTTTGCGGTGAGTCTGCATTGTTCACACGTCAGTGAGGAGACCATGAGTTAATGTGATCTGTTCCTCTTGGACGTGTAAACACAGCAGAGTTTAGTGAAGTCAGTCTAATGCTGAGCTCATCGAAGGGTTTCAGGTCACAGCCCAATCTTTACCTCCATTACATTTAAACAAACACATGTTCTTAAACTTTAGCCATTGCTACCTCTACCGTACTATAATTTATCATCTGGTTTTTGTTTGTTCATAGTTTTTACTTTATTTCTCTCTGCTACCATCAGCCTTTTGCTTGTGAACTGTTTTATCCCGTTGTTACCATGTGCTGTATTATTGTCCATAGCAACTGTAAAACCAGCTCCACTGTGAACTGTGTTCAGTGAGTGATTCTGCACAGGCTTTATGAAGAATGTCTTTACTGTAATACAAGTCCTCTAAGTGGCTGAAGTCAGTCAATACTGTTACCACCAGTGCTTCTGGAATCTATGCTCAAATCTAAATAAAGCCTGTCTCCAGCTTTGGAGACACATTAACACAGCAGTGTTAGTTATTATGCAGTTGATGGCTACAGCAGAAACCACAGAGTCCTTCTAATGGCGTAGCATAGGCTCCTCCTACACACATGCTCTTGCCTTGTTGCCGTTTCCTTCGGCGTTTAAACGAGAAGAGGTGAGTCAGCTCGTTTGAGCATTTAGCTGGAGTTGTAGGATGCACACGTGCAGCCGTGCAGTTATTACTCCATCCTGAAGTTTCGGAGCCGGTCTCAGACTGTGATATCGGCCTGGGAGCTGACGGCTGTCAATCAATGACCTGCTCTGGCACAGAGGGTGAGTGCTACATGGCTCACATACAGAACACAGAGAGGAAGCACAGGCTTGGTTTCCTATTGAATCCAGTTGGCTTGATGCCCAGAACTTGAACAGACCATTAAAGGCCCTAAAAGGTTGCTTTGAAAGATCTTTTCACTACATGTGATACGATTTCCACGACAAAATAAATACAGTTTGTTTGTGCCTTGATTTTGTGTGGGAGAATGTTCTCACTGTCCCTTCAGCAGCTGCACCTCTGGAAAACCACCGGCTCAGCGTGACATAATCCAGCAGCTTCCTCCATTACGGACACAGTCATGAAGATAATGCAGCTGAAACAGAAGACAGGAGACGGGAAAATACATGTCTCGTCTGTGTTCAAGATGCAATTAAACATCACGAGACTGCTCCTAAATGCCACACTTCACTGCTGTAAAAATGCCAGCACCTCAGCACCAGGCAGGTGTGCCAACCCGATCTTACCCTAAAAAAATATGTGCACCTAAAATAAAGTTCTTTACTTTTCTTACCACAACGGAACAAATCCTGCGAGATGCGTTTTAACAGAAGCAGCATTAACTGGGAAAATGGATTAATGTGACAAGCTCGAATTGCAAATTGACACATCAGTGCTTAATCCTGTGATGAAATTCAGTGGCCCCGATAAACCATGAGAACGCTATAGATGCATAAATGAAGAGCTGGTTGGTTGAAAAGTGGAGTGTTTGAGCGAGGAAGAGCCGTAAAGAGCAGTGGGAAACACGCGGGAGCTAATTTATGGCTCCACATTTAGTTCATTATTGTAAAACTGAAAGCTGGTTATGAGGAGGCGTGTTTCCATTAAACTATAACACACACACACACATTGTGTTTCTAGCCTGATATTTGACTTCTTAACGCAGCCTCTGTTGGCAAAGACCTGTAGTCACTACATAAATCGTACTGACTGATATGGTGCTGATTGTTTTGTATGAGGCTGCAGACACAGCACTGCTATGGAGGACATGCTGCTCAGTGAGCCCCTGCGTTCCTCCAACGCAACCCCTGGCGCACGTGGCGCTTGCCCATAATAGTCTTGGTATTAAACCTCATGCTAGAGATCCACAAACAATCCTAAGTTCTTGAATCGGTTTCCTCTGCTCTGTTTGCAATTCCTCAAATGTACAGACAGGAAGGAAGTAAGACGGTGGAAGGTATGTGGCAGAATTTAATATGAGCAGGGAGCCCGTCTCCAGGCTGCACATGTGTTTTCCCAGACACACTCGGCACTGCCTGTGATGTATGGAAAGACCAGAGCTGGACAATAGAAGCACATTTCATTTCCTTTGCGTTTTCATTCGTCTTTAAAGATTCATTTTAGATGATTGCTGAAATGATTTCATTCCATTGTTATGGGAATGTGGATAATTTGATTTAAAAGCCTTCTTTGTCTCAGAAAGCACATGTTTATCCAACTGAGACCAGGCACTGAGGTACATTCTCTGTTTCTGCACGTAAATACTTTTGTTTTCCTTTAAATGACCAGTGCTTGGCTTTGAGGTTTGGCTGCCACCCAACACAGTTGAAGCTGAACCATATAACATCATAAATGTCCTTTTTGGAATCTGCTGGAGGTCTTGGCTGTGGGTGGTCCAGAAGAACAGGGAAACCATTTGGGAAGCTATAAGATAAAGATTAAACCAAGGCATGAAAACACACAATATCAGACCACGTAGCTTTAGCAAAACTGAGCATCATTCTCTGTCGGACAAAAATACCTCAATAATCCCTTCCTCCAACGGGCAAACTCAGTTTGACAGAGAACCCAAATTTGAGTTTTGACAGTGCTGACCTGGCAGGATGCTGGAGGAATCCCAATCAAAGCTTTTCGTCTCAGCCAGTCAGACACAGAAGACCAATTAATGCTTGAGTTAATAAAAGCACAAATGTCGGTTTCCTGCCAGGGAAGTACCAGAGCGTTCTCACTGGGATTAAAAGCTGTGGTTGAATAAGACACCGCCGCAGAGCGAGGCAGAGGTGGGGGTGTGTGTGGGTAATACTGGGTATGGCTGTGAATTCCATGCGCCCTTTTATTTTCACTGGCTGATATAAGAACTAAATGTTTGCTCAGCTGTTCCCACTACGTTTCTAATATTTCCTAAATTGTGTCTTTCTCACTCGTGACATTTTGATTTCCGTTACAGCAAACACTGCTTTGAGGAAGCAAATATTACTCTGGTTAATGTTCAGACACAATAACACACCTGATGACTCACATGTAATAACACACTGGCACTGACTAATGTGAGTCACTTGAAATCAAAGGAATCATTTGCATATCAAAATAATTTTACCCTAATCTTCATTTGCTTGCCGTGACTGACTGTGAGGAAACAGCCTGTAATGACACTGAATTAAGCTGGATCTAATGAATTGATCTATTTTTCCAAAAATGTATACAATTGGAACAAAACACATAGTTACAATGCAAACATACATATTAATATTTTCTCATTGGTCGATTCATTATCTGATTTATTATCTTTCATATGTTATTTTGTTATTGGCTGGTATAACTAGATGATGACACATCACTATATGCCATAAATTCAGGGTCAGAGTAATCTAGGCAGCAATTTTCACAACGACGCAACACACTGCCAGTGGAAAATAATGACTGAAGGATGAAACCCACATAGGATAATGAATGCATGTGTGTGTGTGTGTGTGTGTTGAGGGGAAACATAAAAAACAGCAGAAATGAGAGAGAGATGAAGCAGAAGAACGCAAGCAGTGGACTGCAAAAGCTCTGTTAATAGAGAGGGAGCGAGAGAGAACGAGGCAGAGAGAGAGGTGGGTTGAACACCAGCCCTGAAATACAGGACGTCAGTGCAGCTGTGATGCACTAGAGAACCAACGCAGACAAGACTAAGTATCGGAGTGCGGGACAAAAAACTACTTTTATAAAGCGACTATACAACTTCGTCCATTCCCTAAAATATTGAATATATTGAATATCGTAAAGAAGAGGAGGACGTCGTGGAGGAGAGCAACTGCAGGTGAGTTCTTTTGTTTCTTAATATGTAAATATGGATAAACAAATCCAAACTGTGAATCCGAACAAAGTTTTGCTCAACATAAATTCAGAACTCATGACATTTGCTTTGCTTGTCTTAATATGACTGATTATATTGTTGCTGTGACAACATGAACGTTTGCATTAAAGACGGATTTAACAGCTTTTTGTCTGTACGTTGCTGCCACTCATCAGGAGAGTTTCTCTGTGCTAAAGACCTGAAGTAAGTTGCTTGGTAACAGTATCAGTTATGTATATCACTTATGTGTCTGAGTAGTGAGGCGTTGTCATAGACAACCACACCTGAAGGTCTGGTCTGCTTATACCTTTAACGTTCTGGTCTGACAACATCTGTTTATTTATAGAAATCACTATAGGCGCAAAGACCTTATAAACCTGTTTACATGCTCTTCACGAAGAGTAAAGTAAACTTCTCGTGTTTCTGTTCCCATCGAAGAGAAGCCATCTTGCCCATCGGCAGCATGGTGCAGCTGAACTGTTCCCTCGCAGCTCTTCTAAGGACGGACGCCTCAGTTGACCACGACGTCGGCTGCCCGCAGGCTGCTGTGCTGTGTGGGATGAATATCTCCTGGGTGTTGGCCAACGCTACACTACAAGATGTGCATGACATGTGTCTCAGCGAGGAGGCGTACCTGGCCAGACACCTGGGGCCGCTCAGGTCCCCTGTGTTTCTTCCTGTCTGCGTCGCCTACCTCACCATCTTCGTGGTGGGCGTCCTGGGCAATGCTCTGACCTGTGTGGTCATTTGGCGCTACAAGGTGATGCAGACACCCACCAACTACTACCTGCTGAGCCTGGCGGTGTCCGACCTGCTGGTGCTGCTGATGGGCATGCCGTTGGAGCTCTACGACATGTGGAGGAACTACCCCTTCCTGCTCGGGGAGGGGGGCTGCTACTTCAAGATCTTCCTGTTTGAGACCGTCTGCTTCGCCTCCATCCTCAATGTCACAGCGCTCAGTGTGGAGCGCTACGTAGCCGTGGTCCACCCCCTCAAAGTCAGGCACATGACCACCCGTGCCCACGTCAAGAGGGTCATCTTCATGCTGTGGGTGATGTCCATGCTATGTGCTGTGCCCAACACCAGTCTGCATGGCATCGTGCTGCTGCCTCCAAAGTTTGGACGCCAGTTTCCCCGATCCGCAATCTGCCGTAAGTGTTTCGAGCTTATTTTTGCTGTGGTGAACCGTGTGATTAGCGAAGAGCTTCACACTGACGAGAGGCTGTAATACTGATCACGATCTCCACCCTCAGATTTGGTCAAGCCCACCTGGATGTACAACGTGATCATCCTGGTCTCCACGTTAGTCTTCTTCCTGCTCCCCATGCTGATAATCAGCATCCTCTACCTGCTCATCGGCCTGCGGCTGCGCAGGGACAGGGTGCTGACGGTGGTGGACAACAGGTGCCCCTTCGGATCGGAAAGTCTCTCCCAGTCCAGCGCTCAAAAACTGACTAGACGCAATGTGCAAGTCACCAAAATGTTGTGTAGGTGTCACATTTACGTGCTTTTAATGAGGTTGCTTAGAAAATGTGAACGTGTGAAATGCGTGAATGGACTGTGCGTTGGTGAGAAGACTCGCTGTTCAGACGTGTTTCAGGCCATTTCTTCTCTCATTCACTATTTATAACTTCTTCCCATCTGCCTCAGCTTTGTCCCGTCGTCATTCACATGCTGCTGATTGGTTTGACGTCACGTATGCATGCGTGTGCTTTTGTCTGCCTGTTGCCAACCAACTGATCCCGTGTGTCCCCTGGGTCCAGGTGTGCTGGTGGTCGTGTTCGGCCTCTGCTGGGCTCCCTTCCACGTGGACCGCTTGATGTGGAGCTACATCGACCCCTCCTCCGAGCAGCACCTCAAGATCTTCGAGCACGTCCACGTGGTCTCTGGAGTCTGCTTCTACTTGAGCTCTGCCATCAACCCCATCCTCTACAACATCATGTCCACCAGGTTTCGAGAGATGTTCTGCCATGTGACGTGTTACTCGAACAGCTGGCCGAAGCCCTCCAGCGTGCAGATGACCCAGCGCAGCAACTTGAGTTAGAAAATGCAATGAGACGGTGTCAAAGACATGACGGGTGACCGGTTGAAGGAAATTCTGAAAATAAGCCTTGAACTTGTCCCGGGATCTTGTAGCAAACAGACATTTTATGAGACATGTTGAGTAGGTTCACCTGTTATTCATCCCCCATCAGTTTATCTTTAAACAGCTCAGAGAACTTTGAATGGAAAGGCTTTGTCCCCAAGGATGTGCAGAGGCACATGACCAGCAGCTACGTGAGACACCTTTAAGGAGGCGCATTTAAGGATAATACAGACCGACCTGTTTGCTGCACACTCCTCCGAAGCATCTGAAAGTTCTCCAGACTGCAGAATCCTCTTCATTACCTTCAAACACTTGAATATGGCCTGAATTCAGACAAAAAGTCGATGGAAAGGCAGTGGAAAACTGTAATTCTCACCATACAGCAGTTAATAAAACAGAAGTGGGAAACAATGATGGATGATTCTGTGCATACAGTATTACTTTGTGTATTTCTGCTAAAAACGGTGTATTATTGTTTTTTATGTACAGTTGCAAGAAAAAGTATGTGAATGGGATTTCATGGATTTCTGCATAAACTGGTCATAAAATGTGTTCGGATCTTCATCTAAGTCGAAGGTGACGTTTATTTTTACACTGCCTGGACATGTTACTGTACATGAGGATATTAATCAACTCTGTCTAAATGCACAAGACCCGATGTAGTAGTTGTTACTATTAAATGAAAGCATGTATGTTTTTTGTATAATTACCATTGACGTGGTCCGAATGATTCCCTGGTTTGGAAATCAGAGTCTGGTCAGCTGTAAAGTGAGCTGACGCTGTGTTTACTTGCATGTGCCAGCAGATGTATTGCTTTTAGTACCAGTCATGGAAAGAAATGTGTGTGACGAGCCACCGAATGTGTTTTTGTAGGGATCACATCACATCGTGGTCAATGTCGGCCGAAGAGGTAGATCCATAAGAAGCCGTCTGGTCCCTCCAGTAAAGAGGAAAAAGGTCATTTGGGCACAAGGAGATGATGTCACTGAGTTCTTAATATGGAAAAATCTAACGGGATGAGTACGGAGGAGGATAAAAGCTAAAGGCAAAAAGACAATGTCGTTAGGAGTGTGTCACCATAGCATCATAGCCGAACACACAAATAGACTCATGGATTACCTGGGAAGTGGTATTTCAGGTGCATGGTTATTATCACCACCTGCAGTGCTTTGATATAACAGCTGGAAGCACATGGTTCAGATATTTTAGCTTGGAGTCATTATGTGGGCACAATGTGGGAGCTGTGACAGTAAAGTGAAACCAACCTGAAAAGGAAATACAGGGAACACTTCATCTCTGTAAATGATCTGTATAGTGAAAAAACATCACATCCCTTTGTTACAATAAGAGAAAATATAAACGTGAAGCTTAATAAGAACAATGGCTGAGAAAAGAAAAGTGTTAGGACCCAATAAATGTGTTTGTGTACATTAAAACCTGCATCACTGAAGCAGGTTGTGACTCCCAGTGTAATGAACACGAGAGAGTTGCGACTTCTAATTTAAAACCCCAATTAACATAGTCGATGCAACTCCAGCAGCAGAATATAAGCTATGGAAACCGGCCTCGTGCTGCAGTGTTAGTGTGGCTCCGCCAGCAGCCCTGCACACAAACACTGCTTCAGAATAAGTTACAGACAGTAATTGGATGTTTGTGAGAAACGCAGCCGAGTGAAGCAAACAAACTGTTTCATAACCCAAACGCACAGCTGCATTAAAATGATGACAAATGAATGTTGATTTGCTGATTTTACTGCAACCTTGAGGTTCACGTTTGTCGAGTGAACAACCGGATAACCTCCAAAATATTGATATTTCTAATCAAAGACCCTGCAAAGGCTTCCTCACTACTCCAGCTCCAGAAATGTTAGCTGTGTCCTAAATATCTTTGTGCTGATTTAATTAGGATTAATCTACTGTCGACATTTCATTTTAATACTTATTATTAACAGCAGCACTTCTGCAGTGACTGCATGATAAATGCACTTAAAATAAATCAGAATCAATAAAGACAGTGTAATGTAAGCATGTACAGGAAGTGCGCACGTTGTTGTGATTGAGCACAGCTCGTTTGTTTGTGCATGATCTCTGAGTGGGTGTCCAGAGACCTGCAGCTCAGGTTAATTAGCATTTAGGCTTTGACATCCTGTGTGTGATCATCATGTGTATGTGTCTCCCGTGACCCTGGTAATTACCCCGATCGTTAGTCGTGGGAAACGAATGCATAGGGACTAAATGTACAGTCTGACGGTGCAGCCAGGAAAGACAGCGATGATGATGAAATGTGTGTTTGTGTAAGAACAGCTGGTGGGTGAATGATAGCATAAGAAACACCTAAAGGCATTTTCTCTCCCACGCTCCTGAAAATTGCTTTTACCCAACAGTATTCAGGTTGTTCCACGCCATTATTCAGCAATAGGCTCACTTCCTGAGAAAATGCACTGCACTGTAAACTACACTGAAGGTCAGTGCAAACACAAACCTATCTGGACACATGTTTCAGATAAAGGGATGTTTAACTCCTCTTTCTTAAAGGGAGATGAGTGATGCACAAGCCGGTTCATGCTGGTACATCCCAGGACGCAGGAGTTCTGCTGTGATTGCATTCTCTTTACGTCTTAGTCCGAAGGCCATTATTTAGTCTGACTTTGCAACACGCTGACTGTTACTTTTCTTTTATCGTCATTAATTTGTCCAGACACCTACAAACTAACAACACCCATCAGCATCTGTTTGCTTTTTGCTAACAAGCGTCTGTCAGCTTGCTACCGGCTAAACTGTGCAGGTAACGACTGTACATGCGCGAACCCACATCTTCCCAGGGTGACACCTCAGTGATGACATTAAAGAAAAACCATCAGACTGCCGCAACGTCTGAGGAGACAGGAGCATGATTCACAATTCTGAGTCTGAAACCAAACGTCTGCTAAGTTAAACTCACCCGGGTTTAAAAAGTGACCTGTGTTTAAGAAAGCTCTGCCTTCAAGGGCTTTTACGCCACTTTGCTCTTTATCATTTCAATAACAAGAACCAGAAGCTTGAATGGTGCCAGTGACATCCTCTTTGTGTCACTTGTCTAATACATGAAGTGCAGGGAGCAGTGAGCGGATAAAACAACTCTGTCCATTTACAGCAGCAGGAAAGAAATATTTAAACGTGGAAATCCTGGTCAGCTTAATCTACAGCGTCTTCCATATAAGCATGTTCATA
Organism: Macropodus opercularis; assembly: GCA_030770545.1. Taxonomy (NCBI): domain Eukaryota; kingdom Metazoa; phylum Chordata; class Actinopteri; order Anabantiformes; family Osphronemidae; genus Macropodus; species Macropodus opercularis. Next base: position 7,365,214 of record CM061105.1, read on the forward strand.
GCATATACTGTTAAGGCTGTTCATTACTGATTGTTATGCTTGTTAAGAAGCTGCGTTTCCTCATCTAGGACACTCAGGCCTAGATCAGGCCTCATTTTTACTAGAACTGATTTTCATATTCACCCTTTCACTGTGCTGAGAATCTTATATGAATCACAGTAAATACTATTTCACACTGGTAGTTATTATACTGGTTGCATCTAAACAGAACCTGCATTCTTCACTTCTCCACCTAAGAGGCCAATTAGGTTGGGTTGCTTTTTGTTTCTGTGCTCTATTACATCAGTAATGAAACCACGTCCACTGCTGCCATGGAACTCGACACGCATGCGTATGCTTTGCAGTTCAGTTTGTAAAGACTGTGAATGATTGAGTGAAGAACAAGAGTAAACGGGTCTGCAACATAGTAAAAGCAACATATTCTGTATTTCTTCAGAAGAAACTGTGACATAAGTGAGCAGGACTTCAAAACAGGGCTTTTTAAAAAAAAGAAAAGTTGAGTTCCACCATAAAGTACAGCCTAAAACCAGAAAATGCAAGAAACTAAAAGTCAACTACCAGTAATATGAAAGTAGAGCACAAAAAATGAAATACTAACCTCAGTAAATATAACAAGCCCGCTGTAAAGTCAAGTACCAGAAAACAGCTTAAAGTCATAAAACAGATGAACAACAGTAAATGCAACCGTCTGAGCAAGTACATATTGAAAATGTTGGACAAAGCAAAAAAGAAAATGCTAGTTGTACAAATGCTCCCTGAGGTAATGATGTAGGCGTCGCAGGCTGTCAGGCATTTTATTCCCTTTCCCTTCTACTTCAAGCTTCAAAGAGTTTTGGGACAGTATTTCTTCTCAAACTTGGCTACGTCAAACTTCCGCGTGCAGCCTTTGTAGTTCATGTAGCGGATCTTTCCAAAAACGGGCCTTTCTTTCCAGCCCTGGTCGTGGATGCCACAAATAGACCACATACAACCTGCAGTGAGGAAACAGCAGCGAGGAATTAAAACGGAAGGGAGGAAAAATGTCAATAAACACAGTGTATGAAATGTGTGTCCTTACCAACAAAGCCATTAGGGTCCTGGCCGTCAAGCTCATAGCGATCATTAAGGTACAGGGCGATGGACAGAGCCTCCTCTGGTGAGGACGTCCACTCCAGAATCTTTTTGGCCCAGTACATCCTTAAGAAGCCGTGCATCTTCCCCTCAACGATCATCTGGTACTAACGAAGTGACACAATCAAAGACAATAAGAATCACACAGAACACACAGAGAGCTACCGTGTTTATCACGTATGTACCTGAGCTGCGTTCCACAGTTTGTCGTGCGTCTTTGCTTGCTCCAGCTGCTCGCGCGTGTAGACATACGACCTCTTGTCTTTGGCATGATCCTTCAAAGTCTTCTGAGCCCAGTCGTACGCACCTGAGTCGCACACACGTCACACAATGTTTTACAAACAGATAACTGTGATTGGCTAACGCATAGAAGGCGGTTAAAGAATCTCCTGACCCTCCACGCTGTCGTATTTCTTGTTGTAGAAGCAGAAGTTGTCGGTCAGCTCCCTGCGCACCACCAGCTCCTCAAGGAAGGAGGAGACAGATTCACTTGAGCCCTTTCCACTGTGCTTAACCTGCAGCGCCACACGCTGGGCTGACAGGTGGCCTGATGGGAAAGTGGAAGGTGACAGATAGTGACAGCGTGAATAAGGTGGTGGACTAAACACTGCTAACAGAATGAAGCTCTGCCACGACACGTCAGTTTCATTTTTTGGACATTTACAACATTCACATTCTCTTTTTATTGCCTCATCCTACTGACCGAACCGGATCCAGGGGGAGAGCTGGCTCAGGGCTGCTGCATTCGGGTCGTTACGATGAGTGCCAAACAATTTAAGGCGCACATCAATGAAGGACTCCAGCATGGCCGTCCCTGCCTTGGTGCCCGCCTTCGCCCACTCCGTCTCTCCTACGGATCTGTCTACTTTCAGAGAGGCCAGCGTTTTGTCCCAGTCGACGGGCTGCGAGGTGAAGAAGGCAGGAAGCAGAAAACCTCAGCAGGGATCACAGCTGACAGTGACAAGCTAAAATATTCTCTGGCGCTATCGAGAACGGCAAACTTCAAAAGCGGCGGAGAAGGTTCTGAGCCCTTCACCTCACGTTGCTGAGGGGCTCACAGCAGTGAGTGGCATTTCAATCACGGCACTGCAGAGAAAACACACACCCCTGCAGCTTAAATATGTAATGCTGGGGAAGGAAATTGAAACCTTTGGACAGTTTAAAAGGTCTACTGTTTTCATATTCACTCATCAATAAATGATGCGCAGAGAGAGGAGAAAGCTGAAGGTGAAAGGAAGTTGAAAAGACTTTTACTGCAGCAGACTTAGTGCCAAACTCCACATCAGTGACAGACTCACTGGCAGCGTAGATGTGAGATTAGTAAACACTTTCAAAGCAATAAATACTTTAGGAAAATTATTATAAAAATGCATGACAGGAAAAATACAATACATGGCTACTGTCTCATTACAATAGTTGATCAAAATGTATCCACAGCATCCAACATGTTCTTTGTTCACTCACCTTTGCGGTGCTTATTGCCGTGTAAGGATGTTGTTCTACCAGAGGGAAATCAGTGAAGAACTCCGGCAAGAGTTTGGTGATTTTGCCTCTAATTGTTCGGGCGGCGTACTCTAGTTTGGGCGACGCTAGCCAGCAGGGAACGATATTATGGGCATCAACCTATAGAAGGAAATGACGATTATCCAACATGTCTGATTCATCAAGTTGTGGTTTTAGGCTGAATGAAATCATTTATTCTGAAGCTGTCGTTGGTCTATTCTATTTTGATATACGGTCTAGTTTCTCTCTGTTCTCTTTTGCCTGTGTGTGTGTGAGAGTGAATTCTTACTTGTATGAAGGGAATGTCCTCTGGCAGCTTCTTTTTGACGCCTTCCAGACACTGCAGCGGTTCTCTAAGGGGGGAGAAGTCGGTCACCAGTGCCCCAAAACTGTGGCTTGACACAAAGCCTGGGAGAAGCTCCTCTGCAGAACCATGGAGCAGGTGGAACTCGATGTTCAGGCTTTTGCATTCCTGTTTGATAGAAACAGACAAAATAAGCCTTTTAGAGAGAATGTGCAAAGATATTGTGGCCGTGTATTCAGTATTACATATGTAGTGATGCATGCAGGTTGTACTTGAGTCTGTAAGAATCAACAAACCACTGACTCAGGCATAACCAGAGTTTATGGTGTTCAGTCTCTACCTGTGCGACCTCTTCCAGACCTTTTAGCATAAAGCTGTAATGTCTCAGGGTGGAAATCTCCGATTTGGGGACAACCAGGCAAAAGCAGACGTGTAAGGGCAGCTTCTCCTCCATGGCAAGCTGCTGTGCCTGGATCAGCGCCCAGTTATCTAAAACACACGTCGCCGTTACAGACACGGAGAAGGTCCATGACAAAATGTCCTGCGACTGGCCGTGTCACACATGTACCTTGTACTCTTTGGTCTCTTGACATCCAGTACAGAACTCCTTCTGATCCCTGCTTCACCTTTTCGGTGTCGGATAGAAAACGCAGGCGCTTCTTGTTGAACGTCACCCCCTTCATCTCTGACCTCTGCTGGTCCTGCAGGCGGCCTGCAGCTCTGTCCTTCTTCCCAGAGAGCAGCTTCTGCTGCTTGGCACTGGGAACTTCAGCAGCAGCAGATGTGGCCTTGCGTTTCCTGCCTGGCATGATGCGTTCACTTGTAAACAAGCAGCAGAGTGCAGGCCTGGGCCACTGTCTCCTGTGGATCACAGCTTTGAGGAGTCGCTCGGATGCAGAGAACACGGATGAGCTGCGGGGAGGCAAGTGGTGAAACACTTGGTAACGCGCTAAAATAACGTCACGGTGAACAGCTTATGTAAAAGCGGAATTAAACCGCACGGTTCAAACGGTAAAACAGCACGACGACCATCACACAACTCACCCCAGCATGCAGCGAACACAACGCGAAGAAAGGAGACTCGGGGTTTAAAGTTAACCGAACTAAACAATGAGCAGAGCAACAGCAGAGTCAGTCACAGCCACGAACACACGCCCGCGTTTCTCCTTTACACAACCACTCACATGCGCGCGGTGGGCTGCAGGTTTTGTAACGCTGTGTTTTCCGTGTCCTCGAACTACATTTCCCACAATGACGGCACAGGTATTTACAGCGCATGCGCGGCGCCGTTTACGTTCGGTGCAGGCTCGTATTTGTTGTAGCGTAGCCTGGAAAAGGGGGACGAGCAGCTAGCACGGTTATTACTCACTACGCTCGCATTTCTTCTCGGCACCAAGGTTTGCAGAAAGTATGAGCCAAGCTGAGTTTGATGCAGGCCGAGGGAGAAGACCAGCGGTTCCCGACAAAGTCGACATGTCATTAGGTAAGACTCCCAGTAGTTTACTAATTGGTGGGCGGCTGTCAGAAGCTAACAGGCGACACATCTCAGAGCTCGGAGGCACTTTTTTATTGCTACTCGTGTGATGCATTTAACAGATGACATCATTCGGTTGAACAAAAAAGAGCAACAGTTAAAAAGGAAGCAGGCCACTGGGAACCGGCGGCCAGTCAAGAAGAAAGGCCGTTTACCCCAAGCGAAGGGAGCTGCACCGAGGACGCCCGGGCCAGTGCAGAGAGGTGTGTGCCGTGTGTTGTAGGCATGTGCGTCTGTCTGTCCGCGCCGCTCGTTTGGTTACACTTGTAGTGTGGGTGATGGGTTTCTCACCAGGAGGTGGCGTAGCCCGAGCAGCGCCACCTAAATTAAGAAGCAGAAGGCTCCCTCCGCTGACGGGTCGACGGCGGGGTCAGGGGGTCATCACCGGGCTGGCAGCCAGGAGGCCAGCTGTCCTGCTAAAACGAGCCGACAAGCTCAACAGAGCGGCGCTGAACCAGGTAAGAGGAGACATGCTGCAAAGCAGAGCTCACGCCTCTACAGCTGCGACATGTGAAGCGAACACTGATCATGAATCTGTGAATATGTGAGTGAACAAGATGAGCAGGTTGGGGGGGGGGGGGGGGGTCTAAATGCATCAACAAGACCTTGGTCACCAAAGCTACTAGTGTGTCTAAGGTACAAGTAACAGGGTTTTTTTGCTCAGCTGAAATATGTTGGGCATAATTCAAAAAGAATTGTGACCTACTTGGATTTATTTCCTTATCAATTTAATTCTAAATATTTTGCATACACAATATGAAGTGAACTTAATTTCAAATGTAATTCATGTTTTTCCATTTTTGCTGGTTCTATCATTTCAGTGAAGTGTAACAAATATTCGATTTATACTTCTACCCTAAATTTATGCTTATTCTTCCTTTACCAGTTCAGCACACAAACGCATCTACCAGTGCTTTGTTGACAGATGCAGTCCAGCTTTTCAGAACTTCTCTTTTGCTTATGTTGTATCTGTCCTTCGCTTCACCTCCTTTTACAGAAAACAAGACAGAGAACAAGACCCTTCATTCAGCGCAACGAAGCTCCGTACAGGAAGCCAGAGGTTCAGAGGCAGCTGTACAGACAGCCTGATCCACAGAGAGGCCAGGGGGCAACAACAGTCAAGAGACCGTTTCAGCTGCGACGACGGTGAACATCTCCTTACACCTAGTGTACAGTTCCATAGTGCAATAATGTGCAGCGCCCCATAGACTAAAACAATTGTATGAGGGGTACTTGCTGCTGGCACACTTCTTCATACACAACTCTGTTTTAGGCTGCAAGTTTAAAATGTGAGGAGGTGCCTACAGGTCTGAAGTTGCTGCTTCTTGTGCTTGATTTTACGCAGCTCTGTTTCAATGCCTTTGTTGTGTTCTGACCTCATAGACTACTGCCACCCATACAGCAGACTCGGAAGGAAGCGCGCCAGGCCACGTTTCTTTTTCGTAGGGGGCTTAAGGTACGTAGTTATGTTAAGTAGTAGTTTATCCATTTATCTGAGCAGTTTTGAAACCTGATCTGCTTGTATAATAGTTAATAGCTAAGTGAATAACTGTTTCATCCATCATCTCCTGTGCAGGTGCAAACCCAAGTGCCAAAGCTTCACTCTCCTCCAGTCAGAACTCGCCGGTGGGTGGTGGTGTTGTTGTTGTTGTTGTTGTTGTTCAGCTTCTATTTTGGCTGCGGTTGTAAAATGCCAGATTGCATGTGAGGAAGAGGAAGTCACACTGAGGATGTGACTCACTGCAGGGGAAGACCATTGTTTGTCATTTTGAGGGTCAGTGTGTGATTTGTTCCTCCAAAATGATGCATCTTCTCTGTCTGCCCACAAGATGGCGTCAATCGACAACCAGCAGTGGCATCTTGACTGTTTCCATTGACAACCCTACAGCCAGGACTCAGCCTGAGTAAGGGTTCCTTTAACACAGAGACTTTCTGGAGCTCGGCGTGGTGATCATGGCTTTAATGCCAAACCCTCACGTTCAGTCCAGCTCCAGACATAAAATACATTTTCCTGTGGCTTCTTCACAGGCCTCCCACTGCTTGGACCCTGCATCCTCCAGCTGCCAGCTCTGTCCCTTTCAAAGTGGAAACAGTAGAGAAGAAAATCCCAAAAGGTGTGCCTCTGCAGTTTGACATCAACAGTGTTGGGAAACCGGTTAGTATTTGCTTAAAAACACACACAAAGTGTTTGTGTTAGGTCATTGATCTGTTGTTAACATGATGCCTTCAAACCTCTCCTTCCCCAGCAAACGTCAATGACTTTGAATGAGCGATTCCGCATCCTAAAAGATCAGCGCGCTGCCACAGTGCACAGCAAAGGCAGCAGATTTGTTACCGTGGGTTAACCAGCAAGAAGACTGTGACAAGTAAAACTCCTGCTCATACCCACACACTAAGCCACGTTTGTAACAGATGGGACAGTGCTGACCCCACTGACTGCCTTTATTAGTGGGAGCTGTGTGACAAATGACTACAACATGCACAACTGTCAGAAGTGGAGTGTGTGTTTTTGTTCCCATTCTTTGTCCATATTGTTGTTCTCAGTCGTTTGTAGTGTGGATTTCCTGAAGCGGGAAGGAAGACGTTTTTTTCGACCACCGTTCTGAGTCGGTTAGGGTGGCATGTCTACTCTCAAATACCCCTCGTCTCAAATCCCTTGATATTTGAGACTTGTTTTGTAATGTTTGAAATAAATGGTTACTTTTGAATATTCATGTACTTGTATAGATTCATCAGTCCGTCACTCACAGATTCAGGTGAACCTTTTATGCATCCAGAGCATTCGTCTACATGGGAAGAGCATTTAGCTCTTCGATGGCAGCACAAGCCTCCAGATGTTGGTACATATTTCAGGCAGTTTCCCAGTAAACTGTATAAAACATAATAAACTGCTTCATAAAACAAGCGCAAATTAATGTGTTTTGGAATCTGAATATTGCTTTTATTTAAATACATTAAAATTTGCAATGTAACAAAACTATTGGCATATGAAATTCAAACACCATTTCAATGAACAAAACATGGCTCACTTCATTTTTCTGTGACTAGTGTCAGTAACACTAGGTTATTTTTCTGTCTGCATCATTTAACCCATTTACACTGTTCACAGACTATCTTACAATAAGAGTGCAGAATAAAAATGAGGTAAGAAAGTGGTTTGAAGGTTACAGAACATGCAGAACAGCAACAAAATATTTTGTGAAGAAAGAAGTTAAAAAAAAAAAAAAGGTGTGCATTTAAAAATAATCAATTTACACAGCTTTGCATCTTTGGTTACAAAGTAGGTTGAATGATTTCACAGCTTTTCCCCTGGGCTCCTTCAGGGAAAACAACGAAGAAGCAAAGAATGGAGGGGGTATGGCAGTACTCATTCATCTTTAGCCAAACTACCCACAGAACTGAATCTTCAACTGCCTTCTGCAGGTTAAGATTTGATGTCAACAGGTGATGCGTCACCCATCAAGGCTCTTAATACTTTATAGTATACAAAAATGTACATTCATGCTGGATCGTGACTCAAGCTAGTAATTGGCAACTGCAGCGTAAAATTGGAGTTAGTGTTAAACATCTGTCAGGATATTTTTGCTTACAATTTTAAGAAGAGTGGCCAATCTGAACAGAGGAACCAAGTCAACGGGCTACTGTCCAACTGCATCTGTGAAATTGTTCGTTAATGGAAATAGCAGCCCTGTAATAAATAAACACTTAACAGTAGAACTCAGAAGACTGATACAAGGATTGGACTCTACGTAAATGTAACGGCAGCGGTGTGACGCTCCGAAAAACTGACTCTCTCCCACTGTTTTAACAGCATGACACAGCAAGGCTAAAAATACCCCTTTACCCACTCGATTATCTCATTATAAAAATAATCACTTTTTTTGTTTGACAATCACATCCACTTGTCCCTTACAGGAGGCGATCCCTCTCCCTTTCCACACCCGTGCTTCGAGCATGTTTCAGTTCAGGAGGCGGGGTGATTTGGCTCGAGGCTGGTCCAAGAAGACACCCCCCACACAAGCTTGGACACAGCAGGTCAACCAAGATGAAAACACCCCCTACCTTTCCTGATGCACTCAGTGACTACACACTTTCTCTCTGTAGATGATTGCATTAACACTGGAAAAGCCCACAGTACAGATGCATACACACTTACAGCCCGACACCAATTCACAGTCTTCCCCTTAAAATTCTCCCTCACACACTTACGCACACGCACACACACACACACACAAGTACTGTACTTTGTGGTCAAGCTGGTGGCTAAGAAGACAACGTTTTTTTCTTCTTTTTAATTTCACATACACTAACTGTAATAAGTTGTAGAGAAGATACTCTTGGTTTTTTTTCCTGCCCCAAATAAAAGCGGGACAGATGCGCTTCAAGCAGAGGTGACGTTGGGTTGCTGTTGATGTTGCCCGGGGTCGAGCTGAGGCTGAGTCTGGAGCTGCTGGGGTTTGGGGAGGTGCTGGGGCTGTGACTGCGGCTGAGGCTGGACTTGAAGCGGAGGCTGAGCCGGTTGTTGAGGCTGGCTCGGTCCTTGCTGGGGAGGTGTGGCGCCGGAGCTGGCAGTCGACTGGGTGGAGAGCTGAGACAGCTGCTCGCTGTTGGCCAGAGATTTCAACACGGCGTTCTCCCTCTCCAGCACAGAGTTCCTCTCATAAAGCTCCTTAATCTGCTCTTTTAAAACCTCCACCTCTTCACGCACTGCATACATCAGATGGCTTTTCACCAGGTCCTGCAGGAGACGAGAAACCGACATTAAACGCACCACTATGGATAAACAACATATAGGACTTGACAAGGCAGTGGCAGTCAAACAGTGCACACAAACACATCAGAGTGAGATTGGAGGATGGAGTTTAATCATTCATTCCAGACATATTTAATGTGTGTCACACTGCCTATGTAACTAAATATATGCTTACTAAAAACTGAGACATTATTAAAATTAGTGACTCACCATAGCCTGTTCAATTTTATTATCAATGGCGACAACATTGGATCCAGAGGCACTGTCAAGGAAAGAGAAAACGAATATTAGAAACGACGATCAGAAAATAAGGAAATAATAAACCAACCACTGGAAAAACACAATGAGTAAAAGTAGGCGAAAACATGGACAAGACACCGCTGCTCAATAAATCACGCTACCTGCCATGAGCTCACCACAGGAATCTAGGACAGATGATATAAATTGAGCTGTCACCACTCTGGATCATACCATATGCATTACAGGTCAAATCTAGGTCAGGTCACAGAGTTTACAGGGGGATGGGAGAAACTGCAGGCAACAGGTTCACGTTAATGCAAACTAATGTATTAAAGCAACAAATTCAGTTAGGATGTGAAAACGTATCCAAGACATGATAATGAAACATGAAGGGGTGAGGGGGACTGGCAGCAGGCGGAGACAGCTCAGCTCTACCGGACTCATAGTGACGAGTAGTGTCCAAGTAAAGCAAACATAACCAGTTTAAGTTAATAATTCAGAAATAAACTAACAGTAAATGAAGATACTACGTTCCAACTAAATATTTTCACTCATTGTCATAACCACTATAGCCCTAAATTCCTTTTTATTTAGCATTAAAGTAAACATTTATTATTTTAAGAGTTGGAACAAGTCGGGAAAGTTCTGACCAGCTGGTGGTGCTGAAGTCAAAGTTTAGGAACCATTGAGGCTTGGACTCAGATGTGTACCAGTTCATCCAGTTAGTTTAATTTTTAAAAGTTAGTAAGATCAACTTGCGGCAAATCATTCAGTAGATGTGTTTAGCGACATTTGCCCTAAAACCTTGGTTGTGTTTTATGTAATATGAAAACATGCTGCCACCGTGAGTTGACGTTGGGCGTGAGGGCTCCATATGCAGCTATGAGAGTATTCCACTGTGTTAATCATGAAATCAGCCTCTAATGAGAGTCAGGGCCATATACAACCACAGGTCTTCATGTCGCCTGACAGAAGATCAATGCTGCTGTGAGGTAGCCAGGCTGACTATACTCTCCGCCTGAGGACAAAATGTTCTCTTCCTCCACATCGTCCAAATGTACAGAACGTGTTTTAGGCCAGAGGAAGCACTCAGCTGATTGCTATCAGCAGCCTGTTACGGGGGAGGGAATGTTCCCCATACCTCTGCTGCTTTGAAACACTGACATCCTATGACCTGTCCTGCAGCTTTTAATCTCCGACATGACTGTGTTTAACGAGAGTTTCGTTCAAGTGCATCACGGTGAACTCGCGCTCAATTAGATGCACGCAGGCAGAAACACGCCCATCACTTCACGAAATAACTTAACCAAGAATGCACATTTCAGCTGAGCGCTGAGTCATTAGTACATCTTTCTTTCCCTCAGAGACAACATTATATGACCCCCCCACACACACACACACAGGTGGTTGCATAAGCATGCGTTTAAAAAACAAAACAAAAAAACCAACCTCTGCCTCAACATATTCTAGAGCAAAACGTGTGTTTAATTTAGACGAGGCGTCTCACATGGGCCCTCCTGTATTTCCCCTCCCTAACAGTACTTGCCATTAGGCCTGTGCCCAGAGGCTGAGCAGAGTCCGCAGGCTACACCCTTGTTGCTTCATCAGACAGTATAGGAGACAAAGACATGCTTCTACCAGCAAGAGACTCAACATAGTGAGTTTTTCAGGCGTATAAGGTTACTTCAGTATAGGTCTGTCAGATTGTTACAGCCCAGTATTAACCTATAATGAGCCCAGAACCTGTTCTGTTATACAGTATGCCTTCAGGTAAAGCGAAGGGAAAGTCATGATGCGTGTTGAGGCATACGAGCACGTGTCCCCAGGCAACAGGGTGTAAATAGCGGCTCCGACATAAGGACAGCAAGACCGTCTCACACCCTATAGCAGTAGGTGATGGCCATAAAACATAGAAACAACAACAACAGATCTAGATTTACTGTTTACTACAAGAACCAAACATGCAAAGAGCACAAGTGACAAAGATGTTTCCATTCATTTCTGTTGCAGCTGCTTTCAACATTTGAACTCGGACAATAAATCCTCAAAATTGTTGCTAATATTTCTTTTAGTTTTGCACTACCCACTGTTGAAACTGGCATTGTTGTTCCGTGTTTTAACAACTGAACGACCTCACTCTAGGTTTTCCTCCAGCTGGCTTCAGTACAGGAAACAGTCAGATGTGACAATACCACTAAAGTTAAAGAAAGGAAACGAACAGAAAAACGTACATGAGTTTTAACCAGAGCCTGGAAAATGTCAATAATGCAAATATACTACATTAACATATATAAGTACCTAGAACACTTTTCACAGTCAGCACACAGACATTAACGGTTGGACTTCCTGTGTAGTGAAAGTGAGATCACTTTGTTAGGTCACGGTGGCTTGCTCCGCTGACTACAGCTGTAAAGGCGCCGGGTACAATGAAGCAGGCAGGAATAACAATCAAGTCGAAGCCATATTAGGACACCATCTGGTACTTCACGCAGAACTTCCAGGAACAACTGGCACTGGGGGAGAATTTGGAGGCGGCAGCAGTGAGCAGTGTTCTGGAGCTCACAGAGCGAGAGTGTCTGGGTAAAACACTGCTTCTCACTTCTAACACATGTGAGCTTGTTTAAGCCCCTGGATGTCAAAGCCAAGAATTGATGCAACACCTGCCTTCAAATCTAAACATGGTAAATGTAGAGTGAAAAAAAAAAAACTAAAGCTAATGGAACTAATGGAATGTATCTGCTGCTGCTGCGCTTTAGTGGCTGGTGTTGATTTTTGAAGTCATTTTGTCTTTGAAGTTGCTAAAATACAATTTAACTTAAATTAAACCACTTCATAAAGTTCTTACAGGCTGAATGAACTGAATGCTTATGAGGGTTTGAACCGCCTCTATCACTGATTACGCAACCAATGCCTCTGTAAACCTCACCTCGTACATTAATAGGAGTGATGTTTACAAGCTCTGAGCACAGTGTCCCCTGTAAAATAGGAATGTCAATAAAACGTCCATTAGAGGCTGAAACGTTTACACTCACCAAGTGTAGGCAAGAGAGCCTGAATAACTCATCTGAGCATCAAATAGTTGTCATTCCTCGCCTCTGGCAGAACTGCTGGCATATTTAAGAGCAGTAGGTTTCTATCAGCCACACAGTGAAAACACAGCGAAGTCTTTCAAAGCCAGCCCGAGACATGATAGGACAGGTTCCGAGTTCTAGAGGTGAGGCCTGACCATATGCACAAGGACGACAGGTGCACAAGTCACTCTTAACTAGACACGCGGGACACAGATGCCTCTACGTTTAAAGGGCAATTACTACAGCTTATTCCTGAAGTACAAGTATAAACCCAGTCTATCTGGCATGTCCCAGAGAATATTAAATGTTTTTATTTTGTCCAGCATCAGTGTCACATTACGTGTTGAAAGGCATAAGGAGTAAAATGGGGGACGCACTAAAAGGACCATGTTGTAATAACATTTATGCTAAAGCTATAATCTGGTGTAGTAAGTCAACCTCACTGGACGACTAAAGGTCGTCAGCAGAATTCTGTCTACTCACTAATGAAGAAAGTCTAATGGACTTTAAATGTCGGAAGTTTTCTTTTGGTGAGTACAGTGAGTTTAGCCGAGATTGAAGAAAAATACAGATGTTGGTCATTATACACACTACAGGAAAGAAACCATTATGCAGTTAGACCACGTGGTGTCAGAGTGGTGGGGGGGACTTAAAGTTAGTTTGACAGCTTTCCTTACCTTCTGATTTTACACAGCTCTCACCTGACACATTCTGGCTCTAATATCTAAGACTCATATGTGTGTGTGTGTGTGTGTGTGTGTGTGTGGGGGGGGGGGGGGGGGGGGGGTGGCATCAGCATGTACAATTCTCTAAAACAGTTTCATTTCCTGTCACTCAGATCTGGTTTCATGTGGTTCCCTCTTTACTTTTGTAGAAGGCATCATCAATACATACAGCATATCTGAAGACACCTGCTCAATATCAGTTGGTGTATGTCCAGCGCCTGTACGAGTTCACGTGCTGCACTCGTACTACTACTGTCATTTCAAAGTAATGGCACAGAAACAGTGCAGAGCGTTGCTCACTTTGTTATTTAGGTTTTGTGTTGCAAACAGCATGCACACACCCCTCACACACCATTTATTCTCCCATAAGGTGAAGGCACAAGTTTAACTGTAATATGTATTATTTTCAGAATTTTGGCCATTTTCTGTTCACAGCGACCTTTAACTAGGCAGCATGCTTGTGTTGGGCCATCACTAGAACGGAGCCCAGCATTTGTCAGGCCCGGCTGTTGGATGACCCTTCAGGCTGTAAACAGACAGCTTTACCAGACAATTAGAAAAGACTTTGCAGACTCCATCGCATTGTTTTCATCACTCCACCAACATTAGAAATTGAGCTGTTAAGTCAGACATTACAGATGTGGCCAAACAAATGAAAATAACTATTTATATATCTAACGTTACAAAAAGAGTGTTGAAAAAAGCCATGAAGAGGGAGAGAAAGGCAGAAAAATAAACAGAGACCAGTCCTGTGCTTGTTGCCAAGCTTTCTTTCCAAACTCAATCCATGCACGTGGAGAAAGCAAAGCTTACTGCTACTGAACACTGCACACACATTATTCTTGCAGGCCCGTCCAGTCCAATCCAGTATAGTACTGTACCTATCACTGTTGGCCTTTGAGTCTCTTAATCTGCCGCCAAACTGGAAGGCCTGGTAGAAAGCCTTGGAAGGGTTCCTGTGTCAACCACATTTAGGGGAGGAGAGAGAAAGAGAGAGAGAGGAGAGATAGGGAAGAGTTGAAACAGTGAAAGCAGTCTATAGTTGGGATTCCTAGAAGTGTTTACTTGCGCAACATTATCCCTCCACAAGAAATCTCCTTCGCTAGTGGTTAACTTGGCTGCAGAGAGGGCTCTTAGGTTTCACTGAAATATATAGCACATTCAAAATGAGCAGAGGAAAGTGGCTGGGGACCAATCAGCTACAGTATGCAACATGTTTAGGTTGTATTGCCCTCAACTACATGCAGTCTAAAAAACAAGCCAGAGGAAAATGCTATCTTGTAAAGTCATGTCGACTTTGGGGTTGTCATAATATAAAGTCCAACAATGCCCCTATGTTTCTGGTGATTAGCTAGTACACAGTGTTCTATGCCAAGGGATGTATGTTGGAAACGGGGAAGGAAATCCCTGCTCTGGCCCCTACACACACACACACACACATCTACTCCTAGCTTGTGCCTTTTAAAACGTACTACTTCTCTCATACACTCATACAAATATAAACACACACACACAGGCTGCATAGTGAAATGAAGATTTGATTTGCAGCATGTGTGAATATTATAGCAGCCAAGGCTGTTTTTCCTGGAAGTCTCTGGCAGAAAATCTGGTTGTCACATTACCTCATGACTAAACACTCTCACAAAACTCCTCCTATACCTCCTGCTAAATTTTACTTTTTGAGCAAGGATGCAAGAAAAACCTCCACACATGGACACGTGTGGCAAGCGCACACCTCCACGAAAAAGCTTTTTTCCACCATAGCCAGAACTAAACGTTTGTGTAAAAGCTGGCCATCAGCTGAAATCATCAAGGTCAGATGACTTCCAGTCCGGTCCAGCAACCTATTCATGAACGAGGCATGAACTGCTGTTTTCAAGTAGCAAACACTCAGCTTTCAATGGTTCTCTTTGTAAGTTTAAAATGTATCATGTCAATAACCATTTATGAAAGCCCTCTTTGTGAAACATCTAGTCTCCGTGTTCAGCAACAGTGAAAAGTGCCATCTCCTCCATAAACCCCAGAGTATTCTGTCAGAGCCTCACTCTTTCAGGGTGAAAGCTGGCCTGGCAAAGAAAAAAGATGGATAGTAAACCTGTGACCTGGCAGCTTACAGAAATAACCTTTTGGTACATTCTTGCTTGCTGATGTCACATCCAGCCAGAGCACGACACTTGTTTATTTTTTGCTTTCAGTGTGCCTGCACTGCAAAGCGTCACTGTATTAAACTTCAGAACAGCTTACGAACTCCTCAAGCACGCGTAAACAAACAGCAGCCATACATGAAGGTGCTGATTGTGGTGGGAGGGGGATGCTGGTACAAGTGGAAAAAGAGCAAAGAGAAGAAAGCAACAACTGAAGGCACACAGAAAACAAGAGGTGTCGAGATGGATCTTTACTTCTGCTTGGTGTTGCATGTAGACTCCACCTGGGGTTCAATCATAGATCACACAGAGAAACTATGCAAGCTAAGCAGCTAGAGTGTGAAAACCACAAGACTGCTCAACTTAGAAAGCTTGTGCTTTTCCTGCTATGACTGAGAAATGACTAACAAGGCAGGATGGCAGCAGTTGGATGGGTGAATAGCTGGGAGTCAGGGGGTGGAGAGGGACGGAGAGGCTAAGAAGGTGCTGAAAGCTCTCACTGTTTGGGCTCAAGAGGCTTTAGGATCTCAGCACCAAGTATCCATCTGCCACAGAGCAGAAGTAGGTCAAAACTATTTACATTTCAGCCACCCTATGGGAGTTTTTTTTAGCAGGTTTCAGGTAATAGATGATGGAGATGGAGCACACAGCGAACCCAGTGCTACTATAATTACAGCATAGCCAGCCACCAGAGACTGGGACTTAAAGGTGCTAGCATCCTATTAGCATAGAGAAACTTGTCAACCCCAGCCAAGTAGTTCCCCCCCAGAAAGCCCCTGCTCCCACAGTATTTACACGGTACTTCCAAGAATGATCAGTTTGAAAAACAGCAAAAAACAAGCCGCTGTGCTGTTTACAGACTGTATTCATGCTACAAGCAAACACTGTCTGCAGAATCAACATATTAAGACCTGGAACTTTTTCTACTGAAATGCAAACAAGCATTTTGCAGCCAACTTCCCTTAACTTTAAAAACAAGCGAGAGAATGAAAGAACCTGGTTAAACAAGATGGGAACTGAGAGAAACTAAAGGGAAACTCCATAAGTCAAGTCATTCATTTTGATAATGTCTTAGAGAGAAAGTCTTGTGAAATACTGACGTGTATGTTACAAGTTGAATAAACTCTACGATGGTGTCACAAGGACATGTGTGAAGCATTAGTTGGGTTTTAGGCACCAAACTAAATATGTTACTCTTGTCAAAGATCAAGGTGATAATACAGATATTCTAAGCTAAGGTCATCTTAAGTTAAACAAACCGTTAAGACATGAACTAGCTGGGGGATGTTCTGCCTGCATACTTGTTATGGAGGTGGCGAGTGACGCAAAGCCTACAGAACAAAGTTGCACCATCAATCCAACCACAATAAAACATCTATTAAGAGCCGACTGAACGCTGCAGAACACGAGCAGTTCATACATTACACTGCGCTTATAACACTGCTGCTAAACACAGTTACTTTATTGAAAATCCGGTGGCTGTTGCTCTACAGCTCACATCAGTGCAGCGTTATATGCAGCAGCCAGGTTTAGAAAGAACTGAAGCCAAAGATGCACGTACCTCCAGCTCTGTGAGGAACGCTGGATAAAATATGCCCACTAAATGTCATATGATATGACCACAGAGCCCCAGTGCGGAAGCAGGGAGTGAGCTAAGGAATATTAAATGAATAGAAGGTGGGGAGCAGTGAGGGGGACGCGCACCGAAAACAGGATACAGCAGTAAAGCAGAGGTCACAACTGTCGAGTAGAGGAAAGACCCTGCAGTACATGCTGCCTTTCGGTCACTCACACACCCACATAAGATGAATACGTTCATGTCAGTGGCGGATTCATCCAAAAGTCATCCACCGTGCAACTCTACTGGATGAATGGCTCCTACCCCCAACAATGACGACAGTGAGTCAGCCCATTCTCTTTCAGACCTCCCCCCCATCTACCCACACAGAGAGCCTCAATTCACCGTGGCAGCTCCCCTACATCGCAGATTGGATGGTCTCCTCTGTCTCCTGCCTCTTAAGTTGAGTAACTTGGTGTAGGCTCTCATTACGAGGCCCATAAACCATACCTCACTCTGCAGGAGTTCAGTAACATTGACTACAGATGTAATGCACGATCCTGCAAAATAGCAGCTACTCCTCTCTGACTATAACAAAGACATTATGACAATTCACCAAAGTTATTTTACGCCTTCAGTTGTTAAAGTCATCTGGAAACCATTAAGTTCCGCAAATCACATTTCAAGCATGAAGACAACATCTTTAATCTGCAGTCTGTATCTCATTGAATTGCTTGAAGGGGAAACTGCAAGGAGGAGGAAAAAGGGGACAAACTTTTTGCACTTTTCCAGGTTTTAAATATGCAGTCAAGACTGTGTGCACAGGTGCAGGTATCTCACATGTTTTTACTTACAGTACACTTTCTCTCTATTTTGGTTTGTTGTACAACCTGTATGTACCAGCCACTGAAGACACACAATGCCTGCTGTAGTGAGGCACAGGTTTCACTTTGCAGCTTCTTCAGCCTCTTTTGAATATACCACAGTAGCTGCGGCAAAGGAATGTCATTCAACACAGCATATGCATGGGAACAACTGTCACGCCATGTCTGTTCGTCAACCAGTTGGGAGGTAGGTACAAAGCGCAGGTTGCAGTATTAATAATACACAAAAGTATGAAACAGCAGCAGTCTGTCAGCTAGTCAACATGATCACATATACGGAGTGCGTTCATGTCCAAAGGACATAAGAGAGGGTACAGTTTTTGCCACAACATAACAACACACACAGTGGGCTGACACACCCCACTGTCATGTCTCTTATCAGCAGAATAGGGGCACAGTGGAAAGACTACTGCTCAATTACTGATAGTGCTTAGTTGTCGTAAGAGCCCCCTACCAGACTATGAGCTGGATCCTCTCTGAAGCAAAGCAAAGAAAAACCATACTGTCTGACAGCAGCATTGGAGACAAACTCAAATAATGTTTGAAATAACAAAAGAAACCAAAAAAAAAAAAAAAACGTAAATCTTCACTAATTAGGTCAGTTGTTATTATTAAAATTAACATTAAATCTCCATGTGAGTAATAATAATAATGCCCAGTAACACTGGTGCATTTCAAGGTATCAAAAAAAATAAAAATAAAACACTCCAGGCTGCCCCCCCTGGTTGGAGCACGCCGTCTGTGGCCTGATGTGTGGCAATGAAACTGTGCAAGACAAAAAGAACTGATGCAGCTTTAGTCGCTGTGGTGGCTAAAACAGAAACAAAACTATTATACTGGGCCTGTCGATCTGACCAGCAAGTAAGGTACTTCAAAACGACAGCACTTTACAGCCCAGTCCTGCTGCCATTTGAATCAAGATTCGCTTTCTTAGTAGAACTTTACGCCAATATGCAAAACTAATAATAACTAATATTATTTATTCATGAACAATGGGGTAAAATGTCAAGTACCATTCTAAACCACTGACACACGTTTTATGTGTTACAGAAACTAAACAACTTAAGTTTAGTGATCTAAAGTGTAAACTTCCCACCAAGCATGTGACAAACGCATTTAACTACTGTTTAACGCACCCAGACAGAAGTTACAGAGGTGCCATGGCTCTGCACTCTACAGATCATGGTGTATGCCTGCAAGACTGTAAATAAAAACCACTGAGATTTCAGGCACTGCATCACTTCCGCTATCGAACGCCATGTACTACAGGTACAACAAAGTCGACTTAATAATAATTTCAAGAAGGCCTGTTTTAAATTCCTGACTAGATGTTTGCTAAGTGGTGAGACACTATTTTTTAATTATACAGTCTACGGTGTCTACATTGGAAAGATAACCAGCCTATATTTTAGAAGCAAGCAGTACATTTCCTTCCTACAAAATTATTTTTCTTCCATCTACCACATACAAAATGACCCCACTGACACTGTTAGAGTTTTCCATCGTCTTGTGATGGTTATGTTGTTGTTTATATGTGACGACAGTCAATTGGGACAGGACCCAGCATTAAAACTTAGAAATGCATTACCTATCCTCCTCCCCGTCGACAGGTATGTGGATTCCTAACAGGCTGTTGACAGTCGGAGTGCTGAGCTGCAGGCTCCCTGGTATGAAGGGCTTCACTAGTTCTTTCCCAGAAACACCTGGAGACTGCACGTTGATGAGACCCTCTGACTTCCTTCCACCACCACCCTCTGCCTGTCCAAATCCAGCTACTGGGAGGCCTTGTGCCCCCAGAGCCACTGGGGTCTTGTTGTGGGGTATCTGACCTGGAGGCAAACTGGAGGTTGTCACATTTGGCATGGCTGCACTGGAGGCACTGGGCAAAGCACTGAGTACAGTGGTGGGCACACTGGAACTCACTGCCATGACAGGCACATTTTGTACACCGGAGGATGTAGAGTTGAGAATGTGGGGTTGAGGCTGTCCAACGCCTGCATACTGACTCACAGTCTGCTGCTGCAGAGGGGAACCGCCGACCAGTATGGCACCTACAACACCTCCCATTCCTACAGTCTGCTGCTGCAAAAGGCTCGAAGCTGATGTTCCAGTAGGAATAGTTCCCCCTCCTGTTACAGCAATGTCTACAACCTGAATTGGCACGGAAAGAACTCCAGACACTGGAGGGAGGATCGAAGCAGGCCCTTGTCCCACAGACTGTAGCCCCGCAGAGAGGCTGGAGACTGGGAGGGATGGGCCAGTGGACAGCCCAGGCTGCAGGGAAGCAGGCTGTTGATAGTACTCCGTTTGGTTCTGTATCAGTACGGGCAACTGGCTGGTCAGGTGGTGGGTCAGAGGAAGTTGCTGTTGTTGTTGCTGCTGCTGGGGAGGGTAAACAATGGACTGAGATGAGGGAGGCATGATGGGGGACTTCTGTATGTGGACACCCGATTGAGGGAGGCCATTCTGTCCAACAGGCAGCATGTTCTGGGAAGCAGAAGTCTGGAGACTTCCCACTGTTGGCTGAGCTGGGACAGGTGTATGTTTGCTGGAGAAAGCACTCTGCATGGTTGACCCACTAACACCCTGTTGACAGGCAATGTAGTTCTGATGATGGAGTTGTTGCTGTGGTAGTGTCTCCACTGAATGCATGCGAGATGAAGAAAGAGGTGTGTCTGCCAGGGAGCCCAAGCCCTGACTGGGGGCAACTACAGAACCTCCGGTGAGGACGAGCCCACTGTCTCTGTCTGCAGGGTCCAGTGTTGTACTGGAATGCCTAATGTTGTCTACAGTCCTACTAACAGCAGAGCCCTCGGGGTCTTTGTCATAAAACTCGGTGCACGTCCACCTGCCTCTTCGAAATGGTTCTCCAGTACCATGATCGAGTTTAATGACCCTGAAGCGGGAAGTGCAACCCACCGTGGAGGTGGCAGAAGACGCACCTGAACTGGTCACTGCAGCAGCTTGGGATGTGTTTACTGACACACTGGCTGGAGCAGGATGCTGCTGCATTACCCCTGGCTGAGCGATGGGGGGTAAGACAGAGGTGACGCCTTGAGCCGTGGCCGGAACTCCAGCTTTCTGAAACTCCATAGGAATGGATGACAGAGCAGACAACTGGCCGGTTTCGGGTATGTGCGATGGTGCCACGACACTGACTGCGTCTGTATCTCCCACATTGTTCAGGGCCTCTTCGGATGAACTTCTGTCACACGCAGGCTCGTACTCTGCCCGCGACATGTCGTATATTTCCGACGACACGTCTTCAGTCCGCGACTCGTCTGGGTCGTCCAGACTCTCTGTGTCGTCGGCGGCGCCTATAGCCGCCACCTGGGCCTGAGTCACACTTGTGATCTGAAAGCAGCTCTTTTTCTTGGCCGGCATTTTCGACATATTGACAGCCTGGTTTGCAGGTCCCGTATGGCAACGATTATCCTCGGTCAAAAAGGGACAAGCTGGTTGCAGCGTCTAACGACTTAGATCATATTAAACACACTTCGCTTAGCTAACTTAACTATAATCGAAGTGAATCTGCGCCATCCTTCTTCCTCTCTCGGGCTCCTGTTGCGTTTCATGAGCTCATAACGCAACGCTACACTTCGTGTCGTCTTATCCAGCAATGCGGCTTTAGATACTGACACCAACAGCCTTGTGCGGTTTAATCCACAGCTCTCGGTCTGCCTGGACCGACTTGCTAATATCCCGGTTGTGGCAGCTGTCAAATGGCCGTTGTCGCAGAATATGTAGCTCAGCTGCAGGAGCTACTTTAGGCTGAGGAGGGCCCGCAGCCCTCCACTCACAGAGCTAGCTAGCAAGTCAAGTCAACTGACTACTGTACACTCCCCCTACGTCGGAACAAGTATGCGAGACATCTTGGTAAAAGCCGTCCTCCCGCTTCACTTCGCCAGTTTAAAGTCGTCCAGTGGTGGTACTCGCCTTGCCCGTAGCGGCGGTCGAGGCAGCAAAACGCTCTTAAATCCTGCGCTTTAAAAGAAATGACAGTCTAACCAGCGCCGACAGTTGCCTCCCTCCCGCAGTCACTCTTGACAAGATGGCTATGTTGTATGCGAGCGCGCTGCATGGTGGGTAGATCGGGTGCGCAATGGTGTTCACGTACCACACGTTTGTGAATCGCCCCCATGCTGCCTTCAAGTACATTTGGAAAAAGTATGTTTTGAATGCGCACACATAATAACGTTACTGTATAAATTGAAAAAATAAATAGAGTAAAATAAATTAAATCGTCTCCACCACTGGTTGCTAAGATCTGCATGTATTTGTATTGATGAATTAGTCCCTTTTCAGCCAGAGATGTACAGCTGGATCAACCTGTTGTGGAGCCCTGAGGCAAACTAATACAAAAACACAATGGCTGATTATGCATCCACTTTTTTTACAATGTTTAAAAACGGATGAAAATCTTCTATATAAACAATAAAAGAATATATGTATTCTGCATGTCGCACGTAGCACTGTTACCTCATAGAAAAAAGTACCTGAGTTCGAATCCCAGAGTTGCCCGGGTGCTTTTCTGTTTGCATGTTCTCCCCGTGCCCGTGTGGGTTCCTCCCGGGTTCCCCCCAGCCCATAGACAGGCAGTCATGTTAATTGAATAATCTAAATTATCTGTAGCTGTGCGTGTGAGCGAGTGGCTGTTTGTGTGTATATGTGGCCCCAGGGTGTGCCCTACTTCTGGGTGAGAGCTGGGATGAGCTCCATCATACCCGTGACCCATTAACAAAGAAGGACAGACCTATGTGGTTTTAGTGATGTTGGACAAAACAGATTTATTTTTTTCCATTGGTAGAATGCAACAGGTAATTAAATAGATCACAAATGTAGTTAATAGATGAATACGCCTGTCATAGAAAGTCTATGATTTATTAAAAACATTAATAAAGATTCAAGTCAGGTAAACACAGAAAATATGTAGTCATGTGCAGGATCGTCCACAGAATGTACCTTTGATTGCTAAGTATGCGTGAATGTATGTACATTGTTGGCACTGTATGTACATACACATCCCAGAATCATAATCCCACTGTAACGTACACAGTTTTAATCAGTTTATAAGAGCCATTAAGAATCATGTCATATGTATGAATGAAGAATAATTATCTAATAAAAAGGAATAACAATAATTTATTCTATTACAATATAAACATTCTACCAGAGGAGATCTCTCTTCCAAATAGGAGATGGGTGTCATCTAACTGTGCTGTAATTGACTTTTTTTTTTTTTTAAACAATTTAGAGTTTATCATTGGCCTAAACTTGATGATATTCATTAAAATTAATGAGGGGGTAGTAATGGGATTTATTGGTATTATTATGTGCAGTATGTGACTCACAGCGAATTGTTCTTTTTCTCAAAGTTGACAAGACTGCTGCAAATTCGCCTTGCACTGAAGCTCAGAAGAGCCCAAAGCAGCACAGTAGCTGTCGGGGTGCTGTATAGTATATAATGCTAACGAACCCACCATTCACTACTATTATAGTACAAAATATAATATATATTAGATTTCCATTATTAATAGAAATATGAAGTCACAAGCAGAATCTACTGGGGTCAGTGATTGTATTCTGAAAAAACACAGGGAGCACTGCCCCTGGTGGCCAGAAGTGTTCTCTATCATCAAATCTCCTTTATTTCTAATCTTTGCAAATCATTCAATTAATGCAATAAAACACAAATGTATATTTATACTTAGACGTTTTTAGTCAGATATATTACGCATTGATAAATTACATTTTAACAGATAACGTAACGATAACTCTATTCTTTAAGTAATTTTGTAATTGTTTTCCAATCAAATTATTCTACCATATACTCCACAAAGACAATATGGAGTTACTGCAAAATATTTACATCAACAAAGGACACAAATAATCAGCTTCATCATCTACTCCCCCCAAAAACGCTTTGGTTCAGTTTAACATTTTGTGAGAATTTTTGCAGATTCTGGTTTAACGTGAGCTAATCGTCCAACAGAATGACGATGGAGGCTTTTGTGCATTAGGTTCAGCTTACGGGATACAGCACAGCCACAGATCCACACTAATGGGAGGCTCTCTTTGGTCAGGGATTAAGATAACCATTGGTTTTAATCCGTTAAACTGACCTGGACAGAAGAAATCAAGCAACAATTTGTGTTTTTAATCGACAGGAAGGCCTTATGTGTTTGTGTGTAGCATAGCAAATCCAGCAACAGGGTTTTTACCAATGTGCCTAGTTTGAAGGTAACAGCTGAGCAGGGAACTAAACGCCTCTAACATTCCACAGTAGCACAAGATGAAGTATAAAACACACTTAATCCCTATTGATCTAAATGTTACCTTCTCGTATTTAAGATTCAGTGGGAATTAAATATAATTCCTTTTCGCTTTATCATCATGCCTGTTCTATATATAGGTGTCTTCCAGTGGGCAACATCTTGACACAGATTATCGTGACGAGTTTGAGGCATTTACCATCACAACTGCCACACAAGAAGAACAGACTGTCTAAAATACAACAGACCACTTCTTGGAGGGGAATCGATCATTTTGAAGTGCATCCGATCAGTGTTTGCTCGGCTGTAGACTGGAGTGGGTGATGCCACATGTCTGTGTGTTGCCATGCCTAGAACACTGAGACGCGTCCAGGGAAGGAATGAATGAATGAACGAAAGACTAAATGTTCGAATCCCACTGTGCGCATCTCGGCTTTCCCTCAGAGACACCGACTCCTGACCGAGTCCCTCTTTATTCCGCCGCCTGCTCCCATAAAAGCGCCGGGAGCTCATTGTGCGGAGGGATCTGACGCGGACTACACCCAGCCCCTGCCTCCCTGCCCGCCTGCCCTGGCTCTCTTTGCTGCCCAGCCTTGACGTTGCTCAACGTCGAAGTGCGGGTTTCATTGGAGACTTTCATTTCACTCGTGGGCTTTCTGTCCGTGTAGCCGCCTCTGCTTTGAGAGCCCCGCGTCCACAGCTGTAGGTAATCCACATAGATCCATTTGTTGAATATGTCTTGGCAGAGCTACGTGGAGAACCTGATGGCCGATGGCAGCTGTCAGGATAGCGCCATTGTTGGGTATACGGACGCCAAGTACGTTTGGGCAGCACATGCCGGTGGTACTTTCAACAATATCACGGTAAGAGCGGGCAACGGTGTGACTGGGGTGACGGGGGGCTTGTGTTTGACAGTGTTGTTGTGCTTCACCCACGCAGACGCTCGCCAGACTGACTAGCGCTAAACCGTTACCTCGCCGGATAAAGGTCTAGCGAGCTAACGGCACTAGCTCCGCGGGCTAGCGCGCTGATCGCCGGCCTGTCTGGGCTGCTCGCTGCTAGGGAGACGCTGCGGGATTAGCCGCCGCGTGGATCGGGCAAGTCTGCTCTCACCGTGGCTCACATTGACCCGAAGGACGGCGGGCATTCAGTGGCCGATGACGAGCACTAGCGGGAAAAGCCCATGGCACCGCTAATTAAAGCTAAAAACCAGCGAATAGACGGCGCCAGACTTAGGGAGCGTGCATGCTTTGTGTGCACGGCTGCTTTGATTAGCTAACGTTAAGCTGCCGCTTTACCGGCTAGCGGTGGCGAAGAACGGAGACCACTCACTGGCGTTTGGCGTCCAAGCAGCCTCTTCGCCCCGGCTGCGCAGTAATGTGTGGATCTGGCGAACGTGACAGCGCGTTGCTGTGTTTTTCTTTTATTCATGGGTCGGCATATGGGCTAATGGTGCATAGATGTCACTCTGCCTGCAGCGAGCAGCGGAAGTCAAGGTTGGCAGGTGATGCGTTGGGTTTCAGCCTGGCACTAATAACAGCTGCAGGTTTCCAGGGTTTGGTCACGAACCCTCTGGCTTCTAATATCTGCAGCTAGTTAAAGTTCTACTGAGCAACAGTTTTTGTTCAATTCAAGTGCAGTTCAACTTCATACACGTAATATTTCATATCTGGGGATCAGAGGGTCTTACTAACATTGCCCCAATCCTGTGTTTTTGTCTCAGTCTCAAGAAATAGATGTCCTAATCGGAAAAGACCGCGAGACCTTCTACACCAGTGGTCTCACTCTGGGCTCAAAGAAGTGTTCAGTCCTCAGAGACAGCCTTCATGATGATGGGGACTGGACAATGGACATCAGGACAAAGAGCCAAGGAGGAGAACCTACATACAATATCTCTGTGGGAAGGGCTGGAAAAGGTAAATGTGTAGTTTTGAAACATCACACTGGAAATAAATCCAATCAGTTTTTACTAAATTAACTTATTTCCATTTTGGCTCATTAATCAAAACAAATGCCATGTTCATGTCTCTTGCTGGGGAAAAGCTATTTGTGAAATGCAACGTTGGCACTAGGCCAGAAACTAGAAGTTATTTTCCTTGAAATATGTTCTTGATTGTTGCTTGCTTTATGATATGACGAACATGGTAAAAGCCCGTTCCCTAGAGCCCAAGCCTAGAAATAGCTGATTTAAAGTGGATCAAAAGTCCAAAAAACATCCATTTGTATTAAAGAAAAAGCATCACGCCTTTTATATATGAGAAGCTAGAATATATAATATATCAATATAAACAACCAGAGGATTGTCAGTATTTTTAGGGGAGCTCGAACTGAAATAGTAACTGACAGAAAATGAATCTCGTTGTTTCGATAACTGAACAAAACCAGCTCTTCTTGTTTGCCTTTGTGGTCCTCGCTTTCTGACAATGCACCAGTGTTTCTCACAGACTTAGGATTTGTCTAAATGTCTCCGTAGGATCTTTAATAATTGGCTACAACATGTCATGAAAACCATTTTTGATTACACAGTTGTCCACAGGTTTTAAATGAATTCTCCATTCTGAACTGTGTACTGGCAACACATTATGTGATAATCACTGACTGCACAGTTTTCCTTTCTTTTCCCCACATTTCTTCCCTTTTCACCTGTAACTCTTCTGTTCTGCATGTTGAACTGTACCTGTAGTCAAAAAGCATAACTGAAGTCTTTTATAATGGCTTTAATTTGTAGTGACGTCTTAACATGCAGTATAACTGTCTAACGATCAAGAGCAGCGTCATTAGTCTCTTGCATGTTTATAGTTGTAGCTTGACCTAACCAAGCCATGTTAAACTCCCTTACAATTCCTTTCCTTCAGCTGCCATGGACTTTTGGACAAATTGCTCACAAGTTCACTCATGTAGTTCAAATTTAGGAAACGGTTGTTTATGACACATTTGGGTATTTTCTTTATTTTGAATGCCTTTCCTATCCTTTACTTTCCTTAACTTTCCTTTTCTGTCTCTTCTCTTCCAGTTTTGGTTCTTGTAATGGGCAAAGAAGGGGTCCATGGAGGCGGATTGAATAAGAAGGCTTACTCAATGGCAAAATACTTGAGGGATTCAGGCTTTTAATGTTTTCGAGCTCACTTAGATAAAATTGAGGGACAAAAAGAAGAGAAAGGAAATATTGCTGTTAAGATTTCTCCTGCAAGCAGTAAAAATGTATTGGAAACTTTTAATAGCAATGAAGAGTGGTAAGATGCTGTCTCACCTTGTTCCTCCCCTTCAACCTGTATGGGGGAGACTCTTCAAATGTGTTCATTTCTCTTTTTTCCCTTGTGTGCTCCAGCATTGATTTTAGTCATGGGAAAGGAAGCGGTCCATGGTGGAAATCTTAACAAGAAAGCACATTCAATGGCTGAGTACCTGAGGAAGTCTGGATATTAAGCAACCTCGTCACCCATCCATCAACTTAGCAGCAGCTCACTACCATTTACTACATTGTTTTGACACTACTTCCAGGATTAGATGGCATCCAGTGTTAATTCCTCCCCAGTCCAATTTTTTTTCTTTTATTTGCTTAGCCTGCTGTTTTGTTTTGGGTTTTTTTTAAATAAAAAAAAAAACAAAACATCCCCACTTTAACATTGTACTTCTCATGTTTTTGACACTATGGTGATGGAATGTTCTTTCAAATGCAAAAAATGATCACAAAGTGTTCCTGGACACTGGTTAATATTCTAGGGGAAGTACACATGTAAAGGTGGTGACAGTTGGCATAGTTGTGCTTATTTGAGCATTATTAAAAAAAAAAAAAAAAAGATTCACTTTTATTGTCATCAGCATGTGGGCATTTAAAAGTTGCATGCATAACCCTTCGTTAGCATACAGAACAGCCATATTTCCTTTCTGTCTTTGCGTATTTTCCAGCCAAAACCATCTTCTCGTCTGCCTCCATCTTCAAGTATTCACAACCTCTGCTGAGGAAATGACAGCTTTCCTCAGTCCTGTATGTGCGTACTTTTTCTTTGTCATCTTTAAGAACACCTTCTTTTGCCCTCCGTCACAAGCTTGTTGCTGTTGTATCTGAATGTGTTCTTTAAAGTTAATGATGTGGTGTTGGGCTGTTGTTTGAGTGTAGTGTAAGGTCAGCCTAACTGAGGTTTCAACATACTGTCATAACGCTACACCTCATCCTGGCGTCTCTGTGGACATTCCACCTCAGCGACAGCTCAGATGTTTCAGTCGGCTCCAGCTCTCTGTAAATTTTGCTGTAAATCACTACATACTCATTATGTAAAGTATTGCCCTGGCCCTTTGGACCAATTGTCAGTATAAGGGTTGTCAGAATTACTTTAGCTTATTATGATGGCTAATTGTCATCGCCTGTTGAGTGTAAACCATAAAGACCACTTGAGTTGACTATTAAACATTAACTGCTTCTGTAGACTTAAACACTAAATCACTAACTGAGTTGTTGCTAACTTCATGTCCATTATCTAATGAAAAGGCATTTTACTACAGTATGGATGCATTTTGACTGTAAACCCAGGTTGTTGGGCCCCAACACTTGGAATTATTTGCCTTGTGCTTTAGTCATCAAAGGTGTATTCACAAATTGTCATAGTACGGTACTTAGAAGTATATTTAAAAGAAAAAACGATGCTGTGTACACTAAACATTGAAAAATGGTGTTGGTTGGAATAAGAACATTTGTAAGTTGTCTTGTGAAAATTTTCTGGGAATAACTGTGTATTCTGTGCCATAAAATCGATCTTATCTGTTGCTACGAGTTGGATTTTTAACTGCTACCCCAGCAAGACATAACTTTTAATGGCACCTTCCTATGGGATATTTTGGCATTATTGATGTTCAGACTTTGTGGAATATGTACAGGATTAAACAACCACAACAAAAAAATAGCTTCGAGTTGGAAATCTCTTTTGCCACAAGATTAATTTCCAATGCCATGAAATGATGTGACCTCTTGTTTACAGACGGATCAAATAAAAGTTATTCCAACCAGAGTTAAGAGTTTGTCTTGTTTTGTCTGTTATATTATGCACTACTTTACCTGAATCTTATAAATAACCAGCTGAACTGCTGCTTTGGCAGAAAGTAGTAGGAAATAAAATCAATATCCAGTGACTTACAAGTTGTCATGGCTGGAAACTATTGATATCTGAAGACTGTTTTGTTACTAGAGTTCACACTCTCAGCCTTTTAGGATGGCTTCAGGTCAACAATTAACACCATACCCAAATGAAATGATTGGCACCACCTGTTGTTTCCAGGTGTGATTTGGACTAAAGCTCACGTGCTCAGTTAATAATGAGAACAGCTCACCCTTGGAGGCAAGTAGTCTCGTCTGTCTGTGGTGCCTGTCCTTTGTGCCAATGGCGTATAGTGGAAGTAGTAGGTTTTTATTGTGTTTTGGACTTTTTGTGGTTGTGAGTTGTTCGTTTTGCAGTTGTGCCAACCTCATGAGGTTGAAAGCTCTGCGTAAGTTTCAAGGTCAGACTAAAGGAAGTCTTCTGCATCATGGTAGACTCTTAATTGGGCAAAGCTCTCTGCAAGGAGCTACACCCAAAAGACCAGAGGCTGCAGAGGTCGTCCTGGATGTTGACTCTGATTATCAGGCAGATATGGGTAAGTAAGAAGCTGAGTTGGTTCTGTATTATAGCACTGAATACTACAGTCAAAGTGAAGGCCTGGATTTCTAACCTGACTGAGTTTCATGTCTCAAAGTTTGGGAGAAGCCTAAACAACCTACGGTGTTGGGTAACGGTTATTCAAGGCTGAACCCAGACAGCAGAGCAGTGGAACAACTCCTTAAACTGGAACCTGAGGTTGAATGCACAGGAAACTTCATGCAACTTCAAGTGCGAAATACTGCTTCCACACCAGGGTCACTGTTCCTTGTGGACAGGGGTAAGTTTTAACATTCCAGCAGAGTCCAGAATTTATGACTGCACAAAAAGAAAGTGGGCGGGAAACATTACACTATTGTGTTTTTGACCTTTCTCAGGAAGTCACCTGTCGCCTCTGCCTCTGTCCAAGTTGCCACCAAGCTGTGGATTCAAGTTCAGGCCAACGCAAAGACATTTGGTCTTAGTGGCACCTTATGATGGCTGCTTTGTTGCTCTTGAGGTGTGATTCTCCGCACTGAACCCAACACACACTCTTTTTGCATTCATGCACTTGTAACACTGCTTTCTTTCCCCCAGGGGGACAGTTATGTTCTGCCACTGCGTTGGTTTGGTTTAGCAGTGCGCATGTCATGTCCTTTAAGGAGACCGTCCTCACCTAACCCTCCGATGGTCACCTGTCACACCGAGGGCATGATTGTGAAAACGGAATGGACCGTCCCGATTGCTAAAATTAATGTAAAATGTAAGTTGGAGCATTTTTATTCTGTTCTCTAGCTGTTGTATGGCACACAGCAAGTGTAGCAAGTACTCTGGCAGTGTTAGCGAGTTATGCAAGCATAATTTCATACGTTTGAGAGGTTACATGTCATTCAACTGTGTTCTCATAGTACTGTGGCGTCTTTTACAGTGAATGGTAGCTGGGAGCCACTGATGAAGGCCTCATCCAGCTGTGGGTTCAGTGTGGTTGTACATCCTGAAGGTGTGGTCATCTCTGTTCACTATGCACCCTGCCTGGAGGAGAAGGATGGAATGTACACTCTGGAACTGACTGGAGATGGGGAATCTAAAATTTCTTGTCCATCACTGTCTGCTTCTCACCATGAACCCACAGAAAGCTCCCACCCGCAACCTGAAGACCATTCTCAAAACTCGAACCCTCAAGTATCAGCCGTTCCAGGTTTGCCTCAGTTCCCAGGGGCTTCTGGGAAACCACATGACGTAGTGGCACCAGCGGTTATAAAACCCCAGTTCCCTTACTACCCCTTCCCGTTTTATGTTCCGCTGCCTCAGCATGGCTCGCTCCCTACACAGCCACCAGTAACAGAACCACCTGTAAAACACCCAGCAGTTCAGCCTGCAGACCAAGAACCACATCCCTCTTCTCCATTTGCCTTTTATAATCAGCCATCAGTAGACCAAGCCTATTTTAATGAACCCCACGGAGAGCACTTTTTCTACCAAGACCCATTTCACCATGGGTTTTGGGATTCTGATCATTATCCGCTGCCAATGCCTCTCAAACAGGAAACCATGGCTTCATCCCCACATAGCCAATCTTCACCACATCTTGAAACCCCCCAGGCCCCTTCTGCTTTAGCCCAGCAACTAGAACAGGTCACCACTGCATCCAGTAATGGTAATAACCCACAATCTGTCTTTCAACAACCTTCTGGTGGTGGTGCTGTTCCCCCAGACTATGCATGGTTATCCGCTGTGCGCTGTCCTCGAGTTTGTCCATCTGGATTTTCTAATTGCTGCCCACAAATGGCTTTTCATCAGTATCTTCATTTGGTTCCAACTGGGTTTGGCAGCAGTTTGGGTTCTGCTCACCATCATCAAAATGAACCACTGACCGTGCAAGCACACTCAAGTTCCACCTCTGCGCCTATTTCACAGCAGTCCAATGCACCTGGAAATGGACATGAGCATCTCCAACCAGCAGATGGCATCCACGCTGCACAAGCCAGAAGACGAGCCGGTGAGCCTACAAACCTTCAACAGCAATCTAACTTTTATGATTTACCTCAGGCTGGTCCATTTTATCCAGTTCCCTACAACGTGCCTTCCACACCCTGGGCTCAAGGGCACAACTCATTTAATCAAATGGTGCAGTTTGAGCCATATAGTGTGAATGGTCCACAACAGCAAAATGTGCAACCATCGCCTAGAAACCCACATAATCCCACTGGGCATCATTTGATGTATACGTTTGGCCAATATCCACAGCAGCGACAAAATAAGCCTGCAGCCTGGCAACTGCAGTCATCACACTCTCAGTCCAGGGAGTCTCCAGACCTGGATGTATTTCATGTCCCTGACTCTACTGTTCAAGAGGCTCAAACTCCTCCTTACAAGACGCCATTAGTCCCTAACTCCTCACAGCCGGCGCGTGATCAAGCTGCGCACTCTTCTGAACCAGAGAGCAATGTGCTGCTACACCACGGCCCCCCAGGTTGGACTGGCCCTCAACTGCCCTTCAAGAAGTTGGTTCATGATCCACACTTTGTGCCTCAAACCCGTGGCCACAATTTCCCATGGGAACAATACCAGCGGGCCAGTGGGGATAGGTAAGGGTTTGTCCAGACGCCATTAGTGGAGCACATTTAAACCCTTAAAGACCCGCGACACCTTCAGGCTCCAGCCAAGGGATGCTGCCCTGTATTCCTGAGTTAGAGTTGGCAAAAACTAAAGGGTAAAAATTTTGTTGGTGTTAATATTCTTGTCACATGCAGAGCTGAACTGAGCCATGCGGCGAAGGAAAACTGCAGAAATGAATTCCTTTTGATTACTAATAATAAAAAAATTAAATATATGTGAGCTTGTTTTTCTTACTTACAGGACTTCTGCTTAATGGTTTAACTGAAAGTGAACCCTCTGGTCTCTTGGAGTGGTCCGGCTGTTTAAAAGTTGGTTTACTCAGTACTTGTTGACACATCCTTTCTAGAATCAGAAGGTACATTGCCCTAGTTGAACTTGTTGCTCTTGCTTGATTGGCCTCACCATGAACTGCTGCATACTGAACATTGACCCCATTCATCTAAATGGAGTAATAGGATGTTCCCGTCTCTCCATGAGATTCCCTCCACTTACAAACCTTAAAATACTTTAAATAAATTGGTGTTAACGTTGAGAGAGTTTGACTGTATTCGGTTTGAAATCTTACTGGGTTGTTTCTTCTTTGAGGTACTGCAGATGATTTGGTTTTCTAGAGACTGACCATTAAACTCACCAGACATTTTGCAAATTCCAAAGAACAAACTGTTTGGTGTTTGTCCAATTTTTTTTTTCCTAAATGTGGGTTTATAGCAATGTCATTGGCACAAGTCAACAAGAGGAGCAAACAGCCCAGTCATTACACTGTGGCACAAGTGATTGTCTATGATTGTTTTTTATTTCATCAGTTTGTCCTAATCAAACCTACAGAAGGCAGGTCTGCCCATTGTTGTCTGCTGTATGTACATAAGTAGCATTTTTGGTAAACGAACAAAAAACAAGTTGCTTTAATTTTGGTTTATTTAACACCATTTAATGCACATCTGCATCCATGTTACAGAATTTTCAAAGGTTGCCCTTGTCTGGGTAATGTAACATTTGTGTCAGTTAAAGTTGCACTAGTACCAATGTAACTAAAAAAACAAACAGCAAATATAAAGTCTGTGGGAGCTTTTTTTACTTGAAGAATCGGACGCGTCCTGGGCAAGGTGGCACTATTGCAACAGGCTCTAACACTGGTCCTGCAGGGACATCAGCTGGTGCAAGGACAGGTGCAACGTCTCTCCTAAACATAAATCTAGGATTGACCTCCATACTGTCTGAGGAATCCAAGGCCACTGCAGCATCAGGAGCTGCTGGAACCACTGGAGCAGCATCCACAGCAGGCGCAGGCGTAGCCGCATCCACAGCAGGCGCAGCCGCATCCACAGCAACCACTTTTGGGGCAACTGGTACAATTTCATCTGACTCCAGGGATTCTGCAGACAGATGGGTGCTCAGGTGAGGATTATGGAAAGTTGTCAGTTTATGGTGTCTTAGACCATGTTTGAGTTGCTGGGTGCTTCCATGTGCATGGATCACAGGTGGTACTGCAGGTCCAGTGGTGTTGGCGTCTACAATAGGTGTCTGAAAAGATGAAACAACAAAGACTTAGAAATATTATTTTATAATGGAGGTGTAGAAGGATTGTGGCCTGTTACTAAAATGAATGTTACCAGGTTGGGAAACATCTTGCAGTCCACTGTGAGAACAGTGCCTCGGCCGGTGGCAGTACAAAATCCTTTTTCCTGGTAAAGAATTGGAAAGATCAAGTTGATGCTTCCAGGAGAGTAAAAAAGTGCACCACACATTTGTAGTTCATTTAGACAACAGTTGTCTCTCCGTGCTTTGAATTTTGAGGAGTCTTCTGTACTTACAGCTGTGGCTGAGTCCAGAGAGACGCAGTTACCACCAGTGCAGTTGGCCTCAACAATGACGAATTCTGCTAAAAACTGTGCCCCACCAGACACGATCTGCGGCAAGAGAACACTGATCTACTTACTGACACAGTTGCAATAGTTCTTAGGAAGATGTCCGACTAGATGAAAACCCACCTGTGACGACAGCCTTCCAACCTGGAGAATGTTGTAAGTTGTATTCACAGTCTTGTTGTTGAAAGTTGCCAGAGAAGTTTGGATGAAGTTTAGTGCGTCTGTGTTGTTTAGAGGCAGGAGGGTGGGACAGCCGACGCAAAAGTCCTCTCTCGACTCTATACGCAAAACAATGACAGAGATGCAGGTTTTATGGGGAAGGTGACCCTTTACCTGACTCATAAGGCTTTAGAGGCGTCTCAAAGCATTACCCTCCGTTTTGCACTTGAATGCAGTGACGCTCAGAGCTCCGCCAACCTTCTTCAGCACCACATCACAGTCTCCCTCCACTGCCTGTACAGACACTCAGTACAATCAGCACATTCATCAATCTATCCCTTCATTAGGTTGAATTCATGTCGCTGTCAGAGCTTTGGTGTGTTTCTGGGGTTTCACCGTCAATTGTTTGGGCCTGACTGTGCAGTTGGCAAGAGGTGTGGGATCCAGCGCGTGACAGTTCGTCTCCAGCAGATCAAGCTCCAGCACATACGTCTCCTCTCCGTCAGCCTGCGAAGGGACACAAACAAACCTTATTTGACTTTTTTTGCAATCTGACATTCTGTATGATATTAAATATACACATGTTGATTGTTTCTAGCTGCTCAGGAATGCTCATAATTAGAGCAAGTCATAATTAGAGTAAAGGCAGCTCTTACAGAAGGATTGTGGTGTTTGTGAAGTAATGCTTTTCTTGCACCAGCACCTTATCCATTGCCATGTTTTCATTTTAAGCACATTTTATTGTTTTATTTTAAGTGTGAACGCTATTATGTTATGAAGAATACTTTCCAACATGTTACATATCTTGTCCTCACCTCAGCTCGTCTTCACCTGTAACTACTTGCTCACTTACCCCACCGTAGACCTTGACATCCTCGATCCTGTTCAGCTCATACTTGTACCCATGAGTGTGTTGGGCATTGAGGTGCTCTCTTGCAGCCAGAGCAGCCTCCTCAACCAGTGGGGAGTCGCAATTAGGCCGTTGAGGCAACTGGACTTGAGCCTGTACCCCCGCCAGTACTCCCAGAACCACACTGAAGCCCAGGAGATGCATTGCTGTGAGAGAAGCGATTAACAGAGGCGCAGATGAGGGTAAAGTGTGCAGGAAGATTTCATGCAGCTGCTGGTGTATATATGCTGTGCTTGAAACAGGGAACCAGAGCCAAGTTAAACACCACGAACATCCCTGCTGACTCCTGCGTCACACGTGGGCCATCGTCTGCTTCAGGACTCCTGCCAAAACAAACAGAGGTTGACAAAGTCTGGCATGCGGGTTTCAATCAGTTATATTTCACTTCATTTCTCCGCTGTGACATCTGTGAACTTCTACAAATTGCCATAATTTTACAGCTGCCCCCGAATGTGGCAGGAACGTTTTTTCCTATTAAATGTCAACGTACGTGAGGAGCTGCATGTTTAAACAGTTCTATTGTGTAACCAGCTGTATCTCCCCACAGAGACAAAGAGGATGTTTGCGAACAGGGGGGCATAGTTGAGGGACACAGGCGCTCGTAGCAGTATTTGCTCTGCATTTGACCATCTGCACAAAACAGTAGTGTCGCTCCAGGTCAGGACCAGACTACAGGGATAGTGAGGAGAGCAAAAATTTGTGTCGTCTCAACTGGATTTCAACAATAACACGATAGCTGATATTCCTCTTAGGCCCAGTAGGGAATCTTTTGGTTCACTTGTGTTTTCATCACAGCTCTAAAAGGCTGCAATGTATCCCTTATCTCTATAAATGTGTAATGACCGCAAAGGGATACAGAGGTTTCATCTCACTGCAAAAAGTATTGATTTATGAAGTGGACTTTAACAGTGGCTGACTGGTTCATATCCTGTGTGCACTGGTTATCAGGGTTGTGTCAGGGATGATGAGATTTTAAAATACTAAACTTAAACTTCATAAGTTTACTTCAACATTCACATGCAATTAAGAAAAAAGCATGATGAAAAAAGAGAAAAATCAATGTCTTAGTATTGTGCAGGAAATAGTTCAAGGACAGAAAGAGATGATAGCACAGCTGCATAAAACAGGTTAGTGGAGAACAGAGGAGTCAACATCAACAAGCCTGAAGAGCGTGAACTGGACGGACCGCACACACGACGGCAAGACGCTGAAGAGATGCCGAGGCAGTAGGAGCCGATAGGCGGCAGTAAAGCAAAGACCAGCTGCCGTGTAAACCAGAGAAGAAGAACAACATCTCTGATTGGTCGCCGTGAAAGTGACGTAACTCGCACTCGACTCTTAATGCTGCAGGTTCAGAGGATTAAGCGGCTTAACGTTAAATGAAAGCCTGCGTTGGTTGATAGACTATTGTTAGACACTGGCTCGTCCCGCTCCCAGGCGTCAGTGAGACCAACGAGGCAGTGACGGTAAGGCAGAGTGGTTCCCAGCAGCTGTGGAGGTAAACCTAGCTGTGGCAGCTATGGCTAACGTAGCAGGGGTCCTGGCTGGGAAACACGTGTCATAATAATGTTGAACTGCATGGCATCGTTTTCAAAGTGCATCTGATTTTTCACAACTCCTGCTTTGTATTGGAGCACTTGTGAAAAGTAGCTCATGTCAGCGACAGCAGAACCATCTTAAACATGGTTCTTTGCGGACTGTGGCTATGAGTTTATCATTCCCATCATTTTGAAATTCACAAAAATCGATTTATGTAAATAGAATTGACTATGTAACGTTTCTATGGGATGACAATACATCTATATACAACTCAAAAATAGTATTTTAGTTAGTGATCACAAATCTGTTCTCTGATTTGCAGCAAATG
Organism: Macropodus opercularis; assembly: GCA_030770545.1. Classification (NCBI taxonomy): domain Eukaryota; kingdom Metazoa; phylum Chordata; class Actinopteri; order Anabantiformes; family Osphronemidae; genus Macropodus; species Macropodus opercularis. The sequence continues at coordinate 7,402,341 of CM061105.1, forward strand.
TTTGGACTGTGCGCTAATCTGCTGTGAACGTTACCAGAAGTGGTAGTAAATACAAAACGAGCATGAAGTGAGTATCAAAAAGTCAGTGTGTGGATGAGTCAACTCTGGTGTTCACCTTGCCACTTCCAGTCTACAGTGGATCAGCTGGAGGCATTTGACCATGGACTGGAAGCGAGACTCTCTGTACAACAAAGCAGACCAAATCAAATTCAGATCCTGCGCTACTGCATGTGAGTTGTCTGACGCAGCCGGAAAGATACTCCCAGCTCCGCACCCTCGTGACATTCCATTATTCACTCGGCCCCAGATGCACCGAACGCAGAGCTACTGGTGCACGTTGAGGACGGGAAGGTAAATCATGGGTTCCATCAAGAGAGTTTCCCATCAACCTGGGAAAGCTAAGAGACGCTTGTATTTTAGGTTACAGCATTGGATGTGGAGGAAGCGATGGGAGGAGAAATGCTCTTTTAGGAAATACACAACCAAGAGACAAGCGTCTAGGACCAGGCCCAGCTCTGGCCCTCATCTCATTTCAAAGAAGCAATTGAATAAAAACAAAAGCAGATGTCCAAGGCGGCACACACTAAACCATACATCACTTGCATGTGCTACTGAGGTTTCAGAGAACATGCATGGAGGGCAGAAGTCCCTGCTAAAGCCATGTGAATCTGATGGTGTGTCAGAAGCATTCATAGATTCCAGCTGCTTGGAGAACCATGTTACAGACACACAGTTTGCTGCAGTCAACACGGTCAGTCAAACTGTGCCAGCAGCCACAGAAACCTTTGTACCAGGCTGTGAGGCTGCAGATCCTTCTGAGCATTCTTCGACTGTGATAGAGACTGATGCATGTGGGGACATCACACAAGTACCAAGAAAGGTGATCCCACATCAGAGACATCAAGTTGAAAGCCCATCAGAACCGCACACTGTCCCAACAGGTGAGGACCAGGCCCCAAACACAGACACTGAGGAGAGAATCCCCAGCATAAAATCTGCTCAAGCTGATGTCAGCCTTACAGACATGGTTAAGGACATCCATGGTACGCACTTGGTTAGGTTCTTATATCCATCATTTCATTCAAATTTAATTTCAGTTTTCACAGCTCCATAAGGTTTTCATATTTGTGCAGGGTTCCTCGACGACTTCTACAGAACATATGGAAGTTTCATTCCACTGCAAAAGAGTGATGTGTTGAGACACCTAAAGAGGAAGTTTAATGAAGATTTTAGTGACTGGTAAGTCAACCAGAAAAATCATTTTGAATCTTGATTTTCATCTCTGCAGCATCAAGTGCGAGACTAAATGAGGAATAGTACTCGTAATGGTTTCATCTAAATAGTTTTGCATGTTCCCAATGATGCAGGAAGAATGTCATCGTCTCAGAAGTTACCAAATATCAAAGTGTGATCGTTCAGGAGCCCGTTCCCTTCTTCCAAGTGGTCTACAAGAAACACACACTGACACTAGAGGATCTGTTGACACTGGCAGATCAGAATTGGCTCAATGACCAGGTATCATCCACATGTGACTGAGTTTATATTGGAAAGGGAGAAGAAGAAGAAAAACTAAATGTTTGTGTGTTTTCGTTTCTGCTTTAGGTCATGAACATGTATGGAGAATTGATAATGGCATCGGCCCACCAGGAGGTACTGCTTTTTATTCCAAACGTGTGGTATTTCTTTACACATTGCCCTCCGTATTTGTATTTTCAGTAACGTACATATTGATTTCCTTACTTGTAAAAAATGACATAGGAAGACACATCCCCTTCATGTACATCAGGCCTGCACTTACTGTACTTAGCTACTGTTAGCATTATATTGCAAACAGGCTTTGTTTTGTGTTGAGTTAGGTCTATATCTGTAACTTTCCTCTGCTCTTCTAGGTCCATTTTCTCAACAGCTTCTTCCACCGGCAGCTCATGACTAAAGGGTACGATGGCGTTAAGAGGTGGACAAAACAGGTTGGTTGGGTCTGTGGTGGAAGTGATATCCTATTATAATATAGATCCGTGACTCAACTGTGGGGTTGTTGTTTTTTTTTTCACACAGGTTGATTTGTTTTCTAAAAGTCTGATCTTGGTGCCCATCCACCTGGAAGTTCACTGGTGTCTGGTCACTGCTGACATTGTTAAAAAAAGGATCTGCCTGTATGACTCTCAAGGGAACGCGCTACAGAAGGTTGCAAGGGTACAGCATATATTTCTTCTGTTGTTTCATCTTACATATACATTTGAGCTGCTTTTATGGAATGTGCACGAATCCTCACCCTCTTCTTGTTGCTTCATTTACAACAGAACATCCTGAAATACTTGATAACTATGGCAAAGGAGAAGCAGCAAACAGCCTTTGAAAATGGATGGATGGTGTCTTATAATGAGGTATCTTGCTACTGAAGTTTTCTCTCAAAATGATAAATACAGTTTTCTTTTGTTAACACAGTTTTATTAAATCTAGGTGGGAATCACAATAAATCCTGATGATTTTCATTTAGCTATGATAATGCTTTAAAAGCACATAAGAGATTTATTTGTAAACCAAGAACCTGCAAGTTCAGATTGTCGCAGTATCAACATCTTAAAGTGAATTATTTATTATTCATGTTCCATAAATACAGTCTCAGCTGTAAGCTACCGCTTCCAAGCTTTATGCACCCGTTGGACCTTGACCTGACTCAACACTGTAACTTTCATGATGTATTGTCTCCCCCTGCTGTCTTTCACAGAAAGTCCCCCAACAGACCAATGAAAATGACTGTGGGGTGTTTGTCTTGGAGGTACTGGCGTGTGTTTTTAGGCTTGCACATTTTTTTTCACAATTCATTTCAACTAATCTGTTTTCACTCTGATTTCCTTTTCAGTATTGTAGATGCCTCGCTCTCTCAAAACCTCTGCAGTTCTCACAGGGCGACATACCAAAGATACGTAAGAGGATCTACAAAGAGCTCTGTGAGTGTAGGCTCCATGAAGAAGGTTGATGAGTGTATACTGGTACTTGCTGCTTCCAGTTATGAGATCAGTTGTCCACACTCCGAGCCTTACAGCACTGTGAATGCACACGGCTGAGCCCAGTCAGACAGGGTCAGTCTTGTATGATGCGAACTACTAAATCACTCTATTTATATGAGCTATATTTAACCAGGCATGGTATTTAAGAGTAACCTCTGCTTTTCAAACGAGGGTTAGCCATGTCGTCCGCTCCATCATAATCTATGTGTAGGTGTTGCATATTATTGGTTAAAATGATTGTACACCTTATTTGCACATTTTTTTTGTCTTTTCTCAACTTGTAGTTTGACCTACAGTATGTTAGCATCATAGTTTACACATTTACACAGAACTCTGTGTTTTGTTTGAGTTGTTAAGTCGAGTCGATGTTCAAAGCTATTTTTGTTGGTTGCCTACTAGAAAATGTAAATTAAATTCTAAATTAAAAACATTTCGCAAAACATTTCACAAAGTTTATTGTATGTTTTCTTGGTACACATCAGGTTCCACACGCACTGCATGCAGAATAATCTTTGAACAATTTGTTTAGGTCTAACATCTTTTAAAAAATAGCCTACTTCTTAGCTCTAGACACGTATTTATGAATCTCATGCATATTACTGTGAGCCCCCTTAAGAGCTGTGCACTAATTACACAACAGTGGCCCATGGGGGAAAAGTGAAAGTTTTAAGGCACGTGAACTGTTTTGTTATTGCTCTGTTTGTACTGTCACTATCAGAGTTGGGTAACACATTGTGATCCGTGTGGTACAAAGCGTATAGACCGTAGAGTCACTTGACTAAATCTAATATGTTTATGTCAAAATGTTAGTGTTTGCTGTCATTTTTTTCATAATGGACGTGTATTAATTACCTTTTCTCTTGTAAAGTGCTCTCTTAGTGTGGTTGGTGAAGGAACCTGTGGTCCACGGTGTAAATTCTCCCCTCGGCAGTAAATTAGACATAAATGAATCCCTACTGTATTTTATAAACATATATCATAGGAGGCCACAAAAAAAAACATCCCCCCTGTTAAAAAAAACATACTGTAAATTTGTTCAGCACGTCAGTGTGATCTGGACCCAGACTAAAGTTGGAACACACCAGATGAGGTGGCGTCTAATCATTCGCGTTGAATCCCCACTCAACCTCTGGCTCGTCATCCAGACGTATCACCAGGTAGGACACCAGCTGAAAGAGGTTCTGCCACAGGCCCAAGAAGAGGTACAAGTAGAAGTCGCTGACATCTATTTGGCAGTGTATCCCTGAGTAATTCATGTCACACACACACTCAAAACTATTGACGTAGTTGACACAGAAGCCTCCATTCATACATGGGTCTGACGCACATTCATCCACGTCCTTCTCACACCTGAAAAAACAAATTGGAGAACAACATTGCCATGAATTACTTGACCAACTGTCTGTGGAGATTTAACATCACTACACATGTCCTACCACTGTCCCGTGAAACCTGGCAGGCAGTAACAGGTGTAATCCGCTTCGGAGCAGTTCCCACCATTAAAGCAGCTGTAGTTCCATCTTGTACCCATACACGTAGACAAGGGGAACTGTGGAAGTCTGGGAAGAGAGAGGAAAAACCAGGGGTTCATTTCTTCCAGACTGGTGTCGGTAGATTAAATGTTCACCTGGATTAATAAAACTGCAAAAATATAATTTAATCCTTACGGATTGGTCTCAATGTACCATGGAATATCAGGGATCTTCTCACTGTAAAAGACATAGTATAGATCAGCTATGTGCTACGGGTCAAACACATATTCAAAAATATTCAACGAACTCACTCGCAGTATTGGCCAGTCAGATTGTGATGACACAGACATGTGTAGCTCAGGAAACCTTTGAGGCATGTGGCTCCGTTGGTGCAGTTATTGTTTTCGCATGGATCCACTTCTACTTCGCACAGATCACCACTGTACCCTAACTCACATGAGCAGCTGAATCCCCCAGGTAGGTTGGTGCAGTTGCCATAGTCACAGGGGCTGGACACGCAGGCGTCGGTCAGGTCCTCACACTGGGGCCCTGTCCACTGAGAGGGACACGTGCAGTGATGCACATCAAACAGGTCTTCACACACACCGTCATTTTGACAAGGATTGGGTGAACACACGCTGGCTCCAACGCAGCCGTACAGCAGGACAGTGTCGCTGTTTATCCTGGCAAACTGCTCCTCTTGGGGTCTGGGAAGCTTCAACTCTGTGTCCAGATAGAAAGGAAGAAGAAGACCTCCAACTTTCACAGGCCCTAGACAACCTGACAGGTTAACCCCTGTGTCCAGGCTCAGCCCTCCGAGGACAATGTCTGCTCCCTCCTTAAGGAAATCTAGGTCCTTAACAGCTGTGTTCACGTCTGTCTTGCTTCCATCCACAGTCATGAACCACCTGGAGATGGGAAGCGTCTGGTTCTCCATGCTGAGCTCCACCGTGTGCCACTGTCCATCACTGACTGGATGCTGGCTTTGAGCAGTCACCTTGGGGGAATCTTGATCATGCCCAGCTGGGAGCTCCATGACCAAATGCGAATCCAGGAGAGAGACTGTGAGGTAGTCCGCGCCTTTTTGAGCGTGCAGTAAGGTGGCAGCGGAGAGTCTTGTGCGGAACGTGAGCGAGACACTGGTGAGGTTGCGTTTCACTTTTCCATTGCTCTGGTAGTGCAAAATGCTGCTTTTGTCCCGAAAAGTGACATTAGACAAACCTAAAAGAAGAGAAGCCAAGAAAAGATTGAAAATGAAAAACTACATTTGTTGTAAAAGTAAGTATTATTATCTTTGTTCAGCTGTGCTCTGTGTGCTCTGTTCTCTGTGCGAACATGTGTCGTTCCAGACTTGTCATTGTAAACTTCCAGGCATGTGGTGGTAGACATAATCTGACCAGGGATTATCACGTCTTAGAGGAGTCCTGTGTAGGATCTCTGTCCCCTGCTGTAATCATCCACTCTGTAATTAATTGGTGCCTGCAACAGTGACTGCTCTGAAGAGGTTACACCCTGCAGAAAGTCCCTTTAGTAGAGACAAACCGGGCTCAGAAACCAAGCTCAAACAGGCCAGTGTAGTAAAAAGCTTTGTTTTCCTTGCAGTGATTTTACATGTGGCAGATACAAGCTGCAACAGTGGCTGCACACAGCAAAGTATTTATAGCAAAGGTCTGATTCCTTGGCTAATCTTAGCGAGTCAAAGACTTTCTCTACTTGGGCATTTTCAAGATGATGTTCTTTCTAAAACAGGAACAGTGCAACACAGAGTCCTTATCGTGGGACACTCACACTCAAAGCCATGTGAGTGCGGCTGACAAATGGCGGTGGCGGGGCAAGGAGACAGCTCACACCATTTTACCTCCTCACAGCGTTGACCCGCGGTGTTGGGGGGGCAGTTGCAGATAAAGTCATCCCACATGGAGTAACACACTCCCCCATTCAGACAGGGGTTGACCTGACAAAGAGAAAACAGTCAAACTCTCTTCTGTCCTGTGAAGCGTTAACGAAGCAGATAAGCAAGAAGTGTCTCTAACTCACAGCACAGGCGTCGTCGCTGACGCATCCTTCTGCAACACTGACGAGTTGCTCCATGTTGTAAGACTCCACGGGAGCTGATATAGGGTAGAACTGCAGGCGTTTGCTGTTAATTCTCAGATCCTGGACACATCCTTTAAAGTAGCCTCCAAACGAAGCAGAGGCTCTTGAGTCCGGTAGCCCCCCTATGAAAACCAGATCCCCGGGATGGGCCTGGATGTGCCTGATGGTTGTAGATCCTTGGCTCTGGGCTGACTGGAACAAGCGGGCTTCTGTTCCTTCCAGCTTCACAGTCACCAGATGGAAGTGGCCGTCACTGATTCCTTCCTGACCAACAAATGTCTCAAAGTTGTTGACCTGAACTCTGACCCTGCCCTCTTCCAGCCACAAGCGGAGGTACTGGCTTGTGCTGTTGGCCAGGATGAGAAGCAGCCCACTGGACTGTCTGGTACGAATGAACATGGACACTGTAACAGTATCACCCAGGTCATCATCTAGTGAGAAGACGACGTAACTCTCCAGATTGCTGTTTCCAAACCTTGCAGTAATGTACTCTGTATGGGCACATGGGAGGGAGAAAGCCATGAATGCCTGGTAAAGATGAATGCAATACCATAGTTAAATTTATTATAGCTTATATTCTCAGTGATAATTAGAAAAGAAGGTGAATAATCCTCAGTAGTGATACTCCCTGAGATGAACACAATGTTAGATTGTACAGTTAAACGCAAAGGGTGAGGGTACGAACTCTTTCCACCGCAGTAAACAAACACTTTGAGAGGAAACAGTTGCTCAAGATACCAACCAATGAAAAGACGTCTGCCTGGTGTGAGTCCATAAGACTCTGTGATCTGTGAACGTGAAGCCATTCCAGGTACTGTAAGCCACTGAAACCCACGTTTTTTTAATCCTCACATCAGGTGTTGCTAAATGTTCCCTAATTACTTGAATGAACTCACTAAGCTACTTTAAAGTTTACCGACTAATTTTGTATCTGCACAAAGATTGTGTGGTGGGATTTGATATAGGAAATGGAAGCTTTATTTGTGAGAACTAATCTAACTGACATGCTGCTAATGTGTGTGTCTTACCCTCTGCACAGTTTTCCCCCTCGTACGGCCTGTGGCACTCACACGTGTAGCTCCTCCAGCCCTGACTCACACAGCGTCCTCGGTTCTGACACGGGCTGTCGTCGCACTTGTCTTTGTCACTGCAGCCAACGATGACGTTGGCCTGAGCATCTGAGTCTCCTGGCACTATACCAGGCAACACCAGAAGTGAGTCCACAAACACATCTCTGAAGCAGCCCAGAAAAGCAGGTGGGTAGTCTGCTTCTTGCTTTGTTCTGCCCAAAGCCCACTTTCCTCCAGCTGCTCCTATGAAAAGGCTTTGACGAACTGTTTCTAGCTCGGGGAGAGCAGACGCTTGCCCGAGCAGCGAAACCTTGGTGCTGGAGTCTTGGGTGCAGCTTCCTTCAGTGCAGAGCAATCTGATGAGGCTGACCACGCCGCCCAGCGAGGCCTCCACCGTGTGCCACACGTTGTTCGAGAGGAGCTCTGGGAGCTCCTGAACAAGGGTGGATGAGCCTTGTCCTCTCAGGCTGCGGAGGCAGAGATGCCCGTCCATCAGCTCGATACTGAGGAGCAGATCATCCACTCTGCGCTGCAACAGGGTGCCGACCGGTCTTCCTGTCCTGAAGCTGAATGTCACATTAAGAGGAGCCTCAGGGTCTAGAAGCTGCGTCTCAATATACATGTATCCTCTGGACTCAAAAGAAAAGACAGTGGACATCTGGCATCTAGGGCCCGTGTAGCCAGCAAGGCAGATGCAGGTGTAAGTCTGCTGTTCATCTGCCATTAAAGGAGAACATACTCCTCCATTCTCACACTGGTTGTCATCACAGCCGGACAGAGCTACTGCGCAGGTTTCCCCCCCGTACAGGCGTCCGTTCTGGCTGTGCTCGGAGCAACGGCATCTGAATCGTCCATTGTGGCTTTCACATACTCCACCATTTTGGCATGGCTGCTGTTCACATCCGCTGATGTCCTCACTGCACAAAGTGCCTGGAGAGACGATTACAAACTGTTAAAACCTAATATTGATGATAACAAAAGAGACATTTTTAGACATAGAATAAAACATACATTAAAAACAAATACGAAAGCATATTTTGTATATTACACTGTACTTCAGTATTCACTCACTATTTCCAGAAAATGAAAATGCCAGATGACAAGAAACATAGACAAATTATGACTCTGTTCAATTAATCAGTAATAAAATACACAACAACTATTAATAATATCAATCTGTAAAACAATATAGTGATTACCTGCATAAAGCAACCATAACATCCACATATGAACGCTGTATCTCAACATTGTTCTGAACAAGTCCTCCAAATTACTAGATGTCTGGCAAAGGTTTCATTTTAGGCCAAATGGAGAATATTTGCATTGCAGACTTCAGCTCTGCTCGTCCATGAATGCAAGCGAAATGCTTGGAGCGCTGCAAGACAGATAGGAGGGATTAAGCTAATGTACTTACAATGTCTTACACATTAAATGTGTTGCTGGAGGGAGGGGTTCATCCAGGAGGCTAATTGGAGCAACTCCAAACTTTGACGTTGGGACTGGACTGTGGCATTAGTTACAGCTGGAGATGCACCTGATGGAATGACTGACCATTTGAACCGACAGTGATGTTACCTCAGCAGAGTCACAAACAGACGTTTCACTTCTCTAGAGAGAGATGCTGCAGACAATTACTCCACGTTTAACAGGGCACTGCTTGGCTGTGAGTGACCTTACAACTATAAGTCAAAATAAAACTGTTTGCAAGTGTATGAATATATTATGTATGTATGCATTCAGAAATACTTCATTTATTTACACACATACACTATAGTAATATGTCTTCACAATCCAAGAGGTTTTTATTTTGCTAGAGCAAAAATTGTATTACCGAAATTCAAATGTACTCTTATGAGTTTTAATTTAATATAGGTGCTATCACTAACATACAGTATGATTACATTTTAAAAAAGGATTAACACCAACCTATTTACTCAAATGTATTAAAAACCTTGCGTTAATAAAAGTCAAAGAATCCTCTTTCTTGTAATTTCTTGTCAATAGTGCTGAGAAAACGTGTGTTAGTGCTACATCCACCCACTGTTGCGTTAGACTGACCTTTAGTGTATTCAACATACTGCAGTGTTGGCCTCTCTCTAATGCTTATAAAATACAATTAAAGCATTAGATTTAGTGTGATTCCAGTGCTTAAACTCAATATAGATTGTTTTACATTATTTTTGTACCGATTTAACAAGTTCAAGTACATATATCTGTTTTTTTACATGCATGAAGTTGCTTGATTAGCATCTAATTATGCTAACAGCATTTTGACTACAATACCCATGATGACACCGCCTGTCGTGATCCTTATGCTACCAACGGTAGCGCATCGTCTTCGTCTGATTTCCGTTGACATTTTCATGAATTACAAACACATTTAGCTACTAGATGCGCCTCGGGCCGTGTCTACTTAATCACGCGTCTGTTTAAACATTTTAGTATTTGAGTCTTGAATAACGGTAGCGGTAACGGCCAATCAGAGAGCGCGTTGCTACGAGGTTGTTTGACGTTTCTGGTAGGGTGGAAAAGTGGGGCGTTACCAAAAGCCAGGAAATTATTATTCTGCCGATTATTCTCGACAATATCCATGTCGGCGGAGATGAACCCAGCTTTTTAAACGCTGGTCGTATACCTACGGTAAGATTTGTCAGAAAGCGTCCGGATGAAGCTTTCGTGCTAAGGCCCAGCATTTGAGTCGCACCAGAGGTCGTTTGTCAACACTCTCCTCGTGAGGGGGCCCGTCCTCAGGCTGTGGACGTAGTGTTAGGGGTCCTTGAGGTGGGGAGAGAATGTGCAAGTGCTGCTAAAATGTTTTATTGTTCGGTTTTGACGGTGTCAAACTTACGGGGTGTCTGTTCTTTGCTTGGACTTAATACAATGGAAACGCCATCATAAAGCTAATGTAAATGTCACGCATGATCATCGCGTCTACAGTTTTTCACCACAACCTGCTTTTTCCTTGCCTGATAGTGCTGTTAACACCAACTACTACTGTGTTGTTTTACGCATTCTCATCAAACTGAATGAAAAGCTCTTGTCTGATCCTGTTCTTGTGCTTTGCAGGACTGATTTATAGTTCTCTCACACAGCAATGAAGAGAAAAGCCACCGCTCCCCTGCGTCCCATACGCAGCAGGCTGGTCAGTGCCAGAAATCAAAGCGAGCCTGAGCCGAGTCCCGGTGTCCTACCAAACGCTCAGACCGTCCCAGAAGCAGGTTCACAGATCAGACACCTCACTATGTCACAGCATAGTCACAATCTCCTCCGCTTCCTGAACGAGGACCGGGCCCGGAGGAAGTTCTGCGACGTGTCCGTGTCTGTGGGTGGGAAGCTCTACAGCGCCCATAAGGTGGTGTTGGCCCATGGGAGCAGCTATTTTCATGCCGAGTTGTCCAAAAATCCGGCTACAACCCATGTGACTCTGGATCATGTGGAGGACTCCGTCTTCCAGCACCTGCTTGGCTTTTTGTACACTGCAGAGTGTGCGGTTGCTGAGAGAGACCTAACAGCTGTTACTGAAGCAGCCCAATTTCTGGACATGATGGATCTACTGAAGTTGCTCTGTGAAAAAGGTGACACCCACCCAGCCAGAGTGATGCGGGATGATGTAGGAGGGTCTCCTGAGGTGGAAGTGACCTCCAGCTACTTGGCAGCTGGTGAAACAGACACCCAGGTTAAGAGCACTGTGTACAGTCAGCAGATTAGAGTTGAGGACTCCCTGCAGAAGCATTTGGCTGAGTATCAAATTAACGTACAGCAGGAAATCTCAATGGAGAAGGAGATGCTGGAAGATCAAAAGACTATCACCACACGGAGATCAGCTCGCAGAAGGAAGAAACCCACAAAGTATCAGAGAGAAAGTGTTGAGTCAGTCAATAGTACTGAGGATGAAAACATGAATTTGCCACCAAGAGAGCAGGATGAAGACAGGGTGCAAGAAGCAGGACGGGATGTGGAAATACAAACGACCCACCTGGATGTTAAAGAACAAGCTGAAGCAGCTCAGAGGAATGTAGATGAAGAGGAGGTAGAGAGCGGCGACATAAATGAAGAAGTAGCTACTCAGAAGAAAGACGTCTACGCCGCAGAGAAGTGTGTGGGTCAGCAGAGCTCAGATGGCGAGAGGACGGAAAGGACAGAGGAACAGCCAGTTAAAGAGGTTGGAGTTCCCGCGTCAGCAGCAGGTAGCTCCAACCAACGGCCAGCTTATCCCGCTGGTCTGGCTCCTGTCATTATCCAGACGTCCAACAAGAAGGCTCTCAAATGCCCCAAATGTGACAAAGTCTTTGACCGTGCAGGTGAGAGCCTCTGTGTGGAGCAAGCTCTAGATTATCTCAGAAGTAGTAGTTGGACATGATGGTTAGCAAATGAATTCAATCAACAGTTTACTGTCTTTTGTTTTTAAGGTTTACATTTTAAACTGCAGATTTTTCTTCTATTCTCGTGCCAGTGGCAGAAAGTCATGCTGATCATAGTAATGTCTCAAGTGGGTCCCTGATGCACTTTTCCCGGAATCTTTCAGGGAAGTATGAGAGTCACACCAGAGTTCACACAGGAGAGAAACCCTTCCAGTGTGACATCTGTCTTCAGCGCTACTCCACCAAGTCAAACCTGACTGTTCACAAGAAGAAGCACGCCAATGACGCTCCTTTTCAGAAGAAGGAGCACAAATGTCCCTGCTGCAACAAACTCCATGCCAGCAAGAAAACCTTGGCAAAGCATGTCAGGAGGTGAGACACGAGAATGGCTGCATTTAGTTACACCGTGATGTTTGAAAACACACGGATGAATTCACACTAACTCACCGCTGGACCTCCGTCATGACATGTTCTGAGCTGTCACGTCCGTCGTGCTGTATGATCATCTTCGTTGTCCTTCCAGGTTTCACCCAGACCACACCCAAGAGTTTTTTACCAAGAGGAAGAGGAAGAGTGAAGGCTGGAAATGTGCTGTAAGGACTCTAGACTATATTTAGCAAGGACACATGCCAATATTTTATTTTATTAGATTCTGACAGTCTACAATGTTTGAACTCTATGACCCAGATTTGTCTGAAGACCTTCACTCGCAGACCTCATCTGCAGGAGCACATGATCCTGCACACACAAGACCGGCCTTTTAAATGCTCTTACTGCGACGAATTCTTCAAGTCAAGGTTTGCCAGGCTGAAGCACCAAGAAAAGTTCCACTTAGGTGAAGACCCGAAGAAGAAGCACATCGTCATGTGATTTAGTTCTCTACTCTACTAACAAGACTGTGTCTCATTTTCAGGTCCTTTTCCCTGTGAGATCTGTGGTCGACAGTTCAATGACACAGGAAACCGAAAGAGGCACATTGAGTGCACACATGGAGGGAAAAAGAAGTGGACATGCTTTGTGTGTGGTAAATCCGTAAGAGAAAGGTCTGTCACTAAACGGGTATCACATATTATTAATGTTTATTAAGGTCGTATTTAATGCGAATGTCCCTTCACAGAACTACTTTGAGGGAGCACCTGAGGATCCACAGTGGAGAGAAGCCTCACCTCTGTAGTATCTGTGGCCAGAGTTTCCGTCATGGTAGCTCCTACAGGTGGGACCAGCGACATTTGACCCAGATGTCAAGTTAAAATTATTAATCATTAATGTTAATTGTAATGTGAAACCCGTTCCGTGGACAGACTGCACCTCCGAGTCCACCACGATGACAAGCGCTACGGGTGTGATCAATGTGGGAAAACTTTCATACGGCACGACCACCTCACCAAGCATCAGAAGATACACTCTGGTACAGTATAGGACCCAGAGCAGAGTGACCGTGTCTTTCTTTGCCTTCTGCTTTTCTGCGGGGGTCTGTCACAAGGATTCACGGTTTTGGTAATCTGGGGGTGTTGTTAACTTTCACCTGTACTTCAACTTAGCCTGTGTTTACTGCAGGTGAGAAAGCACATCAGTGTGAAGAATGTGGCAAGTGCTTCAGGCGCCATGACCATCTGACGGTCCACTACAAAAGTGTTCATTTAGGAGAGAAAGTCTGGCAAAAGTAAGCATCTTCTCGCGTTCTGTAACGTGTAGGTGATCGATAGGCAGAGCTTGGCTCACGCTCCTGCTTCCTTTTCACAGGTATAAAACAGCCGTGCATCAGTGTGAGGTTTGCAAAAAAGAATTTAAAGGAAAGTCGAGTCTAGAAATGCACTTCAGGACTCACTCAGGTCAGTAAGGAAATCAAACAGTGAGAAAGCTTCCTGGGCAGTCAGGGAAGGAGTTTCCACAGACACGCTTTGATAATCTCTCACTTGTGTTGCTACAGGTGAGAAGCCCCACAGATGCCCTGAGTGCCATCAGACGTTCCGGATTAAGAAGACCTTGACAAAGCACATGGTGATTCACTCGGACGCTCGTCCTTTTAACTGTCCTCACTGTAGCGCCACGTTTAAAAGAAAAGACAAGCTCAAGTACCACGTCGACCATGTTCACAGCGCTCGGTTTGCTGAGCGGCCCCTCGGCGGGGACAAACTAGCATCCGTTCCATTTGAGGAAACCTCAAAGGAATTTCGCAGCGAACATAAGTCAGCTCTGCAGAGCAGCACCGCTACTGCGAGCGTCTGCATGCCTGTCACTTTAGTTCCTGTGCAGATTGCTGGGGGAGCGCAGGACGACTTGAGTCACGGTGTTGTAAGCATGCAGGCCCAAGGGCAGCAGCAGAACTCGAACTACCAGGCCACTTCAGACCTGGCATTTTTAGAGAAGTACACCCTCACACCCCAGCCCACCAACATCGCCCACCCCGTTAGGCCTGACCAGATGCTGGACCCTCGAGAACAGTCTTACTTGGGCACACTGCTGGGATTGGACTCGAACGCTTCTGTGCAGAACATCTCCAACTCGGAACACACACACTGATCCTCAACCGAATTTAAAGACAAGTCCTACCTGTAACACTCATCCCATTCAGCTGTGGTGCAGCACTGGATGACCTCTGATGCTGAGCATGATTATTCAGATGAACTGATGTTACCTGATAAATCTAAAGGAAATAGTTCTCCTTGGCAGCTTTTAGCAAAAACAATGAATTGATGAAGAGGACAGTGGCAGCCTTTTAATAATGAGGAGACGTATGTAAAGTGGCCTTAATACATAGTAATTTATGTTCTGTTTTTACCTGTGTGATGCTTTTACTTATTGATGTAATGTGAATATATTAGCAGTCACTATTTATTTATATGTGTAAGAACCTTATGTAAATACAGACATTAAATAACATGCAACATGTTTTAAAATGAATGAAGTGCTCTGCTCTTAGTACGGAAAGGGGGGAGAGAAAAGCTGATTCGTTCATCTCAAACTGTCAACCACAGTAGAATCCTAAACCTGGAACCTGAGTTCATCGCAAACAAACTACAGATACGATAAGATCAGAGAAGACTTTATTCCGACAAGTAAGTAATTATATTATACTGTAGATTATTTCATATCTTTTCAGGCTGGCTCCTAGTGTCAGACCTGCCTGTTGTCAGTCCAAAAGTTGCAGTGTCTTCCCCTTCATGATGCAGCTTATGAGCACGTATGCTGATTACAGATTTAAAACAATAATACAGTTAACGGGCACAGCTAACAGAAGAAACTGAAATATTCCCTTCTATTATATTATACTCACCGCATTTCTTTCAAACCAGCCACAACCTAAACATGATCAGAAGCACCGGAGTGAATATGTGGTTGTGACACACATCTAAGAGAGGGAGCCTGCAGTTTTAATGCGTGCTGGTGATACGTACATTCACCTAACTGTAGCTCTCCGTCAGTGCACTGGGCCGCAGCGTAATGAGGCGTCACCCAGTACAGCTGTAGCTTCTTACACTTGAACGCTTCTGTCTCACCGTTCTTAATATATTTAACTCCGACGTCGTTTAACACAGGATGGTCCTCGGTGTTCAGGGCACAGAAAGCAGCTGTGGAAAAAACCCCAAAGTATTTTCCTACAGAGTTTCCCAAATAGACTTTTAACATTCAAGTTACTGAAGGGTTTGCTGTTCTTACCTTTGCAGGTGGGGACTTGTGACCATGTGACATTGCTGTAACACACCACTTCTTTAGGACCCACCAGTGAGTGGAAGCTGTTGCACTGATATTTTAGAAACATTTTATGGGATTCCACAAAGTCACCGTTTTCAATGCTGGGCTTCTTCCCACAGATGCGAACTAAAATAATTTAAAAAAAAAGTACAAATGAACATAAAACAATACTAACAGATTAAAATAGAAATAATGAATAGATGCCATCCTGTATAATGTCATTTACTGGGTACTGTTTGGACCTCTCCCTCTGAGGAGCCAGAACTGCTAGAAGATCCTGTCAAGATACGTTGGACAGCAGTTGTTAGAATAATCAGTTATCAAAGTCAAAGCAGACTCATGGAGGTGAGCAGATAATAATCTGTTTGAGCAAGAAGCTTTCGTAACGGACCAAAGTTTACTCCTGTCACGTATGACGAGTTCTGCCTCCAGTGACTGAATATCAGCGTTATATCAGTTTTCTTACATGAATCAAAAAATATTGAACATAGTATTTTGGCAAATATTGAGCCCAGCAGATTAAAAAGAAGAAGAGAACAGACTTACTCTCACAGATGGACACAGACGACCAGCTTCCATTCACGCATCTGGCCGTCGTGTCCTGGTTCGAATGTTCATACCCGTTGTCGCATGTTATACTGATAGTCGTTCCTTCTTCATACCAGCCGTTCGGGGCTTCTGTGTATTTTCCATTAGGAATATTTGGTGGAACACAGGCATTTTCATCTGAAAATAAATTGAAATAGTAATTTTGTAGACTTTTCTGCTCCAGCTGCTATGAGACACAAAACTCTGCACATACCTATACACTGAGGTTGAGGAGACCACCTCCCGTTTTCACAGGCGCTTGTTGCCCACCAGCCCTGCTCTGCTGGTTTACGTCCATCATTACAGGTGTAGGTCAGCTTTGCTCCGTGAGAATAAACCTCTTGCTTTGGATCAAACAAACCATGGTCCAGTACGGGAGCACTGCAGGACTCAGTCACACTCTGTGCTGATCAGAACGAGTAAGAAACATGTTTACTCTACAGTAAGCGTGATTTTAACAAAGGTAAACTGTCCAGTGTTCTCACCACGCAGTTCCCCAGGAAAGCAAAGCAGAAGAACTAATCCAAGATAGGAGACGCACATCTTTAAGGAAGAACCTGCAACAAACTGGCGTTAAAAGACAAGTTCAGAGCAGAATGCGGTGACTCTGAAACATCTTCCCCTTAAATGTTAGTGGATCCAACATTCAGGCAACTGGAGACAAAATCAATAGAGACACGTGCAGAACACAAACACAGAAGAGTACAACAAACACAGACTGAAACACAGTCACGAAACTCTGGGGCTGACTTACAAACATTACACACACCAAACACACAATGATTACAAAGCTGACACATCCAGGATTTGCAGCTCATTATGAATTACGCTACAGTTAAATATTTAATTTAAAATGACAATGAACACACAATAACATCAAATTTAATTCAGAATCCCACACATGGTAGTTTTATACAGTGTCTCTTGATGAGAGCTGCATTAAACAACACAATTCTGGAAAAGCCATAAAGAGGCTTTAAATGTTAATAGTAAAATCAGTCCTAAAACCTACTGGGAGCTTCCTTGCACTACGGAAGCTAAAACAGCTGCTCCACAAAAGCCTCACTGCAGAACTTAACATATGGTAACAGGCGACCAGGAGGAATGTGATTTATTAAATGCTGGAAACCAATGGTAACAAATATTTGATTTGAATTGTGTCACTTGACTCTGGAATGACTTGGAAACAACTGAGAGGATGATGAGACACTAGCTGTCAATTTTTGTTTTCCTTCATTTATGTTTGTATTCAGTTTTCTGGCATAAAAAACAAGTAGACATGCATCCATGGACTAATTAACAATAAAAGAGTCTCTAGTCGCAGCTTTGTAATAAAGAATCACTGTGTTAATAGTCACTTTGCTTCTGGATGTGATCTACACAAGAAAAAAATCTGCAGATATAATAAAAGAACAATAAGCCAGTAAGACAACAATAAACCAGGTTTATTCAGACCATGTTTCCACAGCTTTGAACACTTAAATGATTCAGAAAATCCCAGCGTGCAGTTTCCAGGCTGGTTCCTGTTCTCAGGCTGGTTTATGGTCAGAGGTAACTAATGGAATCCAAAGGCTGCTCTGCTTTGATTCCCTGTATGATGCGGCTTGTTAGCACAAATCCTGGTAACAAAACACATGGAAAGATACAGTAAATGAACAGTAGAGTATTTATTTAAAAGAGAATTTTCCAGGCTGAAATAAATGTAAATACTGAGTTTCTGTAGGAGATTGATTCAGGAGTTGAGATACTCACAAAAAAGTCATCAGTCCCTCCACAGCCTGAAAATAATCAGAAGAGAATATGTGAAGCAGCTCATTATATTTATATTTGCACACATTTCAATGTGTGGAGCTTAAAGTGATACTTACATCTGCCAACCTGTGGTTGTCCATCAGTGCACTGGACCTTAGCATAATGAGTTCTCACCCAGTAAACCTTCAGTTTCTTACATTCAAACCTGACAGTGGCACCGTTTTTAATATATTTCTGTCCAACGTCCTTGAACACATCGTGTCCCTCAGTGTTTAAAACACAGAAAGCATCTATAAAAAAACAATAACAAAACAAAAATGTACTTTTTCCTGCACAGTCCCTTCGACAAACATTTGAAATTAACCCTTCAGTAGGAAAAAACTCATGTTCTTACCTGTGCAGGTGGGTTTCTCTGACCACATGCCATTACTGTAACACTTCACTGTCTCTGGACCCATCAATGAGTAAAAGTCATTGCAGCGATATTTCAGAAACATCAGTTCACTTTGCTCAACTTCAGCATTTGGAATAGTGGGACGTTTTCCACAGTTAGAGACTAAAACAATAACAGACATAATATTCAGCTGAACGAATGATTTCATGTTGTAATAAAGTTAATGAATGTTTAACATTAGCCCACGTTTGATTTCAGTGACTGATGGAGCCAACATGTGCATCAGTGATTAGCAAGATGGGACAAACTCCCTCCTCCACCCAATGAGCAGCTTTGTCTACATATAATCTTGTTCTGTAGGAGGAGAATGTCGTCACTCACCTGGTACTGTTTGGACATTTCCCCCTGAGGAACCAGAACCACTAGGAGATCCTGTCAAGATACAATAAGACACAACACTGTTCATTCAGTACATCTAGAAATGTTCTTATCATGCGATGTAGGATTTAAAAATAAGAATCCCTGGTAATATTAAAATTATCCAACAACAATGTAAGACCACATGATACACACACAGATAGATGTTACAAACTCGAACTTCACTAAATACAAATGTAAAGTGCTGGCGCTCCTGAACCCCAGGCAGTGCCACTAGTCACCACTGGGTGGCGCCAAAGCCAACTCAAGGGCTGCTTAACTAAAACCCAGAGCCCACACTCATTCACAAGGACCCAATTGTACGACCCACACACTCGAGCAAGTTTAACCGGATGTTTAAATGAACACAAAGGAACCAACAGAGAAGAAACCAGCAAAGCAAATACGAACACATGCAAATAAATCTGAGCCAAACAAGCATCTAAGCAAGCAAGAGACACACCAGGACCAGGTGTGAGAGGAGGCGTAACCTCAACAACAAGCCAGCAAAAACAAAGACACGGAGAACAACCTAAATACCAACAAGACAGGAAATACAACACAGGCGCAAACAATAACCACAAAAAGACAGAAACCAGGAAGTAACAAGACCAACGGAGAAAAAGAGGAACAAGAGCGCCCTCCAGGGGTTGGAGGCCCAAACTGTCACAACACAGGCCACAAAAGCAAAGCATAATAACACAATTAATTTACCTAAGCCCCCCTACCCCCCCACCCCACCCCCACACATGCTCCTCATCATCTTCAATGATCAGCCACTGTTTGAGGAAGAGACCAACATTTATTCCTGTTGCATTCAATTAGTTCTGCCTCCAGTGACTGAACCCATACTTTCTACAATAGTGTTTTGTAAAAACGTAAATAGTGTAAAGTGCATTTTCTCAGATCACTGGTCACTTACTGCACGTTGGGCCTTCAGTCCAGGTTCCATCTAAGCAATAAACCGGTTTCTTGTTGTGTCCCTGCTCTGTAGTGTATCCATCTTCACACTGATACTCCACCACTGAGTCTCCAGCAAACACCTCCTGATATTTCTGGTTAATTATCACAGCGTGAGGCAGTTGAGGAGGTTCACTGCAGGAGTCTTCACTTCCTGTAAAGGACAAATTAAAACTGAAGACGTTAGACTGGTTGTTGCTTGTTTTATTGTCTTGGATAAAACTACTGACAGACTCACTCTCACAGACGGGCAGGGAGGCCCAGGCTCCATTCACACACTGGGCTGTGAGGAAATTGTTTTGGGTTTTATATCCATGATCACATCTTATTTGTATTTTGCTTGAGTTCTGGAACCATCCAGTTGGGCTTTGACTGTATTTTGTGTTGGGGACGTTGTCTGGCGGTAAACAGTCGCTTTCATCTGACAAATGAAGAACAAAACCACAGTCAACAGGAAAAGGAGCAAAAAGACGGTTTGACGTGTTTCAGTAACTGAACATATGTATTCAGTAAACACATACCTATACACTGAGGTTGAGGAGACCACCTCCCGTTTTCACAGGCGCTTGTTGCCCACCAGCCCTGCTCTGCTGGTTTATGTCCATCATTACAGGTGTAGGTCAGCTTTGCTCCTTGAGAATAAACCTCTTGCTTCGGTATAAAGAGACCATGGTCCAGTACGGGAGCACTGCAGGACTCAGTCACACTCTGTGCTGATCAGAACGAGTAAGAAACATGTTAACTCTACAGTAAGCGTGATTTTAACAAAGGTAAACTGTCCAGTGTTCTCACCAAGCAGTTCCCCAGGAAAGCAAAGCAGAAGAACTAATCCAAGATAGGAGACGCACATCTTTAAGGAAGAACATGCAACAAACTGGCGTAAAAGACCAGTTCAGAGCAGAATGAGGTGACTCTGAAACATCTTCCTCTTAAATGTTAGTGGATCCAACATTCAGGCAACTGGAGACAAAATCAATAGAGACACGTGCAGAACACAAACACAGAAGAGTACAACAAACACAGACTGAAACACAGTCATGACTTCACTGAAATGTTTAGATTTACAAAACGTGATGCAGTTAAATCATCCATTCGACCTTGATCTGTGGTTTTGTGTTGTAAAAACATAAATGTCTTCATGAAATTACAAATGAATAAATCCTTGAAACAAACACATCATCTTGTTGTGTTGCTTTACGTTTTATTTTATTTTAAAGCTAATTTCATCAACACTAAGTTTTAAAACATCCCACATAAACAAAACCACTGAAAACAAGCATGACAACACATTGGATTTCAGCCAGGACAAGAATTAAGTCTGTTGCTTCCTGCAGCAGGTTGGAGTAAAAAAGCAGGTAGACAAAACTAACACTTAACAATAAACAGAGCGACATGCAGGCAAACGTCAACTATTTAGCTGCGCATCAAATCCGACCAAGCATCCAGCACAGATCAGACGTGACTAGAAAAGTAAGCGTCATAGAGCTGGACCAGCATCTGTGGTTAAGGCCTGCATCCTTCCTCTGCTACGTTTCTATCTCGCACAGAGACGCTGGCAGAAAAACATAAATAACGATAGTTGGGTGCATGAAGTATAAGTATAATAAAGACAAAATGCACGTTGAACCGTTACGTCGCTTAGAGCAGCGGTGGATGGGAGGATGTGTTGGGGTTAGTGTTTGTTCAATGTGGTCTAGTGTGGTCACTCTGGTTGGTTAATTAGTGTGAGATTTGTAACATGAATATGTTGCCCAAGCGCAACAATATGCATCACAAAACAAAACACAGCTACAGTAAATATGAACAGCGACTCCAAATGGAGCCAAGTGTCTTATCAGTCTTATAGTAACGCACGTTTTCCAACATTCCCCCTGTTGTAACAGTGCAGTGAAACAGTCACCACAGTCCAGTTGAATTATATCGTTTTGATGCAAACTTTATTTACACACCAAATGACGACACGTATTCGTGGGCTAAGCGATAAAAGAATCACTAGAAGCAGCCGCGTAAAACTGAGGAGATCACAGCATGTGGTGGAAATCGAGACAACAATGATGGAACAATGACAGAGAGTAAGATTCCAGCCAAAGCTTTATTCAGACCATGTTTCCACAGCTTTGAACACTTAGACTCACATGTTGCTACAGCTTGTTGTAGAAAGTCTTAAATGATTCAGAAAATCCCAGCGTGCAGTTTCCAGGCTGGTTCCTGTTCTCAGGCTGGTTTATGGTCAGAGGTAACTAATGGAATCCAAAGGCTGCTCTGCTTTGATTCCCTGTATGATGCGGCTTGTTAGCACAAATCCTGGTAACAAAACACATGCAAAGATACAGTAAGTGACCAGTAGAGTATTTATTTAAAAGAGAATTTTCCAGGCTGAAATAAATGTAAATACTGAGTTTCTGTAGGAGATTGATTCAGGAGTTGAGATACTCACAAAAAAGTCATCAGTCCCACTACAGCCTGAAAATAATCAGAAGAGAATATGTGAAGCAGCTCATTTCATTTATATTTGCACACATTTCAATGTGTGGAGCTTAAAGTGATACTTACATTTGCCAACCTGTGGTTGTCCATCAGTGCACTGGACCTCAGCATAATGAGTTCTCACCCAGTAAACCTTCAGTTTCTTACATTCAAACCTGACAGTGGCACCGTTTTTAATATATTTCTTTCCAACGTCCTTTAACACATCGTGTCCCTTAGTGTGTAAAACACAGAAAGCATCTATAAAAAAACAATAACAGACAAAACATTTACTTTTTCCTGCACAGTCTCTTTGACAAACATTTGAAATGAACCCTTCAGTAGGATAAAGCTCATCTCACCTGTGCAGGTGGGTTTCTCTGACCACATGCCATTACTGTAACACTTCACTGTCTCTGGACCCATCAATGAGTAAAAGTCATTGCAGCGATATTTCAGAAACATCAGTTCACTTTGCTCAACTTCAGCATTTGGAATAGTGGGACGTTTTCCACAGTTAGAGACTAAAACAATAACAAACATAATATTCAGCTGAACAAATGATTTCATGTAATAAAGTTAATGAATGTTTAACATTAGCCCACGTTTTAATTTCAGTGACTGATGGAGCCAACATGTGCATCAGTGATTAGCAAGATGGGACAAACTCCCTCCTCCACCCAATGAGCAGCTTTGTCTACGTATAATCTTGTTCTGTAGGAGGAGAATGTCGTCACTCACCTGGTGCTGTTTGGACATTTCCCCCTGAGGAACCAGAACCACTAGAAGATTCTGTCAAGATGCATTGGACAGCAGGTATTAGACAGTTATCACACTGGGTTGGGCTGCAAATGAAACTGTCTCTCAGCTCACTGGTCACTTACTGCACGTTGGGCCTTCAGTCCAGGCTCCATTTAAGCAATAAACCGGTTTCTTGTTGTGTCCCTGCTCTGTAGTGTATCCATCTTCACACTGATACTCCACCACTGACCCTTCAGCAAACACCTCCTGATATTTCTGGTTAATTATCACAGCGTGAGGCAGTTGAGGAGGTTCACTGCAGGAGTCTACACTTCCTGTAAAGGACAAATTAAAACTGAAGACGTTAGACTGGTTGTTGCTTGTTTTATTGTCTTGGATAAAACTACTGACAGACTCACTCTCACAGACGGGCAGAGAGGCCCAGGCTCCATCCACACACTTGGCTGTGAAGGAATTGTTTTGGGTTTTATATCCATGATCACATCTTATTTGTATTTTGCTTGAGTTCTTGAACCATCCAGTTCGGCTTTGACTGTATTTTGTGTTGGGGACGATGTCTGGTGGAAAACAGCTACTTTCATCTGACAAATGAAGAACAAAACCACAGTCAACATTTAGAATGTAGAAATGTAGAAAACTGATACTAAACAAAACATTGTGTATGTTGTAGCACATAGGAAACAGAATTTATTTCCTATTATTTTTTTATTATTAATAATAAAGAAACATTACGAATATCAGATGAGCTTTATGAAGCACTCACCGATACACTTTGGTTCTGGAGACCATTTGCCGTTCAGACATGTGATCCTTGCCCACCAACCCTCCACAGCTGGTTTGTGGTCAATATCACAGGAATAAGTGATTGTTTCGTTATGAGCATATTCGGTTTCTTGTGGGAGAACAAAACCATTGTCCAGAACAGGAGGAGAACAAGTCTGCTCTGCACTCTGCGCTGAAAAGCCATGAAGCAATGAAATGCAGTGCTTATTCTTTTTTTAATCGAATTGTAAATTGAAGTTTCTTACCAAGCAGCACTGCAGGAAACCAGAGCAGGAGAACACATCCAGAATGTCTCACACTCATCATTTTGTCCTCAGTTATCTGACGAAATGAGTGGAGCTCATCTTTCAGAGCCACATAGTTAATTATTGTCAAGGCTGTTCCCTAATGGTTAAGAAACCGTAAATATTTGCATTTTCTGTCACAGTAGGCTTGTTAAGCAGCCAAGACAAATTCACTAACAGGCCTCATGTCCTTGAGCTCAATAGGTCTGATTTTTCAGAAGTGAAATCAGCAGGATTTGGCCTAATTTCAGGTCCAGCTTGGTTTTCTGTTCTATGCGTAAGAGATGAGTTATTATATTCAGGAATAACTACTTCTTTCATTTCATTACCTCAGATAACAGATTTGTCCTTAGAGCCTTGAGTCAATCATTACCGAACAAATCAATGTGGCTGTTTACAGCCCAGAATTCAGAGCGATTTCCTGCGCGTCGTGTTCAGAGGTCAGGATTGTGAAAGACCAAATAAAAGTCACAACAAATGACTTTGTAAAGCAAAATTCATATCCTATAATATTCTACTGTCGCTGAGCTCAATTTACCTTGTGGTCATGGATTCCTGTGTGTTCTACATCCTTTTTACAGCCTGAGTGTAGATTGAACAGTAACATTGACGAGTGAATCCCACTAAAACAGCTCGTTGGCCTGATAATGCTCATACACACTGGCTTCCTGTCACACTGGACACTTGGGAACATCTGCTTTTCAAGGCAAAATGTATTTTTTGACAGAGACTCAGAGACACAGAGAGAGTCGTAAATCGAACACACTGTAGTTCTTTTGGGTACGTTTGCATTTTTTACATTTATATTTTAGCTTAAATCTGTAATTCATAAAACGCCAACTGTGCATGTTAATACGTGGAGTCAGCAGTTCGGTTTCCACACTCATCAGTGTCCTTACTCAAATATTTAACCTCCCCCCAAATGTGGGTTCAAAGCAGCCTGTGTCTGCAACGGAACCTGCAGGCTGTCGGTCCACATGTTGATGGTGGAACTGGCACCGTCACCTTCACTGGAGAGAAACATTTTAAAGTGTAAGGCTCCTCACTGAGCCGACAGAACGACTTAAGGACACGACAAACACAAGTTACAACACTTTTAATTCAACATCCAAATGATTCGTACACTAAGGGGACGGTAGAGACGAGGACGGAACTGAAAATCACTGCTAAGCAGGTAGTAAGTGTCACGGAGGAAACAGAGCAGACATCTCACTGGGACACAGACAACAACAGGCAGGACTCACTGACAAACAAAGGCATCTCCAGCCTGAGGCAAACAAGATACTAAACGACCGACAGACAGGATTCAAGCAGGGAGGACGACTGACAGGGTGACAGGTAACCAGCCAAGGAATTAACCCCACAACCTTCCACTGGTCACAATTAGCATGTGTTAACGTGTTAACCACTGGACTACACTGGTGAACACACTTCATATGTGCGTCACGTTGTCAGTGTGTCTGTGAACATGTTACGGCTCAGCTTCTTCTGGACGAGTTGAACCTTCTTGGTTTCAGTGTCACCACAGTCCTTGTTGCCCTGCAGCAGCTAAATTCATGAACCACAACGTTCACCTTAGTGGAAGAACTGCTTCACACTCTTGTAGACACCAGATTACATTCACATGGCAGGAAACCATGAAAACTTTATTGACACTGTATGTGTTTCAGTGATTGAACAGGTTCTTAGCACAGGAACAATTTGAACGAGAGACTGTCATCATTTGTGGACTGAGGTGTTTTTCTGCTGGAGACACTTCAGGTGTTTTCATCTTGGCAGCAGCTGATCCTCTGTTGGGTTTCACCAACATAGTCCCTGGTCACAACACAGACAGTTAACTGTAACGTTGACAGTTGATGTAACGATCAGAAAAGAAAGTGACCACTTACCTTTACGCTGTCTTGATAAAAACAGCCTACAAATAATAAAAAAAAGTCAAGATTTACATTTACTATCAATGATTTTCTGTGAAGACAACACAACTTATAATAAATAAGGAAAAGGCTGAAACTAAATGCTTCATTTAGACAAACATATAAATGTGATGTTTACTTACAGTCTTTAGCTACAGTTAATCTTCCATCATTGCATTTTACAGCCCTGGTGTAGGGGTAGTCCGTATGACAGCGAGGATATATTGTCTCTCCTTCTGGCAGATTTCCACCTCTATATTGAGGTATCCAATGACCATAAGGATACTGTTGAGGATCCAGAACACAGTGTCGCTCAGCTAAAGATGAGCAGAACCCAACAGTTAGGATCCTTAGTCATGTGTCATCTGGCAGGAATTGAATGTGTCCTGATTTGTTCCTACCTTTACAGGTTGGCAGATCTGACCATGTACCACCGCTGTGACACACCACAACCTCTGGACCAGTTAGTTTATATGGAGCAGTACAGATGTATTTCAGAGACACTGAGTTGATTTGTTTAACTTCACTGTGAGGAACGTTTGGGAAACGTCCACAGTTGGAAACTGAAATAAAAAAAAAAAAAGATGTTGTTTAACTTTGTCACAGCGTCTCAACCGTCTCAGCAGGCTTTTATTCAATAGAGAGTAATTACATGAGCCACGTGTTTCTGACTTTTACAATCAGTTAGTGTTGCAGAGCCTTTTTCAATTCAATTCCTCATTAAGAGCTGCTGTACATCGAGATTAGTTTAGTGTAGTGAGGTCATGTTAAAAAACATTATGTTAAATGAAACAATATACAAAATATCATCAAGTCAATGACTGTGAGTGACGCACCCGGTATGAACGGTCCACTGTCAGACTGTTCTGTAAGACAGGAAATAAACACACGTGACGTCTCCATTTACTGTTTGTTTCAGCAAATCAACACACAACTGATTTAATCTGTCCACACTGGTCACTTACTGCACGTTGGGCCTTCAGTCCAGGTTCCATCTAAGCAATAAACCGGTTTCTTGTTGTCTCCCTGCTCTGTAGTGTATCCATCTTCACACTGATACTCCACCACTGACCCTTCAGCAAACACCTCCTGATATTTCTGGTTAATTATCACAGCGTGAGGCAGTTGAGGAGGTTCACTGCAGTAGTCTTTACTTTCTGTAAAGGACAAATTAAAACTGAAGACGTTAGACTGGTTGTTGCTTGTTTTACTGTCGTGGATAAAACTACTGACATACTCACTCTCACAGATGGGCAGGGAGGCCCAGGCTCCATTTAAGCAATAAACCGGTTTCTTGTTGTGTCCCTGCTCTGTAGTGTATCCATCTTCACACTGATACTCCACCACTGAGTCTCCAGCAAACACCTCCTGATATTTCTGGTTAATTATCACAGCGTGAGGCAGTTGAGGAGGTTCACTGCAGGAGTCTTCACTTCCTGTAAAGAACAAATTAAAACTGAAGACGTTAGACTGGTTGTTGCTTGTTTTATTGTCGTGGATAAAACTACTGACAGACTCACTCTCACAGACGGGCAGAGAGGCCCAGGCTCCATCCACACACTTGGCTGTGAAGGAATTGTTTTGGGTTTTATATCCATGATCACATCTTATTTGTATTTTGCTTGAGTTCTTGAACCATCCAGTTCGGCTTTGACTGTATTTTGTGTTGGGGACGTTGTCTGGTGGTAAACAGCTACTTTCATCTGACAAATGAAGAACAAAACCACAGTCAACATTTAAAGTCTTTACATCAACACACGTTTGAATGTAGAAAACTGATACTAAACAAAACATTGTGTATGTTGTAGCACATAGGAAACAGAATTTATTTCCTATTATTTTTTTATTATTAATAATAAAGAAACATTACGAATATCAGATGAGCTTTATGAAGCACTCACCGATACACTTTGGTTCTGGAGACCATTTGCCGTTCAGACATGTGACCGTTGCCCACCAACCCTCCACAGCTGGTTTGTGGCCAATATCACAGGAATAAGTGATTGTTTGGTCATGATTATATGTGATTTGTGGTGTGAGAACAAAACCATTGTCCAGAACAGGAGGAGAACAAGTCTGCTCTGCACTCTGCGCTGAAACTGTGAAAAACAAGAGAGGGATATAGTGACACCGCTCATTTAAAAAAATGAACTTAAATGAATTGAGGTTTCTTACCAAGCAGCACTGCAGAAAACCAGAGCAGGAACTCAAAGCCAGGATGTCTCACACACATTCTGTCAGGACTAACAACACAGCAGAACTAATCTGATGGAATCTTTTCGTTCTCCCCGTTAATTATTGCTGAGGGTAAACACTTATATTATTGACAAAAATGTGTCTAGAGTCCAGATTTCAACATGATTTCCCGCACAGCTGTGATCAGGGGCCAGTGAAACCAGGGTCAGTCTGTGGAAACTGATAAAATTCTGGGGAAAAGAAATAAATTATCAAACAGACTTTATACACTGACCTTATTTATGAGTCTTTCCTTGAGCTGTTTGTTTCTGAACAACATGCAGTCCATAGAGTATTAGGAACGGCAGTACTGAGAGATGTGCCAATATTTTAAACAGCAGGGGAGGAGGAAGATGAACAGGAGGCAGTGCTGCAACTCAACAACACCCAGATTTATCTATTTTCTGGTGGCTTAATAATGGACTATTTGTATGTAAGCGTACTGTACATACCTGCACGCCAACAAAAGCACAGCACAAACGTGAAAGTCGGTGGGACTAGGATTATGTTGAATTCCTCCTTCTTCGCTGCCACAGAATACCAGTCTGTGTTAGTGGTACAGTTAGTTTACGTAACAAGATGCAGCTGATGCATGATGAACGTTTAAGGTCACAACGACTGTTTCACCACTTGGTGGCAGCAGAAAAAACTAAGTCACAGCACTGACATGCGAGCAACAAGCGCCGCTGGAGGAATTCTGCTCCACGCTGACTGCATCACACTTCTTGATGTGTGATTGATTTTGTTTACTGTAGCCATCAGAAGATGGTGCACAAACATATAGTTATATACTGTAGCTATAGTTGTCGAGGAGAAAAATGTCCCAAGCCTCACATATACGGTCTGAAGGCCTGTGGGTTTGTTTGCTGGTCACAGGCAGAATAATATCTATGTTTGAGTAGCATACGATGGCTTCAACACCATTTGCAGAGATGAGCGCTGCAAGCTGCAACACAACTCAAATTATGCATGTACTGTACGCTGTGATGTTTGTGCTACCCAAATGAAATTAAAAAAAACAAAACAAAACTTTATATATATATATATTTTCAGGTTTTATTGTCTACTTTTATGCAATGACTTAAAGCATCATTTTTGCCCTCTGCCAAAACAACAAAGAAAAAAAAAAAAGGTGGTTTTTGATGAGTTGATCTGTCAAAAACTGAGCAACTGTCTGCTTGACCGAGATCGTTTTATTTTGTAGTATTGACAAGTCACTTACCTGGATCTGTTTTATCATATATACACAATCAGACATTAAACACTTGAAAAAAAGTGTAAAGAAAGTCTCTTTGCTCAAACTCTGTGGCTGTGTGTTTCCTATCCATCTATACAGCTCTCCTCTGCCTCATGTTGCTTCTTAGAACATGTAAGTCGCTTTCACAATGTGTTTGCCTTTTTATATAAAAGTTGTTTTGGTATTTTTGTTCACGTACATGAAAACATTAGAAAACAATTACGACAAAAACACAAAAATCCCCTCATTTCCTGTGTGGCAAGGAATCCAGCACACTGCATTAGGGGCTGTGGAGAAATGTTGGAGGAAGTCGCTGGATTTCCCGTCTCCCTTCTCTTGTTTTCCTATTTCATTAAAGACTGGATTAGAAGATAGGATGACAGCTTGGTTGAGAGCCTCTAAAGGAGGTGGACTAAGTAGAGCTGGAAGGTCAAAGAAAGCATTTGTGGGAGGTTTGGAGATGAACACTGGGCTCTGGGTTCAGAACCGGAGGTGAGATTTGTGTTTCACCATGTATCTGGATGAGAAAGAAGATGGAGAAGGAAGTATAATTAGGTTAATATTAAAAACATAGAACAACACATAAAGCAATGAGTTAACGGCACATCAAGACGCAGGAGAATAAATACCTGTCAAGAGTTTCCCAAAAGCGTAGGAAGACGGGTCGGTCCAGATGGCGCCTGTGGCGACTCAGCTCCAGGACGGTAACATCCCACTTCTGCACATTGGGGTCTGTTTTTGCTTCATCATACTTCAAATGAAATGCTCGAACTATAGAGAGAAACATAAAACCATGAAAATACAAATAGGTGTTCACAGAAAAAATGCAACTAAAATGCCTGCAGCTCACTTTTAGCAAAGATATCGACAGGAGACCCATCGGGCAGCAGCCACGGCCAGCCCTTGAACTGCCAGGCAGGACCCTGCACGAACACAGCCACGACTCGATCCCTGCAGCAAGGAACATTCACACATAAAATCTTAGTACATGCATGAGTAACGGCACTGGTGCTTTGTCTGAGATAGCTACAGTTAATGTACTCTACAGTTTCGTTCAGAAACACGCGGCGCAAAAATACGGAATGCAAACTAAATGAAAAAAAAAAAAAAAGCTCCAACAAAAATAAGACAAAAAAAAAAAATTACCAGAGGCCAACACAAATCCTGAAATACCCTCAAAACCAACAGAGCTTCTAACACAGGCTCACGTGTTACCCTGAGTCATTACTGTCAACAACTAATGATTCAGCCAGCAGCTGAGACATCTGAAGAACAGTTGACAGGTGGCTGTTTCACTCTGACTAAGGCAAACATGAGCCTGGGGACTGTTTGTTCCTAGAAAGATAAAGAGTCTAAGCATCTTATTAACAAGATGATACAGAAATGTATGGGATTATATTCTATTCTGTATCATGCTCACAGTAAAACATACTATAAAATCAAGTAACTGCCTGGTCTCATTGAGCTCAGAGCCTTTGAAGGTTTGTGGGTGAACATAAAGATGGTCTCACCAGTCCTGTGGGGCCAGTTTGAGCGGCTGATCAATGACCCGGTACGGCACCGTGACGCTCAGTGTGGTGCCACCGGGCTGGATCTGGTCTTTGCGCCTCTGAAGCAGAACCTCGTTGTCACGTGGGATGCCCTGCTTTTTCTTCTCATCAGACGTGACAAACCTAGTGTGTTGGTTTAAAATAAATAATGCTGCCAATATAATTCAAACGTTTCTTCTTCTTAACCACACTGAGACATGTTCAACTGCTGCTATTTCACAGACAGACTAGGCCACTGATGTACTTCTTATTTGAGCTATAACCAAGGCAAACTTCTTTAATAATGACAACTGTGAAAAATAAACAGAAGGAAAAGCAAAAAACCCAAGATGAAATGTGCGTAATGGTAACTGATACTTACTTTAGGTCCTGCAGAAGATCTTTAGCGTTAAGCATCGTGATGAGTGAGGTCGTGGCCGCAGGGATGATGATAATCGGCGTCCGGGACCCTGTCGAGAACGATCAGAATTAAAGGTCTCTGCAGCCCACATAAATAGCACATAGTGTGAAAACAGACACAGATTTTAAATATTAGGTTTATGCCACAGTAAAACGCAGAATGTACATTTTATTTATTCATAATTTAATTTGTGCAAAAGTGTTTTATCTACCTTTCTTCTGGTTGGGTGGAGGTCTGGCTTGAGAAACTAAAAGGGAAAAAGACAAGAAAAATTACATTTAGTAGATGCACAAAGACACAATTTACAGCAAAGGTTCCCTGTGCACAGACAGTAAATTAGTTCAAGTTAAAACTGCCATATGAAAAATGATACATCTGTAAGGAACCGTACGCAGAACAATGGAAACTATTTGAAGAAGGTTTTCTTTTACAAACATTAAGTATAAGCCATTAAATGCTTAAAACAGTCTTTGTAAGTGAACTTGTGGGTGAGCAAAAGCATTAGTATGATCCAAATATGCCATTAAACATCAACGCCTATGCTTTTATGTCTTTATCTTGCGGAGCATTAACTGAACTCAGCGTTGTGTACTGTTAACATTCTACTTCATCATGTTTAATTGCTTTGTTGCAGCATACACTGTGGTGTTTATGTCCAGTGGAGGGAATTTCCCTCGTGTCTGAAGAAAGGAATGCGTTAAAAGGATGTTTGGAGACCGTTGCAATCAAAACCATGAACACACTTCTCTTTGGGGGACTAAAAGCCATCGTCCATGCAGTGCTGAGAAGTATTCAACTCCTGTTCCCACCTTTAATTAATTCAACCTGAAAACAATTGTAGACAAATTACATGTGTATGCATGTGTCATACCCACCTGGACGAGGGACAGGCTGCATGGCTGGGGTCTGAGCCTTTCGAGCAGAGGCCCCTTCCTGGAAAAAAAAAAAATGACATGATGATGAAAATATATAGAGAGGGAACAGAAAGTAGGTGAGCCTCAGATCTAACCAGATATGTTCCAGCGTTTAAAGTCGATGAGTTCAGTTTAATTTGAAGCTTCTAAAATAAAACATAAAAAGTGTTTTTCTGATAGTCGTTCATCCCCCACTGCCTCCAGGCCTCCATTGATTCCCTGTGGAAGACTGTGTGTGTCAGTAGAGGGGATGGGGTTTCTCTGGGGGGAAATGCTTTGTTACACTTTGATGTTTCCAAAGTCGAACAATAAACAGCTAGTGACATTTCTAGGGGCTACAGCTCACTCTGACAGGAGCTTTAGAAACACGCAGAGCTGCATGTCAAACTGTATCACGGTTCAGATGCAGGCGCTCCAGTATACATGCCGTCAGTGTGATCTCGAATATTAACCACCTAACCAAGCAGACGCTGCTGCTGTGTCTGCGTTTCTATGGCTCCACCACATTCAAACTTTCCGTTAGTTATATTCTGCTCATTGTATTCACCGCAACTTGAATCAACATGTTTTTATTTTTAAAAAAGTTTTTCGCAAAGTTTTATTCTATAAGTTGTATTAATGATTATAATTGTTTCTGTAGCCTCTGTTAACATGCTTAAGAAGTGTTTGACTGTCCTTCAGCGATTAAAACACATCACATCATAGTCTCCTCCGTTCCCAGTAGCTGCAGGGAGGAGTCTGACTAGCAGCGCTTCTGTTAATCACAGATTAAACAGCAGCACAGGCGTTTCCATTTACTCTCCACACAAAGCACAAAGACACCCTGAGCTCCACAATACAGCATCTGAGGGGAGGCAAGGTGAGAAGAGCAACCCAGTAGGAACTGGACGATAGCCATCAATCTCAAACTCAATTCTCCAGAATCCAGTACTGTGCCTGTCTGGCAAGAATACGACCGAAATGTTAAATGTTTGACACCTCCTGCACTGTATGAACGAGCAGCCTACTGATGTAAGCTCTAGAAAAAAAAACACCTGTTTAAAGGAGAGCAGTGTGTTTGTCTATGAGCCCGCAGAGTTAACGGTTATCTGCACTCTGCTCATCTTTTAAACAGGTGGTTTCTTTATAGAGCTTACATCAGACCCTGTGGTTAAACGCTGCTCTCAGCCACAGTGTGGTAGAATTAAAACGGCAGGGCTTGAATGTTCAGACAGACCTAACAGGCTGAATGAATGCTCAGCGTTCTAGACATTATCCAGACCAACACAATGGCAGCAGACACTTTAATGGGTCAAAATCTGGTTGCATTGTCCATCACTGCATGGGAGCGTAACCCCAGCGTCTGCTGCCTGTCGGTTAGACTGGGAAACCTTTGTGTAGTTGCTACCATGAAGGCTTCTTGCACCTTTCCTCTTGCTTCACAGCACAACAGACTAAAATATTTCTGTACTCCCCCTTCTGGACAGTGGGCGTGAATACAAATAGGTCAAGAGCCCAACCCCCCCTCCCCCTACTCTTGAACAGAGCAGACAGCAACAGCAGCAGAGACGTCGTGACGTGGTCGGTAGCGTGCTGCCACCAAGCCTGGAGCTGCCTTTCAGAACGAGCGCACAACTCACAGCACTGCCTCCTGTTCATCTTCCTCCTCCCCCGCCGTTTCTGTTTCTCCATTCGTCTCGTGGACAACCCAACGACAGCAGAGGGGCTGCTGAGTGGGCTGAACGTGCATTCTGATGTACACGACATGACAAGCGAGGATGGCGAAAGGACCCTGAGCCGGAGCTAGCTGTCAACCACCGACTCTCCTCTCCCAGCAGCAGTGCAGCACCGTTAGCATTAAGCCTCTGGGGACAATGCGCCACAGCAGATGGAGACCGCAACAATGGAGCTCCGACACATGTTCTGCCCATGCACGTAAACACAGACACATGCATGTGGTAGGAGGTTGATGGCAGCTCCCAGGGGAGGACTAAACCGCAACGTGAGTAATGGAAAATAAAAACAACAGCCTGATTTTTCACAAGTCAGAAAACAATGAGGACCTCAGTTGTCGAAGAGAAGCAGAGAGCAGGTGTGAAATCAGTGCGTTGATACACGCGGGTGTAAGGAGCGCCAAAGAGAAGAGTACTTGGATTCAAATAGGTAAGATCTGAATGACAAGGATCAAATTCAAATGCATGCCAGCAACATAAGCAAAAGCAAAAATCATGCAGCAACACTGGATGATTTTTAACAGTTTTAACAGGATGTGAGGGGTGTTGCCTTTAACGAAAAGCTCTTCCTTATCGATGCATGCAAGTGAGCTAGGGCAAGTCTTTTCAGTGCCTCTGAGTTTTCACAAACCTCTCTTTGTCTCGTCTGGGTCCTTTGAGAGGGTAGTGTATAATAGAATCACACTCCACTTCAGGGTGCGAGTACCACACAACACAGGCTGTTCTTTCTAGAAGCGTTTCTTCTGTTCAAGAGCAAAGGCATCCAGCCTTCGACCGCAAACACATTTTGGTTCGTTTCAGTTCTGAAAGCAAAAAGGCCCTTGCACCCATTTGTATTGATCTGAAGTCAAAATGTGAAAGTAAAATGTTTGCTTCTGCAAATATAACTGTAATACCTACTTATGATGCAAGTCCACCTCTTACAGGCTTTCATGTCACAATAGCTGACTTGCCGTAATTGTTACCGTCACGATGCTACCAGGGTCCGTCTTTCTTATGTTTCTTTATTAGATCTACAAAATCAACGCACACTGAAGCTGCATCAATGTCATTAAAGCTGCATGGATTTTGCTTGTGACTTACGGGATCTGCCTTATTGCTCACACAGACTCGTGTCTTGCAGGTGATTCCTGAACACCCACACGACTACTATATACGTGGAAATGAGAAATCAACACCAGACCAAAGCTTTCAAGTAACAAAGCCCTGGCTGGAACCTGCTGTGTGACGGATGTTTGAGTGATCTGGTGCAGCCAGAACCATGCAGTGGAGACGACGGCATTGCTGTACCCACATGGCTAAACTTGTCCTCATTGTTCTCCTTTCACTGTTAGGTGTACTTGTGTTTTTGGTTCCCCAGGTTTGGCTGCCTAAACTTACTGGTATGCCATGGTGGAGGGGGCATCCTCTAGTGTATGGAGGGGGTGGGCTAACCACCAAAGCCAAACTCAACACAACTTCCCAACATACATCATGGAGGTTTGTCATTGTTCCTCAGCCAACTTTCAAAAATGATGCCAACAGCAGTTTCAATGAAAAGGAAGACGTTTACTTTTCTCGAGGCAACTCAAGTTTTGAGAGCACTATGGTGGCCAATATAAGCCAAACTCAAACGGGAGACATGAATAACATTATAAGTCAAGGCCCTTTTCCTTACATCATCAATGAGCCCGACAAATGTGCAGAGGGCCGATCTAGACCATTTCTGGTGTTGTTGATTGCCACTGAGGCTCGGCAGGTGGAGGCAAGGAACGCTATACGCCAAACATGGGGCAACGAGAGTGTTGCCCCAAGACTGGGACTCACCAGGCTCTTCCTGCTAGGGAAGAGTGAAGGGGAGCTGGGACTTTTACAGCAGAGGATGCTAGAAGCAGAGAGTCGGCGATATCACGATATAATTCAGCAGGACTTTCTGGATTCCTACAAAAACTTGACAATGAAGACACTCATGGGAATTAACTGGGTGGCGGTACACTGCCCTCAGACCAGCTATGTCATGAAGACAGACAGCGACATGTTTGTCAACACAGAGTATCTTATCTATAAGCTGCTTGGGCCAGAAGCTAAGCCCAAGAAAAATTACTTTACAGGTAACAACATGAGGGGCTTTGCACCCAACAGAAATAAAAACAGCAAGTGGTACATGCCCCCAGAGCTCTATCCAAGTGAGAAGTACCCCACGTTCTGCTCTGGGACCGGTTACGTCTTCTCTGGAGACTTGGCAAGGAAAATCTACCAAGCGTCTTTAAGCATACGCCACCTGCATTTGGAGGACGTGTATGTGGGAATTTGTCTAGCCAAGCTCCGGATCGAGCCGACGCCACCACCCAATGAGTTTCTATTCAACCACTGGCGCGTGTCGTACTCTAGCTGCAAGTACAGCCACCTGATAACGTCACACGGTTTTCACCCTAATGAACTACTTAAATACTGGCATCACCTACAGAGCAACAAACACAACGCCTGCATCAATACAGTTAAAGAACGAGCAGGCAAAGCCCACACGAGAATGACAAGTTAATAACCGAAAAACGTGCAGTCATCTCGAGACACACAGCAACTGATTCCTAACCTTCAACCTATCAACACTTCAGCCGAATGGCAACCCAATACAATCTCTATATAAAACCTGTGTTCTAAGAATATTGTCAATTTCATACAAAGAAAAGATTTAATATTCCTTCTGTGTCTGAGCTAAACCATGTACAAAAGCCTTTTTATAGAGGAATAAACTGTGTTGCTGTCTACTGCATGTTGTTTTTGCACAGTATGTAGATGCAGGTTTAAACCTACAATGAATAGGGACAGATATTCAATTTCCAATTTGTGATTTTCTGTATGATCTGAGCTGATTAAAAGCCCCACACATGTCATGTCTTTACTGAGCTGCAGAAAGCTTTTGCTTGAAGTCATCTATCCAAAAGTTACTATCAACTAGTTTAAACACTGTCACTCTGTAAATTTACTGTGTATGTAATCAAACTGTGGGATTCTGGGATTTTGACTGTATGTTAAAAGAAAAAAATGGTTTCGTCATTATCGTTTTGAATTTATTACTGGAGAAAGAGGAAAATGTTCTTACCGTCACTGACTTCAGGGTCATGCCGTGGTAGGTGCCCATAGTATCAATCTTGAAACCCTCGGTTTCTAAAGAAAACAATACAGAATGAATTAGAGATTACTCTGTGATAGAGCTTTCTGTGTAGCATCAACAGCTATGATACATACAGAAACATATTGAATTACAATATACTGTATAGTATGTTTGATATATTACACTATAAAGAGAAGAATCGGCTCATTTATTATTTTACCGTGAACTACATGATGACATATAAAGGCGGCAGTCACTCAACATATTCTTTTATGAATATCAGACATACTGCTACTTGATAAAAGATAACTGCGTTATGCCATAATCTATTCAAATATTCCTGACTGCATTCATTTATTAACAGCCACAAGCTAAAATGCCGTCTAATAATAGGGTTGTTTGCAAATCTACAAGTGATTCTGCAAACTGGAGCTTTTCTTTCCAAGTCTCTGTCCCTGTAGTCTCCATCTAGTGCCTTTTCAACAACAGTAATAAGCAAATGGGCAGGGTTTAATGCCATGTAACGCACCATGCTCCGGGCATGTGGCCAGTCTATCACAAGACTGAGATAAAGAGTCAGACAACTAGTCACTGACATTCACACCTATTTAGAACCAACTCCACGTTTTTGAACTGTGGGAGGAAGCCAGAGACCTCACTGTATTCAATAATAATGTGTATCGACACTTCATCTATTTTTTTACAGAATGCAGATATGTGAAAGCGGGGGACAGTGTCATTACAATGAATGTGTGAATGTGAAGGCAAAATTAACAATACTACAAACAATTTAATATTCTAACTCACCCTCTTTTCCTTTGAATCGCTCCTGATCGTATCTGTTGTAGGCTGCAGGAACAGGCTGCTTATTTCGTAGAGTCGGATCCTTAAAGTGACCACAGAGAAAAACCTTACTTATAATTGTAGTCATTAGAATATGAGCTCTACAAGGATAAAAGGTTCAATCTTAAACATGGGGAATATTTTTCCTACCACTTGAGTAGTGTTCTGTGCTGGTCTCTGCTCAGGGGCTCGCCCTTCTTCTCTGGCTTTCACGGACTGAAGAATGGCAAATATATTCTTGGAAAAATTCTATTAAAGAAAAAAGAACACAAGGTTAAAAAAAGTGTTTTTTCACCAACCACTCAAAATAATATCCAAAATAAGTATTTATTTTGGATAATATGTTTGGTAAATTCAAAAACAAACTTTTTGCAGTAAATAGATACAACACTAGAGCAGTTCAACATGAACTCAACTCAGTACTGCCCTCTATAGACACACTGCACATTTTATTCACAGATTGCTAATATTATAATTAATCCCAGCTGTGGACTCTACATGGGTCAGATGGGTAATCTGCCTCAGAGCCAAAGTTATGGAACACAGCAGTGCATTGCTACATTGCTGTTAGAGATTAGAAACACAGAGCAGATGCCTTCACACTACACGTCACTCAGATAACACTTCTCCGGAAGTGTGCCTGGCTCTCATTTTCAACCTTACTGTTCTGGTGAAAGACCCAAACACGTCCATAAACAAAAATTTATATTGAACCATCGTGCAGTTATAATTGCAAGAATTAAGTGCTAATCGGACGCTCATATTAACTTTGCATCACAAAAGTGTAGTAAAACGTGTGTACAGTAATATCTTTCATAATAGAGCATCATTAGCTCAGAATGGATTCTGACCTTTCCAGTGCTCTGGAGAATAGTTGTCCTGGTCCTCCAGACCCTCTCTCTGCTGACAATATCCCTAGTGACGTCCACCTCTGCATCCACAAAGCTTCTCTGTTTCAGGGTTATGTCATCATCTAGATCCGTTTTAATGGTGGAACGTTTCTTGGCCATAATCTTGGCTTTGATGGCTGCAATTTTTTCAACTGACATGGCTTCAGACAGGGATCTGGAGAAGGAGAGAAGTTTGAGGTTTGAACAAGTCCCTACTGTTTTCTGCATGTCTTTAGAATAAGTTCTGTTTATCGTCCTGAGTTGCTCTCTCACATCTGTGTCTCATCATTTACATTGAAGAGGATAACATTACAAACGCATTACAAATAAATGCACTATACCTAATCTGATCCGTCTGCACGATGCCCTCTTTGTGGCCCTCCAGACGGGCAGCCAGACGTTCCTTGTCCAGGCGCACTCGTTCTTCATCCTTTAGATAACACCAGCGCACAGCGTAGTATCAGCAAACTACAGAATTCATCACAATCTACTGTCTCAAATCAATTACATATAAGGTCAGCATGGAATTCAAACACTAAAGGAAGTAATGGTAATTAAATATGCAAACTAAATGATTCATTTAAGGTGCGATCTCTGTGAACATTATGCTATGTTGTTTTTAATTAAAGAGGTATAGTAATTTACCTCGTTCATCACATTTATGTTTTTCTTTATTATACAACTAAGCTGCTATGTCATAACTTCAACTTAATTACAATGTCGTCAATTTAATTACTTGGTCTTCTTTTGGTTACATACTGAAGAGCTGTAACTGGCTGACCTCACCGCAGTCAAACATACAGAATATCCAGCTGTTGTGAGTGATCATGAACACAGCTTCATCTGCTATTATTCTGGTGTCTTTGCTCCACAACTTCAGTGAACTTCATACCAGTAGAGTATTTAAGGCAGTTGTCAGTTTACCTCAATCCTTGGTTTTTTGGCCTCAGAAGATACTTCATCAGCTGCTCGTTTGACTAAAAGTGCAGAACAAAGGACAAGACTTAATTTGTGCAGAAAAAGGCACTTTGTTTTTCTACATGTGTTCCTGTGTAAAATAGGGGCCCTTTAAAATAGATTTGTCAAAAACCCATTCCAGTGGCAAATAACAGCAAAGCTTCATACAAATGTTACAGTTTATACGTTGTAATCACAGTTACCAGAAAAAAGCAATCTAAAAACTAAACAAAACAACACCTGTTGTGACCTTACCTTGCGTTGGCCGTTGTAAGCCTATTTCTATGGGTGCACTTCTGTCGATACTTGTTGATGTTGCTTAGGAAAGACAAAGCCAGTTAGACAAACTACACACAGGCTTCTGTTTTTCACAGAGGTCTAATCACTAACATACAACACAATGCACACCACAGATCTTCCAAGTGCTACTTACAACTCTCGCCATTGAGATATGACAACAAGCCCTTTCGATCAGGTCGTCTGACAACAGGAATGTTCTCTGTCTATAAACAACATGCAATTGTGTCAACAAATAACACTTTTACAGCAATGGAAACACGTTATATACGCGGACAGCAGGCTCAATGGTAAAGTACTGGTGCTAAGAGGATGAGGCGCTTTGACAGTAATTCAAACTTACTGCAGCTCTTCTGACATATGATGGATGTGGAAGATGCACATTGTTTAGCAAGAACAAGATCGAGTCCAAAGTGTAGTACTCCTTGGGTTGGCCCTCTTTACCAGTACTGAAGGTGGAAGCGCAGGCAAAAGAAATAACAAGTTAAAAAACAAAACTGTAGAAGATCAAGCATTCATACATTTGCTACATGTTGCACAACACTAGCGATGTCACATAACACATTGATCTAACTGATCCTCCGCAGGCTTATCGAGCTACTGATCCTGGAACAACTTCCTCTGTTGTACGTTTTGCTTGTTTGTTTTTATACTGCAAAGAAAGTCAACACTTTACCTGTAAACACTTAAAACGCTAACTTCAGTCCTCTCACACATTGACTTTATCGGAACACAACTTCACGTTATCTAACGCCACTAAGTAGTTAGCATCGGACCGCTAGGGCAACTTTAGCCGTGCACCTGCATAGTATAGTATAGTTCAGTTAAATAAAACCTAAACAGCGGCA
The DNA here is from genome assembly GCA_030770545.1 of Macropodus opercularis. Classification (NCBI taxonomy): domain Eukaryota; kingdom Metazoa; phylum Chordata; class Actinopteri; order Anabantiformes; family Osphronemidae; genus Macropodus; species Macropodus opercularis. The sequence continues at coordinate 7,443,344 of CM061105.1, forward strand.
GATAAAGGCAAAGAATGTGGTGAAACATTTGCATCTACTTTACAAAAGTTGATTATAACGCAACCAAAAGTGCTCAAAGTTTGATACACAACGAGGACAGGTAGGTGGATTAGCATGTTAGCAGCTAGCGAGCTTTCCACTGTCACTAGTAGCACAAGGCAGCTATGAGCTACAGTTGTGGGCCTCCAAAGACCATTTAGAAACACTTTAGCATGAACGTACCCCCAGATTATGTAGTTGGTCTTGACGTTTTTCGGCCAAGAGAACTCTCCAAATATAACTTCATCTCCTTTAGCGACGATTTCCTTTTTCTGAATGTTATACTGCCGAAGAACACTCAACACATCCGCCATCTTCACTTCTGTAGATGTAGTGCGTCCGAAAGGCCCCCAGTTATCAACATCATGTGGCCCCGCACGATGCCTGATCAAAAACAAACCTGCCTGTGGCCGTAATAAATAAAGTCTAATTAATGAGTTAAGTCTAATTATTAATTAATTTGACTAGCCTATTAGCACTGGATGCCACAGACACCAAAAGAGTCCAACGTCCTTGAAAATAAGCACTTCAACAATATTGCCTGCAAATACTGATTGGCTTTCAGGAATGGTGCCAAACGCAGCAACATCAGAGGAGCAGCAAGTGTTTATTAGGGGTTTACGTTGCCACTATAGTCAAGTATATGTTATGCAGAATAGGTACAACAGACAGTATGATGAGAAGTGGACTGTAGTGAAACATGTGCTATACCAAACCTTAAATGAGCTTGTACTATTCCTTCAACTACAAACATGTCACTTCTCATATTGCACTAATTTAGACTTACATCATTTGACCTTTGGCCAAAAATACAGAGGACATTGTGTTAACACTGAAAAATCAGTATCAGCATGTTGTGGACAAAACCCTTCACAGTAACATGGTCAGGAGCATTTTCCATTAAATGTGATTTACACCAAAATGGTGGAAAAGTGAGAAAAAAAATGTTCATTAATTCCTTTCAACCAAAACATTAAGCACCACTGCATCATATTGTTGCATTTCCCAAACTAAACCAGCCACTTTACAGTGTTTTAGGTTTGTAAATCAGTGCTTTATGTGTTTTGTTAGGAATATAAAGCATTATACTTTAGGCCTCTAATGTTACATGTTTCACAAAAGTACATTCAATCTATTTAGTTCCAGGAAGGAGGCTACAATGTTAGTTTTTGCATTGTCTTATACATAAAAAAAAGCCTACAAGACCATTTACACTTGCAGATTGGGTCTTGTTAGTTAATAGCTATGATCTTCCCAGACACAATTATACAGTAATCTCCCAAATGTGGTGCATAGAATTCAGAATAAAATATGGAAACAAGTCAGTTTCACCAAATTCCATTCCAACTTGTTATTAAACTTCTCTAAACAGTCCCAAACATTGGCATTATTGTTTTACAAAAAATAAGCTGCAATATAAAAAATCTCTGCAAATAAAAGGGATAACTACATTGAAAAGCACCATGGGTATCTTCTACAGAATAACTTCAACAAGAGAAGAACAGTCCGTTTAAAATAAAACTGCGTGAAAAGTCAAAATGACTAAAACTAATCTAATTTAAACGTTAACTAAGGGAACTTATAGCTGCTTAAATTGACTTCTACATACAAATGATAAAATGTTTTACTAATGGAATTAATCAAAACAGCAGAAGAGCTGAAAATGAACTCAGCTGACTTTATGCGTTTCATTTCAATTAGGGACCAGCTTTTAGACTTAAAGTCTCTAGTGTCAACTATGGTAAATTACAAACATACTAAAAAGTACAGTGCATCCCCTAAAAACAAATCAGTTGCACTAAGCCTCATAACATTCTGAATTACACGGTTCTGCTTATGGAATCTTGCAACATTTTCCTATTAATGAAAGTCAAATACTGTTGAATCAATAAGAATTTCCAAAACAACCGTCATATCACTAATGTCGGTGCACATTGTTTTCAAATTTCCAAACACGTAAAACAGTGTTGTCCAGCCCGCTGGACACTTTGTCAGTTGATTTGTAAGCAATATATTAAAAACAAAAGAAGAAACTGGAATTGTCAGTGTAAAAATCCTTTTGAATTAGTGCTGTTTAGGGCAGCCTACTGTACATGCTACTGTACTTGAGCCACATCAGGCCACTCTGTTCCTTCATTTCGTCTAACTCCATGACACAGAGACCGTCTCAATATGTGTTCAGTTCAGGTCCTGGGCAAAGTTACGAATTACACTCAAAGCACCAAGGTCAAATCCGCAGATGCTTAGTAAACCCCTGTCTTCTACGTCTGCGATGGCATGTCCGATGGAGGTCAGTCCACACATCACTAACTTGGAATTGACTCCCGATTTCTGTTGAGAACATTTACATAAAAAACATTCAGGCAGTTAATGCATTTATGTGTAAATGACAGGTTACAGTCCCCTTTCTTAAGTAAGCTGAGAAAATAAACATGAATCTCATTATGGCTTAATAAAATGTCGTCCATTGAATTGCAAAAATAATTTACTTTGTGATAGTGCAAGCCCATAAAAAACATGATCCATATAATCTATATATGATATGACGTACTCGTCTGTGCTTCTTCAGAGCCTCCACTGGGCTGGCAGTAAACGTCCACAATGGATTGTTGGTCAGAATGATGAACACATCAACAGCTATGTCGTTCTCTGTGGCCCACACAATGGGAAGGGTGCAGTCTGTGCTCCCACCTGGAATCTAGAACAAAGGGTCCAAAGGTCAGAGAGATATGTTATGGAAAGTCAGTGCAAAAACAATAGCTTGCCTCCACTAGGACTTCTTGCTATTTATTAAACAACAACAATGTGTTTGTAGCGAGTGGCTATAAAATGTCCTTACACTTGTATTTCTTAAGAGTGTTCTCAGATGCTGTGACCTGCCTTACCTTAACCAGTTCAACTGTTGTTTGTGCAAGAGTCATGTCATTAGAAACAGAACATGGAATTAAAGCTCCCTCAGAGTAGGCTAGCACGTGCGTGTCTGTCTCGGTCCTTGCAAAAACCTGTGACAGAATCAAAAGTGAAAATAAAAACGGATGATGATGTCACATTGGAACAATAACATGTTCACATATGCATACAAGCTACCAAAACATGAGAGAAGTACTCTGACCTATGAGAAACAGTGTGATACTGTAACGGTTATTAACTCCCACAGCGCCGTGAAAAGAATTCTGCAGGAATCCACAGTATGTGTCAACAGAACAATTCCATGACTGGGGATTCCTCCAAAGACAGGGCGCGACGCGTACAGACACAGCTGTTCCTTCTGAAACAACAGTGCTCCTCACACCCCCCACTCTGTGTAGCTATCTAGCTAAAGCACAACCATACCATAGTAGTAGCTGCAGCAACGATGGCAGTGCTGATCGACGTCCCTGGAACAACACTGCTCAGCGATGTGCTCACGTCTACTGCCACCAGAAAACGTTTACCCACAGGTTCTACATTCTGAGGACAGAATTGTAACCATATGTGCCATTATTACATTACTTAATGGTAATTTTATAGGCTGTGAAAAGAAGTGAAATTCTTAAAAATACCACAAAGCTTTTGTAAAAGGCTGAGTCCATTGCTTTGAGAATGTTGCTGATAGGCTCCCATTTAGTCTTTCCCTGATAGCCTTGGCCTCTTTTGTAGTTCTCTAATGCCAAGAGAACGCTGAAAGGGTGGGTCTTTGCCTGGAGATTATAAATAGATAAATATTGTTGAACGCTGACTTGTTTTTCTTTTTGCAAATCCGTCGGAACTATTTATGGGTCCTACCTTCTTCAGTGCCGCCTCGCTCTGGATACGGTCACACAGAGCTTGCATTTCTGAGCTGCCTGGTTCAAGAACTTTGTTTGATGTCATCCTACCCAATATCCTCAGTAATGGTTGGAGAGGCATTTCCTGCAGCAGAGCCCTCCATACCTACAAAACGTATAGCAGAACACCAGATGGTAAAATTGCTTTGAATGTTCATATCTAGAATTCACTTCAGCAGCTTGTGCCCCCACAAATCCATTCATTGTTTATTTCCGTAAAAAGTCAGTACATGTCTTTAATTGCAATCCTGATGAATTAACCATTATAGCAAATTTCTCATTTGTACTGAGAAGTGATAATATTGACAATTTTAATATTAGGATGGGAAGGAGATGACCTGGATGAGGGTAAGACTGTTATGCTGTTGCTGTTGAGTTCACCAGTCTGTACTGCAATGTGTCTCATGAGATCAATTTAATAAAAACAAAACCCAATACTCACATGCTTGGACTTCAGATGGTCTGTTAGCAGCTGTTCCCGCTCCAGTTTGTGTTCCTCAATTAAACTGATGACCTCAGTTTCATCACAACTGTGCTTGACCTTCTCTACCACCTCAAGATACGAAAGCACTCTCACAACCTCGTCTGAGTTTTCTTTGTCCGCATATGTAGCCTGGACTTCTTTCCATCCTTTTGTTACATATTTACTGATCAAGGCAATAGCTGGAATACAAAAGTATACACGTTACAGCAACACTTTTCTAAATAAGTCATGGTAAAAGTCAGACATACTGTTGGTTAGGAATGTTTAGTAATGAAAAAGAATATGTTTATAATATAACAATAAATAAACAGTAAATCAGAAGATGGTAGACAACCTTTCTTTCAGTGTTGGTGACTGATTTCTTTAAAGCCATCATGGTGACTCTCAGCTCTGTATAATTAGACACGTGCCTAATTGGTATTGAAGTTAATTGGCTTTGTACTTTGCACTATAGAGTTGCTAATACATATGCTGCCAACACAGTAATCACAGACAGTATTACCGTATTATCACATACTTCATAATTTAAGCATGTTTCACTGCAAATGCTACAGTAGTGATAATATAAGATAATATAAGCAGCTGGAGTCTTTTGGACTTGATTAAAAGGGAATAATGTGGGTCTGTGTTAACTCACCTTCAGTAGCTGGTTTGGTGTGAGAGAGCCTAAGCAGATCCTGATGTGACCACCCCATTCTCTGTTTGCATTTAGTCACAGCTACAGCCAGACTCAGAGCATCTTGCTCGTTGTACCAGTCAGACACTGCTTTTCTCAGGGCACGTCCCCAAATCCCACACTTCATGCCCTCTTTTAACTCTTTTTTGTACTGGATGAAGGAAAAGAGATGGGCAGGGTCTCGACAAACTTCCTTAAGAACCTTGAAAGCGGCCTGCCTGGTCCTAAGCTCAGAGTGCTGAGAGCACAAAGCCAAGGCAAACAAGGAGGGGCCGAGTCTGACAGCTTGCCCATCCTGAGCAAAGCGCCTCACCTCCTCCACCACCTCAGCGCCTCGTCCCTCCTGGAGCAGGGACAGCAGGGCTCCGGCATTCTCTATGCTGATACGTGCCTCCTCCCTGGCCGTGTACAGGTCTCTCTCTGAGCCGTAACAGAGGAAGCGGCACAGCTTAGTTTTGTCATTGACCTCCCATTGACAATCCCCACCTGCTGAGCTCAGGGTGTGGTTGCTGGAAGTAGACTTTGCAGTGTTTCCTGATGGCTCCATTGTCATGCGTCAAGGCCTGAGAAGGACAAGGATGAAAGGAAAGTGTTTTAGGTCAATCTAAATATATCAATCACTGCAATTTACACACAGATCTGCAAAAGCATATGTTAAACTTTGACTCAGAATTATCCCCCCCCCCCCCCATTTGTAGTATGATCTTATTTCACACCATGGATAACTACAAACCATACAACTTAAAAACAACAAGGTCCAGTAAACTGCTGTGAAGATCAACAGTCAACAAGTGAGTGTTTACGAACACAACATAACGTTGACCTCACTGACAACATCCCCTTCTGGTCGCTTCGGTGCATCAGCACGAAGTAGTTTAAAGCCGATTATGATGAGATACATAAGCCAGACACAAGCAGCGAACTGAGCGAGCGTTAGCGTGTAGCTAGCTAACCCCAGCAAAGCGTCTGTAGTTGACGCCAAGCTAGCAAAGCAAAGCAGGTCAATCTGAACCAGGCAACGTTAGCCGACAGGTTAATGGCAGCTTGCTGTGTAGCGGCTGCTGACATCCCTCAGCTCTTGCTGCCAAGTGTTAGCCGCCCGGTCTCCAACCATCACGTCTCACACCTCAGCTTCATCTCTGCCCACAGCTGAGCTCCGGGGCGCGTTGCGGCTCGTTTCAGCCCAGCGCCTGTCTACTCGGCCACGCTGGCCCGACCTCAGAGCTACCGACCCCCCAGTCAACGCAGCCAGAACGTTGGCTTTATTCCTGCTGTTGCAGACGAACTTACCACAGTCTCCTCACACAGCGATCAAGCTTTGGATGTGGCAGGACGCGAAAGGCCCGTGAGCGTCAGGAGCTGAGGGGGCGGTGCCGCGATGGACACTGGGATACGGAGTAGCAGCTAAGATCTGGCCTCGGCTGAGATGACGGTACGTTAAAGTATTATTAATTAGTTATTAATTGCAGCTGGCACTTGTAATGTTGTGGAGACAGTGTATCATCAGTGTCCACCCACCATCGGTCTCATCAGTAAGTTACAGGAGCCTGTCAAACTATGGTACAATATGGAAAATTCCAGTACCGCAAATTTAAATGTACTTCCATCAAATAAAACCCAAAATAAAATATAATGTTAGTAAACAGTAGTAAAAGAGAAAATGATTCCCAGAACAGACTATATAGATGCATTCACTATATAGTTTTTCATGACAGTGGCCCAACATTGAAGTATATTCTGTCCACCAGGTGGTATAGTATCATATAAGACCACTTGAGCTGCCAATATCTATAGACAGAATAGTAATACAACTTTATAACATGTGTACGTTAGTTTAAGTGAAGTATCTTTATTTTTGAGACTTTACACCTTTGTACATTTATGTTAATGGACCTGATTACGACCCACTTCTCCTCTCCTCCACTTTTTTATACCTGATTTCTTTTTTTTGCTTCTTCCAGCTTCATCCGCTTCCTCTCCTCCTGGTGCTCCCGCTTGTAAATCAGTATTTCCATAATCAAATTAGACATGGAGGATGTGTGTGGCCCTGCGACAGACTGGCGACCTGTCCAGGGTGAACCCAGCCTCTCGTCCATAGACATCTGGGATAGCGCTGAGTCTTTTTTGTGAGTTCAACCACTCGCCCCTTGGTGGCAGTAGCATACAGATGGTAACACATCTAAGTTTATTACTACAAAGCCTATAAAAATAAATTAGTCTTATGGTCTAATAGCCTCATTTTTAACAGTGCAACTACTTGAATGAATTTCTGACAAAATGTCTTTACTATTGCAATCTGTGCTCACATTTGGTTTAAGTACATGTGTACATACAGGTTTCATTAAAACGTTGCAAGTGCAAACTTAAAACAGTGTTGAAATCATGTGCATGTCACATGTACCGAGTGATAAATTAAAGTTTATATCCAGTGCAGTGACTGTCCCAGTCAGAATGATCCTCATGAACACAGTTTCACTTCTGGTGATGGTCGCATTCACTATGCAGCAGATGGCAGTGCCTGCAGTGTGATGTCACGACGCTTGTACCTTCACTCAGACATTATGTTACTCTAGACTAGTTCCTGTCTCGGTGTCTGTGTTCCACTTCTTCGATTAGAAGCTGCATGCAGTAGGACGTTTCTTTTGCTCAGACTGAATGGAGCCGAGCCACTGGCCGTGACATAATAAAACACGATGGACCAGGCTGCTAGAGACTGATGACGTGTATTTACCTGCAAACATATGCAATGCAAAGCACTGCTGAAATACCTGAACATGCAGTACAGTGTGTGTGGTCCATACTGTACATACAGAGCCACACCTGCACTGTTACCGCAGAAAGTATCTATTTAAAACGCTGGTCAGTGTTTTTTACGCACAGCTTAGACAGGTCTGTGTTTGAGTGACTGGGTATTTGTCTAAACAATTCTCAGTCTTACAGCACAATGAATAACTAAATTAAATGAGTTCACATTAAAACATACTTTTCTACAAAAATATTCTCTCGTTATCATTTGGTTGCTCCAGTAAAAAGTGAATAATTCACCTGTCTGGGGGACTCGCGCTCAAAATATTCTTCATAATTCCTCACTGATTTATGTTAATGTTGTCCATCTCCACGACCCTGATGAGGGTCAAAGCAAGATTACAATCCAGCCGTGATGTCAAGACACTTGCCCATGAACTACAGCTTTCAGCAATTTCCCCCTTGTCTCTCGCTATCTTGAACCTCTGTTGACATCCAGCCTGATTGGTACGTGATTAGAAGAAGCCACACAGACACTGAAAGTGCGTCAAACCTTGTGCTCTGTCTTAATATTTAATGAAGGCAGCGTATCACAAGCCTTATCGCATTCTCCACAGTCATCCACATTTTGCGTCATTTAGATCAACATTTAAATCTGTGCTTTTCTTTGTCACAGGTTATGGGTTTTTACAGCAGTTCTTTCTATCACTCTGTTACAGCTTCATTCTCTATCATGTCCAACATTTGCTCCAGAAACAGTAGAAATGAACTTCACATTTGTTAAATGTACACTCGGTAATTAGTTTAACAGGCACAACGTCGTTATGTTCTGTTGTCTTTACGAGCATTACTTCAGCCCTAGAACTTTGACCAGCTAGCTGTTGCTATTCTTACTGAGTTTGGCACTTAGTAGGAAACACAAAATAACTTTGGATATCATTTGAATTTATTCCAGCGCACACTCTGTTCCAACCTCCAACTAAGTAGTAGTAGTAGATAAGTGCAGAAAAAAGAAGCAGCAGCACTTGATCACATAACCCAAACGAACACATGTTAAAGATTCAACCAGCCTATGAATTTAGATTTAAAAAAAGAACTGGATGCACACATGTTAGCAAGATTCACAAGAGAGGACGGACGAAGTTTAATAAGTTCATTTTGTCTCTTTCAGGGCCAAATCCACAAATGTCTTTCTCTATATAGCTATGTCATTAGAAATTCATGTCTTAGGTGCTTTGTGATGTTTTATTTTAAAGCAATGCAAAGATGGGGCCTGGGAAAAAAGACATGTCATTTACTGGAATATTTGGGTCAACGACAACCAAAATCAGTTGTCGTAAACATTCACGGTATCCTGTCAGTCGTTAGTTATGAATGTGTCAAAAGCAGTGAGTCAGTTAATGAATGTGTGTCTTTAGAGTGAATGTAAAGGAAACGTAAGCACATGAGCAACTGAGCGTCATTGAGGACAAGACACTACGAAGAGCACACAAACCAAACAAAGCCGGTACAGACACGACTGAACTTGGTCTTGAAATGAGTACGAGACGTAGATGAATTAGCGTGTGGTTTGTAGGACTAGTTTGGGTTATGTTCACAGGAAGTGAGAGAAAACCTGCAGTCTCATTAAAAGTGCACTGTAAAATATTTACGACACGTAATCAAATGAACAGACTTACGAGGTGCAAGATATCGTTACTAACCACATGTGCTTTGGAAGCAGTCTGCTCCAAATGGCAACAGGAGTGTGAATAGGAGTTTAAAATAAAAAATGTCATGAAACCAGCAGTTTCAAATCATGAATCAGCCAAATGAACGAAGGCATCTTCTAATCTTCTTCTAAAGTTTTGTGGAAATAGCTTCAGTTTAATCCAAACCTGTGAATGTGTACAATTAATAGCCCATCAGCGAAAGGTAATGATATGTTTCCAGAAATTAATCTGTAAACATCAGCATGTTAGCTTATTAATGCAGTAATGAAGGTCAGAGCGGAGCAAGTGCAGTAATTAAAGGAGCAGGGAAGTAAAGCAGGACGTCTGTGTGCTGCTTTTACACCAGTACCATCATTAAACCGCTGTAATCTCACAGGCTTTTAGGTCACGGCTTGTTGCAGGAAGTGGAACAAACCTTTGACTGATCGATGTCTAAATTAAGTGGGTCAGCATCACCTGCCATCGTTTTTTGTATTCTGCATGGTAACCGCTGATTGTCTACAGCCTTCGTTAGTTACATAATCTTTACATTTTAAGAATCCAGTGGCAAGGTTTGCACGATAGGCTCGATGGGATAATGGTCATTTGGTTATGTCTTATGATCACATACACTCAAAACCGAAGGGGAAAAATGTCTGTCATTTCAAGTTCGCGTTAAATGTGCATTGTGGGGTTTCACACATCAACGTTACTGCAAAAATGCACACAGTAACACACTGAAGCCTTTTGTTTTCGGCTGACCTGCTTTCGGTCAAAACTGAAAATAAAAACATCCAATTGCACTTCTGCTTTTGAGGCCACGCTAAGCAGGCCAGTGTTGGTAATAGTTGTGTTTGGTGTTTAGCTCAGGTTCTGACTGGAGCCTCTGTCTGCCCCGTTTAACCTGCCACGACCTTCAGTAGAGCCGCATGCTGGTGTAGCGCTAGGTTTAGATGACTGGATTAATGTGGGGAAGCTTGTACTGGAACTGCTGAACACCAGCCTGTCTGCCCTGACTGGATGCCTTTCGTGCATTATATGAATGGTTTCAAACCTACTATTTAGACGAAACAGATGTTATCTGTCAGAAATTTTCCACACCGGTAATTTTTCACCTTCGTCTGAATCAAAGAAGCTGTTAAACTGGTTGAGCAGCACAATGCTGCTGTGTACGACATGTGCGGATCCCAACGGAGGACAGCTTAACCTGTATCTTTCAAATATAAATCATACCCTCACTGATACGATTGTTGATACCAGCTGGTTTCTGGCTGCATATTACAATAATGTGGTTGGCAACTCGAATATTCTCACCTTATTTTTTTTGTTACAGCGTGTCGTGGTCATATGAGTAATCTAGTAGGATGTTCTCGTTACTAATAAACAGAGCAGTGCAAAAAGGAAATGGCATCAGTTTGACGCTTCAGAGTGACAAAAGCGATAATGATCTGAACTGAGAAACAACATGTTCTCACACAGCCAAAAGCTCTGTTGGCAGAAGCTCAGCATCGCTGCCTCCATCTCGCAAAGCGTTGTCTTTTAACATCTGAAAGTGTTTCAGAGTTGTTGTGTACATGCATCAGGCCTTACGTGACAAGAACAACTAAAAAAGGATGTGGTGAAGCAGTTGGGTCAAACGTCTTCCTTATTTTCACAACCTTAGTGATACCTGATGGGCTCCCACGGATAAACTTCCTGTTCTTAACTTTTTTGTCATCAAAAAACAGTTTCGGTTTTGAAGCCGTTCGCGCCAATGTGCAAATAAAGGACTGAATGGCGAAACAAAACCTGACTGAAACCTTGAATAATGGGAAGAGCTTGAAGCAGGTTGTTCAACATGAAAGACCATGACACATGAAATGTGTCTGACTCACAGCCCCTGCGGTGTAGGTGGAAAAATTATGCAGCCAATTTATAAACCACACTCAACTGTATGGCACACAACTCACTTCAGCCCCCCCATACCCCCCCCCCCCACCCACACATATATAACAGTATATATGATATTATAATATTCTTTTTAAATATACCAAATTACAAAAGTACCTACAAGAAATTGGTGAGAAATTAAGAAAAGTTTTAATAAAGCCAAGAGGCAAATTCTGTTATTTCTTTTTTGTCAAAAGGTCAGTGAGAAGGTCAATATCTCTCCAGTTTGAGGGTTAAGTATCCATCCATCCATCCATCTTCTTCCGCTTTTCCCCGAAGGGGTCGCGGGCGTGCTGGAGCCTATCCCAGCTGGCTTTGGGCGAGAGGCAGGGTACACCCTGGACAGATCGCCAGTAGGGTTAAGTATGGGCAGCTAATTAAGTTAGCTTAGCACAAAAACTGTATAGAAAATAGCCCCTGTTTCAGTTCAATAGAGATTAAAAGCAGACAAATAAAGTTAGTTAGGTACAGCTTGGTCTTTGTGCTAAGTTGGCTGTAGTTTCAGATCTGCAATACAGAAATGAAAGTGAAATTAATCTTCTCGACCAAGTGAAAAAGACTATTTCTCAAAAGATTCAGTTAAGTCAGTGTTACAGAGAAGACGAATCTCTGGTAGAGACTCAGACTGTCAGCATACGAAAACATAATAAAAAGTGAACTGATGAATGAAGCAGTGACTAAGCTGCTATGGTGACGTGTACGACTCATAGAAACCTGACCTTGTTTTAGTCAGCGTGCCACTGTAAAACAATTAATTCATTCAGATTCCAGATCAGATGTATATTTTTAAATGTCTGAAAGCGATTCTGCTATTTACATTCAGTGTAAATACATAGCTTATAAAGTATTGTTATAGTTGGAACATTGTTATTTCATTATGACAGCAGGGGTGTCAGGAATTACAAATACATACATTGAAAAAAGTACACGCTGCCATTTTATGATGATACTAGACGTAAGTGCTGCTTATGCACTTTCATCTTGGGTGGATGGTGTTGTTTGCACCACACGCACTTCCTGGTGTGTCTCACAGAAAGTCCCCAGCATTCTCACTCATCATTCATATAATCGCAGCATCTGCGAGAAAGGCTTCACTTTACATCACTTTTCACAGCTGCTGTTACCAATTATTCCCCCCCCCCACACATTTCATTTTTTGAATTGACCGCATTATTTCCCGTCACCCCAGTTGTCTGAGCGGGTGACAGCTTCTCTGCCAGTCGGTAGGAGGCCACGGCCAAAACATGACTTCAGCGCATCAGGGAGTCGTTGAACGTGGCGCGTTTCGGGTGCTTTGGTCCCAGGACAAGCAAACGTGCACCCTGGCTTCTCTCAGCCAGTCCAGAACGGGGCTCAGCTTCACAGTCAAGCTTCAACAAGCAAAGTGTCTCTGGCACGTGTTTACTTTACGTCCTTAAAGTACCGATTCTGATATGGAGTCAAGTAGCGCCAGATAAATGTCAGACTTGAGGAAGCGGGGGTAGGAGTCCCTCTCCATCAGCTGATAGACGATCTTCTGGGCTTCATCGAAACACACCGTGGTGGGCGCATGGATGCTCCCCCGGATCAGCTCTCTGGTCTTGTGATCGATGTTGATCTGGAATCAGAGGATTCACAATGAAGACTGATGGTGGGACAGTAAGTAATGCACTGCTGTTTATCTTTATAAACAAACTGCTACGGGTGTTTGTTCACGGTGTGTGTGTGTGTTTCACTGCTGTGTATTCACTTAAGGATGGGTTAAACGCAGAGCACAAATGTCCCCATTGTGGGATTATATAAGGCTTCACTTTCACTTTATGCCTACCTCTCTCTGAGCCTCAGCTTGAATGTAGAGTTTGAAGATCTTTTTTGCCCTGGAGGACATCCTGAAGGACGACTTGATCTTCTTATAGTCCTCGCACACCAGCCAAAACTCAATGTTCTCGTCACTAAACTCGGACTTCAGGAAGGCCTGGAATATCTTTATTCCATCTAAACCAATGAGAGCAATGAGCATCGGTCAGCCAGCGTGGGCACAGAACGGTGACTCTGGGATTACGTGTGGATGAACTTACATTCAGACGATAAAAGCCTTTCTAGCGAGTCTGACCACTGGGACATCTCTTCAAAACAAAGCCTGCAGAAGAGCAAAGCAGTGTCACACTCACCGCATCAGGTCAACGCTTTAAACGTTTAGCTAGAGGTTTACTCAACTTACCCCTTAGTGTTTGCAGCTTGAGGCGATCTACGCTGTAGTCGAGACTTCAGGTTTCCGCCCCTGGCGATTCAAGCGCAAAAATAAAAGGTTTTTACCCAAACACTCATGTTCTATTAAATATGTCAGTCACCACTTGAAATACGGTAAAGGCGCTATGCAGAAACCCAAAGTTAAATATTTACCTGTCTTTGCTCCTCTTCTTTTTCTCAGTGTTGGCGTCGAGGTGCTGGATCTCCCTTGATTGTGATGTGACTAGGCTTGGCATGGTGACGCTGTGTGATTAGATGCTGGCCTGCTCGCAGAGAGTTGTGATGTCTCCGACTTCTGTTTCGTCTGTGGGATGAAACCCGCTCGGCGTCAACTTATACGCACAGCAGCAGGTCTGAAGAGAAGTTGGCGAGTAGCGTCACAACATCATTTTTTTTAAACTAACCACAGAAAAAGAGGAAGTTGTGGATGACGCATATGGGCGCGCAGAGCAGCTACAGCCTTTTGTCTGCTGCATGGAAAGCTGGATCCTTGCTTGTTTGGTTCAAAGTCTGTGGATGCAAATGGGCCAGTGGAAAATTCAGCAGATAGGCAAATGCTCTCATCCCCGTCACAGTCGGCTCTGAGTTCCCGAGTTCCAGGGTTTGGGAGCATTTTGTCAATAAGATGCTGAACCCATTCAGTATTTACGGCCGAATTTAAATAAAACACAATGTCCCCCACAGCTTTAAACACATCCATATTAGGCAGAGCAACACTTTCATGTGACTATCACGAGGTAAACCAGCGTGTCCGCAGCTTCGCAGTGAGGAAGCAGCGGCACATGTTACTACTTTTCATAGTAGCAGCTGCTGAACTTAGCACTGTCACTGAAAGCAGAGGGAAACTTTACATATGTTACTATATATGTTAAACTAAGTTCCAGTTTACTGTTTAAATATTCATACACTACGAAGTCATCTATTCACATGTGCTATAGTATACTTGTTGGTATTAGTAATAAAACAAATATGATTTTTATTAATTCTTAACATATTAAACAAAGGTTTACTTTAAGGATATAAATACCCAGCATGAATTATGGTGTTCTGCAAAAAAAACAAGTGGTAAGAATTAGTAATAATGTGTCAGAAACTGATGTGTGACATATTGTTAGAGAGGGTGAGGTGTCTTTTATAATTGTCTGGTGAAACAAGGGAACTATTAGTATGCTCGTAGGTTCACTTTGGCTTGTAGGCAGTTCACTGACTTCATGAATGAGATCAACCTCTTTAGCTTTGAAGATGTTCTCTCATTACAATGAGCTGAATGTATTGTGTTTACACCTTTTTATACTTTCTTAAACCTTACTATGCTGCTTTTCTGCAGTTTGTCTTCAAACTAGCGTCAAACCTTCAGCTTTGCCTTGTGGAACCTTCTCTTCCATTTAACAGCTTCTTGCCGCCTCTGACTGTGGAGGCAGACAGGAAGTGTGAAGGGAAACAGAGGGGGATGACAAAGGTTGCCCACCGGAAGCAAACCAGGGGCATTTTGACTACATGAAACAGACTCTAAGACCCCCACAGTTTCCACTTTATACCTGGAGAACTGAAGTCACAGGGAGTGTGATGCAATCTCAGTATTACAGTACAGCACAGATCAGATACGACTGTAGAGCTACAGTAATAACTTAAACATTCCTCACTTCCTGCTTCGGTGCTGAAAGGAAGTTTTGACAAAACACAACGTTTCATTTGTTGTCTGGAAATTCTTGACCTGTAAATTTGTCAGTAGTTCCTTTGTTAATCGGCTGTAGTTCAGACCCAGGGATGAATTATTACCAGCCAAATTCCTCCTGTTGTGTTTGTAAATTGTGTATATCATGTTAATGTGGATGTCAGCATCATAACTGGCAGTGCCGTTTACTACCAGCCGGCAGATTTCACAAGAAGCTTTAAGAATTTCTCTGAAACCACAAATCATGTTAAAGCTGATGCTACAGGAGAAGTTAGGGGATTACCTCAGTAACTACCCATAATTCATTCTCTAACCACCATCACTGACAGTCAACAGGCCAGAAGAGCTGCAGCAAAAAGGTTCCATATAACCAGAGGCATTATTCAGCTGGGGATTTTGATCATCCACCACATTTCATGACAATCCAACTACTTGTTGAAAAATTTTGGTCTGACCGTGATGGTGTGGATGTTGGGCACCTTAAGTCCAGTGTGTTTAAACATATTATTATTCATAAATCCATTTTTATTTTATTGATAATGACATTTTTGTTCTCTGTTAAGATAACAAATATTATTTGTGCAAATGTGCACAACCAAAGATACTGCACCACTATGTTAAAGGTAAAGTGAGTGAATTGGTTTGTCGTGCTCATGTTTTGCTCTACAGGAAATGTTTTGTGCTGGAGCTCAGCTGCCGGCACCTTGCTCTGGTTACATAAACCTTTATTGACATTTTCCTCATAGGTTGCAACATCTACCTCCTGTGTTTCCTGTTGCAAAGTTTTTCATTTTCTGTTCGACTTTGTTCGTGCGTTGCTTTGGGCTAAATATTGAAAAGCTTTGCAGCTGCAAATGCATATTAATCGAGGGGTTTTGACCACACAGAGGTGAGTGCGACCAGAGTTGTCTCAAGTAGAGGAAGTTGCGGCAGGTTCAACACCAACAGCTTCTGCCAAACATGTGAAACACCTCTTAAAATAACTCCCCCCCCCACACACACACCAACACAAACAGAACAGACTGTTCGTCTGACACCCAGCAGTCACATGGAGACACCACGCTGTGCCAGCCTCCACCTCTCAAACGCAACACGCACATCAGGCAACAGGCATGTTAACAGTAGCATTTTATTCCACGTGTGACACCAATTCCATCAAATTACAATGAATCCAGCGTTTTCAAACGTGCATTTCTCCTCCCGTCTGAATTTAGTTCTCTTCATGTCTAAAAGTAGCTTGGAAAGATTGTTTGATCACACACTTTTGTATTAGCATATCTTTTACATGCACTATTAATATCAATGTCCTTCGCATAAATGAAAATGATTACAAAAACCGAGCAGAGTCTACTTTATCAAACTCCACACGAGACCCTTGAAAGGAGATTTACACATGAAAAGAACAAGAAGCTTTGATATGTGATTTTTATTCATCACATCAGATTAAAATTTGATATTATTATTTTTTAACAATGAATGAACTTGTCTAGCGAGATGAAACTGACTGAAAGTGCCATCCTGTCCTCGCACCTCACGTCAAGCCAATCCAGACAGAGACTAAGTTGACTCAGACGACGTCGGCGTCTCGTTTTGCCCAGTGTTTCAACCTCAACCTGCAGCCAAGACGTTGCAGAACCACAGAGGGAAGTTGCCACAGACACGACTTGAGTCTGAAGGGCTTTCTTTTCACTTTCTGTTTTCGTCAGCGGCGCTTTCGTTAATAAAACGGTCTGAAGGGCTCTGTTGCCATCTGCTGCTGCTTAGAGCAGACAACAACGCGTTTTTCATTTGCATCACATTCAAAGGGACCACACCCAGACGTCGTGAGTTTTGCTTTTAAAATATTACAAACAATGTAAATGAATGGAACATTTGACAGGCTGAGACAGACTTTAACAATACACTCTGTTTATTTGCATGTAAGACGTCTAGACTTTATATTGGCATCATCAATGTGTTGATAATACTTTACAATACAGGAATCTTTTTTATTATTAATCATTATGGAAGACTTATGTGCACAAAATCTTTTTAGTATTAACATAATTTAGGAGATGGAGTATAATACAAGCTGCAAATTATCTTAAGCTGTAAGTGTCTACTGAATCACACAGGTCGGGAAAAGGCTATTTTTGCTACACTTGGGATCTGGATCGTATGGCATAAACCCGTTATCCACACTGAAATCAAAGAGCGCTACAGCAGATCAGCGGTGGGGGGAAGATTACGTGAGCCTCTGTCAGAGAGGTCGTCAGTTTTAAAACAGTCACCTTGAAGCGGTTCTCCTCAGGAGTCCCTGATAGATGTCAGACTTTAGGAACCGCGGGTAGCAATCCCTGGCCATCAGACTGTAGATGAGCTTTTGCGCCGTATCAAATGAAGTCAGGGTCGGCTGGGAGATGTTCTTTGTTATGTTTTCTCTGGTACTGCAATCTATGTTGATCTGGAATCAAACAATATCACCCAGGGGCACATTACAGCAACTCTATTCATCACTGCTCACTACAAGGCTCCAGAGGGAGGCAGCGTCAGTGCACTTTAAGTAAACTTACGTGCGTTTACCACAGCAAACACTTCATTAAACACCTTGTCCCGTATTTCCAGTTTGAATTTGTAACACATTCTCTCCTCCTCACAGCTTGAACTCTTTTACCTGTCTCGGTGCCTCTGTTTGGACAAACTCTGAGTAGATCCTGTTGGCGGAGGAGATCATCTCTGGCACCGTTTTGGTTTTTTTGTACTCCTCGCAGGCGAGCCAAAACAGTATGTTCTCCTCGCTGTACTCGGACTTCAGGAACTCCCGGAAAGCTATCTGTCCAGCTGGAAACCACAGCTCGGTCAGCAGGTAGCAGCCACACACACACACACACACACACACACACAGCGGAACGTGCGTATGGTCGGAAGACACTCACCTTTGCAGCCAAGAACCTTGTCCACCGATTCGCTCCAAGTCTCAACATCATCTAGGGGATCCTTGGGAAAGCAACACAATCTACCCTTGAAAAGAGTATCAAGATCTATCACTAGCCCAGTTGTCTGTTGACTCCACACACCACCCGTTCAGCAGTCAACGTTAACTATGCAATAAAGTGTCAATGAAACATTTCCCAATAACTAACAGCCCCATCAGAAGTAAAGGCACAATTCAAAGTGGGACTTACAGTGAGTGAAAACCTCCTTGGCATTTTCCACATGGCTGCTTTTAAGCTGTTGCCTGCTGAAAATGGTAAAGGCCCAATAATCAAATATGCAGTAACTCACTTTATCGCCATCTCCACGTCCTCTACCGAGAGAGACAGAGATAAGATCCTGCCAGACTGAAGATGGGCTTGTGATTGTTTAGAAATGAGAGAGTCAAGTGGCTGAGCAAATCTAAATGACCCCCCCTCAACCCAAAATGAATGGAATATATGGAAATGTGTATGCAAAGTGTTGTTGGGAGAGACAGGGCATCCTTCTGCGTCTGTTCTCCACTGTGATTTAAGATGACCTCACTTCCAAAACAGTGAAGATGAACGTGACAACATGAGGCTGGTTAATGTGTGCACTTAGATAAATAAATCCATAAAAATGAAACGCTTCATCAAATCAGTTCCTTCTTCTTCAAGTAGAGCATTTATACTTTAATAGAGCATAATACTGTAATAGAAGTGCCTCTTGTGATTGTGCAGTGGTCAGGAAGCTCTGGGAAATATGTTGACCATAAGCAAATAGCCATAAACAAATTCGCCATTAAGGAAAAGGTTCGCCATCCGGCCATTTGCCTATCTGCAGTGTTCCTTATTCATCACAATAACAAAAGCATTAGCAAGCTCTGGTTTATTAATGAGCCTAACAACACCTTCAGTTGATTTACGGCTGGACAAAAATGATACACGTTTATGTCTGTGTCCACTTCCTGCGCTCATCTGGATTAACTGCAGCAAATAAAGAAATATCACACAAGTACGTGGCTGAAGCCTCGTTCCGCTGGATGTGCTGCTCTGGGGACGATGTGCTGGGTTTAACCGTGTTTGTTCTGGCCAGAGATGTTAATCCAGGGTATTTATGTAGGAAAACCTTTCACCCTCACCCCAGTATTAACTGCAGTCCCAATTACCTACTGCTGTCTTTGCTCCAGCTGCATCTCAAAGCAAAGCTCTGATTAATTTCTGTAGAGACGTTTGTCTTTCTGTTTCGTCTAATAAGCTTTGTGTGAGATGGATTTAGTGGGAAAATGGAGAAGAGTTTGTCCGAACGAATGACGACGACCACGATGAGCGATCGACAGCGGAAAGCCTGAAAGCTCCTCAAATGTTGTACCGTTACCCACATGGGGCTGAGGAGTGCAGACATTTATAGTGCTGGGGTCAGAAGATCATCATTAGTGTTTTTGTGAGGACGGTGCATCAGTACAGACAGAGAGAGTCATTGTGGGCCGAAGTCTTTGACCAGTGATGGATGTAGTTTGATAAAAACTTCCTTGCTTTTACATAAATTCACCTTGAGGCTGATAGAACTGTAGCACACTTTACCTGTTCAGGTCCAGTGGTGATGATATAACATTTACATCCACATGTGTGATTCCTGTGGGTCTGCAGGCTGTGGACAAGGTGTGAAAACACATGTCCAGTGCATTTGCTCTGACCTTGCTGACCGCCAGCGGAGACGTGATTGGCTCAAACAAACCAAGAATGTAAATCCTAGGTGATGGAAAACACCCGGGCTGCCCTTATTTGCATGTGTGTAGACGCGCCAGGGCGAGGGATTTGATTATCAAAAAAGGAGCAGCCAAGGAGTCTACGCTGAGACGCTGCAGATCCTAGTTACCAACTCCTGTCTTCACTTACGTTAAGTTACCCTGAACTCCGTCCGACTTATGTTACCATCCGAGGACAATTCGGCTCCACACAGCCGTGAAAGCCCAGTTTTTTAAAGCTCACACTGATTTGTTTTTACACATCAGCAGTGAATTCAGTCGATGCTGAGTTGCTCTTCTTCCGCCGCACACAGGGGGGCACTCCAGTCCTGCCCAGGCCTCCTTTCTCTACTGAGGCTCACTCGTGTCCACAAACTGTGTCTGTGTTGACAGCGCTGCGTCGAGTGTTTCTCTTTGCTGCCGTTCCTGCTCGTCTTGTTCTGCCGAACACGAGTGGGATTTACCGCAGACGCTTCTCCAGACCTGGTTGTTGAGAAGGAAACAAAAATCAGATTTAAATTAGATTTCAAGCCTTTGAACCTATTTGATTGCATTCACTTTAATTAGAAAGTGTCTTATCGCTTTCTCTTGACTTGCTTGAGGGACCAAAGTGACCTATCTTTCTTTTTTTAACTTACTTTTACCCCTACAGTAGTAAACTTTATCCAGTATCTGATGCTCCATAAATAATATATCAAATCAAATAAACTCTGGGCTGAGACTCTACTAAACTGCAGTGAAAACTACTTGAGTTACACAAATAAGCTGCATTGTTAATGCAGCAAATGTTTATTGTTTATCACGTTTCTTTGTCAACAACAACAACCTATTCAATGATGAACATAGATGCATGGATAGAATGTGTTGAGCACTTGCTGAAGCACAGTGTTTAAAACCGAAGCTTCAACCTTCCCTTTAACCTTGAGTCTTACAAACCGAGCACAGCCTCCTGTGTGAACCGCGCTGAAATTTATTTAGCTATGTCAATATCTAGACCAACAGCAGCTCCAAGTCCAAACAGCTCTGTGAGACCTCGATGTACTGTTGGATCTCAGAACTTTATTTACAGTATTAATAAATTAGTTGCACGTAGAGTTAACTAGCAGAACATCTGACATCTGACACATCGGTGGGGAAAATGGCACATGTCTAAAAGCGTGAGACCAAAAACCTCTGACAGACTTTGACTTTGATTGGCTCTTTGTTTAAGAAAATCTGTGTAAAACCGTATCAGACCCCAAGAATAGGCCTTCTGGCCTTAAACTGCTCTCACACTGGTATTCATCTTGTTTTACAAGCCTCATATCTCCAGACAAACTGCTTTCTTACTCTTTTGTTTCCCTTCAGAGGTTTTACAATACATCTTTAACTTGCGGATGATTTCAGAGGCTTTTAGCGCAGCCTGAGTCACAAATTTAAATACCAGTGGGGAAGAAAAAGAAATCTGCCAGCAAATTCTTTGCAGGCAACTAATCTTAAGCGGTGATGAATTTGGCAGGCCAGCTGAGCTTCTACCTTTGTTAACACATCATTACACTTCTCCCTTCCTCTGTATTTGTGTGAGGAGACAGCAAGAAGCGCAGCGTACGCAGGCAGCTGCCATCAGGATGGATGCATAATTAATGTGAACTGTGAGGGATTTCACCCAGGGTTTTGTAAAATGGCACAACATGTGTCGAGATACATTTTATTCCCCAAAATACAACTAAAAGTGCGTCGAAGGTTAACAAGCTAAACCAGGCCTGTGTGTTCACAATGTTGTGTACCGTGCTGAGATGATTAGCCTTAATATCACTGTATATGTTTGCCTACGTTACGGTGGTTTGCGGGTGGACGCACTGGCATCGCTGACAGTTTTCATAGTTAATGAGTGTTTGTCTTTGTGAAAAGTATAGCTAGTGCATGCATATACAGTAGCATGAATAATTCTGCGCAGTGTGGTGTGAGTTGATAAAGTCTATTAATTTTTCAGAGATTTGGAATAGGGAGCTGCTCACCCCACTAGTGCAATATGCACACATTACGGCTCCATTTGTCACATTCAGCTTTGGACACTCAAACATATTAATGTAAAGTGCAGCAAAGACCTCATTAAAGTGACTTTCAAAAGAAAGGTTTTATTGGAAAGACTATACATATTGTAGTATGTACATTTTACAACAAAGAGTTGAAGATAAATTATGTTAGAATGGTGGAAAACTGAAAAAAAAACAACCCAGCAGTCAGAATTAATACAATGCCGTGTTAGTATTCAATACCCACAGATGAAAATGGTATATATATATTTAAATGAATCGCACAGGTGATAGATCTACATCTCTCATTAAAAGCTTTCAGTGCTTTGCAGTTTCTGTTGCTGCAGGTTTTCTGGGACTTAGTCTGAAGTAGCAATTGTGAATTTCTATGAGATATGGCCAAATGAAATGACTGTACTAAGGTTACGTAAGGTGCTGTTGCTGGACGGGTAGTAAGGCAATTAAAACGCAACGTGCGTGTGATGCTGGGAGAGTTGCCTCCGTGCGGCAGCCTGTGCAGGGCTGGATACTGTCAGTAGCGCTGAGGCACCTCATCTAAGATTCTGTCTCCAAACATCCTATTGTCATTCAAGATTTGCAAGCTTTGATAAAATATAGAAATCATCAAAAAAACAAAAAAAAAGGAGTTCTCTCCACAAGCTGTGCGCTGCCTCTGAGGAAGACAAGTGAAAGATTGTTGCTCCAACTGCTGCAGAATAATTTGACTTCATCTAACAGCGGCAGGCAGTGCTCACTTCCGACTGGCTGAAGGCTGGCCGGTATTTTCAGATAACCACATGGCGGTGATGAAATGCCGCCGTATTGTTTCTGATTTATGCATTCTTGATCAAAGCAGAAGAAGACCAATCTGCTCGTTGTTGCAGGACGTATGCCGCACCTCCCGATTTCCTCTCGTGGGTGACATCAGTCCTCTTCTTCTAACTCTTTGTAAGAATGCTGATAAACCTATTTTCAAACACTTCGCCTGTGGCGATCTGCCGTGACCCCAGTGGTTAGACAAAAATAATGCACTCTGCACAAACAACCCTTTGCATAACACACCTCCACACCACACACTGCGATTCAGCAAATGTGCTGCAAATCATAGATGATCTCCTATAAAATAATTGATTTTACAGTGTGGCAGCCCTGCGAACTACCAGGCCGAGGGCTCAGTGGTGGCCTCGCCTCGCTCGTTAAATACACAGGACCGTGACCTTCTGCGAAACATGGTGGCTCCAGGGCCTTTCCTCCTGGTGAGACGCAGATAAATGTCAGAGACCAGGAACCTGGGGTAGCAGTCCCTTTTCATCAGACTGTAGATTTTCGTCTGGGCGGCATCAAAACAGCTCTTTGTGGGGTGTGCGATGTTCCTCTGGATGGCCATCCTGGTCTCGTAGTCAATGTTGACCTGAGTGAAAGGAAATGAGAACACGATGACTAATTGTAGACTCAATGTGGAAGTTTACAGTTTCTCTGGTGATTTCAGATCCAGCTCAGAGCAACGCTGTAGCAAACGACAATAGTCCTGCAGCAGTAGATTCGTTCTGCTGACTGAGGTGAGGACAAGCAAGGGAAAACCCCACGAAGGCTTCAAGTTCTAGATTGAATTGAGATACTTCGACGTGGTTGAGCTTCTGTTTATGTTGGCATCACGTGACCTAAAGCATTTAGATCATCGGCTGAATTTCAAACAAACAATCACCAACAGCTTCCTGGATAACACCACAGATAGCGATGTTAATTTTCTGCTTCCTAGTTTTGAGAACGAGTTTGTTTAGTTTCTCTGTTCTGTAGCCTGTGTGTCTGCGTGCGAGTGTCTGTTAAGTTGAACCCTCTCTAAAATAACAACCAACACCAGTATTGAAGCTCCGGGGTCATTTACATTTCGCTCTCCCCCTCAAAGCACCTAAGTATCGCCTTTCATGAGCTGCAGCATCTCTCATATTCACATATACATTCATCTTTAACTGAAAGTGTGTGGGTGAAGCTCTTTCTCTCTCGCTCTCTCCCTCCCTCCCTCCCTCTGTGTCATTCTGCAAAGAAGCCTCAAAACCTCAAAGCAGACACCAGACACTTTAACGGACAGATCTGCTGTCGGCCTCCGCGGTGGTCACGTCACCTTTCAAAGGGAACGGAAGCCTTACAGACCACAGCTGTCTCCTACAGAAACAAGCCGACCTGCTTTGCAGCCGTGCATGAACTAGATGCACGATCGCCTCGCGCCGCTAGTCCCAAGAACCGCTCGCAAAGGTCAGCCCGCTGCAGGCTCATGACTATGTAGCTCTCCGCCATTCGCCCACTGATATTTTTATTACAGTGACATAAATATTTTAAACCTCCCACAGCCGAAGAAAATGCTAATCTTCAGGGGTTGTTTGAGCCTTGGCAGCTACGCTTTATAGCCCATGTTGCAACGTTACACACATCTGTGGCGTTAACAAATACATAAATATGCCTACCTCTTTAGGGGCCTCCGATTCAATAAATACTGTATAAATATATTTGGCTTTGGACAGCAGCTTTGTCTTAGAATCGATAGTCTTGTACTCTTCACAGGCCAACCAGAACTCAATGTTTTCTTCACTGAACTCTGTCCTGAGGAACTGGGAGAAGGTTTCAATTCCATCTGATGAAGAGAAACAAAGACGAAGCACCGTGAGGTCACGGAGATGCATGAAAAGAAGGAAACAAGAAAAAGTAGAGTTGCGTTGCGTAAATGACACACATTTGATTGTAGAGGGATGTATTGAGAAGGAATAGACCAGACAGCTTCCTCATTCTAGAGCCACGAAAATGGACATACTGTTTAAAAGTTCCAGTGCTGCTGTTATTGTCATTACACGATGGCATTATCTATGTTAAACAGGCACAAATGAGCCCCAACAACAGACAGCACCACGTTCAGTACGACACCAAAGAGCAGCTTCAGTTATTATGAGGAAGTTGCACAGTTTCTGTTTAAGTATCTCAGCTAACAAGCATTAAAAGATGTGGTGAAACTCTCTCCTCTCTCGTCATTAACTATTGATCGTCTCCAGTGCCTTCACGGTTTACAATTCAAATGTAGCAAAATGTTTGACAGTGGAAAAAACGGCTTTGGACGGCGATTTGAAACAACATTTCCGAGAAGAGTTTGGGGCAATAATCTGACCTGAGCGCTTGAGCAGTTCTTCAAAGGAGTCGCTCCATTGCAGCGCTTCTTCTGGTGGGATGCTGCAAGAAAGACAGAGACGCGGTCAGCTCCTTCCTGACGATGCGGCCAGAAATGTTTTGGATTCTCACGGGACGTCGGCATCTCATGTTTTTATACATGGAAGTGTGCAATGAGTCGTGGAGTGGAGCTAGAAACTCCACACGACGCGTCCCGAACAACATGGGCTGAATCTGAAATTAATGACACTGTGCCTCACTTGCTGGATGCAGCATTTGTCTTCTTTTGGGGACTGACGTTTTCATGAGAGCCCGACTTGGTGAGAAAAAGGCTTAGTCGACTCTTCCTCTCCTTGTCTTTCAGCCTGCAAACAATAGAGAAAATTCATCAAGTTCCACAAACAGCTCTGACACTATCAGCCACATCAGCAACTTATCAGACGATTCCTGCTCACAGACGCTTCTCACAAGGGGCTTACGAAATGCTAGAAATCACAAGTTCTTGTTGTACAACACATATTTGCAAGAAAAGTTGCGAACGCTCGTGCTACGCGTTGGAACAATGAACAGAAGACGGAGGACAGTAGCTTTAGAAAGTCACAGAGAGGTGGCTTTCACTGTCACCAGCTGAGCGATCACTGCAGAGTCTGTAAAAACAGCCCCCATTCACATCATGCTGCTTTTCAACAGACTCCTCTGTTTGGAAGGAAACGCACTCAACCTCTTCTGATGAACACTGCTCACGTTTTACCTTCGACACAAATTAATCCGCATGACAAAATGATTCAACCTCAGGCGAAGTAAACGCTTCAAAACCGCTGTTCACACACTAACCTGCTGGAATCGTCCTTCATCTTTGGTGCCCGCAAGTCTTCTGGACCAAGCATTTTGAAATATGCTTCCTCCTTTGGGGCCATGTAGTTGAATTGAGGAAATAGAAAAAGAAGCGTCTCCATGCTGTTCTGTGTGTGTCTGGCGTGTGGGGCGACAGGCCACAAATAGCTCTCTGAAAAAAAAAAAAAAGTTTAACCCATCATTCGATGAACCACCTCGTCTTTTAAAAACCCTACTCACATTCGGTTTCCCATACCTTTAGCTCTACTTCCTGTAACCACTTACAGCTAACAGCTCCATCTGTGAAACAGAAAAGCCCCAAGTTCAGCATCCTGTCAACTGCTTGCTGAGAAATTTCAAACACATACAGTATGTGGTTAAGCTCATTCATAGCCCTTTTTCCCGCTATGGATTGTGAGTATAACCTAGTACCCTGAGCCTAGTTTTTTTTCTTTTCTTAATACACTGTAGTTGCTGCAATTTGATTATGTGATTGACATATAAATCATATCACGCTTTTAAGCGAGGTCATTCGTATTCTTCGGTTCCACCTGCACCAACAGCAAGGCCAGACGCTGCAGCGATGGGAAGAATGAAATGTAATGAATAATAAAATGTGTCTGCAGACAGTCTGGGCTTAGCTCTTTCCAGAACATCAGATCTCTAATGGAGAAAGACAAACTCACTGTGACACGGTGGAAAGCAACAGGGAATAGGTGCATTCTGGGGCAGATGGAGACAAATGTGATGTCTTTGTTGGAGAGAGATTGAAAGTGTCTTAAAGATGCCAACGCCGGACCTTTACACTGCTTCTTTAGCAGTGACAGGAAAGCAGCAGGTCTAACAGAATAAAGGAGCAGCGGGTTAATTTGAAGAGCACTTGATGCTTGTGTGTGCTGCTTGTTGTTATTTGAATGCTTGACTATCACTGTGCAGTGGTGTGTGTGTGTGTGTATAGGTTCTATCACAGGGCTACGGAGAAAGAAAACCATTCGCACCCACCAATTAATTTATCTTAACGCCTGTGCAACGAGAGCCGACAAACCAGACACGTTAACTCACAAAGAGGAAACCAGGGAACCTCCGGCTGTGAGGCAGCGCTAATCGCTGCTCCACCGTTCAGCTCCTGATGATGGACTACTGGGATGGTTATTAATAAAATGGCCACAAAACCCAGTGTCACTTAAAATCAGGTTCCTGAGTGTGGAAACGGCTTCTCCTTCAACAGCTTTATATTTATTACACTTTCAACATCGTGCATTTGTTGTGAAAACACAGAAACTGCTGCAGAGAGAAATCAGCCCAATTCTTCAAATGTAGACACCTTTTGCTTTGATGGCAGCTTCGTACACTCTTCTCTTCCTCAGGCTCGCGAGGTCGCCACCTGAGGGATTTCCCTGCTCTACAGGAGTTCCCAGACGAGCTGGGTATTTGTTGGCGGCTTTCCCTTCGCTCCTCGGGCAATTGTGGAGGTCAGGTCATCTAATGCAGCACTCCATCACTCTGCTTCTTAGACAAATAGCTCTGACAGAAGCTGGACGCGTGTTTGGGGTCATTGTCGCGATGGAAGACGAATGATGCTCCCACTCAGTGCCAGCGAGACGGGACTGCATGTTTGCTGTGCAGCGGCCCTCGGTGTGGTGGCGTCCCCCTGTCAGCGGCGAAGCCCCGTCACACCTCGTCACTTTGCACAAACTAGGGCAAAGAAGATTTGCAAATGTTTTAAGTTGAGCAGAATATCTTAATTCATGAAGAATTCATGGGAAGGGGAGGAGAGGTCTGGAGGAAAATGTTTTAAGCTCCATCAAATTTACAGCACCCACCCCACTGTCTTTAGTAGCCAACTCCAGGCTAAATGTTTACCATCATATTTTAAGAAGCTGTGCTGATTAAAAGAGACACACGTCTGCATGTGGCTCAGTGGGCCGGCACACTGACGGTGCATCTTTTCCCTTCAGGTGAGCACTGGATTGCTGAATCACTGAAACCAAATGAAATAGCATCATTTAACTTCACTTTATGTATTTGCCTCCTGTCAACATATCAGATGAGAGAAGGAAGAAAATCAATACACGCACGCCACACAGCCAAGAAGATGTTCCTGCCAGCTGGGCACAACAGATTAGGGTTG
This sequence comes from Macropodus opercularis, assembly GCA_030770545.1. Classification (NCBI taxonomy): domain Eukaryota; kingdom Metazoa; phylum Chordata; class Actinopteri; order Anabantiformes; family Osphronemidae; genus Macropodus; species Macropodus opercularis. The sequence goes on from CM061105.1 coordinate 7,471,432, forward strand.
CTGAGAAATAAGACCCCACGTTACAATTTGAATTATGTAGCTTTTTGTTTCCAGCAGCGAGTCTCCAAAGTCACGTTGTCTGCAACAAGTGAAGGGAAACAGGAAGATGACCTTTCATCAGCATTTCTGAGGGCAGCGTTTCTTTAGTCACGATTTTGTGAACTCACAATATCTACGCCCCAAAGCCTCGCTGACATGAAGTCACGTGATGTTTGGCTGGTCATTTGATTCTGTTTATCGTCATTTGTATACAGCTTCCTCGTTTTGTTCTCACATGCAGAAACAGAAGTGTACATGCATGTGGGCAGTGTTAAATAGATCTTCATGGCCATGTTTTGGATGTTGCCTGGTGAAAGGGGAAGTGATGGAGCTGAAACTGTAAAGTGCTGACGTGGGTGAAGGGGGAAGGAGGGGGTTGTCACTTCCTGTTTGAAAACATCTGTTCATGTACTATAGGTCTAGTCTGCACATTGTGTCATTTGGTATTATTTCAAGTAAGTCAAAAAAAAAAAAAAATTTAAAATTAGCTTTGCAGTAAGATGGTAGACGGTAAATACACAGAGAGACTGTCAGAGAGAGAGAGAGACGCGCAAAACAAACGTGGAAATGAAGTTCATATTTGAAATGTCTCGAAGATGTAGCATAATTTGTGCTTCTCTCTTTGTATTTTTGAATTCAAATGCCAAACAAGAAGCATCTCAGTGGGATTGCTTTCATCTAAAAATGGGGCGCTGCAAGTGTGATGAAGACAATGATACCCGAGTCATTGATAAGGCCTTGATCTCTCCCGAGAGGCTACAGTTAGTCAAACCAGGACGAACGACTGAGGAGCCTCTTTTGTTTGTTTTTCGCCTTGTATTAGACTTTAAGCTACTATTCCACATCGATTTAGAAATATTCCACTAAATGTGTGTCAGTTCGGGAGTCAGCGTTCAGAGTGAGGCGGGAAACAGCCTGAAGCAGCCTGACAGTACGGGCAGAGTGCTGTGACTGGCTGCTGCGGAGAAAAACAAGCTGCAGTTCATTCAATCATTCCTCGCACCCAGCTGCAGGAAGCAAGCGCGTTTCCCCACAGGGAACGTTACTATCGTTCCTATCACCCACTCGCCGCTGAGCTTGATGTTGATCCCGTCCTCCTGGGCCCAGATGATACCAGTCCTGCGAATATCTGTAAAGAGATGTTCCCCCATTCTTCACAGGCGACTCCTTTCAGAAGCTCTTTGCTTGGCAGGCTTGTGTTGCTCTTCCTTCTGCGGGGAAACACCACAAAGATGTTCTGCTGGATTCAAGTCAGGGCACGTACTGTACTTGGCCAGGTCACAATTTTCGCTCTTTTACGTTTATTTAAAAAAAAAAAAAACCTGTTGTATAATCTTTTTGCTTGGAATCTGTCTCCTGCCAAGAAGTCCTCTTCAAATTCAGGATATTTAGGCGTCATCGTGCCGCCTGCAAATGTCATCCCCGCAACGTTTGCTCCATATCACCACACTCCGACTAACGCGTCTACAGAGATAATCCTCTTGCCAAGTCACAAACACTTAACCGTCTGCCTTTCAATGCGAAGTTGCATAAACAGGAAACACAACACGGCATCGCTGTGATTCTGTTCGTCTGGAAAGGCTCCTGGTTTTATCAGCTGTTTGTTGGACCTCTTTTCCTCTTGTCCACCTTTATGATGGGATCAAACCTGAGCGCTGACGTTCACCTTGTTTCCATCACAGGGTTTTTCTCTGGGGCTCGTGTCTTTAATATCGCTCTGCGTGCTGCTATCTACTGAAAGCTCTTCATAATGATTTATTACACCCTAATCATGGGTTGGCGTACGTACACTTGGTAATAGTAAACCTCTATTTGCCCTCCTCTTCCTCTCTCACTCACAGCGTCTGTCTTTAATTATTAATCCAATGCCTTTGAAATTCAGCTTTCTCATATATAGCTTGTGCCTGTGTGGTGCACAAGAACAGCATTTGTCCACTTCTGCAGCAGACTCAATATCCAGCTGTATTGCTTTTCCGCTTCAGGCCTGCAGCTGGGCAGATGGCAGCGCTATACAGTAATGACTCCTACTGGGTACCTGGGCTGATTCTGTTGTGAAAGCAAAACTGAAAGGACCATATTGTAGTATACATTACCTGGAGGCCTGGTAGAAGTACCCGGACTCTCTACTCGAGTAAAAAACAAGTACCGGCCTAAAGGGCCACTTCATGCTCTATACTTTATTCAAGCTCAAAGACTACGAGCAGAAAGTGCTTTAAAGTTTGCTTCGATGAGAAAACAAAGCACGTTTGATGCCATCGACAACATAAATACACACGAATTTGCAAAAACTACAGCAGATATTGAGCTAAAAGTCAACAAAATTAGCAACCGCAGTAACATTTCCATCTGCATTGTGTCCAAGCAAAATTTAAACACAACAGAAATATTCCAATTAAGTAAGCACCTCAGAAGCCTAAGGTTAATTAAAGGGACACAGTCCAGGCGAGGCCTGAGGTTTGCTCATTTAAAGATCTCTGGGGCTCCATTAGACCAGCGCTGTATGCAGCTACAGCAGAAGGGCATCAGGGGACAAGAAGCTGGAGTCCTTGGCTGCTGTTGCCACAGGAATCACATCAGTGTGCTTAAGTAATGTTAATGACACCAACGTGTCCAGAAATGGAGTATTTAATATGTCTGTCTCTATTAAAGGTCATTTTCCAGTTGGATTTATACTCCATCAGCAACTCTGGCATTACCAGAGTGCTGCTTTAACAGAGCAGAGAGAAGCAAGACAAATATCAGGGGTCCACAGAGCGGAACACAGATAAAGTGCTGAGTAATCAGATGAAGCCTGAGAGAAAATTCAAAAGATCTGGAAATAAAAACATCTGCGACCACATTATGTGATGGCGTTAGCAGATTCAGCTCCATCTTACAGTATTTGCAGCGTGTGGTCAATAAACTTGGCTTCGCTGTTTGCGTTCAGGCGTGGGTTCCCCCGCGTTTGACTTTACCAGAAGGCCACGCGCTTCCAGGAAGCGAGCTCCTGGCTGCTGAGAGGCAGAGAGCAGGCTGTGGACGGCAACGTGGCTGCTAACTGGTGACATCATTTCCCTGCCAGTGAGTCACGCAGGTGCTCCTTTCACAGATGAAAGCCGCGCTGCCTTCCGGTGCGTGAATGGGGAACGTACAGGAAGACAAAGAGGGTGCGGGCTTCATGTGAAATCGGTTCTGGTGTGGGAAATGATTCAATAACACATATTCAGACTGTGTTGACTCTTTCCCACAAAGGCAGCAACATCTAATTTTAGGAAATGACGGCGATTCTTAGTTAAATATTTTTGTTTATATCTTTTTCTTTGCTGTTTTTGTGCCTATTTGTACTAATCTACCTAAATGCTGCCACCTGATGACGTGAAGGAATCATCGCACGGGCAAAAGCTGCGAACGATGAAAGCATGGGGAACAAGGAGCAGGACGTCCTTCAGCGTGTTCACCGGTTCGAATCCCATCTGTGGGATTCCTACGTTTGGCTGGATGGACGCTGCGTCTCTGTGTCGACTGTTCTCCTCAGACACACGGAAGCACTGTCTGCACTTGCTCCGTCAGCCAGGAGATTAGTCAGCCTGGGCTTTTTTGCCAGCAGTTGCAAAATGCTAACTCCGTGCTGATTACCATACCCGCTGCTGGAAAGATCGTTTTTCACATTTGATTTTTTCTTCCTCCCTTTTTGCCAGTGTGGTGTTTCAAATTAGAATGGACCATCCCGCCTACTCTCGCAAATAAATTGGCTGCTCCTGAATCCTCGCACCATTTCAAATGTGAATCAAACGAGAGTCATATTCCGCTGGTCTGCTTCCCCATGAATATTACATCTGTTTTCTCTTGGAGTTTCGTATTTTCAATACATTGGAGTTTAAATGTGATGTTAATTTGGGTTCTTATCACATTCACTTTGTACCATCCTTTTCGAGACGTTTGAATATGTTCCTTCGGCCCAGACATGGGAATCTCTGCCGGGATGAAGCCAAGTTGAGCTTATTGTGCCAAGGCAGGCCGGCGACGAGAGGGATTTTTTGCAATCCACTGGTCCTTTGTACAGACACTCTGAGTGATGTGGTTGTAAAGAGGCCTGGACAGAGTTCTTTATCATAGGTCTATGAGACTTTCAGAGTCTCTCCAGTAATCAGGTCCACATGCCAATAGTGATGGATTCTACTCTGCAGCTGCCCTTCGCCAGACAACACACACATACAAATCAGAATTTACATGCCCAAGTCTTTCTTGATCAATAAACATTTACTCCTGAGGAGAGGCTGCATATCAAGCCTGTCTTTGTAATCACATCAAACTTTTCTATTGATAGATGAGAAAGCGCATAAATGGCGCAGCCTCTCCGGAGTCTGGCTTTTGCCTCATGCGTATGGAAGAAATATTGTTTTCTCACATTAGCATGAATTGATTTAAATTAGGAATTTTCCAAATCTGACAGGATGAGGCTGCTGCTGTCTGGTCCCCTGCAAATGGAGGTGGATGCACAGCTGCCAGAATTATTAGGATGGTAATGACCTTGCTGTAAAATACCAAGATTACTTGAATCAATTAACTGAAAGCATTTGCGCTGCTGAAATCCTCGCTTTGGACGAGGAGGAAATCGTCGTGTTTCTGCCGTGACAGATGCTGGAGAATGTAATACACATTTGGCTGGACGCGTTGTGACATACGTAGGGTTTTGAATATGAAAAGCTTTCCTGCATGAACAGCAGTTTCAGCAATCCACCACTGTCCTTCTTTATGTCAGTGCTGTATTAGTTTTTAATAAAAAATGAACATTTACGTCCCTTGTCAACCCAAAACGAATAATATCTCTGGATCACAGGCAGAAATGGACTAGTTCTCTGTTCTTATGCCATTATTATATCATGGACTAATGCGTGTCTTCGCCAGTGTGCAGCTAGCGTACTTGCATAATTTTGATGGTGAGCTCTCGCTTCTTTCTGAATCTGTTTGAACGGATCTGTATCTCACCCGTCTGCCAGAGGAAAAACACTGATGTGTATCACGCCCAAAGGCAGAGAGAGATTTTTCGATTCGCTTCCTCCTCCCTCTGGTGGGAGGTCAGAGGTCAGAGACAGCTAGAGGCCCCTGCGCTTGGAGCTGGTAGGGATTCAGTGTCAAGCTCAAGGGCGTGCTGGTAAGAAGCTTCCTCATAGATTCTTGACAGTCAGGTGAACATCCTTACTCGCTGTGCAACCTCAATGCTCACGAGTAATCTCTGGATCTCTTCTCATAAATATACAGCAAAGAATAAAAATAAATAAAATCTGATCTGCACTTTGCATTGATTATTGCTGTTCTGCAGATTTAAAATGACTCGCACGGTTCACTTGTGTGCTGTAGCTCTCAAGAACGAATGTGTAATAATGTAAATAAAATAAAAATGCTGTGTGCATCCCTATGGCAATGTGTCAGCTGTAAATCAATGTGTCTTAATTGAACAATATTGCTTTGCTGACAGCTCTCCTGTGACTCCTGTTCTGTGTTATACACCATGTAGGAGAATGTGAGTCGGATTCATCCCGCTGCATGATGCTGTGTCCCTAATTATACTGGATCCATGCTCATAATTCAATTTAGACGATTCACGGTAAATAATAAAACGCGGCTGTAGAGCCACCTGCTTCCTCTCCTTCCTCTCTTTCTGGAATACTGTGAATGTTTGACCCTTCCTCATCTCATCTGCTCCCCTATTGCCCACAATCTCTAAAAGTTTGGATTTCCTCTCTCGCTTTGTATGAGGCAAGTCTAATTAGAGTGAATTATTTGGCTGATGGTCTGTGAAACACATTGCGCCAATTATCGGCGTACTATAAACAGACTGTTATCTGTGAAATCCCTCTGCCTGCGAGCGTACGAGGATGGAAGGATGATTAATATGCAGCGAAACCAGGTCACACATGAACCTATCATCGGTCAAAGCGGAGACTCGCGTTCTGTTCATTTTATTTTGAAGGTGAGGAGCATTTAGGCCGTGTTTAAATATTAGTAAATACACATCAATATAACAGTTGATGTGAAGTTTCTAAACCACAATCTGCAAATACTCAGTTGTCTAATTTGTGGTAGTGATGAGCATCTGTTCACGAAGGATAAATTAGTCACAAAGACTCAGCGGCAGTGACAAAGTTACTGCCAAGACAATACTGATCTAACCAACACACACGATGAACCTCAGAACTCAGAATGTTTTTTGTTAAAATCAGTTCTTCTCTCTTCCATAGTTTGCTTCTGCCATTACTTTCATACATGAAGTCATTCATTCATTATTTCCACAGACAGCTACCGTATGCAGGAAGCTGTGGATCGGCTTTGCCTGCTCGACAGCCTTCGATGACGTTACTAGGCTCGGCCTTAAACCAGCGGGCTGGGAATGTGCTGCAACTGCCCGTGACCCCGTCTCCCTGCGAACATAATGGAGGCCACTCCACGCAGAGAAGGAGCTTAACCCCAGAAATGAAGTGAGGGCGGTTAGTGTAGTTGTTCGGCGATTGACCTCCACACGTTGGCCAAATTAAAGCTGTGTTCAGAGGGTCTGTATAGTGTAATGGCCACACTGTGGACATACAGTACTAATAACAGCTCTGCTCATTCTGTTAAGGCTGCACTTCAGCATCGTTAGCCCACCATACGGTACTAAATCCTGTTAGTCACTCTGAATAGCTTGTGCTCTAGTTACCACAACTCATTTGGGTCTCATTAAAGTGCTTTTAATGAACAAAGAAGTGACTTAATGTGCTCCACCGGTGACCCGTGATGCTTTAGAATATCATTAGAATTACCGGTCATCAAAGTGGAGGCTGATTGGGCTGATTACCATGTGTGTAGACAAAGCAGTTTTCAGAAGCTAATAAGCATCAAACCAAACGTGGCTTGTTTACAGTGAGCTTCTTCTTATAATTATTTCCCGCATAAAGCAAATACCTGCACACTAAATCTTAGTTACAGTGCTCAGCTGTGATTTCACAACGTTAAGCAAACAAAAGAAAAGAAGGCGGAGGCTGCGACCCACGTACGAAACTATTGAACTAAGCTGAAATAGGGATTATGTTCTAATGGCAAACCAAATCATACTGAGCAATATAAAAAGCAACAATGCTAACAGCCTATTCAAAAATAAAGCTGATGTATAACTGTGTTTACTGGAGGATGAAAATCCAATAACAGGAAACAAATTCAGTCCTGTTAACGACGCTGTGGCAGCGGAGCCTCCTGCTGAGTGATGGCGGCTGGCAGGAACCACTTCCTGTGCCCTTCCTCGCCACAGCTGAGCTAATAGACGACCACTGAAGCCGCTGCAGCAGGTTGTGGAGAGCTTGCGAACTGACTCCATGACGATCAGCAGTTCGTGAAGCATCCTCCTCTTCCCCACATGCTGCGAGGCTTCCAGATAAGTCCTCAGCACAGAGCCAGCCTTCCTGACCACTGTGTTAAGACAGTGTGTGTGTGTGTGTGTGTGTGTGTGTGTGTGTGTGTGTGTGTTTGTCACTGCCTCTGATGTTGCTGCACAAAGCAGTAATGAATATTGCAGCTTCTACATCAAACACTGAAGGACCTTGAATGTAACCTTACATTTCAGGAAGCGCGACTGGTGGTGACATATAAACAAACCTCGCGAGTGTTTGCATCAGTGTGTGTGAGTATAGAAAAAGTCTTGAGCCTGTTTGTGTTTTTGGTGACTAATGCAAATGACGCGGTGGAAACAATGATTGGGTTATGGTAAACAAATAAGCATTTGAATATACTTATGCTATGACAGGAAAAAAGCTTCGTACAGTAAATGACCCACATCTGCCATCGTTGTGTCAAGTGATCTGACAGAGTGATGTACTGCACTGGATTTACTTCCTACAAATCAGCTGTATTTTAATTTTATCCATGCGCACAGCAGAGCTGAAATGAGTTCTTAGTACAGGGACTGTTAAGAGCTACAGTAGCCTGGAGCTTGTAGAATGAGGCTTATAAATTGAAGTGTAATTTGGATACTGTGGAAAGTGAATAAATGAGACTCTCAAGTTCCTTGAGAAGTAGCGTTAAAAGTAAATTGCCTCTAAGCGAAGCACTTTACCTCCAACTGCTGCAGCAGCGCGGCCATCGGCCCCTTAGTGGCACTGTGCCGTGGCTGTAGTAAGCACCTCATGGATGCGCAACAAAAGCACCCGATTGGAATCGCCGGGCTGTTTTGATGTCTGTGAGGATTTACCATGTGTCGCAGGTGTTTCGTCCCATCGGCCGAACGCACGCAGGTTACACGGTCTGGAGACCGAGTGAATGTGGCTTTACATGGTTCCCTTCCAGCGCCGCACCGGTGGGAGCTCAAGGTTTGCTGGAACAGGCTGCAGCCGCCCACTGCAACGCTGCATACAATGACTGGATATTCATTCCCAGCGTGTAGCACTCAGTGCTTCTGTGGGTAATTTCAAATGATTAAGGTGACGTTATGTAACGTCTGAAAAAAATAAAACCCTCGGAGTCGCTCCCTGAGGCCTTTAGCGTTGCAGCCTCTGATTGGTTGTATACAGCGGCCTGATCACTCGCACTGTACAGATTGCACCAGCTTTTAGCCCCATTTCGTCCAGTTCAGCTGCTCCTGGCTCAATTAGTTGTCATTTGACATGCAGCGTCCCGGTGCCCAGTTAATCACGTGCATGACCAATGATCCTGCTCCCAGATGATGCCTTGGATTTCTGGCATGTCACAGATTTTGGACGGCTGCCTTGACTAGTTTCCTGATTTCTCTTATGGCCTGTTTTATATACTGTGAATAAAGTTTAGTATAAGATCTACTTTTAAGACGAAAGCAACACATTCGCTTTTATTACTTTATGTCCTTAGTAAATTATATTTTATTGGCATGTGTCATTGCTGAATCTCCGCTGTGATATTCAACACAGTCCACAGTATTTACATACAAACAGAAAAGTTAATGAGTTAAAATATAGTTACACTAACTTTAAGAAGCCCAGATTGTTGAAGTGGCCATTTGAAGTCTTTGCTCATGTGTTATTCAGTTTCCTTCCATGTGATTTGGGCGTTTGATTGACATGCGTGTAGCAGGTGGACCTTGAAACTCCTGGTTAATTTTGCTTCCACCGCACATTTTTAGATACAGTTTGAAAACTTGCAAGGAGCTTATGCAAGTCACTCCAGAACCGTGCAACTGGAAGTGTGCCCTTGTTGAGTTGTATCAACATCGCATCTTCCCTGTGGTGGAAGGAGCGGTGTTTTCCCCCAATTAACCCACTTAGATCGTATCCGAGGCCAAGATTAAACGATACCTTTCATTCTGCGCCAGCAGTCAACCTCATTTGTCTCCAGGACGCAGTCCTCTCAGCTCTAATTCAAGGGTAAAAGAACACCAGGCTGGGTGGTTCACCGCCGGCAGAACCCAGAGACCAACCAACAAGACCCAAGCGCATCAGAGCTCACTCACTGTACTTGACCAGTTTCTTTTGGTATCTGTGTGCTTGGATAGAGCGGAGGGGGAGGGGCTCAGCATAGGATCGTATGCTCTGTCAGCGGACAAAAAGCAGTAAATTACTGTAGATAGGTGAGGCATTATTCTCCGCTTCTAAAAAGTCCATCTTTGATATTCATGTGAGCTCATCAGGGACCTGTGGAGCTACCTCCTTCCTAATATTCTGGAGGATTAACTCTGGGTGCGATAGAGGACACACTTCCTTTCCCACATTCCTGTTATAAGAACTAATTAACAGGCAGGAAAAACATCCAGCCTTAAATATTCATTCTATTCAATTCAAAAGACTTGCAGAGACCACTCATCCTGAAAATGTCAGTTTGTAGCCAATAGATGTTTTTTTTTAGCAAAGTGAATTAGTCAGTACTTCAAACTGAGCGTCAGTCGAGCACTTGAGTAATGAATAAGTAATTCAGGTGTTATCTCAAGGAGGAACAGATCAATTGCAGAGATTTTCAAAAATGCAGCCGTATCACTCACTGACAGACGACGGCAGCGATCGATGCATCAGCTTTAAGTCTAAATCAGAACGCGATGTCTTCTTTACAACCAGGACTCTGACAACTGATAAACAAGACACGTTTCACATTCAGTCAATAATGTTTGCAGGGCTCCTTGGCTCAGTGAGGCCAATTTAACAATTAACATTTCACACCGCACCGAAGGCTATGCCGTACTTACTTGTCAGCTTTTGACCGGGCACACACACAGACCGAAGCAGCCCAGTTAGGCTTTGAGCGAAAACTGTAATAACTATCTGCTGCTGTTTTCCAGTAGCCTGTCCTCTGTGCTTGAGATCTGACTCCCAGAGAGCGGAGGGCGGAAAACGAGGAGACTGATCTCAGTAGCACAACTCACTTAGAATCAGCCTCCGAGTTTCACCAGCAACAGAAAGGACGTCAGGGCAGGGGAGCAGATAGAAAATCCTTCTCTGAGTTTTGATGTCTCAAAATATTTTCCATCAATCAAAAACAGGTTAATTAAAGCCATAATACGCCTGGCAGTAAATAACCCCTCAGTTTAATTGATTAATGAATGGTTACATTACACATCATGCAGTTACCACAAAACAGGCCGGTATCCTGAATGACAATTATTAAAACTGTTATTAAAACTTCGTTAATTTTCATTTGATATTTAAATTAAATTGTAAATGTGTATAGAAAATCAGGGCTGAGCCTGTTCACCGACGTGAAGACAGGGGGAGTGTCTGCCAGGCAATAAAGGGAAAATTCATCCATCCATCCATCCATCCATCTTCTTCCGCTTTTTCCCCGAAGGGGTCGCGGGCGTGCTGGAGCCTATCCCAGCTGGCTTTGGGCGAGAGGCAGGGTACACCCTGGACAGATCGCCAGTCCATCGCAGGGAAAATTCAAATAATACAATTCAAATAACCACAATGAAAACTGAAGCTTAGTAAATGTAAAGCTCCTTGTTTTACTGGTGTGTTTCTTTATTTGGGAGTTGAAGACATGGCTGTGCCTCTAAATGGCCTAAACCCTGCACTGTAGTTGAGAAAAGCTATGATATATATATATATATATATATATATATATATATATATAATACTAAAACAGAGTAATAAACAGAACTATGCATGAAAGCAAATGCTCTGAGAACAATGTTTGAAGGGTAAATTTGGATGTGTGCCCTGCTTGTTGTTTTGTCCTTTGTTCATCATTAGGGAATCGTTGAAACAAAAGTGTTTTGCTATAGAGCCAAATAATTGCTGTAGTCTTTTTGATCTAAGAAGGAGCATGCGTCCTAGAAAGGATCTCCACTGGGAAATCTCGATGCCTCGTGTTGGAGCGTGATACCATGAATAGACAATGTGCTGGAGTTGAGTGACGGCCGCCTGCAGGTGAGAGAACTGCGTGGAGACTCAAAGGTTGCCTGGATGGGAAACTACGGGCAGGGCAGGCGAAGGACTCAGACTCTTCCCACCCTCCGTTCGTAGCGCTGATCATCAACTCAGGCGTCCCGTCATCGCTAAAAATCCCGTTTCATATTGCAGGCTCGTGTCACCGCCGTACTCGGTGGCGGCATCTTCTTGTCAATCACATGCTGAAGCCTTTGAGCTGTTTTGAGGAAGTTAAGTGATGCAACCTCCCATTTCATATGCTGAAATGTGGCAACGCCATGTAGATGAAGTACACATATTCTCTCAGATGAGGCGCGGATCTGAGGGTCTCTGCTGACGTTATTGTTTCAACAACACAAGGATAAAAAGGCTGTGACTGCGTCTTAAAGATTCACAGAGTCTCACTGACCGGCATTGACACTGGCACTTCTCATTCCAGTTTGACGTGCTCTAGACACACAAGAGAGGGAAACATTTGCACATCTGTCACTCCCTCAGTCATAAAAAGGGTGAGCTTGCTTGTTGTGCATCAAAGGAGGGCACATCATCCAAAAGCTCTGAAAATAAGTTGGTGAAACAGCGGGAGACATTTGAGATTCAGGGTTAGAGACTGGGCCTGTGTGGAGAAGACAAAGAAATGTTTGTATGTGAACAGAAGAGCTCAGACTAACACACACACACACACGCACACGACCTGTATGCATCACTTCAGAAATGCAGAGGAGCTTGTGTTGCATAAGCATCTCTTTCAAAGGTAATTACAAATAAATAAAATTCAGATGAATGAGTTACATCTGCAGCTGTTTGTACCTCCAGCCTCACCGTTGAAGTTTAAATTAAAAAATGTAATCAGTAATGATAATATCTGTTTATCAGCGTGTCTCCATTAGGGAAGTCGGATGCATCTATTTACATTTAATCTCACTGTCAAGCTTAATCGCACTAAGCGTCTCACATTCATAAGGACTTTATTCGAAAGTCCTTCTTACACTAGATGGTTGTTTTTCCAATGTATGAAAAACATGTTTTTTTTTTCCTGATTACATGTCAATTTGAAGCCGTTTACATGTTATTTCCTCAAAATTAATTATTGCCTTCACTAAAGAGTGAAATTAGTGAATATCAGAGTGTTAGTTAGTGGAGTGGAGCAAATCTGTGCTGAACTTTTTACAAATTCACAAATTTGGTGAACTTTAACATGCAAATTTGTTCCACAGCCAAATTGCCAAACTACCAAACGTTTTCTTGACCTTTCCTGATACACTGGAGGAAAAAAAAAAACAGTTTTAACAGCCTTGAGGCAGAAATCCAAGTTTCATATCCTTCTGTGTCATATCTTGTTATCGGTGCCAGTGGAGATTTTTGCTAATGCCTCTTGTGGTAAGAACAGAAAAAGCAGGGAAAGTAGCTAATAATCAATATACAGATGTACAGATTATGTACGGTAAACATTTCGACCGTGGCCATGAGTCTTCCAGGCAGTGTTAGCAGTGTGGCTTCACTGTATATTTGCAGCATTGAGATGTTTTGCACTATTTTGATAAAGTGCTGAAACCAGAGGCATCTGCTTTTATAAAGCGCCGAACACAGAGGCACTGTCTACTTAACCTGGATTTACTCTCAACTCCCAGCAGTTGAAACAAAGCTCAACAGTATCAAAGACTCATCTGGCCTCTCAAGTCTGTCTTTGTGCCGTGTACTTTAGCACAGGACAGCAGATGGCCGCAAAAAATTCCCTTTCATTGCTTCCATCTTTTATCTCCGCTCATTAAAAAAAAGACCCCTTTGAGGGAAGGAGAGCCAAGAATACAACCTCTGACCTCAATACACAAACTCTGTTATCTGACTCCTGCTTGTAACAAATCTGGACATAGAGGTTTGCTGAATGAAATTCTTCATCCAGCCACACGGACCAATTATGTGACAGCATTGTTCAGGTATGAATCGCTGACCTCAAAAGCCCCAACAATAACAACCATCACTCCTTAAAGTGATAAGTATTGAGCAGCCTGAAGAGTCATTGGCCTTTAATGACTCTGACTGAGAGGGAAGCAGGCAGAGGGGGAAGCTAGCGGCACAGAGAGCTCTCTGGTCTGCAGCTGCCAGCCCAGCACCTTTCATGGCTTAAAAAAACGCCCCTCTTATCTCCGATTCTGTGGCGTCGGCTTGATCCACACTGATCTAAAATGACTTTGTAGTTCCAGAACATTATCCTGCCTCTCCCGCAGCCATCAGTGGCATCGGCCAGCGCACGAGCATTAATTATAAATCCATTAAAAGGGCTAGTTCGTCAGCAATGCAGCCATTATCAGATGACGCGTCATTATTTTCCCTGCTCGCTGCTGCAGCGAGAGGTGGCGGCTCCTGGCGGGTTCACGGGAACAAACAACTCATCTGTTTAAGGGGGCTGGTTCTGGGCTGTATAATCCACGGTGAGTGGGTGAGAGGTCCCTGCGGCTAATGTGGCAGCCAGCCTGACTCTGCAATGACAGTGCCGGGGATATTAATTAAACGCATTTATCTGTCAACTTTATGTAAAATACTTCGCCCAAAAGGAGCTTGTCTCGCGTTGGGTTCACACAACTCAAGTAAATGATAGAAACATCCATCCATCACCTGAACCTCTTGTCCACTTAAGGGTTGTAACAGCCATTTAGGTAAGAGGTGGGTTACACCCTGGAGAGAACCCATGCAGACGCGGAGAGCACAGACGTAGGGAGCAGCGTTTCCTGAATAGTTTGTGCTGGAGAAGAGACGATGCCAGAGCAAGAACGACTGGTCCTGCTGTGGGCATCATATGCGCTGGTGGATACTGTTAATATCTCCCAACCTCAGTCCGTGATCGCATTAAATGGGATTCGTCAGATCTGAGTTTTTAAACAGCTCATCATAATACACGGATCTAAGGAACAGATCATCCAAACGAACCTCATCAAGCCTTCAACATATATATTTAGAGGTAATAAATGTTTATATTTATCAGATCTGACCCGTATTTGTTCTCTGGTAGTTTTATCCAGATCCAGATTTACCACACAGAGCAGTCTTTGCATTTTTAGTCTTATCAAGCCATATGTAACAGGGTGTTGGCTTCGCCCGGTTTCTTAACGTTGTCCTACCGGAGGCCTGCATAATTGGAGACGGGATAAATAAGCAAAAGGAAGCGTTGTCTCTCTCTTCCCTCTTCCGGGTAGTTGGCTTCTTATCTGTTGCAGCTGTGGGAGGAAGCTGAGTCCAGATCGCCAGGTGTGTGGTGCCATCAACGCTATTGTTTTGTTTAGCCCGATTGTTGCTCTGCATGTGGTTCGGCGCAGATCGGGTTCATCTCCGTCAGTGCGGACCGATGGGCAGCAGGTGACTAATAATCACTCGGCGTGTGTTTAGCTCGCAGGTAGCGATGCTGGTTGGCGAGGGTGCGAACGTGAAGCAGACCTGAGGGCCTGGGGGGAGCAGCCAGGTAGCCTGGTTAAACGCAGAATTAACTTGTGTGGCTTTGTAGCGTGTTGAATTATGTTTAATTTTATTACAGAGCCAGAGCTGTTTTGTCTTTTTGTCTTTGTTTTGTCTTAAATTTGCTTTACTTTGGTTGATGGGCTCAACTAATGCAGTGTTTTAGCGTGTTTATTTGCTTGTTGCATGTTTTACTAACGCTAACATAATTAAGTGCATGGTCTGTGTGTCGGCCTGGTGACTGGCCCGTGAGTTAAATTTCATTGTGCATGTCCTAAAACAAAGTGTTTCGTTTTTATAAGAAACTGTTTAAATGAAAGTTTATTTTCTTATATTACATATGTTCCTGGCTTATTGTGTGATATCTTAACTGTGTGGGGGATCCATCAGCTAAATCAACAGCGTAGATAAGTATAATCACAGCTGTTTCTTATGCCACTCTATCGATCTGGCTATATGACACATATCTGCTCAATATTTATATTTGCCACTTATTTCCTTCAGACTGCAGTATAGTACATTGTATTTGTTGTTGGAGCTTCCACCTTCTACATCACATTATATTACAGTACATATTGTACATTATTAAGATTGAGGCTTTCAGTCAACTCGAGTCAAGACGATACTTTAACGTTACTCATTTGTTTTTTGCCACACTTACTTGCTGCGGGCTTTTTAAAACCTAATGGTTTATAGTCATTCTTAAAAAGTGATGTGTGTGTGTGTGTGTGTGTGTGTCGTCAAAGTGGTGCTGATGTGTTTTTATGTTTTGGTCGCGTGTGTTTTCTAAAGCTGCCGTACTCTGAGCTCCATCAGCCATTTCATGTGACGCCATTGCAAGAAAATCTAAAACGCTCTGCTCAGAAACAGCGTTAGGCAAAGTTTTAGTAAAGCTGTTTTCCCCAGAGCACTAGAGCCTCTGATGTTATAAGTTCCCTACTGTTGGAGCTGCTGGAACACAAGGGCTCAGATGTTGCCTCAATCAGCTGGGAAAGGGATCATATGTCTGCGCCAAATCACACTGTAGTTTGTTTGTGTAGCAGGTGGACTGTGTGCAAACAATAAAATCCAAACCAATCTAATTTGATTTTTGCCATGTTGTGCAGGATAGATAAGCTACAATCAAATGGCATGCTGCCGCTTCAGGAGAGGGACTTCATGCCGTGGGAAATCATGTACCGGTGGCTTTTCTGTAGATAGACGCTCTTAACAATGTTGTCCTCCGTACTGTAAACATCTCTCTGATGTTTACATTTGAAGGACATAAATTCCATATGATCAAGCAGAACATTCATAAAACCTCGTTCTGACCCAAGATGACTCTATTGGAGTCCTTCAACGAGATAAAAATAAAAGCTCTAATTAGCCTCGTGCAGATGGCCACCTAAAATTAAGTTCTGCCTGATAATAAAAATTAACAACTGTTGAGAGCCATTCAAATCCCCTTATCTTCAGCACAGTTTCTCTCAGTCTATAAAAATCACAATATAACGCCACAATGAAACAGGAAAATCTGCATGTACAAAATTTGCCCCGGGCTTATCATAATTTGCCCTGAATCAGCCTCAAACATCTGAGCCTCAGGGCTGAGCACAGGTCTGACTGCACAGAGGGAGCGAGACGGAGCCGAGTGCGCCTGAACCTTAACCTCTCTCTATTTATAGACGTTTGCTCTGTCAATAGTTCCCAGAATGTGTGATGAGTAGATGCCACTCTGCTTTGTTTCATATGTTTTTTCATTTCCCCGGAGGTGCTTTCTGCTGGGACTAATGATACCTACAGTATGTGCTGGTTTGGGCTGTGTTATCCACACTCCGACTCTATGAGGCGTCCTCATTATCTCCAACCGTGCTCTCATAGGCAGAACACCTGAGCTGTAATTCTCTTCCTTGTTATCTCCTGCAGACTGGAGCCGCTCTTCATTGTGTGTTGATCACGTTTATGCTGTTTTTAAATGACGCTCGCACAGCTGTGTGTGGGACCATAATCAACCATTGTCCTCCGTCACCTCCGTGGCTGTGCACGTTCAAAGTGCTGCCTCTCCACATGCTGAAGACATCCTGTAAAAACGATAAAATAGGGTAATGCGCACAGATCCTCGTGGGATTGGAAATACCTTTGAAATTCTGGCAAATAAATAAATAAATAAAGCTCAAATATAAGAGCTGGCTTTTGATAAAGCTCGCTAACTAATCGTGGGAGGGATACGCCATCTAAAACAGAGCATTGAGAGAGTCACAGTAGAGGTGTTTCTTTAATTTAGTTTTCTTGTACAGTCAGATGAGAGTTGGTACAAATTTGATTGACTCCATCGACTTGCATACAAACGTGTAGAAGTATTGCATTTTGCCAAATACAGACAGTAACAGTAAACTGGTCCTTTAGTTTGTATTTCATGTACACGCTGAACTACGTCCAGTAAGATCAGCCGCAGTTCGGTCCAGGCATCGGCTGTTCTTACCTACAGCAGCGCTTACTAATCAGAAGAACAACCAGGGAACGGGAGCAGCTGCCGGTAAACCCTTTACTGGTACCAGCTGATTCCTTACAGATAAACTCAGTCCTCAGTTGCTCCTTAGCGGAGTGTTTGTTTCTTTCTTAGACATTTCTCTGCTACGTGATCACTGAGGAGAGACCCTGCTTCTGCTTGTTTCCAGTAACTTCTCACTGCTGTGTTTGGGAAGAATAAAATTTGTGATTGACTGACAGATATATATATACGTTTTAAAAATAAACAAAAATCTTGACTGGCGCTGTTTTTTTCCCTGTCACAGATCAAACCAGGCGTTTGTTATTCTGGTTTGTTTCTTCTCTCACACTTCATGATTACACCACCTCTGTGAGTAAGTAATGATTAGTTGGGCCTCGTGTCAGCATGCTTTGGCATTAAGGTCAGAGAAGCTAACAGCGATGAAACCAGGGCGGCTGAATGAACAGAAGGCCACCTGGAACATTTCATGTTCTCCAGGCTTGTTGTGCTTTGTTTCGCACCCACAGCTGACAGCCTGGCAGGAAAGGTTAGAGGCGCTGAGCTCACAGGGGCCATGGAAGCGGCAGACTGGGTTGGGGTTGCTCCTCCACTCGAACTCTGAACATCTGGGTGAACATCATGTCCCTTGTCTGTGCATTAAAGCCCCCCAAAAAAGAAAGAAATGTGAATATGGCTGTTTGGCTGCACATCTAACTTTAATCACTGAAGTCATTCTGTGTTTGACGGCGTCTCCAGATGGCAGTGGGCAAAGGGGACACGGCCACATGACCGCATCATGGCAGCACGGATGCACTGACAGATTGCTGGAGAAGACGACTGCCTAAATTAAGCACAAATACCTGTAACGAATCCAGTCTCGTGTCTGAGCCATGTGGCACATAAATGAGGCCTAAACCGCTCTGTGTAAATCACACCTGCAGGGATCTGGGAGGGGTTTGCTCGTATATAATTCCACATTTTTAACTATATAAATCTGACGCATTCTGGGTTGGTTCTCGGTAGTTTCCAGCTGAGAAGCCACATCACTTGAAACGAAAAGCTTTTTGAAGAAATTACAGGGTAAGGGCGTGCTTGAAGGCTCAGCAGCCACTTAGCCAAGCAAGTGTGCTCTTTAAAGGACAGCCTCCGTACCTTCAGGAAACAAGTCCTCAGGGCTCAGTGCTCTGCAGGCATTGAAATAGTTTCTTCATTTTTCTTAAGATGGGCTTGTGAATGGTGCACTGAGCGAATGTTGTTTTATTTTTTTTCTCATCTGTTACCCATAAGCCACTGCGCTTGTTGCGTTCATTTGTCATGAAATCACGATTTTCCCGTGGTAAGCAATCACGTCTCTCGCTAGAGACACGCTGTAATGTTTGCTCAGGTGCGTTCCTAGAGTACAAAAAGTTGGATTTGAAATAATATGTAAGAATAGTAAAATAAAAAAGGACACACATAAAAAGTTGTTGTTGAAAACTGTTCTGCATCTAATCCATGTGATTACAATCGACAGAAAAAGCCCAGAAACAGTAATAGGAGAGCTGCCATCTGGTGAAACATGGTCTGGAAAGAGCCGAAGCAATCAACACCTCGATCTCCGCTGTTTGAGCAGAACGGACGAGGGGAGTTTGCATTCGCACAGATCAGTCCACCAGCCGGAAGGTGAGCATTACACGAGGCAACCGGACTGACAAATGGAAAGTGACGCAGAAAACACATGGCGACACGAACGCCGCGACACGCAGCGGGAGAAGATCAATTGTGTCGTCTTGGCTTTCATCAAAGAATGTCAGGAAAAGCAACGTGTCTGTGCTTTCTCGCAGCCCCCAGAGATTTATTTGTAAATGTCACACTTGTCAAATCATCAGTAACTGTGTCTCCTGTGGATGCCACTTTTCCTCCTGGAACTGAAAAAAAGATGCAAATTAGAAAATGACCTGCTGATATTTCTTTTCTTTTCTTTTTTGGATTATTTTTTTTTGGTCCTTAGGCAACACAATCCTAACATTGAACTTCCTTCTGGAGTTCTTATTTTAAATGAAGACGTCAGCTCCAAAAGCAGCAGCGCGCACACACACACACACGCACACATGCACACACACATGCACAGATGCTGCAAACAACCCTAATGCTTCACCACATCTACTTTGTCTCTCATTAAAAATGTTTGCCTGGATGACACCGTTCTCTCTCCACCCAACTGTGACCGAGTCATCTGTCTGAGGGAAGATCTGAGAGTCCAGGTTTTTGCGTAGCTCAGACAGTCACGTCCAGAGCGGCTCAGCTGGTACAGCGGCCGCGCGTCAGCTCCAGGGTCAGCAGCTAAAGACCCGACTCCCCCTCGCTATGTGTGCGTCTCTGCAAATAAAAGTGCAAGCTGTCCAAATAGAGAGAACCTGCACAAGCCCCAGAGCTCAACTGGTAATGGGAGCAACAGGAAGGTTTCTAGTTCTACAGACCCTGATCTGCTGTAGTGGCCCTGGATAAGTGAAATCAAAGAGATAAAACATGTGTAATTCAAAGTATCTGACCTGTGGCCACTTCTTTGATATGCGTGGAAGCCATCAAATGATTTGTTCTTTAAATAGCAGACGGGTTTATGACATTTCCATCATTGAACACTTTGGGGGTTGTCAGTAAAATGATGCTATAAACAGGGTTAGCTGCTCAAAGCTGGTCTCTCAATTCAAACTAATTAAACTGTACTATCATAATTTGACAGAGAATTTAGTGCACGAGCAGCTGACGGATCTCAGTGTCAGACTCGTAAATTAACCCAGTGACAAATGACAGTTTTGCCCTTCAGCTCGGCTCTGTCATTTATCATTTGTGAGAGGCTTTACCTGCCACCATGTCAACATGACCACATGTCGCAAGCGCAGCCAAGTGTCACTGAGAACACGCAGCAGGAGACCTTGTTTTCTTTGTCCACATCAATCCATCACTGCTCCTTTAAGTCAGTCATGCGTCTCCCACAAAGTACGTCCACAGTTGGTAGAGGTTGGCTGACCTTCACGTCACCTGTACCTGTAAACCAAGCCACCGAAGATCATAGAGTGAATAATCCGCACATGACCAATCATAAAATGGCAACATGAGGCAACTGATGAATGAAGGCTTTGTGTGAGCACTGGCCTACTTGAATGTTAGCGTGTGACCGATGGCTGCATCCATCACTTCAATGTCATTATCCTAAAAAATAAATTTAAAAAAAACATCAAGTAGGGTCACATCCAACATCAGGAAAAGTGGGTCAAAGGAAGAACTTTGTGAGGGGACTGATTGGACATATGGGAGGTTTTCCACCCCGTGACAAATCAGAGCAGCGCCGGAGTTCATGTCAGCGCCATAACTAAATTAACATTAGACGTGTGAACCCACAAGCAGAGACAGCAAAGGTGGAAGTTACCGCAGGGTCCGGAAAGTTAGCGCATAGCCCTGCATCGGAGGAATACCTGATGAGGACATGTTTATATGTATGAGCATTGCTGCCACTTTTTATATTCCCATGAAATGGTGCAGCAGATGGTAATAAAATTCACACGCCTACATGTTAATGTTTCGAGCTGGGTGAACGTGTGTGTGTTCATGCATGTGTAATAGAAGCCAACGTCGTTATGAGGATGAGGAAACGTCTTATCTTGTCTAGTTCTGCTTGTTTTTTCCTTTTGTGTGGCGCGAAAACCCAAACGTGTTGTAATGACCTGAATTCTTTAGTGGCTAATTTTAAATTTTACCACAGTTTGTGTGAGAAAGCAAAACAACCAAGAGCCTTCAAGTCATGATGCAGAGATCAGTCGAACATGTCATTTACATGCAGCTGGTTACTGTAACAATGCTGTTTGAAGTCGGTGAACTCGTGCCCATGTTCCACTTGTTGTCAAGATGCTAAAGAATAAACATATTGTTTAGGTTGAAAATGTAAATGTACGTTATTAAGATTTCTCTCTGGAAACTCCCAGCACCTGCTAAATGAAACCTCTGCGTCGAGGGTGTAAAGTGCTACAGGGAGCACATTTCAGCTACTGTTAATAATCCATATTGTTGTCACCTTCTTGTGAGAATATGCTGCGCAGCAACCTGAGGGCAGGTTACATCTACAGCTCTTCACGTGAACAATCCCGAGCCTTGAGGTTTGCCTTGATGCCTCATTATCAAAAGTTTTACTGTGCCATGAGAAACGTGCAGGAGATGGAGGCAAAGCAGCGAGAACGAGATGAATATTAAAGGGTGGAACACAAAAGACGCGGAGATGTTTCTTCATCCAGTTCATCAGTTATTCTGAAATATTTCCTTATTCAGTTGTATTAGGAAGCGATGCTGAAGGGAGACGATCAGTGTGAATGACTAAGGGAAATCATTTGTGGTGGAGGGCAAATAGACCTTCTAACACGTGGGCTCACTTTAAGTTGTTGTTTGGTAGCAAGGTTACATAAAAACATAAAAAACAAAACATAAATGATCAGCTTCTTAATGAAGTCACAGGTTCCTGCAGACTCTGCTTCTGTTAATGTGAGACTTTCTGTCCTACATCGCATCAAAAATAAATCTGACTTTATGAGTGTTCAAAGAAACCGAAAACAAACTTGAAACCTATTCAGTTCTTTCCTTTTTACTACTAACCAACTAACATTGTTAATGTGTTTTTATTAGCAAAGGTGACAACGTAAGATGAAAATATTTTAATTATACTGAATAGTTCAATTTGTCTGTGGTCTTTGCAAACTGATTTTTGTGTCTGTCTTTGAAATCAAAGCATTGTACAGTATACAATGTTAGGTTCAAGGCAAAGAGCATCTTGTCTCTAGAGGCTTTATAGGCGTTTGGAGAATGCACCCGCTTCATCTCCATATTAGCCAAAGTTTGTGAACACGTCTGTAGTGAAAAACAAGAGAGTCTGACGTGCACTTGACTTGACGGTGGTGGAAAAATCAAGTCGGAACTGTTGATTTTATCAGGGATTGAAATGTCAATAACTGTTTGAAATCAATAACATGCTGCAGTCAGAAATCTACAGTGACTGAAGACAAGCCGGACGATTGTAACAGTGTTTATTCAGGACTTTCAGGGTCTGAAGCTGAAGAATACGTGATTGTGAAGTGCTTTGAGTGAGTCGCTGAAAAGGGCTGAAAACACGGCTGCGGCTCCATAAATCCTTCCAAGTATGAATCAAAACGTGTTCATGTCTTTTCCAAACAATGAACCAGAAGCAGCGACTGGTTTTGCTCCACACAGCTGGAACAAACTTTCACAATGTGCCGACTTTAACATTTGACTTTCACTATATTTGAAGTCAGACTTTAAAAATGCACGTTTTCCACCGGCGTTGACTGAATAGCAGACTTTCATCATTATCCACTTTGCACTTACATCATTTGCTTCTGTTTCTCACTTGTCTTTTAAGCTTCTATTTTCTATTATTTTTATTTTTTACATTTCTGAAACACAGCGTTCGGATAAATGCATCTTTATATGGCGATATAATGACACAGGATAGTGTTGAATTGAATTTAAACCATGCTAATAATTGTGCTGGTTTGTAGCATCGTATTAAGATGCAACAATAACCTGGCTTTGATGAAAGATAAAGGCGGTATCGATTACCTGTCAAACACGAAGCAGCATAGTGAAGCATGTGATGTGTGAGCTCAACACACACCAACCTGGATTGACCCGCATCCCTGAATGTTTCTACATATTACCACACAATCACTGCTCTGAGCTTCCTGTAAAGCACCTCCGTCGCGTTGGCGCTCGCATCCATCCGTGCGCGTCTTCGCCGGCTGAGACTCTAGGTGCAGATCTCCACATGTACAGTGCCACACAGAGCAACACTAAAAATATCAGCGGGATCTAATTAACAAACAGGCAGTTAGTGGACTCGCCGCGCTGGTAGCTCACCAGCCGTCTATTTCCATTCAACGGCTGCTGGGCTTTTTTGACAGCTTCGACGCAATAATTGACTCAAACTTTTCAATTTAAGCGTCAGTCACTACCTGACCTTCAAGTAATCACTCGAAAAGACTGTAAATGGTTTTGTCTGTCAGGGGAGAACAATTATTATATTATATTATTATATTTCCTGTTGATGTCTTGCCTTTGGTTGAAGCAGCGACTGTACTCTACACACAACCATTGCAGGTTCTTGCAGAGTTAGAGCGGTGAAGGGATGAGATCTCAGCATTGAACATATGGTGCTGGGAACCGCGCTACTATCAAGCCAGTGATGCTATAAAATCACAATGCATTAATTAATGCTGAGACTCTGACATCAGTCGCACTGAAAGCGCTCTCCTTCCTCCCCACAGCACGCGAGTCACACGAACAGTCATTATAATTGTACGGTAGCTGCGTTTATGATCTGTTTATACATAACAGATACAAATTGCAAGACTCCAGCGTAATTGTAAGCTTTGGCATTCTTTTCGGTAATAGTCACTTCTGGATAAAACGCACTGTGTAACCCCTGCACTTGATGAGACTGCTGAGTGCATTATTAAAAGAAATATGGTAAATTATACTGCATGAAGGGCTGTAATGGCCAGTTTGTTTAATTTATGAATATGACAGTGTTGTTTGACACTGATCTGAGGAGAGGAATCTGCTTTATTCTGCTCTTCATTATAGCTGAGCTGCTTTGTCTCGTCTCTCATTGCACATGGTTTCTAATCACTGCCATCGGGTTGTTATCCCAGCCCGTACGGCTGCAGCAGCAGCAGCGAGCCAGAACAGAGACGGGGTTTTTCTTTCAGTTTAAATGCATTGTTTGCAGCTATTTATTTATTATCCTGTCTTATCCTTGGCTATTGTGTCCTAATGAATTGCTGAGGACAGCCTCGGTGTGTGTTCAGTTGGCACCTAAACATCCATAAAAGACACAACAAAGAAACATTTCAAAATGAGGAAGGACGCCAAGCTGAGGTGCACAGCGGGCATTCATTAAAGACTGTGTTCACATTTAATCACTGCATTCTGATAATTGGGTGATTAATCAGTTCAAAAAGACGACAAGGCCAAAAAATAGTTATTTAAGGGCTAAACTAAAGTCTGCTTTAGAGCAGTACCACTGTTGAATCACCTCACTGTCACCTCACCTGCGAAGCAAAGCTTGGTTTGTCAGTAAAAATGACAGTAAACACATTATTGTATTGTAGATACTGAATCAATGGGACCTGGCTGCGTCACAGGAAGCCTGAGAGACAGGATTAACGCCAACGACTCTCCGTTGGTGCTCTGACGACGAGTGAGCCTGCTGCGAGCACCCACTGGCACACAGTACACACAGTACACACAGTACACACAGTACACACAGTACACACAAACAGACCGAGTGCAGTATCCCGGGTTCAAGCGTTGACGGATAAGCGGCTTTGTTTGCCTGCTGCGCCTATAATGACACTTAAACATTGATGTCGGTTGCGCTAAATGTAAATGTCAGGTCTTAAGTGTTTGTCAAACTGAAAAGCTGCATGGTCCACTGCTAGATTAATATTGTGGTACTGTACATTTTACTCACAACGTAGCTGCTGCAATCCTAAACGTTGCTGTTACCATAGTAACTATACTGTATGTGGTGTCAAATGCTCTTCATCTTCAGGACTACACCTCCAAGGGGTTGGGGTTAGATCTGCCACACACACACACACACACACACACACGTTTGATTTATGACAATCTGGCAACAACTTTAAGAGAAGGGGTTTTTATTCTGAGGCACAACAGGTGATGTGGTGATGATAAAGTAGAGACTGTATCTGAGGAAGGTAAAAGAAAGGAAGCAGGCCTGGAAACGACACAGGGTGACAACCTGTTCACAACTAGCTCCATCCTCCCAGTAGCTGTCCAGTACAGATAGCGATGTAAAAACGCTGAAGGAGCCATTTCATGGCGAAGACTCTCACAGGCGTGGCTGCAGTCTAACAGCCTGAGTAAGTGGATTGAATCTGCTGCTTCAAGGTGTTTTTACTCCAGAGGGCTGAATGTGCGAGTGCACAAGATCTCACAAGACGCAGAAGCCGAATCTGTCGGTGGAGCTGCAGAGTTCAACGACAAATCTCCGATGAAAACGTTCCTCCTCTCTTGTTTGGCGTTCTTTGCTCCGTTGTTTCACGCGTGCGCATGTACGTGCACGTGTACACACAACACGCTTCTTTAATTCAGCCTAGTGGCGCACGGGGACTCGTGCCCTGCACCGGTGTTCATTTCAGGCTCCCATTTGTATTGTGCATTTGGAATGCAGATGAGCCTCACCGCGTTTTTTTTTTTTTTTTAGCACTGGCTGTTGTTCTAATGAGGTTTCTCTAAACGGCTTTCTATTGTACAAGATCCGGTGCTTAGAGGCGAGACACAGAAATATGTTGACACAGACCAGTAAGAAAACCTTAATGAGACTGGAGAGCTTCCAGTGCACATGGGCACATCCAAAGGTTCGCCATTAGGTGCGATAACTCGCAAACTCCTGTGATGAGCGGACTTCAGGCCAGGGTTGTTGTAACTGCTGCCTCACAGTAGACGCTTAGGGAAAAACATCAGCACAGATCTGCTGAGTGTCACATTCCTCTGAACTAATATTTGTTCTGATGCCCCACTAGGGATTTTCACTCTATTTTGAGACACTGCAAGTGAGGCTGTAGCCACCTACTCCTCACAGTACTCTCATAATCACATGGCCTCACTCCACAGCTCTCGGGAATGAGAGGGATCAATGATGGACTGTGCAGCTCCTGACCTGCAGTCTCCAACGCTGGAGTGGGATTAAAAAAAAAACACTAGAACCTTGCCGTGAAATGAGATGTTGCTCTGAAAAATGTCTGGCTTCATGTGCTTAATGCTTCAAAAGTCCTTAACACGTACTTAGACTTAAAAGAGGGGGATCTTGAACAAAAGGGTTGGAAGGGTTGTTTTCCGTGTCCTTTTTCAAGGTCAACGAGCGCAGTTCATTCATCGAACAGGACCAAAACCCGAATGCAGAGTTGAAAGACACGCAAAGTGGGAGCTGAGAATAAAACAGGGGAGCAGCAGGAGCCGGACCTAACCTGGCAAATGTAACCCACAGATACGGCAACGACAGGCAACTACAGTAGCCAGCAAAGACGAATCGCACCTGGATGCTGTAAATTCTGAATCTGAATAAATCGAAAGCCTGTGCGGCTGCAGTGGAGTGTGCTCGTGGGAAATTAGCGATCTCCAGTCAGGTATAAACAACAAGCAGAAGAAATTGTTATTTGTGTGCTGAAGTCCAGCAGCAGCAGCGTAGTGGACAGCGGCCAGCTGATGCACCGTGGAGCCAGACTCTCCTGCCTGAACTATCCTGACTCATTAACCCAGACGGAGCATGCATCTCAGAGGCCTGTGGGCCAGATGAGGTCTCTGACAAAACAACTCAAACTGAATTTGTCACATGCATGTTGGACTAAATATAATTACTTTGGTTTGCACCCTGTCAGGCTTGGATGGAAAACGACACACTTTAACATTAGCAGTATATTGACTACTGATTCTGAGAAAAAGTGACTTTTAGGAGGCAAACTACTGATGGGGCCTAAACTCACTACAGTTATTCCTGAATCTATTATCAGGCTGAGAAGTGATCACACAACAATTTCGAGATGCAGGTCCTGGTACATGTGACTTCACTGTTGGTTTATTATTGCCTTGAACTCTTACTTAGAGTAAAACCTAATTTTAAAATGAATCCTTAATCCAAAATCCTAATCCCCGGGTACCAGGTCAAAATGACCTCACTTCCCAAGAAGTGCTCAAAATGACACTCACAAGAAAAAAAAAAGCCAAACTAGTCCACAAACACACACATGTACTCGCGGTTCTTGATCTTCTTTCCAGGCAGGGAATTGGACACACTTCCTCCACTGGACAGCATAATCTCACACCCAGTGTCTAACTCAACACACTAAGAAGTGGGTAAAAGCTGTGTGTGGCGCAAGACTGGGCCAGAGCTAAGTGGCTAAGAGGTAAGTGACACTATACTACACTATATGTGCTACAGTGTTAAAAGCAAAAGACGCTGATAAGTGGACAGATAACCACAGGACAGATATATGCACTTACAGGCAATAGGAGAAGAAGAGCACATGAAAAGAGCAACGACTTAAAATTCAAGTAAGAGGCTTAGTTTTAGTGGATGGACTCTTTGCAGTGTCCTTTGCAGCTTTATGAAAGCTGACAGGGCAGATTATCCTGACAGCAAGAGGGTCAGAGCGAATGTCATGTCTGTCTTAAAGCACAAAACCCAACAATTCCTCGCATCAATAACACGGTTCACTCACTGCCAAATATAAAATGTTGCATGACATGGTCAAAATGTGTCCTACTTTCTGATCCGGGAGAAGGTCGTCCTGCTGTAGAGACAGAACAGGTGCTTTACTCACACGAAACGCAACCGGACACGACTGAGAGGCAGCCAAGCAGCTGTAGCTGCAGTATTACCACAGCACCTTAGCACTGGCGTTAATTACAGTAGCAGAAAAGTAATTAGGCGTCTATGCTACAGTTGTTAAGCCCTTAAAATGATCTGCTAGCAGATGCTAACGATTCACCTCCATTTACTGTTTCATCCTCAGGGTTCATGAATGTACACTAATCCAACTATCCAACAAATCAAACTACTGATGGTGATGGATGAGAACTAGGAGATAAACACAGGATGCCTTCATGCTGTGGTATAGTAATTATTGACAGCCGTCACTAGAAGTGGAAGCATAGCATTTTATTGTGTATCGTCACATTGTCTTAGTGTCGCCAATGTTTTTATTTTATTACGCTCGAAGCAGTGAACTGAAAAACGCTGTAATCATATAATGCCAAGAGCAGCAGCGTCTGTGCATTATGACCATCACTCTAGACACAAGTGAGGACTAATATTTGCACACAATGATTTATGTCACCTGACCGGAAGATACACGACGCGTCTGTCCTTGCTGTGAGTTAACGTACGCACACATTCTGGGGAGGTTTTTCACCTGCAGAAGATTTTTGGCAACAGAATTTCTCTTTTCACGCTAATTAGTAACACAACCTGGTCTGATGGCGGCTGAAGGTCGCAGCGCTTTGTTGGTAAAAATGACACCTGTACTCGTTGAAGTTTGGAGATCCTCTGGGGCGTAAGCAAACGGGTTTGTTTGGAGAGCACGCAACAGTTTTCAGAATGTGTACACAGCTTTGCCCATAGTGAGGACGGACATATTGGATTAAAGTGATGCACTGGCTTGGCCAAACGCTCATGATGTTTTCTTTTCACGTGTTAATGCGCCACTGACCGGCGAACCGTTACATATTCACTAAAGCTTCTCCCTCTGCTAAGGCAGGCAAAAATACATTATGAGCAATTATGATGCAGGGGGTGCACGGCTGTGACGGCCGTCAGACACAGCACTGGTAACATTTACCTGTAATACTCCAACGACTTTGTTTTACCAAGGAGGCCCGAGTTCATCAAGCGGCTCGCTGTGGCTTTCGCTTTCTCTTTTTCTCTCTGAGTGGCTCGACAGTCAGACTAAAATGTCCTGGGAGTTCAACCCTGAGTGTCAATCAACGTAGTGGCCCCAGCAGGGGACGGGCAAGTTCATTAGGGTTTCACAGCTGCGGCTGAGAAGCTAAATGATGTGAAATGATTCAACGTGGAAAAGATCTTCAGCGTGAAGCTGGGTAAATAGTTACAGGTGTCCCACGTGATGAGAACTGTGCTGTTTTACATGGACTACATGGGTTTATCTTTGCTTCTCTTTCTCGCTACCTGTTTTTATTGTTTTCTCCCTGGCAGAGAAAAACCCGCAGACTTGTAACCTGCCACGGATCAATAATCCATCAAGCACATCATACAGTGGGCTTTTGTTTCTGCCAAGGATAAGTTAATGGAGTAGTAGTGCAGTGCAGACGTTTAACGCAAAGATTCTTTAAAAACCCACATGACAAAACGCACACAGCATGTTCACAGCGATGAATGGAAGCAGGTCTTACGTATTCTCATTCAACTCTCACAAATCGGTCTGTAACAAGTAAATGTAGTAACTTGAAAAGAGGCAAGAATATGCATAATAAGAAATCTTGTCCCTGAAGTCAAACAGAACACACAGAGCATCTTGAAGGTTTAAGAGCATGCTCATGTTACTAAGTGTACTGGTAAAAACTTGTCCCTTTATGATGTGCTTCCATTTTTCCGAGGGCATCTACAGTAAAGTCCCAATGAGAACCATTCTCTGAAAGCTTAGCACTAAGCAGCACAGAAAACTGGATCCATTGACAGAAAACAAGCAAGGGAAGGAGTAAAAGGGTTCGAAATTTCCCTCAGGATTTATTCAAGTTCAGAACAAAACTAACTGAATATACTGTAGGTTTGCCAGGGGTCAAAACTTCCAGTGACAGCAGTTACTGCATATAATACTACTAATAATAATAATTTATAATAGCAATAATAATAATTCATCATTGCATTTAAGCATCGCTCTATTCCAGTTCTTTCATCTTTAAATGTTATCGTCTACAGGTTTTTTACTAAGATCCAATCTACAAAAATGAATTACGTGTAATGATCATTGAGAGACCTTCATTTACATCTCAGTGCAAAAGGTTTATGTATTTGTTATACGTTCAGCGGTTACGTTTAATTGTAAATAAACACGTCATTTCTGCATAAATGACTGGTATTTCAGTGACACACAGACACTGTAAATGAGATGTAAATACTTTCCGTTTTGCTAAATAAACCTTTTTGCTTTCTGTGTTATATTTACCATAACATTAACAATCAATGTACAACAAGACGCTCTGCAAACTTTATTGACAACTTCCCTTCGGAGCAGCCTCTGATGTTCCCTCTCTCTGTGGCCTCTCTGTGAAAGCACCCACACACAGAGCCGAAGACGCGGTGGAGTTCCAGTATCTGCAGCGAGGCTGTTCAGGTACGCGCTGCATAGGCCCACTTGTGTTTTCTCGCAGATAGAATATTAATATCACTGTTCCACGTCTCATTAGGCAGCAGCTACTTCAGATCAGACTGGCTACTCATTTCTCTGGGACAAACAATGAGCGCAGGCCACCGCTGCAGCTGCACGGACGCACTTTGGTAAAGACAGGAAGGCTGTAGGCTGCAGATACGTGTCTTAGCTCATCCACCTGCTGTTCTGACTCCCTGCCAACCAGCTTTTTCAAAAATCCTTTGGAAATGGATGAGCTGAGAAGTGAATTGTCAGTGTTTCATCCCTGTCAGACACAGTCTTTTTCAAAAATCACTAAGTTCTTTCAAATATCTGAATAAGTTACTTTTGGTTGAGCTTGACAATTTGTATTTTACTAAGCTTTCAGGCACAGTTTAGTCCAGAAGAGAAAAACTCTTTGTCTATGTCCATGGTGGGAAGATGGTTTTGCTCATATGTGTCGTATGTGCTGTCATTGCCTCCTGTGAAGCAGACATTGCCACGGACGTACGCATTGCTGAGTCTAACCTCCAGAGAATTATAATTATTGCCATTTCATAATTACATCGACATCAAGCCCAGGTCAGAATGTGTGTGACCGTAGCAGATGGAGGAATTTGAGGTCTGGATGAAGCAACGTACTGATGTTAGGTCTTCGTGTACAGTAGGAGGATTTGCAGCCTCAAGCCAACGGTTCAAAAATATGTTATTATGGTTCGGATCCATTACATTCATTCTTTGCAGCACAATACTTCAATACACACACCAATACAGCATCAGCGCTGCCCTGTGAGGTCGACTGTGCTGGACAGAGGTCAGCGTGAGAGGAATGTGATCATGGCTGTGATGTGGCGGCTTTCAGATCACACTTTTGACTTTTCAGATCGCTCAGGCTGATCGAGAAGAGAATGCTTTTTATTTGGGTCCTCGTAAGAAAGAGACCGCACGTATTAATGGACCGTCGAGCCTGTGAAGACATTTTTACATGTGTGCTCAGTGTCACTCAAACGCAGCCATCATCGTCAAGTGCATTCATTAGCGCAGCTCTCACATGGCTATTTATGGATGTTTTCCTCCCTGAGTGGCGTCAGTGTTTAGTTACCTTTCTCCGTGCAGACGTTCGCTGTGTGACAGGTTTTCAGTATTCTAGGTCAGCCCTCCAATGCTCCAGTGTGACTCAAGAATGAAAGGGCATGTACAGCGAAGGAGCAAAAATAGCAGCTGGGCCACAAAAGCCGGCGCTTTGACAAAGCCTCGGACATGTGTGTTCCCTGACCTGAATAACCAAGAGCGCTGCAGAGCGCCGGACCAGGTACCGTAGCCCCCGAACGCTTCGGAAAGCAGCTCTATCTCTCCTTTACATCTATTTTCTGTTTACTCCTCAAACGTTCAGGAAAAGCTATTACAGAGCTGACACGGCGCTTTCCACGCTCCCAGAACAAAAGCCCGACTAGCTAATGAAGGAAGTAAATTCATTTATTTTATAAAGAGATCCTGTTTAATGTGCTGAAACAATCGTTAACGTGCGTCAGCCTCCCCACGCTCCCGCGAAAGCTTTTGCTGTTTCGATTCCAAACATATTTCCTACAATGCCTTTCCAATTACTGACGCTGGAGAGGCTTGCGTCCAGTCTCCGCCTTCACTCCCGGGTTAAATGGAATTAGCAACGTTGAGGCCTCGTCGTCATCTCTTCCATTTCGCTCGCACTTTTAAATTCACCACCTGCCAATTGACGTCGCCTCTCCGTTCTGAGGAGCCTTCAAAGAACAATGGGCGCACACTGCGGCCATGATCTGTTTTACACTGCGCTCATCAACCACAATTTATTCTTTCAGTATAAACGGCAAGGAAGAAGTAATTACTCAGAAAAGCACATTCGTCTCCGGGGGGAAACTATAGCGTGTTATCATTTAAAGCAGAAAGAAGTGTGCAAAAAGTCTTTGGCAGATGCCAGAACACTTGCGAACAATTAGTCATTTTTATGTAATTTCAGCAGAGATGATGCCAAACTATCACATGGACAGTCACAGATGCACAATCCTGCATTATGCAAAAGCCTCGATGTCAAGTAAGGTGAAGCTGACCCCCCCCCACACCCCCACACCCCCTTACCACCACTTCTCTATGTGGGAGGAAATCACAATATCCTTTTTGACTTCTGATTACTTTGGCACGTCGCATGCTACCAGGCCAGAGGCTTTTGTGCTCCGGCGTATTAACACCATGCCACGTCAAGCCTTTTCACATCATACCCCTCTGAGTTCCTTTTCTCATCTGCTGGGAGAAGTTGATTCAGCAGATGGTTTGGGAGCAAATGATCAAAATCGGCTACATTCGTCCTAAAGCTCAGCAGGCGGCCGGGGAGGGAAGAAGGAGGGTAACGGAGTGAGTCAAACGAGAGATGACAGAGAATTCAAGTGGAGGGAAGAAGCCGAGCGGCTGAAAGGAAGAGCGAGAGGCGGCTGGTAGCTGGAAGTTGGGAGGAAGGCGAGAGAAAAGCAAAGGAATGTGGAGGGAGGAGAGAGACAGAGGCAAACGGAGGCCTCGACTTTTCAATTACAGCGCACACAGACAACAAAGGCCCAGATTTCAAGAGACTGTAGCAGTCTGCAGCCCAGAGGGAAGAGCTCATTTAGCCTCCGTCATTTCTCCCGTCCGCTCGCCGCAGAAATTGCAATTTGGAATTTTCGACGCGTTTTTGTTGTTGTTGCACAAGCAAAGTTTCTTCCATCTTGACGGATGCTGTGAACGCTGTAACACCAGTTCCCTGCAAGGACGAGTCCACCTGTTGGAGGCGGGAGAAGCAGCCACATCACACCGTCTAATGTGCTCCACACAATCCAGACTAGCGCCACCAGCCGTGACACTAACTACGGATATTTAGAGCTTGAAGATATGAGCCCTCGTTTTGGAATTGACCGCCGTGATTTGAGCTAGAAAGAGAAAGGCATCCAGAGGGGCGCTGACCAAATAACATTAAGGCAAAAGGGGAATCGATGGAAGCAGGCTATTGATTCAACCCTATCATGGACAACACACACTCTCCTCGCAGCCCATTTAACACACGGAGGCCTTTGTCAGTCAGCTTTTCAGTGCCAGCGTAATGACAAGACGATTTGAAAGAGACAGACAAAAGACTCTCCTGGCCAACAAAAATATGTTAGCACCAACATAGCTTGGGAATATAGATTATTTACTGTTGTGGCCCCCAAAGAGAAGACACAAGAGCCTAATCAGAGACTCGTCGGCTGCATCCGTCCAGCAACTTCTCTAATCAACCTCCACCGTAATCTGAAGGTGCGCGGCAGCCAACTTTGCCCTGTAATTCAGCCTGCACGTCACCAAACTCTTTCAACCGGGCGTCTGTCTGCTCTGGTGAAACGCTATTGCCAACAAGAATCCACTGTAAAGTGCTCTGAGTGCTCAAAGTTTGCTATTTACACGTCGCAGGTCAGACATTTCCCTTCGCATAATTCGGAATTTAACCATCCTTAAAATACAGAGGCTGTTTGAAATGCAATTTGTGTTGCATCGAGGTGGCAAACCCAGTGCACTCTTGCGCTTGAATCGCATTTACCTAAGAAACCTGATAATGGCCTGTAATTACTGGATTTTTTTTTTTTTTTTAAATGTGCATCTCATCATAGGAGAGGTCAGCCTGGGCCATTTAGTCGCTGCAGGCTCTGAAGCTGCGGTGCAGGACAATAAAAGGGGGAAAAATATCACAAGATAATTGGCCTATTATCAGAGTCTTTTAAACACGTTCAAAGAGAGGGAGACACGCTGGGAAGGCAAATAATGGCCGTGAATTATGTGAAGGTAATGGTGAATGATGGAAGTTTCCCTCAAACCCTGAATCCGCGCAGACTGTGCGGTTTGGCCTCATCACGATGCACTTGCTCGCCCTCTTGCTATCTCACTTGGAGGAGAAAATAGAGAAATAAATAAATAAAGCGGGGAAGAAAAGCTCCCTGTGTTGAAGCGGGCGCTCATTCATCCAGCGGCTCGCGCATCGGAGAGGGGGGGGGGACCAGCTCCCACGCGCGTTTCTCACCCATCCGCCGCAGCGCAGTGGAAGGATTTGGCCCAGGGCGGAGATATGTATCACTTCCATTCGACCTTTGGAGATATCGTCCTCGGGGTGAAGTCCTCTGTGTTCGTGTCCTCGTCACCGCAACTTCCCATCGAGCAGCGGACGGACGCGCGGACGCTGGCGCATCCTCTCTCGAAATAAAGTTGGAGCGGAGAGCAGACATTAAGTTGGAGCAGCGCTCCACAGAAAACGCTCGTCTCGAATTAAGGAGGGTTTTTTTTCTCGGACCACTGTGAGACCGGAGGAGTTGGTTTATCGTACGGTCCCCACTGAATGATTGGGTAAGTGTCCTATCGGAAACAGGCTGAAGCACAACAGTTAGTCTGTTTCAAGCCCGTGCGCCATCCCCACCATCTACGCCCAGATGTGCCCTGCGCGCTACTCCGTTCCTTAAACGCGTCAAACTGTCTGTCCTCCTCCCAGTCCGGAGAGAATGAGGTGTCGCTGGGTGAAGCATGAGCTGTCAGAGAATCAGTCATAAGCGGCTGTCTCTGCTATGGGAGGGGGCGGCTCTCAGCCTCTGGCTCAGCTGCTGCTGGACCTCCAGGACCACCACCTCTGCCTCGGCCGCCGCCGGACGAGGCGAGGGCGGCCCCGACTCCCTGGGCTGGCTGCTGTCGGATAAAGGACCCTTTCACCAGTCCCTGGAGTTCACGGAGGCTGCGGAGAGGTACCAGCAGGGCTTCAGCACCAGATACAAGATCTACAGGTGAGGTGGTGTGTGTGCAGAGCAGCTGCATCGCTGTGTTTTCTGTGTGTGTGTGAGTGTTTTGGTGGTTTTTATTTCCTCCAACACGGCACAGCGTAATTTCACTGATGAGCACTTTGAGCTGAAGAGGAAATAATCAGTTGTAGCAGCTGGTGTAGTGTTTGGATTGAAAACCTGCTCGCTCTCAGGTTTGCCCTCTCAGGTATCACACCTGCACCGAATTACAATGCTCCATCTTGGCTCGATTGGCTCTTTGCTGCACGCTTTGAGGATTCAGACTCAACGTGTCCGTGTTATCCGAGCAGCATCAAACATCGTACTCATGTTTGGCATTTGGCGCTTCTGTCGTGTTCGGAACGTGTGAGATGACCTCTGCAGCAGGAGGTGACAGTCGCCTCCTCCTCCTCTGATGTCTGCTGCTGCTGCTGCGTCTTTATTTTCCTCACACGTAGTTTTTTTTTTTCTACCTTGCTACACGTTTATGCATTAATGCAGCTGTTGTGGCTGATGAGTTGACTCATGCGCTGCAGTTTCACAATTTTATGTTATGGTACCAAATATGGAGGCAAATTATCATTTTGTCTTTGAATTGGTCCAGTGTGATGTTGTGTTGCTGTTGGTTTTTTAGTACCTCCGTCCTGAAATTGCATTGGTTTTATGTCATGAGCATCACCAGGGTTTCTTTTACTCTCTGCATCTATAAATCACCTGCTCTATTATCTCCTCTCAAGAATCTCTCAGACCTCAGTGTTTATCTCCTGCCTGCTCTCAATAGGCCTCCTGCATAAATGTCCCAACAGTTTCATTACTTGAAGCTTCTTCTTTGCCGAACCTGTCCCATAATTAGTGAGAATCATTAAAGGTGACAAAGTGAACAGCTCGGGCTGTCAAAGGCAGCCACCGTGCGAATCGACCGGCTGACATCTCATCTGGAGCATTTGATCCTGCAACCTGTGAACGGCCTGCTCGCGCTTCCAACCCAGAGGCTGGTTTAAAGATTAGGCATTAAAGAAAGAGCCAAAATGGGAGCAAACTGAGGATAAAAGCCAGGATGTTAAAATGTTAATGTCTTTTATTTAGGGAGAAAACGAGCTGTCGAAGCACTGAAGGCATTTATTCTTAGAAATGTGTCTAAAGTAGATTTTAAACATTCGCTTCTGAATTGCAGGTACCGTACTTTTCGAAGTGCTCCTGAATAGCTCGGGGGTCTGCTGTTACCCCTGCGGCCTCTGTAGGAGCGTCAGCGCCACCCAGATCAGCATGTGGCTGTCAGTCACGCAGCAGGGGATTAATCTGTCAATTTGCTCCTCACATCCTCTTCTTTTATCATTTGTTTTCTTCACCATCGAGTGTCTGCAGTACAGTAAAGCTTGATCTTGTAATAAGACGTGTTCGTCCTGAAACGCCTCCGCTGCTTCCCATGCAGATGGAGTAGCTGTAGGCTTAACCCTGGGCTGGATCTACACCACCCATCTGTCCACCAGGGTCAGACACTCAGCCTGTTCCACATTATGATGATTGGCTATAATGACACACTCCACACTGTCCTGGATTGCCAATTATTTCTATGCCGGTCGTTTTTCTTTTGGCAGTGATTTGATTGCCATCCCAGAAGGAGAGCAAGGTACAGAACAACAGGCAGCAGGGGGAGCGGTAGACAACCGGTGATGGGGAGGGATGGAGACACAGAGAGAGATGCTGTTTGAGTATCAGGAGATCAGTGAGACTTGTGTCCAAAGGGCACGAGATAACAAATGGCGACAGCTGATGATGGGGGACTTTGTTCTGTGCTTTCTGTTGCTGTGGGAGTTTCTGTGTTGCAGTACAAGTCCTGCTCCACTCATGCAGGAGTTATTTAAAGCTCTGACAAGTGACAACTCTAAGCCCTGTTAGATGTAGGAGGGATACGTCTGCAGCCTCTAAGAGGTATGATGAAAGATTGTGGAGTATACCACGGTAGCCGGGAAATTTAAAGTACAAATGATGACATGATGAAACGCACACAGATGTGCGATGGTAACGTTTCAACAACCTGAGGACTGTGTGAGGATATGAATGCCCAACATGTCTGTGGACTAAATATGAAGCTAGATCCAGCAACATGTTAACAACAAGGGACAACAGCTGGTCTGCATGACGTTAAGAGTAATAAAACCCACCAACACCAAA
This sequence comes from Macropodus opercularis, assembly GCA_030770545.1. Classification (NCBI taxonomy): domain Eukaryota; kingdom Metazoa; phylum Chordata; class Actinopteri; order Anabantiformes; family Osphronemidae; genus Macropodus; species Macropodus opercularis. Next base: position 7,508,630 of record CM061105.1, read on the forward strand.
TTAACAAGAAGTTGTTTAACCATAAAAACAAATGAATGCCCACCTAAGCTCATCTGAGCTGGTTTCATATTTACGTCATAGACCTGGAATCTGTGTGACTTCATTTTACAAAATGTCACACACTTCATTTAAGTAAATTATTTTGATAATGCACCTAGAACAACGTCTCTGTTTCTGTTTTGTTTTGTTTATTTTATTCTTTCAGTTGCTTCTGCAGGAAAATACACACCTATTATTTCTCAGCATGAAGGTCAAATTGCAGTTTCAAAGCTTTGCCATGTAGACAGAAAGAATGGTGGAAAATTGCTCTGGGATACAAAACGAAATGGACAAAAAGTTTTGAAGTTTAAAAGAAAGTACATCACCCCATCACATGTGTTGAAAAGGTGTAAACCTGTTCAAACCGACTGATAAAAAAGAGACAGGGAACAACTATAAACATCACTGAATGATAACTGTAGCATAAATACTCTAAGCAAATGTATAAAAGATCAACTTTGTGTGATTAATAGCATATTGTACAACTTAAGGCAAACAGGGTTGGGAACTACTTCCTCTATTTATGTAAGTTCTAATGAAAATCTGTGAATAATAGATAAAACAACTTGAAGGACTTAAAGCGTTAGATTAGACGCTTCCTGAAAAACCACAACGACTGTAGATAGTTAAAGAAAACTAGACATCAAAAGGTTTTCATTCAGGGCCCTCAGAGGATACACTACGGCTTCATTACGTGTGTGTGGTCAGTGCCCTGTACAGTACACGGTGCCTAATGTGTGTGTGTGTCCTGTCCTTTGTTCTCCACCACAGCTTGTTAAACAGCAGCCTGTGGTCGTATACACATCTAAAGGCCTCAGCCTCGCGCTCATGCATGTGTGTGCGCGCTTGTTTCCCTCCTTTATGGCGCCATACATCTGTTTCTGTCGTGCGGACTCACCTGCTCTTGGGCGTTTCGAAGTTTCCACTGAAGGGAGGGACGCTCACCCGCGTTGTGTTGTCTTCCCAGGGAGTTTGGTCGATGGAAGGTCAACAGCCTGGCGGTGGAGAAACGAGACACTTTTGGTGGCAGCGGCGGTTTGGCTCTGCCCCTCGACCCCGACTTCATGCAGACCATCCGCCAGCTGGGGAGGCGGCCAACCCCCCAGACCATTACAGAGAATGTCATCAAGAAATACGGCACCCACCTCCTCCTCTCTGCCACTCTAGGAGGTACAGCAGAGAACGCTGGGCTTAGCGCGACCGAATCACACTGATTTTACCGTCTGTTGCTTTATCAACAACAAAGCATGCAATCGTTTTTCTGGATCAGTTCTTATGGCTCAAAATACTCCAATTGTTTTGTTTTTGTTTTCAATGAATAACTTAGAGAAGGGGGTGAAAGAGACATTTGAAAGTTTTGTTTGTTTGTCAAAACCAGTCTTCATTACTTTACATCACAGTCAGCACAGTAGCTTCCTTCCTCTGTGTAATAAATCATTATCACAGGGCAAGCTTTTTAAAAAACATAATAAAAGAAAATTATATTATACATAGATAATGTACATTTTATTAAAATAATAATGTGCTGTTCACATTTTTGTTTTGTTTCTCCCATTTAGCTTGTATTTATTTATCACATAAAAAAAGCTTAAGCTAAACCATCAAAAAGCCAAATGCTTATGTCGATTTCAACATAGTGTTTTCTGTAACGTACAGAAATGTAATCACTGGAATTTAGTGTGAAACCTAGAAACATACCAACAGCACGTTTATTGTCAGCAAGCAGCAAGTGTCACATCAGGGGAATATCCTGCAACGGGAACCGATGCTCTAACCAGATATGATTTTCTTTTCAGTACACTTCAGAGAAACACGTTCGACACGAAGAAATGAACACTTTACTTGTGGTTTCGTCATTTGCATTTCAGAACTACTACTACTGTTTAAGTAAAACAAGGTTTTGTCTCTTCAGTCACACCTCCCGAAACAGCTGCTGGTCACTTTTTGACTTTGGTGACCTTAGGTTTAGTTGGGCTTGGTGAAGAGGGAGAGAGTTCGAGGCTCCAGAAAACAGAAGGCTAACAATTATTTAAGAAACACAGATTTGTTTGATGTTAGACCCTAAGGTGACTCATAGTAACACCACTCAAGCTCATGGGCAGCTTCCAGATTCCCTCTGTCGACCACTGTCTGCGTTTATCCCGTGACTACAGAATACGATGATTTAACTGATTTGAATTAACTGTCATGTAGAAACATTCAGATTCAAATGTGTAGATTTGTGTAGTAGCAGTGAGGTTTTTATTGGCCACATGTCAACAAGCAGTAGAGGTTTGCTGTCAGTGTTTTTATTATATATTCTTTACCTCCAAGCAACACAGAGCCGTGGTGCCAGCTATAAATGTCACTTAATGGGGAGTGACTTTCCTTAAGTGCCAGTGACAAGGGACCAGTTTGGGGAAAGGTCTAGTTATTTGTGCATTGACAAAAAGGAATTGACGTGCTGCTAAGAGTTGTTCAGCTCAGAGCACCTGTTGTGAACGTCATGCTCCCCTGAACACAGCGTACACTCTCTCCTTTTAGGAGTGAAATGTGAGGCACTGGCTGGATTTTCCAGGTAACGCAAGCTTTCAGAAATTAATTAGGCTTATTAATAATCTGCTTGTCGTGTAGGTCACAGTGTTCTCTCTGCTTTTGTCACAATATACAGTATAATGTCTCACTAGTAGATGGACAACTTCAGAGAAAAACAGGGATGTAGGGACCTAAGCTTCTATTTTAGCAGAGAGAATGTGAGCAACAAAAAAACTGGAGCGAAATAAAAAACAAGTTGAACATTGTCCTGTGACAAAACGCTTCAAAGAAAAAGCTATAAAAGTATGAAAAGGTCTCTGTGGTAGGTGTGTTGATTTTTTAATTATTCCTGTAATAATTGCAATTGTTAAAAATGTCTAGTGTAGAACGTGTCTCCCAGCGAGGCAGCGCTGACGTGTACTTTTTAGAAAATATAATTTAGATGATTAAAATAATTAAACGAACTTGGATCAATGGTCCTGAATGAGCTCCCAAAAAGTTTAATAGATGCAGGGACCTCGCCGGGGCCTTTTCCTCCAATCATGCACACCACAGTACTTAATCGCTACTGTGCCTTTCTATCGGATCTGAAAAGAGACTAATGAAAGGTGATTAGTGCTGCTCTGTTAGAGCTAATGAACCTCTTATTCCCTCTGCCTGATCGTCACCAGGGGAGGAGTCGTTGACGATATACGTGGACAAAAGGAAGCTTATCCAGGAGTCTTCGCCCTCGGCCGTCGAGAGCGGCCGCGGCAACAAGAACTCAAACGCCACAGGCACAGTGACGCTGGAGGCCCTCCATCAGCTGGCAGCCTCCTACTTCACAGACAGAGAGAGCACCTTACGCAGGCTGCACCACCTCCAGATCGCATCCACGGCCATAAGGGTGAGCATGTGCTTAAAGTGTAAATGCAGCTGTGTTACAATAAACAAAGGCCTAACACTCAATGTAGGTCAATGTAGCACCAGGATATAAACACTGGCGTTAGGGCTTAAGGTACGACACTGCAAATGTTACAGATGTTCCACAGGTGAATGTTTCAATATATATGGTATTAAATCAAATTTTATCAGTGTAGCGAAAAGACCATAAGTTGGAAAAAGTTACATAAAGCACATGCTGTTAACTGACACGCATGTAGAGCAAAAGTTTTAATTTGTGTCACTTTTTTAGATCAACCTAAAGGTCACACAGTCAAATCCTTTAATACCTGCTCAGGGATTTTATTTTCATAACTTACTTAATCGGGTGGGATTAAGAACAAATGCTTGTTTACCGAATTTGCCTGACTGTAGAAGAGTCACCTGTCGTAGCTGCCGGGGTTCAGCAAGACCACTGCATCTCTCTCCTCTTAGTTTATTATCATAAAAGTCCCATGTGCAGAAGAAACCGCGAGCGAACGTCCCACTTGATTCGCAAAAGACTATTTTAGCTTCTATAGCAAAACGGCCAAATGTGTCTCTGCTAGCCACCATTAGTGAATATTAAACTCGCCGCTTTTAAGCAGCAGAACGGCCGCACTGCCCGATAGGGGTTTCCAACACTCTGGCTCCCCGGCAGAAAGCTTTGAAGAGCAGAGTGAAGAAGCAGCAGTCATGGCTCCCCTAGTATAAAACACCAATCATCCATTTTATCATCTGAAGTGGCTATTAGAGTGTACGCATTAATCAGCCTGAGGGGCAAACGGAGATGCTAAAGCGAGTAGCCACTGATGAAGACAAGTGCCCCTCCCACATACAAAACCGAGAACATGTTCCTCTGGTTATGCATCAGCCTGATGGATTAGAGATATCATTCCATTAATTTCCAGCCAGGCTGGCTTCCATTCATTTACCACTTTGCAGCATGTGTGGAGTTCAGGGAGATTGAAGATTAGAGCGAGAGAAGGAGAAAGAGAGAGGGAGACGAATGCTGCGTCCTATGAGAAATGTAAAGCAGCACCTGGCTGTGATGCATAGCCATCCGCCGAGGCCGCACGCTGTGTGGTATCCAGTGAGCAATGGAAGAACCGAGCAGAAACGTATGCTAATACACAGTAAGTTATGTGTTTTCGTGTTTCACTGTGTCACAATTTCTAACTTTGAATTCAGGAATAATTACAGTTAGACATGTTGTAAGCAGAGAAGTGAATCAGATTAAAGTTTCGCAGTCGGGGAGAAGTTAAAGTTGATTTCTTCTCTCAGATCAGAACAAATTATTCTGTCTGAGGAAAGAACACTATGTGATTGAAGACCTTTTCAGTATAACTTCACAGTGACTCATCGCATTAATATTCATTTGAAGCATAAAACATCTTTGATGGGCCCTTTTATGTTTTTACATTATATTTTTTTAATACTCAAGTAGAATGAGTCAATATGTTGTCTATTTTTCATATTCCGTGTGGGAAACACAGTAGAAGACACAACTAGCGTATGTGAGTCACAACTGTCTGAAACACAATGAAAAGTGATTTGTACTGTACTGCACTGTTCTCTCTCCACGTGACCGCAGGTGACAGAAACACGAACCGGGCCGCTCGGATGCAGCAACTACGACAATCTGGACACAGTCAGCTCCGTCCTGGTTCACAGTCCAGAAAACAAGGTTCAGCTGCAAGGTGAAGTCTGCGCACATCCTACAGGGGTTGGATTTGTCTCCTGTTGAACTTTGAAGGATTAGCTTGTATCTATGGAAAATGCCGTGGCTTGAGTTGATAAACACAGACTGCGTTTTGCTCCTCGCAGGGCTCCAGGTGATCCTTCCAGGGTACTTGCAGAGCCGCTTCATTCAGGCCGCCCTCGACTACATTGGCTGTAAGTCGGAGGGCCAGTTCGTTTGCCAGAGCGGAGACTGCTGGTGTGAGTGCAGCGTGGACTACCCCCAGTGTAACTGTCCTCACTCAGACCTGGACACTCTGGAAAACAACCTATTGCACCTCAGAGATGCCTGGATGCTGGCGAACCAGGAGTTCGAAGAGTCTGGTGAGTGGAGGATGGTACCTCACTGTCTCCCTCCAAAACCCAACCAAATGAAACGCTGGCTTCTTCTGACATGACTTGTTTTTACTGAAAAAATAACGATGCATTTCTAAGTTAGCATGGAGCAGAATCTATTTTGCCTCAGTTCTAAATTCAATCTTGGCCGTGAAACACTGGCAGCTGTGAGACACTGAATCAAGGGTCACGTCAATCATTGTGTCACTTTGTCAAATGAAATGATGGCTCTGCTGCTCTCTAGGTGCTCAGGGCTGCAGAGTGTGAAAATACACAACTCTTTAAAAAGTCCATCTGTTCTGATCACAGAGTTGTAGAAAACCATCCAAAACGACTGAGAGCTTATGAGGAGCTGATGTTGTGCCTCAAACTGCACAGTCAAAACGCTCGTTCCCCTAAAGACCCAACCCTGTCTGTCTGCTAAGACGCCGAGATGGAAAAGCAGACAAACAAGAAGGTCTGAAATTCGAACAATGTCAAAAAAGTAAAACACCTTAAATGACACACACAAAATAAATACAAATCAATAATGAAAAAATTTCACACAAGCATGAAAACAAAGCCCAAAAGAAGGAATATTTAAGCATAACATGTTGAATTATTGCTCTAATATGTGTATGACCTAAACTCTACCACTGAGCTTATTGTCCTCGTTAGAGCATCAGCTCTTTTATTGATTGTCTGATATTGACTGAAAGCCACGATAAGAGCGCATTGTACCTTCCTCATTCATGACTCCTATAGCAATTTCCTTTAGCTCTGCACTCCGCAGAGAGGCATCTAAACAAATAAACGAACCAGCAATCACACAAAGCCCGGCTTGTGTCCACCTAATAATGTATTATTACATCAATTTAGAGACCGTGCTGTAATTACCACAAACACAGCGTAACCACTGTGGAGAAGATTTGTAGGCTCCACCAGCATTTACACAGATATTCGCCACAGAAGTGATGGATGGTAGTTTGGCACAAACCGGGGGGAAGGAGCTGCTGCTAATGGAAACAAAGCCAAGTTATTTTCTACATCATGATACAATGTATTGACTTTTTCAAATAACAAGGTTCACACCTTTGACACAGACCTCTGTGGCGCTGACGCTAAATATTTCATATGGTGTTTATTTTTAGCCTGCCTGTAAAATTACCAGCTTCTATAAAGAGTCAGAGAGACCCGCTGCCGTGCAAAGTACAGAGGAGTGAAATGCGACGGCGACAAGCCTGAACTTCACCCGCTGCATCCAAACACGCCTCTGACACGTTGGATGTAAGTTAGTGCCGTTGCCATAGTTACGCCGCGCACGGTTCTTAACTCACGTTCACGTTGTTCAAGGCGGGAGCAGCTCGTTTGCGTCCGCGTCCTCTCATGTGTAATTAGAGACCGACCGCTTTGAAGGTGTACAGTGTTGAATGTTGGCAACAGGTGGTGATTAACATCTTAAAGTCTTTTCACAGTCAACGCTGACACGCTGATGAGATCAGCGATCCCCCCTCCACAGGAAATCTAAATAACAAAACACGCTGTCTTGGCGCGATGCAGCTGTTCCTTCTCCTCCTTACGCTGTTTGTTTTTCTGGGACAAACAATGAGGAGTAGACGGTTTTTTGGATATTGTTACAGGCGGAGTTTACTTATTCATGTTCCCTTTCCTGCCAGAGGAGTTCCAAAGCTTTGTTGGGACACTGCCAACCCATTATGCTGTAAACACATCTGTCGTGGAGCAGTTGTGGAGGACCGATGCCAGCCTTCTTCAGCGCCACAGGCAGCTCGAGACCAGTAGCAACCAGCTTTTCGCCAAAGCTCGCCGCACCGCTAACAAGCTCTTCATCCTCAGCAAGAGATGCAGGAAACAGCCCAAAATAGTCCCGCAAAGGCCGAGGTGAGACGCGCGGCGGGAACGGGAGGGAGGAATATTTATGCTGCAGCCTGTTAACCCAAGGTGCTTCCCGAAAACTTGTAATTATGAAAATGATTTATGCACCAGGCGCTGGGAGAAAGCAGCGGAGCGAGACGGTACTTATTAGAAGGCACTTGAGGAAAAGTAGTCGCGGAGTGAGGTGAAAAGTGCTGACAGGAGCAGAGCTGCCTCTCTGTTCCAGTGGGAGGAAAAAGACAAACGGGATCATATTTGGCCAAACAGACACATTTCACTGTCTGCAGGTTTAAACTGCATTACGATCCACCCAGCATCTTAAAACTCCTCAGGTAATGCATTTATTTTTATGAAACCTCTACTGAGGCTGCGGTGGACACTAATAGACTTTGCTCGTGTCTATCCCTGTCTTTTCTTTACTCTTACAGCTGCTGTTTCAGCAGCGCGCCCACCTGGGTACTTTATCTCCGCAGCATAGCACAGACCACCGTGGCCATAACTTCATTCAGATTTATGCCTCTCCCACGAACACTCTACGCTGATACCGTAGCTATTTCTGGCAGGGAAATTACCCAAATGACACAATTCATCAGCGAGCTAGTGAAACACAGGCACAGCCTCCTTAGTCCACAGTTTATTTATTCCTTAAGCCAAAGAGGTTTACTGTTGGTGCATTTTCAGTTTCTTTCTTTGTATTTTATATACATATTATATATGTATTGTTTTTTTTATACTGGGCTGTAAGTCTTCAACTTGAGATGAGGATGATACTGTACCAGAGCATGTGCATCTGTTTGTGTGTTTGCGTGAGTCTGCGTGTCATCGCCACCCATCTGCACCACAGAAGGGGAATTCAGTAGATTTAAATATTCATTTTGATCTGATTTTGCTTCTGTAACTCCAGCTGAGTCTGAACGTGGCCCAAATTGTTTTTGCAGCACATCAAACCAAAACACATTTTCGTGAAAAGCAGGATTAGTGTCGTCGGCAAAACATTTCCTTCATCGCATATTCACGAAAACATGAAAAAGATTTGAAGTGACAAACGTACATTTCTCTAATAATGGAAACAGCAGAGTGTAGTAACTCCAAACCCAAAGTGATTAACGTATGTGTCTCCGACAGGCCTCTGCACTTCTGGTTGAGCTACGCCCTCTCGATTTTATACTGCTCTGAGAACAGCCAGGTCGGCGTGTACAGCGAGGAAAGCCGCAGCTGCTCCTGCCCTTACAAACATCCACCTTGCCAGGGCCTCATTCCCTGCTCTGTGGGCGACGGCCCCCTCTGCGCCGCCTGCTCCACAGAGAACAGGACCCGATGCTCCGGCTGTAACCCCGGCTTCACCCTGACCCAAGGAGCCTGTCGCCCTGCCGTGCCCGACCCCACTGACCCCTACCTGGGCATGGAGAGCGACCGAGACCTGCAGGACCTGGAAATGCGCTACCTTCTCCAGAGGCGCGACCCGCGCATCTCTCTGCATGCCGTCTTCGTGAGCAACGACGTGCGTGTAAACACTTGGTTCGACCCATCCTGGAGGAAAAGAATGCTGCTTACCCTCAAGAGCAACCGGGTGAAGTCCAACCGTGTTCATATGCTCCTTGGGCTCGCCCTTCAGTTCTGCCTGACGAGGAACAGCACTCTGGAGCCAGCCCTGTCTCTGTTTGTGAATCCCTTCGGAGGCAGCCATTCAGAAAGCTGGACCATGCCTATAGGCCAGCATGGATATCCTGACTGGGAGCGGACCAAGCTGGACATCCCGTTGGACTGCTATAACTGGACGCTGACTCTAGGAAACAGATGGAAGAGCTTTTTTGAGACGGTTCATTTCTACCTGAGGAGCCGTATCAGAGACTCGGTGGCAGGACCAGGAGGAAACAAGAACGCTACCGTGTACTACGAGCCCCTGGAGGAGACCGAGCCGGCTAACAACATCGGCTACATGAAAGTCAACAGCATGCAGCTGTTTGGGTACAGCGTGCACTTTGACCCCGAAGCGATCCAGGACCTGATTCTGCAGATAGATTACCCGTACACTCAGGGATCACAGGACTCGGCCCTGCTGCAGCTGGTGGAGCTGCGCTACAGGGTCAACCGCCTCTCGCCTCCAGGAGGCCCACACGTGGACCTGTTCGCCTGTCTGCTCCGCCACAGACTCAAACTGTCCAGCACAGATGTGACCAGGATACTCACTGCCCTGCAAGCTTTCAGTGCCAGACAACCAAACTATGTGGAGTACGAGGCAAATAAGCTGTGTAGTTAGTGGCCACCATTCGATGTTTCGTACTGTTTTCTCCCGGCGGACAGGTCTGCACTCTGTCAGCTGGGCCCAGTTGTGTCAAGTGTATGGTGTTCAATGCTTTGTTGTACTGTTCATACACTATGTGCAATTAAATTTGATGTTTTTGTTATGTGAGTGGTAGTTTTATGGATTAAATCTCTTGAAATCTGGCTTTCACGAGATCAACGTTTTAAAGGCTTACGCTTCGTATTGAAGTCAGTGGGCGGATGGTGCTGAGTTGATTGACAGTTACCTGCTGATTAGCCTTGAGTTTTATATGGCATCATGATGAAAAAGAGGTCAACCTAAAGTGTTTCGTCCAAACTTGGATACGGGGCCATTAACACAGGGCCGAAACATAAACAGCCACCAAATCACGAAACGCTGGCTTTGCTGCGTTAATGCCCCAGAGTGTGACCGACAGCATTATGCAAATACACCGTGATGAGGTTCAGCTGCAGCCAGGTGAGAGTCAGTGGCAATCATCTTGATTCCACCAGAATCCAGATAAATGTGTGGCATTCAAACACACACACATATAACAAGACTGGCAAACCACATATTCAAGGTCTACAAATTCTCCGTTTAAGGCTTGTTTCACGCACGAAAAGCTCTTTGGTTAGAGCTGGAGAGAAGCTGTTTTTGTTTAAATTTAATAAAGGTGTTGTGTTTAAAGCTACTGTTACATTTTTCTCTATTCAGCCACCTCACAGTTGGTCCCTGACCTTAACCCAGGGCTGTGAGAGCCTGAGCAAAAGCATAAACAACACTGGAATCACAAACCTGACGCAAAATCACATATTTACAACAAAACAAAAACACACTCGCAGCTTGTCAATGTCATTAATTGTGGACTAGAAAATGAATTTTATTTGAAATGTTCTGTGTGTGTGTGTGTGTGTGTGTGTGTGTGTGTGGTGGAGTTCGTTGATCATTGTAAGCTGAATGAGGAATAATTTGCCTTAAGAAGTCATCACATTATTTTTTTGCTCGTTTTCACACACCGTGCTGGCAGGAATCGTCTTCCAGCGTCTGCGCTGGTGGACGGTCATAGTGCTGTGTTGTTTTCGCCCATCTGGAGCCTCAGAACACAAGGTCTCCATTGTCCATTGAGAGAAGGCCTTGGCAGAGATAACTAAGTGTATAGTTAGAGAAGGGAGCGTTGGAGCAGCCTTCCTCAGTTCCTCTGCCGCTCCCATCCGCCATTCACAGTTACTGTGATAGATGAGCTGGGGAGCTGCAGGGACATGCCCAGCATCAAACAACAGTGAGCCGGGGCATCAGTGACAGCGATGGTGCTCTCACCCAGTGGTGGAGCCGGTCAGACCCTCACAACAGCGACTCTGACCAAAAGGGAAATCAGCTTCAGTCCTCCAAGGGCCGTCGACAGTGGAGCCGCGGGCTAGCAGTGTGGCGCGGCTTTGATTGGACCGGCATCTAAAGAGCTCGTAGCAAAGACGTGGCTTCATCAAGATTCACCAGACATGTTTCTCCTGAGATTAAAGCCAGACACAATTTCCTCTGATGCTATCGTTCAGAATGAATGTGAAGAGGCTGTTGATGCAGTTCTGATTGTAAAGATGAGACGCTGGGCGTAGTACAGTACTAGCGCCACTTCACTGCACGCGTCACGCTTCGGCGTCGCAGTGAGCAGAACGCGTGAGCAGCGTAGATGAGGAATCACGTTGCGCCCAAGGTGTTCATTTCATCCCAAACGTTGGCTGCTTTCATGCTCTGCCTTTGAGCTTAAGCATTGATTTCAGAATGTTATGGACCGAGTTTAAGAGACTGTATTGTCTCCAGGCTCTAATACAGTTTTATTGAGCTATTACACATCACCGTATGAAAGTATTGACTAGTTTAGTCATATCTTGATGAAATGACCCTCCTTCTCTTTTTGCTCTGCTCTCGTATTAGAAGTTATTTTACTGTGCTGGAAGTGGCTGCGGCAGTAACATTTAACTCTCCAACACCTAACAACGTGCGCAGTGTGTTTTAATTGCCTGCAGGGGAAAAGGCTGCGTGTGAGGAAGATACTGAATCTGGACCAGGTCCCAGTATATGGTTAATTCCTGTGGTTAAAAGTGAGCATCTGCTGTGACTTTGTTAAATCATTTTAACAAGCAAATATTCTGCATCAGGGTGTGAAAATGTGGCGCAGTGTTCCTGGAAGCAGTCCAGTGATCCTCAGGGGTCTGACAGGAAAGACAGAAGGCTCGTGTGCTTGTTTGGAGCAGCTCTGGCTTAAAAGTCGGGTTTTGGTTTGAGGACGTTCACCTTCTTCTTTAGCCCAGTTTGACAAAGTCTCTACTCGAGTTTGGTTCAGAAGACAGAGAGCATCGGCAGCGGAATCTCAGTTTGATTTACTGGAAGAAAAATGATCAGCGCAATAGTGTAAGTGTAGTGTAATGACATAAATAATGCAAAGTAAATAAAACTTTAATTGTCACCATGTTACATTAACCAACAACAAAGCGCCTGAAGGAATAAACTGAGACAAAAGAGAGACATCTGAACAAACCTTTGAGAGATTCAGTGAAACGTCAACAGTGCAAAACATACTTTACTCACGTCTCTATGGCTAATAAACCAGGAAGGCAGACTTGGATGCGTTTGGGTGCTTGGGTTTATGTTTTCATGAGCTAACTGGCTGACTTATAGTTTATATTTAGTTGAGAACCTCTAAATCCCTTGTGTCACATATCGCTGAGTGAAATGAACGGAACAATGTTTATTTTGCGCTTGCTCGTCTTATCTCTCACAACTGATCCACAGAGACCTGATAAACTTTCACTTCTCGCTGTTTTCGCTTTCCATAATTTAAAATTTAATTGCGGTTTCATTTTTCAATATTGTCAAGCTGCAGCACCTTTTGACAAGCGACTACTGACAAATGTACTTTTTCGCACCGTGCGACTTTAAAAAGAAAAAAAAAAAAGGTCTGGGCTCCGTTTGTTTCCGTACGTGGCGCTTGGTCGTGGCTCCCTGGAGCTCGCCACAAACCTGTGCAGGTGCTTTGCTCTGTTGGTTCTGCAGATTTACTTCATGCATGATGTTTGATTTGGTTTGCTCAGGGCAGCTTAGTTATACTTGAGAATAGGTTTGATGTGCTTGAACTCCCTGCTTTTGAGGAAATGACTCTATATGTACAGATACATTGCTCCTACCGGCTTAAACCTTCATTTGACCAGCCCAGGTCCTGTATATACTGCAGATGAAAGGGTAATGTTTAATATATGTTCTGGTGGTGCGATAAAACACATATCGGGATATAAAGATTCATTTTTTATTAGGATATTTCTGTTTTTATTGAAGTGTGAAATTTGCATATGTTCTCCTCTGCTAATGAATTCTGGGTCAAATCTTCAAGCTAAACCAAGTGATTAGGAAGCAGGAGACTGAGGTAAAGAAAAAGTACTCGTCCTTCGAGAGGTTTCATCTGAGGTCAGACCAGGAGCGTCTCACACACACACACACACTGAGCATCTTTGGGTTGGCAGGCTTGTGGGCCTCAGAGGAAACATGAGTTAGACTAATGTGTGTGTCTGTTTAACAAGCATGCTGGTGATGGGAGGCAGGGACCCAGTGAAGGGGAAGAGTTTATGGAGAGGACGACCCCACGGGAGGCATCAGGAATAATAGCTGACGATATGTCAGAGCAGCCCAGACAGCTTGTTTTAAAAGCCAACAGGGAGCTTCTTTAGAAACTAACAGTGGCTTGTAATTTCTATTAAGACGTTTTAATGATAAGCTGAGCACACGTAGCCAGCAGGTTATTGATCACCGCGTTTTAATGGAGACTGACGCTGGTATTTCAAACGTAGGATTCACGCCTTTATTTGCTTGGCGTCGTGTTCGGATGTCCACAGCTTCAGTGATGAGAAACCCTTTTATCTGGAGGAGCGATGGCAGTAGAGGCATTGTTACAGCCTTTCTCCCCTTCATTGTAAATGCTGTCTACTGAGAGCCATTAAAACTCCATTCAATTAGCATAAGGACATGTTAATTTAGAAAATTAAGAGTGGGGCTATGGTCTGCCAGCAGTAATAAGGGGCCTAATGCAGACTGGAATAATGATAAGGAATCAAATAATGTGACGGCAGCGTAATACGACATTTGGAAACCAAATGAGATCCGACACACCTCTGTTTGAACGAGTCCCAGCATGTGACCATATCAACGCAGTCGCTTTCAAGTGGATCCTGCGACGGCTCAGCTTTGTTTTACGCTTTGACTGAAGGCGTTTTGCCGCAACGCTGACATTCTGGAGCGAAGTCTGTAACGTCCGTTAAATGCGGTTAATTTAGAGTCAAAAGAAGCAAATAAATGTTTCCCCCCAGGATTTTACTGCTGACAAGGTGGAACATCCTCTCAATCAGCATGAACTAGAGACCATCTGACACTAAGAATAGTCCAAACCCAGGGATGAAACTCCGTGTGGCTCGGTGACAACCCTGACATTTGGAGTCGGAGGAAAACTATGACTATGAAAATCAGGACCGATGTGTGATTTCAGATGTTAGAGAATTGCAGCTGTAGCCAGAAAGGAAACACGATACAGACAGTAAACTGTTGTGAAATATGAGCACCATAAAACCCTGTGAAACCCAGGAGCCCATAGATATATGAGTCACGAGAAGTTAGACAAATATATTGGTTTGTTTTGCTGTTCAGGAAGATTTTCTATTGTGCGATAAAACAATGTGAAGTTACTGATTAGGTGCTTCACAATAATTCAGAGCTGGCTATTTGCTCCCCACTATCGCCACAATCATCCTGTTTCATTTCAAAAGCCGTGTGTGGCACAATAAAACGTTGGTTTCCACCCTAAGATTAACAAGAACAGAAGCTTTTGGATTTACATAAAGTCGTCCTCTAATGAGCGTGCACAAACGCACAACATGCGACGGACTGCTACCAGTAGGCTGCTATTCTTCAACCCACTCTCATTATTACAGCCGCGCCGACGCCGCAGTAGGGACCAAGGTGGAATATGGAGATGAAAGAGAAGATGCAAAGGATTTACAATGCTACTAAGATCCCTGATAAAGAACAGCGTAAACAAAACTCCACCTGGGGGTTTGCAGCGCCTGGGAGTTGGGGTTTAATCTCCTCCATTCGGCGTCATCATCTATAAACCGGCAGCATTAGAACGGCAGAGAGCAGAAATCCTGATGAGACCCACCAGCGCTCCAAGCTGCAGCCACTGAACCAAAGCACTTGGTTTGGATTTCCAGGGCTCACACACATGCACCGAACGGTCTCTACACTCATTATCCCACTGCCTCTGGAAGCCCTGATGAGTCCTCTAAGTGGCTACAGAGCAGAACACACTTTATAATAGTCCATTAATCAGAGGCTCGGGAATACTTGTCGGCTAGGAACTCGAGGATCCTTGAAGAGCGATCGTACTTAATGATAATCGTCAAGGCCACTTTTGCTTGCATAGAAGGTCCCTATGGCCATGTAACTGTAACTGTCACAGCACTGCTATTTGTTTTTCCCTGTGAATGACGCCCACTAAAGTGAAGCAGCTGTGCAATGGGAAGTAAGTTGGAGAACATTTCATCATCTTATTACTAAAAGCCACTATCTTTGCTGCCATCTCCAGCAGCTTCCCCCTCGAATGTTTACCCCTCAAAACATCCCCAAAACATTATGTAAGCTACTCTAATTATAAGTAGACACAGTTTGTGTTTCTTAGGGGAATAATATAATTACATCAAAGTCCAACTGCTGCAGCCTCAACATCCATAAAATGAACTGTGTCGCACAGTAATGCAGGAGTTGCTGGCGCTGTTACTGTTAACAGTTATGTGAAGTTACACCAGTCACGGCGTATATTCCTCCCCAACGCTGATTGTGTGTGATGGCCTCATATATTCAGCGTTATTAATATTTCAAATCGTAAACAAACAATTAGTTCTGCTCATTTATTCAGTGGCGTTGGGTGACACCTCTGAGTCTGGCAGCGCTTTCAGCTCTCCCCGATCACATTAATCAAACCGGGGCAGGCTCGCGTTGCTTTCAGATTAAGAGGGAGGCCTTCGTATAAAAGCACTGGGGACCGTTTGAAAGCAGAAACGGCGGCGTCACCGAACCTGCAGCCAATTCCAGTGATGGGTCCAAGGACTTTAATTGAATGTGGTGAAAAAGTCTCAAACTCTCCAGCCATTCAGCTGCCTGAGGCGATTCACCAGCAGAATACGCTGAGCAGGATGTAGACAGTTGTGATTCCTGTCCGGGCTCAGTGGTCTTGAGCTAAAGGGACAGTGAAGTCACGGTACTGATGACTAAGCAAGTGACTAAGGCCACCTCAGGTGAAAATAAACCACCTGCCTAAATGCCCTTTGAAAGCTGTTGTGTCTTCCCGCACTAAGCTGTCTCTTCAATTAGGAAGGACTTGAGTAAAGCAAAGCCAGGTTGTCTGTGCAGCAGCAGCAGCTTAACTGGGTCACAGTAAATGCAGTCAGATGGTCCGTGCTCATGGACTGAGTAAGGCCACTGAGCTTTAGCTCTGCAACACACACTGACTCACACAGACACACACAGAGTGACAAACCAGGTTCCGATTATCTGGGGAGGGATGGAGGGATCAGGGCCTTTATCCTGCACTGACTTCAAATACTGAAAAAGAGAAACATCTTCTGCCAAACCGGCGGGTCTCACTCGCAGTAATGTTTAATTAGCATTTGTTCCGTTGAATGAAGCGGTAATAGAAAAGTTGTGTATTTGCACAGATAGACAGACTGGTCTGGAGCCGCACAGAGTGAGACGTGGAGGATGCATTTGCACTAGTTTTAAATGTTTCAACTTGAGTAAAAGATTTATGAACCTGCTTCACAAATGTGGGAAAAATGGGATGAACTACTGCGTGAAAGCGGAGGAAACTAGTTCCTGGTGAGATCAGAAAGATGATAAGCTAACGCAAACATATTGGACAAGAACCACACACGTGCAACTGTGTCATGTCACATAGGCTGATGGGTTATAAAGCAATGAATCAGACATAACTTTTGGTAGTTAAACCATCTGGTGAAAGGTTTTGTCAACTCATTTTATTAAAGCTGAAACAAAATCCAAACCGTTGACACATAAACACACATACAGGTGCCCGAGCACTTTCTCGTGGGGATCATTAATCAATCCTCTGAGATTAATAAACATCTGTACACTTCAAGCATTTGTTGGAAGTCGCTGACATCCTATCATGTTCCTAACATGCCTCCCTGGAGCTTTGCTGCTGGCACGGCACAGTAAACATACAGCTCACTAGATGGAACTTGACTTGAACTATAACAACAGACCAGAGGAAATCACAGGAACGAAGCTCCCATCACCTCAAATATATTCTGCTTTCAAAGCGAGCGAGACACTCCAGCCCCTCGCAAAGCTCTGTGTTGCTCTGCTGACAGCCTCAGACACGCGCTGCCCTCGTTATGCAGCGCTGTAAACCCGCCATTCCAGGCCTTCACTCTTAATTTCCGCGCACATTCATCAGGCACAATAACGCGGCTAATTTCAGGGTAAATAACTGTCACCTGCCCGCGTCGCCCACAGAGGACGTGCGTCGTGTCTCCAGTGGCCACTCACCCTGCGTCCAAACACTGCGGGACCTGAAAAGCAATAACGAGACGGAAAGTGGGAGAGTGTATTCTTTGAAAGTGAAATGTGTCTTCCCTCCCTGCAGGTAAATGCGTCTGTGCTATGAACATGCACATTTTTCAGATGATGATGATGAAAGAGCGGTTCAAGTCTGCCTGAAGATGAAAGAGATGTCTGTGCTCCTCTCTCGCATCATTATTCTCACTTGAGGTGTCTTCTACACATCCCTCTTCTTCACTATACCTTCCTTGCACCTTTCCATCCTCCCCCCCCCTCCCACTGCCCACTCCGCCCTTCCATCGCTACCCAAAGCTCGCTCCCAGCCTGTCAGATCCTTCTCTCCATGCTTCAGTAAAGACATCTTCGCACAGATGTCCGCTAATAGGATCAAAATGATGCTCAAAGGATTTTGATGGACAAATTGAAACAAATGGTTGTGAATTTCACAGAGGTTGTTGCCTGGCGTCGCCCCGCACCGGCTGATTTGCTCGAAGCAAATCTCATTCTCACCTTTCAGGGATTTAACAGAAAGATAAATGCTTTGCAGAACTCGCCTTCACACCTTAATTCTAACCTTGTCCCGCTTTCCCTGATTTGGTCGAGCACAGGAACACACACACTGCTGTCCTAATAAATTGAAACTGTTTGAATGTGAATTATTTATGTTACCTGCTTATTAGTTTGGATTTCAAACCATTTGAATTTGTCATCGCTTCATTCTTTGACTCTTCCTCGTATCTAGGTTGTTTTTCCTCTTCTTCAGTCTTTTGTTATGAAGAGCTATAATGTACAAAAACATCTGACACACAGCAAACATTTCAACTAGTTGAATGTCTGTCTGTCAACTGGTATGTGTTGAATATACAATATTTAACTTGGCACATCCCAGTTGTCTTGTGAAGAGAAAGGAAGCTATAAAGAAGTAGGACAGGTATTGAAGGATGGTGAAGCTGCACAGTAGATGTGATGCGTTCAAGGAAAAGCGAAATAATAAAGTATTTACTTCTTGCTGTTTCTGAAGTGCACGTTGCTGCAATTGTGACAATGTGACAATGAAAACAAATGTGAGGTAACAATGTTCAGGGATGAGAGTCTAACCTGGCGTCTGACAGGCCTCATAGCCTCGTCTCCTCCGTGTGTCACCGGCCATCTTGCCTCGTGTGGCCCAGCGTCTGCTGGCAGGGAGGCAGAGAAGACAGGAGTAAGAACAGAGGAGGAGGGAAGGTGCATCACGCCAGCTCTCAAAACCTCAACATCTGCGGGCTCGATTTCACGGACCGTAAAGCATCAGAGACATACAGGATGACATCAACGGGTCTTGCCAGGGACAGCGTCCTAATAAATGCTGCGGAAGATGATGGAATGATTTAGGATTGATACAGTCTGTGGCTTGGATGTCCCACTCGATGTGCTGGAAGAGATGAATGAAAGTCAAGGGAAAATTGTGCTGTGAGGACTGATGGACTGTGTGAATGTTGGGCATAAATCCCGTTGAACCTGTCAGGTGTTAACATGACTCATACGTTTGCAGTGTTGTAGCCAAGGGATAGACCAGATCGACCATGTATCCTCCTTCGTTCTTTAGGGTTTCATAATACCAAGCTTATTAAAGTTGTTATGATGGAGGTTTTAGCAATCAGCTGCCAATTTACACAGTCAAATTCATTTGTTCCGACCACCTGGCACATGTAGGTTCAGCGTAAACAGTTTTCATGTTTCGTTTTCTCCCGTCTAGAGGGACACGTAGGACTTAGCCGCTGACTCTGCTGCTCAGAGACCCTCCCAGGATGTTACATAAACCCGTCTCTGTAAAGCTGTCAGTCATGACACGGCAGCAGAGAGACAGCTGCTGTCAGCCACCTACTGCATGAAACCTGATTTAGAAAGACCCTGGTCTCTGAAGGCATTTTATCCCCTATTAGCCAAACGTCAGGCTCATAGGACGCATTCACAAGTTCTTCTTAATTAAAGTGATCAGCTCAGGCCAAGTCTTCATTTCCGTCGTGATAATCCATAGGATGGTAAAGCGGGAGCTGACGTGCAGTGGAGGCGTCGCGATCGGCACTGAGCCCTTGTTTGTCATCCACAGTCTGTCCTCACGTGGCTGAGACGCCCCGGTGAGTAGTAGGAACATGCTTTCATACCACCGGTGTAGCCGTTAAAGCTCTCCAGAGTTTTCTTCTCCGTCCAGCCTCACAAACTGACATTTTAGGCTGCGTTGCAATTAGCAGGCTTACGCTTGGGCTGGGCCTCCAGGAGGACCATTACCATATGCTAATTTGGCAACTGAGGGCTTGGTGAATTACTTAAGAGACAGAACTACAGTATGCGGACGTTTTATTACTGCTGTGGCAGATGGTTAATGACCTTCAACAATGATAAATATTTTACAATGACCAAATTCTAAAAACTCAAGGCAGGGGTGCTGCAAAATGGCAACAGGAGAGAAATAATTTAACAGCCCTCAGTCAGAAACATAGTGAAGACAAAATAACTGAGGCCATCGGGTCACGTTGCGCTGAAGGCCTGAGACAGTAGCTCTGTCTGAATACTGAAGTGTGCTTTTAATTAAAGGTGTTCGCTGTGTTTGCTGAGACGCGCGTAGACGTACAGCGCGTAGATGTACAGCGCGTAGAACCCTAGTGAAACATCGCCCCTGCTCACACACCGCTGCATCTAGATCGCATCACGTTAATGTGAGCAATGACGTAGAAAAGGCTTATTAGTCATCTTGGATTTCGTAACAAACTGCGTCCTTCATGAAATCGCTGTGATCTATAATCCTTCTGTCATCGTTAGAGCTGCTCTGTAAACATAAATGCATTCATTACTGCTAAGATACATAATATTAGTGGTATTGTTGGCTTCTCTGTTCGAGCTAATGATCGTAGGAGCACAGTGCTCTTACTGTCTGAGTCCCTCTGTTAGGTACAGTACACCCATCACTCCAGCGACTTATCAAATTACCCTTTTAACTTAAGTGCTCGGATGAATTTGCTCAAAAGTGAACTAAACAAATTTCTCGTTTCCTACCATCATATATTTCTAGTTCACTTTTCACATGTGCTCAGAATCACTTCTGCAAATGAACATAGAAGTCATTTAAATAGTTTACATCCAATATATGAAAACACTGTGAGCTTAGAGGCGAAAACATAAATGTCTGCATCGTCTGATCAATCACTTTGAATGTGATATCGCATGGTTACTGCAGACAACACCGAAACATCCTGTAGCTGCTGAATATCAGCTTTCTAGTAAATCTGCTAGTGTTTAGTTCACAGCACTGTGCTACAGCTTTACAGCTGTTGCCACAGCTGTAAAATCTAAGTATAGCTTCAGAAGTTCTGAAAATATACTGCAGCTTCTTTATATTTCTCGCTGACTGCGTATCACAATCATTAGTAATGGGTGCGCCAAGAAAATGTGATTCCAAAAGATTTATGACAATCAAACAGGGAACGGGCCCGAGGAGATTGAGCCATTTCACAGACTGGGGGACAGACATCAGCGTTGCCTTAACTGCAGCCCCTATTTCCACTTCTCATTGCAAGAGAGAATACTGATTTAAGCCATCATCTTCAGACAGGTGCTCTCATAGGCACCATCCATTCCCATTAGGCCTCACTCACACACACCGATCCCACTCGACAAGACAGGTCTAAAAGAAGGCTGCCCCAGAAAAGCTGTGTTAAACTCACTAAAATATATTCAGGCAATAACATCGCTCAGCCTGCCGTAGCATCCACCTTGGCTTTTTGTTCTACTGCGCTCACAGAGAAGAGAATGCAGTTAAAATGATTGGGTTTATTTAAAGCAAAACACTGGCACACATGCTAAAATATGCTTACACATGCACATCTGCACCCAGAGGATAACACATGAAAGCATTATAAACATTTTCTCTCTTGTCTGCTATGGAAATGCGCAAGATAATGTGGCCCTTCAGGAGGAGATGCAAGACAAACGCAACCCAAAGTATCCGGGGGTTTCTGCGGGGTAGAAAAAAATAATAACAAGAATTGATCGGAAAAACAAAAACAGCATTTTCTTGCCTGGTTTTGTTCGTCTCTCATGTCGGCACAAAGTTGTTTGTGGAGTGAAATAAAGCACAGCTTCTCTTCACGCCATTTAAGGCACATCCAGGAGCTGGAAGGCACACATACTCGCACAATCCCATTATATATGACACAAAGCGTGCTAAATGGCCAAGGCCCGGAATTTAATGGTTCATTTGTGCTCAGCGCCCAACGCCTTCTTACTTATGTAGTAGTTCAGAGGAAGCCTCTGTTAGATTGAATGCAATTTGCTCCTTAAGTCTTCGCATATCAATGACAAATGGCTCGACAGTAAATTAGAGCTTTGTTTCATTTCTTCAGGAGTCCGCTCTCATTCCACCCTGAGCCCTGACAGACTGAATGCAGCAGACACATAGTTACTGTATTGTGTGTGTGGGGGGAGCTGCAGGACTTGTCAGGGTGTGACAGTGATTACAGCTGAGGCTGCAGCGATGGGACTCTGCTGCCATCTGCTGGTCAAACTCTGAAGTACATGGTTTATTATTAAGCTAAGAATTTATTAAATAAGTGCATTAGAATCATGGATTGTTAACGTACCACAATATTACGCGACGCAATCAGTACAGTACTTAACCAATCAAATCAGATTAGGAGAAAATGCATGAAACCAAACTAAAGAAATTCAAATGCATGTTCTGAATAAGAAATGTTAAAAGGCCTGTACAGTTAGAAATAAGTAGAAACAGGCTACTTTACTAATCAGTCTCTTTCTAATGCAGCAGAATAAACAGTACAAACCCAAGAGTGATTTGAGGGTTTTTTTCTTAGCCTCTGATGATCACTGTTGTGTGAATATCTCTGTAACAGCGGATAACATGCTCTCCCATGAGAAAACATGGTGTCTGCTATGTGTGTGGAAACACGGCTGGAAGTCTGGTCCCAGGCTGAAATGCGGGGATGATGATGATCTCAGGCACGTGTTTGACTTCCACTAACCCCTAAACCTACAAACATCAAGGAAGAATTAATTATCTCCTTAAAGCAGCCTCGTGTTTTTCAGGTCAGCTTGTCTTTGATGATTTACACATTTTCATTTCCTTTCATGTTGTGGCGCGTCACCTGTTGAGGACGGCGTCTGGGGGATTCTTATAAACCTCTCTCATGTCGGTCAGTGGGAGCAGGACACGTGTCTGTCCTTCACGTTTACATTGTGATTAATGTTGACGCTCACATCCGAATGGTTTTTCTCACAGAGGTCTGTGTTTGTAGTCATTGGTCTCAGGGGGCATGTGGCAGAGAGTATTGCTGCTTTAGAGGCAAACCCGGGGGTTCAGAGCTCACAGCTGATGAAAGCTGGGAGAGCTTTCTGCTGTGTGCATCCTTGTGCACATTATTCCTCCCATGAGGGACAGAATTCCCACACATGACTCCTGCAGAGGAATTCCCTGCTCCCTGCCATGTCACAACACTTGCTCCTCACTTACACAGACGCCCAGTATTAACTCTCAAACAGCAGTACGTGATTTAGTAGCAAATCCATGACTGCTGCTAAACAGAAAAGAACATGTTGCTGTCAATTACAACTCAACCTCAATGTTCCTCTTCTCATGTCAAACCCACATGTTTTCAGTCGACAGTTGCTCAAATAAACAGTACACAATGTTGTTCATTTGTCAGTTCTGTGTGATTTTGTAATGTTTCATAACTTCATAAATTTTAACTGACTATACTCGATTAAGATCCAGATGACTTTGTTGAACGTTATGTACAGTTAATCATATTAATGACATCATGTTCACTTTAAAACGTGAGCGTGAACCCACACACACGTCAGACCTAATGACCACCCTACAACGCTGCTGCATTTGTTTAATAATCTCTACCAGAGTTTTCAGATTCATTTCAGTAACTCTGACATTTTGTAGTTACACTAAGTAAGAGCCGCCCACGCGACTCTGGAATAGATTCACTGGGTTTATAACAAGCAGCCTTCTCTGTGTTTGTAGCTACTTTTTTCTGTCGTTCTCCTTCGTTTGACAGGTGTTGTTTTTTTTCCTGGGGAACAGAGGGCCTAGCACTTCACCTGTGCTAATGACTCACTGCAGCGTTAGACAGCGGTGCTGAGAGCTGGTTGCTACGTGGGCGGGCGCCTCACGCTGGCATCCAGCAGCCTTGAGCGGGTCTTAAACCATTTTAAACGACTGTCGTACAATGTGTGCTGCGGCGTCCTACGTCTCGAACGGCAGCCGGCGTACCATGAAACCGTCATTATGCTGGTTTAACAAGGCACCGCTCCCACCACCTCCGTTCACATCTCCAACACTTTGTCTTGGTTCAAAGATTTTGGGGACGCTTTTCAGTGAGAAGAGCCATGAAAGGATTGCATTAGGTTAAACCCTCCACCGTGAGTGGGAGTGTAGCAGAGACAATCCTGACAGATGGAAGAGAATCAAGCACATTTGTCATTTTAATTGTAGAGGATTATGCAAATTGATATGTATGATAATTAAGAATTAAACAGCCATTAAGTAATCCACATCTTTTATCAATGCTTGCTGCTCTCTCCTGCCCTCCGGCCCCTGGCACAGCTCTTCTGCCCTACTTTGCCCATGTAAAGAGAGAGGACGTCCTGGAGCATCAGTGCTGCTTCATCACTGCTTACGTTTGGCTTGAGGTGAGGTCACCGACCACTTGACGGCTGGTATTGATTAACAGCTAGTCCCTTACCAGAGCAGGTTTCTGGCCTCACGTTAGTGCACAGCAATGAAAGTCTTTAAAATGAAAGTGTCAAATAACCTGGCAGTGAGTCAGAAGCTGGATGAGGGGAGGGAGAAACAACCCGACTGAAACACAAACATAGAACCATGCTCTGGTTCTACTTCAGGGTCTTCAACCA
The DNA here is from genome assembly GCA_030770545.1 of Macropodus opercularis. NCBI lineage: Eukaryota > Metazoa > Chordata > Actinopteri > Anabantiformes > Osphronemidae > Macropodus > Macropodus opercularis. The sequence goes on from CM061105.1 coordinate 7,532,829, forward strand.
GCTGGACCAGTACTTGTTCCCCAGGTGAGACGCTCAAACCATCTCAAGTCATCTGAAACCAGATCTGACCAGATATTGCAGATTTTATTTGACTGAGATTTGTACAATGTCATCCTCATTGTTTGTTACAGGTCATTCACAAAGATGATTAGACGCTGCCCGGCTGAGCAACCAGCCCTGCTCACGGTTCGCTTTCATAAGCGAGGTGAACAAACAATCTTTTCGAACTTTACCTGCAACCCAGAAAAAAGCTGCACTGAGACGTCCCAACACGTGCAGCGGGCAGTGAGCCACAGCAAAGGATCCTCCAGCAAGCGTCACTGGGGGAAAACGGTGGGCATGGAACACCTTCACATGAGGCCACGTATCACGCCTAGTTTAGTTTTCTTATGATCCTCTTTCACCGTCCGTTTCTGAGAAGGACTCAGATTTTCCTACTTGAGCGTTGCCAAGCAGGCCGAGCTCCCAACAGATGCTTTTCCTTGTACTTTGAACAGGCTCGGTCCCAGAATATTCTTCACCTTTACCCTAAAACGTCCCAGTGGCTTAGAGCAAACAAACATGGGCTTACTTTGTAATGGAAAGAAAAAGAACATGATGATACTGGTGAAGTATTGCACTGCTTCATTTCTGCCACGCTGGCTAATGATGAATACAAACTAAATCCTCCTGCTCTTTACGTTCCATTAAGTAGATTATTAATACCGACATCACGGTGTCGGTCATCGCTTTGCCAACTCTTTCTAGTTTATCAGTCTTGTTGGCTCGTGTTTTTCTTGAAAGGAACATGAACCTGTTGGCTTGTGCTGCTAAATTTAATAAGTGATATGACAAATACGGGAAAGACGCCGTGCTCTCATCACGCTGATCTGACATGTCTTCATGTTTACTGGCACCTCATTAACCTTGTGTTCCCGCTCACCCTATTGTCTCATCGGCAGCCATGTTTCACTGTATTATTTCCTATAACACAGCTTTTCCTTCCCTGCTGCTGAATTTCTGACAATGTACCCAATTAGCTGTGCGTCTGCCGCATCCTGTTGGTGCATTACTAGCCTGGCTGTGGGCATATTTGTGTCCCTGCTAGCGAGTTCGAGCTTAATTAGCCTCCTGCAGAGTATTCTTCGTAAAAATGTAACAACCCTTCTTTTTTTTTTCGCTTGTTGCTTCTGTAATAATTCCAAGAAGAAAGAGAAGCTCTGAATCCTGCACCACACGTTTTCCTAATGCGAGAGGAGGCAGCGTGTGTGATTATGGCGGAGGGATTGATAGTAATTAAACTGAGCTGCTTGGAGGATGAATTTGATGAATTTATCAACGTGCTACAGTACGATGTTTTCTCCAGATCACAAACTTGAGCAGCTCGATAGCAGGTGAGTGAACAACACCCATCTCATGCTCATGGTTTAGTAAAAGCCAGCAGGCAGCTACAGAGGCTACAGCGCGGAGGCAGATGGGTGGACGTTGAAGTCCTGCATACGCTGTGCCGTCAATGATATGCCGCTGAAGCTCGGCAGCCCCGTTGCTGCGCCTCCAGATGTTCGGTGGCCAGCTGACATTTGATCATACACAGATAGATCATGTGCATCGCTGGTGGCCACTGGCAGGGCTTCGTAGCTGGGATGCATTAGGTAAGGTCCACCTGCTCTGCCAGATAGGCAGCTGCCTGCATATGCAGATGATGGATTGTCTGTCCACGGACAGATGGTGCCACTCAAACTGCAACCTAAATACTGCAATAAGCAGAGAGAGATGCTGCTCAAAGCCACAGGTTCACCAATAAGTGAGTTAAAGGAAGGTTAAATAAGTTTCTTAAAGGAAGCTTTTGGGTTTAAATGATGCCTCCTACAAGCTTAAAACATCTGAACTTGTGCCTCAGCTGAGTCTTGGAGGGGAGTTTGTGAAAGGGAGGAAGTAGCCTTGATGGAAGTCTTCCAAGGAAACGCTGGGGTCGAGTGGTCTGGGAAATGGATGGACTTTGTGGGAATTCCGCAGCGTGGACTTCCTGTATGTGTAGGACACTTCCAGAAAGCAGCTTCTGAGTGGACGAAACGAAGCAGAGTCAGCCCCCAGTGCGTCAAGATAATGGCTATCACAACATTGTTGAAATTCTGAAATGAACAAGAAAAAAAACACACGGACTGGATTAACTACAGCAGAACTTTGCTGCCTTTACTGTAGAACTTTCGCAGAGTTGACCGTGACTCATCTGTTGAACTGGTCAAGTAATAAACTCCTGCGAATGCAAACGATGCATCTCAGTTTGACTCAGTCAAGGTTTGCCTGCAAAGTAGTTTAGTGTTTACACAGAGTTTGCACTGGAAGCTACGCTGGCAGGAAAAATGTGAAGATGAAGCCACAGAGACAAACTAAATCGGCAGACGTGACAGCATGAAGTGAACATTTCATAGTGTCACGTGTTTTACCATTACTGTGATCATTCTCAACACTGTGCAAGAGTAACACAACACAGCAATAAAGTCAAGTCAAATAATGCAAACCAATAAAAGGACGTCACAGTCTGAAACTGTAAAACGTAAAGTAATGATATGCATTTAGAAGACACTAACAGTGATTATTACTTTTTAATTACGAGCACATTAAGAATCATTCAGATTTCACTAATCATTAATATCAATATGAGGTTACACGCATCCATCGCATCGTGTTAAGACGCTCGAGCATCGTGCTCCTCATCTCAGCTGAGGGTCACAGATGTAGCAAATTATATGTTATTGTACACGTCCTTCATGAGACATCAGGCTTCTTTAACTGAGACCAATGATGAGAAGCGAAACGGGGCCATAGAAATTAAATGTCATGTGCTTGATATGTTCCAGTGTTTTGGACAGAAGCCTGTGACCTAAATGTTAATAATGTTGAGCCGTGCTGTCAAAGCGTGAGCCGTCATGACTCCTTTGAGCCCTTTTCTATGAGCCTAAGAATACTAGCATGTGAGTAACCCAGATCACGGACAAATCAATAACAACAACGCACAAAATGGACACAGTCAAATACTGAAGTTGATCAGGCTTTCAGCGAAATCTGTGTCACTGGCCACAAAAAGGTGGGAGGACATAGGACGTAACCTATTCTGCTGTTAGCTAACACAAACCCTGTGGTGATGTAACTTCAATTAGATCATTGTTTGTGTTATTAGAGAAGAAAATCACACGGTTTGTAAGAATCAGGGTCAGTAGGTAAGATGTGAAACTCACTTATTTTGAATTAAGCAACACTGTGAAGTCAATGAAATAAGCCTCACATTTCATGGGAAATACACCTGATGGATGGTCATACACAGAATGAAGAATAACAAGTATAATGATAACGTAATAATAATCTGAGAACAAGAACCATCATGTATTATTCTGCACGACATTCAGTAGTGACAGTCAAAGAAAACAGGTTTATGTTATTAAATCTCTCTCAGGTTGTTTTATCTCCTAGTTAAGTACAGTGTGTATCTGTGAGCTTCACACATGCCTGCTTCACCAGAGATGGCTTCTACTTCTGGACCCATTGTTGGGCAGTTCTCCTCTTCCTGTGAGGCCCACGTTATGTTTCAGTATGTGGAGCGGAGCAACCAGCGAGAGGAAAGCTATTGTTAGAGGCCGCTGGCAAAGGAAGCAGATTCATCGAGCCCTCTGTCATCCCAGGGCTGTGACTTTCCTGAGACTGAGAAATAACCAAGGAGCGTTTTACCGTCTGTCTGGTCTAAATATAGTCGGGCTGATTCAGAAAACAATAGTTTCTCCGCCATGAGGCTATTTAAAGGCACAATCATTTTTAATTGGTCAATAGTGGCTTTGAAAAAGAAACAGGAAACAGGTCCAGACTGAGGTTGGGGAAGCTCTTACTAAGATGCTTTATGAAATCATTCTCTCCACTAAATATGGAACTAAACATGGGACTATGTGTGGAGTTTAATCGTTCCATGATTCATTAGATAGTTAGATTGTCTTCTGGTTTTTATCATTTGTTTTTTATGGTGTCTCATACTGAACCTTGTAAAATCTGAAAGGAAGGTATTTACGTGTATTCATGGCTGAATTGGCTAAATTGGCTAAATAAAAACAGAAAATAATAATAACATCTATCTATATATATATATACAGTCAAAACCTTGGTGACGCGTGGGAGCGGACCGATGTAAAATCTTGATTTAGTTATGGAAAGGTGTGACATCACATTTTTCCACCTTCTTCAAGTGAGTAAGAATAGAACAAGAAAGACAACACGTATAGAAACCTGTCAGTAAGTAAAACAACCAAAGCTGTTTGAAGTCAGGCAGAAAGTTTCAACCTACTGTAGCTCTTCAATTATGAAACACAGTTTATACATGATATACACATTCTGTATATACCAGGTCCGTTACAGACAGATCACACATTTGGGTATTTTGGAATTTACAATGTGTTTAGTCATTTTGATAAGTGGGATCGATGACCGGAGTCATAAGACTACAGCTCATTTGTGAAAGCAGTGACTGTCAACATGTCCTCACTTCAGGGGATTTTCTGTCCTTGTGAGAATGTCTAGTACTCCTCACATGCATTTAAACGTTACAAGACGTACAAACCCTCAGCATTACACACACAGACACACAATTTCCCATGAATGAGGACAAAGACATTGAAGAGCTGTGAACACATCCAGCCATTGTAACTACCACACTGTGTTCAGAGAAGAAGTAAGGAAGTAGTCTGGAGGAAAATCAGAGTCGAGGAGTCTCCTCGTCCTCCCACGTGTCTCGCTTCATTGGCTGAGAGCCGTGATGTCACAGAGTGGACTACTCTATAAAAAGTGTCTCTCCCACACAGACGGCAGAGTAGCTGAGAGCGAAAGCGTTTACAGGAGGGAAGACGGCTCGGTCACATACTTTACAAATACTTGTGAAAGAGCCTCGAGTGAGCAGGAAAACATCTCATCATGTGCAGAGGACTTGAATCACTGCCAACCACATGCTTGGAGAGGTGAGATCAGCGAGTCGTGTTTACTACGCTACTCCTGCACCTTCAGAATATACAGATTGAACCGACTTTAAACTGCAGACATGCATGTCCAAAGGCCTTTTTAACACTGTCTCTCCTTCCTTTGCAGGGCAAAGGAGGTAAAAGCGTTGTTTGCAAGTTTACTACTGAAGTCAGATCACAGCATCACTGGACAGTCAAAGAAAAGCGATAAACAGAGGTGAGGCACATTCGGGTTCTCCTCTAAACTGTGTCCGGTAAATCCCATTGATACGATGAATGTTTTTTATCGTTTACTAATGATGCTGGTCTGTTTCTGCAGGGTAAACGCTGACGAGCCTCTGAAGTGGAGGGAGTCGTTTGAGAGTCTACTGTCCAGCCAAAGTAAGGACAACCCTGCAGATTAGGCCTGCTGCAGCTGATTCAGTCAGTCCAGATGTTTAGACACGATGGCCAGATGCTAACCAGATGTTCTCTCGCTTCCAGATGGATTGTGCCTGTTCAGAGCGTTCCTGGTCTCCGAGTTCAGTGAGGAAAACATCGCCTTCTACCTGGCCTGTGAGGACTACAGAGCAACTAAGCCCTCAAAGCTATCTGCCAAGGCTAAGAAGATCTATGACGAGTTCATCGGCTCTGACGCACCAAGAGAGGTGAACATGAACTAAATGATAGGACGCATTTTACTCTGCTTACTCTCTGACGTTCCTCCAGAGGTACTGAGAATTCCCCCTCTTCCCCTACAGGTAAATCTGGACCATGTGACCAAAGAAATCACCAACAAGAACATGGAGCAGCCCTCTCAGTTCTGCTTTGACTTGGCCCAGTCTAAAATCTATGCCTTAATGGAGAAGGACTGCTACCCCAGGTTCCTCAAATCCTCCACATACCTGGAGCTCAGCAGCAAGGCCAAGACAGGCTAAAGGACCAGACGCACAGGCCTCGAAGGAGCAGACAGGACGGCATCGCTCGTTAAAGGGCATCATCTTACTGACCCGCGGTGATGACTGGAAAGGTTTCCGATGGAGCGAACAGCTTAATCCGAGGAGTTTCACGCTGGCCCGTGAAGTTGTCTTGGAAAGCAGAGGTTTCACACGGGCCAGAGTCAGAGTCGGACGCTGAAAGAGACACGAAGTCGTCAGAAGAGACAAAGCTGCAGGCTCTCAGAGCGACGCACACGCTGCACATGCAAGAATGTGTGAACACTAAAGTATATAATACAGAGACGGAAGCTAGTTGGCTTCACATGTGAATGTTTATTTATTTTCTATTTATTATCTAAGTTATTTGGATGTTTGCTGTGCAACTGACTGGTATCTGATGTGTGTTTTATCTGTCTGGTACACAGACTGTGAGCGCTGTATGTGAAAATAAGTGCATTTAATAAACGGTCCCGTATTTTCCACACGAACAGTCACTGTTCTGTTTCATGAAAGCCTGACTAAAGATGGGGGAATGTGGGTGCTAACGAATCAGAGGTTCCACTTCACAGCTGGTGACTAAAGCACAAACACGAAGGTGAGGCCAGTTTAACGTGAATAGAATGGAGCTTAAATGTGGATAAACAGACAACACCTTTAATGCAGATTATGACAGGAGAAACTAGTTTGGTTAATTATATACAGTCACAAACAGGAGACGCAATTCAGATGGGTCACGGCAGATGAAAACACAGTATCATTACATGTGGAACAACACCTAACAACTCCTGTGTGTGTGTGTGTGTGGGTGTGTGTGGGTGTGTGTGTGTGTGTGTGTGTGTGTGTGTGTGTGTGGCACATGGCCAGAAAACTGGTTCTTTCTGCTGGGCAACATTGGAGTGTGAGGGTCAGTCGCCATGGAGACCGTAGCCACCTAGCGAGCACCTCCACAGGTTGTTTACTACCTTGGCAGCCACTCACAGTCTGTTAGTCACAGCAGCCTCTGCTCCTTTTTGTAAATCAGTCCTTTCTGTCCTCGTATCCATCATCATCCCCATCCTCCTCCTCACACTCCCACTTTCCTACGCTGCAGCAGATGACCCTCGGTCAAACCCCCGAGGCCCTAAAGACATGAGGGCCTCTGTCACACTTGTGGAAATGGCGAGGGCTATCTGTCCGGTCCTGCCCTCCTCCGCCGCGTCATTTTCACTTTGATGTGAGGTGTAATGAGGCACTTTCTGCGTCTTGCCAAACAGTAGCCGGTTCAGATGAGAGCTCATCGTTGCAGAAAAAACTCCTCTCTGCAGGGAACAGATGGACTCACAGGACGGTTTTTACTCTGTGTGCAGTGCTCTGTTCAGGCAGATGTTCATGATTCATCCGCAGGTTGAGCGTTAAAATGTCAGATCAAACTTCCGAGCAGAAAGAAAGAGGCGTGTAGAGACCTGACGAGGCGCGGCTGCGTGTGAGTGAACAGAAATCGCTCAGACGTCTCCTGCTGTAACGTGACTGGACCATAACGAGGACGTCATCTGGAACATCTTGACCTTCGCAGACAAGTGAAAACACAAATAATCTCAAAGCAACAGAGAGACAGAAAAACTGTCAAACGATTGTATAGTCTGGAGGAAAACTGGTTCACTTTGGTAACGTGGACCAACATAAAGGATCATTTCAAACTGGAAGATTATAGGATTAGTTTCTTGCTGTAGGATGTGTTCGCCAGAGAATACAGGGAATAAAACAACCGCGCTAACCTGCGATTTTATTATGTTATGTGATACAGACACGATAGATGTGAGTTGCTCCTGTGCTTTATTGCACTTTAAAGCAAATGATTAAGCAGTCAGAGCTGGAAGACGTTCCTGGATATTTTGTCCGTAAAGATAATATAGAAAGATAGAAATACTCTACTCTAATACATTTAATAGCACAAAAATACACTTTAATGATGCATCGAGTGTTGTCATGGTGCATATTCAGCATCCAAACTGTGCTTACTGTACATATATGCAGCTAGTTTTAGTGTATTAGATATGTTTATACAGTCAAGACACATTTTTCCTCACGTGATGGACACGTCAGAGCAGCAGAACTAAACTTACTGCTTCATCGTGCTATAATAAAAAGTACAAACCTCGCTTTCCCTTTCAGTAAAACGTTGTGGCTGCACATCTCCTCCCTCGCTCTCCGTCTCCTTCATTTCCTGTCATCAGGATAAAGCTGAAATGTACTAACTGAAGGATAATACAGGCAGAGCTGTGACGTTCTCAGGATTATATAAAATTGCAGTTTTGCTCATTACACAAATTATCATCTGAACAAGTACAAAAACCAATTCAAGGTGTGAAACAGTTGGTCAAAAACAATCTGAATGTTCTCGTGTGGTGGACGTCATTATGAAGAAAACGGGAACATTGGGTTTCATTTCGATATTCTGTTTTCTAAACATGTGGAATCATTACATTTGCGCCATAAACACAGGCAGCGCCGCCACGGGAGAAGCTGCCTGGTGCGTGTGGAAAGCATGAATGAGTGGAAGTGGACGGCTTCAAATGTCAGCAAGGTGGAACCACAGTTTGGAGGTGGAGCTCACTGGCAGAAGTGAGTCAGTCAGCTCGTTTTAAAACACAGCGGTGTAAAAACAAAGAGCTGCAGTCATGGTTACCAGGTTACCAAGGGAACAAACCCAGCAGCGCTAAGTGGTCCCATCCCAGGTTTACCGTAAAATAACTAATTATAACACGAGAACTTTCTTTTTATGTTTTACTTGGTTTAAGAAGTGGAAAAACTTTTTTCTAAATGTAACGTTTTTGGACCCGCTTGTTGGAAATCCCCTCTCAGTACAAAACAGTCAGTTATGGTGTGGAAACTGAGTCTGCAACTCATCTGATGCTGTAATTTCAACATGTGGTCCATATTATTTCATCACCTGATGCCAAATAAAGACAGGATCAAGCTCTGTGCAGCAAGAAATAGTGTTTGCTTTTAGTATACGTTTCTTGGGAAATGATGCAGAGTGAGTTTGCCTGACGCTCCAGTGTGTGTGAACGCTCCTCCTGAGCATTTTGTTTTCCGACTGCAAACTTAAATCTGACCTACGGTGTGAATAGCCATCCTGTTTGTTTGTTTGTTTGTTTGTTGTGTGTGTGTTTTTCCTTGTCCCACAAGAGACCCCGTGCTCAGAGCTTTGTAACTGGTTCTGATGCAAACCTTCACACGGTAAACGCAATTGTCCTTCTCTGCTGCTGTGACGCCACTTTTTAGGACGTGACTGAACTGAGCCCTATAGCTAAACCTGTTGCATCTTGATGTGTTATTGCTTTAAACTCCCAGACAGTGACACATCTTTCTCCATGTGGGCTGAGATCCTGTGCATCCGGAAAACTGTATATCATCATACTACATGGGAAATGCCAGAGGTCAAAGCTCACGGTGAACTACGCTGGTTAGAGCAGTTGAAGGACCTCATGAATGCGCAGTTTGTCCAGACTGATGAATTTCCAAATATTGTGAGAAGAAATGGACGGTGTGGGGCAATAACTGTGCGACTTCCACGGTAGCAGATAATTGGATTTGTGCTCGGCCACTCTGGCAAACACAGCAGGCTGTTTATTGACCTATGAGGAGCAGTGAACGCCTCAGAGCAGTTTAGTTTGACGTTACCGACACTGATTCACGTTTGCTATTGTGTCAAGAGACAGTTGGTGTTTCTGACACCACCACCTTCCTGGAGCAACGGCCAGTGACACCCATCTGTTATTACTGTAATAAAGCTAATAACCTACCTTCACTGTTACTCCTGTACAGATACACAACCGCACAGGTCTGTGATCACATGGCCAGCAAGTAGTCTGTTATGTACACGTGCCCTGGCAGCCGTGTCACCGGTCGTAGCAGTTGGGGCAAGACGGCATCAAGGCTGCATCAGCAGAGAACGGGATGCACCGAGCGAGACATCAAACACTTCAAATAAGGTCGATTTACGGCCTCTAGCACCCGGTGCAGTATTTCTGTTCTGTTCGAGTGTGGCCTGGAACACTTTGTGCCTGGAAAACACTGATTTGACACTTGCTGTCCAAAAAAGAAATGTCTGGGTGGGTTGAGACAGCAGTGAAACACAGAGCTCGACAATCACTCTAGCTGGCACCTGACACAGGTCAACAACTAAAGACAGCAGCACCAGACAAAAAGGAGCAAACTTATTATACTGTATATATAGATCGTCTGTCTGGCATTGTCCCTTCAGCCTGGTTTAGCTGCCATGAACGAAGAGCTCTGCTGCCACCTGCTGGACAGAGACAGTGACTGGCAGCAGATGTAACACTACTAAACACAATCACATCATATCTGTAGATCCTCTTTGCTCCCTTTTGAACCGTCACCATTTTAACTAACTTTCAGTGCATTTTTCTTCCGGCTTGAATATTGTCAATATTTTCACCGTTTCAATCCACGTTGCTACACAGCTAGAGGGGGTCACATCCTCAATGAGGATACAGAGGTGTCCCGTCTCAGCGCCTGCTAACTACAGTGCAGTACAGCCTCAGTCTTCACAGAGCAGTTCAATAAAAAAAGGAACAAATTAAGAAACCAATCTGAACCCGGTGAGGACTCTTAGTTTAAGTGACTGCGACCAACAAAGGCCTAAATGCTATGCCATACTAGCAAATGGGGCATTTATTGGTGTATTTTCTCCTATAAAATCTGAGCAGTAAATGCAACCAAAAGGTTAAGAGGCTGGTTTGCTGAGGTCGTGTCATAAAAGCTAGACGCTGTGACAGCATGTCACTGTGTTAACAGCTTCTGCTGATCCCAGATCTGCAGGTTAATCAGCTGCAGAGTGAAACATGTCAGTTTAATTTGTTAATTGAAACGTCCTGGATTTGCAGTACAATGCATTAATACAGGCTTTTTTTCCCAGCGATCAGTTCATCTCATGGAGCTGTTTCATTCTTGTTCCAGAACCTCACCCCATGTGATGGAGCTCTGGAAGGAAGCAGCTCCAGCCTCGTGGCGACATCCACTAACACCACAGGGAGTCCTTCCATGTGTGGCTCAGCCTCCTCAGCTGTGTGTGCTGTGTCTTTACTATGACTTTATCAGCAGTTACTGCCAATTTCAATCTCCATTATGCAGGAGGGAACCGCGTGCCCTTCAGGGACCCCTGGGGCTCCTGGAATCCGCTGGGAACGGACGTTTGCGTTTATTCTCTGTGCTGCCGCTAGGTGTCGCACAAGCAAACGCCGTGCGAGCGTTCTTCATTAATAACCCGCAGATGAATGACTAACATACTCCCACAGCCTCTGAATATTGATTTCTCTCTCTGGTAAATCACTGGGTGCCGACCGACACCTCGCTGCCTCAAGTGAGAACCGTCATGTGTTGATGTCTTGCGTCATCGCCACCGCGGCTGCAGCTCGTATTGTTTATCCACCGTAGGTCCCGCGAACGCGCCGAGCAGCGACCGGCGCGTCCGCCGCCTCCGTCGGTCCGTGCGCCTCAACCCGGGTGACCTCCGGAGGGACGCGAGCCGCCGCTGAGTGCGAGTCCGTGTGGGAGAGGCTCCGGAGGGGATGCGCATCCCTGCAGCTCCGGCGCTGCCGTGAAACTAGAGTCGGGAGCGAGTCAGCCACCGTGTGAGCGATGCCAGGAGTGACCAAGTACAATTTAGTGGATGACGCGCACGATTTGAGGATCCCCATGCACAACGAGGAGGTGTTCAACCATGGGGTGTGCTTCGAGGCGAAGGTAAGGACCCGCTGCAACAGATAGTTTGTGGCTGACAGGAGTCAATGGACCATGAATGGGCAGCTCTCACGTCAGTGCCAGTGGAACAAACGTGCGTTTATGATTTCTGTCCGTGTGTTTATGGTGTTGAGCGATTTGAACGTAAAACAGACCAATAATTGTTGGAGATGAAACTATTGGATCAGACTTAATGTGCTTTTCTTGTCGTGCATTGTTGTATAATTGAATTGACTGGAGCCTACTTGCAAGTCGATGAACAGACATTGGTGTTTCAGTATCTACACAGCATTTGTATATTTGTCAGCGGAGGTTTTGGCTTCTGTAATTAATGACCTGCCTACAGGGGCAAAAATGAGCAAAGCAGCTCCTGCAACCGCGCTGCTGTGAGCCCAGCTCTTCCTAAACTGTGACGCTCATCACCTCTACTCTGATATATCGCAACCTTTCTGTCACATTTACAGTACATTGGCAGTCTGGAGGTGGGACGCCCCGGCAGTCGAATGGAGATAGTGGCTGCCATGAGGAGAATCAGAGTAAGACCCTCATATCCCTGAAGCAAGCACTGAACCTGACCCCTGTGGTGATTGCAGTCCAAACACTCCAACACTGACCCGGATGCTGGTGAATGTGTTAAGCCTCACCTTGTGCGTGGTGCTCAGAGAGTCCTCACTCCTCTCAGCATCCTCTTTACAGATAAACCACGAGTCGGCGCAAAATGTGTTTCCGATGTTTTATGACTGGGGGGGAGATGCTGAGCGCAGGTTTATACGCGGTGCCGTTAGAAAAGCTAACACTGCTCCAGTCTTCTATTTATACCAGGCAAGGTCACTGGTCCCGTCGTCACACATCACTGCGGTTTAACAGAAGCACTGAGGGGAGAGGATTTAGCTGCTTGTCAGCTGTTAAATCTAATCTAACAACCAAGTTATCATGTCACTCAGAGATGCATCCCCAGTGACACCCAGGAAGGACTTAATCCTGATCCCTGGAGTAGAGAGCAGCATAAGGGCCATTTGATTGTACTGGCAAAGATTTAGTGCTGCTGTGGGTTTGACCTACAGTACGTTTATCACTATTTAACAATACACTAGGAGAAATAACGGAAAGGATGAAGTGACAAGATGATTACTACAGATAACACTAAGCCCTGTGATGGCACGTTAACAGAGCGAACGCACCCTTCCAGTCCTGGGTTAGAGATGAGACTATCGGCGGGTTGATCTGTGGAGCATTAGTAGACCTGGTTGGCCTGAGATGCTGAGGCTGATGCACCACTTCATTGCTCTTCGAGGATGGATGGGCCTCTTCTTTCAGTTTGACCTGGCCTGGATAACACCACTAACGGGGTTGTGCCCTTCACCCGAGGGACAGAAACGTCTATGCAGCAGTTAGATGAAATAAGAGAATATGACGAGGAAGACGAAGGCCTTTCCCCTGAATGACACACAGGCTGATTCATTAGGGCTGAAGTCTGCAGATGCTGTGTAACAGGTGATGTAGGTAAAAACAACCTTTTTTAAGAGTCACTCCAATTACTGCGAATACAAGGCAGAACTGGGTTGTTATTTTTATTCACAGTTCAAGAGATTTTTCAACTTCGTCATGCAGAGCGAGCGACGGTTCGTTTTCTGAGCGCTGGTGGTTTCACAGAACTTCATCTGATCAATTAATCATCAGATGTTGGACTCTGAGCTTTCAAAGTAAGCCCTGTTACTCCACCAAACGTCTCACATTTCTTAGATCTCTGGGTCCTGATTCAGAGTCTGCGCCTGCAGTGGAGGCACAGGGTACAGGCTCTAGCTTTAATAATGGAGGGGGATGAAAGTGTCCCACACACGTCTGCCTCCCTCTGGGAAATCTGCCTTTGAAAACTTAAACAGCTCCCAGAAGCAGAAACTGACAGTTTCTCAATGTTTGCTCAATCTCAGATTTACCCCCGAGAGGATGATAGTCAAAAATATCTTTCCCGTCTGTGTGATCGCTCTCTTCCAAAATATTATTTAACTTGCATTAGGAGAAACATCACCAAGCATAACAACCGTTTGGTTTAATTGAATTGCTGCGTTTCTGTTGTCAAGTTGACGCGAGTGTTTTTCATCCACAGTATGAATTCAAGCTGAAGAACATAAAGAAGAAGAAGGTCAACATCGTCATATCCACGGACTGCGTCAAAGTGATTTTGCGCAAAAAGAAGAAGGTCAGTCTTACATGTCGTCGGCGGGTGAGCACATCTTCAGTCATTTCCTTTGCAGCTGTCAAACCGTGTGTGTTGCGTTGATACAGAGGAGAGGCTGGTCGTGGGACGATAGCACCGTGCTGGTGACGCAGGATCCCATCTACAGGTAGGCACTGAGCGGCTACGCGGCTCGGCTGGCACTTGATGAAATGCTCTGACGTGGTCGTGTTGTCTCGCCTCAACAGGATTTTTTACGTCTCACACGATGCTCAGGACCTGAAGATTTTCAGTTACATCGCGAGAGAGGGACAGAGCAACGTGTTCCGCTGCAATGTCTTTAAATCCAAGCGGAAGGTAGGAAAATGTTTAAATGGCCACAAATGAGAATAACGTTTTGTTATTCTGTGCCATAAAAACATGCCATTGTCCAAAACACATGAAAACCTTTGAGTAACACTGATTCTTCGATGGATGTGACTGCAGAGCCACAGGACAGGAAGCTGTAAAGCAAGCATGTTGTTGGTTTAGGACTTTTTGGGGATTTAGTTGATTTCAGCAGAGAAAAGCTCTGCTTTATATTTATTTGGGCTGCAGGTATTCATGGGTAATATCAGTCAATCCTAGCTTTTCATGTTCAGCTCCGTGCCTTCGCTTAGCTTCTAGCCGTGAGATATGTGATTGTCATCTCCCTCAGGTGTGTTGAAATGACAGCGTGCTCTTCTCCGCACACTGTATCTGCATGTGAAGCCATTTCTTCCTCCATGACAAAGGCAGAGATGCAGTGAGGTTGCCTCCCATCCCTTCACCATGGATACCAGGCAGCGACTCGGTGAAGCTGAATGCTAATCATCGTGATGGAGAGACAAAAGATGAGGGGCTTTTTCAGTCAGCCCTTAAAGACATTTTCCCCACCGCTGAATGAAAAACACCCACCGCATTGTCAGGGACGCGGCCAGTGGCGTCTCACTGCCTCCCACTGGCTGCGGAGTCTTATCTGGCTGCTGCAGACCAGGCGTGCGAGAGTAGATGGACCAGCAGATAAGGGGAGATATGATTTATTTTCATGGCGGCCCACCGGGCCTTAGACGTCGGCTCCACACATCATCAGAGCCTTTTGTGTTCGGCCTTGGAAGGACCAGCGTTTTCACTCCATAATTTAAAAACAAAATTGAATTCTGTATCGATGGAGCAAAATCTCCCCAAGTCTTTTTCCGAGTCATTTTTTTGCCATTTTCACTTGATTGAACCACTTTCAAGCTCGACTTACCTTGACATATTGACTGCAGGGTGATCCTCTCCCTTCTTTTCTGCCATTCAATGTAAAAAAACAAAAACTAACTCACCTCTAGTGATACTTACAAAGAGCACAGTGGATGAAGATTCACTCCAGTGCTGCCAGGGGCAAAAGAAGCGTTGAAATGAATCAAGGATGTACTGGTGATTTCTGCAAAACATCTTTATGAGTCCAATATCAAATTCAAGCTTTTAAATTAGCCGTATCTGAGTAACTGCCTCAAAGCTTAAACCAGTGATGTCCAGTCAGTTTTACTGCCCAGGACAAAGAAAAGCAATAAATAAATCACTTATCAGTGGCTATGATAAAGATTCAGCGACGTCTGTCCAAATCGTAGCTTGTTTTTTAGTTATTTGACATTAATCAGCGCCTTGGTGATAAATTGACGGTGCTGAGATGCCTTTTGTTGCCTGTTGTCTGCCTAACAGCAGACTTTACTTTCACTCTGACAGCTGCATATACGCAGAACAGGTAGACGATGACAAGCCACTGAGGTGCCGCGCTCGTAATTTCGTCTGCCCTTAATTAAGTCTCCTGTGTTTCTCATGTTGTCCTTTCTCTTTCCTGCTACTGTGTCTATGTTTTGTGTTTTGCTGTTCGGTCCTCTGTCTCTCCTGATCGGGTCCTCTGTCGTCTCGTTTTCTCTACCACGGCGCGTCTTCTTTTTTGCGTCCTCGCTCGCCTTCTCACAAACCCAGCGAACACACGCGCCTCTCCTCTGTGTGCTTCCTCGTAGTCTCAGGCCATGAGGATCGTGCGGACGGTAGGCCAGGCGTTTGACGTGTGCCACCAGCTGACCCTGCAGCAGAAAAGCGACGACCAGGAGGAGGAAGGGAAGGTCGAGGAGTCTGAGGCAGCACCAGGTGACTCACACCTCCACACACACTTATCCAGTGCCCTCCCTGCTCCTGTTCTCCATCTGTCACACACACACACAAACAGACTCACTGTCCTTTTATCTCACAGCCACATAGTGTATAAACTCCCTGGGACTGCTCTTCCTCCCTCCCTCACAAAAACAAAAACCCAGAGGGGCTGCAGAAATAAACAGTGGTGGCGCACACCTCTCTGAGGGAAAATGTCATTATCCACTGCAAATAGTTCCCTCAGCAGCTCGCCGCTGCAGCTGCAGATTGGTTTGTGTGGTGCGAGCCATTGATCAAAGACTTCACTTGTGTGGGCTTCTGCCAGCTCTTTGCCCACTTCTGCAGCTGCTGCCACGGCCTCTAGAAAGGCTGTAAACTATGCGCCCTCACCCCCGTGTATGCATCTGGTCTCTCTGCAGCAAAGAAGCGATTTGCACTGTCAGAAGAGACGGACCCGGAGGCCTCCACGGAGGAGAGCATCGAATGCGTCTCTTCATCAGACCTGGAGAGGAACAGAAAGGACGAGGCTGTGGGCAACGATAGGAAGGTAAAGAAAACAAAACCAAAGCAGCTAAAACTGAAGAGTAAAAACTTTTAATGACCAAACATGTCACAAACAAGTTCTGTTAATGAGTCCAGGCCAGTGATCTGATTTGCTCGGTACATGATGTACTGTACATCCTCAGAGGCTCATCTCCTCTGTGTCTAAATGCTTGATGTAAAATTTAAAATGTTTAGTTCATGAATAATTCTGGGAGGTTCACACACGCAACATGAAACGCCGAGCGCAGATCAGAAGACGCCACTGGGCGTCTTTGAGGGCGGGTTTGTCGGCGTCTCCAATCTGGACGAGTTGGCACGTTACTGATGAAAAGGGTTTGTAGAGCTGCTCCTCTAATCGTGTGATGTCAGGCAGCGACTTTCTGCTCAGAAATTGATCGGCTCGTTTTCCTCCAATCTCTGAGCTTCGTTACTGAAGAGAGAAACTGCTGTTTGTTCTTGTGAGGAGCCAATTAGTCGGGATCCAATGAATATTACATCTAATTGCGTTGAAAACAAGTAAATTGTCTGTTTGTTTTTCTTTGCCTAAAGCTGCTCAGCTATTGAAGCAGCTTCACATCACGTTTTGAAGCGAACTGCAAGCTGCGTGAATGTCCGTCACTTCACTGAAACAAGGCCCCAGAGGAATCTTATTGTTGCTAAATGAGGCAGCGCTTTTCTGACACTTATATTCGTATCATTATCAATTTATCATTATTGTATTTCCCGCTGCCACCCGCGGTGTTAATTCATGACATTTCCTCTCTCGGCTCGTACAGCGGCAGCAGAAAACGGTCTAAAATGCTGGAATGTCAGTAAATGTCGTGCTTTGGTGTCAGGCCCTTGCAATCAAAGACCAATCTGGTCTTTCGACACACATCTGCGCCAGTAGGTCAAGTGGAAATCTACCAGCAGCGCAGCATCAGCCCTCCGTGTTTCCTTCCTTGACATGGTAGATGCACGGCAGCTCTGATCTCTTACCCGCTCTCGTCTCCAAAGCTTCCTTCCACACAGCCAGCCAGCGGTGAGGATATCTGCTAGTTTAAATCTGTGTGTGGGTTTTCTGTCAGGATTAAAGGAGATGGGCTTGTTGTTGCCAGCGCAGCACTTCGTTGACGTTTCTTCCCTCAGGAGATCACACCTGAGTGTAGCTGTCAGATTTTTGGAAACTTTTCACATTGTTTTCTTTTCACTTCTTCATCATCATTCACTCTTACTGGAAAGTGCACTTTTTTATGGACTTATGACAAATGGCTTCGGAACCTGTTACAAGCACTGAAGTCTGCTTTGCTCTCCTTCGTGCTGTAGGTGTCCAGTGACCCATCCCTTCTGCTGAGCTCTCCTGTCGTTGGAGCCTCTGTGTTGGCTCAGTCGGCAGCAGAGGGCCCCTGTTCTGCAGAGCACCAGGTCCAGCTCCTTCAGAAACAGCTGCAGCAGCAGGAGCAGCAGGCGCTGGCAGCTGCAGCACAGGTACCAAGACAGTGGACTGTGTTCTGTCACGGCTGAGACTGTGAGCCTCTGGGTGACATCTGTCATCCTTAGAGATAAGCTGGTCAGATGATGGATGCTTGCTAAAACCGTGTATGTGCAGGGAACATGCAGAAATGTTATGACTTTTGTTGGTATGATGTGATTGTACATGCTGTCGTTCTTTAATTCTGAAGTCAAGCCTGACTTTGGTTTCATTAGTAGTTTGTTAATTGACCGACAGCTGCTTT
Source organism: Macropodus opercularis (assembly GCA_030770545.1). NCBI lineage: Eukaryota > Metazoa > Chordata > Actinopteri > Anabantiformes > Osphronemidae > Macropodus > Macropodus opercularis. The sequence continues at coordinate 7,551,064 of CM061105.1, forward strand.
CGACCATTCCCTGACTCTCCCTGTTGACTGGGTATGTGTAGATCCCACCCTGGGCTGTAGGACCCTCTAAACATTAATGTATGATTGAAATTCTGATGAGCGTGTAGAAATGTCCTCTAAGTAAGATAAGATTGGAAACTGTAATTGCTTGAAATGAAACTTTCCAAGCACATAATGAAACACAAATCTGGCATAATAGGATGATGCACTTCTTCCATTTTTAGTCAGCGGTGTGTTAAATGATGTCTCAAGATTTTTTGGGGTGTGAAATTGTTACAGTATTTATTATTATTAATATGTTATTATTGTAATATCTTACATACATTATGAAGAGCTTAGCATAAATATTAACAAACTACATTGGCCTGAGCCAATTTCACTAATATGTCGTTTAGGAGTTGCTGGTAGGTTACATGTGGAATAATTTAAAATTACTCTAAACCACTAAACAGTAAGATTTATTTAGTGAATCTTTATAAAACATTTCAAATAGAAGTAGTAATCAAACGTCAGTGTGTCTGCTTCCAGGTGGGCTCAGACTAGCGTCTCACGGTTTGACGTCTGCTGTGTTCAGGTGCATGTGCTCCAGGACCAGCTGACGGTGGAGGTGTGTGCGAGGACCGAAGCCCAAGCCAGGGTCCAGAAGCTGCTGCAGCAGAACACGGACCTGCTGCAGCACATCTCCCTGCTGGTCAAACAGATCCAGGAACTGGAGCTCAAAGCAGCCGGACAGTTAACATCCAGTGAGTGGACATGACCTTTGCTCTTGTTTTATTTGTGCAGCTGCCTTGACTCTTTCTCCATCCAGCTCTTTTCCGTCTTAGGCCTTTTTCTTGCTGTCTTTACGGCTCCTTTTCTCATCTACTTCTGGTGTGCAATTAATTATGGTGTGGCAGCCTTCTCAGAGGACTCAGTGCTGCTCTCTGCTCTCCCCTCCCTACATTTAGCCTGTGGCAACGTGCTGCTGAATAGTGATAAATTATCAAATCCTCAGCAAGACTTCATTCCACTCTACGTACATTAATCTCGTGTGCTCTGCTCAGACCATACAGTATGTTTCCGTTTACATGTTTTGTTTTGTTTTTTTCTTCAGTGGGCTCTCAGGACAGTCTTCTCGAGATCACTTTCCGTGCCAAGCCCCCCAGTGCGTTCTGTGAGCCTCTTACCCCTTCCTCCTCCACTGGCCCCTTAGCAGCCCAGTCCCAGCTCCAGATTAGTGACAGTGCCTGGGTGTCCGCCCTCCCTGGGCCCTGCTCTCCAGGCACCGCGGGTGCTAGCACCAGTCCCCTGGGGCTCAGCGGCAGTGGAGTTCGGCTCGAGTGCTTCCGTTTCTCCTCCCGGGGGCTCGACAACCAGGAGCGGGGCCAGGACACGGGGGAGTCCCCCAGCGACGGAGCCCCGGATGAGAGCTCGCTCTTAGGCGAGCAGGTTTTAGGAGCTTTGGAGCTGCTTCGGTTTAGGGAGTCAGGGATCGGATCAGAATATGAATCCAACACAGATGAGAGCGATGATCGGGACAGCTGGGGTCACGGGGAGGGCGTTGGGGCTGACGGTGCAGCCCGGCTCTTGAACGTGCTTAACGTGGAGAGCCTGTCAGACTGTTTAGGGGATGAGATGGCCGTGTAGTGGTGCTGCTCAAGCTGCACCACGCAGCACAAAATGTATAGTGACATTAGTGAATCATTTTCTTAAATGTATTTGTGGCCGGTACTAAACAGAGAACTCACCAATGTTCTGGCCAAAGGTTGAAATTCCGCAGCTTTCAGTTTTGTCCTTTGCACTGATAACGTTTGCCAGTATCATCAGAACTACAGGTTTTTGGTAATGAGTCAAATTAAAATCCTGACCTGTGAGCAAATGTCCAACTACTCCTTGATAATGTTATTATCCATTAAACCTTCACAGCCACTGTACATGACTTGACCTTGTTGTGTGTCATCCCGTCAGTCGAATGAGTCTTGGACCTGATGTACATTCAGAGAATAGGTTCCACTGCTGCTCGCTGGCCTCCTCACACTGTGGCTTTTTGTGTGTTTATGAATTTGTGGCACATTGATCGGTGGCCGTCTGTACATAAGAACACATTTCAAAGTGTGTAAATTAAAGCCTTGCTGTTCTTGGTTAAATAATTAGCATGTTTTCTTTAGCTGACTCTATTTAATGAATTTCTTTAATGCATAACATATTTGACTAATACATTTATGCATCCCACATAATTGAACACTAGGATTAGACGAGCGGTGCATGTCTCAGAGGGAAACCCCTTGTGCAGGTGCGTTTGCAGCCTTGTCTCTGCGGTTTAAGTATTTTTTATGAATGCCGTACTGCGGCAGCCATAAACCGCTGCATCACTGTTGCTCCAGCCTTCAGCGAACGCGCATGAAAAGTCCTTAAGCACCAATTCAGAATTGGACGGAAGTGTACAGGAAGCTTCAGGTCCTTTTATTGCCCTGGCCAACTGTCACACCAGCTCCGTCACTCTGGCTATGAGCCAGCTTTGAATCGCTGAATTAAGGAACTGAGTCTTTGAGCGCTTTCCAAAATCAATTAATCTCTTCCAGGCCCGACATCCTCCCTCAGCATCGCTCACCGTCCTTTTCTCTCCTGCTTGTCACCTGAACGATGCTCTGTTTCACCCGCACTCTGTCTACGTCCAGCTCTCCCTATAACTATGTCAGTCTGCGGTTTTCATCTCCAAGGTTGTTTCTGTTCACATAAAGAATATGAAAAATGAAATTGCGCTTACGTCAGTGTTTTCTCTTCTGGAATTAAATGCCCTGTCTGTAATGTCAGCCTGGCAGTGACCTTTTCGAAGTGTTTTCCTCGCCCGTGTCTTTAACTGCTTGAGTGGAAGGTTTTCTGTGAGGGTGCTAGCTTTCTGTTATCATTAGAGATGCGCCAGCTGTGGTCATTAAATGGGGTCAGCTCCCATTAAGCCTGCTGTGTGCGCAGCTGAAGCAGCAGCTTGATAAAATGCTGCAGATAAGATGGAAAATATGAATAACATCAGCCATTACCCACCCACATCCAGACACAACACCCTGCAGCTCCACTAGTGCTGCTGCTGACACAGATAGTGGGTGGCCTTCAGGATAAAGCCTCTAATTTTCATTTGCTTGATTATACAGTCTCCCCTGTCACTCACTGCTCTCACGAATCCTTTTGGACAAGAGCAGAATATCAAGGCCGTGAGCACAGACTCAGTCGGACCCGTGGTCCAGCAGCCACATTTCTCCTTCGTTTGAAAACCAGCACAATAACAGTTCACAAATATACTGAACAACCGAGGTTACTGACGAACGGTAAAAATGAGGAGCAGAGCTGTGATGGGGATGGAAATGAATCACTTTCACGCACTACCTCGAACGCTCAAGCGGTAAAAGATGCGCTGAATTGTTTTTGTCTATCATTGTGTGTGTGAAGGTTTGCACACGCTTGGACGAATAATAATCTTTGCTTGTGAGGGAAAGTCAAGATGTTCCTCCTCAAAAAAGTTACAGAGAGGGAAGTCGAGAGGAGATTTGTACGACAGAGGACACTTTCAGATACACCTGCACGTCTGCAGGGCACAAAGGTGTCGCACCAAGACCCGCGTGGCACAGACGTGAAGAGATCGATATGTTCACGTTCAAAGTGGAATAACCTGTGGCTGTGTGGGGCGGGGGGGGGCTTTATTCCTCCACCTTCCTCTCAGCTGTGTCGCTACACTGCCCATTACTCATTACTCCAGTGAAACGAGCCCTGTTTGGATGGCGTTCACGCTCTCCCCTGACGTCCCTGCGCATCACGTGACCGCAGGCTTTGATGACTCACGAACCTCCTTCTCGTGCCTCATTTAGGGAGAGCGAGGCTATGGCGCCATTAACAGCTAACAACAATGTTAAACCTTTTTAACAGAGCTGTTATTGGTTAGTGAGAACTATCATTTTATGTTTAGACCATTTGAAGGCTGCAGATCGACGTCTGGACGAGGTTACAAATCCTGCATCTTGGTCGCTGCTCACACTGGTCATGAAGACGCAGCTTCCTCTGGTCCTTCCAGTCTTTGTGCAACAAATGTATCTGAGTGTGTATCTGTGTAAGCTGCCTGTGTTGCTAAATAAAGACTATTTCTTACTCATTTTATTGTGGAATTTTCTGTTATTTGTCTGGGCAGCAGCTTTCCGTGTAGTTTCAGTGGTAAGGGGGATTTAGCCACTAACAGCTGCCGCCTCTCGGTCCGAAGCACCGCTAACCCGGCGCCTTCCTGTTTCTCCAGGTGCTCAACTTTCCTCCCACAGTCCAAAGACATGCAGGTAGTGTTGAATGTGTTTGAAGAGGAGTGTGTGGTCTCAGATGTACAGCAGCAACTGAAACATATAACTTGGATTTTCTCCGTCTCACCTCCAGTTATTATATTTGCATTCTGTTTGATTTTCATACATAACATCCTGAAGCCTGAAACTGAAAAAAGCTTCTTCCAAGCTTCTGTAAAAAGTATTCATATAGTAACTTTGTGTTCTTTTGTTTTTCATTTTATATTTGATTTTAGACATGACAGAGTTTCACTTTAAGGTTCTGTTCTGCAGGAAAATGAACTCCACCCGGTTCTTGTCAGTAGGTCTTGGTGGCGGTTGCTCTGCTCCTCTCAGCTGCTCCTGTGAGCCATAATTGAAACCATTTGTGGATCAGGTGGAATTCTGGGATTTTGGCCTCATCTCAAAAGCCCTGAACGTGTTATTTAGTTTCTTTCCTCCAACCAGTTAGACTGTTACATCAGCTCTCTCTCTCCCTCTGTCTCTCTCTCTCTCTCTTACTCCTTCTCGTGGCTGTTCTCTCTCTTTTTTCCCCGTCATACCGAGGAAGAGGTCAGCGTCTTGCAGAGCTGAATGCATCAAATCACAGCAAATGTGGAATATTCCCTGTGACAGATGGTGTCATAATAACAGGAACGGACCCTAAAGTAAGTCAAATCCTCATCTTTCTTACGTCACCTTTAACCAACATCCAAGTTTACTTGACTTACTACCAGTTCAATACTTTTAGTCTAAATATATAGACTTAATTATACACAATTGCCTTAGGAAGTGAGAATAAGTGCAGTTTCTAAACAGCGGTCTGGGTTTTCAGGTTTGAGATTTTTGCCGCTTCCCAGCACTTGGTAAATAAAAGCAGCTACTGTGGTGGGAGAGAGCAGGACGTACAAGCCGTCACAAGGAGGACAGTGTCTGGCCCCAAAGCCTGGATCTCAACAGAAGGATCGTATGCTTTTCTATTTAACTACATAAACATCTACTGTATATTTTTTTCTTGTTTGACCTATTTATTAATTACTGTGTTACGGTTGTAACCGTCCGACATTTAACACAGGACCTTTGGATTATTCACTTTAAAGGATCTGTTGATCTGCCCAACTAATTTGCTACATCCTTGAAACACGTAGGTGTCAGAGAAAAGAGATGGAGGTGAAGGAGGTTAAACTGGTCGCCCATCACGTCGTCGTCATCCTACTGGCTGCAAGTGTACGAACACAAGTCAACCCAGGTACGTTTGTACTCAGGCCCCTGATCCACCAGTGCTTCTTGGTTTATTTCACCTTATAGCATGTGTGAGCCACTCCATGTGGATATGCCATATAGAAGCTTAAAATACCTGCCTTGTTTCCCTGAGGTTCACGCATGTTGACAGCAGGGCATAGGAGAGCGGTCTCGGGTGGGTGGGCTTAGAACGCAAGAATGTAATGTGTGCGTTTATGTGTGCCGCTGCCCATGTGGTTCACCTTCGGTCAGACAGCAAATATGTCCAGAACAAACTGAGCTTTCAGAAGCAGGAGGGTGTTCAAGTAAAAAAACTCTGTAGGTGTAGCTGTAGGTAACACACACGCACACACACGCTCAACTCACTACTTTCCCTCTTCAAATATTTTCACAGTAAAAGACTCATTTGTTGTTGCTGTTTTCCCAAACTGCATGTCAGGGAGTTCAGTGGGTAGGTGAGGAAAACACAGGCATCCCTTGATTACCAGGCAGAGATGTGACCTGCTGGTAGATGCCACATGCAGCTGTAAAGTAAAGTAACTACAACATTGATAGTGTTACTGTCAAACGTACTTGACAAACACTTTTCTGATGCGACTTTGTTAGAAGTGATGAAAAGGGCTGGAAAATAAAAAGCGTCGGGGTCTGAAGTCACTCCCACCTCGTTTAGTTTAGACTGGCACCAACACAATGATGCAGCTGTTTGCCTGCAGAGGGCTGGGACGAAGGGACCGGCCATGACCACTCCACTAAATCCGTGAAAACACAAGCCACGCGGCGGTGTGCAGCTCCCACACTCACATGAAAACTGGGGTGTCTTTGATGTGTTTGCAGAAATGTGCCGTTACCCTCTCGGGATGACCGGTGGGCAGATTCAAGATGAGGACATCTCGGCCTCCAGTCAGTATTCTGAGTCAACTGCTGCGAGATTTGGAAGGTTTGACGATACATTGAATTTCTTCCATTTTCATGAAATTAGTTTACTTTACTTTCATATGCTCATTCCAAACTATCACCACTTTACAGAGATGAAGGGAGGTTAGCTTTGCTCAGACTCATCAATTAGCTTCATGCTGAATAATTAAAGTGCCATTTTACAATATGACCCATGCAAATATGAATATATGAACACAGAGAGGATCGTGCTTTCATTACTCCTTCCTCCCTTTGTGCTCCTCATCCCTCCCATTCTCATCCCTTCCCTCCTGTCCTTCCCTGTCTCCTCTGTTCTTCAGGCTGGACTTTGACAACGGAGACGGTGATGGGGCCTGGTGTCCTGGCATGACGTCAGAGGCGGACGGGCTGAAGGAGTACCTCCAGGTGGACCTGCGCTCCCTGCACTTCATCACGCTGGTGGGCACCCAAGGCCGCCACGCCGATGGAATGGGTAACGAGTTCGCCCAGCGTTACAGGATCAAGTACAGCCGCGATGGCAGCAACTGGGTGGCCTGGCATGACAGGAAGGGACGGCAGGTGAGAAGTGTTCTCCCACGTATGACGAGTTTTGGCCTGCAAATTTGTTGCGTTGCTGGAAATGGAAGAGTTTCCCTCATATGTTTGGGTAACATGTCACACTGCACTTTTAAATTTGTTACTTCAAATCTTTTTAAAATATTAAACATCTAAATGACACATGCATGGCTCATATTTGGCTTAAATGACACTTAGTCTCACAATACTTAGTATGACATCATATTCAATATGTCCAAGATACTGAAGTAAATCTTTATTCTAAGTATTTACTCCACCTCTGCTGCAAGATGCCAGGAATAACAATTACAAGATAAGATCACCGGAGAAAAGCAGACATTGAAAATGTCAGGGTTTGACAGCTGACGTTATCACGTGAATAATTGATTGGACTGCAAAAACAACCTGTTTATTTACATGTGATTTGTCTCCCTGACATGTTTCTCACACTCGTTCATGCTCTTGTATTTCCTCTGTCAGGTCATCGAGGGGAACAGGAACGCGTACGAAGCGGTGCTGAAGGATCTGGAGCCTCCCTTCATAGCTCGTTTTGTTCGCTTTGTGCCCCTGACTGACCACTCCATGATTGTTTGTATGAGAGTGGAGCTCTATGGCTGCGAATGGTTGGGTTAGTCATCCCGCTCCGTTTTTCACAGTGCAGCATCTTCTCATCAGGTTCGCCACAGTGAATGTAGAAGACAATTCACTGGCAGACAGGTCTACAAACAAGAAGCAGACGTAGGAAAGGCCTGACATTGCATCATGAGGCAGGAAGTTCAGCATTTGGTCACGTCCATGGGGTCCAAAGTTCAGGCAGTCACAAAGGATTTAGTCCAAGAATCAAAAGCAACCCTTATGTTAGTAATTCAATTAGTTTGTGCCTATTTATGAGCCACGTGTCCCACGTCATAGATTTATCAAAGACAATATATTGAAGCTCATCTCACATTTTGAGTGGCCTGTTTCAAATTCTATATGAAGGAACCTATCTGCATTATTTGGGGGATTTTGTCCTGTTGGAAAGCTTCAGCATCAGTGTCTTCTGTCGTAATCTGTCCACTTAGATGGCCTGACGTCCTACAGCATACCAGGTGGACACCAGATGATCTACAGGGGGCGTGATGTTTACTTTAATGACTCTGTGTACGACGGAGCGTCAGGCGAAAGGTCTGGATTTCTGCTCTGACCTGTACAGAGCTTTCACACTTATGGCGTGTCACGATTTTGCTCACTTGCTTGAGAGTGTGACTGGTTTGTTCCAATCTAGTCTTTTCACCCTTCCCTCCACCAGACTGACACGGGGCCTCGGCCAGTTGACGGATGGCACCTGGGGTCTGGATGATTTCCTCCACAGCCAAACCTATGGCGTGTGGCCAGGCTACGACTACGTGGGCTGGAACAACAAGAGCTTCCCCAAAGGTTACGTGGAGATGATCTTTGAGTTTGACCGCGTCCGAAACTTCACTTCCATGAAGGCAAGAAAACGTTTTGGATAATTCATCGAGCTGCCTTAAAGTAAAAAGCGGTACTGTTCAAAAATTGCTGAGCCAACACTAAACTGGAAAGAGCAGTGCCAAGCTGGGCAGGCACTCATCCGTTATAGCCACTGCAAGTTTTATTGGGACATGAAATGTATAAAAAACAGCCTTGCTGTGTGAAAAGTGCATTTTCTGTATAATTTGCCCATTTGTCATGTTAGAACATAATGTTGTTTTAGCCTTTTTACATTAACTACCAAATAAAAAGACACAACAAGAAAACAGATTGAAAACGTGTTTTTTTAAGCGATTTCTTGATTAACCTTCAGGTTTACTGCAATAACATGTACAGCCGGGGGGTGAGGATGTTCAGACAGGCCACCTGTTACCTCCGCTCAGGACCAGACTGGGAGGCCGACCCAGTGATTTTCCGGCCCAGTGTGGACCACGTGAGTCAAATTGCCCGTTTTGTCACCGTGCCTCTGGGGGATCGCACAGCCAGCTCCATCAAATGCCGTTTCCACTTCAGTGACCTTTGGATGCTGTTCAGTGAGGTGGCCTTCCAGTCAGGTAAAAACGATCAGGTGTGGCTGTCGTCGTCCAGACAGAATCTTATTAGAGGTTTGGGTTTGATCATTTGATGCTTCAGTGTCCTTCAGCTACCGTCTTTACTGTTTTTCTCATTTTTTCCTTCACTAACAGGTTCAGCAGTGTACAATACCTCTCGCAATAAAGGACACCCCACAAGCCTGCTACCAGGTCAGTGGTTAAACCCTTTGTGTGTGTCTCTACTGGCTTCAGATTTAATGAAGGGAAAAACATTTCTGGCAAGAGAGGGTGCAATCTGTTTTGATTTATAGCTGCTGAGAAGTGATGCGGCGTAAACAAACCATGGGCCGCCTTCAAAAGTCAGCGATCCAAAAATCTATTAGAGAACATAGAGAAGCATTTGTGAGTTTTACTAATTTTGGGTTGAATTAATATCATACATCTTACTCTGGTGTGTAACGATGGTTTTCAGCCTGAAAGAAATTGCACAGTTTAAAAGGTGTGTTGGAAAATGTTTTTGGTTAAACAGTGCCCCCTGTTGACAGCATCTAAAATAACTCAAATAACTTATGCTTGAGATAAATTCCTGACTTGTTGGTAAATATTAAGAAGTACAAGTATTTAAGTAAATATATTATATAAATGACTAATTATAAATGTGATGGAATACATTGTATTTGTGGCAAATGTCATTTGCATTAACAGGGTATGATCCTACTCATAAACTTGATGACAGCAACACCAGGATCCTGATTGGCTGCTTGGTGGCCGTCATTGCCATCTTATTGGCCATTATAGTCATTATCCTGTGGCGGCAGGTCTGGCAAAAGATGCTTGAGAAGGTGAGAGAATTTTTAATTTCCTTTCCTTTATCTGTTTCATTGTTAATCATTTAATCATCATCACTAGTTCTATCGTACTTACACCAAACCAATTTGACCAAGACAGAACCCAAATGCAATGTACAAGTTGAACACAATAAAAAAGAAGAGTCTGTGTGGTCACAGGACCGAACTGCAACATGCTCAGTTAAGATGATAAAAGCTTTGTCTTGTTTGTAAGAGGAAATCTATCTATCAAGTTACTGAGTCATTTGAAATTGGCTTCGCCAGGCTTCGCGTCGCATGCTGGATGATGAACTCACGGCGCGTCTTGCGGTCCAAACCCAGGCCTTCTCCTTCCACCACTCCTCTCTGTCCAGTGAGGACGGCTCCACCTCCACCTCCACTTATGAAAGGATCTTCCCCCTGTGCGCTGACTATCAGGAGCCCTCGCGTCTTATCCGGAAGCTGCCTGAGTTTGCACAGTCCACAGAGCATGTGGAGAAGACGGAGGCAGCCCCTGCAGCCGGCTGTTCAGACAATGCCCCCCATTATGCGGAGGCAGATATCATCAGCCTGCAGGAGTCTTCAGAAAGCAGCACCTACTCCATCACAGCTGTCAACATCAATCTGTTTGCTGGCACTGATTCATCGATGAAAGAGTTCCCCAGGCACAAGCTCACCTTCAAAGAGAAGCTGGGAGAGGGCCAGTTTGGAGAAGTATATATAGGTTTCTCGTTGGCATAGGACAGTGTAACTATAAAGTGCATGCTCACACATAGACAATGCTTAGTCTTGGTGGTTTGACGTGGTTCCAGGCGGATGAAGGACTGTCAACGTGCCTTTTTACACAGGTGCACCTATGCGAGGCCGAGGACATGCAGGACTTTCTGAAAGAGGATTTGTGTATAGAGGGAAATAATATGTCATCTCTGCTTGTTGCTGTTAAAACACTGCGGGAAGATGCCAACAAGAATGCAAGGTGCGCTTATCTTCCAGGTTAGTTATTGATTTAATTATTGATCAGCCACATGCTGAGCTACTGTTATTTGTCGTCACTCTGCGGCAGGAATGACTTTCTGAAGGAGATCCGAATCATGTCCCGTCTGAGAGACCCTAACATCGTCCGCCTACTGGCCGTGTGCGTAGACTCTGACCCTCTGTGTATGATCACTGAGTACATGGAAAACGGTGATCTGAACCAGTTCCTGTGCAATCTCAGGCTCAAACAGGCCACTGACGACAAGACGAAACAGGAAGAGGAGGAGACGAGCATGGTCTGGTAGGCTTGTGTCATCACTGGTTATAAAAGACATGTACACACCCAGTGTGTCTACGTACTCAGTGTCTCTTTCTTTTTCTTTGTGGCCTCCTCCTGCCTTTAGCTACAGGAAACTGATTGGCATGGCGGCTCAGATTGCATCTGGTATGAAATATCTGTCCTCTCTTAACTTTGTCCACCGTGATCTGGCAACCCGCAACTGCCTGGTGGGCAAGAACTACACCATAAAGATCGCTGACTTTGGCATGAGCCGAAACCTGTACAGAGGAGACTACTACAGGATCCAGGGCCGCGCTGTCCTGCCCATCCGCTGGATGTCCTGGGAGAGCATCCTACTGGTGAGTGACGTGCTGAGGTGGGAACATGTTTTGATGTGTGTCGAGTAAGTAACCTGATGTTCCAGCTGTGTCTTTTTATCATATGTTCTAAAGGTCATCACAGAGACTTTTATGCAATAAAAAATACAGAAAGCAGGGATTTAAGTGATGTGTTCTCCAGGGGAAGTTCACCATGGCCAGTGACGTGTGGGCCTTCGGCGTGACCCTGTGGGAGATTCTGACTCTGTGTAAGGAGCAGCCCTACTCCCAGCTCTCTGATGAGCAGGTCATTGAAAACACGGGAGAGTTTTTCAGGGACCAAGGCAAACAGGTGAGCATTATACAGGAGACCGGTGCAATTCGTTTATGGTCTCACATACAAGGTTTGTTTGTATATTTCTAGCGTGCAATGCCAGATTTGCAGAAAATGCCTGAAAACACAGGATAATATCACAACTTCTAGCCCTTACAGCACTTATCCTGCATCATTCATTTGCGTCCTTCTTGCAGGTGTACCTGCCAAAGCCTCCGTATTGTCCTGATAAAGTCTACAATGATCTGATGCTGAGCTGCTGGAGGAGAAATGCCAAGCAGAGGCCCAGTTTTCAGGACACACACACTCAGCTGATGGAGAGTCTGGCGTAGCTGATAGGATAAATCCTTACGCTACACAGTTGCCGTTTAGATTTATTTGAACTCAAAGCCAAACACAAGCCAAAATATGTTCCGCCTGCTTTAACTGGACTGTATATGAGAGAACTGAGGAGAATGTATACAATTCAGCAGTACCTTCTATTGTACATATGCATATTGGCACTACTCACTGTGTATTCACATGTGTATGAATACACTGTTAATCATTGTCTTGTTTTATATTTGATACCTGTTTATAGAGTAGTCTATATTTTTAGTTATTAGGTTTTCTATTGTAAATATTTTCCTTTTTATTACATTTTGTAGCACATTTAGACATATTTTAGTAAAGTTGTGACCTTCGTTCAATGTTAAAATATTTGTTTTCTATCGTGGACAAACTAAACGACTGTTTTCTGAACAAGAATGTGTATTATTATGCAGTACAATGTTTAATGCGACGTTTTGAGCGTTTTTAAATACATAAACTGTAAGCAAAACCTAGTGTTAACTTTTTATAACATGTTTTGAACCTATGTGATCGACTAGACAAAGGTTCCTTCTCTTTTAATCATTGCGCTTTTCGGCCGCTGTGGACCTCCCCGCTCTCCGTAGTACAATCTGATTGGCCAGCGTATACTCGACGTCCAACCACGCCACGCATCCGCGCCTCCCGAGCGGCTGGTAAGTTTTTCGACTGAGTCGGATGAGGGGCAGTACGATCCCGGTTCCTCCCGGGTTCTCACCTTTGCGCTGCTTCTTTTCCGCGTAAACGCTGCGGTCGGACATGGAGAGAGTTGTTATCGTTACCGGCGCAAACAGGTGAGTCCGAGAAACGGCGTCAATTACGATTCACGCACTTTAGTATCACCTCGGTCTCTGGCTGATGACCTGTGGAGATGTGAGTGGGTGTGTAACGTGACAGCAGACATCTCCAGGAACCTTATCCCTGCTGGTAAATAATTCATATGTGACATATCATAGCCTTCTGTCTAAACAAGCTTCTGTAGCTAAACAGCTCCTGTCATCTTCCTGATGTAAGAGATGATCCTGGAGTTTAGTCTTATACTTCTGTCATGCTCTTACTTAATACACAAAAATACAACTACTGAGAACTATTTTGTTGTTTGTTTACACGTCTCTCTCTCTCTCTCTCTCTCTCTCTGCAGCGGCATCGGCCTGGCCCTGTGTGAGAGGCTGCTGGCTATGGACACTGAGCTTCGGCTGTGTCTGGCCTGCAGAAACATGAAGCGAGCAGAGGCCGCCCGCTCTGCTCTGCTGGCCTCTCATGCCAGTGCCCGAGTGGATCTGTTACACCTTGATGTGGGCTCTGTGCAGTCAGTGATCACCGCTGCTCAGGAGGTCAAGACCAGGTAAGAGACTGTTAACGCGCCAGCCTTCAGTGATTGTACGTGCATAATGGAAATTTAATTAATAAACATCTGTGTTTTTCATAGGTACAACAAAATTGACTTTCTGTATCTAAATGCAGGAATCATGCCCAATCCACAAGTGGATATCAGAGCTTTTTTCAAAGGGCTGTTCTCCAGGTAAACATCCAAATGCAGCTCATGAATTTATTTGACACCCATTGAAGCTAAGTGTCCATTGTCCATGTTGTTCCCTATCACTGCAGGAATGTCATCAACATGTTTGCGACAGCAGAGGGTATCTTGACACAACAGGACCGTCTAAACTCAGACGGTCTGCAGGAGGTTTTCGCAACCAACCTGTTTGGCCATTTTGTCCTGGTACTGTACACTTTAAATTAAATTAGGCATAACATACTACACTGTAAACCCCCCAAAAAATCCCATACAAGTAATGACCATGTTCTTTGGATTGTGTAGTTTTCCTGTTGGCATGACATTAAAGTGTCTGTGTCCCAGATCAGGGAGCTGGAGCCTCTTCTGTGCCAGGCAGGTCGCATATCCAGGGTAGTGTGGACCTCCTCCAGTAACGCTCGGCGCTCTGCCTTCAACATCGAGGACATGCAACACAGGAATGGAACCGAGCCCTACAGCTCGTCAAAGTACGCATCAGACATGGTCAGCCTGGCGCTCAACAAACACAAGAACAGCCGGGTGGGTCTGTCTCACACACAGTAATGACTATCAAGTTCCCATTTACAGAGTCCACCTACGTGCTACAGTGCCAACACTTCCTAGATTCTTCATCGGCCTAATAGAGTCTCTATATTTCAGATAAGACGGATGAAGGAAGGCTCTAAGTGACTGTAGCCTCATAAACACTATAGCACATGCACTGAATTTATTCTTGCTCCCTTTGTGACAGGGGCTGTTCTCCTCAGCAATATGTCCTGGGCTAGTGATGACTAATCTGACCTACGGCATCCTGCCCTCATTCTTCTGGACTCTCATCATGCCCGTTATGTATTTGGTGGGTTGTTATTCTTTAGCACCAGCAAAATGTGTTTTCAATTGTGGCAAACATTACTGAAGTTGTGTAAAAACTCTCTAATATTGTTCTTTTTCTGAGCAGATCAGGATCTTTACTAACACATTTACACTGACACCGTACAACGGAGCGGAGGCACTGGTATGATTTCAGCCTGCTTGATTATTGTACATTCATTTCCTTTATAAATGAACACACTACAAACATAGATTCCCGCTCTGGTCATTCACAGTACTGGCTGTTTCTTCAAACACCAGAGTCTCTAGATTCAAGAGCAAAGTATCACAGTTTAACATCAGTCCGTGGAATAAACTACACTGAGCCTCGACAAGTGAGTAAACCATAGGCCACTAGATTCACAGGGAGCCTTACAGAAGTAAGGTGTAAGGGTAGATGCCTTATTGACATTTAATTATGTGCATTTGTGTTTCAGATGGACATTGATGATGAAGCATCTGAGGTCCTCTATGACAAACTTCTTGAACTTGAGAAAGTAGTGAGAAAGAAACTAAGTGAGAGAAATGCTGACACTGAAGCTCAGAGATACGTCCATGAGACAGAGCAGAAGTGAGTCATTGATAACCACATTAAAAAGGATGAGGTTTTAATGTTTTTCTCAGATTTCCTCTGACAGATGAGGATCACTGATTCGTCTCAGTACTTACTTTTCATAAATTGCTGTGTGTTTGGAATAAAGTGTACCGTGTACCTCGTTTAGCAATCTTCACAAATGATTTTTACAAATGGAACTTGGTGTCTTCAGAGTCTGTTAATGGAAACTCTTCTCACACCCTGTGCTAAAGACTTTCCTCACTTAAACCGTTGAGTCATTTGCTTGTCACAAAGCAGGTAGATTTGGTTCAGTGTCAGCCTGCTACAAAATCACTCTTTACACAAATCAGTAAATAATGAGTAATAATAAATCAGTAATACAAATTCATGATGGTGTGTTTTCCTAGTGTTTACATTTCCTCATTAAAGGAAAAAAACTCTTCCTATCTGCTTAGGAATGAAAAAACCTAACCTAACCCTAACCCTTCAGGAAAGGTGTTTTCCGCAATCATCAGCCATGTGACCATTTAATTCTGTCTCCGTTAAAGCCTTACTGTGTACTGTTTATTTTCTAAAACAAAGCTATTTTTATTGTAAGACTGTATAATAACATTTTATAAAAATATTAAAAATAAGTGTTTTAATCGCATTGGGGGTTTTTTTAACGTTCAAGCTTGGTCAGAGTCCCTCATGCACGTATGACATCAAAATATTCAGTTTTCAGAATGACAAAATGCTGGGAAAAGATGGTTGGAAATGATAAAGCGTTTATCCAGTTCTACATTTGCGTCCTGTCTTACCTTCGTTCGTTTAAAGCTGCTTTTGCATGCAGCGTCCTCAGAGACATTATTCTAGGGCTACATCAGAGGCCCGTCATTACGTAATGTAAATAAAAACATTGCGGCCACCGCGCGTGCAGATTGGTGCGCGCACCACAATGTCCCGGATGCTGCTCGCACCGGAAGAGAAGGGGCAGCTCTCCCAGCCATCTTGTGGCAGCATCCTGCGAATTGTTCGCATCAAGCCTCGTAGAATCGGAGGTGAATCCCGCTGAAGGGGCGCCATCATGCCCGGACACCTGCAAGACGGCTTCGGCTGCGTCGTAACCAATCGGTTCGACCAGTTATTGGACGATGAGTCTGACCCGTTTGAGATCCTGAAGGCTGCTGAAAACAAGAAGAAGGAGGCGGCCGCCGCTGGTTCCACTAAGACCGCGGCTCAAGCAGCCAAGCAGCCGAAGAAGGAGTCGCAGAAGGACAGGAAGAACCCGCTGCTGGACAAGAAGGAGGAACCGCAGGCCCCCGTCCCCCTTAAAAAAGAAGGTACACATCTCAATCGCTCCTGTTTATTTTCCGTTTGCTGTCATGTGCGCCTGGTAGCTGCTGCTGGTGTGAGCCACACAGCGTGAGGTCAACACGGACTCCTCTGCTCTCTATTGTGCTCGGGGCAGAAGCTGGTCATTAATTCCTCCCGGGCTGAGGTTAACCGCACACGGTGGCTGCTCCACGGCTCAGGAGAACCGGACCAGTCCGGTGCTGTGCAAACGACCCTGTGTCGCAGAAAGGACGGAGCCGTGTTGGGTTACGGATGCTCCATTCACTGCGCACCGTCGGCTGCAGCTGGAGATCGTCAGTTGTGCACAGCAAAAGCTGGACACATCCCCCTTAGTGTGAACTGATCAGAGCCACTATTGGACTTTAATTAGTCAGCGGTAGAGCTGGGGTCAGGACACCTGTAAGGCAGGTGCATTACTAGTTGCAGTGTGTCCATACAGCTGCTGCAGGTGATGACACGGAAACGGTTGCTTTGCACGGCAGCTAGCATGCACACATGCTAAAAACCCGGACAATTAAACGCATCCACATGAATATGCAGAATTGAACCTGATGCCTTTTGGTGTAATTCGCAGGGATCCGGCGGGTGGGCCGGAGAGCCGACCAACAGGGCCAGCCTGGCAGCCAACACCAGAGCGGGCAGGGCGAAGGCCGACCTGGAGACAAGAGACAGGACCGAAGACCCCCTCGAGAGCGCCGATTCGAAAAGCCCACTGAGGAAAAGACTGAGGGAGGTGGAGAGTTCTCTGCAGACAAGTAGGTGCTTGTGATGAACGACAAAGATAATATTTAAACAGACTGGTGATCGGTGTGGGGGTGTATGCAAAAATGAAGTGTTTGCAGCTACAGATGTAATCTTGGCTGTATTGACCTCAACATTACACCACAGGAATCATGTTAGTGGCCAGTTTTTGAAGCTGATATGTTGAGTGCACTCATCTTGGTCACGTTATTGTACATATTTTATAATATATTTGTTTGTGCCCGTCAGGCCTTCTGGTGACAGGCCCCCGAGAGGGCGTGGTGGCGGCCGGGGCGGGCGTGGTGGAAGAGGACGAGGCATGGGCCGAGGAGAAGGCTTCGACTCCCGTGGGAAACGCGACTTTGACAGACACAGCGGCACTGACAAATCGTGAGTCAGTGCTGGTAGTGAAACCCTAACAGACCAGTGAATCCGTAAATAGTGGAAGTAGCTATTTCCCAGGATGTGATTGTTGTTGTCGTCGTTAAAAACACTTATATTTCTGAGCCGTTTGGCAAAATGTGACACATGTCAACTTTTGTGTGTGTTTTTAAGAAAAAACTTTATGGAAGGTTTTGTTATTGACCTTTCTCATTAGAATCACTTGTAGAGTGTTTACACTGCAGATGTGAGGCTTGTTACGTTTAGAATAACTTCTGTTGTCGGCTTGTTTTTTATACATCTGTGTTGTTTTTCTGTCTGTTTGCTCCAGCAATCTAAAAAGTGAGGAGAAGCGCAGCGGCAGTGGCTCACACAACTGGGGCAATGTGAAGGAAGAAGTGAGGTGAGTTATCGCAAACAGACACATGGCCTGTTTATCTGAGCATTACTGTCTACAAGATAATTATGCGCTGGTGACATGTCCAGACTTTGCCAACTGCATGTGACCTAACTAAAGGCACTTTGAATAGTGTGTCTGTCTGCTGCAGGCTCTGTGTTTGTGGCTACTATACAAATGTAACCGTACTCTGGCCCATTATGAAATGTTCACACATTAACTTTAGCTGTTTGTTATGAACTGCATGCATTGTCCACTTTGCTAAAGTGCCTCTTGTGGGGAACTTTGTTTCTCTGTCAAGCTTGGACGGTTAGATTCCTATAGCTCACAACTGTTTGTTGTTTGTTGTTCCAGTGAGGCTGAACAGACTCCAGCTCCCGAGACAACTCCAGAAGGAGAGGAAAATGCACCTGCTGGCTCTGAAAACAAGTGAGTGTCCATCTCCTGTCATGTCGTGTTGTGTGCGATTGCTCTTGCCAACTATCGGCACATTGTAATGTTTACCTTTTGGATTTGTTAAGTTGTTCCTTGTCATACATACAATTTCAGCTTGTGCATTTTTGCCGCAAAAGCTCTAGTGCAAATGGGATCAACATTGTTGCTGGCCTTTTGGCCTCAGGATTAGAGAGCATGTATACAGCTAAGAGGATTGGCAGTTTGAGGCTTTAGTCCCTACATTGTTGTGTGCTGGCCTTCCAGGGAGAATGAGGTTGAAGAGGTGAAAAACGAAGGCCCTAGAGAGATGACTTTGGACGAGTGGAAGGCCATGCAGGACAAAGAGCGCACCAAGGTGGAGTTCAACATCCGTAAGCCCAACGAGGGAGCCGACAGCCAATGGAAGAAAGGATACGTGCTGCACAAGTCCAAGAGTGAAGATGTAAGAACGGTGCTTTATGATATATATATATATTACAATATTTTATTTTATTATCTTTACTGTGATGAAAATATTAGATTTCTTGGCATCAAGTGCACATGCTCTGGGTTTTGTAGACACATTTGTGAAATGATGTTCTATTTGTGAATAACTGTGTGCTGGTATTTGGTGTGATTAACTTTCAGAGGCCTGTTGGTGCTTTGATTGATGCCCCAGAAGTAGAAGCAGAAGCTCACACTCTGTACCACAAGGTGCCTGCAGTTCTCTCCCTAGTTTGACATCCTCACAGTCCATGAAAACATTTAGTTCCATGTATTTAATTTGTGATGTTGGGATCGTTTTTACCAGCAGGGAACTTCCGATGAGACAAGTGATCACCACTTCCGCAAACCAGCCAATGACATCACATCTCAGTTGGAGATCAATTTTGGAGACCTGGGTCGCCCCGGCCGCGGGCGTGGTGGATCACGTGGAGGCAGGGGGGGCCGTGGAGCAGGAGGCAGCAGGACAGCACGTGGGGGAGGACGGTCCGAAAAGGTAACAGTAAAGGCTGTTATTGGTGCAATAACAATGGTTTAGTACAACAAAAGCATGAGCTCATTGACTGATCAGGCTCTAAAACCACTGACATGGAAAACCTGCTGTGGAACATGGATACGCTGGGATTAGCAAACTAGTGAGCACAGGGTCAGACACAAAACTCACAAAGAAACCCAACACAAGCTGAAAGATTTTTAACATGCATTGACACACAAATATTCACTGATATTAACAACTTATGGGCTAGATTTTGTTTGTACATCTTGCTGTTATCATCAGACCAAGAAACAAGGAGGCTTAATAGTGAAATTTATATATTTTAATGAAGCTAGTAATGTGCATGTGAACTATATACTATAACAACACTAGTGTTTGAAAAATATTTTTCACTGATTGTGACGTTGAATATGAACCAAAATGTTAAAGTTGCCAGCCAGAAAGCAAATGAGCTGAAACTAAATTCTCACTTCATGCTTAAATTCTCTTAGAACTGAGCAGGAGCTATAGATTAGTATTTAACTGAGCAAAACATTCACTATCGTAATAACATGAGCATATGTAATTTCACCCTGTCTCGTTTCCCCTCCAGGCTAGTGGAGTGTCAGTCCCCAACGTGGATGATCCTGAGGCCTTCCCAGCCTTGGCCTAAAGGCTCCTTTTCCATCACCAGCCCACCCATCAGCCCTTCCGGGCCCCTCCTCTACGAGGCTTGCATGCTTACCACATCTTCAAGTATATAAGAAAACAGAAAAAAAAAAAGATTTAAATGACAACAAAGACTGTCATCGCATAGCACTCTCACGACCAGAGGACTAAATTTTAACCTGTTTTAAAGGAGAGCAAAAGACAACAAAGGCAGAAAAGGACCTCTTGTTACACTGAAGTTTTGTATTTAGGAACATGAAAACAGGGATGTTTTCATTTTTTTTTTCTTCTGGAGATTATGCATACTTCATCGATATTTTTTGTGCTGCTTGAATTTCTGCAATTAGTTTGAAGTGTGTGCTGTATCTTCTTTGTTTTTTTTTTAGCTCAGCTCAGTATTATGAAGTCTTAGACTTTATCCTGGAGTTTTCTCCCCCAGTAATACACACTGATGTGGTAGCACTACACTACATAAGAGTCTTATAGTAGACATTTGAAGTATGGCTTAACATGCATCTTAAAGTGTAATTACGCTGACCCTGATACCCATAGTTTTTGTAGGACACAAATTCAGAATGGGTAACCAGGCAAGCTTGGTATTTTTCTGCTTGTTGTGCATTGAAAAGTAAATGCCTCTCTTCCCTCTCTCTCTTTTTTTTTTTTTTTTTTTTTTTTTTTTTTGGGGGGGGGGGTATGTTTTTTGAATAGCTTGCCTTTTTTGGTGGACCAGTGGTTAGTGATGATTTGTATGCCCTGATCCAAATGTGCTACCCTTGTTTTCAGGGTGTCCCAGGGTCCAATGTTTAACTTTAGGCTGGTCCTCTTAGGTCATGTGGACTGTACTACTTGTAAATTCTGGACCACTAAATCTATATGGTATTTTTTGTTAAGTGTGTGTATGTGTGAGTGAGTGTGCAGCAATGTGAAGCCAAATGTGTGAATTTGACTGTTAGTTACTTAGAGTTTAAGTATTTCTCTGCCAGGAACTTGCTATTCTTAAACAACAGACTGCAAGCTCTCACCTGAAGTAGTTCTGTCTCTTGAGAAGTGATTGTTCAAATCTAGGTGAGAATGATTGATATACCGTGAACATATCTTGCTTTTAGACTATCTTTAATGTCTTTCAGATCTAACGGCACTTGGTTTTATCAGCACCAGTCCACTGAAGATTTCTGTCCTCCCCGTCTCCATCTTTACCATATTTACGCTGTTAGTTTTATTTTGTCAGCTCGGCAGCACCAATGCATAATTTGTCTGAAAGAAATATGAGCTGTCATTGTGGAACAATCACATGCTACAGAATGTAATGTGAGCTAATGCTTTTAGCCTCCTGTGTCACCATTTCCAGTGAGCGTTTTCTTGAAACAAAGCGGGTGTATTTCACATTGGGGCGGGAGGATCGTACTAAAGTGAATGTGAAGCTTTACATGCTGTGCTCTGCAAAGACTTGCTGGTGATGCACTGATACAGACGGCTGGGGCAGTTTTTGTAGGACTGTTTGAGCCACATGACGGCGAATCTTTCTCTGCAAACATCCCTGTTCTAATAAATTGCTTTAGAGGTGTTACATGTATTCTGCCAGTGGCTCTTTGGTTGTTTCAAACCAATACTGTGATTTCAAGATGTGAGCTGAACTGATTCTGTTGTTTGTTGCTTGAAACTTAAAAGGCTTTTGTGCATTTCAGGGCTGGAGTTTTCCTCATTAGTCCAAAGTGGGATGTAAACACTGCATTTACTGGTTGGTATTCGAACTAAGTTGAGCTAAAAGTGTTGCACTTTAATGCAGCAGCCCGACAGTAAACCTTTTGTGTGTGAAGGATGTCATGGCTTGAGAGTTTTGAAGTGCCTTCATTTTTTGTCCTCGTTATGCTCAGAGCTTTTTCTAACATTTCTATCAGAGCTAAATAGAACACAGCCACAATCTGAATGTTTCCCAATAACAAAATGCTCTTTAAATGTACTTTTGTTGTAAAACGGGCTTTCATATGTATGTAAATTGTCCTTTAGTTTTATAAAAACCATGTTGAGCATTTCCACACAAAACATGAGCTATAAACGCCAGACAGTCGGACAAGATGTTTCCCGTCTTTGCGTTTCCGGGTTCGTCGTCAGAATTCAATGTCGGTTAGGTTGGACTGTTGTGCGCATGTGCAGGGGGGGACACTGCGCGTGCTTCCGTTCGCCGTTGATTCGCGTGGACGATGTCGAAGACTCGCAAGCGTCGCGTTGAGCGGAGCTCAGCCGGTGAGACGGAGGTGCCGCCAGAAGGAGCGTCCTCTGCGTCCGGCGACACCTCCGCGGTCGTTGTCAAGCTGCTGGCGGCGGGATTTTACGGGATTAGCTCGTTTCTCATCGTTATAGTCAACAAAAGCGTCCTCACTAGTTACAGGTAAAGGTACAAAGTCCACGGTCCGTCTAGAGAACGGTCACAGTTGGTTCTGGTAGCGTTGAGTACTGGGCTCCTGCGTTTAAGGCAGATGTCAGATTCACTGCAGCCGCGGGCGGTGCAGAAAGTTCACAAGGCCAAGTGCAGGCGTTTTCCTTACAAAGTCACTTCTGTAAGGAGCGTCTTGTACTTACTACTCGGACTTACAAAGTACAACCTCGACAGTAACCCTGTGCAAAAGTAAAAGCACTCAAACTGTGTGTTTTTAACCAAAACAGCAGTTGGGATATAAGGGCCGGATTTTAATCAGTGAATGACGAGGTTCTTCTTACCCATCAGAAAGTAACAGCAACAGATTAAAAATACAGTATATTCCTCTGATCTGTCGTAAAAGTAACAAAGTGGAAACACTCCAGTCAAGTACTTAAGTGCAGGATGCAAGGTATGAGTAGCCTTCAAAGTGATCGGCGCCTAAGCAGTTAAACACACTGGAGAGCACAGGATTTGTCCCTGAGTGTTAGAATGATTCAGTGACGTTACTCGTCTACGTGTTTTCACAGATTTCCATCATCAACGTGTGTTGGAATCGGTCAAGTAAGTGTCTTTGACGTGTCGTCACCTCTGCTGCTGTTCGTGTAACCGTAGAGCCCCTCACTGTCTCCTGCTCTGTCACACAGATGCTGGCCACCGTCGTCGTGCTGAGGACTGGGAAGACGTTGGGCGTCGTATCGTTTCCAGATGTGGATCTGAGTATACCGCGCAAGGTGACGACCGCTTCGTTTCGGCTGAGAGATGATCAAGTAGCTGTCGTGTAAAACAACACAACCTCACGCTCGGTGTCTCCTCTCTTGCCAGATGTTCCCATTGCCTCTGCTGTATGTGGGAAATCAAATATCAGGACTGTTTGGGACGCAGCGACTCAAGTTAGCGCTTTTAAACCATCCGTTTTCGTATTGATCTCAATCTTGACCCTGTCAGATAAAATGTAATAGTTTTTTTTTCTCCATCCACAGTTTACCCATGTTTACGGTTTTGAGGAGGTTCAGTATTTTTCTTACCATGGTATTTGAGGGACTCCTACTGAAGTAAGTCAACCTTCCACTGCGGCACGAAACCAAGTATGGTCTTGGAAGCAGATGAATGATTTTTATGACGTCCTTTCCTCACAGAAAGACTTTCTCCGCCTCAGTCAAAATGACTGTGTTTACTATGATCTTTGGTGCCTTTATTGCTGCCAGGTAAGACGCCCACATGCTCTTCCGCCATATGCTGCCATTATCTAAGCCTGAATCTCATCCTGGTGTCCTGTGTAGCGCTGACTTAGCCTTTGACCTGGAGGGTTACGTGTTCATAATGCTGAACAACGTGCTGACAGCGGCCAGTGGGGCGTACGTGAAGCAGAAACTGGACTCCAAGGTGAGCGGAGCAGCCAGTCACGCTGCCTCGTAGTCTGATGCTTTATCACTCTTTTATATGCCGCTGTCTCCACAGGAGCTGGGCAAATATGGCCTCCTCTACTACAACGCTCTGATCATGATTTTCCCTACTGCAGCATATGCTTACTACTCAGGAGACTTGCAATCGGTTAGTGTGTCTATTTAGCAGACGGGGGGGTCTGTAGAAATGAGTGTCTGACATCTTGGTCTCTGCCTGTTTGCAGGGGTTGGACTATGACGGCTGGTCTGATCAGCTGTTTGTCGTGCAGTTTGTGCTCTCCTGTGTCATGGGGTAAACTAGGCACCTATATACACCTTACACCATAACATCCCGTATCACTGCCTTCCTCTAACTGTGCCTGAATGTGTTGCACAGCTTCATTTTAATGTACTCCATCATGCTGTGCACGCAGTACAACTCGGCTCTCACCACCTCCATCGTAGGCTGCATTAAGGTGAGTTAACGTCCTGTTAAAGTCCTGCTCTCGATCTGCAGATGCAGGAGTGACTCTGTGTGTGGCCCCTACAGAATATTGTGGTGACCTACATGGGCATGGCGTTTGGTGGAGACTACATATTCACCTGGACTAACTTCATAGGTCTAAACATCAGGTAAACCAGACAGCTGTCAATGCCAGTGTCAGTGTTTTGCGCTTGTTTTACTTCGTGTGTGTTCCTACAGCATTGCTGGGAGCCTGGTGTACTCCTACATCACCTTCACGCAGGAGCAGACAAGTAAGAACCATCACAACTCGCTGGAAAGTTGTTCCACGTCTTATTCGTTTAAGTGATGTATGACAACCACGTGTCAGGCGTCTGAAATGTGTGTCCCTGTTTAACAGAAAAGGCCTAAACCCTGGAGCTCTGATCCAACAAGCTCATCTACACCACATTTGATATTGTCTGTTAACTGTATGTGGACACATTTTAAAAGCACACATATTTTCTATTATCAACATTTCATTGAATGAGACTTTAATTATTTTTAGATTTATACTAGAAACCAAACTGAGGTAAAGCAAGAAAAGCTCAAATAATACAATGTGCCTTTATAGCCAAATGACATTCATTAAAACTCATCAACAACTCAGGTTCATTAATACGTTTATTAAATATAAACAATGTTATTCCATCCATAGCCAGTCTTGTAATACACTTTTATTAATGTCATTTACAGAGAAACAAAATAAAAACGTCATCCAAAGACAAAGAAAACAACTATATGGGTCAACACTATCTGAGACAAACTTATCTTAATTTGTGACTGTAAGTTCAAAGCTGAAGTACAACGTAAAACAGATGCGCATTAAGCTGAACAGTTGCTGTACCAACGCAAGCTGAGGTCTCACCCAGGCCAACCTGGTCTGTCCACCGAGGACAGACAGGAAATATTAGTTGAGTCAAGCATTGTGAACAAACCAAACACAAGCAGCAGATTCAAACAATATGTCGGACTCTGATCTGCGAAAGTGGATCTGGTGCCACAAACGATTCACACAGGAATGGGAAGTGCTGCCAGACAGAGTGAATGAGGAATGGCTACTGTTATTACATCCACCCCAGAGCAACACAGGCAAACACTTCTGAAGGAAAAAAGCCAACAGCCAATGAGGAAGACCAGAAGATTCAGAGATGAACAGACATTTATAAAAATGTACCAACTGCTCAAGGTAGGAAATCTTTACAAACTTACGATAAAAATCACGAACATTCTGTCTAGTAAAAACAAAGCGTTGAGCAAAGCACTCACTATGAAATTCAAAAATACAGCCATCTTCTACATGATGAGTTATAATACAGGACATCACTGATGTCAGCTGCTTTACACAAAACAAACCTCAAGAGGACCGACCCACTGGTTTATTTACTCTAACCTAACAAAGCCGTGACAGAAGCCGGAGCGCATTCAGAAGTGAAGGAGTGACGTGTAATTCTGCTGGGTTTTATCACCACTCTGTATCAGGAAGGATGAGAACATACAATCAAAGTGCAACTAAAGTGAGCTGGTGACAGGACCAGCCTACTCGTCTTGTGTCTGCCGACTTTGTCTCTTTTTGACAACTTAAGCACATAAATCGTTAAAACATCCCATTTCACCAAATGCTCAAATGGCTTGAACAGTAATTACCCATCATAGATTTCTTTTTGTTAAAAAATATAAATATCTCTGCGTAAAAAAATATCACTGATGATTTTTTTTCTTTTAGTACAAGTAGAAAAAAAGGAAATTTTTCGAAAATTGTTGAAGTCTCAAAAAAAAAAAAAAAAGGACAACGATGACTAGAAGATGTTTTTGGGGAGTCGTGGTGCTTTGGGATGAGCTTTGCAGGCAGTCAGTACACTGAATGTGTTGGAGGGACAAAGAAGTGGACCAACTACTGCTACTTCTGGAGGACCACTTGCAGCTTGGTTGGCTGTGATCTTCAAGGTGTGATTTCTTTTTTCTGACCTTGTTTTAGAGTCTCTGCTCTAAGGAGGTACTGCGCTCACAGGACGAACAGGACTCATTGTCCACATCCTCTTCACCATTTACTGCTAATAAATAGTGAAGCAGAGAGAATGGTTTTCACTCCACATCAGCATCTAGCAGAGCTTTTAGTTCTCCTGTGTTCTGGATGGTTCCACTTCACTTTGGCCCAGAGGTTCCGTCTCTGTTCTGCACCTTTTGGCTGGCCTGTCGTGTGCCGCTGCTGCCGGGTCTCTGTGGAGCAGCGGAGGCTCCAGAGAACCATTCCTGTCGTGGCTGGCTGCGGAGGACTGGCTGCAGGTGTCTGGAATGGGAGAAGGCGCGTCTGCTGGTGGATGTGGGGGACCGTTAGACTGAAGTGACTCAGGTTTAACTGGATTTGCTGGGGGCAACGGAGCACCGTCCGCTGGATGGTTTGAGTTGTGGCTCGTGATACCTGTCACAGAAACAGTGAGCAGTGAAATTAATAAGGCACTGGATCACAGTGATATATTGGCATATAGATATTTTTGAATTTACATTATCAGTTTCTAGGATTTTTAAGGCTTCAGTGACTTGTCCACAGAAACATCAACATGTGGAATTCACTGCCCTGATGTGTGCAATTACTGCAGTTTTACAAAGAAACAGCTCAGTGACATGTTTTTGTGTATTTGTGTAAGTCATATCTCAAACTGCTGGACGCAGGTCTTTGTTAGCTCACCGTTCTGACTGCTGCTGTCTTCCCTCTCAGAGTGGCTAGTGCTGCTGCTGGAGGTGGTGGGAGGAGGCGATGTCGCCCTGCTGGAGGTTGCGCTCTCTGTCTCATCCAGTAATCTGTCCATGTAGTCTCTGATGACACACAGCAGCACACAGCCAGTTACACACAATCCCAACTCCTGATGTGGTTCAAGTATATGTGGTCTGGTGTGTTTTTTACAACTGACTGCAGGTGGATCCTAGTTATACTGAAATAGTATCCGTATGGCTTCACATCCTGATGTTTATTACTCTTTTAGCTACACTGACTATTCTGTCCTTTTATTTTAAAGATGGAAATACATCAACATTACAAGTGTGCAATAATTATATTACAATATTATTAGATGGTTCATCCAAATTTGATATAACCAGACCCATAAGAGACACTGCATGAAGATCTGTATTCAAGTTACAGAACATTAGCAGGGTTGTCTGAAAATCAGTTTTCATGTAATACAATTTCTTTTAAAAAATCCCAGAGTCAATATTTATTTACCTATATATTTCATATAGGCAATGATTTTCACAACTAAATCTAGAAATTAAACTCACGTGACACCAGGGTGAAGGTTGTATTTCCTTTTCCCAAGCCTGGTTTGCTGTGCAAAGAAATCATAACGCTCAGACTTCTTCCACATGTAATAAAAGGCCACACATTCTCCTACAGACCTAGTTCTCACCTGAAAGATTTTAATCAGCAGACATGAAATGGCCATTATTAACATTGTCTGAAAAGATAGTGAGTACAATTTCAAATAAAAGACACATTCAAATAACTGACTGGGACTGTGTGAAAGTTAAATCTACTACACATGATTTACTCAATAAAAACAAACAAATCTGATTTGTCTCAAAACAAAAATCAATATCTATTAGCCATGCAACAACAAACACACTAACATAAACTTTGAATGAACAACATAATCAACTCTAAATACGATTTAAATCAAGTACAATATGGTCATCATGAAATATTAGACTGAACTGGCATTTCTTACCTTGTTGGCCTGTATTAAATGAAAGTCTTTTCCATAAGCTTTAAGTCCCTGTTCAAAGTTTCTACATTCCTCTTCAGTCCACACAGACAGCTCCTCTGTTACAGAGATGACTGTTAATTTAATATTCATATATCCATAAGTAACAGTACCACATCAGTCTTGATATATCTAAGAAAAGTGAAGAAAATTGTTATGACATGTTAGACATCTACTTACCTCTGGCTGCTTTTACATTAAACCTAAGTCGTCTTAAAGCTTCTTCTGTGTCAAAATCACATTTCACCAATTCATACAATGCCTACCAAAAAAAATCACAAGCATAACTTTTCAATTGGTATTTACAGTCTGTATAAGAAAAATAGATACTACAGTCAAAGCTGTTAATACACGTCAGGGAGGCTACAGATCATTTCATCCTACCTGTTCGTTATCTTTGATATGAGATCCCTCTGGGATTGCATCCACTCCCTTCTCATCCCCTGTTCGCCTCGATGCCTCAGTCAAAAACTCCACTACTTTATCTTCAGGGAGACACTCAGGGTCCCACAACAACTGGTCATCATTTTCATAAACTACAATACAATTTTTAAAATTTTTAAAAATACAATACAAAAAACATTCAAGCTTGTGAAATGACACATGGATGAGCTCAAGTGCACAGATGTTAAAACACAGACAAACCAGCTCACCCTTTTCATTGTCTTTATATTTACAGAGGCCCACAGGAGTTTCTGCCTGATACATGGAGCCCACCATAATTTCCTGTGGGGAAAAATGTTTCAGTTCATGGTCAAGTTGTAGAATACTTCAATCAACTTGCTTGTACCCTACAAAAGACACAGGATCCAACGAACTAATCTATTTGATTTAAAACCGTGGAACGGTGGAGTAAATTATTAACACATATTTCAATTTTTATGTTTTTAGGAAAGGTTTTCTCTGTTAAAACTTCTTGTTCTAGTGAATAATAACTGTCTGTGTACGATAAAACCAGATGTGATCTGAGAACAGGCTAATGAAAAAAGTTCTAACTTACCTTTTTCCAGTCCTCAGATGGAACATAGTCCTCATCTTCATCAGACTCCTCTTCTGCATAATTATTACCTGAGACACAACATGATACATATTTCTGAAGATAATCTCAAATTCTGTACTATTTTCTAATACAAAAATGAGAACCAGCAAGGCTGAGTTAATGAAAAGATGATAAGATGGCACATACTTTCAAAATACATTAACTTCTGAGGACGAATAAGGTCAGCTGTACCAAGGGACCTGACTGAGCGTGTGCGACCCTCAGAGGTTTTCAGGACCTCGTCGTCCTTTGCTGATGAGTTCTTAACACTCTCACCCTAAAAATAAGAATGTCACAAAAAACTAAAAATAAATACCAGTCAACACAGGAGAACGAAGTGAAATTTATTTATATACATGCAGCACAGGTTTTATTCTGTAAACTCACAGTTTGGTACCAAAATATCTTTCTCATAAGTTCATGTCAAACATATATTTGTGCCTGTTCACATTTTAATACTACATTTCACAATCAAGAAACTCAAAACAGGAACATGATCCTCACCTCATTTCTTTTCAACTCGCCAGTGCTTCTGCTGCTTTCATCATTGTCAGGGTCCTCTTCCTCATCTTCTTCTTCATCATCATCTTCTTCCTCAGGTTCCTCCTCCTCCTCCTCTTCATCCTCATCTGCTGGTGAACCTCCCCCATACCCATACAGGCTCAGTAACTCGTGAATGGGCATTTCTCCTTCCTGTTTAGAAAAGTGACAGTGCTTTCTAACATTTAAAGGAAAACATTCTCTGCAAATGTTTTCAACAAAAAAAACCCAAATGTGGTTATAATATATCTTATATAAGATTTAAACTCACCCTTGCCAGATCTTCTATCTCATTTGCATTGGTCTCATCTGCTGCCTCCAACATTTCCTCTTCCTCCAATGTGCGTTCATCATCAAAGTCATGGACAAGCATGTCTGCTGATGGGTCAAAATCATGGTCATCGGAACCTGCTGAACCTCCTAAAAAATTGAACCAAAAAACGAAAAAAGCAAATTTAGACTGAAGAGTTGACAAATGTAAACATGTATTAAAAAAATTATGAACACACCCAATTCTAATCAGTATATTACTTGTTTTAGGCATGGAATATGTCTAAAATATTATAAACATGTTTGTTATTTCCATTTGACATTTTACTAATGAATATGGAGCCACAATGTACAGAATTTTATCACTCACCCTTACCTAAACAAATTCAGATTGATAAAATAAGCATTTTGGAATTGACATATAAATACTATGAAGTAGTACTAACAGGTTTTAAGGGTAATGATGTGAAGGTGTTACTAAGCACTGAACTGAATCCTGTTAAACCGAGGTTTGGACAAGATCTCAGGCTTGAAGCCATGAACCCAAACAAAAACAGAGCAAAACTTATAGTGTACCTGGGCTCGAATTCCCGAGGGAGGGCTGGAAAACAGAAAGGAGGGACATCAAATTAGAGAACAGCTTCAGGAGCAAATATGTCAGTGGGTGTGTGATTAGAAACGGCTCGTCGCTTTGTGTATGATGGTATATTGTAGTTACTGTGACATGGGGACATTGATGGGAGTCCAGTAAAAGCGCGCTCGACCTAGTGCCCTAAGTGTTGGCTACACATAAAAAAGGAACAACAAAGACTATGGCCACTAGCTGCGGGGAAAGCTACTGGTACAGGCTTAATAAAGTGGATATCACAAGTTTATTACCGCTTACCGCCTGCACCCAGTCACGGTTTTCAACAAGCGAGTGCTCACTGAGTTAATTTACTCTCCTGGCTAACTTACATTACAAGTTGCAAGCTAATTCTTATTTACACGTTTCGCTAACGCGTCCTGTTTAGCCTGATATAACCCGCTGCAGAAGAAGCTCACGAAACACATCCAACCACGGAGACGCGGCTCCGTATGTAATTCAGTGCGTTATGCCGATAGCTAAGTATTCTTAAACAAGCCCGCGAAGTAGCATTGCTAACGCCGCTGCTACCCTACGTCAGGGCTAGCGCTGCTAACCTAGCTAAATCCGAACTTTACTAAACATGTTTATGGCTAAAAACGGCTGTTTTCTAGCAAAGCAAACAGACGATTCTTAAATTCGTGTATTAAATCTACCACACTCAAACGACGCACGCAATCAACCGAACTGACTATCCTGTAGAATAAAATACTTTTTTTTTTTTGAATATTTATTTCACTTTCTTACCTCCGCCATGTTCGCAATCCTGCAGGGTCACATCGGGGGTCAGGGGTAGTTCCCGGATGTAGAGCCCCGCCCACCCGCAGTACGAAGCGCACTCTGCTCCTCGAGGCGCTGAGATGCATCATTATTGTAAACATATGATGTCACAGTGTAGCCATAAACAATCACCGACAGACTTTACATATACACAAGATCTAAGATAAATATACAACAATCAATGACATTCTGTAAAATAATAATCAGCAGGGATTAGATATGTGTGAAATTTATGTGATTTAATTTTCAGTTATCTAAGTGGAGTATATGCACATTTATGTTATCAGTAATAATCACTATAAAGAGATATAATTAGCTGGTAGAAAAGATTTAGAACCAAACACATAAAGCAGGTGTGTGTTGATATCTTTTTAATTTTCTCATGATCAGGAATCGTAATGATGATCAATTTACCATTTACTTCAAATAATAATTCCTTACAGAAAAAGTCTTTTTTAAACAACATCTGTGCTATTACTGTTTTACAGACAGATCGAGTCATCACTGCAAGACGACACACATAGCACATGTGTTACCTATAAAAATAATGAAAGGTCATTTCTATTTCAGCAGGTGTTTTTACATGTCCACAGTTTAGGCTTACGAAATCACTGGCCCACCCCTGATACAGTATTTAGACATGGATGGAAATGACTGTTTCAAAGTCAACTCTATTCCGTGACATAGTTTAATCAGACATGTGTACCTATTATTGCAGCATTTCTTCTCAGAATCACTGATTTATGTTCCTGATAGCGGCCACACACTCCACTACGTTGCTATGTAGAGAGTCATCACCTCACTTTGTTGCAGGCGGGATAACTGAAGTAATCCATTAGGAATCACTTTGCTAAATCCATGGCAATAAAATCCCTGTAGTTTAGACATAAAAGAGCAATTCTTTCTCTTTAACATTCAGGAAAATGTAGTCTATTAGGGATCATCACTGTGGTCTAGATTCCCACACAGGTCCCGAGAGGCCTTGCTGACATCCGTTGTTAAAAGGACACGATAGTTACTTAAGATAACACACACAGCGCTTCCTTTGAATTTACCAGGTATAGTTGGTGACATCACTGGAGACCAAGCATAAAAGGGCAGATGTTTTCTGAGTATCAGCAAAGAGGGTGTTTGTTAGGTCTCTCCGTATAGTACCTCAACATCTTCATCTCCATGAAGTCCCTACTCCTGATTACGTTACTGCTTTGTGCTCTGTGTGTTGCTGAGGTTCAGACACAGGATAACACACTGAAGCTGTGTGGCCGGGCATTTGTGCGAGCATTGGTGTACACTTGTGGCGGATCCAGATGGAGAAGACTGATGACAGAGGAGGACATTTTGCCAGATGGTCAGTACACAGTGGCTTGAATTTCTTTTAATAATAATTTTGATGTTTATTCCATGTCTCTAAACTAAAGGTTGATATCTCTTGGCAGGCAACAACCAGCTAAATGTCCTGAAGAGGACAGAAATGCCAACAATAGATCGTCACTGGCGTGACCAAAACCAGGCTTTAATAACTGCGTGCTGTCAGACAGGCTGTCAAAGGAGTGACCTGTTTATGCTCTGCTAAAGACATCTTCAGAAGCTCATTGTCAAACTGTCACCATTATTCCGAAGTTGAAAAATAATCTTCAGAATTGTTAAAGTAATTCTTACCCATGTTGGCATAAAAATATATTGTAAATTTTGGTATTAAATTGTCATGATCGTTTTTTTGGTTGGCAAAATAAATCCTTTTTGAATAGCAGCAATGTCTTTGTAATTGTAAAGAATTGAAGCTAAAATAACAACCACAGTATGTTTTTATCAGATTACATGCATTGCCTGTGATTCACTCAACGTAAACAGCAAAGACAGTTGCCACGCCATACAGAGAGCTGTTCTTAAAAGAGTAAGAGGCAAAAGTGTCATTGGATGCATCCCACAGGCAGCGGCTGCTGATTTGCATGCTCTGTCCGGTGAGCTGGCCAATGTGGACGAGGACGACTATCTTATACCTGGGGATCATGAGGTCCTTCACACGAGCTCTTATCACCTACAGTATGCAATTCGACATGATTAACTTTGATAAGGCAGAACTTTCGAGGTATTTTAAGTTTTTATTTACCTCACAGATAGTTCTTGTCATTTTCTGAGACCACTCTACTTCATATTTTTCTTGTTGGAGGTAACTGGTGAGTACATCCTTCAATATGTCTGTGACAGCAGGCACAGGAAAGCGTTTGTAAGGTCCTGTGGTTCAGAAAAAAACCCCATGATGGAATTAAATGTAGTCTAATGCCTCTAATTGTTAGGGTTAAAAATATCATCATATTCAGCTTTCATAGTTTGAGGCTATAGTGGTTAAGTATACATATCAACTGGTATAAAGTCATCTATATATCATCTCTGCTTAAAGGACGTAAAACAAAGCAGTGTTTACTGAACAGTTAAAGCAGGGGGATGGTGCTGAGGCTGTCATTAAGCTGGACGTTATCTCACCCATCTGGTAGGTATTTTCCATGGTTACAGCCATGCGAGCGTTATCATCATGGTGTCCTAGCTCATCCAGGTATGATACAGTACTTACAGAGCTTAAAGACAAGATGCAATGTGTGCATAAGAAGAAAAAAACTGTGATGGACGCTGGTTAGTATAATGTGCAACAGTCTACTTACTCCTTGGTCCTTTCTTTGCCTCGTCCTCCATGGCCTCCCTCTGAGGGCACCTTGCCGATCCTCTTCTCTCTTCTTTGGGACTTGTCTTTAAGTAGATCAGACATCACAGCGTCCTGTTCTTTAGCTTGTATCTACAGTGTGAAGATGTAACATTAGCTTGTACACGTATGACACTGAGTAGCTCGTCGCTAAATCGCTAAAAAAAACGGAAGTATTTAGTACAAACAGCATGTTAGCTAATGCTAGCGAACATTAACAGAAACTGGCTTCTAGTTAGCCACAATGCTAACAGCTTATGCTCGACAATTCGTTGTGTTAACTGTAACTGGACGAGGGTCTGTGGTTTCTCTGAACAGATCGTACACATGGAATATTTAAGGAACATTACACTACTGACCCGTTTTTACCGACTCCAGGCCAGGACAGGCAAATGGCGCTAGTTCCACTGAGCTTGGTGTTGCTATAGCAACTACAAACTATCAGGAATTGGGAAGGGTTTCCATGGTTTTCGAGCACGAGGGCGTGAAAGCGAAAGCAGTTATCCAGGAATCAGTTTAATCGAGTATTAATAGATGTTTTGTGACTTTGATTAATATGTAGTTGTAGTTGTGACTTTGTTAACCTTAGGAATGAATCTCAGCAGATAATACAGAGACTGGAAATCAGGTTAAAAGAATTATACTGTATATAAACAGGACAGAGACACATCTCACGTTTCCTCTTCTTTATTACCAAGTAAAACAGGTATGACATTATATTTACCTTTTCATAGATTTTCTTTCAAAATCTTTGGATGGGAAATTTACATGACATGTTTGCATATTCTGTATCTCACACAGGAAAAGGAACAGCAAAAACATTGTAGAAAAAATAAAATTACACAAACCCTCTGATACCGAGGTCTTTGTGGATGCTCTAAAATAAGGCAAAGAAAAACTTTAGCATAGTTAACAGAAATACTGTTTTATGAACTGAAAAACGAAACAAAAGCTTACAACCAGGCTCAAACTGTTAGTCAACACATTAAAAACGTGACGTTCAAACATATATGTGAGATGTAACATAAAGCCATGAATTATTTTATGAATGGCAATTAAGGTGTGATTTGTGTGCAGGTCAAACACAGGAGAATGTCAAACACCTATATTAGAAGCATGTAATGGGAATATCAACACATGCCAAATTTATTGACAGTAAGTTTTTGAAGGTGCATCAACAGCAAACAGAGAGCAGAGGTTTAAGTCAAAGCAAAAAGTCTCTGGTCTTAGCACGATTATACAATAACACGTATCATATCCTTACTGTAATGAATTAAGTGGGTATTGCCTCGGTGAGACTGGTGATGGAGAAATGCAGATTTCATGCGGCACCATTTGGAGTTATTCATCAACAGTAACACTTGTTTTGTACGAGAAACCTACATGTAAAACAATCGATGAAGAGTCGTGTTGCTGTTACAGATTATCCGATGAGTGATGACATCAATAAACCAAGAGACAGTCACAGACACATCCATATGCCCAGAGAAATAAACATAGCTTTTTATGTACACTTTGTACACTTTATATTTTAAATATTGCTATTAGAAAATGATAAAACATTTCATCAACCTGGTGGAAAAGGAGGAAGAAAACCCAACACAAATAAAGCAGGGACATGAATAATGCTGTCACTTTGACTGTCTTTCATTATTCAGTAATGTCCCCAATAACCCTTGTCACGATCTTTATCAAAAACCACGATCAAAGGAATTGGGTTTTTCAGCAGCATCAAAGGCAACTCCTACAATCATTAGCCCAGGTCCTTCTACCATGTATGTATTTGTAGAACTCAAAAATCTCTGTCTCCACTATATGGCACTCACACCTGGCTCTGTTATGCATCTTAAGGCCCTTTCAAACAATAGTTTTGTGGCATTAACATAATAATCTATCTCAGCAGTCTATCTGTCTCAAAGTAATTGACCCTTATATGCTGTGTAGTATTGTGTCTCTGTTCAGATGATCTGCTTATGGCATAATGTCGTCAGTAGTAATGGAAAAGGCTGCATGTGTAAAAGTACAGCGCTATGTATCTGCTTCAATCCTGCAGATACATAATTACCACATTATTCATTTGAGGAAACAAACATATTTGTGTGCTTATTAAATTTGTATGTACAGTGTGGAACAAAAACACACAATAACCTTTCTGCTGCACTGGTTCATACATTTTTGTACTTCAGTTTAAAACGTATTGGGACTTTTTACCCTGCATACCTTGATAGATAGTCTCCAGTTTTCTCTGTTTTTTTTAGTAATTACTCAGTTAATTTGTCACAAACTCACATTTAAAATTCAACAAAACAGGTAATTACTGAGATAATAGCAAACAAGCAGACTTACTGCACAGAATACATTTGTTTCCTCAAATTAATAATTCTCTTCCTTTTGTTTAAAAATGTGCTGTGCTAGTTGTCAGTATTGACAATTTCAGGTGAAGCAACCAGGATTGAGACACATATAATTCCATGTCAAAGTACAGTAATGTCGTTTGTCATCTGAAACCTTGACTGATCAATTTGAATTAAAAGACCAGTAGAAGCTTGTGACATGTCCAAGGCTCGTCTAAACTAAAAAACGAAGTCTGCTCACACAACGAGACAATAGGTCACACACAGTGAAAATTGTGATTTGAGGTGGCAGTGCAAACCAGTTATTACCACATAATATAGAACAGAGTAAAAAACTGCAAATAAACCTTATGCTATACATTTCCCATCTTTTCCACCTTGTTTAAGATTGTTTTAATATTATATAATCTATTCACATTACATACATCACTTACACTGCATGTGCATTGAGAACCAAAAGACAAAAGAAAGAGAAATGAATAAGGCTGGATCACTGTTTAAATCCACGATTATGTTAACAAACACGAGGAGTCTGGATTCCCTATATTTTACTCCATGAAAGCCAATAAGTTGTCCAAGTGCACAAAACTAATGATTAGTATCACCTTGCATAAACTCAGCAGCAGTAATCTTACTGAATATGATGGTATGAAGTCAAATATCATCTCTATGGGTGTTATATTTGTTAATCTGTGATTCTCAACCATTAATTCTATTGGTTACTAAAAATAATGTTTAAAATGCAATAAACATGAGATGTATCCAGAGTTTTCACAGTCAAAAGCCACTGATTCTCTTGGTTTCATTCACAAACAGCTCCACTAATTATCCGCCAAATATTTCCCTGTGAAGTAAAAAGAACCATGTCACAAAGTGGAAAAGTGCCTAAATCACTAAAGACAGTCAGCCACCCACACGCCACACGTTTCTGATTCTCAAACTGACCTGCAGCAAATCTCTTCTTGACCAGCGACAGTCGGTAGCCCGTCCCAACCAGCTGGATGTCGCACCCGGACAGAGTGCTTCCCTCACTGCTGAACTGGACTGTCAGCTGGGAGGGTTTACAGGGACCTTCTGCCATCTGGAACCGGCCCAGGAGAGCCCCTACACCTGCAGGACATACGTACGATAGTGAGACAATACTAAACTGGACATCAATTATAATCCATGAAATTAGGAATGAATGCTGTTGGTCGGTATAATAATTATGGCACTGGAAAGTTAA
This sequence comes from Macropodus opercularis, assembly GCA_030770545.1. Lineage (NCBI taxonomy): Eukaryota > Metazoa > Chordata > Actinopteri > Anabantiformes > Osphronemidae > Macropodus > Macropodus opercularis. Next base: position 7,588,611 of record CM061105.1, read on the forward strand.
AGTAGGCATCTCAGCATCACAGACGGACAAAAAGTTGCACATTGTGACTCAAATTGTAATTTTAGATGGACAGAAAAAAAGAGAGATAAAAAAATGTACCTCCATTTTCAGATCTCTGAGAGAGACTGGAGATATTCCACTGTATGGTTTGCTGCTCTGGATTCCTTTATAATACAATAATTACACGTTACAGAGGACCTGTCACTGTCCAGTACGCATTAAATAGGTAGATCATGCCATTCAATCGTTAATATAGCATAAACGTTAAGAATCTATAGTTTACACCACATATCTAAACAGAACATTAACATTGTGCCTCAACGTAATGAACTCTCACCAGGTGGCAGGTGGGATCATGGCCTGTACTTTGGCTTGGCCTCCATCTACAGGTACTAAGAAGTGAATGTTGTGCAGTGGCACCGGACTGGCCATGGCCTCAGTGTTGTACTTGTAGTCTATTCTAAGGTCAGTGCTGGTGGCGTCGCCTCGCCAACTCAGTGCCAGGTTCAGAGGAGTGGACTGGATTCCCTCTGCTGACACCTGACACACAGAAAGGCAGTGAAATAGATGGATGGGTAGAAACAATCGAACACACCAAGACAAAGAGCTTTTGTAATACCTGATATTTGATCATATCCACGTTGTAGTATGTCGCCTGAGGCTTCTGCTCAGCCACTTTCTTCAGATGGCTCATCAAGTGTGGCATATTTACCCAGAACTCCTTGGTGTCTACACTGTCTATCACAGGATCACTGAGAAATGAAAGGGATCTATTTGATTCAGGGCAAATCAACATGAAGTTGCTCTACAAAGCTTGTGGGCGTCACGCGTACGCTTCATTTAAGTACGGGCATTTGTCTGTAACACCTAACACCTACCAGCACAGCAGCTGTGGGTTGGGGAGGACCTGCTCCAGCCGATTGTAGTTGCTGATGGTAAAGGTGAGGACAGGTTGAGTTGGCTGGCTGGCAAAATGTCTGGTTATGCCTGCAGGGAAGGACAGGACCATCTCCCCCGTGATCTTCACAACACATCTGGGAGATGTGAAGAGAAGTGTACAACTGAGGATCACAGAACCGAAGAACAGGATCATTTCCCTATGACAATCTAAAGTACGAAGATGACTTGTCCTGTCCTGTGTTTTCTTATCTGTCTATGGGTTCGTTCACAGCTTCAGTTCAGCCAAAGATTTTGTGTATTTTTCAAAAACACAAATCACACCAGAGCTAATTCGGCTCATATTGACTGAACTAACGGTGTGAGAGTGCCCAAAAGAGAAAATGTGGGCCTACTTGCTGGGATCAGCGCCTTTAAAGTAGGCATTGATAGTTTCTGTGAAAGCAGCTGCCACTGGCAGAGTGTCCTGGGGTCCCATGGTGAGCGGACTGGGTCCTCTGGAGCATCCTGAATAAACACACACATACAACAACATACACCAGGTTCTTCCAAGAAAATCCAGTCCTAAACCTGAATGGCCTCTTCTGTTATTCTCTATTTATTCAGCCCTGGGTTACACATGGAGACTATGGGAGTAAACACAAACGAAGGCAAACAAATAAAAGCAGTGGAGCCATTATTCTTACCCAGAGATCATGAGCATAAACATGACCCCACGTAAAACTGGGCAAGGTGCTCTCAGTACATGCGCTGGGGTGACTACAGCAATGCTTTAGCTCAACTCACCTTCAAAAGCTAAATAAAACCTGCCATGGTCGAACCATACCAGAGGCTGCAGGGCCTCTGGGAGCAGAGACATGAGGGGGAAAGAATCGTGGAGAGGGACAAGATTGTGAGGGTAGGACGCAGTGATGAGCGACAGACAACGTGGAATGACACCGACAAGTGAGGGAAATGTAATAACGTCCTGGTAATGTACCTGTGGTTGACATATTAAGGTCCCTCCCTAAGGTTGGAGTGGATGCTGCACTCTGTGAGGTAATGGAGGAGATGGAGGAAGAGCTCTCTGCCCGGGCTAGAGGGGCAAAAGGTGGGGGGCTCCCCAGAACTGGTGGACTGAAGGGCCGAGTCTGGAAACAATAAACACAAACCGTGAGTCTGCTGTCTGCCAGCGAGAGTGAACAAAAGGAAGACTGATGAATTCACAGTCTATTTGGTTCAGGTAAAATGAAGGGACACGTGGGGTTTACCAGATCTGCGATTGGCTTCCCTGGGGGCAGCTTTGGCCGTGAGGATGGTCGAGGAGGAGGAGGTGGCGGGACCGGGCTGCCTCGAGACTGAGGCGTGGCAGGACGAGCTGGAGATGAAGGGCCTGAAGCAGATACCAGGTTCTGTGGTTAGCAGGGCCTTCAGACCACAGTGAAGGAGATCTTTACTCATCAGCTCCAACAGTTTAGTTTAGGATCACAACTCAATTTGTATTCACCTCTACCAGTCATTTGCAGTCGATAATGGTCTGATATCATTTAATATTTTCACAATATATCCATCAAGTTGAGATGATGTCAACAGGATGGTAGCTTAACTGATTGAGAGGAAGATACTCACTGCTGCCTGAGTAGGGCCCTGGAGAGGACATGATGGATCTGTAGGTGGTTGGAGGGAGAGGAGGAGGCGTGGCCCTGAAGCTCGGAGTCAGCTCTCTAGGTGAACCCACATAGTCTGAGATATCATCTCTAAAATATGCACCGTCTGGAGTCCTCTTTCCTCCCGCACTTCCCAGGACCAGGGGAGAAATGATTCCTGCCCGAGAGGATCGCCGCTCCGCTGGCAGAGGAGGCACAGGGCTGATGGGTACTGGGGATGAGCAGTACTCTGCAAACTGCAGCACCTCCTCGTCAATCGCCTCCTCTTCAAGGCAGCCCGGGGGTGAACGAGAGCGGGAGAAGTCGGGAGGGAGGGGAGGGGCTGGCTCATCCGGGGGAGGAGGTCCGAGCACGATGGAGGCAGGTGAGTCTGGCGGCGTGAAAGGAGGAGGAGAGCCTGGTGAAAACGGAGGAGGCGAAGGGGGGGGTACGTTCGGCGGTGGTCCGGGAGAGAGGGGGGGTGTTGAGGGAGTGGAAGAGGGCGTGTCTGGAGGAGGAGAGTCGGGTGGTGGAGGGGGAGCAGGTTCATCCGGTGGCGGGGGTCTGTCTTCAGCAAAAGTGACCCATCGTGGAGACAGTACGTCCTCGCTGGTCCGGGGACTGTCCACAGGGCCGAACACGTCGTCCAGGTCAGGGCCCGGGGAGCTTCGGTAAGAGGCAGGCGACAGGACGTTCAGGTAAATGGGGGCAGACCTGCGAGTGGCCCTCCCATTGGGTAGATCAGCTGCAATGGGTGCGAAGAAGCAATTAAACACAGCTCTGGTGGCACTGATGATGGCTGATGACCTCTAAAGGTGGATTTACCAGCAGAGTCGGAGGAGTAGCCATAGTGACTTCTTGATGGAATGTTTTTAGGAGGAAGTGGAGGAGGCGCTGAAACAATCACAGTTCAGGTCAGAGCTCTACTGCAGACGTAGACAACAGAGGAGTTTACTGACGGGATCTCACCTCCTGTTGGGAAGCTTCGACTCAACAGTGATTCTGGCTGTGGTCTTGAATCCCCCCATACGTCAGTAGGAACCACTGTTTAATGATGCAAACAAATAAATCCTCAGTAAAGTGAGACCGTTAATGAATGTGAATATATGTTACTTTAGTTTAGGACAGACCATCATATCTGGCATATTTGGTCTCTGAAGGCAGCCCAAAGAAGGCAGCGTTCTGCGACAACCTGTCACTGAGAGAGAAGACAGAAGAGTCAAAAAAATGTAAACAATAACAAATCTTTAAAGTTTCTTTTTTTTTTTAATCAGTAGTAACGTTCTTGGAATAATGACACACCTTAGCGTGTCAGGGGCAGGGCTGGGTGTGGGGGTGGAGCGTCTGGGTCTGGCGATCTCCTCACCTGAGAGAAACATCACAACAACTCAGCTGTTTCTCTGCTACGCACGAAAACCATCCCACAGACATTTGATATGTCGACGATCAGGTCGTCCACATCCTTCAAGTGTCACCAAGTCAAGATTTCTTAATGAATGACTACTTACAGGACAAATTCCTTTTTATCTGCCCCTAAGAAAGATAGGAACAAACAAATACACATATAGATATATTTAAAATGTGTACACCAAAACAATCCTGAAACCTACTGCTTACGTCAGTGCTAATATGTAACAAATAGATTTTATAATTATTCAGAAATATAACATTTTGTGGATAGAACACATCATCAGTCATATCCAAGAGATATATTCCTTGAAGCTGATTTGCTTTGGAAATGAAATAAAGTAAACAGAATATTAAAGACTTAATATTGAATTATTGATTCTGATCTTGCTGTGTTTCCTAAACAGAGTCTGTCACACAACAGCCAGCAGAGGGAGCGAGAAACTCACCGGGCTGCGTCTCTGAGACCAGCAAAAAGGAAGAGAGAACAGACCTGGGTCAGAGAGTGAGTGACAAATCAGTCAAATGGACACCAACTAAAACTGCACACACCGCACACCTCAAAGCCTTCACGATGCAACACACACGAGCCACACACCCCTTGAGACTATGAGGACAACAGCATCTCCTGTGGCCAACAGAGCTGCTCACGTACATGTAAGGTGTCATGTCGACCAACGTTTGAGCTCCACTGACACCAGATCAGTAAGCCAGGAGCTGGCCGTGTGTGTGTATGTGTGTGTGTGTGTTATGAGTACTGTTATATAACACTGGCGGGTTCAAGTAAAGCTAAAACAGAAAACAACCTGAATGAACTAAACGATCTGAGGGTGAGGCAGCATGCAGGACAGGAGTGATGCCACGAGTACATGAGAAGGGAAATAGTTCAACCAAGTGAACTTGCAAAACATGCAAACCTCTAAAAGTCTATGACAGGCTTACCGGACTTCTCTTCTGAGACGCCAACAGACGTGCGTGTGGGGTGGGGGGGGGGCAGATAAGAGACACAAACCATACACATCAACAGCTATTAAAACCGCAGTGGGTGCTTTGTGCAGCAGAACAGTAGAGCCAGTCAGCAGAGCTCACCAGAGACGGAGAGAGCGCCAGGCCTCCCACCGACGCCTTTAGCTCGTCCATCGATGGAGGGACACATTTGGCACTATCCGCCACCAGCGGCTTGATCTTGATTTTGAACTTCTTCTTGCTGTCCTCGTCGTCCTCTGAGTCGCTGGAGGAGAAGAAATGCTTTCCTTTGGAAGCTGGTGAGCGCTTGTCAAGGACAAAGTGGAATGAGTGTGTTATGCAGGGGACGGTTCGCAGCAGTAAAAGCTAACATGTCCTGATAAAATGACACGCGGAGCAAACGAGAGGTCGACTACACGTCTCTGTCTGTTGCGTCCCAGTTAACAGAATTACACCTGCGCTAAGTGAGTCCTGCCCTGCCTCAGCTAGATCATCCTGCTCAGCGCGTCTCCATAGAGACAAGAATCAGTTAGGATTTATCTGTGTGAATGTAATTCAGACATACACATACCGACGCCTGTGGGAGCAAAAAGCTAAAATACCACAATGTGAGGGTCAGCTGCTAATGACAACTGTGGCTCAGCCCAACCGAGTGTGATGTGCCTCTGTCCAGCTGCCCTACTGCTCCCTTTGTGAGAAGGGGAAACGCGATCGATTTGGCCCATTTAAGCTGAGAAGCCCGCATCCAACGAGTCACTCAGTCAAACAGGTCAGTAGTTTTACAGCAGTCGTGCTTCTGCTCTTCACTGAAAGAATATCATCGCCTTCGTCCCCAGGTCGGAGGCTGAATCCTTCCTCATCCACATCAGGAGAGGCCTGTAAGAGAGAGCAGACAGTCGCTGCCAGTCCGTCACACGCCATAGGAGACACACTGAACACTGAACATTTCACAGCCAGCCGCGCCTCTACTCATACAGTCGCTTCAAACATAACGTGACGTGATAGTTAATAACATCATAGTTTAGATACGTACATATCTGTCCCAGTCAATCTCTCCATAAAAACCGTTGGGTGCCCCATTGGCCTTTTTCTGATGACGTAAAAGAGGACATCTGGTTCTAGGTTAGCAAACCTTATCACAAGAAAAACTGAAAAAAAGAAAACACTAAAATACATACATTTCCTTTCTTTCCACTTCCAGATCCTTCTTTGTCAGGTGAGCTCCTGTTTAAAGGGACAAGAAAGTTTTTCATAACATTTTTTCTCTTCTCATCTGGGCGTTAGTCACCATTTGGGCCATATTTGATACAGGTTTTCTAAGAGAGAACCTGAGAAATGTTCTATATTTCCAACACCGTTATGAGCAAAGTTGCCAACAACACTCAGTGTATCAAACGACACAGTAAATATCACAAACAAATGATTTTTAAGATCTCAGTTAATGTGTTTTACAGGATTAATTATCGAAGAACTGAGCCTTCAGTCGGCTCCCTGCTTCGCTCTGCTTCGCTCTCTGCTCAGCGCTTCAGGTAGACATTAAAACGACCATAAAGAAGAACTTCACAGAACTTACTAACAGAAGCAAACAGTTCTGCTTTGCAGCTGAATGAGCCAAGCGTCTGACAACAGCATCAAGATTAGGAAGCATGAGTCCATTTCTAGTGCAAATGCTGTGTCTTTCTATGTCTGAACACAAGCAACTACACACTGTTATTTGTACAAAACTATGAAAGAAATCAGAAAAAACAACAATAATATGAATATGAGTAGTTCAATGCCAACTTGCAGAAAACATTTCAATAAATAATTCTTAAAGCACGTGTCAGCCAATATGCATGCTGCTTTCACAGTTGCTGTATGGTTGTAAAACCTTGAAAGCATGCGTCTGAGCCAACTTACGTTGTGTCTGTGTCCTTGTCTTTCTTCCGTAAGCCTAGGGCTTTCCTGGTTCGGTTTTTCAGTCCTAGAGTGGGAGACAGACAGACGGAGAGCAGCATTGTGAGGATTCATTTAAAGTTTTAGAGCCAATCATAAAATTAACTGTGTTGTCATTAAAATGCACTAAAAGACAAATAACACAGGAGAGTAACAGGCTGTTGGGCAGGAACTCAAAGGTGAGACTGAAGTAGTAGTTAAATGATTATATATCCATCCAGCAGAAAACCTGCTGCCCTCTGGAGAGAGAGAGTCCACGTACAGTGAAGCTCTGCAGGCGGCCCCTCGCTGACGACCAATGGAAAGGATACACCATGGAGGCTGATCAGTGACTACACTTCATTAGCCAGATTTGAGGGACAGGGGGAGACGTCTACTACAGCAACCCGTCAGACAAACTGGATGCCAAAACCCCTGCAGCACTGATGGCTGGCGCGACGCAGCGCTGACATCAAGACGCCCGGGAAAAAGCCCACAAAGTAATTCGGAGAGTTTCTGGGAGAAGTGAACAAAGCTGGAGGGATGTCAGTGTTAACATCTGTGAAGTCTATCAGAACACACAATCAAACGCACACTGATCAAATTCATACATGTTTCTATCGGTTTTATCAGTATTTAATGTTTGTTAATGTTAATATAGATTGTAAAACTGTCAGACTGAATATTCCATGAACGAATCAGAATTAATTATCTGAACACATAAAAATATTTTAGTTGACATGGATGATCGTCATGTTGAAGATTAAAGCTAATTTCTGTATCACCAGTTGTTATCTATTTATTTACATTAACAAAAAAAGATGTCAGGACAGTCAAAGTCTCTTCCGTCCTTTATATGGTTGGGTTCTGTCATTTTCATCCTTTTTTCATAGATGCTGTCTCCTTCGTTTTATCCTTTGAGTCAGAGCCGTGTACTAAACAGTAGAGGTCAGCTTCAGTCCTGTGTGATCATAACAAGACAGTGAACTAACTGCATGTAAGGATGAGCTGCTGGGTACTGAAGGACATGTGATACAGTGTGTAGGTAGCTAGCGGGGCTGCTCAGCTGGTCACGCTGCATCATGCGCTGCACAGTGAGGCCTCAGTCAGGGCCTGAATGTGTCCTGTGTGATTAAAAATAGACAATCAATCCTGATACATCAACATGGAAAAAGAAATGGTGAACATAACAGAATCCGATTTTGGTTGTTCACTGCATGGTAATGAAACTCGTCCTGTGCATCAGAGGAGTTTTGTTTGCTTAACCCATTTACCGTCCTCCTCAGGTTTGCCTTACATAGAAGGAGTGTAGTAATTAAGGCGTGTGAATCTTTTTTAGGCTAAATCACAGAAACATGACTATTAGTTAAACGTCTGCTAAACCTGGAAACTACAAATATCATATACAGCACAGTATTTAGTTTTTAGCCCAGCTTTACGTCTTTATAAAAGTTCACAGGCCTGTCATCCATGACTTGGCCAAAAGCAAGTCGCTTGTGTCCACTTGCTAGAGCAACTCTATTCAACTCTAAGCCCTGGTGGCTTCGAACTACCTCAATTACCTGAGTTATCACAACACATCCCCTCCAGATATAATGTAGTTTATGTCATAATTCTGCCATTTTATACACCTGCTTCACTGCTTCGCCTTTCACATATGGTCAGATGATGACTTTCCTCTTTTTAAATATTTCCTGCAGTGTGTGACAGTTGGACCTGCTCCCCCACCAGGGGGAGCCATTTGGACTTTTGAGTTTGTTCCTTGTCTGTTCCCCTACTGGTTTCCCTTGTCCACACCTGTTTGTAATCATTGTTAGTCTGTCTTCATATACCCCTGTCTGTTAGTCTCTCGTTGCTGGTGTGTCATCCCTGATTGCTTGTCTCGTCGTTCTCCCTCGTCCCCGACCTCTAGCTCTGTTCTCGTCAAGTAAGTTAGTCAGTTCGTTTTGTAGCCTTTGTCTTGTTCCTGCGTTTGCAGTGTTTTGATTTCAGTAAATGGTAACTTGGTTTGTTTTGTCCCGCTTGCGGTGATTTTGTTTTCTAGTCAGTCAGTGAGGTTTATTAGTGTTAATTTTGTAGAGTCCCGCCTTGCGGTGAATTTTGGTTTGTAGCAGTTTCGTAAGTTAGATCGTAGTGTGATTTGTTCCATTATCGTTTTGAGTTGCTCTTTGTTTGTTTCCCAAATTATAGTGTTGTCCAGCTCGGCTGTGAATCTCTGTTCGCTAATTAATTTAATAAAATATTGTGTAGCGGAAGATCTGCCTCTTTGGGTTCATTTGCACTTGGGTCCTACACCACCACGTACTTGGTTTGTCTCAGTACACACCAGCCAACATGGACCCAGCATCTGAGCCCAGGGTTGAGCTTCCAGCAGCCATCTCTGGCCCTTCTCAGGCTTCACAGCCGGGGGAGAGTAGATCTGAGCTCGAGGAGGTTAGAGAGACGGCTGAACATGCACTCCGACTGAGTCGTCACTTTCAGTCGGAGGTCAGGCTGGCGCTGCCAAACCGATTCAGTGGCGAGGCAGCACAGTGCGAGACCTTTTTGTCCTCGCTTCGGCTCAAGTTTGAGCTTGAACCCCTGTCATTTTGTACTGAGAGGAGGAAAGTGACATTCACTCTCTCTCAGCTGGAGGGGCGTGCCCTAGATTGGGGAATAGCCGAATGGAACCGGTGCGCTGAGTGCTGCGGCAGCTTTAAGAAGTTCGCAGAGGAGCTGTCACTCGTTTTCAACCCAGCCGCCAGTCGCCGCGTCACCGCTGCAACTATGTTTCGTCTGTCCCAGAGTGAGAGATCGGTGTATGAATACACCATTGAGTTTCGTACATTGGCGGCCCGTTTGGATTGGCCGGAGGCCATATTAGTAGACAAGTATTATGAGGGGCTGGCCAGCAGGATAAAGGACGAGATGGTAGGAGGCGTTCTCCCTACGTCTCTGCATGAGCTTACGTCTCTGGCAGCTGCCGTGGACCAGCGGCACCGCGAACGAGAGCAGGAGCGGCGGTTACGGGGAAGCACCTGGAGAGCTCGGATCAACCGCCCGCCCCTAGCAGAGTACCGGCGGGGATCGCCCGGTTCCGAGGGGCGGCTCAATCTGGAATGGCAGGCCCCGCGTCGTCCATCGGCTCCGCCCATGTTCACCTCGTCACCGGCAACTCCCGACCCGGCCGTGCCAACCACCGGGGAGGTTCCCATGGAGATCGGCAGGCACCGGCTCTCGGAGGAGGAACGGAGGAGACGTATGTTCGGTGGTCTGTGTATGTATTGCGGGCAGGAGGGCCACAGAGCGGCAAGCTGTCCGTTAAACGGCAAACGCTCACCAGCAGCCCGGGAGACGCTGGTGAGCAGATCCGTCCGCAAATCTCCTCCCTGCACACCCTCCATGGAGGCTGTTTTTTCCGCGTCCGGTAGAGACCAGACGGTCTCAGTCCTGGTGGATTCAGGAGCTGAGGCAAACTTTATGGACCTGGACCTGGCCAGGTCGTTGGGGCTGACTTTACACCGCCTGGAGAAGCCAATTACGGTAAAGTCTTTCAACCTCATCACTATTCATTCTGTTGATTATCGTACTGAACTGGTGAAGATGACTATGGCCGGCAACCACCAGGAGGTGCTGGATTTCCATGTGTTTAAGTGTTCTGACTCTCCCGTTATCCTGGGTCTACCCTGGCTCCAGCGACATGACCCACATATCAGCTGGCTTTCATGCAAGATTCTGGGCTGGAGCAAGTATTGTTTGCAGAATTGCCTTTTGTCTGCACCTCTGCCCTATTGTGTCACACAGGAAGAGGTGGACTCCACTACCACAGATCTCACAGGAGTACCGAAGGAGTACCACGACCTTGCACTGGTCTTTAGTAAGAAGAAGGCTACTTCTCTTCCGCCACACCGTCCCTACGATTGCGGAATAGATCTACTTCCGGGAACAACGCCCCCCAAGGGTCGGATCTTTTCTCTCACTCAGCCCGAGCGTGAGGCCATGGATGAATACATCAACGGAGCCTTGGCGTCCGGAATCATCCGACCATCATCGTCACCGGCGGGAGCCGGGTTCTTCTTCGTTGGTAAGAAAGATGGGGGCTTGCGTCCCTGCATCGACTACAGGGGTCTAAATGAGATCACCATTAAAAACAAGTATCCACTACCACTCATCTCTTCGGCGTTCGAGATGCTTCAAGAAGCTAAAGTGTTCACCAAATTGGATCTGAGGAACGCGTATCATTTGGTTCGGGTCAAGGAAGGAGATGAGTGGAAAACGGCGTTCAACACACCAAACGGGCACTACGAGTATTTAGTGATGCCGTTCGGCCTCACCAACGCCCCAGCAGTTTTCCAGGCCCTGGTTAACGACGTCCTACGAGATATGGTTAATCAATTTGTGTTTGTATATTTGGATGACATTCTGATTTATTCTCGCTCACAGGACGAGCATGTGAGTCATGTGAGGGCAGTGCTGCTACGCCTGCTCGAGAACCAGCTTTATGTCAAGGCTGAGAAGTGTGATTTCCACACCACCAAGACCTCGTTCCTGGGATTCGTTGTGGAACCTGGTAAAGTGAGTATGGACCCCGCCAAGGTGGCGGCCGTCTCAGACTGGGCGAAGCCAAAGAACCGCCAGCAGCTTCAGCGGTTTCTGGGCTTTGCGAATTTTTATAGGAGATTCATCAAGGACTTTAGTAAGGTTGCAGCACCACTTCATGCCCTCACCTCCACCAAGACAGCATTTCGGTGGTCTCCCGAGGCGGAAGCGGCATTCACCAGGTTGAAGGGTTTATTCACCTCGGCACCTATCCTTCGCCTGCCTGACCTGTCACGCCAGTTCATCGTGGAGGTGGACGCCTCCAACACAGGGGTTGGGGCCATCCTCTCACAACGGTTCGAGGACCAGAAGGTTCATCCTTGTGCCTTTTTTTCCAGGAGGTTAACCAGTGCGGAGAGAAATTACGACGTGGGGAACCGTGAGCTCTTGGCCGTGAAATTGGCTCTCGAGGAGTGGAGGCATTGGCTCGAGGGCACAACACTCCCTTTCCTCGTCTGGACGGATCACAAAAACCTGGAGTATATCCGGACAGCCAGGAGGCTAAATGCTCGTCAGTCACGGTGGGCATTGTTTTTTACTCGATTTAACTTTACTCTCTCCTACCGCCCCGGGTCAGAGAACGTCAAGCCGGATGCGCTCTCGAGGCAATTCGAGAGCCCGGAAACTTCAGAATCCACTTCCTCAGAGGATTTTATACTCGAGCCCACCAGGATTAGGGCTATGCGATGGGATATCGAGTCCCGAGTACGTGAGTTTCGCCACACCCAACCTGTTCCGGAGGGTTGTCCTCCGCGTTGTTTGTTCGTCCCTGTCTGTCTCCGTCCCCAGGTATTGAAGTGGGGACACGACTCCAAGCTGGCCTGTCACCCTGGAGTCGCCCGCACCGTCGCTATGGTAGCACAACGTTTCTGGTGGCCGTCCATGAAAGTCGACATACGCCTGTACGTCCAAGCTTGTCGGATCTGCGCCATGAATAAGACGTCGCATAGACCTCCGGCTGGGTTGTTACGTCCATTGCCAGTGCCATCCCGCCCATGGTCACACATCTCTATGGATTTCATTACTGGTCTTCCTCCCTCAGCGGGTAAGACCACCATACTAACTATTGTGGATCGTTTTTCCAAGTTAGTTCATCTTGTTCCTCTGCCCAAGTTGCCATCCGCTCAGGAGACCGCCCAGCTGTTGGTACAGAACGTGGTTAGACTCCACGGAATCCCCGAAGATATTGTATCGGACCGTGGACCCCAGTTCGCTGCGGCGGCCTGGAAGGAGTTCTGCGGGGCACTTGGGACCTCGGTGAGTTTGTCCTCAGGGTTTCATCCTCAGACTAATGGTCAGACGGAGAGGGTCAACCAGGAGGTAGAGACCCTCCTCCGGTGCACTATCGCCACTCAACCCGGGACCTGGGCGTCACAACTCCCATGGATTGAGTATGCGCACAACACCCTGCCGTCATTTGCATTAGGGTGTTCACCGTTTGAGGCGGCCCACGGATTCCAGCCGCCTCTATTTCCGGAACAGGGTCCCGAGGTTGGAGTACCGTCCGTCTCTGCTTACATTAGGAGGTGCAGAGCCACTTGGAATAAGGTACGGACCCAGTTACTCCGGGGCCAGACCCGGGCGGAACTATATGCAAACCGCCGCCGTTCTCCAGCTCCGGAGTACAAAGTAGGTGATCAAGTTTGGCTCTCTACAAAGGACTTAAAACTCAAGGACTACTGTAAGAAACTTTCACCTAGATTCATCGGTCCATTTCCCATATCCAGAGTAATCAACCCGGTTTCAGTTAAGCTTGATCTCCCCAGTAGTCTAAAGGTTCACCCCGTTTTCCATGTCTCTTGTGTTAAACCTGTTTTGTCTTCCATGTTATCGTCTTCGGTTGATGCCCCCCCCCCCGCCCGCATCATCGACGGGGGCCCAGCCTACACCGTCAGCGCCATCCTCCGGTCCCGACGACGAGGTCGCGGTCTCCAGTACCTGGTGGACTGGGAAGGATATGGACCGGAACACCGCAGCTGGGTCCCCTCTAGGCACATCCTGGATCCGTTGCTGATTAGGGACTTCCACCAACGGCATCCGGAGGAACCTTCGTAGGTCGCCGGGAGGCGCCCGTGGGGGGGGGGCTCTGTGACAGTTGGACCTGCTCCCCCACCAGGGGGAGCCATTTGGACTTTTGAGTTTGTTCCTTGTCTGTTCCCCTACTGGTTTCCCTTGTCCACACCTGTTTGTAATCATTGTTAGTCTGTCTTCATATACCCCTGTCTGTTAGTCTCTCGTTGCTGGTGTGTCATCCCTGATTGCTTGTCTCGTCGTTCTCCCTCGTCCCCGACCTCTAGCTCTGTTCTCGTCAAGTAAGTTAGTCAGTTCGTTTTGTAGCCTTTGTCTTGTTCCTGCGTTTGCAGTGTTTTGATTTCAGTAAATGGTAACTTGGTTTGTTTTGTCCCGCTTGCGGTGATTTTGTTTTCTAGTCAGTCAGTGAGGTTTATTAGTGTTAATTTTGTAGAGTCCCGCCTTGCGGTGAATTTTGGTTTGTAGCAGTTTCGTAAGTTAGATCGTAGTGTGATTTGTTCCATTATCGTTTTGAGTTGCTCTTTGTTTGTTTCCCAAATTATAGTGTTGTCCAGCTCGGCTGTGAATCTCTGTTCGCTAATTAATTTAATAAAATATTGTGTAGCGGAAGATCTGCCTCTTTGGGTTCATTTGCACTTGGGTCCTACACCACCACGTACTTGGTTTGTCTCACAGTGGGTCACCTTTATCAAGATGCTTCCACATTTTAGTGAGAATTAATGCAAAGCATGTGTGAATATAGAATAAAGAAGCTGTTTAAAGCGACAGGCAACACTCTGCTACAGACTGCATAGCCCTACAGGTACTTTTGAACTATACAAAACAATAAGAAGAAGAAGAAGAAGAAGAAGAAGAAGAAGCTGCAACATTTATTAATCAAGCCTCCTTCAAAACCTTCAGAAATGATCAACACATCACAAACTACACCTGGCAGCACCTTTAGTGTGTAATTAGCAATGCACATTATGCTAACAAGATCTGATGAGAACGTGACGTCGGTGTTGAGTATGGATTTGGAGCTTTTGAACCGAGCACAATATCATTTCAGGCTGCAGGCCTTTTGCTAATAATAGACGAGCTTCCATTACCACGTTGGCATTAATGGATGATAAAGTCGCCGTGTCTGTCATGCAGCACTTGAGGAATGATGTAGCTTCTCTATCGGAGTTTACGATGCACTTCACCTCATTCCACTACTGTTAACTTGGGAACAGCATCACTTATGCAACACAGGTGCCAAATAATGCATGGTTTAAGAATCACTTGTCCTGGTGGCATGAGATGAGATTACGCACCAAGAGGAAGAGCAGCAGGAGAATGAATGAGAGCAGTGTCCAGAGCCGCTGAAATCGCTGCTTAAATGCACTTTTATATGACACAGACGCCGGGTTTTATTAAAGACGAGCGTATAATTTGCACACACAAACACAACAGGAGACCAGCAAGTGCAAATGTCAGTTCTCCTGTTTTAACGCTCCTTCACGTTCACCTCGTACACATTTTGTCCAGATCTGTCACAAGCAACATCACACACACGTATAAACACAAAGGCTACACTGTCACGCTGTCATGCACGTAGCTCAGCTGTACCAGAGGTCCTTCCAGCACAACAGATCACATCACTGGATTCACTAGCTTTAATGGCCCAGCAGGACACAAGAGGGCAGGAGGAGGACGCTGGGAAGCAAATCATGAAAAACAAAGACAGAGGTGTGCACACATTATTTACCTTGCATCATGATTGCTGATTCTCATCCTATGTTGCCCTCCAGTGTACAGGCGTGAAGAAAGGTATAAAAATCCAGACGGTCATAGGATGCCTGGGCAGGGCATAGCTAATTCTGCAAAGCTCCCCGGCGAAGCACAATGTTGATTCCTCCACCCCCCAGGGCCCAACCCCCAGAGACTCGTACAGGGAGGAGGTTAGGGGGAAGCGCTACACAGCAGCAGCAGTGGCGGAGGGCACAGTGAGCAGCGACAGCCCAGGAATATGCAGCAAACTGGGGGGAGAGGGGTCCTCTGTGTGTGCGCGTTAGGCCCCGGACGCCTGAGTCGGAGCGACACGCGCCATCTCTGAGAGGGGGGATGCTGAGGAAAGGCAAAGGAGAAAAAAACAGTACGGCACAGGGGGAGAGAGAGAGCGAGAGAGGTAGAGGAAGACTGGGAGAGAGAGGGGAGGAGGGAGAGAGTGGGAGGCTTGCTGATGTCACATCTGCACTAAACCAATCCCTGCAACCACGGTCACATGGCTGCTGTCCCTTGATGTCTTAGCACCTCTCGGCCAGCCTCAAGCTGGCACTCTACAGCCATATGCATCCATATTATGCAAGGTCTCGCATCACATAAAGTGCGGTTTGAATCAGTCTGTAAATGATCTACAAATCTAGTCCAAACATATGCACCATTGAAATGTGATTTAATGTTATTCATATTTTAAGCGGGTTTTAGCTTTAAAGGAAAGTGAAGAGGGAAATATAAAATAACCAAACAGTAGGATAAACAACTCATCTAAATGATCAACAAAACAAATTGAGATCAAGCAAAAGATCTGATGTTATTATGCTCCAACATAATGTTTGTGTTTGAATGTGAAACATAGAAAATACGAGCCCTGCACAAGAGCTTCAGGTGCTCAAGTAAAACGAGTCCGAAGTAGAATCAGAGAGACACTGCGCCTTGACCGATGTCTGGAATAATGTTGTCTGTGCTGTCTACGGCTGCAGTTAAAGCAGACTAAGACTAAGCCAAGAAGACATCATTTGTCCAATTTTAGTAGGTTGACGTCACAAAGGCTCGACGCAGAGTAAAACGCCGGACAAACGCTGTGATCCCTAGCACTGTAGAAACAAAAGACGAACAACTGAATGCCCACAAGTCACAAGATGGTTTCTATAGCTAAGCATGTGTCACACTGGAGAACAGCGGGAGGGTCACTGCAACAAGAGGCCTCGTTGAGAAGGATGATCTATTATTCACAGTGTGATGTGAGCGCTACACGTTCAGAGACAGAGCAGACAAAATGAGATGCTGTAGTAAAAGCTAAGGAGCAATTATTCAGCTGCTTTAATGGCTGCGTACTGGGCTACTGGAGCAGAGTGACTCATCCGCACTGATCGAGGAAGGACAGATGGAGGAAGGCAGTTAGAGGATACTGTTGGCGTGTTTGTGTTGTGCTGTGCATGTCATTTAATTTATTCTTCTTCTTTTAACATGTTAAGAGACGGTGGTGCGTGTCCGGCGTTGACCTGTCAGAGAGACGCAGACACACAGACCTCACACGGTCCGTTTCAGCGTCATTCGGACAACTGAGTGTAAAAACACCCCAACAGCTCTAACATTAGCAAAATCTACACATCTACTGGGCGTGATCATTTCTTCAGGTTCACTATTCTTAATGTCGCTGTTGCATCCTGGAGTAACTGCTAATGAGCTTATCTAGTACAACAGGCCGAGGGCTGCTCTCGTGTGCTCTTCTTTAGCAGCTGCTTATGCAAGACGCCGTCCAAGGGTCAGGAGTCAGGGCAGCTGGGATTAGCAGAGACGACGGTGCAGACGGGGGAGAGCACGACGAGCCGTTAGCGTGACGTTCATTTACTTTACTTACACGCTAAATGTAAATGTATATGCTGGCTTTTCTGGGCTAATACGAGAGCGAGTCGAAAAATAACATGTAAGACAAACTTGTTTAACAGATCCGCCCCAGTTGGACTATGTTGACACAATCCATCACATAATCTATGTTCATCCAAATAGACTCTATATATAGACACGCATGCTGCACATGGTGGCTTTCATAGAGGCCTAACAGCCACAGGATGACCACGCACTACAAGAGACTGTGGCTCAATACTGACATCTACTGAACGAAGGTAGTGAAGGTTTACATCAACTCCATTCCTAACAAGTCAGCGCAACTCAGTGGTTCATTACATGAGGTTAACTACAGCAAATAGCTGAGCTAAACCAAACAGAGGCCTTAATGTTTTGTTTTGTCCACAGAGGCTTAGTGGACAAATAGCATCATGAAGTCCAGGAGGATCCAGGAGAGTTTGACAACTTTTAATTTTAATACATGATCATACTGTGACAGACAACTTTTTTAATAGCCTTTCATTGCATTTGCTGCCATCAGAGCTCTTATTTTTCATGAATTAGTACTTACAGTAGTATAGATTTGTTTTTCTGCCCGTCCTGCATCATCTGCGTTCATAGAGGTTGTGAGTGTGATCTCTTAGTCACAGACTGCATCACCAAGAATAAAATGATTTAAAGGGTTCCCACAAATAACCAAGCTGCACTTGAGGACAGATGTGACATTTTGGCTGAGGACGTGACAGTATTTGAAGTTAACGGAATAACACACACACAGTATGACTCTAGTTCTTCTTTCTTGCCTTCTACCACTAGATGGCACAATTACACTTTCAACACATACCATGGATATTATCGACCAGTCAAGTCAGAGTGGATTAAGGACGAACATACAACAACTGCCTTTGTTCTACCTTTTCTGGCTGAATAAAAACGTTGATTGTCGTGTGATAATATAATTAATATAGTTAGAGAAGACACTGATAAATAAAATGGGGAATCGTGGCAAACTAAAACCCATGAAAGCTGTGCTTCACAGACAGCGATGGTATTGTCTATCAGGAAGTGGCAGCGTTATACACCGGTGAATTAACCAATTGTCTCTGGGCAGAAAAGGCTGAACGCTGAGAAGTGTGGTGAAGGAGGAAAAAAGGAGCAAAGAGGATGATGTAATGCTTTAAAGGGACACTGACAAAAAATAAAATATGGCAACAATAGAAACAAAGATGTGGTCGCCGTGCAATTGTTGATGGCAATATTGAGCTGGAACTAACAATTATTTTGTTGATTACAGTATTAGACAATAGATATAAAAACATCCATCAGTATTTCCCAGAGGCCAAAGGAACGAAGTTTGCAAAAAACATTTGCTTCACAATGATCTGTGAGCGAAAGAGCAAACATTCACAGTGGAAAAGGTGCCACTTGAAAAAGAGCTCAATAAATGACTTAGACTGTTCCCAGAGCAGCTGATTACATTTCTTCATTTGAACTGGCGTGAAGTGTTTCAGCGTGTTCCTGAATGAACCTGCTTTCCTAATAACCTCTGAAAATAACAGCTGAGGAGGAAAACCGACATAAACACAAACTTTAAATTAAACCTCTTGTGTCATATCTGTGGGCGCAGCCGGGCACATTACTCCTGCAGCGCACACTGCACAGCCCATCCCTCTATAAACAAAACAAAAACTGTAGTATATTGTAAGTACGTTTCATGTAAACGATGCTTCCTGGATAATGAATGTGTAGGTACGGTGTTATCTGGAAAGACATTTCTTAAATATAGTCTTTAACAGGGATCCCTGTAGACGCTTAAAAAGTAAAGTATATTTGTGAAAAGTGTTTTAATACACCATCTTTTCTGCAAAACTCTTATTTTTAATTGAATGATCTTATTACTTGCAGCGGTGTGAGCAATGACTCGTCTATGTAAATATCAGCCGTCCAGTTGGCTCGTCGGACCGAAGTGGACTGAGGGTGTGGCTCAACTGTTTTGTCCTTGAAATGAATAAATTATCACATATTCAAACCGTCTTCACCCGCAGAGCCCCGCGCAGCCAGTTATAGATCGAGTTAAGCACGTGGACGTTACATGAGCAAATGTAAGCCTGTGACTTTATCAACATCATCAAACACATTTTGCGCTGCATGAAATCCCGGGGCCCAGGACCTGCCTTGTTTGCATATGACCTTAGCTCCAACGCCTTAGGCTAAACAGAAACACCATCCATTATGAGGAGTGGTTAACCAGCTCTCTCCCAAATTACAGTGACTCCGGGTTCCCATTTTACTGATTTAGCGGTTGTGTGGTTCCCCATCTCATGTTACTGACTGTTATAGTGAGACGTACTCACGCAGTCTGTCCTCCCCTTGTAAAAAGTGTGCAAGGCATTTGTTGGCCAGTTAACAGGCACCAAGCAGGCACCAAACAAAACACAATTAAAGATCCATGACAAGACATTATTTGCTTATTAGACAGAAGCACGTTTATGTTTTTAAAATAATATTGGGAATTGATTAGACCGATATAAACTGACCACCGATGTAACGCTGATGCAGCCGCAGGCTTGTCGGCTCAGCTTTAACCACATCCTCTGACAAACGCAGGAGGAATAACTTACCACCCTGACCCAGAGGCCGTTGCACACGGTTTTCGGCAGAGTCTGAACATTTCCTGAGCATGTATGACTGCACCGACTGAGCTCTCGTTTAATTCCCGTTCAAGGCAGCGGTGACGAGTTGACGGTTTTGCTGCAGCACGGCGGCGAATGGCAGCCGCACAGAGACAGACACCAGCCAGGTTTTAAAGCGGACCCAGCCTTTAACCTGCTGGCGCACCTCTTCTGCTGAGACCTTTCCCCCACCCTCTACGCCAGACTCTGGCCTATCCTGACAACATTGACCCAGAGCCTTGCGCACCACTCAGCGACGTCTGTCCCGTGTTAATAGTGATCCTTGACCTCTAAAGATAAGTTAACCTGTGCTACCATGTCATGAAGCTGCCAACATGTTGTAGAACTGTGTTGTTAGCTCACATGTGCAGTATTTGAGTCTGAAAAGCATTAAGCACAAATGTGTTTCTTCCTTGTAAACTATTTAGTTTGAAAGTAAAAGAGAAACTCATGAAAGGAGCAAACTTTTTCTGAAGTGTGAATAGCTGTAATACTATTTCCTCCTCTCTCCCACTCTGTTGCCAGCACCAGTCAAGGGATTTTCCTTCCCACCATCTCCGGCTGGAACACTATTTCCGGATTGTGTCGTTCATTTACTTAGTTCGCCGAGCACTCGGGAATGAGAGGCCATGGAAAACTTAGGGTGGCGATGTGGCCAGAGCGGATGGGAGGGAAAGACAGAGAAAGGGAGAAGAGGAGGTGTGTGTGTGTGTGTGTGTGTGTGTGTGTGTGTGTGTGTGTAAGAGAAAGAGAGAGAGAGTAAGAGTAAGAGAGAGCTGGAGAAAGTACAAGAAAGATCTGGGGGGAGACAAACTGTCAGAGACAAGCCCAAGCAAAGGCCTTTACCAAAATAGCACAGGCAAGAATCTGTGTGGGTAACATAAATTTGAGCATGATGAGTGTAATCAAACTGAGAAGGGTAAGACATGCAGCATAAACTATCCTTATGACCACGTGACGGTGATTCCTTTGTCACAACTGTGTATGTTTACTCCCCTGCCGGTCTGTTTGTTTATCTGGCTGTCTCTCCGTCTCCGAGAACATCATATTACAATCCTACATCTCTGCAGTTAAAGCCCAGGCGCAGGCTGATAGTGACCTGTTTACCTTTTGACATTTCCACTGTAGATTAAAGCTAACGCCGTGTGACAGCCGGTATTGTCAAGACAAAGGTGCTCATCCAAACTTAAGAGGCCTCTGACCTTCAGGCAGCAAGCTCGATCCTCATTAGATGACTAAACAGGATTGAATTCATTCCCTGAGCTCATCTTTGTCTTGACTCCAGGGGACTTAACAGGAGAAGTTGGCCAACAAGAATGAGACGTAATATTCAGCCTGGCCTTACTGGCATGTCTGTCACTTAGGCATTTAGGCAAATGATGCCATTAAAAAGCCAATTAGCATTCATAATAGTTATAGAAATAATTTACATCAAACTGAAAATGCGAGTAGGTGCCATTGCGCTTCACACTAACATCAGCCCCTTTGTTCCAAGCCTGTATTTTTAGTTATTAGCTTGTTAGAGCAATATGTAATTAATAATGGCCTTCCCCAGTTAAATCCATTTGAAATCACCTCCTTATTCTGCGCTATGCCCTTGTGTGAAGCAGCTAAACATGACCAGTGGGCTACATCAGTCACATGTTCTTTTGGGTCACCATGACAATTTCAGCCTGTGCTGTCAGCAAGGTGAAAGTTCACAGCGTGCAGGTGCGAAGTTGAGCGTGACGACGTCATTTACGTGTAATCATTATTTTGGAACACGCAGCGTTGGTACATGCTGTATTAATAATTAGTGGGTTGTGTGCGTGTGTCTAGGAGCTTATGTGCCATAAATA
Organism: Macropodus opercularis; assembly: GCA_030770545.1. Taxonomy (NCBI): domain Eukaryota; kingdom Metazoa; phylum Chordata; class Actinopteri; order Anabantiformes; family Osphronemidae; genus Macropodus; species Macropodus opercularis. The sequence continues at coordinate 7,610,130 of CM061105.1, forward strand.
ATCCAGGGAGCATACAGATTGTTGCAGAGGGGATTAGAGATTTCGCAGAACAGTGATTTTTGATAATATACTGTTCTTTCATTTCAAAGAATGTTTTGTTCTCTTGACTCTTATTTCCTAAATTGAATGAACTATTTTGTCTGGACAGGAGGGGAAAAAAGGATCACGTACATAAATCTAATTTATCTCAACACTAACGTGAACTCACAACAGATTCATACAGTGTTTTATAAGATCCTGCGTACTACTACACTCCTAGTGTGCTGTTGACACTTAAGAGCTCATTTTACAAATAGTCTAAATCTATAGCCAGAGAAAATGAGGACACAAAGAACATGACACCCCAAACTGTGGCCATAAACACCAAGGTAAATCCCAGTGCATGGTGCAGAAAATGGGTTTACTTGCTTCTCTCATGGCTCAAGGTTGTCTCATTTACACAGGTCACTGATGCTGTTATTTTGTGTGCGCAGGAGTTGAGTAATCCTAGATTCTTTTTGTCCTGTCTTCTTTTTGTCACGGCTCCTTGCGGAGTGCTGAACACATTCTGAAGTAACGTCCTTAAAACCTATGTAAGCAAATACCACTTAAAGTATTTGTCTGCACGTACACGGGCGCGTGTATGGGCAGTGGGGGTGATGGAAAAAACGCTGGGAGCTTGCGTGCGGGACAGGGGAGGTTTGTTTTGTCAGCAAAATATCAATCTGTCTTTGCAAGGTTATCCCATATGATCTCCCTAAATACGTAGGGCTTCATTGTCCATCTGGTTGGCAGTTGAGCGCTCACACAGCCCCTGCCCCTCCACCACCCCAACCATTAACACCCACCGCCACAGGCCTCCAGGTCTGGAGGTCCTGCCTTTCTACCTCCCACCGAGAGGATATGAAAAGGCCGACAAAGCTTTCCATTCCCCTCTTTTACTGTCAGATTTTTGGATCAGTGTAATCCTCAAATGGCTGCAACACGTGTACAGTGGTTTCGTTGCTCCCTAACAACTGACTTGACAACTAAACAATGCAATGGGGTTTTTTTTTACTGAAAAGGGAGGCTCAAAAGAATTTTGCACGTCCAGAAGGGATCTGGACTCTCCTACGTGCACACACTCACACAGACCGGCAACCACCCAACATCCCCTAAAAAGTCCAAAAAAGCCGTCCCAGTCCAAACTGCCCTGGGCTCTTTCTATTCAGCGTGTGCAAATGAAAGATGTGTCTTGGAACAGTGCAAGCCTCTAGGCAGAGCAGAGCCTCGCACACAGATACACACAGCAGCCCTCTGGACAAGTCTGGCACCCACACCAGCAACTGTGGGCCAAAACTCATGTTGCGTGCTAACTCGCTCCCTCCCCCATCCCCTCATGCTATCCCGCTCTGCAATTATATGCTATGCTCCCACCCAAACATGCAAGAATAGGCCTTCTCAGTCAACAGACAAACCGAGTCATTCTGTCCTCAAACCATGACATCATGACCATTTGACTTCAGCATGAAATTCAAGCTTAATTTAACTTTGTCAGGAAAGAGAGAAAGTGGTGTTGTGTGGTACACTGGCAGAGCGCTGTGGTGGTGTGAACAGTAACTTCATGCAATTCTGGGACAGCTCACTTAATTTATTCGCAAGAATATCAAACTCATGAGGATTTAGGTGACTCATGCCAATCTCAAACATCCTGTATTTACTTCAAGAAGTGGTTTGCCTTGGCTTGTGCATGCTCAGAATATATGTGGACAATGTGTGGGTATTATAATACAAGTATATAATGTATAATCTGCACTTCAGTGGCCATTCATTCGGGTACTTTGACACCTCACGGACATCGAGTCCAATAAGCACATAATTAAACGATACCACGTCAAATAATCCCACCTATGACTTTTATCCCAATAATGATTTTGTACAAATGCCAAAAAAGTTTGGCTCTGAACAGCATCACTGGCCTCCACTTTCAGGAAGTAGCACCGGGTTTAGACGCCTGAGAGGCATATATCAAACTGCTGACAGCTATTGTGTGCAGCACACCTCATTTTCTAAATCTGCCTCGCAACAGAGTCCTCTCCTCTGTCCATGCAGCTCTGGGAGGAGTTCTTAATAGTGTGCGAGCACTTGCGTGCATGCATATATACACACACATATATATATATGATAGAACCGAACCAATGACAGGCACCCCTGCCAAGCCCAGCCCTCGCTGCACAGAGGGCTGGTGGGTTTTTAATGCAGCCCCTCTCTCTCCCACACACTCATAAATAACCATACAGAGTCTCAGGCCTGGCCAGAGAAAAAAAGGAGAGAAAAGAGCCATTTAGGCAGCTCCTCTCCTCTCATGCCTTCCAACTGACCTTTTCCAGGGGTCAATCATTCCAACCACCACTACTCTGAGCCCTCCCTCCCTCCCTCCCTCCCCGCGCTCTCCTTGCTGACACTAACCTGAATCATCCCAACACTGGCGCTGTGGAGAGAAGCCACTTAGCAAGCTTGGGTCATTGTAAAGGAGCGTTTAGGAGCTGGAAGGCATAAAGCCCCACAAGCTCTCAGACTCGGAGCATGTGAGGTGGCAGCTGGGGTCAGAGGTGAAGGTCACAATATGGGAGGAGGGGAATAAATCCTGTAGCATGGATGACAATGGCTGCAGTTCCCACCGACAATGACGCCATTGTGGGCTACGGGTTGCTTAGTGTGTGCTGGAGCTGTGCCTAATAGAGTTATAGTGCTGATGTGATGGCTGTGTAGCTGAGGAGAGTAGCTTGAAAAAGGCTGCAGCTTCTCAAATTTGCTCGGCATGAAAGGCTGGAATTGTGTGTGTGTGTGTGTGTGTGTGCGGGGGTCACACCTACTTGCAGTGACGTCAGCCTGTTCAGAGTACAGGTGGGCTGAGTGTGTCGTGATCTTTCTATTTCTGAATCTTCTCTGTCAAACTAATCCAAGAGTGACACAGTACAACCTTTATTTGCAGAGGAAGTATGAATTCACGTATATATTTATGACTGGTGCAGAAATGATAAGTAACAATTACTCGGCTCAACTCAAACTGAAGATCACTCGGCCTTGGATTAATGGTCGGCTGTTCTGGGCTTTTAGAAACTTGTGCTGGGCATTTTTTCATTTCCGACATTTCAAACGAAACGATTCTTCGAGTTACAATAACCAGCAGATTGTTTAAATAATGAAAGTAATTGTTAGCTGCAGCTCGACAACCCACTTTGATCCACACCTATTAATACAAAGTCCAAAGGCCGTACAAAGCTGATAGCGTCTTATGGATATATTCCACATATGTCCTTGTTGGTCAGGCCTTTATTTGGCACTCGAAGAGGTGGGGGAGGCCCCTGGAGATTCAGTGGGTGTTGATACCGAAGGATCGTCGTCCTCAGCATAACTCACACACTCAGCTGATGGCCAGTATGTGGTGGGATGCCACAAGTGCCTCAGTTGTCACCTCTGTTAGTAAGATTAGGCTCGGGCAGAGTGGAGAGACACCTGATGAGTGCTGGGTATGACCCTTGGGTGCAAACGCAGAGGACCCAGAAAAAGGAGCCCGACTTGCTGACACTGGAGCATATGGAAAAATGGTATGTCCATTTTGCTGATGTCTAAAGTAACCGTAGCCTCCAATTTAACATTCCCTCCACCGTCATCAGTTTTCTGGGGTTTTTTTTCTTCTCTTTGGCTTCTCGTGTATTTTCTTAACCCTTAAGACCCCACAGTGACACGGGTGTCACAAAATACGACAGATTTGTTGAGAAATGTGTTACACGTGGTTCGTTTTGTTTGGTTCGTATCACACAAATTCGTCGTTTAAGTATAAATGGGTCTGGGCTCTTATGAGTTAAAGGAACAGGCTATGTTTCCCAGGACCAAGCTATTTGAAGCTCATAGTTTTGGTCATCCAGAGTTTTCTGTTCCAATTCAAGCCGTTCAGACACTGTCCCTACTTACATTTCCACAATGGCAGGGTCCTGGGGGCCAGACCATAGCCGCCCTACACTCTGCCCACAGTTGAGTTGCCTCTGGCAGGACTACTGCATGCCTTGTGTGCTGGTTCTGGCTGTCGATCAGGGAAACCCCACAGTCTCTCCATGGTGAATGTCGAGTGCCCTGCCAAGACCATTATGCATCCCTTCAATGGCTGTGAATAGCAGCACACCACAGTACAGAAGATTTGAGAGATGTGCAATTCACCCAGTTCTACAATGCAAGACCGTGACACAGATACCCACACTGGTAAACCAATCTAATGCCTGACATGGTTTCGCTGTGTTGTGTCTTTGAGTGTTTTCTAAGGGATAACAAACAAAACAAATCCTGATAAAATGTGTCCTACATTTCACTGCACAGCAAACAAGGAAACAGTTAAAGAAATTTCCTTGACATAGTTAATAGACTAAGTCTAAACAAACATTACTTTATAAAGCCACGAGATTATTCCACGAATTCTGAAAATATTTGATGCTTTGACATTGTGTGGCTAAATGACAGCAGTAGGCCCAGCACGTGTACACTTAACGGTCCTGAATATGGGGATTAATGTTCTTCTCATAATTTCACCACAGAGTTCATGTCCAATGCACTGAACCACATTGCCTTCATAATCCCTAGGACACAAAAACCATCCTTTGAGCTGTTTTCCTGAGCACTTACCCATATTTCTGTCCTTTAGCTTTTCTGACCAGAGACATGTTTCTAACAATTATTTTCAGCTTTTATTGTCTTCTCTGTAGTCATTGTAAACCACTTTGACAGATCAGTGTCAAAAATGCCCATCTAACACAAATCGATCTTAACTGTTACCCATCTACAATACAGAAGCAAATTTATATAAATTAACTGAAAACTCATGCATGAGTTTCCCAGAACTTCCACAGTCCAGCGTCACATTGTGCTGGTGGATATCAAGATGAGTCACATCAGCTAGCAGGCAGCTGGCAGGCTTTCAGTATCAGCCTATACGGTTAATCTTACGATTAGCCTTCACTGATCCCATCAGGCCTGCCTGGATCTGGGGTGCAGAGCCCAAAGGTTTATCTTGCTAGTCAGGCGTCCTCACCCTGGCAACTATATGACACAAATGGAGCAAACATGCAAATTCACAAGGAACTTCCAAAAATTGCGTCAGCTTTTTTTTATAATAATAGCGTTTACCGAACACACATGCCTCAATGCTCCCCACTCGTGTATCTGGAGCCCCCTCATGCTGTTGTGTTTCAAGAGGGAGGTGGTAGGGAAATGTGTCATGGAGGTCAGACCCAGACGTTGAGGGGGCAAATTCTGTGCGCCTCTGACACCGAGCAGAGGGAGGGGGGTTGGGTATCAGCCAAGTGACATGCTGTGACAGACTTCAAGACTTCTTCACGTTGGAACGCACGGACAGCACACAGGCAAACACTCGTACATTGCACCTACAAATAGACGCAGACACATGCGATCGCATTCACCCAATGTGTGCACACACCCACGCAATTACATAGCCGTCAAATGGTGGATCTAGGTCTCTAAGAGGCTTGCCAACACCCCACAATGACCATTTGGCAAGTTAAACAGCATCTGCAAACGTGCACATGACACACTCATTTTGACTTTTCTTCAAATGCAAATAAAGTAAATGTGTCGTTTCTGTGAAATACTCACACATCTGTGAGGCAGGGATGTGCTGTGTTGTCCCCATTGGTTAGATCATGGCGGTTAGTTCACAGGGCTTCATGGGCACGGACCACATGAGGAACGACATATCTAACTAATGGGAAAAAGGAATGCTGGAGGCAATAACCTCCTCTGGGTCAAAAGGGGACCAGCTATAAACGCCTGGACACCAACAGAGACAGACCTCTGACCATGCAGGCCTTGTTTCACTCTCCCTGCAGCCGCTCGTGTCAGCTGGCGGATGAAGTCCAGGCTGTTTAAATTTACAGCACAGTGTCATTCTGCATCTTAAACTTTATGACAATGCCTGTATTCATCCAACATGAGTGAATGAAGGCATAGCATAATACAACACATACACAGAAGAAGAAACACTTAAATATGTCATTTCAACTCTACATTTGTTTTTAGGCGTTAATACGTCTGATGTGAACCATTCGTACCATCAGCAATATGATCTCAGAGCAGCACGAATTATGAGTGGAAGCAATCGAAATACAATTTTTGCTGCTGAACACGTTTGACAAGCTCAACAACAATATCATACACGCTTGCCAACCAGGCAGGCTTATCTCTCGCCTCTTAGACAAAAGGGTTTAAGCCTGGTGCACTCTGGGCACCAAACAGATGAAACCAGTTTAATTATCATAAAGCCTAAAGGATGATGTCATTTATTGCAATCTATTCACTCAGCAAGAAATCAGGACGCACCTAAACGGGCAGCACATGCTTTACTTTTGTTGTTTTGGACCAGATTAAATGAAAATGTTTAACGTACAGGTCAGATCGTGTTCGCATCTGATGATTCGAGCTAATAGAGCAGCTTTTTCCTTCCCATTCATGCCCTGCAAGACATTTTTCAGCTGTTACAGTGAAGCTTGAGGAGAAGTGAATGAAACGGTCCGGAATGTACCATTATAATTTAGGGGCTATTAATGTGCAACGCACCAAGCTTCCGGGAGCAGCGTCCGCTAAAATAAAGGTCTTTTTGCAGATTGTTCTTAGCAGACACTAGTTTTTGAGCAGGTTACAGTCTGTAAATGTGACGGGTCGTGTTTCGCGTGAAGGTGCGTGCAATAAAACCATAAAATCCCTACTGTGGCAGCGGGTTGGACCGTACCAAGATGATGTTACAGCCCTTTAAAGTCGCCCCACTTCCGAGATGAAGTAAAGTAGAGCTGCAGCACACAGAAGAAGGCAGGGTCCGACAATCTCTGCCCTAAAAACCTCCACCGAGTCAGGCTGTGCTGACAGAATGCGTTTGGATTTGGGGATTTTTATGGACTGGGAAACCGAGGGGCCTGCTCGTCTAGATCAATGTAGGACCTGTCCCCCAACTGACTAAATTTGGTTGATTTGCGCCAGACAAAACGTGCATTTTTCCCCTTTATTGCGCACAAAGACAACGCGGGCAACCTGGACTACTCTTGTGAAACAGGAATGGTTTATCCTCCCGAAGGTTTATTCTACATCGAAATGGATCAAGCGCCACCAGGTAAATGAGGGTGGAAAGCAGTCATTGTCTGGTCTGCGGGGGGTCGGGGGACGTTTACTTCTTATCCGTCCTTTCGCTTTTTTTTTCTTGCGTCATCTTCAGTGATGTCTGCAATTAAGATAACAAGTGGGAAAAATAAATCGTCGGTTACACGCAGGTGTCGGTTACGCGTCACAATGGCCAGGTCCTCGGCGCTGCGCTCCGCTCGCTGGCATTGCCCAGGCATGCATAGCGCAATTCACTTGCCAATTACGTAATACCTTTCGGCGGACCAGGCGCAGTGGCTGTGGCTCGCCTCCTTTCTTTTGTCCCAGCGCGTCCGACTTCACTGGAGCACAAATGCGCAGCGGACGCGCGTCGCCTGAGAACAGACGCCGAAAGTCCGCTTTGGCAAAGGTGCGTGGCAGCGCACGGAGCGGACTTTAAAGGGGACATCGATGAGGCTGCGTTGGCAATCGCCGCATGAAACGAGCGCTTTGTTCTTGTCTGCAGCCAGCCGTGGTTAATTTGTGCGCTAGCGCTGAAAGTAGGCTACAGGCGAGCGCACTGGAGAGAGCTCGTCTCATGACTTCACTCGGGCGAAACGCGAACAGTTGCTTTTTTATTTACATTAGTCATTTGACCGAGGCGTTATTACAATGTCTTTACAGCGAATGGCATTTATAGGGACAGTGGTTATGTCTCGTTATAATACCTGCCCAACTAAACTAACTAACCTTAGAATATTGTCACTTCACCACAGACTACAACTAAACTCAACAAAACAAAATGCTATGAAAGATCCACTCATTGAATGATTAAATTGTAATGTTTCACAGAAATGTCATGTTTAGTTATTAACCTGCCTGCAGGGTGTCAGAGTAGATTTTTCCTTTGTTGTTTCATTTTTTGAATTAGCTACGTGGCTCTTGTCTGCACTAGTATCCGCATGTGGGTTTTGGAAGCCTGTAGAGCTTCTTGGCAGCAGACTGAAAAGGGGAAGGTGTGCAGATTTAATTTTGCTGAGTCCGGAGCCGCTGCTTTTCGTTTTGTGCTGCTGCACCTGCCTTTTGTTTATTTTAAGGTGAGAAAAAAGAGCAGAGCGGATGGAGCCAGGAACCCACATTTCTGCTCTCTGAGTGTGCTCTTGTGTTCTCCCCAACTGCCTCATGAAAGGCACTTTTGTCCTGCAGTGAAATATATCGCCCTTCACCTCCTCTTGATGCGGTTTGCCCTCTTTTTCGTTTTTAGTTAAAACGCTTAGTCTTGCAGCCAGATTTCTTTTCCTTTAAAGGCTGATGGAAACCTCACGAGGAGCTGCAGGCACGGGTGATTATAGAATGGGAGGGGTGGTCCAAGAGGCTCAAAATATAATTTACAGTCTATTTAATGCCTCTCGTGCAGTTGAGGACAGGAGCAAACACAGCAAGCTTGGACATTTGACTTGAAACTACTTTTGCAGTAGCTGCATGAAGTTTCATGGCCAGTTCTGTGACCGGTGGTGCTCAGACGTGAGGACTGCCTGCCACCTTGCTTTTAAGAGCTGACCACGCTTAAGGAAACATGCCTGGGCTTGTCCTCGCATCTTGACACCATCCTGCACGGCAGTGACAGCCCGTCGGGGTGGTTTTGTTTGGGGTGGCGTTGCAGACGGGGGTGCACATTGAGAACATTACAAAGTTGATGTGATCAGTCTTTTGCTATCATAATCCTGATCCATTGCTTTGTCTTATCGCCCTTGTCGTTGTTTTCCTCCAGCTCTCCCTCCCAGGTCAACAAAGCCAGTGTCTTCCACCATGAACAACAACTGCCTTTCACCGCCTGCATATTCGCTACAGGAAGCTGATTGGTACTGGGGCGACATAACCAGGTAATGCGTCTTATCCGCCCAATATTTATCAAACATTCCGTCACGCCAGCCATCGGTATTAACCGCTGAATGGTTTTCCGTCAGGGATGAGGTGAATGAGATGCTCAGAGACACACCTGACGGTTCCTTTCTGGTACGTGACGCATCCACAAAGCTTCAAGGAGACTTCACCCTGACGCTAAGGTGAGCAGAACATAAGCAGAACAGTTGCTCACAACGCTGCACTGCCACAAATGTTATTAACGGTCTTGGCATTTTCTTTTCTTTTTTCTAATAATAGGAAAGACGGGCACAACAAGCTGATCAAGATCTACCACCACGATGGGAAGTACGGTTTCTCCGACCCCCTTACGTTCACCTCGGTAGTGGAGCTCATTTGGTACTATCAGCACCATCCCTTGGTGGAATACAATGCCACACTGGACCTGATGCTTACCCATCCTGTGTCCCGCCTCCAGTCGGTCAGTAGCTTTGTGCTTTTCAGTATTCAAACACTGAAGAACGTGTGATCATACGCAGTTTGTTAATTCAAAGCAACTTTTGATTTTAGGCGAAAGAGGACACTGTCGATGTTACTGGAAGGAAGCTCAAAGAGGTTCACTGTCGCTATCAAGAGAAGTCGAAGGAGTTTGATCGTCTTTACGAAGCCTTCACAAAGACCTCACAGGTAAAAACCCGCGTGAGCTGCGACGCTAATGCCAAAGTTACACTGATCAGTCTCTCGAGTCTTGTCTTACTGGACGTGTCGTGCACCGCGCAGGAAATACAAATGAAGCGCACAGCAATTGAGGCCTTTAATGAGACGATGCTGATCTTTGAGGAGCAGTGTCGGGAACAGGAGCGTTACGGAGAGGGATTTGAAAGAAACAATCAGTCCGAGGGCGCCAACACCGATCTGGAGAGGTAATTCATTCAACAGTCGAAAATAAATCAATTATGACATCAAACTTTGATGTTTAATTTTAGCTGCATGAAACTATAAGCCTTATTTTTTCCCTTTCAGCTTTCTGATAAACTATGAGAAGCTGAAGTGCAGACTTGGGGAGATTTATGACAGCAAAATCCATCTGGAGGAGGACTTGAGAACACAGGTGGACGACTACAGAGAGACGGACAGGAAGATGAACAGCTTGCGACCTGATCTCATCCAGCTGCGCAACATCAGAGATCAGTACCTCAAGTAAGACGCCGTAGAATTTGGTTCAGTAATTAAGTGCAAATGATTTAAGCAATGCTTCTGGAGGGGTTTTAGGAAAAATTCAAACCTTTTTTCGCACCTCGTCTTGCAGCTGGCTTAATCACAAAGGTGTACGGCAGAAACGCATAAATGACTGGCTGGGCATTCAGAGCGACAGCCTGGACGAGTAAGTTTCAACACACGATTTCAGGAAACTGTGTCTAATAATACAGTCCGTCAGGCGAGCACCGATTACAGAACCGGTACCATTCAGCTCTTCTTTTTCTAGCACGTACGTGTTAAAAGGAGACGAGAAGAATTTGCCGCATCAGGATGAGACGAGTTGGTTTGTTGGTGAACTGAGTCGGACGCAGGCAGAGGAAATGCTTCAAGGAAAGGACCCTGGAACCTTCCTGATCCGCGAGAGCAGCAAGCACGGATGCTACGCCTGCTCTGTTGTGTGAGTGGAACACTTTGTAAAGGAGTACTATGGCAGGAGGTGTAATTGTGTGACGTTCCTTGATGTGCTTGTTCTTTTTTCTTCGTTTCAGCGTGAATGAGGAAGTGAAGCATTGCATGATTTACAGCACACCACACGGGTACGGCTTTGCTGAGCCTTACGACGCCCACTGCTCGCTGAAAGACCTCGTCCTGCACTATCGCCTGCACTCCTTAGCGCAACACAACGATGCCCTGGACGTCCGGCTATCGCACCCCGTACACGCCAAGGCTGCGGCCACGCCTTCGCAACACGCAGACGAACACAAACTCTTACAGACTCCAAAACACACAGCAGGCCTCCCGCCCGCTGCGCCAGAAATGTAAACCGACGGAGACGAGAGAAAGGACATGTTTACTGTATCCTGCGAGAACGACTGCATCGAGGTGCATTGTGTCAAATTTTGCACTACAGTGATTCTAACGGTTTTTGTGAATGGGATTTCACAGATTGAAGTGGGACCGGAACTTGAATGTCAGCTTGACCTTCTTCTTTTTTTTTTTAAAGAGACTGTTTAAGCTTTCAAAAAAATTATACTGCATTTATTGCGGCTTGTTTAATGGGACACCTTCTCGGTAGGGATGTCGACAACCGGAAACCTGCTCACTGGCATTAGGTGCTGCACCTTTGTTTGACTTCAGCTTTTATAGAGTTGATGTTGCTGGATATGTCCATTTCCCTAGTTAAAACTTGCTGAGTCCTAACAGAGACGTATTGGGTTACTTACACTACTACTTAGTGCATTCGTGAGAGGAACATTTGTGCTGTAAACAGGCTGATTCCGTTCAGTTTGGTGGACCAAAATATTTTTGAGTAAAAGCCACGTGTGAATATATGAAATGTCGTGGTGTATGTTGGCAGTTTGCCCCTTTCATATACAGTGGATAATTATGTAGCATTAAAACCTTGTAGAATACCATTGTAAGAGCATACTCAATGTTATTCCCATTGACCAAAGCACTTGATAGTGAGCAAAACTACATCCCTGTTTAGTTGGGTAACTGCACCGGGGCAAAGGGAGGGCAATCCATGTACACCTGCTGATGTGCTGATCAAGACATAATCTAAAGTACTGTATGTTATATTCTGTTACTCAAAGAAGTATAAGCTTTTTGTATTCTATATATATTTTTTCTATAAACATGCCACAAGATGAAAGCTTGAAGAAAGTGCAATCCAACAGTATTTCTATTGTTGCAATGTATGACGACGTTGACGGCGGTGAAGGTAATGGTGTTATGAGAGGTTGACATTTGCCACAAAAATGCACTCTCTTTGGTGGTGTCGGTGTGATGTGGCCTCCGATGTTTGTGTGAACTGCCAGAGGTCCGGAAGTATCCTGCCTCCAGTACTTGAACTGTGGCAATTCCCGAGCTATGAATGTTTTTCATGACATGCAGCCTACATAGCTTAAGAGGAAAGGAATCCATGTTGAACTTGGCACATTTTTCAAGTTTGCAGACAATAGATACCCTGTACAGAGAAACTGTAAAATGTATTTCTGTGGTTGGCTTGTGGAAGGAGGGTGATTAAGCCTCTTAAAAAAATATAACTCTACTGGGGGACTGAGGAAACTCCTCAGGTGAAGCTAAGCAATGTGAGATCCTGACCTTTTCTTGCTGAGAGACAATAAACTGATGAGGGTTTTGTCAATTTACACCATCTATTGTTGTTGCTGTTGTTTTTTTTTACCATGACGTAATCGGTTTCGTGCACTCACTTATTTAAGTTGCGCGTGTAGGGGAATGAGAAACCTTGCGCCGCGCGATGACTTAAAGCGGGACGACTAGTTACCTGAACTTCACCATCTGTCTGAGCTTATCCGCGGGTCAGCAGAGATAGGAGGCAGCGAGGCCACCGGAGGACACGCTGTGGACAGATGGAAGGGAAAGGAAGCGATAAAGACAATAGCAGGATACGTGCTGGCCCTTCCCGTACTCAGTCCCGTCGCCGTTGAGTCACCACCAAAAAATGTATCAACGCTACTTCACTAGGAACATGGAGTATTTGAAACAGCCTTTGGAATTTCCTGTAAAAGGAATGCACCTTGATGGTGGATGTCTGAGAACAGCAGCTTCATCACGAACTAACTACGCAAAACTAAGTTAGTAACTCTTTTTTTTTTTTTGCTTTCCCTGCGTGAACCTTTTGATTTAGTGGGTGCTGATACTGATGCTGGTGACGATGACCCCGGGTTGCAAGGCCACTGGCCTTCAGTGACCGCGGCAACAGGTGGCCTCTTTGACCCGTCACATAAGGCCGGTGTTAGGCAGGGATTAATGAGGCGGGGAGGGCAGGGATGTACCGGGGGAAGGCCTCAGTTCCAGGCCACGGATTACTCCCGCTTACCTGTGTCAGCACGGACGCGGGCAGCACGCGTGCTCTGCTCGGCCGGACTGGACGCGGTGGAGATGGACGGAGGACGGATGCGTGAGAGTCCTAAAGAGGGAGCGAGGGCAGCTGAAGTACACGGAGAGAGGACGGGATCACAATGAGTCTGGAAAGGTCAGCTTGGGCCTTTCCTACATTTCCTTGAGCTTGAAACACACCCATCTGGCCGTTCCCCAAATCTATTTGCTTTCACAGCAGTTCAGCCTCCACTGCTCAGGCCTATTTCCTTAGCAGGCTGAGTCTGGCTTTAATCCACGTAAACCCCTGCCCCCACATCGTTCTTCCCTTATTCACACACGCACGCGCAGACTATCTCTACCTCGCTCCCTGTCTCTCTCCTCATCAGCAGCCCTGAGTGTAGAAACGTGCTCGTTTTAAAGTCGTAGTCGTTTAGTTTTATAGTTGTCAATTTAAACGCGTCCTGTCTGGGGGCGTAGCAGGACGAATTAGCTCTGGAGTCACGCCTAAAATACACACACCGTCAACCGCCTCGCAGGCCTGCGCGGAGGGCGCCGCAGCCAATCGCGTCTCACCTCCCCGCTGTCTCCGTCCGATTCCACAGCCTTCACGCTCGCCCGCCAGCCAATGGGAGAGCGGGAACGGCAGCGCGTCAGCCAATCGGCAGCCAGTTGCTATGTTGGAGGCAGAATCGATAAGAGAGGGATTTTTTCCTCGCTTTTTACGAGCTCACTGGCTCATAGGCTGCAGGGCAGAGATCCGGCTGCCAAGCGCCTGAACCATCACACATACCGCGGAGCTTTGTAATTCCCCCACCAATGCACGCATCTATAGCTATTTGTATGTGGAATATTTATTTATTTGCGAATATAGGCCACAGATTGAGCACCCACTGAGTTATTGACGCCAGGTGAAAGCTGTAAAATTCAGCAGAAAAACTAAAATTGTTTCCAAGCTCGAGGCAACTACTGTAAATGATGCACATCAAAGGTTTCGGGTTTCAAATGATGTTGTGAACGTTTGGACATAATCTGTTTTTTTTTATACTTTAAAAACTTGACTATCCTCTTAGTGAATATCCCAAATAACAAAATGTCTGATTGCTTTCAATAAGCTCCAATGTACAGCAGGGGCTGAACAGGACCTTGGACCCTACAGTGAAAACTGTGCATATTCAACAAAATCGTGAGGATAATCTTTTAAAAAGTGCTTAGGGATTGTTGAGCCATATGTCAGTGACCCATTTTAATCCTGCCTGAGGTCTCTTTGTTTACTGAAAATTGCTAAAAAAAAATCCTCAGTAACCCTGAGTGTGATCAGTTTAAAAATTGCTATATACTAAATAACGTTTTTACTTTTAAATAAATGTAATAAATAAATGAATACATTTTTACTAAATAAGGATGTGGAGCCTCATGTCTTGTCTCTCTCTGTCTCTCTTGTGGTAAATCAGATCCAACTTAGGTGGGAGGTGACACTGAGAAGGCTCCTATGAGGGGATAACATACTACTGATTGCTGAAAAGCATTCAGTAGAAAAGCCAGGACCGATCCACAACCAAATCAGACTGACAGAGACTGGCTGAGGCCGGGACGAAAGAGGATCCCCACCTGAAACAGGTAGAGCAGGGCAGTGTCATCACTCAGAGCTAAGAAACGAACTTTTGGATAAATGCCCAGCTTACCTTACTTCCTGCTAACTTCACCTCAGACATACAGTTTCTATTTCTCAAGGGAAAAGATTTCAGATCTAATAAATGGCTGCTAAATAAATAAAGGACCTCAACATTTGTTAAGCTCTTAAGACAATATCACTGTGGGATTCAACTCTTGAAAAGATTAAAAAGTAACCAGCAGGCACATGGCCAGCAATTCAATGAGACACAAACTAGACAGTCACTGGCTCCAGTACGCATGGCAGAGACGTTTCAGAGTTCAAATCAAAAACCAGCTCAGCCTGAAAGCATAATACCACATGTACACTGTACGCAGCGAACTTAGCCAAGATAAGGAAGGGTTACACGGTTCACAAGTCCTGTCAGGTGAGGTCTAGAGCCTTGTCTGCCAATGTGAGCAAACAAGTAGACATGATTACATTTGCAAAGACAACGTGTTTGTACTGAGACAGAATGTGTAATACTAAGACAAAATAAAATAACCTTATCACTCAGCAGAGATGTTTACAGCAAGTTATGGACAATAATATGGGAATAATAATGGAAACTTCTTCCACAGACTGTAATTACTTCTTTTGCATTATCTGATGTGAATCAAAGCCAGTCAAAGCTCTCAGCAAACTGTGAACTCTACATAGTCCCACAAGAACTCTTAAGCTGTCAGTTTCATCTCATGATGTTTTTCTTTCCTGGTGAATCGTCTAACCAGAGGACAGAGGCCCGATGAAAAAGTCAGACATACCCTGCACTAAAAACAGAACAGTAATTACAGTGACCACTTTCCATAGGATGACCCTCACGTTATTTACTTTTTCTCCCACAGCATGGGAGCTTCTGGGAGCAAGGCAAACATTCTGCTTTCCATCATCACCACGGAGACACATGATAATCAGAGAAAATAATCACATCACGAGCATGGCAAGCAAAAACACGGGGGTAGTAGCTCATAGGGGAAAAACGGGTACAGCCATTCACAGCTGCATATTCAGAATGTGAACCACTGTAACTGACAGACGTGTACACTCAGATACACGTTAACACCTCACCTACTTATTAAAACCTGTTTTACAAGAGACACCTGCCCAGGTCGCAGTATACAGAACAAAGGGCTTGTTCAGCATACAGATAACACACAAAAGGCCACAACAACAAAAACGCATTATAATTCTCTATTGGGTACGGTTTTTAGCAAACGTTTCTGGAACTAATAGAAGAAAAACTCTCGTGGACATATTATGGTGTTTTACTTTGTATCACATACAAGTGCTATGCCTGCATGAATCATCTGCTGATTTAATTTGCTGATTGAGGGGAGTATGTCGCAGCTCTTCAATGAAACACGAATCAGACACTTGAATCACAAAACAGTATTAATCACCTCACGACTGCTAAAAATATATACTATGATTAACACACATCTCCCTTTTGTGTGGTAAGAAATGGTGCCACTGAATTCAATGGAATACATCAGCTCTAGAAGCAATTGCCTTACGTTTGAACCTGGGCTGAGAGTCAACAGTGATAAATAGAAATGCTGCGTGTGACGGGACTCGGCAGAATTACTGTGAAAATGTAGAATTCCCCATTTAATGTTTGTTAAAACTAGTTTACTAATTTGCCTAAAGTTGCCGCCGCTGCTGTCTCGTCGACTCGCTAAGAGAGAATTTAAGCAGCGTTCACTAAGCCACTTGGTCGGCTCATGATCACGGCCGTGCTGGGTCCCTGTAGGGAAACAGAGCGCTGTGCAGGGCAACAAGAGGGAAGCCCAACCAACAGCGGCCACATGACTACCTTTGTGTTTTTATTGGCCAGCGCACCACCACACATTCTCTTGTGAACCACTGGCTGTTCATTTTAGACACGCACGCTGATATAGCTGGAAATCAAGTTACAGGACTTGTATTTCAGGTGTGTGACATATAATGTTACTGGGTGTTCTAAGTAATTAACGCTGACATTTCAGAGTACTCCTGAGGGTTGTTTTTTTTTTATCTCAATTGAGTGGGCCAGGCAGGTTTAGTAAGCCCAGTCCTGCAGTCCTGAATGTAATAACAACTCTCAACATAATATTTAAACTAATTTGATCTCAAGCTACTGATTAAACCCACTGGCTAAGAGCAGGTTAGCTGTAGGCTTGGTCAGGTCTCTCAGTTGAAGAGGTTACTGCCAACACACTGGGGGATCACTATAATATCTCAAATGACTCCTCTGCAAGGGCCTGACACTGTAAAGATACTATGATCATTTACATGCTAGGTTTTGTGGCTTTATGTAATGGACCTGTGTTTGAGTAGAAGCCTGTTCAAAGGCGACACTGCCACCTGGCGGTCAATATTATTACCGCCTAGTAAGAGTAACAAGATTCCAAATATTACATAAAACGATACATTAAATCATACCAAAAATAATAATGAAATAAAAATCAACCCTACATTTGGAAAAATCTAAACGCATATTACCTAAAGAGACGCAAGACGCTATGCCATCAGTACTTTCAGGGATTGATTAGTTAGGACCAGATGGAAGGGCCAGACAGGAGCAATCGATCTAGAAAAAAATGATTGGCAGCCTGCAGGGGGACGGAAGTGTCTGCATCCCCACCATTAAACTTATGGGTAAGCCGCAGCTAAAAACAAGCTGACCTGTTCGTCTGCATGTTCGTAATTGTTGGTGACTTGACCTTGGGTAGAGGTTGGTGGAGCAATAAAGTCGAGCCGTAAAGTGCTGCCACTTGAGCGTTGTTTTGTTTACATGGTCACTGAATCGACCCTGGCGAGCTGTCGGCTAGCTCGTCGCGCTAACAGTTGCAGGCATGTTTTCGAATATAATATATCAACAATGAGAGATTGTGACGTTATGCAAAGCTTCAGTTTGCTTAACCGTTAAGCATCATGTGCAGGCTTAACATGTGCAATGTTGATTGTTTTACGGTCAGATATAACTGATGTGGTTTGGTTGTGTCTTTCAGGCCTGTCTAGAGCTGAGCTTTACTAGGGGGAAAGGGTTTGGAGATACTGGTCTCGTAGTTACAGTAGCCCTGCCCCACTTGCCATGTCCTCCATCTCTGCATCAACATCAACTGCTTGTGGTGGTGATGCTACGGCTGCCATGGCAACCCAGGTGTCTGAGCAGGCTCTGCTGGCCTCAGATCGTTACGCCAGACTCATCCTGGCCCAGATGAATAAGATGCGGCTCCGCACGGACTTTTGTGATGTTGGGTTGAAGGTCGGTGGCCAGGTCTTCAGGGTGCACCGCTTGGTTCTTGCTGCCAGCAGCCCATATTTTTCTGCTCTCTTTTCTGGGGGGATGAAGGAGGCACAGAGAGAGGAGGTGCAGATTCTTGGAGTGGAAACAGAAGTTTTTGAAATTTTGCTGGAGTTCATATATACAGGTCCACATAAGTCCTAATATTTACATCGTCATATATATTGATTTGTACTCTTTTAAGAAGCTGACTTTTTGTTGTTGTTTTCAGGGGTTATCAGTGTGACTGTGGATAATGTTCAAGAGTTGATGGTGGCTGCAGACATGCTGCAGCTGAATGAAGTGGTGTCTATCTGTGGAGAGTTCCTCAAAGGCCACATGGACCCATCCAACTGTGTGGGCATATTTCAGTTTTTGGAGCAGATTGCCTGCATGGAGATGCTAGAGTTTACCGAGAACTACATACACGTTCACTTCCTGGAGGTATGAAGAGTCAATCATTTAACATTGTTTACTAAAGCTCTGGTTTTGCTCTGACACTATGCCCAGCTTGAATATAGACACACAGACCAAGAATCACAGCAGCGTTTGTATTCTATTATATTATGTTGTATTGTATATAATATCTTAAAATAATGTCAATTTACTCCTCTTAGGTGTGTGCCACTGATGAATTCAGGGACCTGTCAAAGGATCAGTTGGTGAGGGTGCTACGGAGTGAAGAGTTGAGAATTGAGGATGAGTACCAGGTATTCACTGCGGCCATGGACTGGGTTCTGCAGGATGTGGTGAAGAGGAAAAAACACATTGTTGAGGTGTTGGAACCAGTCCGCTTTCCTCTGCTTTCCCCACAGAGACTGTTCAAGTACATTGAGGGTATGGAGACTCTAAAAATGTACTCCTCCTTATATGTCATATACTTATTTGAAATTCAACTTTAAAGTTACATGACACACTAAAAACACTAAAAATCTTGTTGAAGGTGTTACAGACTTCAGTTTGCGGGTGGCACTGCAGACTCTTCTGAAAGAATACACTGAAGTCACGAAGTCTCCCAAAGAAAATAAGATGTACAGCCAGCTGCAACCTGCCAAGATGAGACCCAGAAGAAAAGCCAGGAAGTACCTCTATGCCATAGGTTCTGTATTACTCTTTTTAGCAGAAATACACAATTATGCTCATCTTAATGAAGATGATTGGTGGCTGAGGGTATTATCTGAATAAGAAGGTCAGTAATGCCATTTGGTTCTTCACTTTTATTCGCATTAGGAGGCTACACTCGGCTGCAGGGCGGCCGCTGGAGTGACAGCCGGGCATTAAGCTGTGTGGAGCGCTTTGACACCTTCAACCAGTACTGGACTACTGTGTCATCCTTGCACCAGGCTCGCAGTGGGTTAGGTGTTGCTATCTTGGAGGGCATGATTTATGTGGTGGGAGGTGAGAGAGTGGAGAATGTTTGCTTGTCTTCGAATGCCAACGATGAATATACGTAAATGAGTCGGACACATTTTGTTTTTTCATCAGGGGAAAAAGACTCAATGATTTTTGACTGCACAGAGAGATATGATCCAGTGACAAAGCAGTGGGCGGCTGTGGCGTCTCTGAACTTCCCTCGCTGTGGAGTTGGTGTCTGCCCCTGCCATGGAGCACTTTATGCACTAGGTTAATATCAGTAACAGTAACATAATGGATGAAAAAATTGACATACCACAAGCTGCTTGTTTTGCATCAGTGGTCATGTTATTATACTGTTCTGTGCTTTTTTAGGTGGTTGGGTTGGCTCTGAGATTGGGAAGACAATGGAGCGTTATGACCCAGAGGAAAACAAGTGGGAAGTCATCGGCAGCATGGCAGTGCCCCGTTATTACTTTGGCTGCTGTGAGCTACAAGGTGTTTCTCCTCTTTTTGTAAAATTAAATGTGTGGAATCTCACTCACTGTATTTTATATTTGCTAGTGGTCACAAGCAATTTCACTCACAATTACAAGTTATTCTGAATATCCCTTCCTTATTATGTTCTTTGATGCAAGTACACAGTCAGGGAGGCAGGTCAGTTAAAACAGGACAGTTAATGAAAACTGTTTGCTCTGCCTAGGGTTCATTTATGTGATTGGGGGGATCAGTGATGAAGGAATGGAGCTGCGTTCGGCTGAGGTGTATGATCCCATCTCCCGTCGTTGGAGCGCCTTGCCTGTCATGGTCACGCGTAGAGCCTATGTGGGTGTCGCTTGCCTGAATAACTGCATTTACGCAGTGGGTGGCTGGAATGAGGCTTTGGGAGCACTTGAGACAGTAGAGAAGTACTGTCCTGAAGAGGTAATGTGTCAGAAAGGTGTTTGATTATCTTTAATCTATTTTAAAAATGTGTTTGTGATTATGTTTTTATTGTCTTTTAGGAGAAATGGGTGGAAGTGGCTCCGTTGTCCACAGCCCGTGCAGGGGTGTCAGTGTCTGCAGTTAATGGGCTGCTCTATGCTGTTGGCGGCAGGGCTGCTAGCAGAGATTTCTCTGCCCCAGTCACGGTGGACTCTGTGGAAATATATGACCCTCACCTTGATACCTGGACTGAAGTGGGCAACATGATCACCAGCCGCTGCGATGGAGGGCTGGCTGTGCTCTGATACAGGAAAATTCAGATTCAGTCTGTGGACATCCATGTCAGCGCTTGAATCATCTATAAACTGAGGAAAGCTGCACCTTATGAAACACAAATGTGTTTTTGTCCCAAGTGGGTCACATCATCATGTTATTTATTTCTGTACATTTTACATTCATTGTATAATTTAATATGATTCAACTGGAAAACTGCCTGAACCTCCTCTGTTACACAGCTAATATGTTCAATTCACAAAATGTTTCTATAAGATTGAGTGAGGAAAAAAGTGACATATCTTGTATATTTGAAGACAAAATTAACTGAATAGTAAGAATGTTGGTTTTTTGTTTGAGGTGTGTGTATCATTTCTCAAAAATAGTCGAACCACTAAAACCCACCTACAACATATCGGCGCCAAATGAAACTTACGCTTGCTTCTTGATGAGTCATCTCTTCTCTCATCGTCTCTCAAATAATTGTAAAGAACTTGAACACAACACCACTGTTCAGTTTCCAATGGATCATTTCTAAATGTATCGCACTGTAAATTCTTGTGCCAATGTCAAACAAATGTAGACTAGTCTTTAGCTGCACCTGAAATAATTAGAATTTACATTACAGTGTTGTAATGTTGAGAAGCCTATGAGGGTATTTGACAATGCACGCTTAGATGGGTTTACAGTAAATCCTGGTAGATTCCTCATCACAGTAGGAAGCTACAGTATGTGAAGTTATTGCATATTGACAAATATTGCCTATCATTACTGTTACACCTTTAAAAGACACAATATCAATACTGCTAGATCTTTTATTGCTTTTTAAAATATATTTATTAAAGAATATTGTATGTATTGGCTTTGAAAGTGTTGTAAAGTTCTGTGCAAACATCAAATTCAGCAAATCAAAATTTTCAATAATTGTTGTAAAGATCCGTGACATTTGACATCTTGCTGGATTTGTGGCTGCTCAACACTGTGCCCACTTACAAGATGGAAAACACATTAATTTTGTTAATGATTTATTGGTACCACATTTGTCCCAAATGGTTGTAAAGGTCTAGGTCTAATAACATGCGTAAAGAAATGACAGCACCGTAGGAGATTCTCCTTTTGCATCAGCTCTGAATCTCTCTGATCTTTATCTCAGTACAAAATTTCTTAATTACTAGTGTGGCCACTATTGAAAAAACAGCAACTAGAGTGAGGACAGTTCGCATGGCTTTAAACCAGGCAGGATAACCAGGCAGCAGGGTCAGATCATAGTGCAGGGACAGACCCAGTCCCATGAGAACTACCAATGCTCCCTCTGCAATACTGTCCCTGCAGAGAAGCGCCAACCAGGCCAGAAGTGATGGCACCACGCTGTTGGCCAAGTTCATCCAGTCTGGTTGAGCAGGGCTACCAGCTGGAATTGCAAAGCCCCAGCGTGCACCTCCAAGGAAGGACACTATAGCAGCTCCATACACCACTTGGGCATATGCCACCTCAGGGTAGAAAGACTGCGTGGCAGCCATCAGGACAGGGGCAGACAAGAAGGGGATTAGTCCAGAGAAACCAAGACACAGAGCTGCTGTGGGAGCCTGGCTGAGGGCCTTTAAAGTGAAGCCTTCCTTGGTGTTTCCACTGTCTGAAGCGCCTTGTGAAGCCTCATGGCAGAAACGTGAGGCAGACCAGTCCACAGTCTTGATGCTCAACAACCTGGGGGTGTACGATGGCCTGAAAGGTGTTAACGCTGAGCAGGCTTGTGAGTTAAACATCAGCTGTGCTTGTCGTGCGTAGTTCGGTGCCCTGGTTAGCTGCTTGAGACATCTCAGTGTTGAAATCTGTGAATATAATAATCATGGAAGTACATAACCATCATGGCGTCCTCGTTTGACACTGCCATTCATTTGCTTTCAAGCCGAAGTTAACTTACCCCAGACATTGAGAGTCTTCCAGATGCAAACGCAAACATCTTAGATCAGAAAACAATACTTCACCAATGACTATCAATACACCATTAACAACAGAACAGCCCCAGGCTAACGCTATTAATAGTTAGCATACATTCTCTTAAAGCCACTAGATGAACGTGATGCAATACAGAGGTCTCCTGCTGCAACAACTCATGAACCACAGACGACGCGTTTAAGTATAGGCAACGCGTTTGCACTGTTTGTAATTCGCTCACTGACTAAAGTCTTTACGGCCACAAAAACACAATATTAATAGCTACAAAGTCGACGTCAACGGGCTAAACTAGAGGTCATGGATTTCCTGGGGATTTATCGGTGCTCGATTAAATGGCTGCCTCCTGTTACTCTCAGGCTGAATCGATTATTTTGGCTGGCGGTGGCGAAGAGGCTTCAAGGAACGTTCAAAACTACAAATCATCTATGAACATCGTGCTTTCATAATGTTTTGAACACTTTAATGTTGGTACAAAGTCAGGTATGTGCACGCGATTGTGTTATAATATTCAAATATTCTGTTCAGGTGTCTCCACTCTACAAACACACAGGAACTCCTTCGGGTTGCATAATCACGACAGCTCTTGAACGTAGCATAGCCAAGGCTGTTCGAATCCCTCAGTGCCAGCGGCAGTGGTAAGCGCTCCGAAAACCCAAACAAACGTCAGCCGTTGTATTAAGAAACGGGTTTATAGAAAGGAAAAGAGTTTTCGTCCGCTACTTGTTCGCAGACTTTGTGCTTATCTGAATCCCTCTCCAGCGGAGGCCATCTCTTTCAGGAGAAGCTACACGATATCGTCATGAGACCCTGCAAGTTAGCTCACTAGCACTTAGCAAGCTGATGAATGTGTGCTGCCGCTGCTAAGGTAGCCATTTTGAAGCCGTGTTGTTCCAACGAAGACAGGTCTGTTTACCTCTATTGGGTGATCGTGACAGTTGTTTAAATAGGCCGTTTTAACCAGTGTGAGGCTATGAAATGCGTTCTTTCCTCTCTCACCCCCCTACACTTACCAATTAATTTAATCTGCCTAGCAGTTTTCGTGAGCTACTTACAGGCTAAGTAACGTCAGCTATTAGCTAACATTTGCTACGCTAACGTTAACCTGAGTTAACTAAACAGACTTAACTAGGAACACGTTGACGACTGATCAGACAACGTTAATAGTTGGTGATTAACACTGACTGATTAGTAGGCCGACAGCATGGCTAATGGGTGCATTTAAATCCGTTAAAGTTTCTCAGCTAGCGTTAGTTAGCCTGGAGAGGTCCATGCAGCGTTAATGTGTTTAGTTGATGAGCTGCAGTTTGTGCACACATGTGTTCCCCCACACTAACCGTTAAACAAGCTGCTGTCCACGCTGAGCTTAGTTCTGCCGCCTTTCGTTGGCTTGTTGCTCTACAGTGAACTAAATGTTTGTGCCACACGTTGCAGACCGTGTCCGCGGCAGACACTTTGATACTGAGTTGTTACATAACAGTTCAGTGAGGAAAGGTTGCTGCCTCTGAGATTGTATAGACAGATTGCACTTTGTTTTTGGTGTTTTAAAGCTGTTGCCACGCACATTTCAACAGTGCGTGTGGTCAGAGTCGCCTGTGACATTACGAACCTCGGTTTCATTCAGCATCTCTCTCTCACACACACACGTCAAGCCTGTTCAATGCGCAGCTGTAGGGCAGAAGTGCCGAGAAAGAAAGCGCTCAAGCTATTTCCATACTAGTATAAATATTTCATCTTCCAAAAGCCGACAGTTTTATAAAAGAGACAGCTTTTATCAGAGTTTCTGAGTCAGGATTTTTTTTCCTTAAAATATATCTGAAGTATCAGGGTTTGCTTTGAATGCTTGGGCGTCTCTTAAATTTGAAGCATTTAATGAGAAACATGAGTGAAGAACGAATAACCTTTGAACCCAGTTAGTCACACAGACATAGAGATGTGTTGGTTGGCGCGTTTCTGTCTTGACATCACTTATACACTTAATTAGGTGTTCGCTTGATACATTTGCTAAACACTAACACATTCCCTGCAATATATCAGTTTTACAGATTACTTAACCCAGAAGAGCCGATTTCTGCTTAAAGGAACATTTTGTGGGATATGAACCATTTGCAACACACATCTGAACAAATTAGTGGCATTGCGCGGAAACATTTTATATTTGTGTCAGCAACATTACATCTAGATGAATGTAGGATTTAGTGCAAGATTGTTGTATTTACCTGTGGTAGTGGAGCTAGATGAGCCTAGTTAGCTGGCAGCTTTGTGTATTTGAACCTGGAGGTTTGATATGATTTCTGTCTGATGTCTGTGTTTAATGCAGGTCCAGTCTTTTCCTGTGCAGATACTCATGAAACATCAGCAAGAAAACCAAAACGTGCACTGAGACTTCTTGTGCGGGGAAAGAACCTCATTTAAGAAGGAAAGACCCACTTAACTGGATGCATCCTGGTGATCACCCTTCATTTTTTTGCCAGAAGAAAAGAATTGTGGATGAGCTTTTTGAGGATTTCTTTTTGCCCACCTCTAATTCACGTTAAAGAACTCCTGTATATCCCATGACACGATTCTGGCTTGTATCTAGCTTTTGAGCTCGCATATCTATGACTTTAGGGTTATACCATAAACCTGCTTCAGTCAGAAAACTGCAGATAATTAAATGGGCGTCCTACAAATGTGATATTAAAACCTATAAGCCTAAAAGCAACATTACAATGAATCATTCAACAGTATCTCTACTTCGCTAAACCAAAACTGAAAATGACAGCAATGTAAAAATAGGGTATTCCATCGTTCATTGTCATGTAACTTAGAACTTTGAGTATAATTTCTTTAAACGCAGACAGTCTTTTTCACCAGTTTAATGAGGTGAACAGTAGTATTCAGCGATCTCCATTTCTAATAAAGGCTGTCTCTGAACATTTTTCTTTTCTGCAAGCATTTCAGTAGATCTTAAAATGATTCGGTAAAAGGTGAGGCGACACAAAACTGGCACATAGTGTGGCAGGACAACACCTGTCTCTCCCCCCCAGCTGGTGTCAAAGTGGAACTGCTACCAAAACTGCCCATGTGTCAGGGCAGATACCTTTCACAGACTGCTTCCTTCTGTTGATACTAAAACAACCTGGCTCTTCCTCACCATTGGGACAAATCACCTGTCAAAACAATTCAGTTTCCCGATCTGCATTAAGTCCAATCAGGGTTTAAGTCGTACTCCTGACGTTGAGTTAAAATGATCCAAATAAATTGGTGACTAATTCAGTTACCTGGACTGGAGCCGTGACTGGATTTAGTCAGCCGTCTGAGGATCTTCTACTCTTGAGCTTTAAATTCAAGTTCCTTTTTGGCCAGTTTTCTGGATCGCCATTCCAGATTGTTCCTGCAACCTTTTGACCCATCTCTGTGTTCCACCCTGGACGAAGGGGTTTGCCTCTGGGTAAAGGGGCTGTGCTGTCCTGGCAGAGGTGGAGAGGAGGTTGTTGGTGTAGTGCTCCCCATCTGTCAGCACACACACACTGTGTTCAGTGCCAACAGCCCTGAGGAACCAAGCCCAGCCGGACAGAGAGGAGGCAGAGGACTTCAGAGCCACAGACTCTGGGGTAATAGTAAAGTTTCTCTTGAACAATTTGGCAAGGGACAGGCAGGCATAAATGTGCTCAACAACCATGAAATTAATAGCTGTAGTGAAGTCGGTTACAAGCCAACCTTCTGTACGTTGTACTTGTTTTCCAGCTTATTCACAAAAATAACTCTTATGGGAAATGTGGCAAAACCAAACTAGGAACTGTAGTAATTCATTTATTTACAACAATATGTTTTCTATTCAGGCAAGACTTTTTGACATATGAATTCCTAAATAACTGATGAGCAGAAAAAAACACTTCAGAGATGACAGGAAATCTAAGACAGATGGGCATAAGAGGGAATTTGATTGTTTTATCTACACTTGAAACTGGAGCATTGAAAATGTCTTATCTGTTGTCCATGTCTTTTATTAGATCCTGGCCATGAGGTTTGATGCCTCGATCCACTGACCGGAAACACTGGACCTAAATGGCGCAGCATGACTTTGTCCCTGCCTGGCTTAACTTCTCCACACCCCAGCCTGCCAAGGTGCGTGTGTTGTGTGAGAGGTGTGTGTGTGGATAGTGAGAGGTCACCCTTAGGGTCTTCCATTCAGTGTATTGTAAATGGATTCCAAAACTTGAATAAAGCGAAGTGATGCAGTTTTCTGTTACTAGTAAATTGCTGTAGTTAAATGAAACGGAATTGTCCATCTGCTCTGCACATCATCCGTTTCTCCAGACCAAATGTATTCACAATCAATTTGATATTTAGCATTACATAATGATGGGGCATGGTATAGGGATATTACAGGCAGGAATGGACTCTAACCATTGAAACAATGGCAGGGTTGTGTTTAAGTAAGTCAGGACAAAGGTTTGAGCCAGCTGAGAAGATTTACTGAAAACTGTGACTACTTAGTGTAGCTGTTGTGTTTTCTAGTCTGCTAGCAGGAAAGCAAAACTGGCTACGATTTGCAAGCTAGCTAAATGATAGTGTTTTTATCAAGGAACAGACGTTTAACCAGGTATGAGTTATAAAGTTTTTGGCAGGAGCAGGATTGTAACTGGTAGTTAAGGTTAGTAGTTAACAAGCAAATGCTTATCCATAACCGTCTCCGTCTGTGTGTCAAAGGTCCATGATAAAATTTAAGACTGTCTGAATTTACTGTGGCTCAGCCATGCTCAGAAATTTTAATTGTTGGGTACGATTTCAGATGTTGGGGAACCAAGCTGTGTGTGCTACACTTAGTCTAGATTAAATATTGGATGGGAGAAAGTGTTTCTGCCCAGAGCTCAGCGTAGTTTGAGTCGAGAAGTTGCTTATCTCAGTGGCCTGTTGTGCACTCAAGACAGGAAAAACTAGCGTGAACCCTCGATCCTGCCGACACGCTTTCACCTTGGTAGTATTTGTCTTCAGGTCTTGTTTTGAATATGCTCACCCAGATTGGAGTTAGAGATTTACTGTAGTGTGCATTACATTGCTGTTTTGTCTGTGCGTCCTTGAGATGACTGTTGCACTGGGTGTAACTTAATTTTTAAATCTGAGCTGATAGTAATATGATTCAGCTGGAACTTATCGTTTCAGCTCTACCAGCTCTGTCAGTGTGGATGTAGTTAGAGCTAAGGATTCTTTCCACCTTGTTATTTACTAGCACATTTCTTCTGACAGTGCATTGTAAAACAGTTTTTGGTTTTTGTGATGTCTTTTTCTGTTCGCTTTTGTTCACTCAGAATAGATCCCTCATTGACGTTTTCACTTAGTTATGTAAGATTTCCAAGCGAGTGAGAGAGCTATGGGGAGGGTTCATGCTACTCTACATTTCTGCACAGTTACAAAGATAAAGTATGAATGGTTTGGGTGTTATTGGCTTCTAAGCACATTGTTTCTGTTGTGTATTGTCGCTGTCCATCTTCTGTTTTTGAATAACTTGGTATCCATCCTATCCTCCAGTCCCCTGCTGCCAACCTTGACAAACAAGGTGAGCCCCACAACCACAGAGACGGCAGAACCGCTGTGAGCCGCCGCCGCCACAACTCCTCCGATGGCTTCTTTAACGGGTCCCTGCGTGCTCCAGGTAACAGCAGTTGCTTCCCATTGTCAAGCCTGCTATTGTTGTTGTAGAGGTGAACTTCAGAAAGGAAGAAACTGTGGGTGAACAGAAAAATGTATTTGATTACTGCTTTACTACAGTCCCATAATAGTTCAGCTCCTGGGATGGGAACACTATTTTTTGATCCAACTATGAGCCTTAGCTTGTGTGAATATCAAAATGACAGGCAGCAAACCTTCATTAAAGTCAGCCCAGTAGAGGATAATCATATAATTGAGGCCACCTGCTCAGAAGACATCAGCATTATGAGCAGCTAACAGGTGGTGTTGGAGTCTTGTCCCCTGTTGATGATTTTATTTTCCATAACTTTGGCCTATTTTCCACTTCCCTTTTATTGTATCTGTAATTGGATTGTTACCCTGCACTTAGACAATGCAGGTCTACAAGTAAACTTGAAATGACTACAGTCCTTTGTGAAACTGATTTGAATTTTGTATTTAGTGATGCAAAACTGCAGTGTTAGTGTTGCATAATATGTGGAGTGGTGATCAGGTGCATTCAGGTGACTCGAAGGTTAAACCTGGTGAGACTTCCTGTAGTCTGCATGCTTTCTCTTCACTGTCTCGTGTTTCCACAATGGCCTAATGTTCCCCTTCTAGGTTGCACAGCAATACCTCTGTATGTTTACTTCTCTACATAGTAGTTGAAGTAAAGCCACACTTGACTCTGACAATCTGCTTTTGAGTAAAAGGGGCCTTATCAAATCACCAAATATAAAAAAAAAAAAAAAAATTCAGCAATATTTCTTTTGCTTGGAGTTTTCCTCTTCTGAACTAGTGCATTACAGCATATGTTGTCATGATACTGCCCCCTGTAGGTCAGTGGACCAGTGATACTGTCAGTAGGACTGTATATGGTTTGTGGAAAGAAGCTTTCATTGTAAAAGCAGTTCTCTGGGTTTGTGTGAGGTGTTGGACTCCACAGGGACGTTTTAATCGAAAGATTCAAAACAGTCACTGCATCACCTGCTCTGGTAGCTGTAGTTACTTAGCCAAAGTTCACAGATTTGGGTTTAGGTTCAAGTCATTTCGACTGTTCTTTTTATAAGGCTGATTACTCCTTAAAGCCCTGTAATCCACATTTGTCTGTCTCATACTGAATGTGTTAAACAGTGATTACATATAGTCTGCTCTAAAATTTCCTCTGAAGATTTGATTTAGTTATTGTTTTAGCCTTGCACCTGCTTTCTGTTTCCACACTACAAATAAGTCTCAGCTAACATTAGGGGTTTTGCTCAGCAGGGAAGCAGATAACTTTTTAAATAGTTTATATTATTATTATTATTCATTCATTCATTCAGTAAACAATTATAAGTAAAAATGGTGTTGCTTTCATTAGGTCATGGTCCAGGAAAGAACATGCTGATAATAACTGTTAGATAACAAAGTGAAACCTTACTGGTCTCTGTGTCAAAGCCAAACTTCACTAGTATTGCTATGCGTCTCTGTTCTCTCTGGAGCTGATGGATGGCAGCAGCCCTCTCTGCTTCTGAGGCATGACTCTGTGGACTCGGGGGTGGCCAAAGGAGGACATGGTGGGCTGGCAGGAGGAGGCTCATGTTGGAAGGAAACGCCCAGCTGGCATGGAGCTCCACGGGGTGCCCAGGACAGCCACCACCACCAGGGACGCCACCCCAAACGGGTAGGAGGCGACAGGGACAGGCAGGGGGGGCACCGGCAGCGCAATGGTAACTTCCATCCCCGCAAGGGCGCCTCGTACCAGGACAAGTTCCCCAACGAGGAACGCAAGGACAGCAAGGATGACAAGCTGAAGTTTGTGGAGGAGGATTTTGTGAGTAGATACAACTTCACTGATGTGTATTTTTTCTTCTCTTAAAGTAACGCACTGACGTTGACGTAGTTCTTTAATGACTCAGCTTTTTTGGAAAGATAAGAGGCCTAGAGTCAGTCAAAGGTATTCTAACAAAGGCGGCGCAGAGTGCAACCAGCTATAAATATTGAGTTTATTTTTAGGGAAATGATTATTGCTCACACTGCCCGTTAGATGAGTTTGCTGTGCATGTTCTAATTTTTGGTTATAGTACTACAGTATTTTTGAGTGGAGTTGAGTTAAAACCGCTTCCCTCTGTTGAGTAAAGCTGTCAGTAGTAACATAACCACAAAATGATAAAATTTTATGTTATGCAATACAAACTCTAGTTTCTCCGTGTTTTGACTTTTAGCCTTCGCTCAACCCTGAAACAACTGGAAAACCTGGGACTCAGATGCGACCAGTGGCTCCCCATGCTGGAGTGTGGGGTAATTTCACTTGTTCATTAAGCTGGCGTCAATGGTTTCACTTCGTTACTGATTGTTCTGATTATCTTCCTAGAAAATCCCCCTAGTGGAAAACAGATGGTGTCCAAAATGCTGGTTATCAAGAAGGTTTCCAAGGAGGACCCCAGCACAGCCTTCTCTGCAGGCTTTGCTGCGGCAGGCACCCTACCCACCAACGGCAACAAAGCTCCCATTGCAGGCTCCAGTGTCTACAAGAACCTGGTCCCAAAACCTGCTGTGGCCCCCACCAAAGTAGGATTCAGTTCCCAGTTCAAAATCATTTAATCAGCTTAGAGATGTGTATAAATTGTACATTAAATATTTAAGAGGTGTGCTAGGCCATTTGTGATAAAACCTCTCCTCTCTTCCAGAGCACCCAGTGGAAATCTGGTGGTAGAGAGATCAGTAAACCTGGCCTCCATATGCCAGGCCGAGATTCAGTCTTTACAAGCCCCGTCTCTGCAGCCAAACCCAGCATCCCAGTCAGTGCTCCACAGCACAACACCCCAAAAGAGGTAAAGCCTTCGGGACAAGCAATGTCAGAGCTCAAGTAACTTTTACTTTTAGAGAAATTAGGTTAATTCCACTGTAGAAATGTGTTGAACTCTTTCTTATGCTAAGGCTGCATGCATGTTTAGCTGTGTAGCTAATGGTAGGTTTCATCTAGACATGGTAATTATGTGTTTGTGTGGTTGCTGACGGACATGATTACTCACTACCCCGTCATCAGCAAATACTGTGTTCCAAAGAATGTTTAGCACAGCGTATTTTCAGGCGAACTGACTAAAATGGCAAAGCGTTGTTTAGTAGATGTTTTTTTTTCAGTTGACAGAAGAGGTACTCACTTTTTTTCTGTGCCACCTCCTGTCTCCTTGTGTCTCCATCGCACCTGCAGCACCCTTCCAGCACGACCCCTCCCATAGACATTGCCCCATCAAGGCTGAAGCTGATGCGCCGCGGTCCAGACCGTAAGAGTGAGTTCTTGCGAGCTTTAAAGGATGAGGGCACTGGAGAGCTGACAACAAGCAGCAGCCCAGGAACATCAGGAGAGGTTGGCAACATTCTTAGCAGTCTTAATTCTCTGTTGTTGTTTTTTTTAACACATATATCACTTTTTAAAATTGATTTTGTTTGACTTTAAAGGTGTCAGGCTGATGTAATTTGATCGTGTTCTGTTTTCAGGGTGAAAGCAGCACCCCAGAGCCTAAAGCCTACAGCGAGGAGGTCTGCCACGAGAATGGTCTGTCCTACTCCCTCAGTGATTCAGACACTGAACACCTGTCCAGCTCCCTGGAGGCAGAGCACAGGTCTGAACAACCTTACACAGCCACACAAAGTGTTGGAGATGCTCACAGTCAACTGAGCAGAAAATTACTGTGCTTATCTAGGTTGCTGAAGGCCATGGGCTGGCAGGAGTACCCAGAAAATGATGACAACTTCCTGCCTCTGACAGAGGATGAGCTGAGAGAGTTCCAGACTAAAACGGAACAGGTGAGGAAAAAATTTACCCTTAAACTATATTCTGGAATGAAGATAAAGTAAACAACTTAAAAAGGGAAGTGGCATGACACTCTCTTACTGAATGTCTGTGAACAGCTGAAGAGGAATGGACTGCAGAGGAACGGGGTTCTCCCGAGGGCTCGGGGTGTAACCCTCCACTTCACCCCCTGGAGGAGTGTGGCGGAGGCGCACGTCGAGGAGGGCTCAGAGTCCGAAACCAGTAGCAGCAGCCAGACCTCTGACGACGACGACTGCATCAAATCCTAACGTGGCTTTATGGAACAGAAAAGAAAAAAAAACACAACAACACAATAGCCAACACCACATCCCAGCAAGCAATCCCCCTCCTCCCGTCTCATCTTTGTTTTTAGAGCACCATTTTCAATTACTCTCATTTTGATTTTGTTGTCGTTCTTGCACAAGGGAAAAACCAATCATATCCCAGTGAAGGGGGAGATTCCTGCTCTGCCAGACGTTGTTTTCCCTGCGTGTCCTCCTTCACTGCAGCCCCCCGTCCTCCTCTCCCCTCTCCCCTCCCTCACCTCTTTTTTTCTTCCTCGCTTTGTGGAACTGAAGTGTTCATCAAGAAAAGAAGGGCAATGAATGCACACTTGATTCTGCTTTAAACAGACTAACTCATTTCATTGATGATGCTGATTACACATTATTAATGATATTAATAAAAATTGGTTCCTGACAAGCTGATATGTTTCAATATGAATCTGGCTACTGTGGTGTTTTGGGCCATGTGCTGCAGGACTGTGATGTATAATAGCTTGATTCCTGTGGGCCTGGGTTTATTCTCACTGGACACATTTACAGCAGCCACATTTGTTGATGTGGCAACAGAGACTTGGCCAACTGGAACTCTTCATTTTTTGTTGAAGATAATTTGTTTCCTTTAAGGATAAGACTAATTTAAAGAGATGCATTTGTATAAAGTTTTTTTTCAAAGAAACTAACACCTATTGTATGATGGTCGTAGAAATATGGATAAGCAGGTTAATTTCTTTAATCACAGGTGTGATGCCTAAATGTGAAAGGCTGTTGAAATTATTAGGAACAGTCCAGAGAGGAACGTGCACCGGAGGAATTTATCCTAAACCACACAAGTCAGTTTTATTCGGTTTCAAATAAAGGAAACATTCAGTTCTGATTAGTTTTGAATTGCTGTCCATGGTAAAATAGCAGTACAGCCATTACAACTGTCCAGATGTGTTTAGTTTTAAACTCCAATCTTTTCAAATTTTGATGCACCTTAAGGGCTGCTGATCTTTTGTCTCTTATTTCTCTGAACAAACTCACCACTGTTTAAGCCTAAATGTCACCCTGTACCTTTACGATACTAGTAAAACTGAATGTTAGTGCTTTCTTGTAAAACATTTGCTCCATGCCGACACATTAGGCTCAATGATTCACCGTGTCCTTGCAGCTCTTGAACCACATCACAAAAGATTCCAGCAGCCGCTCAATATTTCTCAAAGCATTTTTATTGAACAGTAATTTGTTACATATAAACATCACAATGACAGGTGTAGAAAAAGACATTTACAACAGCAAACAAACGTAGCAGCAGTAAAGGGTTGGGCAGTGGAGAATCCTTCTTGGAAACAACTTCACGAGTCTGGCTTCACTGACTGAAAGACAGAAGACTTCATTTAGACTCGGCAGTAGAGGATTCACCTCTGTACACAATCATTTGG
Source organism: Macropodus opercularis (assembly GCA_030770545.1). Lineage (NCBI taxonomy): Eukaryota > Metazoa > Chordata > Actinopteri > Anabantiformes > Osphronemidae > Macropodus > Macropodus opercularis. The sequence continues at coordinate 7,643,710 of CM061105.1, forward strand.
TTCTTCTCTGCTATAACTGCACCAGGTGCATTAGTTGTGTGTCTAGTAAAAGGTGGGAACTCTTACCTCTCAACTACCATATTTTTAGTGTCACTTGTGGCTTTGTCGATGCCGTTAGTGTGAGCCTCCTGTACTCTGTCTGCATCATCCTGCTTCACCTTCTTGACTACTCCTTCCTTCACTGGACTCTCCTCTGGTTTCCTCTGTCAAGGTACAGATTTATTCAGGACATGTTTTACACACATAAACTTAAAATATTGTGCTTCCCTCACCTTCTTCCTGACCAGGTGGGAGATGTCAGAGACTGAGGCTGTGGAGGTCTGACCGTTGGTAACGCCGTCGCCATTGGTAGCTGTGCCATTAGCCTGGATACAAGACGTAAACCACAGCTTATTATTTAAAGGGGAAAACCTCTGTGGCCTGTTATTGGATGCATACCATGCAAAAGAGCTACGTACATTGGAACTAGACAAACCACTGCTCTGTACAGAGGAAGCAGAAGTAGTGGCGCCACCATCCTGCGAAGATACAAGTGAACATGTGACACTTGATCGTCCTGTCCTCAGTCACTGTATTGTTAAGCAGCCCCCCCCTCCCTGACTTCAACAACTGTTCGGTCTGACCATCGCTAACCCACCAGTACATCCTTCACAGCCTGCGTAGCAGTGCTTGCTGTTTTTAGTCCCTCTGTGGCATCCTCCACTTTATCCTGGATTTCTGGCAGCAGAGCCTTTAGTTCGTCCATCTCCTTCCTCTCATCAGCCAGAGCGTCTGGACACTCAGCCTTGTCTAGCAGCTCCTGTAGTTTGTCTGACAGACGAGTGTATGCCTTAGAGACCTGTTGCTACTTTGAATGTGTGGCTAATCAGTGTACAAAACGTTCTGGTACAGGGATGAATCTGCTTACCCAGCCTGCTCTTTATGACTGAGATGGAGTTGTTCAACGCCTCAATGGCTTTGTTAAACTCAAGGTTCAAGCTGTAAGTAAGGCCAAGCTGGTAATGAGTCTCAGCAAGCAGGCGGCTGTCTGAGTCCAGGTGCTTCTGCTGCAGCTTCAGACACTCCTGGAAATCCTCCAGTGCCTGTGTATAATTTCCTGAGAAATTGCAGCAAGTCACCCACAGCTCAACAAGGACACAAGACATTATCCAAGTACAGAAAAGGGGTTAAGTGACTTGTTTACAATTTAGACCCACATTAGTTTGACACCTTAGAACAAATCACTTAAAGACAACAACTAATCCATTTACTACACAAGCATAAAGAAAAGCTATCACCAGGGCACAAGTGGCTTGTGACTTACCCGATTCAGTAGAAACTTCACCCAGTTTCAGGTAGGCCTGAGCTGCCATCAGCTGGTCCTCCTTCGTCTCTTTTCTTATTTAAAATGAACGAGTAAAGTAAGCATCCTGCACCAGCTGCCCGACCATTGTAAGCAGTTTGAAAGCCTCCTACCTTTTGTAGATGACTTTGGCTACTTCCAGCATCTCCCAGGCCAACTGCAGGTTCCCCACCTCCTCCTCCTCGTCGTCACTGTCCTGAAAAATTGATTTACAATTCGACACTCAACCACAGGGGTAATTTTAATGTACACATGAGCTGTGTAGTCATGTACCTTCTCGGCGGTGCCTTCTTCTTCACCTTGCGCTTCCATCTCAGTTTCCATTTCTCCTTCGTCACCATCTTCCTCATCATCTGTAAAGGAGGAGGTTTATTAGACGTCACACTTTTTAATGAAGCTCTGAATTTAAAAGGCGACGGAGTCACCCACCCCCCTGTGCTTCCTCTGGCTGGTTGGCAGATTCTTCCTCTGGCTGGTTGGCAGATTCTTCCTCTGGCTGGTTGGCAGATTCTTCCTCTGGCTGGTTGGCAGATTCTTCCTCTGGCTGGTTGGCAGATTCTTCCTCTGGCTGGTTGGCAGATTCTTCCTCTGGCTGGTTGGCAGATTCTTCCTCTGGATCACCAGATTTACTTTCACTGATGTCAACATCTCCCTCAGCCATTTTCTCCTCTTTAGCCTCTTCCTTGGTTTTCTGTTGGTCATCACCAGTCTCTACGTCCATTTGTTCTTTACTCTCGCTTGGCTTCCCTTCAACATTCTCCTTGTCTTCGCTCTCCTCCTCTACGTCCCCATCTCCACTCTGCTTCCCTTCAGCCTTCTTCTCTGCATCTTCAGCCTTCTTCTCTGCATCTTCAGCCTTCTTCTCTGCATCTTCAGCCTTCTTCTCTGCATCTTCAGCCTTCTTCTCTGCATCTTCAGCCTTCTTCTCTGCATCTTCAGCCTTCTTCTCTGCATCTTCAGCCTTCTTCTCTGCATCTTCAGCCTTCTTCTCTGCATCTTCAGCCTTCTTCTCTGCCATGGCATCATACACCTGAACCCTCAGCTCATCTCTTGTCTTGTCTGATGAAGAGATTGTGCAGTTAGGAAAAAAGGCGAGAACAACTTTGGCTCAAAACAAGCCCAAGCAAAGACCAATAGGAGTTATTTCAAACTTATTTCAACACTTTCTCACCATCAATGTCCTCTGTGCTTTCAATTTTAGAGTCATTTGGTTTGTTGTCTTCATCCTCTTCTGGGACTCCCTCTAAGGCATTACCCAGCACAGAGTTCTCCATCCTACATCAAGACAACAGTTCAGTCAGTCAACCAACACAACATAATACACTATGTTAACGTTAGCTTAAAAATTTAAAAGGGATGGGGAGAAGAAAACTGCTAAATCTTTAAGCTTACCGTGCCAAATCCAGCAAGGCTTTACCACACCAGAAGAAAGCCTCACCACACTCATCAGCTGTGTCCCCATATGTCTTTGCCCTAAAAAACCAAGACAACTGGTTTCAGAAGACCAGAAGTTACAGTTGGACACAAGCAGAAAGGCTCATTTAGGCAAATGGTGACCACCTGGCAGGCCTTGAGACGCACCTGTAGCCAATTAATAAGCCTCAGACGCATGTGCCTCGTGTTGCTCACTAGTAAATATCTATTACTGTTTAAATTACACTCCTGTATGAGCACTGTGCTACTGTTGCTTCATAAAATCGTGATTGTGTGCGTAGTAACTACAAGCCAGGCCTAAACCTGTGGCTACTCTTGACTCACAGCATGCCGCAGGCCTCCTGCAGGGAGCTCACCGCCTCCACCACCTTCCCCATCACCAGGTGCTTCTTGCCGGCTCCGATTAGCTTGTCAGCCTCTTCCATGTTAGTTACACTGCAGAGAAAAGAAAAAGAGAATTACTCCGAGCAATTTTTAAGCCTAAATCTGCACCAGTAACTAAGCCTTCAAGCTAATTGAATATCAGCAACAATATATTAGCAGAAAGAGAAAACGTGAACTGTTTCCATACCTTTACCAAGAAAACCCGGACTAAAAATTAAAACCACTGCCTGCCGTGTGCACCTCAGCTCCTGTCTGTGACACTGACTCCTGTGTTGTTTCAATTTGGCGCGAAATTAACCCTGCCGTTTCCGGCTGACTTCCGGGTGTCTACACCAGCGCGGGAGAAACGTTAAAGGTACAGACGCCTAACCAAAAAACCCACTACCACAAAGTACCGTTACTGTTACTTCATCTGTTACAGTTCCCATTACGCTTACTACTGCTAAAACTATTGTTACTGTTGATTTAACTACCACTACTTCTAATTTAACAACAACTATTACTAATAATACTATTACACCACAGACGCTCACTGAAAAGTTCATTAAACAATTACAAATACTGATACTGAAAATACCTTCTCTAAAAGTGGTTTGATTAGGCTAATTTATGTAATTATGATGTAATCTTATTTCTTTTAACAATTGTTTGGCATTTAGTTGTTATTATTTTGTAGTTTTACTACAAAATCTTCTCAGTCACATCATCACCTCCTGCTGTGAAAGACACTAATTGTCCAGGTGTCCTCTGTGCTTCTGCTGCCTCATCAAAACAAGTCCAGACCTGGCAGCTCATCATCCTCATCCTGAGACAACCTTTCATACCTCCTCTCTCGTGCTGTCATAATTGTTTCTCAGTCAAACCTACCAGTATCACGCTGTGCTTCATTTCATTTGGGAGTCGTACCAAATGTGAATAAGAGCATCACATGTGAGCACTATCGCATATGCTTAAAGAGCTGTTTATTGTAATTTTAGGGCTGAATGTGAGCAGGAGGATGGAAACTCGATTGCTCTTCAAACACGCAGTTCATGCAGATTTCCTAATTATGGGCATATTGTGGTCCATGCAGGGCAGCTTTGATCAGTAGCCCACCAAAGTGCTTCTAACAGGACGTTATTGGGGACACACAATAACGTCCTCTTATCTGGCCCTTGATGCAGTGCCCATGGCAACAGCTTGACATGACAAGGCTCAGCAACAGAGGAGAAAAGAGGCTGTTAGAGCTGAACTGATACGCTCTCTGAACAACACCGACTCTATAGACACTATAGAGCAGCATTTCCAGCAATAAATGGATATAGACTATATGTACATGTATGTCATTTTATTACAACTTTTAAGAAAGGATTTCAGTCAGTAAATGTCATTAAAGAGATAAATCCTTGTAGTTGACTATATCTGCTTTCACACCAAATTTGACACAGAACAGTCGAAAAACCAAACTGCACTTTGATCTGAGCTACACTGTAGCCTACATTATGTGTCTCTGCAGACATGGTTCCCCTTTGTTGTTGAAGCATAATAACTGTCACATATAGGTCCTGGTGTCACATGTGAAGAATATTAGATTTTGGTGTTAGTAAGTTTGGATCGCTCTCATTTGCTGTCAAAGCACCAACGTTTAGCCCAATAATCTCTGATGTTTAAATTTATTTGATCAAATTCAATGTGGGTCCCTTTCAGTGTGACACCCATCAAAGAAATAACCTAACTAATCAACCTAATGCAAAGCCCCAGCTCTGGCAAAACCACAATTATACATGTGTGATAGCAAAAGCTATAGTTTAATAAAACCCGCCAAAGCCAAGAACTTAACAAGCTGTTTTCTGATCCTTAAACATGATAATAACAAATTACACACAGATAGTGACGTAACACTTGTTGAAGACCCTTATAATTGTGTTTGCACAGCCGAGAGCTACTTTTTGTGTGAAAGTGCCTAGAGAATGTGTGCTGTTCATTATCCTTGACGTTAAAGTAAATACAGACGTGGTATGCAGGAAGTGAAAATGAAAAATGCCTTTTACCGGCCACAGGATAAGTACAAGCTGTTGCAAGAGCACACCACCGTGGAGCCTGCCCTGCTGTAAATACACAGTTGTATGACATTACTGGAAACTAAGATAACACAAAATAGTGAAGGAAGCAACGGCTGTTTTCATTCTTAACATGGAAAGTCGTCTTTCCTGTTTGAAAGACAATTCACAGTCACAGTGCAGAAAAACCCTTGAATGTCTATTTGTCCATGTTTGGTTTATGGTCTGTTCTCTTCAGGAGCATGTGTGAGTCTCAGTATAGCAGAGGGCTGTACATACTGAAGTGGTTAAAGGATTAATACTCAGCTATGCAATGATGACATTAGATAGGGTGCGGGGGTCAGACGCTGTCACCATTTGTTTCTTGAACAGGACAAGCTAATAATGAAAATAATCTACAAAGCAATAAATTGGCGCATGATAACAAACGTTTGGCATAATTTCCTCAAAGACGCAAAGGGCTAGTTTTTATAGACAAATTCATTCATTATTAATACATAAGCTACAAAAGCATGTTGAGTTTGTCCTATATGCTCAAATAATATCATTCAAAGGTCACAAATGTTCCTACGTGAAAAACCACTTCACGTACAATGACAGATTGTACGTGAAGTGGTATTTCCTGAGCGCATCTCCTTCCGTCTGCATCGTCAGTCCTTCTGTTTAGCTTCGTGCGAGTTTTCACGAGTGCGACAATTCCCAGAAAGGCGCTGAGGGAAAACTGCAGAGTCATGCTGGATAGCGACTTCAACTCAGTGGGATGATATCGCGTTTTTTATATCGTATCGCGAGAACCGAGTCTCTGTATAAACGTCCCAGTCGAGCCCGAGCTCTCCTGCAGTGTCTCCGTCTAGTTACGTCGGTTTGGTGCAGTTTAAGCTGAGGTATGTCCGACAAACTACGTTGACTTGTTTATTAATTTGCTGTACTTTTGACGTTGTTGTTCGTGTTTGATTGCGCGTTGACGTTTCCTGGTTGCGTCGCTGTGGCTGAATTTACTGTTCAACAAGTGTTTTTCACTACACGTTTCTTCAGGTTGTTCATTCATGCCCGACAGGGTTTCAGCTGCTCGGAAGTCAAGCAAACGGTTGATTTGTAATAATTGGCTTTGCTCCACCGACTGAAAAGAAAAGGTCCAGTTCCTGTTTGCTGGAGTTTGAAGGGGAAGTCAGCGTTTTGTCTGTCAGGCTTGTGTTAACTGAACAATTACGCCCCCGCACACACTTCACCTGGACCAATGACTAAGATTTCAAATTCCTGGAAATGTGCTCGGAAGCAGCAACAAGTGTTGAACCAGGACTGTAGTGATATTTCATATGCGGAAACACCCGTGGGTTTGAACGGAGAGCAGACGTGGAGGTGGTTCGTGGGTTTAATTGGAGTGACCAGTAAAGTGTCCTTGAATAAACAGTGATTCCAGTGTAGGTTTTATACACACGTACTTCACTTGTCGCTTCTCTGATGTTCCTGTATTCCTGTAGAACCATCAGTGAGGTTTTGATTTGTGTCAAACTGCTTTTGCCTTCATGATCATTATCTCTTTGCTGATTATTGTTTTTACTAAAATGCCAAAGGAGATGGAGAGATTGACTGATTCTTTTTGTTCAATGCGGAGTCAGTTTGCTATCGGCTAAAACATAAAACGACTCTCTACTCGGACAACTGGCTTTGGCGTCAAATCATTAAATATTTGATGTTATCTCAGCAATTTATTCACCACAAACATAGTTTTCTGTTTGTTAACAATGTGAATTTGTGATATTTAAAATGTGCAATATGTGAAATCTGCACATCTTCTGTAATCCAGGTATATTGAAAATGGCCGCAGGCAATGCAAAAATTGGAAAACTGGCCCCAGACTTCACAGCTCAAGCCGTGATGCCAGATGGACAGTTCAAAGACCTGAAGCTGTCCGACTACAGAGGTACAGTTCAGGCTCTGTTAGGGTGCTTTGATGGCCCTCTACTCAGGAGCGTCAGTCGACACTGAATGTGTATTCATTTACACAAATTAAATCAGGAATTAATTGCACTCTAATAACTGTGTGTTGTCACATGACGCATTCATCTGCCTCATTTGTTTTTTTCCTTTCTTCCAGGGAAATACGTTGTCTTTTTCTTCTATCCACTGGACTTCACCTTTGTTTGTCCAACTGAGATCATCGCTTTTAGTGATGCTGCTGATCAGTTTAGGAAGATCGACTGTGAAGTCATCGCTGCTTCTGTTGACTCCAAATTCTCCCATTTCGCATGGTAATTACAATGCTTTATTAAATTATATTGTAATTAGGTGGATTCACTTTGCAAACTTAACATTTATATTTGTGTGTTGTAAAAGGACCAACACACCACGTAAGCAGGGTGGTCTGGGTACCATGAAGATTCCCATAGTGTCCGATATACGACGCACAATCTCTACAGATTATGGTGTCCTGAAGGAAGATGAGGGCATTGCCTACAGGTGGGTTTATCGGGTCATTTTTTACTTGTGTCCATGTAGGTTTCACGTTGCAAAGATGTTCCTCTGGCCTCCACAGGGAGATGGTACCGTCTTATTGTCTCTAAGATATACAGATATTAGCTGTGGAGAAAGTAGAAGTAGTATGTATGCCTGCCAAGTCATAGTTTTTAATGGGTTTGAATGTTGGAGTTTTAAGTTTGTGGATGTATTAAAACTATTATTAAAATCTTATTATGTGTTCTTTCTCATTTTACAGGGGTCTGTTCATCATTGATGACAAGGGTATTCTGAGACAGATCACCATTAACGATCTCCCAGTTGGACGGTCTGTCGAAGAGACCTTGCGTTTGGTTCAAGCCTTTCAGTTCACTGACAAGCACGGAGAAGGTAAGTCACCTGCTGCAACACTGTGTCAACGTAATGCAATCTGCTGTGCAGTGTATTGTTGTATACACGTTTTAATTATAAAAGTTTAGCATAAAATGTGGTTCAGGTAAGAGTCTGTGTTGCATAAGGAAAATAGGTCAAAGAGCAGAAAGATCTATCTAAATACAAAGGTTGATACCGTTATCAGTGCAGAGATTCACATAAAATTTACAAGGTGAGAAAAGATTAGACTTAAAGCAGACCAATACATTCAACATAGTCTGACACAGAATATTGTTTTATGCAACCAAACCTTTGAGTAACACAAAGGGTTATATGACGTAAAAACACCTTTTCATCTATTGGACCAGGACTCATTACAGTCTTATGTTTTCAGTCTGCCCAGCCGGCTGGAAACCAGGAAGTGACACCATCAAACCCGACGTGAAGCAGAGCAAAGATTTCTTCTCCAAGCAGTAATAATACTAAAGCCAGAGTCTGCTGCGAGATTTCATTTAGATTACATTACTACAGAACAATATTTAAGTCAGCTGCTGTGCCTGTGGAGGAGTAGTTAGGAGACCGTGTTTGTCGTCAACATACTGTGAGTCTTGTTGTTGTTGACTAGCCAGTTGTGACCAAAACATATATATATATTTCTGGATAATTCCTTTGTAGCAGTATATGCTGTCTTCACCGTGTGTTCTGTGATGTCTGTTTTGTTACATACTACCTACAAACATGTTTATTGGAATGAAAGCCAAAAACAACCCTCTGCCTTTTTTAATAATGGACAACCTCTCTTTCATTAAATAAAATAATTCAGAACATTTGAAATAACGTGTGGAATTGCTTGGTGCTGCTGTTTGGTATTTTATTATATTCTCAACAAAGGCGTAATGGATTCGTGCTTGTGTTGCGTTTGGCGCTGTTAATTTGACGCAGAATGACGTCACGGTCGCGCGTTTTCAAGGTGTGAGTGAAGCTGCTGCTTTATGAGGCCGAGTGGTCCTGACATCATCATTCCGATCCCACTACAAGACTCCTTACGAAACGGTTTGCGCAGAAAACATAGAAATCATTTTCACAGCATTATATTCAAGCAGCGGTTCTGCCATTTACTGGAATTCAACTCTTAACTGTATTTTTGTTGTATTGTATTTGCTAGCGGTAGCTGAGTTCGCTAGCTAAGCTTTAGCTACAATAAAATGGCAACTTCGAAGATGTGCACCCAGAAGAACAAAGAGGAAACTTTTGAGGTGTGACGACCCCGCATGCGAACTAAATTTAATATATGTAATATATGTTTTTGTACTAATTTTGTCGGTGTATTCTAATCAATCTGATCTTTAAGATATGTGTTAGCTAATGTAGCTAGTGAGCTAACGTAGTTGGTAAATTGTGCTAAGAGTTTTTACCTATTAAGCATAATCTTGTTTGCATTTATAAAGTGGACAGGGTTATTTCTGAACAACGTAAAAACCAAGCAGGAGTCCCTGTACTTCACAAAGAGGATGATGGCTGTGGCAGTCTCCACCATCACCTACCTCAGAGGGATTTTCCCAGAGAGGGCCTACAAATCTAAGTATCTAGAAGGTGAATGCAAATTACGTCAGTATTAATGTTCGCTTTTGTAAATTTTATTGCCATTTCGAGCTGTATTTCCAAAACATCATCTTCTTGTGTCCTGATTGACCAGATTTGTGCATCAAAGTTTTGCGTGAAGACTGTAAAACCCCTGGTGCCAGCAAAGTTGTGAAATGGTAATAATACTGTTCCTGCCTTCACGGTGTCCAACTGCACTGTTGTACTGTAGCTCGCTGGACACCAGACAAAACGGAAACTCATAATCAAAAGGAGATGGTTTCCTCCTCTAATTGTGTTTGCACGCTACACAATCTTATTTGTTTCAGGATGATGGGATGCTTTGATGCATTAGAAAAGCAGTATGTAAGTCAATGTGTCTTATATTACTGGAAGTAAAGTATTTCTTCTGCTCTGCTATTTTTACAAGTACTTTTTTATTGTTACATTCTTCCATCGTAACAGCTCCAGGTCGTGTTCATTGGGGTAAGCTAAGTCAAGACGTATAGTTGGTATTGCTTAGAAAAGCATATTGCCAATGTTACCTGTCGTTGCTTCTAGGTCTACACCAACCCAGATCAGCCTAATGTAAGTTCTCCAAAAAAAACTGAGATTGTGAAAGGAATCCTATAACAGGCAGTATTTATGAAATCACAAGGCCTTTAATATAGATGTTTTTTCAGTGCATTATTGAGTCTTACCAGTTTAAATTCAAATACACTGACAAGGGACCAGAGATGAACATAACCAGGTTTGGCTGGAGACAACATAGCTACATTTATCACATTCTGAAAAATCAGTTGATATAAGTGATATATATATATATATATCTCAAAACCACAGGAATGATGTACAGATGCAGTTGGCACTGGAGGACACCAAGAGAGCATCTGTGCTTCTCATCAGGAAGCTGTTCCTGCTTATGCAGAATCTGGGCACCCTTCCTAGCAACGTCTACCTCACTATGAAGCTCTACTACTATGATGACAGTGAGAGGCACTAACATTGTCTCACAGACCACAGCTTTTTATTCAGTAGTGAGGATATTTCATCCTGCCTTTCTTTCACAGTCACACCTGCTGACTACCAGCCACCAGGCTTCAAGGAGGGTGAATGTGACAGCCTGTGGTTTGAAGGCACGGCTGTACACTTCAAGGTGGGTGATGTGCACACAGGCTTCCACAGCTTGAGAGTGCATGTGTGGGCTGAACAGGGCAAACTGGAGAAGCTTCAGGAAGGGACCCACCAGAGAGAGCTCAAGCAGTTGTCTCAGCAAAGTCACCCAGAGAAGGAAACCAAGGTGGGTGCAGACAGGATTACTTAAGGACTAGATTTCATTTATTAGTCCAACAGTAGCTTCAGTTTGATTCTCGAATCTATTGCTTTTTTACAGGACTCTCATATGGTGTGTGAAGAAGGTGACTTACCTTCAGACGACGGTAAGACTACATGCTTCTACCAGTAAAACAATGAAACGAGTCAAAAGGTTTACTGCTGACTTTCCTTTAAACAGAGTCTGCACAATTCAAGAAATGCACAAGATCTGTGGGAAAGGTAATGTGTACTGGATGCATGATTATTTTAAAAGTACACAGAAATATAAAACATTACAACATATTTGATCTTCTCCACAATTATAATCAGGCCTTTTTGCTCATATTTTAGAGGCAGGCAGCTGCCAAAAATGTGGCAAAGAAGAGAAGGATTTAGTCTGCAAGACAAGTCTGTCACCAACGCAAACAAAAAAAAAGTTACAAGTTCTACCCATGTTGTGGTTTTTCGAACAGTGTTTATGTTAGAACGGTATGTGACATGTTAGACAGGTTGCCTTAATTATATGTCACCAACTACAGCTAAATGTTGTCAATGCAGTTCTATTTCTCTGTACATGCAAATCATTAGTAAAGCTGCCGAAAATACTATATGTAAATCCTTGAACATTTAATTTCATTCTTTCTGGTACATTCTCCATATATATTGCTACACTGTTACTGTTTAGTTTAGTTTGGCCTCACAGTTCACACTAACTTTCTCCTAAATCACAAAATACTGCACGTGGCTCATGTTGAGAATGCAATAATAATTTCCTAAAGGTTTCTCCTGAATGATGTGTTGGTCCAGACCATCCACTTCAGCCTTTAGTTCGGCTTTACAACTTCATTTTCCCCTAGAAGAGGCTGTCCACATGCCCCATCTCCACAAATACGGTCTTCAGCTGGGAGTAGTATTCAATGGTCACCTGGCCGTTCTCCCGCCCTATACCTAGTGATTGACAGGGTAACAGTTTTACTTCCACTTTTCTTTTTTTACTTCCTTGCACTTCCTTTACTCTGTATAGCAGTGAAAATTCTTAGTGAGGAAGTGCTCTCCCCAGAGATTACATTTTCTATTTATAGCGTAGTACACTGTGCAACTCAGCATGTCAAACTTTGACCATGAGGATGTTCTGACGGTTCCAAATGTTCAACGTAAAAATGTTTTTCCACCCTACAGAGTGTCATGGACATAATCCTACAGCTTCAAGCTGCATCCTGCTGGCTTTCCAACTCTCTCTGCTGATCACCTTGATCAGGTGTGTCAGCTGCTGATTGCCTGAACCTGATCAATGTAATCCGTTGTAGAGAGTTGGAAAGCCAGCAGGACAGTGGCTCTCAAGGACCAGGATTGGCCACTCCTGATGTAGACTGTACCTGACATTTTGAACCCTCCAAAAGGCACCTCCACAGGAGTGACATTGTAGTTGTTGATGGAACAGAAACCAGCCTTGAGGCGTTCAGCCACACGATGGGCTCGTCTCACATCCCTAAAAGCACAAAAAGATCTTAAATTTGTGTGTTACTTATCAAAGTAATAAATCATTAAAGAATGCTGACATATGCACATGGTTTACTATTCTTTTATGTTAAATGGTGCATTATTTAAATAGCTGCTTTTAGCTTCAAAGTAGATTCTTTCAAAATACATTCTGACAGTTAAAAAATGGCGCCGCCCTACATGTGTCATCACACACATACCTGGTAAAAACCCCAGCAGCCAGACCCATTGTTGTGTCATTGGCTCTGTGCAACACCTCCTCCTCTGTTTCAAAAGGCAATACAGACATAACGGGGCCAAAAATCTCTTCCTTCACACAAGTCATCTCATCTGTACAGTCACCTGTGTGTGTGCAAAGATAAAAGGACGACAAAGTCTCAACACCAGTGGGAACAAAGTCATTAATCCAGACTGTATTCACATAGTAACGTTAACAGGGTTAGGGTTGTCTAAAAAGTTGTATAATGAGGACGTACCCAGAACACACGGAGTCATGTAGTATCCGCCTCTGAGTTTGGGATCTGATGGAACGTAAGGTTCACCCCCACACAACACTGTAGCTCCCTAGAAACAGTCCAGTGAATTGTAATTGCTACACACACATATCTCTTCACAAAGCAAAACTAATTATCTGGATGACTCACCTCTTTCTTTGCCTGATCTACACAGGATAGGACTTTGTCTAGATGTGGCTGGCTAACCAGTGCTCCCATTCTGGTGCTTTCTAATAGCGGGTCTCCTATTTCTATGCTCTGAGTCCTCTTCACCACCTCTTCCAGAAACTCAGACAAAATGTCTTTCTGAACAAAGACCCTCGTACCATTGCTGCACACCTGTGATATATTTAATTATATCAAACAAAATGGGATTGTGTGATACGTGACAGTATATAAAAACAACTTTAAATGTCTAAAAGGCACACTACCTGGCCTTGAGAGAGGAAATTGGCCATGAGAGCTCCCCTCAAAGCATTCTCTAGATCACTGTCCTGAAAGATGAGCAGAGGAGATTTCCCACCGAGCTCCAGCGTCACAGGTTTCACCCCCTTGGATGCCATCTCCATTATCTGCAAATGAAAAATCACAAAAAAGAATGTCATCAATGATACTGATCCAATTACATACTAGTTCAAGGAAGCCAAGCTTGGACACGTAACATGACCTCTATGCGTCCTAAATCTTCACAAATACAAGTCCCAGTCAAAGAATGGATATAACAAAACGCTACAGTTCATCCAGAAATAATCCTGACCTTCTTGCCTGTGGACACACTCCCAGTGAAGGACACCTTAGCCACATCACGGTGGTGGCAGAGCAAGCTGCCTGTCTCCTGGCCACCCTGCACCACATTGAACAAACCCTCTGGAGCTCCAGCCTGAGCATAGATCTCTGCCAGTAAAACCGCTGTCACGGGTGTCACTGGCGATGGCTTGAACACCATGGAGTTGCCTGTTGCATGAGGCAGACACATAAAAAAGTAAAACCTTTAGTAACTGACTCATGATCATCTACAAGAATACAGACACTGTATTACAAGTCTGCACAATTCTCCTAGATTCATGTCTACATCAAATACACATGTTAATAGACAGTGGTCAAGATCTTAGACCAGTACCTACACAGCAAATGTTAGGAATAACTACATGTCATGCTGAATTGTCATTGCTGAGATTTGTTACAGTATTTGAACGCATCGTGTTGCTGCAGTGCCATCTACAGGTGGGATGTTATTATCATTTTCTGAGTGCCTCACAGGGACTTGTATAAGTGACAAATTAAAAAAACATTACAGATACATAAGCCAGTATTTTAGACATATTTCATTGATAATTAAGGGTAATTAACAAATACAAACCTAATGATGAAATGTTTTTTACTTTTTTTGTGTAACTTAAGAAGATTCACATACCACAGGCCAAGGCAGGAGCAGATTTCCAAGCAGCTATTTGGAAGGGATAATTCCAGGCACCAATACCCACACAGACTCCTAGAGGCTCCCTGCGAGTGTAGGCAAAGGAACCTCCTGGCAACTGGATATGCTGACCTACATATGGAAAAATAAATATGCAATTGGTAGCATAAAAGTTCTAATAGTGATATATCATAACAATTTTGTACAAATCTCTTAAATATGATGGCAACATTTATGTTTCACACTGAACTAATTGGATAAAAACCTGTACATGTGATTCTGTTATTAGTTTATTTGCCTTCTTTGGTGGCAGCTGCATGTAACGGAAAAGTGAGAGTGGTACCAACCTGCCAGCGTACTCGCCAGGCCTGCGTAGTACTCTATACACAGCCTGGCAGAGTCCACGTCCAGACGAGCTTCTGTGATGGACTTCCCATTGTTGACCACCTCCATCTGAGCGATCTCCTCTCTCTTGCTCTGCGCATGAAAATCAGAGAAAATATATAGGGTTATATTAGTATGAAAATATTGCACAAAGCGTTCTGTGAATGTACAAACTTACATTCAGGTAGAAGCTATCTTCCTCTAAATACACACCTCAATGATATGAGCTGCTTCTATCATGACCCTTGCCCTCTCCATCCCTGACATTTTGCTCCATTGTCCAAATGCTGACTTGGCAGATTTCACAGCCTGATCGACGTCCACAGCACCGCATGGCTCCAAATGGCACAAAACTCGCCCTGCAAAGTAAAACAAGGTGGTTACACACTTAGTAGTTGACAGGTTGATCACCTTGTGTTAATATATACATTTTTCTTTTAAACGGTTTAAGTCTAGTTAGGAGAGACGCCGTTTAACTGCCTGGTTTCTCGGGGGAGACACTGTGAGAGGATGTGCCTCTGGTTTACCTGTTGCAGGTTCCGAAACCTTCTCCCTGTCATTATTCACTTGGCTCGTCCGTCTTTCACCAGCCCAGAAGTTTAGCGGGACCGTGACGGTGACTGAGCCCGAGGAAACGCATCGTATCGCCGCAGCTGGCTGGCGCAGGAACGCAGCGACTCTCCGGAGCATGGTCCCAGCGACCGTGTTACTCACTTAACGCAACCTCCACAGTAAAACGGGCTTTAAAACTAAACTTAAAAGTTAATATCATGTTTTGTGAATTTGCTAAGGGTCAAACGAGGCGGGGCAACAACGACATGAAAACGTCAGGCCTCGTCAAAACGTATCACGTGATTGGATGGTTTCGCTACCAATCAAAGAAAAGCGCTCACATTCTTAGTTACTAATTAATAGTATTTTATAGATATTACATTGATACACGCGTATCTTACCACGATGACAACAATAACTACATCACATGGTGTAAATAAATGTTAAAACAAATTCATAAATCAGACAGTGGCGTTGTGGGAGGAGCTCAGCGATCACAATGATCTTCCAGCACGGCCACTCTGGCAGCACATTGCAAGTATGGCCGGGGACAGTGAGACGCATCTAAGGGACCCAGACGACAACACCGATGTCATTCGACAACCTTTTCTCATCGGTGTCTCTGGGGGCACCGCTAGCGGCAAGGTCGGTACCGCGCCGAGCTCCTGTGGCGTTTTCACGGATTGTCACGCTTACGCATTGACTTAAATCTCAGCTGAGGATCGATCCACCGCCGGGTGCGGGTTGACCGCGTGGCTTCGGCGACGTAGCGCTGTGGCTTGATTGACAGCTGCATCATCTGTTTTAAGATCCAGTTCTTTCCTGGTTTACTTGTTCATCCTCCGACTGCTACACTGCTTTGTGTTTGCTCGGTTGGGTGTCCTCCTCGCACGGGCTGGCAGTCGTTGGTGAGTCAGGTTAGCCTTGGAGGACGTGGACATCGCAGATGTTAGCCCACTTAGCCGCCTATGTTAGCTGAATTCCATCACATGCTAGCAGCGTTGGGCGCTCAGGACAATAGCTCGTGTTAGCTAAACTGTGTTTGTAAACAAAGTGAGCCATAGCTCTGTTTCAGTGTCGCATCCTAAAGTGCACACACGACAATTGAGTTCATTAGTGAATACCCGTTGTGTGGCGTCTGACGTGTATTTATAGTCTGCGTGACCTGGGACAACCGCTGACGTTAAATAGCGGCAGGTTAGACGTTAGGACGCTCGCGGGAAAGTAATAGTCCTCCGGCTTTTCCCCGTGGCGCCAACGTCCCTTTGTTCTCTACGTGTTTGTTGTTATTCCGAAACCAAAACACCTGTAACCAATTATTACTGATATTTGAGGCATTTCTAACCACAATTACGCCTTTATTTTAAATCCCGACTAGTTATATTGTCTCTGTTTTGTTTTTGATCATCCCTCGCGCGGCTGCGTGGGCAGCGCTGAGGTAACGGCAGCACGTTGGCACAGAGTCACACGCTGATGCTAAATGACGTGGACGTTGATGAAAACCTCGCTGGACTCCTTTGTTTATAGACGCGGGTGCGAGCATCTTTCCGAGAACAGTCTTTTATCAAGACGCTTTTGTCTAAGCGCCGTTTGTCGTGATGTTCCTTGAGGCCGTTTTTCCGGTTCCTGTGTAGTTATAACATCCCAGACATGAATATGCGAGCAAAGCTGCTGCGCCATCTGATTTCCTCCGAACGATGTCTCCCGTATCAAATCATCGGCATGTAGCCCGTGTCTGGCCTGTTAAAACACGCCCCAAAGTGCAGAACAGCGTCGTATTTGAACCGTTTAGCACCTGCTAGACACGTGCTAATTGAAGGTGTCTGCTTTGATGCGTCTACTTTAGCTTGTGACACCTCTTCTTTGTCTGAAGGCGGCCCTCACCCAGTAAAAGCTGCCAGGTTGGATCCTTTTATACTGAAGTGCTCGTTGCTCCCAATGCTGCCCAAACCTCGTATCTGCCAAGTGGGGGCGTCCAAATTCATTGTCGCACAATTGCATGAATACAAAAAGAGTGTTGGGCAGCTGGGGAATGCCCAGTCAGCATGGGACACTGAGGTCAGCGAGTGCATTTCACCGATGGTTGCTCATTGAGCGAGTGAAATGTCACTGTGGGTTTCCTGTGGGTGGAATTTAAAAGTAGACGTGCTCTTTTAGGGTGATTCACACTTTCTGTTTGGGCTGCTGGTTATGATAGTTGCAGTTTGGTCTGTTTCTGCAGTCATCTGTGTGTGAGAAGATCATGGAGCTGCTGGGGCAGAACAAGATTGACCATAACCAACGGCAGGTGGTGATCCTCAGTCAGGACAGCTTCTACAAGGTGCTGACTCCAGAGCAGAAGGCCAAAGCACAAAAGGGACAGTTTAACTTTGATCATCCAGGTATGGAAACACACGGGTGCTGGGACCACTTGGAATGTTTTGTGTATCGCACTTGCATAGAAACATTTATGCAAACAGATGCAGTCATAAAAACACAGATTATTATAGAGCAGGTGGGAAAAAATTGCAAATTGCAACAAAACTTCCAATGTGACATAAAACCTGTTTTTAAAATAGGTTGTCGCTTGTGTTCAGCAGCATGCCTTTCTGCCACGTTGACGATTTTCTCCGGGTTCTTGGCATAAGCATAGTCTCCATTTTTGGAGTCTGTTTTTGCCTCCTTGCTCCTGCTTCCTTTCTCAGTCAAATCGTGAATTGCTTGTGTCAGCAGGCATGTCTTGGAGCCAGCTACTGCGCGGCTCAGAGTGAAGCCGACACCTGTTACCGACCGAGATCCTCAAACATGCAGCGTAGTGGGTGTCCCACGTGCTGGTGGATGCACGCTACATTGGGGTGACTGGTGTAACAGCCACATCTTTGCTTTTCTCTTCCCTAGATGCCTTTGACAGCGAGTTGATCATGCAAACACTCAGAAAGATTCTGCAGGGAGAGACTGTGCAGATCCCAGTTTATGACTTTGTCACTCATTCCAGGTGAGCACGTATCATTGGTACATGTTAACAATTGCTGTCTGGCCATTATCCATCGTTCTGTGTTCTTTCTTAGTAGGCACTGCAACCTCTGACCATGCTTAACAGGGTTCAGTTATCATTTTTGCTTTATAACCATTGCACCTGAATATAGGCATTAACAGGAAGGAGGACATGTTTGTCATTCCAGGAAAGAAGAGTTTGTTATGGTCTATCCAGCTGATGTAGTTCTTTTTGAGGGTATCCTCATGTTCTACTCACAAGAGATCAGAGATCTGTTCCAGATGAAGCTGTTTGTGGACACAGACCCAGACACACGTCTCTCTCGCAGAGGTGAGTAGTGAGCTAGTGTACTGTACATTTTTGTGTAATGGTTGTTGTAAATCATTTTTTTTCTCTGTTTCAGTTCTAAGGGACATCAGTGAGCGTGGGAGAGAACTAGAGCAAGTGCTGACGCAGTACATCACTTTTGTGAAACCGGCCTTTGAGGAGTTCTGCTTACCAGCAAGTGACATTCCTAACATATATCACATCCGTGGTTGTGCAGTAGTAGCAGGAAACATGATGAATTTAGTCAGTTATTCCACCTTCAATGTACATGATGAATAAGTAACAGAAATTCAAGAACAAAGGCGACATCAAATAATTAAATTGTGTTTGAAACAAGTACAGTTCAATCCATTATTTAAATGTAGGAACTTTTTTCAGAAATATTTTTGTTCAGTGTATAATCTTTCCTTTAAGAACCAGTGTGGTTGTATTGTTACAGATCGGTGTTATAACATGTGTTACATTATTTATGTTTTGTAGACTAAGAAGTATGCAGATGTGATAATTCCGCGAGGAGCAGATAACCTTGGTAAGTTCAGAGTCCTTGTACAGATCTGGTTTTTGGGAGCATTTTATTTAAGGCCTTATTTGGACGTTCTGGTGCAGGGCAACACCAGATGTACGTTATCAGTTACAGACAGTTGACCACATTGCAAACATTTCTCTCTTCTCGCCTCCTACAGTGGCCATAAACTTGATAGTACAGCACATCCAAGACATTCTGAACGGTGGGCTGAGCAAGCGTCACAACGGCTGTGTAAACGGCCACAGCACTCCACGTCAGCGGCGGACCTCAGAATCCAGCAGCCGGCCTCATTGACCTAGTCTCACCTCTCTTCACAGGGCGGAGAGGGGTGTGGGGTTTGCGCTGTAAATACTGCCTGTTGGCATCACTGTATTTAAGAGAAGAGATGCAAAAAGAATTGAAATGCCTTTTATTAAGACTACTCTTACTAGTTACTTTCCTTGTAATTGGGATTGAAATTTTTGTCAAGAAGGTAAGAAAATATTCATGTGATGAGACCATGGGTTAAAGTTGACGCCATGTTCTCTCCCAAATTATTTGTGTTGTTTTGGGGTTTTTTTATGCATCTCCTGCTGCCCCATGGGAACTCATGCTGACAATGAATAAAAGTGGGGAAACTTTATTATTATTTTGTCTGATAAAACTTGAATCCCTAGTGAATGGGAAATCTGAACAAGTTGGAGTGGGTTCCAAACAAGAAGGATGTGGTTTAAAAAGCGTTTATCAAACCAGGATTGCACTCAGTATTTGAACTGACAATCTTGAGTGTTTTCTGCCCTTGTTTTAACTTCCCTCATTAAGGTGTTTAATGTGTAATACTTGAACTGTGATTACTGCACAATGTGTACGTCTGCAGCAGCAGAAACGCACTACAAGGATTCGTAATTAGTGACAACCAATAACTACACCAATGAAGCCAAAGGCTCAGCTGAATACTGTATTATTTCATATCAGTGTTGTGGGTGTTGTTACAGTTCAGGATGCTTCTACCTTTCCAGTTATGCCATTCTGTTTATTTTTTTTTTTATTACAATGACGAGGGTATTAAAATTGAGACAATTCTCTTCCCCCAGTTGATATTTTGGGTTCTTTTGTTGAGATTCACGGCAGAATCAGTGTTGTTTAACAAGGTTCAAATAAAGACATGTTCACTCAGGAAGATCCCTCTTTAATTTTGAAAGCTAGCGTGTTCAGTACCACAGCAATATCACTTACGCTGGGTGTGTGGTCACTAACCTTTGTGCCCAACCTCAATGCCTCTGCTCCGTTGCCTCAGGTTGAAATGTGCAGTAAGTACCCACACTAAGAACAGTTTCTAACTCCAACTAACAAAAACGGTGAAATCCATTTTGTATTTTATGTGCTGTCTGTTGTGTGCAGTAAAGATGAATGAACGATTTGTATTATGAGATTTGTACCGTATGGCTGGTGAACAGGATGATTTATGTGTCAGTTGCTTAATGGTCAATAAACTGATGCAGCCGAACGTTTCATCCTGTGTCATTATTTGAACGTATCTTAATGACGTACAGCTGCAAACGCCCCACTGTAAAGTTATACGTTATTAGTTAAATGGGTCATAATAAGCATATGACTGAGAATATGTCAACATTTTGTATGTATTATATTTTATTATGAAGCGTTTGCTAACATTTACGCTGCACTTTGAGTGTTCAACGTCAACAGCAGGTTTTCCGAGGGCTGCCTGAACGCAGCAAATGACGTCAGTGGGAAAGGCTGCAAGATGGGGGTATGTATGCGTTCTGCGTGGTTCTGGCACGAACAGTGTCTCCTGTGACTAACTTTGCAACAATTGTAACAACCTGCTTCGTTTGCGTGGCAGAAATTCGGGCTCCAGTTTAAAGCCACTCTGGAGAACGTCACCAACGTGAGACCACTGGGCGACGACTTCCGCTGGTTTCTGAAGGTATGACGCCTGCCACGCTAGCATGCTAGCTAACCCCATATATCAGCTCGCTGCACTGTTGACATGTTCATCAGGTCATGACAGCTTTGTCAGATTAGGAAACGCGTTTATACTTATTTAACACTCACAATAATTGACCAGGTACATTGAACACGTGTCACACAGGCAGTGACCCAGAAGCATGAACGGAGCAGTCAACACAGCCACAGTGTGCTTTTAGTAATAATAGAGAATAATAGAGAATTCACCACAAGTTGGTCATGATACAAGGAGAAAGAATGGATGAATGAATGAAGCAGAGACGCTCTATTGGTTAATTACTGAATCATCACCATTTTTCTTGTGTCTTCTTGCCAGTGCTCTGCATATAATTAAAATGTTTCCTTACTGACACAAGCATTTTTCCTTGTTTTATCCTCTTTAGCTAAAGTGTGGGAACTGTGGTGAGATCCCAGAGAAGTGGCAGTATGTTACCCTTGTAGTGAGTATAAAACTGATCTTGTGTTCATTCAGTTTATATGGATTTATTAAAAAAAAACACACAGACTCACATCTTATATTGAAATGTTTCCACAGGAGAGTGTTCCACTAAAAGGAGGGAGAGGCAGTGCCAGCATGGTGCAAAAATGTAAACTCTGTGCCAGGGAAAATTCAATTGGTATGAACAAGTTATTCGGCATGATTTCTTTGAAATATCAGCATTTAAAGCTCTGGAAGCATAACATGTCTGTGTTCTTATAGATATCCTGGGGGACACAATCACACCTTACAACGTGAGCAAACAAAGTTTTTACACAAATGAGAAGTTCACATCCAATGCAGCTAAGGAGCACTATTTTTTTCCCAGCATGCACTGCAGTTGTGGCCTAAAACGTTAGATATCGATTTATGTTTCAGTTAACCGAGTACTTCAGTCTGTCAGTATTCAGTGCGTTTAAACAGAATTACCAGTGATCCAGCTGTTGCTCCACGCTTGCTGTGAAATATTGACTGATATTTTGTGTTATGTCTCTAACGCTGCTGTATGTTTCCTGCGTTGAAGGCTGATGACACAGAAAGCTTCAAGACAATGGTGCAGTTTGAGTGTCGAGGTCTGGAGCCTGTTGACTTCCAACCACAAGTAAGTTAGTTTGTGTGCATGGCCTGTTGATCACAGGTAACTAGTAATGTTCATAACCGGTGCACCGGTGTATTTGCTTTGTTGGTCTGTAGATTGGTTAAACAGCACACTCTGCCTCAGATAAGGGCTTTATATGTACAACATCAAAGAAGAAGTTGTGTCCTTGATTCCATTTTCACAAAATGAACTTAAATATTGCTACCATATAACTCGTTTGTCCAATCTAGGCTGGCTTTGCTGCAGAAGGAGCAGAATCTGGGACAAAGTTTCTTGAAATTAACCTACAAGAAAAAGTAAGGGAATAGCTCACCACTCGCAGTTAATGGAGCTTGGTCATTACACAAATGTGTACTTGAATGTAGAATGAGAATGTTTGACTTTAAACAGCTTTTTCACCTTTGGGTCAGGACTTATGGATCTTGCTCAGTTTGTGTTGTATAAATGCATTGGTTATTTTATAAATTACAAATCAAATGTTATAAGTCTTTGATTTGAGGAAAATAACTTTCATTTCAGGACTGGACAGACTACGATGAGAAAGTCAGAGAGTCAGTGGGAATATATGAAGTCACACACAAGTTCATTAAGTGCTAATGTCCTTATGTTACGAACCTCATGAACAATATAGGCAAGCATCTTCCCTGCAGAAAGGAATCTCTGGACACTCAGACTGGTTCTGATTGCACATGGCCTCTACCAACATATTCAATGGACAAGACTTTTCTTCATTATTCTAATAAAAATGCAGGGTGAACAAATTTGAGCTGACGTTTTTCTTCTTTCATTGCTTTGTGCAGTACTCGTTTAAGTACTATATTTAGAATGTCTAGATTTAGAATATTTCCATAGTCTGTTTTGATGTTTGGCTCATATATGTCTTTTCATTTAGTAGAATACTTAGGTTTGAAGTTGAAAAATATCCAATTCAATCCAATTATCCAGTTGACACCTGACAGTTTATTGTGTACAGACATTGTACGTCTCACAATGTCTTTTCTATAACAAAAACACCCATTGCTCATTTTACTATATAATCTTGTGTTGATATAATTATATGAGAGGGGATTATTAAATGTTACTGTATACCCATAAAAGTAATACTGTCAGTATAAATAAGGGCATTGTTATACTGTTTCTACCATCTTGTCCTCAGTTTATCTCTGGGTGTAAATAAAAGGCATCACTGCATTTTTAGGATAACGTTTATTATACTTCGATATGTCTAAATCAAACAACAGAGCAAGTGGTTAAACATTGAAAAGAAGAAGAGGAGGTTCTTACCCAAAGACCAGTTCTCTCGTATCCTCCTAGTGACGCCTCACTCATGAAATAGACGATCTTTGATGTACAGCATAACAGGCTGCTGGCGGCGCTGCCTTCACAGACCGTCTCTGAACCCGCTGCTGCTGCTGCTCCTGCAGACAAGAAGAGCGACCATGGCACCGGGGAAGAAGAGCAGGGTGTTTGTCATTGGGGTCGGGATGACCAAGGTAACGTTATTGTCTCTCACACGTTGTCCTGTTGTCGAAGCGACCTCGTGTAATAAGACTTGAGGTCGTCCTGCGTTGCTAACTTTTAGGACTGCAGTGAACTAAACTCTTTCTTCTTCTTCTTCTAAATTTTAACCTTAGAGTCTTTGTTACGCGCTTTTTTTCTTCTATTAGCATTTGTACACATTGACATTTTGACAGCTGACCAATAGCTGCTTTGACTGAACGCACCATGTAAACATTAGCTAGTTAGCTCAAACTATTTGAACCCTGTGGCGTGATTGTAGTTAGCAGTGGTTGTTCGTGCCAGTTAGGTAACAGGTCCGGGCTGCGTTCACGTCCTTGGACCGGTGTCTCCTGTCCCCCACGTCCACGTTCGGTCCATAGTTCACGGCTAATAGAGTAACAAACTGTGCAAAGGGTCATCGCTCCAGCTGCTGCTAACATTATGACCTGCAGTTTCAAGTGTGTGACATGGAAACGTTCTCACACTCGATCCTTAAAGTAACAGTGAATTTGAAACTGTAATCTGTATTATTCTACGTCACTGTCTTTGTTCTGTCTTTAATTGTTTTATTATTTTATTAATTTATTACTGAATGTAAATGTGAGTCTTTGTGTGTTCCGTCAAACGCAGAGAGATCTTTTTCATCCTCCTCTTAAATCCCTGTTTTCAGGTTCAGTTCAGTAATGTTTGTGGTGTTTCTTTATGTTGTGGCAGTTTGACAAACCTGGAGCCCGAGACGACGCTGACTACCCTGATATGGCCAAGGAAGCAGGTGTCTTGTCTTATCTTCTCTGGTTGATGTTCAGCCTCTCCAAAGACAGCATATCTGATTATCTTGAATAGATCTCATTGTATGACATGTGACAGAGTGATGGTTTGTTGTAGGTCAACGAGCCTTAGCTGATGCAGGAATCCCGTATTCTGCCATTGAACAAGCCTGTGTAGGATACGTCTATGGTGAGATTGTTTATGATTTCCACAGTGAAACAGAATAATTCTGATTATATATGATATACATGCCTTCATTAAACTTTTTACCAGCACATACTCTAAGCTCATTCACTAAATTGTAAATTAGGAACTGACCTCTCATCCCTTTCTTTGCACCCTCAGGAGACTCCACCTGTGGGCAGAGGGCCATTTACCACGGCCTGGGTCTCACCGGGATTCCAATCATAAATGTCAACAACAACTGTTCCACAGGCTCCACTGCTCTCTTCATGGCACGTCAGCTGGTCCTGGGAGGTGAGTGTAACAGAAAGACATAAAAGAGATAAACCACTATAAACGACTGCTTTGTTGGCGTATGGCTTGTACATAGATTCTCTGCATTGTAATGGATGTCAGTCATTTACAGCATGTGTGCTACATGTTTCGCTAAAATGACCTCTATTTCGCCTTCTTCTTCTTCTGCAGGTCTGGCAGACTGCGTGCTTGCCCTTGGGTTTGAGAAGATGGAGAGGGGCTCTTTGTCCTCAAAGGTACACAACTACAACCACTTTTCCACTATTCAAACTTAGCAAAGGAGACCTGCCCAAACTCTGCTTTTGTTACCACTGTTTCTCCCTCCCTACTGTAGTAGCAAGGAAACAGAGTAAGTTATTCAGTTGCTCCAAAAATTTGATGCTGTTGTGAATGAAGTCATTAATATAAATAAATGTCTGTATTGAACACACATACTAAACATACCTAGTAATGGTTCAGCTGCAGACAAGTGGTAGCACATCTAATAACCTTTACACTCTACAACAATACTGACAACATCATGTGAACGCATTAATTAAAGGTAGAGTTGTTTGGTAGAACACAGCAGTGAACTACAGTGGAAGGAGCCTCATGATTTAGTGTCTGGTCCTAGTTTTCTGTCATGTTATTGTTCTGTTATTGTTTATCGAGGGGACTGGATAATGTCAGGGTGGCTGTCTGCAAGCTGAAGCTCAAAAGAAGCTGGATGATGCAGCAGGAGAATGGCCATAAATGCTGATTAGACCTCTAGTACAGAATGGCTTTGGAGACGCATCATATCGAAGTGACCTTCGGCCCCCAGATCGGAATGATTTCAAGAGAGCTCTGTAAATTAGAGTCTTTCAGAATATGGCTGAGAAGGAAAAATGGTTCAACATTCCTCCTGAACATTGGCAGGTCACATCCACAACTGAGCGATGCACTTGCTTAACTGTATTGCTGCTGCTATAAAAGTATGTTCAGAATACAACATCAGAATATGTTTGGTTTGTAAAATACAGTGGAAAAGCAAAAGAACAGGTTCAGGTTATGAAAGACGCCATTTTACAGATCAACAGCTTTTCCTGTTAAGAGTTAACGTATCAAATCTTGTATTGTTGTTACTTTGTCCTCCATCCATGTTAAACAGAGGCATATGTCTCACTGATTACATTTACCCAGGGCACCGGTCACCACGTGTGGCTGCAGCCTACAAATGAAGAACTAATGAGCCTCTGCTTTCTTGTATTAGCTTTCATTAGCTGCTTATTGCTGCAGTGGGAATTCCTGCTACATGGGAGCAGAGTGTTGGACAGAATAGGAAGTTGTATTAATAAGCTGAGCAGTTTGTCAGAATGGATTTAATTAATACTTGTCACTAAAATGAAAGAATGAACAATTATATCATATGACGTCCAGATGTTGTTCAGTTTCTGAATTGCTGAATATTTTGGGATTCCTGTCTTGTTTGTAAGCAAAGCTCATTCATCAAACTAAAGTCTATGTTGTAATGTGTTTTGTGAAATTGAATTTAAGCACTTGTCTCTTTCCAGTATATGGACAGAACTAATCCCATGGATAAGCACATGGAGGTGATGATCAATCGCTATGGGATGGTGGCGGCTCCAGCAGCACCGCAGATGTTTGGCAATGCTGGCAGAGAGCACATGGAGAAATATGGTAAATGTGGGAACTATGAAGCTCATGGTTGTGTCTTGCATTGGCTCTTTGCACTGCTGTATTATATAGATGTCTGGGTCAACATTTAAATCTTTTTAAGGTACAAAACCAGAACACTTTGCTAAAATTGCCTGGAAAAACCACAAGCATTCCACCAACAACCCGTAAGTCATAGTTCCTAAAAACAGCACAGTGAACCCTGATTGAGTAACCTCTTAAACGGTCTGTGTGTCTGTGTGTCTGTGTGTCTGTGTGTGTGTGTGTGTTTGTGTTTGTTGACGCAGGTATTCCCAGTTCCAGGATGAGTACACTCTGGAGCAGGTGTTGAAGTCCAGGAAGGTGTTTGACTTCCTCACTTTGCTTCAGTGTTGGTGAGACACATATTTAGTGTTAAAGAAGGTCACAAACTTCACCATGTACTTACCCTTTTGCTGAGTTAATTCCATGATTTCCAGTCCATAAGCTGTTCCTTCTGCCTTTAGCCCTACATCAGACGGTGCCGGAGCAGCAGTTTTAGCCAGTGAGGCGTTTGTCAGGAAACACGGTCTGGAGAACCAGGCGGTGGAGATTGTGGCACAAGAGATGAGGACTGATCTTCCGTCCACGTTTGAAGAAAACAGCTGCATTAAAATGGTAAAATAAAAATGAGTAGCTTTTTATAATACTCGCATGGATAAAGCCTGAATTCCTAAATATACTTTTAGGTGGGCTATGACATGTCTCGGTTGGCGGCCCAGAAGTGTTATGAGGCTGCAGGCCTTAAGCCCAGTGACGTCGACGTGGTCGAGCTGCACGATTGTTTCTCAGCCAACGAGCTCATCACTTACGAGGCCCTGGGCCTCTGTCCAGAAGGTAAAACTGTTCCTCCATTTCAATTTAAGTTTCTATTTTTACAGAAAAGGGAGAAAAAAATGGTACCACTTGTTGTGTTGTGCTTTTTTTTTTCAGGAGTGGTCTTGATACATTTGTGTTGTAGTAGTGCACAGTTTTGATCTGATTATTGATACTGTTTGTCATATTATAGTGGGACCTACTGCTGTTTCGTGATCTGGTGTGTTTTAATTTATCTGCAGGCAAAGCTGGAGAGCTGATTGACAGAGGAGACAACACATATGGAGGCAAGTTTGTGGTGAACCCCAGTGGCGGCCTCATCTCTAAAGGTCATCCTCTGGGAGCCACAGGTACGATGCAACGTTCTGCGCCGAACTTCAAACATAGTAGTTTGACTGACCTCTAAATTAACATAATTATGATAAATGAACAAACAGTTTTCACAATGGCCACCAGGTGGCGTGTTTGCCATGGGTATGTTGATCTGATGTGGGAGAGGGCAGCCGGCCCTGGCCTTGGTACGCCTCCCATGTAATCTGTTCACATATAAATCAGAGCAAACCGTGCAGCCAGCTCACGCCACCTCTGCAGTAGTGACCTAGCGTCGGTCTTCTTCATCTTCTTCTTCTCAGATAACATAGTCACAGCTGCCTACCAGGTGTAACGGTGTACTTTGCTGGCTCTCAGGCTTACGGTTACCTGGTGATGGGGTGGTTCTCACTCTGTTTTACAGATTTTTACCTTTAGTATTATCTTAATTGTTTTGAAATTGTTTTTTTCCTCTTATTGTTGGTCTCTGTTCATACGCAATTAAATGAACCTCATATCCGTTGCCTAATTTTACCATCAACATGCTCCCTCACTTTCCTGAGTGTGTGAGTGCCCCAGTAAACTAAGCTCCGTCTGATCCACAGTCCTGCTCCTAATCTTGCTTGTAAAGCCCTGAACTCTTCTCTTGGGATCACAGTGAGCAGTGATATTGACTGACAGCTGACTGACTCATACAGGGAACCCTCGCACCACAAGAGGGTCCAGTTTTGATATGCTAATCTGTCCTACCGCGACCTTGAAGCCTCACCCATGTCTTGCTACATGTGGTCAACAACACGCTGATGCTTTTCAGAAAAGTCAATGCGTAAGAGGCCTGGCATCATCCTGTGTCACCATAAAAGAACATCTTTAATCTGCTTTCTTTAGAAGAATGGAGGGCGGTTGTTGAAAGATTTGTGTCACTCTGTTTGGTGGGACAGATAATAAATGTTCCTATTGGCATTTGGAGACATGTGCTTTTGCTCGAACACGGCCCATGTTGTAGATTAGGAGAATGGTGCAGAATGTGAAGAGGACTTTACCTTTAATTCCTTTAACTCACTGGGATAATGGAGAGATGCGGAAGCTCATTAAGCAGATGGGATGAATTGCTTAGCTATAACACTGGTTCAGGAGCTGACCTTTGTCAGATTAGGGAGTGAGTTCTCAGATTAGGAGTCAACTTGTCACCCCTCTCAGTGAGGTCTTTGTGTTTCGCAGAATGCCTCATACATGCTTCACCTGGATACTTTTTCTGTATAATTATGTTAGATTGCTTTCAGACAGAAGGTAATTTTCCTTCATTTGCCATCAATTGTGGCACAGAACTAAAAACCAAGAGTAAGACTGTTCAGTTGTCCAACAAAGGTTAGTCCTAGTCTTGTTTTTGGAGTTCTCAAACGTCAGAGCGCACAATAACTTGCATTCTATTGTTCATTAAAATGCCAAGCTGGGTATGTAGCATGGTGCCTGGTATTTCAACACTCAGTGATGTTCTGCATTGACTGCATTCTCAGTATCAGTAGAAATGAAGTGTGACGTACAGGCGTCCTGAAGAAATAACCCACTGAGAATTTGCTCTTAGCCGTTGAGTGTTTCTGTGCCTTCAGTAATTCAGTTTTGTGTCCCACTACTTTACTTTTCTTCTCTCCTCAGTGTTATTTCCAGGTGTAGCAGGCAGTGAAAGGGCTCTGACATACATTCTGACTTAATTCTATGGTAGGAAGTAAATGACTATTAACCGTAATTATTTTGTTAGTAAACAAATAATATAACAAGCCAGGATTCATTAATCTGAAAAGAACAATTTTATTTTTGAAATGAGAAAAACTGAGTAGCTTGTTTTGTTCGACAAATACGCCACTGAGCAAAGTCCTGCTCTAATGCATCCAGTCTGCTTTTTTTAGCTGTACTTAGGGACCTGTTTGTGTCACAGAATGTTTTTCCCGGAACATTTTAAAGTCTGAATCAGTTCATGTTAAATCATAATAAAAAGCCTCATGGAGACCAAATGTACCTTTTAACTTGTGCAACAAATGTCCTTTTTCGCTCTTTGACATACTGATGATTCATTATTCAATATTGTGTGCATTGCATTCTGTATTACAGGCCTCACCAGAACACCAAGTCATTGTTCATGGCTCATGTTGGCCTTACCCTCTGTCTTTTTTCTCCCCCAGGCCTGGCCCAGTGTGCGGAGCTGTGCTGGCAGCTCCGTGGACAGGCTGGCAGGAGGCAGGTCTCTGGGGCGAAAGTAGCGCTGCAGCACAACATTGGTTTAGGAGGCGCCGTGGTTGTCACTCTCTACAGGATGGGTTTCCCACAGCACAGCAGGTGAATGAGACCTTCTCACTAATGATTATGCAAGTGATGCGAGTTAGGCATAGGAAGGACATTTCAATGCCGAGGAGAGTTTAGTTTTGTCAAATTAAAACGGCATCAGCATCCCAGTGCTGCTAATTATTTACAGTTAGTGCACCATTTTAATAAATGTATTCTGACCTCTTCATCTGACCTGAATAATTTATTCTAGTTATCTCTCGTTATTTGACTTGGTGTTGCAGACACAGGATATTGCTTGATCTCCTGTTTCTATTCTGCCACACGATATCTAGATTGAAATTTTGAGAGTCTAAACATAAATGTGAAAGCTCACTTAAATCCTTTTTAACATAGCACATATATTGTATCAGACTGTTTTCTCGGCTCCCCGTAGGTCTCACGTACGTGCAGTTCCAACCAGCTCAAGCAACGGACAGGAGGGGTTTAAATCGTACCCGGTCTTCAAAGAGATCGAACAACATCTACAGAAGGTTGGTGTCAGCTGTGAGTAGGTCAGGAATAGTTGGAAAACAAACAGCTGAGGACCTGTTGAGTATCTGAGTCAGTTATGGCTTTGGTTCTCAAAGTGGTTCCCATTTGTGTCTAGCTACTCTTTTATTTTTCATCTTCTGAAATGTATACACTTACGTTTAATTAAAATTGTCTGTATCGTGGGTTTCATTTCAATGTTTGCTGTCTTTCGGTTCAGGCAGGTAGCACATTTCCCACAGTTATAAATCCCACAGTTTCCTTTTCACTATTCAAATGTTTTTGACATTCTTTGGAAGCAGTCAGCCATAGGTCTGCCCTCTGATCAAAGCCACCGGAAGGTTTTCACAGCAGCCTCTGTGGTTGTCTACAAGACTTTCTTCTTTGTCGCACCAATTATCCCATGTCCAGCGCTGGCCTTGCAGAGAGCGCACTACAAAACCTTGACGGCCACATTTCATGGAATTGAAATGCACTCGGAAGCTTTGCTGCCTGCTCCAACAGCCTTGACAGTAATATCTTCCAAGGGCTCTATTGCTTCCTCGAAATGACCTGCCAATGGTATCTGAGCAGATGCTGTAGCTCCGTCTGTGTGATGTGATGTGATGTGATGTGATGTTGAGTGGGGAGTGGTAGCTTAAGCTCTTTGCTCTGGGCTGTAACAAGGAGCTTGGATTGTGTCTAAAGCCTGTAGATGATACTTTTAGAGATATTTTGCTGGAAGTGACGGCTGTAGTTGCTGTGGAGTCGCTGATGGACTGAGGCAGCGGCAGGGTCGTCCATGTAGGTAAAGCATGTACTGTTAAATATCATAGCACAACAATGAAATCTATCTATATATCTATATCTATCTCTATATCTATAGAGCACAGCGAAACACATGTAACAGTGCTGTAATATTTATGCTTTGCTTATTTTAGCTCAGCTTATGGTTCCTCGTGTTATTTTTAGTCCTCTGAGAATCCAGGCGATTTTCTAGTTACGCTGAGACGCTCAGGTGCCAAGATTATATATGTGAAGTGTATATGTGTGATTTGTATTCCTCTCACTCTTGCATGAGAGCTTGCATTTGTTGCCTGCTCTTTTCAGGAGAGTAGCACACGGTACCTGCACGAGGTGCTGGTGGATTGTTTCAGTCTGTTGCTCTGAATAGCTGTGAAAAGAAGGGGTTTTTAGAGATGATGTTGTGATTCAGAGAAGGAAATGTCTGAGTGTTTGTTTCTCTAATAAAACATTCTACATCATAACGCTATGAAACCTCGCAAGTCACTAAACAAAATTACTTTCTTATGATAAAACCTTGCATGAGGACAAATGGCCGTTGGCAACAAGCATGTTCAGAAGCTCTGAAGACCTTTATTTCCACACTGTGACACAGCTCCTATAATCAAATCACACGTACGTTTCTCAGTCATGCAATGTATTTTATTTAAATGACCAAAGTGAGGCCCTTAACTTTTGGATTTGTAACATCATAGTCATAGTCATGACCTGGAAGTAAGAACCCTCTTAATGCCCTGCAGGAAGGAGAGCAGCTCGTGAAGAAGATTGGTGGAGTATTTGCGTTTAAAGTGAAGGATGGTCCAGATGGGAAAGAGGCAACTTGGATCGTGGATGTGAAAAATGGCAAAGGTTCAGTTTCCACAGACCCAGGTATGAATTTGACAAATTCAGCCGTAAGTCAACACTGTTATTGCACCAAATTGTGTTTTAATTATCCTCTTTATTTCTGATGTTCTGTGTATTCTTCTTATTTTTATTGTGGTATGTTTTGGCTTGAGCTGTTAAAGGCTTTCACCGTGTGGTGTTGTACAGCTGCCAGTTTAGTAAATAAATCCAGTACATTCTTCATCACATCAACCTTCAAGACGCAGCAAAAATCAAGGAATTCAAAATTCAGTCTATTTGTATCCTTTCATTGCTTTAAATATATTTGCTATAGACCTTATGATTGATTGGTTGATGATGCCAGTGGCTGACTTTCAACCCAAATGAAGGAACAAACAAAAACTTGTTTTCCATTAGACTCTACAATGTTCCCTGCGCCCAAGCCATTATTTCCAAGGTTACCAGACTGAATGCACTGGAAATGAATTCATATACGTTCTTTCACATATTGAGAAGACATAATGACAAACACACTGACTATAAAAAAATCATAAAAGCCATTTATATTTCTTCTTTTATAGTTCAACATTTCACTCACATACTAATTTAATAAGAAAAATAAATGTGTGCTGAAGTGGTTTACCTTTCCCTGTTTCCACCGAGTTTACTTTCAGATAGAGCTGAACTTTTAATTCATATGCGTTTCGGCTTGTGTAATGATCATTTATCTCTTAAGGTAAAAAGGCAGACTGCACCTTATCCATGAGTGATGTGGATCTTCTCGATCTGATGACAGGAAAACTGAACGCGCAAACCGTACGTTTCATTTCGCTCCAGTTCTGTTACTTTTTTTTTTTTTAGTCTCAGCAGGTGGTTGAAATGTTCTTTACCGTTCCTCAGGCGTTCTTCAAAGGGAAGCTAAAGATCTCTGGAAACATGGGCATGGCCATGAAGCTGCAGAGCCTCCAGATTGCACCGGGCAAGGCCAAGCTGTGAGACCCACAGTACCCAGGAACTCTCATCTTTCTAATCTGCAAACTCTGTCCATTAAATTTCAGCGGCTACTGTGATACCACATCATGTTGCATTATGCACTTGTTTTAAATTTAGATCGATAATAACATACCTTCGCTGAAATAAGTCAATGAATAAGTTATAATGAAATGCATTATATGATGAAAATAATTAAAAATGAAAACACCTACATTGACTTTTATTCACTGGCCACAGTCTCCGTTGTTTAAAAACATATATAATAAATGAACGTGTAGATGTATTGAGAGGAGGTTTTTTTTTCATTGAGGGATGTTTGCCCAGGTTTCAGGCTCGTTGCTACGGTTGTGATCTAGTTTTCATTAGTGTCAGACTTGTTTGGTTCTGTAACCGTTTTAAAGCCTTTGTGTCCTACTTCCCTCTTTCCCCATTTCCATCCATTTGTCCATTTATTTTCTGGCCGTTCCAGACCTTTCCCTTTTGGGCTCTCTCCCTCCGCCCGTCACTGGTCACCTTCTGCCTGATCCATCCCGCCTTTCCTAATTACTCCTACTCAGCCCACGCCCCCATCCTGTCCCTATGCCAGGTGGCTGGCTGGCCAAATGGTGATATTCAGCGACTGCACAGGCTGTGTGGCTGGCCTGTCTCGCTGACCTTTAGTAGTGGGATAATGACTCCTCTGGATATGCACAGTTGTGGTGTTATTTGAGGATTTTCAGCCTTGATTTGCCTCAAGTCAACTTCAGAAACTCTGTCTGTGTTTAGATAAACCTTGGCTTAAGGTTTAGTCTGGAAAGTAAAAGGATGGTGTGTTTACTTTAGTATATTCAGCTGACTCGACTCTGTGGAGACATCGTGTCACTGAGCCACTGTATATTGTGCAGCTACTGTACAGAAGCAGGTCAGCATCTGTTCTAACTCATCTGCAGCTACACAGAACGTCGGCCTTAGTCAACATTCAGAACTTCCCATATTTAAAGACTAACTCATTTCAGGAACACGTGTAACGCCACATGCTGCAGATTTTCGTTTTTGATAGGTGGCAGACGGGGCTGATGCGTAGGCTGTGGTAGCAACAACTCAAGGTGTGGATGTGTCTCAGGAACGTGAAATCAGCCAGAACAGCTGAGAGTCAACAACATTTTCCTTTTCACCTTCAGGACAAGAACAACAAACCTGGAACCTGGATAATGTTTCAGCAAACGTGAAAGAAATTCAACAGCGCTGTTGAGTAGCAGGCTTTTACGCAGGAATTCACCTACAGCTTTGCTTCTTATTATATTTTGAATTGCAGTGTGATGATGATGATGATGATTTCGTCCAGTGTCAACCCACTGACAAACCTCTGATGCACATGGTTGCCTTGTATAACGCAGGTCTTTACTCACTGTCCTTCCAGTTGTTCTCTTCTGCTCATTTGCTCAGTGGTTTGACAGTTTTCATGAAATTGCTGTAATTTGTTCTGAGGTTGCCTTAGTGATGGTGTTACATTTAGTCTTTCTGTGAAGATGCTCATTACGTCTACTCAGAGATTTTGCTTTAAATTACCGGAGAGCAGTTGATGACCAAGAAGACGAATCCTACAAGCCGTCTCCATTTCCATGTCTGTGGTAACCATGGTAATTATAGCCTGCTACGTTGGTGCAGCAGGTAGAAGACATGCAGTAAAATTACATAAATAGTTTCTCAATTAAGTGTTTGTGGTAAAAGAGTTAATTTATTTATTTACTTTTAAAATAAAAGAAATAAATTTAAATTAGTGTTTTAATAACGCTGTCATTAAAGTTTAACGGCAGGTATTTGTTTTACTTATCGCTGTGTGTTACTTGCTGGGTCATTCCCCGTTTACGGTGCGTGATTTAACTTTAAAATGTTGCATAGTTTAGTGTTCATTGGATGCGCAGTCTTTCTAATCCCAAAACCAGGAACAAGTCATTCAACAGTATGGTCTCAGTATATGCTGATGTATTTTTTGTTTCTGTAGAGTTGGTACATTTTCATAAATTTCGGACTACAGCGTTTGTTCCTTTTAACAAATACAGAATGGCAGCTCCTGAAACATGGTAAACGTCTACTCTTTAAGCTTTTAGGATACATACATGTACAGTAAATATCAAACATGGATGGAGCTGATAGTATGACCTTGACTGTTGAGTTTTGTTTTGTCTCTGATCGCGTCTGCTTCTACTTTGGTCGTTTAAGGCAAAGAGGGAACACGATGGGGTGCAAGACTTCAACACAAGGACAAACACTCGTCTTCATTTTCACTGACTTCATTACCATTTTGCCGTAACTCTGGCAATGACGGTACAGTACTTTCAGGTATGAGGCAGATCGCCCAACAAGGCAGAGAAGTGTAGGGAAGGTTCTCACGGAGGGAATTTGTGACATTATTAATCATCTTATTCTTTAGCTTAAAGTCTGAAAAAAAAAAGAATGTGAGTAGTCAAGTGGGAAAAGTAGTAAAGACAATAGTTTAAACTTGGCTTTTATGTTACAGCTCACATTTTGATATATCTGTAATGGAAAATACTGCAGCCGGCGATTAGCCTGAGTTTAATTTTAAAGAACATAGTGACAAAAAAGGAATAAAATAAAAATATAAAAAAGCTAAAAATCAATATTGTCCTCAAAAGATACCAAACCAGATTGGAATTCGTAGAAAGACATGCGGTGTTTTGTATTCTTCAGCAGTTCGTGCAGGGACAGGGCGTATCTGTGACTGATTATTATGCAGTTGTCCAGCTCGGCTCCTGTGGGAGCTCGTTCTAGCGTCAGTTCTAGGGTCTGGAAACATCTGTCAGCCAGAGCAGCTCATGCTGGTACCAGAGAATTTGCTGGTACCAATATAAATATGCACATACACAGATATACACGCGCAAACGTGGGTCATTAATACGATTATGTAGAAAAAATGTCTCTTCTGTTTGTTCCATTGTCCATCCACTGAGGGCTGCTCTCCTCATTGGAGAGGGAAAGTGTGTGAACTTTGTCACCTCAGTCTTTTATCCGTGTTCCTTTCCAGCTTGGCTTGCAGCTGTGGATGCAGTTGATTTTATACATTAGTCTCCAACCCGTTCATGTCGATGGAGCAGTGGTCCTTGTCCCTGTGCTCTCTCTTGTCCCTGTGGTGAGAGGAGTGAGCGTGCTTCTTCTTTTCCATCGGTCGAATTCCTTCCTCGAGCTGGATCAGACGAGCCACGTCTGGGGAGATGTGGTCCTGCTTGCTGCCTGGTGGGGGCGGCTGGTAGCAGCCATTTTTCTGGTTTTGGTAGGTCATCATCTGCTGAATGCTTATCATGGGTTTAGTCTCGCAGATCAGAGGCACCTAGTGGAGGCAGTGATGATTGAAAAGGAGAAACATGTCTATGAGTGGCAGCAATGTGGCCTTAAGGTTGACATTACAGCTAATATTAATGCAAATGGTCCTGGGCCATTTCCAACCACTGAAAGGATTCAGTGCCATTTAGCTCATTATCTAGAAAATTATTCCAGCAGGTATTTTTAAAATTTGTTTAACCATCCAGTTGAACAACCCACTAGATTTAAAAATCGACTTAATTACAGACATTTTCTGAAGTAGCAGTCAATCACATTCTGTCTTTCAACTGCTTGTGTGTGGGTGAGTGTGGGTTTGTGTGTGTGTGTGTGTGTGTGTGTGTGTGTGTGTGTGTGTGTGTGTGTGTTCTGGGGCAACTTCAGGGCAAACTTGTCAATCGATGTTTGCAGAACACACATTTGGCCGAGCCTGCTCTCACCTGCTCCCCCTCTTTGACAAAATCTTTTCTGCAGATATGAGCCATGATGCCTGTGGCCAGAGCATCACCCATGACATTGACCATGGTCCTGAATCGATCCCTGGTCGACACAAATCAAACACATTCACAGAGTCAGTAAAGCTTAGGAAACAGGTATAACATTTATGAATTACAGTGAAAAGCTCTGCAGTCAATATGAATTCTCATAATACTCCAAATGTTGTCAGACATGATACAAACTGCATTTTCATGCAATTTCCAGGAAAGACGAAAGAAAAGTACTGAAAACGTCACAATCATTTCCCAAATTGGTTTAATTGCGTTCAGCTCTTCATGATGGAACGATGAACCTTTACTTACAAAGCCCAATCTACAGCAATAATCAGAGTGATGTCATCGGTAGGAAGACCCACAGAGGTCAGCACGATCACCATGGTAACGAGTCCAGCCTGTGGGATTCCAGCTGCACCGATACTGGCTGCAGTCGCTGTGATGCTGGGGGAACAGGGAGAAGAGTGGAGTGCGTTTAGTTTGACCAATTACTCATCAGCGCCGTTCCGGACGCCTTGTTTCCAGCCGGTTCCCTTTGATTCGAACAGAATTTACAGCAGAGATTCAGCTGGACGTTCCTAATAAAGTGGCCAGTTATTTGTACAATGTCATGACGATAGTTCTGGCCTTTCTATACAAGCTACAATAAGTTTCCACGAGACTTCTTCTCCTAAACCGCTCTGCTGTGTTTTGCCAAAATCTTTTTCGATAAAGACGATAAAGAGGGAAATGTAGGTATCGTTACCGTCTCTTTACAGTAGGATAAGCTGTGCAGCACATTTAGGGTAAAGGACGTTAAAAATTTGATTGGATTTGTATATAATCTGAACGCTTCTTCTAGCCCGGGGGGGAGCAGGAGGTTCAGGGAGAACGACTGAGCTTTTGCTGCGTTTGTGACCTTGAGCCGCCATGTGCAAACTGACTAATGTCCCTCTGCAGGGTCGGGCAGGTTGGGGTTGAGACTGGGTGAGCATGCAGATGGAGAAGCTCCATGGTCAGCAGCCAAGCGGCACGAGAACAGGACGCAGAGAGGAAAAAATTATTATAATTCTGTCGTGACAAGGGAGATGAGTAATACAGGTCATATGGGTTTTACTGCCAAAGGATTATGAGGGAATGGGCACAGCCTGCAGCCCTGAGGAGAGGTCTGCTCTTAACGTTATTACAGCAGGACCACTCGTCAAGCCAGAGCAGAGACGGGACCTTTTGCAGAACGTGGTTGGGCTTGTCTACCTGTGGCTGACTTACAGGGTGGTGGTGTGGACAGGAGTGGGGGCTGCTGTCTGCCTGTGTGGCTTCCAGACTGGTTTAACAGAAATCAGATCAGACTAAGAAGCTCATATGAGGCTTAATCTGTGTGACATTTACATATATGTGTATCTAGTAAATCCTATCATATTTTTATGAATTCAGAATTAAACTAAATGTGTGACGTTAGATTAAGTGACATGTTGCACTAAAAACATCAGTATCAGTAAATACTTTGATGCACCACGTTTGACCCAGATGAAAATAGCTCAGTGTTGTCAGGCTTCGGGGGTTGGCTCCTTATTTGTTATTGGTTATTTATTTCAAAGGAATCACTCAACATTTTTTGGGGAAATGCACTTATACGTTTCTGTGTGTTGTAAAAGTTTTCAACATTCGTGTGATTTCCCTCAGGTGTGGCGGGGGCTGTGCAGTCTGTGAAAACCTCCAACCACAATATAGAGTCTCAACAAGTGATTGTCTTGTGGTGAAAGCACAATGGTTTTATGAGGATAAAGCCTCAATATAAAGATCATTTTGCAGTTTCTGCGTTTCATTTCTCGTAGGCTTCTGCCAGTGTTTATCAGAAGCGTTTATACCTGATGCTTGAATGGCACAGAAGGACACTTGTGCGCTATTCTAAACGCAGATCCAGACAAGGCTGTGTGGCCACCTTGGTTCAGACCTCGTTCTATGCAGCTACTGTATATAAATTGAACTCTCTAAACTCCACTTTGTGCTTATTTTGGTATTAAGCTGTATAGTAGTCATTACATGGTACAGTAAGAGCGACGACGTTTAGTTTTACTGAAGCAAATGCACAGTACAGGGACATAAACGTGCTTAATGTACATTATATAAAATAACCTTCTGAATGATCCACAAACAAAGAGCAGTTTATTAATTAAATTGGTCTAATTTTTGATGAGAGTTGACTGGATTTTTGCTGTTTTTCAGCTAAAATAACAGGGAGACGTGTGACATAAGACACCAGTTACTATGTTTCCAGGTCCAGTAATGGACTTGAAAAAGTTCAGTAAGCATGAATGTATCAAAGAGTATCAGTGAGTAAGTCATTGGAATAACAGTGTTTTTGTGAGAAGCTGTATATCATAAAAAGGGTTCATTCACCCTGACAGGAAGCAGGACAGGTTGGAACGTGGCGGCTACTTCAGCAGTGTTTAAGGCACTACGGTAAAACGCTGACCATGCAGTTGTTGGTTTAGTTATTACACATAAATACCAAGAGCTCATGGTGAAGCAGAACTTATTAATGAAGCGTTGATAAAACCAGGCTGAGGGTTTAGTAAAGGCTGAATACTCCCTGTGATCATCAAACTTAACCGGATGTGAGTGTGATGATCCGTGGCCTCTCTCCCCTGCTGACATTTACTATAGTTCACACAGGTTTCATATAAAAACCCATTTTTATGAAATATTGGTCGTACCTGATAGTGATGATCTGGCCAAAGTCAAGCTCATAATTATTCACTTGTGCGATGAAGATGGCCGCCACGGCCTCGTACAGCGCGGTGCCGTCCATGTTGATGGTGGCCCCGACGGGCAGCACGAAGCGGATGATGCGTCGGTCGATGTGGTTGTTCTCCAGGAGGCACTTGAAGGTGATAGGCAGAGTGGCAGAGCTGCAAAAGACCACGTTCTTTAAACATTCATTCAGCTTTGTCCGTTTGTCAGTGTGTGTTGATGAACAGAAAACGGATATAGTTGACTTCTGGCGATGGTTAGTCGTCAGTCAGCCCATAGAAAAAGTTGGCAATGGGTGAAACGCTCGTCAGAAAATGTCTGCTTCCCTCAAGGTCAATTCCATTTTCTAGTCAATGCACACTGACAATACCAGGAGAAAGAGTTGTTGTATTTACTCTGAGGTGGTTCTCCTGAGTCATTTCTGCTCCGTATTATTGTCATCATGAATAGATACAAATAATAACCTACTCTGAAACTATTTAACATAACTTTTTAATTTTTATTTTAAACAGAACAACACACTGACGTAGTTGGATGTAGACTTTTACCTGGATGAGGTGGCTAAGGAGATGAGCAGGGCCTGCAGAATGCCCCTGATGTAAACGATGGGGCTCTTCTTAGTGATGAAGAAGTACATGGCTGGGAGGATGAAGAGGCCGTGTAGCACCAAGCCCATAACCACAGTGATGGCGTAGAAGCCCAGCTTCTTCCCCATGGCTGAAGGGTCGTCCATCTCCAGGATCTTACCAGCAACCAGGAAAACAATACCGAAGGGGAAATACCTGGAGGATGCGAAAAGCACATGTTCTAATAAAACACTAAGAGATAATCAGGATAATTCAGACTGAGACGAAGAAAGGAAAAGAAAAACTTCCTTCTGTTCACTGTTGACTATGCTTTAACTTTCACAACAGTT
This sequence comes from Macropodus opercularis, assembly GCA_030770545.1. Lineage (NCBI taxonomy): Eukaryota > Metazoa > Chordata > Actinopteri > Anabantiformes > Osphronemidae > Macropodus > Macropodus opercularis. The sequence goes on from CM061105.1 coordinate 7,684,265, forward strand.
CTGATCTCACCATATAACAATGGCAACAATCTTCAGCACGGCCTCATTTAAACTCTGGCAGAAGTTGACCAAAGCGCTTCCATTAGGCCCCATCCTTCCCAGCATTATTCCTGAGTGGAAGACAAAAGCACAACAAATGCCGCATACATGACAAACGCATCACACACCACTACTGTCCGAAGCAAAACATAGTTTGTGTTTTCTTTTCAAAGGGAGCTTTACGATCAGGATCCACTTACCCATGGTCGCAGAGAAAATAACAATCCCCAGCACGTTCATGCCTTCGCTGGTACCAGGGGATGTTTTCATAATGACGTCGGGAGGTGGCGTGAGGTCCAGCGAGAAGTTCTGGATGTCTGTGCCGTTGTCATCCTGGATGCCGTAGATGTAGACTCTGCGCGTCGTGGTCTCGTCTAACAGCTGAGCCACTGTTGGCTTGGGGATGAGTTCTGGCACCCTCTGAGTTCGATACTTCAAACCGAGACAGAGCAAAACCCTGATATGAGCGCGGGAAGTACGACACCGGCAGAGATAATAACACATTTACTTACAATGCGAGTTTACTTATTCAACCGCAAGAATTGTTTGGTGAAATATAAATTGATATTAGAGCAAAGAGCACAAAGGCTGCAGGTACGTTAAAATCAATAAAGACAGATGATGCTCATATGTGCTTTTTCTGCTAAACTAAGCTGATGCAGCGACATTTTTAGCATCCAGACACAACACAGTGGAAGACGCATAAGCACAACAAGCGCTCGCCCTCATCCAGACTGAAACTCTTGGCCTACCTGCTGGAACGTGGCTTGGACCAGGTTGGCTGGAAACATGTTGCTGGGGAGGAGAAGTTTAAGGAGCGTTAAGGTTTTGCAGTGGATGATATTTCTATGTTGTCGACATAAGACCCCAGCCACTGAAAATGACACAGGTAATGCAATAGATTCATTAAAATTACGGTCTTGTTATTTGCGGAATGCATGTGTCAGAAAATCCATTTTCAAATTTTTAAGCGTTTGCCTTGACATTTCTCCTTTTCGTGAAATAAGCTGTATTAAAGTCATTTATCCTCATGAACAAGGTGACAATCCCAAATAGTTTGCACTGTTAATCATTGCCCACATTACTGCGAGTGAACAGACCAAGAAAAAAGACCCATTTTCAATGTTTCCCGTTAGATATGTCCAGCCAACGCAATTTCATCAACTCACTGAAACGTTTTTGTGTGTCGCCATCATTTTTATGTGGCTGAACTATTATCATCATGCCCTGTGATCTGTCTGCATGAAGGAAGGTTCAGCAGCAAATTATTGCCACACTTTAAAATTTAAAGTGATGTTATATAAAATTTTGTGACACAGTATGTCATTATTCATAATAGACAACTATATGACAACCGTGGATACACATGTACAATATAAAATACATTAAGATTAATAACATGCATATATGAATCAGCCTGTTGCTGAGATGCTCTGCTTTAATACTTATATGTCCAGATGCTGGAACATGAACTCAGGTTAACTATTATTGTTCTATTAAACTCTATTGTTGTACAAAGGTTATTCTGTTTTGAATAAAAAAACACTGAGCTCACGACTGCTTCACTAGAGAGTCTGCACGGTTTGTGAGATATATGGTACCGTTACGTCACACCCAGCGTAAATAAGGTCACAGGGTGCAGCTCTAGCTCTACAGTGAGCATCCTGCGTGGATGTGACCACTTAGCCTTTCAGCAGGCTGCCCTGCGCACATGATGATCAGCAAGCGCACACACGGACGCACGGCTGCAGGAAATAAGGTCCGTCCGCGGGCGCACCGGCGCAGTGTGTCTGGATGATAGATGAAGTCCGTAAAGGAGCTTTGCGAGATAAATCCAAAGCACAGCTGTGCCCCGTAAAAACACACAGACACACACACACGCACAACGTCCTGTGAACAGCTTCGCCACTGCCACACGATCAGTACATATTGGATTTCATGGACTAGGCCAGTTTATTGGAAATCACAGTCAATCATTGAAATGTCTCTCTGTAAAATATCAGCCATATAAAAAGATTATAACTACAAAACCTTTTAATTCATGTTTGATAAAGCACATGTATAAATAAATGGTTAACCCTGCATTCATGACCAGAACTTCATTATTCTGGTGGTGAAGTCAGTACGTCAGCATCTCTGACATTAGCCCACTGACCCAATGTCACACTGACACAGTAGCCATGTTTCTGACTGGAGGGCAGACCCACGCACGCCTCCCACACTAACTCCATCCTTCAGCAGCGCTAATTAGCTTAGTGCAGTAACCCCAGTGGCACACGAGGCTCAAACATTTCCTTTCCTCATACTGCAGCCCACGGAGAAAATGAGCTGCTACCTTTCTGTTGCACGCGGGATAATCTGTAACGGACAAAAGAGACAATAAATCTAATCTCCTCTGGCATCGATGTACTTTGACCTTGGAGTTCACCTCTAGCCTCTTTGGAAGCTGTTCCATTCATTCACCAGTCTCTTGAATGTGTCACCGGTTTGACTACAGTCCTTAAACTGCACATGAACATCAAGCTTTTTGGTCGTGGCCTCGCATCCTTTACCTTCAAGCCAGTAGACATGCATTCAGTTTGTTCTCGTGTTCAAGGGTGGAAGCTGATAAATTACATTTACCCGAGGTTCTTGACTAATGTAGATTATGTGATTTTAAAACCTAAAACAAGAAATATTGTGTTTGAACCTTCCTCTGGTTCCTGTTCATTAAATTTATGCTTATCATAATGTTTTTCCGTGACAAAACAAACTACATGTATTTTATCTAGTCAAACTAAAAGCATGTTTCTTTACAGAGATTTCCAGGGTGGTGGAGGCGAACACGTTCAAAACTATAATTGCTTGGTTGAACGTGAAGTGTTTTTGTACATCTTCCCTGCTTTAAAGGCAAAATTCAGTTTGCTTGTCAGTGTTGGACGTTCAGCTATAATGTAGTAAACATATCTGTGCCGCTCTGCATCTGTGTAGGAAGGTGGTGCTGTAGCATTACTCATGCACCTCATACCTGGGAGGCACTTCACCTCCCAAGATGAGGCCTAGAATCTCTTCTCTTACCGAATCAGATCCAGCAGAGCGTCAGCAGAGCTGGTCATCGGCTTCTTGCTGTCCTCAGAGTCCTCCTTCTGAGCAGCTCCGCCCGGGTGGATGATGTAGACCATGACGATGCCCACGACCACGGCAACAAATGTGGTCCAGAGGTAGTACGAGATGGTCATGATGCCCAGGCGGCTGGAGCACTTGGCGTCCAGCGCGGCTAGACCTGACATCAAACTGCAGCACAGAGGGGAGGACACGAAGGAAGGGAGGCAGAAGTTAATCCTCAAAATCAAGAAGCACTTTGAGGAACGGCATCAAGACTTGTGTGCTACAGCTAATGAAGCAACTTCACTTGCTTTAAAGAAATGTCCTTTGTGTCAGAGAGAAAACTCTGTCTGTCCTGGTTGTGTCTCATTTATCTTGTGACATGACAACGACAGGGGACGAGGACAAAGAACTGTATTCATGATCTTTACAAACAGAGTCATTTGCATTTAAATGGGTACGTCTGGATAGGTCCCGCATTTCTTTTTCACTGCTGTAAGACTGTGATGTTCAAGATCACTCCTTTCTTTGCCTCACAGCGGGTGTAGAGAAGTGTATCCAAGAATGCAGGAACGTGTCATTTGTGAGAAGTGTGGGAAATGTTGAAATGTTGCAAAACGCACGAAGCCTGAAACCGGTGAGAGTTGACGTGATACAGTGATACTTAGTATCAGCCTCTTGAGGCAGGAACAAGGTTTTCTCCCTATCCCACGCGTAATCCAGTTCTGATGGAGCAGCAGAGGCTCATATTTGATAGAAAGCTCCAGCCACGCCCTTGCACCTCACACCCTTATGGACCTTTTTCTGTGAGTCACTCCTTTCGTCACCACGTTTCCAGTGGAACATCTGACCAAGTAAATCTGTTGGTGTCACATTTTGCTCTGCAGCTAAATAGACTGTTCTCCCTTCTTCTTATCCATCCTGCTCACCAACATCACACTCAATCAATCAATCAATCAATCAATCAATATTCAAGTATTTACTCCCTGCTTCCAGGTCCAGTTTTGGGTCCAACCTTGTTACTTTAGTTTACCAATCTGCCATATTGGCAGCTTGTGTTCCATCCAAGAACAATCTTGTCTTCTCGGTTTTGAAAGATTTGTGCAACAGTTTCAGAAAAGCCCTGCTATACATAAGTAGCCTTACAGCACAAAGGAGGTAACGTGAATCAGAGATCACACCAGGAGGTAGCAGCATGAAATCATTCAGCCCAGTACTAACAGACAGACAGACAAACAGGGATGTGTTAACAGCACCTTCAGAAATCAACTGCTGCCTCTGTTTCTGTTGCCATGGAGACCTCTCCATCCCCCACCATCACTCCCAATAATCTATCACAACCTCAGCTACTGTTACAACTTACTATTGGTGCGGGCATTGATATAGTGTCAGCCGATCAATTACCTCATGGTGCCATTACACTTTAACGAACAGGTGGTAGGAGCTAAAATGTGCAGGTTTGGGCTACTGAGTTGTTTTCTTTCATCGTTAAAACTTTGTTAAAGAACATAAAGCAAAAAATAAAAAATAAAGCCAGGAACACAGCAATTAAATGGTATGTGTGAAAGCATGTTGTTGTGATTAAAAGACAACTCATAAGGTCAAAGGAAGGGCACAAATATAAGCTTAACCTGTTTGATAAATCGTGTTATTCCTGTGAATGGAACTGTGATTAATTAATCCGTTTGCCGTGTGTCTGTGTTATTGAAACTACACATCCCGCTATTGTACTTTGCTGAATTAATTTGTCGTGAAATATGATCTGATGCTCTTTAACAGATGGTTGACAACACCTCTGACGTCTCTAAACAATATAAGCCAGCACCTCACAAAAGGCATCCATCCAGTTTTGTTGAGTTTCTTGTACCTGGAATCGTAGCAGAGTTTAGAGATTCATCAGTTCACAGAGTCCAGACCTTCACCTTGCGAAATATTGCCAGCAACAATGTATCTACAACTAATATGTATCATGTAATACTAATGTAATACTAATGCTGAGTTTTGCCGCACGTGGTGGTACAATAGGGAATAATATTGAAATAAGCAAACGCTTCTTGTCTAAAGGCCTTTCAGGCTTTTCACCCTCATAAAAGAATCACATTTAGAAAAATTCAGCTGTGGCCAAAAAAGCATCAGCATTAAAATCACTTATTCATGCTTCACCCTTCACTCACAGTATTACATTTTTTCATTTCCCTCAAGTAGAGGACTTGAGTAGCTGATTTCCCAAGGGCCTTTCAGAAATGGACTAACAGACCAGAGGACAAGGGATATGATTGCATTTTAAATACTTATTAAACACACTGGATTTATTTTGCACAAATATCTCCAATAGCTAATGTGACTGTGCTTAATCATCCAGGATGTAATGTTGTTAACAGGAGAAGCTCAATCTTTGTCTGCTTGTTGCTCAGTGTTGTGCTGTGACATCAGCTGAAAGGTGCACAGCTTGTGTGATTAAGCCTCTTCCTCTTTCGTATGTCGGTCAACAAGTGCAGCTGCAGCAGCGATAACTAATGGACTCGCGCTGGTCAAGGATTAGACAACCTCCTGCAGGAAAATCTAAATGGCACAAAGAGAAAGTCGAGCTAAGGTGAGCGGACAGAAAAGCACAGCAAACTGTCCGGCTCTGCGCTGTGCAGCGTGTCCAGATGTTTGCTTCAAAGCAGAAAAATACATTTGTTACTCCAGGGATTTACTTCATGACCTCGTCCTCTCTACACGCTGCATTTAAACCTGACAGTAACATCAGTCAACTGTGTTTCTAACAGAATCTACACAAAAGTCTTTTTGTTTCAATGTCCATGGGTTTTGATGCGTAAATTATTTTAATGGATTCAGTGTCTGTTCCTCAATCTGGGTGGAAAAGCACTCAACTTTGTCATTATTAGTTTTGATCACATCTAATCAGACAGCGTCCTTGCAAGAACACAAATTTCACTCTATCACGTTTCACCTTCGCCTGATGAGCGAATACTGTGGAATGTGTGGATGTATCTTTAATACTTTTCTTCTGATACTGCAAAACCACATGAACGGCAACAGCAGTCGCTCCTCAGTTCAGCTCTTGTTGTTGGATTACTGCGTGTCGCCTGCCATGTGTGGTTGCCGCCACTGTGCCATTTCCAGCACACATACAGCAGATCTGCTACAAGACTTCTGGACCATATGGGGCTGAGCAAGAGCATTAGAGTAATCCTGGGACCAGATGAAAAATAGAAGGCCAAGGCTCCTTGGACAGGGTTTATCCATGTCATCCATGCTATGTAATAGTGACCCTGTGGCCTTTGTTTCAGTAGGTCACGTTTTCTTTACGGTTCATCAAATGTAAAAGGCAAAGACAAGAAGCCTGAAAGAACGCTAATGGTGACTGTTAGAGGCTGAAAGGACATAACAGGAATCCAAGATTGGCCACAACATCAAATATATCTTTAATGACTAGTAAGCTGAGCAGAACATTACGCATCCTTTCTGTTCCTTGAAGAACATTGCTTTTAGAGGCTTGCATCAGAATTCTGCCATCCACTAGCACATGACACAAAATAACCTTGAGGCGAAGAGCAAAGGGACCAAGAGCTGTACCAGCTGTCTCTCATGTATTACGTTGGATTTATTTGTGGGGACGCAGGACAGATGTCAAGGTGGACCCCAGAGAAGCCCTTTCCACTTTTCCCTGGTGAAACACGTTGAGGGTTTTCAGTGTGTTCTCAGAGCTCGTGGCTTGAGCTCAGCTCGTGTCGAACAGATTTTTCCTCAGATGAAGGATAATATAAAAGCAGATGGTGCCGCTACTGTACGTGCTTCATTCACTCAGAGGTCAGAAAAATGCCAAGATATTAAACAACAACATCAGGTCTAAAGAAAATTAGATATAATGTTACAAATCAACGTGCTCCTGTGTCAGGATGGAAAACAGATTGAAAAAAGACTCAAATTGATCCACACACGCACAAAAACATCCGATTAACACATCCTCCTCCAAACAGAGTGAGGATAATGTGAAAATCAGAGCCGGTCGTCCAATTAAAATGAACAAATAGGAAACACAAGAAGAACAAAAATGTTTCTACCTGCAGGGGATGTTTTGCATCAGATCCCTGCCTGTTTGTTTACATGTAAGAGAATTCAATCAAAATGCCAGAAGGTTTACTGTCGTTCTCTGTCATTTAATTGTAGAGTACCTCAAAATGTTCCCTGGCCATGAGTGATTCATATTCCTCTAAACCGTGTACCGTAAACATCCTGCAGGACACTCCCACTCGCGTCGCTCATCTTGCCATGCCAATTATTTCTCCTTCCCTGAGTGGATGTGAGCCTACAGCTTAAAGCTGCATATGGAAGCTCTGGTTATGGGTCCGATGGAGGCTTAGGCAAAGAATGAAATACAGCTCAAAGACGCAGCAGCTAACATGATTACAGCATTGTTACATTTACAGTTAAGACTCTCGGCAAGACATTCATCTGCTCATCTTAGCAAAATGTACGACTAGAAAATGACTAGAATCTCAAAAATCAGGACTATTCTGTTCAAAAACTATTTCATACAGTACTTTATTTATTTCATAATGACGCTAATAAAAGAAGCACTGGAGACCAGGCAGTAAGTCGAGTGGCCACTGACTCTGCACAAAGTGTTCATGGGATAATCTGGTTTCCGCTTTGGCTGGTGCGCAGATGGCGCTGGGCGGGAAAAAAAAAACGGGGACAGGCAGGTTATAGGGCCGTGGCGGATATTCACCCCTAGATAAGCCCTACTGTACCATAAACCATGTCAACCAGCCGGTCTGTGAATCCCAATCTAGATACAGTCTGCTGTCGCCAGTGGACGCAGCAGAGCCGAGACAGAGACAAAAGCAGGAAATGGCTGCGCTCGTCCCTGTGGCGGGTTGAGACAAACAGCTGTGAAGTAACAAGCCACGTCTTCAGGCACCGTCCTCATGAGGAGGAGCCGCTCACCGAGCCCAATGTTTCCCCTGCCTGTCAAACCCAGCAGTGTTTGGCCCCCTGCCTGCGTTGCACTGTTTCAGATTAGATGTAATTAACATCTCCTGCCCTCACGTGCTTCACGTCTGGGAGACCTGTGCTGGAGCGATCGCCTGCCCTGAATCTGTAGAACTGGGTGAGTGGACCGTGAGCACGCACAACACACCATCACAGCGTCTTTTGCTTTCAGCACAGACTTAGAAAAAGGGAAAGTGAGACGTAGACAAGAAAAACACAGAGACAGTCCCGACAGACAGAAATACAGACGACAGGGACAGACGAGGGAGACACAGAGATGCGGGGAGGATTAACTTCTCATCCAGTCTTTGCTGTTGCATAGATTGTAAGTAGCTTATTGCACAAAGCACCCTGCATGTAACCGGTGCGCTTGCATGATTTGTTTTGCCAGTTTTCCTTTTTTCCTGCGTTGGACATCACTGACCTCTTGCATGAAACTAAGAGCTTTGAGCCTGAAATAGTCAAACTGGAGAACCTGGCAGCGTGTGTCCTCCTGAGAACGCGTACATGCCACGAAAGGCCACCAGGTTTACGTCCATAGAACAGTAATCCTTGATGTTTTTAGACATAATTGGGTGCAGTAGAAATCTCATCTGGTCTTTGCTTTTCATCTGCATTAATCTAAATGGTTGTGCGTAGCCAGACTCCAAAGCCTTTATGCTGAATACGAATATACAAGGTCTGAACCGAAACTGTAGCCGTGTGTGAGAGGGAACATTAACAGTCTTACCCCTCAGAGATCTACTCTAAATGCTTAATGATAGATTAAAGGTTTTCAGTTTCTCGCTGCTTTTCATTAAATTATATTTCTCCATATTCATATCTCACATTGCAGCAGTGCTGCCAGTCGTACAGTTTTTGTAATTAGTTTCACTCCTTGGTGTGATCGTGTTGTTCCGTCCATTGTAAAGCACGTTTTTGTATTTTCTTTCTTTACAGCTACACATTTGACACAAAGCGTTGGTTTGACTCTTTATATATCTTTTACAAGTTATTTACATCAGCAGCTGATTAGCTTAGTGGGATGAGCAAAATGAAACAAGGCAATTAACAGGAAATGATCGATGAAAGACAAAGGCAGCACAGCAACGTGATAACAAGGTTCATAAACAGTCTCTTAAAGCAGCTTCTGATTAAACTCAAACACTTCTTGTGGTCTTTGTATTAACAACAAAGGACTGAATGTTATTACTGTACAACGTACTGCTCAGACAATGCGAGCGATCAATAAGCAGAATGTGTTTTGGGTTTTGTGTCCTTTCAAGATTTTTTAAAAATTCCTTAAAGAAAACTTGTCAACCCAGATCCACATATTTGTTCTGCTCTTTCATATACAAATGAAGCTCTGGAGGTTTTTTGTGTGTTACCTGGATACGACGAGGGGTAAAATTAACATCTTCAACATCCTCATTAGCAGCTCTCCAGGAAACTGGAAGTATTTCACCTCCTGGAAAAAACACAGACAGACAGGATTTCATTTAGCGTGATGGTCTTTGACTGTTGGTCTGACTTACTAACTGCATAATCTGTTCTCAGATATTCTCAGTACATGACCTCTCCATGACTTCAACATGCCACAACTAAAGACCAGCTATGTTCAATTGAATTTGCCAGAAGTTTTCCCCTTACTGTACATATAAAAAGCAAATGGCCTTGTTGAACAAATGTTAAACTTGCTGAAAGCGTTCATTTCCTGCTTGACAATGGTGCACTTCAAAGTCTGTAGCTTCTGAAATCATGAAAAGTGATCACAGTTCATCACAGGCCCACAACAGCCCTGTTTCTTTGTTTGTACTTCCTCGTTGTTACCTAGCAAGGTCAAGAGATGTTTACATGACTGCTTGTATACTGAAGGCGGCTTTGTGTTATTGTTATGCAGTACGAGCGTAGTTGTACAGAATCATCATAAACGTAAGTATAGAAAGAGTAGAAATCTGGTGATAAGGAAACTGAATCCGTGTCCTGTGCTACATAAAACAGATCCAGGTCCAGGATTTACATAACAGAAAAAAGTTTAAATCTCTAGGAAGAACAGTTGAGGTTTGGTGGAACCTTCTTCACAAGCATCACTCAGGTGTTTGGATTCATCAGCTGATGAGCCTCAACGTTTATTTTCCAGCCTGCACACAGATTGTAACACATCCTGTAGCATTAGAGACGCCTGCTCGTTTTAAGCTTAATAATATATGGCTGCTTCACCTGGTCTCCACCACCAGAGGTTTAGGAGTAAATGAAAAGCTAATGAGTGGACCCTACGTTTGCTGTTAGTGAGAAACAATTAACCAAATACATGGTGCTGGTTGCTGTTGACATGGCGTGAAGAGGAAAGCAGGTGGGTGAACACAACAGAGAGGAAAAGCTGGGAGTGGAAACGTGAACTGTAAGTACATCCACATCTGTGGGAGGATGGAGCAATAAAAGCTTTTTGTTAGTGGTTCTGGGGGAAGGAAGCTTTTAGTCATTTGTGCGCTCGTGTTTTCGCGTGTCAGCCAGTGAACGCAGCGTTCACGGTGTGCGTGAGTTTGTGTTGCATGTGCGCAGAGGAACCAGCACAGCTGTCGAGTCCTGGCATCTGCCTCCGTGGAACACGCTGGCCTCTGATCTGCTAGACATGTGGCGCACACACAAATGCAAATACACGCGCTCGCGTTCATTACTCCTGACTTTACAGTCATTTAGAGCCACTTCCCGGACATTTATACCAGCACGGATCAAACACTTGCTGCTAAAGTGCAGCATTATGCTCATTGTTTCTCAGGCTTAGTAACAGTCAGCTCCTCATCCACTTGCAGATATTTGTGCTGGCAGAGTTAAATAGAGCTAAAGAGCTAAAGACATCACACTGTGTTGTTGTTATTGCTTAGTTAGTGTAGAATAAGACACGTGCAAATACACGACGCCGCTCTCACACGCATGTCTACACGCATAATTTAAATCCCTGTCGGTTCGACAGATGTTCGGTTGTAAACGTACCAACAACAGTTCATATTACGGTAGAGTAGAGGAGTTTAGCTCGACATTTATGATCGAACCATGGAAAGCTCCCCAAGGACAACACGCTTTATGATTTGCGTGTTTAATCGCACAGACACACAAGTCTTTCTCCCAAGTGACTGAGCAAAGTTGAAAGTTAGTTAATTATGAATAGAAGTGCACAGACGGAGCCATTACATCTCTGTGTCTCACTGAGGTTTAGTGGCAAGTGAACAAAATAAATGCTCACATGACGCAAGTGACGACATGTGTAGTTAAATTGTCTAGTTCTGTTTACGGGATCTGTCTTGGGTGCTTCCTTTTGACCTTTTCACCTCAGGGGCAGGATGTTTTGGGACAGTTGACCTGCGTTTCTGCTAATACTGTCCTGTGTGGAGGAAAACTCTCCCTGTGAGGCTGAGCGTGGCCAGATTGTCAAGCTTGTTTACGACGGCGCCAGTTTACGAGCTTCGATTGGTTGATTCTCCAGACCAGTCGCTTTAGTACTGAGTCACCAGCACCAGACTGATCATTGTGTTTTGCCACCAAACTCCAAAGCGATTCAGCTGTTGGCAACACATGTCCCCTCAAACATGCAACACGTCGCACAACTTCAGGTTAAACTTGTTTTCTAATAATTTCCATTAGTCTCAGGATCAAGTGTTGGTCCACGTTCTGTTCTGTTCTCATTTGTGGGTTATTGAAGAACATGGATAACATATTCGCTCTTTTGCTGCCTCTGCGAGTGATTGACACCTAATCTCCCCACTGGCAATCCCTCCCCACCGATGCACCATCACACAATCTATCTCAAAGGCTACAAGCAATCTGAGTGGCTGGTGAAATGCGATTTCCTTGCTATGATTTCTTTTGCTGTTACAATGTTCTGGCCTCTGCAGACAAGTTGCCTATTGGATGAGTCTGAACTATTCTAACACTGACTCAACCGCTCTCGTGTTGAGGGGTTTTCTTATTCTTTATCAGCCGAGTGAGGTTCTCAGCTCTGTCCTCGTCACACACGTCTGCAACCAGCCACTAAGCTGAAATTGAACTGCCATCAGTCCTTCCTTCATTCCACCCGTTGCTTTAGTGATGGTGATATTTTAGTGTTAGGTGGGTCCCTGGATGTTTTAATTAGTGTCAGTGTACAGTGAGTTCCTCCTTGTTACATTGGTTGGATGAAAGTGTGTGTTAGACCTGTAGCGGTTTTATTAAAGCCTTGGAGGTGAAGTGGTTCAGTGAGTCATATGTGTTTGCATGTGCAACTGTGAAGATCTGGCAGCGTAGCACACGGAGTGGAGGAAAAGCAGCAGGTTCAGGGAAGCTGGTAATCTTGTATATTAGGACTTGTGGCGTCTGACCCTATCTCAGCATTCACCAGGGAAACAGGGGGGGGGCAGTTAGACGCGTGGAGAAATGGAGCAGGGGGAGGGGGGGCATCATTTGGACACGTGGGTGAGGAGGTGAGTAGTATATGGGGGGGTCACAATCAGCACCAGGTGTTCGAACCGACTAACCTGCTCAGAGAGCTGCTTGCCTCTGAGGAAGAAGCCCAGCAGGCAGCCAATGACTACGGCCAGCACAGACAGGATGAGCAGGCCGTTCTGCTTGCAGACATTCTTCACCCGCCCCCACACTTCATCCAGAGCCACCGCCATCCTCCACCGCCTCCTCCTCCTCCTGTCGCTTGTCCTGGTCCTGACTGCAACTTCGCAAGAGCCCTCAGAGTAAACCACCAGAGCAGCCCACCCGCTTCCGACTACTCAGCCATACAGGGCTGGCAGCCAGCACCACCGCTGGAGGAAGCAGCAGACTGTAAATGCTGGTGGCAGGTGGAGCGAGACAGAGGGACGCAGGCTGGAGAAGGAAAAGGTGCGATTGTGTGACAAGAAACCACCAAGAGAGGAGAAGATAAAAAGAAAAAGAATACGTGAAAAGTAAAGTTAAGAGGTACTCCTCAGGAGGTGAAGCGCTTCAGGAGTCTCTGCGCGCTGCCTCCGAGCTGCGTCCCGGGTTATTCCACATGAGACTAAGAGCATCACGCAGACGCTCTGTCTCTGTCCGTCTGCGTCCGTCTCTCTCTGTCAGTCACTTCGTGCTCGGCCTGCCCCCGCCAACGCAAACGTTGCTCCTGGTGGCCAACAGGGGGCTCTGCGACAGCTGGTGGTATTGTCATCAGGGTTAATACTACGATCCTATTAGGCCGCGCTGCACGGCTCAGATCTAGGGCTGGATTAGAGAGCTCTCTGAACAATTGGACAGTGGATTGTTCCAGGCCATTTAAAACAGAGAAAAAAAAGAGAAAAAAACAACAACAAGACAAAAACAACACTGACATGAGGTAAATAACCATAGAGGAATAAACACGGGCTGTTGCCCTCAGATGATTTCTCTCCAGTCACTCTTCATCTTCATATACTGTATTAACAGCTTTCACATAATGGATGATATTACTCTAATTGTAATCCCAGATGCCACATCTGCTGCGAGGCTGCTGCGTAATCCCTGACCGAGCTCTGGGGGGACGTCACGGGACGGGGATGCTGGGGGGGGCCCTGCATGCAGACGCTGCTGCAGGCTGAACTGCCTTTTCTAAAGTGGTCACTTTAAAGCCAGCGGGTGTTTTAGTCATAGATCAGGAAAAGGCGACGGAACAAACTGCTCACAGCTCCTCATCCTGTGGAAAACTGAGCCACCATAGCAGTTGTCACAGCAGTGACTGTGTTAAAGTGCCATGGACATCTCATCTAAAAATATAACGCATTTGAAGTATATATATATATATATATATATATATATATATATATATATATAATGCATTTGAAGTATATATATATATTCTCACTGTGAATCTTTCTAATGCAGACATTTCTTTCTGAAACCAGGTTTTGAATAAATTGCTCTACAAGCATTCCTATAACACATCAGCTGGAGCGCTGACACGTGAAAAAATCAGTTTTACATGACATCTGGCACTCAGAGACGTCATTAGGAAGTAAACCGATCCACTGTCTCCAGGTATCCACACGTCTGCTTGCAGCATGCATAACGGCACAGCGCAGACAGAAATAACAACAATTAGTTTGTACTGGAGGAGGCTGTTTTGCATGGTTGCTGTGGAGCACGGGGCGGTCAGCATTATCCCACGTGTGGGAGAGAGGAGAGATGAATGGGAGGAGAGGCAGCGGTGGAGCGTCATGTCTCTGCTCCCTCTCTTATTAATGGAGAAGCGATGAAAGGACAGAACACACTGCATTTAACCTGTGCGCGTTACATGTTCACACATTTCTGATGTGTGTGTGTGTTTACCATTCTGCATCTGTAGCGTGTCTTTGGGAATATGGTCGACAAGCAGGTATGTGTTCCACGTCTATGTCGCGCCACAGTCCTCCACCAGTGTCACATAATCCCCTTTCTTCTGCCATTTTCCCCTGTTTCTGGATTGGACTGGCAGAGATAATCTGGGATTACAGCAGGCAGTCAGGCCTGGTGTGCTCCTCATTCATTTCCACGGGGCAGACGTGTTCGACATCCTCAGGTCATGTGTACGTCAGCATATTCCACCACATATCACCAAGGGCAGACATCAGCAGACCGTGCAGGTTGATGTGGAGCTGCCGAGTCGATCGCCATTAAACTAAATGAAGCGAGTGCTGACAAGACGACTCATTGACACGTTTGATTGACAGGCAAGAGATGGAGATGAAATCACCAACTGATCTGCAGCTGTTTTATATCTAGATTACACTGACGTAGCAGACTGCATGATGGAAAACACTGTCTGTGTGTGGCAGGACACATTCTTCTCTTTGACTAACTGCTCTACCGTGTGTTTGGCTCATAAATTCAGCGGCTAAACTGTGTCCATTTCAATCACAGACGTCGCTTTTGTCAACCTCTAGAATTTATGTCACGCACTTCCATGTAGTTCAGCAGCTCTGTGTCAGCCGTTAAGATGAGCACGGGCGAAGTGCAATGAGCACAACTGGATCGGGCTGGTGTTTGTGTAGAAGGACGGCATTAAGTGATTGTGTTGGTTACTGGGTACATCCTAAAAATCCAATAAACCTCCATGTTCCAGACAATCAGCGCTTTGGAGAACAGGGGATCTTTATAGATTCCCAGCTGAGCACGATTGTTTGTCTAACCAAACATCTTTTCTTCAATATTCATTGAGTCAGTAATTTCCTTTTTATTATTATATATTTCATTCGTTGTGGTATTTGAAAATGACATATTTCACATTCCGGCCCCTCACTGATCTTCCGGCAGAGTGGTCTCATTAAAAATCTTCATGTGTATCTTACATATTTTATAATGATCGGCTGATCTTTACTTACGTTTTATGTTTACATTACAAATGTGTAGCTTTAAATCTGTGCCAGTCGAGATTTGTGTATAGGATGAAACTATATCTCATGTGAAAACCTTTGTTGTAGGGACAGTGTTGTTGTAGTTTAGCACAATATAAATAAAACATTTTTGAGTTTAAATTTAGTTTGAGCTCAGTGGTTTTTTTAGGATGCACAAATGTTTTGGTTCTCTCTGAGAGCTCTTATCAACCTTGTTTCAACCTGCTGGAAGCTGTTTTGCTCTGGAAATGAAAGGAGAGAGTCCACTATTTCCAGCACCAAATGACAACAAGGCGACTTCATTAGGGATTAGCACCTCGCCACAGCTGTCAGACTTTATAAAACAGAGATAAAGCAGAGGCCAGTACCACAGTCTTCACACATTGCTGTGTCTGCGAGGCTTAATTTGGGTTTAACGTGCACGGTGGCGCTTCGTTAATGGAGCTTTTTAGTTGGCAGATGGGAAGTGAAAACACACAAGTACAAACCAACTAATGCACCATGTTAAATATCTGCTACATGTTTTCATCCTTCAGCCTTACATCGCTCTGAGTGATTTTGAAGTGTTTTTTTGTTTTACTGTGGCTTTAGATTTTAGAAAGTGATTGGTGAGAACTTTAATATAAGAAAAGGATCAATGATGAGTTTTCTCATGTGGTTCAGTAATGATCGGTTTCGTGTGCACATTGCATATATTGACGTCATCAATAAAAGAGAAAGGAGAAAATAAAACACTGAGTGCTAATGGAAACACTGGCTCAGCTTACTCAAGACAAACACGGAGGTGTTTGGTGCATGTAAACAGACTCATACAAAAAAAAGGTTTATTCATTCTGAGAGTCCTAATTGACGCTCTTGTCATTCAGGCCCAACTCGTCACACTGTGAAGTGTTGAGGCCTGTATAACATATAAGTACAAAGCGTCTTTCTACGCTTTCTCTTCACTTTAAACTCTAATGAAAAATAGCCCATAATAATCAAAAGAAATATCATCCAAGTAACAATGTCTGGATTTAGAACATTTATTAAGAAGATGACTGGAAGAGTCAAGCTCAGACTCTCTGGATCTGTCGGGTCGCGACTCACATTGTCTACTGCAGCGTCATGGACCCTGTCAGCGTCCTGCTATTGCTGCTATGCAGAGTTGTACCTTGTGTGTGAACAACAAAACTGCAACGTAGTTAGAGCCGAAGTGACACAACGGACGAGTGTTAGTGAGGCTGTGAAGGTGCAGGGTTGTGTTTAAGCGTGAATAGACTCAGTGTGGTCCTCTGGGCTTTATTAGGATCTCTGCGTTTTGCTGGATCCTGTCACTTTCTGCTGTGACCCTGGCCACGCCCGTCGTGACGTCATCTCCTGGTTTTCCTCCGCTGCTACCACATAATCATAACCACATAGACGTGTTGAGTCGCTCCTCGTCAGTTTGCTGATCAGTTACCTTGTCAGTTCCTTTGCTGATAGTCTCAAACTCTTGGCAGCGCTGTTTTTGCATCTCTGGAAATACACAAGTTGTTTCATTATTAGCTGACACGACTGGCAACAACAGCACATGAAGTCCCACAACTCTGTCCGAGTCTGAATTTGTTATTTGAATGCAGGCAGGGGTTCACTGCGTAAAAAGCTGTGGGACAGTGGCTGAGCTGATATTTTGCGGGTGTAGCAGTGAAGGAGGCGACAATAAAAGAGTGACAACAGCTGCATGAGTCCATTAGTGCATTCAGTCATGTTTGATGCATCCAATAATGACCTGCTGACTTGCTGTGACCTGCCTTGTCCACTGTCGTCAGGATGACTCAGCATCGAATACACACTAATACAGTAGGTGTCATTTATGGCACTTAGACCCACTGGTGTATTTTGCTGACTGTCAGTGTCAGTTCCACACATTTAAACGCATCACTTTGCTATTAACCAGCTCAAACGAAATGAACACACATACTGTTGACTCATGGTGCACGTTGAGCGAGTTACGCATGCTGCGCGTAAAAGGATACGAAGAGAGAGACTGTGTGTGAGAGAGAGGGAGAGAGAGAGAGAGAGGGAGCGAGAGGGAGAGAGAGAGAGAGAGAGATCCAGTTTTCTTGGGGCACAAAGTTTTTCACCTCCGTCTGTGTCTTCACTCACCAGGAGGCTCTCGGCTGATGGGGCGCCGCACGTCGCCGCTGGTATAACGCAGGGCGCACGGCTCTGGCGATGCTGGGCTCCCCCTCGTCCCGCTAATCCGCGGATCACAAGTGTTTTGTCTTCGCTTCAATCTTTCCCGGCTGCAGCATGAGCGTGAGATGCAGCAGCTACTACAGCGCTGACGGGGCGTTCGTGGACGCGTTCTCCTGCCCCAAACCGGGAAACTCGGCGGCCGCTGTCTTCTGTTGCGGATTCAACGATGTTAAATATTGCTGCGATGATCCCAACAGTTTCTTCCCGTATGATTACCGATACATGTGGTGGCTGAGGTAAGAGCACATGAGATGCGTAAGTACTGCGCAGCTCCAACAGAATAACTTGTTTACTTTGGTCTTTGTACTATGCAGAAATGAAGGAGGCAGCACCTGCTCCACGCGCACGTGCTTTTATTATTTCTTAGTAATATGCATTAAAAAAAAGCTTTTAAATGACATTTACTTCAGCTGCTTGACAACTTTTTTTCCATCCCACGTTTTTAGATGAGCTGTTTTCTAAATGTCATGATTGGTTTGCGAAGGTTTCTTCATGCCTTTGATGACGGAATCCTGGGTTCAGCTAAGCCACAGTCAGGTTAAGTGGAGACTAGGAGGCGAATGCTTTTATCTGCAGCACAGTGTGTGTGAAGGGTAGGGTCTCAGTCTCCTGCAGCCCCGTGAGAAGGAAACATAGTAGACAGATGTCCGCCTCTATTTCACTTTCTCATCTCACTGGTCACATCATCATCCTGCCTCTCGTTCATCCTTATCTTGTTCCCTTTCCTCTCTTGTCTCCTCCTCTCCTCTCAGTATCGGCGCTCTGGTTGGTCTGTCCATTGCAGCAGTGGTCCTTCTTGCCTTCCTCATCACGGTATGTGTCCTCTGCTACCTCTTCATCGCCACCAAACCCAGTCGTCTTGACAACGGCCTGCCCCTCAGAGCACCAGGTTGGTACAGTAAATTTAGGCGCTGTTACTGTATTAACGCATGAGCGTGGGAACGCATTTAGCTGATTTTCTCTTTACAACCTTCGGCGAGCAGTGCTGTGTGCACAAAATAGATGGTGCTGGATTTGGTGTAACTGGCTATTTACTCTTCAGCAGGAGAATCCAGCGATGCATGCAGCCAGGTGGCTTCAACCTGTGCTGCCGGTCCGCAGGGGTTTAGAAAACACTTTGTGAGCAGGAAGCTGGACTGTGATAACCAGCGGGCAGACCCTGAGCGCCTGTTCCAGAGGTGCTTCACAGCTACAGTCGCCGGTGTGCAAGTAGAAAGTCCTTTATAGGCTGCTGAGAGACTTGCTTATGAGTAAACCAGCAGCCCAGAGATCGACAGAACCACTGTATGAAGAACACTGTGACGCCCGCGACACAGCTACACGAGAGCATCTCGTGAAGTTGCCTTGATGTTTTGTTTCACCAAATTTCTTGCCTCCTCTGATGACAATGTTACGGCATCAAGCAACAATAATTTGCCGAAATGAATAAAAATGAATTATCGCCAGTCCTCTTGGAAGATAATGAATTGAATGAACTGACCTTCAGCTACGTTTTTAATTGAACGCTGCAAAATTTAAACTGACTATGAATTTACAGTCATAATGAACCCAAGTTCTTAATTGTATGGTTTAAATTTGCCTCAATAGGCAAAGCAGAGGTGCTGAATGCACTTCCACTTACCAGTGGAAGTGCATACAGTAAAACACGATGCACTGTGTGGCTGTAGCAGAAACAGGAAAGCTGACAATTACAGATGAAGAAAAATATCTCCTTTCACTCAAAAAGTCCCACTGAACCCAAGCACAAGCACCTTTGGCTGCAGTATGCAAAGTCCCATAAAGAGGGATTCTGTCCTGTGGAGTCGTGTGGATTTTAACCAGAACACCCTGCCTGCAATGATGCCTTCGAAATGGACTCATTCAACGCTGCCTGCAAGGATGAACAATGACCGCAGCTTGGCTTCATAAAATCCTGGATGATTCCACAGTCCCTGACTTGAAGCCCACGGAAAAATCTCAAGTATTGTAGCACACACTAGCCACTGCCTTTAGAAATGGACCGGTTTCAAATACTGGTGTCTGGCTATGCATCGGTTTTGCATCAAAGGATGCGTCATCGGGTCCTGAAGACAACAGAAAGGAACTGAACATGTTTGAAAGTTGCATTATGTGTTTATGTAGAGGCACAATGTATTAAACACGCTGCTTAAATAGTTTACGTTTAGTATAACCTTTTGATTGGCAGATGATTTTGTGGGTACGGCTTATTTGCAACACCACTCCCTCTGTCCCTCAGCAGGACAAAACCCAAGAAACCTCAAGCAGAGCAACCGAAGAGGAGTCTCTCTTGCATGACACAGATGTTCAGCAGACTGAAACTGATCCATCCAAAAACTACTGTAACAGCAGAGGAAACAAAGGAAGAAACAAACAGGAGAATGGGCAAACGGCAAACGCAACCATAGTGGAGAGATGGTCCAGCACAAGGATCCTGAGGGTAAAGGAGGACGGTGATGAGAGAGAGTCTGAGCTGGGAGTTTGGATGCTTGTGTGCTTGAAGGCAGCAGAAGACAACAGAAAGGGAACGTGGTTAAAAAATCCCTGAGTCAGCAGAGACAGGAGTAGAGGTTTAATGTAAGGTTCAAAGCAATCAGAACAGCTATGAAAGAGTCTGTTTAAGATTCAGAAACACCTTGAAGCTCGGTCTGACTCTGACTGAATGAATAAATATTTTAAACTGCGATGTCAGACCCTTAACTTAGCGCCTTGCAGAAACCCTTCTGGCAGCAATTACAGCTTTGAATCTAACTAAAAGTAAAGTTTTCTGTGGGTGTTCACTCATACTTTACGCACGTGAACCTAGAGTTGTGTACGTGTGAGGTACAGGACACACGTGGCAGCGCTACAGGGGGCATAGCTCAAATCCAGGTTGGATGTTTCACCTGCGCAGACGCTGGAGATGGAACAAAGCGTCGGACACTCTGGACGCCAGCCTGTTGAGTCACTTCTGCCTTCTACTCAGGGACTGAGGTGTTTGGCGCAGTGTGCTGGGACTGTCCTCACCAGGAGAAAGCATTAGTTTGAGTGCTTTAAACTATTTGTGTAGACGACGCTGTGACGAGCTGACGCCTTGGCTATTTCTTGCGAAAATCCATTTGAGGGACTGTATAATGCCGTGGTTGCGCTGAGTCTTCGGTGCTCTTTTGAAAAACCCTACAGACATGATCTGTGTCTGTGAGGACGTAACGTGTGCATGAGTGCAGCCTTGTGATTCACTGCTTTGTGTAACATGAGGTGAAGTCAGGGTCAGTGATCTTACGGTTTGTAGACACATTATTTGGTTTGAGTGACTTTATGTAGACTCCTCACATGTTTTGTAAGAATGTGTCTGGTATTGAAGGAGATTATTGTAGTTTAGTGTGAGGTTCAACAGCCCAGTTTATCTATGGAACAGGTAAAGGATTTTACTTACTTATCCTACTAATTGCTAAGTAAGTATTTGACAAAGTGTGTCTTTGTGAGGATATTTGGTTTCTTATTCAAGAATCCAGTGAGTCTAGTACTGCACTGCTGATTATTACACCAACGTTTCTAATGGGCCTCTGTACAAATGAAACCTTTTTGTATTACAGTCACCTTCCCATACGTGACCCAGCCCTGGATGACACCAAGCTTTAATCCCCTCTGCTCGTTCTTAAAGTGGCCTTGATTTGTAACTCAGACTAGTAACTTGTATTGTACCTATGAATGAATGCAACCTGTTCATCTTTGTTCAAATGTGCTGCCAAATTTCAGCTTTAATGTAAAACAGAAAAGACCTCATCAATGTCAACCACAGTATCACTCGCCAAATTTATTTAAGGGTTTCTACTCATGCACATGCTCAGTTTGTTGTTTGTAAATGTTGTCACGTGGGTTTGTGGTGTATTCTGGAGCCATGTACATTAAAAATACGCACAAATGCTCTTGTTGTCAGTTTGTTTTCCAGAAACTGAAAGAACGTTGGTAAAGTCTGAGCATCAGTTCAGATGTTTCACTGCTTTCACTGATGGGTCATCTTTTAGCACAAACCTATTTTCAGTGTCATGATCCACTGTGACTCCACCAGAGGCAGCTTTGATCATGAAACTTTTTCTCTCTCTTTGCCTTAGCGTTTATGCCTCTATGCAGGTTTTTAAAGACTAAGTTATATGTGTCATAATGAATCTGTTGAGGATGTGAATCCAGGCAAAAGAATATCTGCAATGCTTTTATAGATCATTCTTGGAATATGTGTAAAACGATCTAATTATCATCCCCCGCTGGAAGACAGGTCCATGTTAGAAGAAGACGCACTGGTTCCAAACACATCATCTGTCCAGCAAAGCACTTTTTGAGCCTTTGGGATTTTTATGGTGGCTGTTATTTGTCATTTTTTATGTGTGTCGTGTTATTGAGTTACTGCTCGTTCAGGACACAGCGAGGGCATCCATGCGGTTGCTGGATTATACTGAGGTATTGTTGTTCACAGTTTCTGAAAACGACATCTTGCTTTAAATCATATTCTTTTCTTCTTTACGCTGCTCATCCTCCAAACTCACTCACACACATCTAACATCTAACATGCGAACCAAACAGTTAAAGTCCAATAATCTACAATTTCAGGATGAGGATGCTGAAGAAACTATACTCATCATCATCATATTCCACTTTTCACACCCTGACCCTGAATATACATCAAAAACTGTGAAGAAGCAACAATATCTACCGTATTTGTTATATGTGAGTGGAATTTACACTTTAAGCTGAATTAGGAGGAAGCAATCGGTCCAGGCCTCCTCGGGTGTGTGGTGACACATAAAAACCTCTTTTATAATCCTTATACTGTAGCTCACACTTCCTGTCTTCTTCCCTGTTGCTGCTGATTACTATGCACAGAAACCTACCCTTTACCCTGTACATGCAGCTATGTTACTTTCCCCTCAGGCAGAGTGGTCATGGTCGATTGTGTGTCCATTATAAAAGAGGTCAGCCTGCCTTCCTTTCACCACCTGATGACTAATTGCATATGAATATAAAGGAGAGAAGGTTCCACCAACGTGAAGCTATTTCTCTCAAGGATCTTCAATCAAAACCCTAAAACTAACGAATGGTTTTCAATCCCCACATGAAGCATCTTACATTTAATTACATACTCTCTCTGTTGCATTCAACACAGCTGACACTTTCATTATTTATTTATTTCTACCCGACTACAATTACATTTAAATGTAATCACTCTGGCACATTCACAGAAACACAGACAGTTTTAGTCAGACTGGTACCTTTGCACGTATTAGATGTTTTAAGGAAACTGCCTCAGACATTTTAGATCAAATCGATTTCATTGTTACCTGGAATCGCATCCACTGACAACACAACAATGGCTTCATTATTAAATATCTTGAGCTTCACGGAAATATTCAAAATGCGTAAAATACCACTGATGTTTGTGCTTGTGGTTAAAAAGGTGAGTAATTACTGATGGGAGATCAATGGCAAACCTATTACAGTTACTCAATAACTTCAGTCTTATGGGCAGGGCGCAGTGAGGCTGCTTTAATTGCACACCACGCAACCTTTGCCCAGCAGGTCTGTCCATGTGTCAGTAGCCGGAAGCAAGACACAATAAACAGCTGGAGTTTCAGGCCAAGCAGACAAACACCTGCTCGATCAACTATTCATTATTCACCAGGTAAATCACTTCAAGGTTTTTTTTTCGTTTGTTTATTGTAGAAGTGAACACTTTTGATGCTAGAGGTTGTTGACAAATGTAGCACGATACTGGATACAAGCGTGAGGTTGTCATGTGACTGAAATGGCGCGTGCACACACACACACACACACACACACACACACACACACACACACACACAGATTTCACAGCCATACTGGACACAGAATGAAGAGAATTGAGGCCTATAATCTTAGCAGAATCTTTTAATGCGTATTATGTTTTATGTTACATATGTTACACATCATGCATGACACAGACGTAGTATCACATTCAGAGTCATGCGACGCACATGGGCAATGTTAACTGGATTTAACTGCAAGTTCTTATGTTCTTATGACCACGACTGCCAAGCTCTGCTCTGGAGAAGATTAGGTTTATCAAACTGTATCAAATCAAGCCGTGTTTATGCTAAATGTACAGAAGCTAAAGGAAGTTGTCCACCAGTCAGTGTCTGTGTGTGTGTGTGTGTGTGTGTGTGAAAACATGTTTCCAAAAAATTCAAGTTCAATTCAACCAAACTGATCAAATCCCAACACGATGTATGTCTATAGATAGATAACGTGAACCTTTTTCGTTCGTTTGTTAAAATCATGAGTCACGGAATAATAATTGACTGGCCACAAAATGAGGCATAAAGCACACAGTGGTGAACGCAGGCCGTGTCTCAGAATGTCTCATCATCCATGAATCATGGGTTCATACGTTCTTACATATCTGTATGTATAAACAACATTGGTTGGGAAAACTAAAACTATTTCTAAGTGGTGATATAAAAAGAGGTCAGAGAAATAATTACAGTTTCTGTTCAACCTCAGGTTTTCAAATCAAGTGGGTGTTTTCTGTAGCGGCAACATTTTAAGAGCTGTTTCCTTGAAAAACTGCATCTGACAGATAATAACTCAAGAAGAAATGTCTTGTGTTTTATTATTCAGAGTAAATGTAATCAGTAAAGATTGTATCTTCTCAGGTTTTCTTCACAGGCAGAGATGAGTTGGTGGAGCTGCAGGCTCTTTGGGGCATTGGTTCTTTGTGCAGCATTTGTTAGAGAAGTGATCCCGGCTGTCATGAGTGGAGGGCAGCACAAAGCCTCTCAGAGACACCTGCTTATGGATGACGAACGTGGCGCCACTAACAGCACTACAATAGGAAGTGAGTGGCAAAAACACTGTGTAACATGGTGGCTTTTTACTACTACTAGCGCTGGAACCTTGACCTGTACAGTTCAGTACAAGAACCACTTCAGAGGCTCTAACGATGACATCTCCCTCTAGTTACATCGTTTCTTGTTCTTTCCAGGGACCACTAACGTAGATGACAGCTCAAAGTCACTGGAGTGGTCCTATCTGGCTGCAGGACTGGGGACAGTGCTCAGCATCTCCCTCCTCATTGTGATGATGGTCAAGTTTCGCCTCTTCCACCGCTTCTTGGCCAGCTACAGACACTCGCTGCTCCAAGAGACTGACGGGGTCAGCCAGTACGGCCAAGACGAGGTGCCCTTCCCCAGCAGCGTGTCTGGTAGGATGGGTGTGGACAGAGGGACGGCCAGTGGGATGGAGGACGACGACGACGGCTTCATAGAGGATAACTATATCCAGACAGGTGAAAAAGAGAGGGCAGAGAGAGAAAGAGAGCAGGAGGAGGAGGAGGACAGCGACGAGGATCTGCAGTTTTCTATAGCTTGATCAAATCAGGGAAGGCTTCAAGACAACTACCCCAGACAAAGGCTCTAGGAGAGATCTTAGTGGACAGTTTAAAGCAGGATCTGTTTTCAGCCCACAATCACAGCTTTGAATGATTCTTTTCAGAACACCATTAGAAATTTGTTACACAGCAGCATGATGAGAAGGAAAGAAAGCTGCAAAAGTACGGTAGCTTCTTCTTTTACAATGTTCGCGACTTTAATGCAGACGCTTAAATCCCAAGCATCCATTTGTTTTGATGTCAGAACCACACTCTGAGGTGAAACCTGACCTTGGTGGGATGTGACGTACCTGGGAAACTGCTGCAAGTGCAGGGCTGTGTGAAAAATATGAAAACTGCATGAGCAGAAACACCACGTTTGTGGTGTTAAACACAAATTATTGCACAATTTACACCTTTGCCTTCATATATGTACCTGTTGCTGCCAGATAATCCTAGTTTTTTTCTGCTATACTTTGTTTAACTGTACATCTGTAAGTTAACTGCGATAAATATTGTTCATTACCTGAAATAAGACAGAGCAGAGTCTTTACACTAATAGTTCAGTGTTGGCTGTGAATCAGAAACAATTTGACACTATTAATGCTTTAATGTACTTACAGTGTATCATAAATTGAAACTCCATTTTCTTTTATTCCTTCAAATCATCATTTTTGTGTGTGTCATTTGTGAATCTTACAGAAGAAACACATGGTGCGAAGTCAGGTTTTGGTGTTGGCTGTGTTTCCTTTCAACCACTCTTCAAACAGGGAAATGAGATTCTCACATCGCTGAGTGATTGTTAAAAGAACTGAATGATGAGCTTGGTGTTCTCAGATCAGGCTGGTCCTGCTGGAGGAGGCCTCTCTTCTGGCCTGGCCCATCTGTCTGTCTGAGACACTGAAGACCCAGGCAGCTTGGCTCCCCAGCCTCCTCCTCGCTCGGTTCATTCTCATCACCGTTCTTCGTCTCTGCTCCCTTCTTCGCCTAAGGTAGACGAGCACGGCGTAGGCCACGACGGCCAGAGCCATGCCTGCCCCGGCAGCCATGAGCACCAGGCCGAAGCCCAGCATCTCCCTGCTGTCGTGACCCCTGGTGCTCATTGTGGCCACGCAGAGAAGCGCCGTCCCACACAGCATCACGGCCAGCCCCACGGCCAGGATCAGCGCCGGGTCTGCCTTCCCTCCGCTTTTCAGCTGGTCGATGCGATGCCGGCTGCGCACGCAGTTCATGTCCTGGATGGCGGAGCTGAGGAGCTGCTTGAGCAGAACAGCGAGGGCTAAGAGGCAGAGGGTCGTCCCCACCCAGAGGCGCCACTCCCCAGACAGACTGGTGGTGGTGGAGAGGAGGCCCACGCCACCCAGTCCCAGCCCCACTATGAGTGTCACTGAGGCACAGTAGCACAGCAGGGAGTGCCGTGGCTCCCTGGACCACCACAGCTCTACCTGGTCTTCCAGGACATGCCTCTGCATCGGGGTGGGATTCACGTACAGACTCAGGGGGCGATGCATGGTGTAGTAGAACGTCTGCATCTCCAGCACCGACCTTTTTGATGAACATGATGCAACAGTAAAACACTCAAATATAGCTGTTGATAGATGAATCAGGAAGTAAAGTCCGTTGTTGGCTTTATTGTGAACAAAAACATCACGTCTGACTTATATATTAACTTACTTGGTGTTAAATGAGCATCAGCTGTTGCTGTTTATCCATCTGCATCTTCTCAGGAACCTTAGTCAAACCGCAGTGTAGTTACTGATTCATCCTGCAGCTGTTTGTAGTCGTTTCATGGTGGAGAAGCAATAAATCACCAAAAGTAATCCAGTGGTCAAAATGTCATTAGCTCCGGCTTCTGTAAGGGATCAGATGGTCGGAGTGTGAGAATGAACTCAACCGTAGAGCAGCAGGGATTTCCACCGGGTAACAGTCACTGTAGTAGTGATGCTGATGCTGACATCCTTGTGCTGTTTACGTAGCCCATTCATGTAGCTGCTCAGGATCACCGCTGGGGTCACACGTCCATGTCCTGTGCCAGGCAGATCAGCGGACCCCTGCCTCCCCCTCTCATCACACGGGAACACCGTCCTGTCTGGTAAAGTGGGAAAAAGACGAGTCACAATAGCAGCGTTGGATCACGATCTGGACAGTGATTGGCGACATTGTTCACCGTGCCCTAACACAGACAATGAACACAACGCGTGTGCTGCAGAAGACGGCGGTGGTGTGTGAGGGACTGGGCGGGTGTTGTGTTGCTGTTGTGGAGGGCTGAGTGATGTCAGTGTGTAGTGATAATGGTGTTTCTGTGATCCCAGGGATAGCGTCATTCACACGCCGAGTCCCCCAGACCGGTCCCATTAACGCGGCTGGTCCGTTTCTTCCAATTGACAGCGATATGTGAAGCTCAGGTCACAGGAACCTTGGCCCTTTTCTAAAAACAGGCACAGACAGATGTTACTTTAACACCCACATCAATTCATTCACAGCTTCTTTACTAAGGTTTTACAAATGAACTGTATTGATTTCAGTGGTTGAATTAGTCTTACACCGGGGGAAGCCTAGTGACAGAGCTGGTATTGACTGAAGATGATTATCCCTGGGCATGCACACATAATAAACAGAAACCTCTCTTAAACTGGGAGATACCACAGGGGATGTTTCTTCACCTTCAATGCAGTAAATGTTAATCTTTCCGGTCACTGCTAGTGATGCCTCCGTGCTGAACAGAGAGGACACAATAATTAAAATCAATGATTATATTAAATGGACTGTGAACCAGAAACGCTACATGGTGAAAGACCATAAACAAGAATGATGGTAGGAGAAAGCAGGACAGTTAATCTTCTCAAGGTACGACTGTTTATTTATCTATGTGGTGCTGGATGTTGCAGGCAGCCTGACGGTTTCAGGGCTTGGTCCACACACGTTGACTCGCCTGGTAACAGAGACGCCATCAGCTGTTGAAGTCACCTGCACTTTTCCCGCTCTGAGTAGCTTCCACTGCCTCACACGACGGTTTGTCTGACCCCATTTAAACCCTTAACAGACATGGATGAGTTTAAGAACATTTATGAATTAATTGTGCACCTAAGTGAGCATCATGATTTGCTTCTACATGGTGTTCACACAATTCAACATCTGTTTGATTTGTCACTTTTTCAAAGGCGCTGATGAATCAGCTGACCAGGACACCTGATGGTGGAGCAGGAATAGACATGACACTTTCTCCCCCTAGTGGACTATGCCTCTAAGTGTGATTGAGCCATATTTCAAAAGCGATATATGATTTAAACAAATCTATCATATTCATAAATATCAGGAATAATCACAAAAGAAAGAAAGAAAAAATGAGAACTATAGTCCAAAAACAACATATAGCAAAACGTATAAGGACTTCATTTAAAGTTGATTTAAAGGAGGCAGCCTTTATAAAATATGCAGTGCTTGTATCTGTGCAACATGTCCTTGCAATAAAACCTCAGCAGTGACAGAGGTCACAGCTTATTACAGCGCTTTTCTCCAGGCTGCGGCTTCCAGGCTGTTACTGATGCTCAGCCTGTAGATGGCAGCAGCCTCTAGGTTTGCAAGGTGCAAAAGTGCCAACGAGCAACATGCTGACATTTCTGAAGACATTTTAGCTGAACTGATCGCACAAATGTCAGAACGCAGCGTGGGTTCTTAACCCACTGCCTGTTACAGTCAGGTCTGACAGGCTGGTGGCTGGTTATCTGTCTCCCACATCCCTGGATCAGCCAATCAGATGATTACGGCATCAGTTTTCTTCAACAAGTTGGGGTAAATGGAGAAAGGGAACTTTGAGTAAATGCGACTGACTCGTAACTGAGCCGCGGAGCCTGCGGACGCCAGGTTCTGCAGCTGTGAATGTAGAGCGGAGAAATCAGCCAGTTTGCTTGCTTGTCAGTGTGAGGATGTAGCTGCCAGTGCTTTAGGCCTCCACAAACACAGACAGGCCTTGCTGTTGACTAGACCCTGGCTGAGGTGTAGCTGTGGATCATTCTTAGTTCATTCTACTACGGCCAATCAAATAAACAAACCTTGTTTCTTTCAGTCATTATTCTTGTATATGCATACTTTTCTAACATTTGTGGTTGTTGTCTCTCACTTGCTGACATCAGAATTTCCTGTAGGTAAAAGCAGAGAGTATTATTTTGATATTTTCAGCTGATTGACAATCCGTGTCTTCCCCTCTCTCAGATACACAGCACCGTGCCTGCTGCTTAATCCTCTGTGCTAAGAGCGTTTTCATTTAGCCGTGACTCACTCCTCTCAGATAATTGACTGTAAACTCAATTTAGAGCAGACTATCTCTGATGGGTGAAAATTATATTGAACTAAGAACCTTTCTTGTGCTACATCAGTTAATGTTGTTTACATTTAATCTTGGCGTGAGCAGACCAGATGGGCAGGACCAGTCAAGGCTTAGAGCCATGCAGACATTGTATTTATTGCAACGTTTGTCTTTATCTTGACATTTTTCTGATTGTTTATGTTGAGATGTTTATTTGACCTACTGAAACACATATTAACAATATTCTCACACTGTCTTGCCAGTGTGGCCTAACAGTTTTCATCTATTGTTCCTTGTGCTAGATGTGAACACCTGCCTGCCTGGACGGTTGCTATGCAACCTTGACAACAGGTCCTAGCTACCATGACTTTCTTCTGTGCTGGTATTTTATTGTTGGTGGGAACACGCACGTGTCCCAGTTTCTGCATATTTGCTGTATGATGAAGTTGGGGGATGGATTAAGTTATCCTTTAGCTTATCTCCATTAAAATGACTGATTATGCTGCCGGCAGTGGCCGTGGCCTAGATTTGAAAGACTGGCACGTGAGCTCCAGCTGGGAGCCACAAGACCTTGTAAACACTCCTGGTGCACTTCTGTGCAGACAAGTGTTACCTCATTGCTTAGTAAGAGCAATAACGCTGCAGTTTGGCTAATGAAAGAGATACAAGGAACCTTTTCCTGGTGCCGATGCCTCGAAGAAACTGTACAGCCTGAGGTTCAACGTAGGATTCGCATAATTTGCATATAGATGAGAACCACATCACATTATTGCTCAGGGGGTATATTAATAATGCGGTTGTTGAACAGGATACAGTACAGTTGTGTGCTTGCTGAAGCAGGTGGGGTTTGTAGTTTCTGCCTCACTGACGCCAGGTTTCTTCTTGGATGTGTCAACTGTTTACATTTTGGAGGGTTTAAGAATGTGGAGCCTCTGTGAATCCAGTGCTGCATCCCCTGAGTCGACCTGTAGCTGCTTCCTTATGAAGGATTTCTAAAGCAGTACTCCCACGCGAGCACAAAAACATGACAGGCGCACATAAATTGCTTGACCTACTGATCCCCACCTATCAGCTCCTGCTAGTCCCCACCGCTGGACCACTATTGCCCGTCTGCTGGACTCAGTAATTGATTTACTGGCACTGCAGGTGTTACGGAGACAACACAAGCACCAGTCTCTCTTTCTCACTTTCTATCTCTCCTATACAGCAGTGTTTGCTTACATATACACCGTGTCTCACCCTGCTTTGGTGCTGGAGGTTAATTAGTTCTTCCAATGCGGGGCGTTACTATTCCTTTTTTAAACGAATCACGTCTGAATTTGAACAAGGTGCTGCTGTTTCACGGTGATGCTGCTGCTGCTGTGCTGGCTCTGACTAGGCAGTCACACA
The DNA here is from genome assembly GCA_030770545.1 of Macropodus opercularis. Taxonomy (NCBI): domain Eukaryota; kingdom Metazoa; phylum Chordata; class Actinopteri; order Anabantiformes; family Osphronemidae; genus Macropodus; species Macropodus opercularis. Next base: position 7,715,001 of record CM061105.1, read on the forward strand.
ACGCAGCCGCTGTTAATGAAATTAGAAACACTTGTTTTTCTACACAGACTCCCACAGTCAGCGCCTGGTGGGGCGGCGTTTCACACTGTGAATCCACTGGGGCGAATTATAGTTATGTTGATATTAGGAGTTTGGAGCCTTGGTTTCAGTCGACCTTTGGTCAGGGAACTGTTTATTATAGAAGTGTGTTATACTTTAATGTTGAAGGCAACAAAAATCCCAACTCCGGGCAGCATAGGAATAATACTAAAAACAATTTTGGAGTTGTTTGCTACTTAATTGTAATCGTTTTTCTGTTCTATTCTGATTCATTCTACTCTAACCTGTTCTACTTCCTTCCGTTCGAGCTTGTCCCCGCCCCCTCGTGCTGTCGTCACGCCCCGGGCAGCCAGTGAGGAGCAGGCAGGGGAGGGGAGAGGCGGGGGAGGGAGTTTCACGGCGGAGCAGCGGCGGCGTCGCAGCGCTACAACCGGAGCGGCTGTCGGGCTTTGTTTGTGGATGAGCTCCATCACCTCCAGCAGAAATGTGGACGGATATAAGGACATTGGTCGTTTTTCATGTATTAGCCCTGGGGCTTCATTTGTCCGAAGGTCAGTGTTTATTATCATTATTATAATTTTTACCCCGTGCGTGTGTTTGAGTGTGAGCCCGGCATTGAAACACAAAATACAAACGGTGCTGGTGTGTGTGTGTGTGTGTGTGTGAGGGAGGTGAAAACACTTTGCTGTCTCAGTACAGCTCCAGTGCTGGTGCTTTGTTTGCTTTTAAATGTGGAAGATCTCCCGGGGTGGGTGGATGCGGGCTCGGGATTGAGGGAAGCGTCTGCGCGTCTGTCATGTGTTCCGAACCGCATCAGCGGCAGCGGCTGTAGTAGCCCGGACGCAATCTTTGTCTACACCAACCGGAGGACGGTGTCCAGCAGCCGCAGGCCCTCCTTTGCTGCCGGGGGCCGTCGTTCCCGGAGCCGCTGTTAATCTACGAACTAGATCAATAAGTGAAAGGGAACCACCGAGCAAGACGCGCACGACCGCCTCAGCCAATAGATCCGAATGAGGGCTGAATATCAATTAAGCATTCATTTGCAAACGACAGTTGAAGTGAGCGGTTACTACTTCACTGCTGCTGATTCATCTGAACGCTGACCCCCCCGCCCCCTGTGTGTGTGTGTGTGTGTGTGTGTGTGTGTTTGTGTGTTTGTGTTCTTCTTCTTCTTCTTCTTCTTCTTCTTCTTCTTCTTCTTCTTCTTCTTCCAGCAACGGACGAGTGCGAGGACGGACAGTTTCAGTGCAACAACAAAAGGTGCATACCGACCATCTGGAGGTGCGACGACGACGACGACTGCTCAGACAACAGCGACGAGGAGAACTGTCGTAAGTGCTGAGGTCGGCGGAGGAGACGCGCGGCGACGAGCGTGTTATGCAAATGTCACAGTATGAACCGACGTGAATTATTTAGGGCCAAATCAATCCTGAGAATATTTGACGATTCAACAATAAAGTCTCCCATCATTGGCTATAGAACCAGTGTGAGGATCAGCATTACAACACACAGGTGTGTTGTTGTAACCTTTGACCGTCCAGGGCTATTTTTTACCATTAAAGTGTTCTGAAAGTTAAAAACCTAATTAGAGCCATATCATTAATCTCTTTGGAGATAATACCTGGATCCGCTCCCATCAGATGCCCATTAGACTTAATAGTGTGTACATGACTGGAATGTTTATTGAAGCTTCTCTATCTTAACGAGCAGCGTTTATCATGACATTAATAGTTACAGAGCAGAAAATGCATCCGTGTCTGTCTGCGGCGCTTTGCTGTCGGCCTTGTGCACATTCTTGTTTTTGTGCATGGTGCGTGACTGAGCCTGTTTCTCAAGAGCCAGAAAATCGTGGGGATTTTACAACGAAGATACAAAGATACAAACAAAACCTTCAGAGTTTGGATTAGCAAGGTGTGTTTCATCTGTGTCTGTATATAGAAAAGCCACGAAGCATGTGTTCTTAAAGCGATGCCTGATTGGTTGGGAGATCATTCTCCGCTAGTCTTCAAATAAAAAAGCTGTCCAGCTGGGAGACAGATTGCGTGGTGAATTGGTCTGCTGCACAAAGCCCTGACAGGTATATCTTGTATGTGTTTCTCTCTGCAGAAATAATAGAATCCTGGCTTCCTTTCTGACAGCGAGCCAGTGGCCTATATTTTGGAAGAATGCTTGTGCTGAAAACCAGTGAAGTTGTGCCAAAGCTGTAGCCAAGCTGCGCATGTTTGCTGTGCAGCTATGCGCTTTTGTGTCTGGGTTAATTGTGGCTCTGGAGGAATTCCTGCATCTTCTCGCGCATGCACGCAACCTTTCTCTGTTTCTCCTCACACCTCTCACTGAGACCTGTTGTGTACAACCACCTCATGGCTTCTGTGCGCGTCAGTCTGGAGGTGATGTCATTGTTGCTCGGATTCGGAGACCAGCAGGACGCGTCCTCGGGCAAGGCAGGGAATAAAAACCATGTCATTTGGAGCATCTTTGCTCCTAAAACATTGATGTGTCACTGCTGCGCACGCAAAGCTCAGAGGTTTGAGGCGGCTCATTATTTGTTTCAGTTTTATTTCCTCTGCATTTATTTTTGTGAATGAAATTTCTATCCTTCTGTGTTTTTCATCAGACACAGCTTCTGACACATTTAGGTTCTGAGTGGAAACACTCCTCCTGAAAGCTTTTTAAGCCGAGACTACTGTCAAACCCACTACTTGGTGATTATGACCATCCGGCATTACTTGCCATTATGTTAGAGTGGCCTTCACTCTGTGCCTGTTTCCTGCCGCGTGGGCTGCTGGATGTGCGTGGGCAGGCAGATGAGGCTGATTTGTCTCTGCGCCGGCATCCGTGTAGTGTTTGGATCAGCAGAAGACGTTAGCTGTTGAACTTCTACTCCTGTTTGATTTGGAGACGAGGTTTAAATGACGCAGCTCACGTTAAGTCATTTAAGTTGATTACTGTTAAAGTCGGTGTCAGGGGTCACGTCTGTTTGTACACCCAAGACTGTGGGACAGTAGGTGAAGTGGTGGACTGTAAACTGGTGCAACACACTTCACACACATAAATTGAGTTTCTGAGTGGTTGAACGCATGGTCTCACTTTTTTATTCTTCTTGTATGTATTATTTGACAACACAATGCCAGGCGTGTGTGCAACAGAATGAAATACTCTGGGAGCGAGACGCCTTCACTGTGGCTTCTTATTCGTCACCCTGTGTCACCTGATTCCCAGCGGACTCTCACGGGACTGTTTTGAAGACGGTCGTTGCACATAGTGTAATCATAGCCTCTACAGCGCACCATGATCCTCTTCCATCTTCCACCCTGTTTCCGTCAGCACCCTCCCCCACCTCCCAGACTCCAATCCTGTCTATCCATCCCCCACCACCCAAATTCTATCCCCCACTGACCACTGCCACTCGCTGCACCGTAAATTCATACATGCATAATTTCACTCATAAGTATGCATGGACACGAGTGTGGACCAGTTACCTTGAGTGCGTACGTACAGAATATAAACACACCTGGATGCATAGCGGTGAACCCTGCTTTCCTTCTCACATAAGACACAACAATAATATTTTGTTTACCGGTTGCATAAAGTTTCTGCTGTGGATGAGGTGCAGAGCTGCTGTGGATCCGCCTTCGCCTGGCTTCAGACAGAGGAAGTGAGATTTGTGCCAAGTCTGACATGGAGCTGTCGTTTAGACCTCATCCTGATTATAGCAGCGTATCATACAGTCTTTATCTCTCCGCGTTGTCTTCAAAGTCCAGTACGCCCGCTTGACTTTGTTCTCATCCTTTGGGGTGATAACGACTCGACTCATCTGTTCATGAATTTAACATCTCTACCTGCGGGGAGGCATCTCACACTGCCACGTACAGCTCAAAGACCTCTTTTATTTCCTTCTGTTATGCACAGTCAGCAACAAACTCTATAGGCTCCGTCCCTTTGTGTTCTTTTAACTAATAAATCCTCAGAGGCAAGCCCACGTTTGATACAACTGGTGCTTCTTCAGCATCTCCTGAAGTCGGTCTATTTCTTGGTTTTAGAGCTTTTCAGTGGATGTTCTTCTCTCTGCTGTAGTGGTGCGTCCGACTTTGCTTTTTAGAGTTGTGAAAAGTATTTTATACTTATTTAAGGCTTTATTCAGGAGGGTATAAACCTGCACGGAGTCTGGCACTTGTGTCTTTAATTTGTGATGTTATCTCACGATGTTATCTATTATATCGATATAATCTACGTTGTTGTTGGAAAATAAAAGGCGTCTTTGAACGTCTGACAAAAAGAAATAATTGCTCACAGCAACTTTGACTTGGTGCCAGATTAGCCTTTAGATGCGTCCAGGTACTTTGGATACAATGACAGAAAAGAGAAGGAACATGTCATTAAATAGTAAGAGAAAGCAACAGGGCTTCGTATTATAGTGTTTGTGTTGCTTATCTGCTTATTACATCGCGTGTTTTTCATTATTCACCAATCTCCTCCAGGCCTTCAATGCTCACTTATAGTCTCGTCTTGTGTGACCTGAATTTAGAGCCAGTTTAACTGTTATCACTGTTCATATATTGTAGATACGAGCTCTGTTTTAGGTCTCGTCTCCTAGTTTTCTTTTTTTTTCTTGGCACTTGTTCCAACGAAAGTCCATAGCGAAGCCTGAAGCAGCTTTTTGACTCGGTTTGTGTTTACACTGATGGGTGATGGGAGCACAAACACTTCCAGTCAGCTCAACGTTTACTGGTGCAGTTCTTTTCATTGCTCTGCCCAAAGTGTTTATTTCCTGCAGAAGTCAGTCAGGCTATTTCACAAAACGCAAGGTGCAGATCTCTGATACTCACTGACTTATTTCGTGGGCAGTCTTTGTATCTATTTGTTTATGTTGTGCATAATGATCTGAAACAACAGAGTGAAGTTCAAGTGATGGAAAGTGGGGAAAGGAATCATTTTGACCTGCAGGGTGAGCGGAGGAGGTTGTTTGTCTCCATAATCTGTACGCAGCGAGGAAGGGATTATGCCTTTATCGCTCCAACACAATGAGGCATGTTTTCCAGTAGCTCAGTGGTCAGTTCGTGCTGGTAGCACACTCACGTATGGTGTTAAATTCTAGTTTTAGTCAATGAAAATTTTAAAAATGCTGAGCCAGATTTTTTTGTCAACAAGTCCCCTTTTACTTAAAGGGTTTGAGTTCCCCTAAACCTAACCCAAAGCAAGAGCTCACCTTCGACTTCAGTGAAAAAAGAATTATGCATTATTTTCATAGACATCTTAATGTGGAGAGAAGCTGGTAGAGGCCTGTGTGACCCAGGTAAATGAAGTGCACAGGTTGTTGTCTGAAAGTTCTTGAAAGCAGGCTCACCCTTCAAACCTCACCTCATTGCCCTGGACTGTAGCGTTGCTGTATATTTCAGCTTCATTAGCGTAACGGCCTCCCTGACGGGCTGGGTCGGGTGAGGCAGCGAGAGGCAGGGCCGCACGGAGCAGAGTGGATTAACTGGAGTTAGCTCCATGGCTAAACCCTGCACACGGTAGCTTCAATCAGCTGATTATTCATTAAGGAAAACTAGATATGACCAAGATCTAAGAAGTCAGCTGAACAATAAGCAGGGTGTGTGTGTGTGTGTGGACAGGGGTGACTGTGTTTGTGTTGGTGTGCGTGGTCACTGGCCCACTGCCCTCGTCTGTGCGCCACAAAGGCAGCTTGCCCAAAGTGATCATTAAGAAGTCTGCGGCTCCAATTGAGCTATTATCTGAGATTAGTGAGTGTTGCTACACAGAGATGCTGAGAGGGCGAGCGAGGGGAAGAGAACGAGGGAGGGGTGGTGGGGGATTACTGTCGGGTATAAAACATCAGTCAGTCTCAACCTTTTGGCCTCATCTACTATTCAGTTATTCCACATCCACTTAACTTTTTTTTTCCCCAGAAAAGAAAGCATCTGTTAGCGTAATTTTAAACATCGCACCTCCCAGAAACGTCTCTTCATTTCAAAGGATGGAAATCAGGTATTTCTCTGGGGGCATCCTTTGCTGTGGAAAATGCTGCTGCAGTTCAGTTGAATTGGTGAAATGCTGCGTTTGTAATGAAACAACAGCTTAAACTGGTCTCATTCAACAGAAGCCTTTTGTCTGGTTGATTGTTTTTTTTTTACTTCTGTCAAGACTTTGATGCTGACCTTCATGTTCGAATCGAAGGTCGTTTTGATTTCGCAAAGTCTGTGTTTTAGCTTTTCTGCATCTGTGGAAGATAAAACAAAGTGATGTTGCTGCGCGTGTCTGTAGTTTTAAGACCAGTGATGCAGCAGTAGCAGTGCGCTGAACCCAGGTTAGCCTGAAAATCAATAAGACTCACGCTGGATGCTGGAGAGAGGCTGTCTGCTCTGTGAGCCCAGGGTTCGGGGCCACGGGCATCCAGGCCGACAGCGCCTTTCATGTAGAATCACTGTCCAGACCCATGAGGTAGGATGTTGCCAAACACTGCAGGAACCGTGGCCCTTCGCAACTTGTGACTCATTTCTGTGAAAAATGCCAGTTCATGTAACTCAACAGGCTTGTGAATCTTCACTGACGGCTCGGGGCTTGTTGGAATTGGCTGAGTGTAGCTGTGAGTCTCACTGCATTTTGATTTATGTACGCGCGCCCATCAGCGGCCTACGGAGGATATTATGCCGTCCTGAAGTCGGGCCCGGGTAAACGAGAGCGTGCGTGGTAGTGAATTGGAATGATGAGAAAATGGCTGTGACACAGCAGCCGGAGCCCTCAGTCGCTTTCTTTTTATTGATGATTCAGTGTAGCTGAATGAATAGTACGTGTCGCCTCCACTCACACAAGCAACAGCGCTCGCCTCCTCCAGCCCAGCTACGCGGTGAGTCATTACATCGCCACCATCGCAACTCGAAAGCTTTGCGTGCAGGCCGTCACCGCCTTGACATCACTCCACCTGCCCACACGTCCCCTCCATCAGCACGCCCAACAAACCCAGCGGGCCTGGCCACAAATGAGCATTTCTGGTCTCGAAGGAGCGCGGAGCTGTAACAACACAGAGGCTCAACAACAGTTCAATAAATCTACATCAGCATTTATTCCACTTTCCTTCTACACTCACTGTTTCTATTGTCAGCTAATTAGCTCATTATTTTCTTCAGGAGTGAAGTAATTATTTACTGCGCCTGAAATTAGTCAACCGAAAACGTAAATAAACGTGATTTCATCCACTCTTGCATTGCAGCTTCCTAACTGCATCGCACGGATCTGCTGCTGCCGTTTTTTAGTGATGGACATTCAAGAAGCACGGCGTTAATTTGAACATTAAGTTATCTATGAGTTCTTAGCAACGGACTCACCCGCCTCGTCTTCGTGTGACACACCAGCTCTTTGTTTGCCCTGACCTCTGTGTGGAATCATGGAAGCCCCGGTTACGCCACATCTCCATGACGACGCGTTTGGACTCTGAGCGCCCATCGGTCTGTTGGAGCAGTTGTTCATTTTTGTTGTTGTAGGACACTTCTTACTGTGAATGGTTTATCATTAATTATCAGAGCAAATGTAGAACCTTAACTCAACACCAGTTAAATAGTGTCAGATACCGCATTAGCTGAGCGATGATAGCAAATAAGACTCACATGAGCCTCATTTACTCAACTAGAGTTTTCAGTTAGATCCAGACGGGGATGATCAAATTATGTCTCAGCAAAACCAGCCTTCCAATTAGTGGAAGATGGATTTGACAGGGGCAATAAAGTACTTTCGACTAAAGAGATTAAAGACGCTTCAAATTGTACAAAGAAAAATATGACACTGTTTTGATGTTGGGAATATAATATCACAGACAGTTTTATGGCAACGCATCCTTGCTGGTCCAAAATGTGGCAGCAGCACCAGGCAGCCTTTCAATTGTTGGTTTTCTGTGAAGTGCCCATTACAGATGAAAATATTTCTAGCAGTTACAAACACAACCAGCGTCGTCAGGATGTAGATCTAAATATCAACTAGAAGCTAAGAACATCTTTTCATCTTGTATGAAGCTTAAAATGTGTTTCTTCACCGACACAAGAGTCGCCTGGATCCTGTGAGTTACACCAAACATGCATTTTATTATTTTAGGAGCAGTTTTAGGTAAAATGTTGCCAGGAAGCAGAATATTGGAATATGTGTTTCCCTGAGTTGTGCATGACCTCGTGCTTTTCTGAAACATATTTTGATCCGATTTAAATTCAGAACCACAGGCTACGCGTTTGTACGTTATAGACATTTGTACTGAAGACGGGCACAGAAACATATGCAACAGTGTGTGGGCTGTTATTGGTTAGTACCTGTTGTGCACTGAAACTGATGTAATCTCTAATGACGTGGGCCACCAGAGAGACGAGGAAGATAAGTGGAGGAAAAACAGTGGAGAGAGGAAAAGGAGGTGCATAGAGGCGTGTGAGGAGCAGGCTGGGTGGGAGTAGGCGTCAAGCCTGGTGCAGTGTCATTGATTTTAGTGGTGGGCGTGCAGCGCTGCTGTGGTGCAGATGTAACGGATGATAAAGACGACTCGTTAAAAACTCGAGGTTGAGAGTTTTTACATGTGATGTAATCGTTAAACTGGACGAAAGCATCCGGAGCAGCGAGAGCACAACATAAACAAGACAGCAACACACAACACCTGTGTGGTTGGAGCATCCAGCCCCGCTCGGTGCAGAACATCTGCTCGTCCTACCAGACAGCCAGACAGCTGGGAACACCTGGCATCGGTGCCGCTTGGTCTACTTACAGAGACGCGAAGTACATTTAACTCAAACGCTGGCAAAGCCGCTTTTTTGCGGCCATTTACAGAAACATTGTTCGCGTATTTGAAAGCAAAGCAATAGCTGGATAAGTCTTGTAGGGGAGCAGTACCAGAACCTGGTACAGTGTTGTCCTATTAATAAATAATAATCATAATTTTTAAGTTGCACAGAAGCAGGGTTATTGCTCTGGGCTGTTCCAGGCAGGTGCAGTGGAAGCGCCAGGTTTGCTAACCTTGACTTGAGGGAAACTAAGATTATCTGCTACTGTGCAAACGAACTCTGTGGACCTGACCTGCTCGCTGGCTCTGCTAAGCCTGAAGGAGCTCACTGACACAGCCTTTCATTTCCTCACTGCATATCAAAGCACATATTGGACTGCGTTAATCTGAAGGGTTTTGTGAAGGGAGAGGAATCTCAGAACTCTGGTTGGATATTAGACACCGTATATTCTTATATAAATTCTTATATAAATAAAATTAATAATAATAATAATAATAATAATAATTACATTTCTCATGTTGTCATTGCCTGCACTGAATGAATATTCCTACAATGTGTTCCAAATGATGTGTCTTTAACAGTGGAAGAACAAACACACGTACATTGTCTCAGGTAATATTTCTGTCTTTGCTGGATTGTATCAGAACCTTTGCTCTTTATTTACCCGTTACCATGGTGAAGTGTAGTGTCAGGGTCTCCTTTGTTCTGCTTTCATCTCATCTCAGTCACACAACTCAGGCTCAACTCAGAGAGTTTGTCCTGCAGTGTTATTCTGTCATAAATGGTGAAGGTGCTGTAGGATGTGTTACCGCTTTGTGTGCAGCCGTTCGGTTCACTACTGCCCACCGTACAGTAGCACAGCCCACTTTAAATATCGACACCGCATCTATTATTACGCAGACGGAAAATGGCCCAGAAACGTCGCTGCTGAATTGCCTGATGCAAAGAGAAGCTGCAATTGCGTCTGTAAGCTGTAACATATTACACGTCGTGCACAGTAGAAGAATCTTGATACCCATGTGAAACCTTCGACTTAAGCCACAGGCCTGTATCGGCCTGATAAATGCAGAAATACAGTAAGAAATGTGCCTTGAAACTCAAATCTTGTACAATACGCTTTTAATAGAAGCTCCACAGTCAGGACCGCTGCCAGTGTTATGCTGCCAAGGCCTCCTCACGTTCCTATAACTTTTGCAATGAGTTTTGCTCGATCAGCACTTCATTAAATTGGATTTGTGTCGCGATATCATGATCCTCGGGAGCGTAGACGAATGCTGCCGCAGTATAGGCCCATTAAGGCTTAAGTAAGACTTTATGAAAACAGCTAATGGATCACTTCACTCCTCTCCTATTAGTTTAAGTGAGGCCAGACCAAATGCTACACATGCGATATGCAGTAACAGGGAACCGCGCTGGTTGGTTACACACGGACCCGACCTGCCCGTGTTCATCGTGTATTCAGTTCACTCGCCTGTAGCACAGCATGGCGCACGTTTTATCTGTGGCCCCTCCACGTACAGGAACCGCGTCTGTGCCAACTTCATCATACTCGGCGGCTCTGGTGCGGCAAAGCAAGCCTTTAGTCACAGCTTATCTGTTTCAGTACTGGGTGGCTGCTGGACTCCTTGATTGTTTAATTTAACATCAACAGCTTGGTGGGTCCACACTAGGGGATAATTGGCGTCGCAGACTCCATCGGTAGCTGTGAAAACCGTGAAACACTGACAAATGGAATGAGGAGTTGCACATGTGCAGAACGTGCCGTGTTTGCACGTTCTCTAACTGTCGGGTGATGCTAAAAAGCAACCGGCAGCTGGGGCTTAATTCTAAGAGTGTCTTAATTACGCTGTGTTGTTGCTAGGGGCAGATTTTCCAGAAGACCAAATCTGACCTCCGGCAGTATTACAGTCATGCTAATTTCAGTCTGCAGTGGGAAATGTAAAATCCAACGCTCCGTGCCTTGTCACAGCAATTTGAACGTCTTAGTCTTCGGGCCAGTAAGGGCACTTCTGAAAATATGGCCTATAGCTACAGGAACATTGTGTTTGGTGTTACTGGAGACAGGTTTTAGGAAAAAAGAAGAGATGGAGGGCACAGAGAGAGTGGTGGCTCATCTTCTTTGTAGGGTAAAAGGCTAATCCTCCAATTCCCATTACAGTCTCTCAGTTAGTAGACACACTCTATAATCTAGAGTGGCACAGTTGCATGTACAGCGGCGACTGTGTTCTCTGCTAATGCTTTTAGCTTGTGTGACTTAGAGCGGCAGTGAAATTCTGACTCCTACATCCAGACCTATTGGGATCTCGAGATGCATAATGGAAGCCACTTGAATAAGAATGAGACTAGACATGAATCTTTCGCGAGGCTTTTAACGTAACTAGTTTGTGTTGGGGAACAGGAATATAATGACATACTTAGTCAGAACTTGAATGCATTCAGTGATATGGTTTTAAAGGCAGCGGTGTGGTTGCAGACAGATAACGGGCCCATGTGGAAATGATCCCATTTACACTTTGCGTTTGACATTTGCACTGAACATAACCTGAGCGTAACCCAGCTACTGACCCTAAGCAGATGCGCATCAGTGTTGACCGTACTCTAGTTCAGAGCAGGGAGGTAATGCAGCCGAAGGCTTGGTGATGCACAAAAATCACGTCTGACCAGTTTAGCTGTTCTCTTTAAACCATACAGTTGTTCTTTGTGGGCCCTCGCCTACAGTAAGCCAGCGCCTCATTCATGCAGATTAGTCAACAGCCGCATTGATCACGAGCCGATAAACGCCACAATATGCTGCAACTTAACTATAATTGTTTACTGGATTTCATGCAGTGACAAAAAACGGTGTCGATTCACAACATGGAAGGATAAGACGGAATAAACTGCTTTTGTCTGCAGCTGCTGTAAAGTTTTTATTTATAACCACAAATGTTTTTAGCTTTGAGTGATAAAAAATATGATAGTCTGGTAGAAGAGCGACTGAAACGATCCGCCCTACAAAACATATTTACATTATGTGATCATGTAAAAATAGCTGCATAGGTCAAAATGTCATACATGCACAAGTTTAAGCAATAAAATGTATCTTATGTGAAGATGCTAATGTGTTCATCATTCATTGTCAAAGTTTTAGCTTGTTCTCCTTAAACCACACTCAGGCTTTGATTTAGGCTAATTCTCAGATCAGCAGCTTGGATAAGAAGGATGCGCAACAAGAAGTCTGCGCCAAGATCCACATGATCAAGGTCCGTACGACCTGCTGCGCTAACGGAGCCACCTGGTCACAGTAGAAGTAAAAGTCTGGGTGAACAGCTCCAGGTGTAGGTTGATGTGAAAGATTACGTGTCAAACGTCTCTGAATCATTAAAGGTTAGGAGCAGGGAGTCTAACCGATCGATCTCCACCCAGAGAAGGTCTGGGTACACAACACAAAGCAGAGCTGAGCACAGTCTGCAGATGTAAGTCACATTCACCGTGATCTTGGTCTGAGCTGCAGACTGTGGCGCTCCAGCCCAGGAGGAATGAGCATCTGGCTGCCGTGCCGATTTGGAGTCGTTTCCAGCGAAGCGTGTTGGAGAGGCTCTGGAGGGAAGCGCAGCGGTGACGGTGTCAGCTGTTCGACAGAGGGGCCCATCCTCAAACTGTGGCTCTGCGTGTTTTCCAAACCGAGGAGACTCTATTACCAGAAGCTGTGGGGCAGGTGACAGACTGCGCCAACCAGCTTGCCTCTGTTCATCCTGGTCGGCTCCTCAGTTGGACGCTTTCCAGCCACTCGTTTAATTACTGTACATTCATTTGACAAAGTTTGCTTCAGTGAGGATTTGAATAGTTTTTGCAAAGGACCTGTGACTGTGTGTGTGGGTCCTTCATAAAAACGAGCTTTCAACATAATGCGCTACCATACGAGGCCCGTCCATCTGTCAAGGTGCGTCAGTTCCTTTGTGGGAGCATACAGTGACTCCAGCTGTGGAAAAGATGCTTGTTGTGTGACCCTTGTCCAGGACTTTGCAACAGCATTAGGGGCTCGTTCCTGCGACCACCTGCTCTTGAGACCTTTTCTTTTTCCGCTGCTCTGAGCCATAATTAAATTCCTTTGTCAACATTCTGTTTTTTTTTTTCACTCCCAGCTCAAGTTTCCCCCTGAAATTTTCAGTAATTGCTTGGCTGTACATCAATTGTTCCCACAAAGCATCGGTTGTTGTGACATCAGCTACACAAATCACTTTGAACACATGAATCAAGGCAGCTCTTGTCCTCCGTCCCTGCCGCCGGTACCTGCCGTTTGCTCCCTCCGCCGCTGCACCTTGCTCACGCGGCGCCGGCTTCTGGAGGCGTTTCTCTTGAAGCTTCCGCATCTTAGTGATGCGTGTCTGCTGGGCTCTGTTCTGACTCCCGTGGGGCTCGAACGTGCTCCTCGCTGAATCGTTAGCGAGCTGCTGGTATTCATACAGCGAACACCCAAGAGAGCAGAACCTGTGCCTCCAAATAGAACTGCATAACCACTTGAGCAGCAGCGGTTTAACTCCGTAATGAGACGTACAATGGGCCCTGGCTGAATCTAGGTTAGATAGTGATTACAGGGCGTTGGGTGACATTACAGCTCATGGTGCTTTAGACAAGCAACGTGAAGCTGTATGTGCCACGAATGAAGTTTCTCTCTGGCTACTTTGTTATATGGGAGGTGCACCTGTATTTAATTCAAGGCTCCTGCTGCCTGTGCTGTAGGAAAGCACCTTCTCACATTGCTGCCATTTTGTGTTTATGCTGAGCTTTTTGTAGTTAAAGTCTCTCTCCCCCTTTGCACACGTGCCTGAACTTCATTTCGACATTGTACGCGTGGCGGCTCTTGTAATTTTTTCCTGGCCGTCGTTAAACAGTACAGTGTGTTCCAAAGACGATGCAGCCTGTTGGTTTATAGTATTGACATATGGCTGTACAGTATATGAACCATATTTTCTCCTCTGAATCAGCAAACGCAGGAAGAAGGGTGGCGTGGCATAAGGTCAGACACATGGAGGAGGCGTCAAGCAGTGACAGGACGAATGCCGGAGTGTGTGTGTTTAGGTTCAGAGCACTGGGGAGCCTTTCTTGTAAATAGCAACGTCTGTGTTATCTCAGCACTATTTGTGAGTTCGATTTCACTGCTCAGCGGTATGTGCTTCTTTTGTGTGTTTGTCTCCACCCCATGCATGCCTCCATATGATCACGCAGAGGAAAGAAGTGGAACGTCACACGAAGCGTGAATAAAAACGCCGCAGCCGAGCCTGAAAGCAGCTTGATAAAGCGAGGCTGTTGTGAATGCCGATGAGGCTCAGTGGCTCCCTGTTCCCTTCCCGTGTACTACCTGCTGTACTGTACCTCTGTCTGATTTTGCTCTTTCATACTTCAAGCATCAAGGTGCATCTCTGGGGGTTTAGCCAAGCTTAGCCAAACCGTCTTCAGTATAAATCACTCCCAGGCAGCCTCAGAGGGACCAAGGAGCCCAGCAAGCCGAGGCCGCTCTGCCTCCTCCTCGGTCAAAAGGTTCCAATGTGACCTGACAGGGAGAGAGCAAACATGTCTTTAAGCAGGCTGAGGGCTATAATTAGCCCAGCGTGCGTCTTTGATCAGTGCACAAGGTCAGAGGAAAAGTTGTGCCGTGAAGTCTCACCGCTGGCTTCTTGAAGGTATTTTGATGCAGACTCTGGTCATCTGCTGTAAGCATCAGTGGTTTGACTGCATTTCCTTCAAAATGCCTATTTTCTCTCTCGGGCCAACTCCAGGCAAGTGCATTCACCAACATGAACTCATTTACATCAATATCATAGTTTAAAGTGTCTGTGTCTTAAAGGCACTGATGGTAACGACTGTGTCACGTCCCAGCAACAGGAAACTGGATCAAACACGTGTCTGCTTCACATACACTTACAAAAAATGTCTGCTCTCTATATTTTGTCAGTAATTGTTTGCTGTCTTTGTAAGAAAGTTCTTGATGTTAGTCAGTGTAATAAGCCAACAACTGGGACATGTTTCCTATAGCAGCCGATACTAAAGAAAGCCCTGCGTCGTCTCTGTGCAGTTCTCCTCATTATACATTGTTCAGCTTCTCTTCTGTCAAAATCCTCAACTCTCCCTTTTCTACCTTGATCACTTGTTCTCAGCTCATTAAGTGTAATTTAAAGTCGTTTTTGGGCTTTGATGCTACTACAGTTTATCAGGACAAACTGGGCTCAGCGTGGGAGTGTCAGCAACCTCATGTCATAGCTTTTTCCGTCCTGGATCAGTGGTCTACCAACCAGCACTGAGTCAGAGACCAGCCCCACACGTGTGTGTGTCCCTGTTGGTCCTGTTGGTCCAGGGGGTCATTGCTCTCCGCACAGGTCTGCCTGACGCACAGTGCCTTCCTCTATGGATAAAGGAATCAAGAGCACGTGTCTTTTAAATTCAGCTACATCAAGCTCCTACAGTAGATACAGTCTGTAAACACTGTAATCACATAGTCACATTCTAAATATAAATAATTTCGTGCGTCTGGTATTTCCAGCGAACCCCGCGCTCTGATTAGCCCATTTCAATTCTATAACGCAAAAGCAATTTCAGGAAGCACTTGTGTCAAGCCGTGCTGATGCCATGTTTTATTTTGAATGCTATCATGATATCCCATTAATTTTAAAAGCTTTAGTCATTTGTATGCTGGCTTAAGGCAACAGGATACGTTGCTTTTAACAATCTCCTGCTTCACTCTAATCTAACGAGGCCATTTGTCTTCTGATGCCCAAGTGGACGTGCTCATCGCTGCGTTACCTTGTCAGCTTCTCCTGGCCTCCAAACTGAAAGAGCTGCCGTTAATATCCTTCGCTGCGAAACCCAGCCAGGATGTGTGTGTAAACATCAGATGACTGAAGGCTGTCTGCTGCTCTGCTCGTAGACATCACTGAGTGATGGAGGGAGTTCGCTTCTTGACAGGCTGTATTAAGATGTACGTCAAGTCGCTCCACACTCACACATATATATTTATGCTCGTGTGTGTGTATGAAGCTACCTGGCGTTTTTTTACGTATGACTAAAAACATGTTTTTTTAATCAATATTTCGTAGAAGTGTATTTGTGTCCTGTTAATTTAGATGATCAATAACTGCTGATATAAAAAAGACTTACAAAGTAAAATCTTAGCATGTCAGCGTCCCCATAGGCAACGCTATGAATCACAGCTGGAGAATAAATACTGTTAATACGGCTTGTTTTGAAACTGGCTGCCCCTTCCTGTAGTACTGTATTTGCAACCAGACGGTAAAATCCATCCAGCTACAGTAGTGATGAGGAAACGTCTCCTCATATCTGATCATCCCCTGCATGTACATGTGCATGAGAGGCATTTGAGAGAGACGAAGGTAGAAGCAGTGAAACCTTAGTAAGTGTGGGATTGCCTGCGAACCGCCTCCAGCAGACAGAACGTGTCCGGGTGGACTCCCCTGTGCAGGCCCTCATTCTGTCTGTGTCACATCCCGTTTGTTACGCTGATGACAGGTGACTCGCAAAATCTTGAATCCATACAGCTCGTGTGTTTCCTCAGATCGTCTCTGTAATTCTGTGTAAAGGTAACACACGCGTGGACCTGTCATTACCATGCAGTGAATGCTGTCCCTGCCACCTACGGTTCTGTAATATCGCCTGTTTTCATTCACTCACACTCTCTATTAGGATTCCATAAAGCACAATCTCTGTGTGTGTTGCTCCCCATCTCTGCTGCCATTACTCACTTCTGATATTTTTCAGCTTCCTCTCGGCGGCTCACCTTCTTCTCTTTCTCCTCGTGCCCCACCATGCTCACATTTTAAAACGTCCCCTAATTGAAACGGAGAGTCATTCCAAGCAGATGGCAGGAGCTGGCCTGGGTAATTATTGCCAAACGAACCACAGCCCCTGTAGACCGTGGCTGAAATGAGTAGCGAGCTCAGTCGGACTGGGTAAGAAGCTCAGACACTGGCCGGCGCTGGCACATCTGACCTACAGAGACCACATGTGGGATCAAGCCGAGTCTGAACCCACTGCTGCCTCCGAGTTGTGCCCTCATCCCTCTTTGTTCATCCCACCGGGAGTCAGATTAATTAACATTGTATTAATACCCATGCATGGATTTGGCTCTACGGGAGTGAAAAGGTTTGTTTGGGTGTCAAAATGTTCAACTCTGTTACCGAGGCAGAATTTCACCCTGCTGCCTCTTTGCGGATTTGTAGTAAAAATGTTATGAATCTAATTATTCTGTTATTCCTTCAAAGCTGGTTTTATGCCTCAGGGTGACGCCAGCTCTTACACTGTCACACCTACTTCCACGCACGATAAATAGGTTTAGAAAACACGGCTGGCACTTTACGTGGGTGTGTTTGTTTTTATGACATTAGCGCACTGCTAATGACTTTATGCACTCGAGGGAAGTGTTGGTTAAAAGGATGCCACTGCCCTCGTTTGCCCTGCGATCGTCCGTCATCACCTCCAACCAAGAGTCATGTCCTACGGCTCTAACGAGGACATGAGCAGCACTGTAGGCTCGGTAAAAACCTACAGGCTCCATGTGATGCAAGAAGAAAATGTGTTTATTTGTTGCCGTGGCACAGTTTGAGGACTGAGAGACCTACAGTACGATGAAAGAACAAAAGGAGGAGAGAGAGACTGTTTGTGTCGCTAGAATAATGGGGTCAGTTCATTACGCTTTGTAAGAAAAGAATGAAAGAATGTTCATTTACATTTCTATAATAGTTCTGAAACAATGGCTGCCAACTGTGGCGACGCGAAGAACGTTTCCTATTCTATGAAGCGTCAACAAGCCGAGACGAGCTGTCATTGGTTTGACTTTGCTACTCTGACACAGAAGATAATTGAAACTGGGGCAATTAAAGAAGATTTAGAATTCGAGACGAGCCGTTGCTAAACTAAGAGCCTCGTCATCTCTCACCGCTACCGCTGGGCTGTAGGAGCAGGACGCACAACCATGTCGCACATAGCACGTACGTGACCTGAAGTGTTAAGGGTTTGATGCAGCGAGGTTTTATGCATTTTGCAGACAAGCCAGACAAAGAGCAAAACTATAAGATGTCAGAATTTTCACTCTCTGCCGTCAGGGGTTTATAGACTGATTCACATCAGTACAAGTTGCTCTGTTATCACTACCTGGGTTTAACCCTGTAAACTCAGTAAAAATCTAAATGTGATTCATGGTTTATAGGAAAAGTAAGTTCGCCCTCCTATTAAAGTTTACTGTAAGTAAGAAAAGCCAAATTGCAAAGAACCTTAAATGACCTTCAACATATTAATATAATTCTAGTTGTATTAAGTAGGTTAATAGACTCATAGTGTGTCTAAAATGCACAGCTGACACCTACTGAACAAGAAGCATAAAGACTTGAGATGGTCAAAAAACAAACCTTCACAATCACGCAGACAAGACAAAAACAAAAAGGAAGCAAAACATGAAATTGTCATTTTACGCAAAGTCTTCCCTCAGGATAAAAATGGTAGAGTATCCTCCTCCTCTCCTACACCTCTCCTCATTGTAGACTGCCACAAATAAATCAATGTGTGGGTGACACCATGTGAAATATTCATTCACACTTTGTTTGGTCTCCACCAACACCTGAGGGAAGCATTGATTCCTCTGGCAGGTAGATGACAGAGCCCCGTTAAATGAAGGAATGGGTGCTGAAACTGGGCTCAGCATCAGCAGAACTGCAGACTTTGCACCTTGCACAGATCACATCAGTTAATAACATTAAATTATTGATTAGTGAAGCTTCAATCTGGTAAAAATGGTAACTGCCAGGCCGCTGGTGCAGGTAGTTGAGGTTGAGGGTTTGAATTAACTGAAAGATCAGATGATTCCTGTGTGAGATGGGGTCGTCCTCACCGCCCCTCAGCTAAGCTTAGCTTCAGACGAAGGCCAGCTTAGCAGAGGCTGTGTGACAGCGCTGGAGAGCTCAGCTGACGGACTCTTAACCAGTGATTTATTACTGCAGGTCCTCCTGGACGTACAGGCGGAGGGCTTTGAACGTCTCTGACCCTCGTCTGCGTTTGGCTGTTGCTACAGGTGGAGAGTGTGTTCGTGTGAAGTGCGTCTATTTGAGACTTTGGTAATAAGCGCGTCAAGCTCGTAGGTGTTACATTAAAAGTTTCCCCTCAGTTTTGTTCCGTCTATTAAACAAGCTTTATCCTGACACGGTTTTGTTTTCCAGTTATGCTTAACGTGTTTATCAGCCTGTGGCCTTGCTGGCTTGCAGTTTTCTGTGGTAAACAGGTTTGTGAGGAATACAAAAAAAAGGTTTAACCTTCTTGAGCGCGCAGTGCTGCTCTGTGATGAAGACCCCGGAACACACATCAGGCCAGGCGGCTCTTGGAGCGTGGAGCTAATTAGGGAGGA
The DNA here is from genome assembly GCA_030770545.1 of Macropodus opercularis. NCBI lineage: Eukaryota > Metazoa > Chordata > Actinopteri > Anabantiformes > Osphronemidae > Macropodus > Macropodus opercularis. Next base: position 7,734,180 of record CM061105.1, read on the forward strand.
TATCAGGAGAAAGAGAGCACCAGAATAACCTGGGGAAAGACGAGCCCGATAAGAGCGATGATATAAACAGTACACAACACTTCCTGTTCTCATTCTGTGTTTGTGTCCCTGTGTTTCCGAGCAGCCAGGAAAACCTGTGCCCCTGCAGAGTTCGCCTGCTTAAACGGCCAGTGTGTCCCAGGACGTTGGCGCTGTGACGGGGAACCAGAGTGTCCCGACGGATCGGATGAGGCAGAGGAAACCTGCAGTAAGTAGCATCGCTCAGCTGCTCGCGTCCGGGACATTGCCCAGTGACGCGATGGGTTTGTGTTGATCTGATGCGTACAGCACCTTAAACGGCGTCCATGCGTAATTTGCTTCTACCTCTATGAACAGCAGTAAAATGCCTGCGTGAAACTGTTCTGAGGCTCCTGACAGAAGAAATGATGCTGCAGCAGGTTAATTATGTTGGCTTCTCGTGTGTTGCATCTGGATCTGCTGTCAACTTGTTTTAGACAGGATTTAAATTGACTCTCATGGAGCCTATATTCAGGTTGCTAATTTCCCTTGTTATCTCAGCTCGGGCGGCAGTTCAGCTGTCTCCCCTGCCTCCACTCGCCTACGCACTTCAGCACTCAGCGCCGTCCAATGGAAAGTGCAAGAAAGGGCTCGATTACCTCTCTGCCAAGCTGTTGGAGCTGAGGATCTCCGGCTGGCTCTCTGTCAGCTGGTGCCAGTCTAATGCGCCCACACACTGGCGCCGACAGGGGTTCAGTAGGTCGATGTCCCCACACCAGGCAAACTCAACAGAAGGAGGCTTGAACCAGTTATTAATTGTTTTTTTTACCCTATTACATTCTCTTGTTCCCGGGCTACTCGCTTAATCCTGAGCTCAAAGGAATCCATGAGCTGAAAGGAATCCACAAAATGGTCTCTGCCAGTGGTGGAACATTTTGGGCCCTTGAATAAAAGCGTCAGTAACTTGAAAATACGAGTAATGCGCTTAAAATAAGTTTCTCATCTCCTCCACCAAACCACGATAATGTGAGGAAAGAGCATGTGCAAAACAAGGAAACTGGAATAGAGAATGTTTACAAGAATGACTTCAATAATGTCTTGTCAGTGTTCTGATCTAAGGCCATTTGATCATGATGAGCAGTACTTTGGTTCTAGCACCATTATTGTGCTTTGATCTTCACACTCTGATATTTTTTGACTTTTTGTGGGTGGGGATTAAGATGCACTCGGCCAAGTGGGAAATGAATCAAGAGTAAGTCAAATGAATCTTTCAGAGGATAGTTTTGTTACTTTTTATTGGCTGCGGATGTGCGCGGACGCTCCGATGAATAATGTAGCAGCCAAGCAAAGCTTCTAATGTCACCCTCATAAAGCCCAGTGTAAGGAGGAGAAGGGGGGGTTCGAATGCGTAACGAATTTATATTGAACATCCAGTTGAAGATAAACGCAGGATGGATTCCTCTCCTGACTGCAGATGGATATCTGAGATGATTTATTTACAAATCCCCGACTCTATGTATGGACATGTATTTTATGTGTTGCTTTTCACTTTTCTTTTCAAGTCTAGATTGATCTTTTGTTTGTGTGCTTTAGGCGAAACACAAACATTTACACGCTCTTGCTCTTCCTCCTCCTCCCTCTAACAGAGGTGGTCCTCGCCCTGCAGCACGCATCCGCCCTGAACAGAGGGATCACTGATGAGATCCCCCTCATCACAGCTGTCTCTTTGTTTAAGTGGATCCAACCAGGCCGTAAACACACGGAAGAGAAAAGAGCAGGATCTCCACCAACACTAAACAACCTGCTCTAATGAGGCTCACTAACGTCATTTCAGCCATATTTTCGGCACCTGCCTGTAAGATCAGGAGCTTATAATGAGAACTGTGCATCTGTCGTTTCTGGTTAGACTGAAGATGCTTAAAATAATCTCTGACCTGAAAGTGCTGCCTATTCCAAATGTCACTTAACACCTCAGTCCTGAGCAATAGTTTGAAATCAAATGCGACCAATTGATCCGTTAAACTTGGCTTAAATGATTGGCTCAGTGTCGCACAGACTGCAGCCGCTCTGCGACGCGATAGGTTGTGATTAGAGCCGTTTCTCAAAGAACAGCGACGCGTGATACATCTGCCTGCGTTGAGGTTAGTGTTTGCTAAAGACCCGTGAGCTCCGCCGCCTGACGTGCAGAAGGAAGACCTCGTCTTCTCAGCGTGCTCTGCAACTCTCCTCGTTCCAGTCCTGCATGAACCCAAAGCTCACCCTCACATTTTCACACGCACAAGCTGTGCGGAGGCATTTTGGACTCGGGGGCTGCAGACATCTGTGCCACAATCATTCTGGCTCACTGAGCGGATTCCCAATTATACGCTGGAGTAGCGTTACACTGCCGTATTAAGAATTCAAATTCAGGCCACACGGAGTGAGTTACTCGCAAGGGCTGAAAAATGAATGACTCTTTGGAGAAACATGTGAAGTGCCAGACCTCGCAAAGTAGTTTTTGTATCAGGTTAATGTAATCAGAGAAGAACTGGGCCACTGCAGCCAGATGTGTAGCATCTCGGTCGAAGAGACGCCATTTGTGTCACCATCAAGAATTTAAAAAGCAGCGTTCCCCGTGGCCTTCAGGATGAGGGGCCGCTCTTCAACACATGCAACGCTGCGTGTTTTCTGGAATCCACTCCACTGAGCCTTCAGCCGTCTTCTGGAGGCTACGCACTGGAGGACTGCACTGATTTCTTTGAAAGCGATTTTGTTGAAAACCGCATCAAACCCCTTTCTCCAGTCGAGCTGGTGATAAAGCATTTATTGAATTTATAATGCGGAATATTGCCTTTGTGAAAGATGTTTGCCTTGGACATACTGTAGCTACACTGGGCACCTTGTGTTGTTTGATGTAGATGCTTGTGGGTGAGTTTATTAGCGGCTGAGGCTGGTGTGAAGTAGATCTAACCCTTTTCCTGCGTTGCTCTTCTCATTGCGAACGTTATTATTCTGTCTCCTCTTTGATACTTTGTTGCCTTGTTAATTGTTGATGTTTCACTGCAAAAGTAGGTTTACTCTCAGAACCTCATTCTTTTGAAAGTCGCTCTGTGGGTAATGGTACAAGCGCAGCTGATCAAAGTTTCATCAGAACCTGGCAGTTGTTTTCATAAACATTTACTGGACTGAATATTACTTGATAGCTCTCCGTCATAATTCTTAGCAATAATGCATTTGCTTCACTCCAGCAGTTATGGTTGATAATAACTTTCTGCCAGTCTATTAGTCTGGCTTTATTCTGCCGATCAAGTCCATGTTCCTCATTCTGCAGTGGTGCACGTCGCCATACTTTGCCCGCTCATCTGCTTTCCCGTCTTGTTTGCAAGACGCAGGCATGTTCTCCACGGTGTTTAATGAGTTTAATGAAGCAGGGAATCTGAGCACGGCTCGCGTTTCTGTCTCTGCTCCGAGGGACAGATCTTCTCCTTCACCGTCGGAACGCAGATGAACATGCTGACGCGCATAGACACACAGACATGAAAGCCTCGTGACTGATGAAATAGATTTTTGAGAAATCAGGAAGTGTCCTTGATGTTTTTAATGATAATTTTGATGGGATAGATCGCGAGTGTATCAAAATGTCCAGATTTACATCTTAAAGGCTGAACCTAGTTGCGTGATACAGTATCGTTTAGCAACCGGCATCATCGAGGGCGACATGAATGTAATGAATACTCTGATGTCGTGCTGTAGTGTAGGGTTACACTTGTAATGGAGCTGCTGTTCATTACATGGCATCAGAGCACATTTCTGCAGCTCGGGGTGCCCATCACATGCCTGGTCACCGCTGACAAACGCAAACTCTTCTCCATCTTTAAAGTGAAATGCTGTCAGCAATAACAAGGTCAACCGAGATGATCAAATGAAAAGTAAAAGCTATTACACCGTCGCACTGCTGAGTGGAAAACGGCCTCGGGTCATGTAACAGGTGATGAATTCTAGACGGGTCTGCTGCCAGAACCACCGTGGAGATGAGTCTCTCATTTTTCAGCGGGTTAGTAAACAACAGTCAGTTTGCCTGTGAGTAATTGGCTTTTATTAGGTCGCCTCCTTCTCAGGCATAAAGCCATTACCTGTGTGTTCATGAGGTCTGATGTTTCACTCGTCGCCGCTTCGTCGTTGGGACGCCTGGTTGTGCTGTTTGGTTCCGGGAGGAACGGAGCTCACACTTCATTAAGGAGTCTTCCGTTAAACGGACGGGACAGCTGGCCCTCTGCCGAGCACATTCACATTCTGCGCCCTTCCTTCTCTTCCTCCTTCATCTCTCTCCACTTGACATGGATAGCTTTGATTTTGCTTTAGGATAAGAATCTTAAAGGTCATACAGCAGTTTGTCTCATCATCCGTTCCACTTTAAACAGCAACTCGCTCTCGGCGTCTCTCTAATTCCTATGGTTTCCTTCTCTTCCTCCGAAGTTGTCCCCAGTATTTTTATTTCTCTGCTCTCTTTTTCATCTTTTCTTTCATTTTCCTTCTTGTTTTTTTGCCTGTTTCTCTTTGAACTCGCCTTGGTTGAAATTCAATCAGGCAACACATTATTTCCTTTCTGAAAGATTTGCCTCTTTCATCTTAGACACTCGTTAGAAATGTTTTCTGTGCTTCCTCTCTGACCAGTCAGTCTTTCCTTTGGTTCGCAGGTTGTTGGTTTTGTTTCAGCGTATTATTCCTGCTCGTCTTTAGCTTCTTTTGTTTGTTCACTTCACGCTCCCATCAATCGTGTCCGGGAAAAACAATTGATTGGGGGGAAAAGACAGAGGAAATAATTGTCTTCTTTGCGTGCATGAAGAATTTAAAATAGATGGAACATTACAGACTTTAATTTCCCAAAACTTAAAACAGAAACGGAGGAAATCTGTGACAAGGTATCTAATACGGTGGGACGGACTCACACGCAGAGCAAGACCAGAGTCAGAGTGAAAAGTAAATTGTCTTTATTTATCCAAATTAAATTCTCACGCCACTGGTAAAACAAAACTACGAACTCTAAGAAATAAAGTAAAACGCTGCTACAAGCAGGAAAAGGCTGACTGGAACTAAATCTACGTCTAAGCACTTACTACATCAGCAAACGTCTGGAGATCAGGAACGTGGAGTATATCAGAAAAGTTCAGGCTGCCTTTGGTGACTCACTAGCACTGGCTGCTAGTGAGAGAAACACTTAAATGAGACCAGGCGTGCGCACATGATGAGATGCAGGTGAGTCTGATTGCATTCCGGTGACCTAGAGGACCGCCCTCCAGAAAACCCACGTCATCGCTCACGTCCTGACTGAGACATCGTCACAGAGCCCCCCCTCCGAGGGGCGACTCCTGGCGACCTGAGACGGTTCTGCAGGGTGGGTGCGATGAAACTCACGCCTCAGCTCGGGATCAAGGATGTGCCGGGCCGGAACCCAACTCCTATGTTCGGGACCGTACCCCTCCCAATCCACCAGGTATTGGATGCCTCGGCCACACCGTCGGGAACTCAGGATCGAGCTCACCGTGTAAGCTGGAGCTCCATCGATCAGGCGGACCGGAGGAGGATCCCCAGAGGAAGACGATGGGAGAGAGGAAGAGTCCGGCTTCAACTTAGATACATGAAACACAGGATGCGTCCTCATGGAAGCAGGTAAGTCTAACTTGACTGACACTGGGTTAACTATCCTGACAACTGAAAATGGACCAACGAAGCGGGGAGACAGCTTCCTGTTTCCTCCTTTAAGGTGCAGATCCTTTGTAGAAAGCCATACCTTGTCCCCGACTACATAATTCGGGGCCGGAGATCTCCGCTTATTTGCATACTTCTCAGCTCGCCGTTGTCCCGCCAGAAGACGAGTGCGGACGGTAGACCAGGTGGCCCTGCATCTCCGGATAAAAGCGGCGATGGAGGGAGAAGCAGCTTGGGTGCACTGTTCTGGAAACAGCGGGGGCTGATATCCATAGGCTGCTTCGAAGGGCGAGCATCCTAGGGCAAAAGAAGGGAGAGAGTTGTGGGCGTACTCCACCCAAGATACCTGATGGGCCCAAGTTGCCGGCGACGACGACGCCGTGCAGCGTAGTAGTTTCTCCACCTCCTGATTCAACCGCTCGGCTTGTCCATTGGATTGTGGGTGAAAACCAGAGGAGAGACTGGCTGACGCCCCCAAAGCCCGGCAGAACGCAGACCAGACTGCGGAGGAAAACTGTGGGCCACGGTCGGACAGAATATCCTCGGGAATACCATGCAGACGAAAAACGTGATCGATGAGCAGCTGAGCTGTCTCCTTTGCTGAGGGGAGCTTGGGCAAAGGGATAATGTGGAGCATCTTAGAAAAGCGATCAACAACAGTGAGAATAGTGGTCTTACCACACGACTGCGGCAGTCCCGTGATGAAGTCTATGGCAATGTGGGACCAGGGTCTGGTGGGAACTGGAAGAGGATGCAGGAAACCTGCCGGAGGACTGTGAGGAACCTTGTTAGCAGCGCAGACTCTGCAGGCAGCCACATAGCGCTTGACGTCGGAGCGCATAGAGGGCCACCAGTAACGTTGAGAAACCAGTGACAGTGTCCTGAAGGAACCAGGGTGACAAGCCAGACGAGAATCATGACCCCACTTCAACACCTGGGGTCTCAAGGAGACAGGAACAAACAGAGAAGAGGGTGGACAACCATCAGGAATGGGGCTAGAGTGTCTGAATGACCTGACTCTCTCCTCGAGGTCCCAACATACTAAACCCAGCACTATTGGACTCAGGATCCCCTCCTCCCTCTCTTCAGACTCGCCCGGCTCTTCGAATTGCCGGGAAAGGGCATCTGGTTTCACATTCTCCGAACCCGGTCTGTATGACAGTGAGAAATGGGCGAAGAACAAAGCCCAGCGGGACTGTCTGGCGTTGAGCCTGCGGGCTGTTCGGATGAACTGCAAATTCTTGTGATCCGTCCAGACCTGGAATGGTTGTTCGGCCCCCTCCAACCAGTGACGCCACTCCTCCAGAGCCAACTTCACGGCCAGAAGCTCCCGATTCCCCACATCGTAGTTGCGCTCGGCGTCTGTCAGACGCCGGGAGAAGAATGCACATGGGTGCACTTTGTTGTCTTCAAAACGCTGGGAGAGAACAGCGCCAACCCCCGTGCTGGAAGCATCCACCTCGACAATGAACTGTCGGGACGTCTCAGGGATGCGCAGAATAGGGGCTGAGGAAAACAGCGTCTTTAGCTTACCAAAAGCCGCCTCCGCCTCGGCTGACCAGGTGAAGCGTGACTTTACAGAGGTGAGTCTATGCAAGGGCTCCGCCACCTTACTAAAGCCTCGGATGAACCGGCGGTAAAAATTTGCAAAGCCCAAGAACCTCTGCAGCTCTCTTCGATCCCGTGGAGTGGGCCAATCAGCAACAGCCTTGACTTTGCCCGGGTCCATTCCCACATGACCCGGCTGGAGGGCGAAGCCCAGGAAAGAAGTGTTGACAGTGTGAAACTCGCACTTCTCTGCCTTCACAAACAGCTGATTGTCCAGCAGACGGGTCAGCACGGACCTTACATGCTCAACATGCTCTTGAATATTCCTCGAATAAATCAAGATATCATCCAGATATACGAAAACAAACTTATTAATCATATCCCTCAGAACATCGTTTACAAGACTCTGGAAAACTGCGGGCGCGTTGGAGAGACCAAAAGGCATAACCAAATATTCATAATGTCCATTTGGGGTGTTAAAAGCAGTCTTCCACTCATCACCCTCCTTAATACAAACAAGATGATACGCATTGCGTAAATCCAGCTTTGTGAAGACAACAGCATCCTCAAGCAGCTCAAAGGCCGAGGAGATGAGTGGCAGAGGGTACTTGTTCTTCACAGTGATCTCGTTTAGCCCACGATAGTCTATACACGGCCGTAAGCTCCCATCCTTCTTCTTAACAAAAAAGAACCCAGCCCCCGCCGGAGAGGACGACGGGCGTATGATGCCAGCTTTTAAAGACTCCCGAATGTAGTCGTTCATAACCTCCTTCTCAGGTGGTGTGAGTGAAAAAATCCGCCCACGAGGGGGAGCCGTTCCCGGGAGAAGGGTTATTCCACAATCATACGGCCTGTGCGGTGGAAGGGATAAAGCGCGACTCTTGCTAAACACCTGCTCCAAATCGTGGTACTCCGGAGGCACCTTAGATAAATCCACCTTCACATCCGACCCAGAAACCCGAACACTAGAGGTCGGCAGATCCGCAGAACGTAAACAATTTGCCAAACAGAAGTTACTCCACCCCATCACCTTGCCCGTAGCCCAGCTGATGTGCGGGTCGTGTGTGGCCAGCCAGGGAAGTCCCAGAATGACCGGCTGATCACTGCCCGAAAATAAATTGAAAACTAAATCCTCCTGATGATTTCCAGAAACTGACAATCTCACAGGTCTTGTACGATGGCGAATGTGGTGAATCGTCTGGTCATTAAAGGCACGTACCTCGATAGGACGCTGCAACTCGACCAGCTCCACTCCCAGCTCTCTCACCAAATCCTCATTAATAAAATTCCCTTCAGAACCAGAGTCAATGAATACATCCAACGTCCGGGAGGCGCGGGGACCCATGATTGTGGCCCGCAGCACCGGACGCACCGTCGTAGAGGAGGTCTTAGTTGAACGGCTCATCAGCACCTCCCCGATTACTGACGAGCGTCGTCTTTTCCCCGACACTCCGCTACCCAGTGGCCCGATCTCCCACAGTAGAAACACAGGTTCTCCAGCGAACGCCGACGTTTCTCCTCCTTCGAGACCCGAAAAAGGCCCAGCTGCATCGGCTCCTCCTTTGACGATCCCGTGACGGTCATCGGTCGAGACGCCTCTCCACCGCCTGGATGCCACAGCAGAGCCCGAGGATGGGGCTTCTCAGAAGCTGCCGGGCACTGGATGGAGTCCAAACCCCGACGGCTCGGCTGAACTGGAACCTCGCTGCGGCGGGGAAACCTTCGCCACCCCTCCGATCGATCAGGACGAGGAGCTCCCTCTGAAGACGCCGCCGAGCATCGCGCCTGGGATCTCTCTAGCCGACGCTCCTGGTGTCTCCTTCCCACCGCGTTAGCCAGCGAAATCAGTCTGTCCAAGGTGGAGGGAAGCTCCGCGCACACCAGCGCGTCCTTAATCTCCTCTGCCAGGCCCTCATAAAACTTGTCGCACTGCACCTGTTCCGGCCACTCAACGCGGGCCGCCAGTGTCTTGAACTCCACCACATAGTCTCTGACCGGCCTGGGCCCCTGTGAAAGGCGGAACAGCTTGGCAGCGGCGGCTCTCCGATGAGCCGAGGGACTGAAGGCAAGTGTAATTTCCTCAGCGAAACTTTTAAAGGTGGAGCAGCAGTCAGCTTTTCTGTTATACTCCGCCATTCCCCATTCCAGCGCATCTCCCTCTAGCAGGGAGATGGTGTAGGCCACTTTGTCCTGCTCGGTCAGGAACCGCTGGGACTCTAATTGGAACTTAAGTTCCAGCGTAGCCAGGAAGGAACTACACTTGGCCGCTTCCCCGTCGAAACGGCTCGGCGGAGCCAAAGTGACCCTAGACTGACTGGCCTCTGAACTACTCGCCGCCTGACTAACGGCGGCATCTACCCCCTGAATTTTTTCTGCGTTATCCAGCGTCTGGGCGCGTGTCTCAGCAACCATCTGCCCAATATCACAAATCATCTTCTGAAGTCTGGTCCAGCTCGCTGAGTCCATTTTGGCTAGTGAGTACTGTGACAAGGTATCTAATACGGTGGGACGGACTCACACGCAGAGCAAGACCAGAGTCAGAGTGAAAAGTAAATTGTCTTTATTTATCCAAATTAAATTCTCACGCCACTGGTAAAACAAAACTACGAACTCTAAGAAATAAAGTAAAACGCTGCTACAAGCAGGAAAAGGCTGACTGGAACTAAATCTACGTCTAAGCACTTACTACATCAGCAAACGTCTGGAGATCAGGAACGTGGAGTATATCAGAAAAGTTCAGGCTGCCTTTGGTGACTCACTAGCACTGGCTGCTAGTGAGAGAAACACTTAAATGAGACCAGGCGTGCGCACATGATGAGATGCAGGTGAGTCTGATTGCATTCCGGTGACCTAGAGGACCGCCCTCCAGAAAACCCACGTCATCGCTCACGTCCTGACTGAGACATCGTCACAAAATCCACTGTCATGTCCAATTGATTTAAGGAAATGACTTGTCTGAGGTAGAACCACTTACTATACTGTGCTTCGCTAGGGCAGAGTAACTGCAGGACATTGTGTAACACAATGTTTTAGCTCCACGTTTAAAAATTTGGAGCCACAATTGTGTATTAAGCATTTGTTCCCTGGCCTGTCGCTGCTGTTTGATCCGAACTGTAATCTGTGCTGTGTAATGATTGTACGTTGATGTCACTGCTCCAGCAGCAGAATCCTGTGATGAAATGTTCTGATCAACCCCTGACTGCACTGCAGTGGCTTTTTTCTTTTTTCCTCTGTGGGTCAGGGCCTGGCTGCATCAGCCATTCTCACTGCTCGCCATCCCCAGACACCAGCTGCCTCCGCTTCCCACATCTCTGTTGTCACCTCTCTCATGCTGCAGGGACACTCAGAAAAACATCATAAGCATTTGCCCTTTATTGGTGGTTACCTCTGATGTGCTATCTGACAAACTCAGCTCATCAGACGCGTCAGGACCACGGTAAAGAGGCTGATTGACTGCCCTGGCACAGAGATTCCTCTCTGTTTTGGCCCTGCAGCCATGAAATTAACCCCTCGATCAAATGAGCAGAGTCACTGCCTGCAAACCAACCTGTTCACGTTGCGTCTCAAAACCCCACCAGCTGTGTGATTTCCGTTCTGAACACTTACTTACATCTGTTTATTTTGTTTATATTAAATGCACCTGTCGTGCTGTAAAAACTGTTAATAGCTCAGATCAACTTAAACCTCTCACGTCTTTCTTCCCTGAATGAACCTGAATGAACCTGTTGATATGGTAAAATAATGTCAAAAGTACCAACAAAGCCTTCTTATCTGTCAATAGTCTGTAAAATGCAGAGTAGCTTATGATCTAAAATCATACTGAATTTAAATTAAGTGAGAAGCTTAATTTTCGTCTAAGTTCAGTTTTCTAATAAAGATATTTTTTTCCATATGAACAGATGTGCTGTGTTCAGGCTGTATAGGAATTCTCCCCGTCTCCAATTACCCATAATGCAGTTTCTATGTAACAGTAGTGGCAGCAGCAAGGCCTGTCATTAGGGAGCTTGTTCTCAGTGGGAGCTACAAGTGATGCTCAGTAAAATCAAGTGGCCAGAGTGGTTTTAACGGCGTCTAAGTCCAGTCCAGCTGTTCTGTGTTTTCTTGTTGCTGCTTTTATGGGACCATTAAACCGCTGCAGTAATCTCACTATCTGTTTCATCTCTGTCCACAGGCAAACAGACATGTCCCCCGGAGAAATTTGACTGTGGGGGCTCCACGAACAAGTGTGTCTCGTTGTCATGGAGATGCGATGGGGAGAAGGACTGCGAGAACGGTGCGGATGAGGAAGACTGTGCCTCTGGTGAGTTAGTTGTGAGTCTGTTGTTTATCGTAATGCAAATACCTGGAAAAGACAAATAAACACAAAGCTCTGTTTGTGCTGGTTTTGACATTTGACAAGAGAAATGAATGGCTTCAGTAACACAATAAGAACATTCTGCCTTTTTAGTTTTTTATAGGGTTTCACTCTTTCTCTCACCCAGAGGCTTACAGGCATTAAAGCACAGTGGGGAACCCTCTATATAATTAGAGGGATTTAAAGGCATAAAGCGAGTTGCGATTTAAGCCAGCTGCACTTGACGACAGCGCTTCCTTTGATGTAGAGCTACATTTGATGTGAAATACCTCGTATCTGCAGCCTTTCCAATATTGTTTGGAGGTTCCTCTCATCAGAGTGTGATGCTGTGAGCCTGTAGCCGTTTAGCTGCAGGGTCCTCATAACCATCAAAAATGACTTCACCTCCTACACGACCAATCAGACGTCTCAACCGCGCGCCTGCTCCCGCCCCCCCGCCCCCCGCAGGGACTATCCTTGCCCTACTTCTGAGGCGCCGTGAAGAATTGGCTTCTTCTCTTCTCCCCTTCGCCTCTTCACGTCAGGAAACATTGATTGAGGCAACCGAGCTGCGGGGGGTGTAGTGTTGTCACTTTGAAGATTGTGCAAAATGGCACGTAGCGACAAATGCACACAGAGAGACATCTTCTTATTATCCTATATAAATGCCGTTCAGTTTTTTTCTAGCATCTGCTCCCTCTTTGTTGTCTGTGTGGTTGTGAGTGGCTGAAGTGGAAGCAATTCGCGTGTATGCGGGAATAAACACGATGATATTTTTTAATTTAGAGGAGACCAAGACAGGCTAGTTTGTTAAAAAGTGACAACATGAGTCGGGGAACTGCAACCTCTTGTGAGAAATGTGTAAGACAAGGCTTTTTTTATTAGCTGTGCAATGAAGACGTCCGTCGTCAGACCAACCTGCAACCTGTCGATACCTGCCGCTCTCAGCGAGCAGCAGCGATTCCATCGTCTTTAGATCTAATGCCTCCTTGGCTCAGATGGCTTTTCACTGCGCTGTCCATTGAGACGCAGTCTAGCCTGTGCTAATCCGTTTTTTCATTCTAATGTCTGTATTGATGCAGCAGTCTTAAGCCTCTCAGCGGTGACATGAGGGCAGGCTGCCACCCACCCAGGCCGAGGCCAGAATCCCTCCAGAGCCACACGCCACCGAGCAGGAGTGCAGCATACGGCAAGATAGCATCGCAAATGAGGTCTATTAAGTGCTGCGTCGGGCCAGTTTATCTGGAGACTGATGGAGCTTAGTGCCAGTGTGAAAGATGTTTAAATCAAGGGCAAGAAGCTTTTAAATGCACTGCAGATCAATTTGAAGGTAGCAGGCATTGATCCTCCGCGGCTACGCTGGCGGGTACGTTAGGAGCGATGTTTATTTTGGATGCTTGCGAAAGATGATTAATGGATAAATGTGAAAAGAAAAGGTGTAAAGTGTTTAACCACAGCAAGGTTGAGTGTTGTCTCAAATGACACAAACTGTGTGATTATAGTTCACTGTGTTTGTCTTTAGTGCAGCGAATTGAAAGTTTACAGTCAGGATGTGAAGTGACCTGGGGAGGAGTAGTGGAAAGTACCCAGTGCTGTGAGACTCTAGCTGTCTGGCACTGGGGCAGCTGGAGAATTGACTTCAGAGCAGCATTAACTGAGCTTTATGTTTGGGTTTAGAGGGAGGCCATAAACGAACGAGACGTGTAAAGCGATGCAGCAGCAGTGGGACACGGGTGAGAATGAAGCTCGTCGCTGAGCGTTTAATGCTTCCTGTTGCGTGTGGGTCAAAGGCTCAGCTGCAGATCTCAGCCTGTGCGCTTTTAGATGTTTGTCATCGCTCCAGCATCTCAGAGCAAATGATGCAGCAGTGCTTTGTGTGTTTTTATTTAATTACGCAATAAATATGTCTAGACTTATTTCCTTTTGACGTGCTGCGCGGTCCAAGCCTGCCTGAGTCAGTAAGCTGGGAAAGCATCCTCCCGTGAGAGTTCGTCTGCTGGCGTTCACGGTCGCGCCTTCGTGAGCACGCTAATGCCTAATCTTCCTTACAGTGAGCAAAACATTCAAAGTCACTTTCCACTTTCACTTGCGTCTCCCCAAGTGTGAGCTGACCCGACTGAGCTGGAACATACCCAGTGAGGCCCAGCTCGCTGTGCTATTAGTCTAACTTTCCAGCGTGCACAGCCTGCAAAAAGTAAATCTTGCAGAGGCGTCGTACTAATTGAATTATCCACATGTTGAATTATGCATTAGGTGGAGTTTAGTCCTCAGCAGAGGAAGCTTTCCTTGATCAACATTACATTAAGAATCAGCTGTAAAGAGGCTTTGGAAGGAGCCTGAACTGTGTCCTCAACCCTCTGCGATGTGGAGATTAATGTGCACTTACTTGCTGGACGTGTCTTGTGAGCGCGCCCGTCTGCTGGGACTCGCTGTGAAGTGGAGCCTGTGTGGATTTCTGTTTTCACGTGTTTGATTTTTACGCACTGTTGAATTTCCTTTATTCCGATTTAACACTGCTTGGATGTATGAGGGGAAACATTAGCTTTTCCGCGCTCCTCGCAGCTGTCTCCCTGTAGAACGGCTGAACTGGCAAACGCTCTGCCTCCCCAGCGACGACACTAGTGTGTCTCAACTCACGTTTTATGCCAACTAGTTGAACTCTAGACAAACGACACACAGCCCGAGCTACGTGGTTGGCGTTTAGCTTCACCTCAGCCTGTAATGGATGAGAGGCTGACCCTGCTCTGCCATCGCTTAGTGAAGGGCCTCTCACCCGTCCCTTCAGCTTAAATCAAGGTGGATCTCTGAGGACATATACATGTAGAGAAAATAAATACTTCATTTCTCATTCTTCCCCTCCTCAGTTCAGCAGCCGTCATCATGTCGTCTCTTGCTTTCTGAGCTATTGGTTGTCATTGGCAACCAAACAGTCTCTTATCACCAAAGACACAGAGAAAAACATTATATGGGTTATGTTTCCAGATGCTGCTTCATCGTGGAAGTCGTACAAAAGGCGTCATTCCACGACGACGGAGCTTTTAACAAAACGAAAGAACGATTTGATGAAGTAGCCTCATCAAACTGCATCCACCAGCATAATACAGTCTGTAGATTCAACCCCCTGATGCATTTCCACGGTTCCCCCGCTGGAAAACAAAGTCTCTGTCCACTGCTACCGTGCCGAGCCACTCGTGTACATTATTAACGAGCCTTCGACTGTGTAATAACGTACATGCTTTATTGAATGTCCCTAATTATTTCGTGCCGCGTACAGTAAGTAAGACGTCTGTGTAGAACCACAACAGGCCGCCGTTACAAAGCAGAGCCTGATTAATATTCATGAATATAAAGGCTGTCACTGATCTGAGTCCATGTCACTTGTTTTATTTGTTTCGGTCGCTTTCCCCACGCTCCTGTACAAATCATGTTGGTACCAGTGAATGAATTACACACTGGCATTAGTGTACAGCATGGTATAATTACATACTGTGGGATAGTCATTAGGATACTTTCTCAGTGTTTACCCAGATTAACTCGCCGTGTGTGACTGCTCATGGTTTTCTCCTTTAATATGCAGTCATTTGTAATTTCTTTGTAGTTTTTTTTCTTCTGCGGCCAGTTTTAAATTCTAGCTGCTTTCAAAGTGTTAAACTTCCTTTGACTTTGGGTTAAATACGAGCGAACGCATGCGCAGTTGGTTAGTCGGTTTGCTGTTCGGTTCACTGTGTCCGTATGTGTTTAAAGCAACTGTGGATGCACATGAAATATTGACGCTCTGGCCGAACGGCCTAAAAGATGCATGTGCAAAATGGGATATTTCTGCTAGAGGTCACTGACAACATGCTACAACTTTGTCAACCATGTTAAAGCTTCTCAGATAGTCTCACTTTCTTGTACCTCTGCTCAACAGCCAAAGGCAGCAACGTTCTAGTTAGAGTCCCGTGGTTTGTGTATCCATCCCATTGTGCGTCTCCCTGCGCTGGCCCTGTGCTGCCGTGGGCCTGCAGTGGGAAGGTTGCTTCCCTTAGTGTTTGCTCTTGGTGGTGTCCAAAACATTTGGCAACATCTGTTCATACACTTTGAGTCTCTGACTTTTTTTTATTTATTGATTCATTCAAGTGCTGTGTCACAGAGAGATGTTTGCAGGAGAGGGAAGCCTGTAGCCACCATGTACAGTGAGAAGCTCTATTTCTGTGTCCTTCTATTTGGAGTCAGGTTTTGCCCACGGACGCTGCTGATTTGATCTTCGGGCGTCTTTCTAAAGCTTGCGTTCTCTCTGTCGATGCTCTAGATGCCAAGGCCTGTCCCAGCGGCGAGTTCATGTGTGCCAACCGCAAGTGCTTGGCCACCGTGTATGTGTGCGACGGGGACGACGACTGTGGAGACGGCAGCGACGAGCTGAAGTGCACGGCCCCTCTGACCTGCGGGCCGAACCACCTCCGCTGCAACACCTCTGAGTGCGTGCCCCTCATGTGGAGCTGCGACGGGGACCCCGACTGCTCCGACAGTTCGGATGAGGGGCCGGAGCGCTGCGGCGGGGACGGGGCGCTGTACCTGTCCAACCGCAGGGCCAACTGCACCGCTGGGGAGTTTCGCTGCACCAACGGCGAGTGTGTGCGTCTGACCTGGAAGTGCGATGGAGATCCAGACTGCAAGGACAAATCTGACGAGTCTGACTGCCGTGAGTGTCTTTGTTCTCCTCGTATTGTGTCCTGCACCAGTTTATTTCCTCCTCCCTCAGAGACGATGGAAATCATCTATTGTATTATGATCAAAAGTCTTTACTTCACTTTACATTCATACAGAAAATGGGCTAAATGTAACCGTGGTAACATGAACAGGCTGTGCCCATGTTTTCAGTTTTGTACTTCATACTAATTCTAAGCAGATCAGTATAAATTCAGTTTATTCATACTACTATAAATATACTTTACTCACCTTATCATACAGCTTTATGACTGTCTGATAAATGTGTGTCATCCCAGCGTTTGTCAAAGCTCTGCTGTTTGTGCAGTTTCTCAACCTCTTTGGTTGAGCTTCAGATCTGATGACTCAGACGGCCAAGCCAAAACAAAGTAGTCCAGCAGCTTCTTTCCACTACAAGAAAACACATCCTTGAAATGTCTACACACAGTAAATTCACTAGAGGAAGTAGACTTTGACTTTAAATGATCTTTGTGTGTGGGCAGTATGTCAAGATTCAGTATGTGTTTGCTCTGAGACTAAAACGTGGAGGAAACAAACACCTTCATCCATTTTGCAGGTGTTCCTTCGCTATTTAACATGATTCCAGTCTCCTGGGAGTTTTTTTCACGTGGAATGTGTCGATGATAAAAAACGGTGTGAAAATGGAGCCTCGTGATAAAACCAGGTTTCCTATTAGCTGGTCATGGATGGGGGAGCCCTGAAGCTCCTGTCTCACTAAGCCTGCGTGTGAAGCCCAGATAGTCTCGCTATTCATTATCAAGATGTGCAGTGCACACATCAAACCCACCTCATACTCTGCGGTGTCATATAAGCAGCACTTTTATGAGATTGATGTTTTGTTAGCCAACTGGATCCTTGCACTGAGGGGGAGGCCTGGAGACCGTTAGAGGCACAACCTCTTCAACCTCTCTGCTCTTGAAACCATCAATGATCCATCTTCTCACGTGCCCTGCCATTAAAAACGAGATTTCTGCTAAATCCTTAATTAAAAAGTAATTCTGCTGTGATCCATCAACATATGTCTGATATTTGTCGCATGCATCTCATTTCGTTCAGCTGCATCATTTAGGCAAAATTAAAGTGATTCGGATGATTTTAAACATGATACGGTTATTATGCTGAATAAGCTGAAGCCTTTGAACGTCTTTGAATGCACAGCGTCGCGTGACCTTGACAGAGCAGAGCTAACAACAGGAAACAACGTGAAAGGGAGAACCAGAGCTATATAACGGCAGACTGGAGAAACGTTCCTCTGTCTAGTGAGAATTACTGTGATACTGCTAGAAGCTTGAATTGATCCTGCCTCGTTTCAGGCTGGATGTGCGAGGGGATAATTTCTCGGCACACCCAGCTGCCATCGTCCACCTAAGGACTGTTACTGGCCATTTCCAGCAGGATAACGTTAATGTCACAAAGCTAAAATCCTTCTAATGTTATTCCTTGAATATGAAAATCACTGTACTCGCATAACTCACAGTTGTATATCCATTTTTTTTTTGCAGGGATTAGAGAGGAGTTCAGTGAGAATAGTGAACCAGTAGATGAAAAGCTTGTCTCTGCTTGGGATATAAATGAAAGTTGGTGTGGCTTCAACATTTCTATATTGAAATTCATTCATCACACACCCTCAGGTTTAGTCTGTGTCATGGGCAGCACCCACAGTACCACACGTTGCGACTGTTATTGTATATCTGTACTACACAGTGCAGGAAAAAGCCTTCACTTGAGAATGTCGCCTTCCTCTTGGAGGGATTTAAAAATGGTTTGTGTGACCGTTGCAGCGCTACTGACGTGCCGCCCTGATGAGTTCCAGTGCGGTGACGGCTCCTGCATCCACGGCACCAAGCAGTGTAACAAGATCCATGACTGCCTCGACCACAGCGATGAATCTGGTTGTGTCAACGGTGGGTTCACGTGTCGTCTCTAGTTGTCAGACTCCGTCGTCCGTCTGTCCTTCCCTTTATGCATGTGTCAGCGTGACTCCGTCTCCCTACGAGTTGTTGTTTACTTGTTTTTTGACTCAGTGTGTCTCTGCTTTTTGTTTACTTGTGGTTCAGTATTATTGTTCACTGTAGTTTAGTTAAATTGTCTTTAAAACCACAGCAAGTTTGTATTTCATTTATATGAGACCACATTTAAACACCTGTTTATTATTTATAACATGGTTGACCAAATTTCCCATATATTGTTATGTATGTATATGTCATAGCTTCTAGTAACTAATAACAACCTGCTATTTTATGAACATACAGTATTATTTACAGCATTTTTTCACACCGCACAGAACTGTATTATTGTTGCGATGCAGCGTAGATGCTGATCGACCACCTTCTTCTTTGTCCCAGCCACCAAATGTGAGGGGCCCCTGAAGTTTCTGTGTAAGAATGGCGAGTGCATCGACGTCTCCAAGGTGTGCGACTCTGTGAAGGACTGCAAGGACCGATCAGACGAGCCCAAGAAAGAGTGTGGTAAGAGCAGCCGCACACGTGTCAGCTGGTAACTGTAGCGCAAATAAGGTTTATTGCTATTCATCTGCTCCGCTTCAGGGTAAAAGCTTTTTACTTCTTCTCCCAGTTATATAAAACACTGGGCTGTCAAATTACTGTATGATCATTTATGTGTGTTTTTATTTCCTGCCAGCTTAGCAAGACAGTCTACAAATACACATATATCCACATCCACTGGACATGAAAGAAAGCAGTTAACAGGCTAATTGTGTTTACCCTAATAAAACACCACACTGAAGTTTCATTTCAACGTCATTGTAGGAAACCTCAAATTAGCAGCATCCTCTGATCACAACAACAACAACAACAACATGCTTGTGCCAATTCCCACGAAGTAGAATAAATTGCTTTGTGTTCACTATCTGCCTCCTTCATCTTTAAATGCATTCACTGCCCATAAATGAGGGAGATGTCTTCTGTCCAAATGGTCGTCATCGAGTCGAGACATGTCTCTCACAGGAGAGTAGGAAGCAGGCAGACACTCAAATAGTGACATTTCCTCCAGGCAACGTGTTTCTGGCGAAGAAAAAGTGACAGCACGCAGAGCAGACTGACCTCTGCCAGGGATGGGAATTGCAGGTGCGAAATCGTATCTGTACAGTAATTTCCCTGCTTTTCTCCCTCGTCTTCCCTCTCTGCTGTACTGTGCGTCCATGTCTTCCTCCCTCTCTCCTTCCATCGGCTCATTAAAAGCTCTTCCGCACACACCAAGCCGTCACACAGACACAATAATACCCCATGTAAATATGCACACACACAGTAGACGTCAGCGTGGCTGGGATGTATGTTGCAGGTACATAAAGGATATTTCTCACTGACCTGAAGTCAACGCTGCTGTTTCCTGTCTCATTATGGACTATGTGTGTTTGCCTGTGAGCAGACTTGACCTTTAAATCATGACTGTCCTTGGAACCCGTCTGGAAAAAGCTGGGTATGTTTTCACGTGGGGCCTCTCCTGGGGCGTCTTTGGTTCCCACCCAAAGGAGCAGAAATGTGCGAGTCTCTTCTGAACTGACAGTAACAGAGGAGCATGAGCCACTGTGAGTGGCAGCTCGCTGCCGCCCATCCAGATGAATTACAGATGAGAATTTCAAGCTGGTAGCTGCAGCGCTGTAATTTTGCAACCACGAACCTTCCTCAAAATTAACCTTTGCTGCTCTTGGGTTTATTTTTGTCTAGCTGTGTTACAATATACAAGGCCCTTGTCTTGTATCCGTGGTGAGCTTGTCGTGTCGGGGTTCAGCAGTCACTGGATCGCTCGTTGTGAGTCTGCTTGGTTTTGTGTTGACAAAGATCACTTTCAGTGTTTCTGTATTATTAATGTGTTGCGTTGCACAAAAACGGAATCACCACAACTTCTGCTGCACCAAACCAACACCTCACAATAATCAGTCGCAGCACGATTTCACAGGCTTGTTTGTAGAATTGCTGTGGCTTGGAATGACATTTGTGATGCATTCAAGGTCACTACGGAATGTAGGTCAAAAGAGATTTGGTGGTTTACAAGGTTTTGTCGTTAGTTGAACATGGGTTTAAAGTTGGGACTGGGTGTTCACATCCAGTTTGATTTAATCCTGTATATGTTTCCAATCTATAAACCGTATTTAGTAGAAATAAAAACACCACTACCTTGGTTCGTTCAACCGTCCAGAGATGGAAAATGTTACGGGTTTATGAGGTGTGAAGATGTGGGTTTGCTGTTTTTATGAAACTAATGAGGCTTTGTCTTGGAACCATTGACGTCCGTGGTGAGGAGCTGATGCTGTGCTTTGCATCAGATGCTTCCTGCTCACTAACGTGCTCAGTGGTCTTCAGTGGGTTTCAGACATAAATAAACAGTTTCTCTTTCAAAAAACAATCCTTTGCTTTGGACTTGCTTTCATTTATCTATGAAATGTCTGTCTCAGTCCATCAATAAGCAAGTATCTGGTACAGTGGAACAGTATGAACACAATCTGTCAGTAAAATGATGCAGCTTACTTTAACTACCAGCTGATGACTTATTCTGTCTTAAGATATTTTGAAGAAACGTGTGGAGCAGATTTACTGTACGTTTCAGCCTCTGGCCAGATTTTTGCTATCAAGCCATTCACAGGCAGATCTCACTCTCTCTGCTTTCTTTGTTGTGTGCCAACCTGGTGCCAGCTGCCCTGACCTACTTTTAAGTGACAGTGGTTGTTTCTCTTACTTTGCTTCTGTCGTTTTTTAGGATGCGTTTGCTTGACTCTCTGTTTAATTTAGATGTCCTCACTGGCTGCTGCGCTAGATCCTTATGGGACATCCCAGAATCCCAGTTTAAGACATTAATCCTCTCGACACACATTGATATCCCTGCAGATGGACCTGGATCTCAGTTTAAGGGCCTGCTGTCTTTGTGAGGATGTGTCTCTTACATTCTTATCTGATAATGAATCAGCTAAGAATGTAGATTATGAAAATGATATTCATGTTCTCAACCTGGGCGCCATACTGAGTTATTGCACCTTTAGATTTGTCACACACCACAAATCCCTTAAAGCATGTGTGATTGGCTCCGTTTGACAACCGCCTCCTCTCTCTGTCTCTCAGGGCTGAATGAGTGCATGATCAACAACGGCGGCTGCTCCCATGTCTGCATGGACCGACCAATCGGCTTTGAGTGTCAGTGCCCCACCGGCTACCAGCTGCTGGACAAAAAGACGTGCGGGGGTAAGGAAGCAAACACAGATTTCAGACAGATTGGCTGTTAACCAAGTTAGTCTGCGCTGCTTTGGGCAGCTCTGGGCTCTCTGGCTGTCCGTGTTTGTTTCGTGCGCCCATCATGTCACTCCCACAGGGAACGTCACAGGGTCATACAACACGCACACTGAACGACCTTCACACGCTTCCCCCGCGGCTTTAACACTAATGTTTCAGGGAAAACCATCAGAGAAGTCAACATTCACTCGCTGCTGCTTTATTGAAAAGCTCTGGTTTATTTATATTGAGGGAATTCAGTTGGCGTTCTCATCTGGTTTGGCTCTTGATGGTGGATTAGTCACTGTCTCTCTGTCTTTGACTTGATTGATGGCCTCTCTTCCTTCTGCTTCCTCTCCTACCTGCAGACATTGATGAGTGTGAGAACCCTGACGCTTGTAGCCAGATCTGCATCAACTACAAGGGGGATTTTAAGTGTGAATGCTATGACGGCTACGAGATGGACCCCGTCACTAAGACCTGCAAGGCAGAGGGTGAGTAACAATGACCGGTCGCTGTACAGTCAGTGGCTGATGAGATGCACTTAAAGTAAGGCCCTTTTAAGTTCAAGCTGAGTGGGAAATGCTTAACAGTATGTGTTCGTAAACGTCTCTGAAATTCTCCGCTTCAAAAGTTTTTGGAGGGTAATTGTACAGTGTTACATAAATGTACTACATTTACTTGCAAAACTTTGGTTTGTTTACAAAAACGCACCTGCTCTGAGAATGTGAAAGCTGTGTTGTAATGCTGCTAACGAGACGTTCTCTCAGATATCGCGCCGCCTCATTAGTGCAACACTTCACTCTCACAGCTTCTGTACAACCGTGTCTCACCCCCTTCATTTAATAATCGCAAGCAGCTTTCTGCTGTTCCATTCAAACTGTTGCGCTGCTCTTGTTTGTGCACTGGGCATAAAGTGATTGCTATACAGCGAGCATCACCAAGGCAACCAGTTTCTCCCGGGGCAGGTCCGAGCTCCTGTGTCCCGTCCAATTAGACAGTGTCATGAGTGACAGACTGATGGGTTTGACCACACGGAACGTGTATAATTAGACAGAGCGCCTCTTCAGGCTACCTGTCTGAGTCACTCTGAGCGCTAATTACCTCCATTTAATCTGGTCTTGCTGACAACAGTTTTCCAACTAGTGGAGAAGAAAGTGAACTAGTAGGAGACCAATTAATTCCCCTCGACCTCCAACTATGTCAGAAAACTGAGGATTACAGAGAGAGGCCACTTTAAATGTTTACACTTCATTCACTCCAAAATGTTCATTATTTAATTGGAAAGAGTCGAATGAAATGTGCTGATTTGGTCCCTGTGGCCGTCAAATGCTGTGATTTTATTTCCCTCACTTAAACCGAGCTGATATCAAAGCCCAGTGCTCCAGGCGTGTGTTTGTGTGTGTGTGTGTGTGTGTGTGTGTGTGTGTCTGCCCTCCTGCCTCTGTCCACTGCATTTCTCCCTGCATGCTTGTCCAGCGTGTTTGCCATCGTGGCCAGGACCGAGCGGTTTGAGTCAAAAGCTGCCCAAGCAGAATCAAACGCAGCATTTTCAGCACTACTGCTGTGACAGCCTGCGAAAGCATCAGAGGACTTTCCCCTTTAGGAGGGTTGGAAGCGTTGTCATTGTAATGGCCAGCTCTTGAGGAGACTTAGCCTCGAACAACCCTGTCACCATTCAGCCGTTTGGCTGAAAGACGAGGGGAAGGGCAGAATATGATGCAACACTGAGACGACGACACGGGCTGTCAGAGGAGAAACTGAGGCCAGTGAGCCATTAGTGAGAGAGTTTTATATGTGCCTCTAGAGATAACTGGCTGCAGCTGCCATCCTATTACTACACAGTGTCACAAAGAGATATGCTCAATATAGACGTTACAGGACTAAGGTGGGCTGTGGTTGGTAGCTTCCCTGCAGCCAAGTAGCTCACTCTGCAAACAAATAGGTGTGGTGATAAAAATGCAAGCTTCCGTTTCGTTTTGGGACTAATTAAAATGTTTCCAGGTTGTGACCTTCTCACAAGTGGACGGCTCTAAA
The DNA here is from genome assembly GCA_030770545.1 of Macropodus opercularis. NCBI lineage: Eukaryota > Metazoa > Chordata > Actinopteri > Anabantiformes > Osphronemidae > Macropodus > Macropodus opercularis. Next base: position 7,757,712 of record CM061105.1, read on the forward strand.
AATAACTGCACCAGAGTGACGCACGCTTGAATGTTGGTGCTGAGGCGCTGCAGCTGGTGCCAGTGGTGTCTTTGTGGACAGTAGCGTCAGTAGCCGTGTGCAGGTTAGGGCCAGTGGTCACTCATCCAGTGAGCAAATATCCTCCTCAGCCTCCTCCGCTTGCTTTGTGGGAGACGAGAGGCTGCGAGTCACACTCTGCTTTCTGACAATATTAAACCTGAGCAGGGGATGGAGAATCGAATCACAACTGATCACATGAGACGCACTCTGCCACCAGGTGACACCTGTAATCCATTACTGCCCCTTTAATAGACACACTGCTGGTTCTAACACTTTCAATTCATGTTGTTGCATTAATTATTGTTATTGTTTAGCTGACACACACCACAGAAGCTAATCTGTCTGATTTAACTTGGCTCAAGGTTGTTTATCAGCCCTCAGAGGAAATGACTAGTCTTTTAATGTGTGCGTGCGTGTGTGTGTGTGTATGTTTACTCCTGATCCATATTTGCAAGAACATAATAAGGAGCCTGTGACTTAATGATGCGTACGAACACACTGATCAATACTGCGACTATTCAGCAGTTTTTGATGAAAGCTCTTGTTAGAATAGGTTATTGAGCCGCGTCCCACGGACGATGTTGTGTTATTTATCTGTGGTAAAAGATGACATTTAGAGTATTGACTTGTGTCGTTACAAATGTGCGGGAGCCGCGCTGTTGTTGAGTCACTGGCAAAGCTTCTGTGTTATTACTAGAGAAGAATGTCATCACGCGAAGGTACGCGGAAAAATAAATCAAATGTCTTCTTTGTGTGCAGGAAAGAGTCCTTACCTACTCTTCACCAACCGGCATGAGATCAGGCGTGTGGACCTGGTGAAGAGGGAATACAGCCAGGTGGTTTCCACTCAGAAGAACATGGTGGCTCTGGACCTGGACGTGGCCAACAACCGCATCTTCTGGTGTGATCGCTTCCACCGCAAAATTTACAGGTAGGCTGAAATCATTCAAAAAACGAATGAGATGGCTTTGTACAAACTATATGTCCCATTGGAACCAGCTGAAGGTCTGTTCTGCCTTAATGAGAAATTGAAAACTTTTAATTTGACAGATTCCTCATTGTTCCATTGGGCTGTGATGTAGTGAATTTTAAGCATGGAGCATTTGTCCAGTCTTTTAATGGCTTAGTCCTGCTATTATTTGAGATTATTCCCATCTTTCCTATTGTTATCCCAACTACATCTCTCCCCAGAGTGCGTTCTAATTGGAGCAGTGTGTTCTCTTTATAAAAAGGTTGTTAAGAGACAAGATCTCAGGGGAAACTAAAATTGAAATTCCTGGTGGGGAGCACATCGGCCAGGCCCTTGTCTCACACCTCTGCCAAGTCATTAGCGTGCAGGGCAGCCTCGGAGTGAGGCCTTGTCTGCTCTGATAAGTGGTCGACCTGAGAAGGACGCTAACCGAGGGGTGAACCTGCTCAGCGCGTGGCCCAAGGCTAAAGCTCGCTGCTCCGCGGTTGCTTTACAGCTCAGTGGAGAATAGTGAAGTAGAGTAAACATGAGGATATTCACTTCCCTGTGATTGTCCTGGATGTATTTATTTATCTATACCTTGCTTATTAGCTCATTCGCTTGCTGCAGATTATTCCCTATTTTGTGTATCATCTCCTCCTGTTCTTGACTTACAGCGCCTTCATCAGCGAGGCCAGTGACCCCTCCCAGCAGGTTCCACTGGTGGATTCGTCCCTGAAGACCCCTGTGGGCCTGGCTCTGGACTGGCTCCAACACAACCTGTACTGGACCGACTCTGGAGACAAATCCATCTCTGTGGCCTCAGTGGACGGCACCAAGAGACGCGTCCTCATCAATACCGATCTTAGTGAACCCCGAGCCATAGCAGTGGATCCCCACCATGGGTGAGGTCTTAACAGCACGGTAAAATGGTCTAAAACTGAGCGACGACGACGTCCGTGAGCCTTGGAAAAGATTTGTAAAGTCAGTTCAGTGTGTGGCGCAGAAATTGAACTCCAGTGATCTGTTTTCTGGGACCATGAGTAGCGATGAACATGAATCCTCGTTGCAGTGCATCCGGAGTAACAGGCTTGTGACCCATTTAGCATCCTGACTCAATCATTTTTTTAACGTTCTGTCCTAGATGAGTGCTGCTAATCTGGTGAAGCTTTGTGAACGTTTTGTGCTCCTGCAGCCTTTGTGTTCTGGTGATTCATACTCGGATCAAAACAAACACGCACCAAAATAAACCGGCACAAAGACAGAAATGTGCACGTTACAGACCCAATATTCTCAGCCCATCAGGAATCCAGCTCAGTTCACCTTCACCTCAGGAACTGCTTTTCCACACGGTGTCATTTTTAACTAATATACAAGCAATATTACAGTCCGTACATCACAGACAGATGAAATCGATCTGCAGCATTGTTCCGTGTGAAGATCATGTTTTTTCATCAGTAACCTTCTGCTTTTCCCTTTTAATCTTGCCAGAGCAAAGATTCCGGCTCAGACTCATGATAAATATGAAGGATTTTTATCTGACTTGGTGGATCCCAAAAAAAAAAAAAAGTTTAGCTGAACTAAAGCGACCCACTGGTGTGTTGTAGGACTGAAAGAGGGAAATTATCAAAGAGCTCTGTGCAGCACGTTCAGAAACCATCGCTGTTCACGGAATAGCACTCGCGCACTGCAACTTTATTTTCACGTTACTTGCTGGGCTCGCAGCTCTGTGTAACAACAACGTGTGATTGCTTTCTTTGTTCAACCCAGCTTCATGTACTGGTCGGACTGGGGCACGCGAGCCAAGATCGAAAAGGCCGGGATGAATGGAGTGGACCGACAGGTGCTGGTGGCTGATAACATTGAATGGCCCAACGGCATCACTCTGGGTGAGACGAGAGCAGCTGTTTCTCACAGCACGTCATTATGGGATGTATTACACACAAATACATTTCACGCTGTTATGGCAGTTTTTGGTATTATTAACATTGGTAAACGTTTAATGATAACGCCCAAAAATGATTTGTGACGTTCTTGCAGCTGCTTTGAAAAGATATTGTATGAAAAGTGTTTTTAGAAGAGTATAGATTGACACAGTAAAACTTGTTGAGGTGTAATCGAGAGAATCTGACATTTTAAAACGTAATCAATATCACCTAAAGGGATGTGTTGGTCAGAGTGCAGGAGTACTTACTGCCAAGACAATCAATTTCTGCTCAGCTTGGCAAAATCTTGTGTGTGTGTGTGTCTAAGATGTAGTCAACAGGCGTTTGTACTGGGTGGACTCGAAGCTGCACCTCATCGCCAGCGTGGATCTGAATGGAGCTCACCGCAGAACTCACATAGCGTCTGCAGAGAGGCTGGGACACCCCTACGCTTTGGCTGTGTTCGAGGTGTGTGTCATCCATGTTTCTCATTGGGATTGAACTGAGCGTAGCAAGCGTGTATATGGCATAGAGAACATACTGGAGCAGGCCGAAGTGTCACACGTCTCTGCTCTTGGACATCAGCCAGATTCCCTGTATGTGATGTCGGGGGCCATTGGAGACATTTAGTCAGCTTTGGTGCCAAGCTGCTGCCTCGTGGCTTCCACGTTGAGTGTGTATGAACCCGTAACAAATTACTGACACAGAGGTGCCTTGTTTATTTTTCACAGGTCACATAAGCATTAAGACATCAGGCACCTTTATCTCATGTGTAAGGATGCTTCTCCTGGTGGGATTACTGTCAGTTTGGGCGGTGACATCGCTCCAGTGGCCTGTTCCTCACTGGGGCTCCTCTCAGGGGGGATTGGCCTCAGTGGTAACAGTAATACATACTTTATTCAGCAGTCAAGTAGATTTAGAAGCTTTATCAACGTTAACATTTAGAGCCATAAAGCTAGTCCAGTGTAGGGTTTTAAGTCAAGGTTCACACATCTAAAGCGGATTATAAGTATTTTTGGTCTTTCCTTCAGTCAGCACCGTTGTGTAACTGTAAATTGAGATAAATCCCCACTGGTGTAGTAGCTAATCAAGCCAGGGGTCCCCAGCTCTGCCTGGTTGCGGTGACGAGGTGACCTCCTGGTTCAGGATGCTTAACACCTCACCCCAGCGTAACGGAGTAGAGCTCGTTGTAGTGGACGGCACATTACCGCCTCCTTCACACACACACGTCACACACTGTGTCGAGGTCTATTATCTTGCCACTGACTGGAGATCAGCCTGTAGTTTCTAAGGCAACAGCAAAAAATAATAAACCTCAGCTCATGTCTACAACTGTCTCCTTAAGCTGTAAAGGAATGAAACTGAAGAAGCAAAGCAGACAAATCAATTAATAAACAAACAGGCTTTATAATTAGCCTCTGAGCTACTATATTTAAATCAAAGACTTAATGCTGTAACAAACCACAAATGATTTACCAGAGGGTCTAATATAAGGAAGCAACGTATAAAATGAATCCTTTACTAAAAATCTTCTGGCTCGATGTATTAACTGCTGCTGATTACTGTTGCAATGCTGCTGCAGTTGAATGAAAGCCTTCCTTAATTACCAATCAACTGCCAGAATCACTCTTCCCTCAGAGCGCAATCACCGAATTAGCCTCCTTTGTCTTAAATGATAAATTGGACAGCAAGTATTTGCATGTGTGCAGTTCACCTTAACTAATTTACTATTTCACCACTGGTTGACCTTATGACTAGTGTTTGTCCTGTTAAGTCACGCTCAACATTTCCTACAGTAAAAGCCAGATATTTTATTCTGCTCTAATCTGTCCTTTGTCCTTGTTTTGCAGGATCGTATCTACTGGACAGACCGAGACAGGGCAGCAGTCTTTATGGCCAACAGGCTGACCGGCCAGGACGTCCACACCCTGGCTGAAAACCTCAACGACCCCCATGACATCGTGGTCTTCCACCAGCTCCGGCAGCCGCAAGGTCAGTGCGTCTCGAACCGCCATCAGTTGTTGTGGCTGTGGTAGAGCGATCAAAGCCGTGGCAGTGCAGTCACACACGGGTCGCCCGCCTGCCTGGAACCGGGTTTTCTGAAACGGCACCGTCCAGAGTGGAGCAGAACTGAATGGAGCAGTCAGTCATAGATGGGATGTCTCGTATTTCTTTTCTTATGTCAGTTACAATATGTCTCTTTCTGTTCCTGCCTTCAGTGAGTAGTACACGGCCATTACATTTTAATGTTTCACATTCCTTTTTAATCTTCATATCTTCATATCTTTATGCAGCTTAATGGACTTGATGCTTTAATTTTGATTACACAAAGTAATGAGTTTTGCTCAAAGAGAAATCTACGTTTAACTCAGGGGGGAACCGATAAACTCTTCTATCTCCCAGTGTTAGGATCTTGCTTGAATAACCGTAACTGTGTAATTCCCCGCGTCGCCTCTGTTTCTCTTTGTCACCGTCTCCAGGCCCAGACAGCTGTAATCTGGGCAGTGTGGCCAACGGAGGCTGTGAGTATTTGTGCCTTAAGGCTCCGCAGATCACCGAACACTCGCCCAAATACACGTGCGCCTGCCCCGACGGGCAGGACCTGGGGCCCGATATGAGGGGCTGTGTACCAGGTGAGTGTGTTTACAGTAGTAGCGGAGAAGATTTCCTAATCGATACTCGCTAAAGGATTTGTTGGGCAGAGCGCCACTGTGCTGACTGTGCAATTAATCTGATTGTGCCTCAGCTGAAGAAGCTTTCAGGCTTTTAGAATAGAGTGTTAACTGAGGCGACGACTTCTGGTTCTGATAAATGTTTATTTTCCCAGCTGTTTACTGTTTGTTTAATCAAACAATGTAAAACCATATGAAAGCGTCCAAATGAAGACATCCATCCTAAATGATTCAGTTTAGCTTTGGCTGACTGGGTCTTCTGGTTTTACTTTTATAATGTTTAATTGTAAATGTATTGGAATCATCAGGTTTAAATCCAATAGAGACATAAACACTGTTATATATGTATTCCTGAGGTTTCTCATGTCTGTTTCTTTCCGGCAGCTCCCAGAAGCGACATGGCCTCCAGCGGATCGCCTCCCACTGGTTTCCCACCTGGCACCGGGGCTGTTGCTGAGGTCTTCTCCCCGCCCGCTGGTGGGGTGTCGCAGGCCGACGCGACCCCTCGCTTGACCACGGCTCCCTCTGGTTCCCCCGAGTCGCTCGCGCCCTTCAGCACTCTGAAGCCTGTGTCGTCGCAGGAGTCCAAGGCTCTGGGCTCCCACTCCACGGCCACGGTCGTCTCCACCACGCCCGCGGGAGACAGCAGCGTCTCACAGCACTGTAAGTGGGCTGTGAATGCATTAGGTGCAGTAGGTGTGTGGGATATGGATGCGTGAGAGCTGTGCGGGGGATTCAGACCCTGATGGAGCCTGGATGGATGAAGTGTGGAAGGTCAGGTGTAGTGTCAAGGTCGCACTGTGGTGAATGTCAGCCCCCTCACCCCCACCCTCGACTCTTTCATTTTTATCTGCCTCTCTTTGTAAAACACTCACAGCTCACCCGCCTCACGGTTTTATCTCTCCTCTCTTCCTGGCTCACTTACTTATCCCTCTATTTCTCACACCTTTTTTTTTTTATCCCACGCTTTCACGCTCTCATCCTCTCTCACTCCGCCGTCTTTCCGACCTCTCGCTCTAACTCCTCTGTCTCATTTAATCTCTCTCCGCAGCTGGAAGCGAGAATTTCCTTCTGGGCGAGAACCTGACGGTGGCTGTTTTGGGAGTGGTCATCCCCATCGGTAAGTGACCTGGAGCCTCACTGTCCGTGTTTGTCCGTCCACACTCGGCTCGCAGGGCTGCGTAAAGCGGCTGTTTCCCAGCCGCTGATGGCCTCTCTGTTTGTGATCCATCCTCACTAACCCTGCTGTGGCAGGATGAGAGAAGCCTGGTCCACAGGTCTTCTTTGCTGAGGCCTCTCAGGAGTCATTTCTTGTGTATTTGACATTGTTGCCACATTGCATTATTCACATCACGCTGTGTTGTTGTGTTGGGTTCTGCTACAGCCAGAGGACTCTGTGTCAGTGGACCTTTATGCTGTAAGTCTACTACAGAGCAGTGAGAGCCTTTCAAGAAACCTTTTCTCACTTGCTTGAAGCATAAGCTACAGTCGCTTTAACACATGGCTGCTTCTCCCGAAGGCGTCAATGACAACATTAAATTCTCGTTTCCAACGGGTTTCCACCGTTTTTTTTTAAAGTGGCAGCTGATGCTGTTCCAGACGGTCATGATTGAATTGTTATTCCAATAAAAGTAGGCGTGAAAATCTTATGCAGGTTTGCTGTTGTTTAAGAGCGAGCGCTTTCACTTTTAACATTACAAGGTGACGCTGCTGCTGTTACTGTTGACAGATCAGATGCCTCTTGGCTTTTGAAGTAAGGCTTGGTGAACTGCGTGTATCAGTAGTCGACCACCTCTGTTGAAAAAGCATATATTTACACTTTCATGGCTGTGTTTTTGCTTGAAAAGACTGAAACAAAAACCCAGACGGTTTGATTAAAATATTAATTTCTCCTGGGAATATTTTGTCTTGTTTGAGGTGGCCCTACGTTGACACCACTTATTACACTGTAAAATACAAAACGGCTGCAGGAAAATAAACATGTCGCGTAACGAATATTAATGAAGATTGTTCTTCTCTGGAAACCAACGCTAACATTCAAATCTGAAGTGAATGATCCTGAGCGAGCGAGTGTCCCGTTAGATCAGAGGGAGGCACAAACGCTTCATCTGAGCTTTACTGCCATCATTTAATAACACATTATTGAGTAGCTTATTTCATTAGCTGCCGATAGATAATGCAATATGATTCCCAAGGCCACTAATGGTGCTTCACACAGCTAATTAGAGTCGGCGTGAAGCGTCCGTTGGCTGGTGTTTAGCCTGAGTTTGACCCAGTGTTTAGCCGAACCACCCGCACACACAACCCCTGTATCGCTGCCCCCTGCCCTCTCCGTGCCCCGCATGCTGGTTCCGTTCCTCTCTGTGCCTGTCATTCCACGCCATGGACTTATGCCTCATTAACGCTCCCCCCTTCCCATGTCCCTACCACTGTGTGTTAAACGCATGCAGTTCCTATCGTTGCCACAGTGGTGTTCGGCCTGGTCTGCACCGGCGTCTACCTGGTGTGGCGCAACTGGAGGCGCAACTCCACCAAGAGCATGAACTTTGACAACCCGGTCTACCGCAAGACCACCGGCGAGGGCGAGGAGGACGAGATCCACATCGGACGGACCGACGCCATGGGCCACCACGCGCACCATCACCCATACCCGCAGGGTGTCGCCATGGGAGTCGGGGGAGCAGGAGGTGGCACGTGCCCACAGTTCATCGCCCTGCCGCTAGGGGGCAGCATGCCCGACCCCGGTACTCACTGGTACACGGAGCAGCCGATGCTCTCCACGGCCAAGTGACTGATGAGGGCGACTTCTGGAGAAGGTGGCCGCTCACGCACACACAGCGAGGTCAGAGGTGACTTGGACTGAGTTTGCTAAAGGGATGAACAACACTGTCTCATGCAGCCATTCACAGCCATATCCTGTGTCCTTTTCCACCATCACCAGTGTTAACAAGACGACGGTGATGCTATGCCTGTAGTTTCATACCTTTTTGTGCTGGAGTTGGTCCTTTTATCTTTTTCTCTGGAGAAATGCTGAGAATGATTAATATGTCATCACGTGTGTTCCTCACATTGACCTGAACAGGAATATGGAGTAAGACTGGTTTCTCTTTATTTGCACTGATAACTGAGTGAGGTGTGTGCTGTGTGTTACAGTATGTTTTGTCCTTGATGTGATGATTTGGGCTCTGTGTGTTTCTGCCGGAGCTCTGGGAACACTGTGTAGAACGAAGGCGTTCTGAAACTGGGACAGCACCTGCGTTGATGGGACAATCTGTACAGATTCATGTTATGTCATAGATGTCATTGTTGGAGATGTCTCGTGCAGTTAACATTTTACTGGTTGGGTTTCCCATTGTCTGCTTGCCTTTAAAGGCTCTACCCACATTTAGTGCTTGCTCGCGAACGGTTTTTACAGATGAGCTGTCTTTTTCAACGCTTCAGGTGGAAATTGCACTCAGCTGGCTGGAGGGGTCATGTTCCCATCTGACCTCCAACACTTTTAGGGAAAATTCAGGCAGAAGTACAATACTGAGATCCTTGTTTTCGTATGAGTAGGGCGTAAGGTCTTTTTATGCAGAAGTTGTCTTCCTTACTGTGATATTTTTTTTTAGATGTTACTGTAAATGGTTTGAGAAAAGTCATGGCCTGCAGCTTTTAGTCAGACTGAAGTGCTACGTGGTTGACAAAAAAATCCTCCAGTGTTAAAAGTTTTATTTCATCACTTGTGTTCCACTGTGACAAATGCGGATATAAATACACAACGGGTGCAATGATAGTAAATTAATGGTGAGCTCGACGGGATGGAGGCAATGTGCTCTTGTCCTCCACATGTAAAACCGTTCACCAACATACGCAGACACGTTTTCAGTACACACACACACACACAGAGCTGAGCTGGATTCTGAGACGACTCTACTCGTCCTGAAGCGGCCGACCTGCGAGCAGACAGTCTGGGTAGTGCCGGGTGGGAGGGTGGGATGTGTGACGTAACCACAGAAAACAACATGGGAGTCTAATAGATGGAGGTTGAGAGCAACTTGTTGCTGGAAAGCTTTCATACTGGCCATCCCATAATTAGCAGCTACATTTATAAACCGCGCGTGTGTGTTATTCATTATTATGCATGTGAGTGCCAATGTTCATCCCACAGCCATATTTGAAACTGTTTTGTATGCTCTTTGTTGCACAACCCTCTTAGAATGCCTTCTGTATTGTGTACTGCATGAAAGACAACAGTGTATGAAGGTGTGTGTGTGTCGTGTGTGTCGTGTGTGTGTGAGAGAGAGCGTGTGGCACTGAAGCAGCTTTGAGGGTGCTTTTTGATTCGTTGATTTGTAAATATGTTTTCATAAGGTTTTTGATAATGTATTATACAATAATGTAAGAGAAGATGTACATAAGATTTTAGATAAAGTGTTGAGGTATATTAATTTATTTGTATAAAGAACAGCACTGCATTTCCTGATTGTAAGAATTATCCACCAAAGTGGTTTGTGTTCTCTCTTGCTGTGCATCGTTTAGCATCCTTTTCGTGCAACTCTTCTGTCCTTGGTAATTCACATGAAACACGATCCTCTTCTCCCGTCTTTGCAGCCCCCCCCCCCCCCAACCCTGTTACTGAAACGCTTTGTTTTTGTGCCTTTTGGTTTAATTTCCTCATTTAATATTCGTCATGAAGGCGGCCAGGGATCCACCAACTACTGTACACGCAAGGACAAACTGTATTCAGACTGGTTCCACTTTTCGATTTTCTGTAATGAATTACTTTTGAATATCTCTATATATTGATATATAAAATCTGACTGAAAATCCCCTTATTGTGCGCCCTTTTGTTTTCTCCTACCAATGTTAGAAAAGCTCACTTATCACAGACAAGATCTGTGACTATTGCAGTCGTGTTGCAGTTTGTCTTGCACTGGTCATTATTTTCATATTAACGCTAAATCAAAAGTGAAAAGTGTTTCTCAGAGCATAAAGAGCCACAATACTGCAGCTCATCTCGTGTCGGTGTGGAATTAAAGCCAGTTTTAGCTCTTTGTCACGCTTCCTGGCCTTAAAATCTGTTTGCTTCAGTCTCCTGCACCACTCGCCATATGTTGAAGGCAGCTGTTTGCATGAGTCTTTAGCAAGGAGCAGACATTTCAGTGATTTCTGCTTCGATGTAATGATTTCTCATTTATTGTAATTTTATACAACATCATGTACTGCAGCGCTATAATGGCAAAACCAGAAGCTCCTCTATTTTTAGATAACAGTAGTAGATGAATCTATTCCATTATCATTATTAAACTGAGACAGGGCAAACTCTGTCTCCTTGTTGTTCCCCATTACGTTATTATATATTAATATAATGTAACAGACGTTTTTATAAGTCCAGTAGTGCCTGTAGCCGACAAAAGGGGTGTCACACGTTCACGTCATGTTTATCAGTGTCCCAATATTGAGTCCCTTGGCTGATGTCCATCGCCATCGCTTCTTAAGGATATGTGGATATTGGCTGAGGGTCATTGAAGCAGCAGGGCAGTCAGCAGCCCGGAAGAAATCCTCAGGGAAATTGAGGTGGCTTTGCTCGTTCAGACAGAAATCCAGCATCGTCCAAGTAGGAGTCGTTTTTGAGTTATTTTACGGACGTAACCTTAAATCCTCGCAGGGAAACTAAAGCTCTGCCCCTCAGCGTTTCCCAGGGGGGTGGAGGAACAAAGGGCCACTCAAACACATCTGCTTTCACGCGCGACTGGCCCGGTCCAGCTGCAGTACAGTCAGGCTGCAGGTGAATCTCATTGTGTCCACTCTCACAGTGGAATTACCTCAATTTGATGGGTGTCATGTTTCTGTCACACTCGGAGGGGATGAGACATAATAATCCTTTGGACGTGCTCATTTTACAATTGCAGATTTATGTACATTGTAGCTGTGCGTTGTATTTGACACTGCGATGGAGGAGCTGCGCCACCTGCTGGTCAACCGTGGAATACAAACGTGTTGTCATTACGACCTGAGAACTACAATAATAATTTAGACGTTTTAGTTTGATTTGACCGTTCAACGTTACATTGTGATCACTTTTCCTGAATGACTGACAACCATGAAACTCTCAGTGAGCGAAATCATCAGGGTGCTTTATTAATTTGTCGTCTGCATGTGCTTTGCATGCAGCAGGTAACAAGTCCTCTGCATGTGTGTATATATTCACACACATTTCCTTTAACAAAGTGCTGATTAGCATTACTTACTATTTCTCTATAAACAGAAGGGTTCTAGTACTTTATTATAAGCAACATGTTCATGTAACTGCTGCTATAACAAACATACATGTATCATAATAAATATATTTCTTTCATTGCATAGCTTGCAGAGTAAAGCAGCTGCTTGGATGTGCAAATAAGACTTGACTATGAACAGAGCAGACAGAGAAAACGACACGTTTACTGTACAACGCACCAACCAGCATGACACTCATCTTAAGCTTTGCTTCGCGTCGTCCCACCGACTCCTGGTTCTCATGCAGGAATCCAGCAATCAAAGACAATATCATGAAAGACAGGGCTCAATCCAAGCACGAAGCACCAGCGTCATACTGTGTGTTATAGGACCAGATCATGTGATCGGGTTTTCCAGCACTACAAGGCTCGAGCTTTAGCGTGGGCCTGCAGGAGGGCGGCGGTGTCGGTGTGGGACCCTTGCATGGCGATAGACAGAGCAGTTTGACCACGCTGGGGGAAAAAAAGAGTTACAATCGGGTCCCTAGTTTGAAACTCTGAAGCCATAAATTGCATTTCCAACTTTGAACTGGGTAGAAAGTTGCTTTGGTTTAACATGCATGAAAATTACACGTTTCAACTCTAGGAAAGTCAGTGTCTGACCATCAGTCCAGACTGGGTGGAAGTCATTCAGTTACTGGATGCAAATTTGTCAAAAGTACAACATAGTGTAACAAACTTCAAAATTGATGCTGGGAAAGTCTCTGTTGTGATGCATCTAGTCTGTCAGTCCACCCACAACCACACAGTGCGAGTCACAACACTCAAGCTTCTGCACGTATGAGCTCATTTCACGTGTTGACTAAGAAAGCAGGTATTTGTTAACCGTAAACAGTAGCAGAGTCATGGTCTGTCTCTGGTTAAAGGGTTAGAGGATGATACTGGAAGCCAATTGTCCCTGAGATCTCACCTTGTCAGTCAGCGTGAGGTCACACTGGCTCCTCTGCAGCAGCAGCCTCGCAACGTGTGTGTGGCCCCTCTCACAGGCGAACATGAGGGCCGTGGTTCCCTGGTTGTCTTGTATGTTCGCGTCTGCCCCGTAGCTTAGCAGCAGGCGAACCATCACGACGCGGCCGTGTCTCACCGCCAAGTGCAGGGCAGTCTGGCCCGTCTGAGAGCAGAGGGACAGGACAATGACCCACCACGGTCCTTTGAGGTTCATTTGGCTGAAGCGTAAGCTTATTACTATTACTATTATAAGTCAAACGTCAATCCTGTGTGTGGTTGATGGTGTTGATGATGATGATGTGACCTTGACTCCCACCTTTTCAGTCGCCCCTACAGTACCTTAGTGGAGCGAACGTTGATATCGCCCAGTTCCATCAGCCTGCGGACCGCCTCCATACCACCGGGAATGTCAGGCGCCGTCAGCGAGGCCAGCATCACTGCCGTGTAGCCGGCGTTGTTCTGAAGGTTGACGTCACTCACGCCTATGGAAATGTCAACATTCATTATTAAAAGCCAACCGGAGCCGTGTTCGGGAGCTCTGCAGGCATCACACCTCTACCTGTGTCCAGTAGCAGACTGACGATGCTGTAGTTGCAGTGGGAGATGCTGTAGTGGAGGACCGTGTTGCTGTTGTCGTCCTCCAGGTTGACGAGGAAGGCCAGCAGCGAAGGCGTGCTTCTCCTGACCTCCTTAAGGTACACGGACACTTTGCTGGCAACCGCAGCCTCCTCTGCTGCTGCGCTGAACCAGTGCTGAAACAGCGCGACCAGCGCCTTCCTCTGGGAAAAATACAAAGTAGAACATAAATGCTCCCACATGGATGGAAAGCAGGAAATAGACCATGCTAACTAAGTTACCATTTCCTCGTTAGGGTTATTCACATTGTCCATGTGGTCACTGAGGAACCGACAGGCAGCCATAAAATCTGCACTAACTGTGTCCCTAAAAGAAGAAAAAGATAAATGTGTTATTTAACAAGACGACGTCGGGATTGACTATATCCTGAACAAACACCATTTGTCCCGGTCCGTCACCTGCTCCCGGTGGTTGTTTCAGAGCCAGGGTGCACGTCCATCTGTTCTCCTGGGGGCTGTTGTTTCGTCCTGGCTGCTTTCTCTGGAGCCTCAGGTTGCACAGACACTACACTTCCGTCTGTCGGCCCTGTTCCTGTTCCTACCGCTACGGCCCGTCTGTCCGGGCTCAGTTCCCCCCCCCCCTCCGCCCGCTCCTTCTCTAGGTCTGCATCCACCTGGGCAGCAGCCATCTCCTCTGGGCTGGCGCTGCTCTCCTTCTGCTCCCGACTGTCACAAACTCTCTCTGGGGTCACGCTGTCTCGCCAGTGAACATTTCCACTTGTGGTTGTTTTACCTCTTTAGACAAACAAAAGGGTAAGAAAACTGATGCAAGTGAGCATTGAATTCTGAGACCTGACAAACACTGACTAAAAAAAATCGGTCTCAGTATCAAACGTTCGATCAGAAGAATTAAAAATCAATGTATGAGTTCAGTAAAAGCTTCAGATGAGAACATTCCACTACTTCAAGGCTTCAGATGATTCCAGTTATGTAAGTTAACGAGCAAATTTAATTTGATGCATGTTTCTTCTGCGTGGCCCACTTTTCTAATGCAATGAAGCTTTGTCTGACTATTTCAAACAAACAGATCTTGTTCTGCATCTTGTGACTATTTAGGGTTTGTTTACATGGTTCGTGTGACACCATCATCCCAAGACACATTGTAAAATGATTGTTATACTTCCAGTGTTAAATCATGATGTCCTCCTCCAGAGAGGCTTACAGCACGTTAATTTAAGCCAAGTCAGCAGTAATCACCACTCTGGAGGTCACTAATGTGTGTGAGTTATTTACTGACCCTTCATCAACGCGCCCAGAATGTAGGCTTTGTGACGTCTGGGTCCATCCGTCTGTCTTTATGACAGATTTAGAGGCTGGAGTGAAAACACACACACCACGAAATATCAACACACAGCTGAACAACAACAGCAGATGCTCTTACTGCAAGACACGTTTTACTGCCTCTTATGATTCTTTGATTCTCATGATGGTTTGGCTTATACTAACACTGAAACTTCTTCTACCTCCGTGCTGGATCTTCCGTTCTGCTTCGCTGTGTTGCTGCTGTGTGTAACAGGAGGTGAGGATGTTGACTAGTTCCACCATCTCCTGCTGCAGGGCGTTGACTTTGGGGTCCGGGTGTCTTAGAGGTTTATGCTGCTCCTTTGACTCCCCGTCTCCACACAAACACTTCCACTGCTGATCCAAGAGCCTCTTGATCTTCTTTATGTGATGGATGACCACAGCTGTGTCCTCAGCGGAGGCCACTCTGGGATCCACAGACGCTGGTGAACCCCTCTCAGTAGACGTGGAATTGGCAATAAAGTCAAGTTGTCGGCTTGTTTGACTGTTTGCGTTACTAGTTATCGCGAGTGTGCCTGCTCCTCTTGGGGAAGACATTTTATTACTGTCCGGTTGAGTGGATCTAATCAGTATGTCTTCTCCGTCCTGGTCCACCACTACTCTCTCAGCACGGACCCACGTGGCCGGGTTCGTTTTAAGGTGCTCAATCTTTTCGTCTTTCCTCCTGCTCTCCTCCTTCTGCTCCCTCAGCAGTCCCAGGGCCCTCTGCAGATCCAAGCCAGCCTCATGGAGCTTCTGCTCCAGCACTGCTACCTTAGCCTGCAGAGACGTCACCGTCAGCAGCTCATCCAGATCTGAACTACTTCTCCACTCGTGTGCTGGATTATACTCATCATGACTAACGTTTCTAGGGAGCATGACGTGATTTTCATGCTGAGGCCTTTTAATGTCCTTGGTGCCTTGGTGGGACAGGCTGTGTGGGTCTGTGGATCCATTCAGTGAATGGTGATGGATAAGTGGGTTTAGGCCCAGTCTGAGTCTTTCTCTTTCTTCCTGGAGGATGCAAATCTGAGCCCTAAGCTCTGGAATCACTGTCATCTGCATCTCCAGCTCTCCCACACGATCCAGAGCTTCCTTCAGGCGTCTTAACAGCCTGGAGCTGTCCTGGGGTCGAGGGCTGTCCGAGGAATAGAAAACATCCTCACAGGAAGTGTTTCTGCCTCCGAGGTGATCCCTCGAGCTCCGCAGGCTGCCAGGGTCATCAGTAGACTCTGATCCCTGTCTCATCAGCACTGTGAGTGGCAGACTGGATGCTCGGAGGAGATTGGGTCGGATGTGTTCCCCCAAAGGCTGCTCATCAAACTCCTTGATTCTGGCCTCCATCTCTGCCAGGGAGTTGAGCCCTGTGGGTGAAAGGGCCGACCTGTGATCATGTGCCCAGGAAGTGTAGCCATAATGATGGATATCTGAAAGTCTGGATCTAGGGCCAAGAGCGCCCGTGGATCCCCAGGGACTTGGGCGGTAGCCACAACCAGAAGGGTTGATGGGTCTGGGAAGGGTGCTGGCGCGTGGGGCCTTGCTCCTGCGCTGGATTGGAAGTCTTTTGATAGTGTTACCCTTCTCTATGTCATCTACATATTTCAGGAAGTCCAGGTCAAGACGAAAGCCGTAGGGGGTTTCCACTGAATAAGGAGGCTTCACTTTAATTCCATTTTCCCTTGCTGTATGAGGAGAGACATTTCCTGTGAACAATAAAAATCGAATTTAATATTCATCTCACACAGATCTTGTAAAATGTTGTAAAATTCTGACATAATGTATGAAGGGCGTCTCTACCATTTTGTCCTTCCATTATTTTTCTCTCGTCGGTTCTTCAGAAGGTGATAAATGTCACATTATCTGCGTGTTTCTAAAAAAAATCACAAATTAAAAGGTTATAATTGAGCTAAAAACAAAATGTTTTTTACTGTTGGCAGACGTGATTATTGTGTGGTTACGACAATAATAATTACCTAATAACACAGTGATGATTTCATGCTCTTGGCGCTGACATTTACTCAAAGTTTAGTGTGGTAGGTTTTGTGGGAGGCTCCATCTTACTTTATGACCAGATGGAGCAGCCTTGGTCTTTTATTATGCTCCATTCACAGCCTCGCTCTCCTTAATGTTGCACAGAGCCCCAAACACAAACAACCAATTACAGTCAATTGCTGTCTCTCTTCTTGTCGGTCATTCTATTCTTTTTGCAGTGTTTTTTTTTTTTTATTTCTCTCACACTCTCTTTGCTTCATTTCTTCCATGTACCAGGCAGCGATTATTCAACAGTGAAAGACCTGATGTTCACTTGATTACAGCTCTGCCGTCCAAGACGAGAGCAGAAAATAGCTTGAGACTGTTTAGCCCGGCAGCCGTGGCCAGAGGAGAGGAAAGGAGGAGGAAAATATACTCCTAGAGACATAAATACAGACAGCCATTGTTCTGACTCACTGCTTTCCTCCCTTCCTGCTCTCTCTGTGCCTCCTAGTCTATCATCTTTGACTTTTAGAAGAGACTCGAATACTGCGTCTCTGAGAAAAGTCAGGTTTTCATTTCCCACGTGAAATATTTTACTTGATCATGTGCAATACTCTGGAATCTGCTGACATGTCACATCTCATCCAACAGTGTTCTGTAGTCCCCTTCTTCACCTCACTGTCTCAGTGTCTCTCCATTCCATCCTCACCTATTTCTCCTCCCATGTCCCGACCGCGAGCCTCTGCGGCAGCTTGCTACGCTCTTCAGGCACCACAGCCACCGAGCTGCAGCCCTAAACAATGTCAGCTATGCAACAAACAGACAAACACCACCAAAATGGCCCCGCTGGAAATATAGTCCTCCTCCATCATCCACCCACTTTCTGATGGCCAGCAATAAACAGCAACAAATCTGCAGAAGCTTGACACAGGACTTATCTGCTAATTCACTACTTTTCATGTAAATTGTGACAGAAGTAAAATTACACCTCTAATTCCTTTTAGCTTCATTTCACTAATGACTAATTGTCTCTGTCTTCCATTTTGTAATTGGCCATCCTCCTTCTTTAAAGGTAGGAATACTGCTGTACTGTGCTGGTATTTTCATGAGAGCCACAACACACGAACCAAAAAAATCACAGGCATGCATAAATCTGCAAGCAGCTTGATGTCCTGACTGAAATATTAAATAAAAGACGCTTAAGGCCAGTTTAAGAAAAATCTACTCCAGATTTAACAGAAGTGTGAGTAGGAGATAAAGGCCCAAGAACAACTTCTAAAGATCTATAAGCTGCCATGGTGGTTCTGGCCTTTTGGACAGAAGTCAAGTCCCATCAGCTCTGTGTTTACCAATGCTTTTAAAGAGTAAGAGAGATGAATTCAGGATTAACACGTACTGCTAAATAAATAAATAAATACCCAAAACGCACAGCTAAACGTCTCAGTGAGGTTTTATGTTATAGAAACGTCTCTCAGCAGTCAACACGTCTAAGTTTAGCCTGCACACGTGCTCCCAAGCTGAAGTACACGTACATGTCAGCAGAGCAGACACGCGTACATGCCAAACATTAATTCTGTCAGTCAAACACACGTTTGTGATGTCAATGCGATTATGGTCCACAGCTTATTCCATTTTTAAGACGCTTGCATGTGGTACAGAGATAGTAATTCTCAGTTTAGGCTATTTATTGTCTGTTTTCATAGGAACAAAGTGGGATCCAAGCTGCACTGGCCCACAGTTTTCCTGCACATAAATATAGATGTGCTTGTACATTTCTTCCTGACCAGGTTACCACAGAGGAAGCAATATAGCAGAGTTAGGGTTAGGCACATCCCAAGAGTCATTGCCTAACCCCTCTCCACATTTCTGTGGCACAGGTTTTAATTGTGTGTGCCCGGAGCGGTAGGCCCACCCCGCAGGAAACCCAAGGAATCAAACCTGAAGTATTCGCCTCCCCCCATCAGGCCCCAGCGAAAGAACACAGCACAGCAGTTCAGACGTGCTTCCTCTGGCCACAGTCCAAAGTCAAGGATCTGAGTAAGCTTTAAAATCAAGGATTGTATCCAGCTAACGTCCTTGTTGTGCTTTAGTCAGGAGATACGTCACAGGTCTTTTCATCTTTCTCTTCCTCTGAGTAAACGTGTCCCCTCTCACACCGGCCGTCCAACTCTCCCTGCATCAGCTCCAACCTCATAATCACAACATCTCTGTCCGCAGCATTCTTCAGCAAAGCCACGAATTAAATACGAACTCATGACTTAGCAAAAAGCGACCTCTCTGTGAAGCAGTGATAATAAGGCTCAGATAAGGGTGAAAGGCTTCGTTTTACACAGTGAACACTTGGTTTAGACACTGATGAAACATAGAAAGACGGCTGCAGTGTCCACAGTTAGACATACAACCCAAATCAAAACTGACTCATATTTGATATTTATCCAACACTTGCATCTCAGGATGACTTCCTCTCTTTGTACTTCAGTTAGAAACTGCTTTTTTAATGATGCTACAGTAGAGGAACAGCCCCACAGTCCCCCTTAACTCTTTTGTTCTTTCTCGCTGTCCATCACCCGTGTACCCGTATACGCATTACTGTATGTCTACATGTTTCCCTCTCCCTGTTCTGTTCCCAGAAAAAAAAAACCCTCCTCTGCTCCCCTGTTTGGCTGCACAGACTGTGGTTTTCCAGTGCATAGCTCCAAACCTTGTCTTCTGTTCAGAGTTGATTTACAAAGCAGAGCCAAGTGTTTGGGCTCTCCCTCCTTTTCTATCCATCTCTTCTTTCTTCTGTCACACTTGAATATTTCACTCACTGTCAACTTAAAGACTTCACAGAAATCCTCTTTTTCCCCAGTTTGTAAATCTTCATCGGGGGGAGTTTGGACCACTCCAGTTGCTCTGCTCCTGTTCCAGCAACAGCATATTCAGTGCTGGCACCTAAGCCTCACTGAGTGGTATGTGGAGCCAGAGCTCAGAGGATGAAACAGCTGCCAGGGGGCTTCACGCAAGAAAGAAAGCTATGTTTTGTTAACACGGCAAGGTTAAAATAGGACGTGTGCTGTCTGGGTGTGTGTTCACATGGACATACAGTATGTGTGTGCATTGGTTCAAGCACATATACAACATGTGCAAATGGAGTAATTAATGTAAGTGTAATTCAGACGTTCATTTTTGCGAGGCAGAAGTGATTATCCTAAATATCTGGTTAGAATTCAGCCTATGCCCTGAAGTGCACTCCACACAATTTGTTAAACCGCTTTAGTCTCCGTCCTGGATCGAAGACTTTCAAGGTCAACATCCAGCATCTCAGCTTTGATTACTTATTCAGCCCAGCAGAGCTCCTCTGACGCTGGAGATATGATATGAATATTAAGCAAGAGCTTACCTTGTGACATGTGTTCAGTAGTTTCCTCCACTTTGTCTTGCTAATGTGAGGGCGTGCCAGACAGTTCCCTCCAGTCTGCTCCCAGCTCAGCTCAGCCTGTCCGTGTCCTGAGGCAGGGAGGTGCTGTCAGGGAGAGTGGCACGCTGCGGCTGCTTGGTAAATGCCAATGTGCGGCCCCTGCCATGACACATTCTGGGATTGCTTGTGTGTAAAGGAGAGCATGGAAGAGGGGAGGTGCCTGAAAACATGCCTGCGTCCACTGTCTTTGGAGATGGACGAGTGGGAGGCTAGACGTGACGATCCACACCCACACTTTCACACAAGTAGCCAATGGGAGTTTAGAGGTGTAGTCAGGCTTCCTGGGATGCTGGTGACAGCATGTGAAAATATGGAGCATCTGTTATGGAGTTAGAGAAAGTACCAGAGTCACTTTACTGTGTCCGCAACCATCTCCAACAACATGCGAGACCATGCAGTGGTCTCTGACCTCCCTGTTTCAGAATGTGTAATCCTATCTGGTAGGTGGTCCTGTGCTCTACAATCAACAAGTAGACGGGGGGCGCTGAGGGTTTGGTGCCACACATGGGGGTTCATTCTCCCAGTGCATGCTTCTCATTCTTCATGGATCCTCTTTCAGGCTATTACCAAAACGTTCCTCTGGGCCACCACCACCATGCCAGCAAAGCCTGTCATCTGGTCTTTATAAGGACCATAACTAACGCCAGCCCAGCCTGGTTGCCTTATACTTATTACAACCACATATGGGGTGAAAACTTGGAAACGTTTTGCCCACAGTCACTGTAAATATCTCGCAACGTTTTGATGGATTTGTCTGTTCCGACAATTGTAAATTGCAAACTTTAGTACAGAGAGGCTGTGTGGTGATATCAGCCGTTCAAATTGATGAAAAGTCCCCTTTCCTGTAGAGCATCATGATTTTACATTTGTGGTGTTTGTGATGAGTAACTGCTGGGCCAAAATTACACCCATGTTCCCCTCAGGATGAACTTTGGTGGCCCCTTGAGTTTTTCTTTCCTTGCAGTCAGTCTCATTTGTGTTAACTGCAAATGGTCAAATGCTACAGTAGCATGATTCCACCCTGACCCGAGCTCATAATCAAAGTAACTGCTGCCACTGCTGCCCTGTTACTTGTTAGCCTGGGATCTAATGCACCGCTACTATTTTCCAGCTTATTGTTTATATCTGTTCTCTGCATTTCTCTCCCTCTTGTGTGTGTTTTTCCCCCTGCACTCTGTGTGTAATAGTGAACTGCGTCGGTGTCGAGCTACAACCAACCACATGGGTAATGTTTATGAAATGTCTTTAACATGAGGAGGGCCTGCAACCACTGCCTCGTGTCCTATCAGGGATGGAAAAGGAATTAGCAAGAATTAACAAGAAATACTCCTTTTCCATTGCCCAGGCAGACAACTGACTCCAAGAGGAATTGTGGTTTGACTCGATGGAGGGAGAGAGAGAGAGAGAAATGTCTTTATTGGACGAAAGGACTGCTGACGAACTGACCACAGACTGCAGAACACTGGGGCATAAGGCAAAGTTTCTTAAGGCTGTTTCACACAAGGTTGAATGCTCCACATGTGAGGATCAATTTGAAGTAAAGTGTTATCTACTTAAAATACTACATGAAAACTGAGTTATCAATGATTAACTTATACAAATAGATATTTTGCACCCACAAATTGCACAAGGCTTGTTGTGCAGGGTATGAATTTGGCTTCTGTCTCTCTAAGTACTGGGGGGAGCTATGTTAAACACTGACAGCAGGCCGGTCCTCTTTATTAAAACGGCTTTGGAGGCGGTAAAGGGATCTTTATTTTGATAAAAACGTGTTTTTCTCTCTTGCTAACCTCAGATTCCTAACCATGCATGTCCTGATTTAAAGGAAGCTAAGGCCACGTTGCTGCATTCCATTGTAAAACCGTTTCATACGCAGCTCACTGTCAAGGAGAACTGAGAAAAGATGAATATCAGTTATCATCTGTTCTAAATATCGCTGTCATTATACTATTATAACAGATGGAAGACGCTGACCAGAGGAATGTTCTCATATCCGTCCAACTCCAAAATGTATACGATGCAAATTTCAGCGCACGTGTTTCAGCGGTTTCCTCCAGGAGCTGAAAACTTCAGGTAGATTAGACGTTTGGCCCTGAAGGTAGACGAGGCGAGCTTTGAAGATTGTCCTCAGCTGTACTCGCATAGTTATCTCTTAGTCTCTATCTTTTAGTTTTGCCTTAAATCCAGCTGAGTTGAAGAGGCCACATGAATGTTGCCACCATCCATCTTATCCAGCAACTATTTTATAGTTTTGATCAAAATCTTCACAGATATATTCTAATCTGTAGATTAAATTCATTTCACACAATTCATTTGTTCCGGAGCTTCTAGGTTTGTCTCTACAAACAAGTATAAAGTGCATCGAAGGGTTTGCGGGAGTCAGCTCCTCGTGTACAGTAGCAGCTCTTAGATCAGCGCATGCAGTAGTCAGTGGAAGCAAACCGTACAGTGGCAAGTGATGTAATTGTAAATACATGAGTAAATAGTAGGCCAATGTTCTGGTCCTAACCTTTATACTACAGCGATCACTAGCTCAGTCCGCATTAATTATTTATCACATACACCCCCTGTCACCCCCCACGGCCCCTGTACTATATGTGCCGTAGCCTTTGAAGCTGCATTCTACCTTCCAGCATCAAGTCAGGGTTATGAGCTGTGTTTACTGTGTACACACTGGGGGCCTCATGTAACCGTGTCCTCATATGGGTAGTTAACATTTAACAGAGAAAAACATGGGCCATCACTCACAATATATGAGCAGGTGGCTATTTTTCAATTTACAGCCTCACTGACGCTCGCAAAGAGCACACGTGCAAATGAACTGTGTGTTTTCTTGTAATGTGTCTGGAGTGAGTTCACACATAGGAGCACCATGCTGATGAGGTAACTCTCAGTCAGGCAGCTCACAATATATGAAACACAGCACCACACACACGGGGACCTGTAACTCACTGAGCTTCGATGAAAGACAGGCCAAACAGCAAGTGGACAGGTTCTCACAGGTCAGGTGAAGAAGAGTCTGTACAACCTGGTGGGAGCAGACGTGTGCATGTATGCACTGAGAACTGAGCACGTTAAAGACCCCAAGCTCATCTCTAACGTTTAAAATACACATCACTAAAATTCAAGAATGGAAGGACCTCGCTTGCCAAGAGGAAACTACGTACATCCTGCATGTCAATATTGATGAAATAGAATCAATCATTAACAGTGTTCACATAAAACCCAGGGTTCGTCCGCTGGCTCTTCATCCAGTCACAGAGGATGCTGAGGGCTGCCTCCTGTTCCCGTCACCATCTACACTCTTGGGAAGCAGCACTACAACAACATGAGAGTAATTCTATTCCCTGTATTGTTTGTCCTGGCTGCTGCCTGGGTCCCTGCACTCTGTGGCAAGGAGGAGCCGCCCGTCCTCCATCTCGAGGCTCCAGCTGAAACCCGGTCCCGCTTCGCTGCCCTGGACGATGTGCACCTCCTGGCAAACGGTCTGCTCCAGCTGGGTCAGAGCCTGCGGGAGTTTGTGCAGAAGACAAAGGGACAGATAAACGACATCTTCCAGAAGCTGAACATCTTCGATCACACGTTTTACCAGCTGTCGGTGCTCACCAGCGAAATTAAAG
Source organism: Macropodus opercularis (assembly GCA_030770545.1). NCBI lineage: Eukaryota > Metazoa > Chordata > Actinopteri > Anabantiformes > Osphronemidae > Macropodus > Macropodus opercularis. Next base: position 7,781,496 of record CM061105.1, read on the forward strand.
AAGAAGAAGAGGAGCTGAAGAAGACGACCGTGATACTGAAGGCCAGCAACGACGAGATCCGGGATCTGTCTGTGGAGATCAGCTCTAAGATGAACAACATTCTGCAGGAGAAGAGTCAGCTGCAGAGCAAAGTGGAGAAGCTGGAGCAGAAGCTGAGCAGCCTGTCGCAGGGTGTGATGACCAGTGAACAAGTGGCACAGATCAGTGCTCTTAGGGTGAGTCACCTGTTCTTACAAAGCAAACTTGCACAAAAGATTGTTGAGTTTCGTGTGACTAGTAGGATATTGACTCAAGTAATATTAACAATTAAATACCCTACTCTGCTCTGGTTCTCTGATTCCTACCTTATGCTCCTTGATCAGGATGTGATTCACAGTCAGGAGCACAGCATTGTTGAGCTGCTGAAGGCTGTGAGTGCACAAAGTGACCAGATCAACCACCAGAGGACCAAAATTAAGATTCTGGAGGAAAAGGTAGAGGGACTGTAAATAAATGATTAGAACCCGAGAATGAGAAAGAGCAGTGGTGTATGTTTATTACACAGTATTGCTACTGCAACATTTGGAAACAAAAAAAGCTAACAAATGTCGGACTATCACACTGTAGCATCATCTAATCTAATGCTATTATGTTATTATTATGTTTTATCCGGATTGAAACCTCCTCCTCCTGTAATGTCTACAGCTCCTTATTCCGTTAGAAGTTCCTCTTACTGTAATTTTAAAAGTGTGTTGCTGTGGAATTGCTTGCTGGATGTTATGTTTTTTGAATTATAACCTGTCATCTTCGTGGCATTGTAAAAGCTCTGGTAGAGAGGAGCTTTAATGGAGTCATGGGGCTGCACTGCATACTTTGGACTCTAAGCGTAGGGAGGGTGAAGACATGATGAAGGAGCTGTTCATGTTTTTAATCATCTCAGCCAGTGCCACAGAGATAAATACATTTGGTCTGAGCCTGAAAATTCACAATATTACCATAATATATCTCAGAACCGTTGGAAAACGTCTACTTTGCGTGCCAGAGTATTTACCCCATGGTTTTTCCCAGCTTACAGCCAACTCAGCGGCGCAGGAGACCGTTGATAAGGTGCCTGAAAACTTCAACAGTGAAGCGCCAACACTCGCCGCCTACGTGACCTCAGGTTCAACCAACACCACTACAGCATTGAGTAAGACGAACCACGAAACGTGAGGATATGGGACATGAGGTTTAGCTCGGGCTTACTTTCCAGACTGCTACAGTATATGTAGCGCTCACACCTGCACACCTACAGCTTCTCTCTACACGTGACGCATTTAAAGATTGTGTTTGTGGTCATTTATAAACAGACCTGCCGTCAGACTGCAGCCAGCTGTTCAGCACCGGCGAGCGAGTCAGCGGGGTGTACGCCATAAGACCCAAAGGATCAGAGCCGTTCATGGCTTTCTGTGACATGAGCAAAGGCACAGTGCACCACGTCCTTCTGCTTCACATTGCCAGCCTAGATTTATTTCATTATGATCTTATCGATCTTTCATATTTTTCCCTTCAGACAATGGAGCGACGGTTATCCAGAGAAGGAGAGATGGTTCTGTGAATTTTGATCAAACGTGGGACAAATATGAGGATGGCTTTGGAGATTTTAAAGGTAGGAGCTATATTATGCTCTAATTTTCAGTTAGTCACCTCTGTAAATATAATATAATATAATATAATATAATATAATATAATATAATATAATATAATATAATATAATATAATATAATATAATATATAAACATGCACTAAATGGTCCTTTATCACTTTACACTTGTGAAAACATGTCAACATTTGCTCTTACTGATATTTCCTAACAGGAGAGTTTTGGCTGGGGCTCAGGAAGATCCACTCTTTAGCTAATCAGGGAAACTCTGTCCTTCTAATCCAGCTGGACGATTGGAAACAGGCCACTCGTTTCGTTCAATATGGATTTTACCTTGATGGTGCAGAAAGAAACTACAGCCTTCACCTCACACATCTGTTTGGAGATTTTCCTGACCCCATGATCAACCACACAGGAATGATGTTCTCCACCAAGGATAAGGACAATGACAACCTCCAAAGCTCCAACTGTGCCCTCGACTACACAGGTACGGCAGAGGACACGTTCTCATGTTTTATTCCCATGTGATGCAAAGATAGCTATAACGAATACGTGTGCTTCCTTTCTCCCAGGTGGATGGTGGTTCAACGCCTGTGGAGACACCAACCTGAATGGGAGATACTTGCACATGCGACCAAAGGGGCGTCGGAGGGGGATTCAGTGGAGGCTGGGCAGAAAATCCTCCAGCTCCCTCAAACTCACCCAGATGTCCATCCGCCCCACGGCTTCTCCTCGCCCCTCCTCCGATCGGCCTTCCCCTCAAGCAGGCATCTTTCCCTGATCCATTAACATTTTCCAGTGAAAGTACTAAAAAGCAAGCAGCATTAAACAGAGACCTCTTTAGGAGAACCGTGGCAGCGCGTCCTGTGGTCAGACATGGTCTCTTAGAGTAGACACAGGCTTGAGGAAGGGTTGTTGTGTCTTAAAGAGACAAAATCATAACAATGTATCCCTATGGTAAGGTCCCTGTCAGCTAGTTTCTAATAGAAGACCATTTAATTGTATTGTGAAATTTCATCAAATGGTATAAAACATATCTTCACTGACTGTGTCTCAGATATCAAAGGGTATAGAGAAGAAATTAAAACATCCATATACAGTGGCTTCAGAAAATCTTTTTGCTCATTTAAATGAATAGAAGGCGCACAACACAGCAAAGTGCACAATAGGTTAAAGAGCCTGGGAAGTTTCTGAACCCACTGTATGAGCAGTGTTTATACTGGGTCACATTGACTCTATACAGCAGTGATTCCCTATATGGAAGTGAGAGAATGAGCAGGGGACAGAAGGAAGTTGGGAACTGCTGCTATAGATAACGCTCATCTTCACAGTCTCTATTTTTATACATTTGCTATTTTTTAACTTAAAGAAACAAATAAAGGTTTTATGGTGACGTCATGCTAATGTTCATTTTAGTGTGGCCCGTTCCTAACCCCATATAATTCCCAGATTAGGCCGCAGCTCACTGAGACACATTCCTGTTTGTTGTTGTGGATTGTTTACCGCCCTGACTTTTTCCAGGCACAGAGTGATCTCTCATATGTCAACAGACATTTTGATTCAGGGTTATGTCATCTTTGAACTAAAACACCTACTTTGTTTTGACGCCAAAACCTAGTAAATGACTGACCAGTGTGTGAAGGTGCCAACAGGACAGAGTAAAACTGGCTGAGCGCTCAGATTTCCGAGCTGCTTTGAACCTCCTCTAGGGGGCAGCATTGTCCTGCCAAATGTACTGTAGCCAACCATCCACTCTGAACGGACTGTGCTGCATGTGGAACTAAATTAGACCAATTAAGCTTGTTTTAGAATCAGGCATTATTTAAGAGCACTCCCACTGTCTTTGCTAGTAATTACCTTATAATCGCTTGCTCACTGTTCTCATACTGAGGCCTAAAATACTGCTGTGTATTGTATGTACAGTATTGTGTGTTGAGGTAGACGTCCAGTATCGCTACTCCCCAGCAGTTTCAACCTAAATACACACTCGTATGCATGTCTTTGTGGGCCTGCAGCCTTGACAGTGATCTCCCTGCACATGTGTGAAGGAGCTTCTTCAGTTTCTCCACCTGCCACTGCATACACATTAGTCTAAAGGTTATTTTGGGCTCCAGAAGTCCCTCTGTAACCCTGCTAAATAATAGGAGGAGTCAAGATTTTACCCTCCCATTCTGTCCTTGTGTGCCGTTCCCCGTTTCTACTGACAGGGGAGTTCCCTCCAAACAACAGGTTCCCTGACTTTTCATGTCACAGCATTAAGTTGGATCCTCACGTCAAAACAATGGACAACAGTCCTCTGCAGGTGTTAACTGTTCCTACAGCTTCCTACCCTGACCAGAGGCCCGGCACCAGCGGCCTAAGGAAGAAGGTCTTTGTTTTCCAGTCCAGGAGAAACTATCTGCACAACTTTATCCAGAGTATCTTCTCCTCTATCGACCTACGCGACCGCCAAGGTTCAACAGTAGTGGTGGGGGGAGACGGACGCTTCTTTAATCGGACTGCTATTGAGGTCATTGTGCAGATGGCGGCTGCCAACGGGGTCAGTGACACCATGCGAGTGTGTGTATGTCTGAGTCAGTGGGTGGGTACGTGACTGTGTCACTGTGTGCGGATCACTGCATGTATGTCAGTGTCACCTGCCCTTATTACCTGTGATTACTGGCTGCTCTGTCTCTGGCTACACCAGCCTCGTCTGCCTTATAGCTGATATTAGTTTGCAAGGTTTTGTATTTAGATAGATGAAAAATAAATCATTGATGGCATTGAATCAAGGTCTGGTGTCATTAAGCTTCGTTTGCGCCAAATGTTCCAAACACATTCTCTAAGTCTTACAGTAGCTTTCATTTTTTTTCTCACAGTTTTCAATTTTTCACATAATTTCATTCGAACATGAGATTAAAATCGGCCAAACTAATGACTTATTGCATAATCTCACTATCTGATTATGGCCTAAATAAAATGGCAGACATGTCAAAAGTTACGTGCTTGAACATGAACCTGCCAGCACTGAAGTCAACACGCGGCCTGAGCACGGCCTCACTTTCCTCACTGGAAACATGTTGTCAGTTTTGATTCTTACAGTTTGCAGATGGATTGAACTTCTGCACTAGAGCAGAGCAGTGTAACCCTGATATCAAACCGGCTGCTGTAACGGCTGTCTTCAAATAGAAACAAATCTATGTGGTTTTCGATGAGGATCACGCTGCGATCGTTCTGTGATCCCCAGCTTTAATTTAAGCTTGGACATTTCACAGATGATATACTTAGAATAGACTAAAATAAACACGATAGAACTAACCGCCATTCATTTTATGAAATTCTAGTCCTACTTATGGTAATTATTTCGATATTTAACTGTCAGAAAATGTTCCCTACCTCGCTATATTAGGATACACATTCACAAACATTGTGTGACATTTCCTCAGGTGGGTCGGCTGATTGTTGGTCACCATGGGATAATGTCCACGCCGGCCATCTCCTGTGTGATCAGGAAATACAAAGCCATCGGGGGCATCGCCCTCACTGCCAGTCATAACCCTGGAGGACCTGATGGAGATTTTGGCATTAAGTTCAATACTGCTAATGGAGGTATACAGGCGAAGCACAAAGGACAAGCGAGACTTCATTCAGATATGGGACACATGCATATTACTGCTGTAATATAGAGCCAATAATCTGGAACAAAGTTCAAGCACAACTAAGCAATCTGCACAGCTTTGACAATAAACATCCCTCATCACCATTGTCATGTGTCAACTGTGTGATTGTGATTCTCCGGTACCACATCAAAGTAATCCCAACTGTTTTTCCTCTTTCTTCAGGACCAGCAAAGGAGGATGTGACAAACAGGATTTTTCAGATCAGCAGAACCATCGCGGAGTTTGCCATCTGCCCCGGACTCCGAGTGGATCTGACAACCCTGGGAAAACAGGCGTTTGATTTGGAGAACAAGTTCAAACCTTTCACAGGTGAAGCGCCATCATCTCTCAGTTTGAGCTAGAAACGACTGTGGATTTAACAGGAGTTTCATTGTTGTACCCAAAATAAAATGTCAAACTTGAGTTGTAAATGTAACATCTTTTTTCTCAGTGGACATCGTGGACTCGGTGGAGTCGTACGCTAACTTGCTCAGGAATGTCTTCGACTTTGCTGCCCTGAAGGAGCTTCTGTCTGGAGAGAACCACGTCAAGATAAGATTAGATGCTATGCACGGAGGTGAGAGTCTGGCACGTTAGCTCGGGCCATTGCCCTCACGCTGTGAACGACAGGACAGAATGTTGCTCGCCTCCAAATACACAAGTTGCACATTGAAATATTAGTTTCATTTAATTTGCTTCATTAACACTTTCGGAATTAAGATATTCTTTAAAATTACTTCTTATTTTGAATCAGACTGAGCCCTTAGCTTCAACTTCCCTCGTCCTCTTGTGCTCCTCCTGTTTCAGCTTCTAATAAGGTACCAACACATACGGGCAGACAGATTGCTGGATGTGGATTCTTCTCTGAATCTAAGCTCAGTGTAGTGATTCCTTCAAACTGAATCGCACAGCGTGTTATCAGGGTAAATAAAATGTCCGTGATGCCCGGGCCCCATCTGTTTACACGAGGTCGCATGTGAAGGACAAGTCAAGACAGTGAGCAAACAATAATCTCTTTGATCTCTCAAGTCTCCAAAACATCCAACTGTCTGTGTGTTTCCACTGATGCAAGTGTTTCTAACTGCATCTAGACACAGACTGTTCGCTGTGTGTATAGCGGCTCAGCTACGCGGAGTCACTGAGGTCACGACGTGCCACAACCCGTCAGAGACTGCTCCTCCAGGCTCGGCTGTAGAGGTGGCTCGCTTCAGGGACCTGATGACTCCAGAGCAATTCATTATGATTAAGTTGCTAAAGCTATTTCAAGCGTCCCCAAACACTGAAACTGAAACTAATGGTCAAACAGTAACGCTGCGCCTTTAGCTGCCTAACACGCACACAGGATACAGCATGGACATGTCTGAAAGGGAAAGTAAAATGGACGCTACACGTAGATGCAACATATCCTTATCGCCACGCTTCAGAGTAACATTTCAATGTTGCCCACTGTCGTTTCTTGCAAATGTAACATGCAGAAAAGAGACCTGTTATATGAGTCAATATGCTTTTAGGGCAGAGACACTGCTCCAGACCTGAACTTATTGTGTTTAAATTAGTCTTCTCTCGTCCTTGTGTCTGCTCCCCAGTGGTAGGACCATATGTGAGGCGAATACTGTGTGAGGAGCTGGGCTGTCCGGTCAACTCTGCCATTAACTGTGTGCCATTAGAGGACTTTGGGGGCCAACACCCAGACCCTAGCCTCACTTATGCTACAGATCTTGTGGACAGCATGCGAGATGGAGATTATGATTTAGGTGCAGCTTTTGATGGTGATGGGGTGCGTGACGTGATTACATTTTTATTGTTGTTTTTTTTATGCACTTAATGAAATGAAACTGGAGCAAAGGCTTGAGCTTCATGACTCAACTTTCAGATAACCTGCATGTCTGACTGCTTTCCAGGAACGTAACTTGATCCTTGGCAAACACGGTTTCTTCGTGACTCCCTCTGACTCCGTGGCCGTGATCGCTGACAACATCTTCTGCATCCCATACTTCCAGCACACAGGGGTGAGAGGCTTCGCCCGCAGCATGCCCACAAGTGCCGCTTTAGACAGGTAATCCCTGGCCTGTCTTTCACAAAGCACTGCCAAGTCATTTGTTGTTTTAAATTAAGACCATTTAATCATAGCATGTGCCACAAATATCTCTGTTATATTATTCACTGTGCTTTCTAGTATGTACTTGTGTTGTATTTTGTTTCAGAGTAGCCAAGGCAACAAAAATAGAGCTGTATGAAACTCCCACTGGGTGGAAATTCTTTGGGAACCTGATGGATGCAGGCCGTCTGTCTTTGTGTGGAGAGGAAAGCTTTGGTACAGGTACCGTGTCTAGATCTAAATATGTTTCATTCTTATTGCAACACAGTGCACAGTTGCAATACGTTATATGTAAATGTAATCACACGTCGACTTTCAGGTGGAGACCATATTCGAGAGAAGGACGGCTTTTGGGCTGTGCTGGCGTGGCTGTCCATCCTGGCCACTAGGAGGCAGAGTGTGGAGGACATTCTCAAGGGCCACTGGCTTAAATATGGAAGAAACTACTTCACCAGGTGAGGTTCACCAGTTACGCGTTCCTTGTATCCACTTTTCTAGTCCACCATAAAACACATAACATCTAAATTAAAAGGGAATAAGTGGAAAACTGTGGATTATGTATTTCTGATCATAAATATTGTGAGTTTTATTAGATATTCTGTAACATAGATGATCGTGCAGGTTTTGTTTATAGAACATGACTGACATCTACTGACCCATGTTGGTATTACACATTCATTACGTCCTCATAATTATCATCAGTGATTTGTGAACTAAATATTATCACTTTAAAGGTTCTTTCATTTTAAAAATACTATATAGATTTAAGAAGATTTGCTTGTTTTGTTAACTTATTACACCTGTTGTTTCTCTGTCCAGATATGACTATGAGAATGTAGACATAGATGCAGCTTGTGAGATGATGGAGGACTTGGAGATTATGATTTCTGACAAGTCATTTGCAAAGCAGAGATTTGCTGTGGAAGACAAAATCTACCAAGTGGAAAAAGCAGACAGCTTTGAATACACAGACCCGGTGGACAGCACAATCTCCAGAAACCAGGTACACGCCAAGCAGAAAGTCTGCAATGATAGGGCTGTTATGTGAACAGATATGGGATGTGCCCAGGAGTCACCAGTTGTTTGGATGCTTTCAGCATCACAGCCACAGGCTAAAAGCTTCTCATGTCCCCTGCTTTGCTCTTTTCACTGCAGGGTCTGCGGATAATCTTTTCTGACGGCTCTCGAATCATCTTCAGACTCAGTGGGACGGGCAGCGAAGGGGCCACAGTTCGAATATACATCGACAGCTACGAGAGGGAACACGTTTTTGAAGACACACAGGTAAAGTCATGAAAAATGTATGAAAACTAGTGCAAAACAGTAACTGAAAATCAAATAGTTTCTCTCTGAGCATATAGTATAGTTGGTATGTATAGTATATGATGAGGAAATGCACCAGTGTGACGTGGCAACCAACACAGGCTTACTGGTCCCCCTTAAAATCCGTGTTTGGAACAGGCGATGCTGGCCCCCCTAGCAACCATCGCTTTGAAGATTTCCCAGCTTCATCACAGGACAGGTCGAAAGGGCCCCTCAGTCATCACATGACTCATCTGTAATATTTGTGCATTGCTTCATCTCTATAGCAATCTCCTTTATGTTTTTCCTATTAAGATTTTTTTTTTATATTAAATTAACTAACTACGTTTTAAACTGCATAATGTGGATTTGAATCTAAGACTGAACTATACTGGGTGACTCTTTCTGTAAAACATTAAAAAAAACTTTTCTTTTTTTGATTAGTTGCGGTGTCATTTTTCTGTTTTTTGTCTTGGTCTGTGATCATTTTCATAATTTGCAGTTTTTCCAGTGAGACAATGGCAAAAAGCAGCACGGTTTCAAATCCAAACGCTGTTATGCACAGCATGTGACTTGAACACAGCAGTTTCATTTCCTCTTTGAAACACGGTGCACTATCACTTCAAATCAGGACTTCTGATTTTACGGATTTTGTGTAATTTACAGTAGAAGAAGCTGGTGGTTTGGAAGCAAAACACATCAACCACACAATACATCAATAATATTTTCTCAGCAGTTGTTTTGAAACTAATAAATTGGGTTTTTCCAACCATGAAGTTTCAGATTATTTTTGTATCTTTTCTATTCCCTTATTCAGAGTAATTAAAACTCATCAACCATGTAATCATCTGGAATCAAATTAGACTGTGTGGGTGTAGGAAGATGAATGGCATCATGCCAGTTGCTCATAAACAGAGGGAAAAACAAGATGTTTCCTCATTGGCACTGTCCTGAAAGAACATCAAAGCACAATTCAACCCTGTTTTATTAATGTATATTGCACAATAACCATAGTTTGTAGATAGACAATAGTCAATTTGTATTTGCCCTTTTCTAATCTCTGACTTTAATCTTTAACACCAAGGGGAAGGTGAAGCAGAAGAGCGTAGAAGATAATACTTTCAAAGAAGCTTATATAATTTCCATCTGGATAACAGCAGCAGGGCTCTAGCATCTGGGCCAGCTCTGTGATCACTCATGCCCTTTGAAGAACTGGACCATTCTCTTGGTTTGATCCCCACATTATGTTTTGATCTGCAGGCCAGCGAGATGAAGACACTGTGATTTTAGCTGGACACTAAAATACTGTGTTGTTATACTCATTGTTTTACTGTCATAAAATATTCAAGTAATTAAAAAAAAAAATAGATTAACAATAAAAATTAAATTATTAAAAAGTAAGGGCATCAAAGTTTGATGATATCAAAATACATTTCGATTTCAACCAAACATATCTGTAATTACATTTATTTTGTCAATAAAATAATAAACGTTCAAATGAACTGGAGCTTCGATTGGTCGTAATTCAGAAGGTATTCTTCTATTCAAGGTATTTTCTGAAGACATTACTGATCAGTATTAATTGCATTGTAGATAACGTATGATACATTTTAGGTTAATCTAGCGGAGATTAATTAGTTGTGAGATATCTACAAAGACATTACCAGGCGGCCACAGATGAACGTGCTACTGTCGCTTTAAGAGGGTCACGTGATGTCAGAGAAAGAAACCTAGATGGAGGAAGCAGGAAGTAGAAGAGCCTGAAGACATCAACAGTACACAAATAGCAGCAGAAAAGTCGAAGAACGCTCCACACAGTCTACGACAATGGCTGGAATCAAAGGTATTTAGTTTAATACATGTTATAAGTTATCTTACATGTCAGGATTACGTTCATGACGTGACGCAGAGACGTGGTTGCTTGTCGCTACCGGGAACGCTTCAAAACTTTAACCTAGTTGTTGCACTTGAACCCCGTAGCGAAAACTTGGACTCCATCAAAAGACCCTTTATTAGCTTCAAAAGGAAGCAGCAGTCCGGTTTAACGCCTACAGTAGAGTTTCACGGTCACGTGTTCACGTTAATATTCGGTTTAAAGATAAGAATTATTTCCATGTGGATAAAGCAAACGTGTGTAATTAATTTTAATGCAATGTTTTTCCTTTCCAGCGCTGGTTGGTTTGTCCTTTAGTGGTGCTATCGGACTGACATTCCTGCTACTGGGTTGTGCGCTGGAAGTGTACGGGTAAGATATTTGTCATAACTAAGTATTTATTATGGCAGAGATGCCTGTGATGCGGCAGAGAATTTAAATAATGGTCATAATGAACGCTGCAGATGTTTAAAATGTTAGATGTTACGATTAATCCTGTAATTTCCATAATGTAACTCAATGGGGTCTTTCAATGGATTCCCTCTACCCACTTCTCTCAGACAACATGCTCTCAGTTTGCAATGGAGTAGAAATAAAGGCAGTGATTTTTAGAGAGAAAGTAGTGGATAACAATCATGCTGTGATGCATATGTTAGATCTTCTGTAAGCTCATGGCCTTTAACTGTGTTGCACCCGTGTTTCCAGGGTATACTGGCCGATGTTTGTCCTGGTTTTCTACATCCTGAGCCCCATCCCGACCTTCATATCCAGACGTGTCAGTGATGATGACTCCTCCAGCAATGCGTGTAGAGAGCTGGCCTACTTCTTAACGACTGGCATCGTTGTGTCAGCTTTTGGGCTTCCTATTGTCCTAGCCCGCGTAAACACAGTGAGTTGATCTTGCTTAGAGCTGTCTTACATCCTTCTTGAGAAAATGTAAAACTAGAACTACAACTACAATATATTATTATGGCATCTTATTAATAATAATATTTTTCCTACAGATCAAGTGGGGCGCCTGTGGTCTGGTGATGACAGGAAACGCTGTCATCTTCCTCACCATCCTTGGATTCTTTGTGGTGTTTGGAGGTGGGGATGACTTCAGCTGGGAGCAGTGGTAGAGTGCCTTTGGACAGAAGATGGATAGTTGGGTTGGTAGTTGAAAGGACAAACTGCAGACTGAGGGTCACGCGTGTCATGTATATATTAGGAGCAATGTAACCTATAGGTATACAACATATACATTGACCTGGACATGCTTACAGGATGATATTTTTGTATTATAGGGGGTTATTGTTGGAGACGACACTAATACACCCTATTAATGTGCCTTTTCTCTCTGAGTATGGAGATCAGGGATGGTGTTCATGTTTGCACCCTCTTATGCTATAAACCATTACTATCCATCTTAACCAGCATATATTAGCCTGTCTCTACTTTCTTTCACTCCCAAATCTCCATTTTATTGCGCCCGCTTGCTCTTCATTATGCTTCAGTTAATCAAAATCATAAAGGGATCCTAGGAGTAGCTGTAGTTATTGCACATCACCGTGTTCACTGTGGTAGCAGTTGTTCTGTGGGGAAGTTGGGGCTATACTGAATTGTGTCTTGCTTATTATGAGCTCTGTCAGGTGTAAAGGTGAGGCAAGTCATTGTAGTCTAGGCTACTTGCAAGACTCCTAATCAGGTAAATGTGTTTTTGTTCTTTTCAGAACTTCAAAGCCAATACTTCGTTGTGATGCATTTGTTTACATTCTCACCAAAGATCATTTTTAGACTGCAACAACTGAGCAAATGATTTTAAAAAGTCAACAGAAACATTTGAGACACAGTACAGCTGTTTATCACTTACAGTGCCTTACATCTAAACATTGAAGTTCAATTATATTTTCAACATTCTCGCACATGAAGCATAATTTCATACTATTCACAAAGTAATAAATTTCTGACATTTATTTTTACATGAATGGTAATTACCGTTCATTTACTTTTGGGGGAAGTGTACTTCATTGTAACGGACAGGATTTTACCTGCAAACTTGTTCAGACATTCAAGTGGATTTTGTATATTTAAACACCAGGAGCCATTGAAATCTGTAATCATGAATATTGTCCTCTCGTGTTTTATAATAATTGTTGGTTTGCATGATTAGCCCACTTCAGAGACTATCACAGTTGTCATTTTCAACAACGTATACAGTATCTGATACTCAACTACTTTACATGGTAAAATATCCCATGTTTTCACAACTGACACGATGTTCAGTACTTTGTCCTATTGTGCCTCCTGTACCCACATCTAAAAACACTAAAGAAAAAAGTCTCAACATTTACTGTATGAACTTCTGACTGCATTTTGATTTCTAGTGCTAATTAAAACTGTGTATAGTGAATTAAATGTGTAGGCTCTACCTACTTATATAAGATCTGTGTAATTTTTATTAATTATTTACCACCCTGCGCTAATAGGTGCTGCTTTGAATCAGGATCCATGCACGCTAGTCATACAGGAGAGCAGCAGTGCATTAGTAGCAGCTTCCCAGATTGGAAAGGTGGTACTGGTATGTATGTGAGTGTTTTTTTGTAAGTTAAGCCTAGTTGTTATTTTAAAAATTCAGCTCTGAATCATTGTAAAATATTTAGATATTTTGCAATATTCACCATGCAATGTATAAAACAGCTGTTTTGCACAGTGGCCCTATCATTTTCTCTCTGCCTCCGTCTCCTCGGCTCTTTCCAAGCACACAGACGTTAGTATTGAATACAGATCAACCGCGCTGCCAGTTGTCTAACAGAATAATTGTAAGCCAACATTGTCTATTCACGGGTTAAACAGCATGGGATGGAAATCGTTCATGCAGTTTAAACAGTGTTTAATTTTTATTGTCCTTGTTTAAGGAATGCTCTGAAGCTGCCTCACTAGTTTATGTGGAGAGCTGCACAAATTTCCTCCAGAAATGAAAGGATCCCACACTCTGCAAATGAATAATTATTTCTGTGAAAAACATCTGTGCTTCCCGCCTCCAGTGACTGCATTTCAGGAGGAGGTAGATGTAGCATGGATGGACTTGCATCCCACAGAGAGGTTAGCGGCTGTAACACCTCCACTGCTTGAAAAGCGCTCATAGAGGAGACTTGTGGAAGGAAGTAGGTGTAATATATAACGGCTGAACATTTATTTTTGCCAATCAGCATATAAAAGGTTAACAGGAGACGTAGGGATAAAGTCTGTTTAGAGAAATAGCTTAATATGTCATTGTCCCAGCACTGATGTTCCACTATTATTCTGATACTGGGAACAGTTCCAGCGGAAGATGGAAACCTTTTAGCGAGGCACCATGGAGAAAGATTTCCAAGACAACTTTCCACCTGTGGGACTGATACCGTATGTGCATGAGGAGGCCTATTATAAATGAGCATAACCGTGTCTTACCTAGATATTTCACACAAAAGCTGAGGATTGAGCTTTACTGACTTTTGTTACTTTACTAATAGACTGATGCTGAAGGAAACACAAACTACCAGGATTTCACAGGAGGAGATCACAGGAATCAGAAGTTGCACCGTCTCCAAAAAATTATTAATACAGCACCTTAAAGGAAGTGCAAGCTACTTCTAGAAGATGATAAGGTGGTAATGCTTTTATACTCAGCATTCAATGTGAGTAAGAGACAGTGAGAATAAAAAAGATGAATGTAAGGATGGAGAGGAAGAAAGAGAAAGAGCCCAGGGACACCCATTTATCTCAGTGCCAGGACAGCTGTTGCCTGGCAACAGCCAAGGCATCAGAATTAGTCTACTAGACTGCTGAGTGTGGCCTTGAACACATCAACATAAGCAGTGAAACACAGCACATCTTGTTGTTCTGGTGAAATACTTTAATATACAGTCCACAGCAACTTAAAACAAAGAAATCATACACACGTATACTATGATGTTGTGGGAAAAGAGGTGAACAGTGCAGTAGCAAAGTGTCAGTAACAGGAACACAACACAATGCAGCACAACTCTTCACAAGGCAGCAATTACGCAACAAAGCACACACATTTAAAAAATGATATTTTGTTATTTAGCTGCAATAACACGTTATCTCGCACCATCTGCTGCAATACCCACTCTGTTACATTAACAGCTCACTACTGTGTCCTTAGAACACACTCACTGTAAATTAGGCTTTGATTTAGAGACACGCAACGTGGATAACTTCTATTACTGTTATTTAAAGACGCGATCAACTAAAACACATCGGGAAATCAATGTGACACCGAGAGCCCGAGGCCGCAGCCTCATCAAACTGAAGAACTGGAGGAAACGGATCCATAGTGGAAATCAAACGGACGCAGGACAGCAGGCGGCGGTGGGAAGGCTAAGAGCGCGCGCTGGCAGCCATTGGTCGACAGGACGATTTGCGTAAACGTGGAGCCCAATCAATGCGCTGCCCGCATCGGGCAGGGGAACGAGCGCGAACGGCACAAATGGAGCCTCATAAAAAGGGGGCGCGTGCTCCAGTCGCGCGGCAGAGAACCCGGACGTGGCTAGCTATCGCACAGCGGTCACGGCGCGTGGGGAAGCGCTTAAACCACCGGTAAGTGTATTCAACTGCCCATGTCCGTTTCACTTTTACGGTTCGTTTTTGTCTACATGGTCGTTTTTGCCTTTTAACGCGGGATTTTTCTACTTACAATTTAAGGTTTGACTCATTTGAGCTATTTTATGGTCGTCACGCAGCTCCAGGCTGCTTGTCTTACTCTCCTGCTGGGAATCTGTCACATCTCTCTCCTTTGAATTATTCAGTTCGGTCAGTAGTAAGCTGTGAAACACACAAACTACGCAAATGTACTCGTTAATACTCGTAATACGTACATTTTTGAAGTCATCAATCTACGCACTTGTATAACATGTTACTAAATCATTAATGAAATCTAAATACAGAGATGGAGCTGAACTAAATGTAGACTTGGGACTGTTGTGGGTGATATATTAGTGTAAGTGCTGTGTACACAACACTCACACAGCTTCGCTCTATAAACCAATACCTTCTCTATGCCTTTAAACAATCAATCATTGCCCACTTTGCAGTGAAGTGTGAGGCAAGTGAGGTCAACAATGAGATCAAGAAGGTAAACAACACTGGTCAGGCTTGTTATTTTCCTCTGGACCCACTTATGTGCCTGTTAATAACAGAACTATACTGTATGTGTTAGTTGTCTTCCATGCTCAGCCACAGCTTTTAAATCAACCATTTATCATTTACCTTCGACGTCAGGTGACTGACTGAATTCTTTGCATTGAGGAACTCTAGTGTAGCTTTTAATGTTTGTGTTATTTGTCTGTAATATGAATATTTCGCACACACAATCATTTTGCAGTTATCCCCTTTAGTTGTCTTGTGTGGCGTCCCAGCTGTTTTGCTGTGAGCTGTCAGCAACTTCTTCTCTTTGTGATGGCCAGTCCCAGCGCTTTGCTGTCTCTCTGATGGCTTTATTGTGTTGGTTTAGCCGACTGCTTTATCTGCTTGTAATAAATCACGTAACGTCACACTGTGTCAGTTAGTAAACGGAGAAACCCAGGTAAAAGCTGCGCTAAAATGTTAGTCGAACAGATTTAACTGCAAAAAGACTGAGTTTCACTAGATTTCATTTCTAAAATGTTCACAGTGGAGGCTATTGTGACTTTAACAAATGGGTGTAAAAATGTTGAACTTGTCTTATTAAGCCAGGCAGCTAAACTTATAGGGGTCTAGGTTTAATAAAAAAATAAATCCAATGTGACTGATGACTCAGTTCTTGGCTACTCTGACTACTTGTCATGTAATTACTATACAGCCTTTTTTATAGTTGAACATTGAGGTCTCACATTTCTAGTTAAGCACACACTGTGTATAAAACAGACTTTTTCAGTTTTTGTGGACTGGGTGAGTCTTTGTCATACTGAGTGCAGTGAAGAGGAGTCACCTATTGTGAGAATGGAACATGTGTTGGAACAATTATGTGTGTGTTGGATGGTAAACAACACTTGCAATTTTAAAGTCATTAAGTTGGAGACTCTTAGCAATTGTGCATCCAACACAATTCTCCTTTTCAGACCAGAGGGTGTGGCGTCAGTAAGAAATGTTTTCAATCAAATACGTTCTGCTGTGCAAAATGCTGTCAGCACTTCTTTCAAATCTTTCACAGTGTTATGTCAAATGTAAAAATGTAATTCATACATTCTTGGTCTTTCAGTCCAACAATCTGCTGATGTGAATTTCCGCTCCTCTTCCTGGAGAGACATTCTATCTGTGAGTACTCTCATTTAGCACCTGGGAGGGGATTTTGTTGTTCGCTGCAACCTGTACTGTCTAAGTTACTGTGTATGCTGGTAGCGTATATACTGTAATGTGGTCATTGTCTTTTAAGCACTGTGTAATTTGAGATTTTGGCTCTGCCTGGTGAACTGTAGTACAAGGCAAACGATCCCAGTACAAAGCTCTTTGTCTCAGTGGTCCCTGCAGCGCATACAGCAGCCTCAGTCACAGTGTTTAAGCTATTGCTGAAGATGTAACTATCTCCAACTCCCTCTTTAAAAAATATTCTTCCATTTCTAGCTAAAATACTAAAAAAATATTTCTCTTATGACACAAACAAACGTATTAAACTCTATGTTTTCTGAGCTTTGTAACTTATTCCAATCATACTATTTCACTGCAGTGTTGATTGACATTTTGTTTTTGGACTTCATCCGTTAACTTCTAAGAACCTACTGAAAGGATATGAGCCAAACAAAATGGACCATGTGGAGCATATCTCTGAACTGATTTGTAGTATTTGGTGACACCCATGTTACGATACATTCTTATGAATTAATTTAGTGATCTAGCATAATTTACTGTAAAAACTGTTGTATCCCCAGTACAGATGACGATATAAATACAGTGTTGAACAGGCTCAACTAGTAGCCTCCGAGCCGACTAGAATCAACCACTCTGTGTGTAAAGGTGGTGGAGGAGGATATTGCTGTCTGTTGCATATGTGATCTAAAGGATTTACAGCTATGTTGACACTGAGTTTGCACATCGCCAAAGGCCCTCCCCTTAGGTCGCCTTCTGTTATTTTTCACTGTTTCAAATTTTATACCTGCAGCTGGCAATGGGAAGTTTCAAATACTGAATGGATAACTGACAAGGCACAGACAGTACTTCAGTCATAATACCTCAATAGAATATTTGTTATGCAATGAAGCAACTGGTATATGGGGTCTGGAGGTGCCACTCCTTTATAATTATTGGGGTTTTCAGCAACTGCAATCAAACAATGACTCATCCAGTGTCATAGTTGCCATGTGCCCTGGCCTCCAATTATTGCTCATTTCTTCCATTTCCTTTCAAGCCTGTTCGGCTGTGTCTCAGCATAGTTGGACAACACTAAATGGTCAAGATGGATTAAGCATCATCGTCTGTTTCATCTAATTAGAGCAAAACATCTATGATGAATGCTGAATATTGCCTAAGGGTTCGTGACCGTGTAAAGTAACACGTATGTTTTATTTAACGTCAGTAAAATCTGTTTTACTCAAGCAAAACAGATTATTATCATTAATGTTATTTTATAGTTGCTAAATTAAAATTTTATTAAGACAATTTAATAAGAAATTAGTCTGCCTTTACAGTTTTTGTGTGAAATTGGAGGAGTGTGACCAGTGTTACCAGAGATATTTACAGTGCCAACATGACAAACACATGGTGTGACGGCTCCAATCCTAAAATAATCTTGTGACATGCGGGACATTGGCAACATCCTCAAATGGTCTGGTCTGTCCAGTCTATGCCTCCCTCGCTCTGTCTCTCTGTACAGTAGGGTTGTGGGTTCCCTGCATGTGGTCTTCACAGTGAGGTCATCCTTCAGCTGTCATAAATTGGTGTGTTGAACAAACCCCTCTCTGTATTTGTTCAATCTATAGAGTTCATTTCTGTGTGAATCTGCTCCACTATGCTCAATGCAAATCAAATGACTTTATTCCTATTTTAATGGCAAGTAATAGAATCTGTGTTTTTTAATATACTATATTTTAAGAAGTTTAAATAAGACTAGTGGTAGACCATGCAAATATGTTGTGCCTAACTGTAACTGGAAGCCTAAGGTCCACAGTGTTGACTGTATCAAGAGTGACTGTCAGGGCAGATTTATTAATAGCATTAGTTACAAATATAAGTTGATAATGTAAAACTATACCATAAACATTAAACTGTCCATTTACACGATTCAGGACTAAGAAAAGCAGTAAAAAGACAAAGTAAAAATCAGACTAGTGATAGAAGTGGCCTCTTGATCAGCTAATTGAAAATTATTCAGTTTCTGCTCTACAAAACCTAAATGGGACGGAACTGTAGTGAACCAGTATTATTCACGCTTAGATCGTCTGTCCCTCTCTGTGGTGGGAAATCCATGATGTATGTATATAACGTGCATTATATGTACTGTATGTATGTATGTGAGTCTTACCTGCATCAATACAACAACTGCTTTGTGTATTTGATATGCCCACACAAACAGTGTGGGAAGGATGGATAAGATTAGAAGAAACATAGAAAATGTGCTTTCAAACTTTACAACCTTTCAACAGCAATTCTTCTTTGACTTGCACTTTTAAACCTCACATTTAGGGAAAAGCTGCTCCAGTAAATGATGCCGCTGCATGTTAGTGTAGTATCTTAGCTTAGTTTATAAGTAATGGTTTCTTTCTGTTTTAGTCCCTTTTATACAGCACAGCAAGAGGGCATGACGCCTTAAAGCGGCCTTGAATAGGCAGTGTGAAAGCGGATTAAGTAACCTTGTAATTGTGTTATAAATGAAAAACAAGTCGACAATTTTAAAGCTGCTCTAGGGGGACGAGCTGGAGGCAGAAAGGTTTAAGACCTAACCTTTTCCCTAATTTCCTACTGCCAAAATAGTAAACAAATAAGTAAAACATCAAAACATTTGCAAAATGTATCAGTAGAATTAAACATGTACAATGTGGATGTGATGTTTTTTACTTCAGTCACAGTCATAAGAAGGTATCTGCTCCATCATTTTATTTGATTATAAAGGTTAGTTTAGTGTGGGAAAAGAACCATGATTTGCCAGACAGAAGTAAAGCTGTGAACGTCAGTGACTGGGGCTGGTAATTTAAATGGATATAGAAGAACTCATGGACATGGTGGACATGCTTTGCATTGAAATAGCTGTTTCTGAAGTGTAACTGAAATGGGTGTGGTTGTGGTTTTGATTGAAGCGATGTAGGCGGACCCAGCGGTTAAACAGGTCCTGTGGGTTTTTCTGTCAACAGCTATCTGATCTTGTGACCAGTGCTGCTCACTTCTCTATTTTGTGCTCACGATTTGACGAGTATTTGACGCCTTGCAAGAAATCATCATTCAAATCATTTATCACTGAGTGGCTCAAAGTTTGGTAAGTTAAGGCCATTTTTTTAACAAGTGCGGTTTTAATTGGTTGCTTTACGTAAGAGTAAAAAAGCTGATTCGTGTGAAGTTATGTAAGTTTTCAACTGGTTCTGTGATTGACAACACAAGGACAATAAGTGACTTTGACTGGCTGTAAGCGTGAACCTGAGATTAAATGGATATGTTTATGACACTAGTGACCTGTTCTTTGCGAGGACACAAATCAAATTAAACCCACCACATGCGCCTCTTTCTTCATTGGACGTGAAGGATCCATCTAGTGCTGTACATAAATTCAATAACAGCATGCGGTGAATGGACGACTTGCAGTACTTTCATGACAATATGCAGTAGACACATGTTTGACAGAGGTCAGCATGACTGCATTGCTGCTCATCGGTCTACAGTCCTCTATGTCACACTGTGTAACACAATGGACAGCTGTGCAGAATGAGTCAGTAGATGCCATACACCCACTCAAAGACAGCTTTTGTGGCACCAAAAGAAGGAGCCTCAAGACACCATGTGTAATATTATGCTCACTTGTAATAATATGATGTTTACATGTACACACACAACACTAGTTGCTGCTGTTGTCAAAATCTCCAATATACACCTACAGTACACACCCTCCAATGCCTCTCGCCCAGTGACAGCTAGGATTGGCTGCAGCACAGCCACCCTCCCAAGGACAAGCTGACTGATGGCACTATTGCTGCTACTGACTTAAACAATAACTCCGCTGTTGCTGTTTTTAAAAAGGTGATAGAGGCAATCTAACATAGAGACCTTTCTTTTCACTGTGTCGAGAGAGAACGTGCTCCACTCATACTTATAGTACTGCTAAACTTTTATTAGAGGAAATAATGAGCCTCAAAGTTTGCCTATGCTCTTTGTTTTGTTGTAGCCTAGTGCCACTGTTGCAACAGTGATATAAGGCCAAGTACATTAATCTATGGTGTTCCCCTTACAATCAGCATCTTGAGTGGTGTCCCATGACCATGCATTTTAATGCCTGCTTTACATCAACAACCAATTATTTTTAGAGCTACAGGGACCAACACGGGGACAACCTATTCCCAAGATTACATTGGTGAGGGGTCACTCCAGCTTGTTTCTCCCTGAAGTGGAGGCAGCAGTTTGTTAAAGTGAGACACCAGTGCACTTTGAATCCACTGCCTTTTTGTTCAGTGATCTCCTTGTAATTGATTGGTCATTTGGGTTTTAGGTTTAAATGCTCTTCAGAGTAAAGGCTTGTTCAGTCTTTGCATATATTGACAGAACCCAGAACTCTGTTAGCAGGGAACAAACATTAACAGAGAATGATAGTGGTCAGTCCAACATGTCCTGTTTAGATTAAGTTAAATAACATTACTGCTGTTATTTTATTATCTGAAACTAATAAGCATAGGCATAATTAAAAACTCTCAGCTTACTCTGTTATTTTTATAGGTTTATAAGATTTAGTATACTGTATTCATCTTTACAAATAAATAAATAGACTTTTATACAACATGAAAACTTCTTGCTGCTGTGAATTGAATGAGAAACGTTCACAGCAGGAAGCCGCACATTGAAATGTTAGTTTTGAAAGCTGCTACTAAGTTGTTTGGTGTTTGTGTAACTAAAAGTCTCTTTTAATGGGACTTGACTTGGGTTGAATCGCCAGCAGTCCAACACTGACGTGTTACACTGACATGGGCACAGTGCCTGTTAGATGTGGGGTGATTTGGGAGAGTCACAGAGGGAATCGATAGAGGCATGGAAAATATCGATTCACTTCTGTCACATAGATTACTCACTCATGTCTGCCCATCGGTGGTTTTCCTTCTGCTGTCGTCACTCTAATTGATGAGTGTATAGTCACTGCCTTCACTGCAGGCAGACTGACTGGCCTGTAAGTCCTCCATACATATAAAGATATCTGATGCACTGTAGCGTGATACGATGAATACCACGATTAGTGGATGGTTCATTGTTTCTACACATTTATTTTTACCAGCTGGACTGTGACTGAAATCTTCACCTTTTTAGTTCAGCATCTCTCTTGTAAATTACAGTAAACATAAAGTTTATCTGAAGGTGAGTTTTGCAGGTATTTGGTCACAGTCCAAACTTTCACAGGTATGGATCATGTTGTGACATGAGTTTGTTCTGTGGGGGACATGATCCACTTGACCTGTTGTTGTCTCTTGAGATTAGAAGGACTACGTTGTCTGTTTTTCATATTGCGTTACATCATTGAAAAATCCCTCTCTAATAAGTCAAATTAAAATATCGAGCATACTAGCAGGTCTATCAAGAGTTCTTTTATATGTGTAGTATAAGCAAACTGTAAAAATAAAAGAAACCACTTGAACAGAAAAACTACGCAGTCATTGTCCTTGTAATATTTGCTTTCCAGACATACTGAATTTAAGTCTCATAAAGGCAGAATAAGTTTTCAAACTGGTTACTTTATCGCTACTCCCCCCTTCCTCTCTGCTTCCCATGTGCAGGCGTAGTGGTGAGGCTGCCCAGAGCAGAAGCAGGAAGAGCTGCGTTTTCTGAGAGCAGATCAGACACACGCTGAGCATCTCTCAGGATGAAGAAAAGCAGGAGTGCACATGGAGTTACACCAGGCGATGTAAGTATCGATTTTTCCAAACATCCATCTGTGCTACCATGAATCCGTCCAGGCGTTCAATTTCACGGCAACTCATGATTTCTTTTTATCTGAAATTCTTCATCTCTCCTCCAAAGTTTACAACCTTATTCTGCACTTTGCACAGTTACTATAAATTTTGTAACATTAGCGTTCCCTGTATTTCATCCTGGACAAAGATACACTGAGCTCTAGAGGGAATATAATGAGGCAGTGAGGTGCAGTATGCCTGTGTGGTGGTTGGTGACTCATAAACAGATGACTGTACTGTACACAACAGACCGCTATCTGGCAGGACACGCTGCAGAGAGTGAATGGTGTGTGTGGAACAGAGATGGGGGGTGAAGGACACTGCAAGCGGGACACAATTATGATGATAGAGAGCAGGGATGGATGCGGAGTTTACGGGAAGGAGGCAGAACAGGAAGAGGTGTTAAAAGCAGTTCACACCAGGAGACATTTAGGGCATAGACTAGATGGAAACATGGATGAAGGGATGAAGGACAGAGATCTGACAGAGAGGCCCATCTGCTTCTGCTCAGTGCCGTCACTGTTTATGACTAGGCAGGCAAGCCAGATCATTTACTTTGACATAGTCCAGCAGGAGCTCAGTGGCCAAGCTCTATCCTGGGTGATTGAACTTTTCCGTCTGTGATTGCGCCCCATCATCCTAGTCCCCCTTACTGCCATGTCGGTTTGTGCAGGCTAGTGGCTAAAAAGAGTACAATAACAGACAACACTTTCAGGTCTGCAAAACTGAATAGATAGAACCATTTCCTAAAGCCTAGGACGTATGTGAATTAGTTTTTGTCTGTGTGTTTATTATTGTAACACATTTTAAAAATGTAATTAAAATAAAAAATACAGAAAACTTTGCCAGGGATTAGACAGTTGAGCTAGACTTATTTTTGTCATTGTTGTCAGTTGATAGAAGCACTTAATGTCTGACATACTGTATAAAAAAATAGTAAAGAATCAGATCACTTTATTGTAAGACAGCTTGTAAGCTGACAAAAAAACGTATAATTTATTTTAACTTCACCAGAATTCTACTCCCCCCATTAAGTCTCTTATTGTCCATCAACTTTCATTCTGGCACCATAATCATTTAAGCACATTTTGTTTTTCTGACTGACTGACTCAGGCACCATGCCAGACTGAATACAGTAGGTCTTCTAAAGCTGTCTCATTTAGTCCACCTTTATCAAAAAGGGTGTTTGGAAGTATTCCAGGGAACGCTGGTGTTGTTTAGGCTCTGTAGCCAAGGACAGCCTTTCATCTTCTTTGGGAAAAGACCCACTCCATCTCTGTTTGCCACGTAAACTAAACTGCCTCCATTTCATACTCGCAGTTTTACTTTCATTACCGTTCCTTTCCTTTTATGACCATGTTTTGACACATGATATACACCGGGTTTTGAATTCTAAAATGAACTACATGTGCCTCCTGTCTTATATATATACAGGAATACAGGATCATTTCCTCTTCCTATCACCACTTGGGGCCATGGACAACAGATCAATGACAGAGTACAATTGCATGTCCAGAGAGGCAATCAATACACAATTGATAACTAATTTTAATGTGAAACAGCAGGGCCGCTTGTGACATATTGACAAGAAACTATTTAGATCTCTGTGTGTCACAGCAGTTCGACTGGTGTGACTGTGTGGTTTGCTCCCACAATTGGGAACAAATCCAGATCAGAGTTGTCTATACAGAATTGTGTTTTGTCAAATTTAATTTCCCCCTGTTCCCCTGGGACAGGAAGAATGTGTCTGAAAAAGACAGACACTGGCACAATAAATCAGACAAATTACCTTTGTGTAGAAGAAGGAGGAGAGTCAGCAGATCTGTGTTTACTGAAAAAGGAAGACAGACTCTGATTTGTCTGTTTTCCTCTCTCTCATTCAGAAACTTCCCTGGTCTCTGCATTTTCTTTCTGAAACAATGTGTGTTCATTTGTGTGATTTTGCTCGTTTTTATTTGTTACTTTGGCAGGGGGATGACTTATTCTTGATGTTTGTGTTCTTCATCCCTTGGGTGGCTTGATCTCAGTTGGCCTTCTATCTGACAATTTCATTTCACTGCATTTATCTGTCATTCTTTCCTTTTGGCCTTTCATCTCTCAATGCTGCAATACTGACGTTTTAAAATTTCAGAGAGGGTAACTGGACTTTAATCATCTCTAATCCAATGAAATACATTTTAGAAAAAGATGATAGTGTTGCCAGTGACCTTGGAGGCTGTAAATCATAGTTACAGATCCTTGGACACGTCACCTGGACAAAATAGATGTGCATGTGTTCTCACAGTGGTGCTTTGACTTTAGACCAAGCTGGGGAGATGCTACTAGTCACGATTTTTATTTTTTTTATAGAGGTCTGTTTATATCTTATATGTTTGATTTGTACTTACTAGATGTAAAACTGTGACGATTTGTTTTGGACTTTTGGTTAAACAAACAGTTTCCATAAATGAATACATAAAAAAATGTAGCTAATAGTTAAATCTGCACTATTTGTAGACCTGTCACCTGTTAGATGCAAACGGATAATTATATATACATAATGTTCCACGCTTATATTAGTGTGTTTCATTAGATTTGGACTATATGTTGCATGAACAGTATATAACTTCCAGAACACAAATGCCAAGTTGGGTTGTTTTATTAATATCCATATAAAAATATTAACACTGGTCTTGCTATAGTACATACAAGTCAGATTGCGACTTCACTTTTTCCTCCTTCTCGCACGCTTACTTACTTTTAACCACTTTCTTCTGGGCATAATTTCTCTCTAGTTTCACCGTACACACACACACACACACACACACACATAAAAGAAACAAATTATTTCTTGTTTGCCACAGCCACGTTCTAGGAATTCCTCGATCCTCAATTTCCCCTGCGGCATCGTTGTGCTTTCCCTCCTGTTCATTAGAAACCTGTCGGCGTGTTTCATTTACACTCGTATCCAGTGAACATAAAGTGGAGGGTGATGTATGCAGAATGAGCTCTGCTCTAGCAGGCTGCCTCTGTTTCCTCAGCGCCCTGGCTTGTTTATAACTTGTCATTAGAGCACCCAAAGCTCCTTAGTGGGACCCTCACACTGAGCCAGACACATGAAACACAATTTATAATCAACACATCTTCAGTTGAAACATGCTCTGATCAAACAGTTCATTTTGTTGAAGTCATTGTTTGAAGAGCACAAAAACATAAATGTAGTCAATCTACTGCTTGATACTTCATCATCAGGGAAATGTGTGGGGCAGTTGAGATCAGTCAGTGTCGAAACATCTGTACTTCTTTGAGTTGCCCTAGAATGGTCTATTTGTAAAATGTGTTGGGGGTACAGCAGTGTGACCTAATGATTTACTGTGACATTTGTCTTTTTCTACCCCAAGGAAAATAAGGAACAGTCTCAGGGACAACTTCCCACTGGTAGCACCCTTGGAGTAGATGTGTGCAAAGTCCAAAGGCGGTTTTCTGGCAACCTGCAGTTGCCTCCATTGTCCTGGCGACAGGCAGAAAAAGAGAGGGACAGGGGACGGCCGCTCACACCTGAAGAAGATCCAGTAACGCGGACCAGACCCACAAGCTTGGCTATCGCCTCACTTCCCCGCATCGACATCACACAAGCTGATCCTGACAGGTGAGTGTCTGAAAAGCAAGGCACCATTGTCTTGGTTTTTGACAAACCAAGTCACGCTGACATAACATAAGACAACATGGCTCCCATTTAGCTACAACGGTACATGTGCAAATGAGTTGGACAGTTGGCAGTGACATTTAGTTTAAGATGTTTCTTAACAGTAATAAAATATAACCCTGCCCTCTGAAGAAGAACACAAATTCATTTCTAAGGCATCAGATGGTACAAAATAATTGGGCACATTAGTTATTGTTAGATCTTCTTTTAAGACAGATCACAGTAGACATCTGTTCTATGCCAGCAGTCATTTAAAGATATGGCTTTTAAAGAATGACTTTGACTTTACATATAAATGGAAGGTAACTGTCTTTGAACATCTTTGACTCACCTTTCTAAACCACAGCTTATTATGGATCATTGTAAATCATCTCTCCTGTTGCTTTCATGTCTGAAGCATTCATACTCTGCAGCGCTGATTTCTTAAAAGCTTGGGTTGTACTTATCTGGAATAATAGTCAAGGACGGGGATACTTTTGCTTTACTTCTGTTTATTTTATGTAACTGTGGAACCTTCATAAGTTTTGTTTATGCACAATGATGGTATTACGACTTTGGATTCAGTCCAATATGCTTTCACTGACTGAATTTTAACCAGCTTCTTTACTGGTTGGCTTTATTTGTTTATTCTGTTTATTTTTTATGTTGAGCCAGTGCTTTAGTAACCTCTGCAGACCCTTATTAGGCACTGGTTTATTTCAAGTCACTAAAAAATGTTCTGTGTTACAGTCCAGAATATTTATAGGTTGGTACTTAAAACCACGGAAATATACTCTGATAAGACCATATGATGTTGCGAGTCCAGTCAGGGCTATTTACAGACCCTTGAGTCCAATCCAATTTATCTCAGAAGGCTGTACAATATGTAATATGTCTTTGAACTCAAAATCAAAAGAAAAACAGAGAAAAGGTTTTCTTATTAGATGAATCCAACACAGCAATACATGCTGTAATGTAAAGAGTAGGCAGAAGGCTGTATACATTTTATGCAGTTGAAGAAGTTGCTGTTACATTTCAACGTCTCGTGTATACGATTAAGACTTGATTTGATACTTGGCCATGCTCCTTTTTGTCCTCTGGTCCTTCTCAGATAGTCTGCTCATAAAGTTTAAACGTTACCTAAGCTCTGCTGCTGTAAAGGAGCAGTATATACAAACTGACATCCTGTTGAATGTACAGCGTTTTAGATAGATAGATTCTTTATTGTCACTGTAACTTGTACAATGAAATTTAAAAAGTGCTCTCCAGTCATTTAAAAGGTGCTTTCCATACAGTGCATCATTCATACGAGGTAAAAAAAAAAAAAAAAAAAAAAAAAAAAAAAAAAAAAAAAAAAAAAAACTAAAACAATAAATAAGAGTAAAAAAAACATATAAAAACCCACACAAGCATCGTACATTGCATTGGTCCAGACTTGAGTTTTGCATTATTTTTTAGCAGCGTTCAGAGCAGATATTAAAGTGGGATAACAACTGTGCTTGAGTCTGTTAGTCCTAGTTTTGCATAGTCTGTACCGTCTGCTTGAGGGCAGCAGTTCAAACAGGGAGTGGCCTGGGTGAGAAGTGTCTTTCACAATGTCCTGTGCTTTCCTGAGGCAGCGGGAGCTGTGTAGGTTTTCCAATGTGGGGAGAGGGCAGCCAACAATCTTCTGTGCTGTGTTGATGACCCCTTGGAGAGCTTTCCTCTGAGCTGCTGTGCTGCTGGTGAACCATATGCATATACAGTATGTTAGTATACTTTCTATGCTAGCTCTGTAAAAGGACACCAACAGTCTTTGTGTGATGTTGTTCTTCCTGAGTATCCTCAGGAAGTACAGTCTCTGCTGGGCCTTTTTGAGCAGCTCAGAGGTGTTTGTGCTCCAGGTCAGACTCTCCTCTATGTGGACTCCCAGGAAGCGGAAGTCTGCCACCCTCTCCACACAGTCCCCGCCGATGAGTAGTTGTGGAGTGTCTGTCTTTTTCCTCCTGTAGTCTATTATGAGTTCTTTTGTTTTTGAGATGTTGAGGAGAAGGTTGTTGGCTGTACACCACATCTGTAGTTGCTCCACCTCGTCTCTGTAGGCAGACTCGTCCCCGTTAGAGATGAGTCCCACCACTGTAGTGTCGTCAGCAAACTTCACTATGGTGTTGCAGTGATGGACAGGGGTGCAGTCGTGTGTGTAGAGGGAGTAGAGCAGCGGACTCAGCACACAGCCCTGGGGGGAGCCGGTGCTGAGGCTCAGGGCCGTGGATGTGTGGGGGCCTACTCTGACTCTCTGTCTGCGACCAGAGAGGAAGCTGCTGATCCACATGCAGGTTGAATGTGGGAGCCCCAGGTCCTCCAGCTTGGCCACCAGCTTGTGTGGGAGGATGGTGTTGAAAGCCGAGCTGTAATCCACAAAGAGCATCCTCACGTAGCTGCCCTGCTGCTCCAGGTGTGACAGTGCAGCATGTAGCGCTGTTGCTATGGCGTCCTCTGTGGATCGGTTTGCTCTATAAGCAAACTGGTGTGGGTCGAGTCTTGAAGGCAGAGCTGCTGTGATGTGGCTACGGACCAGTTTTTCGAAGCACTTCATCACGACTGGGGTGAGTGCTATTGGTCTGTAGTCATTGAGGCTGGAGATGTGTGGCTTCTTGGGCAGGGGGACTATGGTGGAGGACTTCAGGCAGGGTGGGACAGTGGACTGTGCCAGGGACCGGTTGAAGATCTTTGTGAAGACCTCAGTCAGCTCGTCTGCACAGTCCCTCAGCACACGTCCGGGGACGCCATCAGGACCAGTCGCCTTCCTCGGGTTGACGGCTCGCAGGGTACGTCTCACCTCGTGCCGCTCCAGACTGAGGACCGTGCTGCTGTGCACTGTGTGGTGTAGCTGCGCCGCTTCAGGTGCAGAAACCTCAAAGCGAGCAAAGTAGGTATTCAGTTCCTCTGCTAGCGTGAGGTCACCTTCAGCAGCTTTGACGTTGGTCCTGTAGTTGGTGAGGTGCTGGACGCCCTGCCACACCTGCCGGCTGTTGTTGCTGTCCAGGTGGCCCTCAATCCTCCTCCTGTAGTCTGCTCTGGCCTCTCTGATGCCTCTCTTCAAGTCAGCTCGGGCTGCGCTGTAGAGATCTCTGTCGCCAGACCTGTAGGCATTGTTCCTCTTCCTCAGCAGCTGCTGGACCTTCCGGGTCATCCAGGGCTTCTGGTTGGGGTAGACCCTGATGCGTTTGTCCACTGTGACCGTGTCTATGCAGTTCTTGATGTAGCACAGTACACTGTCTGTGAACATCTCCAGGTCCTGATGTTCAAAGACCTCCCAGTTGGTTCTGTCAAAACAGTCCTGCAGCTGCTGGGAGGCACCGTCTGGCCATGTGGCAACAGTCTTTGTGATGGTGGGAGCCGTTTTCTTGACGGGGGCATATGCAGGAATGAGCAGCAGGGACAGGTGGTCAGACTGGCCCAGGTGTGGTAGTGGTCTGGCCCTGTAGCCCAGTTTGATGTTGGAGTAGACCTTGTCCAGAGTCTTCTCTCCCCTAGTAGCGCACTTTACGTGCTGGTGGAACTTAGGGAGCGCTGCCTTTAAGTCCGCATGGTTAAAGTCTCCTGCTATGATCTGCACAGCGTCAGGGTACGTGCTCTGCTTGTTGCTGACGCTAGCATGCAGGAGTCCGATAGCTGTGTTAGCATTAGCATCCGGTGGTATGTACACAGCCGTGACCATGACCACAGTAAACTCCCTTGGGAGATAAAAAGGCCTGCATTTGACAGTCAGATATTCCAAGTCCGGTGAACAGTGACTGTCTATAGCCACCGTGTTGGTACACCAGCTGTTGTTCACGTAAACACAGAGCCCCCCACCTCTGCTCTTGCCGGAGTCGGCTGTTCGGTCATGGCGCTGCGTAGTGTAGCCTGCTAGCTCGATAGCAGAGTCTGGGACGGATTGTTGCAGCCAGGTCTCTGTGATGAGCAGAACGCACGCATCCTTCACGCAGTTGTTCGTCGCGGTCTGTATCCTTAGTTCATCCATCTTATTTGCGAGGGATCTGGCATTTGAGAGGAATAAGCTGGGGAGCGGTGGCCTGAGTGGCTGCCTCCGTAGCCTGGCTAGTGCGCCCGCCCTGCAGCCTCGCCTTTTCCTTCTCTCTCTCCGCCGCCTGCGCCTCCTTCCCGCTGGGATGATGATCCACGGAGAGCCGGGGTTCCTCGCTACTCCCACTGGGATGTTGTGCAAGCGGATAAACTCACTTGTTACGCTCCTTTCATTGCAAACTCCGATCTTAAGAAGATCGTGTCGGCTATAGATGTTTTTCGCCAGACCGATTGTACACAAAACATACAAAAACATCCAAACATAGCACCAAAAACTGTGACACCTAGCTGCCGCAACTGAGTGCGCCGCCATCTTGTCTGCTTTGGAAGATGGCACTAACTCTTCCAGCCTTTCCCTTTATTATTAACGCTGTGTCATCTGCTACAACAACAATATCGACTAGAAAATGTGAAGCTGTCAGTTTGTTTTCTGTGCTAATATCTAAAAATATTTTTTATGAAACACACATGGGTTTTTTCTCTCTCTATCAATTGCACATTTATGAGTCTCAAAGTTTACAAATACATAAATCTGCATTTTTTTGCTTACTGCCCCAAATTTACCATAACGTCTAGCATTTAAAGGCCATTGTAGGCCAAAGGAAGGGCGGGTGGGATGATGAGTGCCCTGACTAATCTGCAGTGGTTTAATATAGAGGGAAGAAGAGCAGGCGGTCAGATAAACAGTGAGTCCGCTCCCTGTGCTCCACACCAGATCTGCCTCTTAACGTCTGCCAAGCCTACGGTACTTTAGTGCAGCACGGGCTTGTTACTGGACAGAAAGGGTCTGTGTGTGTGCATGGGTTTGACTGAGCAGCGTTAGTGTTTTTGTTGCCTACGACAAGGGAGCAGGTGAAATGGAGAGACGAATGGTGCGGCGGTCCCCTAGGTGCAGAGTTGGGCACTTTGACTTCAGCGAGGAAGTGGTCAGTAGGGCACACCTATCGGCTCCCAGGTGACTTTTAAGTGATCTTTGACAAACCTGTGTGTGTGTTATTTCTGTTTCTGTTAGAGTGTAAATTACATAGTAACTTTAAAGATTTTTGAATCCTCCATTCACCTGAAGTGAAGCCTTGCTCTGTGTTTTACAGCTTTGGAGAAAGGATGTTTCTTTCCCATACTATGGTTTTCTGCTGCATATGATTGCTGTAGTTTAAGATTTCTGGTACTGCTGTGTCACACAAAGCATCAAGAGAATGACAGTTAGCTTTTATGTATTGCTCAAGTGTTTAATCAGACTGTGCCTGTTTCCCATTAATCTGATCTTGGTTGGCAGAGGTGTGTCTCCATGGAATGGATGTGCCTAGTTAATCCCACATGTAGTAGAAATTACACAGTCGGGGTAAATGCGGAGCAGCAGACTGTGTACTTGGCGTTTGTTGATATTTTTTATTAAAACACACTCAATAGCTATTTTATAACTATTCAAACTTGACATAATATGTAAACACTGAACTGGATGTAGAGTGATTTTTTTATGCCTTGCAACATCTGTTGGTTACGTGGGGAATTGTTGCTTTGACCTTTCACCTCTAAACTCTCGTCCATCTGACCTGATCATCTGGTTACACAATAATGTGTCCTCTCCTCCTGCCGCCCCTCCATAGAGACAGACAGATTATATTGGTCTATGCATCTGGGGGAGGTTCCTTTGGGGCGTCAGCCATCATTTTGAATGAAAGGATTATAAATGTTTACACATACAAATGTTGACTTTTTTGTCGTAGACCGGAACTGCTTTCATTTTTAATCATTTCACACTTTTACTAATATATGTAGACAGGCATAGTCGAGTAGTTTCAATTAGATTAATTTATATAATTTATATAGACTATTTTTACTTCATGAAGTTTAGATGTCAAAGACTATAACTAAAAACATTGAGAGGAGAGGCTTGTTCCATGTTTACTGTACAGTAACTATTAGCGACAGTACTTTCCATCTGCATTCTAGTGGCAAGTAAGTACAATATATAATTTGTACACATTTTGATTATATTATGCTAAACATTTCACCACAAGGAGCTATCATTTCTTCTTGAGCCAGGTTTTTGCTACTGAACAGAAGTGTAGAGCAGAACAGACCAGCACCCTTCAATAAAACAGCCCCTCCTCTCACTGACCATTAAAGCGTACTTATTTAATGAGCACAATATTTTTGTTTTGTAGGCCATGGGTGAACAGTTGAGTGAGTAATCATTTTAGGGATTATGTAGCCATCCCTTTCCTGTTTGGGATTTGTGGATGTTGCGTGAGTCAGTACTTTGGCAATTGGAAGTGCTCAGTTCATTGACGATTTAAAAGTCAGTATAAATTATTTTTTTGCCAGAGATCTGATCAAGGTGAGCACTGCAACCGAATTAAGTAATGACCATCAACTAATCCCTGTTTTTTTCTTTCTGTCTTCTTTCAGCTTTGAAGTAGAAAATGGTCCATCGTTGTGCTGCAGCCCCTCAGACCCACAAGCATCTCCTGGTTCAGGCCTGGTCCTGCATCCAAACCTGGCTGGCCATGGCCAGCGTAGAGAGTCGTTCCTCTACCGGTCTGACAGCGACTACGAGCTGTCACCAAAGTCACTGTCTCGAAACTCCTCCATTGTTGGAGAACTGTGAGTTGTTTACATCACAGCCTTCTAAAATATACATTTGTGTATTTGTTAGTGTGTAACTTTATTGTTTTGCCGTCATCAACCCCTTTCAGACATGGAGAAGACATGATAGTGACACCATTTGCTCAGGTAAGTAGTGGAGAGAAGTTGTCCTTATAATGTGCATTTACCCAAGAGGTATTACAAAAGTGATGGAAAGATGAAACCCTAACAATCTGTGCAATTCTATTATTTGTGTTGGGGGAAAAAAACGACTCATAAAAGTTAAACATAGTGAGTACACTGACATCTAGTGGTCTTAAAAAGGATCAAAACGTATAGCAGGTATGTGCAATAATAAAGAATATTGTATTATAGAGGGGGAAGGCATTTGTTCTGGATTGCTGCATTAAATGTAAATGGAACTATAAGCATGCAGTGATCAACAGATACTTTCAAAATGCATGGCGGTTATTGACAATTCATTAACTCCTAATATCATTTGTTATTAATTAAAAATATTGTCATACTTACTATTTGTTAAATAATTGCAAAATATTTAACCCTTCTATATAAACGTAAGTAAGTTTTTTATCAAGCTTTTAACATGATATGAAACAAGCGTTGGAGGCTCAGTGCCCTGCTGATGGTCATCAGGTGAACTGTTTTTCAATGCAAAATACAATAATGATTAGTGGTATTCATTTATATTGTTTTGTATTTTAATATTCAGTAGCATCGCATTCTCTCAATATTACTACAATTATTATGACTATTACATATGGTAAGTATGTAGTATTACTACTACAAGCACTACGTGTATTAACTTCTTTTTAAAATAACTTTGTAAAATAACTTTGTAATCTTCAGGTATATGCCTGCTTTTCGTTTTAATGCAAATATACATGTATCTAATTTTTACTGCGCATTTTTAACTTTTTCTTTAGGTTCTGGCAAGCCTTCGGACTGTAAGGAACAACTTCACCACATTAACAAATGTACAATGTGTATCCAATAAGTAAGTCATTTTAATATTGCATTATTATGTCTACATTTTGTGAAGTCTCAGGTTGTATTTGGCTCCACAACGAAGATTATTATGCTTGTTGTGTTTGTGTGTTGATCTAAAGGTAGCTTAGTTGCCAACATGTCTCACTAGGGG
The DNA here is from genome assembly GCA_030770545.1 of Macropodus opercularis. NCBI lineage: Eukaryota > Metazoa > Chordata > Actinopteri > Anabantiformes > Osphronemidae > Macropodus > Macropodus opercularis. Next base: position 7,815,603 of record CM061105.1, read on the forward strand.
GCGCTAGTTCCTTAAAACCTTCTACGGTTTTTACCATGAGCGAACCCATCATGGTAAACCAGTGCTGCTTTCAAGCCTGCGCTGGAATCCTGAACATATCTAGACATTATCCAGGCGAGCGGCATGTGTGAATGCAAATGTCCACATGAGTCTATTTTTAAACGCACAGAAAGTTTGATAGATTATAGCGTCGTTGCAGCAGCAGCACTGAAGTGTTGTTACTTATGCAGTATGTTTATTTATTTGATGGAAAGAGAAAGTATCTTTTATCACTTTAGAGCATACATGCCCCCTCTGGTCTGGTCTGAGTTGGGACACAGCTGAAGTTGCCTCAAATTTGAATGTGTACACAGTCAATACAACCTTAAAGAGAGGGGTCATAGTGAACCAAAACTAGATTAGATGTGATGCTCTTACACAGTAGAAAGACTTGACCCATCACAAGTTCAGAGAACTGAGCGACCATCTGTTTAGTGTCTGTGCTGTGGCAATAATGGCAGCAGCTGCTGAAAAAGACATAAGAACTCATGCATCCATTTGTTGTACATACGTTTTTAAGAGTTTGGGCTTTTTTCTGGTTGCAGGCGATCTCCTGCTGCAAGTCAGCCTTCTGTCACCAAGGTTTGTCTGTCAGGTGCGTAACATCATACTTACCAGTATATGACACTGAGAGTTGAAGTGCACCCTCATCAGAAGTCATGCTTCTAGGAAATGTGTAAAGTTGTGACATGCGTGCAATGAAGTGCAATTCTGCAGTTTTGATTGTTGTTGTGATCTAAGTTCTGAGAAGCCAAATGTCAAGATTAGCTGCCGGTGGTGGATAATAGTTTACACAAATTTACTACAGATAAGGTAGTAAGATAAGAAACAAGGTACGCTGTCACTATTTATAGTCTGAATTACGTTTATTAAACACTAAATTCTGGTGTCTTACAGAGAAAAACCTTTCATAGCTGTACAGTAAGTTCGTACAGCAAGTACAAAGGAGAATCATTTTTTGCAAACAGCCATACAGAGTAAGCTATTGCATGCTGTTCCTTATGAAAATATCTGTAATAGATGTTTAGACTGCCAGTAGAAATATTATAATTATATAACAAAAAATCTTTGGACAAAACTGACCCATGACAAACACTGAAATGCGTGGACATAAAAACATAACCGGTGAAAACAAAGGAACAAAGCCACAGAATGAGATTCAGTGGTAGAGCCAGATCAGGTAGATGTGACGGAGAGGACAAGTGAGAGAAGGGGAGGAGGGAGGTGGGGGCATTGGTTCCTGCTGCACTGGTTCTTCAAGCTCGATTGACGTCAGCACAGCTTGTACACGGGTATTCTTCACTTCCTATCAGCACAGATGGCCTGCTAGGAGCGTCCCGTAGCAGAGAAAAATAACAAGACAAGTGTGAATCTCTTATTGTCCCTCCTCCTCCTCCGCACTTCTCAGAAACCTTGACCTGAAGTAATCGCTGACAAGTGAAATCATCTCGTTGTTGTTGTCTATCATGACGCACTGAGGGAGATAGAACGAGGAAACAACCCAGTTTTTTGATTAGTTTGAAACCTTTTAAGAGCAGTAGTTATTGTTTTGGTGAACACTGAATACAACCTGCCATTAAATAATAGTACTTGTTCAAGATGACTACAACAATTAATATCATAAGGATGCCTTCGTGTCATCCCTTATGCTGCTTAGTGTCATTTTATCAACTGTTTTGCCGGAAAAGGTGAACAGATTTTTCCTGTTTTGCTTCTGGATATTCAGTGAGGCAATATCCCTAGTAGTGGAAAACATATAATACCTGCGTCGTTCTGGGGATGAGCTCGACGTAACTGTGATGAGGAAAAAATCAAGAGAGAGCAGTGTGAATTCCTGTAGGAAGATGCAGCTTCTATCGGCACAAAGACACAGTGGCTTTAAGACACATTGGCCAGATTGGAGTAGGGAGTGAGAAAGGAAGAAAACACATCAAAGGTCGCAGAAAGACGTCATAAGTTTTGAACTGTTTTAATCAGAGGCAATCTGAGGGAAGCAGAGAAAAGGTTAAGTTCGATCAAATAAACAAAAAGTCAGAAACGTGACCACACTGACAGGATGCAAATGCACAAGGGGCAGAATTGCAGGGGGGAAACTACAAACCAAGCTCCAAAGGCGTCACTGCAGCCGCTCAGACTATTAAACATCTTCAAGTAACATAAGGGGATTGCAGCTCTCATCATGTGAGTTCACAGTTTATGCTTCATGAAACATCCTGACTCCATCAGACATAGTCCCGTGATCCAGCCTACAAAGGGCCCACTCTGCCCCAGCTGTTTCAGATTATAGGCTTCGCTCTATATTGTGCCTGACAAATAGTACTGCAGACGTGACGTCTTCAGCTGTCAAGAAGTGTTGCTAAACCTGTGATGGTCATCACTGGCATTAGCAGAATATTGTCACAGATAATGGAGGCTCTAGCGTCAGTCTGGTTGAATATACACGTAGGGACAGTCTACCGTTTGTCCAGTACCATTACTTTGTTTGCAAGTGCTGTGGTCTTGGTAATTTTTCCGACGGCATTCAGAGTCTTGTTGGAATATAGTCATACAGTAGTCTCACAGGCCTGTAATTCTTTCATGAAGATGTTCTTTGTTTTGTCATTCAGTGTCCGGTAGTTACATATGCTCATCTGACCATCTTTACTATATAAAAAAAATTATGTGAGTCAAAAATTAGTATTGTTTTGCCCTCAATTGGGGGGGGGGGGCTGTTATTCTTGCTGGGGCACATAAACCATAACCTGTAAATTGTGTTGTGTCACAAAGTTTTTTCACTACACTTTCTTTTCTCCTTTTTCGGACCTTCCATGTAAAATTGCTTTGAGCGTTATTAAGCAAGACTCAGTGTTTGTGCACAAGGGTTAAATCATTTACTGAGATCTTTAGATTGTGATTGTTTAAAGAGGTTCTGTCTTTTTCCTTATGTTTGCTGTCACCCTGTTTGAGAAAAGATTTTTCTTTCTTTGAGGGATGAATGCACCACCTGCTGAACAAGCCTTTACCAAGACACCGTTGTCTGATCAGTCTGGGCAAAATAGATGCCACTGATGCAGGCAGGACTGCATTCAAACATACGTATTCTTTAATGTGAAGTTAAAGACACTCATGTCTTCATGCGTAAACTGTGTAGGGTGTGGTTCTTTCTTCAACAAGCATTAGTCATCAGTTATCCTTTGTTTCTTCAAGTAAACATGTCTTGAAAGACAAATAATAAAAGACTCATCCAAAACAGGTTAATGTGGCAGCAAACAAGTGTGATCATCTGATGCCAACTAACAATGACTAGTCAGGACAGTGTGTTGCAGGTTTCATTTGCAGATTTGTTTGTGGTGCTTTTGTGGTGGAGAATTTGATCAATACTAAACTCAAAGTATGCCCAAATGATTTTAATTTAATCATGTGAATCAAGTATGTGGTAACAGTCTGTGACGTGTGCAGCGTGGTTAAATCATATTTATTTTTATTCAAATATACCATTATCATTGATGTATCGTATTATTAAGCTATTTTGTGACACATATAAAGCAATGAATAAACAGATTTTCCTTGTGGGCAGTCCGCTCCACTCCGGTCTGCAGCAGTTTGTCTGCTCCACAGCAGTAGTCCATGTCCAGCTTTCCAGGCTCACAGCCAGAGGAGAGGATCCAGAGGGCTGGAAGCGTGCAGCCTGGTTAAGTATTTGAATTATGCCATTGACGTCAGCACAGTCATAAACCTTGCTGCAGCCCATCCCTCATGCTAGACCGTGCCAACACAGCTCCATAGTGCATTGTGAAGGAGCTGTCAAACAGGCCCTGATGAGGTGTGTGTGTTTGTTTAACTGTTAAAGGGTTTTGTTTTGAAAGGTGAGGAGATTATACTCCAGTTGTAAACTTCGACTTAATCAGAAGTGAGTGCTGAGAAGAAGACAAAAGCTGAACGTGCGGTTTCGGGGTGGACCGACGGTAAATGTCTGGTAAATCTCCTGACTGTTCACTTTTCAAACGAAGTCACAAACATGTACTACTATACTAAAGTATCAAAATAACACATTGACGTTTTATTATTGTTCTGGCAAACAGTTGTCTTGTTTGTACCAAAGTTTCTCTGACAAAGATAATATTTTTCTTTGTAATCTGATGAACCTTCATGATTAGATCAAAGCTGATTTTCTTAAGGTTACACCAGGTCCTAAAAAGAGTGAACAATACAGTAAGTAACTTAAACATTAAGAAATACTAGAAATGCCACAACTATTATACAAATTAATAAATGTCAATAATTCAAAGCATCATATGATGTAAATTATTTACTCAGAGATATTCTAAGACATTTCCAGGTGTTAGCTGATTTGATTATTTACAGGTGTAGACATCTTATTTGTGATGTCTCTAGATAAAACAAACCTTCGTTCTTTGTTGACTTGTGTCAAACTCTTTATGCTTGTTCTTTCTTGGTGGGGTGATGCAAAGGTGATTCATTCAACCGATCCCCCACCCGGCTTGTTGCAGCTCCATTTGTACTGTGAACAAAAGCAGCACAGAGTACGTGCACATATCTGTGTTGAAGTGTGTGCTTTCTTCTTCTTCTTTCTTCTGTGAAGTCACGATGAGAAGCGTGTGTTTGCCTACATGCACATACATTTAGCCTTTGGCTGACGGTGGTGACTCAAGGCTTTCTCATTGACTGGTAGTATGTATGTTGACATTGAATATTGACTCACAGGTGTCAATATTCCCCAAGAAGCCAGTAAGTCACTTTTTAAGTAGACTCCTCCATGAAAATTGGTGAAAGCTCTTGATTTATCATTCATTCACAATTCACAGAGTTTACTTCTTTACGTCTGATAGCCTGCCTCTCTAAGGTGCCCTTTTATCATCTTAGAGAGTCAGATCATGTGATGAACATTTTATGAATAAGATATGGGATTGTGAGATTTGCAAACCATTACATTCTGTTTTTATGTACATTTTACACTGTCCCAGTTCTCCTAATGTTTTTGTGATGAGGGATGTGGATGAGGCAGTCCAACCATGAGGGAACTGGTTTTTTGGGGATTGGAGCACAGAAAAGTTTAGTGTGAAGTGCATGTGAGTGGAAGGTGTCTTAGGCGGAGGGGGAGGTGTTTGAGCCTGGCCCGGTCCTTAGTGTAGTTGATGGCTCTCACAGAGGCTGGTTTGTGGCCCTGTATGGGGAGAGAGGAGAGGCAAACTGGGTCTGTCTGCACACTGAAGTCTGTTGTCCTCTGAGCAGCCTCCAGCATATGGCCAAAGCATTAGGACTCACCAAATAAAAAAATAGACATCCACTGAAAAAAACAGGCTGGAAAAGTACCTAGTACTGTCTGGGAGCAGGTTTTTCAGACCGAAAGTGCGTCACGCCACCTTTGACTGGTGACATTGTGAAATGCCTGTCAGGCTATTTTGCACTGTATTTATAATTAGCAAGAGGTGATAAATGCTGGCGCGCTTATGTGCATGCACGTACGGGATTATAGGCCATTAAATGTGCAATTTTAATGGACAAATCTGATTATTACCTGACCTTGCTAGTTAAGTGTGGGTCCTTGTTTTCATTAATGTTTCTGGGATCCTGCGGGAAGCAGGTGGATTTAACGCCGGAAAAGTAAATCAGCGAAACAGTGAAATAGATCTGAGTGGTTTACTGCCATCAACTTCTGGACTGTGTGTATGAATCAGCTGCCAACTTCAAAATGACCTTAATTCCAGTCATACAGATGGCTTGGAGGACTTTTGGCTTTTGATGTCAGTAAACATCTGTATAATTGGAGGAATGGGGTAAGACGTGGTAACACCTTTTTGACGTCATCTACTGCCCCTTTGGCTTTAGACGGCCGCACTTTAGTATATACTCAACGGCTCACCACCTTGTGCATAAGCTGCTTTGATGTTTTACTTTCTGTTCAGTGTCACTGACTTTTGTGTGGCTTGGATGCCAGTGGTTCCTTTGAATAGTTTATGCCACAACCCTTGACATTCAGTGATATATTGTAGTAAAGGGTTCTTTGAATTCTCCTACCTGGAGCACTTGTTTGACGTAAAGACGTAAAATAGCTTGTAATCTTTCTGTTATTCTAAGAAACCAGTGTTGTTACTAGTAATTTGCTATTACTATCTTAAATGTACAGTCGTGGAACTCAGCTGATACCTTTGAGTAGTTAACTGCAGTTCTATCGTCCTAAATGTATTTCTTTTTTTATGTTCTTTGTTAAACTGTGGTGGTTGAGTCTGTGCGCCATTGCTTTTCTTTGAAGTGCTTTGATCCAGTATATTGACGTAAATTTGGGAGCAGCATGCTGGCTGTCCTGTTGTGCTAAGCATATGGGGTAAATGTCTTCCATGTGTGAAACCCTGTGAAGTAGATTAGTCTTTTCCATAGAAAAAGAAAGGTGGGGAAATCCAGATGCACTGAGCGTGTGCTCCCTCCAGGCAAAGATTGATTGAATCAACATCATTGCTGCTACACTGGAATAACTGGCTTCTTAATTTGATTCTTTGTGTTTAATTGTGTCATTAATTGTGTCATCATGAAACTTGAGTGTGTCACGGCTGCTAACGACATAGCTGTTTCGTCGGGTGGCTGCGATTGTCCTCGGCAGTCACTCCACCATTCAGTAATTCCGCTCCATATTTTGAGTAAGTTCAAGGCCAAGGAGGAAGTGCTTTGGTTTCTTTGGCTCACAGCTAGACCCTGGCCTGGCCTCTTCCCAATTCAGGGAGTCAAAGTTTGCCTCTCATGTTGCTTGTGCAAACATAGTGATTGGTGTTTGATGTGAATTTTTTCTCCCTTGGTGAGGTTCAGAGAGGAGAGAGCCAGTTTGTGGGGCATGATGGCATGGTGTGAGTTGCTGTTGCACCTCAACACTGTACAGCACTAAAGTGGGCTGCATGAAAGGAAGTGGAGGGAGTTGAGTTTTTTGTTTGCAGCATTAACAGATCATGTTGAAAAAGTTAAAGGTGTTTTTCTTTGTTCATTTTTTGGTAGTTTTTAATGTATTAGACAACTGATATTCACTTTTTAAGGTAAGGAAAGTGTGTGAAAGTATAAAAAGGCTCTTTGACAAGAAAACCTTCAATCAGGTTGTGGGGTTGGGAACTGAACCCATTTCTTTGTCCAGTTTGAATGTTCGAAATGGGGGGAGGTCGCAGACCCTCAACAGCAGGAGGCAGCAGACCGCCTAGTTTGCAGGCCACTCATTCAGGAGAGTGGTACTTTCAGAGTTGGGGCTAAGCAAACTTGAGAGAGAGGCTAAGAGAGGGTGGGCTCACCAGACGCAGTGGGAGGGAGCTTGAAGAACACACAAGAGGGAGGGAACCAGGGGGTACACAGAGAAAGGGGCTACAGAGCAACAGAGTCAGCAAATAGTAACCCTAGCTCCAGTGTGTCTGAGTACTACTTCCCTAAAGTTTTTGAGGAGTGTAAGAAGATGAAGGAGCTCTGTGTACACACCTCCCCCTCTTCCTCTGCATCTCCCGGATGTCCTGTGGGCCAGTCCTCCGTACGATCAAGCCACTCTGGGAACCTCAGACCTCCACACAGGGTGTCAAGGGGCTCCGCTGTGCACATGGATCCACTTGGGCCTAATTACGTGTCAATGTGTTTGTTGGCAGATGAGTCCTATCAGAAGTTGGCTATGGAGACTATAGAGGAGCTGGACTGGTGTCTGGACCAGTTGGAGACTATCCAAACCTACCGCTCTGTCAGCGACATGGCCTCCAATAAGGTAGGACGATACAGTCCATACTGTATATTCTATGTTTTCCTATGCAAAGAGTGCAGTTTTGAGGATATTTGTGCATCCGTGATTTCAAAGGTATAAAGGGTTAGGGTTAGGGTCATTACCTCTCCTAACTGGAGGTTGAAAAGTCGTCCTGTAGCACTGCTTTCTCAGTGCGATACTTACTGCACCACCACAAGACCTCCCATGAACGCAACATACAGCCACGGTGTGTTATAGTCATAGTCCTAGGTTTAATAGCTGTACCTGACAAGTATGACCACAGTCAGTATTGTACTATTATGTCGACTGAAGGTTTGATGAAGGCTTGACTGACTAGTTCACAGCTGCACAATTTGCCTTTGTTGCCATGTGGTTGCCCATTTGCACAGACTATACAAAATGGAAATTGCTTCCACCACACTGACGCACATGCAAAGTAACAGCTATTTTATGGATCTTTTGTGTAGAAGCAACTTGCTTACGTAACTACTGAGTTTCTGTTAGCTTTGAATAACTTAATTGCCTACGGTATATTCCATGAAAGCATGCTCTGCATACTGTACGTGTCCTTATCTTATTCAAACTTCCAGGTATACAGTACGGCATGGTGCACTTCCAGTGTAAAATCTCATTGTGCTCCATACGCTCCATGCTCCATCCATTGCATGGGTGATCTGTGATACAGTGTTGAATTTAGTGGGCCAGACATTTCTGTTTCTGCAAGCTAATAATGTCCACACGCATCAAATGTTGTATAACATCAGAATATGTAAATATACAAACACTCATACACATGCATACAGTACGTATTTGATAAATGTTAATGACATAACTTCAAAAACAAAATGATGCTGAATGAAAAAGGTCAAGCATAGCTGTAAAGTGATGACATACTGTAAACCCTCACAACCTCTTTAGAAAAAATTTATATTTGTTAGTTCCTACATTTTATTTTATTCAGTCTATTTTTTATTTTGTGAATTAAATCTAACTAAACACATTAAGGTTCTTCAAAACTACACAAAGCAGTTATTTAGAACTCCGTCTGATACACATAAGCATTTCTTGGTGTGTGTTTCATCTGTGGAGAGCTCAATCCAATTACCGTACACCGCACAGTCTTACTTAACCCCCACACAAACAGTCGCGACACCGTGGCGGCGACAGATTATAAACACCCAGGGTGGTGTTGTCCATTTCCGTCTGCCTCCTATACTGTGGTCTGAGGGTGAATTGGGATGGGGAGGAGTGTTGTCTTACTGTGATGGGTGACTGTGACCGTGACACCAGTTTCCTGTCTCTTTATTTCCTGTGGCTCCCTTCGCCCTCTCTCCTCTGCTCCCTGGTCAGTAGACGACAATAGCAGCGCTTTGAACAGGCAGCCAGGTTGAGTCTTTGCAGAAAAGTACGTCACTGGGACTGTTGAGACAATGAGCACAAGGTCCTGCAGGCGCACAGCAGCACTACCGTCTGGTCAGGCTGGCTGTGCACATTTTTTATCGTGAGTCAGAGTCCGCCTCATATGACCCAGTAGAAACAAGAATCGTTGACCAATGCTGCTGCTGAAGCAAGAAGGGTCAGCGGTTTGTGATGTTGCAGTTCGATTCATCACTGGCTTAGCTTCTTGTGCAATTGTACAGTGATAAAAAGTCATTTATTGGTTCATTGCGTTCTTGTTGCAACATCGGTGTTCAGTGTTTGCATTACGTCGCTTTTAATTCAACAGCTGTAGAGTTTGGGGTTTTTTTTCAGCAGAGAGGGTTGACGAACAGCCTCTTTCTTTTTTGGATCTAATTGAACACAGATATAAATCCAGGCTGACTCCTTTTTTCACTATCCGAGGACACAGGTGTATCCGGGGCTGTGGGACCACACACACTGCTGACCAACAGTCTGGTCACTGTGACCGTAAACCAGGGAGCTGCTTCCCTGCCCCTCACTATCATTACCCTCGCCACACTTCCACGCTGATGCTGGTGACGGCCTTGGACAAACACTGCCATCTGAATCCAGTTAGATGAGTTGAGCGCTGTGTGGGTTAGCGTGCGAGCAAGCCCCCGAACTGCGCATAAGCGAGTAGGAAACTTTAACTCATGTGTGGTCACTTGGACTTTGAAGCGCCGCCGTCTTTAGAGGGGGAAAAAAATGGCAAAATTATTGAAACAGATGTAAGAGGTGGGTCTGTAGCTGTGGCGGGGACATTTAATGGTCATTAAATTATAGTGCTGTGATTCTTTTTGACTGAACGGGTGGTGGGGAGATCAGACAAGCTGCAGCACAGATTATGGGGCATAACTGTAATTAAAAGTTTTATCTCAGTAAAATGCTGTTATTATGAGAAATAAGTCAGAAAAAGAAAGGTAAATATGAAATGTGTTTCTACTGTAAGCCTGTTCTTATGGACTTTTGATCAACACCTTCCAGGAAATGTGTCTTTCTAACGTTGCTAAACTGTGTGTTGACACTGTAAACAGCCACATGGGGCAGAGGCAGCATTGGCTCACTCAGGGCTTTTGTACTTTTGCACATACTGTAGTGTTGCAATCATAGTTTATGTCTGCAATGTTTCAATGAAGGGCAAAATTTTAAAGAAATGTGCTGAAGGAAATATATGCGTTTCATTTATGAGTTTTTACCACTTTACACCATTGTCTGTTTAACCTGTCATCTGGGACTTTTCAGCGATGACCTCAGGTATGTCAGTTATTGAAGCCTAAGGCTGTGCTAGGAAGCAGGATGTCTACCAGTAAATGACCTCAGTGAATTACTTTGAGAATTATAAAGTAAAAGGGAAGTAGGTGGTGACACATGCTCGGGCCTGTGTTGTGGAGGGAGGAGCCACTCATCGCGGAGACGTAGACTATGAGGGCCACTCAAGTCAGCTTTATTGCTATATGTTTCCTGCCTGACGCCACTTCAACAAAGGGTAGAGCAGAAAGGCAGAGCGTAAGAACCACTGAACAACGATTTGGCTTGTTGAACTTCACAGGATTTATTTTGCGTTGTGTTTGGGTTTCGTGAAACGACAATGGGAGTATGTTGTTCTGAAAAGCAGAAGAAAAACCTTGGGATGTTTACAACTTGGAAAAAGGTGAGTTTGTTTTGTAGTTGCCTTCACTGTTCTGTGAAAATGTGAGAACAGATGAATGTATGGTATTTAATTCCTCCAAAAAACTAAAGTAAATATTTAGTTCGTTTTGTTAGAGTTGCTGCATGGTCGCATATTTGGCCTGTAAAACTTTTATTTGATTTTAAGTAGCTGTTCAACTAGTAGTGTTCAATTCAGTTCAGTTTATTATAGTGTTTTGACTTCTTTACCAACACACAATATACATTTTGCTGCGAAACAGTGTTTCCACTGTGCACCTATTTTGCATATTACAACTTTATCAGTCATCAGCTCATCATCATCATCTGAGAACCACTAGTTTGTGCAACTTCTCTTGATTACCTAAGAGAAGGGTTTGTTCTGAATGTGACCATGCTCTGCTATCTTAAAAGGATGTGTGTTAAGGCCATGCATTGAGTAATTCTTTCTAAACGACACTTTCGACACTTGTCACTGAGCAACGAGTGTGTGCTGTGCATATCTGAGCTGAACTACGTGAACCTGGGTGACTGACATGTGGCTTTTTGCCGACTTCACACAGATCACTAGGATTCAGCTGCTTTAAAGATTCAATTGCTCGTTCCCTTCAAATGGACTAAAGCAGCCTGACTCTGGGCTCAAGTTTTTGTTCTTATGAGCTCCCTTTGATTTTTATGGACTGCTGGCAGTCTGTGACTTGAGTGCAGCCAACAGTGCAGCTTTGAAAGTGGTGTTCAAGTTTCACAGTCAAAGATATGTTAGCTGTCTGCTTGAGAGAGTCAAATTCAATATAAAGAGCCCATTATGAGGAGCAATAAAACTGGCAAGCTGAAAAATCTGAACACATTATAAACACATCACATCAACACATTTCCAGTTTGCACATTTTGTTTGTAATATTCAGCATAAGTTAATTTGGCAAAATGATGTGTGTGTGGTTGTGCATGCTTGTGCGTGTGTGTGTGTGATGTGATGCAATGTGTTGAGAGAGGGGACCACCGTGAGAACAACAGAGTGGCCCACGTGACTCTGTTGCCATGGCGTTCAGGTTGTCGTGCAATTGGTGGTACACTGGAGGGGCTGCAGACTGAAAACCCTCGTCTGACTGCCTTTATTTCTATTTGCGCCTTAGATGCAGGCGGCATGTGCAGCGAGGCAGGACATGTGCTGTTTTTGGAAATCGTGGCGAGACAAAAGCTGATACTGAGAAAAATAGAGAATAATATAACGATCAACAGAAGCCTACAAAGCCAAACCCAGTCAAACCAAGTCTAATACGCGTTGTCTCTTGAATTATGTGATGAGAACTCACATTGCGCAGTGTGCGTTGCTTCTGGTCTGCATTACTGAACAAGGGGAGCAAACCAAGATAGGAGGGAGACGGTGGTGGGGGGTGTAGAGGGCGGGAGACACAGAGAGGGGGGTTGCAGAATACACAGGAGTGCATGAGAAATACAGAGAAGGATGTAGAGGGATTTTCCAGATTTCCATTTTCTGCAGTGCTGTGCGTGGCTCAGTGTTTAACAGAGGTGGAAGGCAGAGAGAGAGAGAGAGTCCACCAGCCTGTCTGCCACAGGGGACTCTACAGCTCGAGCGTCCTTCTCCTCCTCCTCCTCCTCTCTGCTTTCCTCAGTCCCTCCTTTTCCTTTTCTCCCTCTGTCTCGGCACTTGCCCTTCCTCTCTGCCTCGTTCAATCTGGGCTTGGAAAGGCTGGATTTTCCCCCTGCATGTCACTGGATAACATTTCAACGGCAGCTGGAGACAGACGTGATTAGAGACGGGTGGAGGCAGCGAAAACGAAAGAATAGGAAAGGAAATATTGATTGCATCGAGGGGGATTCCATTACACTCGCCAGGGACGTACACTCCTGGAAGACAGCGGGCGACAGTATGTGGAGGTTTACCTGGCAAGAGAGGGGTCTGCCATAGCCCCTCTCTTCTTCAGCTGGGGCGTTTTTACCATAGTCGACCGTTGGAAGGCGGCGATTTGGTGGCGCCTTGAGCTTCATGCTGTAGGCTGCACTCAGCCTTGGGGGTCCACTCAGAGAGGAGCATACAGGGCTTCTGCTGGGGAGCACCAGGGGCTCAGCACAGCTCAGCACAATGCCTGAGGCCAACTACCTGTTCTCTGTGTCCTGGGGATACATCAAGGTCTGTTCCAGGGGATATTTTGCATGGTTGGGACTGTGTATGTGTGTGTGTGGGTGTGGGCACATGCTCACACTGCAGCTGGACAAATTGCCCAAATTGATTTTGTTGTTTCGACAAAATACTGTATATTTTATTAAATGGAGGTGATTCTGTCATCACGACCAGTGATTGTGTGTGCTGAGAAAAGTCTGACACATTTTTTTTCCATGTGCATAAATATACTTACAACCCAGTTTGTATATTAGTTATCAATCTATTTATTTATTGGTTACTGTTTGGTTTTTTTTGGGAGCTTGCTCAGCCCATAACCAAAAACACACAGTAAACACGTACCTTATATGGTGCATAAAAACAGAGGCTACGTTCTCAGGGGACATATTCCAGTAGAAAATAACAGGAAATGCTTTCTTTGCTCAGGGACAGACGTGAAATGATTTTATTAATGTCCTTTTTCTTAATTTGTTCATCTTTTTCATTTCAGTTCAAGAGGATGCTGAACCGAGAGCTAAGCCACCTTTCGGAGATGAGTCACTCAGGCAACCAAGTGTCCGAGTACATCTCCAACACCTTCCTAGGTGAGCACTGCAGCACTAGGTCACACGCAAATAATCACACAGCCCATTACATTTGTCTAAAAATATCACAGTTTGAGTGTGGCAGGAGTTCTGAGGGTACCCAGACCTTGTGCTAACTAGCAGAGAAACTCAATGCCCTGCTTCATTGCTGTCAAACCAGTCTGATCTGGTACAAAGGAGAGATCCAATGTGCCCTAACTCTGACTGCAGTGACACGTTGCGGGAGGATAGGGAGAGCGGGGGCTGTTGAACTCAGAGAACTTTCCTCTGGAGAGATCAAGGCAATGAGCGCGAGAGAGCGGGAATGCTTGTGTGCACACAGTGCCATCAGGTTCAGATACAGTACATACTTTATTATTCATCAGGAGGACTGCAGTGCTTCCTTGCCACTTGAAAGCCAGGCAGTGTTTTATGACTCACAGCCAGTCAGTTTCCCACCACACAGACACCAACCATACCAAGGTTGGGTGCACACTGATCTTCGGCTCGTGCTCTTAGGCACACCTCTATCTTTTCTGGCTGAGCAGCAAAACCTTAAAAGCGACAGAAAAAAGGAAAGGGAGGAGAAGCAATGCTATAAATGCACACTGGACAAACTAAAGCTTTCCCAGCATTGGTGCAGATTTCAGCGTGCTAAAACTCCTTGGAGAGAAGAGGCAAATGCAGGATTACAGCGAGAACCTCTTCTTATCTTTGAGGCTTAGTGGTTTTGTTGTCATCTGCATTGCAGCTCACACCTGTCGGGTGTAGAGAGATCATTTTCTTCCTCTGCTTTGTGGTTTGTGCTTTATGCAGCTGAGACATTTGTTTTCTCACTGACTGCAGTGTGTGTGGTGCACATAGACCAAGGGAGTCTGCACACACACTGCGTCAACTGTGTGCAGTATGTGCACATGTCACGCAGCCAGCAGACCCAGCTCTAGTGACACACTACGCGCAAACCCACGTCCCTCCTCTAAACATTTCAGTTTAATATGAACCAGTTTTTCATGATTCTGCGGATTGTTTTTGCAACACAGCTTTGTTTCTCAGAATGAACTGGCAGCTGGAGCAGATTTCATGAGAGTTACATGACCCTTTATGTCTCCATGACATTCTCCTTACCTTTGAATGGGAATGTTTTTTGTAAATAGAGCTTACTTTTGGTATTTTCTGCTTAACAGTAAATAGGTGTGAGGGGTCTACCAGTGTTACCTTTGAATGTTTAATACCAGCCAGCATGTTTATCCCACAGTCTTTGTACTCACCTTTTCATTTCAGTCTTTTTCATTATGTTTTTCTATTTTCCCCAGACAAGCCGACTGAGCTGGAGCTTCCATGCTCAGTTCCCAAGTCCAGGGAAAGAAAGAGGAGGCAAGGCCAACAGCAGCAGCAACAGCAGCAGCAGAGTGGGATGATGACTCAGATCAGTGGGGTGAGGAAGCTCAGCCACACTTCCAGCATTTCTGGGTGTTCTGGCAATCGCTTTGGGGTCAAGACAGACCAGGAAGATCTGCTGTCAAAGGTAAATGATACACAGATATGCAGCCAAATAAAAAACAGTCAAATCAATTGTGTTTTTTAGCCTGTGACACTTAAATTCTGACCTTTGTAATAGGACCTGGAGCATATCAACAAATGGGGCCTGAATATCTTCAAGATTGCAGAGCACTCCCACAACCGACCGCTCACATGCGTTATGTACACCATCTTCCAGGTGAGTGCCCCACCTCTTCACCTTCCTTGTGTTTAAGCCTCTTAAAAAGCGGAAAAATCATGCAGTCATACAAAAACAGCTACTATAGTACTATAGTATAGCAGTGTTTAGTACCAGCTCAGGGTCATGTGCTAGGAGCAGATTTCTAACGATAAATCAGCCTTAGTAAGGAATCCCCTCTCGTTGTTGTCACCTTCAGGAGAGAGACCTGATGAGGACGTTCAAGATTCCAACAGACACCTTTGTGACGTTTATGCTGACCCTGGAGGACCACTATCACTCTGACGTGGCGTACCACAACAGCCTGCACGCGGCAGACGTGGCCCAGTCCACACACATCCTCCTGTCTACCCCCGCACTGGATGTAAGTCACAGCTGCTCATGTAATTGTTGTTTCGTTGGAAGTAGTAAAACGTTACGTAAATATGTCTTCAATTTGGCTTTGAACACTTTTCCAGTTCACACGTGACACCGTTTGATGTAACATTGCCTTTTTGTCAAGCTGTTCATGACTTAATGAGGTGAATGGAATTACTGTCACTGGCATGTCACTGAAACTGCATGTCTGAAAAGCTGGCACTTGGAAGTATCAGCTGAAAGCCATTGTCTACCGCCTCACCCAGTTTTGCCAGTTGATTAATTGATTTCTTTTTCCATCTGCTCCACCACAGGCAGTCTTCACTGACCTGGAGATCTTAGCGGCCATCTTTGCTGCAGCTATTCACGACGTGGACCACCCAGGAGTGTCCAACCAGTTCCTCATTAACACCAGTAGGTTCCCTTTGCGACTTCATGCGCTCATTTGTTTAGTCTACATTTAAAAAATATCCAGGAAATGTGGCTTAATGGTGTTTGGGCCTAAAGGCAACATAGTTACCAGACCTGGGTTTAAATAGTTTAATTTCTCTCTTCCTGTTACTTATTCTCTTCCTCCTGCTTCTGCCTTTAGACTCCGAGCTGGCGCTGATGTATAACGATGAGTCAGTGTTGGAGAACCACCACCTGGCCGTGGGCTTCAAACTACTGCAGGAAGACAACTGCGACATTTTCCAAAACCTTACCAAGAAGCAGAGGCAGACACTCCGGAGGATGGTCATAGAAATGGTGAGGAAACGTTTGCATTTCTGTCTGCGGCTGCAGGCCGGTTTTAGCTTTCACAGTGCTTTGTGCGCATTCTTACAGTATTTCTTACATTTTGTTGTGTCTTTCTGTCTTCCAGGTCTTGGCGACAGACATGTCTAAACACATGAGCTTGCTGGCTGATCTGAAGACAATGGTGGAAACCAAGAAGGTGACCAGCTCTGGAGTCCTGATGCTGGACAACTACACAGACAGGATTCAGGTAAGACACACGCTGTGTCCTGCATGTAATGCAAACACTCACACTAGAGAAGTGAAAGATACTATAGTTGTTGTTTTTTATTCTTCAGGTCTTGCGTAACATGGTTCACTGTGCTGACCTGAGCAACCCTACTAAGCCTCTGGATGTATACCGGCAGTGGACAGACCGAATAATGGAGGAGTTCTTCCACCAGGGAGACAGAGAGCGGGAAAGAGGGATGGAGATCAGCCCAGCGTGTGACAAACACACAGCTTCAGTGGAGAGGACACAGGTAGAGAGCACACAAGTTTCACTCCAGATAGACAGTTACACTTTCAGTTGTTGTTCCTTTATCTGACATCAACCTCCCTTGTTTTTTCAGGTTGCTTTCATTGATTACGTTGTTCACCCTCTGTGGGAGACGTGGGCTGACTTGGTCTACCCTGACGCCCAGGACATCCTGGACACGTTGGAGGACAACAGGAACTGGTACCAAAGCATGATTCCTCAGAGCCCCTCCCCTCCCTCCTACAGCAGTGATGGAGAAGGAGGCCAACATGGAGAGGTGGAGGGGGGACCTGTAGCGAGTAAATTTCAGTTTGAACTTACACTGGACGACCAGGGTGGAGACAGCAAAGGCACAATGATGGAGACAACTGATGCCTGTGGCAGTATGAGACTCAAAGACCATCCCTCTGATGAGGCTGGAGTAGAAATGACGACGCACAACGTCTCTCCGGCGGAAACATAGCTGAACTGATGGAGCTGTTAGAGATCAAATGGTTTCACTGTTCTGGCTGAATACATTTTTTTTGCAGTGGAGAAATCCTGCAATGTGGCTCTTTGGAGCTGCCTGGCTCATCAGGCCTGACTGAATATGGGGCAGGTGCTGATGAGGCTTGTAAACCCTGCAGCAGTTTGTTTTTGAGTCCCTCAGAAGGGAGCACGATGAGCGTAGCTTGTTGTTTGAAGAAGGGTCTACTGTCTGACTGCAGAGGCGGGACTGGATCTTGGTTCTCACAGACAAAGAAGGTGACATGGACATAGGTGATATGAACCAGTGTAGTGGGACAAAAAGTTCACCCTTGCACTTCAGGACATTTTTATGTTTCATTAAATTCTTTTTTTGTTCCAGGACTGAATGAGACCTGGTATTTTGTAACCACGTAGTAACACTTTCTAACACTTCCACATGAAAAAAAGAAAACGTTTTTTGCCTTTTTACAACCTTGTCCTTTTATAAGTGTTTTTATAATTTATTGAACACATTCATGTAGCTGAAATATGTCAGTTTTCTACCAAAAGGACGTTTATGTCTCACAGTCTTCCTGATGTTCTGGCAATAGTATGAGCTTATTCTTACAAAACATTCAGTGGATGTATCTTTAAAATCAGTTGACTTCCCAGCACAATTTGCACTTTGTGGCTTCCAGTATGAAGAGGAACATGTGGAACGCGTCAGTCATTTTATTCAAATTATCATTACTATTAATAATCCGTGACATGTTGGAGCTGGAAAGTGGGTTTTTCATTTCAGCCCAGATCTTCTGTAAAGACAACACTTAAAATGCGTCGCCTCGAACGAGTAACAACCAGGTCAAAGGAATTTTTCTCTGAAGATAAACACAGATCACCGACAAATTCTGGCTAATGATTAAGTGACGTGACAGAAGAATTAGGTTACCTGTCTGAATGATCCCAGTACCACAAATCTGGTTCTGTTCTGTAATTCCCCGTTTCATCAGGTCAAACACACCTGTTGTGATTAAAAACATTCCATTGCCATGAATACATTTTACCGTGACTGATTTTGACTGTAAAGCTGCGTGCACATTTAAAAAGACATCTGTCTGTTACGAGATAATTGTATCTTGTAGTTTTTATTCCTGCACTTTGATTTACATGGACAGATCGGCAGCTGGTTGCCGACCCGTCCAACACTACCTTATAGGTACCACAATGTAAGGTGCAACCTTCAGAATAAGGGGGAGGTCAGTATCCTGTGTGTGTGTGTGGTGTGTGTGTGTGCGTGTGTGTGTGTGTGTGTGTGTGTGTGTGTGTGTACAGTTGCACAATCTTGTTGCTCCCAGCTGTGTTGTACTGACCCTTCAGCTGTTTGTAACAGTGTATTTATTATCTTCTCCTTGTACATTATAATATTGGTATTGGTTAATAATATTCTCTGTATATTTGTTATTATTTATATGCACTACCACACGTCAAATCCCAGTTTGACTGAACTCGTCTGGTGGTTGTGATTTCTTGTATTCACCAAGCTTTTTCACTGTTAAGACCATGACATGAAGGTCTGCGGTTCAGTTCTGGTTTGAAATACATGTTTGCTCTCAACTGTTTGTACAGTCTGAGCCGGCGACGCCTCACGTGAGGTGCAGCTTCTGTTTGTGTTTTCTGATGATCTGGACATATGCAGCAGTATATTGCGTACAGTGACAGGTCATTGTACAGCTGTAGGAAGTTTTGTTGAAATATGTAACATTGTTTCAAATGTATTTTTTCAGTGTTTTCCTGGCAATATATTGTAAAATGGTGTATGCTGTGCTCAGCCAATGTTTTCTAAAGGGTAATAAAATGAGCATGTATTACAGAATGTGCTGGTGTAAGTGTCAGTGGATTGTGTGAACTGCGTGACGGGTTTCTTTACCCATGAATAGTTCGGTTTATAGGCCAACCTTTCGTGACTGCGAGGCAGCCAGGTGTGCTTCCTTCAGATGCACCCAGGTGCAGTGAGACAATCACAGTTCAAACCAGCCCCCGGAGCCACTCCCACAAACACAAGCCTGCAATTACAATATACCGACTGATGTGGTTTTGCTCACGTCATAGTTCCAGTTTTGCAGCTCTGAGGGGAAAACCAGGTGGAAATAACGCGACTTGATTCACTCTTCAGTCACTTCCTTGTAGTAATAGCAGTGACATCTAAACCCTCTGGTTTGATTTCAGTGGTGCTGCAGTAGAGGCGAGCAATGAGACAGGAAGGGTGAGTAAAACGAGACTAATGACTGAGATGACTAGAGCTGATTTCAGTTTCTGAGTAAGAGGAAGCAAACAGACAAGGAGGCCTCAGACACTTAATATAATCCAAACCACACAGCAGATTCAAGTGTTATGTAAGCTCAGCCACTCTGCAGCCAATGTGTTATAATTTATGGGCCTTGACACATAATGTGCTGCATGTGTGACAATAAGTAATGAATGAGGCTGGGCTTCGAGGGGCATGTTGGAGACGTTAGAGTTGGTTTACTTTGGAGCTTGTGGATGGATGGACAACAGCAACACTGAACCTTCTTCCTCTTCCTTTTGTTTCAGTGGAAATGAGCTAAGTGTTTATGGTAAACACCAGTGCAGACAGGCACTAGGTTTTTCCATGGTGGTGGTCCATACTGTCATAGCAATGGGCAGCGGGTTTGTTTGAAACTCTAACACAAGTATTGTGGTCTGACTGTGACTGACGTCAGCAGGGTGAAGCCAGACTTCCTCTGGCCCGACGGCAGTGTCTGTGAAAGGCCTGGGTTCAGGTTGGCCTCAATGCGAGTGGGTCCAAGCTCCTTTCTTTACCCTGCCAGCCAGGCCCCGAACGAACCCACGGCCTGGGGTCAAGGCAAGAGAGGAAGAGAACCACTTCCAGCCAAACAAACCTGCTCTCTCCGTATCCACTTTATAAAAACAAATGTCTTCCTGGAGTTTCTCCTGGCCAGACGCTGTTTGCTTTTAGCTGGGTTGACAGTAAGGACCCAAGTCAACCGGGCAGGCAGTGCTAGGAATCCAGGCTAATATGGGGCGTTCCGGGGTAATTCATTGCCGCTTCAGACATGTGTGGAGATGGCAGAGATCAGCTCAGAGTGGCTGAGACAGATGGGTCAGGAAGTGAGATGAAAAAGACATTCCCGCCACCCTTCGGAGAAAATGATGAATGTGGAATAGATCGGTCGAGGCAGTTGGCTTCCTCTAAGACCTGTCGTATGCGTGAGGCTGCATTTCGTGGATTCTGAAGCACAGGATTAGGACAATAACAGGATGTGTCCTTCCCAGAAATCGTCACAAATCACAGGGTTATCAAACATGGCGGCAGTCATCACAGATATGGAACCGATGCTGTGAGTGTGCTTCTGCCTTTGCATGCAACTGTCTCAAATGTCTTCAGATACATTACATGTGTATGGCAACCGTTACATAATCAGAATAAAATATAATGAAGGCAACGTGACCTTTACAAGGAAGATGAAAACGTGCCTGCGTGTTTATTATCAAAGTTGAGTAACATAATTTAACTCAGTTTTGTGAAAGACTGATTTAATCCACTGATCACTACTGACAAATGTATGTTTGCTTCGGATTCATCTGAATACAAATGAACCTGAATTGGTCATTAGTCTGAGTCTAAAGCACTTCTCTGTGTCAAATCACATTTAATCACGGTGCCTTTAAGGACACGGTGTCATCCGGACATTTGTGCAGACTCCTCAGGGACCTTTATGCAGCATGCAGCCACAATGAGAGCTGTTCAGACACTGATGGGAACATCCCCATGAGGACATAGTGCTGCCGTAGCAAAAGTTTAAAAACGTCCATGACAGGATCATGCATCCACACTTGAAACATGAGCTAGTGGTGCAGTGTTACTTCCTCCCTCTGAGCTATAGCTTCTGCCACTGGGAACCGAACCAAGTAACGCATGAGCCACGTGTCATTTTCTTGACATAAAGAAAATGAGTCAACGCTAAAGAGAAACAGATAAAGAAAGACGAAAGCGTGCAGCTGTATCGCGGTGATGTGTTAGAGCAGGGGAGACCGAGCGGGGGAGGAGATGTTCAACAGCCTGCGGTGGAGGGAAAGAAACTAAGAGACAAATAGAAAGGAGGCCTACACAATACGAAAATACCAACTATGTCACACCTACAAAGACGAGACAAACAAGGCGTATTTTTTGCAGTACAGTGTGAGCTCCTGAGATGTTATCGAGGCGCTTGTTGATGTAGGCACATGGCTTAGATGTGCACATGGATTAGAACGCAACATTAAAAACAACTGGACAGTAAAACAACCGTATTCTTTAGCCTGTGTCGTGATTTTAAACGTCACTGAAATGAGCGCGGCGCTGACTGTGGATGTGACTTGAACAACATGCGGCTGCTGACAGGACTGAAAGATAAAGCTGTTGTTTTACTGTAAAACCCTGCTGGTGCGTTTTCCAGGCCTCAGCTTGTTTTGCACCAGATCAAACCTTTTTCCATAACAACTTACTCAGAGAGAATACGAACAACAAAACTTTGTGTTTTCTTGGAAAACCGCTGAGCCGGCATTCGTGGCCCACAGTACACTGTTATAATGTCAACTTTTTCCCTCTCTTTTCTTTTTCTTACTCAGACTGAAACTATTCTTTTTCTTGTCATCACACCGGAGACGAGATTAGTCAAAGTCCTTTTGTTGTTTTGTTGTTAATTCCTGTAAGGATCTGAGAGCGTCACCGTCTGTAAGCACTGGCCCAGCTTCCTCTGAGCTCACTCAACTGCACCGTATTACTGGAGCGATAAGAGAGGAACTGACTTGCCAAGGGCAGACAGCTGCTCTACCCCCCCAGACAATGCCCTGATGCCATGTTGGCACCGGGCCTTGAAACGTGGGCCTGGCTGCACGTTGCTCCGTGTGGACGCGATGGAGGATGCAGATAGGATGTTGTGACTGGGCTCGCGCTCTGAAAGCAAAACGTGCTGATGGTCAGATACTGCAGATCTTTCCAGTTATCTGGGTGTGTGTGTGTCTGCATGTATGCTCATGTAAAGAATGTGTTTATGGAGTAAACGTCAACAATATGTATATAATGCACATGGAGACGTTATGGAAAGTAAAAACAGTATCAGTTCAAGTACTAATGTACAACCATTATTAGACTTATTACTGGTGCAGACTGAAAATCTTCACAGCATGAAAGTTGAATAGATAAACAGCTCAAACATTTTAGCTAAGAGCATAAAGAATGATTGATGTGTTGACTAACATAGTTGGTTGGTGGTTGATTCTGTAGCTTCTGTAAGTAAAGAATACGTTGTTTTAATAAACGGCAAACAGAAGCCTAATTGATAAATTGTAGTAAATATCAGATAGATGGAGGCTGGGGTCCATTTGATAAGACTTTTAGAGGAATCGTGACTAAATCTTGGAAACACTGCTCTAATCTGTACTGTTGAGTGATTTGATCTCTGGATTTGAAACAGCTCTTTAAGTAAAACCATGGGGAACATTTGAAGGGAAGTGATTTTTTTAAGGCATGAACTCAAGCACAAAAACTGCAGGAGTGTATTTGAGAAAATGTAACGCTTGACCTGTACCGAAAACAAAGACACCAAAGCAGCGAAAACAAATCAGAGACGCTCTACGAACAGTGTGTGCGTGGGGCTCTCCAGGTCTGCTAACGTGTAAGTCTAAGATGACGTCTCGCACTGTATTCAAAGGGCAGACGGGCCTACGTGCAGATCCGAGTGCCACCAGAGATGCCATGTCTCCACCCTACCATGTCAGTCAGTCTCATCAAAGCCCACGTCGCTTTCCTGTCTTCCTGTTGCTTTAGTGGCCAAGACAAAAGTCACGCATGAAGGAGTTAAACCTTTATCTGTCTGCTTCATCAGAGCTCGGCCATTAGAATGAGGATGGAAAATTTTGCATCACTGGGGACAAATGTAAGGTCTCTGTTGACACTGAACCGGCCTGTATGAGCTCTCTCACCCTGGACTGACCATCGCAGGTGTCAAACGCGAGGTGCTGGCCTTAAATGTAATATTCAAATGTAATTACTGTACATTCAAATCCAAGTCCCGCGTGGTTTGATGGTTTAAAAACGAATAATGTTACTGTGAAAGATTTAACCTTTGTGTTCTGTTGACGTGACTTTTGTTTTGTTTTTCTTCTGGCCTCATTGAAACACATTGAAATCTAGCGTGTGGCCACTTGTTTCTTTATTTTGTTCAATAAAAAAACGAAAAAAATGAACCATTTACAAAACAGTAAAACGATACGTTAAATGTGCTGTTTATGGATGTCAAAAAATATTATATTATATTTTACTGTGTTGATTTTAACACAGTGTTTTTTTTATCTTACTTTTAGATCTTGTTAACGGCTGTTAACAAAATTAAAATGAGCAATAATTATGGTTAAATATATTTTTAGAAGATAAATGTTTCGTTTTTTGGATTTTATCAAGCAAAAGGGATTATGAAGTTTTGTGGGGAAAGCTTGTTAACAACACAAATTAAATGTCTTTATTCAGGAAGCGTTGGAGTTGTGAAGTTGACTAACTGCAGTGCGGCAGCGCCACCCAGTGGCCGCATGTGGAACGGCCAGCGCGCAGCCTGCAGGGACCGCGTGTGGCCAGATGGCGTCGCTGTTGGGCACCGCTCTCGCTCCACAGACAGCAGAAGTCAACCAAACAATTTCTGTCACAGCTGATTCGGTCGCCATCTTTGTCGTGAAAATAAACAACAGCACTGAGTCGCGCTGGCATTCGCACGTTATCTGTGTTACTGGAACGGAAGGCGACAGCACTTGGACCCGCGGCAGCGCTGGGCTGTTCACCCGGAGATGCCACTGGACTTGGTCACCTGAGCCGCCGTGTCCGTGGGTAAGACCGCGTCGTGGAGCGCTCGTCAGCTGACGGGACATCACACGTATTAGCGTTAAATGGGTGGTTGTGCACGCGACTGTGATGCCATGACAACCGCGCGGGCTGTCATTAGCGCCCCGTGGAG
The DNA here is from genome assembly GCA_030770545.1 of Macropodus opercularis. Taxonomy (NCBI): domain Eukaryota; kingdom Metazoa; phylum Chordata; class Actinopteri; order Anabantiformes; family Osphronemidae; genus Macropodus; species Macropodus opercularis. The sequence goes on from CM061105.1 coordinate 7,839,956, forward strand.
CCATTTAGCGGTTTCCCCTCCATAGCCGCCCGGGTTTGTGTGGACATTAAACGGCAAAGCGCCGACGGGGTCTTTTTAACCATGGGGCGACAACAAGAACAACACGACGTGCTCGGTCGACAGGCTGACGAGGCCGTTGGGTTGCGCTCACTTAGGCTAATGAGCTCCGCGTATGTGTGGGCTTGTACCTTCCACGTCGGTGTGTGTTGTGAGCTAATGCTAAGCTAACCTGCCTTTCTTTTTTTTTACAGGGATGGGGGTCCTTTGCGGATTTCCACACCGGGAGGGAGTGGAGGTTTAAGAGAGGGGCGGGGAGGGCAGCAGAGGGGCCTTGCTGCTCGTCAGCCCTGTAAGAGATGGACCAGGAGTACGAGAGGCGACTGCTGAGGCAAATCAACCACCAGAACCTGCCGACAGAGGCCCGTCTGTCAAAGGTGACATGTGCCAGCTGTGCGAGAGTCTGTGTCCTCTGTCGGGTTCACAATTGCATAAGTGCAAATAGCATGAGATGAGCAGCTACTGGTCTAGAAAGCAACAGTCGTGGTGGAGTCTTCATTGTTCTGCTGTGTGTCTCTCTGATCGACCCAGTGTGTCAGTGCAACCTGCAGTCCTGTCATTAAGTCAGGAGACCGCTTCATTCCCACCCGGGCCGGCAGCAACTGGAGCATCAACTTCCATTATGCCAACGTGAGCTTTGTATTCGCTTATCTATCAGTTTCTCTTGATTTCTTATATTGTTTGACATGAACAATTGCAGCACTGTAATCAATCTTAGTGCCCTTCGCCTCGCTCCACAGGAGAACTCCCTCAACTCGCCCAATCAGAACCACAAGTCCAAGGACGCCAGTTCAGACTCGAGCAAAGGTCGGGAATCTTCAACATAAAGCTTATTCAAAACTCTGCTTTTGTTCTACCGTTTGAGTTCCCTGTTCTCACTGTCTCGCCTGCAGATGCCGTGGCGTACGCTGCCCTGCTGAGGAACGAGTTGCTGGGAGCTGGGATAGAGGCCGTGCCGGACCCTCACACAGACGACCGGCGACATGCCGTCCTTTCTCAAGACTCTCACAGCCTCTTTAGGGTAAGAGTGGGTTCATTTCCAAAGCCGTTTGTTCCAGAAGAGCTGAAATAGAAACATTCATGAGAAAGCTCTGCATCTACTCGTAAAGATGGTAACACATACAGTATTTTGCCTGGACAGTTTGACTAAATACACATCTGTCATTATCTGTAGTCCTTTATTTGATATTTGAGTAATATCAGAGGCTGCAAAACCTGTCACTGCACTTGTGTAAATTATGCCTAAAAAAATTGTCAGTTGAGAAATGTTTCATAAAACATTTACAGAATACATATTTTTACCAAGTTATGATTACAAACAGTAAAGTACAATTAGAATTAAATTTAAAATCTGCTTTTTATGACCTACAGTGTAATTGCTAGATACTAAAACTGAGACTGCTGTGTTTCTCCACAGTACACTGTTCACACTAAGAGAGTGCCTTTTGATAGTGATAATGAAGTCTCACCGTACTCCCTTTCTCCACTTAGTAACAAAAGGTATGGTAGCTTAATTTTACAGACTTAAGATGGTTTGTTGTTGCATTTCACCTGGTTAACTTTCCTCATTTCTGTAGTCACAAACTGCTCCGCTCCCCTCGGAAGCCAGCGCGTAAGATCTCTAAGATCCCCTTCAAGGTGCTGGATGCTCCAGAGCTGCAGGATGACTTCTACCTTAACCTGGTAGACTGGTCAGCTGGTAACCTGCTCAGTGTCGGCTTAGGAGCTTGTGTCTATCTTTGGAGTGCCTGCACCAGTCAGGTCAGAGATGATCCATTATTGGTTTGATTTTGGCAACAATTATCCAGTTGCAGAATTAGGTAAATCACACATTTTTGTGTCTTCAGGTGACCAGGTTATGTGACCTTTCGGTGGATGGAGACTCTGTTACGTCTGTTTGTTGGAATGAGCGGGTAATGCACCAGAGCTGAAAAATAGCTGTAACATTACAGAATGTAATTGTCCAAATAGTAGATTTGCACCTGAAGTTTTATAGATATTTGGCTCTGATTCTTCCAGGGAAGTTTGGTTGCTGTTGGAACTCACAAAGGTTACGTTCAGATCTGGGATGCAGCAGGAGGGAGAAAACTAACCAGTCTGGAGGGTCACTCAGCCCGTGTAGGTCAGTTGTAACTGCTGTGAATTGGCCTTGTCTGTCAGAAGGAAGAATCCTCCTACAAAGCAAAAAAACTAAAACGTTTCTAGTTCAATAATTAGCCAACACTTGTTCTGCACTTAGCAACTCTAGATTTCATAACGTGTTATTAAAAAAGAGAAAGAGATTCATATTTGATAGCCACACTGAAATGTAAGACCCTCTTCTCATATCCTTTGTTCCCAAGGTGCCCTGGCATGGAACGGGGAGCAGCTGTCATCAGGAAGTCGAGACAGAGTGATCTTGCAGCGGGACGTCAGAACCCCACCGTCTGCTGAGAGGAGACTGCAGGGTCACAGGCAAGAGGTGTGTGGACTCAAATGGTCTCCTGACCACCAGCATCTCGCGTCTGGAGGGAACGACAACAAAGTAAGAAAGAACTCTGTTTAAAAATAATCTTTAATCTCAACAAACTCAAACTCATCAATCTGCTCCTTTTCTTTTTCTGCTCAGCTGTTGGTATGGAACAGCTCCAGTCTGCTCCCTGTGCAGCAGTACAGTGACCACCTGGCAGCCGTGAAGGCTATCGCCTGGTCCCCCCACCAGCATGGGCTGCTGGCGTCAGGCGGCGGCACCGCAGACCGCTGCCTGCGCTTCTGGAACACACTGACGGGTCAGGCTCTGCAGAGCACAGACACTGGCTCCCAAGTTTGCAACCTGGCATGGTCCAAACACGCCAATGAACTGGTGAGGAAGCAGTGTTTGGATGATATAGTAATAATAATAATAATAATACGTATAATTATTTAACGTGGAATGTAATCAGAATACTGTACTTTAGTGTGAAAATGTCTTTAGTTCTTTAGCTTAGTCTAAAAATATTATGGTGTTGTGTGGTTCTCTGTTGATTTTGTATTATAACTGATCCTGCCCCAGGTTTTTGAATTTTTATGTGTTAATGCTCATGAACCTTAGAAGCATCTCTCGTTTCAACGCACACCTGCAGAATGTCAGTACAAATGTTTGAGTTTCTCATTTTTGTTAAATGCACGTTCTGTCTTTGAAGGTGAGCACTCATGGCTACTCTCAGAACCAGATCCTGGTGTGGAAGTATCCATCCTTAACACAAGTGGCCAAGCTGACAGGACACTCGTATAGAGTGTTGTATTTGGTAAGACAGGTTTTAACGCTTTACTGCAGCATTAATTGCTTTTATAACTATGATATTTGATATTATTTGATATTTAAAGGCACACTTCACTGCATTCACTGTTATAGTAAAATACTGTAAGAAAACAGTAAATACACACATACACACTGAAACCACATTTCCCCTTTTACCACTTAGTGTTTCTCCTCCATTTGCAGGCTGTCTCACCAGATGGGGAGGCCATTGTTACAGGGGCTGGGGATGAAACACTACGTTTTTGGAATGTCTTCAGTAAAACACGGTGCACAAAGGTCTGATCCACTTTGTGTTAGCAGGAATGATAACTCAAAAGTAGTTGATAAATAGCATTGCACTTCACCTTGCCTGTATTATGTCTTTGTTTTCTTCAGGAATCAAAGTCAGTGCTAAACCTTTTCACTAGAATACGATAGTGAACTTGGTGTTTTGGGTCAGGACTGGATCAGGAGAAGACTAAAGAGCTGTGGTTGAACTGCTCAGTCACCCAGTAGCACCCAAAGCACTTACACCCCTCTCATCACAGAGGCACCTGCACCTGCGCCAACCGCCACTACGACAGGACGTCACAAATCAACATTTTGTACTGCTGGTTCAGCCCCTACGACAACTGTCATCCCTCTCGGTGACGTCATTGACTGGGGGGGGAAGCAAAAGAAGCAACCTTTTGTCATGGACATGTTGCCTGCGTAAAAAAAGGTGGTTGTTTGTTCTTTTCATTTGTGAAAGTGATTTGTTTTATTATATATCTGCAGACATATATGTGAACAAGATTTCAAAGCTATATAATGTATCACATTTTTTAAAGGCTCCTCTGTACCGAGAGAAGACAAACAAGCCTCTGGTGGGGAGGGTTTCTATATTTGATAATGTGTAATTATTTACAGTAGTATACAGGAAAAACAACAAATAGATAAACACACACACACAGTTGCTCATGTAGCTCTAAAGAATTATGCGTTTATTGAGATTTTTGTCAGTGGTCAAAATGATTCCTGGACATAGGGAAGTGCAGTATGAATCTTTTTAAAAATGTCATGCTTTGGAACTGGGGAAGAAGTTTTAATAAAAACGTGTTGAGCAGAGGCTCACGCGTAACAGTCCCGTCAGTCTGTGCTTTCGCTTTGGTTCAGACAGAATGCAGTGGTTCATCATAGTCCAGAGCTACTTGCTCGACTGGATTTAGCATAATTTATCACTGCAGCAGGTTAAGAGTGTATGTTTTGGAGGTTGTTTCACGCGATGTTTGTTGGAGACTTGCCACGAAGGATTCGGCAGGAGTCAGGCTAGTAATCCGAGTATCCAGAGCCCTGCAGGCCTCGACACAGCAGAGAGAACTCCTTGACGATCTCCTTGACACGACGCTTGTTGGTTTGTTCCCTGGGAGAAAGTAACACACATCACATTATCACCACACATGATGCTGTTGGCTGATATACATACAATATTGCTAAAAGGTTAAAGGTCACTTTCTTTCACCGCCTTTGCTTTCCATGTAAATTCATGTTCTGAATTACTCTCAGCTATTTATTATTTCTCTCACCACCAAATCCTGTAGGCAGTTTGTTAAAATGCTTCCTTTTAAATTATGTTTACCAACTAACTACTTTAGCTGGCGAACAAGTACTGTACACTTGGTTTGTGGAGTTTGTAGCTAACAACAAAAGCAAAGATGATGCTAAAGACGCTCAAACGCTGCCGGAGGTGACCTGTATGGGTTCATCATATTAGGAAACTCCTCTCGTGATCCATTGTTTTTATACCATATTTGTATTAATAGCTTGTCTCTAATATTAACTAGGGAGACATTACCTTAACAGCTGTTGGATGAAGGTGTGTTTCTGCTCTGTGGACACCTGTGCTGAGGGGAATCCCGGGGTCTGTAGCATTTCCTTCATCCACTGGGAAAACAGAGCTGGACAGTGTCTGTTTAGACTCAGCAGCACCTCTGAGAAATGCTCGGTCAGATTGCGGGGAGACCCGCCTCCAACCGCCTGAGACAGGAATAAACACAGTGCACTTCAAGGAGAGCGATGTGTCACCGTTTTAGCTGAGCGTTCACTGAATCTGAGTTATGAGCTCATATCTAAAAACTGGAAGGGTAAGTATTTCTCACAACTAACGCCATTACGCAATGACGGGTCAATATTTGTGTTGTCATATCATCTGCTCTGTCACCAGTGTGGTTCACCTGGAGGATGGTCTCTGTCAGAAGCTTCCCATCCCTCTGCAACACTTCATCTAGCGAGGACATGTCTTTACAGCGAGGCAACAGCTCTGTCTGCCAACAGCAGGCCAGAAGTAAGAACAAATATTAAGTCTGATTATTTCAAGCAAGAGGTGAAATCCTGCACGTTTCTGGTTCCGCTTACAAAGAATAGACAGGCAGCTTTTACTGTCGGCGTCTCCGGAAACTTCAGTGATAGAATACCTGGAGAGAACAGGATAGAAGACTGCTTGATACGTCTGAGTCACAAATATCCTGGCTGTAAATGAGCGATCGTCTGGCACATAATGATACTGACCACAGTAAAACAGGGCTTTTATATCAAGCTGGTCAGACAGGTACAAATCAGGCTTCCTCTTAAGAATCTAAAAACACAGAACACACAGGCGCTGCAGTCGTGAAAAGATATTGTCTGATGCAAACGGGCAAAAGTTAACTGCACTAACCTGAGCATGAAGGTACATAAACGACTCCACAATATCAGGATGATCCCGCAGGCCTGTAACATAAATACGATGAGTAAACACAGTCTATGTAGAAAAACACAGAAATGTCTGCAGCTGTTTCTCACCCTGCTGAAATATGGCGAGTGTGGAGGATGTTAACACTTCAGTCAGGTTTTTGATGTTAGCAGTGTGGTGCTCCTCTCCAGCAAATATGGGCACCATCTAAACAAAAAACGATGAGGAGAAAATGGCCTGTGATCCCAAAAGCACAGTTCTTCAATAATGATTTTATTCGGACCCTGATCTGTGGAGGCAAACCTGCCGTGCCAGGTCCAGAGCCGGGGCCTGTGGGAAGGCGCTGTAGATCTGCCCGAGCATCTCGCTCAGCTGAGGCACCATGGGCCCGAAATCATGTAGGAGGGTTCGAACTGATTTATCAAATACCCCACACACTGCCTGTAGGGGAAGGAGACCTGTGAGCAAGTGTTAGTAAAAAAAAAAAAATACATGCACAGAAACACACATCAGCATACTCATACATATTTACCCTCCTACCTCTACGACCTCTGAGTCATCAAGCCATTTGCTCAGGAGGGTCTGGATTAACGTGAACACTTGCTGAAGCACAACTACAACCTAAATACAGAAATAAAACGCAAAATGATTTAAATGGACTATATGCAAACATGTTTTGGATATATATATATTTTACATGTATGCTCCGTTTCCACTTTGATCTGAACATACTGGGTTGTGGGTGCTCTGTGAGGGTGAGAGTCTGGGGCTGGCTGCTCCTTCTAAGCCGTCTGCTTGTGTGTTGATGTCCAGAGTAGTGAAGAGACTGGATAACATCCCCAGGATGTGGATGATCGGCTGTTTATTAGTGGGATTAGGCTGTAGAGACAAAGCCACAAGTGGGAGAAGCCATTTTTTTGTCAGTGTTGCTGTATATACAGAGACAAAATGCTGACAAACTAGGCTTAATACTATAATAGAAGAGTTTGTAAGATGCTCATTAGGTTTATTTCTTGTTGAACAGTACTGCAGTATTTAGAATGGATGTGGTACCTCTTGATGGGCCAGCGTGTCCAGCTGCTGGACGTGAGGCGTGATGAGAGACTGCAGTCGTCCCAGGATCTCCTCGAGAGGCAGAGCAGACAGGAGGAAACCCAGGGCCTGCATCAGCCACATGCACTGGCTGCTCTGCACACAGACACGCAGCAACACATAGAGCAGCATCATATGTGGTGTCCAGAGAGGTGGTGGGTGGACTCGTTCTGGTCTCAGGAGGGCTCTTCACTCACCTTATGCACGTCCTTTACCAGCACATCCTAGAGACAATGTAAACGTCAGTAGGCTTAGCACAGCATCGTAGCATCATGAGGATGCGTGACAGTCTCTGTCTGACCTGTGACACAGTGAGGATTTCCTGTGCATAGGGGCCGAGGTCATGCCTGCACTCCCTGCAGATCCTCTTCAGAGTAGACACGCTGGACACAGACAGCTCTGCCTTCACGAGGCCCTGGAGCACCATGGGTAATATGCCGCCCAGCATCACTGGGTGGTCAGCCAGCCACTCAGCCAGAGATCCTGCCCAACAGAGAGCATGTCATGATGTCAATGTGGTGAAGAGGTACAGCAGCGGGGCATCAGTAACTACCGTACCTATGGTGTACATGACAGTATCTGCTAGCATCACGTTGCTGATGTTGACTCTGGGGATCAGAGCAATAAGACCTGGAATAACATCAGAGTAGTTCACGTCTATGGTCTCAGCTATGGACTGGAAGCCAAATAACAAGGCCTCTGTGTCCTTGAGCAGCAGAAGACGTGAGGTGAACAAAGAAAAGAAGGCAACTGTTAGTTGTGTCGGTTTATTGTAACAAATACAAATCATGTTATAGGTCCATCATAGTTACACTAACTACCACTTTAACTGATTGCATCACCTGCCACACTGCTGACTGCTGGGGGTCCACCAGCTGTCGGCCCAGCCTGTCATAGAGGTTACTGAGCAGCTCAGCCCCCAACATCTCATACACGTACATCAGCGTGTCAGAGATGTCCACCCTGCAATGTGAAGCAGCAGTGGATTCAGAGCTCAAGACGGGAACCAAACATTGAAAACCACTGAATTTATCTGACCGGTAAATTCTGAACTGCTCCTTGTCATCAGAGGACCAGGACTCGTACTCCTCCTGGGAGGGATAGTGAGATTTATGTAGCAACACATCCACCAGCTGGAAGTAAACAGGCCTGTAGACCTGCAGGTAAACTGCCTGCTTCTCATCCTCGAACGACAAAATGTCATCCTGATCAGAGCAAGAAAAAACAAGAAGGGGGGAAAATGTCTGAGTGAGACAGTTTACACATATAACATGTAGAAAAAAGAAAACCAAATGGAGGCTTTGCAACTCTAACACGGTTTCTTTCTCAACAGATTCCAGTCTCCAAACCTGCAGAGTGTACCAGAAGGTGAGTGTGAGGGAGCTGGTGGTCTCACTGACTGGATAATGACCTGGGATACCAGTACAGAAAAGAATCATGTTGACCAAAGCCAGGTACTCTTGCCAGTGCTCCACCTGTTCCAACAGAACCCTGTCAACGCAAACACAGTCATCCAAATAACAGCTTACAGTCAGACAATGAGTCCAGGTCGGCGTGTGGGCGTCTGCATGTACCTTGAGTGTGTTTCTCCCATGGCGACAGCGATGCGACAGATACCATGCGAGGTTTCCATGTCTCCGTCGTGAGCCGCTGTCTTTAACTGGTCATGGAGACCCAGCACCAGAGGCATCAGGCTCTGCAGAGCATTCATGTACCTGCACACATGTTGTGATTCACACGCCTGCAAACTGACTGGGAACTCGTCACATTAGCGTCCGGTGTGTTTCTCACCTCTGGCAGTCGGGCTGTGAGATGGCACTGACTATAGTCTCCACTGCCGTGTCGAACAGCTCGGGGTTGGACAGAGCAGTGAAACAGTCCTGCACCAGTTCGTGACTCTCCCCCAACGGCACATCCAGCCCCACCCAGCTGGACAGGCAGCGCAGAACCTTGTCCTTCACCTGGTTCGACAAGTCTTGGCTCTGAAGGAGCTGGCGCAGCATGGGACACATGACTGCCCACTCCCCCGCTAGAGCCTCCCTCAGCTGGGCGCGACGAGCCTGAGCCAGACGGCTGCTCTGGAACTCCTCTGGAAGTACGGTGAGGAGCTCCAGCAGAGCCAGGCAGTGCGTGTGGGGATCTTGTGGGATCTCTGCGCCAGAGCCACCTTCAGAGTCAGGCTTCTGCGGTTGGAACGCCCTCACCATGTCGGCTACTGGCTGCGACCAAGCCTGAGGAATCAAATTAAGAGCCATGGAGGCCAGGGCCACGCACAGACGAGTCAGCACCATTTTAGGCCCAGAGGAGAAGCGCAAGATGTGGGCGAGGAGCTGCATCCTGAGGCTCTCGTGCTGCTCTGTGGGGAGGTCGCTCCAGTGACGAGAGATCTTTGTGTGGAGAGTGCTGGCTCCAAAAAACTGGACCTCTGGGAGCTGCAAAAAGACAGATTTGCACCATGAAGACCCAGCCACTCATCCATCTGGCCATAATCCTAAGTGCTCTTCCTGTTAGAGCCGCTGGAGCCAACCCCTGCCCTCACTGAGCGAGAGGCAGGGTAAACACTAAACAGGCCACCAGCACACAGACTGTAGAGACAGAAGAACCAGTGAAGTAGACCTTGTCAGGGCCCAGAAGAACCCAGCAGAACTGCCATGCCTGTGCAGACGCCTGGGCCTGGGTCAGCCACTTCTGGGCCACATTCTTATGCTCCATGTCTGGATCAAAGTACAGCTGGTAGAGAGCCTGGAGGCAGACAGAACAGAAAATGAATGAATGAATCCATGCATTCAACTATTTTGATATTTTAATGCCGATGTGTTTAAGTACAGTCTTGTAAAACGGACACATGAACAAATGAGAACGCGAACTGGCTGCTGGATGAGCAGAGTAAAATTGTTTTCATAGCAGCTAATCCAAAGCACATGGTGTTAGTTATTATTAGGACAGCAAATGCTTAAAGCTGGTATCATGTTACAAAACTCCAGTTTGTTTCAGCTTCATATTTTAAACAATTCAAATCGGATTTAAAACCACAGGTATCTAATGGAAATAAGTGGTTTTATATTGAAATTGCTAGTTGTTCCTGCAATCAAATATTCATATGCAGATCTGTTAGACATTGTTCTTTCATTGCACGTTTGGGACCGTATCACATCAGCTGATGCACATCTTATAAAGTCAGCCAGATTATTGAATGATTAGTGAAAAGTCACTTACCGACTCCACATTTTCCACAGTCAACTCCAGCTCCCTCGGGTCTCCCGGGTTGGCTGGAGTGTCCATCTGCTTCCCCCCCTGCTGCCTTAAGATGTCCTTTCTAAATTAAGGCCCGATCGGTGAAAAGGACCAAATAAATAAAAAAATAATAGGTAGAAGCATTCACTGCCCTCTAAAATGTGACCAAGGCTGGCAGAGGACGCAGCAGGTCGCTCAGCTGTCCAGACACTGCACATGTGGGAAGTGCACTCACGCACGACGACATACTGACCTCTGGGGACTGAAAAGTTGTCTCACATTACCGCTAGCGCCGCTGACTGCTGGTCAGCTGTTCCCATTAAGCGCCTTTAAAGCAATGCAGCAGCGACACCACGCTACTATGTGATCACACCTTGATGATGTTCTACTGTACAACAGACGCGCCTGACGCGCACAACTGCGCCTCTGACGCACCGACGTCTGATTGGAGCAGCAGCGACTGCAAACCGGCGCGTTTCAGAGGAAAAGATGCGGACACAAATAACAGCAAAAAACAAGAGGTGGAAGGTGAAGCGTGAATTTACAGCTCTTTGCTCTTCAAAATAAAGCTCGTGTGGCCGCTTGCTGCCGCCTGGCTCGCCGCGCAGCCCCACCCTTGCTGCTGCTCTTCTGCCCGACTCCCTCAGGATATTTTTAGCGGCGATGATGCGCCCTGTCAAATCACGTAACGGAAACAACCTCCGAGCTAAAAAGCACAGCTAATTCTTGGTCCGGCGTATTGTGATCTGCAGAGAAAGGGACGCGGATGAGATGACATTTGAAATTGACTGGATGTTTTGCGTGTTGCTGCTTCTTACCGGCTCATCGCAGACACTAGGTAACGTGCCTTTGTGTTTGAGTTGGCCTCGTTATAGATTCAGCACACGATGCTTTCGACTGTCGGTCTTTAGAAACTTCACGCAGGGCTGCAGGCTGTGGCTGCGTTTGATTATTTATCCATTTAATGCTATTTTGCCTGTTATTGCTCCTGATTGTTGTTGATACAGAATTTGTTTTTTTTATTACCTGGATAAATTTCTCACAACCTTCGATCTGATTGATTGGTTGTTTAGCTTTATAAACAAAATAACAGTATAATTAACTACTATCATTTGGGTTTAATAGGTGAGAGCAGTGCTGGGCCTCTAGTTCTCACCTCGACTGGCCCCTTGAGTCATGTGGGCACTTCAGCAACTCCTAACCTGAGAGAGAAGCATCCTGGCCACGAAGCCCCGCAGCAGAAACATAATCCTGCAGGCAGGAATGAAAGCTCAGCCGAAGCCACGGACATTACAGAGAGCAAAGGAGCAGGTCCGGCAGAGACCGCGACGGATGCAGTCTTTAAAGCAAACACTCAACATGTGAACGTGTCTGTCTTCACCACGGCTCACGCTGCCACTGGCTCCCCCTCAGGTAATCAACACAAGCCAGCACAGGGTCTGTTGTCACTATCAGCAGAGACATTATGGTCAATATTTCATCAGTAATTCTATAATTTTCCACCCGTCATTTTTCAGTCTGTTCTGTTTACTACCCTCACACTACAAGCAGCTTGTTTGAAACTCGGGCTCAGTGTGTTCCAGGAAACATCCTCCCCTGAACCTCACGTGACTGAGGCTGAGATTGTGTGGCCATAACCTCTTTTAAGGGAGTCCCTTTTACGGATCAGATAAATATAACCCCATCAGCTGATGCCGCATCGCCTCACTGAAGGGGGGCAGAGCTAACGAACAATACGTCATAACATATAACCCTAATGCCGACATCACACTCTTTATGGGATCACTCAGTCGCTGCAGAGAGAAGCGCAGGTGGGTGATGGCAGGAACAGAACAATGATTAGCATAATGCAAACGTTGTTTAAACGTGTGAGCCATCGCCACCAATCTGATACATGAAACAACAAAGCGCAAACCAGGTCAGTGCCTCTGTTTTTCATACAGGTGGGCCCTGTCCTGCTAGACGATGCGCTTGAACGAAGCACGAACATCATAATCACAACATTCACCAACAGAGTGTGCTGTGCGTTCATTTCCTTTGAAGGACTCTCTGTACTGCTTTGAACTGATCCAGCGTTGCCCTCACATCCCCGCTTTCAGCTGCTGCACATAGCCTTTCATCCACCCCGCCGGCACAGAGCACCACCTCTCTGCTGCAGCGTGTCTCCGCCGCTGAGGGCAGACCCCTCCTGACCAGAGAGCCCCTCGCCACCTTTTCATCTCAGCCAACCCACACAGACCATGATGCAAGCCCCACTGCGCTCGCCTCCACCTCCCAGCAGCAGTCGGGATCAGTGACGACAGCCACCACACGCACCTCAGCTCTGGGCCGGGGCCCTGCCGGCCCAACACATCAGGAGATCCCATCTGAACTCAACATTGGAGATGAAGGCAAGTGGAGCAAAAGGTTATTGTACCTTGATACCTTTATTCTCTCCACGTGATGACGCATTTGGTTATCTTTGTGCATTTCTCTGTGATTTTAGACCTTAAAGGGCCCGGCCATCGTTTGAGCTCCCCACTCGACCCCTTGCTGGCTGGTTTACTCTCCATCTTCATTGTAACCACCGCTATTGTCTTCGTCGCCCTCTTCCTTAAGTTCCGCCAACGAGCAAACCACCCAGAATTTCATCGGCTGCAGGACTTACCCATGGTACGTAAAAAAACAGTTTAAGCACAACCTAAGGCTCTGAGGTCACCATTTGTGATTGTGTATGAACTGCTTGTTGTAGGATGATTTGATGGAGGACACGCCTCTCTCCAGATACACCTACTGACAGAGGCGGCACAACAACGGAAGACAAGCGAGGGTCTGAGTGCAGCCTTGGCCTGGGTGCAGCGGGTTAGAGTCAGCGGTGAATATGCTTTTATGCTCAGCGATCAGATCTCTCTCACGCACTCGTCGTCTGAAGTGCTTTATCCTACGTGTCGGGTCTGCTGGAGGCCGTCCCACCTGTTTTTTACATTCCCTTTAAGGTTCAGAAGTTCTTCAGCAAAGTGAGAATCTTGACTACTTTGTGAGCCTGACTGATTCTTTATGTATGCACAGCACTTTAATGTGGCGTGAATGGTTACACTGCACCCTAGAGGACATCTGAAGTCACGTGGACGCCCTCAGGTTCCCCAGCGAAGGAATAGGAGCGAGACCCAAAGACAGACTGAGGACAGAAAGTGCTTCACGACAGATGGTCCCGAACTATTGAGGAAATTAAGATCCTGTAACTGACTAAATAACAGTAAAGTGCACTTCCAGAATCCAATTCCAGGCTCCACATTACAAACTAGATTTCTTAGAAAAACAAAACATTAAAGAAGCAGTTGATTTAAATCAAAATATCTAAAAACGCTCTCCACAGATTTTAAAAGGTGCCTATAATTAATAGAATATTTTTGTTGTGGCCTTTAATGTGTAGTTCAACAGTCAGGTGCAAAAGTGAGTGCCCCCTTTTTGACATATGTATAAAACATAACAAAATCATCAGATGATTGTGAACCTTAGTATTAGACAAAGACAACCTCAGATGAACAATAACAGCTTTTCCTCACTGTGCCATCACTTATTAACACTGGGTCAACGCTCAAGTACTTTTATGATTCAGTTTTAGTTTTATTTAGGTCCACAGATCTTCCTTCAGCATCAATAACGTCCTCCGCAGCATTTAAACCGTCACCCGTCCAATGCGTCCCTGTCGTTGTTCAGTAGCTCTGGAGTTTCTTTTTGGGTGTATTTCTCTGAGCAGTTTCACCCTCGGGTGAATGTGCTGGGATGGGCTGCACCTGTCGTGAATGTTTTCCACCTGTGAATACTTTTTCTCACGGTAGAATGTTGAACTCCAAACTGCTGCCGTTCCAGACTGATGTGCAGCAGTTTCTCCCTGCCTTTCCTCTTGGCTGCATCTTGCTTTATGAAAACACTAAGGAAGCAGTGAGTATTGTCTGCCGTGTTATCTTTTAAAATTCTTTTGTCATAAACTATTCCACATTATTTTGGCATCTAGGAAGCATTTTTCAAGCTTTTGGGACTTTGTGCATGGTATCGTAATGTTCTGAAGCTGGTATATGAAACGTCAATTTGGTTGTTTTCACCATCAAATCCACTAATGCCCAATGACACAAAGATGCCACCACTTTAATGTGAGTCATTGCTCTATTAAGGAGGAAAGTGTGAAGGTGTTTATATAGGAGACAGTTGTTTGCACATGTGATAGAAGCATTAGGAACGTTTGTATTTATCTGCATCTGTATTAGATGTGAGGAGCAAATGTGCTGAAAATAAGCTGCTGTTTCACATTAGTGTGTTAATTTACTGTTCAGTGCCAACGGTGATGTACTGTTAAAAATGCCATTAAAATACGAGTATGTGAGACGATACTGATTTCCTGTTAAAATAGACGCCATTAGGCCTCAAACCTCACACGCTTACTGTGTGCAGGATCCTTTTCTGCCGGTAGTGATACAAAGGTCAGTGCTCTTCTCTCACTATGTGAAGCCTCTTTAGAGCACAAAGCTGTGTTGTCTGAACAAGTAACGTGGACTTTGGACCATTAGTCACCTTAATAAAAATGACAGCCACTCCCTCCAACATAAAGCTCTGTTGGCACAGGCTTCCCACAGTTAATACCCACTGCCTTCCCATCAAAACACACAAGATTAATCATGGAAAATGGAAGCAGGTTTATTCTTTACCCATTGAAGTACAAAACGGGAGCAAACGCAACATTAGACAATGTTTGTTTTGTTTTTTAACAGATGGCTAATTTCTAATGTTCGCATTTTTCCCCATTAGGAAAATTTCATAGCAAAAATACATGAAATGACAACTCACATTTCCAGTTCAGTTAAACTGATCTTACATGTAGTGGGAGCGTTGATTAGCAAATAGTGAGCGATCACCATTCTGAGGCACCTGCCTGGACAACATGAACATCCACCGTTATAATGATACAGTTAGAACACGTGTCAAGAAACCTGGTTTATAGAGCGGTTTCACTTCTACTCTGAGCCAAGACGTGTTGGCTTTTCTTCTTCAGCAAGATGTGTGACGAAAAGGCCCGATGTTTGGTCCCGTCCAACCCAACAGGTGGCGTCCAAAGTTGAGCGTGGTCAGCAACATCCCGAAGAGAGCTACGTTCCCAAACGCTCCTCGCATTCTCTTCTTAGGATCTGATTAGGATTAAAAACAAACCACAACGGCTTAGATCGATGAACCAGAATGTCCGATTAAAAACCAAATGCCCATCATCGTCTTACCGCCTGTGGAGTACCCATGTGCGTACACCTCTCTGCTAATGATCCAGACAACTCCGAGGCCACTGGTTAAGCGCTGTTCAAGCAATACACAAGCAAAAATGTGACCTACACAAATACGATGCTCCTCTGTGCCCTGTGATTGCTAAAGATGTTGTAACACCTTCATTCATGCATAAAGGTGCTGTGGTAGCATGACGGTGCAAAAAAGTACTCACGGGACAATGCATGCCACCAATGGCCAGGCAGAAGAGGAAGACGGGGTAGCTCTCCAGGCTAATGAGGGCAGATAACACAGCACGTTAACTCTCACCTCCTTTCCCCGTTCTTCACAGACTATTCAAACGTGGAGCGCGAACACTCCACTGGATTTGTGCTCACGTGTTTTGATGCGCACGCTGGATGCAGTTGAAAGTGTTCCCAGTTTCTGGGTCGTCGCTGTACATCGTGGGATACTGCAGTACAAGGCAGGTTTATTTAGACAATGAGACAATCAACATGCGACAAAGAGGCTCATCTCATGAGAGGTATCAGCACACTGCAGTCTGAAGGTACATCCATATTGAGTTTCAGGAGGATTAACTCTGCTCACCTTGACATTGTACTTCCTGCGAGCTTTTCCAACCTTAAATGCCAAGTGTCCAATCATGACCACACTGGCAACTCCAGTCAGCACCACGTATCCGTGCTCTTTGGACAGGACGCCCATCCTGACGAATCCGAAAGTTTCTGAATAAGGCTGAAGGGTTAAGAAACCTCATTTTAGCTTGGATTAGATTTTTCCATCTATCATTGTTATTACTTTGGAAAGGGATGAGTTATCATATGGCGAGAAGTCATAGAAACGTTGTTGTGATTTTTTTTTTTTTAGTATATAACTACACATTGTTGTCTGCATGTTTTAACCACATCTATTAAACGGTTTACAAATAAAAACACATGGGGAAAAGCTGTAAACGCCTGCGCTGCAGTCAAGGACGCCTTAAAAACGAAAGGTCAAACGGAGATTCGAGCGACGCCATTAACACAAACGCTCCAGCAGAAGCTTTCGTGTAAACACAGTCAATGCGCAAAACTAACAGAAATACTACGTTTACCTGAAGTGGTGTGAGTGAAATGAAGTGTGGAGATCACAGCTGCGACGCAAGACGAAAAGTCAGCGACAGACCGCACAAGTTTCCTGTTCGGGGGCGTATCCGTGTGCGTAAAGGCTGACGTGCCCACAGCGCACAGTGAGGGCGGAGAACAGACACGGACTAGAAGCACGGGATTCAACACTCAGGCTTTATAGCCAATGTGGGCCGATCGTTAAGGACCATCCGGTTTGTTTCCTTTCCTTCCCGCTTCCTTGGACAGTTCGGCGTCAGTGACATGCGCCGTAGACGTCGAAGTTACGCTGGTAACGCAGGTAAAATGCAGAGCCCAGTGGGAGTAATCATAAAAATATATAGCCATAATTAGTCCATTAGTTAAAGTGATATCAGGTCCATAATGCTCCAAGAGAGTAGCTGTTTATAGAAAAACAGATGTGTTTAATGTGAGCCATTTAATCACATATACGATGTTGAGTTGTTGTTGTTTTCCAGTTAAATTACAGTAACGTTCTGGCTCTGGCCCCTACAGGTGCAGCCTTAGCCTTCTTCAAGTAAAAACAGCAGCGGTGGTGACATTGTTTAGAACGGTCTCTGTAAGCTTTGCCAGTGAGCGACCTCACCGTCCTGAAACAGAAATGGGAGGCAGCCGGAAAATCTGCCCTCTGTTGAGGTGACCAGAGATCCGAGGGTCCAAAGTTTCCAATATCACATTTCAGGACAAGTAGAGGCTCAGACTACACGTTCTGTAGTCTTTGTATGGCCTGGCTCGTCAAGTCGTTCAGGTAGTCTTATGGCTGAAATTAGACTCTAAAGAGTTGACCTGTTGAGTAAAATATAGCTCCAAACCAAAGCAATATTGTCTTGCAGTACTGACGATATGACCTTAACTGTTATTTAACTTAAGATTTTCCCACTAATTTATCATAAAACATTAACAGGGGTCGACTGTGAGTGCAGATAAAGTGTGTTGTCCAACAGATACTGGTTTTACTGCCTGCAGGCAACGTTGTGGTTGCTGATCTGACCAGGCTAATAAAGTAGTTTGGGTAAATTTGGGTAAAAGTCTTTGATGCACCAGTGAAGGAAGGATTGAGGAAATAGTTGCAGCTCACTGCTCACTACCCAGCATTACCAGGTCTTTGTCACTAGATGTCCTCATAAAGAAGCTGATCATACAGGAAACAGCTGTGTGGATTAGTTCAGTCCACAGGATGCCAAGTGTGAAACAGCATCAGGGTATACACACGGCCTCCTGTGTTTTATAACACCACAAATATAAGGACGCGGCCACACCTGATTTCCTGCATTTGTGTGAGAGAGAGGGCAAAGAGTCTGGGGGTGGGCAGTGGGCAGTGGATTGCTGGCTGTCGGCTTGGGGTAATTTCTTTCACAGACCATCAGCGGCACATCTGTCCTCCTCCTCCTCCTCCTCCATCATGCTGAGTCTGATTCAGCACTTCAACACCTACACAGAGAACCAAGAATAGACTCGGGACTCATACTGACACTGGAGAGAGGAGGAAAACAACTGCTGCCCGAGACCACCCTGTCCCATCTTGTCCCATCAGCTGCTGGCCGCGTCGTGCTGGAACAGGCGGGGTTGCTTACTTACGGCTGACACGTCAGTCAATATTGTACGAACACAGGCCACAGGGATCCCCTCCTGCATGTGATGTGATTCTAGACAATGTTTCCCAGGTGTCAGATGCACCTGCTGCCTGTTCCACCCCCACAGCAGCTCAAACACACACCTGAGGCAGCCTGACATGCACACGCACTCACACCTGAGGCTTGTGTACATGGGGATCACTGTGCCATAGCTGAAGCATTATAGGTCCCTTTATACTGTTTCAAAAGTGCATCAATACTTAATGATAGTCTCCCATTACATCGCCCAGAGGTTCCACTCTTGCTCCAGCTCACTGCACAGCGTGAGATCACTCCACCGCGTAAACCCCACCCCCAACCAGCGCAGTTCAGCGCGACCCCCTCATTTGGATTCAGTTTCGGAAAGAGAGAGGATGGCAAACATGTAGTGGAGCAGCTGAGCGTCATCACCACCAGAGCAGCGCAGAGGGACGTTGTGAGCGTTTACGGTGTGCGAACAGCCGCGCTCTGATGGAAGAAACTCAATCAATGTTTGAAATGTGAACCAGCATGAGGGCATCGGGTTGTCAAGTTCGACACAGTGGATGCGCGCAGGATCCAGAAGCGGCAAACACGATGAAGTGAGACATTACGCACCAGAGGTTGCCACGGACAAGCCTTGGGTTTGACCTCTGTGGAAATCATTTCTGAGGTGAGCACGTTAGTGAGCATGTATCAATGAAGAATGTGAATGCGTCTGACTCTCTCCCAACGGGGTGGATGAAGCCCTTGGCGGTGTCATGCGTCTTGCCCCGCAGCCAAGCGCGCAACCCTTGCGGCTCATAGTTCTGTTCCTCTTCACCACGGGGGCGATCACATCCCCGGTACTGTCAACGGGCTGCCCGGACAGGTGTGTGTGTGATGACCAGCTGGTGGTTCAGTGCGCTGGGCAGCACCTGACCACCTTCCCGGTCAACTTGCCGCTGGCCACGCGGCAACTCATCATCTCCAACAACCGTATTGTCGAGCTGCCGCCGCTCGCGCTCAACTACCTCTCAGACCTGGTGTACCTGGATTGCAGCAACAACTCACTGACTGAGATATCCGAGTCCACGTTTGGGAATCTACGCAAACTGGCCTATCTGGACCTCTCCTTCAACACCTTGACCCGGATCGAGGACAGGACGTTCGGCCCCTTGGCGAGTCTGGTGATGCTGAGGATGACGGACAACCCGGGGCTCTCGGAGATCCATTCGGACGCCTTTGCGGAAAACGCAGCCCTCCAGGTCCTGGATGTGAGCCGGAACAATCTGACGGCCCTTAACATCACCTCCCTGATCGCCCTGCCCGCCCTGCGCTCGGTGGGGCTCAGCGGGAACCCATGGCGATGTGAGTGCGACAACGAGGACCTGTGCCTGTGGGTCCACCTGGAGGGCTTCAAGTTCCAAGGTCTTGTCAGTTTTTATGTTCCACAGTAATGTCATATGTCAAGTGCCAAATTCAAAATGTGACCATTTAGTGCCACTTCTTCCTCAGTAGAGAAAGTCTCATGAGCCTGCAAGGAATATTCTGCTCATTAATTATGAGATAATGCCTGGTTATGCAAACTATTGTCCTTTCGCTGGTTACTTTCTCAATAATCCGCTTGGATCATGCACCGTGAAACATAAATGAAATTTGCTTCATCTCGAACTTTTCAGAGGAGACACTTAGCTGTAAGTGTTTACACAAAGAGACATCTCATTGGAAAGAGCCAGATGAAAAGAAGAGGCACGTATCTGCAAAGAAGAGGAACTGAGTGTATATAATATTTATATGTATCAGACATCCAAACAGACACAAGTGATAAATCTGTGCGAGCTTGGCACAAGAACTGTTTGGGCCCGACTGACCCTGTTCCTCACTCCTTCACAGAATGATTTAACACTTTACTGTCAGAACAGGCAACAAATAAGAACAGAAGACAATTTATACTGAGCTTTTCATTAGTTTCTTAAGTCTAATTAAGCCTTAATAGGCTAAATAAAATGTACGAATTAAGGACGAGGGGACAAGGTTAAAAGAATTTAAGAGAAATCATGATGATTCTTAACAAAAATGACACTGAAAGTCTTTAGCGTGCTTCACAGAAGGGATGACATCATGTCCCATCCGCCTGCAAACACGCCACACGCCCTGCATCGTGCGGAGCATGTTGGACGTCTACTACATGCTCCCCAGAGCTCTGTGGCGTATTCGGTTTGCGGGAGGATGGAACGTTCGCTCTTCACTCAGCTGTCAGCGGGATCAGGCGCAGGTGACAGCAGTGGAGCGTGACAGCGTTCAGACTATAACGCAACAAAGACAGTGAAAGAGGATCAGAGGCAGGGAGCCGTTGGATTTCTGTGCTGTTCGTTAATTCAGCTCTGCTTGGGCCGGGACACAGGGTTTAGTCTAGAAAACAATAATCAGTGTATAATCGGTTCGGCCTGTGGGATGCAGCTCTGCAGGTGTGACGAACGGGTCTGAGTTCCCGTCATTGCTTTATTACGGCTGAGGTGAGGGATGTGTCTGCTATTGAATGATTTCACTCATGCTTTGGTGCGGATGTGTCACTATGCAAAAGGGCAGCAGCTATTTATAGTGTGTCTTACTGAGCAAGGAGCCGGTCGTAATTTTAACACCGTAGCTGTAATACACTCGCCACGCTGACTGGAAAGGCATCCCCCTGCTTCTCCCACCCACACGAGAGAGTTCACGCATGTTCCCTGCGAGGAGTCCTGCAGTAGCTGCCCCACTTTCCTGCTGCTCGTTGTCTTTTGTCTTGCTTGATTTGAAGTCTTCTACTGACAGCTGCCAGCTTGGAAGAAGGCGAGCGGATAGATGCACACGTGTCCTGCCTCTGTTACACACACACACACACACACACACACACACACACACACACACAGCTGGAGACGTAGAAACTCATATGTGGGCACATTATCATGAACATTCACAAACACCCACTGACTGATTTACTGACAGAGGCAGAAGGACAACGCTTTAGAGACGGCTGTGTTTCCGAAGCCTCGTTATCTCTCGTCTGGGTCTCACCTGGTTCGTGCTCGCTTGTCTCCTTGGTTTAGGAAACACATCAATAGCAAGAGAGCGAATGAGCGAGGCAGAGAGCTCCAGGAAGGAACCAACAGATTCTCCCCTGTCTCGCCTTCCTGGCTGGATTAGCCGTCTTTCGGCGGTTATATAAGGAGAACGTCTAGAAATAGAGCAGAGTGTAGCTGGGGGAAGGAGAGAGGGAAAGCCCTCTTCTTTGATGCCGGTCCCTTTGGGGGTGGGGTAGGGGGGTGAAGCCAGAAGGGTTTCCTTCCGAGCTGCCAGGCACACACTCGGACACGTGCACACACACAAACACACACACACACACACACACACACACACTGTAGCAGACTGCAAGGACAGAGACTAGAGAAGAGAAAGTTGAAGTCTCATGGAGCTTTGCACATGCATTCAGTTTGTTTGTGTGTGTGCACAGAGCTGCGTATTCGTTGGAGCCCCAGTGTAACAGCATATTGCGTGAATAGAGGATAAGAGTAGGCTTTGAATTCTCAGTGGTAAACAGAGCTTAGTGAAGCAGACTGTTCTCCGTTCTCCAGCTGAACGCTCGTTTTCAGATCTGTCAGCTGCAGAAAAGCTTTTCTGACGAGACCACACAAACAGAGGAAAATATTATGGGAAGGTGCATTTCAGTCCTCTGATGGACTTAGCTTGTCGAGCAGTGTGATCTCTCTCTCGCTGTCACGTAGAACTCCTTGCATTGTCCCTGCAGCTGAGTGATGGATCAATGCTGTGATATTTTTAGCAGAGAGGCAACAAACATTAAAAAATAATTTGTCCAAAGAAATATCTCACTCACACTAAATCAGATGTAACAGCTGAACTGCTTTACAGACAAATGGTCAACGTCTGTGTAAAGAACGTTGAAGACAAGAATCTAAAAAGTCAAATCAGCATACGTCAGGTTGTCACAAGACCCTTAAGATGAAATGATAACTGTAAATGAAACCCTGCATTTTAAATGTGATGGTGACTAAACAGGGCTAAAGGAACTTCGGAGGCTTTTTCTTTCTTCAGGCCTCAGGATTGCTCAGTGTTTGCGTGAGCCGCCGCAGAGCTCGGCAGCCAACGTGCACCTTTAATGTGACTGCTAGGCCTTTGAAACGTCTACGGCATCCATCTACTGCAGTCTCTTATAAGGATAAGAGGAGGATTTTGGTGAAGTCTTAATCGTAGACGCACCCTGAGCCAGACGAAGAGACGCAGTATTATCTGTGGTTTCCCGCAGACACAAAGAGCCAAGTCGCTCTCCCATCCAGTCAGGAGAAAGGAGTTTGAATAATTCATCCGTGGATGTTTTTGGTAATTTAATGCTGCATCAACCCAACACGGAAAGCTCCTAAGGCCTCGGGGTGAGGTTTCCTGATAAAGAAGCCAACGTTGTTATGCCCGTGAAGTTCTGGTAAATGTTTAACATTTTCATGTTGAGTTACTTGTGCATTTGGTCACAGTGTTTCCAACATCAAAGGATCCTTTTAATCATATGCTAATTAATGCTGTACGGTGTGTAAACATTATATCACCGGATATTTGCGCATAACATCAGGTTACGCCACCTTCTTATTTCTTCCTTAAAGTTCCACTTGAATCTGTTACCACTTCTACACATGTTTGGATGATCGTGCTGTGTGTTATTTGTTTGATGAAAATGTTTTGCTGCAGTTTGTGAAATGCTGACGTCTGGCGTTGTCCTGATTTATCCTCGGTGTGTGTTTGTGTGACAGATGAAGGCCAGACAGTGTGTGGCTCACCGGCTGACATGCAGGGCCGTCGTCTGGGTGAGGTGGGCATCCAGTTGCGGACGTTATGCCACCAGACGCTGGGCTCCTGGGACTACCTGTTCTTTGTCGTCATCGGCTTTGTCATCTTTGCTGCCGGCACCGTGTCAGCCTGGGTGATGGGCGTCATCATGGTGCTCTATGAGCGCTACATCAAGAAGAAAGACGAACAGCCCGATGACGAGGAAGAAACCAGCGAGAAGGGCCGGAGCTCGCGGGCAAGGAGCGACCACGGTAATGGGAATTTAAAGAACACACACACAGTTTAGTTTGCCCATCCCACAGTGCCTCCTGTCAGCGTCCAGTCTACTGACACACTGTCAAACTGACTCAGACTCAGCTCTGAAGGACGAAGGAGAGGATTCACCAGAGATCAGGAATGTCTGTCTGCTCGTTGTACTCATTTGGGGGTTTACAGGTCGTACAACACACACTCTGGCTGCCACTGTAGACCTTCTTACTGCTTTCTGTGTCAATTATAAAAAGCAGACTCGGGCAGCACCTAGACGGCAATGGCTTAGCTTTACATAAAGGCTGAAGACGGGTGCGAAATTCCCGACTGGCTCTGTCAGAAGGTAACAAAATCTCTGTACCAGCACCTCTAATCCTCCAGAAATAAACATTAAATCCTACAGCAACACCGTATCCTGCCAACTCCTCTGAGTTGAGACATCCAGTAAACAGCGCTGTTCATTTAGTTAACCGTTTAACTAGATGAACACACAGTATCATTTCACGTTAACCTGTTCTTGGTGTCGTGTGTTTTTGATGTTAATTGTAGCCAAACAACAGACACAGCTCTAAACAGGGGTCGTCCGTAGTCACACGCGAAGGTAAACGAGCAGGGCTCTCCAGTGGTTATGTCCTGCTCCTTCACTGAGCCAACATGTGCCGACTGAATCTGTTGCTGGATGGCGGGTAAACAGGAGAGCGTGATAATTCATTTCTACTTCATCCTCTCCTGTCTGTTTCTGCATGCACTGCTGAAGCACCGAAACGCCTTATGAGAATATGTATATAATAGAAACGTCTGCAGCATAAAAAGAGTCTAAATATATCATTTCAGCCATTTTGACAAAACATAGAGAATCATCTTTTATTCCTAAATGAATCAGTTATATTTGTTTTTAAATCCAGCCCAGACTGTGGTGTAACATTTTACAGCAATAATCCAGCTAAATATCAGATATTAATTCCTGCAAACAGAATTTTCATATCAACACCTGCCTTTTATTGAGGCTTTGCCTTCAGTTTGCAATGTCGCAGATGTGTAATATGTGACATCCACTCCACACACCCTTGTACTCAGATCAGTAGGTGTGCCATTCACCGCATTTAAGAGCAAAATAAAACCTCTGGGGGACTTGAGAGACGTCATTAAAGTTTGATTCCAGTGTCTGCAACTTATTATTGAGACATTTTGAATCTGTGCTAGCAGATCCATGTTTTGGATGGAGCAGTTATCTCGTTATTGATGATGGTCCAGATACCGTAGTAAAGCTACTGCAGCATAGGTCAAAAAATGAAATAAACACGCAAAGTTATTTGTTCATCTAAGAAATAATGTACAATGAAAATAAATCGAATGCACTGGGCACACAAGGCTGAGAAGGCTCAGACCATTTCTCCTCGGCCATCACCGACCTTACAACCAGGTTTCACTAATGAGCTCAACAGCACAACAGATATGTAAACGGATCATAATCATGTGACGTGTCCAATGTTAGCTGTGGAATGGGTCTCAGTACGTTGCAGCGGGAGGAAATGTGGTGTTAGAAGCATAATGAAAGTCTGGGTTTGCGTGTGTCCATCATCATAAAGTTCACAGAATGATTTTCATTCATAGTTTACGTAACTACGCATGACCGAAGCATATTCCCCCTCGTGGCATATGTAACTGGAGCATAAACCGTACATGTTGCCTATCAGGGCAGTTTGCTGAGATGCCTTTGAACATTTCAGCCAGCGGCTGACGGCAGCTCTCACGGCTTGGGTTGTAACATTTGCATGGGTTCTTGCAGTATAGACAAAATGCGTTGCATAATATGCATGTTTGTTGAGGTCTGTGTACCAAACCCTCCTCTACAGTCTATGTGCACACAATACATGCATGTACCAGATCTAATGTGAGGGTATATTACTGTACGTTGTGCTAAGCATGCTGATTAGGCCATGTGACGCCACAGGCAAGGTTGAGGGTGCAGCATGGAAATAGGATAGCTGGCTGCTCTCATTCATGTCAGGACTGTGACACAGTTGGAACGACAAGGAATTAGATGCTAAACATGTACATAGATGCACAGAAGGGGGACGTCTGGCTTCAGTGTTGCTCCACGGAGGTTCTTCACAACAACTGAAGGCTCTTAACTGCACAGACTATTAGATGAGCAGCATTTTCAATATGGTGCACTTTTTACACCCCCACACTGCAAACTCACATTTAAGCACACGCATGCATGTGTTCAGACACAGAGAGACAAAAGCATCAGTTCTGCCCCCAGAGTCGGCACCAACACATATCACCTCTTAGTACAGAGCAGAGAATAGAAACCTAGAAGTACTCGCTCGCACAGCGCTACAGACACTAACTATAAAAATAATAAACCAACTGGCCGCTGGCTGAAGTTTCACTGTATGTAATGCATAAGGAACCAGTTTTCTGCCAGTAGTGGTCAGGATGCGCTTCAGCACAGATGTGCACTGGCTGTGGTCACACCAATAGCCCAAGTGTGACAGCGAACCCGTTCGGTTAGTAGACGAGGAAAATGCACACAGTTATTGGATACGGATGCTCCTGCAGCACAGTTTCCTGCCCGTGGTTGTTAAACTCATGTTTCTGCACCATTGTGTGCATCTGAGCCAAGGGCAAACTGGCCACTGTAAAATGCCTGCAGATGGGAGATGTGACATCAAGTAAGAACGGCTCTAACCGGCCATAACAGCACTCTGACACATCTACTTACAAATAGGCTCACTCACCCCCCCACACACACACATACACATATAATGGGAACTAAGTGTTTTGTGAAATGACTTCTACACACTTAGAAGTGAGGGATATAATTCCTGAGTTTCCATTAATGAATCACTGCCACTAGATGACCAAATAACCAAACTACTGCCCGTTGAATCAAAACAAACTTTCTCTGGAGCTGGAACGTAAAGGACTTGCTGCAACTTATATTAAGTTATATATATTTCTTATGCTTACAATTGTAAACATACACAATATGTACAGGATATCGAATGCTCTTGTTTTGTATTATTATGCTTTAATGAGTTGTCATTTCATATTTTATCTATAGTGCAGCACAGTAATAAGCAAAGCGCCTGGTTTGTATGACAGGCTATTTTTTATTTCACTCGTATTGTAAATCACTAGATGTGTTTTGTGATATTTATTTATCTAAACGAATGACGTTCTTGTGTTTGCTCCTGTATTACACATAGTATATTTTCTATTGCCTCATAATTCTACTCCGGCCTCCTCTGGGACACTGGCTACTGACTGACAGTAAAGATCGGGCCCCTGCCCCCACTTGGCCGTGAGGAGGACGGTGGTACTGCTGTTACATATCTGCACACAGGCTCAGGGGCCTGCCAAATCTGTATGCCTCCCCAGCAATAAAAGGTCATTTTGAGAGGAGTTGGTGCGTCCGTTTGTGCGTCACAGTCCTGCCTGGAGAACGTTTTTTGCTTTGTCTTGTTGTTCCTTTCAAACACATTTTCCTGTCTGGGTTTTTTAGAAGGTTAACGGGTGTCTAATTAGTTAAAAAGTAACAACTGTGTGTTGGACTCTATGGAACCCGCTCAGAGCTGCTCAAGTATACACAAAAACACGCTCACACAGGGATACACTCAGCTGGAGTGGTGCTCGTACTGTATTCTGGATGCCCAAACTGGGCCACAGTTGTGTTAATCCAATGGAGCTGGCGGCACAAGATAACGAGATGCTTACTCACACTAAGCTCCGACTCAAAGGCGGCACAATGATGGTCAGACTGAGAAATTGGTCTGCGGTATTTTTGCACAACAATCGCGGAGCATTAAATGGTTCTTAATATACTTTGACTCCCGCTATCGCTCACATCTTTGGCATGTCCCTCTTTATCCCTCGCTTGCCTTATTTATCTTGTCTAAAGATATTTTGAGCATTACGTCTTTTTTTTTTGCACCTGTCAGTGTCTAGCTTCATGCCAGCTATACAGTACCTCTATTATTCTTACTAGAACTGTTAGATAACATGAGGGATGGACTTTTTTTGATTAATAAGGGGATTGATAGCCTTCTTGTATGTGTGTGTGTAAAAATAACTCAGTTTATAATCTCAAACACTTTACGTGGGGTTGCAATATGGGTTAAGTCATTTCGACCTCTTGCAAAGCAGAAGAGATAAAACAATCCTGATGGTAGGTTCGCTGCATGTTTATCTCATTATTATTATGAATAAATTACTTCAAAACAAGTCATTTGGTTCTTTATGTCGTCCTGCTTGTTCGTCTATTTGATACATCCTGTCACCCTGTTTGTCTCAGTGTCCTGTGTCACTTCATTATTCATTAGCTGTTAGGGGCAGGACAGTAACTGGACCATTGTAATTACCCTTTGGTTCCTCACTCTATCTTCTCATGTTATGTTTCCAGGTAAACAACAAGAGCAACGTCATGCAGGCTACGAAATAACCTGCAGCTTCTGGAAATATTTCTTTCACTTCTTCTCAGGACTTGAACCTCTCACAGTAACATCACACCGTGTTCACTACAGGGCGTGTGACCTTTTAACCCCAAGGTGCCACAGTGTATTGAATGTTTACGGGCTGACGCTGCTGTTAAAAGCTGACCCTAGACCAGTTTCTTCAGCTCTTTCCCAACGTACAACATACTGCTGACAAGAAAGTGACTAACGGCCACTTGAAGCCATATTCTGTTTAGCAGAGCCTTCTGAGTTCCTTTCAGGGATTTCAAAGTGTGTGAACCAAAGGGATTTGCCCCTTAAAAGTTGAACATGGTGATACAACTCAAATATTCATGTGCGCTTGTTAATCCACTTTTCAAAAAGAATTTTTAATAGGCCAACTTAGAACAGACTCTGTAGATGCCTACGAGCAGTTCTGTCTTCGAGCTGTGTTACATAAAATATAATGAACTCAGTACTGAGGATCCCAATGGGGGTGAGAGAGAGAGAGAGAAAGGGGAAAACTGCTTTATAATGAGACACTTAGCAGAGAAAGACATAGCAGGTCTGGTTTGTGAGCTTGGAATCTGATAAATACATGTTTTACTCAAGTGGATCATAAGCGGAACATGAAGGTACAACAACCTTGTAGCTCCGGTACTAAAGCACCCTCTGGTGAGGGTTTGTAGAATCAGGCACGGTTTGCTTCTGGTGTCCAGCTTCATTTTATTTAGAACACACCATTAAACACAGACATGTTTAAATGTAGCGTCAGTATGATCTAAAAACGCAGAGATGTTAACAGCTGTCATTACTGAATGACTTAAATGTTCACAACCAGTGATTATACTTGTTAATAAAGTACAGTACTTATTCCAAACCTCATTAAGGTTGACAGCACTGATCTACTAAGCTCAAAGATGGAAAAGAAAAAGTCAAGCGTTTCGAGACGCTGTCCCCGAGAGAGTTTGGAGTTGTACCATTTGCAAGATGCTGTCCGATAGTCCTTTAGCGTCGCCGTGGATACCAGGATGTGCAACCAAAGCCTTCAGAAGTTCAGTCACACCCTCCTTCTCCAACATGCTGCTGTAATGTGACGCTAGAGGAAACAGGAGACAGGAAGCGATAGTTACCAAAACACATCTGTCTGATTATCCATGATTCTGTTGTAAGGATGTAATCATTTGTGGCTTTCATGAGATAACTAACTATTTGGGTGAAGCAGCAGAGCTCCACATACGTGTGTGTGTGTGATTCTTACGATTCTGAGTGCAGACCAGATGCAAGGCCCAGAGTGCCCACAGCTGCACTCCTGAGGGCTGACACGTTTGAAGCAGAGGGTAAAATGGGCGAAAAGACCTGAAATATAGATGTTGGCAGGCAGCTAGTTAAGATTTAATGAGGGCCGAACTATACTTTTAAGTTATTCTACATTCTGACCAGATGGTTTTCTTCTTCTTTTGTTGCATCAGTGCAATCTAAAGAACATTTGCCTGAGCGTCCTCTGGGATTCAGCAGACATTGAAATACATACTACATACAGTATATGTGTAATATATGGGGAAATTACCAAAAGACTAGTTGGCAAGAATTTTATGTAAAAGAGGCAGATGGCGAATGTAGGATGTGTAATTACTGGTTTGATGCTGAACTGAACAGAGAATGACTAAAGGACATTAAAATAATTGCTTCTGATGGGTTGTATTGCTGCTCCGTCCTTTTCACTAACCTGTAAGAGACCATTTCTCTCTCCAGATGGGTCCATGTCATTATGGAATCATGCTGCAAAAAGAAAAAACACGCTGTTGAGTTGCAGTGCACTGTTCTTCCTGCTTTGAGGCGACAGTGCAAACCGCTACACTTTGATTTAAACACACACCAGCTGCTTCAGTACGGTGCTGTGCAGCTCCTCATCCAGGGTCCAGGCTTCTGGTCTGGAGGCAACATGTGCTAGAATCCCCCCAGCAAAGTAACGGACCCCAACCTCTACGTGGGAGTCCTGCAGGAGGCTGAGGATGTGCTCCAACAGCTCCTCCTCCATCAGGGCAGCCTGTAGCTCCTCCACCTCTGCAATGTTGTTCTGCAGCACAGTGAGACAAACAATAGTCTATAGTGATGACAATGGCAATAATATGGGGACTTTAACACAACTCTTGGATTAAATCTGGGACCTAATTCTGAAGGTTATTTACAGCACATATATACAATAATGCTGAGCAAACCAGGAGGCCAAGAACTTTCTGCTGAATCGACGGCTCAGTGTAGTAGGACTGCAACACAAAAACACACGGTATGTTGGTGAGCGTGTGACACTCTGTGTTGTTATTTATCTGTACATCGGTGTAACTCTTGTACGTGTCTACCTCCAGGACCTCCTCGTACAGCTCCAGGCCCTGGCACTCGATGAAATTGCGCGCGGCGGCGGGCACCTCGTCCGTCAGGTTCCACAGAGCGCTCAGGGCGAACTTCAGAGTGGTGTCCATGGCTCCCACCATGGCCTTCTGCTGCACAATCGCGAGCAGCTGCTGTTAGCCAGAGTCACGGAGAAGGACAAACATGAGCCAAAGCCATATATGTGCACAGTGAGTATAGGCTGCAGGTTTGTCTAAATTCTACTAAAATTATCTGGCAAAGAGATGTGCAGGGTTTAATGGCAGATTATTTACATTAATTTGTGCGTCAACAAAGCGAGAGTGCATGGATCAATGGTCGACTGTGTCAGAGACTGAAAATTACAGCAGATGGCAACTATCTGCACAGTATTGAAACTAAGTACAGTGTTAATGCACCTTCATTACAGAGATGTCCTTGCTGAGTTGAGCAGTCTCTTCTGTGGATAACTGTGAATAAAGCAAAGTGCTTCTATAAATAAAATAAACTGATTTTCCAAATGCCAAACAGGAACAAAAACTACTTGCATTCACTAAATGAAAGCATAAAGCTACTGAAGCTACTGTAGTGTCACAGAGGCGCAGGAGCGGACACTGGGCTGCTATCGGTTGGATCTAACAGGTGCCGTATTATTTTCCTGCAGCACACTAATGCACAGTAAGTGAGCAGTGTCTTGACCTTGGCCACCAGAATGGATATGACAGCCACAGCCATCCTCTGAAGGGTTGGATCCTCGTGACTGCTCAGCCAGTTAATCACCAGCGTGGCTGCTAAATACCTGAACCATGATCACAGCATGGGCATAAGGAACAGAGTATTACACAAATATACCAATACTGCACTTGAAAATCTGAGTTCAGGCTTTTAGTGCACATCTGGAAGGACTATTTGTTTTGGCACATAGAGTTCAAGGCAAAACAAGATTTAGCTGGATCACAATCTGCTGGAAAAACATCAGCCACTCTATGGCTGCACCGATTATCCTGGCTTTTGGCTTTTACAGCTCAAGTGAAAGAACACTAACTTGTCGAATGGGACATCCTGAAGGACATAGTCACTGCAGAGTGCCAGCAGACAGTTCTTTTGCACCTGGAGAGACGAAAAATGTTAATAAAACGAAGATGACAGTGTATGAATGTGTATATATCAGGCGTTAAAGGCGTTAAAACATGACATTTTTGCTCCACCTAACCTGCTGGTGGCTGGGGAAGGTCTTCATGGCGCGCAGCAGCTGGGTGACTGTGGAGCTGAGCAGGCTGACGGGCATGGCCTCGGCCAGGTCCTGAGTGGTCAGGTTGAAAGCACACGCTGTGGCCACCAGCTGGATGTGCAGTGAGGCGGGGTGGCTCTGCATCGCAGTCAGCACCAGCTACAGGAGGCGGGAGGTTTCCGTCAGTGCGACACCTGTGTCATAGTCAGTGGCCTGTCCAAGCCAACGGTGGTTGTGCTGCAGAATTTATTCCCAATTTCTAACAGAACCATCTGAACACAGTAATTACACTGGACACGTTGACCTCAGCTGCACTGTGTGTTCAGACTCAAAACAAAAAACTGACAATATGTCTGTTTAACCATTAAATCTCTGTTTTGGATTTTTTTTTTTTTTTTTGGAACATTTTGAACATGAAGTTTGAAAGTAATGAATTATTGTAAATTATATAGGAGCTGTATTATAATAATATAAATAATAGTAAACGGTAACATTTTACTGTGTACTGTATTCTTGTAAACATGAAAACTACCTAAATATACAGCATCTCATCCAAAAAAAATAAGAATTATACACTTTGGTCTCAGAAAAATCGTTTATGAGTAGAATAAAAATGTTTAGATGCCATGACAGTTAACAAACGGACTTCCTGATTTGTTTTTAATGGTGGTAATTAAGGTTTGCTCAAAACCGCTGCCTCATTCATACCGTGCTTCATCCCCTAATCACCTTTCTTTCCCATGAAACATAAAGATGTCCAGATGTGTTTCCAGATGTCCAGATACACATCAGGGAGGTGGCAGTCAATGAACAAACCAGAGCCATACCTTTAGAATATCTGGCCGGGGTTTGTCGGAGTCTGTGGTTAGACTGTAAAGATGGACGAGGGCCTCTCGTGTGAAGCACTCCCGGTCTCTGTACCTTCTCAGGGCCTCACACACCTGGTTCTCGTTAGCCTCTCCGGTTACCTGAAGACAAGCGGGAAATATAGCGGACAGATTCAGGAAAGTATGCAAAAAGGAGCCTCGAGGCAAGTTTAAATGAGAAGCGTATGTTCAAGTCGAGCCTGTCTCTACCTATAACATCTCTCCTGAAGTCCTGACATCTTAGAAACTGTGTGAACCTTCTGTCCAAGGTTAGCACTTACTGTCAGCTTTCTCTGAGATGACAGGACATCGCAGGAGCTGACCCCGGTGGCTAACAGGCCCAGGAAGACTAGCCTGCTCCTGGTGTCCACAAAAGCTCTGACTGCTGCTTCAGTGACCCCCCTCCACCCAGATATGTCTAGAGACACAAGGGAAGGGAGGACCTGAGGACTTCCCTCCAGAAGCTGCCGCACCGTCTCAGCCCCTTCGCTCCCATCACTGCTGTCCACAGCAAAGTGGTCATCTGAAAAGTCCAGATGCCTGAGAGCATGAAGTTGGCTGAGGACAGGGAGCAACCTGGCAGGTGACTTGTCCAGCTGCTGCAGCCTGTGGGCGATTAGAGACCTTAGGGTGTTTCTGCAACCAAGGAGCGCCGTGAATTTTGTCACAGCACTGCAGGAGATATCCAGAGTCTCCAGCTGAGGGAGGGTGCAGATGTCCTCAAGGACTGAATCCGTCAGGTCTGTGTTGGCAAGGTGGAGCGTCCTCAGGCCCCGCAGAGAGCTGAAGCCAAGCCGAACCCTTCCATCCTCCTCCAAAGACTCCCAGTCCAGACGCAGCCCATTCAGGCACAATCTCTGCAGACTGAACCTGCACTCTGCGTTGGAGGCCAGGCCAGAGATAACGTTAGCTCCAGTGAGGCCCCCGGACACCCAGGAGGCATCCAGCTCCTGGAGCCGGTGAACGCAGAGGGCCAGCTGCAAAGCTTCTGCAGAGATTGGACAGCAGCGGATTGATGCTCGGCGCAGACGAAGCTCTTTGCAGTTTCGAAAAATCCCGACATTTGTGTCATTCAGTATTCCTGGTAGGACAAGAAAAAACAGAGCTCAGTTTCCCTGAGGTATTGTTGGCAACAATGATGTTGGGGCCTCTTCCGTCCTTTCTTCCCACCTTTAGTTGCCATCTTGTGCAGTAGTTGGTCAGCCAACTCCTGCGGGAAGAGCGGAGGCCACACGAGGCTCATGGAGCCGTCTGCTCTCTTGCTGCACAGATAGGCCAGACTGTGGCACACCTGATCCAGGCAGAGGTCACACAGAGACAGGGGGCCTTCAGCATCCTGCAACACATCCCATGGTAATGGACAACTGCATGGGTTT
The DNA here is from genome assembly GCA_030770545.1 of Macropodus opercularis. Taxonomy (NCBI): domain Eukaryota; kingdom Metazoa; phylum Chordata; class Actinopteri; order Anabantiformes; family Osphronemidae; genus Macropodus; species Macropodus opercularis. Next base: position 7,873,623 of record CM061105.1, read on the forward strand.
AACGATTAATGAAAGTCAGTTCATCCACACTACAGCAAAATACTGACATATTTAAAAAGGATTTTAGATAAATCTAGTCTTGACATGTATAATAATCAAGGATTATTAGGTATAAGTCTACGCTGTGCCAGGCTACAAGGTGTAATACGTCCGTGTAGTAACATAAATGTGTCCAGCAGGTTTCTGCTTCGTGTTGTTTGAGTCTGTAAAGCGTTCGATGGTCCTGATATTTGTCTCAGGCTTCTTGCTCAGGGATCAGCAGATCCACAGTGACATAGGATCTCTCTCCTTCAGCACAGGTCTAAATTTATCCACAACAGATGAAGCAGCGCACATACTGTAGGGGAAGCCCGTTAAATCACCTAATCCAGCCGCTCTATGTAGGATAGACTGGACAAAGCAAACTGCGCGTAAACTGAGCCATATTCACTCTCAACTAAAATAAAAACAGTCAACAGAGAAAGAGGTCAAATTTAACTCACCATGTTGGAAACACAAACAGCCGACCAGTAAAGACAAACTTCAGCCAGTTGTTTATTACCATGAGCTATCAGGACAAGTCATTACCTAAAATCAATTAAATAAAAAGCTGAACTGGTTCTTTTCAGTCGTTTGCTCTTGACCATCGACTGTTAACCGTCACAAGCAGAACGCCTCCTATTGGTTAGTTTGTATGACGTCACCGAGGGCCTGTCTAAATACATCTCACTAGTCCCTGTAACAGCCGTACTAGTGGAGTGGGTAATAATGTGGTTCAGCCACTAGGAGGAGCCCACAGAGAGCAGGACTAGCCCCAATACAGAACAAAGCAAAGCACAGCAGCAAAAAATGTCCCAAATTAAAATGGGAGCAGCTCTTTATTAATGGCTGAGGACTTTGCCTCTGTGGTGTGAAAATGAAGCAGAGGGTTGATGAATCATGAAAGTGTCCCATAATAAACCTCCTATTGGCCAGTGACCTTTACATTTGCGTTCATCAAGCTGTGGCATTAACAAAACAAACCAAAGCATCATGTTAATATGTTTATCAATTTTCTTTACGTTTTACCAAATTATTATAATTTTCTTTCTTGTGACACTGTGAGGACACATTCTCTCCATCACACATACAGTAACATGAACATGTCCTCAAACATAGACTTTATTTAACAAACACACACACACTCCTACAATATGAATGTCCCTGATTACTCATGAGCAATCTGTTCTCTCACATGCTAGACTGTTTCTCCCCATGCAGAGAATCCCCATGGATCAAAGCCTGCGCTCGCTCCTCGGTCCAAAACATTTAGCCGAGGGGCATTCCTTCTGTCTGCGAAGCCCTCTGCACATTGTCCTCGTAACCAAATAAACACAGCTGCCAATGGCTCTTGGACTGATGCGAAAGACACACGCATCCCGTATATGGAACAAACACGACAAGCGCTCACATTCAAAGCAGATTTTCCAAAGCCTAAGCTACTGGATCACCAGAATCACTCACTCATTAGATTAGAGTCGATAGGAAACAGCTTTGCGAGGAGAGTCTGAGGAATAGAGTCATAGGAGTGAAGCTGGCAGACGAGTGTGTCAGAAACAAGGCGTCTGTGTAAATCCTTCACTTCTACAGCCCTGACAGACCAATTACATGTGTGGGAGAAAACTAACCTTGTAAACAAGAGACTTGTTTTTTTTTAATGTCTTCGCCAATCTCGCTGCCTCCTAAACAATCTGATTCATTGCTGGGGTTTTCATTTGCAGTGAAACCTTACATTAGAGGGAGTCTTTCTTTCTTCTTAAACTTTACATGACACCAGAGGAGGAAGGCCGGGCCGCCCCTCTGCTGAAACGACAGAGAGAAATCACACGGCATCAGCCTCCCTCTCTTTGCGCATGGACCACCCTCCTGTGTTCTCTCTACTGGACAGCGCTGTGCTTGTGCTGTAGCTGTCTGTGTTCAGGCCTTCGTTCTCGATGAGAGCAGAGGTGGAGGGTGGTTGAGAGTAAGGAGAGAATGGAGAGCGTGGACATGCATAGGAAACACAACTGAGACACCAAACTGGGGCTTACCTGCACATCTCAGACCTGACTGAACTCACTGACACTGGTAAGTAATTTTCTCCTTCTATGATCAAGCATTCAATTTCAGGGGAGACGTGAATGTGTTATTATTCTGCCTGAAATATTTATGAAGCTCCTGTGAAAATTAATAACATAGGTCAAAGGTAAAGGCTTTTATTTTTTCAACTAAGTAAGACTGAAGGTTTTAAAATGCTTGTAATTTCTCCTAAAAAGTTACATGATCATTGTAAACCATTTGTCAATGGTCTGAAGTTAAGGGTGTTATTAATATTTTTAAAACTCTGTGGTGTAAATCCTGTGGCCACATTCACAAAGCATGCAGCTCATGGATCATGTTATCCGCACAGCAGACGGATCTAATCAGTGGCACCATCAGAATATCTTGCGGGCTAATCAGCACAGTCCTAAAAATCTACTGGCCTGGAGCAAAAGCCACAACAAAGTCAAACTAGAAAAAGGAGCCTTTGTAACATACTATGTCTGTACGATGACGCAAACGTGAGGACACAAATGTGAGCAACTTTAGTTGAAAAGGGAACCCAGAGCACAGTTCCAGCTCAGTGGTAGTGTGCCCATTGGTAGCGTCCTCCTTTTCCTCTGTGGGAAAACCAGCCACCGCAAAGTTTGACCTTTCCGCCCGCACAGACTGCATTAATATAGATGAGGTGACTGGGTCTGGTGAGGTCTGGCCCAGCGTGAGAGGAGAGGAGAAAATGCCCCTTCAACAAGTCAACAAAGAACCGGCTGCTGTGGGCGACTTGATGAAGCCCAGCAGGGTGTGAGCGGCCGAGAGAAACCTGGCAGTAATAACGATGAGCTCCACGGCTCTAGCTGAGGAGCCTCTGTGTAAACACTGTCACTCCTGTCAGGCCGGGGCCTGCGGGATTCATATTGTGGGCTTGGAGACGTGCAGACGAGCCAGTCGCTGCAGCCTCAAGTATTGAAGGGGATGTCCTGTGATTACGGAAAGAGAGAAAAAACGTACTCACTGTGTAATAATAACCAACTGACAGTGCCAAGGTGTTTCTGAGCGCTGACACATGGAGCGTTTTTCTAAATGGGCCTTTTTCTTCAACCTCTGGTTTCTAATCTCTGACAAAACAAACTGTAGCTTTTTTCATACGTTAAAGGTAAAACTCGGGCTTTAAATAATCATTACCTGCTAAAATCACTTCTTTCAGTAGCTCACTGTGCTTGGTGAAAATGCTTGATTTCCGTGGGGGATTGCATGTTTTTTATTTCCTGTGACAATGATAAAAGGGACGTTTTCTGCTAAGGCAGCAGTTTAAGTTTAGGTAATGCTCTGGGATCCGTCCCATTAACTGTGGTTAGAAGTCTTCAGTCCAACTAAACCAAGTGAAGACCACAGAAATAACCCAAAGCTGCTGCTGTCTGCTGATTTAATTGGGCTTCTTTGGCTTCTGTTAAAGATTCTCAGGGAATGTGTGTTGGTGAGCTCTGATGTGAAGTGGGCCATATTGTGTGCCCGTCAAGCGTTACTGTAGATGAAGGTTACTGAACCCTTTTGACGACATCCACCAGACTGCCTTCAAGCTGAATTGGACTTGACTGCCAAAATCTGCCTGCAGTTGGCTCACCAGCAGCCCCGCTCGCAGCCAAGCCTTGCCGTTGAAGGAGGGATCTTTCACTTAGCACGCATTTTTGAGCATCACCCACCCCTGCTCCTGTCGCTGTGCTGTCAAAACCAATAAGATCAAAATACAAGCTTTCCTTCCAAAAACAGGCATCAGAAAACATTACTCATAAATCTGGGATTTCTTGTTACCCTGATGCTTCTCCATCACATCAGTTTCTCTTCTCTGCCAGTGAATGGCAGCAGTCTATCCTATCAAACCGAGGCCATACTTGATCAAATTAACTCAATTCCATGCACAATATTTTCATTTTTAGCCTAACTTTTATCTGACTTTCCACATGAGACAGTGCAGCTACGCTGAAAGGTTGTAAGGGAGGCTTATGGAAGATCTGATCGTGGAGATCTACAGAACTACAAAAATAGATCCCAGCACTTGCACACACCCAGACACCTGATACAGATGCGGTAAGGTGCTATAATGAAAGAGAACGTAGGAGGGAATGCATTGAAAATATGAGTTACAATAACAGATTTGTGGTGAGCGGGCGTCACTGCTCCTGCTCCACCACAAATGAACCAGAAGGCAATCTGACCAAGGACAACAGCGTCTGCAGCACATGATGTGTGAAACCAGTTGAGCTTCTGCCAGAGTCTGCTGGGTCTCACTTCACGTTTTAATTCTCACGTCATAACTAAGCAATGCTCCTGACTTCAAGCTCTAGGTTTATCGTGAAAACAGCACAATTTTAAACCTGCAAGCATGGTGGTTAGTTTGGATTATATTGAATTGGACGGAAAAATAAATCTGCATACGTAACCGTGTGGTCCTCTGGCAACGTTAATGAAACGTACAAGATGAGCAGTAACAGAAGGAAGCTTCTCCATAAATAACCTGAACCAAATTAAAGAATAAGTCAGATGATTATGAAAGTTTATCCAATTACAACAACTAAAACCTACAATTATTATCTTTGCTGATGAAGCCAAGATCTGACAGTAGCTCTCTAAAGACTTTCATCACTGTCCAACAAGCACTAAACCCTACGTTGCCTCCTTTATTCGTTTGTTATGATGGAAAACTGTAGTTTATTTTAATTTAAAGTAACTGTGGTAGTTCAGTTAATTCTGCTGACCTAATGTGAACCCAGCTGAAGGTATTTCCCCCCAAAATAACAACACAGCGATGATAATGTTTACCATGATAACGAGACTGTAATTTTAGCATGCTGTTAACACTGCTGTCCTTTAACTGACACCTCTGTTTTCTTTTTTTCCAACATGAATTACCAGCTTGACTCAGAGAAGAGAAACCATGGCACTTGTAACATGGAGCCTTCTCCTTCTGTTCGGTTTGTCACTGTGGAGCAACAGCCAAGCTCTTGCCAAGAACCCCATCCTCTCCCGGATACGAAGGGCTCCAGAGCCCAGTGAAGAAAACAAGAAGTGCTCCTACACCTTCCTGGTCCCTGAACAGAAAATCACTGGTCCCATCTGTGCCGCCCGGGGTTATTCTACCGACAAGGACCGCGTGACGCGCCTGGATGTGGCCGCAGTGCGTGACCTTCTGTCAAAACAGCGTAGGGAGATGGAGACTCTGAAGCTGGTGGTGGATGTGGATGGTAACTTGGTGAACGAGATGAAGCTGCTGAGAAAGGAGAGCAGGAACATGAACTCGAGGGTGACCCAGCTTTACATGCAGCTGCTGCATGAGATCATCAGGAAAAGGGACAACTCACTGGAGCTGGCACAGCTGGAGACACGCATACTTAATGCCACCACTGAGTCACTGCGTCTGACCTCCAGGTACAGGGAACTGGAGGCTAAATACGCAGCCCTGTCTGCACTGGTAAACAACCAGTCAGTGCTGATTGGAGCCCTGGAAGAGCGTTGCATGCAGGTGTACAGTCACAGGCATGAGCAGCCGCCCCTCGGACCTCCACTGGTGCAGGTGGTGCCAGAGAACATTCCTGTCAACGTGCCCCGTTTCACCAATGAGATCCAGAGGGACAACACACAACGCTTTGCCCGGGAGAGGGGCTCTCGCTCCGGGCCGTCACCCACAAGTGGAACCCTGGAAGGTCAACAACCTCCTCAGAGAAACTTCAGCGCTGAAGGTGAATAAAAATTGAGCGATCCACTGATCCATTGATCATTAATCAATAATAACTTTTTATGTGATCCAATGAGGAAAATCCTAAACTGTCCTGGTGAAAACACTGAGACATGGCTGTGCAGGCCAACCATAACAACACAAAACCTTTGATTTTGAAGAAAGGCTGCAGGTGGTCCAGCGGCCTCGTTTTTAGACGTTAAACATGTGCTAATTCAGCTGAAGTGTCCTTCACTCTCCACAGAAAGAACACAAACCAGGATGGAAATACAAATGTTGTAATACCGGAATTGAAGCAGGGGATTTCAAGCAAAGCAAAGAAAGACTTAACCTGTATGAGTTTGCTCCGCAACAGAAATTCCTGATACATTTCGATTACCCTCACCCAAGAATAATAAAGTGTGTAGGATTTCAGCACAGCCGTGCAGGAGAACGTTCCATTGCATGTGGGACACAGACAAAACCCCGGCTGAACCACGACATAGAGGTCTTTTCTTTCCAGCGTTAGGGTGATACCCTCACATCATTGTTATTATTAGTTCCACTTGCACTTTTGTACTTTCTGATCAGAAATGATGAATTGAATTAGTTTTGCTAGACTTACGTCAACCCAAGCTTGATATATTTGTCCTGGCCTGCTCTGATAATTGATAAACAGAGTTTAATTCTCCAGGATCTTACCCATTCAGCCTGCCAACCAGCATACGTAAGGCAGAAACACAGTGAACAAACAATAGCTGTTCTCCTAAAAACTAACTAATTAAACCTTTATCTAACGTTTAGTATTTGTTATTGTCTGAAACCGATGTTAATCATGTTTGTTTGGAGAGTTTATGGTCCAAGATTTCAGCAAACATCTAAATGTTTGTTATGGATAAATCTGCAAACTATTACCTGTTTGTGTTCCGTCTCCACAGATGTTTCATCTACTTACTATAAGTCTTTGACTCTGTGTTGTTCGTACCTCATCTCTTATCTCTTTATCGTACCACCGGCATCTTTTATTTTGCTTTGCTTCGCTCCAGGTCCTTTCAGAGACTGCCTGGAGGCGCAGGAGGCCGGCCACAGCACCAGCGGCATGTACCTGATCAAACCAGACGAAACAGAGCGGCCAGTCCAGGTTTGGTGCGAACAGGATATAGACAACGGGGGCTGGACTGTTATCCAGAGCAGGAGAGATGGATCTGTGAACTTCTTCAGGAACTGGGATAACTACAAGGTGATGACAGTGACCCCTCCCTTGCGCCGTCTATCTCCATTTTCTCTTTTGTATGCTCAGCCAACCTCTGTGTAATATTTGGCTCATCCAGAGAGAACGGTTGAGCTGTTATTTGACCCATCTGGAGGAATCATCTGGGCTCGTTCTGGGCCAGAATCCTTGTGCTTGCACTTATTGAAAAATATAACACCCTGTCAGCAGCACTATTTGTTCAAGGTCCTATGGTTTGAGAGTCCCATTATGAAACATTAGATTGCCCAGAAGGAAGGTATGTTCCACAGCTCAGTCTGCAGACATTTCTTTCCAAAACCACCACTACTATGGTGCCTTCCTGAATGGATGGCTGGTTGGCTTGCTGCACCACAGCGTATGGCGTCTCATCAATTCTTCGTGAGAATAAGATGGAGCAGATTGCTGCTGGCAGCCCCAGCGATCTAGTGTTCCATTCACTTTGCCCTTGTGCATGTGTAACTGGAAGCTAAGTAGCTCTTTTCAACATTGATTTGCTTCTTCACTCCACCACAAAGTAAATGTACACACACAAATCACCAGAGAGGAGGCCCTGGACTAAAACGCGGCATCGTTCATCATCAGCCGACTCCCCCAACTAATCCACAATCACTACCCTCAATCTCCTCTACCAAGTGAAGCATTCTGGAGGCACACGGCCAGGCTGAGATTACTCGTGGTTATTCAGCATAAGAGCTCAGGCCACTTTGACATTAGTCGTGATCTGTGAGAGACGTGTGGTGTTTGAGCAGGCTGAAAACCTACATGCTTATTTTCTGGCATAAACTCTTACCACATGACTTTCGTAAAAAAAATTCAAAGGCAGGGTGTCATTTTTTGCTGCGGTGCTTTTTTCCTTTGAAGGTTTTCTGAACTACACAACAAAGACCAAAACACCATCAAACTGATATTTCTGACTTCTCCTGTTCGCACTGCCACAATGTTTTCCAGAAGTGGTTTTATGTTTCTAAACAGTTCTCATGTTTCTAAATCCTCTAGGATACAAATAAAAAAACAACAATGTACTTAATCTTCTGTAAATGTTCAGTAACCTTCCTTTTAATTTTCCTTTGACTCAGAGCGGCTTTGGCAACATAGATGGCGAATACTGGCTTGGGCTGGAAGGCATCTACAAGCTAGGGAGGCAGGGGGACTACAAGCTGCTGGTAGAGCTGGAGGACTGGATGGGCAAGAAGGTCTACGCTCAATACAACAGCTTCCACCTGGAGCCGGAGAGCGAGGGCTACCGCCTTCGCCTGGGAATCTACCAGGGCAACGCTGGGGACTCACTCAGTAGCCACAATGGCAAACAGTTCACCACCTTGGATCGGGACAAGGATGCCTTCTCAGGTAGATAAAAACTCTCTTCTGCAGTGTATAGTAATAGTGACACCCAGTAAAGCTTAGTCCTAACATCCTACCTGATAGGAGAGGACTATCTGATTATCAATGACGTTTCCCCAAACTGCTCACCTGGAATCATGGAAAAGTCCACTCGTCATTGATAGCAGCGTATTCATTAGTAAAGCCTGAGCAAATATGCTTCCTAGCCTTTCACTCAAACAGTATAAATGCAGTCTTGGAGAACTGAGGTAAACATAAAACATAAAAATGACATAAAAAGCAAAGGGAAATGGAGACTTCTTTGTGGAAAATCTGACGATGATCATTAGCGTTTGTTTTGGTTACAGTTTGGTTAATGCTACAATGAAAGAAAAAAATGCTGACACAATAGTACATGAATCGTTTTCTAATGTATTTGTTTGACCCATTCACTCTGTGATAAACATTTCCTTGCAGAGCTAACCATCCTCTTTCCTCACAACAGGCAATTGTGCCCATTTCTATAAAGGAGGCTGGTGGTACAACGCTTGTGGCCAAGCCAATCTTAACGGTGTCTGGTACGCTGGAGGCGTCTACCGTAGCAAGTATCAGGATGGGATCTTCTGGGCCGACTATGGTGGAGGTTTCTACTCCATGAAGTCTGTTCGCATGATGATCAGACCTATAGACTAAAGAAATACTGCAAGCCAAGTTGGATCACGAGTAATAATGGAGGCCAGGGCAAACCTAAACCTCTCATCAGGATCAAGTTGATCCTAAATTTACAGAAATGTCCGATGGACTTTACCGACCATCATTACTGACTTGAACATCTTCTTGGAGACATGACTTTAGAAACCATTAAAAACCATAAAAAATATGCATGTAGGTGAAGTGAAATTAGAAAAATGTGCCACAATTTTTGCAGTTAAGGAATATCTTTGAATAACCAACCAAATATATTTCTTATTACTCTGTCATCCTATTGATAAGAGAAGCCAGATCTTCTCAGAACGTAGCCGTTTGAGTTCGATTCGTTAGCTTTAGCGTCACAAGAGCTACTGTAAATGCAGCTTTTCCTACCTCGCCAAAGTAAATGTTTGAGGGAAACACTCATATATAGTATTTAACTTATGTTGTATTTGCTGGGAGCTGGAAAAAAACATTTTGCTAATATGTCTACTTCCAGATGTTTAATGACCCGTACCTTAAGTTGAAGAATGTAAGGAGTAGAGGAAGGTATTTCATGTACATTTGAAGACATTATTGATATATTTTCCCCTTAAACCTAAATGGCCTTCATACTGTATGTTAAATTCCTTTGTTTAATTTCAGATAACCATGAAGTATAATTTATGTGTACAATTAACTTATCATAACAGTGAAAGGGGCCAGGTGCCCTGAGGGAGCAGTAAATGATCCTACAGAAAATAGAAATAATTTCCTCCACTGTATATACAGTCACCATTTTCTGTATATGGAAAATGCTGTTGTGTTTTTCTTATTTGGCCGATCATTAAATTTCAGTATTACTCTGTGGAAAACATGGCACGCTGGAAGAAAAAAAAGATGGAAATACATTTTGTTTTGAGTGGTTTTCGAGCATGAAAAGTATGCAGACCAAGCGCGTTGAAAGTTACAGGCATTGGGACAGACAACGAGAAACACATTGCTGAAAGCCAGATGAGGAAAAGAAGGGAATGAGGGGACGGACTGGGATGGAATCAGTCCAAATTTCCATGTTATTTCGCCCCCATCTTTCTTTTAAATACACAGAAATTTGCATTCTTTCCAAACAAAAGTACTCAAACGATACTGTTTTGTAAAAGGAATCGTACATAGACAAAGTTGTGGGTGTCTGCACTCTTTAATCATCACTATGGAAGGAAGGCAGCATCGTTTTGGGGAGGGGGAGCACTGTGAACAACAGTGCTGCATCCACAACACACATGGAAGAAAAACAGCCTTTGGTCTCTGAAGTGAAAAAAACTCTCGTATTGTGCTGTTTTTTTCATTATAGACCACAATGGCTCTCACACCCATCTCTTAAACAAACTTTTATAAAGCAACAAAAGACAAAGCAGAGGGACTGGTCAACTCCAGCTGGACATGGAAACGTTTATGGTGAAGGGAACATGTAGCAACTAATAAAAAAAAAGTCCTTGTAATGTTAAAATTAAACTGCAATAAAAACTGAAACCAATGAATCACAGTCTTTGGCACAACAAGTATTACACAAGTAACAGTCAATAAATAGGGAGCATTTAGAGTCACTTCAGGGAACATTCTTATTTGCTGGGATTTTGAAATTGCTCATCGCTGAAGTAAGTGCTTATTTGTCAGTCAATAGCTTGCTTCCATGCATACAAGCTGCTTTAGAACGGTGTCCGTAACATCCGGCCGCCATCTATAACTGCCTTGTATATTCATACAGGCTGAGTGTATCGTCCATCCCGTCCTGACCACTGAACACCTCTTGATGGAAAAGTTCAGCTGTATGTACCTTACTCGCAGACACCTACATGATTCTGAAGATCGTGAGAGCACAGGTTTCATTTCAGCACACATTTTCCTACACTGTCTGTGGATTATAACAGGCCACCTTCACATAGCTGCCTCTCAAATATTGGCTCTTACAACCCCACAGGATGCCAGAGTGGGATGCTGTGTCACCACCGGCGCTGTAACTAAGGTTTTCAAGAACTCTGGCCACCACACACTGAACCCTCATATTTTATAGAGCCTCATGGGAACATGGCCCACCGCAAACTCCTGTGCTGCCAGACGTGAACAGAATAGGTGACATCCATGGCTGCAGTGAGGGGACCACACTCAGACCCGTACCACCTTGAATACCTGGCTGAGAAACGGAGGATGGCCGAGCTGCTGCAGTGTGGTCCTCTGGAGGTTTTAGAGGTGAAAGGCCTCCTTGTCACTGAGTGACGCTCTGCTGTCTACAATATTCACCACCAAAATGGCATGACGGTTGCTGGTGTTTGCTAAAAGACATCTGCCGTTGGGGGAATGTCTGTGAGAGAGACTCATTATCCTGCAAAAGTTCAGTTAGTGTAAACCAGCAAATCAACAGACAGGATGTGGAGCAGTTTTCTTTAAAAAATAAGCACCGTGAACAAGTCTTGCCCTAAGAGGGATGGTTAAACCACTTTGTAAGGCTGAACCTAAGTGCCCCTTTGACTTAAATCTTAACAGACACTTGTTTAAGATGGATGACCATTTGGGGGGATCTGGGAAGACTCACTAAGCTGCAGACAGCTGCAGTTTCCACTCTCCCTTATTAGTCTAGAGCATACAGTAGACTGATATTTCATTTAGATGTGAGGCACCTGAGTGAATTCTGAGATCGCAGAAATGAGACATTTATTTGTACAAGGGTTTTTTGGTATAGGAACAAGTCAATCTAAGCGCCAGTTGCAACGCAGAGAAAACAAACAACAGAGCATTTACGCCACGTGAACCGTTCAGCTTATTAACAGACACTAAGTCTGTTTAATACATTTGTTACTGACTAGTTGATCATGTGGTTTGCATGAATTGCTTGTTTTTCAAGGCTCAAACCTTGATCAAATAGAAGATGAATCCCAGAACACTGTGAACTCAGCATTAGTCAGTGAACTGGAGGACCTACTAATAGTTTGACTGTTAACTGTATGTATTCTGGCCAGATTCTTCCAATTATTGTGATGAATGGCATGAGTCACTGAGGTCTGTTCAAGGCTTCCCGGCCGCCTGGGGAGACAGAGCCAAAGGAGCGATCGGCCTGACTACTCGACTGTTTTTACACCATAGTTGCAATGAAAAGTGCAAAAGAAAAGGGCTTCAGACCCCAAATGTGCTCAAAGGTTTTCTTTAAACAGTGAACTAACTATTAGACTGGCTTTGATTTTTTGGGGCGAAATAAAAACGTATTTATATATATGTTATAAATTGAACTTGAACCAAATTTGTTGAAATTAGACTCATTCTTTTGACTTTGTAATGGAGGGATGTTACTGGCATCAGAAGAAATGGTATTTACAGAGCTGTGCGGCATAAAACTAGGATCATTAACAACAAACAGTCATAAATTCCTGGAGATGGGAAGAACGTCACCGGTCAAGAACGTGCAGCACTGTATGTCCATGCGATGGATTTCATGAGAATTTCCTTTTGTAAAATTCTTGGCATTGGTTTCCACATTAATAATACTGTCCTTGTATACAACAGCTCAGGCTCCAGTGAGCCCAAGGTGCTGGAATAGACAATGTCATCATTTGAAATTACACATGCTCAATGCCAAATAATGAGCTACACAACAGGCAATGATGTCTTGAAAACACATGCTCAGAGGCTTAGACAGTTCCATTGGGCTTGAAATGCAACCCGTTGCTGAGCTCCATTGTTTTATTTTATGTGTTTGCTACAGCTGTGTTGACATATTGATAAAGTATTGAAACTTAAACACAGTGGTCTGATCCTCGGTGATCTGCACTCAGGCTTCTAGATGGTGATGTAGTTGACTGGACTTAGCTGAGTTGAAATCATACTCATGTTGCCATCTGGTGGTGCAGTAGAATCATTACGAAACCAGACTGACATTTAGATTTTGGGACACGGAGAGCATGTCCTCTCACAAGAAGAAAAGCAATGAGGAGAATGCATCTTACGATGAGCCTATAGTTCAGTACACGCAAATGACTAGTAGACATTATATATAGAGATTTAAAAAAATGACCCTGATGTAAATGACATCAGATACGACTGTATGATTAGTCCTGGTTAAATACATACACACATGACTGACTAGTACAGCATAGGCATATAGACTATACTAGCATGGTTACATTTTACAAATCTTAAAGGTTTTCGTCATTACATGAATGAGAGAGACCTGCTTCATTACCAAGTCCATTTCCAAAACTGTTTGTAGGGTTAGCGTTAGGGTTATAAAATATAATTTTGTGTTTTTAAGTGTTTTAAAATGTGTTTTTAAGTGGCCCTATTGACAATATAAGTAGTTCTACACGTTTTCGTTTTCTGTATGGTTGTGTCATTTTTCTATTAAATAAATAACGTGTCAATGAAATGTTTAAATAAAACCACTTGAGAGACGAACGTGTTGTCGCGGGATGATGACGTCACCGCAAGGTTCCCGAATAACATGGCTGCTCATGCTAGCGAGCTTGAGATTGCAAAGAAAAACTTAACTGATGCAATTGGTGATAACGTTAAGCAGTGAGTACAATTATGTTTGCATCTGTTGTTTCTTTTGGGACCTTGGTTTTAAACCGTATTTGTCGGTTTGTTGCTAACAGACCATTTATTGAGATTTTAGCTAACTCCACATATAGCATCTTGCTACTTGCTGCTAATTGTTGCAGTTTATCAGCAGTAGCTCGTAGGTGAAGCATATTTTTAAATTGTACCGGGCTTTGTAATGTTTTCCTTAGGTTGGGTATATCCACTCGTTTTTACGTTCTCCGTATCTATAGAATAAACTCTAAATGAGTAGGTTTAACGTTTCGACTTAACGTTAGCTGTAAATACACTCTTAACCCCACTAACTGATGGGTCCCCGATTAACTACGGACTAATATAATCCAATAGCTTTGGCATTAAAACTACCTTTTTAAACGGTGAAAATATCTCAGCATCTGTATGAAAGTGATAAATGTTTGTAGATAAAACCATGGTGGAGTCCTCTCTGGAATTCATTATAATACATTAGTGTTTTACGGTTTAGGCAAACGTGGAGCAAATATCTTACTTGTATTTATTTAATGTGATCTCAAGAAATAATTATGTAAAAAGGCTGTACTGTCTGTCTATAAAGGGAGTAAGTCAGTTATGAAACGTAATCATTGCTGATCATTGTTTTTCTTCATCAGTTACTGGGCAAACCTGAAACTATGGTTCAAACAGAAGATCAGCAAGGAGGAGTTTGACATTGAGGCGCGTCGTCTCTTGGCTCAGGAAAATGGTTAGTGGAACCCAAAGAACCCAAATCATCTTTACTACTAATGTTGCTTGTAAATAAAGCTTCTTATAATTGATTTCCCTGCTCCTTCTTCTACAGTCCATGTTCACAACGATTTCCTTCTGGCCATTCTCACACGCTGCCAGATCATTGTTTCCACACCAGGTGGGATGATTTAAGAACTTTTACAGATATGAAACTGCAGTATTGTGTAGGCTACGTTTCGGGGTTAGACTTGCTGTATAAGCAATCAATTTATTTGCTAATTTGATTAGATTTTACTTGTAGTTCACCAAATATTATTAATTAATATATGTACTGTTTTTGATCTTATATTTATCTGTCCACTAGAGGGAGCAGGCCCGTTACAGTGGCAAGGTAGTTATGTTTCAAAGCCTGGCAAAACAAAAGTGAAGAAAAAATGCTCTTCAAGGCAGAAGTTTGATGTAAGTAGTGTGTAATAAGTTGATTACCTCATATTTTGTAATTGTGTGTAGTCAGTCTCTGGCTGCTTGAACCAGCCCGGATGCAGATTAAATAACTTGACGTTAGTATGTCTTGTTTGTGTTCTTCAGCATCGTTTCCAGCCTCAGAACCCTTTAAATGGTGCCCAGTCATTCAGCCCCCGGGAAGTCGGAGGTGAAGAGGAGGAGGTGCGTCTAAGTGCACATACTCTGCTGCTGCCCACAAAGGGCCAACTGGAGGCCCGTATGATGGTAACAGCCTTTGAGATGGACCTGGATAACATCACAGAAGATGCTGTCAGCACCATGGTCTTTGCTGTTGAGGTGTGTAGGAAAAGACAACTGTACATCTAAGTCCTTTAAACTGCAAATTATTTTTTTGTAAGTGACAAATGCACATATCTTCACTTAGGATGCGTGACAGCTGTGTTTACACAGGGCACTGAGTAAATCTTTTCAGTCGTACTCTTTTATTTATTTCAGCACCACTTGAAAGATATCCTGACTGCTGTAATCACACGGAGGAAGGCGTATCGGTTACGGGACGGTCATTTCCCTTATGCCTTTGGCAGTGATATCACGCCACAGCCTTATCTGAAAAACAGCCTTGCAGCTTATCACAGCATTACTGAATGGTAATTATTAGCTTTTACTGTCTGATGTGGTTTACAGGATCGCTCTATTATCAATTGTCATATTTTTTTTCATTCAACTGATAATTATATTTTCTTTCTTTTAGCCCCCCTCCAAGTGCTTCTCTTCCTGCTGGCCCACCACCCCAAGTGTCACCTGATGACGCTGAGCAACAAGCTGTTCACTTACTGGCATGTTCTGCTGACAGTCTTCCTGCACCCCTACCACCGATTAATATGTTTGATCTCCTAGAAGCTTTACAGGTAATAAAATAACTTTGATGTGACACACGGTCATGAAAAATGCTTTGACCTTTGTAACTTCAGCTTTATATATTTGTGTATATAATTTTGAACCTTTCTTGACCTGCTTTGATATAGGTTCATCATGGAGTAATGCCTTCTCACACTATGTATGCCCTAAACATGGAGCGCATTTTGTCACGACTCTGGCACCCCAGTCATGAAGAACTTGAACAGGATCACGTGCACCGGCAGCGTCTCGCTGCAAAGGAGGGTGTGCTCGTCAGCTGAGATCCTCTGACACAGGACTGCATGTGCCTGTTGTATACAATTGGGAAGAAAACACAAGAAGCAGTCTCCAAAAAATGGATGGCGAAGAGTGTCCAAAAACATAACACCTGAGACTTGATATTACACTCATGTGGAGGATGAGTGGAACTAGATGAAACAGACCCCCTTGGACAAAGAGTGGCTTCAGCTAGGTGCAATAGATAAGTCTAAGTAGATAGGTAAGCATAAATTCTGAGAAGAGATCCAATCTGGATGTGAGAACCCCTGTGTGTGTGTGTGTGTGTGTGTGTGTGTGTGTGTGTGTGTGTGTGTGTGAAGCCTTTAAAGTCTGGCAGGTGCAATTCCCACTGTTCATGCCCCACAAGAACACGTTTAGAATGTGTCAGTTGTGTTCCTAATATTGTTTAATGGACTCTCAGAAGACTTGAATAGTTGTCTGCTTTGTTTGTGTGCAGGATGTAGTTCAGGTCAAAAAGTATATAAATTTTTTTTCTTTTTTTTTTTTACATAAGGCTTGTTTGTAATTTATACTAGTAATTCAGAGAATAAATATTTTTTTAAATGCATCTTTCACATAAAACTTTTTCCCCTGTGCTCCTGCACATTCCCACAGACTGTAAACAGATCTGCCTTTGCTTGATAGATTTCTTTGAGGAGTCACCAGCTGTAGTGGGAGGACAGTGATTCACACACACGCAGCCGTCTCCATGCGCAGTCAGGACCTCTTGCCTTATTTGGCTGCCTCCAGCTGACTTCCGACACATCGCTGCCCAATGGGAGGTCGCATAGGTTCACTAAGCATTACGAGCGCCTCTCACTGCACTGGTGACTCACTAGCCCGTCTGCCCCAGTTCCTTCAACAACAAATGACTATTTAATTACCTGTTTGTATTAAGACCCTGCTACTGATTTCACAGTCGCATATTTATCGTGTCCAACATTTTATTTCATAATATTTACAGTTCAAGTGCTCAAAATACAGCGTACAAACATTATTACAAAGTGTAATTGTAGGTCTAACATTAGTTATACCTATATCACAATATTGTATGAACATAAGCGTTAAGAAAGTAAGGCAGGTTTTGTCAGTAAACGCAACACACACCTATAAGAGTCCTTAGGTGTGAAACTTTTCTTGTTAGTGTTACTCTGTACATGTAGTTGCTGGTGGGTCAGTGCTTAACTCGAGTCCATTTACCTGATAGGAGATTTGCTTGGCAAGTCTGGTTCACTGTGTTTCTGTCCATTTGAAATTTGATCCCACAAAGGCTCTGACAGACATGTCAGGATGGAAGACTGTGGGTCATAAACAACCGAGCTCATGACAAAGGTTAGACCCTTCCCCTATTACCATAGTTTAGCTGAATACAAATTTAGATTTTGCAGGATGGAAAATAAAAACAAGACAAAATTGCCAAAAAAGCACGTGTAACAAGTTACACCAGGGGTTTGTAGAGCAAATGTTCCCTCTGAGCTGCATAGGTTTGGTGGCCTCTGCTTTAATACATCATACTAGTATCCTGTCAGTCATCACCAGCCTGAGCGGTTTATTTGGTGGAAAAACTGAAAAAAAAAAAAACGCACTCAAGGCTGAACATGCCACTTTAAGCTGCATTTGGTCCCCAAGAAGTGTCCCTTGGTTCTTTTCCCCTGGCAGTCTAGTAGGCCTGGAGCTGCTGCGTCAAAATGAGCTGGCACCCGCTGTTAACGTGGTCCATGACCTTTTGCTTGAGTAGAGCCAGCTCGTCCCGTAGGACGTTAGCGGAGGAAACCAACTCCGTGTTTTGGCTCTTCAGGTTTTTGACTCTGTCCTCCAGCCGTGAGATCCTCTCCAGCTTCCTTTTCCGGCATTTAGATGCAGCCACACGGTTCCTCATGCGCTTCCTCTCCGCTTTAATGCGCTCCTGCGACTCCATATCGATGGGGGACAGCGGCGGGGTATCGCCGGACATCTCGGGCACGGTTTGCGGCTCCTCTTTGAGCGAGTGTAGCCGCGAGTGCCGCGCTGCCGCCAGCTGGTGGTCCATGCGGTTGTGGGACGGCTGCGGGGGGCCTGGGTAACTTGCAGCTGGGTGCCTCTCGCTGGCAGGTGCAGAGCCCACGGCCCGGTTGAAACTGCCTAGGTTCGTGTACTCCGGGGGATCTGTGGACACCGTGCAGCTGTAGGGGATCCCGCCGCTCTCAGACGCAGCAGACCCCGGGGCCATGCTGCTCGTCGTGCCGCTGTGCGCGTCAGGGTGGACGGGTGGTATCTGCTGCTGGTAGTGGAGCTCAGCCAGAGCCCGCACAAAGCCTTCGGCAAAGCCTTCCTGCTCGTCGGTGATGTTCTTGGGACAGACGAACTGGGTCGGGGTGGGAGTCGTCAGTCCGCTGCAGGACTGGATGATCAGTCTCTCCAGTTCAGGCGAGGCCAGCTTCAGTAACCCGACATCGGGGGACGTCAGGATGTCCAGGGCCTTGGCGCCCAGCTGCGGCTTGAATGTTTTCGGGTCGTTTAGATTTAGGGTCATGGTCTGTTTGAGGGTTTTAGGGTTGAATCCACATATGGCCGCCCCGTCATGCTGCGAGTTGGAGCCGTTCACGGCTTCGTCGTAGAAAGTCGCTTCCATGTTCCTGGACATAAAGTTTGTATGGCCGTGAGGGAGGTCTCCTCTCCGTTATTTAAAGTCCAAACTCGTCTGTTTACATATATCCAGCGACTCCCTCTCTCAACTGTCTTGTGACAGAGGCCGCGTATTGTTGAAGTTTAACTCACTTGACAACTTTGTGTCCTGACAAAACTTTTCTCTAGTGAGCCGCTCCGATTATCAACAAAACGTCGTTGCAGCGCCGCCGAAACTTACTTTACACGTCGAGTGTCCCGTGTTGAAGGCTCCCGTCCCAAAAACTACAAACACCGCCTGAATAGGGATAATACTTTCTATCACTTCCAACGTGGAGACGAACTTTATCCACCTCTAAGCTGCAGCGCCACAGAAAATAACAATGATGTCATTTCTACGGCATGTGATTGGGTAAAGACGCTTTGGTGGGCGGGGTAAGACTAATGACATGCAAGTTGCTCTGACAACTAGCCATTTCCCCGCCCATCCGCGCGATGGTTTATGGGATTAGGTAATGCAAAGAGAGGAGCAATGTACTCTGGGATTACGTAGTGTTTTTGAATATTTAGTTACCCGCTCAATTATTAGTTACCCATCTTACAATGAGCGTCGCTCCACATAGTTGGAGTAGCTCCTTACTGCCAATTGGTGTTTCAATAATCCGTTTTTCCCGCACATATTAGTGGAAAACAGTTTTTGATTAGACACGCGTTACCCTCAAAACATCGATTCTCGCAGATTAAACGGACAAGAGCGAGGTGTCGTGAGATTTTATTATGAAAATATGAAATAAGTTTCATAGACCAAATGTAGTTATAGTTGTGGTCCTGGCAGCTGCTAAAGCAAACCCGTTTTGATGGAGGTAGATAGTAGTAGGTAGTTAGAGAGTCAAGTTTTTGATAGTGATTGTGTCATACTGTAATTTCTGTGAAGGTTTCTTTATTGCTTATATTGTACAACAGTGGTAACAATTCCTTGGTCTCTTTTTTGCATCCATCCATATGTATCATGATTTCAAAAATACTATTACAGTCATTATGTTAAATTAATCATATTAAATTTGCTGGCCTGACTCCTTAAGTCCTCACATATAAATGTGAAGCTGCACTGACTGAATTCGCTGCACAGCTGCGGTGTGGTCTGTCTGGCCTCCGCCATTGTATTATTCAACATGTTCTCCTCAAGGCAACTATAAATAAGTTAACAGCTCCAGACAGCCTGGGAGAACCAGAGCTGCCTGAGGTCAACTCTCTTGAGATGACACGCTGTCCTCACAACACAGTCGAGCAACACCCATTTGGAAGCATTTGACACCCTGAAGAAGAAACCCAGCTCTGGAATGCTTTGAAAGCTTCTGTGTCTTATAACATGGCGGTACTGAAGGCACACACGGACTCAGCTTTCTTTCCTCCATCCTCCTAACATAGCAGAGCCAGCTTCTAGTGTAACAACAACTAAGTCTAGCACTTGACTCTCTGTGTCTGAACATACACCTGTGTTAAGACCCACCACAGAGTATTTTTCTATCAAACTACTGCTGTGCCCCGGCCATGCTTCCTGTTTCCCTGTCCGCTTTTCCGCACTGCTGGCCTGACCAGGTCGCCTTCAGATAACAGCACTTTCCTCCTCCCTGCGCGGTCCAGCTGTTTCCACTGCATGCAGCTTTCTAATCAGGAGCTGGTGCTGCCTGCCTCCCAGTGGGCCTGCTTTTGTTGTGCAGAGGCGGGACAGTCCAAGTTCCATGGAAACACCCATATGGAGAGCAAAATATGGACAAACACTATATATTAATGTGTTGATGTGTCAACAGGCTAAAAGTTTTGATTGCCTTCAGGCATGGTCCAGAGGGATACACACACACTGAGCGGCGAGTTAGACAGATGAGATTTCAAACACTGTCCTTCCAGTGTTTGTTGAAGACCATCTGTTTCTTCCTGTCCTGCTGTTGAGTTTTTGTCTGAACTCTATCTCTGCTGATCATTTCTGGTCCAAACACGCTGATCACAGCCAGCAGCGCTTCCTTTAGACAGCTGTTTGTCTTCTCTAAAACACAACACAATGGTGCAGTGGAATGAGGGGTAGAAAGTTTAACATGCTGGTGGTTTTGATTACATCGTGCAATCTTATAATAAAGGTTAGGATGTAAAAGACCTGTTTATTAGACCATTAACACGTCACACACACAGTACACTGGATCTTCGCGTATCCATGCTAGAATCATATTTTTTAATTTTAGAAATACACGAATATAACAAGTGTAAGGATGAATGGCAAGTAAAAGACAACGCACTCATTCTACTGAGTTGTTTCGTGTAGCGACATTAGACTTTGTCCAGGAGAGAAAAACGCGACCTGGCCTGTTTTGGCCGCTGCTGCTTTCCGTCCCACCCCCCGTCCGCGGCTCAAAGTACAACGTGTAGTAGCTGGAATAAAATTTGTTCAGCGGGTAAGTTCGGTTCTAGTCGAGGCACGGCGGCCATCTGTACGGAATAATATCGACGTTCGTTTAATTATGCAGTGTTCAGGCCATTAGCAGGTCGTCGTCAGTGTAGCGTCAGGGGTGGACGACTCAAGTGTGCGAAAAGATTCCCACGCTGATTTTCATCTGCTGTGAAACAGCAGATTAAGTGTTGACACTGTCTGTGCACCCTGGTCAGCAATCAGCCCCCGGGTCTCTGCTCTACATCCAGGTCCTCATGGCTCAGCTCTATTACGTGGGAGTGGATGTTGGCACGGCCAGTGTGCGGGCTGCGCTGGTGACCAGGGAGGGCCTGCTGAGGAGCACGGCCCAGGAGCCCATCAGCATCTGGGAGCCCCAGCCTGACCACTATGTCCAGTCCTCCACTGAGATCTGGGAGAAATGCTGCACAGTTGTGAAGGTACAGCAGCTGGGTTGTCACACGAATGGCCACGTGTGCTAAATGTATTCATTTACCTTTATTTATAAATAAACAGTTAAAGAAGAGAGAAAATCAGACTTTCTGTGGAGTATTCACCCTCTGATATGCATTTACACAATTCCAGTCAATATATGTCGAGCTGTGGTGCAGTGTCAGCACACACACATCTTACACTCATCACACTGAAAGCACAGGATTCTGTGTTTGTTTCAGAAAGTTACACAAGATGTGAAGAGGGATGAGGTTCGGGGGGTTGGCTTTGATGCTACCTGCTCTTTAGTGGTTTTGGACCAGAACTTCCATCCTGTCCCCGTCAGTCAGGACGGTAAGTGAATTACCGGACAAAGCAAAGCATTGTTTACATACATCTTGTGCTCGTTAGGTGTGACATGACATGTTTAAATGTCGTTATATGCAAGATATTAGTAGAATCTGTTTTGTTGACCATTGTTGGCGACTCCAGCTGATTCTTCATATGGCTCTCTTCTCTAGGTGACAGACAAAGGA
Organism: Macropodus opercularis; assembly: GCA_030770545.1. Classification (NCBI taxonomy): domain Eukaryota; kingdom Metazoa; phylum Chordata; class Actinopteri; order Anabantiformes; family Osphronemidae; genus Macropodus; species Macropodus opercularis. Next base: position 7,895,555 of record CM061105.1, read on the forward strand.
ACGTGGTGATGTGGATGGACCACCGAGCTGCAGAACAGGCTGCTCGTATAACCAACGCCGGCCACAAGGTCCTGAGCAGGGTGGGAGGGGTCATGTCACCAGAGATGCAGCCGCCTAAGCTGCTTTGGCTCAAAGAGGTGAGGGGTGAGCAGGGTCACCACCCGCTGATCTGTGTGTACTGGGAGGTCAGCATGTGCCAGGTGTTGTTTTAGCCTCACTTTGTTTTATACTTGTGAGACACATTCCTCATACATGCTCTGGAAAAGGGCTTCATGGTCCAGGTCTGACCAGTCAGCGCATGTTGTTGTTATTACTCACTAATCAGAGGTTTTATTATCACACTTCCTTCTCGCCCATTCATCAGAATCTAAAAGAGGACTGCTGGACCAAAGCTGCGCACTTTTTTGACCTGCCTGACTTTCTGTCTTGGAAAGCAACAGGCTGTTTAACAAGGTGAGCTTTGCTGGATACTGTTATCATATGTGTGGTAGATTATGTAACTTTCTATGTTTCATTTACTAATTTATAATGATTGTGTAATATGTGTCTCGTAAAATATCAAAATGTGAGATAAGAAAGGTTCAGTGTCCTTGTTAATCAGTTTCTGTGTTGTCCTGTTGAAACACAAGGAACTGATTTAACTAATAATTAAACATGTTTAAATTTAACATGTAATAATATGTATGAAGCATATTTTGAGGCATGCTAACGAGCTGGTTGGTCCCATAGATCTTTGTGCACCCTGGTGTGTAAATGGACATATTGTCCTCCAGAAGGATGGGACCCCAGTTTCTGGACTAGCATTGGTCTGGAGGATCTCCTAGAAAACAACTTCTCTAAAATAGGTTAGAGAACACATTTTTATACAGTCTAAAGTGTCACCAGTTATCACAACGCCAAAACTACTTGCGAAAAAGTTCCTCTATCACTGTTGAAGCTGTGTTGTTCTCTGTGATGCAGGCAGCGTCACGTGTCCCCCAGGGAGCCCGATGGGAGATGGCCTCACTCAGGAGGCAGCAGCAGATCTGGGTTTGAACCCAGGAACTGCTGTTGGTGCTTCACTTATAGATGCCCATGCTGGAGGCTTGGGTACAGTGTCACAGTCAATCACAACATCTGAAATATACACAAAAGGAACTGTTGTCATGAACAATCCACTGTGTTTGTGTCTATACATGTGATGCAGTAGAGCAGCAGTAGATTCAGGAACCTAGACCATCTTTACCATCTGGTTAAGATTTCTTCACATTAAACTACAGGTGAACTCTGGCCCCTGACCTCTGGCTGTGACCTCTGCCAATCACACATTGTTGTATCAGTCAGAGGTTAAGGGGATCTGCAATTTTGTTTAGTAGTTGTACATGTCACAGTGATATACTACCCAACCCCCCACGCAGCCCCTGAACATTGATGAACCCGCCACTGCAAACTCAAACCAGCTTGGTAAACATTATTCCAGCAGTTAGTGTCACTGCTGAATCCAGGAACTCACCTCAGAAGGGCTTCAAACATTTTGATCTACAGACCAGCGTGCTGTGTTCCCTATAGAGTTCTAACAGGAGCTTTGTCATTTACAGTAGGTAATAAAAACAATAACAACACACAGTCTGCAGGGAAAGTGTTCAGATGTGGACTATGATAAGAATATGATTAACATGACATATGACATCATTGCAGGTGTGATAGGTGCTGATGTAAAAGGCTTTCACTTGCCTTGTGAGGACCAGCCAATCACTGCACGTATGGCCATGATCTGTGGGACGTCAACCTGTCACATGGCAGTAAGCGATTTAAGGCTACATTTCAGCAGCTGAGTGAACTTTAAACTTAGCAGCAGCATTTTCTGTTATTCATTCTCCGTACTATGTTATATTATGCTAATATGGATTCGTATAAACATAAGCTGCCTTTCTTGCTACATACTTTTGTGATAATATCACTACCTGACTAATAAAGCACCTCCTATAATTAATCATAGATCTGCATTCTGTATATCTTATCAGAGACTATTTTTAGGGCGTGCAGCTCAACTAATACTGATATGCACGTCCTCGATCTATTAAAGATAGTGTGATACATTATATTTACTGCAATGCTAATGACTAGTCAGCGGTTAATGTTCCCTCTGCTTGTTCATGTTCACATGTATTCAGTGAATTTGTCAAGTCTGAACAATCCGTTGGTTTGACAAACTGTTAAGTCCAACATTAACATTTCCACTGTTATGTGCGTCAGATCAGTGAGCAGCCTCTGTTTGTGCCAGGAGTGTGGGGACCCTACCTGTCTGCCATGGTGCCCGACATGTGGCTCAATGAGGGCGGACAGAGCGCCACTGGAAAACTGGTCAGTCAAACCTCGCACGCCTTTAAGAGGTGCTGATGAATGTCAAACAGTTCAAACCAGATAAATGCAAGCAAACATGAACACAGCTCAACACCGATGAGAGCAAAGCTAAGCTCCAGGTGGAAGGACTTGCTTGAATTGTACTTGAGCACAGGTGGCTTTTGTCATCGAGATCATGGTTGAGCATTAGCTAAAGAAATGAATCCATATGTGATCAAACGTGGCCTCTGTTCCATTCTCCTCTCCTTCAGATTGACCACATGGTGAAGGGCCACGCTGCCTACACCCAGCTGCAGGAACAGGCACAGCAGAGGTCAGCTGATGACGTTTACTATGGTCCATCCTTAAAAAACAATAAAATAATTCTGTTTAAAAGTCAGTAAGGTTATGTTTACTGTACAGCTTGACTATTTGTGCTGTCGTTAGGCAATGATAGTAATACGCATTGTTTCTCTTTGACTTTTTGTTTTCCCAGGTTTGCTTTTACAGGTGAGAACATCTACAGTTACCTGAACAGCCACCTGAGTGCCTCGGCTGACTCCTGCTCTGCTGTCGACCTGCTAGCGTCCGGTCTTCACGTGTGGCCGGACTTCCACGGGAACAGATCGCCCCTGGCTGATCCCACGTTGAAGGGCATGGTGAGGAGACAGAACTGAAGGCTTGACACGACTTCCAAAATGTCCAGGAAGCAGGAAACCAGAGAGCTAAATGCTGGTGAACACTGTCTCATCTAAATGGCTGACAACTTACGATACCAGACGCTTAGTGTCACCTTTAAATTCACTGATCATTTGCTGGTGCATACGCTCAACTTGGTGTTGAGCCATTTCTGTTTCTGCAGGTGATCGGACTGTCACTCTCTCAAACCTTGGATGATCTGGCACTGCTCTATTTAGCCACCATACAAGGGCTTGCTGTGAGTCTGTTTCATATTGTCATTTGACTTCCTCTGGGCCTCGCTCTGACATCCTGTTACATTTCAGTGCATATGAAGGCTTGTAGGCTTATGCATACCATAATTTCCGCTGTGTCACCTTCTATGGTTTTAGCTTGGTACACTGCATATTCTGGAGGCCATGAAAAAAGGAGGGCATGACATCAGAACCCTCTTCCTGTGTGGAGGCTTGAGCAAAAACCCCCTTTTTGTACAGATTCATGCCAATGCTACAGGTATAGAATATATATATATATATGTGTATATATATATATATATATATATATATACACACAGTACCGTGCAAAAGTTTTAGGCAGGTGTGAAAAAATGCTGTAAACAAAGAATGCTTTCAAAAATTTAAGATTTTTCTTTTGTTTGCATGTTGTAAATTGACTAAATCAAACCATCATTATTTATATTTCTGAAACCATTCTTTGTTTACAGCATTTTTTCACACCTGCCTAAAACTTTTGCACAGTACTGTACATGTATATATACAAGATATGCTGGTCTACAAAAATGTCCATGAATGCAACACTTCAGTTTTGGTAAATCTCCAGTGTTTATTATCACTTTCAGGTTTGCCTGTAGTCCTGCCAGACCAGATGGAGGCTGTGTTAATAGGAGCAGCATGCCTGGGCGCATGTGCATCACTAGACTACAGCTCGATACAGGTACTGTGACACACAGCAGTAATGTAACAATAGATGTTTCTGATGTTTATTCTGGCCAGCTTTTGTATAATTTAAAAAATATTCCCATCTCACCGATGGTAACCTGAAATCTGAATTGTTTTAATTGTAAATGACAACCTCTCTACTTCTGGATCCAAAACATTTTTACTGCAGCTGCACAGCTTCTCATGACTGTAAAGCTCCACTTTTTGTAGCATGGATGTTCTCTTAAAAAATTTAAATCCCAGTCCGAGTGCAAAAAACCCAGATGACATCATCTGTCTTTAGTTTTGTGTTTTTTTTAAGCACACTCTAGAGCCAAGCAAGACATGGTGGTGTTTAAATGGGCCAGGCAGTACTTAGTACTTTTAAAGCAAACTTCAAGGTGAAACAGATGGAGTCCTCTTTTCAAACGTGTTTATTTGGGGATATTTTTAGAAGGTCTGCTGTTTTGTATCTCACTAAAAAGCAAACCGTTAAAAGTCAAACCAAGTGCTAGAGCAGAGCTACAGTCAGTGACTCGCTGCCTCTATCTGCTGGCTCAAACTGAATCTCGCAGCAGAGGGAAAATGGCTCTGCCTACTGTGGACTCAACTTTTACCAGGTCAGCCTAGTTTCTCCGTTCCATAGGAAGAGAATGAGAAGCCTTTAAGCCAGATATACTAAAAATAAGATGATATTGTTTGGATTAGTCTGCACCTGTCAACCCATTTTCAGCCCTAACTGCAGCAGGCAGTTTTTAGATCTGATCCCCTGAGCTGCACACAGTCAAATAGCTGTATTTTGTAGGTTTAGACATTAGACAGCAGGCCTTGTACTGCATTAGTCATGAAGTCCTCCCAACGCAGCCGCAGCAGTTGGCTTGCTCTCGCACTGTAACTGGGTCACGGCTGCTCTGAACGTGAACATGCGTAACATGCTTTACTGAATCATCGTTCTTTTAGGAAGCCATGGAGAAAATGGCTAAAGTGGGGAAAGTTGTTCAACCTGATCGTGAACTCCAGAGGTGAGACGCAAAGATAAAAAAAAAGTAATAAATCAGCAGTTGTTGGTAAAAAGATCTTTTTAATACCTGACATCACAGGATGATGAACTATGTTTAACGTTCATCTGTACTTTCATTTAATTCTGGTATTTATTTAATGTCTTAAATATGCTTGTTTGCAAGTTTTTTACATTTAATTTCTAATCTTAATCATACAAAATGAAACAGATGTAGGTTGACTCAGTATTTTGCATTTCTTTCATGTTAAACCCCAGCATGTTACACAAATAAGTACCTTTCTTTGAGCCAAAGCCAGAAGACTGAATTAAAGCATTGTCTATGGTATTATTTTAGCTTCTATGAGAGAAAGTACAAAGTGTTCCTGCGACTTTCCGCCCACCAGAGGGAGTACCGAGCCATCATGAACCAGAGATGACACTCTGTCATGTGTACCGGAAACAAGGACGTCTTAAACCAGCTGATTTAGTTTAAATCAACAATGTTCCAATAAATAAAACCAACTTTCTGAGATTACATGTCTCTGACCGAGGCTGTGACCAGCAGCAGTGGACGTTAAACCACCTGACAGCAGATACTACCTCGACAAACCGCAGAGCTCTTTGTTATTGTTTAGTTTATTCAGTGCTGCAGCTCGGACCCTAACAAAGACGACAGAGGAGACAAATGTGGGACATCAGCGGATTTAAGGGGTTTGACTTAGTAGTGACTGTCAGCATCACCTTAAGTCAAACATCACCAAATGATGTATGTAATGATGATATGTAATCTTAATAAATTTAAATGACAGAATGACGTTCATGCCCTTCACAGCCGCCCTAATCTAACCTGTTTGGACACATCGTTTAGTGTCCTTCAACTCAATAGTGCCTCTAGCTTACTCTCACTTTTTTTCCGACATCTCGTCCTTTATTCTCTCCTTGCTTCCCCTTCCTGTTTCCTCCCGTGTGCTGGTCGCTTGTCGCCAGCGGGTCCCAGGATCAGGAGTTGATAAGCTCCTCGGTGCTGGTGTCGACCCACTGAGAAGGGAACACCAAATCCTACACAGCTGAGTTAACACAACTTGCTTATGATGAGACCAGGGAGGAGAGATGCTGTCCGAAGCTAAGAAACTGCGAATCGGACTTAAAGGTGTCCAGTGTTGCGCAAATGCAACCACGGTGCTTTTATTGTATGTATGTATGTATGTATAGCAGGAACTAAACCAAGTGGTTTATTTTGGTAGAACGTCATCCTGCAACCCTTACATTTACTATGCAAATTGTGCTTGTACAGGAAATGAATTTAAATACTATACAGTGTTACAGCTGTAAAATATATCTCATTGCTTCTTTTGTCAGGCTGAGACCCTGGTCAGTCTTGTTCTGATGGCTGGTGGGTGTAGCGCAAGTACTTTTTGCCAGAGGGGAGGTCTTTGCTGTAGACTCCACATGGGAACAAAGAGGCAGCTTCCTCCTCAGTCATGCAGGGAGGAACCATCACACAGTCTCCAGGCTGGAGGAAGATGCACGCAGAAGAAGCTCGTCAGTTCTTGTATCTTTTTATCTGTGCAGCCAGTGATCACTCTGCACAGATGTGACATGCTGTACCTTCCAGTCTGCAGGCGTGGCCACTTTCCTTCCTGCTGTCAGCTGAAGTGAGTCCACCACTCGCAAGATCTCATCAAAGTTGCGTCCGGTGGTGGCGGGGTAGAGGAGAGACAGCTTCAACCTTTTGTCTGGGCCGATGATAAACACCTTCACCAAAAATGAGAATGAGACGGAGAGGGGTTAAACCTTTTTCTCTGCATGGATGAAGCTGGACAGAACAAAGTTTAGGAGGCCAGTAAAATGAATGAATGTAGCAGCACAGAGGTTCTTACACAGCGAGCAGTGAGTGGCAGGCCGTCTTTGTCCTTCTCGTCCGGGTCCAGCATGCCCAGAGCGACCGCCAGCTCCCGCCGACTGTCCGCTATGATGGGGTAGGGCAGCGAGCGGCCGGCAGGATTCTCGTAGTTATACGCCAGGATGTCCTGGTTAGTCCAGACACAGAAGAGCTCAGTCTGTTGTTTAAATGTTGGATATGAACATAAAACAACTAAAAAGGAAAAAGTTGAAGTACTGCCAAGGTGAAGCCAGATATGATTATATACTATTTTAGCCAATTTTCCCCTTTTCAGTTTTAAGATGTTTGAGTGTGTTTCTTTAAACAGTCACAGGACCTGCTCAGGGCACCCATCACTGTTCTGTGTGCTAATCTAGTTGTGGTTTCAGTGCCGTAGCTACTGTGTCATACTATGGTCCAGCCGTGATGATCCTCCAGTGAGTCGATGGACATGGCGATCATTTTCACATTGCGTTTACTGAACTCGCTGCACAGTCTGGCCGCTCGTCCCAGCTCGGTGGTGCACACAGGGGTGTAGTCTCTGGGGTGGGAGAACAGGATTCCCCAGCTGGAGTAAAAACACAGACCAGTCAGGCTCTGCCAGGTGTGTGCGTGTCATTGTCACATCTTCTGAGTTTCCACAATCAGGTCTCATTGTGGCTCAATTTCCGTTCAACAGCCTGCTTATTGTCGAGGTTGCTTATTGTAAGATTACACAATAGGAAGGAAGATAAACTAGGTGAGTCCAAACTGGCTTATGTTACTAAAACGATGTTTTACAGACATGTGCACCTCGAGTATGGAGATGTTTTAGCTTTGACCTCTGCCCTGTTCATTTTACTGATGCTTTTAATTAGGATGACAATCAGAAAAGGATAAACGACGGTAGATACAGCTTCATATTTGAATGTAATAGATGCTATTCATCACAGGCAAAGGTCAAAAGCAGAAGTCACAGAGCATTTACAGGAACTGGACGCAAGTCTTGAAATTCTCCTTTTTTTCTTAATTGAATTATCGATTAATCAAAAATGAGCATCAAATAAAAGTCATAAACCAGCTGCATACTCACGAGTCGCCGAGGAATTCGTGAAACCTGATTTTGCCGATGGTGGTCTCCGCATCAAAATCAGGGAACAAATCTCCGAGCAGCAGTCCCGGCATATTCACAGCGAGCGTCTGTTCAGCAGCAGCTCTGGTGCCAGAGAACTAAAGAAAAGTCAAGCGGAAATGTTCCTCTGAACAGGCTTCCGCGAAAAGCCCACATCTGCCGTCCGCTGTGTGAGACTCAGCACAGGCCTCTCTCACGGTGATGAAATCGGATGGAACTCGGATTTGCCGACATCAGTAGGTGACATTTGTTAGGTATGTTTGTACAACCTCTCCACCAGGGAACCATTGCTTTGTTGACACCGAGAACAATTATACAAGTGTTTCATTTGCATCTTTTATTTTATTTTTTTTTTAAATAAGCCGTTGTGTAGATGCGCATGGATTTTAATAGGTAGAAAAAAAATAACCACGTGACGAAAGCAAGTCCAGTTAACACTTTAACCCCAGAGCTGCACCTCGGCAGACTGGTCTGGGTCTAAGCAGAAGGATTATCGTGCTGACTGGCCATGGGTGGTCCATAAAGAAGGGCGGATTGATAACCAAGGACATTTTGTCAAACGAAAATGTCTTCGCCAGCGTCCAGACGGAATAGTGGCCGTGGGCTTGCGGGTCCAACTCGAGCACCATCTGAGTGCCATGTCCGCCGCCGGAGCTCCAGCTGTTCTTACTTCTCGCCTGGCGCGCAAAGTGAAGACGTCTCCGTCAGTCTGAGTCAGCCGATATTCACCATAACGCTCAGGCTTTTGCTGGCGATAGATCTGTGGCTGTCCAAGCAGCTCAGAGTGTGCGCCTGTGAAAAGTCCCCATGGGGCAGCATACGGCCTTTGGTGCGCTTGGTGGAGTTCTCTGGCCATGTCATCCCGTGGCTGCTCGGCGCTGTGTACGAGCTGCTGCGTGGAGAGACAGCAGCCGAGCAGGAGATCATGCTGAATGTTGCCCTCGGTAAGAGAGTGTGTCCCGTGTTCTGAATTTTGATTTATGAATGATTGGAGACATTTAGATAAGCCGTCAGTTTAGCCTATAACAAAACGTCCAACATTCGAGTTGACTGAGATGCCAGCTTTCCTGTATTGGAGCCCTATATGTAACTATACTACACATTATAAATGACCATATCAACCTGTTTTCCTTTAGTTTATTACTATTACTCACGTCTAACCCAGTGCGTAATTACGCACACCCGTGCCATTGTTTCTAGCATTCACCAGCTTTGTAGACTTTTAAGCAGCGTAGTCATTAAGCTGCAGGCACGTGCGGCTCTTCGTTATCTTGTGTAGATCACATCTGTTGATGAGCGGATTTTGCTTTATAAATTCGTGTGGTTAATTAGCAGAGCTGCGTTCTTAGTGCAACCAGCTCCTGCATTGAAAGCTGCTGGGTGAGTTCACTGTGCTGAAATTTTAGTTCTTGCCCATATTGTTGGATTTATTGCCCTCGCTTTGTACTAAATCTGTTCTTTACACAGAAAACTGCATACACACACTGAGTATAAGAAAAAAACAATACACTACAGTTTTGAATATGTGTGACCAACAGATGTAGGTTGCAAAGAAACGACAGAGATTTGAAAAGCAGTTGCAGAGGGAAACGTGAAAAAGTGAAAAAAGAAAATCTGAACCCACTGTTCTCCTCTCTATCACTTCTCTCACAGCTCTGTTGTTGGATCTCATCTTGGTCAGAGTTGTAAAGACTCTGGTCAGACGTCGTAGCCCTACTCAGAGCCGCTCGGACATCCTCTCCACCTTCTTTATGGAGCGCTTCTCGTTCCCTTCAGGCCATGCTACACGGGCGGCCATGTGTGCCCGCTTCCTCCTGGCCCAGCTGGTGGACACAGCCTCCATGCGGGTCCTGGTGCTAGGATGGGCTGCTCTGGTGAGCCTTTCACAGCTGCTCCTTGCCAGAAACTATGTGACAGACGTTGGCTTTGGCTTGGCTATGGGCTACTGCCAATACAGCCTGGTGGAAAGGCTGTGGCTAACCTGGGACAGCCTGCAGGACCTACTGTTCATGCAGCTGCGAGAGATGCTCACTAACACGTGTGGTGGACTCTGGATGCCAGATTGGAAACAATGAGTTTGGTGAAACTGGCTGGATGAGGCTGCGTGGGGAAAACATGTAGCATTAGTGTGTGTGTGTGTGTGTGTGTGTAATGCATAAATTCAGGTAGTTTTGTTGGTTTGCTTTTAAAAAGTGAGTTAGTAACATACCACTTGTAGTGACCTAACCACAAAGCTAAAGATAAACAACTAAACATACATATAATTAATATACTACATAAACAAAACAGTCAAAGTTCAACCTGTCACAGTGTTGATATAGTTGTGTGTCTTACTCACACAACTGGGTTTCACCGTCAGCTATAATTAAAAGGATCTTGGTGCCCTGTTTCCAGGTAAAGTGAGCATTTCTCAGTACGTGGTGGCCCAGTGTCTCATGAGGGGCATGTGGTTTGTATGGCACTGTAACAACACACGGTGGGTTTCCTGTATTTATGTGATCGTGGGAAGGGGAGAGGTCAACTCACACTCACAGAAGTTTCCACCAGCTGCAGGCGAGTCTCCTCTTGTCATACATCCCATCTCCTTTTACACTGTGCTGCCCCCATTTTAACATACTGCTGGGATTTTCCAAATTAAACAACTAAAACAGTCAGTCTATATGTCTTTTGATTTAAAGTGTAAAGAAGCTAGAGAACTGACGCGACCTTTAATGTTGCTGGAGCAGAACTGTGTCAGAATAAAATCTCTCTACTAGACTGTGAAGGTGTGCAGATGCCGTCATTTGTCCACAGAGGGCAGTGCGTAATAATAGAACTGCAAATGGCAACGCACAGACCGAAGCGGGTTTATTCTGATCACAGGGAGCCACATGCTCACTGACACATAGCTGGCATAACTTCAACCTAAAGGATTGAACATATTTTCACCCTTTGTGTTGTTTATTTTTTTACAACACATCATCAATAAAGACAAACAGAACAGAGTGATACAGTATCGATTTTTAATTCATATTTACATACGAAGAACAATTTCAATGACAGTGATGGTAATTAACAGATAAAGGTGTTTTTTTACAATTTTAAACAGTTTGTGCTAATACATTTTTAGTTCTATAACTACATTAATTCACATTATGAATACTTTTGTATGTCATGTACATCTTATTTACAAAGAATTATTTTAATGATGTAATAATTTTGCTAAAGCTTTGTAAACAGCAGCCTGCAGTGTGTCTGCGTCCTCCTCAGCGGCGGCCGTGGCTGGACTTGCCCAGCCTGATGTCATAGGTGACCATGTGGAAGTTGTCCCACGCGTACAGCTTCCTCTGGGCGTGGTTGTAGTCCAGCATACTGTTGTAACGGTACTTGTTCTTGAAGGGTACAGAGACGGTTCGCCTCACGCCAGTGGCCGTGTCATACACATAGTTGATGGTGGTGTTGGGGGAAATGTAACTGGCCAGCGTGTACAGGCGTCCACACACCATAAACGCATTGGCCGCTGTCTTCTTCCTGATGTTGGTCTCCCAGCTCCTCTTCACTTCCAGGCTCTCGGGGTCCAGCTGAGAAATGACGATGGCGCCCTTAGCTTTGCTTGTGCTGTGGATTGCCCACAAACCTTGTTCATCCACTGCCAGGTCAATGTCAGTGTAGCCGCCCCAAGAGTAAGGGTACTGACCATGGAAGCCTGCATGTGGCAGGTCCAGGCGCGATGCAATGCTCTCAGAGGCCACGTCGTAGCGAATCAGCGTACGGCTGTTCTTGCGCTGGTAATAGAGGGAACCCCGGTACATGGTTGCCCCTGTGCTCTCCACGGGCTCTGGCAGCACCAGCACCTTCATAGGGAAGCCTCTGGAGAAGTGATCGATGTCTTCGTATGCAAAGAGCTGGCGGACATCTTTGCCCACGGCGTCAATACGCCACACTGTCTTGTTGGTGTAGTGAGTTCCCTGAGGCTCAGGATCCTGCAGCCACACTCCATACTTGCCTGTGATACTGTCAGCCTTCCTGTGCAACACAGGATCTCCCACTGACAGCAGCTCTCCACACCCTACAAGACAGCAAATTAGATGCAATGCAACGGAAAGAAAACATAGTTAAACTTCCTGCTTTGTGTTTACATCCATTTGAGCAGCTGTGATACAAAAAAAAAGACTGCTTTACCAGTGACGCTGTGATTTCCTTCAGGGATAAGGTGGGATGCTGGGACCTCTGTCATCTCAGCCTTCATCTCCTGGTACAACTCACTTCCAGGACTGTATGGAGGGTCTGACAGAAATGTCACACATTAGTATAAACATCAAAGTCTGATCAGACAATCTGAACAGAAATTTCCTAATGAAAGAGTAAATGTCTTGTTTATTCTCCTCTGGTTCCCTTTTTAAGCTTGAATACTGCTCTTATGGAAACTATTCAATTATGTGACCAGATGAGCATAAATCACAAGCTCGGCTGTGCTGTCAGTTCCTACCCGCTAACCCAACCTGGGACCATTAACTGCAACCTGACCTGTTGCCCCTGGAAACTATTCATAGCTTCACCAAGTCACTCACCAAGACAGTGTCAACACGACAGCAATACATCAATTCAGTTATGTAATTTTCTAGTTTCTTATCATCAGTTATTAAAATACATTTTATTTCCTAAATTTTATTTATTTGAATACCTTTAATTGTTGATTTACTCACCACTGGCAGGTCTGGTTTCATGCTGTACAGCCCCTGAGGTGTGTGTCTGCAGGCAGGGGGTCTGCTCTGCCTCCTGGCTCAGCTCGTCCAGCCTCTTCTGCAGATCCTGGATCTGCCTGTTCAGACGTTCCTTCTCCTGCTGTAGTTGGTTTCTTTCCCTCGTGACCTGGGAATAAGCCTCCTGGAGACCCTCTTCGTGGTTAGACCCAATCCCAGTCCCGACGCCGCCATCCGCTCCTGCTATGAGTCGGCTGACCAGAGACTCCAGCAGCGTCAGCCGGGACAACATGCCATCCACCTCAGGTTTATCGCTGCTTCCAGGGCAGCTGGACTCCACTGGACTGGCCACTGTGAACATGTAGTGGCAGCGTCCACCGGCATCATTGGAGCGACGGAGGGAGGCTCGATCTGAGGCCTGGCTTTGGCTGGGCAGGATCAAGCAGGACAGACATAGGAGAGACAGTTGGAGCCACATTATGGCAGAGACAGACTGATCAGTGATTTTCTAACTTTGGAGATGCAGTTGTTGTATGTTCCTCTTCCTTTCTTATTTTGGCTTTAGTTGAATTCTCCTGTGTTTTCCTGGTCACTACTATTCAGTGTCTGAATCCTAGTAAAGCTCAGAGCAGGTTATTTATACAGTGAAGTGAGAGGGAGTGGGAGGGGGTGAGGCCTATGTCAGGGAATGCAATAACCGAGGGTGCAGAGTGTGTGTGCAGGTCCACGTGGTGGTTGGGTGAGGTGTGCTAATAGGACAAACTGTGAAAATCACACAGTATTTGTGGAAAAATGCACCTGCAGGGAATTCTTTCATGGTGTCTCAGCAGTCGATCTTGTTTTGACTAGACAGCCTCTCTTTATATGTCTACTGTCTGTCAGCTGTGCTGTTTACTTCCTCTATAACATACTAAAACACCACAGATGGAATAAACCCGTGTGATTAACTGTAAACATGGTTCCTCAGGTGTTTAGGAATCAGAATAACATGCATCCTGAGGGCAGAGCTGGGCAGGATGTCTGGGACTGGAGAGAAGTCATCGCACGTGTAGCAGGTATAACAGTAGGTGCTTAAAGCTTTACATAACCAACACCACCCTCCTCTAAATACTGAAAACAGCAATGAACAGAGTTATTTTTCCAACAGGCAGCCTTCAGTGCACATCTGTGTCTGATTCCACTCGATCAATCTGCTCAATCTCTGCCTTTCACTGAGAGTCGCCAGCTCCCTGATGTCCCTGCCACTGAGGTGTGTTCTTCTTATGTAACATTACGACCCCTGTAAAAAGTTACTCACAGAATGGACCATTAAAACGTACACATGAACCTTTCCACAGTCTTTAACTTCTTTAGCTGACTACGTACCATTGCATATTACAATCTTTCACCTCTTTACTGAAAATGCAAGATGCTCACTTTATATCTTACTTACGTTAAATAAAATGTTTAATGTATAAAGTAGATTTTGGGCATTGTGTGCACATGATCCCAACTTCAGTCTTGCTTCTCTTATAATCTTATATGGGTAATAAAACAGTGTTTGGCTTCATAAGAAGAATTTGAAACAACTGGTCACAAATTCAGTTGAGTGTGAGAAAAATAACAGCTTTATGATTTAAAAAAATAAGTTGGGAACTCTACAATAGCACATCTCCTTCTAAGCTGATGTAGCCAACAGCTGGCAGCTGCTTATGTGACTAGCACTTATTATGAACAATGAAGTCTAACCCAACACATTAGGTCTAATATTCTTAATCCTATAAAAAAAACAATTACCTTTGTGTTTCTCAAGTTTCGTGACAGCAGGCGGGATATGTCCTGGCAGAAGTTCAAATCAATCCCAGAATTCTGTGCATGTTCTTTAAAAAAAAATATTTCTGATGGGACATAGTAACAACACATTATTTCAAAGAGGAATTATATAATATTATGTAACAGGAAACAGAGAGGAGGGACCATTGGCATCCACGAAGAAAAACAATGATGAGAGAAGCAGCGTAACGGCAGAAACCAGACAGACATGTGGAAAATGAAATGATCAGCATCAGAGTGGTGTCAACAAACATCCGTTTCAGCCTCCACGTTAGCCGTTTGTCCCAAACGTCCTTTCCAATACGACCATTCTTACGACTCGCTTCTTGTTTCATTATTTCTTTAGAGAAGAAAAAGAAGTAGAGGGAACTAATAACTGATTGGTTGGTAACTAATTCAGTGAGGTGTCACTTCTCTCACTTGAAGTCATTAAAACAATGACATCATAATTTTCCAGTGCCAATGAACAGCTAAATCTAATAACACCTACACAAAACAATCATTGGCTCTCCAGACGTGCATTTACAGGTGTGAAGCGTTGCATAACAAGCATTTACATGGGTGCCAGTGTGGCTTGTTGATGTTCAGTGTAATGGATACATGAGGCAAGACTTGCCCTGAGCACTCTGTGGTTTAACGCCCTTAAATGTACACCTCAATGTACAAACATTTCAACAACAAACCGAACAGTGTTCAAGCTGAAACTAAAGACCCTGACTGAACTGTATAATGAGAGAAAGGACACTTGACACTTTGTATGTGTTGTATTGTGAGCTGCCAAAATTCAAATGAGACTTTGTATTTGATTTGTAAAGAGCATGTGACCAGTGAAAGGACTTTAGTTCTATTAAACGGCTCCACGAGGGTCAGTGTGTGTTTTTACGCATTTAAAATAGCCGGGCCTCACGCCTGCGAGCGTACATTCACACTAAATGAGACTCCTACGCACATGAAACCTCAGCAGTCCTGTAGGTGTTGTTTGGTCTTTTACAGCTCAGCACAGATGTTCCACCAAGAGGTTCTCATCACACCGAAACAGATCAGATCCAACTGACATAACAAACCCGTGACACAAACTGTTTAACACTTGGTGTCACGTTCTCTAGTCCTTTCTTGGAAGCCTTCTGACTCACAACAAGCAGAAAGTGATGCTTACGGGTCAAACTTAGTGCTGTTGCTGCCTCCTTCATCGCTTGACTGTAATGTTATAAACACAAAGGGAAATGTGCCGATTTGCCTTGTTGTCAAGTATTACATAATAGACTGTTGAGACTGCTGTCATGTGTGTCTGGCGAACGTAAGGGAAAACCAGCAGCTACAGCCCAAAGCTACAAACCAGCCACACACACGCCTGGTTCTCTCCAAAGGTAACTAAAGGCTGCAAAAGACTACATAGAAGATCAAAACATGGCAAATACAGGTGATGCCCATTTGGATTTTCTCTTGTGCATAGCTAAGGTGTCTTTTGTGACATACCTTGTTGTAACTACACAGTGCTAACGTGTGTAATTCCTGTTCATTTTAATTCCAGTATTATCTCCTGGCATCAGCCTCCAGGCGCATTGTTTTTGTAAGTATGGGTTATGGGATTCCACAGGCTCTAATACATGCAGTATGTGTGTGTGTAGAAGCAAGTGTCCAACTAAGCGTTATGCAATGGAGCTACTGTCATTCCCTGACTCTCGACAGCAGATCCCTTCAACATTTAACAGGTCTACCATCAAACTGATTTGTAATAGAAAAGGGAAGACATTCAATACTTTTCTCAAGCAATGGTCTCATAAATAGTCTGTAACTTTTGTAACAATATTGCTTCTGAGCAGTATCATCTTAGTGTCCTTGTAATCTCATTTGAGAGGGAAAAAGAAAGGGAGAGGTCGTTTGAATTCCTTCTCTGGAAATGGATTTAAAGCTGAGCTGCTAAGTTCAACAGCTGTGTCTTTAGTACAGTCCCGACGTCTCGCTGGGGTTTTCAAAACACAAAAACAAACTTTATCATGCAATCCAGTATGATATGTGTCAGAGATGTTCTACAAAGCTTTAGCTCCACAAAAAAGCATCTTATTGCCAGCTTCATCCTAATGCTGGTGGAGTGACACAGAGGGCCCCCCTCATCCAGACTCATTGTGGGCCCCTGCTGTTAGAAAGTGCTGTAGTGATGTGTCTGGTTTAAAAACCGGCCCGTTATTGCTTTATTTTTTAAATCTTAAACACTCCTACCGCCTCACATCCCTCATCGAACAGGACTGTTGACAGGAGATGAAAGACATGGCACAAGGAGAACGGGTGAGAGAGAGAGAGTTGCTGGACTGATGTTGACGTTACTGGATACCCCTGCTCACATATCTTGTCCCTGTCAGCTAGGTAAGGTCACAGCGGTTGAGCCTGAGATTAACTGCACTGTGTTTGTCACACAGGAAATACGGCCACCGGACGCCTCAAAGCGCAATTTATATGGGAGGATTTTTCTCACTTTTACTGGTTTGTTGTACTTTCTGTATAAAATAATAGTAATCACCGTTTTTGTAATCATCCTACTGTGTTGGTAACGTAGTTTCCCTCATTCCACAGGCAGAGCAGCGGCGCTAACGTGCCACTGCCACCTAGTGACATGTCAGCTCATTACATCGTGATGTGTCAAAGAGACCAACCATGGCGGGGCTGCTCACGATAAAAAGAGCAAACACCGACGGGATCAATGAGGTTTTACCGTCACTGGCTGAAGGAGGGTGCGCAGGCAGCTGAGCCGTCTTTGGTGGAATCTGATTTTGCAACCTGACTTGAAAAGCAAATCAGATTCAGTTATTTTATGAGAGCAGATATTAGTTGATGGACGACGTGTTTATTAAATGGCACACATGTTGCCCTGGGAGAGCGCAAGACAGAGTGGCTGCGTCCTTTCCGCATGACCGCTTCCACTGGCCTCGGCCTGCAGTGACAATGTGGGACCAAGCACTTTTGTGTCCAGTTAACGCACGTTATGTTCGCCCCACCGTCAATTATGTAACTCACGACAAAGCATTGCTTCATAAAACGACTGCCCTCCAGTGTAACGTGCATGAATTAGTAGCGTATACAATTTACAGCATGGTTTCTACCGCTACTGCGGGGATCTGAAGGAGCACATCCACCTCTTCTGTTGCAGCGATGCGCAGCCGTGCCGCATGACTCACAACGGCAGAGAAGGCACGGATGTAAACAGGAGGCGGGCTCAGGTAGGCCTAACCTGTACCTGCCCAGCCAATAGGGCGCCGCGTTTCGCCGCATCGTCTTCGATCTTGTGGTTCTTATTGGCCCTCCGCGACGTCAATATGGTGTAGCAGCGAGGCGCAGCTTGACAATTACACCGCGGAGGAGAGGACAAGGGGGAGAAAAATGATTAATCTCCCAACGGCGAATTTGTGGTCGGGATGAGAGCGCTTTGACATTCGAGCCACCATAACAAAGACCAAAGCTGCACGCAATTAATGCACAGGGAATCGAGATCAAGCCGATGCACCGCCATAGCAGGTGGTGCTTGTATAATCGTCCACGGTTGTCTTTGCTGCCTGATCTGCGCGTCGTTTCAGCACTGGACAGCGACCGGGACCATCGGGCACTGCAAGCGCTGAGGGAATCCTGAGGCGGGGTAGGCTGACGACCTCAGCACACCACGACCCGTGCTTATTACCGTGCTATGTCCATGAGCACTGCTTTCTATTGTACACGGACGTTTGTGTGCATGTGGTGAATTTTGTTTCGTTTAGGATGTTTTACGCGCGATTCGTGTGATTTGTAAAGCGTTGTGCGCACGGATTTACTCAGTGTGACTATATAGAGCCCATGAAGCTGTACTGAGCAAATGCCCTTGAAAGCATAGACTTCGGGTCGCTGTGTATATGTGTGCTTGTGTTTGTGTGTTTAAGACGGCAAGAGAAAGAGACAGGGGAGACAGAGAGAGAGGGGGCAACGGCGGTGGTGGGAAGCAACTGCGCAATTGTCTGTCCCTGTCTGTTCATCTCTCTCTCTCTTTCTCTCTCCCCCCACAGTCGGTGCGACCCTCGCTTGGCTTGGGGCAATGCGCGGCTAGATGACTTCACCATCAACAAGCACCGCGGTATCCTGGACTAATATAGCAACGCCACAGCTCCCCTTCTCTTTCTTCATTCGCTGATCCCCGAGTCCCACCGTCTCAAGGCACCATGGGAAACCGTGGCATGGAGGACCTGATTCCACTGGTCAACAAGCTGCAGGATGCCTTCACCTCCATCGGCCAGAGTTGCAACCTGGACCTGCCGCAGATCGCAGTGGTGGGCGGCCAGAGCGCAGGGAAAAGCTCCGTGCTGGAAAACTTTGTAGGCAGGTAAAATTGACCACCAGAAATAGGATAATCCCCTGTTGCGTTAACCTTGAGCGTGACATAAGAGGCCTATGGGCCAAGTTCAAAACACGTCTCCCCAGCTTTGAGTCAGTGCTCTTGTACCTTAGGATGAGCAGAGACCTCCAGTTATGTGTAGTATGTAGCCTATTTTTAAGCACACAACACGACCTTGTGGCTACTAACAGAGAAGAGAAGCAGTATTTGGGTTACAGCAGCACCTTAGGGATTTCAGCCCAATCAGCACCAACTGCAGCCAGGCTCCTTCAGCAGCGCTACATCAACAGTGTCCACATTCTTTTAAAAGGCACGAGTGTGTGATGTTATGGAAATAGTCATATTGTGTGTTGTATAATACCAAGAGAGCGGAGTCGCATCACCTCATGTTATCACTTGTCATGTCCTGCTGTAATGGGCATGTACCAGTTGCAGCCCCCACAGCCGAATGCACACATGAATATTCATAGCTGCACCTCTAGAGTTTAGTCAATCAAAACAAACTATAAGCAGCTGTGTTTCAAACGGCCTGGAATTTCTAAACAGCGAACACCAGTGTGTGTCAAGTGTAGCATTTACTAGAGAGTTTGGTCACAGATATTCACTGAAGGGCTGCCTGAAGGACTGCAATTCAGAAAGATTGAGGATCTTTTAACTGAGCACTAATTATACTGTTCTTCAATCTCCTTGTAGTAAAAAGACCAGTGGTAAGTGCGTGATCAATAATTAATCATTAAGTTGATTAATCTTTTGCAACGTTTATTCGGCTGCACGGTAACAGTGTAATCAGTTTGAAAAATAAAAAGGTCACTTCACTTATTTCTCGTGTAAAGGTCATATTCTTCATTATAGGGAGTGCTACACATGGAAGAAGGTAAACACGGCTTTCCTGAAATAACTCGTCTGGGGTATTTGGGGTTAGAGTCTTTTAAATAACGCTGAAAGACGCGTTTGAGTTACATTATCACAATCATAGGATTCGGTGTAGTTGAACTTGTAGTGCAAAGCAAAATTCTCAAAATCTGAAACTCTCACCTGTCGTTAGATAGTTTGTGTGACTGAACAGGGCTTTTCTTGTGGAGTTGTGCACAGTTCCAGGTGGATGCACAGATTTTCCCCCCTTCCAGCCTTTATTTAGCGTTGTGCAGCTGAGACATGGCTCGTCTGTCTTGAACTGGCTCTGTGCTGTGCTGAGTGGACAGATAGTGGGCTTCTCTTTTTTAACTTATATGTGTTGAGGGTTATTGGACTAGAGCGTCACCACAGAAGACAGTGTTGATGTCACACACATCCACTCTCAGGACGAGGTGAAGTCATTGTTCGATACGCAGCTCTTCATTTCGACCAGTTGTTTGTTGTCTGGTCAAATTGTTTTGTTCTGTTGAAGCTTGGCTGTAATAGCAGCAGCGAGGGTCACTGTGGTTTACACTGTCAGCAAAATAGCCCCAAACATGCGATTATGCCCACAATATACAAGACTACTGTACTGTACATTATTTGAAGTGGTTACTTTGGCTGTGATTTGTAATGTAACAGGTTTGACTGGCTTTGTTTCCTCAGGGACTTTCTGCCTCGTGGTTCTGGTATTGTCACCCGCAGGCCCCTGGTTCTGCAGCTTATCAACGCCACTGCAGGTGGGCAGACGCACATTTACTGTACACACCCACACATGGTAGCACAGGGACTGTTTCTGTCTGTAACACAATCCACTCAGCCACCACTAAAGCCAAATATGTCATCTGTGCCTTCTCAGAATGGGCCGAATTCCTTCACTGCAAAGGAAAGAAATTTACGGACTTCGATGAGGTTCGCCTGGAGATCGAGTCAGAGACGGACCGTGTGACAGGGGCCAACAAAGGCATATCTCCCGTTCCCATCAACCTGCGGGTTTACTCTCCTCATGGTGCGGAAGCAGGAACTCAACTAAATACTTTTACTTAACAACACACCTTCACTTTTTAAATTGCATGAAAGCTTTGCTGACAAGTTGATCTTTCAAAGCAAACTCTATGGTTTTACCCATGAAATAGAAGAACTGTTTTGTTGGATAAGACTGGAGCTAAATACAGACTTTAACACAGAGTTGGTAATGTGTATAATTCTCTGTATCAGTTAATAACACAAAAGAGCTTTTGACAAGGATGTTGTCATTTGCATTTGGTATAAATGTCAGTAGACAAAACTAATATGAATTATTATGGCTAATAATAATAATAATCTCCTTCCAACTTTTCAAACGTGGTTCTTATTCTATTGTGTTCTTCTGTGTGTGCAGTGCTCAACCTGACTCTCATTGACCTGCCGGGCATCACTAAGGTGCCTGTTGGAGACCAGCCTGTAGACATCGAGCAGCAGATCAGGGACATGATCATGCAGTTCATCACCAGAGAGAGCTGCCTGATCTTAGCCGTCACTCCAGCCAACACGGACCTGGCCAACTCGGACGCCCTGAAGCTGGCGAAGGATGTTGATCCCCAGGGTGAGGCATGGGTGTGGGTAAGATGGACATAAGTGATGCAGGAAGAGGTGGGGAGTTTGATGGTTATTGGGCCGCCCATCACAATAATCTCTATCAGCTGCAGATGACCTTGCACTTTGACCTTTCTGACTGTAGCATTTAACACTGCTGTCAGGGATCAATCTAGTATCACATTATTATTAGAAACAAGAGAGTAAGATGGGGGGTAGACGGCAGGTGATGGTGGCATTGATTAAAAGATAAATTAACAAAGGGAAAAAATCCAGAACAAATAAGTGGAAGAAAAGCTAAAGCTAAGACTAATGAGATTCCAGGAGTAGGATCATGTAAAATGTCTAAAAGGAGCAAGGAATCAATTTGATATCCGGACAGTCTGACCTTCAGACAGCAAAGGGAAGAATGAGACATGAGCTAGGAGGAGGAGGAGCAGCGGGACAGAGTAACCTTGGTAATGACGAAGAGGTTGGAAATTATGATGTGCTGGGAATACAAGTGAAGAACCAGCTGACAGAAGGAAGGGAAGATTTTCATGAACTGCCCACTGGAATAACAGCAACAAGAGATGAGATATGAGGACACATGATTTACTAAACTAACCAAAACGATTTTGGCTAGTTTAGTTTAAAAATTACACATCTGTCTACTTTGCCTTTCTAGGCCTGAGAACTATCGGTGTGATCACTAAGCTGGATTTGATGGACGAGGGCACGGATGCACGAGATGTACTGGAGAACAAGCTGCTGCCGCTGCGAAGAGGTGTGTGTTCGTCATAGAGTGAGCGATGGCAGGCGCATTCTCATTGTCTTTTACTTCCTCTTCCATTCTTCAACTAACACATTGTCTTATTGTGCTTTGCAGTATTCAGGAACTCTGCTCTTTTCCCATTTTGCCCACATTGTTGCCTTTTATTGCTTTGTAACTCCTTGTCTGTTTATTCTCAGGTTATATTGGAGTGGTGAATCGCAGTCAGAAGGACATCGACGGAAAGAAAGACATCAAGATGGCTTTGGAGGCAGAGAGGAAGTTCTTCTTGTCCCACCCTTCTTACAGGCACATGGCTGAAAAGATGGGCACTCCACGCCTGCAGAAAGTGCTCAACCAGGTGATCACAGATCTGCTCTCTGTGCTTTCTCGCAGTGCTCTTTACATAATTAGTAATACAGTGGCCCACTTTTGTTGGGCTTCCATTGTAAACCACATCAGTGTGGGTGATACAAGACCGTCAGTAGGTGGGAAACACTCTTTCTAGTTCAGCCTCCTCATAATTTAATCTCCCAGTCAGGCGTAGCTGCAGCCACATTTTCTCTGCTTTGTGTGAATGACGCTTCTTTTGGCTTCACAGAGAAAAGCCTGGACTGTTACATGACTACACAGCCAACATGCCAGTAACACAATCTGCTTATCATGGGCCCATTTGCTTCTTTTTTATTTATTTTTTGGTTTGTGTTTCCATAGCAACTGACCAACCACATCCGGGACACTCTGCCAGCTTTCCGCAGCAAGCTACAGTCCCAGCTGTTGGCACTGGACAAGGAGGCTGAGGAATACCGGGGATACCGACCTGATGACCCGTCTCGCAAAACCAAGCAGCTGTTGCAGTCAGTACTCCATTATTATCACAACAAGAGCTTTTCCGTGAGATTCATTTCACAGAAAATATGTCAACCACTGTACAGAAAGTCTTCCTTCATTCCCTTCCTCAACGTATATGTTCTGTGTTGAATTTGAATTGTCTCAGGATGGTGCAGCAGTTCTCTGTGGACTTTGAGAAGAGGATTGAGGGCTCAGGAGACCAGGTGGACACGGTGGAGTTGTCTGGTGGAGCAAAGATCAACCGCATCTTCCACGAGCGATTCCCCTTTGAATTGGTCAAGGTGATACATTACACATGAAACAAGATGGACTCTCACGAGACAGTTTGACCTGTTAAATGCTAGCATTTAAATACAACCTCCCTACAAAATTCTTCAGTTTTGAGTCACAAACCGATTCCTGACTCAAGGGAAGCTGCACAGCTGGAATCACGAGGCAGCAATGTCTCTGGTCTTTGTCCTTCTCGTGTCTGCTGCATGCTTTCACACTTTTCCTCATCGAATACACATTTCTGTCTTACTGTCGTCTGAGCCCACTGTTAAATGTCCTCCTCTCCGTTCCCCTCAGATGGAGTGTGATGAGAAAGAGATGCGTCGTGAGATCAGTTATGCCATCAAGAACATCCACGGTATCAGGTAACAATTTGTCTACCAGGGTGAAATATGACACTTTTTACCCATAATGCACCTTGTATTACCACAGTCAGTTCTCATCAGACACGCCGTTGTACCTGATATATGATGTTAGTAGTAATGTGACCACTCGCTACTTTCTTCTTATTAACACAGAAATTGTTTAACATAGTATAACGTTGTGTAAATACAACTGTTTACAGCCACCAACAACAAAAGATTCCTAACATTGTAACCAAAAAACAAGCTAAAAATACAGATCTTTGAATTTGGTTTGCCAGCAGTCTAAGAATACAGGAGTCGGTCAGGATGGGAATTTATGGACAAGGAGGAGTATGTTGTCTGTCTTTCTGTTCTTAAGTTTAGACCAGACGCTCTGTGTGTTTCTATAATGATTCAGCAGTGGTTAACCGCCTCAGCCAAAAAATGGCCACCCAAGACAGAATCAGAAAGGCACCATTTTAACTTGAGTTCTGGCCAAAGACAATAACAGGTCCAACGTCCGCTGGCTGTTATATCACATCAGTAAAAATGCTGGTAATGGCTCATTGATGCAGGCACACAGGGTGTTAAGGTGCGTGGTTGCAGCTGGTAGGACTAAAGTCAAGTAAACCAGTACTGCCTTAATACAAAGCGCATCCACTGTAGGTTCACTGGGTGCTATAGAGGCTGTATTTCATAATATTTGTCTTTCCTTGTGGGCTTCAGGACTGGACTCTTCACCCCAGACATGGCATTTGAAGCCATAGTGAAGAAGCAGATCATAAAGCTGAAGGAGCCCTGTGTGAAGTGTGTGGACATGGTCATCCAGGAGCTGATTAACACAGTGCGCCAGTGCTCCAACAAGGTACGTGGGGGCAAAAAAACGGATTGGGACAGACGAGTAGTGTGGATTTTAAGATTTAGTTCTGTGATGTTCATTGTTCTAGATTTATTACGTTGAGGAAATGATACGTTGTGTTGTGTTCTCAGTTGGATTGCTACCCGACGCTGCGTGAGGAAACAGAGAGGATTGTAACGTCTCACATCAGAGACAGAGAGGGTCGGTCCAAGGACCAGGTGACGTTTGTCTTGGACACGCACGCATTTTAAATTGATATGCTCGTTCTTGCCGTTTTGTAAGATTAAGCTGTGCTGGATCTGTTTATTCAGTGTACAGATTTGAAAGTGGCACGTGAAAACGATTTTCACAACAAATGTTTTGTGTGTTTTTAGGTTCTTTTGTTGATTGATATCCAGCTTTCGTACATCAACACTAACCATGAGGACTTCATTGGCTTTGCAAAGTAAAGATTCCAACTTAGCTTGGCTTCAGAATTATAAAACATTTTTCACTGAACATATTAGAGTAGTAAGAAGAAAGGCTTCATACTTTTTCTCGTTGTTATCCTTTGTGTCCTCCTGTCAACTCTGTTTTGTTCTTCGTCCACTTCAGTGCGCAACAGAGGAGCAGTCAGACTAATAAGAGCCAGAGTTCAGCAGGAAATCAGGTGAGCATTTGTCACGACTTGCGTGTCTCACAGGTTTGGGGCTGTTCTGCAGTTTAGGAGGGTGGATACTGCAGAAGGAAAACAAAGACAGAAACATGGCGAAGAGATGAAATCGCTCCGATGCAAGAAATCTTTCATTTGAGTGCATCTGTTGCGTTGCACATCATATGTATCATACGTTTTGTCTTTTCAGTCTGTAGCCTTAGTGTTTCATGCATGCTGAATGATGATTAGTTTGGTTTTATGATTTTACCTCAGTGATGGAGTCACGCTGGGTTCTGTTACTGTATGCCGCCATCGCTGGTGTTTTTGTTGAGACATTTCCTTTTTGTTTGAACCCCTCCTGTGTCATCAAGGTTCCACTTTGCATTTCATCCCCATCCCTTAGTGAGAACCTCAGCTGCCCAGTATTGGGTGTCTGTTGGTGAGTACTGCTCATCGTGGGTTATGGTTTGCTATGGAATTGTGCCTGCAGTGACACTTCTGCCCATTGTGTGGTGCTCTCCAGCAATGCTGTCATTTCGTCCCATGCTGACAGATGCAGATTGGCAAATGTCTCTATCTGTGTAGCTTACTGTTTTGCAGATACATTTCTTAAGTTGCAGTAGAAAGGTTGGGGTTCGTTAGAACTACAGGGTGCCTAAAACCCCCACACTGCTTCCTGTTGCAGGCCTCGTCTCCTCCCGCATCAGGCCTGATTGTAAGAGTTTACATTCTAACTCTTTTCTCTACAACACGCTCTTTACCCACCAAGGCCTGCAGACTACAAGGGGTTGCCAATAAGACATTTTGTCAAGTTTCTTTGGTTTGGCTTTCAAAACTTTTCATAATTCCAAAACCTGTGCTAGAATTCGTTCAGTATTCTTTGACGAATCTAACAGCAAAACTGCTCTTTCATTGGTGCCTATGACAGACAGGCTTTGTAATGATTTGGGTAACCTCCTTAGTGAGTCTTAGGCAGCGCGAGACTGACAGTAATCTAACCTAATATTCACTTGGCACTGTGCCCACGGCCTGTTTGTGTAGGGCTTGTAGGGTTAATACACCTAACACAGACAAACACATGCTTTCTTGTGTGCTTGGGGCACTTAACACAATGGTCACTTAACAAGCTAACACGGGCCTCTGCTTGTGAAATGTTTCCTTGAATGCACTGACAGTCACATGCTCGGCTCAGATTGAGCCACCGATAAGACACAATGGCACGCGTAACCTGACCTTTACACACATTGCAATTCATGCACTGAGGTTTTCCTCATATTACTGTGGGACCTATCTATCTATCTGTCTGTCTGTCTGTCTGTCTGTCTATCATCTGATCTCTCTACCCTCTCTCAGGTCATTCGTAAAGGCTGGCTGACCATCAACAACATCAGCATCATGAAGGGAGGAGCCAAGGAGTACTGGTTTGTGCTGACTGCAGAGAGTCTCTCGTGGTTCAAAGATGATGAGGTGAGTTTACAGGCCTCTGACCAATCGTCATCTCACACTGCAGCTCACCGTAGCTTGGCAGAGAGTTTTAATGTAATTTAAGTCATTGTTTTGGCTCTGTTTCTCTGTATGTACTGAACAAACAGCTAAGACAACGAAGCGACATTATAAAACATACCAATATAGAGTGTTTTCAAGGGTAACTTTATTTTTAATTTCATCATCACATATCAATATTCATTCATGGAGAACACAGGATGCAGCATTGGGTCCATCACTGTCACTGTTGGCAGGCTGACGTCTATCTGCCTGTCTGTGCCTGCTGTACAGGTTGGAGGATATTCTGCACAGCAAGTGTAGATAGGCAGACACACTGCAACTCCATCGGCCAGTCTCTCTCTGTGCTAATTCTAGGAGAAACACATAGAGCTGAACATTTAGCAGAAAGGGAAACAAGTTGATTGATTAGCTGTATTTTTTCTACGCGCTAATTCTTTAGGTCAACAATAGTTCATTTTTCTTTCTGAGTAATGCATCATTGAAATGAGTTTACAGTATGAATTGAGTATGAGAATGAAGAGTTTGGCCATGAATCTGTCATTCACTCCTTTTTCATTCATCTTTCCCTTTGTCTGGGGGTTTCCTCTCTTTATTCTCTCCCTACCTCGTTCCACAGGGAGTTTAGACATTTACTTCTTCTTTGCACTTCCAATTCAATGTTCACTCAAAGACACCCAAAAATATACGCGCACACACACTCAGCCCTCAGAGGGCCGCACGGCGTCGAGGCTACAGAGTCATGTGATACGTTAGTGTGGTAACATAGGAAATTATAGACTCCACTGGCTTCGCCTTGTATATTTCTGTTTTACACTCTGTGAACTTTATATAGTCACATATGTGTGCATGTGCACACGCACAGACGCACGTGCACGCCCTCCTCCCTCTCTCGGTGTGGTTGGCAGTAACTTGGATTCTTGGCCGGGAAATCACAGGATTTTAATCCAAACATCAGCTTTCGTTGTTTGGGGCAGAGTGAAACAACTCTATTAAATATCAGTACCCCCTTTGGCTTCCAGTCTTTACCTTCATAAACAGGGATCAGTTCATGACACCAAGTCACTGTTTGTCTAGAGAAAACGCGTAATATTATGCAAGCAGCACTTTAGCTGTGTGTCCTTTACCACAAACCAGCAACATACTTTACTTGAACTAAATAAACACTAAATCACTGATTCAGTGTATCTATACTGGGTCTTTTGTTTCTTTGTTTCTTGCACCATAAGCAGAACCGCTTGTCCTACAGTACTTTGCATTATTTTACACCACAGCAGTCTAGTATAAATCAGTGTCCCTTGCCTTGAGTCTTCCAAGTCCACTTTGGCCACCCACTGAAATAACTTCACTGGAGGTGTCTGACTGTATTTTCAAACTCCACTTGATTGATTGGCCCTTCGTTCCTTTGGCTCGTGTTTGATGCTTTGCAGCCACACTCGCTCCTCCCCCTCCTTCCAGTGGACCACATCTTCATCAGAGCACCGGGCTAGCAGCCTGCACACTTACTCATTCATGCTATAAATTATGTGAGCTTGTTATTTTGCGAGTTTGGCTTGAAATCTTCCATCAGTATGGCTCAACGTTTAGACGTTCACACCTTTTTTGGGTGAAATCTTCAGTTAGTGTTGAAAGTTTGTGACATGTTTATTCCAGACAGAAGTGAAAAGGCAGTGTTGTGTTAGAATGCGCTTAGGACAAAATACAGATGATTTCAAATCAAATACACATGACAAATGGATTAAGACAGAAAGGGGTGAGGAGGAAGCAGCGGATGCACAAACACACGTCTTGAAGACCCTGAGTGCCAACAGAAAGACAGACAGAGCGACGCACAAAGTCATACTGACAGAAGAGGGTCCGTGCCCAGTCTAACCAATGTGCAGACTACTGTACACCAGTATGACAATGAACAGGTAGTCTGAACACTGGGTGGACGGAGCCGGAGTTAAGAGCCAGGCCTTGTGTGGTGTTTTCTGCCATTCCAGATGCTTGCGGCTCTGTCGTCTGTGCCCTTCCTTGGCCTCTCTCCATTTTGGCAGTTAGGATCCTGTCTTTCGAAAACCCCTCGAAACTGCGATTCACCTCGTCCCCGTCCGAAGCCGTGTCCGGCCTGTTGCTGCACGTTTCTTGGCGTGTCTATTTGTTTTGGTACGCGGGTCCCGTCGCGGTCCGTTTTGGTCACGCCGGCCATGAAGAGTATCCAGCCTTGACGTGGCATATTCGCTTAGACGACTGGGACAGACTGGCTGCACGTTCACAAAAAAAGAGGGAAAGAGAGATGGGGGGAGTGAGTGACTGAGAAAGGGAGAAGAAGGGAGAGGAAGAGGGAGGGGACCTGTGTGACCATATAAGGGTCGCAGTGACCCCTTGGGAAATACAGCACAGAAGAGTCTGCTGAGTTTTCCTGTCTTCTCTTCTTCTTCTCTCCTCATCTGCCTTAATTCTTACCTGCAACCATCTAGCACCGCTTTCCAGACCGTCAGACCAGATGTGGGCTTTCTTCTGTAAATCTTTGCAAATCCACTTTTGTGTTTCTTCTTCTTCTTGGTCTCTCCTCCTCCACAACCCGCCGTTCTCCCTCCTTCCCCGCTTCTCTGTGTGCTGCTAAGCACTACCAGATGTTGAGTTTTAACGCCAGGCTGTCATTTAATCTCCCTTGCTCTCACTCTCTCTCCCTCCTTCTTCTTCAAGAAAAAAAAAAGTGGACAGGAAGTGGGCCCCTCTGGAATGGAAAGAAAAAATATTGAAAAAATATCGAGGGGGAGGGATAAAAGAAAGTTTAAAAAGAGAGTTAAAAAAGATGGAGGTCAGGATACAGTGTACGCATGTAGAGCAGCATTTTGAAGCAGCCGCCTCAGGACCTCTTTGAATCTGTCACAGCTTGTGCCCCGAACGATGAACGTTACATTTGAGCGGTGCGTTATCTGGACCTCCAGTGCGTTTATATACCTGCAGATCCCCGGCTTTACCGCAGCCACAGCTTCTCCTCAGATTTAAAGCTCTACTTCTCCCCGACAAAATGCAACGTAAAAAACGCCTGAGTCTTGACCCACACTGTAATGACTTCCACATGTGCTCTCCTTCTCTCATTTTTCTTTCTCTGTTTCTGCTTCCCCTTCTCCACCCATTCCCCCCCTGCCTCCCACGTTAACTTCTCCCCCATACCTCCTCCCTCCTGTCGCCCGTTACTCTTTCTGCTTACCCACATTCTCCATCTTTGAAAATTCCACCTTTCTATCACCAGCATCGTGTTGAAATTGTTTGTGTCAACGTTACTGTGCAGCACACGAGGGAATAACCGAGGCTGAGACTTGGGAATTAGAGCTTTAATTGCCTTCTGTCTTCCTCATTCTCAGGAGAAGGAGAAAAAGTACATGCTTCCACTGGACAACCTGAAGGTCCGCGATGTTGAGAAGAGTTTCATGTCCAGCAAACACATTTTCTGCATTTTCAACACAGAATCAAGGTCAGCTGTCACCTTCACCTCAGACATATTTTTTTTTTACGTGTAGCTCATGGGCCTGCAAATGAGACTCTCGTAGCAGTTGTGTGCAGTATGTGAAGCAGAAAGAGTTCGAGGCCTGTGTGTTGGTGCAGCCGCTGAAATGTGTTTTGGATTATGTGTTGTTTACAGTATGGATCCATGCATGTGTGTATGAGAGTAAACTTGGAAGCACAACTGGGGTTGATGAAGCTCTTGATGTTGTCGTACCATTATGTACTGTACTGTGCTATTACTGTACAGTACTATTGTGTATTTTCTCATTATTATAATACATAGAAAACCAGCAGCTAATAATATAAATCTAACTCGTCCATATCATGGTAAGTGTGTCATTGTCTAATTCTAATAGAATTATTAGTGATTAATTGTTTATAATATAATAGTTTGTTTAATGCAAAAAATTGTTCAGCATGATTATATTTTGACACTGGGTTATTGTGCAGTATTATCTCTATAGCAGTCATCTCCTGTGTGCAGGAACGTGTATAAGGACAATCGCACGCTGGAGTTGGCCTGTGACTCTCAGGATGATGTGGACAGCTGGAAATCTTCTCTCCTTCGTGCTGGAGTCTATCCTGAAAAGACCATTACGGTTAGAAACCTCATTCATTTTCCATGCAACTGGACACCTTTCTGCTTTTAATAAAATATACAATATACAATAATCCCCAATGCAATGAAAGAAATAATAATAACATTTAATAATAATTTAAATTATTTCTCCCCTTTCCTTATGTGTAGGTTGAGAGTGAGACGACCAGCACCACTGATAACTTCTCCATGGACCCTCAGCTGGAGCGTAAAGTGGAAACCATCCGTAACCTGGTGGACTCCTACATGGCTATTGTAAACAAGTGTATCCGCGACCTCATACCTAAGACCATTATGCATCTCATGATCAGCAATGTAAGAACATACATGTAGTGTAAAGACAGCTCTGTATTCCACATTACTCTATGGATGTTATACTTGTGGTTATAAACCATCAGAATGTTCTTTCTCTGCAACTTTACAATCTTTATAATCTTGGACATCTTGTGTACATCACTAGGTGAAGGACTTCATCAATGCAGAGCTGTTGGCCCAGCTGTATTCTGCAGGTGACCAGAATGCCCTGATGGATGAGTCTCAGGAGCAGGCCCAGAGGAGAGACGAGGTTCTGAGAACTCACCAGGCCCTGAAGGAGGCTCTGGCCATCATTGGTGATATCTCCACCTCTACTGTCACCGTCCCTCTGCCTCCGCCGGTTGACACATCCTGGATGGGAGGAGCTGGTGGTCGCCGGTACAGTGAAATTTAAATGCTTAAATGGAAAGGGGCTGGATTATAATTTTTAGAAATTGTTGAATAATTTAGCAGTGGGTCTTTTACCAAAACATTGTTCTGGATTACACACTTTCTCCTCCAGGTCTCCTCCACCCAGTCCCACTGCCCCCAGGAGGATGTCTTCAGGCCAGCGCCCGGCTCCCAGAGGGGCCCCACCACCACCAAATCGCCCAGGACCTCTGGGGCCTTTTAACAATAGTGCAGATAGCCCTCAGGCTCCCAGCCGCCCAAACCGGGCCCCTCCTAGCATCCCAAGGTGAGTGAAACTCTAACAGGTTATCTGCTGGGAGGCAAACTGTGTCTTTTGTTAGAATGGAAGTAAAGATGTTCAAAGTGAAACTGTGCACAAACAACGTGGACATATTATTATCCAAATCTTTTATTTTTCTAATTTTTTAGTGTGGATATATCTGTTATATAATATTATCCAAGGATGATCGAGGCTCATGGTTATCTAAAGGTTTTGATACCACTGTAGAAGCTAGAGCCAGGAAACAGTGTTGTTTAACACAAAGACTGGCTCATGCTATAGGTAACTAAATCTGCCTCTTAGCTCCTCTAAAGCTAAAATATCAACACGCTTAATTCATACAAAAAGCAAATGTGTAGGAACAAGACACCAGTTTTATGGGGGTTAATCTTTAGGAAGACCTTACGCGGAGCCAGGCTTCTAAGCTCGGCCGAGAAGCTGCTGGCGCTAGGGTAATATTTAGAGTTGAGCAAGGGTTGTGTCAAGCTTTTCACTTAACTCATATATGCACAAAACAATTCAGCTCTTCAGTGTGAAATAAGCAGAAAATACATGTGAGTAAAAGCAATTCTCTTCTTTCTCTTCTCCCCTTTTCATCTTTCCTCTTCTGTGACAATTTGCTTACATCGCATCATTCATTCTCTTTTGTAGCCGGCGGCCCCCTCCCTCTCCTACAAGACAGGTCCCACCATAATCATCTAAAGGGGGGAGCTCATACCCTTGTCCCCCTCCCTGATCCGCTCCATCCCCCCTCTCCTAGCCATGGCTTCTGCTGTCCTGGTCTCTCCTTAGTGCAGACACCGAAGTCTCTGACCCCTTTGACCCTCAGTTTCCTGCCAGGTGACGATGTCCATATATCTATGTACAATATGGTACTTGTCTTGTGGTGTATGTGTACGTGCGCTTGTTGCTCGCCTGTGATCCAGGTTTGCTTAGCAGATCCACTACCAGTATCAATCCCTGGAACCTCTCTCCCACAAACCTCTCACTAAGCCAGCCACTACCCCCACTTGCTGCTTCTACATGACAATACGCTCAGCAGTCGTACTGCCCTACTCATTCCAAAATGCAGCATGGCACATAAGCTGCTTTTATTGCATGGGAGTGTGTGTATGTGGAGTGAGTGTGTGTGTGTGTGTGCGGGTGTATGTGTAAGGGGGTGGGACTAATTTGCCTATATGTAGGCTGAAGTTGATTTAGTATGTATTAATTTATTCTATAATGCCCCCTATAGTACTGTAAGTGTTAATTATCAGCTTAATGTTCTCTTAGGAACACAAGTTGTATCTTAGTGTGTGTGTCTGTGTGTGAGTACACATTGTGTGTGAGAGAGAGGGTGTGAGGACACGTGTGCATGAGCTGTCTGTCTGCACGTTTGTAGCTGTTTCAGTTGTGTTTGTTTTCATGGTCAAAGCTGTTAATGATGAATCACTAAACCCTGTGGGGTAACTTTATTGTTGGACTTGTGTGAGTTGTTCCTGTGTTGTAGTAGCAGCCATACACACATAGCAAGGCTGAGGAGCACCTTCAATATTATCTATATGGAAACAGCCTCAATAATGCATTTAATCTTGTCATAGGTGTCCACCTGTGCTGTATCAATGGTCAAGTTGTGACCCATGCAACCTTAAGCTCAGATTCAGATTCTGGGGTGAGATGGAACTTGACACACAAAAAAATGTACTACCTAACGTGGTAAAATGCAACAGCGACAAACATTTAGCCGTTTTCTCAGGTTTGAATCATACTCCATGCACATCACAAACTATCCCTCTTTGTCTCTTCTCATCTCTCCCAGCCTCCTATTTCTTCTATTCCAGCCACCACAGCCAGATAGTCAGCATCTGCATCAGAGCTTAAGGTGGTATTGTCAGTGTATCAAGTGCTTCTCTGTCCGTTTGTTATTGTGTATGTGGGCCCAAACTGTGTTCTGATGTATATAGGTAATGATAAGGAGATACTGTACCTGTGGACTATGAAGATCTCATCAAAGATCCTAGCGCTTTAATTGTTCTCTATGTCTCTATTCACTAAATGCTCTATTCTCTCTAATTTAGACTGCCTTACCGGCACAAATTACAATTCTGTATTGCCAAAGCTAAATGTTGAAAAAAAAAAAGAATCAGCTGATCGAGTAAACAACAAAATGATTCCAGTTGTGGTGAGATGGTGTTATTTAGCAGAGGGCATAATGTTAAACTGGGGGAATTGCATCAGTTGTTATTTTTGGTGTCTCTGTATCGCTCCTCAATAAACTTCTTCCTCATAAAGTGTTGTCGTCAGTCTTCTCTGTTTTCTGCGCAGTACGTGTATTTATTTACAGTACATCCCGAACGTCCAGTGTGACTTCTAGTGTAACTCCTCTCATGCCATGCGGTCACTGTTCATTCCTCAGTTATGTTTCTAGAGTCCTCAGGGTGTTTGTGTCTGAGTGGAGGGCGACCCCTAGTGGCGGCTCTGGTAAAACATTTAAAAACCCGTCTAAATGGGTTATCATAAATTACAGAAATTCATATTTTAATTCAGTTGTTCGCATCTTTCTAAGTTTTCCATTTGCTGTAATATCTTTGTTTCTTGTCATTACACTATATCGTCATTATAAGTCGCGCATAATGCAACTTTGTAACATTTTTAATGCTTCACCTTACATTCAAAACACTCCGCCCACTCGGACGACCCGGTGGCTGGAAACGAGCGCTCCCGACGCGTGTTTGAACTGCGCAACGGTCTCTGCGTTGTTTCATTGGTCAACTGGTGGCCGCTCGTGCGGCTAGCAGCGGCTAGCATCACACTTCGCCTAATCGCTAACCGTGGGTGAAGTACAGGAGACAGCTGCTGGCGTGGCGGAGTCGGCGGAGAGCCGCGATTCACTACAAGGTTATACGTAGAGCACTTCAGAGAACGGCGAGGATGTCTGTCCCGGCAGGAGAGGGATGAAGATGACACGACTGTTGTGGCGAGTTGTGGCAGTGTGTCTGTGTGTCGCTGTGCTGTGTTGGTAAGTGTCCGGATGGGCTCCACTTAAACACAGTGCTATTATTTCATTATGATACTAAACCACCAGACGGTCTGACCATGTCACGGACGTGTAAAGTCAGCTGGTGGCGTACGAGCTAACGCTACGTAGCTAACTTGAGTTAGCGTCAGCAGTAACGTATGCTGTGATGTGGCACCTGGCTGACGTCTGACTGTTAACCTGGCTGAGTTTAGCTAATGTCGCTGGGTTTAGCTTGTTATTATTCGTTATGACCTCTATATTCAGCCTCTATAATCGTGTGTCCTATAAGCAGGATACTATCGTTGTTGACAAGCACATTCCTGGAGAGAACCTGATTAAATCAACCGTACACCTTCCATCAGCCTTAAGTAGCTCGGCTGAGTCCGCTGTAGCCCAGTAACTGGAGTAGCCCGCTGTTTGTGCTGCCACAGAGTTAACGCTAACGCAAAACAAGCTTGGTTTGTCGTCTCTCGACAGGATTAGGGGACTTTCACTTCATGTTTATTTCAGATTATGTCGGATGAACACGATCTCCCTTCAGGATGTCGTCAGATGCAGTGGAGGGAGGAAGACGTGATGTAAAGGGCATAAAGATCTAGTTTACAGATGTTGACTTGGCCTACTTTCACTAGCACCACTCTGACTCCAGAGTGAGGCTGTGAGTTAAGTTTTAAAATGGTGCCTGTCATGTGTACTGTACACTTCAGTAAAATAGCTACACTTTCTAGTTTAGTTTGTTTATGGTACATCAGATGTAGGTGTGTGTGTAGGTAAAGATGACATCACTGATGTGTGGACATCTGCAATTGGTCTTTGCACTTACAGGACACGTGCAGTACAGGGCAGCTCACCCTTATCATTTCCAACCTGTCCTGTAAAACCTTTGTTGTTAAGTACTGTATGTATTGCGACTTCAATCTCTAACCGTCGTATTTACTATATTCTTTTATATACAGCATAAGGCTGTATATACAGTGCTTTATACAGAGCACTCACCACTTGAAATAGAAGCCTTTAAATGCGTCTCTCTCTTATGTACTGTATTATGGTAATGCCTTGCACTTTCTACCATTAGAGTACCTGACCTGGAATTCAAATACAGATGATGCTTTGTCTTTTCGAGGAAACTAAGTTAACCTTCACAATTTCTTCTTCCTAAATGAGGTTGTTTTTAAGGTAACAGGCAAGACAAACATAAAATGCATTTAAATATAGATAAACATTAAAATGACATTGTGTATTATATTTAAAGTATTTTTTTTAGTAAGTTGAGAAATATGTTGAAGGACAACATTCCCTGAATCTACAGATACAGCAAGATGTCTGCATTGTGTGGCGGCTACCTTTCCCATTTGTCATGTCTCATTGTGACACTACACTGCAGAATGTGTTTGCTGTACATGTTCAGAGAAACTGACTTGTCATTGTTGTGTAGGCGTCACTGTTGCTATGTTGGTTCTATGGAGTTGCACCAGGAGTCCCAGAGGCCCATGTCCTCACAGGACATCA
Organism: Macropodus opercularis; assembly: GCA_030770545.1. Taxonomy (NCBI): domain Eukaryota; kingdom Metazoa; phylum Chordata; class Actinopteri; order Anabantiformes; family Osphronemidae; genus Macropodus; species Macropodus opercularis. Next base: position 7,931,604 of record CM061105.1, read on the forward strand.
GTTCGGAGGAAGAGTCAGAGGACAAGACTGATCATCACAAGGTAGCATCTGGTTTACTTGTATAATACTATGCACCTCATAGAGATAGTAATACATGTACAGTTCAGTTTGGATTCACCAAAATCATGTATGAGGGTCCAACTGATGAATGGACATTTTCAATTCCTTGACTGAACTGATTTTTAATACTGTCAGTAACTTGCTTGTTTTTTGTTTTTTTTCTTAGGTCCAGAAAACCTGGGTTTTATCTACTCAGTCCCTGTCTGAAAATAAGATATTGACAGAAGGTGATCAGCAAAGAGAGAAGCAGACAACAGAGGAAGTGGACAAAACAGAACCATATTCACAGGTACAGTGTAATGATTTATGTGAAATGTTTGCTTTCCTGGTTGTGGTTAATGAACGGAGTACTGACTGGAAAATAGTATGTTTCTTATTTTCAGAACCGGTTGAAGGACCATAGGTCATAATATGCAGTTGTGTTGAGTTTTTCTGGCCAACAGCCTAAATGTTTTTGAAATTTTCATTGACAACTCAAGTACTGTGTCTCTGTGCATTCTCTAAGGTTGCTGAAACAGAGGAGCAGACTTTAGATGTGGATTTGAAAGTAGACAATGGAATTTCAGAACCTGAACCAGAACCTAAACCAGAACCTGAGCAAAGCACAGAAAATCCTCATCATGAAACACTCATCACTGAAGACCAGGATTCAGACTCCCTGCTCCAATCACCTGAGCATGTCTCTAGTTCTGCCTCTGAGCTGAATAACAATCCAAGCAGCTTTGACATTCAAGACAACACCCTAAACAGGTGATTTATTTATTACCTTTAATCATATTTAATGTCTCTATAGACCAATGAGTGCTTTCTTGCAAAAGAAAAAGACTAAAATCTTTTTTTAATTTAGCGTTTCAGATGTTGCATCTAATGTAGCTGCACCTGAGGTCCTTGACACTAACCTGCCTCCCGTTGACTGTGATGAAAAAGAGAATAACCCATACGATAATGACAGGTGGGTTGAAAAATATAATTAACAATTCCCTTTTCAGCATTTTCCCCTTTACATCATGCATAATATGCAAGTCACAAGCAACACTGCAGTCGTAACATACAAGTGTCCATGACGTCCCAAGTCAAGCAAGTCGATTACATTTTGAGGACCTACAGTATCTCAGGTGTGCCCACATTTGTTGGCTGACCACATTTGGACCTATCACTGAGTCATAGTATTGGATAGCAACCAAGTATTAAATGTCCATGTGATGTTCCATAATAGGCTAACATCTAAAACATTTTTGTGAGTGGCATTTGCTATATACCAGCCGATGTGTCTATTATGTATCAGCACCCCTGACTTATCCGCATTCATATCTAATTCAGAGCAGTTTGTTTGACCATGTCAGAAAGTGGAAAAATAATTCTAATATACTTCTGACTGTCTTCAACAAGGCTTTTTTTTTCTTTCCACAGCAGTCTCCCAGTGGTTCTAGAGAACACATCTAATGCTCTTACTGCAGGTACTAAAACCCACACAGACACACTGGGTAGTCCAGCTGGCCAGCATCTGGAAGCCAACACATCACACATGCTGAAAGAGCAAGTAAGGAACTCGGATCCATGTTAGCTATTTTTCCCTCTACCAGAGGAGGTGTCCCAGCTCTAATCTTCTAATTATCTTTCAAAGGACCTGAGCTCCCCTGTCACCACAGACACAGATTCCAGTGTGAGCAGCAAAGACCCTGAGGACATCCCCACCTTTGATGAGTGGAAGCGGAAAATGATGGAAGTGGAGAAAGAGAAGAGTAAGATAATCATGAAGTTATCCTGCAAAGTATTTTATTCTACCTTTTAAGAAATGCATCTAATTATTGGAATTAATATACATGTTTATATATTTGCAATTTTTTTTCTTCTTCATTATAGCTCTCACAACACATACCTCTAACAACAGAGCGTCTCACACTGTTAAGAAGGTTCAGAAGAATTTCAATAACTACGCCTCTGTGGAGTGTGGAGCCAAGATCCTTGGCTCTAATCCAGAGGCTAAGGTAAATAGGACACCATGCTTTTCATGCATCACACAAAGTATTCAGCTAAATTTAGACATAAAAAAAACGAATAAAAAAAAAAGTACTTGTGTGTAATTTTTTTGTTTTTGCATCCAGAGTACTTCAGCCATATTGATGGAGAACATGGATTTGTACATGCTAAACCCATGTAGTAATAAAATCTGGTATGTCATATGCTTGTTTATTTTGTTTTTGCCTAAGTTGCCACTTATATATGACTAAATTCAGTTTTTTCTTGCTCTCTTGTTCAGGTTCATCATTGAGCTCTGTGAGCCCATTCAGGTGAAGCAGCTGGACATTGCTAACTTTGAGCTCTTCTCCTCTACTCCCAAAGACTTCCATGTTTCCATCAGTGACAGGTGCTGCTGCTACGCACTGAAACGTTTTTAATAATTTCAAACATTTAAAATTTAGACTATAAAGTTGTGTGAATGTACTCCTGCAGATACCCAACAAACAAGTGGCTCAAGCTGGGAACCTTTCACGGCCGGGATGAACGCACAGTTCAAAGCTTCCCACTAGATGAGCATCTTTATGCTAAATATGTCAAGGTGAGTCTTTTGCTTTCTAATGACAAACTTTACTATAGCTATACAGTGGGATATTTAACATAATGAGGTACATCATGTCTGTCTCTGTGCTCTTCCTCCTTGTATCTCTTTGAATGGATGCTCTGGCCCTTTGAGTGATACTATTCTCCTTTTTGTGTTCTCCATTCTGTGGTTAGTAGAGTGATAATTGTCCTTGGCCTTGGCATCTGCATGTAAGAATTGTGGTTGCATGGTCAGTTACTCCATGTTGGCAAACTAGGCCCATTTGGGGAACAACAAACTTTTATTTACACAATGAGGATTATTTACACATGCTCGGGTGTGTGTCTTGTTTTGAATGTGTGAATAAATGTCTTTAATTTCTTCTTTCTCTTTTTCTTGCTTCAGATGTTCACCAAGTACATAAAGGTTAGCCTGCTTTTCTTGTAGTGGTCTGTGTTTGATTGACGTGAACGTGACGCAATCGGGTCTAATAATGCCAGATGCCAACGCATTCATATTCCACATAATGAGAACGTGATAACCCATAAAATGAAACCCAATAATCAAGCCTATTCTGTCAATGATCCTCATATAAATCATATGCTAAGATATTTATAGCATTGTCACTCAGTTCATCTGTTTTTTTAAATTGTGTTGATTAACAAAACCAAATCAAACCATGCTGTTTGTTGATTTGTGTTGGGTATTATACACATTTTAGTTATGATTTCAAAATGTTTTGTGTGTGTGTTTTTGTTTTGTTGTTTTGCAGGTGGAGCTGGTCTCTCACTATGGCTCTGAACATTATTGTCCTCTTAGTCTCATAAGGTGTGTGACAAACAAAAGAAGGAATTGTTGGTTTTTTCATGGCAAATAACAATAACATATTGTCTGGTTTTACTTTTGCAAATTAGGAAAAAAATATTTTTGCTCCATAACAATCTAACAAAAATAAACTGTATTGTTTGTGTGTTTTGTTATTTTTACAATGTGTTGCTTTCATCTATTGTTTGACAATAGATGACATTTGTTTTTATGTTACAGCTTGTTGCATACTTCATAAGTTCTAGGTTGTGTAAAGTAATGTTGAGCTTACAAAAATTATTATTATCAAAGCTCTATCCAGCCTGTAGTGGGATCATGTTAAGATAGTGTTGCCTGCTGTGTTTCCACTGTTGCAAAACCTAAAGATAATTCAAAAACTGGAGGTGGTTATTGTTCATACCAACTTGTGGTTCTAAATAGCCTATGAATTAAAACAAATCACTATTTTTGTACTGTGTTAAAACATTCTCATCTTAAAGTAAATGATCAGCCAGTGGACGGCTTTTAAGGATTTTACAATGGCTATTCGTGAATGTAACATAGGCTAAAACATTTTCACCTTCCAGAATATTGAATGGTTTTAATGTACTTTTCATGCCAGGGTGTTTGGCACAAGCATGGTGGAAGAGTATGAGGAGATAGCTGATCCCTCAGAAAGATCAGATGATCAGGACGATGATTTGGGTGAGGAAACATCCTGTACTTCTGGTCTATTCATATTTATTGAATACCTACAACTAAATATGACCTGGGATCATTGCATTTGGTATGATTTGTATCACAAGGACAATACGCTTGAGTGAGTCATTCTAATCCAGGCTCTGCTCCCAACAGATTATCCCCCTGGATATACACCTGGTGAAGTCAAATTACCTGAGGGTCTGATTGACTCCGCTAAGGGTAAGTCTGAATGAAGGGGACTGGTGCTACATAAAGATGAGCTGGTTTATTGTATTAACTTGTTAATCTGGATTTTGAATTTACTCTTCAGATGTCCTTTTGAACATGGTCAATAATATTGCAGTCAATGTTCTTGGTGGAAGCCCTGAAATGCAAGGTATGACCAGCAAAAGCAGCTGGACCCCACGAAAGCTCACCTATGTAAATACTACTGAAATACTAGTTACAAAAAATAATGGTTTTAACTCTCATTTACGTGTCATAGGCAATGATTCTTCCCATGAAGTGAACGTGACTGAGCCTTCATTGCAGCAGGAAACAACCCAAACTGTCACCTCAGAGGCTCATTCAGTGTGAGTACATATGAGGAACCCTTTATCATTGTTTCCTGATTTATTTTTGTTTTTTTTTCACCCCAAAAGAACTACTGTATATTCTTTTTTTTTTATAATTACACAGATAATGAGAATTACATATGAAGCATGACTTACAGCACGTAAGATTTAAATAAACCCTTTTTTATTAGGTATAAATAAGCTTTTTTTTTTAAACTTGTACTGTATTTTGGTTACAAAGTCTTAGCTTTTTAAAGCTGATATACTTGGTATAATACAGTGATATAAAACACTCTAATTCTTGCACATTTTCAATTCTATTTGCGCTTGTTTGAAAACAGAAAAACAATTTTATTCTTCTACCTCTATAGCCCAAACCCTGAAGAGGTAGTGACTTTACCAGACTTGGACATACCCACAACCGCCCCCTCTTCGGAGGTCCCTGTCCCAGAGATTCCCGATACTGATACTAGCAATCAAGAGCTCCCCCCAGTGGAGGAAAAGGTTGTTATTCCTTTAGAGATAGAGGAGAAAGAACATGCCAACTTTACAGTCACACTTCTGGACAGAGAGGAAGTGTTGGATGAAGAAAAAGAGACAGGGGATCATCAAGAGAAACAGGAAAGCCTAAACTACTGTTCACTGTTTTTGTCATGTTGTTGCGCAACGTCTCTTCAGGAATATCTCCATCAGCAGAGTTCAGCTTTGCGATCCAAAAACATGAAATGTCAAAAAACATACAGAAAACCAGAAATACAGATATCTCCCATGTTAACACCCACCTGGCACCTACCTCTGTCCCCTACTGCCTGCCTTGAATCTGAGCTATGCCACACTGAGGTACATCAGCCCCCTGAAAACGAACAAGCTTCTGAGGTGGAGCCAGAGAGTGGAGCCAGCCCATCAGAGACACCACAGCCTCCAGAGACCACAACGGATTCTCGTAAAGAGTTCATGTCTGAACCTCCTGTGCTGGAACCTAGTCAAACCGCAAACCTTCCCAAACACAGTGTCACTGGTTCATCTCCTGCCAAACCCACCAGTATTGAGGAGCCACCACAGCTGTCCTCTGAGGAATCTACAAAAGAGCCAAGTCCAGAAAAGAGCCAGGATGTGCTGACTGTAGAGAAATACATTGAGCCGTCACCCTCAGTCAGTAGCTCTATCTATGTAAAACCTGTTGTTACTGCCACAGTGGATGACTCCTCAGTAGCATCGGAGCAGAAGCCAAATGTTGATTCTCAACTAGAATTAAATAGTCCTGATCAAACCTCGGTTAACACAGATCGGTCTCAGCTTGTCCTTCCCAATACCTCCCCTGATTTAGAACATCATCCAGCTCCATCAGTCGTACCTGAAAGCAGCACTTCTTCCACTGAGCTGCCTCCTCCTGCTCTGGAAACCACCACAGAACTTGAGCACACTGGTGCCCCCGCTGTCATCCCAGAGGCTAAAATGGAGGATCTCACAGAAGAAATCTCGACATCATCAGGTGGCATTGGGCAGCTGCCACGCCCCTCTTCAGACATCTATGCAGAAACACCCAATGGCACGGAACAGAACGGGAACCCTGTGCATGGCTCCAGCCAGAAGGAGTCTGTGTTCATGAGACTCAACAACCGCATAAAGGCCCTGGAGATGAACATGTCATTGAGTGGACGCTACCTGGAGCAGCTTAGCCAGAGGTGAGGAAGGCTTTGCGCAATACCGAAGGAACGATTGGGAGATTTCCTAACGCATCGATTTCTTTATTCAAGGTATCGGAAGCAGATGGAGGAGATGCAGAAGGCCTTCAACAAAACTATCATCAAACTCCAGAACACATCTAGAGTAGCAGAAGAGCAGGTGAGCAATTAAGGAGCTGGTGGTGGTTAAGTTTGTAATTTGGATTATTAGTCTGTTGGCTAGAAATAAATTGTTTGTTATTGTGATTGTGACAAGTTGTCCTCTTCAGTAAATGCAATAGGGAACTCCCATGTCCTCATCAAAATACATCCATGTTTCCATCGTTTTGTTTTCTGGACTGTTTGTCATGACAAATACATGAAAAAATACAATTCTCAGAACCATTCTAGACGAATAATATTTATTTTCTTTTAGGACCAGCGTCAGACGGAGTCCATTCAGTTGCTGCAGGGCCAGCTGGAGAACGTGACTCAGCTGGTTCTCAACCTGTCTGTCAGAGTGAGCCAGCTGCAGAATGAGGTAGATACAATGCTCCAGGCTCAAAACCTTCATCTCTAATCAGCAGCGTTTCAGTTGGGGATTAAATAGAGTAGTTTTCTTTCCTGGGACGGAGCCATTAGAATGTACCAGGACATGACAAGATGTGAATAATAATTCAGCTTGTGAATTGTCTGTTTGTGTGATTTATTTTCTGTTTGTTTCTGTCTATTATAAGAGACTCTGTTCTTGCCATTGTTTGCTTACTGGTATGATATGATCTGTTTTCCAGGTGTCAGACAGACAGAACTACCTGCTGCTGTGTCTGGCGTTGTGTCTGTGTCTCGGTCTTTTACTGTGTGTCAACCACTGCAAGATCTCCACTGTTCCTCCAGCCATAGAACCAGAACCACCAATACCCAAGAGCTACACCTACTGCTGCCCTGAAACGTACCTACCCAACCATACAATGTTATATCTAGTGAAGACAAACTAGTTGTGGTTATTACCACATACTGTTCAATAACACAAGTTGTTTTTTGAAAGTGACGTGGAGGAGAAGTTGCTATGGGTAAATATTTACCTTCCCCTAAACTGCTTCTGTTACCTTTTTAGGCAGTTGTCTTGCTGTGATGAGTCTGGCTTGAAGAGGAGCGCGTCCTATCCTCTCATACACTCAGAGTCATTCCAGTTAGCCACCACTGAAGGTATGTTTGTATTATTGCCCTCTGGGTTATTATTATTATTATTACATTTGTTGAAAAGCCCTCTATGACCAGTACAATGGAAGCTGGAGCCAGGCCTGGGTTCAGGGCTCAAACCTGGTACCTGGCACAGTAGCTGGGTCATAAAACACTGCTCTATTCACTCACTAGCGTGGGAGGGGTCATGGGAGTTTGCTCAACCATTCCACAAGTGAATCTGGAGGTGCAGCTATTGGCCAGAGCTGGTCTGGTATAGGGGCTTTTTGCGGGTGGTGTCCGGGTATGTCCCACCGGGGAGGACGACTTCTTCCATGTCTGCCTGGCAACGCTTTGGGATTTCTCCAGAAGTGTCCAGGGAGACGGAGGTCTGGGGTTTCCTGGTTAGACTACTGAGGTTTTCGTTTTGAATAATGCCTGTACAATTTTAGTATTCCTCCCCTGATAAAATGTTTATTCTTTAACAGGTCCAGAGGTGCTGCATGCATCAGAGACACAGATTCTATGTCCAGCAAACAGAAGGGTGAGTCGAGATGGATTTATTGCGTTGCAGCGCATTAGTGTAAAATATACCTGTAATTGATGAACAGCTGTTTACATGTCCTTTCTTTCTCCTGGGCCTTTCTGCGCTTAGAGGAGACGTCGTAAGATGAAACTGATAGAGAAAGTGGAGACTCTGAGACCTTCCTTACATACAGCTTCAGAACCTTGTAACGGAGAAGTTGTATGCAACAATGGTCCCATCACCACAAACCCTACACCTCTTATAAAAACATTTCTACAGCCTACCTTTAGAGACTCGCCATCAGAGGGCAGCTCGGAGGCTTCTTCTCATTCAGATGACCCTTCCTTCTGTGGCTTCACCACAGCCTGCTCTCGAATCTGTGACGGCCTCCCTCCACCCAAGACCCGGTCTGAGAAACGGGCATTGAGACGCAGGCGTCCCAAACCCAATTGCGTGGTGGTGGATTTGCTTCAGGCTCCTCGGAGGGACAAAGGAGGACTGTTGCCCCTCTCTACCATACAGGACATCATGAACAGGAAAACGGAGCAAAGCTCTGGGACATTTAGGGTAAATGTTGCCCTCTCAGGTCATGTCTGACCTAAAAACAGGTTCAAATAGACTCAGTTCTTCTTACTGCTACAATCTCTTCTGAAGAGTGAATGTTCATCTCTGTAGTCACAGAGAGCTTTAAGCTTCAACAAGAGACAGTTCCTTCATGTCAGCTTTCTGATTTGGTCTCTGGTTGCCTTTGTCAGACCTCTGTTATTTGTGGTACTTAAAATCACAGCAATGTCTTCCCATCTTACTATTAAACTATTTCCCATATGTTTGGATAGTTTCATTAAGGACAACGAACTAAAAAGGTACAAACATTTTAGCTCACATCAACAGAAAATCACAAAAATCTATCTTTAAAGCATCTACTTGCCTTTTCTGCTGTTTCTATACTTCATGGTAAATCTACTGTGTTTTCTGCAGGGCTGTTTTCTCAATACTTAGAGAATGTGTTTACTTCAGTCAACTGTAGTTTCTACTTCAAATCAGAAAGTATTTGTAGTAATCTAGGTTGAAATGTGAGCAGTAGACCAACGTTTTAGGCAGGTGTGAAGAAATGCTGTTTCCACCGTACTATACATAAGAGAAAACAAGTGTGACAGCTTATTTACTAAAAAAACAATTCAGTCTAATTTTTATTTGTGTGTAAAATCCTGAGATCACTTCTTGGTGTCATCGTAGGTCAGTGGTCTCGGATGATATGTTGCTGCAAACACCCTCAAAGGAAGCTTAAGGTAAAATTAAGGTTTTGCATGAATTCAAGATCAAACCTTCAGAGAGGTGCAAGCACCTTCTTCGCTGGTGTTCTTGGATCAGTGAACACATCCTCAGACCCTCAGGGGTGTTGTTTTGTAACTGACCCCACGTCCTGAGCACTGGAGGAGAATAACACAGATCCCAGGTGGAGACTGGAGACGTGGGACCACGTGACTGATGGGCAACGGCTCATTATGGAGGCTGTGTTAGTCAGACTGTATCTACACGGTGTTTAGCACTTCTATTGTTACCATAGTGATCATCACAGTAGATTGTGCTACATGACAAGCTAAGTCACTACAAGGTCGTATATGTGGGGGAAAAAGTTGAATCACGTAGGAAAAAAAGGCTTTGATTAGGTCACAGAGTCTGATGGGCTGCAGGAGACAAGTGGGTCTGACATTCAGATACTGCACTGATGTGTTTTAGCAAATGGCTCATTTGAAAATGCTCTCAACCTTTAAAAAGGTTAAAATGTGGTAAAGTTCAAGTTGAATGCACGTTTGAGCTGGAAGACGACACGTGTGCACATGCATCCGGGCAGACACTGGTTTACGATTCAAGGAAGGAGGACTGGCAGAAATAAGAATCTGGCTTTGGTTTGCAGGTAGAGAAAATGAACTGTAGTAACCTCTGTTATGTAAGTGGTAATTCCTAATGACCACCAGGGGGCAGTGTAATCTCTGGGTAAACATTCAATGGGAGATTTCTACCGTTACAGTCATGTTTCTGTGTGATGAGTCATTACTTGGGTTGGAAGTAAATTACTTCAAGGGCTAACAGTTCTCTCTGTGATGCCTCCAATCTTATGACAGAGCAACTGTTTACCTCATCTCGCTTACGTTCTGCTAATAAGTCGCTGTCACCACCTGAAACAAGGAATATTCCAGATGAATTTGTGTGCATGTTTTGAAGTGATTCGTAGAAAACGGCACAGGGAATGAAAAAGTGTTTGAAGACCGGATCTGTTCATGTGGAACCTCAGCTAACCGCATTTATCGTGTGGCGCCAGCTGTGTTTCCCCCCCCAAGTCCAAAAGCTGGATTCATTCCATTCACTTTTCCACACGCTTTCTTTCCGTCTGTGGTCAGGCACGGCCAGAGCGCTGGTGGATGGTGGGAAATTAGGTTAAAACCTCTTTATTCATCTGACCCGGTTGGGTAGCAGGAGCCTTTCAGAGATAAGCGTCCCTGATGCTCTTTTTTTTTTTCTCCTTCATTTTGTTAACAGAATTCCTTTGCCCTGACTCGTCCCAAAGATTATCTGTAAATGCAAGGCTGCAATCCTCTTTTCCTGGGCACTCTGCTTTTATCCGAGCTCCGTTATGGAAAATATTTCCTCTGTGCTCTTGTATACTCTATGTGGGTTTTGGTTTTTGTACGCAGGTGTCTGCACAGCACTTGTTTGTTCCCTCTCTTGCCTGACTCAGAGCAAATGACACTAATCTCGGCACTACTACTTATTACATAACGGCCTAGAAGATTCAGCCACAAAACTAAATCTGTTTTCACTTGCCCCAAACTGTTGGATGTGTGGAACTGTGTGATCCAACACTAGATTCATTCAAGGAGCTGCTATTCTCTGCTTACTCTGTCAGCTGTAAGAACTGCATATAATAAATCAAGCCCTTCCACAGCAAGATCCAAACATTATCACTATTATGGTATTTCACACTTTAGTAGATACACCTGTAAAATGTAAAGAAGAAAACCTTAATATTGTTGTTGTATTAGCAATTGACATTAACTTTTCATTTTATTTCTTCATTGTTTGACTCTGCCATGATTTTCTCCTTCTGTTGCTCATCTACTCTCTCTCTCTCTCTGTCTCTCGTCCACACTCTTCTCTTAGTGAGGGAGGGCTTCCGTCAGTGAGGTGGGGGGCAGGATCCGACACTGTGAGGGGAATAATCCTCTGAGTGCCTTGCTTTCTTAGATTTTTGTGAGAGGGGGGAGATAGTGTGTGTGGTGGGGGGGTCTTTGATGTTCTGCGGATACCATTTGAGACCACAGCATTAAACAGGGATTTACAGTTTCTGTCATAGATTCTCTCATCCCTCCCCTCTGCCAGCTTCATGAGAGTCACTGCTCATTTCCTTTTCTTTCTCTAATTTGCGGCGCTCATTATATTTCCACGACCCACTTTCCTGCACTTCCCTTCAGTGTTGAGCATCACAATAAACACACTCGTAGTGATTTAGAATCGGTTAATCTTCTTCATGGTTGGGCTACGGTGGCTTTCTGACAGGGCCGTTTAGCAGAGTGCTTAGCAAGAGGCTGATAAGACGTTGGCAGGCACTTGAAATCAATTCGGCCATGCCTTACCCTCAGTAAGCCCACTGTCACAGAGGTCCCATTCTAGTGCATTTGTGAGTCCACTGTATATGGTGGAAGTAGCCGTTCAACATTCAGTGTGTATGTAACTGTCTCCTCCAGGAAAACCTCTGCCTGATGTTACAAAGACTCACGTCCTCTGTGCCCCATGTCATGTGAGATTTGGTGCCGTGTGATGCGACGCGCAGAAACAAGAGGTGTTCCCCGTGATTGCAGCTCGTGCCACACAGAAGCCTGAGGTGCGTGAGTAGCCATAATGGATACGCTATTGCACACACACACTCGTACATCAGTCATGAGCTCAGATGAATACATACAATATTAAGTTCATAGTCACTGGGTCAACCGATGCTCTCACATGCACCCACGGATGAGATGTGACATGTTGACTAAATAAAGGATGGGATGCACGCCGCTCAGCCTGGAGTGAAGAATGATCATGCATGACGTGCGCTTTCACAGAAGCATGTAGTCTAACCTTTCGCCCGCTGATGAATGAGTCACAACCCAGATGCCAAAGGCGCCTCCAGAGCTAGAGCGACGGCTGCCTTTCAAAACCATACGGTATCTTAAATGTTAAATGCGTTTTTTTTTTAGTTCAGAAAACATCAAGGACAGCACTTCAGTGGAGTCCCTTCAGCCGTGATGCTGATAATTGTTCAGTGATGGCGCGTAACAGCGAAAGGTTTGCTGTTCACATGAAACGTGCTACAGAGATGACAGTTTATTCCCTGGTTCCTTTTACATCTCTGTCTAGTCAGTCGCTGTGTGAAATGCTTCTGATTGTTAAGTTGACACTTTTGCAAATTTACACAAATGAATGGATCATTTAAAGCCAGTGTGTAACTTTTATTTGACAAATGACTTTTTTTGTGTAGAAGCGCTGTCAAGACCTCCTTTAAAAACCAGACTCAGAGGAGATGTTCACCTCTAAACATTTCTGAGCAAAGATCAAATCTCATTGATTTCGGTTGAATTAATAAATTTTGAAGTTTATTATTTGACATTGACTCATAACTTGAGGTCTGTGCAAAGCTTGGCAGATGCTAGGTTTGTTTTTATTGGCAGAAAAAAAGCAAAACAAGCGAATGAAAATGTTGAATAAACAAATGTGGGATTCGTTGTTGTACAGATTTAGGCTCATTGTCTTCAATTCAGTGTTTAGCAATTTGAAAAAACTGAAAAGAGAAAAGCATATAAACACAATTCGTGTAATACATTTGCATGAATGCAAAATCTTTATTTAAATATAAGCATAATAAACAGCCACAGGTGTCAGCTATATAATCAAATTTACAGTATAGTTGTGTGTGTCTATGCTAATTAGTATTAAAAATGAATAATTAATGAATCTCTTATTTCGCTGTCTTTTGTAAATTGTGATTTACAGTGTTTGCAACATTGTGAAAGTGTAGTTTACAGACTGGAAAAGTCTACAGGACAATTATAGCCTGTGTTAGTCTGCGTATTTATTCCCACGTTTTTATTGATTAGTTGAATTCCTTTTTCCATTGCTCCTTCTGCTCGGTGTCGGCTGTGTATAGTGAACACAAGTGTTACAGACCAGTCTTCCTCCTGCAGCGGCCACTGCTCTGATCCAGACACTGCACCAACCTCAAGGGAGAGTCGCCCCCCTCATGGTCACCATGGTTACTCACACAACGATGGCCCTGGAGATGAAGATGTGATGATTATGATGATGGTGTCAGGTTGTCATAGTTCCTCCCTGGGGGGTTTCTGCTTTCACATCAGGCCCACCGTCCTCCATTCATAACCCCCGTCACCTCCCCTGAGGAGACGCTCGCCAGGTGAGCAAAGCACGCGACAAGAATTAGAAAGGCCAGGTCAAACGTGCGTGTGCTGCCCTGAGCAAGGTCGAGTTTGTCCTTTTCTGCTCGTTTCATAAATACAGGGCAGCTAAACCGGGAACTGAGACGCAGCGTGACGAGGGGAATGGAGTTCTCCTAATGAGATTTTAATGTTGAATCTTTTCTGGTTAGCTTCAACTTCAGATCCGTTGCAGTGAGTTTAAACATCTTAAAAGATGGATGTTCGGGGAGGAGGTGGTTATCTTGTTTTTACCCAGGACGCACACGCTTTCAGTTCAGATCAAAGAAATACTGGAACAGTAGAGCTGAGGGGTACGACACAACTGGGTGATAATTCTCTGTAGGATCACCGCTATGAGCCTCACCTCTCATAACACACACGTCGTTGGATCCTTTATAAGCATATAAACTATAAATTAGTTACAGAAATAACGCAGCTATCAAAACTGCTCGTGCTCTCCAAATGTTTTCACGTCCAGATTGCTTTATTTAATGGCAAAGCTGTTGCAACCCAAATAACCTGCCTACAAAGTCACCTTCAAATAACGATGCTGCCTATTTGCGCCGGCAGGCTTCCATGTCCCATCAGTGGAACGACTCCAAATCTGTCCTGTGATGGCACATCACCATTTTGGCTCTCTGTGTTTTGTCTTTGAGTGGGAAAAATGTTCACATCCCGGGAGTGAACTTTCTCAAGATCACAAAAACATCAACTACTAAATCTAAAAACCACGATTGTTAAGTATCTGGACTGAAACCGGGCCCTGCAGTGTCTTCTGAGACCAAACTCAGTGAAGCCCATCTGTCTCCTCATTTAGTTTTGGGGGTATGCAGGAGGACATCATTACCCTGCTTCACATCCACTATTCTTGTCTTGGATTCTGTTGATGTCATGTTGGCCCTCGACTCATACATACTGTAATGAAGGATGATTATTTGGTTCGAGGCTGCTACGAGGACATGGTAGAGAAGAATACGTCCCTGCAGACGTCCGTAACGGGCAGACTCTCATTCTGATTTGCTGTTACTTGCCTTAAATCTGACAAAACTGATGAAGACCTGTTTTTAATTGTGAATTGTTATAACTACTGTTATCCATCACGATTGCAGGCAAACCAAACAGGTTCAGTGGCAGCTGTGGTGTCCTGCATCACTCACTGTGAGCATCTTAGCATCTTAGCATCTTAGCTCTGTGCACTGATGCCTGATGCTTCGTTCTTGTTCTATTTGAATTGTTGTTGTTACGTTTCCACCTTTTAATCACATATTACTGTATAAGGAATACTTAAGTACAAATTTAAATTACCAGCAATAGAATGGAGCTTTTTGCATGCTTGCATGTATTCATTCCCATAAAGGCCTTTGGCCATTTGAGATAAGCAATTTATTAGCATTTTTCCAACAGTCAGGTCTTATCAACATTCCAAGAAACAGAATTCATGCTAAAGTTTTCTCTAAGAACTTTTTTGGCAGTTAATTTAATGAGCTGTCTAATAAACTTCTTCCTGCCAAAATGATTAATTCCATCTTTTGCCTTTGGGTCCAAGTTCATTAAAACACTATTAATCTGTAGGGGGCCAATCAGAAACAGGCCTATAGTATGACTTATATTTGATTTGCAGTCTTCATGACTAATCAGTGGCGACTGATTGAGTTTTCACTGATGTACTGTAGGTGGCCTAACATGATGCTGTGCTCATGGGTGGGCTTTCAGAATAAAATAAGCTATGTCACATTATAAAAGCCGTGTGAACGGAAAACAGGAAACCGTAAGACAACAGATAACAGGTCTGATGCATCATGGGTAGGCTCGACTGCAAAGCCATGTACAGTTGCTCCGTGTTAAAACAGCTCCTGTACCAGCAAACTACTTAGGCTTGCTTTCTGAAATACTCCTTAAGCAATTTAATTCCTCCAGAGTTACTTTGTGCTACAGTCCTATCCACTTGAGAGCCCTGACATCATTAATCCATTAAACTTTAAATTCCAGAGGATTTTTAGCCCTCCTGCTCCCAGATTAGCAGTTCAGTGCATTTCTGTGTCAGTTCACTGGGTTGAAATTAATTTCTCGACTAATTTAGTAATTGCATGCCAAAGCTTTTTATCTGCGTGGAGGATCGGATGCAGCACATTGCTGCTGTATTGCAGGCAGGTTAGCTGTTTTGGGAAAAACTATAATCACTGTGCAACACAAGATTAATATTACACACTGGCATCGGCAGCACAGCGGCGGCCAAATAAGGGACTGACCCGATCAAACCCAGCACGAAAACGTCTTGTTCAGACTGTGACGTGCAGATTGTAAAATTCTGCCGCTGTGTGACCTGTCACTGTGAGAAAGCCTGCATCGGGAGGTAGACACTGAAATATGATAATTTGCACAAGCTTTTAACAGCTTTCTCTGAATGTCTGAGCATTGTAAAATACAGCATAGCTGCTCTGGATAAGTGCTTGATTCACTGCTGCAGCCTGCTTTGCCCATTATGGATAAACTCCTGTGACACACTGATGTAGAGGCTACTGTGTGTAAGCGCGGTGCAATAAATGCTCTTAGTAGTGTGGGTGGGTGGTGTTGGCTGGAACGAGGGAGGGGGTTGATGTAGGCACATGTGTGATGATGACTCTCTGAACCTCCCTCTCTCTCTCTTTCACTCACCCCATCCACAGCGTGAGTCACTGTGTCTCTCGGCGCCCCGTCTGCTCTCCAGAGAGCGCGTAGACACAAACAGACACACACACACACCCATGACAGTTTGTGCTGGCATGGGACGGCTGGACGCTGTCTCCGCTCTCCACCAACCCCGTCTGACATCTCTGCCTCTCAGCATGACTGGAGCGCACAGGGGTCGGAGGGGTATCATACGAGGACATTACCCAAAAACGATGTGTCGCCTCAGCTACGGCTCTACTGTCTTGCATCCCCTTACAAACATGACAGCCTTTGAAACGCACATCAAGCTGTTGTGACAAAAACTGGAATTACACTGAATTACCAGTTTGTAGTGAGGCGTCATACTGGCTTTTTTTTTCCCATGACGCCGACTTTACTGCTTCGCTTGCAGCTCTGTCTTAGAAGATGCACGTGAACATGAGGTGCACCCTGTTATCACAGCTCACTCAGAACACACACACACACGCACACACACGCTTGCCCGAGGTGTGAGAGTCGTGATAATGGTGTGTCTCACAAACCCAGTCATCACGTGTCACTTCTGACAGTCACTGCTCGCCTCCTCCCCTCGCACACGCAGGCATACGTGCACCCACAGACACAAATATGTGATTGCTGTCACGAAGGTATGAACAACAGCGGGAGAAGGATGACAGGTTGTGATGAGGAAATACGATGTTCTCGCACGAGCCGCACGACTGCTCAGATGTTGAGGAATAGCTTGAACATACTGCGAAACGTTGTGGTCCGTCCTCCGTGTCTTCTGCTTGGTATCGGTGGTGTGATCTCAGGTCTGGGGGCTGCTTTCCAAACCTGGCGTGTGTGGACCCAGTGCCTGCTGTAGTGCAGTTGGTAAGAATGGTGTTTTTTCTGCCATCATCCCTAGTCATCCCTAATCCTGTGACTGCAGCTGTACACACAATGGGTAATCCCATCATGACTCAATTGTGTGTGGAAATAAAGACACACGTTGGCTATGAAGAAGGGAGTTATTTGTTAGAGCTCAAAGGGGGCACGGCCTGTTGTTGTGCGTTCGCTGGGGACGAGTGAATGGTATTAAATGTTCACCTGCCAATACCTCTCGGCTTGGATCTGGTCCAACGTGGCTCCTGCAGTGACATGAAAAAAAGATGCCCTAGATGACTTCTAGTTACTGGATAGTCGAGTCTAATGCCGTTGGTGTGATGCAAACACTCCACATGCGCTCACTCCTCAGGGCGAAGGGGCATTTTTACCCGGTGCAGGCCCTTTGAAAAATTTATTATTCCAGCAACAGACAACAGTGAATTACAATATTATTACTCGCTGGTTATATGCCGGAAGACAACATTATAGCGGATTGCTTCAGAGAGAGGTCTCCTGTTTGCAGGAGCGAACCACGCACAACCACAGGCTCTGCGTGTTGATGCCTGTTTGTGGTTTACTGAGCCAGTGACCATGCTTGTATGTGTCAGCCCGCTGTGGCCTCTATTTCTGCTCCTGCTTCACTGAATTCTGTTCACTGGCTCAAATAATGAGCAGTTCAACCCAAGGGGGACAATTAGCTTCTTAATGTGTCTGATGTGATAGACGTTTGCTCCGGTGAGTGGGAATCCTGTAGCAGTGAGTGCTGAGTGAGGCCGCCGCCGACTGTGAGGCCCGGCATCGTAACTGAGGACGGATCAAACTTCAAACGCGAGCCTTCTGTCTGACACCGCTGTGTCTGTCAACTGTACAAGGAACATGAACCCCAGCTGTACTTGTGGGATTTGCTGTCTGAAGATTGGCGTACCCCCACGGATTCCCACTGCACTTAACACTCGGAGCCGACATTTGCCTCAAGGAGCTGTATCCAGCACCTTTGTCTGAAACACCCATTGACACTCCAATCAGGCAAAGAGGCAGGCCAGCCACTCGGAATATTGAATTTGTGGAGTCTGAAAATGTGCCTCTCAAACCAAACGCTCCCAACTTTCTTTGATATGGAAAAAACTCCTCCCCCTCCCTCCCTCCTGCATGAATGAAATTATTTTGGCTGTGTGTACAGTGGGGAAGCCCAGGGCGCTACTGTATGACCCTCATTACATGAACTGCACATACGATAAAAACCCCTCTGCGTCTTTATTTGCCCTTTTCTGTTTATTCTATCGCGAGACAGGCGGTGACTGGGCGGAGCTTAGAGCTGAGAGGGTGGTAAACAGTTTGAAAGAAGGTCCGGAGGTTATATAAGAGGAATAATTAACTTTAATTAATTACTGTGAAGTTCCGGATGTGTACACTGACCTATATTTTAATTAAGCCCCCACAGCACAACAAAAGCTAATGGAGCTGTTGTAACCTAACGTCACTCCAGCCTAATTTCTTGTACAAATTTAAACTATTATAATCTAATAATACTGCTGCTAAACGCTCCACTCTGGTCATCAGCTTGTGACTGTCGCTGTGGAGCAGGGCCCATCAGAAAAGGTTAGAGTTTAACGTGGGATTTATAGTGTTGGGAAAGATGGGGGACCCAAACGTCCGTGTTGTGTGCTACAAAAGCAAAGCAATGTGCAGGAAAACCCCGAACGACTCCACGAAGGTGGAGTCAGGTGACAACACTTAGTGGTCCTGACACCTCCAGAGTGTACACATCAGTACACATCACATGCAACTAGTCATTTGATCCATTGGTAATATGAAATATTGACTATCGAATATCGAGCAGCGGCTTGAAAGGCATTAGAGTCATTAAATGGTTCTTAGAATAGCAAGTAAAAACTGGGTCATCTCTGGCTACTCTCTCTCCATAAGCTAATTACCCACTACTGAGTCAGATTACCCACAGCACTTAACGTAGAGACCCATAACTGTATATCAGTCCCTGGCTTCTTGGGTAAAACTGGAGCAGTTTCCTTTCAGAAGCATGTTCAGGCTCCCCATCTTAAATATACACAGAAGAATATGTTAAATGCAATAACATATGGGATGGGTGATTAGTGACATCATGTAAAGCACGATGAGACAGGAGAAACGATGCAGCTGCGATTAAAAGAGGAGCCTCCGTCACCACAGAGTGTAGCCACCACACTTCTCCAAAACTATGTCGCAGCAAGTGTCTGATGCATCGCGACACCAGAAGCAGTAAATAAGGGGGAGAGGTCTGGCTTTCAGAGGAGCGGCCGCATTTAGTTGATACTGGGCTTCTTAACTGTGCAAACCTATCACAATAGACTGCAGAGACAAAGGTCACCATGGAAGCCAGCGTCTTCACAGACAGCGTTTCAACGCTCACCAAAGACAAACTATGGGAGAAAATAATGATATGATCCCAGCAGCCCAATAACTAAATCATTTATACATAGTATCCTCAAACCAAGACGTCTTAGTAAACACAGCTTTTCTGCTGCCGCATGACACATACTGAACCATCCACGTAGAGACACAGTGACAGTACTTACACGTTGAAATGGAAAATGAAACCAACAATTACATAAGTTCCTTTACAGTGTACTTGGCGTTGCAGGGTAAACATTCTAGAAAATGTAATGCGATTTCACACCAATACAGAAAGATGTGCTGCATAAGCAAGGAGATATATCGTTTGAACAGCAGCTGTGTGATAGACGGGACTGAGTGATCGAAACAGGAATGAAAAGCTACCAACTGTTAAACTAACAGATTTCCAGCTTTTATCACATTTTTTACGATGCCTACTAGAAAGAAATTTAAATTCTGAAATCCACACTCAGTAATAATCACAGTTTACAGCTGCCTAAATCCTGACCCCAGGGCTAAATCTGTACTTCACTACAGATTTGAAGTACACATGGATCATTGTATGGGCTGGAACTGGGTGTAAGATGATCCCAAAGTCTTTCTTCACTCATTTCTTTTAGTCGTTCTGATGTTGACTTACTGGTGACTATTGACTGCTGCAAATCAAGCCCGGAGCATTTTCCTCCAGCACAGAGGTGCTTGACAGCGGGTTTATAGGCTTTGTCGCTAAAATGCTGAGTTTGGTCGTTGCCAAACGTGATGTTGGCAGGTTAACCTTGGTCTCATCTGTCCATAGCTCGTGGTGTCAGAAGCCTTGTGAAGCGGTAAGAAGGTGGTCGGAGGGACGCAGACGGGAGGGAGGAGGAAGCGTAATGGGCTACAGCAGGACAGACAAGTGACTTGTAAATATATGAGTTTCTTCAGCCAGGCTGACACAGCAGGTGAGAAGGGTGCACAAGGTTTTAGGGAAGCTGAACAGGCACCAGCAAACAAAGGGTACTGTACCGGTTCTCCACTGTTATTCAGGCCTCCAAAATCTATGCGGTGGCACAGTTTTCCATCCTGCTCACAAAAAGGAACTGAGGAAAGAGAAGAGATGAATCAGTGTGAACTATGTACCAGTCGCTACACTGTCACTAGGGGAAATATCTCTTTCTCTGGGTGGAATAGACTATGGAGCAAATGTAGAGGTGGCACGGAGGAGTCAGTTGCCTGCGTCTTGTCTAAAACGTCCTTCAGGTTGAAGTCCTTGGGAGAACTAAAAGATCTGAAAGGTCACTATGATGCTTGGTAGGAAAAACTACCAGTCAGAGTGTGACTCGTGTCTCTTTGACTGAGTTCTCACGATGAGCAGGAGTTGCAGACACTGGATGACATGGAAGCGTCGGCTCGGTGACGGCAGGCCGTGGCTCTCGTTGCTTCGGCTTCTGGCTCGCGGTTGAGCCCGTGAGCTTTCTGTCCGACAGCTGTAACTCTTTTTTGTTTCTCCTTAATCAAGACTAAGGATTAAAGGTGACCAGTGCTTTTGCCACCAGGGCCTCTAAGGGCTGATCCCAGTGAGAGGCTCAGGCTTCCAGAGCATCACTTCGTTCCTACTGGACACGTTTTTCCACAACCTTCTCCCTACGCGTCCTTTTTCTCTTGTCATAAAAACTGCTTACATGGAATATATGCTTCTTTTAATTACCAACGTGAGATGCGCTGTGCACTTGTATGCACACATCATGAATACTCTATGAGACATTCAAGGCACTTTATGGTTTGAATCAGTTGAGCAGAAGACAGTAATGTACTTCAGTTGTGCGCTAACAACTAGGGTATGTCTGAAGCTTCATCTTGCAACGCTGTGGTACAGTATTACTCTTGGCTAGAGCATATGCTGAGCACTCTGTAGAGCCTTTAATTAGTCCAGCAGCCCAAATGAGGTTACCGCCGTGAAGAAAGGAAATCAAATCAAATAAAGAATACAAGGAAGAGAGGAGTCTGTGAGAAAATAGGGTGAAGTAAGGCGATGATGGGGGTGGGAAGTCCTGTTAGCACAATAAATTATGTAATTCATTCTGCTTGATTATGAAAGGGATCAATAGTGCAACTGTAAGAGGGCTCCAGCTCCTCCGTCACCGTGTGCACGCATGTTAATCATTGTTCTCTGAAGTTGGCGGCTAATTGTTTCTCAGGAGAGGTGTCTGGTGTCCTCTGGTGCTCCTGCTGTGGAAGCAGGGATGGTATTGCACGCTGTGTTGTCAGACAGGCACAGGAAGGAGGGCAGTGTATTAGGCCGGCTTCCCCCAGCGCTCCTTCACATTAAGGGACGGGTCAGAGTGTGGGCTTGCAGTGCGAACAAACAGGCATGTCACACATTAGTTCATGCTTCCTCTCAATAATACAATCTATGTTCTTACTTCCTTTGTCCTTTTGACTGTTGATATGAAATTCCAGGTGCATACAGATGATTCCACTTCAGCTGAACGTCTATATAAAGTCAACATGCTGCGTTGGGAATCTCTACATGACATCTGTCAAGGTCGTTGAATGGCTGTTCAGCTTCCCAGTTCTTCTGCAGAGAGGCACAGGATCACAGACGTCCCTGTTCCTTGCATCTCCCTTTGATTGTGTCCAATTTCCACACGTTTGCTCGCTTCTTTGCACTTCAACCTCTTTTCGTTCCTTCTGTCTCTTGTATTTTTGTTTCCTGCTCTCTCTTTTTCTGGCCAGCTCAACCTCACCTCTCTCCTCTCAGCTCAGCTGCTCTGGGATTGCCCCTGATCACTCTACATCAAAATATCTCCTCACTGTTTCCCGCCCTGTGTTCCCCTCATCCCAACCATGTAATAATAAAGTCAGAGGGGACAGCCTTTGCTGTTTTCAACGAGCGCTTGTTCACGGAAGTCGAAAGGAGACCAAAAGCGGAAAAAGGGGAAAGCTATGTCACCCACAGCGGAGCAAGCAAGACGAATGCACTTTGACTAAATCTCCCCTTTAGCCACTTATTATTATTCAAAAAGTCCAAACCCTGCTCTACCGCAGCTCTAAAGCTGCATATGAAATGTGAGGGCTGCATTTGTAGATCGTCAACAAACAGCTTTTTGAGGCTGAGATTGAGAACAACCCCAGACTGCTGCGATCACTGCTTTACATTTACACGAAGGCCGCTGATTGCAAATCTGCATGAAAGATCCAAATGCGATCCACTGTCATTTACACGTTTGATGGGACTACCTGGTGGGAGAAAACACATAGAGCCGTATTATGCATCCCCCCCCACCAATGAGACGCAGCACATGTACAATTAACACAAGACAGATGGTCCAAGTTAGCATCAAGTCACTGCCAAGGATGATGTGATGGGGGGGGGGCGCTACGACTTCACCGTCACCGATGCGTGGTTCAGTTTGACAGGCTTGATCAGGTGACTCTAAGCAAGCAAATCTACTTGAGTGAAATGTAGTTACAGTAAGTCTGTGTGTTCAGTAAATCCATTACTTTATGTTGCCCCAAATAAGTGAAGAAAGAAACGCTAGAGTCAGGAGGCTTGAATGAATTTCTCATACTGTGATGATGATGAATTTTGAAGCCCTGACCTTGTTTATTTACTGATAACATAATCTCAGAGCTACACTAAACTACTGCAATATGTCTAAACTGCACAAACACGAAACTCGATGACTGTGGATCGCACTCGCATAACTTCTGGACCATTCGTCTTCACACGTCTCAGCTCAGCACAGTATTCTTACTACGTATGTCCAGTGTGTGGACTGAGGTCGGGGCTCTGGCCTTTGTAATAGATCACGATGATCCATCTTCTTTTAAACTCTAGTTTGTGCATATCTGTCCTGACATAGTGCACATACTGTAGTTTTATACTGATCTGCCAGATGAACCAAGAGCTTTGCCTCAGACTCCTTCACTCATACATTTATTCCACATGGTAATGGAGTAGCATCAACAATGAAAAAGACATCAAAGGTCAGACGCAGGCTTTGGAATTTGCTTCAGAATCTTAATATTATAAGAGCAGAGCATTTCTATGTCTGTACGGTGTCAGTGTTGATTATTAGTGTTGCAGTAATGGCCTTGCTCCAGTTATTCAACTAAATATTAATTAGAGGTTGCTGCGTTTATGAGTCAGCTGTGCTAGTTATGCAACCCAGGCAACCGAAAAAGCAGAGTGTTTGGGACGTGAATTCACCAAAACACAAATGTGTAATGTTGGTATTTATGCGTGAAATGAAGGTGCCGTTATGGAAACCACAGAATCATTAGTCAGTGCAATGTTTTCTTGACACGTGTACATCAATAATTCATGATGGAAAATCAATACAGTGAAAAAGAAAGTCTGTTCAGTGGAGGCGTCTGGAGCCAGCTCACTGTGGGACTGACGGAGAAAGCAGTTTTTAAGCGTCCTTGCTAATGAACCGTTTCCCCAACCAAAGCCTGCAGCTTCTCTATCTCCCTCTGTCTTTATTATTGCTGCCCCTCCTCGCTCTCATTTGTATTCAGGTGGCATCTTCTCCTCCCAGAGTGTGACTCTGCAGAGCAGGTGTCCGTGGCTGTGGCTCAGACTATGATCGCCCAGTGATAAGCTGTCTCACGCAGGCTGAGATGGGCTGAGACCCCGTGTTTTCCACTGGTGAGTGTGATGAGTGGCATGTTTTCAGCTCCTGTTCTGCAGTAATGGAAGGCATTTTAAATAGTACAGTAAAGGTGCACACAAGTAGCTCAACTGTGTAAAATGCAAGGCTTAGTAAGTAAAATTATTTTCAGATGAAATCACACAATTTATTTCTTCACCAAAAGTAACTTAGCTTAACAATTAGCCCGGAAGCCGAACTTAAAATCCTGTTTATTAGCAACTAAACCTGCTAAATAAATAATAAATAATAAATAATAATGTACATACTAGTGTATTCATAACTACTAAATATGTGTATGTGGTTTTACGGTTGGTTATTTGACAGGTTTGTTTCTTACTTAAACATGGAGTCATTTTATGCAAATGATTATTATTATTATCTATTATCTATTCTCCAAAATGTATTTCATGGAGAAGGTCTCGTATGAACAGTATGCACTGTCTGTTACTAGCATTAGCCTAAGCTGCATATTGTATCTTTAAGAGTTGGTTAAATTTGTCATAATCATCATGCAGTTGAAATAGAACAGTACTAGGTGTTTGATATTCAATCTGATATTATCATTAGTTATTCTTACCCAGTAAACTCATTTATTTATTTTAAATAACTATTTTAACATATGCAGATGAGAAGTGTACTTAAACCTGCTGCTTGTTGGACAACATAGTCTTGGACAACATAGTTCTATCTATTTATATTTACTGTATGACTGGATTGTTGTGTGTCTATTTATTTACGCACAAATAGATCAGGCTTGTTTGCTTTAAATGTATGTGATAGAAGGAGCAGTTTGCCTTGTGAGCCTTCAGCAGTGCAACCTTAAAGGAGATATAAGTACTTTGGTTTAAGCTACATCCATCTTTGGACAAAGACGATGTTAGAAAAGGCTACAAACAGTAGCTTCATGTTTTCTACCTGTGGCTGGTGGGTAGTATTATCTTTTACGTATGGACAGATCTCACTGGTTGAAGCAGCACAACATTCCCCATGTGAACTATTGTGTATATGCCCTGGTCCTGGCATCCGGCGTGAAACCACAGCGATTATCTCCTGTAATCTTTAATAACGTCCCAGGGAGGAAGGCAGAGGCTGCTGTTATGGCTCTGACTGGGGGAGGTGAGGGAGGAAGTGTCAGCCTTGAGTTGCTTGTAGGTTTGCTGTGGCAATGAATCCTTTAACCTCAGCACAAGATTAAAACTACCTCAGCATAATGAAGTTCATTTTGCAGGCAAACTAGATAACGAAATGAATTTCTTTCCGGCGGCCGACACAGCACAGCTGGTACAAAGTCGCGCACCTGGGTTCATTAATTTTTTCCTTAAGTGTAGCTGTTGATCATTTTTTAATACTAACTAATGCTTGAAAATCTATTTATTCAGTGTGGTCTGGAATGTGTTTAAGCCGGAGCTGTTGGTTCAAAACAGCGTTTAATTAAAATAAACTCCAACTTTGCAACTTTGGTCACAGGAGTAATGTTTGTGTCAAAGTTTCTTTAACAAATGAGGCCTCAGGGTTTTTCACTCCCCACCGAGCTGTAACCTTTATGTCAGTGTGTGCATCTGGGTGTATAATTGAAAAATGACTATAAATAAATTAAGAACGCCAAAGTAACATTATGTGATGTAAATGGAAGCTGATGGAAAACTATTAAAACTCTGAAACCATAACAGTGACATTGCTGTTTTCCCCGTAATCTACATTACTACAACATGGTGTAGTGTAGATGGTGATTAAGTACTTTTATTGAGTCACATGCTTGGTTTTGTACATGCAGTCATTCAGAATGAAACGTACAGCATCGATCTTGTTTTTGGCGTTGGGGGGGTTGTACAGGTTGCTCTTAGCATTAACGTGAGTTGATGGCCTCATGTTTATTTGCCTGTGATCATGGATGGAGATTCATGGTGGCCCCTGCCGCTCCATGTCCGTTGTGAATCCAGGAAGGATATTTATGTTGACAGCACTCCTTCTCCCACCAAGCCCGGAAGGAGGATCACACAATCTGTCACTCAGATTGATGCCTCCCCTGACGGCACAAGTTAAAAGGAAAGGAGGAGAAGGTAATGAAGAGAGGATAGACGATGGAGAATGTGCCCAGGGTTAGAAACGCATGGCGATGATCTTTTGCTGCTGCATCGCTGATATTCAATTTATTGCGCTGATGTTCGCACACGTTCACAAGCCGTGCTGTGCGTCCTGGGAGAACGCCGTTGTGTAGAGCAAAGCTGTGGTTTTTCACGGGGGGTTGGTTGAACACGTCTTTGATGTGCAGCCTGTTCACTGGATGAGGAAAAAAGCATGTGGAGAGGAGCTTGGTCATACAATATGGATCAGATCAATCCTGTGTGATGTCATTAGCACGACCTCGTTGTGTTTTGTTTTGTATTCATTATGTGGATGGGGTGAGACAGGCAGCGACACACTGGCGTTATCCAGTCCCGGCATCTTCAAAATGGGTAATTGTGTGTTTTCGCAGGTCGCTATTCAGCTGCAACCAAGAATGAATTTCCCATCTCTGGGTCCTTTGATATCAAATGATCTGTTTTCAGGTTGTGGCAACGCATCGTGCCACAGACTTTTTTATTGTGCGTGGTGAGTGCCTCTACATAACCATGAATGGAAACATAATCTAATTTCTACTTTCATTTACAGGACAGTTTGTTCCAGTGAAGCAATAACTACCCCTCTGCCCCCGTCGCCTCTTTCTCGTCCTCCGTCTCTCACTCGCCACAATTTCAGTCCCATTCACCCCTTGAAGAAAGCACGCGAAACCATGCAAATGAGAACAAGTGAACAAATGAATGTTTCATGAATGCTTTTATGATGGGAAAATGCAAATGAGGATGAGTGAGTGAATGAATGTTTAATGAACGCTTGTTTAATGAAAAGGACTTATTAACTAGAACGCTGACTTAGCACTGTGCCACAGCTCAGGCCGACCACGCATGAAAGGACCACATTATATTTTGGCAAAGAGTTGATACAATACATTTAGATGAACAAGCTCCGTTAATCAGTTGGACGTGATTGACAGGAGATAGACATATTGAATTAGCATTTAACTGTCGCTTTCCCTCGCCCGCCTCTGTTTGTTTTGGATAACATTAGGCAAACATACAGTCTGATGGAGTTAAGTTTCGGGCCCACGCCAGCCGAGCTGCGTTCAGGCTTCTCCGTCTGAGCTGGGATGGAAGCCCACGCATGAGGGACGTATATCATTTGCCTCATTAGCTGTTGTTGTCATGTTTTCTCTCCGTCTCACACAGAGAGCTGTGCTCTGGTTCAAGTGTGCTGTATGCTTCTTTCATCTCAGCTTGTGTTTGTGCAAAAGCCACACTTGCTCCTGATGAATGTTTGCCTTGAAAAGAGCAGAACTTTGTGTGTGTGTCTTATTATTAGCTGTGATCGTAATGTTTAGAGCCAATTTGGTGCCACTGTCGTCTCTTAAGAGCCCTTCCTGCTGCCTCTATCGCTCTCTGGACTGGCCCGACCACCGAGCTTTGCCCAGTGGAAAGGACTGGCTGATACACTGAAGTGATTAGGTGCCCGGCAGGTACAAAATATACCAGTGTGGCATGGTTTTAATAGGACTGAACACACCTGAGTTATTGTTTGAAATATGATAATATATACATACTGTATAAATGCAGTTTATTAAATTCTAAATTGTATCTAGAAAGATAAAAACTGCATCAGTATCATCCTTTAAATGGAATTTTGCAAAAGTCTGCTGAGAATATTAATAAAATGTTCAAATAATTGTACATTACTCTCCTTTTCTCCAAAGTTTCTCATCGTGCGTTACAGTGTCCAGTTTTTGAGACTAGAAGAGACTATAACTTTTTTTTTAAACTTTTCAGTGGGTATTTATAAGAAATAACACATAATTTAAAAGCCAAAAATATATGAAAAATGATCACACATGATGTCTGGAGGTCTTAAAACTCAAGTCACCAGATGACACATCTTTCTCCATAATGACCTACTGCCCGCATCGCTGTGAACATCCAACTATTCTAACTTGACCTTGAAGGGACCTGTTGGAGCAGAGATTATGCAGAATGTCTCTGATGGTGGTGAAAAGATATACATGGCTGAGCTAACACACACAGGTACGTCACGCTGGGTTGTAGATCTGTGTGAATGCATTGTCATGTTTGGCATTTGACAGTAGCTCACTTAAGACTTTAGACAAGATTTTAGCTGATGTCTGATCAAAGAGACTCTAAGATGATCGTGTAAAAAGTCTGTGCCCTGCCTGTGCCCTGGGGCCCATTATCGCATAGGCAGTCCACGTGTCTGACAATCATTTCAGAATATATTGAGGGACATGATTTATTCATGATATGTATCATTTTGTAAATATATTTGAAAAGAGCTCTGAGGTGATTCATTGTGTCCTTCGGGGTCACTCTGGGGAAAAAAGGCTCATCATCGGGTGTCAGGGGGACACCTGACGGGGTTTTCAACCTTTTTAGCACAAAGCTGAGCCATTTTATTGCAATAACCGTTATTATCCCTCCTATTAGCTTAGCAGGGACAACGCACCAAGTGGCAGAGGCTGCTGTGTCTCCTATTTGACCTTCCACACCCACACTAACACACACACACACCACTCTGCATATGCTCTCTCCCTCTGTCCCTCCCTCCCTTCTATCTCCCCATCTCCTTTCTCTCCCCTGTTGCTACAGTTGCGTTAGGGGGAAATGGGGCTTAACAAAAATATTGTCAAACTGCCTGGAAAGCCGAAGGGAAGAAGCTGGGCGAGCATATCCAAATAGCCCCCATTTGAATTGCTAATTTGAGCTGTAAAATAAAAAAATAAAAAAAGTGTTGACAGAGCTGAGAGCAGAGCAGAGGCGAGTAGGTCCTTAATAAAGCAACAGTGTTAACTTTTGGGTGAGCAGCTTCAGTGTGAGATCAAAGCATTTAAAAACAGGGCAGACTTAAGCTTTTTGGGGGACCTTTCTCACCAACACCTCTCTCTCTCTCTCTCTCTCTCTCTCTCTCTCATGGTTTCCCACTAATTCTGTTCCTTCAGTCGCTATCCTCCTCAATCCCCTTTTCTCACAGCTAGGGCTTTTGGATGAGAGCCGCTACTTCCTCAAAGAGCATGCAAATGTGCGAATATATGTGCAACAGAGACAGAGAGTGAGGCAAAGGGAAGCAAGAAGAAGGTGAGCTTTGTTAGACATGTCTGAAATGGGTTGACTTTGTGTAAATGCACTGATGTGCTTCAAAAGAAAAGGGAAACTTGCTTCAGTCGCACTAATCGTAACAAGTATGTGTATGTTCAGATGTGTAGATCCTCCTGTGGTCCACGGAAACTGGTGGGAAAAAGACGGCAACACACAGTAACGTTAATTGCAGTTTACAAACTTTGATTAACTTTACTTTTACCTGGTTCTGACAAGTTCAAGTCCTGACTTTTGGGGACGAAGCACGACGCAGGAAAGCTCAGTTGAGGCAGCATAAGGTCAAACGTTTCTGATGAACCTTTATTCGTTATGATTCAAAAATATGATGGGAATGATGGATCTAAAGAACATAAACAAATGACAATCATTCCAATAGTTTAGTTGAGTTTGTACGTCTGCCTTTAAGAGTTGATGTGTTAATGCTAACATGTGCTGTATATAGTGCAGTGAGGCTGATAAACCTCCTACTGTAACTGTCTCTCAGCTCGCCCCTGATGTTTTTGTTGCCATATCATCTACAGTTTTTTCTAATGAACTCTTTGCACGTCTCGCTGTGTGCGGTCGGCTTATCCTCAGTGCATATCTTCCTTTATAAATACCAAATGGCTTTCACATTTTGTGTTTATGGATCATTTATACTGTATATATATTGACCCTAGAAATGTTCTTATGTTAGTTATGCCAGCATTTAGCATTTAAGCTTCTAAAGTTTGCATTATAAACTAAACCAAACAGGTCAAATCCGCTGACAGATTTTTGTGCTGTGCTTTAACTTCCTTCAAGAGACTCTTATACTTAACTCCTCCCCAAATAATACAACCAAAATAAACAGCTGCCATGGAATCAAACTGAACATAGTGTCTCATTGCAACGAATCTGTGCACTGATCTGTGAATCTTTTACACCTACTGTAAATAAATAGGGCTGATCACACATCACACCATCTGCGCACTGTTGATGAGGAACGAACAGATGATGAACATGACCCCACTGATGAAAACTGTAAATTATGAAATGACACAGAATTAGATTTAAATAGACGAAGATATATTTTGGTTTAATTTATTTGTAGTATTTGAGTTACGCTGCAGGTCTGAAGTACTTGTCTGATGAAGTAAATACGGTGAATATATAGTACCTGTACTCCAGTTACCTGGTGCACTCTCAGCAGAACAGTACTGCATCTTGTCAGATGTTCGACCTAGAGACAAGCGTGAACTGCAGTGCAGCTCATCCAGGCTACGTGCAGGGAAATGTAGGTCAGATGTGTGAGCTGCAATGCCAGTTCACAGCTCTGACCCAGTAACAAGCCCTCTGTCCTGTATGCTGTCAGCCCACCTCACTGGCACATGATGTTATTTCAGTCCCTCTGTGTTATACAGCTGCCAGACGAGCAACCAGACAGGACGATCCCGCTGTTTGATCATCTGCAGGATCAGCAGATGAAGGCATCCAGGTTGTCAGCCTGATGCCTGCTGGTTCTCAGTTTCAGCACCAATGAAATGTTTGTTGAATTAGCTAACTTGATAATGTAAAAGAAGACAGTAACATGATTTACGGCTCACATGTAAAAGTACTAGAAGCTCATTTTACACTATGAGCCTCAGAAGCATCGACTTATAAGAACATTATGACCTCTTGACCTCCATGTGACCTTGGAACAGGCAGAAAGCTTTTGACTGCATGTGAAATAAAAACCCTCTTTCTCTAGGTTACAAACAAACATGAAAGCATTACCTTTTTTTGTCCATGACCATTTATGTTCCTGTTAAGATTGTTTTGCATCGTCTCTCATCCTTCATCCTACATTTAGCAGCGATACTTGAATTCAAAACTATAATAAAATTAACCATTTGAGAAATTGTAGCAACTTATTTTGCAATTTTTTTTCTTCTCGTCTGAACTTGAAGGTTCTGCTGCTGTTTGATTGCGCAGTGCTACTTTCTCTGAACCACTTTCAGTGGTGGCTTTGACAAAGCACTAGATCAATATCTGATAAAGACACGATACGACACAGTTCTGCCTCGGTTTGAGTTCGAGTTTGTGCTTTATAAAATAAACGTACTGCACTGCTGTGTAATTCTTAAAATTCCAGTAGGAAAACACTGACTCGCATCATATTTACTAAATACTTGATTTTTATTTGCTTCAGATCGAACAACTGTCCAGCAGAGAAATGAAGAGCAGTCAAATCCGATGTCCTAAAAAAAGTCATCGACATGAGAAGGTAGACACGTGAGGTTTGTATCCATTTAAACAACCCTGTTATTTCTCCTGAGAAAAAAAAAATTAATTAGCAGGTGGCACATTAAGCAGCTTATGCTTAGTTTATGATGATCCTCCTCCCCCTTTCTTTGCTCGTCTGTTCCTGGCTTCTGCTTTTATTGCAGGTCTTTTGCCGACTTACTCCACCTTTCTGCTGTACCTGCCTGCGAAGCTCCACCATGGCGCTGTGTTTGTTAACTTAATGCTGGAGCAATGCGCTAATCTGTCATTAATGCAGTGGGAGAGAGGGGCTTACTGGTGTTTCTCTTACAAATCCACCTCCAGAAAACCCTGAATGGGATCCTGCACTGCATCTCAGCAGAACAGTGAGAGGGCTACCAGAGACAGGAAGCGTGAGGAGGAGAGGGAGGAAAAAAAGAGAAGTGATGGAGGAAAGGTGAGGATAAAAAGCAGTGGATGGATAGAGGGCTGCAAGGACAGAGGGGGGGGGGGGGGGGGGGGGGGCTACTGTAGGCGTGAAAATGAATGTGTACAGTTTGTGTGTGTTTTCAAACATTGCTTTTATGGTTTCATACGTGGGAATACACAAGAGAGAGAAGTGAAAAGGAAAATCACACAGGAAGGAGGGAGTAGGAGCAGGAAAGGAGGACAAAAAGCAGGGTTGGTGGCGCTGTGTGGGTGCTCTGATTGTAGAATTAGGGTTTGTGGGCTGTAAAATTGTAGCGTGTTATACCAGGAATCGATGCTGCATTTACTTACTGTAATGTTGAGCTCAGATATCTCGCTGACAGATTTGTGTGCTGTGCCTTAACCTCCTTCAACCTTTTCAAATATGAAACAGATTTCCCGAGCTCCTTTCTTAGCTCTGTCTCTGCGTTCGTGACGGCCAGACTGTACGGCCCCCCTAGTGTCACTGTAGTGCAGCCCAGGCATGACTAACACCTTTCTGAAGGCTGTCCATCTGTGGTGGGAACACCGGAGAGCCAGAGCAGGGGTCTGAAATGGAGCAGTCCTGACAGGCAGATGGCTCAGCTCCTCCGTGCCAAGATTGTGCCCAATTCCCTCCACCCCCGCAACTCACCTCCTCTTGGCTCGGTCCATCTGTGGACCAGCCTCGAGGGGAATGAATGTGGCCCACCTTGGCTGACTTGGGCCCCCTGGTACCGTGTCCATTTTTGTTCTGGTTCAATTTAACAAGTCAGAGGTCCGTCAGACAATAAAATACACTTAGCGAAGGGAAAACCGCCCACGCTCATCCAAAGAGCTGCCCTCCTAAAGGTAAGTGAAGGGTTTTTTTTCTTCTTCTCCACCAAACACTCTTGGCTTTCCATGGGCAGTTGCCATGACTACAGCAAAGTAAGCGACCACCTGTGGGCTTGCTTCTGATGTACAGACGGAAAAAATGGCAAAAAAGGAGACAAATCACCAGACCGCAAACTGATTGACCAAGAGTACCCTGGAATAAATCTAGCATTTCAAATCCTGTGATGTTTCGAGACATGTACGCGGGCAGAT
The DNA here is from genome assembly GCA_030770545.1 of Macropodus opercularis. Lineage (NCBI taxonomy): Eukaryota > Metazoa > Chordata > Actinopteri > Anabantiformes > Osphronemidae > Macropodus > Macropodus opercularis. Next base: position 7,964,592 of record CM061105.1, read on the forward strand.
GAAAACATCTCGATTCAGCAGACAGGCGAGTCTGTGGATCGGACTGATAGTCACAGTGGGCATGGGCAGCAGATTTTCGTCCGGGTCAGAGCAGCTTGAACCCCCAGAGCAACGTGCGCCGCAGATTCCTCTCCTGCTACACATCAATCTTCAGAGCTGCTGTCTAGGCAAAGAGCAGATCAGATTTCTCCACTGAACAGTACTCAACCCTTGACCTGCCTCCCCTTAAAGCCCTGGTAGTCCCAAGTAGTTGCTATGGTTACTGTAAATTGGGTGGTAGTTATTAGTTGCAGCCCTGTCGGATGCAGAGTTGCTGTGACAAATATAGGGAGAGATATAAATTTGTCCAAGCCCCTTACCAAGTGTAATTGAATGTTGTCAGGGAGGCCACCCCTGTCAATAAATTACCTATTTATCTCTGGCCTTGAACAAGGTGACTGCATGTAGTACGTGCCAGCACACTGTGCAGGGTGGTGCTCTGCGTGAGAGCAGAGGGGGATCCTGGTGTCTGACACCCCTCCAGTTGAGTGCAGACACTGCAGTGATGTGTGTGCGTCTGTGTACGGACATGTGTCCGTGTGTACGTGTGAGTATGTGTTGACTTGGTGCCAGCGCTGCAGTCTGGTGAGGCAGCGCGGCGTGTCGGCTGCACAGCTGCACGCGGGCAGCTCCTATTGGTGGAGGTTAACGAGGTAGAGAGCGCATCTGCATCGGAGCAGGCCACGGATGAGTGACGCCACAGTCATGTTCTCCTTCGTCCTCGCCTGCATGAGCATCTCTGTGCGTGAGAACCGAGGATTTCAGTATTTCAGTAGAAGGAAATGTTGTTTGTTCAGAACCGTATTATTTGCATTAGTGTTTACTGCGTATGCTCACGTCTGTGTGCATATGTGTGCACAGATGTGCAGGTAATCCAACCAACATCCCTGTTGTGTGAGAAGCAACGGACCAAAATCCTGCAGATAAACAGTTACTTACAAACTAGCTACTGTAGATATTTCAGCTTTTCCACACTAAATAAACCAGTAATCTGTTTATTTGGGTTTCCCTTATTGAAATTTAGCAGTTCTACATAATTTATTTGCAAAAATACTGAAAACTTTTAAGCACTGCTGGAGTAACAAATGTTAATCAACGGCTGACTTCTTTTTGCGCAACGATGAACAATTTAGATGTGGATGCATCAGAAACTCCTAAATGAAATGAACCATCTGAATCCTGCAGGTAACTGTCAATTAAAAATCACAGCCCATATGCAATCATTAGTATTTCAAACCATGCTCGAAATTTAACACCTGAAACTCCCAAATCCCCGTTTTCCCAACACGTGCCAGCATTGCAGGTGCATCGGTTCAAAAAACCAAATCAGCAAACTTGTTGTGGCAAAGGGGTTCAGTCAAGCAAAGGCAATCAGCCCTGAGAATAAACACGCAGCAACTGCCTCGGCAGAGAGGCAGCGATAGTATGACTCCAGTCACTGTTTATCAAATTACCTAAATAATGCAATTCATTCACACGCCTTCAGTGAACACGCTGCAGCTCAAGTTGCACGTCGGCTGTAGCCGCAGAGACTTTACAGAACATTATCCCACTGCAAAGAGTTCAGGAAGCCTCCCAGCATCAAGGAGCGGTGACGGACAGACAGTGGCTGTGCTCCTCACTGGGTGCTTGTTATTCATCTAAACGAGAGTTCATGCTTGTTTATGCATGTGCTGTCCCCGGCCTCACTACGGTCTACGGCTAAGTACAAATGTGAGTGTACTCCGTCACGCATAAATATGTATTTATGCTTAATTGTATTTCAGTACACCGCAGTATCTATCTAGGACAGTAGCGTGTAGTGATTGTTGTTTACACAGCCTATTTACATTAGAAAGCCGCGTTACAATAGACAGTCTCACCATGTAGATCCGATAGCCGGGGGTTTTCACGCTGAAACCCATCGTCCTTATTGTCTGTCTCTCCCAGGGAATGTGGAATTAACAGATTAGCCAAGCGGAGGGGAGGGAAGGAGAACACGCCTGCATCTGCCGTTTGATTTAGAAACAGAAAGACAGCGGCGATTGTTTGAGCAAGCGCGTATGAATTCATGTGTCTGTTTGAGGATACCGACCGAATTCGGGAGCACACGGGACCTGATGAATGTAAGCAGGCCTTGATAATGTGCTAAAGCAAGTGACTCCTTTTCCAGCGTTGGTCCTTTTTCTGCAGAACCTAAATATGTGTGTTGAGTCTATGAAGTGGAGCGTGCATGGAAGGGGGGGGGGCATATTTCTCCTTACCTTGGATTCACTGGCTGAGTCACTGCAGATGGAGGCATTTTTCATGCTGCATTGCTACACAGTTCTCTTTACTGCCTTATTTTTATGACACTCCTCCCCAAGGATGTTGGTGTCTTAAGGAGCCCCCTGACTGTGATTAATGTAACAGGCTGCTGTTACCGACTGACATTTGAGTTCCTCTGCTACACCATTACGCATCTGCCTCGTTCTTCACGGGCCGGGTTACAGCGACAGCCGCGCGTCACGCTACAGTACACGTGGAGAGACGGCAGTTAGCTGAATATTCAAACCTCCATCTGGCTCCTCTTGTATCTATTTTTCATTTTACTCTGTCTTCCACCTTTGTAGACACACAGAGCATCACTTTCAATCTGCCTGCACATCTGTACGTTTCCATAGCCAACAGGTTGCCGGTATTAATGTGGAGTTTGGCCACACTACACCAAACCTCACTTGTGTGCACTGACAAAGTTTCTAATTAGGCTGGAGATTCACTCGGTTCTGGAGCCGTGTATCGCACAAACGCCCCCCACGGAACAAATCAAAACTGGGTCAGAGCCTCAAAATATCAGAAGAGGAGCCTTATTATCATTTCCGTGTTTTGTTCTAGCTTCACATTCTGCCAGATAAAAATTCTCTGAACAATAGGTTGGCACATTTAGGATGGAGATGAGGATACAGTGGGAGAAAAGCGATACCCAGCCTCCGAATGTCGGAGAAGCAGACTCAGCGGTTGTCTGATTGTCCAAAGCAGCCTCCAGCTTCTAAATAACCCATAGTCAACATCTTGGTGAACTCACTTCTGCAACATGATCAAAGCCCCTAGTTTGGGCCCAGAACCAGTAGAACTCAGAAAATATCTAAACTTCAATCTCAGAGCAGCCCAGCACACGTGGAACGGTGGGTGGAAATCCTGGCTGTGCGCTATCAAGCCTCATTTTGCATCTTGTGTGTGTGTGTGTGTGTGTGTGTCATACGACGTGCACGTGGGTGGTTAAATATATATGTCAGGCATCGTGAGGTGCGCAGCAGCTGCACCCATCTTTCTGCGTGCGCACCAGATTGTGATGATGCAAAGATGTGCATGTAGGTGTGCCTGTCAGGGCTGTGAAGGCTAAGGTCTGAAGTCATTTGGATGCGCTTGATGGAAAATCAAATGCTCCCCGGTTCCCTCCTCCTTTACTGACTCCCTGTGCCGAGCTCCACTTTTCTGACATGCTCCTAAAAGACAAGCTCCATGAGGATGTGCAAAATATACCCATCTCAACTCGTCATTTATCTGAGATCGAGTCTTAACATCTTGTTTGCCTTTAAAAGAAATAAAAGCTTAAAGCAATGAAGTGACAAAAATTTGACATGTTTACAAAGCTCGTTCAGCAGTTTCAAACTGTTAATGTCTTCAAATACAGCAGAGGGCGGCTGCAGTAATTTAAGATGCGCACACGTATTCTTGGGTTTGTTTTGGAGGAACTATTTTTTACAGAGAGAGGCAAGATTTTTAGACCTGGACTAATAGGAGATACCAAAACATGTCATGAAAGTCAAATTACATTTGAACACATGAAATAAAAAGAGAATTGATTTCCAGTTAGAAATAGTTAGATGCAAAAAAAAAATCCTTTTTGAATCCCTCAATATTAAAGGTTATTTCGCACCAGACCATACAGATACTGTAGCACCTGTGGCTAGTTTCTTAACTAATACGCAAATACAGCTTATTTGGCCTAATTTTAACAATGGCAACAGTGCTAACCTCTACAAATCTAAGATAAATAAGCAAATAAATAATAATAAAAGTGCTAAGACTCCTCTAACAGCAGCTGCAGCTTTGAGCTAAGCTGCGTAAGTCAGATAGTGCTATGTTCATATTGCTGACATCACTTCCGTTAATGGACGTCCGTTCATTTTTTAAGTTATTTTCCAAAGCAAGGCGTCATAGCTCCAGCGGTCCAGCATTTGCTGCCATTGCATCTTCTGCATCCTTTCGGTTTGTGCTTTGTTGATGCTATAAAGAGCATCAGAGCAACCCGGTTCTCTCCCTGCGCGTTCATTTGACGCTCGTGTATGCGTCTTGGGAATTTATCCACTGAAATGAGCAACACTCACCCACATGACACTAAAAAAACAGTCCTGCACACACGCGGAGGCGCACAGGATGAAATGCATCCATACACAAACACGCCCCCTCTATGTAGTGCAGCAAATACAATGATTGTATTTTGGCTCCATTTTCTCCAGGGTGGTGACAAGTATTTTTCCTCTCACATGGTTGAAATGAAATCCAATTATATCTGTAATGGCTCTCCAACTTTCCTTCTGCTTTGAAGGAGTCAGCTTGCTTGAGTCACCACTGTTGGACCCAAATGTGTTCAGTAAATCAGTGATGCGCAATGGGGCAAATGTGCAATGGAGACAGATGCAGCGTGAGTTTGTGCGCTTGTCATAGTATGTATGTGTGCGTGGGGAGGATCCAGTGTTTCCTTCTTTGAGGCAACTAACATTCAGAAGTGACTGAACTCTTGTCAAAGTGTTACTCTGCTGAATGTGTGGCATGTTGCGGTGATAGCCGTCTATTTGCATATTTTAATTAAATTGCTGGAATTTGGAATTAATCACTTCCTAAATTTATGGGGTAATTATATGGTGTTTGTCCTTGACTTAGAAGCATCACCCACCCGTGAATAAATTCATCATAGTCTTGTGATGGCAGGCAAAGTTACGCTGACACCTTCAAACTTTGGTTCCTCTACTTACCCCTCAATTACCTTCTTTTACTTTCTGTTCTGACACAATAAATCACACACTGTCACACTGTCTTTGTCATCGGGCCCCTTGTGACAATTTGATCACGGTGATGTGTGGGAGGAAAGAGCGCAGACAATGTGTGCCGATCTGTGGGTGTGTGCGTTGTGCTGTGTCTGTGTGTGAACTTGTCTCAAAGGGCTGTTGAGTGGTTTAGACTTGGGCTCAGGTTTAAGGGTAGAATAAGGTTACGTTTAGGGGTTGGGGGTGAGATAAGGCCTTTTGATGTGTTGACTGTGGTCAGCTGTAGACAAACTAAAGTGTGTGTGTGCTGGGCTTTTTAAGTCCCCCGTGCCCTCGCTACAATGAAGGGCCTCTTTGACAAACCGGACATGAACGAGCTGTCATGTGTTTCCATGGCACCCCAAAGAAGCGCCTGTGCTTGCTTAGTGGGCAAAAGCATCCCATCACACCGGTTTTCCATCTTCAGTAGTATTTGCATCGCCAGTAGATTGACCAGTTGGCCAATACACCAGTAAGCGATGAATCTGGTTATTAGATCTGTGCCTGTAATTTATGTAGATTGAATGTTAACATGTGGCATCTACATTGTCCATGGTCCACTGAAGTTGCCCACTGATTCCTAATTGCTCGGTGCTTTGGAAGTATGCATGACTGCTCATACAGTGTGATCAACAATAAAAATGTGCCATGAATGCAAGAGCACAAATGGATGCACGCTACATAGCTCGTGGTGCTTAGACTTAGCCAAAGTTTCACAAAAGACAATAATCAAGATATTTAGATGCACAGTAACTGGCATTTGATGTCTGTACACAATCCTGTATCCAAACAGCGTAATGCAATGTAGCTGTAGTGTAAATGGTTTTAATTAAGAAATCAGCAGATGGGTGTAAAACCATTGCCTTTCCTCTCCAAGATGAAAACTGGCACCTGTCATTGTCCATCTGCTTTATTTCCTGTTCTTCTGATTTAATATTAGCACATAACAAACCCTCACACCTTGAGTGTCCTTCAAGCTGTTGTTTGACTGGACGACACTATGGATGTTACCATGTCAACCACCCAGGAACTGAGATGATTGTTTTGATTATGTTTCTATTTGCTCGCAGTTTTCTGCTGCTTCTTTAAATTCAAGAAATACAAAGAATAGAGAAAGACGACAGAACGAGAGAACTAGTGGCTTAATCAGATCAATGAGCAACTATTTTGTCTTTCAGACAATCAAGACAAATTCACAACAAAGTTAACATATGAAGTGGGAAGATGCGTGTAATGGTAAAAGGGGACTGGCAGTGCACCTAGTCCTGCAAGGGAAGTTCCAGGAGGATTTATTGGTTAAGTTTTGACCCCCTGGGCCACTGGAACATGCACCAAATACATTCTGCAAACCTTTCCACATCTGCTATGAATATTATGATATGTTGGGCTTGTGTGTAGTATAGCCTTGACCCACGCAGATTCAGCTGCACGACTCTACTTGACAGCAGTATTTGCATTGAAGCTAAAGTGGTGCCGTTAGTTTTGAAGCACTGTCACCAGAACTGGAACATTGTGTGGAGCGAAGAGAACCTGAAGCTCTCTTGAGCTTGTGCCCTGAGGAGAACGGCCTCCAGACCTGCATGCGTTTGACTACATTAGGATTAGACATACGACAGGAAATGAAGAGACCTGGGCGACGCCGATAAAAGGAGAGGAACTTTTCAGCAGTCGATGTCAAAGGTCAAATGTCAGTTATCGATGTCAGGTCTCTCCCTGCCTTGTTTGAATGCTAATCACTCACAGGCTGCTATGACAATACGATTAGACTTGATTAAAACAGTCCATTAGCATAGAAATAGTGAGTAGGCTGAGCAAACAGCCCTCTGTCCTCGATAACATGCTCACTCTGCAACTGTTTTCCTGTGCCAGGAAAATGGCTGAATGGTCTAATCAGTGGTCAAGTCTTACGTGAAGTACAGGCCACGTGCACCAGCAGGGAACGCTGACAAATGCACAACACGTGTGTGTGCTAGACGCATGTTTTCTGCCTTTTAAGTACATGTTGTGCCACATCTGTCATTGTAACCAGGGACTAGTTATCGATTGGCTTTCACTCCAAGGTTGTGCGGGGAGACTCCAGTTAACTATTCCTCCTCTGGGAGATGACTAATCATTTGCCGTGCGCTGCGAGAATTTTGACTGCACTAATCTCCGGATTGAACGGAGATTAACCGCCATGTGGGGTGATGACTCTCCTCTTTGTCTTTTTTGTCTGGATGGGGATCTGCTCGCCTTATCTTATCGCTCTGCCTCATTTCTCCGGGGCAGTTCCTCACCGTTATCAACACAGCTCCATCTACAAGGAAATTAAAGCCTTTGCAGAAGTGGAATACGATTAAGGGAGGGGGAGAAAACTCTAATCTTTCCCCTTATAATTCATGCTAATAATACACCGCAGCGACCTACGAAGTGCTGAGAGACTGAATGACAAAAACACATCTTATCGTAGTGAAGGATGGAGAGATGGACGAACAAGGTGGCACCGGAGCGTTGAGGCCACGTGGAACTCATGACACGTTACATGCGCGAGACTTAGTTTTGTCTTGGGGATTAACCCTCGCCTCACAGGACACAGCTGCCTGGTTCTGCCGCTGACACTGACCTCCTTTGTGTTTTTAATGACTACATAGTTCATGCCTGTGTGCATCTGCAAGTGTGCGCCTGTTTTTGGATTTGTGTGCCCGGTAACAAAGAGGCGGGGCGGGTTACGGAGGGGGATTAGAACTCACACAGCAGCCTCCCTCCACGGCAAACATTAGTACAAGGTGCTGTCCTGTATGTGTGCGTGTGTAAATGTATAACATGCCACTGACACCAGACAAAAAGAGGAAGACTGAGTCCATCTGTGAAAGCTGCGGGATTAAGCTGTGCTCAAGCCAAGAACTACATGTCAATCAACTGCTAAGTGTGTGTGTGTGTGTGTGTGTGTGTGTGTATGTGGGGGGGGGTACACAACTCTGCTCCCACGTAAACACGCAGCTCTGATCCCACTGTGGGGGAGGGAGGACCCCAACACTGTTGTTTTCATGTCTAATCTGTGGGATGACGGCAGCGATACATCGGTCAATCTCACTCAGCAGCAACAACACAATAATGTAAAGAGAAACTTTTTTTTAATGACGTTTAAATCTACGGGGCATGAATCCAACAGGATTAACGACTCTTTGCCTGATGTTAAAGATGCTTTGAGAGGCACCAGCGTTAAAGACTGTAGACGTTTGAGATGAACCATATATTCAATGCTGATCTTCATCTGCTGGAATGGCTCAGGCAGTGAGCTGGTGGGTCACCACTACCTCCCCCTCCTCCCTCCCTCCCTCCCTCCCCACACCTACTGGATGCTGCTTCTTTGAGGAGCTAGTTGTCATGCTGTCGGGACCCCGACTGCTCCTCCATAATGCGCCAACACTAGTGTGCGGCACCCTGCGGGGGCTTGTCTGGGGCCACCAGCGCGCAGGCTGGAGCATTTCACGAACACCAAAGCAGTCACGCAGGTGTGTGTATGTGTTGGGGGTCCTTGACCTGGATGTAGTGGCCCCTCAGTGGCAGAGCGTGTAGGTGGGGGGTCATTATCGCCCAAGGTGCTATGTTCCAGTTATTGAAACTGGCTTGCTCCCATACACCCTTCACCCTGACTGGAGGGGAAATTGAAATCAATACAGTCTATGATGAGGCGACTGGAGTGGGACATGGGGTGAGGGGAGAAGGAGGAGGATAGGATGGGAGGGGAGGGGGTGGGGGGGGTTGGTTTGATGGATGGCTGGTTAAAGGGGGATGATCAATTACCCTGATGGATTGCTTTGTGGAATTCTCAGAAATGAGACAGACCCCGACTCTGTCAAGTCGGATTGTCCGCTGAAGAGGAGAGAGTGCACCGCAGCAGTTTGCATCTCGTCGTGCCAGACTCATATCATTCACTTACATCTTTGTTGTTGTGAAAAGAGGCAACTGGTCCCTCCTCCTCCCTTCCATCCTTTATTTTTCGAAAATGTTTAATCCCCTCTGTCCCCACCCCTCCTCCACACATTCACCCCCTAACGGATCCCCTCTCTCTCTCTCTACATTATTCTCTGTGCATTTTAATTTTTTTCTGTCACCGGGGGCCCAGTTTCCCCGCCCACTCTCCTCATTTTTGCCTGAAACTAGAATAGTGGAGCCAAGAAATAGTTAATCTCTCCGGCTGCCGCTATGATTGGCCGCTGTATGCAGCGCTTCAGCCTCTTTGAATGAGAAGCAGGGGTAACCAGGCAACTTCAGTGCTGGAGAGAAGAAGAGAAAAAAAAACACATAGGGCTTTACGGGATTTCAGAATTATGGAAGAAAGTTGAACATGTATAAAACAGAGGTGTGATGTGATTTCACCTTGTGTGTCCGGAAAATGGAATTACCAAATGGATTTTCTTAAACGCGCTCTCTCCCTCTCTCCCTCTCTCTCTTGCTCATCGGGGGAACGTAGAGCGCTCAAATGAAGGGGACACAGATGTGGATTAAAACGCATAAATGGGACGCTCCAGAACGCATTCGCTGACAAAAGGTGAGTGACGTGTCAGTTCTGAGATCCTCTATTTAGAAGTCTTTTCAAACTGCGAGCTGTTTAAAGATGCGAGGCGGCTCAGCTACATGTCAAGATTTATGGATAGGATGGCCGCGGAATGAAAATGGGTTGCGGAACCGTCTGCTGTGGATGACTGGGACAGTCACATAGTAAATTGAATAAAACAAATACGACCATAAACGACTGTGTGATTAGATCGACGTTGGGGCTTTGAGGGCTTTTTGAGTCCTTTAAAGCGCAAACGCCGGTCGCCTGTCAAATAGCCTGCTGTCCCATAATAAATTGCGCACGAACTGCAAACGGACATTTCGTTTTGAAATTGATTTTGACGCATACGCTACACACACACGTTATGTTGCTTCACGAAATTTGAATAAAGTACCAATGTCAGGAACAGCGAAAAGCTTTTTCCACCGCGGATGTGCCACCCCCCCTCCAGATATTCAAATGAAGACGTGTTCTGCTGCAACAGCAGTAAGTCATCTTCAAACGACAGCTTGTTAACCGGCTCTGATGCCAAGTGAAATGAGTGAATGATGACGCATATGTTGATGCCGCTATCGATTCCTGTGCATGTTAGAAAATGCTCAGCGGACTGCACCGGGAGCTGAGTACCTGTGGATGGATGCTTGGATGAGAGCGCACAGCGCTGCGCAGCCGAAGTCTCCCTCAAACCAGCACATAGGCCGATAGATGAGTTTTCCGGTGTTGGTTCGGGTTCACGGGTTACTGTGGGGATAAAACAACCCTGTTAAATGTGGAAGCGTCCAGGCGTGGGAGTGTTCAAACTGCGCCATGGCGTGTAGTTGCGCCTGTCTGTGGATTTTGCTGATTAGAAACGGTCGCTTTGAAGGAGCCAGTGATGCTGAATCTTAGAGGAAACACTTGGAATAAAGTTCATTGGTCTCTGTGTTTTATAGGTCGTTGTTTTACACAGTGTAACCATGATAACCCAACTAGCATCTGCACTTGTATATTCATATTAATATTCAGATGTCCTATTGATTACAGTCTGGTTGAAGGAAAACAGAATGGCCCTGCATCGCATTCACCAAAGCTTCTTAAGTATCGCTTGTGAAGGTGTTGGTGTAGTGTGTAACCCACCTCTTTCCTGCATTCTCCATGGTTTTTAACCCCTCAAACACCAAGTCCCCCTGGGGTGAAACTGAACGGGAGCCAGTTTTACCAGTTCAAATGCCCGATTCAGTCCCGCACCATATGTCTTTCACGATGACCTGTGTTTTCTGCTTGAGCGCTCCTATGAGAGCTGCGTGTCACTGACAATGGCCTTGGCTGTCGCCGTGAAAAAGCAGCAACAACACAGCTAACAGCCGTAAAACCAGCTTTCGCTGAAGCAACGCGATTCACCTACCGCTGGCTCGAGGCGTTACTTCCTGCGGATGCTGTGCTTTGGTGGCGTATAAACAGAGGTCAGCATTAGCATTGTGACACTGGTGCCAAAGTTCGTTGGCGACTTCTGCCAGTTGGCCAAACTGCCTTTAGTAATCTCCTTACAGAGGATGTTCTGCAACAGATCCTAAGCTGCACTCACTGGCTCGTTTGTAGGACACATGTGGTGCACACATGCGCGCGCACACACACGCACACGCATATACACTACAATTTCCAGTTGTCATCCCAAGACAGTTTTCTACAGTCCAGTGTGAGTTGGGGGGCTTAAGATGGAGCTGAACAAAACACTAGAGAGCATTAACTCCTCCAGTAAGGACTTCTTTGTTAGGTCTCCCAGTGGAATCAAGACACTTAATTTAGCTCCTGACGGCAAAGCAGAGTGGATGTGGGAACTGCAATATCTCATCCTGTTAATGCCGTAATTCCTTTTCCCCTTTTGCAATTATTGTAAAATGGTGAAAGTGGTTTCGAGACTCCTTTTCATGTTATCTTGGCATAATTACAACAGCGCAGGGACAACACAGTCGTTGTTGTGCAATTGCCGTAGTGTTGCTTCGAAAGGCCTGCTGTATTATCGCATTTGTTGTTTCCCTTCATATTATAGTGGCATTACCTCGACTTGAACTCCCTTAAGATTTCCCCAAGTGCTCTAGGATAATGCATCCACCGAGCAGGGGTTACGCTGACATGAAGGTAGCGTTTCAGTCGACGCACAGTTGCTGGAGTGGCCTAAATTTTTTATAAAACTTGACTTAATGAGCTCGCAAGACTGTGTCTGAGTTCTCATTTTGCTGGTGGCCTGATCACATCTAGTCTATTCATTAATGAAGATGTGGCCCCGGGCGCAGGCATCGGAGGTGAATCCAGCGTGTCTCAGCTGAACAAAAGCAGGAGATTGCTCAGATAGCGGCACATTGTAGGATGGTGAATGATGCACATACTCCGTTTGGGGTGTAATCAACATGACAGGTGCATGTGAAGTTGCGAGTGCAATGGGAGGGTTGTGACAACTAAATGTGTCAGGAGCAAAGACTCACACCACAAGCTGTGATAGCAGCTAAAGAAATGGAGCTCAGATCTCCCCCATGGGAAGTTTAGAGGAATAGTTTGACATTTGGAGATATATTCGTATTTGCTTTCTTGCACAGAGTCAGATAAGAGGATCTTCACAAAAAACCAAAAGTGTAAAGATGATGGTTTGCTGTTTTACAGGGGTTATGTGCCAGACTTATACTCCTTATATACAACACTGCCTTCAGCTTCATATGTAGCGAGTGTGGTTCAATCCTTTCATCTAGATCTCAACGAGACGGCAGATGAACAATTTCCCAAAATGCTGCATTGGTGCTTCAATATTCCAGAAATATCATACTGTACACACACACACACACACACACACACACACATATACTGTATATATATATATATATACATACACACATATAAGTATGTTACTGTATAATGCTTAGCTTCACAGCATGAAGCAATAACTTGGAAACAACCCTCACTGTTTTCCTAGTGCCCCTCTGCAACAAACAAAACCTAAATGAACATTTTCCTGGAAACAGGCCTGTACTTTAAAAACTGAATGCATTTGAATTCATCTCCCACAGAACAGTGTATATTAGTGCTCACAGTAAACTAGGTTTTTTATTTTTCCTCTAATGAGGCTGTGAATCGCGACCCAATTTCCACTCGTATCTTCTCACACTTAAATTCATAAAGTTCTAACATCCATTTAGACACAATGCAGTAAACTGGGACTGTTCAAACTCAGTGCAGTTGGGTTGTTCTTACTGAATTTCATGGTGTAATGAGAGAAGCGCAAGTTCCGTTGAACGTGATTTAGTCAGGTTACATATACTGTATGTCGATTTTTAGCAACAATAACAGTTAGTTGTCCTTGACTCTGTCATTTCCCACACTCATACCCTTTTCACACGGACTCCACTCAGTTGACAGTGAAGCAGTGACCCCACCAGCGTAGACGGTGGAATCAGACGGAACTGCCAGCCCATCACACAATTCTTTCCGTTGTGTGGATATGGGTGGGTGGTGATCCCTTTGCCTCGCTCTGTAACATCTGGTGAATGGGTGAAGTGTTCGATGTGAAGTCAGCAGTGTCGCCCTGCCTCCCATGTTCAGCAACAGCAGCCGTCACTACCCACTTTGCTTCCAGAGGACTGGGCTTCTTCAATGCATCAATGACACCAGGCGTCACGAGGGACGTGTAGCATGCCAAACCAATGATTCATTAGGACTCAATTAGCTGGGAGGCATGGGGCGTCCTGCCATATGCCTCGAGGTTCAACGGCAATCTGTACCCACTCCCTACTACTGTACTCTCAACCGTCGTTGGCGCTGTACAGTCTGTACCGGTGTGATGCGTCAGGGCTGTACAGTACCAGCACAGGGCTGCAGTCTGATCCCTTCTACAAAGCCTGTCTTCTTTGTACCATTAAAACCAGTCAGTAGAAGAGATTTAGCGGCTCCGTCTCCAACCACCCAGCTTCTGAGCTGGAAATGAGTCACGATGACCTTCAGCTCAACTCATGTTGCGCCAGTTGGCAACGTATGAAATACTCATCCATCTAGTGAAGTATGTGGCTGTGGAGTTCCAGATACTGTAAATCTTAGGAGGTAAGAAAGGCTCCGCTCAATATCGACTTTATTTCGCTTGCCAAGAAGCAGCGTGTGCTGCCGACAAGACCTATCCACCCTCAAATCTAGTTTGTCTTCTTATCTGCGCCAAGGTAAAGGCCCCCTCACCCCCTCCCCGGTGCTGTCTCGCTCTTCTGCAACCTGATATTAATGAAATTTAAGGTTGTAGTCCTAAGAGGGATAATGACACTGAACAACAAACGTCCAGATATCCAGTCCGTCCAATACCTAGTCTGCATGTGTAATGGTTAATTAAAAAGCGTGATAGAACCTGGACGTGTCATTACACCAAAATACAAATATTCTGGACTGTGTACATTTGCAGCCAACTCTCACTTTCAGTAGCTTCAACACCAGGACCACCATCAAGGATGTGGAACATTGTTTAAAAGGAGTCAAACCATTGAGATGATTGATTGGCTCACTAAAAGGCAGCCGAGACGCCACAATCACGACTCTCTCAAGAACATAAAAGAGCTACAGGGACACCAACGTCCATCCACACTTCCCCCACCCTGAGGCTGACGTGTATAGATTATACCGTAACTATAATGTACAGTAGTGAAATGCTTGAGCTAAATGTCCACAAAATTAGCTCAACGTATTTTTAACATATGTTTAGAACCTCTAGCATCTGAGCAAACCCGTTAAACATCGAAACATTTTTTATTTAAGCGAAAAGGATGTAAACTGTAAAAGCAGCATGTCTTTCAGTGTGTCAAAGCGATTAGACTTAGTTATTGTACGTGGCTTGGTTTGAGTGAGAAAATCAGAGCATGTTTTTGCAAATCAAAAGCGTTACTTTTCAATAATGCCAGGAGCACTAGAGGAGACACACAGAGAGGAAATCATCAAGTCAAGTTAGAGCAGCTCTGCCCCAGTTGTAGGCACGTGCAGCCACCCAACTACACCCACCAGCGCTTTCACCGCATTACCCAGAAACGCTACGTTCGTGTGACCCAATTTATCAGCATCTCCTCCCCATTCATCTGCTCTCACAGATGCACCACAGGAGGCTGCGTAAGCAGCGGAGCATTCATCACCTCTGAGTGGTGAGGTCCTTCGGCTGCATCCGTCTCGCCCCTGCTACAACCCTATTCCCCACCGGCGGGACAGCAGCTCCGTATGTGGCTGATGATCATAATGGTGTGGCAGGGTTGCAGCAGCAGGCACCAATGTACTGTAGCTCACGTGTTTTTGTTTGTGTCTTTAAACAACTATGCAATCAAATATAAGTTTAGCAGTGTTTTCTTCCAGTGACAGTGTATTTAAATATTGTGTCTGCCACATTCTTTTACCGCAGCACTTTTTCAGGCCCCTGGAGAAAATTGAGATGTTCAGTTCAGCCTAGAGGAGCTAGAAAGCTCAGTTCTCCCAGGATTTCGTATCCCCTGACTCATGCTTTTTTAGAGCACTGTATTCCTTTTCTTTCAGTCATGTAGTGTTGAATCTGAAACATTAAGAGACAGCAAAAGTTCATTCTCACAACCGAAGCTTGTCTGCGAGTCAAGGTGTTAAACGTTACAACCTATGATGAAGCCAGTTGACTCAAACAGAATGTGACCGTTGCATTTTACTGTTTGTGTATTATCAACCCACAAGATTTTCACAGGGATGAAAGTCCTCTAGACTGATTTCATCAGAGGTCAAGAGTGAGAGTTTCCTCAAGTTTTACGGTCACTGTGACCTCATGATGGTTCATTCTTATCAGTGTAATATGTCACAAATGTGAGATGGGACTGGAGCTTGACTACACATCTTGCTGCTTCAGGTAGTTAGGACGTAAATGTAAACTCTCCGAACTTGCTAATCAAGCAAAAATAATTGATGTTCTCTGGTTGGTTAGAAGGATGAACTCCAACATGTGGCAGCGTATGATAAATATTTCCCTCTTATTAGCTGATGTGTGATTCCCCCTAAACGTCTGCCCAGGCTGGGTAATCACAGTTGTGTTAATTTGAAACTTTGTACCTTTTTTAATTAAATGTAGATGCAAAGCCCGCAGGAATCAGATTGTGTGTTTCACCGAGCGAAAAGCTTCTGGCGCAGCAGCAGCGGTCAGCATGACGTCATCTGACGAGACTCTTTAGATCGCTTTCCATCAGAACATCACAGTTGGAGACTACCCTGATGTTTTGCTCTAATCAACCATCAAGTGTCATATCCAGGAGGCTTCAGTCAGGCTCACATCCAGATTCCTCTTTGGGTTTATTCAAAACAACATGATGCTGAAGAAGCAGATCCTCAGAGACACAACAGCAGCGCGGCTTGTGTGTGTTCTCGAGCTGTGTGAGATCTTGACCTTGCGATGCCTTTGTAATGAGACGCAGTTGAATATTTCACTTATCATTAGCGGCATGATTAGCTGCCAATGGACTGTGCCTGGCGTGGTTTAATCCTCCCAGTCTCCAGAGTGTGATAACATATGAGACGACAACACTTTCACACCCAGTTTCACACCTCCCGCGGTTCCATACGTCGCAGCAGCCTAATCACTCATGTGAGATTAATGAGCGATGTTGAGGTGCGGTGGGAGATTCACTAATTACACCTGCACATATTGTAATGTAGTCAGGGGAATAGACGGTGTGTAGGTGTGTGTGTGTGTGTGTGTGTGTGTGTGTGTGTGTGTGTGTGTGTCTGGGCTTCTTTTAAACTATGAGATACATGTTACTCCACAGCGGGAGACGTTGAGCTACAACAAAGGTGCCCTCAAGAGAGAAGTAGAAACTGTTTTAAGTTCTTTGTAGAAATGATGACATCTACAGTTCAGCTGCGAAAACAAAGCTGCTTCACCACAAAATGGCACTAATTGGGAAGTTAACAAGAGTTGTAGTGTAATTTATTTCTCTTTTTGTGCTTTGCTCCTACTGCCTGCAACAAAGTTTGGTGATTATACAGTATGTACAGTATTGTTAAATAGAGGAAAAATAGTAAAGTGACCAGAGAACAAACCGTCCTTATTTGTCTTTGTTTAAAGGCTTCGTGTGCGCTTTAATAGAAACAATGAATGAAACCCGAAGGTAAAAACCGTCACGCATAGTGCTAAACACCCGGATCAGCTCCTGTAGAGACTTCCAGCTCACAGTTTACCTCTCAGACTCGCAGCTCTATCATGTTCACACAGCCACAGCAGGCAACTCTTTTCAGTGAGAAAGTTTTAGAAACTCAATGCATTCATCAGTAAACAGATGGTGAACGTTGGGGCACATTTAGCGCCGTTAGAGAGCTAAAGAGAGATTCTTCTCAGGAGCTGTCACAGACTGAAAATAGAGCTAATGGAGAGACTATGATTCACCATGTGGCCAAAACGAATTATAATAAACGTCAATATAGCTTAATAACTACTGCATGTTCAAACCAACAAGCAATCGTTCTATGTGTGTTTAAAAATAAACTTAATTGTTACTTATTGAATGAATTTTGTGCTTAACAAACAAACAAACAAACCAGTGATTGTTGTAGTACTGTCAGCATAAAACCAGGAGCAGCCTGAACATCTCAGCAGGTCAACACAGACCAAACTGCATGTATGTCCAGAAACGTCTCCACACACTCACCCAGACCTGTGCTGTACCATCCCTTCAGCTTAAAGCGCAGAAATAGCTATAATAGCCCTTTTGTTATGCCCCATCTCATCCACTTTTGATATAATGCTCTCAGTCAAAGCACAAAAATATAACAAGTTTGACTTTAGCAGGTTCAAAATCTGTCACACTCCATTGCTTCGGCATTCACATTAAGTGAAACTACGTCCCAGCACCGTGTTTGTGTGGTGTGTCACATCATGACAACATCAATGAGACAGCGTGACAGTAAGTAAAAAAACACAAAGCGCTTCCTGTTCTGACATGTGCTTCCCTTCAGCTTCATTAATTCTGTCTGGCCGCAGACTGCAGGTAATGTTCTTGCACTCAGCGCTTTTGATCATAACTACTTTTTTTCTCAACTACACTGAATGTCTGTTGTGTTTGATGGAGAGTTGTACCCGTCCTCAGTGCTGCTGAATCAGATTCAAGGCATGAATGAAGTCAAACCAGCAAATTGTGATTATTCAAAGTCAAGTTTCATAAAGTGGCTGCTTATGTATCTTAATTATATTCATGACCCATGTGCAATTAAAGAGGACACCTTATGGCTATTTATTTAGTTCAAAGAGAATACAGAGAGAGAAAAAGCCTTAATTGTCTCATTAATTACTCTCTGCATGAAATATTGTCCATACCAAAGTATCCACAGTCCCTTTGTAACTCACAAAAGAAGGCAGGGGTGGGGGTGGCAGCAAAATAAAACACGTTTCAACCTCTTTCACAGGCAGACATAATGTTTGGAGAGAGGGAGACAAAGGAAAAGAGGGCAGGGGAAAACAGCAGTGGGAGGGAGAGCGAGGAGATGATAGAGAAGTAAAGATAGAACTGAGTGAAAAAACAGCAACTTAAAGAGAGCAAGAGGCCAAAGAGATTCAAAATGAATGAACAGAGCGCAAATCAAAGCGAGAGAGAGACTGTGAGGTGGTGTTTGTCCAGGCCTTCTGGAGTCGGCCCAGTTCCCTCTCCCACCGAACGTGGTAAATAGCCTGTTTTAACACTCTGTTCAGACACTGAGACACGGCACAACAACAAACTAACCATCAACAGTAAATTAAAGGCTCCTCAGGGAAGCCACTGAGTAACACAGAGGAGGTGTTTTGGAGAGCCACGTCCACCAATTAACTGTTCTGACAGGGGTCCAGGAGCCTCGTACGCCTTCCAGACCTGCTACATGAGGTGGGTGGAATGAGATGAATAAACGAGGCAGCCTACCTTTGTTTTCATGCCATTGTTTACTGTCACCATAGGGAGCTTGTGACACTTTATTAGCCTCAATATGTCTGTTAGAGAGGCAGAAGCAGCTTGAGAAATGCAAACTATCAAAATAAACCCCATTAATATTTGCATCTTGAGACCTCCGCCGTGCAAGCGTGAGTGTATTTGTTCATTTGTGTCGTGTTTCCTCAGACTTGAAGAGACCACCCCTCACGGAAACACGCGTGCACGCACTCGATCTCGCCTCCTCTTCAGCCTGAATTGGGGCCGGTTATCCAGCAGCTGAGCTGGTAAAAGGATAATGCAGGAGCACTTCAGAGGGCAGCTCTTCACTGCCCTCTTGCTTGGTGTGCTCCGTGCTGGAGCCACGCCTAACTGAGTGCACAGCCTTTACTGACATAAATCTGCTGGGCCTAGCAACTGCGCTGCGACGCTTATTTAGTTTACCAGCCATATCTGCTGAACCCGAAGCAATGAGGCCTTTCTTTCCCCCAGAAAGTAAATGAGACTCCTTCAAATGCCCAAACAGATTTTTTATATGTATTTTCTTCTCCCCTCCTCCCTGCCTGCACACTTGACTGTTCCATCGTCAGAGGTCCTCCATCTTGTCAGAATGAGGTGAACTAATGGGCCGTGGCTGAACAGGCTGAGCTCAGAGGCTATCAGTTCCCCCTGGAAGGCCAGGAAAGCACAGGAAAAAAGAAGAAGAAAGGAGAGGCTCCTCTCATCTTTGGCTACAATGTGTCAGTTCTGCCCCAGATAAATCGCTGCAGAATTCAAAAGGAAATTGCTTTTGTTTGTAGCCTGATGTTAATATACTTTAGTTGCCCCAGTTTCCTTTGCTTCCATTTTATGTTAATGTTTGCATTTGCACTTGCTAAAAGAGTAATTTGCTCAGTCGTCTTTCGCTTTAATACTTTATTTAAACACGCTGAACAAGTAGTGGGGCACCACAGATCTATCTGGTCCTACTGGTCTGTAAGTCTTGTATCCCAGACATCCACAACAGCGTAGATCAAAGAGTTTGAACTGAGGATATATCGGGCCCTGGTTGGCCCTCACTGGCATAGGTGACACAAGGTAACACAGCAGGGCTATTCATAGGAGCTGTGCTAGGCCAGGTTGTGACAGTCGTGTCCCACTCCATAAGCTGTGGGGCATTTTGTAACAAAGATGACCAACGCGAGGTGCCAAAGCCGGTCTGTCGAACAAACGCTCCCTGAGCCCCGGGCCATGCCAGCACTGGCCAAGAAGAAACAGAGATGGTCCAGAGACGGGCCCTCCTCACTCCTCAGCGGCCACGTGGAAGCCAGAGAGCCCGTACAGAGGTTTCCGTTGGGAACGGGCTGAATGGAGGTGTAATTGGCCATATCCAGTGATAGATGGTTGTTCAACCTTTGTTCCTCATCGGTGGCAGGATGCACATAAGCTTGTCTCACAATATGAGGTTGATTGTGCAGTCTATTAAACAGCAGTCTCAGGAGGAGATGTTACTTATTGGAATGCTGGAGCTTAAAGGATTAATGTGATTTTAAAATTGTAGCGTGTTCCGTGATTGCCCATTATTTCCCTGAGATAGTAAACAAGGTTGAAAATCAGATCACACATAATGAATTATGTTCATGCACAAATGGTCAGGGAACTCGTTATGAATGTTCAAAATGGTAACCTTTGGTCTCCCTGCAATAGAAATAGCTTTTTTTGTTGTGGCAAACAAATGATTGTTTGTATGCACATTTTTAATTACATAATTGAGCTATATTTAGTGTTTTTGATGTAAACTCAAGACATTATGGAAAGAATGAATTCACCTGTTAATGACAGATTTAAATGTCATTTCATACCAGTAAACCAAAAGAACATGATGACATGTATGGATCTAAATGTTGTTGTCGGGTTTTTATGTGAAAGCTCTCTCCACGGTGACTGATGCACCTAATGCAAAGGCAGAGGGGGTTGAAACATCAGGTTTCCTCACAGCACGTCTGTTTTTGTTCGGTAATCTGGTCACAGGGTAAAGATTCTGATGCAAGCAGGAAACAAACATCTCTGGAGAAGATTTGTGAAATTCATGCAGACAGGCAGAGACAAAGAGAGCGAAATAAAGAAATGCGAGCAGAAATGAAATTGACTTCCCTGTAGGAAGATTTCCTTTGCACACGACAAGGTAGTACTAAAATGAGCAAATTAATAAATAAAATGTGGCTTTTGTCGGGATCTTTTTGACATCCTCCAACATTTGAGAGTAGTTGGAGGAAGGAGTGATGCTCGTTAACTCTGACCCAAATCATAAGAGACACTGGGAGCTGTTAAAACACAGAGCAGATTGGGGAGTCTGGGTGACCTAGATAGCATTGGTTTTGAAAAGCAGCCGTACATCACATTAAATCACTCTTCCATCTAATACAATGAGGCATATCGTCCACGTTGGTAATGAAATCTCCATCCTGATTCTGAATCTAAAAGGTCTTTGTGACAAGGAAAATACCTCTGCCATCACTGACACTATAAGGCTTTGCCTGTGACGTACTCGTGCGGAGGCTGCGGCTCTGCCTGGACCTGGGTGACGTTACCTGTCACACAAGCAGGCATGAAGGGCAGCACATGGACCAGACAGACATGCGCACGGAGAACGGGTGGCGACGAAGCACCTGTAAGAACCTGTTGTTCACCTTAGTGAACCGTGTATTTAATGTTGCAGCTCGTTGAGGTAGAACCAGAAGGTGCTGGAGGACGAGGGTTCACAAGTTCAATAAAGCTTATATGCAGACAATATGATGTTCAAATACGCAAAGCTAACTACAATATACATAAATAATAAACTTTATTTACCTCTGTCAGAGAAGAACACAAAAAAGTGACATAATTACACTGTAAGTCAATAAAAAAGCCCAAATTGTCATGACATCACAGGGGAATTCACACATTAGTTGTTTTTTTTATGTTTTACCTTGAACAGAGCATCTGCACTGCAACAGAAACAGAAAATCTCTACCTGGAAATGAAGAGTTCATAAATGAATAATCCAGCCTAGTTTCTTTCCGTACTAGTGCTTTACTAAAACAAGACAACTTAAGACACTCTTGAAGACATTAAAATATGACACTCTGATCACCACACACTCACAATGTCACACAATGTCAAACACGACACCGCGTGCCCAGTGCTCGATGTGCGGCAGCTCTTTTCAGGCCAGGGAAGGCTGAAGGCCTCGTTCTCCAACAATGGCCGTCACCATGCCAACAGAAGCCGTGCCAGCCACGGTGCCAGCTTGGCACAGCCCCCGTGTTAGCAGCGGATGATTCAAGGGCATTAAAGCACAATGTGGGGGTTCCAGTTTATAGACAGTTGTGCCATCATTCCCAGCACTGCTGGCTTTGAAGCAGCCTTTCATTTACCGCTCTCTGCTACTTCTCCTCCTTTTGTGCTGCTGGCCTGAGCTGGGAGCATTAACAATCTGTCTTCTGACAATTTGCTTTGCATGCACAGACGACTCGGTCATGCCGTAATGTTCTATATTTACTCACAAGCAGTACATAAAAAAGCATCAAGTATCCGGCCACACGTCTCCTTCAAGGATCAGCGCCGAACAGCAAGCGTTTGCTGCGACTCATTAAGGACTGATGATCCAGAAGAGATAATAACATCTTTGTTGATTTGTTAAATTGCTGCCTGCCATTTTGTATGTTAAATTAATGTTGTAATGAGTGATCAAGGGGCACGTGCTTGTCATTTTAATTTTTAACCACCTGCAGCTTAACGTTAAAACTGTCATCCCTGTCTCTTTGCCTTGCAGTGCTCGCAGCGAGTGACTGTGATGAGCTGTCGGACTGCATCTGAAGTAGTCTACCAAAGACTCATATCCACTCCCACCCTGCTCTGAAGAACAATACTTGATCCAATCAATGTTGCAGGCCCCCTGGGGGGAGATAGTCCTGAGCAATAGGTGGACCCTCAGAAAAGAGCAACAGTGGACCATGTGATGCTTGACCTTCACAGAGGGACTCAGGTACACACCAGAAGAGGAAGGATCTGATCCCAAGTTGAATCTGAAGGATCACCCAGCTCAAAATTCAATTGTCATTTCAGATGCTGTTTAGCAAGACTCAGACATCATGGGCCAGCGGTGACAGAGCGTAGTTATACATGTTGGAGCTTCATTTATTGAGGAGTACCAGACGTATCACTATGGGTCTGAACGGGATTTTCTGCACCAAAGAGTGACTGTGAGAAAGACTGGAACACTGGACACCAGGCGTCGGGAGGATTAGCTAGTGTGCTGCTAACCCATGGTGGATCTGTGAGCAGGGCAAGGGACTCAGCAGTGGAGGATGTCAGCAGAGGCCGAGCTCCAGCCGGGTGTCAAAACCAGCCAGCGAAAGGAGTCCAGGAGGATCAAAGGTTCGTGAGCTACTACTTGCTGTACCATACCTTCCATAGTTCTGTTCAGTAGATGTAAATAGAAATGCGGCTCATTTATTACGTATTTCAACGTGTGGAAAGGGAGGCACCGAGTGTAGCTTTAATATGGGTTTAGGTGGGGTTAAGTAATCCCGGAGTATACGGGAGAAGCCTCACTTTATCTGCCGAGAGGCTCCCTGTCTCAGCCCAGGGTTCCAGATGTTGTAACGCCTATTCCACGTAGCCCCAGGCTTTGGTGGCACCATGATTTAGGTGTCATGGACAAGGTAATTCACACCCTGTCGCTTTGATGAACAGCGTAAGTGATGTAATAGGAAGAGACATTCTCAGAACGTTCTCTGGGAGATTGAAATGGGATTGAAGTGGCTTAGAAGAGGAAAGAAGTGGACATGCAGAGACAGGAAAAGTGAGTCATAGGCAGAAGGAAGAAAGTGTGTGAGAAAATGATGTTTTTTCATTTTCCTCCCCGCTCTTCATCCTTTCTTCCTCAATTCTCCCCACATGAATAAAGCCACTCCAGCTAGTCCAGTAAATCTGGCTTCTGCGGCTGGCTGCAACAAGGCCGTGGGGCCAGGTCCTGTGTGGCTGTTTCACTGGCTCCGTTGCCTTGCTTAGATAAATGGCTTGGCTGGAGGAGGGCCAATCGATTTGAGTTAAGTGGAGGCGGGAGAGCCGAGCGAGGGGGCTATTACACACGTGGCCACGCAGCTCATCGGGGGGGCTGTCGGCCCCTGACTTTACCATGTTAATGACATGTGCTGCAGGGACCATTGTCACAATCAGCATCAGCCTGGTTAGATCCATATAAATGGAAATGGGGCGACAGAAATGCAGACTAGTAGTGGTTGTGAGCAGCCTGGCACTAGTAAAGATCAGGTTAGTGATAAATACTTATAAAAACACGCTTTGCTAGGCTGAGATAATCCTGCCAATCATTTCACATTTCACATGTTTTCTTGTCAACGAATCCCAGACCAAACCCAACTGTGTAAATCTGCTCTTTAATATTTTACTAGCTCTCCAACCCTGTCAGCAAAAATCAAGCCTGAATCCATCCACCCATACTGAAGGTGTAAAGCTTTTTATTATGACGTGATACTTCAAATGTCTTAACAGATTGTCTGTAGGTAAAACAATTTGTCTGTCTAATGTGTCCAGCTTGTTCTGGTTGCTGACTTTGTGCCTCCATTAAGATGACTACATTTAACAATAAGCATTTAAAAAAACAGCCTGATAGACACAAAGCTCTAAATGTCAAGGAGTGGGCTAGAAAGTGTTATTGCTCTTACTTAGCTCTTACTTATATGTTGACATTTATGCATAAATTAATGGTGCTGCCATAAGGCTGCTTGAACATTACTCACCCACCCAGTTGCCGTGTGCATTCCTCCCAACCGGTTTGTCATGGCTGAGAAGACGAGATTTATTTAATATACTGCTCTCAAGTCTTTAAAGTAAATGTAAGACCCGGGAGACCGCAGAATGCCAAGCTAAGCTAAAGACTGGAAACAGTCTACAACAGGTAGAACATCTGGCTCTGTCGAAAAATTAACACGTTTATTTAATTTGTTTAATCGCACGTAAAAAATACTAAGTTGTGGTTTGACAGAACGAATGTCCCAGCTCGGATTCCCCAGATGCCCAGCCTGTGTAGAAATAAAGTCCATCTCAGGTTCCTCTTGCTGTGAACCACTACTGGCACCGTGTTACAGCTCTGTCCTAGACAACAAAAAAGCCATGTCCATTTCTATTTCTTGTTGCTTTCAAATCAAACCTCACTGCAACAAACTCTGACGACACATGGTCACTCTCATCTGCCCACAGAAACACTTCACATGCATGACTTCATCTCCATAGCAACTGTTGCTCTTCATTTGTAATCTGTACACACTCTCTTCATAAAGACAGACAAGTAAAGGAGGACATGCAGACGTGAGAGTGTAGAGGAGAAGGACAAAGACACTGAGACAGAAGGAGGCAAACAGCAGATTACATCAGTCGTCTCTCGTGCTGAATGTATGACAGTGGAAGATTGTGGCAGCGCAAGTACAAACCATCTCAGACTGTTCAGACGTTTCTTCCCACATCTGACAAAATCATTTTCTGGTTCTTATCTAACTGTTTCATCACACTGCTTCAGCGCAGCGCTGAGATAATAGCGTTGTGGAGTTCCTGCATGACCTCAGGAGTGACCTCTCCCAACATCCCCCAGCACACATCAATACCTGCTGTACTGTCTGTGCAACTCTGCTGAGAGTCAGTGGTTTGTCAGCTGCATTGATGATGCACAAAACCCCTCATTAGCTCTATAACTGCTTTAATGATTATCTTTTAAGCAAAACCATCAGCCGGGTTCTGAGCCAAAGGTGGATGAAGTCATTTTGACATCAGTGTCAGTTGGATGTGAATGTGAATGTGTGTACTTGCTGAGGCTTATGGAAATTAGGCAGATGGCATGGACAGATTTTCCAGTTTCCTCACTACTGCTTAAAGTCATCAATTATCTTTTTGCAAAAATGCACAAATTGTTATTATTATTATTATTATTATTATTATTATTATTATTATTATTATTATTATTATTATTATTATTATTATTATTATTATTATTATTGTTGTTGTTGTTGTTGTTGTTGTTGTTGTTGTTGTTGTTGTTGTTGTTATTATAGGCTAAATAGATAGCGTGTGTGTGGTCTACTGTCAAACAGGGCTATTGATGCAGACACAGATATACGCTCAGAGTGGTTCAAAGGTTAAGCTGCCTAGATGCCCAGATACTCAACAAAAACTTTCTTATTGCCAAGTCCTTATATCTGGAGGGGCGAGTCTGACTCTCCATCTGCTGCCATCTGTCCCTTCGCTGTCCCCATTCTAGTGTAGCAAGGAAGAGGATGCAACGCAGCCATCGGAGGCAGTCCCTGAAACAGTATGGAGCCGGACTATCAGTAATTGTTCTCTCTATGGTTTTGGGGCAGGGCCCATGTGGGGTGATTTAGCATTTGGTTTAACATCCCGGCTGCTGAATTTCCACTCAACTTCTGTATTTTATGCGATTTTGGGATAAGGAAAATCAGAGCAACAACAATACAGGAAGGAAAGAGATGTCACATAGGTCCAGAGTGTGACCTAGGACGCATGAACCTGGAGTAAAACCACCAGGACTCAGGCATGTTGTGCCATGTGTGGTATACCCTTAGACGGGGAGTAACAATAGACAGTACTTTAGGCAGTCCCAAGTCAAACAGATTATGAGCATCAAGCTTATGGGCCAGAAATATTGTGAAGAGCATTCAACCTTGGGTAATTGTACATCCAGAAAGCCAGAGGAATATGTGTCACCCTCTCTCACACTCACATACACACACCTTCTCCCCTCTCCTCTGCTTTCTTACAGTGTGTAACAACATGAAACAGCATGCCCTGCAGCTCCATAGTTTTCAGATACAGCACACTTGCTCGTCTTGATCTGAACCCAGAGCACGTAGTGTACGAGTTATGCCACTGTGTCGAGACTCTCATTCGGTATGCAAGGCCTACTTTTTTTTTTTTTTTTTGAGGATCTGTGCATAAACCTCTAAATCTCTCCTGAAGTGTTATTAGGGGGAAATGGCACATTGTATATATGGAAACAAATGGCACAGAACATCTGGTTTAAGCTCATCTGAGAGAGCTGCACTGAATTGGACCAATCGCGTTTAAAATGCAACTCGAGCAGCAGGCATTTTATATTATATTGCAGAGTGTGTGAGTCAGTAAAATCAGGATGGAAAACAAAATACTGTATGAATAATCACTATAAGAAAGATGGTTCAAATCAGGTGCAGTATTAATTATCAGGACAGGCTTTAAGCTACGTATAGTAGTGGTACAGTCATGTCTGTCAAAGAAATGAATACAGTCTGTGTTTCAGTGTCTGTCAGTTAATGTGCAGAGGTGCACGGTGGAAAGAAGGACGTCTGTATTAGACCCAGATATGACAAGCACTTGCTTACAGACTTTAATGACTTTAGCATGGTCACCCCCTCCCCCATTTTGAGAATTGGACCCTCATGAATAAGTGAGAGTGTGTGCGTAGCCAAGACAAGTGCTTGCATTTGAACTAAGATGTGTGGGGTTTTTTTTCTTTCTACGTTTGATCAAGACCCTTTATTTGCTCCTTTTCTGGATTTGCTGAAATGTTCACGTTGACTTTTCCTTGGAAATTCCTGGAGTGGAGAAAGAAATTGTAGCGTAAATGGCAACACCTTCTGTTTGTGGCTGGAATAATACGGACTTTGAGTGCAGTTTGACAGCCTTTGTTAGGAATATTAAACATGTTCCTCCTAACCAGCTATTTAAATGTGCCATTAACTGATAATGTCTTTGAGCATGTGACCTAGAACTGAGTGAGCCAGGGCCCGGAAAACTGTTTAAGTCTCCAAGGTGCTAGTGACCTTGATTTGAAATCCTGCTGTACCTCTTGGTGTAAATGTGATGGCAGCCGTCGATGCGGTTGACAAACTCCTCACCGGCACGATGGTTAACACAGAGACGCACAAGGCAGTGCTTGAGGCTTGTACCCACGTAATCTAAACAGGGCGATGACAGACAGCGCAGAGACAAAATGAGAAAGGTGTCAGTGTCAAGGTGTTGTCAGGGCAGCTGCAAACAGATTGACAGACAGAAAAATCAGCAAAACAGTAGGTAGCGAGACGGGGGGGGGGCATCCAGACACGCACTGTCTCCCCACCACCCACCACCTTTCTGCCACCGCCCAGCATCCATCACCCAGGACGGCCCTGGCGGATTGTGGACGAGCACTGGACCGAAATGATCCGGCTCAATAGCACCCATTCAAGCTGGTTGGTCACCACCGACAGCACCCATGGGAACGGTCGGCGTGGGGGACGCGCAGCAGAAAGCACACCCGCCTGGCCGCCCCAGGAGCGTCCACCCCAGCTTTGTGTGTGGTTGCTGATGGGTGATAGTAGAGTGCTCTCAATGTTCCAGTTGTTCTCTCATTTAGTCCGCTGGCTGTATCCAAACACATTTTCAATTTCAGCTTCAATTTTCTTTCGATCTTTGCTCGCTGCTGCTAATTTGCTATTCATTCAGCATTTCCTATTCCATAAATATTTATACCGAGGCTTACACACACACAGAGTCTGGCCCTACCTATGAGGACATTCACTGACATAATGCACTTCCTAGCCTCTAACCCGAAACCCTCAACTCCACAGCCAACGGAAATGTAACCTTCATCCCTGTAACGTAGTTTATACTCTTGTCAAATTGTTCTCGTGACAGCGGTACTGAAACTTTATTTGTCCTCACAAGGAAACAAAGACATGTACAAGAATGAATGTAATAGCCTCTGTTCCTCAAACGTGTCTCTTTCTCCTTCTGCCTTCGTCGCCATCTGCAGGTCAGGACCGCACGGAGGCGGGGCTTATTAAGCGTTTCCGCGGAGATGGCGTGCGCTACAAGGCCAAGCTCATTGGGATTGATGAGGTGACATCAGCACGTGGGGACAAACTGTGCCAGGATGCCATGATGAAGCTAAAGGTGCCGACCTGTGTGTGTGTGTGGGGGGGGCATCATTGAGCCTCTTTGTCTCATTGTCTGTCCAGTGAGTCATGGACGCTGTCTTGTCTGGTGTGTGACTCACTAAAGCTCTGGAAAGAACTGACCTATTATATGAAACAAATAATATCCCAGCCGTATTATTTTTATGGTGCAGAGGTTGGGTTCAGTACATCTAGAGCCAAACAGCAGCAGCTTTTTGCTTTAATTTCCCTCTAATCGGCTGCAGTATTCTTAGTGCCACCGTTTATTTGACCTTGGAGGCAAACTGACTTTCTACTCAACGACACTTGAAGCACAACATCAGCGCCATTTTGTCTGCGTCTTGTATGTCTTCACACGTCAGTCAACCGACTATTTTTACAACAAAGCCTGTTCTGTCATACTGGTAGCATGTATGTGCAAACTGTGATAATGTGTCCCAGATAACATTTTAGCCAGTGTTCTTCACAGAAAGCTGCAACTGAATTAGGTCACACAGTAAGTAAGGAAGGAGACGCACGCAGCGATGGGATGAAAGGCTGTAGATTCCTGATCCTTTGTGTTTTTGTTTAGGTGTTAGATATGATCTAAGATGGCGTAAAATTTGATCAGGGTGTAAGTGCTTGTTAGCCAGACATGGTAACGTTTACAACTAATGTTAGAGAAGTGTTAACTCAATTTCATATTTCTACGTTTGCTCTATAACTAGTGGTGAAAGGGACAAACCCATGCAGGCGTTTTAAATATTGAGCATCATACAGTATTTAACACGCACAACACTTCAGCATGTTGAAAAACCTACATTTTGACAGAGCTGCTGTGACTAGTTATGGTCGCTACGTAATGATTATACATTTGGTGCAGTGGTTAACTGTTACTGGAATGAGAAGTGACATATTACCATGCTTCCTCCCTGCATCTTCCTAAATGCCAGCTGTGTTTATTAAAGTTGAAAACAGGATATACGTCTCTTTGTGCTGGGTAAAAAGTAGCACTTAAGCATCTCTGCAGTAGGTGGCTTTCAGGATAAACCCCTCACCAAAAGAAGACGTGCAACGCCTGGCTGTTTGAGGATCTTCTCGCAGATATGGCTGGAGCTTAAACGTGTGGGAAGCTTCACAGGAAGATCAGTGCAGCCAGAAGGCAAAGCCTCTCGTGTCCCATATCCATTTCAAGTGATATGTCCAATAAAACAACCCTTCCTCTGCCTCCATCTGACATTTCATCAGTGCCCGACACATGACTCCAGTAGCCACCAGCCAGTAGCCAGTCAATGGAGCAGTCGATGCAAACCTGCTATTATCTGGACAGAGGATAGAGGAGGGGATGGGGTCTCTATTGAGCTGCCTCGAGGACTAATCCACCAAATGGAGAAGCCAATGGCAGATTGACAGTATCCATCGACTCTCCCGCCCGCCGCCTCTTCCTCATTCACTTCATCTCTTTCTTATCCCTATTACTTGTTCTGCTCTTTATCGTTCTCTCCCGACCATTTGTCCCTTTGTCCCTTCAATTAGGCCCGTGCCTCCTACATTTCTTATATGATCACACTTGTGTGATGTATGTGTATAAGGTGGATGGATTTATTTTTTTTCTTTAACAAAGCTTTGGTTTTAAATGTCAGCTGGGCTTCAAAAGGAAAGTCTCAGGTGGAGGGTGGCCTGTACATGAGAGGTCAACCACTTGTCTGCACTTTCATAAGACATTTCCAGCACAACAGGCAGGTCTTTTCGTTCCTCTTATCTCTTTCCTTTTTCCCTGTTTCTCTCTTGTCACAGGCTTTGTTCCATGAAAGGCACGTCAAGCGCAGGTTGCATCAAATGGAGCACGTTGGACATGTTAATTGATTCCTTTATTAAAGTTGAGACTATAATTAAAAAAAAAAGAGCTGATGAGATCCTTGTGAAAAACGTACAGTACTTCAAAGGCTGGATTGGCGGTTCAGTCAGCACTGCTCAAAGCTGCCATAGCGAGCTGGTCAGACAGCGGCACGTTCCATTCTGTCAGCAAATCTCTCTTTATTGTTGTTAGCTAGCACTTCATGTATGTCATGTTGAAGTGCAGGAGACCTACTTCAAGGAACCCGAGGAGAAAAAAACGCTACTTGGGAAATAATAAGACTCGCTGCACAAGGCGATGTGCGAATTCCTCTGAGGGCGACGCTTTCAGAAAAGGCACATGAAAGAACATTATGTCCTATAGCACCTTATGTAACTCCTGACACCCTCTTTTCCAATCTTCCCCCCAATCTCCACCCCCCGATCTCCCCCCCCATCTCCCGCTGTCACACTCACCTGAGTTGGAAGAGAGGTAGGCTCACAGTCTTTCGGGCTGAGTTCACATCCTTTCATATCCGCGTGTCATTTCCTTTAATCTGCAGGGAGTGGCTTCCTCGGCACGTTCCAAAGGGGAGCACAAGCAGAGAGTCTTCTTGTCGGTCTCTTTTGGCGGGATCAAGATTTACTGCGAGCGATCAGGGGTGAGTAGCGTGTCAGCGAGTGGGCCCGTGGCAGAGGGGCTCCGAGCAGCCAGCTGCTGCTCTGTGAACCTACAGAACAGGACGCCCAGGGGGCAAACGCTGGCTCGGCTCACGTCATCTCGCGGTTGATATGTTTAACACAGCTGCAATACCTGCACAGGGCTGAGGCGGTGAATGAAAGCACCGCTCCTAATATCGCAAAACAAACCATAACATGCTGTCTGTAGATGGGTTTACCCTTCAGCTCATAAAGGCTTCACTAGACTACATCAGATTGCAGGTCTGGAGATTGATCGGTGACCCTGAGTGAAGTGGTTTAACACATAACCTTGTGCGATTCGATATATGCTGCGGGACCTACGTAGGGTTACTCAGGACCTGTATGTCTGCTAATGATGGCACAGTGAGCAATGTTATGGTAATGTTATGAGACGGAGCGTCTCTGCCTCCGTCCTGGCTTGCTTCCCCCTGGCGGAGTCAGAGGCCTGCTGTTCCATTACAGGATGATGGAGGGGCTCAGCTCTGGCCCGTCCCGGGGCACAGTGTTGGCTCGATAGGCCCACTCTGCTCATCAGCGCTAACCGATAATTAGCACTCAGTTCCACCCCTTAATGATCATTGCCGCTAATGCTAATTACACCGCGGCTCCACCTCAGCTGTCGTTAGTGCTAAACTGATAATTATGCAACAGCAGTGGTCCCATAGGTGGCCACCCCCACCCTACCACCAGCCAGCAGTAAACTGTGATAAAAAAAAGAAACACACGTCTTCTATAATATCTAATATTATTATATAATAGTGTCTTTCGTCTGCAGTGAGAAAGGACGTTAAACCTCTCACCCTACCCAGCAGCTCACCAGCTTTTGACAAGCTCATTTGTTGTTTTGGAAATCATGCCCCCCTAATGTTCTTCATTTTATTTACTGATTACAGGCAGTAAATAATTCCCCACACTTAATACCCCTCCTGAGTTATTAGGATGGAAATGGGGATCACTCCAGCAGAGGCAGCGTCAGCAAGCGGCTACATGGAAACGCTTTATGCTAAGCTGACATGATTCTCTGCTGAATTCCAGTGGACTAGTCATATTAGTTTTGTATTTTCCATTAATCTGAGGCGTTACTAGCGATGCTCCGCGCTGAATGTGGGCTAACATCCCAATAAAAGCTTCTCCCCAATGGCCCAGCTTATCTCTGCTAATGGAGGAGCAGCAGGTGGGACGGACTGAGCGACAGCTGAATTACTTGTGTAGACTCTATGTGCACGTTATGATGTATGAGCTTTTGGTATCTGGTATTTCAGAGATGCCCGCCCATCTGAAATGTTGTGAATAAAACAGGTTTTAAAAATATGACTGTCCTCTTTTCAATAAACAGATTCACTGCATTTCAAAATATGCCCATGTCTAATCTCTAAAGAAGACAAAAACATGCCATCTAATGAAGTGTAACAAAACATGGCCTTGGTGATTTGCGCTCACTGTATTTCACCTGAACACTGTGCGACTCTGCTACTGTACGTAGGTGCTCATGCATCACCACTCGGTCCACGAGATCAGCTACATCGCCAAAGACACCAGGGACCACCGCGCCTTTGGCTATGTCTGTGGGAAGGAGGGCCACCACAAGTTTGTGGCCATCAAGACAGCACAGTCGGTGCGTGTTTTTTCTTAAGATCTGCTTTTCGGCGCCTAATAAATCTGTGACTCTAAGAACAGAAATGCTACTGTTTGGTATGTTTTTAAAACAAGAAACAAAAGAAATTACCTTTTTGTCGCACCTTCTCCTGCGTTGCCATTCCATTCCTCCCATCCAGGCTGAGCCGCTTATCATTGACCTGCGTGACCTCTTCACCCTCATCTATGACATTAAGCAGCGGGAAGAGATGGAGAAAAAGGCACAGAAGGACAAACAGTGTGAGCAGGCGGTTTACCAGGTAGGACACTCTGAGACTTTTTTCCCTTTTTCTCAGTTTCAGTTCCCATTCGGAGGCGAGATCACACGTTATTACTCAGCCAGAAATGTATTCACACAACAGAAATCCTGACACTTTCAAGTCCGCTGAAGTGCATCTTGGAGTGTGTTTGTCTGCATCATTGATTTCTTTGTTGAATATCTAAATATGATGGAAAGGCTGTACTGGACAGATTCATTCTCACAGTGGCAGGAAAACTACTGTATGTTACTGTGTCAGCATTATAGTAAATCCCACCACCCATCTGTGATTGTGCTTGAATGTTTTCTTCACATTACTGGTCAAATCCAAAGTGTGTAATGTGCCTTCTGCCCCCAAACTGCACAGACCATCCTGGAGGACGAAGTGGACGATCCAGTTTACCAGGTAGGTCTGTGGGGACACAGACTGAAACACTGCGTAGCTTCACTGGTGCTGTTTTCACTCTTCCAAAACACAATTAATCCTTAATTTAAGTATCTTCTCCAGTCACCGATCTGCTTGAATTAATGATTCATGATATTCCACCATCCCAGTAATACACAGCAGACCATCCTAGTGGACAGTTTTGTTCAACCATTCAACTTCCATTTGCCAGTGCGATGTTGTTTTTAAGTTGATCTGTGTCAGTGTTCTGATTTCTCCAAAGACACGTCCCCCTTCCAACTGGTTGTTGACCCCTCTCTCTTTTTTGCCTTGTGCATTTGGCTGAACACGTTGTTTTTCCTCTGTGTTTGCTCACACTGAATACAGACAACACTAACTCTTACTCTGAATGCGACTGTTCAGTGGTATGTCCAACCACCTCCCAGATCACCTGTGTTCTTTACACTTGAAGTGTGTTGTACATCAAATCATTCCATTTACAGCTTTCAATTTATGTTGATGTTGGTTGACAAACGTCCAGACAGTGGCTTAAATCCCAGAAGGAGCAGCTTGATATTTTGGGAGTGAAATGCTTAAACACATTCATGGACAGATACAGATCCGAGGATTGATACCACTCTTAATGGTGTTGAAGACAGAAAGACGTTTGCTTAGCTTAGCACAAAGGCTGTAAATGTGTCAAAGCAACCATCCTACTGGGTTTCTAAAGCCAAATAACAAAAGTTGCTTTACTTAATCCGTATAAAAAAAAACATCTCAAGGATGTGTCATGCTGACAAAAACATTTTCCGTAGTAAACCAGCAAATGTTGTGTACATATATATATATTATTTGCTGTTGCATTATGCCAGGTTAGCTGGATCCCTCGACTGTATGAAGCTAAACTAGCTAACACTTGTATTTACATAACAAATTATGAGAGGTATCAATCTTCATGTTTCACTCTCACAAAATGTGACAGTATACTGTGCATACAGTATTTCCAAAAATGTAAACTATTGCTTTAATTTGAGATCTGTAAAAGTGTTTATAAATATCTGAAATGGATCTCAAGCGAATATTCTGACCTCTGGGTCACCTCACGTTGCTGATGTTAAAGAGACACCTCTAGTTCTAGACTTCCGCAATGACTTGAACTACTGCCTGACCTATTATACTTGTGCTCTTTCCTCTTCCCACCTCACTCCCCTTTTTCTTTCTCTCTCCACGTCCCCCATACCTCTTTCCCATGCCCCATTTTTTCATCCCTGATCTCATTACATTCCCCACTTGACGTCACCCTCGCTCCCTTGTGCTTTAATTTATTCTCATCATGTATACTCCCTCTGTTTTATATGCCTACTTCTCTATCTGTCTGTCTCATTATTCTCTACTATGCCTTGCCCACTACTTCTGTTCTGTAGTACATAGTGTTTGAGGCTGGACACGAACCCCTCCGTGGCCCCCAGTCAGAGGAGAGCGTTTATCAGGTACAAAGACAAGCATTGCCCCCTTTTTCTCCCTCCTTACACCATGTTATAGATATGAATAATAACATTACTAATTTTGTGGCACATTTATATAGAGGTTAGACTGGCTTTGTGGAATCACAAGGAAATCAAACTAATGTTTGTGTTTTAATGCAGCCGCCTTATGGGGCTCGAAAAACTTGGCCACTAGCAATTTTTTTGGTTGTGAGGTAACAGCAGTAGCATATTAATGCAGCTTTGGTAGGGAGTTATGAGATGGAACCGTAAACACAGAGGCTGATATCAGTGAATAACCACTTATGGTTGTTTGACTCAACATCTGAATTAAAATACACCTAAAGTATCAATCGTAACTAGAATAGATTACGGTAAAGTTTTATAGCTTTGAACAGAAAAGCTACAATTTTGTTTAAATTGTGTGAGACCTTGTGTAACGTCTGAAACGCAGAGTCAAGGTCAGTGGTTTAGACTGGGCTTCAATTCTATATCCAACATCTTGACCTTTTTGTTTTCAGCCTATTTGAAAGACCAGCTAGGGCCCCGGAGACCTGTCGTATGGTTTAATCCTACCTCCCTCCCTCGCCTTCGCTCCCTTCCCTCCACCACCTTTTTTGCCTCTCTGTATCTTGCATTCCTCTGAAGATGAAAGATGCAGAGAGAGAGAGATTAATCACTTGCCATGCCATTTGATCTCAGAATGAAACAAGATCAATAGACTTGGGGAAAACGTAACTGAAAGTTAACCGGTTATGGGAGAATAGGAGACACAGGCAGCAAGGTTACGAGCAACAGATAGCTTGGATAAATGTGAGAGAAAGTCAACACGACACGAACACGACACGGCTGAGGCATTTCTATAATGTTAAAACACACTTGCTGAATATTAATTATGTTCTTTATAGTCATGTAAACCAACACACGCCATCTTCAAGCTTTGTTTGCAATCAATATTGATTTAAGTAGAATTGATTCAACAGCGCAACTGTAGAATTTGCATAATCCTATTGCTATAAAAGATAAAATGACACCAGAAAATGGACTATATTCGGAATTGATATAGAATCTGACAGACATGTTACAGTTTCTGTAAGCGCTTGTTCTATGAAGAAACCAGTAAACCAGTGTTGCTGTTACTTATGTTTGGATCGACCTCCAATCCAATGCAGGTCCCAACCAGTCAGCAGAAGGAAGGGATCTATGATGTCCCAAAACGCCATTTCATGACTGTAGGTGTTTTTATTTTTTATCATTTGTTTCTTTATTCTTCTACTTGCAAACCTCTCTTTAAGCTCCTCTTCGAAGAAGAGTCCCAAGCCCCTTTTGACACCGTTCGCTTTCTGTAACGATGACGACAACTATGAAACAAAGTGACATTGGTCATGCAGAGCCTGCTTGGACAGATGAATCTAGTTGGCTGATCAGTCAAAGTCAGACATGTCAATTTCACAGAATATTAGAAACAGTCCTGTGCAGAATCTGCTGCACGTCGTGACCTGATGGTCGAGACTAAAAACTTGCTGGATGAATCAAACGGGGGCTGTTCCGTCTTCCTTAGAGGGTGAGGATGAGAGGTTTGTAAGCGGGGTGGGTGTTGGTTTGAGCTGCATGCAGTGTAGTCATGGCTACCTACAATCAAGGCCACAAACGCTCATAAAAGTTGCAACTTAACAAATAGCAATATATGTTTCCTCAGTGGATGAGTTTGATCAGAGAACAGCACAGTAAACATTTTTGATTTCCCCCCTTCATCACGCTGCAGCTATATTTCATCTCATCCCGGCAGGTTTCACGAGTTCTTCAGCACCACGCAGTGACCACGCTATTACTGTACTCAGATCGCTTATAAAAAACAGATTATTCAAGTCTATTTTGCCAAACATTCATCCACAGAGATTTTTCCACACACATTTTGAAAACAGCCCTAGCAAAGTGCTTCTCTGCTCTTCACTTGTGTGCTTGTTGCTCAGCATATCAAACAGATAAACGGTCCCGGCCCCCTCGCTATCTCGCCCAAACAGCCCATGCCAGTATAAGTAGCAGCGCTTCCATATCTCTAAGTGTTACTGCTTGTCTGTTCATTCAGTTGGAGCTTTTTGAGAGCCTCAAGCTCCCCTGATGTGTGTCAGTGCCTGCAGGGAGAGACCTCTGTGTACAATGTTTACCTTTTTCCAAATTCTGACTCATTCTGTGCCCCTCAATGGTTCCTAAGTGCCGTGCAACCGTATTCAGGGAGGACATAAACACCCTGTTTGCAGCAACACCGATTGCTGCTGTGCGATTCCTCCCTTTTCTTTCTTTTGTTTCGAGACATTGTGTTTGTACGTGTTTTTTAAAGCATGCAAATCCTCCGTGCTCTGTCTGTTTCTGTGCTTTTACAGTGACTCATTGTCTGCTTGTGCATGGCCCCAGTTACATTTCATGCAACTTAGCCATTCCATAGTGTCCCATCTCTTTAAGTAGTGTGAGTAGAGGACAGAGGGGGCTAGAGCAGGGGTCACATCTGCCTATAGGGTGAGGTGGCCGCATTGTCTTGGTTGGGTGGTTCCAGAAGCTTCTTCTTTCATTCGATTCGATAAAATAAACACCTCTCGATATAAAAATCAGCATGATAAAGAGACGCAGGCTATCTCGGGGGCCCGTCTTCATTGGCAGACATAAGAATATCTAATCAGAGTGTGTTTTATAGGACTGAATAGCCTTTTACCCACTCAGTGTTAGCAAGCCATGAAGGACTCATCTTAGATCCATTTTCTGATAATAAAATGAGGGGATAGTTGTTTCTTGCCGTCCGCAGCACAAACTGCCTTTGTGAATAGATTCCTCTCCCCACACCTTCCCACCCATGCAAGCACCAAACCCTATTTGGAGATGAATTCAAAGTTTCGTGAGTGTGCAGATCTCATTGTTGTGATGTATCACTGGTCTTTCTCTCTCTCTCTGTCTGTGTCTCTGTTTTTGTCGCCTCGTGGTTCAACTCACAGAATATCAACCACTTCGATCTTTTCGGCGACATGTCTACTCCTCCTTCGGTGAGTACCGTCACAAAACCTAGTTTGGTAAATTTGTGCGGGTTAAAGAAATAAAACTGCATTTTAGAAGGGATCAAGTCATAAACCTGAATGTTAAGCAGTACTGCGACGTATAAGTGTCGTAGTTGACGTCTGTGCGTGTGTGTGTGTGCTTTGCCTCCCAGATGCCCCCATCACCTGCCAACACGCTGGACCCTACTAGAAGTAGCCGTCAGCAGCAACACACTGCTGCTGAGATGTACGCCCCCT
Source organism: Macropodus opercularis (assembly GCA_030770545.1). NCBI lineage: Eukaryota > Metazoa > Chordata > Actinopteri > Anabantiformes > Osphronemidae > Macropodus > Macropodus opercularis. The sequence goes on from CM061105.1 coordinate 8,002,645, forward strand.
TCAGCCCCACCTCTGTGCCATCAGGTAGCTACTCAGACTGCAACACTGCATCTTTTCCACAAAATCAACTGCTGATAGGGATGTGTTTTCTTTGACTTTTGTGAAAAGCCTTGGATTTTGTGATCATGCGCTAAGCTGGAGATGCTATATAGTGATGTTTCCATTTTTGCCTTAATGTTCTTTAAAGGTTATCTTCCTTTTCCTCTTTCTCTCCAGGTTATATGACCATGGGTCCTGTGCAGGCAGCCCAGTGGGCGCAGCAGTCGTTTCCTACCCAGGCTCAGACTCTGGCCTTTCCCGTACAGGGACCCCTCCAGGTGGCTCAGGTCCTCCCTGGTGGTCAGCCGGTCATTTGGAGCCAGGCAAACATCTTTCCAGCCACTCAGCAGCAATGGGCAGCAATGGCTGCTTACATGCCGGCCCAGACGGTGGGCGTGGGTGGCCATGCCATACCAGCCGCCATGCTTCAAGGCTTGGTACCAATTACCACCGTGTGCCCCCAGGCCTGCGACCTTTCGGCCCCGTCCTCGGCTATCACCAGCCCCCAGCACACGGCCGACCCCACACTGCTCCAGAGGCGGCTAAGCCTGGGAAAGGAAGGCCTCAGTGTAGACTCAGACGCAGGTGAAGGCACGTCTACATCAGGGGCAATGGCATCAGGTGTGGGGCCTGGTGGTGGGTCAGCAGTGGTGAGCAGGTGTGGGACTCCAGGCCTTATCAGTGTACCAGACACACTGGTCTGCAGTCAGCTGTTGCCACCTTCAGCTTCAGTGACCCAGGAAGAGGAAGGGAGCTGTAGCGACCTTGATCTCTCTAGGATGACATTGAGCCCCGGTACCTCAACATCACCATCCACTGAATCGCGTACGTTTTCTCAATCTATTTGTTATAATACACTGAACCGTTTTATTAGTCTGTACAGGAATAATTTAGGTTTACACACCTACTAACATGGAGCCAGGTTTTATTCCATAGCATGAAGCTGTTACACTTTACTGACCTTTGGCAAGACAAAGGGAGTTAAGCTTCCTTACACAGTACACAGAAAACAGGTGCACAGGTGACATCAGCTATAACAGAAATCAGAGAGAAGGGATGACATGCAGTAAAGGTCATGATCTAAATTTAAATCCTCTGCTTCTCAGAATAGGTTCTGCATGTTAGCAGCATGGTGCTTATATAATATATTCACAGAACAGATTAACATGGAAGACTTAATCAGAAACCATTGTAAAGTCTGTTTTTTTACTGCTCATCTTGGCAGCATCCACTCCAGCCCCTCAGCGGAGCTCCTCCTCGGACTGCCCGCCCTCCCAGGCCAGCGACCCCCCCACAGACCACTCCCCTGTTGACCCAGAGGCCAACTCCAGCAGCGCAAGGGAGGAGCAGACGGTGAGCGCTGGCACCCTGGGTTGCATCCCCATGGATAAGATTCATGGATTTCATTTGCCGCCTGACTGACATGATGCTATAATCAATTACTGCTTTATAGATGATAAGAGCTCAACATTAAATCACACTGAGTAAAATGTTATGTGACCAAATAGTATTGATTTTTCTGAAAAATACCAAGCCAGTTGAGAATTAAAGGTCAGACTTGATTCACACGTCTTGATTAGACCTCAGTTAAAATCATGCTTGAATGTAATTATAGTTTTATGACTGTTTTTCAGGGAAAAAAATGACAAGACGCTTAGTCGATTTCAATAATATGTTAAAGTCAGAATCAATTTTTTGACTCTGTCTTACTCTCCCTATTTGTCTCTCTGCTTATCTATCGCTGTCCTTCAGGGCTCTGTAGCTGCAAGATCTGTGTCTCCAGCACCCAGCGGAGCTGATCTGCTGCAGGATCAGACCTGTGCACAAGACAGCTAGAGAGGAACAGACAATAAGTGTGTATTTATGCTCCCCTCTCTCTGATGTGCCTCTGTCGTGTATTTACCGTCTGTCATTCATTCATTTTCATCCTGCTTTGTATTATTTACTGTGTGTTTGTTTGACTTGTTTCCTTGTAGATGTTGGCTGATAGCTAGAAGCTGTGGTTTAGTCTAGTGTTGTAGTCCTTACGTCTCCTTAGCCACAAGATTATGGCACAACGTCGCCACCTGGTGGCTATGCTCTTAACTGCTCACACGCAACTGACAGATATACTTTTGCTTTTTGATTTTCAGATGATGGAAGCTCTTTAGGCCAAGACAGAAGCTCATGAGAAACAGAGGTGAGAGATGAGGGACTGTGAACAGCAGCATCTCCCACAGCTGGATTACACAGACTTGTTCTGCTTTTCCAACATTTTAAAGAATATTTTGGTTTGGTTCGATAACAAGCTGGATCTTAGGATCTGCTTTTCCACCAGAGGCCACCTACTGTACTGTACTTCTCAGCATGACGACCAGGCTTCGCTTTATCATCCAATCAAAAAACATTTTAACCAGGAAGTGACCTTTGACCGAAACCTGCAGCAAGAGATGACTGCACCCTCCTGTAATGGATTCATATCTGTGAGGAAACATTAAAAGGCCATGGTGATGCTGATGATGCAAAATCTTTTTGGAGGAAAGCAGTGTCCTACTGTAAGCAGTTGACCCCCAGTTTGTCAACTGCCACCAGCAAAAGGCTGTGCGCAGCAGATGGATTTGCCAAATGTTCTCATCGTGTTGCTCCAGTCCATTTGCATGAACAGACTCGATGTGGATTCAGCGTACTCAGCTGTGAGCAAAACTGTCTGCAGCTTCCTTCTAAGTCGGAAACAAATCGAAAAATAAGATTCTTCTTTGCTGATTCCTATTTTATAAGCTGTGAATTCTTAGTTGATGACACAAAGTCATTTACAGATACCTGAAATGACGTTGAAGCATCAATGTTAAAATCCAAATTTGCCAAACATCTATTTTGTAAATAAGAATCTTCCCAGTCCCCTGTGCCCGAGCCTCTGTGCCATAAGATAGCTCTCTGCCTCTTGAATGCCAACTACCTGTGTTTCTCTCAAGCAATGTCCTACCAAGCACCTCCATTTTTGACGTCTGGATGTTTGTTTCGCTTTTGCAGGCAGGTGTTTTTTATTTCTGCAAAATGTCTCTTCTCTGTTTGGTTGGTGAGAAATGAACTGTGAATCTGTGTTTACATGGTCATTAAAAATAAAGCCTGTTGTACCTGTCTCACTTATTTTGAGTTTGAGAGATAAAAGAAACGAAGAGGTTTGAAACAAAGCTTCTACTGCTTCTTAAAGGTCACAAACTTTTTTCTTTTTTTTACATTTTGAACTGAGGTCATGTTGTTTACGATGTGCCTCACATAATGAAAAGAATATACTGATGCGATGTGGCTTAAAAGCCACAAGGTTAGAGGCAGTACAGTGCGTTTCTATGCCTTACTGGGTTTATTTTTTGTTGTCCAGTCGTTTTTGTCGGTTCTTTGTATACAGTAAACAGGTCATTGTTGTAACAAAGCACTTGGGCATATCATAGGTCTGCTCCACTGAATTAAATGGTCAAAACAAAGGCAACTTATAGAATATGAACAATAGAAATGTCACCATTAACTGCTAGACATTCAATAACAGACTGTACCCCTGCTTGTGTAATAAAAATGAGAAATAGGTCAACATATTTTGTAAATTTTATTTATGGAATTATGAATAGTCATTTCAAAAGAAAAAACTTTTTGTACATCTATGAGTTCCCCTCACACTGTACCCATGCCACTGTTCAGCCACAAATAAAATATCATGTGATTCCCACTTTTCTGGCTTTGATTTCTACTGATCCACTGTGCAGACATAGAAATAAAGTCACGCAATTACCGGTAAGATGCACTATAAGCAACATTTTACTGTTGCTGCTGGTGGTTTTATCTTATTACACCTTTGCTGCAGGATGCATCTGTAGTGTTTGGAAGCGATCAGTAGAGCAGGAAACAAGAAAAACACGAAAAAAACAAGTTCTGCATCCTTTCAAAATCTGCTTTTAATTTTGAAATGTTCCTGTTCCTCTGAAAAGCTTCCTTACGTGAAACACACTTTATGTGAGAGAGAAAAGGCTGAGAGCAACGATATTTAATGATTAACCAAAAATAACGTTTGTTTTGTTTATCTTGGTAACGAGTACAGAGCAGAGGAATACAGACCATTGGAATAAGTGTCATTTTATTAGTTATAATTATATTATTTGTTATTGGTTTGATTGTCAGGATATTATTGAACGGCTGGTAGGGGGTAGGCTGATGTTTGCTGAGCCATGAGATTGCGTCATGCTGTAAATTCCGAACAGAAAATAACAAAGTCTAAAGATCACAAAAAATAAACACGACTCAACTCAAACATCACAAGTCTTGTACCAGGAATTCACTTGTGATCAGTGATAAGTTTGTATCAACTAATTACTATTACTATTATACAGCATATATCTATCTGCACGTGGGGAATTCAGACCATTCTTGAATCACTGAGATCTTTTAATTAGTCTCGCTTTACCCGATTCATACAGTATTTAGGGCAGTGGAGGTCTGCGGGTTCATATCCAGGTGAGTATTGATCAGTGAGTGTTTGCACAGAGCACAGGACAGTGTCGTCTCGTTCGTACTCTGTTAGGACACACAACCATGTTTTCGGCAGCGATGCATAGGAGTCTACTCTGTGTTACTTTGAGTTTGACGTTTATAAGGTAAGAAGTTTGTCTGATTCATGCATTGCCTTTGTATAAATATTAATGGAGGTTATTATTAATGTAATGACTAATCATAACAACAAGCAATAAATTGACGTTGAGCTTCCAACATGGTTTCGACAGCCACTAAAAACCTTTGTGTGCAAACTGCTCTTCCTGCTGTTTTGATGGGATTTTCATCCACATGTCTCAGTAAAGTCGACGTCACCACAGCGAGCAATGAGGAGCCCAGCGTGCGTGAAGCTCGATCAGCGGGTGACCGGGGGGTCGTGCTCCCAGTGGACTGTGCCGTTTCCGAGTGGAGCGCCTGGTCCCGCTGCGACACCTGTCAGAAGAAACGAGTAAGTGTGATTATAGCAGATGATACTTTGAGCTACTGTAGGAGGTGACAAGCGAGGTGTGGCTGGGGGGGGGTAGAGGGGGGGGGGGGGGGGGGTGTATATGAATTGTTATGAACTGCTTCTGATTCAACCTTGTGCAGCAACAATCGGAGGCTTCTTAAGAAATTGCCTCAAACCACTTCCTCCATTCTTTGGCACTACTGCTTAAAAAACTGGCAAGTTTTAGGAAGTAATCAGGGCAATGTGTTGTTTCACTTCTCTCAGAATTTGACAGAAATTTTACAACAACCTAAATGCACGTCATGCTTACTGACATAAGTTGATTTCTGACACGCAAAAGAGCGAAGAAATAAAACGGCTAGGTGCTGTTTTAATGGAGTGAGATGAACATGGCTTTTATCCCACACATGAATAAATCAAACTAATTGTAATCCACAGATTATCATAAATGTGATTGGATTTGGGCACAGTGAGATTAGATCTGGATAAATAAATCATCCCTACAGTACATTTTGATCCGTGTGGGTGTTGTTGCTCCACTGCTGGCACACGTCTCTGCTCCTGTGCTCCAGTGATCTATCTCATCCACTTTACAGGGAGGGGGATTAATAACCTTGACATGACAAAGTGAAAACAGCCCACTAATGTGATTTTGTCTGTTATAGTTCCCTGGAGCTGTTCCTCCACCTTTATTTAGTGGTAAACCTTTCTCCCCAGTATCGCTATACTAAGCTTGAGCAGCCATCTCAGTTTGGAGGAGACCCGTGCAACCTTCACGACCGGGAGGAGGAAGACTGTGACGTCCCAGCCCGCTACACCTGTGACAACGTTCCTCTCTGTGAGGGTTTTCTCTGCACCCAAACAGGTACTAGCTGGTATTAAACGTTTGGAGCATCATATGACAGCCTTGCAACTGTTGTTGCAACACGCATGTATTTAAGTCATAAAATAGATACATTTCCAAGTCAGATGTAGGTGACTCAGCCCTAGTTAGGAAACTACGGTACATTAAAGTTCTTCATTTTTCAAAAGATTCAGCTTTCAGTACCTGTAGAAACAAAGTCAGTGCTAAAAATCTATGGGCCGTTAACGTCACCAAACCTGGTCAAGGCCAACCATCTGAAACCTGTCCCCTCTTTATTACCATCTGCACTTTACATGAATATTGTATAATTGAAGTTGTTTTTGTGTTGACGAGTACAGAAAGCTGAAGTCTGACTAAACGTCATGTACTCCTCTCATCCAGGTCGCTGTATTCACAGAACTCTGAAGTGCAACGGGGAGGATGACTGCGGGGACATGTCCGATGAAAAGGGCTGTTCGAAGGCCTCCAAGCCCTGCCGGGAGGAGGCTGAGGAGTACTGGGGGATTGAAAACCTTGCTAAGGGGTGAGCCACGCTGCTGTTGGTCTACTGAGGCTTTCAGAGCACGGGGGCAGGTGGCTCAGAGTTGACTGACCCTAAATGTTCTTGCAGAATCAACGTTTTGAACAGCAACCTGGAAGGACTGGTGCTCGATAACAGATACTATGCTGGCAGCTGTTTGCCGCACTACATCCAGGATGCTCGATTCAGGAAGCCTTACAACGTGCAACAGTTTACTTATCAGGTGGCTGACAAACAAATAGATTAGTTTAGAGGTAGAGTTAATGAGGATTATGGTTTTATCAATACCTCTGACTTTCTTAAGTATTTCACATTGATTCTTTCTGCCTATACGCAGACAAAAGGCTCATATGATTTCACGCTGGAGGCTTTTTCGTCATACTCTGACTACATGGAGCAAACCATTAAGGAGTACTCGTCTGAAACATCGTTTTCATTTGGCTTTGCCGTTCCTGGTGTGTTTGACTTCGGCTTCAGCTACAGCGATAGCAAATACAGAAAGTCAGTTCAGAAGACTCGTCGCGCCTCTGACAAGGTAAACGGCCGCCAGTCTTTTCTTTTCCTCTGACCTTTTCACAATCCACCGGTGCTTTTCTGAAAAACAAGTAACATCAAACTATCCTCTCAATTTTGATTCCCAGGCCAGCAGCTTTGTGAGGGCCAAAGCAGAACTGGAGTTGGCTCAATACATGCTGAAGTCAGACGATTTGATGCTTCACCCCGAGTTCCTGCAGCGCCTGCGCGCGTTGCCACAGGCATACGTGTATGGAGAATACAGACAGATATTCAGGGACTACGGCACCCACTACATCACAGAGGCTGCCCTTGGAGGAGACTACGTGCACACCATTATTTTAAACAAGGAGAAGCTGGTGAAGTCAGGTGTTAATTAGCACTAACTCAAATCCAGCTTCAGGATCTCATTTTATAAGCCGTGTTTTCAGTTTTTAGTGTGTACTGTATCATCTGCTCCCTGACCCAGTTTGTTTTCCTAGATTATACATTGAACCAATACAAGACCTGCGTGCAGGTAGGGCTTAACGCGGGGGCCAACATAGACGGTATCTACGTAACTGGAGGGATTGAAGCTGGAGGCTGTGACGGTTTGCTGAACGAGATGGGCGGTGAGGTTCCGTGGCAATCAGCTGTCCTACGGACGGCAATAAGCCCAGTTTCCGATCAGACAGGACCAAACGCTCAAGTTGTGAATTTGTTCTGTCTTCACAGAGGACACTGTGAAGGGCAGTGTGGTGGAGGACTTTATTGCTGTTGTGCGTGGAGGCAGCAGTGAATCCATCACTGCTTTGGTGTCTAAAAAGCTTCCCACCCCGCAGCTGATGAGACTTTGGGGAGAAGGTGTGCGTTTCAACCCCGATTTCATACGCAAGACGGTGAGTTCCTCATCATTCAAGCCCCATTTGTCATGAGGTTATTGTGTTTGTCCCTCCTTAGTTTTGTTTATGATAAATAAGGATTACATTGATGCAGAAGCAGCGTCATTACAGCTGATTTTCCAGGACCTGTGGTCCATATAATAGGAAACTTACAATACAAGTACAATAAAATAAATCCTTTTGTTGTTTTTTTATTATGATGTTTTTTTTCTGGCCAGACACGTCCTATATATGCACTGGTGACCTCCAGAGACTTCTCCAATGATGCCACCTTGAAGAGGAACCTGCAGAGAGCCCTGTCAGAATACCTGGCAGAGGCTAGCGCGTGTCGCTGTGCTCCCTGCCACAACAACGGAGTAGCTGTTTTAAAAGGTAACCGGGAGGAATTGTAGTGGGTCGGCCTCTACTTCTACAGAGCTCAGACAGCCATGATTCACTTATTGGTTCACTATTACATATAAACGCTTTTCACCCTCAGCTGAAAAAGACGTCAGTAACATTTTGTCACAGTTGCAAAATAAAAACAGTCGACTGATTGCCATGTTGCTGTGGCAACGTCGATACCGAGGGGAACGTACTTGTCTTCTTTCACAGGCACTAGGTGTGACTGCGTGTGCCCCATTGGCTACAGTGGCCGTGGCTGCGAGATCACTCAGAGAAAAAAAGGTTAGATTACAACATCTAAAATATGAATTCATTCATTCATAAGTGTTTCTGACACCGTGACACACGATGTGACCCTTTCTGACAGAAATAGCCATTGATGGCAGCTGGAGCTGCTGGGGTCAGTGGGTCTCCTGCAGCGGAGGCACGAAGACTAGAAGTCGACACTGTAACAACCCAGCACCCAGCAACGGGGGGATGGATTGCAGAGGACTGCAGCAAGAGTCTATTGAATGCTAAAGATCTGCACAGCAGTTCTGAAAAAAAGATTCATAAAAGCTTCCTCAAATATAGAAACATTGGTCTGTGTTGTTTTTCTTCTCGACAGACTGACAAAATGATTCAGATTACTGTAAAAAATGGGAGGTGTTCAGTGTGTATCCCAACGCCTGAGTGTTGCTTAATCGTGTGCGTCTTCTCCCGTTTAATTGTGGCAGTGTAGCATTTAACTCCAGCCTCAGGCACTGACCTGGATTCAGCTTCTGTAATAAAAATGCACCCTTTCTATTGGAGACTGCTCCGTTTCACCCAGAAAACAGTTACACACAAAAACAAGTAAGTGTGTAGCACATGCTTTATTTCACCGCAGTATTTCACACATGATTATTATTCCTCATGTATTTATGTTTTCAAAAGACAACTGCTAGATGTTCTTGATGTGAGAGGAATCTGACATTAGCATCTCTGAGTTTGAGCGGATGAGCCCAAGCACGTTGCTCCACCGTCTTTAGGGGGGGGATTATTACAGCTTCTCGTCCGAGTCTTCTGCCCTGACGCACATGATGACCAGGCGCCCCAACAGGACCATGCCCCATCTGTCACGGAAGCTGTCAAAATAAAACACTGATATTGTAAGAGGAAATGTCTTCAATGTCGTTGCTTCATCACATCCTCTAAAACCTGTAGTCTCATAGTAAGATGAAAGCTTTAATGGGGTCATTTTTTCATGCTTGTGTCTGTTGGATCTTTAAATATCTAATAACTCTTTTCCCAAAATATATCAGACAGCTGCTATGTCAAAGTAAAAGCTGCAGAGTTTAGAGCACGGCTTCACCTCTGAACCATTACTTTAGTGACTTTTACTTAATGTACCTTCCTGCACATACACTCTACTGGCAGCTTTATTGTATTTACCCCAACTGTCTTACTAAAGGTCTCACCTCTTCCGTGCGTCTCCTCACAGGCATCTCCCTGAAAGCCTGACTTACAGATGCAGCTGCAGGACGTCCCCGTGAGGACGGGGATCCCGCTGTTCTTGCAGGGGACGCAGCGGCAGGAGTCAAACTGCTGCAGATACTCATCATAAGCTCTCTGCAAGTTGGCCAGTCTCAGACCTACATAGTCTGCGGCTGTGCTGACGCGCACTAGCTCATATATGGGCATGATCTGGACGATAGAGGAGAAAAGATATTAAAAGGAGACATAGTGTAAATATTTAATCGTAGACGGGTTTTTCACAGTAATTCACCTCATACTCTATCAGTGCTGGGTTGTATTGGAGACTTGCTCCCCAGGTCCTGTAGCTGTCCGGGTTTCTGATAGCCAGCACGCCGCTGCTGCTGTATGTGATGCCCCCCTTCACTGAGGTAACAATGTCCTCCACCATTATTGAACTTGAGTCTGAGCCTACATTTCAAATACGAAACAATATCACATGTCAGTTAATGAAAATCGACAGTAGTTACAAATAAAGCCTTAAACTCATCTGACCACTACCAGTAATTCTGTATATTTTTTGTTGATGTTGTTCGTTGAACTGTCCAACTCGATTGCCTGCCAACAGAAAGTCAGTATGTCTCACCCCCTGCATATCTTCCTGATTTGTCACACAGGTTTCCTTTCAGTTTAAGTTCTGCTGTTACTTGGGTGCCAAATGGTTTTCCAAGTCCAAGAGAGGCACCAAGGCATCCACCAATCTCACGACCCTCGAGCTCTGTACAAGGTAGCGTAGAGAATAGAGCAAAGGTTACGTTACATGACATCACCCACTGGTATGTGTTGATTAGAAGCTCCACCATACTTGAGTTTGCCACAGAGGTTTTGTTGAGAACCACAACATATTCAAGTGTTCCTCCCATAGTTCCCTCTGTTACATAGTGGGTGCCAAAGGTGTTGAAGAAGCGGGAATACATCCCAAAGTCGTACTGCTCTGGAAGATCCATCAGTGCAACATAGAAATCCTCATGAAGCATCAACTTGTTGGTTTTCATCTTGAAATGGGCAGTTTGCACTTTGGACAAAAGCCTCACAAATGTTAAGTCCTGAAAACAAAAAATAAAATCTGTTAGCGAAGCTTTGCGTAACGTAAATTCCCCCATTTGCAAGGCTCATTACGATAAAACAAAAACATCATAGAGGATTGTGAAACGTTTCTCAATTAGCAAACCCTGGCTTTCAAAACAACAATTCTATATTAAATAAATGAATTGCACTTGTTATCATCTGAAACCTGTTGGGTTGTTAGATTGTACCTTGCTGTTGTGCTTTGTTATGTTGCTGAGAAAGGTAGCTTCAAAACTTCCCTTCAGTCCCACTTCCACATAGGCCACCCCAACCGAGAAACCAGCGTTGAAAGACACGTCCTTTTGCCTCGCCTTGAGAAGGCTCACCGCATCTTCATAGTATTCACTGGAGCCCTCTGACGTGGCTTCAGCCTGTTTCAGAATATTGTGTTAGAGTAGATCACCTTAAATGGCCGATTTATCAAATTGCACATTAAAAATGACTCATAACGTCACAGTACCACAAAACGGTAAGAATGGTAGTTGTAGGGTTTCCGGAAGTTTTTAAGGTCCTCATTATAGTGCAGATTCTCACAGAATGCATCATAGGCGAACTTCCTCCATTCACCGTTGTAGATATATTCACACTGTCCTCCAAAGTACTTTGAGTCAAGTACATGATCCATAAATTCTCTACTCAAGATGTTGAAACTAGGCAAAAATTGAATCATTTAATTAGCTTTCACTGGCTACAACAAGCGCAGTCAGCTTAGCGTAGCACACAGAATAACAGCAGCGATTACCCCTGAGTGCCATGTTCAGCGCCAGGAATTGGTAGAATGGTGGCACACTTGTCCTCTCTCAGGTTGAAAGACGCACAGTCGTTTTCATCAGACAGATCTTCGCAGTCTGAATCCCCGTTACAGCGAAGAGACTGGCTGATACAGCGACCTGGAAAAACACACTCTCACTCACACAAACAAATATACACAATGTCCTGCACGTCACCCTACAGAGGGAATGTGCTGTCCGGCTGAATGTTGACGGGACTTGCCGGTTTCTTTGCAGGTGAAGCTTTCTCCACAGTAATCTGGCACCGTGCACTGTGTGGTTGCTGTTGGACATGCCAGCTTGTCCCACAGAGTCTCAATACAGTCGGTGCCTTGGAACTGAGAGGGTTTCTCCAAGTATCGGAAACGGAACTAAGGCAAATTCAAAATCTCGTCACGTCAATCCCGTCATGCACAAATACTGTAGAAGTAGGTCACATTTAATTGTGCACAAGGAAGGCAATGTAGCTTTCAAGTTAAAAAAGTTAATTCAGTTACTTTCTATACTATGCACACACAGTAAAGAGCATTTAAACATTTGGTACGTCTACTGGTTGTTTCAAATAATCTACATGAGTTTTGATTTCTGGAGATGTGTGAGACAAGATTTCCACAGTACCAAGGTCCATTTTTATTGACTTTAATGAAGACCTGCTGATTACGGACAACCATAGCTCACTTTGGACCTAGCGACTGCCTTTTCCTGTTGTGTATTGATCTGAGCTACCACAAACTCCAGCTCGACATTGCACCAGCACATGAATTCACAATAGATAATACTGTCATCTTTAAGTGACGGATGTTTTATTAATACCTTTTTGTCTGTGCAAGAGTTACAAGGAGTCCAAGAACCCCACTTCCCCAGCTTGCATTCAACAGGTATGGGTTTCTCAGCAGCTCTGGCCCTCCTCCTCTCAGCTCCACTGGCCCCAGTAATACATGTGCATGCAAATTAGTCTTATAATAAAACGCAGGTTATCAAAATATTTTCTGTAGGATGTAAGGGGGAAGCAAAGAACGTTGTACCTGTTATCAGCAGATGTCCGTGGGCCCCTGGACGCATTCACAACAGGACTGTAACTGATAAGGACATGCAATGTGCATAAGCCCAGGACTAGATGAATAAACATTCCCATACTGAAATCACGCAGCTATTCCTTGTTTCATGCTACATCACAAGATGTGGCAGATGTTTTGACCCTGTGGGGACTGACTGCAGTCTGGACCAACCGCGGTGAATCATTGATCATGAGTAAACACATGCGGTTGCAAAATCATTGATTTCTGAAACACTTATTACCTAAATTCTCAATTACTCATCAGGTCAACACTGCCCCCACTTTACCATAAAACAGCTATGTACACGGAAACACTGGCGAAGATTGCGTGTTTATGCAAAGCTAGTATTATTCATGTTTATCGGGGCTTCTGGTTGCTTTTTAATTGTTGTTGCCACACAAACGCAAAGTTATTCGTCGGCCACGTTCACCTGAACGCGCACGTACGTCTCGCGCGTCACGCAGGTGCGCCGCGGCGTTTTCAAATGATTGGTTCTCAGCGTCACCCGTGATTAGCGAAAACAGTTCGCCGCACTTCGCCTGCTAACGTCGGTCGCACACAGCGACAACGTGGCGTTATGAACGATTAGCGCGTTTCCCACAAGCGTCATCCTGAACAGTGATGAACAAACCGAGCTGCGATGGAAGAGGTAACACGGTCCTTGTTCTAGCTGCGCTGCTCGTGAAGCAGCCTTTAGCCTTAGCGTCGTGCTCCTCCGGGTGGCAGCGCACATTCAACACGGACAGCTTTACTAGGAAACGTCGGTTTTCTCCATGTAAATGTTGTGATAACGCATTAAACGAGCGCTACGTGCAGGTAGAAATGATTTTCCCCAAAATTGGAATAGAAATCTCTTTGATGATAATAACATCTTTGAAATAGTGTGAATAAATAAACTGATTAACCACCGAACTGTATTTTAGCTGTTTATGTTGTTAATGGTGATATTAATGAGGACTAATTGAAATGTCTATAGAAGTTTAATTTTGTTTAAAGTATATGTATTAAAACCAAATTCCTTTCACCTCCTGGATACTGGGACAAACCTCAGGCTGTGAAACAGAAACTTCCACTTACTGTAATTGGGTACAACTAAGCCGCTTAGGAATAAATATGAAACTTTTAAAAATCCACCTTGATTACATTTTGTTTATTTGTGATTCTGTTAAAGGAAGGACCGATCAACTTTAAAGCTTTGAGGGCCAAGTTTCAAGAGGAGGCCCTTTTGGCTCAATCCAGAAACAGTCGACCAGCTGTTGCAGAGAAACCCAAACTCATCCCACCTCCTGGAAGCCACTACAGCGCCGTAGTTGACGGCGTTCATAGTGCTGTAGAAAGCAAGACGCCAGTGGTTCCTGGGGTCCTCTTCAGAGAAGCACTGAGAGTGTCTGGAGGCAAGCGACCAATTTCCTTCCCACCTCAACCTCAGAAAACGTCCCCCCCATCGCAGGTCACTAACGTAGACGGCACAACCAGACAGTCCCTCAAAGAGCGGCATTTGCCTCTGGTGCTTCCTGTCCTGTCGGTAAAAGAGCAAAAGGCAGGTTCGCCAGTAAAAAAGGAGCAGAAACTGGAACAAGAGCGAGTAAGAGAACTCCTGCCTCAAACTAAAATCAAAAAGAAGGGTTTGCTGCTTCCTTTCAAATCAGTTAAAGTATCAAAAGTTGGTACAGAAAATGGAGAAGAGCCCACATACGCTGAGTTGACCACTAGACCTTCTAGTGCCCCTGGTGAGTTGCCCTCTGTGGGAAAACTCGCCACAGAGGAAGGGGATTCACTTCCAAGTGACCAGTCGACTGCTGACTGCCCGCTCTCCAGTCCAGATTTAACAACCTCTCCTCATCATACGCAGACGAATGTGGACTTTGAGAACCGACTCATTAGCACTTTGGAGAAGGCAAAGAAGAAGTTCTCCTGCCGGCAGATTCTGATTTCCACCAAACCCAAGACCTTGCTCTCCCCTGACCACAACTCTAAAGACAAGGCGTTCTGTTCTCCTCCAAAGTACAATGAAAGTCTTGAGCGTGACCTACCCTTACCCCCACCCCTTTATCTTCCACACCTGGCTTGTATTTCAGCTCGGCCGTTCTCTAAAGCCAACAGCTCTACACGCAGTGAGTTATAGTCTCAAAGACACATTTAACATCACAAACCTTTATCATGTTCTACCGTTTATTCAACTCTCTAATGCATTGACATGTGCCCCCTCCAACTGCCAGAGTCACCATTGGATAAACAGTTTGGGAGGGATAAATATCAGCTTTTCCCTGTAAGGACTGATGAACCTCTTCCACCTGCTGTTCCTCCTAAGAACCCTTTGCCTGACCTGAGAACACTGAACCCACAGCCTGCAAAGCCCCCCAGACCTCCATTAGTAGACCTCATCCCCTACCAGCCACTCCATGGTACAGGATGCACTTGGTTTCATTTCTTTCCCTGCTTCATTACTACATCCCTTCCCCCTTCTGTGGCCATAGTGTGGAGGCAAATGGTTTAATTATACCAGTGAATTTGCCTCACTTGTAGATGGATTTCACACAAACATGTTTAATTGTTTTTGTCACCAGGTCACGACCCTGTGCTGCCCAAGGAACCAGCGTCTGAGCATCCACTAATTTCCAACACTTTACTTGATGTTCCAGAGTTTCCTGACTTTCCTGACTTTGAGAATACAGAGGTTGAGCCAGTGGAGGGAGAACCTGTTGATCTTGCAGCAATAGAATTGGAGGCATTGACTTTAGTCAGCACCAATTTTCCTGCCCCACTTGACTTTAGGGTCACTGATTTTGAAGAGCCAGGACCTGACTCGTTAGTGTGTGATCGTGCAGAGCACATTATGAGCTCTGTTAACTATGACCTGAACCTTGGCAGTCAAAGCATAATGCCCCTTGATCCAGCCAGATTTCCTGAACCAACAAACCTTCCAGAGTTCCCAGAGCCCCTTGCACCAGAATCGTGGTCTCAGAGTGCAGAGCTGGTTGGTGATCCTCTTTGTAACCTTCAAGCTGATGAAAATGATCTGACAGCTGCTGAGTACCACTCTGCCCCAGAGGAAACAGAACTTAGTGACCATGCGGTAATGAATAATGGCTTTCAGCCACATCCAGGGTGAGATTTGTTTTAGCTAGAATCACAGTGTTCTTTCTCTTTTGTTTAAGTATGACAATCTTTTTTTTTTTTTTTTGTTAGTGTGCATCAACAGGACAGTCACTGTGACAGATCTGATAACGTTTATGAGGATGTTGAGAATGTCAACAAATTCATCTTAGGCCAAAACTCTCGTAAATTTAAAACTGGCATAAAGAGTAAGTATATTCACCTCATTCAGTGTTTTATTCACATGCGCATACATATTTTTTTCTTTGTAATATATCAACGAACTTTCTTTCTACAGATCCGTATGCAGAGAATAAACCTGCGGTAACATTCGTGTTATCATTTATAAATAGTTTAGATTTTATTGAATAAGCTGCATTTTCTTGTGCAACCTGTAATTATTTCCTTATTGGTTGTGTTTTATTTTAAGAAGGAAGAGGTGTATCCTAAGATGTGGTCACGAAATTCACGGTATGTTTTGTTTGGGTTTTTTTAAACACCTTTATTGCTGATGTTGAACTCCATGAATAGTCTTCCATGAAATCATGCTAATTCCCCCTGCAGTCATGTCCATAGGTACAGTGACCTCAAAAAGTATTCAAACATGACTAAAATGGTGCCTTTTTCATGAATAAGTCTGCACTAAGCAACACAAATTCATTTGTTCAGAAAACAAATTTGTTTTATGAAAATCCAACTTTCTCCTTTACCAAAGTGTTTACGTCAACTATGTTCTTTACTGTAAATAAG
The DNA here is from genome assembly GCA_030770545.1 of Macropodus opercularis. NCBI lineage: Eukaryota > Metazoa > Chordata > Actinopteri > Anabantiformes > Osphronemidae > Macropodus > Macropodus opercularis. Next base: position 8,019,049 of record CM061105.1, read on the forward strand.
CAACAAATACAGTTTTGAATCTTCTTGGCTTCATCTAGATTATGGCAGTTTATCCCCCTTCTTCCTGGTAGATTATCTCTGTCCGATCGGATGGGAGGCATCTGCCAAGTGCCATCTTCAGGTCTCTCCACAAATATCCTCTGGAGTTTAAATCTGGGCTTTGACTGGGGCTCTCTTGGACAGTCAGTGACTTTTCCTGGAGCAGCTCAAGTTTTGTCTTGGCTCTATGTCTCAGGTCATTGTCCTGTTGAAAGGTGAACCCCTCTTACGTAGTTCATATGAAGTTTTTCCATTCACATCACCAGTCTTGCTGTTCCTGCATCTGTAGGGATGCCAAAAAGAAAACAAATTACAATTATAGCGCCATGAAATGTGCTACTTTTTTAGAATACTTTGTGAAGTGACTGTATCTCGACATGTCTGATGTTATGATATGAATTATTTTAGCCTGTGCCTTTTTATCTATGTTTTTTTTTTAAGTCCTGATTGATTTTATTTGCCTCAGTGATATGGTTTTCTTTATCGAGGTCGTATCTGTAAACTGTATGAATAATACGTCTGTATGCGCCACTGAGGAGTCCAGTTTGTTGTTAGTAAGGAACGGCAAAGCCCCAACACCGCTGACCACAAGGAACAGAAGAAGAAAGAGAAGCAGCGACTGGAGAAGGAAAAAAAGGAGCAAAAGGAAAAAGAGAAGAAGGAAAATGAAATGAAGAAAAAGTTCAAAGTGAGTTGGGCCACTTAGCCCAGCTTGTGTTGTCGTTACACTCTTATGTTCCTCAAAACTAAACTCTTCAGTGTTGGAATTTCCAGCGGTTCTCCTGCATAGATCTTTTCACAACACACCGCTTGGTTGTTCTGTGATCACTGTAAACTGCAGCCTTTCATTCTTCCAGGTAAGCGGCGATGAGGAGCCGATGTACCACGCAAAGGTGATGGTGGCCAGTAAAGTCCGCAAGAATGACCTGCCCGTGAAGAGTGGGGACACAGTCAGCATCATCCGCACCACTAACTGCCCCAAAGGCAAATGGCTCGCCCGAGATGCCAGCCACAAATGTGAGCCTAGGCATAGTTTATTTTTATGCCATCATTTCTTGAAGTTTAGTCAAACATCACTTGATTGTCTGCTTCTAAACATTATTAGATTTAAATTTCACAGATCAAATTCCAGAGTGTTGTTCCAGAGTTATTCAGTCCCTGCTCTTGTCTGGCTTTCTGCAGATGGTTATATTTCTGTCATGAATGTGGAGCTGAACATGAAGGATATGCTGGAACTTGGCAAAAAGGCTCAAGCAGCAGGACGAGGAGGCAACGAGGGAGATAACGTCAGCATCGGGAGCAGGTACGGTGTAGCTCACAAACCAGGTTTAATGTAAGATTAAACATTTATACGCCCCCCTGCCTGCCAGTCCATGACAGTGATTGCTCTGTCTGTGTTTTACAGATGCTCTAGCCACCCTGTGTTAACAAGCAGCTGTGAGTGTTGGAAAACGGTTCAAAGTCTGCCTTACTGTAACCTCTTACACTTTAACCACTATACAGAATAATAACTTCAGTGGGTGATAGAACGTATGGAGTTGTTGCATGGTTTCCCCAAAGTCCTGGTCTGAAAAGCGTAACTTCTTGTCATCTGCGTGTCAGCCATGTGTTGTTTTACGACGGTGAAGGAATTCCATGTATGCTGCGGGTTTTCACTGTAGCCCGGCCGCACATATATCACCCGTAAGATTGCTGTGATTTATCAAACCACTTTGTTTTCCCTTAGTCACAGATGACAGTGAGGAGTGGTCGTGTGAAGATGAGACTCTGTCACCCTCCAATGAGAGCCAGTAAGGCTGACAAGTATCTGAGCGTTGTTGTTCAGATGCCCTTAACCACACAAGTGCAGTTTAAGACGTTCCTTCTGAAAGATATGACTGAATTTGTCTGGCACGCTGTTTATATTCATTTCAGTTTCGTTCTCTCTCTTTGTGCAGTAGCTGTCCCCAGCAGAATTCCTTCATGCCTGACATGTGTGAGTACATTTTATGGCCGGTCCCTTTTGAAGTCAAAACATGACAAGATTCCTGCGGCTGTTTTGTGTTATCCACCGACATATGGCAGACTGTAACGTGCCTTTGATGTGCACCTTTACTGTGCCGTTTCCTTTACTCCCACTCTCTTCTACACCCTCACCCCCCCATCCCTTACTCACTCGCCCACCTTTGCCCTTCATGTGTTAGCTTTGACAGCTTGCGGCCAAGTCGGCGCCCAGCACACTCTGAGTGATGCCAACCTGGAGGACCAACACACACAGTAAGTCTTGAAGCCACAGATGTGTAAGGGATACCTTTGCGTGTTAACCCATGTGTACGTAAGTCTCTATATAAACCCTCCTCAAGACGATCAGTTTGTGCATGAGCTTGTTTTTGTCTGACGAGCTGTCTGATGTATTTTCAGATCCAAGTGTAACTTCAGCACATCTGTATTTGAATGTTTTAAACAGGGGGAACACTTCAGCTGGTTTGTAATGAACCAGCATCAGCCCTCTGCTCCATTTCTGTCTGCCAGAACCAAAAATATATTTTGATCAGTGATGGTGAGGCAACTACTGCTGGAAACCGTGACCAGTGTGGAAAAGTGCAAAGCAGCTAATGGCCACTAGATGCTGGCTTTAAAAATCTCTGCCATAAATTTTCAGGCAGACCTAATGGTCTTTCTGTGGCCCCACCTAGAAGGATAATGTCAGTTATATAATTTGATTTGATTTTGCAGATATTCGTGGCCAACTGTAATTGGCTGATGTGCAAACTAATTCCTTGTCCTAACAATTTATTCTGTTATTTCAGACACGAAGCCCTGCAGAAACTAGCCATCTTCTTTCAACACAACAACGACATGGATGAAACCAATGAATGTGCTGATGTCCTGGGTAGTGAAGGAGCAACACCCACAAAGTACACCACTGTTTTTGTGTGTTTGTTTTTTGCACCAGTAAATGATTAGAAGTTGTTTATTTGTCGTTACTAACGTTGTCTTTTTTTCCCATTGTATCCTCTTCACTCCTTTGCAAAGCCCTGGGTCACCAAGTAAGTTTACTAAGTTCAGTTTTTTTCCAAGCCCGCACTGTTGTCACCGCTTTTGTCAGCCTCACTGATAAAGGTGCAGCTAAGAGGAGAGCACTTAAACATCACTAAGGAGGCTATGCTCGAAACACTGACTGGCGCCTTGTCTGCAATGGAAAATAACTTCTGAGGCACATTTATCTGTTTTAAGTGACCCGGAGACACGATGCTGCTTTTAGACATTTTGCAGAGACAACAGTTCAAAGTTAACGTGGCATTTCTCTCCTTGTCTTCAACCAGACTTCTTGTGTGCAGTGGAGGAGCCACCGTATCTGTAAGTGCTGACACTTTACTTTCCACTCAGCAAGTATACATCATTCTGTTTTCTTTTTTAAATTCATTTTTTATTATTATTGACCAAATGCTCGTGCATTTTGCCCTAACGCACCCACAGTCCATCAGCTTCTCTGTTAATTAACGTTCATGTCCTGTTGTGTTTTGTGTGACAGTGACCAAGAGCTTGACTTAACGGAGTTGGAATTCCTTCCTCCGCCACCTCTCTATGCAGACACTTTCTAACTCCAGCATCACATGAAGCCAATTTAAGAAAAACTGCACTTTCACTTTCAGGATTTCAGCTCATGAGTAGAAGCAGCCATTGGCATAGATGGGGGAATGATTGTTACTGGGGAAAAAAGCAGCTGCTCATCTGACTGTATTACAATCCTGGTTTCACTTTTTGTTGAGTTTGATGCGTTTTCATTTTGTATTCTGCACTTTTTTTTCACCTTTTTATTTTGGAGTCGCTATTAAAAAAAGCAACTGGTGCACAATATAAATGTATTATTATTACTGCACTTTGTTCCAGAGCAACAAGGAAGCGCTTCACAATCAGTAGTTGTAATATTTTTATTTTCTTTTACATCTAATAAAAGCCGTCATTGATTTACACGCCTGACAGCTTTGTGACTTTAAAATACCCAGGGTACATAGTAGGAAACTCAGCCTTGTATGGCAGCATCCCATTGTTAGAAACGCTTTGAAGTCAGTGACTCATCTGGGGATTGTACTCATTTCCTAAGAAATGATGATAGAAAGGTGAAAAACAACAACAGCCCACTCAACTTAAAAGCCAACGCAACAGACTTAAACGTGTGATTCGTTATCCAGAGCCTGGAAAACTCCCCTTTTCCCGCTGCCCCGGCTGACGGTTCCCCGCATCCTGCTCGGAGGTGGGTGTGGGAACGTCTCCGTGTGGACCAGCCGGCATATGGCAGTCATTGGAGGAGGAGGGGGCCGAGGCTGGCGCCGGGCTGAGGGAGGGGCTTTCTTGGAAGGCAGTCGCAGGAAGCCCCGCTCCCCCCGTAGGAAGGAGCGACGCGAAGCAGCAGCGCATAAAGCGACTGGAGCCAGGGCGCGTTTCAAAGCACAATAGAGCAACGAGACGACTCCGGGTCCAGCAGAGCGAACGCAGAGGCCGTGATTCCTTTAAGTTAGACGCACGGTGAGACGCCTTAAATGCAACGTTGCTTGATCTATGAGAAAACGATGGTAGCCGAGACGAAGAACGGCGGGACTTCACTGAACGGCAGCTGCAAAGACCACAGCCGGAGGAAGCTGCTGGTCGGAGTGGACCTGTTCTGCCTGTTCCTGGGTGAGTCTGGTTTCAGCTTCACTTTCTCCTTCACCGCTACTTTCCTCAAACATAGTTATGATCCACAGTGTCCTGATAGTTCATCTCAGTGATCTTGTTTGTTTTTGTTTATCGCACTTTGTGCCAATTAACTATTGTTCTTGAAGGCCAATAAAGCCTCATCTTATCTCCTCTTATCATATCTAATGTTAATCCAGCTAACACGTCATATTAATGACTCTTAATCCTGCTTCGTGTTATTTTTAAACACTGGAATCTAGCTCATCCTGCACCTGATGTAGTCTTCTGACGCTTCACTTCTCTTCTTTGTTACTCCTGCTGTGCTTTGTGCGCGTTTTATTTAACTGCAGTCCCTCAGTGTTGTGAAAGCCTCCGAGTTGTAGCTGAGCGGAGTCACCAAAGCAACAAGTGATGGTGCGCTTCAGCGTTTACTAAAGACGGCTGCTCAGCCAAAAATGTGCTGGCAAAAGGGAAACTACTCACAGCTCCATGGTTCTTTGGTGTCCACCCACACCTGTAATGTAAGCGTAGCCTCTTTACGGTTTCCAGAATGGCTCACATTCTTCTCCAGCAGGAATTCTCTCGATCCCAACATCTGGCATAACATATCTGTGTGTGGACTAATTAAGGGAAGTGGTGAAAAGGTCAGACTAGTGTGTGTGTGTGTGTGTGTTCATTCAGTGCAATGCTGAATGCAAACATCTGCAAACATTGGGTCAAACATTTTGTCACAATGAGGTTTCAACCCGATAGTCGTAGAGAAGGTTTTCTGCTCCTTCGGGATTCAACCTTTGACCAGTGACTAGATCACGGGTTCATTTTTCTCTCTATCACGTGTTTTCAGTGCGATATTGTGTAAAACACGACCTTATACACTATAGGGTCACGATAGCAGTCGAACAAACACGGCTACAAAAATAAAGCACTTGCAGCAGTGTGGGAAAAACAGCAGCTCAGCTATTTGTCAGTTCCACAGCATAAACAGTCCTTTTCTGACAACCTGCACTTAGTTTTAGACTAGTTATTGTCTTTGTGGAGGATATGATTTGCATGATATGCTCTGTATGTGTCAACAAACCAGCAGTGTATTTATGGGTAGAATGTGGTTTAAAGTGAGTGGCCGCTAGAAGGAAATGTTAGTCGGCGCTCACCAGTCTTTATTTCCCTCGCACTCACTGCTGCTCTAGTATCTACTGCATCTAGCAGCCGGAGTCTCCTGCTCTCTCTCTAATCCCAGTCAGCCGTTGTTTGCTGGAACAGTACATCCCACTGGAAAACATCTCAAAGTAAAATTGAAAGTAAAACAGAAATATTAGCAGGACGCGTGGGGCCTGCAGAGTGTAAAAACAACTGCCTCTGTGTATACACCACAGCTACTTCAGACGTGTATACATTTCTGTGCCAGACAGTGAGAGATGCCCGCAAGTGGAAAAAGTGTGTCTGTTTGTTTAAACCTTTTAGTTTTTGCCTGTTTGAGCGATTTACTCGAACGTGAGCGTTATACCTCGATCCTAGTTTCCACTCGGTGCAGCCACATGGAACCGCTGTAGCTAAAGCGTAGAATATGGAGAAAGAGGAGATTTTAAGCCAGATGTTTATATTAGGAACAGAAAGTTGTGGGGGGGGGCTCCAACCATTTTGTTTGTTTCTGTTGCCTTTGGGTTGATGTTGAGCTAATGCGTAAGACATACCCACGCTCACTGACTGGTGTTGTTACTGGCAGGACGAAGTCACTTTCACCCCCCCCCCCCCCTGAATTGGAGAAGGGGGTAGGAGGGGAAAATCCCATGATGCGTAGACAGTGCTGATGCTGCACAGTTGAGTAGGATGGAAGGGGTCAGATAAACCTTTTGCAGGAATGTCTGGAAACCAAGCTGCTGTCTGCTGATGTTTTTTCTAACCCAAGGTCAAAAGCTGTGGACGCTTTTGTTTTTTTTTCTTCACCCCACCTGCCACTACTTATTGGTGAGGCTGTTGCAGAGGTCAGGACTTTGGGTGAATGTGTTTTATTACAGCTTTACAATCAGCAGTGCTGCATGTGCAGCCGCTGTGAATGTGTTTTGATGATCGCTGGGTGGTTCTGTTCATGGACAGACAAAGCAAACTAAAGGAGCAGACAGTTAGGATTCAAAGTACAAGACATTTTCGTAGCTACAGAGGACTAAGACCTTCCCCTTTTCTTGTGCCTCAGAGCTGAGCGTCTGTTTGTTTTAAGAACGAGAGTGAAAAAAAGAGTGTTAATAATGTGAATCCTGCTGAATGTGAAGGGAAGGTTTGTGTTTTGCAGTTCCCATCAGGCTGCAGGGCTCAAGGTGTAAGCCGAGCTCAGCCCAGCTGGACCTTCAAAGGCCAGAATCTGTAGCATGTAGGAGTCCGTGGAGCTCAGCAGCAATTGATGTGTGTGTTGACATTTGGTTTAAGGAATCGTGCCCCCCATCACCGCCTCTGCTCTCAGCGCTGACCTCTGCATTGGTGCTGTTTCCAGGCGTAGACGGAGCAGGGTGAGAAACGCGGCTCTGGTGTTTGTTTTTCTTTGCATTGGCAGATTGCAGAATTATTAAAAGAGTGACTTGAAAGCTGCAGGATCTGATAAACGCTGCTTTGAAGTGTGTTCTGTCAGAGTGGAGGCGTCTCCTGGGTACCAAACACACTCACATCTCAAAGTCCCCCAGTGAAGCTTTTAGTCAAAGGGATAAATGCAGGCCTTTTTTCACTCACATTATAGTTTCACCCTATCGTGTTTGTTGTCAGCACATAAATAAGATCTTTTTGCCACATGAAGTGGCAACGGCCCTAAATTGATCAGATAAAGGCTCACGTAAAAACAAGATATTTACATGAGAATCGTCTGTGCTTCACTGCCTTTCAAGCACAGATTCTCATGTAAATATCGTGTTTTGTTTTCTTGTCACTTTAATCCTTTTAGTGCTAACTCAGATCAGCCAACGCTTCACTTAAGTATGAAAAACAATCGCATTGAGTTTTGTGTTTATTTCAACAACTTTTAAACGTCTGTTGCCTTTTCTTGTCTCTGCGTTTATGTTCTTTGGCCTCCTGTTCATGTTCAATGATGTGGCTGTGAAATGTTAATGAACAGAAATGTTTCGATGCGTTTTCTGACCTGCACTCATATCTGTCCAATCGTATAGTGTTGCTTGTCGCCGTGTTTTTGCACAAATCTCCCTTCCCGCCTTACCAGAGAGGATTCTTCTGCAGTGACGACAGTATCAGGCTGCCGTACAAGAGCAGCACCGTGTCCAGCGCCGTGCTCACGGCCGTGGGCGTCGTGGTGCCCGTGGTCTCAGTAAGTCCTGGTGGGGTGCATCAAGAGAACGAGGGGGCATTTGCTGGGACACTCTCAATTTAGCCAGTGGTTGGCATCTTAAAAAGATGATTCATTCAACAGGCATGTTGTTCTTCATCAACAGTGAATCACATGTTCTGTAAACAGTTGTATCAGTAAACTCTTACTTTGACAAACACATCCAAAGTTATTCATCCAAATTATTACATTAATTGACAGTGACTGACAGGCGGCTAATCAAATATTTAATTTCTTTTTCTTGTAAATTTATTGTTGGATTCCAGCAGCAGCCTAGAAAAAGAGATTTTGTGCTTTGCAGAATGACGGCTTTAATGTAAATCACCGCTCTGGCCTCAGATCCCCTCTGATACTGAATATTAAACAAAGCTGGTCTCATTACCTTTTGATTAGTCACACGTAACAGCCACAGAATGGATTGAGCCAGTCCCAGATGTTCTCTTGTTAACTCTTGCTTGTCCCTACGACCTCTGTAATTTGCGTCTCATTAACCGAGCACCTCCATCTCTCTCCCTTCCTCACCCCCCCACCCCCCCACCCCTTTGTCTCTCTATCATCCACTGCTTCATAACACTAGCCGGCCTGCCTTTCTTGGTCATAGAGACCAGCGCAGTTCAGCCTTACCGCAGAGGGTTTTACTGCGACGATGAGTCCATCAAGTACCCGGCCAAAAACGGAGACACCATTAGCGACGGTGTGCTTAGCGCTGCTGGCATTCTTATCACCATCCTCTCTGTAAGTCACCTCACTCATCACTAATGTCAGCATCACTTCTCATGTTCCCTCAGTGTTCGTCGTTACTAGCAACACCCACTGACAACTACATGTTAACGCCCGTCTCGATGTCAGCCATGTCATAAGATGTTTTAAGGACTCAATACCTTCAACTTTTGAACTATTTACTACAATGGATTATTGTTTTCTACACCGTTGCTTGAAAAACAAGTGTTGCATCTTGAATTGCGTTGCTGACTTGTTTGTCTTGTCTTACGTCTCCTGAGAGAAAACAAATCAATTGTTATCTTCTCTTCAGTCTGTTTTTGATACCACAGGTGGCAGGTTGACACTTAAAAGGTTTTTCTCACTCATTTGTTTGGAATAATGCTGAGTGGGGCATAAGTAACAGTCCTTTTCTAAAAGCATTCTCCCCTCCTGGTGTGGCATCTTCACTAGCTCTGTAGCCAGTTGCAGAGCACACTCTTTGCTCTGTGGGCTCGAAGGAGTCCTGGCTCTGGGTAATTCTGATTGACGCAGTGGTTGTTCATTTATGTTGGGAGGAATTGTGGTAAAGGCCTTAAATGAGAACACTTTGCCAGATATTTTTTCCCCTGGCAAAGTAAGGCTTCACACTCTGCTTCCCCTCCAGAGGTTCCTGCCAGCGTTTGTGTTTTCTGAACCAGAAAGCTCCATCATTCTGTTGAGGGATTGATTGAAGGCAACAAAAAAAAAAACACAAAAGCTTGATCTTTGTGTCTTTTGATACAAGCCACAAATCTGCATTTTGCCTCAGTCATTATCTCTGAGGTTTTTGTTAAACAATCCCCATTAGTTTATGCATTCTCATAGTTTAACCTTTCACACAAATCGAACCAGATGGGGTTTCTCCCATGAAAGCAGCTGGAGTGTAATGAGCTGGCTCTAAAGGCCTGGATGGTGGAAACACTGCGCTGCATCACTTTGTGAAGTCTTCTTGGGGGCCATCCCACTGCGTGGACTGTTTTCCCAGAATGAGACTTGGTTCTGCACCTCTTGCAAGAATGTCTGATGAAACTGAGATGCTAACATAAAAACAGGCAGACATCCCTTGTGAAACCCGAGCCGTTCCAGAGAGACAGCCAGAGCTGAAACACAAAGGTGCCCCCGTCGTGTGCCTGGTGGCCACTAAACTCAGACGCCGCTTAGCTCAGCGTTTCTGCTGATTAGAACCAGCGGTGCCTCCCCCACTGCTCTCTTACTCCCCCTCCTCTCACCTCTTTCTTCCCCTTTCTCCTCCAGGTTTGCACTCCTCTTATCCCTTCACTTACGCCTTCTGTTTTCTGTCCTCCCCTGCTGACATTCTGCCCCCATCCCTCCACTTTCTGACTAGAACCTTTCTCCGTGTCTTGACACTGTCATTTATGAACAGATGGAGGACGACAGGAGAGGACGTGCTAGAAACATGTATGTTTTGAGCTTGAGCAGCTGTTATTCTAGTCCACCTTCCTTAGGTGCATCATACCTGTCACTCTTCAGTTTTTGACAACCGTTTATTTGCACAATAATAGAAGACTATATTTGGACGGTTTGTGTTGCCCCCCACGCTGCCTGACTGTTTTCTCTCAGGAGTCTAATTGCACAGATAAATAAATATGTATATTATTTTTATTTATAGAAAATATTTTGTCTGTCTAGCATTCACACGTTTTCAGTGAGCTCTCAAGAGGTGGGAGTTAGGTGCTTAGAAATCAAGGTGCTCACAGGGTCTTGCACTGTTGTAAAACTGTCACACGCATAACCATAAGTGATCCGACCCTCTTTCCTACCTTCAGATCGTGATTGGAGAGAGCTACAGGATCTACTTTCTGAATGAGGGATCCAAGTCTTTTGTAGGAAACCCCTACATCTCTGCGCTCTACAAGCAGGTCGGCGTGTTTATCTTTGGCTGTGCCATCAGCCAGTCCTTTACTGACATTGCTAAAGTGTCAGTAGGTCGCATGCGCCCCTACTTCCTTGACGTGTGCAAACCTGACTTCTCCACCATCAACTGCTCCCTGGGCTACATCACCGACTACGAGTGTCAGGGACCAGAGAGCAAAGTTCAGGAGGCCAGGTATCATGACAATACACTAAAATTGCAGAGAATATTGTTGAATATTGTTTCTCCACACTATATTTTTAAACAGAGTAGTGACTCTCAATATCGGAAGCTGTGGCTCAACACTGCTTGTTCTCTGTTCCTCAGAAAGTCTTTCTTCTCTGGACACGCGTCGTTCTCCATGTACACCATGCTGTATCTGGTGGTCAGTTACTCTGTTCTTTTTTTCACATGCGTTTTCAGTTTTCATCTATACACACTATTGAATATGAACCCATACTTGTGTCTCCTTTGCAGTTTTACCTGCAGTCTCGTTTCACTTGGCACGGAGCCCGCCTCCTGCGACCTCTGACCCAGTTCACCCTCATTATGATGTCTTTCTACACCGGCTTATCTCGTGTCTCGGACCACAAGCACCATCCGACTGATGTCCTGGCTGGTTTTGTGCAGGGAGCCCTGGTGGCCTACTGCGTAGTGAGTATTTCAATTTCAGCATTTTAAAAAGCTACACATATTAAAAAAACACATCCACTAATGTCTAGAGTCTAGTTTATTCTTTAATCAGTGTAAAATAATACACATAACAGTTTAGTCCAAGGCTAATGTCAGGTGTGACTGAGTGTTCTTCGTCTGCACCTTCCACAGGTGTTCTTTGTGTCAGACTTGTTCAAGTCCAAAGGTAGACGTGCGACACTGCTGCCAACTCCAGTCAAGAAAGATCTGGTGCCTCCAGCAGACATCAGGGAACGGAGCAACCCCCTCATCATGGCATAGGGACTGTATATAACCCCTGACGTGAATCACTAGTACAGCTGCTAGTCAATACAAGGTCAAATAAACCCCAGACAAACATGGACTCATTGCAGGATGAGAAGAGGCTACGGTAAAACCATCTTGTCGGTGGAAATGGGCATCATTTCCTCAGTCTCACCAGATGTTGAATGCGGAAAAGAGGGGGGAGCAGGCATATCCGACCCTTCTCTGTTATGAAGATTACTAGTGAGTCTCCTCTGTGAACATCTTCAATGAACAAACGTCTAATCAGACTAACCCGAGAATTGGCAGCTTGTAACAAAGCTGTGCGGCATTTGTGCCTTTTTCTCTCAGCTCCATCCAGCATGAGACATATACTAAAATTACACTCACTCACTGTGTGACTAATACAAACATCACAAATTCCTTGATTTCAGGAAGGATATTGTTGACATATTAAAGATATAGACAATGTGTGATTTTTAGCAAAACTGTACTGTTTATCACCACTTGAATGACGTGATTTGAAGCTTTTGAAAAGCTTTGTAAGCCTTTGTAACTGTTTACTATGTCCATAATGTTGTGCTCCTACGTCGTGTGCGTAAGTTGCAGTAGGTGGGAAGTACAGAGCAGTGCGTGTTGGATGTGGGCCTCTTTCTGCCGGCTAGGATGAGCCCCCACTGAGCCATTTAATGAAATGCATCTCATGTGTACCACATGGGTGCTGTTAGGTCAGAGTGAGTGCGAGCGTGCGTCACTTGTGTCCCTGTGCGTGTGTGTGTGTGCGTGTGTGTTAGGGTCGGTGTATGCCAGCATTTCTAAATGTCATGTCTATATATTTCAGTGTTTATAGCCTACAAGTGTGCCCCTCCAGCCAGAGAGCAGGCACCTGCTTCAACAGACGCATGTAACTTGAGACGCAAACACTGTGGAAAAAGTATTCGACGTATTAAGTGTACTTAGATGTTACTAATCATAGTGATGACTCGCATCACTGACAAATCCTGTGATATACTATGTGCTCCACAGACATTTATATTTTTAAAAATAGGGCAAGGACTCGTTATTTATACTGTAATAGAGTTTCAGTACCAAAGCAGACTTTACCAAAACACTTATTGATATGTTTTGTAAATAACGCAGCAGGACTCCTAATGAACGCAAAGTAAAAACCTTTGTAATATGTCTTTTCAGTAGAAGCACATTAATTCAAACCACTGGACACGTAATCCTAACTCTGTTGTACGTCGCTGTGACAAAGAGAAGCCAGCCCTCGTTCTCCGTACATGTACCACAGCTTAAGCAAAGTCTGCCTGCTACTATACACTCATTATACAGCATCAAGTAGTGTTTTGTAAAGTAATAACACCCACTATGACTTTGTGTTGAACCCTGTGTAATTGTAAACCACGCTGCTTTGAAGCAGGCGTCATTCAGTAAATCTGGCGACTTGTGAAGTTTTTATAAAGAACAAAGCTCTCAGACAGCTTTTTGTATCGTTTCTGTATTTTTGTAATGCTTTTTGATTTTTTGTACAAAGAATGTATCAGAGGTAAAGTGTCTTTAATAAAAGACAAAACCAAGAGCCGTGTACTGTTGTTGTTTCGGGCTTTGCACCACACATGAAAGAGTACGAAGCGGAGAACTTTAATTGAACTATAATTCAGTAGCCAGCCAACTGTGTGTGGAACGGAGAGATCTGGGCGTTGGGCAATGATGGGCTTCCATGCTCGGCTTCCTGTGGGGAAATGGTGAACATTCCAAGCTTTAACCCCGCTCCCCAAAGACCCTCTGGAATAATATAAAGTCAACACAGACTGTGCCACACTGGCAAAATTCTTTCCTTTATGTGATCAGCTCGTAATGTCTTGTACGAATAAATCTGCGTGTTCCATCTACTGTGTATTGACCCTTTACAGGTAGCACTGCTGGATGTGCCGGAACATCACGCGCTGAGTTTTATCCCAGTGCGTTCACGTGGCTAAGCTGTGGATCGGGCACACTGCCCAGAAGGTTGGAGCTGATTAGTTTAATAAGCTGTAAAATGTATTTAGTTTTAGGACCATGTCAGAGGTGATACTTTTGTGTAGCAGCTGTGTTGTGCTTTGAATACTTGCTGTGTCTTATTTGGGTATGAGACTACACCCAGACTAACGCCTGTGCCCCTCTGCTCTCTTGTTTTTTTAGCCACCCTATCTGATTCTAGATGCTGTAACGCTAGTCCATCATTTCAGTCCAACTGTTCAATGAACTGCTAAAAAAGTATTTCAAGGTCTCCTGAGGATGAAACCTGCCTCCTGTCGTAATCCCAAGCCTTTCCTGTCGTGCATTCATCAGGCAAACGTGTTTGTGTTTTTCAGTGAAGATGGATTGCGTGAAACTGGGTGCACGTCCGCGAGCATGGTCCCCAGTGGAGGAACCCTACATTCGCACAAACTAGGAACAAATGTAAGGAGTATTTTCCCAAAGATTCATTTAATTGTAACTGAAACTGGTCCACGCTGTGTATATTTTGTACCAGATAAACAAATGGCATTGTTTGTCTTTTTCCTGTTTTCAGCTGGACACATTTCTCTTGCTGGGAATTGAAGCGATCGTTCTCCATCAGCAGTGCTCAGCAATCAGATAAAGGAATCCTTCTCATGTGGTTTAGAGGGGAAAAACTGTTGTGTTTTCCCAGCTGCGTTTACCACTTGTTGTGCGTGAGGTAATTAGTCTGCGTGATTGAACTTTTCTCATGAACTCTGCAGCAGTGTTGTGGTTTCTGAAGCGATCAGTCACTGCATTCGCTTTCTTGTTTACCCCCTACTAACTCACCACCAGCAAGCTTTCTGTGAGATGTCATTTTTCCCCATCCTACAAACACATTAGAGCGTTCAGTCGTGGTTTATGGTGCATCTTTGACTTGACGAAAAATAATAATAAGTTTTGCTGAAAATGAATTGGACTGAAAACAAAGGTAAAGGATAATCAAATGAGACTTGATGTATCCTTTTGTACGTCAGAGAGCTTCACCTGCTGCTTCAGTCAACTTGAAGTGTGTCAAAGTCTGACGTTATTGGTAGTGTTTGCTGAGGTCATTTGGCCTCTTTCTGACAGATGGAGGGATGCTGTTAGTAAGTGAAGCACACCCTCCGAATGCCCCGGCTGATAAGTGACCCCATTACAGCTCCGCTGGGCATGTTTTTCTTATTCGCAGAACACCGTGATGATGGCTGGCTCCCCAAGAGACTCAGACTTTTAAGCTGCGCCAAGCTCTTGGACTGTTTCTTTTCCCCCTTGACTCATTGTACATCACTATCAGGCTGAAACACACACACACACACACACACACACATCTTAACTTTAATTCCTTTGGCTATTTGCAAGATCATTCAGTGGACTAAAACCAAAACAAGGCAAAGACAGCAGACCTTAAACATGTTTTCTAACCTGTACAGTGCGTCACTCATCTGCACACAATTCACGCAAAGCTAACCGTCATAAAACTACCCCAGTGTTTCCCATAGTATATTACGTCCGTGACCAGGAGCCATCAGTCTTGCTGGACTTTGCGTTTGCAGTGCTGCAGCTGTAAGTAATTCTCTCTCTCTCTCCATTTCTCTCTTTCTGTTTTTCTCTCTTCGTCCTCACATGTGTCTGGAGAATGTAAACATCAAGGGGGAGGATGAATGTCTGCCCTCACATTTCCTACAGCAGATATGGAGAGAGGGTTATACTGACAGGGAGTCTGAGCCTGGAACCTGATTAGGGTTTCACAATAGGACAAATGTTTGTTGACAACTTAGCTCTTTCCATGAGCATTTTATCCTCCATGGAAGTCTTTCTTCATAGCATCGTTCACTGCTTGTAACAAGGCCTGAGCATCACAAACACACATTATCACGCACATTATCTCACCACAGTTTGTGGGAAACGGTCACTTCTACAAACTCTTTTCTAGGTATTCATGGTTTTCAATGCAGGACCTCTGCCCAGTTTTTCTGTGTCAGCATCAGGTTCATCAAGTTCTTTCTTGACACGTCAGACAGCTGGATTTCTTCACACACAAGTGACCTTCAGGATAACGAGCGTATAAGATTTCAGCAAAGACCCAATCATGCTCCACAGAAGATAAACTATATAAGCGTTGTCACTAGATACAGTTTGAAGAATGAAATCTTTTCAAAAGTAGCCAGATAGACATTACATTTGAATCACTGGGCATTTGCAGCACATATTGCCAAGAATTTAATTCAGCATAAAACCAAACATAATCTTATGTGTAAGCCTTTGAAAAGCGAGGTGGTAAACTCCTATGGCCTACAGTTTTCCAATTTGGTCCCTCATTTTGGACTCACCATAAACTAAACTTTTCTCTGGTATAATTATGATGTGAAATGTAAACAAACAGGAACCTTACAAACAGGAATAAAAGCTACTGTCCTCAAAGGGTCATGTTAGTTTCCCCATGAACCTTTTACTTGCACCATCTCAGGCCAACATTTCCACACTGCACGGTTATTATGCAACAGGCAGATTGTTGTTACATATGAACCCATCATAGTGTTAAGAATAGCACCATTCCTCATGAGAGGAGTGACATTTTGAGGTTTGGCCCCTGCGTTCCACAGAGATTGATGGCGATCGGTCCAGTCAGTGTTGTGGGGAGTTATGGACAATGAAAGATTTAGCTTTTTGTGCTGTTTCTAAATTGCTTTCACAATAATGGAGAAACTTAATAACGTTTCCAAATGCAGACCAGCACATTACCTAAATATCAAAGTACACCCCCCACACCCGCTCCCAACCCCTCAAACTGATTCCAACCTCAAAAATCCCAGGGACATTTTTCTCCCTCTTGTTTTATTCTCTGTTGAGGAATTTGAGCAAATTGCCTCCATATGTGTGCGAAGGAGACGCATGGGAAAGGGGCCAAGACGAATATATGCTGACAGAACACAAACACTGACCTCATCAAACATCGAGGAACAGTGTGCTCTGAAGCTCCCCATATGCTCACCTGGCACAATCTGCTGATAGCACAGCATCTCCCCAGTGATGCTCTTTATCTCCAGATGCCACATGTTGCTCAGTATCTGACATGAGGAGGTGAACGGAGCCTGGTCATGCTGGTGCATATCAGCTAGGAGGCAACGTGTCAGCGTTTAGACGAGGCTCTGCGTTTGCTCAGACGTTTGAATGATAGGCTAATAGGGAGATGAAAACCGTTTAGTCACATTTACGTCTAACACTGCTTACGGTGATGAAACCCCAGTGTCTGCGTTCAGGCTGTAACCAGAGGAACCGCAGGGAAGAGACGTGAGACGTGGACAGAAAAGATGGAGCAAGACTCAAACGCTCAGGTACTTAATTATGGTCAACCTATCAACCAATGAGCGCATGTCTCTAGAGGACGATCGCTTACAGTCGCCCTGCAAGGAAAATCACCCAGTGAATCTCAGCTGTATTTCATGGACCCATCAATGTGTCTGGAGCTACGGTCCTCCCTCAGCCCTGACCTTCCACGTCAGGAATGTGTGATTAACCACGAAAGGGAAAGGGGTGAACTCGGCTCCTATCTAGCAGGCTCTAAGCTGTACTGTAACAGCAGGCTGGTCCAGAAGGGTCCTGTCAGCGGGTGAGACTACCCTAACACCCCAACGTGCACGGAGCAAGGAGGGGGGACGAGCGTCAGGGATTTGGCAATAACAGACTAAGTGGGGCTATTAAATTGCAGGGGGTTTTACTGTGCAGCATTCCAGCTGGATCCTCTGTTCAGCCGCTTGACAAGTCGTTTAATGGCGATTAGAGGAGAATTACAGCTAACAGCCAACAGAAGACTGCAAAACTGTGGAACATTAGGACGGATTGGTAAACACCAGTCTACACAACAACACTCACGAGAAAATGAAACGCTTAGTCATGACGCACAACTACTGTAAAATCTGTGGAAACATCGGACTCATCGTGATTCAGGATGTTTTGGCAAATGTACTTCAAGTGAAACGTCATTTAGTAAAAGCACTGACTTTCTGTTGACTAGATGTGTTTAAAGCTGCAAAATAGTTTTATTTGACCGTTTTCACTGAGTATGTCCAATTGTCACCACGCTGACACACAAACCCCAAACGCCCAGTCGTGTCTTTTCCGTCTTTTTCTCTTGAATATTTCACCACTGTTCAGCTCATTGTTTTGGTTTTATGGCCTGACAATGTTTGTGTTTACACTTGGTCACAGCTCTCATTGTTTTTCTAAAGAGCCTGCTGGACAAAGATAAACTGGGAGTGACTTTTAGACTTCCATTAGTCAGGTGGACACAAACACAAGCACAGTGATAGAGTTGCACAGCCTGCAGATGGCCCGAAAAATCAATCCAGCATTGATTAAATAACTTACATTTTCACTCTGCGGTGTCAGTATTGATTCAGATCTTCAATATTACTCCTGATGTTCATAGCTGACTGCATGTATGTGCTATCAGCGTGTGTAGTAATAGTAGAGGGTAATGATGACTTTACTGGCCTGTGGCCTGGTTTGTTATTTGTAACGGCTCTTCTTCTTCTTATGAATATGTTTTATTATTAAAATAAGAAATGAGTAGGTTTTTAATGAAACACATTCATAGTTGGGATGTTAGATACGCAGATTTTTAATGGTATGCATTTGAAACCCTCTTCTTTTTGGCCACGGGTTCTTCAGCTCCTCCTAGCTCGGGGCGAGTGATGCCAGGCCGTTCTCCTGGGCTCAGGGATGGAAATCCTGTTTAATCTGCACAATAACATTCCCTGGGGTTATTTATTCAGGAATGTTAATGTGCTTAGGATCCACTGTGGCCTCTGACACAGGCTCCCCTGGGTTTTCCTATCAAGCGCTAGATCAGGTGCAGTGCGAGCTCTGTGGTGCCTCTGCTTTCTGTGCAAACAGCGAAGCTTGATGCAGAAGGAGTCTATTGACGCGCCTGCCTCCAGACAGCAGGGGACGTCTGTTTGTGTACAAGCCTGCTTTAGTGTATTTTCTCATCTATAATTTACTGCGTGTCAGTGTAATCTGTGAAAGTTTGAGTCTGAGTGGAAATTCACGGCATGTCTCTCACACTGTTAAACCTCGATGGGGGTGTCTGTTCTAAGCGCTATGGTTTAGATGAAACAACACAATTACAGGATGTAAACGGGCCTCCCCATACATATGACATCCATTATGCTTCCAGCTTCATTTAATCTCTCTGTAGGTTCCTAAATGGAAACAGATGCAAAGAGCAACTACACGACACACCACATTTACTCCCTTTATGTTAATTGGTGAGTTTTAGTAAATACATGTTGCCTCCAGACTGAGCTGTTTCCACTGTTAAAGAGCCAATGAAGGCAGATGAACATTTCACATCCTCACACTAATCCCATCTAAGTCTTCGCTGAATCTTGGCCTTTTCACAGGTAGAGTCTGCTCCGCACGGCAACACTGTGAGGAATCGTTCTCACATTTCTAGTGTGACTCTGACATGTGAGGATTTCCACACGTGACAGCTTATTTTTCTTGGGAAACAGTGTTTTCAAGCCTGTGCTTCAAAAATCCTGAGGTCCCCCAACCCACCCCACCCCCCCCCTCTGGTCAGCTTTGTTTGCATGCGAGGACCTTCCATGAACCATGCGCACTTGGAGGATTTCCTGGCCTATTGGCCTCATTTGTTAAGCTGTTTAGTTGACCCTCAACTCCGCGCATGGAAACGCACGCACCGTGCCGCAGGTTTGCTCGCAGGGGAAATATAGTGAACTGTGCAGATGTAAAATATCTTGCTCTCCTTCACAATTAGCTTCTCGCTTCAGAATGACGCCAGTCCACAGCGGTGAGTCACTGCTCTCCGTACTTCTGATGGTCCAGAGAAGAATTTAAGGCAACTCATCTAATAAACCTCACATCCGCTTTATGATTCGTGCTAAATCAAACTTAATTTTACTGACGTACGCCATAAAATCTTATCTGCCTATAATACTATAATCACATTGTGACCATTTTTGAATGTTCGTGTAATTTTATGATTTCCCTCAAACTGGAAGTCAGAGGCCCTGACTCATAAAAACATAATTCTTTCTGTGTGGAACATTTTTATGATTAGGCTTCACTCGGTGTAATGCTGAGCAGAGGGGCCACTCTCAGCTGCCCTGAAAACACTTGCCTAAACATGGGTTCTTTTTACAGCCCCCACTGGGGTCCAGGAAATCTGATTTATTTATCCATTCTGCGTTCCAGCTTTCCCTGCTCGCTTTGTCATTCACAGGAAGTCATGTTGTCATGTTTAACTAATTTACTTTCAATATAATGTTTCACTGATGAAATCATGGCATTCACAGCAGGCGAGCATATTTGCTACGGTATTTTAATAATTTATAGCTTTAAACACTCCTGTAGAATTATAAAAACATATTCTTTAGGATTCTTAAGTGAACGAGGTGACCTCAGCGTGTTGGTTTAGGCTCAGCTTGCAGGGGGTTCGACAGCCTCATCTGTGAAACTTGACGTGCACTCCTAACAAAGCGGAATGAAGCTAATCCCAAGCGTGAACAAATCCAGAGTGATTTTTCAATGTCATCGAATCCTTGAATGCTTGAAGCTCGTGATTGCCTGCTGCCACCTGCAGGCGTTCCCAGAGAAAACCAGCAGCTTGAATGCAACACGACTGGTGCATCAACAACCAGATCACGTTTGGAGGGATGTCTGAGGGAAGTCAGAGAGTGTGACGGGTCCCACAGACGTCCTCTCTCTTACCGAGGCCGTGAACAGACAGCTAGTGAGTAGGAAAACGCTGGTTTCAGACAGATCCGTTATTGCGTTCACTAACAATCCTAACAGTCAATCAGCTGCTTATACCCAACAATCGCTTTAGGCTTATGTCAGACTCCATGTGAACAAAAAGTAAAGCGTCTCCACTTTAAGCCAACGTGTGTGAGCGGTGTTTCAGTAACTACAGCAGCTACAGTCTACTCTGCTGCACCACTGAGACTTAGGGGTGGAGGTGGCTAAGCCTCTAAACTGGGAGGTTTCATTGAGGGAGGAGCAGCTGGTAAAATGTCCCCTTTTCAGTCACGTGGGTGACGTCATCATTCATCCGTTAAAGCAGCGTCACCTGAAAACTATTAAAACTATTCATTCTCACAGGTCTGGTGGCTGCAGCAGCGTTTGTCTCCCTCTACTGTGAGCACTGGTAAAAACAAGACAAATACATTCCTCCAGGCAGTTCGTGCCAACTGCTTTACCTTTGCTATGATTCAAACAACAAGGCCGCTGGTGTTTTACAGCTCACACTGGTTTGTCACTCAGTCATCACGAAGCATCAAATCCAATCAGATGGTGACCTGATTTAGCAAAACAGTCAAATGGGGCAAGATGACAGGCAAATAAAAATAAATCATCTATTTAAGTGTGAGGCACATGTTTGGTTCCTCACTCTACGTTTGGCCTGTTTGTGAAAGTGGGCTATGTGCAAGCCTCTGGAGCTGTTTGCTCCACCGATCCACCGGATGTCTGAAGCACTTCCAGGCTCTAAAATATGAAGAGAATATTTTCTTATGAACATAGTCCAGCACAGGAAGTTCACAGGAAGGGATTTTCTTGTCCTGCTTTTTGGAAGTTACAAAAAATTTAACACCTGTAAGTTTTAATTCCTTGGTTCATTTTGTGGTTGCTAATAAGTCTGGGTCACAGGATCTGTTGGCATTAACATTGTCTTATGCTGAAATGCTCGATCTGATGCGCTTTAGTTCAGCAGAAATGTCCTCAGAGCAATAAAACTCCCTGGACCCAGAGAACGTTAGACAGCTCATCTCATAAATAGATATAACGTCGTTTTGTGGTGTTTTTGTTTCAGCATCCATTCACTGTGTGTAACATGTGATCGGGTTGTAATAAGTTCCTTTGATCCATCAAAGTGGGATTTGATCAGTTGATTCGACTTTAACCAGCGCACTGAAGACAATCGTATCGTTTCAGCTACAGTGCGCACAGGTGACGACTGAAGCCTCCCCATGTGATCCGCATTGTTTGAACCCGCCACACAGCCCCATGTCTGGACTACATACCAGCAATACCTCTGCGGTCTGAATGGTGACAGCACAGCAGGACAGATCATTTGCTCTTTCGCCCTTCCGGCGCTTTCGTGGCTCGTCGTGCGCGCTTCCAATGGTCACTGTGGCGGACACCTGTGAAGGAATGCGTCTACCTGCCCGCTGGGAGCTGCCAGGGTGAGGAGACACCCACCAGCTGGATAATGGCAGAGGAGGTCTTTAAAGATTCACTGGCCGAGCTGGAAAACAAGGCTGGCAGGAAAACGCCGGAGAGTCTTCTGAGTTGGATGAGAGATGCTGCGGACCGTGGAGACCAAGCCCTGAGCCGCGATGAGGAAGACGGGGGAGATCCCGGCTCCGCTTTGGGCGACAGCGTTTCCGCCAAAATCAACCACTTGAAAGAAGAGATGGTAAAAAAAATATACAGCGATCTTGGAGTTTATTTTTTTAAGGTTTCATTTCGTGAGTGCGTGTGATGTGTCACGCTGTGTGTTTTACAAAGCTGAAACCTGAACAACTTGTTCAAGCAGTCACTGAAGTGTGTTATTAACACAGAACTGTGACAACTACTGAACCACATTTGCTCGTTTTTCTTTCTCTGACAGACTGTCACCTGTTTTCTGCCACACCTTCCACTCATTTCTCACATTCTTACTGGATTCCTTCCTCTATTTGAACGAGCACACAAGCAGGGGTTCAACTAGTTGGGGGCAGTGTCCTTCATGATAGAGACAACAGGGCTACAGTGAACTCTTTTATGTTTGTTGTCCACACAGAGGTGGCTGCGTTGTGCAGATGTGAGCATACTCTGGCAGCTGGTGAGGGTGCACGAGGGTATTGAAGCCATGCGTTGGCTGATGGAGGATAGTGGGGCCTTGGCCAGCAGAGGCAGCAGCCTGTCGGGCAGCCTGAGCAGCCTGGTGACTGTGGAGGAGCATGGGCCCTGGACGTATCCCTGCAGGTACGTAAATGGGTCTTTTATGTCTACATCCTTTCCCTGGCTGCCATGTTGTGCACCACCATGTTTCTACAGTAGTTCAATATATATCAGTGAATCAGTGAGGATGCTACATAAAAGCATTGGACTGTTCAGGTGTGATTCATAATTTCTGCTCCTACAGTGAAAGCCCAAGTCCAACTTGGCCTCAGGTTTGGACTGAGAAGGAACCAGAACCAGAACGACTGCAGCGATCACTCAGTGATGATGGTGATTCCACTCAAGAGAGCTACGTGAGCACACTCAACCCCAAGAGTGAAGACAGACATCCCAGGCCTTCCAGCTCTAAATTCGGAGTCAGTTGGTGCATATCAGAAAGCCGCGCTCAGGCATCAACTAACGCTGCCAGTTTAGAGGAGTCACAAACACATGACCTGGAAGCAACTCCGTTAAAATCCTTCAAAACTTATGCCCAAACCATCAAAATGGCTCTGCTCAGATCTAGTCGGGTAAGGAAAGAGGTGACGGCACGTACCAGTAGTTCCATCTTCACCACACAGTCAGAGGAGACACAGAGAGAGCATCAGACTCAGGAGAGCGTCAGAGCACCTCTGGACAATACCTGCAGTGTGGAGGAGGACTTGCTTCACCAAGAAGAAGTGACATTTTTATGATGCTGTTTGAAATGGCTGCTGACTGTCACACCCCACTGCCACGGTGCAGGTGTGCTAGATAATGGTATGGAATTTTCCTTCTCAAAAGCAAAGAGGAAACAAACACAGCATATATACCTGCCATGTTTATGTGGCATGCAAACCTGTACAACTGCGTATGTGATGTAAGCGGGAAACAAACCTCAAAATTAAAAAACAAACAAACAAAAACATAGAAACTCCACAGTGTGCTTACTTTATTTGTTCAAATGGGTCAGTGAACACTCCACCGTGCACATGAACCTAAAAGCTGTGACAGTGGGCTGTAATCTGTAGACGGAGTCAGCTGCTCTGTGCGTGTGTGGTGGCCAGATGAAGACTGATGTCTCTAAGTTCTATTTATTTGCTTTTTGTTCTTTTGTCTTTTTACACTTTTTTCTCTTCCCCTATAGAGCAGTCATTGTAACATACTTGGGGCCTGACGATTTCTCTAAAGGGAGATCTGTAGCAGCACATTAGTTGTTTGTAGTAGTTGATTGTTTTCTGTATTTGTATTTTGAATAAAAGGAAAATATCCAAACTGTACTTCTCTACTACGCTGTCCGTAAAACGCCGGTGAATGTGTTTTGGCAGTAGTAACCACTCGGTACAGGGGGTGGCGCTGTAGTCGACACGTAGCTGGCATCCAACCGAAGAAGAAGCGCCCGCCAGCGCCGCTTTAAAGCGCGGCGCACGCCTTCCTCTGCCACTTCTTCCTTCTGCATCGCGCGTGTCCTCTCTCGAGCACAACGAAAAGGTAATTTGCTGTTTTATGTTGCATTTCTGTTTTCAAATACGATGTATTCTCTGTGCAAGATGTGTATCCACTTAGATTTTAAAAGTGCATGTTTTGTGTTTTTTGTATCGATTAAGAAACATTGTGCTGCGGTAATAAAAAAAAGAACTGCGCATCGTGCTGCGTATTTAAAATGTCGACAACTGTGCGAACCATTTAAACGGTATTTGTTCGACTTGTAAAATATTTTTGCCTGATTACCGGGGAAAATGTAACGCCGCAAAATGCTCGAGGTATTCTATCGCCCTAAATTCTCTTCAATTGGGGCAGTTGCATAAACGCGGCCTATATCCGCAGTGGAGTTCGTCGTAAGTGGGTCAGTGAGACAAAGAAGCGGCTGCTACAAAATGGCGCCGAGAAAGAAGCTAATGGCTAATCGGCTACCACGTTTTCAGGGTTGAGGCCCAGGTTTACTCGACGCCCGCCTTTGTGTTCTGTCTCTAACTTATGTTTTCGTCTGAAGGTTTATCTAATGTCTTGATAAGAAATAGTAACGGTTAATTGCAACATTATGTGACGTTTTATTGTAATATATATTGTAAAATGAGGCGGCCTGGAAATAGGTCGCCTACGTGAGGCGACGCCATGTTTTCTACATTTAGCTCGGGAAGCTATTTTTACCTGAAGTGACTGGCGCCTTCTCTCTTTAAGCAACATTCAATATGTCGGACGAGGGTAAATTGTTTGTCGGAGGTCTGAGCTTCGAGACCAACGAGGAATCGCTGGAGAAGGTGTTCGGAAAATATGGGCCTCTCGATAAAGGTAAGCGACATTTACATTTGTCTTATAAATCTCATGTATTAATAATTAAACGACTAAAGCGATTCTCATTTAAAAAAAAACGTTTCTCCCTTGTCACCAGTCGATGTGATCAGAGACAAAGAGACCGGAAGGTCCCGCGGTTTCGGCTTCGTGAAATACGAAAATGCAGAGGACGCGAAGGATGCACTGGAAGCAATGAACGGCAAGGTACAAACCCTGCAGCGCGGTTATTTGTGACTTGCAGAAGTCGAATAGTTCTAATTGTTCTAAATTGTCAAACGTTTGTCTTGCAGACTGTAGATGGCCGCGCCATTCGTGTGGACGAGGCAGGGAAGGGTGGACGTGCAAGGGGAGGATTCAGCTCTGGTCCACGGGGCGGAAGGTTCAGTGGTTCCAGAGGGAGAGGTGGGCGTGGCTACTCCAGAGGTAGGACCTGGAGTCTCTAAATTCCGGCGTAGTTCAAGTGTCAAGTTCTCAATTTTAAATTTCTGTTTAGGAGGTGGAGGATACAGTGGAGACAGGGGATATGGTGATAGAAGCTATGGTGACAGGAGCTTCGGAGGTCAGGATAGGAGCTTTGGTAGTGGCTACAGGAGTGGCGGATACTCCTCAGGAGGCTACAGAGAAAATAGGTAAGGGCTTTATCTATTAGCCCTGAGCCCTACTGCTAAACAATATATTAAGTGTGTATATATTTAAAGAAAAAACTCACCTTTCTGGAAAACTAATTTCTGAATTTATTTTCCTTTTCTTTTAGGGGTCAGGGTGGATATACTGACCGCTCTGGATCCTACCGCGATGGATATGACAGCTATGGTAAGCATTAATGATGTGTTTTACTGTGCAGGTTTATGTTGGGGCTGTCACAATTTCTTAAAGCGCAACATAAGTAAACCAACATCAAAGACACACAGACTTGCAGTCTTAAGAACCTGGCCTGCTGTAGCAGGCTGACATTCAAAAGTACCATTGCAAGACTCTAAATTTAGACAGTTCGCAGCCCCAACATATGAGAACTAGTATAAAGCAGTTTTTTTTCCCTATGTCGACCCCTCTCGGTTCATGGTTGCCAAATTTTGCTAGCCCCACCCCACTGTGACAGAGGCTGGCAAGTAATTGTTACCTAGCCAAATGCCCATTGCATCTCAGCTGACGGAGGCCCTAATGCAAAAACATGAGGGAGGGTTTTGGACTGTCTGGTTGGGTTGAAAGGGTTGTTGTGAAACTCCAGTGTTGGAACTTGCCGTGTCTTTACCTGTGTGCCCACTTCTTATCCTCAGCTACAGAGTAAACATCTCCCTGATTCAAGATCATCACTTGGCTGGCTGTATTTCAAAGATGCGCTCCTCAAGAAAAATGTCCACGTGTTATTGTTGACTTTAGTTTTGTAGTTTTGTTGTAGTAGCTCAAGCATCTTAAGGTGTAGCCATGAGACTTGGTCATTCCTTAACCATGTTACAAATTAGTTCACAGCTACTTCATTGGGCATCTTTATTCCTCAAAAGGATCGTGTATAAATTTAAAGGCATCTGTCTAATCGGCTTCTAAGTCCCAATTTGGGGGTCAAATCTGTCCATAGGTTTTCTTTAAACAGCTACTACCTTGCTGTAGATGGAATCAGCACGTTCAAGTGTTGCCCAATTTCCTTAGTTAGGTTTTTGTTTTGTAAGTGTATTGAAGTGACTGGGGCTTTTTTTTTTTATATTCAGTCTTCATGACTGACCTACCTCCTGCCAGATTTTAAACTAAGTGAGGAAGAGATCCAGTTACTCTTAAAAAACAGACCTTTGAGGGATTTTATGCTAAATTCCTTTTACTATTAAAACTTAACAGCTGAGGCTCCTGTGTGCAATTTCCCAAAAGAGTGAATTCCTTTCAGACTGGTGAACTACACATCCGAAGTGGCCGGCTGTTCATGAAGTTGCAAATTGCAGCATGCTACAGTCTGTCCAAGGTATCTTCTGTGCTCTGCTCAACATCTGCATTTTAAATGTGCTGTAAAATGGACTAATCTTGTTTAAGTGATCGAAAAATGTAACTTCGTTTCCCCAAAGTAATCTCAACCGGGAACAGTTTTGTACTTATGTTCTTTGTATGACCAACTTTATTTTCTTTGTCAGTTTGGCTTCATGGAGCCTATTAAACAGAATGTGTGGAAAATAATCTTGATTCCTTTTGCCTTTCAAAACCACCGCATGGGAAGTAAAAGCTCAGCTGTATGCGCATGTGTTACTGCGTAAGATCAAAGTCACCTGCTCAAAGAACATTTGTCTCAAATCCTAAATTGACAGTATTCCAGCTTGCCTTTTTTAATGGGATAAGAATTTTTTTTTTTTTACCTACTGTTGCTGAGACTTCGATTAAGGAGGCCTTTGCCCCAGTGAATTGAATCTAGACTATTAGCAAGATTTGGTGCAAGACAAACTTGAGCTAGAGTACAATACTCAAAAGTGGCATTTGGAAATGCTGGGAACACATGAGCTGGTGTGTGGTCATGTTAATGCTTCATTACGTTCAAGAGTCAGCCACTTCAAAAACCTACAAGTCCTTGGAGAGTGAAGTGTTGTGCCTACCAACAAGTGCTCATCAGCGATGAAAGCTGCTCTCTTGGCTAGATCATATGTGGAGAAAGTAGGCCAATGCACGTGAGGTAAAAATCTCCTTTTGCTTTGCTCACATCCTTCAAATCCAGATCTCATTGTTTCCATGAATACCTAAGTTAGCCGCTGTTGTAGTCCTCTGCTTCAGATGTCACCTACAAATATGCCACGGCCTATCCTCATTGCTGATTCTTAATGACAATCCAATTGAAGACTGTTCTATCAAGGTCCTGGATTTTAGTGCTCCACCTTCTGAATCTCCTCAAAAAAGCAATGGCCTCGTTACCTCATGGGTAGTCTTGTGCTCAGTCCACAATCCACTGTTCACTGCATTAGTCCTCAGATCCAGTAATGTTCTAAGTGATGTTTAAGGTGTCTAGACTGCATTCAGTTTTGCTTTTGTACCCTTACATATGAGTTTCAGACTGTTGCATGCTGTTACTTACTACAAAATCAAATGCCCCCAGGCTAAACTTGTTTTCTTTCTCTTTAGAGTGAACTGATGAAGGCTTCACTGAATCTCCTTGCAGCTGAAGTGTGGCTTCAGATGACTGATGGATGCAAGTGCTGCTACCGGGTAAGTTCAACCTGCTTGGTTTGGGACTGGCGTGAACTTTCTTGGGCTAATTAAGATGTTTTGTTTTTAGGTTCATGGGGCAGCTGTAAACGGCTACAGGAGAAGGACCTGTCAGGATCCTGTCAAAGGTTGAGGCTATGACAGTTGCCTTCTATGCAGTGTAGATGTCCAGTTAAAGAACTTCGGCAGCTTGACAGCTTTGTGTTCTGGGCAAGTGAAATTACACTGATGTGCCATTTCCTTTAAAACTGGGACAGTAGCTCATTGTTCTCACATTACAATGTGAATGAAGGTTTACTTGGTTTTGAAATGCTTGTTAAATAAAGCGATTTATTAAAAAGTATGTGCATCTGTATTATTTAAAAAAATATGGCTGGAATTCCCAGATTTTTTTTAAAGGCCTGCATGTCCAGAAGGTTGAATAACTCCTGTCACTGAGTAGTTAATACTAATAGTAAATCAAAAAGCCAAATTTTGGTATTTGTACTGTAGCATCAGTATTGTACAGCTAAGATTGACTTTATATTGGGCAATGTAAGGCCTTTGTCTTAAGCCCACTGAGAACAATCAGTCCAAATACACCAGGTTGAGGTACAGAATGACTTTAATATTGAACATTAACAAGATGAATTGACTAAGGATGCAAGTCACTGCACAGCCGGCTGGAAAGTGGTCACGATGTTCGCAGTGGTGTTTACACATACCACAAGAAGCCAAAACGCTTGTGTAAAGTCTGTTCACGGGGCCGGAGGTTGAACAGCTCCTCTGAGAGCGGTGTGACCCAGCGATCTGTGTGGAATACAGTCTCACCAACCTGCAGGAGTTGAACAAGACGTTTACATCAGTCTTCCCAAATAGATATTATTCTGCAGCTAAAGCATTATGATCAATTCAAAAAGTGGATTGTTTAAAAAATAAATTAACTGATGAAACAATGAATGCAAACTTTGATCTTGCTTATTTTCTTCAGTTATTTTTAAATATAGACTTTTTTTGAGTGCTTATTTATATGTTGACAAAGAATTATGACCACTTTTACATGTCAATTTAAAATTTCGTGCAAGAGAAAGCTGTATTCCTTTACCTTCCAACCTGGAACATCCTTCATGAGAACTGCCTCCTCTTCTAGGTTTTCTCTCAGCATTCGCAGAGTCCTGGCAAAAGGGAAAATCTAGAGGTTACTTAACCCTTTAAAGCCATCTGTATCATATTTGATACACTTAGTCGACCATCTATATTTTCAAAATGGTATGTGCGAAATGTATTTAAGAAAATATATATCACTCAATATCTCAAATGTGACTAATAACCCATGTAACAAATAATATGGAAAATAATTTGGCGTATTTTGGAAAGTTTACTAAATCAAACTTTTTAATTGAATTTGTCAATGTTTTGATGTATCCGGTTTAAAAAGAAAACCCAGTATCATCAACTAAACGTGTATGTATATGTGTATCACCGTCTGTCATGCTCCGCCTGCAGCAGAGGCATCAGAGCTATCCTGGCCTCCATTTCCTCAATCTGCAGGCGCCTGCAATACACAAACTTCAACTTTTAGCTTGCCTGGGAACAATACATAGAGTTTGCCAGTAAAAAGCACAAAAATGTATTTTCCCACCTCCTCTCTCTGTTCCACTTAAATAGCCTCCAGTAGCCAAACACCATGAGGCCGATGCCAATACCAAACAAGCTATATCCTGTTGATTGAATAGTGTTGGTCAAAATATACAGCACCATAAAATTTACTACTGAATATAACTGTAACCCAGCCATGTTACCAGATTACATATGTCATTTATTGTATATAAATATATAAAATATACAATATACATGAAAATAAACTAAGACAGCAAGTATGTTAAGTTGAGCAATCACCAGTTTACTACAGGTGAAAAGGGATAAAAATGTTACACTGCTGTAAGGCAAACAGATACAACTGACAAAGTTAAAATAGTACAATACACACATTAAATCTGTCTTACAAACAAAGCTACAGTTCAAAAACACCCTGGAATTCATCCAAAGAAGTCATTAGTGTTGTTCGCTGAAGAAAATATTGACAGCTGCTGCTGGAAATAATCCACACGTCAAATGACACTGTTTGTTATATGCTGATGTAAATCATTTTATCTTTCTAGTTTATAGTTAATAAATGTTTAATAAACACATTTTCGCCAATGTCGCAGGTAATAATCTGCCTTTTTAAACTGTACTGTACTATTAGTGTTAGTGTAATCTATATATTCTCATCGCCAAGTTCTATTCAGCCATCTACGTTTCCAAAACCTAAAATTGATGAAGAATCTGATCTTAAATACATGTATTAATATCCCAGCAACTTGGGACACATAAGGTTAATTGATTGGTCTCCTGGTTTTACCACAATAACCGACGTGTCTATACTTGGTGTATAAAAATGGCGAAGTTACTAAATCATCAAATGTAATCCTGTCTACGTTCCTCTGTGGTCTAAGCATCTGTAAGGAACTGCATCGCTTGTGTTAGCTAGTTAGCAAACAGTAGGAGGAATCATTAGCAGGATACTGTGGTGCAGCCACTGGAGCAATCGAACGCTGCTAAAAGGTGCGGACTTGTTTCTCCACGTGTCAAGCATCACTTGGAGACACACAAACGGCCTTAACGTGTTAATTGTTACTTGTGTTTCTATCCCACTGACGCTGATCCGTTAGCATTAGCTACTGTTCAATACACAGTGAAAGTCACAAGCCGGTGCCCATTTATAATAAATACGACTCAAGTACGGGTCTGTGCATTAAACGTAATAACTGTGTGGTGGTGTATGT
Organism: Macropodus opercularis; assembly: GCA_030770545.1. Classification (NCBI taxonomy): domain Eukaryota; kingdom Metazoa; phylum Chordata; class Actinopteri; order Anabantiformes; family Osphronemidae; genus Macropodus; species Macropodus opercularis. The sequence continues at coordinate 8,049,827 of CM061105.1, forward strand.
ACCCGAAAGTCCTCGTTTCGGAAGATTTCTCTTATAATCAAACGCAGCATAGCCTCCCGGAGGAGGCATGTCCTGCTTCACCTTGGACCCCGCCATCTTCCTCCGGCCTTCTCGCAAACACGCCTGTGACGTCACAATGCGGACTCTTCTTCTCTTATTTGAAAAGCGTCAGTGGCGCTGTACCGCCCCCACTAGACCAGATTACTTTTCATTGTTAAAATTATTTTAAATACTATTTTACGGACAGTACTGTGCTTTTAATTATGCTTTTTTATTAATGCTTCTAAATTCGATACTGAAAAGCAGTGCAGACTATACATGTTGTCTTTTCACAGCTGATTATTGAGAAGCGTCACAGCGTCCACACACACACACAACTACGAGTTCAGTCTCTTCGCATCATATGTAGACCAGTTGTAAACAAGCAAAGGTCAAAAGTACTTTAAAAGTTCTTGTGCTCGTTTCGTTACTCAAGTTCATCAACTTAATTTACCTTTATTTGTACTGCAGCGATAAGAAATCTTTACTGTTTTAACATGGAAATGAAACAGCTTGTTATTCATATGTCAGCAGTAATTAGAACTTTCATTCCTAATGATTGATTCCTATTGACTATCAGTTTTCAATTGACGACTGTTTCTGTGTCAGACCAGCTTTTACACTTAAATCATGCACATATGATTATTTAACACTCGTGAAAATTAAAACAAGCATTTAAAATGTATATTTATTTATTTTATATTTCTTTAGGAGCTAGGAAAAAAAGTAAAACCAAATAAATCTTAACATAAGTTTGTACAATGCAATTATAACAAGGAAGCAGAGAAAGGGTGAAGCATGGTAAGGGGTTCATGATAAACATGGTGTTGTGTTTTCCAGGGTCTTGATAGATGAGGGGGGGGTCTTCATGTTAACAGCTGATTCAGGGCTATGTATTTCTCACATTTTGCATGGATATTGTGGCTGAATAAATTGGAGGCAAGATCTCTAGCTCCAGTGTAACACGTTTAGCTCCTTCAGAGTTTGGGTTCTTCCAGCTGTGATAGAACACTCAAAAATAAAACTGACATTACAGATGGTAATTACAGATGAATTAATGAACAGAGGGGTTGAGGGTAGGCATGCCGTTAAACAGAAGAAGAAATAACAATGGTACAAGGAACTCTTCATATGTGGAAACCACAATATACAGAGTGATTTTTAACATCAGTAAAAAAGAAAAAAAAATAACTTATTGTAAATATAAAATAAATCCAAACCTTTAACTACAGGGATGATATAATGAAAATTTTACAACTTTGTTATTTTGTTTTTGCTTAAAATAATGGTGGTGAAAGAACGTGAACTCTTGGTATGACTATAACCATTCAAGTGTCAAAAGGTTGGGTCAGTTTGACCCACATCATGGCAGAAAGGGCTTCTGAGCCCAGAAGAGAGTACTGATTACTTTATATTTTTAATCAAAGTACTCAATGCAGACAGAACCACTGTTAAACTACAGCAGCTGGAGGACAGAAGTACCCAGGGGGAAGCCCTTCAAGTATTTGTTTTTACTTTGCTCCAATCAAATCAAAATGGTCTCTGCATACTTATCAAAAAACAACAAACCTCAAAATAAACAATACAAACTAAGAAAACTAAAACAACAATCATACAAAGGTACAGAAGGAAGGTTTCTTCACTTTGAGAGATTGTATTTGCTTAACAGTCCTCAAGGGGGTGCTGTTAACCTTACTGAGCTGAGAAACTGAACAAAAACTAACCATGAATAAAAGAGTATTTCAATTATTTCCATGTGTTAGCAGTCTGCGAGATCGACGAGCGAGAGGGTATCATGTCCAGCAGGTACTCCCTCTGACGAGCATCGACAGTGGCTGACGTCTTGTGACCTGTCAGACTGGGGTTCACGTAGGCCATAGTTACTCCTGTGAACAAGCAACACGGCGACAGATCAGGGTGTGGGACACGGTGCGCGCTGTCAATTTAGCACGTTTAGAGTAAATAAAAGAGCAAAAAAGCAGTGTCCAATGTCCCCATGAAACACAGACCGACACACGACTAGTATTAGTTTCTAATCTAAGGTAAAGTAGAGACGCCCAGGAAAACGTGAGAAGCCACCAAACTGAGGGACGACAGGAGGAAGATGGAGATTATTTGCAGAGGGAAGAACTGGAGAGTGGGATTGCCTTGTCCGAAAACATTTGATCCTTAATTGAATTTTATACGAATTATACCAGATTGCACCTTTTGCTCATTTTTAGTCCTAGGAAGTTCAAGGATTGCTTTTGGACCAGACAGGAATTTTAGAGAGAGCAGATGTCAGGCGCCAGAGTTGGGCTGCTATTAATGTGAGTCTACCTGTGTTGCTGTTGCTCTGCTTCTTCCATGCAGTGGATGAAGAACTACTTCCGCTGATATTCCTGCTGCCGTCGATTCCACTGCTGCTCACCTTTGAACTCTGGACAGAGCGGTGGGAAACATGGGCATGCTTACCTGGCCGACTGACCAAAGCTGCAGCTGCCACTGCACTCTGCAGCTGGGATGAAGAGGAAAAGGAGTGGTGGACACCCCTCACGCCCACTGATGAGACGCCGTGGGACAGCTGGCCCTGGGAGCTCTGAGGAGAGGTTAGCCACACAGAGAGTCAGTCTGGGTTTCAGACAAACCAGTGATTATTGCTCTTCAGAAAACTGATTCCAACCTTGATGGAGTGATGGTGAAGGAGACTGGCAGGGAGGGACGCTCTGGCTTGCTTCAGATGCTCTGCTTTCATTGATGAAGATGATGAGCTACTGTGGGAGATTTGTGAGGATGTCTGCTGAATGATTCGCTGCTCTATTTCCTGTTCTTGTTGCAGCGCTTTGACAAATGCTGCTTTCAGCCTATTGGTATGCTCAGCTTTCAAAGCCTTTTTCTGATTGGATGACATGCAGTCCTCGCAGAGCACTTTAGTCTTGTCTTGCCTCCAGCGGCAGGTGAAGTCAGTGTTGCACTGACTGCAGGTGAAGGGGTCTCTGATAATGGGCTTGGACAGCGGAACACCTGTCTTTCCTAGAGAGACAAGACAAAACCAGAACACTGATTAAACATGGACAGGTGAGCCTACATGGCACAAAAGATATAACAACCATTCTTATTTTATATTATTTCTTTCAATAGCGTGATCAATCAATCAATAAATTCTCCCCCAGGTCATCAAACCGTTAAAAACGCACCTCTGTGGATGGTATCCAGCAGGTTCTGCACAACTTCCTCCAGTCCCACCAGGTAGATGAACTCATTATTGGCTGCTGACGGCAGGAAGTTAAACTCCGGGGCGGGAGGCTTTGGTGGGGGAATCTCCAGGAGGGTCTTCTCTAGTTGTTTCCGCAGGGCAAGTTTAGCTGCAGCTTGGCGACTGGCTGGAGAATCGTTCACACCAACCAGGGACATGCCGCTTCCTGAGGAGGAGCCCTTCAAACTGGAGGCCTTAAGGAGCAAATTAAGGAAGGTGGACACAGATATACAGTTAAAATCAGAATATATGTGTTCTTCAAGTGCCACAGCTGCTGATGAACCACATGTTTAATGATAACATTAAGCACTACAGGAACCTGTGCCTGCCAGCAGCCTTCACCTGGTATAATGACTCTGCTCTGTGCTGAGTGAAACATAACACTTTTACCTGCTGAGCTGGAGTCTTAAATAGTGTATCTTATTTTAACTGAAACATAATCTGTGATGATCAAATACATCGTCAAGTATTTCTTCCACCCCAGACAGTAAAACATTTCATCAAACCTTTTAACTAAGGAGCAACTAGGAGATACTGACCAGTGTGTTAGCACTACTGCCAACCCTGATGAGGCCTGGCTGGATTATGCCTCTCTGTCCCTGGGCCGTTGAGGTCCTGGGCCCCAGCAGCAGAGGAGGGGGTCCTGAGCCTGAGCCTCCAGACACGGCCAACTGCTGCTGCTGCTGCTGGCGGAGGGCCTGGATCTGCTGTGGAGACACAGAGATGGGCTAACCAGGACAATGAGAGGGACGTACAACACAGAGGGACATTGCAGACAGACGTAGTGGAGGACAAGGGTCGGACATCAAAAAGCACCAAAGCAAAGGGCACAGAGAGAGAGAGATGTGCAAAGACAGATCATAAGTCCTAACGTTTCCTGTAATTAAGTCCTTGCAAACACAGCCCTGGTGAAGACTCAGTTATATATATAAAATGATCAAATTACTATCTTTGTGTGCTTCCAGGAGTATTTAACGCTAACTTACCTGTGCCCCTCTGACCAGAGGTGGCATGATGATCTGGGAGCCATGTTTGGACGACACCTGCTGCCCCCCTCTCACCAGCGGCGGAGGTATAACTGTGCCTGAACTCCTGCCAGTCAAAGCCTAGTGAGAGAAAACCAGCATCAGAACCAGCGCGGAGGTGACGGCACAGTGGTCTGCTACCTGAATTCATGTGTGACACTAGAGCATTAACCTGCTGAGAGCCTTTACTGCTGCTGTTACTCGTTCCTCGAATAAGAGGAGGCGGAGCAGAGGAGCTGGAAAGACCTGAGGGCTGGAGAAAAAAGTGTGTTTAAATGAGATGATGTGATCCTGCTAAGATGTGGGTCATGAGTCTTACTTACCTTCTGGAGGGTGTCCCTCTGTATCTGGCTCTGTCTGAGTTTCTTCAGCAGCACCAGCTTTGCTTCCTCCAGTCTCAGCTCCTCCTTCAGCTGCTTAATGATCCGCTCCCTCTCCGCCGGGCTGCTCTTCTACACTCGGCAGATTAGAACATCACTAAACATCACTCTTGTTACAAAACACACACACATATGCAAAAAAAAACCTTTCCACAAATGGAAATGTTCCATCCTGGAGCCTCCACTAACAGACATGCATGCTGTGGGTATGATCCACCAGAAGTCCACCAAGCCCAGCCCATCAATATATATATATATATGCGTCATTTCAACGTTTAAGAAGCTCATAGCTAAAACATAACTTTGTCTCACCATGAGGAGATCAGTGTCCAGCTCTTTAAAGTGGCTCAGGCCATTCATTGGTGGACTAGGGGAGTCATTATCTGACAAGATGATGACATCATCGTCTTCAGGGGACGGAGGGCGCTTCTCCCTTTTTATGCTGCAGAAAACAGAATAACACACTGTACACAGTGAAGAAAAGACAGTCTTAAAACAATCAAGTGCACATTTTCCCAAAACTCCTTTGGTGTTAATAATAAACAATTGTCATTTATACCCATGGGTTCATTCGTTCCATTCTAATCTAGTAAATCCAGACATGTCTACACACAGCTTGATACTGTTCCAACAACAGAACCGTCAGAGATGCCAAGTTGGGGTACGGTGTCACTCAAACAGCTGTTTGAGATCATGTATTTCCTCTTGAAACAGGATGTTGTGGCAGAGCACAGTAGGCATCTGAGGCGTTCAGGGGTGACCTGTATAAGGTGAACTACCTCAACCAGCAGAGAAAATTAAATCGAATGGAAATGTGGATCAAGCCTCGCATCTATCTATGCATACCGCCCTCCCAACACAATACAAGCAAGGAGATGAGCTGCAGGCTATATGTGAGAGTAGATGACCTAGATTCTTGGACGAGTGGCACTCACACACTGAAGAACATGAGTAATGTTCCTATAAAAAACAAGGATGACCTTGTGATTACACAGATTATGCACTTCTATGGAGCATAAGAAATCGCCCAAGTCAACGCATGACAACGTGAGGCCTGTCTCTCTGAGCCGCCCTCCGTGCGTGGGTGTGTATATATTAGTCTCTCCTCAGGGCTTAGCGCCATCATCACTTCCTGTGGATTAATCACTACTGTTCCAAAGAAGTCACATGACCTCAAAGTCATCACCACGTGACACCCTCACTTTTCCTCCCCTCCTCCCCTCACCGTTCCTTCCACTGTGGAAACCATGGCAACAACTGGCTGGAACCGGTTTGTGACACACAGCTTCATTTTGTGTGAGGGGAGTTTTTAGGGTTCAGGTGGCGAGTAGGGGGGAAAATGGAGGTAGGTTAGAAGATGGAGTTAAACATCAGCCCAGCTTCCCCTCCCCCCACACAACAAGTTTAAAGTTGTAAAAGTAACTTTGAACTATTCTTGCACTTGCAATTTAATCCATTTACTGCAAAGGCTCAAAAAATCTAATTTTTATTATTTTATTAAATAATTTTCTGTAGTTTCTTGTTTTTTTTTACTTTTAGTCTTGCTGCACTGCTACATGATGTGCCTGTCACAGCTGAAGTGTGTTTACTCTGCGGTGTGTCTCACCCTCTGGAGGTGCTCATGTCCACAGGCTGCTCTCCTGTCTGAACTTCCACTTTAATGGTGGCCTTCACCTCGCCTGCAGCCAGCACGCCATCGGATGCCTTTTGCTCTGACAGTCGGACCCGGCTCCGTGTATCCATACCCGACTCCGTCTTGGCCCTCCCGACTCTGTCATCGCACTCAGTCCGACTGTCTGAGCTGGCTTCAGCTGCCTGCTGTCTCTGCTCCCCATCATCCTTCGGAGGCTGGGAGGCCAGGGGCAATGCTAAAGATAACGGCGACTGGTCCTGCTCTTGCTCCTGCTCTTGCTCCTGCTCTTGCTCCTGCTCTTGCTCCTGCTCTTGCTCCTGCTCTTGCTCCTTGTTGTGCTCCGATGCTGTGCTAGTCCGGCTCTCACTGTCCTGTGCCAGTACAGGGTTGGGTTTAGGATTAGATTGAGCCTGTGCTGTGGGTTCAGGAAGGTCCAGTTTAGGCTTTTTGATTTCATTTTCAGCATTGGAGGGTTCTATAGAAAGGGGAGCAGCCTCCCTCTCCAGCGCCCTCTTCTGGCTGCGTGTCTGGCGGCCTGCCTCCTCAGACATCCCCTGTAGATCAAGGAAGCAAGTATGGGATTATTAAGGGGAATAGTCATGTCAAAGCATCTAGAAGCTGGCACTAGTATAAATTCCTTACCAAAACCCACCTCACCACCCAGCCCTCACTCTGCTATGCTAAGCACTGAAGAAAGGTGTTTGTCTTTGTCCTGACAAGAGCTAGACCAATAATCTGAGAGCAGCATGGACACCCCTATATTTCTACCCACACACTGCCCAACATTAAATTATCCATTTCCTTTCAATTGTGCTTGTGGTTTAGTGGCTATTATTTACAACTTCAGCAGATGCAACTGACCTTGAATCAGCTGTAGGGACACAGAATGAGTAAAATGGCCCCTAGACAAAACATGTACTGTCACGTGACCAAGATGTTGACTCAAGTGCAATTCCACAACATCCAATTATCCAAATTTCAGTCCAAACCAAAAACCAAAGGAAGGGAAAACTGAAAAAGACACAGTTCTCAAGGTTTGGTACAAAACAAAGAAATCCCTTAACAGACAACCGCTTAATGGAAGCATAACAAACAATGTTGGAAGAGCAGAAAAATACAAATGAGTATTAAAAAAATCCAAAACAGGATTTCTATTCAAATTGTTTTACTGACCAGTGAATCCAACAATTTATTGCAAAAGGTCTAGCTTTTGTGAAACCGCTCTCCCCTGGCTGAGGCACAGAGGAGCGCCACATCAGCTGCGCTCTGGTATCGTCTGTACAGCAAACTCAATCCCACCAGATGTTGACATGCCCGCAGTAGAGGATAAGGAGACATACAGCAGCTCGTTCTGTCAGATGAGCGCTCCAGAGCTCGCAGATGTGCGCCAGTACATGGTACATACAGACACACATTATCCCTCCAGTGGCTGCTCTGAATCCCTCAGTGTCCGCTCTCAAATTAAAGGGGACACGAGGAGATGGCAGACCACGTGTCAATCCATGGCTCCTATGGCTGTGGACCATACTGTTCAAACTGTATCTCTCACATACATATGCATGATAACAAAATATAGTTATTACACATACACATAGTCACAACCTCACCTCTCAACATTTCGACAACAACGTTTTTTGGGACGTCCTGGCACTGAACCTCTGATGAGCACCACCACCATCAGATCAGCTGTATGGGGGTGAAAATCTTCTCACCAGACTTTTATCGAGCACGTTTCTGGCATTTCGCCTCCCAGAGGGGGCTGCGCTGCACGTTTGCACACACTTGCTTTCAGAGGACACTTCGACTTAGAAGCAATTAATTTTTCTCCAGCCTAAGCCAGTATTTAAACACTAGTGTGTTTACATGCGTGCTACAGTCTCGAACAGGTTCCATCCATGTTGTGTGGCGCACATGGAAACTTCACACAATGTAGAAGCGGTTCTAGGCACCTACACACACTAGAACCCCGTTCTCCATCCATGGATACACATGCTATTCACATCAGAATGTTGGGAATCTGGCACAAATCTGGTTTCAAATTTATGAATTTATCTGGAGCTGTTGTCATGGTAACAAGTCCTCAAGCGCAAATATTCAAAACTAACAGTGTGGCAGGAACTATTCACTATTGTAAAATGAAAAGAACAATTTAACTCATGGTAAAACACAAAGGGACACAAACTAAAATCTGTTGTTGGTACTGGGAGCAAAGCAAATCTCAGCATTTAAGAAGCAACCGAGCCAGTACATGACATTTAACAACTTTCTTTTAAAAGCTTACACATCATAGAGTGTAAAACACACTTTGTTCAACACCATACACGCAACGCACTTGTATGGCTGTCATCACGAACCTCGCCAGTCATGTACCAACACCACTCGTCTGAACACGTTCGCTCTAAATGTCTCGACAGTCATGAAGGTGGCAATAGTCGGAATATGATGCAACACAATGCAAAAGTAGAAATAGCAGTAAAACGCACGTGTGAGACCTGTCTACATATGTCTGTATGCATGACTGTGCGCAAGATAACATAAGCAGTCACATAATAAAACACATTCAACTGTATTTGGCCTTTTGTGAAATGCTAGATTGCTTTCTTAGAACTAAATGATATTATTATTTATCTTTAATAAATATCACCTGATATTGGCAAGTTAACCTGAGTTGCCTGAGCCATCGGTAAAAAAACAGGCCAAGTATTCTGTGCCATGTAAACCCATGTGAGATTCTGCTGCCTTTTGTGCAGGTGCTTCATCCACTGATGTTATTAAGTAGTCAGGACAACAAAAAACATGACAGGAAACCGTCAGGACAAGCCTGACTCTGCTCATCTTCAGTGGTAGACATGAATCAGTTTATGTTAAGAGAAAGTCATATATTTAATGTGCAGAAGTTAAAAAGTCATTATAGTTGATGTTATTATTGTAATATGTTTCCACCTCAGAAAGAGATGTTAAAAACGCCATATAAACTCCACTCTAAGCGTAAAGTACGTCACATGTTCAATGTAAATTCCATAAGCAGAATAAGAACATTGATGTGACTTTGGTTCATACTGAATGTGTAAAACGTAAACACACGGTGACCCTTATGGGACATTACCTACACCCAAAGTTCACACAATCACAAACATGGGAAATTCAGAGACGTGCACTGAGACGCTGGCTTTGTACTGGATAACCAGGAAAAAGGAAACGCCAGTTGTGTCCTGCACCGTATGCATGGATGTCTGCTGAGGCCACATATTACAGGAAGATTTCTTTGGGGTGGAAAACTGACTATAATTAACCCTTACAACCTGGGCTACGTCTCAGGGACAGCCACCGCACACGCTCAACCCCTCCCCTTCCTGTTTTCAGAACATAAAGCACGCTCAGTGTCTTCGTGATGCACCTACGTACAGTAGAGACACATACAGTCACAACGCAGCAGGCAGGGGACTCATCTGATAACGCAGAGCTGACTACATTTGTATTAATACTCTGACATCACTGAGACACACATGACATGACCCTTCCCAGGATTCAGTGGGACACACAAAGCACTTTTCCTAAGAACCGGTTTAAACCGGTTGGCTAGTGTGTGTGTGTGTGTGTTAGACTGTCAGTATGTGTGTGTGTGTGTGTGTGTGTATGACTGAGGGAGAAGCTGTAGCTAGTTTTAACCCTTCAGGTGCCGGAGGATACGCAGAGCTTCCACAGTGACGGCCATTATACAGAGTGCGTGCCACGAATGTGTGTGTTTGGGTGGGGGTGCTGAACTGATGCTGGTGGAAGAAGTTAGAAACCGGCAACGCCAGCCCACACCCCCCGACCTTAATGTGGACACTGACCCTATCTTTGTAACGGAAAAGTCAGCTTTACACATTCACTCCTGCACACAACGTTAACACATATGTAGACGCATATGAAAATAAAGGCCTGCTGTACGCTTTCTATTTCACAGTTATACTGTTGGTATCGGCAGGAATGTCCGGACATGGACATGTTAGGCTATAGTTATAATCTATAACCATCTCCATAACAATAGCGTCAGGGTAAATATTCAAATAAGATGGAAATCCTCAAACAGTGTTCAACGACATGAGAAGACTTCATTACACAGGACTCACAGCGATGTGCCCGTAGGTTAGATGGGTTGCTAAACAGACCAGTAGTTTTAGATAAGTGTCAACATACATTAGATCAAATGCTTTGGTCCTTCAGCTACAGTGTAGTTTTTCTGCTTATGTATCTAACTCACTGCTTCATTTCCATACACACCATGCAGGTGCGTGTGTGACTTTCACCATCGCGTTCTTTAATCCGGCGTCAGACTCTATCAGGACAGAATTTGCAGTTTATCTACAGCTTTCTACTTTTCTGCTGAGTGTCTTCTCCCTGCCTGCCTGCCCTGGGGTGATTATTTTTCTAGTCACTCATGGATCATGTCAACCATCAGTCGCTCAATCAGCCATCATCCATGCTGCCAGACACCCTCTCACCCATCATCAGTGGCTGCACATACAGTATCTCCCCAGTGTTTGACGCTGACATACTTTTTACCCTGCAAAAACATATTTCTACCGTGCACAAGGGTGACAGAGAAAAAAAACTGTTACCAGGCAGCTGCAGTAGCTAGTAAAACTGCTGTACCAGCAAAATGGCCTTATCTGACTGCATCTTTCTGAATAACACATGACAGGAGTCTAAGCACCAACTACACAACCTAACAATAAACTGGTCTTGAACTAATTTGCCATATCAGAACCAGTGTCGGGGCTGATGCATGGCTAAAGCTAACATCTGTATGTAGATCACTGACTAGTTTTAATAACTCCATACGTAGCTGGCCTGTAACCCCTGTAGTCATGTGCAGCAGCTTAAACTGTGACGGGCAGACCACCGTTTCCAGAACAGTGGCTGATTACACAACTGCTCTGGATCAGTCTTGTGTGTGCCCACTGTAACTGAGCTTTCTGGAAAACAACTCACACAGTCTAATAATTATTACGCTATGAATCCTTAGTCATCCTACAGTGAGGAGGAGCGGCAGTACCCTGACTCCTACACTGTAATGACAAGTAGTTCAGTGATCCCACAGCGATAGCATGACATTCTCATCTCCCTTTTATTTTGACCAGTGTGAGACAACCCCCTCACTAAAGGCAACCTACGTATTGTTCCCAGTGACAGTTCATAAACAATGTGACCATGCAATGGATTGTTAACATGCAAATAACAGTTTACAAAGCCTTTGTTGTCATTAACAACTGAGTGTTCATTCCAGATCTCCACAAAGAAGCAATAAACTCTCCAAAAAGCAAACCACCACCGTCCCATCCCCACACTACAAAGAACTTTGAAGAGGTTGTTGTACTCATGACGGGTGAGGACGTTAAAATATATATATAAAAAAGAACCAACAGTTTCAATATTAAACAATCAACACTATTTTTGGAGCAACAAAATGATTTGTGAATGATTTTTTGGGGCTTTAGGCTGCTGATTACTCAGAAAACGCATTTAGGGATGTGAGCTTGAATTGTTTGTTTATTCATTGTTTATACATATTTTTTTGGTTTAATAAAAAGGTTTTGGACTAAACTGTTTAGGCAATTAATCACACGATTAAGCAGTAATATATAATCGGGCATTCTGCGAGATTAACCACAACAATAACAGGTTCATTTAACAAGTTAGAAGATGCACATGTTAGTGTAATAAAGTATGTTAAAGTTTAAACTACCACAAGTAAAAGGCTGCAGGTGTCGACGTACCATGACCAAAGCCGGCTTCCGTCGTGTTTAATCGTCAAACAACATGTTTGAATCCATCGGAAACGTGCATCAAAGCCGGTTTAATGGTGGAAACGCTGAAGCTCAGCTTTGTCCCGAAGCGCTGCAAACTCGCACGGTTCAAGCTGAAAGCGTGTGTGTGTGTGTGTGTGTGAGGGAGGAAGAGGCTGCGTGTGCGCGGTGCGTGTCGGAGTGTGTGTGTGTGTTCAGCTTTAAGAGGAGGAAGACTACGGTTGTCACAGAGAGAAGTAGGAAGATTAGCTACCAGATAGCAGAACCAACACTGGTGCCACAGGGTTTTCCAGCGGGCATCGGCGGCCACCATTAACGTTACACCACCCAGCACAGCACCCGAACTACAGTCAGCCCTTTAAAAAGTAAAGCCAGCCCACAGAACATGTGCAGCGAGCCGGCTTCTTTATTATTGACGCCGCCTCAGAGGAGTCGAGCGTGTTGTTGGTTAGCCGGCTAACATTAGCTACATCGCACAAACAAAAACACGAAGCCGCTCCAGCTCGGATTTATAAGAGATTTCACGTCTTGACTCGAGCTGGAGGCACACGAACTGCCGGGTCAAGCCGGTCCAAGTCCTCGCTCGGCCAGCTGCTCATCAACATGACCCCCCCCCCCCAACACACACACACACAGAACCGAGCCCGAATCGCTGACCTGGCGTTGACGCCGCTGCGGGACAGCAGGCGGCTCGGAACGGGGACACAAACTTTCATCCCACTGCCCTGGAAGCGAGGCTGTCTGCGGCTCACCGGGACGGTTTACCTGGGTGTCCCCTCCCGACGAAAAAACCTCCGAGTCGGAACTCGTACATTTCATCGACCGGCCCACGGACCGAGCTCTGCCGCTGGCGCTGTAACGTAACAATCCTTACCTCGTCGCACGACTTCTAGCGCACAGAATCAAGTGCAGGGATCATATTTACGCGCTGGCACTGGGAGGATAACGTCAAATAAAAACGATTTTGTCTGAGCGAGCCCCCCCCCCCCCCCCCCCCCATTGCTCCCCAGCGCTCAACCTTTGGCTCTGCAGAGAAGTGTTACTTTTCAACAGCCCATCAGCTTCTTTATCGTCACAGATAGGTGGAGGAAAACCTGGCTCCTCTCGACGAGTCCGAATAAAAGGCTCCCCTCGATACACTTACTAAAAAACTTCGGCTGCACCTCAGTCAACTTACTCGGTCGCTTCGTCGCCTGTTCGTCGCCGATGGTCGACCAAGGAATGTTTAATCTTCAGTTAACCTCGATAAATCGTTGCTTTTTTTGAAATCCAGGGGATATCCTCTTTTTTCGGCCCTCCCCGCTGCCGCGTCTGTTGCCAAATAATGCGCCTCAACACACATGGAGCCGCTGCGTCCTCTTAGTGGGCATGCGCACCTCGGCATACCAGGGCGACCTGATCACATCATGTAACCACTGACCACCAAGGGCCAAACCGGGGCGACGGTGCCAGGGGCCTGGGCTCCTCGGGGAGATGTCTGCAACCCTCGAGAACTGCAGAGACCCCCTTGACACACAAATACACACATCCTGTTACAGCAAGATCCTAAAAATGTAAAGCATCACCCTTTTATGACACGATACCCTGAAGCACCACGTGTGTGTCCCTCAGTATAAAACACAGAGTTAAAGTGGGAACCATAAGACTCAGACCTCATCAAATCATCAGCTTGATGAGCACACTGGTTGCCTCAGAATCATCAAATGCGCAACATATGCACAAATATTATTATTTGGTATTTGGAGTAGATGTTTGTAACGGCTTAATAGACACTATGTGTTGTGTTTACCATGTCAAGCAACTCCAGCATCATATTATCTCCAAGCTGGACTTACCACCAGCATCCTCAGCTTCATTTTACCAGCATCAGCATCACATCTGGATTTTTATTCCAGCCGCAGCATCATTTACCTCTTGTATCTTTTGGACCAACTGCAGAATCGCATTTGATTCCTAGACGCCACACTGAGAACTAAACGTCAACCTAAACATCATCTGCACTAACGCAAAACCTTTTCCCAGAATCAATTAGATTTCTTCATCCGGTATCGTAAACATTACAATATTACACCGTTATGAACATAAACCACACACACATTTTACATCGCACTTTTCACTATCTGTTTCTGAAATGCTGTCACGTTAGTAAGAGAAGTCATCAGCTTAATAAAAGCCGAAGAGAGCAGGGGCTGCTGTTGTGGTGGTGGTGGGGTTATTTGAGTGTGTCTTTGTCCGCTTCCCCCTGCTGTTCCTTAAATGACAAAGAAGGCCCTCACTAGATGATGCTGTGTCATCAGGTCTGATTGTTTCCTAACACTCTGTCTCCCGAGGCTACAGATTGTCTCATATAAATACAATCAAATCTGCACCAAGGGGCCATCTTCTCATAATCACCCAGCCCAAAGCAAAAATTAGCTGAAGATGAAATAACACTCCGGAGATAATGATGAATCCTTGTGTAATCATTATCAATGCTCCTTTGGACCCTGGCACAAGCAGCTGTTACCTCCATAATACCTTCATTAACTGTCGTGGCCCACTTCACTTAAGGGTGTTGTTGTTACAGTTCTGTTACAGCTCCTTCATTGCTCTTTCTGTTTTTTCTGGGATTGCTTAGACTATATTCAGTATTTAAAGGAATCGTCGTCATACTGGTGTATGACGCACAGCTGTATTATCAGACCCATACTTTTTAGGCCGTCATCAAGTGAAGCAGGATCCTTGTCCTCTGACCTTTATTCAGCTACCACTACCACAAATGTGTTGAAATGCACATTTGGCTGATTACACTAATTATTAATTACATTTAAATGCTAGCTAAGTACAAATGGTGCATTTTACTGAGAAATATTACACAGAACAGTGAATAAAACATTAAATCGAACACATTTTAGTGACATTTTTGTAGATGTCTGGTGTTTTTTTTATAGGTGGGTGGGTTCACTGGGGAATCATGGAGGAATCACCTCAGTATGTGTAAAATCGCTCCTAACAAGATGCAATTTGCCCTTTATAGTATACAGTGGAAGAATATACAGAAGGAAAACCTGGGAGTGTAATAAAACTCACTACTACCTTTTCTCTCAGCTTTGCTATTACACTGTGTGTTTCCTACTTGATCCGTTTTAGGCTTGTACATATTTTTTTTTGTCACATTTTGTTTACTCATTATTAGAAACTATGACATAACAGACAATGGCATAAAGGTAGTGCAAATGCAAACGGGACGTTTCTCAGCACACACGTTTTTCATCTTATCAGGGAATATCTTGGCAGGATGAGCTGTTGATACAGTTACAGTGACATTTCACCGCAGACACGCGTCTTTGACAGGGCAGAGTCAGCAGGTGTCCAGGTGGAGGGATCGGCGCTGCCGGCTCTGCCTCTCTCCCCGCGTGGAGCAGGCCTAATGGCCGCCAGTACAAAATGACAGCTTCAACTTAATCCTCATTAAGTACTGTAACAATGCAGGAAGTAGCTGCTGCAGTCACGATTAGACGGGCTCACTATTTGGCAGGAAACGGCTCCCTTCAGTCGCGGCCAAGACACCTAGAGCGTCCCAAAACTTTTCACTGCTCTCTGATCTTTCTCTTGTGAAGGCGATAGTTTCCCGAAACGAGAGACACCGCGAGGGAACAGGAGAGGACAGAAAAACGCGACTTGACGTTATGATGTCTGTTAAATACAGATTTACATAAAACACTGCGCTCTAGGTTCTCAATGAAGAGCGACGAGCAGCCATAATATCCAATAGGCGAATTAAGAGGTTTTCTTACCCTGACGCTTTATAAAACACGTTTTATTTAATATCGCGCCTCCTACTGCCTCTGTTTCGCAATAAAGCGTCACTTAACTATTCATTAGCCGATATCTTGTGCTATGTATTCGCATAAACCATAATATTTATTTAAATGATGGTATATTAGTACGCAGGTTCACACAACCAAATACCATCCAAATGAAAACTTTACTTTGTGTGTGTTGCTCTATTTGCAGCATGTGAAGCATATCGTGGTACTTTAAGTATTTCCATTACCTTACATCATATTTTTACTCTACTGCAGAACAGAGAGAAATGTAGCGTTTACTCTTCATTTATTTGACAGCTATAGGTGCTTTACTGATTGATAACACAAATAATTTCTTCATGGTATTGTATTGAAATACCAAAAATTGCATTTGCTGGGGTGGATATTATTTTTTTCTTCTACAGGCCATTTGACACCAGGCATAAAGAGCTGGTGAACTGTACCTCACTCACCAACAATAGACTGACATCCGTAAAGATGTTTTATTGCAGTAAATACTTTGCTTAAATACTGTCCAACGTGATAGTTTATTTTGAAATGAGAAAAACTACGAATAAAGAAATATGTATAACAAATTAAAATTAAAAATAAAATGTATCTCAGAGGTACATCCGAGTAACTAAGTTCAAAGTTCTACTGTGTATCAGTGATGGCAAGAACAAATGCATGTGATATAATGAAAATGTAAATCACATAAATAAGTTATTTAAATACAGACTTATACATCATAACCCAGAACAAATTAACATGTAGTAAAACAGGAAGTAAAAAATGAGTGAGAAAATGTTCATGCATGAAAAGGATAAAAAGGTAAGCTTCATCATGAAACGTTTGTGCAAACAGCTAACAGTCAATCTCATTTAGTGGAAATGTTACGATTATTATTTTGACTATAGTCAAAGTTAGCATAGAATGTAAACACACACCACAGTGAGAGTGAAATGGGAACAAAAGTTGTCTGAAACCCAGTGCTAATAATCCTCACCGTCAAGACATTAACAAACAGCAGTAGGTGCATTTAAAGAAAACGATCATATCATTTAAACTGTCTTCCAACCCAGTTACAAGTGAGAATACACCTATGCAGTTTCCCACTTGACCACCAAACATAGTACGACACTACATTAAGGTCATTACAGATACTGTATATTCAAATGTAATCTACATGAAATTGTGCATCAAAATTGGCTGATCAGTGCTTTGAAGAGACAGACATTAAGGTCATGCACAATAATACAGTGCCATGTGATCAATCTGCCTAAGAGGCCTGTGGATGGTTTACACGAGACAGTTCAATCTTACATTCAGTGTCTTTTCTCTAACTTCCTAAATGTTAATCCATACAGAAACAAATTTACTGGAAAAAATCTAGCAAGAGTTTGCTGAGAGATAGATGCTATTCTGTATATCCTCTGTATTAGATGACATTTGCTGGTGGTAGCTTCCAACTTAGCCTTTTTCATTTCTTGTAGAGCTGGTAAAACTAATGACTCCTGAACGCATGTGTGTTATTTGGCATTTTTGTCATTGTAGGTCACTATTTTCCTTAAACTGATCTTCAGTCACTCATGTCACTGTCAGGGCGGGATTTGCATTCAGAGCAAGCTGGCCAGGCTGGTTGTAGGTCCATTCTGTGGCTGAAACTGCAGCGGGGGGAGGCCATCTGTCCACTGAAACGCAACACATTACTTTCTTTAAAAACAAAAAACACAGCGTTGGACTGACTCACTGTCTGCAGGTGGACTGATCTTTGTTGTGCTTACACTGATGAGGTTGTGTTCAGGGAGGCTGCATGCTGCGATGTGGTCCTGCAGGAGCTGCTGGGAAAAGTTCTGGTGCATCTGAGCTGCCTCGTGGGCATCCATGCTGTTTCCACAAGCCTTGTTCAGATCTGTGGGAGGAAGAAGATGATTGGGATTATTGAATCGTGAGTGTGAAGCTGCTGACCACAGCAGCAGTTTCATGTTTTAATGATTTTGGATCCTGATGTCAAAGCCACCCTTGAATATGCTTAGACGTATAAAGTGGTTGTAGTGTGATGAAGTGTTTCCACTGTCTACATCTAATTCGGTTGTGGCTTCATTACTCTGTGGTGTATCAGTGCTACGACTGGATTTCTGCGATCTCTGCAGGGGATCTCTCCCTGCATGCGTAATGTGGCACAAAGCTTACGACATTAATGCTTTTAAATTGCATTGGAATGCGAAGCATTTTGCTTCTGTGATGGAAATATATACAGGTGAAGCACAGCTACACGTTTATGACCAAAAGCAGAAAGACATCAAATCACAACACGTATTTTATCCTGTTAAAGGTTGAGTCACTGTATTTACATGCACTTTCGTAAGCAACTAGTTTACGTACAATAATTGGTTAACCTAGATAATCAGTTAACAAGCACTTAGTCTGGTTACAGGTAATATGTGTATACATGCAGCAGATGTATTCTCACCCCCCTTCTACCTTTTAGTTAGTTTGAAAGCAGTTTTCCCAGATCATACAGATTTGATTGGATGGTATCCCTGTGGTTTTGGGCACTTTTTGTGGAATATATTTACAGTGGAAAGGTTATCAAAAATCACGAGGACTAATCGAGACCTTGATTAGCGGCACCAGGTGGGCTTGAGACAAGATATATATAAGTGTGCTTTTATTAATTAATTCTAATCAAGGGGTAGATTCATTAAAAGTTATTTTTGTGTTAAATTTGGATGAACCCCTTGAAACGCTGGTTGTGTCGAGCTACTTAAATTGAGAATAGAATAATTCTGTGGCCAGCTATAATGTTGTAGTGGCAGAAGACTCAACTGTGTAAAACCTTTTTCTGTGTGGCAGAACCGACTGAGTAAAGCGCCTTTAAAACAACGGTTTCATTCAAACCTCTGAGTTTCAGTCTTACGAGGGGCCTTTCATCCAGCCACTCCACTCTGATACTGCAAATGTAAAGTTCATTGTATACTGTCAGCTGAAACCTTTCCATTATAAGATACTGTACTTCAGCTTTCATCTTGCGCCCCCCTCAGGCCAACACACTACCGGCAGATGTCATATAAATTGTATATTACACCCATGGAATTCAATGTATTATCCTATTATAATAATGAAAAGTAACTAAAATGTATTTTTCTTTTGTGTGCACAGTTATGTTTTAGTTCTCTTACGTTAGTCTCTACTGTGATTATCATTATTGGCAGTGTGGGTGAAAACTGTTTCAGCCGTACCTTTGAGAAGTGCTGAGCACCAGAGCTGCACAGACATGTCTGGGATCTTACTGGCTAGCTGCATAGCAGGAACCACCATATTATTACTTTCCTGGGGAAAATGTGGAAACACACTCGAAGTCAAGATCGGGTCTGCAGTCCAGACACCTTTCATACTGTGAGTGGTGGACTCACCCTGTGGTTACCCAGGACAAAAAAGATGTGGCCGAGTAGGACTAGCGAGCAAGCGGTCAGCCTGTTTAGATCCTCTGCATTCGACATCTTCAGAGTCTCCCTTAGAAACCTTCTGTTAATGCATTTTTACATGTTAAATTATTGGGTTATATACGTACAAATTAAATTTGGCTGAAAGTGGCTTTTCTTACTTAGCCTCATTGTAACGTCCCTGGAAGAAAGACAGCAGCCCTCTGATGTAAAACGCTGCAGCACGTAGACAATGAGAACTGAAAAAGTGAAAGTCATTACTTAGAAATGTAGCAGGAAAATAACACATATTAACATGACGTGATTCTTGCTGTAGTTACCTGACAGGAAAGTTGTGATCAGGATTAATCCTTTCGAGTAGGCTGTACAACTGAGTGAAAAAACTTGTTAGCACCAATTTACATGAAAGAAGTATATATACATATATGAATGTTGCAACTATTAAAGGAGGATTATTTTTTTTACCTCTTGATGTCTGTTGCCTTCCCGTATGTAGACACTGGCCAAGTTAGTTACAATAAATGTCCAAAGCTCCTGGTGTGTCGTCATCTAACACGAGAATGAAAGAGAGAGACGGCAGAATGAGGATTTAGTTCCCAAACTATTTTTGAGACATCACAGTTACAGAACTTTCACAAAACCATATAAACAAATGAAACTCACCTGTAGAGCAGCAGTGAACTGAGCCTCAGCGTTGTCCATGCAGTTCACGGAGATGCAGTAGAGGCCCTGGCACAGAAGCAAACATATAATTAATACATCATGGAAAAAGCAGCTGAATGCACATAGCTACATACATCTCTGATTAATATATTGTATAGTTTCTATGTTTCTAGACTCACCAGAAGTGTATGAAGCTGTGCAGCATGACTTGTAAATAACCTGGGGGATTGCTGGCAAAGCTGGCAAACCTGAGAAATCTGAACACAGATCAAAACCAAGACAGTCTTAACCAGAGTAGGATGCCGCCACACAATCTATGCTTCAGCTCATAATCAACAGCAACGTGATAAAACAGGTTTCCAATCACAGCTGACCTCACCTCTTGTAAAGCTGTGGCCTTGTGTCCAGTGACAAGCCTGCACATGATGATGTGCTCCAGCAGGATGACCTGGAATGTGGACAGGATGGGGCTGTTGTCCAGCACTGAACAGATGGAGTTGATTTAACATCCCTGTCATCGAGGGGGACGTGAAATGTGACAGTCTCTCAACAAACTTACTCTTCAGTTTCTCCAGCTGCATCAGAGCTTTGTCTGTGTACTTTTGTGCTTTCTCCAAGTAGCCTGCCTGCATTGAGTGCATCACCGTCACCTTTTGCAAATTAAAAAAAACAGAAAACAAAACATATTGTGTTGCACGACACAGAATACGATGCTCTTCTTAGAGTATGCGTGACAATATCTCACCAGATACACAAGCACACACATGTGCTCTTTGGGCAGCCAGTGGAAGAGAGCTGCTGGGTTGGTGGGTAGGATCTCATCATCATGGAGAGTGGAGATGGTCTGGATACACTGCTGAAGCTGCTTCAGACACGGCTTCACACTCTTTACCTGAAGCCAATGTGCAAAAAAAAAGACACCTTATCTAAAGTAAGAATTTCATGCCACATGATACTGGGCACGACGACTCCCTATAACGAGACATATGAATACAGCTGTACCTGTCCAGCATCCAGGTAGTGAGTCACCTGCAGCACGAGGAAAAAAACCCTGAGTGACTCTTTCTGAATGGGATTTCCCTGCCAGTTCTCCACGATGGTCCCACACAGCGTCAGCAGAGGGTGCACTTCGCTCAGCTTCCTCTCCATTAGCAGCAGCTGCAGCCACGAACGCACAAGCTGTTAACAGAACTGTGCGAAGTAAGCACTGTTGAGTGTTTAATTAGTGGAGAATTAGTTAAGCTTACCATTCCCTTACTTAGTAGAAACAGTGCTCTGTGAAAAGAATGAGGAATTGACTATAGGAGACAGTACCGTGTATCTTATTGTGTATGAACATAATCTGACCCCTTTACCTTGTGTACTCAGAGCCCATGACTCTTGCATACTCTGCTCCAACTCCCAGGAGGTCACAGGCAGACACTAAGTCTTTCTCTAGCGCATGCAGTTGCTGAAAAAACACCCCACATATACTGGAAAAGCTTCGGCAGCCAGTTGTAATAAGTTTGTAACACATGATAAGTTCTTACAGCGAGCTGAAAAAGAAGCCTGCAGTGCCAGTAGGGAGTCTGCTGAGAGATCTGAATGGCCTTCCGCAATACTGGTTTGGCTGAGTCCACCAAGTTCTTTAAAACAGAAATGAACAGGCGAGTTAAGCCAAGACAAAGCCAAACAACCAAGTACAGGCTTTCCTAATTTCAGAATGCTTTAATGAAAACAAACCACATGGAGATGCAGAAAGTGAAATACAGTGGACATTGTAATATTTAGAAACATGGTTGTTCATGTTTGTGATATGAACAATATAAATTGTGAACTGACGCACAAACTAACCTTAGAAAATCTGTCACTTTGTGTTTTGGTATATCTATAAAGAGGAATCAAACAGAAGAACCATGTCCTGTGTGGTTTGTCAAAAGTCATGAAGCAGCCATTTAACGTGGCTGATAAAACAAACGTAAGTACCAGGACTAAAAGGTCAAATTAGTTTTCATTAGCTCTTATTTCAGTGCAGTGTCACAGTGATACAAATGTGCAGAAATGTAATTATGACATTGTTATGCATAACAAAAGGAAACGCGAACAAACTCTTGAATTTCACTTTGCTCTTTTAAAGTTGCAGAGGACGGCAGCGGGCATGAGATGGGCGCGTACCTGTTGACAGTAGAACTCTGATAAAATACTCGCTGCTTCAAACTTGACATCTTCGAACTGAGAGATCTGATACAGGTGAATAAGGAATCTTACTACCCCGGTATTAACAGTGCACTTACACGATCTCACGCCGCAGTCACGTTTGTCATTCATTTACGCACAACCTCGTGCAATGTGGCAAAAGGATACTTGTTGAGATATGAACCACTGCAGACAGAGAATAAAGCAGCACATTAGAGTCGGCATCTCAGTAAATAAGATAAGGAAAAGCATCACGCAGTGGACGCGTACACGGATCCATTATTTCCTCACCGCTTTCTCCAGGTGCGTCTGGGCCAACTCGCTGTTCTTTGTGTGGCGGTACAGCACCGAGCCCAGCTGCAGGTGGGTCCGGGCCTCGACTCTCGCAGGCGGCTTGAACTGAAACACCGCCTGCAGACAGTGCACGCACAGCCGGATCTTCGGCGGACTTGACGTGCGAAAATGTTCTGCAAAGCCCAGCAGGGCCAGGTACCAAGGCTCCCGGGCCTCGGTGCTCGCTGCCATCTTGAGTCCCCCAAAGACAAAACAACTAGACCAGGACAAGTCGCTGTTGTAATGTCCGCCTAATGAGTTCTCAGCTACCGTCGGCCTCAGTTGTGTTTCCCATCTCAGTCATTAGTCTGACTCAGAGTAAGCCACCCAGCAGCCAACAGAAAAACTTCCGGTCACTGTTTTCAAAATAAGACAGCGTGAAACTCACGTGCAGTTTTTGTGTGTTACTATAATAATGATGATATGGCAGCAACATAAACCAGATTTAACCAAGTTAAAGCTGCCCCCCTGAAACATTTTAATTTATTATTTTAAGTTTTCATTTACTTATTTCCCTCTTTATTTTGAAGGGAAACTGTCCTAAACGCTCCACTCTTTTTTTTATACCATTAATATTCAAGTAGTGTTTCTCTTCATTTGATAGAGAATATATTGGCTATTACGTTTGTATTTTGGTGTCATAAACACCAGTGAAACGAATGTTTTTATTTCAACGTGACAGTGTCTATTTGTGGAACGGTTCCTTCGTGATGTTTCAACCGAACACGTGTAAGTGTAGGACCGTTTGCGGAATTCGCTATTCACTTAAATTTTTCCGCACAATTCACGCCCAGCTCGTTCCTGAGTGGTGAGAGCAAGCGACCACGAACAGTGCGTAATAAGCAGCGGTAGTCGGTTCATTCATGACAGTGGAGCAGACTGTTTGTCGCAGGGCGGAGGTAACAGTGAAGTTATTTCACTTATCTTGTTGCTGTTTTTAACTATTCAAGACGTATATTATACCACTCAGTAGATTTAATGGTGTCCACAGCTTTCGCAAGAGAAAAAGAAAGATGTTAACTGCTAGTTAGCCAACGACAGCGGTTAGCTAAATTACCATGGATAAGGCTGCATCAACACAATTGTTGACATGATCATATTTCATTTCAGAGTGGAAAATAACCTCAATATGGCGAAAAGAAGAATCACCCAGGAAACATTTGACGCTGCAGTCAAAGAAAATATGGACGAGTTTGATATGGATCCTGATGAGGCTTTGAGGGAGGCTGTGGAGCAGTTCGAGTCTCAAGGTAAAAGCCAAAAATGCTATTATTAAAATGATGGTCATGAGACCTGATGATTTCATATTATATGTATGAAACACATTAAATAAACATGAACAGCATTGAACTTTGAATACTCTGAATTGCTTAGTAGCCATTATTGTGACTTTATAGAGCGTTAAGATGTTATGGTGTCAGATTCAAGCCACCCTTAAACTTTGTTTTGCATGCTTATTGTAGATTTGATTGGTCTGAAGTTTCGTGTATGTAAATTAGACTTTAGACCTTAGGCCCTTTTTCTGTTCTGTGTGTCACTGAATATCAAATCCTATGTGTGGATGCAGGTGTGGATCTCAGTTGTATAGTAAAAGCTGTAGCAGCTGCGTCATCTGATGACAAACGGGAAGAGCAAGCACATGAGGTCTTACAGGTAAGGTCTGACCTGTTTGAAAAGACAGCTTATTTCTCTGGAATCTGTTGGCAAAATAAGTCTCCCACTCAATTCTTTTCACTTGCAGGCATTGGATTCTCTCCAAATTGGAAAATGTGTTTCTGAAGTGATGACAGACATTAAGCGCTTTACTGAGCAGTGTTCACTTCAGTTTGCCCAGAGGTACCTGGCTGCCCAAAAAGGTGCCTACCCCATCATCCTTTACTACTGCAAACAGAGTGTGGAGGAGGGAAATGAAGCTGTGTTCGCTGCCCTGTCTGCTCTGGCAGCCTTGACAAATGGACAGCCAGACCTGTTGGATGCAGAAGGACAACATTTCCTTTTAGATGTTCTTAAGAAGTACCAGGCAGATTCCTCTGTGACATGTGTTGCCGTCTGTGCTGTACGGCACAGCTGTTTGAAACATGAACAGAACAGGCAAGATTTGGTTAAAGGTGGTGTCCTGCCATTGCTGACCAGAGTCATAACACAGCACACTGGATGCGCAGAGCTGGTGAAGGAAGCCTCTGCTGCTCTCAGGGTCATGACATTTGATGATGATGTCCGTGTGACATTTGGGCACGGTCATGAACATGCCAAGATTATTGTTCTTGAGCAGAATGGGCTGAAAGTTTTGATTGACGCTGCAAAAGGTAAGACTTGCTAGAGTAGTAGTTTATATGGGTGTTTAGCTTTAGATACTGTGTTTTATCTATCTATCTATATAATTATAATTTATTCTTGTATCCCACTATCACAGCTCACCTTGAAAACACTTCTGTTTTGAGTGAAGTTTGTGCAACTTTGTCCCGCCTGGCTGTAAGAAATGAGTTTTGTCAAGACATCTGTGATCTGGGAGGATTAAAACTAATGATGACGTTGCTTGCAGACAATTATGAGTCTCCGGTAAGGTACTAAACATGACCGTGATATTGTGATGCAAACTGATTCAACATTGAAGTGTGTTCTGCTCACTTACTCTGTTCAGGAGCTGGCTCGGCAAGTTCTAAGTGCAATGCGAGCCATTGCAGGAAATGATGATGTCAAAGATGCTGTTGTTAATGCTGGAGGAGTCCAGCTTATTGTAATTGCCATGAACAGACATATGAGCAACCCCACTGTGAGTTAAATGTATTTCCTGCACACTAATGCAAATGGCTTTGATGGTGTAACATTTACCACAGTATAAGTAAAAGATTTGAATAGGTTTTTTTGTTGTTTAATACGCAAATGACATAACATCATGTTATGTTTATGTTCTGTTGTAGGTGTGTGAGCAGGGATGTGCGTGCCTCTCTGTTCTTGCTTTACGTAAACCCAACAACTGCAAGGTCATAATGGAAAATGGAGGTGCACTGGCAGCTGTACAGGCTATGAAAGCTAATAGTGATGCGGTCAATGTACAGGTAATGTGATGTCATTACTAATTAATATACTCACTTAGGTCCATGCTGTCTCTGTGAAAGGCTGCAAACTCACGACTGTTGTTTTTGTCTAAACAGAAGCAGGCATGTATGGTGTTAAGAAATCTGGTTTCACGTATGCAGAACTACAGCCAACCAATCCTAGAACTGGGAGCAGAGGCTCTTATAACCCAGGCACTAAAGACTCATCGGGACTGTGATGATGTAGGAAAAGCAGCACTCAGAGATCTGGGATGCCAGGTGGAGCTTCGAGAACTATGGACAGGCAAACACGGTAGCCTCACCAACTGAAAGAGGAGGAAAGCCTTGGTTAGGTCAGAGCCCCATTATCTGTGGAGTTATCTGAAACATATTTTTAGTGTAGATTAAAATATGATTTTGGCAAGTATAGCTAAGAGCTGGAACTAATGCTCATATTGCTAGACCCATTTGTATATAGTTGTTATAGAAGAGGCTTGTGGACAGTGTAAACAACCAAGGCACCATTTTTATACACCTGCCTTAAGAGACTGCATATGTTTTACAGCCCTTTTTCCTGTTTTTGGACTAAATGGTCATTGTATTCCTGTTGTACATTTTTTGTTTTAAATTGTATGTGTACAAATTATACATTATGTATCTGTCACATTTGCATCCATGTAAAATTAAATGTGGTCATGGGTCAATATAAATGTTTTACTCCAATGTGACCTGTCTACCTGCCTTGTTTGCTCCTCATTTAAATGTGCTACATATAAGCATTATAAAGTACTTCCAGGGCTCTGTAATAATGCTTTATACACACACACACGTGTCAAATTAAAGAAAACACCAGAATAAATATGTGAAGAAACACGAACGGAATGATATAACTGAGATATTCCCATTCAGTCAGAGAAAAAGGTCTAAATGAGACTTTACACACTTTACGATTTGCCCATTTATAGATTAAATGGTTTGAACGTAGTTTCAGCTACAATAATAAAAAATAAGGGAGTAGAATACTGTGTTATTGTTTATTCCTCCATTAAAGTCTTAAAGCTGACAGGAGAGAGGCGCTATCTGTGTTCTGCACACGCCCATGTAACCGACCTATCCAAGCGTGCCCCGCCTCGCTCAGACTACACTTCCCAGAATGCCTCTGTTCTCGTCCTTGTCAACCACAGTGTGGCCAAGCTAACGTAAACTACCTCGGGTAGCTGACAGAGGTAGTAACGGCAGAAACACAACAGCATGGACAGGCATGTAAAGTCAGTGCTGGCTTGAATGTAAGTAATAATGGCCAAGTTTTTGAAAGGCACTGCCTTCAAAACCTGGATGCATTTTGCTCCAAACTACATTTTAACAGTAACATTTGCGTTATAACGTTATCGACGAGAGTAACTAACAGTAATGTTAGTGTAGCGGCGGGCTAACAGCTAGCTAACCTCACTTAACCTGCGTCAGCCAAGGAACAGGTTTGGAGGAGGAACCTGTGTCCGACTCGATATAACACATCGAGCGAGCGGCACCCGACAGTCAGAGCTCGTTGTGCTGGCGGCAAGTTTGCAAGGTAATAAATGCGTGTATTCACATTGACAGCTAGCAGACCGCTGTGTTTGCTTAGTGGACGAGGGTAGCGGGGCAAGTTTGGACGGGACTGGTGGGTGAGACACGTTCTGTCCTAGCGATTTAAAATGTAGCTCGTTTGTGTTTTGGGTGTTAACACTAAGATCATTAACAACAATATTAGGACAAACTACTAGAATATGCCTTTCAACGCAGTTACAAAGTAAGCAAACAAAAAAAAATCAAAACACCAACAACTGAGACACATTGACACTCAGTCAATATGTGTAGTGATTAATCGTTTCTAAAAACCTTTTTAGGATTTTTGTACCTTCTTTGCTTTATGTAATTGTAAACTGCACTTTTGTGGGCGATTGTTAAAGCAACAAGCAATTTAGATGTGACCATGGAGTGTCATGAATAAGCTACAGATAATATGTTAACAAAGTTTTCCTGATGCTGTATAATGAACCTTAGGTGGCGGCTGGAGGACAAGCTGGTCGCGTCTTGTTGAGTTTTGCATTGTAAATGATTAGGGTGATCAGTGATTAGCCACCCAAGCAGAGACCAAACACAAAGGCCTAAGCTTCAGGTACAAGGAACTGTAAAATGATATGCATGGGGAAGGAATCTCCATTGACTGGTGATGGGTGATGGGTGGTGTGTAAGTGAGGACAGTGGGTGAGCAGAAAGGGGATGTGTTATGGGAGTATCTGGTGTGAAGGCCTGCTGTGCTGCTGCCAACATCAGTTGCCTATGACTACACAGCTTTTCTGTAGACCCTCTGTTTGGTCTCTTGTCTCATGCTTCTTTGTTTTGTTTTGCTTAATTCTTCCCATTCCTGCTAAACTCAATGACCTTTGGTGTCTCTAAGTGGAATTTTAATGGAGAATAATTTGTTTAGAACGTGCTGTCTCTACTGCATCTTGACTGGTTTTTAAAATGAATCAACTCTGTGTTTGGTGCAGTTTTGTAATCATGCTGTGTGTTATGGCTACACTACCGTCACAGTAGAACCTGTACAGGAATAAGTACATACTGTACATGCCTGAGGTGATTTAGAAACACTGACAACATTACATCATCTGTCCAACTTTATGTTTTTGGATTTTACTGTTGAATTCTTTGCAAGGTTATAATTGGAACTCTTGTTAGAAGTTGGTGTGAACGCTACTTGATTGTGAAACTTGTTCTGTATTGAACAATAGATCAGAGGGCCTAAGGGGGTTGAAGGTTGCATGAATAATGTAGGTGAGTTGTCCTGTGGAAAGATTAACTCAGTAAGAACATCTTTGTTTGTAAAGGTAGTGAGCTCACCCCTGATGTTTTTCCTCTAAAGTTCATCTTGTGATTGTTCATTGACTAGATAAGAAGAAATGTCCTGATGGCGTAAAGATAAGGTTGTGAGAGTAGACACCTTTAACCTACATGAGTCTGTCTCCTTCAAAACATACATTGATGTGTAATCTGCTGCCAGTCTGCAGGAGTTGGTTACATTTTTCCCTAAGAAGTATTTTCCCGCTTATCCACCCTTCTGTCTTGCTTTATGTTTTGTGTTTGTGATAATCATTTACCATGAAATACACTTTCTGGATTTGCAGCTGTCAGCACTGGTTGAATTCATGAGCACACACAGTGACAGCCGTGCATAGTTTTCGGGGATGGGGAGTGGAGTCAAGGAGCAACGGGCATCACTCACGCAGGGAGAAGTGCTGCCACTGGCTTCTTCTCAGTCAGAAGTGAGCAATGAGGTGACATTATTCACACATGAGATACTAACACACAAAGAAAACTTTGCACTTCAGTGAAGTCTGTTTTTTTATATTTTTTTTAATTAAACGTTCAGAATTGTTATGACAACAGTATTCATTTACTTCTGTAACTCAGGTTTAACATTTTTGTGTATGGATTCGGTCTGTTGACTCAGGTTATCTTGACCCTAAATGCTATTGCTTGGTTGCATGTTTGTGCAGGGCTTGAAGACAACCCGGTCTGTTGTCAACTCCCTTTTCTCAGGGGCATTAGCAGGCGCCGTGGCCAAGACAGCTGTCGCCCCACTGGACCGAACTAAAATCATCTTCCAAGGCAGGTTGGATGTTCTGGACGTCTGAGTGGAAACAGTTTTTAGGTTACACATGACCCACATGGATGACATGGAATTATATTTAATTTAACTACTTTGCTACTGCTTGAAATTATTATTAAATGCGAGCATCACCAGTTTACTGTACATGTGCCATTTATACTGTATATGTGCTTTGTTTCACAGTGTCTTCAGCAAGATTCTCTGCAAAGGTAGGTTTAGCTAGTGTAGTTATTGTGCACCATCAACTTTTTAAATTGAAGTTGGTTCCTTTTTGTTTGATTTGACTTTGATTGTCTCTAATCTTCACACTGTCTTACAGGAGGCCTACAGATTGATCTACCGTACCTACCTGAAGGATGGGTTCTTTAGTCTCTGGAGGGGAAACTCTGCCACTATGGTGCGAGTCATCCCCTATGCTGCAATCCAGTTCTGTGCACATGAGCAGTACAAGAGGCTGCTGGGAGGCTACTATGGCTTTCAGGGGAAGTAAGTGATTTTGCTGTTAAATTCACTAGTTGTGGTGCACAGTAAATTAGTTACCAGTTACCACAAATATATATTTTCAAATGAAATAATGATAAATGTGGGTGTACTTTGGTTTTCATCTGTCTTCCAGAGCCCTGCCTCCATTTCCAAGATTACTGGCTGGGTCTATGGCCGGTACCACAGCCGCCATGCTGACCTATCCCCTGGACATGGTGCGAGCTAGGATGGCTGTCACGCCAAAGGAAATGTAAGACCATTTACCTGCAGTTATTTCACTGGTCTAGTGCTGTGTTTTATACATTTTGTTTTGCTTTAGGTACAGTAATATTCTACATGTGTTTGTGCGGATTTCTCGAGAAGAGGGCCTGAAGACAATATATCGAGGTTTTACTCCTACCATACTTGGTGTTGTCCCCTATGCTGGTCTTAGCTTCTATACATATGAAACTCTGAAGAAATTACATGCAGGTAACGCACCACCACTCTCTCTGTTTGTATTTACCTAACCTAAATTTCAGCATAAATTTCCTGATATGCACACACCTTTGTTTCCCTTCTAGAGCGCAGTGGCCGCCCACAGCCCTACTCGTATGAACGTCTGGCATTCGGAGCCTGTGCGGGGCTCATTGGCCAGTCGGCGTCTTACCCTTTGGATGTGGTACGACGACGCATGCAGACTGCAGGAGTCACAGGTCACACATACGGCACCATTCTGGGCACCATGAAGGAGATTGTGTCCGAGGAGGGGGTTGTCCGTGGACTCTACAAAGGTCTCAGTATGAACTGGGTCAAAGGGCCCATTGCAGTTGGGATCAGCTTCACAACCTTTGATCTCACTCAAATTCTTCTGAAGAAGCTGAATCAGATGGGCTACACAGCTCGATAATGTGCAAAACACGGACGGGGGAGGGTGGTGGAACACTCAGGATGTGTGGATACTTTTTATGTGTTCTTAAGTTTTATCTCTATGTGCAACAAGGGATGTAGAGTCCATGTAGGCGTGAGGTTTTTAAGATGGTACCATTACCTGTACACACTGTTGTTATGTACATCGAAGTGCAATATGCTCAGTGATTTTATGTGTGTACAGAGATTGCAACACTCATGTCCATGGGTACCGTGAGTATTGAGTGGGTACCATTGTCCATCAGAGTTTAGAGCTACTCATACAGACTTGTCAGCCTTTTGTGTCTGATTAAGACACCTTGAACTAATATATTAATATGCTATAATAGGACGAAGATATGCCCCATTGGGATTTGTTTTGTTGTGAGTGACTTTGTTTTTATGGATTATACCAAAGGTTGGCATGTAAACTAGCTGCAGATTATATTATATGATATTAGTACATTTAAGCACACAAGCTGAAATTCTGGTCAGCACAGGGGTAACAGCTTTGTTACTGCCACTAAATGTTTTTTGTTGAATACAGTGAAATTAATATTAGTCCAGTGGATTTACTGAAGACTGACTCTGTTTGTTGTTATGTTATTACATTGAGAGTAGAAAGATGGTCTATATATCTGCCAGTGCCAAGACACATGAGTTCTACACCGTGCCCATAACATTTTAAATAATATGGTCAAATGTGATAGGCAGTGATAGTTTTGTGGTCAGACTTTAATATAAGTATGTCGATGTCAGAAATGTCAGAAATGTCTGTATGACCGTTGGCTTAACCTCACACTGACATTGGCCTATGTGGGCCGTAGTAGGAACACAGTACAGTAAACCAGCGCAACCTGCCTGCTAACAGTACAACTGTTGGAAAGTTTACAATGTCCTTCGTTTGTTGAAGCTGTCAGAGGTGACACTTTAAATCTGTGTTGCTATTTCTGTCATTCAGTTTCTTTACAGTACATTGGCGTCTGTTTATTCATATTACCATTGTTCTAGGGTTATAACAAGGTCTCATACACCGTCAACAAATGTTGTCTTCCATTTGGCAGCATTGCTCTGCTGCCTTTCATGACTGTTTGGCGTAAAACTTGATGAATCACTGGTTCATTTTCTGACAGGTCACTGAAGCTACATAGAAACTTGTAGCTGGCTGGAACAGTATTTGCTAATGGACTCACTTGACTAGAAATATGCAAGCGCAGTGCAACAGTCGTTTGAAATAATGTTTTGCATTTTAGTATTTTCAGTATTACACTTGACCTCATCACATGTTCAAATCTTCATGAAACGGACTCTTCTTAATGTGTCATATGGAAAATGTCTCATTAATATGGCCCAGTGTCAGAATTTGGACTGTGCACGTAGTTTTCATGTGAGCTTATGTCAGACTGTTCCTTCAGTATTGATGCAGGCTCGGTGTCACTGAGGAGTGTCAGTAACGTCTATACTTAGACCTCTCATGTTTGGAGTGTGAGTGAGTAAGCGACACAGTGCAGAGCCAAGTGGAGCAGAGGGCCACCAGGTCTCTGCGTAGACAGAACGAAACACGACAGAAGTCAACAGCTAGTTGAAGATATTATATCGTGTTTTGTATTTTACTATTCACAAATTTACAAAACATATTACTATTTGAATACCACAGGACAAATGCCGACAAGTGTTGCAGCCCAGAGCCACATCATACGTTACTCACTAACATACAACCCACCATCTCACTGGTCAGCGTTTGATTTACCAGTGTGAGCTGTACCGCATACATAGTGCTAATGAGATACATAAACAAATGTGGCTAAATAAAATACATATACATGCAAAATTATCATTTAATTATCATCATCCTTCTTTTTTCTGTCTCCTCATGAGGAATGTGATTTTTTCTTTCTGGGCAGTGAATCCGGACCGATGTAGCATCCTGGTGACTTCATCAGTCTGTATCTATCAGCAAGTGTATGCAGGTCTAGTCTTTTGTTATTGATGTGATGTTATCTTTAACCTCTCACTTTGGGAATCAGGAGGAAAATATGTGTAACTAAGTTTAGATCAATGACTTGAAACCCATGTGACGTGCTACTGGCTGAAGTTAGCCAGGCTACTGGCTGAGCACTGGTTTGAAGGACACAGTACCTGAGCTGTGTGAAGGGTAGTTACTGACTTTAAGTGCCTAGTAAGGAATAGTAGTGTGTTACCACTTTGGCTTTTGTTTTGAAGCCTTGCTTTGGTGGTAAAGCAGGTAGCATGTGGTTTGTTGTGTGGCGATTGGTAGACTGCAGTGACTGAATGAATCACTTCAGGTCCAGTTTTTGTATGTCAATTTTATAATTTTATAAAACTGCCAGTGAGTAACCTGAGTATTAATGTCAAAGGTCACATACTTGGCCTTTGACTCCTTATCCAATCCATTCCAACCAGTTTAGGAACTATGAATGAAGAACATTGCAGTATTATCATCTCACTATTATAGTACTTGCATGTCACAGGAGATAAATACATGATGCAAAGGAGTGGGAACAATCAGCAACATGCTTGGAAAGACTCCAGACAATCAATTAATGCCAAAAAGGATTTCTTTTAAAATGATATAGTTGTGTTAAAGGTATTTCTGGCACACTACAGACTGGGAAGTGAGGCTCTGAGTTGAGCTGTTTTAACCCTGATTGTGGGTAATCCTATAACTACAGTGCTAATGTTTTGCATGTTTTCACGTTATTGTGTCAGTGCATCAGTGATACAACAGATGTTTTGTAAATCTCAGTAATTTGTGCCAACTGAATGTAACTAATAATATCACACACTGTGTCCAGTCTGTACTGTTGACTGTCCTTCTGTAGGAAGCTTGATTGAAACATCAAATTCTCTAATAAAACTGGATATTCACAATAGATAGTTTTGAGAGTATTCTTAGTATTATTTTTTTCTTCGTCTTGACTAATGTGAAGATTTATATGACACTATTACCTATGAGTAAAGTATAAACACACTAGTTATTTATTTATGCAGCTCAACAATCTTCCCACTTCTGGTTACAAGTTATGTCTAATGAGATCCAGTGACCACTGGAGGGAGCTCCATCCCCATGAATGAGGGCTGTCCTTTGGCTGCAGTTCCTCTGGAGGACGGCAGATGGCGATGCAGCCCGACTCTAGGAGCAGAGGGAAGAAGGTGAGCTGGGTCAGACGGTGCTGCGAGCTGAGGCCGTGCTGTAGCTTTGAACTTGACCGTGAACGCAACACCGCAACATCAGACTCCTGACACACCAATTAAACAGTAATAAATGTACAAGATGTTATAGGTGTGTTAAGATGTCGTTAAGATGTGTACAGATTCAAAAGAAAGTAAATGAATCCACATCTAAGATTGTTTCGCGATTCTAGGCAGTGCCTTTCCAAATCTAAAAACATTTATTTAACCAGAGTGGGAGCTCGGACCAGACTCTTTGTGCAAAGATTTCTGGGAACGTGGGAGAAAAAGGCCCAGGAAGAAAGGAGCTATAGGGAAGATAGAGGACTAATTAGAGAGTGAAGGAGGGAGGGATGGACGGAGGCTGGCAGAGGTTGTGGTTGCTATAGATACTTGGCATGATGCCAGGTGGAGGCAGCGCCTATTTGCATTTATTCAGATGATGGCTGCTCTTTCTCTCTCTCTAAAATAAAGGCGGCAAAGCTACAGTTTCTTCCCCTTCATTCTTCATTTATTTATTCCTAATAACTAAACAAGTTTTTAAATTTATTGCAAAACCCCCTTTGATGAGTTTTCAGGTATATAACATTAATGGACTTATGCTTGATAAGAATCTGTTGTTCTGGTGATTATTATTAACACTGGACTATTTGTATTTGATAACGTTAAAAAACAATGTTTAGGTTTTTATGAGAAAACCTTTTACGACTAAAGATTATTTGCTTTTGAATTTAAAACACAGAGTATCAGATTGTTGCTTATTATTTTCATTACCGCAACATTGTTTTTTAACTCGAAAGACAAAGAGTACAGTCACACAACCCTATTGCAGCTTCCTCGGGCCTGTACACTGTTAACGCAGGCCTACCTATAAAGCTACAGCTAAAAAACTTCATTTGTTTGCTGCCTTAGTTTTAGATTTTTTAACGCAGGCCATAAAGCAGAAATAAAGCAGCCTCCACCATAACGTGGGCCAGAATTAGTGGACAGCATTTTAATTAGTCTTTTAAGACTGTGGCCTATATCTGCTATTGAGCCTATGAACTATGGACAGTTATTTAGTCCTGATATTTGTGAACTAAATAAAAACTAAAATAACAACTCATTCACCAACAGCGCTTTAACCAAATTAAAGTTTGAAAGCAAATGCAGAATCCACTGAATGAATTCAACTTGTTAACATTTGGTTAACTACACATTTCTTGCTTTATTATATTTTCATAAAAAAAAAAAATAGAATAGAGCTATAAACTATTAACACAGTTGTGTTGTTTCTGCACTTGCCACAATTAAACTGCATAAAATTATGTCTCAAGCCCAGTCACAGTGTGTGTTGAGACAGTTTCAGTCTTTTGTAGGAAATATGAAGAAACACCTCTGGAGATCAGCATCAAAGTGAATGTTGTCTTTATTGACCACATGAAAGTATATTTAAACATCCACAATGCTTCAAATGACACATTCGCTCACAAACAGAATTTTCATGACATTCAAGCTAAAACAGCAAAACAATATTTTTTTATTACAAATTCATTCATAACATGCAACAAAACCAGATACAGCAATTTAATCATTTAACCGTTTCACAATGTATCCACAACAGACATCATAATTCAGACTTTTTTTATTAGTTGTATATTTGATTATATTATTTCTCGACATTAAATACATGCTTTGTTTAACAGTATAAGCATTTAAAGGCACAGCGGAATTTAAAAAAACTATTCATTCATTCAACTCTTTCATTTTTGTTGCTTTGTGTGGAACGTGGCTTTAATGCTTCACCTCTCTATGTGTTAATGGCTGAACATTTATGAAAATGGATCCGGTCCAAGCGCCAAAATCGGTTTCTTTGAGGCAAATGTTGTTCTGGCAATTTGTAATTTTCCAGCGCGCCTTCAATCTGCAAGGACACAAGAAGAGAGAAAAAATTAGTGACAAACGCCAGGCAAAGAATAAAAAGTCACATTGTTGTGTCTTTTAAGAAAGAACAGTGCCTGAGATCAGCTGAGCTTCCCTACTGAATAATCATGTGTGCGCTACGTCACAAAACTGACACAGCAGAAGGAAATCCCGCCTCATGACTACCAGTATCTGTCTGTGTTTCGGCCGACACTCGTCCACCCCTGACCTCTAAAGTCTGGAGCGTTAAGAGGACAGTCGGCAGTGAACCCCACAATTATGCCCATGGGAAAAGACACAGACACACACACACACAAGCAAACGTTTTAGACACACTCCTGTCTGGTTTTGCACCATCACTGATTAAGATAAGGATCCGACTATTACAGTTAAAGTATTTAATGTTAATGTGAGCAGATTTTAATCACAATCATTAATGGCAACCAGTGAGAGGGAGACTGACTTTTACACATTGTTCATGTTATAAAACCTAGATCCCCTCAAGACCAATAGGTCTGAGATGTGTTTGCCTTATGTTTATTAATGTTCAACCATTACAAAGTGATGGAAAGGGAACATCAAGGTGCGTGTGGGCTTTAAGGAGGAGAAGGAAAGTTATGATAGAGGAGTTCAGTGCGAGACTAAAGTCCCTGCACAGACATGGTTTCAGACGCTGGTCAATTATGAGGGGCTCTTCGAAGCCTGTATAGGACTCTCCAGAGCTCCTCTCCTGCCCAGCAACACGCTAAAATATGCAGAGACGAGCAGTCCTGCAAACTTTCAACGTGTGTAAATATATTAGATGAATAATTTAAACTTCTGGTTTCAACAAAAGCAGGGGTAGGGAGGAGCTCGGAGATTTACCATTATTACTTTGACCCTAAAATGCCTTTATGCTGGTCGCAGACACAAGAGGCCAGACGTGAGTTGATCATTTAAATGATCATGGCTTTTTTTTAACATAACATTAAATAGGATGCAGGATTTTTCAAAAAAGATTTTCCCCTTTCAAGATCCTGTCCTTGATTGTTTACCTGCTTTCTGTGACACATTGGCCTAATTGTTATCTTCGCTAACTTTGCCTAAACGAAACGTGCAGTATTTTTTGTGCATGTGTAACTGTTGAGGCACACGACTGGTTGATGGGCTTTTTTTTTTACTTTGATATCCTTGACTTATCAGCATGAATTTCTAATCAAAGCTGTAGGTTTAAGATTTAAGACACTAGGACTTGATTCAATTGACTTCAGAGACATCATTCTCTAAAGACTTGTCTTGAAAAGAGACATTAATGCAGAAACTCAACTCCTAACCTGCAACTGTAAGAAAACAACAGGCCACCTCTGGTTTCAGCTTTCCAGCTTCCCCAACACACAGGACACACTGCCAAAGCCTTCTACTCTTCCACTGCACATCAAGTGTTCACATGATATTGTTTTTGTAATGAGGTAAATCTTTTCTATAGCTCAGAGGAGCTGAACAGAGTGTTTGACCAAAAGTGTTGCAAAAGTAAGAGGTGTAAATATGAAAATGAAGACTGTTAGTGTGTGTGTGTCTTTGATGGGTGCTACAGGACTCTTTTCCTTCAACTTCCATTATTTTTGTATTTAACCCCCCCAACACACACACACCCTTCGTCTGACATTGTGTCTGTCCAACAAAGACGTCCCCGCAGCCCCCTCATTATAAATACATGTCATTGGATCACAGCTCGGCTGAATCCCTGAGTCTGCTGCGCTCTAAGTGGCCGTGACTGAGCCCTGAATGGGTGGCCGAGCGACAGCTATACCAATAGAGCCAACAGTGTGTGTGTGTGTGTGTGTGTGTACAGATACAACCGCAGCCCCCAGCCTATGGGAATGAAAGCGTCACAGCAGGACAAGGTCAGAGGTCAGGCCGTCTGTTACACACACATGTACACATGCTCACAAAGTTTACTGGATATCTAAGATACTGCTCATGAGTCACAGTTCATGCCAAGAAACCTGAAAGATGGATGTGAATGACTTTAATTGAGTTGAAGAGAACGAACAGTTAACTGCTGCACATGTGAAGGAGGTTTGCTCTGGGACAATATGTTTCCTGCTGCCTCGACAACAAAGCTGCACAAATCTAGCGCTGGCTCACTTGGAAAGAGGGAACAAGGTGTGCATGTGTGTATATATATATGTGTGTGTGTATGTGTTAAAAGAACTCATCCTATCTCGTTTTGCAGGGGAAATGCAAGTGTGTCTCTATCCCACTGGAACCACAAACCAGGCCACAGTATTGTACCTCCATTCCTCTCTCTCTCTCTCTCTCTCTTTCTATCAAGGCTTCTATTTCTGAGTCAAAGCTTGCATTTCTCTCCGGGTACAACAAAGTTTTCCTGACTCTACTTTCGCTCGAGTTCTGAAGCCCAAGAGATGTGACCCAGACTCGACTGGAAATCAATAATTAAACAACAACTAATCACTGGCAGGTATCATATCATCGTCTTTTGTTTAGTACTGAGTTGTGGAAATAATTGCATGATACATGAAGCTTTGACAAGTGCTGACTGGCGAGCGTCTGATGCACAGTGGGCTCATTAATGCAATATTACAACAGTGAGAACAGGAAGCGATGGCGGTAGCCCATGCTAATCATCAGCTAGTCTGCCACCTTCTAGCACCTTTGCCTACATACGCGTCTCCTCCCCCTCACTGACGAGGACCCCGGATAGCTGCCTGCACACACTGCCTGATGGGAAGCTCAGCTGCATCTCCGCGCCTCCGATTTTTATTCAAATCATGTCAAGTTTATTCACAGAGCGGTTCTAAGCACCGTGGCTGTCAGAAAACATCTTAATGAAAGCAAAAATATTTTAGACTGAATTGCTCAACCTGTCCATCACAGTTATACAACAGATGGTTGATAAAGCTGAAATATGTGTATGTGTGTGTGTGTTTCTTTTTTTGAATTGTTTTATTTTTTTGCTGAGAAAAATGGTCAATTGCTCAGGAATCACTGGAATTGAAGGAAGATCTGGAGTTAAGACACATTATCACTAGGAAGAACCACCTTTAAAGATTTTCTCTGTATGAAAATGGTTTCAATTAGACGGCAAATAATGAGACCATTTATGGGCTTTATACAAAATCACTATTCTGAAGAGCTGTCAAAAAGTTAAGTAACCTGAAACACTAAACGCCAAGAATTTAAATCTGCTACGCACAACAGCCTGGATTTAATGCGGCATATTGTCTTTTACTGAATGCCCAGTTCTGTGAAAGGTCTGAGACACACAGGAGCAAAGCAACGGAAAGAGAAAACAGCGAGGAAAACAAATTGAAATTGAGAGTAATGAAAAGCTTGCGAGAGAAAATGTGAGAACGAGGGACAAAGAGCGAGAGAGAAATGTGAATCTCAATAAAGTGTCAATGCCTGGGTTCCTTTAGGCATGAGTGAGAAACTATGAGGCCTGGTGGTGTGTGAATGCTTCGGGAACACACATACAAACGTGCATCGCAAGCACAAACACACTCTGACACACACCCGCTCCACGGAGCCAGAGCCTGTGCCAGTGAGACAGGTCTATGGGTCTATTGAGGGGACTGGGAGGGAGCTGTCCCTTTCTGTGGAGCTAATGAAGCCTGCACCCACAAGCATAAAGGAGCGGGGAGAGTTAGCACTGCAGTCCTTCACCCATTCACTCACTTCCTTCCTTTACACAGCTCCTGATGAGGTAATGCCCGCGCTCTCTTAAAGGCACACGAAGTTATGCATCTTCATGTGCTTAGAGCTTTGTGATGAGGCGTAAATGACTTATTCTGCTAAATACACTGCAATGCAATCAACAGGGAGTGACTGAAAATGTTGTTGAAGCGAAGTAAAGCGACCATGTTCACCATGACAAAGGATCGTGTCACTGTCTCATTAGAGGTTCATATTAATTCTTGAACACTTGTGGAACTAGAACTGGTCCAGTAATGGTGCGTCGTCCTAAAGTAAAAAAGGTTAACGCGCTCAGCAATGAAGAGAAAGAAGAGTTTGATGGGAGCCGAACTATCTACATGGAGCATCTGGCTACATGCTCCAAACCCCCGTCATGAAAAGACGGAGGCCTTGTACAAAGATGACATCAATCTGGAAAGAAACAAAGAAAGTCGGCGCACAGCAGAGCCAGAGACCAACGCGTCACTCAGAGTCGAAGAGTCACACAGAGCAGAGATGTGGGGAGAAAAAGCTTCCAGACAACACAATCCCACTTGCAGCAGGGGTGGTCTGACTTCAGACTGTCTGTCTGTTTGCCTGTCTGCTACCCTGCTGCAACTGCACGACGATGTGCGAGCTCTTGTTCAAGTCTAGTCCTCTCTGAACACCCAGACTGACCTAACAATAGAAGGCAGTGCTCATCAAACAGCCTGGCGACTTCATTAGCATCCTACGCACACACTCATGGGCCAGACAACCCCTTCACTGGCCTTGACCCATGAACTCTAGGGTCCTCGTTCACCTGCTACTGCAGCATTCACGCCACAAAGGACGTCTCGCCAGCAGCCGACTACTCTGCATATTCTCTCCTCATATTCCCACGCTCTGAGCTCAGACCTCCGGCCCTGGACACGGCCACTCTCCCAAAGGAGATCTAGGTTGTGCCTGTGTTTGGCACCGCGTCTTTATCGCCTCACTTCGTTTCAGTTGAGTTA
Organism: Macropodus opercularis; assembly: GCA_030770545.1. NCBI lineage: Eukaryota > Metazoa > Chordata > Actinopteri > Anabantiformes > Osphronemidae > Macropodus > Macropodus opercularis. The sequence continues at coordinate 8,090,161 of CM061105.1, forward strand.
ATGCTTTGAATTCCCCTCAAATCGATGTCAATATTTTATGATTTGACTTGTTTATAAGAACCTGATTTATTTCCTGTTTTTGTTTTTTCCGGTGGTGGTGCTGTGTTTAGAATCAAGCCGTTGTTATCCTCAATTAGAGATCACAATTTGTTCCTACCCTTGTTTGATTTTCTTTCCCCCCCAGCACATCAATGGTAAACTCACATGTCCTGTCGCGTTTCCTTCCTCTTCCTGATTCTTTGCTATTGGTTGCGAACAGCTCTCCGCCTCCTCATTGGCTCGTGCGGCGGGCAGGAAGGGGGATGCAGCTATAACGAGAGGCTTCGGCGTGGTCGGAGTGTTTAACTGTTGTTGTGAGAAATGGGGCAGAGCGTCGAGAGATAACGCGATCATGCGAGGGAGACTTTGGGAGGAGAGCAAACGACTGTGACTGAACCCATCCCGCCGCTCAGCATATGGACGCCCTCATTGCTCTATGCAAATGGGCGAGACACATGTTCACAAATGCAGACAAACTACGCCCCCCACTACCAGCCCCTCGTTAATGGTTCCTCCTAAAACCAGACGCCCCCCTTCCTAAATAATAACCTCTTCACCACCACCCCCCAGTTCCATCTTCCCACTCTGAACGACCCCCCACCCCACAGTCTAGACCTCGCATCCCTCTCACTCCCTCCAACCAGACACCCCAAAACCCAACCACCACCCCCCTCTCCCCCCGTCTCTCTCTTCTCCCCTCTGCTCCCACGACCAGCAGACAGACCCCATGATTCGCGTGACCGCCATTTTGCTGCCCACAGTAGACCTGACTGTACAGCGCAGCAGCTGCCTTGATGGGCGAATGCAAATACGAACGGCGCATTGTTACTCAGCCGCTCCGCTCTCTGACAGCGCATGAATGAATGCCCCAAAAACAAGACCCCCTCAATCAAACGCCACAAAATGCAACGCGGTGCCCTTCTGCGATGCGTAAAAACGAAGTGCTCATTTACACAAAGCATTCAAACAGCTGCAAATATCATTGTATCGACATCTTTCTGTGCCAGGTGTTCGTCACAGGCCTCAGACCGACGAGGAGTCGTCTCTAACTGGTGTGTTCTTAGGTAACTGCATTCACATCATACTTCAAAGTGTTCTGCAGGCAGCAATTTTGCGATGCCGCCTATATTTCATATGCAGCAAAAATCAGACACCCCACGATTTGTTCAGTGCCATGGCAACCAGACACCCATGTGCATGAAAATGAGACTATTATGGTCTGCCTGTCTGGAGTTTGTTGGGCCTATGCATCCCTTCTTAATTAGAGTCCGTGTGCATGTCTGAGCGCCTCTGTTTGCTTAATGCTTTCATCGGTGCATTATGTATATCTGTGTGTAAAAAACGTGGCCTTGTGAGTGGGCTTGCGTGACTATCTGATTTAAAAAAGGCTCGGCTTAATCTCCTGTACAGTGTCACATTTGCATGCAGCAGAATCACATGCAAACATACGCACCATATGGCACAGTAAGCCCAGACTCCTGATCTCCAACGCACTGGACACCCTTCGAACAAATACTTGCACCACAAGAGGCAAAGACGTAATGCGGGGGTACACCACGTATCCTGTCACTCCGCTTGGCTCGCAACGATGCCGCGTTGGTACGAGCAATTACCAGCACATGCCAGTGACATGATGCTTAGAGGTTATGCAAATGCAATTAGCCTAGATTTGCATTCGACAACAGCTAACGGACACACACAGATGGCAGAGGAGCGACGCGCCCGCCATCTTTGGCAGAAAGAAAGACTGGTGGCCATTTTGTCTGAAGCGGTGCCCATCTGGATGGTAACAACCACGCTGCATTACTGTGACAACGGTAGCAGTCTGAGAGCTGACGCTCGCTGGCAAACGCTCTCAAGGCCGAGCACATACGCTCCATTTATACACACACACGGTTATCACAGGTGTAGATAATGTATAGATGCAGACTGGATGTCTCACATGTTCAGACGGGAGCGACGTATTAGACAAAGCATTTAAATTAACCTAAATTCCAACTTGTCTTGTTGTCTTGTTTCAATGTTTATGAAATGTTTTTACAGCAGCACTCAGCGCACCGAGATCATCTCTTCATAAACCTGAAAGGACGCCAGTTTGATCGGCGTCTCTCTCTCTCTCTCACACACACACACACACACACACACACACACACACACACACACACACACACACACACACACACACACACACACACACACACACACACCGTTTCCACCAATGAATGAGAGCACATTCAGGGTCGTTCATGGCGAGGGAAATGTGGAGTGCTAAAGAGAGATACTTGCCATTTTACCATCTCCACTACAAGGTGGGAAGGTCTTTCTCTGTGGTGTCTTTTTTTGTTCAGTCATCTTGGAAGTGAATTAAAAAAAAAAAAAGCCATGTGGAAAAAAAAAAGTTCGTCCTGCAGTTGCGAGTGTTTCTGGTTGGAGCAAGCACGTCTACAGCTCACCATAGTAACAGCGACCTAAGCGTGGAAGAGAAAATAAAGATCGTACTGTCTCTTTGTCAAATGTAAAAACCGGTTGGGGAATAAACAACAGGCGAGCTGAGGATGGAGAATGAGTAAAAAGACGAGCTCCCAAACTGTTTTTTAAATAGCCAGAGGCAGAAGGTGGGGGATATGTCAATCTTAGGAAGGAAAAAAAAAACAAGAGAAAGAAATATTGCTCTTGGCATTCTTTCAACATTCTGAGTATTATTTGAGGAGAGCTCCCTTTCAGCAGAACCACACACAGCCAGTGGAGATTGGGACTTGTGGTCCAGGAACTTGGGCTGCAGCTGAGAGGGCCATGCAGGGCCTGTCCTTTAGAGGTCTGTGGGCCCTTAGGCCACAGACTAACACAGGAAGCCCCACTCAGAGTTGGGCAGGATCTGTGTTTCATATTGATTTCTCCTGCATGCTCGTAGATCCAGAGGTGCTTCTAGCCCCCGGGGACCTTCTCCATCCTTCCCAGCCCACTCACTATCCCCTATCCTGGGTTTCACTGGCTCTGCTGGACCCTTAGATGGAGGTACAGGCCACAGGAGGCGAGGAGGAAGACGAGAGCCCATGGCAATGATGCTGAGCTGTGCTGGGTCTCTGAGTTCAGTCATCTACCATCCTTTATTCAGCCTTCCAACCACCCACCCTGGTTTCCATCTGAAAAAGGAAAAATAGGGAGTGATTTTCAAAATCTCACCTTTGGCATTCACCATCCCTCTGCTCAATGCAAATGCAAATGTAAACACTAACACTTTGATTAAAAATATGTGGGAAGAAAACGCCAACTTGCTCTTTTGTAACCTGCCCTAAGGCGAACGCTGCTATACAGAAACAAATAAAAATGCTCAGTATTATGTATGAAACACTGTAGCATCCAACTCAGTCCATGTCTGAAATATATCACCACAAATAAAGTCATTCATGTTAGAGTCATTACGTGTAACCTACGTTATAAAATATTATGTAGAATAATCAGAATACGTCTAATGATCATCCATGAGCATCCTGAGTCCTGTTATCGTGCTTATACCATCATTTTTTTATGACGACCTCTGTCTGTACCATATGCCCACTGCCCCCATTTCTGCCAAACCCAGCAGCAAAGACATGTTCAGCCGAGTATGATCTGCTGGAAAATTAATAAGTCACAGAAAGCTTGTTTCTAATTTTGAGTTTGCTGTTATGTGCATGGTTCCGTCTTTTAATGGGGAGCCCCTGCCCTGACCTGAGCAGGGTAGTGACATGGGGTGAGATTGGGTGAGCTGAAGGAAGATTCAGACACAATGCTCCCATTGAGAGGGTGCAGACATGGGTGTTAACTCGGCATTCCTTCACACACAATAGGGCCCCCCACTAGAACCGGCGTGGGGGACAATGTTGGTTCAGGGCAGCCCTCCACTCAGAGAGTAAGAAAAGAGCTGCATTATCAAGATGGAAGGAGAGGGAAGGATGGGGGGGCTGGGGCTGGAGGGGAGAGAGACGGACAGGAGATATGTTTGTGTATGAGGCGGGAGGGAGGAATGTAAAGCGAAAGGAGCCCTGTCACTCTTTGGATTTAAGGAACAACAACAAGCTTCAACACATGATTTATGCACATCCAGTAACAGTCAGGATCATTATTCTAACATCTGTTAACACATTTGGTGCATATGGTTAATCTGGATCTAATGTCATGTCTGCTTTCTCTTGCCTTCTTGTTTATTTTTTATGGAAAATTGAAGCAAAGGAATGGAAAATTATGCTGGTAATTTTTCTAAATATAAATATATAAAATAACACATTAAAACCATTTAGACAAAATTCATATTTTTTTGTTTTTAATTAACCAATAAAAACTGGTCTGTAATTTTATGTAGGACACACAAACAACCACATTCAGCTCATGCATCCGATTGGTTAATATCTGGAGCAGGCTTCCGGCTTTAATTCATTAATTTTGTGAAATTATGCAGCTTGGAGAGCACATGTAGGCTCCAGACTTGTTTATTTTTATATTTCTGAAGTATGAAATAACCAGCTCAGTTTTATGGTAACATGTCAACTACTGACATGGTTTTCGTAAAACTTTAAGAAATAAGTGGATTAAGACCTCAAAAATACATAATCAGCTTGTCTGAAACAGTGACATCTCAGTAGCACCACCAGTTACAGTAATAGCAGATGCCTTCATAACGTTATGGACAATTTAAAATGCTCAGTGTTTCCTGTCTGTGTCCTACACAAAATAATGCTCAAGTAAATAAACAGGTAAACACACCACTACACGGGCTTCAGCGAGTTCATGTGCAGATTTAATAGCGTCATGATTGCAGAAAGGACAAATCGCATCCTCCTGTGACTCCAGCATTTTCTGAACATCTTTACTGTTCTTCTGAAAACCGTATAACAAGCATTTGCTTTCACGCAGCTGCTTGTTATACACTTTAGTCTGCGGTGGTAAAGAAACACTGTTGTGAAGCTGACAGTGTTAACAAGCTGGTAATGTAAGTGTTTGCTGTTGTTCTACTTTCTTTTTCCAGACAGGTAAAATCTCCTCTGGTAAAACAAAGGGGGGCTCTGTTTAAAATGTATAAAGGAAGCCATCAGTTCAGTTGTGTTTGAGGCTGCGCAGTGGTATAGGTGGTGACGGAGGGGGAATAGGGGTAGCTGAAAATGTTTATGGAGATCCTGCGCCTCTCTGGGAGCCTAATCGAATCCTGTGGCTGGAGTGTGAGCCCATTGTGGCAGGGTAAAGGATTACACTGGTAAACTGGTAAAACGGGGGGGGGGGGGAGAAGCCCAAACACCCTCTACCGCCTATGGAGAGGCAACAAACCAGCGAACAATGAGAGGCAAGCGCGTACTGCCAGCTGACTCATTTCATCAACGGAAAAAAAAAAGAAAAAGAGAGCGAGTCAGAGGCAGAAAAAAGTAGCGAGAGGAGAGAAAGAAGATAGAGGAAATAGATTAGGGAGTTCATATGCTCACGGATGCAGAGTGAAGGACGGAGAAAGGAGGGGAGAGGAGGAGAAGAGGAGGCTGGATGGGTGACAGTTTCAGCAGTATAAGGTAATATGGGCAAATGATGTCTGTCTGCATCCTGAGTGACAGTTTACAATCTCTGAGGCAGCAGGCAGGCACAGCAGGTTGGCTCTCTGGCTCCATACAATCCCTCATTTCCCAACCTATTTTTTTTTCTCTCACCATTGGCTGTCGTCTGTTTCCAGCCATAGCTAATCTTCCTTATGCTTCCACCATAACAATCACACCTCGCCAGCATTTTAATATCTGTATCTCCATCACGGTTCACAGTTGATTGTCTATTTTTTTAACCATCATGTTGAATGCGCTCATGGTGAATACAGAGCCTAGCACCTAATGATTTTAGAAGTTAAATAGAGTAATATCCTTTCTATTTTTCCATTTTCTATACAGAGCTGCTTGTATTTTTAATGACAAATGTGTCTCTCTGTGTTCGGCCTTTCATTCATCACAAAACTGCGTGTAAGTGTTTTCAAATATGTCTTTAAAGCACATTTTACTTTCTCTCATGCTAAACCGCTGGATGAATTTTGGGCTGATGTTTCCGAGCTTCAGCTTATCTATTCCGCGGCGGGTTTATTGCAGTCGCTTCTAATTTCTGAATTGAGGAAAATCCCTGTCAACATCTGATGAGCGCGATGGCCTCTGCGTTTCCCACAGTCTTACAGACAACGCGCGGGTAAGGCGATATTCTCACCTCATCTTCTGCTCAAATGGAAACCACACTGAGCAAAATGCATCATCTGCATTCTGCAACCTGCGTCGCTGAAAGACTCCTCTCGTCTGCTACTCTCTCTTCATCTCTGTTCCTTCAAAGGCTGCTGAGGGTGTATTCAAACAGCAGGATACACACTCTGCTAACAAACCTCATTAAGGGCCCATACACACTGACTCAATGCTAACACTAGCTGTCACACATCCCCTCTCAATGCACACACTGGTGGCCACACTGACCACAACAAAGCATCTTTACAGAGCTAATTAGAAAGGTCCCCCTCTCTATTTGAAACTCATCTGAATAGGAGGGAACGTGGTAACAAAGAGGGGAGAAAGTGGTAGAGAAGGAGGGACAGGCAGGAGAAAGAATGAAAGAAAAACAATAGAGGCTGCTTACTAATACATTCAAAAACGTATCAGACGTGTCTTTCATAGAGTGGAATTTAAGCTGGGAGCTCAAGGAGGCAGGGGGAAATGATTTAGTGTGACACCACTCTATGTATCTCGGATGGTGGGGAACGGGGAGGGAACAGAGAGCTGCACCGATTTGATTGGTGTGCCAGTATCTAGAGAGAGATAGAGGGAATGGATGGGTGTGACACCAGCTTCACAGGGAAGGCGGTAAAAGAGCAGCTGCTGACATGGACGACATTTAACAAACCTGCAGCTTCTAAATGTGAACGATTGATTAAACAACCTGGGATGAACAAAACCATAAATACTGAATCATTCTGTTCTTTATAAAATCGATGAATGATCTGTATTCTCTGTCCTAAATTTTATTGTCACCCTGGCCACCCCCTGTTTGAACTGTTGCCTTCAGGCAGACGTACAGACTATATAAAGCAAGGACAAACAGACTCAAGCACCGTTTTTACCCAACTGCAATAATGCTGATGAATATAATGCACAAAGTCTGTAGCTGGACCGAGGCAATGACTGACGTATGTGTGAGTTTTTAGGTGTATTTTTTCTTACTTATTATTGTTTTAGTAATTTTAGCAATTTATTGTTAGTATTATTTTGACTTTTTATGAATGCTGCACTGACTAGAGAGCACCTTAAATTTTCATTGTACATGTGACAATGACATTAAAGATCTATTCTTCTGTTCTATTCTTATTGTCCTCTTTTTAGGAAAAAAGAGGGTCACGCTGTTCAGCTCCAAAACATTCATGCAGTTGCTATATCTTCCTCCAAGCCTCCTCCATTTCATGTTTCAATTTTCTTTTGTGTGTCCCTGTAGCAGGCTCAGTGTGTGTGTGTGTGTGTGTGTGTGTGTGTGAGAGAGAGAGAGAGAGAGAGAGGGAGTGTGGACACAGACAATGCCAAGTTGACAGTTTGGGTCTCAGATCAAGCACAAGGCCAAGTTTGTCTCTGCAGACTGACTGCATGGACACATCAACAACTACTGCACATCTCTACAAAACACCTCTTTGCATTACAGCATGAACATTAAAATAAACTGGATACTTGACTACAAACTGTAGTAGCTCATAATAAAATATTTAATTTAGTACAATAAAATACTGTCTAAATATTGTACATAGAGGGATTAAAGAAGCCAATATGTTATTTAAGAAAAAAGGGGAAAAGACTTCAATTCACAACAGAATTTTAAGTTCAAGTTGAAGTTATGACCTAATTGTTGTCCCATCGAGCCCAGTGGCCCCTGATTGGACTGCAAAGCATTCTGGGAGAATAGCAGGTGTCTCCGTGTCACAGAGTTTCCCAGACAGCTTGTTAATTTGCAGAAGTTTTACACACACATCTCTCCCTCTGTGTGTGTGTATGTATGCGTGTATATATTAGGGATGGGACTTGACCCTAGCGAGCTGCGGCAGTGTTTCGTGTCTTGCTGGGCGTGGGAAAAAGACGGGACCCCTTTTCACAGCTGCCTCGGCTGAGGCCTGGACTGTTGGGGGGCTCTGTACCCCCACCACACACACACCCGTTCCCCCTTATGCAGCCCCTCCTGCCTCCTTCTATCCCATTCAGGCTCCGGCCTACTGGCTTTCAAAAGCGGGACCCCCTTCTCAGCCGTTCATAAATACATCTCATTATTCAGGAACTAGTTTGCATAAGGATTCCAAAGAGATCTTCACTCTGTTCGTGAGGCCTGAAGCCCCTCAGCCTTTTGGACCGCACAAGTGCAAATTTCGACTTCGTAATCTCCCTGTGTTAATATTTGTTTTAAAACGGTGTGCGCACACTTTCAGAAGTATTTCGTGGATATTTCAACAATCTCTATATTTCCGTTGGTGAAGCTTGTTGTGCAAATTTCACGTTTGTTCTATGGAAATGCGTCAGAGAAGCCAAAGAAACTAAATCAAGAGAAAAGACAGTTTAGCATGACTATTAGTGAGTCTGTATTCCATCTGCCACAGGCTATTGTACAGTACCCCCCCACACCACACACACCCTTCAACCCCTCTACACCCCCACTCCACACCAGTTCACTGCAATGCATTACTGCAGAGATTTATCTCCTATCAGCCTGTATAATACTGAGGTTATAATTTACATCCACTTTAGAAAACAGCAGCACAGGCCGGTCCTTGCATATGCTAATATAAAGCTTGGGAAAATCTGGGCGACTCAAAGAACTCTGTAGTAAATTTGAATAACTGAGCTTTCTATTGAGCTTCAGGGCTGTGGAGCCATGAAGATTTGACCTTGCTAACAATATGTACTTATTGTTTAATTCCTAAAGCTCAACTATTTTAGGAGGAATTGGAGGGAACATATTGTCCACCTTAAAACTGGGAACGTTTCTCTTTCTATCTGTCTGAAATAACCTCAGCATCCGCATTTAAAAGAGAATTTTAAAATTAAATGTTAGGATGAAACTACAACGCGCTTCTCACTGAAATCACTGACATTAGGCCTCCTTGGAAATTTGCTTCACCTTTCAGGCATTTCTGACTTAATGCTGCCACTGCTGCGTTACGCATGCCAACCCACACTTAGTCCACAATAATCAGGAAACCTCGGAGCAGGGAAGGCAGGCTTGTCTAGGTAGTTGGGGCGAAAAAGACAGAGCCGCCCAAACGCTCTCTTTCCACACGAGCAGGTCCAAACCTCTGGTGAGCCCTACGCCTGCGCTCTGCTAACGGGATAAAGAACCGCAGCAAAGATTACACGGCCACCTCCCCTGCACCTACCACACACACTCTACCTGACAAATAGGACTATAGTGAGTAAAGGGATAAAATTCTCAATGTATGAGAAGGAGAAAGGTAGGTGTGTTTGTGTGTGTGTGTGTGTGTGGGGGGGGGGGGTACAGAATAAAAATGTTGCTACTTTAAAAGAGGAAGAAATGCCACAATTCAACACGGTGCTCGTACTTCACACTTAATTCACTCTGTTTACACTCCGTCTGCACCTGTAGGCTACAGCCCTCAGCTTCACACTGTCTGTATAGTATGTATGTAATATACAACTGACATTTACACTGTGAGCAAATAAAAGCGAGGAAGATGTCTCTCGTTTGAATCAGATGACGGGAATGTGTGTGATGTAGAGAAAATATTATTCATTAGAAGTAGATTCCAGATTGAAAACATTCCTAATGACAAACACAAAATCTGCAGCATTTCACATTTCAGTCTTTCTCTCTGTCGCTGCTCTTCACACCCCCACACACATAACAAACAATATATGGACAAAAACTATGCACCAGCATTGTTGTGCCAGAACACCACACAAAAAAATCTTCAAACCCCCAGCGTCTCAAAGTTTGACCTGAGCTTCTCCTAACTCCATGGCTTTTTGTTATACCCTAAATATATTATGCAGAATGAGAAAACACATTGGGCTCTTGGTAACATCACACTAAAGTGAACCACATCCGTGTTTATTATGTGTTCTTGGTTTAAATATTTACCTGCGGGGTGTCCTTCCTCTCCCTGTCTGGTGGACATTTGTCTTCACTGTGAGTTAATGTGAACTTCAGTGCTGAAGTTGGGGGCATTTTCCTTCAAAGACAAAAGAAAAGACAATCAGCCGCAGCTCTAATCTTTAACAAACACCAACATTTGGGAACAAGTAAGTGCCTAGCAAAGCAACGCAGAGGGGGTAAACGTAAGGCAGAAGGCAGAATAAGTGTGTGTTGACCTTGCCGCTAACAGCAGTCTGCTAAACGGGTCATACTGTCTGTTTTCTTTCATGCACTTCTCATTATTTTGATTCTTTGCAGGGTTAAATCTATTTTATGTTGTGTGTAAAGTAAATCATGTTTAAAAAACTGTTTGTGCAGAGTCACAAATATAAATTGTCTTAGAAAGGCCAAGCCAAAAACTATGTTCTTCATCGGGACAACATCGCAGTTGCTAAGCTACTAAAATACAACGCTGCACATAAAATGTTGTATAAAAATACATATAAAAGTATAAAAGTACGAGCCCAGGTTCTCTAAATGATCACCGTGATCTATGCAAACCCAATACAAAGACAGAGGTTGCTCAACCCCATAATACTTTAATCCCCACTTTTCTTTGCATCACAACAAGAGGCACAACATGGAGGTCAAATCAGTCGCGCAACCAGCTCTCATATGCAAACGGCAACGACATGCGAGCACAGAACCACGCGGCCGTACGCCATCCAGGCGCTCTTGTTTAACGGCGCACATCAAATGTTGTCAGTCATGGTCTAAATAGAGCATGCTGGGACTTCAGGGATATTCAGTCATCTCCAGGCCTTGCTGATTCTGCTCTAAGAATAGATCAAACTCTGAGCCCATGTCCTATTTTGCTCTTATCTAGCAGCCAAACATGAAAAATAATCCACCCAGCGAAATACAAATTTGAGCGCGTCTGCCATGTCTAACTTGGGGAGGCATGTTGGAAATGGTCTGGAGATGTTCATGTAAAACCCGGTCTCTTTCACTTTAAGTGACTGATGCAGTCTGATGTTGATGTGTTATCCCCTGCAGGTTCTGCTTGGCTAGCAAAGAAACAAACCCACCCCGTGACACTCGATTGATGGCAAAAACACACGGTGTCTGTGGTGTTGTCAGGCATGTTAGCACAGTCTCACTTTGTCTCCATCTGCCACTGAGGCTTTGTGATATACACATGCATCCAATTATATAGCAGCCTCCTACTGTCAGGTTAATTCCAGCCAGGTGACATCACTCAGCCTGCACTAAAAGGAAGGACTCCGAGTCTGTACTTGCATTGGATGCAGCGAAATTAACTCAAGCTGTGGAACGGACATAATTTAACACTATACCAACTCACAGGGCTACAAAAGCCCATAACCGACATGTGAGATCTCATAAAGCGATGTGCTGCTGCTGCCAACACCGTCACGTGAGTCGCGGCTCGACCAATCGCAGGAATCCTTTAACTATTTCTGTCTCACCCCTCCAGATATTACTGTTATAACACCCACACAGTTATGACAACTACACAGAGCGTGCGCTTTGGCTGTTTAGTGTGTTTTTCCACATGCATCGCTCCTTTATGTCATAAAGTTCCCCGCCGGTTCTTCAGTGATTCCCAGCAGGCCCTAGCACCACCGCGATGCCCAATCTGAGCCCTATAAGATACTCGCCCCTCGGTGATACCAATCCACGGGAGGTAAACAACCGACACGAAACCCAGCGACCCCCCCCCGCCCCACACACACACACACTCAAGACCAAGCCCCACTTCTCTTCATCGGCGGCGGCAGCGGCGTTTCTCCTTCAGCATCAGCGCCTCCTGCCTCCTCTTGCTGCTGCTGATGCTGCTGCCCGCCCCGGCATCATCTCCTCCTCCATGCCGAGCGCGAAGGACCCCTGCTCCGAAGTGCTGGGCGTCAGTTCGTACTTTCGGTTCTCTAGCTTTATGAAATTAAGACTCATACAGCTAGATAACCAAAGACACAAACTAACCCGTCGTCTCTTAAAGGGGCCGCCTCTCTGGAGGAACCAGAGGGGATAGAGAGGGAGTCTGCCTGTGGTCACATTGCACTGAAAGCCCCTTCACACACACGTGCGCGCGCGCGCACACACACACACACACACACACACACCACACACCGAGAAAGGCAGAGATGGAGAGAGAGCAGTGACAAAGCTGCTCGGCATAATAAAGCTCCTATATTTAGTCTATGTATATATTCATGTTTGAAAACGAAGACACGCAAGTTGTAATTGTTTCCACTACCCCAGCACACACACACACACACACACACACACACTGTGACAGGCCCAGTATCACTACATCAGTTTAATTGTGCTTCAGTGGCATGACCATAATTAAGCGCAAAAAAAAAAAAAAAAAAATCACCACCAATATTTCGTTGCGAAAGCTTCACAAGCCTGTGTAACTATGTCAAGTTCATATAGGCTATAAAGGCCTAAGTGTAGTTTTTAGAAGTCGTTGTTCTGCTGCCAGTAAAAGCCATTATTCTACAGCACCAGGCCTAACACAGACAAAGTTACCACTGCATCACTCAGCCATCGGTTGTCTCTGATTTAGTGTCATAGGCACAATTTACATTTTAAGGAAACACAAGATAATCCGTGGATGGAAGCGTGAGAAGAGACACAACAGCTCGTCTGCATGGGATAAAACCTATTCCCACATGAGTCCTGGCAGCCACATACAGCCAACATCCCACTTACTTGCACGTCAGGCTAACTCCGCTCCACTACCGTCAATATCCTCCAACGATTTCAAATCCGCCTCGGATTAATGTGCCTGGACCAGCGTCTGGTCTGCTCGCATCCAGAGAAAGAAGGCGGCGTGAAATACCCGAGATTATATAGAGGCTGCCGCGCGTCCGCTGTGTCTGCGGAGCCCGACAGAGGCAGCGCGGTGTCCTCCCCCTCACACACACGAGCTGCGACTGACAAGCGCACCGAGTCCTCACCGTGAGCAGAGGGGGTAAACTCCGCCTCGGAGAGGGAGAGAGGGGGGGAGAGAGAGAGGGAGAGAGAGAGAGAGGGAGAGAGAGAGGGAGAGAGAGAGGGAGAGGCAGGGAGAATTTCAGCATTGAAGGTGTGTGTCACTCAGAAGCTGACTCCCCCAATTATGCTCATTAGTCAGGCGCAAAAATATTTCTAAAAGCGAGCGGAGGCTGACGCAAGTGCAGCCAGGTTATAGGATCCACCCCGAGCTGCATTTTAGGATAAGTCGACTTTTTCTTATTCAGGACTCCACTGTCACACTGACAGGAGCCTCTTCTTTCCTACTATCAGCTCCGTATTTCTGTTCAGAGACACAGAGCTCAAACGTTACCACCGTCCGTTTTAAACAGACCACATCATGCTTGGAGCTGAAATGTGGCAATTTAAAATAATTCGCCATTAAACAGAGAACGGCAGACAAGAACCCACTGAGGATTTGCGGCTTACTCCGTCCTGTTGTGCGTGTGAAGTAAATGTGTGATTAAATACGTTTTTGGGAACAGTAGAGAAAAAAATACATTTAATTTGACTCATCGCGTTACTTTATAACCATATTATAGATCATAGAACATACTTTTGTTTTTTCAAATAAACTATTTGAAATTGCCTTGGTTTTTAGTTTACTATAAAACTGTCTCTACAGGCACCGAGCTGAGGAATTCGGCGTGTCTGTCCCCGCTGTATAAAGGCCAACACCCAGCCAAGTCCTGATGGCATTTCAAGTCTTATCTAATGTGATATTATGATATGAGTGATATCTGGGCTCAGGAGATGAGATGGTGACGACGATAACACATCGCTTGATAAAACAGGCCACAGGCAGACACAAGTAGGGAATTAAAGTTCGCTATCTCCCAAAGTTTGAAAGGATATTTAAAAAGGTGCTGGCCTCGGTGTGTGTGTGTGTGTGTGTGTGAGAGAGAGAGCAGCTACAGTCCCTGTTTCCAAACGAAGCTTGCATCAGATAGCAGTTACATATCTGATTATTGCGCATGGGCAATCTGTTTGCCTGGTGGAGGTGCAGCTCTCCTGTCAGGCAGCACAGGCTCGGTCCTGCTGTGTGAATCTTCTTCTACTCTACATCATTTACAAGCAGATCTAATCAGCTGTGGCCTCTGCTGTTGTGATCCTGTAATTTTGCTCTCGCTGCGCGTTGGTATTGTCTCGGTTTGAAGAAAAGCGGGAAGCTTTGTAACATTAAAAAAACATATTGCAAAATTAACATGAAGGCGACGCTCTTTTTCATTGGATGCATAGGGTTTATTGCTTCTGGGCATGCGCGACCAAGACACTGGCGTACACGTGCATCCTTATACAGCATTTGTTTGCACACTGCAATGATGAAGCAATATTAGCCAGTTATATAGATATGCAGGGGTTATGTCGCCCTTACTTCGTTTCTATTAATAAAATTAAATCTTTGTGTCAAAGCAGCTACAGTGAGGTAATTTTCAGTTTTATGAAGCTACTGTATTGTTTATTCCTGTAGTTTGTGTGTGTGTGTGTGTGTGTGTGTGTGTCGTCAGATGAATTTTCCCACAACCAAGTAACAAGGAAAATGTCCCCCCACCCCACACCCCCCATCTCTCCACAACCCTCATTCTCATCCCCTCACCAAAACGAAGGCGAGAGAAAAGTCAAAATCAAGTTCAACAACGTTCCAGAAAGAAATTTACATGACAATCGGGGCTGGGGGACAACGGAGTCTGGCGTCAGCCCCGCTACACTTTCCCAGGCTTACAACAATATCTCCCTGCTGAACTCTGCACTGCAGCGCTGCCTGGGGCCTCCTCCTCTGTCTCCTCCTCCTCTACTACATGAATACGTCTCACATGAGCACATGGCCTCATTAAATATTCTGGAGTTTGCATTAACTTTAATTCAGACTTACTTTTTCTCTTGCATGATAATAAAATATAGAACAAGATCATCATGCTGCGTTAGACTGTTCTGTAAATCCTCAACGCTCCAGAGGCCTCGCACGCATATCACACTTTAGTATGTTATTATGTTATTGTAACATTTCGGTTACAATATCTGACTTGACATTAGTTGCATTTTACCAGTAAAAATGGCGAGAAAACGCAAATGAAAAACGCCATTTGGGCTGATGTAAACTTTTGGCTTTTCCTAAATTCACTGGTCAGAATATAGTCACTGTTAAAACGCGCTAATTAATGTGCATCGTGTAAACACACGCGTGAAAACATTAAAAATCACTCACAGTTTCCAGAAGTCAAAGTAATTAGTTCTATAATCCGCTGGATTAAAAAAAAGCCTTTCTTGTCAGAAAGACTCGATATTTGTAGAGAGAGACACAGAGACAACTACCTTGGTTCCTGCGTGGCAAAGGTTCTTCCAAGCGCCATTTTCTTCAGACGCTTAATTCATTTTAGTTGCTGCGTTAGCCGACGTGTGCCCATGTAGAAATCCGCTGTTACCGGATGAAGCGGCTCAGCCAGGAGTGCGAGAGCTGCGGCAACAGACCACGACAGAGACGAATGGATGGAGGAGGAGGACGAGGACGAGGAAGGAGGGAGAGGAGGGAATACAGTCGGCTCGGGGCCTATCAGATTTGTCAGACGGGCCCTATAATATTTGGGTGGAATAAACGGGAGCTCGCTGCTGGTTTTAATGGTGAAATACAGGCCAGCTTCAGCAACACAACCCTGCTGTTAGCTCCAGCATGTGCTGGTGCGTAAAGCCTGCGGATCCATCTCAGAACCACGCAGTTGAAGCCTGACTCACATTACAAGCACAATTCTGCTAAAGCTAAACCCGCCTGTTACACCACTGTTAGTGGAGCATTTAGTTTAGTCAAAGCGATTTTAAAGCACTGAAGAGTAAAGCGACTGGCTGAGCTACATGTTTTATTTTCTGTCCCCACATTCAAACGCAGGGAATTTATCACAAACACAAGGCCGACTGCTTCATTATAAACTAGGCTGTTATAAAGGACTATACATGCGATACATTATAAAACATCCATCCATGAATGCACCCCGTGATGTACGTAGCTATCTTATAACAATGCATACGGGACGTGAAGCTGCCTGTTTGTTTTGAAGAGGACAAATACATGCAGCTGGTATTTGTGGTTCCTTCCCACTTGCAGATGGAACAAATGTTTCAAGATCAGGATAAAAAATAATAACGACTTAGATCTTATGCTGCAAGCATCGTTTTTAAAAGCTACACGTGTAAAGTGGACAAACACAGAGTACAGTAAAATGCGGCGACAGGGGGAAACAGCGCCACCCCTCGGCAAGAAGGAGACAATTCACCTCGTGGTGCAGCAACGCGTTTTGTTTTGGATTATATTCCATTAAGCGTGTTTATTGCACAGCCTTGGTACAAATTGATAAAGAGAAAAATAGTGAGAAACCCTAAACGTGTTATGGTCCAGAAAATAAACCCATCTACATTTAAATACCAACGCACATCATAATATGTATATAATATCATTTTCCTCATGGAATAAAAAAAGCCTCGTGCTAATTGTGAATAGAAACGTTTCCTATTGGAAAGTTTGGACGAATATGAAAACAGCTGTGCGGATATTATAAAACTTTAAACAGCTGTGTTCTGGAAATGCAGTAAGATTGTAATAGGTAACATAAAACACGCCTCTGCAATGTTTGGACAGAAACTGGTTATTGAACATTTAACTGTAAAAGTTGAACTCTAGACTATAAAATGTATGATTATTATTATTATTATTATTACTGATGAAGTCTATGATAAATGTGATTCAATTTACACTACAGCTCTCATCTTTCTTGTCAACAGCTCTTATATTCAGTTTAAAACGTAGCATGCCTTAAGGCTTATATGTTACATTTTACATTGTTTTGGTTAATCTTCTTTAAAAATATGAATTTCGCAATGACACAAATTCTTCATTTCAATCTTACATTTTGACTTTGACTTCATTCACCTAATATTGTAAATGAAAGGTTATTCAATACGCTGTGTTTAAAGTAATAATTGAAACTTTTTGAACTTTTTGATTTCTTATACAACATTTGACTGTTACATTTGGTTTTGCACTTGTATTACATCAAACACTTATTTAATTAATGTGTTAATTATGTTTCATTTGTGCTTTATTTGGTGCCTTACTGTATGCTTACATCTAATAATAGAAGAGAAAAAAAATCTCACACAGTGCAAAACCTATTAATTACAGGGAGAATTAATAAAATATTAGAGGGTGTGTCATCACTTGTTCATGTAGATTAAATTTTATAAAAACGCTTTAATATAATAATCAAATATGATGTTGTTTCTTCAAAACACAATTTCTTTAATTAAGACAATTTAATTGACTGAGTATGAACCAAATTGTCCTTTTCTTTGTATTCATAGTTATCTTTAACAGCATCTTTAACATGTCTTTTTTTGAGTTAATATTTCTCAGACGTGTAAGAGTCACAGGCCTCACATAGAAGGAATTTACTGTAAGTTAAACTCAAGACAGACACCACACACACCATCAGGCTGAAGTTTGGCCTGTACAGAAAATGGTGACGTGAATTCACTGAAAAATTACACTTATCACTTAATATTAAAAATGTATATTATCAGAGAGAAATCTCTGATAATATTCAGTTTGGTTATTATGGTTATTGTTTTTGTATTATTAGTCATTTGGGACATTCATTACAGTAAAACAAACCACCAGGTAACATACAACTTTTACAGTAGGATTTTCAAATCTTGTGACTGTAGCAGGTTATTAAGTTGGCAAATGACAATCCAAGAAAATGAAAAATAAAACATCTTTTCAAAACGAATTTACCTCTGAAATATGAATTTTAAATAGAATGGTGGTCGATACATTTAAATAAATATATTTTTCATTAGTTCCACGTTTACAATACAAATTTCAGCTAAAAGAAATAACATAGATGCTGCTCATTTTCTGTGCGTGTTAATTAAAGTTGCTGTGCCACAGAACACTCAGACAGAAACACTTTACTCTCATGTACCAATGTTTTCAATCTTTCAGCCCATGAGCCAATACTGAGAGCAAGATTCTCATATCACATAGAGACAATCAGAATTTATAAAAAGTTATATAAAGAAAGTAATTCTAAAAAAGGCTTATTTCTATGAATGCCACCAGAAAACTTTACAAAGGTAAAGATGAGAACGACCGGGCTGTGTGCAAATGTAGAATAAGTGTAGATTTAGTAAAAGTAGTCAAAGTGTCTGCATTCAGACTGGACTCACCGCAGCAGGCTCACGCAGAGACCTGTTAATTCCTCCTCTGCCTGGCGTGAAAGAGAGACAGCAGCCCGAGCCCCCGTCCCTTAATTTGAAGCAGGCTGGGTTTTATGATAATCAGAGCTGACACCGACCTGTGCGCCATGAATAGAGCAGGGCGCCCTCGAGCCTTAGTTCCCACGAGCCGCATTCCTACGGTCAAGTTCAAGCTCAAAGCGCGAGCCACCATTATCATGGGAGGCGTGTTGCGTGGCTAATTGCAGAAAAGGCGCGCGCTCCCCGCCGTGGGAGAGTTTGTTACCTTTTATTCATAAGCAGATAGATAGATAGACAGATAGAAATAAAACAACAAATATATAAATAAACACTTCTACATTTTTTCTTTATTCTCTGCCCTGAAACTTTTTTAAAAGCTTCATTTCTTAGTCGTTTAATTGGTTTAGTATTATTTGCTGCTGTGAACTCAGTGGTTTCCTATTTACACATTTTCCTCTTAATGTTGACTCAGCAGTTTCCTGTAGGCTACAAACTGATCACCATTGTTTTTAAATACACCTCTTTATGTGTTAGTAGATGAGAGACACAGTTTCTTTTATCTACATTTGTGTAAACTGAGGAAGCAGGAAATTGTTAATCTGGACAGTAAATAACTGTTTGTAAGAACACTTGTGTCAAACTTCACTGTATTACGTTCAATTCAATTCAATTCAACTTTATTTATATAGCGCCAATTCACAACATCAGGTATCTCAAGGCACTTTACAAGTAAGGTTTAAGACCTTACACAACTAAACCCAACAAATCCCATAGAGCAAGCTTTTAATTGTAGTCAATCGATAAACATCTATGGTCACACTTTGAAAACCTCCAGTTATAAAAACAATAATAATGACAGGGAGTCGTAAACATTTCACTTTATGTTTCTGGAATATGTTTAATTTTATACACGTTTATATGTTTTACTACTCAGTTTTACTGTGTTTTTGTTTATGTGAGAGAACAATTCTGCTGAAGTTTTAAAGGTTTTTTTAAAGGTAAAAAAAAAAAAAATCTGAATTAAGGATTTATTAATACATGGATCAATGAATCAGTTGGTACTGAGTGACTCTCACAGTGTTATTTCATTTTCTAAAACTGTTATGACATCATTGACTTAATGCTCCCACCCTGTTTCTTTCATTTAAGCTTCATTCATGAACAATTTATAGAGAATAGTCTGAGATGATCTGCACATATGCTTGACTAAACCAAACTGTTTATTTACTGTTATTTATTTATTTTCAGAATCCTCCTTTCAAAAAATTATATCTGTACAAACGTTGAATGTATTCATTATTTCTACTCATTTATGTAGCGCTCATATAAACGTGTAAATCATGAAACCACCAACGCCAGGTGTGCGTACACATGGCCTCTGAGTTTGATCGTTTACGAAGCAGAAGATTCCCACATGCATAACATGTGGGGGTGTGTGAGTGTGTGTGTCTAGCCATAGTATAATTGCCCGGCTCCCTCCCAGACAGCCTTGTCCCACCTCCCCATGTTGCTGCATTAGAGCTCCCATAAAACAGTGTCTGGCTTGCTGATCCCACGACCTCTGTGGGGAATAACTCCCTCGCTCATGATTTGGATGGTATGACTGTCTGTGATCACGAAGTAGAGTCTTAGATATCAGGAAGTTATTGCAGTTGTTCACCTTATGACATAACGTTTTGAAATGGACTCACATTGTGTCACATTGTGAGCTGTACTTTCTGCTGTACTCCCTTTACCACAGTCTGGTACATTACTGAGACTTTCTTCGATTTAATAATGCAAAGAAAAATATTCATGTTTACAAGTGAAAATGACTGTGATCAACAGAAAACACAAAAACAATGTCTGACCATCAATGTTTGACCCCGTGTGCGTCTACTCCATTGCTCTATATTTACAGGCCCATATACTTGTCCTCTAGCCCCTTTTTACAGACCTCTTCAGTTTGGTGCTAAAGGCTCAACAACCTCATAAAGATGTTACCTTCACAACTCACCGTGGTCCTGCAGAGAAACAGAGTTATCAGTGTGAAGGGATACATCTTATTATGTAATGACCGCAGAGAGGGCTGGCCAGGTCAGAGGTGAGCTCAACCCCTGACCCCCCTGAGCTGCAGAGTGTGCCGGTGACCACTGGGCCGTTGATGAACTCGTCAGCTCACGGACAGTGCATTGGGTGACCTTTGGTGTCACTCGCTGGACAGCAGACGAATGTGTCTTTAGCCCGATCAGCCCTGATCAGCTGACCTGTGGAGGCAGGAAATCACAGCACTGATGTTATTTCAGATGTTGGGAATCAAAACGGGATCATAAAGCACAAAAAGCAATAACTCATGGAGTTCACACATTCAAGATTCATGCCCACTAGATAAACATAAAACTAACACACTAATAAACTTTATAAAATAATGCAATGTTCATAAATACATGGCAGTATATTAAACCCAAGTTAGAACAGGTGTAAAAACACTGAATAAAGTCCTGATAACACATAATAACCTTATCTTTATATTTACACATCAACAAAATCCTGTAGATATCAAACAATGACACACTTGCTATTGCTATTTTATTATAAAACTGTAAATGGGCAATATGTCGTTAGGCAGAAGGATGTTTCTTTCACAGCGTTCAGCTGCATCCTTCATATGATGATGGAGCTTGTTTAGTTGTCACACACAGAGAAGACACAGATTTAAAATGGTCCTGTAGTGTCAGTCGTTCATGATCTGTCCAAGAACTCAGTCTTTTTATCTAGTCACTCTGCATCTGCAGTGTTTTTTAAAGCATGAATAACTTCTGTTGCTAATAATGGCTAGAAACATACATCACCGTGCATTTTTGAACAATAATGCCTCTTGTAAAAAGCTGAAATGATTAATGTGAAGACGTCTAATAAGTATTTACAAGGTCTGGTTGTTTCAGTACTTAGGGAGATTGTCTTTGGGTTGGGAGACATCCTCAGCCAACCATGGAAGCCAGACATCCAGCCAGGCAGTGAGAGCACTGGTATGATTTAAAATAACGAAATAAAAGCATTCTGACGTTATTGCTCGCATGTGAACTGCAGTGAAGACAAATAACCCGCGTTTAACGTGGGGCAGGCTGAATGATGCTAAGTGTCATGAATTTCAGAACAAAGTCGATCGTGAGGTAAAAATCCTCTTAACGTTTGCTCACGATGGTCAGTTTCAAGCATTTGGATTTGGTGAGACGCTGGTGGGCAGACATTACCCACCCCCAGGCCAGCACATGCACTGCAGGGCAGTCATTTTTCACCCAGCCCTATGGACCTCTGACAGGTCTGGGAGAGGGTCTCCCTCCATGCAAGGCAGACTGGCAGGACTGACAGCTCTGTATAGCCACGTTAATTATGGGCATCTGCTTGGACGCCCCAGTCTGGGGGCCCTTCAAGGTCCCTGGCTGTTGCCATAGGGATGGTGAAGAACCATTTTGGGAGGCAGACAGAGACCCTGTTATTCTCCTGAGGATTGGCCAGACATGACCCCCCATGACTCGCCCCTTTTGATTTGGGTGGGAAACAGCGAGCAGCCAGGAGAAAGACAGATCATTTCACGTTCTTTCTGTGGACTGTGGCAGCAGATCCTGCTAGACCGGCGAAACATTCAGCAAGCAAAACGCGTCTGGTGCAGGAATACTGACACTGAGTCCCACATGCATAGGACAGTCTTATTTTTAGTTTACACACACACACACACACACACACACACACACACACACCCACACACACACACACACACACGACTGCTTCATTCCCACTTTGCATACATTAGCCAGTGTCTGTGCTCTGAAATGCATTGGTGTGTTTTCCCACACTTCCCTATTTGATGTCTCTTTTGTCACTGTGAATAATAGAAGACTGATGAAATGGGGGGTGGACAGCAGCTCCATCCCACAGTAGGATGCAGCTAGAGAGGCAGTGGGTGACCCCTGTTGGACAAGACGCGAACAGTAGAGAAAATGCTTATTTTCTACATAAGACGTGTCTGGATTAGGTTGATGTGGAATAAAATGCAGTGGTTTTGTTTACACAAGGTGACAACACTGAGGTTTCTGTAGTTAGCCTGTGTTTACACTGATGATGTTTATTTTAATATAGATTATGAAGGAAGATGAACATTTCTTTGGGGCCTTGACTCACATGTCTACTTGTCACTAGTCTTTACTGATAAGTCTATAATATAGACTAATGCTTGGCTCTTCTTTCCTGACCAGTCTGTTTAGGAAGCAGCAGTAGTTAACATGTGCCCTGCACTGAAAACTATTTGGATTTTGATCCTTTCAGCCTTTTTATGGTATATGGGAAATTGACATATTCTTTGCAGAAGTGTATAAATGTAACACTATAAAACTACCAAACTGAATTGACTGAAGGAAAAGTGTTCATATCTTTTTTAGTATTGGCACAATTGAATCAATTCAGAACAAAGAATATGTCAACTGACCAGGTTGGGTACGTGGACTTGAAATGCTAGTAAAAAAAAGAAGCATAACATAAACGTATAAGACAAGGAGGCAATAAGATCGAACGTTCTGGTACATTCTGGCACTGGTGAGGACAATAACATCAAAAGACCTGGAAGACCATGGACAACAACAATAACGAGACGACGTCATGAATTTGAAATTAGAGGCAACAAGATGCTACATACAAGAAAAGACCAAATCAACCAATGGGAAAGGAAAGAAAACATGCAGACAAACAAACAAACAAACAAGCAGCAGCCGAAGGAAACTGTGGTGATTTTATTGGACATACTTTGCTTTAATCAACTGCAATCGTTACATGGTGAATATATTTAAACCATACGTCTGAAGGGTGAGTCATATCTGTGATACCGATAGCTGCCGCTAGATGGCGATAGAGCACCACTATCTGAGCTGGAAAGTCATCCTGGGCTCTTTGTTGCTTTTACGTTAGTTCATGTTTCAGTATCAAATAGTTGTAAACACTTTTTTCTCTTTTTTTAAGAGTGAAAGGACAAAGGAGAGCTTTTACAGGTCCTGGCAGGCTTTCATTCCAGAAAGTTCACGTTTTTTTTCACACCCTGCATTTTATTCGGTCTCTCCAGTGTCACCAAGAAACCTCCTTTGTCATGGGTGGTACAAAGTTTGAGAGGCCTTGTTCGTGACGTTCTGTCTGCCAGACCAGTCAAACTCAGCCTGAGCTGTAATTCACTGGAGCACTGACGACAAGTAGCAGCAACTTGCTGCCCTTCAAGAAACTTCCCCCAAACATTTATTAGCCCTGAAGTGACAGCAGGGAGCAAGCGAAAGAGCTGTGAATGCAGCTGCACTGCAGTGATGAGACCATTAGTGGCACAGTGCTGTGAAGAGAGGGGACGATGGGCCAAATAGGGCAAAAGGAGGCGACCTGGTATCAGAACTCAGTGAATGTCACGGATCAGCACTCCTGAGGCTGCTGTGGTTTCAATTAGACTGACCTCTTTACCCAGGAGGTTAAAAGCCAGGCCCTGTCATCAGTGGGATTGTTGCTAGCTGGCCACGTGTGCGTGTACCGCACATGCATGTATGAATGTGCATGTGATTGTACAGGCTTTAAACCCAAACATGAATAAAATATGAGAGAGAATAAATCTGTATGCGCTGCTCCTCTGCTTTATGGTGCCTGAGCATCCAGTCAAGGACAAAACATTAGTGTGGAGCTCCGATGTTTCTGCTGCTGAAGGATTTACAGGCCTGTCTGCAGGATCCTAACAGCCGTCACCTTGCCAGACAGAAAGCAGCACAGACAGAGGAGAAAGACAAATGAAGGATGATCAGCCTGCAATGAATGACAATGACACGTAATGGTGGAGTCTTAGATTGATAGAAGCTTGATATACACTTGAATCGTTTGATAATTGCTTAATTTAGCACAAAGACTTGTGCTGTGAACGTCTGACCTATATCGCCGACGGAGTTTTGCGCACTAAGAAATATGTTGGATTCTCGCTGTGTTAATGCTCTGATAAGGCAAATGTGTTGTAATTAGGCAAAACAAACAGATGGACACTTTTATTAGATGTGGGTGTGTGTGAAGGAGACGCATGCACTGTTTTGAGAAAAGAGTTGAATTAAAATCAAACTACAATCTGCAACAAAAAGACTTTTAAAGCTTCTGTTTGAAGCCTTTTTGTTGTTGCGTTGCGTTTCATCACCTTAGTCCCCACTGCTAAACACCGTGAACTTGTCCTTTACATCAAAACTGGAACTCGGTATAGAATGCATTTCTGATTTTAGTGCGGGGAGGAGTGAGGTGAGGTGTTTACTCTGTACTGTGCTGGGGACGTCACTGGACAGCAAAGAGGGAAAGTGGAGCATGTTTTTAGCAACAAACAAGGCTGGAAAATGAACAGAAGAGTGGCTGATGATGATGAAACAGGGTTAAGATTAGAGTTAAGTAGGTTAAGGAGTGAGTCTGCACGTGTACTGATCGTTTAGGCAGCTTCCAGCGCCAGTGTCAGGGAGGAAGGGTGAGCCAATAAGACTGAAATGCACTTTATTATCAGGCCAACTAGGGCAAATCTCACCTGCAGCGATGAAGAAATGAAGAGCTCACATACTTGTTTAGCTCATTTAGCGTGTTGCAGTTTTCATCACAGAGTAGAGTCGTGCTCCTGCGTCGAGGTGGAGAGCAGATCAGATCAGAGTTGACCAGAATAGAATAAAGTCACAGCGAGACGGAGGTGTGTGGCCTGTAGACCTGATAGTATAACCCTGATGGTGTTTTCACAAGCTGCAGCTGCATGATGGGAAATGTAGTTCTGTAAGCTGTGCCGGCGGTTACCGGTGTCTTCTGGCAATGTAGAGAAAGGACAGAGTAGAGAAAGGTGTAGTGTGCCTGACCCACTTTTTAAGAGCAGTGCAAAAATCAATGAGTCCTTGTGAGCAGCCCAGACGGGACCGTTTTTAGAACAAGTGTAGTCTCAGGGTTTTTTTCCAGGAAGCCCAATAGCCTCCTATCAAACAAATATTAAACTCTTGTTAGTTGTGATGCTTTCTGTTTCAGTTTCATCCCACCACCTGACTGACGAACACTGTTTACAAAAAATTATTTTCTGTCACATCATCATTTGACCACTTTTGAATTCCTTTCTAAAGCCGTAACTATGTTTCTCTGCAGCTTTTCTTTGCTGTGAGTCAGTGTCTCCCATTGTCCTCCTTTAAAAAGCAGCTTCTCTTAAAGTGTCAGTACGTCTAAGTACGTTTGAACAGTCATGCAGCGTTAATGAACGCAAGAACCCTGCTGTCTGTGCGTGTGTGCGTTTCTGCATGTGCGTGCCATGGTGGTTCGTCCTGTTTTCATGGCTGTGTGGTTTTTATCTGCTGCTGTGTAGACAGCGACTGGATGAAAGCAGGAGGAGGAGAGAAACGATGGCTGAGTGTGACACAGACCACAGATGCTGCACAGGAGAGCTCATTAGACACACACACACACATTTATAGGGTTTTTATATCTAAACCCTAATCATGTGTGAGAAGCATCAGAACACACACACAGACGCACGCACACACATACAGATGCTCCTCCACACATGACCTGAATTTTAACAACCAAGGTAGATCCACGGCTTAATTGAGCATGTAAAGGTTTTTTTTTTTTTAGTGTGTTGTTGGGGGGTTGAAGGCATAAAGCTGTCATCCAGTCTGAATTAGAAGCCCTCAGCTGAACTGTAAGACAAGCACGAATGTGCCCACTAACATGCACAAGCAAACCAACTCTAAAATTAAACAATGCAAATCAAAGATCAAACATCCAAATAAAAGCTTTGCCAAATATAGGCTCACTCGGTCCCAAACGCCCGGAGTTCAAGCATTTCTGTTGAGAAGCATATCTTGATTCTTGAATTTGTTTCCTGTTTTGTTGTCTCCTCCTCTGAGCTTTCTGTTCCTTTGTCTCCGAGCGATCGCTGTCCTGTTCTTTATGATGTTCTATCTTTTAAAGAGCTGCTTTCACTGGTGCAGGATTGATCTCTATAAGCGATCAGCTGTTTAGACGTAGCAGTGACGTCCTCTGATGATTGCACATTTCATGATGCGGCAGATATTTGAAGGGTGATAAGCTTCTAGTAGAGGAGGCTGCAGTTAAACAAAGTCAAATATCTTGTTTTTAAGCAAATACTTGTGTTATGTATTATGTTTAGTATAGTCTCATGGAAAACAATGCAACTATTAAAGCCAGATATTATGCAAAGTGAAATTTGCACTGCTAATTAACTGTGCTAATGGACACCAGTCATTAGGGTTGATGCTGGGGTGACATGAATGTCATAAGTAAAGTTCAGACCCCAGCCCAGAGAAATATTACAGTCTGGACCAAAGTGGTGCCACCAAAGACTTGTCAAGATGACTTTGAACATCCTTTTTTGTTTTTGTATCAAATTGTTGCTTTCAAGATGAAGACGTAAGAAACAAATTCAACAAAAGGAAAAGAATTTGTTGTTTTATGGTATATTACAGTAAACCCCCTACATACATGCCTCATGTACAAAGTAAAGATAAAGCAGCAGGACTGTGGTTAGACAGTGTGGAAATGCTGCGTGTGGTTAGCATCAGTGCCACCACGTCTCCGTGGCTTCCTCCCCTACTGCTCAGATGGAGGCTCTTGGCTTGGAAACACTTAAACACAGTATGGTGGCAGCACTAAGTGTGAACAAGTGCTGCTTCAGCACAAACTAGGTTTGTAACATCAAGTTCAGTTTAGACTAAACTGAGAGATCC
The DNA here is from genome assembly GCA_030770545.1 of Macropodus opercularis. Classification (NCBI taxonomy): domain Eukaryota; kingdom Metazoa; phylum Chordata; class Actinopteri; order Anabantiformes; family Osphronemidae; genus Macropodus; species Macropodus opercularis. Next base: position 8,117,334 of record CM061105.1, read on the forward strand.
TGTTTCCACTCTTTTAATGTGGCTTAGGAAACGAGTGCTGTTTGATCCCTTCACATTTACGGCATCGTCCTAAAACCAAACGGGTGATAAACACGCCTGCGTGCAGCAACATGCAAACCCAGGTTTGCAAATGCGCCGCACATCTGGACCAGCCCGGAACTCACGTTGCTGCTGAAAGCCTCATTACTCTCCCTGTTTGCTGCACAGGGCAGCATTACTTTGCGCCCGTTAAGATGCTATAATAGCTTTTCAGAAGCCTTTCTTGTGCCATCTCATCCTGCTCCCTTGGGCATTGTGTGTTCTCCATTGTGTGTGGATGCTAAAGAGTGATTGACATTGTTAGTCTGCTTGGCAAAACGCCTGACATTTCTAAAAGTCACAGCTCACATTTAGACTGAGCCGTGTGTGTGTGTGTCTGCAATGCACTGTATGTATGCATTGTAAAACTGTATGCAAATGTTTAATCTGATACACTTTGAGCATCAGCAACCTCAGATGTCTACTTTTACTTCCTGCAGCGAAATACATCTTCAATATTCATAATTTAGGATATTTTGTCAGGGCTGCATCTGCTCGGCTTTCGCTATGCAGCTATAAAGCAAAGAGAAACAGCGAAGTACAAACATTTTGTCCCACAACATCAGCTTGAGTGCGCTGATGATCTCAGGATGTTTGCTCAGATGAGCTCGCTGGGGTACTTCCCTCAGGCCTTCGCAGTAAAACTCTCAGAGTTGTGTTTAGGGGCTTGGAGTCTCTTTCTACTCCTCCTGCTGTCGTGTTCTGAAGGAATTAAAGATGCAGCGAGAGCAGGATGAATCCCCCCCAGTCATCGCTCTTTGTTTTACTGTCAGTGTCACAGTGCTGACGAGGTCCCAACAAACTTCACTGTACGTGCATCTGCTTGTGAAACACACACCGCGACCATGTGGGCCTTTTGTTTATGAATGTAGTCTGAAAAAAGAACCAATATTTTCATCTTATCATTACTTTTTCCTACATATGATGAAGATAAGGTGTCTCTCATGCACTTCAGGGACTAAAGGAATCAGATCAGATCATGTCATGACAAATCTACACTGCAATAACATTAATGGACCTGTTAATGGAAACTCTCATACGTCTGTGTCCTGGAAACTTGGCACCATGAACATAAGACCTGTCCTCAGCTTCAGTTCCAGACGATCAGGTTCCAGATGAATTACAAGACGTCTCTCCTCATACAGTCGACCTTGTTTACGCCTGTTTCTGCTTGAATGTCTGCGCTGGAAGTCCAAATAGAAACGATGTGCAAAATGTCTTTACTTACTGGGTTCATAAAGGAAACTGTAAATACGTTTCTGAACCTCCATCATCTTCATCCTGGCAGCGGGCGCGGGTCGTGCTGGAGCTTAGCTGTCGTTTGAGAATAATTTCTGTGACTTCAATCCCCTTGATGCTAAACTCTGATCATTTTCTCTTAAAGTGTGGTTGAAGTGACACATTTTACAATGTGCTGCATTTTCTAGTTCATATTTTAGTGACAACATTCAGCAGCTGCAGCTCCTAAAGTCATTTTTTTTACATGAATGTTATTGCAGTAAAACCTGGAGCTTCCACAGATACAAGTTTTAAACCAACATTTTTAATCTTTCCAAAAATCCTCAGTGCTCCAAATGAACATAATATTTCAGTGAAATTAATAAGGCACTACGCCCTTTAAATAAAGATTTTATTTTAAAGTCAGTGTGATTATCATGATTAGTGGCTCTATTAGGATTCCAAAACCAACTCCTGCCTCCATTACACAAGGGAAGATGCATAATTCAGAAGCATCTTGAGCACAGAGCAACAGACTGCAGACCTACAGCGTGATGAATTACAAAGAGAAGACTGTCGCTCTTCTGCCCACTTCATGGGGAGGAATCAGTGGTGGAGCTCAACCTGTGATAGATAGCTGCACCATCAGCAACCAGCAAGTTGCTGCAGGGATGAAACACCTGTTAAAATCAAGCCTGGTCTGCATCGTTCAGGTGTCTAGTCCTGCTCATTAGGCGGAGACGATGTGATCTAAGTCTAGAACTGAAGCTTTGAGGCTTTCGCTCACACAGACTCTAAGGCTGCACTGGAACATAGGATGTGAGCGAGTTTAATCAGACTGGGCTCAGGGGTGAATTATAAGTTATCTCGCAGACACGGGTTCAACCCTTGAGGTTGAAATCGGATTACGGTCATATAACGTCGCCCCCTCCTCCTACCACCCCTGGTTTGAATGGGGGGCGCTGGAGCCGTCTGCCTGTCACCGCTCGCCTCTTTGTTCAAACTGCTTTTGCTTCTCCCCCTCAGTGTCGCTGCCGGCGAGCAGGGGAACGGAGGGAGCACCTTGTCCTGCGCGTGTGTGCGTGCGCGTGTGCGGCTGCATCTCTGCCGATGTGCGAGGAGCAACGGCGCATAGGCTGCCGCTCGCCGAGGGGAGGGCACAGCTGAAGAAGCAGCGGAGAGTCCAGGACGCGGGGCGCTTGTGCGAAGTGCCGCTTCACCCCCGTTCCGTCGGCGGCCGTCTCCGCATCCTCCACCTGCACTGAGGCGCAAAGCTGTCGGTGACATTCCAGAGGACTGCACCACAACGACACATCTCGCTTTGTCACACAAGGTAGGACTCGAATTCAGAGCCTCACGTGCATCTTTTACAGCATCAGTCATCTGGTCACTGAGTCATATCTTAAGTCGCCGGGTGGCAGCAGACCGCTCGGCTGCTGGAGGGCGATGCAAAGTGGTTAAAATAGACGCACAATGGACGCTGAATATATATATATATATATATATATATATATATATATATATATACATCTATGAAGTATATCCTATGGTCAATCAATGCGCTTAACACAAACCGTTCAAGATCTTTAGTTATTCACCGGGTAAAGCTTTTAATATTGGTCCATATTTGCTACTCGTGTGGGAGCATGCATAAATCATCACATCTCCAGCGCTGTTTGTAGTTTCACCTCCAGAGAGCTTGTCCGCATCTTACAAGAACTTTGCTCTCTGTTCACATCGGTTCATATCTATGTGTCTGAATCTCCCTTTGCAGATGAGGACATTTAAACGAATGGGGGTGGGAGCACATCCAAACGCTTGAACAGGTGTTTGTGAAATCTGTTATGTAAATCAGAGTCCTCTGGCGAACAGCATTTGCTGAATATGGACAAAAGTCAAATCCTGTACTGGTCCTGTACCGGCTGTCAGCTGGCTGTCACATTAAAGACGCTATTTCATAGCCCATTACTGGTAACACTAAGTTTTCTTTTCAGCTGCAAACCTGAAATAGTTTTTAAACAGACAACATTTGTGGTAAAATGAGCAATTGCTTTGTGCCAAGCTGGTGAACAGGTCTTTTAAAGTCTTGGATTGATGGCTGCTCTGTAAACAAATGCTGGCATGTACAAATCATGGGGAAGGAGGAGAACAGTTTGGGTCACCTTGACAAATGAGCTGCATTGTCTGAGACTATGAGAGTCCCTGCAGCCCAATAAAGCCCATTCTGTTCCCATTCGGCACTCCAGTCTGAAGGAGTCCAAGTCTTTTCTTCTTTGGTCTTGTTAGTGCGCCCACCACCAGCTGCGTGTCAGTGCCATAAAACAGGATGAGGTTAACTAGGCAACGCCACGTTATATATATATAGGTGAGGCTGAGGAGATGCATGTGTGTGAGAGATAACTGTGAAATAGTATCTGTGGATGAGAAAGGAGAACAGCGAGGAAAGACGCAAAGAGCAGCGGAAAGTTTACAGCAAGCATTTTTCATCCTGCCTGCTTTTGTGTGTGTGTCAGGGTGTGTTTATAAGAGCGTGTGGGCATCCACAAGTCCTCAGATGCAGGAGGCTTGTGAGTGCTTGTGTGTTTTTGTGCATATGTAGACGACTGCACTCGTGCGAACAGAGGGGATCAGAGAGTGGTGTGAAGAAGAAAGGAGTCTGATTCTGAAACAGAGTACAAGCTCAGCTGCCTCACTGCTGCTGCACACTTTGCACTCGATCTGCCTCAGTATTGTTTATCGTGTCTGGCTGGGAGCCGTCTGCAACTCGAGGAGTCACTTTGCATCAGTGGAAGATGGAAAAAGAGTAATCAGATGCTTTTAGATAGATGAACTGAAAGCAATAGTCAATTAGCCAATTAGTTAACTCTTGTTACAAAGAGATAAAAAAAATGCAAAAATGTAAAAAAAATGTATTTCAACATTTACAGATTTGATCAAATAATAAAATGACAGCTTAGTCTTGTGCCAAATTGTCCTTGAGCAAGACCCTGAGCCCTAACTTGCCCCTGCTGAGTCAGACTGTGTCATCGTTGTGTGAATGAGATGCAGTGTCAAAGCACTTTGAATACCAATAAGGTAGAAAAACATTTACCATTGAAATGAAAAAACTTTAGGTGCTGAACTATCAATCAAACTGAAGAGGGGTCGCTTTAAGAAGCTGTGCTCAGGAGTTTATGCTCTTTTATAAACTTTTATAGATGAATAATTAAGAATTTCAACGTGAAATTATGGAGAAGCAAATCCATAGTTTTCTCCAAGACACCTCTGGCAGAACCAGAATCAAGGTGGGCAGCCATCTACCTCGACTGGTTGGGCCAAGATCAAGACCCTACTTTGTTGAAATGTAATGAGGAGACAGTTTATTCTTCCTGATCGTACATGTGCCTTTTAGGATCAGTAGAGCAGTAGTAGTAGGGGTTGTTTCCTTCTAATTCAGTGTTAATAGCTGACATGATGGCACTATATAAATGTAAATGAGTACCAGCACGTAGTGAGAGCAGCCTAGGCGGGATAAAAATAAGCTTCACCTCTGAGACAGCCACAGGCATATGATGCCCTGAATATGTGTTAATTTGGTTTCAGAATGTGATAGCAGGATGATGCGAGACGTCTTTTTAACAGTCTTTGTTTCCGTTTGCCCTCGTTGTGAATCAGAAACAGCAGATTGAACAGTGAACGAGACCGTGAAGTGGGATTTTTATGATTTCTTTGAACTCTGTGGTCCGTTTACAGCCAGAAGGGGAACAGACTTGTCTTGTCTAACAGTGATTTACAGTAACAGAAACTGTCCGTGTTTTCAGCACCGGACAGCTCCCAAATCTCAAAGCCCCAAAATCTTGCTACAAAGTTTTGCCAATTAGAAAAAAGGGAGTAGTTTGTGTTTTGTGCTGCTGGATTTGGATGGTCAGGCCAACATCAACGCCAATTTAGCCTCCATTTCTTTCTCTGGAATAGAGAAAACCCTATTGAGAGAGTGAGTCCCCTTCAAAACCCAAAGGGATTGGACAAAGCGATCCATCAATCACATTCAGCCCTTTAGTTTGGGAGGGACTAAAACGGGCCACCAGGCCAATCATTACAAGAGTAGATGAGACCACAGTTGAACAGCTCCCCCACACAAAGAGAAACGGTCCTTCTCTTTGTCTTTGGCCGGGGGGCTCTCCTTTCGTGACTGGTGGAAGACGAATGTTTGGCTTTAGAGCTGATACGAAGACGCTCCAGTGTAGGCGATGCAGAGAGGATCTGAACAACTACTCACTTTCACAGAGACAGTTAACAGTCATGGAAGTTGTGATTTTTTCCTCCATTGTCACACTGTTTAAAATATCTCCACTCAGCAATTGCTTGTTAATGTTAACTGCTGACGTGAGAATGAGGCACTGGTGATAAACACTTGAAGGACACAGCTCTTTTTTTCTTTCCTCATCTCATTTATATTCCACAGACTCAGCACATCATTAAAAACAAGGTTTTCTTGGATGGAGTAACAAAACCAAGTGTATTATTATTTTATTTCATTCTCATCTACTTTTATCGACCCCTTTTGCCGGTGGACAAAAACATTATCCTTTATGGAAGCTTTGATGATCCAGGACGTGCAGTGAGCGTGTGTGAATGTGTAGATTTTAATATACTCAGGATGCTGGATGCGGCTCAAGCACCTGAGCCTGTATTGGCTTTGTTACCAAGGTTACGACCTCTGGCCCTTCACCTCTCACCTCTGGTTCCTTTTAGAGACCAGCTGGTGGAATGGACACTTTCACAGCCTCCAGATCAAGATCAAAAACCAAAAATAAGAGTTAGTTATTGGAATACATTCATTCGGTATCCAGAACCAGAACTTTAAATGACTCCCCTTAGATTAAAATGAATAAAAAATATTCCAAGGTCAAACACTTCATCTCTACAGGCTTTACACACTGCCAAGGTTTTTCTGTGATGTCCTAAAATACTAATGTGTCTTGTCTTTAAAGAAAGAGTTCATTACCGACACATCAGACTGTGTCTGAGTGTTTGATGCTGGAACAAATGAGCAACGGCTATTTTCTATGTGCTCTAAAGCTGTGGCACAATACTCTGTTCTCACACAAAAAAATATTGCAACTCATATGATAATGAAATGCATTTAAATTGATTATTGTCCAACTCACAGTTGGCTAACATAAACCAAATCTCCCGAAGTCCATACTGCTCCTTTTCACATGCTCACACAACAAAACACACATATGTCGGTGCCAGAACGAGGCTGAGAACGAAGAGACGGAGAGAGAAAATGAGCCTGGCTGAGGTCATCTGCTGCAGGTCTGTTGAATGTAGCGCCACCGCAGCTTAATAGCTCTACAGAAAGACCAGAAGCAGATGGATGTTATGAGAGCTGTCAGCTGTCAGGTATGAGTGAGTCACCGGTGAGAACTGCATTAAACATCAGTGTTTTTCTGTGGACCTACAACATTTTCATTACGGAACAAGTAAAAGATAAATGGGCAAAAGTACTTTCAACTACTGCAAAAGTTAAAAGGTGGTTCCTCTGTGTTTCTTTCTTACTACGCTTGTCTAGCATGAATCCTTCAGGGTGTCTAGCTAAATAACCCTCTCTCTGTGCTTTTCTGCAAACTCCTCTGGCCAAATTCTAGCTTGGCTTCTTCTGGGCATATTATCGAGCTCGTTTAAATAACCTCTATCCTGTTGCCCAGTCAGATCAATGGTGTCAGTGTGAAAGGATGGAGTGTGTAATCTTCAATTGGAGGGAGCAGCAGCTTTCCAGACGCCTCTCCTCCATCTGAAGCCCAGGCCAGGATTGCATGAGTCATTAGCTGCTTTGAGTGTGATTAGTCACCACAGAGGCTCACGGAGCACAAAGGCTATCTGTGTGTTTGTGTGCAGGAAGTGGATACCTAATTCAGCTCAGTTCACTTTCCCTTTTCAAGGATCTTTGTGTTTAATTTCTTGAGCAATTAATTTTCGCCCATTGTGGCTTTATGTTTATAACATTGAATTCAGCAAAAGGTATTTATTCTGGATGAACTGATTTCACAAACCACAAATGAGCAAGAACAATAAAGCATGGAAACGTCTTCCGGAGCCTTAAGGAGAGTTCGTTCATTTGTCCGCCTTCACCTTCTTCCTCTCCCAGCTCACCACTTTGTGTGTTGCTCATCGGGAGCTGTCGTTCCACCGTTTGACACTCTACAGAAAACGCAAAGGAGAGGGGTCACCTTCGCTTGTCATGGCACAGTAGATGGAAACAAGACAGATTTCTTAGTGTTAAGCAGGTGTAAAGTGCAAAGATTGTAGCTTATGATTTGTTGTCTCGGGTTCAACAGAGGGGCCAGCTGCCAGTTGCGTGTGCTGGTCTTTGTGCTTCAGTGTGTGAATTGGTGACCTACCTTGTAATGTGTGACTTTATGGCTGTGTGTGTGTGTGTGTGTGTGTGTGTGTGTGGTGTATCAACCTGGGACCCAACCTGGCCTGATTAAATAAACCTTTGTAGCCACTGAACACAACCCAACACGCACACATTCACTCGTTTCAGTGCACGACAGAGGCGTAAAACTTAACTCTGCTGAGGTGTGCTCACACCCATGATGTATATTGCAGCAATATTCATATTCTTTTCTGGGGGGGCCTGTCTTGCGTGCGTCACGGTGATCGTGAGCCCACTTGGTCTCCTTCTCCTGCAGACTGACAGCTCAGTGCTGAGCCTTAATGTAGGTCTGCCAGCCTTGTCTGTTAGCTCTCTTTAGATCTCTGTCACTCCGCTTACTGGCTCTTACAATGTGCTGAGAAAGCGTCCTATTCAGACTACATGGTGAAAATGTGTCAGATGGACGTCCACATTCAAGTCCACTGAAGCATTTTAGAGACTTCTGCCTCTTTTCTTCTTGAGACACAACTGTGCCTGTAAAAGTGAAGAGGGGCGATTTAGAGGGAGGCGTTCACAACATCTGATGCCTCCTCCCTAACAAAGGGTGGAACTGGTTAGTATTCCGCTGGTGTGATTGAATGGCCAGTGCACTGTATGTTGAAAATCCCCTCTGGTAAAAAGTTGAATGGCTGCTGTCCATCGGCACACATCCATGTCCATGTCCACGGGCTGGACTCTGTGGATTGTGGCAGCTGGGCCTCTGTCAGTCCCAGGCCCTACGATTCAACACTCTTTGCAAGACTGGGCAAACTCCTTGGTGTCGTGACCCTCTCCAGGCGCTAAGAAATCTCTTGTCACCCATCCAACCAGCTCAAGCAACGGTTCAGGCCTTCGACATGCAAAGAGCCCAACGGTTCACCCCCAATCTGTCACAGCCAATCACAAGGTCCTAACCCACCTTTAGAGATGGGAGACATCAAAGTGTGGGCCACAGCAGGCTCTTACTCGCAACCAAATCCTTTCTCAAAAAGTCCAAGACCAACTTGGTCGACTTACCCACTATTAAAAATCGCTCAACAAATTGTCGTTTAATGACAGTATAGTTTGGCAGGTCTCACAGAGCCCTTTGCTGTTTGAAAGGAATGTTTTTCTTTGCCTCGCATGCTGGTGTTATTCAGCTGAAGGTTTTACTCAGCTTTCACATGGTCAGAGAAGAGAGACGCCATTATTCCTGTAATTTGTAAAGGGTTGAACTAGTGTTGCATAATCCCCTTTCTGTGCATCACGGATGCTGTTGGCATGAGTGGCTGTTACCTTGGTGAATGCAAGAGGCCATTTGCATTTTTGGATTAATTAATTAAATACTTTATGTAACTAAAATCTAGACCATCCAGAGGTGGATGACCTGAGTATTTTCCCTCATTGTGGCTTTCCCTGTTCTGATGTTTACATTTGTGACGTTTGGTGCCCGTGTCACAAATGTCACAAACTTTAATGAATATTACAGTGAAAAACGATGCTGTGTTTTCTTCCAGCAGGGGCTTACCTTTGCCATGTTCTCTGTTTCATACCAGCACAGGGCACTAAAGATCTGTGTCAGGCATCTTTCCACGGGACAGAGAAGTTTCAGGCAAGTCTTGATGTGTGATAGGATTTCCTCTATGTTATGCAGTAAGGAAGCACCAGGAGCATATTTTGACTGTAAGGACATTCTCTCATGTCATTTTGGAAAATTGCAAGGAAGGTATAAGCGTAAAATTAAGGTGCAGCTAGACTGGGTCTTGAATGAAAGATGTGGGTGATTGGGGACAAAAACATTAACTAAATGAATATAATATATCCAGGGTGGGTTAATAGGTCACCTTGTCTTATTGTAGTGACAAGGTTTTACAGACAGACCCACTCGTAATGATCAATGTCTGGAAGAAAGCGAATAGAAGCTCTGATGAACTGTGCTAAGTTTTTAGATTCACATTATAATCCAGTAAATAAAGTGAACATGAGTAACTCATTGTGTTTGTCTAACACTGTGTTTAACAACAAATAAATAAATAAAATAACATCTGAGCAGTCAAGAAGGTGTGAAGGTCATCATTAGATGACAGCGTGTCAGTGAGTCACCTGCGGTGCTGCTCACGTCCTCCTTTTGTGAGAGCAGCTCACACTCACCAGTAGAGTTGGAAGAGTACGAGCCATGTATTTATACAATCACCAGTGAAAATCCGAACGCCTCAAGAAACATCAAATCAATTTGTAGATTCATCAAAAACCACGCGTTGCTTTCTCCTCATACCACTGAGCTTTTGCTGTCGATCCTGTTTCACAGCTCTCATCTATGTTTTCTCCCCTCTGTCTTTCTGCAGGTCCAGGATGGGGCTTACTCTGTGTTTAGCTGGATGGCAAAGCCTTTTTTCTCTGCTGCTGCTGCTTAATTTAGGTGAGTTCTCCGTCCTCCCTCGACTCTGTGTTTGCTTCAACCGCTTTGTCTCCAGGTGCGGCATAAAGTAATGAGCTATTTCGTATATAAAGGAAAGTGTCGCCGGGTGTTCAGAGCCAAAAAAGAAGCAGTGATAGGATAAAGGACGGAGAATAAAAATGATGAGGGAGTGGAGGAGGAAATAAAAGGATACAGAATAAACAGCTTGTCATGTTATTCTAATGACATAAATACACTAAACAGGAATGCGCAAATTAAAGTGTCGTAAATGAAAACTGCTTTGCTGAGGATGTTTGCAGACACACTCAGTGGGACTGATCTGGAACACGTCCAGACCCATTTATGCGAGTTTAGTCGACCATCTGCTCCATTAGACGTACGCATAAAATTCACAATTATAGAACATAAAGACAGAACATCTCAGTGCTGCTGGCCTCTGGTGGATTGTACCACTAGTTTGAGGTGCTGCACGCAGCCTGCTGACTGCCTGTAGCACAGATAAGTTCCTCTCCTTAATTACTTTTTTTGCATTGGCATGCATGATGGTAGCTGGTCAGCCTGCATTGTCATTAAAAAGAGAAAGTGCATCACTCATTTCCAGAATTAAAACACTGTCCTACTTTTTCTATAGGGCTGTATGTTCATGGACTTTCCCCAAATCTTTCCAGAATGTATTTAACAGAATGGGGAAATGCATGAAATGGTCTAGTTAAGTTCACACACACAAGCTGCAGATTCAGTTTAAGGAACAGTGATATCAGCCTTAAAACCATCCTTCCAGTTTTTATGCAGCTCAGCAGAGGCTAGAGGAGAACTGACAGGAATGACAGACAGTGTCTATTAGTGTCCTTTCATGTGACTCCGAGCTCTCTCTTCTTTGGTTTCTTTTGTCAAAACCACGCCACAGGGTTCACTTGTCATCTCTCACTTTACACCTTTCAGGTTCTTGTGCCGCTATAGTGTTTCTCTCCGTCTCTCTCCTCTTCATACTCTCAGTCGTTTGGTTCTGCCTCTCGTGCTTTTCTGTGGTATTTGTGAGTCTGTGATTACATCTGATTTGGGGGGGAAGGCAGCGGAGGCGTTCGTCAGCTCTCAGATGCTCTCAGGGGGTTCAGCTTGTGAAAGTCATCCAATCTAAATGCAGATGGAAATATCTTTCGGGGATTCAATTCCACCATGTGCGATATTCCAAATAAGACTCCCTCTTTTTTTATTAAACAGGTTCTCCTGTTAAAGCCCATATTAGTTTTCTACAGACTGGTGTGTTTGCAATGAAAGCTGGAGTAGAGATTAAAGACAAGAAGACAAATGCAGAAATCCCTGAAAAAATCGTTTTAAGCTTATTAAAGCCTTTAGATTTTGCCTTCTGCCTTTCTTGGTGCGTTGACAGGCGCAGCAGCATGTTACAATTCATGTCCCCCCATTTTTACACAGACGTCTGATCAGCAAGTAAACATGCAGGTTTTTTCATAGCTCTGCTAAGCTAACCTCTGACCTCAAGGTCTTTTTAATAGCTGCTTATGAGGATTTCAACTACTACAATCTTCATTTTGCACATGTCAAACGTCCAGTTGTCATGGTGACCGCTCAGTTGTGATTATGCCAATAGAAACTTAAGGCATTTTAAGGAACCGAATTTTAGAAAACGTCCAACAAATTCAACCTTCTGCCAGTTAGTCTGGCATGTTAAGGTACTGTAAGGTCCATAACCACAAAAGGATGGAAAGCGGATGGCTAGTGTCAGTCCAGATGATCCAGTTGTCATGGTTACAATGAATATATCGAACGCAGGGAACTGGTGCTACAGTATCAATCTGTGAACCATGAACCTACGTTTTATGGTGACATTGCCTTTACACTTGTGCTTTTCTAGTATGAAATAACTTTGGAGAGTTTGTGCGACCTGTGAGGATAATATAGAAATGCGGTGTTCATGGAGCCTGTGAGCCGCTGAGGTGTGTTCAGCTGGAGTGTGTACCTCGGTGTGTTTTGTTTTGTTTTCATTCCTGAAAATCTGTGAACATTTGAGTGAATCCCTGAGAGCCCTACATTACAGCCTCCATTTGCTTAGACCTCATTGACTGTTCAGTCCATAACAGGACACTGGCTGCTGAATAATAACAGAACCCAGTTATATTCCGCTGTCTGGTTGTTGCTCTCCAGGTGCATCCTCCTCCATAGTGAACATGCGTAGGATCACCCACCCTACAGTACAACAAACTCTGGCAGGCAGAGCTGTCCTCCCCTGTGTCTTCACCCTCCAAGCCAGCGCCTCCAGCCAGCCTCCTCACCTTCTGTGGACTCGCATCACATCGCCTCCAGGGGGGCAGGGTGCTCCTCTGGAGCAGATTGTGCTCTCGGCAAAAGGTGAAACAAAGATGTTACAACCTGATGTAGACCAGATGAAAATATCTACTAAGAGGAAAAGGTCATTCACAGACAGTTATCACCTGCCTCACCTGCAGAGAGTAGCAAAAACTGTGACAAAGTGCAACAAGTCTTGCAGTTGTTGGTTAAAACCATAAGATAATATTTTAATTATTCATCTTATGATTAGTTTCAGTTCTTTGTTTGGGGCTACAATGACACAGGATGTTATGAGTTTCAAGTTAAATGAGTATAAATCTTCATATACACTGTACGTGGTCGTCTCTACCTCCCACTTTGCTCTGATTGGCCAGTTCATGAAAAGTTCTAGTGGGTCAAACTTAGTCCGTGGTTGTCAGACCCACCCCTATCTCCAGATAGTGCCTCAGCATCCTGTAGAGAAAGCTGTCTGACCTTGTTTTTGGCTGACCCAGTGCCCATAAATACAATGCATTCGTGCATCTAACAGTGTTACTGTTACTTTGTTGAGCCATTTGTAAGGAAAAATCCTCTTTTTCTCTGCCAAAGGTGATGTAATCAAGGTGAATAAGGTTTTCACTGGCCGCGTCACGCTGCCAGGATACGCTGCCAATTCTCTGAATGCTACCATGGAGATCTCCAGTCTCCGCACCAACGACTCAGGCACTTACCACTGTCAGGTTGTCATGGGCAACGACTATGAGAGAGACGCTGTGCCGCTGGTGGTCTCGGGTAAGTACAGCAGTCGCCGATGGAGATTTCACCATGAGAAAAGTTTAGTGCCACAGCTCTTTGAAGGGTACATTCAGCCTAAGCAGAAATGCTGCTGACAGACAGCAGCTTTAAAGCAGAACACTTCAAACTCTTCTTCCAACTTTACTGATTTATGTGTTTTATTGCTCTGCAGCCTCTGTAAGATAAGTAATGATAGCATGACAACTGGAGTACTGCCAACCCCTTCTCTGCTTTTTTCAAATTAAACATTGATTCCCCATATTATAAATCATAATAACCAAATAATATACCCGACTGTTTTGGATTTGTTTTTATTTTCCAGTTTGCTACTTGTGTAATGATGTTATTAATTGATTTAATTAAAGTCTTTAGACTGGTAACTTGTGTTGGCTCATCTGTGGTTTTGCAGCTAAAACGGACTGATTGTGACCAATGGTAGACTCTTAAAGAAAAACCACATGATAGCCGTTAAACCGCTGGTCTCTGCTTGTGTAGGTGTGGTGTTTCACTACCAGGCTCCCGGCTCTCGGTACGTCCTGTCGTTTGCTGACGCTCAGCAGGCCTGTCAGGAGAACTCAGCTCAGATCGCCACACCGGCCCAACTGTGGGCAGCATACTATGACGGCTTTGCCAGCTGCGCAGCTGGCTGGTTAGATGATCAGACTGTCCGGTAAGATCTTCAATAACACATTTCTGCTGTCTTATATTTGTATTATTGCAGTGTCAATAGCCTGCATACAATATTCAGTTTTTGTTCCATGTATTCTAATTATCTGCCCTTTAAAAGACACCTTTAAAAATCTTAATGAAAACATGGCGATATGCCAAATAAGATAATAAACACTTAGTAAAATAGTCCTTTTGTTTGTAAAAGGTATTTTCTGTGATTAGTTAAAAAAATTATTCCCATTTATGACTCTCACATTATTGTCTCCACAGTTATTCTGTCCAGCAGCCGGAGCGTGGTTGCTATGGACACGAGGAGTATTCGGCTGGAGTGAGGAATTACGGGAAGAGGGACCCAAAAGAGCTGTTTGACGTGTACTGTTTTGCGAAAGAGCTGGATGGTAGACACACACACACACACACACACCCACACACGCGCATTTTCTTTACCCTTCAAGTATTATGATGCCACATGCAGGTGTCTGTTGCTCCACAGATCTGACAGGGATGCTGTTTCTTAACAAGCTCCTGTGTCATGTCCCCTCCTTCCAGGTGAGGTGTTTCACTCCTCTGTCCCTGGCAGGCTGTCACTGTCTTCAGCCTCCGACCGCTGCGTGTCCCTCGGGGGGCAGCTGGCCACCGTGGGGCAGCTTTATCTGGCCTGGAGAGCGGGCCTGGACAGCTGCGCCCCTGGCTGGCTGTCTGATGGCAGTGTCCGCTACCCGGTGACGTGGCCTCGTCCAGACTGCGGAGGGAGCCAGCCAGGAGTTCGCACCGTGACACCCAACAGCACTGCTGAAAACGCCACCGCTCTCTATGACGCTTACTGCTACAGAGGTTATATTTACTGCATATGGAACAGGCCATTAAAATCTGTAACACTATTAGCGCAGACTACGAAAGTAAAAACAGATAAAAACACAGACCACATGCATTTGATAAGTGTTGATATTACTGGTGGAGCCTCGTGTGCCAGGAATGTAGTAATAAATGTCATTGCCACCGCTGTAGCTATGGCAACTGATTTGAGATCCACTCTATCTACCCCACTGTGATGTATCTGTGAAACTGCTGGATTGACAGAAGCAGTGGGAGACAAAGAGAGACAGGATTGTTGAACCTGCTCCATCCTGGCTGTTGTTGGCGCTTTTCCAATTCCTGCAAAACACAAACACTTTACGTCTTAGAGACAAATTGAACATCCTTGAGTGACTGACATGTGAATGGCAAACCTCATTTCAACTTGCTGGCTAGGTAAATTGAAGGACACGGGCTCCATCTCTCAGATCTACACCTCCCTGTGGAAACCCTGGAGCTACCTCACAGGCTCAACTGATGCTGACTCCCCAGGGACAGAGCTGACTACACAGCAAGCCACCACTACCGGAGGTTGTACATTTGTCTGCGATTATGTAGCAGCATGAAGCAGCTGATTCATCTGAGAATTACATAGACGCATGCAACTGGGTATAGTTATAATGACGTTGGTACCCGCCTCCATGCAGGGTCCTGGGGTGGCAGTGATGTTTCACCTTCCAACTGGACAGGACTGGTTGACCTTGAGGAAGAGGACATTCTTCACAGCTTTGATGACTGTGAGGCTAAAGCTGAAGCAGCAACTGTTTTTATTATTAGTCCGGGCTTTCAGAGATTGTGATTTGCTCATTTGTCTCCTCAGCTACAGATCCCTGGTCTTCAGAGTCCTCAGGCTCTTATGTAACCCTCCAGCTCATCCCAGGGCAAAGCTCCTTAGAGTGGGACGATCCACTGGAGCCTGGACCCGACTCTGAGCAGTTTCTCCGACCACCAGCTCACCCAACACCGACTGAGAAGAAGGTCGGTCAGGTTTAAAGCTTAGGTCTGAAATATTAAAAGGCTTTGGGTTGTTTAATTAGCTGTGTTACCATTGCAGGTGATCTCAAAGATCATAAAATCCATGTGGAAGCCTTGGAATTACCTGGTGGGCAGTGGAAATGATCCAGGAACGCAAGTGCCAAGTGGAGAGCTGGGAACTGATGAGGCAACTACAAAGAAGGCTGAGGAGGAGTCCGATCCATCCAAAACGGATTCACCAGGTACAAGCGTTGTTCTTACTTAAAGTGGGATTTTACCCAAACTGTAAAGGATCTGAGAGGAGAAGGTTAGAGCTGATGAGCAAAGGGACTCAACAACGACGTCATCGTTCATTAGAGAAGCACAGAGGTACCGTCTAAAGCAGAACCCGTACAGGAGCCATGCAGAGGCTTTAGTTCCATATACAGCAGCCACACTGACCTTCCTGTAGGTCACTGATGAGCTGTGATTGACAGCAGGCGAGACAGCTGCCACGCTCCAGCTTGATTAATTAGATTACATGTGCAAGACCATATTCTGTTTCTATTTATATTTTTAAAGAGATAAACCCTCTAGAATCAATTAATCTTATGCTACAGATGTAGTTTATACGAAGCTGGAAAGTCAACACAGGCCGATGATGGAAAAGCTGTGAAATCCTTCAACCTGTGTTGCGGTTCTCGTTCCTCTGCAGCCTCTGGGTTTGATTTTTATGTGTTGGCAGTGAGTGAGAGCGGTTTTCAAATGGCAGGAATCTCCATTCAGATCTAATTGAAACTGTGTTACGCAGTTGTTGATTTAATTCTAAGGCAATTTGTCATAGTAGGACGGTTCTTATTTCCATTGTGTCTAGCCGCACTAGAAGTGTGTGTCTTTGTGTGTGTGTGCGTGTGTGACCAAAGGGGTTTTTAGGCTTTGACCCATATTTATTCATTTTAGCTTCAAATAAAAGCCTGAAAGAGGTTTTATAGGTTTCTGATGGATGACTTTGGAGCCTAGAGGAACACGGTTAGTTTGCATCATTAGTTGCTCAGAGAGGGAAGTCAAGTATGCACGCTTTCAGTAAAGCACAGTGTTTTGGGTGCAATTGCTTTCTTTAGTATTCCTAATTATTTTCCTTTTCAGACGCTGGTTTAGATGCATTTAAAGCTGGGGTGTTGGCAGGCTTGACATTTATAAGCCACAAATTGTCATGGTGAGAACTTTGAAACGACAGTGTGATAGGATTATGAAAGCTCACACACGCTGATGATGTGTAGGTGCAGTGATAAGGGGAAACGCACACATCTTAGAAGTATTCGTTTTGTCTGTCTTGGCAAAGCAGAGAGAATCCATAAGATGATTTTCACTTTGTTTGCGTCTTGACTTTATCTTGTGCACTTCTCTTTATGTCTGCAGTGATTGCACTCCTGACTTCTCTCGTTCTTTGCCTTTTTGTTTGTTTATGCCCTCTGCAGGCTTGTTTTCTTGGGGAGGTTCATGGTTCAGCCGTCCTTCGAGGGAGAACACTACACCAGCCACTGAACACTCACCCACTCATCCTGCATCTACCTTGGCAGCCTCCAATATTCCCGTGACCACAGAGAGCTCCAAGACCTGGGAGAGGTCAAACACACAAATAACCACTACTTCCAACACTGCACCTGAAATCATCTCATCCAGTGGGGATACCTGGGTCCGGGTTGAAGCAGAGACCACAACCCAGCTGGGTGACAAGAGGCAGGAGACGGTGACCTCAAGAACCAGCCGAGGCAGAGGGAGAGGGAAGAAGAACAGAGGAGAAGACAGGAGCCGAGCAGAGGAGAAGGACAAAAAAGAAGATGAAGGGAGCGGAGAAATCACCGGTGCAGAAGCAAAGGGGGAGTTACAAGTTTCGCGGCGACTGGTCGGGACGAGTAAACCCAGAGAAAGGTCCAGAGAAAGATCTAGAGAGAGGGGTCACAGGAGAGGACAGTCCACCACCACCACCACCACAGCTGCTACTACAACTCCTGCCAGTCCTGTGGAGCCCACAGTGATTGCCACAACTATTAACGCCTCCACGTTACCACCAGAGACCGAATCGCCAACAATCTTACTAGAATTACATGAAACACCATCCACATCTCCACCCCCATCGTCTTCTACCTCACTGGACCGCGACGAAACGCTACCTCTGTCCCCATCTTCATCTCCTTCTGACTCATCAGCCCTACACGAAAAACCGTCATCATCCCCTTCACCTTCTCCATCACCATCTGTCCCAGCAGATCTTTATGAAACACCATCACCACCAGCATCCACATCACCAGCTCCATCACTATCGGTTGGATTAAACCTTGATGGAGCACTATCTGTATCTACGTCTCCATCACCATCTGTCTCGGCAGAACTTTATGAAACACCATCCAAGTCGCCCTCACCGTCTATCTTAGCAGACTCATATGAAACACTATCCGAATCTCCGTCACCATCGGCCTCATCCATCCCGTCTGTCTCACCAACCTTGGCCTTCTCTCACTCATCCCCTTCCCAGTCCCCGTTTGATTCCCAAACACCCTCCCCTTCTCCATTTCTTGTTTCTACCTCATCCACCTCGAGTCAGTCAGATTCTTCATCCTCATCGCCTTCTCAAACCACATCACCCTCACCATCACTGCCCCCTACACATCCCCCGTCACAAAGCGAGGTGGTTGGATCAGAGGACCCATCTCAATCTCCTCATGCAGACAGTGAAGATAGCTCCACTCCTCTCCTAACATCACTTCCCTTGGTTCCAGTGGAGAAAGCAGCTGTGAACATGTCTCTGGATTATCCTTCATTACTTGCAGGGCCTCCAGATGAGGAGGAGCCCACTTGGTCTCATGCTGTGGGCTCTGGGGCCATGTTGCCTGGTAATATAGAGGAAGAAAGCGGCAGAGGATCCAACATCAGTAGTGTAACACTAGGTCCCTTAGGTAAGATGGTTTTTAAAGGTTTCTCTGTATTTAGTTGTTTTGTGTTTATTCGTGTTTTTACATTATTTCAGTATGATTGCCTTAACATCACCCCCAGTTACCAATTATAACAGCCAAAATAAACCAGAAGCTAGAAAGTGGTCGTATAAACTTGATATTAGGGAAACACGTTCATTTGGTTTTTTAAATTTAAGGTGTGAGGATCAGTGGTGGGTAGAAATAGGCAGAAAGAGCTATTTTGACATGATCTGAGCATAAGGTCTCCTAATAATGCCTTTCCAGCTCAATAATTACTAGGCTGTGTCAAAAGCAACGACAGTTCGTTGCCGTGGGTTTACTACTGCTTGACTGAGAGCAGTGTGTATGTCAGTGTTACGCTGCAAAGTGCAGCATTATTCTGACCATTTAGAAGCAAAAGCAGGCATAAAAAAATCCAAGTTGTAAAGCATGTAATCACCTTCTGACTGCTTCCCCTTCCCGCCTCCCCAGTAGCTTATTTATTTAAGGATGCAATGTGTTTTCCCCAGCTCCACACCTTCTATTCCCCCCAGAAGCACTAGATTACATCCTGCCAACAAACGCGATTAAGTCTGCAGCTCTGTATATCTCAGAGAAGCTCCTGGCCAGCCACCTGCTGTGCTACTTACCTTTTGCTTGATAATGGGAGCACATACAGTAAACCTGGCGCTGGAAAGCCTCGCGGGCATCATGCTATCTCACACTTCTACGGTGATTTATATTGCTTCATGTCTGCGGCAGGCGTTACTGAGCTGCCTGCTTGTGGCGTGAGGCGTTTCAAGATGGAGAACAGCTGTAAACAGCTGTAAACTGTATCGACAAGAAGCCGAGGGCAACCATGTGTGCTGCTGGTATACAGTATTAAGGTTGATCGATTGACTGAGAGACTCTGAAGTCATGCAGGCAGACGGCGACAAACACACAAACACACGCTGATATCTTTGCTACACAAGTAGAAGAGCTGGATTGATGCGCTTGCAGCAGATTGGGCCCAAGTAATGGCTTTCAGCTCACATGGTTCTCTCTCGAGTACGCACTCTCAGCTCCGGTTCACTCCCTCGTGGTTATGTTTCACGGTGCTGGTCAGTATTTGCTCTCCCGACTGGATCACAGAGCACTTCATCAGTCAGTTAAATCGATGAGAGAGAAAAAAAGGGGCCTCGTGTTGCATTCAAGGACCTTCAGCAGCAGGGACACACACAAACACATCAAATTTTTATGCATCATCTAATTCTTCACACAGACATTTTATCCACCCGTAACATTTCAGAAAATACTGAGTTCCTGCTTTAAGTTAATCATATTTCCACTGTGTCTGCAATTACTCGAAGCAACACTATGCAAAAATATGACCAGTAATACATCGACGTGTTCCAGCATTATTCCTGAAAATATCATCGTGAGCCTACATCCATAAACTTATCAGTGGGCTTATTGTTGCTGTTGTGTGTTGTGCGCCAGCGTCAGCCACCGTGCCGTGCAGGGACCAGGCCACTCTGTCAGCTCCTTCCACCGGCTATTGATTTTTCTGCACCACTTGCTATGATGAACAACTAATCGTATGAGGTTCATCCTTCGCGTGCACAGGCAGCCACACGCGCGCGCTGCACTAAATCCTCTTGTCATAACAGTTGATATTTGTCAAGGCGTGCGGTGACCTTGACCAACGCAGCGGGCGAAAGTGCAGGTGGCGCTGGACTGCTGTACATTAAAATGGAAACGCACGGCTGCTTTCAGCGCCTGACCTCAGCAGAATTCAAATGGCGAGCAGAGAGGATTAGCTTGTGGAGTTTATCGTAAATCTATAGGGCTGAAGCTGTTCAATAGTGTGCTTTGGATTTTTTAGTCCCTGAATATTTATTTTGTCCCATGCAGCCGTATGCATGATGATAATTCAGAGGATGTGAGCTTGAGAGATCTGCTTCTAGTTAGTGATGGGCCAGGATCAGCCTCGGGGCTAATCATAACCAAGGTATTGATTTTCACTCATTGCACCATGTAAACACACACAAATACACACTGTCAACCTCGCACAACACCCCCTCCTTAGCAGCCCTCTGTGTCAGAGTGAGAGCTGGCACAACAAAGACTCCCACAGCCGAGGTTTCGCAACCAGGATGAACGAGTGGTGGTTTTCAAAGGCCTTAAGTTGCTATAATGAGCGGCTCGGGAGAGAAACATGTGGTAGTGTGTTAATTGACATGGAAATGTAAAATTGTGGAAGGGGACCACACACGCACACATTTAGGGGCTGAATGACGGGGCCGAGCCGCTCGGCGGGAGGTCTGCTCATTTCTGTTGAGGAAGCCTAATGTCTAAAGTTCTCACGCTGCCCATTACGATCGCTGGACAGAGCCAGCGCCCGCTTTCCATATGGTAACCATGACAACTATGGCTCTGAGTGGATGGCAAAGTTGAAGCGCTGGCTTGTGATGCCTTTGAAAGGAGACAGAGTGTGTAATGGATATGTACGTGTTGAAACCCAGGTTTTTGGCTGATCTGTAGAGATGGTAAATTACGGTGGTTTACCTCTGAATCATGTGGTTTTATAATCAGCTGTGCTAAAACAATTTTAGTTTAAGTCAACGTTAGACAATCACCATGGAAATAACTTTTCCTTTTAAGTCTCATTACGTCGTCAAAATAAATTGCTTTCGCACATTTGCCTAACTCTGCTTTACACTATCAGTGATTTACTCCTTTATTTTGAACTTTAAATCCCCCTTTTGCTCCCATCGTTTCTTTCAGTCAAGATGGAGCCCTGCGTGACAAACCCGTGTCTGCACGGAGGAAAGTGCCTTCCTCAGGGGACGGGCTACAGCTGCTACTGCCCACAAGGGTACGCTGGGGAGAACTGTGAGATTGGTGAGTGATGCTCGGACACACACACTCTCTCACAGCCCCCACAAACAATGTCTTACTAAAATCAAGCCTGAATGTTGACGTGCGGTTATCCAGCAGGTCAAAGGTTGAGCTGAGCTTCACATCAACAGAAGAGGCTGCATAGAGGCAGGGGTCAAAGGACTGTCAGAGTAGGGCTGTGGCGACGGTCCCTGAAGGTCACGCCATTAATAGCTCTCCTCACCAGAACAGAAACCTCAGCCAGTGCTTCAACATACTGTGTTATATCCATTTGGGCTGAATTATATTATTGCCATTACAAAACGTTAATAAACTTTAGATGAGTTACGCTTGAGGTCCTATCCAGGCCCTGATCAGCTTAAAACGTCCTCCGTGCAGAGTTGTGTCTGTTGTTCAGCGTCGTAGAAAGGCGGACTGGCGGCCTGCAGCTGATGCTTGGGTATGCTGGGAGGCTTTGTCATGGATTTGCAGAATTTGCAGAATTACATCTCTGTGGAGCAGCTTCCCTCTGCATAATGGATGAGAGGGACGGAGGCATCAGGCTTTTTATGCCGAACCACAAAGAGCAGGTTTTATTGGTCTGTGTTTAACTGACACATCTCAGGTTGAGTCAAGGTTATTAGCACCGGTGGTTTGGAAGTTAGTTCCCATGCAGGGCATTTAAAATTAAATATAAACTAAGTTGTAGTGTTATTTTAACTACCTAATAATAAATAATCTAAGATCTGAGTCACTGCATGTTTCTGGAGAGATATTTTCTCCAGTGTTGATGAAAACATAAAAATTGCTGTAAACAACTTTTCTATCACTTTGTATGAAATCCAGCCTTGTTGCTTTAGGACTGAACACCCTCACATGGGAGTTTGGTACAACTGTGATTAAAAAGACTAATCCTGCTCTTTAAGTTTCACATAATTTCAGCTATAAAACAGATTTTAATCCTATCTGGCGTGATGTCAGGATCAATACTTTTACAGTCTACTACAGACAGACTACATTTTTGGGTATGGGGGGGGGGGTTAAGAGAGCACATGCGTCTAAATTGCTATTTGATTACAAACTACGCACTGATTGATGGCAGCTTTGGGAAGAGTAAGAGATTCTACAAAAAAAAACACAGTAGCTCAGTTTGCTTTCAGTTTCATTTTCCTACATCTATCTTGAAAGCGCTGCCATTTATATAAACAGATAAACAGTCTCTGCTGTCAGATTAAAGTTAAATCAAATTCATTTGATGCCACAGCAAAAACCAAAGTTAAAAAGGTTCAAAATAGCCTCCCTGTATTATACTTCATGACAAAACACAATTCAGGGCGGTATGAAAAGGAAAAAAGCTTCCTGTGGGGCCAGAGGTGATTCTAGTTTGTTCTGCCTGACACTTTTATATCTTTTTATCTTATCTTATGTCTTTATATCACATTTGTGCTGTGGATTGAGTAACCTTTAAGCTCGGAGGAAATACTTTGAGTGAGTTTGTAAGAAGCTTTTTCTTCTCGCTGGGAGATTTAAAACATTTTAGTGTTTTATTCTGAGCCCTAAAATCCTGACTGAGGTGAAAATTACATGTCCTCTATTTACAATAATAAGACGCTGCTGTATTGATCCCTGCAGCCATGTTCCTTTTGTCTGCCTTAAAGAGCACAGTTAGCTGCAGCCCTCGAGCTTGTAGGTTTTCTACTGTTGGTGAAGGCTTCGTCAGCAGGATGGATATCTGCCAAAACGAAGGCATGGACTGGATTCTTTGGTCAGATCAGCCTCTGACTGGGACATCGATCCCTAACATACGCTTGAACCGCTTTAAAAAAGACAATATAATGTGCAGGCTGCCGTTCCTCCTGCAGGAAACCTTTTGTAAATGTGACAATGCAGACAAAGAGGAGATAAGACATGCTTCACATCAAGCGTCAAGCTTAAGCTCTGCAAACGCATAAAGAATGATGTAATATCACTCAAAGGCGTTTGGAGCGTATTCCTCAACCTGGGAGAATGAGGGAAAAAGAAATGTGAAGCAGGTTCGACTGTTTGAATAATAACACTATGTAATGCACTCACAGATATGTTTAAACCAGGACTAATAACTCATGTTGGCACTTGAACGGCAGCAAGCGCCCACGTAGCTTTTCTCCGTCTTTACAAACATCTCTTCAGCGTGCTTTTAATTTGGGCCCTAATGAGGCCTGTCTGTCCTCGCTGCTTTTTTTTTTTCTTCCCCGCAGACGTCGACGACTGCCAGTCCGAGCCGTGTGAAAATGGAGGCACTTGTATTGACAAGATTGATTCCTTTCTCTGCCTTTGCCTGCCGAGCTACGGCGGAGACACGTGTGAGAAAGGTGAGATGCAATAAATGAATTATTCTACGCCATGTTATTGGTAGAAACAACCATTTCAGTGCATTGTTGTGAACTTATTAAGATTCCCAGTTGTCTCAAGGCAATAGAAGATTGGTTGCTAACCCTTGTGGTGGAAATAATCCAGATCAGTGTGCAGCACAATATCACAAACAGGCATCTATCTAGCTGCAGCGATCAGTGCGTGCAGGAAAACACATCCACAGTTTCATTCGTTGCACTGTATGGAATCGTCCTTAAGGTCAAATTTTTCCAATCTAACTTTTGGATTTTCCTTCTCATTAATTATTTCCAAAGTGGCTTCTTTGAATGTTTTGATTCAGATCCTTATCAATACAATGCTTCTCTGCTCGTTACTGAACCCACTTGCTAAATATTAGTATAATATTTTCTTCTTCTTATAGTTCAATAACTATTAACAGTAACTTGATGATTTATTCAGACTCTAGAAAGACTAGCTGTTTTGGGGGATTTAAGCTAATATTATATAGTTGTAATATTCATAGAGCAGAAGAAAACAACAGCTTTTTTCATCCCCATCATTTATTTACTCCTAGCGCTTAGGTCTTGGTAACTTTTGCTGAGAGTTACAGAGAGTTAATTACTGTACAAGCCGCAGAAGCACAAGAAGGCAGCGCTTTGTTGTTAAATTTAAATCAGACTGAGCCAAAGGGGCTGAACGTAAAACTGCCTGATGCATGTGCTCACACGTCAAAACAAGCAAATCAGCATCTGTGTTACTGAAGCTAAGGAGGGTTTTAGCGATAAGCCAACCACAGAATACAAATAAACGAGGCAGTCGGCACAGCAGGAACAAAAAACTCACTGCCTGTGATGTGTGGCATGAAGTACGCACGTATACTCTTACTGTACATCCGTTGTTTTAGCCACCTCCAGGTCTCTGTGTGTGTCTACGTGTGCACTTATCGTAATGAGGATTAATGAATATATAACCTTTGCTGTTATAAAAGAATCTGCAGGCCTCGCTGCTAATAATGAATACTAATAGTGCAGAGAGAGGGGCCACATGTGCTGTGAATTGAAAATGAGCCCGTGAAATGAAAGTTCATGTTTTTAGGCCGATGCCAGACGTTTTGCCTCTATTTGCCAGACGAGATTGAGCAAACAGTTCTTCTGTTCCTCCGTCCGTCATCCTGCGTGCGCTTGTTCTCATGTGTCCCTGCTCAGTGACTACTCTTTCATGTGCCCTTCAACAAGTCGCTTTAGATTCCTCTGCTTACCTCCCTTCTGTTACTCGATCTGTACAGACATAGAAGGTTGCGAACACGGCTGGAAGAAGTTTCACGGCCACTGCTACAGGTAGGAGTTTTTTAATAACGCATGTAGTCACGGTGTGTTCATCTTCCCCGGTGCCTCATCTGTCTGCATTACTCCTTTATACCCTCCAGTTACCTGTGACATACTTACAGCCTGCTGCACCGTTTAAACTTGTCTTGCATATGAAATATGTATTTTTATACCCACTTTCTCTGGGCTGTCCCACAGATACTTCACCCACAGACACACCTGGGAGGACGCAGAGAAAGACTGCAGGGAGCACAGCGCGCACCTCAGCAGCATCGTGTCGGCTAATGAGCAGGAGTTCATCAACGGTATGTGTGTACATCACGTCCAACGCACTAATGCATGTTAGAACTCTGTTGTAAGGTTTTAAAAATGGTTAAACAACTAAATCCAGAGACGCATACAGTATATATCATGCAGCAGAAGGTCTGTAACGTCCAAAGAGAGGGAGGCAGTGGGAAAGAAGACATATGTTAATGACCTACTTTGCTATATAAAGCAATAAAGAGTGTGAGAAGAGGTGCTCAAAGGTGGTTTACAGCAGGGTCAGCTCTACAGCAGCTTAACGAAGAGATGGTCCAGAGCGACGCGAGTCAAATGTATCCGTAGTCACAATGCAGCATTTTAGATGAAACAGGCCTCTTAGGCAATACACCATACAAAACAGTATAACAGTCTGATTTCTAATGAGCACATCAGATTGATCTGTTGTTGTTTTCCAGGTCTGGGTCATGACAACGCGTGGATTGGCCTAAACGATCGCACAGTGGAGGAGGACTTCCAGTGGACGGATGGGAATGAGCTGGTCAGTGATCACTTTGCACTTGTAAGAATCGGCAAATGTCGTTTTTAAAGCAAAGCAGAAGATTCTGTCAAAATTATCCTCAGAGCTTAACTTTTGTCGCGAGTGTGATTTGATTAGATGTAATTAAAATCCACTCAAAACAAAAACATAGAAATGCCTCAAAGAGCAGCCAAAAAGTGTTGCACTCATGGAGGAGCCTGTTAGTTATGATTAGAGATTTAGTGAGAAAATCTGTTTTATGACCTCCATGTGCAAAACCTCGTGTGTAATTACACAACTGGCATTAATGTGAAAATCCAACTGTTCATCTGAGCTTTTAACAAAAACAAAAACAGATCCATAAAAAAAGAAAAGACAGCAGAGACCAGCGCAGTTGTATTGAGTTTTTGCTGTTGTTCAGGTGTATGAGAACTGGCGGGAGAGCCAGCCGGATAACTTCTTCGCTGGTGGCGAGGACTGTGTGTTGACTATCGCCCATGAGGATGGCAAGTGGAACGACGTGCCCTGCAACTACAACCTGCCCTACATCTGCAAGAAAGGAACAGGTACAGGAAGGACTGGAAGCTAGAGTCGCAGAAAACCTGTGAAAGTGTTCGTGTTTGTTCTCCTTTTGGCGAAACGCGATGCGAGTGAACCAGGCTGAGTCTCTCTCAGCACGTTAAGCTCAATAATCAGTTCACGAGGAGCAGTTTGGTGATTGTATGTTATCGCTGACCAGCTGCAGCCTTGTTATTCATGGGTTCTGGTGCTTTCTCTCAAAGCATCAGTAGTTGGTCAGACTTGGTTTTCATCGCTCACACTTTCTCTTCATTAAAGGTCACAACAGCAGAGGATCCAACAACTGACTACAAGCACAAACTTTTGTGACTCAGTGTCAAACGTGTATTGATTTCTGAGAGAAATACCAATCTCTGTCTTGCTCTTATTGCCGTCTCGTTCTCCTCGGGGCTCACTTACAGTCGCCCAGGCAGCAGAACTGCAGTCGCAGTTATTGCCAATTACTGCCTTGTTCACAAATAGACTGTAATCTGAAATTCCTCTGAGCTCCCAGTCGTCTCAGAAGAAATCCTGCGACCCAACTCAGCTGGATGAATGTACTCACAGCGAGCACTTGCAGGATACAAAAGAAAGCCTCAGACGGGGGAAGACTCGGAGGATGGTCAGGAGGAATTAGAAAAGAAAGGGGCAAAACGTTTTGGAGTATTTATTTGTCTGGCCGTGGTCTCGTGGCTCTGAGGTTTGGCTGTAGTCCCTACCTACTGCAGAGACTCATTATCTGCCTGTGGCCTCCCCACAGCTCAGCAATCACAAACAGCAATGCGCACGGCGCCCCCTAGAGGCCAAACGCGCATATAGCGTCTTTAAATGACATTTTGAAATACACCTGACAGATGAAATTATTAACATTAACACAGATCATCGCTCCATCCGTGCACCCGGTATGATACTGTATGTAGGCAACAAGTGAACGGTTTGTCCTCAAAGGTGATGCGTTGGTGAAGCAGGAAAAGTTGATACACATACCAAGAACAAATGCTACAGGAGGTCTGTGTGATTCCTGTTCCAGTGCTGTGCGGGACCCCGCCTGCAGTGGAGAACGCCCATCTGGTTGGTCGCAGGAGGTCGCACTATGACATCCATTCAGTGGTGCGTTACCAGTGCTCTGAAGGCTTCTACCAGCGGCACATCCCCACCACGCGCTGCCGGGCTGACGGGAGCTGGGAGAGACCCAGAATCGTCTGCACAAAGAGTGAGACCGTGTGCTTACATCTGACGTGTGTCTTGTTGGTAAATGTGATGATGTCTGTCAAATTAGGTATTACTCTTAAAATGACCTACAATAAAATATAAAAGATGTGATTAAACAGGAATTAACGTCATGAGGCACAGATGTCATATAAGAAGAGAACGTTGACTCAGCAAATCAGACAAACATCTTTCATCTTTCTTCTCTTAGCTCGGCGATCGCACCGGTACAGACGGCACCACCACAACCAGCGCCGTGAACGCCGCAGCCACAGGAGACGCGGAGGCGAGGGCCACAGGGCCAGAGAGGACGCACACAGCTACTACTGAACCAAATAATCCAGCGTCTGCAACGTCTAGGTGCTAATCGTGGCCCTTGAAGAAAGACAGTAGTTCCCATTGCTACCATGTCCTTGCCTGCTTTAAAGCCTCTGTTAATACTCCTGATGGATAGGTTTTCCCACTCTAACATGAATCTCCATAGCTTCATCCCTGAGTTTGGTTGTTCTGATGCTCTGTTCGGTTTTCTGCTTCCTTTAACCGCGGTCCGTGTGAACACTAACTGTGACACTAACTTTAATGAACGCCTCCCTTCCCTGACACCAGAGTAAAGCCAGTCCTCCATGTGTCCATGTCTGTGTGAGCAGCGCGTGACTGTGTGCGTGTTGCATGTAAGAGAGAAACCTAGTGAAAGGCTTTCTTCTGGTTTGTCCATTCTCCTCTTCGTTTTTTGTTTACAAAGCACATATGTATGTAACTGATGCAAGACCTCATTTAGTCCCTGGTGAACCTGAGCTTTTTGTACTGTATGTGTACTGTAGCTGTTCCTTTTTCCATAGAGCACCTGAATAGCTGGCTGTTTTACTCTACTGACATGCTGTTTTCTAATATTTGCTATGTTTTGTGTAATTTTACTATTTATTATGAAATATTTGCTAGTGAAGATGTTTTTCTTTACCTGTACTTTAGGCAAACAGCTTAACATCCTTCTTTTCTATACCAAGTCCAATAATCAGACAGTAACAAAACTAATCATCGGTTGCCTCTAATCTCCGTACTGTAAATATAATTCTGTTTATTACTTGCTGATCTTTGATCAATAGCTGGACCTTATCCAATCAAACGGCTCCTCCGCGCTCACGAGCACTCTGTGCTAATGAATGTGTCCTAATGACACAGATAGGTTGATAGGATCATGCAGTTTGATTTAGCGATAACCACCTGATTGTATCTGATTTGTTAAACACTTTCGACCTTTGCACGGCTGTATTTACATGATGGGTAGAATGTTACTATTTTGGTCCCTTTGATATTTGATCAATCGTCCACCTTTTTGGTCTTCTTATGACTTTTTGTCCTGCTGTTGTATTTCATTCTTAATAAAGTGTAAAAAAAAGTCTTGTCTACAAGCCTACAGGCCTAAATTCTCTGTAACGTCATACTGCAGACATTTACCTACTATCGTCTCTTTTCAGTAGCACATCTTCCTCATCAGAAACATAATATATCTGATTTCCACAAATTGGCTCAGAGAAGTTCTAATTTCTTTTACGGCAGGTGTATTAAACATCTGGGAAATAAAGTGGACTTCATTTCCACCCTGTACAGTAAATGTTTTAACAGCTATGTGTTGCCGTGTCATTTCACAGACAGATGGTTCCCGGATGATGAACGCTGACTCAGATTATGTCCTGTTAATTATCTCACCACGAACGTTAAACCAACGTTCGTTCGCTTGCAATATTATCAACTATCTCATGACATTTTACGTATTTCTTAATCACGTAGCTCACAAAAAAAACAAAACAAGAACATTTAATAATGTACAGTATTTACAAGTAAACACTGCACAAGAAACACATCCACAAATAGTTTAAGCACAAGGAACATTTCAGAAACCTGCAACTAAAAAAACCTGTGCCCTCCTTGTAAAACCCACACGAACGACGCCGGCCAACCCCATAGACACAGTTTTGAATAAAGTGCCCTTTGGCAACATAAAAACTGTTTTGGCCTCACATGAATGGCCGACGTGTCACGTGGCCATTCGTGCTGCAGCTGTGTGTGACAGCTCACCTAAATCCAGGGTTCACCTCTTATCAGTTTGACAACTGCAGCGGCTCCCGGCGCAGAGGGCACAGTGACATCACCAGGCTGAGGCCATATTGACAGCTGCTAGTAGCGACTTCATGTGAGAATAGAGGCACATTTCACCTTTGGATTTATGATGAACATATAGTTAGTTTTCAGTCTGACAGTACAAACAGATATTAGACAAGAGAAGCATGTGTTTATTGTGCAAAACGAACTACAATATTTTCAGACTTGATTAAGCTCAAAGTCAGTCAGTCCCAAACATAAAGATTGTGGTTTCAGTTTTTACAGGCTGAGGATTTCATCCCTTTATGATTTTGATGCAATTTCCGATCAGTAAAATAAACTTAAAGCCGTATAACTGGAATGTGGTCTGCACAGAGAGATACTGTATATTATCATGACGGTCACTCGCCAGCAGCATGTTGTCAACCTCTATATTCAGGTTAACAGTCACAGTTTGGGAAGATACCGACCGGATATCTGCATGAGTCACCTGAAAGCTGAGGGAGCTGATCACAGTCCTCATATCCATCAACAGCCTTTATCAGGGTCCAATAGTCCATGCAGGGAGTGCTGTGCGACGAGAGTAAGGTTTTTCGATTTCCTCTGGGTTGCAGAAGTTGACAAAAATGTGTATTTGATGGAGTTTGTGTGCAAAAGCAGCTCCCCAGGGAACATTAGCCTTGAGGTATTCCTCGACAGTCTGCGGCCGATGTGTGGTCTAGTTCTTCTTCTTGTCGCTGTTGGTCTGGCCCTTGGGAACGGGCTTCATAAAATAAGCAGGGCTGGTGTGGCAGCGCAGGGCCAGCAGAGCCGGAGCTGCAGCGAGCAGAACATTGAGGGTGACAACAGGCCACGCTTTGTCGGCTGGGACCCGGTACGTGAAGGGAGTGCGGGAGTGCAGAGATGCGCCGATGTGGCACCACTGAGTCTGGAATGAGCAGCGGGAAAGAAAACAATATTAGACTTTAGCTTGCATTTCGCTTTTATATATGAAATACATATTGACATATTGACGACCTGTGCCATGGCTCCTGCAAAGACGAGGGTCCAGTCCAACATCCAGCTGCATCCAGGTGTTTTCAGACCATAGATTAAAAGAGCCATCAGGGGAAGACCATAGAACAAATACACCAGCATCTGCAGCAAATACACATACAAGACACGTGTCAGTTATTACACTGAACAGGGTTGTACAGTATATGTGTTATAGTCAGTACGTTAAACTAACCATCACTCTTGGGAAGCCGACGGGGTCCTTTAGGTACGGCTCATACTGATAGATGTAGGTGAAACAGACGTCCAGGGGACAGTCCAGCACCACCTGGAGCAGAGCAGGAGAAGAGAAATGTGATTAAAACCCGTTTCCTCACATCTCAGGCAAAACATGTTGGAGAAAAAAGACTCACAAAGCCTCTGAAAACAGAGAAGGCCATTGCTTCCACTAACAGAAGGGACAGAATCAGGTCCACGGGCCGAGTCAGCAGACTTTTATTCTGCTCTGCTGCAATCTGTTCAAAACAGAAACCTCCTTGGTTAATGCACATCATTTATTTACACTTATATTTACTGTTACAGTCGACTCTGACAGTACAGCTGACCAGAAAAAAAACATAAAATACAGACTAACGCTTTCAAGCTGAAACTCTAGCATCAGCCAGTCTGTTGCGTGTTCATACAAGCAGATGGGGACATCATCGAGCACAGGTCTCAGCTGCTAAAACGCACCTTGTCTGCAGTGACGACTGGCATCTCTCTGGGTCTCCTGAAGATCACAGAGGCAGCCCAGAAAGGCACCAAGAAGAAAGGGATGTTCCTCCAAAACGCTGGCCGGACGTTAGACCCATATTTACCTGCACAAGGAGCAACATCACCACAATCAGCAGCCTGGAATGACACTAGTTATGTACCGACATACTCATTATAATTAGCTCTCACCAATGACAACTCCAGGGATGAGAACGATGTGATGGGCGATAGAGGAGCCCACCCACAGCAGGCAAAGGCTGCGGTAGGACTTCCTACAAGAACACAAACGCGTCACTGAGGATCTGCACATCAGACACAGGGTGATGTGAGGGAGATGCCACAGCTTACCCCTTAAACATGCGGCGTATCACGGTGAGGAGGAGGACAAAGTGAACAACGCCATCCCAGTAAGACATCATCAAAGCGTAGGCGGTGCCCAGATACGGCTCACCCTGAAGAGAAAGCAGGTGTATAGACGTAAACCTTCAGGACCTAGGGTTAAATGAATTAGGTGAGAGAGGTGAAAGGTCATCTCACCATCTTTAGGTAGAAGCCCATGAAGCCAGAGATCAAACCGCTGTGCTCCAACGCGTTCGTCAGGTCCACCGTGCAGGCGAGGGAGAACACTGCAAACGCTAAACACACAGAAATACATGACTCTGTGCTGCTGTGCTTGATAAAGGGACAAGGTTAATTTTTATTTTTATTCTGTGGTACCGTAGAATAAGGGATCCACTTTCTTTCTGTGAGGCAAGTTCAGGAGGAGGAGAAGGAGAATGGATCCCACAACAACCATCCCCATTCCCAGGATCGGTAGAGGCCTGGGGAAAAAGTGGCGACGTTGTCTGTGAAGTCTATTGCTCAAATACAACATTTTCTACACTGACATTCTGAAAAATAGCTGAAAATAATCAACAGCGAGTGTGTTCATGACAAGATGCAGTCCAACATGATCTACACCATCAATCTCATTTCAGCACAAAACACTAGACATTAGAATTTTTTTCGTTTGGTATAAGAAGAAAAACACACTTTAAAATGTTTGCAAGGCTTGAATGAAATCTGTTTTTGTCATTTTGAGGAATTTTAGCAGTAACTGTAAACAAGGTTACCTCAGGATAATCAAGCCTCGCTAAACCTCCTTTTCTTTCTACAGTAGCTGTGGGTCGCTTCATAAGCCTATTAATATCAGCAGCTTTACCGCACAATGCCTCCACGCAGCAGGCCGGGATGACAGCGAAATTAAACCCACACACACAGCACACACTTACTCCTGTAGCGCAGGGATGTTGTTCATGGTGTACAAAACTCCGGGAGCCGACAAAGAAAGCAGAAACACAGAGACCTCCACCGGCGGCCGCATTGTCAGAAAATACCTACTGTTACTTGCTTATACAGAATTAAAGAGAAGAAGTGTCCAGATATAAACACTAAGACGTCACTGGCTATGAAACACGCATGTTAGTAGCCAGAGTTGCCTGCACTGCCGAGGGAAGGTTCTTAAAAGGAGTGTCACACGTTGTCTTTTGATCTGTGATGAAACGACGCCCTGCTGCTGCTGAAATGCGTCTGTTATCTAGCAGGTCTCAAAGTTCAACTCAGGAGTCGTGTCTACTGACTGGGAGTTTGAGAGGGAGACAGCGGAACCGACTCATGCGTCGTGCGTAAAATGCGCATTCTTTCGATGGAGTTGATGTTACGGCTGCTGCTGACTCGACGTCAAGTCAAACGATTCTAACGATAAAATCTCCGTTCGGCCTCTTGTGTTTGCACATGTACAGTCTGCCACCTGCTGGAGGCGGCTTTCCTGTGTCAGCTCCAAGCCCCTTCTGGCTCCTTTGATTTTTCTGTTGGATATATTAAAATATATGTGTGTTACTTCAAAAACATTCGTTTGTTAAAAGGTTTGTTCTGCACATTTTAAAGTGTGACCTACTGTAGGCTCCGCTGGCCTCTGGGCTACCTTCAAAGAGCCATCTGTCCTGTTTGTGTAAGATTAAAAGCTCCATCTGATGTCTTCAGCCATGATTAGATTCTGGATTATATCTAAGAAAGAACATAAAGTCCAAAACAAAGATTACGTTTTGTTTCGGTCAGGTTGTTGTTTTAAATGAGTAACCAACTGTACAGGAAAGTACAGTTGGTTACAGTTACCTGTTGTGGATAATATACAGCTGCGTTGTGCAACATATTACAGATGATCAACATTTGTAAAGCAGGCCTACATCTAATACAACATTATCTTCTGTAACAAAGAGGATTACGCCATTGTTGCCACAGAAACTTCCACGTGGCCAGTGGAAAGAGAGTAGAGAGGGGTGGGGAGACGCAGGCTGAGAGGTGATTCAATCACAGGCACAGACAACCCTTCACCCTGACGGCACATACATTGATGTTTGAGGTGACGCTGTTTCTTTTTATTTTAAAAAGCGTCCATCCAGCCTGCTGATATGCTGCACCCTTTAATCATCGCCATTGTGACTGTGAACACATCCCTGACCGTCGTCTACTGGACCTTCCTCCTGGGTGATGCCTACTTCAAGTGGATAATGGAGCCTGAAGACAAACCCAAGAAAGTTGTCACCCCGGCCTGAGGGAGAGCCGGTCGACATGGACCTGCCTGCCTGAGCAACCGGGTGTGATTTAGCGTAGAGCTAGCTCAGCTTGTAGTGCTTTCTGTGGAGTGTGATTTCGCTTTCTGTGCCACCCGGAGAAGACCTGCTACCTCATTCGCATTTTGTTTCACTGAGCTGAACAGATGCTTCCAGTGACTGAGAACAGACTCTTCTCTTCAGGTAAAGCCTGTGAGTTTTCCACCACTTTTCACAGGGAACCACATACTCTACATGCGTGATTTTATATCTGGGACCTGTCTTGTGTGACTTAAAGCGTAATCAGACACGTAAACCTCCATGTTTAATAGACAGGTACTGTGCATAATGCTAAATGAACCGTTTTGATGCTGAGTCTGCTGACTCAGTGAAAAGGTGGTGACAGGGGCATGTGTCAACCAAATCCTATCAGGGATTAGTAAGAACACCCAGATACTCATGCTCACAGCCTTATTTTTGTGTCAGCCTCTCTGCGGGACACATTTCCGAGAACGCACTACTTCACATTCATTCTTCTCTTCTTCCCTTTTTAAGCTCTATTTTCATTTGCTTTCACTGTTTTAAAACCTTTTTACATCTCTCCTCTCTCGGCTTTTGAGCAGCATGGCGCACATCTTCTACTACGGGCTGCACCCAGTCTCTTGGTTCATTCTCTTTGCCAATATAGCCATCACCCTGATGGAGTGGAAGTTTCTCATTACTCAGTACATCCACTTTTCCAAGCAGTCGAAGATAGACGCAGATGAAGTTAAAGCCTAGAGAAAGCGATCTGATGCTGCTCTGACAGGCCTGGGAGGATAAAATGCATTTTAGGATCACTTATTACTGAAGAAAAGCAATAATGGTGCGTCGGTTTAGTTGGCTGTAACAAGC
Organism: Macropodus opercularis; assembly: GCA_030770545.1. NCBI lineage: Eukaryota > Metazoa > Chordata > Actinopteri > Anabantiformes > Osphronemidae > Macropodus > Macropodus opercularis. Next base: position 8,152,362 of record CM061105.1, read on the forward strand.
TGCCTTATAAGCAATTTGCATGACCTTTACTTTCTTGTGCTTGTGTTTTCAGAGCTGCCTGCACATGACACATGCTAATTTGGAAGTTCCATCACTCTCAAAACAAACGATGAAGAGCAGTTTCTTGATTACAAGGTAAGGAGTTGGATTTTTTTTGCCATGAAACATTTTCATTGCATCCTTTGTTGCGCTGCAGCACTTTTTAAAGAATTTAAAAAACAGGATGGTGTGCAGTTTTCCTTCTTATGAGGATATATATTCCTCACCATAATCAGATTGCGTTTTAAAATATCGCCCTCTCTGTCGCGGAAGCTGTGAAAATATGGTGTCATATCAGTGAATTATGTGACAGGACATTTAGAGGAAATAAGGAGTGGATCCACTGGGCTTAAGATGAATTTAAAGTATGGAATATCCATAAAGTCCTTTCAGGTAAAGCCCAAGAGATGACAGAAGGTTTACTGTAATATACGTATCATATATGTATATATATATTCATATGCAACGTGGTTGTGCAGGACCATAAGCCTCTTTGGCATATTACTGTCCACCTCTCCTCGCTCATGTCTCTAATCCCTACAGATGAAAAGCTGATATCACTCAGTGACAGACTCAATCCTATTATCTCTGTCTGTCCCATATTCACCTCTTCGCCCCACTAGAAATTCGACCGAGGACCCCTTCCAGTAAGACTAGAGAGAGGAATGGTGGGATTTAAGTCTAGACGAAAGATTAGGAGAATCTGCACACTTATTTTCTTGTCTGCTGAACTACATTTCTCTAGCACTGTGCATGGGCAGAGAGCCGTCAGACCTCAGAGACAGCCTCGACACTTCCATCTGCCATTCTTCCCAGTTTCAGAGCATGTCTCCAATCTTCTAACGCTGACTTCCTCCCCCTCTGCCTCTCTGATGTACCTGTGCCACTCAAAGTTTTTACAGTGCCAGGACCGAGTGTGGATCTGCAACAAGAGGTTAAACACAAACAAAATCGCCCCAGTCTAGCTGCAGACTACCCTGTGAGGAGGTCGTCTGCTTGTCAAAACAGAGCTGACAAACCATGAACCGACACGCAGTTGTGTCCCTGAACGCCTCGGGAGGAGCGCTGCTTTATAAGCTCGCGCAGCCTGCGTTTGAGCACCGACAGCTCCTCCAGTTGTCCAGGAGGAAGGAGGAGGAGGCCTATTTCGTTGACTACATCCCACCGGCGCGAGACAGCATCGCTCTGCCACGCAGCGTGCTGTATGTCCTAGCTGGGGTGCTGTTGGTCATAGTGGCCACGTACGCCATAGTGGGCCACCTCATTAATGACCTGATGCATGACCTGACAGGTAACCCCTGGCAACAAACCTGGTGGTTGTGCCTGTGATGTCCTGAGCCCTTGTCTTCCCTTTTTGTTTTTTTAATTTTGAGCAGCCATGTTGCTCAGTGACTTTCCTTCACACTTACCCTAACCCACATCACTCTCACACAATGAGACTGTTTAGGGAATAATTACAGATTTTTCTTAGCTACAGCACTAACTAAAATTGGTGGACTGTCCCTTTAAGACTGGATTTCACTTCCCTCACTTGTGTTCGTTTCTCCTCACAGACTGGATCCTTGGCCCCAAACCTGTGGCGGGTGACTTGGAGCGAGGGACAGCAGACCTAGAGGAAGAGCAGCGACTGAGCACTTGCCCACAGCTGAGGATGGAGAAGGAAAACAACGGGCCGCTGCCTGGTTACCATCAAGGACGTGGAGGACACTGCTGCTCATCCACCCCTCCTCCGCTGAGAAGCGCCATCGCTTCGTCGTACACCAGAGAAAACAGAACATCTACCTATAGTGTGACCTTCGGCTGCCCTGTAACCCCTTATGTCACTTCCCTTTGAGTTTTATCAACGTCCCTTTTCACCGTTGGCGTCCCCTGAAGTCAGTGCAGTGATCATTGTTGTCTTTTTGCTGTAGTGATGCTTAAGCTAAGCTATTTTTTGTTGTAAATAAAGATGTTGCTCAGCACTGAACCTTGCATTCATGTTGGTAGGAAACTGTAATATGTACTTCTATTACTTATTGAAAATGATACCGGCCAGTTTGTCATTCACCATCCACTGCAGTAATTAACTATTCAAACCGTTTTGCTGCTCAAAATAGATACATTAACTTTGAAGAAGATAAACTTCACCAAAACATTTTACTTAGATCTAAAAATGTTATAACGTAAAAACACCTTCCATAAAAAAGCCAAATTCTTCCATGAAAATATGGCGTAAAGAGTTGTTACATTGCTGATTCATGGTTTGCCCTTGGTGCACATTTAACAGCTTGGAGAATCATTTTCATTCTGTAAAGACATACGTCAGATTTCCTGTCATGGTGTTGGACTAAGCTTCTCCAGTAAAAGGTTCAATAATACCAGCGTGTTGTGTTGTGTGTGCTTCCATTAATCCATCTTACGTCCCTGTAAAACCTGCTCATGTCAGGGATGCTGACCTTCTCCGGAAAGGTCGAGGTCTATGTACGTCAGCCATGTTAAAACACTGTTTGATAACCGACAGACAAGCAGACAGACAGACAGACAGACAGACAGACAGACAGACAGACAGACAGACAGACAGACAGACAGGCAGACAGGCAGACAGACAGACAGACAGACAGACAGACAGACAGACAGGCAGGCAGACAGGCAGACAGGCCCTTCACTGGGATTCTGTGTTTGCTGAGTCGTTCCCCTGACCTTGAACACCTCAAGCCGCTGCAGCTTATCTACTTTCCATCTGCGTAGCTCCACATCTACACACACAGGTAATGGGGAAGCACATTTTACCACAGTGAGCTGCGTAGCCGTGCGCTGAATTTAGGTCGTACTTACTGACGCCTAGGATTCCCTGGCTGGCAGCAGAGATTTGTGGACTGTACCACAGTAATGGATGCTGCGGTGGAGAACTTCAATGTCCGATACAAGGAGGAGGATGGGACGGTGTTCTTTGAATCTTACGTGCCTCCCTCTCGGGACGCTGTCCACCTGCCTACCTACGTCCTCTACCTGCTCATAGCTGTCTTCGTCGTTCTGTCTGTTCTTTATGCCATCATTGGTCACCTCATCAAAGACCTCATCCATGACTGTGCAGGTCAGTTATGGCGTTTCATACGCAACTTGCAGATACAATCGTGACAATGCTCCCATTGTCAAATACAGCCAAGATTCGTTCTTGCACGTCTTCCCTCTCGTTCCGCTTCCCAGACTGCTTGCTGGGGGAGCAGCCGGAGGAAGTGGTGGTGAACTACTGTGAGGCCAAGGATAAGTTCATGGCAGACTGGTGTCCAGAAACCTCCCCTGAACTGGAGGCCATTGCCCGAGCTGAGGAGAACAAGGTAGTTGACAGAGACTTCATGAAAGCCCCGGCCATCTGGATCCTGTCCACAGAACCGCGTGGCACGAGGTCAGGACCCCGAGTGATGTTTGGGAAAAGAACTTAGGGAAGGAAAATAAAACAAGATGTGGAGATGTGCAGGTGATGTTTGCTGCTGGTGTCTATTGATGTGTGATGTCAGTGTCTGTAACAACGCGTTTCTGAAAGGCTGTAATGTGTTGCACTGTAAGAACAGACGAGTGGTCCGACAGAGACATCTGGTGTTTGTTCAGGTCACTGCAGCGGATTTACGTGAACATGAATCTTATTTCACAGATAATAAATAAATAAATGAATAAAAACACTAGGATGTCGTTTTTTCACATAAGCAACGTTTGTAAAAAAAAAAAAAAAGTTGTGACAAACCCTTTGTCCGTATTTCGCTGAACTGTCTGGACTTTCATGTTAAACCTTCATTGGGCTACGCAGCGACCAGTTGTCCAGGAGAGGGCGCTGTGGGAAACATCTCCCTAAACCACTTCCTACAGCCACAGGAACCTTTGACTTGAGTAAATGTGGTGCTTTTAACCGAGAAACGAACCAATCTGCTGTTTTATCGGGTTCTGCATTGGTCGGGATGCTGGATGGTTCCTGACACCCAGCGAAGCAATAATTTACTCAACCCAAACATGTTTCGGTCACATGTGCGACTTAACCCACACGCACACGTTGGTTCTGTGACTGATAGAGGTTCTGTCCCATTTCACTGCAAAAGAAAACAGCGACAAAGTCCTGTTGACCTTTTCCAAAGCACGACCCCTGAGCTAATGGCTTTACCTTAAAAAAATAATGCCACCGTCTAGTACAGCTGATATAATGTATTGTGTATTTTTCTGGCAATTTTTATTTTGACCGATAATACAACTCGGCTGGGTTCACACATGAACGAAATGAATGAAAGTCAGAAGCGTTTTCCTTATGAAACATGAAATCCTGATGCTCCTGGTCCAGGTTTCTCCATCCTCTCCATCCTCCGGTGGGGGCTCCGCTCTGTGGGATGCGGTCTCCGTAGCATCCTCACACACTCCCTGCAAACCAAACCTGCGCTGTGCGCGGTGCGTCGTCCGCGCAGAGAACATGCTCCATACGCGTGATTTGTCCGTGGAAATGAAGTAATGGACGCGTGGCGGCTGATCGGTGTGGATGCCCAGTGAGCGAAGAAGCAGCCTTTATGGATTGGAGCTCATTGTCGCCGGAGCAAGTCTGGGGAGCATCTGAGAGGTGAGGCGGCTCCCGTGTGCGGGGGAACACCGCAGCGCAGCACTGGCGCTCGGTAACAAGGCGCATGTAACGACGATGCTCGTGGTTTGGGCAACTTAAAGCAACAATTTCTGATACAATGCTGTTATTCCGCTGTGTGTTGTGCTCAGCCTTATGCTCTGTCCTACAGCCGCGGTGCGTCCTCCGGTGTAAAGGCCTTTTCTCCACACTAGACGTAGTATCACACACAGCAGTCATCTGCTTGATTTATGGTTCGGTGGATACAGGAATGAAGATCTCGATAAAAAAAAATCTCTACTCGGTCTAATTTGCCGCATATATGTATTTTAGCCAAACAAATGAAAATTCTCCGGGTGAATAAGTAAAACAACGCGTTCCAGGAGGCTAATTTTGGCCTAGTTTGCACAAAAGAACACATTGCGATGTGATGGCTCATATAGAGGCTCTGCTCGGTATTTGGGCAGTGGAGATAGTATTATAGCATATCCAGACATATCTCTCTCTAAATAATCATTCAATCATGAAAAACCTCCTGACGTTTCACCGTCTGTATTAAACAAACTGCAGATACAGTTGTGGACAGGGTCGTTATGGGCTGAGCAACGAAATGTTACTGTCAATTCAATGTCAGAGGATTCAAATTCTTCTTGCCGTTTGCCAGATGTAGGTTAGTGGATCATCTGATCCCTCCCACTACTGCCACACTGTCATACGTGGAGCCCCCCCACTCACACAGCAGGACTGAGCCATGCCCAGCACAGTAATGCAGCACGACTGTTCCTAACCCGTGAAGTTTGAAAACGGTGGCATGCAGCAACTGCCTCAGCGTCCTCTGACCCAGCAGCTGTACGAGGAAGCTGCAGTGGACTATGGAAGGCTGTTAATTACATATGTGTGTGTACATGCTAGTGAGATGGTCCAGTTGAACTCTGACCTTACTACTGACAACAATCTTTCTGATGCATACATAGAAAAGCAGAATTAATGGTAGAATTGCTGTATTGGGTTGAATTATTACTACAGATGTACCTAATAATGTGTCCTTCCATGGTGTTAATACCTACTGCGTATAATCCGTTGCATCTTAGTACAACAGCAATAAATTGCACAGCATCGTCAGAAATGTGTCATATTCGTGAGATATGTTGCACAACTGCAATAGAGTCCAGCCTGTCGCCATGTGTGTAGTTCTGGAGTCCACACGCAAGTGCATTTTCATGTTGGGTTTGCTTCTTTGATATCTGACCTTAAGTTGGACGTTAGTCTAACTTGTTTTTTTGCTGATCCTATTGCAAAGTCTTGTTTGTGTCGGCTCAAATAAAAGGGCCAGTGGTTTTAAACCTGTGCCCGTCTACCTTGTCTGAGTGACATCATACAATCTGCCTCTCAGGGCACACTGACAATGCTTTTTTTTTTTTTTTTCTTGAACAGTGCTGTAGACGAAAACGCATCATCCAAGATCACAGGTCTGATGACAGGTACGTAGCTTTCGTTTTTAGAACCATTCACACTCCTCCAAGCACAGACGTCGCTCATTTGACTGACGCCGCTGTGGATTCTGTCCTGTCTAGATCTGTGCAGTGATGAAACAGACAACTCTCCTCCTCTTCAGCTCCACACGCTCAAGGAGTTTGAACAGGTGAGAGCATGACTGAGTTACAGTACAGTGTGTAGAGGCAGTTGAATGTGGGCTCTGCAGCGCCCTCTTGTGGATCAATTCCTTACTACATAATATCAATGAGCAGATTTGCTTTGATGCGGATTTTTTTAATTCTGTAAACGTAGATCTGTAAACATTAGAAACTGAAATAAGTGCTTTGAGAATACTGCACAGAAAAGAGGAACACCTGCAGCTGATGATGTCCTGTGACACGGAAAACACCTTTCTGGTTTCAAATCATCCTCTGGCTACAACATTACCCACTTGGTGCTTTTACACATCCAGTAACATGCACATACTAATATCATTCCAGCTCTTAGCTATAGCTAATTATCCTCTGACACTGACTTCTAAAAACCACACAATTTGCTCCGCTCCAACAGTTCTGGATGTTGCAGGTCCCTCTTAAAACAGGAGGTGTCACCAGCCAGTCAGTTTATGATAAACACCATCAGTTCACCTTCACTTTGACTCACAAATCAGTGATATATTTGATAAGAAGCTGGAAAGTGAGCGTATTAAACGGTCGTGGCAGAAACACTCTATGGACATGATGTCATCCTTAATGGCACGAGACGCCGCTTGGCATCTTTACTCTAAATTATTTAGCCATGGCATGTAATACAACACCTTAATGGGCATAGACTCACTGATCATGATCCTTAGAGCGACGTCATCGCATGTGTTTGAGTCGCTTTAAGACAGACCCTGTGTTGCGCTGCATCTAAAGCACGTTGAACAGGAAATATGATTTTAGCCTGTTTGCTTTTACTACACACTACTTGGTGGGACATTCAGGAACTGACCACTCTGTAGGATTCTCCACGCCTCCCTAATAATAGCACCGTGGCTCAGAGCCCCCACAGCTCTTATTTCATCCAGCGTTATTCCACACACTTATCTGTCCGAGTCCCATCAGCACCTCTGACTCTAATTCCTCATTCCTGATTCATTTGATCTATCAAATACCAAAATAAATAATAAGGATCACGTCCAATCAAATAGGAGCAACATGAAGTCAGTTCTGTCAACCTACACACTCAAAAAATATAATAACCAGGAAGTGAATTAGCTGGGTCAATATCTTCACGTCCCACTAGCCAACACTGCTGTTTTGCAAAGGGGTGAGATTTCCTGTCATATCACAAGTGTGTGTGAGCTCTGAGTCTTTACCTCCCCCTGCTTTGTCCCTCCCCCTTCTTCTCCCCTACCACCCATCGCCCCTGAGAGTCTGGGATTCCAGGGATGTCTCCTCCTGTAAAATAAGCTCCTGCCTCAGGCCATCACAGACCAGAACTAAGCATGGAGCTGACATGGCTGCGTCTCTGACCGCCCGGGCTGCAGAGTAGCCCTCTCTAGAATCTAGTGTGTGTGTGTGAATGCGTTAGTCCTAGTGTGAGTGGCTGGAGCCTGGGATGCCACTTTGTAAATAGTTGGTACTTTGTCAGGTCCGGCATTATGGTCTGTTGGAAAAGGACGTAGCTTGTCTAACAGTACCTGGACTGTCGCTGTCCTTTAAGGCGGACTTTGAATTCACCCGTGACATGGAGAGGTCGAAGGCGTCTGTTCATTTCTGACCTCAGGGACATGTCAAACCGTGTCGGTGCTCTGTGACGGTCATGTCTAACGGTTACCGTACTTTGTCACAGCACCTGAATGACCTGAAGAAGGAGAACTTCAGCCTCAAGCTCCGCATCTACTTCCTGGAGGAGAGGATACAGCAGAAGTATGAGGAGAGCAGTGAAGATGTCTACAGAACGGTGAGTGGAGCAGCGCATCAGGGGCTAAGGGTCATCGCACTAACAGCAGTGTTATCAGAAGCATTGATTCTGCCTGATGATGTGTGCAGGTCATTTGTGCCTTTATCAGTTTTACTGCACTGAGCCACTCCAACCGTTTGTTGACCCGCCTGACCTGCTTGTTTGCTTTACCAAATATTTGGTTGAACATGAACCAGCGCTTTGCTCAGGGACTTACAGTGACACTGTTTGGGTGCACGTGGCTGCAGTTGTGTTTTTGTTTTTACGTTTTTTCACATCGATCTTCTTGTCTCAATTGTCTGGTCTTTACAGTAAGTAAGACAGATTATTCTAAAACAAAGACAGCACTGTGTTACATAAGTGCTGCTTAAAACAATCTTGAAATATGGAAATATGGAAAAAAGGTTTTGCTTAATAATGACACAATATGTGATATTATTATTGTTGTTTTCGACATTTGCGTTTGCAAACATCAGTTTACGATCCAACTATCTAAACTTAAACAAAAATTTAGTTTACATGGTACATGAAAAGCAGAAAATGTCACATTCTAGAACTACAACCAAGACAGGTTCGAAATGTTGAGTTTCCACCTCATTCAAACTAAAATCATACAAAGAAAAGAAAAAACGAAAGAAAGACATTTTTCTTTTAAACGTACATTTAGATTTACAGACAAAGTGACTCAGTTCAAGGTCGAAACTCAGGCTACAGTGATGTTGTACAGTTAATTGTAATAAATTAGGTTGAAATTATTCATTTGAAAGTACCAAGATGACAACATATTAGATTTAAAAATGTCATTTAATGTCAAAAAAATTGATTACTTGCTGCTGTTGCTTATTTTGTAAAGATTGTTGGCCCGTTTGCTGCTGTGTGGACGTTTTGGCCTTGTAACAAAGCTTATTCTTGCTTTTCGGGGTAAAGTTAAAATAGGTAAAGGTCAGCGTTAAATTTAAGAACTCAGCTGGGATGATTAATGTTTGGTTAGAGATGAGGTGTTTGTATTGTATGTGGAGTGTGACCCAGTGCAGCCCATGTCACAACCCAGCATTTAAAACCTCTTTCTAAACTCCTGCTGATAATCAACAACTCTTCGATATGATTCAAGTAAATGGCTGCTTGATCCAACTGAACAGGACTTAAGCATCCTGCCACTTATCCTCCACAATTACTGCATACCAGCCTGCTCTGAGTAGATCCCACATCATACACAGACCCAGCTCGATGGTGGTAATAGAGTAAAGACCAGTGTGCGAGTCCTGGGCACATAGTGATCCCCCCTGAGCCTGGCAGGCTCTATTTATAGAATCAGCTTGAGGACACTGATTTATTTATCACATGTGTCTGTGTGTGAGCGTCCACATGTCAGAACTCGTACACAACAACACGTGTGCAGTCTGTCTTTGCAGTGTGAGTTGCTGGACTGGTGCATGTTGTTAAAGCACTGAGCTCTAGTTGTGTCAGTTAACTCATAGACGTCAGAGAAAGACGCACAGTGGTTTATATCACAAATGCTAAATTAATTGTATGCACTATAATTATACAGTTTAATGTTGATTGTATTATTATTGTATGTTCATATTGTTTATAAAATGTAAGAAAATTTGAGGAGGGGCTCATAGATTGAGCACGTTACGATGTAGGTATCCTCAGTAGTGTCATTGGAGTCTGTGCGTCCATCCTCCTCCTTCTCCGCTGCCTGTTATAAGCGGATCTGTTGCTGAGGGCCCACAGGCCGGGAGGGGCCAGAATAGCAGGTGCACCGTGATGGGTTTCTAAATAAAGAGCTGAGATGAGCATGTGTCTCTTACTGTAAACCAAGTCGTTGACACACATGGGAAAACGTTGTTCCTCTTAGTGTTGTCTTACTACTATGTATTCATCTGATCACTGGCCATAATTGATGTACCTGTCGAAAGTGGAATAGGCTTTTGTTATTTATTATTATATACAACACTGATGGGTTTGGACAAAAATAATTCTTCCTCTTTGCTTTTTGTTCAAAGATGAACTGGTCTCTATAAATACTGTAATAGATCATTTCAAAATATAAAACTAAATATATAATAAATATAAGTTCTAAACTTAGCTAAGAAATACATTATCATTAAATAAATAATAAGTCACATAGAGCTCACCTGAGTGCAGTGAAAGTGTTTCAAGTGATCTAGTTACTGTTCACTCATATCTAGAAGGTACAGTCAGTTTGATATCCTGGACGAAATCTGCTCCATAATCTCAACACTCACTGTGTTCACAGCAAACACTTGGTGAAAGGGTGTAGCTGAAAGCGAAAGTGCAGCACAACCCAAACCGCTGAGGTAAAGGTGATAAAACCAGTGGGAGTATCCAGCAGGTAAATAAACTGTCCTCTCTGTCCTGTCTGAGGTCAGAATGGAAGGAATGAGCTCCACGTTCCTGCTGCTCTAATCCTCTATCCCCCCATAGGCCAGTGTAAAGACACTGATTACCCCCTTGAATGTGCCCTGTGGACCCCATGCAGGTAAACAAACTGTGCAATTTAGCCTTTGGCCCAACGAGTGAGTATCTGAGCTGCCCTGAAAGCTCCAGCTCTAAATATACCCGTCATGACAGCGCGGTCAGATGTTCTGCACAGATGAAACAAAACACCCATCGGGTTTGATGGAGAGGTGTAATGACTGAGGATACTGAGCAGGGAACAAACCCCTGGCAATACTGTACATCCCTGCCCCTTAAATAGTGACCGGTTTTCAAATGACGGTTACGATAGTTGAATTTCACGGCTCACATGTTATGCTGGTGAGCAGGCGACGTGTGATAAACAGTCAAGCTTTACCGCTTTTTAATTTGTCTCCCAGAACATCGAGCTGAAGGTGGAAGTAGAGAGCTTGAAGCAGGAACTCCAAGAGAAACAGCAGCTTCTGGACAAAGCCCTGTAAGTCCACACATACCAAGACAAATTAAAACCGTCTTCAAGTCAGTTTCAAGTGTGAACATGCATTTTACAGTCCTGACCACTTTACCTCAGTCACTTGAAAAGAGAAAGCAGCTTTGATTACTCGTCTGGTTTTTGTTGTTCTGTGCCTGTGGTTTACTGTAATATTGTTATAGACTGTGGTTGTAACAGCGTTTAATGTTAGCGCTGATGAGTCTAACCACAACCACGTCGCTAGATTTCGCTGCTGGAGGTCTTCTCCACTGCGCATATACGTGTTCAGTAGGACCATCGTCCAAGTGACGCTGCATTACTGCAGGCTGGTTGAAAATATCCCAGTTATTTGAGCTGTTGCATGTGGTGGACAGAGTTAAAAACGTACGTATGTGGCATTCTGAGCGGGACCTGTGGCGACAGAGAGGCGTGGGCCATTCCGGGAGCAGGAATTCTGGGAGAAGGCTGTTGACTGATCAAGCGAGACGGACAGATGCTGGCACAGACAGACAGCAGGCGTGAGAGAAGCTCTTATGTCATGAGCCATACGTGACATTATGTTATGTCTTGGCTCTGGCTACTCTTCATCACGTCTGCATAGACACTGCTGTCACTGTGGCGTCTTGGTGGTGCGGTAATCACATGTGATTCTCCTCCATGGCAGCACGACAGCAGAGAGCTTGACCAATAACAATGAGGCAGAGCTGCAGAGACGCTGTCAGGAGAGACAGCAGGAAATTGACCACATGCAGCAAGTGCTCGAGACCAAGATTCAGCTCCTGCAGGAGGTCGGTGCTCTTTCAACTTTAGACACGAGAACCATACAGGTGCCATACAAACACTGAGTGCGTTTCTCTTTGTTGCAGGAGGCCCAGCTAGCACGCAGTGAGGCGGAGAGAATGGCCTCACTGGCTGGATCGCACTCCCACACCTCCCTCCTCTCCCTAGACACCCCAATGGAGGACATCCCAGAGGATGAGAGGTCTCCCAGCCTCCTGTCCCCATGCAGCATTAACAAAGACAGGTGCACAGTAACGTCCTCAGCCATCACCACCATCAACCAAGCCAAGGGATCTCTAACTAGCTCTATATGTTGTCTGCGTTCAGGGTGATAGAGCAGCTGACTAAAGACCTTCGCTCCAAGGAGGCCCTCATCACAGAGCTGAGTGGAGACAAGACAACTCTCACACTCAGGGTGGAGGAGCTTGAGGGACAAGTAGACGATCTGTCATCATCACTGCTGCAGAAAGACAAGGATGTTGAGGTATGAGCACCTTTTATTTTACGTCTGGCATCAGGTCAATCACTCCACACAGCTTTACGCAGGTTTAAAGCGCGTCTTCTCTGTTACACAGTTCTATCAGGAGGAACTGGGTCGGGAGAGGCTGCGCATCGAACAGGAGATGCAGGTGGGTGGATCGTGTTATCACCGGGTCCTCCACTAAGGGTCGGAACAGCATCACATTCCTCATTGGTGAACGCAAGAGCACTTAGACACACTCTGCCTCCTCATGGACAAGCGACAAACAGCATTTTCACATAGATAGAAACATAAAAGTTACAAATTTGAATTCTTAATCAATAATATGATGAAGTTGTATAATTTAAAGCATACATTCAAACTATTCCATTGTTAAAACAACTATCATTGTAACTAAGCTAAAAGAGAGATGAAACGTTTGTGACTTTGTGCAGCAGTGTGGATGTTTGCATTGGCTCAGTGGATTACTCCAATCGTATGAACTGGCACAAGGATACAGGATGCATTCATTAGCTTAACTACTTCATCTTGTTAAGGGGCACAGCAGTGCTGTAGGCCAGTCCCAGCTGTCAGTGGGTGAAAAAAGTGGGCGACAAAAACACACGCACAGATCATGTTGGTCAAACCGAACCAGCAGAGCTAATGCACGTCCAGTTCATCTTACAGCGGGTTAGTCTCATCCCAGAGAGTAACAGCATCTCATTACAGCAACAGGCTTCAGCCACATTTCTCCTCTGATACATAATCAAACTACGGATGACGGGAGAGCTGCTCCTGCTCGCTCCTCCCTGAATAAATCCTTTTTTTAAAGCCGTACTTTAAAGAAGAACCAACCACAGTATGTCTTTAAAAACATTTACCTTGTTAACTTATTTCTTGACACAGTATTTGTTGTGAACATATGTTTGTGTTTGGGTTGTGTCTGCGGGTGTTTTAACTTGTAAATCAGACCAGGATGAAGGATGCAAATGTGATCACCTGACAGGTTGTCTGCTCAGATTTCACTCTGGCTGTATCAGCGCACTGAGAAAAACAAAGCCAAGTATTCCCAAGCAATTGGGTCATAAAAACAGTGTCAGCGTAAAGCATATTTGACTTGCGTGTGATAAGTGTTTACTGTGTACGGACAAGGAGATAAAACCCTCCATGATGGCACAACGACCCACCACCGTATGCACCTGACACCAAGCCTTCACTGGGGCAAAATTATCGTAAATGCAGATGTCACCTGTAACTGTGCTGGTGGAAACGGATCAAACGTTGTTGGCCCATTTGTGCGTGTCTACACATTCCCGTGCGGTGCTGTCTTGCATATGTGCGTGCGTGCAGGCGTCTCGCTGGTGAGCAGCTCAGCGGCTCTCGTTTCAGTCGGGTTGTCGATAGGTCAGGTCGACCTTTAGTGCTCGGCGCTGAAATGGAGTGGTTTACTTTGAGACACATATCCAGCGTTAGAGCTCTTAATTAGTTCCCCAGACAGCAGCGCCATTAGACAGATAGAGCTAATCTATAGGTCTGGATAGAGGGAGAAGGTGGGAAACAAACATCTGGAGCCTCAGATCACATTATTACCGGGTTTCCTCCAGTAAACCGACATTCGTTTTGAGATTGTTTTGTTTTTAGGAATTTAACATGCTACTAAATATCAGACACAGATGAAGAAATATCGTATGATCACATGTTTCTACAATCCTCAAACTCATTTGGAGGAAATTATTCTGGCTTATTAACCTTCATACACCACAGTCAAGGACCCTGAAGCAGACACAGATCTCACACATATTAAGGACGATGTACAGACACAATCTCCTGAAGCAGCAGGATTTGTGGGAGGATGAAAGGATATCGAGGGTTCGATTGGGGCTTTACACTGCGTGTCTAATTGAAAGTTACAGCGTGACAGCGTGACCTTCTGTTTCTGTGCCCTCTGGAAAATAAAATTGTTGTCACAGCAGACACACAAGCTTGGTTTAACGCATGAGAATAACCTTGTTGTTTGAACGTCACAATCAGATCCTTGTTTACATGTTTGCGCCACAGCAACAAGGAAAATAATAATAATGTTGAAGAAAGCATGTTGTGATTCACAGTGAATGTGTGTAGAAAACCTTTCAATACGACTGATGAGTCCTGGTACTTTTACAGGGTGTCTTAAAGTAATTAATGCAGTCTGTACTGAATAGTTATTAAAGAACAAGAAGAAATGTGGTGATTGGCACGACACCAACTAGACTTCAGCCGTTTTTGACTTCACACAGAATCTGTTGACTTGGTAACTGGTTTCATCTCGTACTGGTCACGTACGTTTAAAGGCTCTTCAGCCTCTGTGTGTGGTGTAGCGTCAGACATGGGACCTTGGAGACGTGAATAGCAACACAAAATAAAGTTAAGGATCTCACCGGCTACTTATGTGCGTGAGAGCTGAACATATTGTGGCTACTTCTATATGTGGGGATTGTCATGCAGCTGTTAGTTTATCAAACAAGGTTCATATACTTATATATACATAATTTAATGGGACAAGATGTTATAAGAATAATAAATAACCCACAACAAATAGCCCACACTTGCAAAAGATAAAAGGGATAAATGCTAATACAGTGAGATGATGCTGTAACGCAGAGGAAATATGAAGTAGTGCTGTGAGTTAAACGTTGCGGAGCGTCACTAATGTTGTCGTGTTACTGAGCATTTCACCTGTTCAGCCAGGCGAACACAGCTTAGCAAACCGGACCACGGGATCCGCAGACTCCCGGGGGATCGAAGCTCTGCCGCCTCCTATTTAATTGAACACAGGCATCTAGCGAGTTGCTATTAAATTGCGTGTTTTAAAGCAGGAAGTGGTCGCAGTAAAGCGGGTTGGTGGGACATAATAAGCCGTGAGCAGCTGAGCAGCTTGTATGACTGCGCCGGTTCCTTTCCCCCCCTACGGTCCCTGAATGGTGCGCTCCGCCGCTGCAGGTCTGTCTCTCGCGGCCACTTCTCTGTCTTCCGGAGGATCTCAGCCCGAACGGACCGGACCGGCCCCTTCGTCGTTTGCGTCCCCGGCTGCCGGTTACGGCTTCTGTGATGAATGAGCCTTCCCTCCTCGGGACACAGACGCCGGCGGCAGCCTGTCCCGGGACGCCTGCTTCCGCTCCGTGTGCGCGCAGAGGCCGGCGGAGTATGAGCGATGCCCGGTGAGGGTGAAGCTGTCGGCGCGTCGTGCGGCTCGCGTGTCGGCGACAGCCCGGTGATGGTGCTGGGATATGCGACGCAGCGGCGACGATGCGAGAGCGACGCACTGATGAATACTGTCTCAATGACGGGACATTAACAGGGGCCGGGGGCTGGTGTGCGTCATATGCACCTGCGGCTAACGAGCAGTGATCCTGGGCAGGTGGAAATCTCTCAGTCATCGAATATCTTTGAAGCTGTCTTATCTATATGTTTTTTTTCTACGGAGAACCACGCGTGCAACCATTTCCTACAAGCCTGACACACGGATCCCTCCAGTCATCGTGTCTTTAAGCTGTCAGGTTTAATGCCATTGCATGGACTGGAGTCACAAGGAGATGAGAAGGCCTTTAATGTGATCTACTGTTTACTCTGGCGTAGCACGGACGTTATGGTTTTGTGTCTACATTTGTGATCCACGCGTCTGTGTGTATATGTGGAATGCTTGATGTCAAGATGAAGGAGACGTGTCGCATCTGTGGACGGGAGCTCTGTGGCAACCAGAGGCGATGGATCTTCCACCCCACGGCCAAACTCAACCTGCAGGTGCTGCTGTCCCACGCTCTGGGCCGGGAGGTGTCCCGCGATGGCAGGGGAGAGTTCGCCTGCTCCAAGTGCACCTTCATGCTGGACCGCATGTACCGCTTCGACACAGTCATAGCCCGCGTGGAGGCTCTGTCGATTGAAAGGTTGCAACGGCTCCTGCAGGAGAAACATCGGTTGAGGCAATGCATCGGTGGACTGTATCGCAAAACTAACTCAGAGGAGGGGGCGCTGACAATTGGTGCAGGTAACGAAGGGTCCGGAGATGGCATGGTGGACATTTCAGGTCTTACTCATGCAAAGTACTGTGCCCTGCTTCAGGATGACCTGGTCTACTCTTTGTATGAGTCCTGGGCGGACGACAGCCTGGGCAGCCACCATCACCACCACCCTCAGTGTCCTGCTGGTCCTGAGTCGGAGGTTACAGTGGCAGGCTTGCCGCGCTGCGTGCCCAGCACTCCCAGGAGGTGTCGGGGATGTTCATACTGGCGAGTTGCAGACTCTGACTATGAAGCTGTTTGCAAGGTGCCTAGGAAGCTGGCACGGAGCATCTCCTGCGGGCCTTCAACCAGATATTCAGCCAGCGTTATTGGAGGCAGTGTGATTGGAGGAGGTGGAGACGGAGACAGAAAACACATGGAAGATTTAGAAGAACCCCCTTCGTCTCTAACTCTGGTCCCTGGTTCTCAGGACCCATCGAGGACATCAGACAG
Organism: Macropodus opercularis; assembly: GCA_030770545.1. Taxonomy (NCBI): domain Eukaryota; kingdom Metazoa; phylum Chordata; class Actinopteri; order Anabantiformes; family Osphronemidae; genus Macropodus; species Macropodus opercularis. The sequence continues at coordinate 8,169,041 of CM061105.1, forward strand.
TGATCGCACTCTGGCTGGACGAGCCAGCTCCAGCCCATCTGTCGCATCCCTGGAGACTGCAGAAGTATACATCCAGCCTGGAGCCATCACAGATGCCCCGCTGTGCTCCCCCAGGGAACCACTAGATGACCGGATATCTGACTCCCTGTCTGACGAGCACATGGGAGCCCCACACGCGCCGGCCTCACCTCAGCCCAGCGTGTCCCTGGCCCTCTGCTTATTGCAGGGCTGTTCAGTGTATCGACCGGTTCGCAGCAACAAGGGGAGCAAGCTGCCGGTGCTCCGGAGACAAAGCGCCAGTAATGGAGGCGTGAGACCCGGCTTCCCTGATCCAGTTCTGGGAATATCTTATGGAACTCCAGATGGAAAAAGACACAGCCACATGCCCATATCTGAGCTGGAGACCCCCTTGATCAGGCTGGATTTTGGATCAGTGGATCAGGATCTGAACTTGGATGATATGGACGATTTGTTGGAGGACTTGTACAAAGCGTATCCTCCCCCACCTCCCCACCAGGTATAAAACCTTAATGAGGACAAGTGTCGCGCTTAGTGGAGTCGTGAAGTTTCCCTTCACACTGTAAATGCGTTAGTGAACCAACCCAACAGGCTTTGATGTTTGATGTAAAAACATCACAGTCTGCCCACAAACTGATATTCTTACCACATTTTAGCTTAATTAGCCTCATAATCCTGCTGTCAGTCACACAAATCCTCCCATCAGCCTCTCATGCAGCAGTCAAGAGGATGTTAGCTGCAATAGTTTTGTGTTGCCAGAGTAATTCACTATGTGTGGAAATACTTTACAAGAGCAGTCAGGTGCACAGACGTCGTTTCACTAAAGCAGAGAACGAGAACGTTTTACCTTTCATTACCTTAAACGTTCTCCTGTTGTAAGAATATGATGGTGGAGCTGGGGGCTGCTGTCTGAAGTAGGTTAGATGTGAGGAGACACAAAGTCAGAGTGGCTCCACCACTGCCCTATTTTCATTCAGAGCCCTTGAGGCAAAGTGAGCCTCACAATGTCAGACCACTCAGCCATCGCCACATTGGCTGGCTCCCACAATAGCACGTAAAATGGTATGTTGACACAAAATTATAAATTCATAAAAATGTATCTTAATGAATTTTAGCTGCATAATCACCACATATAGATATATTGATAAATTAATAGCCGGTATCATAAATATATTTTATCTTTATTTCAGTGTAAAAATAATATGGAGCACATTGGGCACACACTCGTGCTAACTCATGCATACACTCCAGAGGCTCTCTTCTTGTCATAGCCTTTTCGCTTTGGACACACACGAGTAAACAGATTCACTACATGTTATGCATGCACAGTGTTACACAACCTACATAACGGTGGTAGTTATGTAGTCCACAGCCTTGGTGTTTATAAAAGTATCTTCCTTGTAAATGATGCAGCTGCAGCATTTGGTCAGATTACTACACCGGTGAACACCGAGCAGTCAACACTCACTTATTGTCTTTATTACAGAGTCTCGTTGAGGAGCAACAGAGTCAACTAAACCAGTATGAGTGTGCAGCTGGTCAGTGTGTTAGTGAGCTGCAGAAGGCCCAGCTCCAGGTCCAGTCCCTGCAGGCCAAGATCCACGAGAGCGAGGCCAACAATATGGTATGCTGCCTCACTGTAGCTGAAGGTGTTCTGCTGATGCACACCTGCGAGTAGGCGGCCATCTGACAGGCGTCTGTTTCTGTAGAAGCTGCAGGAGAAGCTGAACGAGATGGAGTGTGAGCTGCGCTCGCTTCGCCAGGCTGCTCAGAGCCAGGGAAGAACCATTCAGGGTCTGACTGAGTCCATCAGCACTAAAGACAGTGAAGTGTGTGTTTGTTATAAATTAAATAAACACATCCAGTAGCAAATGATATATTTTTATATGCAAATCTGCTCATGCCTGTGGTTCTTTGTGCTTAAAGGCCCAGGAGCTGTACCAGCTGATTGAAGGCCAAAACACCACCCTGTGTAAGCTGCGAGAAATGGCTCACCGCAACCAGCTCGCTCAGAGCAAGGTGAGGCGGGATGTACCCACTGTAATGCTACCAGAAGCAAGACATCTTGTATCCAGGCTGATGATGTTGTCTGTCCCGTCTGGGTATGTGTCGATTCCTTCTCCAGGATCCTGAGGGTGTTACTGAGTCCCTGACACTTGCCCAGCTGCAGGGTGAGCTAGTGGGGGTGCAGAGCTCTCTGTTCTCCCTTGGTCTGGAGCTAGAGGCCAGCCAGCGAAGTCTGAGACAGAGCCAGAGGCAAGGTGACGATCTGATAAGGTTCAGGGACAGACTCAACTCTGATCTGCAGGAGGCACTGCAGCACAGGGAGGTCACTGAAAAACACAACAAGGTGAGTATGTGTATGAAGGTTTGAATGTGAGCAAACCAAACCTTTGGAAGTGTTATTAATGCAGCATGCTCAACGTCTCATCTCTCTGCTGCAGGACCTGCAATGTTCCCTGCAGAAAACCCGCTCTGAGCTGCAGGCTAAAGAATCGGCTCTGAAGGAGAGCGAGGCGGAGAAACACGCCATCGTACAGGAGAAAGACAGATGCATCGCACAGCTCAAACACTCTCTGCAAGACAAGGAGCAACAGTTACAGGTCACACACCCAAAGGCATTTGGTTCTGTTCTAATACAACAGATGTGCATTCAATCATGGGTTTCTGATTGTGTCTGTAAACCTCTACATTTGCAGGAATACTCAGACATGTTGGAAACAGCAGGAAACTCCAAATCGAGAGATGCGCTGTTACAGAAACTAAGGGAGCGTATCAAAGAAAGAGACAGAGCTCTTGAGGTAGAAGCAAAATCACACACACACACACACACAGATTCATCGTTCATACACAGAGAGACGAACAGCAATTCATGGTAGCGTGGTGGAAAAAGTGATTCATTACACATGTTCTTAAACGTACTCTACCTCATGCTGTGTCGCGTATGGGGAGAGAGGCTTTTCATCAGAAAGGAGCCGAGTAAGCGTTTTGCAACAGTGCAAAGCAAAAACTGTAGGTCAGCAAAATTTCACCACCACTAGAGTAAAGAATCTTGGGAGACATTTATAGGAATAGGAGTCTGTTCACTACATTTTAATCTCATACATTTCATCTTCGGTTTGTCTTGTAATGTTGCAAATGCAAATATTACGGATTAATATCATTTGCTTTCTCTCCCTTCGCTGTCTGCAGCTCTCCATTGATGACAAGTTTCACTGTCTGGAGGAGCGCGAGGGCCAGGTGAGGAGGCTGCAGCTGGTCCTCAAGGAAAAAGAGCGAGACCTGGAGCGACTCCGCTGCATCCTGTCCAACAACGAGGAGACCATCACGGTATGTGCATCGCGTAGAGTAAACATATCAGACCATGTTTCTGCTTGGTCAGAGCGATGTTTCTCACACAGTGTGGTCACGTCAGATATCTAGACATACATTACATGTTGTAGTTTTTGTTTTCCGTCTTTATGGCCATCAGAGTTTGGATGCCTTGGCGCGAGGAAAAGAGCTGGAGCTAGAACAGGCAGCGGAGGCTTACAGGAACCTGCAGTGGTTGAAGCAGCAGAGCGAGGAGAAGGAGAAGAATACACTACGAGAGAAAGACGCCATTATCAACCAGCTCCAGGCAGCTCTGCAGAGTCGCAGCCAGGAGACACAGGTAACACATAAACACTCTTACCCCTTTATTATGACTTGCAACTGTTTGCTGTCTATTTCAAAGCAGGAAAACCAGCCCAGGTTGAAAAACCAGTGTTACAGGTGCTGACACAGCCCTATCTGTCTGTGTCCTTGTGCAGGATCTGACAGCTGCCCTGGTTGCTAGAGTCCAAGCTGGTCCCAGTGAGGTTGTTGAAGAGCTGAAGGCTCGGCTGGCACTGAAAGAGAAACTGTTCCAGGAGCTGCTGTCAGACCGCAGCCGCCAGTCGAGCGAACACCAAGCACAGGCCCAGGATCTGCTCAACACCCTGAGCTCCAAGGACCAGTATCTACAGGTAGGCCACTGTGCTGGTAAATGCACCAGACAGTGTGCACAGCGAATAAGAGGCCTTCAACCCGTTTTGCTGTTTTTCTCAGGACTACTCCTACAGGTTGTCCTTGGTGATTAGCGAGCGGACTAACCAGCTGCAAGAGCTGCACAGGCAGCTGTCGCTGAAAGAGCAGGAGCTGTGTGAAGTGAGGTGGGACAACGAGAAGAATATGGGAGGAGAGACAGAGCATCTGCGGAGTGTGATCAAAGAGAAGGAGAACTTCATTAAGGTATGTGTTGATACACAGGCCTTGTTGTGTCCCCTGTACACCTGATCCTCACAGTCCACCTTATTCATCAGGAGCTGATGCAGGGCCGTGAAGAGGCAAAGCGAACATCCTGTGGAGAAACTGAGGCAGAGATGAAAGCTCTGAAAGAGGAGCTGCAGCTGGCGCTGAAAAAGGAGAGGGAGGCCCAGGTATTTGTCAACCTTTAGTTCTTAAAGCAGAATTCTCATTGTTGAAGTGTCACATATCATATCTGTTCCCTCCCTGCAGACGGAGCTCTCTGCTCTACATTTGTCTTTGGCCCACCACCAGGATGAAGGAGATGCTGAGAAGGACAGTACTGATCACAAAGTATGACTTTCCCTTAGATTAGTCAATATTTAGGAGCATGCGCTGCCTAGGAATTCTGCATTTAACGTTTATCTCGATTCTTTTCTATCCCGTCTAACGCTCTGATCTAGTTTGTGTTGGAGCAGCTTGTGTCAGAGTACAACAAGCTGAATGATGCTCTGAGGGCAGAGAAGAGATTGTACCAGCATCTCACACACATTCATACCTCGAGTGACAGGTGAGGAAGCTGCTCCCAGGTCTCGTGACAGTCTACTTTCCTGAATGCACAGTATGTTGCTGGGGATAAACAGTTTTTTTTTGTTCTTCGCTTCACAGCAGCTCAGAGAAAGTCCTGGCTCTTCATACTGAGCTGGACTCAGTTCAGGCGCTACGCGGACAATTGGAAGAGGTTCTAGCCAGGACCCGTAACATGGCCCTGGTGCTTGACAGCGCTGCTAAAAGGCAGCCTGACATTGGAGGTGGGAATGGGCAGGGTCCAGCCTCCAGGGCTGTCACTAATACTCCGTGATATTATGTTTGACCACATCCCTGTGTGACTCTTCATGTGAGATGAAGCTGTCTGTAGCAGCCAATAAAACACAATGAGGCACAGTCTGCCCAAATGATGACTGACACAATCTAATCCTCAGCTGCAGGCAGCTTTGTCAGATAAACACTAGTCACAGTAGCAGGAGCCTGTTCAGATTAACCTTAATGGTATGAAGTGGCATCGTGCAACTCACTTTTATTTATGAATATATTTACCGAGTGTGGTGTGGATATGTTTTTATAATTTATGGACACTGCCTGTGTATTGCTTTGCAGTGCGACTGTTCTGCATTGCCATTTCTTTGTGCTGTCAGTCTTCCAGCCTTACGGTCACAGTGAAGTTGCATCTTGTGGAGAAACTCAAGCTCATGCCTTACAGTGATGCGTCTCACCATCCATCATTTGTTTTATGTTGTGTTCGTGAACGATGTGCACATTTAACTAAATCCAGGATACACATTCGAAAAAAAGTAGCGTCCCTCCGTCCATCTTGACCTGGGATTGATTTTAGTCTCAGTTTTATGTTGTAAGTCTGCTCTGCTGTAGTCACAGTTTAGTTTTACAGATATGCATGAAACAGAAGGTCAGCCACATACCGTAGGCGCTGCCCGCTTCAAAGTAACGTTATGGTAAGTTCGTACATTGTGTATTTAGTTTGTCTGTCGAAACTTTGTACCAGGAATGCAGGAAATTTTAATATAAAGCAGTTGTACTCTCTAGAAATCACATGAGATGTGAATGCCAGATAATAATAATACCTGATCGCAAAAAAAACATCTTCGGTAGAAAACATAACCGTGGGATTTGTTCCCTCTTCTCTCGTCAAGCCTCAAAGGTGCATCCTTGTCAACTTTTTTGTATTATAATTGCAACAGAAATAAAGACGTGCTGAATTTTTGTCAAAAGCACTTCTGTTATGGATTTCTCTTTATTGTGTTGAATTTGGAATTTATCTAAGTAATGTCCCAAACCTGAAATTCCCCACGTGTTCCTGTAAATACTCTACCTTCTTCCCTCCCTTAGAGAGCAACCTGCGGTGTCTTTGTCTGTCTCGCCATCCCTCTGGCTAGAAATAATATTTACACGTCATCCTCAGTCTCCGCAAATGTTCCCCTGATTGTCCTGTTACGCGTTTAAATTCGCTCACAGTCACACAATAAATGCAAGAAATGAGGCTTTAAAATCTGTGTCAAGCTTCAATGTGTATTATCAGACATTTCAAATCAGTATTCTTGTTCGTGTTCCTGCTCCCTCATGCATGAGATCGTGTCATGGTTTTCATGTGTGCATGGTTGTCCTGCTTTAACGCCCGGTTAGATGCTCGCGACACTACTGCAACGCAAACATTCACCATGTTAGTTTTGATGACTCCCTGACTACATGCTCCCATTATGAGCGTGACAATAACCGTGTGACTGCGTGTAAACAGAGCCTCACATTCAGCCAGCTCACCTTACAGAGCACATTGTTCAGTCAGTACCAGCCCAGCAGCTCCACGCATTTCCTGCTCTCTCACTGGCAGCACAAAGAGCCGCGAGGTATATTTAACCGACGGCCTCGTTGCAAGCTGAGCTATTTTAAGTTATTAAATATCTAGTATTTCCTGCTTATGAAGGAACACAATCACAAGTCCAACAATGCAGCTGTAGAGATACACTTGCTCGAAGTATGTGTCGTGTATCGTTAGTTCCTGTCATGTAAAGCAGTTTTCCTTTGAAACTCCTACCAGTCGCTTTCCGGAGAGTCTGTGCTTCCTGGCAGCAAACCGGCACATGTTCCTCACTCACATCTTTATGTGCGTGTTTCAAGTTCTTCATTATTATGATCATACACTACTATTTTGCATATCATTACCATTAAATGTGTGTGCTTGGGTGTTAATCAGCTAAAATCCACTACATTTGTCATAGTTTAAGTGTCAACACACACACGCACTGGGCTGCGCTGCCTTGAGTGTGTTTTTGGCTGACTAGCGATGTATGACATAACATTTCCCTTCAGTCCTATGACTTCCAAAGTGGTGATTCAGTGCACTGAGAGTTCTGGAAAGCACTGGATGAGGAGTGGACGCTAGAGAAGGGGAGACGTGGAATTGAGATAATAAGGGACAAAGCAAAGGATTCAAACTTTTAGAAAAGAGGCAAAAAGCGAGTGGGCGTCGTTCTTATATGTTTGCTGTGTCTCCAGAGCTTAGCACTGAGGAAGAGGAGGAGGAGGACGGCAGTAGTGACGAATTCACAGACAGCATTGAAGAAGATGATGCTAAAGTGACACCAAGACGCTTGACCTCTCCTCAGGTAAAATATTAAAATACTAAAGATATTAAAATACTGTTAAATCTGTTTAAAAACTCTGCTTAAATACCCATTCAGGTATTTTACTGACTTTACTTAACTTCTGTGAAGGCTCGTCATGCTGAGAATGTGACTGGAGATCTGGTGGGAGGAGTGGTGCCCTGGAGTAGTGATGTAAAGCAGCTCGAGGAGGCAAAGAAAGCTCTTGAAGTTCAGCTTGAGGAAATAAAGTTACAACTGGAGAGGGATGGGTTCACGTCCGTGGCCCAGATGAGGTGAGCATTTGTCTCAGACAGCGTTTTTATAGCTGACAGCTCCATTGTGCTAATGTCTGTCTGGCTTCGTTCTTCTCCCACTAGGAGTGCACTGCAGAGACTGCAGCAGGAAAACCAGGCTCTGAAAGGAAGCCAAGGACAAGCTGTTACCCTGGGACTGAGGACAAACACACAGAAGAATCACAGGAGCCCGATCCAAGCAGGGATAGAAGAGGAGGATACTGAGGATGAGGAGGAAGATGAGGAAGAAGAGGTCAGATCTCCAGTGCCGATGGGGAAGCGAGGGCCTCCTTGTGTTGGTGTGAAGGAGGATCGAGGGAAGAGGCGCTGCACACGGCCGTGCTCGCTGGACCTGGGCGCGCTGACGTCCCATCTTCACACACACCAGCCTGACATGGTAACACATTACACATTCATATCACCAGCTAAGAACCATCACATGTATAGCACCAGTTTGAAGTTACATGATTAATCTGGTGCTTAAACCTCTTTAGGAGGCGGCGTCTGCTGGTGTCAGCAGTGATGTGTGGTGTCATGTGGAGGACGGGCTCCAGGAGCAGGCGTCCCGTCTACTCACTGATCTGGCTTCAAGCCACAGGGAGAACAGAGAGCTGCATGAAAGGCTGATGGTGTCTGAGGCCACCGTCCAAGCTCAGGCTGAACAGCTGAAGGACTATAGAGATTTGCTCAGTGAGTCAGGAACATATAGGAAGACTGGCTGACATGTCATTAGAATCTATAGATAAGTAAAACCTTATATCAGATATGTAACAATATCTTTTTTATGTCACTGTAGCTGAGACATCTGTCCAACAGGCCAGTAAACAGGTGCAGGTGGATCTCCAGGATCTGGGCTACGAGACCTGTGGCCGTAGTGAGAACGAAGCCGAGAGAGAAGACGCCAGCAGCCCAGGTGACAAAGACCTTACAAAAAAACTATGAATACAAATTATGTTCTTGTCTTGTAAAATACAGTATTCATGGACTAACGTGTCTTTATATCAATTCTACCCTCAGAGTTTGATGACCTGGAGATGTGCACTTCCCTGTCCAATCAGCCGCACTATGAGGGTGGGGCCGGCAGCTGGTACGCTGGAGGCTGCAGCGGAGACAGAGGTGCTTATGAAATGGAGGGTGAGTCAGTCTCCCTGCAGCGCCTGGTCCAGGATCTGCGCTCACAGCTGACCCGCTGCCACAAGGTGATCCGCGGGCTTCAGCTGCGTGTCCGCTCCCTGTCTACCACCAGCGACTACGCCTCCAGCCTGGAACGCACCCCTCGCAAGGTACCAGGGCCGTGACCAGCTGCTCTACCGTACAGACTGATCCTTCATGTTTATTTTACTTTGAGAATGATGCATTTTGCTTCTTTCTCACCTTCCAGGTAAACTGGGCGTTTGAGCGATCCCCTGCCCCCGGCGGCGTGGAAGAGGATGAAGGCTGGATGTCTGACACGCAAGGGTCCAAACCCAACAGGGAGCTGCAAGAGCTGGTGGAACGGGTTGCATCACTAGAGGCGCAGCTAAAAAGCTCCAGAGTGGAGGGAAAAGGCAAAGCAGAGGAGGAGAAATGTGCCACATGGCCTGGGTGAGTTGTGTAAGAGAGAGTAAAGGGTAGCTCCTACTCTAGGTTCATCTACAAACCACTTGTGGCCCAAAGCATCAGTTAACAGATGCATGGAGATTGGGTCATATGACTTAAAGTCCTAGCTCTGAGAACATTGCTATTAATACTCAGTTTTCATGCGTCGCCCTGTGTTTTTCTCTCCGTTTCCAGGAAATACAACTCTTTGATTCAGGCACAAGCTCGGGAGCTGTCCCACCTGAGGCAGAGGATGAGGGAGGGGCAAGGAGTCTGCCATATCCTCACCCAGCACCTGGGTGACACCACCAAGGTGAACCAGCTAATTCAGTGATTTACTGAGCACATTTTTACGTATTAGCAAAGCAGCCTGGCTTTATGTTAAACCTCTTAACCACTTTCAGGCGTTTGAGGAGCTGCTGCGAGCTAATGATATCGATTACTACATGGGCCAGAGCTTCAGAGAACAGCTGGCACAGAGCACTGCCCTTGCACACAGAGTGGTCACCAAGATCAGTGGACGTAAGAAGCCTCTCCCCATGTCTTTCATCACACACAGTTTCATGGATTCTCTCTGCTTAACTCTCGCTTTGATTTGCACAGGCGACCGTTCAGAGAGCCATGATGACAAAATGGGTCATGATTTGCTTGCCCTACGGTGAGTCAGCCGGTCACGTCTGCATGTAGTCAGTTCCCTCAGAGTTCTCTCTGTTTGTTTACTTGGTCATATGACTGAGCCACCCAGCATGACTCCTTATAGCGAGGAAACAGAAGGCAGCTGGTAATCCACAGACCACTGTTAAGTTGCTTTAGGCGAACAGAGGATTTACAGGTGTCCCACCCGTGGAGCTTGAGACACCAGGTTTTCCTTACTTTAGAAACCTTCACTTTGAGAAACGCGCTGCTGTGATTTAGTTTTCCTCTTCATGAAACACCGTACATTACAGGATGCAGTGCTACGTGTAGAATTTCTATCCACACTTTTTATGCTACTGACAAACGTAAACCTTTCGTGAATAACGAAGAGATCTCCTTTCTCCCTGTGTGCACATGCAGACTGACTAAGGAGCTGCAGCACAAAGATAAAATCATCGAGTCGCTTCACACCAAGCTGCAGCAGCGTCCCGACACCCCGTCCAGCTGCCACGCCCTCTCTGAGAGCACTGACCATTCAGACCGGACCTCAGTGGCATCTGATGAGTACCGAACCAATGAAGACTTGGAGCTGTGCTCTGATTTAGATGCCACAGAGTATCATAGAGAGCATCGGCTGAGGGAGCCAGGACACGGATCAGAACCAGAGGGTATTGTTGAAACTTAATTTCTCTCTTCTGTCTGTGAATTGCCTGTTCCATCCTTTCACCCTCCATTCCCCTCTTCTAGTCCGCCCATCTTTCCCTCTTCCCCATGGTCTCCTCAAGTCTTCCAGCAGCTGTCCCAACATGCTTTGCTCAGCCCCTGTGGCTTTGGCCAGGCAGTCCTCTAGAGGTATGGGACTAACAAATGACAATGACTTGAAACGTACCCAAAACTCAGGTACTGTCACGTTCCTGTCACTTCCTTCCTGTCATTCTCCTCCAGCTCTTTTCAGTGAGCCTGTTTCCTCTTACCTCTCTGTCCCCTCTGGCCCTGACGTCTGGGGTGAGGAAGTCACTTCTGACCCCCGGCCCAGGGCCCTGTCTGTGATCGCTGTTCGCCCAGAGCTGGACACGCTGTACAAACAGATGAATAAGCTGAACAGGGGTGAGGGGCAAGGGAGAGTGTGGCATGTGTGAAATTGATTTCTAAATAAACTTAACTTTCACAATCTCAGCCATGTGCAGTCACCATGTCGCCTTCTTAGTCCTCTCTTATCCTTCGAGTGTCCTTACATCACATCTCTCCCCCCCTTTGTGTTGTTTTTGTGTTTGCAGGCTTTGCAGTTCCTCCCGACAAGCCTCTGTTCACTCTGCCACCCGGTGCCCACCATCAGCACGACCTCTCCAGCAGCTACAGCCAGCTATCACACCATGCCTTTCAACAGTACCCGCTGGGTGGCCTTCCTGAAGGCCCGTCGCTGAAGTCTGACTCAGGTCTAATGACGGGCGCAACTTTATGGGACACGGAGAACCTGACTCAGCCAGGAAGCTTTGTAGGAGCCTCGGGACTCCAGCCAGGAAGCAGCCGCGCAGGTGTGACTGAGCTCCGTCGTCGTTTACACTGCGTTCACGCCAACATGCAAGTCACCTAAGTTATTCCACTTAACGTTGTTTCTAGGGGCACATCTGATAGAAGAGCACCTGCAGGAAGTGAGATGTCTTCGTCAGCGCCTGGAGGAGTCCATTAGGACCAACGAGAGGCTCCGACAACAGCTGGAAGAGAGACTGGCCACCACTGGATGCGATGGAGGTACTGTAGCGCACACATTCCAATAACGGCAAACACTGCGACTTCTCTCCCTTTAAAAACTCTTTTTTTCCCAGGTGCTCCTACGAACATCTATATTCAGGGACTGGACACGGTTACTCAACTGTCCAGCGAGATCAGAGTCCTGAAGGAAGAAAATCTGTGTCTGCAGTCACGCCTGCAGGCCAGCACAGGTCCTCCATGTGAAGCCCATGGGATCTTAACTTGTGGAGGTATTTACACAAACTAATTTGTCCTTCTTCCCTCAGACACGTGCGAAGAGGTGGTGCAGTTGCGGGAGGCGGTGTTCACGGCTCGGGCTCGCCTGAAGCAAGCGGAGCTGGAGGCCGAGCAGTGGAAGGAGGAGCTGAGACGACTTCAGGCCCACAGTCAGGAGCAGGGACAGCAGATAAACACACTGAGGCAGGAGCGGCAGGCCAGTCAGGAGAAAAGCAACAGGTCTGTTCAGGAGAACGCTGAAAGGCTGCCTGCCTTTTCTGCGCTCAGTTTAAAATGATGTTTGTGCTTTGCCAGGCTCCAGCATGAAGCGTCTCTGCTGCAGCAGCAGCTGTGTGAGAGCAGGGAGCTCATCCACTCACTGCAGAGTGAACTACAAGTGTATGATCGAGTGTGTTCGAACACAAAAGCCGGCAAAGGTCAGATTACTTCACCATAGTTTAAATTTAACCCTTTAAATTCCTTCGTATCCAAACTTTCTGCTATATTTTCAAAATGCTGTGGGCAACATTTGGTTTTGTATTTAAAATTAACATTGTTATGAGCAGAAAATGCCCAATATTTCAAATGTATAGCATTTGTAATAAACAAAATTATATTATGTGCTCACTTTGGCGCCATCTGGTGACAGTAATAATATCATTGTTAATACCAATAATAATATACATAAAAATAGTTAGCTCTCAGTTTTCCATCACCCTGCGGTGTTTGAACCTCTTGACGTTTGTCCCAGGCTCATCATCCACTGTGCATCTTGTCTTCAGGCTACTTGTGTGAGCTCTCAGGTCTACCAGTGGAGCTGGGGGAGCTTCTCGGGGAAGTGAGGAGTCTGCGGGCCCAGCTGCAAAACAGCGTTCAGGAGAGCAGTGCGCTCAAACAGCTGGAGCTGCACAAGCAACTGGAGCAGAAGCTGGGAGTTGGCTCCCCCCGGACCCCCTCGCTGTCTGCTCTTACTGCCAGCCCTCAGAGGGAAAGCTTCTACAGACGACAGCTGCTGCACGGTGAGGCGGCCTCCTCTACGCACAACCAGCGTCTATTACTACACACAGTGGGTGTGGTTTGCTGTGTCCTAGCTCTGTTTGTGTATCTGTGCACTTCTTAGACCCGGCTCCCTCTCCACCGGTCAGAGACATCGGCCTGTTCAACTGTGGATCCCCTGGTCCTCCTTACTCAGACCTGGACGACGGCCACAGCACTGCTAATGGTGCGACTTACCCTGTAACTGCATGACTGCAGCTTAGTCTGTCTCTCTGACATTTAATCATTTTTTCCTTACAACTCAAAATTACAAAAAACACGCTCATCCCAGCTCGTTTCTCTCACCAGACCTACTGGACCCTCACTCTGAACTGGAGGGAGAGGCCCCTGACGGGTCGTTTGCGAACCGTAACGGTCGCCACGCCATCGGTCATGTGGATGATTTCAGTGCCCTGCAGCAGCAAGTCCTGGAGGGCCGGAGCCTCGTCCAGCACATGGAGACGACCCTTCGGGCGTGTCTCAGTCCACCGCTGCTGGACGGCAGCGAGAAACAGAGCAGCGAAATGGTGAGACAGACGCGATCAAAGACGTACTTCAACAAAAATAAGAACCAAACCTGCAGAGCACAAGAATACGACTGAGTGCTGTGTGCAGGTCCTGGACTATGGATGCGTCAAGAGTCTTTTGTCCAACACCAAGACTCTGAGGCAGATCCTGGAGGAGGCGACGTCTCTGCTGAAGATGTTCTGGAGAGCAGCTCTGCCCAGCACCGACCCCTCCATCCAAATTCTTAAGAAGGTTGGACAACATTGTGATATTTTAAAGGCCATCTTTAATGACAGTGTCTGATGGGAATGATGACTGTGTGTGTAGGAGCAGTGTATGCAGGAAGAGATCCTGTCCCTGAAATTGCGTATGTCGGAGCAGGAGGAGGTTCTTAAGGGAACCGTTCAAAGACTGAGGAGCACCAGCCGCTCCAAGGAGAGCATGGAGCACTTCATAGTCAACCAGCGTAAGATGTCCTGCATGAAAAAGAAGCTGGTGTTTGCTGCCATTTGCTCTTGTTGCCTTTTAATAACCATAAAGCCACACTGTGTTTTATGCAGTGTCACGGACTCGCGATGTGCTGAGGAAAGCCAGGACAAATTTAGAGGTAAGACACTTTATGTGCAGCTTCAGCTGTACTGTTATCTGTGCACATGCTCCACAGGTCACAGCAGTATGTATATCGCATTGTGATGTCCCTGCCATCCTGAACTGTTATGGAAATTCTCCACTGTTGGCTTTTCTGAGTCACTCTGTTCTTTCGCCCTGCATTTGTGTCTCCTCTGTCTTTTTCTTACTTTGTGATTCCCAGAAGAACGAGCTGAGACTCTCCTCTCTAACCTCCTCTTCCTCTCCTTGTGCTGGTAATTGTCAATCATCTTCAGCCTTGCCAAAGGGTAGACGTTGTCCCCGATACTCTATTGATAACCTGGACTGTAGTTTTACCGCATCAGTAGCATTACCTCTGGTAGTGTTGACTGGGGAAGCTTCTACTTTTGCGTGGGTTTGCTCTTTCTCAACATACTGACAGCACAGCTTTATATTCTGTCTTGACAGCAGCTCCATTCACTAACCTTTCAGCATTTGGTCCACATTGGCTGCTGTGTGTTTTCACCTTACACGATTATTCTAAAATCAGTCTTTAACTTTAAGCAGGTTGAAAAACCTGTTTTACAAGGTGACAAGATAAGATCCATAATATTCCAGTTTAGCACAAGCACAGAAAACAGTTTACAGATAGCATGTACTGTACCTCCATTGCACCAAAGGGCTGTTTGCTTCCTTCCATGCTTTAAGGTTGCATCTGTTTAAAGCTTCAGACCATGAACAAGCACATTGCATAGTTTCCATTCTGTGTGCGTGATGTTGCAACATATGAGTGAAAAAGGCACGACTGCTGCCCTGTGATGTGTGTGTGTAATTTTCAGCAACGAGTTGTATTTGAATTTGTTTTTTCACGCACAAAAACTAAGAAAAGGTTTGACATTTTGGAAAATACTTGTACTGAGCTTCTTGTTGGTAATGAGCTGAGAAGCCTCATATCAGGCTCATATGTGTTTGCTTAATTTGTCATCTAACTCTGGAAATTTCCCAATATGTCGAACCATCCATGTCACATTTTAACCTAACCTAAATGGTTATATCAAACCATACGTCTGTCTTCCTTTGTCCCTAAAATCAGCTGAGGACCCAGGAGGTGCTGCCAGACAGCAGCCTGCTGATCGCAGTTTCCTGAAGACCAGCAGAGCTTTCACCGGAGCTGCTGTCAGTCAGCGCCCAGCTGCGAGGAAGCGCAGCAGCCAATGCCTACTTTAAGGAACCAGCCTCAACCTCTACCACCACTGACCTCTGTAAACCTAAGTAGCCAGCCCTCACATACCCTCACCGAAGCCCAGAAACCTCCTTCACCTGTGTCCATGACAGTGCTTCATTCTTCCCTCCACTGGGCATTTTGAGCCCGTCCAAGCTCCCTTCTCCCTCTTATCAGATCTATCACTCCCGAACTCCAGTCCGACACCCACAAAGTCCTTGAGTGACACAGTGAGCAGTTTGCCTTGTCGTGTGTGTGACAGAAGAAGGTTATAGAAACGTGCCTCTGATGGTTTCAGTGACGTGCGTCCTACTGATGAAGATGCTCTTAGACACAGGTCTCAGTCTAAACGTAAATACATTCTGGTCTGTGCAGGTTATTTCAAACTCGAATTAGTGTAGTATTATCAGGAAGTTGGAAAAAGGAGTAAACTCTGCTACAATCGCCGTAAAAAAAACCTACCTTATGACTTATATGGCTTTGATTCTGTGTCTAAGAGAGAAGCAGACAGTCTATGGATAGAACATATGTGCATGCATGTTTAAAATGGCTTGTGAGAGGAATTCTGCACACATGTACACACATATTATATTTCTATGTGTGTGATTAAACACAGCTCACTCAAAAACACCCTAAACTCTGACCGTCACCGAGTCGCAGGTGAAGTGTACGTCGCGTGGCACTTAATGAGGATTCCCTTTTTGCAAACGCAATGCAACACACCACAGTGTCCCCCACAGTGTATCACTACACACAGGAACTAAGCTAGAGGACTTATTAGGCTAGGGAATTATTATCACGGGCAGAATTAAAGCCAGAGACAGGTTCCCTTTTAGTCACAAGCCTCCAATTGTAAGCCCTAAAAGTCCGTTTTGGCATAAAACTGCCCTTATGACAAAATGTTTAGGTCAGTTAAATTATTCGGCCCATTTCTGTTTAGCTGGTTGTGAACCAGAGTCTGTGGTGAAGTGCTGAGATGGAACCAGGCTAAACGCGTATTCAGGCTCCTCTGTAGGAGTTCTCGTACGAGCATGTGCAATAACAGTGTTTTTTGAATGAACATAATGAACATGCTGCGCTAGGTTATTATTACGATTGTATTCTTTTTGCTCGACACTGTGTTATGCGTGACACTCATAACAACGTAAGGACACTATAAGTGTTAGGGCTCTGCGTTTTTTCTTCTCAAGTGTTTATGCATGAATGATAAAATCGAAGCTATAAAACGGGCGATTGCCAATACTTGCCAAAGTTTGATCTCTGAACTCTTCACTCCTCTTTGACTTGCCTTATCCATGCGAATGACAAACCCAGGTCTGACTAAAGGGTCCGTGTGGGCGTCTCCTTTTTAAGGGGCCCCTGGGACCCTCTTGAACGAAGATGGGAATTGTTAGACAGCTGTTTTTAAGTTGTTTTGAATTGGAAATTAGCTCCTTCATTGGACCAAAACTCAACAAAGTGTATGTAATCCCCAAGGCCACGAGCTATTGTCCTGTATGCTATTTCTCTTGGTTCAGGCCATCTTATCATTCCCATGGCAATGGCAATGTAGATAATGCAAACTTTGGCAGGCTACTGGTGGGATCATTATGCTGTAACTCTCTCATTTCACCCAGTTCAACATCACATTTAGTTTGATGTATTTTCCTGCTGTACATTTGCCATTTTATGCTGTAAATAACCTGCTTGGTCTGACTGAGCTTCACTTTTTTTGTGTGTGCACATTTGTGCGCCTCTGTGCTTTTGTATGCGAGCGTGTGACACTACATCCAACGTTTGCTTTTTTGCAAAGTTGATCATCTGGGTAGATGTGCAATAGCTTTATATATTTTATTTTGATGCTAAACTGAATTGTATTAGGAGAACGTCTGCTACAGTCTCTTACTGCAAAGTATTATTTATATGCAGCGTGTTAGATGATTGTCACATTGATAAATTAGTCACATAGAAACCACACGCTATGCCTTCCTAATATTTAAGACACTGATCACAAAATCATCCACCTATAACAAAGCTCCAATTAATGTTGCTTCGCTTTGCCTTTGAAGTTAGCGCGGTAACTTCCTCAGTCTGCTCTCAGTGGTAGAAATGGCCTTGAACTAGTGTTTCTCTTACGTACATCTGCCAAATTAGGTTTTGTTTGCGCTCAGATCTTCCAAAATAAAAATGCCAAGTACTTCAAAAGAGGCGAAAAGGAAATCCTTTGCTTTTGAGAGTTAAAGGTAATTGTTTTCTAAAAAATAGCATATGTTAAAAAAAGCCAATGACTAGAAAGGTTGTGAAACACTGGATACTCTAAGCACCTTGTTAGAGCGTAAACAAAGCCTTATCACTACTTATTAAGAAGGGAATCCAATGGCAGTTTAAAACTATGTATTGCTGATCCTGGGTTGCGTATGTATATAATGCTATTTGACTGGTGCAGCTTTATGTGGTTGGAAAGCAGCTTTGTTTCTGCGTTTGTGCATAATGAACTAGAAAGCCGACACAGGACTCTTACAGATCCTGTGTCTGATGATAGTTATCAGTGTGCTGTTAATGAAAGATTTCCGGAACGAACGAATAAAAGACTCATTAAAAGCCTGGGTTCTGATGGACTGTTTCAGTATTAGATACCTCAGTCAATTTAGTTTGTACTGTTGGCAGTTAGTGCATTAATTCAACATGGTGTATATATATAATATAATATACAGATACACTCTCTTCTGCCAGAAAGGTGAAGAGCAGAAACAAGCAGCAATTGTTAGCTGGTGTGAAGCTGTTCTGAACAAAACAAAAACAACTTTCAGTATTTCAAAAGCAAGTAATTTATCATTTCTTTCTTACTAATGCAGTAACCCACAGAATATCTGTCTCCAATACCAGGATAGAAAAAAAAAAAAAAAAAAAAAAGAGCATTGTGTTGTCTCTTTATTTGCAAACAAGTAACACCTCACACAGTGGCTCTTTACACACGTTCTGCAAAGTACAATTTGAAATTCAAGTTTTATTTTTAGCCTTTAAACTCCACATCCGTGGACTACGTCCATACTCCCTTATCATTCCGTTACAGACTCTCTGGACAAAAGATTTCGGCTAAGCCCAACATTCACTAAATGTCTTCAGAGCATCTAGTTGAACAATCCGTGTATATACTGTACCGTCAGTGCAGACAATCAAACAGCACAAATTGCAAGTGGTGAAACTTTCATTTTCAACCCACCAAACAGTACCTGACAATACAGTTAATTACCCATCCCTAAAAATTATCATAAGAATAAAGCACATTCATACAGAATGATTCATACAAAGTTTAAATTCATGGCAAGTATTCTTGTAGCCCTATTTGTTTAATTTTTTGAAAATGTGCGTTAATCTGCATCTTAAATGTGGCTGACGCTTGGTAGGAGACCAGACTTGCAAAGCAGCGAGTCGAAACACTTTGGGTGTACACACATCTGTGCATGACTACACATGTAACGGATGCATACAGTACATTTCTATTTGATGAAATAAAATTCAATACACGCACATTTAAAGCACTGCATGTTTATCGTACAGAAAAACAGACACAAATTTGGTTCTAGACTCCAGAGAAGCTACAGTACAAGAGTTGTCTGCTGCATAGTTAAAAAGCTTATATCAACACTCCTGCTCGCAGGATGGTAAAGTGCCAGAGACAGGCAACAGCAGAACTAAACACAGACACTTAGCGACATGTCTCCACCTGATAAATAGGGTTTGAAACAAATGACCTATAGTGATACTGAAAAAAAAAAGCATCAAAATCAGATGTTAACCGTTGCCTCCTGAACAACAGTTCATGCTTCTGAGTGTAACTAGAGGTGAAATTCAGTCTTTACAGCACGTTATTGCACTTCATGGTCAAGCAAAGTGTGCCCGTGTTAATCTGCACACACTTTAAAAGAAAACTGAAGGATAAAACAACACAACACTGTAAATATCCAAACCAGTAACACACAAAATCCCCTCAGTAATTACAAGTTAATCACAGAGCCTCTGCCTGTCAAGGTGGTGCATGACCTGAACATGCACCTCCCGATAAATCACGTTTACACACTAACATGCATATGATCACAAGGTGTTGCAAAAAAGCAATACACTCATTGTCACATGTAAAAGCCACAGTATGGTTTTCACCTCTTTATCAGCTTGTTCACTGATTCACTGCTACTGTTTTTCAAAGCCCTATGAAGACAGAAGAGCAACCCCTTTAGAAAAACAAGCCGCAGTAACAGCCAGTGGGCTTCAGCTCACCTGTAAACTCGTTTCAGTGCAAGATTTGGCTAAATGTGATGATATACCAAAAAAAACAGCAGAGTACAACCTGGTGCTCTCTAAAAGCAGTGTGGAGCACCCGCTGTGAGGCTTAGATAGGCTTGTAAAGCAAAGAAGTGACGTATTTCTTTTTGTATCGGTGAGTGGCACTCAGCACCATTACTCCATCCTACACAGAGAGAAGATCATAGAAACAAGTTGTCATAACTCCGATAACAGACTCTTACGCTTCGCTGCTTTATTAGCATAAACCTTTCTGAAAATGGTCTTTGAATGTTGGATAATTAACAAAACTGGTTCTTGGGGACATACCAACAAGGAAGGAGGCTGATAATGTACTGTGTGTCAAATGGTTTCCTGTGAACTTACCTTTATTGAAAGAGCATAAAGATGATTCAACATGACGTGGTTAGGTTCAGGCAACAGGGCAGGGTCACACTGAGAGGAGAAAGAGAGGAAGAGTCACAAGTTTGAAAATAGTAAACACCAAATTCAAGGCAAATCAAGGAAAAATTATCATTTTGCAGATGCAAGTATCAAAGCACTATGTTGCCAGTGTAATGTGAGTAGACCGTCTTAGACACTGACAGATATATTGGTGTCCTTGTTAAGAATGACTTGGAGGAGGTGAGGAGGAAGTATCGGTGGGGCCTTGAAATGCTCCTCTGGTCTGAAGACATACTGTTCCTGCCCATATGGACCTGGAGGGGAGCTGGACAGATCTGAGAACACACAACAGACACAAACACACTACTAACCAACTGTACTGTACATGCAAATCATTTCAAATCCTAAACAGTTTTAATGCAGACTCACCTGACGTGTCTGAGCACTCCAGAGAGTCGACCTGCAAGGCATCAAACACCTCAAAGTCTGACTTCTTCACGTGGATTAAATTGTTGATGGTGCCAAGTTGGCTGGTTACCAAAGGCTGCAAAAGGTGGTAAGACAATAGCAAAGAACTATTTCATTAGTTTCATTACAGAAGTAGAACAGAAAACAGAATTTTGAAGGCTTATTTAAACTGCAAAACCAATCATAGTGAAGAAATACATTATGTAAAATAAATACAAAAATGACAATATGGTAAATAAATGTACCTCTGATGGATCGTGAACCCATTGTCCATCTACAAAAAACTTGTACTGGTGCTCTCCTTCTGGCAGGTCCAGAATTGCTACAAAGTCATTATGGCTTTGAAGAACAAAAAAAAAAGAAAGCATTAGTATTAATGTGTCTTTTTCCTGGTAGACACAAAACCATGGGCACAAAACTGCATCATTCCATTATTTATAATTCTATTCATCATTCTAACTGTGGTGTTGAGAAAGTTTACAAGATCCATCCGTTTATAGAAATTGAATGAATGTGACTACACTAACATTTAGGTTTACCTCTTATTTAATGGTATCTTTGTGCCCCAGTTATTAAAGGAACCAGCTATGTAGACCTCCTTCCCTCCCCCAGCCCAGCGGATCACAGTGGGTCGAGCCTGAGGACCAGTTTTCACCAGGTCATCCAGATCTGGGGTGAACTCTTTTTCTCCTAATGCCTAAAAACATTTCAATCAAACCTGAACTTCAGCAGCTGACATTGTCAGTCAAATCAAACCTAACATGTGCTGTAACTGAAAAATACTTCAGCTCCTGTGTCACTCAAGCTGTACCTTGGACTCAGGCCCGTGGGTGTTGAAAATGTTGGGGTCATCGGTGCTGTCTACCATCTTGCTGCTGGGTTCGTGGTCTTTGTGACTTCCACTGCTGTCTGAGCGATGGGCCTTGGCTCCATGGCGATCTCCTGACACCCTGTCACTCGTGTTTCCCATGATGTCTTACTATTTACAGTGCTGCTGGAGTGAAAAGACAAATCCTCAGGACCTTGAGAACAAACCATTAACTAAAAGGGCTCTTTTCTTGCAATCTAGCCAAGATTAGAAATGTCAGAACGACTCACACATCTTAAAATGTGTATAATATCAATGTTGCCCCTGCTGCTCTCATTGCGCACGTGACGCCTCTGTGTCAAATGTAAATGATGGTAAATAACAAACATTGCCAAGCAAACAAACTAGTTTATGATATGAGTGTTAGCCACATGCTACGTTGTGAGCAGTAAACACAAGCGTTGCGTTTTAGCTACGATCGCAGCAGCAGCCAATAAACGGCCTTAGACAAAGGCTAAAGGTCGTCTGTGCAGTCTTCTAGCCAAGACAGAGACTGGGCGGTAGACGACTTCCTTTAACAAAGCTGGATCTACAAGAACAGACTTAGTTAAGGTCACCGCTAAGCTGCTGCTCACCGTTAATACCGTCGTCTTCCCAGACACGCTGCTACGCTCCCCGTCAACGCCCACTAGCTACTTAACGAGCAACAAGTTTAAACTTCACGAACAAAGTCCGCATTATTGTCCCGCGACGTAGTTACCTCCCAGCATCTCTTTTTATTGCCAAAGCGTCTCCTGACAGACTAGCTCAGCTGCGTCCGCCGCTGATCTGACGAGAATATTTTTAGCTGCTGCTTACAGCTAACTAGCTAGCTCGCTGTTAGCCGTGCTTGTCCGTGTCGACTGGGACAACGCAGAGAAAACTGTCCGCAGTCTTCGCGTAGAAGCGCTGGAAAACAAACTCACCGATGCTGGTTGCTGTTCTGTGGTTTATTTACCAGAGGACCCACCTCTTTCCAACAACTGCAGCTCGATGGAGCCAAACTACGGTGCGCGGTTGGGACAAAGTTAGTCTGCGCTTCCCGTTCAGCAGGGCGAAGGACTATTAGGTCACATTTGAGGACAAACTACTCTGTAAACATCACGTTGAGAAAAAACCTGGCGGCCAGTTAAAGGGGTTACTAAAGATTCCATGCGACTTATACTAAAGTCAGACTTTACTGTATTATAGTCTTATTTACAAAAGAAGCGATATAAATGTTGTGCCCTTGGAAAAGTAATATTCTGAAAGCTCTTTGTCTTAATGCTGAGACTAATACAAACGTCATTGGTAATATTCATATTCACAAAATGTTCTAATTATGATGTGATTATGATAAACTATTACCTACTTTGGGTAAAATCTGCGTTAAACTCTTTTTAGAACTTCTTTTAGAACACCTGCGTACGTACAATGAGTCATGAGCTTAATGAAATAAATATTGTAAGTATTGTACAATATTAAATTAAATCTATATCAATTCATCCGCTTGTATGGCATCTACCATACCAGTAGGTAAAAAATATTCTGAGCCTTAGTTACTCTTTGTCTACAAGAAGAGGAAAGAACTTTATTAATAATTGACACGCAAGCATTTAGCTTTGAAAGTTACTCCATTAACCAGTAGGTGGCGCTGTTACCACAGTAATAACAACCACCTTTCCCTATCTAACTACTGAGCTCTGAGGGACGGAACACCTCATAAATGAACCATTGTTCTCAAGCAAGTCCTCAGCAAAGGCCATTTTAAACTTCCCTGTTGAAGTGACCCACGTTTGCCTTAACAGCGATGGTGTCATTGTTTCGTTAGGATCCTGTTTCACACTAATGAAAAAAAAAGTTGACTTTCTTGTCACACTGTAAATAAAAGTGTCTGCTCTTGGGCAACAAAGTGTCATTTGTCACAAGTAGTGGGAGTGTAAGGTGTGTTTAATGGTCGAGGTCTTGATGTGGCAAAATGGTACAAGGTAAAAACATGCTCCTTGCTAGTGTTTCAATCAAGTAACTAATTAACGAGTTAACATGTTACATAGTAGCAGGCATCGTTAAAACGCATAAATAATCATACCTTAAGACAGACAAATACAATCCAGAAATACAGCATACTTGTATGTAAAGCACGTCTGCTGATGCGAGGCTATAAGGCACATTTAGACGAGTATGAGAACGTGGTATCGGTCATTTTCACTCTGCACAATTTGATGGAACTTCATACACAGGAATCCAGTGTTAACTAGTGATATTTGGAAGCCAGCTGTTAGTTGTAGCTTGAGCTGATGTCACTCTAGGGGAGAAGCATTTCTAAAAGTCTAGACATATATTCAAACAAATATGCATTTATTTCCGTAAAACGCAGCCTTTGTTAACACAAAGCAAGACGGCATCGTCCGCCGAGCTCCCATTTTGGTTTGATCACAGTTTCAGAAGAGTAACAGTAGTATTTTGTTTTCTATTTTCCATATGTACCTTTAAACACAGAGTTATCATCTTCAAGTAATTGTTTTGGACAGTGGGGAAATTAAGGGAGTGTCTTACATTAACATGAAGATACAAATGAAAGCATGCTCACTACAAATCATTCATGCTTTAGCCAGTGACAGACCACCCTTATTGGGATACACACAGTTTTCCATCCACTGAACTTCTGGGCCAGCTGGTGGAAGGCATGCTCTGTATGTTTGATGTCTGTCCTGGAGTTATTTCAAGCATTTTCAAGTCTTGACAAATACAATAAATGTTCTCCATTATTTCCTTGCTGTGTCATTTGGAGATTCCTAACCCAGTTTTCATGTACTCATAAACCACATAGCTAATGCTGACAGCAGGAATGACTTTCATGAAGTTTGGCAGGATGCCGCGGTAGAGTCCGAAAAAACCATCTTTGGCTACAATCGTCTTCATCAGAGAACTCATGGAGGGCTGGTCTGACGCGTTCAAAGACGCTGCAAAGACACGTGACGTTAGAAAGGCGGCAAAGACAGGTCAGGACACGGAAGGTATAACATTACTTTTATCAGAATGCAGAGCTGGTGGTAAAATGACTTGCAACATTTCTGTAAAGCTCAAGGATCTTGAGAAATTTCTGAGTAGAATAAAATTCCCTCACGCTACCATTTCAGTTTCAGTAACCCCAGCTCTCCAAAAGAAAAACACTGATAGATATACAGTGTTTTTGAAAACGTTTTACTATTTTTCTTTTTTGTAAATTGGTAAATGTTATACGTTCACCTCAAGGTGTAAATTCAATGAAAGAAAAGTGTCCTTTTCTGTTCACTTACTTAGTTCTACTATTCGTATGCTTACATTAAATTTTCTGCATGATTGAAGAACTGCACCTACTCACGGAACACTATTATGCAATTACGTGCCATGTACGTTCTGCCATCACCCGAGTCAAAACCCAGAATAAGTTTACCTTGTGCCTGCATCCGTGTGCGTACGAGGGCGAGTGGATAACTGGCCAGCTGGCCACAGGTACTCGAAATGGTCCCGCAGCCTAGCAACACCAAAACTCCCGGGTTGGCTGAGTCGTTCGTGTGATGTGACAACCAGGCGTTCTTTAGACTCTGAGACACAGACACAGAGGATACTTCACACTGACATACAGTAAAAACATAAAATCCGTGTGTTGTTTTTATAATTTAACGTAGCCCTAAAATTTAGAAGGAACCGGTTATTCTATTAAGAAACATCACTAAAGAGACAGAGATCACCACGACTGCACACCTCATAGACAGCGAGGTCGATGCCAGCGTAGGGAATGATGCCCAGTAGATTTGGAACGTAGCCCTTGTAGAAAGCTTTGACGCCTTCTTTCTTCAGGATCGTCTTCGCACAATCAAACATTCCTGAATACTGCCCAGTCTTTCTCAGGGTCAGTCGAGTCTTCAACACCTTAAAGAGAAACAGTACAAAGGGACACATTCTTTGGATTTAACGTCGGTTTTAAAAGATGTTTTGATTTTACTTCCATAATGAAACAGTGATGCTTTGAGTCATTTTACCTCCATTGGGTAAATCGCCGTCTGTGCGGTGGCCCCAGCGAGAGATCCAGCCATAAACCTCTTGTGTGTTTTTGTCTTTTTTCCATCTGATGATAACAACTTCTTGTACTGCAACAAAGGGCACAAACGGTATCACCTGTACCACCCGTGTTTGTTATACAACATTTAAACTGCTTTGCTTTACAGGGGCAGTCTCTCACTTGTTCATATGCCATGAACTTGATCGCCGTCTCGGGTGCAATCTTTAGAACATTGATTCCATTCCCCCGCCATAGTGAAGATAAACCTCCTTCTGAGACCATCTGCCTGAAGCCTCCTATCAGGCCTATCTTGTTGTTCTTAGAGGAGTGTACCTGCAGCGAATGTGTATATTATTTACAGGACATTCGCATGGACATCTGTTAAAAGAAATAACACACTGGCTCGTGGTCTTTTACGTAATTCACCTGCATTAGGACTTTCATCCTGTCCAAAGGAGCAGTACCGGTACGTGAGACAGCCCCCGCCACTGCGCCTGCGACCAGCTGCTTCCACCAGTCATCAGATCTCTTCTCTTCTTCTGTGAATTCATCTGGGATGGCAAGACTGTCACCTATATCGAGCACCTGGTCATGATATAAACAACGATTTAATTCGCTGGGAGCAAAACTGTGTTTGCTACAAACACTATGAGAAATAATGTTATCGCAGTGAATAGCTTCACAAGCCACCTTCACACTTCTGGGATTTTTAATCCACAATGTCGCTTCAACAAGGAAAACACATGCAAAAGTTTCAACCAGGGAGTAAACGCAACACCAGGAAGAGCTTCTGTTTGATGTATATTTAATAGTTATGCTTGTAGAAAAACCGCTTCAACTCCAGTAGTTTTCACAGTCAAAGACCTGAGCTCTTTATCCACCAGCTGGAACTCCTTGTGAACTCATAATCACTGGCAACTTATGAACACGCGACAAGGTGGCGCTGAGACAGTTTAGTTTATGGAGTTAGGTTGTGTGTCTAGAGGTTAATACAATAACACATTCATGGCACATGTTCTTGTGACTTGAGGCAGCCCAAATACTGAGTGCAGAAAAAATGTCTAATCATATACAACGTCTATGAAGAGCGGCACTGTTTTGCTCCGGATGGGCGACATTTCTCGCGCAGCACAAGGAACTAGTCAGTGACATGTATATTTACACTAAGACGTAGAGGAGCAAGCTAAGGGAGACCGAGTGTAATGCCTGTGACCCAATTATCTTAGACAATCTACTTTTGCAAAGCTGCTGCCACAATACATGGCTGCAGAGAAAATCCATAACGCGCAACCCGGACGGACTGGGCAACACGTGACTGTCTACAAGGCAGTGTCCTCTCTATGTCTGTGTGGAATGTAACCGAGAGTGTGTCTGTGCATGTCCCATACCGACGTGTGCTTCCAGTAGCGGATGATCTCTTCCAGGTTATGGGCAGGGTAGAAGAGGAAGTGTTCTCTCCACTCATTCCAGTCCACCATCATGGTACCATCAATGTCCATACTAAACAAAAACGCTGACATTTTTACTTATACATGTACATTAAGGACTTAACAAGATGAACTCGCCACTGCTGTGACCCTTGGAGCATGAAGTCTTCCAAATACACTCAAACCTGTTTCGATGCACTGACCTCTGTAAGATTTTCAGGGCGTCCTCTTTGCTGATTGCGATGCCCAGCTCTGTCAGGCTCTGCTGGATCTCTGAAGCATCAATGCGTCCTGACGCAAACGCAAAGAAAACCTGCTCAAGTAACAGGTCAACATTCCCTGGCACGTGTGAACACTCCTGTCACATACAATATGTGTGCAATGAGCCCTCGTCTCCTACCGTCATTGTTTCTGTCCAGGCCCTTGAATGTCAGCCACAACTTCTTCTCGTGCTCTTTCAGATATTTGGTGAACTCGTTGAAGTCCAGACTCCCGTCTTTGTTTTTGTCACCAGACAACACAATTTTCTGCAAAGGTGATATCAAGCCTAATTGATCACTCGGCTCCTTGGGGCGAGTCACACACACAGACAGGAATCTCAAGCATAACGTGCAGGCCAGGACCTTTCAGTCTTGTCTACATAGCCTCCCATGGACCCTCAGCTTTTACCTGTGCAGCACCCTGTCGGAATTTGCCCATTGCCACGAGGCCCACTCGTAATTCAGCGACATCCACCTTCCCATCTTTATTGGTGTCGAGCCTCTCAAACAGGTCCTGATACGACCTCTCGCTGTCAGGATCCCAGCACCGGGCATTTGATAGTAAAAGCGTCCGTAACGACGGATACATTGTACGTGTAACGTGGAAGAAGCGCCCAGAAGGGGCGTCCTGCACCGAGAGGCTTATTAATCCGCGCAGGACATCATTCATAAAGAGCTGTCGCAGTCGCCCCTAATCGCATCGCTCGCCATGGAAAAAGACGCGTCTCCGGTGAGTAAATTGCACAGACCGTCCCATGCGGAGGCTCCGTCCGTAGCGCTTCTGGGGAACTGCAGTGACCGGGGGCGGAGCGACGTCGGTAACGATGGCTACTCGGTGTTTTCTACGGAAACGCCGGGAAGGGGATCGCGTAGAAACGCGCTGAAATCAACAACGCCTGGATTAACCGCTGTCGTTCTCCGTTGCGTCCAACCGGGCACCGCCTCCTGCGTAACGCAGGGCCTCGGAGCGTTACGATGGAATGTTAATCTTTCTTATCTGGACGGACGTGTCATTTGAAACACACAGCATCGCATTTCCTATAAGGTAATAACGCCTGTCAGCACCAGGGGGCGGTGTCTAATCGCATAAAACATGGCGCACAGCATAAATCCAAACAGGAGCCAGTAGAGCATGTTGGATCCCTGCGCCCGCAACAAAACCTGCCTATGTTGTGTACATTAAAATGCAGTGTTTGTCAATCCTCAGATCATGTTCCATTCGGATCCCTCGACCTATTTAAGCATTTATATACAATTTTTACAGGTGCGGTCACTTCATTGAGTCGTGTGGGAGTGCATTATATCAAGAGGTGTTTTTAGGGGCCACCATTATTAAAATGGGTGAAGGGGCCAAAATATTAGGACCTTGTGATATAACACACTCCAGTTTGACTCCACCACCCACTGTCACCTCCATAATAAACACATATGAGAGTGATCACCTTTTTCACAACTTCCACTTTAACACTAAGAAACTACAACCATGTCACAGTTTTCAACGGGCGCATGTATTACTTGGCACTGGACAGTAGATAAAACACCACGAAGGGGTTTGTTTGCTATAATGGATAAAAGATATGAGTCTTCCATCGGACTTTTGTTTTGTCACATGCCACGGACACAGTTTCCTCTAATTAACCACTTCTTCTTCGGACGGTCATTTTTCGGTTAAGGGAACGATTTCACTTCATATAATTTTTATCTGTGCAGCCAACTGTGGTCGTAGTCGTTTCCCCGTCATTAGTCGTTTTGACTGAAAACGTGAAGCGTGTAAGAAAACACCAACGACACGTTTCCACTTTGCTTATAGCTGCACCGACCAATCAAATCGCAGGCCGTCGCCTACGTCATCGTGTCTATTATTCAGTGGGCGTGAGGAGGAGATTTGAACTTTGAATCGCGTTGGTGTTTGACGTCTCCTAAAGCATCAGCAGTGGAGACAGCCTCCGCTCGCCACACCAGCCTGGATCTTTAGCTCGCAGACACAATGTCATTTATTCTAATGAAGAAAAAGAGGTTTAAATTTAAAGTAGACTTCCACCTGGAAGAACTGTCATCGATTCCGTTCGTCAACGAGGTTTTATTCTGTAAAGTGCGCCTCTTAGACGGAGGCTTCGCCGAAGAGTCTTCTCGGTAAGTTTTCACTATTTATAGCAGGAGTTTCCTGGTTGAAAACAACTTTAACTCGCTCTACAACCGACGCTGGGCTCTTATTTAACACGTATGCTCTCTATCTTTTACATTAGCTATGTGTAACTACCAAGTTTAAATGACCTACAGCTAACCTACGTTTGCTTACCAGAGTTAAAATGGCACGTTAACCTACACAGTGTCGCTCACGGCAGTTGCTAAGCAACAAGTAAACGTTAGTTGTCCTGATGGACTTTCAGCTGTGATTACGTTCTTTAATCAACAGTAATAATACATGAGTGAATACAATCATTACAACCAAAAGCTGAATTCCCTTCCTTTACAACGGAGCATAAGATGCTATCGCCCTGGAGCTGGAACTGCTTATAGCGCTTCAATGAGTCACTCTGGAAAATATGGACACAGTCGTGGCCCATGTCAGCCGCTAACATCAGGGCTTTGCTTTGCTCTGGTTACTGGCCAGTCCTGAAATTAGTGTATCGCTCTAACACAAGCCAACCATAGATGTTTTGTTTAAAAATAAGTTTAGGGTGTTGCCTAAAGTACTGTATGTATTGTCAACATTTATTTGGGCCCAGGATCACACATTTCCATGCAGCATTGTGTTGTGCGACAGATTTTGTTTTACAAGTTTACAGTCACCTGGACACCTGTGAGTTTTGTAGTAGTGTTTCTAATTGTACTTCTCTCGCAGGGAGCCGGTACAAGCCAACTGTGTACACTGGAAGAGGAGGTTCTCTTTCATTTGTAAGATGAGCGCTAATGCCGGGACAGGTGTACTGGACCCGTGTGTGTGCCGGGTGTCTGTGCGCAAGGTACCACTAAGGTCATTTTTGTTGACACTAGTTATGAACAGAAGTTTCCATTTTAGAGTCCAGGAAGTTACCTGACACTTGAAAGTGTTTATGTACATAAGATTAGAGGCACAGTTAATTTATAACCATCATCTAAGTGCTTTATGCAGGCAGTGGTTATATTGCAATGAGAATAGAACCTTTATAGATATATCTTTTCATTTAGTAGGAAAAAAGCAACTATAATCTTTTTTTTTTGTTGTTGAATTTGTAGGAACTCAAAGGTGGCAAAACCTTCGCAAAGGTATTACTTTATTCCGTACTCTGACATTTATACACATGGTGAGTCTACATACTAACAGTGCTTTTATTGTTAGTTCCTTTGGTTACTTATTAAAAAGTTCATAAAACAGAACCTATGTCAGGTTAACCTAGTTCTATCTGCATAACGCTTGAAGAATTAGGCAATCTGATTCAATTCAATAACTTATGCTTGTAAATGGTTAATGGTCTGCACTTGTACAGCGCTTTTCGACCTGTCAGACGATCGGTGGGTGGCAGTGGCTCAGTAGCTTTAACAGGTTAAACATTTCAAACTGTTTTTTTTTTTTTTTTGGTGTGTAGCTGGGCTTTGCAGATTTGAACTTGTCTGAGTTTGCTGGGTCTGGCAGTACTACGCGGCGGTGTCTTCTAGAGGGATATGACACAAAGAAGACCAGACAGGACAACTCAATTCTCAAGGTATGCTAGTGGAGAAACACGTTTCACAGCCATCAATTGTGTGGGACTTTAACGCACTAGTAATGGTTATGTAATATACAGTGTGTTCTACACACATAGACAGTTTCTTTGCAAAACTGTTCAGCCCTCAACAAAGTCACATGTTCACGCAGTAGTAGAAACTATTTGAGAAAGTTGGGTATATATGGCATAAAGGGGAAAGTGGAATGTCTTGACAGCTGACGCAAGACATGTGTGAGCCTGTGATCTATAAACTGCCTGAACCATGGGAACAAATGTATGCAAAGCCTTCTAGAAGACCAACTTACATCAGCTGAAGTTTCTTAAAATGTACATGTTAGTTACAGCAAAACTACACTACACAGATTATTTTCTGTCTCAGTTTTAGGCTTATCGGCCTAAAACCACGACTAACATTCTTATTTCTCTGTTATAGGTTGTCATCACCACACAGCTAATGTCCGGAGACCCCTGTTTTAAAACGTAAGAGCTCTTCTTGACATCGTTTGTCCAGTTATGTTTATTGCGTGTACAAATTAAATATCAAGGTGAAATGAAACTGTCATTGTGACTAAAGCAAAAGTATTGTTCCTACATACAAATGTCTGCATCTAA
Organism: Macropodus opercularis; assembly: GCA_030770545.1. Lineage (NCBI taxonomy): Eukaryota > Metazoa > Chordata > Actinopteri > Anabantiformes > Osphronemidae > Macropodus > Macropodus opercularis. The sequence continues at coordinate 8,200,281 of CM061105.1, forward strand.
CCACAAAGGAAAGTACTGTCATGACATCCTGTCTGGCACCAAACTGAAAACAAAGTTGATGTCTGATAATACCACTGACAACCACAGAGTTGCATTTTGTAGCAGATATTTTAATCACACATCTTATCTAAGAAATAATTGCACCTCGCCTAGACATTAATCTTGCCAACCTCAGCATAGGAGAGAGATTGTGTTTTCGTCAAAGTCAAGAGCTGCATATAAAACAGATTGTCACCAAGGATGTGATGTAAGATCACACTCCTGGCAAAGCTTGTGCCATGTGCAGTCACATGTCTTTAACCAAACCCAAGCCTTGTTTGTTCTTTCACGTTCCAACTCCCTCTTTTTGCAATAATACACACACCACTGCCTTGGAGATCTGCAAACTCAAGGATAGCCTAGTGACTCATCCCAGACAGTGTTACTCATGTTACGTGGTAGGATTGCTGCAAAGTGGAAAGATTATGCTTTTTTTTCACTGTGTCACTTTTTGTCTGTAGGGGTGGAGAGATGTGTTATTGTTATGTTGCTATAGAGTAATTTTGCCGTTTTGTTTTAACAGACTATAAATCAATTAATATGTCATAGCTTATACGCTTACAGTTCATGTAAAAATGTTTAAATATCCACAGTTTAATATCACACCTAGTAGTTACAAGTAAGGGAACATTTATTCGTAAAATATGCTGGTAAAACACTAGTGATACCAGTTTGTTCACAAGTGTAGGTACAGTACTGCCACATATACTGTATGGGTAAATGAAACAAACATCCAAAATGTTCACTGGCTTTTGAACAAACCACATAGCACAAGTGAAACATGATTCTAGATTCTAGAAGGTCAGCGTAACAAAATACCTGAAATAACTATACCACAGTCAGAATCTGAAGGTCGTGCACAATAATTATGTGTTGTTAAAGCAGCTAAAGGAGCTCTTTTTCAGCAACTCAAGTATTCATCCCTATTTTAAGTACAGTAACTTCACTGACTCTCGTACTCCCTTTAGTCCTCCATCTACAGCCATGACTCTGGGAATCCCACAGGCAGAAGCAGAGTGTCTTCTAGTAGACAGAAAGGGCGGGGGCACATCTTGTGTTATCACTGGTACGTGCATTTGAGCTGTCTAACACTAAGCTCAGTGGTAAACCAAATAATTTTCAAATCATCTGAATAAAGCACTCTTATAAAAGCAGGAATTCTAACCCTAAGTGATTGAAATCTATTTTTTCCTTTAGAAACTCCAAAAAAGTCTGTATCAGTCCCAGAAGAGCTGGTTGCATATGGCCACTCCAGAACAAATAGCCATGCAAGTCAGCTTTCCAAAATATCAGGTACCAGACACATTCAAACAAGTGCAACATTATTAACACATTCATTGCATAAATCATAAACATATACATATCCTATAGGTTACAGCTCAAATCACTCAAGTTTAACAGATCTGAGCCATCGGAGGAGTGCTTCAGGAGGCTCTGCCTCCACAGGCATTGGGAGCATCCTGGAACCCGGTGATCAGCAGACAGAGAAAGGAGAGAGGGAGAGCAGGACCACTCCCCCAGTCTCAAGTCACCATGCAACTGAACACCCCTCTACTCCATCCAAGGTTCTACGGTAAATACACAGTTGCAGGGGCTGAGCAGACTGGAATCTGCAATGCTACAACTAAAATTTAAAATAATGAGAGATTCAAATCATTTTATTTCCTTTGTCCTCACCTTTCCTTTTCATATACATATAAAATTAGGGCTCAGCCTGCACAGTTTCCCTGAACCAATATTTTTATTTATTTCCATTTCTTATTTATCCTACTTCTGTTTCTTCAGGAGACATCTAGTAAAGCAGGACTCGATGGAGAATCAGTTGAAGAGAGTCAACGCCACAAGAGTTGATGCGGATGACATAATAGAGAAAATCCTCCAGGGCCAAGACTTCAGTCATGGTGTCTTGGACTCCAGTGCAGAGGGTGTGTACATTTAATCTGTAATTTAGTAAACTTATGAAAGCTGTTTGGAAAAGTGGGATGGGACCAGATACTTCCATATGATATGTTGTAATGCAGCAGCACTACTATTAGACTCAAAGTCTGCAGTGTACACAGGGTTATTTGGATATTAATCATTAATTGTTTATTATAAAGATGGATAACATTGAGGGACATATTTAACCTTGCTTGTCAACAGTTATGCTGAATTGAACTTGTTTTTACAAGTTCCTCTGTATTTGATTACATTGTGCTTTACTGGTGTCATTGTAAAGAAAGGAAACAACAACAACAAAAAATAGGTAACACTTATGGGAGTGTGGGGTGTTGTCAGCTGTCACACCAGCTTCCCTATGTCACACATGGGGGGGGGGGGGGTCAATCAATTGCCATTTATTTTTAGAAAACCTAGTAAGTGTGAACTAGACATGTCGAAACCCCACTGTGCAGAGTGGTTGGCAGTTTCTCTGGTTATAACATGTTTGTGTTTGTGTGTTGCTGCAGAGGAGGGGCTCAGCCTGTTTGTCGGTCCTGGTGGGAGTACAGCCTTGGGAAGCCAGCACACGAGGTGCGTGTGATTATGCAACTGTTGACACCAGGCATTTACTACAAATATGGGGGATATAAATATGGTTACTCCAGGTATCTTGTAAATGTGTTAATTTGATTAATGTGTGTGTATTTATATAGTTTGTCTCACTAATGTGTAAGATTTCACTGTAATGTCTAATTTCACAACAGTTAAATGTAAAAGAATGCCCCACAGCCAGATCAGATAGTTACCCTAATTTTCTGCAGTGTAACACATTGTGTCCGTCTCTTTCAGGGTCGCAGCTGGAACATTTGAGCAGGTGGTGATCAAGCACTAGGCTTTGGGAAGCATGTGAATGTTATAAAGGGTGCCGTATTACACTGATGCAGCGAACTCAAGACGGAGTAGCAGAGGTGTCACCACAAATTGCTCCCACCACTCTGCAGAAGAATTTCTCTTATGCAATCCCTTTGAGTCCAATCTAGAGCTTCTGTTGACCAGGAGAGCCCCCTTGTGCTTAAGAAGAGAAGTTGAATGTTCCGTTACGACAACGTCTTGGAGTTACTCTGTTGTACTGACATTTCTATGGCCTTTTCTGCTCTATAAAAACATTATGTAAAATGTATGTATTTGGAGCAAATCTAGTGACATTTCTATTAATGGTTACAACACCATTGTGTGTCAGTAGGTCTGGCACTTACCGATACACCTCTGTTCACCTGGTTGTGAAGAGGATGACTGCATTTTAAATACCACATTCTGTATATGTTAAATGTATCTATGAATGTCATATGTAAAGTTATAAAACAACATAATATAATATAAAATATGTTTTATGTATTCAGCGTTAGGTGTATGAATGCTATTGTGTTTTTGAGCTTTCATTTTAAAGCTACTGAATGTTGCTTTATTTGTGGCCAAATCTATAATAGAAAATTGCATTTTCTATATGGAGAACAAATATTTCTCTTTTGCAATACAAGAGGTGTATGGAGGATTTTTAATAAAATAAAGAGGAAATGTATTAAATCACAAAACAATGATTGTGTTACAAAGAATTAGAAAACGTTACAGGTCTGTAAACCACCCACACTCCAATAAAATAAAATTCAACAAAGTTACTTCCGGTTCATACTAAATAGGTTTTTCAAAGTAAACGTCTGTTGAGGACAACAGTAAGAAATAGAGAAAAAAACAGTTTTTTAAATGCAACGACATATTTAAATACGGCGGGTCGTGTTAAATGTGAACTTTTAAATGAAACGTTGTAACGAAAGGTTTGAATTAACTAAATATGCTTTGAACTATTTAATATGCGGATACGTGCTTTTATTTTCTAAATGAATTCCTCACGGTGCTAAGGGTTAATCCGTTCATTCTGCGCCATCAACATTACACTTCCGGTTCCACCTCGCAACAGTATTTTCGCTAAGCTGTAGCGACGGCGGGAAGTTACTACCACCAATTTAACAACGAATCGGCAACAACGAAACGGACGAAATAGTAAAAAATCGACAGTTCACTTTGAAATATTGATGGACCTGTAACCGGAAAGACGCTAACTGTAATCCAAGTTTAGCGGCGTGGGATTCGGCTAACATGGCTAATGTCGGAAACCAACTACCAGCACAGGCCGTTAGCAAGCCTGCACCAGGAAAACATGGCAACGTACTGCCCCTGTGGGGCAACGAAAAGACTATGAACCTCAACCCAATGATTCTCACCAATGTGCTGTCTTCACCCTACTTTAAAGTTCAGCTTTATGAACTGAAGACCTACCACGAAGTTGTGGACGAAATCTATTTCAAGGTAACGCTATCGTTAGCTAGTGCTAATCCGCATGCTAGTTAGGTAACCGCTGTACAGGGGATATAGTTACTGCGGTAACAGATGCTGCAGGCGTTAACTAACACGGGGAACCTGGACCAGGCAGCGCTAGCTTCATTCACCAACCTTAGCTCCAGGATTAGGGCCGATGTCCATTATGTCGTGTGGCTCCTGGCGCGTCAGCAGCTTTAAAGAGGAAAATGTGGCGTTGGTGATTTTAGTTGCGCTGGGTTTAGTCAGTGTGATCGTCCGTTCTTGGGTTCTACAAACTTAATTGAATCACCACTGCAGTCTAGCATTGATGTACATTCTAGTTACGCTGCGTAATGATCGAGAAACGTCGAAGAACCTCGGCATTTCTCGCGAAGTCATCAGGGAGACGGGCAGGCTTTTCCGCTGTGCGGTGTTTGTAACGGCTGCTCTCTGCCAAGCAGCTGTGTGGGTAAACTAGCTCCCTGTTGCTCCTAGACGTATAGGTTGTTAACTCTAAGTGTCTCGAGATGATGTTTTGGCGTTAAATAAATAAACCAGTCTGAATGGACTTGTATTGAATTGTGTGTCCGCAGGTGACTCACGTTGAGCCGTGGGAAAAGGGAAGCAGAAAGACTGCAGGCCAGACTGGAATGTGCGGAGGGGTAAGTGAGAAGTACGTGCTTTTTATATTCCCCATCTTCCCCCGTCTGTGTTTCAAAGCGACCAAATGAAGTCAGTTGATGAGGCTTCCAACAGACAGGAGGACAGAGTGCGTTACAAGGCTTGAAGTAGTGGTTCTGTGTAACTGAGTCTGTTGGCGTGAGCCGTTCAGTTATTTGATGTCTTCTTGTTTGGTAGGTACGTGGAGTTGGAACTGGTGGTATTGTGTCTACTGCTTTTTGTCTCCTGTACAAACTGTTTACCCTCAAGCTGACTCGCAAACAACTGATGGGTCTCATAACACACACAGATTCTCCATATATCAGAGCACTTGGCTTCATGTACATAAGGTATGATTGTTTTTATGATTTGACATTGGTCAGTGTAATCGCCTTTGAGCTTTCTATGTGAATCGAGTCAACTTTTTTTTTTTTAATTGCAGAATTTCTCGCATGTTACAGAAAAACCACAACCTCTGCAAATGACAAATCTGCACATTAAGTGTGATGTGTGACTCAACCCAGATATTGAAAGGTTTGCTTACATTCTGCTCTTTTTTTGGTTCAGATACACTCAGCCGCCAACAGATTTGATAGAATGGTACGATGGCTTCCTGGATGATGAGGAGGTATGTCACCACGGGTAATAATTTAATGCTTCTTTCTCTTTATTATATACACATCACCTTAAACGTTGTCAGCCCCCGCCTTGTGATGCTCATAGCTGATTTTTCACCTTTGCCTTCATTTGGCTTAATTGTCCCCAGTTTCTGTCCCCAAAACCTGAGTAGCTAGGTTATTTGCTTACTGCTCTGCTGCTGATTTTTATCTGGGTAAGTACTGTGTATGACGCTCCATAAATCTTTTGATCCAGTGTGATATCAAGGCATGCTCTGTTTTTGACAGTATTTTGTCAGGACTTGTTGCACAAACTAAAATTGGGAAAATTCACACTGATACAAACATTCAAATTATATAACTTTGCACACATCTGTTGTATTTTCTCAGTTAATTAAAATGTAATGTAATCCCAGGCTGTGCAACCAGGCCTTCTTTGATGTTCTGTTGCATTATTTTTGAAGTAATCATGGAATTGAAATCCTGCCCAACTGGTTAATTCCCCTGTTTTTTTCTTTAGATGCCCATTGTGCAGCAGGTGAATTGGATATTGTATCTCAGCACTGTTGGTTTGTGTGTGTGAGTGCAACGCAGCCGTTCTCTACCATATAAAGTTGATAACTATTCAACTGGTGTGCACTTACCTACCTGCTCCAAACTGTGCTTACACTGTGGGCAGTTGGCATCCTAAAGGGTTTTTGTGTTGTTGGGAAGCTGAAGAAGGAAGCCAAGGCTTCTCTGTCAATGTCCCATTAGCACAACAAGGACGTTTTCCTGCTCTGTTTGCTCTCCCTTCTTCTCAGTTAACGTCTGTAAGGTCTGGATTCAGCCACTTTTTGAGTATACTGTTAGAATATGAAGGGAGGGGAAGGAGAGCTTACATACAGGAAAATTTGCTTCATTATGAATGCTCACTTTGTAAACACAGATGATGACATAAGTCAGTTTAGATGAAACAAACTTGTTGCTATTTATAGTTTTGTATCCTCTCAAGAAGTAGCAGAAGTAAAGCAAGGCACAGCTGATTAATATATGAGCTAATTAAGCTAGATGAACAGAGGTGAAGGCTCAGTACTTGGTCATCACAAATTGCTTTTTGGTTTGAGGCAAGGTTGAAATAGCTTTATTGATTCACCTTGATAATTGTGTGCTAATTGAGGTTTCCTGTGGCTTCTTCCCATCGTCTGGTTATAGGAGCTTGATGTGAAGGCCGGAGGTGGATGTGTGATGACCATTGGGGAGATGCTGCGCTCCTTCTTGACCAAACTGGAATGGTTTTCCACTCTGTTCCCCCGTATCCCAGTGCCTGTACAGAAGCTTATTGACCAGCAGATAAAAGCAAGGCCTCGTAAGGTTGCCCAGAAGGAAACGCAGGAGGAAGAAGCCACATCTGCTGAGTCAGGGAGACAAGGGGAACGACGCCGCTCCAGGTAAGAACAAATAAAACTTCATTCACAGGTTTCTAAGCAGCATCATCAACAAGTTACTTGTGCAGCCTTTGGGTGGAACTCAATTTTAAATGAAAATGAAAGCTTATGAGAAGATCAACATTAACAGTTGTTTTTGTAGTGTGTGGAAAATGTTCATTATGTCACGAGGGAAACCTCCCCCACAGCTCAGAGTACATAATTGGCTGTTTGCTCAGTGTTCTGGCTTTTATTAGGACCGTGGAACTGCAGCAGTAAACGCCAGCTTTAAGTTCAGACAGCTCATTGTTACCACGAGTTTAAAGCAATTTAATGAGTAATGCAACGACTTGTTTTAGGAGAAGCTAAGAGGTTAACAGATTCTCTTTTTTTCTGCCTTTTCTGTAAGTATTTATAATACGGAGGCTTAATGTTTATTTTAGCCTTGGCTTTAACTTATTCCTATAGAAATTGTAAAAACCTGAAATGATTGGAAAAAGTTATGAAATGTAATCATGACTCACGAGTCTCCTACCAAATGCTTTAGACTTTTAAACCCATGCATTTACATGTGAGTTGACTTGTCTGATCACAGCCTTTTTTATATAATCACGTTTATGTATACATGAGTCACTGTTAACTAATTTCTTTCTCATCTGCTTGTACCACTCAACACAACTTTCGTGCTACACTTTATACCATATTTACGGTCACTGTATTTGATCAGAGAAGTTAATTACAATCAGTAATTTATTATATCTCAAAGTTGAACTGCTTCAAGCTAATGGTGACCTATCTGTTATGTCTTATATCTTATCACAGGACACCCAGACGAACACCCAGCCCCCGAAGGTCACCTAAGCGGTCCAGGAGCAGGAGCCACCACCGTGAGAGAGAGCGCCACGGCCCCAGCTTTGATCGAGAACTGGAAAGGGAGCGTGACCGACAGAGGAAGGAGAGAGAGGGCAGGGATAGGGACAGGGGTGATCGAGGGGACAGGGAAAGACGGCGGTCCCGCAGCGCAGACAGGAACCAAGACCGACGTGAACGTAGAAGAAGTTGCAGCAGCAGCCGAGAGCGAAGGAGTGAACGCAAAGAAAAAGAAAGGGACGGTGGGGATGACAAGAGCAGGAGAAAGGACAGGGATCACCACAAAGATAGAGGTGCTGAGAGGGAGAGGTCCAGGGACAAGAAGAGCAGGGGAGAGAATGATGATAGGAGGCATAAAGACGACAGGGAGAGGCACAGAGAAGAGCGAAAACCCAAAAGGTCGAGCCGAAGTCGAAGCAGGGAGAGGAGGCATAAAAGTGGGGGAGAGGAAAAGAGCAGGAAAAGAGAGCGCAGCCATAGCAGAGAGAGAGACAGGGAGAGGGACGGAGAGCAGCGTTCTTACAAACGCAGCCGCAGCAAAGAGAGGAGTCACCATCAGCGGGAGTCTAGCAATGACCACAGTAAACATAGCGAACGCAGGAGGAGTCAGAGCACTGAGTAAATGCCACCTTGCAGCAATATTACTTCTTCTGCTCTCGTGTTTTTCTTCCGTTTTCTACCCAGCTGCTCTGTCACTTGTGCTGAAGCGAAGGAACGTTAGCACCTCAGATGTCTGGAGTGGTCATGTTGCTTCACGGTTGTTTTTCTGCCTTTTTCACTCCCTGTTAGACCGTGTTAGATTTCATCTACAATTTGAAAAGTGACAAAATGGCATTTTAATTTTTCTATGGTTTGTTTGTTTTTTTGCCCCAGGAAGATATGTGTTTGTACATAATGTTTTAGAGGCTGTCTACACAAAGGTGGTCAGAGTTGCTTTTATCCCTGGGTTGAGTGCAGTTCATCAGCTCAACACATTCATCATATAAAGGATACCTGTACAAAAGTCAATACACACTTAAAAAATACTTGACTAATATTGTGCACATGTCCATAGTTGTCATATTTTAGATTTGTTTTGTCCACTGTATTATACGTTTACATGCTTGGAGCAGTCCAAAGTGAACCTTTGAAGTTTCTGAGCATGACACAATCAAAGTAATTTTGTCCATGGTCGTGTGTAGACAGCCTGAGAATGTTTCAATCCTCTAAAGGGCAGTTTGCAAAGGGTGATTTATACCACACACACACTTGAGCCCTGCTAATGTTGTGTTCAGGTTATTACTCTGTTGCATTTTGTTTTCTAATAAAACACTTTTCCAAACATGTTTTGTCTGTGTTTTAAAGCACAGACACATAACACACACAAGCACAGATCACTGTAGAAACCGCAGGATATTTCTGTACAAGGAAGGACCAAGGCTAGATGCAAACTGAATAATCAGAGTAGTTTATGTAGAACAAGCTATTTATCTTAAAAATATACAACCTCTGCTATGAACATGCATCTGCAAAAGGATGAATAAGCACAGAATAAATGAAGGCAAAATGATTTCAGGTTATTCTAAATGTATGTCCACATTATGGTGTGTGACTAATCAGCATTCTTAAAAATACAAACTCCCAGCATTAGGAGTGGTTTCACTATTTTAGCAATCCCAAGTCTACATGTTCCTTACGTGATCAACACACTAGAAATCAATGCAGGATAAAGCAAAGTAGCACAGATGTTAAAACCAGAGCAACCCATGCCAACCCCATTTATCAGGTCAAGTTTCTAAAGAGATGAGTCAAATAATTGTCCTTGCTTTGTGTCTATACTTGAGACCTGACTTTGACTAGTAAGTATTTACTGAAGACGTTCATGTTCAGGTTAGAGATCCCAGCTGAAACAGGGAAGCAGCCATTGTCATGGGAAGCGGAGGCCTCCTGCTGGGGACAAACAGGTGGTGGGTTAGCTCCCGGCTCAAAGGTCACAGTGAACATTTCCGCGGTTTTTAAATGATAAGTAATATGTGATATTAGATTCATTTGGATATGGACTGCATATCTTGGGAACGTTAAGAAAAATAACAATTTGTTGTAACTACTTCAGTCATGAGGCTTTTACAACCTACCTCACTCCTTTAATGACTGAGATCTCTCCTCCTGCGTCCTAGTGTCAACACTAAAGACAAAAAGACTGATCAGTTATTTTACTCTAGTAATACTCTGTAATGTGTGTCATCTCCTTTTTTTGACAAATGTTTGTCCAGCATTTAGCCCCCTCCCAGCTCCCCCCTACCACAGCACCTACCGCTTTCAGCTGCACTTTCTCCAGCTGAGTTGCTGGCTGTGATCACCAGGTTCGTGCAGGTGCTGCAGGACAGAGAGCAGGACAGGCCTGCAGTGCGACACATCTGAGCCCTTGGCGTGACGCTGTTGTCGTACACCGTGTAGTTGGTGGCAAACACGGACGCGTTCCACGAAACGGTGGCTAAGGAGCTGTTTGTGCTGCTTGTGTAATTAACTCCTGATGGTGCACAAGGAGCTAGAAGATACGATTGGAGTTTCAAAAGTCGTGCTGTGACCTTAAATACGTATGACCAAAAATTTTTCATTTTACCTGTTTTTCCGTTGAGAGACACTGATGGGTCACTGGTACCAGCCGCGTTCCTGCTCTCCACCGTAGCAGCGTAGGATGTGCCGCAGGGAAGAGGAATTTCAAAGTATGTCCTGTTGGTCCAGTAAGAGGAGACGTCCACCAGAGCCTGGCTGTCTCCCAGCAGGCTGCCTGTCAACATCAGCAAGTACTCAGTGTCCGCGCAGGAGGTTTGTGTCCAGCTGAAGTGCAACACCTGGATCTCCACCTGCATCGGCAGCAGTTGGACTGTGAAGGCACCTGGAGGACAGGGTGCTAAGGGGGACAGAGGTGGGTTGAACATCTGAGCAAACACTAGGGAGGAAGTGTGTTTTTGCCAACTAATGTGCAGCTCTCTTACCTGCTCCTTTCTGCACTGGGCTGCTGAAGGTGCTGTTACAAGTGCCATCTGAAGCCTGGACGGTAAAACTGTAAACAGCTCCACACTCAAGACCTTCAATAACACAACTGGGACTTCTGCTATGACAGTACAACTTATTTCCATCTGCAGTCTGTGCACAGCCGTAGTATTCCAGAGCGTTCACACTGGGTGTCCACGAAAGCAACGCAGACTGGTTTGTACAGTCCAGTGTCACAGTGAGATCATTAGGGGAGCAACGACCTGGAGAGATATTGACATTTTACATTACTAAACAGGAAAAAGCAGGACGTCGTTCCATCATGATCCTCAAAGCATTAGGAAAAGGTATTCAAATGTGTTGTTAGGTGTTTTTTCTCACTTGAATTGAACGTCACAGCTTTGCTGGGGACACTGGAGCAGTTGTCACCTAAAGCCACCACTTGAGCAGAGTATCCACTGCCACACGTTAGATTGTACAGCGTACAGTTAAGGCCAGAGGTCTGGCAGCTCACGTTGTTATAGTAACTGTAGGCCATCGCTAAGTACTGTACAGCCCCACGACTGGGAGACCAGGACACAACAGCAGTGTTGCTGGCACAGTCCATCATCACGGAGACATTCATGGGAACACATGGCTCTGTAGAGAACAAGAAGGGTCAGTCACCAAATACGGCGACGAGAGCAAGACAGATTCTGAGCAAGGTCATCAGTCAATTCAACAGTTCATGCACAACGGTCTTAGTAAAAGCTGACCTGACGTCAGACTTGCAGTTTGACTGGAGGTGGCGTTACACTGCTGGTTGGTAGCTGTCACAGACACAGAGAAGTTGTTCCCACAGGTCGGGTGAGAGATGCTGCAGGAGTTAGAGGCAGACGTGCACGTCTGGGAGAGGCCAGTGTCGCTCTGCATGGTGGCTGTGTAGTAGTCTGACCCGTTACTGGCCTGCCAGGTTGCTGTGACACTGCCAGAGAGACAGTCCTGCACGGCAGAGACTCCTGAAGGAGGACATGGCCCTGGAGAAAAGACGACTTAAAGTTAGACCCGGTCATTCTGTTGTCATCAAACAGGTGACATGTGAAATAACATGTGATTTGAACCTACATATCTCCACAGAGGTCTCTGCGTAGGAGCTGCCACCACAGTGCTGGCTGTGAGGCCTGACTGTGATGCTGTAATTCTGCCCACAGGTCAGGTCAGAGACACTGGCTGTGGTGTCATTAGTGCGAAGTGTTGTTGCTTTGTTTGCCGCATCAGCTGACACTATGTAAAACGTCGACCCGTTACTGGCCTCCCAGCTTAAGGAGACAACTTTCACATTACAATTCACAGACGAAACCAAATTCTGGGGCACACATGGACCTGGAGGAAACAAAGATGGTGGACATCAATTCATTTATTCATCCATCAAGATACAGCATACAATGAACCACATGTTGGAGATGAATGATACTAATCCTGTGTTTTGAACGTACTCATGTAGATGACAGAGCTGTTGCTGGCCAGGCTGCTGCAGGTGCCGCTGTTTGCCGTCACTACCACACTGTACTGCTCCCCACAGTGCAGGTCATTCCAGCTGCAGGACGTGCTGTTAGTGACACAGTCGTGAGCGTGTCCATCCAGCCCAGTTGCTGCCACCGTATACGTCTTGGCCCCGTCGCTGGGCTCCCAGCTCACAGAACTGGCGTTAAACTGACACTGGCCGTTGGTCGTCACATTCCTGGGGATACATGGGGCTGAGGAACATGGAAATAAAGTCAACACATAAGCAGGGAGACCAACTACGTGTGACTGGTGTGAAACACAAGCTCGTACTTGTTGTGAAGACGGCAGCGCTGCTGGGGAGGCTGTAGCACTTGCTGCCTCCAGCTCTCAGAGTAGCATTATAGACCTGTCCACATGGTAAAATGATTGACAGAAGGTTCTGGGCCGTGTTGTACACGTTGACAAATCCAAGGTTCCCTGTGACGGTAACGGCGTAATTCACAGCGTTGCTGGTTTGGTTCCAGGAGATGTTGACAGAATCGCTCTGACACAGACTCTCAACAGAAACAATCACAGGCTGGCAAGGCTCTGAGAGGAGACACGAGAGGAGAAACAGAACAACATGTGTTTTATAGGGTGAAAGGGCATCTAGAAATAAAACCCTTTGGACTCGATGGTACCTGTTTGGATGGACACTGGGTCGCTGGCCCGGCTCCAGCAGCCGTGGCTGCGCGCTACAACCGTAAAGTTGTAGGTCTCACCACAGGCCAGACCAGCGAACTGACAGCCGGAGTGTGTGGAGTTACACGTTTGCGTCTGCCCCCCTGACGCCGTGACGGCAGTCGCTACGTACAGGTCAACATCAGACGCCTGATCCCAGGACAGGACAACAGTCTGGTTGTCACATCGCAGGTCAACGGCTACATGCTGAGGAGGACAAGGACCTGAAGAGACACACAGGACGATGGCTCTGACGGAGGATCCTAAACAAACTCAACTGGACACAGACAGTGAGGATTGAAAGGCAACGTTCTGCTCACGTGTGGTCAGGCTGCTGTTCACTGCTGCTGCGATGCACCGCCTGTTGCTGGCAGTGATGCTGATGCCGTAGGTTTGCCCGCAGCTCAGCCCTGTGACATTACAGCTGCTCTGCTGCGTTGCACACAGAGTCTGACGACTTCCAGCGACGTCCGCTGACAGGGAGAAGTTTGCTGTGCCGTAAGTGGAGTTCCACGACACAACAGCAGCTCCATCAGACTCACACATGACTTCTGCCGTCACATCTGTGGGCCGGCAGGGAGCTGAGAACACGGCACGAGAACGTTCGTTAATGCACAGAAGTAAATCCAGCACAGAATCACGTCCACACGCGCTGAGTGTATCTCTACCTGAGGTCAGGAGGACCACTGGGCCGACTGAGCTGTTGTACTGCTGACCCAGAGCTTTGACACCGACGCTGTACACGGTGCCGCACGTCAGTCCAGACACCGAACAGAAGGAGTCTGAGCTGTTCCCAGAGCAGGAAGCGTCGTGACCAGTCCACTCATTAAAGTAGGCGACGTAACCCACAGCCAGGTCGCTCTGCGTCCAGGACACAGTCGAAGTCAGCTGCTCACACGCTATACTGGCCTGAACGATGGTGGGAGGGCAGGGCTCTGAAGCAAGGACAGCACAGTCATTTAAGTAGAGAGCCAACACTACACAGCCATACTCAGAGAGCTGCTCTGCTCTCTGACCCCTCACAGCAGACACACCTGTCGTAAAGACGTAGGGTTCAGACGCCGCGGTGTCGTTGCAGGACGGGTTTTGTGCCGTCACTGTGATGTTGTAGACCCTGCTGCACTGCAGGCCACTGAGGGGGCACCACGTGTCGCTGCTGGCGCAGGTGACTGTGGGTCCCTGACGGGTCTCAGCCCGAACGGAGTACGAGCTGGCACCTTTTGCCTTGTTCCATACGACCTGGGCGACGCTCATGTTGTAGTTAACAGAGAGATTTGTGGGAACACAGGGCTCTGAAGGGACAAAGAGGAAGGTACATTTGATGTGGTCAGGAAAAACTCAGCTCAAGGCTCCATTTACTGATCGGTCTCAGCTTGAACTGCCTCTCGTACTCCTCATTCAGCTCCATCCATCTAATCATCGCTGTGATCAGTATCTGGAGTTTCTCTACCATGAGCTTCACTGAATGACATGTGTTACCTGTTTCCAACTGGACGCTGTCACTCGGAGGACTCGCACACTGGCCGTTTGCAGCAGTAACACTGAAGTTATAGTAGAGGCCGCAGGCCAGGCCTTTCACCTCACATGTGGTGTTACTAGCAGCGGTACAGTTGGCAGCGTCGCCTGCTCCGTCTACAGCTGTCACAGTGTAGCTGTCGGCCCCTTCAGCAGGCTCCCATGATATGAAGGGAGACTTGGTCAAGCAGTCGAAGCTGCCTCTGACTCCCTGAGGCTGGCACGGAGCTAAAAGGCAAACACAAGCGTTGAAGTGCTGAACAGCTTGATGGTTGAATACGGCGCTGGTTGATATTTCACACCTGACAAGATGCCCTGGACCTGACTCTGGCTGTTGCAGTTGCCTTTGACGGATGTAACCTGAACGGTGAAGTTGTTTCCACAGGTCACGCTGCTGACGGAACACGACGTGTTTGTGGTGCTACATGATTCGCTTGAGCCTCCGTTCGATGGAAGTACTGAAACTAGAAATTGGTCGGCGTCTCTGATGGCGCTCCAAGAAACCATCATGTCGTCTGACAGACAGCTGACGCGGGCCTTCACATCCTGAGGTGGACAGGGGCCTTCAAAAGAGGAGACGGTTTCAGTTTTTACACGTGAGGTGCAATCGTGTTGAAGCACTGCCCTGAAACAACTCACTACTGGAAAATATGGTTTCTACATACTTGAATTGAACGTCACAGCTTTGCTGGGGACACTGGAGCAGTTGTTGCCTACAGCCACCACCTGAGCAAAGTATCCACTGCCACACGTTAGATTGTACAGCGTACAGTTAAGGCCAGAGGTCTGGCAGCTCACGTTGTTATAGTAACTGTAGGCCATCGCTAAGTACTGTACAGCCCCACGACTGGGAGACCAGGACACAACAGCAGTGTTGCTGGCGCAGTCCATCCTCACGGAGACATTCATGGGAACACATGGCTCTGTAGAGAACAAGAAGGGTTGAGAAGCGTGATGGGTAAACGCTGGGTTGTTGTGCTGAAGAGCCATCAAATTTGCATCAAACGTTGCACATCGTACTCATGTAGATGACAGAGCTGTTGCTGGCCAGGCTGCTGCAGGTGCCGCTGTTTGCCGTCACTACCACACTGTACTGCTCCCCACAGTGCAGGTCATTCCAGCTGCAGGACGTGCTGTTAGTGACACAGTCGTGAGCGTGTCCATCCAGCCCAGTTGCTGCCACCGTATACGTCTTGGCCCCGTCGCTGGGCTCCCAGCTCACAGAACTGGCGTTAAACTGACACTGGCCGTTGGTCGTCACATTCCTGGGGATACATGGGGCTGAGGAACATGGAAATAAAGTCAACACATAAGCAGGGAGACCAACTACGTGTGACTGGTGTGAAACACAAGCTCGTACTTGTTGTGAAGACGGCAGCGCTGCTGGGGAGGCTGTAGCACTTGCTGCCTCCAGCTCTCAGAGTAGCATTATAGACCTGTCCACATGGTAAAATGATTGACAGAAGGTTCTGGGCCGTGTTGTACACGTTGACAAATCCAAGGTTCCCTGTGACGGTAACGGCGTAATTCACAGCGTTGCTGGTTTGGTTCCAGGAGATGTTGACAGAATCGCTCTGACACAGACTCTCAACAGAAACAATCACAGGCTGGCAAGGCTCTGAGAGGAGACACGAGAGGAGAAACATAAATCAGTAAATTAACATCAGCACTGTGAGTTTAAATTCTGTGCTGTAGTTGTTGCCCCAATAAGCCAGAGACAGGTTGCAGCCACAAAACCACATCGTACCTGTGCTTATTTGTATCGGTGGACTGTAGCTGCTGTTGCAGTTTCCATCTCCTACTGCAGCTTGAAAAGTGTATGTCTGGCCACACAAGGTGTTTGTCAAAGTGTACGTGTTGTTCACGGTGATGTACACTGTAGGGGCTGCTCCTGTTGTCTCAGTCTTTAACATGTAGGTGGCCCCAGCCACCGGACTCGGTCCCCATGTGACGGTCAGCATGTTGTTTTCACAGCTGTATTGGCCCGAAACGTTACTAGGCGGACATGGCGCTAGGATGATGAAGAGAAGTCGAAAAGAATTAGTTGTTGTTGAACCAACTCAAAGACAGAAACAACCCGTCTAAAAACCTCAAGCCGTGACAGTTTCTTGCTACTGCACCTGTTGTCAGAGTTACAGCTGGGCTCGGTTTGCTCCAGCAGCCTCTGTCCAGGGTTGCAACAGTAACCCCATAGGTTTGTCCACAGCCAAGGTCCGTGAAATCACAGGAGTTGGAGTTATTTGAGCTGCACGTTTGAGTGTTTCCATCTTCTGCTGTTGCTGTAGCCATGTACATCTGTGCCCCGGTTGCATTCGACCAAGAGACAGTGTTGGCCAAACATGCCGAAGACACGCCGACGTTACTGGGAGCACAGAGACCTGGAGAAAAGCATAAAAACGTGAGACTGCTTAATTTTCTTCATCTAAAAAAGCAGAGCAAATCTAGAAAATTCACCTGCTGCAAGGCTGTAAACTGAGCTCGGGTTCCCAGCGCACGTTTTAGAGTGTGGCGTGACTGTAACGTTGTAGTCTTTCCCGCACTGGATGTAAAACACTTCACAGCTTGTAGCACTGGCGTAGCAGTAGGACGTGTTTCCATCCTGGGTGGTGGCTGTCACGTTGTATCCAACAGCAGTAGGGGTTCCCACCCAGGTCACCAGGGCTGAGTGGTTTAAACACACCAGGCTGGCGCTCACATTCTTGGGGACACAGGGGACTGTGGGTAAAAGAGAAACAAAAAGAGATTGACATAGAGGTTAACAACACAGATGCTCTCAGACATATCACTGGAGATATTACCTGTTTCTAGGGTTTTGCTGACACTTGGGAGGCTGTAACACTGTGGCCCCTGAACCTGGATAGTTGCTTTGAAATTCAGGCCACAAGGAAGGTTTTGGAACACACAGCTGGTATTTGTGGTCTGACAGGTGTCCTCATATCCATCTCCTACTACTTGAGCCTGGAAGCTGAGGCTGCCCCCAGGATCCGTCCAGCTGAACGCTGCTGTGTTGGTGCCACAGTTATACTGCGTTGTTATGAAAGACGGAGAACAGGGATCTGCAAAGAAAACAGATGCAGCGATAGTTTAAGAGATGGAAAAGCGAGACGTTCGTAATGTTCTCTCAAACCCATGCTCACAATCACCTGCAGTAATGCTGATGCTGGCGCTGGGTGCGCTATTACACTGAGGTCCCTGTGCAACGACTGTGGCTGCGTACGTCTCACTACACGAAAGATCCACTAGGTCACATGCTGCCGTAGCGGAGCTGCACGAAATCTGCTGCCCGCTTGTAGCTGTCGCCATTACTGTGTAATTCACCGCATTGGCTACAGGCTGCCATGACACAGAGGAATAGTTTGTGCCACAGATCAGGGTGCTGTTCAGGATAGGTGGAGAGCAAGGCGCTGGCGTGGGAATAAAAAGAGAGGGGTAGGAAATGAGAAGCGTTCGAGGTCAACGTGTTTCTGCTGCGTCCGCGTGTTCCCTCTCGTACCTGTCGTCAGAAACGCTCTGTTGCTTCCTGTGCTGTTACACGTGACGCCCTCAGCCAACACAGTCAGGTTGTAAACCGTTCCACACTGCAGGTGGTTTAGGCGACAGGAAGTCGTAAGGCTGCTGCAGGACGTGTACAGCTGAGAATAGTTGTCCTGAGCGATGGCAGTGTAGGCCACAGCCCCAGCAGAAGCTTCCCAGGACACCGTGGCCATGTCTGAGCCACAGATGAGGACGCTGGTCACGTTGACAGGGTCACATGGTCCTGGAGGAACAGGTAGAAAGAGGCAAGGTGTCATGTAATCCAGCTAATGAGAAAAAAAACCTTTTAATACGCTGAAGATGAACAAAAACACAACCTGTGGTCACACGTGTTTGGCTGGGAGAGCTGGTGCAGACGGCGTCCTTGGACGCTACAGTAACACTGTATTGAGAGGCACAGTGCAGGCCAGAGATGGAGCACGTGAGGTCGGATGAGGAGCAGCTTTTGGAGAAGCCGTTAGGGCCTGTCACTGTTGTAGCGTAGGACGTGGCAGTGAGGGAGGCGTTCCAGGAGGCCAGGAGAGAGTTCGTACCGCAGTCTACCACGGCTGTTAAACCCAGCGGAGAGCAGGGCGCTGCAGGAAGACATCACCGTGTGACGGGCGAGGAAAGCCAAGGTGGCAAAATGCTTCACATGTTCAACATCAATCATCATCCTACCTGTGCTAACAGTTAGTGCTGAGCTACAGGGTCCGAGGCAGCTGCCAGAGGAAGCTTGGACGGTAACATTATAGGTCTGTCCACACTGAAGGCCGTCAAGATCACAGCTGGTGCTACTAGTACGGCAGCTGTCTGAACTTACGTTCCCACCCAGCGGCACCGCGGTGACGCTGTAGTTCAGGGGTTTAGAAGACGAAGCCCAGCTGACCGTTAAGACGTTGGTGCTGCATGCAAGACTTGTGTTGATGTTCTGTGGGGAGCACGGTACTGACAGAAACAAACAGGAACTTAAACCTAAAGTTACTGGTCTGATGGTGAAACGTGTCTCGGCCTCGCCGCCGGTACCTTTGTCCTGCCTGAACGGGGCACTGTAGTTGCTGACACAGACGCCATCCGCGGCGCTAACTTGAATGTCGTACACTTGGCCACAGACCAGGTCGCTCAGTGTGCAGTTGGCGCTGGAGCTGGTGCAGTTGAGCGTCCGCTCATTGCTGGTGGCTTTCACAGCATAGCTCAGCGCATTCACGCTGGGAGCCCAGGACACCTCAGCAACGCCTGCGCTGCAGAAGAGCTGGCTGGACACGTTGGTGGGGGGGCACGGCTCTGCAGAGAGCAATGAACCAGTCTCGCTTGATGTTAAGAACATATTTACATTTGGAATCAGCCACACGAGCGTCCACTTACTAACTGTCACTGTTACCTGTTATTACAGTTACATTGTTGCTTGGTTGGCCTGTACACGCGTCATCAGCTGATACAACAGTAATGGAGTAAACATCTCCGCAGTGGAGCTCGGGAAGGCCACAGGATGTTGTGCTGGTCTGGCATTGTGACCTGTGGCCTCTACTGGTCACAGCCACAGCGGTGTAATTTTTGGCACTGTCACTGGCCGCCCATGACACAGGCACAGGATCAGGAGCACATGTGTGGACGGCGGTGACGTTGGTGGGAGGACAGGGCACTAAAGGGACACAAAAGCGAAGGAGACGCTTGAGTTTCCTCAGTAACACCACGCAGGTCCATTCGTTTCCTCACAAGCGATAAATCTCACATGACTGAACCGTGACCGCAAAACTCGGCAGGCTGAGGCACGTCCCCGTGACGGAGAACACGGTCACAGCGTAGGAGCTTCCACACAACAACCCGCTGGTCGTGCACCGCGTGTCTGCAGAGTTGCAGCGCAGAGGCTGGTCCGTTTGTCTGGAGATGAGGGTGGTGTAGTTGGACGTAGGGACGGAGGCGTTCCAGGTGACCGTTAGCTCGCCCGTCGCACACGCCACGCTGGCCCTCACATCCACAGGACCACAAGGCACTTAGAGGAAGCGGGAACATGTTCATAGTTACAATTTCTCTACAGTCATTCATCTCTATTATCTGTGTTAAATGACTACCTGAGTCCATGCTGATAGGCGTCGAGTAGGACAGACAGCGTCCGTCATTGTACGTCACAGTGACGTTGAATCTCTTGCCACAAGGCGGAGAAGCGATGGTACAGTTGCTGACAGTGCTACTGGTGCAGGTGAGCTGGGCCTGGCTTTCGTCCTCCATAGTGGCTGTGTAGAGGCCTGTGAGCTGTTCGTTCTTCCAGGCAATCAGAGCCTGGTTGGCGTCACAGTCTCTGACAGCCTGAATGTCGGTCGGAGGACACGGTGCTGGCAAAAGAGGCGAAGCAGAGAGAGAGAGTGGCGGTGAATCGGCCTTTGCAGTACGGAACAGGGAGGCGCGTGCACATGTAGGACCTACCTGTTTTGAAGTTGACCTGCATGCTTGTGCTGTTACACAAGAGATTAGTGCTGATAACACTGGCAGCATAATTCTGACCACAGCTCAGGCCTTGGATGAAGCAGGTTGTGCTCAGGGAATTGCAGATGTGTGGGTTTTCATTGGGAGCCTCCGCAACTGCAATGTAAAATATGGCACCGATGCCCATTTCCCAGTTGACGGCTGTGGAGTCTTGGATGCAATCAGCTGACACTGAGACATTGGTGGGACTGCAGGGGACTGGACAGAGTGAGAACATCTGTCAGTGAAGCCACGTTTGGCAGCCACGATGTTCAAATGACGTCCCAGTACGTACCACTCTGAGCCACGTTGCCTAGGACTTTGTTAGCGGAGCAGTTTTGATTGGAGGCCACGAGCCACACGCTGAGGTATTCGCCACAACTCACGCCAGGCAGCACGCAGCTGGTGGAGGACGAGTTGCAGTAATAGTTTCTTCCGCTGTTCCCAAGCGCTTCCACAGAGTAGAAACTAGCTCCGGCAGCAGGGCTCCAGCTTGTGGTCAGTGTGTTAGAGCCACAGTCAGTGGTTGTAAATATGTTTGTTGGTAGACAAGGAGCTGCAAAATGATATGAAGGAGACGGTAACTAAAGATTTTTGACGTTTTTGTCTCTATGACTTTGCTGTGATTGCCTAATGTTTTCTAGGGATGATTGTTTATAAAACTCAGTAGAATGTCTCCAAAACATGTTTTCATTTCCAAACACTCACCTGTCCAGACAGACTCAGGCGGACTGACCTCGCTGTTGCACTGGTAGCTCACAGCGTACACGGTGTACTGGTAGGACTGACCACAGTCCACGTTAGTGAAGTAGCACGTGTTGTCCAGCGTGACGCACTCGGTCACTTGGCCATTGTTGTCCACAGCACTGGCCACGTAGTAGTAGGTGTTGTTGGTGGGCTGCCAGCTAAACTGGACTGCGTTGCTGGAACACTGGTGTTGGGCCTCAGTATTAGCTGGGGCACAGGGGACTGCGGGAGACAGGGAGACAGAAGCCGGACAGTTCTGCTGAATTCCATCCAAGTATTAGAAGTAAATCAGACTCCAAACAAAGAAGGAGCCTGGAGATACGACTGTGAGTTTGAGACTAGTTCACAACTATTGTGTCAGGAAGGTTTGTCTCCTTCTGTACAGTAATCTAACTCTGCAAAGGCTTGGTTCCTTGGGCAAACTGCTTGTGTATTGTATACGTCTGTATGCCTCTTACCTTTACCTTTTAATACCGATACTTTTCTTGGCCTCTGGAAATAAGCCCCATCGTTTCAATAGATTGTAAAGAGAATTAGACTAACTGGTGTTAAATGACTATAGGGACACCATGGGAAGAACATATGTAAGCGAGAGTGAGCATGTGTAAAACGAGAAGGCGCCTGCACAAGTGTCAGATGTTTCCACGTGCTCACCTGTCTGAAACGAGGCTGAGACGTTGGACGTAATCTCACAGGAACCGGAGATGGCTGTGACGAAGACCTGGTAGTTTTCGCCACAACTGAGGCCCATGATGTCACAGGTGGTGGAGGTGGATGTGCAGTTTCTGGAGGCGCCGGTGCCATCCACAGCCATGGCCCTGTACGAGGGCACTAACACCGAGTTCCAGCTCACTGTCACTCTGCCAGATAAACAGTCATAGCTTGCAGAGACATCTGTCACAGGGTTTATACCTAAAGGGCAAAAGGGAAACAGAGAATTTACACATTACAAGCATTTTTAAGCACAACTCTAACCCTCTAACTGTTTAGATTATATCATAGTTCATTTCCTAAATTGTAATTTTTTAAACCTTTTTCAAATGATAGATAATAGAAGACATAATTGGAAATGGTTTGCTTGATTTTCTTCACTCTATATTAATGCATCATCTCTGTGTCATATACAACATGAAGTACTGGGTTAGGTTTCAGTATTTTGTCAGTAAGAGGTGAGGCTGTATTAATCATTTCACTTACTAAATTACTCACCAGTCGTATTAAGAGTAGCAACAGTCTGGTCTCCAGGCACCATGAAGGTGTTTAACGATGAGACTCCCACTGTGTAGGTGGAGCAGGGAGCCAGATCACTGATATCCAAGTATGTTAATGATGAGTTTTTGACGATGGTGGGGATGTTGGGATTGTAACTGACGCCGATGGTCACTTGGTAAAGCAGGACTTTGTTTACAGCGCTCCATGTCACTCGGGCTGTGCTCCTTCCCGTCGATATAAGAGTCACAGTAGCTGGTGGCTGAACCACTTCAGGAGAAAATACAGGAGTTTATAAAATAATATAAATAATAAAATAATTACATCTGTCTTCTGTCTTCAATATTTTATTGCACTTACGCGTCATGATTGTCTTTGTAGAACTTTTGGCACTGAGCCCGGCGCTGTTGGAAGTGTAGACATAACAACTGTAAAGGGTAGCGGGAGTCAGGCCGCTCACTTGTCCGCTGGTGGTCGTTAAGGTCTGCTTTGCAATCAGACCTTGTCTTGGAGGAGATGTTAATTCCTCCACAAACATGATGTAGCTGATTGCACCCATCACACTGACCCACTCCAGCCTTATAGTTGTACTCGAAATAGCTTTGACAACCGTGATCTGAGTTATATCAGGCACTGTGGGAATGTAGGATTCAACATTAGTCAGCAAGAGACACAGGGAATCTTGTGATGCAATTCAGTGTATATCTTTAATTTGCTGGGCTTTACCTGTTATGGCTGTTTGAACATTTGTGCACACAATAGTGTAAAAGTGGAAAACGCTCAGCGTCACTGTGTATATATGACCAGGTTTTAACCCCTGAACCAGCACCTGCGTGTTGGGGGCAGTCTGCATGAGCACCACTGGGGAGATATTAGTGGCGTTCCCATCTCTCAAGTCCAGTAAATAAACGGAAGCTCCAGTGTAGTTGGTCCACGTCACGTTCAGCGTTGATCCTGAAGGAGACGTCACTGAGGTAATATTACAGTCTGAAAAGAAAAATTGGTAAAGGGAAAAGATCAATGTAGTGCTGTCCAACATAGGAAGATCAGAAGTGTTTGGAAACATGAATTACTTACCAACGCTTGTAATAAAAGATCACGAGTGTTTTACTCAAGCTATTAGCTTTCATAGATGTGTTCTTGGGGTAATTTTGTTCTTAGGCACATTCGACTACATTTATTCTTACTCATGCACATTAGTAATCACTTTGTACAATATACATTATTATACACAAAAAAGTCATATTGTCACATTTTGACTCTTTGAACATAATATTGTGTCTATTAGACCATACTATTACTTCCTTTGTCACCTTTATATAGTTATTTTATATTTTTTTACTTTTAAATAACCATAACATAATCATAATGATTGTTACACAAAAAAAATCTGCAGAGATAGAAACATCCAAGCTTCTTCTGACAGTCAGCTAGTTGTGCTCCATCATCCACGAAGCCACTAAATGAATGCATCAAACTGAACAACTCACCTGCAAAAACATGTTGCATCTAAAAGAAATAAAATCAGCCAGTTAGACTCATGTGGGAACTGCTGCAATACAATTATATAAAATATTAAAACTAAGAAACTGATTAAATATGACAATTACCTGCATGACATAAATAAGAAAGACTGAGGAGTAGAACGCCCATGTCTTATCCATTGTTGAGACGATGGCTTCACTAAGATACATCCAAACATGAGTTCTTGGACTCATCTGAAATCTTTACAGGCTGCACGGTGCATCATCATGTTCATGGCAACCAATCAGCAGCTCCTAAACGAGGACACTACATGCCTGTGGGCTCCTTGTCCTGACGAGAAGGAAGCACAGCATGTCGGGTGAAGGTGAGGGAGCTTTCAGCCCCCTGCCCTGCTGCACTCAAAGTGCTGTTTGAACGGGACCAGCTTCTCTTTGACACTGATGATAGTGG
Source organism: Macropodus opercularis (assembly GCA_030770545.1). Taxonomy (NCBI): domain Eukaryota; kingdom Metazoa; phylum Chordata; class Actinopteri; order Anabantiformes; family Osphronemidae; genus Macropodus; species Macropodus opercularis. The sequence continues at coordinate 8,224,711 of CM061105.1, forward strand.
TTTTCTCTAAATCTGTGTCAATTTATAACACTGTCTTCTTATACAAACAAGAGTGGTCTGCTGTAGAGAAATATGAAATCACAGGAGAGTAAATCTTTATAGCATGAAACACTGAGGCACGAGTATTCAGTCTAAATACTTTTGTGAGAGAGCAGATCAGTCCTGGTTTTAATCTCAGTGTGTTGTAATGTGAATCTGATGTTGCTCTGCAGCTGTTTATCTTCAGTAAAATAGACCCCATTGTAAGTTGTTGTGAAATGGATCCACCTGAATGTCAAGTGGCTTGTGTTCACGTTTTACGAGTTAATCCCAAGTGTTTTTAAAATGACACCTCTGGGAATATTGGCAACCACACAACACGAGAGCAGTGTGTTCACTGCTGTGAGGGTCAGTTTGAATCAAAACACTTGTTGAACATCAGGATGACAGTGATTTGTCTTGGCACCGTTCTATAGATCCAGAGGCGGGGCTGTATGCTCATAATTCATAAAAACCTTTCTAGAAATTATTAATGAAATATCTCCCTACTTTGCAGACCCTTGTTATTGTCTATATTGTTTATTTACACTTGATTGGATTGTGAACTATTGAACAACACACGTAAACGCATAAAAACACAGAAGGAGTCAAATACAGAAAATGTGTTTGATTTATCTCACTAACAGAAGATGACTGACAGTGTTTAAAATGATATGTTTTATTGTTGTCTGCAAACTGGGAGAAACACATTCAGTGACCACAGAGAGGACACTAAACATATCTCCATCAATCTGACCAGACTTTCATCCACAGGACCAGTCCTGTACTGAAAGACTCCAGGCTAATGGGATGGTTACATGCTGACCCACTACTTCACTAAACAACTCAAGTCATAACCAGGAGACATGCAATACAGCGGCAACATGGAGGCCTTCTACTTGGACAAAGCCTATGTTTTTATTTGGTCTTTAAAGCCGTGATTCTTTTATGCGTAGTGATTACAGTGGGGATCATTTTTATTTGCAATAAAAATCAGTCTTGAAATATTTTGAATTCAAATTTATGTTGGTGGTTTTTTCACAACAGTTCGGCAGAAACATTGTGTCAGACAGTTTCACACGCAAACACTGACAACAGGATAGAAATGTTCCCCAGCAAAAGTGATTTTCATTTGTGTTGACAGGATCTTAACAGTCGCCCTGGTCCTGCTCCTCCTTCATCTGGAGTTGCTGTTGTAGGTGTGGGTGGTGACTGTAGAACAAGAGACACATGAGAGAGAGGAAGAGAAACCTGTAATTTAAGAACTAGTGGGAAAAAAACCTGTTATTACTAATATCATTAAACCTGATTCATCATATTCAACCAATTGTTGTAAAAACCTTCATGAAACATTATAACTAGCGTTGTGACTCATGCTGAGTTAAGGGATATTCAGTATCTTCCGGCTCACACTGCTCTAGGTTGTGTGACCTGTCGCACGACTTCAGCTGATCGGGATTTCTTTCACTCACATCTCCAGCTCAGCATAAACATCTAATATGTTCTAAGCTTGGAAGGCAAAGAGGACGTACCTTGAAATTTAGTCCACGCTTCGTCTTCGACGAGAGATCACTTAGGAATAACAAAATGTGACATTTTAGGAGACTTTCACAACAAGAGTCCATATATCTAACATAAGGCTACAGGCAGAAGAAGCCTTCACCACTAGAACTACTGAGGAATGTGTTTTCTCACTGCTGTTGTACAATTGCATATATGATTTCTTAGTTTCTGTCTTAGAGTTTGAACTATATATAATGAACACTAATGTTGTCATCATTTACTGTATCATTATTGTGTATATATGTTACTTAAGTATTTTAAAAGCTGTTGGGGTGTGGATTTATTATGTAGGTTATATTATATAATGCATGATTTCATGACTCCAGTCTTTTCTTTTGACTTTGATTAATGAAAACCAAGAAATAGACTGACTTGGATTCTAAAACTAACACATCCACATCTAGTAACACACTAGATGTGGATGTGTTAGTTTTATTTTATTTATCTTACCTAAAGGTTGGTTTAACTATTGTAACACAGGTGTACAGTTGAGACATACTTACATATGGCAGAATTGGCATTACTTCCTGGGTAGGGAACTGAGAAATGAACAAAACAAACAGAAATTATGAACAAATTAGGTCAGGTTGTCGTTAATTTTACAGCATGTCCCACCTGAGTACATCCTGGGCTGACAGAAGTCCACTTTGACCCCATTTGGCCCCACTGGTGCCACCACTACTGTGTAAACGTCTCTCGCCGTGTCCTCCTGGATGTCACAGTATTTGCTACCACCAGTTGCAGTACATGTGTAGTTGGCCCCTGACCCATACAGGTCCACTGTGTAGCTGCTGATCTGAGGGCCCGGAGACCGCCAGTACACCCTGACTGAGCTGTTGGCTCCACGATAGAGCTTGATGCCTGTTGGACAGCAGGGACCTAGAGGGAAAGGAGAGGATTTTGACGATTTGAACGTTTTGGTTTTATTGAGTACATAGGTTATTATAAAAGTCCTCACTGGATGAGAATCCCTGATATTTGCACTGTGACTTGTGTCCTGTGCTGCTGATGGCTTCCAAGGTGACACTATAGTTGGTGCTGCAGGTGATGCATCCCATCAGGCAGTGGGTGTCCAGCGTGTGGCATTTGGCATAGCCTCGCGAGGACAGCAGGGAGGTGATGTAGGAGCGGGCTCCACTGCCAGGTGACCAGGTCACGTTGGTCGTAACCTGGGTGACCTGGGTCACATTCACAAACGTGGGGCAGCAAGGACCTTAGGAAGAGTTTTACAGAGCTCTAGTCAGTACAGAGTGTGTGTGTGTGCTTGAGTATAATGAGAATATTTGAGCGATAACCGTACCTCAGCCCATCTTGCCTAACCTCACAGTGTCATACCTGTTTCTAAAATTTGATTGTATCCAGGCAGACTCCGTCCTGCCGCCGTGGTGGCCACCGTCGTGACTTCATAGCTTGAACCACAGGGCAGCTGTGTGAGATCACACGAGTTGTTTCTAGTTTGGCAGATCTTGGCGTCGTAGCGTCCGACTGCAGTGACGGTATAATTTGTGTTGGGTGTGTTGGGGTTGGTGATGAAGACTCTGTATGCGGAGCTGTTGGTTTGTGTCATGTTCAAGATCTCTGGGGGACAAGGAGCTGCAACAAGACACAGGAAATCACTCAACGTTTAAAAAACCCCACTTTTCCTTTTCCACGTTTCTGATGTGAGACGTCAGTACCAGTCTCGCGTGTGCTGGACGGGCAGCTGACGTTGCATCCTCGTAGCTCGCTGCACGGTGTGACCGTCACTGAGTAAACCGTGTTGCACCTCAAGTCTGACAACACGCACCCGGATGATGTGTCGTTGCACTGGACAACATCACTAGCCTGGGCTGCCCTGGTCTCGTACATCTCGGCCCCTTTGACTCGCATCCACGTGACCTCCAGCGTGTCTGTAGAAACCAGCTGTGTAGTAACGCTCTGTGGACAACAAGGGACTGAGGGAAGAGATGAGACATGAAACACACAGATGTGAATAATATTCTACAGCAGTTGGTTGTTGGTTTTCAGGTCAGTGAGCTAAATACCAGGTAAAGAGACATGACCTACATAAACGTTACACAGGTGGGTACGTATAATAGTTCACCTGTTCTCTTGCTATGACATTTCAAAATATCTGTCATGACAATAGGCATAGTTCAATAATGTGACGCTTTAAGGGAAATTACAATAGCTGAGGTTTTGGAGTCAGTTGCTAAAAAGCCTTCAAGTAAGCAAACTGAAACCACACGAACAGGCTCTGACAATGACTAATGAGATTTGGGCTTTTCAGTGTCACACATAAACAGGAAAGGAGAACGTTTGCTCGAATACGTCCTGCACACGAGTGGGTTCGCTTACCAGTCCCCCGCGTCAGACAAAAAGTCAGCGCTTTGGAGAAATGTTGGTTGTAATATGAAACGTGTGATATAAAGTCCCTGGGCTGGAATAAACACAAAACCACCAGTGTGGTCGTTTGACTTTACGATTGGAGGTGGGGGTTACTTGTGGTGTAGTTCTGGACGTTAGCGTAAGGACTGGAGCCAGCCTGGTTGTAGGGGAAGACGGTGACGAGGTAGGTGTAGCCACAGGCGCAGAAGAAGTCGCAGGTGGTTTCGGTGGTGTTGCACGACGTCTCGGCGCCATCGTCCCTCTTTATGAACGCCATGTAGTACTCCACCAGCTGCACGTCACCCCACCTCAACGAGCAGTTGCCCGGACTGGGCTCCTCCACCCAGATGTTGTCTGGCAGACATGGGTCTGACGGAGAGGGAGATGGAGGCTCACAAAAACATTCACACGTACAGTATGTGCTGTATGTGGTTGCGTGTGATGGACCCACATGTGATGTAGGGAGCTGGTTCTGATGGGCTGCTGGGACCGGCTGCGTTAAAAGCTGTGACAGACACAGAGCGGTTTTGGCCGCACTCTACAGGTGTGATGTAACAGTAGCTGTTATCTGTTGAGGTGCAGTTTCGACCGGTGGAGGTCCAGGCAATGTAGTTTTCTGCTCCCTGCACTGACACCCAGTACACAACGATACCAAGAGACCGACCCGGAGTCACTTGGACGTCAATCAGATTTGGGCTTGAAGGACCTGAAAATGGAAGTAAAGCAGTTGTACCACCAGTTTATTTGTCAGGGTTGCAGTGCAGGCTTTTATTTACGTGTGATCTGGCAGACGGTGAAGTCGTCCCCCATGCGTCCCAGAGCGTCCCAGGCCGTGCCCTTGATGCAGTAAGTAGCGCCTGCTTGAAGGTCACCAAAGGTCACTGCGGTGTCAGTGGTGTTCAGCTTGACACGGGTGCTGGAGTTTTCTTTGATGATGCAGAGGGTGTAAAGTACAGCGTTCTCCACGGGGGACCAAGTCACCAAGATGGAGTCATTACTGGGCGAGGTGGTGTTCATCTGGGGTCCGACCACCACTGCAGACAGACAAACACGAGCCCAGAGTAATGAGCAGCCAGGCCTTGTTTTGTAAGAGCTGTGAAAAGAAAACTAGCTTTGTGGGATCGTATTACACTCATGTCTCTTTCAGGAAGGCACACGGCCTAGTTCTCAGCTTCTCTTTTCATATCATGGGAATAGTATAGGGAGTAGAGAGTATGTGTCAATGAGCAGTGAAATAATACGCCATTATATTAGGCAAAATGAGACCACAATCAATTGTTATACAGGAACAACAGGAAGGCTGCACCACTTCTCAGGTCGGTTAATTTGCGTCAGAACAATCAAATACACAGTTTTGTCTCTTTCTTCAGCACCTGTCTTGGCGCTGACGATCTCTGAGGGCTGACTTCTGCCTCCTGAGTTGACAGACATGACACTGAGCTTGTAGTCGGTGTAGGGCTTCAGGTCCAGCACGGTGCCTGGGGAGCCGCTCACTGGGGTCTCGGAGAAGAACTCGTCCGTCTCTGCCCGCAGGATGTAGCTGGTTGCCCCGGAAACCTCTGTGAACTCCACAGTGATGCTGTTGCTTTGCTTAGAGTAGGCCTGTATAATGCTGGGGATGTCAGGAGCTGGAGAACACACAGAAGAAACCTGTTAGGTACCAGTGGAACGTGAACAAGTACATTACTGAAGAACATTTTCCTAATATTTCTACTTTTTCCTATTGTCTTGGCTGATTTTCCTCTAGATTAATACATTAAAATTGTGTTGTTACATGTAAATGATGAATTATTAAGAAGATCGTAACAAATATGACTTTTCCCCTTGTTTATATAAATGATGATCATGAGTCTATGACAATAATATTATAATGTCTGAAAACACAGACAGAGGCCAGTTGTGCAGCGCCGTCCAGGGTCAGTTCCTGCTCTTGCTGTGCTGTGGTGACTGACCTGTGGTCTCCTCGGTGTTAGCGCTGCTGAGCACATTGAGGGCATTGTCGATGGCCTCTAACTGCACGGTGTACACCGTGTTAGGCGACAGGGAGTTGACTGATCCGATCACAGTGTTGCCCCCAAAATGAGCAAAGACGGGGCGTGTGGAAGAATACTTGGGGGTTGCCGTGATCTTGTAGGAGCTGGCACCCGTGAGGCCGCTCCACTGCACTGTCAGACTCTTAGACGTGACCGTAAACACTGACAAAGTGATGTCTGTGGCAGATGCAGAAGAACACAAGGTTAAAAAATTTGCTTTGTTGAGATTGGGGCCATCATAAAGAAACTTGAAAATTAAAAGTAAATAAACATGTTTTACCATTTTGAGCTGCACAAATCTGAAAATGACAAATGATGACAAATGAATGCATGAGAAGAGGAAATACCTTGCTGGGAAATGACAGTACTTTCAACACAGAGACATGACTCCATGACTAGAAGCTGTTGGTGAAGCCAGTATTTCACATTATATCCTGAGGCAAATTATGTCCTGTATCATATTCTGGGAGCATGAGAGGCAGCAGGCTGCACATTACCTTCACTCATCACAGATTTCAGGGCTGCTCAGAGCAGGTATTTCTTTCAGGTCGGAATGAATTTGTCTATTGAGCTAAGGCTGGGCCTGCCACACACACTTGTTGATAGCAGCCACACTCAAAAGAGCCTGTGTTCATGTTTCTGTGCTTATTCTTTTTTTTTTTAATCTGGGTATGTGGAAAATGCACAAAGATAGAAAAACATGCAAGGGTAGCAGTTATGGTAAAATGCATTTCTGCTGAAGTATTGAAGAGAAAATGAATATTTGATGAGGATACAATAATATCTCACCTCAGTGAAGGTCAGTAAAAGCAAAAGTTTCAGCATCTTTAGCTCTGTTGTCCCCATGCCTTCAGCGTTTCTCAGCGGGGCCCCTGCCTGGAGGCGAGATCTGTGATGCTGTTTGTGAAAATGACTTCAGTGGAGCCGCTGGGGTTTTATTTCTCTCTCTCTCTCTCTCTCAGATGAAACGACAAGTTCTTTATTGTTCTTAGCAAGTAGGAAAGAATCCAGACCCTGTGACTCCTCCCCTCATCTGGGAGGCCTATCAGAGAGGGAGCAGGAAGCTCCCCCGTCACAGACGAGAACACAGATGCACATAAAAACACTTTTGTTCGTTTGGTGACTGTGCCTTTAAAATACTGTACATAGCAATATTCAAGCAGCTGAATGGGAGGTTTAGAATAATAGCTTTAGTCCCCAGTGTCAGGTGTGTGTTATGAACACTGACAGGGAGGATCTGAAAGGACCAGCTATCAACTCTTTAGAGAATAAGAATCCAAGGGAGGAACTGGATTAGGTTTAAATCCAGTCAAACGGGAAGGTTCAGCATCCATATTCTTCACAGACCAAACAATAACAGTCTTGGATTTCACCGACTGTAATCAAACTGTTCAGTAGTTGGTGCTGATGCCTCACAGGTAGAACAGCATCCATCCATCACTCCACTGTGCACTTAGTGGATTTCAACAGGTCATTCTTAATTTAAAAGACAAGACATAAACACTCGTTTGTGGAATAAACGTCCTTTGTCAGGCTTAGTTTAACAGGCTCAAAAGTGGAAAACGTTCAACAGGTGTGCTCCCCCTGCTCTGATGTTTAAAGCATTATATTTTGGATGTCTTTGGTAAATACACAACATCCCACTGTTTCACAGGTGTGTGTTTGTGGTTAAATGTGGAGGATAATACACAGTCCGCTGCTGCTGGGCTGAAGCTTAGGAGCACTGAGAATTCAGGAATGTGTTCCAGTAATATTTCCCGATAGCCCAGAACAACAAAGGATCTCCAGTCATCACAACAGAAACTAACTGGCAGCAACAGGTTATGTGACAGAGGCACAAACAAAAACACAGTAAGGAGACACTCACCAGCAGCCAGAGGCCGGCAGCAACGGACACGTCAGCTAAAAGCACGAAAGTTGATACTCATACAAAGTAAAGGCACAGGGATTTTTCCTGAAACATAATATTAACAATTTGACCTAGACTGACTGAATTAGGCTGAACTTTATCTCTTACCCTGTGGCTGTTAATAATATTAAGGAGTGAGAGATTTAGAAAATATGAAAATGGGACATTCTGATAAGATAAAGTCTGTTTAATACTTAATCTGCTGAGTAATGTTTCACACTATGACTGATGATGTGGTTATATTTCACACACTGAGATTAAACTGAGATACTGGATGTTTTTTTTATCAAATGTAATAAATTTTATAAATATTCAAACACATAGAAAAGTTCACATTCATTTATTTGTGTACATCTTTGAATTGATAAATGACTGATAAAGCCTGATGTTACATAAATAACCTATTCATCTCATCCATTCTGGTGTGTGTCTGCTTCTTCCCAGCTGTCGGGATAAACGCTGTATGAAACTAGCTGCTTTATTTTGAATTCTGACAGTTCGTTTGCAGTAAAGTTTTTTTTATCACCTGACAAATAAAACAAAGATGATGATTTTCAAAGAAATTAACCAGCCAAAAGATATAAAATCAAATGTAAAGACACAAATATCCATCAACAAATATATTAAGTACAGATATTTAACCACATAGAAAACAAGCCATATTCTGCACGTGCATCATTTATTTATTGTATCAGCTGATCAGTGAAGTGTTACAGTGCGTGGTGGTTGCTGCCCCCTAGTGGCTGGGTGGTGTGCAGCTTTCTGTAGAGTTGAGCTTTGGCTAAGTCAGCTGACAGTCTTTTGGCCATCCGGTCAGTCGTCCTCTTCATCCTGCGAGCCACCTCAATAGCCTGGTCCAGAGTCCTGTTCATGTCTTCTTCCTAGAAAACAGTGAATGAAACGCTTAAATCAATCTGCATAACGTCCCGTCCAGCAGTCGTGCATGTGGAAGATGTACCACCTCACCTTGCTCCCTCTGCGCCTGCTGGTCCTGCTGCCAGTCTTCGAGGGCACTGAGACACGGGTCGATGTCTGCTGGAAGTAAACGTTGCTGGGCAGGAGGGCTGTGTCTGACTGGGTCGACCGTTTCCTCTGGTTAAACGTGGGCAGCGATGGCGGCTCCCTCACTTTATAGCTGAATTAGAAGAGAGAAGTGGTTCCACGATATCCGTCAATAGGTCAGTAACTGTATTACTGAGGCAGCTGTTGCATATGTGTGTTACCTGGCAGGCAGACTGCTGGAGGAGCCATAGTTGACCTGGAGGAGCGGTTTCTGGAGCGATGCAGTGGAGAGGGGAGCCCACCTCTGTTTGGAGCAATAACTCTCCATGATGGCAGCTGACATAGGAGGTACTGTACCACGGTATGTACATACATGACACACATGGTATATACATACATCACAATACACAGCAAAAATGTAGAGCTGTGGTTTCTTTCACACAATTCTCTCAACCAACAGGAAAAACAGTTGTTTAACGGATGGACATATAAAGACATTAACGCACTTAAATCACATCTGATGAAACACTTACTCTGTGGTCTCTGCCTGTCACTGTGGCGTGAAGCTCTCTCTTCCCCCCTTTTTAAACTAAAGCTGGTAAAGCTGTACGTTTTCATTGACCCCTCTGTCCCTGCAGGAGAAGCCCACATGTGGTCTGCATGAACTCACTTAACACATATTATCTCCATGTAAATAGTGAAATGAAGTATGAGCAAAAAGCATCAATGTGCAACACAGCTGTGGTTCTGACCTCGCTGGGACTGCAGCGTCTGATGAGGGGACTCAAACTCAGCTCTGCCTCTCCTGCTCCCTACTGGTGAGCTGTAGAACTGCAGCGTGATATCAGATCCTGCTGTGTCACCACTGTCAGTAACTGGTCATAAGAAATGTAGAAGTAAATGACTGCTTTGCTGATGACTGAGATAAAGAAAGAAAACTGAAAGTCTTGATGTCTTTTGTTTATTAGTACCTTTGCTCTTGCTGGGTTCCATGTCTGAGGAAATCCAGTCCTCTATTTTTGCTGGACTATAAATGCAATAACAAACAAGTGTAACCATCAGGCTCATACAAATGTCACACATACGGTATCAAACATGTTCTTTCTACTGATCCGTCCAGATCTCCACCTGGTAGACGATTTCTGATGGATCCTGGGTCTGGGTTTAGGCCTGCGCTCCTGACGACCCTGCTTGTATTTAGACGTGAGGTAATCCATCTTCTGCTCCAGGTGAGGCAGCTGAACTAAACCTTCTTCCAGGTCCTTCTTTAGCCTTGACACCTCAGACTGCAAGGCCAGGATAGCCTCACTAAACACACACAAGCACCAACATAGATATTCAGATGTTTGACATAAGACAATGCTGTGTGGAATAGTTCAGACAACAGCTTAAAGTGTAAAGTTTCAGCAGTACAGCACGACACAGGCTCAAATGCTTTGTATACAGACCTATTACAAGAGCAGCGGTACGACTGGCTGCGTCCCATTTCTGTGGCCACGGTGGTTCTGGCAGCAGGTGAGGACACGTGGCGGTGGATTGGTGCAGGCTGGGTGGACTCAGATGCTGTTTTGTCAGCTGTGCAGAAGGATTCATCATTTCAGTATTGATGATATAAGCTGCGTGAGAAGGAAACGTCTTTATGAGGTGGGTGTGCTCACCCTGCAGCCGCTCCAAAGGCTCCTTAGCAGTGCTCTCCATCCAACACTCCACTGCTACTGCTGCACTAGAAGACTGATTTGGGACTGTGTTTACGTGGGGGCTGGTCCACTGCTGGCTCGTCAGAGAGACTGAATGGATGGCTGTCTGCAGGTTGGAAGAGGAGCCCTCACTGTCGGAGCTACGTAAACCACTGTTGACGGACACATCCAGCTGCAGTTATTGTGTTACTGGGACCCATGTGCAGCACTAGTGACTGCGGAGGAGGGAGATTTATAATTTATGCAGATGTTTACCTTTCTGTGTGGTGGTTTGGCTGAAATGGACTGGACCCTGATTGATTTAAGAAAGAGCTCCCGAAGCCACTGTCTGTCTCTGGGCTCACAAGCCTCTGCAACCCAGGAAACACAACACTGGTTACAATAAAGTGCATCATAAGAACTTTCAAACACTAAATGATCATCTGAGCTGAAATGTTTGAAAGTAACTACCGCCCAGTTTTTAACAAACCAACTTACATATGAGGCAGAGCGAGGAGGTTCTAAGAGCCAGTGGGCATCTGAGTCTCTGGGTGCACAGGAACGGGACAGCTCCACACCTAGACCCATACATTCTCCTTCTGGGTCCAAGACTCCATCCAGGAGGCTACGGCTGCTGCAACATCAAGGCATTTAGGGTTAATTACTGACAAACGTTAACAATTAAAGACCTGTTTAGTCTGTAGAGTTGTGACATAGGAAATTAGGAAAAAAGATGGGTTCAAATGGTAGGAAGGAGTATTTGACACAGTTAAACTTAAATCTTTGTATGATCGCTCCTAGTCTCCCTGCAGAAGCTTCTCATGCATAGACTGGCATGGCAGGATTACCTGTATAAGTCATTTAAAAGCAGATATAAGCAGACTTTGATAGTGAAACACTGACCTGTCAGGTGTCCTGTCCCTCTGTATTGATGCTGAGCCAGATCCACTCAGGTGCGCTAAGATGATACTGTGATCTATTCCCTTTGACAAGGCAGAGCTGCTCTCCTCATCCTCAGATCTTCCAGAGAACCCTGTGGGGTTCCTGAAACAGGACAGAGCAGAAAAGCCGTTCACATAGACCCAAACACTCTCTTGTCTCTGCACAATGGAACCTAACACCAGCACCACACCTGACGAAACACGATCTTCACACAGGAAGGCAGAGAAGCGCCGTTCAAAACATCGGCAGCTAAAAACATTTACGACAACGGAATATTCCCAACAGTGGTTTAAAGTAATTACTGTGTGTACCCAAGGTCAGAACAACTACATTGTTTTTATTATTGGATAATTATATTGTTGGTCTTTTAGTCAATTACCATGAAGAGCAACTGTTCCACCCAATATGTTGTAGTAAAGAGTCAGACAGTATGAGCTGGTTGCTTTGCTCCAATCCACCATCTCCATGGTCCACTCTGGTTTCCTCCACTTCTTCCTCGTCTCCTTCTTTTACTTCTTTGTGCGTCGCCATCTCATAACACGCTGCAGAGAAAAACGCACTTGGCCCCTGAAACATGAAACCCAGTCAGATCATTTGTGGTCAGTGTAAACTTACACAAAACACTCAGCGTTTCTTCCAGAAGAGGATTAACGTAAATGAAGACTACGAACGTGATTCCACTTTACATCACCTGATCTCTGATTAAAAGCATTGGGTGGTCAGTCCAGTCAAACTAAAAGTATAGGTTCTGTATGCTTTACAAACCCAATCACAAAGATTCCCACGTTTCTGTTTCTGTTTATGACATTACAGTGACTTTAAAACACCTGGATTGTTGTATGCATTCTATCATAAAAATATATAGTATTATGTGTATTATTACAAGTTATACAGTGACAAAAGAAGAACATGTCACTGTATGAGGAGATGAGAGCAGCAAGGCTTAAATCGCAAATAGCTGTGAAGGTAAAGTACGTTTGTCTGTGAGTACCTCATGCAGGGGTGGCGGAGGGGAGGTGGTGGACATGCAGAGAGGATTGGCCTCCGAGTGCAGCATCTCTTTCGTGGGAGCGGGGGTGGAGGAGGACAGGGGAGCAGAAATCTGCTCACACACATTTTTATCTATCATCTCCTTTATGTCTTCAAGGTGCATCCCTATCCTGAATATTTCTCCCTCCACCAGCCTGCACACGCGTCGATACAAACAAACACATACAGTACATATGGACTAATGGATGCGTTGACGTGACACTGATGCATTCACACAGATGCTTAACCTGTCTGGGTCAAAGGTGCCGGTGTTTCTGGACAGGCCCATGTAGTTCTGCATCTCCAGAGCTCTGTGCTCCTCCTTCCTACTGATGTATTTCCTCTCGAGCTGGTCCTGAGCCTCCATCATGCTCCTCAACATCTGACAACAGACACGTTTGAAATCTTTGCACATGGAGAAATGAAAGCAATCTATTGTATGTCAAAAGGAACCGGTCTTACCATTTGTTGCTCTCCTGTGCTCGTCGACACGTTGCTTACACTTAATTTAAATTCATTCACCTACATAATAAAAAAACATAATTAGATGTCACTTTGAATCTATTATTTATAGTTTGACATCAAGCTGGCATATCTTACTTTCTGCATGAACTGGCTGATGATGTCACTCAGCTCAGCTGTCATTCTCTCCCCATCACTGGGACCCTCTTCAGCCTGTCTGGGTGAGGTTTTGTTCACTGTTGCTGTTGCTCCATTTTCAACAAAACGTTCTGAACATGAAGAAAAACTGGGGTCATATAACTTGAAATAACTTGATATTGGCTTATCAGACGTTTTACTTTCAGTGTAAATGTTCAACAATTAATAATGTTATCTGACTCCATTGGTCTCTATGGAAACCAATTACACCTCCCTGCGTAACATACAGGAAGCTGAGCGAAGTGGCGATCTGACATAATATCAAATATCAGCCACAGAGATGTACCTGATGGGGGAAGGTGAGACGCCATTGATCCGAGACGGTTTCCCTCGAATAAGTTTTCGTGGTCATCATCATCATACAGCTGATCCTGTTGATATGAGCAGGTGTTAGTCTGCAAAAAAGTTTAATAACTAACACATTTTAACTAATCTGGTTTTCTGGCTTTGATAAATAGTAAAACAAAAACTTACATTGGTTCCTAACCTCATTTGATCAATAAGGTTTTCTGCCTCAGCATATCTGGTTAATAACTTGTCATATTCAGTCTACAGAAAGGGGAAAATATTTAAATGCCAGAAAATCATTTGCATATTTGTGAAAGTATAACGATTTGGGAAAAAGTAAACCAAAGAATGTACAGAAGCTCTGTTTCTACCTGCAGGTGATGCACCAGTGCTGGAGAAGTCTGTTTGTCCTCATGGTTAAAGACGTAAGGCTTCTCTGATGGCAGGACCGAATCCTCCAGGACTCTGCTGATCACGTCTAACATACCCGGAGAAGACTGGGTTCTGTGGATAATGCTGGGGCTCTGAGGAGCAGGTCTGGTCGATCCACTAGGGGTTTTGGGGATTTTAACCTTTGGGGCAACCTTAGAGAAGTCAGGCAGCGGGTAATGGACCTGCCCTTGGCCATATTTGATCTCGCTGAAGGACCTGGTGCGCACAAACGGAACTGAAACCTGACTGACATACTCTGCCTTCCCCTGCTTCCTTACATCCACAGCACTGTTATCCCCGCTGCTCTTGTTTGAGTCGGTACTTGCAGTAGCAGAATTCATTTCGCTTTGTGGTTCCTCATCTGAACATGAATTTTTCGATGCATCACTCTTCTTTTCAGTCGTGGCAGAGCAGGAACTTCGACTAATCTCAGAATTACAAGTGTGGCTGTCTGAGTGGTTACTGGTCTTTGCTGTGCTTTTGTGTGTCTGGGCCAGACTAAAATCCAGGCTCTCCAGCAGGGACACCTCTGGCAGGGTCTCTGCCTCAATCAGCCTAGTTGAATGCAGCAGCTCTTCCTGGGAGAAGTGTCGAAGCAACAACTGGTTTATGTCTACTGGGCTAGGGCATGATGGAGCCGCCCTATTTGCCTTGGAAGTACCACAAGAGTTGTCTGCTTTGGTGTTGGCATCCTCTTTCAACAGAGTTGCTGGTTTGGCATCATCATGTTCAGCAGAAACCAATCCTTCAATACAAGTATTTTTTATGTGTTCTAGAGGAGGGGAACTCTGTTGTAGAACATCAGGACTTGCATGAACAGTTTCTCTTCCGTCAGAACTCCTGTTGCCCTCTGACAGAGCTGTCTGGTTGAAGTAGAGGCTTCCAAGCTCATCATCAAAAGGTAGCTCTTCCTGGTCTTCGTCGCTTGTATCTTGCCCTGGGTCCTCACAGCCTCCATTTAAAGGTAGGTCCTCCTGGGCCGTATTTGGTCTTTGGGCAGACACATGCAATCGGCTGCTCTTGCTCCTCTTTTCTACCGCGCTGTCGCTCTGACTGTTAATAACACTACACTCAGAGGATGTGTCATCCAAGGCTGATAGCTCTCCACTTTCTGCAATTTAAGGAACACCAGCAGGGCATTATTTATTTATTTAGTGCCGCAACTCACTTTTAGATTACATTTGCCACAACACAGATAATCTGTTTAGTTCTGTTTATCTAGTTCAGTTAAATAATTACAGTTTCTAATATCCACTAAACAAATGAACACTTCTGTTAGTTGGCCCAGGACTTACCGCTGAGGTGAATGCTCGCCTCTGATGCAGCGGATTCTGCCTGGGACAGATGTAAATTTAAAGAACCCTCCAAATCGCTGAAGTTGAGACTTTCGTCCTCACTCAAATCGACAAAGATGCTCTGCTGAATGCACTTCTCCCACAGCACAGTGGGCTTGTTCTCTTGCCGAACATCCCCATCAGACTCCTCTGATTCTCCCTCCATGGACACTTTCTCTGAAACAGACAGAAAATAGGACAAATATAACACTTCTACCAGACTAACCGAGATAAAATTGATAATTGCCTCAAAATCATGCAATCGGATTATTATGCAACAAAAAAAAAAGCTGTTACTGTACAAGAACTAGTTGTGTATTTGCGTAAATGTAGTTACTTACTGTGGAAACGACTCTTCAATATGGCTTTAAGTTGATCCTACCCGCAGCCATGTTCTCCTTCCTGACACCAGTTTGAAGCTAAGCGCAGCATTTCGGTGTGTTTCCTTCTTGACATGTGGTTTCTCGACCAGGTTTAGTTTCTGAAGCATCATTAATAATGTACACGGCCGCGCTGAACGTCTGGAGCAGGACCGGTCGCGTGCAGGAGTCTGGTTGCTTGGTAACGGGGACTAAAAAGACTATTAAACTCAGTTAACGATAGTTTCTAAAATGATTTTTCCGATTGTTTTGTAATCAATTACTGATTGTGTGATTTACACACAGCTGAACCTCATAAGTTCCTGTTTTGCAGGAAAATAAGTTTTTTAAAAGTGACATGTAATTTTTTTACAATACGTCATCTCTTTTCTATTCAAATCTATTGGTCCAATGACCGTTGCTGGGGGCGGGGCCATCTTTGAATAGCGTCCTCGGATTGGCTGATCGTCGTAAACACGCTCCACGATAGCCGTCGGGTTTTCATCCTTCACATCAAAACTACATTGAACTTTTACAAAAGTAAACCGACAATGTGTTTTAAAAGTTAGCATTCCTGTCTCTGACTGTAATTAAGTCTGTTCTTTCTGACGATGTGCAATGTTTCTAGTCCTATGAAAAAGTAAAGAAAAGAAGAGAAGTCACCATTGTTCGAACTGGATCGTCTAACGTAAGTTTAGCAGCTAACATGCTAACTTGGCTAATCTCTAGCTAGAGGTGCTACTGTTAGTAGAAAGAGACGTGTTCACTGTTCTCCACTGTTTGTTCTGCCTTTATTAACATTACATTATTTGGTACAAAGGGCTCCTGACATCTGAGCCCATTATGAACATGTAGTGTTTACATGTGCGTCCATACTTAAAAGCAAAATCCGCGTGAATGGAGTTGATAATGTCCAGGATATTAATCATCAGGATGGAAGCTGGTCAAAGTTCGTTTTTAATATTACTCACATTATTAAATGTAAACATGCAGAACATACATGGGATACGTTGCAGAGGACTGCATTATTTTTTAGGAATAGTTGCTGTGTGTTAATACTAAAAACTTTATTTTGTCTTACATGACTTTGTCCAGTTTTATGAATTCATTTTAATCACATAAACCTTCAGACATACTATGCAAACACTCTTAGCCCAACTCCATTACAATACATTTGTTTTTTATATTTATTTTTTTAGTTTCTGTTCAGAGTGATAAGATGCTGTAATTCAGGGATTTTAAGTTGAGAGGGTTTTTGTTATTATCCCTTTATTTATTCATTAGATCACGTAGCTTATTGTTTACTGGGGTTTTAGTATGTTGAACCCTTTAAACTATCTACTAACTACTAACGTACGTTAGTGCACCATAGGATGGAATAGTTTAAGTATAAAATATCCAAACATCTTACATTGTCTTAACATACAAAGTTAAGTAGCTGTAATTGTTAATGTTATTCATGGTCGGTATTTTCTTTGCAGGCTTCCCAGATTTCCTGTTCCAGTGCAAAAGAGTTATCGGTTAGTATACCAGTAGCTTCTCTCTTTTGTTTTGGTGTGGGATTTGACTGGGTCATGGTGGAGGCTGCTCTGTGTTCAAGATGAAATCACATACTCAGTGATGACTACTTGGGAAGCTGTTATTAATAAGCAATCTTTTTTGTATTGGCATATCTAAGGGTACTTATCACACCCTGTGTCACACTTATCTTCATTCACACTGTAGCTTAGGGAACAGGGCTGGTCTCTCGAAAACACACCCAGCTGGCATACAATGGTGGAAAAGGCTGCACAAATACTGGCACATTTCAATTAGTCACTATGTTGATGTGCAGCAACATGTACTGCATAGTCTAAAGACCAAACCCTGGGCTTCAGTGTTTGATTATTCAGAAGGAATGAGCTAAGTAAAAATACAATATAATTTACTTAGATTAAACACATTCACTTAACATACACCATTTTCCATACCTCTCTTAGATTAGTTAAATCATGGTAAGATACGTCCTTTCTGTTGAAATGTGCTTTATTAGCAGCAATCTTACTTGGACAAACAGGTGAGACTGTATGACAAGACTGTGCTAATTTTGCAGTATGAGCTCAGTGCTGAGCCAACACCTGTCAAAAATAAAACAGACTGACTCAGCAAGTGTATTTCAGCACAAAGGTCCTAATGTCGGATGCGTTATCAGTACCTCTACCTACCTCTTATGCACAACATACATTAAACACGCACGTACATTCTTTTAGTCAGTATCTGCCAATATTTTGAATGTTAACTAATCCTAAACTATATGATAAATGAATAATTGTAGAAGTTAATCTAACGATGTCCGCAGTGTTATGAGTTTGAATTCAAAAAAAGTAGTTCCCACTTTGTGTTTTCAAAGGGGGGCAGTGAGTTAACGATGGGGTACAGTGGGTGTGGTTAGTATGACCTCATGGAGAGATGAAGTAATAGTTGACTTGGTTCTTTGCTTGTGTGGTCTCATCTATGCAGGCTGTTCGCTAGTGTCTTTTTCTTTGGTGGAAGTTCATATACAATATAGGTTATTTTTTCTTTTTTCTTTTCTCCAACAGATCTTCTGGTGTTTCTCTCGATTCTTTTCTATTTTAGTGGCATTTTCTTTACAAATCAGCTCTGCTTGCATGGCTTTTAGAACCTGGGGCATCCATAGTGTTTTCACCTTGTGTCAGTTTTAGAGCACATACGCACATCTCCAAGCCTGGATCAATTGAGTCAGCATCTTAGATTGACGGCTTAGAGCCCATCCATCCATTCCCGCCCTGCTCTGTCATTCCCTGCCTGCATTGTGCACGCCGCTGTTTGGTTGGTGTTGCCATGGCACCGTGTGGCCAGAATGAGGCTTCACATACAGCATCTTGTGTTCTCTTCACAGAGGGCTGCTGACGAGAGACTGAGGGCCAGTGACGCAAAACACACAGTGTAGGAACACAGCTGTGTGGCCTGACACTCAGGACTCAGCAGCTCTGTCTAACGCTCATGAGGTTTCCTTTACCTCAACAGCGGGAAAGTCACATACTTCAGCTCACTGATTGACTTTTTGTCTGGATCACCAGTACTTTCCCAACTTTCTTAAAGATTTTTTTCTTTTTAAATTGTTTTTGTGTTGTTTTTAAACGCAACCATTTTTTTGGGAACGAAACTGGGATTTTCCCTCATATTATGCACTTCAATGGATACCAGTGGCTCAGTGGTTAGCACGCGAGGTGAGGAGCAGTCCTTTCATGTGCGCTACAGGTAGGAATTGCTCTCGTCTCAACACAAGTATTGTATTGTTGTTTTTTAGCATTTATATAAAATTGTTCCCCCTCATTACCTTTGAAGTTTCAAATATTTATTGTGTTATTTTTCTAATATTTAGAATATAATATTTTCACTGTCAGGTAGTTGATGAAATGAGAAAGAATGCAAAGACCTTTTGTGGTGCTTGTCTGCTTGTCTTGACTAAAGACAGGTGTCTCTACATATCCAGGTAAAGAGCTGGTATGATCTGCGCAACACAGAAAGATCTGTGGCAGATGGCTTGAATATTTAACAAGCCCTGAAATATTCATCGCTGCTGGCTTTGTTCTTCACTAGACGTCTGTCTTTTTTGGATAGAGTAGACATATGCTCGGTATAAGGACGTATGGCTCTTTCCATTGGAGGCTAATGTAACTAGGATGACCACCCACAATGAACTGACTTCGTTCTACTACACTACAAATCCTTCTTGTGTCTGACACGTCTAAGAAAGCTACTTAGCCCTCAGCAGCACTTTAATCTGCCAGTCTACAGCTGTAATCTCAGGTGACCAGGTCAGAGGAGAGAGCTTGAAAGAAAGACAAGCAGATTAGCCGAGAAAATGCTGATGGAGTAGTTGCCTTTCTGCCATACTTTGGAAGTTAATGCTATGACAATATCACACTCGTCTCCTTGAGCGTTTTCCCATGTGTGACGCTAAACTTTCTGTGACGTCAGCGGACCAATGGTGTCATAGATCTGGGATTTTTTGGGGGGCTTTCTTTAAACGTTAGGTGAACAAGATAAGATTTTCTTCACCTTTTTCTTTTCATTTCTACTAAGTTGCATTGAGTCGATTTCTCCATGCTCCAGAGAAAAAGCAGCCTGTGCAGCCTGGAAGTTTTTCCCTTGGAAACTTATGTAGATGCCTCTCAGATGCTCCATGTGCTGTTGTTGTTGTAAGACAGGAAAAGCCGGCAGGTAGGATAGAGTTTGCCACAGCTGCTATACTATGTGAAAGTATGTTTTTAATGTGGCAGTAGATAAGGGCTGTTCTAATTTAGGACCTAAGTCACTGATTAGATGAGCTTTACAGACTATCCAGGAGATGCCACGTCTGCCTTTGTTCTTAAATGTGGCCTAGCTGTGTAATGAAGCAAGATGCTAAGAGCACTGTGTGGACGCCGTTTCCTCATCTAAGGAAGCCAAACTAGGCTGCTTTTATATTCCTGGGTCAAATTTTCATTGCTTCAGATAATGTCATGTTTGGGTACAGCAGGAAAGCCTGAGGTTACAGATACAAAGTTTGTATGAAGTTCCCAACAATACAGTATTCTGAAAAACAAAAGCTACCATACTAAGAGTTGATGCTGCTTAATTGAAAGATAATTCATCTGCAGATAAGCCACCAGCCATTGTCTGACTTCTTTTCTGTTGGTTGTGTAATGCTTGAGCCTAACATCAGATGTAACTCCATAAACCTTGACATTAGAAGCTTTGAAAGGACCTGCTTAACTGCTTCTTAATGTTTGATAGCTTTTTGATTTATTAATAGGGAAAATAAACCAACACTGAATTTTCAATTACTTTACCATCATGTTGTAAATCTTACCTTAAAAACGCTGACTTTTCACAATCAGTTTGTGACTATAAAATGTACAATATCTGCTGAATTGCTGTAGGTTAGTTGAAGTCTTTTGTATGAAGTCCTAGACAAAGCTTGGACTTATTGGGCTACAACACACAGAAATGTTGCACAGAATATTCAATCTATTTCTTATTCTTCACAATAAACAGTAGAATAAAGAACGTTGTGACATTTGTTTACCTGCTTTGTTTAAAACACTTTTTGAGGATGTGCGACTATAATAAACCAGCCTCAGTCTGAGCCATTGTTCAGAGGGTGGAAGGAAGTGGCTAAATAACATTCCTTGTGAAAGCCTTAGAAAGAGGTCTGTTCAGTTGGCTGTAGGTCACAGCCAGGGAGACTCTGTTTTACTCCATTACTGTATTTGCACTGTACAAGCTTGTGGATTTATTGGGCTGGGTAATTTTTCTCGTATGGTTCGTCATTTCAAACAGCAGGTTAGATTCTCATAGACAACTGATGCCCTGACTCTGCTTCTGTCTGCTCTAGGATGGAGGTGTCCTGCCTGGAGCTGGCGTTGGAGGGTGAGCGGCTCTGTAAGGTGGGTGACTACAGAGCAGGTGTCTCCTTCTTTGAAGCTGCTATTCAGGTGGGCACAGAGGACCTACAGGTGCTCAGTGCCATATACAGCCAGCTCGGCAATGCCTACTTTCACCTGCATGACTACGTCAAGGCTCTGGAATTTCACCGACATGACCTCACCTTGACCAGGTTGGATCTACAGCAGCTCCTAAAGCTCCACACTTTACCCCGCTTGTAAATCATAGTGTTATTATTAACACAATTTACGTTTTGTAGGACAATTGGTGACCTAGTAGGAGAAGCCAAAGCCAGTGGAAACCTTGGAAACACCTTAAAAGTGCTTGGGCGCTTTGACGAGGCTGTGGTTTGCTGTCAAAGGCACTTAGACATTGCTCGGGACATTAATGATAAGGTGAGGAAGTAGCATATTCAAGCACCCATCAACATGTTCAGGGAAACATTTTGTAGGGTAAAAACCTTAGCATTGACGTGCTGATCATGAATTTGTGTTACTGTAGGTGGGACAGGCGAGAGCTCTGTATAACTTTGGGAACGTGTACCATGCTAAAGGCAAAAGTGTCTGCTGGAGCGGAGCAGAGCCTGGAGATTTCCCAGAAGAGGTCACGGTGGCTTTGAGGAAGGCAGCTGAGTTCTATGAGTCAGTGACCGTATTTGTTAGATGGTATGTGATACAGTGCTGTCCTACAATCATACCTGGTACTAGTTGCTATTTAAATATTTTTAGGGCAAACTTGGCGATAGTGAAGGAGCTAGGAGACCGGGCCGCCCAGGGTCGAACCTACGGTAACCTTGGCAACACACAATACTTGTTGGGAAACTTTCGCAAAGCTGTAACTTCTCATGAACAGGTGTGTATATGAACATATGTCAGTGATAAACAGCAGTGAATTTAGTAAGAGAATTCATGAAATGCTTCTGTTTTAGCGCTTGCTCATAGCTAAAGAGTTTGGTGACCGTTCGGCTGAGAGACGGGCGTACTGCAACCTCGGGAACGCCTACATCTTTTTGGGGGAGTTTGAAGTGGCAGCTGAGCATTACAAGTAATTATAAGTCATTCTTTTAAAATTCTATATATATATATTTACATGCATTTCCACAGCAGTCATGTGTGAATATGGTGGCGTGATACTTTATTTTTCTCTTTTCTTATTTTTCCTCTGTTCTACCACCATGTGACACGTTGCTCCCGCTGCATGTTCTGAAAAGGTGGTTTTGTAATCCATGACGCTAGAGTCAACAGTGACGCCTCTTTGCAGAGCGCTGACGCAGGTTGTCTGTGTTTGTCAGGAGGACACTGCAGCTGGCGAGGCAGTTGAAGGATCGAGCTGTTGAAGCCCAGGCTTGCTACAGTCTGGGCAACACCTACACACTTCTCCAGGACTATGAGAGAGCCATAGACTATCACCTCAAACACCTCATCATAGCGCAGGACCTCAATGACAGGTACACACACATTCAGGACAGGGAAAAGGCCTTGTGTTGTATGCTTTCTGTACATCACATATGCCCTGTACATGGATTGAAATGGTTTTGCTGCAGGATTGGGGAGGGCCGTGCATGCTGGAGTCTGGGAAATGCTTACACTGCACTGGGGAACCATGACCAGGCCATGCACTTTGCTGAGAAACACCTGGAGATCTGCAAAGAGGTACATCAATGTTTAAAACTGTACTAAAACAGGCTATATCATGTGGTGCTACTAATTTGTCTGTCTGTTTGTAGACTGGTGACAGGAGTGGGGAGCTGACCGCTCGTATGAATGTGTCTGATCTCCAGATGGTTCTGGGTCTCAGCTACAGTACAAATAACTCCACCTTATCAGAAAATAAAGATGTAGACTATAATCTACATGGTAAATATGGAATCAAACAAACACTTCAGTTTGATCATTAGAAGTGTGTTTTAAAGGTGCTAACGCTGTTCGTGTGGCATAGGAGCGAGACCCAGGATGAGCAGAAGACACAGCATGGAGAACCTGGAGCTGATGAAACTCACTCCTGACAAGATGAATGTGAGAACTGTTCTAAAGTCCATTGACTTCTTTTTCTACATCACACGTCACTATAGGATGTGGATTTTTATCCAGAGGTTTCCACTAACAAACTCAGACTGAGCATTTATTATCTCTTTCTTCCTATCATCTCCTTCCCTCTTCTTTGTTGTGGTAACCTATCTCTCCATGTGTAATAGGGTCAGAAGTGGAACAGTGACATCCTAAACAAGCCGTCCAAACCCTCACTGGCTAAGAGCTCTTCCAAGTTTTTTTTTGTCAGCCGTCTGCGTGGGAAAAAGTACAAGGCTGGTGGCTCCAGCAAAGTCCTCCAGGACACCAGCAACACTTTGGACACTAGCCAGACGCCGTCACAGGGACCTCAGAAGGTTTACAGCTGAAACACACAGACACACTCTGTTTATAATCCCACAAATAACATCCAACACGTTCTTGCTCTGTTTTGACATTTTATATCTTGATGTTTTTCTTTATCAGCGACTCAGTCCTGACATGCTTGGAGATGAGGGCTTCTTTGACCTGCTCAGTCGTTTCCAGAGCAACCGAATGGATGACCAGCGGTGTTCAATACAAGATAAGGGCAGCAGGTTATCATTAAACAGGGGCCCAGAATCACCCCCCAGAGTCATCAGGAAATGTGAGTCTATTCATGGTATGAATATGTCATTTAATTTTCCACTGTAAATCTCACCATGATTCTCTTTTGGCACTTTAATCCTTTCTCAGCAGTGTCAGAGTCTGCCAACGTCTCAGGCGCACAAGGCCGACGGGTAGACGAGTCGTCATCGGTAGGGGGGAGCCTGCCCGGTCTTAGGCTTAATCAAAACAGCAACCAGGCCGTGCTTAGCCACCTGATGGCCAACGCTGACCGCGCGGAGCCTGATGATGACTTCTTTGACATGCTTGTCAAGTGCCAGGTACCTGATGAGTCCAAATATTTCATTTTATCCACGTGTAAAGGAAACTGAATAGTTACCTGCAAAAGAGTCCATTTAAAAAGCACGGTATAATATGCCGTCTTTCTTTGCAGGGCTCCCGTTTGGATGATCAGCGCTGCGCCCCTCCTCCTCCTCCTGTCCGTGGGCCCACCGTACCAGATGAGGACTTCTTCAGCCTCATCATGCGCTCTCAAGCCAAACGAATGGACGAGCAGCGCGTTACCCTGCCTTCAACAGCAAACACTACAGCCAGGCCCAG
Organism: Macropodus opercularis; assembly: GCA_030770545.1. Classification (NCBI taxonomy): domain Eukaryota; kingdom Metazoa; phylum Chordata; class Actinopteri; order Anabantiformes; family Osphronemidae; genus Macropodus; species Macropodus opercularis. The sequence goes on from CM061105.1 coordinate 8,248,968, forward strand.
CTCCAACTGAACTGAGCAGAAAAGGGACAATTTTTGTCAAAGGTTTGAGGCAGCACTGGGACCGATCAGTGGCCTCCCTTTGGACATAGCAAAGCACTGTCAGTGTTGTATAGAACATCCACTGAGAATCTCAATTAACTCATTCAGCACCAGCAAACTCTCACTATCAGGGACAAAAGTGTTTTCTTCTCTGTTTTTCACGAGTATTAATTTCATTTCACTTTGTGTATATATTTCAATACACAACTGCAGCTATGATTGTATTTGTTGTATTTTCAATTATCATGATCCACTGCTGTCCCGCTACTTGAAAGTCATGTAGTTGGGCAGTGGATGTGGAGGGACAACACTCTGATTGATTGTGTATTTTGTTTTTATGTGATTCCAAATCTATTGTGGTCAAAAAGAAAATTAACATAAGCTGTTTTGGTTTGATAAAATAATGAATTGTGTACAGCGCTTATCCTCTTTTGTACTAATGAGTGAGGTCACAGAAATAAAGCCTCTTTCATGTAGATTTTAAACTCAACAAGACGCTTGTGTAAAAGACACTTTATTGAACGTACCAGCAAACACATCAATTAGCTTGAATTAATTTAAGTCACTTTTAAAAAGAAGAATTAGAGGCTCAATACAAGCGCCACTAACATTTCCAAAAGATACTGTATATACATAAACTCAACTGAAATAAATACATGTATGTACGTATTAGTTTGGCCTTATTTGTTAAAATAATATTTACTATACATTAAAATAAAAACTTAAATATGCATCTTTGTAAGTAAATCAATATTAGAAGACATTGTTAAAAAAAGTGCGTATGTAAAATACAAGAAAGAATTCAATACATATGCCTCAAATACTGGTTCCAAATAAATAGACACCCGTGCTTCCATTCACATATTTTGTGCATATGGTTACATCCTTGTTATGGGCAAAAACTGCCACCTACTGTTGCTGGACTATACAGCAGTAGTTAAACCAAAGCTTTTGAACACTGAGATTCAACAGTGAACAGTGATCAACTAAATAAATGTGTATTTCCCTTTGATGCTGACGTAATAGTCTTTCAGCAAGCAAGCCATAGCAAGACACTTAACAGCTTCAGCAGAAAAACACTGATTTGAAATAAAACGCACAAGCTAGTTTACACATTGAGTTGTAGTAATGCAGTGGATACAGTAAGATTAGACATCACTCCATCCCCAGGGAAGTGGAATCACATAGTTTGACTTCCACAGATTCAGCTTCTGAACAGCAAAGGGTCACTGACACACTGGAAAATTACATTTTAGGCCATTAACTCAACTTGTATTCTCAAATAACAGCAGCATTACACCAGCTCTAAAATAAAATGATATGCAAAAGAAGAAGGAATGTAACAAAATCTGATCATTAGAATGACCTTTTGTCTTTTTGCTCAGCATTTTCCTTATGGAAATCTTTAGACTGAAGGAAGGCACCGTCATTAACAAAGATCTCTGTCATGACTAACTCAAACATTCCTCAGTGAACTAGACATGAAGCAGACACTCGTGTCTGTGAGGAACAAAACTGTGACCCAGTGAATGATCCTGTAGGAAAATGCAACGTGTGCTTTTAACATGTCACAGGGTCGTATCCATTTGGTTTCCTACGGACTGGAAGGGCTCACCCGGCTGTGAGTGTGCTAAAAGGGTGTAAGAGTGTTGGTAATGAAGAGGGAGCAGATTAGTTTTAGGGGAATGTATGTTTTAGATTAGAGCAACTGATGGTTAGTGAGTGTCTGTGTGTTACGGGTTGTGTGTCCAGAGTGTGACAGTGCGGTCAGCAGAAGATGACAGGAAGGACAGGTCTTGTGTGTGCCATCGACACTGAATCACCTTGTCCCCGTGCTCTCCAACAACGGTCAGAGGCAACTGTTTGGTCAGATCGCCTGAAAACAGACACACACTTTTAGCACTAAACAGAGATTACACAAAGTAATACTAGACTATGGTGTGTTTAGTTAGACGAACCTTGGAGGTTGGTGACCATGACCTTAGTGTCATAGGAGCCGGTGAGCAGGTAGTGTGCACCAGGAGAAAACCTGACAGATCGGACATCGCTCGAGTGCGGTCGATACACCTGAACGATGCGTCCTCCTCTGATGTCATACAGCATGCATCCACTGTCTTCCTGTCCTGTTGCTAAGAGGCGGCCACTAGGATCGACTGCTACTGAGGCAACAGGACTACCTGTGGAGGAAAAGGAGCAAGAAAAATAAAAAATAAACTCAATAATCATTTATCAGAGCTAGAAGATGAAACGTACCAGAACCATGGAAAGCCGTTCCCACTACTCGGACACAGCTGGGCACCCTGAGGTCCCAGAATCGCACAGTTTTGTCTTGTGAACCAGAGGCAATCATCCAGCCTCCCCATGTGTAGAGAGACAGGATGTGACCTAAACAACAATAAAAAAAGAAAACAAAACATGAAAAGCGCATTCAATCATCGTGTGTTTAGAGGCGAGGTGGGTAAATGACACGATCAGCTACCTGTGTGTCCGCTGAGGGCGTGCAGACCCTGTCCCCTCTGGCAGTCGGTGGTATAGATGTTACAGTCTCCTGCACCGGCACTGATCAAAATTGCTCCCCCACTTTCTGGACCCTCCATGAAGGCAAGGTCTCTGATGGTGCCATCATGCATGCTGAACTCCAGGTCTGGACCTAAAAAACAGGAAGCACAAACAAAACTGACACTTTGCACTTCACCAAACAGGATTGTTAACATGCCGTCATGCACCACACACTCACCTGTGGCATTGCACGTCTCTGCACTGAAAGGTAAGACTTTGACATATTTGTCATTGGAGCCTGTAGCCAGCAGCTGCCCACAGTGGCTCCAGGCAACGCAGTAGATGGAGCCTTTGTGGTGTTTGTTCCTCTTGAAGCGGACGACCGGCTGCTTTGTTGGACTTGACCCACTGAGGACAGATAAAAAGAGAGAAATTGAGTAAACAAATACTCAAACATAACAGTTGATCAAGTATGCTCCACGTTCTAATGCTTTTAAAGTAGGTGTCTCTGCACTGACCATACATTTGTTATGAGAAAATTATTTTGTCATAGCAGCAGCCATTCACAGTAAGATAAAAGCCTGTGAATTGTTGTTGTTCATACTACCCAGTACTCTACCTAGTGTCCAGCGTTTCAGGATAAGCACACACGCGTAGTGTTTTAGAGTTGGACCCCACAGCGTACAGACTTCCAGACGGATGAAAGGCAACAGCACGAATGGCCTGAGTGTCCTCCAGACTATGAACTGGCACAAACAGGCTTTTTGGCTTGTCACTCTGAAAAAGTGCATGTGAAACACATTAACACACAGATTGAATATAATTAAGAGTATAATCGTTTTTGATCTTCTCTATCCTAGGAAAATCCAGTGTTGTGTTGCCAGCGTGACATCTCTGCTGCTCAGAGGAAACTGATGTAATCTGCTTAGTTAAATTAGCATTACACTGTATTATCCTATGCTATGATGAAAACAAGAGGGAATGTGATCAAGTTTAACATCATACCAATCCAGTACAATATGCTGGATTACTGAACTGATACCTTTGTGTTAATGCCTTCTTACCTCTTTACTTCTGGTTAAAGAGCCTGGAGAGTCACCATGCTGACCTCCCTTGTGCTTCTGCCCGCTGTCACCCAAAAACAAAGCAAAACATGCAACTTAACAACATTTAACACAAGAACACACTTAAAAGAAAAAAAGACACTTACCTCTGAGAGACAACAGGGGATTCATTTGGAGGTGGGACTGCGCGGCCCCCTATGGTGCGTTGTGGGGTGCTGCTGAGCACCCCTCCCCCCGGCGCTCGGCTCTCCTCTCGGCTCTCCTCTGGCGTCCCAGGTGGGGGGTTGTTATTGTCCTCAGAGACAGGGGCGTTTCCGTTGCCATTACACTGCTGGGCCAGAGACTTCACCTCCTCACCTAAATTCTCCATGCCCACATTGAGCTCCTCCAGCTTCTGGATGGACCTGGAGAACACACAAATGCACATGCATATACATTGATGAACTCAATTTCCACAAACACACGTTATCTCAGCAAATAGAGGAACATGATCAGAACATTAGCTGAGTTGAAATACATTAAAACTACTACACAGCACAAGACAAAAGAAAACTGTAGTAATGAGGTCATTATGCACAGCTACCCTTGTGAATAATGCAGAGGTTCCACAGACTGGGAGGTAGGGAACAGGGCAGACTGGGAGGAAACCTCCGGGGACAAATCAAAAGAGCCTTTGTCTCGTAAAAACAAAACAAACAAAAAAACCTGTAATTTTTGTCATGCGGAAGCTAAGTGTAATCTTGTGGTAGCATAGCAAAGCCAAAAATGTGGATGTCATTTGGCAAATATTTCTGAAAATACTGCTGTATATAGATTGACACACAGGAGGAGGCGAGTCCCCTGTGACATGATGTAGCTCATCACCGCAGATGCTGCAGTGTGGATTCAAGGCAGCTTTTGGGGGAGGTGTTGGTTATGCCAAGCAAAGGCACATGGGAGCCATCATTAAGAAACGTAACATGTCAACTGCTTCTTGTGCAGCAGCTGCTCTATTATATCAAGCTATTAAAAGCCTCGCTGTAAGTAGCAGGCTCAAATCAGTCGACCTGCCAGACCTCGTTACTGTACCTATGTCCATGCCTGCTTAGGCTTGTTGAGTCCCTACCTGTTAAGGAACTTCTCTGTGAGGCTGTGCTGCATGTCACTGGCTGGGGGCTCCTGTTGGACGCCTCCCTCCAGGAGCATCTGCTGGTACATCTGCCTCTGCTGCTGTTTCTGCTCCAGGTGCTGCTGCACACGCAGACGCTGGCGATAATACTCTTCATACTTCTCTGTGGAGTCACGAAGCTGAGGATTTTGTGCATATTTCACAGTATTAATTCAACACTTTATCATGACCTAGTGCATTTTCATTTGAATCTACGGTGAAACTAATCCTCACATCAATAACATGCAGTAAAGCAATAACAAGACTACAGCTAACCCCTGAAAATGCTGTTCAAAGAGACCATTGTGACCATGTGAACCCTGATCCACTGTTCCCGTCAGTTGAGGTATTGCAGGAGGAAGGAGGAGGAGGGTGAGGACAGGTCACGTCCCCTCTCTGTCCTCTGCTTCCTAGCTTGACAATCTGATGGGAACTGATATGTTTGGAAGGAGAGACTATGTCCCAAGCTGTGGCGGCACTGACCTGGGATCAAATCCACCTGGGCTCATTTTCTCCTACATTTAAAACAGTGTTAAATATTTCCACAATTAGCTACAAGCAGTTTGTAAAGAAAACCATCATATCATTACTCTGACACAATAAAAAAACAACAACACGATGATGTACTACCTTGCATCATAATGAATGTCTCTCCTATATTTATTTACTAATGTTTATTAGTAATGGACATCAGACATGGCACAATGGTGTAAGTCAGCATGTAGCTCTGAGCAACCCCATCTGCCTTGTCACAGCAGGAGGATGACTCACACACAATACAATGACTGTCACTCAAGGCATGAAAACAACAAAGAGACATAATAAAAATGTGTGATATACAACAGATCTTTAAAAAAGCAAATGCTTACTTCATTCCTATCGGCAGAGCCATCTGATGGTGCGTCTTCACCCGGAGCTGACACAGGACGCGTGTTCTGAGCTCCACCTGAACTCATCATCTTATCTACAGGTGTGTCTGTTCGGGATCTTCACAGAAAACATAGTCCAGCGAGATCAGATCCAAAAAGAACGTTGTGTAAGACACAAATGCCACAATCCACACACAAAGATACTCACGTTTCAGGAGATTCCTCAAAGATACTGTGGCAGTCAGAGCTCTCCATCATCAGACTTCTGTTCAGGCTCTGACCCGCTGTTCCAGGATAATGGAAGTTGGCAAACGAATGGGACATGGGAGAGACTCCTTTACCTGGAACTATCTCCCCACCGCTCGCTCTCTTATCCTGGCCAGAGAGCCCATAGGACAACCCATCCAGCGCTGGGTTCAAGGAGCGTGACATGTAGGTGTCTGCAGACTGGGGGCGGCGCAGGGGGGAGGAGGGGTATGGAGAGAGTTTGCTAATAAGCGGCGTCAGAAGGTCAGAGTAGCCTGTCTTAGCAGGCTTGACCAAGCGGTCCACGTGAATGTTGAGCTGTTTCTGTTCGAAAGCGCAGGAGAAGACGCTGTGAGAGAGGTTCTGCATCCAGGAGAGCAGAGACAGGTCCAGGTCATCACAGCCATTACCGCACAGCATGTCAACACCTAGGAGGACCTCGCTCTCTGTGATCTCCTCGCCTGTCGCCTTGCTCTGTACAGACCATTAAACAAAAGAACTTATCTATAAACATGCTGCTGTTCAGGTAAAAAATGCTTTGAGAGCTCAGACAACTCCACTTATGTTTTATTAGTACAAACCTGGCAGAACTCCACACAACACTCGTAGAGAACTCCCTTGAGGAGCAGCTGGAAGAGTCGATCCCTGCTGGCTTTGAAGCCTGCTTCACTCAGCTTCCTGTCTGCAGGGATAAACTCAGCCACCATGGTGCAGGCCTCCTCAAAACACTGCACTCTGGCAGTGCTAGGATTCCAGTCCTGAGGGATCAACATTAAGATACATGTCTTATCCCAAGAGTGCAAAACTGCTAACACTACTAAAACATTTGTCGACTTCAACAGCAAAATTCTTGCCTTGAACTCAGCGTGGTTTGTGAGACGAGGCAGGGTGAGAAGTAGACATAGTTTGCTGTAGTCGTCTTTAGAGGGACAGAACTCTTCCAGGGCATGGAGACACTTTACTGCTTCCTGCATTGTGAACTCCAACTGAAAAGCATGAGAGATATTTCCTGCATCGTCAGAGTGAGTCTCTCTGAGCAGCATGGACAGAAAGACATGGTACTTTTTGAGACAGTTTGATTTCTGGCAACACACTGGAGGCTTGTCCCTAAAATGCTGCTGTGAATCATCATGAAAAACAAAACACAAGGCAACAACCAATACACATCCATTGGCAGTGAGCACACAATTACCAGGGAGCGTGCAAGTGAACACACAATGTGCACAGATGTCCGATCTATTCCAGTTAATAGGATACGATGGCCTTGGCACAGAGTCACAAGCTGTGTCCACAGCTATGCCACTGAGCAGACACAAGGTCTAAACGAAGAGCTTTAACAGAGAAGAATGAATAACAACAAATGGGCATTCGTGAATATATAAAGTGTGTGTCAAATGTACAGCCAGTATGGCAGAAAGATTACTAAAAAGTATATGTCACTTTGTATCAGAGGTAAATGTCAGCAGTTTAATCCAGGTAAATCCTTGACCGCAGTGTGGCCAACAGCCATGACTCTCCTTGCATGCTTACTCAGACAACACACGCACACACAACCTGACTTATCCACTTGTGACATGAATTTGTTCAGTAAACACATAGAGGCACATCTTATAACTAATTAAATAATCCACTTGTTTGCTTCTCTTCTTGTCTTTGAGTTTGAGCCTGCTCGTGTACTGTACTGCCATGGCAACCAGGGACAGTCAGTGGGAAGACAAAATCTGCAAACCAGGATGAAAATTCAAGGCTTACAGAGATAACGTTCAGACTTACATGCTGTGGTTCATCTTCTGCAGACATGGCGTTATTCACACACAGAGCCTCCAAAAACTTCTGCTTGAGGACGATGTAACGAAACCTGGCAGTGTAACATAGAAAGAGGCAACGTCAGTGCACATCCTGTTAATGTCTAGCAGAAAATAAAAAGACCCTTAAGTCGCTGTGACGGTGAACACACCTTTTTCTGTCAAACTTATCCATACACTCCAAAGGCTGAATGAACTGCAACACCTCGTCCCACTGCCCATCGAGGACCAGTTGCCTGAAACAAATATATTCCCATTTAACACCAGAAATTGTGTCTTCATATTTAATTGTCCCGTAATAAGTGACAGAACAATGAATGACAGACAACACCCCGTGAGATAAGAGATCCAAATAACGAGTGCAGAGTCACATCACTATCAGAAACTCGACACGTCTGAGTACAACAGCTGCTTACTGTTCTAATATGCAACTTAGCGGAGCAGCAACCTGAGACAATACTCCCACCACTGTGTGATCACCGAGTTCACCTACCTGAGGAAGAGCATGTCGTCCGAGTAGAGGCCGTTGATGACACCGCTCTCTTTTTCCAGGGCAAGCATACTGATATGCAACTTCCTGGCGTTGAGAAAGTCCAGGATCACCTTAATAATCTCCACCTCCTTCACGTTTATGGTTTCCTCCGCTGTCATGGTGAGAACTGGCAGCCAAAGACAAGAGCAATGAGAAGGAACACAAAAGACTGTGACTGGGTTTAGCCCTAAATCAATATGTTACTGTGACTTAGAGGTGAAGCTAAAAACAGAAAAGGAGTTAAATGGTCCCCGAGTCCATGTTACTGACATTATGCTAAGAATCGGGGCACAAAATGAAACCTGCACGTCTACCTCCGAGCTGATGCAAATGTTATGACAACACAGATTTCAGGTTAAGACGTGCGCTAGGAACAGAACCACCCACAGCCCTGCTTGTTTACACTCAATATCCTCCCATAGCATCGTTATAACAGTACGTGGCCTCTGACTAACGGGCTGTGTGAGCTTCGCCACAGGAGAAGCTACGAAAAGCAACTTAGTCGAGCTTGAAAGCAGGCGAAGCCCACACAGAGGCACTGCAGTCCTGCTAAGCTAGCATGCGAGCCGCTGGGTAAGCTAGCTAATAACTCTGGCACTAAGCCGCAGCACATAAGGAGCTCAGGCTACTTGTTCTCTGCACGAGATTACAGCCAGGCCAACAAACTAGCTAGTTATCGTCAGACTCACTTACCCGGTGCCTGGCTAGCTAACCAGGCCGAGGGGAGGGAGGCATCATCCGCTAGTTAGCCTGACGGGCGGGGTGCGCCGAGCCTCCCCGCCAACAACACCGATGTGCCTGCGCTGCCATGAATGCTCACCTGCTTCTAGAAACGCATGAGATGAAAACACGGTCCTTCGGCTGATCCCGAGCTGCTGACAGGCGCTGTCACGGCGGCACCGCTCGGTGTTTGTCCTGCCTGCTCCTCGTCTGACCGCGTCCCCTCCCTGCTGGATCCTTCTCTGCTGCTGCTGCTGCTGCTGCGCCGCCTCCAGACACGCACGCGTACGCGCACGCGCACAGCCAGGACTCATGGTTAGTGAGAGGCCTCCGTTATGCTGCTGATCTCTGGTCTCTACCAGCGACACATCCCAGGATGGAGTCCAACAAGAGGCTCAATCACCGGTGAAGACAAGTCCAGCACTGAGCAGGTGTTTGGGTGCAGTCAGTCCGTGTCAGGGACTTATCTTTATTTATCTTTAAGCCTAATGATACAAAACGGAAGAACTTCTGTTCAGTATGTGCACATCAAGTCAGTCAAAACTGTAAAGCACTAAATATATACATTGAATCAACTGCTCCAGGCTGGTGAAGACACCTCAGTGTTCAATGCATTGATTAATTTATTTATTATTAACAACAGAGGCCCTGTGTTATAGCCTGAAGTGACACCATCTGTCTCATACCTGTCGAACCTGGAAAAAATACCCCACCTCAGCTCAGTTTTCATTTTAATAAAACCCCTGGAAGCAAATGATTCTTGTGATTATTCTGATAATCAGATTATATTTTGTAAGTATAACACCACCGGCATCAGTAACAATGAGGGATCATAGTGAATTAGTCACACAGGAATATGAAATGAGACATCATGAGAACTTCTGATAGCTGGAATTTTAATTAAGCTCAAAGGAATAAAAAAAAGAACAACAACAAAAGTCCATGAACATTTGAGCAGATTAGCATTAAAAAAGAAAATGAAATTGTGGAAATAAAATAGTATGATTTTTACTCATTGGATTTCTTACACCACAGGAAAACCTCCCTAAGACTTCACTTCACCGCCTCGGCTACACGTTTCTACCACTGCGCTGCTTCATCCGCTCACATCACCAACAGGTAAGTGTCCTTACAAAAAATACTTCTATATGCCAAAATATATCTGTACAGTGTCAACACAGTCTGAAGGAACACATGATAAAAATGCAACAGTAACTTGAAAGTAAAGTAACAAGAATATGACAGTCCCGAAGTAGAAACAGCTTTGATTAGACAGTGGACAGGGTCTTGAAGTGCTATCATAGGTGGATTGGCTTATTTACATTTGTGGACTATTTTGTGGGAAATCAGGTCCAATAGTCAGAACAGGATCCACATTAAAGTGACATATTCAGTATCGGTTAGTTCCATCAGCAACGTGGTGGATGATTTGAATGACTTTGTATTTTACTTTAAACGACGTACAGATGACACAGCGTGGCTTTTTCCATCTACTCTACTACTCATGATAGTCTTATCAGTGATGCTGTTGAGTGATCACGTTTTGCATTCGTAGCACAATAAAAGGCCCCAAACGACAACACACACTTGTTACACATACATGATCAATTATAAAAGATACTCAGAAGCTACTACAAGCTGACTCGCTTACTCTGACTCGAACTGCCATTATATACAAACTAATTCAACTTTTATACGTGTAGTTTCTCTGCATAAAATCTAAGATGCGTCTTTAAAATATATCCAAAGCATTATCAAAATGAAATAAATTAAGTCTATTGCAGGTGCTTTCCAGAATCTCATTTTTGCTCGATCATCTCATCAGTACACACTTTTTGAATGCAACTGCGTTAACTGAGGTAATTCTCCTCACTCTTCTTGGCACGTCACTAAACACAAACATACACAAACGTGTGCATTTAGAAATGTCTCAAAACAACACCTCGTGCCTGTGTAGCAGCAGAGCACTCATTAAAAACGCTGCCTCTGCCTGGTCACAGACCAGGTAGGCCAATTGCAATCTGATCCTAGACCTGTAAACCTCCTCCTATATCACAACACCACATTTTTAAACAGGCGCTGACAAAATAACACCGACACTCAGAGCGCACCCATGTGACACAAAACAAGCATAAGGCCACACATGATCAACTCAGAGGCATGACATTCAGTGCTTCAGTGGTTTAACTAAGTAAGGCATTGGTTTGCCTGTTGTTTTCTTTTTTTTTGGCACACAAGAACATTGATACACATGCTGACGAGTACACATGTGCTCCATTGAAGTAGCCCGAAGTGCAACAACCAGCTCTGTAATAGAACAACAACATCTGTGAGGCCCACTTGTGTTTTACATTCCAGTTGTGATTTGAAACATTGGGATCGTGTCTGTCTCTTTAATGAAAAGGTCAAATCCACAAATTCTTCTGTGATCACTCCAAATGTTGCCCGGCCGTCGGGGCGCTACTTCGTGTGCAGTTTCTTGGGCGTCCCCTGCTTCTTGGTCTGCCACAGATGGCTGGCTATGGTGATGGCATCCACGCTGGCGGACATGGTTTTGGCCGGGATCTGGCTGAACTGCTTCTTGTCCGAGTTGTACTTGTACAGGCCCTCGATCATCTTGGTCGTGATGTTCTTCGGCCCGATGCCGGCCAGCCTGCTGATGTCCTCCGTCTCGGGACAGTAGGCGTACACAGACCTGAACTGACATCCCGCATCGCGGAACAACACCAGGAAGGTATTGGCTTCAGATTTCTCCATTTCCTACAGCAGAACATTGAGAAAAAAGTTAAATACAGCACTTTTTTTAAGTTAATTTTTTTATGACTACAGCAGAGCAAAACATACATCAAGGATCTTGTTTTTCTGCCCTTCGTTGACCTTGCCAGCCAGGCAGCAGTGAGCCAGGGCATTCTGGATGATGTGCTTGTTAGACTTGGCACTGGGCTCCTTATATAGTTTGGGTCCTGACAGGCATGAATCAGCAGCAGATACATACTGTTAGAATTGTTATGTAAATGCCCCTTAAATTAAGTAGATTAAGCCGTGTGCCACCTGTGTATTCAGTGTTGGAGGGAGTGGAGGACGTGGTCGAATCGTTTTCCCAGTCCTTCTCACCATTACGACTACCAGCCGAGGGACAAGACGAAAAACCTTCTGCAGAGTCCGGCCTGGGGACGAACGCACACAACAAATGACACACGGACATCACGACAAACGTTTAAAGGTAGACAAGATACAGAAATGAGAGAACGCAGACAGATTGCACATGCAGGCACGCACACACAGATATGAAGCCACAGAGAGAGATGTAGCAAAACAGGGTCAGACACACTGACACAGTTCTTCAAACCCTGCCTGTTGTCTTGCATCACATCACACTGCACATACTCTGACAAAGCTGCGCAGCGAGGAACAGAAAGGCATGTTCAGCCAAGCAAAGCAAAGTCTTCATGGCTACTGCGAGGGATGAGCCTAAACAGTAAGTCGAGGAAACAGCAAACACAGTGTCCTAAGAGCAGAGCAGTAAGGCTGGAGCGAACAGCAGCAATGGAGTCTGGAGCACCAGTACTGAGCTCAGCCACACAGATCCAGCTTACAGTAAATAGAGAGGTGCTGGGGTATGCAGTTATTATTAGGTCCACACTTTTACTTTTAGGTTTCTGTGTGTGTTTAAATGATGTCTGAATCTATAATATGTTCCCACATCTCATCTATTGAAGCACGTCTTTTCGGAGCATTACTAACCTTCCCTTTCTTTCTTTAGGAGAGCTTAGAAAGAACGGGACAGGAGCTACTTTACTGCCTCTGAGGGATGCATGCAAAACATCAGAAAAAGGAGAGAGCAATAAAAGACAATCGAGTTGCAGACTGCAAATCTTAAGTCATGTCGTGAGATTCAATTAACTTTACAACGAACATAACAAAACGCCACGTTCAGTGAAATTAAGCTCAGTCGCCGGTGTCTAGGTCACACAAAGGAAAACCAGGTTGAGAGCTGTATGTTTTAAAAGTTGATATTTTTGGATGCACACATAGAAACTGTGAATTAATAAAACAAGTTACTGTGCGACTAAAACAAATAGTTATCACATAACTGACCACAATAGTTATCTCTTCTAAATTAGAGGAGTTAAGACAAGACAAGTAGATTAGATTTTACTGTGTTACATCCATCTGGGACACATAAATTACAGAGAGGCTACAATGAACTGTGACGACAGCTCAGCTTCTCAGCGGAGAATTGGTCTCTCACCTGTTGTTCTTCCGGTTGTCTGGCTGCTCTCTGGCGTTGTCTGCCAGATTGAGAGATGCCAAAGAAACACTAGATACTGAGAAGCCCCGAGGACGCACCCCTGCAACGTAACAACATGGCGATCAGTGGGCGTAGTCGTTGTGGAGTGACAGTGTGAGTTTGTGCCTGTAGTTGGTGTGTTGCTCACCTGTTGCCCTCACAGGGGGAGTGGAGGACTCCATGACATCCCTGTGGATGGACTTGGGACGTGGCTTCTTCTTGAGGCTTCCAGATCGAGGCTTGATGACCTCATTCATGTCCTCCATCAGTTTGAGCTGCTTCCTCCTCATATATTCATGCTTGATGTATTCCCGTCTCGCTTTTTCTTCATCCCTCTTCTGCTGCTCCTCCTCTGCTTTCAACCTGGAGACAAAGATTAGAACTAATGGTCTGGAAAAAAACAACGAACCCAAACAACTGCATCCATGCGGTAGGTTGTATATCTGTTTAAGCAAACTCAACAGTGTTATACTGATACGATAATCCATCTTATTTATTAGATTATAAGAAAGGCAGAGAGACCGTGCAGACTCCCTCTTCTGCTCCTGGTCCAGCTCCTGCTGTTGCTTCCTCTCCTGAGCCTCCTTCTCTCTCCTCAGCCTCTTCTCCAGCAGTGCTGCCTTCTTCGCTGCCATGTCTTCCTCCCCTTTCACATCGTCCTACAAACGTACAAGCACAGACCCCAAATTTACAAGCTCGCAATTCACTTTTGCCCAATCATTATTTATATTAGACACGTTGGGAATGTTGTTACTCATCATTTACCTTGAAAAAGAAGCCGCAGCACATCTTCTGATCGTCTCCATAAGTGTCTCCTCCACCTTCTTCGTCTCCTACTGTCTCCTCACTGTGACCCCTTACAGGCTTCAGCCCAGACAGAGGCACCTCCACCAGGTCTCTCGTGTCATGGGGGGCTCCCCTGCCTCCCGTGGTCCCTGGCTGACACAACACCTCTGATGTTCTTGACTGCTGGGCTTCTGCCCCTCCCCTCTCCTCCTGTTGCTCATCTTTGTAGCTTTCTTTGGCAGTTTCTTTAGTAGGAATCTGAGGAGCGCCAGCACTCTTCCTTGCCGTCTCTTCTTTGTCTTTAGTGTTTTCTTTGCCCTCCTTGGCCTCTCGATGCTTGCTTTGCCCGGGGCCCTCATCGTGGCTCAAGTAGGCAAAAGAGCTGAGCTGCGTTTGGCTGGACGTGAAGCGCCTCAGTCTGGGTAGGCTGTCCACTGAGGTGGGGGTGTTAAGCATGCGGCTGAAGGGGGTGACCTTCAGATCAGTTGGTCGGGGAGTCCGAGGTGTCCTGGCGTGGAAGGAGGCTGGTCGCCGCTTGATGCCGGCGGGGGAATTGTTGGGAGTGCGGGGCGAGCCAGAAAATGACAAATTGGGAGATAAGGACCCCACGGAGCCTCGGCCTGACCCCCGCCCTGTCACGCTGCTGCTACGCAACTCACGGAGCTGCCTGTGTGGAGATGGAGCAGGAGGAGGAATGACCCAGGCTTGCTGCTGTTGGTCTCTCATGGCCATGATCTTCTCCTGCTGCTGGGACAAACGCTGCATCTCTGTCTGCAGGAAGCCCAGTGACGTGTTCAGCCTCTCGATGGAGCGCGTGTATTCTGCGAGGTCGACCTCAGTGGACGCCGCACCTGTAATTACAACATACACAATTAGGTCTGTCAGTATGTATGTAATGTAATAACTTTAACTTCCATTGTGCTCAAGTGTACACACCTCCACCATCCTCACAAGGGGACTTGGGGGCTGCTCCATCTGGTTTACACCTCTCTGCTGGCTCCATGCTACACTGGCTAGTTTCCTTGGTTGGTGTGGGCAGGTCTGGGGAAGGGGTTTCTGCTGATTTTGAGTTGGGGCTGAGGGGGGCAGTGACTCCTTTTCTTCTCACCACGTTCAGAAAGGCTGTTCTGCCCATCCTCTGACGATGGCGGGTAAAAGCTGCTTCCACCTGAAAAACGTGACAAAAGCGACACTTTTAGACTTGAGCTATATTACTGGGTGTGTTTGGTTTGAATATTTAAGTGTACCTTCTTCTTCTGGGCTTCTATGGCTCTACGCTTCTCTTCCAGCTTCATCCTCAGTTGAATCATTTCTGAAGCTATGATGTGGGAGGGGTCTCTCGGGGAAGGTGTAACAGGACTGGGAGATGTGATTGGCAAAGGAGGTGTGGAGAGCTGCAGCAAAGTGGAAGCTCATTAACATTATCCAGTTCTGCAAATATTAACGTGTGAAAACATCAATGACCCATTATAGTCCACAAACCTGAGAAATCATGTTGTTTGTTGTATGTGTATAGGGCACATTAAGATCTGAGCTCTCTGGTGTTGTCCCTCCACTGCTCCTCCCCTCTAACTTTCTGAACTTCTGCTCAGCGAAGCTCGTCATGCGCACCATGCCTCCCCCTGAGCCACCAGAGGACGAGACGGGGCTCACAGTGTGAGATCTGGGGAGCGTGGGTGCCGAGCTGGGACAGGGACTGCTCCTGTCACCTCGGTCTTCCCTCTCACCCTCGGGGTTAGTGTCACCAGCGCCTTTTCTTCCCCCTTCCCTGCTTCTCTGCCTCTCTGGCCGATCAGGCAGCGGGCAGGACCTGGTTGTGGCCTCGCAGTCTGGATCTATATCTGAATAGTCTCTCAGAGAGGAGGAGTCCTCGTCCAAGCTCTGGATGTCCTCAGTCCTCACGTGGATGCCTGTGTCAACTTCATCAGTGGACACAGAGTTGGGGTCGTGGTCGTTTGGCTGAGCCTTAGGTGAACGCACTACATCTCCTTCCCGTTTGGCCCCTGGAGGATCTGGCTCTATGCCATGGAGAAAGAATCCATCGTCTCGCTCGCCCACACCCAGGCTAGCGTGGGGCCTTTCTGTGTCGTGGATAATCTTAAGCGCCTCCTCTATACTCGGAGGGGTTGACGGGCTGATGTGGCCACTGTGGTTGCCATGGTGATTGTTGTGGGTGCTGTCTGGGAGGACTCCATTGGAGTACCTAGGAAGAGGTCAACATAAATAAACACATGCTCAGTTTTAGGAGATAATTATTTTCTCTAGTCAGAGATATATAAACCTTTTATTTACACAACGTCATGTAAATACTAAGTTAAATTAATAAAAACCAAACTGTAAATTTGCAAATATTAATATTATTGATTGTCTGTCTGATTAAGGATTCTCTGGGGAAGGAGCTCTGACTGCTGTACCTGCTTTGGTTCTTGACTGAGAATGTGTTGTTTCGCCCTAGGGGTTTGTGGGAGATGAAGTCTTCATCCTCCTCTGCTATGTGTCTGCTCTGGCCATTTACACTGACCGGCATGAGGGAAAGGTGGCGCTTCATGCCTCCTCGAGATGCATAGTGAACTTTGAAGCCAAGACTGTCACTGCTGGCAGCGCGGGTCATACTACAAAGGGAGGGAGCTTCACAGGCTGGGTCTCCATCTAGAGGGATCTCAAAGGAGATTCCCCGAGAGGTGGAGCTAAGAAGGGAAATGTACTGTTAGCTCTACGTGGAAACAAAAGACACAGTGACATACATAGCTCAGTGAAGAACCAAAGGGCTAAAAGGTTTCAGGAACAAACCGTTTTTCTTTGGGCCATGTCCCAACACAGCCATCTACATATGACGTGGAGGTAGATTTCTTCATTATACCTGCAATCAGAGTACAAGTATATTACTGGGCATATTAAGTATCACCTTCTCCGTTTGGCCATTAATACCAAATGAATACCAGTTACAGTAAAGCATAATAACAAAAACAACAACATCAATAATAATAATGATAATACCAATTCCAGCATGTCTGTAAATCAGTCACTAGATGGCGTCTGATTTAAAAAAACAGACAACATACTGTATGTGCAGGCAAGGGCATACATTACAACGCACACGTGACTGTAAATGTAATAACAAACGTAAACCATTCCAGCAGGTGTTACCTTCAGCAGGGATGTTTTCTGGGCTGTTGGGTCTGTCTGCATAGCTGTGTTTGACAGGACTGGACACAGGGGCCATGTTTCTACAGGATACAGGGTCACAGGCTGCAGAGGAAAACACAAGAAATGACACGGAGAGAATTGCGTTAGAAGTTTACTAATTAGCGGGTTATAGATATTATCAAATTACGATCTAACAGCCAAAGCACATGCAGATGTTGTACCGTACCGTTAGGGTTGAAAACTCTGGGCTGTACAAACGAGGGTTTAACCACTTCAAACCACCAGAAAAGCTCAGCCATAAACACCAGGTAGTTACTCTGTAAGGCCGCACACACAAACACAAATGTGTCATTAACTGCAATCACTTATTATCGTCGTTAGCACACACACTCCCCCTCACCTTCCAATGCTAGAGGAGCTACAGCCATAATATAACAGCATTCTCAGAGATCACTGAGGTCACAGCCTGACAGCTGTTGCTAGGGAACAGGCTCAGGTGTGCGTGTGTGATCTCTGTACGCGTTTAATTGTCCGATTTGTTTAATAGACGACCCATACGCCTCTTGAAAACCGCCAGAAGCGCCATCTGGAGTTCAGTTTGAGTCGTCACGTGTGCACAAAGCAGTGAGCGAGTGACCCACATCCGTGACAAATGCATTCATGTAAGAAACAGAGAGGTTCTGGAGGTTTAGAGATGATTTCATCGGCAGGAAACACACGCTGCTCATCTATAAATGCCTGCTGTATTTTCCCATGTGTTGTTATTTTAAAGGCAGCATCTACAGTAAACACCTCAGTGGAACGCACACTCTCTCTTTCTATGTGATAAATGAAATGGACGGACACATACACAACTGTTAAGGTTGAGCAGGCAGTGAGCCAGGCAGCTGCCCTACATGGACTTTGTGTCACCGTCCTTCGCCTCTGATGTGGGTAGCGGCACACACCAGCTCTGCCGCTTTTAATATCGGGGTGGCACAGTGATGCTCTGTAGTTTTATAGTCAGCCTTTTAAGTGATAAGAAACAAAATGTGTGTGTGTGTGTCTGGCGACTGAATCAGGCACTTGTGTCGAACGTAGAGTTCGCAGATTAGTTGTTTGATAGAAAGCGGGAGAGGAACAAGAGAGGCAGGCAGAGCTGGGTCGCGACTGTGAACCTCCTCTGAGCAAAATCTGTTCTGTCTGGGTGAGGGGGGGAGGTTCTGGCCTGCAGCGTCTGTACCAGAAGAGCACCAACACACAGGCTGTCATATTAAATGTATGCGGCAGCAAAGCAGTTCTCACTGTAGCAAAATGATATTTATGTATCCACACACCCACACTACAGAGCCTGCTACACACATTCACTCTAAAACTTTTCCTCTATGACTCATTTTTGCCTGTTTGTAACGTCTCTGCCTTGCTCCTCCTCGCTCCTTAAAAACAGTTCTCTGTCTACAGATAGAAAAACACTACATGCATGTTCATATTTCCAAACTGGTTCTGTACCTTTATAGATGCATGTGCGTACAGCATGTCCTCCAGGCTGAAGTGACAGCAGTGGTTGAGGTTGTTCCTGCAGAAGTCCTGCACCAGCTGCAGGTTGTACAGACTGTCAGCTAGAGACATGGTCTCCTTGAGGCAGATGTCTGCTCAGCCAGGGGAGGGGTCGGATACACAAACACACACAAGGGAGGGGTAATAGCAAGGCCAGACAGGAAGACGGGAGAAAGATAAGGTATAGTTTATGTTGAAAGAAGAATATGAGAGGAAAAGGACGCTACTTCGCCCACTAGTCCTACACACAGTTCAAACTGCCTTCAGCTCTCTTCTACAGTCATCATCATTAAAGTCTGTAAGGTTTCCGCGTGTGTAGGATGCGTCACATGCGAAAACCAACCGCAGTGATTCTTTTGGAATGATGTCATTGTATATGGGCTGTATTTCTATAGGCCTCTTACTCAAACTGACAGCGAGTTAGGTGAATTGAATCCAACGTGCCTCCACATCTGGTTCACATGTGTGTGAGCTCCAGCAGGGCACAGATACACCACTTGTTTATTTTTAAACTAGTAACCAGCTTCTACGTCTCCGTGTCACATGCCCCTCGTGGCCAATCACAGCCCGTCCCAGGGCATTTTTCTTAGAAATGAGCTGACAGGAAACTTTGTCTTTGTTTCTCTTTGTCTCGCCTGTTTGTCCTGAATCCAGCCTGCCAGTGTCTTTGCTGGATCATCGTCCTCAACAGTTTAAACACCAAAAACAACGAACAAACAAAGGGTCTAGATTCAGACTAATGAGTTGTAGTTAGAAATTAAGTGAAAATTAAACCTAGTGATGCTGATTAATGATCATATTAAAAAGAACCTTGAAAGATAAAAACATTCTTTGTTTCAGGAAGCCTATTGACATGTTTGCTTATACAGCAGCAGTAAGAGAGGAAGACGCGTCCTTTGTGCTGTCCAGTTAAATTGGAAAAGCCCTGCGGTTTTCTCATTGTGTGCCACTCTTTTCTATTTTGTAACGGCATAACTGAGTGACCTTTGATCTTGTGTGATACCTTTTGGAAGAAGTACCATAAAAGAGGGTGTGGGTAGCGAGTTAAGAATGAGTGCTGCTGATGGCGGCCCCACCTTCCAGCCTGACGGCCTGCGGGCAGTAGAAGTGCAGCAGGGCGGTTAGGGCGCAGCCTTCCGTGTTGTCCTTCAGCAGGTTTTCCACCAGGGGGAGCGATGGAGAACTCCTCTGCTGCACATGCTCCCGTCTGTAGCGAGCCTGAAACCACGG
Source organism: Macropodus opercularis (assembly GCA_030770545.1). Taxonomy (NCBI): domain Eukaryota; kingdom Metazoa; phylum Chordata; class Actinopteri; order Anabantiformes; family Osphronemidae; genus Macropodus; species Macropodus opercularis. The sequence goes on from CM061105.1 coordinate 8,268,879, forward strand.
CAACGGCACAGACACATCACGTATACGCTCGTGTCACCGGGGGGTGGATATACTGTACACAATACCGGCTCTATGAATGCTGCAGACACGTTATCACGCATGCACGCAGACACAAACGCACTTGGGATAAAGTGGGTGTTAGTTGAAGGGATTTTCACAAGCCAAAGGTCCGACTCCAATAACGCAGATCATGCAAATAATTGTGTAGATGCTGTACAGGAGATAATCTGTAATAATAATAGTGTTAGCACATCTGTGTTTTCCTGGACCTATAAAACCACAGACACAACGCTATTTCATTCGCCTTCTAGGTACCAGTACTCCCAGTCCGCCCATAAACAAAGATTGGTGACACGTCTGCTTTTTACAGCACATATGGTGGAGACTTAAATCTCAGCAGGTCTCACTATTTGACAACGTCTCGGTTCCCTGAGCAGAAAAGGATGTAAATCTTTCTTTGTCTCTTTGTGGAACCAAATTTAAAGTCAAAGTCGTGCAACAGAGGAAACAACACAGAGAATGAAATCAAAACAGAAAATGAGGAGTTAACAATGAGACGGTGTGATTATACATGACGTGCTGCCTGACGGGACTGACTGTTCACTTTAAAGTGTGATTAGAAGACGCGTGGCTTGGGGTGGGGTCAGGGTGTGTGTGATGAGGCTGAGGGCCACGTGCAAGGGGCTGAGCTTTTAGGGCGTCTGGGGGTGAGGGGTGCGTCTCCTCTCATGTTTGACATTAGTTACAGGTGGATCGTGTTGATTGGTGAACAGCTACTCTGCAGAATAAAAGGACTTACTGGTACTAATCTCCAGTACCATTTGTCAGGAGTCTTGATGAGGATTAAACAACAGGAGAGAGCGAAAGAGGCGTTAGGCTGACAGGCACTGCTACCACAAATGAGAGTGGGCCAAAATCCTCAGAATGAGTAGAAATGGTAGCTTTTAATGGTAGGAAATCTTTTTTTTTTTTTTATTTTGGGACCTACAGTAATGTAAAACCCAAAGCATTTCATAGATGAACACAAATTTAGAACTGTTCAGATTATTGTGCAACAATAACCCGAGATGACAGTTCGTTTGTCCAACTTTTCATCATCATATGTGTAAGAACCTGCGTTAAGCACAGACATTCACACAAACTGCTGAGCTCAGTCATAAGACCCCAGTTCAGGATTTTCACACAATCCCAGAATAGATGAGACTTTACTGAGAGGAGCCTTGTGCTCAGCCATTAGTGTGTGTGTTTGCCCAGGCACACGTGTGTGTATGTGTGAAGTATGTCCTGAATAGACTTCTGTTGAAGCTGATAATGCAGAGAGGAGCATGGGACAGGAGAGCAGCGGACTGATACAGCAACACGACCGCCAACATTCAAACATTTCCACCCAAAATTAAAGTCCACGTCCTGTCCTTGTAGTAACTTGCCAAATCCATAAAGTCCAAGCAAAGAGCCCTGCTGACACTGGACGTCCCCGGACTTGTGTACTTCTCTAGCAAAACATGTCCATCCTCAGCAATACTTTAAATGTAGGGCTCCTCAGAACATACTGCATCAGCAGGACACATGTTACATGTGTTACATAAAAATACAGCAGTTCTATCGCCACGCTATTATTAGCTTTTAACTCCACAACCACTGTGTGTGAGCACCACAGAGACGCTACAGCAGCAGAGGCTGGAGGCTCTTGGTTAAGGTTCATCGTTAGGACATCAGTCAGCTGAAGCGGTTTGAAACCACACACACTGCTACAGCTGTCACACATTCAGCTCAGATGAGATTTTGTGAAGCTGGGAATGAAAAGCAGGAAGCAGCTGAAATGCTCTGGTGTGGCGATAGCTTTATTTTTTAACCTTTACCAGTGGGTCACCGGTTCACAGCTTTGCCTTGATAAGGCCCTGTGCTGCAGCTTCACGGTTAAATGCGTGGAAGAGGGCGCTAGCTGTGTGTTGGTCCCAGTAGACACGGCTCTTACATAACTATGAGGCCTGCAGGATGACAACACCGTCTCTGTCACCAACCCTCTGTTGCCACAGCTGACAAAGTCTCTGAGTGTCCGTCTCCGTGTCTCATTTCTCCGACTTTCCCTCCCCTCCATGGTAGTCGCCTTTCTCTCCTCCTCTGCCATGCACATTGTTTTGTCTCCTCTAACAGCAGTATCACGACTCCTGCCAACATTTTTCTGCAGCTGGCCTGAGCTCATCTGTTTGTCTGATTTACTGTGTACTGCATTGTGTCTACATGGCATCTGCAGCTGCACTGGCGTTTATGGTTTATTATATATTTTCTTTTGTTAAACAAAAAAAAAAGCTAAAGAAAAGTATAAGAAACAGAAAACAAGGAAATCTAAACCTTTAAACCTTTAAGTTTAAAAATTAAACGTGAAACCTCATCTTTAGCATCTATAGCAACCAGGAGCTACTGTGGCAGATATTATAAGAATGTCAACATTGCAACGTGCTAAAAACAGCTCAGATTATTGCTTTAATGAAAGAAGTTTTGCTATGGCTGAGAGCATAAATCAATACTCGCACTGGTTTTCAACTTGCCTTCTCGGAACATCCTTTTTCTGCGTATGTTTTAAATTGTCTCTCTGCTTGGGGCTGAAAGACTCAGATCATCTGGTTGAATCAGTCTAACCAGTGCAGGTGACTTTAGGTACTGCTGCAAAGCCAGAGGGCGCCTTTAAAGTTCACTGAGAACATGTGTTGTCCCCTTTGTTTAATTTGTACACAACTCAAAACTCCAAAAAAAAGGGAGACGTGATCTGGCATCATCATTTCCTAAAACAACGAAATGTTCTTTTAAACTTTTTCTTCTGACTGCCTGACTACTGAGAGCTTCTGTTTATGTTCTTACTTTGTGCGTTGTCGAGTTGGACTCCAGAAAAGAAGCCTCTCTCAGCTTTTGCTCTTCTACCAAGATGTCCCTCAGGTGTTCATTAACCTAGAGACAGAGAGAGAGAGAGACATACAGTACAGAACACAGCACAGGTCACATTTCACACAGGTATTTGGTGGACACACACAGACTGAATGGTGAGGTTGTGTCAGAAAGAGGAGAGACCCAAATAAAAGCCTTTCGACACACCACTGCTCATAAAGTCCTGCTTGACGTGTGGGTAACACACAGAGACAATCCTCCCTATGGCTTCTCATGTCTATATAGTAATTTTACTTAGTTCATATTTTAAAATGAATGTGTCCCCTACAGTATAAACCACTTGAAGTCACAGCGACGTGGCTGCAGCCAGCTTGAGCGCCGGCGTCGCCTCTAATCCTGCCTCAGCAGACCAGCGACGTTACAGCAGGTCTTGGGTTGAGTCAGTTATCTCTTGGAAATCTGTCCGACGTGATTACATGTGCCTGGTGCCAGTTGTTCATCTGGTTTGCTTGCAAATATTAGATTAGATTTAGCAGCAACAGCTGTTGAGGAATTGAGTGCTGACACATTTTCCAGTAGTTCCTGTGTCTTCTAGAGTCAAATTAAAATCCCACATTATAGAAGCCTCCAGAGTGCACACAGATGTTTTCCTTTGAAAGGAAAACCCCGTGTCCTTGTGGTTTTGTGTTTCTGTGTGTACCTTGTTGATCCAGGTGATGATTGCATCCTCTGTGTCATAAGGCAGCTCCTGGACGTGTCCGTCGCCGCGTGACGGTTCAGCAGAGGAGCATCTGTTGATGCAGGACATCACCCGCTCCACGCTCACCATCTCCACCGTGTAAGCCATCATCAGGGTATCGATGAGCGCCAGATGGGAGCTCTGGCAGGCAAAAGACCGACATATAATGCACCATCTGCTTTCACGCTAATAATTAAAGGTACGTCTAAAGTCGACATCTGCATTTGACAACACTTATTTAACACGAGACACACAGTTGTCTGGTTATCTGATAAACTCTTTTTCATTGAAGACTTAATTTGCTTCACACTGATTTTGTTCCTTTTTGTGAAGCTCGGCTATGGCTCAATGAAGCCACTGTTCAGGGTTTACTATGCAAGTGAAAATGCTCCACGTGACTGTTTGCGGGTTTACTGTGCAGCATGAAGCCAGATTACTCTACCTACACTTCACTTCCTTGAAGTGGTTCTACTGTACCGACCATCAACACCTACACAAAGCTCCACATTCTCCTGGCCTTTCTAATCCCATTCCAGGCCAGGTCAGACTAACAGACCTTCCCTTTCCTGTCACGCCACGTCTGCTCAAAAACACTTACGCCTGTTTATGCGCTTACATGTGCTTATTACTCAACTGTCACGTAAACTCATAAGGTGCTTCGTGAGTCACGTGACAGACACGATGTCCCACAGGAGCCTGTATGGAGGAGCACAGGCCTCCAATTCATAACCACAGCACAGTGCTGCAGCCAGCGCGACCAAGAGTTTTCCCCCCAGAAGTGAACAAGTGATGCCGCACTGCACGTCTGGGCTGCTCTGGAGACTCACCCCCCCCCCTCAGATGCACAGTGTCCAGCTTGGAAACAGCTGGACTGACTTACTGACACAGGCCAAGCAGCTCAGACCGAAGCCGGAGACCCAGAAAACACGATTTTCATGAACACCCGCTGAGCTTTTCCTGTGATTGAAGCTTTTCTGAACTCATTTGCATTAACGCCATAAATCTCTGATTCAGTTAAGAAGCTTGTGAAGGTGTGTGTGTCCCTGCGTGTGTGACTTTTAGGTGGAGAAGTCACATGAATTTAAATGACAAATTACTGAGCTTTTTTTTTTTAAACACAGACAACTGTGTTTAAACTATTCACAACTGTGAACGTTTATCTTTACAGCAGGTTGTTCACAGAACATGTCAAAGAAGGACTGTGCTGAAATTAGATTAGACCACGTTACACTTTTTTAGGGCTAGTTGTATTTGGTGGCCGCAATCTTCTCATTTGGGGACATTTCCCCAAATCCATTTGATTACGCACAACACAAATGCTAACTGATTTAATAACAAACTGTCAAAGTAGATGACAATTTGTCCACATGTACGTTGGAGTGAATCCATGTACAATCCACCGCTTACACATCTACACACAAGACCTTTGCTGTGTGTGTGTGTGTGTGTGTGTAGAGAAGCAAGCTCAAAGTGACAGACAGGCCTTATAAGGCAGCTACAGACGCTGGTCATAAGGAGAGACACTATTATATATACACACTATTTAACAGGAGCATCAGTGTTTGTTCAGTGCTGTTGTATGGCTTTGTGTGTGTCCATGACCAGAGGTACCTACAGGTAAAGGAAAGTCCAATACAGCTGAATAAACAGATAATCAAAGACGCAGCCACCCAAGTGTTTTACTGCACTCATTTCCACCTCCATGTCTGCCTCTCGTAAGACGCCAGCTTGTACTGTCCAGTCGCTTTAGTGCCACTAAAAATTATTACCCTCCTCGCTGTTTTTCTCACACACACACACATACGCATAAAGTCCTGACAGACCCCACCCTCCACTGTGCTGCAGTAGTACACATCGCGTCTTCTCTTCACCCCCACCCCCCGTCATCTCTCGTCTTTCTCCCCCATCTTTCCAGGCGGCCATATCAACAGTGGGCCTCTTCCACTCGCTGCCTGGCACACGCGTGTCCTCACGCCACCCAGAACACACTCGTCTATGTCTTCCTTCCTCCCTTTCCATCGCCCTCTTTCCATTGACAGGCTTCATTGTTCACCTTTTCCTCTCTTGTCTTGCATCAGTTTAGTCCGCTGCTAAACTCCATTTTCTCTCTATATATCCATCCACAGACAGTCGGCCACGCTCCTCCTCCTTCCTGACATGAGTTACGCTTGTGTTGCACAGTATTTGGAAAATCATGAGGTCATCATTTTCTCTGCAGTTTTACCACACACAAAATGAAAAGCCCTGACTGTAGCGGGGCTGAAATGATCCTGCTCAATCCACACACCAACAGTCCCTCTGCTTTGCACAAGCAATCTAATAAATTCATAGAGGCACAGAGTAACAATGAGGACGGACAGATTGACAAACAGCCTGGCTGTGCGTTACACAAATGAAGGTCAGTGTGTTAAAGAGTCAACGCTGGCTTCATTCTTCACACACTTATCACCTAGAACAGACATTCGAATGTGCTTTCACAACATATGCAAGTTTACACGGACTTAAGATAATTAATCCCAGACCAAATCTCCACGCTCCACTTCCACGGCATCTGGACATCCTGACTATAAACATAATAATGTTTTTGACTAGGAAAAAGCCAAAAACACAGCTACCACTTGAGATAAAACATGCAGGTCTGATGCAAGACGCTTGAGCTTCAATTAAATATCCAAAAGATAGCAAAGTCCCCAAATCATTTAATCCAGGAAAAAGGTGACAAAGGTGAGGAAAGTAAGATAAAAAGAGAAGACAGAGACAGAGAGAAATAACAGCGTGAGTGTGGGAGGTGGAGGAGGATGAGGTGGAGGAGGAGGGGTGAAGGGTGCACTGCAATGCAGACACCTTTTGGCGTCGGCAACGTTTGACGCTGGTATGTCGATGCAGCTGTGCTATTGATCAGTGGGATGTTAATGACGCCTAAATTGTGTCCGGCACGAAGGCAACAAATAAACTTAGTGTGAGACTGAAGTAACTGTCTCTGGTTTATATCACTGTAGGTTCTGCCAACACAAAACCAGCAGCACTGTAAGCAAACAAACACGTCACTTTGGATTTAAGCAAACTATGAGCATTTACTAGTATTACTGTAGAAAACCGATAAGTTCACGCCGCTGCCTCATTTAACCCTGGATGCACCGAGTAAATAAAGCACGATTGGCCTGTGACTGTCTAATCACACGGAGACAGTGAGACATGTGTTGCTATAGGAAACCTGTCATTAGTGGTTGTTTTTCTCTCAACAGGACAAATCTTGAAGGATGATCTAACTGTAGCACACACGGAGCAGCACACACACACACTGTGACACATGTAGCTACAGCACAACACGCAGTTCACTGTGATAATAGTCTGCATATGTGTGTGTAAAACCTAAACATGTTACATTTACACATGTAAACGCAAACAAAAGCGAATGTTGCTAAGCTCCAACACGTCTCGACTCACCATGTGAATGGGCGTGCTGGTCAGGTCTCGCTCAGTGACCAGCCGGTCCTGATCGGTGACGTACAGGCCTTTTTGAGCCAGAGCCTGGATGACGGCGTTGTGCCCCAGTAAAGGTTTGACAGCATCGCTGCGGAGGATCAGGCTCCCCGCTCGGCAGTAGAGCTCTGCAGACTGAAGCAGGCAGGCCACCGGAGGCTTCAGGTGCTCCTGGTTGTACTGGTCCCTGTAGAAAGGCTCCGCCAGCTCCTCTGGTACTTCATCTGGACCGTGGGAAATACACAGAAATTAGGTGGTACAGGGGGGGTTTTGACCACGGTAAAGAAATAAAGTCGTCAACAGAGCGGAAACGGGTAAACGCATGTAGGAAATAAAAGTGTTCGCTGCTGAACTTTACTGCCTTCACATTTTTATCGTCTTTGCTTTTATCCTGAATCAGATAAAATGCACGGCCATTCACACAAAACCAAGACAAGAATGTACACAGAAAACCTCAACGTGAACAAACCTGAACATCGTCAGTAAAAACACCACGTTCAGGAAGTGGAGGAAGGAAGGCAAGGATAGTTGCTGGTCGGAGGCAGAGAGGGAGTTTTAACTGTTATAATAACAACACACTAATGCCACGCTATATTTGTTTATGTTTGGCTTATTGTAGATCGTGTCTCCTAATCCTGTTACCTCATCCGCTAAATCTGATTTGAAGAAAATAGCTGACGGAAACACACCAACACAGCTACACACTAGGACTCACTTCATCTACAGTATATTTGACTTTTGTCATCGACCACAAGTTGTGACTCAGAGCTGAACCATACAAGTGGCCACTGGTTGTTGCGTGACACACGGCGGAGAGTTTTTGTCTGAAGCTCTTCCCTATGTTTAGTCAGACGAGATCCTCGTACTGGAATGTGTAAGTGGTGACAGACTTGTATAGCGGCAGCGTCAGTGCGTATTCCCGGTGTGTGGGGTCACTTCCTCTCCGTTTGCCTCTGAATAACAATAATAGACACTACAGGGAAGGAATCCGTCTTGAAGATACAGATTTCTGTTGTGTAACTTACTAAATTATGAGCAGAAACAAACCACTTCCATGAAACAGCTTAATCGAGTGAAATTGAAACACAAAGCTCTGAACAGATAAGAAAACCCAATGAGCTTGTGATCACACCTCAGTAGTTTCCCAGCGGCTGTGGTTAGTGCAGCCTCCCATGCCCTCACACGGGCAGATGAAAGGAGATATTTAAAGCAACAGGCAGATGTTAAAGCGCTTCATCTACTTCGGATCTCATCACAAGCCTTACATCGATCCAACCATTGTAAGGGCGTCCATAAAGTTGATTCACGGAGCTGTAATTAAAGGATTTAACCACTGGCGTTACAAATGGTGGAATTAAAGTGATATTTATATGAGGCCATTTCAGAACACAAGCTGTTTAAGTAAACAACGCCAACAGCATCCTGGGTTTATGATCCTACACTTAAAGGCGAGTATGGATATAGAAACATAACGTAACGATGAAGAAAAGCGCAAACTACAGCAGCTTCACACAGACGCCTCAAGAAAATCTGCCTCGTCAAGTAAGCACCCCCTCCCCCCTTTGTGCCGGTCATGTACGAGGAAGCAGACAGGAAGTAGCTGCCGCAGGAAGTCCAGGCATGGAGAAGACCGTTCCCCTGGCGACTAGGATCACAGCCCGGCACACATTTGCTTGGATTCAACCGTCCTTGCTTGCTTGCTGCGCACGCACCCATACGCGCAACTCTTCCTAAAATTTCCGTCTAACTTTCATCCGACGGGAAAGTTCCAGCATCTGAGCATCAGCGACTGAAGCCATTGCTCATCGGTCCAAAATAGACCAAACCAGGCTCTGAGGACCAGCTATGAATTGGGCTACAGTTCTTGGCTGTACTGGAAGATGAAACTGTGTCATCAGTGGGGCAGGGAAAGTCGAGGCGGCAGCAGTGTGCTACCAGCCACAGGCCTGGTTCTCTCATGTTGCTGGTCTATATGTTGTATTTCTGTTCACCGCCTCCATAAAAAGCTGTCGTGTGCAGCTCTGTTCAGTGGGTGTGACACAGGATTTTTTTGACTCATCTCTTCCTGAGTTTGTCTGTTGTTTGAGTGAGACTCTGTACTGCACACGGAGGAACAGCTGTTACAAACATTCATTAGGAGCTGGAGTAAACCTCCGGCCTCAGTGGAGGAGTCTTTGTGAGGCCAGGCTGCCAGAGCTGCTTCCAGGCCAAACTGAGGACAGGAGACAGGCCAGAGGTTGGACAGCGATGCCCAGAGAAAGATCTGCATTTTGGCCCATCAGCTGATTAACAAGATGACGGCGTGTGAACTCAAACGCTCACTGAAGTCACATGTTAATGACAAATTCCTAAATGTTATAGAAATGTCCTTATGTTTACCTGAAACGTTGTCTCATGCAGTTTGAAAATAGGTTGGATATGGATCGGTTTGTTTCAAATGAAGACATATCACATTACAAACAGAAGATGACACGTCTACTTCAGGAAACACTGAGCTCAAGTTATTGGATCAATCTATCCATTAAACAGTAAAGGCTGACAGTGAAGACCAGTCAGCGAGGGAGAGTTAAATAATAGTTTGACCTCACTCAACAAAGGCAACAGGTTAAAGCAATAACCCTGAGACCTATTGAATCATCCCAATATCAGAAGGACACAAACACATCAGCATAAATGATATTTAAGATGAAGGCTAATGTGAGACAAAAGTCATTCTACCAGCTTTTATTCTTCCATGTATGTTCATACCATCAAATATGAATCACTTGGGTTTTCTCTTACTAATATCAGTAGGTTGCTGCTCTAAACTATGTTAATTAGTTTAGTCGATGACAGAGTCCAGGTTATTTACGCGCTGGATAACACAACACAGGCCGCATTATTACACTGCGTTTGATGACTATCTCAGCAGTGTTTTCCACTAATCAAATCCAGGAACGAATACGACCGGACAGGCGCCACCTACCCGAGCCGAAAGCCTTGGCCACCAGCCACGTCAGGCTACATGAGATCTTGGCCCTGGTGAAGTCGTAGTGATCGAAGCTCTTGATGGCAGGGACGATGAAGGTCCGTCTCATCCCTCTGTCGTCTGCCGCATCTCCCATCGTTTCTCCGTCAGGATCCCGCTACACTGCAGCTGGAGGCTCAGTCAGCCAGAGGAATTCCTCCTGACTGCGGATGACATCCCGTCCAGAGGAATTCAATGCAGCAAAATTTCCCCCGTCTCTTCACAAAATGGGGAAAAAACTTTGAGCGCGGCCTGACTCGCTCCGAAGGGCGCTCCCCGCTCAGATGGGCACCATCCTCACTTTACGTCCCTCTGTTTCACCAATGTCCTCAAATCCCGACGGCACAGCGCAGTTTAGAAGCAGGATTTCTGAAGATTTCCTCCATTCCCTGATATTTTTATCCTCAGGCTGCCCTGCGTAACGGAGCAGCCGTGCGGCACAGGAGGTCGGCTACAGTCCGCCGCCACAGACCAGTATCGCACTTGGCTTCAAAAAGCTATTTGTGTCCATGTTGGTCTTCTTTTTCTTTTCCTAACTGTTTCCTCCCTCTCTCTGTCTCCTCTGCGCTTTTCCTGCCGCACTGTTAGGAGGCTAGGGCGCACTGCGCATGCGCGCTCCACCCACCCAGGCTATTCAATCCTGACAGGAGTCACACGGTAGAAAAATAATACAACACAAACCCAGGTGAAGTTCAAAGGCAGGATGATTTACAGCTTACACCTAGATGTTGTTTCCATGGAGCGACTGAGGAAGAAATGATCATAACAATAATAACTATTAACTGAGATTAATAATTGATGTAAGAAGCTAAAATGAACAGTAGATGTAAGACGTGTGTGTAGGTCTGAATTTAGATAAATAAGTGCTTTAGGTTATAATATGCAAATTATTCTGTTGAGTCTAAAGACTCACATTTCATTAGGAGAACATTTGCTTCTAATGTCTTGATATTATTGATTGAAGCAGTGCATTAATAAGTTTTAAGCATTGTTCATACACTTGTCCTTTTTTCACCCAATAGCTCTACAAACTATTGAGTAGAAATGTTTTTGCATGTATTTAGCCGTACAAAACCGACCATCTCACGTTTATGTTTTAACACCACCCAACTTTCAACTATCTGACTATTTCTGACCTTTATTATGTTGCATCCACCAAACAAGAAGAATGTCCTCGTAGTAGAAAACAACTATCGCAGAATATAGTCTGAACACAGGACGCTTTGCCCTAATGACAGCAGGGTAATTGGTGGGTACATTCTGATTAATCCATCTATTATATTATCAAATAGAGGCGTTGGAGTTAATCTCAGCTATGATTGGCTGAGAGGTCAACATATGCAGACAGGCAACAATACACACACTCATTTTTACACCATACAAATATTTAGAGTCTCCAGTCAGCTGCATGTTGGACTGTGTAACAAAAAGTCACACCAATCGCAGTTTTCAGCACACAGTGATGTTATCGGTACCTACATGACACGAGAAGTATCATTTACAAAATACATTTAAGTGCCAGAAAATATTTTCCAGTCTCTGTTGCTTCAGCCTTTGCATGAGGAGCATGTAGCAGCGTCGCTCCCTAGTGTCTGCAGTCGGTTCACACAGCACAAGACGTGACAGGGCATCCGTGTGGGCTTGGTCAGTAGGTGGCAGTCCTCTGCTAAGTATTCCTCCAGAAATACTCCCCCTCGCCTTTACATGGTCTCTTCAAATGCATTCAATGTGGTTTATCTGCTGATTTAACTGTTCAACACAACGATTCACATCAAATTACTTGCAGTCAATTTTCTCCTGTGGTGTTTGCAGCTGTGATATTTTAGTGTTCATGAAACTATTTTTAAATGTTATTTCTACAGCTAAGCTGATTCAGAAAATGAATCTTCCTGCTCTTGGTCTTTGTCAACTTCATCATCTTTGTCCACACCTCCACCAGAATCCACAGTCATCTGAGAATCGTTACCAATCATAATATACTGAGCATTTTCAATGTGAATATTCGGTGGCAGCTGCCGCGAACTGGCCTGGCCGTCACTGCGCTGCTCGCTGCCAAACACAAGAAGATCTTTTCGCCTCATGTTCTCTTTTTCCAAAAGATCTGTTATTTTACACTCTTGCATCAACTGCTTCTGGAACTGGTTTAGCTGCTTTAGAATGTCCTGTCTCTCCAGCTGACGTTTCACTCTTTGCTCCTCAGTCCAGATTTTTTTAAGTCTGTTGATATTTACAGGAGACATGGCCTTTTTTATTTTTCTCTCTAACGTGCCGTCCTCTCTCAATGCATTTATTGTCGCCAGAACCAGGGGCATGCTCTCCCTGGGCAGGCAGTTGTTCTTTGGCAGCAGAGGGATGACAGTGTTGTACTTATGTTCTTTGTTGATGGAGTTGATCAGCGCAGAGTCGGTCTTCAGCTCCAGCAGGCGAGTGTTGAAGTTGCGGGTAAGTAGCAGCAAAGTAAAGGCTGAGTTGTTGATGGCGTCCTCCACACACTTCAGGGTGCTCCTTCCGGGGATGGCGAAGTCTTCAGAGAATACTGCACCTTTGCTACCAAGTGCCGCTTCCATTCTGACCTTTATGTTCTCTGCCATGTCCACGTCCTTTGGTGCATTCAGGATAACAAATGCATAAAATATGGCCTCTTCCTCCTCTTCTACACTCGCACTTGCCTGCATTTCATGTGGAAGAGGCGTGTTTGACAAAGAGGGCATTGAAACCTTTATCCCAATGCTTGGTTTGGTGTTTTGTTTTGGGGTTGTGAGACTCAGCTTCGTGCCCGGTTTGGCAGGTGCTGCATGTAGCATTGAGGTTTCCTTTGCTTTAAATTGAGCAGGTTCACCAAACGGCTGTTTTGCTATTTCTGCCTCATACTCATCCTGATGGCCGTTGGGGGTGTTCACTTTGGATTTATCCGATATATCTGAAATTCCTTGGTCCCCTTTGTATGAGACCGTTGGAGGCATGCTTATCTCTAGATGACTAGGGTATGAGACCTCTATGGAGCCGGCCTGCAGAGGGCTTGGAAGGCTGTAAGGCCTTTCTGACTGATCCAGACTAACTTCTAAAGTTATGTTTCCTCCATTCAGGCTTCTGTGAGAATCATGGTACGGCTGTGATTTTAAGTCTTTCATGGACATCGACTCTGCAACTTGAGGCCCACAGACGACTTTAGCTTCCTCAAAGAGGCGACTGAAATCCAGATCCTCATTGCTGCTCGTCTTCTGGCTGTTAGCAGAAAGGGCTCTCCGATATGCCAGATTTGTCAGATGTGCATCACAGAGCCTCTGCTCAGACAACACTTTAAAGATTCGGGCCAGCGTTGTCGGAGTTTCCCCTATAAACTCTTCAAAACGACCACAGTGATCTCCAAAATCTTCTAAATTACCTCCACTCTGTAATTTTTCTGAAAGATGTTCAGCAATGCGGTTGTCCCTCAGCTCCTGGATTTTGTTCAGGGCCTCAGCCTCTCTCCGGAGAATCACCAGACACAAGATGTGTATGATGTTATCTTCAGGTGACTCACCCAGCTGCACGGTCAGACTCTGCAGTCTCTCCGGCGGTGCTTTAACTAATATGTCAAAGACGACACTGAGCCCCGTCCCCTGATTTTCTTTTTCCTGGTGACTCATTCTCAGTTTTATTTGTGACTCGACTCCCAGCCTTTGTCAGAAACTAATAATGATTTTCCAAGATGACTTTCTTCATTTCCTCAAAAACTTCCTGGGATATCCTATCGTTAAAGAGATAAAACACAGTCAAATATTGTATCAATAATGAAATGTTCTGTCCAATCGCAAAGTTACGAATGAGCTTTGAGTCGATCGGGTACTACCACATTTAAAACGTGATAATTACTCACTGGCATGCAGTGCCAGCGGCCATGACAGGGAATAAGGAAGTCACTTTCCACTTCTGTTCAACCTATGTAAAAGTATTTCCTCCTAACAAACTCAGATCATGGATGCAAAACCACTACATGTGCAAAAACTTGTCAGAACTTTGGAGTCAAGTTGATCAGTAATCGTACCTGTGGCAGGCGTCGGCCTCTGACTTCCAGTACTTTGGACGCTGATGATGTCACAAGCTGCGTGTGTGTACGGGACCTCAAGAGGGACAAAAGTGAAAACCAGGAAGAAGATTTACAGAGAAAACAAATCATAGTTTCACACAAACTGAAATAAGCGGCATTGTTGTTAGAAAATGCTATTACCTCCATAACGTGAACACAATATATGAATATTTACTTATACTCATATTTCCCAACTTTGCAAATCTGCCCGAATAAAAGCCAGGATCACGTCTTTAGCTCCTTTTACACAATAGGCACAGAAGAGAGAAGAATTCTGGCTTTTCTCCCGGTCTGCTGAAAGGCAAGTGTATTTTTATCCGCAGAGGAAACCTCCAACCCTGTATTTACCAGGGGTGGGGTCACACCAGGCAGAGTGCAAACCAACCTTAAATCTCTCAATCCAGAGCAGACAGAGGGTGTCTCTGTTCTTACTGCCGAGCGCAGTGCGATATGGATACTGTGCGGCCACTTCTGAAAGATTACAGTAACTCTATAGGAAGTGTGGTTTCCATGCCTTCCATAAACATGTCTAATATGAGACTGGTACGTATGTCGCTGCACAGAGTGAAGTATCACCATTCAGCTGAGCCATAGCACATGCCAGCGAGACCTCAGCTCTGTTGTTTATAGCCCCAACTACAGTGCAGGCCATCAATATGCCAAGCCAACTAAAGGACGGTGCACAATTTATTAAAGGGCAGATTTGTATTTTAGTCTGCCGCTCTCTCAAAATACGACAGTAACACTGTAGCTGCATTTTTGGATGTTCTGTCTCCTCTTTTACACTGTACCATATGTAAACCATGCAAATAAAGCTGTGCTGAACGGTTGTAGGGCTTTTACCACATCTTCTGTCACTGCTCTGTGACATTCATTAATCCTGCCCTGACATTTTTCCTTTTGCTCTGAGGGAAAGCGGTGTCTGCTTACTGGAGGCTGTATTTAAACCATGCAAGTAAACCAACCTCGACTGAATCCTATACATTTTTATTTTAAACCATTTATTGTTGGTAAACTGTTGCATGAACAACATACTTAATGTTGCCTGGCAGTAGTCTGAGCACCTAAAATAAAAATGTTTACTTAAGACCTGAAGACTGAAGATTAGGGTTAAATGATCATTTAGACAAAATATATATATTTCAGCGGGATTTTCCAGCCTAGTTTTTTTCCTTACAGTCCTAAACTAAGCGTTGTATGAATACTCATCATGGGGGCACATTTTTGCCACAAACATTAAAGCACATGCATGCAACACACACACACATCCACACAGCCTGGGGATCATCCGCAGTCACTTACATAACATACTGCCAAACGTCCAGCTTTATTGAGGTCACTTCGTTTAATGAGAGACGCTCTCTCCCAGCAGCTGTGTGAGTCAGCCTGGCGGTAAATTTGCCTTCACCTTTAGGCAAAACGTATAGCAGGAGGCTTGTCAGTTCTGCAGACCGTGGCAGTGCACGCTCCAGAAATGGCGCTTGCATTTCTGACCTCCGCTTGTCTTTGGCTGAAATACTAGGTTTTTGTTTTTACTATAAACAAAAATGTGCAGATGCGTATATTCATGTGTGTGCGTTCATGTGTACGTGGTTCCTGGCCGTGGGAGAGAGCCTGGAGGGAGACACAGAAGGGTCACATATAAGAGGCTTTAGGGCAGACAAGTGAAAAGGAGGCCCTTTCTTGGACAGAGACTATGGATTAGGATGAAAGACATACGAGTGGGGGATGCCCTCTCTTTTTTATCTGCCTCACCCACTTGCTGCATCGATGTGTGTCGTTTCATTTTAAAATGAGCAAGAAGGAGACACAAAGAAAGACACGCAGATAAACGCAGTAGGATAAGCGTGATGCCAGCTAGATAAGATTGCGAGATAGGGGCAGCGCACAAGATGAATTGAGACCCTGAAAGATCGATAGCCTCTTTAGAATTCAGTTTGTGAGAGGCCGAAAGAGGCCACGCAACGCACTGCCCTTTTCCCAGCCACTTGATTTGTCACACATGCTAAGAGAATTTAACACACTCCCTCCTGGCAAGCAAATATATGCTCCACACACATGTACATGTGAAGACATACAGAGATATGAGGCCATGCACTGCCTCCTTCAGTGGCACATCCCCACCCGCAGTTCCAAGCACTACATTAAATACCTGCACGACAAACAAAGTTTTGCATTTTTCTGCCTTGGCCACAGTTTTAATGTGAAAGCACGAAGCAGCATATATATTTAATCCCTTATGCAACAGTGCATTTTGTTCAGATTAAACGGAGGTCACGCGTGTATGGCTGCAGCTCTAGGGAGCCAACATACATTCAGGCAAACTCCATGCGTGTTCTATGCATCACAGCAAAAATAACCCCGGCTATCACACACACTGCTGAGGCTAGTTTATGTTGTTGACACAATGGGCCAACAGATCTAAGTTAATGTGACAGTTAACTAGCATTAATTCAGGAGCAAAGGTAAATGAAGCGGGCCTGCAGACACGACAAGGGAGAGCAGTGGGGATGGGAAGATGTGTGTATGGCACCACGCTGGACCATGCTTGGGTGAGCATGTAGGCCATGCCAACAACAATGCATAATACAGCCTCTGGTGATGGGGGATGGATACACACACACACATGCCCGCCTCACCTCGCATACACACATATACGCTCACATAAACACACACAAACTTGCATGCATGCACAGACATTGACGGTGATGGGGCGCGGAGCAGTTTATGCTCATATCAAGAGAAAGTCTTTGATCAGCGTGACAGGAAGGGCACTCGCCCCAAAGGAATTAGCTAACTCCTGCCCTGCAAAAGCGCATCCACAATAAATCAGGCATGTTTGCATTTGCAACAGAGGGGAGAGAGAATGTCTGATATTTAGCTTCATTAATATGCTAAATGCATGAATATGATTTGTTCCAGTTCAGTGTGCAGAGTAGCATGTCCAAGAGTGGCATGATAACCATAAGGAGTAGAAATAGCGCCGAAATTCAGGTTGCTTGTATAATCCGCTCAGTTTAATAGGTTGTTAATCTGTGTGAGCAATGTATGTAAGACTTCTAATTTAAAAAAACTGCTTTTTCCTCTATAAACACACTATAAAACAAACCTCTGTTCTGTTGCTTGACATATGTGTTGAATTTTGGATCAACTGTGGCCAACCAGAAGCTGATTTTAGTCCACCTCGTCATACGACTGTAGACGGGGGGAGAAGGGAAGTGGAAAACAACAGCACAGAGCAGGAGGAATTAAAACCCACAACAGAACTAAGAGAATAAATGGACCCAATCTGGCTGCACTTGGCATTAGAATGGCTGCCCATCCAAGAGTCCATGGCCAATCCCCTGTCACTTTTGTTCGCCTCCAAACCCTGCGGATGCTCCGCTTGTATAGCAGATGCACATAACCAAAGGATGTGAGGCATGAAAGCAATGGGAAATTCATTACATATTCCTACCCCCCTCCGTTCACGATAATCACCACAATTAGCAGACATCTGCAGTGACTCCAAAGCTGCGAGTGTATTCAGGCAATCAGAGCAGCTTCACCGACAGCACTGACTGCAGCCCCCTCTGTGATGGGCCTCATTCTGAGGGGAAGCATTCCATTAGAAACTCAGTGATTAATTGAGATGGAGAATTTGCTGCTGGCATCGGGCAGGAATGAAACCCAACGGGAGGCGGCCATGATGGCAGAGCGGTACGTGGGATTGGTGGAGGTGCGCCAGAGTTGGTGGGAGAGTGTGCCACGCTGCTGATGCTGGGAGATAAGGCCCTCGCACTGTGATTAGCAATTAACTGTACGAGAGCAGGTGACCAGATCGCCGTATCAAGACACAGGTGACTGGCGACTTTTCACAAATGACCCGAAAGACTAACAGCACAAGACCATGTGTTGTGTTGTGTTTTTGTTAATTTGTGACTTTTTCCTATAATATCTAAGTTCCTTCAAAATGTTTCAAAGTGGATGTCAGAAGTGTTGAGTAGCCTACTGTACGTGCTCCATCTGTAGAGGATGACAGCATGCTAGACAGCTCATTACAGAAGCAGTTGGAGATGTCACTCTTACTAGGCACAGTATGGTACAGCCATGGTTTTAAGCCTCAGCTTAATACGTTGTCATGGAAATCAACAGCATCACATCGGACACTTTCCATTTGAGCTGAGTCCAGGGCTGGTTTTAGTCTGAACCACACACACATATGATCATAAAACTAAATGGGCACATCAGTCTGGCTTACAACACTGCATATGGGCCTTATACTTGAAGAAGCAACTCTTCATGAACTAATCAGGCAGCGTAGAGTAAAAACACCGTCTGATGGTGAAGTTTGACAAGATCACGTGAAGCAAAGCGGTAGAAGCATTTAATGGAAGTTATGACAGCTTTGTAGCTGATAAACCTGACAATGCTTTACGTACCCAAGACAACTTTGAGGTTAAAAACATTGTTCTGCTAACGCTGTGTTAAAACTTCCCAGCGTAGCTACGGTAAATGTAGAGAACTGTTAGCAAGACTTGTGACTTGCCTGAGAACCAAAACAAATTAAATATGCTGTTACATTTATGAGATCCCTGCTACTCGCATTCTGTTTCTACTTATGCTCTGATCAGTATCTGATGCACTGAAGTGTAAGTTTGTACATGAGATGAGTTCACGTTAACTAAGATGCTGTTAAATTGTGTGATCAACCCAAGTAAGTACTAGTTATATGACTCCCTATGTTTAGACACATTCCCACAGAGTATCTTATCGTAATGGAGGGGCGTCTTTAAGCGCATTGGAAATGTTTGACCCTTCAATTAAAAGGAAAGCATGAATTACAGCGCATATGGATTTATCAAATTTTCACATGGTAGCGGTGACACAAGCGCTCGCACGGTTAGATTTGTGAAAGAGCTGTGATTGAAGCTGCAGCTAAATTAAGAGGAAAGAGAGATTAGAAGCTTAAAGGAAATCAAGCCAAGGCTGTTGCTCTCATTTGGATGTTTGAAATTAGCCTGAATACCGAATAAATCTAGGTGCTATACGTCTGAGAGCGTCATTCCCACCAGTTATGCAAATTAGCCTTCAAATTCACACAATAATGAGATGATGTGCTGCTTTGTTCAGATTTGAGTGTGCTATTTTATCGGTTTAAAGGGGAGACAAGAGCGGAGCGACTTCCAAAAAAGAGCTAATTTGTGGTCGATGGCCTCTTGGCTGTCGTAAAATTGTAGAGTCACAATGAAATGGGTGTGATCCTCCACTTGGTGCTTCCTTCCTTCCAGTCCAAGGGTCTGGGCCTAATAAAAGCCTGTGTGGTGCATCACAGACAGACCGACCTCCTTTCTGCTATGTGGAGAAATGTGTTCAATCACCATGACTACCAATGAGAGAAAAGCCCCCACTGTGGTTATTAGAATTTCTCTGCTCACCATCACACTCCCAGTCTGTGTTATGGTATTATGGCTGCGGGTCTGTGTTCGAGGAGGCTCGGAGGACTGAATGTATAGAAAGGTAGTACATTTTTCAAGTGGAAGCATTATCCCTAAAAAATGGACCACCCCGGACTCCGGTGCCTCCCGACCGTAGCGCCGATGTGCAAAGGGGAACATGAGAAAGCTTTGAGCAGTATTGATTCAGCCGGGGACTCTCAGAGCGAGTACCAGAGGATCTGTAGAGAGAATTATCCATGCACCATTTCCTCCCCTACTCCTGTGTGGAAAATTCTGCAGTTCCAGCTTTCTGGTAGCCTACATACAAGAGAAATACACACGCTCGGGAAGCAATACACACTCTTACACAGGCACACACACACACTCTGAATGTGCAAAAAGATGTTTGCCTGATTAATTTTATTGCTGTATCCTAAAATGTTTGTGGGTTAAGAATATTTCATTTTAGTTTTTTGTCAAAATAATGCTCAAGACACACACACGCACGATTATTGTATATACACACTGTGGCAAGTAGTTCAATATAATACAGACGCTACAGAAGCTGTTAGAAAAGTAACAATTATATTATTGAGGTCATTTTATTTATTTAATTATTGAGGGTGCGTTTTATTTCAATGCATTACTGCAAATTACAATTTTGTTCTAATGTAATGTAACAGTTTGCCGTGATGACAGCTTTGCACAGCTTGAGGTCGTCACTTTGAATCATTTGCCAACTGCTGTATCTTGAAGGACTTCCCAGATGTTTGAGTACATGTTCGCTACTTATCCCGCTCTGGTCCAGCTCATCCTAAACCACCTCGACTGGGTTCAGGTCAGGTGATTGCAGAGGTCAGGTCATCGGAGGCAGCACTCCATCACTTTCCTTCTTGGCCAAGTAGCACTTACATAACCTAGAGGTGTGTTTGGCCTCCTTGTCCTGTTGGAAAACAAATGATGGTCCCACAAAGTGCAATCCGGGAATAAACATCGCTGCTGAATGCTGCAACCACATTGGTTGGTGTGTTCTTCACCAACAGCCACCAGCAAAGTATCCCCACATCACAACTCCTTCACTGTGCGTTACATTGGAAACGGTCACTTTCTGGACTCACCAGAGCAGAAGACAGTTTTCAGGCTGATTGACCTTCATTTCCTGAAGTCGTGATAGATTGTCTTGTGTTGTCTTTGTGTTTTCTGTCATAATATCATATGTTTTAGTTGCAGTTAGTCACTTACCTACTAACTGTAGATAATGAGGATAACATAGAACATAAAAATAAAAATACAATACATATTGTTGGTTATCTAACATGTTTTAGTTGTTTGGATGATTCCACATGTATTCTCTCACCTTAAAAGAATCGGCGCAGGCACAGCTACCACAGGGCAGGTTCATCACAATTTATCTGATTAAAGTGTAGCGGGTTCACCAACGAAATGTGAATTTCTGATGCACGGGGCATTGTCTGCATATGCCGCTTTGCCCTGAGAATCCTCCTCCTCTCCCCACCCGGCTTCTCCTGAATAATACACGACGAGCCCCTCCCCCCGCTGCCCCGGCGTCCAATGGCAGACGCGCATGCTATCAAGCTATCTCCTCTGAGCCAATCCCGGTCCTCCCGGTGATCCCCGTTCACCGGATGCCCTCCCTTCTGCCGCTCGGAG
The DNA here is from genome assembly GCA_030770545.1 of Macropodus opercularis. Lineage (NCBI taxonomy): Eukaryota > Metazoa > Chordata > Actinopteri > Anabantiformes > Osphronemidae > Macropodus > Macropodus opercularis. The sequence goes on from CM061105.1 coordinate 8,290,148, forward strand.
ACGTAATCTGTGGATCAGCGAGGCAGGCGCTCAGTCGCTGCGAAGCCGCTCTTGGATGGAGAGTGAGAACGAGTCCGATCCGCCAGGACAGACGCCGCTGCCGTTTCACGAATAGGGGATTTGTAAGTATGACATCATGTGAAATACATGAAGTATAACCGACCAACGGGGAGGCTGTGTTTTGTTGAATTCAGTAAAACCTGTGGGGAGGAGGAAACGGGAGAATTAGTTTAATCATGTGCTTTTTGATACGCTCATTTATGTGGGGACACGCATCGATGTGAATCTCTGTGACATTGTGTGATGGCTCTGTTTGACGCTCGTGCGGCTTCGCGTCTCTACAATCAGCACGTGAACATGCCAGCGGGTAACAGCGCGTCTTTCGCCGCTTAATTTCACGATACAGTGCGTCTCCCGTATTGATATGAATCGTGGAAAACGCGACATCCACTCGGTTTATGCGACGTAGCGTTTTTATACGCACTTCAACTTTTATGAGGCTTTGTGAGACGCGTCGGTCGCGTACAGAAAACCTCAGTTTCGGTTTGTTTCGAAACTTTTAAAGATATCTTCAACAGGCCGTGTTGCCCGGAGGAATCTTAGTAGGAGCCTCCCCAAACATTTTAAGTTTGATTCATCTCCACTCACCAGACATCTCCTGCTCCTCCTGGGCCTGAAAGTGGGCGAACACTGATAGATGATGGCTATTATTTTTCAGCTGAACAATGCGCAGCGGCTTTGTGTGGACCATCTGTCATTGTATCGATATTACAGCGGCCCCTGCCCCAAAGAATCCGAGCGAGACACCTGAAGAGCAAGAAAACAGACACGGATCATTCAGAGCAGCCACCACCCGTCTCTCGCTAAGCAGTGACTCATGATGTGATTCGTTTGTGTGGATGGGTGCGTAACACACAGCCACGGCATCACACCGGTGCCACTAAATGTTTGGGTAAAGACGTGCTGGGCAGCACAGTTTTAGAAACTGGAATAGTGCAAGTGGACTCTGGGCATTCTGAATTCTCGGAAATAGTCATTGCGCATCTGACTTCCTCCCGGAATTTGGGCCTCCAGTATATGACAAAAGCAGCCAGACTGCCATTTTCAGGGTGGGCACTCTTGAGAGGATGCACGCTGATCAAATAAACACACTTGAGCATGAAAATTACGCAGTTTTGGGAAACAATGGGCACTCAAGGTGCTTGAATGCAGCTGGGTTTTTAGACTGACTTTAGAAACTGCCGGCTTGGTCTCCTGCGTGCTGTGCCAAGTGCTGATATGCCTTAAGGTTAATGAGCCAGTCTCCATAAATTCTTCTGCCATCTGGATATAGGAGGTCTAGACGCTTAGTGCAGCACTACATTTTCCTGGCTGTAGATTGCTCACAGTGTCCTTTAAATTAAAATAAATGCTTAGTTATTTGTATTTGACTTCTTGTACTTAATCTGACTGGGGGAAAAAAAAAACGGCTCCGTTATCTCAGCCCAGAGCTGCATAGTGGATGAGCAGCACTGATGGGCGCTGATGTGATCAGCTGTGATAGCCTCACTTCCATCTCCCTCATGGGCTGAGTTACATGTAATTCACTTTAGCTCTGCCCCTCATGAAGACGAAATGCAGCCGCCTCCTTCTCCTCGCAGCGAAGAGCAGCAAATGAGTGCACATCTGTTTAATTCAGTTTTGAGTAGCTCTCAGAGAGTTGTCGGGGCGGGATGAGTGAACCGAGCAAAGCCACTGTCTTCCTGCTGCTGTAATGTGGGCAAGGAGTCGGTTAGATGTTGGCTTGTGTTACCTCCTGTTAAAGCTATGATCATCATTCCTGCGTAGCTCATTATCATCAGACGTTCATCAGCTGCGTCCTTCGCTTACGCCGAGAAGCAACCTGCTATCGCGGCGGAGAGGCCCTCAGCCACACGATCCCCCCCTGAAGCTCCGTAGGTACACGGTATTTTCCTAACACACCATCACTTTGAGTTTAAACGACAAAGAACTGCTCGAGCAGCGTTGTGTTTGTTAGCCGGTGAAAATGTAATGTTGTTAACCTCAGGGAGTCCCATCACACTTCTCCCACCACTGTCACATGACTGCCTGCAGTTCTCTACCCGCTGCCATCAACGCGCGTATGAGGAGGAGGAAAAACGCTTCCACACTCACTCCCCTCCGATTCTTTTCAATCATTCAAACACAATATGCAAACTTCTTTAATTATTTCTGAGTCATCCGGAAGACATAAAAGGGTTGATTCCCAGTGGATGTTAAATTCTGTTCGCACAAGAAAAGTTTGAGCCAGTGCTCGTGTCAACCTCCAGGATCTAAAACAGAAAACCTTGTAGCAGTTGTTTGGCGGTTGCACCTTGTGTTTGCGCTTCACAGGTAAATGCAATCTGGAGTTCAGTGAGTTCACAGCAGCAGGAGCCTGCGTCCATATGTGTGTGTTTGTGCTTCTGTGTGTGGTGGCTGAGTTGGATAAATGGAAAGGTTAGGTAATGGAGACCCCTGGTCCCTACCCCAGGCTTTGTGACATACTGCCTATCTAGATGAGTGGCTGACCTCTGACCTCTTGTCTAGCCATGGGCTTAGGTCTGCTTGGGTCAAACCGGATGGCTTTCAAGAGGCCCTTGGTCCGTTTAGGAACACATGACATTTGAACTCTTTCCACTTCAGGACCAGAAGCGTTCTTTTGCTTAAATAGGAAACTCTCACAGCTTGTGTGTGTGTGTGTGTGTGTGTGTGTGTGTTGCAGCTAGCATCATGGATTGGAAAACCGTGATTAAAAGGTGAGGGAATATATTCAAGTCAAAATGTCTGCTTCCTAAATCATTTCTTTTTAACCCTCCTCCTATCTCTGAAATGACTAATGACAGATTTTCCAATGAGCCGTCAGAGATTCAGGTCACTCTCAGCTCGTATATAAGGATGGGCCAGCTGCTGTGTGGCTGCTTTAATCACGCGCTATAGTAGCTGTAAGACAAAAAAAAACGGTGCGTTACTTGTCACAGCTGAGAGAAACAGCCTGTCTCAATTCTGTCACAACATGCTCTCCATTGTATCACTGTGCAAGAAACGCCCCATGGAAATTTTGGAATCTTTCCCATTGTTCCTAAAGGAAAGGGGGGCTTTCATATGGAAGTGGGGAACGCCAGGAAATGACAGGCATTCTTTGTGGACTATTTGAAAATAAACTTGTGGGTCCTCGCTTCCCTCTCGACAGCTAAGCAAAAACTAGAAATAAGAAGAGAGGATTATGGTCTTAACAATCCCTCAATGGTATTTTCACTTTCTTATTTTTCCTGCTGCAATTTGTCCCGAAAGTATATTTTCGTATTCAGCGTACTGGAGACATGCCATCAGAGTTTCAGCTTAAGAGCTTTTGTTGAGGGCTTTTAGCTCTTTTCTCTCCAGTTTCTTGAATAGATGCCTTCTTATTTCCTCCTTATTTGTCCTTATTTTGCCTTATCGTTCCCTCTGGCGTTAAACACAACCCACCCTGCTTGAGTTGTGCTTTGTGAGGTGTGACAGTGAGGTCTGGCTGCCGAGGCAGGCTGTACGGTCTGGAACGTAAAGCTTTACATTCAGCCGGCTGCGGTCGGGTTTGGGGAGGACTTAAACTTACTTCACCCCTATACAGTCAGTTGAACACAGGAACTTCCTTCATTCTGCTGAGCTGGCATGAACGTCTTGAATTTGTGGGGGAGAAAAAAAAAGAAAAAGAGCTGCCTTAACCTCAGAGTCCTTAATTGCACACACGCAGTTGCTACTTTAATAAGGAAAAAGAGGAGCAACAACAGAAAGCTAATAGAAAAGCAAAACCAGCTGCTCAAAGTTCAGGTTTCTAAATCCATATGTAACATTTTCCTTTGATGTTAAGAAGTTTGAGAACCTTTTTAAAGGCATTTTCTTACCAGGTGTTCAGAGTTTTGTACAATTCCTCATTCCTTTATAGATCTGATTATGGGTTTTATTTAATGAGCTCTTCTCTCTTAGCTGCAGTCTGAGCTTTCATAGCTCACATTAACACCGTATCCCCCTTCCTCGCTTTCTGTTTCTCTTCCTCCTCTTGTTGCTTTTCCCACCAGGCCATTGGTAGTTCCCAGGTATTTGACCAGTGCAGCGTAGCCGGGAAGCCGGCTGTTCTGACCACTGTGAGACAAAGGCAGCGTGCCTCAAGGAGAGGGATGAAAGGAAACAGGGCTGTGCAGCCACTCCTTTTTACAATGGGAAACCTCCTTAGTGAGGTTGTAGAGCAAATAACCACCTTCTCTCTTCCTTTTTCAAACAAGCACCAAGACTGTGAGAGTGTGTCTTGTCTTTTTTCTGTGTGGATGCGTATGGACGTGCGTTTGCGTGTGCACACAAAGAAGAAAAGGTGTCACATGCAGAATGTTTTTAGGCTTTCTCTTCTCTACATCTGTTTAGTCTGAGCTGACAGATGGCGCCTCTGTTGTTAAAGATGTTTCCTGTATTAAGGTTTGTTTTTGTTGTGGCGTAAACTGTAAAATGAGGCTTGAAAACTGAGGGGGCGAGGCATTAAAGATTTACGGATGCGGTGATGCTGGAGTAGTCTAGTTTTATTTATGAAATAGTAAATCAGGTTTTGGGGGGTTAACGATAAGAAAATTGTGAATAAAATTATTCACAATAAAGAAATAAAACATTTAATTTGAAAAATATCTAAGCAGAGGTAAAATGTTAAGTAAACGTGAAGAAAAGTAGTAAATTAAAAGCAGTGCAATGTACTTAAACTTTATAATCACAATAATTTTCTAGAAAATAATGCACGACATTTCATTTGATCAGTCTGTGTTTTTGCTGGACAAATGTAACGTACATCAGAAATCGACCACGCTTTCCACATCTAGTTTTTATAAGGAAGCTTAGTTCACCTTGTTATTCAGCGACACATTCAAATGCTGACAGTTACACATTTTAATTACATGTGCACAGTTAAATTACACACAACTCGTTTACACGCTAAGCTCGGTGCTCAGTCGTGTGCAGTCAGGGGGAGGGAGCGGAAGCCACAGCAGGCTTTTATGGCTCCAGCTCCAGAGACAACCTGTTCTTAGGCACCTCTCTTCTGGCACCTTTTTATGACATCATAAATTCCTCCATTTCCTCTGAGCAGCCCTAGGTGGGTATACAGGACATACCTGGCCCGTAATTGTCTGTCTAGCCCTCTCATCTTCTCCTTCTACTGTGGGTGACTTCCTCCAGAGCCGGTGCGAGGATACAGTTTTCTTAGAACCACACCGTCAGCTTGTTTGCGGCGTGGAAGAGCAAAGGAGGTTGTCCTGGATTGTTTTTTGTTTCTTTGCATATGTGGTTGTTGGGCAGTGAGGAGCACCCGCCTGGCGCCCAGGTTTGTGGCCCCTTCCGTGTGTGCATGTGCTCTCCAGAGCATCAACAACAGCCCTTTACAAGACCTGTTAATACCTTTTGTTTGTTGAAGTCTGAGGATGAAGAGCAGAAACTAAAGGATTAGGGGAAGAAAGACGAGGTTTTGAAGGGCGAAAGGAGAAACCCTCAGGAACATTCAACGTTCACATTCATCCGGTGCTCGGCTGGCGCTCATCACAGGGGCTGGAACAATACACGCACCAGCACGACAACATTCCACTGGGTTAAAAAGGTCAGGGGTCACGCAACGACCCCACCCTGCCAATCAGTCCCAAGGCACTGGGTTGGTGCCTTTGTTTTTGGTTTATGTCTTTGCACTTGTTGAACAGACTCTGCACCTTGTGTTACAATGTGCCCTTTGGTCTTTAATGGACTAGAGTCACTCAGAGTATTTCTGCCATTTCATTAGAACGTACAATAAACATATAACAATAAATTAGCGAGAAGCTACACATTAAGCAAGATCGTTATTCCAGGTTTGCCAAAACATCACAGGTAGATGTTTGGCATGTTCTGTATATAGAATATATAGATATGGTATATAGAAGAAAAAAACTTATTATAAAAACTTATATTTTGTTAGTCCCAATGGTTTAGTTTAGACCAGTAAGGGCTTAGCAGTTGTCTTCCTGTGTAGACACTATGGAATTGTTTTCTTTGTGTGTGTGTGAAGGCTGTCATTAAAGAGGAGCTTCTGCATGTGTAGCCTGTCGGGCGCCTATCGGGACTCTGCAGGTCTGCTAGTCATTATGTGCGAATGTACTGTAAAGCATGAAGTGGACACGCAGCTACAGAAAGTCTCGCCCACGGCCGCGTCAGACCACCCCAGAGACAGACCTCTGGCCCGAGCCTCGGGGGGAAGCGCGTTGTGGGATTTCCGGCGGATGTGCTGGACATTAATCATCGGCTGATTGGGAAGGTTTCTGGGGAAAAGTGGATTCATTTCAGTTGATATCGCCCCAAACGTTGGCGTTTTTACTGTTGTTACTGTTGTTTATATCTGTTTTTGTCTTCTAGGTGTCTGTGCCTCTCGTTGCTGGCTGCATGAAGATCATTTCCACCAGGTACGCTGCACACATCATTAAAACGTCTCCATTAAATCCCTAATTTCTCTATTACCGTATACCCACCATGTGTCAGATTCCTTTGTCCTCGCTCTCGGCGGAGAAGCGTCACAGAAAGATGACTATAAACCTCCTCCATTTTATCCTGCACACTAAATCGGCTTACAGTTGAAGAAGGAGACATCGCTCTCTATTAGTCTGCGAGTAGAAGCGAAAACCTATCAGGCTGCAGCTGTGGAGGAGCTCCAAAGATGGGGGCGTTTATTGTCAGGAACAAATAGAGCCTTTTTATTTTGTCTAGCAGCTGACGCCTCTCCCCACCCACTCCTCCAAAACGGCTTTTGTCAGTAACGTAGAGTGGCCCGCGTGAGGAAGAGCAAGGCACTGTGTGAGTTTAGAAACTTTTCAGAAGGGGGGAAAAAAACATAAAAAATATGTGAAGGGTTTGTGAGCGATGGGCTCAGGGTGGAACGGCCCGGCTGTTTGCCATATGGTGTAATTATCTGCCATTTCAAACGATTATCTCCCTCCATCAATATAGTGTTTAAATGTGTATTTATGTGTGTGAGTGTTGGTTGGGATCCTTGTTGCAGCGTTGAAACTCTGTGGCCCTCAGCTTGGCCCCCCATTTAAGCTGGGTTAGCTATGATCTCCCCCTTTCTAACCTCAATCCCTGCCCCCTCTACACAGACAGACACACACACACACACACAGAAGCGCTGAGTCTCTCAGCATAAAAGAAATATTCAGCTGTAGAGTGGGGGTCCCTGAGAGGGCGCAACATTAAACTGGGGGGGATTAAGTAGAAATGGCTGGCTGACATTGGGGTTGCCATGGCAAAGCCCCCTTTTCTCCTCTCCCTCGACCCTCTGCCTATTTTTAATTTTAGGTCTCATTGTGGGGTGATGTGTAAGTGTGTGTGGACGTGTGAGACTGTGATGGAGTAGGGAGGGTGTAATATGGCTTATGGATTTAGTGTTTTATCTGTAGCTGCTCCTCTCACCCTGAGAGAAAAGACTTCAAGTTCACATGCTGCAGCATGGAAAAAAGCGAACAGAGCGACATTTAAAAAGCCCTAAATGACTTTTTTTTTTATTTTATTATGCTGGCAGTCCATAGGGTTTTATAGGCACTGTAAATATGTTACTACGTTATTGGGCATCATTTGACTGCCCACTGGCACATTTTTCTCTTTCTATGAGCGGACAAATGAATACAAGCATGTTTGCATATTCATAAAGGAGAGAATGCCGAACGAAAACGCAGAGGCAATGATTCAAGGAGGCAACCTACTCACGAGACAAAAACCAGATTGTCTTTTATGTGACTTCCTGAATTATGGCTGCAATAATGTGATGTATTACTCATCCACTGTAGCCGCTATGTTATCATGCTAGCCTGACGTCGGCCCTCCCAGCCCCGGCAGACTAATGGATTCAGGTCTGCCTTGCTTGATGACATCAGCACCCTAAGCCGATGAAACAAGGCAATGAATGGCCATAGATCAGCATTTACCAATCTGACGTCAGCCCTGGGTCTGGGTAGCAGCGCAGTGACACTGTCTCTAGTTGTTCCCACAGAAATGGCCTGCTACTGACAATAGGAGCTCTCAGCCTGTAGCCAGGCCAGGGCTGGGTATAAAAGGCTTGGCTGCACAGTAGGACATCACAGCATTGTTCTCGGGACTAGATTATAGGAACCATAGCAGGCTCAAAAGTGCACATCACAGAGGTGCCTTTTTCAAGACTTTTAATCCAAAGCAAAGCGTTAATTTTTGTAAGTCTTCCCCAATTAAAAAGTCAGTTTACCCAAATTATCGAGCAAATACTAAAGAGAACAGCACAATATTCCCAATCGTGGGAATAATATGGCGAAGAAGTAATGCTGATGGAAAAAGAACGGACTTATTTTTGAGATTTAAGGTGAAGTGACCCCTTAGAGACAAATCACTGTCCAACATCAGCGCTAACAACTTCCTCTTCATCTGTTTTTCAGATGCTGTTACGGACGGTTTTGATGAGAAGATGAAAGGCTTCGTCTTCCACGGATTAATGAGGAGCTGGTAATGTTGCAAAGCCGACCGTCTCAGTTTGTGCTCTGTGGTCTTTTTCTGCGACCAAACAAGCAGGACAGTGTTTGCCCCGTGGACAGTGGACTCGTCCTGCCACTGTCCGGTGTCATTATGTCCCTGCGCTGTGCGACCCGACCTCTGTGGTTTGAGCGACATCCCCGGCTCTCCGCCTGTCCCCTGCATGCCTGACTTTCCGTCCTCCCTCTTCCTCACCCTGCCTCGTCTGTCAGCTCGACTCAGGTCACAGCTGCTGTCCTGCCCGCCTCGGTGAACATTCAACGCTGTCGGTGAGTTTGGTATGGATCACATAAAAACCATCGACCGTTGACTGTGCCCCGCGGCTCGCTCAGGCCACGTCAAGAATAAGCAAAAGTGAACGAAAGGGTGAGGGGGCGTATGCAAATGCAGAGACGAAGACACGAACACATGCACAGTGACACTGTGTTTCCACTGTACCCAAAGACCAAAGGTCACAATCAACATTCATTGCTGTCGCTGGGTTGGACTGTGCAGAAAAGCTCACTGAACAATGAGTGTAACTGTGGCCCAGATCTGCCTGACTTGCGTCTCAGCCAATCAGCCAACCGGATGTGAAACACTGTGATTTCTTTATTTATATACCTCTTGTTTTTCAGTTCTATTTTCTTCCTCACTCCCCAGCACAGAGTGTCTTCAGGGGAAGAGAGAGAGAGAGAGAGAGACACAAATAGACTTCTGGCTGCTTGCTCGTCCTCGTCCTCTTCTCCTCTAATTGGTGGTTATGTGTTCAGCAAGGGGGAAGGAAGCGGAGTGAATGTGTAATCATTTGGAGTCTCTTCTCCTTTAGATGTTTCATCCCTCTCTTTTTGTTTGTCTAATTATACACCGAGCTCCGTTAACTCTGTGTTAACTGCGTGTCAGCGCCGGCAAGAATTAACAACTGAAGTGAAGCGGTGGAAAGATTTTTATCGCACCAGCGATGTTAATATTTGACTCTTAGTATATTTTAATAATGGTGCTCATGCTGGTGCAAATGGGCCAGGATAAAAGCATTCTTCCAATACCGAAGGAAGATTGCTTTTACCTTTCTGACTGAGGATGTCTCATTATCTGTGTTTGAGTTTCATGAGAGACTGTCTGGTTTCCTGCCTGTGTGAGTGTGAGAGTTTGCACATATGCTGTGATAGAAGACCTGCCTGCAGGATCTCACAGTGCAATATGTTATTTTCCCTCCGTACTAGTCTGCTCCCCCATGGGAAAGCACAGCCTATAACCTTGTCTTCCTTCAGTCTGGGACCAGTCACGCTGCTGCCATTTTTCATTGTGCCCTGTAACAACTCTCTGACACTGTGTCCTGTTTGCATGTGACGTCAACAGTAAGTTCACACTGTTGACACGTGTGTGTGTGTGTGTGTGTTGTTTTTTTTTTGTGTGACTGATTTATGAAGTTTTTAAATAAAGTTAACTTGTAACAGATATTGGTGCGTGGTGTTGTTATTTACTTCCTGTTTAAAACTCAGACGTTGTCAAGTTTCACCTACAGTATGATTATCCATCCTCCTGTATCGCCCTTTATTTATGCTCCCTGGATCATCTAGCAATGAAACCCCATGCCCACATCCCTCTCTCCCTAGTCTCTCTGTATTATTCATAGAAAAGCACTCTGTGCAGTGGTGCAGAACAGTGGAGGTGATGTAACAGTGGCTGCAAGCGTGGCTTTAGACTGTCATTTGGGATGGACTCGTGCGACAGGAGAAAGCGCGGTGTGTTCATTGCTACAGCTGCGAACCAAGGACTGGACATCACTGTTATCTGTACCAAAATAAAAGGTTTGGGTAGGTTAAATACAGAAAATTACATTTGAAAGACCTGAAAGTCTCTTGGGTGGAAGTGGAAGCTGAACGAAAAGTGTCCAAATAATCATGCGGACAGTTTTGCAGTGAGTTTGCAGTGTGATTAAACAAAGTAACTACTAAAGTTGTGGCTGAGCAGTTGCTTCACGGCACTGAAAGCATAGACAACCACCCCCACCTAGTGTTCAAAGCTGTTTCTGCACAAAAACATATTCTACCACATGAACTGCAAACAATTACATCACTATTTAGACTAAATACAAAATCCACTTACTTCCTTAGCAGGAAAGCTCAATTCACAACTAAACAGGTTAAACAATGAAAAGACGTATGGAGTTAATGGCACATGGTTACTTTTATGCTAGATTGTATTTACTAGTCTACTTGTGTAACTATTTAAATTCCAAGCAACGCTGCAAAAACACCTATTGTTGTTTTATTTGACAATATACGCTGAACCAGCTCTGCCTATGCAGTTTGTCAGTGTGTCGAGATGACGAGGAGCCTTTCTGTGTCAGAGATGAATGTGACTGCTCCAAGTTCCTGCCACAGTCTGTAAGCAAGCTGCTGTAGGCTGCACCTTAAAGCACTGCCCACTTTTTAAACGCCAGATTTGGCGATTTTAAAAGAGTGAAAGGTTGTATTCATGAACCGATAACATCTTTTTCGCAATGACAAACATTTTGAGGTTTAGCGGTTTTGAGATGACTGGAGCGAAGGTCACGTTAATATGAATGTGCAATGTATCTTAGTGAGTACAGTAAATGCTTCATTTGTGTCGACTACTTCCATATTCCTTTATTGTCCTGCTTTCTTGGGTTTTTGTTATTGTCACAGTGAGCCCTATGTAGGAGAATTATCTCACGTGATCTTCATCTCTTGATTTACTGTACACTGTTGTTTAATGTCTTTTTTAATAAGAAAAAAAAATGTAAAAATGTAATAGAAAAATGTGTTTATATACAGCCCTGTGCAAAAGTTTTAGGCAGGTGTGAAAAAATACTGTAAACAAAGAATGGTTTAAAAAATGGAAGTGTTAAACATTTATTTTCATAAATGAACAAAATGCAGTGAATGAACAACGGAGAAATCTAAATCACATCAGTATCGGGTGCGACCACAGCAGCAAGTCTTCCAGGTTCACTTGCACAGTTGTTGTCGGCTGTAGGTTGTTCAAACATCTTGGAGAACTAACCACAGATCTTCTGTGGATGCAGGGTTTCTTACATCCTTCTGTCTCTTCATGTGACCCCAGACACTCCATATGCTGAGATCAGGGCTCTGTGGGGGCCGCGCCGTCACTTCCATCACTTCCAGTACTGACGTAGTAACAAATATTGATTTGATTTAGATTTTTCTTTTGTTCGCTCACTTTGCATTTTGTAAATTAAATTAAATAAAACAAAAGCATTCTTTGTGTACAGCATTTTTTCACACCTGCCTAAAGCTTTTGCACATAATGACCTATATTTTAAACAAAGCCGCGCATTGCATCGCAGGTGAGGTCAGCATTAGCCTCTGACAACATGGAAATACCTGTTGTGCGCTTTAAATCAACATCAGTGATTAGACTTTAACCATTAGCCAAAGAGTCCAGAGCTGGAATTCCTTTGAAGGTAAAAAGATAATAGCGAACAGGGAACTTGAGGTAACTCCAGGTTTGTAATTAGGTTCACAAGACAAATGAATCTTTTTAAACACAGCTTTATTGATTAACAGTGAACAAATACAAAATCGTGTATAAAATATATATACATATAAAATTAATATTTTAAAGTGCTCTTATAACTGAGCAGAAGTACCGGCCTTCCGTTCCACACACATTTGTCTTGTGCGTTATACAGAGATATATATCTATATCCATATGTCTATGTCTGTATCAACAATATACTGATTGGCTTTAGCGGGGCTTCACTGTCAGTAGCAAATCTTCATTACTGAGGTCTAGTCTTGCTTCTTTGAGGTCTTCATGTGAACCATTTGTGCCTTGTTCCTGCAAAGATGTGTTAAATTCAGTTAATATTATTATAATGTTTTACATTTTGAAAATTACCCAGTCATAATATTTGTCACATTATCACAACATTTCTTTTTCTTTTTTACACAATCTTACCTGATACGGTTGACGTAGTCCATCACCCAGTTCAAAGCCGGATTGGTGCAGGCTTTTCCCTTCTTGGTGTGGAAACTATATTAAACAAAACAAAACATATATAGGTATATTCAAGCATATATTCATCTATGACAAACACTAACATTGTGTTTTGTGTATTGTTCATAGTTTTTTCATAGTGATACGTACATGATGGCGTTGATGGGACACAGTTCAGTGACAGTCTGGACTGAGTATCCCCTGATTGCAGAAAATGGTACTTTTATCTGCATGTATCCTCGGCAGCATTCATGGTAAACTGTGAATCAAGATAAAAGATGATCAGATTAGATCCTGGAAACCAAAACACAGTGGTACAAGTTCGTGTGTAGGTAGAATGTTCATATTAGTCATAACTTCAATATAAACTCAAGTGCCTACTGTACCTGCAGATGTGTTTGTTGCCAGCAGACAGACTGTGAGGAGTGTGATCACTGCCACACTGGCTTTGATTGACACCATGTTTTCTTCTGCGCTGAGAGCAGTGATGGAGCTGAGTTGTGTTCGTGCCCGTCCTCAGGTGGAGTCAGAGAGGATGTGCTGAAAGGAGGGTCAGAGCAGCTTTATATACTAGAGAAACAGGAAACTTCCAGTAGGAAAAGGTGACATGTCACGGCTCAGTTAAGCTTTACACCACAGAAAACCCCTCAACAGGACCATGACAAAGAAAAAGGTTGTTCTGGGGGTGTTTGGGGAGTTCAGATACAGTAGTAATATGATTCTTCTGGAAACATAATAATAAACTAATCATTATAGCTGGTGGAGTGGGTGTATCCGTCTGAAACAGCATGAATATATGATTAAATACTAGAACATGTTTAACTGTCATGTCGCAGAGGACGTAAAAAGGTTTTTATAAAGTTAAGGTTTATCACAGTGATGATATATAGACATATGAGTTTACTATGAGTTTGGGTCAAATATTATTGTGTCCCGTGCCAGTCACAGTCACATAATATCGAGTATAACTAAGAAAAGTTGTGATTTTGAAGTGACAATGTTCTTGAAGGATAATGCTTCAATAATCACTTCACTGTGTACTTGCTGAGTGTGGGCTGCTACAAGTGGGTTGCATTAAGTCTCTGCAAAGGTTCTTTTCTAGGTCAAAGGAACTATTACTACAAACCCAAGGCCGATGCACGACAGAAAAAGAACCATGGACCACTGAAACAGGTCACGATACAATTCCTCTGCTTAATTGTTCACGCAGAACTTTCCATTTAAAACCACAGACTGTTAGCTTGATTGCACATGGTTTCCTGCAACGTGTTTCTTCACTGTGCCCTTACATCTCACAGTAACTCAACACCAAACGCGACAACTCTCGTGTGATGATTAAACTTTCCGTAAACCATCAGCTGCTTTTGAAGCCAGGAGGCAGATCTGACCACAGGAATAAAAATTCCTACTCTTATTCTTCCAGAATGTATAAATAACTCACGTTGTATAAGTTTGATGACAATACAGAATTGTTGTTTTATTAATGTTGTCGCTGATCAGTCGAAAACCAGTTTTCAGAAAAAGCATTTAGACTAAACCAAAGAACAGCAGAGAGAGATTTACTGTGGGTACATCTGTGATCGGACACTTCAACAGACCCAGGTCTATCATATGAAACCAATGCAGCTGTTTAATGATATAAAAAATATGAAAAACACATTTTTTAGATGTATTTGTTGTGCGTCTAAAGCTAATATATAACTTCAGTTAACTGAAGAGGATTAGCTTCGTTCTTTGTGTTTCCCTGTCGAGCTGGCAAAGAGCAATTTGTGAATGCACCTTCATTAAGTTTGACTTTTTCACACTGATACGGAAGCATCGGTCCAGTCATTTTGACAGGAAGAAAGACTTTGTTTTACTGGTAGGACTCTCTTGTATTGCTCCAGCTGAACGCTGGCCCAGCATCACTCCAGCAACACTGTGTTCTCTGAAACGTTCGTCTCACACTACACACCAATCTACTAACTACTTAGTTTTGAAAATGACAGAGACCAAATAAATAAATCAGTTATTAGCATTGTCATTTTGTTATTATTAATTATTAACAAATGATAGATGCATTTCTTTGGATTTTTATTCTGATACCTTCATTGCCCGAATGCATATTTATATTTCTATGTAGCGCATCCAAACATTTATAAGCAAACGTGTGTTGTAACATTGTGTAATATCGCAGCTTGACAGTCATAATGATAACACAATATATAAGGGCAATGTATGTGGTGAAAACCTGTTTATTTATGCTGACGCTAGATATCTTGTCTACAGTGTTGTCTCTCAGCCACAACAAGGTCAGCAGGATGTTATGCTGGCTGTTTTACTTGATGATGGTTTATCGCTTGTGCAACTTTGTTGTTGCTAGGTGTCTCTTGACTGAACACTTCAGTTACACTTGACGTACTATCATATTATGTGTGTTATTATGAATACGCATTTAATGATGAGAACAACGTTGCTCTCATGTCAGGTGCTTGAGTAAAGTGAATATAGTTACTTTCTCACACTGCTTAAAACATTAATATCATTTGTAATTTATTGTGTTAGTTTTAAGTGCGAGATGTTTGTAGTGTATTATTTATAGTGAATCGTAACACGATCACTCACCACCTCCTTTAATTAACAGCTTCACAAACTGTGTTCTCGAGCTTTGTCTCTTTGAAGTGACCCACATGGGAAGGTTTTTTTTTTTGCACGGCCCACTTGACGGAAATTAATCAAGATCAAGGGCATATCTAGGTAGTTTCTGTTACTTTGCAGTCTTCTCTTTTCATTCCCTCTGAGAGTCCAGCTCAGAAGCCTGGTTTCTGTCAAGGAGAAGCGGAGTGATGATGGCAAAGCTGGTTGTGTGCGTCTCTACACTGCTCCTGCTCCTGGTGGTGCTGAGTGAAGGCAGTAAGTGACTTTAATTTCAAAAAATGTATCGGTTTAGATGTTGTTCTCTTTAAGTTACTTGGCCACGTTCTATGTTGCAGTTGATTTTTGTTCTTTCTAGGGCCGAGGAGAGTCTGCTGCACACAATACCAGCAGAGTCCAATCCCTGTCAGATTACTGAAAGACTACATAATCCAGGATGCCACACAGTACTGCAACATTGAGGCAATCATGTAAGAGTACAACTACAACTTTAAGTGCATGATACCTGTCAGCTCTTCAACGGTCATGTCCAAACTTGCCCTCTTCTATGAAAACAGTTTTAGGACAGTGAGAAACCGATTGGTGTGTGCGAGCCGTGAAAGTGAATGGGTGCAATATGCCCTGGAGACGGTGCCCGAGTAAGATACGAAACACTACACATACACAAACAGTGTGACACTGCAGCCAAGACTCAACAATGTTATTTGAATCTAAAGTGTTCCTTTATTTTTTATTTTTCTAAATAATGCAGGAAACTCTGAGCAGTCTCGACCCCTCACGGAAATTATCAGAGGAAAGAAAATGAAAGACGAAAGATGCATCTGTCTGTCTCTCTCAATCTATCTATCTAATAAAATGTGTTTCACTGATCGTTACACAGTTTTGTCATTTGCATTAATTCTGAGTTAAAGAATGTAAAATGCAACAGAAACATAAAAAAGAAAGAAAGAAAAAAGAACCAGAACCAAAGACTAAAGACTAGAGCTGTTGCTCAGCTCTCACACTAATATTAACTCATGTTTAAAGTCTGTGAAACACTTTAATCAAATGAATATTAATGTCACCCACTGTTCTACATACTGGTAAAGGTAACGTGTCATAGTCTTTATGAAGATATATGATATGATATGATGGGATCTGACTGCGTTGTTAGAAATAGACCTTACAGAGCGCGTGGATTCATCAACAGGCGGCGGAGTTCACGGCTCCGGAAGGATTCACCGGAACCGGACCTCTGCGTGTCCGAGCGGAAGAGGCCTGTCTCCCTGCGCCCAGGGGTGAAATGCCTGCTTCGGGTGAAGCGTAACAGCCGATTATAACGACCCGGTTTGCGTCTGCAAGCAAACATCGGCTGCTGCTACGCGTCTGCGAGTGTAAGATGCAGAGACATGGAGACAACGCCGCTGTGCAGTAAGCTAGTGTTAGGCTAACTGAAGCTAACGGCTAGCTGCCGTGAAAGATGACAGCTATGAGGGGACGACGCTCCCAAAAGGGGCACAACGGTAGGACATGCAAGCGTAGACTTACAGGGGGGCTCACTTTGATGCTAACGTTTTATTATGTGATGCAGATCATGTCATATTTATGAAGTTATTGTCATTTCTCCCGAGTATTAGCTGAAAGTGTTTCGGATACTGTCAAACTCTAAATAGATATAAAGACCAAGAATAACCCAGATAACCGGGTTTAACCTTTCACCTCCTTACACACACGTGCAACGGTTTTCTGTGCCAGTGATCTTTGCCTAAAACCAAAAATATGCAAAGCTTGGCCAACACGGATGCTGTTGTACAGTAGGTGCATCTGTCTAAACCTTCAAATCCTGCCATAAATCTGACCAGTGGATGTATCCTGCTACACTAACAAGTGTTTCTAGTATTTTATTCACCTTGTTTACAGTCATGGCCATTTTTGTCAGGTTTGTCTTTTCTTTTCAAACAATAAATGCGTGAATACCAACACATTTGCAATTGGAGAGAAGTGTTGCATTTCCTGACAGAACTGCAAGCTTTGTTCATTAATCACGTATTTCCCACCATCCTTACAATCTTTGTTTTGTTTCTTCTTTTAGGTGAAGTATGAATGAAAAGTGCACACGGAGGCACCGAGGACGGTCACGGCTGGCTGATGTTCACCCACTGACCTGCAGCCACTGTCCCGGTTGACGAGGAGACGGAGCTATGTGTGGAGGCGAGGTTCTGTTTGAGGACCTGGACTTCCCCCCGGACGACACGTCTCTGTTCTACGATAGATCCACACCCATCGCCAGGCTGCAGGGTGACGTCACGTGGAGGCGCCCACAGGTTAGACAGGCTTGGAAAGATAGTGGGAAATGCCACAGAGAATTTTTTTTAACATTTGTTGAGCTATTCCTGGATGAATTTTTTCTATTGTCTTGTTAGTGTCATTCCCACGTAGGGCTACACTTTTTTTGGCTTGTGAGGTTATTAGGTTTTTGATCTGATTATGAACAAGAGTCTTTATATTCTTAGCAGGTTGCAACCGATTCGCTAACAACCACTATGACAAGACGAAACAAAATTGCAAAAGGCCACATGCACTTTCATTACAGCCGCTGAGAATGAGAAGACCAAGATCTGTGTGTTCTCTTCAAGCTGGCGTGTCTTAGTCCTCTCACAATTTATCACCTGCAGGAGATCTGTCAGTCACCAGCACTATTCCCTGACAACATCAACCTGGCTCATGCTAAACAAGGCTTACTGGGAGACTGCTGGTTTCTCTGTGCCTCTACCGTCTTGCTCAAGAACAAACATCTTTTAAACAAGGTAAGAGCTACAACTGGACTGCTTGTTCTGTTTTTGTTGGATTCTTATAATCTGCATCACTAGACTGCTGTAGTGATGTTGTTCCTGACTCTCTGCAGGTCTTGCCTCCAGACCAGCCACAGTGGGGTAACAGCAGGTACACGGGCTCCTTCCAGTTTAGTTTTTGGCAGCAGGGACATTGGACAGAGGTGATCATTGATGACCTTCTGCCTTGTCTTAATTCCACCCTCTGCTTCTCTCGCTGCCATTCCCCCACTGCCTTCTGGGTGGCCCTGTTGGAGAAGGCCTATGCCAAGTAAGCAGCATGTGACATTTACCTGCATTATGTCTCGGTTTAGCCAGTCATGTATGTTAAATTCTAGATATTCTTGGTGGCACTGTAAACTTGCCTGAACCGCAGCTAGCCACCACAGTAAAATACTGTTTTTTAAATGACGGAATTGTTCTGCCCTTTTCGTCAACTCTAGGCTTCATGGCTCATATGAGCGACTGTGGGCAGGGCAGGTGTCTGAGGCCCTGGTAGACCTGACGGGTGGTCTGGCAGAACACTGGAGTGTCAGAGACTTTAGTTCAGAGGAGGAGCAGACACCAGAACAGTACAGTGACAAGTTCAGGAGGAGAAGACTGGACCTGAACCTTCTCTACCCTGTAAAAGATGATTGTATGCTCAGCTGCTCCACGCACAGCAGTGCTGGAGGTTGGATTTGTATTTTTCTTAGCAGATTATATCAGCAGTCTTTTCATTTAATCCAACTCAAATTAAAGAGCTCCTCGCCTGTTTTAGGTGAAAGTGAAACGGGTCAGTACCATGCTCTGACGGTCATGGAGTGGTTGGATGTAAGAATTGTGTCAGGGAGCAAAGTACGGCTCCTAAGGATCAGAAACCCTTGGGGCAGATGCTGCTGGGGAGGGACCTGGACTGAGAGGTAGGCATGTGTGTCAACATGAAGAATTGTCTGTTGTAGACATGTGACTACACAAATGTATGGACTTCAGCGTAAGGACATTAAGGATGTAGTGATCATGCACCACTATAAGATTGACTCACAGCTCAAGTACTACCACAGTTATAACCAGTGATGGTGTCATTTTTGCACTATTAGCAAATGAAGTATTAATGTTTGAGTCTTTTAGACACAGACCGGTGTCTGTCCACATGCTTGGAAAGACCTGATCGGCATTTCTTCTTTGTATCCGTTTCCCTGCAGTGGTACAGGTTGGAGCTCCGTCGACCCCCTTTGTGCTTCAGAGCTACAAGCCAGGGTTGACAAGGGGGATTTCTGGTTGGATGAGGCTGAATTCATGTGCCACTTTGACGAAGTCACAGTAGGATACCCTGTCAGTGAGGAGGGACTGCTAAAAAGCATCTATACTGGTATTTCAGTATTTTGAGTTTTCTGATGCTGCCCTGGTGGCATTTTGTTGTTATCCAAAAGACTTGCCTCTCTTACAGGAAATCTGTTGACACACAGCCATCAGCTGGCTGGGAGGTGGATAAAAGGACACTCTGCTGGTGGTAACCGAAACAGCAGCAGTTATGGTACTAACCCCAAATTTTGGCTCAAAGTATGTGACAGAGGAGAGGTACTGGTATCTTTGCTGCAACATAGAAAATGGAGAAACGCAGGGAAATGCGCACAAACGGCACTTGAAGACAGCAGACACACAAAACACCAGCACTATCAGGCTGTCGCTCTACACATGTGGAAGGTTTGTACCAGCATTAACAAGAGATCAGGTTCTTCCAAGCCTGTAGCTGTGTGTCAGCTTGTTTGTATTTCTGTAACCAGGTGGAGAAGAAGCGTTTTAATCTGAGCCGGATGTTGAATAAGCCTCCTTTTGCTTCTACTCACTGCCACACCTATGAGAGAGAGGTGGTTTTCCACGGGCAGCTGGAGCCTGGATACTACCTGCTCATTCCCAGCACCTACAAGCCAGGAGCTGAAGCCCGCTTTCTTATCAGGGTCTTTTCTTCCTCTTCCATATCCCTCAGGCAAGGACCAGTTAACGGAGGAGAATGTTAATCAGTGTGAACTCTGTAAAACGTTAAATGTTGAGGTTTTGAAAGTTTAGGTGTCTTCACAGATGTGTGATTTATTTTATTTTTAAATTGATTATTTATATTGTGATTATTTTATGCAGAGACAAATGAGCTACTCAGGGAAATACTAGTACATTTGTAAACACAAATAAGTAATTATATTATATATATTAAGTCTAAACCTATATTCCTGTTGCTAGGAATATAGACACTATAACATATGTTGCCATGATAATCAAATTCAATGAAATGATTAATTTGAGATCACAGTTCATAAATTTGAGCCTGTTTTCTTTTAGCTTTATGACCCACTGTTGGAAAGAAGGAGAATAGTAAATACTGCCATCTGCAGTTTAAAAAAATAATTGTACCTTTTAAATAACCAATTCAAATGTTCAAAAGAAATGAAACTTTTCATTCTTTTAAGCTGAAGCAAACTCACTTTTACTTGTGAAAAAAGTGCAGTAAATAATCACGTCAAGTGTAATGTCTCTAATGTTCAAATAAATATTGACACAAAAAAAATCTTTGTCCTCAGTGCCCTGAAAAGCCCAGCACCTTCACTGCCATTACCAGCCGACGGAGAGTGGGAGACCACTTACTTCCAGGGTTCGTGGGTGGAGGGAACGACGGCTGGAGGAAGCAGGAACTTTCTGTCACACTGGCAAAACCCCTGCTTTCCTTTTACAGTGGGTGACAATGACCCAGCAGGAACAACCGGCATAAACGTGAGGATTATGCTGCAGCAGAGCCGCCCTGACACTGATCTGCTTCCTATTGGCTTCCACATTTATAAGGTCAGTCACACATCAGAATAGTGTCACTCTCAGGGAGACACTTACGTCAGCCCGCGGTTGTTCTCTTGGACACCTTCCCCACTTCTATTGCATCTTAGTCCTACACTCCCACAGCCAAGCTGGCTGGCAAGGTGCTGGGGGCCTGTCTCCCTGTTCCTCCTTGGGTGGGGGCAGGGGGCAATGGCTCTAGAGGTGCTGCAGGTCCTGCCTGGGGCCACACCGGTCCTGGATCAGAGACCTATTCTCCTCCTGTTGTTCCCTGCGGACTGAGGGTGGGTTCCCTCTCGGGGCACCAAGGGCCCCTGCCTGTGGGTTTCTTGCAGACCATGGGTGCATGGGTTCCGTTCTCCGATGAGTCAGCGCCAGCCCACCCAGGGAAGTGCAGAAGCACTCCCCCGACGGGAGGGTCAGCCTCATCGGTTGCCGGGTCTTGCTGCAGCTCTGCCTGGGGTGTGTGTGTGTGTGTGGGGGGGTGCCCTGGTTATTGGGTCTTTTCTTACCACCTGTTGGACCGGATATGGTGGTAAGGCCACACTCATCACCTTGGTTTCTACTAGTGGCACTGTGCATGCACCAATGCCTGTATCACCACATCGGTGAATGATGTAGTTGTTCTGATGTCACTTCTTATTATTACTTTCAATAATGATGTTGAAATTAATATGGTGATGGTGTTGGTATTGCAATATATGTATCTGTACATGTATGTGTGTATTTAGTTATTTGTTGTTGTTGTCATTGTTAACACTATTATTAATTAATATAAAATATACACAGATCTTCAAATCAAGAGAGGTTCATAGTTACGTACAGGACACACAAAAAACTTGTGGAGGGCCCCCCCCAGAGATATGGAGCAGCGTGCAGCGACAGACCTTGTGCACCATTTGTGATTCTGTGATGTGGGCAGTGTGGGGAATACAGCACATAAATGCGTGTCCTGTGCCTGTTTTGGCAAGATGCAACAGTAATGGCTTTAAGGCATGATGACAGAAAATTGAAACCAAGAGAGGGAGAGAGAACTGTCAAGAGTTCAGTGTTTAAAAATGCTTCTGCTGGGTTTATGGTGTGTTGTCAATTCTGAGGTTGTGTGTGAACGTGTACAGTTTAACTTCTCAATCTCGTATAATGAGCTGTGTAAAAAAAAAAAAAAAAAAAAAAAAACAAGAAAAGAGAAGGGGTAAAAAAGAATAGCAGTGTCATTTAGAGTTCTAGGTTATTTACGTTTGCTCATTATGCTGTTAGATATTTAAAATATTCCTTCGTCATTCTCAACAGCCAAGCAGCCAAGGTGCAAAGTGTCACTTACCTGATTTTGACTGTATTTTATATCAAGGTCCCAGAAGGCGCATCTGTGCAGACAATATCAAAAGATGAGGATCCTGTGGCCAGCTGCGTCCCACACTGTTACACCCAGGATGTCAGTCTAACCTGCTGCATTCCTCCCGGCGCTTACACCATAGTGCCCTCCACTTATCAGCCTGACTGCTCTGCAAACTTCACACTCAGCCTTTCTCGCAGAATACACAGGTTTGCCTTTTTCCTTTATTTTACCGTCCCACTCAGTAACTAAAGCATCAGGTGTGATGATTTTGCCACTGTCGGGAAGAATAAGGTATATGTGTCTCTTTCAGGAAAGTGGTGAAAAGCCAGGAGAGATTGGGGGAAGCCATTCAAGAGGTTGGTTGATGATTAGATTTTTTTTAGCAGTATATGTACACTAACAGCCGAAATTACAGCTTTATGGTTTAAATTGCATGATCAAGAAACATGAATAGTTAATTCCCATCCTATATTTTAATGCCTGTAATTGTAGTCAGAAGATGGCAGCACTGAATAATGCTTGTGTTAAACTTTGTCTCTGGGCGGCAGGTTTCTCACATCTCTGTGATGCAAAGCTAGTTCTCTGGGACTGTTGCTGCTCCGCTGATGTCAGCTCACCTCCCTGTGCCTCTTGGCTGACGATGAAAGAACCAGCTTTTCCTCCATCCTCCCTCACCATGGAGGCTGTGGCAGTGTGTGTGTGTGTGTGTGTGTGTGTGTGTGTGTGTGTGTGTGTGTGTGTGTGTGTGTGTCATGGGTGGCTGACGAGGCAGGCAGATAGAGAGATTTTGTGGGAATGTGTGTGCCGGGAATCCTAGAAAGCCCTTTATCCTGAACCGCTCAGGGCTGATGGGCAGTCACACACTCATCGGCGATTAGAACATCAGAGGTTGTCGGTGGGCTGGGCTGCTAATGAAGTATGACGGGGCTAGCTGGTGTAAACAAACAGCCGCCACTGAAGAGGGCCGCCACCACTCTTGCTCATTCGCTCACTAGTGTGCCCGTCGGCCTGGAACAAAGGGTTCTCTCATGAAAGTCCTCAAAGAGGCACCGGGGGCAAGGGGATGGTCTCTGACAGCAGAGCCAACCAGACCTCACCACACCATACCGTGCCATGCCATGCAAGAGCTTCCCTCCCATCCCTCACCCCTAGCTCCTTTTTTTGGCTGGCATCGTTTGTCTCTAGACATAGATACTGGGTTTTCCCAGTCAACCATCTTCATACCAGACACCTTTCAAAGTAACACCAAAGTCAGGCTGGACCTAACGTACTTCCTGACCCCTTAGCTTTCCATACCCTGACTGGGTCCACAGCTCTGTTGAGACCTGAGCTGAACTTTTATTTGCGTCCACAAAAACAAGCCCATGGCCACGGCTGGGATGAAAGGAGGGATGCGGCACATCAGAGGGGGCGCCTCATGAAGAAGCCGCCTCTTTCTGTGTGGGGGGGCTGCATATGAGTGGTGGTGTGTGACTGCTTGCTTGTATTCCCGTGTCTGAGACTGAAGTGAAGTCTGATAATGCACAGGTGTCAGGATTACAGTGAGCTGATTGGAGGGGGTACCGTGCTGTGTTTCTTATGACCTGTAATGAATAAACAGTTGAAACGAACGTCGTTTCCGATGAGTCCTGTTCTTAATCTGATGTCATGTACATAGTAACAAAATCCACGTGTCCGGTGTGAAAATGATCAATGATCAGGTGGGGAAGCACGTCAAGCGCCACCTAGGAGTCCTGCGCGCTCAGCTGTGCGACCGACAGCGCGCGCGCGCATACGTGTGCTGTGCGCGCCGCCGTTCCTGCGGAATTCAGGAGACTGGTTGGACTCCGAGAGCCACTCACCAAGAAAATAATGAACAACAAATTTGACGCGTGAGTAAACAAAAGTTTTTATGACCTGTGTGGTGGACTGTGGCTGCAAAGCTACCGGGGAGCGGGACGTTAACGAAGGCTGCTGCGTTTAGAGGTGTGTCAGCCTGACTGCATGCTCCGGTGAGGTGTGCGTGTGCTTAAAAGCCCGAACGATAGCGAGGACCAAGCCCAAACAAGTGTATTTAAACGAAATGCAAGTAACAACTGACCGACGTTAGCAGTAGACGTCATCATCATCAACGTGCTGCGTTGTTGGCCCTAGTTTGTCCTCACGAAAGGCGGACAGGCCCCGAGTCCTCGGTGTGGTAGTTGTTGTAAGGCCGCGGACGGTGCGCGCAGCCTCGGCCCCAGCTGGATTCCCACGGCCCCGCCCTACAGGCGGAAAGCTACAAGCTAGTGGAGCTGGACGTGCACATGTGCTGAGTAAACTGTGTTTTCAGCTCACACGGGAAAAGGTGCATACGTTTGGTAATTATTATATATCATGGACCAGCTGTAGACGCTTCCTGCGTTAAGGTTCTGATGATCGGGTTTAATAGAAGTGGTTTCTGATCATTGACATCAATTAATGTCAGTGACAGTAAACGCACTGCAGGAAGTGTCTGTGTAAGTAGGCAGTTCCGTTTACCATACAGTTGAATTATCACTTGAACTCCATCCGAACGTCTTTGAATATTGACTGTCCTGCTGTATTTCAAGATGTCTGCTGCCTTATACATTTTCTGTAATTTGCCTTTAACATAAATTAGTTTCATTGTTTGTATTTACAACAAACAACATCTGAAGGTACTTGTTAGAACCAGGCTTAGCGTGAGCGGTCATCTGCCTCAGCTGGTTGAGCTGTGTTAAAAGCTGAAAGTGAAAAGAAAAGGAACCACATCAACAGACAAAATGCTTGCAGACCGAGAGGGCCAGTAGTCACATGTTGGGAACACAATACTCCAAATCCAGTATTACAGTACATGTAGAAACAGAGCAGCAGTGGGGAAGAAACACAATTATGTGTTAAAGAAGACATTATCCATGTGGGAGAGGTATAAGGCTTTTCACTGCTTGATGCACATTTTCATTATATGTTTTGCTGTCCAGTCTGAAAGACGATGACAGTGGAGACCACGACCAGGAACAAGGCTCACCGAAAGACAGTGAGAAGGAAAAAACTGAAGACGAGGACAAAGAACAAAACACTTCTAAAAAAAAGGTGAGTAAAGACCGACTGGACAGTTTACAGCTCCTGCGGGTAATTGTGTGCTTTACGTAGTTCTGTCTTGTCTGCAGATGGTTGTGCCAGGGGCGGGAGAACACCCGCTTCAGTACAACTACACCTTCTGGTACTCCAGACGCACCCCGGGTAGACCAGCCAGCACTCAGAGCTACGAACAAAACATCAAACAGATCGGCAGCTTTGCTTCAGTATGATTCTCTTTGTGACCACTTATAGAAAACATACAGTAGAAAGGGAGGGGGGCACTTTCAGTGTCACCTCTCCCAGACACGGTCTGTCTCTAAATCTATGCTTATGCTGACTCCTACATTTACTTCTTTTTCTCTTGTAGGTGGAGCAGTTCTGGCGTTTCTATAGTCACATGATCCGACCAGGTGACTTGACAGGCCATAGTGACTTTCACCTTTTCAAGGAGGGTATTAAACCCATGTGGGAGGTAAATGCACATTTCCTGACCCTGTGAAGATGCTGAGATCTTGTAATACATTCAATTTAATGTCTCGACCAAGAGGCTCATTATGAAACCGCATTTGTTCTTGTATAGGATGATGCCAATAAGATGGGGGGGAAGTGGATCATTCGTCTGAGGAAAGGCCTAGCATCTAGGTGCTGGGAGAACCTGATCCTGGCCATGCTGGGAGAGCAGTTTATGGTTGGAGAGGAGATCTGTGGGGCTGTAGTGTCTGTGCGCTTCCAGGTACACCCACCCAGAAATACACCTGTTGCATTTAAACCCCTGTTGCCTACTTCAACACACTCAGACTTGTCTTTGTGCCTTTTTTCCACAGGAGGACATAATCTCCATTTGGAACAAAACTGCCAGCGACCAGGCGACTACTGCTCGCATTAGAGATACCCTCCGCAGAGTCCTAAACCTGCCTCCTAACACCATCATGGAGTACAAGACACACACAGACAGCATTAAGTATGTATGTCTCAACGTTTTATTATTTTCTTCCTAACACACACACACACTCTCTCTCTCATTAATGTCTGCATGTTCACAAATATTATGTGGGCTTACATGTGATGTAAAAGTGTTGTTTCAATAAGGTAGAATAATTTAATTCATTATCATCCTAACATGACACCATCTTAATTAATCAGATGCAGTTTGTTGATTGATTTGTTTTTTAAATCACGCATCATGACTTGTTTCAGCTCCTCACATTTGAAAATTAGCTTCTGGTTTATGTCATTGTAAATAAAATAAAAGGTGGCAGTTTTGAACAGTTGAAATTATCCTTTGATTATATTTGCAGCTTTTTGTTTTTTCAAACAAGTAAAATACAAGCAAGTTGGTCATGTTTTATAAATAGATCACTGACATAAATATTTAAGTGTATGATATTTTATTATGAATGATGATGTGCTGCATCCTCTCTTCTTCACAGAGCATGGGAAGACTTCCATGGTCTGGTGAATGCTAGTGGCGGACGTTAACCCCTTTACACCGCGAACCTCTGCGAGAGTAAGAACACTTTGCTACACTTGTAAGGAGTAACAAGAAGTATTCAGTTTTTCTCTGATATACTTTCTTGTCACACCAATGCCGTTCTCTGCTGGCTGTGTGTAGGTGTGTGTATATATGATGGGGGATGACGAGTCCAGGGAAGGATACCTCTGCGTGGATTAGCACTGTTCAATATGAAGACAGAGCAAAAGTCAGGAACAGAGGCGAGAAGACCTTCTTAGTGTCAAATTGGAAACAGAAAAGCCTTTCAACTGAAGCAAGCTGAAGAGGCGTGATGCTTTTTTCTAACCAAACAGAAGGCGGCGAAGATCGTTTTTTTACAGAAAATTGTTGCAACTGTGACTTGCCAACAAAGCAGCCACGTGACCAGCGTTTATGGATCTGGTCATTAGCTGTCATCAAAGTGAACTTGACAAGAAAACACCCTGTTTATAATACTACAGATTGCTTGGCATAACATTACACATCTGCTGTTATTTTGTTAATCAGTTTTATTGGGATACAAACAGGGTTGCAAGTAGATGGTATTTTATTACAGTGCTGTATTTTACAGTGCTTCAGGCATTTCCAAAGTCCAAACATGACTATTACTGTATTACTCTGTACAGTATATTTGTAAATGGTCCTCCTTAAAGATCACTTAATTGAACCGGTGATAACGTCTGTCTTTAAGATGGAAGTGAGTCCCGAAGGGTGAGGCCATCCTGTGCTGGGCAACAGGCTGCATAACCAGCATCCTAAAAACGGGCTGCTACCTGCCTGAATCACTGTGCCTGACCCCAACCACTTTTCTCTGCTGTTTGTTTGTCTTTACTGCACCTTTAAAGAATCCAAGGGATGGGCTCTGCTTTATTAATGTCCCCATCAAAGGTGTACAGAAGTCCTGAAACACTGACCATCACTCCTTTTCGCATTCGTAGTAAAAGACAAGGAAATGGGAGCGAGGTCAGGCTGTGTTGCAGTTTTTGTCAATCACTTGGGACCGTTTTTGGAACCGTGGTGCCTCTAGTTTGTTGGAAAAACTGTAATTATGCCCATGTTTGGTGGTGTGATGATGTGTGTGTGTGTGTGTGTGTGTGTGTGTGTGTGTGTGTCAAAGTGAAGAAACACTGTTGGATGTACACCTGATGGATTACAGCAATAAATGTTAAATATGCATCTGCTGCTAAAGCTCGCTCTGCGTGATTCTTTTTCAAGCGGATGTTGGAAAGCAAGGTGCTGCTTCAGGTGCATTTTAACTGTTCGTGTAGACATGTTGCCATCAACTCTGCTAGATTGATCGTTGTCGCTCATTCAGCTCATCTCAAAGAACATGTGGTACTGTAGAGAAAACCAGAGCATGCGAGTTCACCATAGTGAAGTATATTCACTAAAACTGAACACTATAATACAATACTACATGAATGGTCAACATTTGATTAGCTCACCAGCAAGAACGTGGCTGCCAGCAGAAGCAGTTTAGTGTTTGGCTCCATATTCAGTGGCACTAAAAGAGTGAGAGAGCGCAACAGAGGGTACAGTGCTCATTCTAGAAGCCAGTGTGGCTGCTAAACAAGTCACTGTTGCTGAATGTAAAACATAATCATAGGTTTTTCTAAAAAATGTGGAACTAACGTTCGAAAACGTTTCTCTAAGCAGAAGTGGACTCGACAGCAACACCACCCAGTGGGTTAACGTAGCGGTGCAGACTGCACATCTTACCTTATGCTCCAGTCAAATTTAACTTGCTTTAACTTGGACTTGATGTGAACATGAAAAGAAATGACTAGTTTGATCAACTCCATTCCATGAGCAAGCGATAAAAGCATGTTCTTAGACAGAACTCACCTTCCAGCCCAAAATATTCATGGTCCATGTTGTGCTCGTCAGTGAAACCAGGCCATTTCTTCCATATTGTGCCTATTTTCTCACCAATGTTGGAGACAATCTAGTGTGTGAGTGAAAAGGCTAAATGAAATACACGTATACAACATTTTATTTTGGCTTGTGTGGATGTTGTTACCTGAAACTGCTGGTTGGAGAAACAGCGGCACGGACAGCAGGACCCCTGGATTCTGAGTGCCGATGTTCCATCGGCGTCACACACTTCCAGGAGAGGGGTGAACATGCTCCACCTGGCAACACACACAAGCACACAACACTTTTACTCACGTACAACAGTACTTAATCTTGCAGTTAACAACATGGCAGGTCTGCTGGGTACAGCCCAGTCTTGATGCTTGGTTGATCACATCATCCGCTGATAAGATTCTGCTGAATCTCTCCTAATCTAGTCAGTCCTAATTAGACAACTGATTTCTACTTCTGGAAAAGTCCACTAGTCGGATTCAGGCCAGACAAAGAAAGAATTCTGGTCTGATCGCAGGAAGCAGGGTGCCGTCATTCCTCCCATTAGCCAGCATTCCCATTAAGAAGGACACGGCTCCAGCTCTGTCTGTATGTCTCTGAGCAGTCAGCTGCTTTTCACGCTATACGCCAGCTGTGTGGGACACTCACGGCTCCCTGCTATTTGCAGACGGACCGGTGCCATCTACGGCGGCTCAGGGTGGCTAGAGGCTGGGAACGGCATGGAAAAGGCCTCACATGACTAGATGTTCAGTCTGAGAGCATGAAGTATTAAGATGTGTGGGGGATTACGGCTTAATGGGTTAACCACGGAAAATGACGTGTTAAATTATTGGTTATTATTATACTATTATTGGTTATTGGTCTTCCAGTCTTTATATATAAGGTGAAAGGTTGTCACATACAGTAACAATAAAACAGAATTAGGTTGTCCTACCTCTGGCATATGGTGCCAATCAGACGTTTATCAGCTGTGTAGGCCCTCATCTCCATCAGGCAGCAGCCCAGGCAACAGGCATCTACCCTAAGGGGCCTTTCAAAATAAAAGACCTGCCTGCCCTGACAATCAAAGCCCAGGAGGGTACAAGCCCGAGCTGGTCCACAACACTGGAGGCCCAGACAAGAACTCTCTGAAAAGAAGAAGAGGTTGAGGAGTGTCCGTTAACTGAATAACATTCATTCATTCTGTGGGGGAGGAGCTCTTGCTACTGTCTTAGGTGAATCTGGTAAATCTAAAAATGCTTCACAGCTTGGACTGCACATCAGAGCTTTGAATATAGTTTTAGCTTATTTCATTTTTATTTTATAATTGTAAAGCCTGAGCTGTCACTGCTACCCATGCTAAGTGTGTCATGTATTTGTTTATTTTAACATGTAGATCTGTTGAGATGAATGTGCACCGATACCTTCCACAGCCACAGATAACTGTGACCTTCTGCCTCCTGTGGCAATCCTGTAGATTCTCCTGGGAACACACTGTGGACCTACAACAACGGATCATTCGTCTCTGTAAACTGGCAAATCCATTACGTTTCCAGAGTAACACACAGGATTTTCATATCAGCAAACCTTGCAGCTCTGGTCTGGCAGTAATATGAATCTGGCTGACTGTTTCCAGGACAGATGTAAAGTCTGATCCTGCCGCAGCTCCAGGCTTCTGCGCCTCCGCCTCGGGTCTGTTCAGTTTTCCTGGTGGCTGGATGTAAACATTCTTCGCTTTCCTCTCAGGAGAGACATCTGGAAGCTGCTCCTCGGACTTGCAATCAGCAGGTGTTTGTTGGGGGTTGTGTTCAGGTGGGTGACCGTGGCACTCTGGTGAGGGTCTACAACGGTTCTGGAAAGCTCTGAATATCATCTGGATGTGTTTCTCTCGCTCCAGTCCACCAAAGGGAAGAGGCTGGTTGGTTACCACGGACATGGTACAAAACTGAAAGAGGTGTTTCAGGTTCGGGTTCAAAAACAAAAACTGCCAGCATAAAACCACAGTTTGCAAATTTTATTGTTTATTCTTTGATGCAATTGTGAACAAGTCCCACTGTTTTTAAAACGTGGTTAATTAATAGATGAATAATGAACCGGCTTTTCTAAAATCCACTGGACTAGTTTAAAGTATTGACAACCATTTGTTGTGAGAATCACATTTGACTGTTGATTTTAGTAAAAGCTCTTGACCTGCGTTTTCTCTTTTCACTGCTTCTACATCAGGTTCCCTGGCAGCAACATAAACATCCAGCTTTCAACACAGCCAGCTTTAGCCTCTTTTTAATTCCCATCACACGCATTCAAGCTGCACAATTCAGCTTCATTCTGCAGCTACATGCAGCTTTATACCTTCAAAACTACGGCACATAGCTCTACACATACAGAGGTACAGGTGGCCTTTCATGCAGCTTTTACTTTGCATGTACAAAAACAGAAAACTAACACGATAACATTTAAAGTCTCTTTCTTACCACCTACGTTCATCCTCCAGGAATCGAAGCACATGAACTGACTCTACAAAGGCACAAGGCAAACACCCCTGTCTGGTCACAATCAAGTAGGTTTAGAGCACCACCCCTGGGTTTGTGTGTCTGGAGATCTCCACTCCTGTTCCCCACCTTTGTTTCACCCCCTGACTCTGTTTCCATCCCAACCAGCCGGATCTGCCTTTTGTCGGGCTACAAAGGCGCCGCTCAGCCGTGTAATTAAAAACCTGCCTCCAGAGGTGGACGACTGAGCTGCAGGTCTGTGTTTCAGGGGTAGCCTGCTCTGAAATGTGCATTAAAAGAGATGCCAAACCAGCAGCAAATTACAGCAGTATGTTTAATGCTACAGGCATGTAGTAGTGTGTCAGTTTGACGTCAGTAAATTACACGTGTGATCATGTCAGAGCAGTAAACATTGTGCTGACACCAGAGGCATCAGTATGAATTAAAGGTAAAAACCTGGAACCACAACAACTCCAGTGCAGCCATACAGTATCTTCTCTATAGTCTCGGTGTCCCGGACAAGTCGCAGATCAGTGGCAGACGCTGTCAAATTTCTACTTTACTTATGTTCTTCCAGGTTCAACCCAGGAGGTCTGTTGTATTTTTTGGAGGGAGATACGTCTTTGGGTCCCCAAGGAAAGGTGAGGAGGGGGGCTGGTTGAAGTGGCCCATCAGGAAGATTCCTACAGTGCCGATACAAAACGCAGACGCCATGACAATAAAGCAGACCCTGTCAATCACCCGGGCGAGCAGGAACCACTCTTCATTCTCCTGAGGTTAAACAAAAAAGTTTAGAGATGCTTCACTGATGAGAACATGTGCAAAACGTATTCGTGTGAAGCTCACGTTCTGGAAGGCGCTCTGCTGCTTTGCAGTTTCAGCTATGTGCTTGCAGGAGGCCACGCACTGCTTCAGCTCTGGAGAGGCCTTGGCCAGACTGGCACCAAGCTCCTCAGCTGTGCCCACCTCCAGGCCATCGTCTGGAGGCAGAACAGAACAACGTCCAGCCGGTTACTACCAAAAACACAGCGTTAAAAAATACCTGACTTAATTCAAACACTTACGTAGCTTCTCTAACACTGACTTCATCAATCCGTTTCTTTCTCTGAGTCTGGAAAACATCAGCTCAGATCGGGATGTTTTTACTATATATTCCTCTGCCTTAGCGATGAGGGTCATGGAGCTGCGGCGCCGGCAGGGGACCAGGAACACACCGTTCCCATCTTTAGTCAGTGGTCCACCGTTTGTAGTTCCTGAGCTGCTGTCAGTGTTTGGTGTCCACGGACGCATCTGCATCCTCAGCAGTCGAGGCAGGATGTTGAGGAAGATCTGAACGGTCAAAGGGCAAATAGATCCACATTCATTCAGCAGACATGCAGTAGAAATCCCACACATGGTTTATCCACACGCTCACCTTTCGCACTTTGTCTGACATCATGTGTGTGTTTGGCGTTCTCAGAGAAATGTTGAGGACTATCACACAGTTCATCACCACCATGGTGGTCACTGACATCACAAACATGAGATACCTGCAGTCAGACGTCCGTGAATCGCATCATTTATCAGAGTGGTTTTCAATGTGTTACGTTGGTCAGTTTGAACTTGAACTTACTTTCCAATGAGAGGCACTGACTCCGAAGTCTCAGGAACCTTCTTGGCAATAAGGAGGAGAAACACAGTCTGACCCAGAAGATTGATGATAGACATGGTGCATTTCTGTCCTCCAGCTGCCAGAAACCAATAATGCTGGTGAGCTGCAATTACTGAACCCATGAAACATTCACGAGGCGTATCAGAAATCTGGTGTAGCTAGACCTCTGTCCGTCTTTTACCTTTGGCGGGTAAGAAGTAGACGAGCAGGCCGAGGGAGGAGAAGAGCACACAGGGAACGATGATGTTGATGATGTAGAAGAGGGGCTTTCTCTGGATGACGAGGAAGAAGATCACCTCCTGGTACTCCAGCTCGTCTTTAGTGTACCGAGCGTTGATCACCTTTTTGGCTGGCCTGTGTTTGATGACCCACTCTCCATTCTCTGGCGAAAATAATCGCACGAGTTTCAGATCATTGTACAAAAACCATTTCAGTGCGTCATACGAGTTATCGGTTGATCTGTACCTGTAAAAGCTTCGGGGTCAATATCCACCCACTCCATCGTCTGGTTGTCCTCCTCTTTGAGAACCATTTCAATCTCATTGGCGCTGTACGTCTGAGAGCTGGACACAGGGAGAATACATGTCATCGCCACAACGAACATCTATTGATCTTCACTAGACGGCCCAAAGAAAAGTGTCGTTTAAGCACGAAGCAAATCTTTTTTACCTCTTGCATTAAACCACCTGGGTTTGAAGTTTACTTAACACGAACTAATCTTTAGTATTATTATTGTTTTATTGTATTATTAGAAGTATTATTTTGTTGACTTTAATATACTGTGTATGTATATGTGTATTCAATATCTGTACTGCAACTAACGTTAAGTTTAATTACTATATTAAGTTTTTATTTTAACTATTTTTCTTACTAAAAAAATAAAATGAAAATATTTTTGTTTCTCTATTACAGTACCAAGTATGATCTCTCATATTTTCTTAAACTCTCTTAAACCTGGATTAATGTATTGGGACAATATTATGACATTTTATCACGAATAAATCCTGTAACTGTATCATTGTTGTTATGGTTTTATAGGGAATCGCCACCAGGGATCTAATTTCAGCTCACCGGAAGACCATGGTGCAGTTCTGCCAGTCAAAGGGGAAGTAGTTGACTGTGATGGGACAAGCGCTGCGGTAGATGGCAGGTGGCAGCCAGTACACACAGCCGTCAGGAGACACCAGGGCATTGCAGTAGAGGGCTACTTCAAACTGTCCGTCCACGCTACGGACAGAGAGTAAACAAATGAAGCTTTCATCTTCCCTTCTCAAACCAAGCCACGTGACATGTGGACGTGACATAAGACGTATACTCAGTTTATCAGCTGTGATTTACCTGTTCACGGGTTTGATACACTCACTTGTTCTCCAGTATTATGTCTGGCAGCCAGATGCTCCTGGAGGGGACACGCAGCTGAGACGTGATGTTTCCGTACAGCTGTGATCTGGGAGGCTCATCCCACCTGAGCCTGTAGTCACACCATTGCTACATGCACAAAACTCTGGGTTTAACCTTTGGCCTTGTAAATGCACTATGATTAACAAAAAATCACTTCAGCCAACGAGTTTACCATTTCTATCCAGACGCTGGTTGTCAGAGCCTCTTCCTTTTCATTCTGAGAAGATAAAAGATAGAGGAGGACGTGTTAACTCAAAGGCCTGTGTAGCCACTGGTGTTGATGGAGGGCCACTCACAAGGGAGATGAGGTTGGTGAGCGTCATCTTGATGGTGACCTGAGTGACGTCATTGCTATTCTTCATGGGCCGAATGTTCTTGTTGTAGTCCTTCATCAAATCCTTAAAAAGTTCCCCTTCGAGGTTGAGAGCTGCTGCTGCTGCAGCCAAAACACACACAGGTCAGAGCAGGACAACGTGAAACAATGGGGTGAAGAAGAGGAATCACACCGCTTGAAATGAGGCGTACACACAGTCGATTGTTCCGCACATACAATCCTGAATCTGAATTTACAATAGAGACACAAATCAGCACAGAAACAAAGAAGACATCTTTCATGTGGTTTAGCTTCATGAATTCAGATGAGCATAACTAAACTATAAGCAGACCTACGACAAACAAATGTTTCCACATTGACGTCTAACACTAAAGGCAGGTAAAGTGAAAAATATTTGACCTGTCACTCCCTGTTATTAATTTAGCCTAAATCAATAACATAACCAAAATAAAGCACAGTACAACCACAGCTGTAAGTCTACAACATACCAACTAACAGATCTATCAGCAGTGGGTTGACCCGTCAGCACTCCTACCTGCAGCAGAAATCATAAGCACTCTCACAAAGAGCGACAGAGAGAGCGAGGAGCCACAATCCATCGGCGTCTGCGTCTGTGCTGCGCCGTCCGAGACGAAACTGTGCTCACTGATCTGACACACATGGACACCAGTCGATAGAGCTGCTGGCCCTCGGCCTGTGTGTCTGTGAACGCGTCTGTTTCCCAGCAGAACTCTGAGCTCGGGTTGATGGGGAGGTTAAGGTTTAGAGGAATTGTTGGGGGTTGGTGGGAGGCTGTTGATTGTTATGGTGTATTTTCAGTGCCACATAGCCAGCTGTCACGATGCACAAACACACACACACTTGGCTGACATGCACACATTTCGGGTGCTGTACTACATTGTAACCGTGTACAGTGCACCTGTATAATGTCATTCAGATTCCCAGCACTGGAGTTTAGCCATGATCTGTAAAAAGCAAGCGGACACCGAGAACACATCAAAACCTTAACAACAAAAGGATTACGGGCACACAGACTAGACGGTGAAGGCAGGGAGACGGCAACTGTGTAAGTCTGCAAGCCAGAAAGTAAAAAAAGACGCAGCGGACAGAGGAACAGGTGAAGTCCCGTCCATTTACAGCACGCCGCCGGACACATTTGTCGCCTGTCAATACTTTGTTCTGTGTGTGTGTGTGTGTGTGTGTGTGTCTGTGTGTGTTTCCACTATGGTGCAGCTCACACATAAACAAGTCAGAGGCAGGACTTGATGTGTTGTAACAGACCCGTGCGTCTCAGCTTTACTCAGTTTACTCAGCTGTTCCACTCATATCCTTAAACAAACGTCCTGTAAGACTTCAACTGGGAAAAGAAAACTTCCATCGGTGATGATGATTTTCCCAATTATTAGTATGATCAGTTTACAGCTTTGTCTACGTCATCACTTCTTCAACGGTTGTCTACATTTGCCATTGTCATGACAGACAAGAAGTGGCTCTAAAGGTCAGCTGAGTCCAGTTTCAGAGAGAAGATGGGCTACTGCTCACACACAGCACATCAGCTGCTGTGTTGACAGGAAAGCTTTGCCTTAAAGGGCTCATATGAAAAACATCAAAACCATCCTGTGAGGATACAATATGTTTGGATCTCAGCCAAAGTGCTGCTTTACTGTCAGCTGAAAAGCCTTATTTAAAATTACATACCAACATGCCACAATATTAATAATGGTTTTATTTATATATAGATAATTTTTTGCAAAAATACAAATACCTTTCTCTATACAAATAAATATGGTAGGAATGAAGGTCACGTGAACAATATGTACAGCCCGTATGCTTCATAAAAGGCTCAACCTTTGCAAAAGACAATAAGAATAACTTATCATGCAAACTTATAAGTTAGACGAGGCCGTGCCTCCAACCACACAAGAGGCTGTGGAGCGACGGGTGGTTGAAACTTGCATTCATACATTCATAATTCTGTTTTTGTTTCGAGCTCAAGTCCAGACAAAATGAAGCCGCTCATAGTGGATGACAGATTCATGTTTGTGTGAGTGTGTCTTTTTGTTCCATGACAGAGATTTCAAGGCACTTTTCAAGCGGGTGTCTGAGTCTGTTAAGAGCCATCATCTCAGTTATGCTTTGTTCAGTTCTCGTGTTTTCTGGCTTGGCTTCACAGTAAAGTCAGGTTTTCAATGCCTCCAGTGCCAGAGCAATGATCCTTGGTACACTGCGGTAGAATGACTCATTCTCCAGGCCCACAAGGCTGTAAAAGGTCAAAGGTCGTCCTCCCACTACTGCTCTGACCCGAGCCTGGTACAGTCCTCGATCATTCTTGGAGCTCAGATCGACTAGAACCTGAAGAAAAGGCAGAATCAGTTAAAGAAGCAATTCTTACAAAACGGTCTGTTGTTCGTTCCATGTGCAGATCCATCCCTTCTCAAGTGATGGTTTACCTCTTGGAAGTTCATGCGCAGATTCTTGTTTGGGATGCTTAAGACCCAGTTGTACGCATCTCTGACTTGGCTGACTTCCTGTGTGGACTCTCTGACTCCTGGACAAACTACACACACACAAAAACAAAATGCTTGGAACAAATGGAAGAACCCTTGGAACAATCACAGGTTAAAGTTACTTCTGTCAGTATTTATCAGTGCTGCATGTGCCACATACTCTTCCCACTGGCCACTGGTATCTGCCTCTTGTGGAGAAGGCTCCGGTATTTTCTGTGGAGGCTTAAACTCTTTACAGCCTGTGCAGCTGGTCTCGGGTCAGCAGTCGTCTCTGTGTGCTCATCCTCAGTCATTGCATGGACAGACGTTGTTGACAGAACTGGAAGGGGCAGCGCTGAAGATGTTAACTCTGCTCTGTGTCCAGGGTCAAGAAAAGCCAAATCCTCCAGGCTCCATGTGACAGCGGGAGGGGACTCTCCACTCTGTGACCCATCTTCTGAGACAATCCCATCTTGTGTCCTCAATTTCAACGTTTCGCTCGACCAAGATTCCTGGCGTGAGGACGAACCGCCGTGGCCTAGTGTTTCAGACAACCAAGGAGGAAGAGTTGGAGCGTCCAGCGAAAGTTTCTGGATGTAGGCTGTGTCCAAATGCAAAATGGGAGGAGCAGCTCTGGAGTCCAGTTTGGAGCGTAGCGCTGAGATAGCTGCTCGATAGTGCTCCTTCAACTGATGGACTGAGTCCTCTGTCTGGAGATGACATGTGCAATCAAAAGAAACTCTGCTCATAAATGTGCCAGTGTTGTCATGTTAGTAGATCTGACACTTCTTTCAACTGGTCATTTAAGCTTTTACTTATGTCAGTGTTAATTATAACAGCTGTAGCTTATCTGCATATTTGAACATTAAACATAGTACAGTGTCAGCAAAAGTACCTGCAGGAAAATGTCGCCCTCCTGCTTCCTTTGTGTGTCAGTGCTTTGTTTGTCCATGTTCTCCGCCAGGTTTCTCAGGTAAATCTCCCAGTCATCAACCAAAGGACCCACTTCTTGGAACAAGACAAGGGGAACTGCAGAAGGACCCTGCTCCTCTGGCCCAACAGCGCCATCTGGCGGTTCTGCGTGTAATAAAACACCTATTACAATTACAACAACGTTTTAATCCTAGAAATAATATGCCCTTATGATTTCAGTCTCCAACCACCGCATGAGGCATCTTTTGTCATCGAGCATTTTCTATATGTGAAGAAGCAGAGGGATTTGTTGACGTACCTTTAACCTGGAGGAGGCCTTGGCTCACATCCCTCCTCTCTCTGGTGTGACTGAATGCTGTGCTGTAGATGTGCTCTACCAGCTGAGGTAACGTCTGTGTAAAAAATGTCAGGTCAACTTTGTCCCTGATGTAGTCCTCAGCTCTCTGGAGTAGGTCCAACAGGGTCTGCAGGAAGGAGCGCAACTCTAGGAGGCAGGGAAGGAACGGAGCATAAGAAACCTCGACACAAGCACATTTTAAAATAATATATGCAGTAATAACTCTTACTTACGACATTTCTTAAAGCGTGTGAGGCATTTGTCTTCGACCATTTGCCTGCATGCAGCGGCAGACTGTCCAGGAGGGCAGGTCAGAGTGTAGAAGCGGCAAAGAGACCCGAACTCCGACCTCTGTTCCTCCTCTGTCATTTCTGTTGTCTTTAGAAGCTCTGGACATGTTGGCTCCCGGCTCCCAAAAGACTCTTTTAAAAAAGAAGCCCAGTTGCAAGGGAGCTTTCAGAGAGGATTCATAATTTATGTGTAATTACAGAGAAAAGGTTGCTTGAAACGCACTCTGTATCTCAGCCTGAATCCAGTCAGAGAAAGCAGACACCCGCGTGTAGACTCCAGGCTTGCCCTTCTCGCCACAGCCGTCTCCCCAGGACGTAATGCCATACAGCTGAAAACGGCCTGAAATTTGATCCTGGTAAATCAGAGGACCCCCAGAATCTCCCTAACAGGTATGGAAAAAACAACAGATACTTTTCAGTAAAATTCAAACCACGCCTGAGAGAGCTGAGAACAAGGACACAGCCTTTCAGAAAGTTATTATTATTTTTGTCTCACCTGACAGGAGTCAATGCCTCCTGAGAGATAGCCAGCACACAGCATGGTGTTGGTCACCAGTTCTTTGCCGAGAGCAGTCTTACAGGTGCTCAGAGGCAGCAGGGGAACCTTGGCCTCCATCACCACATCAGCAGATGGACCATCTGCGGAGAGAAACACGTTATTTACATGTTTAAATTTATTTAGACAACTTCGCTTTTCTTCTACAGCTCATGATGCCATGTGTGGTGCGCTCACCCTCATAGAGGGACCCCCACCCTGCCACTAGACACGGGCTGCCAGTAGGTGGCTCCACGCCAGATGGGAGACACACCGGGGTGACGCGCCCAGACAGGACCGCCGGTGACGTCAGCTCCACCAGTGCAATGTCATTGTTAAACGTCTTTGGGTTGAACTGCAGGAACAGGAGAAAGTGTGAATGACTGGCGAGTTGACTGAGACTGATGACTGGGAATGTGACACGTTGGCTCCTTACCTTAGGGTGAGGGATAATGCGATTCACCTTGAGAACCTGCTCGTCAGGGTCCGTTTTAGTGATGTCAAACTCTCCCACCACGGCCGTCCAATAGCTCTCACTACGGCTGCTGCAGAGGTCAGAGCAATAACAGAAATTCACATGGGAGAAAACAGCACAACAGTCCATAATGTTACAAGCAAATCAAACATTTAAAGTTAGAGTAAGAGCCACACTTGTTCACTGACCCAGCAAAACAGTGGGCAGCGGTGACCACCCACGAGCTGTCCACCAGGACGCCGCCGCACATCAGGCCACCGTCCAACTGCAGGTTGACCAGCCAGGGCCAGCTGCCTGGGGGAGCAGGGGACCCGCCTACGATCCTGGATCGAGGCTGTGTGGTGTTTTGAACCGATGGTGAGCTCTGACCGCACACTGCTACTGGGACAGACACACAACACTGTTGAAACAGGAAGACTTGGAACACTGGACGCTGAAGAAGACGTTTGTGCCAGTCTCATTCACACACGTCACCTCACCCTGTGCGCGCGTCTGGGTAGCAGGTTCCAGGTTCTGCATTGTGCTGAGGAGGCTGCACTGGAGGACACGGGCGCTGCAGCTCTCACCCATGATCCTGATGCAGCTCTCCTTGTCCAGTTCGCCCGGCGGACAGCGATGCTGGTAGTACGCGCAGGCCTGACTGAGAGCCCAACTCCGCTCTGCTTCATCTTGAAGCTTCTGGGCTTTACTGATGACATCACAGCTGGGCTCTGACAGGGAAGTGGCAGGAGATGCTGTTGGACAGATATAGGAGTCAAAGAGATCCTAAGAAAGACAGAGTGGATGATGTGGCACAGAGCTGAAGACGGAAGCATTTTGTACTAACAGCAGGACGCAGATCGCTGTCCGCAGTCCTGAAACAGGCAGGGAACGCAGCCCCGGCAGCCTGCCTCAGCCCGACTTCTCTCAGATGATGCACGCTCCAGAGCGGACAGGGCACTGGTCATGGCCGCCTCTAACACCACAGTACCACGATCAGACAGCGCTGCACAAAGGATAAGAAGGGGAAAAGAAAGAGAATTACTTTAAAGTAAAAGATAGAGAGGACGAGAAAAAGAGAAGACACAGACAAATAACAATAAACCAGACATGAACGCTACAACCAGACACATGTCATGTCAACAACTGGACGATTCTTGAAAAGAAGCAGTGAAAGTAAAGTACAGCAATTGGAAATTAAATTTGTCCACCCTCCGCAGCCAAACCTGGACATTTTTACCAGGTTTTTAAAAAAACAGGCACCAGACGCAGCCAGTCTTGCTGTGGGAACTCTATGGGTGAGTGTGAGCATCAGTATGGATCGGTGCAGCTCTGTCTCTCATGCTGCTGTTTGAGCTCTTTGGCAGCGTGTTAGGGAAGCTAACTCACGCTCGGCGCGTTGGTGAGGCTTCCACAGACACTTCAATAGAACTGCCGACCCTGCAGCCCCCCTTCTGTGCCGCAACACATCACAGGAAACTAACAACAACAATGCTGACTGAAGACTTAATTAGAAGGCCAGGGCTGAGCGGACAGGCAGGGACAGGCTGTGGGGCGACTGGAACCGCAAGCTCCTCGTTCTAAACACTCCGAACAGACACCACCATCCCTGGGTGGGTCCACAACAGCTTTGCTACCCTCAGTACTGCAGCCACAAAAAGCCAGAGGTCATTTATCTTTACTAGTTTTGGGATCAGCCTGCTCAGTAAAAAATACACAAAAACGTACAAGCTGTTTGATGAACACGTATCCACTTTTACCAAATATACGTTCTCTTTATTTCATGACATAAGTAAACTCACTGACTCAGTGATGCACCATAGCATCACCAGTGCTGGTTTGACACGTAAAATAAAAAAAAACGTAAAATTTTAAACCCAATTTGATTAAAACTACTACATATTTACTTCTGGTCATTTAAATTTTATAATAAATCTTAAATTTAATAATACATTTCTTCTGTTGTTTCTAATCATAAAAATTAAATAGAATAAAGTTGTCCAAATGAGAAATAATCATAAAGCGTTACAGGTCTTGCCTTTGAGTGCGCTCTGGGGCATCCGGTACACCTCTCTGCCCGTTGGGGCTCCCAGCAAGCCGCCAAGTCCCATAAGCAACAGTGATATGAGAAGAAGCATGGTGTCAGAGGATCAGACCTCCACTCGGCAGCGACAGCTAGCAGGCACGCAGGACACACGCGGGACGACTGAAGAGGATGCCGCGGTGCTGGAGATGAGCCTGTGATGTTCCCAGGTCCTTCTTGGCTTGTGTCTCCCTCCTCCTGACTCTCTGGGTTCTCAGGGCATCTGTCTGTAAGTTTACTTAGAGGAACAATAGGTGCCTAGAGTGGTCCCTGATATATATAGAGTCCCCAGGGAAACACCAGTAAGAGGGAGGAGGGTAAGGATAGGGAGAGAAAGGGGGAGGGTGAAATGGTCCCGTGGCCAATGCACAAACAGATGAATTCATTAAGGCTGTGACAGCAAATCGGGCGCAACTTGCCAAGGCTGGACATTACAAAGAGGTTTGGTTCTATGAAAGGAGACAGAGGGAGGGAGAGAGATACAGAAAGGGAGGAG
Organism: Macropodus opercularis; assembly: GCA_030770545.1. Lineage (NCBI taxonomy): Eukaryota > Metazoa > Chordata > Actinopteri > Anabantiformes > Osphronemidae > Macropodus > Macropodus opercularis. Next base: position 8,332,132 of record CM061105.1, read on the forward strand.
GGAAAGGCAGAGGGATTGGCTGGGTGGCAGGGAAGGGGGTGTTGTTTGAATTAATTAGTGTGAGAGGACGAGGGAGAAGGTTATGCAGATAAGGATATGGGCTGATGTGACACCGAAGTGGAGGAATGTAGAGCGAGAGACGTCAACCAACATCTGAAAGGGTCGCGGCGTGAACGGAGAGAGCAGGAGATGGAGGGATGTTGAGTGTGTGAGAGAGGAAGAGGGAAGTGTCTGCCATTCCGCATGCCCCTCAAAGAGGGCATTGTCCCCGGCATCCCTCTGAGGATGCCCACATCAAAGCCGGCCCCCGGGCATCACTTGGCTGCCGCCTCCATTGATCACTTACAGTCCTTTATCCACCCCATTAAAATATTGTCAGTTCACATCACTTTTGTCTTTCTCTGCTGAACTCTGCTTTTGTTACATAAAGATACTGTAAGAAGATGCTTCTGAACATGATGTATTTTCATCTCAGCTGCAGAAGAAATCACTCGGTGAACAAGCCAACGTTTTGCTTAAAGGGCAGTTTTACCACTTTTCGAAACGTGTTGAAAAAAGTGGCAAAAGTGCTTTTTAAAATTTTATTCCTATTTAAGAAATGCTGTACACATGTATAACTTTCTAACTAATCAAAGTACTTACAGCATTTTTATAAGACCAATCAAAAACTGCCCGGAGACAGTGATGAACACAAAACAAAACACAATCAAAAGTGTCGTGGTCACAGCCCACATCACAGAAAGATGTCTGTCCTGACCGGTAAACCAAAGGAAGGGGACAAATTGGAGTCAACTTTGCGCCAACTAACTGGCTGAACAATAAAAAAGAGCATCAGCCGAATGTAGTGGGCCGTTATCAAAGAGAGCCGCCCTGCTGCCACAAGCCAGCTCACACTGACAACAACATACGTACGTGTCGGAGAGTGTGCGACTGTGTGTTGAGGTTTCAGTAAAAGTTTGTGAAGACGGCCGAAATGTTTGATGGTAGATGAGATTACCAGAAACAAGATTCAGAGGCAGATCAAAGCAGATGAGGAGGAGTCCAAGATTAAGACGGGAAGGAGAGGAGTCTTCTTTTTCAACCCCTGCCTGCGGACGTTTGTTCGTGTGTGTGTACGTTTGGTTGTGTTCATGGTGTCCCAGCCCCCTCCACAAACCCAGGCAGCACAATGGCCCAGAGATCTGAGTGGGAACAGCATGGGACAAATGGGCGGCACTCTTTCATTTTCTCCATCCATTTGCCTTTGATGTGCTTTGATTCATTCTCCTCCTGTTCACTCTTCCTTCATCTACCCATCAATCCTCTGCCAGGCTGTGAATACTTCTGTAACTAGTAAGAAACTACCTCAGTCACTCTTTCCTGCACAGATTTGGGTACAATGGTCAAAGTTTTCCACACACTTTAAATATGAGCACTGTTCATTCTAGTAAGTTCCAACTAAAGGCAAATTAGATAATTACTTAACCTGGACCTAAAATGAATAGAAGATGAAAAGAACAAAATAAATGTTTGATCAAGCACTAATTAGTAAAGAAAGTTATCAAAATACAGCTACTATAGAATAATAAGACCTTGCATGTACGTGCGTACACTTGACTTACTTATAGTACACTTCTTTAAGTTTCCTGTTTTAGCTAAACGTTGCTCATGTGTCCATTGTTTCAAATGATCAAACTATGGGCAGAACAACTTTTTCAGATCCCCAGCAGCAGATGTTTTATATCCTCAGGAAGCTGTTCTCTCATAGTGACACAGATGGAACCAGATGGAACCATCTCGCTGCACTTTTGTTTCCTTGACTTCATTTGCAGCATCTTGTGTCTGCACAGTGTCTAGTATAGATTATATCTATACCTTATGCGTTTTACAGTTCACCTTCTATTATTGATTCTATTTTCCTCTGTTCCACTGCCTTTATTGACCCTATGTAAAATGACCTGCCTCCATGTATCATATGCGCTGCACAAATAAAGTTTCATTGCCTATAGATACTGTATACAATCATTTTATTTATTAGTTAATCAACTGTCTGGAAGTCTTGGTGAGAAATAAAATACATTTGGATTATACAAATGTCTGTTGATGTCTGTGTTTGACCCAGCAGCGGCTGGACAAACTTGCAGAGGTTCACGTGAACGCGCAGTCGTCATCTGCCTAAAAGTTTGATCCTTTAGGCTGCACAGACTCGTCACTGACTGCCTGCCTGACAGGGTTACATAAAGAAAACATACAACGCTCAGCACAAAGCCACGCCACAATGAGAACCTTAACAACAATCATGTTGAATAACACCCAGGTATTGTGTTCAGTTATGAAACCATTTCTCCCATTGTTTCAGCCAGAAAACAATTGAAATCTAGGTCAGTGGGCTACGCAGCGGAGAAGAGGTTCCCAACATTTCAGAGCAGACACTTGAACCCCCTGACAACTGTCTGAAGCAGCTCGTCTGCACAGGCATGTATTGGCTCATTGTTAGACATGTTGTTAATTAGATCTATTATGACCTCAACAATCCCATTAACTGCCATTATACGCCCCTGTTTTCACTGACAACAACGATGTGCCTGAATAAAATAAAATACTGCAAGTAGAAAGCCCCACAGGTTTACATAATGCCAGTGAGCTATAATAATTCAATACAATGTAAATTTAAACTGAAAGGTTGAATTATTGGAGGTGTCAGCTGGTGGATGTATGTACCTGTAGGAATCAAGACACCTGCAGCCACAATGAAATAAACAGAATAACACAACAATTCATTTGCTCTATTCCAGTTCAACTGTTTTTTTTGTTGTTTTTGTTTGCATAACTGTGAGCAGAAGAAGAAAAGTTTGCATTTAAACAAATGAAAGTAACAACAACTGAACAAACTAAATCGTTGCTTTCACTAGTCCACAGCCACCAGACGGCTGATTTAGTGAACAATGCAGATCTGCAAAGTGATCCCCAGTCCACACAGCTGGTTCCACAGGCTGACATCTAGTGTTATATCTAGTATTATAAAGCGCTGCAGGGCAGAGTGAGAGAGAAATCTCCTCTGCTGCCAGTGCTCTGTTCCCCATGATCCGAGTTCACATCAGGTGAATAAAGTCACATTATTCTGTTAGAAACCGCAACACGAAAGTTTTGCATCAACTCTCTGCTGTTGACTTGGGTGTGAACCGACTGGAGATGCTGGGGCACTGCGACCACAGGGAGGCAGCAACGGGACACGACATCTGTCTCACGTCTTCTGAGAACAGAAGACAGCCAGGAGGAGAGTGAGGATGCAAGAGGCACCTACTGTCATGCTTACACATTTATAGCAGTACCGTACAACAGTCCAGGCACAAGATGAACCTCAAGCAGGCAGGAGTGTCCTTCGCAGCTCATAGGAGTTACTTCACTAACACTTGCACCCATCTGCCAGCACAGTATGTTACACTACAGTAAGACACCAGCATCAAGACAACAACAGCAACTACTGTATTACTAAATATGATCTAGACTTTAAGATTTCATGTACAATGACGAAAGTATTAACAATTAGACAACACTCACCACAGCATCTGTATGTTTCTATTATTTAGGTTTTAAAATGTATTTTTATTGGTTTTTCAGCATAAGTTCCAATAAAAATAAGTCTAAATGCTGCTGCTAATTTATTCTCACCTACAGTACCGACGCCTGCTGCTGCTGTCTGACCTGTTGGGAGAGGCAGAGCACATCATCATCCTCCTCGCCTTCTCTCTCTCTCTCTCTCTGGCCAAGCCATTAGCCATGAATTATGGTGCTGCTACCATCACAGCCAATTGTGTGGACGTAAAGCAGGCTCTGCCTCCCTCACCGTTGCGTTAGCTTGTGTCTGCACGGCAGGTTTAGGATCAGAGTTTGTGATCAGCTCTGGTTCAGGTCAGAGCAGGTAAGCAGATGACATTTGACTTGAAATGGAATAGTTACTGTAGAGGTGCATGTCAATGATTGTGGATCATCTTAATTCCAGATTTTGCTTTTGTACCAAATTCAGTTTTATGAATCTATTGTGAAACGACTGTTTCTCTTACAGGGCAACTGGTGAGTCTGGTGGACCGAGAGAAAGAAAGGAGACGACCGAGAGAGCGGCACACTGGGAAAACCCACAAGCAGCTTTAATGATGGAGTGATGTGAAGACTGGACACAGAGGTAGATTATCACATGCAGTACAGCAAGTCTCTTCATGTAACTGCCATGTGACGGCTACAGAGCTAACTCTTCTAACGGCAAAGACCAAGATAAAAGCCAAACAGAAGTAAATGTAATATACTCATAAAATATAGTAACACTTTTATAAACGTACTTCCTCCGATGTATTTTCCTCTTAATTATAAATGCTGCAAGAATGTCCTATACTTTATTTTAATACTGTAAAGGGTGAGCGTGTGTGTGAATATACCGTATGTGTGTGCGTGCGTGACTGTGCATCCTTCATTCTGTACTGTGTGCAAATATAAGAAAGACAAACACGTTCATGTATGTGCACAAACGCAACCAGCTAACATTGTCTAGAAAAGCAATTACGTGTGCCTTAAATCTTTTATTGTCACTCATAAAGCTGATCCGCCAGACCCAGTCCTCATCGGAGACTGAGCAGCCTGCACAACGACGCCGTGTTGTACTTTTGTGTGTTTTCTGACAGCGTCACTTTGACAAACCAGGAATTCATTTACCTGTTATGAGCTGAGAGCCCAGTAGCCAGATGGAGGCTGTTGATCTTGTTAGAAAGGTAGATGTGAAGAGATCATTACCTGGATCACAGCAAACACTCGCACGCACGCACGCACGCACACACTCGCAAATGCATAAACGCGTGTGTGTACACTGCCACATCTTTGTGTGGTCCTACCGTCCACTAAGCTGCGACGTGCACACCGGTCTGTGCACTTAGCGATATTAAATGGCCAGTCATAAAGAATGATTGCACACAGCTCCAGTTGCATAACAGGACACTTTGAAGGAAACTGTGATTACAGCAGGAGGTTTGTTGCCTTCTCTCAGTTTTCCACATCCATGAAAGTCAACTGTAGCAGATTCGCACACAGATTGGGATGTACATGGACATGCTGAGCATGAAGTGTTGTATAGCCCAACTGCTGACCTGCAGTGTTAATGATTAACCAAACCTCTTACATTCAGAGGTGGTTGCTAACAGCTTGAGGAGAGGAAAGACCTGGGTTACATGTCCAGGAGCTGATATATGGGATATAAAGCATATGCGATGTTCATAAATAAACACAAAGCCATGGACATTTTAATCGGTGCATCACCAGTGTGGTCGAGTTTAATCCATGTGGTTTGATTTTCACAGATCCCCGTCGTTACGCAGTGAATGGAAAATGAGCAGATTTGAATGCACACGCACATGTTCCCTTCCCTTTCCTCCATTTGAGACACATCTGCATGTCTGTGTTCTAGCGCAACCAACAAAGTAGACGCTTGTTGGTGCCCTGAGAAGATGGTCGGACTGAGAAACCGCTCGACGTGGGAACCTCTGCTCCTCAAGGCGTCCTGCATCAAGTCCTGCGCCAATGGTTGCTCCCTGGGCATCACTGCACATCTTACCTATGCCAATGCTGATATGGAATCTGTAGAAGGTGAGTGGTGAGATGATTTCAAAAAGAATGGATGCTGAGAAGCCTTCATAAATCTGGTGAACTCTCAAACATGCAGTCATTTCTTTAATGATAATACAAATAAATACTTTAAAACGCTACATATAGATGTAGTGTAGTTTTGTTGTGGCAAAAGTTTGAAGTCTTTACTTTGTGTGGCGAACCATAGGTGTGTTTGTGTACCCGCTCGCGGAAAAGGAGGTGATAGTGGACTTTGAGGCAGTGATGGCCAGCCGGCTGCTGGGGGTCCAGCTCGAGAGCAGAGGGAAGCTGAAGGACTGCTGTTTAGACTGCTGCCCCGGATCTGGTGTTGATGGTCGGGAGTGGGGCTGCTGTGGGAGCTCCGGCCATGACCTGCAGTGCACCAACGGTGAGGCAGGCATCTGGGGAAGTTAAGCAAATTTAACAAAAGCAAAAAAAAAAAAAGAAAGATATATGATGTCTAGGCTGCCCATTTGAAGATGTGAAAGGCAAAGAAAGCACCGTAGTTTATGAAATGTCTGTTATAAAAAACAGACAATGAAAATGGGCAGAACTACCTGGAGTCTGCTTGTAGCTTGTAGATCAAATCTGTCTCCTCTCTGTCCTGGTGCTAGACTCACGAAGGAAGAAAGGACAGGACAGGGAGGCCAACGCTTTGGCTGTCTGCCTAATGGTGAAATAGAAAACAGCCATCAGTTTAAGTGCATCGTATTTTATTGGAATCTGTGGCATCATGTACATGGAGTACATGGAGTTTTGGCATCTTTTTAATTGTTATGCTATTAGGATGAAGCTTATTACAGTATTTTTCAGGGCATCTCATTCTGGATGAAGACCTTGAAAGAACCACCTTCATTGTGGGCACAGGGCTCATTGGCCCAATGGACATCGTGTCCATTATCATAAGCACCACATTAGAGCTGCCCACGTTGGAAAACGGAGCGATTCGCATTGTCTACCCCACATTACTTACCCCAATCGTCACCAGCCAGATGACTGCAAGCAAGAGCGAAAATGGGGGGAGATCTGAAGAAACTGGGTATTTATGGAATAACTACCTGTGGTGAGACTGCTTCACCTTTAGCTGTATTTTCTGAAATGGTTCACTTCGCGTTGCTTTTCAGAGCAACCAGCTGCTTCGGTGCCACCTCAGGAAAACAAGATCGAGCCCCCGACTCAGAGCGGCGGTGTGCCCATGCCATCTTCACCAGTCCAGCTGCCAGCCTGGCACCTTATGAGCTCAACTTCCAGCTGCTGGTCAGAGGGGCCTGTCTGCTCGCTGGTACAGCCTGTCTAGAACATGGCCAGAGCGCAAAAATATAAAAAGCACTTTAACTTCTCTGTGTCACCTCTCACCAAAGCTATGAATTGCTTTGTAGGACTGGAGAGCCCAACTCATGCTCTGAGGGCAGACGCAGACCCCAGTGCGCAAAGTGCCTCTGCCACCTATATCACGTTGGCACAGGAGCATCCCTATGACCGACACATAGAGATCATTCTGCACCTCAGTGGTGAGCGATGGAAAACTGGTCCCAAATGTTTGCACTGGCTGCTCGTGTCTTTTTTTATTTGAACAAAACATATCTCCTGTCACAGAACCTCACAGCCCGTTGGTCATCTTAGAGCGCGGCAGGCTCTCGTTCGGCCAGTATGAAGAGCAGATCAGTTCCCGTCGTGATTTCACTCGCTGCACTCGCAAAGACTCAGAACCAGAGAGGAAGGTTGGTGATGGATCCTACAGCGCCTTCGTTTTGCTCTCCACATCTCATGCATGCTGTTGTTCCACTTTGCCAGCAGCTGGAGTTTTTGAGGAAGCGGTACCACAAGGACATCCTCAGCAGCCCGGTGTTGATGCTCAACTTTTGCCCAGACTTGCTGAGTGAACCTCTGGAGCTGCACAAAGTCACCAGAGAACTGGTGTTCCTTGTAGACCGCAGTGGCAGCATGAGTGGAACCAACATCCGTCGTGTAAAGGTCAAATGCAAACGGAAAATAACCACAAAAAATCACTGTTAACTCTGCTAATTTCTTTGGGCATCACGATCCATCTGGCTTTATCCTGCCTGTCCCTTGTTGTTTCTGTAGGAAGCCATGGTGGTGGCACTGAAGAGTCTCCCTTCTCGTACCCTGCTGAACATCGTGGGCTTCGGCACGACTATCAAGCCTCTCTTCTCCTCCAGCAAGATCTGCACTGATGTCAGTTTGCGAGACCAGCTATCTCAGAGCGAAGATAATCTAAATTAATCTTGTTCATAGTCCTTTCAGCAAAAGAAAGCAGATGATATTCCTGATTACATGTGCATTCTTTCCCAGAGGAGACAGGACATGCATTTGGATTGTTTCACCTGAAACCACGTGGGGTAATCTGTTCTCGTTTCTGCTCTCTAATCGGTTCGCTGGGTTGCCGTAGCAGCAGAGTATCGGGTTCTATCCAGACCAGGGGCTGTGAGCACAAACAGCCTTTTGCACATGTTCTTCACCATATGGTGACCTTTCATGCGCTTTACTAAGGCAGGAGATGTGCCTCTCTGTTCCTGTCACGCATGTTTGTCCACTGTGTGATTTAAGGCAGATCTAGTGCAGGTGCTAGTGTCTGTATGTTTATGGCGACTGGGGGGGCATCGCGTTAAATGCTTCACCTTTACTTTAGATCCAACTATGTGTCTATTGTTTTCCTCTCTCTGTATATATGCACACAGGTCACTCTAACGCAGGCATACGAGTACGTCCAGAGGATGAGGGCTGACATGCGAGGCACCAACCTGCTCGGGGCGCTGTCCTGGGTGTACCAGCAGCCCATGCAGCGCTCATTTCCTCGCCAGATCTTCATCATAACAGACGGATCCATCAGCAACGTGGCCAAAGTGCTGGAGCTGATGCGCAGAAACACATGCAGTGGCAGGTAGGGAGCCTGAAACGGGACATTGAACTGAACCCGCGTGAAAAATGGCATCACGTAACCAGACACAGGGTGACCAGGGATTCAAAGATGTTCGGTAATAGAAAAAAATCATTTGATTGCTGGCTTGTGATGACATAAGTGAGTGCAGGTGCAGGTCGAAGGAGGTGATGAACATAACAGCAAAATGAAGCCATGAAGTACTGAAGGGAAAGCATTGAGAAAGACAGAGGTATTCTTCTGCCCCGCCCAGTAATCCTGTTAAGTGCTCTCCTCTGCAGCAGGAGTCACGCCCTCCGCTTTCCCCCAGGCCATTCAGCAATGCACTCCATTTATCCCTCATTAGTATTCTCCTGTTGGAGTCGCACTCGTCTCTGTATTTTGGTTGAACTTCCACAAACTAACCGTGTATCCTCTCAGGTTAGGTCCAGTTTCTATGGGCAATAATGCAGTTGCAGTTCCCACATCCACAAAAGGCGTTTGGATGGTTTTCATTTCACTGCACGCCCTCCAGGCAGAAACATAGTACAGCTCTCAGCCCCCTGCTTTTTCCAAACTTGCCCTGTGACTCCACTAAGAAGCAAAACTTCACAGGAGATTCAATAATTAAATGTATATGTCGCCTCTGCAGATGTTTTGGCCTGGGCTTGGGTCCTCGAGCCTGCAGGAGAGTCCTGCAGGGCGTTGTCAAGCTGACAGGAGGGACTACAGAGTTCTTGGATGAAGAGGAGAGACTCCAGCCCAAGGTCAGCAGCTGTGCACCACTGCCACCTCCTGGACAAAATATGAAGGACAGGAAAAACTTTTAGACATTAGTTAGTATGTATTAGATTTAAAGAATTTAATAATATAATAATAAATATTTTTAATAATCTTTTATTTTAAATAAAACAAGTTACTTATCTAGAAGCATATAAAGTACTTAACTTGGCTCAGTGAAAATATTTTAAAGGGGAATGTTTCTTACAGAAGGTTTTGACACTTCAGCATAATGACCAGTTTTACCTAAAAAAAGAATGTGAAAATATCCTCCAGCGTAAACATTTCTTAAACCTTCTTCTTAGTTAATAAAGTCCATGAAAAAGGCCTTTGAACCTGTGCTCACTGATGTCCGGGTTGACTGGTACCTGCCAGAAAACATGGAGGCGCTTCTTTCACCCAATGAAATTCCTCCGATCTACCCTGGAAACTGCCTCATCGGATACTGCACCCTGTACGACATGACCGCTTTTAAAGCAAAACACGCCGAGGTATAGCCTGCTTTACTTTTAAGGGCTTGTGTCATGATAAAGTGGGAAGATCTCTAATGTGCCTTGTTTTTATAGTCTCACGGACAGGGCTATAAAGGTGGACATCGTGGCTCCACAGGTTCGGTTTTTGGCCAATCTAATGATGAGCTTTCACCTCCTCCTGCATCTGAGCTAATGCCCGTGGGGACGTGTGCAGATGGCACCGACTTAGAGGAGGCGCTGAGAGAGATCTCCAGAGAAATTTCCTCTGAGTTCTCCTGTGCCAGAGACACAGACCCTGGCACCAGCCCGGGTCAGTGACTCATCAATAGAAAGCTTACAGCAGCTTAATGGACACCTTTTCACCATTGTGGGTAACAGATGGCTTTTGTCCACGCTAGGTGTGGAGATGGACTGGTCCACTGACGTGAGGAGAAGAATCCAGGAGACCTCTTATATCCAGGAGCAGTATATTCTCACTCGCTGCTCCCTCAGTAGCGAGCGGAGTCTGCAGACGCAGTCCCACTCACACATACGTACCTCATCCAACTCCGACTCTGCGGGAGGGGTGTTTTTGCCTGACCCTAACTCATCTGACTCAGTCCTGGATACAGGATCTCTACCCCAAGGCCTGGAGAAGATGCCTCTTCCAGAACAGAGGTCATCCCTGTCTCGTTGGGCGGATTCTACCTGGCAACAAAAACTCTCCGCTGAAACTGCTGACAACACAACAAAAAAGGTGAGACTGAGCAACACAAAGAAAGGCTGCACGCGCCTACTTTACTGTCATTAGGCGGATTTGTTGCGTAAAGGATGGTACACTTACAGTATTAAAGCGCAAACATGCATCTAACCTGCATTTCGATTCAGAAAGGGCACCTCAATGGAAGTGAGGCGTCCCCTAGGAGACAAAAAGCACTGGCCCGGTCCACCATGGCGGCGCGGAGTTTCTCGTCTCCTCAGGGTGAGCTGGAGATGCATCGCCTGAGGAGAGCTCTGGAGAGAGTCTCCTTTGACCAAACGCTGGGAGGCAGGCTGGACGAGAGCGACGGAGAGACTAAGCCTCCATCACGAGGGACATTGACTCGGCAAAGCCTGACGGACTCAAGTAAGATACACAGTCGAGACGGGCAGGACCCTCTTTCCGAATTTGCCTCCACTGAATTTCTATTCCTCTCTTTCTGACTTGGGCCCTCAGATGGACTCCTGTTCCCTGCCTCTCCCATGGACTGGGACACCTTTACCGACCCAGAGAACCTCTTCATGGCTGTTCCCCCAGACGACCCCCCTCCAGGTCAGTGCCGCTCCATCATTCACGGCCTGCTGGGCGGCAGGCCTGTGTCCTGGGAGGTCACCATGGACCTCGGGCACCTGTGGACCAGTGAGGGACAGGACACAACAGGGGATGAGAGATGTGAAGGACACAAAAGAGAGGGGGAACCATGGACGGAGATCATTCACCAACTGACCGCTCGCTCGGTTATAAGGGACTTTGAGAAAATGGCAGAGAAGGAGAGCGACAGTGGACATGGTGAGAGTTTACTGGAGATTACGCTTGTCCCCTAAAACACGAGCTGTGTCTGACTGCACCACTGATGGTTTCCTAGGTTTGGCTAAGCGTTACAGAACGAAGGCTATCCAGACCAGTAAGCACTGTAACATCGTCTGTATGTACACAGCCTTCACCATCACTGATAGGAATCCCAGCAAAGGTTTGCCAGACAGCTTGGATGTCGAAAACACAGGTGTGCCACCAACACACACACACACACGTAGATAGAAACAGAGCAATGCTGTGAGGAATTAAACTTTTTAAAAGCAATCCGCTGTACATATATTTTGGTATTTCGTCTGTGTGTGTGCAGGAACGCATGTTGGGAATAGGCAGAGTTCAGGTAGTCGCAGGCAAAGGGCCTATTCCGTTGGTTTGGGCAGACGGCGCACAAGCAGAGACAGCGAAGAGGCCGAGGACACATGGAACTCTGCAGGTAGACATCCCGAAATGACGCCATCACCCATGTTTGCTGTCAGCACTTCAGGTCAACAACAATCTTTGTATCTCTCAGACAGAGATGACACTCCTGCCTCACCCTGTAGCCTTACATCCTGGGACTCTAGTAAGTACTGCTGTCGACCTGCTCGGTGAAAGCACTCTAGGATCAGTATAGCCCCAGGGTTAGTCGGGGCTGATCGTTAGGCCAGCTCAGAACGCAAGGTGAGTCTGAATAGAAGGCGAAACGTCTAAGAGGCTCTTCCCCGACTAGATGAACCATCCATCCTCTGGGCTCTTGAAGGACTTTTTCCCAAACGTATTATTTTGACACGTGTCACGATTTCTGCCCACCTAATGCACTTTCACTCTTCCTTTATTCAAGGCGCAATGGCAAACTTTCTACTAATCCACTGAAAGGGGAGACTTAAGCTTGGATGAACCGAGCCTTTGAATAGTAATGAGAAACACCACAGTACTGATCAAGCAATACTGGTTCATGCTTTATGCCACACTGCTGTCTCAGGTGTAGGAGGGAGTAACTACTCTGCTGCTGCCTCAGCAACAACCGGAGCCACGTGCAGTCGTTCACAGAGATCTATAGAGAGCAAGTCGATGGAGAGCTTCTTTGGCACCCGGTGAGTCCTTTACTTTAGATCATCGCTAAGTGTACATGCAAGTCATTACCCAATAAACCACAGTTGACTGTTTTTTCCCTCTTAGCTTAATACAAAAAACAAAACATCTTCGCATATATTGCAGGTTGCCACTGGGCAGGCTCAGATCCTCCATTTCATCAGGAAAGCAGGTTCCTCTCAAGTCTCACTGCTTATCTGCCGAGACCGAGAAACAGCCTGAAACCGAATCTCCAGATTATCTGCCACTGGTGAGCTGTGTAGATTTACAGCATATACCCTAAGCTCTCCACAAGCCTCTAAACGATTCACTTCTACGGTCTGTCCTCAGGTGCGTCTGCAGCTGGCATCGGGAGCTTTTCTTTTGACAGAAATGTACTCGGAGTGTGTTCAGATCACCTTGGATCGACTAAAGAGAGCTTCCCCCTACAGCCTCCACCGTCGCAGCCTCAGCCCACCCTTCCGTTGCTCATCTCCCAGCGCTCCGTCTTTGTCCACCTCTGCCAAGCTCCTGGGTGCTACCAGTCACCATGTCACCTTTTCTCCATCCTCCTGCTCCCTCATCAATCCAACTGCACCTCCTTTCCACCACACCCCAGATGATAATCCTCTCAGGCTGGAGCCAAGACTTCGCAGGAGACACCTGTCTGACCGGGTTGCTTTCAGCTCACCCCCTGACCTCCTCAGCTCAGAGGAAGGCTCCCTGGAGCTATCTGTTGGCCTTTCTCAGAGCCACAACCCCGGTCAAGCAGACAGTGGTCGTGGATCCGAGACAGATGTGTGCGAAGCCTCATCAGCAGACCTGGTTGACCTTCAGGAGAACAGCCACTTAGCTCAAGAGGACCTGGAGGGTTCAAGCTGGGCTACGGCTGTGGCTCTAGCCTGGCTCGAACACCGCTGTGCCGGCTACTTCATGGAGTGGGAGCTGGTGGCTGCTAAAGCAGACTTCTGGCTGCGCTGTCAAGAGCTGCCCGAGGGAGTGGACCTGGCAGGGCTGAAGGGAGCTGCTCGACAGCTGTTCCTGCTGCTTCGCCACTGGGATGAGAACATCAAGCTAAACATGCTGTGTTACAACCCCAATAATATGTAAGACAATCGCCTCTGAGGAAACTGAGCCAGATCTACTGATTCATACTCTCTCACCTATCAATGGGTTTGATTTTAAAGCAACTTTAGCGAGTTGTATTAATTTACAGGTAATTTACAAGTAATAACATAGTGCCAAGTTCATTCTAACAATATGCTGCACATGGAAATTTGTACTGCTGTTAGATTTTATTCCTATGTGCCAAGACAACCCTTTACATTACGTTGACCAAGTGGCCTTTTATTACACGTTTATGCAATCACACGAATGCCTTGACCACCTTAATGAGCTTTCTGCAGTTTGGTGTTTAGCTTGTAATTAGTATGATGTTATTTCTTGTAACTCTGTGTCAAATGACGGAGGATGATTAACTGATAAACTACAAGCCAATACTTTCAATAATGGCATTTGTTTTAAATTGAAGTGTGTAAATGTGGATTGTTGTAATACTGTATGTTAAAAATACGAAAAAAAACTGCACCAAAAATGTCCCTTTTTTAATAGAAGACTGTCTGAGTCGAGTGCAGACATTTTATTTCACATTAAATCTAAGTCCTTATGTCTCGATGAAAGCAGGGTGCCGCTCTTAACAGAGGGTTGACAAAGGCGATTGTCTACAACTTAACTTTACTCATTTGTGTAAAATGACAGTCAATAAATATAAAACACCCTTGGATTGAAAATACCTCTGATGAAAATAACATTGCATCATGCAAAAAAAAAATAGAATAAATCTCTTTTTGGTGCCATGTCCACGTTCCTGTAGTAACCATTGAAGACCAGAAAATAGTTCAAAATAATGGGAAAAACATGACATTCACAATTTCTTCCTAACATTGTCCAGAACTCCAATCTTCCTGTTATGTATTGGCAAAACTGAGGATGCATAATTTTCTTCTCATCTTTTCACTAAATGTCATATTGTTGAGTACTGCAGGTATCTGTGTACAGACCACGCCCACGTGTTCGCGTCCTTCACTTTAAGCAGTGAACTGAGACAAGAAGTTTCAAATGGTTCCTCTAATTTACACAGATCACCTCCCTCTGCACGAGCAGGGTGTTAGCAAAAAGAACAGGATGGAGGCTGTTTGGCAGCTGATAAGGATCAATGTGACATCCAGCCCAATCAGGTTGTGATTCAGTGGCGTTTGTCCTTCACCGTCGTTTGTTCCTGAGTTTCTGAAGGGGCTGAAGACAGAGGTGGAGCCAGCCACAAACAGAGGAGGATGATGAGGTGGCAGACATGGAGGGCAGCTGAGCTGCTGTTAGTAGAGGGGTAAGTGTTCCACGAAAGCTCGATCAGACCCAGGATCAGGACCCTGATCACAATGACAAGTGTTTAATGTGCATACATACAAACATCATATGTGTTTAAAACTTGGCAAAAGGGAAACTTTCAAACAACTATTTCTCGTTTTACCTCAGTAAGTGGGCCAACTTCTTGACTCCTCCACTCCAGAGCAGGTAGGGCAGTGTGTGGAAATACCACACGTAGAACTGGTAGTGCAGAGAACGACTGAAGCACATACCAACAAAGTTAGACGTGAAAAGAATGAGCACTATCTGTAGTTTTCTGTTAAGGCTCCACACAAAAGTCTGTGAAAATCAGGAACATGATATATTTACTGCTGACTAATCTCAAACAAACTTGTGTGACACTTAAAAGTAGACGTAGAGCAGTAGCACAGCTGACAATGGAATTTCAATGGAAGTTAAGGATATGATCCGTGTTGTTTTTCTGAGCAGGGAGTCTCCTCTTGCCTGGATCTTTAAGAAGTTCAAAAACACTTTCTCTTGGTCTGAGAGGAGAGAAAATAAGAAGCAGGTTTTCTCACTTGAACCGCTCATTGTTAACAAAGAGCAATGTCTGGCACCATTTGAACGACTAATTCTAATCCATCTCTCACCATAATGCCAACAGTGACCTTGGCACAGTTAAAGTCTGCCTCACCTCTTCCAGCGATGGAAAGCAAAGAGCAGCAGGGTGAGCAGGTGGGCAACCAGCAGGAGTAAGTGGAAGTAACGATTCAGGAAGAGCCATTCTGGCAGGAACCGCCAGTTTACCGTCCACTTGAACATAAACTGACGACCAAGATCAAAAGCCCGGCTCACATAACCAACTGGATTCTCCAGGAGGAAAGGAAGACCTAACAAAAGCTGTGGTACGGAAAAATAAACGCAGGGGTAGTGTTTGAAAATCAAGAACAATATATTCATAGAAAATAGTGCCTAAACTGTCCTTAAAAGAAATCTTTACCTGGATGCCTGCACACAAAGAAAGTTTTGGAATAGTTCTGATTAGACCAAACTCAGACAGGAGGAGGAAAAGTAGCCCGGGAGCAAAAAGAAGCACATTCATTTTCACAGACACTGCTAAACTGTCAAAAACAAGAAAAGAGTGGTAGTAGTTCATCATATGGCAAAAATGATCAGCAATATTGTGTCAAAATGGCCAGAGAAAGCCATGGCATCTGAAAAGAGTCCACGCTTGCCTGTAAATGCCACAGCCTATAGTCCAGTGTCCATCTAGAAAGAGGTTGACAGCTGCAAACAGCAACATCATAGCCACTGGATCATTAAAGAGACGCAGTACGAAGATGGAATGAATCCGATATGAAGCACAACACACAAAGAAGAACACATAGGGAGGAACCTGGAGAAAGAAACACAGAGGGAACACGAACAGTTAATCAGCATTAATCATAACACTCGACATTTACTCCCTGCTCTGCATGCAAAACTAAATCAAGGCTTCTGTCACACATCCAGACTGACCTTCTTTGTGCGGTTGTATATTCTGAAGACCAAGAACAGTGTCATGAGGTAAAAAACGGCAAAAAGGTACTGGCCCAGACGGACGTTCACCCCATGGCTCGTGATATAGTAGAGAGCGGTGAAGATGTAGACGAAGCCAGCTGGGTACCTACAACGACATGGTGGTGTCTTACCGATGCACTAAAAACTATATTTCACAAATAGTTTACAAACTAAAGTCTGCAATACTCACACTAAAGGGCCTGTGTCTCCTTTAAGCTGGGTGTAGTCATAGGTACCATTGATGACACCCTCTACTTCATCCATGTAGGCTTTCCAGTCTATCTCCGTGTCTGCAGATCAAAACATAAATCTGTAATTATGGTTGATCGTTTTTTTTATACTAATAATATTATTTAAAATATGTGGTTGGTGGAATTTGGATTTGATCCCAAAGACATTTTTGACACCAAAAGCTGCTTATAAAAGGGCCATGGTATAAAATGTGACATAAGGCAATATATATCTAACCCTAAATCCTTTTATTACACCTTTTTCCATGTAATAAAAGCCATTAGTTTTGTTACAATAAAACAGACCTGTCGAATTCAACAATGAGATGGCAAGTATATGGGTTCGACCAACACATTTAAATAAATGAGGCGATTAAAACCTTAAAGCCAGAATAAAGTCCAACGCGACTCCTGTCTGCACCAAGCTCAACTGAAAACTGAGAAATGACATCATTGTAAGACTAGAATTAATTACAAACCTGCTATATTGAATTGAATTACACTACTGATGCGCCTAATAACGTGGCCAGTGTGTGCATGTCTCACGTGATGTGTAGTTTACGTGCTAGGGAAGTTTACACATCTGTGAATGTAAACCAGACCTTTAGCGGCACAAGGCCAACAACTGCACGTAGTGGTGCACAGCCTACGAATTCCCTGACAGGTGGCAGAGTGAAGGTGCTGGGTATGCTAACGCTAGCTACTGTAGCACGCTAACTAGCCACACAGCTACTTACATGCTACTGTTTGTATCACCCACACATTAATTCCGATCTCCAAGAACCACAAAAGTGAAACGACCAGGAACGTGTATTCCGTCTTAAACAAGACTAAATGTTTGTCCTGCCACAGTGCGTGGAGCTTCCCCCACACTGGGGACGGAGAACCGGGAGACTTCCTCCGGACACCTCCTGCCATCTCAGTGGCTACACAGGCGATGAGGAGCGAGGTGGCAAGTGACATGCGCTGACTTCGACCATGTCACGTGACGCCACGTCATGGTCGCCATGTCACGTGACAAAGCCAACAGTCTTCTACCGAACGTCAGCTTGGTAGTTTTTCTCTCCATGACAGGTAAAAACTGTTTTACGCTTATTGTTTGTTATTATGTCACACATGTGCGCAAATGTGCGCGTATACATTTAGTTACTGTTGCCCTTGGGTTTGCTAGCATTCAGCTCACTGCTAGTTCTGACCTGGCAACTTTAGTTCGCAGTCTTCTTTGCTAAGCAATGTTAGACAACCATTTAAAGTGTGTTGTCACTTCAGCCCTCACAAAACAACTCATGTGCTGTTTTATAGTGGATTTAGAAGAACACAGCCACCTACACTTGTGGATGAAAACAACTGGCTCACACTTTGTGTTGTGTGGGTTTTATAATGTAAATGTTATTGTTCATGCTCATTCACTCACTCTTTACTACGTTTGCGGTTTGTATGTGTTTAGAAGTTGATTGAACTCTGCTTGTGATAAACGACCTTGACTGGATATGATTTAGAAACGTGCACACGACAATAACATCCTCTGGTTTGTAATGTTTTGCCAACATTTGTGTCATTAGCCTGGATTCTACGTCCCAGTGAAGCACGGTGGTGGCAGCTTAAATGTAATATATGATACTTTGATCACCTCTGTAACGCTCTGAATGAATCATGCCTGAAGCTCTTATGTGTGTTGTGTCTTTGCTGCTCGTACTGTAGGTCACTGACAGGAGACCCGGTGGGAATGGATGGATTTTCTTTGAAAATAATCGAGGCAGTGTGTTTGGGAACCAGCCTTGCCCTCTCTGGCGTCTGCTACTATTTGTACAGGAAGAACCAGAAATCAGTAGACGAACTTGATGTTAGTCACGTTCTTTTTTTTGTTATTTGTCATTGTGATTGCTTTATTTTACTGTCTAAGACACGATTCAGGTTGACGTTAGCAGGGAAAGCGTGGGGAAAAATGTTAAAATTGAGTTTTTGTAATAACGATCAAATGTATCTGAAAATAAGTATGTTAAATATGTCTAGTTCTCGAAACACAAACAGTTTTGCCTTGTGTTGTCAGGATGCTCCACACTTTATCCTTGACAAAAACCTCAAAGACATTTTGAAAGTTACTCCTGGAGCCTGTCTTCAGTACGCTGTGATTGAAGGTAATTGCTGCTGTTTCCTAATGCAGACATATATATATATATATATATATATATATATATATATATATATATATATATATATTTACTGGTGTAACTTTACCTCTTACTCTATTTGCGTATGCTTGTTCTGTATATGCAGGTGCGGTGCAACCAGTAGGTCAGCCTCTAACGAGCTCCTTCCAAAAAGAAGCTGTCGGAGTGCTGCAGAAGTTCATGTTGACAGAATACAGGCTGGTGTGGAACAATCTTTCACGCTCTTGGTGAGAAATTTATCAAGAAGAAACAACTTCTGAAATAATCTGAGCCCACTAGAACTTTTCTTTTTGCATATTTGCATATTCAGTACCCCAGATGTCCTGTTGATTTTTGATATTCCATCTGTCTAAAAAGCCACATTGTTCATCCCTTTGCCTGTTTCAGGACTGACAGTCAACAAGTTGTTCACCAAAGAGTTAACGCAGTGCCCTTTGTGTTAGTGGGGTCCGATGAGACCACAGTCAAAGTACTGTGCCCTCTGCAGGCCTCGGGCTTGCACATGGAGACCACTTATGAGAAGTTTCACCAGGTCAACTATGGTTTTTCCGACACTGTACTACAATACATCAGTGGACAGAGGACTAAAGGGCAACTAGAGACTGAAGAAATGCTTAAGGTCAGTTGTTACACAAACAATACAATACAAACATTATCTACATTAATTTCTTAACAATTACATTTTGAAATGACAGAGCACATCATGTTTCTTGCTAACCATTACAAAAGATATCAGTCTTACAGATATCTTATGGAAATATTCTCCTATTCTTAGGTGGGTGCAGCTCTCACTGGTGTAGGAGAGTTGATACTCGACACTGATGGCAGCTTGAATCTTCGACCTCCTTCAAATGGTTCACAGTATTTTCTTAGCATCACAGACTTCGATACCTTGCGAGGAGATCAAGACAGCAGAGCTGGCTGGTGGAAGGTGCTAGCTATCAGCTTTGCGTTAGCTGGGTCACTAGTCCTCCTGTGGGTCGGCCGACGTTACTACTGCCGCCTACAGCTACGCTGGGAGCAGGAGCAGGAAAGGAGAGAGTTCGAGAGACTGCAGGCTGAAGCCCCAAGAATACAGAATGCTGAGGCCCATCAAGATGATGCTGGGGGTCATTTGGAGAATGTTTGTGTGATTTGCGTCAGTCAGCCACGTAACTGTATTCTGTTGGACTGTGGACACGTCTGCTGCTGCTACAACTGCTACCAAGCCCTCCCCCAGCATCTATGCCCCATTTGTAGACAGATCATCATCAGGGTTGTCCCACTCTACCACATCTAAACACCTGTGTGACCTGTTGCATGATGTCAGTGGAATTTCACCACCATACCCACTGCACTAGTCTGGTACTGGTCTGAATTGCTGCTCTTACACCTAATAAAGGGCAATACTAACTTTCTGACACTGAAAAGGTAAATAGTCGTTTCAAACATCTTGTATACAGTAGATTCATACATGAATTACAAGGACATTGAATGGATACTGTTGACTACTAAGTTTAAGTCAATATTTATTAATTTGTGTGTAAGAATATTAAGTATGTGGAATGATTGTAAATGCTGTAGAGATTAGTTTTTCTACATGTTTATTCTGTGCCTTTTTTTGGAAACTACTGTAATTTGGCTGCTGTTGCGTTTGTATGGACTGTGTATCTTCAAAGGTTTGTTTCATTAGTTTACATGTGAGTCTGGAATTACTGTAACTGAAACAAAGAAAAACACACAGTGCTTTATTGTTACAGTGTAGCTGATGCATTACAGATTGGTGTGTTAAATGATTCCTATTATGAAAAAAAAAATATTTTTATTGGTTGATTCGTGATTTCCATGGTTCCCTTTTATCCTAAAAGACTTTCAGTGCGTCATCATCTGAACCCCAGCAGCAGATAAATGCACACAGGTGGGGACGTGTCAGGAGCGATCGCCTAAAACTATGATGGTATTATAGCTGCTGCTTCCGTTAAAATGTTAGTAATTAAACTCTCAAGATGACGCTTGTTGCCAGCACCTGGTGTCTGAAAAGATTTGGGTGTAGTGAGTCATCAAGCATAGTTTTTCTCTCATCTCCAAAAAGGACAGAAGGAAATGTAAGATAAATTAAAAGGCACCTCCAGATATGGAGCTAATGTGCATATACAGGAGCACGTTTAGGAAGCACTGGGCCTGAGTGTGGGTGAAAACAAAACAGGTGGTGGACACACGATACCATACATCTT
This sequence comes from Macropodus opercularis, assembly GCA_030770545.1. Taxonomy (NCBI): domain Eukaryota; kingdom Metazoa; phylum Chordata; class Actinopteri; order Anabantiformes; family Osphronemidae; genus Macropodus; species Macropodus opercularis. The sequence goes on from CM061105.1 coordinate 8,353,013, forward strand.
TCTCAGAGGTCAGAAGGGTTCATTGTAAGAAATTCTCTTACAGCAGCTGTAACTCTCAAGAGGGACGACTATGACTAACCTCTATTACCATGGGAGAAAAAGAAGTCGTGTTTGATTTGTTTGTTCCAGTTGTGCAAAGAAATGAGAGGATAACAAACCAGAGACTGGGGAAAAGAGAGTAAAATATTTTCTGTAAGGGACACACGGTGAATTTTAAAATAAACCTCACTATTACTATTGGATATAGATCAGATATAATACATAAAAAATGTCTGAGTTCATCTCAGGTACTTCTCCTGCCACTAGGTGTCCATCTTCATTCACTACTGTACTGATATCACAGAGGAAAGACAATGACTCCAGAGGAGAGTTTCTATGGAAAGCCTTTTCAGTATTTATTACATATCGCTGATATCAAACTTAATTTTATACACTAGTTCACCACACATGTTAGTCAGATATATCGGCACAGCAGTTTGCAACTTTACTATAATCGTTAAACTAAAGGTTAACTTGTGGAAGCCAAAAATGTGTACTAGTAAAAAAAAACAATATGCACTAGTTAACCAGCTGAAGCCATGTACACCACACTTTTTACCAGTCAGTGCCAACATTTCACACTAGCAAATGAGTTAAAAGAAAAGGACTAGTCATAATACTAACTAGTCATTTATTTATTTTGCTCTTACTAGTTGACTAGTACAAATTTATTTATGTTACTAGTTAACTTGTGAGTGTTTTTGCTTGACTAGGACTGTCAGGTTGCAAACTGGTGAACTCACATATCCAACTAGTAAGTGTTTATGGGCAAACTAGTATTTGGAAATACTAGTACTCTGATATCGGTTATATGTAATTAATACTGAAACGGCTTTTCATAAGTTTCCAAGTCACATGCAGTTAACTGCCGTGAGGTCCTGTTTAATCCAACACTTTTGATAGACTGTAGTAACCTTTAGTGACTTTGGAACCAGCATCTCTGTTAGATGCTCCAGTTCTGCTGCAAAGACTTGGCTACATCTTTAAAACCCAGACCCAACAGAACCTTATGTGCTTGCGTTGCTGACAGTGAGGGGTCTCTTTTAACTTTGGCAGCCAGGCATGAGCAGACACTCCAGCAGACAGCAGGGGAAAGGGAGAGATGCAGCATCTCAGGAGAGAGAGCCATCACAGCGTGCTACAGTCCCCGATGCCAATTACCGCTGTCACCCATCTGCTTTGGGCAGGCAGTGAAACGTAGGGAAAGTGACCTACTTTTTAACAGTAGTGTGACTGCAGCACTTCTCCTCTCATCATCGGACCAAGTGCTCTATCCCTGAGGAGATGTCACAGAGAAGTAAACACTGGTCGAAAAGATTTTTTGTTTGGCTTTTAAGGATGGGATATCGTACTGTTTGTAGAGAATCGTTTTCCAACCTATTGCTGATAATCCACAGACCATGCTGTCATCGGTTTTCACTGGTGGTATGTCCTCTGCTGAGAGCACTGGCGCAATGGACTGCTGACAGTGAGGTCTGTGGATTATCAGCGGGAAATGGAACATTGTTTCTGTGGAGTGATAGCGCTGCTGAATATCAAGAAATGTCAGTGATGAAGCTCTCGAAATGTCAGCAAAGTTAAATACTACAGTATATCAGTACAGCAGCTGCCACTAAAGGTCATGACCCCTACAGGTCTGGAGGATAAATATGAGGGTCACAGGCTAATTTCCTGCCTTCAAAATGAAAAAAATACAAAATGTTTAAGTCTGTGAAAACAGGACATTTGGATTTTCTATCAAATCAGCCACAGACGTCTGCGTACAGCACTAGCATGAAAGATGAAGCCGTCACCTCTGATCTCAGGTTTTGTTTCCCATGTGAATGAGGGGCATCGTACAGCTGCGTCAGCGCGCTGCGGACTACAGCTGTGAGCAGTATCTCAGCTGTGTGCTCACTGATCTACTGAATCTACTGGAGGATGTTTATGCAGGAAAACAAACAGCATTAATCTTCCTGACGACAAGCGCAGAGACACACCGTACTTCTGTTTGATCAATGACTACAGATGGTGCATGATTCTCCGCTTTCTGCTTGTCCTCTCATTTACATTTTTAGTCTTCCTGAAACGTAGCCCTGCTTACTCTCACACGGGGAGCTGATTCTGGTTTTTATCATTTCACAAAAGTGTGCATTTGTTCAGCCGAGCTTGCTCTGCTCGAGCGGAGAGATGGGGAGGGGGCGAGTGACTCAGCACCGTGATTCATTTGTAATTGGTGGCTGTGCTTGGAGAGCACACACGCGCACACATTTCTTAACGGCGGGTGCCCTTGTCAGCGATTATGGGCCTGATTGAGTGAGCTGGATCACTGCCTTCTCTAAAGGAGGCAAGGAGAAAGAAAAAGAGGAGGACAGATAACGACAAAGCACAGCATGTGAACAAAGAAGGGATCAATTGAAGTAAACAGAGATGTGGTAAATGAGAAGCCACTGGCTTTCACACAGTGTACAACTGATTGAAGCGCTTGACGGGAAGCAGTAGGACGGGTCCCGTTGCTGCAGCACACGCACGTTTATTCCCAAAATAGTGATCATGAAGCAGCACCTCATGCAATGTAGGGCAGCAGGTCGTATTTTTTATGTTATCTTCTTACTGGAACAGTTCAGAACTGAGGAGGAACCCTGAGAATGAGAAATACAAAATGATGGAGCTTAAATATGATCTCTGTTGCATTTTATGGATTTGTTCAGTGCGGATCCAATGGCTGAATAATAATAAATAGTTACAATTACATTTTTACAACTAGTAACATCTGAAGATACTTAACTTCTTAAACTGGTGTTTAACTGGTGTCTCGGGACTCAGTAAACAGTGTTTGACATGTGGGTTATTTAGGCCACGTTTCTGTGGGAAGTCGGCCAGCAGGCAAGAATTCACTTTGCTTTGACTCTGCAGCCGCCCCACATCTCATTCCCACAGTAAATCCAGGAGCCTTTCCAACAACACTGATCTCAGGGCTGTGAAGTGATCACTTCCCCCGGTCAGAACGGAAACTGGATGCAAAAAACAGAAGAACGCTTCAGTGGAACGGCATTTACATCTTAGTAGACAGGTCAGCTGGCTTGAGTTGTTAAAACAGGTTTGGTCCAATAATACACTCCCTGTCAGTTCACTGTTCTGGCTTGTTATGAGACACCATATGGTGTGAGAACAAGACGTTTCCACACAAAGAGGAGCCTGTGAAATGTCATCATTTCAAATGCTGCTCATGTATCGTTTATTCTGGATCTGTCCAGGGTGCTGAAATTAACTATTTAATTCTGGCTCACAACCAAGTTACAGCCTAAAATGCACGTCATCACGTAAGAATGTTCACGTCTTCCTATTGAATTATTTAGTACAGTAGATGCTCATCATTCTGCACATTTACTGTAAACCTTTGGTTAATTTTAGTTTGTTTTTAGACGGTTACTTCTCTGACGCATACTGTTTCACATTCACATTAGTTGCATCTGTGAAACTTCGTCTTCCAGTGACTGATGGCACTTTCATAAAGATGGAGGATTCTGTTGCGATTTCTACAGAGGACTTCAGACTTTTTGTTTTGGCAGAAAAAGCGTTTTCAGCGTCACTTTATTCTGACCTTTACACCACATGCACATTAAGTGGAGTGGCCCGTTGCTTGTATGTGCTCAATAAAGTAGAGAGTGCTTTCAGTTATAGCCTACATGGACACACTCACGCTGTCAGTTGTGTAAGAAGCGCTTACCACAAATGTAACATACTTTGTTACGAATATAACATGCACTCGTGTAAATATTATTGTATTCATTATTGATCATGTCTCCTTTTATGTTGTATGCATATGAAACAGTAAGGCTACAGTTTACGTTAGGCATAAATAAGACTCCAGGCCCACGTCTCCAATTGTCAATATATTGAGCAATTTCTGCTTTCGTCTGTTGGTGTCGCTCTTGCTCCTCTACCGCTCAGAATCCGCACACACACACACACACACACACAAACCCGGATGGATGACTTCACCGTTCTGCCTGGGTTTCCTTTATGATCCCGGGATCTCCCACTTTCCTCACCAGACATCAGTCAGCAACACAGGCGACCACAGCTCCCTCTCTCTCTCTCTCTGTCAGGCACACGCTACCGGTCTCAGCCTGCTGCTGCAACTCACCCAGAGACTTTCAAGAGAGAGACCACGAAGAGCAGCCGGACCAGAGCCAGACGCACAAACGACCCCAGCAGGAAGAGACATCAGCCGCCGCGGCTTGCACAAGAACCAGGGATCTACGGCAGCGCTGAGCATTTCAAGCCCCCGGGGGAAGACGTTTGTCTACTTCTTTTTTGTCCTCTCACGCTGGTGATCCTCCTCCGTCGTACCACAATGTCCGAGGTGCTGCCATACAACGAGGGGAAAATGAGCGGCTACGGGGCGGACAGCGACGTCAATCAGATGTCCTTTAGCTGCGGACTGCAGGACACAAGCGCCTTTTTCGCTGCGTCGCAGGCGAAAAGACCCCCGAAGCTGGGACAGATCGGCCGAGCCAAGCGAGGTAAAAGACAACAAACACTCAGGCTGCCACACGATTCACACACAGATGCTATTACCTCACACACAATGAGCAAAACACAGGAAAAGTAGGGGATTTGTATAGTTTATCCAATGCGATGTTGAGTTTTGAAAATGCAGCACGGGCTGAATATACTGCTTTTTTATAAGAGGGTTAACATACATACAGACATTATCTTCATCAAGGACACACCCTGTGTTGCAGCTATCAAACAATAGGATTTAACAGAAAGGATAAAAAGCGCCTGGCTCGACGTTATTAACGAGAATGAGATGTTTTTTCACGAAGTGCGCGTACATGGAGGTTGTTATTGATAAATGTTTCACTTTGGAACAAACAACTGTCACATTTTCTCAGTTTGTGCGCAATAATATTGGTTGGACATTGGACATGTGGTTAAATGACTCGAGCTCTATAAATGAGTATTATAGAAGGTCTGAGTAAATCTCAGTAAACCATCTTCCCCTTCTCTCCCTACAGTGGTCATCGAGGACGACCGAATAGACGAGGTCCTGAAGGGGATGACAGACAAGTCTTCACCCGGCGTTTAAACATGAACGATGCCTTGCAGACTTTTTTAATTTTGATCACCGATTTGAAGCACTTGTCGGCTGTGCATGTTCGAGGATTAGAGGAGAAAACGACGGCACGAAGCGAGGATGGCAGGATGAACGGAAACGAAAAAGGGGCAGAGAAGGGAAAATGGAGAAAGGAAGTGAAGTGGTAAAGAGAGAAATGGTGAAATGTTGAGAAAGAGAAAGAGAGAGACTCTGGAAAAGACCAACATTTATCATGGGATTGCTGGCAATTCTCCGAACGAATCCCGACTGCGCAGCGAGATGTTGAGATGGCGGACACTGCTCTGTATCTCAACCTCCGCTGACTTAAATGATGGATGAACTTGTCATTACTTCACGGCCATCTCCTTTATTTATTTCCAAAAGCGCTGTAAGCAACAAAATACTGCAACTGGAGGCTGACGCTAAATCCCAGCCCCATTTCAATAAGTTGTACAGTAGGTAGGCTAAGCTCTCAGACGCCCCCCACCCCCCTCCACCACCACCTTTCCCTCCCCCCGTAGACGTTGCTTTGTTGATTCAGTCAGCGACGGTGCATTCAAGGGAGCTGTCCTTTCAGCACTGGTCTAATGCATTCCTGTTGCTGCTAACGCTTTTAAAAACAGACCAAGCGAACACTATAGTCTACTAAATAGAGGAGACATGTTGTATGTAAACACATATATCCGAGGATGGTGCAATGTTCAAATACTTTCTGTAGTAGAATCCCTTTATTTTGTATTTCCTGGCATTTAACAACATTAGGCCACGAGTTAAAACTCAACCACAGGCTTCGTTCTACTCGCGTTTTCCCGTCAGTGGTTAAAGGTGCACAGTGTCACCTTCATGTAGCTGTTTTACTCCTGCACATATCTTTACTGTTCCTCTCTCTATTTTTTTATTGATTTCTAATATTTTGCATTTTCTCATTCAGATATCTACAGAGGCCAGCAGAGACATGGAGATTATACGAAATGTTTCAATTAATAGTCATGAAATTGATGGGAAAATATGTTTTCCTTAGTTTTAATTTAAAATTTCCGGTGTTCTGTCCTCTATAAATTTAAAGCGTTTCTTCATCTATTTGCATGAACTGTCACTCCGGTGCCAACACAGGTGCCACCACTCTTACCCTGGCACGCTTCTTTTTAACAAAAGTCATATTTGTATTTTTATATCTAAATATTTGTTATTTAAATGATATGCTAGTCTATCGTCTTACAATTCATCAACAAAAATATTTCTACTTCAGAGAGGATATTCAGAGTGAGACTAGGGTTCATAGGGGAGAATCTATGACTTTGGTGGACTGGTCTCATTCTATATCAGAGGTCGGATGTTTTTTAAAGACTAACTGAATGTGTCTGGGTTTTTTGCACACATCAATGTTAAACTATTATTAAGAAATCGTATACTGTGACTTGAGCTTCGTTGATGAATTTGTTAGAAAATGGCAGTTTTAGAGTATATTGCACTGTTTACGAGTATCTCAAATAACGTGGTTATTTGACAGAGTTTGGACATTACAGTTTTTGTTTTTAAATTTTGTTTATTTTGTACCATTGTTTAAAGAAACTGGATATGGTTTGTTGTGCATGAAACCTTAATATTTTCAATAATGAAACATCAATTTATGAAGCAAAAAATGTCATGACATTCTAAGAATGGGTCATTGTATATTATGATGCCATTTTCACTGTACTTGGTGAATTAATAAATGGTAAAAGAAAACGTTAACGTCGGTCTTTGGTATGTGTTTTTTCAACGCTTACACAAAGAACCTAGAGAAGTAGAAGAGCTCAATCAGCATCAGAGGAGCTCGGGCTGATTCTCTGAAGGATTCAGAGAGTGTCACTTTACATTACACATAAACATGAGAAATCTGGTCTCAGACAGTACAGTAAACCCTTCCTGCTGTTCATTAGTGCAGTGCAGGCTGCAGTGAATCTCCACAGCTCCCACCTCAGTGGCAATAAATACTAATCTTCAGTTAAACAGCGGAGTAGGAAACAGTGATCCATCTGTTAAGCTGTGACACTAGTGAATCTATTAAACCACAGGCCCCTAGGGAGCCACGACTGGACATCTATCAAAGTCTGCTTGTACAGTGTGTTCTCCAACAAAGTCTACTGTAGCTAAAACACTCGCCCTATTCTGTGATGCTAAATCACGGATGATGCCATTGCACGTGTTTTCCCTCTTCAGTGTCGGCGGTCCGTTTGTTGTTCAACCCCAGCTCTATCAGCTGAGGGAAGTGACGCACTTCTTCTCTGTACCCCAGTGGCTTCATGGATTGGAACATTTGAGAGCTGTGACGTCCATACAGTAAATCCACAGAAGATGATGCTACAATCTCTGTTTCATTTGGTGTTTTCTTTCAACATTGGATTTACATAAAAACCATTTGGAGGAGTGAGAAACATACCTCACAGTATGTTTATGTGACCATATATACATACTATGGAGATATCTGCAGTGTGGATGGTATCAGTCCCACCTGTGTCTTTACTATTTCACTGAACACAAAGTCTGTCTGTCTGTTATTCTGTCGTAATTTTCTGTTATTTCTTGAATTAGCACCTCTAGTTGTCAATCACTACTTTATTACATGAACGGTGATCTGTGATTAGGCAAAGCTGTCAGGTGGGAGGAAAGGCGACAAATACTGTAATACACTGTTTGCCAAGTGTGTCACTCAGGAAATTGTGTCAGCTGATAATCACCTCTTCTACCTGTGGGACGAAAAGCTGCACAACACACGACAACTCGGTGAGAATACATTTCCCTGCAATGTCACAAAGACCTGACAATGAGTAGTTATTTGTTCAGTCATCCGCAGTGTCAGGACACAGGATTTAAAACAATATGTAAACATTGATCCGTATTTCACTCTGAGCTGCACTTCACTCTAATAACAGATCATCAACAAAGCGTCATCGGTGTAGCCATCAGTGAGATTATTGATTGTCTGGACAATATCAGCGCTGCACGGAGTGGACACAGCGCCATCGACCATGTTGTTGTGGAGGACGTGTCTGTCGGAGGTCATGGACAGTTACACTGTTCATGTTGATGGGCAGCCCAGGAAGGCTGGAACCGGACTGACATATTTGGGCAGATATTGAATGTGTTAGCCCTGCGACATGCCTCTCTTCCATTCATGAGTCTGATCGTGGACATGTGACCTTTCCAGTATGATTCTCACTTCAATGGTGAACATAATTTAGTAAGGTTATATAATATATGAGTAAATCAAAACGCAGATTTTAAAATATAAATGTGTGCCACGAAGAGTTGTGGTAGAACTGTCAACTGAATAAGCATTGACGTAGATGTACGACATTCTTCTTCTCAGAAGGTGAAAACGGAAGATCCGTAACAAGTAACAAAGCTCTGCTGCCGCACTGAGGGTCTGAGGTCAGTGGCTTGTCAGCTGGAGCTGAACATGTAAACGCAGGGCTGTTGTGGCGTACGGTCTGGTAGGAGTCGACACATGCACAGTGCGACGTCACACAAAGACAAGCCCACAAGTTTCCACGGGTGCAACACACACCAAACACTAAAGCAGCAGCACAGACAAACTGCTGTAGCTGTTAAGAGCCATTGGAGCCCTTTGTCATCCGTCAACAGACGAGCACACACGCAGCAAAGAGCAACTCTCAGCTCTTAGTTCAAACCATGCTTGCGCAGTGAGGACAGCGCGCTTTGATCTAAATCTACTTTCGGCCCATCCTGAGTGGACGTCCATTAATATTCCTGCCCCCTGTTACGTAAGCCTGCCATACAGTATATTGCCATTATGCGGCCCCGAGGGAGATGGGCAGACGTACAGCGCTGTTGAAAGCAGCAGGCTTTTCTGTAGTCTGATGCAGATTGTTTTCCACCGACAAGAACAACTGGTGATTCCTAGTGATCAGCAACGCAGTGGCTGGCTGAACAGGACATTTTCAGTTTATTACGACATAATCATAGTTTCATAGCGAAATGATCAATGTGACCATAAAGGAAAAACAGAAGTTTATGTAGAGACAATGGTTCTTTCATTCTATACCATCCCATTAATCACCTTGTGTAATAATCACAGATGGCAGAGGTGGTGAGTGAAGACGAGTGATAGGGAAAGAGAAGCAGAGACAGACAGAGAGAAATGCATTGAGCATGCAGTAGATTAGTGTTGTTGCTGCCCTTGAACAACAAAGCATGGAGGACAATTACCGGCAAGAGAGAAAAGTCTGCCCATACTCTCTCTCACACACACACACAGCCCTCTGTATTAAATCAAAGCCTCAGACACCTGGATGACACAGGTAATCAGCTGAGGAAACAAGAAACCGCACTGAAGATGAAAAGATTTTGAGAACGGCTAAAGCTCCCCTGCATGAGGCCTGAGCCCTGCTCTGTGGTTATATAACTTAAGTCTAGTCAAGTTAAATCTCGCTGTTGGGGTCTCTGCCATTGCACATCAGTCAGCCTGAATGGACTTTAAAGGCGTCTGAACGCCACTGTGATCCTTTATTAACACCAAGTGTTGAATCCATGTCCCGGTGCTGCAGTGAGCTGCAGAGTGGGAGCCTGCAGTAAAGGAGCTTGGTAATACATGTTGCCAGTCTAACCACCTGGTCCGGTAAGAAGTTCTGTTCCAAGTTAGACTGGAAGTTAACTTCAGAGCAACAAACACCAAACATCCATCAACTACAAAAAGCCTTGTACACCAGGCCTGTCAAGCGTCGTATGTACACACACAGCTGTAAGGAATATAAACAGTTCATCTGCTCTAATGACGTCTTCTGAGCTATAATCATGAGCATCCATGGAAAACTCTCACTACCTACAACAACGAGCCAGTGCCAGTGGAAAGGCCGGTGAGCACAGCTCACTGGTGCTGTCTCTCTACAGTATTTGCATTTCTAACGCATGCAGCTGTAATATATTCTTCTGGGCTGTAAATCAAGTCCTGGTAAATCACTGTGCATGTCCATCATTGTTATTATAGGTTGTATTCTGCATGTGAGCCACAGATCTGGGTTCATTTCCGCCGTGTGGCCCACATTACATGCACAGTAGTGAAAAAAGCTTTTGGGCTGCAGGGAATTTTAAGTTACAATGTCAGAAGTGACCACTGGGAAACACTAGCAGCGAGACTCTGTGGCGCTGCTGTATCCAGCTCTTTTAATACATCCACAGTGAAAACAGAGACTTTGACAGACCTAGCAACAGCAACTACTAAAGGGGACTGTGGGCTTACTCGTGATGCAACATGACCGAAAGCTCTACAACAGCTACAAAACAGAGCTTGTGGTGAGATTGTTTACACAACGTTGCATCCAGTGTAAAACAGACTATCGGCTCCCAGCAGTCGAAAAATCATGGGACGTAACATGAGGCGTCTGAATAATCACACACCTTTTTCCAAGTCTTAAAAATAGTCAGTAATTAGATCTCAGTGGAGAATTAAAAATAAATGATTTCTACTTTATTAATGTGGTCCCCCCTCCAGTCACCAGCCATCCTGCCTGTCTGCGCGCCTGGCTCTCTCTCCCCTTTCTGGTCTATATTTAAGCAATGTCTCAAATAACACACAGGACAAACCATTATACTTGTGTGTGTTTATGCCCACACGTAGCGCCGGTGTGTCGGACAGGTGCACAACTCTGCTTATGTCAGTTAGCAGCTTCTCACTGACGTATGAACAGACATTAACGCAGGCTTTACATGCCGGCCAGCACCGCTGTTACTGTATGTGCTCATCTAGACTTGTTGGTTCGTCTTGCAATTTGCACAACTCAGACAGGCTGATGCTTTTGAATCTTCCTGGTATGCAGACAGACAGAACAGTCAAGGACGCTGGAATGTAAAACTGGCTTGTGACTGATAAAACTTTCTCTTCCTCTGCACTGGAACGAAAGCTATGTAACGCTAACATCATTTATCAATTAATACTTAAATGTATCCTGATACACGGAAAACAACACATGATGTAATAAAATGAACTTGAAGAATGAACATGTCCCGACCAGAACTTGGTTCTTACAAAATGACACAGAAATGTTGCAAAGATGTCACTGCTTCTTCGTTTGCTTCTTCAAACTTTGAGGGGTAAGACCCGTGAGGTTTATTGTTGCATTCTTAAAATTCCTTTGCATTAAAAAGTTATTCATTTCATAAATCAATATTGCAGAGAAAGTCTTCCTTGTCGTCACTCTGTGTCGATGTGCCGACGGGCGGCGCAGAGTTCAGGTCCTCCTGTTGCTTTCTCTCCAGAGCTGCATCCTCTGGGCTAAGCTTCTCTCCTTTTGTCATCACATAGACAAAATATTCAAAGCCTTCCCCATAACTCTGATGTCTGACTGACCAGTTGTACTCGCTGCGAGCATAGAGGCGTTTCCTGAAGAAGGGCTGAGCAAAGGTAACCGAGACAAACCGTCCTCCTGACTTCAAGCAGCGACTAATCTGTGAGAAGAACAAAGAAAGAAAAGACAGCATTAGTGCCAAATATTACTACACCGTCACCAACATACACAGCATTACAGTCCCTACCACCACTTTCTTACCACCATCAGTAATCCAGTAACCCAGGACGCTTTATGCTGTAGAAAACCCACAATCAAATTATCAAATGTCTTTAGCTTTTTGCGATGCTAATATCATTAAACCACAAAACAGTAACACTCACAAAATGTGTTTAATTACATGTGTTATATTAGCAGTTATACATTATATGTGTTGCCACGTTACAAGATCTTGGAAAGTACATTGTAATGTTTAGTAGTTCGGAAAAATAAATTTGAGGGCCAGACCAACAGCAATTCAAGCCAAGATATGAAAACTGGGTTTAATTAAGATCTAAGGCATAAAAACTGACTCCTTGCTTGTTTACAGACACTAACGAAGCCACTTTCCCTACAAGCAGCCTCTCTACAAACAGGCACATGCACTGTAAGCCAGAGCAAACATCCAGGCACAGAGCTCCTGAGTCCACGGCGCAGGCGGCTGAGCTACAGTATGCAGCCCGATAACGCGGTGTGACAGCGCTAGGACTGCGAGGGTCTCTACGTATGAATAATTGTTGTTTTGGTTCCATCATCACTTCACGTGAGATGCACGTGCGCATCAGGACAGCGCAGTAGGCTTCTTCACAAGGGCAGACGAGCGCACACACGTTCAGCGGAGACATTTGCTGGGAGTTTCTCCAGAGACACAAGAGTGTGTGTGGGAGTGAAGGAACAGAATCTGCAGAACACAGTAAAACTTTTCATACTCGATATCGAACATGGAAATAGAGAAAACACTGACGCATAAGAATCGCATTTGGTGCATTAACCTGCTAGTCAGGATTAATTACTGGAACCTGACATGAATGTGGCTTTAGGCAAAGTAACCACCTGCAGCATCACTTGTCTCCACCTGCCTGCCATCATATATAGCTTAGCTAACATTAGCTACAATCTCTGCGCAGTCACTGTGGCGACAGCATCATAGCATCCAAGATCTTGTAGCTTTGATATTGTCTCATATAATAAAGCGGAATGTGTTTGAACCCACACAAGTACAATATTTCCACACAGTCAAACAACAATTTATGACAAATGGACCATGTTACTCATAAATAAACCTATGCAATCTGCTGATGACCATGAGATTTGATTTACAGCTCTGACGGTTGGAGCTGATGCTGCGTTCATGTGCGACTGTCATGAAAGCTGGGGTGGCGATGGGCAGGAGTAGCCGCGGTGCCGGCTCCGTCCTGGGGTCTTTAGAGAGAAGAGTCACTCTGAGACAGGCACGTGTATCCTGCTCCCACATGATTCGTCTCCACCAGCGAGCAGCTCGAACATGAATAATTCACTCTCCGCTGTGACACGGAGGGAAAGCAAGAGCATGGAGGGGGGTGGAGGGGGTCGCAGGGTAGGGGATAGGAGGCAAAACAGCACAGATATGGGAGACGGTTTGGTTTCCAGGCATATGTTATGCTGTAGCAACAGCAAACTCAGCAACAAGATGAAATCTCTGTACTTAAAAATGACCAAAACAATAACTAAAACAGGCTAAATGATATTGTGGTACTATCCTACTACTTTCATAGCTCAAACACCTGTGTGGAAGATGTCAGCTTACCTGTTCTGTTTTCTCACAGAGCCTCGAGTTACAATGACTAAAAAGACAATAAAGTCAAGACCCAGTCCAGGTGGAGCCCTCCAGGAGGTTTACAGTGAGGGACCAGTGGGAGTCATGACATCACCCCTCCAGCTATTATTCATGACGCTGAGATGTATGGTGACGCTCCCGGTACCCAGGCTGTGTAACTCCAGAGCTTTATGTCACAGGTGACTGGAGGACTCACGTCACTGCAACATAAGACGAAACTGAACTATGGCAAACAAGCCAGCTGTGACCACGCTTGCTTGGCGGCAACCTAAACAACAGATTATGGGATGTTTAGACCAGTTCACGCTGCAAAGCTCAGGCACATTTAAAGTGTTTAACGGCTACAATTCTGTCCCAGATTCACACACTCAACACACATCTGAACGCTGCCTTCACATGAAATGAAGAGGAGGAGGATGCTGTGAGTCATATTTACACACATTCTGTACATATGTCAACACATGCACTATGACAACAGCTCTGGCACCGTGCAATTCATTTATCCACACATCGGAAAGGTGGGATTACTATGATAAAGAACCAACACTGACTGGTTGGTTCTAGGCTACAGACAAACAAGTGTTACATTTACAAATAAGGGGTCATTTTTCAGAACAGGAAGACAAGACGCCGTAAAGTGTCATCTGAATAAACAGGTGGATAAAGGCTGCACACAAATGATAGAGTAACACAAGCAGCTTTTTACAATTGAATCAATCCATCCATGGATCCACACGCTGAGATCAGCGAGCTGCTCCAGAGCCACAAAGCGTCTCCAGGAAAATGAAGAGGACAACTGTTTTAGTGCCCATCATACTGTATACACACTCCACACGCACAACCGGGTCTGTGAACACACAAACACACTGAAGCATAATGGCTTCTCCTGAATTATTCAGTGTGCTGGCGGAAGCCTGCGTCTAAGTGACCTGACCTGCGCTGGGTGCACTGCAACAAAGACATAACATGAATTTGGGAGTTGAGATTCCCATCAGGAAGTGACAACGACATAACACTGTAAAAAAATACCACCATCCGCTTGATCCTACAGACTAGATCATTGCTGATGCCAAAAACACCTCACATGTACAGTGAAACATCTGCGTGATGAGCAGAGAAGGTTCCAGATGATACAGTAAAGCTTGCCCCAAACAACACGATGTCATTGTCAAAAATTTTTCTTTGTAACAAGTGTCCAGAATTTGTCCTTGCATGGCGTTGTCACAGTACTGGAAGAGGGGGGTGAACTTTGAAATGATAACACTGCCTGACTTCTCAGCATTAGCCACACAGATAAGCTGCCGACTCAAGGAGAACGTCTGTTTTGTAGCTTCTCCAGGTGGATCCTCGCTCGCTCCTGGCCACGTTTTTGTTTTCCTGTCCTCATCGGACCGTAGCATTACTGCTCTGTTCTCTCTTATCTCCATTGTCTGCTCTGTGAGCTCAGGTTTGCCTAAAGGTAGTGTCCATGAGATGAGTGACTGTCTGCTGGGGTGAGATGAGGACATGGTGGTGGGCGGCATCATATTACTCTGTGATCGTAATACCTAAAATAAAAACAGCAAATAGCAAACCAGACCTGTAGACCAATGAATTAATCAAAGATCTGAGGTGTTGGCCTATGAAAAAAGTTAGAGGGAGGCAAACATAGAGAAAACTATTGAATTCTCTCTGGTCTAGACTTACATTGTAAATGTTCACTCAGGAATCTACTACACCTATATCTGTCTCTCTCTTATATAAGTGTCCTTCTAGTCCTTCACCGTCTCTGTCCTTTAAAAGCTTGTAGTGCACACAAACATTCCCAAGTGAAAACATCTCTGCTGTTCCGCTCGGACCTGATGACTGAAGCTGAAGAATGGGGGAGGATTAGTGAGGGCCACGCACAGGTGG
Organism: Macropodus opercularis; assembly: GCA_030770545.1. Lineage (NCBI taxonomy): Eukaryota > Metazoa > Chordata > Actinopteri > Anabantiformes > Osphronemidae > Macropodus > Macropodus opercularis. Next base: position 8,368,173 of record CM061105.1, read on the forward strand.
AGGCGGCTCTGTGTGCGTTCACCTGCCTCGCTGATCAGTGGGTAGAGGCAGCAACAGAGCGCTATCTGTGGACAGCAGACCTGTAGGGACCGCAGCCTCCTGTCTCTCTGGGAGACACTGTACACCCACACAGTCCGCGTCCCGCGCACACATGCACGTATGTATGTGCGAAGCTCTTCAAAGCGCACAAATGAAAACATACTCAATTCTGGGGCAGAAGGAAAAAAAAAGGTGCCGTTTTTATTTAGGTCATATATGATATTTTATAAATTCCCTCCCATCTTCTCTGTGGTCGTTTACTGGTCTCATGCTGCTCTGCAGACCCCCTCACTGCAGATTCCCCCCCTCCCTGAAGGAATGTGCATTTGATATCAGCTGCCTCTCTCACTTTCCATTTCACCTCACCCGAAGCCTGCAGCCAGGCATGTGGATGGCAAAAACGTGTAAACGTCTTGAGGGAACATGTAGAAAAGGAGGGGAGGAAAGAAAATAAAGAATAAAGATGCGAAGGAAGGAGGGAGGGCTGAGAGGAAGCGGTCTCAACGCCAGTCTCTCAACAAAACAGATCTGCTCTTCCCTCCAGGGGTGCAACAGCCTGCTTCGCTTGCTTCATCCCTCCATCCCCTTTTTATCCCTCTCCTTCTCCTCTTCCTACTGCATCTGTCTTCTGTCTTCAAAAGTCAAACTGCTTTAAAAATGACTACAATTAATTTTACCATGTGCATGTATGTCCTAGTAAGAAGAATCAAAAATCTCAATACATGCAAACCCCCAGGACTTACATTATCGGACGTAGTGATGGATAACAGAGACTCCCCATCCTTTATCTTCTATACCCTCCCACTCCCAGACTCCTCCATTCTGCCCACCCACCTTTCCTCCCTCAAATTTCCCCTCCTCACCCGGCTCACACCCCAGCTCTTCCGCCTACCCACCCACAGCACAGATTAATTATACATCAGAGACCTTTCCTCATTTTCTGTCCAATCCAGCCTTTGCATTACTGGGACAAATATGGCTTGTTTGTGTTGGAGTTGACATGTAGAATGTGAAAAGGTTTTCGCACTGAACTTTCCAAACTCGCCTTCGTTTACAGGATATTTGCTCTAATATGAATCTGAGAGCAGCTTGTGTGGGCATTGGGAGGCTCAGGCTACTGTGGGAAGACAACAACATCCTGCGTTTCAAGTAGGTGCATCCCTTTCTCCCACACCTCACGTTGCCATGGAGACAAAACTTTAGCACTGGTTGCAATAATGTATGTAGGTCAGAACGGGACAGCTCTGAAAACAAATACAGCAAACGCGTGCCTTGTCAAGACAACGAGAACCAGCGGGTTTCATTAACGAGTAAAGGAGCAGTTTGAAAAAAAAAAAAGCTCAAACCCCAAAGCTACAGTGAAGTGTTTCCAGGGGATACAAACGTCACCATTCCACTGGCATTTGAGGATTTTTCAGTTTGCAGAAAAGCAAACTTCTGTGTGCCAGAAAAGTCTCTCAGCAACCTAATTAGCAGGTTGACTTCAGGTGAGTGCAGGAGTTCAATAAAGATGAAGAATCATTATTTTCAGTCTATTAATGCAGCTCTGAACTGGGTCACTGCTGCTGTGTTTACAAAGCACTTTGTGAGCATCGAGACAAGCAAAAGCTCTGCCGTGGTGCTTCCTTTAAAACCCAGGAAACTCTTGTCTTGAGGCTGATTTTCTATGGCAAGCCCATGCTGTGAGATGTCACGTTCGTGTGCGTTGTGTGTCTGTGCGTGTGTACGTGGAGCTTTGTGTTCAGCTACATTCTCCCCTCGTGGCAATCTGGCACACTGAGCTAAAATTAAAACCTCCCTTTCTTCCCCGTTCGTCCAAAATAACCGTCTCCCGCTTTTATCTCTCCTTTCTTCTCTCTGTCTCCCACTCCCTCTCGCCGCCTTTCTCACCCTCGCTGCCTTCTCTTTCCACTGGGGACTGGAGAGAGGTTTGCTTTAATTACTGAACTACTTTTTACATTGGCGGAGCAAGACAGAGACACACTTCAGACACCCACACCCGCCCACTGTCATGCTCTCAGCACCGGCTTTCATGCCTGCACTCCCAGCGTGCGAGTGGACATTGGCTTTGTTTAACTTTGTAAAGACCTGACTGGTCACTACTTTAGTCAATGCAGTCAAATATGCTGAATTAATTAAGCCATGTTTGCTATTCTTGGTGCAGCATGATGAAAAAATGATGCAGACTTTGTTAAAAAGTTTGTCCTGGATGTGAAGGCACAGAGTCAGTGAATATGTAATTAATAAACTCATCTGCCTTGCAGAACAGTTGGGGGAAAAAACTGTAAAACTCAGAGCAATGTGAGCTGCAGGGAAACTAGAGCAAAACGTGAGCGGCTGGTACAGTGACACGTTTGGCTTATAAGCAGGCAGAGTTAGAGGAGGGAGGGGGTTTCCCTTGTTTTCAGTTTGCCCCCTTTCACTTTCTCCACTCCTCCGTCTTCTCCGTCTTTAAATCTGACACTGCCTTTCAAGTCCGAGACACTTATTACACTTGTCTACTCATATGCAATCATCCATTACTTTATATGTTAACTTTATAAACAACTTTTTGAACAAACTCTTGCGTTTGAAACCGTTTCGATGCCAAGCAAGAGATGAGGAGTTTGGCAACAGCTGGAGGAGAAGGGAGACACAGCAAGTGAAGCAGGGGGAGGAAGGAGGAAGGAGGCAGAAGAGGAAGGGAAGTAAAATGGGCGAGTGCCTGGCTGCTAAAGAGGTCTCCCGCGGGACGCAGAAGGGGGCCGGGACAGCCTGGTGGAGCTTCCAGCAGCACACTTACCCAGTCCAGCCCATTCACTAGGCCAGTAGCACAGGGAAGCCGCTAGCAAGGTGTAACTAACAGCTCACCTCTGAGGCAGCTCTGCACAGCTTATTCAGAAATGCCGGATCGGAAAAGCTGATCTTTTCTCTTTCTCTTGGCATTTTGCCTTTTTTGACGGTCCCAGGAAACATAGGGGAAAAGAAGATGATCAGTATGTTTTGCCTGAGCTCAGTGCCATAGTACAAATATTGACAAATGGATCCTTTGGAGCTTCTTATTAAACATTTCACACACGCTACCCACTATTACTGCACTGGGCTCCTATTTTACTGCTGCTAATATTTTTCTGCAGACCCACATAAAAAGTGAAACGACTATAATACCGGACGGAATCATTTGCAGCATTTACATCCAGCCGTCCGTCTTTCTACCTGTTTAAAGAAACACCTCCTGTGGTGGTGCAGAGGCTAATGATGGCTACGAACGCTTGAGACCTGCATCAGATTGATATGTTCCTAGTTTTGCATCTCTAGTGGCCACTTCAAAGTTGCCTGATAGAAGAAAAAAACACGCATCAGCCGCCGGTTTCAGAAAAACTCTTTCCTTGCAGGACTCAAAGCACTGGAGACCTCCTGATGACTCATCCTACAATAAAGCAGAAGTGGGTCTCCTTTGCTTTCCCTCACTAAAGCCTTTTGATCCAGCCTGGCATTTATGGAGAGGCTCACAAGTGCAGCAAATAAATTGTCTTCAGCTTTCTCAGTTTACCTCTGAGGAGGGGGGAGAAGCAGGGACGAGGGTTCACTCCAATCCAATGAGCCAGCTGAGGAAAAGCAGCTCATTTAAGATCGTGCTTGTCCAGTAACAGGTCAATTTATCATGTTGGGCTGGAGAACACTAGAGCATTTACGCTGCTCTGGTTCAAACACGGTACTGGTTTGTTAGCAGAATATGCAAAGATATTCTCTAGTGTCACTTTGTAATGGTAAAACTAATTTACCAGAGAGACTGCAGAGAGGTATACGTGAAAACTCCATCAGTAACAGCGCAGGACTGCTGCAGATGTTATCAGGCCAGTTTCCATAACAACCTGAAAAAAGTAACTTTAAAAAAACAACAACAGCTCATTTATTCTTGGTTTGTATGCAAGAAGGAAAGTCTGTTTGTCTTATTCTGATATAATAACAAACTTAACTACGTCCAAAGTCGGTCATTCTTCAAGCCCATCTCAACGCTTATTCTTATCACTACATCCTCCACCTTCTTGTAGCTGCAGTACTTGAATTTCTTGCAGCCACAGATCTTTTAGATGCAATAGCATCTGCTCGGGTGACGGTGTAAACTATAACAATTTAAAGTCCCGATGGAGGGATGACGTCCCCTGATCAACACTGGAATCACCTGTCAGCCTCTGTCTGGATCAGCGCCGCTCGCTTTTCCTGTTACAGCACTAAAGCTAAACAGTCGGCTCCAGTTAGCAAATCTTCACACACAACCAGTCCAAGACTCATTAAGTAGCAGATCATAAAACTGTTCCCCAACTACCTCTACTGTCTCATTATACAGTAGGAACACCAGGCAAAGTGTTGAGCCTTCACAGTCAAGCAGTCAAAGCTGCAGACTCAGGGGACAAAGTGATGGGTTTGTGCCCAGTGTAGTGTGACTGTTGTGTGTGAGGCAGCAGAGGAGCTACTACACACACATTAAGGTACTGACGACTACAGAGAGAGAGAAAACGGTGAGAGCTGGAAGACAAAGAGAGCATGTAAGCTGTTCAAACGCCTTTTAGTGTGCGTCGTATTAGATGCACGCGTGTGCTGGGTCTCGCTGTAAGATGCTTTCACTGTGTCCTCTCAGGAGTGGGCGTGTCCAGGCTGGACTTGACTGACACGTCCATCTCTCTGGTTAAACGCTCATCAATTGAGTTACTATTTCACTTGGTACGGAGAATGATTTTAGGGACATGCCCCTTATTGCAAGCACGGCTCCACCTTTAACTTGACTGAAAGTCTAATCATCCAAAGTAATTGCGACCATCTGTGAGGGTGTGCAGCCCAAAATTAATATGCGATTTATTCTCCTCACAGGAAACATTTCCTACGATATATTAGATACATGCAACTGGCACACGCTGTTGATTTCAGGCTGGAATGGAGGCCAGACAAAAGCAGTGGAAGAGCACTCAGTGTACAAGCCAGCGTAACAACATAATAAATACAATTAAAAGGTGCTCTCTGTCAACAATGCTGTTGTAACAAGATGCACTGTAGCTGGCATCTGGTCAACAGCGCGAGAGCCAGCCCAGAGGCAAACCACACAGAGCGATGAGTGCTCCATTCTGACATCACGGCTCTGCTGGCCGTGCCAAAACCATCCAGAGGGTAGTCGGAGTACCTGCTGTTGATGTCATTACCGATGGCAGCGACAGGCAGCACGATGACAGCAGGGATCACAAAGGTGTGAGAGAGAAAAGCATGAACTGTAGAACAAACCCGGTTGTGTATGTTTATGTGACGTGAAAACTTACGGTGTTCAGTGTTTTAATGTGTAGGTAAAGCTGATCCTGATGCTAAGGTTGCGTCTGAGGTCTGGATTTAGGCTAAAGGGAACACAGTCTGGATTGAACTTGGCACAATGTATAGTTTACATGTTATGTTCAATGAAAACATGAAAACATAACGTTCGTGCAGTATTAGTTTAAGCAGACTGTGTTTTTCTATTGTTGTGACTTAGATGAAGACCAGAACACATTTTATGACCAATGTATGCAAAAATCCATGAAATCCCAAAGGGTTCACATACGTTTTCTTGCAGCTGTACACTCTGCAGTAGCTTGCAGACTGCTACGGCTGCAACCCGCCCACTTAAGTCCTCTCAGAATATAAAGTGCTGCTCTAACCAGGAAAGAAATGTCATAAAGTTTTGATTAGTAAGATGTGTTATGATCTACAATCCAAATAAGGTTTTGGAGGAATGTGAAACCGACTGTGTGCACACTAATGTGTATACATTTGCACAGCAGTAAGTCTATACAGTAGCATATTCTGGTAGTAGCAGGAACTGATCCCACCTCAGCAGCATCTGAGACATGGCCACCCCTTTACTCTGCTGACACACAATAATTCAATAATTCAAATGATTTTTATTTTCAAGCCCACACTCCACACTCAGGTCAGAGCTGACCACATGCAGCAGCTAGTAAGAGGAGCTACGCAGGACTGGAGCTGTCCAGAACAAACTCTCCCATCCTCCCTCTCCTTCCACGTGAGGAGCTTTTCTAGTCAACTTTTATCTATTGTTTCCTATTTAATTCTAGCTTTTAAGTACTGTAAATGCTGAGGTCATGTTTTTGTTTTGCTGTATAATTGCATCATTTGGCAATTGGGCCAGTTGTTTCAAACTCTCAGGCAGAGACACAGGCAGGCAAACAAAGTGCATATTTATTGTGGATAAAATACTATACATTAAATCTATGTGCTTTGCTAAACCCTACAGAACAACATGTGTTTGGTAAGATGTGAATATTTTAAATGAAATTCTCACATCAATAACTGCACAAGTATTTGCACTGCATGGAGGCAACATAGCAACACAGACAATCTTATTCACAGTTAGACATAGCTAAAAAGAGAAATAATAAGAATAATAATTTCTGTCGGGTTTAAAAAGTCAGATCCAAACCCACTGTTTCCTCCTAAGAAGGAGACTTAAGAGAAGATGAAAAAAAAAAAAAACTATAATAATAAAACAACAACAACAAAACTAAACAGAACTTTCTCCACCCTCCTCCTGCCTGGCAATGGGAGGATGGAATGCACTGCACTGTCACCTAGTTTCCATGGTAACCTGTTGCTATGGAAACAGGGCCTGGAACAGACTCGGAAGTCAGCGGTGGAGATTTTGTTGCCAGAGAGGCAAAGAGAGGTGAGGTTTAGAGAAAGAGAAGAAAAGAAAAATGAAAACCAGAGGAAAGAGGAGACACGATGCAAATACAAAAGGTAAAATGCTGAAATATGAGGCAAGATTACAACTTCAGCACCTTCCAAACATGACCTGCAGTGTGCACGGGTCACTTTTAGCTACAAGAATGGGCAAACTGGAGGGAGCAGCCTCATTGACATTCACCTCACTAACACGATGGCCGCGCACAGCAAACATTACATAACTACTGTGGTGGCTGATGGCTGGCACAGAGCTGCACTCTCTCTCCTAGCGCGCCACTCTTTTCGTCTCTGGAACGACCAGTTTAACTTATGGATATTCAGATGGAGGACATTTTGACCTCTACTAAGAGCTGCGGGTATGGGTGGGAATAAAAATTAGTTTACAGGTGCAGGTTAAGCTCCCTTGCTATGCAGGTGGCGATGACTGCTTAAGGTCAACACGGCAAAGAAAACCGAAGGACAAGCATTCGTGAGGTTTTTATGTTTAACTTTAGTCCATGAATAAATCTTTCATGAGGTATTTTACTCTAACAAACACACTCAATATCAAATAATGAGTAGCAGAGCAAAAAGCTTAATTTGTATGTTACTGACAAAACAAGAAGGCAGCAGCTAAACCCACGTGCAACACTTAGATGTTTGCGCGTCAGTCACTTCAAAGTTACAGAACAGTCTTTGCAGCTCGTCAGATTTTCCATAACGTCGCCTTGCACCAGTGCCACCCGCTACTCGTCTCCCTCCAGCTCTCTACGCTTTCTCCGGCTGAGCTTGGACTGCAGCCTGTTGGGTTGGTCTCTTGCAACTGTTGTGACACGGAGCATGTTGTGTACCACAGGCAGAGAGAAACAATATGGCCAGCACCATAGGACAGATGGACGCATTCGGGTGCACACGTATTGATGAACTGCACCAGAGATCAGTCTGACTTTATGCAGCACGAGTGTAGCAAACAAAAGTGACAAGAATACAAACACAGCTGATAGCAAATATGTGCAAACAGGTTGTGAGAGCACAACATTAGGAAAAGTTTTGAATGGAACAAAGACAGATATGCACTTTCATTAATGTTGTATAATACAGAGACGAGTGAATGTGGCCAGACATCAACCTACCTGTTGCGTGTACAATAAATAAAAGGTTAATTTGTTAAGTTTAAGGCAGTTTCCATCAAAGTTATGCATTTACACATTAATTCACTCTGTTGGCACCGTTTCACATATACAGTCATTGTATTTATAATGTGCGTGCATGCGTGTGTGTGTAGAAGGTGCAGTGTGTGCCAACAGCCTGCAGTCAGCTACTGTGTTGTAGACACACAGGTCTCTGTCACAGCTTCCTACCATTTCCAATACGAGAGGTGTCCGTGTATAATTAGTTAAGACGCTGTTATAAAGCAGTTTTCCAGCTGTCTGAGTCAAAGAGAACAGAAATATAAGCTCCTTCACATCTCTGGGTCTTTTCAGTGCAAAAGTGACAGGAGGACACGCAGCAAAGAACTAAACTATCTAAACATCTGGAGCCGTGACTCTAAAGTACACAAAGTCAGCTGTTTGTGTCTCTGTGTGTATTTTATCCTCGTCCTTGAAAGTACATGTGCATATGCCTTTAGCAGTAGTGGCCAGCTGTTCAGCTGTGGGATTCCTGCACATCTGGCAGCGTGCTCTGACCCATAGTGAAGTGGGTATGTGCCACGCATTAACTGTGAGGGGGATGGGAGACAGAAGGAAGAGGAGGAGATGAATGCGCTTAAATGCAAAGGGCTCAAAATAACTGAGAAATAAATGCACAGATCTGGCATTTTGACACCCGGGGAGCTGTATAAGGAATCCAAAATAAGTTTAAAATGCTTTCAGGAGTGTGATGAGGTAAAGAATGTGATGTCTCCAAATGAGCACATCGCCATCTTCACACGTTGCAGAGGTGATGGGGTTAACATGAAATCACAGGGTCAGAGGCGCAGAAATTAGTCACATAAGCTCCCTGAGGGCTGAGTCTGAACACTCAGGTGACACAAAGGGACATCAACAGCTTCCTGTCTGGCCTGAATACAGCTAAGGTGAAAATAACATGACCGTGTGTGACATTTGGCCTCGTCTCTCCATTACCACTTCAGCTACAGTACATTTGTTGGGGCTTGCAGGGAAAGCGATCTACAATGGAGTTACATGATCTGTTTGTCCCTCCAGGAACCAAGTCTATTTCTGGGAGAGGGTCCAAACCTGAGTCCTCTCCTCGTTTCTTGCACTGCTTTTAAGCAGCAAATAGCCGTTAGCTTAGGTGTCTGCCTTGCCCATTACCTTAAAAGCGAGGAATCATTTTGATCGTGTTGGGCAAATAGAAGATCCCACGGCTGAGCCATCGACCTGCAGCAGCTGCTACTGGACAGTGAAAGGTGCAGGCAAAGGAGAAAATGCTGGCTGAATGGATGCAATAAGGACATGACCTCCTGAGAACCCTTTGACTGCAAAGATAACTTTCAGCGGGACAACCAAACACAAAGCATTTTCAGTCCAGCCTCCATCCCCTCACTCCCTCCTCTCTCTGACTTTGAGAGGCCTTCATGAGAGAAATGGGTCTGTATCGATCCGCCTGCATTCTAACTCTCTGTGATCGAAGAACAAACGTGAGAAAAAGAGAGAGGCAGAGCGAGAGTGCGTCCTATTGGGGAAACTTCGAGATACTGCAGCCAACTGGGGAACGGTGCATCCTGTATGAATAATTCAAACGAACAAGTTGGAAAGTATACAGTGTAGGCAGCTTTTGCTGAAGGGTCCATCTTTAAAGGAGACAGTAATACACCTGTTTGTTGTCGGCCTGCTCTGTGTGAACAAAGTGAAATCCAAACACTGTCACGTGTAAAGCTCACTTATATTATGAACACATTCTCTGGTTTGTTTAACGTGGAAGGAAGTTTGCCTGCATGGCCACATATTTCAGTCAAACCGATATTAATAAAGGTAACGCTGAGCTAATGTCTATTGTGGAAACATTTGAATAAAAGTCCAAAGTGATTTCAAAGTTTAGTTTAAGCTGAAGTTGAAGAGATCCTTGCGCAGGCAGTGTGAGTGAAAGTATAAACTGACTGAACATGACACTACAGTATTACATATTTCTAGGTGTATGGGATTTCATTTTCTGACCACACTACACTGTCTGTCCCTCATTATCCTCCTCTGTTTTCGCCCCTGTCCCTTGTCCCTTGTCTTCATCTTCCCTCTCTCCTATATTGTCTGATACCAATTAATGATTTTCCTCTGTTAGGCATCTGTTGTTTCCATAGGAACAGTGCTCTGTAGTCAATATCGGTCGCCTAGGCAACTGTGAGCTGGCCAGGACACTGTGTGTGCGTGTGTGTGTGGACATGTTTACTATAGTAAATCTATTGCCACGAGTCATTTCTTGCGAAGGTTTCTGACAGACTTTGTGTTGTAATCGAACCCCTGAACTGTCCTGAGATCCAATCTGGTGCAGAATCAACCTGATAATAATACCTCTTTAAACTTTATCCCTCGGTGTTGTGCACATAATGTACCATTATATTTAGAAACTCTCCTCTTCATAATCACTGTGTTGCACACACGCAAACACACAGACTGGCTAATGTGGCCCTGAGGATATAAATCTGTCATGTGTACTTTATGAGTTGTGAAAAGAAGACTAATGTTGCAATCAGGAACACACATCAGGATTTAGACAAACACCGTCCGTGTACTGTTTGTGTGTGTGCATTAAGTGTGTACTAGTGCACAAGATGCATTAATTAAAGCTTTAGTAGTTTAGTGTTTATAGGATTTAGCAGTGACTCATGTTACAATTATATCTGCCAGCCCATGTCAACACATGTAAACTCGACACAGTGTGTGTGATACTGAAGGTGTTTGCAAACATGTCTCCTGCGCGGCCGAGCGGGTAGTTTTTAGTTCGATCCCAGCGTTGTGTCGACATTTTGACCCATGCTCACAACTTCGAACGCTTAGGGTTGCAACTGTGTGTGAGTGGGAGGCAGGGAGACAGGCTCTGGGGGCATCCCTCCTCAGTGTTCAGGAAACAAACCGTGCCACTGGATTAACAACAGGAAGCACAAGCATGTGAAAAAATTAAATAAAATAAACTTTTGGATCTGATATTTTTAGACCACCAGTGCATCTGTTTGAGCTAAAAGCTGTATTTTCTCACTAGGAAGAAAGGAAAGACAACTTCTTTCGCTTCATTTACTACATGCTGAATACACCAAAGAAGCAGGGAAAAAACAGCAGCACACACCACTGCTTTGTATGCGTGTTGGTGTGTGTGTGTCAGGCCAATTTTCAATGCGAGTTGCAACTAACCGTACATATGACTGACCACGTGTAGCGAATTATGCCTAGGCTGGGTGAAAACCTCTGGAGAGCCGTGAGGCCTTGGCTCAGCGCTCCATCCCCTGACACTCACTCACACACAACACGCATGTGTGAATACACACGCTGACAATCTGCACAGCTCTGCACACGCTGGGCTCCCCGGGAAGCAAACATGCGCGCGAAAAATAAAAATAAAAAGATGCTCTGCAAGCACACACAAATGCACTCGCACACCCCGTCTTTGATCCCAACCTCACATCTCCACACATGCGCAACCAGAATTGCAATCACCCACGCTCCCGCTCCCTCACGTGTGCTCCACTGCTCTACTTTCAGTCCACTGGAGCTGGAGAGGAGGAGGGCTCATCAGGCCAGCATCCTCACAAAGAGGGAAAACCTACCGTCGGAGATATGAACTCAAATCATGCGGTAAAACATACAACCTAAGCTAACGCCACACAAAAAACACACAAACTCAACTCAACGTTAATATTCACCAAATTGCTATTACAGGCCAAGATCAAGATTCAATTAACAGCGTGTGATCGGACAAGCAAGAGCACCAATCTGTGTTCCCCATGTCTGAAATCAAGTGGAAGCTGCATATGGCACCAAATGTTTTCAGAACATAGAGACTGACAATGGAGCGTGTGCAGAGAGTGAGAGACTAAAGTGGATTGGTGTAATCCACTTTCTCCTGGCACAAAAGGTTCGAACAGTGATGAAAACATGCAGACACTAAAACACACGCGCTCACGGGGCTCAGCGCTGCTTGAACATACTACTCTGGGAAATAAGGCTGGCGCTAATACGTGCGTGCTAATATCAATGTTCCCTTTGGGCTATTTCCCCGGCAGGCGTTCGGGCTTCCTGGTAATGGAGCAGAGGAGAAGTCTCCCCAGCAGAAACCAGGGACAGCCAGTGTCTGTAACTGTCTACCAGTCTCTCTGCATTAAGCCAACAGCGCATGATGTCATGAAACAAGCCTCTCCACTGAACATGTAGCTGGTGGGGGGCGGCCTCTCAATACATTCGCCTGGGGGAGGTAGCGATTCCTTGAAAATACACCTGCATGGCTTAGTAAATCAGGAAAATATCTGCTTAAAACATAGAAAGTGGTCTGAGGTCAAGCATAATAACTAAACATAATAAATAAAATAAATAAATAACAGTAGCTATTAAGTTTATTCCATGTCACGTTGTGGGGTGACAGTCAGGCATCCGCGTTAGCTGTTGCAGGGTTGAAAGACGCTTAAACATTATTATTAATAATATCCTATTTATTCTATTTACATTTTGTCACATAACATGACATCACCGCAGAGTAAAACAGGAAGTGAACACACTATGTAAACTGGTGTAAATTAATCTCCACTTGTTGCATTTTCACAGTTTCATAGTTTTGCTCTAATCTGCACTTGTTGCATCATTTGAGCCAATTTCCCCACTAAATAATTTAAATCCTGATGATACATCTACACTTCTAGGAGCATGAAGCATCTGAAACATTTGCAGAAAATCTCCATAACACACAGTGAGCAGACACTTTGCAAACAAAATGTCTTAAACGCTCCTATTCCACAACTCAAACTTAAACGAGCAGCTTTGACTCCTAAAAGTTCGAGTGACTTGGCCTTCGCCCATATCTGCCCACTAAAACATCAACACTATGCACAAACACCCAACTTGTAAACTTGGCTACATTTACACAACTTGAATTATCCAGTAATACTCCACATAATAACCCAGGATGGGTAAAGACGACTACAAACTAGCCCTCAACTCTTTGAACAAACCCAAGCTCCTTAAACAACTAAAAGCTTAGCAATTAGGAGTGTTAGTCTAAGATGATATCCACCCAAAGCGTCGCTATAGCAACAGTGGGAGTGATTCACAGAGCGTGTCAGACTGTGAAATAAATTTCACACCTCGGTGCACCGCGGCCTGTGAGAGTCTGTTTGTGTGCATGTGAGTGTGTGAGCAAGTCAGGAACAAAAATAAAACTGTTGCACCTATTGTACCATGATTCTCTATCCAGGGTGTGTGTGTGTCCTGCATCTTCTTTGAATGTCAGCATTTTCCTTGTGCCAAAACAAAACAAACAACTAATATAAATAGCTTGTATTGTTTAGACCTAATTAAATGGATTTTAGGAGCCAAACCCCTTTTTGCCTCATCTGCTCTACTTTTTTCTTGCTCCCTCGCCTTTGCTACATTCTTCTTGTCCCTCTTGCAGAAGCGCGCTGCTCATTAGCTTTCTGTCAGTTTTGGTTTCTGTCTCCTGTTCCTCTTTAACCACATCTTTTTCCATCCCGCAGTTTTCCCTCCCCTTCAATTAACAATGCAATTCTCCCGGGATCTCCTCCCTTCTCATCACTCTCTCTTTCACTAAGGCCACTTCTCTGAAAACACTTTCCTCCCACTTTTTTCCGATCCTTCTCATCTCACTTATCTCTCTGTCCGTGTCCCTCCATGTTTCATTTTGTGAGAAAATTTCTTGCAAGAAATGAAAGTAGGTTCTGGACCCGCCTCCCACATTCCAGCATACTGTAGCTCACACATAATTCTGTACACACACACAAACAGGGATTGTGACTGCTGCATCCATACAAACTGGGAAATCAAAAACCAGCGCAGAAGACTATCGACTGCTCTGTGAATACACACATACTTCAGTATATGCACACACGATGATGCACAACACTCACAATCGCACATTACTGTCTTCACACAGCCACGAGCACGGACCAGGTGAGAGGAGCGAAAAGTGGAAATGAGGGCAAAACGGAAAGAGAGGCAGAAGTGAGAACGAAAAGAGATGTGCGAAGAGAAGCAGGTGATGGCGGGTGAGCAGGAACTCGACTCTCCTGCTGTAAAGTCTTTCAAACGAGGCTGCGTCGTGAGTTCAGCACCGCTTCCTCGGAAAGGAAGTCAAATCCTCCCATCTGTCCCCCAAACACACTCGCTGATCCTTCTTAATACTTCCTTCTGCGAGTGGAAAACACCCAAGACACGCTCCAGTTCTTGTGCATGTGTGGGCTGCTATTGTCCAACATGCTTGAAAATCTTGGCCTACATACAGCACAGTATATGCCCTTGTTTACTCCAGGAGTCGAGCTCGTCCCCGGTTAAAGGATTAAAAACGTCCTTTTAAATGTTTCAGTCTCACAGCACTGTTCAGGCTTTGTCTTGTCCTGCAGTATTTTGTGTTGAACGGCATATTTGAGTGAAAAGACTTTAGATTTACCTTTGCTCTAAATTAACCTAATGCGATTTATCATTTCTAAATATCCATCTCCTCTAACTACGTCCATTAGATTCACTCACTCATTCTGACCTTTTCCACTGTGGCTACCATGCTTGACATATACTCAGTCTGTGTATTGAGCCTAAACTCCACCTGTAATTACAAAACTAAATCGCTCAGCGGCTTCAAATGTGTAAACGCCATGAGTAATTCTTTCCCGTCCAGAGCTCAGAGATCCCCTTCAGTTAATAGCGGCGTTCTCTTGTCTTAGCGTGTCAAGGTGAAGCACGGCTAATAACCAAAACACTGTCATTGTCACATTGACAGCGCTAGTTTAGAGCTGCAGCCTGCACCTGAAGGGCACTCGACACTGCGTAAGTCAACTGATGGGCTGCGCAGATGGAGTGGAAATGTAAAGTACCGCTATTACTGATTTCACCGGCGGAGAGAAGCCTTTTACGGATAAACTGTTGTACCAGAGTATAAAATCAAATCACCATCAATGTGTAGAGAAAATACCAGCAATGACACCAGCTTGACTGGTTAAACATACTGTAGTTGGACGTTTAGTTGTAATCTTGATCAGAGAGATTTAGTGATTTACGTGATAATTATATGTTTAGGTTGTTTTTGTAACCACACCTCTGTGAGTGCTTGGTGAATGAAACTGCTGGTCTGAGGGGACACCACCCAAGGCGTCTTCTCCTCCACCATGATGGCATCCAGCGTGGCCTTCTCCAGGATGACATCAAAGGCAGCATCGGGGAAGCGGAGCTGACGCACATCCATCTGATGCCAGGTCATACCCGGGCAGTCGCTGTACCTGGCGCTCATGGTACTGACGCAGACCGAGGAGTAGTCTATGTTAGTGATGGAGCGGTAGCCGGCGGCGTACATGTCGCCACTCATACTGCTGTTTCCACACCCTGGAGGAAGGAAGAAGGAAAAATAAACAGGAGACAAGTCAGCTGAGCAATAAACTAATAAAAAGGAAGGAAGGGAATGAGTAAGAGCAGAGAGGGAGGAGACTGAGTCCAATGTGTCTCAGATTATTCAAATCCTCCATATGTTTTCGACTGTGAGTAAATGATGGTGTGATGAGTCGAGTAATAACGTGATTAAACAGCTAGTTGATGTCATGACAACAAAGATTGCTGCGGCTGGGACAGCTTCCCGCGATTAATGAGCTCGCAAACACACACAGTCACCATTTGATGCCATTTGGTCATTAACAGCGCGACACACCTTCCGTTCGAGAACCGACTGTGGAGTCGATGTGCAGAGCTTGTGGCGTTTTACAGCATGACGTCAAAACACGAAACCATCACCGCAAAAAAGTTTCAACGTGCAGCGAGTGAAAATAGAAAAATAGAGAGGGCAGAAGAGACCAGAAGATTGCCCGTCTTATAGCAAGGTAAGAAGATAATAATATTCTCAAGGGCCGCATCACACCTTTTGGATCAGATGACTCATAGATCGTGGAGATGGAGGAGGAGGAGGAGTGGGAGGACAAACAGAAGAGGGAGCAATAGCAGTAGGTGGAAGACTGCGTGGAGGCACATACACCACCTTGATGCATACATTATGTTTAAGTAAAGGTGAAGTTCGTGTTTGTCAGCATAAAAAAAATGGTCGTCTTGTACTTTAAAGTGTAGCACGTGTGTTTCCAGGGTTTCCAGGCAGAAAGAGCGAGTGTGAAAGGTGGGGCTGTGACTTCCAGCACCACGCTGGCATCGACACCTCTGCTGCAAACGTGTGGCTGGCACTTGTTATCAACTTGCCGCTTCCATTAATTACCTTGCACCAAAAGCTGCACAGGGCCGAGCGCGTGTGGGAGCCATTCACCTGGCAGGCTGATAACTGCGTGTTTCCAGCGACCCTGTGTGTGTGTGTTGTTCCCTGACGTCTCTCTCCTTGATGCTGGCTACAACACAGGAGAGGAAACATGTCGACACTGCTCGTCACTCTCAAATATTTGAACACTCCCTTTATGGATGGCTGGAATATCACAGAATGAGTCAGAGTTGAATTACACAAGCTCAACGGGTTATTTTAGCCACCTTTAATCTCACCTCACATGCGTCAAAAGCCTGCAACAACGCTGGAAAATATGCAGGAACCTCACAAACAGGTCACATGAATAAACGCCACAACAAATAGTGACAATTATTTCCCTACCGCAGTCCTTTTTAGTCAAGAACGAGGACTGTGGCCCCATTTCGTGCCAACGTGCACTCCTGCGTGGAGGAATTACTCGCACCCTCTCCCCCCTCCCTCTCTCTGCCACCAAAGCAAACCAGAAATTGATTCCAAAGGGTTCTCCCCACTGATACAAATATGTGTGTGTGTCTTTTCCATGTACTCAGATCTCAGTAAGGGGTGTCACATGACACCTAATTCCTTGGGGTTGTCACGACAGTTATAGTTGCCAGGTTGTCATCAAGGATACGACTCATTTTGGGGCTGTGACACCAGCTAGTGCCCCCTGTGACCTCTGAACTTTACACACACGCAGAAATAAATGCAGGCAGAGGCAACTCACAGAGCATAGAGCCTAGGTTTACTTTGTGCATTTTCCAAGCTCCACCGCATGGTTATGTGACAGGTTCTTTCAGGATACCGGCCCTGTCTAAAGCCTGGCGCCTGTTTTTCTTCCAGCTGAAAGCGAGGAAGCTAAGACCTCCTGATCGGCAGCGAACACATCCTAACTGGATTATCCAGAGCAGCAGAGAGGGAGGCTAAAGTTAGAGGTGTCATATCACCTCATCCTGCTGCCTGTGTGACTATGTGCATGTGTGATGGAAATTTTGAGTCTGGGTCTTTAAAAACATCTCATACCAATACCAACAAATCTGCAAAAACAAACTGCGGTGATCATCTATCACCTACTGTGTACGTGACACGTGTAAACCGCTCCAGAGTCATGTTTACTTCGTTTTGCCCATTAAGAAACTCAAACAGGGTTTTATTTAGCAAAACTCACTGCAGAGAAGAATAACTCTGGCCAAACACGGGGGTGGAGACGCTCTTTCCAACAGTGATATCACATTTCAAGTCTGACCTGATGAGGCCTTTGATATTAAAGAAAGTTTAACATGTGACTCCCACTGTTGTGGAGAGGCACCACAGGGAAGGAATCCTCAGAGCGAACGCCAAAATATATACTGGCAACTGCATATAATCAAGCTGGTAACGTAACATGGTTGCTATGCTCACTGAAGTGTACGAGATAAATTTGCCAACGAGTGTGTGTTGGTAAATTTAAACTACGAACTGCATTTTAATGAACTCTGCAAAGGCAAGTTTCTCCATCTTCAACTAGTCCCACAGCAAATGTCAAACAAACAAATATTACGGTTTTATAACAATTTTATTAATTTCTGGTCAATGCTATTAACTCAGTGTGAACAGCTGGAGACTTGACCTTTGACTTATCAGATGACCTCGTTCCGCATAAACAGCATCTCTCAGGAGTCCATCTATGGTCAGGAGGGGTGGTGGGTGGGGAACCCCTGCGAGTGAGCCAGCAGTGTGAAATATCAAAGCCGCTATCTCTGAGGTGAGCCAAGCACAGCAGTGGAAACTCCATGATGTCAGAGGCATGCGGGGCATTCATTCACAGCCCAGATTGGTTTAGACACATTAAGGATAGGGGGGAGTGCGGTCGGTGCTGATGAAAGGTGATGTTCGCATGCACTCTAGCAACAACACTGAGCCCCGCCGCCCCCGCACGCCCAGCAGGGTCTGGGCGAGCCCGAGGTACCGATGCCTCCAACAAGTCCAGCTGCTTCCACTGTAAACGTCAACCAATAAACATGGAGATTGTTTACGCGCATGCTCAATAATCCCAATTTTTCTAATGCTCACAGACGCGGAGGCTGATGTTGACGCAGTCTTATGAACAATGTGTTATTAACCGAACGTGAGCGGCCATGTCAGGTCACAAAAAGCCTGCACGTGCGACTGTGTTGGTGTGTGCAAGCAGACAGTAATGGAAGCAGACAGTGTCACACTTGTTTTAACCAATTATCTCTTGTTATCTCCTCTCTAAGTTACGGTCCACTGTTATCTAATTAATTAGGCAAAATGTTTATTTGACATTTAGATCAAATCACTGTCTTGATTTTATTTGACCTACATGCAGGGCACGAAAGTATGGGGTATGCTTAAAATGAAGTGGCTTATTATTTTTTTTTTTAATATATTTATATATTTACTGTGGATGTTTCAACTTCGGCTTAACACGATGAGTTGTGTGGTGCACACCGACCCCTTCCTAGATTTGTCCCTTACAGCAGCACTTCTCACAATCCTCTGCAGCTGTGCCGACTTGTTTCGGCCTCACACTGAGACGGAGGAGTGAGCGTAGAGACGATTCGTGTAGGAAGGAGGGGTGGTGGAGAGCGGGGAGGAAGATCAGACAGCGAGCAGTGAAAGAGAAGGTACAGTGGGGGTGAAATAAAAGTCACAGAGGGGCAAAAATGGAAAAGGAGTTTCAGAAAACGGAAGAGAAAAAGGTTATACGTCATAAAAAGGATGACAGGAAAAAGAAAGCAGCCAAGTAGATGTAAACATTGGAGCAGGATAAGAGAGAGAGGGGTGAAGAACAAAGGAGCAAAGGAGTCACCTAGAGTCAACCAAAAGATTAATCAGCTAATCACACTGTAAGCAAGGGATTGAGAAGAAATTATTATTTAACTAGGATAAAAATCAGTAAATAACAGATTAAATATAATCTTTAGTTGCAGCCTTAATACAAAATTGAGCTATTCTTGATTTTGCAAGCAGTTTCATACGCTCCAGAGAAGTTGCATCAGCAGTGACACAAGATGAAATTCTCACAAGCTCGACTGTTCCAGCAAGTTCTCCTTCAAAAGTCCAATCTTCCCTGCTCTCACAAAAGAAACCTCACTTACATAACCGGGGATATGAGATAATTAGGGACTGAATAATTAAGCGTGTGCCCGTGACAGTGCGACTGTTTGATGGAGTGTGAGCCTGCGTGTATGTGTGTATGAGTGATGAGGACTTTTGGAAGGACTCTATTGTATGAATCTGCCTCTGATGTGGCACGAAGCCTGAAGCTTCTCTCTCTTGTCCAAAACACCAACAGGCACCAGGACTGGGGGCTTAGTAAACGCCAGAGAGGATGGAGCGATCTTTTTTAGCCAGAATGAGAGCTATTGAAAGCCACCCACTACTGTACCTACAGCATTATTTATCCTTCTTAGCTTCCTCGACTTACAATACACACGTGTAATATTTTTGGGGTTACATTTTAAGGAATATTTCTTAAAAACTGGACTGGTGTGATTGCTGTAAGACGGAGAAGCGAGCGCCCTGGCGTGAGGGGTGGTCAGCCGACAAAGCGGGTGAAGCTGAGAGCAACACGGGTGATTAACGGAGGGAGTCGCAGTGAGAGACGTGCGAACAAAGAGAGCACAAGCGGTGCAACTCCATCCGGCCTCGCTGAGCAGCAGAATAACCAACATACACACAGAGGATGAGTCAGGTGTGTCCCTGCAGATGATGCTGTGATCTATACAACCAGAACTGATCCTCTTTGAAAACTATATGTGATGCTACATAGCGCAACAGTAGCAATAACAATTAACTATTTATACAGCAGCTACTGTGTCCATCTCTCTTCCTCCCACTTAAATGGCTACAGCTATGTTTAGACTGCACACACACAGCTTATCACAGCACGCTCATAATCAAATCATGGCGTCCTCTGTCACAAATACAGATGGGTGACAAAAGCCATCCCCGAAACTCTAGTAGAGCAATGAAAAACCATTTTCCAAAACAGTGTTTCGAGGACGATTGCTCCACAAATCCCCCACAGCCTACGAGTTACAGCAGCCGGATCACTGGAATGCTACTGTTTGGAAGGAGAAACCAGTGTTGGTAAGAAGGGTTTGTAGTTTCTTAAATTCTTTCCACCTTCGTCACGTCACACAGCTTGAGATGAGTTCAGGTGAAGCTTGTCCTCGGCTGGTTGCTTGCACATTTGTGTTAACAGCTGTGCGTGTCAACAGCTTCCCCCTCACTCTGAGTCAGCCGCAGAGATACCAATATTTATCTTTCCATCAGGCTACTGTAGCAGTAACATATGCCCTGTGTGTGTGAGCGCGCTCCTGCACGGTGTGTTCTCTGCGTCGGGACGGGTTTTTAATCGGCCACTAGTGCAGCAGCAGCACAGAGGAACGGCATGATTCAGCAAGAAACTAAGAATGTGTGCACAATCAAGTCCAGGGGAGTCATTTGGTTAATCCTCCTAACGTGCACTGTTGCCTGTACGCTCCTAGACAGCAGGCAGACACAAGCACAGCACACCTCCAGTAGAAAATAGCAACAAGGTGGCACAGCACAGCAGACCTGGCAGTCAGCCAGATAAAGTTTTCAAAACAGAACTTTCAAGGTGCACAGAGGAGCTGACGACGACTCCTCAGGAATTTCATGGCAATTATTGCTAAGTTAGATGTAGAATGACATTTAAAGCCTGACACGGTGCAGGTACAGTACCAGTGTATTTATTAAATTGGTCTGAGACTTTAATGAGGGCAACACCGAGGGAAAAATCTCAGGTGTCCCACTAAGAGCAATAGATAGTTTGACACACGCTGTGAACGAGAACACAAATACACACAAACACTCACTGACACGTTGTTGTGAAGGGAGGAAAGAGAAGATAACAGTACTAGAGACATTTTCAATTAGCCACCCACCAAGAGCACGTCTGTGACTAAATGAAATGGCCAACAACAAAAAAATAAAACACATGTATTCTTGAACACACGCACACTGAGCTTCCTTACAGTTACACCAATACATACAGAAAAATGCACAGGCTCATTCGTGACTTATTAATTTTCTGCCTGGTTGCAGGCTACTCTGTCAGTTCAAGGTGCCTGTGTCTTTATGTCCACGCCTCCGTTGCCTGACCTTGATTATGCAGTATGGATCAGGTTCTACCCGATGGGGCCCATCGTGGCTGACCAAGCATGTGGATCCCTGCCGGACAAAACAACGCGTCTCTCCACCGTGTCATGGACAGATCTCAATCTGACGTCTGAATAGAGGGCTGCTGTTAGAGATGCATGCAAATCTGCAGTAGATGCATGCATGCGTGAGCGAGAGGGTCCCATCTGAGTTGGACAATAAAAAAAAAAAAAAAAACAAGCTGGTTTGGCTTCAGGGTGGAGCGGAGCAGAAACTCTCACCGCTCCACACGGCTCACATGCTCGTTGCTAGAGAGAAAGGAAACAGCGAAAACAAAGCCACTGTGTAGATTGTATAATCTAATTAAGACATTGTGTAGCCAAACTATACGCATTCCAACAGGTGCACCAACATCATTACTGCAGTTTGTACTGACACGATGGTGTCATTTGCAGCGTGTTTCTGTGCCATCAGCAAGCAGCTGACAGCAGTGAATTTGTCAATGAAGAGTGAGTCAGCCTGTGAGAGACAGGCTGCTTGATGAAGATGGTGATTAATGCTGCTCGCTTCATCCCCTGCTCAGGTCTGCTGCTACACACAATATGCCGATGCCACTACTCGCCACCGCTCCTTGACAGCAACACACGCTTTGAATCACACAGTCTTCCAGTTGTTTGTCAGACGCTTCACGAGGAACCTGATTTCTCATCGACTCAGTTCTGTCTGCATTTCTTTCCATTACACACTGTACATATGGTGACTGCAGGGCAGATGGTGGGTAAGGGTCCTGCTACAGGCATCTGCTGCCCTGCCCTGACTGGGATGCACGGTATGAGACGCGTAGATTCAAACTCACGCCGTGGTCTGTTCACGCTGAATCACAACCACTTCCTGGTTGGCAAGAACTGGGTGTTCTTCATCCATGAGAAAGGCAAGAGACAAGAAGTGGAGGAGGTGAGAAGGAGAACATGAAGCAAAGTGTTTGTGACACCTCTGTATGTGTGTGCCACAGAATTTCTGTTGTCAGTGACTCCCAACAGGCTGCCTCCGAAAACCAATCTTCATAAACGTCTGACCTTTCATTGCCGTCTAACTCAGTGATGTCACTCATCAAAGTGCAAGTACTTATATGGTCATGGGAACAGGAACCCCGAGATGAGCAGCGTTTGCTGGACTGAACTGCTCTTTGCAGGCTGCAGGGTACAGAGACAGAGACATGAGTGACATTCAATTTAGTGGAAACGGGGGGAGCGAGGCATGTGAATGACCGGGGCTACGAACGAGCATAAGAGAGGAGGAATTTAGTGGGTGGGGTGGAGAGTGAAAGGGAAGGGATGCGGAAGAGGAGTAGGCTTAGACAGATGAGAGTGAAAAGGAGTAATTGGCAACCGACATGGTAAAGAGGAGAGAAGAGACGGTGGTATAACTCAGGATTCAGGATCTTTCTTCAGCTCTCTCCTGTTTTCTCTATTAGGCATCTCTGCTGCAGCGTCGACTCCAATAGCATACTTGATGAGAGAGGCAGCACAGGGTCTAGTCCTAACCCTGTTTGATAAGCATTCGGTCTGGCAACAGTCCTGAACCAGTGCTACCACTACTCTCCACACACACACACACACACACAGTAGGCAAGTCGTGGGAGGGGTGTCACTGTTATCAGCACAGTTTTCATGGATTCTTAAGATTTACAAGTATTGACAAAAGATGCATAATCATATTCACACACATTTTGTGAGTCTGAGTCTGTTTTGGTGCTTATCAGCTTTGCTGCACCAACATATTTGGCTTTGACGTAAAGAACAAACGCAGACACAATCTGTACATGAAACAGCTTTGTGACCTGCACATGCGCAAACAAGCGAAAACCATAAACTGGATGCGGATTAAAGTCAATGTTAGTGGATGACTGACCGGCCCAGACATAACAGTTCCCTTTTGAATACATGAGTTACGGAGGCCGAGGGCCGTCCAGCCGTCAATCGCGATCTAATTCAGCAGTAAGTAGTAAACCGAGCCACCGTGATCAGAGGATGATGTCATACTCCTTTGTCCCAGCGAGGAGGTTAACGTGCTGAGAGCACTCTGATGACACGGGACCTCATTTCCTGGCCCAGGGGGCTGATCTATGACAAAGCTCACACCTCTCCAAGGACTGTCTCAAGTTTAGGTTCAGACTGGAGGGGATACGATTACACAGCGCAGGGAGTGTGTTCTCAAAGGAGTGCACGCTTCTATTGTGAATAAGTGAATAAAACAGCGAGAGGTTTACAAGCTTGCATGTATTTATATCATGTTATGGAAGACAAATCCTTTGTGTTTATACTAATGAGTAAATGACAACTCTTTTTTTAGAATCTAGGAAATAATACACCAAATACTGGCTTGGTAATAAAATAAAGAATCATTTCTCTCCTCTCCTTGGTCTTATTACTACTCTCGCCCGACCCAGTGGTGGGAAATCCATTAGGACCAACATTGAGGCTTTAAAAAATGTCCAGAGTGGGAAGAATGGAAGAAGTCTGGAGTTCCCAGAAAGATGCACAAATGTAATGCTCTGTGAATGTAAGGTCTGCTACCAAAAAGAAGTTACGTCATCGGAGGTCAGCGAGGCAAAGTGTAATCATGATAGAGATGAGATGATGGAGGGATGAGAGCGGGAGGAGGGAATAGGGGGAGGAGAGGTCGCGCAGACCAGATGTCAGATCCTGAAGACAAAAATGAGCTGGACAGGCTGCAAAGGCAACACAGACAAACTACATGACTCAGGAAGGTGAGTAGTATTATCAACATTTAACTTCACTACAGCACATTTCGCCAAAAACAGCAGCTACAAACAACCACAAATCAGACTACAGTACAAGTGATTAAAAAATGTAAAAGTATAGCGTTAGGGATGAAGTGCTTAGACATTTTCAATAGAAGTCGATCTTCTTCCCTTTCTCCATCCTCTCTTCCTTACTTCCATCACTTCTCTCTGTACATAATGTAAATTATGTAACCTGAGCTAAAGTCTCTAGAGTAGAAGACAGGGCCAGGGAAAAAGAGCAAAAGCAGTGAGCCAAAGGTAGAGACAGAACGACAGATACATGCAGACACGCATAACAGACCCGAGGACAGAGCACGCACAGGAGGGAAGAGGAGCTAGAGATGTGAATGTGTCAATGTTGTCAAATGTCACTGCACAGTACCACAACCTGACGAGACTCTCATCACCAAGCACCCATCAGCTAAATAAGCAGCAGGGGCTCTTTACACTAAAAGCTATGTCTTGTTACAGGCGCCGTGGAAATCTCATCAGCCAGAACACAAGTACGGACACTGAGTGACAGCATGCGTCGTAACACCGCAATCTCGGCCGTGCTTGGTTTTATGTGTGATGGGTGACATAGTTTAAATATGTGTGTGTGTGTGTGTGTGTGTGTGTGTGTGGATTTAATCTGCATGGGAACACGGGGTCTGGAAAGACTCCCAGCAGTGGGATTTATTAAAATCTGCAGCTCAACGCTCTTCTCTCCCAATCTTTCCTCCTTCCGTCCTGCCTGTTCGCTGGCTCTCATGAGCCCAATAACAGGTAAACTGAGCATGCATTAAACTCTAACCAGCCATTGTCTAATCACAGCATAGCGACTGTAACTAGGCACCGTAGGCCTGCCAAGCTTTGGATTTGTCCATGTGTTGAAGAGGTGTGCGTGAGGCTGCACCAAGAGCTGTGTGTGCGGAGGGTCACTTTTTTATAGCCTATCTGAAATAAAAAAAAAAAACAAACAACATAAGAGCAAAAATCTAAGGAATGGATTCAAGAGTGGGCTGTTCTGCATGATGTAGGCTTTTATAACTAGCCTTATAAATGGGTTGCAGGTGATTAAGAATTAAAAAGTGTACAGTGTCTTTTCATAGCATCACGTGCTAAATTCAATTCAGTTTATTTACATACTGTATCATTAATTCACAGCACTGTTGCTGTGAAAACAAATATACAACTATATAGAATTATAAAGGACAGACAATCCCTATTGAGCAGCACCAGGAGACAGTGGAGCAGAAAAGCTCCCTTTAACAGCAGAAAGCCAGGCCAGACCCAAATTCAGGGTGGGCGGCCATCTGCCTCGACGGGTCGGGTGAGGGGAAGCAATGCAATGCAGTTTAAATCGGATAACACAACAGGCTCAACCACCAATCAACCCTGAAACATAGCATCAGATTTTAGAATATTATTTATATAATTTCGTTGTCTGGGAAGATTAAGATGCTGGATATAACCAACATTTGTATCCAGTAATCACTAACTAACTTGCTACAATAGTACTACACATCTAGCTACAGTAGTTTAATAACGGTCCTTTATCAACATATCTTTAGTTTCTCTACCCACAGTTTTTTTAAATTAAAACGCTACACATTCTGAGTGACAGCTTATCAGCGTAAACTGTGTGTGCTGAGCAGGCGAGGAAAAGCTACAGGAGCTACAGAGACCTATCATTTCGGTTCGCGTCATTCGGATGAATGCCAGCGTATGGTCGGCGCTTCATCTCATCCCCGGCAACGCTCAGTCTCAGGAAGCATCGTCCTATTACGGTGCATAGGTAAAACCGATGTGTATTAATGTGCATTAACCAAATATTGTCTTAGGGAGCAGGTAGCCATGGCAACAGGCAGAGGAGTTGACTCTGCAGCGGTGGTAACAGTCGCTCCGTGCTCTCAGACTCCAACGTGATTCAATACTGCGAGGCTCGGAGGGTGTGCTGCATTAAACGGTGGACTCGCGTCTCATAGGCTCGCAGCTCTCTGTCTCACTGAACTAACCTGACCCGTCTCGCCCGCTTACGTGTCCCTTCACGTGTGTTTGCTGTATGTGCATTATGGGATAACGGAGGTTAATCAAGGTCCTGGTTCTCAGGTTAAGTGAACAGAACATTACAAATGATAGCCAACCATCTGCTCGCTGAGTCCCTGAAGAAGATAATATAGGCCAGTGCATGTACACAGTCGTTGGTTATGCTCTAATCACACAGCTCCTGCATGAGACAATCCATCAAAAGAAAAGTGAAAGTCGAAGAGCTTCTCACACATCACTACATCACTATCAGTTGAACTCGGTGAACCGTGCACAACAGACTCACAGGCTGTAGTAAGCGACACATAAAGGCTAAGGTTCAGCGCAGCGTGGCCATGACAAGCAGAAGAGCTCGCGGGCATTATGTTCCAACCCCCTCGATCAAATGTTCCCCTCTAACAGGGAAATGTCAATACTTAGCTCCAGTTACTACCTTTTGTTAGTATGTGTTGTGTTGTTGTCCTCTCTCTCTCTCTAATGTGGGAACAATACTTGATCATGGTATATATTAGTTTGACTGAATTATTAACTGGCTCGTTCTGAAAACAATTCCTTTATTTACTGAATGGTTTACACATTTCTATGTTGATGCAATGTCATCCTGCACCATCTGAATTAGCAGGGAAATCAAATGATCTAATCCATCCACCAATGATAATACTGTGTTACACCACGTGGTGTCCTGTGCACAGGCAGAAGTGGCAGCAATAAAAATACATCTTGAAAACGCCTTGAGGAGAAACACAAGAGAGACACAGTAAAAAAAAACTAGAAACTAAATGTTTGTGAGAAGTTATAGCACTGGACCATTTCAGTTTTTCTCTAAGCAGCCACACAAGCAATTCAGACAAGCTCCAAAGAGACAGAAAACTAATAAGATGTTCATTGCAGGATTCAGCAGCGCTCATCCACCTACACATGACGAAAACATTAAGTTAAAGGAAACACAAGGAGGGAAACTTGAGCCAAATGCATAAACCTGCATGTGTGTGTGTGTGTGTGTGTGTAGCCGAGCGTAAAGGCAAATGGAGAGTTACATAAGAACACCAGCCTCAGCTGAACTAACTGCTACGCATGCTACATCAGAAGTAACAGATGAGAGAGAAAAGATGCAAAGATGAGGCAGTGAGCAAATGAGCCGGCCTCACAAACAGAATAGAGAGACGGAGGACTGATGCATAGATGGAGCATAAATACACGGATGGACAGAAAGACAAGACGTCTACGACCGTAGACACAAACAAGGGGAGGAAAAAATTCAGACACGTAGACATGACATGAAGATGCAGAGGTGGAGGTGCAGGTCTGCCCGTCTGCGCCTACAGCATCACAAGCAGTATTATGTAAGAGCGTCGGGGTCCGCCTCACACAAACCCAACGCTCTCCTAAAAATCCTATTAAAACCATTTCACGGCCTACAGGAGGAGGATTTGGACACGTATGGGGAAGAGGCAGCAATGTGAGGTGCTACAGTGAAAGATAAGGGTCTAACGAGGCAAGATGTTGTAGGCATAGAGGTACAACGCATGTGGGAGTGAAGTCTTGAAAGGATGCAGCCACAGGAAATGTCAAAAGGCTGTGTATGCTAATGCCTGTGTTACACTGTAAGACACAGAGGAGGCCAAGTTGTGCAAATGTGAAAAACAACCGACTAGATCACAGTGATGGCGTCACGTCACAATTTCATGGATTCACACCCAGAACTCAGCCTCTACCATCTGATTAAACGACGTGACAGATGTGTTTGTTAAGTGGAACGCATCGTGTTCACAGCCACTGAGGTGACGCGTAGTAAAGCGTGGTGTACTACTCTGCCTTCCCACAGCAGGCTTACTGCAACGGTGCGTCACTGCAGACAGCGAAGTGCACCAGGACATCAGTGACGCACACGCTGTGCTATTACCTTGCTGACAGGGCTTTCCCTGCTCAAAGCTATGCCATGATCGGTTAATGGCACCACTGAGACTCAGAACACGGTGAGGAGCTAGTATTCAGTATTGTGACAAGCTGTTGATTACCTGAGATGGACCCTGTCACTGAATCGCACGTTTAGACGTAGAAGGTCAAAGACAGGTGCTGCGACATACATCAACGGTCACTGCGGAGGAAGTCTCTGGGTATTCATCAAACAAACAGCGCGACTTCAGGCGACCTTCCTCTGAGGTCGACATTATGTGAGAAATGCACAGCGAGCTCCAGGATGACACTTCAGTTCCTGAGAGCCAGCTCTGGCTGCAGATGCACCTCTTAGCAGCCACTCTTCCTTCCTACTCCGCCTCTCAATGACGGGGGAGCTGGGAAGCAGAGACATGACAGGGAGGAAGGGAACAGAAGAGGGGAGAGAGGACAAGGATAATGTGATGCACGAGTATGCAGGGCAGACAAAAGGGTGGATGCCAATCACCACCAGATCCCCAGGTTCAAAAGACGCACACAGTTCAATTAAAAACACAGCCGACAGTATATATTCACTCATTCAACCACTGTATAGAGGCTGATTGTGTCAGGGTCAGCAACGCTTTGAATTTGATGTCTTATGTGTAAGGGTGGCCTCCACTGTGAGTTGTCGCACCGTCGCCCTCTGACAGGCTCTTGCCAAGGCTTACAGTTGAAATGCAAAAAAGATGCCGAGCTCTTCACAGGGCACTGGGCCTTTTCAAAATACAGGAATCGATGCCATTAAGTGACCATCTCAATCTTTGTCACACTCCTCTTCTATCCTTACTCTCCATCTCTGTTCTCCACCCTTAACAAGTCCACCCCCTGCTTTCCAACATGCCGACTTACTCTCACAACAACAGCAAACAGGTAATTTCATGTGGCACATATTTCATCTAATTGAGGAGCCAGTGGGACTGATCGGCCAGCTGTATAATTTGCACTATGTGTGGGTGTAAGCAACAGGCACTGCTCCTCCTTCCGATGGCCAGATGATTACGGTAAGTGAGTGAGTCAGTGTGTGTTGTTGTGTGGTGACCCCCCACAGTTAGCCTTCGGTGTCCCTAAAAAACACACACACACGAAAGGCTGCTGCAAACACAACTGTGTTACCGCAGACGCACAGTGACACACGCATCCTGTCAGCAAGTGTTTACTAACAGAGGCTCACACACACACACGCTGTACATACAAGGAGCATAATCACAGGCTGGGAGAGATTTGATAATAAGATATCTTCTAATTGTCCCAGAGCAAAGAAACTCCCACTGCGAAAGCACCAACTGTGATCCGCCATCAAACACACAGGCACACTCACTCTGCGCTCTGTTTATCAGGACCAAGCCCATCGATCATCCTGGCCTGGTTGCCCGGGTAACCCCATTCTTATTCAAAACACGCAGCACTAGCTTGCAGAGAAATCTTTGTATGCGCGCGCGTGTGAGTATCTACGTACGTATGTGTGTGTAAGTTGGAAACTCCCACTGGCTCATAGGTAAAGCGGACACCAATCCGAGTGTCTTCCGTCCCAGCGTCCTCCCTGATCTCCACATCAGTGACAGTGGACTTCATCATCGTATGTGCATGTATATGTTTAGGATAGAGGCACAAACAGCTATTTCACTTCCTTCATCCTGTAGCGCCCACCCGCCCCTGTGATTTTCATTCAGCATCGTTCCTCGTCTCCCCTGCTTTGCTGTACTTCATTCAGCCTGCACCCCTATCTCTTCTCTTACGCTCTTATGTTTCCCCCCCATTCACATTCTGCGGCTCTGAGGCTCATTCATAAACAGTACCACTCCTTGCAGCGGCAAAAAGGAGGGAGGAAAAGAGAGGAGGAGAGGGTTGCCCCTACTGACTTACTGACTGCTGCATGCTGAGGGCTCCATGCAACCAGCCAATCCGAAGGCTGTGAAGAGGGGAGGGGACAGCGAGAGAAGGCAGGAGGATGGGAAGCTGGGGGAGGGGGAGCGAGAACCCATCCACCTCAAACTACACTCTACTCCACCTCTTTGGTTCCCCCTTTCATTCATTCAGTCACCGCTACAGCCATTCATCCGCTCCACCACCATCCATTTACACAATGCAGCTCGTCTGCTGCATTTCCAAGCATCCAGGTGAGAGCAGAGGAAAGCTACTGCATACAAAGCAACCTCTGCTGCCTTTGTTTGTTGACACATTTAAAGTATCTGAAAACAATACAGAAGCACATTTCTACACCGTTGCTGCTCATACAACCCACTGCAGCATTCCTGGTTCCTATCACAGACGATAAGGAAGAGTAGCATCTTCACATTAGCAAAGCCAGGTGGAACTAAATATTCAGTATTAATTAAAAGCATTTATTCTCCTAACCGCTATTGTGTTATCAGCTGGGAAAGAAGCTGGGTGCAGGCAGGGCAGTCTATCACAGGGTCAGCACTTAGAGCCTCACCCCATCACACACACTCACGTACTGTAACTGCCTGTCTCTGGGCGGAGGGAGGAAAGCAAAATCCCTGGAGGACCCCCCCACACACACGCACAAGGAGAACAATAAAGAAAGTCATATTCCTGTATAAAGCTCACTGTATCGTACAACGCACACTGCTGCAAAAATGTCACCTCTGACGCCAACACACCTTTTTTACTGAGCCCGTGGGCCCTGAAAGACGATATCGCGTCACGTCCTCTATACAAGGTGTACTGATGTTAACATGTAGATAACACAGTCACGTAGATACTCTCGGGATCCACATCGCAACCCGACACACTGCAGGAGAACAGAGCCATTACATCACCACCCCCGGCCTTGGGGAACAAGGCATCAGCGCTGACCAGTGGGAGACATGGGGGCATTACATCACTGGCTGCAGCCTGGAGCAGGCGCTAAAAAGACGGAGCCGCGGCTGGAAACTGGAACGCGTGCGAGCCGATCGTTGCCAACACGCACACACACACCGATCAGGTGGAGGGTCAGAGAGCGTTTGACGCAATGCTGTGACACACACCTCTACAGGCCTTCAGCTTACCATGCAGCCACTCATGAGCGTAGATACGTCACATTATGAAGCTGTCTAAGACACAGGACAAGGTGCAGCATCTCTGCCAAGGCTGGAGTTGGTTTCAGCAGAGCCAACACCGACCTAATGTCAGTGTTGTTGGAGTGGCAGCTGGTAACCAGAATAGCATTATTATGAATGAAGGCACCACCTTGTTGATCACAAGGGTCTGTGAGATCAATGCTGAACACCTGTTCACAAATCACCCTGGTGGCAGGAGGCTTTATCTAACTGCTTGGGATAAACCGCTCGTTGCCTTCTACTTGAACGTACAAAAATACATTTTAGTATATATGTGATGTTGATGACAAAAGAAAAACGTACTGTCCATGTGTTTAAAAGCCGTCAAAACCATCTAATTTGTCTGTATACATATAGAAGAAAGCATTAAAATAACATTCGAATGTGCAGCAACAAAGCCGTGCTAGTTCTCATCTATGCCTCATTCTCCTGCTATCCTCCTCTTTGTGCTGTACACATGATCATAAAGTGGCCCAATCTGATTAGTCGCCTGCAGCTTTTCCTCCTCTCCCTGTACAGTAACCAGAAACGGACCCTGTGGATTTACAGACTGGAACACTGAGGAAGTGTGTGACAGTTTGTTCAACCGTGGCCGCTTGGAAAACCGCTTTTACGAGCTCCGTCTCTGTGTAGCATCTTTAGCGGAGGCTTCCCTGTGAAGCTCCTCGTTTGTGCATGCGTGTTATCGAAGATGACGGTCACACGTGCCGATGAGGGAAACGTGATCCCACGATATGGCGAGAAGCAAGAGGGAAAGATGCCCTCTCAGATAGGAGCTCTCAGCCGCCTGTAACGCGGGAGAGAGGCAAGAGAAGATATTTTCTATGTCAGACCTCAAAGTCCCTGAGCCCACTGGCGCCTCTGCTGTAGGTGTGCCGATGACGCACATTATAAAAAGTGAGGCTGCATAGTATCTGAAGCAGTCTGTCAGTGTTCTCAGTTATTTAACACTAGGGACCAGACCGTGCTCACAGAAATT
This sequence comes from Macropodus opercularis, assembly GCA_030770545.1. NCBI lineage: Eukaryota > Metazoa > Chordata > Actinopteri > Anabantiformes > Osphronemidae > Macropodus > Macropodus opercularis. The sequence goes on from CM061105.1 coordinate 8,400,265, forward strand.
AAACATTAGTACATTAACACTGCAGGCCTGCAGGAATCAGCATCGGAATAACAGCACAAGAGTTTTTAGTTGAACAAAGAGGACCAACAACTTTCTGACTAGCTCACCACTGCTTTACTCCGCACACACACACACACAAAAGCCCTGTCACTCCCTGACACAAATTTAACAAACCGCGTGATACACACAACAGCCACAGTGTATGCACAAACAAGGCTGCTTTCCGAGAAATCAAGAAAACAACCCGTAGCCCTCTACGGCTCTGAGGAGGTATGACAGTGAAACAACAACACTCCTTAAAGCTGCCATTTCAGCATTCCAAAAAACAATTAGTCCTTCCTTACAAGGTCTCCGTCAGCCTGTGTGAAACGGGCTCAGTATTGCATCGCATTAAAACAGAGTCAATCGGTTGTCACCTGGAGGTCAAAGCATTTGTTTTACTCAAGATAAAACACAGAAACTAATGAACCAATCTCAGTGTGATTTAGATATTGTAGACTATCATTAACTAATTCACTCTTAGTCCAGTTTAACACAAATATTCTAGAGCACTTGGTTAAATAGCAGCAATCGGTGCTACTGGTTCCTAAGAATCCTTCCACCTGCTCTTGGTTCTACATTTTGTTAAACGTCCATTCTGTCGTGTTTATGCTTCAAATGTTCTGGTCTCATGTTTGACAGAGATGCAGGACTGAACCAAAAAACAAACTGCACAGAAACACTGTGTATTTTTGATCAAACAGTGCCATCTTGTGGTCATGTTTGGACATAGTGCTGTAAAGCAATTGTCATTTAGGGAGAAATTTGTTTTAATGTCAAATGTGTCCAAAGTCAACAGGAAACACATCCAACATAAAAAACGAAGTGTTAGTGGTAGTAAATGGGTGTTGTACTGTCAAACAAAACCCAGCTCTGCTGTGTGAGCGTGACTTTTGCAAGCTGTGACACATCCAGGTGTCACATCTAATAACGTTTAGATTTTGGATCCACCACCTCAGACACATAAGGATAATTCAGCCCACACAAGTGTCTGGAAGGATTTAACAGCAGTATACAGCAAGTGATACCAATGACAGCAATGATGCACGAGGATGATGGTATCTGACACTGATAATGACAAATGGTGACAGGCAGTGTTCCCTGTGAGCGACAGCAGGAAGACGAGAGAGGACAGGAAATATGGAAAGAAGAAGAGCTGACTTGCAACGAAGGAGTTCAGTTGATTTTGTTTGTTTTGTGGTAAGAAGATAAAGAGGCAGCAGAGGGTGTGGCATTAAAATGTTTAAAAATACTAACCAAGTATCAGAATAGACTCATTCTTCCTGACGTGGTTTTCCAGAATGTGCTTGAACTTGGAGAAGCTGCCCAACCAGTCGTAGCACTGCTCCGTCTTATACCTTTCATCCCAGTAATCTACATCTTTGTACCTGGAGTTGTCGTCCGGCAGATAGTCCATGTAGTCTGTAAATATAAGTTATATTTACATAAGTTATATATAAGTTGAAAGGAGGTAAAAGTCAAGCTGTTGTAAACTTCGGAATAAAGCATTGAGGATTTTGTTGAAATAGTTTTATTATATATCATATTATTTACAGGCAACCAACTCATCAGAAATAAAGACAGCTTTGATTTTAACATAGTCTATAAAGCTTCCCAAATGTGATGACTTGTTGATGTGTTGCTGTTGTTTTCATAATTTGTCAGTTAAATTGTTTTGGCTTGTAGTAGTTGGTCTGATTAAAAAAAACAAAAAAACAAACTTAAAACCTTAAGCTTGACTTAATGACATAATAATAATAATAATAATAATAATAATAATAATGATGTTGTGTCTTGTTTATGGTGATATAATTTATGAGGCCATTGAAAGGAATAACACTATAAAGCAGTATAAACCCTCTATCAGGGTGCGCTCGTTTCGACATTAGCTAACCTGTTGAACATTACATAAAATAAAACCATTGAACCAAGTTTTACGGGTCGCGCGATGCTCTTGAACGTCTCACTCTGGCCATGAACAGCTGGATTATACACGCGTGTACAGGCTGTACACACCGCGCATGCGCAACACAGTTAGGCACAATTTCGTTTCATCGACTTTAACACGTGCCAAGATATTTAGAATATTTACAATACATGCTTCGTTTATCTACTCACATATGTCACGTAAACGTCGGCGTCTCTGTGTTGAGTATAAAGGTTTTTAGAACATCAGCCGGTTCGTGGCTGTGGATTTCCACGTGTTGCAGATTCACGGAAAGCTGCTTTGGACTGAGTGTCAGTGAAGCCACCGCAGGCAAATCTCCACCTAAATGAACCCTGGCAGCGAAGTGTGGGGGCTAGACGCTCGCTCTCAGACGCCTTTGCTTCAGGAATTGGCGAGACACGCTCCCTCGGTTGTGTTGTCTTTCTGGTTTGTAATGAATATTACGACTAGGCGGAGCTAAGCGAATTAACGCGTTCGAGTCCCACTCGTGCTGCTTTCAAATGCTCCTGGTGAAGCTTCGTTGATGCGTTCAAGCGACCCTTCAGGGAAACAAAGAGAAATAAAACAAACAGTTACTTATTACACACGGCACTAAACTATAAGTAATAAATCAACGTTGTGCTTCTTTAGAAACTGAACTGTTGGTGTGAGACAACCAGTAATTTATCAGTCATGTCACTGCGAGTCTCATTCAGGCCTAGATTCAGTTTGTTACAAGTGGAGTTTGGCCCCAAATTATGAAATGCTGCGATCCATAATGTCAGAAATCTCTTTTGTCTCTACCCCACATGTTTAATTTGCATTGCTCTGTCTTAATTCAACATTCAACAGTATATAATCATTTGCCTTTAAAAATAGTTTAACAATGTTTTACTCACACTCTAATTTAAATCAAAGCTCTTTTGATTTTTTTTCTCCACTCCATATGAAACTAGCATGTTTTTTAAATGATTAGTCCGGGGTAATGTAACGTTCTTTCCAGCAGGTGGCAGAATCTCACCGCTGTTTCAGATTTTGTCTTTGGCCTGGTGAATGAACAAGTCCCAATCTAAACGTGACCATTTGCCGTCTGCAACTCGCTGCATGGCTCACATCGACACGGGAAGCATCAACGTGTAAAGAAAGAGTTAAGAAGAGTTAAGCTTGTTTCCTCTTTTAAGACCAGCTCTGTCCAGCTAACACACACTCTTCCATTTCACACTCAGTGAACTGCAACCAATCCTTTAAAACTACAATAATCCTTTACATAAACAGTAATAACAGGCTCATCTCTTTTATAGTCACTTTGGATAAATGATCAGCTATCTCAGAAGAGCCAGAGCATTCCACACCCTCCCCATCCATTCCTGAAGCTGCTTGAAGGGCCCAATACACTTTTTAAAAAAATCTTGAGGATGATTGGCTTGTTCAGCAGCACCGTGTGCTCATGCTTTGCAGTCTCGATTCTATTTAATTATTTATTCAGAAATAATGGAACAACTTCGTCTGGTCAACACTGATAAGCCCTGGAAAAAGCCGGCGCACACTGCAGAAGGAATAATCGGTGGAAAATACTTGTAGCGACCGTGGAAATTGACAAGTCATTATTTTTCCCCATTCGCAATAAACAAAAACAAAATTGTGTTGCAACAATGCTGCACTCAATCCCACTGAACGTAAACCTTGTTTCTGTCTTCTTCAACAATAGACACATGGAGCTCCCTCCATGGTTTCCAGGAGTCTGTGTTGGTTTGTAATATTTGAGAAACTATCCATAAAATATTCTCCCTGAGGTGAGATTAATGAAACAGCTGCCTTATCAGAATTTATTTGTTCAATGGTATTTTAGGATGTTTCACTGTAGACGTTTCCATAGGAGTAAAGGGATGAGTGTAACTAATGTCTCAGTAAGTCAGGAGCATTAACAATAAAATGCTTAATGCATTTCACATTGTTTATATAAATGTCAAATGTCTCTTACAGGCCACCTTATTACAACTCAGCATAATAATAGAGCCAATATGTTAAGATGTAACAGTAAAATCGTGTTTCTAGTCAGATTTTAAAATAAACACCAGTTCCACCCAAGTTATATTCACTGTGGGAAAACATTTTTGTTTGTGTCTTAACCTTATGGCCTTAATAAAAAAAAAACTGATCAGGTTGATGCAACACATGAGCAAATGTGAGACCAGCTCTAAAAATATTCTTCACTCACTGAGCCGCTCGGGCTCCGGTGAGTGTGTTGGAGTTGAAACTCAAGTCTGCCACTCTAGCGTGACGCTGCATCACAATTATGTAAGCTCAGCATTCCGGCAACAGTTCAGGTACATTAACTTCATGATGGCAAGTGGAGAAGCCATCAAACATCTCCCGCTCAGGCGTTAAATTGCGCAAGCGGTGGAGGAAAACACGGACGTTTCGTTGATGTTGAATCCGTCGGCACATGGACACAGTCGGGATCCGGTTAGAGATGCGGAGAATAATTTGCCACAGATTCCTCTGCATAGTGGAGGCACTATCACAGACCACGTGAGAGGAATATCCATTGACGGTCCCCGACAGACCGGCTCATCTCCTCTGCTGCTGACATGGACGCCTGGACACTGAAAACTCTCAGCTTCCCAAACCCGGCCGCGGAGGGAGGGCGAAACTCTGCCTGAATGTAACATTTGATATATATTTTTTGTCGTTTTCTGTTCTTTTTTTTTGTTCTTTTCTTTGTTCCTATCTTCTCCCCCGTCTCCTCCGCAAGTAGAACAGTTAGTGGGGTATGGCTTGGCCGTGTATCAGCAGAGTGTGCTGCCTGGCTCGCTTCTGGAACCAGTTCGACAAGTCGGACCTCTCGGTGCCGCTCACCATCCAGAATTACTCGGACATCGCCGAGCAGGAGGTGCGCTCCGTCACCAAACAGGTCTCCGCCTCGGAGCGCGCACTGGGGAACAACTACTCACCTCCCGAACCGGGTGCTACCGGCTCCCCCCAGGCGCCCACCGATGGTCCGGGGACCCGAGGAACCTTCAGAGCACGGAAGGAGCCCAGCTACAAGCCCCGGGAGGACTACCACCCACCCGGAGTGCCTTTCCCTAGTGTTACCCAGTACAAGCAGGATTTCAAACCCTGGCCCATTCCGAGGAAGGAGAATTTCCCGTGGATTAGTAACGGGGGCAGCAGGGCGGACAGTGTCTCGGAAAGCCCGGTGAACAGCCAGGCACAGCGTGGGGACAGAGAGGAGCGGGGCAAGAGGCAGAGGCTGGGGGAGCAGCAGGTGATGGAGGACAGCAGAACCAGCTCCTACAGGTAAGGCTCGGCTCTTTACTTCCTTTCAGCACCTGTCGCTGTCCACTTCATCCGGGGAGACAGGAGAACCGGTGGATGCTGATGTGCTGATGCAGGCCTTCACGCTTAATTAGATGCGTTTTATTAATAACCCACTGGCTTCCAGGGTCGACCCAGCAGAAGATGGAGGCCATCAATAATTCTCTCTCATATTTATATAGGGGAGAGCAAACGTATAAATATTTGATTTATTGCACTTTTCTTTTCATGTGGTTCTCGCACTTTCAAACTTACCGGCCAAAAACTCTTTATGATCAGGGTCCTAGATCGCATCACCCTTCACATATTTCCTATGACATCACTCTATACTGATTCAATCTTATGCGTGTAGCAAGCCTCCATCAACATCAGCATCTCTCTCCATCCAGGCAAGAGTACAGACCGTGGACGGGAGCGAGACCTGCAAAAAGTGCAAAGAAATATGCTTCAACTCAATATTCCAGCCCAGGGACAGAGGCCACCCACGTCTCATGTGAGACCAGCTACCAGGCTGCCTACAGCGGGGAGGTCCACAGGACCACGCATCACATGGAGCACCTCATGCCATCTGCCACCTCCAACATGCAGCCTGCTGCTGCCCCCCAGCCCAACCCCTCCCCCCTGCAGCCTGGCAGCTCACCGAGACCCCAGCAGGTCATCCCACCCGTGAGGAGCGAGTTGGGTGGAACGCCTAAAGGAGAAGTAAGTCAAGAAAAAGGTGTTTTTCCATACATTGTTCAACCAAAAAACTTTTTTTTTTCATGAACAATAGGTTCAAAGAGTTCATTAAAAAAGCTACAGGTCTGAATCTGAAAGTCATCTTCACTCATCTCCCCGGTGGCCTGCTGCTGTTGGGCCACCTCAGAAAAGTGATGCAGCATTCTGTCCCTAAGCAGCTCAAAGTGACCCAGCTGTTTAAAACAGGCCATGTGTGTTAGATAACACTCTGCTGGTGCCACATTCATTACTCTGACCTGAATAGAACAGACCTGATGAGAACAATGTTGGTGGAGACATCTTCCAAATGTGATCCACTCTGATCTGAAACTAAAACAAAGGACACTCCCATCATATAACATTATACCCTGATTTACTGCAAATGTTACGCTTCACTGATTTCAGACAACTGATTACCACACCTGCGTTCACACCTACACAATATTAAAACACATCCTGTAAAACCTGTGACTAAGCTTTAAACACAAATTTATTTTTAAATCAAGTGTGGCCAAAAGGGAAAAGAAAGGTGGTTTTAGTCTTAATTTTAAGGTTGCTTAGTGATAAAGTTGAAGAAATATTCTTGCTATGTTGCTCCAGATTTGTTCTCTCGAACTTAATGAAACAAAGACGGAAACCCAAAGAGACAGATGTACAGCCTGATTGAAATGCGAAGCAAAAACCGCAACAAGGGAGAGGATTTGCTCAGGGAGCTGAGACCTCATCAGTTCAACCAGGTTGTTCCAGATTACCGCAGGATGAACCGAGCGAGGGGCTGTCGCTCAGGTCGGCTGTTACGTGACGGGTTTTGGGAACCTCCAGAGGGTTTAGTGCCACCCCCTCTTTCTCTGCCCAAGCTCCCCGGAGCCATCTGCTACGAGGAGAGCTGGGGCAGGTCAGGCTGGTTTGTGTGTTTGCAAACTGTGCAGCAACAGTTGCCCTGATAAAGCCTCACAGCAGGATGTGCTCATGACAAAAACCAAACCTGGTATATCACTCGGTAGCCTGTCTGATGAAGTTGGAGGTCAAGTGAGAGACAGGCAGGACACAGGCTCTATTAATAGCACCAGTTGGAGTGGAAAGATGTGCCGCTGGTTGACGTTACATGCAGTTTGTGGTTTTCACTCGTCTCTCCGGCCTTCCATCAGTCATACCACAATCTGCCAGGGCTGCACAAACCAGCCTGGCGGAAATTCTACTTGATCTTAGATAATCCACCTCGGTCACAGAGAACCCACTCGCTGCCAGCTCACTACTGACTCACAGCCCCCTGCAGAGGTGTCTGACCAAGCGTTACACATCCTGCTCCAGTGTGCGATACACTGGGTCACGGTGGCGTCGTGTTGCCATTCTGTAAAATACGCTGCATTATCACTGGCTCCATCGTTTCATTCTAGGAGACAGCCTGTGTCTAATCGTTAAAAGATGTTAGCTCCCAAATAAGCTGCTAAAAATCAATCTGCTCCTGATGATAAAGGAGTTCAGCGCGTACGTAATTCACACCAATCTGTCAAATCTGTAGCAGATAAAATTCATCTAAGCAAATTAAAGTCGTTCGTAATTTTATGACATCCGGTAAACAGTGACACATCGATGCATCTTAAGATGACGGAGTTGTGAACTTGTTGAACTTGCAAACCTCATTTACAACATCCCAAATGAGAGCATGCAAGCTGTCAGATGAAAAAACAAAAACGTGTTAAATGTGAGCGAAGCAACAAACTCTCAGTCCAGTGTGTGTGTGTGTGTGTGTGTTTGTGTGTGCGCTCCTATAAGCACAACACCAGGCAAACAGATTTGTGGGGATGGGCCCGTTTAATCCACAGTGTGCGTCAGGGATGAGCGAGACAAAACCGCTGAATGGGGAACACATTTAACACGCAGAGCGGAAACCTCAGCAGGAACCTTGGTTGTTTTACAGTCAGCTTAAAGGCAGTGATCTCCTGGGATTTGGGATTGTGCTCTCTGGGTTGACGGGCAAACCGACTGAACATCTGAAAACAATGCAAGACTGTGCTGTGTCTTGCTAAAGCAGGGATGGTGCATAGAGAGCCTGCAGGGAGTGTGCAGCCTGAATTCACTCCTTTCCTTCTGTTAACCAGGGTGGGTTGCCAGGGGGGGAGGCAGTTGTTCTTTTGTGTTTGCCCTTTGTAGGAATTGTTAATAATAAAAAAGTAAATCACACAATAATAAATATAAAACAGCTTCAAAATGTTGTTTCTGAATGCAGCACCTATAACACGTATTTAAAGCCCACACAGGTCCCTACAAACTAAACTATCTCATTATATAAAACACGGGATTACGTAACTGTTCACTGCCAATCAGACCTCAGCAGGGTTATTTATTGAGATGTATTTGACATTTGTTTATTCCTCATGAGAAACAATGAAACCATTAAAGTTATGTTGAAATGTGCTGCGCTCTGCAGCCCAACTCCATCATTTCTAAAACCGTCTCTGCACCTCTTTCATTCCTTCACCCATTGTTTTGGCTTCGTCTCCCACTTTCTCTTTTGCACCCCCCCCCTTCCCTACACCAAACGTTCCCTCCTATTCTTTTTCTTCCCACCCCTCTCTTTCAGTCGGACCTCTTCCCTTTTCCCACGCTGCCCAGGACCACAGACAAGAGTCCTGTTCCAAATTGGCAGGACTCTGTTGGGGAGAAATAGGATTGTATTAAGTCCAGGAGAAAGGCAAAGTAAGGAATACATGGGTAGAGCAAGAACGAATAAGGAGAGAGGAATTAGATACAGCATGTAATAGATAGGTGATATAGTAGGAGAGGTAGGGAGATGCTGGGGGTGCACGATTTGATGGATTATCTGTTAAAGTGCAATGTTGCACCGGGCTGCAGTCTTCTCTGGCAGCAATCTAATTTAGGAGAGAGGCAAAGCTGGCTGCAAGCAGAAAAGAGCGAGTGCGTGTGAGGGAGGGGGAGGAGGTGAACGCACTCACACACCGATCTGACTTGCTGAACATGTAGTGCCTTCCCCGCCACCCACAGTGCCGGAAAGTCACATTCAAAGTGCTGCTGGGACGGCAAAGCCGACGGCGTCGTTGAAGACCCGGCCTCTGGTTGTCTGAGCAGACAAACAAAGCTATACACACAGACCGACACGCCTCAATGACAGATCCAGTAACGGCTAGAAAGAATAGAATATGTGCAGTTTCTTAGCGTATTTAGTTTTTTACTTGCTCCAGCTCAGACAGATTCTGGTCAGGCTTTGAGAACAGCTGCCATCAGCAGAACAGAGCAGCACTAAGCAGGAAACAGCGATTCAGTCAAGGCCGTGACAGCAGACCTGATGCTATGTGACGGCCCGGCCCAAGCAGTCTCCTCTCATTTCGTGAGTCCAGGGTGAGCACCACAGCTGCTCCCCTCTGCAATCGGATCGCCCTAAAAGTTGCCGCCGTATCTCAAACTCTCTGTCTCTCTCGATTACGTTTCAGGAACATCTGGTGAGGACCAAGCTCCCTCCGAACCCTTCTGCTGTCTTTCAAGGTGGATCGAGGGTTTTCAACATCTGACAGCCGCTCCGATGCCCAAACGCTCTACTTTGATCGTTTTCAGTTTTAAGGACTCAACAGGGGATTTCTCTCAGTCCATTCCACAACACAAGAATCTATGCAAGGGAATGTAACGTGGTGACGCCTGTGTGGCTGAAGCATGGACGTAGATAGATATCACCCCCCTTCTACACTCCTCCATGCCCCTGTTGATATGGAAATGAACATGCATGTAACAACATAGTTTGGAAAAACAGCCTTCTTTGTTTTTGCAATTATAGACGCACAAGAATCTGGCTGCTGTGTGTGTTTGTACGTGTGAGTTTGTGAGCGTGCACCTGCTGAATTGTCCTTTAACTGTACATAATGTTGAGTGTGCTTTACTAAGGAATGTCGAGGAGTACGCTTACAGCAGAGTACTGTTGCCCTTTGGTGTTGCTAGAAACCTACTTAAATTAAGTTATTTATTTCCTCATCATTCAATTAGTTGACTATTTTGGGAGATTATTGTTCAGGGTCTTATTTTGTAAATGTTAGAAAAAAGGCGTATATACTATATGACATACATGTTAGTAACATTATAATAAAACAGTATTGGGTTCTTAGCACTTTCTGTCAAACGTCTGTTGGCTTTTTTTCTCTCTCTGATTCCATTTGAAAATCAACCAAACTATGGAAAAAATGTTATTCAACTGGACTTTTCTCTGTTTATTACAAGAATATTGATATTTTTGGTTTGCACTGAAACATGAAAATACATGTTTGAGTATGTTCTACACTAATTTGGTTTAACAAGCATCACAACCACTCAGTGCTGCCCGAACACGTTCACTATCCCAGACATTCACACATTAACATAATGCAAAGCTCCACATAAAACAGAATCACCAACACAGCCAAAGAAAAACACAAGCACTCACCATCAAATTCATTAACTCGTGTGATGACTACATCTGCTATCCACACATATTGATACACACACACACACACGCCACTGTTAGAAAACAGCTGGTCACAGGTGCCGACAACTGATAAAAAAATAAAACAGGATGTTCAAACACCATCTACTTCATACTGGTCATATACACTGTGTACATTACACAATAGATACATCATTGTTGTTAAACAGAACACTTAAAAATTACGTCCATGGGTTATCATGACTACGTCTGCCAGGTAACACTGAAATACAGGAAAGGTTGCTTGTAATGAGGGAATCGTTGGTTGCCATGGTAACAGCACTTTTGGAACAACTGCATGCTGGTTTTGCCAAAAGTATCCACCTGACATGTGGCTCTCAGGCGTTTTTAAACACTCAGATATTCCTTAGCGTTTTCAAGCTGCTGTTATTCTCACCTCTCAAACGAAAATAAAATGTTCCTATTTCAGGGGCTGTGGCAGCAGCATGAAGAATGAAGGAGGGGGAAGCTGTCTGACGCCATTACTTACCTTTGTAAGACTTCATTTCCCCCACCGACTGCCTGGTTGTCTGGCAGGTAACACTTCATCATTAAAATAACCCTGTTATGTAAATCTAGTAAAGAGTCCCACATGGCACTTCTCACATACATCAGGACCCAATGTTACAATATAGCCTGAGTATTAGAAACATTTTTTATTCGGCTGCTGTGAGAAGCAAGCAGAGCCCTTCTATGATCCAGTTACAGTACATTAGTTTTTACTACTCAAGCTTGTGGCAACATCCAGACGTGAATATTCACAGACAGAGCAGTAAGGTCAGAGTCCAGCAGTGCTGACAGTCACATCCCAGTACGTGTCAGTTACCAGCCAGTCAGTCCGTTTTGATATCCTCAGCTGTCCTTAGCCAAGTAACCCAGGTGTGTGTTGGTCAGGAAATCACAGGTGGGGATGCTGGAGACCGCCTGGTGGATATTCATGGCTGTGATTTCTCTGGGAGCCCTGCAAAAGTTTTGGTTCCGCGTTAGACCGGCAGAGACATCTCTGGTCTGCTTTGAGGTCTATTACTTCAGTTCTGTGCCCCACTGTCTTACATGGTACAGAACCCGCAATACACTCAGCGGGCAAGGACTGCAGAATTTACTGATGTGTGAGTCGTCATATCTGGTGCCAAAGCTATGAAAAATAAGGAGCTGCCTGGATAAGGTGGCGGCAAAGATAGCAGGTGTCACCAGTATTTGGATTTATTACACAGCACAAAGCACAGCAGTCCAAATGACTTTTCTGTCTTTAGTAAGTACTTATAGTACTATATCACCTTATATTAACCTTGTACATTTAAACATATATGGATGAGTTTTATTACTGTCAACAATCACCACAGAGTAAAGCAAATAAACAGCTGTAATTTTACTATTCTGAAGTATTTTCAACTGCAGATTAATAAGCATTTAGCAGGTATTTCAAATAAACTACAGTGGCCATGTTCACCATAATAATAATCTGACCTAGTGCTATGAGTGGTTGTGTTCAAAAATAAAGATTTATAGTAAAGAGTAAAAAAGGTGGCTAATAATATGATTAAGCTAGTAGCAAACTGGAAGTTTGCAAAAGCATAGAAAGAGGACGTGAAGCGTCTGTGTGTTAGAGACTAAACAGTCTGACCTGTTCTGAGGGGATCTGGCGTAGGCCCCAGCCAGAGCTTCTCTCAGGATGTCACTGGCAAACTGCTCTGTAGCCTGCAATGATCATAAAGACACAAAGCACAATCACTATTCACAGAACCAAGCCTCTCATACAGTCCAGGGTAAAATTTACTGGCTGTGTGTACGTCACACTCCCACAGTATGCTCCTTACTAAAGGCAAAGTAAAAAAGCGAGACCGACCTTCAGGATCATAGCCTCGACAACTGGAGCGAACACGTTCTTCTCCACCTCGACAGGCTGGAAGGTCACACCGATCTGGGAAAAGAGGCAAAGGATTCTTCAAGTGTAAAAGAACAATGGTACTAAACAAAGATATGAGAAAGTTATCCTTGAATTAATTAACTCAAGAATATTTAACTTCCAAAAGCCCACAGAAGCTGCTGACCTGCTGAGCTGTTTCACTGACAAACTGGGCAGAAACACATGGGCCCAGAAAAAATTTGGGCTCTGTGTCAGTTTCTTGCTCCTCCTCTTTGACCTTTAGTCTCTGACAAGGTGGAGTCATGGTGACGATATCAACTATTTCATCGTCCTCCTCGGGTTCAGGCTTCAGCAGACCTTGCATCTGCTCCAGCCGCAGCACCAGCTCCTCATAGCTGCTCAGTGTTGACGGGCATTCTGCTGAGAGAGTTACATGTACATTTAATGCAGCGTTCGGCAGAAAGCTGCAGCATTTCACTACATGTGTTTGACGTGTGGCTGTGGCAAAAAAATAAAAGGTTTTTCTAAAATGCTGGCTCATTGTACCAGGTAATCAATTTGACAGTTAGAAACGATAGACGTTTGTGCAAGAAGGGAAGATGGCGCAAACACAGATGATCCTATTGTCTGGCTCCAGTGACTGTGACTCACTGAGCTAAGCAGCCTCGCCCCCCACCCATAGGAGACATAAGATAAAATTAATGAGGAGCCTTGTGATTACACAAGCAAAAACACAGGAGGCTGCACACAGGACGCCCTCACGTACTACTAGACTGCATTCTGTGGTGTGTACCAACTGGTAACTAAAGAACTACACTCAACACTCAAGGGTAGAGTATTGATCCACTTTGAGCTGCTGAAAACAGAAAAGTGTACTGTGAAATCCCAACAACAAGGTGAAGAAGAGCGGCATCACATTACGCATATCCGCTCACCAGGCTCATTATCTATCTGGGTGAGGATGTCCTCAATAGATTCGTCATCATTCTTGCGCTGGGGTTCGGGGTCAGGTGGCGTGTAGCCTCTCTGCCGGCACCACTGCACCACCTCTCTAGTCTTTGGGGGAGTGAGGGCTTGTAGTCGGGGCGAACGGTCCAACACGTCCTGGACTACGCGCTTCACTGCCACTGCTCGCTGAAGCTACAGAGACAAGTCAAAAAGAACATATATTAAGCCTGCAAGCCCAAAAACCAAGCAGTGACAAGTCAACACTCTGTAGTGAAGGTCACAGAGAACTTTGTTATCATACAGAGAACAGGGAAAGAGAAAACGACCACTAACATTTTAACCATGTTCGGGTTTATATGAGATATTGATGAACTCATTAGGAGGAGATGAGAGGAGAAGACCACGCACATCTGAGCAGATAGACATGAAAACATGAGGTGGGCAGAAATCTGCTGTATCAGGTTCGCCAAGACAGATTACACAGACAGCAAAACTGCAAACAACGCAAATAAGCATTGACATCCTTTGCCACATTACCACCACCACCAGATCTCAAACCAATAGACCAACCATTGGGATTTGTTGGAGGGGGATATATGGATCACAAGAATTGACAAATGTAGATCATATCACATCCCTTCCATTTTTAACCGAATAAATATATTGAGCTGAGCTTGTACAACAATTAACTGAAATGTTATTGAACTTCATAAACAGAGCCAACAGAAACTCACCTCTGACGCTCTGCGCTTGCCAATATTCCAGGAATAATACTGTTCTATCGAAGACGCACAGAATGGATGCGAGTCTTCAGCTAAACAAACAAATAAAATATTAATAGGTTTATTAATGAGTGAGTCTGGTTTTATATGTGGAACTGGCAGAGCCAAATGTAATGTAAGCTCACTTACTCTTATCTGGCACAATCAAAGGAAATTTCTTCACAACAGCTGTCAACAGCTGCATCATGGTCTCTATGTGCTCAGTGCTGGGGAGAAATCAATAAAAAGCATTAGAAGTACAGAAATAGAGGGCTTCTTTATATTTTCCTTACTCCTACCTTTCAAAATTTCTCTCCTAAGAACCTGTCACTTGTCTTCAAACTTACTTGATGAGGTCGTGTGCAGTATTATCTGTCCCTTGTTCTTGCTTTACAGTCATAGCAGCAGAGGCAACGTGACCAGGAGCAGTCACCGGGTGCGATGGACCAGCTGTAACAGCTGTGCCAGCACCTGGCTCTGTCTTCACTGTGGTGGAAGAAAAAGATGCGAGAATTAAATTTAATTAAAACTACGCTGCTAGTTTGACATGAATTAACGTGGTGTTCAACCTCAACATTGACAGCATGGAAATGGAGATTGATAACAGAAGAGGGAAACGTGAGTGAGAGGAGTGTGGGTGGAGGGAGGATGGGCTCCTCTCACCTTGTGCCAGAGGCAGGGCAAGGGAGAGGGGGATCTGGCTGGTAGGACTTGGGGAGGCTCCAGCTCCAGCTGCTCCAGGTGTGGTAGAAGAGGAAGCAGTAGTGGAGACTGAGCCTTTAGACACCACTGTACACAGAGGAAAGCACACACTCAGGATGGATCAATGGCCCATTAGGGAGAAATGCTTTACAGATGAAAAATGAGAGGGAAGGAAGATGCACCTCACAGAGAACCTATAGTGTGTTTGATTTCTGACTCGATGTAGGCATGTGACCATTCCCATGCCCCTAAAGGCATGTGTTTAAAAACAAACAAACACAAAAAGCCATTACCTTTCCCAGGCATGAATATGGTCTGCAGCCCTCCAGACCCAGTGCCAACCCCCAGCTGCTTTATCTGATTGGCTGGGATGGTTAAGACTGTCTGCTGGGAGCTTGAACCTCCAGAGTGGATTTTTAGCATACCTGAAGAAAAACACAATGCTTCACAAAGAGGAATGGCTGTGCCTTTATTCAAAACTACCACATATGCCTGTCTACCCACCGGACAGAGCTGCACCAGCCTTGCTTCCTCCTGCTGCCACGCTGCTGACTAAAGAGGCTGCAGTGGTCAATGACGTGCCACTGCTTTTGGAGACACCCACCACCGTCCCCACTGTGGCGCCCTTGGACATGCTTACAGCAGGCACGTTGGAGACGCCTTTTGCAACAGTAACGGCAGATCCCGTTGAACCCGCAGAACTTTTTGTTATTGTGGCAGAGTTGCCTTTGCCCAAAGCGGCTACAGCCGCCTTTGACATACTGCTGCTAGCGGCACTGGCACTCTTAGCTGCACTGATTACTGCTGCTTGATTGGCTGCCACCAATAGCGAGTGGTGCTGAGAGGCTGACTTTCCACCTTCAACAGCCTATATGAAGAGAAATTATTATTCATTAGTGTTAGTGTAGAGCCTTAATTTAGTTCTGCTCACATCTGATTTTTAATGTGATGCAATTCTGCATGAATCAGGTCAGTGGTTTTATAAAATACTCAAAGACAAAGGGCCGTTTCTCTCACGAAGAGTCCTCGTAATTCAATTAACTGTCCTGAACAGTTTTTACAGAACAGAAAAGCTGATGAGTCCATCTTTTGTGTTTTCAGCATCTCCAGAGCGATGAATGCATTTTGCTTCTTGTTACGTAATGCATACATATTACTTTTTGTGTGTTCCCATTTTTAAATTAATGAGGCCTGGCCACTGACTCTAAGGCAGCTGACCACTGCTGATGGACTGCTTGGGGCACTTCATCATCTAAACTTTCTGCTTTCTCTGACAAGCACACAGCTGACCTTGCTAGTGCACTCAGTCAGAATGGCTCCTGGTTTCCATGCGTTTCTACTGCAGTGTACTTTTTGTACAGACGCATATAAATATATACAAATAGGATCATTTGTAGTGTCTCTGTACCAGGCCCTATGGACTTAATTTCATCGTCAGACACGTAAGTGAGGAACAGAATTAAAGCATCAAAACATGCCTGCTATAAGTAAAAAATAAAGTGAACTATGCAATTTGATAAAACTGCTATTTGGCTGAAATGAGTTCAAAGGGGAACAGCTGTCAGGCAGAATAAAATAAACACTAACCTGTTGTTGTTGGCTGGATGGTGCTGCTGTAGCACTGATGGAGCCTGTGGTGGAACTAGCAGCGGTGATGACGCCACCTGTCATCCTCAATGTGGTCGTCCCTGGCTTGGACAAGTGGCCTGCTGCTGCTGTTACTGTCTTAACAGAGCCATCAGACATCTTCACCTGTGCACCCTGGGAGCTGCCCACCACCTAGCAGCCATTGAAAGAAAAAAAATGATCCACTAACGGCCAAGCAAAACAAGCAAAATAAATAAATAAATAACTTAATAAATAAATAAATGACAAGACTCACACACTATTGTCCACACTATTAAACCTTTACTTACAGCAAACCTTGCTGATCATGTCCATGAACAGCCACACACTCTATTTGTATTAATAATCTAGACAATGCTTTTAGCAACACAAACTCTGAAACTAGGCAGAGTATATTTTTGGACAAACAGCCATGGCTCTGTTATATAAAGTGAGACAGATTAAACTGCATGAGGGGACTTCTCCACCTCCAGCTCAGCAACATATGGGTGAGTCAGGCCTACACCAGCTGTTGCCTGGTCCTTTGCTGTTAAAGCCAGCCACTCACACACATACTGTACTGGAACAAGATAAAAACTGGCCACAGTCAAATTCCCAGTTTTTGTGCTGCAGTTGGAATGGCACGGCAAGGTTTCAAGCTTCTGTGTGAATTTTATAGTGTGTGGTTTTAGGATTTAATAATAATAAGTAATAATAATAAGTAATTAAACTTTCATTCGACTCAAACTCAACATTTGTCCTTCATCAAAATAAATGTTAAAAGTTTTTAACCTTAAATAATTCTCATCCGAGAACTTACAAACTGTTGCTATTCTGACTGTCAGTTCAAGTTTAAGGTGGTAAATCTCCACAGTGATGTGTGTTGTGACATGGTGCCTTGCATTACATTCATATAAATAAACTTTATATTGATGTCTCAGGAGCCATAAACAATCCTTTCCACCATCATTTTACTGTAGTTTACAGAGACCTATCATTTCTAGGAATGTTGTGCTAAATGTGACTTAATGTGGTATAATAGCCGTGATGTGCAAATGTAACCAAAGGAAAAGAAGCTGAAAGTAAACAGGACAGACAGAGGTGCTCAGTGGGGACAAACACCAACAACATTAAAATGCCAGCATCTTGAAAATGGACTGAATATTGTGCTAGATCATTACTGAACAAAGTACATTGTTTTGTAGAGTAACAATGCAAAAGTACTAAAGTGCTAAACTATAGAGTTTGCAGTAAAGTTGCCCACACATACCTGAGCCAGTATGGCTGCCTTTTGTCCAGGAGTCACCCTAATTGCTTGCTGGGTAACAAGTGCTGGAGATGATGTTGTGTGACCTGTTGAACTGGAACCACTCTGCTTCCCTGAGCCCTGCGCGGGCTGGCCAACCAGAAATGTACCCTGGTAAAGAATGACCAGCATCAGTGTTAAGGCAGCGATCAAACAGCTTATTACGACAGAATGCATTAAAAGCCAGCGCATTCGAGAAGCTCTAAAGTCAGCTCAGTAAAGCACGCAGCACCAAAACTAGAGCACATAGACAAAATTCAATATCCCATATTACCCTACAGACCGTGTCATGTCTTTGCATGTTTACCACAGCAAAGAACTACAGAGTAAGTAAAAGAAATTAAAATGTTTATCCCAAAGTATGTGAGGTTTATATTATATTGTAACTACATTACCTGTGGGGTCTGTTTTAGAATATAGGATGTGTAGGACAGGTTGGAAGGCAGACTGCTAGACGAGGAAGAGGAGGAGGTCTGAGAGCCCCCAGCGCTTGCTGATGAGCTGCTCTGGGACTGCTGACCTAAATTAGAGACAGCCACACATCAGTCTTACATCAGACAAACAACCCTATGACCTAACAGCTGTTCAATACGCTCAATGTAGCCTGTACGAGTTAGATGTTACAGTATATATTTTATTTTTTCTGTCAGAAGAAGCCACAGTGTGAACAGACAGAGGTGATGCTTAAAGCCCATTAACGGATAAACTGATTAACTAAGTTTTTGGCCAATGTCCGTTTTCAAAAAGATTTAACCAAGATGTTACATGTCTCACTTGCGCTAGAAGCTCGGAGGATTGCTCCCTGTGGGATGAGAAGCAGCTTTCCCTTCCCTGAGGGATTCTTACTGTTGGTAGTCAAGTAGAGCTTGGTGCCTGGAGGCAAATTAGCCAGATTGGCCAGGTTATTGGCTGGCAGCTGAAGAGTAGCCATCACTGTGGACACACAAGCACATGACTTATTAAACAAATCTTCTAAATCTGAGTTTAAAATTTTACATGCAAATCTCATTTGGTGAAAATCTATAATGATGGTAATAATTGTAATTAAATTATTAGTAATAATTAACGCTGACCTCCACTCTTGCCACTTGGACCACTGGCTGCTTTGGTAGCTGCCTGCTGACCAGAAATGCCACTGGTTCCACTGACTATGGCTTTAGCGACTCCCTGCGCCAACACTTGCTTCCCACCAACTACCTTGGAGACAGTGGGGTTGCCCTTGGCGACCAAAATCTGTCCACTGCTAATGGCCACCTGTTTGACTGCAGACTGAAGTGTGGAGCTAACAGGAATACCTACCATCTAGAATAAGAGAAGAGATTTGAATGACAAAGACAATGGCAAGACATGCTGGGTTGTAACTAATAATTCTTTAAATAATTGATTAATTATTATTATAATTCATTTTGATTTGTTGGTTATTTCTTTGATCATCACTAATAAAAACAGAGGAAATCTGTATCAGTGTTTTATTGTAAAGAAAACACATGTTTTTGTGCCTGACAACAAATGATATGGTAAAAATATAAACTAGTCAGAGTAAGAACTGCATTGAGTTTTATATTTATGCTGCAAAGAGTGCCTACAGCGAGATCTGGCCTTGTTCAGCAAACTGCAATCTTTTCTCAGATATAGTTGGCTCATTATGCTCCATTTAGGTTTTAAAGACAAACTCAGCCAAATTAACATCTAACACAACTGTGTGGGTAAGTTTAGGAGAAACTGACCTTGCTAGTTGTGGCCCCCGCTGCCTGTTTCTGGGCCGACACAGAGATCATGTGACCTCCTTTCACTGCGACAAACTGGTGAGCTGCTGTAGCGGCAGGTTGCTGCTGGCTGGTTACTGTGGAAACCATCTGCTGTGGTGTTGAAACTTCTCCTGGCTCTTGCTTTATAATAACCTGTGAAGTGAGTGCACATGGAGTGAGAAAATACATTTTGAATATATTGCAGCAGTTTTTTGTGTGTGTTAATTTTACTAAGTCAATAATTACTGTGACACTTCTAACACTAAATTCAGACCCTGACTTTTCTTTTTAAACAGGATACTGAGCAATACAACAAGAGATTTCTTGCTTAGCACAGAAAATCTGCATCATTATTTATTCATTATGGAAGCGTTTTTGTATTCCACATCTGTCCTGGCAGATGCCTTCAGCCTAAAACTGGGCAAATTATAGAACCAAAGAAAATGAGAGTAGCGCTGTGCTAAAAGTGTTCAAAGAAACTGGATGGCTATGAGATGATGAGCATGTGGGAGTGAGAAGCTTAGTCCAGCAGGGTATTGATACTGAGTGAAACAGAACCATGCAATACTCTCTGCAAAGCTCCCCACACCCACTGCTACGCTCAGAGTGATGCCCCATTTAAATAGCTTGCCAAGGCAGTCACATCTGCTGAAGATAGCACTCCGGCCCAATATTAATATCACTGTGCTGTATTAAAGGTACAGATGCTACGGGCACTGACAATCTTCCGAGCAGGAGGGGACGGACGAGTAAAAAGTTGTTTTAGCTCATAAGAAGCCATGTTAAAGGACGAAACCATTACCAACTCACCTTCACCCCTGACGGGAGGAATGTACCGCTATGAACTTTGGGGCCTGGAGAACGAGTCCCTTGAACAGCAGATTGTTTGACTGCAGGACCCACTGTGGAGTAATTGCACACAAAAGACACACAGTAAGTTAGAAAACTACTACACAAATGGTGTCTCACTGCAGCTCATGCCCACACCAACCTCATCCAGACTGATAAAACATCACTTAATAGCACTTCAACCCTGCTTCCAGAGCTGTACATTTGTGGAAGTGGCTGAGTGGGCGAACGGGAGTGAATTTGCAGTACAGTAAATACTACAGTCTGAGTGATTTAAGCTCTGCTCCCTTTTCAGGAGAAATAAGGTGCACACCTTCTTCATCTGGCAACGAACATTACTTTGAAGACACAAAAACAAGTGTTCGGTTTCGCCCATCTAATATGACCATGAAAGTGGCCCAGTCACCATGGTAACCTCTTATTGAGCAACCATCCTGCTGGCTCACCGCACGTCACACTTAATATGGGTGGATAGAACGAACACAAGAGAGACACCAGGGCAGAAAAAAATCAGAAAAAAACAGCTAGATAATGAGCAAATGAAGACAAGCAAGAAAGTACTAAACGAGTGAACAAGCGGAGTCTAGAGATTGTTGTTCATCCATTATGTTATGTAGTACATTCTTCACAGCCATTTTTATATTCTATGTGGGTGGTTCGGACACCGCAGCTCAATTTTGTGGCAGGTCCACTTCCAATTTGCATTTTGACACTGAATGGGAAATGTGTACCTGTGGAGGCAGCAGATGTTGAAGCCATGCTGATCACCTGGCCTGGCTTGTCAACAATAATATAAGGATTGTTGAGCACCGATGAAGAACTCTGCTTGCTGTGTACAGGTGTGGAGGTGGTGGGCGTGCGTGGGAGTGGGGAGTGGCTGGGGGTGGAAATAGGAGACCCTGTAGGGACAAGGGTGACTGGTATTAGATGAACAATTACATTTCAGGAAACCAATTCGAATAGAATAGAATGAAAGACAATATTAATCTTAAGTTCCCAGTGATACTACCTCACTTTGTTGGCAGCTTTATTGTTGATTTGGCAAAAAACTGCAAAAACTGATCTATCATCTGGTTGTTTCACTTATATTGCACAAATAATCAAATTTTTGAAGAGAACAGGAAATGTGTGCCCAGAGGAGCTAATCCTAAAATAATTAAATAGGCCAGTGGCTCTGAAGAAAATGCAATGGAAGAGAGAGAACAGTATTCTTAGCATTAAGTCTTAATAATGTTATAACAGTATAACAGTCCTATCTAAAGCAAAAAAAAATCATTAGACCTGCTGCAATGACCACTGGGTGGAGACAGTTACCTGACACAATTTTACAGCTCATGGTGATTGGTTGGAATGATTTCCCGGGGGACTCTGCAGGACTGGGCGACTGTCCTTGAGGGACAATCTTACAACTTGATGTGATGGGCTGGAAAGCAGAGTTGCCATGGGAACCCAGGGTGATCCTGTCACTGGTCTTGGGTCGAGTTGGGGTGAGCTCACCAGCAGTGAGGCCTGAGCTGGGGCCCCCTGCAGATTTTCCCATTTCACCTTTGATAAAACAAGGAAACAGACAGAGGAGCACATTCAAACCAATGTAATCACAGAAGCACAGGTAAGAAAAAATTTGATAGTTTGTCCATTAACACACAGCTTTAAACTTCTCTTATTAAGTTTATTTAATCAAATCTAATTTGAATACTTTAAATCTTGACTTGTTTTATAAACTGTAACACTAACTATCCATTAATTATTATTATTATTTAAAAAATTTGGCAAAAATAAAATATATAAATAAAGAACACAAAACCAAAACAGTCTCAAACAGTAAGGAGTTAGGGAAGCAAAGCAGTTGCTCACTTTCTATCCTTCCTGAGTCAATCTTCTGATCTGACCAGACCAGGTGGCAGAGCATCACCAGAGATGAAACCCAGCAGATGTACATGCATTTTACACTAGACAGACACTGACTAGAGCAACTGAGCAAATAATGTCTCTGTATGAAAACTGCTCTAAGCTCAATAACAGATAAGTAGCGTGCCTTCATTCTTTAAATATTATCTAATGTACTTTCTCCTGCTCATATCTGAGATGTTTACTGCTGTGTGTCTACCTTTGTCTGCACTTTGATCATGTGATACTGGCGAACTGCAGCGTCCATAACTTTGGGAAGTGCCTGACATGGGGCTGACAGCTCTGTGCATCACATTGGAGGAAGAAGGCTGATGAACATAGTCTTGCCCAAAAGAGTTTCTATGCAGCTCCACATCAACCACCTGGAACAAAAACCACTCAGTGTCAGAAAAAAAAAAAAGCTCAAAACAAGTCACTGGAGAAAACACAGTGATTGTGTATAACTTACAGTTTCTGCCCCAAGAGTCTGTAGCCCAGTATAGGTTCTGTCCAGCTATAGGAAGAGAAAAAGAAGAGCTGAAATGCTGGACTATTTCAACTAAGAGTAATAAAACTAATTTAATAAAATGAAAAATCTAATTTACTACACAATACACCTGTTGCGGTACTATTCCAGAGTCTCTGCAAGAGCTATGCTGTTCTGCTCTAAAATAAACACTTGCTGCTTTAAGTTCTTGTGTTGCACAACAACTAATAGTAGCAATACCAGTAGTACATAATTGAAGAATTAGAATGTAGAGTTCCCTTGGAAACACTCTTCGGTTTGAAGAGAACAACAAGCAGAGTACGCTGTGGTCTGACCTTTAGTTGGTGGATGATGTCAATACGTTTGTTGCGAGGGTCTTTGAAGTGGATCTGGATCCTCACAGGAAACTCACCCCAGCCACGACGTGTTAAATGAAAGTGAGGCTCACTGAGAACGGATACAAGGAAAAAGTCTTATATAACCTCATTAATATACAAATCTTGTATATTAAGGGTATTCAAGTGCATTACAATGACTCTATAGAAGAAATACTAAGGTCTCGTCCTGGTTTCTGAGTCAGTGAGTTAATGATCACTTAAAGTCAATGACTTGAAGGTCTCTCATCTCATCCTTTGAAGCCTGAGGTTTTCATCCCCACATAATCTACTCTGATCTGACTGCCTGCATTTAACAGGCCATGTGTATGTGCATACAAATGATGTGTCTGATTACACGCTATCTGGGAGTCATTTTTATTCTTAGCTTTTTTCCTTCCCTTCATCTATATTCAGGCTGTGTTGAGAGTCAGCAGAAAGCAATGGGCCTTTGTGGAGATCACTGAGAATGAGGTTTATGTATGGCGGCTATGACAACATGACAGCCCTGTCAGCTGACACAGCCAGGGGGTTAGAGCTCACTATGAGGACAGCTAACTGATGAAACAAACTCTTGATTCAAACGCCACAGGCAAACTTAAATTCCGCTGCCACTTTTAGAGAATAAAAACTAAAATGAGACATCTACAAAAGTTCTGGTCTTTCAAGATGATTCCTGAGTAAGCTGCACAGCCCTGATATACACACCTCAGCGCTTTGGGCTAGGGTAAGGCCTTAAAGATGCTGCCTTTAAAAGACAAAAAGCTGTGTGCTCAATATTAGTCATGCTGACACGCACTTCTAGTCTGGCTCATTATGTACTAAATGATGACTCCACCTAATGATGTGAGTATACAATTTGCATAACAACTATGTTTTTTCTTACTTTGCAAAACGGCTACTTTTTTTAACCTGAAATAAGTGTCAGTGATTATCAGCAACCTGCTTTAAACTGTTTGCAGTGCTTTAGAAGTAAACATTGTCTATTGGCAACACAACATCATTAGGCAATAATACATTATTACTGGAACAGGTACCGTGTCTCTGTTACATCTATTTTGCCTGAGGTAACTACAGAAAACAAGTTCAAGTCTTAAAGCAGTCAAAACAGGAACCTACATAAGAAAACCCGTATGACTGAGGAGTGCCTACACACACATCGTCTGCCTTCAGTTTGTTTAAAAACAGGCGTCTAACCTGACTTCAACTAGGTCATTGGGTTTGTAGCTGGGATGCAAGAAGAACCAGACTTTCTTCACAAAATGGTCTATGCTGGGTTCTCTTCTGGAACCTCTGACATACACCATCCACTTATGAGTAGACTGGTCATTTTCTTCCCGCTTGTCAGGAGGAATATACCTAAGTGAAGGTGACAGAAGAAGAAAGAGCAGGGGGTAAATATATTGGCATTATGTTGCATAAAAATAGGAAAAGTACAGATACATGCAACACAACCAGCAATTCAAAGACAGGTGAGGGCAGATGACAGGACAAATACATGGCACACTACAAGTAAAAACTACACAGTAAATTACAAGTAAACTTAATCATTTAAACATTATTTGATATATTAGTTTGTACTAATGGAGGATTTAAAGTCCTTAGTCTTTAATTATTATAACATAGTAAATCTATTAAAAGGTATCCAAACTTAGTATTAATGATACATAATCATTTATTATTCACTTGTGGCTATATATTACACTACTCAGCACAAGGAGTGCAAACGTGAACTGTAAGCTACAAAAATCAAACTGTTGTTGCTGTTATCAAGACTGGGCTTGTAGCAAAACAGCTTAGCTCAGCTCTTCAGTCCCTGGTTGGAAACTGCTTGTCAACTCAACTGCTAGAGTGTTAATTTGGCCTTTAGTGTACAGACCTAAGAATTATTAACTATTTACTTACTATTAAAATAAAACCGAGCAGTAAATCAGACACATTTTCTTTTATCGGATAACAATTCTGATAACTTTAAGTGGAGCTTGCAACCTCTTTTACAATAAAATGCTTTTTGTAGTCTAGTTACATACTTGGATACATTGCCCACTACTATTGTTTTCTTAATGTAGAGCCTAGAGGCTTCATCTCCAGTGGTGTGATAGGTCACTCTCTGCTCTGCTCCTACAGACGACGGAACACCAAATGTATCCTACAACAAATAAATGAAATGTTCAAAGATGAATACAGATTAATGGTGATCAATTTAATACTCTTGAAATGACCACTAACAGCGTGTGGTTGTCATTTACACTGACCTTGCCCGTATTACGCCCAGGTCTGCGCTCATGCCTACTGATGTCTTCTCTCCACGTTCCATCTCCATCTCTTTCTGCTCCCTCTCCTTGATGTGAGAGAAACTCAGATTCTGAGTGGCCTAGAGAAAGAGTCTCAGAACCTTGGTTTACAGGAGAAGAGGAACGGGACGGGGACTCGAGGAACCGGCGGATGGCTGGATGGTTGAGCACGGCAGGGTCACTCTTGGAGGAATGCTAGGATATAAACGAAATGTCAATTAATTACTGCTACCAATGCTCACATAGCCAAGGATGAATATATGTAACCTTACCTCTGAGACCTTTGTCATCCCAACACTGGCATAGTAGTTGGCAACTATGCAAGCCCTAAGCTTGTCCATCATTCTCCTGGCTTCATTAAGTCGCTATAAAAGAATGAAATCTAATTAACAACATGCTCGAATGAACAATTCAAATCTGCCCTGTTTCCTGATACCTGACTTATCACATCGATCTCGTGCTCTTTGTTCTTCATCTCCAAAGAAAACTGCTCTCTGATGATGGCTTCGATCTTCTGTACGGTTGCTTCTCGGGCTGTTAAGAGGAGACCAGGGATCAGCTGAGCACCGTGACTCTGTCAGAACGTGTCGAACTCGGGGGTCAGAGCGTGAACTCACCGTTATGTTCGGCTGCTTTGTTTCTCTTACTGTTGTGAATGAGAGACACGTCCTCATAGTCAGGGTCGTTGTCTTCTATTTTCCTTTTAATTCCTGACATGACTGCCTGTAAAGAAAATGTTTTAGGACAACGCACAGCAGCACAGCTAATGTCAGCTAACCATACCTATAACCAGCAGTGATGGGGCTAGCATTAAATTAGCCGGCTAGCCGAGAGACCAAAGCCAGCACTGGGTAGCTAGCTAGCGATGCTAACCAAGCAGCAACTAGCATGTGGATATACCGGCCTGTTATTCAACAACCCATAACAATTTAACAGAATTCGTATAGATGAAATACACGTTACTCTGGCACAGCGCCTCGCGACATTTGTGTTAGCAACATGCGTGCTTGTCTTTCGTGCAGCCGGCAGTGCTGTAACATTAGCAGCCGCGATCCTTGTTTGCTAACAGCGCTAACGTTAGCCCACGTTGGTACACACCGACGCATTGTGTTTAAAGGCAGACTTACGGGAGTGCTCTGTGCCCTGGAGCAACGTTTCAGTTGGAGGCCTGGCTTAACACGCCGGGAGCATATCCTGTGCGTAATGCGACCTGTGTTTACCTGCAGACTCGGGCTTAGTGAATGGCTAACAGCTAAATCTCGAGGTGGCCATGGATGCTAAGTTGTGGACAGTTAGCCGAACACAGCAAACGGCCGCTAGGGGACGCTGTTCTGCACAATATGTGGAGGCCTTGGATAGTAGAGCAACCAGAACATTTATTCATTTATTTTATTTTTATTGTTTTATTTCTACATTTCATCTTACATTAAAGTGTACGGCTTTATTGTTTTTAACCTGTCTGACTGAAAAATGCTTTGGAGTTAGCAAAAGAAAATAAAACATGCTGTTTTAGGATTATTTCTGAATATAAATGTGGCCATTTGAATATAGACGTTAGTAATAAAATAAGAATAAAAGTTTCTTAATTATTATTAAAATTCGGTGATTTATAGGATTATATCACAAGTGTTCATTATTTTTCGATATAGGAGGTTTGTTCATTGGAAAAAGGAAACCGGATGCAACAACATGTCACTTGCTGTTGCACTAATGACTGAAACAGGATATTTATAAATAGGCACGAAGGAATATCTGCTCCATCTCTGAAATGACAGATATGTACCACTGAAATGCTAACTTCCTTCTAGATAATGAACCAGGTCACGGCTGACTGTATCAGCATAACTTTTTTGTCATCACATAAATGTCATCACGGTATGTCACGAAAATTCTTCCAGGATTTTTCACACTTCACATTATTCAGCATGATCTTCCCTCTGTATTGCCTATAATATGTTTTTAAATACCAGCTTCACATTTCAACAGTCCACAAAAAGTTGTTGCAGATGATTTTAATAATAAATTAGTGTGAAGTTACCTGCCTGACTTGACTTCCTGTCAATGAAGGAATCATTCGTTCATTACTTATGCTCTTACTTTAGTCACATGCAGGAGCCTCTTCCAACCCACAAACCAGACAAATGTCTAACGTATGTATGTGCTGACACGAACAGGGATTTGAGTGTCTTTTCGTCTATAGGGGTGTATAAATACTTGATAGTTGATTTACACCAAATTCTTTCTGCATTGTTTATTGTTTCTGTCGAGACACTGTGGCTCGAGGAATCTGTAAGAATGTCTGTGGTTTCGACAAAGCTGAACTGTGATGCGGACATCAATTACAACAAGACAACAAAACGGCCCCATGAATGTTTATTGCAGTACAAGTTGCTCAATTCCAGCTTGAAATAGTGCGGTTGGTTTTACATAGTTTTCCCATTCAAAACAATTGCTTATTATATTGTCGACATGATTAATTCATTCATAAAAGAGTCGACTGTATGGAGCCGTTTGCAAAAAACAAAGTAGAACCTCAAACAGTATTTCTTTCCTCTCTTTGACATATATGCTGAGGTTGAGGGCAGAGAGTTTAATACTTTACTGTAAATCATTTGTATCTGTCACAATGTTGGGACCAATGTGCTGATATATTTTTTTATTTTATGATCTAGTAATGGTTGGGTAAACTTTAACCATTACACCCATCTACATATTCTAATTTTTATTATATTGTGAAATTGTACCTTTGATTTTTATGCACAATTAAATGACAGATCTATTGCAAATGCAGTAAAAGGTCTATATGCCAATTGAAACACATTTCAAGTGCTTATAAATAAATTTAATATATACAAATGAGATAGAACACAAGCATTGGTAGAGAAAAAAGCTTTATTGATGTTAAAAAATCACATCATACATATAATGACAGTTCATATCAAGGTAATCAGATTTTATTCCCCAATGCTTATTTGTTTGTATAAGGCACAATGGGCAGCATTTAGAAAGTTTAAAACCATCACCTCGCATGCAAGCACAATTTAGGCGTTAGGTCACCTTTGACAGAATCCCTTGGGTCTGAATTTGTATTGAATCCATCACTTAGCATTTCACACTTGCATTTTAGGTGCACAATTTGCATGTGGCATTCAAAACTCACAAAACCAAAACTCAGCACAAAAAAAATGAAAAGCAATAATCTGATTAAAAGCACAAATTTTATGAAGGCTATTTGGTGATTAATGAAAAGAAACAAAGCAGGACAGTGTTTGTGTCCCATTATGAGTAAATACTCTGTAAAATCACAGACACACACTCAGATTGTCTCTCTAATATTTTGTTTTATAACCTGAATACTTTCTGCCACCACACTCCTCTCGTAGGCCCCTTGACCTATCCTACATACGAGCCCTGCACATGTTTCCTTTTCAGCTTAAAAAGCGAAACAATAAGCACACAAACACCTGGAGGATAGTTTGAGGCAAAACAAGCGTGTCATTAAGGCGATGGAAGCACAATCTATGGCGCTATAATGTTGTATACCACAGGGTTTCCTATTTATCAACCCGAAAAATAAAATATGAAACAGCGTTTCTTACTCTACATCACTCTGTCCTAGCAATGTTTGTAGTTTTAGGTAGAATACCTGGTCATAACAGTTTGAGGCCATCAGGAGGAGCTAGAAGGCCTATTTGCTGTCTCTTACATTTGTCACATGAAAGCAAAGAGCATTTACTGACACAGTAAAAAAAAAAAGGATACTTATATACGAACTTGTCATACTGTCACATAATTCTACATTTAACAGGACCCTGTCAAAGTGCACAACTGGGGCTCTCAGTTTTAGAATAAAAACAATAACACACCAAAGGAAGAGATACATTTAAATACAGGTTAAAAGAAAACAATAAACCATATTAAAGTTATATTCACAGCAATACGTTTAGTCTTTCAACACCGAGTGTAGTAAAAGGCGCCTCACCGTCCTAAATCCTGCCATTCAGACCCCGTAACCCCCGTGTGAGGTACAGCACTGCTACGTGTGTCACCTTAGCTCACTTTACATGTGAGTGTACAGGTGAGAGGTGCCAGCACCAGTGTGAAGACTTCTGTTAACAGGCGTTAGTGTCTGTGCAATGCTACCACTAAAACTCCTTGAAAAAAAACTTTTCGGCTCCAACCCATCCAGTCATAAAAGTCACGACCATGCATCCGTACATAAATACCAAACATGCACATCATTTACTCAGAGCAGTCCTTGAAGTTGATCCGCAAAGCTTGAGCTTCTCAAATCTACAAAACCATCTACAAGCCCAGTACACGATGAACTAACATTTATAAGAAACACACCAAAACTGTGTAATACAATAAAAATCCAAATATAAAATGTATAACTTAAAAAGTGAAAAAAGACCATGTCAGTAATGACATAACAATATTTATAATGATGCACAATTACGCTTAAAGAGAGAGATCGTAAATATCATGTGATGACACAGCTGGAGCAGGATTGTGGAAACACAAATGGGAAGTTTAATGAGTTGATAAGTGAAGGGATGTGAGGAAATGGAAACAAAAGGGCAGCATTAACCAAGACTATGTTCCAGTATTACTGCACAGCCTCTGCTCTTCAGTGGGATCTAGCAGCTGCCTGACTGCTTAGCACAATCCTGTCAGGTTGTTTGTCACATAAATGAAAGGAACTACCGAGCAGAGGACAGGACAGTATCGCTTATCAGTGCTGCATACTTTTCATTTTGGGCCCATGGAGTTGTTTGTTGTTCATCAGCAGTAGCTGTGGCCACGTCAGCTCATCGGGAGCCCAGACCTCGGCAATGAAAGCACAGCGCTGGGAGGTTACACCTGGTTACAATACGTTTTAGCCCTTTTCAGTAAACAACATACTGACATTTGATATTTCTGTCTTCCAGAACAGAAAACCTTCTCACACACAGAATACATGTGCTAATTATGTAGTTTCTGTGTTAAAGTATTATCATTAATCTGTAAATTCAAATCAATACAAATTACAAATTACATTTTCAATTAAATATATTCTTTTGGTAATTTAAGGGCAACCAAACATGTTTTATCCAATGATCTACAAACAGCTTGATGACACTTATCTTAATTAGTGTTCTTTTAATTTGTCATGATTCATTGCCTCCCAACACTATTCAGTTATCACCGGGAGACAGCTCCGCCATGTTGATATGACTCCACTTAATCTCATATAACAGACAAAGACTTTAGTGTTATTAACCACTGAGCATTTCACAGAGGTCCCTAAACTATTCTGTGACTGACAGCATCTCAACCACTGGGCAGTACTGTGAACCAAGCAGTTAAAGGCGTGTGTTGGTGCTCAGCCTTGGGGGAGTTTTGAAGACTATACAGTTCAGAGAGTTTAAGGTTTAAGGTTTAGTAGCGTGTGTTCTCACATGATTGAGTGTGTGTCTGTCTACATGTTTTTTCTACAGCCTTCCAGCATTGTAGCGCGTGATCGTGACGCAGCCATGGTAGGAGATCGGCCGCGGCATGGATGCCACCGTTGTGATGATGCTCGTTGACGGGTCATAACACGTGATGTGGTTTGTAGATTCGCCAGTCTCCCCTCTGCCACCAAGGATAAAGATCTTACCGTTGCACACCGACATGCCGCAGCTCTCCTGCAGGCAGAGAGAGGCACAGACATTGGTGATGGCTGCTTCAAGTGAAACAAAACCAGCATTCTCATGGCCATTCTGTTACCTGTTTGTTAAATGTTTGAACCACGTGTATCCAGTAGTTCTCAATGGGGTCATAGCAGTATATGGACCTGGTGAGACCCCCACACACATAGATCAGGTTGTGGAGTGACACTGCTGTGATACAGCGCTTGGCGATGGGGATGTTGGCTCGTAGCGACCAGGTGTCCGTTTCTGGATCATAGCACTGAACCTGTAGGATATAGTTACATGTAATTATTATTACAATTAAATAAGTAAACTAAAGTTGTTTTTAGTATTTAATTTACTACTTTAACTTTAATTTTTAGTATAGATTTTGGCCCTTTAGGCCACGTAGAGTCAAGATGGCAGTCACACACGTAGAGAAACTATTGTAGTGTTAAATCTAATCAGAATAGATTGTTGTCTGCACATACCACAGACAAATCAGCTATTCCTTGGAAGATCAAAAAAGCGTGGGTGGGTAGCTGGGTTTTTCCGAATGCCATCTAAGTCCTGTTTACCCTGTTTACCAGTGACAAAGCTGTCAATCAAAACACAATTAAACTATTTGAAGGTAGCTAAAGTGATCTGATGTTTTAACTAAACGTTTTTTTCTATGCCAAAAGCTATCATCTATGAGCAACATTTCAAAGCTCATCACTCATTTCCTAATACGTTAAAGCTCCAGTCGTTAAATCTATCATAAATTTATTATCTGAGTCAAGAAGCACCTCAGCTGCCATCACCATGAACCTAAATGTGTGGCTGAAGGTGTAACTATCTGCTCCTCACCTTGTCTGAACAAGTGTCCTCGTCAGGTCCTCCTCCTATGACAAAGAGCTTGCCAGCACAGCTGGCCACAGCTGGAGAGCTCACGGCCTCTTCCATTGGAGCCACCTCTTTCCAGCGGTTGGAGAAGGAATCATAACACTCCACACTGCTCAGGTGGCTCTGGCCATCATAGCCCCCAACAGCATAGACCTGAAATCACAACGCACATGTTGACACATTCAAACCATCACCAGTCAGTAACACCAGCTTACAGCCACCAGTTGGGCCAATCTGCATGTCTATGGAATTTCCATTAGAGGATCCACAAGCCACTCAGATTATTAGAGTTATCTTTTGTTTACAGAGGCATCAGTTTTCAGCATGTTAAGATACAGTGACATGACACACACAAAAGGCAGAGGCTTCACTGTAATCTAAATCATTACAACCTGGAGAATTGTGTTGACGCAGGATATGTACTTTAACAAGTGCCCTGTGGTTATACATATACCCCCCAGCAGTGCAAAGAATGCGACGATGGAAAAGAAACAGTGGACCTAAGGCACAAACAATGTGGAAAGACTAAAATTCAGGTGAAGGGTAAAATTCCTGGTATTCCTGTAAGTGCTTCACGTGTCAAAAACAACAGGCTTCCTTATACAACAGAAACCCTGCAGGCAGTTCCTATCACTCATTCATCTGTTCATCTGGAGCATAAACTAGTTGGAACGAGGAACGTGTGTCTGTGTGTGTGCGCGCGTGTGTGTGTGGTGGAGGGGGTGGAACAACAAAGACACACAAGAAGATGAATACAAGTGCATGGGGCAGGTGCTGCAGCTTCCACAGGACAGAATCTTTGGGAAACACGTGATACAATACCACTGTAACTACAGGAAAGAAATGAAATTAAAGATATGTAGAAAAAAAAACAAAAAGAGAGCGTTTTTTTTACTGCATTCTGGGAAAATAGCTTGAAGAAGAAAATGTGTTTTTTAATCTTTTATGTAACACAACTCTTAAAACTCTCCACTGAGGATCTGCAGACGATTCTGAGTCATGATTAAAAATACTCCACCTAGTTTAGGCAAGGACACAGGCCATGTACGAAGAGGGCATCGCATTATCTCTCTGATAGTAGCACACACAAGTATGCACCAAGCAAACCTGTTTCATATTTCTCTGCGGACACCTGCCTTTGACTGACCAAGCACATTTGTGGTTTCTTTTATGACCACAAAAAAAATATCATCAGTGGCTAAATGAGTTTACTTAACATGCAGGGAAGTGAGAAGTACAGTAGGGCCAGCGAGAGAGAGAGAGAGAGAGAGAGACACTGAGAGACTCTGTGAGTAGATGAATAGAGAGAAAGAAAAGGAGCGAGCGATACAGAGACAAAGACAGATAGAAAGAGGGAAACATTATGATAGGCGAGGACAGTCGTCGCCAAGCGCAGACATAACAGAGAGAAGAAAACAAGCGCTGACCTATTTTAGCTTCTACTCTATGGAAACAAGACCAGTTCAACAGGACATCGCAGAAAAGCAAGATGCTGCGTGTTCTTGTGTCCATTATCACTTCTGAGAACCAGCTTGGTGATCGCAGGTGCGAGTGAATGAGCGCTGTACAACAAATCAATCAAATCCACTGAAAATGCAAATAGTTTGTATAAAGGACAGTGGAAGTCAGAGCTGAGGGTTTTGCATGAACGTGCATGGACGATCGTTTTACTGGCTCGTTTACAAACGCTCCTAGTTGGCTGCAGGGGTATCGGTGCTGCACAATCAAAAAGGGAAAATTACAGAGGGAACCAGGAAATAAGTGGGTCTGAGCTCGGGGGGAGGGGGAACTAATCTTGCCAGAATCACCCTTCCCAAAAAGACACATAATTTACATTTACAGATAGGAGCACTGATGGCATCAGTAATGAAACTAAAAGAAAAACGATTCTGTGGAAAGACACTTCCAGACCAACCAATTATCAAGATATGCGGAAATATGACATGCCAGGGAGATTGTTCTGTGGAAATATGATTAGACACACAAGAAAAGTCAAAATCGCACAAAATCAAGTTGTTTACAAAACAAAAGGCAAAGACAGATGTGGGTGATGGCTACAGGAGGCAGCTACAGATAATAGTCCCGCCTGGGATTTCTAAGAAAAATCATTGCTGCCACTTAAATGGGTTACTGTGAAGCTGCAGAGCCCAAGCACATTAATGCATGATGCGACTGAACAGACCCACAATGTCACATTAACCCTTAAAACATCTTTGCATGAGAGTCTTCAGAAGGCTACAAACCATTAAGATGTTTCTCAATGACGCAGACAAAAAAAAAACAGATGCATACATTTCAGAGGCTACATTTCTTAATACTTAACACACAGTTGTTCTGACAGTCATCTGCCTTAATTTTTAAGAGCCTTACATCCGTGCATTTGCACACGCAGTGTGTTTTCAGGGTTGTTTGCAGCTGCGGTACTTTCAGTGTCTGAGTACAGACACATGAAGCACGATACAGTGGACTGTGCTTGTCAGAGTGTGAGACGCTGGCCCGCGTGAATTAAACTCCTCAATCAAGAATGTCCATCTGGCTCTATACCAGAATCTGAAAACAGTCAGAGTTCAGGCACAAACACCCTCATATAGAATAATTAATCAGCTGAGTGGGCTCCGTGAACTTGACTCATTTTTTTCATAACAGGGCAGGGTTCAGATGTAGAAGTATATCTGATATGTCAGTTGCTGAGAGACCTGTTTACTGTATGTTCCTGATTTGCATAAGGGGAAACTTGTAACTGTTAAATGTGCTGAATGGACAAGAAGGGGCAAGCTGACCCGGCGCCATTTACAAAATCTGGGGCCACGAACGGATCGATCACACAGGTTCCTTCTTGAACCAACAAAACACCATCAGTAAGGAGAAGAGCAGGCTGCTGTCAGAAACTGGAATTCTTTCTAGGGGCTTCCTTTCTGGCACTCGTGACAGACATGCTGCTGAATGTCAGTCACAAGTTGTAAGCATGCAAAGCTGAAATCAGGCCTTCGGTATGTTTGGAAGCGTTAGAGGTGTGTCTATTGAAGGTCTGAATTGAAAGTATTCAAACTGTTTATTGGACTTCAGCTCAGTTTCTACAGAACTGACTCCCTATGCAAATATCTCCTCACGCGTTGCCTTATGTAACAGGCCGTAACCACACTCTAATGAAAGGTCTATAGCAGGTTTTTCTGGCATCGAGGACGCAATACGTCATAAACACAGCTCTCCCTTACCTTGCCCAGCAGGACCCCCATCTTGTGCCTCCAGCGGCCTTTGTTAAGAGAAGCCACTCTGATCCACAGGTTGAGCTGTGAGGTGTACATCCACACATCTCTGCTGTTGATGCGACCACCTAAAACAAACAAACAAACAAATCTTGTTAATGATAAACAAATAAGAGGTTTTTTGAGTGATCAGCCATGTCTGCTTAGGTTTGTCAAAACAGTGTTTATCTCCAGTCTTATCTAACTTTGACCTAAGCTGAGTCTTAACAGTCCAGTGCTTTCAGTAAATATAAGCGTTAGACAAAAACACATCCAATAGTGCAGGGCTGGCTGATTAGAGATATCAGGTTTCATTAAGTATTCAATAACCAACGGTTTGAGTCTACTTTTAAAGCATGGCTGCCTGCTTCCTTTGTTGTTTCTGAGCTGACTGTTAACCTGCACTGTTCAGATTTTGCACACAGTAAACATCTGAAACATCCTCTTTGTCTTGCTCAATGAGCCCCCGTCACCTCATCACTGCAACAGACGTGCACACACCTGTCTGGTGATTCAACACAGAGCAAAACACAGAGCACAGAAATGCGACAGGCGCGTGAGCAACTTGTTGAACCTTTTAAATTAACATATTGGCTAACTGAAAAAACTGCCAGAGGAAACGTTGGCTGCTATAAATGGTAGCTGTTATCTGCTGGCTCTGATCCAAAACAAATTCAAACGTGCTTGAACACTTTGTGTACAGTGACATATGAGTTTTTCCTAACCAGGTGAGAATCAATCAATCTAAAATCCTCCATGTGCTTTATTTTGTCGTAGCTGCCGTTTGCCGTTTTTTGTTGACTGTGCTCTTTGTACTGAACAAATGTGGGTGGTTGCGTGAGGCAAATGCATTAAAAAAAAACTTGATGGCGTAAACAAAAGAGATGTCAGACTAGACAGACATACTGAAATGTCATTAAACTAAACTGATCAGGTATTATTCATGTTCAGGGTTTTGTTGCGGGACAACATTACTTAATTAATGTTTATCTCTTTAAAATTACACCGTGGCACGTAGGGAAAAGGAAACAAGAGAAGGTTAGTCATGATGTTTGTTTGCTCAATATTCTCCTGGACGATGAATAAGCCAGACAGTCTGCTGCCCTTTGAAAACTTAGCTCTAAGGAAGCGTGATGACTGAGGATGCACCACTTCAAACAGGGCCTGTAACGGGTAGGGCCACTGTTACCGACGACTCCGGAGCGAGACAAACAGACTCCCAATATGATGTATGTGACAGCTTTTATAGCTACATACAGTATTGCCTATAGTTGCGTATGATTTTACTGCACGTGTTAATGGTCTAGTTCACAAGGTTAAACAATCTGTGTTGCTTGATGAGGCAGCTAGAGGCTGTCACTGCTATCCTTTGTAATTTATGAGCACAAACACGTGCTAATTACAGTACAAATGACCCAGAATGCTTTAGTATGTCATATCTATATAATTTATATTGTTTGGTGTATTAACTGAAATCATACTGACTGTGATCCGACATACTTCTTAAATCAAAGCCTGTTTTACAGCATGTGGAAATCCAGCGCAGTCCCTCCAGATCTGGATCACAAACGCTGTGCGTGTGTGCGTGTGTGCGTGTGTGTGAGTCTGCGGCAGGACGGGTTTTGTTTACCGAGTTGAGTCGAATCAGACTTAAGACCACAGCGGACTGCAGCTGTGCTCGAGGCCCTCCAAACCATTTTGCACCAGTGTGAGGACAGGGGCAGAAAGACACAACGGTGACACGCGTGTAAATGACGATTAAATGACGAGTTGAAAAAGGAAAATGGGGTAACGAAGGCAACACGAAGGCATGTGCGTGTGAGACAGGGAGACTTGGGGGAGGGGTGTGTTGACTTTTGCAGGCAGTGCTTCGGGGGGAGAATGATAGCGCACACGTGAGGCCTTGGCACAGCGAGAGCAGCCAAAGAGCATAAACACTCCTCAGCCGTTGCTGAAGGGAAGAACGTTTTTCCCTCCACCCCGTGGACGCTTCTGCATTTTGCTCTTCTTCTCCATTTCTGTCAACTGCTGCTTTGTCTAGTGGTGTTTCGACATCAACAATGCTAGCAGGCACATTTGAACTCGTGGGGGTTTGTTTTCTTGGAATTGATTTCACACACGCACACACAAAGAAAGAAACCCCATCAACAACCATACAACCACATCTTGTTCGGATATTCTACATCTATCTCTTCTCTGACATCATCCATTATAATTGCTGATGTAATGTTGTGCTCACATAGTTCAGAAATAGTCCATGTGATGTTCTCTGTTTCTCTGTTTTATATCGAATGTACTGCATCACAGCCTGTTCGAGTAGTATTATATCTACTGCTGTTATATCTTTATATTATATCTACAAAGAGGATCCTAGAAAGCTGCACAAACACTACAAAAAAACGGTGAATGTGAGAATTGGCCAATAGGAAGAGGAAAGGGCCGAGCAGGCCAGCGAAGGCCTCTCAGGACTGAGCCTGGAGAGTGCATCCAGATGTTGCTCTCATACTTTCCTTGGACTGAGGCTGTAAAAATAAAACAGGGCACAGAGCCACCGTGGCCTTTCCTGCTGCTCCACTGCGAGATTAGATGGCAAGTCGAGCACAGACAGCCACAGACCGTGTGTCCTAACACTAATGACACAATACCATAGAGAGTCTAAAAGCAAAAGAGTGAGAATCCAGTAGTGCGGTCTTACCTGACACCAGAATGTCATTGCGGAGGGCACAGACTGCGTACTCCGACTTGGTGAACTCAGGAAGCTTGGCCAGTGATTTCCACTCGCCTGTGACTGGATCATAGCATTCTGTGTAGGGCAGGTTGAAGCCACCCACTCTCTCACAGCCGCCCACCACAACTATCACTTCAGAGAAGCCAGTCGACCTGAGGAGAGGAACAGGGGGAGAACGTCAAGCGCAGACACTGCAGTGACATGTCCAAATTAAAAGGCTCCGCGCAGAGAGGCCTATTAAAACACTGAGCATCTGTAGACTTCTACAAAGGCCACAAGGACATGTCAACATATCCATGTCACCACCTGGAGGGATTTCTAATTACAGACAGTAGAAATTGGTGCCAGGGCAGGAACAGGGCGGTGGTTTCTACAGGAACATAGTCGTTCATCTTCAAGGCAAAGTTGTCTTTGCGATGACGTGATCAATCCAGACAAAAACAGACTTGGAGCTAAAGTTAAAACGAATGTATGAATAATGATTATGACTATTTTCCCTTGTTAAGGACTTTTGTGTGGAGTTAAATAAGGAGAATTTTACTCCCTTAATATCAGTGTATGTGCTTAAGTTCATTCTGAGGTGTCTCCCTGAGATTTTGCTGACTAACTGACTCTTGTGTGTTTATTGTGTGTGACACAGTGTATTTCAGACCCAGACAGGATACTGGAGCTGTTTCAAGCCTTCAGGAGACAGTCTACCCAGGAGCCGTTTAGATTTATGTGAATCCAATTAATTAGCGTCTAGAGGCTTCCCAGGGGAAACGCGGCAGCGACACAGAAAGGGGAGAATCAGGCATCTGTTTGGAGCCATGGCCCCCGGGGTAAACGAAACCAACAGTGAGGGGACTAACCCAGCGGATCTGCCTGGATACTGGCACAATACACCAGAAACACAAGTCACCTAAGTAACTGACAACTGGCATCGTTCCCACTTTTAAACCTCTAACACGCAAAGGCAGCTGCACTGTTGTTTTGCACCGCAGGCTGCCATATGCTCTCTTTTGTCGCCCATTCACAAGGCTCTTTGTCAGACAACACTTCACAACCAACTGTCCTCTCTTCAAACAAAAACTCCATTTGGTAATAAGAATAGAGCGAATCCAGGTGGAGCCGCTCGGCACCCAAACGCATCATCAGGGTGAGCTACACAGCTGGTGTGACAACAAGACTCAACATCTCGTGATTGGCGTTTCTTGCTTCTTCCTAGTCAACCAGTCTGTGTATGAACATGCCCCGTCTGCTTCATTTCCATTTTAAGATAGGTCTAAAGAAACAAAGCCCAGTGACACAGTTGTGTGTCGAACCCCCAAAGCACAAACATGTTTTCTTAGTTAGCAGAACGCAGTCAATGCAGAACAAAAGAGAAACATCCATCATCCCTGTGTCTGCCGCGTTCTGTCAGAAAACAAGTTGTACTTGTTTGTGTACTAATATAAACAAGAATGTCAGGATAGACGGACTCATTAACTTTTTAGCCATCATTCCTGCTAACTAGTAAGGTTGTAGTTACCTGCGTGGGCAGGTTCGTGGTGATATCATCTCGTTCCCTAGCACGTGGTAGCGCCTGGCCTCGTGGAGGAGCTGGTAGCAATCTAGAGAATTCTTGATCATGTTGTCGTTTTCCACTGTCTGGACTAAATAGTTGGGGTGCACGTGGGGAAAGCGCACATGCTGCAGCAGGGTCTTCAGGCTGGCCTTCCTGCGATCCACGTCGTGGTACACCCATCGCATCACTGCCTCGAAAGCCACCTCTTCTCGTTTGACGCACAGCTCGTCACTTTCGATGTACTCTTCAAGGTCGTTGTCGCTCAGGTAGAGGAACTCCTCGTGCTCAGCCACCTCTTCGAATTTGTTCAGGGCGTACGTGCGGCTGCGACTGGCTAAGTGATTCAGGCTATGTGTTTCGGCAAAAGACCGGATGCCCAGGCAGTTGCACGGGTCCAGCTGGTCCTCCAGAAACTTTGCACAAGCGTCACGCAGTGTGTAGATCTGGAAAAGGTTTGCGGTTTCAAAGACGAACTGGACGTTCTTAGTGGTGATCCTGGCGTGGCCGGTGTAAACGTAGGAGAGGAAGCAGTCCATCGCCTCGAACTGAATGCCATTAATCTCAACCAGCATTTCGCGGCTTTCGCGGTGGTCATTGCAGAACATGGCTCTAAAGTAGGAAGAGCAGGCAGAGAGCACAGCACGATGGCAGGGGAACTCACGGCCCTGAACGCTGATGACCACGTCGGTGAACAGGCGGCTTTCACGAAACTCATTGAACACCTGCAGGATTCCCTCCGAGTGGGAGCTGGAGGAGAAGTCCAGGACATCTTGGCTGTTTACATTCTTTGGGTCGGCCTCTAACGCCTTCGCCTCTAACGCCTTAGAAACAGAAACATTTATTTTAAACAATCATTCACAAGTTTAAACCAAGGATGGAAGACAGAAAGTACAGAAGTTGTGTGTTTGATGAACACCTTGCGTTTCACAGCCGGTGAGTCTGTGATCCCGGGGTCCTCCCTGTTTGTCCTTCCCATAATCAACACCATGGCTGCCACTGGCTTTTTTTAAATTTAGGATAACCTGAGTATGGAGAGCAGGTAGTAGAGTAAGTAGGTTAGAAAAAGTTTACATTAAGTATTATTATGATCTAGACATGCCATCCAATCTGATGTAGTAGGCTGGCAGGGACAGGGGAGAAGGTCACCAATTCAGAAACAGAAATGACATCACTTCAGTACAAACTGAGAACATGCATTACAGTAAAACCAAGCTCTCGCCAAACCTGTACACAAGACAAACTATTTTCTAGAGCCCGTAGGGTAATGTCATCACAGCTGAAGAAAAAACGGTCCCAAGGAATGAAATCTGAGCTGCGCTTATATGTGCGTGTCATTTCCTCTTTTCCTCCAGCCCTGCAGCTCAAAGGACTGCATGGCACAGGCGGAAGAGGAGTTGAGCAACAGTTGGAAAGCCTCCCTACATGTCAGTCAAGGTTGTTTAGAAAAAAAAGTGGGGGCAAGGGCAGCACATAATGATTGTTAGAATAACAAGTCACAGCTCCCAATAACGGCGATTCCTATTATTTATCTAAGATAAAACACAATATTTCTTTCTTATCTGGTGTCAAACGGCCTCTGATTAGGTTTGGAGCAAGTCTGGTCTTCACTCCCGTGACTTAATTAGCCTCAGGTTATTTTTAACACTGACGTTTTCCACTTGTTATTCGCCGTTAACTTTAAATAACCTGGAGACAAATGCCCAGGAAAAGGAACAATAGGAGATTATAAAATACAAAACAAATAACGTGACGTGAAACTGGCTCATCTCAACATCTGTTGATATCTATGTGAAAGTTTAATTGATGTTTGAAAAAAAAAAGATGTTGCGACTAAAAATATGCTTGACAAAAACCAACAAAACTATTTAAAATGACGTTGGAGCTCATTGTTTACATTCATTGTTAACAAAAGCGGCGTTTTGTAGCATTAATCCCACCGTCATCATAAAACAGTGGCTCAGTAGACAAAGGGCTGAGCCTCGACCGTCCACCACTAACACACTAAAACCAGTAGATCTGTCTGTGCAGTAAACTGCGGTCAGCCAACTTCAACCAACCAGAAAACTACAAAAGTTTGAAGTTGATAGCAGTTGAGTGACAAATAAAAGTTGGTACCTTATGCAGAAGTTTCCAGATGACGCTTCCTCTTCAAGTTCAAGTGGAGAAGAAAAACAAAACAAATAGACTGGAGACAAACAAACGTCCTAATATCAGTCTGCCTGTGTCGTTTACGGTGCCTATTACCACTCGCTCATGGGAGACAAATGCAACTGTTACACAGCGAGGACATGGTGTCGTTCAGGTGATGACAAAAACAAAGAGCTCTATCCTGCTGTAAACATAGAAGCTATTTGTACTTGTCGAAAAAAAAAAAAAAATCAGGTCACTGCGCCCACTCAGCTGATGCTCCCTGGGAATTATGGGTAATGGTGTCCGGGTTCCCTCGCCGTTTCGTCGACGTTGCTTATGGAAGAACGACACTTCCCAAGCTCCCCCGTTCCTCCACGTGGCCGATTCCTTTGTTTGCAAACAACGCTAGTGGAGGAAAAAGTTCATAACACGAAGTGACGAAGTTGAGCAGTGCGCACACAACAGCAACAACAACAGGAGAAGTTCAACGGCAGAACACAGACAGTGAGAAAGTCCTACTGTCATCAAGCACAGGCTCAGAGACGAGCTTCCAGAAGTCACAAAACACAAAACATGGGCACAGAGGATTAAAGACATTCTGTGGGATGAGACAACATATAACACGTATAGACGCGTGACAGAAGCAGGAAACGCAACGCGCCGCGTTTTTCCAGGCAAGACGGAAGGAGAAGCTGGAATGTGATCAGTGATACAGATTCTGTGGAAGGACGCGCCACAATGAAGCCGATTAACATGAATGAGCCTGTTTACCAAATATGTGAACGTGTCACTCAAAGTAAAATATTCCACGACATTGAACACATCGACACAAAATATGTAGATGTGCAGCAGGAACTCTGCACATCTACATATTGGACTGGTACTTAGGAATAGAGCCAGACTATGTCCTGAATGCACATGCCGTCAAAGGTGACGATGACAATGACAAACGAGGTAAACACTTGTCTTCAGTTACATGTTTGGTCCTGTATTTAAAGTAGGATCAGGTTGTTCACTGACCATTACATTGAAATTTATTTCAGTTTTTGACAGACAAACCAGGAAACAGCTCTTTCTGTAGAGACACACTCCACTCACGACGTCTTGACTAACCTCTGCTCTATTTATCTGACAGGGGTTCGGGGTGAACTGCTACCAGCAATGAAACAGTTCAGTAGAAAGACTAATGTGTCCCTCTGCTGTTGAGCTGCTGCACCTGTTAAAGGAACACAGCAGCAGCCTCACGCCACCAGCACGTGCGAGTCATCGCCATCAAGTCAGTCATGCATTTCAGGATAATCTCTTCAGCTTCCTGTATTAGGCAAACACAGCTTCGAAGGCAAATGGAGATGAATGTTGTGTGATTTCATTCATGATTGTGAATTAGTAAATGCTGCAGCTTGTGTGCATAGTGAATTCAGGTTTGTGGAGTTTTCTTAAATAAATAATGACAATGAAACACGTGTTCATCTTTTTTAGTTTGTTTCAATATGTGATTTGACCAAAGGTGTCTCAGTACTGAAACAAAACAAACAACTTGTAAAATAAAATGTGAGCAATATGAGTTAATATCCTGATATTATTGTGTTGCTCCAAGAGAAATATTAGTGATTCAAGTGTCTTCACATACAAGCAAACTGCTGGGACGTGTGATTTACATTTTATCGTCGCGCTGACACTTAAGTAAATATAAAATGACAAAAGAGGTGAAATGGAGAAACCTGCACCACGAGTGTTGTGAGTGAGAGTTTCTGGCTTTATGTTCTATCGCAGCACACACAGTAAATAATAAATTTACAATAAATTTTGAAGTCCTTGTGTTTACAGTAAATATGGCTTCTGGAGAAAAAGCTACAACCTAATAACTTTATCTTAGAATTTAAAAAATCAATACATTCACTTGTATTTCTACTTTTAATCTGTATTATAAACAGTAAAAGTCAGAGAGAGGAGTTGTAGTTGTGTTTCTATCATCATTTCTCTCCTCTAACTGATTGCACTGAAGGCTTTAATGAAATCTCCTATAATTCATTAATATTCACAGGAAAGTATAAAAACACAACAAGGCTTTTATGACACTGTGATCTGGCTGAGCCTCTTCTTCACATGCAGCAGCTGAATCACAGTGTCAGAAATCTCCCTGTATCTCAGCCCGTACAGGTAAGGAGCAAACGCCCTGGGCAGCATCATGAAAAAACACATATTTGCGGTGCTGGTCCACACGAGCACGTCTTGATTTATATCTGCCCTGTGGAACATGGAGAGCTCCAGGCTGAAGACAAAGCCGGGGGCGAAGTAGAGCAGGAGCAGCACGGCGTGAGCCCGCAGCGTGACCCGGGCCCGGGAGTAGCGGCTCTGCCAGATGCCCTGGGTCTTTGTTACCATGTAGAGCCGAATGTAGCAGTAAAATATGAGCAAGGTGCAGATGAAAGCTGCTACAAAGAAATAGATGTGGATCGCCATGATGTTCTGGATCTGAATGAAGCCAAGAGAGATGAGGACCAGACACAGAGGCACCTTGTCGTGGGGGTTGT
This sequence comes from Macropodus opercularis, assembly GCA_030770545.1. Taxonomy (NCBI): domain Eukaryota; kingdom Metazoa; phylum Chordata; class Actinopteri; order Anabantiformes; family Osphronemidae; genus Macropodus; species Macropodus opercularis. The sequence goes on from CM061105.1 coordinate 8,444,284, forward strand.
CCCGCTGCGTCTCCATCATGATCACCAGGGTGAAAGGGTACACAGCTGCGAGCACCCACACCACCAACAGTATGCAGTGGGTGCGGGCAGGTGGAAGGATCTCATGGTACCGAAGAGGCCAGCGCACTGCGGCGTAGGTGTCCACCACCATGAGGGTGATGGTGAAAATGGCGCAGGAGTAGGTGGTGACCGTGAGAGCTGTGACCAGCTCACAGGCCAGCCAGGGTATGGGAGCTCTCACGGTGTTACAAACCACCGTGGTCAGGTTCAGGATGAGGAACAGCATGTCAGCTGTCAGGGTGTTGGCCACCAGCAAGTAGCGCGTCTCCTGGCGCAAGGCCCGCGACAGAAAGATGCACGTCAGGAGAACGGAGTTGACTGTCAAGGTGGCCAGAGTGACGACTGTGGGAGGGATGAGAAAGTAATCTAAATGCCACCTCTGCAGACTCTCCATCCAGGCCTGTGTGAGGTTTGTGATCTGACCCGTTGACGTCATGTTGTGCGTTTGTTACAGCGCAAACACAAATATCCTGATGTGTGTTTTATGATCTGTTGGCTACTTACTCCAGCACTTTCCTGAGGATATAAACACCATAAATTAATATCAAGAAGGGGGCTGTATTCAAAATATGACACGCAGTGAAAATACAGTGCAAGCCCTGTGAGGATACAAAGTACTAGTGTTAACAGCTCTACAGGTGTTCTCATGTCATTCATCTTGACGTATTGCAGGCCCGGTATAAATATGAACAGTATTCAGTAATGGACTCTGGCCCTTCGGCGTCACCTGTAGCTTGTAACAGAAGCAAGCATGCAAATGAGGAGGCTGCAGTTGTAAATAAATAATAAAGAACATAAACTTATTACATTTTAAAGAAACACAACAGACTTTTCCAATTCAGATTATTCTTTTCAGTATCACAATAAATGTTCATAAATCAGTGATAATATTGGGATTTAACAGATACAGTTCTTAACATGACAATAGAGTCTCAACCCTCTCTACTAACCCTCAAACACTTGAGACAAACACACCTAGTTACAAATTATTGACTGACCAAAGGTGAATTTTCTTACCTGACGTCCAGAACAGAAAAACCAGCCTGTGTTGCATATCCATTAGGCTGAATGGTACAAATCGATGGGTGTCTTGTATTGCTCGCCTAACCTGCTGGTCTTATCTGGTGCTCTGTTGACTCATACAGATAATATAGTGATGGAGAAGGCTGCAGCCACTTGGCCGTTACATAGTTACAGGGAGGAGCTTTTCATCCTAATAGCTGCTCCTTGTCCAGTTGCCTTTTAATATAGTCCACCCAAGATGATACATCCAGTTTCATTAGGGTTCAGCTCAAATTGTTAAGACTTGTCAGCTTTACATTTCCTTCCTAATATCGCTGCAGCACAAATCAAGGCAGCCAAGGCTTCAAAATTAGCAATGCTTGTTATACATTATACTTAGAACAAGCCAGGTGACACTGACAATAATAAATGTGTTACAACAAACAGTTCAATCAGTACCATCAGTCATTTCACTTTACTAAATTTCAAGTCATTTCTTTTTCCGTTTCCTGTATCCACTTCTTCCACTATTCTCATCATCATCTTCCTCCTCATCTTCATAATCACTGCCTTCAGCTTCAACACTGCCAGAGAACTGGTCCACTTCCTGCCATTCTCTAGCCAACAGTCTCTGAAACACATCATATTCCTCTGCAGACGCCTTGGCAACTTCTGTGAGAAAGGTGTCCTGGTCGGCCTTAAGGATGCTATCCAGTTTAGGATTGATGATGACCGTCTGTCCTTTCTTGTCTGGTGTTTGATACAGACCCCTGCGCTCCAGAAAACAGTGTCGACGGCGAACCTCGTCCAGCGTGAATCTGAACAACCTGGACTTCACCATCTCACCCTGTTTTACACCCATCCTGAAGTAGACGTACTGTGGAAACACAATGCTTTCAGTTAATAGTTTGGCAAAGACAAAAAAATACATGCTCAAGTAATTACTTCTACTACTAGTTGTTATGAAAAATACACACAGAAAAAAGGAACAAGTATCTCATACATATTATATATATATTAAAGTATTTGTATCTAAACAAAGGGTTAAACTGATACTGTTGCTAGAAATGTAGTACTCAAGTATATCCACCAGGGGGTGCAGTGCAGCCGGGTCAGTTCTGTACCAGGCACAAATTATGAGTGTGTTTTATAAATGTTGAAGAAGTGATAAAATACGTTAAAAAGGCACCACGCAGGATGGCATCTGTCAGCACAAAGCTCGCAGAACATCCTTGATGGCAAAAAGTCTGTTGATTCTTTGGAAGTCAGTCATGTGTCGGCCATGTGAGTGTAGCTGGCCTCTGAATGGTAAGACAGGGTTTCATCCTGAGCGGAGCCTCATCTGATTTACATTCATTTTATACCTTAATTAATCTGTTGCCACTAAGTGATATCAACAAACAGTTTTGTGTGTCATGCTTGTTGAGGCTTTTTTACTGTAGCTTCAGTAATTTGTTTGGGTTGTTTTGAACTTCAATCTTAATTCGATCTTAATCCAACATGTCTCAGGCAGAGAGCAAACACAAATAAACTGCCTTTCTCATCCAACACCTTTTTTTATTTTTTTTATTTTATACCCGTCTGTAAAATACTGTCTCCATCAGAGCTCTTGGCTAAGATACTGACCTGGAACTTGTACTCCACCTGGCCCAGGTCCTCGTGTACTATGGCTGGACTGTCTCTGAGGATGTCCGTGACCTGCTGGACAGTAAACAGGCACCTCTCTCTGAGGAACACTGCCACAGTTTTAATGGTCTTCACAGGGACGGTCAGGATCTGGGGGTAATGGGCCACCACTCTCTGAAGACTACCTATGGAAAGACAAGATGTAAAATACCACTTACACCTAATGGGATGCTACATAACAATAACCTGGGCTGAAGAAGGGTCAGCTCACCTTCCACTAATCCTACTTTCCGCAGGTTTCCTATGCGCTGCTGAAGCTGGGAGTCTCTGATAGCGTAGACGTCGGGACACTTCTGTAGCAACTTCAACACACTGGAAGGGTTGAGGCCCAAACCGAACAGAGCTGTGAGGGCTGACATTGCATGTTTGGCAGCACTACCTCCTCTGACCTTCGACACTGACTCCCATACCTGCTGTGCCTGGAGGTCTGTGAATCCCATATCAAGTAAAGAGTACAGCGATAATTCGGTGCCCGCCTCCCCAGACAGAGGACGGAGTCCATGGCTGTGATGTGCTGACTGCACATTAGTCTGGATGTCGGAGGAACAGAACAATCTTATGCACAGAGGCTGCAGGTGGCATCTCCTAAACTGAAACGGACTAAACACGGTGTAGTTGACAGTTCTCACAGTGTAGCGAAGAGCCTGCGGACAAAAAAATATAAACATAAATACAGCAAATAACTGCGGTGGCATATCAAATATACGATTACTGGCTAACCTCCCCAGGTTTCTTTACATCTTAAACGGTGCTGTTCAAGAAATACAAACTGTTGCAAGTATACTAATTGTAATTAAACATGAAAATGTAAGATATTTTTTGACTTACCAGACACACAGCAACGCCGCCACCCATGCTTGTCCGTCGCATAAATAGTCTCGTGTGTCACCTTGCGCTGCGTGGGAACAAAGGTTCCGCTTTGCGCTTACTCAATTACTTGCAAATGAAAATCCGTTATTTTAACGATTCCTGTCCAATAGTATACTAACTACATAACATAATGTGTAACTTATATGTAATGACAATGTTTGTGTGATGAATATGCATCAGAAGAGTCAAGTTACCATGGCAAAATATTTCATGGCTCAGCTTGTGGAAAAGGTTTAAATTGTTATTAAAAACTAAAATCTCACACCTAAAAGGTGTTAATTAACCAGTTGCCAGACGAGGAGCTGTTATTTAACATGGTTAATTACAATGTTAGTAATTTCTTGAATATTAAAAAGTTCATGCAATTCTAGTTGAGAAAGTTCAGTGTTCAAAAAGATACAAGTTTGGTTGTAGCATATTTATTGATGTTTAAAAATATATGAATAAAATATTGTAAATATATTTACATATTTTAATTAAAATATTCTAGCTTAAAATTCACACAACACATTTACTACAAACAGATCAAAAATCTCTTCAGCCTAAGAGCTGAGGTGAACAAATCCATGTTGAAACACTTGGGAGTTTCAGTATCATTGTGATTTTAATGCTTCAAGTTTCCTCAGATCTAAAGAATAAATAGATTAAATTAAAAAGAAATTCATGGTGCATCATCATAGGTTTGGACATTTTGAAAACCCAGAGACACGACAACAATCCACTTCACTATACTGAAGACTTCATCTAGACAGATTAGTGTTTAACTTCACTTCTTATTTTTGCCCTTCATGTGCTTGTTGAACTGGATCAAGAGTTGGACTTCATTTTCCTTTTTTGACTTAATTCATTAACTCTCGTGGAGGTACTTCTGCAGCTCAGTCTCTAGGGCCACTAATGATGCCCTCTCATCCTCATCCTCCTCATCTGGCAGAGTTTCATCACCCACATCTGGGAACAAGCCTTGTCCAATCTTAACTTTAGGACTGGACTCCTGATCCTGATCCTGTTGTGAGCCTGTAAAAAGAAGAGCGTTTCCTGAGTAGATGAGGTTTATAGTCACCATGACAGCAACAAAATGTAATATGAAACACACTTCATTAAAGTCCACCAGTAACTGACATCTTTTTAAAGCAAGAAGAAAAACTTTAATATAATTACAATGTAAATTACATCTGTCAGAGGTCTTATCACCTCTGAAACAAAAAATATGGCCATGATTCTACTGGTAAAGACTACTCACAGTAGCTCTGTGATGGAGGAACCACCTCTGTCCAGCTGTACTCTGCCAGGGAAATAGGCTGGCTGATCCAAGATTGTAGTAGCAACTGGTCAAGGGTCATCCTCTGAGTGGGATCAGGGTGCAGCAGCCCATGTAACACACCTTTCAGCTCTGGAAGCATCAATAAAGCCACAAGTTAACCAAAACCAAAAACGATAACACAGTGGCCAATATTGGCACGAAACAGCAGTATACCTGGAGTGAGGTGGAATGGAGGTTTGAGTTTGGCATCCAGGATCTCCCCCACATCACAAAAAGGGTTCTCACTGAAAAGTAGCGTGTAGAGCAAGACACCCAGAGACCACATCTCTAGCTCGGGACCTGGATAGCTAGAGAAGAAAAACCAAACCCTATGTATGTAATGTTTGAATATAGCTTCTCTAGCTTATTGACTGGTTAGTTTTTGAAGCTATAGCATGAACCTACTAACACATGCATCATAAGAAAATACACTGCTTTGACCTAGATGTTTAGACACAAGGATGGTTATTTCCTTTTTAGCTGTCATAAAAATGAACAAACGGCACTCACGGGTTGCCCTGAAGCACCTCTGGGGAGCAGTACTCAAGTGTGCCACAGAAATTATAGAAGAGCTTCCCAGGAGCCATGACGGCAGCAGAGCCAAAGTCTATCAGTCGAATGTGGAAACACTTATCAATGATGATGTTCTCATCTTTTATGTCCCTGTGAAGGATGTTCTTCATCCTCAAATAGAAGACTGCTGCCACCAGCTGAGAAGCGAACAGAACCTCCAGTTAAACAAGGAACAAATGAACACACAGAGGAGACCTTTCTCCTACATGCACACACCTGTCTAAAGATGTAGCTGGCCAGGGGCTCATCCAGCCGTGGTTGCATGTCAATGAACTCAAAAAGGTCCAAGCAATCACCGTGCTTCTCCATCACCATCTGGAAGTAGCTTCCATTCTCAAACACTTCCAGCACCTAATAGCATATGTAGCACGTAGAGTAAAGTGTTAAAGTCAGATGCATTTTACTGAAAGACAGTGATTTACAGGCTGTGATCTGACAATCGTTACCTTGACAATGTTGTGGTGCTGGACTCGTGTCAATATGGCAATCTCCTGGCTGACCCGGCCCAACATGGGGTCATCTACCCAGCAGTCATTCACTATCCTGGCCTTGCTGATAAACTTCACTATCACCTGGATATGATGACAAATCACATCAAAACAGACCCTTGAAATTTAAATGATTTGCCCACCTGGTCGACAAGTTGCTGAGCCTTTCACTCCCCCCCCCCCCCACACACACACACAAAACAACAAACCTCGATTAGAGGAACGAGGCGCTTCATTACATTTTAATATAACAAGAATTTGACTGCCACCACAATATAACTGAATGCTGTAGAAGTTCTTACCTCTTGTCCATCACAGCGCTTCACTGCCTTCCAGACAAACCCGAAGGCTCCTTTGCCCACAGCTTTGATTGGTTGGTATTCTTCTTCAAACTGCCCATCACAGGCTCGTGAATGCTCTAGGTCCATTGTGGAGCGTAATGCTTCCCTGTGACTGGCCTCAGCAATTCTCTAAATGAGGAATAATTAAAGGAGTTGAAGGCAGAACCATAAATTTATGTTTAAAGAAATATCAGTACCACAGTAACATACAACATAACATATATACACACTATATTTACTACCACTGACCTCTCCTAGACTGACTCCTGATTGATTGTGCACTGATCCATGTGTTTGCAGTAGGGTTCCATGCTGGCCAGGTCTACGCAACCACACACAGAACATAGATGTCCCATCAGCGAGGGTAGTCCTGCACACATCGCACTGTACATCTGGACAGAGAAACAGACTGTTAAGTTTCACTGCGTCACAGTAGCCTATATAAGAAATAGAGTAGTTTAATAGTAAGAAACTGTGACATTTATTCATACATACCAACTTTTGTACCATCTCTGTGGTAGGCAGTGCCTTCAAATCGCCCTTCCATTATCTGTGCAGTGTCTGTGGTCAAGCTCTGGCCATTCACCTTCGGTTTCTTTGGAGTAGACGTGGCAGGAATGTCTGTCATTGACTGAGTCCCACCGTTCACTTGCATGCAGAACTCCTGGCTCTTTCCTTTGTGAATTGAAGAGAGAGCTGCCCACTGATCTGAAGTGCCATGTTCCTTATCAACTTGTACGCCACCGGAGCCAGGCTCTCCTGGCTGGCCAGGTACAGCCGGAACAGGTGTCTGCTGGACCTTAGCTGCATCACAGGATGCCATGCAGTGTTGGTTGTTGTCGCTGTACCCCCCACCACTGAGCACCTCAACGTTACAGCTTAGATCCAAGTCTGCCAGTGCTCGGGTCACCAGTTCACCATTGCTGTTAAGGTCCAGGAAGCAGCTGGCTGAGTCCACTATGTGGGCTAAACGAGAGTCTTCCGCCTGGGCTGGATCAGAACCACCATGAGCAGCAAACTTTTCACAGAAACCAGATGAAGACCTGGAAAATTAGTTTATAATTACTCACCATAAACTCATAAATTCACAGAATCTGGAATATTCCGATTAAAAGCTCAATCACAGTAGACACGGAATGTAACCAAAATTTTGATTTAGAAATGTAGTTTGCAGTTGTCTGTCTAAAGCTCATTGGTAAAAAGCAGCAGAACAATATTGTCTGCATTAAAAAAAAATAATAAAATAAAACTCTTTCCAGAGTGTTACTTAGTACTTCATGGCACAAATTAACTAAATCTTTCCTTACCTGCTTTCCAGTGAGATGACCTCAAAGCTCGAGTCTTGGAGGACAGAGACACAGGATGGGTGGTCGGTGCCTACATCAGGAGAAGTGCCAACCACTCTCCCAGCAACATGTCTGTTCTGATTTGGAGTGTCTATGGAAGATGGATTAAAAACACAAACAAAACATTACGTGACTATATCAAATTACTGGAGTTGAAGAACTGCGGATACATCAGGGTTCATCATACCCGACATAATCTCCATGCAAAGCTGATTATTTTTATTAATGCCATCGCTGAGCTGCTGATCTTTATTACATTGTGGTGCTTCAGTGAGAACTGTGCAGCAGGTGTCATCTTCTGGAGGTTCCACCCACGCAAAGGTCTTCAGCAGCGCCTGAGTGGTGTCTGCGTTGTCCAGCTCACTACTGCACGGAGCCACCTGAGCTGCTTCCACCATCAGCTCTGAGGTATCATTCGCCCTAATTGTGGAAAATCATTTTTAGGTGTTAGTTAACAGAATCAAAAGGACACAATGATTACACTACAAAAGGCAAAACATGCGGAAAAAATGGGATTAGATATTTGGTGAACTTAAATGCTGAAAATGTAATAAGTAGTTCATGCGTGCTTTGCTTCAGTAGCGGGTGTTTGTGTATTAGACCGTAGTGTCCTCACAAATGTTTCTCCCTCACAAGCTGTGAATCTATAAACTGAGTAAACATGCAGAAGACAAATCCTATTGTGAAATTGTGCGGTTTACTACATTTCTATTTAGATAAATCCCAGTATAAACTTTGGGGAGGCTACCAAACTTACAAAAGATACAAAAAAAAAATCTGCATTCTTTATGGACAATCATAATCGCAACAAGCCAAGTGAAATGTAAGTGGAGGATGTTGGCTGACCATAAAGCATATACACATTGTCACATATTTGTCAGACAAATGTTGTCATCAAACATAAGGTAATGCTTCCTAAAAATCTTAAGTCATTTAGCACAAAAGATTTTTTTTTACAAACGCCCAGAGGACCTTCTACTCACATCATCACCCTTGTGGAGGTAACTTTAGGAGGGGAAAGGGTTGACAGAGGGCTGCCCTGTTTCTCTAGCCTGGTGCTGGTTCCCGTGAAGATCCTGCCTCTCCCTGTCGAGGTTTTTCCCAGAAAGGCCTGATGCACCAAGGCCATGTCTCCAGCCACCAGTGAAGATGGGTCTAGGTTAGAAGAACAAAACAGAATCAGGAATTAAGAGTACAGCAGCAAATTTCACATATTGTAGAGTCAAAGGTTTGAAGTTTAGAAAAATTGTGAGTCACTTCTGAAATACACACAAATGCTTACCGGTTTTTCTCCGAATTTTGGATGAAGCTGCAGCCTCTTCTTGAGAATCAAGGAATGGGCTGGCCTTTCTATTGGAGTCAGCCATCCACCCATAAAAACCAGGCACCAAGAATGTGACACTCTGTTAATGACAAGGCAGCAGTGATAGAAGTGAGGACTCAGAGAGGTCAGTCTAAACAGCTTTGTTCAGCTGGTCATGGTGGATAACCTTTCCCTGCAGTTCGTCCTTGCTGTAGCCAAACACACTGAGAGCCAGGTAGTTATTGATTCTGAATATTGAGCCATCGGGGTGAAGCAGGAGGAGGCTGCTCAGAGGAGCAAATGCCCAAACTGTTCCAGAGTACACCAGTGCAGGGCCCGTGGAGCAGGCATCTGTGAGAGACATATCAAAAATTCAGTTTAAGTTTGCATATAGAAACAGGTTAATTTTGTAACCTTTACATTATGTCCTAACCAAAGGTGCCAGGCTTGACCTCTCAAAACTTACCTGGGGCTAGTCCCTGAGGTTGCATCCCGTGTTCCCAATCAAAGGAATCCGTCTTATACACGGGAGAGATATAACGGGAGCAAAGATGCTTTTCCTGTACATCTGATCCTTCAAGAATGTCTATTGAGCAGGTGCAATCTGCCCCATTGTTCTGGTGCTGGGGCTTTCGACATAGTACTGCCCCTTGAAGTTTGATACACAGCGGGACTGATGAGCCTTTTTTACTTTTACCACACACTCTCTGAAGCCTAAGCATCTGAAAGCAGCATGAAAAAGACGACAAACTTACAAAACACCTGGGTTTAAAATATTGGAAGCAAAGCTTAAGAAAGTAAGCTTTCCTTAATGGATTGGGACAGTTCTGGTTATATAAAGTGTTCTTACTTTAGGCAATGCATGACTGTGGAGAGGGATTTGTAAAGAGGGGATTAGCTCCTGAACATACAGCCCTTTTAAGTCTTTAGGATGGTGGTATCCATGAAGATGTGCAAATGCCAAATCGCAGGTTAGGATACAGCCCTAGAAATGACATAAATAGGTAAGATTATTTTAATTAGAATACAGATGTTACAGCAAGTACAATATAATAGAAGAGCACATTTCTAAAGAATGGTTTACTTACATTTTGGGAAAAGGACAGACTGGCTGAGATGCTTTGCACATTTTCCATCATGAAAAGCAAGTGCTGTTCATTTTGCATCTGTCTCTGGGCACATACCGAGACTGGAACCTCTGCAGACACTGTCACAACATCCACCTACAAAAAATGTACCACGTCACAGATGAAAGCAGACGTGGAAATATGCACACTTTAGTAAGGATAACTAAACAAATCAATTTTACTATAGTTTGACTTATCAAGTATTTAGCGCATGTATAAAAAGTGTTTTAATTTGCTTATTTTGTACCACTTTTCCAGGCACAGCCTCAACAGTTCCATCAACTAGTGGGAAATCATCATCCAAAGCTTCATCTAGGACTTGACTGGTTTTCTTCAGGAAGCAGGAAAGCTTTTTTCCAATCAACTCATTAGCATCGCACTCAAACAGTGTGCAAGCCCTTTCGTTTGCTGCCAGAATCTAAGAAAACAAAACACACCAATGGTACAGTACAGGTTATATTCAGACACAACGAAAGGAACTCAAAGCAAGAGCCTTTATATACAGTACCTCTCTGGTTTTGTAGTCTACACTGAGAATAACTTTGTTTGGGTTGAGTGCTGGTGGAAATCCCAATAGGACAAATTTTCCAGAAACTAGCTGATTGAACAGGCTTTCCTCCCTCTCTGACATAGTGGACGGGTGTGGCAGGGAAGCAGGTGAAAGCTTGGAGATCTGGTAGTTTCTTGCTGCAACTGAAGTGCAAACATCATGACTTTCACCTGCAAGCGGAAAATTGTGGCGATTTTAATACATTTACCTTCAGCAGCATCCTAGGGTAAAATATTATCAAACGTGTTAGGGATTAACATTGTGATAATCAATTAATCATTTTCACTGGGTGCACGTTTAAAATATATTGAACGATCGTTCCTGGCGACGTAGTTCCCCGTTTTACTCACCTGTGAAGGAACCAGGATGAGAACGACGCTGCAATGCCAAAAGGTTTTTCTTCGGTCTCTGGGCAGATGGATATGACTTATTAAGGTCCACGCCATCTTCCAGCATATCAGACGAGTGGTCGGGCACCACGCAGATAGTTTCTCCTTTACATCTGAAGCGTTGGTCAGTCGACAGCGGCATCGTTGTAGCTGTTGGGTATCCAGCAGGGAGCTAAGCAAACAGCTTCAGTTAACGCTAAGCCTCCTGACGCTTGTGAATTGTTCAGGTACTAGCGCCCACTTGACATTGACTTGACTCACCTGAAGTGGGAGAAAGCAATGATGTAGCTCGATGCCTTGTCCACCTCTCGCTGAGACAGAAAATAGGTTCAGCAGGTTCAGTTGAAGCTAACGTGGTTGACAAGGTAACACGCCCCCGAGCTACCTGGCTAGCGTCACACCTGCTAACTTTGGTGCTAACAAACAAAACGCTGTCGCACACTTTATTTCTGATGCCTTTCCCGTTGTCAACGTTAAGGTGGCTCTAGCGTGACTTCGACGCCACACTGCAAGGCCAGTCTTGTGTGGAAGCAGATCCTGTCGCGATTCAGTATTTAATTCAATCCAGCTATAGCGTCTTTTTTTTTTTTTTTTGTAAATCGCGGGCTTCTTTCCGCCAGCCGTGTAGAAGATTTAAGGAAATGCCCAGTAGCCAATCAAATGTCACGCTCCTCAATACGACACGCCCACGGAATGACGTACCGGAAACGCCCGCCTTTCCATCAATAAAACACAACGTGCACTTTCCACAAGTCAATACAAACAGTTAGCCATCATCACCATTTTATTAGAAAAGACCCCAACAGCAAACAGCAGTAACTAAGCCACAATGTTTTAAAAGTCACAGACTTTTTGGGTTCTACAGTATAACTCAGTAAACAGTACATCTCTCTCTTAGCATTGCTATTTAATTAACTTGTTGTCCTGGGTTAAAAAATAGAAGGCATCCATGACATTAATATAAAAGTACTATAGATCTTTAAAACATGTCACATGGGAATTATAAGCTCTTTATTTGTATGTACAAATCTGAATCACACCAAAATAGGCCTACTTATTTGAAGAGACAAAACGATACGAGATAATTTTGTTACGTAAAACTGGCATCCAGGAGAAGCGGGGTAACCATTCAATATGTTCAGGTTCAAATGACTTGAGGGCTCCATATGGTTTTGTTTACATATGACTCTATTCATTAGCTACATGGTCGTTTGTTTAATCCACACGCTCACCCTTAGGTGGATAATCCCTTCAGCTTCAACTCCACAAATGTTTTAGTCACAACACAGACCAAAATTAAATGAATTGGACATAAACATCACTGACAGTCCAGCAGAGCCCAATTAGAACGTGCACTGAAGGGGCACACTAGGAGAGCACACTATGTACTGTACTTTCGCATATGTAAAAAAGGGGAAAAGACACAAGTAAATGAAAACAGCTTTGATGTAGTTGAGTAAAATACATGATATAACAGTCAATACAGATTTTTAAAACACATTAGCTCTGTTCATATAAGCAGAGCGTTGAGAGTAATATTTGTCCAAATCTGAAACAATTCATCACGTCGATCAGTCAGCTGCTGCTGCAGCAGGGACTCATCCTGTCTGCAAAGACCGTGCCCAGTGAAACACATCACCGCTTTATATGTATATTTTAAACCACAAGCTTAATGTAAGGCAGATATCTGGAACACTGGGTACATGTTGACACTGCCTTGAGCATCTGATTCTGTTTTGACACATGCGTCAAATGTTTTCTTTATTTATGCATCAACACTTATATTCACAAATGTGATTTGAGTGAGATTTAGTTCTCGATAATACATTGTTTTAGCCTTTGTTGAATCTGTGATTTATCATTGGACTGTTAGTGGAGCCAAAGACACTCCAGACATGATCTTTTTGGGGCCTCTGAATGTTGTTCAGAGTCCAGCTGCTAGCTGCTATAGCTGAAGCGTGCATGCTTAGTCAAGTAGCTTACTTTAGAATAAAGAGTACTGGTTGATCTGCATACAGACGAGGTGCCAAGCAGATTACTTTACACAGTCACACACAATCATACGCGCACACAAGCAACGTTGGGCACGCATTTATGGTGCCATGGCTGTGAGAAGTGAGCTTTGATTCGTTTTTCAAGCATAGTTCACTAAAATGGGCTCCACACTAATGGTGGTAGTCTCTTTTACTGTGAGGACGATTTCCTAGTATGTGGTCCACCTCTGTAGCGATGCCGGCTGTCATCTTTGGAATTACCTGCGGTGCACAGACAAAGAAAGGTCACATCATTAATGCTGTTGGGCAGGCAAAAATAATATTCAGCATCGCATCTTTATACCTGAATGGCTCCCAGATTCTCTGTTAGCTGGCTTGCATTGGAAGATCCCAGGAGCACTGAGCTCACTCCCTCATTCCTCAGGCACCAAGCTAGAAACATGCAGATCGTAGTGATTCTTAGAATGAAATCGTTGGTTATAGTTATTGCTACAGTTTTTTCTTTCATTTGTTTTTAATTCATCCGTTACTGTACCTATGGCCAGCTGTGGCAAAGTGCACCCAAGCTTCTCTGCAATGTGAGCCAGTTCCTTTAGCTTGGCCTGCTGTTTTCTTCCATCTTCACTCATTATTTTCTCCTTCAACCACTGGTATGGCTAGAGGAAGAATAAAAGTGGGAGCATTAGATCCACTAGATTAGTAGAATGAAGTTATAATAAACTTGAGTGAAAAGAGCACAAGTCAAATTCAACCCACACCTTCATTGACGCCCTGGAGGTCTCGGGGACTCCATTCTCATACTTGCCAGTGATGATTCCACAGGCCAAAGGCGACCAAGACACCACACCCACACCTGAGGCAGAACAATGACCACTGAGACACTGTAGCCCAGCAGCTAATCATCAGCCTGACTTGAGGGTAAACAGACCTATCTTATGGTAGAGCTCTGGAAGCTGAGTTTCCACCTTCTCCCTCTGGAAGAAGTGATACTCAGCCTGCTCACACACGGGCGGAATTAAGTTGAACTGCCTGGCCACAGAATACGCTTCCTAATTGAATGTGAATTGAGAATGAAAGGAAGAAGGAAATAGTGGTGAAAGCACAAGCAACACTGATCTTTATCTCATTTTCTTTCCACACACTGAAGGTACACTATACAAAATAACAAATATATATATATAACAAAATAACCACAGAAAGAATGTTTCTCACCACTCACCATAATTTCCATGGCAGACCACCGCGACGTCCCCCAGTACATCGCCATCCCCTGGTTGATCACATGAGTCATTGCTCGCACTATCTCTGTTAAAACAAAATATCAACGCGTGGATACGTTGTCAATAATTGAACAGATGATGGCGCCACAATTTCAACACTTACGCAACCCACAAGACGACCGTTTTTAAAAGTCTTCTTTACATTAAACACAAAACGGGATCATTTGATTGTGTTGGCATTTTTATGAGAAAACAACAAAAACAGTTGGAGATGTTAAAGAAGACTTAAAGAACAATAAAGACAAACAACAAGGAAACCTGGCATCAGTGAAAAGAAAAAGGTTAATTTCAACGGCTAGAGTCATTTTAAACTCCTACTGAAGCAGATGTTGTTTTCTGGCGTCACACAACTTAATGCAGGCAAAGGCTGCAGGGGTTAAGAGAAACAATTCAGTCAAGCTTAGCATGTGTTAGGATGCATGTGTGGTTCAACAGATCACGGCAAGTTACATCTAATGGGGCTGATACCAGCCACAGTGGCTGTGAGTGGTTATTGTGTTTGTGCCTGAGGCTGCTTTGTGGAATACAAGTGAAGTTTAATTTAAAAAGAACTTTGAAGTTCTTTATCAATATAGTTTTGAACTACATAGAGCAAAGATAATGTGTGTGTGTGTGTCTGTTGTATGCTATATGTGACTATTTTATTCTGTAACTGCTTTCTTTCGCACCTAATTGTGCTTAAAGTGCACTGAAGAAGCAGCTTCTATATTAGTGCAATGTAAATTCTCCAAGCAGCACATGAAGCAGGGAGAAAAAAAGCGAAGGTGAAGAGATGAAGCCGCGGCAGATTTTGATTAAAAAAAGAGTGATTCCTTCTCATCGCTACTTCTCTCTCTGGACCAAAATGTAGCTTAGCGAGAGACAGAGAGCAAGTGTGCGAGTGGGTGAAGCAGGTGGGAGGGTAGAGGAATAACAGTACATCTGCTCCAAAAGGGAGGGAGGGCAGCAGGGAATTGGAGGGATGGAAGGACAGAAGGAAAAACTGTGAACCAAGTAGAAACCTCAGAGGCACACATAGCTCGTAAGGGTTCGTGAATATATGAATAATCCATCTGAGCGCCAGGAGGGGAGCATGACAAACGGATTCGCAGCAACATCCATTCTCCTGGCCGGTCTGAACGTGAAGTTTATTTCCATGAGCCTGCGGTGAGTCACCGGCTCCAACAACAGATGCCGTAGTGCACATGAGCTATCCAGTGAACACCATCAGCACCACACTCTAGGTAGGGTAACGATGTGGGATTAGTTCTGAGCACATGCAAAAAGTCTATATGTATCAGGAATAACTGACAGAAACTCCCGTAGTTTGGCTACATCTGAAGTGTCTACAGTGTTTGTGTCCGTAGGTAAAATATTAGAATTCGTCAAACGTCCACACTGTACTTGGTACACAAACATCTTTAAAACCACGATGTACAGTTTTCACTGCACATTAATCATGCAAGTAAACAAAGTACATCACTGAGCTGAAATGCTAATTTTGTTTTCTTGGGACGTTTTGTGCGTCTAAACAGCCAGTTTCAGTCTGTTCTTGGACACGGCAGTGAGACTCGATCATGTGGTTAAGTTCCGCCAGCAGGTACCACGGTGGCCTTCTGCAGAGCACAGCAAGCGCAGTCCACAACACAGTGTGTGAAAGTCTACACGTCTTTGTGAGCAATGCTTCAATGGGAGGTGGTGCTTATCCGAAGCGGCTGTTTATCCTCCTCACACATGCACACAGGGCCATGATCAATATGTCACACCACAAGAAGCCTTAAATTGCTAATGAAGGCTTTTCTCAGATAATCTTGGGAAAGGAAGTATTGGATGCAGTCAGAGGGAAGATGAGTGTGTGAGATCCTCTTTCATGCGGTTCTTTGTTGCTGTACATCTCAGGACAGAGGTGATATCCTGGCACTTGAAAGAATGCCCTGACCGGATGGCTTTGAGCTTGTGCTCAGTATGCTGTGGTAGTATGATTTGATTTTCTCCACAGTGAACAACTCTTGGCTGGAGGGATTATTATAAAGTCTATTTATTGATGCCTTGTCTGCCCTTTTCCTCTACCCCAGACAAAGTGAATAAGGAATGCAACAGTCAAGTGCAGTGCAGGCAAAGAGAGACAAAGGAATAAACAGAGTAACTTGGATTTTTTGTGACTGGTTGGTCGGTGTCTGCTGTTAAACTGTATTTAAGCCAAGAGAAGCAAAGAAAGTCAAAACCAAACACAGAAGAGGGAAAACAGCAATACACAAAGTGGGTTGAGTGAATGGGAAAAGCAGCAGTGATGGTAACAAAGGCAGACTCTGCCTATGCAGCCATGACATCACTTTTTTTTTTTGTCCCCAGGGGGACGCGACTTGTCTCAGACAAAGTCGGAAGCAGTTGAAGTCACAGGAACAAACACAAACTGCACACAAATGTGCTCACACCTGTTATTTTTCGTTGCATTCCCTTTTGACATTTATTGTTTCAGAAACATCAAAAGTAAAAAGTCAAGTATCAAAAGTATTTTTATATTTATGTATCAGGAATATCGCAGCGTAGTTGGTGTAGTGGTTAGAACTGTTCCTCCGTCCCCAACAGAAGCTCTTTAGGGAACCTTCCTGCGGTAACACATCAGGTTTTGTGGTGGTGATTATGGTTGTGTATCTGCTCTCCCTCTCTCTCACCGACCGTCTGCTCTATGATTTATTGCTGCAGCCTTGCTCCGGTGTAATAAAGAATGAAACAAACATGTACAATGTTTTACGGTGATGTATAAACCAGCTGGGTTTCACAGTCGCTGAAACCACAACACGCTATGTGGCTTTATAATTATTAATGCCTGCTTTTCCTCTGACATCGCCCTCTGTTCACTTTCAATCATCCTGTCAGACTCTTGGTCAATTAACCTATCAATCAACATCAGTTGTAAATATTAAAGTGACTTGATGTAAAGCAACAGCTTACTGGAAAGTTTGTTGGAAAAGGCTGCAGAGTTTTCCTGCAAGGCCCTCTCCACCCCTGAGAAGGAAGCATGTGGGTAAACAAGGGGGAAGCTGGAAATATTTCAGTGTAGCCAGCAGGACTCCTGTCCTACCTGTGGAGGAGGGCTTGTGACAGAAGATGGGCCCAAGTATCAGTGATGATCTCCTGACAAAAGATTAATTGAGGAAGGAACTGAATATGTAAAAGTAAAAAAGGAAACTGTGACATAAGCTAGATGTGTGGGAGAGGCTGGACTAGATTGTTAAAGCAACAGTGCACAGTAGGGCTTGTATCTAGTGAGACCAGTCCAAAAATATACCAGCTTCCCCCGGGGTGGCCAGATAATCCTGCCTCTGAAGAACGGGGGGACTGGGAGCGGGTGCAGCTCAGAGACCCTGTGGAAACTAGCGATTCCACAGAGACAGAAAGAGACGAAGAGCAGCAGACTAAAATAGAAGACAAGGGATGAAGAAAGGTTGTGTGTGTTTCAGGGAGAATGCACAAGCATACCCAGACAGAAACACATCCACACACTCACAAAGACAAACCCCTTTGGTCAAAGTCAAAGGTTGCCAGTCCGGCAAGGGCAGCGGTCTTGTCAGTGTTTTTCACCTTCTCGTGTTTCAGAACAACATGCATTGTCCCTGCCCCAACCCTCCAACCCCCCAGGGCCTGTTCTACAATCACTCACCCTCCATGGGAGTGTTGCTGTCTGGCCGGTTGGCAAAAACCACATCCACATACTCAAGCTGCATCCTCTGGAGGGAGCCCCTTAAACCTGAGGTAAGAGGAGAAGTTCAGGGATGTGGATCGATTCAAAGAAAGATTCACAACCACAGAGTAAGTGTGTGATGCAATAGATACGCTGTATGTTATGCATCACAATCCATGTTGTAAACACATCAGTAAATATTTCCACTAAGATGAATTAGCTCATTCTGAATAAAAACCCACTAAAGGCCATATGAGCCTGGAGTATCACCTTCCACACATAAATAATTCTAACAGCAAAGCGCTCAGGAGACGTCGCTGTAATTCAGGCATGATAGAGAAAGAGAAACGCAAAGCTACAGTATAAGAACAAAGCTGACGCTCAAATCAAGCAGCGATGCCCCGTTCACAAGAACAATGGTTAAAAAGGAATGTGTTTAGAAGCGTTAGCGTCCTCTTTTCACTTAATCCGGGTAATATGGGGTGAATTGGATCCTGGGGGATGTAAAGTCAGCATGTTCGTAAACATGGCAAAGTGACAGTAGACCACATGTGACTCAGGGCCTGCCAGCTGTATCCGGCTGCCTCACCCTTTCAAACAGCAAGTGAATCTAGGTTGTCATGTTAAGTCTGGTTTACCTACAAGTCATAGTTAGTAAGTTTCATTCTCCAAATAACAACATATTGTGAGGTTCAAGTAAAGGCAGCCCCTAAAAACGATGTCCCACAGTCAACTGGCATTTTACAAGAAATACATATTAAATTTTACTAAAATAAATTATAATCTGACAGTAGCATCAGATTTTCACAGACCTGACATGACGTAGATCTAAGACCAAATACAAAGTAGATCGGATTTGAACAAACGTGAACTAGTTTGTTCACACTTCCATGAAAAAAATGATCAGAGTCACTTGAGGGTTAAAAGGGTTGGATTCGGGCCACCTCAGCATGTAATGCGTTATTACCCGGGCAGAAACAGTCATTGCATTTGATTCATGATGATAATTATAAAAGGACACCGAACACTGAATTTAGGTCAGAATTAATTAGAGTCAGGCCGAATCCACAACACTATGTGCTAAGTAAGAGGATTGATGTGGAGAAAGCACCTTGCTTCTGGGCCATCATCGGCCCCGTTCAAAGAACGAACGCTCTGTGTGGGAAACAAGAGAAGAAAGGTCCCACTTATTTCTTCACATTCAGCTTCAGCATTTGCCGAGGGTGTAACACTGGATGCTGAGTAGAGGCAACAACGCATTGTGTGCAGATCTGTCCCCATTCGCAGACACAAACAACTAGATCACAAATAAAACGAGAACACGGAGGTCTGTCACAGGAGAAGGACAGCAGAGAGGCGAGGCAAGACGCTCTCGCACCCTTGAGTATGTTTGAGCGCGTGCTGGATTACTGCCAGAGGCTTCATCATCGCCCGCTAATCCCGGCTGAGAGTTACGCTCCCCTCACCACCGTTAGCGCCACTTATTCCCTCCTGTGTCAACTGAACTCCCACAGTCGCACAAACACCCATTAAAAGGAACCAAATCTCAGCCTGTGCCGTCATCACCAGCAATTTCTGCTGTCTCATGGATTAGCAGGGGTTTACCAGCTGTGAGGAGAGGCTATTCTTAGTACCAAGGAATGATGTTGAACAACAAAACTATCCTGCAATCGTTCAGTGACGTCTGTTAAAAAAATCATGTGATTGTCAAAATGGTAAACACGCTCGCTGGTTTCTGGAGAGTCTCGTCACTTCAGCGTTCATTAGTACTGAAAGTGATCTCTGAGCTTTGACCCTTCATTGAACCCGAAACGTCACGCAAGCAGGCAAATGATCCATTAACTGGCTTGTGATGGCACCTGCATCCATTAGCAGAGAAACAAATGACAGCAGGTGTTGCATTCAACCAGTGTATTAGCCTGCGATGACAGCTGGTGGCAGAACACTGCACCTTTCTTTCTTGGATGCTACCCATCATCTGGAAACGGAAACGCGGACAAACTTCCTTCCTCTCCCTCCTTCTTGTCTCTCTTACTCGTGTTCTCATTCGCTGTCCTTGTCCAGCCCTCTGTAACTGTGTTCCCCTTCTTGTGTTTGGGGTTGCAGAGGCTGTGATGAATGTTAATACTGCGGGAGAGAGCTGAGTCACTGCAGCAGGTGCATTGCGCTGCGGACCGGGCGGTAGTGTCACAGAAAGCTTAACCAAGGTCATTTTGAAAAAATGTAGAAATCAAACAGATTAAACATCTGTCGAGGTTTGATGCGCCTTTGTCTAATTCTGCTGGGTGAGAAGAACCAAAAAAGTAGAGAAGAGACGCAGACGGGAAGAAAGTAGATAAAAGAGGGCGATTACAGGAGAGATCTGAGCACTGGGGTAACGCGTAGGACAAAGCTGACGAGAGGAAAACCCACTTGTTACCTTCAATTATGTGCTTTCGGTTGAGGCCTCTCTCTGTCTCTGCTCTGCAACAAAAGGGGAGAGAGCGCGTCAGGGGTGTCAGCACACATCAATACACGTTCAGCAAACGCGTCCGCATAACAACCTAATGTGGCCACAAACCACTGAGGGAATAAAACCACTGCACCCAAAGCAGCCATGAGGACACCACGGCGCGTGTATGTGCAGTGAGGTAACACAAAGTCTCTGTCACCATCTGTCTACAAAGCCAGTCATTGGTTAGTGGCCTGGAGGCAGCCCGGTCCAACACCTGGACTCTTTTACTGCTGAGTGCAAAACACAATGCAGCTGAATTAACTGGGTTATATATTTTGTGACATTTTTAACCACACGTTTATATGAATTCATTTTCTGCTTGTTTGAAGATGAGAGAACAACCTACAAACACATCATGACAGTAGGAACATTCTCGTTCGTCTGTTTCTAGCCTCTTGACAAGTGTCATGTTCCCTCCCCTTGTATTGTCTGCTCCCTGTTTTTCAGAGAATTGTTTGTCTCTTTAGCTGCTAAATGCTCCTCTGCGTTTACGACGAGTCAGTGTGGTTTAGCTGGACTCATCGGACGCCTTCTCAGCGCGTCTGAAAGGAGGATGTTTGTTTTAATGGCCGCGACCAGCTTAACCCTTGTGCAGCCTTTGAGGGGTCAAGACGACCCCACTGTAAAATGGAGCCAAAGCTCAAAAACACACACAAGGGTTGGATCACACAGCCTTCGTGGGTGTTACATCCAAGCAACGAACACGTGTGGGTCTACTGATGAACAAGTGCATCCAACCGTTCATCTAGATAAAGCGTTTTGTGATTTATCGTCTGTCTGCGGATGTTTTATCCAACCCTTGTGTGGTTTTTGAGCTTTGAGCGCCCCCTATTTTTCATTTTGACCCCTCGAAGGGTTAAACAAACCAACTATGTGTATGCGATGATGTAACTTCTGTCTCCCTCACCATGAGCCTGTAGACGAAGAGGAAATGTGACTAATGCAGATTGAGGGCAGAATACTGCAGCATGACAGTAAAAGCATGATATGACTCTTGGCAGTTTGGCAAGAAGGCTGAGTAAGGAGGAGCCGAGAACACAGCAATCTTGTTATGTGGACGTATGTGTGTGCCACTCATTTTTGAGTGTGTGCCTGTGAGGTAGCCCAAACACTAGAAGTAAAGACATGAAGGAAATGAAAGGGAAACACACACACACACACACACACACGGTTGTGTAGACACACTTACTTTCCTCCCCAGTAGAGCTTTGTGGTGATCACCAGGCTGGATCTCCTGAGGGAAGACACACAGACACATCAGGAGGCCGTGAAAGACGTGACAGAACGTCTGTGGCTGTGTTGACTATACAGTATTTAATTTGCGAATAATGATCAAAGTATCCTCCAGTGACCTTTTCCCCAGCAGTAGGAACACATGGAGCATCTCTAACATCTCTTGGTGTCTCCATTCTCTGATCATCAACAAAGCAGCTTCCTCACTAAAAAATGTCTCACGCCTGAAAGATCTATAATTTAAAGGGAGTCCAGGTGCAAGCAGGCAGAGAGCTGGGATTACGATACACTGACTCTAACTCGGTGTGGCCGCGTGAATTAAAGCAGTACTTTCTAAGCAGAACCTGGTTGCTATGCTTTGCTTGGTAATTCCATTTGCCACATGTTGCACACATTCATGGCTACTAGATGACTTATCACAACTTCATGGTCACCATGGACTAATTAGCAAACTAAGATACTGACGTTGCACTAACACTGTCAGCATTAAGATGTTCTTAGTTGTTAGCACACACCCTCAACAAAACCTTTTAGAAAATCTTCCCAGGTGAAGATGGATTAATTAGATTATAATGACTTAAAAGTGTAATGTTGGTGAGTCAACCTTCTTTTAGTTAAACACTGACTCGGCAGATACACATTCTTAGAGAAATGTTTCACACAGTTTTATACCTCCAGCACTTCTTCTTGATGATGTTGCCCAGGATTATCTCTGCTCTGCAAAGAAATACACAAGGAAATGATGAGATTATATCTGCCGCTGCTATTTCTGAGAGCGTAAACGAGCGTGAATGTTATCTGCCACACATCAACAGCATGAATACCTGATTAACAATCACTAGATAAGGAAGATAAAGGATAAACGTCCTTTTCAGCGTACGCCTGAATCTCAGTCACCTTGAAATTAATATTCGTGCCCATACAGCTGCAGCGTGTCCCGCATTATTAACCGCAACAATGTCCTGCACTATGAAGTTAGATTGAGCTGTGAACATAATGGGGAGCCTCCAGTGATGAATAGGATTATGTAAATCACTTCAGAGTCATGGCTATCTTCTTCATTTTCGGTTTTCTGGTCTTAATAATTCCTGGTCTAGGGCTAAACCTTGTTAACACCTGGGGGAGAAACCTGACAAGAGCAGAAAACTGCTGTGAGATGTGGACGGAGGTGAGATAGATAACACATGGGTGGCATCACTCACTTCCCACCAGAGTAGACCTCGGCCGTGTCGAACAGGTTGACCCCGCTCTCGTAGGCGATGGTCATCAGCTGCTCTGCAACCTGACAAAGACAAAAAAAAAAAAAACGCTCATGTTTCTACTCATGAATTTCAGGGTGTCTTAATAATCAAATGTGAAATGGCCCAAATTATACTTCAAAAACCAAAGAGCAGGAAAATCCCTGAAGAAGCTCAAGGAGTGTGAATACATCACCAGGAAAACTGAACGGGCTGCTTGGTGATTAAAGTTGTTTACTGCTTAGCATCGTTCACAGACAAATTTGACCTATTTTTTGCGTCCTGCACTTTTTAGTTGTGTTGCCTTTGTTTTGGTGTTTCTGTTTGTGTGTGTGTCTGCCACTTAGTCCCAGTGGTCATCAGACAGTGATGAGCTGTCCCCAATGCCTTGCCCCCCTCCCTTCAAGGCCAGATCAAGGGACTGGCGGAGGTCTTACGCTTAATAACTTGTGACAGAGAGGAATACGACCTGACTGCTTGGCCTTGGCGGAACCAACAAGGACCCAACAGCCTGCTGATGCTGGAACTATCACTAGTCCACCGTTTTACATCCAATTACACTAAAGGTCCTGTACAGCTGCCCACTAGTCGTATTTGCAGGGTCTAACGGAAACGTGTGGTAGCAGTAGAAACGACGTACAGGATCTCACCTCATCAGATATCTGGCCTCCAAACGTTACCCATGTGCCTGTTGAAAGAAAGCTCAAAGTCAGACTTTACCAAGAAACACATCTCACACAAGACCTTTCGCACGTAAAACACTCACAGGCAATTTAAGTTACGAATTAATTAATATGTTGACATTTTGTCACAGACATATGACAAAATGCCCCCTGTCCTAAAGGCACCGCAGCTAAATGTCAGGGTTGAGCTGGGACAGACTGGCTGCCATATCACGTTCCCATCTACTATGTGTACAATTTTTATGTAGACAAGCAGCGGACCAGCGACAGATGTAATGATGAGCACATGTCATTTGGTCCTTTGTAGACAACTGATTCTCCACATCAAACATTCATTACGCAGAATAAAGTAACTTACCACATATACAGGATCTATATACTGTATACTGTTGTTCTGTGTACATGTACAGGAGTGTATTGCCTTCCTTCCAAAATCTTTCCAGCCTCAACATCCCGACACATGTTACGTGTTGTCATGGTAATAAATATACTAGTCAATGTGAAGCTAATTACATAGACTCATACTTTCTCAGTATTTTAAAAACATCTCTTCATGTAGTGTACATGTAGATACATGAAGCAGCTTCATGATCTCACATTGTATCCTGCACTTCCAACCCCCTCAGTCTCTCTTTCTTTTCTCAGTGGAAAGACAGACACCACCTGTCGTCTGTCGAAAACTAAAAAAGGCTGGATAAATAATTGTGGTTTTGAGGCTATCAATAAACACCCAAGTATCACATGTAGTCCTGGGTCATGTGAGGTCGTCTTACACTATGTGCACCATGGAAGTATTAACAGGGCTGGATGCATGGCCCCCTCTCTGACCTCCAGGTATATTTTCAGACTTGTGGTACTGCAACCAAAAATCCACCCGTGGATGTAAAGCTTGGAAAAGTAACATGGAAGTAAATCCAGAAGCCAGGAACGTTTTTTTGGCAGTTTCTAGTCAAGCGAATCGGCGCCATTTTGGGTCCGGTGTCCATATCGCACAATAAATAAGTTATGTGCAGACGAGCGAATGCATTAAAGCACAGACTGGGATGACGTCCTGAACTAAACAGTTCCAGGCTCTGTTCCTTCCCCTGTTTAGGCTGAACACAGTTTTTGTTATAACTTTTAGACGCTCTCCTCCAAACCTTCTGTTGCTTGATGCTGTCACTTTATCTTATTGTCATGTTCCATTAATAATAAATAACACGTAAGCGATTGTTAAATCTGGAGCCAGCAGTGGCAGCAGACTTGTGTAGGCTCAGGGTGATTTTCTAAAATAATGGTTTGTCTGAAATAATATCTGCGACGCTGGTTTTAAAGAAATAACTCGACATTTTGGGATATTTACGAAAAACCAACTGCTGTAAGTCGAAGGATGCCCCCCCGTTTCACTAGTCCTCCCTGCTGATCCATTTACAATGACTTAATTCAAATCATAATTGCCTAATTCATTCACACATTCTCTATCATTAGATGTGCTTTGGTATCTGTTATGGGTCGGTATCATTGTGTGTCTTCAGAGCCTCGGCACCGAGCGCACGCACCCATGTACATACAGTATAGATGTTGGCAGCGAAAGACATTGGAGAATTACTAAATGAATCAGTGCTATCGAAATGAATGAGTGTGTTTACCCTCTGGTGTGCATTGAATATGTGTGATAATTGAGCAACTTGTTTGCTGGAACCAGTGCTAGTCATTAAATATTAAAACATAATAACACTAAAAATATTTACACTCTGCAAATAGCGTTATGCTGTCTCTGGGCCTTTCCATGCGTTTAAAACATGTATGAGACTTGAATGAGGTGAAATGATAGCTCTAGAGTCGCTCTACACACACAGATGAGTTGAGTTTGCACTTGGTTGCTTATGAAATCACGAGACATTCGCCTTTAACTCTAATTAAACACACTCACCAAGCCCCAGACAGGAGACACGCAACCCAGATTTCCCCAGGTTCCTACGGGAAAAAAAAGCACGGTTAAGCAGTTTAGACATCATATGTCAGCAGGCAGATGTGATTGCAGTTATCGGCCTAGTCAAAAATGTTATTCTCACACCATAAGTGAGGCTGAAATGGAATAACACATCGCAATTTGTTGGATTCTCTCTTAGTGGAGAATGACTGGGTGTGGAGATCACCTTTACCACACCTGCAATCATAAATCAGAGCTATTGATTACAGGGGGAGGGCGGCTGATTAATTCCATCTAGTTGGATCATTATTTATCTGGAATAGAGGCGCCTGAAGAGCCTAAGAGCCTCCACTGATAACCAACAAACCGTAGTTGTGTGGGAAACTGCTGTTGCCACCTTTTGTCTCTCTCTTCATTACGTAGTCATTTTTTTCTCACAGTTTGAGCCTCAGACATCCGTTACAAACGGGAAGTGCTTCAGTCCTCAGGCTTTCACTGTTTCTTCCACGGTTCTTCTACTACGTTAATGTATTTCTTTGCCTTTTCCTTTCTATTAACTGTGCACAGGGTATATGTTAGGAGCATGTGTCCTCAAAAGCAGTTCATTTACATCCAACTGATCAGTACTTTCAACTCTCATTAACACAGTGGAAGACAAACGAAGAAATCAGAGTTCTTGCCACCCTCGACTCAGAGTCTCTACACTTCGCATCTCGCGTTGCAATCTGTGCCACATTAAGTCCAGCTGAGAGGGGAGCTCATGTGGCGCAAACCTTTAATGACTTAAAACCTTCAAGAGACGCGAGACGGCTTTGCTTCCAGTCGCCACAGCAAACGACTGGAAACGCGTGAAAATTGAAACATTTGTTTGACTAAACCAGCAAGGCCACATGCACACACACGCTGCACAGTACATCTCGAGAGGACCCGGTGCCCAGCTATATATTTTCTACCACAGAAACAACCACCGGTCATAGTCTCGGTTTGCAGGCATTTACTCATTACAACAAATGAGGCTGTAAAAAAACGCCAGCAGTCGCTTTCTCGTGCCTGAGAACTAATGGCCTTCGCCCATCGAGATGTAGGCGGCCTGAGCTGTCTAACGTGCCCTTAGCCAATTCAATTAGGTGTCCAACACAGGGAAGCATCAGTCAGCAGAGTCGGTAGCTAAGATAAAGCAACATAAAGGATCAAAACGAAGTGTTAACACACAGAGAGACTCACAAATGCAGACTGGTCAATCACATGAAGGTGCTGATGACACGACCATTACACAAACAATTATTATCAGACTTGCAGTGTATC
Source organism: Macropodus opercularis (assembly GCA_030770545.1). Lineage (NCBI taxonomy): Eukaryota > Metazoa > Chordata > Actinopteri > Anabantiformes > Osphronemidae > Macropodus > Macropodus opercularis. The sequence goes on from CM061105.1 coordinate 8,471,122, forward strand.
TCACGTTTATTTCATCAGTAAGATTTGCATGTTCATATATTGGCTCAATAATATAGTATATAATAATATCGACACAATACACAAGCTTGCAGGTGAATAGTATTTCCAAAATAAGATGTTGCCATTCTTAGAAAATGCCAACTTTGTCTTTTGGAATTATTCATAAGCTAAGTCTGTATTGTTGTGTTGCTTTAAATGCAGATTTAATGATCAACAAAGCTGAGCCAAAAAAAAGTCACTTGTGGATTCGTGTCCCCAGATTTTTCTGGGGAATCAGAAAGCAGTTGCATCAGCCGTACCTGATCATTAAGCGATCATTAATAGATCTGTCCAGGCCGAGGCCGTGGGTGTCACAATAAGCAGGGGTTTGAAAAGAGAAAGATAAACAACAGAGCTTCCAGAATACACACAAACAAGTGCTGTTTCAATGCTGTTGCATTTGGTAAAGAAAAGAACAATTTGTCTATATAAACGTGCACGTAAACATCTTTGCAGGCTAATGTGGCTCAGTCCCTCATGCTTGGATGGTGCCCAAAAGAAGCCTTGAAGTAAGATGACAAATGAGTCATTTGAAGACGCCCCCTCACACAAACCTGTCACCACTTATGAACATCCTGCAAGCAGCTACTGTATGTGGACCACTCTATTCATAGTGGATCGCCTGTTGAAACAAAAATATCAAATGAACATCTGGCTCATATTGTGCTTAACTCTTAGGAGGAACGACCTCTCATTGTGGGAGGTTGGCTTTTATCCTGGAAAACATTTGCATGACTCCTAACACACACACACACACAACTTGGCATTTCTCTATTTCTTGCTGCTGGAATGTTCAAATCAATATTCGTCAGATAACACTTTTGTCCTCACTCACTAGGGATTAAAGTAGACTATGCAAACCCACACAAACCAGCCTTCATGGGCGGTGGGATTAGACACCCACTTCCTTGGTTCCCACCGTTCTTCTCATTGCAACCATAATGATGTTACCAAAATAATTCAGTGCAGGGGAGAAAGGCGGGTCACAGTCTAAATATATCAAAGCCAGGGCCTGTGTGGGTGGGAAGAAAGTAGGGAAGTAAAGCACTTTGAGAAAAAATGGGCAGATTAAGTATGAAGGAAAAGCTACAGCTGTGTGGCTGGCGAAAGATGCTGATGATGCCAAAGGACGTATGAAAAGAGAGGCACACGGAGGACAGTGACAGACAACAACAGCAGACACGGTTGCAAGTCCAACCCCCAAGTTTAAGCAGTTCAAACACCCTCCACAGATAAGACAGTCTGTATAAATAGGACATGACAGGCAGCTCCCTACAGGCCTCGTGCTCATGGTTTCTATGCGAATATGTGTGTTTGTGTAATAAAAAGTCTGGTTATTGCTACAAGGCCGAAGCGCATGTTGCTCCGGGTGTTTTTCATTTTCTGCACAGATCCACACAAACGCTCGTTTTCCGTGTGCACTATGTCACATTTTACAGCTACAGAGACCGACTGCACGTCTCTTTAGCCGAACTCGAATTTAAACATCGGATGAGAAAACTCAAGTGAGTGATGGGGAGAGAATCTCTATCATAGAATAACTGTGTTTTAGGCAGGAGACACATGATTGAAGCCAGTGGCCTGTGGGTTGATCCTGTATTGAAAAACGTGGGCAGATCTGAAGTGGTTGATGCAACGCGTTGTGGATTTCAGAGAGAGCGCAGCCAAAAAAAAAAATCATGTCATGATAACCAGAAAGTCTTCATACTGTGATGATGGAAAGTATGTCACACAACACTGTAAGGTATCGTTTTAGGTAAGATGAAAAAGTCGAAACTGTTATTTTTTAAGTAAGCATCTAAAAATAAATTAAAAATAATTACTTCAATTGCTTCCTAGTATTTCTGCAATATAATTTAATTTGCAATGAGTTTTTTCCACTCCCACACACGTACAGACGTGTTTTCTGTTTGTTCTGTTTGCTTCCAATTATCTTTTTGTTTGCGCTTGGTTTACAGAGGCTACTTTAGTAGAGAAAGTCAAAATTGCATTTGCACGCCAGCAGTATTACAAAGCCATTACAGAAACCCGTTAAAGTCGTGACCTTTAATTGAAATGCAAAGACCATAGCGTTCAGCTGTGAGACGAGGCTCTTGTAATTCCCAGGGGTAAGACCGGCCTCTGGGCGAAGAGTGAGGCTCCATGATGCATTTTGGCTCATATTTTAGATGTACACATCACAGTTCAGTTTTTTGATGACACATAAAAATTTTGGAGCATAAAACGCACTGAAGACCTCTGACATATGATGAAAAATGGGGCCAAAGCCGCAACTCGTAGAGCTGGATCCGCCAAACCCCTCGTCTGAGTGAACGCAGCGCGATGTGCTCGCTAAGTGCAGACATGCATAACATCACACAAACGCGCACGCATGCCTGCACACAAACGCACCTGTGCACAGTACGTCCACACAGTCAGTTCACCGCAAACGGCCGACGTCAACACAGAGAGGCCAACAGTCAGAAGACGTACTGGCGATTCGACAAGCGCCACAGCAAGAGAATCTCCAACCTCCAGCCTTTGTGGCCGAGCAGAGACCAAGAGGTTGCAGCAGTTTTCTCTCTGGCTTTTAGAAAAGCTGCAGGCTTCTATATAATTGCACTGGAAGTACAAGCGTCACTACACCTGCTCACTTAATACACTGTAGTGCGTAGACTTCCTTCCCAATATATCAAAAGAATGTGTTTTTTTAATATATGCCAGACTGTTAAAATGAAAGTGCTGTTGGGCAAAGAAAATTTAAAAAATTGAGAACAAGAAAAAACACGAAAGCAGTTTAATTCATTATAGCAATGACACAACATAAGTCACTGATACTTTCAGCGTCAGGCTTATGCGGCTGAGCAGAAGAAACTCGCTGGCATTAAAGATGTCGCCCAAATTACAGCGTTCACCAAAAACGCACATCAACAGCACTTTTGCTTAGCAGTTGGTCGACTTTTAATTAGAAACCCTCCTATTACATGCTTGCTTTATACGTAAGCCTACTACTGATGTATACACAGCAGAGGCGGCCTCGCTCTCTGCCGGACTCTGATAAGCCTGCATCCGAAGGAACCAACAGACGGGATTTTTGCATGCCCATCTGCAGCGCAGCTCTGAACCAACCACGCGGAATCTTCCCAGAACCTCCTGGACTGTCAAAAGACCTTCTGCTGCCTAATTACCATCATGAACTCCAATCCAGGCGACTAGAGGCTCCTTAGCAAAAAGCCGAAACACCGTCACAGTACTATGCTGTTGGCCTGTATTTAGTGGTTGTGGGTTATAAGAGGGTAAATGTTGGGCTGGAGCAACTATATGCATATTGCTTTTATCTGCTAAACTGCTTCGGATGATTGTATTGTATTATTTCACTCTACATCCTCTGCTTCAGCCTGATTCAGATGTTCCCCATGCTGAGCTGCAGTGCCACACACATCCACGCACGCATTCATGTATGGAATGCAATGTGCCAACGCTCGCACCCAGAAGGGTTCGCTTGTTAGAAAGAGTGCTTCATTTGCTATCACATAAAGGAAACTTTAACGGTTTTGTCCAGCACAGATCACTTCAAGAGGAAAAGATTCGTTGTCACTTGGCGTCCAAAACTGTTCAAGTTTCCACTCTAGCCGGGCAGCTTTGAGTCAGAGATGGGGGATGGGAGCAAGACAAGCAGGGGCACAGAGGGATGTGGCGGAAATGTTTTCTTCTCTGTTGGGAATTTGTTCCCAAATCATTTATTAAGTGTTTACAAGAATGAGGAAATCCCTGTGCTCCACACTTTGCAGCAACACAGCAGCGGATGTTTCCTCCACAAGGAGAGTGGGATCAACAGTTTCCCTTCGCCTGCTTTTGGAAATGAGTCGAAACAAGCGGTGGAATTTCCCAACTCATTTTCTCATTGATTGGGAAAACCTTTTGTGAAAGCTGAAGCAGTTTAGCACAATGAAGCCATCATGCTTGTTTGATGCTGGGAGCAGATTGTAGTTGGCCATTTCAATGTTGTTATGGAAACGAGATGAGACTGTGTGACAAGCACATACTTATCACATTTAACTGCTCCGCATCCAATCTGCCCGGATTCGGTTAATTGCCTGCGTTCTGTGAATTGACCCGAATGGCCCAGTTCTCTTCTTGCCTAATTCTTCCCGTTTCCCTTCTCATTCATTTGTATCTCTTCTCCTTAACTACGCCCCCTTCCCATCAGTTCCTCTTTCTCCCTCCGGGCTCTGGATCCGGACAGCGAACCTGCAAGCGATGACGTCACCCTCTCCAGTGAGTTAACAGTGTAAGGTGAACGCTCGTATTTTGCTCCTGTGGTCTGGGTTAAGAGCCCACTTGCGGAGATAAGAGAGCTTTGTTTACTTGGCCCAGCCTTGGTCCAACTCCCACACACACACACACGGAAAGCTTTCCAGAACGCACTGCACGGTCACGGTCGGAGTCTTGAGCTACCGAATGAGACACCTAGAGATCAGCATGATGCAGTAGGCGCTGCTTCACCTTAATAGAACAGTGGTCATAAAGTTACACATCTCATCTTTTCTACACATGGATTTACTTTTGTGCAGTACTACTGAGCTCATGACGTGATGGAATAATGTGGCCATGATGACGACTCTGTGAAGAATCAGTCCAACCGTCGCCGGACTTACTGTGAAAGAAGCTTCTAATAAAACATTTGAACTACCTCACATCCTGCTTCTCCTCAGACTTGATTCCTTTGGATAAATAACAGTATATTAAGTCGCCTGTAATTTTATATCTTGGAAAGCAAGCTACAAACACACCATCCCACTCATCACCTGTCACTGCTCATACGTCTCATTGTCTCCATCCTTCTAAATCAGCCTCTGAAGTTCTTCTACCGTTTCCTCATTCACTGTTTTGTTGTTCATATTCATTTTGGCAGGGTCTGACATGCACCTGACGGAGGAGAGAGAATCTAAACACACTTCGCCTCATGGCGTCAGTCTACATACCGGTACTTCATGCCAGTGAGCTTAGCGGTGGACTCCTTGAGGTTGTGGTGGTAGCGGTGGGTGAAGGAGCCCAGGCTGCGAGCTATCAGGGCCACGGTGCGGAAGCGGGCGCGGGCCTGGCTGGTTGTGTTAGGGCTCGTGGCGTTCTGCTTGCTGTGCTCGCCGTTACGTGGGGCCTTCAGCCCGTGGTCTGTACACGCAAAGGACACCTGCATGGCTGCTGGCAAAGGCCACTAGAGCTGGTCCAGGACAAAAGAGGATTTTGCTTCAGTTTTTTCAGTCCCTGGAACTGAGATTTTGTTTTCGTTGTTAGGTGGAGGTAACAGGTCCAGGCCAGTTCTGCCTGGAGTCGTTGAATGTCATATGGAAAACGCAGGCAGGGATAAAGGGAGCATCAGACAGTCGAGTGTCTTTCTGCTGAAGAATCTCAAGCTGATGTTACGTAAAGACCAAACATAGCAGCACGGTCCAGGTCAGAGTGTGAGGAGTTGAGACGAAGGTCCCGAGCTGCGATGACTCCACCTGAAAACATGAGAAAGGGTGGAGATGGAGGGAGAAGGATGAGGAGAACAGGTACTGCATGAGTAGCTTAAAGCGCTGCCCACTGAGATGCAGCAATGCACAGAGGACTAGGGTGAAGGGTAGGTGTGACTAAAACAGGGAACCGAAAAGAAGTCTGACACGTGGAAGTCCTTTGTTACAAGGTCTTCTCTGTGCTGTTTCCTCCAGTTGAATGCTTCTCAAGGCTGCTTCAGAGCGGTAACATGACGAACGAGAGCTACTCTGCCCTAGTTCCACTTGACTTTCTATCTCATCTCTCGTTCTGTCCTAAATATTTTTCACTTTTGCACCTTAGGTTCTGTCTCTGACTTATTCCTGATGAGTCTCTTGCTAATGCGTAAATTAATCAGGTTCTCTTTAGGGCGCCTAGAAGTTACAGGCGTCTGGGGAGTCTTTCTCGCCCTCAAACCACGGCTAAGCCTTTTAGTCAAGCACCTGGAGTGAGAGAGTAACACAACCAAACCACTGTTGACACTGTATAAACACCACATACACACATAATCACAGGCACCTTCTCACTGCTGTCACACGTCTTAAAAATAAGGTCATGCTTTCACAGCAAAGCGTGCAAATAGATACTGTACACTCACAAATCTCCTGTGTCAAACAGCTGCATCTGAAGTCACAGACAGTTTTACCGATGCTGATAAGTGTCCTTGCACAGAGCAAGCTGTCAGCAGTGTCTGGGAGACAAGGACGGAGCCCCGGTGTGATCCCTGACGGACGGCTGTATGTCCTCATGGAAGTTTTAGCAGAATCAGGTGGTGCTACAAAGCAAGCAGATGTCCCGCAAGGATCCGCATCCAGAAGGAGACAGCAGCCTCGTCCTGTTCCCAAAGTCCTTCAAGCAACTAACCCAGCTTTCACCGTCCCTGGCTTTGCGGCAAGAAAGCTCTGTGCGATAAGGAGACCTTGGAACGGACAAGCAAAGAGGAGGAGGAGAACGGAGGATGCATGGCACCTCACTTCAGGGAGAAGAGGACAGATGCAGTGAGGAGGCGAGGAGCAGCCGCGTGCTGAGTGTAGAGAGAGCGAGCCGGGCACCGAGTGAGGAGAGAGAGACCGTGTGTACAGGCTGCTGGCTCTGACTGACTGCCTCCAAGAACTGCAGTGTTTTTCGCTATGGCGCCACACACTCAGAGCAAGAGAGAGAGAGGAGAGAGAGAAACGTTGGGGGTATATTCTGAATGGAAATACAATGAGCCCAAATGACACTTATATGTTTACTATTTACACCTCAGGCAGGGTGTTATGGTGCCATATTGGTGATTGAAGTATGAGGCACTGTAACTGCTACCACAGTGCCAACCTATGACATGGATGTTTACAGGGATCTCTGTTGTGCACTTTGACAAACTGAAGACTGCATTTTAGAAAAAAACAATAAACCCAGACACCTACTCTGACGCTGACGTCTCGTAACAGATTTTAAATACAAACCAGCTGAAGTGGCACTGTGAAACAAAGCATGCGCTATTTTCCAGGCAGTGCAGCGTCGTACGTTCCTCCCCCACTGAGCAGTAATGTGACAACGCAGGGTTTCACAGTTCGTTGAACATCCATGCATCTCGAGGCCAAGAAAGTTTTATTTATATCCTCACAATTATCTGACAACCGAATCTCGGGTTCGGTGTGGCCTCATCGCTGTGGAAACTGAAGTTGGCTTCTGGTTCATGAGAAGCATCTCAGAGGTGATGCAGGTCAGGGCTGCTATTTATGTGCTACTTTACTTTTTACTTAACTCGAGTCCAACGTCTGGATTAAAGTGCTGAAAGACGCATTTGTACAACCTGACAATGAAGGAATGCTGAGATATCCCAGCATTCCTTGCTGGATTCAATTCCAACTTCCTGAATTCCTGTCCTGTTTGGCTTGATCCTGTTGTTCTTAATGAGAGGTACGTGTCACTGAGATGTGGGACAAAGCAAATTGCAAATATCCCTCTAATGTCACCAACACCCTGAGGCCTTCAACTTCCTCCCTGTCGATCCCATTTAAAAGTGTGTCAGTCACAAGAGTCAACTAGAACAATTTTCCGCTGCAATCCCCGACAGGCGGTAATGCTGCTACCCTGAGGCGAACCACTCTGCCAGCACTGCTCCGCTAAAAGCCCATTACAGAGTTTTGAAGCTGTATTTCTTAGCCATGAGCCTCCGTACGGACGGTTTGCACATGTTGAAATCGATGCGCGACCATGACGCGGCACTGAAGCGACTGTCTGAGTCGCTTTGTTGTAACCTAACCCTCGGTTGGCCACAGTTTGGAACATCTGCCGGCGCCGCTTATTCGCTCTGCCTCTTCAGAAACGAACTTATTTCCCTGGGGAAGTGATTTTCCCTCTTTCCTAAGAGGTAACATTGCATTTAAACGCAGCCCTCGGTAACATTAGATTCCATGTGGCATAATTACAAGCCTGTAAACAGCCTGGTGCTTGACTAAAATATATTTGTTTCACTTTGTTGTATCATGCTCAAAAAGCTATTCAGTTCCTTTTTAATCAGTGCTAAGCTCCAGAGAAGAAGAAAATGTGAGATAATGAGGAGGGAAACCTTTCCACTGCTGTCTGTGACGTCACTGCTGCTGCAGTCCAACTCTCTGCTCCGTGACACTGGGTATTATCCCTTTGTGCTCACGACTTGTGTGTGTTATCTCGTTCCTCTCGCCCTCTCTGCTCCCATCTCTCCACTATAAATCTCCCGCTCCCCTGTAATGGAAATTTTACTATATGGGTATTTTCACTTGTGACAGAACTCTGATTCATATTACTTGATATATTCTCATATGTATCTGTACTAAGCAAAGTAATCCTAGAATGAGTTATATACTTGCTTACAGAAATATCTTAGAACAATGAGCCTTCTCTTTCCCATGGGAAAGGGAGCTAGGGAGATACTGTTTAGTTATAATTGTTTTACACCATGGACCATGGCCATGAGAGCATGGCAGAAGAACTTTGATTTACTTTGTTTCTGTTACACTTTCCACCTGGCGCAAGGCAGTGACTGACCCTGAGTTGTGGGCTGATAAGTCTCTTGTGGACTGTTTTTGTTTGAGACTGAGCTAATGAGAAGATACATCTTTACTCCCTCGCAACGAAGGAGGTATTTAGGTAGGCACGGAGGTAGATGACTTCAGAACTACACTCAGGCAGGACAGTTTTGCACTGACTCTGTGTACTTCTCTTCTTGCAAGAATTAAACACAACAGAAAGACAACTTTGATTGGTTTTTGATTCATTCACCAGGTTCCTAACAGGTTTTTGCCTCCACATCCCCCTGTGCTGCAGATTAGCCCGGCAGCGCAAATCATTGTGATGCACTTCGCGTATAACGCCACAGAGGAGGAATTGGTTTTTTAATCTGTCCTAATAGGACGGTGCTGGCTTTGTGTAGACAGAATGGTAACGGTTAATAAGCGCTACAAATTTCACTCAGGGCCAGAAAAACATGGAGCATGAAAAACCGAAGAAGAGGCTTAACTCTCAGTTTGACAGAAAAGACTCATGGCGAGGTTGCAAATTAAAATGTTGGATCATTGTTATCGTTGTCATTAAAAAACTTCAGTCCTTCCTCCTCCTCATCGTCATTGTCATGGAGCAGCGCATTTGACACTGATGAATGCTGACATCTTTATTGTGGCAGCGCTTACAGATGCCTAGTGACCTTACGGTTCTGCCCAGCAGACATGTGGCTCTGTGGCAGGGATAAATAGAAGGGTAGAGGAAAGCGGGTGCAGAGGTATTTATTTAGATAAATGTCTCACAACCTTTTACTGACCACATTTATCTCATCCCAAATCATTGTCTAGATCATTAAGCATTAATCACACACTTGTTTTCAGTTTCGTGTGGTAGAGAAGCGTGTTTAACCTTTTGGAAAGCACACTTGTGTGTTTTCTTGCTGGCTTGTCTGTCTACCACCAGCAGAAAATCTAAGAGTCAAACACAGGACAGGGTGAGAAGAATCTGTTACATGATCCCCACCAGCAGATCGACCTCTGGAGTTACCCATCTGATATGTTTAGATCAACATGAACCAATGACCTCTTTGAAAAACACACACACACACAGTAGCAGCTGCTACATTTCAGAACAACACAGCTGTTCTAAACAACATCCTTTTATTTAATGAGGCGTAATCATCATTGCTGCCTATCGTTTGTTCTCTTTCTGCTGCTCTATGCCAATTCTCCAGCCTTTTCTTCATTACTTATTCAAATCCTAAGCCTCTCCTCGGTAATGAAACCTGCCGGAGCTACTGAAGACACTGTAGTGTGTCTGATGGTGGCCCCATGTGCCCTAAACATCAAGTCTCTGCAAAACTCTTGGAGGGGAATTAGTGCTGGGTCTCGCTGTGATAAGACAGACTCTTCCTTATCAGGAGATGAAAGCATTAGGTTTTTAACAGGACCATGACGAGCAGAGTGAGAAATCTAATCCTTACTTCCAGGCGTTTATAAATGTACGTCACCTTTTCAAACATTCTTCCATATCCTACCTGTAGACCATGCTGGCACAGGGCTGGCCACATGCCTGAAATAAATAGCCGTGCACAAGAAGGAGCTCGTCGAGACTCGGTTGCTCTTGGGGTCTGCTTGCCTCAAAGCCTCCTGAAACGGAGCTGCTGGGGCTGGAGAGGTACACTCTGCTCCCTGCCCCCTGCCTCTGCTGGATGGAACTGGAGCGGCGGTCCAGCCTGGGCCCTCCTCTCTGCCTGGGCACAGAGATCTCACTGCAGGCCGCCTTCAGATACATGTTTGGCTCGACCTCGCCTTCCACTGGCCGGTGGCTCCCTCACTTTCAATATATTTAGACACTGTGGCCTGTGACCTCACCATGTAAGTGCAATGTAATGCTGGTCATGCAGGGCCACAGAGAATATGTGTGATGCACTAGGTGTTTATGCTCTGGGCCAGCGGAGCGTTCCGCCGATCAAGCAGCACATTGTGCATAAACACAGCCAGGACAGACGCACACCAAGAAGTTAACACGCTAACAGTTACCAGCGTAGATAACAGAGCAGGGGGGAGAAGCTCTCTGTGTGCCATACCTGCGGTGTCAACTTTATTCTTAGATGGCTGACAATTAGAAGACAAAGGCAGCTTTAGCTTCGGCTCCTAGTGGCTCCAGTGAGAGAAGTCTGCTCATGTGTTCGACAGCCCGAACAAAGCCAGAGGTTTATTTCTGTCGACTTGTCTGAAATATCTGCTTACCTCTGTAGCCGGAGCAGCCGATCTAAGCTGCAGCTGTGTGATCCACCTAATCTGCTGTGGGAACGCTACCTTGGAGCAAGTGGTTAAGCAACGGGGGGAGAAATAAAGCACGGGGGTAGATAGATATTTGTCCATATAGAAATGAGTTATGCGACAAAAGTAAAACATGCAGTAAATTTCCGTGAAGGCTAAAACGTGCAGCTCTACATCAGGATGGAACCGATGGAACGATACGGTAAACGCTGACCCCCAGTCAGCCGTCACACCCTGGACACGCCAGTCCACCACAGGGCCAACAGCCATTCACACTCACCAGTGTCACTTCGACTTCCACAGACCCCAGCACGTTCTCTGTCAGTTAGTTGCACGTGTCTGCCATCTTGTGGATACACACAGAATCCTTTCGTTTCATTGGATTTTCAATTTGCACGTACGCGTTTCCGTACACCAACCACGATCTGAGGCCAGTTCTAGTGGCAGCCTGCCTTCAGCTGCAGATGTTATAGTCGCATTTATGTCCCCACAACATAAACAACACACTCACACGTACACGTCCGCACCAACTAACAGGTACATTTATCACTTTTTTGCAGGACTGATTGTACCGAAAATGGAGATAAGATGTTAGATGAATGTGGGGGAGCTGAGAGCACCTCTGTGTGTCTGTGTGTCCTCCCACCACTGTAGGAGGCAGACACACAGCATTGAGTCTATTTCAGTCCCTGGATATGTGAAGTCTTTTCACCATTTCCTCCAAGACCAGAGTGACTCATCTGCTCTCGTACGCAATCAGAAACCTGCAAGGAGCAAAGTAACATAGCGAGAAAACCCTCAAAGCAGCATCAAACCGTGGTCAGTACTTCAGTCACAATCTCTTATCAGCAGTTTAGCTCATTCTCAGTCTTTATTACTTTACTTACTTTACTTTATTCACTTTTTCAAACAAAAGTTTGAAGTGGGAATTGAATCATGCATTAAACCATTAATTCACAGTCTAATTTGGGGAATTGTAGTAATAAAACAATAAGGAACCTTTAGCTACTTGTCAGTGATAATCTGTTTCTGATAACGCGGCAATTCAGAAAAAAACCCACCTTCTAATCAAGTCAAGGGCATTTCCTTCTTCGTGTGGTATAAATACACAAACAGCTGAGGTAGACAGAAGCATTTAAAAGATGAAGACCTCAGTGGCTGTTTTGAGCTTCTCATTCTTCTGTGTGTGTGTGGCTGAGGTCAGCACTACAGTGAGTCAGACCAAAGAGGCAGCTTGCCCTGCGGCCTGCCACACAACGAAGAGTCAGCAAGGCAACGTCCTGCCCAACGGCGTCCTAGAAGAACTGGAGGCCAGACTGGCAACTGCTGAGAAACAGTTAGAGGATCTGAGGAACGCAATCCAAGGTAAAAAACTAATATCTGACCTGTAGTTTCTCAGTTGTGTCTTTGTGTGGGTCTCTTCTTCTTCATTGGTTGTTTTTCCATTGGAGGTTCACACGTTGCATTCGGAGCAGCTCTTGGAGATGTTGGATATGTTGGACCCATTCCTGCTGAGATCACACTGATCTACAAGAATGTCTACGCAAACACGGGCGCATATGACCCCGAAACAGGTAAACTAAGCCGTGAAATGTGTAACAGACACACTAATGGGTTCACATTTCTCAGCGTACGAATGCTGGAGAGCAAAATAAGATAAAATAAGAAAAGAAAATCTGTGTGTTGATCATCCTCAGGGATTTTCACTGCTCCGGTCAGCGGATTTTATTACTTCACCATCACTGGTCATACTCTGTCATCTAACCCGATGGGTCTGCGACTGATGAAGAATGCGAGGCAGATGGCCACGGTGCGCAGTCCTGCAGCTGGAGAGCACTACGAGACTTTAACCAATAGCATGATTCTACAGCTCTACAGATTTGACCAGGTGCGTGTGAGACTCCAGGGAATGACTTGGATTTTTGATGATCATAACAGTCTCAGCACCTTCACTGGTCATTTGTTGTTCCCTCTGTAGGCGAAATAACGTTCAGATCAAAAATAAAGGCTCTAAACAAGCCTTTGAAGCATCTAGGGGTGTAACTGATGACAATAAACTTCACCCATAACACTTAATACATTGTTGCCGCTGGTGGTCGTGTTGATAAGTGTCGTGATGACAGTCAGAAATAAATTTTTGATCTTAACAGCAGCTTTGTCTTTCATATACAGCTGGTCTTTATAGCAGCAAAATGAAATTACCCACAGTCCGATGTAACAGTGGAGGGAATCGTATGTCTCTTAAGCGTAGAGTGGTATCCGTGCGCCCACTCTCCCACTGCTAACGCCTCCCCTGATGTCACGTTTCCACCTCCACGCTTCGCGGAGGCCAGCTGACCTGAATGCACTGTTATTAAAGATAACAACACGTAGATAATGCCTGATATGTTCCTTTATATATTAATCAGGTCTGTGATTAGGAAGTAGGCTTTGAATCATAAGATGAATCACTGAGATGTGTGTTATTGCTTAAGCATTTTACTTGTGGCTGTCTGCCCTCTTTGGACTGATGACCTGTGATTGAATCAAATAATATAATGCCCGTATACATGTCATCAGTTCGAGCCTGTGATTTTAAAAGCACACGAGCTCTTAAGTAAATCTCACCTCGCACTGTAGCTAACTAGTCTCTCCTGGCAGTTTTGTCTTGTCGCCCTCTTGTGGACAGACACAATACAGCACCTAATTCCTGTTTAAAACTCAAATCAAACCATTTCAAACTAGAAGAGCAAAGTCTAAAGCCTGTATTAAACCTCATTTGTGAGCTATATACAGTGTCTAACAAAGAGGGAACACGCACTAGTTCAGAAATGGTCCTGATGCTGGAAATGGAAGCCGGTGGTCCCAGAGACACACCTACCAACTGAGCATCACTCATTCAGGCCTGTAAATGGAAATGTTGGCTGAATGTGGGGGAGCTGTGCGCACCTCTGTGTGTCTGCTGCGTCCTCCTACTCGGTGTGCAGTGTGGGAGGCAGACGCACAGCATTTAGTCTATTTCAGTCCCTGGATATGAGGCCTTTTCTTCACCATTCCCTCCAAGAACAGAGTGACTCACACACACTTGTCCACAATCAGACTCCTGCAGGCAACATGGCAACACTACGAGTAGATTTAGCTCCTCAAAGTGAAATAACACTGTGTCCAATCAAGTGCAAAACCTTCACTGTGCCATCTGTCGTGTTCTAGCATCATGTATTGTGCACTGTATTGCTCTAGACCTCTTCTATGCTGGGTGTCATTATTTCTTTTTGGTACCAAACCTAATTTTAGTGAGTATTACATAGAAAGCATGTACCAGGAAATAAAATCAAGAAAAGAAAGAGATGAGTATTTCCAAGAAAGCAGGTTACAAACGTCCACAGGGTGAGATAAGAGATTAGTTCTGTTAATGATTAGCGGTGAGACTCGTGGAGGGATGAGCGTTATTAAAAGCCGGTATGTTGATGAACAGCTAAGTGACATGCAGAAAGAAAGATGACAGATATGAGGCGGCAAATAAACACAGTGATGCTTTCAGCGTGAGGATGCCAGGACGCTGGCGTTCGTTACGTTGGCCGCCTGAAGCAAAGTCCGGGTTCTTCTGCTACTGTAGCTGTAGGAGGCAAAGTCCAGAATTGACCACTAAGACCAATCACACGACTTCAGAGCACAGTTACTTTTGTTCCTATAAGAACATTGGTGGACATTTGGCGAATAATAATAATATTAATAAGTAATGCAAATTAGAAAATGTGGTAATATTAGGCTTGTCATTGTTTTAATGATGCTAAAACAAAAACAAATCACATAAAACAATTAAAATGCAAACGTTGACATTTTCTTCACTTCACTTAACAACATATTTGCTAGTTTGGATTAAAATGTCAAATCTAATCAGCATAGATTGTTACAGTAGCAGTAAAGTATAGTATAGAATAGTAGTGGTGGTGGTGGTGGTGCGATACCTTCACTCCTAACTTTAACTTTAGGTGCATAGAGCACTATGAGCAGTGTCTGCACCCTCTTTGTCAGCTGGCTCATAAATAACCTTGGCAGATCATCAAACCACAGAAGTGAAACCTTTTGCCACAGTGTACTTCTTCATTTTCTGTCATAAAGTTCACTCATCAGACGATTTTCTTTCGTTCTGACATACGTGAGGTGCGGCTCAGGTCGAGGACAGAGCAGATATTCCGTCCGAGCATTACAGGACTGGGGTCACATCCTGTCACGACCACTTGACTGAGGGTGAGAAGGCAAACCAGTTGTTTCCACACGGTTAAGAGGAACTGCAAACTTTGTTTATTTCAACATCTCGTAGATCTGACATGAAGTTACCGCAGCGCAGGAAGTGCCCTATCATCCACCCTTCCTCCCCACAATACACTGAAAAAGTGAAACGCATCACTGGCCTTAGATTCACATGCAGTAAAAGGCTGATGCATGGACACTGACGCGTCATAGCAAACTTTAATGCTGCAGAGAAAAGGAAGAACAACAGGAAAGTGAGACTACTGTATGTAAACTGGCAGAGCTCCCAGATACGATCTTTAAAACCCTATGCTTCAATAACACACTTTGCAAACCGTTGGTGCTGCTGGTGTGGTGTTGCAGGATACAACCTGAAAAGACTTCACAGCAGTCGTGTAGCTACTGTTGTCCATAGGTTTAATGGTTTCACTGCGGAAACACACCCACCCAGTCTGAAACCCCGCAGATGTGGAGACAGGCTGAGATTCGTGGCCTCTTGGAATTAAAAGTAACATATGTCACCGTATGTATATATGTTGGGTTTTTCACCTTAAAAACAAAAACATCTTAAAAACATCCAGATGTGTGTATTCTATGATCATGTTTTCTATTTTGTACTCTGACAGTTACAGGCAGCGACTACATGACATTCAAAGAGGAAACAGGCACCGCGAGACTCTTTCTTGACACGGGAGCAGAGAAGTGTGAGCAAGCCCTTGAACGGATTTCGTTAATCTAGCCTTGAATCGTTGCGGTTAGACGGACATTTGAGGCAGCAGCTTATTGGCCAGTCTGAGGCGCGGCTTACCAAAAGCCAGTCTCCAGCACGTATGGCTGATTAAAAAAAAAAAAAAGCCCCTCTGTCCTCCGCTCTGCCTAGAACACATGTGGTGGGAAGAGGGGAAAGGTCCCCCCCCCCCCAGATAAACACATTTAGTGGAAACCCTACCCACTAACCAAACACCTAGAGCCACGAGGGCCCCGATCACTACCTGCATGATTGTGTCACACTGACTGGGTGTGGTGGGCAGTTTCATTTCTGTTAAATGTGTCAAATGCAACACCACATATGATCAAGAAAAGCAACCTGGTACAAGAAGAAGGTAATAGTGTATAAAAGGTGACTATAATTCATGGAGCCAAAGCGTTACCACCAATCAATTACAGCACACACAGGTACGTAAAATGCATGTTGTATTACAAGTTTTCAAACTGACAGCTGGATGGCAGATTTGTCCAAAGGGAGAATTACAGTAAGTTACAGTAAGTCAAAAATGTCACATTTTTAGAAAAGAAAAATAAAAGTCGAGCTAATACAGACAGACATGGCTTCCCATTCACTGCACCCAAATCCCAGGAGGTTAACGCTGCTGTTGTTCTTGTCGGACTAGTACCTCGAGAAACGGCCTGAATTCTGACCCTGAAACAGCAGGTCTGTTAAAAGCGGAGCGTCCAGGCGGTCGAAGGAGAACAGGCGGCAAATGTGAAGGAAAGCGTGTGCTGAGACCTGCTAAAAAGTTCTGATTGCCATCAAGACGCACTGCAGAAGGAGGAGGGCTCATCAGTTGGCACAGTCACAGGGGTTTTCTTAGGAAGGCACTTGACATGGGGTCACGGCGTTCCCCCATGCAGCCACAGCAATGCACTGGAGGGACACGGTCGGCTCAGTGCGAGCTCCGCAATAAATCCACGTTAACCGGACCAGAGACGGGGGATGGACAAAAAAAACCAAACAATATGTAGGCGTGAAACCACTCCAGCAGCTTCCAATACAGTATCGTAGTGGGCGGGTCTGCGCCTCTTGGGTCAGATTGAACCTTTCCGTGACCTGGATCGAGATTTGATTTGTGTAACCTGCGCAAGGCTTGAGCGGTGATTCATAAGTTTATCAGAGGATTTGCTTTTGTTTTTTTTTTACTACTTCCATGCCGACTTCAGTTAAAAGGCCTTAGAAGTGACTCTGCCTCGGGATTTGGCTCGATCGCCCCCCAGGCACAAACACACACAACCAGTCTCCATGACAGATGGACCCAGCCCAGAAGATGCAACGGCACAACTCAACCAATAAAAACACACAGAAATCAACCAGAACACACGTGTCTCTTAGGTTTCACAATAAGACATTCCCATTGAGGCACATTTCCAGAGAAGTGTCATATACAAAGCCATAAAAAAAATCCAAAAACATTCAAGTACTTTGTCATTGTAAACACTTTTCCAGACAATTATAGATAATCGGTTGTTGTCCTAGTCGGTTTTGTTTGTGTGCAACAATAAGACAACAGTGTAAGGAAAGATAATACGTTTGCAAACAAGCCTGCAGGACAAGTTATAAGCTCGGATTCAGCCCGGACGCACTGTTTGTGTATGTTTTAGAGCAGGACGCATGAACAGCACTGGTCGCCACCACTGGGAACAGTTGAATAGTTCATCTGTCGGACTATTTCTGCAAACAGTTCGTCGACCGATCCTTTATTTTTGGCTGAGGTTTCCATAAACGGGCAGCTCCAGTCCTGGGCCAGCGCCTTGCCTTCCCCGGAAGAAACCTCTCTCTCCCCCTCCAGGTCCACCTTGTTCCCCACCAGGATCATGGGAACCCTTTCGTACCTCTTCACCCGGATGATCTGGTCTCTCATCGGCTTGATGTCCTGGAAGCTCTGCTGGTTGACCAGGCTGTAGACCAAAATAAAGCCCTGGCCGTTCTTGATGTACAGGTCGCGCATTGAGGCGAACTGCTCGGTCCCCGCCGTGTCCAGGATCTCCAGCACCGACGGGGACGAGTCCACCTCGATCTCCTTCCTGTAGAAATCCTCTATCGTGGGGTCGTACTTCTCGATGAAGGAGCCCGTCACGAACTGGACCGTCAGCGCCGATTTACCGACTCCGCCCGAGCCCAGAACCACCACTTTGTACTCCCTCATGGCTGGTGGAGGGGGAAAGGCAGACGCCTCCTTTTTCCGCGACGAAGCCTCCTCTCTCCCAACCGCTGACCAGCCCCGATGTTTTCAAACCGAGCAGGCTGGGAAGGGTGCGCTCTGGCTCGGATAGGAGTCGAATCCGTCGCCGGCAGATCGTCCTAGCCCGCAGTGTGGCGGCGGCGGTGAGCAGATCCGAGGACAGCGGCCGCTCCTGGACATTAGCGTGGCGGATTAAAGCGCATTTTGGTCGCGCTGTATTGTGCTTCGGCGCTGGGAAGCGTGATCGCTGCTCCCCTCTCGCATGGCGTTTCCTGCCCACGACCTCAGCGCGTCAAAGCCGAGGCTCAGTTCCGTTTTCTTAAAGGCGCCGTCACCAGAAGCCTCAGCGATCAGGTGACCCGCGTGTCTGCGGGGGCTCACGCGCAGAGTCACGGTCACTGCGCTCAGCCAGAGGCCGCGGAGCTGCCCCACTGCCCCGGTAATGTGATTATACATAAGCATGCTAATGAGCCGCTCTGTTAACCCACTGACATCCACGGGCCCTTCACAGCTGTTTGGAGTCTTAATGCACTGAATACCGCTATTAAAGGTTACAGATGTACCGCAGAGCAAAACGACCCTCGTCAGCCCTGAAAATCTGAGCTGGTTTCCTTACATACAGTGTTACTTGTCATCTTACCTTGTTGTTTTATTCCTAGTTGCTATGCTCAGCTGTAATACAGCAACGTTTTTCTTGAATAAACCAAAAACTCAGTACATTGTGAGTTTACTGTCACAGTAATATGCCAAGTGTGCAGCAAGCTTGATGTTATGTGATGATGGACAGTGTGGACCAACACATGCGCTGCAGTTTTATATTTCAGAAAAAGGTTCCTCTTGATCTTAAAACTGCGAAACAGTTTATTTTTTGTGTTAGTATTTTCATTAGGGTCTTTGTAAGACACGGGATTCTTACAAATTATGAGCATTGTGGATTTCAAAGCAGAAATGGGGATGAGGCTCCTGATGTCAACGTTCAAGACGGGGCACGCACAGTGGGAGGCGCGTGGCGAGTTCACACAGATTTCATCTTACTTCCCTATAATCATCTCTGACCCAGATAACACACACACACACAACCTCATGAAAATGGCCCTGAGCACATTTAGTCTAACCTTGTAAATCTGTTTCACATTAGTCTCTGTGGAGCCGCTCCAGTGACGACAGTGTCAGACATGGTTGAGAACTGCATCAACACAAATACGCCCTCTCAAAGAGACTCCTGCACTTATGGCACGTTGGTGTTTGTGTGTTTTAACTTAGTTGAATGAATTCACGATTAGCTCTGAGGCAGTTACTCACACACAGGACGCACACAAAGGGAGTCATCACATAACCATTGCATGAGCAAATCAAATATTACTTTATTCAGATTTTTGAATCGATACAGCAAGAGTCAATTATGGCAACAATAAAATGTGCATAAACAAATCTGAAGACAGAATAATACATTATTGTGAGACAGCTGTTAGCAAATACATAGTTGGTGGTTGCACTTACAGGTAAGAAGCAGTCAAAGCGTACATGTAAATGTGCCCCCAGCAGGGAAGCGAAACCGTGGGTCCTGGCGTACAGAGAACGGCGCTTTGGTTCTGTAGCGACTACACGGCAGCCTCAGGCCAGAGACGGTTCATGCTGACCCGCGACTGTTACATTCATGTCAAAGACTAATTTGCCAGAATCGCATTTGGTGTGGCGGACGTTCACCTGCTGAGCGCACAGATGTGAAAATACATGGCTGTGAGAAAGTATCTGGGGTGGATGAGTGCTAATATTTTATCATTCTTTAAATAACATTGTTTGCTTGGAGAATATTTTTTATCACACAAGAATAAGATGACTTGTGGTTGAAGTATTATTAACTCCCACTGTGGATGTTATCTACTGTATGTATAATAAAAAAAACATATTACTGTGTATTCTGTAGTCTGAACATCTTATCTTTCCTTACATACTGTAACTACGCAGTTTCTTTTGTTTTGTATTTTTACATGCAGTCAAATCAAAGTAGAATAGAATATAACTTTTTGATAGTTTTACGTATCAACTGTACCATGGGAGCAGCAATACTGCATGACCAAGTCCAACAAATGATACATGGACATCACTGGGTATGTGGAGTTAGCATGACATGGGGATAACTACTCCCTTACAACATTCCCTGGCGATACTAGCCACTGATAACATAAGACAAATAGCGCATAGCTTTTTCTGAATGCATTGGCCAAGAAACTAGTGCCTTCTTTGCAAGCAATTGTTTTAGCTGGTCTTCTAATTTAAGAATTTAAATTAATCTAACAAAATTCCTTATAATTATAGATCTTTTTTTATTCAAAATAATATCTCAATATGATACACATTTTCTCTGTTCATTTGACTATATACAGAAGTGCAAAAAGTCAACCTTCGTCCCTTAGGTTCGAACTCATCACCTGCAGCGTTTCTGACTTCTCTGGTCTGGAAAAGTCTTTGCTTTCTCGCTCCTAGTTTCACTCTCCACCAAACACCTGTCAATCTCACTGCTCGTTTTGGCCTGACATTCAGGGCAAACTTAAGAAATATTCAAACAAAACTACGTCTTTTTTTTTGAAATGGATACAGTAGAAAATAATTTTACTCTTAAACATGGATGATCTATATCTCAATATAATATATTTTCATACATGGTCTTGACATGAAAATGTATGTTGGTTAAAATATTAGGTATTTTTTCTGAGATATGCTGCAGTTGCAACAAATCAATTAATCTCAGTCCATGTATCAAAAAGGTCTTTCAACAATAAAATTAACTGATAATGTAACATCAACTAAAAAAAGACATCCAGCTATATGAATGAAGTGAATATTTAAAACTGACTCAACACATTATCATTTATATGGTTTGAAAAAGTTATGTTGTAATACCTCAAAATCTACAACGGCTATATCAATGTTTGTCAAGTAATATATAGTAAGGCAAAAAAAAGAAAAACCTACAACTACAAACCTCAAATAGATTTAAACCTTAAGTAGTACATAACACATAAGTTCAATGAAATTGAAGAGAGTAATTATTATTTTTACGTCGAGACAAAGAACAAAAAAAAAAAAAGATTATAAGCAGTAGGTGAGAGAAATTATAAAACGTCATTGGTGTTCTTTTCCTGCATGGTGATTCAAAATACATTTGATTGGGTTGAGACCCATAAATTGTAATCTAAGGCTTTGTTAGGTACATTACAATCGGTAAAAACACGCTACACACCTCTGTGAAATCTAAAGTGATCAACAACTAAAAGTTGGATGAAAAATGATACACGTGTCCTTAATTGGGTCAAGCCTCTTTAGAGATGCCTCCGTAACCCTTACTGTCACTACGCATGAGAAAAACTGTGCTTTGGTTTCCATAGTCAGGTCCACGAGTGGACGACAACTTTGCTTTATAATACAAGTTGTTTTTCCTCAAAAGGTTAAGATCACTGGGTTATAAACTGAAAACAGGGTGAGACAAACAATTATTCAAGTGCACATGTGGTTTTCATGACCTATAGACCTTTGGGTCCGGTGTTTTAAATTCCCACCAACACAGGGATCAACAGTGCTTCTTGGAGACACAGTTTTAAAGTTGCTCCTCTTTAAAAGAGGTGGAACTAGGTAACACACTGTCAATTGAAGCCACACTCTCTACATTATCAGGTTTTAGAGTCAATGGACTGAGCTACAACCTAATCCCAACAAACACAAACAACGCTAGTCTATGAAAAGAGGTATGACAAACTTTAGAAAGACTCACTGTTGATTTTAAAAGAAATTAAAAAAACAATGTAAAACTGATGAGAACCCAATTTCTAAAAGTCATTAATTAGATAAATGAAAGCAAAAGTTAAAAAAACACTCACAATGTAGATTCTGAAAACAAAACAATACAAAAAGAGCCATACAAAACGTTTTACCTTCGGTAAACAAATAACACTGCTGAGATAACACTCTGATTTCCGCTGTATGGCCTTGATGGCACATGGCGAGGTGAGAAAAGCTAGCCTGGCTGTGCTTTCAAGGTACACAGGTATGTTGGTTTACCCAGAACATTCATATGTCCAAGACCCTCATTTCAACATCTAGTTTCACTAGTAGCCGTAAAAACACAAACTATACAAGCCTAATTCTTTTGGTGAATAAAATTCCTGGTAAAATCATTGTGCCTTTAAATTCAAATTCAAGGTGCATGTTTGCATTTCACTTGTAAACTATGAAATATGGCTATTAATTAAACAAAATAAAGCAAAACAAATAAAAAGGAAAGAAACATCTTGGTCTATTGACGTACCAGCACTGGATGTTGCCTTACGCAACCACACTCCTGACTGTCTGTGTGTGCAGTGATGATCATAATCAGAACCAATTGAGAGCTATGATTTAGTCAGACACAGAGGTGTAATACGAGTGTTTCCCACAGAGGGAGAGACACACTGAACCCGGCACCAAGATCTTCTTGTCTCTCATCTGGACGTTGAATTTGACAACTACATTTTTTGACATTGATATGTGGGAAGATGGCACAGATCCTGTGTTGCGCCCTTGATGTTTACATATGTGTTGAGACCATCATCGCGGACCGGCTAAGAGATGGTAGACCCTCCTCGTCCCATTGCTTGACATTCTGAAGGTTATGTACATAAAGGCTGAACTCTTTTGGCTTGGACGGTGCCAGCACACATTCGTTTTGATCTGTAAGACATAATGATCTCACTTAAAAACATTTCTGTATCAAAATACCTTATTTTACACTGGGCGAGGCACAAACTAATCCTAAGTTATATTCTGTGTGCAAACAAAGTCAGGAACTAAAACTTTGTACTCTGTAAAGGAATACAGAGATGTGAAATAGGAACTTACTGTTCTTGAGAGGAACTACATCTGAGTCAAGTACTTGTGACTACTCAGATGATCTGCAGATATTATTGGAATCTGGGAACAGAAAAAAAAACAAAACAAACAAACAAAAAAACAGATCAAATGAAGTATCACAAACTGAAACAACACTCGAAGCATATGCTATCTGAAAAAAACAAACAGATGAACACATTTTCATCACATCTCCTCGCATTTAGATGAGCTCATTGCTGAAAAAAGGCCAAAGATGAGGAGATAGAAGAAGCAATTTTGCAACTGTTGGAGCACAATTAATTCAGAACATGACACGTCAATAAGAATCAACAGACACGTCTGGGCAGCAGGAAAGAGAGGAGGAGGGTTCAAGGGAACGGAGAGGTGAAGGGGGAGGAAACTGTCAGTGAGGTGGCTTCCCCATGCAAATATAAGTCCTCCATGTTGTTGACCTGCACACCTCAGTAAACTGTGGAAAACCGATAGTGGATCAGAAGTATTTTCATATACACATACATATTTTCACAGGTTTCATAAGTGCAGAGAACTGCTTCCAAACTAAACAAAGAAAGCATTTTTTTTGCCTGTTCTGCTAGTTTTAGAACTTTTTCTTTCTTTCATAATGAGTATGTCCACCTTATAAACACGAGGAACATGGTAAAGCTTTTCTTTACGTGCTTGAAGCAGCAGCGAAAAATGGAAAAAACATAAAAGCCAAGCACCAAAGGGCACAGATAGCGACTGCTGCACAAGCTGTGCAAATGGCTTTAAAAATGTGAAAAACTACCTCATACATACCAATTGCATGTATTCGTTGGTAGTCAACTTTGATAAGGAAGAGTCCTCAAAATGGGAAAGGACAAAAATCGAGGTTACAGTGAGGACACACATTAAATACAATACAGTATGTTTCTCCAGAAAGGCAGATACAGTCATCTAAGAAATGTGCGAAGCTAGAATGTGGTGATTATAGTTCTACTGGTTGCAAAACGCCTTCAGACTGGATATTTGTACACATGTTGGACTCTAGTGAAGGCCAACAAGAAGGAGTACTGCCTTAGTCCCAACCCACCCCTCGCTGTATGACACAAGCATTCCCAGATTGTCCATGTGCATTGACAGAAAGACATGGAGGATAGATAGATAGATAGATAGATAGATAGATAGATAGATAGATAGATAGATAGATAGATAGATAGATAGATAGATAGATAGATAGATAGATAGATAGATAGATAGATAGATAGATAGATAGATAGATAGATAGATAGATAGATAGATAGATAGATAGATAGATAGATAGATAGATAGATAGATAGATAGATAGATAGATAGATAGATAGATAGATAGATAGATAGATAGATAGATAGATAGATAGATAGATAGATAGATAGATAGATAGATAGATAGATAGATAGATAGATAGATAGATAGATAGATAGATAGATAGATAGATAGATAGATAGATAGATAGATAGACAGGTAGACAGGTAGACAGGTAGATAGATAGACTTAGGCGGTAGAGGTGCAAACCTGATTGGTGGAGGCAGTTGCGAAGGGAACACTTGTGACAGATGTGGAGGCTGCAGACACAGTGGCTGGAGTACCACTGTGCATCATGGGAACTTTTTGGAGGGAAAATCATGTAAGCAAAAATTCACAGAGGAGCAGTGTAGCCACATACACACCAGGCAAACGAAAGACGGAGAAGGAGAGACACAGGGCATCAGAGAGGGATTCGATTTAACTGCTTCCCTTTTTTCTTTCTGCTGACGCTCCTGAGAGGTCTTGTGATCTGAGAACTTGATGTGACCAAGTGTTGCTGTAGCAGACGTCCTTTACTTAACCGTTTGCATGAACCATTACTTTTGCACTTGCATGGTACAGTGAATGAGAGGTCAATTCATACAATTTATCTAGAAATAAAAGTGCCATCGTGTCCTAATGCTTTGACTTAAGAGCAGCGTCATTAAGGCAGAGGAGATAAGGGGGTAGGTTACAATTGAACTCCCTCAGTTTTCCACGTTTTAAAGGGGTTTCAGTTAGACCAGCCAAAAGCCGAGTTTAGAATGGGCATGAGAATGCGTGTCCAAGCAATATACACAGAGAAACTAACCCAACAATGGCCATTTAGAGTATAATGCACATTAACAGATGCCATACAGGTAGCAAACAACGTCTTAGAACACTTGTTTCAAATAATGTTGACTCTTGTTTATGTTTTATAACACAAAAATATCTCAACAGTCACTTAAAGTCATCAAAAACCTGAAACATTGCTTTGATTACAACACATATCACTAGGTGATTAGAATTTGATGATGTACGAGTCACAGACATGAGATTACAAAAAAACTAAAGAAGGAAAGCTGGAACCTACCAACGCTCGCTGCAGGTGTCATGCACAATATTGAGCCTGCCCATCATGCAGTGCAACAGGAAGTGGATTGGATAGGGGAGAGAAATCAAAACAGCCCATCATAAGGTTCATTAGAGTGAGGGAGAGATAAGTTGGGAAAAAAAAGGTTAATATCTCTTGGTCACAGTCATCAGTGATTGGAAAAGTTGATGAAAAGGTGATGAACTCATCATAAGACAATCTGTTAATCAAATGGGAGTCTGGATCTAAACTTTTGCCTCAAGTTTAATGTGTGGTTATGATTGTAGCTACCAAGTATTAAACATTATATAAACACTCTAGACAGAAGTGAGGAGTCCAGCGGTTATGTACAGAAGCAAAACTCTGAAGCCTGCTGCTTGCCAAACTGAGACGTGAGACACCACGGATCCCATCCAGTCCCGTTCATCCCAGCCTAAGCCAAAGCCCCAGCACAGTGAACGCATCACTCTAATAAGTAGACAACGTTGTGTTTCTCACCCATGCCTCTTATGATCAGCCTGCGTACGCTAGGAGGAGCATGTAGCTATGTGGCATTATTCTGGCAATTAGTAGGCGGAAAGACATTCCTAATAACTAGTGGCCATGCAAAGCCAAACAAATCACAATGCACAACAAATCTCGTAGCAGTTTTAGGTTTTAAATTGCTCTTTGTATGATGAGTATTCATGTATGACGACAACTGGCCTAATATAAAGTTTGATGAATGCAGAAGGTCTCTAGGTCTTTAAAGAAAAGTTATTTAACTTTAAATTCTGTTTAGGAGCGAACTCTTCCCAAACCCAGACAAGCAGGAGTCGGGTTAGACTGCTCCAGGCCTCCTCTGGGTGGTCAGAGCACTAACTGTGCTTGCTTTTGAAGCCATACCTGATGGAAGGAAAGCAGCCTGCTGCTGAAACTGCATGCTGGCCAGAGCTTGTTGGTACTGGAGCATGCCGGTGTTAAACACGGCAGAGGCCCCATTGGCCTTGTCCAGGGCTGCCCGCTTTGGCAGGGGAGCCATGACACTAGGGGCGATGCCCTGTCCAGTCAGGAAGGAGGTCAGTGAGGACAGGAAGAGAGAGAGAGAGGGGTGTGTGTAAATAAGAGAGAGAGTGTTGGAGAGAGGCAAAAAAGAAAACAAAAAAGGTACATATGTTAGAGGACATCATAGAAAGGCCATCACAACATCCTTGTGTGTACAAAAACAATAATATCATCATATCATCAGTAGCAAGCAAGCAGCAGTCTGACACAAGTACTACACAAGCAGGAGCATGGTGCCTACTGGCGCTACTGGCTAATAAGCATTCATGTATTATCAAATCATAGTTTTATCAGGAAGCTTACTTGGATTGATAAACTTTGTGCTTCTAGGGCTGACTAACTGCAACATCAGCAAGCATTAACTATTAAAACAATAAGGCTGCTAACAAGAGGTGGAACAGGTAGGAAGCACAGAGAAAGGGAGGCTGCACTGCTAGCTCCATGACAAACTGTGTAAGCCATGTTTAAGTGATGGTTCACTCTCAGACGATGTCAAAAATGATCTCAGGCCAAAGGACAGGAGTCAGATGCTGAAGAAGCCATTTCGGGTGTTAATACTCACACCACACACGGAGGAGGGTAGATTTTACCTTGGCATGAGGCCATTCTTGAGGTCTGTGATCTGTGACAACTCTTGATGATGGAGTGAACTATCAATTGAACTGTAATCATCATTTATGGTGGGATCGTTTCTGTGTGGAATTAAATACTGTTCCTCTTAGCCCCACCCTTATCCATCAGACATGCACTAGCAACACAGACATGCACACGTTGGATTAAGTTGCTTCACAACACTGAACACTAACTTGGACGTTAGACTGAAGCCATGCCACCATTATAAAAGCTCTACTTCCCTAGCCCTCCCTGACATTTGTTAATTAGGCTACAGGTGATGAACTGATTGTGGCTCCTTATCACAAATTCCACATGAGAATTTGTGTTTGAGATCAATATTTCATGAAGGCAGTTTCGTCTTGGTTTTTGAAAGCCACAATCATTTTATCATAGGCAATAATGACAGAATAACAGGAGGAAGAAACAGACATTGCACAGAGACAACAACAACAAAAATAGCTAGGTATCTTTGGTTATAACACTGCTCTACAACAAAGCCACATGCCAAGCTAAAAGGTGAAAGGTCATAGTACCAGGTCAAAGGTTGCGTCGAGGGGTCGCTTCAGTGATTTGACAGCCGACTGAGTCTTAATTAGCAGGCAGCGAGCACATGATGGCAATGGGCCAATGGGGTTCAAGCGCATTAACATAAACCAGCAAGCAGAGGTGCATCATGGGGGCAGCAGTGCAGTTTGGGTATAGGTGAGAAAAAACAAAAACAAATAAAAAAACAAATCATTGGAATGCAATATACAAGGGGATAACAGGACTAAGGCATGCACAGTGTGGACACTAGCTCTACTGCTCAACAGTTAAAGGACCATCAATAATCATTGATAACTACTCTATATTAGTTATTATCACACAAAGATGGATAAATACAGCGATAAGACAATAAGTCATTACGTTTAGCGAGTCAATAAATTGTATTGGACAAAACATTAAACGGAAGCGCAATTCACAGGTTTCTGTTTTACTGTGCACATCATAGTCGGCAGCACATTACAATGATTCACCCCAAGCTCTCTGCCGCATTATGTCAATAACAGCATGTCGAGAATACGTTGATCAGCAGACAAGTGTGGCTACTGTACAATTATCCACAGGTTCTGTTACTGTGAGACACGCCTGAAAGCACAATGAATTCTTTTTTAATATGTCAAGAGGAAGAGAAGTGACAGATAGGAAGCACAGAAACAATGGAGTCACAAAAACCAGGGCATCAGAGAGAGAAAGAGAGTCACCGACTCTCTGCTTACGGGCTGAGATAAAATGAATAAGGAACAAGACAATCGTTTGGTCGCATTAGGAAGAAAACGGCTAAATGTGGTATGACAGTTATGCTGATGATGCCATTGTCCAGTCCTTCTCCATATCATCTAGTTCCGAGCAGAGTTTGCCCAAACCAACATGCAGACCTTTTAAGTTTGACCTGACAAAAGCAGAACTGAAAAGCTGCGTAATACCAACCATGACAGTTAGACACACTCAAACATGAATGTGGGCGTGAACTTTCAATAGTTTTCAATAATGGCAGATTGGCAGCACAATTAAAACTCCTCAAATCCTAAACGTTGCTCCATAGCTTGTTGTATACTGTGCTTGTACTTGTGAATGAGTGTCACCATGATTGTACAGACTGCTCACCATGGCCGCGGCAGCTGTGGCCTGGTTCACCTGGTGCTGGGCAGCCTTGATTTTGGCCTGCAGATGCGCCGGTGGGTGGAAGTACTTGCACTTTTCCCGGGAGCACCGGCCCTTGATGTAGTCCATGCACACGGTGACGGTGTTGTCATTGTTGTCAATCATGGTGCTGTCTGCAGGGTGAGCGAAGCGACAGTCGTTCTCACCCCGGGAACAGTTTCCCCTCTGATACTCCCGGCACACCTGGACACAAGACGCAAAGACGAAGAACAATGACAGATGTTACACAAACTCTATGTGGACACAGCACATACAGTACGTGACTATAGTGGAGATAAAATATGCGAGACCAATATGTGACCTTTCTCTAAGCCTTTCTCCGTATTCTGTCACTCTCACACAAGCTCTGATGATAATCCTAAAGAATCAAGCTCTGAAACGTAGAACTGTGACGTGTGTGTTGTTGAGGCAGTGAGTTCAAGGCTCATGTGAGACACCAGAGGGCAGCATCTTCTGAGTAACCGTCCCTGGCATTGTTACTGCTTAGCTGAAGCTTCCTTAGGATTGTCAGCGGTGCTTGGGGGAAATTTGTGCTTCACAAAGACAATAACAGATGCATTTACACTCCATTTTTTTTCGTGTGCTGGTGTGATTTAAAAGAGGAAACTCCCTCTCAAATATCCACTTTTCAGGCCAGCCTCAAAAACCTGCAGTTTTGAAATATGCATCGTGATCTCTGGTTGTATTGCTTAGGCTTGGAAAAGCAAAGCTTACGGTTCTGTAGCTGTCCTGACTAGAAGGGACACGTTCTTTGCTGTTGCTCTACTATTGCTTAGGCTTTGGAAATCATTACTGCTTGCTCCACTCAAATCAATTTTCAACAGGTTCAGGCTCATCTCTGGTGCTTGTCTAATGGCATTTTGTGAAATGTACCATATGAAAGCACACACTGCACCAGGACTAAATGCGGAAGGTAAGATTAGAGTGGATCATCAAATAACGTCTCTCACAGTACGTGAAGAAACCAGTGGATCCCTGACGGCTCTATTGTTTTAAATTAGCCTCTGTAATGAACATTTACACTTGTCTCTAATATTACAGTTAGGTTTTTAAAAGAGTTTAGCTAGTTAGAAGCCTAGTAAAGGATATTGATATTGTTAAACCTAAGACTTGTAAAGTACTTGCTTTTCTTTACAAGCTTATTATGATCCTGAGCGTCATCCAAACCCCATGTGAAACAAACACATCCTGAAGTAAGGCTAATTAGTTTTCTCAAAACTCTTCAGCAGGAGTGGGCAGATTTCACATTACATAATGCACCATAATGCACTTTAATCCAAAACTAAATGTGGAAAAAACCTGGTCCTAGATGTCAATGTGTTACCTCAAGTCTGTCTGTTCTCAGCAGCTTCTGGGCTGCAGCAGCAGCAGCATTAGGAACTTGGCTGACAGTGGGGCTGGAGGCCATGAGGACAGGGGTGCTGGGAAGGATCTCTTGGGGCATCAGGCCTGGTGACATAGGGCTCAGGTAGGGATTAAAGGCTGCTGCTGCAGCCGCTGCAGCGCTGGCATTGGTAGCCAGGCCTGGCGTCACAGAGAACATAGGCTAAAAAAGAGAAAGACAGAGAGACATGAAGTGAAATGACACCGGATACATGCTCTGCAAAAACACATTGTCATCTTTTGCATAGAATGGAAAGAAAAGGAAAAAAGGTCAAAGCGTCTCAGACAATGAAGGAGCCATATTTGCTTGAGCTTTTACACGTATGTGGTCTCACCATGTGCAGTAGCTGTGGTGTGTTCATACGTGTGTGTCCTCTCACCATAGGTGGTAGCTGCGAGCCGGGCATCATGGCGTTGGCGAGCTGCATCTGCTGGGCCAGCATGGCCATATTCTTCTGCTGGATCAGGTTGTTCCTGCCATTGATCTCCAGCTGGGTCTTTAGGTGCGGAGGAGGGTGCAGATACTTGCAGTTCTCCCTGGAACAGCGGCCCTAAAGGAGGTATGCATACAGTTAATTACACAGGAAATAAAGTCATCTGGCAATATCCCTAACACACTTCCTACTGGTTTAATGAACATTTAATGCCCCATCAGTGTGCTGTATCCTTCAGCGCACACTATGTGAAATACATCACATACAGCACAAGTCATTAACGAAACAGTGTCCCTGTGCCTGAAACATGTTCTGTTGATTTGTTTTCTGTCTTCTGTGTCATGTTTGTGTTACAGCGATTTCATTAATACTGGAACAGAGGTTTGTGGAAGGACTGTGGTGTATGTGCAGTAACAGCATGTTACCTTGTTTATGGGCTGCTCAATGTCAGACACTCTCATTAGATCTGGGTGGAGTCTAGCACTAATTGTTAACAGCTTGCTATTTCTGTCACTCCCAGCAGGGACATGCGTACGTGCGTGTGTGTATGTATGTGTGTGATCATGTATGACTCTGCGGTGCTGCTCTCAGACGTCCAGCTAAGCTACATGTCTAACTGATACTATAAATACTGTCCACTCATATGGTCTGGAGGTACTATGTCAACAGTCGCTTCAGAGATTCTGAATAATTACCTAAAACTGGAATCTCTTTTTGCTGCTCGCTATGTGTATCAGATTATACCTTCAGACCGGATAGAGACGAGGAAGAAGTCTGACACGCACATACAGACATTCTCATAGGCATACGCGTTAATGCACACGGATCAGGGTCATGTTCGAGTAACAGGTGGCAGATACACGTAACGAAATGCACACACCAACACATACACAGGTCAGTTGAAACACGTATGTACGTCCAGCTCTGTGACGCAGCTGAGCGGAATGTGACAGGCTGAGCTTTTCCCCACTCACCGTCCCCACTGGGATTCATCTCTATACTCTGTCATGACTTCATTCCCGTCTCCCGTCTCCTTCTCTTTCACTGACACTGAAGCACCAGACAGGTGCAAGGCAAAGAGGGGGAGATAAGAAGAGTGAGGGGGACACTTACATGGCAGGGAGGCCTCTTAAAGACATCTAGTTTGTCCATGTCTTATTGGATATCCTTTTAAAATATTTCCAGACTGTGTTTCATAAGGCAGGTGACAGCTATACAGAACGACTGGAGCAGAATTACAACCGAATCTCGAACTGAAGTCTGAATACAAGAAGTGAAGGCATATATGAAGAGTTTACCAGCCATTTCAGATGAAGTTTAAGGATTAGCCTTGAGTGAAGGCATTTTATTTTTTATGTCAAATGCACACGCACAAATACCTCTCAGTGTCCCATTGTCAGTATCAGTGAACAACGAATTAAAGACTGACCAGATCCTACACCAATCATGTGTGCATACGCTGAGCTGGCAGGAATTCTGACACTGACAACACAGAGGTATTTGTGTGTGTGTGTGTGTGTGTGTGTTGGTGGAGGGGGGGATGTAAGGATGTTGTGCATGTGTGAGAGATGAGAGACGCTGAAAGCAGGTTCTAATACCACTCGTCCAGATTGTGACAATGCAGCGAAGGAAGGTGAAAGTGGAAAGAGAGCGTCTGTGCGATACACAAGTATGTGTGCAGAGTCGCAGGGGCCTGGGTGCAAAGGCATGAGGATCACGTTGCGCTCACCCCACATGACCCTGTGACCACCGCGCATATGTATATAATATCAGAGAGAAGTGTAAATGTTTATATTAGAGACTAATTTAAAACAATACAGCTGCCAGGAATCCACTGGTATATATATCTATAGATATACATACATACATACATGTGCGTCTGTGAGTTAAGGAGGGACAGCTGTGTTTGAGCTACATTTGTCTTCATGGAAAGTAAAAGTCATCATCTGGCAGCCATTTTGAATAGAAATAAAGTCTCAGAAGAGGAAACGTTAGGTGACAGACAGAGAGAGACAGTGAGAGAGAGAGAGTCATTGTGACTCTGGAATGAGAGAAAGGGCTGCATCAAGGACGTTTTAGAAGATGCACAAGAAGAGATTAGTGCAGGTCATGTAGCAGGGAGGAGTGACAAAAGGGAAGATGCAGACAAAAAAAACAGTAGGAAGAAGAAGCCACTCTACACATCATGTTTGTGCTGTTATTGTGACATCAGCGGCCTTGAGGATCAGCTAGACACGGTGTCCACGGCAACAGAGCAGCCAGACACTCCCGCTCAAACCACGCTGTGATTCCTGGAATCCTCCCAATAGCCAGCACACAGAGGAACGCAGCAAAGAAAATACACCCTGAAACTAGTCCATGAAATAAGGGCATCCATGCGCCTCCCTTCTCAGCCTGGCTATTTTTCTGTCTGTGTCACTAACACAACCAACATGAAAAAGACTATGACTGCAGATGCACAGCGCAGATTAAATCAACATTTCTTATCACTGACGGCCTCTTTTGTCTCCATCGAGGACAGACAGACAAAAACATTGCCTCATAATACCAGTTCTATTTAGGGCTAAGTTTGCAAATAAAAATCTGATGTGCAATGGAAACCCATAGAAAGCTCTAAATCACAATTTTCATGGTGCTGTGGGAAAAAATTCAATTAGTAAATACTGTAGGATGAATTTTATATTACACTATGGTTTATGCCGAAATTGTAACGTAATGAAACAGGCAGCTTTAAGATGATTCAACCATTGGTAGTTAACTGACCACCAAACTGCAACTCACTAAATGACTAATATTCAATTGTGTGTGGTGCTGGAAAATGTTAAGTAGTGGACAAAGCCACATCTTCTGCACACTTCCTGCCTTTGTTCAGTTCAGTCCAGGCTGTGTTTCGCCAGGTGAGATCAGACCCAACTTCAGACCGAACTAGGAACAATAATCCCACCGGCTACCATGTGCTCTGATTGATGATAACTTGTAATAACACGTTCCACCCTCATTGCGCTCTCCTAACGCTTTGTCTCTCACCCGTAGCACACACCCAGCTTTTGTGACTGTGTGGGATTTGAACAAACAATGAACCAATGTGTAAAGAATGCTGGGTGGGGCAGCATCCCATCCTTTGGAGGAGAGGAGATGAAGCATGCAGCCAGATTTATGTACATACACGTGTACGAAACGAAGGAGTGAAACAGTTTGGAAGGTGGAGACAACAGGTGTCTCCTAAAGGGTTTGCAGGTTTTACCTCTGCTGGTTTATTCAGTGCCAAAGGGTTTAAGGCCAAAATGCATCACTGATCTGAACGCTCCAGACCTCTCAGGTCACTAGGTCTGCTTACTGTCAGGGTCAAAACAAAACAGCAGTGTTGACTTTCTATGCATCACATATCTGGAACCTGCTACGACCCTGAGGAGTTTTAAATCTAAATAGTTTTGGTTTGCCACAGCTATAGATGTCACACTGAAAGTTGTATCGTAAAAGAAATGACATTTCTAATCTTCTTTAATGAGTTAGATTAATTTCAATATCAATTTAATTTGATTTTACCAATTTACATACTTAATAATAAGTATATTTTTATTTTGGCTTTAAATTGTCTTGTTGGTGTGAAATAAAGCAACTCTGCATAAGTAACTGCCTGCAGCCCTGTTCCCCAGTCTGTGTCATTAAACATCTCTTGAACTCTTAGACCCGTAATCCTTTAGGGGGCCTTGATGCCAGATTGATAATTCAATAAAGCATCCTGTGGGCTTTAGACTGTGCCAAAACCTTTACTCAAAGTTTGTGGAAACAACCACATTGCTGTTAACACACTGACACAGTGTGAGACATCACCTACGGCTGTAATAGAATCAGTTTGACTTTATCCAAATGAGCTGCTTTCTGTCTGTGACGCTCTACTGTCATAGTATGATGTTATTGTGCGACCCAGTTGGTGCAAAGCCGCACTGTGCTCTGCTCTGCGTTCCAGTGACTTCTATCACAACATACACAGAGATGAAAGCCCTTTCTCCTCACACACACTGTGAAAGAAGCTTTGTTTCGCCGAAGCGCAGTGGAGACTCACAGAACCGGGCCCAGTGGCCGATCTCTTTGTCTACTGTGCGCTCAAATATGCCAACATGACATATAAGACATACCAGCGCAATCGATACAACTTATACAACTAGAAAACAATACACTTGGATGCTGTAGTTTAAAAGTCATTCATTGTTGTGAAGTTTTAGGAAGGGGGGGGTAGAAGTCTATGTTGCTGTAATACGCTGCTTTCTCTTTGCTACAATTTGTGTTGCTATATCAGGCCATGAACACACACACTTATCCCATGTCTGTATCTCCTGCTGGGACTAGACACGCACAGTTATCCATGTTGTGCAGCTTAGTGGTCAGAGAGTAGATGTGACCAGTGGGGCTTAGAGAAGGGCGGGAGTGTTAATCTATGATAATAGTTACAATACTCCGCTGGTGATGCATCACCGCACTCACCAAGCAACGATGGAGAGAAAAGGATTATGGGCTTTTATATATAACTACAACCTGGACCACACAGAGACTGATGAGGTTAGCCAGATGAATACAACATGTTTGTGTGGATGGAAAGTTTGAGTAAATTTGAAAAGGTTTTAAGAAATAATTCAAAGCTACAAGCTGATCGGATCTAAACACACATATGTATTAAAACAGTCACAACCACACACACCCACACACAGCAACGAGTTATTCACACTTGAGAGGGTGTTGGTTCTCAGAAATGCCTCAGGTCAGATGTCACGTACACAGGAGCCCTGGATCCAAACTTAGACCGCCCTGTGCTCTCTTCTGCTATCACACTCTGTCTCACACACAAACACACTTTCATGTGACTTTATTTATGCCAAATTTATGCCTACAGTCTTTCTGTTCAGTGCTGTGACGCCACTTCTCCTGTGAGGAGAACAAGGTTAGTTCCGTGCTTTTCATTATCAGTAATAAAAGAGCAATCACACAGGTATCGATTCGAGCAGCACCACTTTATGAGAGCCAACCAGTGCTTGCAGTGCGAGGCCTGGGAACATCATTTGCGAGTCTCACTTCCCAATGCGCCAGAAAAAGAAAAGTCACAGCATGAAAATCACAAGGTCCAGGCAGCAATGATGCATCAATAACAACATTGTTCTGAAAGGACTGAGGTGTGTCTTTCTACTTTGCATGTTTAACATCCAAGCCAGACATTTATTTTAACCACCCATTCCCAAACTTGAAAGGTGAGTAATCATCTTACACGTGACACTAATGGTTACGCTGAGCTTCTAATGCTTGACCTATATTTTTGGAAGGAAATGTAACAAATAACAAATGGACTCTTGCAATAAAAAAATGCAAATGTCTTCATCATGATGAGCTTTAAATGACCAATTAGAGCAAAAAAAGTCAGTAAACAGGAAAAGGGAAAAGTTCACACAAGGTAAAGGTACAAAACTGCAGAAGAAAAAAATCCTTTGACCAAGATCAAAGTTTGTGTGTGTGTGTGTGTGTGTGTGTGTGTGTGTGTGCGTGCCTTTCCCAGCCCTCTGCCTTTCTCAGCTGTTTAATTCAGACTATGTCCTTGTTTCTGCAGCTTTAGAGTGGCAGCATTGTGATGCATCTTAAAATTTCAAAAGGTGAAAAAAAAGTTTGGAGGCATGTCACTACTTCTTTTGTTTTATATCTTTCTTTGATCCCAGCTTTCAGTTTTCCCTTTCTAGCCCTCACCAGTACCGCCGCCATCTGCACAGGGTTCAGTTCCCCCCGCACTTCTCTAAGATCTGGATTGTAGAAGCAAACTGAATAAATCTCAGTGGTCAAGTAATAACCACCTGGCACATGATTCATTTGGTTTACAGCACTAACTGATTTAATCTGCCATGCATTATACTAATCTGATCACACAGACTGTAATCCTATCCACAACTCTAATCCCACTGTCAAGTGGCCTAATCCTGTTTCTGCATGTGATTATCTGCTTTTGACTTGGCACTCAAAACCAGGATGTTTTTGTTCTTTCTTTACTTCTTACTGCAGTTAAAGAAGCGATTTGACCTCATTTTATTCTTTTTTTCCTTCTCAAACAAAAGCTTGACAGTGGAGTGTATTTATTACACTGACTGTTTTAAATTGTTTCACAAATTCTTTGCAGATGTTAAGGTCCTACAGCAGGAAAATATTAAAAGAAAGTATTTTATAACTGTTTTCATTCTTGAAGGTTGTTGCAAGATCAATACCAACGTCATGTTAAGGGTTCAACAAATAGTTATAATGTCTAAACTTAACATACTGACAAAAATTATTAAGTCCAGGAAATACCCATATTCATAATAATGTGAACATTGCACCTGGATGCCCTGTTTAAAGCGGTGTAAATAGGGACTCCAGAGGTCTGTGCATGTCACACAGGAGTAATCAGGGCCAACAATAATTCACTGTGTCACTGTCTCAGGCCTAAACAACAACACATGATATGTCCTGACTCAACCAAATGGGTTCAGATGATGTCAGTTGTTTCCTGCGAGTTTGTTTTCACTTCTCAGACCATTTTCCCAATGTGAGAATACAAGGCTTATAATGCAGTGTTTTAAGTGATTTCCCTGGTCCACAAGGAGCATTGAGCACAACATGCACACGTGGAGTCAGAATCAGATAATGGGTCCATTAAGAACGATGCCACGAGTTTGATGGGCCCAGACACTGCGATTCATAGAAGGAATGCGAAGGGAGCCACTGAGAGTCAAACAGCTATGTTTGTCTGTGCCGCTTCATATTCTCCTGCTTCTAAATACTGATTACTGCCACAGTCAACAGAGAAGTCAAAGGCAGGTTAAACTTGACTGATGAACCTAACAGCTGGCACAATGGGAGGGGCAGTGTGAAAAGGTGCTGAAAGAACTGAGCCTAAGTAAGTAGCTGTACCCTCAAGCTCCTCTTTCACCTGTCTAATGGAAGATAATAGTTGAGCTGACTGACTGGATGTGTGACTGTTATACACAATTGTTTTCTAAAATTCACATGGGATGACTGGTATTATTGAAAACGTAATTAATCAATAAATGTCAACGCATGCATGTAGTGAGTTTGACATAATGTACTACGCCAAGCTTGCATTCAACATCATCACTTTCATTGGTCCACATCTGATGTCTGTTCTAGCAACTTAAACCTCCAGGCTACAGCTATTATGCTACGCTTGTTTAATAACACGAGAGACTGAACGACTGAAAGGCTAAAGAAGTAATGATTGTATCGCTGGCATTATAAAAGAGGCCAGTGTCAAAAAGGGACAGGGGCGGCTGACACCGAGAAGAAAAGACAGGCTGTTGTCGCTGATCTTCCATCACACAAGCTCACAGAGAAAATGCACAGTAGCACTGATCTGACAAGGATGCACACAGCACGACAAATGCAGACCAAAGAATGTCTGTGTGTGTGTTCGTAAGTAAGTGTGTGACTGTGTGTGTACGCCAGGATTAGTGTGGTCCAAACACAAATCCCTCCAGCATGAAAGTAAGGAAGATGTAAGATTGAACCCATCAACACTGGGAGAGAGAGATGTGAAAGATCCTGTTACTAAAATAAAAGCCACATGATGTGACTTAGCTCTCATCTAGTGAAGCCTGCTCATCTTTATAAGCTACGGAAAAGACTGAGCACAGGCAAACAAGAGACTATGATCTCTTTTAGGAATTTAAGTTATATCTTACGGATGGATGAAACCACCGCTTGTAAAGAAATATTCACCATGGATGCACACACACAGATATCCTATTAAAAACCTAATTAGGATAAAGGTTCCTTAAGTCGACTGCAGAGGACGGACGCTCATATGGATCAAGGAACAGAGTCTG
The DNA here is from genome assembly GCA_030770545.1 of Macropodus opercularis. Classification (NCBI taxonomy): domain Eukaryota; kingdom Metazoa; phylum Chordata; class Actinopteri; order Anabantiformes; family Osphronemidae; genus Macropodus; species Macropodus opercularis. Next base: position 8,509,403 of record CM061105.1, read on the forward strand.
TATGAATTACAGCATCACTGCGGTAACTGCAGACTAAAGATTAGCACAGTGCTATTAAAAACCATGCTGATCGCACATGTAGTAAAGCATTCACCCTGAAAACACACTTTTCTTTATTAGCTTTCCAATTTCATATTTGTTTGGGCTGATAACTTTTGGTGAGAAGCCTGTGAGGATTCAACATGAGGGTCACACACCTGTGAGTGGCTCTGGAACCCACACACCAATCTGTGTTTGCAGAACACCACTGCGTTTTAAAACAAAGTGATCTATTGACTCGACACATGAACAGGTGTATTCAAATGCCAGTACGTGGTCTTGTGCAATGTGTATTCAAATGCGGTGTGCCGTGTGAGGCAGCAGGGCCAAATACACGTTTGTTTTCTGAACTTCTAACAATACGCGTACATGGAGGGAGATGCCCAGAGAATGGCCGGGAAATGTGTTTGAAATCATTAAAAACACTGTCGGCTAGCAACGTGGCTAATATTTACTCCACGTGCGTGTCTGGCCGGCCGTGTGCACTTGTGTGTTTAACCTGCCTGTTCCATCAACCACTGAATATAAACACGATGTCAAAATACGGTGAGCAGAATGCAAAGAAATGCAGATAGTGACAGAGAGAGACAGAGAGAGACAAACGAGACGGAGTGCGATTAATAAGAGGTATTTACCCGCCCTGTGCTCTGCAGGAATGTAATCTTGGCTCAGAATAGTGTAGTACCACAAAGGAACCCACTGCAAGAGCAGGGCTAACACAGATGCAACACAAATACATGTGCATGCGCTCGCGCTATTTTTTCTCCGAATTCAGACATGATGACAGTGGGTGTGTCAGGCTGGCAGGTACACAAAGTACAAAGTCTGCATATACCGTGTGTAAGTGTGTGTCTGTTCAGTGTTCTTCATGCTAGACACTTACCACTCCTTTATTTTATGAGATAAATGGCAGCGTTGGGGGTAAACAATGACCTGCTATTGCTGGTAGGTTCACACTAGGTCATAGTTAATGATAGCAGGGTTACACACATTACACACATATATTGTATATACATACACATCTATATGAAAGTATTTGTGCGTGTGTGTGCACACGTGTGTCTACCATAGTGTAACATGACCCATCCTGCCTAAGGATGGGTGTGGCCTTAAGCAAATGGGGCAAAAACCAGCCCGAGCGGGAAATCAAGTAGAAGCAGCTACCAAGATGGGAGGAGACAGGAAAGGAAAGGAAAACAAGTCAAGGAGAAGTGGACGAGGTTACGCTTGCATCAGATGAAAAGAAGTGTGGCATTAAAATACGTACAATAAGGTGGCAGTTCATTTCTCTGTGGGTGTTCGTTTTACATATTATTACAGACTCATCCCATTATAAACCAATGAAGCAGCCATTAGCTCACTTGCTTCTGCAACTTGAGCCAACCATTATACACAATCTGATTAGGCCTTCCTTAGCGACGCAACGACAACACAAGTGATTACAGCTACCCAGGGTTAAACATGCTACTTCCTCCACAAATCACGTGCATTTATATTACTGTCGGACGGTTACATGCTGCATCACACTTTCCACCTGCCTCGTTTCTCTTCAGACCAACCTGCTAATGTGTTTGGACTGATTTACCAGCGTATAATTCCAAACCTGTCTGCACTAGTTATTCATTAATAGCCAAAGTTACAACGCTGACTTTAAATCGGGGAGTCTAAGCAGCCATTATCCTTCTCTAAATATTTACCCTGCTTTGACATAGCTGAGCTGACTGTGTTGCACCAACCAGATACACAAGCAACACAGAGGCCTGCACTGTGGGGTTAAGGCTAGTGAGCAGTCACACATACATACACGTGCTCAAACACACACACACACCCACACGGACACACACACACCCAACTTAGTTTTAGTTCTGTGGCCTAGATGAAAACTTGATTGAGTGTCTTGCTTGAGGCTGTATCATCCACATCTGATAACTGCCATGAACATAAATTTAACCGTTTCTGCTATTCTGGGTACTAATATATTATCTGCTCTAATTTGCTCAGCTTGGACCCTACGAGCTCGGCATAGTGCACGAGAAGCATGTTTTAATGTGTGTGTGAAGCTGTGTGTGAGTGCACACGCCAAAAGGAGGGCAGAAAAAAAGTGAGAGAGTGGTTGTTGGGGAAATGACTGGGACTGGGTGTGACCCGCTCAGCTATGCACTGGTGATCATGTGAGACCTGTTCTAATTATACACTTCTCAAGAAGAAGGTCGATCCTCTCTCATGGGCAGAAAGCGTGTGCACGTGCTATACTAGAAGTGATGTACCTTCATGTAGCAAATCTAAATGGCGTTTTCCTATTTCAACCTCTTAACCCACTGTGTCTGAAAGTAAAGTAGGACATGTGTTGTTTTTTCAGTCAACATGTTTGCGGGTTTACTAAACAGGAAAACTGCAACAATGTGGTGAAGGTGTTTGTTCTGTGTGCCTGCTTGTTGTAGATGTAGGTCTTCTCAGCCTGTGAATGCATGCAACTAACGAAATAACAATAAAAAGTCTTTGATTCTGATTTCCATTCTCCATTTCATTCGGGCTCTTTCTTGCTCCCTCCTGCTGTTTCCACTGTGGGTTATAATGAGCCACTCTGTTTTTTATTAGCAGTGGAAAAAATGGGGCAACTGTTAAAAAGAAGTATCACCCACCTCTATTAATACTCAAGTGAAAAATTAGTGCAAACTACTGAAATAGGTCTCTTGATTCCTTCCAAAAGCCTCCTTTTATCGACCAACTACTTCTTTCCAGTGAATGACCTTTACCTCAGTGTGAATGGCAACTTAAACCCATGTGCATATATCAAGATCATTCCACCTTTAGATAATCATTTCCCTGCTTTATCAGTAAACGTGGCCACTGTATTGAACTCATGCACCATGAAAATCCAGATAGACTGGGGCACATTTGTGTTTCATATGTTTGTCGTACTTACTCAGGAATTTAAAGGAACATTCCTGTTTCGGTTTTATTTTTCTCATTCGGAACATGCGGCCTATTGGATGTTATAGCACTGACGCGCTCAAACAGCTCAAGAAACTGGTAATATTTACAGAAATAAGTCATCTTTCTTTGGTCTGTGACAGAAATTCCCATATAAACAATTCAATAACGCATAAGTATTTAATAATAATAATATGTAATTTTCTTCCGATATCTTATTTTACCAGTCACATGTAAACTCAAAGGTGCACAGACCATAAGTATTTTGGGAAAACCTGTTCGGTTGGGGCTGACAATGTTCCTCTGTCCACATCTGGTTATAAACACTGTCCTCTGAGTCGACTCACACACGATGTCCTCATCCTAACCCTACCCTGCTCTCACACTGCTGCCAGTGACCACGAGTCACCAATGTCGGCAGTGGCAGAACACACACAGAAGTAAAAAATAAAAATAAAAGTCACGCATACAATCAAAAACTTGTGTGTGTCAATGCTGGAAACTTTGTGTTGAGGTCCGCTCGTCTCTGGAGATCTTGTGCTCCAATTAAAACACAGATTGTGGAATAAAAAAAGACAGAGAAAGAAAAAAAGAAGTATTTGCTTTCCTAACTCCCTGCTGACGCCTAAAAATGGAAAATGGCTGCATACGGTGCCCCATATCTGCCCCCAGTTTTGTTCTGACAGCACACACACACACACACATACAACCCCCCTCTAACTGCCCCTGGGCCTGTGCAAAGGAAGTGGTTTGACTGAGTGTAAGCTACATGATGACACTATCACTTCATTCCTCTCTTGATGAGATGTGCTACGCCCATGGCATCTATATAGGTTTGTACACGTGACAGCCTTTTCATCTGTGTCTTCCTATTCAAAACTTGCACACAGTAACATTTATCACTTCTAAAGACATGGTGCTAACGTAGTAGAGGCAAGCAAAACTACTCCCAAGTAACTTGTTTGAAATACTAAGAAATAAATATCAAACTGTCCTCAGTCTCGTGTTACACAGGTCTCATTTTTGTTGTTTTCTGAATCGAAACGTCCACAGCCCCCCTCCTGTCTGAGCTGATCACATGTCCCAGTCACCTGACCAGAAATAGGTGGGGCCAACCAGAGCACATGCTGTGGCCAGATGGTGCACTGCAGCATATGATGAGAACTACTGTTTCCACATTCTAACGCCATACATTCGCTTATAATTCCCAGCAGACTAAACATCCCACCATGCTCATCTGTAGCCTGCATGTCAGACCTTCAGTTCGTGACCAGTCTTACCTTGAGTGAGTCGAAGCAAGCTATGACCCGTCCGTTGTCCACCTGACAGCTCTTGGCCGGATGAGCGAACTTGCACTCCTGGTCTGAGCGTGAACACGTGCCCCTCTGGAACTCCCTGCACACCTCTAGCGTGAGCCACTTTGTGTCACGGATATGTGCTATGTTCATTGCCATGGCAACACGCTCGCACGAATTATTCCAAGTTCAGATGTTTTTAAGCTTGAACAAAGTACCTCTAGTGTTTTAATCCACAACCTTAAGGTCTGTTTTTTGTTTATTTGTTCCTGTGGTTAAAGTCTCAAGTTGAAATGAAACATTCAAGAAAGAAAAGTTCCTATTGATTGACAGGGCTCCTTCTCCAAAGTGAAATGTTGGTTTGATGTGGAGATTATTGGATCATTTTACCAATCAAACAACAACTAAAAAAGTGATTATATCCAGGAGATAGCTTAATTATTAACTTGCCACTCTTGGTGTGAATTTTTCCTCACTGTATTGCTTGCTGAAGCCAAAGTGAAACAGACGGGCCAAACCCAAAACCCTTAGATTGGGTGCAGAGGAGCAGGCAACAAAGGTGATAGTCTTGGTGTAGCCTACTGCAGGAAGGTTAAGGACACTGAGGACCAGGTGTAGGCTTTAAGGGTCAAAGGCGAAGGTTAAAGGCAAGGTGAGATGCTGAGTGGACCAGGTGATGAGTTGGGCTGCTGTGGTAAGGCTGGTCAGCTGGTGGAGAGCAGTTGTCTGGTGAGGAGAGCTGATGCTGGAGTCCGCCTAGGAGGAGTGGATGGTGGTGGTGGTAGATGGACAAGCGGGTCAGAGCGTTGGCTGCGAAGAGGGTGTGGTTGCTGTCCTTGTATTTGAGTTACTGTGGCAGCAAGCGAGCGAGGCGGGGAGGAGGGTTTAGCTTCAGCTGTAGAAGCAGGTCAAAGCTGCAGCAGACATCAGGGAAGGCACTTCCTCTGGAAAGAGAGACACATTGAAAAGGAGGGGGGCAGAAAGATTAGTCAGATGATACAGATCTATAGAATGCATAGCAGGTTTGTTTTCTCTCTCATTTATCTTTCATCACTGACCTGCCGCATTTTTTAAGTCATGGCATTGATAAACTATGCAGCTGACGCAATGAATGATATGTAAAAACTGCAGTGGGGTCAACTAAAACAAATGAAACTTTCACCCTTCCCTACGTACTAAACACACATGGTTGCGCGCGGACGATCATCACGCCACACTACTTACAGTGAACACACACAGAGAAATGCACAAAGCAGCTATTCACAACTGTCCACCTCTTCTGATTGATGTAGGAAAATCAGATAAATGTTTTAAATTCTCGATCACTTACATTCAGCTCCTCAAACACAGCCATAGCGAATGTGTTTAAAGGTGAAAGAGAGGAAGAGAGTGAAATCAAGGGGGAAGTCAAGGCAGGCCACGAGGGAGAAAAGGTTAGTCATTTCCCTTCTTGCTAAGCGGTGTGAGAGAGAGGACCAATGGGAGCTAGCAGAGTTGCAGAAACATTCTGGGCCCTGCGCCAGGTGAGAGCTAAGGGGAGGAGCAAACGGGGCTGACCTGCCTACTGCTGGTGAAAGGGAAAAATAGATTCGCTCTTATTTCTCAAAAACAGAAAATACACGTCTTCCAGATAAGCAGCCTATCACGAACGAAACTAGGTACCATTAATTCACGCGATCTAATGCCAGACTATAGCCTATACTCACACAGATGTGCACTTGCCTGTTTAAATAATACTGTGTTTATTATTTCACATTCATAAACTTCCATTTATCACAGGAAAAAAAAAACAAATCATGGTTTGTTTGGGGTTTTTTCCCCCAAAAATTTGTCAAGCTGCCAATAGTTTCTATTTTGGTGAATCCATTGTGCAGTCTGTTGGGGGAATTTGAATGATTGGGCTCCCGGGGGCCCATTCTGCTCTTATCACACAGGCAGGGTAACTCACCACACCCAGTAGAAATCGCTTTTCCCAGAACAGCTTGTGCACCTTCAGCAATGCTACGAACTACTGCTAACTTTACAACACTGCAACACACTATATCAGAGCCCTGCAGCAGCACAGTCCAAGTCATGATGACCCAGCAACATGGATATATGTGAAAGAGAAAACTGCTTAGTTTCACCTTGGATCACCCCTACAATAGCAAAAGTAGTCATAATACTCACAAAAGACGTGCTGTAGGTTCACCTACATACACAAAATGCATCCACAGCACAATACATGGCACATTATCCTCCAAAGGTATATGACTTCACTGCTCAGGCTTTTAAATGATAGCGCATAGCATTTGATTTAACACTGTTTTACTACAAAAATATACTTAACTCTAGACGCAGCTGGACAGAAACTAATGAGATAGAATGGAGACGCCTATTATCTATTTATATTTGATGGTGCTAGGGGCTGCCTTCAATCAAATAAGAGAATGTAATGACCTGGTGCATGAAAGAGGACGCCCCCTGCGTTCTGTCTGGCTGCTTTCTCTGTTTCTATGGTTGCTATTAGAGTCAGACAAGCACATCTCGGTGATGTAGAATGGTCTAAGACAGACCCAGGGTGATAATGAGGCCTCATTATGATCCGTCATGACTGGACATGAGCATCCTTCCCATATTGATTTCATCTCTGTGGTCTTCCTTATGAGTATGCCACTCCTTCTATCAAGTTCCACTTTAAATGTCAGCGATCTTTGTGTTAGAGTCATCTGCTTCAAATACATTTAATATGATCTTCTTCTTTCTAACCACTGAAATGTTGCAGTTATTAACTTGTTAGTCACTGACTTTCATCTTCCTGTTCTTTCCACCCCCTCAGCACCATCCATGCCTGTGCCTTTGTGCCCTCCATGTGACTGCCTGCCCTGCATTCTCATTCAGCATCCTTAGCTGCATTCCCTCAGACTCCAAGGTCTTTTAAGCTGGTGCAAGGTCAACGACGTTGGAGCAAGGGAAGATAGCAAGCGACAGCACATGAGAGAGACCGTGTTCTTCCGTTTGCCCTTTAGGACACATGGCAGAAACACTGCATGGCGACAGGAAGAGGAAGTATATCTTGATGTGATCCACGCATCACTGTCAGCTCAGGGTGATGTGACACTAGCGTAGGCCTCAAAGGAGCAAACAGCGAGGCTGCCCAGCTTTTCCTTTCTGTTTGATGAGTCATAAAACAAATCTGATCTCTTCAACTTGAACATGGTGTCAAAATCCACCCCTCACCTACACCAAAGGTGCAAACTATGCAATAAACCTGTTATTTCTACCGTGGACTGGATGGTGCTCACACATTACCATATATTTTCAGATACAAAGAACTGTTTTGTTATGAAGACGTATCTTCACTATGTCAAAAGTTAAAGCAATGAAATCATGTTGATCTGGGCTGGTCTTGAAGTTATGTGGCTATGAGGGTGTGGTTCATAGTTATGATAGTACTTCCTGAAAAAGTGAAATGGCTTCACTTTGGCATAGCTAGACGCCCTGGTCATGAAGTGGCTTTATTTAGAATATGTGTACTATATAGTCTATATAGTCCGTTTGAACATATCTGTACAGTCTGTATACACACACACACACACACACACACACACACACACACACACACACACATATATATATATACATAAAGTGTTCCTAAAGCTAAAGCAAAATACAGACATGTTATTTGATATGTCGCAACATCTGCTATGGTAACACAACTAACTACAGCTTCCAGCCCAAGCTTCTATTTTGAGCTTTGACTGCAGAGAAAGAGGCGTTCGTCTCCTCCAGTTTGCTGCTTTTCACTAAAAGTAGTTTCAGCATATTGACAGAGGTGGTTGACAGTATGCTGAGACAGGTCATCACAGTGGAGGACGCTGCAGGAAATGCAACACCCGAAGGAGAGAGAATATAATGTAGCGATATTGTCCTCACTGACCTTTACACGTGCATGCTGGTGCACCTATGGGTACGCGAGCATGGTCTTAGTCTCTCTTGGGCTTCTTGACATCCTGACAAATGCACGAATGATACTACTTTATCCACAACCCCTCATCTCTACAGTCATCTTAACACTGTACACCCCTCAGTCAACTGAATTCCCTATGGTAATGATTATACACCTTCCAATAAAAAATAAATAAACGGACGAACACACTATTTACTCAACATTTTATTTTTGAGATAATTTCGTTATGAATAGAGCTCATTGATAAAACACAACGTGGTCCACCAGGCCCTGTCAGGATAAAATCAAACTTAAATATAGGTCCTAACCATAGTTCTTGGTGTTTTTTTGTTGGTATTATTATCAGGTTAGGGGAGGTTAAATAGGTTAAATATCGTGGCTCTGAAAGTGAGTCTTAGGCAAAGAATGCACAAGAAACAATGCCTGTTTATTTCTCTGAGAGCAAACCTCTGGAGACAATGAGATCTCTTGTAAACATGGACAAAGCTATACACACATAAAAACTGACAAGACACACCAATGCAAACCTACAAAACACATCACACTCTATGTGGCCTGACATTGAGTATTCTTAGGCAGTGGTGAATATCTTACTGTGTGCAACACTGCACCGTTGTGTGCATATGTGTATAAGGATGTGGTGAAGTCAGCGGACAGTGATAATGGCTAATGGTTTAAAGACTGGTTCATCGGCTCAGTTTTTGTCTTTGTCAGTGTGCTGAGACAAGTCAAGATGAGCTCTACGTATTGTTTGCAGTTATAGTTGACCATTGCAGAGCAATGCGTCTTTTTTTACTTTTAATTTGCATCCAATTTGCTTACTATCACTAGGACAACATTTAAAAAAAACAGATCTGTTTAAAAAAATATATATTTGTCATATCATTCACTGACACACATGCACAAGGGACTGTGTAAAGCCATCTGTCTCTGGAGATGGGGAGTTATAAGATATACTGTAAGGGCTGTGAGCAAATGCTGATGAAACAGGGGCGAAGGAAAACAAGGACAGACTTGTGTTGTACATGTACCCGTGGACAGAATAACAAATAAATACATTTTATTTGACATGCTGCTCACCCTACGTCTTTTAACTCTGTGTAGTTGAGATACGGGAGCACGCAGGCTTTATTATTTCTAAGCTTGGCTATTTGTAATGCTTGATGGTGAGAATACAAACAGGTGTGTATTATGGGTTAGAGAGTAAGTCAGGTGTTAATGAAATGTGACGTGTAGATAGGAAGGTGTTCTACTCTGCTAAAACCTTCAAAATGTTGCTCAGGAGGGTTGAAATGTGATCTTAATATAATAGGAAGTAGTAGTAGAGTAGTACTTGTGTAATAAGGACTTAACCTATCAGCGCACATTCAGCCATGCACATAAGCCTATTTGGAGAGAAGATAGTATATCACAGCAAACAACCATTAATGCAGAGAAATTTGCATCTGAATTCACATGCGGATACAACAATTGTAAGAGAGAGCAATGTGCTAGACAGAAACAACGGCTACGTTCTGTACAGTCTACCCACAGAGTCTCAACAATGAAATCTTCCACACATCTGTCTGCGTTACGCACACTTTCATGTGTGCACATACTTATGTGCGTCTGCTACTGGCTGAGCCACGCAGAATCCTTCTAAGTCACAACAACAACATTCCTCATCATTGCCCAAACCACGGACACACCACCAAGAGGAAAACCAGAGAGGTGAGGGGGAGGAGGGCAGAGGTGGTGAAGAGAGGGACAAAGAGAGGGGAAGATGGAAATGAGGCTACAGTTGAAACCTCTAGAACCTCGGACCCAGACCTACGACCTCGTGGACTATCTGTATTTACCAGAGTCACCGTATTGCTGTTATTCAGTCTTTGGAAGGAAAAGCAAACTGAGAGCGCTCAGTCGTAAAAACAACATCATAGGGCAATGTCACACAATCTCATAAACCCTTCAATAAGAATCGTTCTGCTTACTTTTAAATGTCGACAAATTAAATCCATTTACTGGGTGCCCTTCTCCATGTCTTTCTCTCGTACTCCCCTCTTTCCTTCTCTCTTCAACTTTCTTCCTCTCTCCCAGTTACTCCCCTTCTGTCAGACGCATGCAAACACTCACTTAGTCACACACACATACAAACGCACACAGAGTCACCCTCTCACACACTCTCTCCTCCCGCGACCCGGAATGCTTGGCAAGATTCTACTGTACTGAAATACTGTGCTCACCATATAAGGTAGCAGCAGCTTCACATGTCACACATAATTTACATGCAGCGGGGCGGGAGTTTGCCTTACGCAGCACACGTAGAATCACACATACACTCATGCAAAGCCATGCTTCCCCTTTGGGCTGACGCAGCAAGCCAGGGACGAGCTGAGAGAGAATCAAATTCTACCCATCTACGTCTCTTTCCATTTACCTCCAGGCCCTGCAGGATAACTTCCAACATGTCCAATGTTGAGTCACATGAAGGGAATGAAAGCTGAGTGGGCGATCTATTGATCCTCTCCACTGCTTCCTGGAACAACCACGGCCCTCCAAACACACACATGTGTGCGCACACATCGACAAATGTCTTTGCTAACTAGCGCTACCCTCAGGAAGTAGCTATTGTGTGGCTATGTCTGTTTTGAGCCAAGAATCTGTCGGCCTGTGTGTGTATATCTTTCCATATGTGCATGTGTCTAGATCTATAAAACAAGATGAAACAAACAGACATCAACCCTGTGGTCCACATGCTGAACACACACAGACACAGAGCAGACACTAGGACAAACAATCCATAGCTCTACCTATGCTCCATCGTACAAGCACTTACTTTGGAAAGTAAAGACTGCAGCACACACAGCAGGAAAGATCTAGATAAACCAATGAGACACGGAGGAGGGTTATGAACCGAGCTCTTACCTCTCACATTGCTCTCCAGTTTGTGTGTGTGTGCTTCCGGGTGTTGCTTGACTTTGTGTGGTTTTGCGTATGTTCAGACAGGCCGCGACAGCAGACCCCCAGGCACCGGCTGGACCATTCTCAGGCAGGCAGGCAGAGCGCAGCAAGGCAGAGCGACTGGCAAAAGAGAGGCAAGCGAGTGAGCGAGTGAATCAGCAGCGAATGAGTAGAGGAGCTGTGCAGAGCAGAGAGAGAGAGAGAGGGAGAGGGAGACAGAGAGGAGGAGTGTTTGTGTATGTGATTGTGTGTGTGCGTTGCAGTGCTGGCTGTGTGCGCTAGTCTCTCCCCTCCCCTGCCTCTTGAAGTGGCGGAGCTGGACTGTGCTGAGCTGTGCTAAGACGGGCTGGGCTGTGTCTCAACCAGCCTCTGGATCATCTGCCTGCTGCCCGAGGAAAGTGGCGTTCGCTGGGCGGCAGAAGCAACAGCTGTGGAAGAGGAGGAGGAGGAGAGAAAGAAGAGGAGCAGGAGGAGGAAGCTCTGACTGCACTGGGCATACAAATCCTGCAGCCCCCTCTCCCTCCCCCTCTTCCTCGCTGAAGGCTAGCCACACCCCCTTAAAACAACACCAGGAAGTGGTACTGTAGCTCAGTTACAGCAACATTGCCCTTGCCCATGCAGCGAGGCTCAGCAAGGAAAATATTTAGGGAACACAGCAGAACAAATTAAAACAGTAAGTAGGCATAGCATGAGGAGTAGATGTTGCAACAGATGAAAGAGTGAGACAGAGTTTCGCCCCCTTAAACATGTGACCAAGGAAATCATGAATTAAAGAAGAATAAAGAAAAAAGCAGCTGATGGAAGAATTAGGACGGAAAGAATTGGGAAAGACTTCAGAGAAGTTTGCAACAGATTACGTTGGGCTTCTGTCTGGACGCCCACTCCCTCTTATTCATACTCCTTATTCCCATGTCACTCAAACTGCACTCAAGCTTGACTTGAGTATGTTGTTACACACTCCAAGTAACATGTATGTAGACCCATAGGAAGATACTACAATGCAACTCTGATGCAACTGCTGCCGGCAGCTCTCTTGTTTTATTGACTTCACATTACTGCTGCCATAACCCTCACATTCAGGAAAAGCCAGAGACTCAAAGAATGTGATTTGGATATCATGCAGCAATTTCCGGTAGCCATGGAAAAATGGCTCTGGCATCTGCAGGAATTTCTGTAATTTTTGATTTGTGTGCTGATGCCAGGTTTTCTGCGTATTGTCTATAACTCTCCATTTCACATGCATTGCACACACAATGCTGAATAGTCACAGTACGAAAAACCTATTTTACAATTAAAATAAACTGAATGCACTTCTTGATTTTTGAGACCACATTTGCACAATAATACATATCCGAATGCCTAAAACTATCACGCCTCACTTGTTTTGTTATTGCTTCCCTTTCCTCTCTCTCTGGACCAGTTTCTACTGCACAGTTTAATACAAAGCTGGTGTTAAGACACCTCTAATTTACACAATAGGCCCCTAAACCCAGGGTGACAATCTGTGATAGAGCCCCAGCTGCAGTGCAAAGCGTTTACCTAACCAGCATTCTGCGGCAGTGTTTCTGCACATTTACAAGAACAAAAATGTTGTGTCCCTTAGTCACAAGAAAAAAATCTTATGCTACTCAGTTTATCACACTTTGAAGGACAGTACTAGTATTAGCTAAAACAACAAAGACTATGCCTTGATCTATTTCACTTTACTTATGGTTGATAGTTGGAAAGACATACAACTTTTTATTTCAACGTATAAAATAGCCAAGCGAGAACACATTCGATATGTCTTTTGATTAAAAGTGCAATGTGTTTAACTGTTGATCAATGGAAACAGCAGGTCATTCTAACCTCCAAACAGAGTTTTCCTTGAACCATAACGAAGACACATGGTGACTGATTTTGTTCTGGCTCAGCAGAAGACATATTACCAATGCCTCCAAAGATCTAGGCTCTCTGTGAAACTCTGACACTGACGTGGAATTTCCCCTCTTCTGCTGCAACGGAGTGTTCGCCAGTGCTGCTCCCCTTTGCAGCTTTCTTTTCCCCATGAACTGCTAGTCTGTGTCATATTCATTACGATTGTTAATGTTCTTTCTATGCATCCGTTTCTTTCACTTCCAGCCACGTGCTAATCCCCCTTAAACTCCCCTCTTTCAAACGACACTTGTCTACTTGTCACAAGTTACAAAACCATATTCCTCTTGTCCATTTAGAGGTATGTGAGCAGAGCCAAGCTTTGTTGTAACCAAATGGTTTGCTCATTCAGTTAAAAACTTAAAAGTTAAAAGTTTATATCTGCATTTCATTTAACCACTTGTGCAACAGAAGCCTACTTCTCGTTTTCCACTAATCTGAAGTGAAATCAGCCATTTGTTTTATCTTCCTGTTCCATATGAGTTAGATGACACACATAATGTAAGTATGTATGAGAAAAGAGGAAACAACATGCTGAGGGTGAGCAACTGTTAAATACTAATGTTAACCAGGAAGACATGTGCGTCTATTGGAAGCCTAATTAACAGCGACTTTCACCGATTTTACAAGTGAGAGGTATAAACGTATAAAAGAAGTGAAGTATAAAAGTATATACTGAGAGAAAGATGAGTATGATACTCAATCTCTCAATCACCTACTAACCCGTCATCTTGCACCATTTATTCAGCCTCCTTGCTGAACACAGCGTTCCACCTTAAGTTCCCCTATCATCTCAGCGCTCTGCTATTTCCCAGCTCTCTGTAAATGACACTGGCTGGATGATGTGAACTCTCACTCCACTGAGGAAATGTCCCAGAGCTTTTGTGTGCCAAACTCTGACGGCTCATCTATCACTAAGGCCACAAATACACATTACGCTCCTATTACAGACCATCACAGCAACAACTGCAACAGTACACAATCTTGCAGAGAGGCCCAAAGCAGGAAGCTGCTTTCTGTGTCAACGACTTTAAATGTACTTTTTATTTTTTATACTACATCTTTAGCTGGCGTTTCATTACTTTAATACACGAGGGTTTTCCCACGTAAATAAACACACAAATATGCTACTAAAGCAACTAAAATGTGTTACAGACATGTATATGATGACATTCAAATGTGAATTTACAGCCATGTGTTCCTGCTGCACACTTTGTGGTTTTCTCTTAACTTTTTCCACTTTGATGCAATGAGGGGAAGCAGGTGCAATTCAAGCTGTCAGGTTTGAAATACAGAAAGAGGAAATAGCACACTGTCTTGTCCCCATCTGACACCGCTGTGTGTGCGTGTGTGTATGCGCTCGCACCGTTCACGCGTGCAGCTTATCTTGGAAATAGGTTGAAAACAAATCGAAGCACCCTTCGCAAAAAGCTATTTCATTTAAGCTTCAAGCTATTTTTAAGTAACCGTAGATTAACTGCAGCATATTTGTATAAAGAAGAACAAGACACTGTTGCACTCGTTGGCTTTGTTCTAGCAGAGAATATTCATAGACTATATGAGGGAAGTAAACGAGAAACTAATTATCTTAACAAACCAATAAAAACAAACCCAGGAGGACCTACTAAGTTATACAACACACGACTGCAATATAAAGGCAACAATTTGTGTTATTTAGTTTTTTGTGTAATCTATTAATCCAACAGAGAGTGATTTTACAGAGAGCTTACCTGTGTCTGTCTCTTGCTGACGTGCCACTGAGACAGACAAAGCCACTTCAACACAGGTCATGCTGATGCAGTGCATTGTGGGATAAACGAACATCTTCATTTCTCTCTCCCTCTACTTCTCTCGCTCTGCACTCTCATGCTCTCATAATAGCACCTTCTGCTTGGCAACGGCCATACCGCAAATGTGGTCAGGTTTACAGCGAACCATCACTGCGCAACATCAAATCTCCATGACAACCAGTCTTTATCTCATTTGCATCTTCTGCTTACATTATCTGCTGATGCCAAATATGGCCCGGTGTTATTTTCTCCGCCTCTCTCTGCATCCCCTGCTTTATAACTTCCTCTTTCCCTCCAGTTTTAAAACTCTGTGTACACTGCGTCTAAATTGTATGTGTATGCATGCGTGTGCATGTGCATACAACCTGAGTGTGTTAAGAGAGGAAGTGTCTGTGACACTGTGATCAGGAAGTAGGATTCTGTTGCATTTCACACTTTAAAAAAGAAAGTAGGCCTGTAGTATCATAGTCCCTCCACAGCAGGTACATCATTACAGGATTTCACTTACCCTTTAGTTCTTTTTCATTGAAGTTGGTACTGGCATTCGGCCTCCTCCTCCTCCCCTAAGAGCTGTGTCTATCAAACTACAACTGGAATGTTGAACCAGGCCCCTGGAGCCCACACACAGCAACACTCAGCACCTGTCTCCAACTGCCAGCACAGAGAAAGACACACAGTCAATCAAACACGACAGCACAGCAAAAGGGAGAGAGCAGAGGAGAGTGGGAGGCAGACAAACAAGCATTTCATCAGCAGAAAAAAAAACACACACTGAGCAGGCTTCACATTATGTTTACCCTTTATCACATGGTAGTTAATAGAAATCTGTTATATATAATATTATATTTAAGTCATTTATGAAAAGCTGACACATTTATTTATGTCCACTCAAATCACAGTCTCTGTCTTGTGTTCGTGTTACTGTCATCTAAAATTGATATTATTTCAAAAGGTTTGCATTTTGTTTAATGGTAGAGACATCATTTTGTTTCTATCGCACTACTACTCAAACTAGGAAAATTAAACGTATTTTTATATATTATATTTTTGTGACTTTTACGTATAAAGATAATTTAAAAGACATTGAATATTAAGATGCACATTGTAATTTTAGTAAAATATTAGGTGGATGTGAGGGGAGTAATATTTTAACTGCAGTATGATTTTCTGTGTCTACCAATAGTTTCTCTTTATACCAGACCATTTATAGCATAAAGTAGTAGTGGGGTCCAGAACCCTCGTGCAGTAACCTCTCATGTCAAGCACACACTAATTATCATGTCTCTGCCTGACATCCAGGCACCTTCTGGAGAAATTCTTAGGAAGCATCAGGACTGTGAACACCACTCAGTTTTTCCTCCTCTGGGCTGCAGGGTTGCTGGGACCTGGGGCTTTGGAAGTCAATGAAAGCAGGCCTAATTTAGCGGCCACAGCATCACAAGTTGCCAAGAATCAGGGAGAGACTCCTTCCCTTTTTAGGGCTCCTCGGACACTGCAGCCTAGGGGTGTCACTACTGCATTCCTAGCTACACTAAGGAGCTGGATAGACAGTGAGAGAAGTGACAACTATGTAAATAGAAATGCTAATAGCTGGCTGTGTGAGCCTATTTAACCTGCCAGGGTGGACGTGTTTACTAGCATCTTACATTCACACCACTTTCACTAGATAAAACATTTTCTTTGTCCTGTAACTTAATTACCACATCTGTCTGCTGTCTACTGTCACAACAGTTTGCCATAAAATCTCAACAGTAATTAGGTGTAAAGCAAAGACTAATCAGAGAGCCTCTATTTACGTCATGCGTTCAGACGAGCCCTGACAATGTGTCATGTAAACTTTAAAAACCCCGGCGGCACTAAAAGTAGGCACTGTTGGTGTGATCTGGCTGATTTTCATGTCACACAGGGAGAGCATGCGTTCCCATCTATTTGCCACATTGGAGGTAGACATAGCAGCGTTTAAAAAATATTTCAGTATGTACAGAAAAATGTATTCACCGAATGAAGCAGCACTGCAACTCTACACTCATGAGATTCATGGACGTGTCACTATTTATTAATTATGGCAATTCAGGTATTTGAAATAACTGGATTAGGCGAGGATTAATCAATGAGCCTTGGCACCCATTGCATGCCTGTATTGTCTACTAGTGATATGACCACAAACCTGTTGTTGAAGACTGTGATCGCATAAGCCATGGTATGGAACACACAATAGGATTATCTATGGTAGGGTGCTGAAGTATTAGCTCCAACTACCTTAGGGAGCACACAAGCTTTACTGCGAGCATGTGGAATAACCCTGGAAATCGTTGATCCAAAGTGACATAATCCCATTAGTCTATTCAAGGTCCCTGTCCGACCACCCTGTAGGCAATAGAGGCTACAGAGGCATCTAAACTCTTTTAACAATCGCTCATGACTCTCATTGTGGTCAAGTATTGATTCAATTAATCTCTTCTCACAGAAATGTTGTATTACAGTAAGTAAGCATCGTTTGGCACTGGCTGTGAGTCAGCCACCAACTATTAACATGGTTGTTGAAACTTGTTTATGCAACGGCACTCTTCTCGCCTCCGTGTATTGTGCAACGCGTTGGAATACGCTGTCGCTTCTTGGAAAGTCATTAACCATCTAACATTACTTACATGAGTGATAAGCTCAGTAAATGTGATGATGAAATGTGATAACGATGTCCATAGTGATAGCAGTGACACCAGTAAAACTAGCTAGCATTGAATTACAGTCCTCGCATGTGCTTCACCTGTCTTGGCAAAACGTTTAAATACTGCAACACAAGTTAGGTAACAACACATAATAAGTCAGAGGTGGGTTATTATAAACCATATTAACTTTTTTTTTCACATTTTTAATCATCTAACTGTGCAAAACATGAATTATAGTTAATAGTTAATGTTGAAATGCAATCTAGAATTTATTTCTAGAAACAAAAGACAACACCTGCTCTCATATAGTTGCAGTAACGTGTATTCTGCACGCTAAGTAACCATGCCTCATTGGACTGAGGTTAACTAACGGCAAAGGGTCCATCCACCACATATGGCCTACATCAAAAACATTATCTATATAGCACAAGACCCTCCACTTAGTAACCTAGCAACCAGTGAAGTCAACATGGCACCTTTTGTAATTCTAAAACTAGCTAAGCTGAGCGCCAGACATAATTATATCTCTCTTCAGCCAATCACGTAAGGCCCTGAGCCATAAATAACAGACTGCTCCCCTACAGAGCACCAGTCTGTGCCGAAAAGTCAACAAACACTTTCTCTTTTGCTCACTACTGGATTTGTCTTGCTCAGAGGAAGATGGAGGGGGAGAGAGAGGTTTATAGGTTTGCAGAGAGAAAGATAGGTAAAGTACAGAGAAGAAGAAAAACAAATGTAGTCTGTGATTACTGAGTCATAATGAAGGCTTTAGAATGGGACTGTGGCTTTGAGCAGTGCCATTAAACATGGTGCTGAGTGACTGGAAAACCTACAGGTCTTTCTGTACAACACTAGTATACTGGAAGACAAGTACTGGATTTGAAAACTCCTTTTAACATATTACACTAATAAACTCAGTAACAGAAGCTCTCTTGTAAGCAGGGGCTACATTTTCAAGCCTTATTACCCTGTGTGTGTTTTTGCCAAACAGCTACCTCAGCGCTCTGGGAAACAGCTTAGTCTCTGGGGCCTTATATTTAGACTTTACGACCAATATTGAATTCTAACCTAAGATATTTTCACCATGGTGATTTAAGGTGCCATCTTGATATGGCAACACGTTATAGTTACAATTTATGATCTGATCACCTCACTTGGCTGAATGAGGACATTGGGGTATATCCCTCTGAGTGATGAGAGAAAGGATTAGGGGCGGTTTGTGTTAAGACACTGCTAATGTGTTACACAACAGAAGGCTATCTTAACTTAACAGATTTGCGAATTCATCTGACTTCTTAATGTCATTGTGGTTACTAGTCATGAAAGAAAAACGGCTGTAAAGTTACACAGTAACAAGGCCAATGCTGGAAAATCTGTGAATGTTTAATTGCTTTTTAACTTGCTCCAGGTCATTTCGATGCATATTCAGTTGTGAAGGTATCTGTTCCTGTCAGCAGAGACGCCAAATGCAATAGCATATCATTGCTTATATGTGTCTGAAAATCTTGACTGGTTGATGCACTATGAGACACACTTGGCATGTATCACACCATTCGTTTCATTTTGCACTTTCTAGACTGTGTGTAATGTACCGTTGGTAATGAGTTTATGGCAGGTAGTGATATATAAAGCAATTACAGCGTTATTAGCCTGTTGGCTGGTTAAATAATCTAATGTGATGAAGTTGTTTCTGTTTATAACTATAACTACATACTCGTACCTTCTGAAAGGTCACTTAAGCTATTTTGTGACATTTTATGCTATGTAAAGAGTCAGACATAGAAACTACCCTTAAAGCCTGTACCATGTCTGTGACTATAACCCCCCCATCATTATTTCTGTTTTAATGTTGTTGTGGTGTTCTACAGAAGCTCTTATGACTCACAGAAGGTTAATCTAAAATTAAATAATTGTTAACACAATTACCTAAGCTCTCAAATAGTCCCCTATTACCTTTAAAACAAGAATAGGAAAGTCGCTTCAGTCTATACCTGCAAATGTGAAGGGCAAAAGTGTTCCTGTAGCAGTGACAAGACAGTTTGTGAAGCTACATGCAGAACACCGTGACCCCTCTCTCAGCTCCCAGGATGTTTTCTTCTACCCTCCCTATTGGGATTCTGGTAGCCTACATTTCCTGCTTCAAGGTCAGCAGCAGTGGCAAATTAAATTACTTGTCCTGTTTTGTAGCGTTGACGCCAGGTCAATAGCAACTTGGCTAAAATGATGAGTACAGAATTTTGAAGGGAGCTGCATTTGCACTGACCCTCTGGTGTCACATTTGCAAAACAAGTAGCAGTGATGAAAAGGCAGTGTATTAAATTATGCTTCTGTAATCACTAGCAGCAAAAAATCAATCACATCTGCTTTCAAATGCACCACTTTATACTGTTATCCCTTAGGCTTACCCTGCTACTGCAGGTTGTCATGTGCCTCCACATGGGCTGAAGCATGAGCACACTGGACCGAATTTAGTTACATTTACATGTCACACGCCACCTGCTGGTCATCTTTGATATGATACAGGGCAAACAAAAGCAAATTATATATATATATATATATATATATATATATATATATATATATATATATATATATATATATATATTTAAGTTTGAATAAGCCCAATAGAAGTTAGCTGAATATTTCCACAACCACAATGTATCATGTAGGGTGTCAGCGCCTCGTGTTAGCAGTCTCTGTGGCAGAAGGCAGTTTATCTACGAGTTGCTGAGAGGGTTGTTATCAGCAGACAAACAGCTTACACACAACACTGAGGAATGGGAGGAACTTAGAGTATGTAATGAGGTGTTAAAACACAGCACTGGTAAACAGGCGACAGGATAATATACTACTCTGGCTACTCAATGTGTGGCCCAAAGGTCCTTTTGCAATGTCACCAAGCAAAGTTTTGGGTCATATCAGTTAAGTAACGATATTGAGCAAAATTTTAAGTTTGGCCTTTCCCATCTAGCATAAATGTGTAATCTACCTATGAAAGGACAAACTGATTTTATCAAATGTTTCACCCTCCATAGTCACATTTTACATGGAGACCATTATGATACATTACTGGCATTACAGAGCTACAGTCATCACATCCATAGAAATAAATATCTCAGCCCCACATTAACTGCAAAGGTCCTGTAGATGGTCCTAGTTGTATATAGGGGGAGCTACAGACATTGTAGTTTTAACCAGAGGAGGTCTGACGTCTGGGGCCTGTTTCTTTTCTACCAGGATGAATCAGTGACAGTTAAACACTAGAGAGCAGCAGAGCAGCGCTAGAAATACATTCATTGAACATGTTGTCCCCTTTCAACACTATAACAAAGATGTACTGTTTTTATCACTGTAACTCCTTACATCTCAAACATTTATACATACACAGACAAACACATAGCTAGAGCAATCATCTGTATGTTGTTATGCTGCAGTGTGGGTCAAACCATAAATATTAAACAAATGTGAGTCAAAAGAGAACAAGGGAGTGTGAATACACAACAACGATGTACCAGTAAATAACTACTATAGCAAGTTTGATGGATTTCAGTCAGACTTACTGTTGCGCTGAGTTTGAACTGCTCATCTTAACACACACTGTTAGCACAACCTAAGCCTCTCCCAAGTACCTATTGTCGTTAAATGCTGACAGAGTAGATGAATATTTAACAGGAGGAGAGAAAGTGGTAGGCATCAGATCACTAGGAAGAAAATAACAATGTCCCCATCATGTGATCCGATTGTCAATAGGCCAACGACAGACTTGTTAGCTGCCTTTGACTGGACTCCCATTTCTTTGTTGGGTTTAAAATCAACTTAGAATAAGAAATGTGTTGTGACAGGGTGCGTTTTTTTCGGGTCAGATGGGGTCGTGTGGTGGGTTGGATGTCCACGAGAAAAGATGCGCGCAGGTTTAAGGCGCTTGCGGCCAGGACCATGGACAGCGATCAGAGGCTCATCCAGGTGATCAGCGCAATGAGGTCGGAAATCAGAAAGTTGGAGTTGGAGAATATGAGGCTGAAGAGGAGACCTGGAGCGAAACTCCGCAAAAACGCAACCGTTCCCATCGTGATAACAGGATGCAAAGGTAGACTCGTTGAACTGTTATTAGTAAAGCCAAACAGTGTGTTTAACGATGTAATAGCGTGCTACTCGGCTTAATATGACAGAACAACGACTTTGCTGTGGACTCACCCACGTGTTGCTGCTTCTGTGTTGCCTTTCTGCAGAGAGTGTCGTCATGACGGTGAGGAGATATGCAGTCTTCCAGCCGCTGGTCAGTCATCAGACCCTGCAGCTGAGCAGCGTGAAGAGTCGGAGCAGGGCCGGAAAATAGCTAAAATAAAAAAAATGAATGGTAGCTAAAACTTAATAAAACCGACATAACGTGTGTGCTTTTATAAAAGCTAGCTATCTTAGCTACCAACCACTGGTGTGATAAAGAGTTGATGATAGTGTTGAACTGACCACAAAGGTCGCATTAAACTTCCTACATCAACTTTAAACAACGTAGTCTGTATCAGAGTTACACAATAAAATCTTCTTATCGGACAACCACATCTTGTACATATTCACGTTTTTGTCGACATGACCGGTAATTAACGACTTGTAGATTGCACCTGTCAATGTTTGTAACTCGACTCTCGCGAGACTTGAGCGTTGCGCAGTAGAGTATCCGCCATCACTGCGTCCAAGCTAACAGAAGCTAAAAGCCACTGAGAAGAACCAGTGACAACAACTCTGTAGAGCAATCTACAAAATTCCCACTAGGGAGGTTACCTGCCGTTTTCCAGGCGTAGAAAGCAAACTAGCAGCTGCCTTTCATGTAGTCTTTAAGTCAACTTAGGAACGCAATTCTTTCTAACTAGCTAATCATGTCCAACCTCAAAGGCGGCACCAAGAAGGACACCAAGATGAGGATACGAGCCTTCCCTGTGAGTATTTGTGGGCTCTGTAAACACGGAGACGCCAAGTGCGAGATTCGGGTAACGTTACCGGGCATGACAGCTCTGTTTGCTAGCAGCGACCCGGGTGCTAGCTAATCAAAGCACAAGAAACTGTCATTGTTAAGTGAACGCTACCATTAGCTGAAGTCACTGCCCGAAGTAGAGTCACTAAGTTAGTAGCACAGTTTACAGAGCACGAGTTAGTCCCCTTTGTTTGAAAATGTCACCATCGTTTGACATGAGCTAACAT
Organism: Macropodus opercularis; assembly: GCA_030770545.1. NCBI lineage: Eukaryota > Metazoa > Chordata > Actinopteri > Anabantiformes > Osphronemidae > Macropodus > Macropodus opercularis. Next base: position 8,532,126 of record CM061105.1, read on the forward strand.
TAGCATGTCTGAGGAAACTTCTTCAGCGAGAGACTAGCATATAGTAGCTAAGCTAACTAAGTAGCAGGCCTGAAGGTTAGCTGCCTGTGTTAGCAGTACGTGTTTGGGTTAGTGTGTAATAGATGATGTGTGACTCATGCAACTTGGACTTAATACACGACTACAATAAAGGTGCATAAGCGAACCACGTTCTTAGCTCAGCTGTGCGAGCTCTGCTAATGATCCGCTGATCACCAGTCTGAGTCACACACACACACACACACACACACACACACACACACACACACCATCAGTAAAACTCATGGGGGATGAGGTCTGCTGTGGCAGAACTGTTCGGTCCTGTGTTGTGTCTCAAATGATCTATGTTCTTCTGTTAGATATGCGGGTTTATGGGGCAGAATGAGTTCGGGAGCTTAGATCACACATTTAAACCACAACAGAGCTCCTACCAGTTTGGTTGTACTCTTTAGGCACAGACATTTAGAGAGTAAAGGTAATTGATCATCTCATCATCATTATTATTATTATTATTATCGCTAGTAGTATGATATTTAAAATCAACCCACCTGACCGGACCTCATTACATAGTTCACAGAGAAACAAGTACTGCTACAGACCTTCCAATCAAAAAGAGCTCGCCCTCTATGATTAACTTAAAGGCTGTAATTTTATCATAACCCTTTGTTAACCAAATCCAATTGCCTCTATGCTGATTCATCAAGATACTTGATTAATGTGCTTTTGCATTTGCATCTTTTTGTCAGCAGTCAAAAAAGTGCACGAACAATTAATGCATTGCAGTAGTAGCAAATGTATTTATGTAGCGTGTAACTTTCATAATTGCCAGAAAGGAACAGTCATGTTATGTTTTCTTTATTTTTCCTGACACTATTAACTATAAATGTAATGAAATAATCACGAACAGACTTCTTAAAATTAAATGCAAGCTGTGGTCGTCCCTAGATGACAATGGATGAGAAGTATGTAAACAACATCTGGGACCTTCTAAAGAATGCCATCCAGGAGATTCAGAGGAAGAACAACAGTGGACTGAGCTTCGAGGAGCTGTACAGGAACGCCTACACAATGGTGCTTCACAAGCATGGAGAGAAACTTTACACAGGCCTGAGGGAGGTCGTCACTGAGCATCTCATCAACAAAGTAAAAATTGTATTCTTACCCAATACAGAAGTCTTTGAATAGTAATTCACATAATGCTGAATAACATAAAAAAGACCTCTTATTATTTGGCCACCTTTTTATGCTTACCTTCATTTAACTACCAACTTTTTTTCAGGTACGAGAAGATGTCCTCAACTCCCTAAATAATAACTTTCTGCAAACACTAAATCAAGCTTGGAATGACCATCAAACTGCCATGGTTATGATCAGAGACATTCTCATGTACATGGTAGGTCAACTGGTTTATGTGTTCAGCTGTAGCCAACCTTCATCCTCATCCTGCTCTGGACTTTGAGTACACAGTACTGTTTTTGTGAGCTTAACAATAAGCCTCTGTTGCTGTAATTGTTTGTTTTGTTGGAAATCTGGCAAAAATTGTTGATTCGCTCTAGCCAACAACACGTCCAGGGTGTTTTTCGGTTTGAGAGTGATTGAGCCCTTGAGATAGACACAAGTGAAGGGTAAACAATGGCCAGCCAGTAAAAAGACTGCACAGGTCCCCTGGCGTTCTTTTGTTCTAGGTTCTCCTTTTTCCTGTCCTGGCTTCACCCTGGACATTTGGCCTTCTGTTCACCTACTGCACCCACAGTCTGCTTCTATTAACACACTGTTCCCTGTTTTTTAAATAATGTATTTCAGTAAATGCCAGTTAATTAGTTAAAATTTGAGCCATTCAGAAACCAAAGCCCATACAATCATAAAACTGGTTGTTGGAACATCTTCTGTTTATTTTTATATAGTTATATAGTTACACAGGGTCAGATTAATCCCCATTTTCTTTTCTTCAAACCAGGACAGAGTCTATGTTCAACAAAACAATGTGGAGAATGTGTACAACCTCGGGCTCATCATATTCAGGGACCAGGTTGTGCGCTACGGCTGCATTAGAGACCATTTACGGCAGACGTTACTAGACATGATTGCTCGTGAGAGGAAGGGAGAAGTTGTAGACAGGTAAGCAGAAGTGCAACATCACAGCTTGCTCTGAAGATTTGCTCTAGGATGTTTGAAATAGATATGTGATGAGCTTGTATTTTTTTTTTTCATTCATCAATTAATTCTTGGTTGCGTATTTTTATTTAATCAGTTTATTAAGGTGTACAACATTTTATGAAAACTGTTTAATATTGCTAATATGGAAATCTAACAGTTTGTTCTTCATTGCAGGGGGGCCATAAGAAATGCCTGCCAAATGCTAATGATTCTTGGACTGGACAGCAGGTCTGTATATGAAGAGGACTTTGAAGGCCCTTTCTTAGATATGTCAGCGGAATTTTTTCAGGTGAGGCTGTGATGGCTTTTCATTGTCTCTGTGTGTTTGTAGCCACTAAAAAGCGAAGTATTACAATAACTTGCATTCTTTGCTCTTTCAGATGGAAAGCCAAAAGTTCCTAGCTGAAAACAGTGCCAGCGTCTACATAAAGAAAGTAGAGGCCAGAATCAATGAAGAGATTGAGCGAGTTATGCACTGCTTAGACAAGACTACGGAGGAGCCCATTGTTAAGGTAGTGGAACGGGAGCTCATCTCTAAACACATGAAGACCATTGTCGAGATGGAGAACTCGGGCCTGGTTCATATGCTCAAGAATGGCAAGACGGAAGGTAAAAACAATACCTCTGACATTTGTGTTGCGCTTTAATTGTAGCCGATGCTGACTTGTTTCTTTCTCTTGTGTCTTCGTTTCTGTATGGTATTTCTTAGATCTGGCATGCATGTACAAGCTCTTTAGCCGTGTGCCAAATGGCCTCAAAACAATGTGTGAGTGTATGAGCTCTTATTTGAGGGAGCAAGGAAAAGCTCTGGTTTCAGAAGAAGGAGAGGGCAAGAACCCTGTTGATTATATCCAGGTATGCCAGTTGAGCTGGAAAAACAGCTCTCCACCTCAAATTATGAATAACAAAGGCATGTGTTGGTATTAATGATGTAATTCCTGCTTCACCAGGGTCTGCTAGACCTGAAAACACGGTTTGATCGTTTCCTTCTTGAGTCCTTCAACAATGACAGATTATTCAAACAAACTATAGCTGGAGACTTTGAGTATTTCCTCAACTTGAACTCCCGCTCACCTGAATATCTGTCGCTCTTTATTGATGACAAGCTCAAAAAGGGAGTCAAAGGGGTATGTAATATTTTCAGATTGTCCTTAAATCTACATATGTTTGTACATTTACGCTTTATGAAAAATGACTTTGGTGTTCTTGCTTGTGCACTTATTCTTTTTCTTCCTGTCTGAGCAGTTGACAGAACAGGAAGTTGAGTCAATCCTTGACAAAGCCATGGTGTTGTTCAGGTTCATGCAAGAGAAGGATGTTTTTGAAAGGTACTACAAGCAGCATCTGGGTCGCAGGCTGCTCAGCAACAAGAGTGTTTCCGATGATTCGGAGAAGAACATGATCTCTAAACTTAAGGTAAATGAGCAGTATGCAAAACATTCTGGATATGCAGGTATATGCATATGTCTTCTCTTCCTCACTACATTCCCATCTGCATGCCTCAGCAGCGTCGAGTCACTGCTCTCTGTCTTTCTCCTTTACAGACAGAATGTGGCTGTCAGTTCACCTCAAAACTGGAAGGGATGTTCAGAGACATGAGCATCTCCAACACTACCATGGATGAATTCAGGCAGCACATACAAACCACGTCGGTGAGACACAGATTCTACGAAATCATTAAAAAAATCTGAATTAACTCACTTAAAGGACAGTTGAGTATCTAAAGCTCACAGAGGTGTAGAATTTCAAATGGTATTTCTTCTTCTTGGAAGTCATGTTTAGTCAGTAACACTTGAGAGGTTTACAAGAAGAATAGGTCAAAATGCCTGTTGAAATAAATGTTTAAACGGGGATCTCTTTCAGGCATCATTAAGTGGTGTTGACCTCACAGTAAGAGTCCTTACTACCGGCTACTGGCCTACGCAGTCTGCAACACCCAAATGTACTATCCCACCTGCTCCTAGACATGCCTTTGAAGTCTTTAGAAGGTGATGCTCTTAGATTTTTTTTTACTTCTAATTTTCCCACGTATACATTTAGGAGGCTTAGTCTTGTTTGTTCGGGCTTTTCTTTTACAGGTTTTACCTCGCAAAGCACAGTGGTAGACAGCTAACACTGCAGCACCACATGGGTGGGGCAGACCTAAATGCAACCTTTTATGGAGCCATTAAAAAGGTAGACATTAAATGATATTAATGCATGCTAGTTAAGTTTTTAAAATGGGTAACTAACTTACTTTGTTTTCTATTGCATCTGCAGGAGGATGGTTCAGAAGCGGGTGTGGGGGGAGCCCAGGTCACGGGCTCCAACACCCGTAAGCACATACTGCAGGTCTCAACCTTTCAGATGACCATCCTCATGCTTTTCAACAACAGAGAAAAGTGCACTTTTGAGGTGGGCTTCAGTAAATGTTTTCTCTAAATGTGTGTTTTTCTTTTTTTGTGCTTTTGAGTGAGAGTAGAGTTTTATATTAAAATGTGCTTGTGCCCCATTTGCAGGAAATCCAGCAGGAGACAGATATTCCTGAGCGTGAGTTAGTGAGAGCGCTGCAGTCCTTGGCCTGTGGGAAGCCCACACAGAGAGTTCTCACCAAGGAGCCAAAGTCCAAGGAGATTGAGAATGGCCATGTGTTTACAGTGAATGATCAATTTACTTCTAAACTGCACAGAGTCAAAATACAGACAGGTGGGCAATGTTTGTATATTGTAGGACTTATGTGCCAGCTTCTGGAAATGTAAAACCCAATACTCATTTATTTCAGAAAATAAACAATACATTAATACCACACAAAAATAAATACATTCCATTTACATACACTTCATTTTGTCTTTTTGTCCTGTTTTCCCAGTTGCTGCCAAACAAGGAGAGTCAGACCCCGAAAGGAAAGAGACACGGCAGAAAGTGGACGATGACAGGAAGCATGAGATTGAGGCAGCCATTGTCCGAATCATGAAGTCAAGGAAGAAGATGCAGCACAATGTCCTGGTAGCAGAGGTATGGAATAAAAGCATTTGGGTGTTTAACTATAATAACGCCGCAGTTTTCAGCACTTTATTGACAACATTTACCACGTTGCAGTTTTTAATCCGTTCATTCACTCTCTCCAGGTGACTCAGCAGCTCCGGGCACGTTTCCTTCCCAGTCCTGTGGTAATCAAAAAGCGTATTGAAGGACTAATAGAAAGAGAATACTTGGCAAGGACGCCTGAAGATCGTAAAGTGTACACCTATGTTGCATAGAAGACAGACCTGCAGAGACTGGACGGGGGGAATGGGGTTTGTTTGTTATTTGGACTGACGTTACGCATGGACTGGAAGTTTCTTTTAAAGACAAATTCTGGGAACCCAATTGGCTGACCCTCACAAAAACACACTAGCCACACAGAAATGGGAAATAAAATTTGACACACAAATCCATCAGATCTCTTAGGTGAGTTTCAAATGAGGCTCAGTCTTCCTAATCCCTGTGAGTTTTAACATGGATGGATCCAGCTTCAAGCTTTTCACTGTTTTATCCTTGTAGAGATCAAACTTGCAATGAATCCCTTGGAAAAATGTGAATGCACCACATTATTATTATTTTTTTTTTGTTTCAATACTGTAAAAACAATAAAATATGAAACAGTAAATAGTGGATTGTTAAAGATCTTTAGATTCATCTCCCACGTTTGTTTATCGGTGTGTAAACATTTTGTTGTGGTTATGGAAAAAAAAAAACAATAAGAAAACATATTTTCAAGCTTCAGTGCCTCTTAGTCACAGCTTTTAATATTCGTTTGTAATTATCTGATGGTGATAACAATTATTAATTTAAAGGTGCAGAGGTGCGAGGAGATGCCGCTGAGGGTGTAAAGAGTTTCAGTGTCAACCACCACCAAAGAGAGCAGCTACCGCACATCTGGGACAGTAATACTGGATCAACACATCTGCCATTGTGATCATGTAAATCCATCATCCAAACATTTTATATGCATTTAGAAACTGATATTGAGAAAATTAACTTGAACATTCAGTTCAAATCAGGTTCTGAAAAGGTAAAGTGTATTGATCGCATTGTTACTTTAGACAAATCGTGGGGTGGAGGAGCTCTGGGAAGCCTTAATGTCTTCATCAGGTTGTGACTGAATGGCTCTGGCCAGAGTTTCCAGCTGAGTCATGAAACTTTCAATCTCCTCAGTTGAACTGTGAGTCCAGGCCAGAGGCAGGTGGGTGGGAACAGGCTTACGATCTGTAACATGGACAGTGTGGCAGAGGAAGTAACGCTTGTGTCAAAATACATCTACCAAGACTGCCGAAGCATTTACCTTGGAAGAACTGCCCGCTGCGTGTGCCGGCAGCCGCTTTGGATAAGGCCAACCATACAACGGTGTCGGCCCCTTGCTCCACACTGCGCAGTCTCTCCCCCATCATCTGGTGGAACTGAGGCATTGATGTGGAAACAGCTGGAAACAGGAAAAACACAATCCGGTGGCGTTTATTACACAGACGACACAAAACGGAAAGTGCATTAAATAAAGCTTGTCAAAGGTAAGACTAATATACTCGATCAGTACCTGGTGTATCAACCCATCCTGGATGCATTGCAGAGAAAAGAATAACAGGATTGGCTTTTGCCCAGTGTTGTGTCAGCACCACCTGCTGTCTCTGAGGAAAAATTGCACCTTGTTATTCTCTCTGTTTTGTTATTTAACAAGGAGGAGTTCTATAACAAATGAGAGCTCAGTCTCCAGACACTCTCCTCCTAACCAGGTCCAAACATTCGTCTCCTACCTTGTTCTGAGCGTACACCATGACGCCATCAAAATAGCCCTTCTCTGACTGTAAATCATCGACTCTGAGTTTCTGGACCAGCATGCCTCCGGAGGACACGGTGATCTAACAGGCAGGGAGAAAAGAGGCACAGTGTGCTGAGACAACAGCCACTACAGACGAGACTAATGTGACATTATGCTGTCCTCATAATGCAAATGAAGCACTTTGTGGGCCTTTGTCTACGCGTTTCATACCACTCTTGGATCCCGGCTCTTCTGTATAAGCGGGAGGAGGGTTTCAGTAAGGATATACAGCCCTGTAGAAATGGATGAGCTTTAGCCTTGACTTCAGTTCTGACAGGTATGTTAATAGAATAAAAGCCTCAGAAACAGGTCTCACCCAAAGTGTTTGTGGCAAAGTTCTTCTCCACTCCCTCAGTGTTCACTTCTCTCTTGTGCACCATGCACCCAGCATTGTTTATCTGTTATAAGAAAAATCGAGAGCGCTGTGACTGAAGCTGCAGCCTTATTAGGTTAGAAAGCGAGGTTTGCGGTGCTTAACGTACACGTTGATGGGTGGTACCCACCAACACATTCAAGGACGGATACTGTGTCTTGAAGGCATCTGCAAACTCCCAGACTTTCCGTGATTCTGACATGTCCACAATATGGACGTATACCTCCTGCAACAGACAGAGAAATCCTCTTTCTTCCTTCCACAATGTGTCACATGCTCTAGACAACACTCACTGTGTTTCCAGACTGATGGACAATGTCAGCCCGCGCCTCTTCTGCTTTGTCTTTGTTCCTACACACCATGTGGACTGTTCCACCTGGAAACAAAACACAAGACTTTATTTTGAAATGTAAAGTGAACTGGACAGCACACAGTCGTCTGCCCGTGCACCTTTCTTGGCTATGGCCGTGGCTGTTGCTCTGCCAATTCCACTGTTGGCTCCTGTGACCATAAAAGACCGTCCCACGACGGACACATCCAGGTCCTGAGGGTCAAAGTCTTTAGACGCGGCCTCATACCCTTTCCTGGAAGCACACAGAAGATGCATTGATCAATGCTCGTCTCAGAGCAAAGAGAGGAGCTTTGATTTTTCTTAAGTGACAGAAAAGAAAATTGATCGTCTGCACTGGATTTTTCTTTCCTAAGTGCAGAATCATGTGATGTGAATGTCATGCTGAACACACCAGCTGTCAATGGATCTATTGTGATTGGGCATAAAGGTCAGTTTGTGTGGTGATGATCAGATCTTTATGTCGCTGGGGTGAACTTAAAATGATGCCCTGAAATACATATAACCGGCAATAAATGAAAGTTTTGCTCAGTCAAGACGCACTTCACTGAAATCTAAACATTTCTGTTTCTGACTACGCATTGGCAGAGTGACGTTCAGCACTGACCTTGTATATTCTTGGATTCCCTTCAGAAACCAGATGGTATTTCGGTACAGAGACATGTTAGGAAGTGAAGTTCTCCAGAAGAAAAGTAGATCAGCCTGGTCCTGGTCAGCTACAGCTGTGACAGAGCAGGAGGGAGGAAACGTCTGCTGCTCTCTACCGGACCCTCGCGGTAACAACACCCAACCACTCACCCTGTCAGGCAGGTGATCCTTGATCGGTTTGTCTGCTCATTCATTAAAATGTTTTCGTTTACAAACCACGTGATATCCGTTGAAGCGTCGACGGGCGCATCCCTGTAACACAACAACCAATCCAGACCATTGGGCGGTTTGGTGACGCGTACGGCAGGCACCGCTCCCCCGGCGGCCAGCGGGGCGGAGTTAAGCAAGTTGTCACAGTCTGGTTTGGCCGACGCTCCGATGTGTGTTCAGTGGCACTGGTTGACCCTTTGTGAGGGTTAAAGTGCTTCTGTTTTTTATCCTTTTTAGTGTCGTTTGGTGTTGCTGGCGCTGCGTAAAAATGGTAAGCGCTCGTTGTGTTTTTACGCACGTACGCGAGACGGCGTCCGCCTGTTCCGGCTGCTCACCTGTTACACCTGTTTTAGCTGACAGGTAGCTAAAGCTAGAAAGTACAGCCACGCGCCGCGTCCACCTGCTGCGAGGCCTGTTTGCTCTTGTTAGGTTTACGCATCTACCGCCGGGTCTGCTTTTTATTGCGGGTTTGATTGTGGGTGTCTCACTTTTAGCAGCGGTCGGAAGTAAAGGTGCGAGCTACGTGGCTTTAAGCAGCCCCTCAAACAGGTTTTGTGACTTTGCGTCCTGCTTTAGAGGCAGCTCGGTCCTTTTCCTTCTCATTTGCCTACATGCGTCGATACGGGCGACACACCTTGAAAGTACGTTTGTAGCCTTACGTGTTATGTTTGTAGCCTTACGTCTCTGTGTGAACATAAATCCTGATCATGTTCCTCCTGCTATGTTATATATATCTGTCCAGTGTCGACTCAGTGGAAAAACAGGTGCTTCCTCATTCTGTAGAGAGAACGTGAACGCTGGCATTGTTCTGAAAATGCAACTTTCAGAGTCGGTAAGGAAAAGTGGACCTGGTTGGGTGGAATATTAAACCTAAGAACCCGTTTATTTGGCTGCATTATTAAAAACAAGGTAAAGTTGATATTATCCACATACTTTGTAGAAACTGTGTTCTGGTGACTCTGGTCTTATCGATGTGGATGAAAACATTGACATCTTAGCTTTATTTGGTTATCACACAGTGATCGACCCAAACGCAGGACACCTTTCATGTTTAGACCCAGTAAAGGGCCCGTTCTCCCTTATTAAAGCCTCTTACACCAACAATCAGAGGAAGGCGTTAAGGAAACCGTGTGGTTCTGACCATTAATATCCATGACAGCAGCAAATTCTGTTTCCAAACACACTATATAGACAAATCCAGGTCCTTAGAAATATGAGAGTACGTCTTCCTGACTGACCTTCGTGTTTGGTGAGAGTTACTCTTTAATGAGCAACACAACCACTCGTTTGACCCTTGGTGCGTAAGAAAGGGAGTGAGCGCACTAACGGGTGGTTAATAATGCTCTGTGCAATGACTGTGTGTGTTTATTCAAATCAAGTCTAATGTCCGCACATGCCTCACGATTTTTCCCTCTGACCCTGTGCGGTTAGATGCGTTTCCTGCTGCTCTTCAGTCGCCAAGGGAAACTTCGTCTGCAGAAGTGGTTCCTGCCTACGTTGGAGCGAGACAAGAAGAAGATCATCAGGGAAATGACGGCCATGGTGTTGGCGCGTCCGCCGCGCACCTGTAACTTCCTACACTGGAAAGACCTCAAAATCATCTATAAGAGGTTTGTTTGACTGTCAGTCCAGTATCTAATGCATCAAATATCGTTAATCGGCTTCTGTTCACGATCACTTTCATTTTTCAGATATGCAAGTTTATATTTTTGCTTGGCGATAGAGGATCAAGAGAACGAGCTGTTGGCCCTGGAGATAATTCATCGCTACGTGGAGCTTCTGGATAAATACTTTGGCAATGTATTACACTTCTAATAGTTGGAATGCATTTACAGTATGAATTGCTTTAAACGGCTCTTTTAAATCTAAAGCATTTGTCAATAAATAGTGCACTGTGAGCTGTCATAGTTAAAAATCCCTGTTACGTTCTGTTCTCAGGTGTGTGAGCTGGACATTATCTTTAACTTTGAGAAGGCTTATTTTATCCTGGATGAGTTTCTGATGGGAGGGGAGGTACAAGAAACCTCCAAGGAGAGTGTGAATCGTTGCATTGAAGCATCAGACATGCTGCAGGAGGTACGTTACTGTGCCCACACACACACACACACACACACACATATCCATACACCGCGTGACTTGCATCTGTGCTAACATCTGCTGCGAGACGCGCCTCAGTTAAATAAATACAAGCATGTTCAGACCAGTGGTGTGTACGTACTGTGCATCTTTCCCAGACTGATTTCTTCATGTTTCGCTAAACACAAACCGAATCACTTAAGAACTGGGCGTCAAGCTCCTCTGTGGGAAATCGGTTCAGTTAAATTATCTGAGTGTAAACCTCCCAGTAAGTGTTGGCAGTAGTTAGTGTCGTAATGAGTTCAATTAACAGCTGTGCTGCTGAGTCCCTGGTGTGTCTTTGTCTTTCTCGTAGCTAGTGGACTTTTGGATATTAGCTGCTGCCTCTTGTTATTCTTAGGTTTGTTTGTGCTGCTGTTTCCCCCTCTGTGTGTATCTATGCATCTCTCTCTCCCTCTGCCAGTGTTCTCGAGAGTGAGAGACAGATTTCCCTGTGACATGGCAAACGGCAGGTTTAGCGTTTGGCTGATTCTTGCTGCTCTCCCCTGTGTAGGTCTGCGGTGCGGTAGTTTCACTGGGTGTGTTGTTCTCTGCGTCTGAGCAGGCCTCACTAACTCTCTTAATCTAGACTTGGTTGATGTGCAGTGTAGCCTCCCATTCATTTTACCCATTATCGCTTCAGGATGACAACAGTGAGTGGTATGAGGTGGAGCTGTTTGGATGACCTTGAATATGGACAGACAGGTTAGATGTTCTGCTTGTGGTAGTTTCCTGTAGTGTTTGTTGTGCTCAGGTAATGTTAGATGTGTGCCTGTGATCATTAATCGTATTATAGTGTGTTTTTACAAGGCTGATCCTCTGTTTTTGTTTTTATATTTGTGCCTTTTCTCTAGACTATGGAGGAGTATATGAGCAAACCTGCATTTTAACTGGACATACTGTAAAGGGGAAGGACTACGGGAGCCAAATGTACTGTATGAGAGTCGAGGACGTTTCTGAATATGCACCTGGGATACACTTTGATTTATACTGAACACTTTTAGAGCTGATATGGGGGAATTAATTGCATGCTTGCCTTCTGCCTGAAGTATTGCTGCACTATTTCTTAATTTGAGAGTTTGTCTATGTCTAATATTTATTCACAGTCCTGAACTCAAATGAAGAAAGAGGGATCTTTCCACATTTTTCGAAGTGTAAATTAAGTAGTAATAAAAGATCGGGGATATAAAAATCAGAAGGATGGAGTCATCTTAAATTTGCTTTTCTTGCATTTCGATTTAAATCCCACTAATGTTCCACAAAACCACAGTGACTTGGTTCACTTGAGTTAATTTATTTGAAGATTTAAAAAAAAAAAAAAAAACAATGTGTGGTTCTTGCCAGCACGTGGCTAATTTTAAATGAGTCTGATTGTGATAAATTTCATCTCCTTAATCTATGTGACATTGTTTGTGTGGGACGTTAGTCCTTAAAACGTGCCGTTATGTAGATGTCACTGTTTTTTATAACGTGAAACATAGGATGTTAGCGCTTTTAATTAAAATATATATTTTGATAAACCTTTAGATTGTGTATTTGACTTTTTTGCCGGTTGCCACAACAACTCGGCATTAACGCAGAGTTTAATGTTCGTGCTTTGAATGTCACATCATTCAGGTCCTCACAGCTTGTTCTCCTCTTTCCTTTGACTGGAGCTTGTTTGTGGCAACTTTTAATAAGGCAACACAACTCAGCAAGAAGAAAAATAATACAGCTGATGCTTTATTCATCTGTGAGTCATCACACATTGTTGAACATGTACAAAATGGTTTAAAAATGAGCATACAGAGCACAACTACTTGTAGGCCAACGATACAGAGCTTCGCAGTATGAAAGGGTTGGAAGGCAGGTGACGGTCTGATATTTAGACTTGTATATAATTATCCATAGCAACATTAAATCCACTAACCCTGAATATATCACGAGTCACCACAACACTCGTTCTCAACCCAGCACGCTGCCCTAACGAAAAATCCCTATAATAGTCCTACGGCGTTCCTGCCATGATGCTCTATTCCTGCGTAAAGGTCCAGTCAGCGCTCTACATCTACAATGTGATCACATATGCCGCTGACTATTTAACATGGATGAAAAGTAAGCACTTTTTTCATTACTCAGTTGATTATAGATGAAAATATATTCCTGCTTCTGCTGTTTACAAACACCATTCTTGTAAACAAAATTTTTACAACATCAAAAAACCTTAATATTTTGCCTTGTATTATCACGTGATTGGTTGTTAATAATAAACTGACAAATTGACTTCATGTTTTCTCACCTTTGCACGGATTGCACCTTTAATCTCTCATGCTTTCACTATTACAATTTTAAAATATTCTTGCAGCAATTAGGGACTTCATTTCTACAAATGTATTGGACCTCTAACATTGCTATAGATCATTTTCGTTAGGGTGTTATTAGCAATACCAGCTATAGTTCATATAATAGAAATTTGTAAACTAGATCACATCCACCAGACTTTATTTTTAGACAGTATAAATACTATATTCAGAAGATCGTGCGTCTTGCAGGGGATCAAGCTACATCCCAGCCACTGCTTTTTCACGGTGCTCCTTCTCCTCCTCTTCGTTCAAGATCTGCGGAGGCGAGGTCTTAGCCGTAATCTCCCCTTTCCCCTGCAGCTCTTCGGGCTGTACTTGCTCGTCTGTGGCCACCTCAGTTTCCCTCTTAGCCACTGGCCTCTTTTCAGTGTCGGCCTGCCCCAGGTAGTCCTTCATGGCGCGCTCGTATAGCTCGTAGGGGAACTGCCCCTTCAGCTGCGCCTGGGTGTCCCGCTTGGCGATGGTGTTGGGGTATTCTGTGAGGATTTTGGCCGCCAGGTAGGTCGTCACCTCGTCTTCCACGTCACCACCTTCATCGTCATCAGCAGCAGCACCAGCCTGACGTTTAAGGGGCATTTTGTTCAGCTCCGATAAAAAGAGATTCTCCCTGCGTCCGGACGGAGGGGGGATTTTAACTGGACCCGAGTTTGCAGCAGGGTTGGACGCCACCGGGATTCTGTCCGAAGACGGAGCGGTCTTCAGGGGTCTTTGCACCACAGGATATTCGTTGCTGATGGTCTCCACTCCGATGATGTCCAAAAAGTCCTCTCTGTCCATGTCTTCGGGGGCGGGCTTGCTCTTTATTGGCAGTCTGCGGCTGAAGTACCTGATTTTGGGGGTCTGCCCAGTCGTGTAGCGCGCTAACGCTTGGGGATCACGGTGGAGCTTTCGGAGCTCTTCTGTGAGCAACATATCGATAAGGTCCTGTGGAGGAACGTGGAGCTTCAGGGACAGCTCCAGCAGCTCCTTCACTGTGCGAGGATCTACGATGGAGGGGCGGATCAGTCTTTTTCGCTGCTCCCCGGTCGCATCCCTCTTCTGACTCTGGTCAGTCATCTCTAGGACTTTCAACAGGTAGTAATCTTCCAGCTTGGTGTCATCATCGGCATCTTCCTGGTTCTGGATGGCCCGGCGTTGCATCTCCTCCCTTTCTGCTTCTTCTTGGTCATTGAGTGCTCTGTCCATCTCTTCGTGGCTTCGGTTGACCATCTCCTCTGTCTCCTCCCTCTCCTCCACGGGTACCCACTCCTCTCCTCCAGCCACATCTTCGTAGCCCTGGTTTCTCATGCTCAGTCCGTCATCTTCCTCCTCCTCCTCGTCCCCGAACGCGTCTCTTTTCTGTGCGACGAATGAGGGCATCCTCCCGAGCTCTTCAAAGATGGAGCGTAAATTGGCAAGGCTCTGGGGAGTGTACTGCTCGTCTAGGTCCTCTGTGGCCCTTTTTGCGGCATCTGTGTTCTCCTCGTCCTCAAACATAAGCGGGTATTTCTTGTGGGGTCTGGGGAAATTGCCGTAGTCAGCGCCCTCGGGGGTTTCAGTCTCTTTGGTGCGGTGCCTGTGCGTGCGGCGGTCATTCCGGGGCGCAGTTACTGGACTAAGCTTCGCGTCTTTTCCGGCCTGATCCTGCAATGACTTGAGCAGGGCTTTCATCAGTTGTTCAGCGGTAATGTCCTGCCTCTGCATGCCAGGGGCAGGCTGGCGGTCCCCGGGACCCTCGCCCTGTTGCGACGCGAGTTGAAGCAGGACCCTGAACTTATCCACTTCGTCATAATCCACCGGTTCAGCTCGCCCCCCGTTCCTCTGCTTCAGATTCTCAATGTACTCCAGCGCTTTCATCATGTCGGAGCTGGGAGGGTAGGCAGCCGGCTGCCCCTCGCCTTCTCCGCCTCGCAGCCTGTAGTGGCGGGGGAGCGATGCAGGCTGCACGGCGTGTCCATGGAGCAGGAAGGCGAGCAGGACCACGGCTCCCCCCGCGGGCAACTTGTGGTGGAAATGCAGCATTATAGGCTATTTTTTACCTGCAGATCAAGACAGACTGGATGTTAGTGAAACGAAGCGAAGAAGAAAAACTAGTTAGATACGGATTTGCCTGCCTACTGGGAGTTGCGCTCTTCAAACTCAACGGTATGACGCTGGGCGTGAGAGTCATCAGTGGATGAGTCACTCCCCGCGTTGTTATGGGCAATCTCAGCACTCGATCTACGTCAACGCTCTTTTAAACGCGTTTATGTCTTCAGTCTGAATAAAGCGATAAGTCTGTGGAATCGCCGGCTGCTGGGAGTACGAGCTTGTATCATATTGTTAACGCTGTAACGTGTAACAGTCGTGGAAAGCGATGAAACAGTCCATTAGATTGGAATAACAGTGGGCTACAGGCATCTAATGCATATGTCAGCTTCTGTCCGTGGAATTGCAAATAATTAAAACATAGGATTGTGTGTCTTACCTTTGGCAACAAAGCTCAGACAGCAGTGAATGTGTATGGCATCTCCTCTGCAGCGGGACTGTTCTCTTCTGTTTTCAGCACTTGGACAGCTCCCCTCGTTATATGAGGCAACACCTGACCACCGCGTCATCACACAACACACGCAATAGCCGCTCCTGAAAAAAAAAATCCATATAAATGATTCAGGTTTATGTTGTGGCATACTAAAGAGCCGGCTGCATTAAAAATAGCCCTTTATGTTGTCTGTTGATCGCGCTGCTCCCTAAAAGGTATCGGCTCAAAAGATCTTTAAAAGTCTGAGTGCAGAGACTCACAGGAGTCGTTTTATTTGTTCAAATAAACAACAACAACAGCAGCAGCACCACCAACAACAACACTCAGGGGCTCATAGAGTCTATGCTTGAACAGGCTTTTCAAGATTTTGCAAGACGCACATTTCCTTTCACAACGATGCCTCGCAAACATACAATCTGGATTGTTTTTTTTTTTACCGCTCCACCCTCAGTCACTGATCGCGGCATGTGAAGAGTTAACCCCTCTAGCGATGACTCACAGGCTGAAACCACCGCGGAGTTGCTGTCGCAGTTGACGGAGACGGAGGTAAACACCTTCCTGTCTGCTGGGGGCCGTTGCTCCAACATTCCGCAGGTCGACGAGACAAAGGGGGGGTCACAGCACGGCACCTGTCGAGGAAAAGGCCACGGATGGGCGGTGATAGCGATATTCTGAGGTTAAAACAATCCTAACTCATCTTTTTTTAGAGAAGAAAATACAGAATTATGTTCTGATAAGAAGTAAAGGACTTGGACGTTAAGACATCTGTCCTGTAGATTAGACAGGATGTTCACATTCTTCTAGCTTCATAACTTTCCTGCTTGGGCCTTTCTTGGTGTCTACCTACAGTATGAGCCGCCCACAAACTCAGTCCAATCATTTTATCATCACCGCTGACATCCCATGTACGTGTTCCTCCATTTCAACCCTGCTCAGCCTGCTCCCTCGTTTTCATTCATTTCATTTCACACTGAATTAGATGGGGTTGGCTATTTATTTATTCCCTGATATAATCCTTCCACATCCATCTAACTAGTAAAAGAAAAAAAATAGATCACTTAATCTTTCCAGTTTATGCCAAGCACTCAGCGTGTCACCAATGTGGAGGAGGCACTGACAATGTTTAAGGTGTTTTTTTCCCCTGTCAAAGAAAACAAAACTGAAACAAAGATCAAGAGCAACTAAGAGAAGGTGAGAGCTACTGTTTTCAAGGTGTGTCACTCCTCTGACATCACATCTCTCCGTTCAGAAGCAGCCTCCACCTTGAGGACAGTAGCAGGATATACTCATTATCTGCTATTCACCGACAATGAACAAGCAGCCGCCCTGAACATGAATACATGTTCAGCTTTTTAATCAGCGAGATGTTGATAAAATATTTTACATGATGAGTGAAGCTGATAGATGTTTTATTAAGCTAATGAGAACTGGCACATGTTCCTTTACTAATGCCTGGATCATGAGTATCTGCTCAGATACACACATACGGTGTTTGAATGCATGGCTCAGACATTCATGCTCAAATGTGCCGTTTTCTTACCACACTCGTTGCAAAAAATAACAACATATGGTTGATGTGTGAGTAACAAACAGAAATAAACACGTCTGTCGTTAAACCACTTCTGGACCTCTATTAAAATGCACTGAGCCTGAATATTTGTGTGGCATGTTGACGCTAATTTAAGTCACTGTCTGTATTTATCTGTTGTGTAAGTTATCTGTGCCCCGCTGGGCTCCGTGGTGATTGTGAGTGACGGATCAGAGGTTGTTAAACTCAAATCCCAGCTGGTTCCTGGTGGAGGAAGATCCACTGACTGAATCTGTGATTCCTCTCCAGAGTCAGTGCTGTGCTGTCGGCGCGCATCAGTCCATACACAGGGGAAACACATGAAACACAGTGAGTGAGGTCACTGCGTCTGTCTGTCTGTAGAAGGTGGATGAAAATGAATATATAATGACCAAAGTCTGTCCTGTCAACCCTGAAAATATTTCCAATACATGTTCATTCATCAAGTCTCTCTACAGTGCATGTAATTAGTAATTTGTCCATTTTCATCCAGCTCAGATTTATTTTACTCCTCACTCCAAATCTTTTAATATTTCTCTTCTTGGCTGTGTAATATCTGCATCTCCCTCCTCCTCAACCAGAATAGTCAACTGGGACTCGGCTGTTGTTTACCCACATGTCAGAGCTATGAGAAAGACAGAATGATATCAGCCCAGCAATGGCTTGTGTATGTGTCACAATGGCGCAGTATCACTCTGCCTTATGTTGCCTGCATGGAGTCACTGACAGGCAGCTGTAAAGAAACACATGCACACAGCCTCACTGAGCTGCGTCTCAAGGCTGATTTTCATCTCTTGCGTTTGATCAGGTTGATTCTTGCTTTTGTACTGATCAGCTCAAAGGCCCATCACTCAAGCAAGAGCCAAGGTTAGAGATGTGCGCACGTCATCGCTTCAGCCACAGATTTCTTCTTCTTTGTCAGGAAGTATATTCAGATGTGATGTTGTTACATCAACTCAGGCTGAAAAGGAAATGACGACTGGTAATAAAGAGAGAGAGACAGATGAGAAGGCCACATATGGTTGTTCTTCAGTGCCTCCATCACCCCCATCATGAGGGGAGATAGAGAATGGCACCCGGTGTCATGGCTCACCCTCTCTTCTCTTCCACCAACGTCTCCATGGTGACGGAGGCTGACAGGCTTTCATGTGCTCCCACCTTCATCTCATCCCACAGGTCGGTATGCTCCTCTCCACCATTAGGCTCGCTTTCTCATTTTCACAGTGGCTTGCATTCATTACTCCTCTCCTGTGTTGTACCTCTCCGGCCCATCCTTCCCCCTTGTCCCAATTACTGCAGTTAAAGCGTGGTCCCTGTCGTCAGGAGGCAGGTGGCTTCAACGAGGAAAGGAGACGGGGGTGATTAGAGCTGCAATATGTTGTTTGAGCTAATTAGGACAAAGGGGCAGAAGCAGGCACAGAAATACTGTGTTGTCTTTAGCAACGAAGGGAGGAGAGAAAAAATGAAGACGTGTATGAAAGGAATGGGGGGTGGAGATTCAATACAGGCTTAGCGCTGTTGAAAAGGGCAGATGTCCACACAGGGACGCTTCAGAAGACCTGCCAGAGTGACCTAATATCTCTGGATTAATAAGGCTGAGGTTCAAGATGAGCATCTGTTTTGCCAGAGGTCGTCTTCTGGTTTTCATTTACTGAAAGAAGCTGAGTTCTTCACATAGAATACACATTTATTAAAACAACCTAGACTGATCTTTGTACACAAGGTGTTTCCCTCTGTTCCCTCAGCTTAGTGCTGGCCCGAACTAAACGTCTGCCGGCTTCAGCGCAGCCGTAAGAGGAGCGTTGATCCTTTCTGACGCTGAAAGTCGTTGCTGTTTGGTTCGTAACCATTTGCTGCGATGTTTTCTATCCACTCACTCCATCGTCCATGACTACCCTCCATCACCCCGTACATACTAATGACTTGGAGTGTTCACCTTGGTCTGACTCATCACACTGTGCGCACTAGTGTTATTCTCTCTCTCTCTGTGCATATGAGCACACGTGCACAGATTATGTTACTGTCTTTGGTAAGAGACGCAGTGTGACGCACCGGCTGACGTCATCAGAGGAAGGAGCAGGATGTGTTTTGATGAAGAAATCCTGTCAATGGGGAGAAAACTCATTGAGGAAACAAAAGTCACCAAGGAGGAAAATAACATTTAATCAGATCTTAAGCAGCGACACATTTATTCATGTCATCTCACAACATAACTGTAATTATGCATCTTCTTAGTCGAGTAGATAAAGTGCTAATTTTCACTAACTAACATGAACGTTATTATTTTTGTTGTTGCTTTTATTATTATTGGTTGTGTGTGTCACGTCCTTTTGCTTACTTGACTAAATCTGCAGTAAAGTGCATATTTCTTCAAATGTGAGCATGCAAATATTCAGTTGTATTATCATTGTATATTTACAGTATTGACAGGCTGAACACAGGCATCATATCGCACACTCCAGCTAAAATGTGTGAACGGTGGACTTGCTGTATGTTAAAAATAAGAAGCGGTGCGACACGCCCAGCTTGCTTGTTTTTCACGGGGGATTTTTTAAAATATGCTCGTTGTCTTGCCAGTTCTGTTTCAGTTCTATTTTGGTCTCTCCGCTCCAGATCCTCTCATCTCTTCATTATGTACAGACTCATTCAACGATCGTTCTCCCCTCTCCTCCACTTTTTACCCCTTACTTTTTCTCTGGTGCTTTATCTCTGTGGTATCTGTCTCTCCCTCCGTCACTCCCTGCCGGTGGTGCGATGATGCTGTCCTGGCTGTCTCCCAAACCTCTTGCCCCTTCACTCCTCCACCACCACCCTCCCTCCCTCATGATGCTATAAATACCCTGCATCGGTGAGTCATCGCCCAGACGTATCGGTTGGCTCTGCTTTACCCCCCCCACTCCCCTCCCTCTTTCCCTCGCTTCTCTGCTCAAGCTTATTACCGGGCCTCACACATTTTCCCACCTCCGTGTTAGCCCTCGCAGCGTTATGACCCAGCTGGGCTGAGCTGGGCTGAGGCTGGTGCCCGGCAGGGTGCAGCCAGTGTTACCGAGCGCAAAGCCGAAGGTCACCATGACATAACAACCCCCAGAAAAACGAAATCAGCAGGACATCACGCAATCTAGGAACACATCACCAAAAAGCAGAGCATCACAGCAACAAACTTCCCAATTAGGTGCCAGTGCTTCCTTAAAATGCCCCCTAAGGATCTTCAAAGGCAGATACTGCATTCAAATTTTTTTAATCATGGCAAAGAAAAAGGTTTATATCTGACTGTACCGCTATTTCATTGGGCCGATATCATTTTAAGCAGCGTGAAATGTTGAAAATCAAAAGATGAAGCATTCGTTATATCAGCACCACATAAATGGCTTCTTGACTGATGTTCTGTTGTTTTTTACACATTAGGAGTTTGCCATGATGGATCTACACAATAGTTTGGTAGGTTGAAGGTTTTAATGCAAAAATACACCTTTTAACAGGAAGAGCAGTTCACCTTCAGTCTTGCCTACTTCCATGTCTTTGTACCATCATCTTCCAGTCTCATTTGTAATTATGAGTTTCCTCCAGGCACCACCCACTTCTCCAGGGTTATGTGGCAGCTCCAGTTCAGTTCTGCTCATCCTTGGGTAAACTCCAATATGTCTTATTGGCTCACAGTGGGGTGTGCGCATGAAGCACACAAACACAGAGACGAGTCTTTGCGCACTTCTGAGTCATAAGTAGACAGGAAGAGCGAGCCAGGCGAGGTGAGAGAGGGAGGCAGAGAAAGAGAGCAGGAGACGGAAGAAAAGTTGGCGTAAAGTGTCAGAGAGCACAGAGACGACACAGCGCAGAAGCAAACGGGGAGAAACCGTGTGCTGCTGCCGTTGTTGTCACTGTGGTACAACCACTCTGCTGTGTGTGTGTGTGTGTGTGTGTGTGTGTGCGTCAGAATCAGTGGGCTAATGAAGGGAGCGTTATGCTTCTGACTCACTCACTGGTCCCATAGGGTTGGATGGAGGGAATAGAGAGGAGGAGGGCTTACAAGACTCATCTGCCTCTCTGGTCGTGTGACTAATGTTTTATTTTATTAGTAAATGGCAGCAGAATTTTAACAATGTGAAATGTGTTGCATCACCTTTTTATGTAAATCACAATTTATCAGTGGGGAAACTACTTACTATAACTGTATCATACTGCAAAATGCACTTTACTGTGAGTCTGTCTCTTACTGTGACGCAGATTGAAATGGAACGAATGAAATTATAAATTCACTAACAGTCTTATCCCGATTTTACAGGAACTATAACATATAAAACAGGCAAATAACCCTGTTTTAAATCAGAAAATTGACTAGTTGATCATTTCCGAACTGTACATTTGCAGCACTGATGAGTGGATTCAGTCTGTCCGTTCTACAGCTGTGTGAAGCTTCCTGCTTGTGTTGGTTTGATATTTTTAACTGACAGTAAAAAGTGATTATACACAAATGCATTAATTATTGAGGTAAATTGTACAACAGGACTTGGTAAAAAGCAAAAGGCAGCAGGTTATCAGGTGGAACACAAATCCTTCCTTTGATAAATACAATTCTTTGTGCGTGATTCAACATTTTGTGAAAAAACTATGACTCTGCTTAAAAGAAAAAATAATCCTTTGTTTACTAGCCCTGACTGAAGGTTGCCTGTCAGAACTGCGTGTTCTGTTTGCGTCGATGCTCTGCTCAGTCTTTCACAAACCACATTTACTGGAACGCACGCACACACACACACACTGGCCTTCGTTGCCATGGAAACTCTGGCTTCAGGATGATTCTAATCAAGCTGGTGATCATATCGGTCACACGTTATGCCTCAGCGACTGCATTAAAGTGTTTAACGCACACACACACACAAAGAGTCCAGCAGTTATTCAAACGCAAGCTCTTTTTTTATTGCAGTACATATCAAGGCCCAATGACAAATAAATAAAGAAAGTAGACACAGTCCGGCTCGCAGGACCACTTCACCACACGAAACGAGGAGGACATCCCAAAAACCGGTCAGTAACACATTGTTAATACGTTTACAGGAAGCTTTACACCTGTACAGTTATTGGTATTTAATGACCTTGCTCAACATCCCTTCTTCACATATTTACAATGCAAGTGAAAACAGCAGGAGTGGCGAAAGTCATCCCGTCCACCAGCTTTGTCTTGCCGTTAGTTCAAGTGGGTGTTGTTAGTAGTACATGGCATGTGTGCTATCAACAGATCGCAGGGAGTGCTTCACATTCTTAAGACCCCTGAAGACAGCTCGTGTGTCAGAAGGCAACTAGCCGCCTCTTGTCAGGCAGAGGAAACGCAGCAAACGGCTCACTAAGCTACCGAAATATATCAGAAGACAGAGATCCTAAAAACAGGAGGGTTATAATAGTACTGTGAAATTTCTACATGCTACATAACCCTTCTGTATGAAGCTAGTAGACATCCATTACATGAAGTTAAGTTCAAAGTAAAGTTAGTAATCAGGAGGAAGATGTCTCCCTTGTAAAGGATTTCATAATTTCATCTTATGTCCATAAACCAAGAGAAGAAATATTGAACCAAGCACCTCACTCCCACTGATGCTATTTAAATATCAGTCTGAATGAATGGATATGTCACACAAGTTCAAATAAATGGCAGAACTGACAGAATCCAAGAAATGCAGTTGTTTTTATATACATTGTACATACAGTATCATACACGAATCAGTTTGGATATACAGGAATGTTATTTGCACTCGGTGACGTGAGTCTATGCTATATGATCACAATCAAATGAGGAGTGTGTTTAAAAAGATGGTCTTCAGTTGCTCAACTGAGTGCTGTTCTCTAATTCCAGGTGCTTTGGTACAGTTGCACACTTTATCATGCAATCTTCTATGTCAAATAATAATTTATCAATTTCCAGACAAATGGAACAATATATTGTTCAGCACAGTATGTTCAAATAAGCTACATCTAGCCATTAGCTCCCTACAGCTCATCTTATTCCTACACGTGTCCTACTTTATTCCTGATTTTCTTACTAGGTAAAACATGTATACAATACGAAGGGGATTGTGCATTTTCAGCCTTCCTATATAGTTTACATTAAATTTGTGTATAAGTATTGCACATTCATTTTGTATTTAATATCTAGAAACAAAATGGTACAGTAACAGTAACTACATCTGTGACAAAAAGATCAGATCTACAATAACAGACACTATTTTCTAAACTATTTTTCTCTGGTAGGTAAGGTCCCTTAGAGATGGTGCATTGGTCATGACTGGAGCAACATGTGGCCGGGTTACTGTACAAAACAGCCAATAAGACACAAGCTGGGAGGCAATTCAGAGGCTGCTCAGATATGGAGAAAACTTAAGCTCAGGGCAGCCGGCAAGAATGGAAAAATCCCCAATGGATGACTCCTTATTATTGATGTTCGACCCTGCGGCGATAGCCGAGAGCACAAGGGACAATTTGGATCACTTCTACTCGTCAGTAAACACAGACACTCCAAAGTACGAATGTTGAGATACAGGCAAATAAGAGGTAAAAGCTGCAAAAGCACAGTAATGTAAGACTAACATGTACAAAACAACATTAGAAAAACAACATCAGGCGAATGAAGAAATAAGAACGCTCATCAGTATAAAACAGTAACAAAACACATTTGAGAACATCTTAATGCTCAATCTCTCATGGCTTTGTGACAGATTCATGATGCAATACTCATCACTTAGGTTTCAAAGCTGACAAATCAAACATGAAGTAAACACAGCGACACATTAAAATAAAAAGACAAGAGATCCCTGCATTTATTCAAACCTGAATTATCTGTAAGTCCCGTGAGGGATCCCGCTGTCAGGCTAATGATACCTAATTTCCCTGCTTGGTATCTGAAATACAAGTCCACGATCATGATGCTGAACTACTGGAAGGCCCCAGAGAGCGGCAGGGGAGGGCGAGAAGCGACAGAGAGGACGCGCTGACATTGATCCAGAATCGCCTAGTTTGACATTTATTTCACTTCGAGCTATGGAGACATTCGACTACATGTGCCGCCTCAGTTGTCATAGCAACTCAAAGGACTAAATTCATCACAGAGGAGCAATGAGAGTATGGCACTGATAGCGAGACTGGCTGGTTCCGTTTTCTGTTAGGGACCTTCGTCCATTTGCTCTCGACTGAGAATCGTAAGCTGGATTTAAGAGTTTTCCCTCTTCCTAAGATTGAAGCAGGGAGCAGGGAAGCAGAGTATGAGACGTTTTTGTGTCTGAACTAACCGGAGCGCGTGTGTGTTAAGTTTCTAAAGTGTAACTCCTCTCCAAGTAGTCCAGGTACTGGCTTTGACCTCCTTGCTTGTACATGGAAGTGTATATGTGTTTGTGTTTACGTGCTGTTTGGAGTGTGTCTGTGTGTTATTTTCCACCGTACATCCTCTCAATATCTTCCTGATAGTGTGTTTTAAGCTCCTTGCGTTTCAGTTTGAAAGCGTCAGTGACCAAGCCAGTCTCCGGTGTCCAGGCTTCAGCACTCAGTCGGATCTTCTTGGGAATCTCAAATCGCTCCAGTTTTGCTGGTTGGGGGAGATAAAAATCACAAGTCAGTCTACCAGACGCTAGTTATTCACATGTTCAGTGACATTATCACAAATCTAAAGTGGAAATCTGAGAGAAAATGAACCCCCCCAGCAAAGTGAGACTCTGAGTTCATAAGCTTGTCTAATATAAGAGAGTTTCTTGCCCAACCTGAGATAGCAGCCTCAGTAATGATGCGGAGGACCTCTTTCTCCATCTGGGAGTTGTTACAGATTTCCTCCCACGTGCCCTTAACCTGCAGCTGCTCTGCCAACACCATTAGCTGCTTGTGGTTTGGCACCACAAAGCTGATCACGTATGACTGGTCACTGCAAAACAGGTACAATACATTCACAAATTTAGTTTTTTCTCCATTAGGAGGAAAGAAATCACATTACAGACAAGAACGCAGCCAGATCATAACTCTGGCTTAAATGGTTTTGCTTGTTGTGTCTATATTTAAAATTTAATTTTAGGCTTAATTCAAATCAGTCTTAACCATCTGGAGGAAGTGCTGGACTTTACCTGTTGGCATAGGCACAAATGTTGTCAATGAGAGAGCAATTCTTCAAAGCAGCTTCAACTTTTCCTAAAGAGACATATTCCCCTGCCTGCAACTTCACAAGGTCCTTTTTACGGTCTATAGGAGGAGAACATATGTCACAGTCCAAAGAAGGCTATTAACTCCACCACACATATGCACATAGTCTGCAGATCTCTCACCGATGATCTTGAGGCATCCATCAGAGTGAAACTCCCCAATGTCTCCAGTACAGAACCATCTCTGGCCATTGTCATCCACAAAAAAGTCCTCGCCATCTTTGGATTCCTTTTTGTAATAGCCCATTGTTACATTGGGTCCGCCAATCAAAATTTCTCCTCGTGGGTTGGGTTTATCTGTGCTGTAGTATCCACCTAGAGAAGTGCAGAACTCACAGATTAGAAAAAGAAAACAATGTTTCTACTGCTTGCAAGTTGTGTTGTTGCTATTTGACTCACCTTCTTCCCAATCCTTCAGTCTGAACTCGGAACAAACCAGTGGAGCACCAACCCGTCCTGTACTATAGTCCCAAACTGAAAAACACCAGCACACACTATTGTGTTATCATGTGACATGTGATCAACACTACAAAGCTGTCATAACGGCTCCTCTATATAACTCTATAACCTTTTCTGGTTTACCAAAATGTATTTTCTTACCCTCAGTGATGGTGCCAGCGCCACAGGTCTCCGTCAGGCCATATCCCTGCCCTACAGGGCAGCACAGACAGATGTTCATGAAGTGCTGTGTGGCAGCTGAGAGTGGAGCTCCACCAGAAAGTAGCAACCGTGTGTTCCCTCCCAAGAGTCCACGCACCCGTTTAAACACCAGGCTGAGCGAGAGTAGAAGAACAAAAACAAACAAAACACCACGTGTCTGTTAGTATAGAAAACTCCAGCAACACAAACAGAGGCTTGATGTTAACCACTATTAGATCAAGTGTTTTGGCTAGGTTATAATTAGCCATGTAGGAGCAAACCATAAGAGAACATTTTGTTTCATATGGAAGCATTTTGTACCTCTATGGTTCATGTTTCATAGGGGAAAATGTCTCTTAAAGGGGCTTTTTCTGAACATCCAGCTCATGTGTAGTAATACAGGTAATGCAGCGTGTGTCACCTGTCACAGAGAGGAGTGCTGTAACCCTTGGAGATCTGCTCCATTTTGTAGTTGTACGCCAGCACAAAGAGCGTCTTTTGGAATTTGCTCATCTCCTCCACTTTGGTCATCACATTCTTGTAGATTCGATCCATGATCTCCTACGTAGTCACGCAGACACACACACAAAGCAGGAATCAGTTCACATGTTGACATTTAAAGTATCTGCCTGAGCTCTATTGATTATTTGACATCCTGCTGCAGTCGAGATGAAGAGGGTTACCCACTGGGTAAACTGGACAGTGATGAGAAGACTTACTGGTACAGCA
This sequence comes from Macropodus opercularis, assembly GCA_030770545.1. NCBI lineage: Eukaryota > Metazoa > Chordata > Actinopteri > Anabantiformes > Osphronemidae > Macropodus > Macropodus opercularis. The sequence goes on from CM061105.1 coordinate 8,558,772, forward strand.
GCCATGAGAGTGGGTTTCAGCACACTGGTATCCCCCTTACTGCCCTTCTTTATCTTGGTGGACTATGAAACAGACAACACATTTGTTGGATTCTCAGTAAAAACAAAAGTAATAACAAGAATAAGATCAGACTGACAGCAAGGTGTGTGTTTTTATACACTGACCTGGTCAGCAAGAGTCTGTGGCGAGGAGTAGCCAATACGACAGCCGTGAGAAATACACACTAGTTCAGCGCTGAGCTCTAAAACGTGGGCCAAAGGCAGGTAGCCAATGTATGTGTCTGTTTCACTGCCAAAACAGAAACACCAGCAGGTGAGTTTCCACTACAGACATTGATGAAAATATAGTAAGGTGTGTTTCAGACACAGGAACGAGACAGGAAAGAGCTGGTATGGCACTTTGTAGACGCCACAAACCCACACATGTAGGCTAAGAAGCATTAGAGGAAAGCAGTGAATCTGATATTAGCACACTTGAGGTTAGGGATTCGTTCAGCCATGCCAGTGATACCAGCAATGATGTTGCCATGGGAGATCACGACACCCTTGGGGATGCCCGTGGAACCGCTTGTGTACATGATGACGGCGATATCTGTCGACTGTGGCTGTCTGCGGTCAACTGCTACTGCACAGACAGAGGAGAAGAGGAACGCTGGTTAGATAACAAAGATTACTATAATTATATTACAGTTCCCTTTTCATGAAATAGTTTGGCTTGTCTAGCAAATGACACAAAAGGCAGCTTTCATTTAGTATTAAACAAGTAAAAGCAGCAAATCCCCACGATCAAAACACAGAAAATGCTTAAACAATTAATCAAAGTTGCTGCCAGTTAACAGAATGGAATTTATGTAATGTGTATTTTTACCGCTCATAGTTTTTGTATAGCTATTAAGATTTGTATGACAAAAAGAGAGCCCTGGCTGCCTGGGGGCTTGAAGTAAAGTACTTTCATTGTGTTCATTAATATTTTGAACAAAAACATTTTAAAAAGCATAAAGCGTGAATTATTTTTGGCTAGTTCCCCACTTTAAATAAATCTTATTGCATGCATGGTTTTAATTACCCAAATACTCTATGCAGTTATTTTGTTGCATGCAAATTAGGGAATTAGTAAAACATGTAAGTAGGTGTTTGGATTCTTGCAAACTATGTGCTCTATTTAAAGAGTATAGGATTAAAAAAATATTCTCTAGTTTAGAAACAATTATACACATGGTTTGAGATTTACATGAAGACTTTCAGTTTCCCCTCATTATCCTTAGAAGTCGGCCGATCGCTGTGGTACTGGGCATCTGGCAAGTGTTGATCTTACTGACAATGTGATGCAGAGCACATCACAGTAATTACAGTTGGCTTTGTATTAAGCTTCCATCAGTGCACTTTCATTTCCCTGACAAAATTAGAAACCTTTTTAATCACACTGCACAAATACTCACAGTTGTCAGCCTTGGATCCCAACTCCTTCACGGCATCCATGTTGTAGACCATGATGCCTCTGGGCATGTCTACCCAGCTTGTGGGCTTACAGTCCACAACGATGATGTACTGCAGTCTTGGCACATCACATAGTATATCCTGGTACGCAGAGTTGGATGTAGAACAGAAGTTAGGGGGGGGGGGGCTGATTATACACAACAATAACCTGTAATTGTGGGTAAATCTAAAGTGTACTGATTTGTTAACACGGCTGTAAGGAAGGTACCTTAAGACGGTTCTGAAGCAGGTCTTTGCTTGTGATGATGTGTGTGACCTCTGTCTCGTTCAGGCCGTGTGCGATGGCAGTGGTTCCAAGAGTGGCGTACAAGGTCACAACTGTCAAAGTGAAATGAAATAAAGCTCATCAGTCATCTAATAATGTCTGAATGTATAAAAGCATCATCTTTCTGTCACTCACGTGGGAAATTGTACATGAAGCAGGCTTGTGACGCTATAATCCATTCTGCTCTGGTTTCACAGAAGATTGCGATGTTACACTGAGGCCTCTGGCCAAGAGCTGCGAGACCACTGCCAAAACACTTTGCTGCCTGGTAGGCATCCTCGTACGACAGCCAGTGATAATTCCCAAGAATTACCTACATACAACAGGAAACATATTTGTAATCTCACCAAGAGCAGACGCATGTGTTAATTTAAAGCTTCAATCCTAACACTGTTAAATCTGAAAGCTCTGCTGTTGTTTGTCATGAAGCATCACCAGGATTCATTAGCAGTCATTAAGCGCCACCTACAGGGCTGTTGCAGCTATGCAGGAATTAATGAGAAGGCTGTCAGCTGTTAGACAATTTCAAATAACACTGCTTGTGTTGCCACCTAAATTCTTCACACTGTGCACAGTGGCAGACTGAGCTACCAGCCCCGCAGACACAAACACTTGGTGACGCCACAAATTTACCAACCATTCTGCACCTAAATGTGATGAGAGATACACTGACAATAGCCCCGATATTTAAAAGAATAGTGACAAACAACATTTCTGAAACAAGTAAGACCATGATAACAAATCTGTTACTTACCTTTTTAAAGACCTTGCCATTAGGCTGGACCTCATCTTCCTCACTGAGTACCTCCCGGGTGCCCACACAGTCTCTTTTTGGAAATGTCCTAGCAGCATGTTCAAACATTTTATCAAGAGTGTCCACTCCAGGGTGCATCCACGCTACCAGCTTGCCTTGACTGTTGCTGGCCCTGTAGGGCCCTGCTGGGTTTCCGCTAACCGAACGTGCTTTGACCCGACGAGCCCGTTCAATATTGGTGCCAGCTCCAGTGAAGAAGTACCAGGGTATGAAGGTGATGGCAGAGTAGACCCAGACCACAGAGCGAAAAACCTGCAGCAGCAGGGGGTTAATATCCTCCTTCAACTTCATCTTAAAGGATGAGGCCAAGCACTTCTCACTGCTCTGCAAGTATGTTGAGTAGCTGCTGAGGTTTGCAGACACTGGTTCTTTTGTGCAGGAAGCGAATCAAACCTGCAACAGAGACACAACATGAAATCTTAGAAGATCCAATGCAGTGGATATGCTGTATAAGCATATTTAGGCCTCCTGGTAATACAATCCTTGCTTGTATAAAAAACATCTTCACCTATTCTTAGAGCAGATCTCAGTCAGCACTATGTAACTCACCAAGCCCTGGCCCTGCTGCGATATAGTGCGATGCTACAATAGTTAACATTGAAACTACTGGTTAATTAGCTGACAGAAACAGAAAATGAACTGCCCTTTAAGTGAATTTGATGAGTTTATCTCTAAATTGTTGGGAATTGTTGGTATTTATCAGCAGTAAAGCAATATTAAGACTGCATTCTGTTTTATTATATAAGCACATATTAAATACTGCCAACATCTTGATAGACTCTGTTGAATAAAGAAGTTATTGTCTTCCAACTATGAAAGTCCTGCTAAAGCTTTTCATAGTCATACACGTTTGTTGTACCTTAGAACAATTTGCTAAAGTGTTACAAGGTACAGTATGTTTGCAGATGGAGTCTAAACCATGTGCTTTGCTCCTTACTATTCTGAGATATTTGGCTCACTCGACAGAGCGCAGCATTTTCTATTGTATCCTTTGTGACAACGTGTCACCTGCAACATAGACCGATTGCCACCGAGGCTAAGCCTGCTACAAGTAGTGGCAGTGACTCATACTGCAGCTTAGAAGGAGAGGTCCTGAGGTGACGTGGGAGGTTAACATAACCTGGTCAAGAAATACCTCACTACTCAGAGACATTTAACACTGACAGATGAGGTGGGCAGTTCACGGCCATATGCAAACATTCGCTAGAAGGCAAAAATAACAACATAAATATGCTTAGTAGTTAGGTCCCTATTGAGTAGCATGTTATATAGGTAAACATTGTACATTTCTTTAAAATGTACAACAGGTATGCTTTCCTCCAGTTAATGACATACTTTTCTAACTGCCATAACTGCATCGCTTTTGTGTAGAGCAGCAAAACTTGATCCTTGAACACTTGTAATACAGGTTCAGACATTGTGTGCCTTAACTAAAACTGACACACCTCCAAACCACCCAAAACTATGTGGCATGGGATGAAATCCACAAGAGGTTTATTTGAAAAAACAAGAACATTCAAGAATATAGTATTCGTGGTGGAAATAACACAATGATGTCAACGCCAGCAACTGAATGTAGGCATGTCCCGTCAAAGTATGGACCTTAGTCTTAGATGCAAGACGCTGCTACTGTACATTAAGTTCCATCACATTTCTAAAGAAACCAGAAATAAATGGAATGTTCAATATTTGTCAGGACATCATTGAATTAGTTTCTGGAAAATATCTCGGTCACATCACTATTATCACCAGGGTGATGCCTAAGATCAGCTCTGCCCTCTATTCATTCAATATGGCAACCATTTAACACATTTTAATTAATGTAATCGTTTTATTGCTCAGTCAGATACCATTTTAGAGTAACAATTTGCAAAAGGTGCAAGAACTATTTTATCGTTCTCCGTCTAGTCTTGCCAGGTGTGGTGTCGTAGCGACGTATTTATCTGTGTCCTTATGTGATAACGGTTATCGAGGTCAGATAGCAACACAATACGATAACGCGCACATTATTTCAGATATCGTATTTAATACAATCAAAGACAAGCTTAAGGAGCAGATAGGTGTCATTTTGTCCTGCTAATATCAAAATTCACTCCACCGTGTGTCCTTGTCCGAAAGCTGTAAGACTACCCAGCAGCATGAAGATTAGCAATGTAGCGGACAGCTCAAAGACGCGCTAGCAGCTAGAAGCTAACAGCTAACACGCAGCAAGCGGCGCTACAGCTGCGATTGTTGTCGTTCCGCTAGTAGCACAGCAGCCGTGAAAACAATTTACTACGCAGAACAGATGTAAGAATAAAAAGGCAACACACTCGTTATATTGTACACAAAGGCACTGTATTTGGCGGGCGATGTGCTGAGATGATGTGCTAGTCTGTAGCTAACAATCAGTCTCAATCATACGACCCGCAGAGCGGTCACACAGCAACATCCTCACCTCTGTTCTCAACCGCTAGGTTACGCAGCGAGTCTGGCTCAAATGTACTTATCCTTGCAACCACCGCTCCGCCATAATATCCATGGAATCTATCAAGGCGACGCCCCTGGTTTTAATTCCGGTTCGTCCGGTATAAAGCTAAAATAAAATTAAGAAAATTTGAAAATCTGAGCATCACCGGGCCAACGCGCTGGGCCCGGAAGCTTCTGTGCGACGTCACGGCGTTTCTCTGTCGGGGATTGGTGCGCTGAAGGTGGCGCGTGCTTGGAGGAGCAGGACACGTCAGAGAGGTTACTGTCGGTCATATCCATTCACTCGCTCCACCACCGGCACAGCGAGGCGGGTTGGACTGGACCGGACCGGCTCATTAATGTGGCCTTTCGACTGGACCTGTTTGAAGGCGGAGCTCATACATACGACTAAGCTTGTTCACACACTGTTTGTTTTTGTCAACTGTTTATTTATTTGCGTTTCTCACAGAAGAGGGAGGCAGCGTGCAGGCGTGTCAACAAGTCAGAAGGGACTCACGCTGTATGAACCCTATTGTAGGCTAAGTCCCTGTGTAAGCTAGGCTGTGACAGTGTGTGGTTGTGGGTGAGTAGGTGTGTCGAGCTTGAGACTGTCTGGTTTTTCCTGCACACAACACAGGACAGACTACGGGGAAGAATAGCAGCTAGTTGGGGCAGTGAGACAGACAGAGTGACTTTAAACATTGTTCCACTATGAAGCCTTACTACGCCGGAGCGTTTCTAATGGGCCTCACAACTGCCCTGACTGAAAATGCTGTGTGTGCAAGACTAAAAACGTCTGACAAACTGAAGTCATCTGCTTCAGAACAGGATAGTTCCTACTCACTGTAACCAGGGTTGCCCACGCAGTGCATTTATATAAACCAACACAAATACGGCAATGCACACATTTTCTGCAGCAGTATTTTTACATATAATGAATTTTTCTTGGTAAGTTAATGCTTGAGTAATGATAATAAAAAGAAATGGACACTAGACATGAGGTCTGAGACTTGCAGCATATAAGAGAAGCATTTTACCAGCTGCGTTAATGTGTTTCAATAGTAGTAAGACTAGTCTGTAGGGCAGGGGCGGCCAATCCTGGTTCTCGAGAGCCACTGCCCTGCTGGTTTTCCAACTCTCTCTGCTGATCACCTTGATCAGGTGTGTCAGTTGGCTTTTCCAGCTGCTGATTGCCTGAACACACCTGATCAATGTAATCAGTTGTAGAGAGTTGAGAAACCAGCAGGACAGTGGCTCTCGAGGAGCTGTAAGGCCACAGTCTGTGTGATGAGGTCATAAGCATTTGTGAAGAAACTGTTCTACTTCTTGCTAGACAGGTGTCTTTAATCGGTTTTTGTTTAGGGTGGGAGAAGACCGTCAAAATCTTTCCCACATGCTTCAGGGTCCTGGAGGGTCTGCAGGGATGGCAGATTGCAGCCAGATACATTCTCAGCTGAGCAAGTGGTGCACTGCAGACAGCGAAATGACATTTCTCTTTGTTATTCATATACAGAGATTGTGAAGTTAAGGTTATAAGTGTAACAGAGTGACCTGCAACTCTTTGTACTTTAATTCTTCCTTTCTGGTTTGTGTTCCACTCCTACAGACTTTTCCTAAACGTTCAGTTCAGTAGGATGATGAAGATGTAAAGAGTGATGAGGAAGATGTCTAAAAAATGTTCACTTTCATAGTCATCTGACAGGCAGCGTGGTTGACCAGAACCATCTGCAATAATGCCTCGATCAGTCGTGCTACTGTTGAAAATCAATGTGACCTCATCTCAAGCACGTAACCAGTGGGCTTTTAAAGGAAACATGTCATCCTATAGAATCTAACAAGCTGGTCAGTGACATGTGCTGAATAATAACACATATAACCAGTGACTGTCTTTTTGAGTTTAATATTACAACTCCAAAGAATTTGTTAATGATTATTTTCCCTTTGCTGCATTGTTTGTTTTATGCACTAGAGGGAGGCACCGTGTCTGTCTTACACCAACATTTTGCACTGAACTTCACACCGTTTGCTTCAGATGGACACAAAGAAGAGCCAGAGGAGTGTGAGGAGTTCAGGACAGAGGAAGGCCTTCTTGACCTGATGAAAGGGAAGTTGCTAGGTAAGCCATATTTGACACTTTGACCTTTGACTTTGATCCATACGTTGGTATCTGCATGCTTATTGGCCCATATGTCACTACACGTATATCTTGTCAAATACATGCACACATACACATAAAAACGCTCAAGCGTGCGATCACATGACGAGTCAGAGTGTGTATAGAGTGTCGCTAAACACTTTCCTCAGGCTATGTTTTAAGGTCATCTTGATGGGGCGCAAACCATCAGAAGGCAGATGTTAGGAACAAAAGGAACACTTTCATGTCCTCTGTGAAATTCGTGTGTCCAATCTGATAATGACACAGAGACACACTTTGCACACACTTAAAAGAAGGCGCAGGACGACAGGAAATGTATCCTGGAACTGTCTGTTTCTGGCTGACCCTGACAGCATGCTCACTGGCTAATGGCAGTTCCCTTGGGATCCAACAGTGGCAACCACTGAGCCCTGTCATGTGACTTGTTGGAGTGTTTGCTTAATGACATGTCTCTAAATTTATGCTTTAATAATATTGACAACACCAATGTTAGGAAAAAAAATGTTTGAGCTTCAGACAGTTTTTACAATAAGACATCACTTTTACATTCCACTTGTTAAAGTGAAACAGCTCAACTAATAACTTTCAAGCCCCTGGCTGATTATGAAGCCTCTTGACATCCAGTTGGACTTACAGGGAAGGAGGAGAGGAGGAGTTGTGTGGGGATTAGGGAACAAAAGGATCCTTCTCTGTCATCAAAGAGGATCTGCTCCCAACTTATCCTCTTGCTCTGTGGCGACAGCTTTTTATTTTTCGGGAGAAGGAGTGACGGCTGGAGGGAGGAGGGAGGGGGGATATAACAGGAGAGTTTGATGGTAGGGGATGCAGATTTCAAAGTAATCTTTAACTTTAAGCCCTGCAGTCCCTGTGAAATGAAGCCCTCTGCCCCAGACACAGTGTTGCCTGTGGCTCCCAGTGGAAACATGCCACCCCTCCTTTTTTTTCTCTCAAGCTTTTGTCACGGTGGCATTTAAGTGGCATTACTCACCCGACTGGATGACCAAATGAAGGAGTCCCTTTGAGGGATCTCAAAGGGAAGAAGTTTAACTCCTGAGACCAGAGTCGCCTCTTGAAACAACACAGAGTAGAGATAAATGCCTGCTGTGATATTAGGATTCAACAAATGTCTGAACTAAACAGAGACATCCCTGTGAATGTAAAGTTACTGCAGTAGTCGCATATTGTATTTTTTTCTCCTGACAAGAGCATGTTAGAGTAAACAAATACACAAAATGCCAGTTAACCATTCTTTTATGATATTTTTCTTTGTAACCTCGCAGGGTGGACTGAGTCATTAGTTGAGTTTATATCTATCAGTTTATAGGGAAAAGCAAACTTAAGCCCATTAGATGATTTGAAACCCCTAGGAGGTCATCTCTATTGTCTTTCTACTTTACAGCACTACTTATGTTGCCCCCCTACCCCAAAGTTATTTCTCTCATCTTGTGAAAACCCATGTCCCCTCAGGGTCATTGGCCCGGGGTCCCCTGCTGACCTGGTCCACCACAGGGAGTCAGTGTAATCGCACAGAGGTGGGTTTTGAGGTAAGCAGGTTCTGTAATTGGCACATTAGGTAAAGTTGTTAGAAATGCTGCTGGCACGAGAAAATGATGATAAATCCGTCACATGTCATCTGAGGGACATATGCATACACACCCGCTCATATAGCCTCCAAGGAGTTTGTGGACCTATTCATATATAAAAACTCTTACAGTAAACACATGTGGAACAGTTACGGGGTACACTGTGATGAGCTATTGCTCTGTTGTGCTCTTAATTACTCTGAGCCATTTGAGTGTGAGGGACCCGTGCATGTGATCGCACTTTTCTAAAACAACCAAGAACTTGAAGCTGGAGTGCATTCCCTATAAAGTGGATAAAAACAGCAGTCATTCTAAACTCTGCTGGGGCCCCAGGCGAAGATTCACAAGGGGTCCCTCAACCAGTATTCATCACCATTATGTTCTAATGACACCAACAAAAAGACATGCCAGAGATCACCACAAAAAACATGCCATAAAGACTCTTTGAACTTCTAAATGCTCTTTTTAGTCACAGCTTTCATTCTTCATAGTTATATTTACATTTCATTTATGAAATACTCAGTATACTCAGTTGGAAACAGCTTTCAGCAGTTTACCACAAAAAACTGAAGTTGACCTATCTAACAATTCACTCTTGTCCTCTTGACTTGTTAAGGCCACATTAGCAGCGTTCAGCTATAGTGTTTGGTTTAACAGGTACTGTCTTCTTCTCATATACTGACAGATGCTTCTCTTCGTGTAATTTGACTGTTTTTTTCTTTTCGCCATTGACCCTGAGACACCGGGTCTGCTTTGCTGGGGTCTTGCCAGGTAAAAATTAAAGGATACGTGGTAAACAAATGTACAGGGACAGAAAAGCACACGTATCAATGTTAGATTGATCACTTTGACTTTATATACTGGAATTGATTTGTGTTTTATGAACTGAAAAAAAATCTACGAACACTGCACAATGGAATGGAATCCAAAATGCACCAAGATGCTTCAGATGAACCACCCAGATTGGATGGAACCAGGTTGAGTTCAGTGTTGAACCAATATACGGTACAACGTGTACAATAAGATGCATAAGATAAATTGTGTTTTTAGTTAGGATATTTCCTGCAATATACATAACACAAGTTTAGCTTCAGTCGTGCTTTACATACAGCATCTTTTTGTAGCAATGTATCGAATAAGGCACTGGTGTAACGCACAACACTGGTGATGGTGTGTGTTCAAAATGCAGTGAGTGTACAAACACAGGATCATGAAAATCAATTTCAGTCCTCATTGACTTGATCACCCGTGATTTCAGTGCAGACGTTAAATCAGGTTGACAAAAAAAAGCTGCTTTCCTTTAATTGTTCTGAACAGGCGCCCGAGTTCTGTAGCCGCAGTTCACGTTGCGTTAGCGTTGGGCGAACTGAAGTTGTGATTGTCAGGTCGGAACCTCAACGTGCACAGTAACCAAGTGAGAATGAGCGAAACCATTTCGAGGACACCGGCAACAAACAGGCACACGGGTCCCACCGGCCAAGTGGCGTCACTGAAGTTATGCACAAAGACGAGGCCCAGCAGCAGCAGCACCACCGTGGACAGGAAGCAGAAGATGGCGCACACGCAGCCCGATGTAAATGCAAGTTGTCTGCATGTCGGCTGACAGCAGCTGTTGCTCTGCTGAGAGGCTGCAGGAGAGACGGGCAGAGCTGCCTGCTCATCAATGTTTGATGAGCTCACACACTCGCGCTTTTTCAGCCGTACTGCTTCGGTCAGTGCGCTGTTGTCTGGGAGATTGTTAATCCGATATTCCGGTACCGGAGTCCGGTGGCGACACACGGGGCAACCGATTCTCCAGCCACCACCCTCCCGAGAGTGAAGTGCGTCGAGGCACTCCCGGCAGAAGGTGTGCGAGCAGCCCAGCAGTTTGGGCGTGTGGCGGTCCAGGTCGAAGAAGTTGTAGCATATTTTGCATTCGTGGTCATCATTGAAAAATAAATCGGCCACGTCGGGCGGAGCAGAGTCGCGACCCGCTTCTGCACTGACAGCTTCAGCCATGGCTCGTCTAACTAGTCATTTGACTGCCCGCTTAGGTTGATGACCCAGTTCCCACAACTTACTGATGAGTATTTCCGCATAGAAAATACCCGGATGGCAGGAAAACGCTGTGATAAAGTCTCCCTCTGCATATCTCCTTACTGTAAATGTGTTCAGTGCGGGTAACTGTCAGGGATTCATCTGGTTACGAACCAGACTTGTGTAATCGAGTCTTGGCACATTCCTGTAGACCGAGGTCTCACTTGAAAGGGGCTTAGTCGCGACTGTAGTACCAGACCCAACGAGCTAAAACAGTCGATGGTAATGTTTACCTTCAGTTCTCACCTGGTTGATGTGTCAGCGGTGTGTGCTATGTATGACGCCTTTAAAGACCCCCTTAGCCGTCTAATTAGAATCTAGCGCCCCGTGTAATTGTCTGTCTGTGTTTCAGCACCACGGACAGTGGACAGCGCCGACCGGCGACATTTCAGGATCAGTAAAGCGCGTCTCGTGCCATCTGCTGCTTTTCTTTACCTTTCCCTGACGCCTCTTCCTCCACACTCTCCATCCCACTACCCACCCAAACAAACTATTCTTCATCTTCTAAAACCGCCCCCTACATTTTAGAAGTTGTTATTGATTCTGTGTGTACATACCAGGGCATGGAGTAGTATCAGAAACCAGACTGCAGAAAGTCTGTAATGACTTGATGAAGACCTCCTGTCTATGCAAGTATATCACAAATATCTTAATACATTTTAGTTAAAGACAAAACATCAAAAACACAATTAGAAGTATATCATCTTATTTTTCATTAAAAGTTTTAAATTTCTAAATATTCTTTTTGGCCACATCTTTCGTCCTTCGTAGGTATATTTAGTTTTCATTTTAGAAAGACTCAGTTGGAAACGACTTTCATCAGTTTACCACAAAAACCTCCCCCCAAAAAACTGTTGTTAAAGTTGACTGTGTGAACAATACACACTTGTTGTCTTGACTTGTTATGGCCACATTAGCATTCAGTTATAGTGTTTTGTTTACGGGTACTGTGTTGATTTATTCTGGATAGTCACCAGGCTGTGTCATGTATGACGCCTCTAATAGGCCCCTTAATAGTGTATTTAGAATTTAGTGTCACATGTCATTGTCTGTCTGCGTTTCAGCAACACAGACGGTGGACAGGGCCGAGCAGTGACGTCTCCCTCGTCTTCGTCTGAGGAAGGCTGTGGTCCAAAATAACTATCAGCTGCTGTTTTCCTTCTTTCTCCGCTGTCAAAGTTCTTCAATGGTTTGTGTTTGATGGTACACACCATAACCTTATCTCTTCACTCATGGCAATTCAAATTAACACAAATAATTTAAAGTTCAGTGATTTATCTTTGGGAAAAGTCACCAAGAAAGACTACAAATATACTGTAACAGGACTTTGTTGTTGTCAGGCAACAGCCAGAATCAGTTGCAGTACGATTAATTCAACCCATGCAGTGAACGTATGCCCTCTTGTGGCTGAATTTATGCCTGCATGTCTTTAATGCATAGTTGGGTAGTGGGCTGCTGTGTAACTGAATTACTCTTAGATGGTATTAATTACACGTAGTGCATTAAATGTAATGCGTTGCAGTTGCTAAGAAACACAAATTGTAACGCTTTAGGAGCTACTTGTTGCATAGGGGTTGGAAAACAAACCAAACAGTTGTATCTTGAGGAGGAATAAAACATGCATTCGCTCCATTATAAGCTGAGTGATGTAATGTACTATTCTAGACATGGTTTAAGTCTCATAAGTTAACTTGTCAGATGTAATCAAGTGTGACAAAATGTGTGGTCAAGCTAACAGGGTGTTTGGGAAGAGAAAAAGAGCCAAGCTGCAGAGGTCTTGAGAGATATATGTAACATGTATTTAAAAGTATTAACAGTTGAATGTTTTTAACAAATACTTTAAAACTATGTGACCATTATTTAGACCAAGAGTGTTTTAATACTTTCATGTGAGGTTTTGTAAGAAGAATGGGCACAAAGAACAAAATGTAATCCTTAAAAGTATGACAATCAGTGAATTATGGGTTAAAGTTTTTATAGTGTTTAAAAAAATCATGCTGAAGATAAACGCTGCACATTCTTCATAGGACTATGCAGCATTTGCCTGCAGTTTGCAGCCCTCGGTTGAACCGCGTGCCCACAGGCTACACGGCTCGGCCTCTCTTTTTCTTTTCTCTCACTCACCTGGATGCACCTTTCGGGTCTTTGTGATGATAACCATACTCGGTTTGAGTTCCCACTGAAGTGTTGTGCCTCACATGTATTTGATAAGATCAAACACAATAGAAAAACACTGCCTGTTGTAGAGGCACCTTGTAACAGTAACATCTCAAGGCTACTAATCACAGAGAGGATTTCCTTATTCTTCTAATTTGTTGCTTCTATTTTGAACTATTTCCACTCTGGGGGCTTTGTGGAGAATAGCTCTTTTAACATATCATCAGTAAACTGCTACAGGTTATTAAAAAAACCTCAAACACACCACAGCTAAAAAAATAAAAGATGCAGTGCAGTCAATTTATGGCTTTGTAATGTACTTTGCAGACATCATAAAGTCTGTCCAGTGAACATAAATCACTGTGGGGTGCATTTAGGTGTGAAGACCACACTCGCGCTATTTAGAAACCATGTCTGCATAACATGGCGAAGTAGTATATTTTTATGTTTTGTGTTTCCAGGTGTTTAATTTCACATAGAGAGGACTGTCAGTAATAATCTTCAGTCTCAATCTAATTCTGTAGGCGACGACGACGTAGAGACCGTTATTGCTACACGCTGCAGCAGATGATTCTAATAAAGCTACAAAAGGCACCACATCAACCTGATGAAAACATTCAATAGAAGTATATCAGCTTATTAAACTAGAGACCAATTTTATGATGAATATTGAGCAGTATTTATATTCACTCTGTACCAAAGGACCCCCAGATGTCTAAATGTATGCCAGAGTACCTTATATGGCCAGAGCCAAGTTTCAAGTTGCCTATGGGTTATGTAGATAGAGCCAATTATTGTATTTTTAATGTGTATAGTTTCAGACTATATCCTTGAAAGCCCCTGGCCTGTTCTGTGCATGTGCATGCTAGATGCAACACACTTTCTGGGGCCATTTTGTTCTTTATTTTGTGATGCATTTTGTTCACCACCGCAGCACATTTCTGACTCAGCTTACCCCTCTAATTGATTTGATACGGTAGATCCAGTATCCTTTTCATGATAGTCAAACTTTAGTATGATAACTTTCTTTCTCCCTCCATTCCTACTTTTATGGGCATATAAAGTTTCCATATGTTCTTTGTCAACTGAGTATTTTTTACATAAAGTCTTATTGGAGCAGTACAACTATATTGGGCCACATACTGTGGGATATTGCAGGGAAAATGAAATGTGAAGTTGAGATAATATAGTGAAACATGGATAAACAGGCCTTCTCTCTTTTCTTTTGCGCTATCATCATCTGCAGTGTTTTGAGTATAAACAAAACAGAGACCTTTGCTCACATATTATCACACAGAAGGCAGCATCCACTTGACCTACATAAAGCTGTGACTAAAGTATCTTCTGGATTATATGTCCACACAATAATGTAGTGAAGTATTCACAAATCTGATGGCGATAAATGAATTACTTGTCAGTTTGTCTTTCAGAGGTCATGACCATCCAGTCATTCATGGAATGCACTGTGAGGAGTCTCTAAACGGAATCAGCCAGTATGGTCTTATTCCTGGGGGAAAGGAAAACGTATATTGGTCTATTAAACACGTCTAATTATCATAATGACCACAACTCGAGCTTCACAGACGTCCGGTGCGCGTCTGTAATTTATCTATAATTTATTTGCGGGGATGTTTTAGAGCCGCGTGGCTCGAGCTTAAATTAGTCGAACTAGATGGAGGAGCTGAGTTTATGACGGGCAACAGATTCCTTCAGCCACAGAGTCTCTCGCTTCACACGACTTTTCTGTCTCGACCTTCTCTTAGCACAAAAAAATATCCATTTATGTTTTTAATAACGAATGAAAAAATCCTACCTGTTTTCACGAGTTATCGACCTTTTGTGCTGTGCAGTATTTACCTTAAGGAATTTTAATAGCTTGACAAAAGGTGTTTTACTATTATTATTATTATTATTATTATTATTATTATTATTATTATTTGTTACGTCTAACACGACAACTACAACGCTACGAACGTTTCCCTGTCGGCTGCAGGTTAATACACTCGCTCACAGCATGAGGGACCCCATGGAGACGTGAACCCCGCAGTGCTCCACAGTGCTGCTGCTGCCCCCATGTCAACAAATGTGGCGCGCGCTTTAAGAAAAGTATCAACAACAACAAAAATAATCATTATTATAATCATCATCATACTGTAAGCGTCTGGTGTATTCTGCCCAAAGATGTGTGACCATAGCGAGCACTGCACCATATGAACAGTCATGTGCAGTAGATCTTGTACATACACGCGTATTAAACGAACTGTTTGGGGAAATTATTATTATTATTATTATTATTATTATTATTATTATTATTATTATTATTACATACAATAATGGTAGTTTTTTGGGTTAGTCTTCGTTAATGCTTTCAACGAAAATTTACATTTGTGAACAATTTATTTATGCTGTTGTTCATATGCCCTGAGGGTGAATATGAGCAGATATCAAATGCATCTTCGTGCACATAAAGGTTTTCATTGCATTTAGGCACTTGTGAAAGGTTTGAAGCTTGTGACATGACGAGCTGACCTCCTGAGGTCAGTCCAGACAGGAGGGAGCTCCCGTTGTCCAATCGCAACGCTCCTCCAGCCCCTGAACGTCCGGGTTTTTTACCAATCAGGAGGCACATTACGGAGTCAGGGGAGACAGCGACCACAGATAAAATGTTTGACTTCCATCCATCCTCCTCAAACCATCCTCCCAATCCTCCCAGGACCGACATCAACCGGCACTGATTGAAACTCTCACCTTACCTCCGCCCAGACCGACCACTGGATAGCAGTCACTTCTGAGGGATTCACTTTTCTTCTGGTCGGGGCAACCTGTTGCTCAAGGAAAAGGCTGCGTCGGTGCGTTCTGAGGGCGAAATATTGCAACTTATAAAGAGCGTATTGTGGAATTAAAAGGAGGCGAGCGAGGGCAGCTTCGTTGACAGTGTTACCTGACAGAAAGTCAGGAGTCATGACAGCGCTGGCGGGAGGTTTACCGAGAATGATGAGACCAAGTCCTCACCAGAACTACCCGCGGGCAGGGTACTCTCTGGAAGGTAAGAGACCGCCACCAGTTGCTGCCCAGAACCTAAAGAACCTCAGATTCTAGAAAACATAGCAGCTGGTCAATACTGGTGTCAGGCGAGAAACCAGACGCCATTTATTATATAAAATATAATACAAAAAGTTCACTGACGTAGCCTACTTGTTGAATTTAAACGTTATTAAATTGGTCTCTTCGCTTCTGTCTTGTTTACTATTTTAGGGTGGTTACGTTTTTTAGGATGATTAATATTAATGTTGTATTTGCATTATCCTGCAATATATTATTCTTTTCCTTGTGGTATTGGTCTTTAAAACTTTGCTGGTTGTAAATAAAATCCAGCAGCAGTTTATGTCTTTCCTGAAAAGTTGTCATTTTTAAAATGTAACAGGTTTAACAATATATGAACAAAGGCACATACGGGTTAGGAGCATTCTGTTAACCAGAACACACGGTGCTGTCCAGTCTCTACCCCGTTGGGACAGGGCCGGGTCAACCAGCTCGGCGGTGTCTTCATAAACGGCAGACCTCTCCCCAACCACATCCGCCATAAAATCGTGGAAATGGCCCATCACGGCATTCGGCCTTGTGTTATCTCCCGTCAGCTGCGCGTGTCTCACGGCTGCGTCTCCAAAATCCTCTGTCGGTACCAGGAGACTGGTTCCATCAGGCCAGGAGCCATCGGAGGCAGCAAGCCCAAGGTGAGTCAAACAGCCGAGGATGCTTTGGCAAACTGGCTTAAAATCTTTATTCCAATGAAATGCAGCCTGTTTGAGAAATATTTGCTTTAAATTTCCATTTTGGCCTTACGAGAGCAACCCTTGTCATAAAAAGACGGAACAATTTTTTTAAGTGCTGTTCTCTTCAGAATAACAGTTTATAGAAATTCGACTATGAATTATATAAACAACACTGTGTTGTTTCAGATTTATAATATTCAAGGTATTCAACGTTATTGAAATTCTTCAAGCGAAAAAGTATAAAAGCTTAAGAGGGTTTGACTTTATAGGAATCTAATGGTGCTGATTTCTGCGTATAGTTAACATTTTCAAGTATACAAGCGATTCAGCTCTTTTCTGTCGCCCGTAGGCCTTAAATCTAAAAGATGGCAAACTTTTCTTGTTTTCCTTCTCCCACCAAAGCAAACCGCTTGTCCAGAGGTGGACAAAAAAATCGAGGAGTACAAGAGAGAAAACCCGGGTATGTTCAGCTGGGAAATCAGGGACAGGCTGCTGAAAGACGGGGTCTGCGACAGGAACAACGTCCCCTCAGGTAGGCGACTGTGAAATGAAAGGCGAAAGTAAAGATCATTTCTAAAACCTTAATATCGTTTTCTTTTTATTGTTGTTCAACATGTTATTTGCCAGAGAGTTCAATATAATGCGAGTATCTTTACTTTCGTCAATTATGCCAAAAACACACACGCACTACTATTTGTTCCTCCTTACAGTGAGCGCCATCAGCCGCATCATGCGCTCGAAATTCGGTGGCGCTGGTGAGGATGAAGAGGATGACGAGGAAGTGGTGAAGAGAGAGATGGAGGAAAGCGAACCACGGACAAAACACAGCATTGATGGGATTCTGGGAGACAGATGTAAGTTCGTGATTAATTACTTTACATCGGTGTGTGTCTGTCCAGCCCCTGCAATGCTGAGAAATAGCGGGACGACAAGATTGTGATGTGGTGAGAGGGAATGTAATTCTGGATTCGGGTGCTGCAGTAAGAGATTAGAGTAAGAGTTACGTTTTTTATGGTGATAATAATAATAATAATAATAATAATAATAATAATAATAATAATAATAATAATAATAATAATAATAATAATAATAATAATAATAATCTAAAACTATCGTCGTCGTTATCTTAATCTCACAAAGTTAAATACGTTCACCCTTCACTTCACGCATGCGCTTAGACTCCCGAGATTTAACAAACAGGCCGAGAATATTTTTAATGGATAATCAAACATTTGTCTAACTCCCAAGCCTGAGAAACTTTTTTTACATTCACTCGGACAGTTGAGGATGAACTTCAGCGGACAAAGCAGACAGAGTCCATTGAGACTCACGCCTCAGTTTGACGCGCACAAAAGCCAAACTCCAGTGAGCGGCTCAGTGGTGTACAAAAAGACTCCCGGGTCTTTCAAAATGGGGAAAGAAAGGGAGAAAAAACTGCGCTGACAAAAGGCCGGGAGAAGACATTATGAACCCGCAATGAGCGATGAATTATTCAGGGACACCAATAGGCCCAGTGCGACCTGGTTTATAGACTGTTAAAAAGTGCCAATCTGGGTTGGTCTTCAGAAAAGAGATACGAGAAAAGCAGAGCTCAGACTTCAGACAAACACCTGTTGATTTACGACCTGTTGAGGACCGAGGCGTTGTGTCACAAAAGGAAAGGTTTCTGTTTGAGAATAATAATTTAGTGTATAGTTAATTATTGATAAAATAAACCTTTTAAAACGGTGCTAAGATGTATTCGTGTAATTTAGGTTGGTTTTATTTTAAAAGACAGTAACGTTAGGCCTGTATGGATATAAAATAAACATCAGTTTAATCAACAGTTGGCTAAAAGGCTCCCGATTTCTGTCTGAATTGTGTTAAATTCGTAATCACGTTGAACGGTGCCGTTACTTTTGCGCACGGAGCCTTTGTCGCGGTCTTTGCGCAGTGAGCATGACGCCTTCGGTCAGTGAGCGCAGGGAAACCCTTCTCTCCACTAGATTAAATCCAAACCTTTTATTTCTCTCCACTTTCATCTCACTCAAAATCCGCCCCTTTCCTTTCTGCCTAGGGCGCGCACATTCATGCAATATCTGTGGGCCCTCTCCCTCTTCCAAGCGGGACACATCCCCAATGCTGATCAGGCAGCTGAGCCTCGGAGCTCAACCAATTCTGCAAGTTATTTATAAGCAAACAAATGATCCAAATTACAAATGATCTCACCTAAATCTCAATATATCCTAAATGTTTACGGCTGTGTGAATATTTCCTGAAACAAAACAAATGGCATTAGCTATTTTACAAGAAGTCCTACATACAGAGCTCTGAGGCACTGTCCCCCCATTGATATACAGGACAGCACTATTTCATTCTTGTGTCTCTTTGTGGAAGTAGTTGTTGTTTTTCTCTTTTATAGCACTTCATTAGAATGTGAAAAGAGTGGTTTGGGGACTGAGAGAGTGTCTTCTGGCCAAATATTGATTAAGTAGGTGTTTGCAGAGGCTATTGTTGTGGTGGAGAGAGGCCTGTTGCTCTCTGCCCCTTTCTCCTCTGCCGCCATTGTTGGCTTTCCTTAAGTGCTAAGATCAAAGCTGACTCATTTAGATTTATTTGTCTGGGAAAAGGACTGCTAAGGTTTGTGGAATAAGCTGGGTAGCCCCAGGTCTGCATGGCATTAGCAAGTGGCTGGAACCTTGTGGGAAAAGGATGTTTGCTGGGATGAATCGTATGTTGTTTACATATTATGTTTTGTGGATTGAATCGACTCCAGTATTGCAGGATTTAGGAAACGTGCAAACTTTAGCTAGTTTGAGATGTGTTTAAATTGAATTTGTTCTATGAATCACGTTTAGTAAAGTTGCTGTTTCTTAAGAATAAATTCAAACACAGATTAATTCAACATCCCTTGGTTTTCCCAATAAGCAGGACTAAATTAATTGATCACATCCTCCATTTGTTACTGGTAGCACTTGAGCCTCATTTAACTAATTAAAGTAATCAAAGTCTTGAAAGACGAGCAGCCACTGTTGCAGGGTCCATTTATGGTAGTGGGGGTGAACGGGGGAAAGAAGAAAGCTCAGAAATACAAACAGTCAAAGGGATAACTTTTTTTTTAAAGGGAATCCTGCGGTGCCAAATTGAATGAGCCCACTTCTTTCAAATGTGCCATGGTGAACGCAGTCAACATGTAATAATTGGTTTCATTGAGGTGCATTCCAACAATCTGCTGCCATTCTCCTGCCTCTATTGTCCGAGGCAGGCAAATAGCCAGAGGGACAGGAGGAATCAAGTGCTGACAAAACATGAAAGATTTAGCTGCTTTTGTCGAAGGAGCTGAGTAGGACTTTGTTTGTGTAAATAAACTGGGTTACTGGCTCCCTGTGACTTTGGCTCGGATTTAGAGTGAAGAATATCCAGTAATGAAAGCAGACATATCATATTTGCGCTTTTTACAATGTTCCCTGTTTTTAAAGTAGCCGAAACTTCAGTAGTTAATTTTCTGATCTACACCAGAAGCCCCCTAATCCATGCAGGGATCAAAAACAACTGATATAACACATATAGATTTTTTTTTTTAAATATATTTTTTGCTGGTCTGTGCATTTCCACAGTAAACAACATAGAGGGTTTGAAGATACCCGCCGCACTATTCACAGGACACAGAGGGTCTCAATGCAACCAGAGGAATGTGCCATAGCCACATTTCCATTTTCCTCTCAAGGCTGGATAATAGAGAAATTTATATGTGTGTCTCATTCTATGTTATTCTCTGTTTAGAGTGCTTATTATCCAATTTAGTTCAGTGGACGGCTGGCAAAAACAGAATAAAATTCACACCACAACTTTGAGCTTATTAATAGATAGATAGATACATAGATTTTCAAAGTTTCCTCTTTCTCAGAAAAAAAAGAAGAGAAACAGTCCACACTCACTGATCTGCAACTGAATGCAGACTCTATGCTTCATTAAAGCCTCTTTCTCTATTGGCACCCATATTGTGATCCTCCAATATTAATTCAAAGGACAATTAATGAATGCAGGCCAACTTTGAAGTGATGGGCTGGGGTCCTGCCCTGAGCCGGCCCCTCAGCGCTGATGTACTCTCCACATTCTCCCCACTAACCCCAGAGACACTGTGAAGTGCCTGAAAGAGAAGCAATGAGCAATGGAAGGTCAAGGAGAGGAGCCCCTGTAGAAAAAGAGCTCTCTATTTCCTTGGAAGTATTAGCCCAGCAAAACTCTGTGATGGGGAGGATAAAGGAGTGTGAAGAGAAAAGGGTCGGGGGCGAGGGGACTCTGCAAAGAGGAGCACAATGGGATAGTTAATTGAGTAAAGCCAGACAGCGTTGTCAATCACTTAACTTTGTTTAGCCTTAGTTTTTGTGGACCTGTTTCATCCAGCACATTGCACATTATGGACATGCCAGCACATCTCTTTTGCTGTTTTGATTAATGTCTTTTTCCCCTTTCTGAATAAGGAATTAAAAAAAAAAAAAAAAGATTTGTTAAAAAAACCCGAAACAAAACAAAATTTCCCTAATACTTGGAATAAATTAACAGCAGGTTGTAAATGTGTAGAGGTCATACGTCCAAAATAAAGACCTATTAGAAAAAGAAAAGGAAAGTGTGGAATGTGATGATGGTTTTTCTCTCTGCTGAGTGTGAGTGAAGTTAAGTTGAGGCCATTTCCACAGCAGCGTCGCTCAGTAGCTGTGAAAAGGTCAGGGGCTAAGCTTGGGTCACTTGACTGTTAAAACTATCAGGCCCCAGGAAAAAGAGGTTATGAAAATGTTTGGAAAAAGATGACAACACAATTGATTAGATGGCATACGCATGTTTTTTTTTTTTCTACATATTATTTCCAGTGTTTACCCTTAACATTATGCTGATTGAGCTGATTGGTTGGGTTGTCTGCCCGACCGTAACGAGGCTGGGCTGAGACAGAACTCGGCTGGTTAGTCTCCGTTTCGCTGGAACGTGCGGCAGAGCGGCCTGTTGCTGCAGCTCTGCGTGGGTTCTTTGCATTTGCTTTGTTCCTGCCCGAGGGTGGAAATGCCACCGTGAAACTGTCACCTAACTGCCCCACGGTGGAACTAAATAATAACCGCCGCACACTGGGCACGCATAATAGCCTCGCAGGGCCATTTGTGGCTTCTTGTCCTTTCCAACATATTACGCAGAGATAGCGTACATCTCTCAACGTCATATCGCCAGCGAGCTCATTGTTCGTTAAGTGCCGACCTCCTGCTCTTATTCACTCCACTTTTCTTCTGTCCATCACATCATCATCTCGCTCTCCTTTTCTCTATCTGACCCCCGCTTTTTTCCCAGGCAGCTGCGAGTTCCTGGGGGCTTTTTAGCAAGTCAAGTGAGCAGCCCACTCGCTCCCATTTTCCCCTTAGCTGTTAACCCCAGCTGAGCCCATAAGCTGTCAGTTAACTATTCTTTTCCTCCAGTGCATCTGCTCGCTCTGGCTCTATGTGGCACGGCACTATTTTATTCAGTGGCCCACTCCTCTATGCTCCATGGCCTGAAAGGGCCAAATCTACTTCCCTGGGCAAATAACTAGTTCATTTGTCTCTTCTGCCCATTGTTTTGTGTTGCGAACACATGTCACCAGCTCAATTACCTTCTCTATTAAGTGCCCCTGGAGGAAGGGCTCGCCGGCCCCTACCAAGACAAGCCTATAAACTGCCCCATATGCTCCGCTTCTATTTCTCTCGGTGCTTCTTAACCCATCTCCTTTCTTCTCCGTTCTGTCCGTTTTTATCTAACCTCTTGCTCTTTCAGCTTCCTTTAATATGTTTTTTTGCATTTTTGGTCGCATTTGACTTTTCACACGTCAAGTTCTCTCAAGCTGCAGTTTAAGTGCCGTTTCACTTGCATGCGTGCACATATTTGGACGTGTGCTCCTGCGCACGTCCCTCCATATTAACAATTCCTGAGATGGTGGGAAGGCGATGAATGCCTGGCAAGGCGAGTCCTGGCCCATGTAGTCCACGCAGTAAACAAGAGCCGTCTGTATTCTCAAAGTTGAACTCGACACTTGTTTTCTTGGGGTTGTTTTGCCTGTTAGAGGCACCGCTGCTGCAGGTGAAGGTAATAGAACTGGACGTTCCCCAGGTTCAGATCTGTGACCCTCTGCAGTTTATCTTCCCTGCCTGTCAGTCTTATCCTCTCTTGATTGATTCATGGTTGTGTTTACCTAACGGTGAGTCCGTATCACCATGTGCCCAGTGTCTGTAATATGTGGGCAGAACGTCAGACGCCTATACTGTTAATACATTTATGATAGAAACCTTATGAAAGAAACCTGTTGAGTTAACCTGTTGCATATTACACTATGCTAAAATTATGCTAAATATTAAGCATTCTTTGCTATGTTATAATCCACTATATACTATCCAAACTAGCTTATTAACCAACAACTCACGTGATTTGAAACAGCTGTTTTATGGATTATTCTGCTGCAACCCCAATTTCCGCTTCAGGGATAATAATCTATCTTTCTATTAAGATTCTTGTCGGAGCCGCAGCCAAACTGTGAGTGGCTATGGAGCATTTTCAGCTCCCCAGTGCTTTAGCTGCAGCGTAAAATTTGATTTGGGTGTTTAAGTAAGGAGGTCGAGGCCTCCCTTTGTGTGTTTAGTATCCTCTTCTGCCATTTGTTGCAGGGGAATGTGTGGGAACAAGTCTGCCTCGGCATCAGCCTGCCTTAAAAATCGATCCGCGGCCGAGCAAGAGCCTTGTCTGAAAACGTCAAAGATGTAGATGCAGCGATGGTTGAGCACAGAGAAAGAGAGAACTGACATGAATGGATCAGATGGAAAGGACAGGTCCCACTTTTAAGAATGACCAACACCCCTTCTCTGCTCAGCTTGGCACCCCACACCCCTGCCCCAGCATCGTCTTCAGGTGCCTTCAGTCTTCCATCTACTTCCCATGGCAACCCCTTCATTTCCCCCATCCCCCAACTTTGTGGCCCTCAGGCTGTGGAGGGAGGGGGTGAAGGGCTGCTCCCCTGCTGTGTACCTCCTCAGCCCCCAGTGGCCCATCTCTGGACCCCTTTGTGCCCCATTTTCTCCCTCCCTCCCTTCATTCCCCCACCAGTCCCTGGTTCTACAGCCCCCATCTCGCCCTACTACCTCCCCCAACACCCCTGCTGGGCAGGTGACAGGCCCCTGAATGCAGGCCCGAGCGTCCCTGATGGCTCCTACAGATGGAGCGTGGTAATCGGTCCAATAGAGCCCTGCCACAGGCTTTTCCCTGCTATGATACAAAGGCTTGGCCACATCACTTCCAAAAAAAAGAGAAAAGAAGACAGAGCGAGAGAGGAAGAGAGCAAAAAAGAAAGAGCAAGCCAGTGGATGACAAAAGGAACACTGTCATTTACCATTAGGAGAGATTCTGTGACGCTGCAATGGTGCATTTTCTCTGTTTCTAATAATAAAAACAGAGAGTAAAAAAGTAGGAAAGACAGAAATAAAGGAGGCAGAGAGATCCCACCCCCACCGCACGTTTAACATGAGTTACAGTGCCAACAGGGAGTGTTCTTCTACAAGTTTTATGAGCTTGCCTCTTTTCGTTTCGGCGCCGCCACTGGTTCTTTGTCCTTTTCTTTATTTCTGTGCCTCTGCCATTAAAATGATAATGACACTGTATGTTACTTAGCTTTTGGTTTCTCCTTGTAACCGCAGCTACTTGCTAATCTAAACAATGTCATTTTTAAAAAATGTGTTTATAGGACAGAAAATATGAGGATTTATTTTCCGGCTGTGTGGCCCTCTCTTCGTGCGACTTGTATTTGAAACTTTTCTCCAACTGGTCTTGTACTTACCAAAACAAACCACATCTCAAACGCACGGTGCACGTTCCAGGACCGTCTAAGCATCCAGCCAATCCCCCGTGAGCCTTTATGCCAGTGTGGCGCCCTTACTTCAGCTGTAATAAAGAGCTCTTCTCAGCATCAGAGTCTTGTGTGCTGGCGGTCTGGAGCGAAGCAGCATTCTCCGGCACCAAATCCCTGTGTAATGCCTGGTCAGACACACACTGGCAACCGGCACAAACATTTCCTGCTTGGCTCTGGAGGCTCCAGAGGCAAAGGGAGATCCCTTCTACCCCCCTCCATGTCTGACTTGGCACTATTTAATTAAAGCTTTAAATCTGGAGGGGAGAGGGAGAATGAGCAGTCTGGGGAAACAGACGAGCTTCTGTCCTCGTAGCCTTTCTGTTGCCCACACCTGTCTCTCAGTTTTTGAGCCCCGTATGTCTTTTGCTCTCAGCGTAGGTATTTATTGCATCATCTAAGTATCGAAAAGAGGCAGTGAACCCTCATCGGGAGGTTTTAAGAGGTCAACCTGAGTTGGATTTGCGACTAGGGTCCAACTCTTTCTGTCGTCCCAGCGTCTGTGTTTGACACATTGTCATAGACTCCGTTCACTGAGTGAAAGCCCGTAGCCCAGACGCAGCAGATGCGTGATTCTGAGCGTACGTATGACTGAGAAAGAGATGGGGGACTGCGGACATGTAATGAGGCACAATAGCAGGCTGTCACGCTAGTTTGTGGTGCCTAATCATTATTTAATAGATGGGTAACCTCCCCCTCAAATGCTGCAATAGTCCTCTGTTTCTAGTCTCAAGCCTTCATTGATTCCCCTCTTCTGCTGAATTAGATCCCAATAGCTGTCTCTCAGTTACCCTCTCTCTCTCTCTCTCTCCTGCCCTGAACTGAACAAACAGATTAAGAGGCACCTGCAAAAGGCTGCCTTCTCCTCAGTATGTGTCCCTATGGGTTTAGCGCACAGCATGGCTAAGACTGGGAGAGACACACTGTCCCAGGGAATAGATGCCCCAGAGGGATCTAGTGCGCTTTAATCCATGTTCACGCAGCCTCTGGCTTTTGATCCCCTTAGGAGCCACTGAAGAGTTTAAGGGACCAGAAGGACACAATCTAAAGTGGCTCTGTACCATGTGTTGTACTAAGCAAAATCTGTTGTCTTGGCTTTGGCTATTCTACATCGGCTTAGTATTTAGCCCAAGTTTCAATCTGCATCAGTCTGACGCCTCTGAATGTTAAAGTAACAGTCTGCTTGTTTCGCAATTTCAGCCAGTCACTCGGACGAGGGCTCCGACGTGGACTCAGAACCAGGGCTGCCCCTGAAAAGGAAGCAGCGCCGTAGCCGGACCACTTTTACAGCGGAGCAACTGGAGGAGCTGGAGAGGGCCTTCGAACGCACACATTATCCTGACATCTACACACGGGAGGAGTTGGCTCAGCGGGCCAAGCTGACAGAGGCTCGAGTTCAGGTTAGACACGCAGACGCACGCCGCAAGCTCCACGTCCTAATCCCGACAGCAGAGCAATGTGTCAGTGTGTTCTAGATATGTGTCACGCGGGCGTAAAATTGCACTGGGATGTTGCCACACATTCCTTACAGCTATTAGACATGTGTAACCCCCACACGCCCAGACACAGGCAAACACAGACACACTGCTCCCACTGTGCACGAAGACAGCTTTTTCTGTCAGACTCTGCAAAAAGGGCCGTGTAAAGATCCCAAAATAGATCCCCGAGTTAGATATTGTGCTAATATCGGCTTTAACCGCTTCAACGGCCCTCTGGCGCTGGCTGAACGTGCAGTAGCACACAAAGATGTAATGTCTGTGGTTTTACTGCTCGCTCCAGATGTTAAGATCTCTATCAATCCTCCCCGTAACTTGTCACAGAGGCCTTGAACACACATGCACACGTATATACTGGCATGCGCCACACACGCTCGTACAAGCGATATTGTTAGACAGATTACATTTAAAAATAGATAAAGTAAATCTTTTCTTTCCCCTTCTCTCAGGTGTGGTTCAGTAACAGAAGAGCCCGGTGGAGGAAACAAGCAGGAGCCAATCAGCTGATGGCATTTAACCACCTCATCCCCGGTGGTTTTCCGCCATCAGCTATGTCAGGACTGCAGCCCTATCAGCTGTCAGACAGTCCCTATCCTCCAACTTCTATAGGCCAAGGTGGGCAGAACAAAAAAAGTTCAAGCTAAAACAATATTGTTTAATACCACAAATATACACTCACCTTTTTTTCATGGAGCCAAGCTAATCAAGACGGTGCCGCGTTTTCCTCCCAGCAGCATCCGAGCAGCCCGGCACAGTCCACAGACCGCAGCCCCTGCCCCCCACCTCTGTGCACCAAAGTGGTCTCGGCTCATCGGCAGGTTCCCAGGATGGAGCTTCTGCTTACTGCCTGTCTTCTGGACGCCACAGCTTCTCAGGCTACTCGGACAGCTTCGTGGCCCCGACGGGACACGCCAACGCTGTTAATCCCACCATCAGCAACAGCCTCTCGCCTCAGGTTAGACAAGACATCAGTCACAGGCGTACACAGTAGGCCAACTGGAATATCTGTGTGTTTACAAAACATTCAAAAATAAAAGTATATTTCCCAGAGAGCAGTTGTGAAATGCACCATATGGAGAGGTAATGAGACATGCACACTCCTTCATGTGTGACCCAGAAGGTGTCATTGCAGTGACATTGATGAAACCTTGTTCAGCTAAAAAACACGGCAGCTTTTCATTTTTGTTTATTCTGATGGGTTGTTTGATGAATTTTAAATGTGGCAAACGTCAGTCTTTGGAAGTCGAGAAGGACTAGACACAAGGGGAGATGTATGGACGTCGGAGGATGACACAAATCAAAACTGAAAAGACAATTATGGTCAATTACACAGTCATCAGTGTCCATCAGTGGCTCCCTACCGGCCCAGAAGATGGACTAACAGGCGTAAAACGAGCTTTTAACCGCCACAAAGGGTGGCCGGCTCATGTGCAAAGCATGCTGGGCACTAACTCCTATGAGAGAGAATCTCACACTCCTGTCAGGCACAGATAAAAAAGCGCCTTGGGCAGGTTTGTTCCTATGTGAATGCCTGAGGATGTATGTATATTGTTGTGGCTGCCAGGGTGGCACCTTTCTGACTGAAGGTATAATTGGCTGCTTTGAAATATGGGCTCTAGTTATCGTCTTGAATGAGTTGTTTGCTGGTCAAGAACGAGCCAAATGTACTTTAACAGATGAAATTATAGGGACGCTGCTGCACGAGGTGAACTGCAAGAGTTTGATGGTTTGAATCGGAGCCAACTCTCAAGTTTGCTTTCAGCCAGTGACCTTGTTACACAGCGCTACTGTCGCCCTGTAACGCGCCTGCGGTGTGAGTTCACACAGTAAAGAGGCCAGAAGTGCTGCGGCCTCGAGTATGGTTTGAGCATTAACCCCAGCGGGCAGCTCCGTCCCGAGCGGACAGCTCATCTTGCATAGGGGACAGCGTGCCTGGAATGTTTCCTCAGTCTGGAATTGCAATCACAGAACGTTCCAGTGTCTTAATTGATTGGAATGAAGTAATCTATCCCCTCATAACAAAGTGTGTAATTTATGCAAATGACTCACTTTGTTGGATAATTTGTTTTAATTCATGTATTCATTGCAGCTGTTTGAATGTATTTTGCGGTACAGTTTTCTCTGTTTCAGATGAGGACAGAATTAATTTCCTGATTTTAACTTAATAAGGGAGAGGAAATGAGAATTGATTAAATTTTATGACATTGATAGTTAATATGTAAAGACCTCTGCACTTGGGAAACTTTACAGCTCTTTTTTACGCAGCGTCGTCTGTCCTGTTGTAAATCCACCCTGTAGTTATCTGGTTACTTGAACTCCAAATTTGTCTATAAAAGCTGCTCTGCGCTTCTAATCTTTTATTCTCTATCCTCCAGATTCATTTAACTCCAGATATGGTCACATTAGAGCACCGTGGAGTTTTGACATAGATATGCTTTGCTTTAGATTGCCGATCTTCTTGTCTGATGATGTTAGCTCTGCATGGGGAGCTGCAGTCGAGCCAGTGGTTTCTCTGCAGTGCTGGGTCTCTGGCGTCTCACTGCTGATCGGGTGCATACCAAAGGAATCCTTTCTCACCAAGGAAGCGAGCGGCAGGGATTTGCACCCCCCTGAGACCTAATCCCCGGAACAACCTCAAAACAGACACACCATCGGGAACTGCTGCTGTTTTAGTTGCAGACAGAAAGTGCAGGATTGTGTGTGTAGGTCAGACAGAGACCCTCGGACACAAGTGTGCACATGCACATATATCACTGAATTCAGTGTTTGCTAATAATTCAAGTGCATTTCCAGGGCCACAGCTTTTTTTTACCTGCAAACACATAACGCATGCACTCGTTTGGTGGTTGAAATCGTTTCTTATGTGTGTGAGATGTGAGAGGTCAGGACTATTTTACAGAGCAGCTATAAATTACATACATTACAGACAACTAAGGTTCCCAGCATGTTGGGAAAGCCTTGTTCTTCACCTATGCTTGCGGTTTGTTTTTCTTTCTAGGTGATTTTCCGGGTACTTGTTTTTTTTTATTTGGCTTCAGCTCTGTTCCTCCCTTACACGAACTGTGGATCTTTCCCTATTTGCCTTCTTCTGACTTTTCATTTGTTTGGGGGAAGTTTTCACGACTTCACTTCTCACGCAAACCATACATGCAGCTGCTCACGGTGTATCACTGATACCCCCTCACCCCTGACATCAGAGCGAAAAATGCTTAACACACACACACACAGTCCTATTCCACACAGCCAGCGTAGCCTTCAGACATATACACACTACCCCTCATTCCCACATAGGCTTTGACCTCCTTAACCCAACGTGTACGCTGGGGGTTTGGGCCAACAACAGAAAGTGGGAGGTGGAAAATGCAATACATCATGCAGCCACGATGGAGTTTCTTTATATTAGGATGAGCTGATTGAGACTGGTGTATTTCCTGAATATTTCTTAATTGTCATCAAACAGAAAAATGAAATTTCCTGTTTAATCTACTTCCATAAATATTCCGGGCTCACTTGTGGACTAAGAGGTTGAAGTCTTTGGCCACCATCAGCTCCCCAGTCAGGCAGAGTAAAGAGAAACCACATGTGTGAAGGAAGTCAGTAATGATGTATTTCTGACACTGAACACGAAGAAGGCCCTGCACGTTAGCCCACCCGAGTGGAGTGGAAAAGCTGATTAATTGCAGTAGTCAGATATAACTGACACAATTGGTTTATAAAAATCAGTAGTGTTTGTTTAGTTGACCAAATTATTGCGAAGAAGAATATTTAATTTTAATTGTCATGGTGCAAGACTTTTTCATTCAATACATTCTTGTTCTAATCTCCCAGCTTTCCTCTTTTGTCTCTCGTAGGTGATGGGCCTGTTAAACCCGAGTGGAGTGCCACACCAGTCCCAGAGCGACTTCACTCTCTCCCCGCTGACAGGGGGCCTGGAACCTAATGGGGGCATGGCTGCCAGTTGTCACGGATCCCAGCGCCTGGACGCTCTGCCAGGCCTGACCACTATGCCTGCCTTGCCGAGCACCCAGTCTTACTGCCCACCCTCCTACACCTCCCCAGCGTACGCCGTGGATCACCATCCGTCCTACCAGTACGGACAGTATAGTCAGAGCAAGGTATGCTTGAAATACAAAGTCTGCCAAAGATTTACGGGTGTGTCGCGATTTCAATTTCTGTGTTTGAATGTAAATTATATATAATTGATTGGAGTTATGTTTTAGTGTGACCTTTGCTCTGCATGAGCTGCTCAGACTAGGTTTTCGGACTCACCGCCCTCTTTAATTGCACAGACCTCTGATGAGGGAGCTTCTCAAATCACCCCATGCTGTGCTGAAATTACATGTATGTTACAGAGCACTTATGGCCAAGTTACCTCAGTTTACATTACCATCACTGGACTGTCCGCATGGCCGCGGTCACACGCATTTTCACTCGCTGTCCTTTCATGACCCCGTGTGATGAGCCTGCCCATCAAACCCTTAGTGTACCTCACCGAGCCATGTAATGACCCCTGTGTAACAAAGATCGCCTTCCCAAAGCGTGTTTGACAGGAGGGAGGAGAGCGTGTGGGTCACGGCAGTGTGTTGTTGGGGATGATCTGAGGTACACTACCACATGTTGACTGGCCCATCAGTGGCAACATCTTGATGTTATTAATTTAACTGAATCTAGCAGAGACCCGCGTTTAGCTTTTGGGGGGTTTGGTGAAACCCGTGTGTGTGTGCGCACGTGTCTACGTGTATGAAGGAGGCTAAGGGTCTCTTTAACAGGGGGTGATTATGGCCCTTGGCAGACCAGGATTGAAACCATGTGTCCCACTGGAGGTCAGATTTAGAGCTGTTATTGATCAGTGGAGCAGAGACAAAGATCACATAAGACTCAGTGTCAGCCCAGTTTCACTGACTACATTCTGCTCAAAGAATGTCCACTGAGTCCCAAAGGCCTTCACCTGTCTTTCGGATATTTAGTATTTGCCCCAGGTCCCCACTGTCCCCTGCTCCTACCTGGTCTCATAACCTTGTTCTTATCAAACCTATTTAATTTCGAAATCACAGCCTTGGATATTGAAGCTGAATAAAAGAAAGTAATCGTCGTAACTCTTTTTCTGTCTGTTTTCCTCAGGTGCCTTTTATAATATGAAATCCCCGTCGTTCTCTGAGCAGGACGCTTCCCCAGTCTTTCAGTCATCACCCAAGGACAATTCACCCGCTGCCTTCGCCCAAACCTCTCCAGCTCAGAGGACAGCACGAGAAAGGCTGGTTGGGTCAAAAGGTGGAGCTGCTCTTTTTCAGCAAGGAAGGTAACCGGTTGAAACGGAGGCATGCTGACAGTAACTGGAGACTTTGACTGGGATAATTAGGACCAAACGTGCAGCCTCTCCTGTCACTCGCTGTCACCAAGCATGGTCCATGCTTAGAGAGGACAAGAAGAGAGGGGAGACGTAAAGACGTTCAGGAGTCTGAGTTTCATAGTAAGTGGCAGAAATGCATGACAAGGAGGTTTTGTAAGCCCCAGTGCGTTTGAGGCTCTTTTGAGATGCTTAAGGACGATGGCTGTTCAAAGGCTGGACAGAAGTAACAGGTTGCACTCAGCTACAGTGTTCTTCTAAGGATCTCTTCATCACAGTGTCTTAGAGTAACACCATCAACCGGACATTGATGTTCTTGTCCAAGGTGTTGGAGATGAAAATGACCTGGATGAGCAGCAGGAAGGTGGATGTTGAGCTGCCTGGTGGAGGCATATAGTGAAACCACTGCAACCCAAAGAAAGTGCAATACATTCATACCTCACGGGATGTAAATGAACATGGATCACATGTCCTTAACTGTGCTCTCAAATCATGCTGTCTCCTTTAAGATCATCCGTTTTGGGTTGTATGCATTCATCAATCAGGGGAAATCATCAATTTATGAAAAATAACAAACATAGTAACCAAAAGAATTCTCTGCCGGTGAATACATTATTCAGTTTGACAGTTAATTTGTGGTTTTTGTGTTTCTTTGTGCATGTGTTAGAGTAGCTGGTTTTACAGGAACTTGCCAACATTAGTTCCGTTGCTTATTTATTTAGTGAACATGTCTTTGTTCGTCGTGTACAAGTGCTTCTAAGTGCTTAAGTAAGTCTTACACAATGTTTATTATACGTGTTTTCTTTTGTATAATTTTCGTTTCTGTTGGTGTAAAATGATTCTGTTGTAAGAAGCTTTGTGTACAATACAGCACTATTTACTATTTATAATAAACTATATAAAAATGCTAAAGTGGATGTCATTTATGGAATATCAGCTCTTTCTTTCTTACTAACCTCCTCTCGAAGCACAGGACCACTAGTTCTAAATCATAAATATATCCCCTTTCATAAACACTCCTTCTGGACAAATTCCTGCTCTCTGGGGGCTCCTTTACAGCTCTTAATGACTAAACCAGTGCTGCTGTAAAATATCTAAGCACGGTGACCCACAGACGCACTGGTGCATCAGTCACTGACATGTGCTGAGTTCAGAAGGCTTCTGGTCCTCAGTGCCAAACACAAACGAAAACACCGTTCATCCAGTTGGCAGACTCCTCAAAAGGTTAAAGATATCACCGGCGCATTTCTATCACTGCCTGTTTTTTCTCTCTTCTGCAGGTTTAAGGATCAGTTAAGCAGCTGTTTGTGTCATTCATGGAAATAAAGGTTAAATAATATCACACCGAACACGCTTCCACTTTAATGAATGAGTGAATCTGTGTTGGTATTTTTGTTTTCTTGTTTACACTCTAAGTTTGTGTTTCCTCTGCAAGATCACATTTCACTGTTTTCTTTGCTTTCTGCAAACCTTTTCTTTTACAAGTGCTCAACTTGTAAGACACAATGAGTGAAAAAGCCAAAGGGGTTGCTTTGGAGTGGAGTGTCAGTCAAGCGCCAACACACTGGAGACAACTTAACCTCTGACCCCAGTGCTCTTTGAAATGAGTAGACTACTTGACCGGAGCTGACAACAATCCAAGCGACTCTGCAGCCTCCAAGCGCCCAAATTGAAAGTGAAGGAAGGAGCACAAAAAGAATGGCGGGCTGGAAAAAAGGTTCGGATAGAAAAAAGAAAAGAGGTTTAGGGAACACCGTGTGCCACAATATGCTGAAAGGGCTGACGCGTCTGTAGTGGGCTAAGTCAAGTATCACTTGGAGCTGTGAATTCAGTTTTTCAATAGCAACGTATTGATTAATTTATGATCAAATCAGATTCATTTCTGATCAAAACGAGTCTGAGAAGAAAGTCAAATTAGTCTTTTTATGACATTTTGGCTGCATCCCATGGGAAAATGAGTGAGCTTTATCTCTCAAATTCCACCTTATCTAGTCTCTTGAAGTGTGGGTGGATGACTCACTGCGTGCCTTTCCTAAAGCAGCGACTGGCTGCCTCTCAGTCTCTTTAGCCCTTCTTCAGTCGCCCTTCTGCCTCTTCTACAAACTACTGCTTGGTGTTGTTTTCAGCTCGCTCTCTTTTCTATCATCTGTGATATGAAACACATAAACCGGACTCTCCTGCTCCCTCTACTTTACAGATGCCAACAGCTCCTGGAGGACGCCGGTGTCGACGTCAGTGGACTCCAGGTCAACAGGACTCTTTCCAGCTCCACAGCGAACCCTCCGTCCGGCACAAGCCCAGTGACCACCGTCTCCAGCTCCAGGAGCACCTACGACAATGCTTACTTTTACATCCTGCTCGTCATGCTATTCTACTCCTTCCTCGCAATGACACTTTTTATGTGTTTCATAGGCAGCAACGAGGAAGAGAAGGACCCCTATGAGGAGTTCATAAAGACTGGGCAGCCGTCAACACAAAAATTCAACACAGGCCACATGGCAGACACGTTTTACTTTGAAGAGGAGAGCAGCCTGTGAGCCAAAGTCTTTTTAAGGAGAAGGAGGGAGGGTACGAACACATATCAGGGGATGTTTTGACAGTCACCAAGCCAGAAAAACGTCAGCGTGGACCACTCAGGCAAGTCCTGCTAGTGATTTTTGCAATACGTGTAGTAAGTTCATTTTCCTCTTTTCATCTGACAATCAGAAATCTCACGCAAGCCGGCAGCCTGGCCAGCAGAAGGAGATGAGAGCCTCTGATGATCTGAGAGCAGGGTGGAAACGTGGAGAAGTGTGGGTCAGTGGTAGGCTGGAATCCCCTCCTGTGAGGCCCAATCAAGATCAATAACACTGGGGCCTTCGACATGCGCACACACCGCAGGGAACCAGGGATACCTCCACAGACGGATGGTGTGGACAGCTTGGACACTGTGTGTGTGAGTTAACCTGACATTGGATTTTCCATTCTATAAATTCAGTTCAACAAAATTCTGGACAAATTACATAAGGGGTGTAAAATATTAATAATAAATAAATAATATATACAAAAACACAACAGTCATAATAAAGAGTTTATTTGGTAGGATGTGCAGTGTGAACTTCAAATCTAAGGTAACTGACACTACTGCAAAATCAACCATCACTCACAGTAGCCAAATGATACTGTATGCCAACAAAATATGTATTCCCAAAAGTTTGTAAATTGGATAAAATGACATACCGCTCTCTAATTTGTTATAACTGGAGCCAAACCTCTAAGCAATAGCTACATTCCTTTGCCATTACATTGCGAGTGATCTTTGGAGAGCGGACGCACAGCTACAGGGCCGCTTCACCCGCTCCCTGACCCCATGTGATCTAAGTTTACAAAGCTGTGGCGAAATGTGAACCCCCGGACTCACTCTGCAGAATTAACTTCAATTGCGCAGCGGGATTGTGGAGAGGGAAACACACGCTTCTGATTTGAGCTGCGCGTCGCAAACACATAAAACGGGAGGACATTTCAGATTAGCGGGCTGCCAGTTTAGGAACAGGCCTGAAGGAAAGATGGGAAAGATAGAAAATAAAAAAAAACCTACTGACACATTTTGCGTTATGGGTCTTCTCCACTGGGGTTAAAGGTGCGTCTGGGCTGACAATGCTGGTCTAATTTAAACTATCCGCTCCTAAAGGTTACGCGGCTCCCTGAGGCCATGCGGTCCTGCTTCCTCTTCTTCCTTGATTAAATTTCTGTCTCATCCTCCTGCCTGGAAGTGCTGGGGTCACCATGTGTAGATCCGACCTAGACAAACAACAGTCCCTTCATAGTGTGGGCCTGTCAGTCCCGCCCAGGATTACACTTATTTGTGATTTGTGCAGGTTATTTTCACATTGTATAGCTGTAAATACACAAAGCTTCACGTCTATAATTTGGGGGTATTTCTGTGTTTGATTACAGCCCAGGGGGCCCATGAGGTCAGGGCCTGGTCTGCATAAACTGAGATTTAATATTTCTCTGCTTGACAGTCGCAAAGCTCAGTTCAAAGATATGACACACAAAAATAGACCCCAAATGACCACAAAGAGACAAAAGATGGTGATATACTGACCATAAATAGTTTAAAAAGGCCAACAAGAAACACATGATGGCCAAACTCGGGCACAAAAGAATACACAAGTGACCAAACATAGACACAAAATGACCACAAGCTGCCAGAATTGACCTAAATAGACACAGCGACCAAACACATGCAAATAGATAAACAAAACCACTTTTCACAAAGATTCTAAACAACCAGGAAGACGAGCACAAATTGTGCGGCCTCCTAGCGTTGAAGGTCTCAGACCTGGGATAAGACTAATGCACAATAAAAGTCTAAAGTATGTCATTAACTGTTTGTTGTGATGCTGTGACTTCATATTCACTGTAAATAAAGCCACGAAAATCATCTTCATTTTTTTTTCTAATGGCTTTTAATTGAGATTTTTCTCCTGAACATTGTCAGTCAAAGCATTTGAAGGGAAAAGTGAGTCAACATGTATATTATCATACTCCGCGGTAACATCACTGGGCCGATGCTGACGGTGGAGACGTGCGGCCTCGGGCTGGAAACCGTAGATCTGCTGCCACCTGCTGGACGACAAGCCAACAAGCCCTGGACTCTATAAAGCTCCAGAGAAACAGCGCCCCCCGGAGGACAACCAGTACCTCACAACAGGCCGCGTGGACGAGGTGACGTCACATGTTGACTAAGTTAACTTGAACTGAAAACCAGCTGCGCATTAGGTTTTGCGGAAAACAACCTGACACACTGTGACGTGACGTTACGTTAATGGACGTCATAAAAACGTCCATTACCTGTTGAGCAGGTAGCCTGTTTTTTTCGTAGCTAGCTAACGGGGTCAGGATTCAGCGATAAAGAGGAGCCACCGCCAACAAACCGTGAGTTAAATGACAAATGACGTTAAATACACAACCAGCGGCCGCGCTACGTGTGTAGCTTGTTGCGTGGCCGCTGCACGGACGTGGGTCGTTGCTCGCGGCCTCCAGACCCAGGCTCCAGGTGGGGACTCGCTCGCTCAGACCAGCTCGGTGTGTTTGACCTTCATGGCGCAGTTCTTGCAGCTCTGCTGGAGGAAGGTCTGGGAGAGAAGCTGGGGGAGAGAAGCCCGTTAGTTCAGCAGGTGTCAGACAGAGACGCGCTGCGAGCTGAACGCGGAAGCTGGACTGCGCGCGCACCTGAGAAACGCTGTCGGACAGCACGCGAGCGTCTGGGCCGCCGGCGAATGAAACGGCTGCTTGAAGCTGAAGCGTCACTTGTTGGATATCTGAGTACAAATAAAAACAACAACAATAACACAAACAAACAAGCAAACCTGGAACGCACACATACTGTAAACACACCCCTGTGTAGTTATGGTATCTTCATTTAGGTTTTATAACTTCAGGACTTGTCTCATCCAATGAGTTTGTGTAGGTTTGCTAATATAAAGTGTTTAATTTAATTTAAATGTGAAGGTTCTGAGGTGGTGACTCTTGGCCCAACGCTCTAATCCTGAGTACAGGTGCAGAGAGTGAGAGGAAAAACACTTGTTGTGGATGTGTAGATGAGGGTTGAACAGGTTCTGTGACCTGTCAATGTAAAGAATGGGCGTCAGATTCCTAGAAATCTACTGACGGAATGCAGAATACACAATCCAAACTGTGATCCTTTATGACATATTAACCCCTGCATGCAAAACTATTGGAACGAACAGGCCCATAGGAAAGTTTGTCAATTCAAATGTAAGTAATTTTTTAAATTGTCTTTAAATACATAATTGATGATAAGTAACAGCGTTTTTTTTTACAACCTAACCAACCTTCATTGACAGTATACAGTATATCTGAAATAGCTTAACATCTGAACGTCTCTAAACCAAACGGACTGTAGCTGTGTGAATGTCTTTTACATGTTTTGCTTACGTTGTGCGCAGGTGGAGATGTAGTCGGGACAACAGTCGTTAAGTTTCACACACGCCTCATCACAGTAACAATTTCTTTTGCAGCTGTTGTTTTGATTAGCACAGCACAGTACAGGTGGGTCGGCACAACCTGTGGCAGACACAGGACAGTTGTTGTATTTAAAACAAGAATTTAAACACCAAATTCAAATTTAATTAGGCAACAAATCTTTAGAAAGACCACACATGTTTGCACATGCTACAGGGGTTTTATAATGGTTGTAGATATTTCTAGTATTTAGAAAGAAACCAACTTGCTGCAGTTGAGTAGTGCTGCAGCTGTTGATTATCTTATTAGTTATGTGTGGTCCCGTCAACCTGCATTCATTACTGTTGAGTTATAGGTGAGTTAAACTGAAATGCCTTAAATAAAGAGGTGGTTCTCTTAGTTTTTATTCATGTCATATTAAAATAAGTTTTATCAACTAATCAAATAACAGTTTAAACTTTGGTACTCACCAGCGTCAGAAAGCGGTATCAGCAGCAGCAGAAAAAGGGAACACAGTACAACGCTCTCCATGATCAGACAGGTTTTGCTGCTTGAGTCTAGTAGAGGCTTATTTCAAAAGGCTGCACTGTGTGCCTTCTTCCTGGAATGATGAGCTTTTCTGCACAGTGACATAAGCGTGGGTACAGTAAATCATTCTTCACAGCAAACATGTGAAGTATGCTGTTTTAGCTTCCTTGGGGACTGGAATGCTTATAGACCGGTTGTCTAATCTTTAGCTACAGGGCATGTAATGTTTTTGCCAAGTGTAAGCAACATGTTCACGCAGTCATTGCATTTAATTTCTCTCCAATATAAACTATAAATTATAGTACATCAACTATTGTATAAATATGCATAAATTGATTGCAGTGTGCCATTTTTTGATTACTGTTCTATGCTTGGAGTGAAACAAATACTATACTGCAGCAAAGAACACTACAAATCTTTTAGCTTTATGTATAATTTTCTTACTGTAAAGAAAATTTGATGTGGCCACTTATATATATGGTGTGTGTATATATATATATATATATATATATATATATATATATATATATATATATATATATATATATATATATATATATATATATATATATATATATATAATACAGTTATATTTTGTTGCTTTCAAAATAGTGCTGGGTTACAGATGATTGTCTGTGGTCACATCTTGCTGCTATAGTATGTGTATGTATAGTATGTGCTCAGACATTGGTATCTGCTGCAGATTGCTCATTCATTGCTCTTTTATCCTCCCCAGCATCCCCAGATCATCACGTTCCTAACACCAATGTTGGACTGACCTCTATCACCTCTTCCTGAATTGTTTCTCAAGGTGCAAGTAAGTAAGTACATAAGTACAATATTACTTTTTGTGATATATATAAGGATTGCTTTGTTTCTAAAAAAAAGTGTGCTTTGCCCTTCATAGTTGTAGTACAATGCTATTTATTATCCACAAGTAGAGCAATCTTTGAAATTTTAAAATGATGACACATTTTTAAATGGAACAGATGTTATTGCAGTTAAATCTAACTATGTCAATGACATATGAAGGTAAAAAAGTCAAAAGAAACACATAGATACCCCGTACAATTACATCATCATAATGTGAAAGATGTGTTGGTGATATTTTCCAGGAAGAAAGAAATCCAGATGCTATTACCCAACTCCCAGACAAAGCAGTTTTTCTACTATCAGTACTGTAGTTACCTGTGAAACAGCATAAAACAAACCAATGTAATTTAAAGTTAATTACTACCACTTCTTCTTCTGCAAAGCTGTAGCCATGTTCATGTTTTCAGTGGCTGAGACATTGGCCGTTTGTTAGGTGCGTTTAATTTGTTTGCTTGTCACAGTGCAGTCAGTACAGCTGGACTGGAAAATGGCCTGGGATAGAAACTGTGAGAGAGAAGACAGTCGCTGATTAGGCAGGTGGCAAACTTGTCAACAACATGTATACTTTTTGTGATACTATTATATTATAATGTCCTATGAAGGTTGCATGTACTTTGTTGAAGGCCTCTAAAATTGCTTCTTCCGTTTCCCCCTTATGGGACACAACAGCAGCTGTTAGGTGAACCGTCACTGGTTGGAAGGCTGAAAAAAGGTCAGCACAAATGAAGGGGCTTCAAAATACAGTGACTTGGTTGAGGAAGTTCAGAAGCACAGTACCTTTATTTGAGCTGCTGGTCGTCTTGGAATCTGTGTTTGTGTTGGGAACACTGGCTACTATGCTCCCATCTGCTGGTGTAGATGTCGTACTGCTAGTACCCAGAGTTGTGGAGTCTGTCCGTTTAGGTAAAAGGAAACAACAAAAGCCTGAGGTGTAAGTGAAGCATCTAAACAGTCAATGTAAGAGTCACATAACTAACATACGTAACCAATGCATTTCTTTCTACTTTTTTTTAAAATAACCCACTTGTATCTGTGGCTGCCGAGGTTCTAACGTCTTCTGCTGTTGCAGGACTGCTGCTCGTTGGCCTGGTTGTAGTAGAAGAAGCTGGTGCTGTAGTTGTGCTCACATCCAGTGGTGCAGATATTTGATCGGGGTGAGTAGTGTTAGCTGAGGAGAGTGTGGATGTGGCTGGTGACATGCTGCTGTTTGTTGTGTTTGGTAGTGGTGGGTCAGAGAGTGTGGGTTCATCAGGACCTCTGCTTGTTGTGTTGTTGTGAGTAGTGGTAAAGTCTGTGGATACTGACGTTGTGTTTAAATGTGAAGGTACAGTTGTGCCTCCTGTGCTGAGTGTTGTAGCAGAGACTGATGAAGTTGAGCTGTTATCCGCTGGTGCAGACATGCTGCTGTTTGTTGTGTTTGGTAGTGGTGGGTCAGAGGTGGTGTGTTGAGCCGTGCTGCTGCTTGTTGTGTTGTCGGTAGTGGTAAAGTCTGTGGATACTGACGTGTTTATATGTGACGGTACAGTTGTGCCTCTTTTACTGGGTGTTGTAGCAGAGACAGATGAAGTCGAGCTGCTGTCTGCTGGTGCAGGTGTACTGGTGCTCGTCTGGTTGGTTGCTGTGCTGTTGGACACAACGGAGCCAGAGGTGTCGTCAGGTTGTGCAGATGTAGTACTGCTGCTCTCTTGGCTGGGTCTTTTTGATGGTGCAGTTGGCACAACTGTAGTTAAAGCTAAAGTCAAAGATTAGTATTATATTTCTCAATCCCTATCTCAGTTGGCACTGGACAAAATCTATTTATTTCCACGCTCACTTACATGTGCAGGTTGAAGTGTAGTCATCACAGCAGTCTCCAAACGACACGCAGAACATGTCGCAGTAACAGCCCCTGTAACAGCTGAAGTTCTGACCGGAGCAGCATAGCACTGGTGGACCAGCACAGCCTAGTGTACACATGTTACAACAGAAGCTAAAAGATCAATATTGCGTAGCGATGATGTGAGTGAAGAACGTGTGGAAACAGAATAGAGAGTGTACGCGTTTGCTTTAGCTATTACCTCGTGGAATTGTAGAGGGTGCGGCCGTTAAACCTAGAAAGTTAAACAGAATCATGTCACGTCATTGGACATGTAGCTGGACACTGGTGAGCACCATAGCTGCCATAAAAGCATTGTATTGCATGTGTGGCACAGAAGAAACAGACAACAATGCACTTTCATCTGTCCTGTAAGATGTGAAACATGTAGTAACAGAAGTAACTGTAGTAGGAAAAGGCCTCAGTCATTAAGCATGATTCTTATTTATTCACACAGATATTATGCAGGTAATTGGGGTCATCTTTTAGTTTGTAAACATTTCTTAAGAAATAACAACTTTCAGCCAACGTTTGACTTCACACAGGACATAACCACCATTTAGAAAACAATCCTGTCTTGTGAGTTAAGAAAAAAACATATTCTGGGCACTGTTCAACCACTGAGGTCATACAGTTAACATTGTAAAAACAGGTGTCACCAGTAGATACAACAACAGATGAACGTTCACTACCATAGCTGCTTATTATCTACATACCGATCTATAAACCGACTCAACAGTTTAACTAATGAGAAAAGTACTAGTGAAGAGTAGTAAAAATTATTTTCGTTCTTGTTCATTGGTAATTGTGATCCTGTTTGACTCACCATCATAAAGAAGCAACAACCCCAGCAGCAGACAGAAGCCCATTGCAAAGCCATCCACGAGTCATTGTGTGTGTTTAGCCAAAGCTTCTTTATAGATCAGCACAACGAACAAAACATTGACTAACACGCCCCCTCACAAGAATAATCACTGTCTGCTAAAAACACGACTTCCTTGTCTCCACAGATGACATTTTGTTACAAGTACAATGAATGTTTGTGTGTGACTAAAGATTTTCCAGTACCACAGGTGAGAATTACAGCCCATTGTCTGAACTGGCGAGACACAACGCAACACTAGTTTACCACACCACATATTTGTTAGAGCAGTGATGACTCGGTAGAGAACACGTCAATGAACTGACATTCAGTTTCATGTTATGGTCATTTATTCAATTAAGATGTTGACAAATCCGTTTGTAATTGTTTTATCCCTTCTGTCCAAAACTGCCGTTTTTGATAAGAAATCGTGTGAACATCACTGTAAACATCACGGTAAAAAATAAGCTAAAACAGCATTAATTCACTCAGTTTTTATTATATTATGTAAGGGATGTTATCACTGTTGTAAATTATACATTCTTTCTTACAGTCAACTTCACAGGACATTTAGGCGTCGCTTCACATTCTTGTGTGCTTTTGATATTCACACTTGCCAGCTCTGTCCAAACTCTTGAACCCCCCTGACCCAGGTACCGTCTGGCTTTGTCTGGTCGTTCCACTTTAGTCCATCTAAGTTACCACACAGACCTCCAACTTTCCTTTTGTATACGTGTGGAAGAATAATCTCTGCAAGAATAAGAAGATTGGACGTCACCTTCGCCGCCATGGAAGACTTTTGTCTTTGCTAGTCACGTCATTGTTTCATGAGCTATAGATTACTCACTTGCTGAGCTGTGTCCATCAAACTCAACTGAGAGACCAAAATCGGTCTCCAGGTAGAATTTAGAGGAACGCTCTTGGATACTCAGACCAGAAGTCGGTGAGACAGGATTATTAGTTATCCTTCCATCCACCTGGAGGAAAATGGACAGTGTAATGTGTTGCTTGGCTGCATTTTAAAATCATATAAAATGTTATGGAGATGCAAGGTTCACAAATCATAACACAGCTATTGCTTAAATATGATCACAATAAACAGGATAAGCCTGATTAGTGTTGGTTTCCTGGATATTAAAAACAGTATATACAGTAGAAGCAAAGCTGAAGAAAGTGCCAAATGGGAAATAACATATGACAAGACATACTTTAGCTTGTGGCACATCATCTGCCGCTCTACTGTGAAGCAGTGCTTATTTCCCTTAATGCTGTCACGATTGTTTGCCGGGCGGAAAGAAATATGATTTTATCCAATGTACCCAATATTGTGTCTGCTGAATAAGTGCCACTGGAAAATGAGATGGAGGCAACACAGTGTATTGTAAAAATTCCCTTGATACTTACGACCAGTCTCCTATTATTTCGAAGCTCCACCGTGTGATTGTACACGCGGATCTTAAGCTGTTGCAATCCGTGGTGTTCCTCATGCTCCTCACTGGTATCATCTCTCCCTTCATCACTCACAGCCAGGCTGTGGTCCTCTTCGCTGCTGCTGCCACGGTGCTGCTGGCTCTCACCATCATCCTCATCATCCTCTACTCTGCGCGTAAAGCTGACCTCGATGTAGACATTTGGCAAGTCATGCGGCAAGTTCTTGGTCTGGACCAGCACATATGTCTGCTCACCCTTGAACCCGTGCTTCAGTTTGTCAAAGGTTTTATACTTGTGGTCTTCCTTTATAGTGCATTCACTAAAGTCTGTGGAGGAACAGGTATGACATCATTCCTCTACTAATAAATAACGACACGTGGAGTAGCTACATCACAGACATACGTTATTGTCTTTACAGCACCTGTGGGCTGGCAGTAAAAATCGCCCTTGTGATTTTGAAGGCAGACAGCACTTCATCCATCGCATTTATCTTTGTCGGACGGTTTGTAATTGGACAAGTCAGTAGAATAAATGTATATTTGCCGTGTTAACAGCATATATGAGGTAATGATTTGTTTTAGTTACATTGAATGAGTGGACCAAAAACCATAAATATATGCTGTAAGATAAATTTTTTACACAAACCTACAATGCAGACATTACATCTCTTTTGGGAGCTGTGGAGAAATTATGTGCACAATGATGTATCCAACAATATTACAGTACCTGTATGTCGAGGTGTTGACCTGTTGTTGCTGACAGTGGTTGTTGCTTCCACTGAAGGACGTGTGGTTGCATTTATTACTGGGTTTGGAGCAGTAACTGTGGTCACAGGGGTCTCTGGAGCAGCAGAGACATTTCCTGGAGCTGAGACGTTTTGGTCAGGTTTTTGGGTTTGTGCGGTTTGTGGAGATGTTGATGTGTAAGGTTCAGCGTTGGTTGTTGCTTCCTCTAGTGTGGTTGCATTTGTAACTGGGCTTGGAGCAGTAACTGTGGTCACAGGGGTCTCTGGAGCAGCAGAGACATTTCCTGGAGCTGTGGCGTTTTGATCAGGTTTTTGGGTTTGTGCGGTTTGTGGAGATGTTGATGTGTAAGGTTCAGCGTTGGTTGTTGCTTCCTCTGGTGTGGTTGCATTTCTTACTGGGCTTGGAGCAGTAACGCTGGTCACAGGGGTCTCTGGAGAAGCAGAGACATTTCCTGGAGCTGTGGCGTTTTGATCAGGTTTTTGGGTTTGTGGAGATGTTGATGTGTAAGGTTCAGCGTTGGTTGTT
Organism: Macropodus opercularis; assembly: GCA_030770545.1. NCBI lineage: Eukaryota > Metazoa > Chordata > Actinopteri > Anabantiformes > Osphronemidae > Macropodus > Macropodus opercularis. Next base: position 8,603,063 of record CM061105.1, read on the forward strand.
GCTTCCTCTGGTGTGGTTGCATTTCTTACTGGGCTTGGAGCAGTAACGCTGGTCACAGGGGTCTCTGGAGCAGCAGTGGACGGCACAGAGACACTTTCAGTTGTGGTGGCATTTTGATCAGGTGTCTGAGGTTGTGCAGTAACTTGGCCATTCAGATCTACAAGAATGTAACAATGTTATAGAGGTGATCAGCTTTTCCCGAGATTTTTTGTTTTTGATTCTTTGTTCCTTTTTCTTACCAGAGCAGACACCTCGGTAAAGTTTTATATCATCTATGGCAACATCTGAGAGATCAGTGGATCCTCTACGTCCCTCAAAGATGATCTGAGGGACATTGTGGAATTCATGAGTAATCTTTGCTGTAAATGTCGTTTTGTTTGTCATAATGTTTTTTACTTTATGTTAAATCACCTGAAAAGCTCCAGTTGTCATGATGTCCACCTGAGCCAGGTGCCACATGTTCCCTTGGTCGTTCCTCTTCCTCCAGACAGCGTTGGCCGTTCTGTCCTGGTACAGGTACACATGAAGACCCATTGTATCAGCTGAGCCGGACATGTGGTACCAGAACTGTAGACACTGAGGACCAGAGTCAGAACACTCAGTGCCGATGAGGCGAGCTGTGTCTCCGTGTGTAACGCTGCTGGCTTCAATGTAAAGATAGTGGCCACCTGAATAAGGGCATGAGGAAAATTCTGTCATTAAACAAGTACACGGAAGACTTTTACCCATTATGTGTGAATCACATGTCCCAACGTATTATTATAATTGTGTGTCATTTCTACACAGCTATGGCACATTCCATGAAACGTGAGTTCGGTCAGCACTGACTTCCTGTTGTGTGATCAGAGGAAGGTCCGGTCATCGCTGACGGGGTGGAGCCACTCAGCCTTGTCCAGTCAAAAGCATCGGTGGGCGTTTGAATCCAGTCACACAGGCCTTGTTCAAAATCACAGTCCATTTGGCAAACTGCAAAATATATATGACTTACATCAATGAGCAACCGCAAAAGAGTAATATACTGCATTAGAAGGACATAATTTATATCCAGTATTAAAATGATGTCCCCTAAAATATTACAGTACCTGTATGTCGAGGTGTTGACCTGTTGTTGCTGACAGTGGTTGTTGCTTCCACTGGAGGACGTGTGGTTGCATTTCTTACTGGGCTTGGAGCAGTAACTGTGGTCACAGGGGTCTCTGGAGCAGCAGAGACATTTCCTGGAGCTGTGGCGTTTTGGTCAGGTTTTTGGGTTTGTGCGGTTTGTGGAGATGTTGATGTGTAATGTTCAGCGTTGGTTGTTGCTTCCTCTAGTGTGGTTGCATTTGTAACTGGGCTTGGAGCAGTAACGGTGGTCACAGGGGTCTCTGGAGAAGCAGAGACATTTCCTGGAGCTGTGGCGTTTTGATCAGGTTTTTGGGTTTGTGCGGTTTGTGGAGATGTTGATGTGTAAGGTTCAGCGTTGGTTGTTGCTTCCTCTGGTGTGGTTGCATTTCTTACTGGGCTTGGAGCAGTAACGGTGGTCACAGGGGTCTCTGGAGAAGCAGAGACATTTCCTGGAGCTGTGGCGTTTTGATCAGGTTTTTGGGTTTGTGGAGATGTTGATGTGTAAGGTTCAGCGTTGGTTGTTGCTTCCTCTGGTGTGGTTGCATTTCTTACTGGGCTTGGAGCAGTAACGGTGGTCACAGGGGTCTCTGGAGAAGCAGAGACATTTCCTGGAGCTGTGGCGTTTTGATCAGGTTTTTGGGTTTGTGGAGATGTTGATGTGTAAGGTTCAGCGTTGGTTGTTGCTTCCTCTGGTGTGGTTGCATTTCTTACTGGGCTTGGAGCAGTAACGCTGGTCACAGGGGTCTCTGGAGCAGCAGTGGACGGCACAGAGACACTTTCAGTTGTGGTGGCATTTTGAGCAGGTTTCTGAGGTTGTGCAGTAACTTGGCCATTCAGATCTACAAGAATGCACCAATGTTATAGAGGTGATCAGCTTTACCTGAGATTTTTTGTTTTTGATTCTTTGTTCCTTTTTCTTACCAGAGCAGACACCTCGGTAAAGTTTTATATCATCTATGGCCACATCTGAGAGATCAGTGGATCCTCTACGTCCCTCAAAGATGATCTGAGGGACATTGTGGAATTCATGAGTAATCTTTGCTGTGAATGTCATTATTGTTTGTCATAATAGTTTTTTACTTTATGTTAAATCACCTGAAAAGCTCCAGTTGTCGTGATGTCCACCTGAGCCAGGTGCCACATGTTCCCTTGGTCGTTCCTCTTCCTCCAGACAGCGTTGGCCGTTCTGTCCTGGTACAGGTATACATGAAGACCCATTGTATCAGCTGAGCCGTACATGTGGTACCAGAACTGTAAACACTGAGGACCAGAGTCAGAACACTCAGTGCTGATGAGGCGAGCTGTGTCTCCGTGTGTAACGCTGCTGGCTTCAATGTAAAGATAGTGGCCACCTGAATAAGAAGAATTATGTAGTTATTGAACCATATTTAACATATTTTTTGTCACCATTTTCAAGATGACTATCATAAAAATGTTATTACCACCAGTGAGGTCATCCAAAGGCCCCGTCAGCTCTGTGGGGGTAGAACCACTCTGCCATGTCCAGTCAAACGCATCCGTAATCATCTGAGTCCAGCTACAAAGGTTGTTGTCAAAGCTACAGTCGAGACTGCAGACTATAGACAATATCGCAAACATTAATTATTAGAACAGTACATCCCTAAAATGACTTCCTGAAACATTTGGTAATTCGTAACATTAATTGCCTGTCAGAAGCGTATTAAGTATTTATTGTACTTGGTTTTAAAGTTAATTATCTTAATTCGTAACCAAACCAAACAAGCTTTTCATCTAAGAAACAAGTCGCCCATGAAATCTTTCTTTCTGCTCACTTGCCTGGTTGTGAGGGGAGGACGTCCGCCGTTGTGAAAGGTCGGACTGTTTGACTGATTAGTCCAGGGAAGTTATCTAAAGCACGTGATTAATGACTGAGATTATAATGATAAAATGTGAAATATCATAGTAGATACAAAATGTGGAACTTTACTTTATGGTACAGTAAATCATTAATCATTTATAAGTGTGTTTAGTAGTTCAATTGTTGACTTTTACCTGAGCATGAACCAAAGTGGATGGAAATGTCATCTACTGCCACATCTGTCTGGTCATTAGAGCCTCGAATTCCCTCTACTATGACCTGAAAGAAGCGATAAGAGAACAGACGTACTGTAACAAATGAAATGAAACCAGGTTTGGTTGGTAGGTTTTGTCAGACCTACTTCAAATGGACCGGAAAAACTGATGTCGACATATCCTGGATGCCATTGTGGTCCCTGGTTGTTCACTATGGACCAGACTTTGGTCGCTTTATTGGATTTCAGCAGGTAGATGTTGAGGGCCATTGCTGTGGCTGACCCATACATATGGTACCAGAAGTGTAAGCAAAGCGGGCCGTTGTAATGGCACACTGAGCTCAACAGACGGGCTGGGTCCCCATGCGTTGCATCATTTCCTTCGGTGTACAAGTAGAAACCCGCTAGAGACACGATCAGCAACACAAAAGAGCAGAGAAACCATGTCATAGAAACCAGTGCAGTGTTATAACTGCTATTATAACGTGGCCTGACGCTGGGTCTTACCTCCTGTGGTGTGGTCTGTGTTGGGTCCTGTTAGATTTGAGGGGGTGGGTCCTGAAAGTCTTGTCCAATCAAAACTGTCTTGTATGAGCTGCTGCCACCCACACAAATGTTTTTCAAAATCACAGTTCATGGGACAAACTAATGAAACAAGCAGATAAACACAATGAAAATTGTGAATTTTTAAATATATTCAGTACATTATACATAATTTAAGATTACATTTCTTTAACCATTAGATTTCTTTAACCATTAAAATACTGTGTGGATAACATTAACATTTGGTTTCCAGTGTTGTGTTCAAATTATTGATCACAAATTAGATTATGCCACAGATTAATGCCAACCACTAAGCCTTCCCAAGCTTGATTGCGCTTACAAGTCTGATCTGGTGTTGGTGCGGTAGGGGTTGCAGTTGTAGGAGAAGTTGCAGTGGTTGAGGGCTCAGCTGGGATGGGAAACAATAAAACAAACAAAAAAAAAAAACAAGCAAAAAGCAAATTAGTCTACCACCTAAGCAGCTTCGACTCTCTACGTATTATTTTGTGTTTTGTGACACCCTCTCCACATTTTAACTGCCTAATAAATTCACCCTCATTTGCCTGGATTACTGCCGGTGCGAAACAAAACAAAGCAAACATAGAGCAATGTATTAGGCAAGACGTTGTGCAGTTGCTTAGTTTGTTAATGCAACAGGTAAGTCTACAGCCTACGTGGTGCAATCAAAACCATGAAAAGCAGAAGCAGGGAGAAATTCAACATATTCATGTACAGTACCTTTACACGTCAGATTTCGATACTAACCACAGGCTGTGCCGCTCTGCCAGGGGGCGAGCTCCACTCCAGCAACCTCGCATGCTGCTGCGTACGACTTCAGGGACTCACAAAGCGAGTATTGTTCACCGTTTGTGGCACAGTAGTCATACACACAGCTGCTGATATAGATGCTTGGGTGAATCAGCTCATGGCACGGGTTGAATGCATCTCCCAGAAGTGTGTAGCACTCGTTGTAGGCCTCATTCTCTTGGTCATAGTCACAAACCCTTGGATCATTGGGATAAACAGTGCACCTGAGGGAAGGGTTAGACAGTGTCAACAAATCAAACAACTTCAAGGAGAACTGGAGGTGGGATGTGTTTATTCATCATTAATTGAATTGTAATCTTCTCTCTCTGGTGGAGTAACTTACTCATTGTTGTCCAGGACCCTCCAGCTGTCGCCAAACTCAAACGGCTCTGTGGCATTCTGGCCTCCTGGTGTGACAAAGTCATCACCCTGGTGTCCAGAGTAGGTGCCGCACAGGCCACACAACTCATACTTGTAGTGCTCGTCCACTTGCAAGAAGAGTCGGTTTTGCCCATCGACCACCATTTGGAGGCCAAAGGTCGTCTCCATTGTGATGTAATTGTTCTTCAAGTAGGTCGTCACTGAGCCAAATGTTCCGTTGGTGGTATAGGGCAGCTGGACCCTGCTATTGTTCAGCTAAAGAGAAAACAATCAAATACATATTTTTAATGAATATTCTAGCACGAAGTTCAACTTATTTGAATGCTTGCTAACTTGAATGAAATTGGTTAATAGTTATTTTTTATTGCCTCTCTTTATCCCATTTTTCTAGCCTTTCTCCTTCTTCTTATTCCTCCTGCTTACCACCAGATGTCACTGGACTCTTTCCCTTTCTCTTTTTCAGCTGGTCCTTTTCTGCAGCAGCTTTCCAGCCTTCAACCCTGTTTTTTTTCCCCATGCTTAGACTTTTTGTGTGGCCTGTTTGTTTGCATTTGTCTGGCTTGTATTTTTCTGCCACCTCATCTCCGTCTATTTCATTGTTACCTCTGCCAGGTGACAATAAAAGCGATTATAGGAACTTTCTGTGCTTCTGTTTCCCTGTCTGTATATATCTGCACTTTGCTCTTGTCAACATGACAGTTTTTACTGAAACATTGACATGTTTGTGCGTGTTGCTAAGCCCCAGATCATGCACGGACATCAGGTGTTTTCATGCTTACATAGACCTCTCCACTTTGATTCAGGGTGAGGTTAAGGTCCTCAACCTGCAGAGTCACCGCTTCCAGCTTGGAACGGGTAAAATTCTGAAGAGGAGGATGCATGTTGTGTCCAATAATGGTGAACTGCACTGAACTTTCTCGTCCACATGTTGTCGTCAGCGTGTAGCTGCAGCCCCCTTGAAAGTCATAAGCCATTCCATCGAAGGTGATGTAGTGTGGGTCTCCATACACACTGCAGGTGACTGGTGTAAAACCGAAGCAACCTTTCACTCCATCCTTGACCTTACAGACTTCGTCATGTGCACACTGCATGGAGGTGCACCGCACATCATTGCTACCCATGCAAAGACACTGCCGCACACACTCTGCTTCCACGAATGCTGCTCCTTTCTGCAAGGAAGGACGAGCTGTTTGAGCACATTGTAGAACCGCGGAAGGGAGTAATTGCATATGACGAATGACACTTACTTCGTAGTGTTTGTCATTATACCAGCACCCGCAGTCTTCTGATGGGACACACTTCCCTCCACTGAGTTTGAAACCAGAGTCACACTCACATCTTTCCTCACAGCTTCCACAGGACCCAATGATATCCACACTGGAACAGACCTCAGGACAGCCATCAGCACAGGCGTTGTAGTGGCTGTTGTCACCACACTGTAGTGCTGATTGGATAGAAAAAAAAAAAGAGTACAGATGATGACCCCGATACTACTTATTCCAATTAAAAACAATAGCGCTACATACAGCAGAGTGTGGAGTTTCTCCATCTGGGGACATCAACTCCAGCCTTCTGGCAGATATCCGCATAGGCTTGTAATGTCTCACACAGTACAGCTGGGTCACCATGAGTAGTGCACATACCCAGCACACAGCTCCTGAAGTAACTTTCTGCCCCCAGAACTGTTTGACATTCAGCAAAGGGGCCATTATTAGACAAGAGGGCTCCACAGTATGGCTCACTGGCAAACTCAGCTTCCTGCAGTGGGGAGCACTGATGAGGGACTAGAATAGTGTCACAGGAGGAGGTGGCTTGAGGAGTCTGTCCGCTCTCAGCCAGAGCTGTACCGTCTTGAGGAACTGTGCCATTGGGCTTGCGGAGGTCATCTCCTATGAAGTGGTTAAAGTTGCCACACAAGCCGCAGACCTTGTTAGCGTAGCTGGATGGCACAGTGACATGGACAGCACCAGCGTTGTCGTATGACACAGACAGACCAAAGTTGGTTCCTAGTAGAACAGCAGCAGGGTTTCGCTTTATACTGACGGTCCCTCCACTGAGGTTCAGTGGAAGCTTCCTCCAGACTCCGTTAACCTGTAGAAGAGTATCGGTTTTAGATTTCCTAACCAGCTTTAGTGAGTTATGTTCCCGTCTTTCCACTTACCACAACCCGGTGTGTCTCCTCTTTCAGCAGGGACACTCTGAATGTTCCTGTGCTCACAGTGACTTGCTGGACGGTTGTGAGAGATGAGTTCCCTTTCTGCTCATAGACCACTTCCACACTGAACACAGGTAGGCCCTGAGTGGGTGAGCAGGTCTTAGCCAGTACGTAGGTGCAGGGAGCCATGAAGCGAAACAGCGCTCCATCAAAAGTGCTGCAGTCCGTGTGTGCGTGTATAGTACACGTCCCAAAGGCGGAACTCTCACTGGACCTCCCTCTTTGAGGACCACACACACGGCCCGTAGGGCACAGAGAGGGTGAGCAGGATAGCTGTCCAGCAGAACAGAGGCAGCGGGTGGACTCATCTGTCCATAACTCTGTGTTGGACTCACACTGGGGACCTGTGGGGGATGAGACCAAGGAAACTGTATAACCAAGACACCGTCTGGCTGGCGTAACTACGTTCGGTGCCAGTGCTGTGTGGATTACACGTGTGTAAATGATGTATTCCAGCCATAGTAACGTACTGCCTAACTAAGCTATTAAACAGTAATGACTTATTAATGATAATAATAGTAACTTGGACAAAATGTGGTTGTTCTCAACGAATACGTACCACATGAGCCTCTTCTTACACCCATCTGCTTAAATGTGACCTGTCCCTCCGCTGACTCGTCTTCGAGTACCACCTAGCGTGTAAGCAGAATATTAACATTTTATACAAAACTATATTCCAACTGTGCATTAACATTTGCCGTTTTACCTGAGTTGCTGGTTCGTGGATGTTTAAGGGGACAAAAACTTGCCTCCATACATTTCTGGGAGTAGCAGCAGAGGTCCAGATTTCTGCCAGGCCAGCGCTGCTTTTAAGCAGAGCTCTGTGTTCTGAGCCATTAGCTGCAGCTGAAGCCAGGTACCAAAACTCTAGACAGGCCTCGCCCTCCAGCCCCAGTGGACCACTCTCTAAAATACCCACTGCAACATCCTCTGGAAAACAAGATCCTCAGAAAATGTAATATACTATACTGTCAGAGTCGTTATAGATTTTAATGAGCATTGTGATACCTCACATTGTATGAATCACACAGAGCAAGTGTATTTGAAAAAAAAAAAAATTTTTCATATAAGCATATCAGGAACATTTGTTTATGATACATTTTACCATAATAGAACCAAAATAGGAACATATTTCTGTTCCTCTATAATAAACCAAAAGTAGGCTAATATCTGTTGTGGTGAAGGGAAGACTCTCGACTTTGATTGCTACTGGAATCACGCCAGACGACAACAGAGTGTTTGCCTTTTGACACTAAGGCTCAGCTTTTCTGCAGATGAATACTAACCGGTGCCTCATCGATCCAGAAATGTGCAGCTTGATGTCTCAGTGTCAAGTAAGTTTAGAGTCGAACTGAACTAAAACTTGAGTTGATGACTTTATGAACATGTTTTGGATTCCAATGTCACAATTCAGTTTGATTTATGTTCAGCATTTTATTGCTCTGCTTTCATCATTTGAATGTTTTCTTCTGTACCTGCTCTTTGTTGCCTCCTCGTCCAGTCACAGATCAAATCGTTCCCGTCGTAGGAACACTGCGTAACATATTCTGTGGAATGAAAATAAGTGGTTACTACACATGAAGTATATTCATTTATTCTGTCTGTTCCATAATGTTATAAAGCCAATCATAGCTGGGACATATCTAGATATTTTAGAAAAAACTTCATACCTGAATTTGACCTCCAGTCTGGTAAAGTAACTAAGAACATTTGATTCTCAGCCCTGGCATAAAAAACAATGATGACAGGTAATGTGCCACGAATTCAGAACAATGGTGACTTAAAAATAAAACACAATCCTATTTAATATATACTGTAATACCTGCAGCATGATCGTATTTGAACTAATGAATTATTCAGAGACCCACCTGCACTGAGTAGGGGTTTGAGTTAGAAAGAGTAGAGTCACTGCGACCAGAAAATCTGTGTGGATGCCTCCAACCATGGCTGATCCCTTAGCGGCAGCTTCTTAGCTACTCCCTCGTTGCTAATACTCTCAGTCTTTGATGAGTTGAAGAGTAAGCGATGAGCAGTAGCTGCGGCAGAATTCACAGTACAAGACCCTGAACTGGCAGGAGAGAGATCCGGGTCCTCTTGTGTTGTTCTCAGAGCAGAGTTATGTGCGTTTATAAGTCCCCTCCTAACCAGGTAACCTCATCAGTGGGTGGGGAAAGAAGACAGATGGTCTGGATGACATGAAGGAGGTTGACTCAGTGTGTGGTGTAAAAATACTGTAAAAGTGACGACAGCCGCTAATACAGTTAAAGGTAAATGGTGATAGGGCAGGTCAAAGTTCAACGTTGTCCGGTCATAAAATACTGTAAAATACAGTAAAATAAAAAAAGAATACAGTAATTAATTCTCACCACGATTAGTAAAAGGTTAACCTGCGGCTGATTTCAGTATAAAGTCAAACAAAAAAACAAAACAAAACCCACAGGTCTGCGTCTGCCTTACAGGACACCACTGACCTTCTCTAACTCAGTGTTGTATTTCACTGATTATCACTGGTAAAACAGAGATAATCTGTTGGCATTTTTATGATGAAGAATTAGGCAGAGTTCCTGGAACCCTCTGCTGTTGCAGTCTGTACAGATTATACAAATCAGGCTACTGGTGAAGCTACTGCACAGTGTCAGACAAGGAAAGCAATTACACAGGTAACATGTAAAATAGGTGTTAATGTGGTACATTCAGTCAAATTGATCACATGCAATGGAACAAAGCAAAGTCTGATTCCATCTCACTTATAGTAAATTAAAAAAATACCATATGTCAGCTTGTATAATCGGTGTTCACCAAACGTACACTAGAGCCTGCTTTAAGCAGCGTCTGATACAGTGCAATGTCAGTCGGATAAGAGCACACACTGCAAGAACAAGTGTAAACAAGTGATAAGAAAGAAACGTTTTGATCCGCCTGTTGTAACATTCCTGTAACCCTGCATGCGTCAACAGACGGGCTGGACCAAAACTAATATTACAGCTCTTTAAAAGTGTCCGTCCCATAAAGAGGTCTTTGTTAGGGGTCTGTAAATGACTAATGCTTCAGTGTAAAAGCTCTGTTTGCAGTACTTGCACATGACTTTTCTATTCTGAAGTTGTCGGCAGCGCATTGACTGCTCTGACCACAGATATTTACAGCCATCCAATGTCTTATCAGACAGTAGGGTTTTATCTCAGGCGCTGTGTCTTAGATGGCTAAGCCGCGTGTATTGCATGCTAAAGCCAGTCAGGTAGTGGTCTGTAGAGAGAGGAGGCTGTTTTAAGAGCCTTTACCATGACATCAAGTACTTCTACTGCGATGCAAAACCACATACAACTATGCAAATATATCATTCAGTCACTTTGTTGCTTGCTGCCTTTTACTGTTTACAGTATGTGCTTTGCTTGGTGCCGTGTCATTCTCGTAGTAAATGTGGGAACTTACCGCTATTTAAACAGGTGTATGAATTAAAATAGTGTCCGGAGTGAAGGACAGCCCATCATGTGGTCATCATACAGGATAGCACAGAGGTTGTTAGACCTCTGGAGAAATTCAATTTGATATTACATGGATAAGGATTATTAGTATATGCTTTCTATGGAAGTATGACATAATCAAAACACGCTGCACAGGTACACAACTATAAATCCATAAATCCAACGCTCCAACCAACAACTAAACGGCAAATTAGTTATTACCCACAGGAAACAGGAAGCTTTGTTCAAAGCAGTGTACCATGGATAGTTTCCAAAGATGACTGTGGACTGCACATGCCCCGAACCATGACTAACCGTTAATAAGCCTGTGTTTGCTATTTATACCTCCTGTCCGTCACTGTCCTCCGTGTCAGCGGTGCAAGCAAGAACACCAGCGTAAGCAAAAGAATGGGGCAAATTCTGCTGTTCCTAAACGGACTGTTCTGTTCAGGACCCTGTACCAGTGAACGCCGCGTAATGCACAAATGAATTCAGCAGGTCTCCCGTGTTGATATGCATGAACTGTTCGTAATGTCTGACAGGGATTTTCCACTTGCGCTGGAAAGTGAACGTCAGCAGGAGTCATTCCGGAGCTTTGAGAGCCTGCTCACCTCCCACCTCTGATGCATTGGACCTTTGCTCATCTTGGTGAGGAATGTTTTTTTCATTCTCAATAGTTTTAATTTTCTTGTGGGTGATCTGATCTGCAATAAACTCATAAACTCTATTCTGATATGTATATTTTTTTTAATTCATCAATTGGACCTTTTTCGTGGCCCTTAGTAGGACGTTTTTAAGCCTGTCTGTACCTCACCCAAATGTCCTAAGCACATCTTCAACCTTTTTTGTCAGAGTTCACTTTATACCAAGCTTGCAGCCAAAGGTCACCTCTGCTGCAAAAAGAAAATCAATCCACCGTGCAACCTTTCATCTATGAATAGGTCACTCAGTGGCATATGAAAATCTTCTCCGCCTTTCCTTCTGTTTGCTTGCGTCTTCGCAGTCTGCAGTCCCCGGAGATGTCCTCAGCTGTAGCGGCGGGTCAAGGTCACGGTTGATAGATAACACTGGGTGAGACAGGGCAGACACTCAGCTGCCCATAATGTCAGGGCTTTAGTGCTCAATACTTTTATTGAGCTCCCGTTCGTGCACTGGCTCCTTTCTTTTAGATGTGGGAATTAAATGAGGACAACTGGGATTGTGCTTTTTCTCTCTGCTGTCTGATGCGCTGTCAAATGATTCAGTATAGGGTCAAAGTCATTACAGACGGAGACCAGAATGAAAGCAGGCCAGACGTTCTACTTAGATTTGACCAGAAATCTTTTCTTTAGTTTAGCTAATGTAAATTGCACGTTGTGAAGCATTCAAGTGCGTGCGGATGTTTCGGCATTTCTGAACTCCACACTTGATTTCTCTTCTGCTCCTTGAACATTTATAGACCATAATGTATGGCCTTCAAAATAGTGTAAAGGATTGAGTGCTCACGCTGCTTGTTCATAGTTAGAATAGTAAATTATATCAGTACATGAACAGTAAGGACATTCGTAACAGCTTAAGTGGGTCTATAACATTGCATTTTAAAGCCGCTGACTATTTATGGTATCATTTTTACAGGAGCTGCCATTTATAGTCTGTCGACTGGTAAATGACCTACTTTCCTTTAGGTTTTTAGAAAGAAGAGTCACCACCGAAACGCGAACGATAGCAGTGAAAGCTGCCACTGCAGAATGTAAAGTAGGGAGGGTATAGGTTAAAGCAACCCCCCCCATCCTCCCAAAATAAAACGGTTCCATCAAAACCAATTAGAGCCCTACATGCTTAATATTCATTGAATGGTTTGACTTGGCAAAGCATTGTTTAATTTCACAGGCACAAGTCAAACTTGTTAACATTTTGCCCCCAAGCTTCAAAAGTTTATAAAGCAATAAAGCAATAAATAACCTCAGTCACATTCCAATTATTACTATTATTACAGTTAATAGTCGTTGGTTTTTTTGTGTTGTGTGTGTTTCTTTAACGTGTCTGATTTATTTTACTTGAGACAAGGTCGAGAGCCGTCCTTCCCTTCCTCTCTTTTGCTCCTGCATCACACTCCATCGACGTGTTTTCGGCTCAGCCGTGTGGCTGCTCCGTGGCCCGTGGGGCTTCATTTCACAAACAGATCCCTACTTCTGTTTCCGCCGCATGGTTGCTAAACAGGTTGTTAAATGAATACAGGTGCTGCGGCTCTGCTCTGCCTGTCAGGGAGACATGATCAATACTGTAGGGAAGCTGCGTTTAATTGTCTTTGGTCAACACTCTGTGTGAGACTGAGGGAACATGCCCTCACAAAACGATACAGATCATGTCACAACGTATAGCAATCTGCATTTCTTGTTGTTTTTAGGACAAAACAAGCTGTTTTATATAACGCGAAGAACCTGCACATAAGACAATCCAATAATCCATATGCTTTTTTAAGATATCCCAACCCTAAAGCAGCCTCATCATCATCTGCTGATTCTCTTCAAGCCATATTCACAAGGACGCTTAACATGTCCTAGTGGAGCAGAACATGACTGTCACTCAGTGAGTTCACCAGAAGGTGTCACTCTGTCTCCTTCTGGAAATCAGAGGGTAAAGTTGTGAAAAGTTTATGCTATAGATAATCTACCACAGGCAAAAATGTTCAATGTTAAATTAAATATTCATTTTACATTCATGGAAAAGAACTCAGATACATATTATGAGAAATATTAAATTAGTAATTTAATTATATTTGGATTGCAGAATGCCAGGTCTTACATGCCCATGGATCTGACCCAGGGGCAGATGAAAAGACTATGAATTTAATTACAATAACAATTGATCTCACTATCTAGTCTGTTAAAGCAAGATAATTCTCATTTGTATGGTCTGATAAGAAATCATTTTTTTTTTTCTAGGTTCAGTGAATCTCTCGATGATAAACTCTGCGCCCAACTACAATACTCCGGCAGACAGTGGCCCAGTGTCCTGTCTCCCCTCAATTAACTTCAAACTGCTCTCTATTACACGCTACAATGGGACACGCAATTTCATTACCTCACAGAGACCCATCAGCGCTGCTAATTGTTTTTCTTTTCATTTTCAGGATCCCTCCATTTTCCAGTGCGTGGGTGTGAAGATATCCATGTTCAGGAGGAGAAGAGGAATAAAACGGGGACGAGTGTGAGATAGACCGTGAACCTGCTGCTTATTGGTCCAGTAGTGAACAGAACTGGATGTTAGTCCACATAACCTTCAAAGGTCAGGAACCCGAAGCGTTCTCCAACACTTAATTCACAATCAGCTAAAGGTCAGCGCAGACACACACACAGAGGGGAGCTGTAGTTTACTGAGCTAACTGGCCAGTGTCAGTGTTGCCCCATTTTCTATTCTCGAAATAAACAAACCATGAGCTGCTTCTGCTCCACTTCAGGCAAAGGCTGGTGTGAGCAAACAACAGTTAGCACCGGTTAAGCACATGCATGAAGAGTCAGTCACAGCCTAAAGAGAATAGAATATGTATGTTTATGTACTGGTTTAACTGTGATACTGTGATGAACGCAGCAAACTCAAAATCTGCCAAATATGGAATAACGGTAAGCAGATCACATGATCTGTTTCTGGCTATGCTGTGCTTTCCGTCTTATATCAATGCAGCCCTATGTCTGACGGCTAAGTGTCCGTTGACTGAAAACAGCTGCTTAGCGCGGCCAGATGTTGCACCGACGAGGAGAGCTGTGAGAAAGGAAAACCAATGGTTCTCTATGAGTTTGTCCATTTAAGGGGTCTGTTTCATACAAATAGTCAGTATATTGGTAATTTGATATTATTTTGACATCTTTGTTTGATTTTTTTCTGCACCACTTTAGTGCAAAGAGCCTTAAAAGCAGTAGCAATGTAAGAGAAATGACATCAGCACCTCAAAGTAAAGAGAAAAATCAGAGTGAGGCTAAGAGCCTGGAGGACTTAACTGCCACTTAACTTCCCAGGATATTAATAATGCAGAAAGTTGTTCGTATGAGTGGTGATGTCACACATGGCCCTCTCTTACTGGTCCCCCACAATGAATAAATAACCACAAATCACAGTTGTCTACAAATTCAAACGTCAAAACAGGTGATGTCATAGATTAAATTCCATATTTTTTCTGTGGCATTCTCAGATGCTGTTTCATTCCCTCATCCTTGCACACCCCTCTACCTGTTCTTTTCCATATATCAGCTGAATTGAATCGAATACATCCAATTGAACGTACCCCCGCGACTGGGATGTGAGGCAGGGTCTCCAGTCTCAAACTGAAATAGTTTCGCTTGTGCTATCCGGGATTTGATTCGCTCACTCAACCAGCCGAGACCGGTTGGTGATGAGGTGCTGGTCTCCAACAGAGCTATAGAAATCACATCCACACTGTTTCACCTTAGCTGAGGCGCACAGCTACTACACAGAGAGAAAGAGCCATAAAAAAAAAGAAAAAAAAAAGAATGACAAACAGGCAGAGAGACCGAGAAGGAGAGAGAGAGATAAGGGGCTTCAAGCAAAACGGTTGCCTGCCCAAAATCCTGTGCAGTGGAGCATATAAGAACAATCAAAGCTGTCGAACACACAGGTGCGCGCCTGCACACACTTGCTTCATACCTCTGCTTAGTTGTGTTGTACTTCCTTGATGCATTTTGCTTTTTCCTGCTCCCTATTTAAAACTCGCAGCTGTGTTCTGTAATGGCCAGTTAGTTGGACATAGAAGAACGTCGCCTTTATTTCATTTAACAACACATGAAAGAAAACCACAGAGACAAACCCTTGTTATTCTAATTACTGAATCGTCTGCATTCAATGAAAAAACTTTGTATTAGCCCAAGTTTAATGAGCTTCACACCCTGGCAGGAGGTACAAAACAATTTCTGTGTTTTCCTGTAAAAAGTCCAGGCACAAACCCCCCCTGACAATCCCTCGTTACGTTTTAAAGATTCATCTGTGTCTGCAGCAGCCAACCTATGCACCTTTTCCCTCAACCTAGCTGAAATGGGGAACAGCTGCAACTGAGTGGAAAGTACCACACATTTGAATGTCAACCGTCAAATATCAGAGAAGCTACAAATGGCACCGCAACTTTGTCAGAATCGTAAAGATACACATTATCTCAACACGGAGCAACTCCGATAAGGCCAAAGAAAGCCATGGGAATTTTTATCATGATGCTGGGGATTAGACGTGGGAACTGAATGGCATTCGTGTGAAGTTGCCTAATGTGCTGAATGCAAAGTGAAAGCGATTCAGACTAGATGCATAAAGAATGTTTAGTAATCCATTCACCTCCTTATTTCTGCAAACAGCTAATTTGTCTGAGTAGGTGTAGGTTTGGAACGCTTTTTAATTATCACCTCAGCATTTAACGAACAGCCTCCTACTGTACTGTAGCTGCAGATGGAAGTAAAGTAACCACAGAGAGGAGTGGAGGCTGCGGTGCTGCACCAAACATCAAGAACGGTGATGTGCAGTGTTTCAGACACATCAGGTGTTCCAGGGTGCATCATTATCAGGCCCCACTACTATCGCAAAGCCAGACCTGCCATCAGGAATCAGAATGAGCAATGTGGAGGAATGCTCAGTGCGTTTCTGAACACAGCCGTTCTCATCCCTTGGTCTAACTGTCATGGAAACACCATTCAGAGTTATTACAATGGTTTTCTTTATGCTTGCATCAGGCTCCATGGGCTGAGAAAAGTTGCTCCTTCCTCGGAGGCCTGATTACTACAGCGCTATCCGTACCTGTGTGTGTGCTCGTGGGATAAAGAGTTGAGCATGCACAGTATGTATGAGTATGACCAGCTAACGGTGTAAACACAACGGGAGGGTTTACATTACTGGGCAAAAGTTACCTGACCCTCACTTTCCTAATGCGAGTTACGTATTGATGCACAGATGAACAGGAGTCTGCAGTTGTCCCCAGAGGAGTCCAGCGCTGACAGAAGGCAGGCGCACCCTTACCTAGTCGATAAACAATCTGAGCACCACAAAGGGACAATAGCCACCATTCTATTGCCCATCTAGCAAACACGTCCTTTTAAAATGTCAAATAAAAAAGCAGTTGCAAGGGTGCAGTGTTCTATTGATTCAAAATGGGCTCATCATCTGGCCACTATGACCAATTTATGGGCTCGCTCCATCTCGGATTCAAAGTGGTGGAGGAAGACCTGCGGCTATTGAAGAAATTGCACAAAACACATTGAATTTTTTTTAAAGTTTGTATAAAAGGCAACACAACAAACAAAAATGATAACAATTTAAAGTGTACAGTTTGTGAAAACTGTCGAACGGGTTGTGAGGGCAGAGAGAGGCTTAATGGTGTCTGGCCTCATGAGTTGTAATGGTATGTCGTGCTGCTCTGTTCCCTATAGTGTTAACAGGACGTGTCATTATAGCTTGTTCATGTTTGTTTGTTTCTCAGCCATTTGGATAAAATTGTGAAGCGGAGACATCGATGATCAGCTACTCCTCCATTTTGTTAAATATCTTCCACGTGGGATGGCGAACACATTGATTTCTGCCGGAATGGCTGTGATGGTGCTTCCCCTGTGCTGGAGCTGACAGCTTTTTGATAGCGTCGCGCTCCGGAAGGGACTCGGGATTGCAAATCCCAGTCATTCACAATGAACAGCAGCTGTTGCTGGCCTCAGCAATAGTCAAAAATAGCCACGCAAATGAACATTACACAGCGATTAAACAGAGAAAGGCAGGAGACCTTCACCATTCACAGGTGATGTGATGATAGTACAGTACTGGCTTCACTGCTCTCCCTTTCCTCAGAGCTTAGCTGGCTCTCATCACGTAGACCCTTGTTATTCTTTTGGTTGCCTTCTTCATCCGGTCCAATCACGATTCTTCACACCCCCTCTCGTACTGATACAGTATCTACCGTCCCTCCCCCATCCACTCCACCCCCCTCCTTCCATCCTTTTTGCCCTTCCATCCTACCAGTATATTTTCTTTGGCCTGAGGCAAACACATCTTTCTGAATGTTTTGAGCCTTGTAGCCCAAAATAGTTCCCTAAAATGACAATATATGTACAGTTGAGACAGTATCAACAACAGATAATCCCATACAAATACATACATACCAATAAATGAAATGTACTCGCGTGTAATGTCGCAACATGAGTGAGCTATTCTCTCTGTGTATGTCAGAGGCTGTTCCATCACAAGTGTTAGCAGTGAGGCCGCCAGCGTTGTGCTCAGCCATCTCACACAGATAACTTTCACGGGTCACTCCCCATCCATCTGGAACATGTTAACCGAGCGGACAGGAGAGTCTAGACACGACCAAACTATGATTAAAGTGTGGTCCGTGCGGTCAGTCAACAAAACTGCACATTGTAAATACAACAGAGTCAAGGTCACCGACAGATGAAAATGCCAGCAATCAGCTTTAATAGCAGATGGACCTGAACTACTGAGGACTCCAATGCCATCTACAGCCCTGTGTTAATGTGTGATGGGGTAGTTCCGTGGCTTGTTAAGGCAGCCTGTGTACTTTGTTGCTTCGTGCTAGCAGCAGCAGAGGAGCTGCAGTGGAGCTGCTGCCCCTCCCTCCAGGCCTTTTCAGAGAGAGAGCAAGTGGGCAGGAATACTTGTCACAAGTTTCAGAGCTGTGCCAGCAGATCAATGTTAAAATGATTTCTAATGGCTAATACTTTGTATTGCAGTCATATTATAAAATCTGTCGGGAACGATATAACCTCTTAGTAATTTACTAGAGTAGTAAAGCACTACATACTACATATGCTGTCCGGCTCATTCAATAAAATGACTGACATAAAAATGTACGGAATTACATTACCACTTTTGTCCTGCAATCCAAATCCCATTTGGAGAGGTTTTTGTTTGAAGAGGGAAGGAACATTTAAGGACCTTTTAACCCTGACTAACATGCTCTCTGATAAGGAGACAGTGATGGAATATTGTAGCGGCAGGTTCATTTCCTTGGCTTAGTTACAGAAATATTAGAGAAATGTTTGCCATTTTTATATCACATAAAATGAAGGTTGTGTTTCACAACGTACAGAAATTCACATGTGGGCAATTCTGAAAATGTGTGTTATGTTTTTTCCAAAGCTGGCGTTTACACTGGAAAGCACCATTTACCATTAGTAGGTTGCATCACATAGTAAATGACCACCCTTTAGAGATCAAACTCCTTAATTTTTTAGGAAGGTGCCTGAAGCTGGTGTAGGACAAAGTACCTGGAGTAACATAATTAGCCGCTGCATCCATCCATGTCACGTATGCAACTTTCTCTTACTGTAAAAAGCCCAAGAATAAGCTTCAAGACGTTTGTTGTCTGTTGTCTCTCTGCTGTCCTATGTGGCGTGTTCTTCAGGCCTCACTGGCTCTATGATGAATCCTTATGGCCCAGTAGGCATCTGCCTGTGTTACAGCTGGGCCAGACTAATGAACTGGACCTAGACACAGTCATAATCAGATTAATGACAGTGTTCAGGTATAAAATGACTGAAATCAATGGGGAGAAAGCAAAGTAGAGGGAGAGTGAAGCCAATCCATGGCTAAAGGGTGATTAGACACCGTGGCCAGGCGCTGAGCCAAGGTCAGAGACCAACCAGTCGACTCTAGGTCAGAAGAAGGCATTAAGCCAGCGGGTGAAATAAATATAACAGGTAACAAGGTATTCAGAGACCTGCATCTTTCTGTCTGCCTGCTGTTGATGCCATATGGAAGATTACACAGAATGAATGCTGATCACTGAATGCTGTTTTAAGAGGCATATGTTGATGCAGGGTCAAGGCCGTACTTTTCTGCCCCGGTCATATCCCCAAGGGCAGTTTGAATTCTCACATAGACAGAGATCACAGCGCGAATAAGACCGAACCCTCTAAAGGACGATTTAGCACAGAGTAACCGCAAATATATGTAAATAATAACAGAAAAGGTGACAGAAGAATCGGAAAGTGTAATATTTTGGTTTTTAATTTCATTGTCTTCTTGAGTTAGGCTTGGATATGAATAATTTCCTGGTTCTGTATGAGTGTTTGTTGAGCAGCAAGCATTACTAGCCCAGCAGCAGCCACCTACACACACCGCCAGTGGCTAATTGAAATGGACTCGAGTGCTAGAGGGGAGCTCGCGTTAAAGGAGTGGGAGTTGGGACAAAAAGCTATTGCTGGAAGTAGAACCGAGCAAAGGTTCACTGTGAAAGACTAAACTGAGCCATTTGACTATGCAGCAGTTACCCCAAAAATGGATCCAGATAAGCGGACATGAACAGCTATGGGCCAATGGATGAAAACATCTCGACCCATCAAGTCTGATTCCAACTTGTTTATGTTTCACCTAAAGGTTGCCGTTTGTGTTGATGGGCGTACTGCTACACTCAAGGCATGGGAGTGGTGCTTACCTCTGAAAGCCTTTCTGTTTGTCCATCAGAGCCCAGGCGCATGACAGTAATCCAACCGGCTCAATCAATCAGACTGCCAGCTGCAAAACTGTCAAGAAAACACAGGTAGCAATGGAGGGTCATGTGTACGGCACATAAATAATAGATTCGATTTTTTAGATTTGTCTGATACAGCAGCTCTAATGTAAACATGGTGAGTCTGTTTCAGCTTCCTCAATTTTGCTGTGTGCACTTCTGAGCAATTAGACTAAATAAGTTATCAGTAATTTTATGAGAAGATCAAAATGTAAATGTGCTTTCTTAAAATTTGCTGACAATTACTTGAATCATGGTTCATGAATGCATCATGTCTATATGATATGATGCAGCGTAACGTGGAGTTTAAAGGTAGGCTGTTCTGACATGTTGCTTTGGATGCTGAATTTTTGTTTAATCGACGTCTACTACTTATTCATCCGTCTTACTCATCGACTTAATGCATTATGTGTATCCCCACGCTCACCTTAACCTAATTGCAACGTTAACCTTAACATCAGGGTCGTAACCTTCAAAAAGTGCTCACGCAATCGTATATTTTTCTCCAGCACACACAGACACTCACGCACAATTGCCAGACAATTTCACCTCATCCGGCAGAATCCGGGCATCCAAGCAGGAAGCCAGGCAAGAGGGCACATGGGAGTTTCTTCGCAGCAGGCGCACAACATTGCATGAGAAAGTGCTTTTCTTTCCAGTGTATTGGCCTGTTACAGATGCTGCCCAAGAAAAGGGAAACAAAGAGACATTTAGAAGCACTGCAATAGCAGCAAAAAGCCTTCTTATCACTATAGCATGATGTGTAGCAGTGGAATATTTTATAGAGTTTCATTTAGTGAGGTAAAATTATTTTTAGCATTAGCAAAACACTTTTCCATGTACACAATATGTATTATATAATTGGATTGTTGACTAAATACGTACGCATGAGCACCACCTCATCCTGCGAAGTGGCCATGCATGTGATGTTCTGATAGTAAGTAGAAGTCACTAATTAATCAAAGGTGTGATAATAATACCAATAAATAATGAGGATTTCCCAATATTCACAGTGTCGTGCAAATTTGAGCGTAAACGCTGCCTGGGAGTCAGTAATTGACGGTGCCCTTTAATAACAGCTGCGTCTTTTCCTCCACATCTGAAATGTATAACATCCAAGTGCACATTTCCATTCGAAAAGGCTAGAATTGCATCACGGAATATTTAAAATCCTCACATCATCACTCTCTGGCTGTGTCTGCTGTCTGAAGCTAAATAGTCAAGTGGTTCTGGCTGTCTATTTCTGAAGAGCGCTGAAGCTGTGGGCCCATTTTCTGTCTTTTCCTGACAGCCCTGTGATGTGTACAAAGCCCCCATTCCTCAGCTGGGAAATCAACCTTACTACAGCCCCGTCACAAACAATCAGCACTCATTACCCACTACACAGCACTACATTCTACCCCATTTACCTGCCGGGGTTGGGTATGTGCTTCTCCTTGTATGAATGTCTGCAGATGCGTGTGTGTGTGTGTGTGTTTGTGCGGCTTCTGATGATTTTTGTTTGTTCTCAGTGAATTGTAGTGTATGTGAACTGATGGCTTTTAGTCTCTGACACGGTGAATGAGCTCAATGGTCAGATATTGTGTTGATGTCACCTATTCCCTCTGACCTGAAGTAGGGCTGGTAAATTCAGAGAGGGGCTTTTAGGCTCAGCGTTTAGGACCCAATCAGCTACTGTACTGTCCCGTCAGATGCAAACATGACGCCATGTTGCTTCTCTTTCTGTCTTTACCTCGTTGAAGGACATGATGATCGCAACCAACCCCACGTCAGGGAGAGGGGACATTTCTGGAGAAGACTGTAATTGTTGAGGAGAGCTGTGAGCTGGTTGCTCTGTGTGTAAGCAGATTACAGGCTGGCATAGTTGAGACCCCCTTAGGGCGGCACAACATGGCTGCTGGTACGTGGTGTGTAAAACAAGCATGTCACTCATGAATTATACATGGGAGAATGCCCAGGCTTGAAAGTGGGAGAGGCAAAAAAAAAGGAAGGAATATGAGGAGGAAGTAATAGAAGAAAACCGAAACAGAGAGAGGACGAGACCCGGCTGCATGACAGCCACAGAGAGCAGGTGTAGCCAACCGCCTGGAAGCCGAGCTGTCCGGCGCTTCTGCCGTTTCGCATTGTTCAAAACGCATGGTCGCTGCTTTGTGTACGTAACCACTGTCTAACAATGAGCTTGTTTTGCGTGGAGTCCAAATCGCTGCTTATCATTTTTGCCAAAGAAAGGCCCTCCTTACTTAGACACAACGTTTTGTTCTGTCTGGAAGTGTGGCGTCTTTAGGATTAGCCCTTTTCATCACTCTAAATAGGTCCCTTTGGACTATTAAGCGTTCCTCAGCACGCCATGCTTCACTGCTCATTAAAAGAGAATAATATACTTGTATATAGCACATAAGCCAAGATATGATTTGGTAAATAGGCTCTGGATGTTCACGGTATTTAGAGGTGAAGCACACATGCCCTGAAACACACCCACTAGGTGAATAACACACACTGAACTCAGACTGGCTTAATTCTTACCTGCATCTTGTAACTTGTGTGGAAATAATGATTTATAGTTGATTGTTTTATTGCCGGTGCTGGTCATATGTCCCTGCAGGTTTAATGCTAATTACAAACCAAACAGTCACTAACCAAATATTCACATGCAGGGCTCCTACTATTAGCTGCTCTCGGTAGTTCGAGGAAGGCAAATGTACAGCAAAAGGTTTGTATTTTTCAGAGACAAGGTGCAGTGTTAACAACCTGTTTCCTGGATAGTAGCGGATTAAATATGCATGAGGTCCTTACAACATCACCTTGGCTTTGGTAAAGTGAGAGTGTAGCAGGTGCGTATCCATTTTTTGGCCTCCGTCATCACTGAGAAGGAACAGAATGTCTCTCTCCGTCTCATATTTTCCAAACATTACAAGGCCGCCGCACTGCAGGACCGAACCAGTCGACCATCAGCCCATTGAGAGTGTCACAGTTGATAATGATGCTCATTTCGAGACATGACAAAACAAAACAAAATCAGCACGAAGAAAGCCAGCCTCCGATCGAGATTGTCCACTGTTAAATGAGCATCGCTGGTGCAGCTTTAGCAATTTAAATCACCTCTCTCCTGTGCTTTGCATTAGGATGCGGCGGAGAGAAAAACCTTGATAATGGTTTTCATTTACCCCCCAGCCAGACTAATCACACCAGCATTGGTTCCACTCGCTGCTCGGGCTGACATGTTGGAAATACTGCAGCCCAGAGCTCTAGGTGGCAGTGGAGCAGGTCGTTGCCCCTACATTACCATGTGCACCACTGGCAGCTTCCACCACACACCCTCAGGGTTGATGGGCAGAGAAACTTATCGTTCTAATGACAGATACAAAGGACTGACAAATAAAATGCAGTGAGTTTGAAAGTGTTTCACAAAAGTTTCACCTATTCAAAATATGGACCTGTTACCGGTTCTACATGTAGGTAATAATCCTGAACACAGATGCTTGTTCCCTCACACGAACTGAGACAATATTACAGAGTTCCAATAAATCCATGCTATGTTCTAGCTCTTTGAGCAGTAATAATCTACATAGTGCTATAAACGTCATTTCAAACATTGTGTTCTTGCTTGTCTCATTTTCTCACTTTTGACTTTATTGCTGCATTTTAATCGTTGTTTATCACTCCACTAATACACCCGCCAGTGACTGTGAGACATTGTTACTGCTAATGAGGATCTAAATGGTCGTTTGGGATGAATCCAGTAATTCATGGACCTTTTCAGTACTTTAAGTCCGACTGTGCGTAATATTTCATTGTCTGCTGCTTCAGAATTTGATGTTTGATGGGATGTGGAAACAGCTTTTACGCTAATATCTCTGCATATTCACAGAGTTCCTAACTGTCGGAGCCCAAACATGGCGTATGTAAGCGCACCCAATATGCCTACATGTTCCCACAGCTTCATTAAGGAGACTGGAGTAGTGGCGGCTCTGCCTGCCCCAGAGATGGTTCAAAGCCACCTGGCTCTGAGATTCTCATGTTGTTCTCATGCCTGGTTTCCTGTGAATGTTCTGGTTTCCTCCCACAGTCGGTAGTAATCGGTGCCTTTAAATCGCCCGTTGATGTAAATGTGCGCATGTGCTTGTCATTTCTATGATAGACTGGCAATCTGGCCTACCTCTTGTAAAACGACAGCTGGGATTGGCTTCGGCTCCCCTGTGACTCTTCACAGTGTAAGAGGTGTAGATAATGGATGGATCCATACATGTGCCTCGTGATGACAGTGGTCGTCCTCCAAACTCATGCAGCAGTGAAACATAGCCAACGTAATCTCATTAGGCCCCACATTTCATTTACCCTGAATTATTAAAGGTAAACATTTGACAGTACATGTATGAAAAGCACTATGGATTATTTAGTCTTGTGTTTATTCCTCCATAAATATCCTGAGCACTCGCTGTCCACCGAGGCAGTTAGATAGCTGGCTTATAAAGTAAGTCTTTTTGCAATCAGGCCCAATTTAAACCTGCACTAAGTCACAGTTTGTGCTAGTTACACTGGGCTGATTTTCAGGAAAATGCATTGCTGTTTGAAAGTACTTGAAATTATAGTCAGTGAAAGCAGCATCTGTCTTCTTAGTGTCCTTGTGATGTATCTCTGCGGTGGTCATACTTTCCTGTGGGTGACACAGAAACAGCCACGAACCTTTGCAGCCAGAAGCCTCCACCAGGCTTTGACAATTAATCATTAACGGCTGAAGGTTCCATTTGTGGAGCCCGTGTCCATTTGCCACATGGTCGAATAACTGAATAAGTCAACAGCAACAATGAGAGAAGATTTGTTTGCGGCTCACCCATTTCTCAAAATAACTCTCCTGAGGCTGAAATTGAGAAGATGAGAATGGGAGAGGAAATGGGAAACCCAAATGCATGCTGACAATGTGCACCGGCATACTAGCTCGGCTGTCTATGAAATAATAAAGATGGAACGCTGAGGTCATGCTTTATTCAGGGTAAAAGCCTCTTGTGTTTATGTTGCGCTAAAAGACTAATAATAAACCCTGTCAATGTGCGTTTCGGATTCCGTCTGCTCCGTAATAACATTATGTCAAGTCGTCTGCTTTTTCAACACGGAATTAAAACAAGACAAAAATAGTGATTGAACAGAAACAGGTTACAGAGCTTTCCTTTAAACAACAACCCAGACTGTGTGTTTTTAACGGTACAGTATGTGAATCTACCAGGAAACGAGGAGGGAATGTAGGACAAAGTGCTTAAATTACTAGCTCACATTGATTTTCCTACACAGATTTGCCAGTTTTTTTTCCTGCTATGACTCAATTATCAGTGATGTTAGGCTTACTGATGTACTGCTCGGGATTTGCAAACAGGAAAGTCTAATTACAACATTAATGCCAGGACAGATTTTCCTATTGTTTGCTGTGATAGTTGATTAGGTGGATGAACTCATTAAACAACATTTTCCTGCATAATTAGCAAGACGCTGACAATTTAATTTAACAGGGATTATTATAAATCAACACTTTAGGTGTGATTCTGAGTTTGAATTTCAAACTAAAGCAGCTTCATTTTGTAAATGTACACACATATTTCCCCCATTAAATTATTGTTCCTTATAGTTTTCGGCTGCGGGAACAGACAAAACACAAACATACTGTACATATATGCTCCTGTCTGCCTGTGTGACCTCATGCTCCATCTGCTTGGATTTCACTCCACTGTCACTGATGCATCCTGTCATGGAGCAGCGACGTGGGTCTTTTACCTGTCACATCGTGACATTGCATTGTTTGATGATAAGAGGGTGCCGGGGACACTGAGCAGGCTCCGGGGTGATCAGCCGCTGCAGAGGTGCAGCAATGTTTCCTCAAATTTGTCTCTGGCTGTGGTCGAACCCGTCACAAGCTGATGTTTCTGTTTCTGACTCTCATGTTATCGTTTTCTCTGCTTGCTGTCTTTTTTCCAGTTGAATGGTCTGACCCTTAGTCTTCCCTTTAGATTGACTAAATAGATTCATCCATTGTTTTGAAAGCCAGTCCAGACCGAAGCACAAACGTGTGTATGCTGGATGCTTTTCATTCTTGATACTCTCAGCGTCTCCTTCCTTCATCTTTTTGCCTGCTATTTAGGATTTAGGACTATTTTCAGTAATTACTGTTTAAACACATTAATTGAAGGCTTGATTGGCCTTTTCACCCCTTCAACGCCCCTTATGATACCCTTCCAGTCAGGCACAGGTGTGAGACATCGAAATGAATCAACACACAGGAAGCTGTTTTAGTTTGGCCTTCACAGTTTTTGCACCACGAGCTGCATTCTTTGGGTTCAGACACTTAAAGCCCTTGGGCCAAACAGAGCTGCATCATGGGGAGAATAATGGAAAAAACATCCAATTTAAGGCTGCTGAAAGCTGCTGAGGATGGGTCAGTGTTTTTAGTTGTTAGTGTTATCCTTGAGTCAAGACCATCGCTGTACTTGCTGTAGTATCAGTCGTGTCAGCTGCTTGTTAACTTGACTGAGACTGTGCTTCAGCATGGATTTTTCCTCTCAGGTACTCTACGGACGCTTTTTTCAAAGGCAGAAAGTATGTTGTTGTTGTGAGAGAAGTTATTAAACAGGATTATTAGCCAGCAGCACAACGTTGCCCTGTTCCCGACCATGTATTGTTCTTCTTAATTGTAGCTTGTTCACCCAAATGAGTGTTATCAGGGGGTCAGAGAAAAGGGCTCAGAATCAATGCTCTGTCTGCTGGACGTCTAAATAGTTGTGGGGACAAGTGTTCAGCATAGTAGTGGCTCTGCCAAAGCCAAATACTGTAATTACAAATCAAGTAAGCTTATAAAATACTATATAACTGTTTTCTGTGATGTTGGTTGGCCTTCACCGAGGAATATCTTCCTCTTGGTTTGGATATTTTGTGTGTTTTCAGACAGCAGGACCCCATTCATCAGATTTCCTTTGTAATAAATTCACTAAGTCTTGTGATGCTGTACATGTGTGGTTGATGTGGAAAATGCGTCAAGAGGACCTTTCGGTCGTGGTTTATATAATAAATGCAGTGTTTCATGTTAACAATATACATGGATGATCTTTAAAATGTGCCTTTGCTGCTGTCCCCATCCTCTTCTGGCTTCTTCTCTATTCTGAATAGAACATTTTCTTCCTTCCCTCTGTGTCCTTTCTATCTTTTCTCCACTCTCTCCTGCTGGTGTGCTGTGTGACAGCTAAACACTGCAACCTGCACCCCACTGATTTTCATCAAAATTGCATGCATCACCCAATAGCTCTTTCACTTCATATCCACCTTTAAGGCAATATGTGCTTAGGAGGAAGAGAAGGAGCGGTGGGCTGGGGCGACTATTGAAAAGGGGCCTGTTTTTAAAGCCTTAGAAATGTTTCTCTCTCACAGAATCAGTCTAGTAAGTTAGTAAGTAAGAAATATATAGATTAAACCTGAAGAGATTGAAGCTTTACTATAATGAAATTCTGCCATCCTACTGCAAATTATTTATTTTGATCTCTAATTTATTTACTGGTTCATTTTGTTTTTTCGTATTTAATAATTTCCTTGCTGGGTCTTTTTCCTTTCAGTGGTTTCCTGACAGACGCTTTTGATCTAATCAGGTGTTTAATCCTCCTGACTGGTCTCAAGGTTTGGAGAAGACTGTGATGTTTCTGAATGAAAGAGCAGAATGCTATTTTATTTATTTTTGATGTGTGATTAAATTTGGACCTATTTTAGTTTCATGTGGCAAAAGTCCATATTTTGTTTTCAAATAAGCTTCTAGTAGACATGAACTAAACTGCTAATTCAAAAGTTTATACAGAAATATACTTTTTTACACTTCACCAAAGCGTCTACTTGCTGGTGAATTAGTTGCAACAGAAGGTTGCACAGTTGGTTGGGGCCTTTAATGGAAATGTGAACGGCCTACAGTCCCTGAACGTCCCTCCCCAAAGAACCCACTAACTGACCACTAGTGTTGATCTTGGATGCAAGGTTACTGCATTCATAACAGAAAGTGTTTGCAAAAAACCTGCAGTTAAAAACTGTAGTATGCCTCAGTTAAGGGTTTCACTAAGAGCCGTATTCTCCAAGTTGCATCGATGTGTGACAGCAGGGGGGCTGTGTGTGTCCTGTGTGTGTCCAGCGCTCGGCTTCCACTCCCTGCAGGCATGGTGGGTGTGCCATTCAGCCTGAGGCATCTTTTATGGCCACCGAGAGGCTTGGCTCCTAGTACAAGAGCTCTTCACAAGCCACTGTTCATGGCTTATGGTCAAAGCAGACGCACAAAGAAAAAATGTCATTACTTTGTCTGTGCAGCCAACAGTTAGAGCTAACCTACCTGCGCCACAATGCTCTTAAAGGCACAGTACCATTCTGGTTTTGAAGTCATGGTATTGTCAACTGTCTTAGCACATAACCGTCCTGTGCAGGTGCTTGTTTTTTGCCCATAAATGAATCTTTTTGCTGCCTTGATCTTTTCGACCACGCAGAAATGGATGTTTCTGATCTAATAGACGTGTCCTTCCAATAATCCCTTGTGAAGCACGATAGCGGTGCGGTAGCTCATTTATACAGCGTAGAGATGTGACTGTGGCTGCAGTCTCAACAGAGCTCTGCTGAATCAGCAAGTCTCCAGCTGATGTACAGGAAAGTTACTCCTCAAAGGTTACGCTGACTATTACGCGGCAGCGATTTAGGTGGAAGAGAAATACATAAGACTTAATTACTTTTTGAGAAGGTGACATTTGACCGCAAAATGCAACATCTGCTCCCTAATTTAAAAGGTAGCTTCATCTTTGTATATGCACACAGTCATGTATGCAGTCGTGGTGCGAGAGAGAAGAATATCATGGAAATACTGAGGCAGAAGAAACTTTATGTGTGTATGTGTCTGTATTTAGAAATGTCTTCAAGCATCTCTGATTGAATCAGCATGACATCAGTTTTGGCGAAAACATGTGCTGTGCTGTCATCCAACATAGAGCTGTCAGTGTCTACCGAGACATGCAGAGTGCGAATTGTGAAGGTGGCCCCATCTAGCGCAGGCCCTCCTGTCTCTGTGGATTGCCACTGGTTCTGTTTGGCTCGTTGCCTAATACCTTGTTGTTTTTTTTTTACTTTGTTTGATGACATGGATTCTTTTCTCCAAGGACAGAGCAACACGTGAGCGATATAGTGACCACAGCTGACGTGTTTCCTCTTCCCCGGCAGACATGCAAAACAGTACATTACACAGTAGCGTCGTATATTTACCCTCAGCAGCTCGATCGCGAGAACAGGAACTTGTTCTCAATTAGAGCTGTCAGCTCTGAGAAAAGCGTTTGGAGCAGATGTGTTCTAGGAAAAAATCGCCAGAGCACAGTGGTTCAGCATGTGCCGCTTTTAGAGGCGAGTAGAATAGGCTATTTGATTAGTACTGATTGTTACCAGTCCCTGCCACACCTAATGGTAATGTATTACACCTAATCACACCTCGTTTGTGATTGTGCCACAATTGCACAACATGCCTCTGGCAACGAGATTAACAAATTCACTTGACATGGCCTGTGAGCCATGTGCCCCTCACTACTGGGATTTGCACTGTATGTAATTAAATCATGAAATCGTGCCTCCTCAGTCACAGTCGGCCTCAGTTGTATTCTTACTGTCAGAATGCAAACTGCACATGGAACAAGAGCGCCATGTCAGCTGCAGGAGGCTCTGACCCCGTGGCAGCTTCTCAGCTCAC
The DNA here is from genome assembly GCA_030770545.1 of Macropodus opercularis. Classification (NCBI taxonomy): domain Eukaryota; kingdom Metazoa; phylum Chordata; class Actinopteri; order Anabantiformes; family Osphronemidae; genus Macropodus; species Macropodus opercularis. The sequence continues at coordinate 8,632,827 of CM061105.1, forward strand.
ACTTATCATTCTTGCCAAGTAGCGCTGCTCCTGCTGGGTCTTCATCTTGTGTCTGGATCAACAGTCCAGTGAGCAGGCACTGAGTTCAGATTTTCAAGAAAAGGCCTTGAATACAGGGTGTGCTGCTTGTCTTTGAACCAGACTGTGGCCCTGCGAGCTGGGAGGACAGCTTCTGCCCATTTAGGATGCCTGCTGGTATGATCTTGTCCTGGGGCCAGACACGAGGGAAGTGAGGACCACTGGGACTAGCTGCTGCTGGTGGCGACACCACTACAGCATAAGCGCCTGAGGTTAGTGCATAAAAGTTGATTATTGATCCTTGTCATGGGTATGTCATATTGCACAGGAGAGAGAAATTCAGATAAACACTTTGCTGTCACGTGAGATCAAGGATGAGGAATAGCAGGAAGAGTAGTGCAGCGCTTTAGGGGCTGATGTCATGGAGATTAGTAGCAAAAGCAACTATTGGGAATAAGTAGAAATGTCTGGCTCAAGCCCTATTAAATGGCCCGTGACGACGTGCTGAGTCGAGGCAGGAGGACCCGACTCCCACCATCAGATCTTTCTTCCTTTCAGACAGGACTCTGTAAAAAGAAAAAGCGCATGGACATGTGACTGGTGCAGCCAGTTTGGATGTTAGCACATTAAATGACCAGTATCAGTTATAATATGCTGAAACGTACCAAAGTTTGGGTAAACTGCTGTGGTTCGTCCACCAAAATGTGCATATTGTCACTACTAGCCGACGAGGATGTGGAGTAGGGCCCTACCTACCATGTGTCTATCAGCCATCTCTGTCTGACATGGCGATGGTTACACTGCAGATTTGAAGGACTGAAGCTGGGCTCGGTCCTCGTCTATGTATGTTGGAATCACCAACTTACATCCTCAGAGCAGATCGCATAGATGGTCAAAAGAGAAACGAGCTGAGAGGAAGAGGAGTTTATGTCTTCTCCAACCTGTCTGTTGCAGATAGGGATCAAAGCTAAGACATGGCCTGTGGTGGAGGAGATATGGCAGGACAGGAAATGCAGCTGACCACGCATATGAGGTTTTGTCTGCAGGGAGATCTGACCAGCGGCTCATGGGCCGGTTTCAGTTCAAAAACCAGTAAATACAAAATGCACAATGAACTAGCGCCTGTGTGTAATAAAACATAAACCTATTCAATAATAATTGTACATGTGAGAAAATGAACACGCCATTAACAATGGCTCCTAGATAATCCTCTTAAAATCCCAGAACATATGCAATATAAAAAGCAATACACTTTACGTGTGCGTGCGTGCGTGCGTGCGTGTCCTTGCCCTTTATGTTAATGTAATGAAAGTGTAATTATGTGAATTGTCTGCCAACCCGTTGTATCTCTCCGTCTTTTGGGTTCTATTTAAATTTAATATAAAGCAGTGGACATCCCAGGTAGCTCACGTGCTGCTTAGTGCTAATCTGCAGGATTTGGTGACTCGATGTGAATTCAAGTGAAATAGCATTAAACACATGCTCGAAAGCTCTGGCGCAGCTGAGCTCACGTTTATGAATACGAAATAAGCGCAACTATAACAGATTTACTGAAATGAATAAATGTTTTTCTAAGAGGTTTAAGGTAATGCGTTAAGCACCCACACTGTAGTAAAACACACAGTAATGAAAAATGAAAAATCTGATGAAACAGTCACTTCTTTGCAGGCAGATAATCAATCACTGAGCACCTACTAAGTGCAGTTAGCTGCACAAAACGACTTGATTACAGTTGGTGATGTTGAACTGATTTTTGTGCAGACTTGGTTTTTTTGTGGAGGTTCAGCTGTCACACTCATTTAACACTTTAAACCGCCACCATGTATCTGCATATGAAAAGCAATGGGGTCGATTCGGAGGCTCGGAGAGTTCTTAGAATGGAAAATCAATGCTCACAAACATTCATTATGTGAAAAACAGCAGCAGGGGGTTGTGCTTTTACTGCCTTGGCTCAGGTCGATGAGTTGTAGAGTCAAAAAGTCCAGCTCAGATGTGTGAGAATGACTTATTGCAGTGTCACCTTTAGCTACTGCAATAAGCCTTTAATGTGGTTTTCAGTAGTGCTGAGATGATTTGCCAAGTCAAAGGCAGCGGATGCAAACACAACCTTTCTCTTTTTACTCCCAGGTATGAAATATTAAGTGGAGTTTTAACGATAGCTGTGTGCACCGCACTGGGAAGCTGACAGCTCTTAAAATAAAGGGCAGAGGTGGGAACGCAGACAAATGTAGGGCTGCAGGAAAAGTTGGATTAAAGCTGAGGGCTGCGTTTTTTTGCCTGAAGAAATAGAAGACGTGGGATTAAATGTGTATAAAAATATGGCACGATTATACATCAGATATCGTTTAGTGACATCAGGCTGATTCTTCTTCTACATTTTTAATTATTCTTGCATTATTATGTTAAAATAGCAATTTTACTTCACTCTCAAGATATAATTGGTAAAAAATGGAAAACTACAGTACACGTCTCATCCTCCCTCTGCCTGTCCGTCTTCCTTTGCTCTTTCTTACACTCTTGTCGTTTTTCTTGTCTCTGGATAGCAATCAATAGTTATTATCTGCTGAGTGTCGCCATAGACACTGCACAGAGCCCCCATTCGGAGTTGATGGTGCTTTTTCATTATAGCTGACACTAGTCTAAACAAAGCAGACCTATTTCCTTGCCACCAGACAAACACAGTCTCCATAATGGCCGCAGATAAAAGAGAAGCAGGAGGTAAAATTGAGTTTCACATAATGGGGAAGCACTAACTCAGGACCAGTTCTTTTTCCCACTCCATTTTTTCCTTTACCATTATATTTCTATGAACCTTAGGACAATTCAGAAACTGACTGGATGTTAATTCCTTACCTCTCTTACCATTGATCTGTCCATCCTTCCATTCATTCATCCCTATTATCCAGCCCAATAAGGATTTTGCTCATCCATCATGCGTCCACCCACCCGTGCCGTCTGTATGTGTCCGTCCTTCGGTCCATCCACCCAGCCGTCAGTCTGCGGGTGGGTGGGGTGGGGGGGTTGTTTTGTTTTGACGGGGTTGTTGTTTCATAAAATAAATAAATGATATCTGTGCAGCCGAGTGGAAAGCATAACGAATGGCAGCTGGAGAAAAGGCAATTTAGGGAGAAGTGCAGTGGCTGGCGAAGGAACAGAATGGGTTTTTACTGTGAAGTATAACCAATGCATTACAAAACACATCACCAGAGGTTTATTGAAAAAGCCAAGTACCCCTCGCTCCCCTCTATGAAAATGGCCAACATTATCATGGCCTACATGGTTAGGCACTGAAAGTCACTTTCAGAAAGTGAGAGGAGAGGTTTTATTGCAGTGCCCACATAAATGGGAGCGCCCCAGGTGAACGACGGAGCAAGAGGTGGTCGTTTCTCAATTCACTTACATGCATAGGTGCAGGTACAGTAAGTTTCATGACGCGTAATGTGGGGTCGCTGCGGAGCGACACGTCGTGACACGTCGTGACACGTCGTGACACGTCGTGACACGTCGTGACATTTATTCATGTGTCACTTATTACACATACATGAAACTAGCGCTACAGAAAACGTGCTTCCTGTGTGTGGTTGTCCGCATGTGCACAGGGTGGTTTCTAGTAAAGCTACAGGAAAGTCACATCCTCAGTGAGGGACCGGTGGGTTGGCCTGGATGTGAGACGCTGCAGTGGTATCTGGTCTGGTCCAAGTGTAAAGCAGGAAACAAAGTGGTAGTGAGGTGACGCTGATTGTAGGGATTTGTAAAGTTTGCGTGTAAATGTCATCTTCTGTTTGCAGCTGAGCGGTCGTCCACACCGAGGAGGGCCTGCCTGCATTTTAAATGTGTCTCAGTGACTCCGTAGTAACAGCAGCGCTGAGGTGCCTGTGCAGTCCCGTGTCATTCTGCCAGTCAGTTCTGCTCGTCCCGATAACTTGCAGACATGTTGACATTTCAAGCAACGCAGTCAAGCTAAGCTGTTAACTCCCTGTCTTTCCAGCTGTTGCTTCGTGCCAAAAGGTGTTGCTGCAGTATCTGAATGTGTCCACCTGCTGTTCCAGCTACACTGCTCTTGGATGCCTGTGCTGCTGGTGTGCAACTTCCCTCTCCTCCACCCTCGCCTCCCCCTGACTTTGCTGACATCCATCACATTTCTGAAGTTTGCTGCATTACTTGTACTGTGCCAAACCGAACTGGTTCGTCACATTTGTTTACTTGTAAGTCAGCTGTGTTTACTTCAATAAGCTTTTGTTTATTTAGTATGTTGAAACGACTGAAGGAGGATGATGGATAGATGTGCTGCTTGGCAGTGTACACACCGTGCTGCGGTTACACTGAGGCTTAACCCTCCTCTTGTGATAACGGGTCGGTTATGACCCGTGTGTTAAATCTGTGTCTTCTGAATGAAACTCCACATTGTCTCCCTCCTCAGAAACCTGCTCATCAATACTGTTTTGTTTACATGTGTTTCCTTCCTCATTTTCACCAAAAATTGTTTCCAGAACTTGGCTCACTGAAAGTCTTGTTCTCATTTCTGCAAAGTGGAAATGTGCTCCTCAAGTCGCCAGTTCTGTTCTGAATTCACACATAACTGGACATGTCCTGCTTTGTTTGGTCTGTTTTTGTGCACATATACAGGAAAACACAGCAAAATAAGTATTTTGGTAAAGCTCACATGATTGGGAGAGATGCTAGCTGTCAGTATTTAGTTTTGGCTCTAATTTTTGCTTTACAATGTTACAAAGGTCAAAGATCATAATTTCAACAAGAGCATTTTAAAGATTGCTAAGAAAAATGTTTTTTGTTTTATTTTATTGAAAGGTTACTGACAAAGCTTTGGTGCCGTAAACAAAATTATATGTTTTTTCTGGAGGGACAGAATTTATTCATAACTGCTGACGGACATATCCAAGCATGGCAACGCCACACTTTCTACACATGGTGCTGGGTGTTGACTAAAGGGAAACGCTTCGGGCGCTACAGGCTCAGGGGCTGAATGAGAGGAGGAGAACTGGGACTGAGATGAGAGTCCGCCAAACGCTGTCGCAATTACCTGCTCTGCCTATCTAACAGCGCCCATTCAATGGGCTTAGTCGTCTGCTGGTGCCACGTACCGTCTCTGTGTGAGCATGAGACTAATTTGCAGTCGTAATAACTGCTCCGCTCCCTCTTTGTGTCCCTAGGAAAATAATGAATTGGAGTCAGGACTCTGAATACCTCGTGAATTGTGTTATTCGCAGTCATAATTTCTTTGAAACACATAAAAGGGTTTTTAATTTGCTACTTTAAATTTGATTCATATACTCCTGTCCACGATAAAAAGCAGACTCATTGAAGGTACAAATGAACAAGCATCAGAGACAATCAGCAGGTTTTAGCACAGAGAAGACAAACCCTGAGCTGTTGCTTTATTTGATACTTAGATAGGTGTCATTTATACTAGTGAAGGATCAGTTTGACCTACATGTGGGCAATACATGTACTTACTACTCTATGTATAAAATATAGACCAGTCAGTAGCTTGTGTATCAAATATGATATTTTAAGTTAAATGCTTAAATGATTTCTCTTGTGTCCTGGATGGTCTTTGTCAGCTGTTCCAATTGCATTGTGTGTATCTAAACGCTGGGGTTATCAGTGTGTCATCACTGAATGAAAGTCATCAACTGAGCCCTTTGCTGATACACAGATTGTGCCTGTCATTTGTGCACCGTCCTTCCCTCCGAACATTTTGTTCTCCATGCCGCTCAATTGGCTCAATTGAATCCATCTGCTGTAACCATTGTTTGAAAACCAGGTAGGGAGCTCCATTGGCAGCTGAATAAAGTTGTTACATCGGAGTGGAGTGCAGCCTGCAATTTTCCCCCTACATTGCTATAGCATGGCAGTGTGAGGTCTTTGTAGAAAGGCATTATGGTAGAGATAATACGCCCTTGTAAAAAGCGTGGCCCACAGTCTAAGGGGACTGACTGATAGACACTCAGGCATTATCACATTAACACCTGGAGCCAAAGAAAATCAGCCCTTCACTATAAAAAGTGGGTTTGTAGATGTTAACGTATACTAACAATGTGCCCCCTGCAGTGGAAACCATGACTGTACAGTGCCTATAATATCACATAGTAGATATTTTTGTAATTTTATGGCAAATATCGAACTCCTGATGATTTAATGGTGCCACATTAAGTCGTATTTTTATACATACACTTACTATTCTGAGCAGGAGACTGTCCTCACAAGGAAACAGCAGCGTTTGTTGTTTGTGCAAACGCCTGATGTAACCTTTGTTTACCTGACCGTGACCTCTGGAAGCCATTTGATTCATGACTGTGGCCTGTCAGAAGCAAAGTTGGAAGCTGCACGGTGTTGTTAGAGAACCACAAACCCCACAGAGGAGGTCAGGGTGCACTGACGAGTCAACATCTATGTACCGTCGCCTGGACGAGGCGGATCCTTGCATGTGCTTCCTGTTTACCACCAGCAATGAGCAGTGTTTTCCTCTAACCCTGACCCTGAGCTTTACTGCTTTGCCATGATATTTGAGATACATAATCTTGTCTGTTTCTGCATTTGAATTTTCACACACGAGCTGCTAGTTTGACATCTCTGACATACTTCTAGTAAAACGTACAGTACATACTATAGTTTTTAATATGTGAAGTAAAGTAATTCCACATGTTATACATCTAGTAATCTAACTGCTTATGGATGCCATTCATGGCTAACGACCGGCTCTTCGAATGGAGGAAGCCACGGTACATATCCAGAGAAAACCAGCAGACATGGCAGCCAGACTTAAAGGCACTGGTTGATTTGTGTTATTCTCCACTATTATATTGTTTTATTTAGCTTTGCTCGGAAGTCGCGGTTATCTCTGTGAAATACTGCGGCTGTAGGCTGCGCCGTGTTGTGCATTCACAGCACATTGCATGTTGACAGCCTCAGTATAAAGTGTATCAACTGTCTGAACTCAACAATCCCCAACAAAGTGTCCCAGCCCTTGCTGCGTAAATAACTGTCTCATTTATACCAATCACTGAGCTGCGTTGGCCGACGTTTCGCTTTCTGCGGCCTGGGTGTTTTCCTGCTGCTCTAATATGTGTGTATGTGCCTAAGAAGTGTTTACTTTAGTCATAGATATCCTCTACAAGCTATAGGGGATATGTCTGTAATCTCAGCAGCACAAATACATAATGTAATGATGATAAGATTAGCTTGTAGCCCTGTGTTTGCTGACTGGCTAAAGAGACGGAAGGCGAGCATCTGTGAAGAGTAATGAAAGAGTCTCACTATCAGCTGCACAAGCACTGATAAATGTGCTGCAGGGGGCTTTGTATATATATTACAAATTAAACGGGAGGCGTCAAAAGTCGACCTTTCAGTGGATTGTGATCTGTGTGCGACACTGCAACTGGGCATCGTTATAATGCAATCAGTGTCAAAGATTTTATTGGTATCCAGTAAGATTTACTCTTTTTATTTTTTCAGGACCAACCCAGTCTATACGCAGGATGTGTTTTGAATATTATGCATGAAAGCGACCTAACATATGTGGTAGTATACAAGTCTAAGCAGCAAAATATCACTACTATAAGCAGCTGGTGAGTTTTAATCTGATGAATTATAAAATGAAACCTTTGGCAAATGAAACACTCTGTCTTGAGATGCAGGATTTAGATGTCGTCATAATTCATTACAACACATGGTCATTACTTTCCATTGATTATCCTTCACACAGGTCTGACACGACCTTGTTGGAAAACTTTGCAAAGGAAACAGACAGGAAGTAGATCAGTGTTTCCTTAAAATATATGAAGTGGGTCATAGCTGCTCCCTGCTGCTAAATGGGAAAACAGGGGTAAATCCTCTGCAGTCAGAACAGTACAAGCTACACAGCAGAACAATATATCACGTTTATGGATCCAATCCCTCAAGGCTTTTATTTATTGTCAGACTGTTCATTGGGGGCATTTTATGTGAGAGTGATGTAGTATCAAATCTGTAGGACAGTGGAGAAGATAACCTCTAAACTACTGCTGCAAAGCACTTTGGGTTAATCTGCTCTAAGCCTGTACAGCGCTATGCAGATTTGTTTTTATCACTGTTTGCAGTCTTTCCAGTCATTGGATGAAATGAAATGCAGATAGCACAACACAGCAAAGCACACTCACAATCCCTCACACCTTGTCTGTGCTCGCACACACACAACTTCAGTCACACAAGGGATGGTCACCTTCCTGCTCAGTGGGATGCTTTCTGCTCTGGAAAAACAATGTTGAAATATTGGCATTCAGGGAGCAGACAGAAGCCAAAGGCCAGGGAGAGGACACACAATCCCAGCCAGAGAGACAGAAATGAAATTATATCTCGGAGTGAAACGAAAGGGTTGATGTGTTAGTAACTGATGATGTGGCTTTCAGTGAGCTTTCTCTGGCCTTCTGGGCATTCATTTAAAACAGACCCCCCCAACCACATAAACACATCTTAATTAAGTGGTAAATACTTGGTGAGATAATAGTAATCTATATAATATGTATACTGTATATGGAATAACTGTGCAATTTACATCACAAAAACATGCTAAACTCCACCTGCAACAGTCTTTCCTCACCAGTGTTTGTAATGTTAAGACTGGAGAGGAACGAACGACGTCTGCAGAATTGCTAAAGATGCTCGCCACAGTTTTCACTGGCTTTAATTATTCATTAAAAAACTGCTGTCTGTTTGTCCTGATAAGCTGCTACAGTATGAGCAGAGCTGACTTAGCTTGCTCTACTGTAAATGTTGTGCCCAAAATGAAATCTATTCAACGTATTTAATGTTATATTTTAATGCAGAATCTTAAGTGTCCGCCCTGTTTTTTATTTATTCCAGCAATGTCTCTCTGCAACGCTGCAAATGTGTTATGTGTCTCTAACTTCCTGACAAAAAGGCACAAGTTTAAAATCCATCGTTAAAGCTTTGCCAAAAATCGAGCTTGTTAGCAGCAGAGCGTGAGGTTTAAATTGGCAGCTCAGAGGTGACAGGTGTGTGGTCCTGCATTGCCTGTATTTGTATTCATCTCTGTTTAAGAGGAGGTGTGTGGCGATGGGAGCAGGAGGATAAAAAAGACAATCTAATCAATTAGGCTTTCAAAGGCTCTGCTCCGCTTTCCCCTACTTAATCAGATACAGCCTTAATTCTCCCCCGTCAAAAACCACACAGAACGCGACCACCCTAACGAGGAGTGAGGTGCAGGCACGTCAGCGGCCAACGCTTGTTTTATTTCCCAAGCATCCTCGAGAACGAGCCAATGTTGGAGATGCTCAAGTGCCACCTTCTCATCTCCCCCAGTGATGATGAAGTGGTTGTTTGGCAGCAGAGTAAACCTGGGCCCAATCCTCTGATGTAATGATCTCACAGCTGTGACCTTCATGGGAACCCGTCCAATGACCCCGCAGGTGGAGAGCTGCTGCCACACCGGTATTAGACGACAGGCAGACACCTCTTCTGGGAATGGGGCAGAAATGAGAGGAAATGGTTGGCGCAGACGAGAGAGCAGCTTGGAGACACAGTAATTTGTCTGGGTCTGAGCCTGGCGAGCGGAGTCAGGGTTGCACAGGAGTAAGGGCAGAGTGTATGCTATCAGCACATGATGAGGGTGCTGTGCTGCTGGAGCGGAAAGTCACAGGGCGTCGTGAAAATAGCCCATGCTGAACTCTACTTTGGGCTCATTTAGAGGCAACACAGAAACTTTCAACTCGCTTTTTTATACACAGCCCCTCATTTCAAGCGCACGTGTTGCTTCTAGCACAAACTCGGGTTCGGTCTTTTATCTTGAGTGCACGCCCACATTCCTCAAATCCTGTTATAGCTGTGCAGTGTCGGAGAGCAGCCGTGGCCAGACATAGCTCTTCATTAGCCCTCTCCACAGAAGTCACTCACTCAGAGCAGAGGTGTATTGTGGGGCCCGTGGCACCGTTCCGTTTACCATACTGTGAATATAATTAAATCCAAGAGCTGCCAGTATTTACTGGCAAAGGGGGGCAGTCTCTCCCTGCTCCTCAAACAGCCCCTCCATCTGTCTGATTGGATTGTGGGTCCCAGGCAGCACCGGAGGCGGCAGCCCAGACTGAGGTCCCCTGAACGCAGCCTCTTGCTGTTTTTAATACAATATGACCGAGCCACTGGGATTCAGAAGCCAAAGATAAAAAAAAAATGTTGTGCGTGTGTGTTTGTTTGTAGACATCGGTGTGATAAGAGCAGTTACAATCCCACCAGGTTATTAGTGGCTTGGCTGTGATATTTTTACTTGATAGAGTAGCACAGCTTTGACAGTAAGCAGATACTATGCACACAATGAAATGTCGTGTGTCAGCAGAGTACTGATAGGAGCAAAGGCACAGATTCACTGTCTTTGAGCCTTCGGTGTCTCCGCGGCAGAGAGGTCCAGAAACTGCAGCATGAAACCTTCTCGCCTCCTTTTAATTGAGTCCTCTGATGATACACTGGAGGCATAACTGTGAATGAAGCAGTTTGCAGACACGTTCCTGTGGTGTGTTACTTACTAACACACAGAACTCACTTGTTAAATACTGCAAAGGAACTTACATCACTAGATTTTCTTTAATTTACTAATTATCATATTCATTGAAATAGAAGATGTTTGCAGCACAACCAGTTAAAAAGATCTGATGCTAATGCACCTATTACAAAAATGCTAAACAAATGCTACAGAATGTGAATGTTATTGAAGAGGAGACATCTATACAGAATAACTGTACCGTATGCAGATCTATAGAAAATGCTACTGAGCTTTTTCCTGGTAATAAATGGAGCCTACATGGCTCATAAAGCAGCTTCTGCTCTAACTTACACTTCACTCTGAGCCTTTCTACCCAACTGGTCACTTACTTTACCCTGTGTGCATAAAAATGCTAATATCTGTCCTTTAGTTGTAATCGTACAAACATGAAGTACAGGAAACAGAAAGCAATGAAAATTGCCATGGAGTCAGAGTCAAACCCAACCAATTTCCACAGTGGTGTTGCTTCACTACTTCTCAGGCTGAACATACGTCTTAAAGCAGCAAACAAAGCAGGGAAATTCAACACATTTAGCTTCAGTCATCACAACCGATTTCCTCCAAACACGTCATCATTTAGTTGAGCTAAAAGCCTGATGTTTGATTGTTGTCTTTGATTCTATCACGTAAGCTTCTGGACTGAAAGCTGTTCTTTGGTGTGTTTCCCCTTAAAGGCATGAAATAGCATCGCCACGGTTCCATTTCTTGCTGATTAGACCCTGTTACTTCCTGTTCTCTGGACAGTTGTTCTTCAGCGAGTACAAAGCGCATCAGGACAGTGTGTACTTGTCATTAGCTCAGCGTGGAGGCGCCAGTCTTACTTATTACCTTGCTACTTTACCTCACCAGGAGCTGTTGCTCCAAAAAAACAAAACACAGTGGGGATCGAAAGGGAGGCAGACACAGATAGATACCCCCAGATTATGGCAGTTAGGGGTTATTGTGTGTGGGAAAAGGTAGTGATTGAGTCTGGGGCAAGTCCTTGGAAGTCAGAGCCACGGTGCCTGGAACAGTGACAGCTGTGATGAGCTCTTCTTGATGTGGGCTCTGTGCTAAGCCAGCGGGGCCAGAGACTGAGCTAAGGGAGAGGGCGAAAGAGCCGTCTGTGGAGACACCGATCAAAAATTGTGTTCACTCTAGCGATGTGGCGCACAGAAGGAGCAGATGAAGAGACTCGCACGGAGGAAAGCAAAGGCCATCTCGGTGGGCGATGCGCATGGGTGTGACTGTACGACAGCGAAGGAAGCGCGACGCCTGAAGTACTGCCCTGCCATCTTTGACTGTTACCTTCCCACTATTGTCCTTTTGTGTTACCTTTACACACACACACACACACAATAACAAAACAATCTGTTTCTCCTCCCAATCTCTCTGCAGAGTCAATCTTGGTAAAATCATTTTTTTATGCAATTCACCCAAGGTTGCACAGGAACAAACCTGTGTACAACAAACCATTTAACCTTTCTTTCGTTTTTCTTTTTGCTTTCATAGTGACGGGCTGCTTGAATTTGACGTGAGGGCTTTTTTGCTTCGCACACATGCCAACAAACATTATTTTAATCTACTGTAGTGAGCATATACTGCTCTCGACAGCTGGTTTATTATAAGGTTTTATGCAATTACACAGTCACAGCGGAGCAGAAACCCTCAGCCGATCTCTGTCTATTAGTCATTATTACAGTTGAATGTTCTTTGCTGTTTTCTTCTGCTTGTGCTTCTGCAGAGTTTCACGTACACGTTGGCTCACCCATTAGATGGCACTCTTCCTCCTTAGCCTTTATCCATTATTCAGTTTCTTTGTGTTTGTTTTGTTTTAAATCCCCCTGTCTGGCTCATCTTCCCTCCACTTTGTTTGTCTTCTTAATCTCCGTCTCCGATCGCAGCTTTTTTACTCTTCCACTCTTTTCCCCCATCATGCAATAAGGACTCCCCCCGCCAGCTCCTAACGTCGGCTGAATGTCGGCATTCATCACGTCATCCAGGAACGACTCAACAGTCCTGCTAACATGCTGTATTGGAGAGTGAGGTGCGATGTGAGATGCAGCTTCCATCTAATTTCCCACAGTTGGGAAATGAAAAAAAAACCCAAAACAGCAGCCACTATGAAATTGAGGTACAGTATGTTGAACTCCTCTGACAAACTGCAATAAAAGATATCAAATCAGCATTTTTCTTCCATAAGGTAATCACGTATCTTTGAAATTTTCTTTGCAGCTGGAAAATCCGATATCAAAGCTCCAGCGCAGAGTGAGTCGGAAATAAGCTACAGGGAGACGTTAAAGGAAATAATACATTAGAAGGCTAATAATACATTATTGCTTTGGATTAAATATGAATCTCCTTGATGTGATATCTCACTTTTATCTCTCGCTGGTGCTTTCTCACTTCAGCACTGCAACATCGCGTAGTGCGTTTCATATGCGAGCCACATGTATAACTCACGGTGCGACACAAGGAGCAGGCTGCTGGCTGCGCCGTACTGTAAGTAAAGGGCTCTTTATTCCAAGGAGCACTTTGTGCGACTGGGAGTAGAACTGTGTGCTGCTGATTTCAGTGTTTTTCTCCTTTTAACTTCAGCTGAAGGGATTTTCTGCTCCTCTGTGGGCTGTGACATTTCTACACCGTGAAAATTGTTATTATTTAAACTGTAAACATAAGATTTGTAAACAACAGCAGTGTAATTTGGAGATATTTTCAGTTTAAGTATTGGAACCTTAAAATCTTCAAGTTCATCCTTCATCCATATAAAATTGAGAAAGGCCCCAAATCGATTGATCAAACCCAATTGGTTACACAGATAAGCCTGAAACACTTGCTTTCCAGCAATGAGTCTGGAACACGCAAGGTTTTAACAGCGTGTCTGCTATAGATGTTATATACAGTGTGATGGCTTTAACGTTTTAGTTATGCTATGTTAAATTCCCTACGGCCACAGGAACAGGAACCTGCTTAAAACGATACTGTGTAAAATAAAACAGGGGTCATGTGTACGGTGCTGATTTGTTCCATAACTTAATTTTCATCAATAGTAATGTGTAAAATCACAAACCAGATCAAACAGACATTGCAATACAGGTGGACATGGAATCGAACTGTAGTTTGGCAATTTTTTTGGCACAAAAGCAAAGAAGAAAGAATTCCTGAATTACAAAAGATGAAAAAAGCATTAAAGCCAGAGGCCTGATGTGTGTGAGCTTTTTGTTCATCTTCTTTCTTTGTATAACAAAGTGAAAGTTGTATTTCAAAGGTGTTTTAGAATAACCATACCTGCATTAAACATTGCGTCACTGTAGCCGGTTTTATTCTGTCTTCTATAATATGTAGTTAGTTCTGTTTTCCAGGACAATAACATGTATCTGCTCAGCTTCTCTTTTGAACATCGTCACATCAAAGGACTCGCAGGTTGTAGCTTTTATTAGGAGAGCAGAGAATATTATTTGTTTAACAGGACCTCTCGCTTCATTACCATGTAATTATTGATTTATATTGTACTAAAGAGCATTTAACACAGATAGTAAACCTTTACATATGTAATTAACCATAAATACGGACATAGAGTCAATAGGTCTGAGAGGAGAAGGTGTGTCCAGACTTTTGACTGGTAGTGGATCTATACAGTACAAATCGGTGACATTCTGCCACTGCAGCAGTTTTCTGTGGATAAAAAGCTTGACCTCTCACTGAAGTAACAGCCCGCACATCATGAAAGTATGACTTCACATGAGACCTCAGGACGGAACCTGCTAACCTTGGCTTCTCTTACCCGTATCAAACCCATATCTAATTAGCATAGATGAAGTGTTCATGTAGCGCAAGTGCAAACTCAGTGAAATCTATTTTAAAGCTGTGGACAGTTTTTAGAAAAAACGTATTTACCTCAGGGCCGTTTGATTTGCCGCAGCCTCAAGAAGGTCAAATAAAACAGTTTCGCCGTTTCCGTTTCGACTTTCGAGTCTTTTAACCAAAGTCTTAAAACAAAGGGACTTGCAGTGGCTGTCACGCGTCTGTCTTGCTGGTCCCTCTAGATGAGAAGGACTGAAACGCATTCTGAAGAGTTCCTTTATTCCCGCTGTAATGAGCAGATAGCCGGCGGGTAGCTGTTGTTGCCTGCTGCGCCTTTTTCAGTATTAATAGTTTCCCTTTCAAACACACCTCACACACCCCGCGGCCCGCGGGGCCACGTGGCCACTGTGCTTAGGAGTTTGCCCTGACTGTAATCTTTAGACACAGTGAGCACAGAGGCAGCGATCCCATTTGAGGGAACAAGGGCGGGTTGTGCTCATAGAATGTGACATCTATCTGATAATGGCTGTTATGCTTATATGGCTCCTCCTGAGGCGCTCAATCGACAACGCACAGCAGGTGACCACCGATTAATCTTTCCACTGCTCTGACAGTGGACCAGCAGTGTGTTACCTGATTCTGGTTCACCCAGACATACATTAAGGAGCCAAACTGTTCGGACGACGCCCTTCTCATTACTGTACCTAGAAACAAACAAGAGGGAATAAAAGAAGCTGCCTGTCTCACAGAGTAAAGCTAATTATTTCCCATCTCCGTTTTGTCTGTCTTGCACATTTTATCAGCACTAATTAGACATAATGACTGAAACTCCTCTCTGTCCTAGAACTCGACATAGCTGCCGTATATAAAACACAACCAGTGTTGGATGATGATACGGTTTGACAGATCTCTAGCTTTGCTCAGAAACGTACCTGGCTGTGAGGAGCCAATTTGATTTGGTGCGTTAATGATAGATCAGTTGAATAACCTCCTGTGATCTGGCCATTAGTAAAGACCACAATGTGTTTTTGTGGCGTTGTGTAGCAGTTTATGTAGGACTAATTAACAAAGGTGTATTAGTCTAATGAGTCCCTCTGCTGAACCCCATGAGAGAAATTAAGGCTTTCTGAGGTGTGCACCAAGTTCATCTTCTAGGAGGTGGTGGGAGAGCTTATTGATTACCTCTCGCTGTCTCTGTCAGAGAAAGCCCAGGCATGGAAGTCTGCAGCTCCAGCTCTTTGCAACAAAGGGCTACGTTGCTTTGTTTTGTTGCTTAATTTGATTCTGAATTTGCCAGAAAATGCATTTTGTTTCACCGTTGCAGACACAATTATTCAAAGAATGAACACATACACATGTGATTTATTATAGTTAGAAGACTTTAAATATATTCAAATTAATATGGAATGTGTTGCATTTGCATCTTTCATTATTTGCCCTATTTTATTCTTAATCCTTAAGCAAGAATAACTTTCAAAAACAAAGAAGACCAACCTAATATGTCACCTAATGGTTCATTAATTATATCATAAATCACTGTGACAATGACAGCTAGTTCCAATTACTAATGTCATGCTTGGCTTGGCTCTCAAGCTTCATTGTCTTTGGAAACCGGATTGTGCAGAAGCACAATTATTTTTAGCATAGTTTTTATGTTATAGTTATTTAGTTGCCCACTGTGAACAAACACAACTAGTTCTGGTACATAGAGAAAGAAAAATGTTGGTATTGCATATTGGTAAAACGTGGTCTCCCTAAAATATCCTTACAGTCTTACTGTGCTCTTATGTCTTTGGTCCCTGATGCCTGGAGGTTCATCTAATAACCACTAAGTCCTGCTGCAGCTTTGTGAGGTTTCCTCCTGCTGCTCTGTCCCTTTGTATTCAGGTTGTGTCTTTCTGCCGTGGCAGCTAGTTAGCATTATATTTGAATGCCTTTAAAAGGACCCCTTTAAAGAAGAACAGGCATGGTAACAAGGAGCAGAACAAATAGCAGATGGTGTTGAAACTCTATGTTCGCATCAGGGGGTGATGCAAATGTTCATCATTCATTAATGCCGAGGACAAGGAAGTTGATATCCGAATACATTCCACCAACTTCCTTCATTACGTGTTATTTTGTGCACCGTGAACTACACAAGATTTATGTGTGTGGTGTGATGGAATGAGGTCAATCACTATGGATGAAGAGGGTATGTCTCCCAGCTTGAGAGGTTATTATCTGTTGTGTATTCTCAAGACAGGAATGGATGGATGGTGAGTAAAATGAGACTGTGGATCAGATCATTAGCACCAGTAATTGATAGGGTTTCACATGGTCCTTTTCAAGGCCACAAAGCAGCCCATTATTTTTTATACTCGGGGGGGTCAGCTGTTGAATATGGTCTGTTGGATGCTGGACTGTTGATGGTCAAACTCAATCAGCGCTTTATGGCCGGCATTAATGCAGGCCTACATGTAGCTCCTCGCAGAATCATTATGTTGCAGCCGGTAGCAGCCTGTAATTAATAGTAACAGTCCATTTAACTTTAGACGCTGGCCATTACTGAGAAGGGACCAACAAATGTGGAGTGAAAAAACACACGAGAGCTGAGACTGAACTGTTTTTTTGGACTGGGGGTAAATTTAACCAATTTGAACGTCTCAAACTGGGTCTGGATACATAGTCTGGGACTGGATCTGCTCTTCCAATGCGCCACCCATCACTCCCTGAACTTTGTATCATTCTACAAATTCTCAGGACCCTGTCTGCATGCGGACAGCAGTGGTGATTTCCTCCGACGTCTCAGCACCAGGACCGTTTCATCGCGCGATGCATACTGAGGAATCTGCTTTTCTCCTCTTTGCCTTTGTTCAAGAAGTCTCATTGTTCAGCATCATCTGCTTGTCTCATGACCTTATCTCTGTTCTTGCCAAATGGACAAAACAACAGCACACGCATGCATCCTGTCACCAAGTGCCACACATAATTGGACTGTTAGAGTCACTGCCCGAGTTCATCTTATTTGCTTTACTGCGTTGGTTCGTCTTTGTCTCTCTCTCTCTCGCGCTTTGTTATCGCTTGTGCTATCTCGTCACTTTTTGAACCAATGTGCTACGTCCTCTCTCTTCTCCCTCACCCCTCAGTCTAATCCCTCCCTCTCCTCGCTTGCTCTGATCCCCTCTTTGTATGTAGACCTGCGTCACTAAGCAGTGTGAGACACAGACAGAGGCACGATTCAGAGGTCACTTCATAAGTGTAGCTGCTAATTAACAGAAATGGAATGAATCATTTCAAAGGGAGATGGTGTGGACACACCATTCAGCATTCCACTTCATCTTGTTGTGTTTTTTTTGTTTCATTCTTGCTGGTGTTGCTTCCTTTTCAAAAGTACTCCAACGACACTTGATCGCTTCTATTTCCGTAGACACAGACACCTCTTGTCGCTTGGATTAGCGCGTTTCGAAGAGCTCCACTTCTACAAATCCACCAAATGTCCTCATTCCAGAGATGACATTTAGTTTTACATGTGCAGCTCACGCTTTACAGTTTTCAACATTTAATACACGAACTGACCTTAATATGAAACCACTGAGAGTCAATTTACTTCTTTCTGTAGCCTCTTACAGGCCACATAGATGCCGATGAAATCACCTGTGCAGTTCTGTGGACCCTGTTTGTTTTGCTTTCATGTCCTTTTCAGACAGTAAAGACAGGAATTCCTTCCAAACAAACACTTGCACTTGTTCAGTTCACTTGAACGTCCGATGGTTTGGTTTGGTTTCATTAAGACGACGCAGCAGCTTTAGGAGCAACACTGGACTAAGTCTATGTTACGTCTACAGTAGTTGACCTTTTAAAACCTAATGGACCTTCAAACCGTCCGTCCACCTCATCCATCCATCTGCTGTTCCCATTTGTGCTTGTTAGGGTTTGATTGCCATCCAAGCAAAAAGGGTTTCTGGCCCAGGCTCCCAGTTCCTCATACAGACGTTGGCTCTTGGTAGATTTGGTATTTTGAACTGTAGTAGCTTTGGTTTTATATGTCTGTCATGTTCCATTCAGCTTTGCTGCAGACAATACTGTAAATGATTAATCTTTGGGTAAATACAAACAAAACATGACTCTGGAGCAGCCATTGGAACCGGGTTCTTTCACAGGCCGGTTGGCCTACGGCTACAACGCTCTACTCAACTTTTGATCAATAATTCAAGCATGGAAGGACCCATCCTAATCACAGGCCTTTTCATTCACACTCCTGTGATTGGAGGGTAAATGTGAGTGTATGTGTGGTGCGAGAAGGTGCCTGTGAAGGCGGCAGAAGCAGACGTGTCTCGTTACAGGTGATGATATTGCAGCACAGACTGATGACATACCTCTGTCGAGGAATCAATGACATGGCTGCCGGTAGAAATCAAGCTCACAGCTGTCACAGACAGTGCAGTTCAGTCTAGGTTTGAGATGGTGGACGAACCGTTTCGAAGAAAATTTTATAAAAGCAGGAAGGTAGAACTTGTTATGGAAATTGTTATTTATCTTCATGTGGGGAAGAGAAAGCACAGAAGGAACATTTTAATGAGTTGCTAAGGCGATAGATATATGAACACAAGAAATAATAAATATAGATATATAATTTAATTTAGATATCTAGAATTGTTTTGTGATTGAGAGAAATATACCGTTAGTGATTTTCTAATTAATTTGAAACTCTAGATTTTATCATATATGCTTCTCACAGAATTACATTAGAAAAATCTAATATTTGAATATGTGAAGACTGTGACGTTGGTACTGAACTAGGTCCTTTGCTCAAGGTCACCTCGAAATGGATGAAGGTCATAGTTAATGGCATCCGGCAATATAAATGGCGTTGTTGTTGTTTTCCTAAGGAATCTTCCTCTCGTTTGCTGCTGCAATAGGACACATTTCATTAGTTCTATCAGCGAGGTAATTCAGAGTAAAATAGGAAGGATAGATTACAAAGCGTGAGAAGCCTGGTAATGTTAGCACAGTGGTGGCACGCTTTAGCAGCGATTCAAGGAGGAAATGAGACATTTCATGTTTTACAGAGTATGTTTACAATACCATAAGAAGTGTAGTAACAGCACGTATGACTGGAGGAAGAAAAGACCTGCTCATCTGCTAAGCACAGGAGCCATGGCACCATACTCACTAGCTCCATCTGGGCCTGCATGGCTGCTTCTGGGACGGGCTCTCTAATCTTTATTGATGATGTTACTCGTGATGTTAGCGGCAGGGTGAATTCAGAGGTGTGCATTTTGTTTGCTGGTGTACAGAGAGAAACGTCCGGAACTTGTGATCTCGTTTCGGTGATCTCATATAGACGTTGTTTTGTAATGTAATATAATTAGCGCCCAGGAAACTCTGAAATGAATGTTTTAATTCCAGAATGTGGCAAATCAGTGCACAGCAAACTCCAGGGATTTGGCCATTCAGTCAGAGCAGAGATGTTGCTGTAACCGGCTTTAGAAAGTGAAAAATGTTGCGATAAAACATAGTTACAAGTATATTCAAATACACTGTTTAGCTTGATGGTGGATAACACATCCTACTGAGTTTCCCAGGGTGAATCAAATTGAATACACAGACCAAAATAAAACAGGGGGATTCACTGGTTTGTGTCTGCCAAATAACGCGCCACATGTCTCTGTGTACCTTTGTCACACAGGAGGGTGAAGAAGCTGCTAAATCATCAGATAGTACATATGCGAGTATAATGAGAAAACAATAGGGATCGAGATGGAAAGCAGGTGGAGTCAATTAATAGGAATAATATAATTAAAAGCTACTTAAATCGTTTTAATCCGTATGCATATGGAAATGCATGAGTCAAGAAAAGCGTTTATGTACTGATTTCTTTTTAGCAGTCAGTCACCACTGTGTCTATTTTATCCACAAACGAGGAAACAAACGCATGTAAATATGTATAAAGAAAGACATCGTCTGAGCTGCGAGCAGTTATCCGGGGAAGAAGAGGGAAAGCCACAGAGGAACGGCAGCCATGGCAGCGGGATCATCTGAAAGTCTTTTTGACAGGTAGTGAAGGCGTTGTGCCGCGCGAGGCCACAAGGTTTTGGATGAAGTAAAGGCGAGGAGACGTGCGTCGTAATGGGTTCTACGGGGAGAAAGTCTACGCCGTTCTTCAGCTCGTGGTCCAGTAACATCTGAAGAGCAGAGCAGCAGTGAGCGGAATGGAGGACGTTACACTGTCTGGGTCCTCATGATGTAATGCTATATATGCTATATGTATATATTGGGTGACTTAGTAAAATTGAAAGACGTATAAGTGAAGAACTGATGGCTGATAATTTCTCTCTAGTAGTATTGCTTATATATTTGTAATAATAATGTTCAAACCACTTCATCACATACGGTGACTGCACCTGACATCTGGCTAGTACTACATGAAAAACTGATAGACTTGTGCTTTGTTGTGTCTCGTTACAGAATAAGTCAAATGCAGCTCAGAGAGCAGGAAGCTCAGCCAACATGCGATCTGCTAATAGAAAGTCTTTGACATCGGTTCTCATGGGCAGAACCAGTTTGCGTCCTGCATTGGGTCTAAGTGAATCCTAGTGCTGGCTCAGAGGTACAGCACACAACACAAGCTGACTGCATTTGACAAATGTTGCGCTTCGGTATTCAGATTAGCCAGCGTTCTGTTGGGGGGAGATTCAGCGTTTTCGTCCTAGGGAATACAAGCTGACTTATGGGACTAACCCAAAGCGTACGAGGGTCACATACAAGGTCATATGAGGTCACCAGGTGTTAATGTGTGTGTGAGGAACATGCTGTAAAAAGCCATGAAACAATGTCGGTGCTGTTGTATAGAAGCCAAGAGATGCACAATTTGTGTCTCTGCAACAAATTAGTCAATTTGTTGCGATGTCCAGCACAGAAACCGATGGACCGTTTCCATGATTACGAAAATAATGAGCTGGAGTACCCTCTGGTTTCACATCCATGCAGGGAGGAACAAGCTGGTATCTTATAAATGCCCAGAAATGGAAACTTACTTAGTAGCCCATAGAACAACTGCTCTGGACTCAACCTTTAATTATATTACTTCCCATCCCATCTTGATATTTAATCATTGCACAAAATTAATTTTTCCACAGACGCCAGAAAATTGTAACCCTAGGGTTATGTGGGTCCTCTCCTTTGTCTAATCACCAGATAAAACACCAGTGGTTTTAATTATAGATAATTAACCTTATGAAATATGATTCATGCTCTCATCCTCTGTCTTCTCCTCTCCAGCTTTCTCATTAACAGAGCTCTTTTTAATATTTAAATTGTGTGCATCCCTTATCTTGTAGTCTCGTAGAACTAAAAATAAAATCTGGACAGGATCTCGTGCGCTTCAGTTTTCCATCTGCACGATCTGATAATAATAAATAATAAGGCCTGTTGTTCTGAGCGGAGACGTGTCCTCCCTCTGAGATGATGCCTCTGCAGTCCATCATGCCCTACCTCTCATGTTCCCTGTCTAATTTCCATAGTTTGACCCAGCTGCCCTCCACTTGAAAGGCTGATGACGGAGACACTGCTCTCGTCTCGCTAGGATCACGTCAGAATCCCCGTTGGTCACTCGATCTCTAGACCGTCATCAACATCATCCACACACCATCTACAGCGCGAGGATTTGACTGACTGGCAAAGAATTGGCTCGGCTGCACAGACGCCTCTTCCTAGACCAGCTTCATGCATCTGTGCTCGCTGTCTCTCCGCACATAACGTGTGCATGTTAGAGTGCTCATCAGTCGGCTTAGTGCCTCTTCATACGCCCTCAGCTGCTGTGGCCGGCGTTGGGTTGTGATTGCCTTGACAGCTCCATTTAAAAAAAAAAAAAGAAGCCAAGGTGATTGCATTCCCCTCCGTTCTCGCAGCATGCATGACTAACCGGGCTCCGTAGCCGGTGGGAGGGACCCACGCCAGCTCCGTTCCATTGGGTTTATGTCGCTTTTAATGCAAAGCTTTCATGTAGGGATGCCTTTACCTTTCACCGCTGTCATGTGAACCCATCTGTAACCGTTAACAAAAGGAGTTTCTAATTTTACATGTGCAGAAAAGCGTCACCGTCGCCAGATCACCTGGACAAAAGTTGATTATGGTCAGTTAACCACCTCTGAAACATAAACCTTCTGTCCTGAAGTTGCACAACACGGCTTTACTCACTGATGATGAGTAACTTTCCAGTGAGTAAAGTTACTCACTGATGATTACTCTGATCTTAAACCCAAACACTGTATAGTTAGCGCAAATCAACTGGCCTTCATGGACCAATGCCTGTGATGGGTTAGTGTGAGCTGGGCTGCATCTGTTGGAGAAGACTGGCAGAGCATTAAAATGGATCTAACAGATTGAGTTAAAGCAAACAGGTTCTAGTGCTGAACACATGGACATTTATTTTTTTGTTGATTCATTACTACACTACATTATATTTCTTGCTCATGAACAGATGCTTACTACATTTATCAGCTGATTGAATGCACTGAAGTGAAATCTGTTCGTACGCAGTGTCACTCGCCATCATGCAACATGTCACAAACAGTTGAAAGCCGCTAAGTGGAGCTGGCTGTTCATCACCAAGGTCAGCAACAATAACGCAACGGTGTGTACGGTGTGTTTGCTTCACACGGTACATCAACAGCAGGAGCGGCTCGTCACCCTCCTTCCGTCCGAGGCTTCCTCTGCACCAGTTGCATGCTTCATCCACCTTTTTACAAGTCTGGCAAAAGCCTGGAGAGCATCTGTAATTTCAGTACTAGCAACAGTGTGACAGCAGTCATCAACACTATAAAACAAATTAACAACTATAAGCAACAGGAAAAAGCTTCACAGGATTGATGTCAGGTATCGTATCTGACATGTCAGTGTCTTGAGTTGAGACTTCAGTGTTTTGGTTTGTGCTGCTTCACAGTGCACACGATGCTGTGAGCATGGAGAGGTCAAAGGTCATACAGTGACAAATACTGTAGGTACGTGGGCAGTAGAAACAATAGACATAAGGCAAAATGGATGAACACTCATCAGGACACCGGTATAATGGAAACATATATAAACAACAAATAGTGAATTGTTGCATAGAGCGATTTCAGGTCATTGTGCCTGATGGGTATATGTCTACAGGCGTTTTGGAGGCTCTTTAACGTACCCGTACATCGCCCCTAGACTACGTCCTCTATAATTTCCAACCTTTGGGAGACAATTACATGGCTGCCCTGCTCTCATCAGTCAGGCAGACGGTCAGAGAGACAGCTGTTGGAGTCTTTCATTCTTATCTCTTGTGCTGGCTCCCGTTTCCTCTCTGTCTTTCTCTCTTCCCGTCTCCTCCATCTTCCTCAAGCTGGGTGGCTGGCGCGTTTACTGACAGCAAGTCCCTGGCTCCATCTCATGCTCGCTCCCCCTTTTCATAGCACAAAGAGCGTGCTGGCAATTATTAGAGCCGTGTCTGTGCCGACTTTTTGTTTAGAACCTGTCTGTCCTTCCTTCTTCACCCTTTTGCTTATGCTAAGCACCCGTTTAAGGCAGTCAGCTCAAAGGGATAAGCAGCAAAACAAGCGAGTAACTGTAGATGTACTGGTTAGTCCATTAACATCAATAGATGTTAGAAAAACATATGCTGTGTAAGAACATTCATGACTCCTGCAATTTGCAAACATTTCACACTTCAAATACAAATAAAACTCGCTCCAGTATCGTCCACTTTTGGCATCACCTTCGTGCACTGAGCTAAATTTATTTCTGTGCTTGTTTTCTCTGTGTGAATGACAGTTCCTTGGCGGTGTAGTGTCCAGCCTATGAGTGGTGTGTCAGCCGTGTTTATTTTGGATGACAGATGCAATCTGCCCCTGTATCAGCTGACGGGTCAATCTATATCTCATTACTCTTTCCAAACAATATCATCTTGGCTGGTATTCCCAAGGTATAGTAATAATTTCAGGTGCAGTGATATTATATATGCAATTTGTTCACTACAATGTAGCAACAGTTTTTTTGTTTTGCTTTATTTCAAATGCAACAATTTAGATGTTTAATTCTATTTCACCACCTTCTTTGTTTACTCTTCATATTGGTCTCACCCCCCACACTAAAATCGTTCTCCTCTCTCTCTTTGATATTCTTCATTTCTTTCCAAGGCAGCGCTAAAGCAGGCTTTGCTCATGTGATTTACTTTCTATTAGGGGATTAAAAATCAATTATGCAGGAAGCCATGCGTAGGCGTGATTATAGCTGCGCATGACGGCGCCATTCATCACAGGACCACTCATCTCTATAGCCGTTAGTTACACAACACACACCAGGACAGACGTCTTTTACCATGAACTCTGCCCTCATCTTCTGCACACAGTAAATGAACTAGGTCCGCTATGTATTATAAGATGAATGACTTTGCTCCTTCTGCATATTTTAAAACACTATATACAGCAGATGGAGAGAGGTGGCAGGATACAAAATGCCTAGAAACACTCCGTGTAATACCCACAGTACAAACTACTTAAAAAGGAATAATTTATGAGGGGAATTCATTAACATCCATCCCAGTTGAATGTGGCAATTATAACAATTACATATTCATTTATAAGAATAGAACAACAAGGCAACAAGGCCCCAGACCAGTGCTGGAATGCCTTCAGTAACGATCTGTTAATGATAAATATCATCAGGTAACATTTGAGCTGCAGTCCTGTGAATCACACCTCTTTGAGTTCAGTTGTAATTAAAGCGACCACAGCCTAAGCAAATACATTTTAAACTTTCTGACGTCTACCTGCTGAGAAAATACTCATGGATGCAATTAAGTGTAAGAGGAGACAAGTTATGATTTGAAAGGTCATGTATGTCCTTAACACAACATAATGTTCATAATGTGCATAGAATAAAAATAATGACACTTTAGTCATTTCACACTATGTGAATATGATACAGTCAAATGCAGTAAAAGGGATTTTTCTTGAATTGCGTTTGCTGACATTTCCGCTGATCATAATTGACCTTAATAGTTAATCTTGCAGTTCAGTGTGATTCCGTCATTGGTCAGATAAGACCTAACTACAACCCCTGTTAAGTCCCAGTGATCTGGGGGCTTTGCAGCCTTTCCTCATTCATTTCCGCGTGTTTCTGGACTGGACAGATAACGATAGAGACTCTGGGTTTTCAGGCTACTCCTCTGCAGCGTGTGCAGTCGGTGGTGTGCTGGGGATGCAGACAGGACAAACAAGCTTGTGATAAAAGTTGTCTTTGTTGCTGGACTGAGTCTTAACACCCTGGAGAAGTTGTAGCCGAGAAGCGGGACTCTTGTCCCATCCGTTCCATCGTGTGCTGACACAACTACAGAGCATCTTCTTAAGTGCAGCACAGAAACAATGAGACAAAGGATGTTCGTGCCAGCCAGCATCAGATTTCTCCCTGTTCAAATGGCTCTTACCTCAGCCACACAGGAGACTACACTGTACTGGCCTAATAAGTCACCACAGCCTGCTCCCTGCTGCATTCTCCATTATACACAGACAAAGACTTTGTTTTCGCTGTGATATTTTTTTCTCGATATAGTTCCATGACCCAATCCAAGAAAACCAAGTACTGCAAGTGAAATTTTGGCACAAAACAGTGTAACACTTCTACAACAGGCTTTTTTATTTGACAACTTTTTCTTCTGGTTATGTTTTTATAGAATTTTGTTTTTCTCAAATCGATATTCCGTGGCTGTCTGTGGTAAACGTAGCATGAACTTGCATGGTCATGTTTACACATTATACCCGCTACTACTGCTGCAACTATATGCTCTGAATTATCAATATGACAAACACTGTAGTACAAAATACGTTAAGGGTGGTATTTAAAAATTCATTTGTTATGTAATAAATCTCCACTTTTACTACGGCTGCAGTAGCATTTTGGCTCATGAGACTCTGCTCTTTAAAAATGTTAAAACCGTAAATAAACATGAAATTTGAGTTCAGCACAAAAGAAATACTCAGTATTGGATTGTGAAGGTAAGCGTGGCTGGAACGCTTGTTGACTGCAGTCAGGTTACAGTAGCTGTTCACCTCCATTATTGGGATTGGATGACACTGTTCAGCGTGTGGTCAAACATTTCATGAATGAAGCTGTGATTGCTATAAATGAAGGCAGCAGATACTGGTCAGCTAAAGCAAGTGTGTGTTTCTTTTTCTTTTTTGTTTTTACCTCTACTAAAACATGGACTTTTCAGGCAAGGCAGTAACATTTATGTAAAAAAAAAAAAAGTTTTAGCTGTTTCCTGCACACAGACCTTCACTCTGATCCTCTGCCGTGTTGAACATTTGCCAGGAGCAAATGGTAGATGCACTGAGTGTTTTCTCAGAATCGGTGGTCAACATTTTCCCATCAATAACTGCGGCACACACACACACACACACACACACACACACAGTCATATTCGGAAAATGTCGCAGCTGATGTGCGATGCATGTGCGCCCACGTTCGCCACCCCTTTCATTCTTCAGTCCAGACTTCTGCAGAACGGCACGTCTGTTTACTCTGAAAGGTTCAAAGATAATTTACCTGGATTAGAGGAGCCATCTGTGCCTGCCATCCCAGATTGCTTTGGAGGTGTCTCAATAAATACTGAGCAGGCTGCGTGGCAGGCAGTGCAGTGGAAAGGCAGTGAGGGGTTCGCTCTGAAGCGAGACTTAATGCCCCTTTTTACATCAATTACTACTGGGTGCATGCTGGTGACACTCCATGACCGCTGTTTGTCAGGGGTCTTCAGAAACTAGGTCTTTGTTTGGCCCGCAGCACAAAGTAAACAGCCGAGGACGTGGTGCATACACATAAGCCTCAAGTGTGTGCTGAGAGATTTTTCCTGTTCGCTGCCAAACATACAGTGAAGTCAACGTACTAGAGCGCTGATATGTTTTCCATTGTTTTGTTTTTCCTCCAGCACTTTGAATTTCAAATGCTAGGAGGCTGAATTGCTGGCTTTCAGCTTCAGCCGTGGTTGTGGGTGTTCACATCCATATGGTAGAGCAGTAGGGGGAGAACCATACAAAAAAAAAACCCCCAAAAACAAATCCATCATATATTTTCTACCCAGCTCATCCAGTGTAAATGTACAAAACCTCAAATTAAAGCTGTGCGATCCGTGTTTCATCTGAAACTCACTGTGCAGGAGCATAACAAGCTTAAGTCAAAGAGTCAGAACTGCATAACCGCTGCGCTGATGATGTTTACATCACGTCGGAGAACAGGTTTTTTATATGCGCTGACGTAATGAGGCTGCCGAGCAGAAAGAAGCTTAGAAAGCAAACTGACTAAGCCACAGTCTGGCATCAAGGTTACTCTGACCTGTTGTTTGTTCAACTGAGAGCCGTCCAGTCAACACTTCCACTTCGCATGTTCTGCCCATCTGAGCATCAAAAAGCTCCACTTTTTATACAAGTCCTAATCCTACGCTGCAGCTCCCTAGCGTAAACCTTTGTGTGAGACCCTATTTGAAGTAATCTTCGATGGTCTCAGTCAGTCGTAGCCACTGGGAAAGTGGTAGCGCTGGAAAAAGGAAGCATAAAACCTGCCTAAGGTGAGGGTATTGATTTTTAAAAAGGCTGCTTCTGGTCGTTTCTCTAAACATGCTGAGGCGCAGAAACACCTCCCCTCCCCGTCTCGCGAGCTCACAGCCTCTTGCACATTACATGCTTGTACCCAACCCCCTTTCATACGCAGCATATTTAGTACACACCGACCCAGCAGAGACCAACTGAGACCCCAAGTTGTCAGATTCCACGTGAGGGTTTGAGGAAGTTGCTAGTACATTAAATTAGGCTGAAGTAGATAGAAATCTCACTGAAACCTGACGTAAACATACGCGTGGTCAGATTTAGATACCAACCCATATTCAGACGATGAAAATATCACTTGTGTGGGCAGCGTCGCACGGTGCATACACCCGAACTTGCCTATGAAACTTATAACAGAGGGATTATATGTGTGTGTGCTACTGATAAACCCGCCTTTACAGGGGAGCCAGGGGATCTAGGTTGTGCTGACGCCACATGGCTCAAAGCACCAACAAAAACACTGAGGCTGCTCTTCACATCAAGCTCAATTCCCATTGTTCAGAGGCTGAACATTAGATTAAATAGTAAAGGTGGACGTCCTGCATGGCATCATCAATAGGAGAAGAATGCAGTGTTATTAAGCTGTGTGAGCACTTACTGTACAGAGCCGCTAATATCCTGCTGTGACATTACATTCCACTGCTGCAGGATATCATTTTCACTCAGCAGCCCTCTGGAGACTGCCATTATATTGTCCCCATGTTTGGCAAATAGTCGACTTTTGCTGTAAAAAAAAAAGAAAAGAAAAAATATGTAAAGAACGCTGCGGCGCTCAGCTTCAAGTATGCTGACGAAACGTACTTTATTCTACATCAAAAGCGTTTCACCCTTTTAACAGCAGCGTGGAGCTTAAAGAAGGCTACATTCAGACCTCGCTGTCAGGCAGGTGCTAAGAGATTTGAATGATTCATGAATCAATTTGCCGCGTGTGAATGTAGCGCTTATAGAAAGGGAACGTTTGTCTGCCGGGTGGCGATAGGGGCTGCTCGCACAGCGCCCGTCTGAGGC
Organism: Macropodus opercularis; assembly: GCA_030770545.1. Classification (NCBI taxonomy): domain Eukaryota; kingdom Metazoa; phylum Chordata; class Actinopteri; order Anabantiformes; family Osphronemidae; genus Macropodus; species Macropodus opercularis. The sequence continues at coordinate 8,661,789 of CM061105.1, forward strand.
TGAGGCTGTAGTTTCGCCCCGCTGCTACCTGAAAGCGTTTAGAGAGAGGGAAATGAGGTCATACGCAACCAGGCTCTGGTGAGGTCACACAACCAGAGGGTCCTCTGTCTTACACTCCCACACACGTTCTCCAAATCTTTCATGGCTGTGGGCTGCTCTTACATGTTGGCCATTACAGCACTTGTCACATCTTACATTGAAAACCTTGACCCCATTTGGAATCGCGTTACTAAACACACATGCGCGAGCTGTGTCTTCCCCGTGTCTCGCCCCCCACACACACAACGCAGGGGCAGACGGTAAGAGGCGAGAGGATGGATGACACATTTCCTGAGGAGAGGCAGCCAGTGTTATTTGTTATAATTCAACTCTAATTTCAATATTTTCAGACCTGCTCTGAGATTTATACGTGCCGCCTGAAGGAGCATCCATCTCGACCGAGCCCTGGCCGGCCCCAACTGTGCCGGTGTCGCATGATCGATGTTTTCCGCGGCCTCCCGACATCTTCGGGGGTCACATGGGCCTCTGTCAAGCTTGGTTAATTTTGCACTCTCAGCTCCACAACTATTAGCATATGAATATCCTCATAGCCATACATACTCTACAGCGATGCATGGGGATTTCAGAAAGTGGTCTTTTTCTAAACAGGGTGTCTGAAAAGACCGGAGGGGACGGCGAGAAGGAAGAAGTGGATGGGGGCTTGGCAGGATGTTTTCGCAGCTGTCATGGTGATGAATTAGGCTCTTATGATTAATCTGTATTTAAATGCAGCATTAGCATCTCCAGACAGTTAGACCCAGCCCAGTTTCAGTGGACCATGGCCTTCCAACAGCAAAACATGTTGATTATATCGAACACGACCAAAAGAAGCGAATCCACTCATTACCTCCATTACAGGGATGGTGGTTATTTAAATCTATACAAACTGTTGGCACTTTCTGCAGAAATGCAAAGCTATGAACACGTGCGCAGGCCAGTGAAGTTGGATGTACTTGAGCTTCATAGTCCCAGTGTACAGAGAGGCTGAATAGGCGGCTGAAAGCTTCCTCATCCATTGAATCTGCGAGGATACACTCTCCTCCCATCGCTATTGTGCGTCCGCACGCCAGCTTTTCAGGACCAAGTTAGCGCTAAAGTGAGAGCTGGGCTCCCACCCCTGCCATTTAGTTCCCACACGACCTTGCCGAGGTACAAAAGCGGCCACGCCAAACAGCTGGGGCCACAGATTTACGGGGGCCAAATCAAACTGCAATCCTCCAACAGCTGAGCTGAGCGGGGAAGAGAAATAAAAATCACAACGTGGGTATTATTGAGGCTTCAGCTGTCATTAGTGCTCATAATAAGAGCTTTCCCATATGCTTCTGTCCACAGATGTTATGATTGGGACATAACATGTTATGACTTCACATTCCCGAACAGTGTTACGGGTCAAGTGAGGGACAGTCTTAGTAGGTGTGCTACAGGGAACAAGATGCCAGAGAGCTGCGGTTACACATGCTGACAGAAATCAAACACGATCTGATGTTAACTTTGCGCAGCAGGCTGAAGTGACAGGGAGCGTAAGCTGACTCTGTCCTCCCACAGGTCAGCTGACTAAAACAACAAGTCTTCCCCTGCAGAGCGAGCAGGAAAAATCCCACAGAGAAGAACATATCGGGAACTTTAGCGTAATAACTGTTTCCGCGCTGAGATCTAGATTAGAAGATGAATAACACCCCTGTCTCTGCAGAACAGACATGAAGCAACGGCTGCGTTTTGTATCGTTGCTTGATTAAAACTATGAAACATGTAACACAGATCTTGTCGTATTGTAAACTGCGCAGTATAGAGGCTTTAATCCGATGCCACATTAACCCACAAAGCAATGCTTGTGGCTTTATTTGTGTCTTCTGACGGTTCCTCGTTGCCAAACACCTTGGGAACCGTTGGTTTTGAGGAGATCCAGAGTCACTGTGTAGCTTTGTTAAGCGTCTCAGGGGCGTGTTAGTGTTAAAGTAGTCGCTGCTGTTAACGGCACATATGAAACGAGGTGGTCAGACCCCACATTGGATCCATTTACTCCAAGATTTAATTCAAAGAGTCATTTAAAACAGGCTGATTGACGGGTCCGTGGAGATGGTCTTAGTTCCTCATGGCTAAGCCGGTAGGAAGGGGAGATAAGGACGCCGGGCCTGACTATGATTAATGGCTTGGTGTTCCTACACATCTCATGCAAACCAGCAGACGCTGTGTAAATTATGCTTAGAAATACGTCTGAAAGCACTTTGTACATTTCCGCTTGAGCCCCCTGTGTTTGACTGTGTATTCACAATATCAGAGCAGAGAGAGTGGAAATAATTTGACAAGGATTTGGCAGGTGGAGGTTTTTAAAGGACGGGAGTGGGGAAATAGGACGGGACACATTTTGATGGTGAAGCAACAGAGCCTGTATAATGTGTTTCAAAGAGGGGGAAAAAGATCTGATTTAAATTCACATATACTACCAGCGTCTCCTCACCTTGAATTTTCATTCACCCAATGTGGATGTTAGCATTTTTTGACCTTGCCTTTTATGCTGCATGCTAATTTATACAAATGCAAGCATTTCTGTCCCCTTTGTGCTCTATAGCTGTGGCTGGTTCACTTTGCCTGTGCGGGTGCGGGTCCTGCCGTGAAACACCCAACGCTGCCTCCTCCTCTGTCCCTCTGGGAATAAGGAGCATGTGAAAATGCAAGAAGGGTTGAAGGGGGGGCTCAAATTAAAGCTTTGCAGCAGTTCACTGCGCCTTTGCTTAAATTAAAGACGTTCATGCATTTTGAAAGGATGGAGCGGTTTAATGAAAATGTATACAGTGCAGTAATGCTCGGCCAATCAAGACTAGGAATTGGGCAGGGTAAGAAAAACGTAATACATTTTCGAGGATAAACAGAAAGAGTAAACATACAGAGTTGGGATGTGCGGCTCCTTTGTCTGAGCTAATTCCCCGCTGTGTAAATTTGCTGGCGTCTTTGTGTGTAATTGATTCTTGTAGAGGATGATAGGCTGTGTTTTTGTGATAAGAGGTTGTTCGAGGACACTTTTGTTTGCTGTTTCAAGCAAAAGCACAAAGGTAGAAGAATTAGCACAAAGACTGCGCCGAACGTCAAAATAATCAGACTGCGTTTTAGCCAGTAACACCGAATCCGATTGCTCTGTTAGTTTTCCTCAGCCCTGTAGTAAAGCACATTTGAAAATCCCTGTGGAATATGAATTAGCTGTGTTTCATCTGGAGGTTAACAGTATGAAGAGCTGCATGTGTTCGCCACTTGATGACTAAGTGCTCGTGCAATCAACCCCCTCAATCATATGGTGCACTTCCCGGCAAGCCCATTGAAAAACCAAACCTATAGAACAAGAACAGCCAGTGGGAGTCATCGAAGTCTTCAGCCGCATCTGTCTGAGACGTAAATATGGTGGAAGTGCAATCTCGTCGCTCTCCTCTGATACTGAGCAGGATTCCTCTCCGCAGGCTTTTCTTATGGAGATTTCAGAGCAACACAAAACAAAGACAAAGACAAACACATAACCACATCATGCAGGACCTGCTTTATTGAGGCTCTAGTATTTGCCCTAATAGGAGCAAATACCTGTGCAAACACCGAGTGGTGCCTTTCAGCCAGATAAAAGAAGGTGGCAGCTATGTTTTCCTGTGTTTGCTCTCACCAGCAGGTTACAATACAGTCTGACTTATAAAGCGCCTCTTGAACGCACCATTCACTGTAAAGCCTCTCACCTTTCATCTTTTTAGCTGTCTTTGTGTGTACAATTACTCATCTTCTTGTCTTCGCCCTGCTTTTATTGCTCCCTCTGTTCGTGCCCGTTGTTTCCCTCCCCCAGTCGCATTGATGTGATGTTCGACAGGGGTGTTTCCAGGAACCAGGCAACAAAAGGAAGAATAAAGCAGTTGAGGCGCAATCAAACAACGCGCACGTAATATAATGAACCCTGACCCCGATCGGAGCCGTTCACACAGCCGTCAGTACACAACGCGGCACAGTTTACACAAATCGGCATCTTCGCTTCTCCTGTCCGTCATCGCTTACCGGGCGTAGTGGTGTAATTACCAAGACAAAAAAGCTTGTGGTGCGTCTTCAAATCAACCTTTGTGCCTCCTAAATTGCTAAATGATAACATAACTAACACAAATTACAGCCTTCAAGCTTTCTTGTCACCAGAGACCATCACATTTGGTTTAGGGAACACAATGCTTACGTTTAGTGCGGTGCATCAGCTCAGAGGGTGGTTTCTAGATCTACAGCGGAGTTACTGACTTGCTTGCGGACTATTTGTTTTAACATAATGGAGACTGAAACAAACTGCTCTGATTATCCACGACAGCTGCAGATGTACACACACAGGATTTGTTGACATAATATATTTTTTTCTATTTCTTCTTCTTTAAAAAGTAATGGACAGAAACAAAAATTAACATTAGGAACTTCAGCAGTTTAACAGCACTAGAGACAGAGAAAGTGCTTTCGGGCTTTTGCCTACAGCAAGGTGACGGTTTATGAAACCTTGGACCACGCAGCAGCAGATGGTGACACGTCGGCAGTGGTTGGAGGCCACAGTGAAAAAAAGCACACAGCTGTGTAGGTACAGGAGACGGAGAGGAGAGCGTGGAGACGGATTCCCAATGACGGGATGTCAGACAGAGACGCAAACTGGACGGAATGAAGGCCACAAATGTGCAAGGAGTGACTCAAGAAAGAAATCTGAAGGCATAGCTCATTATGGCACGACCACGTTATTCCACTAAACTCAGAGGCGTCGTTTCTCACTGGTTGTCCACAGACCATCTGCTCTGAAATAAATCACACGTATGAGTGGCCACTTAGCGTGTTGCTGCGTGACGCAGGGCATTATGGGTACTGCAGGGAAACGCAGCGGCTGAGTTTTCACCTTGCGCCACTCTCAGTCATGAAGGCAAATATCTAAACACGCAGGCTTCAAAAATTGTAATTCAGCGTCAACAGACATGAAACTATAGCTGCTCACTGAAGAAGCATTTCACGCTGTTTGCTTGTGTAATTATTGAGATTGTCTCATTTCAGTGTGTGTGACATCCACAGCCTCCAGGCGTTGCTGCATGCTGAACGCTGGTAATGAGGACTGGCTTTTTGAATTTAGCTCACATAGAAATGAACCTCAGCTGTGTGCTGAAGCCAGAGCCCCCGTCCTGCAGGAGCTGTGGGCTTCCAGGGCTTCCAGGGCTCGAGTCAGGTGCTTCGCTCCCGCCACGACGCGGGTGACACGTCGTAAAAGCGGAGCATCGCTAACTGAGGGCTGATCTGTTTACAGATCCCTCCCAGCAGTGGTCACTCAAACTGGAGCTGCGTGGCCATGCGGACTTTCAATGAACCTTTCCACTGTGAAGTGTTTCACACTGAACATCTGGGTTTTGTTTAAAAATGCTTTGAGAATCACCGTTAGAATTTACTGCTTGTATGCTTCTGTGTACATTTCTGAGGCCGGGTGTTATCACAGCATTCTTAAAACCACACGCTGCATAAACTCCAGGACAACGCTGCACTTCATGGTGTGAACGTTCGCAGTCTGGTCGGACACTGGTGTGTAATTTCAATCAGCCGAACTTCCCCACATGTAAAGTGCGGCTCATTACCCCTCACCTCTGTGGACACACTGTTTTGTTCCCTTGATTGGAAGGCCTCAGCTCCAATTAATATCTTAGAAGGCTGACATTTCAAAACGAGGCTCCATCCTCTCCTGTTTGGAGCACGTCGCCTCGTTTAATGAAGGCGTTTCTGGCGTGCGACACCAGAGGTGGTTTTCCTTTGATCTCCTGAGTGTGCGCTGATTGTGTTCCCGTTAGAAGATATCTTCACCTGGCATTTTTAAAAGTGTGTCTTTTGGCTTTTGTCGGGTTGTTCATTAGTTTCGCTATGCTGACTTAATGACCATGCACCGAGTGACACTGTGCTGCTTCACTATAGGATACAACCAGTTAGCACAAAAAGCAGGATGATGCTCCATACACTGCGCAGAGCTGCATCTCCTGACCTGCCGCTTCACCTCCTCTTGGCTGCGCGTCTTTAGAGATGTCATGCCTATCACGCGTGGCGCAACTTCCCGTCTCCCTCTTTCTTGGCCTACAGGTTGTTTAGCATTTCGGACAGGGCTCTTGTGTTGCTTCGCAGTCGGGCACAAGGGCGCTTAGGGATGTCATCTTCTCAAAGCTAATTGCTGTGCCCTTCTCTTAACGAAACAAGCTCAGGAAATAAATAACTAATGTGCCCCTTGGTACGCTCATTAGCTAACTGCAAATTTGCTGCTCCACGACTTTTTCCTTACTCCACACTCCTGACCAAACGACCCCCCCCCCCCCCCCCCCCCACACACACACACACACACACCCACACATACACACAGACTAGTCTACTTCATTCAACTTCTTCTTTTTTACTTTCTGTCTGACATCAGTGTGATGAGGAAGTCAAAGATGCATTTACTTTAAAGACTAAGGGCTTCAGAACAAACGGAAGGAAATCAGAGATACTGTTATCAATTCTGGCATAAAAGTCACGGACGTTACCTGTGATGTGACTTCATCATGTGTTAATAGTTATCGCCACAAAACTAGCTTTCAAATGTTATTATTATATTATGTTTTATATTGTCATTGTTTAAGCCCTTTATCTTAACCCCGACAGCTACTTTCACTACTTTAAACTGAAAATGCCTCCTGTCCTTAACTCCTTCATAGACTCACACAAGGTTAATTGGGTCATATTATGCTTTTTGTGTTGTAGTTTTCACAACATATCTTTGTGCGGTTGGTTGTTCGTGTTACTTATAGATGAATCCCTTCAAGTGTATCTGTGATTCATCCCGAGTTCTTAAGGGATCAATCAACAGCATCTGAAACACTCAACACCCACCTTTTCAGCTTTGGATGGGGGATTGTTATGCTCCCTGCTTCTCTATGATGGCTGCAATTTCACTGCACCTTCAAGTGCAGCTGTTCAGAACGAATCTAAACACTTTTGCCTTCTGATGCGATTCTGCAGACCTAGTTTGTCTCAAGCATGCTTTCATCTTGAGAAGAGCATCAGTGGAAGAGCATAAACCGTGGTTCATGAGCTGAGCACGAAAGCCGGTTCTTAGTCAAGCTCCATTTCATTGTTTTCTCGAGTGCCTTGCGTGGTCTTCCTCAACACGCCGGGATCGTTCCGTTGTTATGGAGACAGTGGCGGGTGGTCAGAAATAAGTGGGTGTCTGTGTTTGGGGATGGTCTTCACATCACGCAGAAGAAGCTCTTTTGATGATGAAGTTGTTCTCGCCTATTTACAATGCGTGTACGGCAGTAATGCGCGTTATTATACACCAGCAAAGGCTCACGGGGGGGAAATCCAGTCCAGTGGTGAGGATGTGTTTGCAGTTGATTAAAGAGAAATCCAACAGGAAATCTAAACTCCTTCTAGACTCTAGATGCAACTCTATTAATGTGACTTGAAGCACTGAGCGACTAATGGGATTTATCTCCTCCGTGTGTAAATGTAACAATGTTGCTCTGCAGATACGTAAATGGTCCAGACACTTATTTTATAATCAGGATTAGGAAAAGTCTTCAGGCTTTTCTTGCTAAATTTACCTTCTAAAGATGTGTCAGTTCCCTCTCTGAAATATTAATTGCCTGATAAATTATTGCTGCTGGCAGGGAAGTGTGTTCTGCTGTGGATCTACTGTAGGTAACTCAGCTCTGTCTCCTGGTATAGAAATTCTTAAAGCATTTGCATATGAAAGGACTAGTTCTGTAATGGTACTGGTCATTTCTGAAGTAAGCAGGTGATATCTGTTCTAGCAGGGGTATATTGCTGGGTGGACGATTCTCAGTAATGGAAACCTTTAGGGTGTAAGCCGTGTACTTACTGAAGCCGCTTTAAGGGATATGAAATGGCTGATAGTCAGTGGCCTATGGGACATATTACAGTAAGATGTCTGCAGGAGATGAGCGTCTCATTCTTTGTTGTTAAAGAAACTGAAATAAAGAAGTAAAACAGTCCTGATATTGGACAAATATCTTTCACATCTCTCCTCCATCTATAACTGGATTTTGTACCCGTGGGAGAAGTTCAAAAGATTGATTTTGAAACTCCTGAACCTTTGAAAGTGAAGTGAGCTTAATTTAAAGGCTGAGGGATGTGTGGAAACTCATCTTAAAATGAATATTTGTCTAAGCTCACAAATAATCAATGGATGTATGACAAATCCTTGGTAGAAAGTGAGTTTCCAGGCATTTTCCATGATGAAAATGTAAGACTTTACTGCAGTTACTACACCAGCTGCTTTTATTGACATTTTACTCCAAAGGCAAGCTGTCCTTAGCTAAGCTAAGTATTAGGTTTCAGCTCTCACTTAGTGAGAATACATTAAATACTACAATGTCACCTTTTCCGTGGTTATCTCTAACCTCCTTTATGGATCTGTGGTGCTGTAAAACACGTCAGCTGCATTCCGGTACGACTCTGGTAACTTTAGCTAATGAAAATGTCACCCTGTGTGTCTTCACAAGGGCTAAAGGGAGATAAGACAGAATTACGAAGCGCGCTGGTCCCATTGGAGCCTGTGTACAAGCACAAAGACGCTCTGTAAATATGTCCCTGCACGTCAAGGCAGGAGAGCACACGGCTACAGAAACACACACTGTAGCTCTCAGGTGGGTTGACATTTGGTTAATCAATGACTGGCAGAGAGACATGAATACCCATTAGTCCACCATGTCCGACTTTTAAAACATATTACCTCAGCTTAAAAGAGAAAATGTCTACAGAATTAATTATGTTGTTTGGATCTTGTCACTAAATCCTGAACAATGTCCTTTTTGGCCGTCCAGCGTGGAGCCTGCTTCCAAAAGCGCGGCCGTGAGCAATGGTGCTCGCGCTGCAGCTACGGATGTTAATTGCTGCACATGCTGGAACCTGGCGGTGATGCTCTGCCAGCAACCAATAGAAAGCCTGTGTGATCTTAGTTTAGATTAAACGTGCGCAGGGTGAGGCTGAACAGCTATTCCTTAACTAAATGGCTTTGGCTCAGGTAATGGTAGCGATCCGGAGCATCTCCCAAATTAATTTAGATTTCTGAGCTCAGCTCAAACCTAATCAGGTTTCTCCGGAGTGCCATGCTTTGCTTTTATAGATTTCCCATACAGGGCACACGTATACTGTATACTAGCTATAACCCAGAGGTAGGATTGCGACGTTTGTGAGGACCTACGGGACATTAGCTGCTTTCATTCTTCATACACGCAGCTCCAAATGTAATCAAACGCTGTAAGAGCAATGTCGGGTTATGACGGGAGTTTGGCATTGGGCCCAAACAGTCAATTCACATTGTATCAATCCACGGCGAACGTGAGCAATGCATTTATTGCACCAAATGCATCAGAATACAGGAATGTAATCAAAATCAGAGATGTGCTGAAGTCAGCAGGACACACTCCCAAAAAGCCTCTGATGGGCGTGGGTTCAATTTGAACCGGCGTGTTCTCCCGGCATGAAAAGCCTCGGCTGGCGGTTCAATTATAGGACGAGCTTTTCAGTTTCCTTACATCATCATCCTCATTTACTGTATATAATGTGCAGTTTGATGCCTCTAGAACCACCTGCTATTCATGGATTTTGTATTTGGTCATGGACGGAACATGATGATGGCAAGCATGTCGAGCTACTGTACAGCTTGAGGACAGTCACACAAGGCAGTAGTGCTCCAGTCTATTAGTATACAACTCAAAGGAAGCACTGCTTAATTACAGCTTGAAGGCGGCGGCACATGCTGAATAACTTGTATTCCTAGCTACAGCACATCCAGTAAAACAAATGACAGTTTTTGTCTTGGTGTCAGGAACTGGAATGTGTCTTTTTGAGCGTAAAGACACTATACCTCTTATGAATTCTAACAAAGCTTCCTCATGGGTAGATATCACTCACATACAAAATGTGTGAGACCTCAGAAACCCCCCCATGCATTTTAATAATCCAAACTTGGAGTTTTCCCCTATTGGTCTCTGTGTGATGTACAATGCCTGAGCCTCATTTACAGTCAAGGCTGCAAAGATCATTCCGCGCATTCAGATGTGTTTTTACTGCCAGGCTCAGTGAAAACGAACAGTGGATTGAATTGTCGGGCTGGAGCCATAGTAAGAGGAGCTACTCTGCAGTGAAAAACTGGGTTGCAGCCTAATGTCTCCCGTTGGAATAGCTTCTCTGTCTGGGATGACGGCAGCTGTCTGGTTCCTGTATCTAAAGGCATCAATGACAACATCCCTGCTTTATCTGTCCCTGGGTTTGGAAGTTTGACACAAAACTCTAGAGGAATCAGTTCTCCAAAAATAAATGCTTTTTTAATTCCTCTATTAAATCATGCTCAATATTTTCAAATACAACTTTAAAGACTTTGCTTAATGGCCATGTTGTAGCAGAACTGAATCCTTGGAAGCATTGAAGTAAAAAAAACAAAGCAGAGGAAAGTTAAGATCCCAAGGAACCAAGTTCTGTCCAGCAGATGAAGAGCAACATGTTTAATGCCACGACCTTGGCTCTGAGTCTGCTTTTGAGAACCTGCGAGGACAACGGCAACCTGTGGCCGCCCTGATATTTATGCACATAATCACACACCCAAGCCACCAGAGCTAGCTGTCAAAATCGGGAGCCAATCTGCAAGAGTGATTAGTTATGCCTGGCTGAGTTCGCTGAACTTTCTCCATCTGCACGTCTAGTAATGTATGGAACGCGCAGTGTTGGTAACAAGGCTGGAGACTGACAAGGTTAAGCTGAGGCAGATGCAAAATAAACAGTTTGGAATGGACAGAGGTCACTAAGGTCTGACATTCTGAAAGGTTCTGTATTTTTTTCACCTCTGTTTTTTATGACAAAATATGCAAAGGTGAAAAAAAAAAGCCACACATATTCTGGATAACTGCAGCTTTGTTTCATTTCACACCCTGTCTGCCATGTACTGTACAGCTCAGACTTCACCACAGGATCATCGGTTTTGTAAAGGGATTATTTGCATTCTTTAAATTGTAAAATCTATTTATAGCTTATGCTCGTTTATAATTTGCTCAGCGGTTGAACCTTCATCTGTAGAAGCAGAAGTTCTGGCGCTGCATTATATGCATTATGCAACGTGACCTCCTCTCTAAGTCTCTATTAGCTGCGTTTTTTAAATATTTTGTAAGCGGGACATTCCTCATCTGGTGCATGTGCAACCACCGTAATCGTCAGAGAGGCCAACGTACAGTTTCACAGCTCCGATTTCCATTGCTCTCAGTTGGAGTAGCAGCGGCGTGAGGGAACTACCGTCTCCCTGGGTGTCAGTCAGAGAGCAGTCTATAAGAAATGACACATGAGCCGGACACATACTGTGCCTGCTTTGTGGAATAAAGGCACATGTCTAAAACCCCTTGCACCGTAATGTGATTTGCCTTACAGTACAACAGCACATAGAGAATTATATTAGGATGGTGCAGCCTAGGGACGTGCACTTCTTAGACCCCAGACCCCAGGGAGCCCATGTCAGCTGTCAGTCAAAGGAGCCGAGGCAAAGACAGTGTGTCTGTCCAAGGCTGCTATTTCAATCATTCATGAGACAGGATTCTTTCTCAAAAGCTGCCACATCCCACTGCTCTGATTGCAGTCGTAACTTATCAGGAGGCAAATCAGTACATGCGAAGGGCTTGATGTTTGATAAGCGCTCGTATTGTTCTCAGTAATAAGCATATACTTTAAGCATAACGCTCTCAAATCCAAGCATGTTCTTGCCATAATGCACAAATATGTATTTATCCCTTTGGTGAAATGTTTTATTTATTATTTGTGTTTATTTCTGTTTCAAAGTGTATGTAAATACAATGTTGGTGTCTTTCATCTGGCAGCAGTCTACTCTATTTCCAGCCAGCTCATCGTTACTGCAGCAGAGAAAGTCCTTGAACTGATGAAACTAATTGGGTTAAAGCAAAATGAACGTGTGCTTTCTCTTGCTGAGTTAACAAAACTGACTTGCAGCGCTGGAAATGTCAATAATTAAACACTGGCATGGCAAAACCTTCTTGGTTCACAGCTTGCATCTTCGCTCTATTTGATCTTCAAGGCCAGCGCAGTCTGGCATTGTCGGTCTTTAATGTGGGTTCAGGGTGGATTCCCGAGACTGAATCTCACCCTCTAAAGTCTTCCCGTCTTTACCAGCTTACTGGGGTTGGGCCTGGCAGGAGACTGAGCTCTGCCTTTTGCGTCAAGCCTCTGAAGGTGCCCCCGCACTGAACGTATTTCTCCTGCTGTTCAGAGACACCTCCAGACTTCACATAAACACACACACACTCGCAAAGACGTGGACAAAAAGTCAGGTTGTTCTTGTGTACATGCATCAGTGCTCTCGGACACACACACACACACAGTCCCAGTTAATGCTTCCGCACCCAAACATCTTCTCTCCTAGGAAACAACAGCTCGTACTGTGATTTTCATACAGTCTTCCTAAGCGTTAATGTCATGGCTATAGTGATTTAAATCATTTCTTTGAACTCTGTCTTCTTGCTGAAGCAGAATGATTCTTTAACGTAGATTATTAATAAAATAAAACCATGAGAATTAGTTGCTAAGGTTTCATTTCTGAAATTACCACAGGCTTTAAACTGATTGACCCATTCATATAATTAATTCAGCAGTGCTGGAATAACCGAAACGTCTTAAATTATTAAACTAAAAACCTCCTGACATAATTTGGTGATCATGACCTCCGTTCCAACATATTTGTGTTTGTCTGACAGCATCTATTGGATCCAATTTTATATTTATTTACACAGTTAGGAATGAGCCGTTTCTAAACAGCTGCAGCTTCCTCCAGTTCAGGTCATTGCACTTTATCTGGCTGTGTATCAAACCCTCAGCACAGAGGAACCGCCCACTTTCCACTAAGGATGGGGCCAGTCACGCCGATGATGCAAATATTGAGTTGACGATAACCTGAGGCATGTTTGCAGGAGTAAAGCAGAGCTATTCATGCGCTTCGGTTGCTTTCAAGGGACCCAACTCCCTGCACAACACCGTTTGTTTGACTAACACCGAACGTCGATGCACTGCTTTTGTGTTTGATACATTTTTATTCTCGTTTAAAAATAGCCTTTGTTAGCGTATGTCAGCGGGTTCCTGGCTGAGGGCCAGTGCTTTGGCTGGAGAAATGTCAGATCAGAATTAAGCACCGGCTCCAAAACATTTATTTACGGGAAATCACTGCGCAGGGAGATGGGAGGATGATGGACCTACAACATGAGACCTGACAACAAGGCAGAGTTCTGCTGGAGGTGGGCTAAAGGCAAGAACAGCACTTTGGTTGGGGTTGGACGAAGATCTTGTGTCGTGTTACGTTGTGTGTGAAGTAACTGTCACATTTGCTTCTATTAACCCAGCCCATTGACCCTAACCCAGCGCTTTGAGTGTGGAGCCTAACTGAATGTTAATAAAGCTGGAGGCCCACAACTCATGTAACAGTTCAGTTGAAATCAGAACTAGATGCTGTAGATCTGATCTTTTGGCAGACAAATATGTTTCCTCTGCACCTTTCATTCATACGTTAAGCATCAATATTCTTACATTAACGGTGAACAGATGCTCATTATATTTACAGAAAGCATAAATGGGTTGTAATTACACTCTCAGCAGAAATGTATTTGTGATTGAGTTGCATACTGGCAGGCTGGTTTCTACATATGCAGCCTAGAGACATTGATGATACAATCTGCGGACTCCTCATCTAAGCATGAGGTCAGGAACCTGCACAGACTTGTCAAACAAACTAAAGTAACAGATGTTAGTCAATTTGCCACCAAATGAATAAAAAAACCCATCTTCATATATGCAGCAGGTTTGCATATGTTGAGTTATTGTAATTTCTATTTAAAATACAAATGCACACATAAATTGAACAAAGTGCAGGTGGATGTGTGCACCTCAGCACGACTCTGATGAGTTTGGAAAGGAATCCATCCAGCTGCTCCTCCCCGGCCTAATGAAACCATATAGAGGGTGACAAGCAGGGTGGGAACGTGGCCTTCGCGGCTTGTTGTGCGTGCGTGAGATCGCGTGCAGCCGTAAAGTGTAACTGCTCGCAGAAGGACAAGGCGCTTGGTGAATGAGCAGAAGTTCAGATGGGAATGAACAGCACCCCACCGACAGGGTGGTCAGCAGACTCTTAGCTGATCGATAGTTGTGCCGTGTCAGACCCAGCCAGATGTCTCACATGTAGATAACGCCTTTATGCCTTTAAACGGTGGCTCATTTCTGTGAGGGGGGGGCGATGATGGTGGGATTCGGCTGAGGGATATGCTCCGTGTCTTTTCTCTGTTTTCCTGGTTTGCCTTTTTGAGGCTGCTAATCCCTTGGCAAACTCTGATGAGACTGCAACTCCCTGGGAGAGCTAACAGCACATCAATAATACATCCAGTCCAGCTGCATCCACTAAATTCTCCACACACGTGCACTGTATCGCTCCCGAACACACATACGTACCCTCACCCACCAACCGTGGCCTGACTCCTCGCTGTCGCTGCTATAAAAGCCTTGCATTATTTATTCGTGCAAAAGTATGAGCTGAGATCCAGAAAAGAGGCGACACCTGAGGCGTTTCCTAAAGGCTGCTGTATCATTCAGCGGCAGACTCATTGCTTAGTCTGAAAGGAGGAAGGCAAGTGTTGTTTAGGCGTCTCCGCTAATAAGTCCCTCTGTGTTCACACTAAGGCTGCGTGCTCATTCTGGTGGCACCGGCAAAGCCGTACCTGCAGTGATAACACCCTGCTGCAACATGACGTCAACGGTTTATTTCCCCCAGTTTTCCGTCAGTTGATGCTCGACAGAGTATTGATTGTTTTGGTGAGTGTTTCAGGGAGGTGGAGACGACGTGGCAAAACATCGCCGTGTCCACAGCGCTGTGACAGCTGTATAATTACAGTGAGGAGTACAGGCAAAAGTTGTGTTCTGTGGCTTTAGGTCTTAACAGGGGCTCTCTCTGCGCGCACACTGTTGTGTTTTGGGGTTTCAACGTGTCCTTTGCTCGGCGAGAATGTGCATTAGTGGCTGGTATGTGACAGGGAGCAGCACTTTGAATACAGAATTGACTGTTTTGTATTCCGCTCTGCAGGGAGGTCAAAAATTAAAAACACACTTTCAGAAGAGCAGTGGCAACCGTCCAAGCTAACAGTTTAATTAATTTCTGTGCATACGGTGAGTGTTTCCTTTGTCTCCTTCTGAAGGTTTAGAATCTTTGGAGACTTTAGTCAAGGCCAAAGTGGAAATGGCTCATTTTACTCACATACATAAATGAAACCTAATCCTGCCAGTCCCCATCTGGTCTGCTCCTCCGTCCGTGGCCCAGACCAAGGTTGAAAAAGGACATTACTTGAAGAAATGTAGAAAAAACAAGGAAGTTGCACAGGATGTACGGAAAATAGTCCGTTTGTTGTGAGCTTATTTGCAGATAAATTTCAAAACACCCCAAAGCAACAATAAAATGAAGCATTAAAATAGCAGAAGAAAACACAATGTTCTTTCACTTATACTGAATAATAATGGATGGAAAGAATGATGTTTATCTTAAAAACACAATTATAGAGTTTATCTTAATAACATAGCACTGTTGAAGAATGGACAATTAATCTTCTGCCAATAATCAGCGTAAACAAGAGGACTGCTAGATGATTTAAATAGCCAATAAAAATGTAAAGCAACAAACACAAGAGTCTAAACAAGTTAATTCAACTCCAAATATTAAATCACTGCTAATCATAGGAACGTTTTTAAATCTACCTGCCCAGTCACAGGTAGGAAGAGAAGTTGTTGTACAAGGTCGTAGTTCATTCAGTGTCGTGAACAAAGTGGTGACAAAAGGTTGAACCGCACAATGAATGTACGTGCGCATGCAGCGAGCTATAAAAGTACCGTTACTCCACAACCACAAGCATTTCTTTTGTGCCGTCTCCCGTCCTTGTGCTTCCACCGTGTGCTCGCCTGTTCGGCGGTCCGCTGCTTATCAACACCTCCGTCTGGCTCGCTCTGTGCTTTGTCTCTCCACTCAACCTTTATTTTCTCCAGATAACACGTGAAAACAGATTGCTTTTTGGTTCCGGCCTAATTGGGATGACATGGCTCATCAACACTAAAACAAACCATGTGTCTTTGGTCTGAGTGGGAAAAGGAAGAAGAGAGAAAGTCTTTGCTAATTCTGCAGACAGCCAGCTCTTTTTAGTTTCTCTATTAAAAAATGAACTAAAAGCCCCTCGTGCTGGAAAAATATGCCTCGTTTAAGCCAAACATATGCTCATTTCTGACACACAACCGTCTTTGTGTCTTGAGTCCAGCTCACTGTTTCCGTCAGCCCATTTTCTGTACCACTTATTTCGTTCAGGGTCACACAGAGAGGGAGGCTTTTCCAGCTATTCGAATTAACAGCTGATAAGCTCTGCATTTGGTGCCGCTCTTACAGAAGCTGTACACAAGTAAACACATCCAGAAGCAACTGTGCAACTCCCTGAACCTTCAATGATATAACAACGTTTTTTTCAAAATATGATTATAACCACAGATTTTCTCAAAGATTTTGTAGTTTCTGTGGAGATTCATCCACCATATAAAAACTGAGGGTACGTGAAAACCACTGTGGCTCAGAGCTGTAATTATGATATTACAACATTACACTGGCTGTGATGCTGTATGTACTACAGATAAAACTCTAGCAGGACTCCCTTTATGAAGAAGAAAACATTACTGCGTGAGATGTGTTGCCTTGAGGGATACCAACGATAAAACACGGATGTGTGGTAGCTCAGATAGAGGATCATTAGATGCATATGACTCCAAGGTATGGCACACACTCAGTAATCAATATCTGCCCTATTGCTTTGACAGACAGACGGAGGAAGCCAGGAAGCAAAGAAAGACAAATGCAAAGGTAGAAACAGAGCTGCAGACAAAAGGAAAGCGTCCTGTGGGACCGGTTCAGGGAGACAACTCAGCTTTTTTCCAACTTTACTTCAAACAGGACTCCTAAACACGCTCACAGAGCAGCAGCAAAGGTTATTCAAAACCCAGTGGTTTTAGTGTACGGCCTAAAGGTTAGATTGTAAAGATTTTTGTTTTTCCTGTGGTGCGAGAAAAGTAAAGGCACCGCAGTGAGAGCGGGCGAAATTTGAGGAATTCATTCGTTCATCGTCATCTTCAGGGTCATTATGAGAAAAATAATGTGCCTTGGAAGTAACCAGCTGACTGACAACTTCTGCACAGGAAACGATGCCAAGGTGGTGAGAACGTATGGAGTGTTACATAGAATGAGCAAGTGAAGGCAGGAAAGGTTTTAATTTTCTCTGACTGATACACGACTGATACAATAACTTTATCTATGGTTTGTTGGCAAATGCTAAATGTTATAGAGGGAGTCACAGCTTATTCAGCAGCTAAGTGACTAGCAGTGGAGAGTTACTGACGCGCCACTGCAGGACAGAGGAGAGGCTCCGCTGTTCTGTGCACGCTGCTGTCTCCTGCCCTACTTCAAAGCCTGCTTTGAAGTCCCTAGGTGGAGATCTCTCCGTTCTCAGGGAGATATCTATCCTCTCCTCGCTCGCTTTTGTTAACTAATGCACCACCAATGAAAACGGGGTTGAGGCTGAGAGAATGCCAAGGGAAGATCAAAGCATGCGGGGCAGAGGAGCCACGCAGTTAACTGCTTTGCCATTCATCGACTGAATGGATAATAGCAGCGGTGCTCTCTCATTCTGCCCGCACCTACGGTAAGAATGAGAAAGCACCACCTGGAATTAAAGCGCATTCAAAGCTGTCATACGCGACAGGATACGTCGCGACGCAAACACACAAGGAGGGTTTTCTGAGATTGACTCTTCATCAAGTGCCCGGAAACCACCAGGTGATGCGGCAGTCACAGGTCACATGACGCTCTCGCATCTGAGCGAGATACTTTGGGCTTGTCCGCTTCTTCCTTCGGGTGTGATCTATAAGGAAGATGCTATTAGTACTAACTAACAGATCAAACAGTGAAGAGTTCTGATCTGGGCTCTGTCTGGCTTTTTGAAGTTGAGCCTACTTTCATTTCATTAATGCTTCATTCAAGGACTTCTTCACATTATGTTAAAAGATGTAAAAATCTCATATATTTTCCAAGATACATGCAAACGTTTTAAAGCTGAGAATCGGTTCTCCAGTCAGGCCCATCATTGGTTTTCTAACGTATTAAGTAGAACGTGTTACAGAAATACTTACAGTATTACAGACGGACCATGTTTGTCAGAGTCAGCGGTGGCTTTAGACACAGTTCACCCATTACTTTAGCCTCAGGCTGGAGACAGCCCCAGACAGGACAACAGGATGATTGGCAAGTGTAGGAGGGTGAACCTGTCCAAGCGAGAAGGAGGAGGAGGAGGAGGAGGAGGAGGAGGAGGAGGAGGAGGGCAGGACTACAGTTGTGTCTGCTGCAGGCTCACAGTGAATAGCTATGGAAGCTGCTTCCATGTGGAAGACGCAGCTGCCGCTGCTTCGGTTGATCTTAATGTGGAGGCGCGTTACAGGTGTCACCGCCTCCCTTTTATTTTTTCTGACAGAGCTGACGTTGAGTAATGTGGCTGCTCCTTTGTTTAACCCTTTTAGATGAGAAATTACATTCAACTAATAAACTTCAATATCAGAGAGATGCTAATAAGTTAGCAATTTACCACCGCGCACCGGGTTTATGAAAGTGTCCCTGCGCTGAGCGCACACACTCATGTGAGTGAAGCAAATAAAGTTCAGTTTATGCAACAAATAAATGAATAGTGCCAAGCCAGGATGGATCCACCCTACATGAGTTCCCGAAGCATCAAAAGAAAATATTGCTCAATTTAAATTTAATGACTGCTTCCGCTCAACCCGGCGCTGGCAACTGGGCACGGAGCCCGTGCTCTAATAACAATAATGCACTGCTTTATGAAACGCCCTTCACACAAACGTGTACGTGTGCGTGACTAGCTGAGCGCAGCACATTAATGACTTGGGACCTAACTAAGAGGTTGAGTGCCTGTGAAATGTTGGAACAAAATTAAGCTTAAAGCACCGTTTTAATCTTGTTTTGGAGCGAGATGGATACACGTGTGGAGATGAGTATTGCAGCGCTGGTGTTGGCAGCTTTATTATGTTATTACCACATATTATAACATGAAACATGTGGTCATACCTGCAGGTTTAGATATGACTTCAACTTCAGCTTCTTTGCGTCCATCAACTAAATCTTACATGTGAGCTTTGTAGCCAAAGAGTGATTTAGTGTAATTTGCAGCATTACCAGTATCAATCATTCACAGCATAATGATTCATACTCTCCGTCTATGTTTCGCCTGCCGCACACTGGAAACGTATTTTACACAGCACAGGAGAGGCAACAAGAAACAAAGCCAGCCACTTGAATGACATATCAAATCACTCCAAAAGCGTGAGCTCACATAAGTAGTCTTTTAAAGGTAGAGGTCTTTCTCTCCATCCTTTATTCAGCCCTTAAGTGTATGATAATGACAAGCAATCAAGGATAGACACTTGTTTTGTGAGGAGCGGAGACAGGCCAAGAAATGGGCAGTATATACCTAAATACAACAGAAAAGTTGTAACAATTTAAGGTCTTTATGCGAGAGGAATGCAAATTATATTATGCTGAGCAGCAGGTGAGTAGCTGTCTAGCATTTTATGTGGCTTTAGTGCACTTACATACTAATCCGACTGTAGTAGCTTCTCTGGCCACAGGGGGCGCTAATGTATAATTTAACTGTGTGATGAGAAAAAAACAACATCTCTGTTGCTACACTACATATATGTAAGTGTGTGGACGCGATGATAAAAACAGACGATGAGACAAACCAGCATGAAAGTACTAAGAGGAGAGTAAATATTGATGTCATTGTACAGTAGAACTGGACTCGTGTGAGAGGTGAACCAGTAGGTTTTACACACCCACCTCCTCCGTGAATCCAACTCCCCTCAGATTTCTCATGTTTTTCTTTTTCTGCTGCACCCATGTCACCAGTCTTCTTCAGTTTCTGTATGTGATGTCACTGCCCGCGTTCTTCCCTGGCTCCTCTCTTTATCTGGGCCGCGCGATTCACGGTTTGCCTCTGAGAATGAACATAGACGAGATGATGTGGAGGATGTGATTTTGTGGAGACGGAAGGCTGTTGAGAGCTGAGATCTGCAGGGCCCGCTGCCAACAGACTAATCTCGCTCTCAGCTCGCACAGCGCCTGGCAAACTACTCGCCATACATCCGTACATACAGCAGACATGTGTGCGTGCTGGGCCTGGCTTGACACTGGTCGCTGCATTTCTGTTGGTGATTTTCTGATGGATAGAGGCAGAGCAGTGAAGGCAGAAAACTAATCCGGCATAGCAAAGCAGCGGAGGCACAGGAAACAAATTGTATTAGCTCAACATCACGGCAGACCCTCAGCATCGTTTAACGCTCCGCAGAACATCCAGACCACAGCAGCCTCTGCACTTCTGCCAATTACTCAAATATCCACAAGTGTAAATGAGGTCTTATATTGTGCAGCAGCATGTGAATATGTATTTGGGTTGAACTTTAGTGGTCAGGACCTAGACATGCAAATGAGGACGACAAGCCACATGCGTAGCATCGATCAAAACCATTAGGTTAGTCCTCAGGCGCGATGCTTCCTGTTTTAGGGGCGAGTTCGTTCTCTTCAGGTGCTGAAATGCAAACGTTTCATGAATCTTTTACTTCCTGACAATCATTTGTTGACACGCGGAATCACGTGGTTGTAACCAAATTCAAAGGTTTAAGAGCATATCCATCAGAATATAGTTTGGCCATTTGCCTCACAGCAGTAGGGAATCAAATAAAGCTCTGCAAGAGCTTAGAATTAGTTAAAGCCTTCAAGCTCAGCATGGGGTGAGCTCACAAATACAGCTTTTCTTTCTTTTGTGTTGTTTTTTGTTTAGTCTTATTAGGAGCCTGAATTTAAACCTGTTGAAAGTAACCAGTAACTAATTCTGTTAAATAAATTTAGGGGAGTAACAGCACTTAGTTACTGTACTTGGCACCTCTGCTAGTACGGAGAGCTCACGTCTTATTGCTCTTTCGTTGCTAACTTTGGCCGTTACAGCAGACGCCATTTGCTATTTTAGTCACGAACTACAAAGTGTACGCTCTCAGGTGTCATTAGGTTTTTTCACTCAGTTCAAAATTGCAATGAGTCATACAGCTGCTTAACATGCAAGAGTTTAGGCTATTTATTGTCGACTTGTGGGTCTCTGCCACTGAAGAATAGATGTGCATATAGCATTGTTTAAGGAAGAAGGGATTTACATATAAATTGGGAAGTGAAGGTAAATGAGGAGGGTAAAAAGCCGGCGAGGAGGGAGGCACTGACAATGCAAGGTTGTGGCGTAGGAGCAAGAATGACGTTTGTGATCTAAATGCATGTTCGCAGACACCACCGCTCTCTGTACTACACAAACCAACCTCGGCCAGCAAAAACAGTCCAGGCCCAAGAGCAGAGTCACTTCCAGTCAGAGGCAGAACGTCGGAGACGGAATCTGGCCAGCAACAGACAGACGAGCAATTAAAACGCAGACCGGGGAGCGCGTGCAGTGGCAGCAACAAACAACCTGGCAGCTGAGTGAGACACGAAGGGCAGATTAAAAAGGCTGGGAAGCAGTTAGGAAGTGATCTGTGTGGAATCCACCCATCACCAACAGTATAACGTGACAAAGCCTGGCAACCTATTGTTTACGTTGTCTAGATCGCGTGGCCTTATAAATCCCAGTGCAGCGGCTTTTCTGTGTTTATTCTCCAGTTTCATTGCAGCTGTCAGTTCACCTTTACTGTTTTCACTGAACCGTCTCACAGCGGCCGATTTCAGTCCAGATCTGATAGCGGGATGTTTTGGGCCCAGACCTTCTACATTCATGCCGTTTGACAGCCAAACAAATAAAAGGTGTCTCCTTATTAGCAGCATATTAACAGAAAATTGATCTTGCCTGAAATAAAAGGTCAGTTTAAATGGCTAGTGAGCTGTTAGCTTGCCTATTTATTTATCTACAATCTAACAAATTACTGCTTCAGCGCATCGCAGAGGGCAGAACAGATAGAAGAGCAGGGGAGCTACTTCCAAAAATGTCATTCTATAATGTCAAACCATGGATTATATGTCAGAGTCGCATATAAATAACTTCACTTCCTGGGTTTGTTTTGATATTATCTGATAAATTGATCTCCTTGGATGTGAAGCTCGGACTGTTTTTGTTGCTTCTCACTCACAATCACCGTCTCCCAGTGGGAAGTTGACGCTTATGCAGCAGGAGGTGTGAGAGTTGGCACACTTTTATCATCATCATTATCCCTACATTAGTTGGAGTTAATGATATACTCGAGCATGGGAGCGATTAGAAAGGCAGCTCGGAGGCCAACATACCATGACCGAATGTCAATACTGCAAATATTTCGTTGTTTTCTTACAGCAGTTTGGCAGCAGTGAAGGTAATAGCGTCACACAGTCCTGAGGCGTTGAAATGTAAGGATCTTATTTTAAAAGCATGATGCAAAACAAGAATCCGTGTTCGCTTTAGTCCTGAATGCCTTCATGCTCTGCACCCAGCTGCTGTCTCTTTACGGTAAGCCACACAGTGATATGCTGTAATGACTATAGCAGGGGGGATGGAGAGACTGCAAAGAGAGAGAGAGTTGTGTACGGGACTGTTTTGCATGCTTTCACCTTTGATTTACCTATAATTACCATTGGATTTACCTTCAATGACTTAGCCGCTAAGCCAATCTCTTAAATTGGATTTCTGCATAAAGTAGCTTTCCCTGCAGATTGGTGTCCCTCACAGCTGCCTTATTATAATTTTATTCCCCTCCTCAGCCACCGCCAGTGCCACGGCTGCGGATAGATTAGCATATCAGAACAGTCATATCAGAAAAAAAAAACTTGTCTTGACTGGTCACACTTTGACCAAATTGATGTGGTCGTCATGGTAACACAGCACCCGCCTCCTTGCAATTGTGGTGGAGCCCACAGTGATGGGACTTGGCTGATGATGACTCCATCTCTCATCCAAATGATGGTGATGAGACTGCTGCTCTCTGCCTCAGTACATAAACACAGGCTACAGGAAGGAAGATCGAGGGCTGAGGACTGAGGAATGCTGGGAGTGAAAGGGGACAAGCTCTAGGATACCATACGTACCAAAGGCCAGCAACAGTTTTGCAGCAAACAAGCAATTAATAGGGCAATTATGCATCATGTACCGGAGCATTCACATTCACATTTGCTCGTTTTATTATCTCTTACCGCTGTAGATGGAAATTGGATAATGCAGTTAGCTGAGATTGGGAATATATTTCATTCTGAGCTGAATCTA
Organism: Macropodus opercularis; assembly: GCA_030770545.1. Taxonomy (NCBI): domain Eukaryota; kingdom Metazoa; phylum Chordata; class Actinopteri; order Anabantiformes; family Osphronemidae; genus Macropodus; species Macropodus opercularis. The sequence goes on from CM061105.1 coordinate 8,685,227, forward strand.
GTGAGTGAGGACTCTCAGCTCTCGCCCTGTGCATGCTACACTATCCCCCTGCAGCCAGACACAAAACAGCTCAAATAATGATTTTGGTCCCATTGTGCCCGGTGGTACTTCTGTCAGCAGTGCCACATCGCTCAGTCTGCACACACAAACCATATGTATCAATATTTGTATATCCCAAATGCTGCTGGTAGCATTTTAAAGCAAACACACTTTGCCTGTGTTTGCAGATAGAAATGTCCAATCTGTGTAACTGAAGATGATGAAGTGTCGGCCCATGTGTGGGGATATTGTTCACAAAACACTTGTGAATCAAAATGGCAAGGTTTAACAATTAATGATGAGTTTTTGTGGCATACACTGACCTTTAAGCAGGGATCTCGCATATTTCATATTCTGCCCTGATGCTGTATACACAGACTTAAGGTATAGGCTGGAAACAACACCAATAACATCACAACAGCCATGACGAAGCCTTTGTCAGACATAGTTGTGGTTAATGAATGTGGCAAATAGCCTCAACTTGTCAACATACTGCAGCCTGCATTTAGAATTCATGAGCATTCTTTATGTGCAGCTGTCCACAGGCTGTCCTGCATTAGCAGATATGATGGAAAATAGAGAATGGACGTCCGCATCTGGACATGCCCTTCCCAGGAGACCCCTTCTTTCCTCCAGCTCTGCGACCTTTGACCCGGGAAGTCTAATTAGGCAGCTCCTGTGCCTTTATGTCGAGAAGGTGGAAAATGCAGAGCCACGAATATGCAGATAGGTAATGTGCGCCCTGGGAGGCTTTAACTACGGTGGACTCAAGGTCTTTTACACAGTCATGCAGTAAAGCTCATGTAGTCAGCAATGTTTCAGTGCACACATATCCACTACGACTAGCACTGCAGCAAAAGGATTATTCGTTTTAATTATGTATTTTTAAACTGCATCCTCTGTGTTGTTTGCAGATCTTTAGGATCTACGACAACTGTTCCTCCAGTTGCTCACCCGTCACTGTTTTGCTGAATTTTTTAAATGTGCTTGAAGTATGTTCCTTATTTAAATCTTGCACAATAGTAGGGTCTATAATTTAATCCAATTTAAAATGGTATGATCGGATCGTCTCTCTCATAGAGCACAGTGTCAGGATAAATGTAGTGGATCCATCACATCATTTCTTTTCTCATGTCTTTAGGAGCGTCGTGCCTTTGCAGTACAGTTGATGAATGACTACCGCGGATCGTTTCACACATCAGCCTCTGTGAAAGCCATACAGTAAAAGGTAAGATAACATGTTCCTGAAGATTTCTCAGCTCGCGTGCAATGAAATACCCCCTGCGGTGGGAGTAATAGGATCATAATGGAAAACGGACAGAGAAACAAATTCAGAGTATGTGGGAATCTCTAGAGAATAACTATGAGGCAATAATGGCATTGATTGACATTTTACTGATGTTTTAATCATAATAATGTGCTTTCACATAAGCCATGGAAATGACTTCATGATCGTATAATGACAGCTCAATAGCTGTCAGGGTACTGCATAGAGGATAGCATCTTTATTGTTTTCTATTATTGTATGTTGACGGAGTGTTGATTCACACCCAGAGAAAAGTTTCTTTCTGGGTGTGCTTGGCGTATGATTAATCGTTGCGGTTTTTCAAATTCGCTGATGTTTTTTGGTGTCACCTAGCACTCAATTATTTCCGATACCATGCATATTCTTAAATTTAATAGGCCCTTTTCTTTGTGTCTTTACATAGTAGCAATGCATTTCTGTTATGACAGAGCAGACATTACATTGTAGGACGACAAAAAAACACATGCACAGAATAAAGCTATCTTATAAGTCCAGCAGTCTAATCCAAGTGACTGCTGTTTGATCAAGGCCTATTCACACATATAAAAAAGCAGCTCTTTATTCAGTACAATACCACGAGTAGAAAGGCTTGAAATTTGCATATTACCTTTGCTGACAGCCAATTACACGGAGACACTATTTGTTGTTCCTTTTGTTGTTCCTTTTCATTCTCGAGTCTAGTTTTTGAAACTATCAGCCAAGGTGAGAATGCATATTCATGACTGGGCTATGTGCAGCCCATTAGTGGTGTGTGTAGGTGGACTCAGGCTCATAAACAAGTGGTGCCATTAAAAGCGTACAAATGCCCCTGACTCTCTTGGCAGTACCTAGACTCTCCTGAGTCAGTAATTACTGGGAGAGTTTTGATTAGAACGCTGCTGGGAAATGAAAGACATCTTTTCTGTGCCACAGAGAATGTGACAGAGGATGCATGTTGACCAGAATCAAATGAGGGTGCAGTAGTTTATTATTTTAAAGGCTGCATGGTGCCACATACAGCTGCCAATAAATAAATATTTGTTACTGCAGCAAAGATTATATGAAAAGTCTTTAATGTCTAGAGATTGTCTTCCAATTACAGACTATAACATATATTGTATGTTCCCTGATGTTTTTGTTATTTACATTCTTGACATTTTCAAGGCCATTAACATTAAGCCTTAAAGTCCAATCAACAAGGACATAAGGATAAAATACCGACAGTACTACAGATCACTGGCTCATTAAGGACCTGGCCTTGCTAATAAGTCTGAATGGGTTCAATGCGATATTAGTGCTAAAGGATTTCTCACAGTCAACATTTCCAGAGAACATTCAGTGAGGTCTTCTAATTATGGATGGGCCACATTACAAGAAAGGCTTCATTACATGTCCTAGTGAATGACAAATTCATAAAAGCTCGCAAAACGTACGGGATGCCGACGAAAAACCTTTTGATATGCGTAACGTCTAATTGTGCATCTTCTGCTTCCACTACCAGCCGCAGTGTTTAGTGTGACTGCCTCAAAAAATGGGTAAAAAGCTTTGCATTGTAACAAACACAAAGAAAGCTCTACTTTAACGCCTTCCTTTAACTTTCTGGCTGTTGCGTCTTTAAGCCTACAAATGAGTTTTGGCTCACATTCTCTGTTTTAAGGGAAATTGCTCTTAAGCTAAACTGTGAATAAATAGAATAAAGGAGGAAACAAGCAGGAAAAGTTAGATAATAACTATCTAGTTAACAGTTTGAGTGGTGGAGCCCAAACACAGAGCCAATAAGACATCAAATTATGTTTGAAGACATCAAATTATGTACATTTCTAATTGCTCTATTAAAAATGATAACTTGCATTGCAGAAAAACAGTTGACAAAAACAAGACCTTTATTATTTTATCTATGTTCATTGTTTGGTACTTGTCTTGTGGTATTAATAACGGTTTCTCTGAACTGGAGCTACAGTACAGATTGATTTCGAAAAGCACACTTGTATCAGTGAGCTTGCTTGACACGCAGTTGCATCTATGTAATGTGTCATACGTAGCCGGCAGGAATAGATTCTGGCGTCTAGGTTTTCCTTTGATGTCTGCCGTTCATGTCTAGGCTGTCCAACGTGAATTGCTGGCAGAACAGCACAGCCATTATCGACGGTTCACAGTTAGACGCTCTGAAAAGACCTGTATTGTTTTCTGCTGCAGCAAAACATGTTTGTTTGGCCACTTTAATTAAAGAGCTTGACAGTGCTACACAAACACTCTCAGAGAGCTTTCAGTATTCAATTTAAAACAAATTTCTCTCAGCGCGTAATGGTGACTTATCGGAGAAATGTGGCAGGTGTTGACGGGACGCTTCTAATCATGGAAGAAAAGGAAATGCAAGAAATAAGGAGTTGGAGCAAAGACGGAAATGAAGAGGGAAGAGTAGAGAAGGAGCAGTGATTAGGTGTTGGAGTTCTCCAGTGGATGCGATGTCTGCCCACTCACTCGAAGCAGAAAAGGAGCAAACCTCCCTCCTTTTTTTCCCCTCGCGCGCGTTTCTTTTGTGTGATCTTTAGCGACGGTCTGTGATCACATTGGAGGCAGGGTCTAGAGCTGCACGCATCTGTCTCTCATTAAAATCTGGAGTGCCTGAGTACACTGACCCTCACATGTGTGATTGTTTTAGCATCTTTGTTAGAACAGCACCCTGTTATTTATCTGCTTTTATGAACGCCTTTTTTTGCCTTTTTTCCCTTTCATTTTCACCATAGCTCAACCTTTTGTTGAGTCGATTTAGGTCTTACTCACTGCTCCCACCTTGAATTATGAATTTCACTCAGATACAATGCAGAATCAACAGCCCCTTTCTCATCAGCTCTATTTCCACTTTTTTTTTTTACTACGTGGGACAATGATCAGCAAAAAAACAAAAACGTTTCAGACAAGGCCACGTGTCTTAATCGCGTGTAATAGCTGAACTTACTCCCCCTTCGAGACGCCAATGTTCCTCCCAGACATTTGACACACACTGAATAATAAAGAAAATGGGCGACTCACACCCACACACCTGACTCGCACATGTGCGTCTGATGGATGTGCCACGGCTTGATTTGATTTCAAAAGGCATGTTACCACACCAGGACAGCTCATTATGGTTCCGTCAAGGGCAAAGGGGGAGTTGACCTCACACACGGCGGCTGGATGTAGGGAGCTGCAAGTGTCGCATCATGTAGATCTCAACACAGTGGCTCCACTGGAATATATTATATTGGCCTGAGGGAGTAATTCATTGTCCTGCACAACCCTCATCTCTCTCCTATGCTACGTTGTTGCCAACATTTGCACTTAACTTGGGTTTTTTTTTATGATGAACAATACAACAATGGGTAATACAATAAGTACAATGCACAATGACACCTTTTAACATAAAAGACAATGTTGTGGGTTGTCGGAGAGCAAGTATCTTAGCTGAGACATGTTGTCCGTGTGTGTAATCTAAAATGACGTCATCGAATACTGTGTTTACTTCTACTACTATACTATGTTTGTTAGGTAAAACTGATTATATCCAAGTTGCTGCCTTAGATATGTCCTTGAGAGCGACAGCGTTCCCATTTTGACTCGCTACACTAGAAGCGCGGTGTCGCGGGTGGTCAAGGTACAAGTGTGTATGTTAAGAGAACACTCAGAGCTGTCAGGCTTGGCCACGCTATCCCCTCGTCTGTCCTCAGAGAGAATTAAAGCGAGTCTTCATCCCTCGTTGCTGGATGTCTGTATCGCCTCCTGTGAGGTGAGATTTACATGACAGTAAGTGGGATTATGGTTCACACAACTGTCATCAGGGAAGCCATTTATAGCTTTGGCTGCAGGAGGGGTAGATACAGTACGAGGGGTCAGGACTTAGGGAAAGTACTAGTGTAGAATATCTTATTTAATGCTGCTTGTACGATAGACTCAGCTCCCCAGGCTTTGTCCGTGTAATATGATTTGACTGATGCAAACAGATACAGATTCTATTTTCATGTTTCTTCACATATGTATAATACATAATAATGCAAATGTAGTTTTACGACAGCATGCAGCGGGTCAAACACCCACACATCCACGACTACTGTACGTTTTTTTTTTCCTCATGAATTTCAAAAAGAAATATTATGTTTCATTTGTAAAAGTGCCTGAGGTATTAAAAATAGGTATTTGGTAGCTTGTCAGGATGATGGGCATTGAAGTCAGGACTTAACAACAGTGCCTGACAATAGAACCATTTCAGAGTTTTCAATTATACATTATTTTAGCTCTGTAGTGGAAGCGAGCCTCGCTTGAACGACATATTGAGAACTCCACCTGGCAGTGAAATGAGCGAGCCAACGTGATTTGCATTCTGTGGCAGGGCTGTTAACTTGTCATCAGCTGCACTTGACAATTGAATGAAAATAAACATCTACAACCTGCACTCTGTGGAGTTAAAATCCAATTTAAGTTGGGAGTCTTTCTGGAACATCCATTACTGCCTTGTTCTCTGGATTTGTCTTGTGGTTTTCTTTGCGTTTTGAGCTCATTTGTTATTGCCTTGAAGCAGCTGAGAGGTCATGACAGTTCCACAGCTGGACAGTCAAAAATAGCCGAGCTTTAATAAAGCAAACGGTTACAGCTTTTATGACTAGAATGAGAAAAACATTATTATTTGATTTCAGTATTTCTAGTGGAAAGACGTGCTCTGAGGCACTGGGGTAGGAAGAGAATTCTGAAAAACGAAGAGATTATTTGGGCAGTTATGTTTATGTTTGCACTGATCAGTTCCAGTCGTTAATATTAGATTTAGTTTCCTGCATGGATTCAGTTCTCTCCAACTTGATGATTTGAAACTCTGATACTTTCACAAAAGAGCCATGAAGTCAGATGCAACATTACGTTGACCAAAATAAAAATACAAAACATTAACTTCAACTTTTATTTCTGCATCTGTCTCCCATGTCCTGTTCTCCAGGTGTTGTGATTTTTGGCGATAGTTTCCAGCCACGGCCCATGTGTGATACTTGGGGCTAAAAGACTTAGCGTTGTTGAAAGCGCCTTCTAGTTGTAAGCAGTGTTTCCTTCAGGAAGCTACGCTAAATACTAAAGCTTCATGGTTCAGATTTCCTTCCACAAAAAAGTGAAAAGCATGAAAAATTGAGTAGAGAGCAAACAAAGGAAAGGAACAAATATCATCTGTTAAGGTTATTGTCACACCAGTGACTAGCGATGGAGAAGAAGAAATACTGTAACAAAGAAAGTGAGTGTTTTTGTTTTTGTTTCTTGTTCTACACCGTGTACACAGCAGTAGACGTGAGTAGTGGAGATACTGGAGAGAATCAAGGAGCCTGGCATCTGCCTGGTAAACTCATCACTCCACACTCCTGGTTGACTTCTGCAGCTTTTGAAGTCAGCCGCTTTTAAGTCACCTGGGGAATACGTGCCTGACAGAGACAGAGCTGTCGATAAGCAGAACTCCACAACACGCACTGTGATAAGGATCCGCGCTCCTGACCATCCAGACCATACAGACAGATTTCACAGACACGAGGCTTAAGCTCGTGTAATGGGCTCACATGTACGTAACTTTTTAGTTCCTCAGGAAATCTGAACTATCTGAAAGTCTCCAACAACAAAACGCAACTTTCCCATTCTGAGTTCAGGTGCGCTAGTCATTTACTCTGGGGTACGACCGATATAGAAGCAAACAGCGCATTTTTATTCACAAACACCCCTCAGTAGAGATGCGCAGACATGAGTCACTGCCCCCCGCTGTGTACCTGCGTAGCTCAGATGTCGACTACAAACAGTCTCAGAAGACGCCTGTGATCTATTCATAGAAGTGGTGCGAACGGCAAAGGTTAACTTTGATGAAGCACTTATTTATTTCATTATTCTTCAGGCATAACAAATACAAACGCACGTAGACGAGGACAACGCAAAAACAGCAACTTGTTGAGAAAGTAAAGTGAGATTGATGATGAATGTCACTCGTTCTGACAAACCATTATTTACAGACCAGAGGGGGGACTTCACTGCCTCCATACAGTAGTTCTTCTAAAAATACAACAAAAAATACATCTATAAACTATAACTAAGAACATATACACAAAATATAGAGCTGACTTACAGAATAGAAATATTATCCACACGTTCAGATTCATACAACATGCCACGCACCAATAATACACATATGCAAATAATAATAATACACATACACAAATAATACACATACACAATGTGCTGGTAGGACAGTAGAACTACAGACGTGTTTTTAAATGAGGGCCGTGTTTTATTGCGCCAGTTAACTGTTATCGTCCATTTGACCGAGAGGATGATTGAGAGCTGACACAGAAGAGTCACTAAGTAAAAGTCAAAGTATAAAAGCTAAATGAACTTTCTGTCCGTTTCAGTGTAAAGACTCCAACGTTCAGACGCAGATGAGGTGGATAGAGACACTAGAACACACGCGATAACATCCCTGCTGCTATCATCAGAATGTCCGTGATGGTTATAGGACCAGCATAAGCATATTTCCCATCTCATCCATCTCGCGCTGTCCTGTCTACAGTATCTGGCCGCGTTGTGCAGACGCTCGTATCTCCCCATCCAGCGTACAGATGCAGAGATCTATTTAGCTGTGCTGTGCTATCATCTCTTCTTTCTTCCCTTTATGCTCTTGCATGCGTCCTAGATTTATTTTTCTCTGCTTCTGGGTTTATTTAGTCTATTTTGCTGCTTTTCTACTCCTTTGCTTTTAGGTCTCTGTTTCATTCTCATCTTTTCTCTGGCAGGTAATAGCATTACTGTAACTCTCCCGGTTCCCGTCTCCTCCCCTGCTTCTGTACTTCTTCCGTCTTGCCTGCCATCTGTTTTTCTGTTACAATTCTTTCCTCTTTTATTCTCCTCCATTTTCATTTTCAGTCGATTTCTCCCTGTTTTTCTTTTTCTGTGATCTCTCCTCTCCTCTCCCCCTTTTCTCATAGACTAAGAATAGTAGAATCTTATTTTGTTCTAGGAAATCCAGTCAGCCTGGCCCATCTGCGTGATTATGCACAGCACCACTGATTGGTTCCAGGCAAATCATTCCAGTGGAACACGATGTCCTGGATTGAAATAACCCACCGAGTAACAAAATAACTCACACTTCCTCTCCAGATTTAAAGTTGCAAACTTTATATCCACTCATTACAAGTCCGATCAGACACCCAAGTCAGTCCTTAAGTGATTAGATTAATATTGTTCCCATATTGTGGATTATGGTAATTATTAAATATCCTTTTATTTTAAGGCCCAGTGCTCCGGGGATCAAATTCTTCATTAAATCAGAACAGATCTGACAGCGTAATTTGATGTAAGTGCTACTAGGTGACAGTTTCATTAACTAGTTTCTTTTGCTCTGACACCTGGATTATCACAGTCTAGTTTGCTGGACTATCTAACGCATGTTCAGATAAAACTGACTTCAACAAAAATGTCTTATCATTTTCCACACTGATTGCACAGCTCTGATAACTTGATGCTGCCATGAGCAGCTCCATGTGGAGCAGATGAAGAAACCGGGGGATGTAATGAATATGTTTGTGTTGAATAAATGCCAGAGCTTGATTTTGTTTTATAAACTGATATGTTGCTTACGTTGTGAAATTAAATTATCTTGTCTTACTGAGACATTGTTCTGCGGCTGTTTTTTATTTATGACATGAGAATAAATGTGGTTTTGGTACTTTTGAATCTTTGTTTCTCCCTGATAGAGTTGAAATAGGCACAGTCCTACTAGTTATTCACTAATTTGCCTTGGAAAAAGAAAAACACACATCAGTACTTTACATTGAGGATATGAGCACCTCACTGTACGTCACTGTGCTCTGCTCACTGCCTTTACTCGAGAGACGTACACAACAGGAGTAAAACTGATGATCATCTGCTAAAATTAAATGCAGCTGGACTTGACAGTTTTATCATCACAACTCATCACAGAGCCAGCGGTCTGTGGACATTTACTGTTGCGCTCACAGCTGACTGACTGTGTCAGAGACGCACAGCACAAACTCTCTGAATGAGAGCAGCACACGGAAGGAGATTCATTTAGGCACTTATTAAAGAGAGACTGATGAAGAGCAGAGGTTCAGCAAAGCTCAAAGCTCCACCTTCCTGTACACAGAGCGCACAAACTACCCTGAGAGCAACAGGGAACATGTTTTTTTTTTTTTTTGTGGAAGTCTATAACAGCAAGTGTCTGAAATAGCCTAAGGCAAAAACAGATTGTTCAGCTTACAAGTGTGGAAGAATTTCAGATAACCTCGCCATGTGTCCACTGCTGCACATGCAAGGTCAGAGAAGGATGGAGCAGCAAAGCTCTTACTTCATGGACGTCACACACACACATGCAGCACCTTCCACTGGCCCGTACCCTCCCGTGTTCTGTGAAGTAGTCGTCCAGACTGTCTGAGGAATAGTTTGAGGTTACAGATTGTCGTGGGTTGTTTCCTCACAGGACGAGCAAGGCAGGGGCTCATCTGTAGCATACACACACACACACACACTTCTGTACGCACACAATGACGCACGTATACACATGAACACATCCAAATACACTCATTTCTTTTAAGTAAGTGACACAGACTCCGTCTAAGGAGTCGGCTGCATCTTTAGATACTATGGTTGGTCTGGTGTCCAATTCTTGGCAAGATTAAAAACCGTCAACAACAGTAACAGCTCCAGCATCTGGCGGTTAAATCAAAAAGGTGTTCATGCATCACAGGGAAACTAGATTTCTATCATTATTATCAGACAGTATGTGGCTGCTTCAGGGGCTCGTTTTAGCAAATATCATTTCCCAACAGATTGGGCCAAGTGATGGGCTGAGAGTGGAACGAACAAAGATGCTAATGGGAAGACGGAGAGTAATGCATAGAGAATATGTACAGTACTGAGCACAGATAAACAACAGCAAGAAGAAAATAAGTAGCGCTAATGGTTTCCAGTGTTGCAGAACAAAACAAAGATGAGGTTGAGTTCCAGCTGGAGAAAACTTCAGGTTAGTCAACAACTCTCACGGTGTGTTTGGCTAAAGATCCGCATGCTTGGGATTAAAGCTCCTGGCTGTGTCTGCATCTGACGGCAGGTTGCATTCTGTTACAATGCAGCCCATTATTTTTTATTGTGCGATCAGGCTGCGCGTCTATTTGTTCTCATTTCTGGGGATATTAAACCTCTTGTATTCCTGGCCAGCAGCCGTTTCCCAGATCTAAGCTAATTTGAGTTTAAATTCAGAAATCCTACACAGGTACATAGGCAAAGCAAGCTCATCCCATTCCCAGTGTGCTCTGAGCTTGTTGTTTACATTCTACATTATGTCCAAGAAAACAACACCGTAGTTTATTTCAAAAGAATTTTGAATAGACTGGAAGTGATATTTCAGGCTAGATATACAATCCCACATTGTGCTATTTCTACAGGCCCCCGTCTCGCAGTGACTTAATAAGTGGCGTGTCAGAGGTCAGCCCTTGAGTTATGATTACTGTGGCCGCAGAGGGAATGCGGAGTGGAGGATTTTGGGTGCTTGGCGTGTCTCATTCACCCTTCAGCTGTCACACTGCCTCCTGAGGCCAGGCCTCACTGACTGACAGGTGTAAGTAATGACTGGAGTTCAGAGGTCAGCATAAGCGCAAGCTGCATGCACAGCTGCATGGACGCTTTGATACAGAGACCCGACCTCCCAGAGGTCCCCAGATCATTTAGCGAAGGCTCTGCAGCGCGCCTGTGAAATAAATAATGAAGAGTTTTCTTCTCAAAATCAGTTGAAATCTTCGGTAGGAGTTTAGCTTCCCTTTATTCATTTTAATTGGTTCGTTTGGTTTGTGCAAAAATTACTTAGATCCATTTTATTTAAAAAAAAAAGCTCATTAATGTATCAAAGGGGTTCAACACTTTCTAGCCCAGCCTTATGAATTTGTGAAAATAATATTTTTTATTACCTTCTTTCTTTTGCCATTCATCAACGTGCATGTGCGTGCGCTACAGGAGTAAAACCTGGTGCTTGGAAACAAGATGGAGGGGAAAGAAAAAAAACCCTGGTAGATGGAGGACGGAGCCGTGCTCATTATGGCACCATGCATTCCAGAAAGTGAGAGATCAGCCTGGGGGCCCACTGCAGCTGACAGCAGCTGCAATTCCCGGACTTATGAGGATGGTGGTGGTGCTGGAGACGGTGAGTGGAGAGGACAGTAGAAAGGAAAGCTGGGTTGGGAACGGGATGGAGATCTCCGGAGGGACTGGGTTATCATTTGGCATTCCTCCTTCTCCTGTCATCGCTTTGATAATGCCTCACATATGGGTTTAGGGGGACGAGGGGAAGGTAAGCGGAGAGATCTTGTTCCAGGTAGACATTTTTTTAATTGAAGTTTCGAACGCAGCGACCCCCCTCTCACGCTCTCTACCCTTGTTGCTCCAGGCTTTTTGTGCTCTGACTTGTGACAAACGCTTGTACCACAGGCATCTGACTAAGGAACAATTAAAGCTTTCACTCTCTGTGACAGAAACGGTGAATAAACACCAGTTTGGGCAGAATGAAAACATGCATTAATGGACAAAAAACAGAATGTTTAAAGCCACGTTTAGTCTGTTTAAGTGCTACCAGTATGTGATGCTAAGCTCAACCAAGTCTGTGGGTAAATTATTAGCTAAGACAAGATTTTGACCCGTAGGCAAAAACATTTGACCCATTTGTTTCCACTTTTCTGTCAGCATCAATCCATCTTGTGTCTGTGTCATAAATGAGTGAAGCAAGGAAGTCTGAGAGACAGAGAGGGCAGCTGAGAAGACATTCAGATGGCTGCCTGTCTATGGCAATTACACTAACCAAGACAGTGTGTCTGTTTTGGCTGTTAGCGTGAACTGAGGCTGTTGTGTCCCTCTCCACTGTCTTTAACAACCGATCGACTCTCCCCTGAGAGCCACTTAGTCTGTCCTCCATGCAGCCTCTTGAGTTACAGCTCACCCACGCACATGCTCCCATCAGAGGAGCCGCCATCTGGGCACACACAGTCGTACTCGCACACGCACACGTGCCAATAACCGCACGTGAAGACGCGTATCGACATGGAGGTGGACGACAGCTTCTCGGGGCCGCGCGGCTGTGACACGCTGTGTTCATCGACGCTAGCGGCGGAGTCTAGCGATGTTTTCTGGCCAGCACCTGTCTCCTTCTCAGAACAGCCCTGTCGGCATCAGTCATTGTCGTTTTAATGATTATTGTGGTTCCTGTCAGTTGCGTTTGAATCTATATTGATCAAATATTAGTTGACTGATGATCCTGGTGTTTGTTTTCTACGTTTCAACACTGTGTTGTTTTTTTGTGTTGACATATTTAGGAATTTAAAAGCGTGTAGCCTCTAGTTGGACTTTTTTTGGTGCATATTTTCAGAACCAGAGACTGAAACAATCCGTTTTTTAAATTCTCTACTTCCCACTGTTCCAGGTCATAAAGTTAAATACGATGTTTATTCCTATGGAGTTTATTCCTCTTTCCTTCCAGCAGGACTCTCAGTGCTATGTAATAATATAATATAATATCTGTTTAGACGGCAGGTGCTGGTTAAGTGCAGTAATGACATGAACCAGTGTTTCACTGCGCTACGTAATTCATCTTCGCGTACGCCGGTGATGTGCAGCGCTCGGCCAGAAGAACATGCTCTGAGATGTCGTGAGCGTGGAGGAGATCTGGTTTTTCATGGCCGACGATCGACGGTACAGTACGTGTCATACAGCTGAGGAGAGTTTTAATTAATCATGTGCGCTCATGATGACACATGCATGGAGAAGGAGGAGAGGTGCTCTGTCTGTCCTCCTTGACACGAAAGGCTGAAGGCAAATTTGGAGGGTAATTTCCATATCTATACCCCCACGCCCTCATTAAAGGGAGGTCAGCCTCGTCTGTTATCATCGTCTGCCTTGCGCCACCCTGTGAGGGCAGTCGGGTTAAGGGCAAAGTAGAATTTCTACACAAGCGAAGGTGCGGTTTACCTTCTGCACTTACCCAGAGCAAAAGCTTTAGAAGGCCTTTCAATAATACAACAGCAGGGCACGGCTCCATTTTGAGGGTTAGATGTGATAAAACACAGTGACACATCTCTTTACACATCAGGGAAGGAGACAAGAAGAGGAAAAGCATGTAGCCTCTGGCGTGGCGTGCTGCGTGCACAGTTATGGCTTGAAAACATGGGAGGATGTCAGCGGATCAGATGTGCCGTGGCAGCCAAGGTTATGAGTGATGAAGTTGATACGAGAGCGAGGGGAGCGAGCGGATGACCTTCATCACTCACTATCTATTATCCCTCCTCCTCCGCCCTGTCTCCCTCTATTCGGGAAGCCAGGAAGCAGAAAAGAGCCCCTTTGTGTGAACTCTCTAATTAGGGAGACCTTGACGTGCAGATCTCAACCATTGTTCCTCTTCATTTTGGTGGGAAAATATTTCATTGATTTTCGCAGCGATCGAAGGCGGGCGGAGATGAGAGGGGCTCTGTGTGGGATTAGGCTCTGCGGGGGGTTTCCGGGATGGGTGGGGCGCTGCGAGTGAGGATGTGTCCCTCCTCCTAACCCCTTCTCACCCTCTGGATGAACCAATTACAGCTGTGACCCTCAAACCATTACAGCTCACCTCTGCTTCTAGCTCCCATTGTTTACTCCGCACCTGCTACACCAGCTTCCTTTCTTCATGGTTACGCTACGTTTAGCGTTGGACTACAGCTTATGTTCTTCTGAGCAAAAGCACAATGGAAGGGGGCGACGTGTTTCCCTAATCAAACAAAGCCAAGCGCTCGTTCTTTTGTAATCAGCACACGCTAAACAGCGCAGTGACATTAACATCGGTTGTGATTCCAGCCGTTTGCCGAGCTCTTCCGGTGAGAGAGCCAGGCACCGCTGCAGCGCGGCTGCAGTTGTTTTCCCAGCGGAGCCTACAGCAATCACCCGTTTCCGTCTCCTTCTCCCTCGCTGTCTTTCTCCTGTCACTCTAGACTGTCTCTAAATTACGCTTTACCCCTGCAGGTGCCGACGTCTCTCTGAAATGATTATTCGTACCACACAGAAGATTGCTTTTGGTAATTATATGTATCATAATTAAATTTGATGAACTCCTCCGAGACATAAAATCTCATTTGACCCAGGTGTTACGTTTTGCTTCCTATACACAAAAGGAGAAATGTGCAGAATCGTGCAGTTGACATCTTGATTAAGCAAAGCAGTATTTCTACATTTACTGATAACTTAATTGCAACACAAGTAAAATGCAAACTCTACACTTTTACACTGGGATGAATTTAGAACCGTTGGATTTGTTGCTCTACATGAAGCGAACAAAGTTGGATGTTTATGCTGGATTAGCCACGTGATGTGTGTTTGTCATAAAAGTTGTCATTAAAGGTGCTCATTTGTGTCTTTGTGCTATGGCTCATTATTTGTTAAATTATGCAATTTGAAGAAAAACTCCTAAAAAGTTTTCACTTTCCCAAGATGACTGTAGACACCTGCTGGAGTTACTACTAAATATGGGAAATGCTCTCTCTCTCACACACACACAGACAGAGCTAAGACAGGGATTTGACGTTTTTACTTTACGTCTCTCTCCCTGTGCCATCATGTTGTGAGTTCACTGTTCCACTGTCCATCACTCAGTATTCTCCCCAAGTTTCCTGCTCCCACATTCTGATCTGCGCTGCTGGATGGATTGCTTTTCTCCAACACCTTCCCTTTCTCTCTGCAGGTGTTTCCTGCTGTGCACCAATCCCTTCCTCGCAGGAGATTGCTCAGGGAATATTGATTAAGGTGAATATTTGCCGCTGAGAAGTCACTTTTCAAACTTCCTGTGACTTTAATGTGAAAACACTGTGCAGTTCCCCTCTTTAGAGCTGAAGTATACTTTTAAGGTACAGTACTGTGCAAAAGTTTTAGGCAGGTGTGAGAAAATGCTGTAAACAGAGAAAGCTTTCAAAAATGGAAGTGTTAAATATTTATTTTCATAAATAAACAAAATGCAGTGAATGAACAACAGAGAAATCTAAATCAAACCAATATTTGCTGCGACCACCCTTTGCCTTCAAAACTGCTGCAGTTCTTCCAGGTTCACTTGCTCACAGGTTTTGAAGGAACTCGTCTGTAGGTTGTAACTAACCACAGATCTTCTGTGGATGCAGGGTTTCTTGCATCTTGCATCCTCTCGCATCCTCATGTCGTCACTTCCATCACTTCCAGTACTAACGTAGTGACACCAAAGAGTGATTTAGATTTAGACAGAAACAAACGATCATTATTTATATTTCTGTAAGCTTTCTTTGTTTACAGCTTTTTTTCCACACCTGCTTAAAACCTTTGCACAGTACTGTACTTCCCATACTCATCTCTTTAAAATCTCTGGCTTCCTGTCGGCCTCCCATTGTTCTAACACACAGACAGCCTTCAGATGAAAAGTAATGTAGTACAGCTTGTCAGGAAGACAATTTCTTCCTTTATGTCTCTAATTGCATTGATTAAAGTGACACACACATCCAATTAAGTTAAAGGAGGCGGGGAAGGACACCATAAAGAAAATCACTATATCAATGGTTGTTAACATCTGTTTAACTATTGGTGAAGTACTGCAACAGCATTGCAATTAAAACATCCTGATGACCTTAAACTGTATTCTGAGCAGTAAGACAATATCAAAGAAGGTTGATATTAACATTTGCTGTCAGACCCTAATCATTAAATGTTTTAACAGCTTTAAATCTCTTCAGCCTTCACATTACAGTCTCCAATAGGTACGAATTGACATTTTATGTGAGGTATCTTAAATATTCTCATGATCTAGATACTGATTATCCTGTCGAGGCAGCAGATTAATGGTAAATCTTGTAATGCTGCAAAGTGTGTAGACATCACGTACATTGGTGACCAACAAACTGTGCACTTTGGGATTGTACTGTGCAGTATGTTTTCCAGGCACATCCCTGGAAATAGTTCAAAATGAAGACTAAAACTGAGTAAAGCTGGATCATATAAGAGAGAAAATACAAAGCTCATATTGACTGAATGCATCCTTGAATTGTTCATTTAAAGACACAGACAAAGTCTACGACAGCTGCAAAGATGTCTGCAACCACCAATCTGTAACCACTAGTACAGGTGCATGTGTGATGGTTTAAAATTCACATAAGCGTTTACTTACTATCAAAATATTGTCACTTTTCTTCTAGAGCCATGTTTTTGGGCCGGTGTGCTACTGATGGCTCGTTTATTCGTGGCTTTTAATGTGTGTTGAGAGGAGGACCAGCAGTGACAGAAAGCTGTTTATTTCCTCGGCCGTTATGAAACCAAACATTAGATGTTACACTCGTGTGCAGCGCTGACAGGACTGTTACCGGATAATAACCCTTCCTCTCAGCTTTCCTGACTCACCATTAATGAAGACAGAATTATGGCGCATTGAGTCACCGACCACATAGTGACTGACTTATTTTCCAAGGCGTTTATTGAGTGCATTTTAGTACAATAGTCTTCAGAAAGTTACAGTTTACAAACTCTTGACACATACTCGTCACAATTTACAAGTGGTAGCTATACAGAACCTCCAAAAAGAAGGAACCCGTTCACACGAAACCTGTACACATACACAGTCTCTCTCAGACACGCATAAACAAACTATGACATGTGGACACACACGGATACCACCCCACCATCCATCGTGTACCATGAAGGAAGCTCGTGGCCGATATTCCAGAAAGATCACGTTTCACGTCATCCTACTTCTCCCCGGCTGCCAACGTGAATTCTTCTGAGTGTTTACAGTGTCTGTACGGTGGTTTACTGGTGTGTTAGTCCACTGTCTGAAACAGAAGAGGAACAGAGCGGAATGCTTAAAAAAAAAAATGTTGTTCTGGACATTTCCAGGTATGAGCTGCTTCCACCGACAGGCTTGAAATCACTACTAAAAGGATCGTTGGTCACTTCTCAGACAGTTACAGCACCATGAAACATTTAACAAGCTCCATTCTTGTGTTTTGTATCAGCGTGTGATGAATGGCTTCCATACGAAACCGGTTTTCAGAGAGGGATGGCGAACCGCCTCTCCATTCATCACCCCGGAGTGTCATTATAGTCACATATTTAGAAAGACAAACAGAGCAAATAGGGGAAAAATGACACAGTTGTATAATGAGTACATTCTATCATTTCATTCACAAGTTCTTGGATTGAAAAGCAAATACATGAGATGGAGCTCAATGGAGGACTAATGCATTCAAATTGAATCATTGGCCTCACTGAAAGGGATTTATGCCAATCTCGAGGAACATGTCATTATATTTAGGAATACTTGGTGATTCAATTGAAAAGAAAAGGCAATTGGTTTTGCCCATCAGCCAAACCAGTCACAGTGTTCTCCGTTACCAACGTTATCAACGGAATTGATATTTCTGTAATCAAATGTCGCTACATACAGTAAACCACATCAAGATGAAAGGGGCAGATTCACGTCGATACGTCAACCTACTGACTTTTATCCAACCTCCTACATGCAGCCCTGCCCTTCTGTAAACGGACACACACCCCCTCTATCCATCACGTATGCACACGCTCTGCAGGGTCGCAGCCCACTTTCTTTTCATCAGGCATCAGACTAGAAATCAGACGTGAGAATGACATAATTGAAGATTCTTCTACGTGTGTGTGTGTGTTTGTGTGCGTGTGTGTTTGTTTTTCGATCGCCCCCATCAGTCTCCCTCCCTGGCTGATCAGATTCCTGTCAGATGTGGGTCCCAGCAGGTGTTTTGCACTCCTGCCTGGGCCCACTGGAGCATGGAGCCAACCATTTCTCAGACGGGCTTAGCTCAGCCCAGGACAGCTTGATTATACCCAGGACAAATGAGCTGGAGATCTGCCAGCCAGTGGAAGTGGCCGTGGAGAGAGGGCAGGACATACAGAGGAGGAGAAAGACTCGAAGGAGGTGAGTATACTTAATAATCTGCTAATGGGAATGCCATCAATTTCTAATTTTGGATGCAAGGTGGCTGGAACTGTCGTCACTCATGTCTCTCTGAACAGGGCCAGAAGGGATTCAGCTGGGTCACAGCTACTGTGACACGACCGTAGCTCACGAGCATTTGGTGTGAGCTGAAAGTCTTTACTGGCCTTATGTATTACTGTAGCTGCTCTACTGGTATCTGCAAGATCAGGACAGAACAGGTGCTAGTGGAGAGACAGCAAAGCACATTTTAGGACAAAGGCAGTGAGAAGCTGGACAAGGTCCTTTGCTACAGTAACATTAATGCAACACTACACAGCTTGATCCATAAGACACCATTCTCAAAATAAAAACACTACTATGAATAAATGAATAAAAAAAAAAGATATGTTGCTTAATCCCAATACAAACCAACCATGTTTCCAAACCCCAGCTACTGGAGATCAGAAGCATGGAGGGATTCATGTACAGTACTTTGTCTGAATTCTCTTTGCGACTGTGACAGTTCCATTGAACATGTAGCCCATTTGGCACAAACATAGAATGAGAGTGCATAGATTTCCTAAGCAGTTTAGTTACAGTGGTCTAGGGCAACCTGTGCTACGCTGTAACCACCGTGCCCACGGGGGCTGTTTAAGTCTGGCCGTTCGCTGGAATGGCATCCTGCGTCTGTTGGCAAACCTCAGCCAGATGTTCATTTTCACTGTGAGTAGAGCAGTGAAGCTGATTCAGCCTGGTTTCCAGCGCGTTGATAAGCCGCCCCAGAGAATGAGTCTGTCTTTGGCTGGAATACAATCCAGCAGATAAGGTACGGAGCAGTGTGATTTTCCCGTACGAACAGCAGGTACGTACCGTGGATCTGGGCCGGCCAACGCGTGGACTTCCCCTTCCCTCTGGATGGTGCCGAGCGCTCCCAACGCAAACAACAACAGATCATAAAAGCAAAACAAAACATAAAACATATCTGTACAAATAAGTGCTTACCAGCAAGAGACAGCATGTGCACACCCACAGGTAACATCATCTCCAATAAATGGATATTTGATCAATTATTGAAATCCTACAGCAATTTTCATATACATCTACAAATACCAATTGTTCATTTAAGATTCCTTTGATATTTTCCTCAGATTAAGATTCAGTCAGAATGGATCCCTGTGCCCCTGGAACAGGGAGACGTACAGGACAGCGTCTGGCGTTCAGTTACTCGAAGGGCACTGCGGGAACCTACACACTGCATGTGTCTATCACAATCTAGCCAACAAACATGTCTTTGCCGAAAATGCAAGCAGAGAGTTCTGTACATACATATTCATACATACCACCTTCAATATGAAGGTTTATTATGAAAGATATAATCATATTTAGCAAGAGATAAACATATTTATATTCTCTGGATCTGGGTGGGGCTGGCTAAGAAGTCCTTTGGCAAGGCCTTGCACCCAGAACTCCACAGGTAGTGTTAAAGTTAAAATCTGAATGGGTGGCATCTTGCTATAGTGATAAAACCAAACAGGTGGTAGAAGACAAAAATAGAACTAAGCTCTGAAATTTCACAAGTCCAAGTATAATACATTTTGTCAACGTCTTGAAACTAGCTAACTCAAGATGATGTGAACATGGTGCTCCGCTGTACATCCCTGTATTCTTCTCCCTCCGGTGATTCCTACTCGTAATTGCTTTTTTCTTCTGGGACTTCTTTCTGGCCAGACCAAGGCATCTTCATTGCACACACACTGACGACAGCATGGGTAAAATCACAGCTCACACGTTGTTTCTAAATGGCTCACTTTAACATCTTCTAGTCCAGATAATATTGACGTACGCTCACTTTACTGTAGTCTGAAATAGTGACGGATTCCCTGTGTCTGATTGTAGGAGTTTAGTTTTTTTTTTGGTTTGGAATGATTTCAATGGAAGTTACTGACGTCTGTCTTCCTTTCGTGGATACGTGGAGAAACAGTATCAAGTCTGGACCCTGAACTCCGGGCATGGATTGCTTGACGTGTGATAGCGGTTAACCGTGTAGTAGTGTAGACCCTGGTCTCCTGTTGTCGTGGTAGTGGATTAGATTAAGACAATGGTCTCGACTCTGGCGCGTTCCGATGGATCGGGGGTCATTCCAGGGCTGGAGTTGTTGTTGGTCCTGCGAATGCTGCCCGTTCCATGGCACAGCGCCCCCTGTAGTCATGCCATCGTCGTGGGCGACTGGCTCATCTGCACCCTCATGGACTGGATGTTACTGAGGATCTTCTTCTGGTGGCCTGCCAGGGTCACTCCTATTCTCAGCAGGTCCCTAGAGAGAGAGTGGCACAGAGAAAGAAAATTGAAAGGCAGGAGATGAAAGGATTTCCATCATACAGATAATGGATCGGTTGAGTATGAAGTGATTATACAGTCCAAAAAATTATGTCCCTGCGCATTTACAGTCCTAACAGCAGCACATATGAAATCACAATTTCAGGATGGATGCTACCAGCAATGAACAGAAAACTCTATTACTCCAGGAGAAGCTATAATGCAAGTTGCTTTGCATTGCAAAGAGGCTGCCTAAATGCCACCGAGCCCCGAGCATACATTTTTAATAAAAAATGTTCAAATGATTTTACATTTTCACATCGATTTGTAGACCAAGCAACATTGTTAATTAAAATAAAAGTGAATATTTGCTTCTTTTGCTGTGCAAGCTCTACGGGAAGTGCTGTCGTCACCCCAGCAAATAAATATGTCTGTTAAAAATTATTTGAAGGATTTACATCAGTATACATCTTGCTAACTAATTTATAGGAAGTGCTTCATTATTTTTATATCATATTTTATCAATACTTGAATAGAACAGATGGAAATATTCCTTCCAAAATGATGACGCTTTTGTCTTTTTAATTACTTGTTTGTTATATGCATCAGCTGTACGGGCTTTACTATGATGCAGTCATTCAAATATGTGAGTCACTGGGTGCATTCATGCTAAAAATAAATGTTGAATCATTTTAAACAAGTGTGCCCATCGAGTGCCGTGAGCGTGAGTCTTCATTGAACTCACTCTGAGGTCATTTGAGCCACCAGCTGCAGGGACGTGAAGCCTGAGTTGAGGAAGTTGTCTCGGTACTGGCTCATCTTGATGGCAGCGAGCCAGTCCTCCACTGAGCTGAAGGTGTTGAAGTCAGGTATGGATCTGTCCAACAGTGGCTGAGAAGGCCTGGAGGAGAGAGAGAGAGAGGGGGAGAGGGGTGAGAGGTGGTAAGAGCAGATACAGAGCAGTAGTTTGATGCAATATTAAGCAAACAGAGAGTTAAAGTGAAGGGGAAGAAGTGTTTGCATGGATGTTAGACAGATAAGGACAAGGTGTCTGTACAGTATGTCATGATTTAAAGAAAACTTGATTTTTACCGACATGTTGTGGTTTTATATATTTTATTTACTACCTGCTTGTTTATTTATTTATGATAAAATATTCAAAAGGTGAAAAAGTCACAAAACTATTTTCTTATACCTATTTTCTGCGAAAACCTTCACTACTTGGTCTGAATGTCAAGTGCCGCTATCAAAAATGAAGGTAACACATATTTATTGTGGGGAAAAAAAAATCCCCAATATCTCCTTATCCCCAGTGAAAAACTGGTGAAGTGATTTTTCAGAGGTTGGACACAATTACAATTGTAGAAAGGTTCTATTGGACAAACTCAAATTTGCACAGGACCAAAAGAGTTCCCTTCAACGTGGCATCCGCCCAAAGCACACAGGCAAAACACGAGGCTTTAGAACGAGTCTCTAAATGACCTTCAGTGGCTGAGCCAAAGCCTGGAGACAGAAATAGACAGTCTGTGAGGAAGATACATATTGGAAGGATATGAAACGCCTGTTCACAGACGCTCCACCTCCAATCTGGCCGAAGAACAGTCCAAGAAGAAGTTCTGTCCATAACAAGGTGTGCAGAGCTGGCACGACCGTCCCCAGTAAGACTGGAACCAGGTTACAGTACCTGTTATTTGTTATTTTATATTCCTCAATATGTGTCAGATGTGTTGGTGTGTTGTCTTTATCTGATATTTGGAGCACATATGTTGAAGGGGAAGCATTTTGATGCAATGAAACTGAGAATTTCAAGAGAGGATCACAGAGAGAATGTGTGTAGTGGGTTCCTTCGTCTGTCTATCTGTATGAATTTGTACTTCACATGCAGGCTTGTACTCACACTGCAGGGATGTTTGCTACAGCTTTGAGGCTGGTGGGGTTGCGGATCATCTTGTCCAGAGTACCGACGATGTCGGTGAAGCGAGGTCGTACGTTGCGGTCTTTCTGCCAGCAGTCCAGCATCAGCTGGTGCAGGGCGCTGGGGCAGTCCATGGGCGGCGGCAGGCGGTAGTCCTGCTCGATGGCATTAATCACCTGAGGGAACAACGATGGGAAGGACTCAACGCAGGCGCTGCTACACCCAGAACTACAGTACATGCAGGTTTCCTTCCAGCTGCCTGGATGGTAATACTGCACTTCATTAAAGCGAAACACTACAATAACTCAGTTATCAGTGATTGATGATTTGACGCGTCTGTCATCCCGACGTGATCAACTTCCCAGCGAGCAGCCAGACAGACACACTGTGAAACTGTGAAATGCAGCTTCATACTGTAGCACTTTGTGTTTTTATCATCGACTGCACACGTGTAATGTTTTCGTCCAAAAGTGCTGCGTAGATAGTATCATTATAAATTAGAGGCTGCTCTGTAGGTTGCCTACTTCATCCCAGGGCTGAGTGCAATTCAGCACAATCTTGACAAATGTTGCATATGGAGAAGTGTTTGTGTGAAGTTTTCATTGTGTATGTGCGCGTGAACTGAGCAGCCGGACATGCTGAGCGGTGCCAGGCCTCCACTCTGCAGTAGCCCCACCAGGCAGTGTTTGCTGCTGGCCCACTGAGGCAACATCTGCTGGGTTGGACGGTCCTCGTGGAGTGGGGTCCATAGAGGCCTGATGGCTGGCTAGTTGTCTCTCTCAGAAAGCTTAGGGAGAGAGACCTCGTAGCACGGGAGTATATCCAACGGTTGGTGTGTGTTTGTGTTGGTGCCTGTGGGTTTGTGGAAGTCTGCGTGTGGACCTTATCCAAACGGACATAGGGAACAAAGCAGAGCTCTCAGCAATCATTCATTGCTCTCAAAAGCCAGCCAGGAAGGAAAGGGGATAGTGTGAGACTGTGCCCATAATAAGTCTGCTTTCAAAGTCAGAGTCAAGGACATCTTCAGTGATGGTGCTATGAGATGGGGGCTGATAAAAAATGTGATTTATTACAGCTTCCTCTCTTACGAGTCTTGCTTGATTGTATATCTTTGGGATGAAAAGGACAGAAAACAAAGCGTAAACCAACATCTGTAGAGAACTGGTCATTCTAATAACGAGCTGCATTCAGTTCTTTAGTGCTTGGAAGTTGGGAAAAGTCTAATCAAATGTTGTTTTTGATGATATTTCTTAAGATGTCTTTAAATTGGCACTTCGACATCCTGGAAAACGGATACTTGCCCCGGTGGTGACGGCAGACAGCGCTAATGGATCAGACTAATTACAGCTTTTCACCACGACTGACAGTGAAGTGATCACACACCATCCTGCTTCAAACATAAATATCTCACCATGACTTCATGGCTCTTTTGATGACTCCAAACAAACACTTACGTCCTGGTTGGACATGTCCCAGTAAGGCCTCTCTCCAAATGACATCACTTCCCACATGACGATGCCGTAGCTCCACACATCGCTGGCGGAGGTGAACTTCCTGTAAGCAATGGCCTCTGGCGCCGTCCACCTCACGGGGATCTTTCCACCCTGGAGAGAGAAGAAAGGGACAGAATGTGAAAAAGGAAACAATACTATACAATACAATGCTGTCATTCTTTTCAGTGGCTCGTCTTGTTTTTCTTCCATTCTTCGAGTCTCTATCCTCATCAATCCTCTTGCAGCCAAAACACACACAAGGTTCTGCCTTTGCCTCAGCTGCAGCTCCCCGAAGTCTTCACCCTTCACACATCGGCCACCGTTACATTTAGCCCCTCCTCTCACCGCCCGCCGTGAATAAAAGAAGATCGGCCTGGGCTTCTGCGCATAAGTCAAGCGTGTCTGCATCTAATTGGGCTACCTGGGCCTCAGGCGCGCCACGCAGCATGTTGATTAAAATTGACAGCTGCTTGTTTACAATTACGTGCACACACGCGCACACAGGCGTTTGGGAACATTTACACTGGCACAGACATAGTAGAGGGTTGCGCGCACACCCACACATACGCAAAGAGTCAGACCGCAACAGTCTAATAATGCCAATTAGCTGAACCTGAGCATTTGCAGATAAGCTGCTGCTGGAAACGAACCCGAACCCAGAGAGCAGCCTACGCAGACCGCCCTGCTTCCTGCTCTCAGAAAGGGGAGAGAGCGAAAGAGAGAGAGACGCAGAAATGCCTCCCTTGGATGTTTCCGTACTGCAGGCTTCTGTTTGAAATACTCGACTCAGATAATCACACACAGCTCTGTCTTCCTGAATGGTATATAGGCCCCCGGTGCCGCGTGGCAGTGCAGAGGTGGAGATGCTGGGCCCATTAATGAGTACAGCGCCTCTTCAGAGTCTGACCCTGAACAATGATTTAACATCTGACCCTGAATGGAGACGCTGGGCACCGCTACCGCTGAGCACACCGGAGGATGGAGAGCAATACATCAAGCGCTGAAAGAATCAATCCTTGGTGGGACGAAGTGAGTAAATGATAGAACAACAAAGAAATATGAAGAGGAAAAGATCAATAGTCAAATTAGTGCCATCTAAGCCCCTGTGACTTCAGTGAGATCCACGTATCTCAGACCAGTTCATATCTGAATCACTTCATCTAAAGTGAGACCCCAGGACTCTTTCTTCTGGCCTGTATGTGGTCAGATCAGAGCCACACAGAGTCAAAGCCAACGATCCTCTTCATCTGCCACTCTGTCAGAGGCAGTGCTTCGAGAAAATAGTTTTGTTTGGACTGATGCACATTGTAGTTTCGAAACAAATGAGAAAATAAATGTAGAAAAACATGAAAGTGAGCTCCAAGCAAGAACGCTGTCCATTACAGCCTCTGTTTATCATCTTCCGTCTCCCTCGTCTTCTTCCGTACTGTACAGCACATCCGGTCTCACGCCCCAGGACGCTGCTGGGATATGAGCTGAGTGTCGCTGGAATGGCCTGAGCAAAGACACGAGCCTCACAAGTCGCTCGCTCTGCGCCCCCCCAGTGAGAGAGACTTCAGTAATAACATTTCCACGGCGGGTGAGTCAGACGCAGCTATGCAAACCCGTCGTAATTACTGCTGTGGGCCAACGATAGCGCTGCCAAAATCCGCCTTTAATAACACGAAGGGCCGAACAGATCACGCGCACAGCAAAAGCAAGCAAAACATAATAAAAAGCACTGCTGCTTTTTTTAGTAGCAAGCGTTAATACCGCGGGGAAGGAGTGATGATGGGAATTAAAACAGACCTCGTGTCAACACAACAGCAACACTGCTTGGTGACGCCTCAAAGCATGGGGAGAGCTCGTTGGGTATGCTACGTTGTGCCGGCTACTGAAAAGGGAACAAGCTGTTTTCTGTTTCCCTTGAAGCGAAATAACTCCCCTAAAATATAATTCACACACTTGGGTAATCTTTGGACAGTTAACTCCGACCGCTCCCAGGCCTTGAAGGGGACAGTGTGTTCAAGCAAAGGCCCCCTTGATAATGAATAAAGCGGTGAAATGCAGCACCCGATCTGTTTTCCCACTGCTGAATGTTGGTGCCATGCTCGTCCACATTTAACCTACTCGTCACACACACACGCACGTGAATGACACATCCATCCGTGTTGGAATACAGACAACCCCCGCGCAAACAGGGATGCGCTGTCACCCGCGTGTCACCACAACGAGATTACAGTTTGA
Source organism: Macropodus opercularis (assembly GCA_030770545.1). Classification (NCBI taxonomy): domain Eukaryota; kingdom Metazoa; phylum Chordata; class Actinopteri; order Anabantiformes; family Osphronemidae; genus Macropodus; species Macropodus opercularis. Next base: position 8,711,473 of record CM061105.1, read on the forward strand.
GACTGGCTCCACCTGATCGTGACCACCTGCGACAAGTTGTGACCAGCTGTGACAGCTATTGTACGTCTGGAGTGCGGCTGCGACGGAGATGTGCTGAAACTGTCAGATTAAGAGCTATGACGGGGAGATGAGTGGTGTTCCTCTGACAGCCAGGTTCCTAAAGATGAAGGATAAACTCTCGCTGGCCGAGTAATTTGTGTACTTACGGATTTCTGTTATGGTCCCCTGGCACATTAACGTGTGCGTGTGTAGACACTGATACATATTGGAAGGATATGAAACACCTGTCATGTCTTTGCAGTGGCTCGAGCTGTGCATCCACCAATGTGCCGTATTCTTTCATGTCGACTGTCACTGAAATGCTGCTGCCGAATGAAGCCAAACCGGGAGCAGATTCTGCTGTTGCGGCACAACGATCAGTCGCCACTAACACACGTGTCCCACATGAAAAAAGAAAGATTGAAAGAGAAGAGTGGAGTCTATGCTAGTTTTGACTCTGCTTTTTCACTTCACAGCAGCTACTCAGAGATTCCAAATAAACTTTCTGCTTAATCTGGAAGACAAATATGTAGATCTGCCTCTCCCCAGTTTTGTTCCCTCCCCCAGTTCTTCTCACTCCTCCAGCTCCAGTAATCCATTTCCAAACAATGCACACTCAAATGGACTTGAGCACATTTACTTAGGCTGGGAAGAGTGCTCCATCAACATTCTTTTAATGAAATCCCTGCGAGCGACGATCTGCCCTGGATGCCTGCCCAAACAGAATGAGAAGGGGAGTGAAGGAGATGGAGGGAGAAGCTGAGAGAGGGAAGGAAAACAGCACAACAATAAAAAAAGGGGGCTCGGTGACAGAGATGCTGGTTTCTCACCCATGGGAATGTCTGGTGAAGGGACGCAGTAATGATTCCTAAAAGGAACTGGTTGGACTCTTACTATATGTATAAGTTCCTTTCAAAGTAAAGTGTTTCTGATGAAGCTGCGCAGTTTCAGTGCTGCTATAAGAATTTTAGCTAAACCTGAGCATTCATATGTAAGAAACTAAGATTAATAAACAAACAAGAAATATATTAATAACTAATATCATATTATTATGTCCTTTTTTTAATCAGTCTGGTCTGAAAGCTTCAAAAAACAGGCTGACCCTCCGTGGCTGCTGTGATCCAGTGGTGACGCTGCCATAGCAACCACGTGGATGTTCAATGTCTTGAACTTGTTTCGAATATGCTGGAATCCTCATTTCATAGTATTCATCAACAATAATGTCTCATGCACCACCTAGGCGTCAGAAAAGGCTAATTCACATGCTCTTCATGGCATGATTTTGTTATTATTCCTCAGGTTTCCTGTGTGTATGTGTATCTTTTTATTATTTACTACAATAATTGACCTCCTTACTGCCATCATTAGCTCCTGGCTGTTTCAGTAAACAAAAATTTGCATTCACTCAAAGTGTTTTCAGCAACAGACGTCAACATCTGTGGCATGTGGTAACACCTCTAAACGTAGCTTCATGCTCGTACTATTGCCATCATACAACGTGACCTTGTTTGCATGGGTTCTATGCAGGATGTGAAAATAGGCAACAACAACAAAGTCATGCCACCAGTTTTATTTTGAAGATTTAAAAAACACTGTTGTTTATTTCTGGTTGTTCCTCTGTGGTTTTCTTCAGTGGCAGTTAAGTATTTTACTGATTTAGTTGTTATTTCATTGTGAATCCCACTCAGATGCTAATCCAGTCTCCCGACTCTGGCAAAGACCACGGAAGGTACAAATCAAGGTAATGTTGCTGTGGATGGCTGCTCCTTCTTTCGTAACCTGCCCCTCCATTCACACTCATTTCCATTCATGTATATTCTGTGCCGCTAGATTTATTTTAACGCCAGGCAAATTAAACCCTGCAGTCTGACTAAAATTAGCCTCAATACATCTCAGTTGGTTTCAAGACCAAGCAATAAAAACAAACCAGCAGGATGAGGTGGGATGTTGGAGATTTCGCTCCACTTATGAATGAGCCTGAGTAGGGTTTCATTCCCAGAAGCAGTGCCTCCAGATTGGCAGGAGACTCAGGTGCCAAAGCCAGCTGGGGATCACGCAGGGGCACTGGACTGATGACTCATACTTATGACGAGTCGACATCCGTACGAGGCCGCGCAAACCTCTCTACACGCTCCCCCAGTGAAACAGATGACACTAGGCACTGGCATCTTAATGAGGATATGCGTTCCTCAAGCTAAAAGAGATTTGGAAACAGCAGGGTATTGTGGAAAATGCCAAGAATTAAATTTGTGACTAAGGGGGGAGAAAAATAGCCTAGAGTGAAGCAAGTAGTTAATTGTTGAATTAAAGAGGCAGTGCGACTGACGGAGCAGCACGTAGGAGAAGCGGTGAATCGTTTTATCTCTGTACCCATGGAGGACCAAAAAGAAAAATTGTTGTTCATTTTAAACCTCTAGTCTCTATGTCTGATACTCGTGTGGAGGGAACTAGACTATTTTTGTACTGACACTCTTTCTAAAATACAGGGTCTATTAGCACCTTAGTGGAAACGACTGTTCTCCAGTTTAACAGCTTCAAAACCGTGATTCTGCTAAACCTGATCTTTGTTCAGAACAACCTGCCTATTTGTGTACAATGAGCTGTGATGGGACAGTCTGCTGTGTGTAATTTGCTATGTGATGGAATATTTGGTGCTAAAACGACTCGTGGCAATCACAGAGATGCGGCAGTAGCTCAGGAAAGTCACGGCAATGTGTCGGGTAAAGTTTCTCCCTGGGCTTTGTCACACGTGGACGTGTTCCCGTTTTACCTCTTGTTCACTCAGAGGCTCTGTTCCTTTAAGTTGCTGCATAAATATTTCAGCACATTTTGAATACAGAAGCCAGAAAAAGTGCAAGGGCCCGAAGCCAGAGAGAGGATGCAAATAGAAAACAGACAAATGACAACAACAACAGCAGCAGCAACAGCCCAGTCCCCACACTGTGAGCAGCGGAGCGGAGCTGAGAGAATGTCACTCAGGTCACAGGAATCTGACGGATGAGCTTTGCTACTGGCTCCGTGTGACCTCGCCTTTCAACCCCTCTCAGCCTGCGTGACACCGACACGCCAACACATGCGTACACAGCCGCACCTGGGGCACGTGGCCATCAAGTCAAGGTGGGTAAAACCACTTTTCGAAGCTGTTACAGACTTGACTATGCTCATACATCGGATCTTGGAAATGTCTCTGACCCACACTGACCGTCTGCTCTCTTATCTCCACAATCATGCGTTAAACCCCAGTGACCAGACCCTGATGTCTGACTTTCGCTCATCCACAAACACGTCCACACTAAACATATCAGTTGTGACTTTTCCACTGACTGTGCTATCCCGAAAAGATTTAACGGAATAACGGATGTAACGAATCCACAAAAGTCATGGCTGCAGCGAAAAACACAGTTTTCAGTGTCTTTAAATTAATTAGCGCTCATCACCTTAGCAAGACCAGTGCAGTCCAAACATTGTCCCACCAGCCTAATTAATCACAGATTTGGTGAACGGCCAGCAGAGAAGGAGGACAGGACAGCCCCCTTCTGTCTGGAAGCTCCACAACACTGCTCCAGAGTGAACCCACATCCGGGGTTAACGCAATTACCAGCATGTCCTCCCAACCATACCTCGAGCATCACACCGCAGGCACTGTAATTGCTGCGCCTAGAATTGGAGGAAAAATTAGCAAAGCAGTGGAGGGAGAGAGGTGATTAATTTACCAGAGGAGGTCGATGGCGATGTAAATCACGGCATGTCAGCGCAGTTTAATTTCCCTGATTCCCAAGGCCTTGTCAGCCACACCAGCCTTGCTCGCTGATTGGTGAGCATCCAGTCTTAGCTGAAGAGGTCATGGAGTGAAAGGCACAATGCATAAGCTTAATTATAGTATCGGGCCCTGTAGCAGACCTGTGGACCGTCAACGTCACCCGTGTTCGCATCATACCCGGAACACGAGGGTGGAGGATCAGCAGCACAGGCAACCTTAACATTCCTGGTATTCATTAACCATTTAACCATAATTACAAAACTGAACTGACATTTATGTTTACTAAATAAATAAATAAAATTCAATTAAAAGACCAACAACTCTTGATTTGGTGGGAACAAAAGATTTCATCTGGATGCTTATGATACTAAGGCAGCACTCAGTCTGAAAGCGAAGCGCTTTGATGCGCTCGTTTAACATCTCTATCAGCAAAAAACACACAACTGAAGATCTGAGTGCGTAACCATCAGAAGCAGCCCCTCGGGTCCAGACTTCAAACCTCACCTGCTCTATTGACTCTCCAGATAACGCCCTCAAATAGACTTTGTTCGTGTTAACAACATCAAAATGCCAAGCACAATCTATAATCCCATCTTTGCCATGTTGTGTTTTATTAGCGCGCTCTGTGCCGCGGACGACAGGGTTCCGCTCCTCTTTGCAGCCAAATCAGTCCCATTCGCTCAGGCTTGGCCGCCAGGTTCAACGCACAACAACAAGAAGGTTCTGTGGAGCAATTATCTCTCCTCTGACCTGTGCGGCCTCCTGTTCGCACCTGGGCCACCACCGAATGCTGAATAGTAAGTATTTGTTACGGCTGAGAGCCTTTCTGCTTGGGCGTCGAAGTAGCACTGGCTCACCGGCTACGTGCTTTTGAACTTCTGAAGGTTACCCTAAAATAGGTTCACATTTATTCATTCAGAGTTAATACAGTAATGGGCATTCACAATTAAAAAAAAAATATTTTCAGAAAGCTCATCCAATCGATAGAGTGGGCTGTTGACGTCAAATAAGAGGACAGGGAGGGCATTGGAAGGCATTTCAAAATAAAAGTGTATGGCCAATGTCCGGCTATTGTGACTCCTTTTATATTTAATGTCTAGTAATTATGAATAAATATCTCCCTAATTACTTAAGAAAAGGGATTTTGTCCAGTCTTGACCAGTTTTGCGTACTGCCTTCAAATCAACAACACCCATGATACATCAGCAGCAAAACAAGCTAATTTGCAACAAAGTCTCAAAGCAGAGTCAATGAGGTGATACAAGCACATACACACCCACCCACACGCTCAGACAAACACAAACACTCACACCAGCATTTCTTATGTGCTCTCACACACACAGACACCCAGATAAACATGTGCACGGAACGGAGACACGCCATGAGTCCTAATGACCTGCGCTGTGTGTTTGTGAGGGTGTTAAGACTCTGTTTTGAATTAGGAAGAGGAGAGGCAGAAGATGAACTAACGATGGCTGCTAATAATTACAGATCTGTAGTGTGGAGGAGTTAATGAGGAGCCAAAGCCTCCCATGATACTCCAGTAATAATGAATGGGGAGTGAGAGAGAGGAGGGTGGGATGGAGAGAGGGTGGGAGCTGTCAGATTGAGAGGCCGCAATGCCCCTTGGTTTCTCTGCACTCTGGGCATGTCAGCGAGCGAGGAGCCTTCCCAGAGGAGGCTTGTCTCCACACTAATGAAGATGTGACAGTTCCTCGGTCCGTGACTTGCCGGGTATTCGAAAGCGGAGGACGGAGGATGAGGAATGAGACATCGACAGCTCATATGGAATGAAAGGCATCAAAAAGGTGAAAGTTCTCAAGACCTTCACGGAGATTGACACAGCATCACACGAAGAGTGTTTAGACTCTAGTTTTTAGGACACTGACGAATACAGCACATCATAAATAATTGCGTGCACGTGCAAATATCCCTAAATTATTAAAAGAAACAAAGCAAGACAGGAACATCATTAGTACTCACCAGAGAGCTTGTGTAGCTGGGATCAGAGGTGTCATCCTGGAGGTAGCGCGACAGACCGAAGTCCGACACTTTACACACCAAATTGCTGTTGACCAGAATGTTCCGTGCAGCCAGGTCACGATGGACGTAGTTCATTTCAGAAAGATATTTCATCCCTGCTGAGATGCCGCGCATCATTCCCACCAACTGGATCACCGTGAACTGACCGTCATTTTGCTAAAGGCCAGGGAGAAAAACAGGTGAAAGTGAATGTACTTGTTTCAAACTTTTTGTGATAACTTAAGAGTGAAACAAACAGGAAAAATTGTGGCAGTGAACAGATTTTAATGGCCTTGGACACACAGTCGATGATATCACTACTGCAGTGTGTCGGACAAGGACTCGATCGACTGACACCAGGTTTCTAGACGACTAGATGGGTTTGTTCCCTTTACAAAATCAACAACCTGAGCTTCCCAATCCTCTTACTGTCCAGAGGAATACATGTATTAAATAAGCAAATTGTTTTCCCCAAGCCAGTTTTGCTTATTATTGATGTTAGGGTATTGTTCCAGGCATCCATCTCTTTAACATCCACCCTCGGTGCCCCTACCCCTGTGTGAATGCTCTGAAGAGCAAGCTTTGAACCCCCGAAACACAGTAACAAATAAGAGGGTAAGGGAGATCGATGGAAACACAAGTCGGATGTGGCGCTTAGCAAAGCCGACTTCAAAGAGCCTTTTCAAACCCACCCTAGATCAAAGTCAAATACAACACCAATCCATGAGCTTGAAAGAGAAAAAACCAAGCTGAATATTGAATAAGCTGTGTGTCTGCTCAATCCTGACTATAAAAGAAAGAGTGAGGAGTCCATTAATAGCTTCAGGCATTAATAGAGAAATTAAAGGCCTATAGGACTAGCCAGTTTGGAAATTTTCAAATTAAGGATGATTGAAATTATGTTCATTGTCATGAAACATATTCTCTGTTGGTGCGGGATAAATTAAGAAGGCTCATTCCAGCTGGTATTAGGAGTGATTGTTAGCATCAACTCCTTTTCTGGGACCATTTAACGATTAATTTCCAATTAGCTTCTCAGTCCCATAATGCAAAGGGTCCCCTCTCCAAACTGGAATGGCAGAGTGCATGTACAGCCATCCATCCATTATCCTAACTGCTTTTCCTGTAGTGGAGCCAATCACATCAGTCACTGGGTGATGGGCAGGGTATAGGTCGCTAGTCCATCATTAGACCACTATACTACATAGGGACAGACAAATGTTAACCCTACCTACAGTAATACCCTGCATTACTTGCTGTAGGACTGCATGGGATGGAAACTGGGGGATAATAAAGGTTTATCTTATCTTATGCAAAGTCCACACACTAAAGCACCTGGCAGTTCAGTGGCTTCGAACCTATGCCCTTCTTACTACTCAATACTCACCCTTAGGAAGGAGTCTAGGGCTCCATTCTCCATGAACTCTGTGACGATCATCACCGGTCGGCTCTTTGTGACCACGCCCTCCAGGCGGATGATGTTCGGATGGTCGAACTGACCCATGATTGATGCCTCAGACAGAAAGTCACGCCTCTGCTTCTCCACGTAGCCGGCCTTCAGCGTCTTGATCGCGACGTAGATCTCTCTCTTACCAGGAAGCTTCAAACGGCCCTTATACACCTCACCGAACTCCCCTAGTTGAAACAGACGCATATAATGGTTGCCATGAATAACACCAATTTACCTGCCCTGCCCAGATATATACTGTATGGGAACATACACGTGCATTCACCACCATATATTTATCACTCGTTCACCCTCTCGTGTCTTGGCAGACATACTATCGCAAATGTTCTTATAGATTTCACATGTGACCTGCATATTTATCTCACATCAACCATGCTGTGTGTTGTTAATACTCTCTCTACTGTGGCTCCTTGAAGATGGTCTTAAGAGAGCTCCTCCACCGACTCTGACAGCTTGCCAAGTGCATTCATATTCCCCAATCAAAAAAATAACAGGCAAGCACTATCTGGTAAATATCTGGAACCCATTTGATTAATTATCACCACCTTTGTGTCCTGCAGAGACACCACACAGTGAAATCAACAAAAACGGAAATCTTTAATTAGCTAGTCCTTACCCCGAGCCTATCTCTGTCACTTCCTCACACCTAGCTTGCTGAGTAGGCCAGTCCACAGGAGCTATTAAAGGCCTGCTCTCATTACCAGAGGCATTTTAGCCCGTGTGAGCCAACACATATGGTATCAGCATGTACTACCTAATCTAAAAAGGTGTGTTCGATCCCAAGTAAACAAACAAGTTGGAAAAAGAGTCACATTAGCTTTTATTTGACTATTTTATCCTTTGGATTTTACTTCAGAGCTACAGTATCAATACAATTTGTCAAAATTGGAAAAATAAAAACTTCAAACTAAAGATAGTATAAAGGACAGGTTCTTCCCATTTACAAAGTAAATGGAAAAGAACGATATAAGATGAAATACTAACAGGATCCATAATCGGCAAAGCACAGGGAATCGTCTGCAAGCCTCAAGTTATTTCTAATGGCATTAGGTCCCAAGATAACTGGCCTATTTGCTGCTAGTGCGCGTGACATGAGCCCTCCACGAGTAGCGGATGGATCTTGCCAAGACGGCTTGAACAGGTTCAGACTTAAGCTTGTTGGTTTGCGATGTCATTCACCATACCTGCACCAATGACCTCCTCAATCTTCACAGTGGAGACGTCAATCTCCTTGGCGAATTCTCGTACGGCTTCGTTTGGGTCTTCGTAGGTAAAGGGGTCGATGTAGATCTTCATCCCCGGGGAGCCTGAGAAGTGGGTCGGGCAGCCCAGTGGGGAGGGGCAGTTAGACATGTCGGCTCGCAAAGAGAGCTCTAGAACAACCAGAGTCCTCAATGAGCTCTCAGAAAAAGGAGAAACCGTCCTCATACCTTGGGCTAAAGCCTTGTGGTAAATAAATGCTACAGCAGATTAAATCACAGCGTGTCACAGCATTATTCACTGGCTTTTTTCCTTTATTTATATACAAATATCATACTTTGTCATTCGTTGCCTCAGGGCAACATCATGCAGTTAGGCCACTTTAGTTTCAACAATAGCTTGAGCTTGAGGAAAGTGAGAGTGATCCCAGAATCAGGTTTGAGGGAGAGTTCGAAGATCTGTCAGTAGAGTAACATATTGTATGTATCGAAGTGTGTGCAGGTGTGTATGTCTGCACGCATCAGTGGGTGAGGAGAGGTAATAGATATTTCAAATTTTTGCTTCCTCTTTTTTATTCAGACAGCCTATCTGATAGCAATGAGTCTGTGGATGAAGAGAAAGGTGAAGGTGATACTTTCAAATCCACCCCAGTTCCACAATTGCTAGAGAATATGAAGAAAAGAGGGACCACTAAAACTCATCCCAGTCCCTGATGTGCGTCTGGACACCACTGCTCATTGGATCGTCATGGATGACAAGAAAGGTAGATGCAAGGTACCAGGAAGCAAAGGTACTAAAGCAAAGTGCCAAAAATCTGTCTCACATCCATCAGCAACTGCTTCCATAGGTTTCATACAGGATAAAATGGTCTGTGCTTTGTACAGGCAAGACCAAAAACACTACAGAAAATGTCACAATCATTTGTGACATGTTTGTTGAAATAAAACTTGAAATAAAGCTTATTATACTACATTTATTGCTTTTTGGCCTCCCCTTTTATCTATTATATAAATTTGAAAACCTTGGTGCTTTAGTGCCTTCACAGCTTGTTGTCTAGTGGGGGGACTGGGTCACTTTTCAATCAATTTTATGATTGATGTATGGTCAGGGACCCCCAAGCTTCCAAAAACTAGCTGTTGTTTTTTTCTCCTAAAACACAAATTCATGCCATAGAGGGTTATCCTGTGTTGGATGCTTTAAATGGCAAACTGGAGGTGGATCATTAGAGGAACAAACTCGATTCCGGGTAGAGAAGACAACAAATGTGTGGTTTGATGATTCAGTGCGTAAAAGGTGAAAACAGAGCAGAAAAAAATGGGAGCGATAAGGATGAAGGGACGTATGAAGGGATGAGGGTTACAGAAAACGGAAATGTAGAGAGATTTTTTTTACCCTTTTATCCCTTAGCCTAGCAGTCTCTGCGCTTTGATAGTGGTAGAACCAATTTCGCAGCAGCCTTTCCCTATAGGAGCTCATAAAAAGATAAAGCCACTGCGCTATCAACTAGCTCTTTATGCCATTCTGCAATAGGTGAACTCAGTTCACAGACTGAGGAAGGCTGTGAACGGAGATCAGGTGGAGAGAACCGCAAAAAAATAAGCGTAAACAAAATCTACACAGACATTGCTGTGAACAAACAGCAGCCAAATCATCATTTCTACAGTGACACCCAAGGGCAAGCCTTTCTCTCAGAGGTGTTTAGTCAAAACCTTGGCAACCATGATTGGTATGAACCAATCTCCATCAAGTCAATTTGTGCCTGCTCATTTGCATAAGCCACACGGAGAAGTAGGGGTCTCAAGAGACGGGAGGACGATGAGGTCTGGTCTTGGAGGAATCAAGGTGCTTCACCTCCCTTTCGACAAGAAGCTGATTCTGGTTACAGCAATAATTGCCTTGAACCCTGTCTGTGCAAATGTAATTGCACATCAGAGATTCCATACAGATTGAATTTAAGTTAAGCTGTCGAAGATTTGCAAGAGTCGCCAAGGACCTCACTCAGCTGCACCGGACTTCTAGCAGGGACCACATACGATTCCAATCGCATGAAGACACACCATAAAACTGCAGCAAATATACAAGCACGCCCACGCACACCCATTCGTAATTCAGAGTCCAGGGTTCACTTTCATGTATAATTTAAACTACAAACAGTTTATCTCTCTCCCTCCCTCTGGTGCAGACCTGGTTAACTGGACTTTTATGGCAAGTGGATAAAAAATAGATTCCTTCTTTAATATTTCATATGTCTTCCATCTAAGTGTATGAAGCAAATGTATGTAAACAAATGCACCCGTATCTATTTTTATAAGATATAAAAAGGAGACATGTTAGGGGGGTAAAAGCAAGACGACGGGTATGACTCATAATACATATAATTTCATACCTTACTCAGTTAGATGACATGATGGACAAGCATCTTAATTCATCCATAGGACATGATACAATTAGTCAGTTTAGAGTATTTAGTTGATGAGCTATATAAATTATAGTTACTCTACCGCACTTAACCATGTTATTTTCACCAATGTCCAGCATTTATCCTGCTATTAGTCTGCCGCTCATTCACTGAATGGCCCTAATGTATCCACAAATCAGCCGCAGAGCAGTAATGCTTGCATTAATCTATTACTGGCTACGGCTGTAATCCAATCGCTGGCCGTACAGCAGAGGATTTACATATCGCCTAAAGACAAACAGCAGCGCTGGTAAGTGAAATAGGAGCCCGTCTTTAAGTCAAAGGAACTCTTTCATACGTTAGTCTTTCACCAAGGCGACATCATTTCTTCTAATTCCTGTTGCCTGACAATAATTGTAATTTAGCTATTTCACTGGATAGCAATTACATGTTTGATGTGATTATCCACTTTGAGAAATTAACATAAACAGTTGCAGGACACTGTACGCCTATAGTGAATACGTTCCCGTTTCATGGTAGCTCAAGAAGCACGCTAATCTATTCTGTGGTTCTGTGAATATAATGAGTTGAGTTTACTTCCTAAACAGAAACTAATTATCCTCCGTTTGATGTCAGAAAATCATTTGTGAGACACACACACTGTGGCTTATTAGTATGGAAATCAGAGATGGGGATCTAAATATTGTATGGGATTAACAGTCACACTGGTACAGGAGGAAAATGTCTGTGTGGGTTTATCAAGCATGTGGTGCCTTGTGCAAGTCCTCACTTTGTTCAATAATAAATTCTCATCAGCAAAACCCATGTGACACATAATAGTGAGGAGGATGAGGCAGATGTTACAGATGCTCATCAGTTCTACAGCCTTGCAGTGGCAAGAAGCAAGAAAAAAGTGGGATATGAAGCTATCTGACATCTAACCATAACTAGATCTGTTAAAGCGTCTTGTGTCAGCACCAGATGCTGGAGCGCAAACAACAGCTGAAGCTACAAAAACACACGACAGGCTTAGCGGTGGAGCACTAGGGCAACAGCAAACGTGCAGTGCTGAGACACGGCTGCCTCCTAATCAGCTGATGTGGACTGTGAGTTAAAAGGAAAACTGTAAATGCTCAGATGCTGAGAGATGCGTGATAATACTGTAAGAAAGGGGATTGATGGTGAGCTGTACAGTTTGAAGCACTCGTTCATGACATCCCGGTGTTTGGTGTCATGTTAAAGGCCTGAAGTGGGCGGAAGATGACGACACGCCGCCTGATGTGTGTGGCTACAGCTGGAGCTGTAGGCAGCCGCGCGAATGCCGGCAACACATTTTTTGGAGATTCACCCAAAACAATTGTCTGTGTGGTGCTGTTATTGTTGCGCTGAATACTGTAATTAGAAAACTGTCAGTCAAATGTTGAGAGAATGGAAGGAAACAATGCATCTTGGGTTGGTGGATTACTTCATGAGTGTTGGTGGAGTGAAGGTTGAAGGAATGAATCTATGAATAGATTTCCTTATCAGCGTTTTCACTTCAAATCACTCACTGGCCGACTGGGCCGGTGCAGTAAGCATTTGTGGCTTTCTGTTTATTTTCATCACGTATGTTAATGATGTTCGGTTCTCCTGAAGATAGCATGTGACAAAACAGACTGTCCTGCCCACAGCACTGTCACCGTGCTACACTATCTCTGACACTGTGCTGAAACACTTCAACAAAGCTCTATCGTTTCAGGAAAAGCCATCCTCAGACTTCTGGGTCGGTTTTGTGTCTGAGGGTACGTTTCTCTCAGTCCCTTTTCTCACATCAGTCTGTGCTGAAAACATACAGCTACTATACAGCCCAAAAGAAATAACTTGTCTCCTCTTTCATTTATACAGTATATAAGAATTCCTGCTTTGTGCATATGTTGTAAAAGCAAATGTACATAAACAAAACATGTGAAAGCAGCAAAATCCTCTAAAGTAGAGGACGTGGTTCTAAAATTGCATGTCAAAAAATACACAGATTTCTCAAATATAAATAAATCTGTGAGTTATTTTCACCACTACACCTTATAGCAATTTCTACTAAACATGTGACTGTCTATTGTAGAGAAACACAGGCCAGCGTACAGTTTGTGTGCATGTGTAAGCATTTGCTGAAATATTCATCATATCTAACTGATAGTAGTATATCGAAGGACAAATGAATACATCTTTATTATAGTTTGTACTGAATATATGGGATTAATCATCAAGCGGTTGTTGCATGTAATTATTTTTTATCTTGAATCATTAAAGTGAGCCTGTAAAGTTCATATGCTGTATGGAAATCTTATCAGACATATTCTGCTAATTAACAGGCAATTAAACAACAAGGACCCTGCGTCTATAGGATATAAGCATAAGAGGGGACTCACCTCTTCCTGTGCTGTAGTGCTGCAACTTGTCGCTGTACACCGCCTCTTTGGTGTATGCCCTTTTCCTGAGGGAGGGATGGAAATTGAGAGCGAGAAAGAGAGAGACGACAGGATGAAAGGGAGCGTAAACGAGGCCTTATTACTGTTCATGTCTCGCTGCATGGCCTGAAAACTACGTGGCTGAAATTGAATCAGCTGCAAAGGGTTAGCAAAGGCAAATGAAGTTTATGAAAATGAGCTGATTTTTAATTAGACCTTGATAGGATCGCTCAGCTTTTCATCTGTCTCCTCTGCATCAGCATCAAAAGGGCTGTGCCTGTTTGACGGACACTTTACTCGCTCAAAGTTACGCACCGCTCGGCAGATATTTTGACTTTTACACATCTAAAGCGGAGCAAGATAGGAATGTGACAATGTGACAAACTGCTGCAATATTAAATTGGCCTGACGAAAGTAAGTTAACAGGGCAGAGTAGGAGTTACGTTCTCTGTGGGATTGAATATTACATCTCACATGTCAAATGAGTTTCCCTTACCGTGAAACCAGATGGAAACGCTGTGTTCGCTAAACACTGTGTATGACGCTTATACTTTTTCCTCCTTTGGACTTGGGAAAAAAGTGCAGCAATAAAAGTTCTGTAAGTATTAGAAGTGACAGATGAAGTAAAACGTAGTTACCTGCTGCACACGATGGAGATGGCGACGAGGGAGACGATGAAGACCACTCCCGCTGCCGCTGACCCCGCAATCAGAGGAAGCTGTTCCCTCAGCTCCGACTTGAAGTCGTCTGAGTTTTGCAAAGAGAAACACAGACGGGCAGGCTTTGAGAATGGCTTGGGTAGAGCTTAAGACGCAGGATTGTGTTTATTCTGAGGCGACCGTGCGCGTGGGCGAAAGACGCCAGAGCAGAGTGGTTAGACCGGGCACATTGAGGCATCAGAAAAAAAACAAAACAAAACAAAACCTATAGCTGTGTCTTTCAAGAGGTGCTGACTGAAATCCAGTGAGCTTTAGCCAGACTGACAGCTTATTTTTGATAAAACCACAAGAGACAGCGAGCGAGGGAGACGTATAAAACTGATTCTCTCCTGCCTCACCTGTCAAGAAATGAATGGGCAAGAAACTCGGGACTCTCAGGAGTCATCCAGTGTCAATCATGCCCAAACATGTATAATGTACATAGCCAGGACAGGCTGCAGGTAGTTGACACGCCAGCCTAAACGCCTGCCTAGCAATGCTACACAGCAGAATCCTCAGTTATCTTCTTACGTGCCTGTCTTCCTGCGACGTTGGTACCAGCAAACACTGTGGTTGAAGCAGCGGTTTAGCCTGCTGCAGGCAAATCAGCAGCTTCTAAATCCAATCCCCTGTGTAGAATGCGCCTATTGGATTAAAGTGATAAAGGGAGAACTAATGCATCTTTGGAGCCGTGCAAGAGCTGAGATATATGAGGAAACTAAATGTGACAGGAAGTGCTCACTCTTTTAAGATGCACATTTATCAAGCATCAAGTATGAAGCAAACTGTCTTGAACGTACTGAGGATACTCAGGCATCCAATAAGGTTTAGTGAAGTCAAGAGGTTACGGACTTGCTGACGAGCGAACGCAATTACACTGCACGTTTCTGAGGAACAAACAGTGGGAGCGGTGGTTGGACGGCGAGCAAGCGTCCTCATGAGAGAGTAGAACCAGCTTGACAGGGACAGAGCAGAAGGGTGTTGGGGCAGGGGGCGAAGACGGGGGTGTGACTGTCACCAGTTCTCCAGCGCCGGCTGCTAATTGCCTTGACGAATGCCGAGCCGTGGCAGCAAGCCAACAAACGAACCGTAAACCGCATTTGTGCGCGCGAGCGTGTCCTCACACGAGCACGACCGCACGTGCGTACGAGGGAAAAGTCTGTATCGCTGCAGCTGCTCTGCACAGGTAAACAGCCGCCATGATCACATCATCATCATCATTATCCTTTTCTATCTCCCCCTCCCTCAAGATCATCACCGTCTCATTCACCGTTGTCATTTTCATCAGCGCGGTACAATGTGGAAATGTCACCGCGGCCTTTGATGCATTATAAACTACGGCCACATATGCGTGACAGGCACATATTCCAACAAGGCGCCGTTGGTAAATCTTTGGGATATAACACACGTCCAGGCAGTTGTAGAAGCCACGCAGGCTGAATCACGCTGCGTTAATTTTAGCAGCACTTTTACTGCCTGGCAAGGCTCCGAAGCAACACTACACCAAGAAGAGACGCTCTCCGCTCTCACACCTCCTTGCACTTGCACCAATAATCGGAGCACCACAACCTTGCCAGTGTAGCAGGTGTTCCAGCCTCTGTTCAGCCCCTTCCCCGTCCAACGATCCAAGCCCCCCCAAGGTACAAAATTTACCTCATCAACTACTAATCACAGCTATGCATTCTGGGACGGCTCTTCAGCAACAGAAGGGCTGGGTGGAAAAACAATTAGCTAAGCATTTTGGATCAAGCACAGTTAGTTGCACAAACAAAAGACACTTAACATTTTACATATTTGCACCACCCACACACTCAAACCTGACCAAGACCAAAATGAATTTAGCTGCAGATATGGAAGCGCAATCCAACATCGCAGCTCCCCTCTAAGTCACTCACCAATAACAACGCCACAACAAACACAAAGACAGAGAGGAGCGTTACAAAGCATTCGACTGTGTGTGTGTGTCAGAGAGAGAGAAGGCTGCAGAGACACAGAGAGACACAATTCTCCTGGCTCGCCGGTCCTTACCATCTGTGAGGCTTTGGAAGCACATCTTGCTGCTGTATTTGCCAAAGCCAGCCACAGTCCGTGCTCGCACCTGCACCACGTAGACCGTGCCCGGCCGGAGGCCCTCCACGCGCGCTGTGTTGGTTTGGCTCCGCAGGGTGGTGGAGTTAACCTCCGCGTGGTCCTTAGAGGAACAACAAACACACGGACCAGGTTAGAGACGCCTTCATATTTCATGTCTTATTATTATTATTGCATGATGAAGTGGACGCATTCACACATGTATGCATTCACGCGTCGTCTGCTATATGAATCTAATAGACCAATGAATGGTAGCAGCCTCACAGATCCCACATCTCAGTCTCTCTCTTCACAGACCCACGAGAGCCAGTCAGGCAGTCTGCTGCACTGTAAAACGGGGCTTTCTGGAGGTATCTGCTGTGGGGGATCAGTAATTACTTAGGCCTGTCACCTTCCCATAAACCAGAGTGAATATGACAGCCAGAAAATAAGACTGCACCTACACTACACCCACAGCTCCATGCTGCTGATAGCCACATGCACACACACTGAGTGGGAAGGTGGAAGCTGAAAGTGAGGCAACAAAATTCCCTGTGTCAGTAAAACTGTAAATAGAGGCTGGCTGTGGTTTGAACTTGGTAAATACAGGCCAGAGAACGTTCTATAGCGCATGTATGTATAACTATAAAATGTCAGTTGATGACAGTGTGGAGTGGAAAGAGACAGGGAGGGAAGAAGGAGGAGGATGGAAGACGATGGCAGGAAGCGATAAGACACATCAGGCAGAAGCAACCCACATTGAAATCATTATCCGATCCGATTGGTGTAATTGAATCATTCTGGTTGCTCCGTCACCGAGCAGATGAGGTAGACACAGCTATGAAATCTGCCCCCCCACATAATGATGAGTGCAATCACATTAGCTCTTATTGGACACTCTGGGCTTGATGAAGACAAATGTTTGGGCTTGGGATGGGAGAGCGTCGAATCAACAGGCTTTCGTTTTATCTCTGAGAGGAAAGGGATGTTTAGAAATGGATGTAACTGGTTTAGGGAGTCAACATATCACAGGCCTTTTGTCCGTCACATCGCACAATATGTTGTTCCTCGCATGTCATGCATACGAACGAGTCTGAAACTTCACATTAAAGCAGCAGCTTGTGCATTGGAAAGAGCAAAAGACACGAAGCCCCGCGAGAGACCGGAGTCACCTATTCATCTGGCGGCGGAGGCGCCTGACTGCACGTGGACCGTTTGGGGCAGGGCTCTGCTTAGTCCTGCTCCGACGCCACGGGTTCCTTTCAACCACACCCCCATCTGTTGCGTTCGAATGAGGGACAGGTGAGCAGACAGATGGCAGACCGCCAATAGGGAACATCCCTTGAGGGAGCACCAGCTAGGAATGGCCCTTTCATGCTGCCAGTCAAATGGGGATTATGTGACACACACACACACACACACACACACACACACACACCCACACACACACACACACACACACACACACACACACACACACGGAAACACACACATCTGCCACTTAAAATAAGCTGGCATTTGGTGCTCCAGCAGGTTAGAGGATAGCCAATAAAAGGCTGTGCCAGGAGGGACCTCCAGCCACGAGAGGTCCTCTCCTGCTGCCAGTCAAATGAGGATTATGAGGACCACACCCTAACGTGCTAAATAAAAATAGATTTGCGGGTGGGATGGCAGATGGTGGAGCAGCCAATCAAAACCTTTGCCAGGGGTTTGCTTCTGAGAGGCAACACTTTTCTTAACTTTTAAAAACTTTCATTTTTATACAGTAAGTGACAATTTCCTTTTGCCTGCAGAGGGGAGCTCTCTCTCTCTCTCTCTCTCTAAATTTCTCTCTGCCATTTCCCATTTATTCCCTTCTCTTTTGCAGCTTTTCAGTCTGCAACTATTACATTTGTGGGCCAATAAAGGCCACTGAGACATTATACGTGATACTGGACTATACAAATAAACTGAACTTGACAACTGGTGTGCGTGCGTGTGTATGTGTGTGTGTATTTAAAAAAATAAATAAATAAATGCCAGCTATCCAGAATGGACAGCATGGCCACCTGGCACAGGGACAGACATGGTGGTACACCATGTGTCGTCTTCCCAGGCTCACACGCATGCATGCAAATAACACACAATAACGAAAAAGAGGGGGTGGGGGTGTAGTGCAGAGCGAGAAACATTTTAATATTGTGATTGTACAGTGGAAGTGAAGAAAGAAAACTCTCCCGCTAATGTGTCTGATTAAAATGTATCGCCTTCGGTAAGAAAAATAAAAAAAAACCAAGAGCAAGGAAATATGGGATAACAATTGAAACCTCAGGGGCTTGATTTTTTCTTAAGCTTTGCAAATAATTATCATTACCTCATTACCAATTCTCATTTTAAATGAAAACGGATCTTATTTTGTATGTAATACAATGGTGGTCTGATCCGATAATAAAGGCAATAAAAGCGACTTAATCGTGACATGAAATAAGGAAACGCTAAGTTAAAAATATGTTTTGTGTTATTATGATTCTGCAAAGCCGCGCAACAGTATCATGTTAAACATATGAGAGTAAAATCTTTATAGATTGGCAGATTTGAATGTACACTGATCGTCCTAATTTTGCCATATTTGTTTGTAATAAAGTTTGTGCACCCGCATCCGCTGAAGGAGGCCCAGCTAGGTTAGCTGGGAGGCAAAGAAAGAGGAAGACATGAAGTCACACTTCTCATAGGTTCCATTAAAAATCTAAACTTGTTGGCACAACATCTGTGCTGGTCTAAGCGTAGAAAGGAATAATAAATGCATTGTTCCGGCTCCTCTTCTGAGAAACTGGTAATTGTATGTCAAGACCAGAAAGACTTGAGAGTGCGGAGATGCAGATGGCGACGTGGTCATCGTGCTGCAGGTGACACGTAGCTGCTTTTGAATTACTCGCACCGAAAAAATGACGGAATGAATCTACCTG
This sequence comes from Macropodus opercularis, assembly GCA_030770545.1. Lineage (NCBI taxonomy): Eukaryota > Metazoa > Chordata > Actinopteri > Anabantiformes > Osphronemidae > Macropodus > Macropodus opercularis. The sequence goes on from CM061105.1 coordinate 8,730,514, forward strand.
AACTGCTGCAGAGCTCACATACAGTGACACACACACACACACACACACACTCGCGCACAGAGCCATCAGTAACCTGAGCCAGTGGCTGCTCTGCTCCAGCTTTAATGGAGGGCCTGACCTCCGCTATGCTGAGTTATTTCCACCCTCCCCAAATTTTCAGGCAACCAGGGGAAAAGGCTACGGGAAAAATGAAAAGAACAGGAGCATGGCATCCTACTTTTTACTCTGCAAACCTTTAACTCATTTCATCTTGCTTCCCAATTTACAGGGTCCCGGGACCACTTACTCTGTAATGAGAAGGTGGACTGAAGACGGGAGGGGAGCCTGTCGGGAGAACAGCCTTCAGCAGGGAGTCGGGTAGAACTGTCAAAACGACAGCCACCTCTCTGCCTCATGCCACATCTGCCTAAACTCTCACTTAAAATGGAGACTTTTAGAGAGTTTGAATATCACACATTTCTCATATAATGCTGATTAAATTCTCAGTTTGGGTCGTGACCTTATGGGCTGAAGAGAATTCAGATTTCCTCCATTGTGATACTACAAGAAGCTATCCCCTTCATCCGCTTCACGCTTCACCGATCTTAGGCATCTGTCATATTTCTGCTCCTCACATACTGTCCTGTACACTAAGTTCTGCGCTTAGATCCAAACACCACCAGCTTGGTCTCTTCGGTCCAAAAGTCTTGGTTCCACTTCACGGTTTGAATCACTGCAACCTTTTCTTGCGTTTCACCAACCTTAGTGGAGTTTTTGCCAACGCTGCCCAGGAGGCCAGCTGACCTGTGCACACTGGTTATTATTATTCAACGATGCAGGAAATTCAGTGGCAGTGAGGTGATTCTCAAGGAGGAGGCAGGTAAGTGCACTTGGACCTTCCACCGCATCCTGATTGATCCAAGTCAAGAATCGCTGATGTTTTGGATAAATATTTTACAAATGAATGTTAACGGGCAGAGTGATGTTGTAATATTATTGTAAAGAAGAACTAAACTAAATAAACTGCACCTTTGCACCACGGCTGTGGAAAAAGCAGGCACTTATTTTCTGGTTACCCTATAGTATTAGTCAACACAAAGTGTGAGAGTGGCAGTGGGAGATTGCTGGAGTAAATGGGTATGGGAGGCTTCCTGTGTTCAGAGAGACAGCTCCCTGCTGGGCTATGACTCTGCCAGACACACTGTGACAATCAACTCCACAACCATAACAGTGTGACTACTTTCAGATTAATGCAGGCATCGGAGAGATGCACAAAAATAAAGGGAGTATAGCGAGGCCATTTTTCTATAAAAGCCCATTTTTTATGATTGCATTATCCAGCCTGTACGTTACCCGTGGCGCTGAGTAAAGCTGGGAGTGTGCAGGGGAGTGTGTGATAGACGTGGGGAGAGTAATCCCTCCATAATTGCCTTTTATGACTAAAAGGCCACATCATCAGTTTATGGCTGCGTGGAACTTCCAGACTTTCGGAACCTCTCAAGCAATTCAGGGAATCTATCAGAGCCGCCTGCCTGGCCTAGATGGTGCTGTATTCAACAAGTAGCGCGCACATGCAACGCGAGTAACCCAAGGCAGCGTGTTTGGCACAGAGTAATTACAGGATGCAGACTTCCCATCAAGCAGGGGCATAATGGGTTTCAACAGGTGAGTCACACTCGTGGCTGAAGCAAAGTCTGTTTAGAGCCTGTAAGAAAAGCCTTATCAGAGCCAAAACAGAGTAAAACGAGGAGCATGGATTTTGAAATCCCATCTCCAGAGCTTAGAGTGTCACAAAGCAATCTCTGAGTCGCCTCCTGTGTCTTACTCGTGGTAGATTTTCCAGCCAGACAGTGACATGCAGAAGTAGACCGCGTAGAGAGGAACCTCTCTCTCACCTGAGCTATGCCGGTGCAATTAGCAAATCTTGTCCTTGTTAATTCACTAATTTGTGATTACACCGTGCTCATCTATTTGTGAGAGGACACGCTACATAAACATCAATAGGATTAGGTTTCATTGATATTCATGAACTAATGGGAGGCTGCATAAGTGTTATTTACACGACACTAAGCTGTCTGGCAGATAAGGTTTCTCCGGGCCATGGCAATCGGATTCAATTTCATGACCTGTGCAATGCCAAGGGGGAAAACACAGAGCAATGCAGCTATTATTGGATAATGGAGTTTCCAGCTGCAAACATCATTTAAAAACATGATTGTTGTTCTCCCTGATAGAAAATGCTAAATGTGACAAACTCTTTTCTTAGGTGGGCTTATGAATATTGATCCAAGAACCTTAGCCAAAATGAGTTTGTGTGAAATAAATAACTCAACGTAGAAAAAAAAAAGAAAACATTTATAAAACGGTATTGATTTTTGTCTTTTATTGGAAAGCAGGACATGGGTGAAGGTGTACCAAGTCTCACAGAAGATGACAAAGACTGCGGGGAAAAAAAGAGTACATGAGCAACCTTGCTATACCTATCGATCAGCTTTAGGAGAACAAACAAGGACCCAAACAAAAAGCTCGAGTCTCCAATCTCTGTGTATCATTATTTCCAAGGCCTTGGGAAAAGCCTACAGGTCAATACCGGAGCAGCACAGGCACGGGGGGTAGGGCTGGCGACTTAATAAAGCAGACACATTGTGTGTGAGCAGACGGGTCGATGTGACACCCCCAAGACGCAATGCGTTTTCACAGCGGGGCAGGTTGCTGCACCGGGCAGAGTGGGCCTGGAGCAGAGGTCAACCTATTCACTTCATCAGCGGTGGAAACCAAGGAACAGTTGGGGAGACAGAGTAAACAGAGTGAAGGAACACATTATCCGCACAGGGGGGCTCTGCTCACAGACATCCACCAGAATTCAGATTTTTGGGAGCTTTAAATATACCAGTTCTGAGGCGAGGCTGTCTGCGCCACTGCAGATTCACATTAGTGTGAACAGGCTGCTACTACTGAATACATGTGCGTAGTGTAGGTGTACCTAATAAAGTGGCCACTGAGTGTACAGTATATTCACTCACAGTAAAAGGAGGGGACACGACCACAGCGTTGGTGCATTCAGACGTTCAACTTACCTTCTCGTAGTAACGCAGCTCGTAGTCCAAAATGATGCCATTGGGCTGTTCTGGCTGTGGCCACGACAGCGTGAAGCTATTCATAGTGGAGCTGATCTGGTGCATGATGGGAACTATGGAGGGAGCTGCAGGTCACAGAAAGAGTAACACAAAATCAGATGCATAGCAGCAGTTTGTAGTTACACTGTATGAATTATGTCCATGAATTAAAAATAGAGCACATCAAACATGTATCAGATCAACTTCATGATCCGTCTGATACTGTATCTCATGAACTGCACCGCGGTTCCGTACTGTACAACTCTCGTTCCCATCACTACCCTGGTGGCCAGCTGAGCTACGGCTGATTGGAGCAGCACTCAGCCACATTCTGGCCAACAGGAATGGCTGCCGGACACTCGCCAGACTCTTGGTGACTGATGATTCTGGCACTAAGGTAACCTGAGTTCGGATAACTAGATCTGATACTCAGCCCAAGCACACACCCTCAAACCTGAGCCAAAGCGAGCAGACATTCTTTGGCAGAAGCCGGCTCATATTTGAGTGATTTGGCGTCCTGGGCAGGACTCGCGAGACCATGAATACAGTAGTTAACCCAGTTCCAAAGCTTGTTAATTTATCATTTTTTAGGATAGAGGGCAGATTTGCTTCAAATAAGAAAAGCATAACCACGTGAAGTATATGGGCAAATATACCTGGAACACAAGAGTTTTTCTGATTTGCCTGTCGAGAAGAAATAAGACACAAAAACGAAAGTGACTGTATTCGCTCTAGACAACGCGTCTCATCTGATTTATTGTGACGGGTCCCTTTGTGCACTTCACTGCTGATTTCAGTGTCAGTGATGTCACGGTGACCCATGAAAGAACTAAACAGTGGAGGCGAGGAAAGAAATACGCTCGCAGCCAATAAAGCTGTCACTCTGCCAGCACAGGCAGACCACAACCACGGACGTGCAACAAACCACGACTCTATACACAAGACAGAAATGAAGTCATAGAAAGAGGAGGATCTGCAGTCAGAACAAAACCCCATCTGCTTATGAAATGCATGGACATCACTTACTGAAACACTTTTGTCTGGTTTGTCAATTAACCGAGACTCTTGGCACTTTGCTACTCGTACTAAAACTCTGCATCAAGGTTCCAGAGTGTGTTTTACTGGTTTGGTGCAGCAGCTTGTCTTTACGTCTGTATTATACCAGCCTTAGTCTCGAACCTTAGTGTCACTGCGCCCTGTTGAAATGAGATCTGTGTGAAACTATGTTTACTGTAAGAAGTGCGCAGACTTAAGTCAACCGCCCTTAAGCACGAGAACAAGTCTCAACAGTCTTCTGGCACCTTTGGCAGATTTACTGCAGATATCTGGTCACTGCTGATAACAACATCGAAGTATTTCATCACCCAGACGTCCTGATGCTGATGTTCACTCTTCGCTGTGTGGAAATATGGGACAAGCTGAATATCAAGGCTTGACCAGCGTAACTGCAGTTGTAACACACAAGGTTTCGGCTCCAGCTACACAGACCCGTGTAAACATGATTCACGGTCTTTCATGGCATATGTGAATATGCTCCAAATATAGCGCATAACCACAGATCAGTGATCTAAAGACGATGAATCCAGCGAATCCAAAGTTGCTCAGCAAACCAATTTATGAACCATGAAGCATGTTTGATTAAAATCGGATTCTGCGGCTGCTCGTCATTTCCAAAGCCCCGGTGTTCGTATGCAGCGCTAGAGAAGAATCTCCACCCCCACGTCTGCAGCTCCACACAACACCCTGCTCTACATTTAGTGTCTATCAGCCACTTGGCTCCCGTCCTGCTCGCTGCTGAGGCCTAGTCATCGCTCCACCTGGTCTCCACTCCCCGTCTTTCTGAATAACTCCTCTATTCAAGAGGCAGCTAATGGCACCCTCTCCCAACTCAATGATTCTTTATACACGACTCCTTAGTGGTTATTTTATTTATTTCCCTTCTTTTTGCCTTTTGCATAAACACTCCACAGTCACATGACTTTTGGCTGCTGCTAAAATTCTGTTTAGTTGGAGAGAAATCATAATGTACAGTTTTGATTAGAGAATTTCTTGAAGGACTTTTCAAGTAGTGAGTCGTTCTTTATAATGTAAATGTAAACAAATGAAAAGGCTCTGTTTATCCTGTCAGTGTGAATGGATTCTGTTTCATGTGCCTCCCTTGACTCCCACCCACCTTCCCCCTCCCTCCTCCTCCCTCGCTCTCTCTCATGCACTAGGCGGAGAGTAGAAGGGCTGAGCTTCAGCTCTGTGCTCTTCAGCCTTTCTGCCTCTCGGGCTGGTTCACGCTCCACTGGCCAGGGCTAGGGCTGCCTGGGCTGCATTATCAATTACCGGCCATAGGCACACACTGTTCCTGACAGACCCAGGGGAGGGGCACTCCACACAGAAATGCCAGCAGTTGAAAAGGTGCTAAGGAGTCCTGCTCTTCTTTTTTTGCTGCATGATTTAAGTCCGTTTTCACGTGTTAATAGCTCAGTGTTTGTAAAAGATTTATGTTACACAAAAATTAAATTAAACAAAAACGACAGGGCTACAATAAAAACCATATCAGAAATGAACTGGTGCATAAACCAAATGATTATTTCTCGCATTGATATTCAACGGGCACTGCAGCTGGAATCTCTATGCGTTTCCTGCTGGGGCCTCTTTAAAGGACGGAACAGGTTGGAAAGGGAACCTTCTGTTAACGGAAACCAAAACAGGCAACTTTGTCCCAAGCGTCATGCGAGTCTCAGAGACGTAACCTCCGCTCTGTGTCGCTGTGCATGTACCTCCAGCACGGTCACGTTTCAATACAGCGTAGCGATCCGGACCAAATGTAAGCACCTCAGTGATGCGTTAAGACCAGCTTCAATAAACGATTTCTTTAATCATCAAGTTGCTTTTGTGTAATTGACATGTGGTATTTCTTTCACCAGCATGATTAATGCGAGCGCTCTAGCAGCGCTCGCTGGGAGTGAGCGTGCTTCTCTGTCAGCTTCTGTGTCAACAATAGGACGGACACGTCAGCTAATGCTGATTGATTGAGGCCAAATAACCTCAGACACCGTGAACAAAAAGTCTGATTGTTATGAGCATAGCAAGTTGCGATTTTAACGCAGCTTCTCAAAAAAAACCTTTAACTTCTCCATTTTTATTGTGCGTGAGCATTGATTGTGGTTCCCAGAGCAATAGCCACATGTATGTGAATGTTTCCCAGTTGTCTACTGTATGTGAGAAGAACCTGTCAGACACTGTATGAGGGTGAGGTTCAGCTCAACGAAGCCCGCTGTCCCCTCCAACTGCAGCCCCCCCCACCCCGCCGGGACGATGATGCTGACATTGATTGGTGACTGTGTCCTGCACTCCTCTCTCCTCCCTCCATCCCTCCCATCCCTTGCTCCCGTGCTCCACTTTTATCTGGCCTCACTTGCTGCCCCTGGCTTTTAATGCAGAGCCTGGATCGCCATTAATCAAAGTCAGAGCCTCCCAGTGTCTGGCTGAGACAGAGAGACTGAGAGAAAGGGAAAGAGAATAAGAGAGAGAGCGTAAACGTAAGAGAAGGTGAAGGAAAGTGATGGAAGAATAAAAAGCATCTTTACCTTTGTATGATTAATCTGCTCTGGAATACAAATGAGTGGGAGCATCATTTTACATGTCTGGCACAGACCTGAGCCTGTTTTTATTCTTTCTACTTCCAGTGAGCAGTCTAAGCATGATTCATGAGGCGCGGTGAAGGGTCAGCAACGTCAGATGGAGTTTGGAAAAATACCAGAGTTATTTAGTATTACACTGAGTGAGAGACACACATTATAAAGAACCAAACGCAGTGCAGACATAACCCGACTTGTCAAGTTTACAGTTCTGCTCATCGAATTTCCACATATGCCCACATGTTTTTTTTAACAAACATAAAATTCAGCTGCAGTGACCCTGATGACATCATTCTGGTAGCGTTTCATTATACTTCTCTCACAGGTATTATCATTATCCCTGACTGGCCCCTGATCTGAATGTGCAGGCTGATCTTAACGTGTGAAATCGATCACGTTCTGATACGTGTAGCAAACAAAGCAGCCAATTAAACATTGCGGCTCCAGCTCTCGCCGTGGCCTCTAGGTCAACGTGAACTGCTGGAACAGACTGGGTGCATGTGTTTCTCATGTGAGCGTTGCACAGCTTTCACATCTGCATTCCCAGCTGTTCTGCCTCAGTTACTCTCCATGCAATGACTGGACAGGAGTGTGCAGTAAAATAGTTGATCTTGTACCAAGACACTGGTACAGGTACAGTAAGATACTGTGAGAACTTGAACTTTAACACAGGAACTTGCATTGACACCTATTTTTGCTGAAAGCTCTATGGGAAGACATCAGAACTGACAAAAGGGCTCGGTATTATTCGATACTTTCATTTTTGCCTGCAGCTAACAGCTCACTTTCCGGGTTATGGGACCGGATCCAACATTTATGAAATCAGATACTAAATGAAATAAATATGGCGCCAGGAGAGAGCCTAGAGAACCATACACTGTATGTTCTTTTGGCTCTTATACATAGAGGCAGCAGAAGCAAAAAACAAAACAAAACATAATGACATAAAAACATACAGCACTGTCCTTTACCCTACGCAGACATGTTTCCCTAACATTACATCTGATTCCAGACCCCCACGGAGAGCAGATCGCTTTAATACACTGGCCTGTTTAGATTGCTGTCTAGTGAACGGCATCTGAGTAACTTGAATGCGACCCGCCGGCTCAGACTTGCCCATGGAAGGCAGAGGGTAGTGATGTTTGCATTTCTGTGGGAATAGCTTTCTAAATAGAGCAGCTAAGTGGAGGAAGACTGTTTGTAGATATGTTTCAGCATTCTGTGGTCGGAGGAATTGTTGGCACATAATCTAGGTCAAAAGGCTCTGCCTTGTAAGATCAGAGACCTGATAGAAGAAATAGACAGCACCAAATATGAGAGAGATGTGTGGGCTTTTTTTTGTCAAACATCCCATAATCACTCAGAGGAGAAAGAAGTTGTAAAATGTGTAAAGGCTGAAAAATATCCTCCTCAGCAGCTGTGGTGAAAGAATGCAGAACGTTTCACCTATCACAAGGCTCACTGCACTTAAAGCATTAAGTATTTTAATTGCCCAAATCATGACTTGAGCATTCTGCATATTTATTTTTGTGGATATTTGCTTATTTAAGAAATTCTCTTAGCCGTGAAATAAAGTGTTTCATGAACAGACGTTTACCGTAGCTAAGAGACAAACATGAGTAAATTCAGCCGAGGCAGCGGTGCTGTACAGTCTATTGGTATCTGTACAGAATGTGTGTATCTTTTGTCGAGCACAGACTGTGAATGAAGTCCTAAATCACACTATTGATCAGAAGCTCCTCACAGACGCGCGCTGGGATCCAAAGGGCCCGTAAATGCTCTGTTTGTTGATTTATGCTAAATCTCTTCCTTTTCCTCCTCACCTGCATTATTCCTTCATGTCCTCCGCCTCTGCATCCATACGTCCTACTTCCTGCTCTCACGCTAGCGGCTAATTTACAGCGCACTGCTTATTGTTGTCTTACTTTGTTGTTTCTAGGTCCCCTCTTGATTTTCGTTAATTAACACACAAACAACATGGCTTGAAAGCGCTGACGTCACAGAGACATGCAGAAACGTTTCCTTGTTGATATCAGGGCCGTGCCCCAGGTCCGTTCTCCCGTAGGTAACCTCTGGCAGCGGAAGGTGAGTTACATGCAATTAATATCTGCAATCGATCACTAATCTCAAGTCTTTTACAGTATTAGAACTGCTTCCGTTGACAGAGACACCCTGACACTAAGCAGAGCACCCTTTCCCCTTGTTCTCTAACACACTAAGTGCTCGGAAATAATGTTGTCTGGTTAATCCGTCACAGTTTACAACACAATTACAAAGCGAGTGTTCAATACACAAATGTCACCTGAGCGTTTCCTGATGTGCAGAAAAATGTGCTGTGTCACATTAACAAAGAAATCTGTCTGCTCCGCTGACAGGCCTGGCTCCGGCACATACGCAGCATTATGTTAATGTCGGCTTTTGCATTATGGGTTAAGTCTAAAAAGACATCCTTGGCTTCCCGCATATTGTTAAGTGCTTCACGGTTTGGTCCTGATGCTGAAACGATGAGAAAAGTTTAACAGGGTTTTGACTGTTTCCTTCATCTGCAATCGTAATAATAAAAATAGTTTTCTATCGATGCGATGGTCCCACTTGTTTTACGTGATCATCCGGGCTCTTGATTTACATGGAGGATCTCACGCCTCCTGTTCTTTTTGTTTGACTATTAGTATTTCTTATTTCCAATAGCACAGCCCCCGAATTTCAAAGAAAGTTCGCGCTTCCCGATTTTGAGAAGTGCAACATTAAATTTAATCTCTTCTGGATACTTTACGCTTTAGTGGCGCGTCAACGAGACCGTCTTTGAAAACAAGGGACGGTGCAATTACCTGGCCACAAAGGGCCACGTAGGGCTGGACATCGGCTTGGCAGATTACTGGCAGACACCTCATTACTGCAGCAGACTTGCAACAATAGGCCTGGGCATTGCTTCTTCTACATCTATCTGTCAAGTGTGCTATTAGCCTGTCAAATGGGGACAGTCAGAACCATTAGACCACCCTGATAATCAGACCTATTTACTCCCTCATTTTCCCCTCCTTCACTGTCGCAGTCTGGCAGTCTGGTCAAAAAAGAGCTCCCTTTCTCCTTGGCGCTCTCCGTTCCCTCCCACTCATTCTCAGACAAAGAGAAGTTCAGTTGGTCATTACATTCTTCTGACAGTCACCGTAATCAAATACGGTATATGCCCTCCACCAGCTGGGCCAAATAGAACTTGAAAAAATCTACTGCGGCACAAAAGCGATCTGGATAAAGCAATTGCAATTTCTCCCCGCTCTTTGAGATGAATGTGAACCAAGTCTGTTGCTCAGTTAAAGTGGAAATGTACATCAGTAATTTTAAATTAATTAGTTTCATTTCATCCTTAGATCAGAATACGTGTTTGGCAAAGCGAGCGCTCAACCGTACATGACAGGGAAAATCATAGTGCATAGAAGTACACGGTTCCAGAGACCTAAGCTGACAAACTTGTAGCTCTTTTCCAGTTGGGAATCCTGCCAGTGCGAACTCGACTGACAGCCGCTCGGCTATTAGGCCCCACGCGCTCGACAACAGCTCGTCTCAGCCACGGAAACAAAGCAAAATGAAGACAGCCTCATTTCAGTTTTTCACTTGGTCAATACGTGTCCCTTGATAGGTGCTTCTGAGCACAAGTCAAAGACCTACACAAGCATGAAAAATGCAGTGGCAATAAGAACTGGAAAAGAAAATACCCTCAACCTGTCATTTCCATTGGCTGGGCTCAGATCCCATAGCAGCCTCAGTTAGAGGATGAGCACACGCACACACAATTACAGAGCGAGAGAGAGAGAGAGGGAGGGAACAGGATGAAGGTCGTTTTCTGTTGGCGGAGTTTAGATACATCACAGGAAAAGTTGCGAATGCACAGACACGCACATGAAGGTACAGAGGGAACAGAGAAGAGCAGGAGTGAAAAATGTTTCAGCCTGTCCTCAAAACAGCAGCTGTCCACACATCGATCTTGAGTCAGTCTCCTTCAGTCTGACTTTACAGAACACAGACCCCGTTACACAACAACAAGAATGTGTTCATTACATGATGATACAGCCCAAATCCCAGCGTCTGCTCCAAGGAACTCGTTTGATGTTTTTCTCTGCAATGTGAATAAACCAATTTTTTTTTCATACAGTAAATCAGGGACAGTTTTGTGTGTGGTCGTAGATTAGATCAAACTCCAACTTCTGACAACGTGACTGTTGTCAGAACAGTCAGATAAGACTTTGTCTCCAGTAGGTCTACATGATGTGCAAATGGCTCAAAGTCTGGTAAAAATAAACACAGAGGATCACGAAGGCAAAGATGAAGGTGAATACAGAGACAAGGACGTTTACAGTTGGACGTGTATCTAGACGCGTTTGATGAAGCCAAACTGGAAGAAACATAAGACGGATTTGAGTAAACTGTGTGATGTCACTGTTGCTTATTATTGTAACCATCTGATTCACATTAAATTTTCCGCAACGGCCTCATACAGCAGATCGACTCTGAGTTGAGCATTGGGGCCTGAGATGTGAAAGCAGCCCTAACAGCTAACTTACTGAATGTAGGAACGTGGCTTTGAAGCTCACACCTCACAGAGAAAGTGATGATTAAGAAACATAAAACCATTTGTTTGTGTTTCCAGATACAGGTTTCTGCTGGCGTGCAGCCTTCCATAAAGAGAAGTGCTGGCTTAGTGTGTGGCACAGCTCACAAAAGAGAGTCTTCAACAAAAAACAAAGACAGAAGCAACAAAGAGCTGCATCACTGTATGAAGCAACCAGCCTTGATCATCAAACATGAAAATAACAATAAAAAAAAAACCCTGTGCTGTTCGTGGAGAGATGATGTAGAAATGTAAAAAAGCAAAGAGAAATCCACACTGGCTGCTTCAGTCATCACATTTTGCGTGTACAGAACAGAACATTGTGCTTGTCCTGCCGCAAAATGGAGCATCGTGGGTTTATATAAGGAGCGACTTTACTTTGACTCGGGCGAGGAGGAGGCTGCAAAGACAGCCCCGCGTATAGCGTTTCACTAAAGCAGCCGGCTTCACGCTTCGGGCTTTCAAGTCATTATTCATGGTAGAGCAATTTGACATCTTAGCAGCCCCGCGGTCAACTACGCCGCGAAGCGACACTCTGAAACGCACATTGTGAACAGCGGACGGCCTTCTCAGCGCACGTACCTCGCGTTGGTGTAATAACAGCAGAATCTGCCACCTCGCTGATGTAAAATGAAATTGAACCGCTGCAGATCAGTGTCATCGCCGTCGTCACAACACCAGCAGCCACTTACCAGCCTGGTTGGTGGTGATGTCTATGGAGACGTGCTGGGCGGGATACGGGCTCTTGTTGCTGACTCCGTTCACGGCCTGTATCTCGAAGCTGTAGACCGTGTGGGCCCACAGGTTGCTGATGAACACCCTGGTCTCGGTCAGGCCCAGCTGCCTGGGCACGAACTCCACGTTGTCGTCACAGTGGGAGCACGAGCGCCGGTCAGCCCGACACTTCTTGCAGACTATGTTGTAGACGACATCATCGCGGCCGCCCGTCTCCCTGGGGGAGTGCCACTCCAGGATCACAGAGGTTTCATTTACAATGGAAATCACGTTCCTGGGACTGGATGGGACACCTGGAGGTACAAGAAAATATGTAAGTGAATGCCTGTGCAGACTTGAGACGCTAGTAATACACTGGCAGGAAAAAAAAACTGCTTCACACATCTGCCTGCTGTTAGGTCAATTTAGTCAATTTACAACCCTGTAATAAATAATAGTGTCGTTGTTCAATCTCTTTTCTCCGTTTTCTCCATCTTCGGCACAATTGGAATGCTAATTTATTCCAATCACACCCGGAGAGATCATACAGCGAAACGTTTGTGTCTATCAAACATCGGTTATTTAGCAATGTGCCGTGTTGCATTCAGTATTCTTATGCGAGTGGCTCTGGAGATTCACGCTCCCATTCACTGCCTCACAGCGCCGCAGCCGGAGCAGAACCTCAAAGGAGGTATTCAGAAAGAAATCAAGAAATAATAAAACTATTGTTTTGCTTGAGTGGTGGCTTAATATTAGGGTGCAGGAAAGAGGCTTGTTCACACTCCTGCTATTGGGGCCCAGTTCTTCAGGAGTTCAAATAGTTTCAAATGGCAGCAGCGAAGCTTCCTTAACTGAGGGTCTGAGCTCAGAGGCAGCTCTTTTTTTCTCCTCCAGACACTGGCACAGGCCGATAAAGCAGAAGCTCTGCAAAGCCTTTAGTCAGTGCCGCTTAGGTTGAGTGAGGCTGCCCTGCAGAGCTGATCTGGTACCAATTTATCTGCCATAAAACCTGACCTTTATCATTAAAAGAGAAGTTGAACGGACTCAAAAGTAAGAGCTGGATTCTTAGTGTTACATGACTGCTGTAAAACTAAACGTGCACTTACAGTATATCTACTGTAGAGACCTTTTAAAGGGATTACTTTCTTCCTCGAGGCTCTTTTAAACCATGACAAATGTAACAATACGAGGAATGGATATAGATTTTTAAGCACATTACAATACAGCCGTTTCCTATTTACGCAGGCTAGATGGCTGCAAAGCCACGTGAGAAATCGGCAGAACACACGTGCGAGGGAGTAGAGGTCAGCGACTAAAAGTGACCTCTGCAGTGTGATTATTATGGTCTGTCTCTGGTGACAGCTAGGACCCAAAACATGATTAAACGGCTCTCGATCTTTGGATGCTACCAGATCTTTTGTATGCAAAGAAGGTAAAAGCATGAAAACGAATGAGCTGCGTGTTGTAGCCACATATGTTGCCCAGACCACTTCTCTGCTCGGTAGCATCCATCATAAACACGCACTCGCCGCCCAAACCTGCAGTGCTGTCAAAGGCAGAGCACATTCACGCACGTAGACCATGAGTATGACCCAAACGCATATGGAACCACGTGTTTGCATGTACGTACACTTGGCTGTGCTTACAGACATGTTATGTAGGTTATAACAGTAAAACACCACTTTATCCTTTTAGGCACGTATCACAACACACTAAGGGCTCAATCACAGCTACCCTCACTAACGCCAACGCACACGAGTTATTTTTGCCCACCAATTGCGTTATGTACAAATGGGTTTGGTGAAAGCGGATGTGGACTAGTGCACCGATGAATCACTGCTCCCCATCCAGGCGCATTACTAGCCTCAGACAGTATGAACCCTTTCAAACAGCTGCGGTAGACTAGACGAGATCACCAAACACAAGAGGCAGCGCAGACCCTCCGAGTAGGAAATCAAAGAAGCACACAGCAGGGCAAACATGCAGCCAGATGCTGTGCCTCCGTAAGTCAAGCTGATGGGAACAGTGAAGGCTACGCAGCTTTGCACAGTGTAATAATGCACATTTAAAACAATAAACCACATGGAAACTAATACAGCAGCAGAAACGATTTAAAATGTTTTACTGCCCGTTTTTAGTTCTTTTTTGTGATTAATAAAGTTTTACAAAATTATATTTGCTGGTGTGTACCATTAAATGCTACTGCTCCCATAAGTCTGTGCAAAGTGTTTGAATATTTACGTATATTGCTAATGACCCATAACAATTATATATTATATATATTCTATTTGAATGACTGCATGCGGACAAAATGCATCATATTTGCTAAATGTAATTCAAATATGACATAAAAGTAATAAATGTTGGTACAATGATATTAGAATACACACAATAGGGAGCCATGTTAAGTAATTCACAAGACTTGACTTAACGGAGAGCGACTGCACAAGCTGACCAAACAAAAGGAAAACGGTCGTCGGGTCAGTATTTGCAGTTTACGTAGTTGCACTGCAACACATATTTTTAATGGGGCTGACTATATGAGTAATTAATATTATGTTATGCATCATTTCCAGGATGATGATTATACCATGTTTTCCCATGCAAATGAGCTAAGTACAGGCACTCAAGGGGTTGTCTGTCTACAGGTGGACTCAGGCTAATACGTACTGTGGCTTTACTCCTACCTGGACTAAATAAACACAACCAAATTCCCTTTACTGGCATGATGGACTTCCTAAAACAAACACTTCTGCACAGCGTTTACTCGTCCAGCATTCGAATGGTCTGTGTCCGACGTCTCTCTTGTTTCAAACTGTTTGTTTTTACGATATAAAACAGGCCTTGAGGGACCAACAGAAGGTCTCTGTGTGGAGATAACGATCACAGCCAAGGAAGCTGGGAGAAAGAAAGAACAATGGTTGGGTGGGTTGGTGAGACATGAAGTGAAACCTGTTACTTGGACTAATACTATCTGGCTGAGAGACTGAGGGAACATGTGAGCGTCCACTGCAGCTTGCAATATGTGGGTGCATCCACAATAGCTCGTCAGCGGAGACGCAACTCGGACGCGCGGAGGCTTTTCTTTAACTGACATGAGGATCATCTACACCCACGCGACGTTCTCCTGCAGCTCCAAGTTAATTAGCACGGCTCTGCACGCACAGGGCCCGAGATGTGACAGGGAGACTGGTGTTATTTGTGAACATGTGTGCAAACATGTTCACACTAGTCTGACGTCTTCTCCGCTAGTACAGAGATTAACCTTGACTTAGCGTCATTTACTGTTGCATTACTGCGCGAGGACAGTGGGCAGCTGACTGCCGGCTTCTGGGACCCTCGACTGACTCCAGAATGGTGACGAAGTGGGGGAAAGAAAAGGGGAGAATGTTGATGCCTTTTGACGGCTCGCTCCTCTTTCTGAAAGCAGAACGAGGTTTAATGAGGACAATGGGAAACAGATAAGTCAGTGCTTTGTGGCGGGATTTGTTTGTTTCGTGAGGTGCAGACAGTGTTTGAAGGGACCTGAGGCTCACAGGAGACAGGCCACAGATATGACTACATGACAACCACATGATTCAGAGCCAGTGTGGCACGAATCAGGAATGCTGACAATCATCGCAACATTTCTATTTTCCCCTTCCTTCTATATAATTTTTTGTTGATTCAGTTACATTCCTAGCAGTTTGTATTTGATAACCAGTGGTTAGTGGCCAGCAGCGGTGATTTCCAAAATGTAAACACGCATAGAGTACGTTCCTCACAGATCTGCTTTGTGTCTCATCGGGACATTCTCTCATACCCCGACTTACCGCTGTCTCACTGTGTGGAACCTCCCCAGACAGCTGTTTCCTTTTAAGGTCACACACAACCTTTAAACGTACAGATTCTAATCTCTGTGACATCCTTTCCTCTCTGTGGATCCCATTTCTTTTCTGAATCTTTAGTATGACATATTTGCTGACCCCTAACTTTCCATGCGCACTGTTTTTGACAGTAGCAAGCTCCAATGCAGCATCTCTGTCCACCTATGGACCAATTAGCACTGGTTTCTTCACCTGACTTTACTCACTTGCTTCTCAGCTTATCGTGTCCTGCAATGAATTATAAACACTGAGAGAACCACAACAGTAAAGCAAGCTGCAGCTGGACCTGCTTCCACCACCGCAACATTTCTGTATAAACCAAATCCCAAGGGGAGGTAGAAATAAATCAAACTGAGATCTATAGCACGGGACCAAAACACATGCAGTGCAATGCAAACCACTGTCCCAAAGCCCATTATGCTTGGTAGCCAAGCTGAAACGATGGGTTGCACACTGTGAGACAGACCACTTGGCTACAGTCAGCACAAGTCAGAGGATTAGAATAAAAGAGGTGCAGGGAGGAGAGGGACGGTTTGCTGTGCATCTCTGGCATATCCCTGATGGTGAGGTGGTGGGGCTGTGGGTAGAACATAAAGCCCCCCGCTGACAGCGCCACGCGCTGGACAATCCATCAGCAAGTTAATCAGACTGAGCTGGAGCACACAGGGACCTATGTGTCTGATGCCAGCAAGAAGGCCACAGCTTCTGCTGCCACAGATTGGCCTGATTTAAGCTGCTGCTCTTATCAGGACCCGCGGTATTAAAGAGATTCTTGCTAGGATGAGTCCGCCCCACCCCCCGCGGAGATCTAGGGCTTCATTTGTACACGCTATAGCAAAAGAATTCTGTTCACACAAATTAAAGAGGAACTGAAGTCGGCTCAAGATGTCAAAAGTTAAAAGTTGTGCTTGGTTTTAATGCATGCACAGAAAATGCATACATACATATTAAATACATAATTAATTGTGTGTGTAAATGCAAGCGTGCAATAGCTGGAGTGAATTTTCCATTGATGAAATCGTTCAGCATGTGGTACAGCAGCTTTTCTGTAACACCTAAAACATAAAATGATAAAAATAGTCGAACATAAATGTCAGAATCTAAAGAAAGCACCACCAGCTGCATTTAGAGACAGAGCACTGGAGGGATCTGCTCAGGAGGCGCCACTGGGGAGCTGTTGTGGAAGTTGCTTGGGGAAAATTGAAGGCCTCCAGATAGAGGCAGATGCTTTACTTGATGAAGCATTCGGTGGTATGCTGATGGCGGAAACTCAAGGTGAAAGCCTGGCGTCGTCCGCTGAGAACACCCAAAGCCAGAAGGGTGCGGATTGCTATGCTTGAGAAGAGTCAGTCAGACAGACCGCCATGCCGCATCAGCTCTCAGCTGCCGCTTATTCAAGGCTATAAAAGAGGATACACGGCAAAAGAGGTGCATCGAATAACCATGGGAGTTGTGAAGGCTGCACTATGTAGCTGCTAAACATTCAGGAAAGGAGGCTGGTCTGAAGTCTGCTCCCAGGTCAGTAGTGAGGAGAACGCCTCAAACCAGAACGATCCTCTCTGGCAGCAGAAAGGAAGGAAGGGAAACCCACATTCTGGGGGTCTAACAGTGCTCATCGTCTGTGTGGAAGGCTTAGCGTTAGGAAAAACTATGATGCTACAGTATGAGAGGCCTCGTTGCATCTCTAGCAACAAATGGCAGGGCAGCGTCGAGGCTTTGCCACATCTGCCCAAGAAATTAGGTCTTCAGGGGATAAAAGCAGACAGAAAGGAACAGCAAGAAAAGACAGAGAGACAGACACAGAACTACATGGAAGAAATGAGAATAAAATGTAATGATGAGGTTCCGTGCATTCACACTAAAATAGATACATGTCATGCATGTTACAGGATATACTCACTGGTGCAGGGTTCATCTGGCTGATCGCTATCACCGCGATAGTATCCGTTGCGGCACACACAGACGGTGGCGGCCTCAGCTGTGGAGCGGCTGTTGGGAGGACACTGCAGGCACAGACCTGGGCCCTGCGTGGACTTGAAGGTTCCCGGAGGACATGCTGGGAGGGAAACAATGAACAATGAACACGAGCTTTAAGCAAATGCCTGCAAATGCTGAAGACAAGCAGTGTCCAAGGTGGGACTGACTATATGACAGAGAAGAGTATGTCAATAGACGGAGAGCCGTAATGTTTGTATTGTGTTGAAGCGTAATGTTTAAGAAGAGGAACGAGGCAACGGGAAGCGGCACAAGGAGACACATCATTCTGTCGTTGCAGGTACTGCGCGAGGTTGGGTCTTAAATTCTGAAGAACACGGTGGAGGACAAAGATTGTGTTGGCCGACATGCGGCACAGGCAATAACCTAATCCATTTACCCCCACGTCCCAAAAGAATACAACGCTGAAGAGTTTCTGCACTGTGTGGAGGGATTTACTGACTATAATAACCCTGATAAATGTCTAATATTATAGCAGATTTACTGATGGGGGGGGGGGGCTGGCGCTGCTGCATTCCAGAGGGGGGAGGGGATATAAATTTAATGGGACAAGCATCTTAGTTTCTCCAGCTGCATCTATTCGCCTGATAGTACAGGCCTGACTATGGAAAGCAGGACATTCCTAGATAACAGAGTAAGACCTTGACAGGAGAATAGTTAAAGAGATTAAATAAACTGCCTGTCAGAGCAAAAGGTTTTATATAGTGGTGTGTACTGTAGATATGATCAAAAACGGGTCATGTGTTTCACTTATGCTGCAGAGTGTGAGAAACCCTTCAGACCTCTGGATCAACAGGCCGTTGTTTAATTAAAACATGCCCAGTGAGCCTGGGTTTGGAAGAGCGCGTCTAGTTAACTATACTTAGCCATAAACACGAAGCGTTCCTAGTTTATCCACCCGACCGCTCGCAGCTTCCAGCCACAGCAGAGATAAGGCTCTGATGGGCTGTTAGCGAAGGATGGGGAGACAAACAAAAAACGAAGAGGGAAAGCAGATGAAGCAGAAATGGGAGCCATCATTCACACACACACACGCACAACTAAAGCTGTTGCCCCAAACAGCAGCTGATCTCCCACCTCCTTTGGAGCGGCTGACAGACACGCCAGAAGCTAACTGACTGACCTTATGTCTAGTCACACAACACTGTCCACACCACAGCCAGACCATCGCACAAGACACACGCGTCCACGGCCAGACCACAACAACCACAAAGAGCTCATAAAACAACCCTGGAGCCGCAATGCACAACGATATCCCCCTGAGCAAAACACACTGCTAGGCTGCGGCTGCTCCATCGCCATCTGAACTAGATGCACCTATAGAAGAATATAAAGAAATGTTCTGCAGAGTGTAAATGTAACAACATTTCTATAGGAGTGTGAGGCCGCATGGGAGTTTTTGACCTCTCTTGACTCATAATACAGCGTTTTATGCGCAAAAACATCAAGCTCTTTCTAATACAAGAACACTGAGACTCTTAAAAATCCTCCCAGGCCATATGGGGAAGCACAAACCAGCTGCAGAGGCGTTTTATAAAGCAATAACTTCCAAAGATATCAGAGATTACAAGACGATAAAACACAGATCAGAAATTCATTTTCAGCAGGAGACGGGACGAGAACTTATGTGTCATCATCTTTGCTGTATAAAATGCACATGGCCATCACTCTCGCCCTCTCTCCGCCTCGCTCACGCGCACATACGCGCTTCAAATCCATTGGCCTGACTCCTGTGAAAAGGGATCACCATAAATTGTTCAATGTGTGCTCGATGGTGTGTGAGCGGAATGTGAGCGCGCTGGTTCCTGCCCTGGGGTTGTGTGTTTACAGACAGACAGTAGCTATCCTGGACACTCATAAATGGGTGAAAGTGAGGAGAAAAGCAGGGGAGGCTGTGCTGAATCAGCCATCTGATCTAGCCGCGCTGCGAAACTGCCTCAAGGCAAACTCGTGAGCAGACAAATGCATATACACACACGCACACACACACACACCCCGCACACTCAAATAAACATGGACTGCAGCCCTGAGACACAGTCCCATACTGGCATCAGTGCTATCTCAACTTCAGAATACATTAGCTGAGCTGATTTACAGGCCAACACATGTAACTACTGCTGACCCCAATAAATGAGCCGGCGCACCCACATTTCATGCCGCTTGACTTGCAGATGTTGTGTAAATACCGAAAACGCTGCTATCAGCAACGCAACAGGGAGGCTGTGCGACAACAGTAAGTATCCAGCTCAGGGCGAACATCCATCTACATCACAACTCCTTACCTCAGAGCTCAGGCTTCTTTAATTGACACATAATATGTGCGTGAATCCTAGCATTAAATGTATTAATTAACTGCCCACTGATCTGCCTCACAGAGCGCGAGAGCAGGAAATGGATACGGGCAAAGAGAATGAGAAAGTGCGGCGAGCACCGTTAGCGGACCTTCAGAGGTCTCGCTGGAAGAGCAAGCAGCAGTGAGCCGAGCGGCGTCACGCTTCATCAGAGCTGGAAGCGGGCCCGAAACCTTTCTCTTGATTTGTGAATATTTAGATTGGAGGAGGCCACAAGTTTCAAAAAGGCACATAGACTCATCACTCATCAAGTGTGTTGGTTTTCAGGGACAGGACGGGATAGACTATTAGATCAACAAGCAATTAGTCTCCCCAGTGGGAGAATCACCCGCAGCTGAACTGGCTGCATGAGGGAATGAAACATTCCTCCCTTTGGTCTCTGCAGGATTGTTCTCTCCTCCTTCTCGCGTCTTTTTTGTCTGTCCCTCTGCTGATGAATCGCATTGTTCTGTGCGCCCACCTTTCCTTCCCCAGTTGTTTCCTTGTTTTGACTGACAGTTGTGAATCCTTGTTAAAGTTGAGCGTCTTGCTCTCCTCTCCTGCGAAGGCGAGCCGTCAGAGGTGAGGCAGCCGCACGGATGGCTGCTCGCCTCTCATGACTCGTCCAGCAGCGGTGATGAGACGATCCGTGTCTTTTCATATCTGTCTTTACGTTGCTAATTATGACACCGTATGACACGTCAGGTCAGGAGACACAAGGAGATGGGCACCATGAGCTAGAGCCAGTGAGCAGGCTTCACAAATGGCTTATGTGCAAAGCTGGGAGTTGGAGCTCGGAGGTGAGACTGAGCAGTGTGCTTGCTGAGCGCACACTATACTGCAGGCAATACATCACACGCGGAGGCACGCTGGCACATGTGGTGCGCAACTGCAAAACGCACACGTCCCATTAAAATCAGAGATTGGGAGGCAGTGAAATGAGAATTATATGAGGTTGTCGCATCAGCATCGCCAGGTGCACGTGAGATAAAATTGAAAGGTACAGTTGTGATTGAGACGAGCTTGGAAATGGCGTTTTCACTCAAACGCAATCTAAGTTACACTACACTAAGCCGTCCCCTGACTTTCCTTCTGGCAGCGCTCGGAAGTATGGATGAGGTTTTAAACCACTGTAAGTGGCTTGGCAGCACATTGTGGGAAATGTATCCAAACATATGCAGCAGGTGATACGGGAAAGTACTCAAGCTCGTATGATAAATCTGACATTTAAAAGGCACGGGCTCCTTTCTGTAACAGGATATTTACTTCATTGCTGACTGCTCCCACTAACTTGCGCTCTACGTATGCGCAGGTTTGGCAAATTATTCAATATTCAGGTATCAGGCTGCCTGTGTGTGGCTTTACTGTGCAGAATGTATGCATGATCCAGAGAAGTGAGTTAGCACCAGTGACCCTTGCACACAATTCTCGGTCACCCATACACCCTTAACCCCAGCCCTCATCCATCATGTGGGATGGATCACAGTCTTTAGAGGCTTTGGAATCATGCATGCACGCACTCATCCACAAACACATCCTGATGACAGGCTTATGATTAGGTCACGACCCCAGTTGACCCCTGTTTGGGTATTTTGTTTCGCAGTCACTCAGAAAGACAGCTCTTTCCAGCCGGGGGCTACAGGATACACCAAGCAGACGCCTGTTTATATTTGTTTAAGTGGTAAATCTGAAAACACCAGTCGAGTGGAAACGTGTACGGTTTGCTTGACAGAGGGGACACGGAACGAGGCTAGACAGCCAACATCTTAAAACAAAAAGGCAATCAGTTGCTGCAGCCTATTGATATTCAGACTTGCTCTTCTGTCATTGTTCATGTTAGAGCCACAATCCACATAATGAGCTGCTTTTCCAACCCAGGTGTTCCATTTTTCCACAAGGTCACTGAAAAACACAATACAATTATTTGAGACAGAGGCATGGTTTGAAACAAAGGCTTGTCAGAAGCATCAGAAAATGCCTGCAGGATATTAAAAGTCAGGGCGAACTGCCTTTTAGGTATATGATTTATTCATTCATAGAAACTGATTCAAGAGCAGTTTTGCATATTTTTCACAAACTGCTCACACGGGTCAACAGAGACCAACATATTCCAGTTCCCAGTCTATGTAACTTCTTGTGTGTGGCCACTTTTTTTTTCTTTTTACTGAAGGCATTCAGGGTTCACAGCGGTGACATCACTTTGCGAGTCTGGTCAGTGTTAGTCTCCACCAGTCCCTGTCATCACCTTCTAATCTCACGGACAGAGAGAATGTAAAGAGCAATGAAAGGGAGCCGGGCAGGTTTTCAGCCATCCCAACACAGGGATGGCTGAAAGGGTGCAGCGCTCTTCAGCTTTTGTTAAGAGCTGCAGTGCTGAAGGGTTCCTCCCACCAAACACTCCCCGTGATCATTAATCATCTGTCCTCTCTGGCCCTGTCAGACCATCTCTTCCCAGCTAAAACACACACCTCCACACACACACACACACACACACAAAGGCCCGCGCATACACCTCTGCAGAACTTTTTCACGGCCTTACTCCTCTCCTCCAAACACTGCTCCTCTTGACATGCCTGTCCTCTCTGCTACAGGGTGGGTAATACATTGTCCAACACTGCGGAAACCCGAGTGAACAATGCTTAAATCCCACTGAGGAAACTGAGATCTCCTCCAATTAGGCCGCTTTGAAACTCCACACAGTGCAGAGTCGCGTATCAGGAGGCAGAGGCAACAAAGAGCATGTTGAGAAGAGAAAAACAGAACACAGGAAGACGTGGATAGGACTCATTTCTGATTCCCGGTGATGCTGAACACTTTAATCCTGTTAATACTACAGCATGCATGTGCACATTAGGACGTAAACAACGGGCACATGCCTGTGAAGATTCAACAGAGGGCAGTGCAGCAGTCAAACATGTACAAGACGAGACCGTGTCTAGAAAATGCGTTTGCTTCACGCAGGGATGTAAATTTCGACAGTTTGACCACTAACGCTGGTGAACTGAGCAGGTGTCCGCCAGACATGGAGCACAGAAAACACATTCTGTCAAAACGAAGGCGCGCGCGCGTGTGTGCGTGCGTGAGCCTTATCAAACCAGCGAACAATTTAGCAGACAGCCCACGCCCCTGGGCGGCTGTTACCATGGTAACCTCACAGCCAGTATTTTTTTGGCCCACACTTTCCTTTTGAACAGCCGGCCAATGACAGACCAGCCGACTGGGAAATCTGGCTTCCTGAAAGTGCACGCGTGAGCTGTGTGCGTGTATGTCTGTGAGCAAGTGAGCGTGCTACTAATCGAGACAGCCACATCTCTCGGCTCCATGCAGACTTTGTCATAACTGTGTGTGTGTGTGTGTGTGTGTGTGTGTGTGTGTTGGCAGCTGGCCACTGTGCATCTCGCCTGGCACATTTGCTCGGGTCAATTTTAGTTCCAGGAAGACGCAGCTATGTGCCAAGGCACCGGGCATATCTCTCCGAGAGCGGAGTCATCAGACAGGAGCGGGGGAAAGAGATAGAGACGACGAGGAGGCATTGGTATTCCAGGAAACGCCACTGTGCCAATCTATCCCTGGCTGGCTAGGTAGCAGAGAGAGCCTGCGTTCGAAACATATCGCCGCTCAGCAGGCAGCAACATGTGCTTGCACTGCAATCTACACTGTAATCAGAACCTAACAGCGGACCGACCGGGGTCAGTGCCCACTGCAACAGAGAAGACAGAGAGGGGAGCTGGAGACAGAGACTGCGTCACCTGATCAGGGATGCAATGGAACCAATAGATTTTATAGTCTACTCAGATTTTATTTCACAAAACTAGCTGTTCTGTTGTCTGTGCCAAGACAAATGATAAGCGTGAGATGATCACAGACCCTGTCAATTCCCCCCAGAATCTATGTCCTATACATTCCCTGTTAAGTAGCTTTCCCTTTCTTAGCGCTCCAGGTTGGGAGACCATTAGCTTGCTCTGTCTCAGCGCTTGTCTCTGTTAAAAAGGATCTAGCTCATTAACTTCATGGCTAGATCAATTAATCTATAGCAGTTAGCCAAAGATGCCCACTCTTGCTCTTTTTGCTCATTTGCTGTCGCTCTGCTCAACAAAAGTGTTTTACATTTAGAGCCTTCAAACCTTTTCTTTTTCCCATTTCATAAGTCTGACAGGAGGAGGGTTCTACCTAAGGAGTAATTGTATAAACAGCTTATCTAAATGTCGGGAAAGACTCAAGGACAGAGAGAAAAAAAAATCACATTATTCCTTATTAACAGTAAATGAAACGGGAAGTGAACCAACGCTCCTGAGTCTATATTTATGGACGCACTCTTTCGATCGTGTTACAACAATGTCACAGCACATTTGCTTTAGATCAGCTACAGTAATCTCTGTTGGTAATTACAGTAAATGACAACAAATGTGCAGCAAATGGTGTGAGAGCAAAAATGTATTTACATAAACAAAGAATCGTGTTGTCTAATTTAGAATCAAAGCGAGTCATATACATCTGGTCCAACAATGTAATACTGATAATTCATAATCATAGAATACACTTTAAATGCACTGATGTGATAAATCTATTTAGTTATTTAATCTTTAGTTTGTTCCATCGATTAACTAAGAACTAATAAAGCTAGAGGAGTTGAAATTCGTATCTGTATTAATATGGTGTATTTTGCAATCTAACATCTCCAAACAACCAAACTAACTACCTGCTGACACCAGCAAACCTGAAACATCCCCAGACAGACACTGCGAGTCAACAAAGCTGCTATGGAGCCTGTGTACTTATGTTGCAGAGAGACTCTCAGAAGGTCCTAACATCAGCTGGACAAGGATCACACGCCTCATCTGTCAGAATGACCCATCACCTAATATATCTGTACTCCACCTTTATCCAAATATGGTTTAAGAGACTAGCTCATAAAACACTTACTCGTCCTCCAGGTAATTTAATGTTAAAACATTTTGAGAAATGGTTTTAGCAAGGCTTAATATTAGCGTCAAATACCCAGGTGGCCTAAAATACCCAGCCCCTTGGCTGAGGGTTGAGTCCCTGCTAATAAGTGCAGGGGGGGGGGGGGTGATTATGCGCATCTGAACATGCTGTAGCTGAGGAGCACGATAAAACAAGAAGAAAACAAAGGTCCCTTCACTGTTTACCATCCCCTAATTTGATTCCTAATTGAGCGTACATAACACAATGTTTACACCAAAATGTTCTGGCAAAGACAAGCTCCCATGACGGAATCGCACAGCTGAACGCTGCCTGCTCCTCACTCCACTGATCTTAGTGAGTGTAAGAACGGGACGGGAGGCCCCTCCATCCCCAGCACCACTCAGAAGTGCAGTGACATGTTTCCAACATGTAACCTGTGCAGCGAGCATCTGCGCCCTTTCATGCTGATTCTGACACCTTCACATGAGGCAAACAGGCTGTCAGACGCGGTGGGAGGCCAGAGGTTAGGGGTAGAGTGGATTTGGAAGTGGATGATAAGAAAGGGAAGGAGAGGAAAACGTTAAGAATAGCTTGCTAAAATCCAATAGTAAGCTTAGAGGATGCCCCCGGGCTGCAGACAGCACCGCTGATGACAGGACAAGAGAGTGGCAGGTGAAGTTGAACAGAAGAGGGGAAGGGTTGCGTGAACACTCTGGTGGTGAGGTCATCTGCAGCACTGCACTCTGGGATAGCAATGACATCAGACATTAAAAAAAACCCCAAACAGTTAATACAGTTGTGCATTCGCCAGCGAGATGTTGCTCCAGCTGTACCAGCTTATCTGCAGTTCATCATGCCCTGCTGCTATCACTCCTAATGGGAAGTAATGATAAAATGCTCGGCATCAAACGAGACAGCACAAATTACGTGTGAAGCGTGGGAGAGGGAAAGTGACCGGAGCAGGGAAACAGTGTGTGTGAGAACGGGGGGGGGGGGGCAAAACAAAGTGAGAAAGCACTCAGGAGTGCGTCTTGTCACTCAAATTGTTGGTGGCACAGTTCTGCAATATGTGTGCTGTGCAAAGCAGCCATTTCTCGTTGCATACTAAGTGACGGCCAAACTATTATTTCCATGGCTGACAATAAGCAAAAGGAAATTAAAAAAAAAAGGCTGGATAATAAATGCTGTCTAGAGCGACTATGCATCTGTCCTGCCCAAAGGAGACAGCTCCATTCATAGCTCGGGATGGGTGTGCTTTTATACACACAAAAACAACAATTCTGTTGACTTCAGGCCCAGGCGTGGCCACAAAAACTCAATAGAAGAATGATGTGCACGGTATTGTGTTTTCTTATACTGTGCAAATACAAACACGGGTATTGAGTCAGCGCCGCGCCGTTCACCTGCAGTGGAGACGCTCTCTGAAGAGAAGCAGGCCCACAGAACGCATTCACATTCACGCCATAGGGTGCAGTTTACACCCAGACGTCATCTGTGCAGCCGTTGTACCTGTATCGGCTTTTAGAGGAACATACATGCACTAACACACTGAGGTTGTTCGTACTGCAGCCAGAGCAGGACAGCACTGACCTTTACCAGCCAGTCTACGTCAATACGCCCTGAGCTAAGAAGCTCGCACACCTATGCATCTGCATCGTATGAGTGTGTGTGTGTGTGTGTGTGTGTGTGTGTGTGTGTGCCATAAGGGTGTTGCATGTGCCTCACACATTGTCGGATTGATGGAGACCGGAAGTCATTCATTTGGAAGAGTGGATGATGGACAGTGATGGATTAGTGTTGACAGATGACGAAGAAATTGAAAGAGGAGGAAGAAGACAAAAACAAAAACAGAACAGCTGGCAGTAGCAGAGGAGGTTGGATATTTCTAAACACCAGTCCTACGATCCTATCAAATTAAACGCCATAACCTTCCTCACTGCTGAGGGCAAGGAATGAAAACTGTAGAGACACTGTGGTAACATTATTTTTTCACACATACAATAAAACGAAGCATTTAAAAAAAAAATATATTTCTCATATTTCTGACTATGCTGTTAATTAGCATATTCTTTCTGAGAAGCGTATTCTTTCTCAGTCTGTGTTTTGAATATTAATGTGATATTTGAATCTCCCGTTCTGCTCTAAGATTTGATGTATGAATGTCACACATTGATTTGTTAATTCTTTTCTAACAACACTGTTTCACTAGGATGAAGGTAAATGTGATTTCTAGTGAAAGAGCTTTGTAAAGCTGTCTTCTGTCCTCAGTAAAGCCAAGCACGAGCTAGTGAGCTTGGTCTTAGGGTTTTATTGTGGCTCTGCTTGTGAGTGGGTGTATGTGTTTGTGGCTGACTTAACTTGTTAGTGACACTCTCATTAGACCTTGCGACAGTGTGGACGTTGGGAAACACATCAACACTTGTCCAGAGGAGATTTTGGGAGGAAAACACAAAGAGACCAACTGGGAAACAGGATTAACTGTATAAATGGTAGAAAGCCATTAACACGAGGGTGAGGTCTGGAAGTACAGCCACGAGTGTGAGTGCGAGGAGGGAGAGTGTGAAGCTGTGGTGTAGGTTCTGGGATGAGACGTGAAAGATTTCATTTCTCATGTTCTCCCCCCCTGAAACACGCTGCAAACATCCAATTCAAATGTGCCATAAAAAAAATAGCACGGTTCTGAAACTCCCAACGTCTGGGGCTGAGCTTTCACTAGTACATCAGCACACGTCACACTGTGAAACAGCAGCGTTGAGACAAACGCTCAACCATGTCAGTACACGCTAACATGACAGGCGGCAGGCAGCAAACAACCGCGCACCTTGTGCCGTTGCGACAAAACATTTTGCATTGCCCTCTGCTTTAAAACTCATTAAATGTGCAAAGCTCAACTCGGTGCAGAATCACACGAGGTCCTGCTTCCACACTTTCACGAAGCCTTGGCTGCTTGGAAACTTAACGCAGCGGCGTTTAAAAGCACACCTTCCCTGGGCAGGACATATTGGATTAGGAGTGATTTTTTTCTTCTTGGCTTTGTCTCAGAGGTGCTAGATTAAATGTCATTCCCACTTTACTACTGATGGCTCGAAAATAAATCATACTATCCATCCACACGCGCACTCACGTAATCCCCCACGTTCATCCAGACCACATACACACCGACATACATAAATACAGAGAAATGCTCTCGTAGGGAGATATATAACATGTTGGCACACCCAATCACTAAAGCACCTCTACGGTCCAGCGCGTCCGCTCTTTGTATTTCAATCACTAAATCGATGGTTCTAAATTGATTGTAGCTGAGCAGGGGCCAGAGATGTTCCCCCTGGCTCGCTGCCCTGGCCCTCTATTGATTAGATCTGAGAGAGCCAATTGCTTTCACACTGGATTAAGGTGTTCCAGCGCAGTGAGCAGAGAAAGAGAGAGAGAGGAACACAGGCAGGGAGAGATCGAGTCAGAGACGGAGAAGGAGAGAAAGAATGGGCTTTGCAGCCTGAGAGGCAACAGCAACGAAGCTCCAAGTTGGGGCCAACAACTCTGCTAATTAGCTAACAGCCCACTTCTAGAAGAAGAAGAGCAAGCACGCAAACCGAAACTGTATGTGGGTGCTTCACACAAATCATATTAGCTGAGACTACAAATAATCAGACTCCACTGCTATAGACACATGCAAGCATTTTACAACAGACACATTCAGACACACACACACACACAGCCCTACACTGCAATCCCAGAGATCAGAAGGCACTAACGCAGATCAAGGGTGTAATCGCATTTGACCCTGGGGCTAAGTAGCCCTGGGCAACAGCATTACACTTCAAAGCTTCAATCCGAGTTCGTTACTCAGCTTCAGTGTCTTATGCTGTGTAACCTGGAGGAATCAGACCTAATCAGTACATCAGTACACATCAGTATGAGCCAGCCAGCATTACAGGACCTGCTGCTGTGGCATGCGTAGAATGGCAAACCATGGCAGGTGGACTAACCGTTGTGTTTTAAATAAAAGGATATTCAGTTGTCACTAATGTCTTTAGTTAATATTCACAATTATGTGTGTGCAATATCATGATTAAAACGTCTCCATGATCTGCCTTTCAGCAGGATGGTTGCTATCATGGAAGTAGCTGCAACAATATATGTATATGTGATATTTTTCCCACATTGCTCAGCGCTGTTCATAATCCACTGGAGGCAGGACATCCTCTCAACAGCCTCTCACTCTTCCTGTCCTTTCAACAATTAGCCACTCATGCTAGGGGCTCTGTGTAGTAAAATGGCAGAGGGGGGAACGGGGCTAAGGAGGCCCCCTGCCTCCGACAAAGACAAGCCTTTCTGTCTGGCCGAAGTGCCCCTCTCAAATCATTTCCACAATGGCGACGCTTCCAATCCAGATGAAGCGCTTATGAAAATGAAGAACTGAATTGACCCCGCACAAGCACCAGGGTCACAGGAGCCAGTGAAAAGGCCCCTCGGTCCGAGTGCTCCGGGAGGCATTTCCCAGGGAGCAGCAGCCCTATTCACGCGGCATTAGGAGTGTAAAAGCATCACATTGACTGCGCGAGTCAGGCCAATGTGCATTTGGTTAATGCCTCTATTGTCGCACCCCCTTTATGACGGCCTTTAGCAGAGCGCAAGAGAAGGAGGACAGTGGTAGAGAGGGACTTAAAGAGCCAGAAAAGATGTGATAGGGAGTGAAAACAAGGGAGGAAGGGAAGAGGATTTGCTAGCCCATTCATGCCAGGATGGGTGTGAAGCACACACACCACACACACACACACACGTAACACTTTCCTTAAATAAGACTCCTGTTTGTGGACATCACAATAAACTTGGCGATAGTCAAGAAAGTCAATCGATCATTATGTGTCACACCAAGACAAGGCCAAGCACAGGTAGCCAGAGCTATAAAGGTCAGGTCGGAGGGGGCGTAGGAGATGAAGACGGGTAGAGGGGAAAAAAGAGCGAGAGAGCGGCACAGAGATTGTGAAATTGACTGAGTGTATGAGCATGTGTGCCTTTGTGTTCCTATCACTCTGTGTTTGGTTCATTCCCCAAAGGGTCTTATTATGCTTCGCGCTGGCTGCGACACAAAGGCAGCATCTCTGTATCTCAGCCCATCCAGCTCCCCCAGAGAACATTCTAGACACAGCAAATCCATTTGTTTGTCAGCTTCTGCCTCAATTCGGACCTGGACTAATCAGATATCATTCTCTTTGAGAAGCAAGCTGCACCACCGTGCAGTCTGGTTTGGCACTACAGTGATTCCGGCCTTGCACTGAGATGATATCTGTGCTCTTTCAGAGAGGACTCTTTGTATTCGTAAGCACCGTACAAAGACATCATAAAACAGTGTTATAGGCTAAGTTATAAAGGTATCTCCCAGTACATCAACTAATTACTTTCACACAATAAGGTAACTTCTTCCTCCTTCCTGCCTTGTAGTTAGGAGTCAAATAAAAACTTCCATTTGAAGGGTGTTGTCAAAGTTGTTGGTTTTTTGTTCTTGGATTAGTAGGACTTTATTTTGTTAAATGTTAACTTCCTGTATTTACATCATCGTACGTGTAGCAGCACAAAAATGTACGACAAAAACAATGATCCGGTTCAACCAAACCAGTAATTCACACTTCACTTGTTGAGGGCAAATCATGAATTGAACTCGGTCTGTTCTCGTTTGCTGACTGCTCGTATGGCAGCTTTAGATATAGTAGATGAAATAAAGGAAAGTCTTTGTGAGTATTTTTCTCGTATTAGGTCTTACTCGGGTTCTTATAAACTGTTATGCACAATGAATGGAATCAGTCCAGCCTCCTGACAAGACTGCTGCTACACGTGGGCAGCACTCAACCTGTTGACACTGTTCCCATTCAGCAGGCAAGCAGTGAGACATGACGTTATGTGATATGTTTTCATTACAAAAGAAATTAAAAAAAGACTGTCACAAAGGTTCAGAGGGCTTGATTAGACTCGATTAAAACACACACGTACTTAAAGTCGGGTTGCTTCATCTAAACTACACACAAATGCACGTGAAGCAGCACCAAAAACAAGTCTGCTGTGTTAATTTGGGTCTGGGACAATCACGGCAGCCCTTCTAGCCAGCGTGGGAAGCCAGTAAACAAATGAAGCGCAAGGCACAAAGCGCTCAAAGACAGGATTAGTCGCTCGCATTCTCTTTTGCTTTTTTCTCACTGCCCCTCCACGTATAGATGGACACACACCCCTCCTCTCCCTTATCTTGCTTTCAACATTCAACATTCGCACAACGTGTCTTCAGTAGGCATTTTCGGAAGCCTGCCATAGCAGGGGGTCTCTGGCACGAGAAGTGACAACAAAGCCAAGATAAATAATTTGCCACAGGGATGAGTCTGCCAGCGCGAGCTTCACTGGCTCCTCCTGTCTATCAGTCTGAAAAGAGACGTTTCCTCTGGTTTCTGCAGAACCGCACATCCTGACCCCGTAAAGTACAGGCTGTGCTTACTGTCAATGAAAACATGTAATTACACGCGCACAATGACATAGTGCAAAGCGGATTATGGGAGTTGTCTAATTGCTGGGTAATAGCATATTGTGCAGGTTTTGAGGTTGTGTTTGATATGACCTGCCCAGTTAGAGGGAGCCGAGTTGGTTTAGGATAATTCATGGTGTCATAACACAGATTACACAGACATAATTCTTTACGTATGTTTAATCAGGGACACTTAGGCAGCGCTGTAATGCCGGCTGCTTCGAGTGTGCGGGAGTCATTATGACATTGGACACGCTAAGTTGAGCTTGAGGTGATGGACACGTCCACGTGTTTGTGGATCTGTGTGGAGGCCTCTTACATGAGAACAAACATGTTGCATGCTTTGACCTTAAAGTCCAGAGATTTGAAAGCTTTGCATTTCAAGCATCCGGGCGGTTTGACAGAACAGAACAAATGCACTTGTGGCTTACAGGATTTCTGTGTGTGTAAAAAACCGTTTCACTGTGCTCACTGGATACTGAGAGGTTCAATTAGACCACGTAGCCTGTCCTACGTTACAGAAACCCGCCTGATACCAGCACATCCTTCCTGGTTTCTGCGTCGCCTCGTTCTCCCTGCATGTACAATGTATACGGCCCTGGTATAATTGCAATTCAATTCTAATTAGATCATCAGTCCACCAGCTCCACAACATAACCTTGACTAATCCACATCTATCGTTCTGCTGCTGATAACTTCCAGGAAGAGATTAGAAGATTTCCATGAACTGAAACATGTCCTTCGCCTGTCAAACCAAACAGGCCTGTCTGCTTTAATAATGGGAGCAGTGATTATTGATGGACAACGATGATGTGCGAGAATGGACAAATGAAGGGTGATGGAGAGGAGAGAGCGTCTTATACTTCCTCAACCAGGAGGGCAGTCTGTGGAGAGGCTCCCCACGTCTACTCATTAGTGCCTGCTGAAGTATACTCCACGAGGGGATAAGGAGGGAACGGATGAGACGGGGAGGCAGAAAAAGAACAAAATGGTGAAGACGTGCCCAAATTCACATTTCTCTTGACAGCTTATTTTTAATTTCCACAATAATATTGATGATGTTTTCTGTAGTTTTCATGAAAGGCAAGAATCACTTAAAAGCATACGTTGAGGGACTTGATTGATGGGAGTTCGGTTGGGGTGAGAGAGTAAAGTGGAGGACCCTGTAGCGCTGGGCTTTTGTGTTTTGCCAGTGAGGCACATAGGCAAATTAAGTGGAGCCCCAGCCATCTGCTGAATGTTAGGGGTCCTTTGTCTCCCTGTGTGTCTCGTTGGCCCGAACACCCAGTGTCAATCAGGAGAGGAGAGGAGAGGACAGAAAACATGGCTGAGACTGAAGTAGAGAGAAGGGACTGAAAGGGGTTTGGAGAGGAAGATTGGTGGAGATGCCGGGTCAAAGTGGCACCTTTCTTGAAAAAGCTCCTGTGCAGCAGGAAAAAGGCAACGACCTGGCGAGAGATGACAATGAAAGCCTTGAGAAAATAGGTTCGGTGAGCAAATACATGACCTGCAAGCGACCGGAGGTTAGAGAAGCAGACAAAAAAAAACAGAGTTAGAAAGAGAAGACAGAGCGAGAGTGAAAAATAATGGGACTCGGAGTGTGTGTCACGCCATTGGGATGAGAACAGCTTTGTGTGCGGTGGGTATTTCCATTATATGTGAACAAAATGTCTGGATTCCCCTCTCGTCATTAGGGACTGACTGTCATTGCAGTGAGAGCAGTGCATCTGTGTTTGGGGTCACTACAAACACTCTGTTTGGCCTTTAAATTCAAAGAGCCTTTGTTTGGGTCACACTCTTTCACCACTGCTCTCTGCCATCCCACTATTCAGCCTATTGAGAGCCATGGAAACAAGCAGTCTTTCAGTCCGTGCTCTTTCTTACAGCTTTTCTCTGTCTCTTCACCCCACTACTCAGGTTGTGTCTTCATCACACTGGTCCTCGCTGCAAGAAGACTAATAGGAGCAGGAAGAGTCAGACGCTGCTTTAATTGGGCTTCAAGGTGACTTCGGAGATGGTGTGTGTGTGTGTGTGTGTGTGTGGGTCTGTTGGTGAATGAAGTAAACTTGGTGGAACGGAAGCAGACAAGTAGACAAGGCTAAATGAGCTGGAATTGGCTTTAATAACTTACTGGGTGTTTGCACTCAGATAAGACTTAAAAAGACATGAGCAAAGTCTGACTGAAGTAAAAACCAGAAGTTAAAGTAAATAAACCAAGAGCAAACTTTGAGGCTTGGTATAAATGGATATGCCTATTGCATATGTGTGTTTCCGTTATTTGATTTAGATCCTCTAATTGAATATAAAAGAAATAAGCCGAGTCCACGACAACGAGCTCTGTAGGGGTATACACTGAGGTTTATAAGGTTTAAGGCTGGGGTTAATAATCTGAAAAATGTGCCTTGAACACTACATTTAACATTTAAAAATGCACACATGGAAGAACTAATACTATTTCCAAGTGTATGCCCAAGATGTGTGTGTGTGTGTGTGTGTGTGTGTGTGTGTGTGTGTGTGTGTGTGTGTGTGTGTGTGTGTGTGTGCTTGTGGCAGCCATTAGACAGAAGTAAGGCAGCCATGATGAATCGGCACTTAGCCCAGGGAAGCGCACTTGCTCAATGGGCTGTGAATCTCCCGCTGCCACTGTCAGCCTGCAGAATGTTAAATAAAGTTATTTGAATATTTGTAATATTAATGTGCTGGCGTGTCAAAAGCCCGCTAGATTCTAACAGAGAGGGAAAATATGGTTAAGATTCATAATGCTCTGCGTATCTATAGCGCGACAGTGGTGAGGAATGACATAAATACTATAAATAAATGAATAAAAAGTCACGGAGAGCATCTTGGGCTGTGGATAGATGAGTGAATGGTTCTGATAAAGTGGAAACTAGGTGATATATAGTAGATAATTATACCAGCTATTAATTTTCTCGGTGCTCAGTTTCATTTGTAGCTAGTTCACATCTTTAATATCAGGATTGGACACCACGGCTTCACTGGACCAGCCTCCGCATGCAGCTGCTCAGACTGTGCAGTTTTCAACACAATGCATATACTCACTGAAAAAAAAAGGCAGAAGCAATAAGCTTTGGAAATGGTTAACCAATTACAAAAGACAAAATATGGTAGAGAGCCTCATAAAATAAGTCTGCCAGCTTTAAAGACTGCACGCAGGCATTTATCACCTCCACGACGTTTCTCCCAATAGGAAAAAGCGTTAATAGCAAAATGAAGATGGTTTTGAATTCCTCTTCATAATGCACGTCATCATTCACTTTGAAGAGTTTGAATAGCAGAAAAATGTGCTTTGCAGTGGGGGGTGCGGGTTTAATTACTTAGCAGGCTACATGCGAATAGAAGGAACATTAACATGATCAATGATTACGTCACGTTGTTTTACAATAAACGCAGAGACGGATGTGGAGAAACCAAATCAAGGTGATTCTATCAGTCACTCAGCGTGAGGCCGTGACAGTGACCATGAGAGTGTTCAGTAAAACCATCAAATCAGTCTCTCTTAGCTACTTCACACACACACACACACACACACAAGGCCTTCTGTAAGTTAAGGTAGTGGGGTGCTATTTGGAGTGTCCCCGCTCGATTTAACAGGGAGGTGATAAAATATTTAGCAGATTGCTTACATAGCCAAGAGGGGGAGAGAGAATGAGAGAGAGAGAGCGAGAGAGAGAGAGAGGGGAGAGAAAGGGGGATACCCAAATGGCTTGCGTGGGAGCTGGGGAGCTGGTAATGAGGATAACACGCTGGCATCATCGTTGCAGCGCACAACAGCTCTACATGGTCTCTCTGCCCAACTGCCAGCAGGTCGCATGCACACGCCACGCTACCTGTCACTAATTAAAACGTATACATCAGAGACGTAGAGGAGCAGAGGGTCCTCGCGCGCTCTCTAACACACACACACACTGACAGCAGACAAGCGTACATGCACTGTACTCACTTACGATCAGGCTCATTACGGTCGAGATAATTAATGAATCACAAACGAAGTAAGAAAAACAGTCCGTCTAATGCTGCTCAATGACAGGTGAAGGACTGATCATTCACGAGAGCAGGACGATTGAAATTCAGCTGACGGATCATTCTCTCACAAGTAAATGTCAAAAAGTTCATTTTAAAGTAGAACATTAATGCTCCTACAGTAAAAACCATACACACAGCTACAGTAGCAGACGTTTTTTTACATAGATGTACCACAGTGAAACAGATTCCTTTCCTGTTTTCACTCCCCACTGCGCTTTTAAGCCCTTGCCTTCCATGTAATACCTTTCCGTCTCCTTTTGCAATGGGGCAAATCACTTCAGCATGAAACTGCATGCTCTCATAATCTTTCGGTTCCTGTTCCTGTTACTTCATCTCTAATGGGCAATTACTTCAGACTCAATGCTGAGGCCATGTTATTGCACCAAACCCCAATTGATTGCTTTCCCATTGTCCTCGGCTTCCACAAGCACTTTAAGGTTAGATTTCCCTGTTTAAATAATGGATTACAAGCCAATGAAAGGGGAATGCGGGGGAAATAAAAGGCTGAGATTGCTCTTATTGGAGGGGCCTCTCAGCGGAGATGAGAGAGGAGCAGATTCCATACAGGCCCCTAGAGAATAAGCTACTGTCGTGATGAGAGATAGAAATGGCAACATCATCGGTTTCCCACCTATGGTCTGCTGTGCCTTCAATTCTTTATTCATGCGTGTTTGTGTACAATATTTGTGCTGAGGTTTGAGGTCAAACTACTCATTTTACCAGTTCTTACTACTCTACCTTCTACTCTAGTCATACTCTACCTCCTCCTCCTTCCCGTTGCCGTTTCTCATACCTCCCATAATGTTAGATCTGTCAAACTTATCACAGCGGGAAATATTCTTGCTGTGGGGGCTTAGAGGAGGAAGTCTGGAGGATTGTGGGAATTAGTGGAAATATATGTCTCCTCCTCTGTTCAAAGAGGCTTTGTACTGCAGCGCCTACTGGGGGGACTGTGTGTGTTTGGGGTGTTTACAGCAGCGCCAATGCCCTCCACGAACACAAGCCACAACAAGCTTTCTACCAACTCTCTGGGTTACTATCGCCGTGAGGTACAGTGTGTACTGTAACTGAAAAGATTCTGTGCAGAGAAAATGGGAGCTAGCATCAAGTCTGCAGAACAAAACAATGTTCATCCACTTGAATAGAATACAATTATTAGATATTATAGATCATGATCATATAATACACATGCATAGAAACATATTATACATTTATTTATGATGATCAAGCTTGGAAAACTGGAAATATCCTGGTTAATATAATCATATACTGTATATAATCATACATAGCTCAAATACTCTTAATTAATATAAGCTGGGTTCATGTAGAAGCACAGCTTGCAAACATCTGGATATCTGGAAACCATTAGTTTGTGAAATGCCCAAAAACCCTTTCGTAGATATTTTTAGAACATGTACAGTAACTAAAATGGTAGCAAACAATATTAGTCATAAAAAAAAACACCATGTACATTTACAGGAACTTGAAAGACAGTTGTATCCAGTGCAAATGCAAAAACTTTCGCATTTCCATCTGAAAGTCATTCCACCACAAGGACTGTGAGTGGAAATGTGCCTGTGTGTGTGTTTAGACGTATTGTATACAGTAGACACCGCCACACACAGTGTGCTTTGTAGATATGTGGCACTGTCATATCTGTTTATTGATCAGAACAGATGTGCGTCAATCAATCTTATCTGGGGCCCACACACTCTCCAGCTACCCACCAGAGGCAGACCGACCAATACTGCGCCGCACTGAGAGCCCCAAGCCACTCATACTATCATCAGACACCTTGAGCAAATTATCTCTTTGTGTGTGTGTGTGTGTGTGTGCATGAGAATGTGAGAATAACCGTGAGTGCAGAGTGTAGAGGTGCATTAGAGGACAGAGACAAAGGCAGAGAAAGTGACAGCTTGGACTGAAAACCCGGATTAACCTCGTCTTTACGTGTGCGTTATTATCTGTTCCTCGGAACTTAGTCTCCCGCACATCACGCCAAGGCTAAATCAAACCTCTCGCCATCTGCAAAGTATTCAGCACAGAAGGCTGGCATTCACTACAGCTTAAGAATCAATGCTAACGTGCCTTTCTTGTACGACGGAGGTGGACGTGATCAGAGAACGAGCACATCGCATCGCGCTCAGCAAAACACACGAAACACAGCGAGCCGTTCCAGTGGTGCAGAGCGTCTGTGATCTGATGCCGTGTTACACTGTACAAGTCTGAAATAGAACAAGTTCACGTCGCTCCCTACAGTAAAGTGATTTGTTCCACTGCGACTGGTCCTGCATTTTGAAGGCAGTGGATGATGAAAGGTAAAGAATTTATAGGAAGTACGTGACACATGTGTGTAGCTCAGCTTATTACTTACCTCGACATACGTTGCCATTGTCAGGTTCAAACCCAGCCTTGCACGTGCAGCTGCCTATGGGCACCATCCATTCTCCATCCCCATTGCAATAGAGCTTTATCGGGACATCTACCTCCTCTGAGTTGGGGATGCAGATCCCTCTGGCAATGACAAGGGAGGTGCTTTCGGCCCCTGTCATGGTCTCTGGGAAGATCGCAAAGTTCTGGACTACGCTTGGGCACTTTTTATAAAAGACTCTGACTGACAGCAGAGACATGCAGGCGCCATAGTCCTGAAAGGCCAAGTAGAAGCCATTTTTAGACAGCGGCCCGAAGCTCCGGACCTCGGTGTTTACTTTCATCAAGCGTCCGCCGAAGTCCACCTGGGAGAAGCTTTCATCTGCAGCAATAGTGTCCACCTTGAGGTATGGGGCCTCCATCCAGAAGGCTGTGCCTTTAGTGGCAATGACTGCATCGGTTTCATAGTAGTAGAGATTAAAAGTCTCCTTGCAGGAGCCAGGGACGTTGGGGATGGAGCTGCAGTCGCGGACAGTGAATCGAATCTCCACATAGATGCGCTGGGCTCCGCGCCGATCGATGAAGGTGGTGAGGAGCCAGTTGTTTTGGCTGGGCTCGAAGACATTACACACCTGGTAGGTCCGGATGGTGTTGAGGTTCTCGTCGTAGCCGCTCACCTCCTCCCACTACAGAGAGAGAGAGAGAGAGGGAGAAAGAGACAGCAGAGGCTGAATTGTAATCGTTAATGATAAGACTGCGCGCCAGAAGGCTAGTATTAGCTGAGCTACAGAGAATTTGTGCACATATTACTAATCTCCCTCAGGCACAGAAGTCTTCTTCCTGGATTACCAGAGAGAAGTCAGACTGTCGCACTGTGGGGTTTATTCATCCAGTGAGGAGACACAAATGTTATGAATTAAAAACAAGTCCTAGTAAGTGCAGTAACAGCAAAAACCCCTGCTCTGTTCTGTTGTCTAAATACAGCATGTGGACTCTGTCACTGCGTAAACACAATAATTACTCTGGCTGTACTGCTACCGTATTTACTATCTATACTTGGTCGATGTTGGTCGGCGTGTAACGAACTGGAAATTCGGCACCATAGCCAGACGGGGACGACTACATGACAGACAAGAGTCAGTCGCATCGAAAAGCATTCGCACGCGAGCAGTGCAGGCAAATACAGGCCATTTCCTGCAGGTGTGACCCAGAAAGTGTGTTGGATGAGCATCAGACGCCCCTTGAGGTATTAACTCAGTGCGAGGATCATGATGAAAATGTGCCATTAACATTTAGCTGGAATCACTAAGAATTGGGATGAGAACTCTATGAAACGACAGCTCCTGGATAACTGTTTCGCTGGGCAACCGCTCCCGAAGCGTAAATGGTTTGTGACAGACAGTCCTCTGATTTTATAAATATGCTGCTTCCATTTGTAAAGCTATTTTTGTAACACCTAAATATTAGCATACAGCAGCAGAGCAGACGTAAAGGTTTTATGTGCTGTGACGGCAACATAAAAGCTCCACTGACTTCAAATGAGCATGTTGTAGAATAAAGAAAGTGATTTGAAGCAAAACAACAAGTCTTTTTTCTTTTTCTTTTTTTTTTTTTTTTGCGATCACTTCCAGTCTGTGTAATGTTACTATTCTTTACACTTCGGTTTCAAGCAACAACTTGGCAGATTTATCCGTCCAAATTCCTCCTCCCCCACCGACGGTCCAAGTGGCTGCAGGCGGGAATAAGTTAATGAGGACTACGGTGGAACGAAGGGGCCTCCAGTCAGTTCGTGTTTCGTGTGTCTGTGTCTCTGGTGCGTCCCCCTTCTCCTGACCTTTAAGGCCCCAGCTGCTCAATTAGGCTTAATAGAAAGGAGAAGACATCGACTCTCCACGCAGACCCATCAACTGGTTGAAGGAATTACAGCGTATTTATTAAGTAAACAATGCCTTTAAATGTAGATGAGAGGAAATGCCGTGGCCTAAAAAAGGCAGAACACAAAGAAGGTCCGGGCCAGGTGGGAGCGAGGAGAGGCAGGAGGGAGGAGACACGTGGAAACGGCGACGCTGCCGACATGATAAACGAGTTTACAAAAAATCGGAGGTGCAAATTAAAGCCTTTTTTCACCGCTGCTCCCTCTGCGCCCAGTCCGCGCTGCTCGTCTCCCCCTCTCCTCTCATCTCTGCTCTGTAATGACCATTCATCAGCATTACAGGAACCTGTCCCTTTCAGCACTGCCTGTTCATTAATACAGCCAGCCCTAGGCTCCTCTGCACCCGTCTGCTCCGGTCTAGGGAGGGGGGTCCTCACCGCCCCTCATCTAGCCAAATGACCACCATCCTTCACGCCAGAGAAGGGCTCGAGGCGTCTCCAATAATACCCGTCTGAAATCTGTCCAGAAATTCATCGGTTCATATAATAATGAACTTCAATTTTTATACTTCCTCCTCAGATATTCAGCAGGACTATTGCACTAGAAACAAACTAAGCGTTAGTTGACAGGAAAAACATCCCCGTGCTTTTTACGCAGTCTGTTCTGAGCTCTATTCATAATCTGATGGTTTGCTGGTCACGTATCGACGCGCTGGCTGTTTTGCTGCTGAGGAGCTTAAGGCCACATGACACATCCACGCTTCTATTCATCCAAAAGATTTGATTACCCATAGTATTAACGTTGGAATCCATTCTGCAGCACCTTCATGTGATGCATCTATGAAGCATAAACGGTATCAACTCTTTGCCTTGGTTCCTATCTGAGTTTTTAGCCCTTTGCATCATTTAATCCAGATCAAATCACTGCACTACTTCATGACATCTCTGTGACCTTGCCAGAGAAGAGCGAAAAAGGAAGGCGTCGTCACCTGTCGCCCTGCCGATAATGGAATTCCCTGGTCTTTGCATCCATTTCCTCCTCAAGGATATGTGTAGTGGTATAAAATAACACCGTTAGCTCTGCGCTGCGTATATTTAATCCATGCATTTATGGACCTAAGCGCCGCCGCTTCTCGCTAGCATGTATCATTCATATGTGGGGAAGACAGGTGTGTTATTACGGTTGTGTTCTTACAGTAAGTGCATTTCCTCTTTTCTATTAGTCTGCCACATGTTTACTCCTGTTATAGGCTTTTATATGGGAAAGAGCTGAAGCTGAGCAACACAAGAATAAAACTGACTGGTCATAGTCAGTTTCCAAGTCCAGCTGCCTGTGTACATCACTACAACCTATATGTACATTTTATCATCACTAATTTCA
This sequence comes from Macropodus opercularis, assembly GCA_030770545.1. Classification (NCBI taxonomy): domain Eukaryota; kingdom Metazoa; phylum Chordata; class Actinopteri; order Anabantiformes; family Osphronemidae; genus Macropodus; species Macropodus opercularis. The sequence goes on from CM061105.1 coordinate 8,771,856, forward strand.
CTGAACATAAACTTTGCTGCTGATGAAGCCCAAGGCAATTACTGCCTCTCTATGTCTACTAAACGCATGCGACGTCTCCACACTAATGGCTTTTCTATTGCCACTAGTGCAGGAGACACTCTTCCTCGGCCCCCGACTGTCACGTGTGGCTACTGTTTGTCATTACGGCTGCTCTGTTATGGGCAGCACCGAGGAGATGGAGGAGCTATGGATTTACAGAGCGCTTAATGTGTGCGTTAATGACCAGTCACAGCCAGCTGAGCTGGAAAGGAGAGAGCAGGGGAAAAGAGACAGAGTGATAGATAAAAGAATAACGCAGGGATGGAAGATGACTCTGGGAGACGGGGAAGAGGCGATATATTCTGGCTGATGTTACCCTTCCCACAGCCTCGCTTCGCTGCCATCACGCCATCGATACTGCTCGCTCATGAAGGCCATTCATCACATTGATCTCCTGCCATTACCTTCAAAGGCTAAAATAACACAGTAGAGGCCAGATGGCCACAGTCTTGCTCTGGAGGACTACAGCATCCAGCTAGAAGAGTCCCCGTCCTGGAGCTGAGAGGACTAAGCTATCAGAACATGAAAGCAGCACCTGTGGACAGTAGCGGGCGAAATGAACTGGACTAATAAGTCATTTGGAGCAGACATGATGGGAACAGCCTTGTACTGACACCGTATAACAAAAGCTACAGGGAATAGGTCTGGTCTGAAAATAGCACAGACTCATATAGACCTGCTCCACTGCAGGAACGTGCTCCTGGAGTAACATCACTTGCATCACTGAAGAAAGCCAGGTCTCAATGCCCGCATGTTCAGACAGCCTCTGCCCTGCAGGCTGCTGTTTCCTGTGACCAGGAACCTATTGTGATGAAAACGCAGCCTCAAACTGGAACAGAGTTAACGTGTAAACTTCTCAAAATCCTTCGCATTGCAGATAAATGTACAGAAAGTTTGGAGATGCGTGTTTAGTGAAGCTTTTGGTATCTTACGTCACCTCTGCACGTTTGCTTGGCAACAATAGATAACAAAAGACTACAATGACTTTGTTGATTTGTCACATGAAAAACAATTGTGTGTCATTTTTGTTGATCCTGTTATGCCTGTAATTCACCAAATCAAACAAGAGCGTGCGAAAAGGACCTTTATTGCTCCAACACAAAATCAAATTCAGGAAAAGGCTTCTGTCCTCGTGGACTCTACCTCTACCCTGAACACAGAAACCAGCCAACACTTGGCAGCAATCGGTCCGACTGTCTTGCTGCTGACGCGTGACTACGCACACAAAGATCGGTTGTGACTGCTTTTAGCTCACACCTCGCACTCACACAATACTTTCCAAATCAACAGAGGTTAATACAGCTGCGTGCTCAGATACACGGAACAGAGATGATGAAGCTCAGAGCACGTCCGTTTACAGTAGAGCTCATTCTAGACATTTAAAGCCTTGAAGGGTCTGAGCAGATAGTAGACGAACACTTGGCAACAGTTTCTTGAATGCCCATCAAAACTCCCATTACTTAGTCTGACAATGGGCTTTTACAGCAGCACCCAAGGAAAGGAAAAATGTATAAATAGTAGAAAGCGACGAACAAATTGAAAGGCTCCGTAGCCGGTCTTTTATTCTCGGCAATGCTCTGCTGATTTTTTTGTGCCCTTTTCAGTTGAAACACTCAACTTTGAGCTTATCCTTCAAACGCTGGAAACTTGGTAAGAAAGGTTACTTCGTGTTTTTCATGTGCTCCCCAAAGAATTGTGAGGCTGGATTGTCTTTACATCGCCTTTCCCACAAACAGCGCGTCTCAGGTGTCGTATTCACGTCCGTCAAGCCGGGCGCTTTCTGCCTTTACCCGCCGTCGTCGGCAGCTGTCCCGCGTCTATCGTGGCAGGAGTGAAACATGTGGGTGGAGACAAGCGGGAGATTGCTTTTCATGCTACAGGCTTGGGATGGACATCTCAATAATGAGTCTATTTGTTATTCGCGACAACACATCACTGTACCGAGGCAGGGAAATATTTTGTCATAATTAGGAATAGAATAAGCCCACATTCAAAGAGCTGGGTTTTGATAAGAAGGGAGAAGAAAAGACGGCGCATATGCAGGTGAAATTCACACTGACACATTTGTAAAGGCCAAGGTCTCGGAAGGACAGTGGATTATGGCTGGACATGAAAAGCCCAGATAGGCATTGAACTCTTTATACCCCTGAAAGATGCTCTATTCGCATTTTGCAAAGCTCAGTGCTGACGGTAATCACAACCCAGATAGCTTGTCGTTCCTGAGGCAGTTTCGAATCCCTCTGACTTAATGAGGCTATTTGCATTTCAACCTTTTGGGTCTGTTCCTTGAAGTCGATACAACAGACGTCACAGAAAGCAACAGCTGGTTCGCTTTGGTTACAGTAACTGCAGCTACATTAGCTAACTCACACCCCCTTGAAAACTTTGCGACACAGGCTGCTTATAAATTCAGATTGTGAAACTTCGAAAGCTGCACCTCACATCTCACCGCACGCGCACACACACACGACCAGACTGCAGCCTCTAAAATATGCAGTGGCATGATTGCTATTATCATTTCTGATCAGCTGTGTTATTGAATGAGGGCTGGTGTCAGGCCAGTTGCATGGGAATGATTATTTTGCGGGGCATCTGAGGCCTAGTTCCGCCTGGCTGAATGTGATGGATGGAGAGGAAATGGTGATGCCTGAAACACTCCTAGTCCTGCCAGATCCCAGCCACTCTATAATTACAGTCACACAGTTTGACTGAGCCCAAATAGAACTCTGTCCATCTGCCTCTGAACGAGACTCTGAAGATCTGCTACCCGGCCCACACTCGTCCCCTCAATCAATACGTTTATTGAACTACCGTAAAACCCCTTTGTCTCCACACTAAACTTCAACCGAGCGTGTTTGCTGTCTGCGATATCTGCCGCGTCGACAGATTATTTGCAATCTGGTCTCATTAGATGCTCCCACTTGTCTTTTTCTTATATTCTAAAAGTGATGCACATAATGTGGCACCATGCGGCGGCATTTAAGTGAACAATCCACCCAGACGCTACGCTGTCCCAGTCCTCCATCCAGCTTTAGTCATGTCAGTATTAATAGTCGTGTTTTCAATGTGCCGGTTGCTTTGAAGCAGCAGCAGCTTTCTGTTTTTGTGTTGACTGTGCTGCTAGTAACACAATCCTTCTAGATATTGTAGGTGTTGATAAATTATTCTACTTAAGTTTGACTTTTAAAAATAAGACCTACGTTCTGAGACAAGAATAATTCACAGACTGGTGGGTGGTTTATTGTTGGTGAATTACACGACTGTGTTTTAAATAAAAATGATTATATATTGTACAACAAAATACATTTGTATAATATGTAATTCATATTTACTCTTGCTTTATTACTTTTACCCTATACAGTGATTGGTATGTTTTTTTCTACAAATACATGGGTGAAACCTTAGGAAGCTCTTCTTCTGCTTATGCATTTAAAGGTGAAACAATAGTCCTGTTTCCTGAAGACCTTCCGTGATGCAGCTGGAAACACTCGCTCAGCCACCTTCAGGAAAACACAGGCAAGCGACACGCGTCTCAACAGAGCTCTCCGTTGCCAGTAGCATCATTATCGTGAGTCAAAAGGTCCCGGCTACGTGTTTAGCACAAATGTGACAGCTCCTGCAACCTTATCTATCGTGATGGATGGTGAAGAGGACGGCGAAATTATTCACCGTCACTGTGTTTAGATATTGAGACTAGAGATATGCCCCCACACACAAACAGGTATGCAAAGAGGAGGAAAGTATGAAGGGAAATGCACAGAGGCAATAGAAAGAATGCAAAGAGTAAGAGCTTAAATGATTCAGAGCAGAACACAGTGATAAAATGATGAACAGAAAAGGAATATGATAACAAAGGATCGGGAAGAGAGAGAATTATAAAAGATAGAAAGCAAGTTGTCTGACCCCTTAGATGCCCTAAGGCAAGGCCATTTAGGCACAGACCACAAATAACATGTCAGCAGGGGACAGGAGGATGTCAAGGTTTCAGGACTGGATGTACAGAGGCCCCTGCCTGTCCACGATTGTGTGTGTGTGTCTGTGTGACACACGACAGCTCTACCCTCAAGACACACAGCCAGCGACGGGAGGTGGGGGAGTTGGCTGGGTGAAGATGGAGTAAAAAGGAAGTCTGAGCTCTAAGACAGACAAGAGGAAAGAAAAGCAGTGAGAGGAAAAAAAAAAGGCACAAAAACGCAATGTGAGTAAAAAAGCTGAGGAGAAGAATGGGAGGATTTACTGCTGCTTCTGCCAGGACTGCTGAAACAGCAGGAACTGCAGGTACTGGGGTAGATGCACAAGTTAGACTCAGCCTCCAGTCACTTTCTCACACTCCTCTAAATTCACGGCAAATTAAGGCCGGACTCGTTCCCTCTTCCTTTTCCACCCTAGTTCTGTCACTTTGTTCTTTTATTTATTCTTTGATAAAAAAACATTGTCCTTGGCTCCTGATACATCCAAGAGAATTCGTACATGTGGAATACGAAGGCGAAACAAGAGGGGAATCAATAATTGAGGTAGCCACGTGTTATTTCATTTCAAAGGGAGGAAGAGAAAATGGAGAAATGTACAAAAAAAGTAGTAGAGTAATAATAGAAAGTGGCACAACAACTGAAACTAGGATTCATCTTGTGTTCTGTTTGCATTGCGCACATACTGTAACGCAATGCTGCCGCCTCCATGTCTCTGCTTTGCAAATAAGATGTGGCAGGTCCAAGCAAATGTTTGGAGCTAAAATAATGTATGGGAGTGGTTCTGCAGGACAAAAGACAAACCCGTCTAACACAGTAACTTGTGCACAAACAGGCAGGAAGCCACGGCTGCGCTGTGATCTAAGCCGTCCGCCGCCTCCTCAGCCTGACGTCCGTACTGTATGTGTGACCACGTGAAGTCACACACTTGCAGCACTTTTCCATCAGGTTGTGTGCGCGTGCATCGCCGAGCCGCCGAAGCGTCGCCAGCGTGACTCGCCGTCGTTTTTCTCCTCCCGTGTCTCTTCCACAGGTTCACAGTTCACCTCCATTCCTCCCTCTCATCCGTCTACAATCAATGAACCCCATTCTCCATCCTTCACTCTCCCCCTGCCTGCCGACTCCCTGCTTGTCTGCCTGTCTCGCTCTCTGTCTGTCTGTCTGTCTGTCAGCGTATGAATAATTGAGGTGCATTGAGTCTGGTCGGCAGATGGTGAGATGGCTGCTATGGATCTATGAGTGTGCTTTTGGAATAACTGAGTGCATTCTGACACCTATTCGGTTAAGGGGTCAGAGGCGCTGGCGTGATGCAGAAGGCAGGCCACGCCCACCAACGCTTCGCCCAGCAGCACCTGCACACGCTAGCGGCTGGATTAACCCACCAGCGTCCAGTCTGTCTCCACCCTGCAAATAAAAGACACTCTGAGGACTTGTCTTCCCACTTCTTCCCAGTCTTCTGTGCTTCTTGTTGTCTGTTGTGCCCCCCCATCACTTATCCTCTGCACCTTCCTCTCTGCTGACTTGGCCCCTTGCAACCGCACCAACCTGCGCTATTTCTTCACGCTTGACAGCTCCCACAGCCTCTGTCAGGGCAGACACCAGGGCCGCCACCACCCTGCTGACCCCATAACCCTGCCCCCAACCCCCCTCCTCCCAGAGGCTCTCATCTCAAAGCTCGGACTCTGCCCGTGACCTCCCAAAGTCACGAGTTCCACACCCACAGCTGAGCATTTCGGGGGATGCAGAGCTGCTTTCTCTTCAGTCGCGTTCACACACGAGTGATCTCCTACCCTCTTTCACCGTGGTTTCGCCTAATCCCTCTCTGGGCCCCCTGCTTCTGATCCTGCAACCCCTTTTCAGCCCCTCCACTATCACCACCACATTTCTCCTTCTCATTTCTCCTCTCTCGCTCACTCAACATTCCCCTAATCCCATCCGCCTACTCCCAAATGAAAGCTACGTTTTTTTTTTTTTTGCTTCATCTTTTATCTAAATCACTCAAGAATGATGCAGAAAAAAACTAAGATAAAATAAATTCTTTTATCTAAAGGTTTTGAATTCCTCTGTGTGCGTCTACTTTAGGCTGCCAGCAACTTTTTAATTTGATTTTTTTTATCTTTTTGGTCACCTTCTATTCTTGAGCTTCTCTATTTCAGGCTCCTTTCTTTTCATAAAACCTTTAACATAACACACCCCAGCGTGCAAACATTTTTATCATCATTTCTGCAAAATCTGTGTTTGCGGTGTAAACACAGGAAACCAGATTACTGTGAGAAAGCGAGCAGAAAATTAGATAACACGTTGATATCCGCCACGAGTGTGGGATAGCCAAACTTTATAGTGATCTGGTGAGTAATGTGATTACTCCCAGACCCCTGTGATGTGTCATATCAGTGTTGACTTTGAATAGCGTTCAAATAAAGGTGTAGCACGGGAGTCACCGTTCGCTGAACGTAACATCATTTACCTGCTGTTAGCCTGATAAAGTAAACCGCCTTTATCAGAGAAACGTTCCTGAAACCAGGCTGAAAGCTGAGATCACTTCAGTTTCTCCATCATCCATTCGTTTAAAGTACATGTTAATGTACTTGAGTGAGGCCACTATGTGTCGTCGCCTGCTCCTTTCACATCGCCACATGGTCGTGTCAGGGGGCATTTCCCCACTGTAGCTCCATATTTTATTTATCACAGCCTAAGTGTGTGCGTGACAGGAACACTGAGAGCGAGAGAGAGAAAGATCGAGCTTAGGCAGGAACCGAGAGGAATAGGGGAGGGTGAAGTCCACAGAGGGAGAGACGGAATATATATATACATACACAGTAAGATGGAGCAGGAATGCACACCATGAAAGAATTTAGTATTGTTGTACTGTTCACATGTGTGTTTACAGTCTGAGCCTGTACGGTCACATGGTCTGTACTGCTACGTCCTTGTGTTTTCACCACTGGAACTAATCACGGTGCTTCTCTCATCCTTTTAACACCCTTTTCTCTTGTTGTGTGTGTTTAAGACACAGTAGTCAGGGTCACAAAGAGAAGCTTAGCTGCAGGCTATAGACATACTGTAAATATACTGCACATGTCAAACTGCACCGTGTTTTCCGTATCGTTACATTTGTAACAAAGCCGTGGCAAATAAATATTATGATTTATAAGCTGGGTTTTGAAATCACCCACATTATAAGTGATGCACCTGCAGCACTCAGAGACAAGTGTTTGGAAATATTCCGTGTGTATTGTAAACGTGTGTGTGTGTGTGTGTGTGCGCACATTTCCACACAGTCCCACTGCATCTCTCACACTCTACCAGCAAGGTCACGGTTGCGTGGCGAGGTGCGTTCTAGCAGTGAGCAGGACGATTCTGCCTACAGCAGATCTCTTCCTTCCTGAACCTTTACAGCAGCAGTAGTTTAGAATCTTTGCTCAACACAGACAAGAGGCTCTGTGTGCCTGGAGGCTCGCTGAACTGAACAGGCTTTGATGGAAATAGCATTGTTGATGTCTCTATACTCAGTGGTTCTGACTGGATATTTCCTCTTAGCAGAGAAAAGGAAATGTGACAACGTGAGGCTGATCCACGCTGGGAAATAACGTCCGTAAAAAAGACGACATATTACGCCGCATCAACGCATCTGATCCATTAAAATAAAATAAATGGCCATCTAGTGCAGTGACTCGTGAAAAAGGCTTCACGAGTGCTGAATATACAACATTTGCATTTAAAATACTAACTAAACTAAGATGTTTTGCAGGGTTTTAGCGTTAAACATTATTTTGCTGGGGGAGAACCTCAGTATATTTTGTATTTTTTTAGCACAATTGTTTTTCTTGACCAGTACAAGATGACATCAAGCCAAGGCCCAAGCGATGAGCTCCTGTTACAGGGATTGTGTACATGTAAACACACAGCACATGTAATGTAAACACTGGCTTCCAGCTTGTTTTTGGTTACTACTCCTTTGGGGAGACAAAAAAAGTGGACGGGCCCACTCTCCAATGTTTAAACAGAGCCAGAGCTCACTTCAAGAGCAATAAAAGCTCCCTTTACACGTGTGTAAAATGCCTCATAAAGACCTAAAGGCCTGGAAAATGCGGGAAACAGTCAGTGTCTACCCTAGACGGCTCCTTTCGTGTTGGGCTATGGAGCTTTTTATTGAATTATTGAATTACAGCTCAGAGGACAAGGTCTTAAAATTGTCATTAATGTAATGGGGCAATCGTACCTCAGCTACTGTGATCCTTTAAAAAAAAGAACTCTTTCCTTTTCTGATGCCTTTCATGTGCATGAAACTGCCCAAAACTTAAAAATAGTTCTGAAAAGGCCTGAGTGTTTCCATCCTCCTCGCTCCTCCTCACTTGTTTCATCCTAATACCTCCACTTCCCTGCATAAATGTGTCATTACAGTATCATTATGTCTATGGTATCCCCCCCAGTCTCCATTTACAGAGACTTAGCTACTGTGTTCTGGGGCTTACATGGGCCCATTATGTCATTAAGTCATTATGAGCCAGGACAGAGAGAAAATAATACCCATAATAGGAGTTACGTTGGGCACTACTTAAATCTATACTTCCATCCTGATGCCTTCCTGCCGATTTGTCTGTCTGGAGGTAGATCTGTATGTTTCACGTTACCCATCCCAACAGGAGTCGTTCCACACACTACGTTGCTCTGACTGACTTACCCCGGAATTAGGATACGCCGTCCACCCCAGTTCAGCTGTGGCCACCCGAGTGTCCATCAAGGTCTCTGCAGCGGAGAAAAAGAAAAAAGACACAAAGTGGTGAGCCTCAGAAACACTATCGAGCATCGTTCTGCAGAACCGTGCTGCATTCAAGCACCGATGATCATTTGACACAACGAACAGAGAGCTGACGAATCCTTTGCACGCTTTCATCCATCTCTGCTAGACTTCTGCTAAGACAAGATACAGGGAATCAAAGCATTGACGTTTTGCTGGAAGGAACGTCTGAGAGCCGCTCTCATGCTGGTAAATGCTCAGTGTGTCTTGTGGTCTCTCTGTGTGAGCATGAAACTCCAGTATATGCACCCTGCCTGTCTTTGTACTTGTACTGTTTTGGTTTTGTTTGCCTGTTTGCATGACATGTAGTCAAAAATAAAAGCTTATATTTATACTTTGCATGTGTTTGTGTGCACACAAGCAACACAATAAGGGTTTCGATTTGACTAAACCGTCTCACATTGTTTACCCATCGAGAGTGACCTGCAAGGCCAAGGCATTCCTCCTGTTCGTCAGTTATTCTCAGTCTCCATTCATTGCATTGCACTTCTCTCTGCAGTTCTGAGCATTTGCACAAAATCTCCAGATGTACCTTGGATAACTATCTATCACAGACATGGATGACAATAAAAACTTGAGAAACTAAATTCTACCATTGAGGGGAGAAAATCTGAATCGATCTTTCTCGCTTGTATTACGTACAGTGTCGCATCTGCTGCCATATCTACGGGATAGAAGTGCACAAAGATTACCCGTCCCCTCCTGATCCGTCGCCTCTTGCTAATCCTTACTGACACAGCAAAGACAAATAAGTCTGGCAGCTCACCAAAGAAGTTTGTCATCTCTATTTTGATTAATATCTGCCTTGTTGGCACACTGAAGCTGGAAACCTGATATACTGGCGCTCCGGGAAGGAAGAGAAAAGTATGGCAGTTATCACAAACCACTGGCTGCTTCTCTTTCACAGACGTGTTGATTAATAGAGTGATGAACTAAATGACATGTTGGCCTTAGCCGTGTGATGATAGATTCATAATTTCCCGGGTAACAGACAGTTTATTTTCTGGACTGTATCTTCTGTCTTATTGAAACCCTTCATCTTATTTCATTTTTTTTAATAGTCCCTGCTGAAACATGCCCTTGCTTGTTTGTCAAGGCTGAACCGATAAAAATATAGACAGACATAAAGTGGCAGACATTAGAACGACCGGTTTATCTGGACGATCATCTGTAGCAGATAAACAGAATGGCAGGGAATTTTCTGAGCAATCGCTGTTGCCGTATCTTCGCCTTGGACATCATCCACTGTCACAGCAAACAGTTGGCTGGCGACACCCACGAGTGTTGTTGATAAGAGAGAAATCTCACTCTGATTACATGCAAAGACACAACGCTGCCCTCGCTCGAGAAGGGGCTCCCGTCTTCAGAACAGTCGCTTTACCTTCACAGGAGGAAACGAGCACTAGCAGCTGTTGCTTATTTGGAATCTTTCTGAACTCGCAGTGATTTCGAAATCATTTGGAATGATGGAGCACTCGAAGCCAGTCGTCTGCAATTCAAGTGGCCTTCAAAAAAAACACACACACAACGAGCGTGTTGTGGATGGGTGACAAGCCGCCGGTAGGAGAGAGAGGGCTTTCACTCTCAATCTCCACTTAGTGGGAGAAACTGTCCTCAGACATGAGACCAATTAGCCGAGGTAATTCAGCTTCGCGCGCACGCACACGCAGACACGTTAAGACACACACCTGCTGCACACGCACACATTTACCAGCCAACTCTGAGAGCAATTTTCTGTGTACACCTACAGTGACAGCCTTGTTCACACCCCGGCTTCCATCACAGTATTTCAATTTCCCTAAGATCAGCCGTGCCTTGTCTGGTTTCCACAGCCAGCCAGCGCCAGCCAGCCTGCACGACTCGCTGTCAGCTGGGGAGATACGAGCATGAAACAGCCCTCAGGGATAGCAGGCATTGTGGGGACTGCCAGCCTTTTCTCGAGGGAAATCACAGACGCTTTAGTGAAATCATACAAACACTAGGTAGGCCATTTCCTGTTTGCTTTTAAAAGGGAACAGGAGGGAAAAGAAGCTCAAGATGGTGACAGCAGGAGGCCACAAAGGTCAAAGGCCCACGGGAGGCACGGATGAGCAGTGTCATATGGCCTAATATCTGCCATTAGCAGAATATCGGAGTAGTAAAAGTGTAAATGGAGTATTAGCATCGAGGTGGGGCTTGCACAGACGTCTAGCCACAGCTCACACACCTGTCTACTGGCACAGGGGGATTGACTCCATGCCCCTTGCGAACGCGTGTGCATGCAGGCTTTAAACGAGCTCTTGTGTGGGCCATTCATCCATTTCACACTAAGTGCATTTGAAGCGCTTCATTTTAAAAGGTAACTAACCACATTAATTACAAAAGCTGCCACTTTCTAAATTAAAAAGAGGAGCTTTTTGGTTGAGCGCTGAAATTGTTCGAAGTCCTGTGACACAGGTCGCGGGTCTGTTTGGAACTAATCGTGTTTTCTAACCAACGCAAACAGCTGCTGGTTTGACCACACGGTGAGGAAGGTATTACACATGTAGGATTCATACTGGTGCAGCTAAGGATCGCTGTGATTGAAGTATGTGGCAACATGATTAACTGTGTAATCATCTCCTTCAGAGTGAAACAACAGCTTCCAGCGTCAGGGTAACCAGCCTTACTGTAAATGGTTTCAAAGATCTGGAGGACGTGTCGTGGCTACACTACACGATATTAGTTACTGTGACTCATTCAGCGATGTGGGTTGAGTCATGGTGCGAGGCTCAGTCCAGCTGATCCACTGCCGGCACCCCAGTCAGAAGTCAAGCCGCAACCGAGGCTCAACCGAAGGCCTACAGGTTCCAATCCCAGAAAGCGCAGCCCCTTCTCTTTAGCAGCGAGTGACAGATCGATACCAAATGGTGGGCTGCTTCCCCAGATAGAGAGCGAGGGACGGAGAGAAGCGGGGAGAGAAATGTAAGAACGAGGCCGCATTAAACATTGATGGAGCCCTGCATTACAGATCGATAAGGCAGCCCTCTTCACACAATTACACGTCAGCAAGCAGTCGCATGATACATCGCACAGACACGCGTGACCACATATTCAGAGAGCATCTACAACTAAAAAAAAGGGGGTCGGGGGAAGACAGATGAGCAGCAGTGAGTCTCCCAGTGTCTCCACCCTCTCCGAGTCTCCAATTCTGCTGTGTGCAAGTCAGAACAGCAGCGTGTGTAATTCCAGCCTTTGTGGCCACGCCTGTATGATTGTACGGATGCTGGAGAACATGCCTGGCTCCTCGGTCAATACAGCAGGCAATTCTCTGTGGGTTTCCCTTCTCATCCCATAACACATCCAGCCCATTGATCTGCCCACCCCCTCCCCATGTCCTCCTGTTCAAGCACGCTGGTACACTTTATAATTGTGTGAGACAATTACGTCCAGATCCTGGCTGCTGGGGCGTGAGAGACCTCTCTTTGTTTTTGCAGTAAGCTTCAAGGGCCTTAAATGACTTTAGTTAAGACAGGTTTATCTTTTCTCTGAAGTGGAATCAAGATGCGAGGACACAGAAAAGACAGACACAAAGAAAAGACAGAGATGAAACGCCAAGAGGAGAAATCAGCAGGATTGAAATGAGCACTTAACAATGATGAAGCCCCATGGTAGCCTGCTGAGCTTGGCATCTTAATACGAGGCTCAAAACAAAGTGACAAACAACAGTAAAAGCTGCAGCATCTCCCAAACTAATCAACCGTCCACTCTGGGGATTTATGAATAAAAAAATATATTTTTGCCTGAGTGAAGTACTTCACTTCATGACAACATTCACTCAGTGCAACCTGGGAAATTTGACTGGTTGTTGAATTAGCGGTGGTGATGGACCCATCAAGTCCACTACCGAGCTGATCTGAAATCTGTGCTTCACTGTAAACAAGCAGTGAAAGCAGCCGATTTCTCTGATCGAGTCTCTGTCTTGAACAGAGAAGACAATCGTTTCGTACGGAGATGTGAGACATCTCTAATCTGCGGCACACTGAAGGCTGTGTCACTCATACTGAAGGCTTTTCGCTTTAAATAGAAGCAACAGAACAGTCAACAGAAATACATCTAAAGAAATATGTTACTTCCATGTTTCCCAAAAGACAGAAATGTGACAACAGAAAATAATCTGCCATCCTCTGACGTTAGCAAAGAGTGATGGGATACGCGAGACCTGCATCGCTGAGCTGCTGACAAAATGAAATGAACACACTCAAATCCATGTAGTAACATGCGCTTAATAACTTTGATTTAGAATAATATCAAGCATGAAGGAAGCTCAGGTTACTGTCATATACGTAGAAACAGAAAAAAAAAACTGATGAAATGATCGACACAGAAGATGATGTTTGGCATCAAAACGTCAAATCCAACCTTGCAGCTCAGGGGGTGTTTCTAACTACCACCGGGTCGTAATGGACAGGAAATCCCAGCAACCTCCCTCTAAGCAGGGTGAGACAGGTACGGGTGAAACACAGACAGGTACGGAGTCAGCGCTCGCACGGCTAACACTGAATCACATCCTAATGGTCAGTCACTCATTCAGCAAGGGAAACGCAGATTCGCCACATCTGTGCGTAACACCCCCCACCCCCCACACACACCTCCGCCCCTCCCACGTTTTGCTTTCCTCCCTCCTTTCTTGTTGCTCTCTCTCCTCTCCCCTCCCCTGGTCAGGGGAGAGAGGTTAGGCACATCATTTGCATTCATTAACATTACATTAGCAGACAGAGTGATCTTTAGAAACCAGGCTGCTGGAGAGTGTCATCTTTAATTCATCATAACCCCACCAGCAACCCCTCCTCTCCCTCCTGCTCCTTCCTTAGCTCCATCTCTGTCTTCTCTCCCCATCATCCATTCCCTTCTTTTTCTTTAAACCCCCTGCGTTCTCTCATTCCTTGCTCTTCTCTGCACATTTCTTGACTCTGCCAGTGTTACTTGCTACTCCAGCTTCCATAGCGTTACCATATCTTTCTCTCTCTCTCTGTGTTTGCCTTTTGATGACGGGCTACACATCTTTAGGTTAGAAAGTGAAAGGGACATAGCTAAAAATACAGCCCAGATTTCTAGCTGTACCATTTAGACCTTACAGTGTGAGCACAGCTGAGCGGAAGATCTTCAGGCTTTACACACGGCAGTGACTGTTGGCCCCTAGATATTAGATATGGACTAACACAGAATAATGGTGCGTGCATTGACAGGGTGCATGTGCAGTTTGCTTAATATTCTGATTGCACTGACTGCGTTAAAATGTCCGTGTGCAGGAAACCGATGCTCTTCCATCTTCTAAGCAGAGAACATTCACAGAGACAGATGGGAGGCATTTACCTCAAACATTTTCCTGTGCTGTGAAATGATAAGAACAAATGGCTTAATACCTTCAAGTGTAAGTATGTGATTCCACTCCTTCATCTACACAAAAATAAAATGCATTAAAAGCAGTAAAACTGTTTATAGCTAAGTAATATAAAGAGTGTAGAACTTAAGAAACAGAGGCTGTCAACCCAAACAGTGAGAACAATATATTAATAGTATATTAATATTTGCATGAAAAAGCTAATGTGTGTAAATAGAACCTTGTGAAACACAATGTTCTGACAAATGATCTGCCATCTGAAAATCCCCCGTTTCCCTCCGCCCCCGGTGCGCATACAGCAGCAGAAACACGATCTCTCTCCATGTAGATCTTTGGAGTGTGTCTGCCAGTGATGACACCACTTAGGGGATTCTGCAGATACGTTCCTCTCGATGGTAATTTAATGGATTCTCACAGGGACAACTCAAAAGTCGGCCTGTTGTCGTTCTGCACTCCCCTACGGTGCAAATAATGCCTGTCACCATCAGACAGATACACGTGGCATCTGCAGGATCATGTACTGTATACAGAGACAAACAGAAAACACAGCATTCAGTACTACGCCCTTGCAGTCAGGAGAAATGCTCCTGTATCTGGATCTAGCGCCTACATAGCTGCCTGTAAAGCTCCTAAACACGCAGAGCAGTGAAAGTCAATATTAAACCACTTTCTACCTCGCAGTAATGAGTCTGCTCAGGTTTTTCTGTACCAGTCGACCGGCAGCGGTGACCAAGCAATAATCCAGCTGGAAGCAGCGCTAGACTCCCACAACCATCACAATACTCATTACTGCTGATATTACCTCAGCCAGCCTGTCTGCTTTTAAGAAACCTGGCAATTTGCAGCAGTAAAATGAGGTAATTACAACTCTTATCAGGCTCCTCACCTCACAAAACAGCATTCCGAGCGAGGGAGACTACTTCTCAGTGGTTGACTGGTTCTGGAACAAGGCCTTGGCCGACTTCCCAATCGCTCAGCCACACCCGCCTACTGTCATTTATTTTCTTTGCAACTCCCACTCATACCCACTCTGCCCTCGCTCTAATCAAACCACGAAAAGCAGAAATTTGATCACTTTAATGACTCAATTAAAAGAATTCCTCGCCAGTGGCCCAAAATTAAAAGTGCTGACATGGAGCATGAAGGCCAGAGGAGTATCCCCTTACAGAACGTCCTGGTTCCCAAACGCACCACGCTACACAATGTAATTTACCCACGTCCTATTAGGACGGTGCCTTCGCCCTGTCTGTCCCCTAAAGCTTTGACATTTAGACAAGTTAGAAGTTAGTCCTGATTTGGCCCCATCATCACTTCTGCTGTCTAGCGTTACAGCAAAGAGGCTGACGGAGAATAACTAGGTCCAGGTCACACTTGTGGACTGCGAGAGCCTGACATTTAGCAGCATAAACTATTGCTAATGGGCTGACTGGGGCAAGTTAATGTAGCTTTGGAAATAGTGCTGAGTGAACAAAATGATGTCACTCAGTTACCTCCCACTGCCGTCCTTCACTCTAATTAAGACAGTAAGGGTTGTTATTTAGCAAGGGTGTGTGTGTGTGTGTGTGTGTGTGTGTGTGTGTGTGCGTGCGTGCGGAGGGGTCTCTCTGAGTGTGAGTGGGAAAATAATGACCAAATGAATACAGGTAATGATGAAAATGCACACAGTGGCATTTCACAAACAGGGCAAAGGAAAACACAGAACTCATTGTCCTTTACTGCCACATACTTGAAATGAGATAACATCCCATAATATGTGGCACCAGCATGGAGGGTAGGCAGAAGCAGGAAGCACAGGGAGATAAAGAAAAGAAAGAGAAAGACAGGAGTTCGTACGAACAGAGATACCGAGTCAGATAAGGAAGGAGTAAGCGGGGAGGCGCAGCGATGGAGAGGGCATCGCGTGGCAGCGCCCGGCGTTATCCGCAAAATGGATCTAACCTCAGCGGAACACGAGGGTCACATCATTTCTTAGAAACCACCTGACCCCATTTCCGTCACGTTGCCTGAACGTACAAATACATGCTCTGCTCTTTAGTGGCACTTGAAATATTTATGAACAGTAAAACGCAACACGAGAACAAAAAGGGGCCTCATCTCAACACAGGCAAGAACGGCGGCGGACGGCAACCAAATTAAAAAAAAGGCGAAATGAAAGAATGCCGTTGTGTTTGCATGCTCACAAAGGCCGTTGAGCGTCGTACTGTCCCCACTGGCTCAGTTTAAAGCAAGGCCATAGGAGTCACTTTGTCAGAGCCAGGAGACTCCCCACTAAAGAACACAGGAATACAGCCCGACCCCTAATCCCCCAAAGAATAACTCTGCTTGCTTATATGCAAGAATAAGGCAGCGAACCGCTAAAAAGCAATAAAGAAGGAGAAGAGCCAAACTGCAGCTAGGTATATCCAATCCTATTAAACGCTGTTGTTAACCATGTTTGGATGCACCACAAAATTGACTCGTAGCCTCCTGAATAACTCTCCCGCTGCCAGAGAGAGAGGGAGGAAGACACAAGAGTGCAGGGGCAGAATCAGAGAACGGCGGCGCCTTGAGCTTTTGATGCCGCGCACTCCCTCCATCTCATCTTTGGCTGTAAAAGGACGACCTTCAACCACCTTGAACTCGCTGGAGCTGAATTTCAATAAAAACTCAAATTATCACCCGGGCCGGTGGGGCTTGGGAAAAGCGCTACGCCTGGATTGACTGTGCTTCCGAGATGATTTTACAGTCATATGGAAGTGTGAGTAAGTCAATCATTCGTCGAGCGTCTTTTTTTCTCACCGAGAGCGGCCACTTTGGCAGTAAGCAGCGTTACTGTACCCTGTCGGGAGAAGGTGCCGCTGGGACAGAAGGGAGCGTTATTCAATTTAGCCGTGTTCTCCCTTGACTGATGTAGTGAGATCCAGGTAATTGATACCTCGGTTTGGTGTTCCCCGGCCTCGTGCTCTTCACCACAGGGACAGCGCTGGCTAAGACGGTGTGAATGAGAGGAAACGCGTCGTGCGATCTCACTTCCTCCACCACGAGCGAGTTGTTCTTCGGGGAACTCGTTAGTGCAGCTCCACCACACACAGACAGCTCCACCATCAGACTTTCTACATGATCAGCAAATGCAGCCCAAGCCAGACTCTAAACAATTGGAGGCGGCGACCAAAGACATTCTCAGGTGGAGATCACCTTGCTTCCCCGCATCCATCTCCATAAAAACACCAGTGGCCTCCCTAGTGCCTCCAATCACGCACAGTGCTTACCATTAAAAGCAAACTTTAAATCCACCTTCTTGCAGCATATGCTCATGCCTGGGGTAGTCTATATTTTTGAGAAGGGATTTGTTTTTCCTTCGGGGCTTTTCTGGACTCTGCATTGAGTAGTTGGGGAATAAAAGATAGAAAGTTGCCCTAAGGCTGGAAAAAAAAAACCTTCAGCAGAGGATCTTGACCTTAGCACGAGTCTGACAGGGAAGGGTGAGAATCTCCAGTGAGAATCCATAACGAGAGTGAAAGAGGGAAGCAGGGAGGAAAAGAGATAATTCTTGCCTCTGGGGAACACAAGTGAGACACACCTTCTTCAATATATTTGTCTGGAGAGTCGTCATTTTGCAGTGGAAAACAGCACCTGCCGTGTATTCGTGTTTTGAGTAAGGGGAATAGAGACGGAGAGGAAGGTCTCTGAAGGTTCCGTGCTACCATTTTTATTCTCACCCTAAAGCTACTGCACCAACGCATTTCTTCATTTTGTGATCAGTTCCTTTACTCTTTAACTCGTCTCTCCCTCATCTGTCTCCGTTTTCTAAATGCGAAGCCACAGCTCCCTGAAACACTGAACTCTTCGGGGAGAGCAAATGCCTTTTCGCACACAGTCTGTTTTGCCACGGGGAGAATGTGGGTAATTGTGATCTCGTGCCATCCGCCCACACAAATACATCCGCACACTGTATCTGACCTCATCTTATTTGGCATCCATGGTGCCTGGTGCCTGAGTTGTGGCCCAGATTGCAGCCCTAAATGTCACAGCTGTCCAGTGACACTAGCAGGCAGGAAAATCCTCATCCATCCCAGTAGCTGAGCCAACACCAAAACCTCTGATTTCTCTTTTTCTATCCTGACATTTCCAGTCTCCCAATCTTTTTGTTGATTGTCGACGTTGCCCAGACAACACGTGTGCATCAAAACGACTGTTCAAGCTGCGCTCCAGTCAAAGTGCAACGCTCGCCTTGCTTCCTCTGCGGGAGTGCAGCTAAAGACCCCTGGCACTTTGGTTAAACATGTAGAGCCACAAACCTCGTTTCAAGCTGTTCCTTTACTTCACACGCAACAAGCAGTGGCAGCAAGCGTTTCCTCGCTGCTCACTTTGCACAGATTCACACTTGCACGTGTAAACACAGGAAGCACGAGCGCTTTGCACAGCTGTAAAAGCTGCTAAATTATTCGTCCACTTTTACGCCGCTGGGTTAGAATGGATGCAGGTGTCTGTCCAGTATAGGTGTGGAAACGCTCTGAGAGCAGACGCAAGCGGTTTGCAGGTGTTGGGAGAGAGCAGCACCCCTTCAGGGCCCACTGTATTTTAGATGAAATGGCAGCAGTGTTTGTGTTAGAGGGAATAAAAGCACCATCGGGTGCGTTTGGCGTGTCGCAAAGAGGTGTGTGTGTATACAACACGCATGTGTAGAAGCTGCTCGGAGGCCAAAGAATGTTATGGTAGAGTGAGGACGGGAAGCAGAGATGCTACAGGTTTTCCAGGCACATTTGTCCTTGTGTTGAGGAGGAAAACACACAAGCAGAGGCCAAAACATAGGAAGATATTAAAGAACCTGACGACATGATTAAACTGAATTGAGATAATATACTAGAGCACTTTTTTGTAGTGTTTAGTTGGGTTTGAGTCTTCCTGTGTGTGTTTTTTTGTTTTCGCTGCCTCCCACCATCCACAGAGATGCAGTCAGCTTCATTACCTGTACAAAAGGTGCGACTGTGAATGGTTTCCGGTACGTTAAGCGCTAAAGCCAGTTTCTCTCTGTGCAAGACGACTTAAGCTTCTTCCTCAATGGCTCAATTTAAAAGCTATTTATTTAACTGCTTAATAATAAATGCACACAGGGCTGTCAAATATAAATATAGACAATAAATAAATATAGAAATAGGTAAAATACACATAGCATGTGCAAAAGAATTTAAATGCTAGTTCAGGCTAAGTTCAGCTTTGTTTCATTCTTTGTGAGGCCTCTACTGCTCATTGAAGCATTGAATGACTGGTCTGTGATTTTATTCATCTATGATCTGAAATGTTTCCACGTTATTTTTCAAATGATGGCGACATCATTCTATTCTAGTCCAGGTGACATCACACTCTGTCAGACTCCACGCATCTGCAGTAAATGTGAAAAGAACAAAGATTTCAAACACTATAAACGCTTTTGATTAGGCTTCATCTTAAAAAAATGTTTTTTTTAATCTAAAGTACTGTTGTACAGTTATTAATGTACAGTAGATAGATGTTGGAACGACTCCCAGAGAGTTTTCACACACTACTACGCCTCTTTTCTCCTCTCCAGGGTGTTGTTAGCCTGTGTGTCCCCTGACAGCTCGCTCCACATAATGAGGCTGACAGACCAAAACAAACACAGGTACAGAATGTACAGTAGGTAGACACAGAACAGCAAGTAGAGCCATAGGAGATGAAAAAACAAGCAAGGCAACTGTGCTTGGCAACGCATATGGCAGCAGATGAGGTGGCTGTGGCTAGCAGAGCCAGAGCAGAGTTAAAATGACGGGGGGGTCTGTCTTTTGCATCATCTGCCCTTTTTCCGCTCAGCTACTCACAGACCCAGTTGGTCATGGCACTCGTGAAGCCATAGGGCAGTAATTGATGTCGAGATAATGCACTGTGCTGCCGCCTCGTCTTCCTCCTTTATTTTGCTCTTCCTTCCTCTATCTCCTGCGTCTGTCTCTGTCCCTCTGCTTCCCTCTCTCCCCAGGTGTGCTGGTGGCTGGGGCTAAATGATGAACAGAGCCACAGTGTCTGCTGTCTCTAATGGGGACATTATGCAGGAGGAAGGGAGAAGTGCTCACACCAGACTCGTAAATCACACACTCCTGTCGAGAGACTCACTGCAAGGCCTCGCTGCTCCACTAACCTCGCAAGTGATACACATATAAATGAAAAAAAAAGAAGCTTACATGCGTATATGCAAATACGCATCAGGCATTTGCATGCATGGACACGAAAAAGACGCACGCAAACGCACATCTGCACAGCTCATTTGCCTGACCTCCAGCGCGTAGTCAACATTTGCCATCGAACCGCCGCGACACAACTCACTTACATCTGTCCGGTGACAGCAACTCTGCCAACAGGACACTGCTACACCAGAGCTCGTGTCAACGTGATTGAAGTTTGACAGAGCAGTTAAAGCATTATTAGCGCTTCTTGTCACAGCCCAGCACACACAAAGACCTGCCGGTGGCACAGGTGAGGTAAACACAGGCCCCATTTAGCATATTACCCATCAGTCAACACGACAGGCAAAGGAGATAAAGAAATGCGCACCCACTGAGAGTGGGAAAACAAGCACTCCAGTATATATATGAAGGTATTTTGGCAGGTGTGTGCTCAGGCACAAACACATACCCACAGACACTGATATTCGCAAGCAAAAGAACACAACGGCGAGGCATGCTTTCATGCACGCACACGAGCTGATGACAGACGAGGCATTATCCACGGTGAAGTATCTCCTGGAGATGCCTCACCTAAGCTAATTGACTGTGATGAGCCACCACCAGCATAGCTCGATGCCTCCTGCCTTCCTTTCTTATTTATCCCTCCATTTCTGCTCTATCTGCACAAAGATAATCTGAAAAATACACAAACTAGGTGTTCATTCAGTGGGATTCATAAGCCCCGACTCCCTGGAAATATACCCACATGCTGATGCAGGGCTTAGAGCTTCTAAAAATATGTTAATCTTTAAAATCCAGGTAGGCTATTTGATTTATAATATGCGTCTATATACCTATTCCATTTCAATAACATACTCCATTTGACACCTGCAATGATGGAAATGAAGGAAAATGGCAGCTATACTTCTAAGACTCTTCAGGGGAGAAAAGGGTTGTTCCTCACAGGAGCGAGTACACACTAACACCGCTAAGCTTTGAACTGTTAGTGTGCTGCCAAAAAGCAGGTGGGGGCCATGATGTGGCAACAGGGGCTTAGCCGGCAGAGCTGTTTGGACTGGGAACAGACCGCTGGCACGGAGGTAGGGAGAGACCCGCTTATTCTCTCTCCTCAGGAGGCCGCGAACCACGTTGGCCTTTGCTGACCGAGTCGAACGTCAACATTCACAGCTGTATAGAAAGTGACACACTAACAGGCAAAATGAGAAGCTGCAGGGGCCTTAGTTGGGCGTGTTGTCTTTTTTTTTTCTGTGGTAGATAACATACAGGTAGGTTCAAGAACCAATGGTGTGACACAGGCTGACAGCGCGTCGGACAAAAGGGTGAAGACGCATCCTCTCACTGCAATGTTTACACAGTCCGCTGATATTTGTCTTACATCTTCGAAATGGCAAGAAGCAACCTTTATCCAGCGTGTGGCTCCCTGAAGATAATGGATTGTGAATACAAAACCTCCTCAAACTTCATCATCTGTCCCTTCCTCGCTTCCCATCATCAACAGACACGCGCGCGTCTCTGTCAACACTCCCCGAGGCAGCAGCGTTAATTCCTCCCAGCCTATTCTCAGTCACACATGGCCGTGGAGGCGGACACCAGCGGAGCCTCGCTGCTAGATTAACCTTTGCTCTCGCCACAGATCTGTTTTTCACCGAGGCCGGCAGTCGGACGGGGGCCGCGTCTGGCAGATAGGAGCTCATTGTCAGAGCGCTGTCGCTTGCGTTTGTGGCTTTTGAAGAGAGGAACTGTTGACGTGTGGAGGGTGCCAGCCAAGAGCAAAAACAGACCCACTGCCCCACGCAGAATTAAACCTGACCTCTCCCCGAAGACGTGGGGTAAGGGTGGAGGAATGTCAGCGAGCCTCCTTGCCATGTGTAAGTGTGCACTCGAGCTGCCCGGTTAAAACACGCGCACACACGCACCAGAGTCGACGTGTTTTCACTATGCTTGATCAAGTGTGTGTTTTGGCTGACGATAAATCCCAAAGCTCGAGAAAGAAAAACAGCGCTGGCACTCGTTTCTCAAAGTTTCTCACCGGTGTATAATGTGCGATGTTGTTTTCCCTATTCCCCCTGTGGTCTGTGTTACATTTTCCAGAGGAAAAGGTCACATGTCATAGTAAATGTAATGAGCATGTTCTGGAGAAATATAGCCACCAGCACCGTGGCTGTGCCGTTAAAACACAAGTAAATGCTTGTGCAAAAATGTGAAACCCTCAAATAAACATACATGTGTAATTTGTACATGCTAGTGGATGCACACAGGTCTGAAGTCAGGGCCAGTGGCTCAGCTGATGGTTTATAATCCGCACACAGAGCTGGAGAACAACGTATTCGGTAAAACTATACAGAGTCAATTGGCTGTGAAGTATTTGTTTTGCTGTAAAAATCAATACTAAATGCTTTTCACCATTATCAGTGGAATACAATTACAACACTCACGGACCGGTCTACATTCTCACTTACAGCACTCACTTAAGTCAAGATGATTACCTGTTGTGTTGCAGTAATGGAGAAATAAATGGCTTAGACTTTCAAACACTGTTTAACTTAATAGACTTCACGGAGTGGAGCGAGAGACAATGTGAGAGTGAAAGCGCGTCCTGAAGACAACATGACGGAGCGTCTGAACTGCTTTGCTGCAATTCCGATAAGATTTTGGCCTCTACGCGGCTTTGAGTTTAACTAAGCTGCCGCAGACAAGGCACAAAGGACAGCTAATTTCCTGCGAGGGAAGAATAGTCAGGGGCCTGTGAATATTTCAGTTCCACCTGCCTCAGCTCCACTCTGCCAAAACCCGGTTTAAATGACTTATAATGCGGCGGAAGGAGGAGGAGGAGGATGAGGAGGTGGAGGGATGGAGCAGGAGCAGCCACGGCAGCTTTGTACCTCATTGTGTGGCTCGAATAACACGGAACAGCAAGATAGCACCAAACAAAGGCGGAACAGGAAAAGGCCAATGGAGAGTTCCTTTCACGAGCCCCGAGTCTTTCGTCTCCCCCACCCCCCCACTCACCCCTGACTCACCCAGGTGAGTCTTCCTTGCTCTGCTGCTAACCAAGTGAAAAGCCATTTCTGCCAGCGAGGTTCCCGAGTGAGTAATGTACTTTTTAGAGCACCTTATTCTCAACTAAGAGCAGGCATGGGCTGAGCAGTCGTGGAATTTAACTGCTCTCAACAACAGCCCCGTCCCTAAAATTGAGCAGGCAGGATGTGGGACTTTCGGGGCCGGCGGAGAAAAGGCTTAGAGAGAAAAAGCGATTTGGGTTTTAATGAAGCGCTGATGAATGTGTCTCAGACCTCGACGGTAATAACTCAAAGCCCGTGCGCAGATACGAGCCTGGCAGGGCTAAGAGCTGCGCGCCGCTGGTTCACGGCGGTGCCTCAGCAGCCTCTCACGTCTTAGCTGGACTAGTCACGTATGAAATATATTGTTTAAATCCCTTTTCTGGAGCAGAGAAAAGGGCTCCTTTTGGTTTAATATACGATTCATTCATGACTTTATGAGTATAAGCAGATGTACACACAGCACCTTCCAGTAGCAGGAATGCGTGTGTAGATGTAACAATCAGCCACGCAGCCAAAAAACACACTAAAGGCTCATATTTATGTTTAACCCAGTGGACAGATAAAAGCCTGGACCACGGCTGAGTAGGTCCCCATGTCTGGTCCACATTACAGGGAATAAAGAAAATCAAAGCACATTATGTTTATTGCACTTCTTGAGTTACAGCATTTTTCATAGCCGTTCCAACAAAAATGTCACAATGTTGCCTTTAGTCTTATATAAACAGTCGATGTATTTTCCATTGTTGTTCTGTGGTAACCGTGAGCCGTGTGCTGCTCAGATTCCAACAATGTTTTCACATTTACTTTTTTTTGCATATTCAAAGTGGCGATGTGTGAAACTGTGGGAGATTCTAAGATATGGATAATGAGATTAAATGAATCTCTGGGTGGTGGCCTTGTCAAGTGCATCACATAAAAACTCTTTACACATCAGCTGATTAGGCGACTGCGTTGAAATTGAAATGGAACACGAAATAGAAACCCAGCATCTCTGCTGTTGATTGCAATTCACTCTGAGAGCGGGCTAACGGTTGTTCTGGTTTAGGAGTAACTGCACGGCTAAATAAATGTCACATGGAGGAACTCAGATCATCGCTCTGGTGTTGACTGGCTCCTTGTCTTATTGCCCATTGGCTCGTTAAAACCACTTCACTGTCTACCGGCACAGTATTGCCACTTAAAAGGCGTAATTATGCTCATCTGCCTCACTGCCCCCATGGTATCAACTTTGTTCCATGTAGATTACCCAACGGATTTCAGTGGCACAATACAGAAGTGGCACAAATTGATCTCAACAGCAACTGGCCCAGAAACCTCACTGTAGCTCAGAGAGCTCACGGAGCCAAGAAGAGGCCAAAGCTTTCATGTCTGCCTGTTTAAGGGGAATTAGGACGTAAAAGAGCAAGTGCAAATTAAAGGTTAGGGAGTGTTGGAACATGTTTCAGTTGCGTAAGCCACTGAAGGCCTCTAGCTAGCAAACAAGTTGGCTGAATTATTAAGAGATTTCACAAAAGTCTCACAGGTCTGGGCTCTACAAAATATCAGACCTCGACAGTAATAACTCAAAGCCCGTGCGCAGATACGAGCCTGGCAGGGCTAAGAGCCGCGCCGCTGGTTCACGGCGGTGCCTCAGCAGCCTGGAAGGATGATGAAAACACGTGAAACGTACAGTACGTCGCAGTGTTTGGCCTTTCAGTGGTGCATCTGTTATGAAACAGTCCAACTAATGCATCCATTAGTCCATATGCACGAGCTCGCATTCACACTCAGGCACTTGCGTGAAACTTTCCACTTATAATCATAAGATGCCATATGTCTCCTTGGTGCACGTCCCCTGCAGCCTCACTCCCAGCCAGGCAGCAGAAACCTTCAGGGAGTCCACGTGGAGGCTTCAAACCCAGCAAACTCGGCCGCTTGGTTTAACCGTGGCCTGAAGCCAGAGCTGAGGGTCACGCTCGGTTCAGAACAAAGCTGGTGGGAAAAAAATAGCGGAGGACAGGCTCATGAATACGTAGCAGCCTTAGTAATTAAAGTCTTCCATCTGCACTGTGCTCTTCTACGTCTGTTTTTATTTTTCTGCAGACACATACTGTGCCCTCCTCTCCCCAGAAGACAAAGTGGACTGTTGGGAGACGTGTGATAGATACCACGACTCATGTATTCTAAGGCAAACCTTGGACACCTTGTTTCTGTGCAGCACCTGTGCCAGCAGCAACGCACATCTGCCTTGCATCTGCTCATTACAGGTGATTAGCAAGATGATATGGTGTATTCTCCACCGTCTAAATGCTACCCTGCAGTAAAAATACCTGCCGTGTCTCGACATTATAAACAACACTTACCTAAAACGTACCATTTAGAAATAAGCAGGGTTTTTAAAGCCGGAGTACGTGTAAAGTTTGTGTTCCCCATCTGTCATGCAGCTTTGGAACAATGTAAAAAAATCCAACATTTCTTCCTCGCCTTGCTTCTTTATTCCTGGCCTTGGCATCCCACCTCCTGGGTGGGCTTAAAAATAACCTGTCAGACATAACACCTACATTACAGCAAGGATGACCCAACAGGCAAACAAACACAGAGTGACTCAATAAACAGCCCACATACCTACGGAAAATGGCAAACCAGAACACAGCTCCTGGCTCCAGCAACAAAGTCAAAAAAACGCTAGGTCTCTCACACGAGGCGTGACAGTGATATGTTAAATGCTCAAGATGTTTCCTGTTATTTCGTCCTCCTCTGTAGAGGCGCCACAAACCGGCAAAGCATCCATCTCTCGCACTGTTCGGTTAAGTGACAGTGAAGAGAAAGACGAAGCGATTGCGGCAAATATCACACCATTCAAATGTCAAATTAGGAAAAAGGAAATACATTCAGGACAAAGTGTTGACAAGGGGAGACAAATCCATATCTACAAAACGAGTGAGACAGTGAGAACGAACAGAATGCAGGGCTGAGAAATGAACCGATAGGGATCCGAGCAGAGTCACACACAACCAATGGTGGGTAATTTGCAATTAATATTAGTAATTGAAGCAATTAACTTTGTTTTGTTGCTGAAAGGAAACCAGTTAAGACGTTAATGACGCGCGTACCGAAAACTGCAGCAGACACAAACACAAAGTCATGTACCTAATCTTTCTCACAGACGCAACACAAACATGGCCTCGCTGAGGGGAGGGATGATGATGTGCAATCACAGCTCACAGGTCTTTCATCTACGCTCCAAGCACAAAAGCAAAGCGGCCATAACGCCGGGCTGAAATCACCGCACTGCACGAAAGAAAGTCAGTTATTGTGATTAATATTTACCAAACTGCTCTAAAAGGCAAAGTGTGGCAGATGGTGGTCCTCTCGCTCCTTTGTTAACACATCTTCCCTTTGTGATATTTTTGTGTCTTCCATACCTCAGTCTAACAACAGACAGATGAGGTCTTGGACACAAAGCTCGCTAAAAGCATCCACCCCTTCAATTTTCCACAACGGCTGCTTAGACAACTAGCTCGCAAGTCTTTTATGTGGCGATGCAAATCTGTGGCCAGTCTTCAGGGTACCTATTTCAGCACACCTGCGGAGATGGGAAGGCCTTTTATCAAAACAATGCCCCGCCAGACAATCCGAGTCATTCTGAAGCAAGACTGAGAAAAGTAGCTCTGCAAAAGCTAAGTTATGCATATATTTGTCATGGAGGAGTAGCTACATTTCCAAAAATAGCCGTCAGTGACAGCACCATTTTACGCTGCTGCTTTTATGTCTTCTCAAAAGACTGATGTCTTAAGAGGAAAGGAAATGTATCATACACTACAAATGATAATGATATTACGGTGTACTAAAGATAATTCAAACATCTGTGGTTACAAAGCTGGGATGAAATGTTCAAATGTAGAATGTTCATCATGAATAGAGGTAAAAGACAATAATAATCCAAGTCAGTACAGCGGCACACAACTCCTACAAGTTAATAAACACGATAAGGTAATTACCTTGATCGTATCATCGTTTAATGATGAAAAATGTGGTTTTATCTTTCAGTGAGACAGAGCCTTTCTTGTGGGCGTTAAAATTCTCATTGCAAAACGTTTTCCCCTAGATATGAACATCGCAGAGCAAATTCACCTACAGTGCGAGTCTCATCGAGTTTAGTTAACACATAAACATGTTTTTGTTGAGTTTTTTTTTTTTTGGATGGCAAATGAGACTAATTAGAGAAAATCAAGAGCAGGAAGTAAATGAACACTGATCACGTGGCCCAGCACAAAACCTTAGTACAAAAAAAGGATGCTTGTTCACTTCATCCTATCTTGTTCCATTCATTTCAAGGGACTGCGCGTCACTCTTTAAATCATTTTATTTTAGGGTGTCATGATGGGCTAGACAGTGTGTCGCCAAAGTTACAGAAGGTAAGAGGATGAGCCTAATCTGTTGATCGAGAACAGGGTTTAACTTCACACAAAAGACTGCTCATCTGCATTCACCACAGCAGCCCGGCAGGAATCCTGCAGAGGTGCTGGAACGCTCTCTCCTTCCCTGGTTCCTCTTTTCTCCATGTTCACCTTTCGTCTATTAAGCCCTGTCTTTCATGCTGACAGGAATGAGCGGATTAGAGCGTTCGCACAGAAGACAAACCTATCACACTCTGGCTATATACCCTTCTCCAACCCACACTCTTTGCAGTGTGTGTGTGAATGTATGGTGGTCACTGTGGGACTTCCATCTCCATGCAGCATGTGTGTGGGCGGGACAGTATAATTTACTGTGAACACTCCATCACTACTTACTCTAATCCTGTTTAAATTAGCCAGTCTTGTGGACACACACACCAACAATGCATACCCAGACGTATCTCGTCTTGTTCTCCCTTCCATCAGCCTTTCTCCTCCGTTCTATCTCCCCCGTACACATGCCCACCGCGCCGCCGCAGAGTCTTCTTTATCAGCTTTGTAGAAGGATAAACACACCTGTTTAGAGCAGAGCTGTGTGTCTTAGGCATAGTCTAAACGGAGTTAGCTCTTAATGCCTTCCTTCATCTGTGGACACAGCTAAACCAGACCAACCGCAAACTCGCACACGCGCTTACAGTCAAGCTGTGGCTTTAGTGTTGCTAAGCCTCTGTGGGACTAAAACGGCAACGCAAGCAGTCTTTCACAAGTGATGGGCAAAGAATGGCAGCGTCTAATAAAATGCTATTAGATGCTGCAATCTGGCCAATCCATTTAGGACTGATGCCTCTGCATGCCTCCTCACTACAAATGGTTTCAGATAGACAAGAGGAGGGTGACCCTCTCTCTCAGGTTACTTTCCTGTGCAGGAGTAACCCAACCATAGATGTACATAGATGTACATTTATTCTGGGGTTAGAGTGGCTGCTATTTCTACCAGCCATTAGCAGTTGTATTAACACTCCAAAATAGCAACCTAACATTTGGAGATCTGTGCGCTTTTAGTGGGGTGGTGAGTGATGTGTGCTCTAAAGGCACTTAAATCTAAAGATGCAGACACAGAAACAAGCACCCACAGGTTATTCAACCTTCAGAGTGTCAGGCACACAGCAAAAAACAGAAAAAAAAGATAAGCAAGACTCCAACACTCACAAAACACCCAGAATAAAAATCTAATATAAGCAGACGAGACAGTTTGGGTTTAAGAGCAATATGGTCACCATCGACAAATAAAAAGCTCCGCCCCACAGAACGAAGACCTTCAGCACAACAAAGCGATCAAGCTATGGGGAGTTTGAGTCGATGCAGGTTTCTATTCCAATCAAAAACAACGCTTGGTTGTTTCTGCTAATTACACAGCTGAGTGAAATCATCTGGTGCAGTCGTAGATGGTTGCCTCTCTGTGATCTGTAGGAAGTGTGTTACAGAGCTGCAATGAGAAAGCTCATACAGCTCAGCCCCAAATGACGGTCTCACATTATGTGTCAAGCCAATGCAAGACAGAGCAACATTTAATTAACGTTCCTAATTGTGCCTTGAAGGCTGCCTCGAGTTAGTGGCGGCTTCATCCGCGGATGATTATGTCGCAGTGATGAGGTTAATGGTGCTGGATATTTGGCTGCTTGGCAAAAAGCGAGCGCGAGGATGCTGTAGGGTGTGCGTTGCCCCTGGCAACCCCATATTCACATGTAAATGAACAGGACTCTGGTACAAGTGTGTATAAATTTACATTACAGCCTTTGTGTCTGACCTCAACAAAGCCACATGCTTTGTGAGTTGAATCTCTGCTTGACCTAAGCAGAATATTTAATGTGGAAAACATTTGTCTTTAAGATGGTAAAAAAGTGGCATCGCCCCTATTTACAAACATCTCTTCTGTTCGACCGCCTGACACATGTCCCAGTTTTATATCCCAGGTAGCTGCTTAACAGTAGCTGCGTGTGTTCAGTAAAACCTGACACAGAATTGTTAAACTGCTTATTTGGACAGAATTCAGGCAGAATAATTGCTTGTGCACTAATCAAAAGCAAACACATACACACACACACACACACACACACACACACAACAGTGAGGCCATGTCATTCTGCCTCACTGAGCTCAGTTTACTCTCTGCCAGCACAACTGCAAAAATCACCTGCTCATTGCTTTCTGCTGCCCCGTCCTTGAATCATCCTTCCTTCCAGAAAAAAACTGTGTAATCCTCTGACACGTACGGTACAGTAACATAAACGGCGGTAAATAGTGCAGAGCATTTATTTAATCACTTTGCAAAGCGGTTGTTTGCTGGATCATGACTGTGGAGAAGATGGAACCGGCAGAGGTATCGGTCATGAGATGAGAAAGTTGACCCTGCTAACAAAGAAGGAGACAGGGACAAACCTGGAGATGTGAAATTCATTAAAACCAGTGCTGGCTAGAAGGAATGGAGTCTGTGATGCCCTATTTGTGTAGGCTCTACAGCTTATGAGGGGCCCTCACCCCCGAATCCATGTTGGGTGATTTATTTGGCCATAAGTGTGTGGAAGCATAGGCCAAGTTGTGCAAGCCTGCCTCGTGTACATATGTGTTTTATAACCCAAGGACCAGGAGCCCAGGTTGTCATGGTGATGGGACACAGGTGTTCCATTGGTTCCCCAGACATTTGTGATGTCACCGTGGATCGGTAAAAAGGAAATAAATTCACTCTATTAAATCTCGGTCAGAACAGTACAAAGTTTAGTTCCGTACATGTCTGGGTCAGCAATCCACGTCACGCTATTAAGCCTGTTTCACAACAGCCCATTCACTGCACAAAGCAGGCCAGCAGGTGGGGTGCATCTCCAGTCCGAGCAAAACCGAGAGCATCGTGGCCAGCACGGTATACAATATAAGATGACTGGTGGGTATTGTGGATAACGTGAGGACTTCAGACGCTACACGTTTAAGACAAGGAAAGACAAGGTGGAAGAAGAAAAAAGGGTCAGTGGCCAACGGTTGTCGGGTCTTAACTCTGGCAGGAAACAAGCCTGTGTCCACCAATCACTTTAGCTAAGCTAGATTTATTAGAACGAGACTGCAGCTGTGCCAAAGCTAATTAATATTCCTCTGTGTGAGGGATAGAAAGAGAAAATGAAATCAGCAGTCGACTAGAATTCTGTGCATATTCCAATGATCTGACGTTAAGATTTGTTTCAGGGAAAGCAGCAGGTTTCACCCTGACTGCACTCCCTTCAGTGTGAGACAATGCAAAACATGTGGGCTTGGCAAAGCGGAGGCCTATAGATCAGACAGCCAGGCCCGGCCAGATGGCCCCGGCCGAGCAGCCCTCCTCCTTGTCCTCCTCACCGCTAATTAGAGTGTTTACATTGGGCCGCATGTGTCTGCGTGCAAGTTTGAAAGCTCCCTAAATTAGTTCAGACATTAGTGAGGTGCCAGATGATGCTGCGGCGCTGCAGCTATTCTCCAAAACCGACCAATTACAGTAATGTGACATACAGTAGGCGTGTTACAGCTATTATGGCTCTGACTCTCCGACGTCTTCAAACACCCATCACGCCACGTCTCGCGGTTTTTCTTTGCTCCTTTGTGCCACGCCCCTACACGGATGTGCTCTCAACAACAGATACACGGACAGCATTCAGTCAGAACCTGCCCAGGTGGGCGACAGGCCAAGGAGATGGTTTTATTTGCCGTGACGACTTCCTCATAACAAATAGCGGTGTCCGATGTCTGTGTGTGCGGGGGGGGGAGAATGTCAAGCATGAGCTGTCGTAACTTACGACTAGACACACTTTAACCTGCTCATCATAGATCTTTTATTATGTGTTCAGGAGCGCACGCATGTGTCTGTGAGTGATTGTCTTGTGATACGGTGCTAACCCTCACAATACATCTTGTGTAATGGCTGGGGTGACTGGCCAGCCCCCCTGCCTTAAGCTGGGGTGGTGTAAATCAGAGTTGATTTGGCTTCCTGCCACACAAGTGTAAGCTCGTCCTGCCCAATGAGGACCCAACGAATAGCATTCCGTGTCCGTCACATCACACCCCGTAGATCTTCCGGACCGCTCCGGTGTCTTCCTGCCCTTTTAAGGAGGACTCTTCCAGACGTCTGGTAGAACCCCCATACATTCCTCCTATGGATTTGCTGTAAGACAGTGTCGTTTCTTCTCCTCTGGCCGCTCGAATAGGCCTGTCAGAGCGTTCCGACTGGATCAAGAGCCCAGATGGCTACAGTCAGCGGGAGTGAGAGGGAAGGCCTCAAGTACAAAGACGAGAATAGAATCAGATGGCATGGAATGTAGTGGGTTCAAGCATCTCATTGTGCTGCAAGAACAAAAGCAAAGATTGACGTTCATTCATGTGCAGGAGATCAGGAGGAAAACTACGAGAAACCGAGCGGCTGAGAGAAATCCTTGTTTCCCCCCTCAAGCCATACCTGCTGCTCCCATGTCGCAGCTATTTCTGAGATGGAAGGAGCTCTCTGGTGCCATTTCTGTGAGACCGTTACGTCTGCTTTCTGCGAGTAATTTCTCCAGTGACCATGACAGAGGAGCAAACGTACAAACTGTGCTATGACAATGCAGCGCGTGTTACTGCCGCTGTTCTCTTCCTGCTCCGGCAGCAGCGCAGGCAGATTGATGCTGCAGCAGAGTTTCCACCAGCATTTCAGGTCACTACCCGCACTCTGAGCCTCAGGACAAGACAAAAAAAGAAAAACGGGGTCTCTGTTTTGTCTGTATTCACATCTAGCTTGTTGTCTTTTCCTTTGTCTTTCTGGCTTTTCAAAGAGCCACCTGTCATCTTCAGACACATCCAGTTTCCTGCAGCATCAAACTTTGCTGCGGGTCACCACGCTGTAGTTCACAGGATGCGGCGAAGCTGTGAGGAACATGAGGGAATGCGAGGCGCTTTGTATAGAACCTCAAGGTAAACAGCGGAGGCCGAGTCGCGGCGGAAACCGATTACCGTCGCTGGCGTCGCCAACACACGCGTTTTCAAAAGCAACCGATCCGTACTTTGTTGTTAGAGGATCTTTGAACATCAAAAGAATCAAATACTGTGATATGAGGAGCACAAATGAACTAACATGAGCACAGACACACACGCATACAGCAGAGGAGACCGCGCAGAACATCTGTGATCAGCATTAGTCAGACGGATCTGCTCGAATTAGCATGAAAATCCAACTAGGCAGCGACGGAGGCTTCTTCAGGCGCGGGGAGCGAAGAGAAGAGGCAGCGCGACAGAAAAGGGCAACACAGATTGGGCTGTAACCAAACAGTATGATATTTTCAATCCCAAAGCTGCACTGGCTCAGGTTTGTAATTTACTTACAAGGGCAAGGCAGCGTGCCGGAGAACGTGAACAGTTTGAGCAACCGCATGAGCAAAGGGGCCCATTAGAGAGATAGGATGGAAAAGAGATGAAGCCCACGAATGAATGGGGAGGTGAGGGGGAGAAAGGGAGGCAGAAAGGAAAACTCATTAACTTCTCTTTAATAAAGCCCAAGTCGCACGGGGACCCCTTCACGTATCCAGTCAAGCACAAATGCATAAAATACATTCTCGTGTCAAACCGATCACCTCAGATTAGCTCACAATAGCTGCAAAGTTTCTGCAAATCACAGAACAGTAACCTCTCTGCTCCTCTGCTCTGTGAATGAAAAGCTGGAGATGCTGAATGTGAATATATTTGTAGGCTCAACACAACCCGATACCCTGAAGAAAAATCAATATCTCCAAGTAACGCTGTGGAGAAATCTGTTAAAATGAAAGTTTTCAATCCTTTTTGTATTTGCAAACATTTCTATGCTAAACACATTGTTATTGGTTTAGGAATAAGTTCAGTCGGACCAGCATGGTTGGATGCTTTAAGGGAAGGGAAGCCAGGAAGGAGCATAAAAGCTTCTTCTGTATCAGAACATCCACGCCTTCGTCGGGGGCCAGACAGAAAGGCTAATTTAAGAAGCGTGGGCCCTGTCAGCTGTCATTAGCATGCTCGCACACAAACGCACGCAAACACACAAGGCCACGTTTATCCGAAAACGCACGTATCCTGCACACGCACTCGCTGCACAAAGCTAATTCCAGAAATATGGGCAACTGTCAGAAGTCATCATCTGTGAGTACAAAGCCAGCCAACTTGTTACACAACCTGGTGGGAGAGAGACAGAGAGACAGAGATAGACGGAGAGAGGCAGGATTATTGATCACGGCTGACTAACGACACAATGAAAGAAAACAGGAAATAAATTGCATGTGTCGACTTAACAATGACCCTCTCGATTCAGGTAGCGAGTGAAACGGCTTCGACTTGACCTTTCCGCCACGTGAACGCGTGGTAACCACATAGGCGTGTTTGAGGAAGCTAAACATAAAGCAGTTGGAATAACACAGAGCTTGAAGGACTGCTACCAGCTCATCCTGTAAAATGGGTCTAATCTTAGCCTGGAGAGCAACATAAGAAACATATGAATCCAGGCTTTTTGGAACACAAGACAAAAATCAATGAATACTCCACTAAACTCCAGGGACGCGTTCTTCTGTGCGGACCTGGTCCTCCAGTGATCGCAGGCAGGTGTTCTGTGATCAAGCGGGCGTTCAAAGCGCGGCCGTGAATTCGCCACTCCACAGCCTGTCCAGGTCCCAGTTCACCTCAATGGGCTGCCGACCGGCGTGGAGATCAAAAGGCCTTTTAAAATACGATCAAATAAGCCCAACGCAGCGGCGGCCACCTAAGGAATTCATAGTCACGCTATCTGCTTTGCCAGTTAACTGTGCGCAGGACTTGATTTCCCCAAGATACCATATGACATTCTTCAAGCACATTTCCATTCCGCCGTCACCCTGTGCATGCTTGTTTATTTGCTCACAGGGTACAAATTAGGAGTTTGGCACTGAAACTAATTAGAATTTTTGCATTTTAGAATATATTAAAATACCCAAAGGGAGCCGCAGTAACATTGATTACAAATAACTGCATGCATTTACTCTGCCTCTGATCACCCACAATGCATTTTCAGACCTTGCCTCGCTCCCTATACACACACACACACACAACACACACACACCTTGTCTCGGTCTCCTGGCGTGAAGCAGGTGCCACATCTACCCTTCACGCATGCACAGAGACACGCATGTATGTCTTCCAAGACAGAGCAGGGAAGCAGAGGTGACAGGCCTCTGGTTTTGGGCCATCTTCAACAAATGTAGTGCTAATTGCCATCCCCCTACTGTTACACAGCAGCAAGGCCCCAACGTGGGATGCGTGCGGACCACAAGATGGAGTCATCTATGCCCACTAGAGGATCATGGGCACAAAGAACACACAAGTCATACAGTACTGTAGAAAGGAAAACAGCCTTTCAGCAGCTGGGCGCAGGTACATGTAGGGGCTGGTGTGTTAGCGTGACAGCTGATTAGAGAGATGAGAGATTGGAGTGTGACACCTCTAATGATCTCTTCATCTGATTGACGGGATCGGCAAGGCTCCAATTCACACATCTCACACATCACTGAATGTGGCGTGTATACAGCAAAGAGGGGCGTGCATGTCAGACTCACAAACCCCTCGCAGACTCACAAACGCACCACACACACCCTGCTGAGCGTTAGAGAAAAGCCCGATTTGCTTTCATGAATCCGTCCTGTGACTTCCAGAATATTCCACCATTATGCTGGCCCCAGCAGAGCCATTTCCTCTCCCAGTTAGCCTGTCATCAGGGGCATTGTGCCGTATTGTCTGGGAGTGGGCCTAAATGGGGCCCTTTCAAGGGTACTTTCAGGTACTTTCATGGAAGAATAGAGAGGGTATTCATATCGCATTTCAGGTTTTCTATTTCTGAGCAAACACAGTTTTGGACAACGCAGAGACACACTGGCAGTGACGCACACACACACACCAGCACTTCCTTCGCTGACCCCAGTGAGTTAGTCGTGCGCATTCCTCCTGCAGGTGATTTCCTCCATCCTCTCCCAAAAGACAAGATCCCATTACCATCGCACACTGAGGAAGCAGTAAACACTGTGACATGCATCATAAGGGGAATGTCATTAAATTAAAAAAAACAAAGCAAAAAACATCCACAATCCCAGAATAAATGTCTCTTACCCAAATTCTATTAAACTTCCCTGACTGATATCAGCAGCTGTTTTCCAAATTGTTCTTGCAAAAACATATCTGATTAACCTTCTCCTCTAAATGAGGGCACACTGATCAGCTCAGGTTTCTTAAAGGAACTGGCACGATGCTGCAGGCGCCTTTAATTGCACCCTCACTGCTTCATCCCGTGATTATTGGCAATTATCTGTCAATTAGCAATGTGCTGATGTCACCATGATGTGAAAGGCAAAGCAATCAGGAGCCGTTCGCGTAGAAAACGGTCGTCCATACTAATGACCCCATCTACTGCCCGGCTCACAGCGGAAGACGCCGTCCGTCCAAGTGTGTTTGTGAGCATAAGCTTTGGCTAATAACTATTCTCCAGTGTGGCTGGAGCAACAACAGTGGAGCAGACCTGTCAACCCTGCTTCACATCCACATCCACACCGTTCAGAGCTTTTGGAGCCTCAAAATAGGATACATGTGCTGTTCGGAGCGACCTTGACTGAAACACACTTAACTCCTCCTTCAACAGCCCCCGACCCACCCATCGCCCCAGTGGGGTGCCCCGTTTCTTTGAATTATATTAAATCTGCAAGGAATGTTCATGTTATATGATACGGCGACATTCATTCAACGTTTTCTTCTGGATCTGAGCCCAAATTTGATAAAGTTGCACAGAGACGAACTGCAGGTTTTCTGTTATTTAAACCATGAAAGTCCACGTCACAAACCTCTGGTTGCTTTGTGGCTATTTAACTATAAGATATTATTCTACGTGGACAAACTCTTTGTTCACAAAAAACACAAAGAGACACATAAGAGATGACAAATCATCATCACATCCACCAAAATGCAACCAATCCATCAGACACACACTCGCCTCTCAAACAAACGGAGGACGCTCACGACATCTGTCATTCCCTCCCTATGCTGTGATCCATGATATGATCGCAACGCTCATATGTCCAGGATGATTCACAATCAATCTTCAAAGCCAAGGCACCAGGCAGACAGACAGAGAGTCAGAGAGAGAGAGAGAGGAGAGGGAGGGGGAGAGAGAGAGAGGCTTCTAGTTAGCTTTTTGTCTTGCCTTTTCTTTTTTTTTATAAACATTATGACCATCTATCATGCTTTTTATCCTGTAATGTCACATGATTTTCATCACAGGGAAGTAGATTTTCTGAGCGTTACCTGAGCCTCAAATTGATTGAGAACATGTGCAGAAATGCAAGTCACTACATTTTCAGTTGTCAATAGCGAAAACGTGTCTGAAAAGCAAGACAGGAGCGAGTTTTAAATACATTCCTGAATCTGCTCGTACACTCACACATTTACAGTGATGCTGTCAAAAATGCATTACACATCACCAAGTAGTTTTCTAATATTTAACGTTAAAAACAGTGTAACCTTAGCCCCACAAAGCGATCAGTCCTCTCTCTCTCTCGCTCTCTCTCTCTCTCACACACACACTCACACACACACACACACACACACAGTCCCTGGCATGAAGAGCAAACACACAGCAGACTGTCACGCTACAAGAAATCCTTGCATGACTCTGCTTGGCCACTTGCTTTTGTCAGGATAGCCTTTTTGTCACTGATGTTACACTGGTTAGAACGTAATCCATCCGCCTCAAGTGGTCGTAACTGCTTTATTCAAATTCGCAGTGAGTACTCAGATACTGAAATACGCCCTGGCACGCAAGCGATTCAACAGAGAGCTGTTCAAGGGAGCAGCCTTGTTTACCATGCATCTACGTGCAAGCGTCATACAGCGAGAGGGATTTTTCATACACTGATTGTTTCCCTATAAACATAAGTGAATAAACATTAAAGACAAATATTTACTTGATCACATTTTATAATAAACCACTGATGGCTCAGTACCATTAAAGCTTAGTGTTCGCACACTTTGTGAGACACCAGGCAGCACTGTCTTCAACACACAGGACGAACTGCTAGTGTGAAGAAATGTTTTTAATTGTTATGGTAATTAATCATTGAACCAGTCGTCTGCATGTTTCAGCTCTGAACTAACTACACAGCGAACACCTGCCATAGTAACTGTGGTCTTTTCATTATAGTGATGCAACAACTGGCAACAAACACTAAACACACTGACTAAATTCTTACGTATCAGTAAAAGTACAAGATGAAGTCACTTATATACACACATCACGCACGTTGTGTCAAGCTGAACCTTTACAAACCATTATTCAAACGCTGTGCCGATGTGTTTAGTGATAGAAAGCGTATAATAAGAAAAGGTCAGCATTAGATATTATACGTTAATAATCTCGCATCGCGTACATGTCAAACATATGACACAGCCAGGAGAACAACTGTACAATCACATTCACCTTGGCTCAGTGGGAACGTTCGTCATCTTGACATATCATCAGCTAAACGCGGCGCAGCTACGGTGGCGAAAGCTGCGCATCTGTTCGTTCGTTTACGTCCACGTTGCGCTTTGCTTC
The DNA here is from genome assembly GCA_030770545.1 of Macropodus opercularis. NCBI lineage: Eukaryota > Metazoa > Chordata > Actinopteri > Anabantiformes > Osphronemidae > Macropodus > Macropodus opercularis. The sequence continues at coordinate 8,810,285 of CM061105.1, forward strand.
ATCTCAACGTACCCGACTCTGTACCGCTGCTCGCTGCCTACAGGCCTCACCGACTGGCTGGCTGACTCCACCCTGACATCAGCGCCAACCTGATGCTCACATCAAAGACCCAGCTGTGGGTCCGAGCAGGGCAGGGGGCATAATGAGGATAAGGGATGAGGAGGCAGGGAACAACTGGCGATGGGCATGAATATTATACTCTTCAGTAAGCTCCATTGCAAAACGGGATTAGGCCGGGAGTTTGTGTGAGAGAATCAAGACATGCGCTTAGATTTAACAGCAACAAGCTCACACTGCAAACACACACTCGCCAGAGAAGACATTCTGCACGGTTTCCAGGTAAGAAAATATCTTCTTGACTTATTTATGAATTTGATAGAAGTACATTTTCAATAATTTTAAGCGAGTATTTAGGGCCTGGGGATGTTTGGTTGTGAAGGGAAGTTCACGCTGAAATGATTTCTGCTTTTCCTACATTGGCACAACAGGTCAGCAGGTCAACAGGAGCTGGAATCAGCCTGTTAAGTCGGACATAGACGTGAATATTCTACAACTAATACGACTCAGACGCACATATACTGTACATACCCATAAATATATTACCTCAATACTGAAAAGCGAGCACAGCCAACAACCCACACGGACTTTGGCTCTTTCAGGGAAATGCCTCTTTCACCCCATCAGTTTCCTAACTGCACTCCATCCAGCCAGGAAACTGCTACTGGATCGAGATGCTGTCCTCTCATTTCCCATTCCCCTCTGTGCTTCAAATCAATAGTTCATTACCTCCAAAACGCTCTCTTCTTATCCAGCTAGTGAAGTGGACAGCACAGGGCGGGCAGGAATTCGCCTGGCAGAGGGATTCAGTGTTGAGCAGGGTGAAGACCGTCCTCCCACCACTGCTACTTACTGGCCCATCAGCGTGCGCCTCTCAGAAGCCGGCCTCGCATTTTACACTGCGCAGGCACTTCCACCGCACAATTTTCATTCCTAACACAGACGCGCATAGCGAGATGCAGATACCCATGCACAATTTCTCCCCATCCCCGTCCATTCGTGCGCTTGCCAAGAAGCTAATGTTTAATAAAATATTACATTTATGGTGAAGAGAAGAGCAGGGGGACGGAGAAATATGTCCACATGTCCTGAACCTGGAAGAGGCCCTGGCACTTACTCATTAATAATGGGACAGGCTCCGGGCCCAAGCCCTTAGCTCTCTGTCGCTACTCATTTCCTTTCCACAAATCAAACGTGTGTGTGTGTGTGTGTTGGGGCTTCTGCATGTTCACGTCTTTGGCTGCGTGTACAGTATGTGTGCGCTTCTCAGTCCCTGAGAGAAACCAGGCTGTGGAGGAGTCGGCTTTTATTTAATCGAAGTGGAGCAGCTTCCACCAGCGTTGGTAATTTCAGGCCTATTAACATGCTGCATTTAATTCCTCTGAGCACTAGAAAAACAGCTTCCTCCGGGCTGCTGATTGACTTAAAATGCAAAAAAGTAACGCAAAGTTTTTTCCGCCTCCTTTTTCAAGCGCACATATTGTAGATTTACGCTGTAAGGGAAGGGATTTGCTAAATAAACATAGCGGAGTTTACAGTGTGCAATTACCAAGTGTGCAAAGTGGCTAAATTGATATTCTTATCAGCCTGATTGTAAACTTCAGAAAGTTTCCCACGCAGAAACGCCGCACTACTCCGCCTGCCGCCTCCTACTCCTTAATCAGCCTCTGTTCCATCACTTGCTCGCTTCAGCCTGAACCTTAAGCCCTGAGAAAAATTAAATCACCGTGGAACTGACTCCAATCGTGAACAATCATAAATGAAGCTCAGTGTTCCTGCAGGTCTACAACCCCAACAGTCTCTTTACCCTCTTCCTGTTCCTGCCAACACCACGTCTACTGCATCTTCAGATGAACAGGCTCATATTACACTTTAAACCCTACAATGCTTTATAAATGCATCTGTTTTTAACTAAACTAAGTGTGTGTGTTGGGGGCGGGGGGGCACGTGAGGAAGGGAGGGCGAAAACAGGGGAGCAGGGAAAAATGACCAGTTATTCCCAGACAGACATGTCTGACAAAGCTTGAGGGAGACACCACAGCGTTATCGGCTGAAAGTACCTGCAGATTTAATTAATATTTCTTGCAAAAATAAAGGAAAAACAAAAAAAAGAGCAGGGACAGAAGTAGGAAGCGGCGTCAGCAACAGGTCTTTGTGGATCCGGGGGAAGAAATGGTGCATATGGGACTGAGCATAGAGGCCCCAGGAGTCAGGCTGCATGAACAGTGGGAAATAAGATTCAGTAATCAATGCTTTCTCTTCTCGCCTCTCAACTCAACAAATATCGAAGAGGCTTCTCTTTCCTGCTGACTGAACAACTGCTACCCAATCTCTAGGACAGGTGATAATGGAGGGAAAAAGGCCTGAGAGACAGTAAACGAATGAGCAAAAGCTCAGGCCATTTTCACACCACCGTACTCGAGTGGTGGGGAAGCTGGGTCACTGCGCCCAGTCAATTACTGGCATTGCCATTTTCCACTAGGTGGAGCTTATAGGGCACATCAAGCCTCGTAGATGAGTGTGTGTGTCAGAGAGGGAGAGAGAGACCATGTTGTGCGTTCGCCTTGGGAAACAGATGACTTACACAGTTTGAGGTTGAACTGTGTGACGAGCGTCACCGCTTTCACTCCGGTGCCCTGAGGTGCTGCGTACATCTCTGATGCAGAGGGTCTGTTCATCCCCGAGACTGGACACATGAGGCCTTAGCCTCTGTCCCACAGTTCACCAGCCACCTGCTCCGACACGAGCCAAGCACAAAGCGGGACGGGCAGAACCCGGCCGTCCTGAGAGCCTGTCTCCAGCAACACAGTCTCCAGTCAACGCAAAATGCCCACAAAACAAACATGGCGATACACACGTGCTGGACGCACACACGCGTACAAACGCACCTACAGCTTAGGAAGTAGAACCTCTTTGTCACCATTCTCATTTTTTTTTACTGCTCATGCTCACACAAAGATGTACACAAAAAAATATTCGCATGCATAGCCGGTCCCCAACCCGCATCCACCATCTGGTCTCCCCACGGCTCAGATGTCTCAGGGGTAAGGTGAGCCGCGAGGGAAGCGACCGTGTGCGTGTTTCTCTGCGAGTGTGAGCGACACAACTAAAAAGCAACTGATTATATTATCAAAGAGAAAACTCTTTACAGCAAGATGGAAGAAGCCATATTGGAAATGGAAATCGCACAGAGAGAAACAGCTGCACAGCACATCTACAGCAGTGCAGGTCGGAGCTGACCGGGCCGTGTAAGCACCTCGTCCCACTCGGTCTTTTCACTGTGGACAACATAAAGCCTCCATTTTAGGAGGAGGCCATATCTGCTGCCCCTGCCAGCCATTACGGCTTTAGCACTCTAGTAACGACACAGGCACCCAAACGTACAATACACACACAGTGGCACGGAGAGAGCGGAAAATTGATTCTACTTCAGGTGGTCCCAGGTCAGCAATAATGCCCGAGGCCAAAATACACTTGTACGCTCATGTAAAGAGCAGGGGAAAGGAGCGCCCGTGCATTCGCAACCATTAGAGACTCAACGGGACTTTTAGACTTTCACAGGCTGTGTCCTCTGCTCAGCTGGTGAGCTCACACGCAGCAGCACGGCACAAAACCCAACTCGCGCCACAGCAGCCACACAACGCCAGCCTGCGTCGCTACCAGCCCGGATGTCGGCGCCAGATTTACTGCAAGTCGTTGGAGCTCAAACAGACACATTAAGGCAGCATTCCCCATTTTCAGTAGCTGCAAGTTGTGTGCAAAGCTGTTTCTCATTGATCACAAAGGAATTCTATAGAAAAATAAAAAAACAATGAAATGCTTTATGGATCCCACAAGGCAGTGGGTCCCAGGAGGCAGTGGGTCAGCTACTGGACAAACCCCACTAGAGCTGAGTCAGTGCACTGCACAAGTTACACTTCAGCAGGCCAGTGGAAGAACAGGAGAGGGCCCTGACAACAGTGTGAGTGCTGTTCTGATCGCCACAGCTTATTATTGTTGTTTATTCAGGAAGCTACAATATCCTCCACTTAAAATGTGTATTTAAACACAGCATCCTCAGGGACTGGTTACAGCACATTAGTAATGTACTGAATGCTGCTGCCGCTGCTCACACGTCTGCGGTGTGTCAAATAACAGAGCTAGCCCACTTTATGCTCCTTCCACGGCTACTCATTTGTAAAACACGCATGCATCTTTTCTCAAATCCGCTGACCTCCATCTTTCTCTCTCTCTGTTTTTTTTTTTTTTTTATCTATCTCGTTTTTATCTGTCTCCAGAACCGCTGTTTCATCCTCTCCTCCGTTCCTACTCCCACCACCACCCAGTTCCAGGCCGTTAAATGAGCGGGCTTATCTAAGCCTAATTGGTTTAAGGGCAAACAGAAATAAGCAATGGCTCTGTAAGTAGGGGAGAATTACTGCAGCTGCTGGCAAGAACCATCTGTACGCCACGGAGAGCGAGCGAACAGAAGAACTGAGGAGGAAGACAAGAGGGGGAACGGGGAGATTAGAGAGGAGAATTATGGCCGAGTGGGAAAGAAATATAAAAGCAAAAAAAGGGAGGAGAGGAAGTAGACAGGAAAAAAAAAGGTGAAGATGAGAGGGAGAAATGGAGAGAGAAGATAAATTATGGTGAAACGGAACGCGGCACATGCTTCTTTTCCTAATGGCATGCAAATCCCTGTCTTCCCTCTCCTCTGTGTTAGCCCTCAGCCTGACCGCCCCTCCTCAATCACTCGTCGTCAAATCGAATTCATCATTTCTTCCTGTGTGTGTGTGTTGGATTGCTGCGCGTAACGTGTTAAATCCATCAATTTCTAATATCTTTAATCAACTTTAATGAACTAAACCGTTTTGGTTGCTCGCTGCACCTCAGTGAGACACAACTTTGACACGACGGCGCGCGTCGAGCAGGTCATCGGTGATGTGCTGGGTGTTTACTGTGAGTGTGTTGGGGGATCAAATAGACCAGTCACTTCATTAAATCAGTGCGTCCATATGGTCAGAGTTGCTCCTAACGCTAAAGTTACAACCACACATCCAGGCTGAAACACGCAGAAACATGCAGATTACTGGCTGATTTGAACTCGTTATCAGATTAAGGGGGACAGAGGAGGCAAGGATAATGCGGTCAATGGCTCCACGCACAACAAAAACATGAAAGTGCAACAGCTTGGAAGTCAGATCAGTGAAGATTTTACTCTCCCCATGAGACAACCACCTTTCAATTAGCGACCCAAACAAGGAAATCACTTTCATCCTTGTTACCGAGGTAACTCAGGGGCCATCTCCCTGGCCATCTGTTTCTTCCTCATCCCGTCTTCTAAAGTACAAATCCCACAGTCTTTTCAGAACAGAGACAATCTCCCTCCCTTCCCCTCCTTTTCTGCTGTCATTTTGCATCGGGTAAACATTTGAACCTCAAAATATCCATCCTTGCAGAGGTAGCAATTTGGGCCAAGGTTTCTGGTGTCCATAACTGTGTTGAAATTTGATGAGCACAAACAAGAAAGCCGCTGCCGAATTACAGAGCACAGCTGGGGCTGGGAACAGTCCAGGAGCTGGGTTGTAAATGATTAAAGAGAAAGCTGCATGTGAGAAAAGTCATTTTATTTGTGTTTATCATTTACTTATTTATGCAGCTGGACGTGAATACAGACAGCCACCGGGGCACTGTGGTGTTCCTGTGCGTGTTTTACTGGAAGGGATGAGCTACAGTGCAAGAAAATTAGAGAAGTCACTTATATCAACGACGCTGCTGGGATTTTCACCCAGCAGCCAACGTCTGATGCTACAGCCCAGCGTCCAGACCCTAGGGTCTTACAGCGGAAATGAAAAACATGTTTAACTGAGGAGATGTTAGCCACTAGTGACACCACTGCTGGACCAGATGGGGAAGACAAGAGGAAAAAAAAAGAGATGCAGGAAGACGGAGATAACCAAAGAGAAGAGAACTGGGATTAAGGAAATCAACACAGGGACGAGCAGCCTAGTCTTTTTAAAGTTGCTAAATCCTGATATTCAACAGAATTTAACCTCAGCTTTGAATCCAGTGCACAGAGAGTTTGTCCCAGCAATTTAAAATGTCACTGAAACACGCTCAGGGGCTTGTGGTAATAGCGTTTAATACGAGAAGAGATGACGGGGAGGTTTGACAGGCAGTCGCAATGTGGCCTTTATTCCCCACTGAGGAAAACTAATTTCTCGTGGGATAATGAGAATCTAAAATAACACACTTTACTGAGGAGACAGTTCCTGCCCGCTACCCTGCTGTACAGCGCCAGAAAAGCTCAAGAGTGAAACAAACTGATTTTTTTTTTTTTTGCGCACTAGATTTTGTGGAAAACACCACTTTACCAGACAAAGTATCGCTGTTCGCGCGGACAACCAGCGACACGGGAGGACTGTCGCTCCGAACCACGACAAGCTGCTGCGATCCACGTGTGTGACAGCCGCCGCGTCCCTGTGCCAGCGGCGCAGCGCTGCCCAAACAGAAAGGCGCATCCGAGCATCCCACGGCACGCAGCCTGTCCACGATTACAATAAGTATCCACATTTCTTATTTACCTTCCATCGCAGAAGATGTGACGGCCAGCACGCATAAGAGCGCAAACAAATCCACTGTCATGGCAGAAGGGTAGTTTCCACAGCCTGTCCCCAAATAGGCAAACCAAGACGCACGGTGCGCGTCAAAAGAATCCCTCAGTTGTCAGAGTGGTACTCCAGCAGATAGCCTGTGTTGTGACTCACATTTCAAGCCGTAGTAAACAATGTGTGACAATCAGCGTAGGGGAAGCAGAGTGTTGGGGCTAAGGGGTGCGAGGAGCTGGAGGGGGGAGGACGTGTCGGCGGGGGAGACCCGACATTGCCTGCTCACAGGCCAGTTGGAGCGCGGGGCCAATCACCGACTGGGAGCTGGAAGTCGCTAACCAATCGCCGGCCCGCCGCTCCACCCACCTCGCATTGTCAACACACCAAACTTTTCCTTGACCTATTTGAGTCCGCCCCACGGTGGGGGAATGGCGCCGCCAGTCGGCTCCCTGGCGCTATTGCATCCTCGGTGAACCCTGAGCCAAGTTTACCCCCATGAGAGATGGTCTAAATGGCCGTGTGCTTGTTCTGTGGTCTGCCAGCTTATGGTTTAAGATAATGCTGCCATTGAGCAATTTATCAAGCTCATTACTGGCATGCTCATTTCCCCTGTGTGTGTGTGTGTGTGTGTGTGTGTGTGGGTGTGTGTGTGTGTGTATGTGGGTGTGACTGTGAATGTTTTGCACAATTAGATGCAGCTTATTTATTTATTGCTACAGTAAAAAAAACATTTTGTTTTCCAAGTTTCCTCTCACCTTTCAACCTTGAAGGCACCGGTTGAGTTAAGTGGCCTGATTCAAGCTCCGCTCCCTTCCCTGATATGCTCGCACCAGTACAACGCTTACGTGCAGTACCGCCGTTCTTTAATAGCTTCAGCAGATCCACCGCCGAACGATATTAAACGGGCGTTGCACATCAGCTCCAGCGCTTCCCCTGGCCCCTGTCACCCCCCTTTTGTCTGAGCGTGTGCTGCAACAGATGGTGCACACAAAGGGCCATTTCCTGCAGGGACATCCAGGACCAGCGTTTGCTTCAGCAGAGAAAAGGGGCAGTTGCTGCCCTGTAGCCCAAAACTATACACCTGTCTTGGGCTAGATCTGTCCCCCAAGTCCCTGGAGCTCCGGTTGGGATGGAGTTGTTAATCTGCAGCTTGAGTAGGCTTGGTTTTACCCCAGGCCAGTAAATGGCCTCATACTTCAGTGATGTCTCCTCATGGCCCACTGGCCTACTTTTTATGGACTTGATGAACGTGTTGAAAAGTAGGGTTTTCAAATATTATGAAATTAACGGCTGTATTTTACAGACTTTGTGCGTGAAGACCCTGAAGAGACACCTCACTCTTAAATACGGGGTCAGTTTTCCAACAGGCCTAAGCTGTTTTCTCAGTCGTTCGCCCCCCGCGAGATACAACCCCTAACCTTTACAACGACAAAAACCAAACACGCTGTAAACGAAGCGCGGCCTGCTCTTAATAAATGCTTGCTCCAACTGTGGCCAAGGCCCGAGGCAGATGAACTGGGGCAGAAGCAGAGCTTAGACAGCGTCGTGCGGCGGCAGCTAACTTGGGATCGCAGCTGATGAGGGCATTTGTCATTTTTAATGGGGTGGTAAGCATTGTGGCTGCACTGTGACGTGCCACAGCGCAGCACGGCCCCTGGTGCCAGCCACTGTCACCTATGGCTCCACAAGCACGGGAGCGACAAGGAGCAGCCTGTCCCTGTTTGTTGCCCACTCCATGAAGGTGGGGAGAGGAAGGAAGGAAGAGCGAGAGGGGAGGCAGGAACAATGGTCCTGCGGCTGTAGCACATCCTCCCGTACGATGCACGCAGCGACAAAACACACGCATACAATAGCACAAGTGTGTGTGCAGTCGCTCACCCACACAGATCTCTGATAATGATCCACACAAAGCCTCGCGAACACTTCAGCTCAAGAGCCTCAGCCCAATACCAACACTGAGCCCAAACATATTGTAGAGAGCCTCTCGTTCTGCCCGTGGCCTGATTTTTCCAGATTGATTCTGCCTGCAAGTGCAGCCTCCCAGTTCTACATTATCTCTTTTACATCCTTCTAATTCTCTGATTTTAAATTCAGGACTAGACTCAAAACCAAATATGAAGCTTACACGCCAGCTACGGACGTTCTCCGGCTAATGCGAGTTGCGCTTTTGGCCTGTCACATCCAAACAGCACCTGCCTCTTCGACCTCTTCGACGACCTTTTATCATCATCTGTTTCCTAAGCTCCCATTCGTGTACAGGAAGAAAAAAAAATGAGTGCAGTTGAGGTGTGCACAGCTCGTTCTGTACACTGACAACAATGTTAAGCACAACAGAGAGCACCTGCAGTCCACAAAGGGAGACCTTTAGAACGAAAAAGCCAATGGAAGTGTTTACTGAGCCTCACACTCGTGGTTTGTATTTGGGATACAGGAGTGTGAGGGAGTATGGATGATGACAAGCAGACCAACAGGTACACGGCAAAAGAAATAAGTGGATGATTATAACGACGCACAATGAGAAAGGCACGCACACAGGAAAAAGAGAGATGCTTCCCAGAGAGCATGGGAGCTGGACAGCTTTGTCTGGTGATGAATATGAATGCATAAAAATGAAATGTCTAAGTCAATATGGAGACGGTGCAGGGACCCAGGTGACAGAAGAGTGCGGTGCTACACCCCCCTGTGGGGATAGACTGGTTATTAGGCTGGGCTTTAGCTTCATCCATCTTTAGGAGGCTGGCTATTGACAATATGAGCACGGAGCTGAGGCTGAATACAGATGTGCTCTGGACCAGTGGTGCCCAAATAGAGGGTCAGGGCTCGAGGAGTCGCAGCCACAGTCGTACTTTCTGGGTCACGGCTCATGAGGGAAAATGGAAAATAGGTCATTGTTGGAGGGTTCATGGTTTTAGTTAGGTTTACCTCAAAATGTGGGTTTTTTTAAACGTTTGTTTGTGAAACGGAAACGTGAGAAATTTAATTCGTCAGCGGGTTGAAATTTAGACATAGAACAGAAATAAACAGCTCTCGCTGACCTTTGTAAAAAGTTTGAATGTCATCCTTTGTGTTGGTGTTTAAAGATGTTTTCTGAGTTTGGAGAGTGGATCAGCTCAGTGACAGCAGGTCAGCCTGGCAGACAGGGCCGGAGCTAAATACAGCCCTCTCATTAATCTGCCAATGATGGCAAGACTGATGGTACCTGTCCCCCGCTATCAGCACACAGACACTCCAGTGACATTCACTGCACTCCACTGACACAGAGCAACAAACCGAGCGTAGACACCGAAACAAACCCGTGCACACATGGCGAGAAGAGGCTCAAAAGGAGAGAGAGAGAGAGAGAGAAGAGGGATTGTGCTCAGTTCCTCCTCGCCGAGTTGCAGTGAAAGCATTATTTGTTTTACGTATCACAGTTTGATTAATAAGTCATTAGCTCACATTCATTCCATTCAAGAGTCGAGCCCTTTAGTTACCATTAATCACAACAACACAATGAGGAGATTCTGCTCGGCACTGAATGAGTAAGAGCATCATTACACGTGTGTGCTCATGTGGGTTCATGTGCAGGAGGCTCTGATCTGTCGTGTATTTACTCTTCAGCATGTGTGTATTCGTGTGAGCACGCTCAGATATGTACATGTGGCGGACGAATGATGGATGATGGTAAACGCTCCTCCCCCGTCAGCCTGAGCTCTGTCAGCTGATACATATGTTAACATGACCCAGGTCCATAAACACGGTTCAAAACACATTTATTCATGCAGGTTTATTGTTAATTTTCCATTTCAGTCATCGTTAAATCACCAGAAACTCTACAGAGTGTTGCATTCATGGTCTGTGCTAGTGTAGGAAATGTGGTTCACTCTTTTTGACTCATCATTACTTTTCTCATAAAGATGAATTACCAGGCATTAATTTACTTGTGCTTCGGGTTCTCTAATCACCAGTGCGGTTAACAGGCTTCCTGTTCTCGCTCCTGCTTGGTTTTTACTCGCAGCGCTTAAGGAAGCTTCCCATCACCAGTCTATCCTCACCGCCTTCAGGCGAAATACACGTTTCAATTTGAGCATCAGCCTGTTCCACCTCTCGCTTTGACAACAACAACATCTGACACATGGTAAATTGTTTTTTGTCTCCCTAAACATGTTATCATGAACTGGTTGACTGCAGAGGCCCATAAAGTAGTTTTCTGGCTACAGGAGCAACATTTAGGTGCTACGCCTGTTAATGAGGCAAAAGCAAAACTAGCCTGACAGCTCATCACTATATGCCAGCTCCCAGTGACAACCTATTCCGCTCGTTCTCCTCCAGCCTTTTTCTCCACTCTCTGGCCCGAGACAGATAGTTCAGCGCAATCTATCAACCTCTGTTTGCCTCAGCCACAGCGTCAGAGCCGGGTATGGACAGAAGACAGAGTCCGTCACGCTAAATGGGATAAACATCTGCTGGTGAAAAGAGCGAGGGAGAATGAAGGTCGAATCAATCTGGCCTCTGTCTGCCGTACACTGATCCCCTGTCATAGGCTGACCTCTGCAGATGAAACGCCGCCTGAATGCGCCATTTGAATACAAAGAGCGCGACACCTCGGCCTGTCCTGACCACAGCGGATGAAACGCTCCCTCAGTGTTTACTCCAGATCATCACCTGCACAGAACAAAAATTCTGGATTTTAGCTTTATCATAATTGATCAATAATCCTTCAGCCCACAGGTCCCAAGTCAACTTAGTCCCTGGTTGCTGTTTTTTAAATAATATCACATTTCTTTCTAGTCATGTTTCAGACCTACTTTTGAGCCCCCACTTCGACCTTCAACATGTTCAGGGGGTCACAACCATGGATGGATTATGAAAAACTACACACATGCAGGATTTTATTGTTGTCTCATTTGGGTTGTTTGAATGTATTTTTTAATGGTTTGTAAGTAAGTTCCGGTCTCTCCAATTGTCTTTTGTAATTCTTGTTGTGTTGTTGGTGATTCTCTTTATGTTATTTTTGTTTTCATAACTGCGCACACACACACACACGTCAGCAGTCATACAGGACATGATGAAGACACCCCAGAACATCAACTGAAATCATAAAAAGACGTCTGAGCCATCACAACAGTCATGCGAGCGCTGCTCGGAGCTTTGTGCTCGGAGGGCTGAGAGCCTAAAATGACACAATGATGCACTCGAACATTTATTATTTAGACAATGATCTCATCTGACACGTTCTCACAGCTACACAACCGTTATGCAGCCATTCACAAATGAAACACACAACAGTGGCGAATTAACACAATGACCTTCTGATATTAACGTTGACCTTTGAAAGCAATCTCTTCCGCCACAGCATGCACCATCAGATCAATAAACATTGCTGCCAGGTGAAGCCCGGAGCACTATCGGCCTGTTGCAGGCGCAGAAATGCACCAAAGCCCACATCAAAGCTTAAATGTCAGAACCATGTGCTGCACGCGCAACGTCTGCTGCATCAGTAACTGTGATTGTACTACACACCACACAGCACGGGTGTGTCAGCTGTGTTGATAATCACAGTGGCTGGAAGCAATAAGCGCAAGTGAGAAAAGCAATTAACAGCCTTTACTCCTCTTCTCTTCTCGCTTTGCCTTCTCAGTTCTGGTCCAGTCTAGGAAGCCCAGCTAACTTGCTAGTCTTGGATCAGTCTCCTTAGCCAATCAGATGCAGACCCTATTTCCCTACAGTTTCCTAGTCAGTGATTTCCCATTTAGACCACACACCCCACATCCTCGGCTCATTGAGGGCTTGATGGATGACCTGTCGAATACCCATATGCGTGTGTGTGTGTGTGTGTGTGTGTGTACTTGTACTGTACCGTGTTAGAACAGGAAAAATGAGAAAACTGGGTCAGTTGTTCCCAAACCTCCAATTCTTAAAGAAGACATTCAAATCTGTGCGTAGATGGTGACATGGAATAACTCGTGTAATATCTAATTTAGCAGGTAACAACTGTAGCTACAGTTACAAGTCTTTTCATTACTTTTACTCCAGTGAAATTCAGAAGGAAGATTCTGTATGTTTTACCTTTTTTTCTTAGCAAATTAATAAATAATGATGTGTTGTATTGTTATTGACTGTTGTTCCCACAGAGATGAATACACTTACAGTACACATACACATAAACAGTATATAAACCAATTTATCACCCATGACTAATAATTCAATACCTAAGATGAGAAATGAACGTGTCTTCCTCAATGTGGCCGTTTCACGACAGCCATTTACATATTTCATTATTCAATTCTTAAACAGATTTCCGGTTCACCTTTTGCTGCTCGTTGCTACAGAATGTACTAGTGCGTATTAGGCATCAGCAGGTACCAGCTGACAGCCTCCCAGCCGTTCTGTTGTCAAACCAAGTCTCAGTGAATCAGAGATCTTTGTCCTCATTCTGTGATTAATTATGGATTTTTTATTTGGAATATTTTTCTGCCTTGTTTCTTTTGAACAGCATGAATTCAAAATCTCAATACACTTTTCTTTCCTTATAAAAGGTTCATTTGAAAGGTGTGTAGTCTCCAGTTGATTGCTATTTAGTCCATTAACTTCCCAGGTTCTTTCATTTCAGAAAAATTACATTTTTATATTGTCTTTACTGTTTCTGAGCTTCAAAGTTTAGTTCACCTGAAGGTTTAAACTGCTTAAGAAATATGCTCGTTCTCTGTCTTCCATCCAGACAGAGAAGTTCATCAAACCATCTCTCCACACATCCACAGGCTGATCCAACGGATCCACAGGACAGCTGAGAAGGTCAGGGGTCAGAGGTCATTGCGGATTGTTTCAGGTCACAGAAGACGGCTCAAACCACAGGGGTAGCTCAAATGTCAGCTGGATTGAAGTGCCACCGAGAAGAAGCAAAAGCTGCTGGACAAGTGTTAAGAGCATCAGTGTTAATTACACCACGTTAGATATTTGTGTTGATATTTCTTGTGTACACAGATGAGAAACACGTTGGATGATGGAGCCAGTAACTTCCAAACCGCTGACAAGCAGCACACAAACAAGCCATGTCGTGAGGCCACAGCGCCACCAGGTGATGAAGGTCTGTCACTGCAGGTTGACGTAGCGGGACTGATTAATGATTAATAAATGGTTTCTATATTTATAAACGCAAATATTTACTGTATATGTGACTGGACTTGAAATGGCACAAAAACAAAAAGCATAACAAACTAAATAAGTTCCTGTTCTGCAATTGGGCTTTCACATTTGTTTGATAAAAGCTTGATGTGCTTCATTCTCCATTTCTCTGTGATTCAGTGTTCTGACTCCAAAGGTTAATAAATGTTATGCTGCATTGCTGAATCTAGTTGCTCTGAGCTTTCCAGGGACTTATTGGCAGGGCTTGTACTCAGTGACCGTCTGCACGCCCTCAATTTGTTTTAACATCTATGTGGGTGCTTGTCTGAGCCTGAGTCTATTTTTGTGTGATGATATGTTTTAGATTCCTCTCCTCGTGCCAATAAACAGTGTTTCCAAGGTAACTACTGCCCCCTGCCGGTGACAAGTAGACTGCACCTTGAAAAGCCAAAGTTGTGAATGACCACCTGAGCATGTACTTAGTTAACACGCAATCATAGGTGTAGTAGTCTTAATGTATTAACATTTAAATGAACAGTCACAATGTTAACATTTGAGATTAACCCTGAGGATGAAGGATATAATAATTCAAAGTGTGCACAATATGTCATTTTCTCATTCCTCTGTAACTCCCAGCTAAATAAAACTAACTGTTGTGTTTGTTTGAATTTTACTGAACACGTCCAACACAACGATAAAAGAAACATGAGATGCTCATACCAAGCAGACCAGGCCACGGTACATCCATCCACGGTACGCGTAACCAAAGCTGTTCCCACTGGGTGGCAGTACGAGCATTAGTCCCGTTCAAACTGAGGCCGCCGTGCTTCTCTGCCAGGCCTTATGACAGTTTGACCAATCTCATTTTCAGTCGTCTGACAGAGGCAGAGGCAGCGACGGGAAACCCTTGATGCTGAATATAGGCACGGCTTTAAAGTTACATAACTCACGCAGCTTGGTTTCAGAGAGAGAGGCGGAAACAGGCGCCGAGCACATGAAAGAGAGAGAACGAGTCTGAGACGGCAGAAGATACAACACATGTTGGGGAGATCAGTCGGGGAGCAGACTGCTTTGGATATTCATTAGATGAACCTGCAGAACATTACAGGGGATCTCTCCCTCGCTGTCTGTTCCTACAGTATGTGGAAAAATCTGCATTATTCATGTGTGGATTTACACGGATAAGCTAAAACTAACTAACAACCTTCTAACTTATCCAAGCACCACATTTATTTGACTAAAGGCTGTTAAAAGACAGTGAACACCCCTCAGCCTTCATAGAGCATGTCACAACCCTGCTATTATTTTGTGAGGGCATTGTAATAGATTTTGTATGTATTAAAGTCGCCTGTTACCGCAAGGCAGGGCAAAGCCACTTCACGGTGCGCTGAGCTGTGATTTTTATTGACAAATGTTTTGCCCTGTTGAGCTGATCTTTTTCAAATAAGGCTGTGAAGCAGTCTCGCTCTCATAAAAGGCGTCGTGATCCACGGGCTGAAAGCTGAAAGCCAAGGAGCTGAGAAGAACTCCTGTGTGTTTGTGCACTTATGTGTGCAGCGAGCGAAAGAGAAGGTGAAAAGCTTCAGACACAATCGATAGCTGAGAATGTGAAGGTGCCTGCCATACAGCTTCCGTGCGAGGGATGAAAGAGGCCTGCAGAAAGACGACTCACAAGATTATTATGGAGGTCAGACGTGTTTGTGTGTTCAGATTAGCTGCAGTATGTAGATGGGTGCATTCGTGTTTGCGTGTTGTGACACTACACATCTGCTGACAGTGTTTAAAAAGATTGACATTGAGATTTATTGTGACAGACTTTAATATTTATCACCTTGGTTAAATGTTGCCGCCCTGACCCGACAGCACTCGCACGTTTACCAAGATGATGACAGAGACGGAAACTTTACTGTCGCCGCCGCACTAGAACAAAGTCCCTAAGCTTTAGACTCAAAACTGAAGGGCTGCCTCCCATAGGCCCGTGGCCATGCACACCTTGCTGAAGCCTTCCTCAGGGAGGCGATCATCATCACGGTCCACGCACGGAGACAAGACAAAGCTCTTAGCGTGCTCAGAACATGGGTCAGTTTTTCCTGTGTGGCAAAACTAGACAGAAGCTGTCATCTCTGACATCATCACTGGAGCGTGCTGGCTCTTTTTTATCACAGTGTGCCCCAGAGGACTCTGGGAAACCACTTGAACAGGTGATACTGACAACATAAAGAAGAGACACTTTCTTTTCTTAAGGTTCTGTATAGGGTTCGTGTGAGCTAATGAATTAAAGTTTTTCATTTTATTTTTTTAAGAACTTCCAGATGGTGGTATTAATATAAAACACTTTGTTTGTCTTGCCTACGTACACGTACGCGCACACACAGCTGTCTAAATAAACAAGACACAGGCATGTTGAAAATCTTACAATGTATATAATTGACACAAGATTTCAGGTACAACAGCAAATGAGACATTTGTAGTTTTCAACTTCTTTCTGGCATCTATCGTCAACATAAGCTCAAACTCATCTGGTAACATCGAAACTAAAGTAATTAAAACAAGAAAATGAAAAGTACTCTTTTCCGCATACCTTGGCACCTTTCAGAAATGCCTCCTATCCCCGAACACTGTCGCTGATTAATCAGCTTTGGATCTTTGCACCTACAGTAATGAACGAGGGAAGGACTGGGGTTCACACACCCATCAGAGATTAGGGATCTGGAAAACCCGTCCTCTTGCTTCCTCTCACACTTCGGGCCGGTGTGTTTACACGGCTTCCCCTCAGCTGAACAGGAGACATCCCGCTGGGCCACATCTATCTGCATACGCACATCTCCAATCAATAGTCGTTTCAGGAAGGTGTTCACTCGCGTATTGATCGACCATCTTGTGATGTCTCTGTGCAGACAATGCCATTTATTGGCCTCATAAAAGTGCAGGTTTTATAAAAAGGGAGGGGGACTCGCGCCACATATTAATGAGATCAAAAGGTGAAGGAGAATGGGGGGGGGTTGTGCAAAGTTCAGCCGATGACAGTGAGAGGCAGTCACTGATCTGAAGTTGTGAGGCTTGAGTTGCAGGTTGTCTTTGAATTGGAATGTCACCGCCACAGCTGGAGTCCTTTCTCACTCTTTACAGGACGTACAGGACGATTTTCTAGAGGAGCCAACTAAACACAAAGCTTGCTAATCGCTCTTTTCTGCATAATCTTTTTCCATCTGTGGTTTTAAATCTCACCTTGATCCCGACCCAAGACAGTGTCAAAGGCAACCAAATGCAGATTTCTTAACCAGGGACACACACTCTAGCATCGCGTACGTTACACACACATGCAACGAAACAACTTGTTAATGAATCCTGTCAGAAAGAAAACAGCATCACATCAACCTTTCACATGTTACAACAACTTCAGCCTTTTTAAGCAGAAACTACCCAAAGTTCCACTAGATGTGATTCACAAAACGAAACTTTTTATTCTGTTCTTAAAATCAATTGAGCGACGTACTATAACAATGGCTGGTTCTCGCTTCCTCATTCAGTTTCAAATAACAACAGAACGAGCTGTGTTAACGCTGCGTTGCTCACACATCAGCCGGTATATTTGAATACATTTCATTCCTGCGCCATCCAAACAAGATTTATCGTTAGTCTCGCTTTCACTCGATCAGTCGACGGCGACGCACACAAACATTCACACACAGACACATGCGATCTCTGACCCACCACCCAGCGCACGGCGTTCTTAAACGACAGCCTTGACATTTCTTTGAATTAAAACGTGTTACGTGTTCGCTCCCCAGCAAGCTTCTCATCAGGAAAATCCCCATGTTCCCATAACATTCCCACTAAGGTTGACACATAATGAAGCACTGTGTCGTTGTCGTCTCGCCTTGCCATCACGTAGAAGCACGAGGAATGCTTTAAAGGTCATTAGAACTGATGAGCGGGGAGAAGGGTGAGGGAGTTGAAGCTGGGAAGAACGAGGTACTAGTATGAAAATATGAAACGCAGCTATTGATACAATTTGACATATCATGAAACAAATATGACTTATAGGACACTGCATTTCTGGCAGTTACAAAATGTTGGTACCTAATTGGGTATTTTTCCCTAGAAAACAGAAAAGCAGTCAAAAATATGCACAGTACACTGTTGTGTCTGCCACAGAATTAATAATGTGTGATTCAAAGATGTGCACGATGTGGCTCTTACAGTGATATGAAACATTGCTGCAATTAGACAGAAACGCGTGACACTGCTGGTTGCAATTACGATGCTAATCACAGGAACACGGGGCGTTTGCAGCAAGAACACCAAATTGTGCGCATTACAGCTTTGCACACAAAAAAGAAGACAGAAAAAAAAAACGGCTACATGACAGCAGTGTTTCTGTTTCTGTGTACATCTCAGTTCTGCTACACATTTCAGTCCTTTGCTATGATCTAAAACCGACGGCGCCCCATTCCGCGTAGGCTACAGGGGTCTATAGTTGGGACGCTGGTGTCATCTGAGACCTGACCCAGCCAGAAACTCGAGTTGATCCTACATTACCAGCAAGGTCTGGAGAGAGAGGGAGGGAGGGAGGGATTGTGCCTCAGCAGTGGGGGTTGGTTGGCGGGGGAGCATGTAGGGCTGAGCGGTGGACGGGTCACGTTACCCCCACATTAGACGATCGTGTCGGTGTGAACGCGATCACTGCTTTTATTACAGCTTACATGATGAAATAGCAAGAAAAGTGCTGAGGCCGACTGCTCGCCTCCTCGCTGACAGTCAGGGTGTGTGTACACGTAATAATATCTGAGGCTTATTGCGTCGAGGGGTCTGCAGGGGCAGACGTCCTGTTCACCCTCCTTGTGAAGTAATCGCTGTTTGATTCCTTTTGCCAAGTTTGTCGTTTGTGTGTTTTTATTATAAATATTGTCGAATCAGTAACTTTTTCCAGCGTCTGTTAAAAGATATTAAAAATAAATAATTCCATTGAGCATGAATTCTGTTTTGAAAGAGCAAATTAGTAAATGCACACGTCTGAGGGCCACGGCAAAGCCCCATCCTCCCTCTCCCTGCAACATCAAAACCAACACTCCGTCAGCTGTGACGTCCGTCTTAGGTACAAACATAAACTCAGAGAACCAGAACACAAGAAACAAATCATAAAAAGATGTGAAAAAAACAAACAAACAAATAGCTCAAATGGAGTCGTAATACAACAAGAAAACTAGAGACAAGAGCAGAGGTGAAATATTTACGAATACTTCCATTTTGTTCTAATCCAAAACCAAAAGGAAGTCCATCCAAGTGATTTTGTTTGTTGTTGTTGTTGTTGTTGTTTACCCATTTAGTTTTGGCAATGTAACCCCCAACGTCTCCTCCCTGCCCTTTCTGACTCTCCCCAAACCCCCGGGTCCCAGACTTAGTCCCAGTTAGTAGCTGTCCCCCATCAATTATCGCCGGAGCAGCACCATGAGCAGCAAAAGCAAGTAAACAGCGACACAGGGGAGGTTCTGGTCGGCCGCGGCTTTCACCTTCTCGTTATCTGGAAGATAGGGGTCGCGTAGGGGCTGGTCGGTGCTGGGGAAGGCAGGGCGCGTACTCCGGGAGCACGCATTGTCAGAGCACATGCCGCTTCCAGATCCGCTGACATCATCACCTAAAGGTAAGAGGACATGAGCTTAGAGGTCCAGAAAGGCACAGACAGAGGGACAATACAGGGATATTATACAATGTGCACATACACTGACCAGGCGCAACATTACGAGCAGACGCCTGCACTTTTTACTGCTAAAGCAGCCCTGACCCTTCAAAGGCTCCTCTAGACCCCTGGAGCTCGGCTGTGGCAGGTTTGCAGCACGTTCTTTAAATCCTCTTTCCAGCATCGATTGGACTAAGACTTGGGGACTTTGGAGCCAAGTCAACGCCTCAAACTCGTTGTTGTTCAGACCATTCCTGAACCATGTTTGCTTAGTGACGGGGATCATTATCCTCCATGCACGGAGCTGCACCCGTCCATCCGGAAGGGACCAGTGGCCCAGTCACCTTCCTCCATAGCTCCGTGGTCCAGTCCCGTGTCTCAGGTGCCCTGAAGCTGGTTCACCGCTGTTTCTGACCGGTAACACCCCACAAAGGTTCTGTTCTGGGGCTGCTCTCACCCAGTTGCCAGGCATCACAATTCGCCCCTTGTCAAACTTGCTGAAATCATTGCACCTGCCCGTTATTTTCCTGAATCCAACACATCAACTTTAGGAACAAAGCGCTCACTTGCTGCCTAATCCAGCCCAGCACAACCAGGTGCCTCTATGAAGAGGTAATTAGTGCTGTTCCCTTGTCAGTGAGCAGAATGTTCTGCCTGATCAGTGCAGTATTTACTCAGCTGCGTTTACCAATTTGCAAGGTATCATAGTAACTGACACAGGAACGCGCTGCTGTCTCAGCACATTTCTAGAACTGGAATCATCTGAGACGACGTGAAGGTACATACTGCTGTCCTGGAAGTCCACGTCCTGGCCGTTGAGCGCGTTCTTCAGGCGGTGGGTCATTATCTTGAGCTGCATGATCTGCTGGCGTATCGTTATGTCTGGCTTGGTGATGTCGATTTCTACTTCCGGGTTGTTGATCTGACTCGCTAGGCCATCACCCATCACCTCAGGGAGGTACCTAGGATTCGGTTTGTTCATTTCGTACGTTATTGGGCAGGTTTAGATTTTCAGTACATCACTTACATATATTTGTTATATTTCCTGAAAGGTTTGAATGCCCCACCTGGCGCGGTTCATGCCATTCCAACACTTCTCCTCAGCGCCTGTTCCCGTGGCTACTCTGTCACTGCAGAGCATGTTTGGGAGAGAAACCCAGTACGTCTGCAACTCCCTCAGTCTTGCAGTTACATCAGACACCTGAGGTAGAGTTGAATGAGAGCAGACTTTCAAGAATAATCGTGTGATTCTGATCATTCATCCATTCACACGTTCATTATGATATAATCACCACATAGTCATGAAAAGTTAAAAAAAACCTGTAAAAGTAGTTACAGTTCCCGTGATGAGCAGATTAGTCTATTGGGTAACAATGAGAACCCAGGGTCAGCTGGGTAAATACTAACCAGTCTGTCCATTTTGTTAGTGCTCGCACCCAGTGTGTCTTCCACGGTGACCCTCCCTTTCTTCATGATTTCACTGACGTCTGTGCCGCTGGTTCCTCCCTCTCTGAGGCTGCCACAGGACTGGAACAACTGGGGCAGAAGAACGACGAGAAGTGACGGAACTAAAATGGTGACGTCAAGGAAACGGCCTAGTTGTGAGCTTAACAATCATCCCCAGTGGCACCGGAACCGCTGGGCTTCACTGGATCTATGAACCCATGCGTTTTAGCATAAAACCCAACAGGGGCGAGTGGTCATGGCTGTTTGCATGACACCATGAGTCAATCACAACATGGCTCCAGCAGGATGATCAGAGCTGTAGAAGGGACTACTTGTCCCTATGGCTCTTAGATTTTCTAAGTGGAGCCAAGGGAATACGCTAAGACGCTCAATCTGTCATCCAATCTGGGCTGCTCAGAAGGGCCTCGAGTCCTGGAGCCTCCACAAATAGCTATAAAATATCATTTCTTAAGCCTCCAGTCGAATCTTGCAGCATACGTTGTTGACATTGTGTGATTCACAGTAGATTGAATAATGGTCACACAGACACAATGTGGCATTAATTCTGCTATAACAGAGTAGTGGCAGACAGCCATCAAACACATTCACATACTGCACTTTCTATCTATTACATCCGAGCAGGGAAGGCATTGATTAGGTTCCTATGGCACCAACAACCAGGTACCAGGTAACAATCTGCTCCGGCTGCCAGGCCAAGAGCAAACCAGCACAGTAGAAGCATCTCCACTGTTCATCACCTCCACCAAACATCTGCAAACAGCTCAGCCAGCCTGTTATTCCTGCCGGTGCCTCTAAGAACCAAATAAAAGTGTTGCTCA
Organism: Macropodus opercularis; assembly: GCA_030770545.1. NCBI lineage: Eukaryota > Metazoa > Chordata > Actinopteri > Anabantiformes > Osphronemidae > Macropodus > Macropodus opercularis. The sequence goes on from CM061105.1 coordinate 8,832,001, forward strand.
CACACTATGAAACAATGAAGCAAACACTTCGCTTGTAGGCTTTGTCACGAGTCACATCCCTTCATTAAAAAGCCAGTATGCGGCGCGTTGCAACAGCTTTAATTTACGTGTCAACTGTACCAATTTCCTTTTTCTCTTTTATTGTGTGGTATAAATATTTAAAGTCTCTGAAGAACAGTTTTGCAGTCTTTAGTCTCTATACAATGAAATATTCATGACATTCATAAACTATCTGTACATGTCACGGAGCTGCCATGAACTGGCTGATGGATGTGGCACCTACAAAAACTCTATATAATTTGCGGCTAAGGTCTATTTGGCGTCTCACAAAGTATAATAACACTGTTTTTCACATTGGTTAATTGTGTTTTACAAGAACAACATATCAGCATGACTCAACGTTCCCCAATCATCTCGTTTAAGGCCGAGGGCGCTCTGTTCTTCCCGGACTGGTACATTAGCTTTGTCTCCAGAGAGAGTGTAGTGATGACACCAGTGTGTTCTCCTCCATTAGTAAATAGTTTATTTAAAGAGAATAAACCTGAAATTAACTTGCAGTGTGTAAACATCAGTAGCTGATCATTGTTTAATGATCAGTCCAGTATTTGTTTGTGTACTATTGTACAGCATACAGTCCTGTAACAGTGTGTTCTGACCTTGTTGTTGATTGTCTCTATGTTATTCAACATGGTTAAGATGGCTTCCGAGATGCGGCTGGGTAGCGAGAGGAGCACGCTGTCCACTCCGGTTGGGCCATCGAGGCGGTCAGCCACCCCCATCATGGTTTCTACACACAGCCGGCGTGAAGACAGTGAAGGGTTTGCAGGAATGATTCAGTGCACATCGAAACCAAATCAAGTGCAGCGCGTCTGAACTGGACGTATCAGTGAGCGTGCGAGCGCCGCACCTGTCAGGTGTCTCCACTCGGTGTTGAGGTCAGCCTGGTTGGCCAGACAGCCCTTCATGACGTTGCTGCAGTAGTTGGCGCAGGGTCTGGCTGAGGCCATGCCGCGGCAGTGGGGACAATAAGTCATCCTCATCATGGAGCGTGTGCACTCCTGGCTCAGCTGCACCTGGGTTAGGACAGGACAAAAATATACATACACCACCTGCGTGAAAAATGAAAGCAGCGGTTGATCAAACCCTACTTTGTTGCACTTTCACAGTCCTTTTGCTGTGCAGGAGAGGTCCTTTGATGTTATACAAAACAGTTTAGATTTAATTGGATGTAAAACTAGATGATAAAATGTAAATGCATTTAGTCAGACAATGACAGCAGCAGAACTGTGGGAGGTCACCTCCCATTGTGACCTTTTTTTAGTTCACATCAGACTCTCATTCAGCAGTTTCCTTGGAAACCACTTTGGGAGAATTCGCTTTTTGTTTCACATGAGATGAAAAGGCCCTGACATTCATACAAGTATTCTCAGTCCCTCACTCTAACCTCCCTTCGTCTCCATCGCTCCCTCTATCGTACGACCCCCCCCCCCCACCCAGGAAACGGCCTTCGTGCATGAAAAGTGAAAGTGGGTTAATACCAGTAAGCTCTGGTCACAAGAGACTACAGCTATGCATACAAAACCTCAGGAAGCGGGTGTGTTTCAGAAAGAGAGAGAGAGAGAGGGAGCACAGCTATGCATACAAAGCTCCTCTAAGCTGACATCTGGGCCAGTCCGATGCTTTTCCTGGAAACTCCTCTTCCAAAAGTCACAGGAAAACCAGCTTTTAACCAATAGACAGTGGAAATAGGGCAACAATAGGGATCTGGTGGGAAAACAAGCTGTGTTTAGTTGAATCTGGATCTTTTTCAGGCTACAAGTGTATTCTCAACGAGCGTGTCCCCTGATACGTGTCATGAGCATTAACAGAGCTGGTCTCTGTAGCCTGGGTCCTGTATGGTCATGAGTTCAGAAAATATAGAACATACATATTCTATCAGCAGAGAGTTATGATTTATCGTTGGCTTGTTCTTGCCTGGATTCAGTGGCTACTCATGGTTATTCAGTATTAACCCAGTTTCCCCTCAAGGAACATTAAAATGATATCTAATCACATCTGATCCACAACAAGGCAAACAGTAAAAAAAAAATCCTGTATTAAATCTTAAACCACTTTAAAAAATACATAATGGGCCTAAATTAGTAAATGGAGCTCAGTTGGACTGGGTAATTGTTGCCAGTTGCACCAGGAGGACGGTAGAAAGTGAAATAAGAAGTAATAACCACATTTCCAGGCTTAATCTCAAGTCATATGAGTCAGATCATCACTCCTGCCCTCGTCTCCTCCCTTCTGCTCATGCTTACCCCACCGCTCATTAACCAGGGATGAGTCAGACAAATGCTTTTTTGGTGAGAGAGAGGAGCAGGGGAAGGGAGCGTGCAGAGATGACGGAGGAGAATTAAAGCTACAGTAGATGTTTAAAGCGCTAAGAGCTTTAAAAACTGGGTGATGTTAATGGAATTAAGGAGGGCGTCTGTGATCTACTATCTGTTACGTCATCTATGCAGAGCTAATGCTGGGAATCCCAAGCAGGCGTGAAACCGTGTAACTGTTCCGCGGTGCTAATTGCAGGTCGATGTTGACAACTGCAGACGCTGTGAAGGAGGGGCAGCCAAATTAAAACCAGGAGCAAGATTCGAGACCTTGGCGCGTAGCAGCGGATTATTCTCATTGCGGTTCTGATGATTTGTTTTTGAAAAACCAAAGGAGACAAAGAATGTCAGAAAAGTACAGAAAAGCCAAATTGTACTTGGCAGCTGTTTTGTCAGTTTTCCTTAAATTAAACTATTTCTGTGATTGTGACACATGACAAAACATTTAATGCAAAACTTTGCAAAATCTACATACACTATAGAAATGTTTCCTGTGCACCTTCCCACACGATAATCGTTTCTATAGCGGCCTATCAATAGACAATAAAAGACTTACAGCAGATTCAAAACATTCTTAACTGACTTTTCCCTGCCCTCAGGTGTCCTTGCTTCTCTCTCCATACCTGTCAGTACTTTCTAAATTGCCGATGGCAGTGGAGCGCGATATTTTTCTTTATCTCCGCTTGTCTTTGCTCTGTAATTAGTAAAGATATACGAGCGACCTCTCCCCCTTGCGTCGTAGAGCGAGCCGACTCCTTTCCTGCACAGTGAGCCATGTGGCGCGTGGCCTACTTCCTGCACTCCTTCCCCAGGGAATAAAACAGTCTGGAAAAAGTTAAGGACACAGCAACTGGTACAGCCCAGAGCGAGGCAGGAGGGAGGAAATGATGCGATACCAGAAAGAGCCTTTCTGTTTTACAAAACACCTCTCAAATTATTCAGTCTTTCCGTCTCTCTCGCTCTCTGTCTGCTCTGCTCTATTCCCAGCCTCATTTCGGGATACTTTCGTCACCTTTCACTGCAGCTCCTTTCGTGGCTAATCAAAATAATGCACAGGAGCGATTCATGTCATGTTTCTTGGAAGCAAACGCAGACTTCTTTGCGCACACGTTCACTGACATCGTTTCATTTCATTTTCCCCTGCTTCACACTCAAACGGCGTATTAGCTTGCCGAGCGGCGTGGGTTAAATATCTTCAGTCACTGGGCCCTTTAAGCGCCGATACGTAGCTATAAATAGGAGCGGTTGTCTCATTAGGGCCCAATCAATTGAAGATAGAATTACAGTGGAAAGAAGGGACGAGCTAGGATCCTAGATTTGTACCAAGTTGTTCATGCTGAAAAGAGTCGGAGCACGGCACAGCTCTGGGATATATAAACACTGCGGAGCACAATTTATTGGCAGAGAAAGGAGAAAAAAGGGACAGAGAAAAGTAACAGAGATGAGAGAGGACGCTGTCTTTTCATTATATGGCTTTTCTCATTGTTTTACTGCAAGTACAGCACAGAGTTAAACAGCTGGTCGAAGTCTGCACTCCTCCGAGTCAACGACTAATGGAACAAGCTTGGGCTTGAAAGGAATATTATCTTATTATTATTATTATATCTATTACCTTCCTTACCTTCTTGGTCTTCCTGATTGAAACATCTCCTGGTGTGAGAGGTGGCTGTTTTTATTGAGGTGTGGGAGAGGAGCTCAGAGGACCAGGCTGTTTGACTCTGATGCAGTTCAGTAAGTGCCACCCTCCACGCTAACCTAAGCGCATACATCATGGAGGGAGACGGATAGATTCTTTGACATGCATTTAAATGCGTGGCCTTGCAGCCACGCGCTGTAGCTGCACCATAATCTGTTTTGTCACGCAACGGTTTTCCTCCCTCTTGCTCTTGGTCTGACCTTTCTCATATTTCTTCAAGGAAAGAATTGTAATATTCATCTCTGAAGTAGGATCTGTTCCCTCAGAGAATACGCACATTTCTCACAGGGCCATTTGCTCTCAACACTTTTGTTGCCCGGTGCCTGACGGGTGATATTTTTCACCAGTACATCAATACCGGCCAGCTCGCGTCCAGGAGCTGAAATGATTCCTCAGTCTCGCTCTGATCCCAACCTTACTCTTGTCTCACACGCACAGGAGACCATTTCTCTCGGGAGATATTAACCCTCCCTGCGGCCTAGAGAAACATTTTTCAACGTGGAGTTGACGTTAACTGTTGTTGCAGGGGCTGATTGTCTGAGCCGCAGGCCGTACTTTATGGCACATCTCCTTTCCACGATCATTGATCCGCCGTGTGTGTGCGTGGACTGGTAAAAACAGGCCTGCGTGACTGTTTATGGGTGTTCATGTGTTCACACTGAGCAGCAGCGCTCACCAAAGGAAGATGAATACTCAGAGCTTGTACCTGGGACACCTTGCGCACCACCTCCCCACTGACCACCAGTCCCTGAACAAAGGAACGCGCCGCCACAAACGTGTGCGTCACCATCATGTTCGTTACACGGGGTATGTCTCTGAAGGGCAGTAGCGTCTCTATCTGTTTAGAAACACACTCGAGGTAGTCTTCACCTGCAACCAGGAAACACACTCATTAAAGGATTTGGATAAGTAGAGAGCCTGAAGGCATTAAGCGTAACGTTTGGTCAGCGTACCTATGAAGTGTTCTCTGTGCGCCTGGTAGAAGAGTTTCTCCAGCAGCTTGGCCCAGAATTCATTGAGGACCTCCTCCAGGTTGACGTTGGAGCCGCGGTAGTAGAGCCTCAAATCTGTGTACAGGTCAGTGAAGACCTGGGAATTCTGGGAGTATACTGGCCCCAGAGTTGAAGTGAACGTCTCATGCAGACTAACGGCAGAGCGGTTCAGCAACTCCATGAAGTAACCTGGAAATCAACACATTAAGAAGAGAAATGTCTTAACATAGATGCGCATCCGTTCTTTGATGGCGTTGTTTTCCTTTGTCTCCTTTCTCACTCAGCGTAAGTCAAGTTTGCGCTGCTTATGAAAAAACATAATGGAGGAGAAGCATTTGTGTCATTAACACCAGACATTTCAGACATAGTTCTACTCTTTCTCTTGACCTTCTTACTCTTCCATGCCGTCAGTGGACCTAACGCTCGGCTATGAGACAGTGTTCCTCACTGGGATGTCAAAGGATTGACAGCGCTTCAGGGTGTGGTGTGTACAGCTCCAGGTGAGGATTTACAGTTATAGCGAGCAGGCAGAGGCAGGCCCCCAAGCAGACAGACGAGTAAACAGAGACAGACGGATACTGTACGCAGGCTGTCAGGAAAAAAAACACACAAGCTTCATTTGAGATTCATTGTGTTATTGAATTCTCACACTGTTGTCTTACTGTATGTTGCATTTGGCTATAGATGTGTAACAAGTGATGCCCAGCGTAGATGTAGACGAATTTATTCACATAAAGTTTTTAATGCCCGGCTCTTTTTTCGTGGCCGGAGGCTAAAACCTCATTACATCCATTTTGTGTGTAAACGGCGTATAAACGAGCCTCCTGTTGCTCGAAGGCAGCGGAAGCTCCAGCACAACAGCAGTGCGTCCAACGGTCCATTCAAGCCGACATCCAACGTTGCTCTGCACACGGTGGCTCACGCGCAGCACGTGTGTACAGCGTGTACGTATTTATTCGTCCTGGCTATAATGGAAAGCGGCAAAGTGCAGCAGTGTTTACTTTGCAGGTGTCTTATCTCTTCCCGCCACCACCTCAGGCTAGGGAGAGATGAGAAAAGGGAGGGTGAGGCCTCCGCAGGGGACGGCCCACCTGGCGGCAGCTACCCCCCCAACCAAGCCGCAATAATGCGCAGCACAGTCAAACTAAATAGTAATAAGTATTTGTGGGACTGCTAGACAGAAAACAGTTCAAGTAAACAGCAGAAAAACGCCCACATGCACCAGGCCTGAAGACAGTCAGCACTTTGAGTTACATAACATGTTAATATGCTAAGCTCTCCCTGACCCATCTGCGTGGCATTATCTAAGCACTGGGCTTGTTGGATACCGTCTCTGTGTTCTGCCCTCCCACTCATTAATAAACACCAGCCGGCCCGCTTCACCGCTGCCGCTCCGCTCTCGTTAAAGCAGCCGACTTCAAAAGATGCAGAGACGTGCTCCTTCCCGCTGTCCCTACATTTCTCGGTCATTGTTGTTTGAACGGTTTGTTACTCCAGGCGTCCTGACAGCATCAAGGTATTTTTCCCTTTGCTCGCGTTGTGAGCGGTTTGCATTTTGACGCCGCGCTCAGCTGGGTTCATGCCCAGAATAATGTCAGTGACCATTATTTCAAACATAGCTCTGTGGATAAATATGTGCCTCTAAAGCCTTAAAAATGCAACGCAGCCCAATTTCTTTGCACCTCAACTCTAAAGGCTTCTTCTTGTGTGATAAAGGCAAATAGAATTTTCCATCTCTCTAGTCTAAATGTAGCGTTTCGCAACGTTAGAATCATGGTGAAGGACTAGACAGAAAAAAAAAAACCCAAGCAGAAAAGGTTGATGCAAATGTTTTGAAGAAGACACAGTAAACATTTCCTTCGAGTAAGCCCCTCATTACAGCAACAAACCTCAGCAGTGAGTAAATGGCAGCTTAATGAATGTTGTGCAGCCTGTGTCGCCGTGTGTGACGCAAATCATCTCTTAGATTATAACGCTGGGCGAGATAAACGCTCGTGACACGCAGCAGCCGTACCTTCTGCGTTTGCTCAGCAGCGAGACTTCCTGTCTGGATGACACATGGTTCCCCAGGTCCCTGACCTCCTGTCGCTCAAACTGTCCACAAACTATCTGACACCGGCCCAGAGCTGTCTCCCAGTACCAGGAAAGCTGCATTTATGTATGGCACTCGCACACAGACGCGCACAACACGTGCGAAACACACAAAATCCAGACTCCCCGGAGTCAGCATGAAGAGCCCACACGCATGTACAGAGAGAATGCAACTTCAAAGTGACAGCGCAAACACACACACACACACACATCACCGACAACAATACACAGTAACACACACTGTGCAGAGTACACAGTGGCAGGCAGGCGGACAGACAGACAGACGAGGAGCTGCTGTGACAGGTGCAGCTTTGCTCTTAATCCCCATTAGAATTCATTCCTGCTGTGAACTGTCAGCCGCACTGTAAAAATGCCTCCAGTGTGGCTAAGTGAAACGCGGTGCAGCAGAAATATTCCCATTCAGTCGTTTTGTGAGTTAAAAGACTGATCCACACTGGCGCGCTAATGCAGCCGGGGCGGGGTTCATGTGTAAAGGGTCCAGCGTAAACGATGCCACGCTGTCCACCTCTCCCCTGCCCTTCAGCTCAGGTGAGTAATGATCATCATTAGTTTGACACAAAGACCCTGTGCACGTGCGTGGACGTGACCTTTCAACAAGCTGATCCCGGACTCGCTCGTGCTTCCTCTTTCCCCGTCTCTCTCTCAATCCTATATCATCCCTTAAAGCCGAACCCGCGCCTCTCATCTGATCTCTGACGAGAGAGGCCGCCTGATCGCTCATACGTGGAGCTGAAGTGAGCGGCTCCGCGTAAAACGGCTCAGTGTTTAGAATTTATAAACAGTGGATGCGAACAATACAGAGTACGTACAAGAAATGAGACAGGATAACCAACATCAGTGAGATTAGGAACGTCCTTCGCTAATTATGAATTATTGAATGAAAGCAACCTCAGATTAAAAGCAAGCAAGCGAGCGACTGAGTCATTTATTGCACAATAGTGAACACAGTCATTTTGACCATGTGCTGGATGTTACTTTAAAATTCTACCACAGAGCAACCAGTCTGCCTCCACTCTGCTAATAATTAAGAGCTAACTTTTCTTTAATGTGACAGTAGATTAGGGAAATCTCTCTGAGCCTACCTCCATCACATCCTGCCTTTCATTAGCTTTTTGCTTTCTTCTCTCCGACTCTTCTCTCTCACACACACACTTAGAACAAGCTCAGTCAAGTGTGTGTGTCTTAATGACTTTCTTCCCGTGGTGAGAGGGGAGTTAATGATTTCATTTGTAATCACTCTGAGCTTCACATCCAGGCCACCTTGACTTGCTGGAGGTTTATTTTAACTTTATTCCTACATCTTTTATCCCACAGCTTCTTAACCTGATTAAACACACACACACACACTGAAGCACCCACATAAGCCCTCATACATCGTCTAATTATTCTCAACTCTTTTGCTTTCTTCTACACCCTCTTATGGCTTTTATCAGTTAATATTATGCTTTAAGCCAGATAAGTAGCCTCTTTCTGATCAGTCTTTCTCCTCCTCCCTTGTTTCCTGTCATCTTGTAATATTGACAAGCGATTCATTGTAATACAGATATGCCATTCCTCAAGCTGCCCGTCAGCTTGGGCTGATCCCACGTTACTTTCTGACACAGCGGCATTAACAACCTGAGACTCAAGCTACTCATTGCAGGCTAAGCCACAATCAGTCTTCTCATACAGTAACTTAGCAGGTCTGGTTGGAGCTGAACAAACTGATGTTACAATAGCCAGTGATTGAAATGTTTGTTCTCATGTGTGCAGGAAATTAACAGGTTCCCATAAAGGCTAAAACACTCACTCACATAGAGGGAAGAGTCCCAAATACCAAACTCAATAATAAGCACTAAGGTTTGGCAGAGCATCACAGGCTGACAAAGGGAGGACTGGATACAAAAGGAAAATCAGTGAAAGAATGGAAGGAGTGGAAGAGGAAAACAGCTGAAAGCTGTAACTCTATATCTCTTACATATTTGGCAGCCTTAATTCTATTTGTCCATTTGACAAGTGCTGATAATCATATTAGTTAGATGGCTCTTTGGCAGCGAGGAGAGAGGCAGCGAGGAAACGATGAGGCGTGTGCCAGGAGAGGAGGAGAATTAGCTGGTGGAGGAGCATTAGGAGACAAAACCAGAACGCACTCGGAGACGATGTGCTGCTACCTCCGTGTGCTAAATGTAATAAAACAACATGCACCAGATCTACACTACGCTACAGCATCTGGATGAGAAAGCTGCCATGGTTAATGATTCAAAACAGTTCATTTTCAAATCCTGTCTGGCAATATGAGGAATGTGAGACATGTGACTCACTGATAGAACCAAGTATATTTAAATTATAGTAAATAATGAGTAAAAACAGATGCTGTCATCTCATGGCGACGGCAGCATTTGGGCGTTAAACCCACTGTACGGTGTAAAACAACACGCAAACAGGCTTCAGAGAGTCTTCTGTTCAACTAGCACCATGTTGCTCCACACGGATACCCAGAATCCTCAGCTTTTCCTTTCGTTACTTCCTCACCTGTGCAAGGACAATGAAAGAACCACAGGCGCGAACACACATTGCAGCTCTGGGTGTACTCAACGCACAAATGATGATCTGGGAGCCATTAGACTGTTTATGTGTCTGCCTGACTCTCCATCAATAACAACACTTATCACACACATACTGTGCCCCAGGAGCACTGAAAGCCCCTTAGCCAGCGTTTAGATGCTATTAAAAGGTCCCTTATATTAAACAAGCCAGCACATCACATAATGCATGCCATTTATCAGCAGGCTCTCTGTAGAAGTCTTCATTCCTCCTTCTCTCTGTCGCTGTGCTCTGGCTGGCATTATGCAACCATTTATCTGTGCCCGGTTCTTTTTTTCTTCTATCCATCTGGTTCTCTTTTTTCTCCGCTTGTTTTTGCCAAACGCCATTTCCTACCCTCGCTATCGTTTAGGTCTCTTTTTCCACTGGACTGTATCTCACCTTACTTCCAGCCCTGCTTTCTGTTTTTCGCCACCCTTGCTCGTTTTTCGTTTTATCATTCCAAGGCGCCGTCGCTCCTAATGAGTAATGTGTTTGGCATAATTAGGCCAGTGTATTCCAAGCCCCCCCCCCACCCCCCACCCCCCCCACACACCTCGGTGCGATTTGCATGCAGATAAAATGAGCCAATCCACCTTCACAATGGGAGCAGATGTCCTTGTCTCTCATGACATCATCAGAGGTGACCCTGAAAGCAGGAAATTAAAGGTGTGCAGCAGAAGGTGGGTGAGATTTAAATCTTTTAACCTCTTTTACTAATTGGGGAGTAGAGTACAGTACAGTTAACACTGACTAAACACTGAAAAGGAAAAGTAGCTTAAATACAAGTTTTGGTTAAAAAAAAACTTGTTGCCAGCTAATATTAATAACTTAACTAAAAACTGACACCTCGCTGTTCAGGTCAACAAGTTTTTTTGGCATCAGAATAACAAATGACTCTGTAGCAGACTGCTGCTTGCTCTCAGCTGTCTTCGAGTCCAAATGTAGCGCTTCCTGCATCTGATATAATTCATCAGGGTGTGCTTGATTTCATTCTCGTGAACTGCTCCCCACTGGAGTGTCCGCATGACGTCACTCAACGAGCCAGCTGGGTGACGCTCGGAGCTCTACATGAATAAATGAAGCAAGTCTCTCCTGGTCATCTACAAGTGAGGCTTCAGATCATTATAAGTTCTGAATAGATTTATTTATTAATGTAACCCACGAGCAACAGCCTGGTACAATGAAAAGTATGTCTAAGAACATGGTGAGATGCAAATAAACACACACACACTCTCACACGGTGCAGATGCCACCAACAATGAACCAAAGGCCACCTGCCAGGTTCAAGGACCGTCTGTGTAACACACCTGGCAACCAGCTAATACACAGTTCCCCCTGATGCCACCACTCTCTGCGTCCTCTCTGACCTTTTCCCTCTCGCTTTCACACCCAAGCTCATCTGTCTTTCTCTGTTTACGTCTCTCGCACCCTTCATTTCCCACCGCTCTCCATTTGCTGCGTTTATCTCTCGCCCTCATCAAGCTCTGCACTTTCTGTCCCAGTCCCGTTTTTGCTGTGTGCTCCCATTCACCCCAGTTCCTTTGTTTGACATTTTCCACCTCAGCGTTTTTAGTTTGCTTCCCACCTCAGCGTGAATGACAGTACAAACCACTTACACATACATCGTATACAAAGTCGGTTTCAGTCACTCACACGCTGACTCTAAATTACAAACCTAAAAACACCTACAGTGGATGTAAACACACATCTGCATGCTGGCATGTACACAGTGGAGACACTCTCGGGCTGTGGGCCAGCTGTGTGTGAGCATACCCGTCCTCTAATCTGCGGCTTGTTTGGGGCTTCTTCCCAGGTCTGTGGACCTAAAAAGGCCTGGCCTGCCTGGGCTGGAACAGTAACACCCTACACTTAGCACACACCCTGCTAAACGCAGCCAGATGTGCACGGACTGGCAGCATGGTTCAACGTCACTACGGACTGCTGCAGCCATATGAATGAGGAACTGGTCTGGACACAGTGGTTTCTGTTCCTCACCTATTTAACCATAAATATCAACCAAACTTCAGAAATAATCCTAATATATTAGTGTTACAGCCATGTTGCTATGTGTGCAGCCTGAAACCTAAGTAAGTCATCTTCCTTAAACTAGCCAACAGCTAAAGCAATACATAAATAAATAAAAATGTCTTGATGCTGCCAAACTGTGATCATATGGCAGCAAATGTTACATATTATGGTCCAATTAACCCCAGTCTATCACTCAGTGCTCGTCTTCTGGGGACACAGCGAACAACAGATGGTTTTTAGACCTCAAGGTCCCAACACACATCAACACTCTCCTCTCCTCCCGCTGTCTGCTCTTCATCCCATCTGATGCTCATAGGGTTGAGATGAGGAGACATGGAAACGGAGCCTGAGATGAGAGGCGAGCATATAGAGATATGCCAATATGTTAACAGATTCAAAATATCAGTGTAAGTACAATCTCAAACCAACAACAACTACTAGGTATTTGCTGAAGATATGTCTGGCAAAAACAAGCTCCCAATGACTTTATAGTAAGGCAACGCAAGTTTCCATGTTCATGACGCGCTGTGTGTGTGTCTACGAGTTTCTGGACGCACATCGTGACAGTGTTTAGACGTCAGAGCTGAGTGCTGCTTGAACGTGTGCGATCGTGGCCCGTGTTGTTTACTGGCTCCGCTTTGCTAAATGAGGTGTCTTCCTGAAGAATGGGAAAGTTCAACAACTGCGGGACGACATAAACTATCTCAGACAGAATTTGTATGTCTTGGACAGGTTTGTGTGCGTGTTTAACCAGGCTGATTCTATCCGTTTGGCATGATAACAGCGGCACCCTGAGAGAAAAGGAGGGTCCACGAGAGGGAAGGACGAAGAGCGATAGCAGAAAAGTAAACACGTCACTCAGCCACTAATCACGGTGATGGGGAAAGGTCAGGCTAACTAGCCGAGCTCAGAGCCCCAGTTGACAGATTCATTGTCACCAAAGAGCCAAGAGGAACAAGTAGAGCACAGAGACAAGCTTCTATTAAGTGGAGCAGGTCATTAGACACAAATAATTGCCTCAGTTCAGCACTGTTCCACGATGGAAAATCTCACTTTCTCTCCTCCTTCTTCTCCTGTCTCTGATTCTCCACTAAATATTATCCTGAGAATTTCATTCGGTAACTATTGTTTAGCCAAACTCTTGGCCTCACAGTTTAACTAAAGGTCTTGATCCACATTACTCACAGTCACACCGTGTTCTCTCGTCGAAGCATCTCAAGTAAAAGTGCTGGTACATGCCTAAAAATAATTTAATACAGGTGCAAGTATCGCTGCAAGTACAGAGAGTACAGCACTAATTAAATAGTGCATTCTAATACATGCGCTAGCATAGTCTAGACGAAGGTGAAAATCAGGATGGATGATGAATTATTATTGTTCCAGTAATTGAATAAAATACAATGAATCCCAAATATGTGCATTAACCGGCAGGTGAAAAAGGTGGCGCTGATTTGAACCGCTTTGAGTGCTGACAGCTGGTTAATCCGTAATGATGCATTATAATCTACTGTACTGTTCAAAGTTTAATGAAAATCGATATTAGCAAATAAATAGAACTACTCAAAGGTCTACCTAAGTACTTATTTACTGTCTGATTACTAGCCGTCCACCAATCGAATACCCAGGTATTATATTTGACTTAACATTCAAACAGTGAGTAACACAGTAAAAGAAAAAAAAAAGTTGGCATTCTGACAACAGCGAGGCAAGATCCCAGCCCTCCTCAGCATCATGACATGAGCAGATCAATAAGCTGCATCAGTCTGCAGTCTACGTGATAAAAGGGCTTAACTGATCTCTTGCACTCATTGTCAGTCTGTGTGTGTGTGCGTCTGCGTTTCTTGCAGGTGAAAAGATAGATGCAAGAACAATAAATCCAATCACGGACAATACGCAAACTCACCATCAAAGGCCTTGTACTGTTTAGTGAGCGAGGTCTGCACGGATCGTCCAGCGTCTTTGAGAAGTCCCTCCGTCTCCCTGCGGCTCAGCACGGCCAGGTTGTCCTCCATGTTGCTGGTACAGCAGGTGTAACCCTGGGGACAGATGCGCAGGTGTTCCCCTAGCAGGAGGACAGGTGTGGATGGAGGAGAAAGCGTGGAGGAGAAAAGGAGAACAAATGGGGAAGGAGGAGATTTAGAGCGGGTGACACAAATTCTGTTGGTACTCAACCAAAGTGAGATTAATGGTCTTTCTGTACGAAACGCTCGGCAGCGAACATGGACATGACAGGCTGAATTAGCCGCGGCGACTGTTTTCACAGCGTTAAAGTCGGCTTGTTAGCCGACGAGGCAGGGCTGGATGTGTTCGCCCGCCTGATTACCTGGCAAGACGCTGAGAACTCTGTGGCAACGGGAGCACGGCATCAGCTCTCATCCAACTTTAATGAGCACTCCTGACTCGCATGTCTGTGCATGCTTTTGAAAACGTGCATAGATACACAAATTCAGAAAACCAAGGGAGTCAAAGGCTTTGCGTGTCCGCGTGTACACAAAAGGCCCACAATCGTATGGGAGATGTGAAAGTTGGGTCTGTTGGCATTGCCTGTGTTATTAAAGGCCCGATCGCAGATAGTATTTACATTTAAAACAAGTTTTCTGCTTCTCTGCACAGACAAGATTCAACGGATAGTTTCTACCATGTTGAATATTTCAATGAATGTCCGCACACGTCGGTGAACAGAGGCTTATACAGTACAAATGCAGCAGACGCACGCAGGCACGGAGCTAATGATTAAATGTCCCTCAGGTTGGCATTAGCATACACCTACCGCCGCTGCAGCGGGGGTCAAGTCTACGGGTGCAGCGCAGTCGTCAATAAAATCGATCCTGCCGGGGAATTCCTTGTGCACTGTCTCAACAATTACCAGGAATTTCAACTTCATTTACTGTAGTCTGCTGTATACCTGGAGTTAATTACAGTGTCTGGGATCTCAGCAGTATGCAAACGTGAATGGGTGCGAAAAGAATCCACACACGCCAACAAGCTTCTGCTACTTAAACGCCTCATCCAGGCCAAGTCTTAAGTGGAGCAATTAAAGGCAATTTTACTCTTCGAACACCCGAGTAGAAAACGCGCTCAGGTCAGAGAAGAAGGTGACATTGTATGGCACCTCTCAGCACACACACACACACACAGAGTTCAGGACTGGAGAAGGCCACATACTGTGTGGAGGATTGTCATGTTTGTGTGCATCAGTGAGAGGAGAAGGTGAGGTAGTGAAGAAGGAGGAAGAACAGTGTGGAGGGGTGAGAGAGAAGATTGATGGAGGGACAGTATACAGTGCCATCAGGGGTCAGCTACAATCTGTCAGCTCCTGAGACAGCCATTTAAATGCCTCCACCAGTCTGCGTGTGTAATATGCTCTGTGGCCATTTCTTCCAGCGCAATCTGCTCTGTGCCTGTCATCTGAAGGACATCTGTGTAAAAAACAAACACACACCTACACACACACTCACACACCCGTGGATGGTGGGAGGAGATTTCCAGATGCAGCCAGACGTCTTAATATATGAAACACGGCGCGACAGCGGCTGAAAGGAAACACACACAGAAGCGCGCACACGGTCGCTGTGGTGGCAGGAAGGGGTCACCTGTAACAGAGTCGGCTACGCTTGTGGCGAGCTGACGTTTCAAACGGAGCAGCGTCTTCCATTTGACTTGGTAACACGGGACTCGGTATCTGGCTTCACGCAGCCACGTATGTCTGCATTCGACATGTTCTCTCATTAACCGATCGCCCGTCTGTCTCTGTTGTTGGCTTGTTGCTGCAGTGTGAAAAAACAAAACAAACCTCAGGTCCCACAAGAGAGAGATTGTTTAGGATGATTGCACAGTTGTCGTACTGCGAAGAAAACAAAACCGCATATGAATAAGATGAGTTTATAATTAAATGAAATATTCAAATTTATTTAAATTCACTGAGTGGATGTTTGTTTATTTAATCAACCACCTCCTGCGAAGCCAATCAGCACGGAGGTAGCAAGCCAATCATCTGACCTTTCCTGAAATTATACCCACGTATTAACTGCCAGACCACCCAAATATTACAGTAAACTATGTGTGAGGCATTATTAGGGAACTTGTCGCCTTCTCGCTCACACATTTCTTCCGTTTCTTTTGACAAACATGTCTGTAAACTGGGGAGCGATAGCCCAACCATTAGCTTATCACCGTCCACCAGGGAGGAAGCCTCTTATTAAAGCGCAATCTGCAGAAGGCACAATAGGGTCATGCACACAAGCGGAGAGACCGACAGTCAGAGGCTTTAAGGGATGGTGGGAAACACGGAGCGAGGAGAGGCCAACAGGAAATTAACAATGACTCAAAGCCAAAATGTCTCTGTCATTTGTCTGGGAGCCTGTGAACAAAGCAGAAGAAGTCAAAGTCCTAATTCTTCCCAGTGAGGTCAGCATCACTGCGCCACCACATAGCCTCGGTTCTCTCTGCGCCGCTATCGCCAACAAGTAAAGAGGAAAAAAAAACGTCCCACAACGTCATGTCTGTGTCAACGTTCTGTGTTCGTTCCTTCACTTTGAACCGTGTTAACCTCAGTGTTATGCTGACTCTGAGCTGCTTTGTTCTATTTTGACTATTTAGTGTGTTCATGGAAGATTTGGAGCATGAACCCAGCTTCACACGGTTTCTTCGCTATTCGAGTTACTGCGGATAATTGTCCCCTGAGCTCTGCTGAATCTTCATGGCTTTACGCACAGGGTACTGTATATTGAAACAGATACCATGACAGTACTGCTGCCACTAGAAGTCGAATACAGTGGAGGCAGCTCAGGTTGACCTCTGACCTTCTATCTGCTGTCCAGTCCCTGTTATCCTGCATAAAGTGGATTGCTCCAGAATAAACTTAGTCAGTTCTAATACCACTTGTTTTATTTGTTTTTTATAGGGCACATAAATAGAATTCTTATTACACCCAGTTGCTTTAAATTCCATTCTACAAACGCGATTTGTTTAAAAAGCAGAATCTAAGACATGTTAATTAAGTACAAGGAAACCTTTTCTGCTTTCACTGTTTTCTGTAAAGTTGGAACCCTCCCCTGTTCACCATGGCGTTCTCTTAATTACACTTTGTACTGTTTAAATGCGAGAAGCTTGACTCAACCCAACCTTAAAAAGTCCTGCTTTGTCTTTGGCTGAAACCGAAACACACGCTACTCTATATAAAATCCATCCAATTCAAGTCTTCTGAATACGTTTGACAACACGACATGTCAGCAGCCTTAAAGCTGATTGATCCTAGGAGCCAGTGCATAACTGACATTTGTCGTTGTGTGTGTGTGTGTGTGTGGGTCAGTTCACACATGCTGTGGGATCCGAGCGATTAACGCTTTAATCCGGCCACTGGTGTGTGCGTCCACAGCTACAGGAGGCGGATTAATGCCAGAGCCAAGGAAAACACCCAGCTGACACCAGCGATGACACACTTGAACAGTGGATTAGGGTTAAACAGATGAAAAACAACAGGGCTACTTGGCAGCAGACTGACATGTCTGATCCACTAACTGTACACACTGTTCACTTTCACATACCAACCAGACAACTAGCCCACAGACAGGACTGCCCTGCCCATCTCACTCACCGGTTTGGTGTCTACTGTTTGGTCACGTCGTCCTCACAGCACTTATTATAAAGTCTGACTATTATAACACCTGATTCTATTAGATTCATTTTACTTGGCAGAGAAAAGTTTGAGCAGCTTCTCATTTTAACTACAGGAGACGGGAAAGGCTAGAAGTGTAATCAGATGATTTGGTCTGATTATAGAGTTAAATGGCTCTGAATGGCACTGGGATGGGAAGAAACAATAGATTTAATAGGTCTAATAAGTCGTGTTCAATTTAAACAAGTCCATCGTCAGGCAGAAAGCAAGATAAAATCATTATGAATCTCAACTCCCATAGCAACAGATGTGAACCAGATGCCGAAACATCGGACTGGAGACCAGAGATAGTGTCATTGTTTACAGATGAAAATGAATTAGAGATGGCGACTTCTAATGTCACAGAAGACACGGGAAGAATGTGAGAGGGTGAGCAAGACATAACTTTGGTCCGAATTTGAAGGCCTACAGTAAAGTGGAAGGAAATGGATTACATGGAGCTCAACAGTCCATGTCTGCAGCGCAGGGTGTTGAAGTCCTCTAATGGGAGCCGTGATTAATAAGAAACATGATGAGTTACAACAGGTTCTGTAATTAAGTTGCTGCAGCTCTGAGAAACATGCTCGACTGCACACTGTGATAAGACGGGAACAGAGTGACATGCACACACACATGCACACTGGCTCTTTGTCCCGTTTTTTATTCTGGGGTCGACTCTCTCCGTTGCTCACTCCAATCCACAAACGCCACTGTCTACGCGAAGGGCGGGCGCCAGCTGCTTTAAACAGCGGTAGCATCCCGCCCCATTCGCTTAGCAGGTACAATCGCAGCACTGTGAAGCAGGGCGACGGCGGAGCTGCACGCTCTCAGCCACACCGCCAATGTGCCAAACCGTGGCCTGTCTTACGCTTAACTCCCTGCATTCCCACAGTTCTTTCACTTTCTGTGTTGACTAAGATTAAATCAAACCTGGAACACAAAAGACGCTAATTTGCTCAGACCTAACAAGAATAACATCTTCAACAATGTCGGAAAACCACACGCACCCCTGGTTACGCCCGTGAACCCACCCTACTGCCAGGTACAGACGTGCTTTAACTTGACTTCACGTGTTGACTTACAGCACTTACCGAGTGCACGGAGTCAGGAAGTGGAAAAAGTTATTCCAAGGGCATTTATCCTGTTGACGTGTATCTCAAGCATATCGTCAACATGCTGCGTCATAGGTCATCTCAAAATAAACACAGTCCTGTTTCTATGCTTGGCATATGGTGATGCAGACCACGCTGTGTCCCAGCTGATGTTCAGTTCATCTGATGTTTTGTTGGCATCTCAGCCATAACATCAGATACAAACCTACTGTACATGATGAACACAGTGATGCATTATATAATTAAAGACGCAGATCGTTCACCAACAATTGGTAGAGACCAAAAAAGAGCTAAAAAAAAATTCTTGAGTGGCACTAAAAAGTTCAAGCTTAATAGAAAAATGACCAAAAATAAAGGGATGATGAGTGAACTTTTGGATAAATAAGATATTGTTGCATAGAGCATGTCAACATAATATTACAGTTTGTGTTCTAACACTTTGATGTGACAGCTTTATAGTCAAGTGATTAGAAAAGTTATTTAGTCTTGAGAAACCAAATTACCAGAACAACATTTGTTGGAAAAACATTACGGCTTCCTGACACGTGAAATTGCCACTACACCTAATTGCATGCGTAAAAGCAGCTACACAGACAGGCTCAAAAACGAAAGGCAGCACAGCTCAGTGTACGCGGTAATGCATGCGTGTGTGTGAGTGTGAGTGACTTGTGAGTTTCCCTTTGCGGCAGGTTCGTCTCCTGACGGTGAAAGAACAAACAGAGGAGCCAGTTCCCCTCTGCTCTGTGCTGCTCAGAGGTGGAGAGGCTGACAGATAGAAGCTGACCTGCTGTTGTCAGGGCCCGTCAAAGCAACAAGAGCTGGAACACGTTCAGCCAGGACTGAGTCAGAAACATAAGCACAGGGCGGCGGATGATGCAGCTCAGTGAAATGTACGAGTAGAAAGGTGAGCACATGAAAGGGCCGGGGCGGTGGGAAAAGATAAGCAACGGGGATGAGAAGTTTTCACAAAGCAACCAAAGAAGTCTAGTCTAGACTTAAAGAGACTGATCAAAAATAGGTGCCGCTGACCTCATCTGACAATCTGACAGACTATTGACCGAGCAAAGTGTCAGTGATTGTAGAACAACCAGACCGGGCATGGCATTGCCATTCTACTCACAGTTTACAGAACAGCGTCTCATCTCCCACAGAGCACCCAATAAAACCGAGCCAGAGATTTACTGTCAGTGCGGCGATTACTCATTTTAAACGAGATGATAGTGATAGCTAAATAATAACAATTAAACCACTTAGACCTCTCACGTTTACACGCTGTCGGCTGAGATTGATGTTTCCAGCAGCCACGGTTTCTTGGAGTAGAATTAAAGAAAAATGCATTAGATAGATTAGGCGTGACAGAAAGCCAAGAGTTTAGGTGATGGAATTCTTCAATGCAATTCTACTTTTTAATCCGGCTCTTTTCTTTTACTTGCCACATTCAAAAGGCCTTCACAAAAAGTCACCTGTCATGTGCTTGTCAAATGTTCTCAAAGGCAGATAGAAGAGATGCTGGATGTGCGGCGAGCTCTTCACAAAGCCTCAGTAATGAGTGAGATCAGTATTAAATGTGAGGTGGTCTGCTTTGAGCTCAGTGCTTGGAGAAATTACGACACCTCCGTCTTCATCATCGGATCAAAGCAGAGACGATCCTTTCAGTTCTTCCCAGTTCAGCCCCTCCTTCTGGCTGGGAATCTGGCCAGGGAATCTGGGCTTCCAAAGAGCAGATCCATACTTGCCCAAATCCTGGAGCGGCAACACTGACATGCTTTATTCACAGGACTAGAAACCCCACTGTACCTTCAGGGCTTTACCTTATCTGGATAATTTTGTTGTTTTTTTTTGTAATTTGACTGTGCTTAATATAAATTAAACTGCATCACATCATTGCCATTTGTCATGATGTGGCACCGTTGGTTTAATGGGATTTAAACTGTACCACTTGGTTTTCTTTTCAAGCTGAAAGGCTGCCTGTGTGTACACTCACAGCGTTTAAGCATTTTTGTCAAATAAACTGTCTGATCAATCAGCGAAGCACCAAAAGAGGCTCTTTGTTCAGAAAATCGAATGACAGAGCTGGATATTTCAGTGTGTGTGTGTTCCTCTCAACTGACAATCAGGCATATTATAATGATGGCTGCGGGCCTCCATGACTGTTCGCCTAACGATCGCTCGTGAGACTCATAAGCAGTGAGTCATATTAAAAGCCTCATCTAAAGGAGGGCTTGACATGGGAACCAGCGCTCTACAAGGAAAGCCCTGTTTGGGCCATGTTGTATGTGCACGGTGTGCGTGCCAAGCTGTCTATTTGGAAGTCAGGTCAGGACAGGCTAGCACCTCAGGCCTCTGTTAGTCACTGTGAGTCAGTAAAATGACTTGACAACAGACTGACAGACACAGCTAACCGACAGCCGGGCAGAGAGACAGCAACATGGAAGTCACGTGGCAAAGAAAAGGCCTGAGAACAGCACAGGAGACCGTTTCTAGACAGGCAGGTACGCAGACAGCCAACAGAGATGCGAACGCGTGCACAAACCACAGGAAAGCAACAGCAAGATGGAGACGCCAGTGTCAGAACCACTAAACCTGAGCTCTGTGCATCCACTGTTGCCTGCAACCAGACGGTTCTATCCACAAACCACACTGACGCTCCGTGAAAATGCACAGTGGCTCGTTTCAGAAACCAGGCCACCAAATCATTGTTCTACAGTATGTAGGCCACCGTCTCTGATGTCATGCACTTCTCCTGCCTGACGCGCAGCAGCATGGGACTTGACCATTAACACATAATGACTTAAGAACCGCAGCCCTGCCCCCCCCCCTCCTCCCCTCCAGCGGTGTCTGCGCTTGTTAGGAAAAACAAGGCATTTTGGGAAGCTGAGTCATCAGACAGGATGTTAGTGAAGCATCAGAAGTGGTGACATAAAGATCCCTTTACAGCTTAGTTTCAAAAAGTAGATGCACGCAGCAAACACAGCTAAACATCATAAAATATTTACACGGTTGCTTGCTTGGAAACATTACTCTGCATTTGACTGTACACAAGAACCTTGACACGAATGTTGTGCATGTACCACAACTTTTTAAATCATTACGGTCTGTACATACTACGCTGCCAAACAACCATGATTTGAGATATTGGATATAAAAATATGTGTAAAGGAAACAAACCTAGTTTCCAACATGCAACCTAAGTGGTGACCTCTGACCTCAATCAGTTCTAAATTTGTATTTACAGTATAAGTAGATACTGTATATGAAGGTATGTAGAAGCTATGCTGAGCAAATTGCTTCCCACAAGATAATCTATTATTTATGCATTTATGGGATGAATTATACAGTAAATAATATGGACAGACATGTGATGGACACTTGTTGCTTGATGTATGACTGCTGGAAATGCTGGAATCACAAGTGCTTTTCTAGTGGTGTAATAATTTTGGACTGGAACCAGCATAAAGGGCTTTCTGGGAGGAATGTTCATTTGGAGTAGGTCACACTGGGCCACTTGATCTTTGTCAAACTTGGAGATAAAAACAACCCTAGAAGACCTTCCCGCATTCCACGGCTGATGGCCCAAACTCCAAATAATACTGAATTTGTCATGGGTTAGCACTTGTTAGCGTGACAGTGCAAGGCTGACTGGTCACACAATGACCCCTCGAGCACTGGAACAAGCTTAATGATGTAAAAAATCATTAGTTCTCTCACCGCTGACAGGGGCAGCGGATAGATTATGTGCAGTTTGAGAATTTATGTTCCGCGGAGCACAATCCGAGCATTCTTCACAGATAAGTTCAGCAACAACCACAGCGAATTACTCTTCGCCATAGCAGTGAGGGGAACTACATCCAGAAGGGCTCGGAAATGATGAGCAAGTCTGATGCTAAAAGGTCAGAATGCAACACTCAGAAGAGGCGTAGAGGTGCAACATGCTCCAGAAGCACAATGATTTATTTTTAAAGCGGAATATTTACATTGTGCGCTGTGTTGCTGTTCGTAGTCACATCAGAGAGGTATTTGGCCGTAATCTGTGACATAAAAGGCTATTTCCCCTCACACAAAGACACCGAGGCGCTGTGCTGTTAAGCTTTCCACAGACGGCCCTTTAGGCCTCTAGGAATCAGAACTCTGGCGTACTGCCCATGTGGGAGCAGCTTCATTGCAGCACTCTGACAGGTAAATGCACAAGATGTGTAAAGGAATGTTTGTGTCTTTTACTCAGTGCGCCTCTGTCTAATCCCCCTTTCAGCCCCGGCCTGAAAGGGAGCTTTTCATAGGTTCTCCTTTGATAAAAGAAAACCTCAATGCTTGTCAAATGTGCACTCCTGAACTTGGAAGTTGCTGTTTGCCTTCGTCTCCCCCACCTGTCGTTCAATACTGACTTCACTCGCTCGCTCTATCACACACCCCACTTGTTTCTTTCCCTGCCCATGCGCCTGTTGACTTCAAAGTTTTAGACGACTTCCTGTTGTTCGTCACGGTGTCTTTATTTTCTGCCTCTGCATACTTTAAAAACGGATTTTGAGTCTCGGTTTTCCTTAACGCTGCATTTTGTAACTGTCTTTTATTCGTTTTACCAACAGCAGATTCTTCTTGCAGATGTTATTTTTCTGAACCCCTTCTCTTATTTCTATTTTATTTTACCCCTTATTGTGTTGTCTCCTCTCTCCTTATTGTGTTGTTCTCCTCTCCTTCCTGCAGAGTGAAACTGGTTTCAGTAACAGCTATCAAATTAGAAACCATGCAAGCACTGGTGTCAGAATTATTTCATATTGCCAACACATTAAATTACATGTCATTTTTTGTGGTGCTGTCCAAAAGATGCAGACCTTCCCTTTTACCTGAGCTGCTAAAATTCACCACAGTGAGTGGGACAAAACTCTCCTCCCACGCTCCCCCCTCACTGGAAATAGTCATTAGAGGGATCTGGCCTGGGCTTAAAAAGCGAGATGAATATCCGTCCTGAGTGATAGGAGGGCAGAGGAGAAGAAGAAGAAGAAGGGCGAGCGAGTGCCAAGAGGGAGGCCACGGGGAGAGAGATGGGGCAGTAGCTTCAGCTGAAAGGGTAGATGCTGATCCTCCCCCAATGAGGCAGGGAGACAAACAAGACGCGGCGAGTAGAGAAGGAGCACGGACTCACCAGAAAGAGAACAGGTTTGTAAACAAACATGACATTTTCATATCCCTAAAATGAAAAGCAACCATGATGCTAAAATGGATGATGAAACTCTTGGCAGCTGCATTATGCAGGAATTCAAGTGGTCTTGAATTCTTGGTCCAGTTGCATTATTTAATTTTTAACGCAGCTGCAGAGTGTCTCAGCATCTCTGGCAGAGAACTCTCATTCAATATTGAAATGAGAAAATACATGTACATCTTACTCAACAAAAGAGAACGAGGCCCATTGTGCTGCACCTTTTCCTGCAAGACTGTTTTCCACCACCTCCTCCTCATCCAGCTGTGAGAAGGTGTTACGAATACTCGAAAGACGGTCGAACAGGAACATGTGGACGAGAGCCAGCACTGTTCGAGCAACACGGCCCGTCCCCGTGTTACAGCTACCTACAAAGTCCACCATTGTGCTGACCCAGCCTGTGCCCTCCACCCACGGCCGCCACACAGATCTCTCTGAACCGGCATCAGTCAACGGACAAAAGAGCACATTTAATTAATTTCAGCTCTGTCAGCTTCCACTGAGCTGCGCCAAAGCCAACATGTCAGAACATGCTCCATTTGATCTTTCAGGGAATTCTGACTTAAATTAAAAGAGGGCGACGCAGGGTACACACGGTGATGCATATTTGCACAAGCAGACGTCAGATGATGGAGCTCTGCTTTCATGTGTCACGCCTTTGTGCAGTTATACAACAGGTGGTGTGTTTGTGCATGTTCCTGTTATGGACATTGTGCGCAGCAGGTTTCTGATCCCCCAGAGAGAAACAGGTCTAACAGACTTAGTGCAATGTCCGAGTTTTATAAAGACCTTGTTTTGATTTTTCATGCGTCAAAACACCTGTTTGATGTGCATCTACGGAAAAAATCCTGTAAAGACAAGACTTTTGTCGTATTCAGTTGAAGTTAAAGTCAAATATAGTTTTAGTCCTTTTAATTCAGCTACAGTGACAGTAAAGTACTACTTGAAACGGGCTAAACCCTGAATGTCCAGTCTGGTGCTGTTAATATTAACCTTAATGTTATTTTTATTGCCCCTGTCACTGGGGGTGAAAACGTAATAAAGTGAGCTTTGAAACGACCTTTTCTCCTAATTACCTGTCTCCTTGGCTTTGCTAGAGTTAATCGCGAGTGAGACTGAAATTTAAGCTGCGAGCTGAAAATGAGGCTGCAAGGAGAGCTTCACCTTAATGCAGAGAGAAACGCCGGTTATCTACATGTAACAGCTGAGAACTCAGGGTGGAGCAGGAGCAGGTTTCTTTTCACACGCACCATTAGGACACGAAAAAAGGGCAGAGGGAGGGAGAGAGACGAGGAGCTCTTTCTGCAGCAGAGGAGCATTGCTTTGGTGAGTAAAGATACTGAACATCAAAGCCTGCTTTGGGCTAGAAATAGAGAAAGAGAAAAAATTAGGGTGGAGAGGCTGCACAAACTTAAAGCCGGCAGTCCCTACTGAGAGGGAAGAAGAAAGGCATGCCCTGGGTGAAAGAGAAAAGGTAGAAAGAGAAAGGAACATGAGCACTGTCTCCAGACTGCATGACTGGTTGCCTTTATAGCCCCCTAATAACTACAGGGGTAGCTGTCAGTTGACTGTCAGGGCAGATGTCTCTATCACACAACGCTGCTGTAGTGTAGGACCAACCTGCACATAAAAGCAGATATATGTTCTGTGTGGTTCCACAAGCGCCTTCAGCATCTAAACGGATTCTGTTTGCTAAACAAGGCTGAGACAATATAACCGACAAGAAGACAAATGCGCCTCGCTGATGGACGCGCAGACGCTCATCTCATGGCCTTGGGTCGCTTCCATGCGTTTCCATTTTCATGTTTCATTATATAATACTATAATTCCTCTTCAGATGGACTTCGCAGCGTTTAAGGGAGCGCGTAGCCATCTGAGCCTGCTGCTGAGAATGTGTCTCGCTGGGCTCGCAGATGCTTTTAGATGCCAGGAAGTCGCAGGGGCAGCGAGAGACCAGGGTTGCGTTTGGGGACACGGCACGAGCGCGTAACACCCAGGGAATTCCTATCCAGGAAATCAATCCATGAGTAAACCGTGAATGGTCAGAGGAGTCCTTGTTTTTTCTTCTTTTGTTTATTCCATGTGCTTCACAGTATATGAATACAAATGACATGTGGAGGGAAATCAACTTATACTGGACCTCTACCATGGACTGAATTAAACCCAGTAGGATGAACAGGTTTGGTTGTTGTGAAGGAACATTTTATAACTGGCTACCTTGTGTTAGTTTTCACTTGAATTAACCTCATTGGGTCCAAGATCTTTAAATAACTAGAGCATTTAAAAGGATTCTCATTTGAATAATGAGAATCTTTCTCTCTAATTTCCACTTTATAAATGACATTGTGGGGAAAAAAATGCTTTTTGAAACAGAGTTTAGAGGTGAAAAGCAATTAAACAGCAACACCTCCTCAGGTCGTAACCCGCACCATCAATTCAGGATAATAAAAGAAAATGTAAAAAAGTCAGACAAGAACCCTTCATTATCAGGCTGAAATATACGGTAGCCTGTTGAAAGCATCTCTGTCTGACCGACCCCACCATATGCTCATGTATATGTACAAAGGACTGGTGGATACATTTCTGGATGGAGCAAAGTTAACTTAGTGCTTAGCAGAGCTGGATGTGAAAGCTCAGCGATAACATCCATTTACACCTCACTTTGGTGATAATCAGAGTCAGACTTCCCTTTCATTCGATTCCCCTTTCCTCCAGTAATAACAGTACGCAAAGGGCCCCTGACAGTAGGCAGAAATAAAATAATAATCACCCAACAATGAAAGTGAGAGCAGGGTCTATGGAAAAGCATTTATAGCACTGTAATGGTGCATTAGGCACCGTGTTCCCAAGAGAGAAGGGGGTTAGCTATAATTTGCACGATGGGTGACGTGCTAGGTGCAGAATTAGAACAGTCAAAGCTACCTCCAACAACTGCGACATGTCACCAAGCGACTGAGGAGATGCTCGCCATTCACGCTGAAGAAACACCTCCCATGCCCGCTTGTCACGGGCAAATCCAGAGAGTTAAGTGCTTTTAGAAAAGGCAACAATATGGTTAAAGTGGAGGGAAGGGGTGGGAGCATGACAGGTGATTTCTCCTCATGAGAAGGACTGAAGTGCTTTTCTATCGCAATGGAGACGTGTCCTCGGGGAGCGTATGAGACCGATTTAGCAACCACTGAAGTTCTACTGTCCATCTATGATATGATGACTAAACCAGGAAGTCACTAGATATAGAACAGAAGGCTGTTTTTGCATCATGATCACTTCAAAAACACTTTTTATCATTTCTAAGAGTCCAGACTCCAGCAGACTAAGAATCCAAAAATGCGCCACAAAAAGCGCATTTTAACGTGACCCACACTGGCAACACAACGTCACCACACAACCGTCTGAAAAAGCAGCGAGAACACAGCCAACCGCTCATTAAATTTCATCTCGGCAACATGTTTTTATGAGCCCATCCAGTGGTTAAAGCGTATGCTGGGAGCCAATATACAGACGTGACTGTGTGTGAGCACGGTCCCACTCCAGAGGTCATTTAAACCTTCAGCTCTGCCCCTGCCCAGCTAGCGGCAGATAAATACAGCCAACGGCAAATGATTTAAGTTCCCATCACTTCAATGTCACAGCACAGTCCACCATGGCCTGGCTGGGTCGCTCACAGAGTGAGTCAGAGGGAAGCAGTGCGCTCCTGCCAGTCATGTGCAGTCCACTCCGTGTCGTGCACACAGCAGCCTCTGCCATCGAGGGAGTTGTAAGAACTTGAAGCAGCGGATGTTTTTGGCACAGCAATAGATGATTCGTTTCAATTTGGTGCTGGACGTGATTATGCACACACACAAAATGATACATGCGCATTTTTGTGTTGGTAAAAATAAAGGAGCGGTCAGAAGAGAGAAGAATTGGTTCAGTGTCTTTAAGTATGAATCAGGGTTAGTCGTCACCCAAGTTTCACAGGGTCAAAGCCTGAGAATGACGGACAGTCAACAACGTGAAAAGGCAGAGGGACCTTGCGATGAGCACAACAGCTGTGGTTAATCAAGGGAACTTAGCCAAGAGAGATGTGAAGTGACACAAGAAGGTGGAAAAAGCCAGAGAGAGCCTGAGGGAAAAGAGGAAGACAGGGTGTAAGGCTGGCGAGAGAGGGAACAAAGACGCAACTCTAAACACAATGAGTTTAAAAGAAGGGATGGAAGATTTGAGAAGAGAAGGACCATTATAGTAACGGTTCGTCCCAGTGAGAGCACATCAAAGTCTCCATGTCTTTCTCTCTGCGTCACTGCAACATGGCACAGAAGGGTCAATTTGTAACAAGTGAGGCAGGGAAGGAATGCTGCTGTCACGTCTATCCCATCGCGATAGATCAAACTAAAATAACCAGGATGAGGTGACTATTTTCAGTTTTAAAAGATCTGCATTACAACACCATCAAACAAAACCTAGATACTTTTATGAACAGAGCCACTGTACACTAGTCGATCTAGTCCTAGGCCCTGGCCGTCGACCGGCAGACATCAGCTGACCGACCACAACCATTCGTCCTGAGCCTCACCATCTCCTCGGCCCAAAAAGATTTGTGATTCAGCTTGACTGAATGATGCCTTGGTCCCCGGGCTGGAGCTGACGCTGCAGGGCAAGGGTTCTGCTGCTGCAGCTTCACAGCCAAAGGCAGTTCACTCATATCCTTTAGTTGCATGTTTAAAGACATGGAAATACACAAGACATGTCATACTGAGCTTAAAATGCTGCTTGTGTTGGTTAAGACGTGTAATTACAATGCAGTCAAAGATTAAACTCCCCGAAACTAACAACGACAGGGCTAAACAGAAACTGGGTTAGCGTTACTTGCTGCCTTACAGGCTCTTAACATCATCTCTGCTTCTCTCTTTATCTCGCATGGTGGGGAGAGCATGAAAGATTTAAGAGAAGACTTTCAGTTGCAACTAGATCATTGCTCAGACGCCAAATAGAGGAAGGGGATATGACACGATAGCTCTGATAACACGTCCTGCTACAATCACCAGTAAGGTGATAAAACCGGCTTGCAGTCCACACAGAGATTTACACATAATTGTGAGCCCCTTGCATCCCTAAGGCACCAAAATTCCTTCTAACGTGACACGGTCGAGTCAGGGGTTCCTCTTGAAATACGCTGCAGCCGGATGGTGCACTTATTGAATCACCCTGTGCACCGCTGAGAGTTCTTTAATAATAAATTAGGGGTAAAGCAGGGCTGCACCCTCAAACAATGTAATGACCATCCAGCTGATCTGAAACGCGTCTCAACGCTGTGGCTGAGCGGCTGTTCGCCAGTTTTGAGGGGTTGGTGGTTCGATTCCCAGCTCGTCCTCTCTCATATGTTAATGTGTCCTTGGGCACCGGGACGTCTTGAGGCGGCTCGGGCAGTGTAAAGCACTAATAATGCAGGAGAGGGGAGGTTTGTGTGGGCAACATTTGTCAAGCAGGTTGCTGAGTTTACACCTCAAGCAGGTAGAGGTGGAAAATATTGCAAGCTTTAGACTTTTGTTACCAGCTGCTGTCAAACTGACCTTGGATCAGGCACTTTGCATTAACTATTAGATAAAACTATTCCTGGCTCACCGGGCTACAGCTCCCTGCAAACACTGCTTGTATCGCGTAACCCCTCCGACACTGAGCATGTCCGCGTTCGCCCTGTTTTATAGATTAACAGCAGAATAAAATAAGCAGAGTAAATACAAATGTCTTGTGTGAGCATTATTAAACTATACACGCTCAAAAGAGCTGCGCATTGGAGTAAAGCATCTAGACACTCACAGATGAACCGCGATATTAGTTTGCATTGAAATACACACGCATACAGCAACACATTAAAAACACACAAGGCAGCCAGCCATGCACTGAGCTTAGGTTGACAGAGTTCATTTGGAAGATGTAAAATATTTATGAGAAGACTCTGCAGGAGAGGAGGAAGAGATGAAAATAGTGAGGGTGCAATGAAAGGATGGCAAATAATGAGAGGACCGAAAACGATGATGAGTGGGCCCCACTGAGATGCCCTCTGTTACGCCTCAGTGCGACCAGCGCAAGCTAAATAAGTCATTGTCATTTCAAGTTCATTAGCTCGCTGTTTGCCACACGCTGCCTCCCAGGAGGAAGGAGAGGAGAGCGGTGTACGGTACTGTATATAGGTACGTCTGTACAGAAACAAACCCCCTGTGCTCCTGAGCAAGAACACAAGCGCGTACAAACGTGACGTTCTGGCACCTTGGTAATAGTTAATTCAATTTGGGAAGGTGAGGTAGAACGATCCTGTACCTTCAGGTGAATCTGTAAGAAAGACGTGAAAGAAACACAACCCGTGACAGAGACTCGCACATGCAGAGAAAGTGAAAAAGTGCAGACAGGGAGAGAGGATAGTGGAAACAAGAACGATAATAAGGATTTTAGTAATAAAATGCTAATTCTGTATTCTGGAAGAAGGATGACGATAATTACATGCCCCCTATAATTACAAGCTTTTTACGTAATTCTCTGGTCATTTCAGATCCTCCATCCACTGTCAGTCGCTTTACCTCCAAATCTAAATAGTCATTCATGGTCAAGCCAAATAAGCAAACCACTATAAACTACAGGGGTTTTTCCTTAGCCACATAACTTTTGAGAACTGATGTCACATAAAACCAGATCTCACTATCTAATTACAGGAAAATGTGCTTAGAAAGCACAAAATCCAGCAGGAGATGAGAACAGAAGAAAGTGGCTTTACCACAAACTGGGGAAAAGGAGACACAGAGAGGCTGCAGTGCACAGCTAGAATAAGTCACTGGGGTGTTGGATATATGCTAGAACGACTAGTGTTAACAGCCATAAAAGATTTTTAAGCAAATTATCTGGAAGATAAACTAAAAAAAGTGCCGCACAGAGACGCAGACATGTAGTCACTCAGCCTGGAAAAACTACGATCTGAGCCTCAAGGAAGCCAGTAAAAAAAAAAGACACACAAATTTGTTTTATTTACTTTGAGGGCAAAACTTTGGGAGTTATTTCCTCCTATTTCCTCGTTTCTCCCTCAAAACCCACATGCAGCTTTGTACACGCTGGAGATTGTGGTGCTCTGAAACATGTGGCTTTAATGTTCAGACAATAAAACGCTTGGTAATATTAGATCAAAAAAATGTGGAGTCATAAAAATCAAAAACAAGTACCAGAAACAACGGTGTTTTTAGTGGTGCATCTGTGAACAATTTTACATGAAAAATAAATGAATCCACTACTTCCTCAGCGAGAGAGTGAGCGAGATAAAGCCTGAAAGGCAAAAACAACTTAGGGAAAGAGGAAAAGAGGAGAAAATAATTACGATAATAGAAACTTGTGTGAAAGAATTGGGTGGGTGGGGGGTTGTTTAGAAATTATAAATGCCATGCGACAATAAAGCAAAATAACACTTTTTTGTGGATCCACTTGCCTGAAGCAGCTAAAAACAAAAAGCTCCATAATGACCAAGTTGAAATCTCCAAAATATAAATATGTGTATGAGAAAGGGAGCAGATGAGAAAGTGGCAACAGCTTCGACACCCAGAGTGTGGAAACACACTTGTACCGTATTTGGAGGAGATTATGGTGAATAACGTTGAGACCTCAGGGGAGAGGAGGAGAATCTGGAGACAAAGACGATATTCACGAGTCCTGAAACACCTGGCGAATCTGCCTCACGCAGACACACAAACACATATGCTGACAGTAGATAAGTCGGCCAGTTATCCTGCAAGGACGTGAGCAACCACGTGAGCTACGTGCGTTAATAACTACGTATGCGGTCTATCTTTATTAAATCTGTGCTGGACGCAGGCGCTCGCTGGTTGGATGACACCTTACAGATGTTATCAGCGCCTCCATCTTTTTATACACCGATCCAATCTCTCATCTCTTCACTTCCTATTTTCTCTTTTTTGTATTGGAGAGATTGGAGCCTGGAGGCCGTCTTCATCAGGGCGCAGCCGTCTGTTCTGTTCTGGCAGTTGTGTTGGGTATTTAAAACAGTATCTGTCTGCACACATGCTTTTTTTATGCAATGGAGCATGTGACAAAACCATTTTCCAGTCTCAACTGAGCTGCACATAAAGTAACATTGATTGATTTCTATTCAATTCAGTTTGTCTATATGGCACTAATTCCCAACAAATCTGTGTAAGATATTATCACAGATATATGTATACAGAAAAACCAACAAGAGCACCAAGACACACCAAAGAGGAAGAAAGTAAGAACAACAACAATAAAGATTTCACAGATGTTCTGGCTTGCTTGTGTACAGTACGTGGATGGTATCTAACTCAAACTTCGCTCTTCTTTCCTATATTCAAATATTTATCAGCTCCAAGGTGAGACAGTACTTGGATGTTGCTGATGGGGAAGTCTAATATTTAGTTTTAAATATAAGCAATCCACCCTAACCTAGATAAGATGTACATTATTATACTGATCAGAACAGAAGTTTAAAAAGAATGTGACTTATTAACCACATTCCCAAATAAATCAAACTAACCCAGCCCATAGTGTATGTGTGTTGTTCTCCGTCCTTGTGGGTTTGCTGCTTGTGTTGCCATAGTACCAAAGCCACAGGATTTCCCCAGCGGGATGTGTTCTGGCCGCAGAACCAAAGTCTCCCAACTCCAGTCCACAGTTCAGACGGGGCAGTGGATGTGTGACGGCACAGGGTGTGGCGAACTATTCGACATGGCAGTGGGCGTCCTGGTTTGGGTGTGTACCATCTCTAAAGCAGCGGGAGGGTGGGACGAGAGGTGCTGTAGCTGCTGCCACTTACAGTACAGTTCGTTCTTCAAACAGTCGCCTAGTCTATAGAAGTGAGAGGTAGAGGGAACATGAACTGCAACGGCTTGCTGCTACTAACACACATCTAAAACTGCCGCGATCACACTTGGCTCACAGCGACAGTAAAGCGGATGGAAGTGCTTTAATAGCGTTCTCACTGTGGCTTGAGGAGTCATGCACAGGGCACACAGCTGTGGCACACACACACACACACACACACACCAATATACGCTCATCATTCATGGACACACATCCGCAGCCAACGTCCAACATACACAACCACACACACACACACTCAGAGAAAGCGATAGGGGTTAGTGGGGGAGTAATTCTTCTTTTAACGCATTATTCTTCTGAAGAAGAAAACAACTGAGCTGTCAGTGGGTGACAATACACACTGACACACGCCTGCTGCAATGACACCTCGACCCCCCGTGGTGACAGAAACAAAACGTCACTGGTTCACACAAACAGGTGACGGGAAACAAAACATGGCTGATCCTTGTCAAGATAGTTCGTCAAGCTCTTAAAAGCAATCGTTGGACTTCATTTCCTGCCTTTTAACACAAAGAGATTGGATCGTAAACTGTTTAAATAGATTATAGGAAATAGAAAGTAAAGCAAAGTAAACGTTAAGCACTTGACCGTGTCTCAGGAAAATTAAATTCTTTTTTTAACGCTCATGTGCAAAGCTCAGAGTAGCCGCATGTGTTTGGACTGGCTGTTCTCCAGAATTCAACGTCTGTAACAGTGATGGGAGTGAAAACAATTACATAAGGAAATGCACCACAGAGCACATCTTTAAAAAGACGCCATTTCCTTTTGAACATTTGAGTTGGGCCTTTTGTGTCGTCTCGTTTTGTCATACGTGCGTACATGGAGGCTGTCACGGGGCAGAGCAGACCAGGACAATCCGAGTCACAATCGGTAGTCCATCAGCAAGCCTCTCCTCTCCTCTCTCTCTCTCTCTCTCTCTCTCTCTGTCTCTCTCTCTCTCTCTCTGTGTCTCTCTCTCCCTCTCTGTGTCTCTCTCTCCCTCTCTCTCTCTTTCTCTCTCTCTATGGTGAACATCAAACACACTGCGGTCTGTTTCATGCTCCCTGCAGCCCATTATGGCTTAATGCTTCAAGAGGCTTCTTACTGACTTCAGCATTTTAACAACTCTAGCATATTCAGTTGGTAGGAAAATACACACACACACACACACACACACACACACACAGGAGCCCAGATGCAAGGATTCACACACTTTATACAGCAGCAGAGATATGAGCCTGCAAACTGTGATATAGAAACAACTGTTGCTTTTGCTTTAATCTCCAGGAAGAGGAGGACCAACAGATGCATGCGGCTTTATGTCGACGTTACCCTTCAAATAAGCCCCGGCGCTCTTATCTCCGAGTCGGTTAATGAGTTCCATTCATAAGGCGGCAATATGTAATTCAGCGCAATCAATTAATTATCTTCATATGCGAAGAATAAGAACAGCACATCAGCCGAGACTGCAGATAAGGCTGCTGTCCAGACAGGCCACAGCAGCAGCACCACCGCTCATCACGACACAGCGTTTATTACTTGGAGTGCTATAGCCATGAGCTGATCAGCGGCCTCAGTCAACGAGGGCAGAGCCAGGCGAGATTTCCCAATTCGCCGCGTCATGTTCTGTTTTAGTTACGATGCTGCTAATACACAAATTCCCAGTCAAGTTACTAAGTTCAAAACACTCCCATACTTTTCACTGCGGGCCACCACACTGACCAGCCCATATTTCCAGCCACATCTCATCTCTAGTCTAGTCAACAACAGTTCCCAGCAGGCCTGATGAGCAGCAGTCCCACTGTATCATTAGCCAAACTCCGGTCAGACGTGACACTTCAGAGCCGTGACCGACTCACAGTGAACCCCACACAGCAACCGACCCGAGCAGGGATGCAGCATGGGAAGGCCAGTGCCACCACGAACGGTCACCGGCCTTCCTGCAGATGTCTCACGCAGCTCGTCCCTTTGTACAGGCCTACATGACATTCAGCATCACACACTCACTGGCTGCCAGCTGCTTTCAAAGAGTGTCTGGCGCCTCTCTTTAAGAGCCGCTGAGAGAGAGAAGCGGAGATGAAGAATGTCATCCGCTGAAAGACAAAAGATAAGTCGTCACGACCGTAATGACGGGGTGGGACCGGGAGGAGACAGATGAGCCTCGTGAAAATCAATCACTCATTTTTGGTAAACACCGTCGAAAAAGTCGTTTCCAAAACAGATTTTGCTCGGTTAAACTAGAATCATCAACGCTCAATTTACAGTCAGCATCAGCCAGTTTACTTGATTGCTTGTGAACCGCTGCTTCTCATTTCTGCTCAACTGAAACAGCTCCCATGGTCAAGTAAACACAGCTTCAACACAGCGATAACAAACAACTCACCCCCTAAATTCAACAGCTTTATTCTGAGAGGCTTTTTCTCTCCGAGCCAAATCACTGAAGAATAGAGGACATGGCCAAGTTGCTTTATGAGGCATATTGACGAGAAGGAAATATCTAGAAATGATCCGTCGCCGCCGATCGAGCAAAAATCAAACACAGACTGTGATACAGGATGAAGGTTCTTATTTCTTCATTTAGAAACTACTGTACATACTAGAGCTCGCATAGAGTAAAGTACGGCTGCTATAGGAGCATTATGATGCAAAGTGCTGACAAAGCAAACCATAAACTAAGGGCAAAGAACAATTCACTTTCAGTGACAGTAAAGATTAATTTGTTCAAATATGTTGGAGGAATTATAACCAAAATGAACAAATAGTTCTCAGAACTCAAATTCTTAGGTGGAACATTTGATCTGTCTCGTACTGTTTTAGATTAGTTGCGTTCTCGTTCTCCGTCTGGACATCATTTCCAGACCTGGGACGCAGTCGCCTTCCTGGACAGAGTCTGGATGATGTGCTTAGCATGTGACCTTGAGTCAGGCCCAGCCAACACATTAGGCTGATCAAGCCCCCTGGTGCCACAGCAGGAAATATCCTTCTGCAAATGTCGGAGATCATCTGCAACAGCGAGGCATAAATTAAAACGCTTGTATTTTACTAAGGCATTTAATATGTCACACTCAAGCGGATATTTATGCTCAAGAGCAGAGACGGGGACACTGGGAGAAATCTTGTCAATGTGCAAAGCCAAATCTCCTTTTGTCCCTTTTCGCTCGTTGCTTTCCTCCCTCCTGGCTGTCAGTCTCACTCCCGTCTTCTTTTTTCCTCCTAAGAATACATTGACCCTGGACTTAAGTAAGCTCCACATCATCGATTGAATCAAGAGGAATAGATGGTGTCATGACAAGACAGATTTGCTCTTTAAAGCATTATGGATTACAGACATTTGGAAGAAAAGGAGATTTCTAGAAGACCAGGGGTGGCGTTAATTCTGTCAAATGATTTATTCAGTACGGTCGGTCGATCAATTAAATTAGAAGAGTCCGCTTACTACTGGGTCTTCGGTGCCTCATGATGTATGGCGGCGATGACATGAGCGAACGGTTTCATCACATTACTGCTACACCCTTAATTCTCATAATCTCTCCCATCCTATCAGTTTAATCACTGGCAGAGATCTACTGGACGTTTCTGCTCTGCATGTCATCGTGTCACGTTCCACACGGAACCGCTGCCTTTCAGCCGTAGGTCTTCTGAGTGAAACCCTGCTACGATCTGCGCGGCGAGAAGCTGAACCCCCAGCACGTTGTGTGCAGCCTATTTCTGTCAAGCCACAATGATCTTTTTGCAACCATCCGGTGCTGTGTCAGAAAATAGAGCAGCTTCTACTTTAGGATCCGTGAGTGTGTGACCTTTAGGTGAATACTGCAGAAAGTCGTCCCTCCACAGCTCGGTAGCGCTCAGCCTGCGCTAACGGACAAGCGTGGCCATCTTCACGGGAGAGAGTTCATCCGCTGTCACAGCAGCACACATGCAGAAGGTGACTGGCAGCTTTAGATACCTGTCAAAACTAATATTTTCATTCTCACAGCTTTTGGAAAACTTTTACACGTTCACAGTTTGAGCGTGTGCAGGTCACCAGCTTGAATGTGCAGCACGACACGGTTACTGTGCGAGACCTCTGTGCGTGTGTGTCTGCGTTCATATGTGTGAAAGCATTGGACCACATTCCAGCGGAGGCACCCTTGACTGCAGCAGGGCTTGTGACTGTCAGACATCAGACCACGAACGACACAGTGAGCAGCATCGTGTTTGCGCAGTTTACTGCACATGGTCAAGTGACTGGCCGGCGTTGGGCGAGGAAGACTCCCCTGCTCATAACGGAAGGAGTTTCTAGAGGAGCAGCAGCTGTAGCCGAGAGGAGAAGCGACCCTCGGGGAGAGCAGCAGCACAAATGCCAAACCTGCATGCATTTAAAAACAAATGCTGCACGTGATGATTCCCAAGAACTTTGTCAGAATTTCTGACCAGGTATCAAACAGCCAGACTGTGCCTGACACGTCGCCACTGTCTTCATAGACTTTCAAAGCGGTGTTTCATCCCATGACATAGCTGAGAGCGAGAGCCGCTCTGCTCCAACATGTGACATGAAACGACTCCAGGTTTAAAAGCTGTAAAGACAGATGCCTGCTCACCCACAACAAAAACTGCTTCACTTAAAGCTTGTAGTTAGCACAACATGGAGTTCACGTAAATCCATCATCACTCCTTCTAATATTATTTCTGTTCTACAGTTATAATTAATGCTGCAACTACACTGAAAAGGGGATTATAGCAACAGTAGCAACGGGTGTAAAGTAGCTGGTATGTGTTTTTAACTTCTAATAATTAAAAGAATTGTATTTTCAGACTTTCAGCAGGCTGGAGCTTACCTGATATTTCAGACTCAGGCACCCCATCCAGAGGATATCCTTTGCCTTGATAAAACTGTCTGATATCCGAACAACTCCGGGCTTTGCTGGTGCCTTTGTCCCCACTGGCTGGTGTCGTTAGAGAGCTCAGCACCAGAGCCACTATCATAAAGGATTCCATCCCAGCCGCCCGCTGCATCGGTCAAGTGCAAATCCCACCAAGAGGGTGAAGCGGCGCAGGAGACTCTCAGTGAGTAGCAGCGCGTTTGAGACGGGGGCTCACCCGAGCGCTGCTGTGCGTAAATAACCTCCACCGTCCTCTCTCGCCTCCTGCCTTTTTAGTGCGTCTGTTGCTGCAAGAAAAAGGAGCAGCTCCTCACAGGTCCAGGTCTCGGCTCTTCCCACTCCCTTTTAGGGCCACGGTGGACAGAACAGGGGGCTTTGCGACTTCTCCCAGATGAACGTACCTTCTCTCAGTGTGGATCTCCTACTGTTCAGGTCTTGGTTCACCTACACCGGGGGAAGCAAGACACGAGAGCTTTAGAGTCACGCGCTGACGGCTGGCAATGATGCTTTTGGGCATGTTAGAAAGTAGCAGCGTGTTGCGCTGGCGCTGTGGAGTCTGGCTGTGTCGCCGCACGCCTACCGGCTCTGACGGCCCGACGGGGTCTGAGTGAGGAGGTGCGCGCAGGCAGCTACCGCAGCTCGTCTCCAGCGATGCTCTGCCAGCTCTGCCACACCGTGGACTGAGGAGGAGGCGGGAGAGGCAGAAAGAGGAAGGAGAGAGCAGACGATTTTTTTTTCACGATCCTCCCGCAATTTCCGTTTCATTCTGGTCCATATAAATAATATTTTTAGACGCGTTTCTAAATGACGCGCTTCCGCCTTGGTTCGCTTAGGCTTGGGAACGTTTTATTGTCGTTTTTTGAGTGTGTTGGTGCGTCATCGCTTGCTTTGGAGGAATGCGCAGCGTGGTCTCCACCAGCCAGGTGTCACAGGTGAGCAGGGGGCGTGTCCTGGACCTCAGGTCAGCGCTGCGCTTCCAGATCTTCTCTGTGCGCCGTGTCACTCCTCAAGGTGCAATTAAAGGGCCAGCAAGTCTCTACCTGCTCTGTGCTCTTCCCAGTTCACCTGTCACCTGCCGAATGCCTTCATTATCTGAGTTTCTGTACGTGTTGGATAATAACACGGGCGTCGAAACGAGAAAAACAGACAATAAAGATGGCTGCATTTTGCTTTTACTACTAGGATCATTGATATCCAGCTTTGACGTGGCTGATAGCAGCACTATGCCCATAACTAATAAATGTGTGTGAGATAAAGTTGGATGTTGATGCTGACATGGGTGACCTAATTACAGAACAGTGCAAAGCTCATACACCACCCAATACAGTCACACACACACACACACACCATGTGTTTCCTAAAAACACTTAGCTGATATTAAATGACTCTGTTGTGTAATATACACTAAGCCGCGCAGTTGTGTTATGAAAACCCAGAGACGTGCACAGCTCTGTTGTTTAGTCATCTCAGTGTGTGAAACCGAATATCGGGCCGCGTTTGATGTTGTCACTCCTGTGGGAAAACGCTGCCAAAGAAGATGCCGCCGCACATTATCACAGTGACACGTGGAAAAACTGCAGCGCAGACTAAAATAACTGGCCATCGCGCGACAGCTAGACAAACAAAAACTGAGGAGGAAAAGAAAACGAGAGAAAAACGGCGGAGGGCAGAGAGAAGAGCCACATGGCAAGAACAGCCTCCAAATCATTCTATTTATGACCACAAGCACAGTGTATGAATACATTAGGACATGTTTACTCTATAATTAGTCTGCTGCTCATGACGGCGTGAGTCTAAACAAAAGAAATCAGCAACGTGCATATCACTCCCTGACATGTAGCTACACTTGCTTCCCAATGTCACAGCTCTGACGGGACAAAGTATGCATCACACCTCTGTTCCAGCGTCTCACTGAGCTCGGGCAGATCCGGCCCTACAGCACGCTGGAGTTGAGAGCTGTGTAATTGTGCCACACAGCAGACAGAAGCCACTTTCTAATTATGTGTAATGCCATCGCTTCACTTTTCTTTGTGTCGCAGACAGAGTTAAGCACATGTGGCCAGAGGTTAATAAGCGCGGCGGCGTCACAGCGTGTGCGTGTGTGACAACGTCTGCGTGTGTTTGTGTACGCACGGCCTTTACGTGGATGGGAGTGTGTGGCGTTTATGTGTCCGACTGTGCCCCATATGTGACTACAGGTCGGCAGTGCTGCTGGAGAAACTGATTGGCCCTCCACTGTCTGGCAAGGGGATCGTGTAATTAACGCTCAGTAAAGCCGCAGGAAAGCCATGTTTTCTTCAGGCTGTCTCCCATTGAAGTTTTATTGGCTCTGACCATGAAAGGACTTCTAATGAGGAGCAGGATGCTGGGGGAAGTTTGGGAGACCGGGGCGAGCGAACGAGGGGAGGCAGAATACCATTCTGCAAAGGGGCAGGAGAGAATGGGGTGAGAGGTTGTGTAACGAAGCGACCGTCGGTTTAGCGAACAACTGCAGTAATTATGTGGGGAGCAGTTTTAGGGCGTGATGAGGCTTTCAAGGGAAAATTACACTGCAGCTATACAGAAACCCTACAGATGTCAGAGTGATGCAGTAAGGTAGCGGCCGGCTTGGCCCGTGTGCAGCGCCCACTGCCGGGACTCAGCAGGCTTTTCTGTAAATTGGAGTGCGCTGTTTCAACAGATCTAATCAGTTTTTAGGTGAGGATCATAGTGTCTCTATAAAAGCAGCCTCATCCTGAGCTCTCGCTGATAGCATCGATTCAGTCTCTTTTCTGGGTTTTTATGTCAGCCATTAGCCTGAGATCAGCACATTCGCCAGATCGCTGGGGTGTGCACAGATTGCACACAGCTCTACAGATTTCTTCCTTTTGGGATTCTCGTTCATTCTCTTCCCCTTCAGTGCATCTCATTTGCATTTCCGTCTTGTTTCTGTTCTCTTTTGTGTCTCGTGAGAACATACGTGAGATGTTAAAACACGGCCATGCATGGAACCAAGAAGTAACTTTTTCGTTTCGCTTTTCCTTTTGCCATTTTGTAATGTTACATTATCCCTTCATCACATGTGGCCGGTGTCTGTCTGGGCAAACACAGCCTCCACAAACAGTAGAGATCTACATATCTCCACACACAGGGCCCTCCCCAGATGCCAGGCACAGACGATGACAGAAGAAGGAGAAAGTGTGATGGTAGGTGCAAAGGGTAGACAGATAGTATTAAAGAGAAAAATGAGAAGTAGTGAAAGAATGTGCAAGGGGTGGGGTGCACTTCTGAGACAACATAAGGAGAGAGAGAATATGATGATAGATGATATGGGGAGAATGACAGAGAGGTGAGGCTGAAGAAAAATAAAAGGAAGGAGCTGCACATTCCAAGTGGAAAGGATCAAGTGGAGGAAATAGACAAATAGAGAGTTGGCAGGAGAGAATTGTGAGAAAACAACAATGTAGGTGAATCTGACGACATGATTTCTTCACAAACTGCATCATTTAAACCTAATCAGTGGTCTGACTTCATTCAAATCAAGTCTGTCAGGCGCTGTGGTGCTGTTTCCATCTGGCAGTGGCGCCTCCTTATTTCTATCACTCATCTAACTACTGTGTTCATTTGCCTACATGCTGCTCTCATATAAATAAGATTTCACCTCCTCTATTTGTCACATGTCTCACTGGATAAATTAACCACGATCCTCATTTGCCTCTTGCTGGGAAAACTCATAAACGCACGGGAAGCGATGACAAAAGTGAAAGGCTCCGCTGACCTCTTATCGGTTCTCATGCTATTAATTGTTCAGGGGTGTGCTGTTTTCCGAGAGTGACCTTGCTAGTGTAACCGAATTCCAGAACTAAACCTGGCAACAAGTCCTTTCTGAATTTTGAGCCATGCAAACAGTTCAAGGTTAACCAGCCTCATCCCCTCAGGCTTTGTGTGGTTCTACTGTAAAGCTGGTCTTCATCCAGATTGGCAGCGTCTCCCTCCACGTGGGCTTCAGAAACAGTGGGAGGTTGCGTCTGTGTGTGGTTCTCAGCCCCCTGTGAGGAGTTCTTTCATTATTTTCCCACTGCCACTTTAGAATATCCACACATTCCTTCAACATTCCTCAGCCTCCCTGGTACAGAAGCACTTTATCACAATACTCCTCTTCACCTTTCTCTAATTGCTTTTTAATACAAAAGGCTGCAAAACAACACATCGGCGCCACAGGCAAAAAGACAAAAAGACTCAACATCTATGTAGCATTTCCCTCAATGTCTGCCCAATGTTTGCATCACTAATAAACTATTTAATAGTAAACATTCGTGGAAAAGCTTGTGTCAAGGTGTTAAGTGGGAATGGGAAACAAATCCACTTAGACAGTGGCCTAAACCACCGTGTTCTGGATTGTCCCTCTCGTCTCACACAGGAGTTAATGAAGCCCACGCTATTTGGAAGAGCTAGAACAATTTCCTACAGAAAATCCGACCAAGATCCCCAAAGAGACACGTCCCAGCCTTGCAGTAATTCTACCTTTAACTGTATATTAGGGGACTGGGATTAAAAATAAGTCTGTCAGTTCTGATGAGCGGTTTCAGTGCGACAGTGTTTTGGGTTTTTTGCCCCCCATTTATTCAAATTGAAGCTGACAATGGGGAATTGACATTTAGACAGCACTCTCCCAGCACCACCTTTGTATAACCAACGCAGCCTGCAAATCTGTCAGCTCCGAAACAGTCCTCTGGTTGGTAAATGAATAATGCTGTGCGTACTGTACAGTGGAAACCTCCAGCGTACTGTAGCTCATCTCTGATGCTAACATGTCCTCCAGACTGGGCCGTCACTTACAGAGGCCCATGTTTGCAGGGTCTCATCCATGCATAGACATCAAAGGGGAAAATGACATCATTTTTCATATGAATAACTGGATTCATTGTCTGAATCACGTGGACAAGACATTTATTAAAATATTCATGATATTTATAAAATTAATGAGCAGGTGTATGTCGTAACATTATTAATGGCTGCATTTCACACAAGTAAGCGCAGGTCTATCACTGCCGCTGCTTCTTAGAATGCCTACATAGAAAAACACCCTTCATGCTGCCTGGTAAACTCGTGCTCCTAAAGGTCAGAGCCTTGTTAAAGTCATAAGAAGTTTAAACGGGCAGGATTTGAAGTGTTTCAAAGAGAAGGATTATAAACTTAAAAAATCAAGTTAAACACTGGCTCATTCCTCATAATTAACACTGTGAGGGAGAAATGCACTTGTGTGATTACAAGAATTATTTTGACAGTTTGTGGTTTGGCTTGTTTGGCTCACCGGCAGTTTGATGGATGGTTGATTTGCTCCTTCTTTGTTCGGTCGGCTGTGTCAGCTTGGTGCAGGGGTGAGACTACACCTGAGTTAAACCTCATTAGGCTTTTCTTGAGCACATGCTGTTGATCAGACGATGCTCAAAACCCGGACTGGATTTCAAGAGTCACAATTCAAAACAACTTTATTAATCCCAAAGGAAAACAAGGGAGAGCTGTGGAAGTTGGAGCGTCACAGAAGGGAGCTAGGGAACAACTCATCCATCTCCGGGACAAGAGGAAGAGGAAGCTGCCTGTAGCATGACAAACAGACTCTGACAGAGAGTTCAACATGAGAGGCTGGCCGTCAGATACGCAGCCCCCACCACACACACACAGACACACACACACAGTCCATCACGCCTCACCCCTCACGTCCACCCCGCGGGTCTAATTGGAGCGAGGCTCATGCTAGCAGGTCCATTCTCTTCAGCTGACCATTGTCATGTGGCAACATTGTAAATCTGTTTTCTCAACACCGCTTATGCTCAGATCCCTGTGCACCAGTCAGGATTGTAATTCAACTAGCTTGCGACGCATATTTTTTGCATTTACATAATTGCACAATTTATATTATATTTTCCTTCTATGGAAAAGATCGTGAGGTAGATGAGGCAGCTACGCTTCTTTTTGATATGATGGAGACAAGGTCAGCCACTTCTGCTTTTCACATGGGCTCGGAAAACCTCTTCACCCTTGGGTGTCGTCGGCGAGACATTATAAAGGGGTGTATGCCAGCTGCCTGGCTGCTTGGCTGCAGTGCAGTGGGTTGCGTACACCTTTATTTTTCTTTCATAAGAGACAGAGTCTCATGGGATTCCTTTGGGATCTGACATTATTGCACAGCTGAATGACTGTTCTGCATTACTGCATT
The DNA here is from genome assembly GCA_030770545.1 of Macropodus opercularis. Classification (NCBI taxonomy): domain Eukaryota; kingdom Metazoa; phylum Chordata; class Actinopteri; order Anabantiformes; family Osphronemidae; genus Macropodus; species Macropodus opercularis. Next base: position 8,875,642 of record CM061105.1, read on the forward strand.
CATATTCAGTGTTGTTCATACAAATCCATATTGGCTTGCCAGAGGGAGCTGCCTGCTCACTTGTTCAAACACAAACTTATAAATGTTGGTATGTGTCAATGGTTTTTTTGTGTGTTGTTTTGTTTGTTAGTGATGTTAGTGTTAGTTTATTTTTTTCAAATTTCTTTAATAAAATACAAAATGCTGTTTGTTACCACACAGCAATTCTTCCCACAGTTTGACAGAAAATGACAACGACCGTGTTGTAGCTGCCAGGATGATAACTCCACCTAAAATTGTTTACCTGCCCTCTGCCAGCAGCACAATGCATGATGGGAAACAGAACTGACAAGTGAGGCCAATCAGTGAGTAAGAGGAATCAAGTGAAAGTTCTTGTGCCGCGGTTACAGATTGATCTCTGATGTTGCCGAGACTCTTCTTAATGATCTGTCATGTTGAAAATGTTTGTAATTGGTTTCAAATAATCAGACCTATAAACTTACTGAACACAAATTGGCCAGCGAAGCAGGGTGACAGAGACCTGGCAGTGACAAGCTTGTGTTAGTTCGTTGTGTGGACAGAGCATTTGCAGTCCTACTTAAATTGATTCTACCTCCAATGCAAATTAGTTGTTCAACACCATAATGATACAATGTCTCCAGATTCCTTACAAAATACATTTTTAAGGAGTGACGTAGCAAAAAATTATCCAAACTATCCCTTGTGCTTCACGTATGCTTGAGACCATTGTCCTGCCGCAAGGCCCCAGAACATCACAGAGCCACCACTATGCTTCCCTGTAGGGATTTCAGCACGTTCTTCAATCTTCTTTCAGACACACTGATAAATGTATTTATTTAGATGGTTTTCTATGGTTTACAGGGTTTTAATCTAGACCAAAACTGTATTTTAAATCTAAAAGGCACAAGAGAGCAGTTTATAAGTGGAGCTGGAGCTTTCTTGTCATTTGCCCTCCACCTCAGCCAAATGGTTGTCTGAAACACTATTTCCCGGGCCGCTCACTTTTTTGTTTGCTCTCCCCTCCTAGTTCAAGCTTGTCTCTCTGATCCCGAAGCTGAAGGGTGTTGGCCATTGCTTCCACCCTTCAACCACACACCCAGGTTGGACATCTGTTGGAAAATACGTGTATTCATCCTGAAGGTTGGTGTGGTGTGTGATAGAACCGTGGTTCATCTCTAAGTCTGATTTACATAGACAAGGAAAATGTGTGTGTGCGAAGATGTTTAGGTGGGCACCGCTAAGCCAGTGGGACAGAAGCGCTGATGTGTGCTACTGTTTAAAATAGTCCAGACAGCTGAGCAGCTGTGACCCCAGGTCCCCTGAACCCTGTTACACTCACTGACCACATTCCTGCCGCAATGTGTGTGTCTACACCTGCAGTAAGAGACATCCATACGTCTTCTGTTGGATTCAACATTAACATATCTTTATGAAGCCAACTTCAGGAAGAAAGCTAAAACTGAAGGTAACTGTCAAATGAACTTTCTTCCAGCGTTTTGTTCCCATTATCCTGGCTTTCTGCATCAGTCAGCGGAGGTTATTAAAGGACAACAGATGGCTTTTGGTTCTGTCAGGCAGGGACAATGCAGTCCAATTACAGCTCAGGCGAAGAGGAGGCACAATATCTTTGGACTAGGCCGCTCTTACTGCTCGTGTCTGCCAGACACTCAGTTTCACAGCATCGAGCATGAAATAGACTCCAAGGATCAAATGCAGTCTGTGTGCAATTGGAAGTGTATGGGACAGGGTGTGTGAGTGAGGTCATGGGTGTGTATTTGTGACGATTCTTAGGTTCAAATGTATGTGTGACAGAGAGACATAAAGAGTGAGAAACAGCTTGTGGGCATTGTGTGCATTAGCTAGGAAAGTGATCTCAGGCTGATGGGTAAAACAGTGGGAGGTGTGGCGAGACGCGGAAGGCCATTGTCGAAAGCTTTCAGAATTAGTGGATGAAGGAACACGTGTTATTTAGAGCAATTATAAAAAAAACTGTATTTTCACTAAAGCTATGAATTACTAAGCTTCAACCGTTCTCCCTTTGTTCTAAGATCTATGCTCACATTGCTGTTGACAGTAACTTAGGACAAATGTAGCCCACGAATAAGCAAAGCTCCTCCTGCACGAGGAGCCGAAGGGGTCGTCCACACATCAGCTGAGCGAGCAAAGTGTCACTGTCGACACTGTCATCACAACTGACGGCCCCTTACCAGCAGCAAACCTATTCATGTCCCCTGCACTTTCACACTGCCGCTGCCTCTATTTCCGGCACAAACACACAGACAGATATGTTTAGCAGCAGGCGTCCAGGATGCAAATAGAACGGGTCAGGTTGAGACAGCCTGCACTGCCCACGCCCTCATAGCTCAACGCTGCTGCTGAACCTGCAACAAGTATAGTCAGCGAAACAGTGACGTGAGAGGGGAAAGAATAGCACGTCACTATGTTGCTGAAATAAAATCTCCTGGCAAGGAGCGCTTTGACATTTTGTGTTACAGAAAGAAGATAAACTATGACTTTAATAAAAGAGATCAAACATGTTTAATGGTGTGTTTACATTAGTGGTGACTGAACAGTATTATTTTTTTAAATTTCATATATATATGTATATTTTTGTAATTTGTGGGGCTTTGTCTGCTGAGAACAAAGCGTAATCTGTACAAGCCTATGACTGATCAGGACCAGTAAGTGAGAATACCTGTGTGGGAGTCATGGGTGTGTGGAGCCTTTTCTCAGCGAATCTGTGTTGTTCATCAATGTCCACAATGACCATGATATGTTGTAAGGAGAAGCTCCAGAGACGAGCTATAAAGCAGAGCACTTTTAATAGAGCTCAGCTACACTGTATCATACTGATACAAAAGAGAGGAAATGAGACACAAAACAAATGGCGAGTGACTTAAAATATGTACATTTATACACATGCGAGGGTATAGGGCTGTAGGTGATCTGTGGATGCAATGGAGGCCAGTTTGGAACATTACATCAATGTAGAAAATCACATGGATAAAAAAAACGCGGTTACAGAAAACAAAATGAGACACTTAAAGCCAAACTCTTACAGAGCTGGGCTCTTTAACTGCAAGGCATTAATGTGTTGTTCATTGTTCTACCACCGTTAAGGAGAGTGAGCGGTGAATGACTTTCAGTACAGACAGAGAAGTTGTTTACAATAAATGCTAAGTAATGAAGGAGGTATATCACTGCTCCTAGACCCATGTCAACCGTTAAGCGTACAGCTTCAGTTATCCGCACAGATACTGTACCTGTCTAGCCTCACATCTGCATAACCAGTGGTGGAGGCACAACTAAGGTCATTTATTCAAGTATACAGTGTACTGAACTGCCCTGAACAAAAAATTCAAATATTAACACATTGATGAATCTTTTCTCATCAGCCGTTTTTTTATTATTAATCATGTTCCCAGAACCTAGTTGTGGCGTAGGGATTTAAAGTATATATTTGCATCAGGACATTGAAATGTTAACTAAATTGGAATTAATGACAGTACTTGAATAAATGTTCTTAGTTGTTTTCCACCACTGTGCATAGCAAACACTTGAGAAAGTCACAGAGTTTTGTTGAAGTTTCTGAACGAGGAGTCATTTAAAACAAATGAGGATTCACTCTTTGTTCACTTTTTCACTGTTGTACTTCCAAGGAATCGTGTGCACACGATACAGCTTACCAACATTTCCTGTGTGATGAAAAACCAAAGCAAACCTAATACAGGATAACATCTGTGAGAAGGGACACAATGGCTTCCACTGACCTAGATTAAGCAACGGATCCAGACACCTGACGTCATGCCATCACTAAGTAATGGTTTTAACTACACAGTGGTATTTTTAAGATTTATAAAGATGGACCTGATCGTTTGTAACATTGTGACATTTTGGTAACTTATACATGCGTTCATGTGCAATTTAACAAGCAAACACACTAAACTGGATGCACAACAATGCAGAGGTTTTGTTCTCTGATATCACAAGCTTGAGCAATGATTATTTAATTCCTGCTTTATTTATTATAGAAATAAATCTCTATTGCTTTTAATGCGTAGTTTTATATGTAATAAACAGAATTGAATTGAACGTGGCACCGAGCGACAAGCGTTGTTCATTCATAGCTAGATGAGAAAAACCCAGTCAGCTCAATCAGTTAAGAGCTTTTATAGAATCAGAGGCTCATACACTCATCATATTTTTCCACTTATATACAGTTACATACTATACACAGCTAATTTGTCTGCACAATGTGTTTAGCTGTGTAAGTGTGCCCGTGCTTTACTTGTGAACTCATTACACACTGAGCCCTGCCAGGGCACGCAGTCATTAGAGTACATCAAATATGCTGTTCTGGGTCAGGCACCTGGGATTGAACTATCAATCTATCATGCAATCCTTAATCCCCAGAAAGAAAATGAGCTGACTTTTCAAATAAGCTGATTTTTTTATTTTTTTGCCTTGCTGGCACATGGTCCAGAGGCTGTGATGACATTTTTAGCTTGAAAGAATAAGTAAAATCCAGCAGCAGAGAAAGAAGACAGATGTGTTGGTACAGTTGTGTACAGTGTAAGTGTGTGTGTGTGTGTAAATGAAGCAAGGTGCTACAGTATATGGCTGTACTGGCATCCGTCCGCACACGTCTAGGACATGAGCAGCACAGCGGATGCAGCAGGCCTTATGTGTATAGACGAGCGGGCCTGGGATCACCCCGTGCGGTCGTCCACGCTCGTGGTGCTGCGGAAGAAGTTCTTCCTGTCAGGACCACTTGTCTCCTACAGAACTGTCTTCTTCTCTTCCACAACTCGTCTCGTTTTCCTTTTTTTTAATTTAATTTTTTATTTATTTCCATCATTCCGAGCCGCCCATGTAAGCTGACGACAGGAGCAAGGCTACTGTGTGATTATGTGTTTGCATGTACTGTGTGTTTTGGGCGTGGGGGGGGCGGGTTACAGACAGTGCTGCCGTTAGAACAGGGTCCACTGCAGACAAAGTGCAGTAAACAGCAGTGTAAGGCCCCAGTTTCGTGCCCAGCTGGCAGGTGATGATCCTCCTATCACCCTCACTGAGGGGGGCTTGGACGGATTGCCGTGATGCCCGTCGCCTCCAGGCTGTCTCCCAGTGGACATTCCTTCGCTGGCGCCATCTGTATGTACTGTAAGAGACAGACACAGACATGAAGGACAGATGAATAGAGAGGGAAGCAGGATAAATGTTTTGGCTTGTTCATCACAAGCACTTTGACTTAAGATTGTATATAAAGGGCTCATCATCCAATCAACATCCCCATTTCCTGAGACAAAAGGACATAAAAATGATTTATGATTGTCTTTCACAGTCAAAGCATGCTCATATGTGCCTCTGAAGGAGCACAGCTGTGTCTGTTTCAACCAAAAGCCTCCAAAATTCATTATGAGAAGTGCTTCGAAAATGAAGCGCATTTACATCGCGGCTATGATACGGACATTCCTTTAAACGCTTTTGTCAAAGTTACAAACATCAAACATGTGCCGCGATAAAGTCGACTGTGGTTTCCCACCCTGGGAGAGTAAGATGAAGCGGAACACCTGCTATCCACATGATGGAGGACTGACTTACTGTCTAATCGCCAGCACCCGATGATAGACAGCCCTCACTGTCTCATTACAGCCAATCATCAGGCATAAATCAAGACGAGGGAAGGATGGAGTCAAGCAGCCATTTTACACAAGTTACACACCAACACACACTTTCCCTGCATACGACTGTGAAAACCCAGCTTTCCTAAAAGAGGCTCTGCTCCGAGCTCTACCTCTCGCTGTCCTTCCAGTCTCTCTCGCTTTGAGCCTCATACAGTGTCAACACCCTGACTCAGAAGGCACCTTTTTCCTCCTGTCATCTCACTTCCCTGTGGGTGGTGTCAGTGCGTGGGGTTTTTTAACACAAGCAATGAATGAATTCATGCGGCTCATTACCCAGAGGAAGCCAAATCCAACCAAACTCAAAAGTACAACAACGGATTCGAGCGAAATAATCACTGTCACCACTAAAGTAAACAGAACAAAAATATTTTGTTTTATTTTATTTAGTTGTATCCTCTCCCCAAAAAATGATGGTTTGTTCTTTTATTTCTGATTTAGTCCTATTGTAAAAAAACATAAGAAGCATGGTATAAGTTTAACCTGACATATAAGGGTGGTTTATGACACATTTAAGCTTTAAATGCGTGTTAAAAACAGTTCGTGTCACACATGGTCAAACACAGCCTTAGAATACATGCTTTTGTGCTACGGAGAGTGCATCCATCCCCGCTGTGAACTGGGGTTTGTATGTGTTTAGGGCTAGAGAGCAGGAAGTGTTTCCTATGCCAACGGTGTTTGTTGTTCCGGCAGACAATAGACAAAGACATAATTTATCCCCAATCTGATTGCCGCTATTGTCTGAATGGAAATAGGCTGCATCTAATCAGGGTGATGTCAGACAACAGCATTTGAATGGAAACAACTGGCTAATTATAGAGCCGGTTGCTGCCAGAACACAGAATTACACCATGAACAGTACTGTCAACTGGTTCGAGTGTCTTTCAGGTGAGCTACTGTAGGTATTCAGAAATAAACTAGACTGGCGCTGAGCCACTGCCTAGAGTTCCACCAGGTGGAACGTGAGAATGTACCGAAATATGTAACACGCCAAAAGTACGCAACAACCTGAGGCTGAAGAAAAGGGGGAAAAACCAAGAGGGCAGGAGAACAGTGGAATCCAACACTGTTGTCATAATGAGACAACTCCAGCAGATAAGCTGGGTTTTATAAACTGGCTCATGTGTAAATCCTCCAAATATGATGGAGAAACGGATCATGAGACAGAATAACAGAGGGTGGAGGCATAGAGGCTTAGAAGAGGAAAACAGTTCGTTTGGCTCTTCGGCGAGAGCAGGATGAAGGGCCGTCATCACTCACATCATACCAGCTGGAATCGATCACATCAGGCAACATCCAGGCTGTGTGATGGCCCATCAGCAAGCCTCTCTCGTTACAGCAACAGTCAATGACATCTCCTCTCCACCAGAAACAGACAAATGTGTTTAGGTTCGTAAGAATGTTTTAGAACAGGCACTGACAGAAGAACAAGTAGTGGGTGAAGCAAACTTGAGACACAAATGAAATCGGGTGCCAAGAGGTTTTGGTAACAACATGTGGACTCTGCGTTACATTCATGAAAGCCTGCAGTGGTTATAAACGGACAGAGCATACGCCGCCTGAACGCTCTATCATAACTACGCTCAAAACTGTGGCTCGTCTCCTGCTACCCCGTTGACCTCTGTGTTGGCTGAGTGTGTGAGAAGTGGTTCATAGTGTCCTTTGCCACTAATGCCTCTCCAGACGGGCAGCTTGTGTGCTTGGAGGAGCCTCCATTTCCACTGGCCATAGAGCAACAACAGCTGCTCCTAACAAGCCTGGCGACAGCAGCAATAGAGGAGGTGGACCCCGACTCGAAGCCAAGAGGGAGAGAGGAAGGGAGGAATAACAACGGCGTTCTCCCGTTAGTCTCCTCCCTCTCCGCCTTTCAATCTCTCCTCTCCTCTGCGTTTTATTTCGGTTTGCCATCCGTTTAGCCATTTACTGGAAAATTATAATGCAACTTACTGTTGGACAGTGAAGCGTAACTACTCAGCAGTAGCCTGTGTAAGTAAAATATTTGCACCTGAGGCAATTTTCACTTCTCTGTCTCCTAGCTGAATAATTATAACGGCGGTCAGAAGATGGCTGTTTGATTTATGGCACATCAAGCTAATGTGGTTGAGGTGGGCAGAGGTCAGTAACGACTCCTCTTGTTTTCATCCCTCTCTGCTCTCTCCAGGCTCACGCTACTGCCTTGACCTTGCGGGTCTTCTCCCTGCTAGGCAGTTGATGAGAGACGGATGCAGGGGTGTTGTAAAGCAGCCCACGCTCCTGGGTTTTGACAAGGCCAATGGATCTGGCCCACAGCAATGTTTCATTAACAGAGGTGACCTTTGACACGTTTCTTTTTTCACGGCTCGCACAGGCAGACGCGTAAATGTGAACATGCACACATGCGCCAAGTTTCAGCCTTGTGCACACTCGCAGACAAGTTCCCTGAATTAGCATAGAGCCGATAATGTCAGGTGGTCCCTCCACATGGCATTAGAAGCTAGAACTACAGACATACACTTTGTCCTGTCTTCCCTCTGTGACAGCTCTGAATAATGACAGTAGTGATTCTCTAAATCAATCCCTATTTGCTGTAAAACAAGATCTTTATGCAACTGCCAATATGTCTTAGAAGCGTAGGCGCCAGTTCACAGCGAAGTCAGTAAAAATGATTCGTACCATTAGTCTCTGTCTTTAACAGGGACAGAGCTTTCTCGTCTGATCCAACCTGATGTGTGACCTTTGCCAGATATGTGCTACCTGCCATCTATCCCTCGGAGAGCGAGAGGCTCTCTCCTCCCCATGTGAATAAAGACACTGTATAATGTTCCATGACGCCCTTTCAGTATAAGCCCGTCCTGTTTTCTTTTTTCCATACTTTATATCAAAGGCTCAACAATAAGCACTTACAAATATGATGCGATACTGAGTCTGAGCTGCGCCCGCTGCTACCTCCTCCCTGCCACATCACGAACATGTCATTTGTTTTGATACACGCTGCGTGATGTTATAGTGATCTAGTGGGACTTTTTCTATTCGTGGCGCTATCAGTCTGAATGTGATCAGACCTCTGGACACCAGCAGAAGACGGATGCTGCTCTCTGAGGCTATGGATCATGGATGTCCTGACAGTCTTGGCTGCAGAAGGAGAATATTAAACTATCTGGATCAGTGTTTTCAGGGCCTCTCTTTCACAGCCTCTCACATAGAAATCTCCCATCCCAAACACTTACACAATGTTTTCTTATCTCTTTTCACACACACTTTCTTACAAAGCAGGCTAAGGCTATAGGGTGGAGAGAGGGGAAGAATGCATTCACACAGTTCATTACTGGCCATCCATCGTTGTGCTGTTTTGTCTACAACTCACCATATGTCAGAAAGAAACTCCTCACCTCATTAAACTAACCTCCTTATCGGTATTCGCCGTAACGCGCTGAATTTGCATGAACACACATATACTTCTGTGGGAACCTGGTTCACAGGCGACCTGTACGGGGGAACACAGGGTCTCTGGCAGGGCACTCAAATGGCTAAAGGGCCAAAAACACAGGGGCACCACAGGGGTACACATCTTAGACTACAGCTAACCTAGCAACAAGCACAGAAGCATGGCAACTCCAGAGCAGGGCTCCGCTCAGTGGAATCTGCCCAGTGCGATTCTTGGCTGTACGAGACTATTAAGCTCCTTGGCAAGATTAAGACTTACACCCCTACACAAACACATACACGCAGAAACAAATAGGCAAAAGAGGCCCTGGAAGGACACTGACCTCCACCAGTGAATGTGACAGATTGTCGAGATGGAAGAGGAATCCTGAGGAGAAAGCCGCCTCTGTGCAGGAGAGAGTGATGGGTCCAGTTCACAACTCTGCCGCCAGAGCGCTCATTTGGATCCTATCAGGCTCACACGCCTCACACCGCACCTGCGTCTACTCAAACGCCAGATGCCTCGTTGCACTGGCAGGTGTCGGGATGTCCTTATGGACAGACGAGCGTGAAGGAGGCAGAGACAAACCAGTATCGTTTCATTTTTGCTTGTAGATATGAACACTCAGACAGCTCTTTGAAGGTCTAGCAGACATATAAATGGCACAACACTCCCAAACAAATACACAAACAGGCACACACACACTATCCATTATAGCCAAGAGGAGAAGCACTATAAGTAGCGCTCTAGAGGAGCTGTCACCATGTATGTCTCCTGACACACCACTTCCTACATCCACCAGCAGCTGGAACAACCCACGCTTTTACCCTACTCTCTTTTTAGAGCGACATGAAGTTCTATAAGGGCTGAAATTCAGAAAACAGGCTTTAGAGGGTGTAAGTTGTCATTAGGGTGCCCGACAACACACAGTAGGATCAGTGGAGACAATGCCCACGCAGAAAAACAGCCATGCATTGCACCATGTGACCGGCCTCGTCTGAATTAACCTGATCCATGTGATTCTTGCCTTTTCAACTTCAAAGTGTTTTCAGAAATCTGCGTGGGTTAAAAAGAAGAGAAATGTGTGCAATCACGTTATAAATGTTTGATTTTATGGGGGTGAGTCAAATACTTTGATGTAAAGTCTTGGTTACGTAAACGACTGCAGTTTCAGAATGAAATTAGGACTGTGCGCGACATTAAGTATGCTGTCAGTGAGTCGTCCTGTCTGATCCACAATCAGCTGAAGCAGAGTGAGGTCAGCCCCCTCCCAGCCCTCGGGCCTGACAGACTGTTCCAGGTTCAGCTCTAATTGCCACATCAATTATGAATAAGGGAGAAAGGCTTTGTCGCTCTCACCGCTGGTCAATGGGATAGACCTTTAATAGAGTGACTTGTCTTGCATACACGCGTTTAAGCTTGCAACCACGTTTCTACTGCAGGTAGTCGAAAAAGTAGTCTCCTTGCTACCAACCACTATTACTTGAGCAAAGCCGATGCACAACTGCTTTCGAAGGAAGATCACAAAATCTTGCATCTTTCAAGTTTTAATTGAAGTCCCAGGTTCAAAGGAAAAAATTCCAGCACAAGTTTTTCCATCCCCTCGCTCCTTCTTCCTTCTCCCAGATCGTATTTCCCCCTGCATACCAGGCTGAGCTAAGACAAAGAGGATCAGACTCATCCCTGTTTATACTCCTACTGTACTTTTCAATATCACTGGAATGTCTACTTTTATTTGCTTAGTGTTGTATTACAGAAAAAAAAGCCTGTTTCTGTGTTAGAATCCATTGTTGGGCTCAAGGTGAGGCAGAGAGTCAAGGGGGTCACTCAGGTAAACCTCTCTACTCACCTTCTCATCTATTCCCCATCCCAACCATCGGCAGAGAAGCCTGAGTTTGCGTAGGAACGTGCGCGTATAAGTTGGGGGCCATCACAGAATCCCCTTATTGTTTTAAAAGCCAGCAGCAAAGTCGTTCTATGAATTCTGGTACCAGTCACAGTACAGATGCTTGGGTGAAACTGTGGCAGGGGTGAGCAGATCGCGTGCAAGTTAGTCAAATCTAATGAATTCGCAGCTTTCAGTAAAAATCTTTATGAGTCTGGACACTCTGCATTTGACATCTTTAAAATTCCATTTAATTCTTGGAAATGTGTCTGCACAGTATCTGCAGAATCTGTTGAACTCTATGCATCATTTAGAAAATCCCGCCAATCCTGCTTCTAACCTGTTGCCCCGCTGGAGAATCGTGGTGTTTCCTTAACCGGGTCTCAAAGGTGTACTGCAGAAGCTCTATAATAAAAGCTTCATATAGCGCTTAGAAAGGAAATTATGATGTTGGCTAATGAGAACCATCTTCCTCTAATGACCACATGCCTAGGGAGCCTTTCAAGTAAATGTGCTCTAGAAACGCCATAAAAACAGGGTAGAATAGGCCAAGTTGGGAAAAAGCACTGAGACCAGTCAAAGGCAACTTTGAAGACGGAATTAAATGGAGAAATAGGTTTGACGACTTACCGTAGTTCTAAAGGATTATTATCTAAACTAAATGTTTTCTAATTGGTATATACTTGTCGTCAAGATGACTCTTGAGGAAATGTCTCACTGGGAACAAAGTGACGGCTGTGCCAGTCTGAAAGATATTGTGGCTCACCTCTCCCCCATCTATGCTCTGACCAGACAATCCTTCAGCCCAGTCAAAGCTGCCTCTGATCCTCTTGTTCATTCTTCTCCAGCCCTACGCTGCCTTGCAAAGTGCACTCTCAACCCCTTGAGCTCCAGATGAAAGCCAAAGGGAAATAGCAGTCCTACTGGTAATATCCGCACAAAGACAGAGGCCCTACATCTGCTGGCCAGCCGGCCTCCATGCACGCTAGTCCCAAGGGGCCCTGGCTCACAACCTAGGATGGGAAGATTGGTTTTTGCCAACCCTGGCAGAGCATAGGCACCAAATCCCCTACCTACCATCTAATCGTAAATTCAACAATAGTTTTATATGTTGCACCCATCATCCCATAACCTCGCCCTCTAGCATTTTATGCCCATGTTACTTGTAACCATACCTTACAGGTCTGTGTATTACCTATGACCTATTTGTGCTCTCTCACACTCCAGTTCATTGAGTCTCCCTCAATCTTTAGTTTTCTATCATGAAGGCAGGTGCGTGCTGGGCCTCGAGCTTCAGTAATCCTGCTAACGCTGGTGAAGCTCGGTCGTATCCTGACCAAGCAGCCGTCAGGAATGCGCTTTCCCTGCCAGGGTGAACAGCTGCTGCACACCTTTACGGCCTTATCGGCTTTGGACAGTTCTCTCCACGCCTCTGACAGCAAAGCAGAAACAAAGCTGGAACCTAGAAGAACCTTATAAGGTTGATACTGTATGTCTAAGTTGAATCACTTTATCAAGAGCAGCGTCAAAGTGATAATAACTGTATTTATACGATCGTTCTGGGGCCTAAAAAATCTCCATGCATCTCCATGCACCCCAACAATGTCCTTTTGATTGACGTGAACACCCACACATCGCCAGAAACTGATGCCTGCTCATACTCGATCAGCTCATACAAGAAAAAAGGGAAGCTTCATCTTTCTTTCACTTTTCATTCTTCCCATCTTGTCATATTTAGATCATTATGTTCACAATGGAGGCGCAAAGCCGTCAGTGCCAGTGGCTTAATGCTAACAGGCAGATCTAACCACTGAGTGTGTGACAATTGCCAGGGGTGTCTTCATCTTTATGAGTTGTGTACCAGTGGGCCTGACAGATGGTGTTTGTTGCCAATAGAGATTTGCACTTTCATGGCTGTATAAGTCACATTTTTTGTTGCACCTCCCTCTGGCTGACTCAGTGGAAATGTTGATTCATGCATTTACTTAATATAAACAACCTGCTTTCGCTTCCTTTTGTTTTCATGACCAGGCAAATTTTGTCAACAGAAGCGAACACAAAAACAACACGTGTTTGCAAAACTTTGCATATCAAGATGTGATTGACTCAGTTCTGTCTTTTCCCATATGAACTGCACCTACTCAACACAGACAAACAAATAAAGGAAGCATTTAAAAGCACCGTGCACACATAGCGGGCTAATGTGGCAGAGCGAGAGACGTGTTAGAGGCCCAGCTTTAATGAGCTACCGTCAAATGAATAGCTCCTTTGGATAATGAAAGCTCATGTGTTCCCAAGCTAATGTACTTAATAAGCATTATTCACGCCAAATCATCACTATTGATTGGAGTCTTATGCTGCAGGTGAAAGGCAATAATAGGATCACAGTGTGTGTTTCAGTCTCAGACTTTTATTTTGAAGGACTCTGCACTGTTGGAAGTTTTGCTTTTGTATTGCTCATTATTATTCATGCATTAATGAATGCCACTGCTAGTGTAGCTTATTAAAGTCTGCTTATGTTCACGCTGCTTATCCACCTGGAGGTTTCACAGGTGACGGCCTTGCACAGCCACAAACTACTTACTGGTTGATGTCAATGTAACAAGTAGGGAAAGCGTCCGCCCCTGCATGATGAGACGATCATTGCCCAGAGTGATGCCTTTAGTCTTGACCCCCTGTGGCGGGGCTGTGATCTGTTAGATACTATTTTGCTAATCATCTGTCTAAGCAGCGTAGTTTTTTGACTGAAAGACGAACGATAAAAGCTACAGATCTCACCAGGATATTGATTTACAGCAAGGGCTAATGGATTTAGTTCAGTAAATCAGAGACGGCAGTTCTGATTTATTATGCCCTGCTGTCGTGATAGGTTCTCTGCTGAGCTGCCATGTTTTATCCACAAAGAACGTAAACGTGTGCGTCGCCTCGTAAAACAATGCTTCGCTCCAGACTCTACTTGTGAATTTTGCTGGTGAGGTGAGGTCTTGGATGGATCACAATTTAAAAAGTAACACTGACGCCTCAAAGTCATAAGGAGTTGCTTTTCACATACAGCGTAAAGGAAACGGGCCTCAGATCAGGCCATATTCATTTTCTCAAGAATAATTCAGGAAGCAAGCGAGGTGGATTAATGGGAAGGTGCATGTGCCACGTACAGGTCTCGTCCTGACCGTCTCCTGAGGCTTGACATCCGTCTTCATCGTCACAGTCTGTGGCGCTGCCCTCCTCTGTTTCCCCACTGCTCAGCTCATCCCAGGCCTCGATTTGGCCCAGATTTGGGAACCTCTCTTGAGTCTCCTGTGTTCAGAGACACATAACAAGTGGGTTTAATAGACAGTAGTTTATGTGTATTACCTCTGTGCTGAGCACACGGATTAGAAACTGCTTCTACCGCCACAAATGCTTTACTGTACATGTAAACACTATAACCGGGTTATATGTAATTTAACACTTTAACACTAAAAAAAACTACATTGATCATTAATTATCTATGTAAACACAACTATTAAACACGTCATAAATACGCTTTTGTGTCCCACTGGAACTCTGTGCAGTGTGTGTGGTAAACTGCAGCAAAGGTCCTTGGTGGTAGGGTGATTTGTTTTAATTACAACCAGATTTTAGGAGAATTGACGTGTGAGAAAAGATGCTTTGTAACCATGTACCACTAAGTTCTAACGGCACTGTTGAGATTTAGTTTGAACTCCTTCTTTGATCCCACAACTACTGTGTATTTTCTTACTACTATATACATTATATTAGCAAAGCTTGCAAGAGACCATTTAAATGACACAATATCATTGAGGTACATGATTTATTCATGTGCCCATGAAAATGTTGAACGTATGCAATTATCTAGACATTTGTTTATTTTCCCTTGAGCTTGTTTTACTACAGTCCAGTTAATTGGTTATAAATCAACCGGATCAGAATTTGTGAGCCTTGTATCATAGTGCATGAAAACATCAACACGTACACTTGTCCAATGTCAAACCTGAAATGAAAAACACAAAAGACGTCTGCACTTGACTGATGGCATCTCACTATATTCAACACCTTGATTACTATCGCTGGAGCTCTGCTCGAAGACTCGATCAGCCCGGAGCATAAAACACTCCTCTTTACGACGTTCCTCCCTCTCAGCGTGGGACCAACTAATTGGACCACCTGCTGGTCCTTCCTGCGGTCCATCTCCATCAAGGTGGTCTTTGTTGCGTCCCACCATGACTGACAACAAATATAAGCAAGTGAAGTGAAGACTGGTAGGAAAGCTGCATTTGAGACTCACAGCTTGCTTTAGCTTGGTGTGCAGCCACATGCCACTAGACGCCCATAAGTACACAACAGAGCTTTACACAAAAATCCTGGGGGCGAGAAGAAGGGGGCGTGGCTAAAGTGCAGCCGAATCAACAATACCGGCCTCTATTTACATGACTGCAAATGTGGCCTTTAACAACTACTTGTCTACTAAATCTTGACTTTCAAAAAAGATGTTTTTTTTAAGCTTACAGTCCAATGCAAAGTGCTCACAGCACAACCCTGAAACAAGGCTGTAATTAGGCCCAGCTGGGCTTTGAGATCAAAGCTAAATACAGCATGCTAACATTTTAGTGCAGCAGTGTGTTAGTGTATAATGCTAAACTTAGCCAATTCAAATAACTCTTCGTGAATGACTGTACTGAACTTCCATCTAATACGCAACAAGACATTTGTTGGTGACACTATGTGAAAGGTCAGAGAACGACGTCCTCTTCCCACACGGGACGGCTACCACATGATCTATTCAGAAGCTGATGGTTCAGTCTAGTTCTTCTGCACATGAAAGAAAGCTGCTGTTTATGAAAGTCTGGATTCCCAGACAGTCAAGGCCTCAACCTGAAGTAGAAATAATCTAAAAAATAAAGAAAGACCAACGCAAAAGTTTGTTTTTGAAAATAACACAGAGATCAGAAAGTCATTAGAAGAACAATTGGTCACTCTGTGTTTGATACCAGATAAATGTCCGCACCTTTCTGCAGAAGGGGATCAAGAAGATAAAAAATCTAAATCACTCGTATGCCAGCGAGCAGTTTTGCTAATGTAAGTCATTACTGTACATGTGTCATGTATTCCATTCATGAATGTCCCTCCCCACTCAGGTCTGAGTGGGTGAAATGAGCGACACAGTGACATGAGTCAGGTGGGCACTTTATCAGAAGCAGGTAAAACGTATCCCTTACTGTCACAGACAGACACTTACTGGACTGTATGTATTGCTTAAAGTGAACTCTATTGCATGTTGGGTCCGGTTGTGTATTTTATGGTTATTTACTGGCTGACATTGTAACCTGATGACAGGCCTTCTTGTGTTCTGTACTGGTTCCATCTGTTTTGTGGCTGCAGCGTAATATGACGTGTATATAACAGCCAGGTTAGTTCATAAGAGACGCATTTAAAAGACTCTCTCTTACCTCCATTGTTAACAATAACAATTAATGTGCTGTGACTTCCAAGAAATTCACATAAACTGAGTGAAAAACGTTAGGCGGAACAGAAATGAATATCCGCTGTGTCAGTCAAGAGAGGAAAACAGAGGAAACAACTTTGTTAGTTCTGGACAGAGACCATGATAAACCAATTACCCTCCTTTATTATGGGAAACAAGTAAATTAATTCAACACACATTCCACACGCTAGTGAGCAAACGCTCTGCTGACCAGCACGACGTTGTGTACCAACACTGTTCAGATAAGCAGTTGGGTATTAAGCTAATAACTGTGCCATTTAGGGGACGCTTAGCACAATGCCGCCTGGCCCGGCTGTCCTTAAAGCATGTTAATTAGAGAAGGAATCAATTAAGGCGCCGTCGCTGTGGAAACCACAGTTGGGCCGTTGTAGAATTGCTGTTGGCTGCTGTCCAGTGCAGTTTGTTGGTTTGTTTCGAGCGGGTAAGGACTGAAACGACATCTATCTGTGGAAATATCAGTGTCGCTGTGGCGAAGAAAGAGAACCGTGGTATTTCAACAGCACAGAGCAGGGGCGAATTTTGAATTTGTCCTCGAAGCATAAGCAAAAGAAACATAGGCGTTCTTACAGAGCGCTGAATGCATAATATGCAGTGAATTCTCCCTCTTTCTCTGTCTGCGTTCTTATTGAAAAGACTGTTACTGCACTGAGAACTGGGCCTGTGTTACAATGAGTGTTATAAGCAGTTCCTCAAATTGGCTTTTTTCTCATTTTCTATCTTCCATATAGAAGCAATCATCAGAGGAGGATGCACAGACAACATTACCAAGGCAAGTTCATTTCAAGATTGTCTTGAATTAAACAACCCGGCACCCAAAGACGAACACATCGGTCTATTTATGTCATCTAAATTAGCCAACCGTTGCAAGGCCTTCCTGGGTGCCTTCCTGCAATACGTGGTAAATTTGAGCAAGCGGCCAGAACATTTCAAAAGTGACAGCAGCCTTTATGAGCTGGAGAAAAGCGCTGTGCTTTACCCCTACAGGGACCGACATCAGTGTTCTAACGTGGTTCTGGCTGCTCTTTCTGACACATGAACCAACGCTGATCATCCCTTTGCGGTTCAATTAGACAGGGCTCTGCTGTTTCCAATGGTCTATTGATAGTGACAACTTGCTCTGAATTCCATCAAATAAAACATTTAAGCTATTTAAGATCGGTTAAAATGTACGTTCATGTAGTTATTTTCCAACATTTGGCGTAAGACAACCCGGGGGGGAGGGGTTCATTTAAATGAAAAGCCCTTAGATATTTTGGTTGTCCTCTTACGCTGAAGATTCTTTCCCTGTCACACAGGAGGAACCAGTCACCTTCCGAAGGAGTGTGAATGAAAGGCGAGGCTGAAAGAGCGAGTGTGTGTAAACATACGTATGTGACTGAAGCGAGTATGCATACATCACGTTTTATGTGTGAATTATACTGTACACGGCCACAGTGAGGAATGTGCTCTTTTCTTTTCTTCCCTGATAATTTGAAATAGTATCTCCTCGTTGAAGTGGTGGTGGTAAAACTGCGGGGACAGAGCAAAGCAGAAGGAAAAAGTGAGAATCTCTCAAATCTGCACAAGTTTTCAACTCAGCTTTCACACTCAGAATCTTCCCATTTCTAATTTATTTACAGTACTGCCCATTGTACTGACTTTCCTTCCCAGTGAATAGGCTCTTAGTCCTTTGTCCAAAAAACGAACGTCTGCTGAACGACACAAAAAGGATACGTCCGTGGGTCAGTGTGCGTATGTTCTTGCAAATGGCTGCACCTCTCTCCACATTTCAAGAAGCACATTTATATTTGAGTGTGACAGGAAAAGAAAGTGAAAGTGAAGTCGCTGAGAGACAGAAAGAAGAGAGACGCGTTCAGCCCTCCACAGCGGCTCGTTCTGGAACAGACACTGTGATGCTTTTGTTTGTGCAGACTAATTGTGCCTGTCACAGCTAACCACTTGCCTCCCTTAATTAATAGCGGTTAGCCATGTTCAACAATTTCTCTCTCTACAGCTCTGCAAGGTCGTGACCTTTAAAAGCCCTTAAGAGGATTGTGTGATTCACATCTGCAGTATAAACCCAGTATGTGAACAACTTGGACAATCAATGCATAAATAGTACAAGACATATTGATGAGGGTCATGTTGTTCACATGAAATCAAACCTGAATAATGAGATACTATTACTTGCATTCATCGTATGTTTATAGTACAATAAACTGCTTCTATGTCACTTTGTTTGGACAGTTTTGAACAAAACTAAACAAAAGCAGAGCCACACAGTACAAGCTGGTTCTGTTGCTAATCGCTTCACTGTGATATATTATTGGTCGTGAACTCACGTAACTGTCGTGAGTCAAAACCAACAGCACACCGTGTCATTGGGCTGTCACACCCCACCACTGTCAGGCTGACTGAGGCTGGGAAGAGTGTATCTCAGCATAAATCTTTATATTTGTACTAAATGATATATGTGGACTTTGTCATAAGCATTTACACTGTAGAAAATGTCTGCACCGTGGACCATAAGTTACTGGACACTACACAAGTTTTTATATGATGTAAACCCTGTGCAAGGTTGAAATTGGAACAAATCGAAATGATTGAAACCAGAACTTACAAAATCAATATTAAATTGAAAAGGAGATTTGTCAGAACTATGCGCAAGAAACACAGGTCACATATTCTGTCTACATGACAAGACTCACTGTCTGCACTGAACTGAAACCCACGAGGAGAGTAAATGACCCAATGTGGAAAAACAGTCACAGTTCACAGGTTTTTATGATGGTAAAAAAAAAACTCCTATGCTTAAATAAGAGTCTGGTTCATCAAGTTTAGTTGCCAAGCTAACAGAGAGCAGTGAGCGGTGAAGTATGTTGCCACAGCAGCAGCAAAGAGCAGCAGAGCTCCATCATCTTCTTCAAGTGGAAAGAATCTGTCCCCTCCCTGTGACGGGCTGCCAGCTCAGCCCGAGCTATTTCTTCATCCCTGGACTCCACTAACTCTTTCAAGCTCAAACCTTTTCTGACTGCTAGAGGCTTTGCTGGAGCATAAAAGAGCCATCGACTGTGAACGCAGTCTGAATTCACAAAACCAACCGTGGCTCCAAGCATAGAAGCAAACCACATGTTCTTTAAGGGTTAACGTGAAACCTTTATCTGCGTTTCCTCTAAATATCTACAAACCATCCTCGGAGTCCCTGAGGTAGCTGATAAATGGAAGGATCGTCAGGATCCACAGAGAGGACGTGTTGAGTGTGTTGTTAAACATAAGTAAGGTCTCTGATGTGGAACCTGGCCGGGCCACTGGCCAAACCAGACAGCGGAGCAGCCGTCCAAGTCGGCCTCTCTGTGCTGGCTTTTTCTTCTGGAGTCTTTCCAACCGTCCATCCACTGCGGCTTTTACTATTTCTAAGTGTGAGTGTGTGTCAAGAATTAAAATGGAAATAGAGCGTGAGGATACATGTCTGTGTGGCTTTTTCCATCCACGCTACTTACTGCCACTGACTTTGCATTTAGCAAAGTGCTAATTGACAAACTGACAGATGATCGGGGCCTTTACGGTCACATGGAAACAGATCGGCCATTGTAAGAAGAGCTCCACCCTAAAACAGCTGGACCGATGGCCGGGAATCAAAATTCCACTGAAGCATTTATTGTCCACATTAGCGATATTTACAGGCAGAGAGCGAGAGAGAGAGAGCGTGAGTGGGAAAGAGGAAAGTCAGAGCAGACACACAGGAAAGGAACAGAATCGTGTGTCTTCACTTAACACAGTAGACATTTACTGAGGTCAGCGTGTGTTTGTATGTCATTACCAGCGTTTAAAAGCTTGACGTCTCTATTATTGTTCACTCTCTGTTCACCAGGCAAACCTGTGTATGAACCTAGATGTATGTGCACATACGAATACACACGCACTGCCTTTTTATGTGCTGCTCTGAGTGCTTTAAGTGGAAAATGCCACGGGTGCATGAAGGGTCAGAGTCTGTGATACATCAGGAGCAGCTTCCCAATCCTCTTAATGCCACGGTGCTCTGGGTCTCCTCTCCAGTAGGTAAAAATATACACATCTCAACCTCACTAATCCAGGAAATGGCGGTTATTTAAATTTTGCCAAGCTGAGATTAGAGATTCACTGAAATACCTGCGATGGCTTTTAAGTCAAAAAGCGAATACGGAGGCATTTTAGCATCAGTCAACGTGCGTATTTTATATATTTCATGGATTAAAAATAATAGGCCACGCAGAGATCCATTCTTACACTTCCAACACTGACAGAAATTTAAATCTTAACCCCCGCATATAAATGGTTCGACTTCTCTGACATGTACTTTATTCGAACGCCTGAAATGCAAATAGTAAGTTAGCCACAAGCAGCGGGAACACTTACCCTCGAAGAACCACAATTAACAATTATACCGGCATTAGTTTTATTATACAGAATCTAGTCTGGGGAGTCATCTCAGCAAATGCATTATTTAACAACGCTTCTTAGGCGTCTTGTTACGGTCAAGGTCAGGTTCTCTTACTCTGTGTGCAGCTGCCAGGCTCGTATCATTTTCTGCTATTTAATAACTACAGGCGATTCAGAGAAACATATTTATCTATGCATATGATAATTGATGCCTCACTGCTTTACCCCTACTACTGTCTTTAGTGTTACTGCTGTGAGAACCAGACAGAGCCAAGCAGACTGTGTATTACTGGGAATGCACCACACCCCTTCAGTCCTTGAATCTGTCCGCAGCTTGAGCTGCATTTGGTTTCATTTCTCAAGAACCTGAGATAACAAGAGTGAAAGCCTGTGTCATTGTAGGACAAGTCTCCTAAAAAGCAGAAGGCAGTGTTTGCCTGTTTCACAGCCATCGCTCCTCACTGCCCGTCCAGCATCATCGTCAGTCACCAGCTTTAAAACGCACATTCACCATCTGGCTGATGATTGCTACAGGGTAGGTTACTCATTATGGTGGTCAGGTTCTAAAGCAGCGAGCTTTGTCAGTGCCTAACTATGCAAGTCTGCAAGAACAAATCTAAACTGCATGCAACAATGTTATATATCCGTAAACTATTCCCTCCCGGTTGAGCTGCAATTAACTTTACTGCTTAAAAAGCAACAACAGTCTAGTAAAGTTAGTTATTTGGAAAGGGATCCAGATGAGCTTGCCAAAATCAATCTGCAAATAAACATAGCTTATGACCTGTCTCGCCCACCTGAAGAATCCTCATATACGGGCCTGGCTCCCAGCATCTGTTAAGTTCTCTAAATAAAAGAATAACAACTGGACAACAAGACAGGGAACATCAACGTGCTGACATTTAACATGTGGCTAACGCTTCAAACGTTTCGCCTCCATTTTAATAATGTTTACGGATGATTTATGTAGTTGAATATCTGACTACAGACATGAGACACGGATGGATTTAAATACCTAGAACCAGAAGAGAAGCTCAGGCCATTTAACCAGAGTAGGCAGCAGGTGAGT
This sequence comes from Macropodus opercularis, assembly GCA_030770545.1. Taxonomy (NCBI): domain Eukaryota; kingdom Metazoa; phylum Chordata; class Actinopteri; order Anabantiformes; family Osphronemidae; genus Macropodus; species Macropodus opercularis. Next base: position 8,897,584 of record CM061105.1, read on the forward strand.
GTCACAGCTACAGTAGATGCTGACTTCACAGTTAGGTGTGTGAGCACACGTGACGCCTCTCTGCACTTGGTAACAGCTGTGGATGTGCCACGTTATTCTGTTTAACACCGTGTGATCCTCTGCTCTTATCTGCCACGAACACAAAGCTCACCCGGGCTCCGCCACCTGCTCCAGATTCAAGGTAGGCTTTTCAGCCCGGCGAACTGTCAACAGGACACTCACTCAACGCTACACAGTTACCATGACAACTGGGCACTCTGCAGCCACCACGCGCAATAGGGTGAACAGAACTGATCTTAACCTGGCGGTGACAGACGGATGGACGGGCTGATTAAAGAACATACGGATCAGAGACAGAAGGAAGGAAGAAGCCACGAACAAGTTGGAGCAACAGCTGGAATGACTTATTTAGAAAAAGGTCAGAAAACAGAAGAAAACGTATTAAAATAATAGAGGGAGGCATCAGCAATCAAACAGGTAGGAAACAGTAAAAAACGGAGAAATGAAATGTCTGTGGGCATAATTTTCAGGGCAACAAAAGGGCAGGCAGCCGGGGGAACCAAATCCTACTCCGTTTGTCTCCTCAAATGGCCTCTAGGGCCTGTGTGAAACGGCCCTTTTCTTCTTGGTCCTTTTCAGCCGTGAAGCCCATCTACATGACAAACAGTGTCACTTTGAAGCTGCTTGCGTCGTCACTCATCTGTCACTCATTGCTGACCTTTTGCTCCTGCCTCTCAGCTTTCTTTTTTCTCTCCACAGTAATTTTTGTCACTGTCTCCCTTTCACCCTCGATCCTTTTCATTTATCTTTGATATCTGCCTCTGCACTCAAACCGAGTCTTTGGGTTAAAGAATGAAGGACATTTCAGCACCTCTCCTGGATGTGCGGTGTATTGTTTAACGACTACTGACTGGACAAAACCGTATCACTTAAGGCTTTAACACTGTTGTTGGATCATATCTCAGCTGACTAGAACATCTGACCTGTTTGCCTGGAGTCATAGCTTTAATTATGAAAAAGACAGAAGACATTTTACACGATTTAGACCCCAAATGGTTTCATCTAAAGAATGGCGTCAGTCATTAACAGTGTTATTTATTCCTATTCGTGTAATTGTCAACCCCTGCCATCCAGGCGTGTCTCAGATATTAGAAGAAATATATAGTGAGGGGTCACCTTACCTGACTGAAGCGCTCCAATCTCTCCCTGACCTCGGCCAGCGTCGGGTCTGGGCTGCGGACTTTGACCTCAGGGTTTTGCCTTTGCGCGTGCAGACCATTTCCCACAACTTTGCCAGAATAGCTGTCATGACAAAGAAAGGACGAGTCACACATTTCCAGTAATACTAAATTAAATATACACACTTGTACCATCTTAGACCAGTCATAGGCTGTGATGTGACTTTGCTTTATTACGCTGTTGTATACTGAACTTTATGTATTATTATATATTGACATATAATCATGTCTAACCATCCAGTGCTGTTTAGACATAAATGGACTCAAGTCTTCAACTAGAAATTTGCCATGGTCTCATTTGCAAGACATAACAAAGAGCCTGTTGCATAGAAACAAGCTCCAGCATCCAGTGTGTTTTGAATCAAGATCAGAAACCTTTTCTATGAAAATATGACTCAACAGAAACTGAGATGCTTTGTGAGCTAGGCCCTTTAATCCCCGGCATGCTCCACAGGCCTGGAGTTTAGCGATTATAGCTGCTGATGTTGTCAAAGCTGTTGTTGAAACTGTCAGAGAGGATATCATGTCCATTTAAAAAATAAATGTTTGAATGAACAAAATCAAGACACAGAACGAAATGTGGGAAATATCAAACTTATGGTTCGTGAACAGCCACCTAGAGGTGAAATCCTTCATTATAGCAAATTGTACAAATGAGCTGATTTAGATTTTAGAAGAAAGAACAGCATTTGCGGTGCACTAAGAGCTTTGCCTTTCTTGGATTTTCTCCACATCTTCTATCTTATTATTCATATTAATTTGCCATTTTACTACTGTATGTTGAGGCTCTTTCCTCACGCAAGGAGGATTTAACAGCCCTGATGAGTGCACTGACGCATCCTGGCTTCAGATCGCGATGCTTGATGCTTCCACAGGCAGCGCGAGGCTGATAGAGTGATTATGGATGTGTAAGCGAGTGTGTTTATGTGGAAGCGTTCACGGGCAGCTGCGCACGCACACGCTCGTCCTGTACGTATTCATGTGAATATAAGCGGAGGCAATCATAAAAGTGCTGAACTTCAGAATCTCTGGCCTGTGATCTAAGCAACGTCTTGATGTCTGTGCTCCTTCCATCCCGCTGACACGGTGCTTTATAGATGGGGGCCCATAAAAATGCAAACATTTCCCACTTAACCCTCTGCTGCTACACATTACTTTACAACGCTTTCCATTTATGTGCTCATGAATCATGAATCAAACGGCTCCGTAAGAAGTGGCAGAATGCAGCGCTCTGTGCGTTAGGGGGCTTATGCATGTCTGTCTCCAGGCTTGGCTGGGGATAACAGTGCTGGCGTGGAAATGAGCTCATCAGATGGGATGCTAATGAAAGGAAAGCGTCAGTGTGAGTTTGGCTGCCTCTTCGGCCTGGAACATTTCAATGTGGACTATCTTTGATATTACATTGGGATCACAGCAGGACATTCTAGAGTTGATTACCTGGTAGCCAGACAATTACTGCTGCAAACTCTGGATAGATCTGGAGCAGGCATCGCCAAAAGCAATAATGTTCTTTTGGAAATATGTGATGCTCCATGTCCAGCTGAATTAAAGTGTGACTGAACATAGAGCAGAAGACTTTATAAGAAAAATAAAAAACGACAGCGCCCAAATGATATTCCTCTAGCTAAAGAATTAATAACAGCTTGCTCTCCTCTGGTGGCTGCCAGTGTTTGACCTCAACAAACATTCAAAATGACTACCTACATATGTAAGACTTCTGACTCATGACTCTCTGTCTCCTTCCTCCTGAACGCCCTGTGAATGCCCAATTGATGCATGCTCCTAAAGGCAGCTTTGTCTGTTCTCATCTTCCCCTCTGCCTGGAGCACAGGCTAGCGGTGACCTCCACTTCCTGGTCGTGACCCTGAACTGAACTGCCTTGATGTTTGGAAGATCTGCAGAAATGCTCCTCTAAGGCAGAGCAAGCCTTTGAAAGTGTACTGGGAGATGACAGAAAAGCATTTTGTATTTGTTCACATGCCTGAACATTTCTGCTGATGTGCTGCAAAGAAGATGAAGTGTGCTCTGTGTAAGTGTAAGTATAAGCCTGTGTGTATAATGCATTTGCATGATGGGTTCGTGTTGGTGTCAGGTGACTGTGAGGGCCAGTCTAGAATCTTGTTGAAATTTAAAGTATTAGATATGTCCAACTGTCCACATCCAACTTGTTGGAAGGTCAAACTTCCTTACAGACCCAACGTTCACTCATGTTATTGCACAATGCTTCATTGATTATTTAGAATTGAATTTGGGTTAATAGTGGTGTGTCAGAAGTTGACTAGTTGCACCAGCTGTGCTTCCTGAGACAACACCAGATTTGGATCTTTCCCAGTAGAGAGTGTAAAAAGTCAACAATCTATTTTAATCAATGTAAATTTAAAATCTGTCACTGATCCAGTTCATGTTGTGTTTGGTGATTTTTCATCTAAGGCTGCTTCCTTTATCTTAAACTGGAGGAATAAAACCTAGGTATCACATTTACACATACAGTATAAGTTGATCTGGATCAATGACTCCTCAGCAGCAACACAGACTGAATCACACTAAAGCGGGGTGGGCGAACGTGTCAGTGATTAATGACTGCGAGGAGATGAGTTTGTTTTCCCTCTGTCTGAGCGTGTGTACGTCTGTGGCTGTGGGTGGTACTGTTTCATCTGGCGAGGGCCTTGGATTAGCGCTGGTTCTACTGCTGTCAGGCCAAACAGCAAACTGTTGGTGTTTCGTGATTAATAAAGCCGCTGCCCCTCCTTCGGGCACTTGCGAGTATCCAAGATCGAAAATGTGTTGAGTTAGTCGCAACGCAGTCTGTGATTAGTGCACATTGGGTCATGGTTCTGTGGTGGTGATTCTGCCGCTTAGTCAAAGATAACTTCACTTAGGTAAAGTCAACAACACACCACGGTGGCAAGAACCACATATTTCCTGCAACGTATGCTATTATAAGACTATAATAATTTTATGCCTTCACTGTCCATAACTTCCTCCTCCTGAACCGAGCGAGTCAAAACGAGGGCTGAGTAGATGTTTGCAGCCAGCTAACTTGTCGAAATACTGTGAACAGGGGGTTTTGTTCTGAAAGGCCAGGCTGTTCTCACACTACGTGCTTAGCAGCCATTCACTGTACCAACACTAAGCAAGTAACAGACAAGGGTTTAAAGGCCACTTTGCAAACATTTAATCAGCTTGATATATGATGCACATGTCTGCTCGACTTGTACGGACACTATACAAATACAACACACACACACACACACACACACACACACAGACCTCAAGTTCACAAGCTCTGAGCTCACTTACACGTTTTCCAAGTAATAAACACAGTCAAAGCAACATTTTCAAAGATTAAGCCATACATAAAGTAGAGGCACATGTTTGGTTGCTCTTAAACAAGATATTCCAGCTCCTGGCAGCTTGCGCTGTGCTTCAAAGATAACTTTATTAGATTGGCACTAAATGTGGAGGAAGAAATAGCGAGCAGATCAGGAGAGGTCATCTGCAGGGCATGGAAGCCCGATCAGCTTTTCTTTTTATGCTCTATTATTTTTGTGCTCTTGAACAATGTGTCCAGTCCAGAAAGAGCGCTGAGTTTAAATCATCCTCATTCTGCGTCCTTATTCCCGTGCCCACAACCACCAACGTCCTTAAACGTTGCATTCGCTCTCTCTCTGCTTTCCGTCGTAGCCCAGCTGAACAGCACCAGTAGCTGCAGTCACTTGGAAGTCTGAGCTGAAGCTGTCTTGGCTGAATTTTACACTATTCCCAACAGTTCTGTGTAATGCATTTGCCCTCTTTATCTGCCTCTCCCTGTCTTTTGACCTCACCTCTTACTGTTCCAACTGGCAACTCTGGGATTCAGAAATGAAACACTTCTACAGCTCAGCTTGTCTTGTCCTAGCATGACAAGGTACTAATGGGTGATCAGAGACACCATGGCGCTTCAGATAACAAGAGTGACTTTGAGAAAAGTTATCCCAGCTCAGCCAAAGCATATTAGAAAAGCACCAGAACGTTCCGACTTAATGATTAACTTTTTCTGCTTCATTAAATATTCAATTTCTGGTTTCCATTGCTTCAACTAAAACTTTTGAAATTGTTTGAATGATTTAAACGTGTGTTTCCAAAGAGCTCAACACAGAGCAAAACAGCACAGCCAGTTGCTGAACCCTGCAGTCTGTTCAAAGCTAGTAGGAAAAACAGTTCTCATCGTTAAACGGAAAAACTGGTTCTGTTTGATAGAAATTTACAAGCAAAGCAAAAAGAAACAAAAACACACAGTCCTCATACCGTTAATCATCTCGTAACCTCTTAAAAGAGCCCGACTCTCTAAACCAGCAACTACTAACCAACAGCAGCGCAGGAGAAATGTGCTTCCACTATTAATGCCCTGACTACTGTACACACTCACACATAAACAGTCTTCGACTCCAGTTACACTAACCGCAGGGTCGTGTCATTCCAGCCAGGATGAAACGTCTCCGTCCGTGACCTTTATGTTAATGAATCTTCACAGTTTTTGTGTGGACTTCACCTGAGGCGTGACACCTGCGCTGGGCTGGCGGTATATCTGTCTTTCTGGCGCTATGGACCAGTGAAATATGTCTGTTTATGGCGGTGTGGCTGGGCTGGAATTACACACCACTGTGTTGGTCTCAACTGCTTTGCCACTTCTTAAGAGGTCCCAGGGTGATTCTGCTAAGACTGGGCTGGCTTATTGAGTGGTTGCACTGTAAGAGCCAGCCTATATGATTGAAGGTCCGGCGGCTCAGATTACTCATGGCTATTACACACCGAAAGCCCGTCCTCTACAGCGCAATAAAAAGTGTTACCGCACTTATGAATAGCTCCCTTCAAGGGTATGTTTGCTTTTACATAGTCTTTTTTTAATGGACCGGGCTCATTGTCTAATCAATATTTCCTTTCCATCCTGTTTTTAGTCTATGTCTGTATTCTGAATCTTTCTCCTTCTTCTAGCGTGTTAACGTGGTAACAGTCTACTGGTCCTGTCGCATCTTGTTGTCGGGGAGTGGAGAGAAATGCTGACCCCTCTGAGCCGGTAGATCATGGTGTTATACGGCATAATGATTTATGGCACGTTACAACTCGCTTAGACTCGGGATTTCCAGGACGCTTAGTAACTGAGTAATATAAAAAAACAGCGGCCTCATTTAGCAGCTTGAGCTCAGCAGATTTGCTACTAAGTGTACGCTTCTCACCAAGATTAAACCTCCCAGTTCCCGAAAGATGACCTACTATACAAGCTATGTAGCAAACCGTCACAGTGTGTGTCTGTGGTATCAATCAAGTCTGGCTCTAGGCTACTTTAACAAGCTATTTGGTTTAGTCTATTCCTATTCACTAGCCCAATGTGACCTGGGCCAAACCTTAGACAGTCAGAGAGCTGGAATAGCGACTGAGCAGGAGGCCCCAGTGCGTATAAAGTGAGAAAGAACAAAAAGGAGAAAATGATCTATGAGTAGGACCAGTGATACACTTCCAGTGCACACACACTCACAGGTAATCACATACTGTGATTACCTTGTACCCAGGAGGCATTTGATTCCCATCATTAGAACCGTCTCACCTATCTATTTCTATTTCTGTCTGCAGGCTAGTTGATGGCTACAATATCTACTTTGGTTCATCATTAGCCCATTATAGTGCTACACATAGCCAAGCATGTTTTATTTCACTGCTACTCCAGGCTAATGAACAAGTATCGATTTATCTAACAATCACAGCAACAGCAAAGAGCCGAATTAATTTGGTGTAAGTGACTTGCTCCTGGCAACAAACTGCTCCTGCTTCCCCTGCACATTCTCATACACACAGACTCCGTCATTCCCGTGGCCGGCAAGCAAATACTGGCATTAGCAAATCAAACGCTGACGTTATTTCTGAAGTTAAAACATCTTTCCACATATTGACTATGATGATTTAGGCTTAATTATAGCTACAACAAAATAAAATGTGCAAAAAGCGCTGATGCACATTTTTAATAGATAAAAGCTAAATAAACACTGCTATAGTTAAACGATTATACTTTTCAATTCGAGGGCAGACTCATGGTGTGTGAGTAAAGCAAAAGTATGTCCACACTGCACCCATGTGGCCAAAAACGTGTAGTGGAAGACAAAACTCCCAGTGTTTTGACCTTGAGTCTTGAGAATGAGTCTGGCAGGTCAGTTTGCTTCGTCAAGTCCACGGGAAAATCATTGCACCACTAGGGTCACTGTGAAAAACAACTGTTCATACCCACACACATAATTAACAGCAGGGGCCAATTTAGCTTAAAATGTTTGCTTTTATACTCGTTGTATTTTCACCTAACTAAATACTATTCTGTCACAGGAAGTGAAGGCAGCGTCTACCCGGCCCTGGCTACACAATTACGACTCACGTGACTGCTGGACAAAGAACAAAACAAAGAGTTTCTATTTGTCACTGTATCGCTAGAGACCGTACAGCATGACTATAGCTGCCGGGCTTCAATAGTCTCTGGTGGCAGTTACATATATTACAGCTGTAATTAGCTTGTGGTTTTCTTTGAGGACATTCCCATGCCTGACTGTCCCGACTGTGTCTATCACTGGGTGTAACAGTTCTCCACCTCACTGTCGCCTGGTGTGATGTACCAGCAGACGTACGGCAGGCTGAGTCAACGGACCACACAGACTTCTGGGAAAACACGGCGCGACTCCACCAGTGGGAGACGGGAAACTCATGCTCTCTGTGCCCACACACGGAAATCGCATGCAGACGAGCTTCGCTTCCTCACAAACACAACAATATTTTGTTCTTGCGCATGAACCCTGACAGTTTTTCTCTCCGTTTTCATTACATACGTGCACAAATTGAACATATAGATTCAAGCTATTTTCAAGTTATTCATTGTTTCGTAGTTAAATTAAAAGTATGTCTACACTGATTGTGGATCACAGTAACCACAGGTGAATCTGAAACACAGTTTAGTACTTGTGAAGCTACTTCCTGTTCTTTGTTATAGTAAAATAGTGCCACAATATTTTCCCAGTAGGTGGCAACATTCGCTAAGTCACAAGTTTAAATCTCCCTAAATTCAAGGCTATTGTGTGTGTATACGGAACAAAGAGATGAAGGAAGTGACAGAGAAGTGCCAACTCCAATTTGCTCCCAATGAATAAAATTACAAAACAAAAACCACGAGGCAGAAAATATGAGGGGTAGGAGTGACAGAAAAGAAAGAAATGGATCTAGCCCCCCCTCCTGCCATATGCCCACATGCCGAGGAGGGCATGGATAACTGAGGTTAGAGGTCTGGGGGCAGTTGGTGCGTGTACAGCAGACAAGGGCAGCAGGGGCAGAGCCAGGAGAGTAAACTATGCCCTGGACCATGATCCTGCTACAACCACCTGTTTGTCTGTCTGATCTGGGCCGGTGATCTGCACTTGAGGTTGACAGCATGAACGTAAACTACAAAAACAGCCAAGAGTGGTTTTAGGTTTACGCTCAATGATCAGGCTGAATGCACTGTTCAGCAGTTTATGGATATTGTACATGTACAAGTTGACTTTGCAGATATAAACCCACACTGTACTGTAGGTGCCGCCTGAGTAACAACGAAATACTCAAAAGTCAAATTTCAAATCTATGCGTTTGACTCCAGGCAAGCACCAGACGCAGGCGTGTGCATTCTCAGACGTAGCCACACAGAGTGGAGAGGGCCTGTGAGGGTGTTGAGTGAAGGGGTCAGAGATCAGACCCGCTGCTGATGCACAGAGCACGTGGGAGCACAACTCATACCCATCTCTAGCAGGAACACATGACGGCACAGCAGACATACTGTGCGTAACCGTCCTGGAAACTCAAAATGAACATCTGAAAGCTTGAGCAGTAAACCCAACATCAATACGCTGTATCTAGTACTACACAGTATACTGCCGTGTTTGGCAAACTGCTTTAAAGTTTCATTTCGTTGCAGTCAGAGAGAGGAAGGTTAAAGGTCAGGGAGCGATTAACCAAATGACGTCTGGCAGATGATAGCATTGACAAACCAAAATGGCTGTCCTGGCAGAAATCCCAGTCGCAACAGTCATATTTTGTCATGATCACGCTTATCTGTCAATCAGCCACATGTTCGCAATCAGACACATCATCATATGTAAGACAGTGAGTGGGCTGAATCTAGGATGTCTGGATTTGGGTTGAGAGCCCTGGGCTGTAGCTGAACAAATACGTCCCATGAGCTCCAGCTGACAATATCGCTTTCAGATTAGTCCCTGTCTGGTGTTTTTTTAAATGTCCTGTTATTTTTCAACAAGTTCCAGTAACTAAATATTGGTGTAAATCATTCTTTTCTAAGAGGATGTGGAAGTTGTCCAGGACTGGACTTACAGAGCACCAAAGATTTCAGCTGTACATTTTCAAGTGAAGGTCGGGGAAGTTGGCTTGTGATGCTGTTATGGCTCAAACATACACTGTAATCCCTCATTCTGTTTGGTTGTGGGATATTTTCTTACCAGCGCTCCAAGGCAATATGTTTTATTTATATGTCCTGATTATTTAATTGATCAAAAAAAAAAAATAGTTTGGCCCAAATCTGCTGACACTGGCCAAACAGCGAGTCAGAACGCTGCTAACTGGAGCCGATTCTCGTTGCGATTGGGCCAAGTCCGCACCCTCAGAGTGGAGCCAAATCTGGCAGACATAGATCCAGTTGACATTTGGTCCTTCTGTCCCAGTCAGACTGGGTCATCGAGGAGACACCCAAACCGTGCTACACTTCTGGCTTAGATTAAGCAATTAGTATTGCTATCTTGTGGAACTAGCATATCCAGTTCATGTGCATATGCAGATGTGAGGTTCTGGCTTTAAGCAACAGAGATAAGTTGGGAAAAAAAGGAAAAGACGGAGGGGTGGGGGGACTTTCCCTTCGTTCTGCAGCTCTTCCGTGCTGAGGCCGCATTCTCAGCACCACTCAGGGGGCTCTAGTGAGCGAGCCACAACACCAAACCCACCCGGAATTCTAGGAACGTTTTCCCTGTGGTTTCAGGTTACCCCCCCCACACACACACACACACACACACACACGCTGAGCACAGATCACAGGCAAGCACACACACACACACAACGTCCTGCACAGTAGTGTACTGTACTTTTGTTGTTTGTACAGAGTTGGGTTTGTTAGCTTTCCCTCTCTCCCCCCATACCTGTCATTGACTTTAATATGAAACTCACATGCCTATGCTCTGAGATGGACAACAGCATGGACCGATGCCTGAACTTGGAGTTGGATTCAAAGCCGGCGACTTGATTCTCACTCCGATGGTAAATACCACACACTCAAGTCTTAAACTTACACCTATTCACACTAAAACTCTAGGGGCCAAGTTGCCAAGTCCTCGTACGGGCCTCAAACTCAGACTCACAGCCCACTAGACAAACGTCAAGTCATATTCAGGCAAAACCTCTTCGCAGTCGAATGCAAACTGACATTTGTCAGGGATAACAGTGCTTCTAAAAATAGCCGTGACAGGGAGCGTTTCAGCTCTGTAAGTCGGATGTGATCATACTGTGTGAGAGCTGGTGTGTGGCTCATAGTGACGATTAAGCCACAAAGACAGTGGCCTAAAACCTGCTGCTTCCCAGCTCGTCCCTTTTTTCTCTATTTCTCATCCTCCTCTCCTTGCGACGTTTGATGCCTTGCCCCTGGGCAACGGCAATGAGGTCGGACTGCGCCGCGTCCACCACGTGCAGAAGGAACTGCTCCAGTAAAACACACCAGTCTGTTGTGGCGTTTTATTTCTACTAGTTCAAGCCGCTCCACTAGCAAATGGGGGAGGCTGTAAAACCGTGGCCTTGCCATAAAAGCGATGATAATAAGACTACAAGCCGTTGGAATCGAACAGCACAAATACACAACGCGCACAGTGCACCCTATAAAACCCAAACTTGAGGAGGCTGGAACACATAAACACTCTTCACTATGAGCCGTGTCCCAAATTGGCAAATAATTGTGCAGTGAGACCAACAAAATCAGGCATCTACACAAACACCGTGTAACAGTTCCTGTGTTTCTGTTGTACAGCCACAGTTAGAAACACCACCACTCCTGACTTTCACAATCCAGGCATTTTAGGAGAAAGAATATAAAACTCACAGAAATATGATCGCAGGTGTTTTCTTTTTCTCTTATAGGCACAAACGCAACACAAAGACTCAAAGCAACACACTTTGGAGTAGAGCAGGTCACGTTGAGGTCCCCGGCAGCAGCAAGGGGTTATGGGAAAAGGATGGGCCACTGGTTCAGAGCTAAAGACAAACAGGACACAACACTGGGAGGGACACAGGAAGAACTATAATGCCTGACTCCTCGTTATTTCATCATCAATTCTGAACACACACCCACTTCATCATTTCTGGAGGTCTACAGCTTAAAAAAAAAAGAAAATCCTACTGACTTCTGGTGGTGCTGCTGCAGCTACACAAGCCCGGAGGCACATGTGCACAGCAGACACTGGCCTATAGCAGGACACATCCTTCCTCTGCATATAGTAATTCATTTATTGTCCCCTCTGCAAGAATTTCATTATCCAATTCCTTTGCATTCTTTGAGTTCAGCTCCTCGGACCCATGGGACTGACAGAGAGAAAGTAGAGGAGGAGGAAAACGCTGTGACCTGATGGGAGTGGAAGAAGGAGAGAAAGTGAGTGAGAGTGTGAGGGGCGAGAGCTTTGCCCAGCGCTGTGCTCTCTCTGCTTCTCCCTGCAATAACAGAATGGATTCCAGATGTCAAAATGATAAACAAGTGGATTGTCATAACCTTATAAAAATGCAAGGCATTCAGAAGCACTCACACTGCTGTATTGTCTGTGGTGCGTTCCCCCGAGCTCATGCAAAAGTTTGGAATCATCCCTAAAGTATGGTGATGAGTTAATAATTCTTCCTTATTGTTGAAGAACACACACACACACACACGCACACACACACCCACTCATTTTAAGATCTTATCTTTCGGAATACAACCGCAGTTTGGCACGCCGCATCACGGAGTAAGCCAAAAAAGGGGTTCAACATGGATCCACTCTGGATGAATAAGCGTTACAAATCTCCTTTAGGGAATCGATAACAAGGAAAATAAAAACTAAACTAAAAAACTTTAATATTTCTCAGCTTCTGGTGGTGGTGGTGTCATCCCTGACTGGTCTCTGAGAATTGTTTCTTTTCCTCCCTACACATTACACTGTACGGAGAATAAATCAGCCGAATCCCCAAAGAGTCTCTAGGCCAGAAAATGTAGATGAAATGTCGTCTACTGTAAATCATCACTAAAGACGTGAACTTTACACAATGCTTAAAAAGTCAGGAGTGGTTTTAGGAAAACTACAGGATTCTTTTATACATTTCTAATAGTTCCATTTGTTAACATTAACATTTAACACCAGATTACAATTGATAGTGTCTTCAAACCTTTGTCTGAATTCACTGAAAGCTAGAATTGTGCTTATAAGTTATAAGTAGTCGTCTAACAAATCCATCATGCATCACATGTTTTGAGTCAAGAAGCTGATCAAGGCTTCATAAAGCCTAATAAATTGACTCTAGCCTGCAGCATTGTTTCACAACCTGCCCACCTCATCTCTAATTACCGACCAAAAGCTTCAGAAAAGGCAAGAAACAACAGGAACGATAATTACCACAATAAAAAGCGAGGAGAGATGGCAGTGATAGAAGTCATTTGACAAAAAGGCTGCCACAACAGACGCACAGTAACTTGTAAATCTGTAAGAACGTGGTCATTTCGGTTGATCTTATCTTTCCGGAAAACACGGTGCCAAGTTTTCGCACATGTGACGCGATGGATGTTCTGAAATGTTTGAACACATGCCAACATGCACTTTTAGTTGTACGTACAACTGCTCGCCTCCTGCTCGTCCCTCTGTCATCGCGTGCTGGATACAGAGGGGAAGGGGATTTCAGTCTTAAACACCTTTGATGTGCTTTGAAGTATTACAACATACAACACAGTGTGTGTGTGTGTGTGTGTCGCATGTTTGATGTGCGCCTCCTTCCATGACTGTGATATGTATGATTGCAGCTAAATGAATAACCCTTCCAGCTGTTAAATCGCATATGGAGCCCACGTGAATTGACTTGTACTCACGTGGGCTCCATATGCTCCAGTATGTGTCTGTCCTTATGTGCAAAACCTGCCAAGTCCCACGACGCTGTGTGTGCACCACCACACAGGAAGCATGACTGTGTGCATTTTGGATCCTCATGTTGCAGCTTCTTTCCTGCATTCTCTAATATTTGTCAATAAAATGCTCAATCGCTTTTGCCTCTCACGTTCATCCCCTGTCTCATTATCTTTGCACTTCTCCGGTGACTTTCCCAGGCATCTTGTGGGCAGTGGCTGCAATGTCCAAGTCTTTCCCATGACGCCTCATAGCAGGGCCTTTGTTCGCTGTCCAGGGTTTGGGGTCCCCCCAGCAGGGCTGTGCTAGGCCACTGACTCTACAATGGCTCTTTATGCTGCCAAGGCCTCCCTCCCTCCTTTACTCCACCATGCTTCCCTCATCAGGGGCACAGGGAAGCAGGGGGCACCACATTCCCAAATCACCAACCCTTTCCATGCCCTGTCCCGCCTCTCACACACGCCAGCAGAGTCAGATACGGAGGCCAACCCGACCTGGTTATGAGTAGAACCAAATGTCTCAGCAGGCTGTTGTTTACTTATTTCGCTTAAGAACACCACAAGAATGAAAGAAAGAAAAAACCTGGCTGTCACAAGGAAGTGTGTGATAACACACTTATGACCAATTAGCTCTGGTGTTCAGGAATTCGAGCCTCAAACTCGAGAGACAGAGAAGTAAAGAACAGACAAAGGAACTGTGACTTGACGACGTTTTTGTTTAGATGCTGAGCCGTTGTGTACTCATTCACATGTTCCTGATCATGGACCAAGAGCACACACACACATTGGCAGCCTAGCGTCCTCTGCTTGCTGACACACTGTCAAAGATCCTGATGAATGAATGGGTGGTCTGCTCAATACGTGTCAGTCGTTGGCAAATGGTAACAGTGCGGGGCCAAGAGAAGAGAATGTCTAACGTCTTCCCGTGCAGAATTCATCTCATGCTCAATTTAATGTGTGGTTTAACACAGAAAAACAGAAAAAGGCCTAAAGATTTTGCAAGGGCTCTGATTGGATCATCTCTGAACCTGTTTTCCAGGTCAGGACCTGCAGTGTCAGCCTCAAGAGCTGGAGTTGCCATGGTAACAGGAACCGGTTTAGGGCCACGAGCAGAAGAAGGAGACCATAACCTTGTCATAATTGTGTGGTGACTTTACCAATGTTTACCGATGGAGCTGGGACGATAACACACAAGCATAAGCAAGAAAGTGGTTACATCTAAACAGGCACAGAATAAAAAGCATGAATAGGAGAAAGACAAAAAGGGCACAGAAAAAACTCTGAGAAGAACTCTGAGAAAACTATTTGCATTGCCTGCATTCACTCAGTGTGAAAATGGATTTAATGACTTCCTTATTCCTACACTGATTAACAACAGCCCCACTGACTCACACACTTATGTGACATTATTCAACACAAGCACACAAACAAATGCAGTGCGGGTTAATTTCTCCAAATCTAAACATTAAACAGGTTTTAAATCTCAAGTACAACTGGAACGACGTGTTTGAAAGAAGGTACAGCACTAGTCCGAGTCTACGGGCTCATTTCCAAGTTCCAGGCCGGTAGAAAAAAGTTGTTTATGTAACAACTGGCCATAGGAAAGTAGTGCAACAAGACACAACATGTTGCCTAATCACAGAGAGCAAACAGCGTGAATTATGGAAAAAGCTAAATGAAATTAAAACAGGTAAAATTACCATTTACTGAGCTGAAGGGATTCTAAGAAGTTTCTCTTACCTGTCCACCACATCGTCGCCGCTCCAGCAAGTAGAGTCGTCCACTACGTTCTCACCTTCACACAGCATCTCTGGCAGCGCAGCAAAGAAAGACTTGTAGCGCTGCAGGTACATCAAGAAATCCCTGAGGAAACACACACAAAAGCAGTGGGAAAGGGTACAGCGTGATTCTAGCACACATCAGAACGCACCACGTGACTGGGACCCATTTGGTTTGGTTGATGGGCGAACTTCCCAGCAAAATAATGTTATAACAGTAACATTTATGCGCAACACAGCGTGTGCATGTGATCAAATGTGTCACGATATTGATGGTGGCACAAAATGAGAGGCTTTGCATGTGACCACTTCACAGAGTCAGCACATTTTTCTCCTCTGCGCTGTGTGGTAAAGTGCTTGCTTCACTAAATCTGTCAGTGTGGGTCATCGTTGCTCCACAACGTGAGACGATGTAACTGTGGATGGTTCTGCGAGCCGTAAAACACTTCAGTCAAGTAAAACAAAAAGATAACTAGGGAGCACGTCATATATTAGTAATAAGGTAATAGTAGGCAGTGTAGTATTAGGTAGTGTAATATTTATTTATCTTCATTCATTAAAATACATCGATGCAGATCTAAATGAATCTCACTCTGCTGAAAACATGAGGGAGAAACAGTTTTGTTCTTCAGTGTAATGTTACGTTTTATTTGCCCAAAGACGTGGTGAGAACATAAAATAGCTTAAATCCGGAGAAGCAGCATCAAGTGGTTGTTTCTACGTTTCTCATGCTCAGAGAAAACAACTTAAATTTCCACACAGTAGGTGAACAGGGAACACAATACACGTGTGGCACCAGAACTTTGTATATCGTGCACTGTAGTATTTGTCAGAAACTAAAGGACCAAAAGCAACAAATAAATAAATGAAACACTGCTATTAGCTTAGCATTGTTTGAGTAAAATTTGTAATAATTTGTAATTGTAAATAAATAAATAGTTAATAATAATAAATAGTTAATTGTAAAAAGTTTAGGAACACTTGGAATCTCACACAAGTTTCCAGTCACTCTGAACGTAGACGTCAATTAAAACAAATTGGACCCGTAGAGTACATTTTAGGAAAAGGACTGAAACAAATAGCATTTGACAGAAGTACATGTTGTTATTGCCCCACTATTACCACTTATCACTATTATTACTGTGCTGTAAAGTAAAGTGCTAAAGATAACTGTTAAAGCAAACGAGGTGTCACCAGTCACAAACATGAGCGGTTACTGAAGGTGTGTGAGCGATGGAGAGTCCCTTGGGTTCATGCTTACCTAGAGAGCGTTTTCAGACTATGTTTATTGTTCTTGGAGGGTTTCAGGGGGAACGAGCTGTGAATGATGGGAGATGAAGTCCGAGGGAGATTGTTGCAAGCAAGGAGGATGCAGGGATGTGAAAGTGGGGGTTGAGAAGAAGGAAAAGGAAAAATAAAAAAAGGACGACATGACGGAACATGTGGGGAGGAAGGAGAAAAGACAGTCAGTTGACCCTGGAAGAGTCCCGGATTAAACGTGCACATGCACACACACAACTGATTTCACCACAAGTCAATCAATACCCGTTTCTCCCCACACCACAGCAAAATGAAAACAGATACTGGTATGTAATGTATATGTTAAGTCACTGAACAAACACACAAACATCTGCTCATGGCAAAACATCCAGATATCCACAGGAAAGCAAAAGAAAGTGTTGATATTATGAATTCACCTTTTCCCCATTAAAATGAAATGTCAGCCCATGTTTCAGATCTTTTAGCAGTACACTGTCCTCCGGTCGCTGCAGTGGGGGCTGCTATGTGTCTGAAGTGGTCAGTGCTCTGGTCAAGCTTGGCAGGCTGCAGACCTGGATTGTGTTGCCATGAATGGTGGTGGCAGCGCCAGGCCAGAGCTGTCAGCTAGACTGGCATCAGTGCAGTGATTCATAGTTTGGGACGAGGTCAGTCAGGCGAAGCTGCGAGTCTGCGCCTGTGTGTTTCTGTTCCTGGTGCTATTTAAGCCGAGACCAGCTGGTGTGCAGAGTTGGTGGTATGGCCGTCTGGGTAAACAGGAAACTGCTGGTCCGTCAAGATTAATCTTACCCACGCTCCCCCGCGCCTGGCACATCTCTGCCAGCTGCTGTGGGCATGGGATGGCTGCCTCAGAGGCCAGGTGGAGGCCGTGGATTCAGTGACAGGCACTACATCTAACGTGTGACTGTGGGTGTGTATTGTGTCCCACTAACCGTATGAAGCAAGTGAGAAATGATGGCAAATGTAAACATGCAGAAACGTGTCAGGCTATGTTATGCAGCTACAACTGATTTAAACACACTTTCAGTTCAAGCGAGTTTAATTCATTAAATAGACTAGTTGGCAGGACGTAGCACCATTATACTTGACAACAGTGTGAAACCTCTTACTTTCTCAAGTGGGCGAGCCGAACCTGCCACTGCTCTGGTAGGGACTGGGAGGAGGCGGCAGACGGAAGAGGAGAAGACAAGCTCAGGCCAGAGGTTGTGACCTCCGGGCTCGTAGGCTGCATGCCTGTGGGTTCCCCGGTAGACAGGCCACACACCTTGTCCACCTGTGGAGAGCGCAGAGAACACAGAAAGCACATGCACCTGTTAAAGTAGGAAAACAAATAACAACAGGGGTGGCTCTCATAAACCACAGATTGAAACCCGCACAGCTGAATACATATACACACACAAATAAATTATTCGCGGCTGACGGCTTTTCAGAGCGATACTGGCAGTTTCCAATGAAGAATGCCTGCGTTGCAGCTGAGTGATTGCAGGGCGAAGCGGGGTGAAAAGAATTATGGAACAGAGAAGCTCAGCGCAATCGACTACACGGGAAGACGCCGGGCACGAAGCAAGTGGCGCGTTGAAAGAGAGTGAAGCGATGAGTGACTTATTGTCGGGAGGGCTGACAGTAAATGTACCACGTCCCACTACGTCATGGAGGTGAACTGCACGTGTGGCCACTTTGGCAAGTATCATCAGTAAGCTATTAAAGCAAGCAACAAAGAGGAGGAGACAGCGGAGGCCACGAGATTGAAGAGGTGAGCGCTTCAAACCAAGAGGTAAAAATCAATGAGAGCTCATTGGCTTAAAAGCCCCGGGAAGCATTATTAAGAGGCCCTCAATTAGCCAGAAGGCACATAATGGTTACTGCATTCTGGATGAATTACTGCTTACACAATGGGCATGCATCACTCTACTGTAAGGCCCAAAAGGACTATGTCATATTTAGCAGCTCAATTCATACGTACAAGGAAGATTTGCAGTAAGCATGGTGGAAATTATTTAAATGACCTTCAGGAAAGGCAGGTGGCCACCTCACTCTGTATTTTGCTTTCATGCCTACACACGTTCCAGATTATTCCAGTACAGATCAATATTCACTTTGCTGTGTTGAATAAGATTATTGTAAGTTATCGTAGTGTTTCTTCTGAGAGGCCTGAAACAATGGAACAGACAAACAAGTACATAAACTTAATTTGGGAAGGAACTGGCAAGCGTGTAGGTTGAAATAGCTGGTTGGAGGGTTGTGTCCACATGCCTGGAAGATTTCTGCAGCCTAGAAGCAGCTGAAATATGTGTTAACAGTCACAAAAGTTTCTTGCCAGCCTGCTAAAAATACATTTCCCCCTCCAGCGTGATGCATATGCGTCATCTCAAGTCCCTTATAAATGAAGCTTAAAGTGAGGTTTTTATGGCGACAGCTGACAACAGAGGGTTTGTCAGCTTGCAATGACCCAAAAGTTGCTTTCTAACGGCGTAACTATCGAGCTCGCTCTTTACTCTCCTACTTTTTTCTTTCCAACGACCTGGCCTTAAATCCTCTGTTAAGGCAGACACTAGACACGGGGAAAAGGTTGTTTTATTGCATTAACCTTTACACCCTCGAGACCCATAAAACATGCTCACATGTGGTGGAGTGGCTCACAGCCACACATGCTCATGCAGACATGCCACACACATGTACATGCACACACGCGTAACACCGAGCTGCCTAGAAAACGGGAGAGAGCGGTTTGTCCATGTTTTTGGTTTCGTCTACACGGAACACAAGCCAAATGCTCTTTGCACGTGCTGCAGTGCTTCTGCTGGCAGTTCAAGTTCAGTTTACACAATCTGCACATGTACACGATAAGAACATACAGAGTTTTATTTAAATGTTATTTATCGACGCTTTCATGGTTGTTAGTGGTTAGCATTTGGCCGATAACAGATGCTGTTGAACAAGACTGCTGAAGTTAATGACTTGACCCTTTCTGGTTTAACTTCTTATACATTCAAAGTGTAAAAACACATCTTCCAGACATCAAACGGTCCGGTGACATCATGTCCAGACAGTATCTGGGAGGTCTACAATACAGAGGGTGTGTTTGTATGAGCGTGGTGACGCTGACTGACTGATGTTTGTCCAATAGGCAGGTGTGCAATGGGCAGAGCAACAGTCTTTATAGTTCTTGTCTGAATTCTGGTTTTGATTCCCGTTTTTTCTGTTTAATGCTGGTGATACAGACAGGATGTAACGGCTGAGAATGTTTCAGTTGCCGTTTCGCATTCTCCTCTGTGCGACACGTTGCTATTCTCCGAGAGAAAAATGTAAACACGCATGTGAAATATGAACATCAAGAGGAGGTCACTCACAGTTCTGTTTGCATTACCCCGTTATTTTTCCAACCAAACCACAGAGCAGAGGTTAAAAAACGCAGCTACTTGTGGAGAGGCCTGAAGAGACTGGAAAAAGTTCAGCATTTCAGAACAACAACGAGGACACAAATCATTCTGTGCGTCTAAATATACACCACTGTCAACAGAACGCACAGTCTTCATAGGCAAAATAAACACCGTTGTTGAGATGAGTCCGCATGAAGAACTGAGAGTCCTACAGGTTACGCAACCTAATCCTGAGAACTCTGGTTAGAATACGAGCATTAATCAATCTCCTGACCCGATGGCGTGAGAAAAACAAAGCATCAGGTTGGTTTTTACTGAGTATGTGACCACCTGTTTGGTCTGATCATACCTTCACAATTTCAGCTGTTTGGTAAAGCATTCCTCATTTGATTGCCTGAGGACAGAGACTGATGGAGGTGGGGCGGCAGACCGGTTGGATCCATGCTGTCGCTACGGGAACACTATAAAGAAATACGTGGTATGTGTTCTATGTACATTTGAGCTGCCCAATGAAACTCGATTTCCACCGCTGCGGGCAAGATGGATAACTGTTTTTACAACGATGTGCTATAAAAATACATGTTTTACAGGCTTTAGTTTACGGTTCTGCATATCAACAGAACACACGTACGTCCACACAATTTAAATCATTTCTTTTTACCTGTGTGTGTGTGTGTGGGGGTGTGTGTGTGTGTGTGTGTGTGTGTGTGTGCAAGCTCCACACTAACCAAGCCCTGGGCCATCTCTCCTCTAGGGGAGTATTGTCTTACAGATATCCGTGGTGGTCTTGTCTTCCCAGTTTATTTATCAAGGGATTAGCCAGCAAAGCCAAAGGAACTTTCTCAGCCCCTCTGTTAGACGCTCCACTGTGGACCTGCTCTCTCAGTTTCCACAGCTCTAAGTATAAATGTGCACAAACAGCCGGATGCCTAATGTTTAACTCGAGTAACAACAGAATAGAAACAATAGAAAACGGACCAGCAGTAACTCTTGGCAATCAAAACAAGGGTACACACACATTTCCTCTGAGGTGGTCGACCTTGGCATCAGTGGCAGCTCAGTGACAGTTCACTGTCCTGAACTGGGCTTAAAACGTATCCCGTCTTCAGCCAGTCATTAGTGGATATGGATTCATCACATAGAATAATTCAAGGTTTTCTCAGACAGTTTTCAGGGTTGTGTTTTTTTTTTTTATAAATGTACGGTATGTGTGTAAATATGTCCACATAGTTCTCTCTGTTTTCATTCATATCCGCTGAGAAATCTCCGGAGTCCAACCCAATCTCTAAATAATAGACACTCACAAACCATTTTTATAAACCACGAAATATTTGCTAAGCAACAAAAAAGACCAGACAGAACAAGAGCAAATTAAGTTAACTTGGCCTTTTCTTTGTTGCAGTTACTAACCAGACTAGAGAAAAAGCAAAGAAAAATGCAATCGGTAGCCAAATAGCGGCACGAGCAGAGGGAACACCGCTGGCCCGCATGCCGGTGGGCTCTCAGTTCCACCACACAGGACGATCCTTGCTATTTTGGCAATACGGTTGTTTATGATGTTTTCTCCAAAGAAAACCCAAGGCATCAATTTTATTTATAATGACTAGAGTTGTTGCTGTCGAGCAGCAGGATAATTGTATTTGAACAACTAACAATTTCCATCTCTAATTACTACACATATATAAATAGAAAGGGAGGCCGACTTGTGCATAAGCGCAGCTCCCAGTGCACTTTTCATTACAAGCAACAGAGATTATCTAACTACACTCAGCGTTCCTCCAGTTTACAAGTGGTCAGGTGAAGCTGAGGCTAGGAAGTTTCTGAGTGGACGCTGTGGGAGAATCTGGACGAGCTAGAGGAAAAAGAAAGGGTCTCTAATTCCTCAAAACACTGTTTCTGCTGGGTTTGATCTCATACGCAGGCAGGTAAAGGTTGCCAGGTGTTGGATGGTGATGGATTTCGAGAGAGAGAGAGAGAACCATTGTGACTGACAAGGTGCACAGACGGGTGAAGAGGAGGAAAGGTCAAGATCACTGGCATTTGTCAAATCATTACGTTTGATGATCTGCAAGTGTTACAGGAGATTTGTTCTGTTAGCCCATAGCCATTTAAAAGATTCAGTCAATTTGTTTCACCATCAAACCACCCAGCACACGTGACTCGCTTGAATCTCTTGCAAGTTAATTGTAACAGCTTCTCACTCAGCGTCTCCTAAAAAGCCTCGAATAGACAGAGTCCAGATTTACGACGTCTCGTTTCTCTGCTTCTTCTTCACTGCCACTTTTCAGGTCTCCCCAGTCTTCCTATATCACTTTGTCTTCATCGTTCCATTTCGTCCTCACTCTGCAGTCTGTCAACCAGTTCTCCTCCCTGTCTTTTCTCTCCCTCTGGTTTCTGAATGATGGCGGGGCTAATTAAAGAGAGACTCAGTCCGTCGTATATCACAGAGAAAAGTCCTTGAGATTCCAATCAGTAAAGAGACGATGGAGTCTCTCCCTCTCTCCACAACGAGCCTTATTTACGCTGATTAAATCACTCGCAGATGATCTAAAATGGAGCGGCTCTATCCATGTAAACATGGGTGTTACTGTGGGGACTGTTGACAACTTCTGCCCATCTCTGTAAGCAAATTTATGAGAATCAGACAAAATGTGGCAAGAACTGTCCCACAGAGAAGGAAGTGGTCGGAAAAAGAGAAGAAGAAAAGGGACGTGCGAGTTCATCTCGCCTGTGTCTGCGATGCGGTGAAACACATGGGCACGAGCAAAGAAAATAAGCTTGTGGACAGAACCTTTGAGGGTCCATGTGTCCATTTGAAGCCGCCCAATGAACCAACAAATACCACGAAATTCATAGCACAGATGCAGGAGGCATGTGCGTTAACGTCACAGCAGCAGCTGGATGGTATTACTGTGGCAACTAGCTTATGTCTCGAAGGCCTCAGACACTGCATTAACGGGACCCAGGTATCAGGTGAGGCTGCATGAAAACACATGCAGTGATGGGGGAGCGTAAGCGAGAGAAAAGGTGCCGAGCTCACAGAGGGTTGAAATCGCCAACGCGATGAGGTGAGACAGTGAGGACAAGCGGAGAAAGGTGACAACTAGTCAGTTCCAGACAGAAGTGGTTGTATGTTTGTAGTCAAGTTAACTGTTGCTATGAGCTTTACTTGTCTCCCCCCCGTCCTGTCTGTCTTACCATGTGCTAAACAGACCATCCAGGTAACAAACCTCTGGCATTTCCTCAACTTTTAAACTCCATCCTCACGAGGAATCACAATACAGCATTTGCCGTGGCCTTGGGGGCTGCTGCTGCACATCATCAGACCATCCAGGACGAAGGCAAACACTGCCAGAGGGAAAACGAGAGCTGGAAAAGATGCGTGAGAGCGGTTGAGGTGGACGAGAGGCTGCACCATCATTAGCTAATGCACTGCTGAGGACGGCAGCCAGCACAGCTTGACGGTTGGACCCAGAGCCAGAAGCACACACAGCTTAGGAGGATGGGTTAAATGTACAGATTGGCCATGAGCACATCCAGTGTCAAATATTAGATAAAGTAAGATATATGTACGAGAGAAACCTTTTATATAAAGTGACCTCAGCAGCTGATAATGAGAGAACCTCATCACATTTATTAAACGTCTTTCTATTTTTACCAACACACTTAAGTTATTATCTGTCTGGATTAACCTTTAATGCAGACGTCTAAAATGTGAGCAGATTGAATAATTCTGGTACAGTTTTACATTTTAATGGGAGTAAGTAACTTACTATGAAAATATTATTAGTATTCATCAACACGCATTAGTAGTACTAGTAGTATTCATTTATTTCAAATCATGGTTACATTGTTTATGATTAGTCCATTAAAATAAATAGTAAAGCAACAAAATAAAATAAAAACCAACAAAGAAATTGCTACAAAGACATCAACATGTTTGAGGGCAGTCATGGTACAATAGTAGTAAAATATGCTGTGTGATAAGAAAGGTATGTTTTCAAATCAGCAAAATTTGGGTTTTTAATTGTTATTTTTATAAGAGGCTGAAATAAGAAAGCCTCCATGCTGTGTTGAGGTGCTGTCATGGTGAGTGGAAACCTTCCAATCATCCCACTGGCCCTTGTTTCCATTATCTAAAGGCCCAGGCTGCTATTATCATTCCTCCATAAGGCTGTAATAAGAAGCTGGGCTAAAACCAACAACCGGATAAGGTAGACCTGCATATAAACTGGTGCTGCAGTATTTTCTCCACAGAATGGATGCTTGTGAATAAAGGTGTATGTGAATGCACTACTCTGCACCGTAAGATTTATCCCAAAGTTAACAAGTACAAGACATAAATTTACCATCTAGGTCATATGAGCCGTGTCATTTTTATGGACGTGTCAATAAACAGCAGCCTGTGGCTTCGCGAGCACAGCTGGATCTAGAGGGAGAGACTCTGCGATGAATTCAACAGGGCTGCATTCAGAGCGAGAAAAACCTCGCTAGACACTTCGCACTGGGGCCCAATAAGCGCAGCCACGTTTGCTGGATGTTTTCCAATTTTCGACTAATTGTGTCGACTCAACATGATCCAGCCCCTTGCTCCCCTAATATCCATAACCTTAACCGCTTCCCCTCGACCCGTGTTCACGTTCCATGTCAATAAGGGTTCGAAGGCGTTAAATCTGAATCCACGCGGCTGCCTCATCTAACTATCAATAGCTGCCTTTCAGTCTCAAGCATGCTGCTGGTATTGTCACAGGGTGGGCTGCACTTCTAAAAACCTGATACCTGCACATTATGTGTGTGTGTGTGTGTGTGTGTGTGTGTGTGTGTGTGTGTGTGTGCGTGTGTGTGTGTGTGTGAGACCTATCCTGCCCTATGATGTATAGCAGCTTATAGTGCAGACTCTGTGTAGTCTGTAACTCTCTAAGTTTGAAAGAGAGCAACCACAAAATAGTTTGGGATAACATCCCAGTGTAAAACCACACAGTCTCAATAATTCCTTTAATAACAACTGCATATAATATTCTGACTCCGCTCTGACTTACTTCTTTGTGCTTTACTTCACACATTCAGCATTTTGAGGTTATAAAAAACACCACAAAGTTCAGCCAGCACTCTGTTTGCTTTGCAATGAGACAATAACAACATGGTGCCAGATTAGTTGGAAAATGCAGTAGATGTTTAAAGTTCAGCGCCCGTGGGGGGGTTGGATGAGGGTATACATGGGTTTAAGGGGAAGGTGGCTGAGCTGACACCAGCTCAACACTAGAGACCCAACAGTTCTATTCGAAAGGGCCCTGGGGGGCTGTAAAAAGTGTGAATTAAAAAGGCCATGGATTCTAGGCAATACGTCGCAGCAGGCATGGTGTTTATGTTTGCACCCCAGCTCAGATGCATGCGTACGAAGCAGCTGACAGCACAGAAGAGCGGAGCCACCAATGTCCGCCTGGGGACCACCTCATTCTCCACTAACAATTCTCTGGGCCCTTGTATCCAGCTGGATGGGTCTAGTTTGTATGGCCTAGCTGGAACCCTTTCAATTCGGTCCCACTTGTCTTCGAGTTCCGGACTCGCCTGCCACCCTGTGAATACTAATCAAGCACGCGCACACACACACACACACACACACCTACTGTACACATGCAAAATGCAGGCTGGGTATCTCTCTCTGCATAGCTGCGTTACACCAGTCTTTAAACCTGGCAACTGACACTGCTCTGTCTGCACGTGCATGTTATAGAGTAAGTGACTATTTGGATCTGCATTTAATGAAGAACCAGTCAGGCTCTGATGCTGTTCCACAGTAACATACCAGTGGTTTGCATGTTTAGGCTCATTAACTACGAATGACTTCAATTTTATGTTACTGCCAACCAGTTTCCAACACAACTGCTACATAATAAAACTCATAATAAAATGACAGTGTCTTTGTACGTTCAAGGCAGACATTTGTTTCAGTCCATTCTGATGCACTATAAAAAATCTGCTTGTCCAGAGAACCGAGATTTAAAACAGTGGACAGCACACGTCCAGTCGTTTGTCATTTAGTATAAAGCCTGCATTCTGTTAGCACATGCAGGCTCCAAGCACACTACGATTCTCATTTTCATCAAAGTCGGGAAGAATTTCTAATATTACAGTCAGAACCTGGTGATTTTCGTTGGCCGTGTTCTGCTCTTAAGTTCGTTGGAGAAGGTTGTACATTTTGTAGTATAAACATTATTTTTCTCCAAATAGTTTCAGCACTGTGCAAACATTAACGCAGTGTGCAATGTTCTTTGTTGCACTGGTGGAAAGAAATTGCTCACAACCCACAAGGAGCCTGCAAAATATTTCCAATCAATACATCCAACTTTGCCAAAGTATATGAATAAAACAAAGAAGTTAAACTCAAGCGTTTGGAGACTTGTTGCATGTGCCAAAAAAGCTGATGTGCGTTTCCCCAGTGGGTACTCACCGTGGCAGTGATGAGTGGACCGTGGATCTGTGCGTAGAGTAACGCCTCATTGACGTGGCTTCTGACCTTCAGCAGGGCTAGCTCCAGGCTGTGGTGCCCGGCCATGGCGTGGGTGAGCTGCTCCAGTAAGCTGGTGTACCTCCTCCAAGGCTGATCCAACTCTGACACGCTAGCCAAGCAGCCTCGCATCACGTTTAGACAGTAGCCCACGCAGGGCTTGATCAGCGTCAAGCCCCTGCAGTGAGAACAGTAAACCATCTTCACCAGGCCTTTCACGCACTCTTTGCTCAAACTGACGTGTTCAGTGGCGTTCATTACGTCCAAACCCGCCTCCAGAGCCAGACCCAGTTGTCGCCCAGCTCCCAGTGCTCCTGCCAGCTCCTGGGTCATGGCATCAGGATGAGACCCGAAAGGTTTGACATCCTGTCGAATCATACGAAGACAGTCTCCCATCTCACTCTCCAACATTCCTTCAATGCCTGGATTGATGAGCCGTGTGTAGACTAGCGGGAACAGATTGTTAAAAAAATGGTGAACTGCCATCTCCACAGAAACGTTGGCCCCTCTGAGGTAAAGGGAGAGTGAGGAGAAGAGTTGATTTACGTGGGGTAGGGCTTGGCGGGACAGGGATGAGTAGGTTACCTCCAACAGAGAACTCAGGTGGCCCTGGGAGAAGGACAGCAGGTACTGGAACATGTCTGCAAGGTCAGGAGAAAAAAAGAAACAGGTAGATGTAAGACAGTGGAGCACAGACAGATGACGATGGGCATTTCACTCACTTTAAATAAGCAACTGCATATAATTGCTAAAATTGTAAAACACAAATGCTAGGCTGAGAGCAGAGCTTGAATATCAGCTCCAAAACAAATCCTGAAATTACACCCTGACTAAACAGTTTTAGCCAAGGTATCCAGCTCCACCCAGCTTCCCCACAAGCTGGGCTGCAGAGTGGCACACAGGAGACGAGACCCCACAAAGGTGTGGAAGAACAAAGGCTTCTCCCGCTCGTCTCGTGTGGCAAATACTTCCCAGGATATTAATTATTCTACACAGATGCCTGACACCCAAACACAAGACCCCCGGTCAAAGGTGAAGCTAATTCAGGGCCTGGTCAGAGACAGAATCAAACCCTCACATTTCTGTTTCACTGTTGACCTGCTCGACTAATGAATATTCCCAAGCCAAAGACTGTCCATCTGATCAGAATCACAAGCTATAACTCCTGTTCACAGTCCAGCCATCTTATCCCACCACCTCCTTTCCTGCTCCATCCACCTAATCCCTTGCTCCCGCTCTGCTGTGCTCAGCTGTGTGGCACTGCATGTACACATGTGTGTGTGCATGTCCGTGTCGGCCTGCGTATACATGCCCTGGACACAACACTCCTCTCTGGGCTGTGATGTCAGCTTAAAAACATGCTGGGACATGCAGTAGCAACTGTACAGAAATTGAGACAGGAGAAGGAGGGTGGCAACACACATACCACGCACATACCCCTACTGTACGCACGCACACACACACACACACACGCTAAAACAAATTAAGTAAACAACAAAAATGGCCATGGTCCAAAAATTATGAATCAATATTTATCACCTAATAAAAATGATCTTTCCTATAGAGAATCTATTTCAACACAGCGATTGTTACCAGTTGTGTGATTGTCTCTATGTGTGTGTGTGTCCAGACCCTCCCTTCTCACAGACAGAAGGATAACAACAGTCATGTCCTCCTCAACAGCTGCACTAATATGACCGCTGTCTATGACACAAAGGGACTCCCCACTGAAAGAGCAGCTCATTTGTAATGCACCAGAAAATATGACTGTCATGATCCGAGCAGCTCCTCAAACACAACATTTCAGAGTAGTAGCCGACTGAATGGGTGAAGGAACACGACTGCGTATGAACAACAAACACTGAGGGGGCTGTAGTCTGGCCGAAGGCTTGGAGTAGTCAGAAGGACCTCCACAGATGCAGCCTCAACACATTTACACCCCAAGATGTACCCAGAGGTTTCAGTTACACAGCATTACGTGATGTTATTATAAAATTATCAGCTCAGAAATACTGTTCCGTGGTTTAATCGTGCTCTCCGTGAGGTGTGGTGCAGGCTAAAGCTGAATTATTCTGCAGCGATTTGACAAGTATCTTTCATAGAATTTATGACAGGTGATTAAATCCCTAAGACATTCTGTACTCGTTAAAAAGCTTATTTTTATTTGCCAGGAAAGTGATACAGAGAGAGAACATGAAAAGGAAAGAGAGGGACTGCCAGGAAAAATGGACTAAATGCAGCGACTGAAGTTTTAAACAAGGAAAAACAACTACTGTACAAGTGGACTCCACCTTGTGAACATACTCCGACATCTGGATTCATTTGGCCCTGGGGTCCGGAGCACTTCCCTGGCTCTCCGTGGCTGTTACTTCAAACGTGTCCCTCTCTGAATACACAGGAGCAGGACAAGAGTTCACCTTTCTTCCCCTCCACGCTTCCTCTGACAAACAACAACTAGATCCCATGATTCATCCTTTTCCTATCATGTCCTCTCCCACGCTCCGGATCCGGTTTCTTATTCTGTGATAAATCAGGGACAATGGTTGTGGGTTTTTTCCTCCACTTTCCAGTACTCGGGAAACCAAAGGGAGAAGGCTTTTTAAGTCCTAACTACCAGTGCATGATAGTCAATTAGGTTGAATTGTCTGACCACTGTATCTGTATGTGGATGTGACCACACTCTGTTGAGACACAGAGTCGTGGGTGGGTATCATTACCATGTCGCAGTCTCCCATCAGCAGGCCTCTTAGGGAAATGAAGCCTGGCTGGATTGAGGCTATTTTTCATGAGGTAATTATCCATAATTTGCAAGGAAGTCCTAAAAACACTCAAATTCAAAACACATAACTGTCAAGTGAACTACACAGGAACAAATGAGCAGGCCTGCTTTTCTGTGTCACACTAATTAATGTGACATATAAATAAATAAAAGTATTGTAGACCTGCACTGACTTAAACTGGGTGGTATTTATGACTCTTGGACGGGACACCTTCTCTTCCCACCAACGAGATCACAGAGTTTTAATCGTAAGGAGCTATTTCCACTTTACATTCTGCATGACAAGTGTTTTACTGGCACACGAAAAGCCAAGGCGTCACCATGGTGAAGCTGCCACAATAACGGAGTCAAAATAAGCACAGTGGCAGCTCTATGATTGGAATCACAAGCGTAGTGTTCCTGTCTTTCCTGCTCGGTGGTTTCTGGACTGGTCATCATTTCCAAGTTGAGTAAATATGCGTATGTGTGTCTGTCCGTGTGTTGTGATTTCTTACTTATTGGCTCATTTTTGTGTGCAGTCAGTCTATATTTAATAATTTCCATTCTTTTCTAACGTCATGCATACCTGTAGATGCAGAGGCAGAGGGAATACCGCTAAACAGCCTGATTCTTTGGTTACATGCATGCGTAATGTGTGAATCTGAGCCACACGGGGGATTGTAATGACGGATCCAGGGGTCTTGGGTGTAAGAACTGTACGTCTCTGAAATTCACGTCACGATTCCCCAGAATCGCTGTGCGTCAGACTCAATTCACATCACATGCAGATAACACTGTTCTTCTTTTACCTTCCAACCAAAACTAACCCTTTCGGGTTTATATCACTCTCAGACTGCAATACCAAAAGGCAGTGTAAGCAAAATAAAGGCAGAAATATTACATTTGTGCCAAATTAATTAAAAAAATACATTTGAAAATAAGCGATGCCCACCTTTAAAGTAACTTACCTAAATCATTACAAGCAGCCAGTTGGATCAAGAAGTTAAACAATTAGTTAATAATTAGTCACCTGCGTGTAGTGAATGCGTTGGAAGGACTCAATACAAACCCTCCTGCATCTGTAAGGTCCAGTTACTGGTCAGTATCATGGCCAAAAACTACACCATAAAGGCAAAGAAACCCTCCAAGCAACTCTGTGAAAAGGTTATTGAAAAGCAACAGTTAGGTCATGGACACAAGACCATTTCCAAGTCATGGAATATGCCTTGGAGTACAGTTAAATCCATCATTAAGAAGTTAAAGGAGCTCAGCTCTTGCATAAATCTGCCTACAACCGCCCATTCGAACAAGGAGGAGGCTAATGAGAAAAAGGAGACAAATACCATAAAGAGAGAATACGTACTTCAAGCAGCACATTACTGAATGTATTTATTATTATGCATGTGCAGGTGCTGTTGGCATGTGTGCACGTGTGAACGCGCGCATGTGCTGGGAGATGCGGTAATATTGTGATAATAAGGTAGGAGACAACGTTCTCATACCACGGACTCGTGGGTCATTCCTATCTTGACAATCAATCCTGACTAAACCTGACCAAGTCTTCCCAGGCAAAGCTTTTTAATCCCACCAAAGGGTTGGGTTTCAGACAGGTCAAAAAACAGATACGCGTTAGCGACACGTGTGTAGATTACATATCCTTGTTTTAATTAGTAGAAATACTGTACATGTGGCCCTCTCACACTTTGGACTGTTCATCTTAGGTTACAGGGAGGAACTGCAATGTCATACAATCCTCTCAGCCTCTAACCTTTAAGCAAACAGTTCAGTGGCAATAAACTATTAATAAATAAATGAATCAATCTGTTGATTCATTCTTGTTTGCCAGAGTCTAAAGTGAAGGTATGACTCATCAGGAGGCACTCTGCCAAAAACCTGTTAGAAAATGCACATCGCAAATGTGTGGGTGCACATACTCCAGCTAACCCCGGCCCCAAATCCTAATTTGCTTGTCTCGTCCTATCAGGGGGGCTAACAGGTGGATAATTAGTTTGAGAGGGAGGGCACGAGGAGGTTAAGAAGGAGGAGGAGAAGTGTGTGTGTGTGTGGGGGGTCTCTCCACCAGCGTTCTGGTCATTAAAGCAGCCCGGCTCTATCAAAAGTGAGAAACGTAAACCATTCCAGACATACCGAGCACGTTGACGCACTGGGACATCTGGATTGTAACGCGGGGTGGAGGAAGAGCGGATGTGGAGACTGGACAGGAGGCGGATCGATGCCCTCTGCTCTGGCCAAAGTAGGGAAACATGATCGAAAGCGGGGCAACGAGACGAGAGAAGGACGGGGACAGAGGAGACAGAGCACATGGGCAGAGGGGGAGGGGCCGGTGGCGGGGAGCGAAGGTTGTTCAATGGCTAATACCATAAAGGGGAGATGTGGAGGGCCAGCCTGAGGGCAGACTGTTGACAGGCTGATGGACAGCACCTCTGGTTCTAAGTATTAAAGGGGCCACAAGTCTGCAGTGACCTCTCTTTTCTCTTTTGTTTATGACTATATAAATCAGAGTCTCTTTTGATATATTGCAGTGTTTGATTTCATTTCATTTGTGCATTGTTTCAATTAAAGCCCGGGCTAAGCTGTTATGTTCAAACTATTCAAAGTAACAGAGATGCTACCATTAATAATAGATGAACACAAATATATGTGAGTGATACATCTATTTAGTTCTCAATAATTCTGAATAATAATGAGAATTAGCCCAAACGAAGGATTCAGAGTTTGCCACTGACAGACTGAGTAGTAAAGTCTCAGATCGCTTTGGTAGCAGCATTCATGAAGATCCATGGGCGGGCAGGGTCGCAACCACACTTCCTTTGTTTATCCATTTCTCACGTCTATTGTACCTCACCCTACACTGGATGAATGGCTGCAGGAGCCGTGTCCACCGTGGGGACTCCTTAACGGTCTGCTAGGAGCCACACAGGCAACCAAGGAGGGAGGAGAGGAAGCAGAGAGCCCAACATGGTGCGGAAAGCGGAGAGCGGGTTGACGTGATGTAGTGAGCTGGTAGTTAGATAACTTCAACATACTCTGCACTGAAGTAACTGCGTGAGTCACAGCACAGACACATCACCTGCTCCTCCACTTGTGCATTTTAAGCTCAAATAAAGGCGTGGACCTCGTCGTGCACACTGGGTGGACGCGGTTCTCCCAGACTAATTTGTGACGTTCAACCCTCTGTTGTCTCTCACTGCTCTTATTGTCCCGACGTTACCTTATCAACCATTGTTTTCTCAACCACGCATTTTCTGACTGATTTGTCTGGAAATGTGTGATTGTGCAGATGTCGTACGTCCGCACGCACACACAGACACACACGTTATGGCTTTTGGGATCAGTCTCGGAAGGACGGGTGCAGCGGCGTCAGACAGGACACAGGAAAAGACCAGACTGGACTAATCAGGAGGATCCCAGTACAAATCCCATCAGCTAGCCAAACAGATTGTGATCCAGAAAAGCCAAATTCTCTTGGACAGGGAACAAGCCCTGGGAGATGTGCATTTGTCAGATTACCAAGAAACTTCCTGGACATCAAGCTCATAGTAGTAACGAGACTCAGCTCGGTCCAAACCTGGAGCACTCAGGTCGGCTCAGAAAAACTACTTGTACTGTCACAAAATTATTCAGTACAAGAAGAGACTCTGGAATTTTGACTAAGTTTCATTTCATGCTAATAAGTGAAATTATGGTTGTTGAGCACCAACACAGACCTATTTATGTAGGCACTAGATGTAACACTGGCAACCTCGGCCGACTGTGGGTTTTTAGGGAGCAGAATAACAATGAAGCGAATGAAAGGAGACTTTTGGGACGAAGAAAAAAGAAGTGGAATTATTTTGTATGGTTTAATTTTGCGGAGCACACACTTGGCAGTTGAGTCTTCAAGGCTTGCTCAGTAGGTTCCCTGTAAGGCACATGCCAGCAAGCGAGGTTTTGGCACAGGGCCCACCTAGTCCCAGCATGCTCTCGTTAAGCAACCGGTGCTGACAAGGCACGGAGCACAGATATAGAGCGAGACGCTACGAGGCAGAAGGTGAGCAACGAGCAGCGAAGCACAAATCCACAGGGTAAAAGCGTCTGAGAAACACGATTAGCTCTGAGGCGGCCACTTCGTCTGTTGGTAAACAGCTGACGCGCACTCAAGCATGAAACTTTAGGGACAATGCAAAGAAATAATAAAATAAAAGGCAGCTCTTCTATTAGACTTGAAGTCTTGTCTTGCACACCTGTGCACACTTTCACTGGAATTCACCATTAACAACCCGCTTTTTACACCTCACTCCCTACCCCTCTGGGCTTTCACACATGTATGTGGAGGTGAGAGAGGCAGATGAAAAGAAGAGGTAATTAGGGAAGCTTTGAGTGTTACTTTATGCCTAACGTTCTTTGTTCTTTCCCTTTCTTCCATGCTAAGTCCATAAACTCAAACTCAAAGAGAAACACCTTATCTTATGCGTTGTGCACTCAACAAGCTCAGGACACACACATCCAGACTCGAATACGCAATATATTTGCTCCACTATTGAGTCCATAAACACATTTCTCCTCCACCCTGTATGATTAAATGAGACGTGTAGGGATAGATTCCGGATATCCTCCCTAATTTGAGCATGAGCTCATGGTACAGCGTAGTGTCGTGCCGTGTCCAAGCATCAGCCTCTAGAGCAATAACCCTTGTCGGTCAAAAACATCTGCAGAGAAAAAAAGGCATGAAGTGTGAGAAAAACTGATGCGAGAGAGAACAGGATAAAAAGAACGCAGACAACACGAAGGAGAGAACTTCCAGACATATGCAGAGATTGCAGTAAAGATAGTCTGATAGACTGAAGAGTCAGGACAGGACACAACAGTCAAATGATTCATCAGCCCTACACACACATGCCCACACAAACTGTGAAACAAACACATATAAGTCATCACTATTTAATGAACGAGACAGTTGCCATGACACCGCTGCTGTTGCTGTTCTGTGTGAGCCACCCATGATGATCCTGACACTGAAGCAACAAGGAATTGTGTTATAAGGCTTTAGGCTTCATATCTGTGGTCTAGAGGAGGAATGAGAGACACAAGACACTGAGACAACTTAATAAGCAAACAAGCATGTGAATTCAAACGGGGCAGAAGAGGAACTGAATCTAACCAAGCACACCCTGCGTTGCCTGTTTGCTATTTGTCTTCATCGACGTCTCACTTCAGAGTCATCCTATTCTGCTTTGTGTCATTCAGAGCAAAAGTCACCAAGAAACATTCTCAGGTGGTGGTTTTGATCTCTCACTTAACACTGCACATGCTGTCTCCCAGGACAGGAGGGTCTGGAGAGTCTCCTAGTGATAAGACAAGGCTGGCTGAATAAGCCACCTCAGTAAGGAAAGGCCCTCTGCTTGCCCTGGCCTCAAACTGTCCCGCTCGCTCTCTCAGACATACTCCTCCCTTTCTTGCAGGTCTTGTCTTCAGTAATCAGAAACACTAATCAAGATGCAAGAGTAAGAAAATGTTAAAACACAAACACAGACGGTGTCATCGCCTTTAGCTGTGGCAGGGAACCCTCATATCAATGGCACCAGTCTGCTTCCCAGCAGTGAGACTGTGTGGCCAGACATTTGCTTATCTTGCCTACCTGGCTTTCACACCAAGCACTGGATGGCCTGCTTGACATCTTGCCAACAACACAATAAAGCATGTGGGAACAGACAGCTTGAGCTGCAGGAACTGCTTAAAAGCAAAGGTCTAAACTAAACTAAACTAGTTCAAATTATTTAATTTGCAGTAAAAGAAGCAAACAAAGCCCAGTGTCAGTTCATCTGTTCAGCCAATCAGGAGGCCACAGAGCAATGCCTAGTGAGTCAATTACACCCATCTGATTGGCTCCAACAGACAGACATGTCGAAGCCCTTTTCAAGATTCAAGATTTAATATTTTGAGAACCTTTTCAATCTCAGGGGAGGTATTTTGCTTTCTACAGCTTCTCTCTGCTCAGCAGTGAAGCAAAAGGGACAGAATCGCACAAATACAAATAAAGTTTTTCTTTCACCGCAAAGCTGTGTGACAGCAGCACAAGGTCGGATTTAATCTTTTATATTAATTCAGTGTCAGTTTCCTCTCAGCAACGTTGTATGTGGTCAATATTTATGGGGTCATACTCATGACATGACAACTCCCACACATCACAAAGCACAGTAGGGCTTTTGGGGCTGTCTAAACAAAGGCAGGCCAACGAAAACACTCGGACACACAAACCATCTCCCTCCAAATGATCGAACGTTTGCAATCTACAGGAGCGGTTTTGAGCTGAAACAATCGAGGCTAAGTTGTATAAACACGCACATATTGTAGAACTTCTCATGATAAGATTTACTGTGACAGATACATGTAAAGATATGTATGTGGAAAGAATCAATACCAAAATACACACTGAAGTGAAATCTGAAGAGTTTCAGACATCTGGTTTTGCACTGAACAGCGTGTGGTGCAATGGGACAGGTACAGCACGAACAGAAAAAGGTCACGAGAAGAAAGCGAGCCACAAACAATTTTCACTATCCAGAGTGTAAATAACAGCAGCAGCCCCATCAGCCAACTTCATGCTCTCATTACCCCATGCTGTATAGCAGCTACTTGCTACTTCACATTCCACGCGAGGCACCCAGACAGTGCAGACTGTCCGTAGAAGGCCTTGCAAATTGAAGGCCAGTGACATCATTTTCGGCAGCGCCGTGCTCCAGTTTCTATTGTTATTCCTTTGTTATTTTCCATCTTGACCTTTCTGGATATGTCCGACACCTGATGTTAACGCTCCAGACGGGCTCAGACATGAGGTAAGAGGGGAAAGATCCTAATGACGATGACAAGAACGAATACCAAGAGCATTATATGAACCCAGTTACTTCTATTCATGTGTCCTGCATGTAAAGGAGCAGTGAGACAGGCTCATCCCCAGCACTCGGTGAGCACAGGAGGAACATGTTGTAGTATGAGGCACTGTGCACTTCAGTGTTTTATGAAACCAGTTGCATGTTACTGAAATTCCTGCAGCACTAAAAAACATCCAGAGCATGTCTCCAAGCCTGTGGGACCGAGATGGAGGTTTGGGGAAATAACAACTCTCTGTTTCGGAAATTTTTCAATTTAAATGACTCTGCAATTACTAGAAAAACAGGGAGGAAAGGCCTGGGCAGTTAGTGGACTGCACGGTTTTGTTGGGGCGTTGCACAAAGCTCCTTGGCAGGCAAGACCAAACTGAAACCAGCTTCAAATCGACAGCAGAGCTCAGACGTCTGAACTGACCAGGCTACCGAGACACTGCAACCAGAAAACATAGCTGAAAAAAACAAAAACAAAATTAACAACACAGATTGTCCCCCCGTAGAAATATGTTGTAAGTCCCTCAATGAGGAAGACAGGACATCAAACACGACAAGCTAAAAAGGCCTCTCTAGCCTCCTTCCCACCCTTAGCGATCCCTCTCCAATGTTCTGTTGCTGCCAGACCCACAGCAGAAACAGGAAAAAGGTTGGGAGGTGGGTGCCCAATTTGTGAGTTGCCTACTTTAACCCTGTGACAACATTTTACCTTCTAAGTATTATAGAAGAGTAACAAAACGTGTGATTTGATTTAAATTGAAATGAGGGCATGACTTTTAACTTGATAAACTCAACATGCAGTCAGGGAGGAGAGTGCATGTGTGTATCTAAATGAGAAAGCCACCAAATCGTCACACAAATCCCAACGCTTACCTTGGAAGGCATCAGAGTGGCCGTTGATGATGTGCTCCAGCTCATAGCTGTACGAGTGAATGTTGTGAAGGGTTTCGCGTTTTACAGCCAGCTGGTAGCTCTCCTCCATCTTCCGGGTGCAGCAGGACGGGCCCTGGTGCTTACACACCAGCAAATCCACATCTGGGCGAAAGGGGAACAGAAATGAACTTTTTTAAAATTTTTTATTTATACAATCCAGTAGCTGAAGAAAGACTTGAGAAATCAACATTTTGGAAGAGACTAGAAGCGATGTCTACACTGGGCTGTGTGAATATGGGTAAGTGTGTGTAGTGTACATGTAGAGACACAGGACACACCAGCCTCCATGGGGAACATGGACGAAGAATTCATGCATGTTTCCTGCTATAAATACTGTCAGCGCTTTATATACATAAATATCTTAAGGCTCATATGAATAGGGTCACGATATACATTTTTATACATATAAACTGTCCCACAAATATAAAGACACACTGTCAACCATTAACTTGATGTTTGTAACCAAACAAAGTTCACCCCAACTCCACCTGACCCGCTTCTCACCATCGCCACATACAAACACACATCATAACAGCGTATTATTAAAACAGTTCTTTCTCATACGTTTCATTTCACAAATCCACGGACAGAGGGAAATTTCCATAATGCAGAAGACTGATAACTCATTTTACAGGGCTGGGCAGGGGTGGCTGGAGGCAGGTGCTGTAACCAGAGCCCAAAGCACGGCCTTAGGACAGACCGCAAGACCAGTGCCCCGCTGTCCAAATCCCTCCATGAAACACAATAGGGTTGCATTCTCAATCCCTCTTTCCCTCTCTGCTGCCTCTCTCCCATTTGCCTGGCATATCCCAGTGAGGCCTGGGTGTCTCTTAATTACCCACTGAGGCTCCATTTGTTCCCATCGCAGAGCCAGACGAGTGAAGTCATAACTGGCTGTCCTGCCCCTTCCAGTTCATTATCTCCATCTCCGTAGAGCTCGCTCGTTCTAAGTCAACACTGTTTCCCTGTCGACACAGTTTCTATGAAGACTTATCCCAACCTTTATTAACGCACAGGTCTGACTTCCTCACGTTCCCTTGCTTACATTGACCTTGTATAAAATGGGACAAGAGTCTTCCTTACGTATGTAGCTCTGACTATTGAAGAGCTTTTTCAAACTGCAAATGTGATTCAAACCGAGTTTAAACATTGACAGTAAGGGCCCAGGGTCCATGTTGTTAAAATGCACCAGTGTAGAACGAGCACATTCAGACTTGACTCAAAAAACGCCCTAAGTTGTCGGTTCTAATTTACTGTTTTCAGTCTAGGTCACATAAACAAAATAAGAAATATTGGCTTACGTCATGCTCGGCATGATTAATGTATTGCTTTTATCACATTCAATGACATGATGTAAACCTTTTTTCGATTAGAGACTGGGCAACAGCCGCGCTCTCTTCAACCGACCTCACCTCATTTGCACTGCTTTAAACCCAGCGCTACGACGTAAGGGCTAACGCTACTGTGAATCTCTTTTTAATGTAGCGTACATAGTTTTATTTTATTTACTTACGTGTTGTTAATTGAACTCTACTCTTTCTTTGTAATTAGTGCCCAATATGTAGGCAACTCATTCTACCTGCCCCCACTCTACATCTATACAGCTCACATCTCTATGTCGGGGTACAGAAATTTAGTTTGGCTTTCTAATGTGTTGACGAATGGAAAGTTTTTGGTTTCCTGATGCCGCTGTTTTGATATATTCTGAGAACAAGAATCATTTTGTTAGAAAGCAGGAAGCCAGTTGCCTTTGAAGCTCCCACAGTCGGCGAACACACAGGATACTGAGTCTATGCAGATTTGCTGTGCTTTAGATGGACCACGTTAAATGCAAACACATCTGAAAGAAACCTCGCCGCAACCCTGCAGTTTGGACACCCTCAAAACTCCGCTGGAATGTTTAACTTTCCCATACCCCGGGGTTGAAACTGCGCACAGTGGTTGGCACAGAATCCACGGCCACGCCACAGGGCAGAGATTGGACGGGCCGAGCTCCAGCGAAGCGGAAGGCTGGGATCCACACGTGATGAGGCAACACGTCAACAGAGAGGTGCTCAGCCGCAAGCTGGAGGAGTAATTATGTTATCGTTTCAAATAATCTGTTTCTATTCCTGGCGCTCGTTTCTAGCTGGTTACAGTATCTGATGGTTACAGACAGGAGTGATGTGATTTACAATAAAAACATTTTTAAGACTGTATGGGGACATACAGGCCAGTGTATTAAAAAGGGAAGCACAACTACAGCCAGGCTTTAAGGGTTTCCAGATCTTTTGACACCACGCTTGGTTGAGGATGTGGTTATTTACTCCCTTCCTACACAGCTTGCCTTACATTAATTAAAAGCCTCTAAGTAAATCAGAGGAGGACAGCTGAGAGGTAAGTGTTCTGCGCCAGGCATTTACTCAATTAGAAAAGACCCCCCACCCCAAACCAGTTAGGCTGAGAACGGGCCAATCATAACCATGACTAGAACTGTAGTTTGTCTAGGAGCAGCACAGCCAAATCTCCACAGGGCAAAATCAGCACCTCGCTGTAATCCCCATATAGAGCATTTGACTGTGTACCACAATATCATTCATTCATTCATTCACCTTCTACCGCTTCTTCCCCGTAGGGGTCGCGGGTGTGCTGGAGCCTATCCCAGCTACCTGTGGGCGAGAGGCGTCCCACAATACCAAAACGCCCATAACTGTTCAAAATAATCATAGGTCAGCAAGTTCATGTCACAGATAATCGGAATTCCTTGATGCTTTATCCGACATTGCGTCCTGCTCGACTTCATTCCGTTTACTGGACTGGATTAAGTAAAAACAAGGAAATGGTGCACAAATTATCAGCACTTTTTTAAAAGAGATCGTATCAAACTCAATCAAAACCAGCTTTTAAGTACCTGCTGCCACACTCCTGGTTCTGAGTGAGAAATCAGTTTGCTACACATGAATGAAACACAGCACTGTGTCCTTAAACAAACAGCCGGCTGTGAAATGGGCTGAAGTTTTGCCACTTCAAATTTCAGGATTTGCTTTTGTTGGCATTTGATCTGAGAGCTGCAGCAGGGCGGTGAAATCGCGCCCCCACTCACATATACA
This sequence comes from Macropodus opercularis, assembly GCA_030770545.1. Lineage (NCBI taxonomy): Eukaryota > Metazoa > Chordata > Actinopteri > Anabantiformes > Osphronemidae > Macropodus > Macropodus opercularis. The sequence continues at coordinate 8,937,602 of CM061105.1, forward strand.
CCAAATGTCCCGTTCTAACACCCCCTTCCACTGGCCAGTGCTTTGAAGAGAAGCTTGTGCCTGACCCAAAACAACCTCTGTAGGAAGGGCACAAATAAAAAGCCAAAAAGCACTGGTGACAGCAAAGTTGAATTAGCTGCAATGGAAAGTAACAGCACCGATGAAGCCATAGTTACAAAATGCGGTTAAGAAACAAACATTCATATGAATTAAAAATAATGTCCCATCTAATGACCGCAGTTTGTATCTGTATCAATAATGGGTTTCAGAAATAAATATCTGACTGCGAGGGAAATGAAGTTAATTAAAAGTAAACACACTGGGTGTTTGCTTTGCTGACTTTCTGGTGAAATCCATCAACAGCTGCATCTTCTGCCAGAGCAGCATCCCCTGTGAAAGCTTGTCATGTATGCCGCACTAAAAACATCAGAAGCCTGAGGTCCCTCCGTTTGTCTTCTACGAAGTGACTCCGAACCATAGCTTGCAGTGAAATCAACGTTCTCTGTTGCTAGTGGTGACACTCTGCTAAACAAACATATCAAGTGGTTTGGATGCACCTCTAGGTATGTTTCCCTCTCAGCTCTTCTCCCTCGTCCCGCGTGCAGACTCAGACTGGCTGATACTTAAGCTGCCACCAGCTTGCATGTGACACTATTGCAGCAATGACTGCGGCCTGAGTCATATACATAGTTGTGCATAGGTTACATAGTGGAATTTGAGTGTATGTGAGGAAAACGGCACAAATGAAGTGCGTTTGAGTGACGTAAGAGTTGAAATAATCCTACAGAAATGGCTGAATAAACGTTCTCGCTGTCTCACTCTGCTTTCAAGCAAAATGAGCATAGTTGAATCAAAGCCTGAAGCCACTCAGATCTGTTTGGCCTCCAAAACAGATTTGGAACCGATGCCTCTGCTCATAAAATGACCTGCAGGAGGAGAGCACAGACCGCAGAAGCTTCAAGGCTTCTGAAGCTGCTTTCAAACAGTGTTTTGACAAAAGAGAAATTTGGGATCCCTGTCAACAAAGCTGCCAAACAACTTAATAGGACTTTTGACAATGTATCCTCCTAAAGAGTGGCCCTTAAACTCTGAGCAGGTCCTTGCCATCACTTTCCACATTTCTAAACACATGTGTCCAAAAGATAGAAATATTGCAGCCCCTTTAACCTGTGACACCTGTGAACAGCCCTGCTTTTAGCAGTGTGAAGGTCCTGGGCTGCTGAGAGGTGGGAGATGCGCACCAGTAGAAATTGGGGTGAAAGTCGAGTCAAGAACAGCACAGAGTTCAGGCTACATCATAACCTCGCATATGGTGAGAGACCTTCGTCTCCATTTGATGACAGGGAGAAGTGGGGACAGAAAGCTGCATCTGCTCTGTCTCAACCTCTCGCTGCTGCTGTCACTTCAGTGGCTTTTTTGTTTTCAGCAGTCTCAGTCTCTAAGCAAAGACAAATTAGTATCTAACTCATTTACACGCGTCTCTAGTGGTTGTTGCTGTGAGTTCTGCAAACTCTACGTGGCTACTTAAATTACGATGCGTGCAGCGGTGCCAACCCCCCCTCGGCTCACCTGTGCCAGGTGTCTCCGGTACGCGGTGCAGCGGTCCGACCTGCCGCAGCTGGAAAGCGGTTTTCACTTCATGACAGCTGTAGGCGTCCGCCCCGGACGCACTCACCGCAAATACGACCGCCGACAAAATCCACAGGGCTCCACAAGAGTTCACGCGTAGGCATGTTCCTCGGGACATGGCCGCATCTCAAACCAGGTATCCCTGTGGAAAGCCTACTGTAGCCTGGCTGCGATCTGTGTGACAGTGTCGAAAAGAGGCGGCGCCGAAGTACAATGAAGCGACGGTGACTTGAAACATCTGACAAACGTTTCCGTCTGGCTTTCACATCATGGGTCGGGATGAGGTCCGGGCTCTTCTGTCGGGCAGCGGTGGGAGCGTTCAACACTTTGCAGCAGTCGGGCTGTGTGCGCGCCCGACTCCCAAGCGGCTCGCACACTCCCCGCCCTTTGTGTTTACTACAGCTAAGTGGCCCGACTAAAACTCTCCGCGACAGCCCCGTAGTGCGCAGTGTTAAAGCCTAAAGCCTCGCGATTTGAAGTTGAATCTGAAAGTTTGCATATGACTTGTGTGACGTTTATTCATTCAACAAAATGATGTTTTCTATAACTTACTGCTTAATATAAATCCCATAGAGCTGCTTCTGGTCTAAATTTAAATTGACATACATCCGTCGATTAACAGTGTTATAATCTTAAGGGCTATCTGAGTCTTGAATTTCTTTATTATTATTATCATTATTATGGATATATTTATTATATGCCACTGTGTTGGTGTATTTAAATCACATCTTGACTGAGCTGAGGTTAAACAGCACAGGACGTTAAACGGAGTCGTTCTCGTTTTGGATATTTAATGTATAGAGAGGATCTCGTCTCCTGTTTAAAGTTGCTGGACAGCGTTTAGGCTTATTGGGTCACAATGTCGCCACCTGCTGGGGAGGTTTTTGCCGAGCTGCTTCTCCTTGTTTTGCATCTACTGAAAACTATTCCAGCAAAATAGCGTCAGATAACTATCGTCTAAACAACATTGTAATTATTATGCAAATAAAGAAGTTGAGAGCACAAACGTCACGCAGGACCCTCCACTTTAGCCAGTTTGACTTTTTGAAATTCCGGAGACATTTTCCCAATTTTTTTTTTAAATCTGGCATAAAACACTCACTCAGAAATATTTCAGACCTACTGTTTTCCAGGTAAGACGTCAAGGTAGTGTTGTTCCACATCATCCCACTGACTTTAACAGACCTGTTCAAACCAAGTACATGTGTGTTTTCAACAGGATGTGGATCATTTAACAGAGACTTCACATCCAGGGACATAAGCGCCACAGATTACTTGTTTATGGAGCAGAGATTCGATGGCCAGACTGGAACAAAGAAGTTAAGAGTCTGTCATAAACACTGATGTTGAACACATCCAAAAGACAAATTCAAACCAGCATCTGCTGCCAGTAGAACTAGAAATAAAAGCCCCAGTGAGAGTGATATAATCCTACCAGGCGTGCAGTAAGTCCAGTTAGTACAGATGACTGTGCAGCGTGTCAGTGACACTTTAAATGGATGAGCTGCAGGTGTGAACTGGAACCTTTGTCCAGCGAGCTCCCTATAGTCCTAAATCCGTCTGAATCCCTGGTGGTTTGATGTGTGGAGCTGTCCTGCAAAATTCAAATGGGTATATTTCTGCTTTTCTATGGAAACCAAGCAGAATATGTCCCTGAAGTGAGAATGTATTTCAGTGAGAGACTGGTTCACCAAGTTCTGCACTTCCCATAGTTCTCCCTGAACCAGTAAAATTCATCAGGAAGTCTGTCAGTTCCAGGAGTTGTGTATGTACTTGAATTAAAATAAAACGCACATGCTTTACTTAATGAAGTATGAATGAAAAAAGTCATGTCCAAGGTATGTTCATTAATTAGAGTGTGTATGGACTGATTCACTCCTGGCTGCATGAAGTGTTCTTGACTCCATGCACAAAACCGCCATTGATGAAAAACTGTGGCAGCAGATGGCGCCAAACGTCCACCCACGCTCACTTAGTCAGGTTAGTCTTCATGAAGAGCCATTACCGTGGTTCAAAAGCAGGTCAACAGAAGACAGAAAGGAAGAGGTACGTAGAATTCATTACACCATGAATGAAGTGACAGAGGTTTTGAACAGAGATATGTTCCAGTATGTGATGCGGTCCTTCGACTTGTACTGCAGCAGTGGTTTCCAGGTGGCCCGTTATTTTGTGTTGCCATGATGTGTCTGGGTCCAGTAGTTAGTAGACGCTCTGTGGGGGCTTTAGACCATCAGTTCTGGTCCTCTAAACTGAGGATTAAAAGGGTTTATAGAGGGTAAACCCCTCAAGATTGCAGCCCTCAAATATGTCCGTTTGAGAGATTACACACTTCAGTCTCCCATTTTCACCTCTCTGCCTTAGAAGAACAGCGGGAAGTGTGGCGGGTGCTCATTAAAGACGTGCCTCAGCTTGGCATCTCTAGAGGGAGGACGTGGTGATAAATGAGTGTTGAGAGGCTTGATTAAGTAGGACGTCACCTCATGGTGTGCTGCTGAATTCAAAGGCTCGTGTGGATGAGCTTTCTTGCGTTCCTAAATTAGATCTGTTGCACACGGAGAAGACAAGGAGGGCATAGGTTTACAGTATGTGCATGCATACATGAAACGCGGCGTGGTCCGATGTCCGCACGCTGCTGGTCAGAGCAGGAACCTCATGCTCCATTTCTCTCGGGTGGAGATGTGAAGAGTGGAAATATGCCGTGTTGCATCTTTAATGATGCTCTGACATGTTCAGAGCCACTATCTCACCATCTATCCAGCCTCTGCCTTTCTTCATCCTCACCTGCCTGGCTCGCTCGCAAAAAAAGGGAATACTACCGAGCCTCACGTGCTTTCCCGAGTATGAATACCACCTACAGAACAGCAGGCAGCAAATACAGCAGCTCCAGCAAGAAATCCCACTGAATAAAACCTTGTCAAACCTGACCTGTTGCTCTGTTATTTTAATGAAACTGTCATTGATCGCCATAATAGTTTTTATTGACTCTACATTATCCTGTTACAACAGTGGATCAATACATCATTACATCCATGACTGAACCAAAGATCAGGCATCTGCTTCAGGCCATGTTAGTCTGTATTTGCAAGCAGCCATTAATGTCACCACGTCCCTCTACATGCATGAACTGGAATGTGTTGCGTTACTTAGTGAGGAAGAGGACAAACTGGCTGGTTAGGAAGTGAAATCCCCTTCCCATGAATTTCATCAACATGTGCAAGAGCTCACCAATGTCACTGTGGCTTCTTTATGAGCGTTGGCAAAGATATACAACACTGCTCCATTTCCGACTCCAATAGTAAGTCATTTTAATAAAGTCAGCATGATTTTACTAATGTATTCAGGCCTTTCTCTCTGTGTGCTAGTCTCACTGTGTCTGTAAGTGTGCGTGAACTGAAAACCTACACGCACTGTATCTGATTTCACCCTCCAGTCTGTCCCCGATGGAGCGTCATTCACTGTTCACAAAACAAAGTGCTGCTGCAAAGAGATGGGGAAAAGTTGTTTAAGCCATTCACCTCTGTGATTTCCTCCCTGTGCGTGTCCATTGAACTCTGATGGGACTTCTTTCAGGTTGCACCGAGGTCAAACCAGGGCCTTTGTGTACATGTACATGTATGTGTACTGAGTTAGTCTGGATGGTGACTTGCTTTGTGTGTAGCCAGTCAACCACCCCCATCACAATAGGCAGAAAAAGGGGCTTACTACCTTCTGACTGAGCATTTTAACCCAGTGAGATCACACCAGTTGGCTGTTTATGGCCTGTGGTATGCTTTTGAAAGAGAATGCAGAGAAATACAGTCATTGTAGCGACTACATTCTTCTCCTCCATTAACTGACTGCTGCATATTTGTTGGAACTGATTTTCGGTGTCTATTCCAGCAGCATCTATTCCCTGTGCAGGGAGAGAGGGAGGGGGGGAAAGTGAGGGGAAAAGGGCGGGGGTTAAGAGAAATGGAGGGAAGGCTTGACGAAAACAACAGATCTCTGCCACCCTAATCCTTTTGTGTCGACGGTGTTAATCCATTCGAGCAAGCCACCGTCCCACCTACCCCCTGCTTCTGCACCATATACCAGACGATCCCGCCACGTAAATCAAACAACAGCAGTACAGAAACGAACACACGTGCCCCAGACGTGATGGTGTTATTTGCTTAAACACCAACTGCGTGACTACTGCAGTAACCCCCTCCTTGACAATCATGCAACTCAGGTTCAACTCTGTCCCTGATTTCATCCCATTCTTCTTCTTTGCCACTGGGAAACATTATTTATTGCTCTCTCTGTTTGTTTATGCAAACATATTGTAACCTTGCATCAGTATGTTAATGTGTGTATTGTTTTGTCTTTTTTTACTTTCATGCCGTTGCTCCTCTTTGTTATGTTCTGCTTTGTTTTGTCCAGTGTATGCATGCGATGAATGCACTAGAGAGCAACACGGTGGACTCACGGCAAGTGTTTTTGTGTCGTGGACTTGTTTACGAGCTGTTAGAGAGAGGGGAGGGAGGAGGGGGGCATCGGCAAGGGGGAGCGAAGTGGTTGCCGGGGGAAGAGGAGGTTGAATATAATGAGGTCACACCCTGGCAACCCAGTGACTCCTCCCACTCAACTGTCCCCTCCTCCAGCTTTCCACTCAGCCCCCTCTGAGTGTGCCAGCCCACTCAGCCGCCCCTTCACCCACTGACAGAGAGAACTCTCCGTGGTGCTGAAAGCGGAAAAACACATTCGGGCTCCAGTTACAGTGCAGTCGCGAAAGGGAAGGGAAGACAAACGAGACAGAACCAACAAACTAAGTGAAGAAAGTGTTAGTGGCGATGGGCTGAAGACACAGCATGCAAACAGCAGAGTAGGAAAAGGCAAGAGGGAGGGAGGATGACGCTGTAGTGGAAGGTGACTACAGTAGGCAGTGGGCGTGTTCTTCTTGTTGTGATCTTCTTGGGAAGCCTGCTGTCATTTGCTTAAGCATCAACTGACTGTGCAGACCTGTGCGGCTGAGCAGGACAGAGGTAGCCGGCAGCAAAGGCAATACCTGGAAACGCACGATGCTTTGCTCCCGGTCTCATGCTTCAGGGCACCGTGGATGAGGATTCCTTTCATCTGTGCTACACACATTTTGTGCATTCAGACACACTGAAGCAGAAGAAGAGATATTTTGGGAGGGAAGCATTACAAAGTGTGTATGTGTGTGTCATGCTTGTAGTTGCGGGTGCGGTCTGTTGCTATGCTGCATCTTCCTCTCGTCTCTAGCATGTGCAGATGTGCGGAGCAGTGAAGCTGGCATCTTGCTCGGAGTTTAGCAACATCTGGACTGGAGGGGTTACATCTCCCTTTTCTGCCCAGGGGAGGGAGCACTGGGCTGGGCACTCCATGGCCCAGTTCCCCTCTAGCACCGTCTTTATCCTGGGTCACAGGGACTCCTTCTAGCACGCCAATCAGTGGGACCATACAATGGATGTAAGTCTATGCGGAGTTAAGCGGAATAGTGCACTAGTGTTCCAGCATAGGTCACAGTTTGCTAGCTTGCACTGGACTCATCAGGGGAAGACAGAAGACGTGTTGGTCCACAAACCAACAGGCACACAGCCCTATTGTAAGTATGCATCAAAACTTATTTATACACAAAATGACGCACAAATAGACAAAGAAGTTCGCTACGTGGTGTTGTAACTTAAAAAAACAAAGAATTGCACATGTGTGTGCTAGGGTTTACAGGTTCGTTTGTGTGTGGACGTGTCAGTATGTCGGCATGCGTGTGTGTCTGTGTGTGCACAAGTGCCCACACAGGTCGTCACCAGACTATTAGCTTTGCAATCTTTTTGACATTGTGTCTCTAGAATATCCACGCTGCCCTTCTCCTGTGACATGGTTGCCTGGCAACAGAAACTGTGTGCCACTTTCATTTAGTTTTAAAGCGAAGTGCACCTCTGCGTTCCAGCTGTTGTAGCCGACGTCAACGGTGGCAAGAGGAAGGAGAGGAGATGAGGGAAAAAATGCAAGAAGGAAGCTGCAGTGAATAAGACGCTTTTTAATGTATGTTATTTGATAGAGTTGAGCAAATAATAATAATAGCAATTCAAATCAGAGAGTAAGGGGGGTACAATCCAGTGTGCGTGGCTTGGTTGGTGAAAAGAGTGCGATAAACAAGCTGATTCCAGTGCAGAGTGCTGCTGCAGGCTTACAGGGATTAGGCAGGCGAGCTTAATTCAGCTCAAACACTGTTTGAACTGTGCCTTCCCGTTGCTGTAACCTTAACACGTCTAACTGGTTCACCTCATTTCTCATCAACATCCAAGATTTATTTTCATTGTACCAGCCTCTGATCTCTGCCTCTGCCTGTGTATCAGCGATAAAACCACATAATCAGAGAGGAGTAAAATCTTTACACCACTTGACACCAGGATTCTGTGCCCTAGTTTGAACTCTGCTCTGTGATTTCGTCTAGTGGCTCTTATCAGTCCTCTCCTCGTGTTGGCATAAACCTGTGCGTGCTGAGTAGCGATGAGGATATGTCATAGAGCGTGCGACTGGCAGATAAACCCATTGACCTCGGCCCCATGCTTGACTTATTGATAGATGGTAGAGAGGTAGAGGTACGGTGAGAATGGTCAGACAATGGCTGGCCTCTCGGTTGGCCTTGGATTCTCCATCTGGCTGGCCTCCAATCCCCTCCCCTGCACTGCCCTTGCCTCCCTACGCACACACAAGCATACACACAGTTATCGCAAGCCTCCTCCCCCTCCCTACGCACACTGACACTCCGTGCTTCTCTCACACATAAACAAGCATGGGTCTTAGGCTGATCAGAAAACACTGACCTACATAAAAGCGTCCGCTGTCTTCTTCCCTCAACATATGCACTGGGTTGTTGCACATAGTATATACTATGTTGCACACAGTTGCACTGGCATACTGTAATACTAATAATGCATGTGCGTGTGCAATGCGTGTATGCATAATGCATAAACAGCTCCACGGATCGTCACTGGCTGCAGACCTGCTCGTTTGGAGGCTGCAAATCGCAGAATGTTGCACCACTGCAGATGTTTTATTGAACAGGTCTGTCCTGACAGCTGCATCCATAGTCTGTCTTATACCAATGAGTATTTTTGGAGAATCAAACAGTAGCAGAAAATAGTTCAAGTGCAATGTTATCCGTCTATCCAGAACCACGCGTCACAGCGTAGTAGTAAAATTAGCTTATTTCATCTGTGTGGTTTGTCCCAGGAGGACTGTATTTTCACATCTGAGCCCATCCTGCATTAGGCTACAACTGCAGAAGATGAAAGTCCTTTTCATTCAGACACTCATTTCGTTCAAGCCTGTAATTTCAGCCAGGAAATGTGCAAACACAACTGAGAAAATGAGCAGCGGCTTCTGATCGGCAGCCAGTAAGAAAACGAAAACACGCTGAACCGCAGGAACAGACAAACTCAATATGTGACATTAGTGTGGCACTTTTTTTTAGAATTCACACTTTGCTTTGCAGTCAGAACTGTGCCAGTCTCATATTTGAGTATGTTATTAATAATATTAGTAGCTGGTATTATGACCAATTTGTCCTGTCTTTCCTCATCAGAATGCTGCGGGAACTCTTGAAGAATGATGAGCTCCAAAGAGGAGGAAACATTCCGATTTTTCCAGTATGTTGAGGAGAATGGGCTCAGAGCCTACAATGGCCTGGTAGCTCAGAACCTGGACCACGCCAGGAATGAGAAAAACAGGACATACCTACAAGAGAAAAATGAGAAGAAGAGAAAACAGGAGGAAGCCATAAGGAGGTAGGAGGGAAACAGTGGAAACTAGGTGCTTCACAATTAGATTGGCAGATGTTGCCTTTGATTAGATTAGGTAGGCTAGTAGTAGTTAAACGATTCAGTCTTAACAGTATGTGAGTGGGATTGTCTCAGTGGGTTCAATTTAGGAAGAGGTTTTGAGGAACTGGGACAAGTGGCCAGGGTGTCCCTGTGGCAATGGAAGGTTGCCATATTTCGGGGTTTGCCAGTGTGAACTGACATGTCCCACAATCTGTAGAGGATAATAGATGTTTCACTTTTAGACTTACTTGGGACTCGTCCTTGGATGTGAGTTGCTGCTCCATTTTGAGATGGAGGGCTTTTAGAACAGGGGGAGGGTTGGCTGTGTTAATGTGGTTGGAGCAAATTTAAAGGCTTATTTAAGTAAACTGAAAGGCCTCTAATGTTGGAAAAACATTTGTTACAGAGGTTGTTTTAAATAAGTGCATTTTTTGCCCTGATCGGAGATGGATCACGTAGACGGCTGCACGCTGATTTGTATTTTGCTATGAGCAAGAACTTATAGTGGTGACAACTTGAGCGAATAAGAAGCATCCACTCAAAACGTGACTGACACGTGGCTACGGCGTGCTTGTGTTGTGGGGTAGAATAGTGAGCCCTCGCTTGTCGTATTGGTGCGATGATATAATCAGCTGTGTTTCCCAAAAAGTAGACATTAGACATTACAGCATGTAATCAAACTAAGCAATTTCATGATTCTTTTGTTTTTTATCCCTTTTTATTAGTTTGCCTCCAAAATTATGTTCAGAACTATTGAGTTTTAAGTCCAAATAATCACACAGTGCACATTGTTGTATTTGTTTCAATAAAAAAAAACTTTTTGCGTAGCAACTTCAGTAACTCAGATGCATATCTAGTATCAAATAAGTTATCTAATAATGCTTCCAGCTAATCAAACATCCCTTTGCAATGACTTTGTTCTGTCAGCCTGTACTAGTTGTTTCAGCAGCTGCGCATCGGTGAGGTTACTGCTAATGAACATTATATGTGTCCAGATGTGGGTCCCCTGGGCTTCCTTTTAGCACTTGTTAGAAACTGCTTCAACAGGCTGATGTCTGAGGGTCTGAGGAGAGTAGCATCTACTGTCCTGCTATGCTTCCACTGTCTCTCGGCCGCTGCCATAGCTAAAATATTTATACATAGTCACTGGAGGAAGAGTCTAAAAAATAACTGGATTTTTCATGAGGCCTACAACTAGGGCAGGGCAATGAGACGACCCATTTTTGCAGTAACTGACTAAGGGTGAGCGAGTGTGAGGAATAATGAGAGCATGCTGTGCACGAGGAAGCAAGTGGATGCCTGCTTACGTACCCGTGTGCGAGTGGACTCAAACAACAGGAAAATAGAGCATGTGAGTGTGAGACAATTAAAGAATGGACAGCGCAAGTGTGCGCCGAAGACAGAGCTTGATGGAGCAAATGTGTTTAAGAGAGAGGGGGGGAAAGTGTTAGAGAGAGATTAAGTGTGAGCTCAGTTACAGGAGATGTGTTCTGCCTGGTGACAGCTGGAAAAGCCACAGTCCAATCAGATCAGCTTGCTGGGTCTGACTGAGGCAGGCCTTCCTGTCTGCTGCGATCTCACCCTGGGGTTCTGACATTGGATTTCACCAGGAGAAGTTGTCCGTGCAGTTCATGGACGCACGTAGATGCCCACACATTTGCTTAAACGCGTATTCATGATCACACACGAAAACATTTCCTTATATTTACATAGGCATGCAAATTCCAAACGGCCGCCACTGCCTGTCTTTACCCTTTGCGCGGACTCTGATTTCCTTGTTTTGCGCCTGTGATTTTAGTTGTCTCGTCACACGGTGAGAGAACCAGAGCTGCCCCACAGTCAACTCCAACTGGTCTAAGTGCACCTGTGTCTGTCCTCTAGCCAATCACTGGGCAAATATCCTATAAATAACCCAGTCACTGCTACTCCAGGCACAACCACCCACATTCAAATCCGCACAGTCACAGCAGACGCACACCCAAAACAAACGAGACGCACAGATTGTTAAACCCGGCTGTGACTGAGTGTTAGACATAGTTCTGACACTTTTACAAATCTTTTTACACTGAATAATCATGAATATCCATTTGGTGTTTACATTTTTCACTTTGGCAGCGAGGCTCTACAGGTTGCTGCAGGCACCTTTCCCTTGTGGCAGCTCTGTTGTCTTTACACAAAACCTAATGTGTCTGTGATGATGTACACACTTTATCATTGTTGAGCGACGGCAGCTGGTTTTGTGTCTGCTATCTGTGGATACCCTGTTGCTAGGCAAAGGTAAGCCCCTGACCAATGAACCCACCCCACCAAGTACCTTCTGTTCAACAGCTGGCCGAGAGGAAGTCGGAGGGGGGTTAACACATACATGTATCCACATCCATATATATGCACAGCATCCACACAACAATCCATGGACATCTTTCTGCACAGGCTGCAGAGGTCAGCTGTACATTCCCTGGCTGCACGTTTCTGTTCTACAAGTCACAAAGTCCGCTCACACCCAGACATCATTAACGCTCCATTCAGGCTAATCATCCATTTATAGGGATTGATTGTGAGCAGGCTGGGCGACTGTGCCATTTTGCATGTGGTTGTGTGAGCGGTGTCGGCCATATCCAGGGTTAAACTCAAATCAATACTGTGTCCTGAAACAGACCCTGGTTCCAGTGGCACAAACACAGCGAACAAAGACAGCGCTAGCTTAAACAGAAGGCTATGCATATGAATACAGAGATGTGCTTGCATAAATAGAGAAAGCTGCGATGGTTCTGGACGTATGTGCTAATTTGTGTCCTGACTGGAAACTCTCAGGGGAGGGTGTCTTGGGCTTTAACGTTTTTGTCACTTCCATGCATTTCTGTTTATCCTCACTCTGTCCTTCTGTTTTAGGACGGGCGAGGACATAACAACTGAGGGCAAGCACTTACGTATGGGCTCCATTACCATGCCAGACCCCCAGGAACGCATGCCCATGCCTAACCCCCATGCCCTCGCCTGTGGGCAGGGCTTCTCCGTACGCTCCCAGTCCCTTCACTCTGTCGGCGGTGGGAACAGTGGGGGTGGAGGAGACGAGGAAGTGGGAAGCCCAACCTCTAGGAAGCAGCCTCCACCCAAGCCCAGAAGGGACCCGGCCACCAAGCTGAGCATGTCGTCTGAGGCGGTGGACCACAGTCCCACATCCACCTGCCGCGGGGACAGATGTGATGGTGAGTGGTGGTGGCACTTGATTCCAAACAGTTGTGCTATATATAGCTGAACTCTGCAGTGCCCTCTTCAACCGTGTTGCTCCCATGGCTTGACGCCTAGCTACACGTATGCACTGTGTTATGTGTGAGAACTAGGGGGTTGAACCATGCTGAAAATATTCAAATAACACCCTGAACAACAAAACTGTAGTAAGTCTTGCTAAGTACCCTCTGAATGGTGCTTTGGCTTCTATTGTTGGGAGTAACACCCCAATCAACAGTTGTAGGACAGTAACGTGGTCTGTGTATTAATTTGACGCTTCAATGACTTCACCCTTGGGCAACTGTGGATCAGCTGAGAGCGCACTCAGCTCAGTCCTCGGACCCCTAAACCACAAAGTATCTTTACTCGATCACTAAAGTAGTTTAGAATAGTATGTCAAAAAGTTCAATAAGCTACTGTACAGGTACAATCGCTGCTGTATCAGATGCACAGTATTATTTTAGAAAACATCACAGTAACATTAAACTGACGTCAATAAAAATATATGTGGCAGGTGGCTGTTGGAGCTGAGGAGCCAGAGATTGCAGGAGGCTTTTACTCTATTAGATGCTTCGCCGGCAATGTGATGTTTAGGGAGTCGCCCAGCCTGGCTCAGATTGGTGGGGATCTCTCAGTGTGCTCACAGATCTTCCTGGGCACCACGGCAACCATCCCACAGAAACAAGACCCCCTGCAGCCCAGCCAATCACAGCATCACCAAGCAGTTTGAGCCAATAAGGCTCCAGAGATGGCGAGCTGTGCAGCTTCAGAGCCAATCACAGCGAGAGTGTGGGGGTGTCCCTGACTGAGGGCAGGGTTGCGTGCTCTGTAGCCGCTGCTGTAGCGGGAAGAGGAGGGGCTTGTCAAACTAGAATTCATTCAGGAGGAGCGAGTGACCTAGATTTGTTTTCCCTGGGAGGTGAGGGAGGGGGGAGGGGTTGCGGGTAAACACATCCACTACAGGGGGAGGGGGGAAAGGAGGGAGCAACAGATAGAGGAGATGAGGAGGATACAGGGAATGAGGGATGTTTGGAGGAAGAGATTTATCACCTGTACTGAAAAAGAATTTCAGAGCCTTCACGCAAACCCGATAGTATGGACAAGTATCTGGAATTTGTGGAAAAAGAACATTTGTGCACATGATTGTATGCACCTACATATACAGACACAATGAATAGACAAGCAAATGTCATGTAAACATAAGCATCCTCGTTTTTAGAGACAATATAGACCAAAAGACCATTCATCTTTCAGATGTGCTCACTGATGTCAGCAGCAGGCTGAATAAAATTTGTTTCATTTGCTGGATTGTTTTTCTGAAGTGACAGAAGCAAATTTCACAGTGCACAATTAAACTGCCCTGTTCTGGAAGCTCTGACTTCAGAGATTGCTTTTGAGCCTGCGTGGTATAAAATGTGTACGTGCTTGTCCTAATTTCCCTGTCTGAATGTGTAGGCATGTGCAGTTTGCGTATGTGTGTGTGCATGTAGTGATGGCAGTGAGTCATTCAGTTATGGGAAGTATGCATGTGTCTGGGCCATCTGGCGTCTGAATTATTAAAGGTGTCAAATCTGCAGTTTGAAGATTTTAGACATGGTCCAGCTTTTAACTACACTTATCTCTGCTTGCCTATCGGAGGGAGGGCCACTCCTTCCCAAACATCTCGGTTTCTGACCTAGAAATATGCTGCGAGCTTCTCTACTAGTAGCGTGGAGCGGTGTGTGCTGTGAGTGAACTAGCATTAGGACCACAGAGCAGCATCTAGTCAACGTGGGCCGGTAACGTAGCCTCACTGCGCCACATCTAAAGCGATTCACACTGCAACGCTACGTCACCACAATCAAAAAGAAACTCCACAGCGTGTGTGACCCAGATACTATGCTCACATACGGCTGCGCTGCCATATATGTGACCTAGAAACATGCATATGCCTCCACATACAGTATCTGACTCAAGGTATTGCTCTCAGCGATGCATGTTGACCTACATCTGACCCAAAGAATTTCTGTGTTCATGCCTGTGATTCATGCAATGAATTCAGAAAAGCAATACATATAATAAAAGACTTAAACTTAACCCCCCCTCAAAATAAAGATAATATGCCGTTACTGCTCTGTATGTGAAAAAGCTTTGCTCCAATAGATTTGCTTTTAAACGTTTTCTCTCTGTCCTTCAGCAGCTCAAGGATGCAGCGAGGACTGCAGGAGGATTCCACCACCCAAGCCCAAGAGAAACCCCAACACACAACTGAGCGTTTCCTTTGACGAGTCCTACATCAAGAGCCACGGAGGCAGCGCGGTTTGCCCTCCTAAACCTCTGCACCATGTCAACTCGCCCTGCGAGCGCAACCCCTCACCTCCTCAGAGCGACGAGAGCCCCACGGACGACTGTGAGGATGAGCCGGTCTACATAGAGATGGGAGGAATTGATGTCGGAGCGCGAGAAATGCTGAAAAGTGAGGATGAGGACCAAGGAGAGTCTGTGTACGAGGAGATGAAGTATCCCGCTCTGGATGACATGGAGTACCGCACTGACCCCGTGGGATGTCGCTCCGCGTGCCCCACCCCTGCGCCTTATGACCCCGAACCTCTCAGTCGCTGTTCCACACCTCGAAACATTCCTCTCTGCGACATTCCTGCACCCTTTCCCAATTTACTCAGCCATCGGCCTCCGCTGCTGGTCTTCCCACCAGCGCCCGCTCAGTGCTCGCCCAACTCTGATGAGTCTCCCCTCACCCCTCTAGATGTGACTAAATTGCCCATGTTGGAGAACCAGTCCTACAGCAAATCGCCAACGTCGTCCTCTGAGCCGCCCTCCTCTGCGCACATCCGCAGGGAGCTCACTGCAACCCCAACCCTCACCATCTCTGGACGCTCCTCTGCACCTCCTCTACCCTGCACACTCTACAAATCCTCTTCCTCGTCCTCCTACCAGCGCAGCCACTCAGCTTGTCCATCGCCGGTCAGCATGGGCCGCTGTCTCACCCCTCTGAGCCTAATGCGTACACCTCCATTTGACACTCCAATGCCGTTCCCCGGGGGTCTGCCACGGAGTGCCTCCGCCACACCTCACGGCAAAGGCTCGCCACCTCAGGATGGTGTGGGTCGACTACACGGCTCTATGCAGAATGTGTCAACAGGGCGTTCACGAACACCCACCAGCCCACTAGATGAACTAACCAACCTGTTCACCACAGGCAGAAACATGCTGAAGAAGAATGCCAGTGGCAGGAAATCTAAAGAGCCTGGAGAAAGTGAGTAACTTCAAAATTGTTGGGACGTAGTAAAGCAGAAATATGTGTGTGCGTGGTTGTCTGTATATGTAAACAGTTTCTGCAAATGTTCATTTTATATGAAACTCTAAAACAGACATCAACAAGCTAACACGCAACTTTGTTAAATTAGGAGGCTGTGCAGAGAACGCATGACTTTTACAGTATCGTGTTTGTGTTGCTCTTTGCAACCTTCCATGTATTTAATCTAGGCCCAGCAAGCCAAGTCCGACACAGATCGTATGATTTAATCTGAGAGGATTAAGAGACTAAAGCGAACAGCAGGTCCCTCAAACCTACTCATGGCATTAGGCCATCAGGCAGAATTACATTAAATATGTAAACATCATGTTTAAATACAGATAGCCCCACCGCATTCAAGACACAGCCAAAATATCAACGCGACGGTGAAAGAAAAGGTGGAAAACAGCGTCTCCTGACGCGTCTGAAAGAGTTTAAGGTATCAACTGCAGATCTATTTAACCCTACTTTGCTATAGCTGCACAACCAAAAACAATCAGTAAAAAATGAATCAAACATCCATAAAAACATGCATCACTTTCAAAAACAACAGATTTTGTACATACATTCTAAAAAAGAAAACTACAAAGAGCCCACATTTCTGTCCTTACTCAACGCTCTTAGCAACTACAACATAGCAACAGTGGAAGGAGGAGGAAGCCCAGATTCCTATTTGCAGATTCCCTCCCCATAGCAAATGCAGCCAATCACAGTTCAGGGCATGCCGATCTACAACAGCGTAATGAGCTCCTGATTGGGACAGCTGTGGATGTGAACTCGAACGCACACCTGATCAGAGGATGCCCCAGTCTCTTTTCTGTCCAATCAGAGCATACTCATCTCACGATTAAGCCAATCATGCAGCTCGGGCTGGAATAGTGGAAGCTGAGACACTTCATACATGATTAGACATCCTGTAGCTGCCGTACACATGTTCAGTTGGAGCACATTTTATGATTAATGATGTGATTATCGTTCATAGCCTTGAGCTCATGTCTATTAAATTACAGGAATACTTTAAGTAACTATTACTGTCAAATTTTCAAGGGTTCCAAGTGATGAGTCACCAATGAATCCTCTGAAAACCTTGTGTTTTCTAGTCCCATATGGTTTGTAAACAGTCTGCATATGTTCTTTATAAATATTTAGCTTTGTCCTGAAAACCTTTAGATTTTGTTTTCACCCCAACACCTGTGTGCAAGTGCCACAGCAGGAAAAGTGTTGTTCTGTGACTGGCGACAAGCACACACAGCACGATGATCACACAAACATGACACAATGAATGGAGGTTATTTTTTCTCCCTCTCATTCTGAGGCAACAGAGGCGGCAGCCAGCGGCTAGCCTGACCCACTTACAAACTGGTTAATCACCACACTAACGCACTTCCACATACACACACATGCAGCTGTGCACATTACAAAGCCATGCATGACACATGTGGGCATAAAAAGGGACGCTTATATATGGTAATGCACATGAAAGCCCCCAAAGAAAGCATATGGAGACAAAACCAACGTGGAAATCGGTCATCCACAAACATTTTATTGTGCAGTGGTATATGGATATAATGTCTTTTCTGAGCTGTGAATCCACACTTCCATCCCAAGATTAAAACCCCTAAATAAAATTTTATCATGTGCATTATGCATCTAAAGCACTGGGGATGTTGATTCATGTTGATCACATCACTATTTTCTACATTTGAAGGTAGCGTGTAAGACAAAACACAACTTGAACTGCAGATTTGAACTGATTTTAAAAATATTAGTGTGAAATTAAATGAGCCCAAGTCTGATGCCCACACACTGACTCATCTTACTCCAGTGGTGTTCAGTGCCTTCCTCAGTGAGCATTGAGTGACACCTAGAGGATTTGTGATGATAGTGCAGATGCCTGTCATAAAAACACAAACAAAGTATGCACATTTATTATGAAGATGTTGATCTTGTTTACCATATATTGCTAAATTCCCTTTGTTAATTTTTTTTATAGCTGAGTCCAAAAACAAGTCTCACAGTGAGTCCAAGCGTGAAGGCAAGGAACGGCACAGCCATGGTCACAGTAAGGAGTCCAAGCGAGACTCCAAGGACCGCCACAGCAAAGAGTCTTCACACCGAAGAGACAGAGACAGAAATAAAGACAAAGACAGAGGAAACAACAAGGTAGAGCAACTGTCCCACAGATGCAACAGTAAAGATCGCAGCACTGTAGAAGCACCACCTGTTCACAGGGACAGTAGGGACCATGGCTGCAGCAACATGGAGCCTATCCCTGTGAGACGGGACTCAAAAGACAGGGGCTGCAACTCCATAGATCCCATCCCCTTGATAAGAAGAGACTCCAAGGACAGAGGCATCAACAATGGTGACCTGATGCCAAGGAGAGACAGCAAAGACCGAATGGAGTCTTTGATAAGACAGGACAGCAAAGACAGGGAGAGGCTGCTAGATCAGCCACCTGAGCTGTTACCGAGACAAGATAGTAAGGAAAGAGCAAGAAACAGCGTAGAAGCTAGATATGAAGGAAGAGAGAGACTACTGGACCAGCCACCAGAGCTCTTACCAAGACAGGATAGCAAAGAAAGAGCCAGAAATGGCGTGGACTCAAAGCATGAAAGCAGAGACAGGCCACCTGAGCTTCTACCCCGACAGGAAAGTAAAGACAGACCTAGAACGGCAGCAGAATATAAGTTTGATAGCAAAGACCACCATCCCGACTTGTTACCCAGGCAGGATAGCAAAGAAAGAGCAAGGAATGACATGGAACATAGACATGAAGGTAGGATAGATCAGCCCCCCGAGATACTACCCCGACAGGAGATATCAAGAGTAAGCAACAGCAAGGACAAAACCCTCTACATCTCTGATTCTAAGCATGAAGGAAGAGACAGAAGCTGCCACAATGGGGGAGACCTTCCTCCAACTTTACCCCGACAGGACAGTAAAGATCTGAGTAGAACTGGTCTCGAGGTGAGACGGGACAGCAAAGACAGAAGTCTGACTGGCTCAGAGCAGCATCATTTAGACTTCAAGAGCACCAAGAGCCCCTCTGCAATGGAATATAAGTGTGATAGCAAAGACAGGGCATATAGAGCAGATGGTACGCCCAGACGAGACAACAGAGCAAATTACAGCATCAACCAATCAAAAGCACAAGAGAGAAATGGCAGCACAGTGTCGGGGCAGCATTCCTCCTCTACAACACCTACTCACCATGGCAGATCTTGTGGTAGCCCACCGATGAGCATAGGAACAGGAAATGGTAAGGATGAAGACCTACTGCTGATTAAAATGTATATGCTGTAACTTAAGCTGAGTACTTTGCACTGTTTTTCTTAAAGCACTACCGAAGTATGGCCGTTCGCCTTCTATGCCTACTAACCCCTCACCAATGGGAACTCCTCAAAGGAGAGCATCGGAGACACATCAGACTCAGGTATGCCTGTTACATTCTTGAAAGGAAACAGATTCTACAAGTGAGACGGTTCAATAATGCTTTAACTTTGTCTCCCAGATGCCCCAGATGCCTTGGATTTGTGGAGACACTACCATGCTAGAACAGATTGAGAGGAAACGCACCCTCTGCATGGAGATCCGCTCCAGACAGCACCCACACCTGCAAAGGTTTCTGGAGAGGCCTCCTCCACCTGACAGGAGTGAGGACAAGCACCAGGAGCAGAATCAGTGCAAGCAAGAAAGTGGATCTATCCTCCCAGGCTGGGGGAAGAGCAGTGGGGCCAAAAAGATCCGCCCCCCACCTTACCCCACACAGAAAACCGTGTTCTGGGACACGGCCATCTAACAGTAACAGCACACTTCCTCCTCCCTGCTACATCCTTCATTAACACACTTCCTGTTTCATCTGGGTTGTGCTGATTCTTCCCTGCAACATGAGGCAGGTCAGGAGAGTCAACTAGAAAACTAGGGGATGAAACTCGCTGATGTCAAAGGACAGTAGTGGTTACCATAGCAATATTTATGCTTGTTCAGGTTGTCATGTTTTCTTATCATCACTGGTGATATTTGATATTTTTCTATTCCCTGTTACTGGATTCTTGTAATATAATGAGTAGAATAGATATTTGATGAATAGATATTTTCTAAATGAGATGGGGATTAAAAATCTGCTTAAAAGATGTATAGTAGATGTAGATGCAATCTAATGTTTGTTTTTTATGTTATTTTTGTTTATTTTACATTTGAAAGCATAATCTATTAATTTTCTTGTACTGTAGTAGCATAATTTTCTTATGCGCAACTTTCCTTTGAGCTCAAAAGCACTAAAATGAATGGACTATTCAGTTCTGTCTATATATACTTTGCATTGTCACTGTCGTATTGTAAGTTGAGGAGTTAAAGTCAACATGCTTTAGATTCCAGCACCCTCCATGCCTGGTCCAGTATGTTGTAGAAAGTACAACATTTGGTCCTAGAACAGAAACAGGAAACGTCGTGTGCTTCAATTTGTGGATTACAGTAAGAAGCTGTGTCGTCACTGCGTCAAAGCCTTTAGTGGTTGAATCATGGATAGGCAAACCTGCTGTGTGTGAAACGCTTCAGCTGTATTCTAAGATTCACTATGAGGGTGGGATGGGGAGGTAGAAAATTAGACATACGTTATAAACAATATAATTTCCAAAACCAGCCAAAGCCTGTAAAAGCGAGATATGGGTGTGGGTGCACTTTGGACATTTGGTTAGATGAAATGGTGTTGACGGCAACAGCTGGCGAGTATTAGTGCTCTTACTTAGCCACGCACACTGCGAGCACCATGACACAGTGTAAATACTTGATGCCGGCGACCAGCCTGTACAATCAACACCTGAGCTTTTAGAACATGTCTTCATTTTACTGCAAATTATAATAGCCATATGCACTTGCTTAAGAAATAACTTTCAAGATTATGCTGATATATATTTTTTTGAAAACGTTAGGAGTAGTGAGACGTGCCATGTAAGTTTTAAGTTATTGGCTGGGAGGTAACGCCTCAGGAGATTGGCTGTGTGTGAAATGCAGTCAGATATAATTGGTTGTCTCTGACAATATTCCCAATTCGTTTGGCTGGCAACCACTTTAGAAATCAAATCATTAAAGGACCTATAACATGGCAACTGCTCTAACCAGTCAAAAGACCAGGGGTTGCACAAGGACCTCCACATATTCAAGGCTTTTAAAAAAACTGCACTACCCATCATCTTTTATCACATTAAATCAAGCTGGTTACATTCATGTCCCTCTCCTTCTGCTCTCTCCCTCTACCTCAACCTCCTGCTTACATCATCAAAATTGCACATTTAAATGCAATGTCGACATTGCCAAAATAGTGTGGAGTTTGACAAACGAGCTGGCGCTTAAAGTGCAAGTGCAGTACCCCCTCTCTGGTCGGAACCAGTGCTACACAGGTCCCTCTGTGTTTTAGCTGTATGTGTGAGTGAGGGAGAGAGCTATGCGTGTTTGTGTGCCAAGCTGCACTGTATGCAAGTCGAATCTTTGAAAATGATTGTTTTAAGACTTTCACTTTGCCCGATCCATGATGTTGGTGGGTGGAGGTTGGAAATGTAATAATGATGATGTACAATCTTTTTGTGTGTATACATGTGCACTGTGAAAAGGTAGAGAGAGCACCACACTGTCAGAGTCCTCTGTCTTATTGCACTGAGTGTTCTCTTGTTGTGCGTAATAAAAAGAAAAGGAAAAAAGATGTTTGAGGAAAAAACGTACTGTATTCTGATTGTCACTTGGGTTCTGTTGAGAGAAATAAATAAATATGAACTTGAAACCTGCTATGGAAGAACTGCAGCCTAAAATTATTCATAATCTCTTTTGCTTTAAGTTTCTGTGTTTTTAACTCTTATACTGAACTCTAAATGACTCAGACCGCTGAAACATTTTAATAACAGAGCAACACAGATAAAAAAAAAAAGTTTGGGTTAGTGGGTGAGAATTATCTTAAGGCACAGCAGGAAGATTAATATTTAAAACACTTTTATAATGACAGTTAGCACCACATTAAAAAATAATGACTGAAAAAATACACCAACAGCAATGCAGATGTTAAATTAGAAAGTGTAACAGTGTATAGCCATATTTTTTGTCACTGCTTTACAGTTTCCGGAGGCAGACGTGACACTGGCTGGCCTTGCGTCGCTGGTGGTCGGCTGCTTTGATGGTGCTGGACCTCGGTGGTGTAAACTGCTCATTCTGATTCACAGTAGTCAGCCAAAAACTGTAGAGGTTGGCAAAGTACTGACAGGAGCCTCGTGCACCCTGGCACTCTATAAAAGGGTGGGTCCTGAAGTCTTTAAGGCAGCTGCCAGAAGACGTCAGCGATTGCCCACCACCTTCATCACCTGCTCCAGTGTGCTGTGGATCAATGTTACAATTTTTGACAGTTTTTACTTTTAAACACAGAATAAAACAATTGAACACACTCACCAGGAGTAACGAGTACCCTGTCCACAGACTTGTCCAGGCAGGCGGGCATACAGGGATTGTGTGATCCTGGCTGTGGAAAGCTACCGCAGGTGAGGCTGTCTCACAAACAACACATCGGCTGATGTGGGAGACAACCTCCTGGTTGAAGAGTGGCATCATTGGTATGGAAGCAGTGGTGGAGAGCCAATATGATTTGTCATTTCGACTGGAGTAGTGACAAGCTGCTTTATTGCAGTATGAGAAAGGCATGGTGGAGAAGACTCTGAGGCAGGAGCCAGCCTGGCCTGCAGGGACAGGAGCAAGGTAGTAGAGTAAGAACAGGAAGTTAAGACTTTTTTTTTATTTTTTGTATGAATAAACATACCCAGGTCTTGCGTGTGAGCCTTTTCTTGGCCCTCCAGGTACACCAGACTGTAGCCCACCCAAAGCTTACTGCTGCCTTCAGGACAGAGCGGCACCTCAACTGACTGGCTGTGGATTACCAAAAGATACCCTGACCTCTGGGCCAAAGTATATCCCGGATTACCTTGATCACCTGGTGGACCTGGGATACCTGGAGGGTGGAGGAGTGGAACAAGTAGCAGGTGAACTTAAGATAAGTCGACTTAAGACTCTGTGACCCATTTAATGAGACAGTCTATAATTAGTTATATAACAATTCATGATTTTACTTTGAGAAGTCAAACTTTGTAGAAGTGAAGGAACTACAGTAGATTAGATTAATCACCTTGGGGTCCAGGATATCCTGGCTGTCCAACATCTCCTGGGTCTCCAAAATGACCATTAGGACCAGGAAGACCTTTATTGCCAGGAATGCCAGGTATGCCTTTGGAACCCTTAGTACCTGGAATAGGTACAAACAGAAAAGTGACCATATGTATGTATGTAAGGTAAGGATAATAAAGGATAATAAAAACACAAAACACTAACTTATTCAAATAAAGACCAGAAATCATGCACACTAGCAAGACATAAGACTATCTCACCTTTACGTCCTGGAAGCCCAGGTGGACCCACATCGCCAGGAAATCCCCTTGATCCAGGGTGACCTGGTGGTCCAGGAAGACCAGGGGGGGCCCTCTCTGGTGTCCCATAGATGAGATCACCCATAGCGCCTTTAGGACCTAGAAAGAAATATTACTTATCCTCATTTTAGCAGTGTTGAATAAATGGGAATACATATAATATGATGTAATATATTAATTATATAAAAATATTCAGTGGCCTAACACACATTTTCACATGCCAAAAAAATGCTAGGGAAAAATTAACAAAATAATACCTGCCATATTAGCGCTTAGCTCAGTCGTACTCACCTGTATCTCCAACTGGGCCACGTTCTCCCCTAAGGCCCCAAGGCCCAGGAAGACCTTGCTGACCTTTGGGTCCCACAGGACCCCTGAGTCCAAAAGAACCTCTCTCACCTGTTGGGGTGTAATAAAATTTAGAATGTATTTAAGCACATGACATTAGTGTTTTGTCGTGTACTCCTACCTTTTGGTCCTATAAAGCCTAGATTATTATGAGATCCAGGGGTTCCTGGGAAGCCTCTGTCTCCTTTACGGCCTGGTAGTCCAGGAAGGCCAACTGGTCCTGGTTCTCCTTTAGAGAAAACACTGCTGCCTGGTGGGCCCAATTCACCAGGAGGACCTTATAGCCCAGGGTGTGGACAAACACAGTTTCATGAACACAGTACACAGGTTCTGCAATGTTTTCTAAAAGTGACAGAGGTGGGGAAACATAAACAAAAGAATGGCTAAGGACAAACCTTGTCGTCCTCTAGGTCCTTCATACCCTATATCTCCATATAATCCTGAAGATGGCGAACAGCAGGGTACAGTGGCAGAGTAACCACGTTCACCTGGGAGGCCTGCAGGACCTGAGGGAAGAAATGCACAAATCTGTGACATTATTGTAATTTATATGCTTCTATAACACAAACTGTTACCACAGTTTTGAAACTATGAATTTATGTTCTTAACTTGTGAATTAACAAAATAAAAAGGATGAGTACTATATCAGAACATAATAAATATGACACCTGTGTCACCAAGTGGGCCTCGCTGGCCTTTAGGTCCAGGAAATGAAGCTCCTGGAAGCCCTGGTTGGCCCTTGATACCTTTGGCTCCAGAAAACCCATCTGGTCCTGGAGGGCCGGGTATACCTATGCCTTGAGGTAATAAAATATTTTACATGATAGGTTAATGACTATTAACAAGCAAGGTCCAGGTGACACTGAATTGGCATTGACTCTATAGTGTGTGGACAAAAATCAACACCAATACCCACCATGAGGCACATACATTTTTGCAAAATTTTAAAATGTATCTCACCATTTGCCCCCTTCATCCCATTTGCTCCTCTAAGTCCATCCAGTCCATCCAGACCTGGCATTCCTGGGGACCCTGAAGGAAATCCACAAACAGCATAAGAACATTAGTTGCTGCTTGATCCACCACTCCCACAAAAATTTATCACTTGTAATTGAAAAAGCTCATACCTGGAGGTCCACTTGGGCCAGGTGCACCCAGTGGTCCTACACCTCCTTTATCACCAGGAATACCTGGTAGCCCTGGGCGACCAGGTGGCCCATGAGGTCCAGGAAATCCTTTGTTAATACAACAATGAAACAAGTGACAAGAGCTTAAAGCAAATCTGGCTTTTAAATTTGCCTTTAGGGGGAAAAGTGTTGAGTTTTGATAACACAAATACATAAAAGCTGAGATTCAAATTAGACAAATAAGTGTTTTGTTTTAATGGCTATACTTAAAATACCTGGCTGTCCTTGTGTTCCTGGCTCCCCAGGGATACCCGGTTGTCCAGTGTCCCCTGTTGTTCCACTGGGTCCTGGATCACCTGGATCTCCTGGAATCCCTCTCGGTGCTAGAGGAAATTATTTTATATACAGAAAAGGTTCACTTAGTTCATATGCAGTAGTGCAGTAAACTGACTGAGGTAGGAGGAAACTGAGGACAGTAGATTTCCATTCCAGTGACTAGTGTATTAACTCACCACTAGGTCCATCCTCCCCTGGCAATCCTTTGACTCCAGATGGACCAGGTTGTCCATGAGATTCTCCCGGCTCACCTGACAGACATTTTAGGCTTGAATTCCACAGTGAAGGGAATTACCATAACATTGTGCAAGGCTATTGTGTTTATCAGACATTTTCTCCACAACATGAAATCAGCTCTTGCATACGGTCCATACCAGATAGTAAACCATACTAGCTTATTCCATGACTCACCCTTGTCACCACTATATCCTGGGAGTCCTGGGATACCCATTTGTCCAGAGGGCCCTGGATCTCCCTTTAATAGACATAACACATACAAATTATTAAAAGTAGCATGACAACAAATACTAATAGACTGTACACAGCTGTCACTGATGTATAAATACAATCAATTGAGCTAGTTTTATACCGGATCTCCATCATGCCCAAGATATCCCCTTGGACCAGGGATCCCTTTGATTCCAGGGTACCCAGCGGGTCCCAGTATTCCTGACCTTCCTGGAGCGCCAATGGTGCCCTTAAACCCTGGTGGACCTGGCCATCCTTCAGGTCCGGGATCGCCCGGAATTCCCCTTGCACCTTTTACGCCTGTAAGTACGGCCATAGGCCATTTATCATGCTCTGTATGTATTTCTAGTTAAGCAACCTAGTACTAATAGAAAACATACAGTCTTACAAAAATATGTAATTAAATCAATATATTTATTACCTGGAAGTCCCCTTTGGCCTTGTGGACCCCTTCTTCCTGTAAATCCAACAGGGCCTTTTGTCATGCTCACATAACGTGGTGGTCCAACTTCTCCAAGTTCTCCTGGTGAACCCTTTTGACCTCAAAAGACAACAAAGCAAAGTTACGGCTCTAATTCATGTAGTACACTCATTAAATTGACTTTGCAATTCTGAGTTGATTCATTCTTATCGTGCCTGAAATTCTGTCGGATCTAATGGCTCTGAATGGTAGCAATTGAATATCATTATTTTAATGGGTAACGTTATATACACTACTTACTATAGACATACAGACTTACCTTTACTACCTTGCAGCCCAGGTTCACCTGGGTGACCAGTAAGGCCTCTTTCTCCAGTTATACCTCTGGGTCCTGGAGGCCCAGGGAAACCTGGCAAGCCTCTTGCACCACTCCTACCATGATCCCCCTTCTGACCTAGATGAATTGAGACAAAACCCCACTTAAACCCATTCAGACTAGTTTACAGACACAAAATATGAAATGTAAACTATTTTCTTTGTAAAGAATTAAAGGCTTTATTTGGGGACAGACCAGTCACCTTTATGTCCTGGCAAGCCATTAGCCCCATGATCTCCAGGAAGCCCAGAGTTGCCTCCTGGTCCAGCTGGGCCTGGCACACCAGGAGGACCAGGGAAACCTTGAGGCCCCTTTCTTCCAGTACCAGGTGGACCTATATCTCCTCTCAAACCCTTCTGACCAGGATAACCTAAGCACAATTGCTAAATGTAATAAGAAAGATGCATGCATTGATTGTGGCTAAACAACAAAACATCCATCACCTGGCAATCCTCTAGGTCCATGATTTCCTGGAGATCCTGGAGGACCAACAGGTCCAATCAGGTCACACACGGTACAGGGTGGACCTGGGTGCCCAGTGTCCCCAGAGTCACCGTCGGCTCCTGGATCCCCCTTACGCCCTATTTGTCCAGATTGGCCTTGTATGCCTGAGATTTACAAGAACTAATGTTCAACCAGTTGTAATGTACAAGACACCCTTAGTGCCCAGGTTGTTCTCTTATACAGACCACATTAACTGATGTCTTGAGTGTTTTGTTTGTATTTAACAAACTAACCTGGAGAACCCGGGATTCCAGGAAACCCACGAAGTCCAATTGGTCCCACAGCCCCAGGGAAACCAGGTGGGCCAATAGGCCCAGGAGTAGCAGAAAGAACAATTCCCTGAGCACCCTTTTTGCCTGGAAGTCCTGGTAATCCAGGAAGGCCTGGATGGCCATCCAAGCTAATCCCTCTGGGACCAGGTTCACCTGGATCTCCATTTAAACCTGGAGGTCCTTTTACAAATAAGAAACAATTGTAGGCAAGTACAAGCGACCCTTGTAATTGTAATGGAAATCTTAAGAAAATCAGTATAATTTGACAAACTCTTATACAGCCTTTACCTGGTGGCCCAATCCCTCCAATTTCACCATCATCACCTTTCTCGCCATTATGGCCTTTCTGTCCTGGAGTTCCAGAAACACCATCTCTTCCAGGTTCACCTGGCAATCCTATAAAAAAATTGCAACTCTATTTATAATATAATATAATATAATTCTAAATTATGATTTTTTTCCCTGCCAAATGGCTCAGTATTTCTATCCAACTCATTAAAGTTTGAGCAAATAGCAAATAATTACAGTGGAAGAATGTTGTTCTTTGGTGATTCTTAAACATTTCAGAGGTAAACATACCTCTGAGATATCAGGTGCAGATAAGACTTACCTGGTATACCTGCTTCACCCATATGACCAGGTGGCCCAATTTCATCTTCCTGACAGCATGTTTCAATTTCACCTGGTGACAAATATTTGACATTCTATGTCAAACCCATGAGATCTTGCTGCAGTTTTGAAAAATGTAGTTTAGTCTTTAACCTGGAGGGCCTGGTCGCCCAGGAACTCCTGGAAAGCCGGGATGTCCTGAATTTCCTGTAGGTCCACGTGGCCCTGGAAAGCCTGGAATCCCAATACCTGTAAGACCTACAAGTCCTGGAATACCTTTGGGCCCAGTTAATCCGGAGTTGCCTTTGGGACCAGGAAATCCTGCAAACCAAGAACCCTAAAAGTGGTACATTTTATATTAATACAATAGTAATAAAGCCAATATAACACAGTGCAACTTGGCTTTAATCAGCACAGTTAAAGCAAACTTAAATGTTAATTATATTATATTATTAGTATTCAAGGTGTGAACACTCACAGGTTGTCCTGGATCTCCTAAAGGGCCAGGAAATCCATCCTGTCCTGGTCTACCAGTTGCTCCTGGAAGGCCAGGTTCTCCTGGAAATCCTTGATCGCCTTTGGCACCTTTCAGTAACATAAATCAACTGTATACATTAGGCTACAAATGTTTAGCATTCCTTTTGAAGGCATGTACAAAAGATAATTTCTTTGTTGTTTCAGTACCCACCTTTAACATCTGCCACAACAGGGTCACCTTTCTGACCCTTTCGTCCTTTTAAACCATTAATTCCTCTAAAACCCTTTAAGAAAACATTGAATCAAATACAACCCAATTTTTAAAGATGTTTCACTAAATCTCATTTTACAATATTAGAGTGAGGAAGTTCTGCTGTTTTTACTTGAGGTCCTCTTGGGCCCTCATCTCCTTTGGCTCCTAAGTCCCCCATAATTCCTTGGGTTCCAGGTAACCCTGGAGGTCCTTGATAGCCAGGTGGTCCTGGTGCGCCTCTGCGTCCAGTACTAGAAGTACATTCACATTCCCCTGGGCAACCTGTTGGTGACGTGGATGTGAATGAAAAAATGTGACTATGATGCAGCACATTCATACACTACTTAGCTCTATGTTTCTCTAATAAGTATCATAAATCTGGTTCAGTCTAGGTGTACACCTTCAGGACATCTTCACAGGATATATTGAAATTTATCCATAGACACAGATATTAAGATCATCATTAGTGGGGTAATTCACAAACTCAATCATGGTTTACCTTTAATTCCTTTTACCCCTCTGTTCCCAGGAGCTCCGTTGGGTCCTGGCTCACCAGGATCACCAGGGTTACCAGGCTCACAGTAGTAATCTGTGGGACCAACCAATGTCAAAAAATTGTCCAATATTAACAGAATTTCATGGTCGCATGTGAATTTGAGTTGACTTTTTTTTTTTAGCAATTAAATGCTTACCTCCACATCCTGATCAGGTCCCATTATATTCCACAAACACAGAGAAATAATAGTTATAGTAGTATAGTAACTATAGTATAATAGTTTTGTTTTACTTAAACACATATCCTTCACAAGTTGACTTTGTACGTAGTGAAGGTATTTTGTTCCATCAATCCCGCGTTTACCTGGGGGACCAGGGAGGCCTTTGGCACCTTTTTGTCCATGGGGTCCTTTATGCCCCTTTAATCCTGGCAATGGATTTATTTCAAAATCATTATATTTCCCTGGTTCTCCCTTGTAGCCCTTTGGCCCAGGGGGGCCTCTTGGACCAGGCAGACCCGGCTCCACTAGAAAAGTAAGAAACATGATAAGAAATGTCAAAAATTCAGACTATCTGAGAAAATATAATATAATAAGTGAAGGAGGACAAAGCACAAACATTCTGTGCTACGCGTATGTGATAGCATGTAGGTTAAAGACCTGAAACAAAGTCTAGTCAGGTCTTGACCTGACCTGGTATTGTTAACCCTGGTTGGCCAGGAGGTCCCACCATGCCCATGTATCCACGGTCTCCTGGGGGTCCAGACAATCCCTGGTCCCCATTGTCACCTTTGGCACCTAAAATATCCAAAGGCACAAGCTCGTCAATAAATGAAATCTGCTGTGTTATTCTGACACAATATTCAAGGATCTAGGAGTTCAGTATCTTGTCAGAAGACACTTTAACATCTATCCATCCAACCACCCACCCACAACTCTGGCCCTTGAGCCACAGCCGTGCTTTCCCGTCCCGCTACCACCATACTTACAGCTTTTCATTTGCTGAACACACCAGATCCAGGTAAACAGCAATGTGTAGGAAAAGGTTATTTGAAAACCAACCAGGGCTGTGGCTCTTGGAGACCAGGGTTAGTTGCCTCTTGTACAGTGCAAGCAGTGAACAGAGTTATTGGTCTAACCTCTGTAGTCCCTTCCATCAATTGAGTCTGTGGGACCAGGGAGACCTGGATCTCCAATGTAACCCTAGGGATGCAAAGACACTGATGAAAACCATAGTCACAAACAATCAGTTTTAGTACTGTTGAAAGTGTCTTATTCAGTAGATATTTTAATGTTTCCACTGATTATCATGTAGTTATTTTGTACAGCACAGTCTGAAAAACGTGAGGGGCCTGGTTTTCCTTGCCAGGTTATAAGGAGAACAACAACATTACACAGATCCTAAAAACATCTGTGCTGCTGGGTAGTAAACAGTTCTGTACTGTATATAATCGCAGTCTAAGATTCTCCCAGTAGCGCACCTTTGGCCCAGGTTGTCCAATGAGTCCTGGAAATCCTCTCTCTCCAGGAACCCCCTGAAAATGTATTGGTGGATTTTAGTCTGACATAACTAAGTATAGAAATTTAAGAGAAGACTCATATGTCGGTGTACCTCAGGCCCAGTTGGTCCAGTTCTACCAGGAATACCTGGAACGCCCTACAGCAAAAACAGTAAATGAAAGAATAATGTGATTGTTTGCCTGTGTGTGAAATCAATTCAAAATGTAAGTGACCCACCCGAATTCCTGGAAATCCAAGGATTCCTCTCTCTCCCTTAAATAGCCTTAAGTCAACTTCTATAGGACTCTGATCACAAAGAAATTCAAATCAAACACGTTTCTTTGCCTCCAGACACCTGCATGCTAAAGGCTGGAGCTAGAGCTCACATGTATGCCCTTTGGTCCACATGGTCCGGGAAGACCTCTGTTTCCCTGAGAAGCAGAATAAAAAGAAAAGTGAAGTAGAGTGTGGTGATGATGATAATGATGATGATGAGGTGCATTCACCTTGTAACCTTTGGGTGGAAGAACATCTGGTGGGTGTTCTCTGCTTTCCTCTGGTCCTTGTTCTCCAGGTAGGCCTTGATCTCCCTGGATTAGACAGTGTCAAAACGTGACAACATTTGCGAAGTCACAACCCATAGGTGCACACAGACTTACACATGCACACCCCCCCCCCCCCCCCCCCCCCCCCCCCCACACACACACACACACACACAAACATAAACAAAATGCTGTCTCACATTTTCACCCTTATCTCCTGCCAGTGATCCTCCTGGGTCGCCCTGCACAGCACAACAGTTAAGTAGTCAATTTACACTCACGTGTTGTCTATTGAGCATCAATTGTCAAGGAAAAGAAGAGACTCACTGGTATTCCTCTGACACCTTTAGGTCCCTCTATGCCCTAAATAGATTCACACACACACACACACACACACATTTTCACATATATTTAATTTAATTTAGTTTATGGTTGTTAGCCATATGTGTTTCTGCATACTTTGCATGTGCAACAAGATGCTGTACAATTATATATAATTTACCTGAGGTCCAGGAGGTCCGGGAGGGCCGGTGGAGCCTTTAGGCCCAATGATTCCTTTTCTTCCCTGTGAAAAAATTAATTCACACAAATATCTTAAAAACACAAAGCTGGTTCAGCTTAACTGCGACAATTTACTGTAAAATATTTACAATAGACTGCTTTAAAAACATACAGGTCGGCCATGTTCTCCCTCTATCCCACGCTCCCCCTGGATAATAAAATAAAAAAACAATGATGAAAAAGTAAGATGAGACTGCGTATAGATACAGCCAACTTAAACTAATTACGTGTCATCTCAAACACAAGGAGAACTCACTGGAAGTCCTGGAAGAGTAGCATCGTACAATGGTTCTCCCTTAATTCCTTTAGGTCCAGGAAATCCCTGACAAGAAGAGACAGTCAATAGTAATTAAAAAAAACCTGATCTGATTTTATATATCTATGCCCCTAATTTACCAATGTCTAAAAGAAGCAGCAATCAGAATAAATCAGAACCAAAAGCAGTACTCACTGGAGGCCCATGGAGACCATCCAGTCCAGAAATGCCAGGATCTCCTGGTCGACCTCTTGTGCCATTACAGCCATCCACTCCTGGTAAACCAGGCTCACCGCCTGCTCCAGGGTGTCCCTGAAGTAGTGTAGCAGCAGCTGCATTAGTGTCAAATCAGGCAATGAAAATAAAAACAGACCGACATTTATAGTGTGCCTGAAGATGTCCACTAGGGGGCAGGTCAGACACACGTTCCAAACCCCTGCACCTCCATCAACTGTGTTGTCTCCAATAATTATCCATAAGCCCTGTTGCACAGCACTTATGGGCAATTATTGTTTTCCCTGCACACAGTTACTCCCCTCTGGTGGACTATTCTTGTCAGTAATTTGTAAAAATATATTGAACAACAGCAATGGTTTACTTACAGGTAAGCCTGTGATACCAGGAAAACCAGGAGCACCCGTCTTGCCCTGAAAATGTGAACAATATAGTAAGTCATTACTTCATTGGTTTCAATGTTTCACTCTCCTGCCCACACATTCTTTCTTATATATTGCTGACTCTTTATTATGTTTATTTATGCAGACTTACCCAGTTGCATTTCTATGCATTGTTTACCTTTCTATTACTTTCAGATATGATACACAAACACAACATTTGCACTAACACGCTCTCCTTTGGGTCCCTCTGTGCCTTGTAATCCTTCTGCTCCTCTCCTGCCTTTGTCTCCAGGTAGTCCTTCATGTCCCCGTGGACCCATTGGACCCGCTGGACCTTGATCACCTAATTTGCCTGGAGTCCCCTGCGTTAATTAATTACAGACCATTAGCAGGTATAAAAAACAAACAACAGACATAATCTGAGCGTTGTGAGTAGAAAGGCTTGGTAGCCTACCCGTGCACCTTTGGCTGGAAGACACTGACACACAGAACAGTCTCTTCCTTGACATGGGCCTTCAACGTTCCCCTGAAACGACAAACAGAAAAAAATACAGGCCTCAAATGAAGCATAGATAACAATTAGCGAGAGAACATTTGAGACTGGCTGACTTTGCAGGTGCATCAGACGTGGTTGTGTTTGGGTAAATTTGTCATTTTGAGCAGCCTTGGGGAAAACATTTTGCTGTGAAGACCGAACAGTCCTACCAAACTTTAAACAAACACTTTTCTCACACAGGCTTAGGTAAATATTGAGCACTCTGACCTTGATTAGAGCAAAATCTCACAGAGCTTCATCATTATCATGATGCACTGAGTGAATCCACACTGTGTCAAAGGTTTCTAGTGTGTGTGTGTGTGTGTTTGTAAATATTAGGAATGCTTTTAAATATTTAGATTCGTGCATGTTCAAGAAACTGAAATGTGCATACATTGAGGGATCTGCTCTACTTTCTTTCAATCCAAATGTTAAAAGGTGAGCAGCGTGTGAACAGGTCACTGAGTTACACTGCATTAAAAAACTTGGAACACATGATGCAAAGTGGTAGTTCAATACGATTCAAATCCATAAATATAAAACAGCGTATAGATAATAAACAATGAACAATATTAAAAGACACGATATCCGTTTCAGTAAGTTCAGTAAGTGCCTGCTCTTCCCATTAAGAAAGGTTCTAAACTAGCCCTGCTGCTAGCACACAGTGTCTCTTTGACTGACCTCACATACAGTGTCTGAACATAGAGTATGTTTTATTATAGTGTGTTGAAATAGGTCATGAACCAGGGAATGCGGTTACCAGCGATCGTAACATGCCTTGTATTCAGCTTCACTCTTCTGCACATGCCTGCCTTTTTCCACTGCCTATTATCTGTAGCTACTATAATAATTGAATATCCCCAACGTGGGATCAATAAAGGATTATCTTATCTTATCTTATCTTATCTTATCTATCAAATTTGCTAATGTTTAGCCATCACTGGATAATCAGTACCCGTAGTTTTACCTGCTGTATAATA
Organism: Macropodus opercularis; assembly: GCA_030770545.1. Lineage (NCBI taxonomy): Eukaryota > Metazoa > Chordata > Actinopteri > Anabantiformes > Osphronemidae > Macropodus > Macropodus opercularis. The sequence goes on from CM061105.1 coordinate 8,971,698, forward strand.
AATAAACAGATGGAGCAGCACTAACAGTTTCCAGGTTCATGATGATATGTAAAGAATGTTCCTTGTTTTATTCAGAAATACTAACCACGCACCAGCTGCTTGCACAGATAGTTATGTGCGGATGCATAGAACCTAAGTGTATTTAAGCGTTGGGCTCCCAGCATCACATTGATAGATTACTGTTTGTAATAGGCTTAAACTGCTCTAACAACACCAGCAGTGTGTTGTAAAATAGGTGTATATGGTGCCTTCCACACAAGATTAAAAAAAGAGCATGATGCAGACAGTTCAGCTAAATTCAGAGGCAGGTTGTGTTGGTGGTTCATTGAGCAGCATTGTGTGCTGCTCTTCATCCCCATTTACAGAACTCTGGGTGTTATTGAATTGAATTTTAAGGAAAATTAATGTTTGGCCTGTTTAAGTTATTGCTTTTCACCTTCATTTATCTAAAAATAAATGTTGAACAAAGGGATCCAAAATAGCATCTCTGGGCAACATTCATGGCGCAGCTCCATAAAGTTGTGACTATAGTAAAATTATATAATTTACAGAAGCAAATGTCTGAAATTATAAAGATGAGAATGATTCCTAGCAATAAGGGTATATAATCTATACGTTTGCATTACTTTGCAATTCATCTAAAACCAAATGCTTACATAAACACTGTAACGTTGTTATAGTTGTGCTAATGTGATCAGCTGTGTATGCACAATGACCTACTACAGCAGAAAGGACTTACTGAGTTGATCTGCTGCACAAAGACGACCAGGACAAGGCTCCACCTGTGAATTTGACAGTGGAATAGAATAACTGTAACCTTATTTAGACACAATTGCTTAGCTGAAATGTCCGCGGTCATCCTATAACCCTTGTTTATAGCTGCAAAACACAGCACACTGTGGGGTTAGAATACAGGAAATTAAATATAGAACAACGTGTAACATTGTGCAGGTGCCCTCACGGCTAATGACACAGTGAAAGCAGCTTCATGCCTCATGGGAATCTCAGTGTTGTGGAAGTAAGTGCTTGTGCTGTGAGTTCACTGGAATGCAAGCAGTCTCTGCAGATGTGTTGGATATCTTAGTAAACAGACAAGAAGTGTGTTTGTCTCCTCATAAATAACATTACTGAGCAGGTGATGTGAATTTCAAACCTGAGACGTATCACATAAATGTTTATAATAGTTCAAAATGACTGTCAGCATGGAAGGACTCAGTGAAATGCAGTTCAGATGCTGCAGATGTCACAAGAGCTGTGACCTAAACTGATAGCAAAAGCATTTTCTTTCTGTGTCATATGCAAACTATTCTCTATTATAAACATTTTGAACGTTGTCAGGGTGCATATGGGCTCACGTGGCCGCTGCTACTGATAATATGCATAATCTATTGTCAACGTTGTTCCATCGAAACTCACCTGAGGGCGCAGAAAGTATCAACAGTACCTGATGAACTCATCTCTCATTTCATCTGACAGCTTTGGCCCTGGTGCTGCCCCCTACAGTGGGTAAAGAGAAGTATGAGATGCCAAACACACCCTAATAAAAAATATAGTATATGTAATTATGATATAAATATTATAAGCATGCTACTGCTGAGATTGTCTTTGGTGCAGTTGAGCCACCTAGTTTATCTATCTAGTTAATGCGATAGATTACACTTCAATAAGCACAGTTCACAACTCACCGAACGCTCTGACCGATCTTCATGAACCCTCTACCGCAAAACAACACAGGGACGAGATTCCAGCTAATCTCCTGCCTTCGTATCTGTAAAAACCAAACTGAGCGACTGCCACTGTTTGTCAGTACCCGCAGTGTGATGGGAAGGGTAGTAGCTGGGCTTGGCTGCATCGGAACGTTCAGACCGCCTACCTCTTCAGGGTCAAGTTAAACATCTGCCTGTGGACTGAGTCGTTTTTTGGTCACTCATTTACCACTGGAAGCAATGACCAAACATCAGCGTTAGTGTTGCGGTGGATCAGTTTGGTGTGAAGGCTGGCTGCGGACGGGAGGGCCCGAAAAAGACACTCACCCCCTGGAGAGTGTCTGTGGTTGCAGCTCAGCTTGTGGAGGAGCAGCAGAAGTCATGGGAAGGCCAGCGGTTGTGGTTCCTCTCATCCTGCTTGCTGTGATGCTGATGGGCACTGGAGCCAAAAATGTAAGATGTTTATCTTTTTGTCGTACTGCTCTGACTGAACACTGTAGAAAGAACATGTAGAATTTGGCCAACTGGAGTCCAGTCTCACTTGATTTTGACAAGTGCTGTTTATGTTTGAACTACTTCTGCCAATGTGTCATTAACATTTGTACTAATGCTAATAAAAGCATCTCATCGTTACTTTTTCTCCTTTTTTAAATCCCCCAGTATCACTGAGGGGAAAGACTGTTGCTTTGTGCTCTGTGCTCCACACATCTTCACTTTTGTGTATGTTGTGAAAACCATTCAGTCCTCACAACTTTAATGTTGTTATACACATCGCGGTCTGTTTGTAACTGCAGTGTCTATGCTTATGTGAAAACATCTTGCAGCTAGAAGAGATGGGGCTTGCTTGGGGTCTGTTTGTACATTTGGGTCAGTGTGTACAGTACCCTTGAGTGGGCCGTGTTGGTGGGCCTTTTCATCACACGTATAGGGAAGTGAAAGACACTGTATGTAACAATAACAAATCAGTATAAGGTATAATAAGGATGAATCTGACTGACTGGAAATGGAAAACAAGATGTCAAATGTTACTGACTTGTTAGAGTTTGAGCTTGTAGTTGACACACACATATATATATATAATTGTGTCATCATTTGTTTTTCAGTGTGTCTGCAGTGGAAAGTCAAGATGCCACTGTGCAGGGGTAAAAGGCAGCAGGGTGAGTGATTCATGTGTCTTATATTGCTCCGTGTTCTTCGTTTTAACTGTACATTACACAGCATTATTTTTATTAAGTAAGTTAGTCTGCACACACCAAAAGTGCAGCCACAATTATATTAAAAACTACATTTTGACTGATCATAACATTAGACTTGTTAATGAAATTAGTTTTGCTCATTACGTTGTGAGGTTTGCTGTCATTGTCATTAAGATGTTACAGCATGTGATGCCGGATGCGCACAGCTAAGGCGGAAACACACTTTGGATGCAAATGTGATTTTAAGAATGGGATGAGGGAAAAATGTAAATGCCTTAAGCTTACAGTATATGCACAGACTTTCACTGGAGTTATGCAGCGGTGTCAGAAGCAGTGTTGTTTCTGAATGTTCAGTTGTTTTCAACTAAACAGTCACAAAGCAATTTGTCAGACTGTGCAAAGATGAAATTATGAATTCAATTATTATTAGTGCATCATTGCATAGAGCCTACTCTCATGTTTCCTCTCTCTATCTCTTTGTCTCACACAAAAACAGGGAGACAAAGGTTTTCCTGGAGACCCAGGCCCCCCAGGACCACAAGGTCGTCCAGGATCAGCTGGTCATGCTGGGCCCATAGGCCCAAAGGTCAGCCTGCCCCTTGTGGCTGCCTCAATCTTATACTCTGTACATCCCAAATGTGAAGTCAGAGGGCAACATTGACTAATAGCGTGTAGACTGTGATGAATTACACTTTCTGTTGTGTTCCTAGACAAATTGTGCTTATATTGTGTCTCATCGGCTCACTAAGATTAATTATAGTTTCCTGTCTTTGACAGGGCAACACTGGACCTGATGGACCTGAAGGACCAAAAGGCAATCCGGTAACACAACTGTGCTATCCAAGCTTGTGTGTGTTTACTTGAAGTCTCACCGACTGAGTAATGAGTTCTATTGATTATTACCTGTCATCACAGGGCCCTGATGGAAAAGAAGGTTTTGCTGGGTCTCATGGTCTACCGGTGAGCTCACGTTTGTGTTACGATATTTTAGGTGTAACTGCAGTTTCCTGCCAAAGCTAGTAAAGGTCTGCTGACATTTGAACTGATATCCTCTACCAGGGTATTCCAGGTTTACAAGGACCCCCAGGACCCCCCGGTGCCCCAGGATGCAATGGAACTAATGTAATTAATATTCAAATTACATTATGATATTAAAAGTTGACCTTATTACTATGATGGAAGGTAGAGATTCATGCTCTGTGCGTGTGTGATGCTTAACTGTTTAGGGGGAAGGTGGACTTCCTGGTGCTCCTGGCATCCATGGTTCAGATGGACATCCAGTAAGAAACCACATTTAAGAAATAAAATATTTCTTCTTCTTCTTAACTTCTATTTGTCATCGTATAATTATCCTAAAAAACGTGTGTTTTGTGTTTGCCTTTCATATGTTTTCTCTTTATGTTACAGGGAGCTCCAGGACTGCCTGGACCGAAGGTAATAAAATGTATTGTACTGTACCTCATGGGGCTTTTTAGAGAGGGTGAAGTTGCTGTTACTGCTGTTAAGAAGTCTATCAGCAGGAAAAAATCAGATGACGCTGCAGCTGACCCTCAAGATCCCAAAGCTTATTTTATACCTAGTTCATGAGAGACCCACAACTTCTTTAAAGGTTTTGTTTTTTCTTTCATTTTGCCTGCAACATGTCGATTCGTGAAGTTAATTGCCAAGACCAACACAACTGGGAACAATTAATCTTTGATTGCATGCGCAGAAGAACTGAAGTACTGTGCTACCATTAGGTGTTATGAGAGTTTATATTATTGACCTTGTGGAGCTAAATATTATCAGCACGTATTTGCGTTTATGATGTTGGCAAAAACATCTCTTAGCCACGACTGTGTTTTGTTTTTTTCATGTTCCATTAATCTAGTTTTGACTATCTGCCAGTGACAGACGAAACTGATAAGGAGACGTGACTTGCGAGTCATGACACTAGATCTTCCTACTTGACAACTATTAGAGTTTAGAGTCCAGTGGTGATGACACAGAATGTGGACAGAATACTTCCAATTATCATTATAGAATATGTATCTATTCTAATATTAAAATATTCCTATGTCAAATTCATCACTTTATCGCATTTAGTGTTTAAAATATTTGGCAGGGTGATTCTTTGGTATCTGCGGATTCAAGGCCGGGACCAGCAGGGCTTCCAGGAAGGAAAGGCGAGATGGTAATCATTTAACAATTTGGATTGATAGTTTTGTTTCCAAACCATGTTCCACCACAGTCAAAAGCTGTTCAGATGAAATACCGTTATCTCTATTTAAGGGAGTTCAAGGTTCTACAGGGGATCCCGGACCTAGAGGGGATCCTGGAGCTAGAGGATCTTTTGTGAGTAAAATTGCTAGATTACATACACACACAGAAAAGGACCTTAGTACGTGTGATGCTTGATAGCACTGCATTCTTCATAAACAGGGGTTGATCGGACGTTCAGGGCCACAAGGATCTAAGGTAATGTTGACAAATATTACTTTGGAAATGTCTGTGTGTAGTTTTTATAAGTATGTAAGTCAGTAGCACAGATAAAGACGACTTAATGATGAAGCACAGCTCATTTGTCTTAACTCAGCTGACACCTGAGACAGTGTAAACATCTTGGCTGTTGCTTTCTATTTAGTCACAACACGTGCTTATCAGTGGGCCAGTATTTTGGAAAACCCTGCGAACATCAAGATCTGTTGCATTTTCCCAGCTTGGTGCATTAGAGATTAGAATAAGGGACGACAGCGTTTTCTCAACAGTGTTAGTTAACGGGAATGAAAGGCATAAGCATGGAATGTATCTCTGGGGAAAATGAGAAGGGAGACGTGGTAATTAAACAAACAACTAACAAATTTTGTTGCATCATACAGGGTCAAGAAGGTATAGGTGGGATGCCAGGACCTCGTGGACCAAAGGTATTTGCTTTGTTCAATTCACTTTAAGTATGTATATAAACAATTTAAATAAGATAAGGAGATGAGGAGAAGATTGATCTCAATTTGCTTGATGCAGGGGAACCAAGGACTACGAGGTCCACCGGGCCCTCCGGGTCGGATTAAGGAGTTTTTAAGTGGGTCTCAAATTTTAAGGGTACGGCAACACGACTGGGTTGAAGAATACACAGAATGTTCACTTTTAATTATGCACCTTTACATACAGATGTTCTGTTTAAATAATACAATCAGTTGAGTTTGTCAGCTGAAATGTCAGTAGTGAAGCAGAGTGAACTCCAATTCAGCCGTTTCACACATTAAAAGCCTACATAACCCCAGCAGTATCACATTTTGGTCGATGGGACAGTGTCCAATTTTGCAGTGGCCAGTAGAACAGCAGGCCTTCACACTATGCCAATGGTCAAGACATTGGCTGGATAAAAACTGCACTTTGGCCTAGAAAATGAAAGCATTTCACAGAGTAAAGCAAAATGTGGGTTGAGAGAAGAATTTCGCTTAAATGGTGCTATCCCTGCGTATTAAGTATAATCTTAATCTGCTGCATTAGGTGCCTAGTACTGACAGACTAATGTTGCTGTTTGGACCATTCAGTCACACTTTAAACCAACGTTTCATTCTTATTCAGGGCATGAAAGGAAACAAAGGAAGTGTTGGAGAAAAAGGGTGCCAGGGTGAACCAGTATGTTTCTCTAAATATTCGCATTTTAAACCCTTTGTCCACTTTAATGTTTTGTTTATGTCACAGAATCTTGATCTGTTCTTAGGGAGACATTGTTGATGGTCAATATTTCAAAGGAGAAAAAGGAGACCAAGGACCTGTGGGCCAAGAAGTAAGACTTCTTAAGACTGATGTCCCAGAAAGACTGACTCATCAGCTCTGAGGTTGATCAGCAGAGGGCAGTGAAGTAACATGACATACCAAGACTATATGTGTATGCATTGTTATAAGCATGTCTGCGTCCCCATTGAGATTCTTTTGTTACAGCATGGTTCTCATCTTAAATTGTAGAAGCTCATAGCTTTACCACTAAGACTCAGAGACAGGCACAGTTCTCAGTGGCTTACCTTTTATGTACATCACAACAAATACTGTAGATAACAAGATGACAAGGCAAAAAACATGTCAGTATCAGGGAACTGACTAGCAGACGACAAGGTATAGCTTCATGGCTTGAAAGAACAGAGCTGTGACTAGTTGCAAAACTAGTTAGACTAGTTAGAATGGAAATGTATGAATCATGAAAAAGCTCTTACTCAAACAATTTATTGTCCTTACAGGGAAAGCCAGGAAAGGATGGAGAGCTTGGAGAAGCTGGACACAGGGTACTGCTCTTCAGTGCTAGAAGTGTATTAGTATAAGTAGCAGAATCATCATGATGTTTTGTGTGTGCGTGTGTGTGTTTTGAATTTTAATGCAGTATGGTTTTCTTTAGGGAAGACCTGGCCCTATAGGTGTAACAGGGTACCGTGGCACACCCGGAGACAAGGTCAGTAATTGCTGCCCAAAACGAGTATATAATAATATTGGTGCTGTAACACACAATTTACCATGTTATGTTTGCTTACTTTGATCTTAAGGGTGAAAAGGGAAACAGAGGTATTCCTGGTCCACCTGGATTGGTAAGTTCACCTATTTTTAAATATGTTGCTCATGTCAGTGAAATCCAGTAAGTCTATAGTAACTATAACTAGTTGTCCAAACCAATTAGTTTGTGTAATGATCATGAAATTCCCTACAGTACAGAAATTCATTTTATAGCCTCACTGCACAATTGTACATTTGCAACAGGTGATGGATGTCTTTCTTTATAGGGGTTGGTGTATGAGCCACTCAAGGGATTCCGTGGAGATCCTGGAAACCCAGGCTTACCTGGACTCCCTGGGCCTCAAGGTAAATATATATATATATATACAAAACAACCTGTATAAATTAAGTTTTTCTCCTTTTTTAACACACAAAAACTCTTCAGGGTGGGTAGAGGGCATTTCTCCTTTATATAGTGACACAGATTTGGTGGACGTCAACAACACTTCACTCTTCATTTCATAGGTGCTGTGGGGTTTTCTGGACGTGATGGACTTCCAGGTGTCTGTTTTGTCTTTCTCTCTGCTTAATTTAAGAAACACATTGTTTTTTAAAATCTTCGTTGCATTGATCACTGACTTTCACTTATTTCAGGCCATGCAACTGGCTTTATCCTGCCAGGTCCACAAGGTCCCAGTGGTTTTCCAGGTCCCAAGGGAGACCCTGGAGAACCTGGGGGTGTTATTGTTAGACCTCCCGGTTCAGATGGGGATCCTGGTGATCAAGGGCCTCCTGGAGATCCAGGGGAACCTGGGCCCTCAGAAGACAGAAGTATGTGTTTACATACAGTATTAATGGTATTACTATTTTTATATTTTATTTTAGAAATAGCTTGTTGTTGGTGTTGCTTGTAGCCAACAGAAGCACCAAGGCCCCCCCAGGAATGAAGGGCATGAGAGGTATCGCTGGACCACAAGGATATGATGGGATATTTGGAATGAAAGGTACAAAAAAAATTTCATTTTTATAGTATCTTTTAGTATTGTTTAATATATCACATTTCATTTTAACATAGTTATCAATTAGAAGTTTGGACTGTACAGAGTTAGAGAAGAGTCATTTACAATACACTACTGCATAATAAACAGGACTCACTTTGACATGCAGGAGAGAAGGGGGAGCCTTGTGATGAGTGCATTGGAACCCCAGGTCCACAAGGTCCACCTGGTCCACCTGGCATCCCTGGTAAACATATTTATTAAACTTAATGATTCATTAATTTCTATTTCTACATTTTGGGAGAGTAAAAACTGTGACAGACATTCAACATGTGCCTGTTGTTCAGGCCACAATCAAAGACCAGGAGCTAAAGGTGATCCAGGCTTTCCAGGACCTAGAGGTTCACCTGGAAGATCAGTAAGGAAGATGTCTTGTAGTTGTGGTTTATGTTTAATTTTTACACTCAGTAGTGAATAAACATTGACTTCTATGAAGGGTCCTAGTGGTGAATCAGGATTACAAGGCCCCCCAGGAGAAAAGGGAGACCCATATCAATATAGCAACCTTGGGATAAAGGGAGAGACAGGAAACCCAGGATTGCCTGGCAGGCCTGGTGCCGAAGGTGTCCCTGGATTTCCTGGGTTCCCAGGGCGCAAAGGCAATCAAGGCTCTCCAGGGGATCCGGTGAGAAGGATTTCACAAGCATGAATCAACAATAACAACAACAGTTTTCTATTTTGCATCACATTTTTTGATTCAAAGTTCTTCATAAATTTCCTTTGCTCTCCAGTCTCCCTTACCAGGTCAGGATGGAGACAAGGGTTTTACAGGTCCACCAGGGCCTCCAGGCAGTCCAGGACCAGTTGGGGAGCCTGGAAGAGTGGGATATGGGCCTCCGGGACTTCAAGGAAGTAAGGGGGATGCTGGGGTTCCCGGGTTTCCTGGACAGCCTGGAATTCCAGGTAAATATTTCTACCTTATCATTAGAACAAAACATTCACTAATAAACACAGAAATAGATACAGCGACACAACGACTTCAGTATTGTATCACTTCCTCATGACTTCCTCTATCACTGCTAGGTCCGAAAGGGGAACCTGGTCACATTCACGGCAAAGGACTTCCTGGACCACCAGGGTTTAAAGGTCAACCTGGGTTACGTGGAAGCCCAGGTAAGCATAACTATGTCAGTGAATGTCTGTGAAGGTTCTCATTCATCCAGGTCAAGTTGTCTGAACCTTCAGACTATGTCAGTGAATAATAATGATATACTCTATGCCTGTATTGTTTGGATGGATTGATGGATAGATGCATGATGCAATAAATAACAAATAATAATTCAGGGGATGAAGGATTACCAGGACCACCAGGTTTAGCAGGACAGAAAGGAGAGAAAGGAGAAAGAGGTGATGTGTCACAGTCTGGAAGTCCAGGAATCCGAGGACTTAAAGGTAACCTAGGCCAACTGAATAAAGAAGTTGCTTTAGTTGTTGTTATGATACCTTTGTATGAGAATGGGAAATTGAAGTGTCATTTATGTATATGTTTGGGTGTGAGTTTTTAGGTGACAAAGGGCAGCCAGGTCTCCCAGGCCTTCCAGGCAGAGGCATTCCTGGTCAGCCAGGCACTCTAGGCCTTCCTGGTCTTCCTGGACCGCAGGTCAGAGATAAACACAAAAGCAAAATTTCTTATACACAAGCTTTAAAATAAAATAAAGACAAATACATACGGCATACATTTTCTTACCTAAAGTTAATCATCACGTGAAAGCAAAATGAACTGTACTCTAGTTGTTGTGTTGACTGGACAGAAAATCACATTCAGCCTGGGACAGCATTGTGTGCTCCATTGAGGACCAGATTAGATGTAACCTGCCCCTGTTGAAAGATGATTTAAAAACTGTGGTTTATTTCTGGTTGTGGTTCTTTATTTTTAACTGAAAACATAAGTAGTAGGTTAGGGTAGTAAGTAGAGTATTGTATTCAAAATAATTTTGAATATTGAATATATTCCGAATGAATGACATTGACATTTTGACTTTTAGGGTGAAAGTGGCCATGGATATCCTGGCCCCCCAGGCCTCCCTGGGCTTCCAGGTGAAACTGGAGTTCAGGGACCTATGGGAGATCCAGGGTCCCCTGGTCTAACTGGGATCCCAGGACTTACAGGCAATCCTGGTTTGCCAGGAGAAAAAGGTACTCACACAAAAAACGAATTAGAAAAAAATGAATCTTTCATCTAAAAATAACAAAAAACTAGGCATACTCATACAAACACGTGATCTTTACTATAATATTATGTGTATCATATAGGGAATAAAGGTTTTCAAGGGCCCCCAGGACAACCTGGTACCAAGGATTTATGTAAGGGTTTACCAGGACCACCAGGACCACCAGGACCTGATGGTTATTCAGGACATCAAGGTCATTGTACACAGTCTTTCCTCCGAAAATGCGTTAAAGCAACTGTTAATTTCACTAAAGAACTATGCAACAGAATGACGCAGTTTCTTTTCCCTCTGTCTATGTATTCACCTAGCTCCCCATGTTGTTTCATTTTCTGGTCCACCTCTGCAGGACCAAATGGCTACCCTGGAGAGAAAGGGAATGTTGGCCTGCCAGGGTTTGGTCGTCCTGGTCCCCCTGGTGAGCCTGGTTTCCTGGGGTCATCAATCCCAGGCCCACAAGGAATTCCTGGACAAAAGGGCATCATGGGACAAAATGGCCTGCCTGGTGTACCAGGTGTGGCATTGAATCACTACAGTTGTGATTTAAAGACAATATACAGTACAGACAATGCACTATGCGTATTTTCAGAGTAGAAAAAAATTGTACTTTGTATTGTTGTACTTTGATTTTTTTAGGATTGAAAGGAGACCCTGGACCAGATGGCCTACCAGGATATGGACCAGAAGGCGTGCCTGGACTCATCGGACCACCAGGACAAATAGGTAGCAGACTAATGCAAACACAGACATCTTTTAAAAAAACAGCAATTAGTTGATCTTCTAACAAATAACTATTATTAAATATGGTTATATTTATAAATGTAGTTATATGTCTCATACCATCGATTACCGGTAATTCACTGGAGCTACAGCTACAGTGGTGTGTGGAAAACTTCTCCATGATTGCTTACAGGTACCCCAGGCTCAGATGGAGCCAGAGGACCACAGGGTCCACCAGGCACAAAGGGAGACCCAGGTCCCAAAGGCGCTAAAGGACTTTCACCAACACCACCAGCTAATCTCGCTGGTCCCCCAGGGAATCCTGGCGATACAGGTAAGATTTAGTAGATTAGTAAATTAATCAGGTAAAATTATTTTTTTATGTCAAATTGACATTCATAGTATTGGAGATTTCATGAGTGAATGTCAATTAATATATTTTTACTGTTGTAATATAACATAGCTTATGGTATGACTTATGAAACTCTATCTGTACTGTCTAAGGTCACCCTGGTCAAGGTGGTCCTCCTGGAGAGACTGGAAGTACTGGATCAAAAGGGCAGAGGGGACAAGAGGGAGTACCTGGTTTTCCAGGATTAAGAGGTTCAAAATTAGTTTCACAACTGATTCAATAAACTTTTCAGTACCAAATGTATCTTGTTGTATTATTATAAAAGTGTAAAAAATGTATTTGTATGGTGTGCCTATCTATGACCAGGTGCCCCAGGTGATCCTGGTATTGATGACTCTTTATCAGAAGGTAGCCAAGGCCCTAATGGAACTCCAGGAGACCCAGGAGTAATAGGGCCACCTGGTAAGACCTATGCTCTACATCATATTTAATACTGAACACTAGCATCCCATCAAAAATTGTATACACAAACAAATTCGTTTTGTCTTACTAAAAATACTTTACTTTCACTTACACAGGTTCAAAAGGACTAAAGGGATACCAGGGAGCCCCTGGAGAGCCAGGCCCAACAGGCGCACCAGGTCTGAAGGGTTACAAAGGATACAAAGGAGAACCAAACTACTACGGATATGGACCACCTGGACCAAATGGTCAAAAGGTGAGAGCAAATTGTTTTTGTAACTAATGCAATGTAATCTAGCATAATACTAGAATGTATATATATTGCATAGTGCAAATTTAGTAATGATTTCTTCATATATTCTCCTCTCTCTGTTGTCTTTCTTCCTTTTCTTATAACCAGGGTGAAAAAGGATCAAGAAATACTCATATAATGAAAGGTCAGAAAGGAGATCCTGGCTTAAGTGGACTTGTAGGCCAACCAGGAAACCTTGGAGTCAAAGGAAACAAAGGACCTGCTGGGGAACATGGTTACTCTTCATGAAAATTAGTATTTTTTTAAAATTAGTTTTCCCTTTTTTCCTCACACTTTATTCATCTATCACCTCTATACCTTTGCAGGGTTGCCAGGCTATCAGGGGCCTATAGGGTCAAATGGACCTCCAGGGGGCAAAGGGCTTAGGGGACCTAGTGGACCTCCAGGTAAATTAGTGTTTACTATACAGTATGAATATACATACAGTGTGTGTGTGTGTGTGTGTGTGTGCAGAAAATGTGTATTTTCTTTTAAACGTATCTATTCACTTAGGCGAACCTGGCCCACAAGGCGTCAGTGGTACTGTAGGACCTAAAGGAAACCAGGGTAGAGATGGGATCCCAGGACCACCAGGACAAAAAGGGGACACTAGTAAGAGACATCTTTCATCAATTTCCTTCATATTTGCTTTGAGCTGTTGTTCATGACAGTATAAGAATGGTTGTACTTAGTTTGGTTCCCAGTCTGAACAGCTGTTACATCTCTCCTGTGCAGTAATAGTCTATGGGAACCCTGGAAGGCGTGGTGACACTGGTCAGCCAGGTGAGTAAGTGGTTTATTATATTTTACATGTAAATATTATAATGATGTAAAATTACACAATAAGTTTAGCTCCAAAAACTATTGGGCAACACTGTGACATTAGCTGTTCATATCTTTGTGTGATTAAATATAAAAAGAAGATATGATTCTAGGGATAGGCTCCAGCACGCCCGCGACCCCTTCGGGGAAAAAGCGGAAGAAGATGGATGGATGGATGGATATGATTCTAGATCAAAAAGCCTCATCACCCACAGTCACACTGATACTGATTTGTGCATGTGTTTCTTTCTGTACTATAGGTGCCTTTGGAGACCCTGGGCCTCCTGGCTTGCCTGGAACAGGCAGTCAAGGATTGATTGGTGACAAAGGATTTCCAGGTCCATCCGGGGTCCCTGGTCTAAGAGGACCACCGGGACATACAGGAGAATGTATCCCCGGGGCTAAAGGAGACCGTGGCCCTCCTGGGAACATTGGGGTACCGGGTGAGTAAATATTGTTAAACAAATAAGAATGTCTCTCCCTTTCCAGCATCAAAGATCAACTGTCCTACAACTCACCACACACCTCAGGCCTCACCTGATGTTGAGGGATACATTTTGTCTACAGTATCTAGGCAGATACTACTGTATATCTTCTGAAACTAGTATATGTTCCAGTGGTTTTGTTACATGCTGTGTGTTTGTAGGGCTCCCTGGCCTGCCTGGTCCCCCTGGTCCAACTGTGCCTGGGTTAAAAGGAGACAGAGGAGATCCAGGTGTTACAGGAAACCCAGGCTATAGTGGATCTCATGGGGATCCGGGCCCTCACGGACCCCCTGTATGTGATCTCACTTTAAATTTTGTCAGAAATATTTGACTGTAAAATGAACCTTAATGTCCAAATACTCCACATTTCTATTTGTATGATTGAGAAAGATTATCCTTTCTCTTTTTTACAGTTTCACATTTAACAAATGAAAATATCTTTCAAGCATAATCTTGGAAACCCTAATGCTGAGTTTTCTAATCTTTTCAGTGTTTTATTTGCTTTCCCAGGGTGAAAGAGGCAGACCAGGAGACCAAGGACCAAGAGGGGATCCCGGCCATCATGGAAGCCAAGGGCTGGCTGGTAATTCATCATTTCAATTATAGCCCATGGGTTAGGAGCCTCTCTTAGAATTCATCATCAGACAAAGGCAGTTCTGTCACTACAAAAGAGTAATTGTCCGAGAGTGATTTATGTTCTCACAAAGATAAAATACAAATGGGACAGAGAAAACTAAAATTTATGAGGAGCACTATAACTTAATGTTTTTCTCGTAATGTCTTATAAACTAAATAATTCACAAAACTGGTTGTGAAGACATGGTAATGTCCTTGCAATTGATTCATTGTCGGTGTGTTTTAGGGGACAGAGGAGACCCAGGAACCATCCCAGGACTTCCTGGTGCACCTGGGACCAAAGGCCCTCCTGGACTACCTGGTGAGACAAAGAGACATTTGTGCTGTTTGTAGAAACAGAACCAGACTTGGGGAAAATAACATATAATTCCTCTCTAATTCCTATAGGTCAGAAAGGTGAACCAGGATTTGTCACGTTCCTATATGTGGCAGGATCTCCTGGCTTTCCAGGCCCCCCTGGCAACCGAGGAGCCCCAGGTAGCACTGGACCATCAGGACCACCAGGGGTTCCAGGTTATACATTTCATCTCAACTCAGTCTAATTCATAATGTAAACCTACTCCTCAGTTCCAATTACAGTTAAAACCCTGGGGATTCTGCACCCGAGTAGCGCAGTTAAATCCTTAGTTCTCAATAAGTAAAATCTGAATTGTTCTTCCCAGGTGAACCAGGTGTTAAAGGGTCGCAGGGTTACAGCCCAACAGGAATGATCGGATTTCCAGGAAGCAAAGGAGATAAAGGAAGAGCAGGACTCCCAGGTGTTTGCATGTGTTATGTCAAAAATGTGTTTGTCACATGGGCAGTGAAGTGGTTGAAGTGGATTCAGGTGTCTGCAGTAGCGTTTTGAAAATGGGTTTTATTACACACCCTTGAGTCCAGTTGGGGATACATTAAAAACATGTGGGTCTTGCACTGTTACTGTAGTACACCACCCAACCTCACTGTAACCCGAACTCAAACTCACAGTGCATATGGTTCTTGTTCATTATTGATATTTTAACTCTCCAGGTCCTAACGGAACACCTGGAACTCCAGGCTACAAAGGTCTTCAAGGTTTGCCTGGCAGGCTTGTTTCAGGTTTTGTTGACAGTTTCCTGATAGCTAGACACAGTCAGAGCATCTATGTTCCTGAATGCCCTCAAGGCACCAGCCTCATTTACTCCGGTTACTCCTTCCTCTTCATCAATGGAAATGAGAGAGCTCACGGCCAGGACCTTGGTGAGATCCTGAAAAATGTTTCCAACCAGAAATACTTCTGGTAGATTTGGCCTGATGAAATCCAACTTATTGTTCTTATACACGCATCTGTCTGGCAGGCACCATGGGAAGCTGTCTCCCTCGTTTCTCCACCATGCCTTTCCTGTTCTGTGACACAGAAACGACCTGTCGCTATGCCTCACGCAATGACTACTCTTACTGGCTGTCCACTGACAAGCCTATGCCTAGCAACATGATTTCCATCACAGGAGCGGAACTGGCCACCTACATCAGCAGGTGCGGCGGGAGCACAGACTGAAATATTCCGTCATCTATTATATTATCTTAACTGTGTTTTCCTGTTAATAGTCTCACTGGCTCATATATGTGACAATGATTCCATATTTAAATACAAAATGTTTCCAATTCATTCAAAACAACAAGGAAAAGTATAAATATGAGTGTTGTATGTGTTCAGGTGCTCGGTTTGTGAAGCCACAACCAACGTCATAGCCGTCCACAGCCAAACAACTGTGATACCCGATTGTCCCCAAAACTGGGAGTCGCTATGGACTGGATATTCATTTGTCATGGTAATGACCAAAGCCTTTCATTTTCTTCTGAATCAATCGACCTTTTGACTTAGACCCTTTTCTACTATAAGTCGTTGTATTATTTTTCCCATCTACTCTAGCAAACGGGAGCCGGCGCTGAGGGCTCCGTTCAGCCCCTGGTTTCCCCTGGCTCATGTCTGGAACTTTTCCGCCAAGTGCCCTTCATCGAGTGCCACGGCAAGGGGACGTGTAACTACTACCCTGACTCTTACAGCTACTGGTTGGCCTCCGTTGACCACAGGAACATGTTCAGGTAAACTGTCCACTTTTCTTTTTATGTAGAATTTGAAGTGTCGCAAGTTCTGAACTTCATTGTTTCAGTCAAATCTAATAAAAGATGTTTAGCATACTTGCGACAGTACGTATCCCATACTTATAGGGAGTGTAACCAGAATTCTATTCAGGATTTGTATTTCCTATGTGTTCATTTTCATCTTCTTTTCTACAGTAAACCTGTACCTCAGACAGTGAAGGGACCTTCTCTACAAACAGTCATCAGCCGTTGTCGAGTTTGTAGGAAACAATGGTCCCCTGGCTCAAGTGAAAGGCGTGGAGAGTCTTAGAAAAACAGTCTGTTGTGGTTGTAATGTGTATATCTGTTTTTTGTATTTAAAGTTTTATCTGTCTTGTTATTTGAAATATTTCGACCAAATTGACAAAGCTCTGTACATGATCACGTGTATCAATCTAGTAGCACATTGCAGTAAATGACAGGAGTGTGTCAATTGTGTTCCATTATTCAAAAACACAAACAAATCTGCTGACATATGCGACAGCACTTCCACTGAGAAATAATAATCAGTTTTATAAACATTTCATGGTTGCTGCTTCATTTATTACTGAGTGAAGAAACTAATATTAGGACGCAATCGGTGACACACGTGTTTCTCTGACATGTGGGCAGGGAGCGAGCTGTAAATGGGACACTGGTGCTTTGGAGTTGTTACGTTGTGTTCTCTTACGCAAATATTGAGTCATTGTGCTCTCACTCTAAAAGCGTTTCTCTGAATTTCTCCACGTTAAATGGTGCATGGATAAGATTCAACTTTATGACTCATGCCGCCTGAAACTTTCTCCAGTGTTAATTGAACTGTTGGGAGGCAACGCTGTCATCAAACCTTCTTGTGAGGAGATATTGTGTTTTGGTTTTTTTTTTACATGCTAACGAATTCCAAATGACGAAATTGTTACGTTTAGATCTTACTTTGCATTGCAAATGTGAACCATTGTATGTTAAGCTTAATAAATGTATAATTTTCCATTTTGAATTCCTCTTGTGATGTCAATATATTTGCCACACTGGTCTCTCACTGGAATCAATAGATGCAGGTTCTTTGTATAGCTACAGTAGGTGTAAACACGTCTACCAGCAGTTCACTCCTTGAAACACTGCTTCTTTTTGGCATGCAGATATTCCAAGATATTGATTGTTTAGAGTCAAAAATAACCAACAGCCGCGTGTGATTATATAAGAACAGCAGCCAACAGCAGTAACAGCTGAAGGAGAGCTGAGGCCTCTCATGTGAATTAAATAACTTGTGAGCACATCTTTGCAGCAAAATCTAAACCCATTAAAACGTTAGTCCAACACATCTGAAAGTCCTGATATAACAAGCAAGCGCTTCTTGAATCGCCTTTTATGCCACCTTGAATTAAGTGAGCCTTACATGGTCTGGAGCAGACATGACAGAAACACTCTCGCTGCTCTCCGTAGCCTTCTTAACAGGATTATTCGGCTGCCGTCAGGGCACTTATTAATTGTCTAGGCAGCTAAATTAGGCTTCTACACTTCCCTAATTCAGTTAGAATGGCAATTTGTTGAAAGGCTGATGCGCCTCAAGGTTGTCTCCCGTTTGAGAGCACATGTGTACTTCTTTTAGTTATCTCCTTATGTGGCTACATGCACTGAGATGACTTTTATGTCCTTTCAATGACTCACACATTTTTTCATATAAATACAATTTATTCTGTTCTGAAAACATTTTGTTCTGACCATTTATTTTTAGGCGTATGAGAACGACAATAACGTACCTGAATTGCATATTTACGCCTTGTAGAATTACAAATTCATTACAGCCTGTGACAAATGTTTCTTCACTTTAGCTACAGTAGAACCATCAAGTTAAACAGAGCAGAAATCCCATTAAGGAGACACACGGCACAAACCCACGGGGGTAACAAATAGAACGTTGACCTTTATGGCCTCTGGATGTGCCTGTGTCTCTGGGCTACCCATAGTTTCAACTTTATGGCCCAGCAGGGTTAGTTCAATCATTCTTTCCCCCACGTGGGCGCTGATAATTGTTTTATTTTACAAGTGCACATAACACTGCACTTACACGGACCCGCTTTTAAACAGGAAGGTAAAACGTCATTTCACATCTTACGCCAATGACAGCGTCACCGTGACCTTCACGTATCCAACTAGATTGTATTGTATTTATGCAAATGAGGACACCAGAACAGACCAGTGTAGGGACAGTGTCTCTATTTAGGCCTATTACTTCACTCCTAATGACTTGCTTTAAATTACACGCTCCACGCTTCAGCACGTTGATGGGGGCAAAAACCGAACTGAAGATGGTCTTTATGCAGATAACCTGCAAACCACACCTTTGGGGAACAGGCACATATAAAACAGGGTGCACATCTTCAGTGGATATTCTCGCATCTTGCCAAGAAAAATCTCTCAAGAATTACAGAAGCAGAAGCAAGGATGGCACAAGTCCTGTGTATTTTAGCACTTCTGTGTTCTGCGTTTGCAGTTTATATTGCTGAAAATACAGACATTGACTATGACTTTCGAGACCTCCAAGTTCAGCGAGATTCATTATCATGGTCTGACAAATTACAAAACAAACAGGTAAGACTTTGTTTTTTAACTTAACATCCTAAATCAATGTTCCTGGTGCTTAGAGCGACAAATGTACAGTACTCTCTTGTACTCGTGTGTCGCCTCCAGAGAATCCATTTACAAAGTTTGTCCATATACGTAAACTTACATTTTATTTATCTTGATCTGTTCAAAGGGTTATTTTATGTCAGTGAGTCATTCTGGATGATGTCAAAGCTATTTTCCCAGCTTGTGTCACTCATTCTCAGAGCTAACCTCCATGAAATTGGAGATTAGAGATTAGTGTCACTGCACACTGTCTTTCTGGCTACAAGAGGAAAACCTTCACTGCAGCACAGACACTTTGACATTATATGTAAGAATACTTTGCACGTGTGGTCATTTTGTGTGTCCCCGTAGGACTTGACAAAGACCCAGAGCCTTGTTGACTCGCTTCACAAGGTTTTCAAATCGCAAGATGGAATTTTCCTCAAAGACACAGAGATGCTGGAAAAGAATCGACGGGGACTTGACAGCGAGAACACAACTCAATATCAGCGCAAACCTGGCTGCAGAGTCTTCTACTGGAAATCCTGGACTGCTTGCTAAGTCGCTCAAGTTCCGTTGTGAGACCGTGAAATGGAAATGTCAAATGCCTTTTCAATGCTAAGATGCAGTGGCAAACTTCTGCTTTAAATGAGGTCTCATAATATTCTGTAGTTCGTCTGACCTGTGTTTTTATTTTAAGATGGGAGGAAATAAATACGTCATAATGTTCATGCTGATTCAAATGTCTTTTCGAAACTATTTTAAATTTTTAAAAATTCCATATATTATTAAGTAAAATGAATGTGAATATGAAAATAAGGCCAATGCCAGTACACATTTTGATTCATGTTTCATTCCACTTTTCAAAAATCATCCTAACTACTTTTGTTTAAAAGCACTTCAGGCGCTTTTGATTCTTGCAGTTAGTTGAACAATAGTTGAACCACTTGATCCTGAATGCCTGCATTATTTAAAACACCCCCTGACAGCCTGGAGGAGGTGTATACATTGAAGTGAGCACTGAAAATTTAATGATCACCAAATGAACTGTCAGAGTTTAAAAAAAAATGTTGCTTGTCATCCTTATCAAAGACGCAGTTAGACGTGCCCTGCAGAAAGAAGCCAAGCAGGCTTCCTCAATGTTGGGTTTAGATTCGGTTACATTCCAAATCAATCAGATCAACACATCAAGGACTTCACAACGAGTCCTCCTGCTTTCCTACTCTGTAGCTAGATGCCACATTATTTTCTCTCTGGCAGAGGAAGCTGGTCTTCTCTTTGTTGGATGCTGAAGGACTTAATGTCAAATACATTTCTGCAGAGTGTTTGATGTTTCTCTGTGATCTTCATGGTAGACCCACACAGTAAAACACCCAAAACGTCCATTTGTCTTGCATGTCATTCACTGAGGCATTTAATCTATTTAAGTCCACTAGAGCTGTGCCGTACAAATCCACTGTGTGTGTGGCTTTTTTGTCCGTGCATCTTGTGTGAGTTTAATTTATATCCTTTTTGCATATTTCCAAATATACGTAGTGTGTGAATTCCGATATTTATTGCACTGATGATTATGTATGAAGGTGGGTCAGCAGCAATGCATTTCCTAGAAAATGCCTTTGCATGATTTCACATGTATTATGCACGTATGAAGAACTAAAGGGTTAATTTAGAGGTAAACACGAGACAGGCTAATGTATTGAAGGCTAAATTAAAGAGGAGGACGTGTATCAGACTGGCCAGCGAAGTGAAGAGGGTATGGAGATTAGGAAGTGAGAAAGTAGAAGGAGGGAGGGGAAGTGAGCTGCAAAGAGGATGAGCAAGGGATGAGAGAGAAAATTATTAAGGAAGCAATGTTGGAGCATATCTGCAGTCAAAGCTTGGCTTAGCATCCTGTCTGTCCCTGGGCTATTGGGATTCATCAGAACAGCTTCCCTGTGTATCAAGAAGCACTGCCAGCGCATTAACATGCTCCTACTGCAGAGCTCCTTCAGTAAAGTGATACAGTGTGTGAGAGTGGGAAGCACAAAGTGTGTGAGTGGGGCCGTGGGCGGACTGCTGGGTGAGTGGGGTTTCTTTTTTTCAGTGTGCGTGGGTGCTCGCTACATGAACTTTTTGTGTTTTATGTCTATGAAGTATCAGGGTGTTTGTTTGCTGAGTCCCTCACAGTATTCACCTGCAAATAAGCAGCACGGAAAGCAGAGCACCACACAGAACGAGCGGCAGGGACTTGAAGCGTTGTCTCTTTCTCCTTCTCTCTTTCCAGAGGTAAACACATTACAACCTTTTCTCAAGTATTTCAGCCAACTCAGAACACTTGATTTGGACGTAAGAGGTGCCCAGTGTAGCCAGATAGATCAAAGGAGCATCACAGAGCGCTAATTGAACAGAGACCAATTATTTTTAATGAGTAGAACTGAATGCCCCACTTTTGAGCTGGAGTTCCCTCACTCTCTAACGCCCCGCGAGAGCGAGACGAGAAGCGAGTGGAGTCCCAGTGGTGGAGGCCTCTATCAAAACAACGGGACAAGAAAGAAATCTACGATAAAAGAGGTTTTTTTCACTGCTGCTCATACGCCTGCAAAACAGAAACTGGCTCATCTTAGTGTAAAGACCTGAATAAATACGTGTACAGTTCAGGAAATAGACATGTTGACCCATGTGTCAGTAGGCAAAAGATGTTTTTTTACGTATTATCCACATGTGCAGTTCACAGAAACTCTAACATGACAATTATTACACAAGATCTGTTTTAACTTGATGATGGATGCAAGAAAAGAAATTTAGTTGTTTTAAAAATGCAATGCAATGAAAGCCATTCAGCGTAAATTCAACTTGTGGCTTCAGCAGCTTACTAAGGCCATGACACCCAACCAATGCACCTGACTTAAAGTGAATTTGATGTGAGAGGAATAGCAGAGAAGCCAGAACTGGAGCTGTTTGCAGCCCTTGCTCTCCCTGTGTGTACCTGACAGATGACCCCGTTTAGACTCCCGACTCCCATGGGTGTCTAATTAGCTGACCTTGACTCGATTCTGCTCCTAGTGGAAGTTAATTACAGGGAAGGAGGCAGTGACTGGCAGCGGCGTGCATACTAATTGAGGCAAAATGTGAGATGTTTTGGGATTAGTCTGTTGATCAGTTCATCTACCATAGACGTACTTTATGCTTTTGGTTGATCTTTGGTCATCCTTCAACTTTTTATCTACCTCTATAGTCTGGCCAGCTCACTGCAACCCCCACAATGAAACTTTCATAATGAAATCAGCCTTCACTGTAACTCACTCTCACTCACTCACACTTGTTCTCTACCGCTTCTTCCCCGTAGGGGTCGCTACGGGCAATTTAGAGTTGCCAATCAGCCTAAGTGCATGTCTTTGGACTGTGGGAGGAAGTCGGAGACCCCAGAAAGAAGCCACGCAGACACGGGGAGAACATGCAAACTCCACACAGAAAGGCCCCTGGTCGAACCCGAACCCGGGACCTTCTCGCGGTGAGGCGACAGTGCTAACCACCTCACCTTATTTAGTTAAATAATCAGTTGTGATAATGAAGTTGCTAAAAGTTTATGGCAAAGTAAACCTTCTCTAAGCACAGTTGTGCAAAGAGAAACCGATAATATAACATTCTTATGACATTACACAAGACTTCTACTTTTCTCTTCCTCCTCCTACTTCTCTCTCTTTGCTTCTTGTGAGCAAACAGTTTGTCCCTGAGGTTGCAGAGCGATGTTCTCCTCGGCTGCATTACTCTAACTAAAGGAAACACCGGAATAGAGGAAAGGAGAACAGCCCCCCTCCTCCCCAACCTGTGCTGCTCTGTGCTGCAGCCATCACGCAGGAGAGAGACGCAAGACGAGCCCCGTCCTAAAAGACAGGGGAGCCTTCATCTCTGTCCTCCTCTTCCTCATTCTCCTTGCAGACATCACAGAAGGTCTGTTTCCATGACAACGGGAGAATTAAGGGCAAAGAAGTGCTATTCCAAAATGACACATCGGATTTGGGGGCTAGCGAGAAGATAAATCACCCCCGGTGAATGGATAGGAGAAAGGACTGGATTAAGACAGAAGAAAGAACATAAGTTGATGGATTTAGATCGTCTGCGTATCCTGCTGCTTCTGTTGATGTTGCTGTGAGTGACAGAAATAAATAGTCAGGACCAACAACACAACCACTGCATAGGTGCAAGTTTTTGATAACATAGTCTTTATTCTTAAACAATCACTAAACTTATTTGGATTTTTATTATCAATGCATTTTTTTTATTTCATCTCACAATTCATAATGCATATATGAGTGTGTTCCAATGCAGTGAAATCGTCTGCAAACATAAGAATAATAAATTATACTTGATACCACATACAACCGAAGCCTTGGCTCACTCTTTCGTACACCGTCAACCCCCCCACCCCCCGAAAAGTGCTGTCTTATAATGCTTTCTCACAAATGCTATTTTAAACTCGCATTATTGATCCTTCATCCTGCTGTCAACAGCTGACATCGAGTACATCCAGTGTCATGCATTGCACCAATATAAACCTCTATAAAAAAGATACTTATATATGCTGGTCTGGCTTGTTAACGTCCAGTATCATTTCTACACTACGTTATGTATCACTGTTACGCTTTAGGTGCCGTGGAAGTTGAACTAATCTACCCCTTAACTTGCACCAGGTGTGATCCACGACCGATCACAGCGGTTTGCTCTAGGCAAACTGAATGTGTGCTATTTACTGTACATACCTCCAAACTAAGTGACTTCCAACCAGATATAGGAGAGATGTATGAACGCGTTTTAAATTACTGATTCAACTGTTGCATAAACAAGCTTCGAACCTATTCCCTCCACCTATTTTTGTTCACAACAGCTTTTACAGTCATGCGATGTTCATGCTTTGTCCTGCTTCCTCCGCTCCCGCTCGGCCGCACACCTTCCGTAACGATGTGACTACCAACCCCACTGTGACCTCCTCGTGACCAGGCTTTGTGCAACGTGTGATCAATAACGAGTGGCCATTCGTTACGCGTGGCCCCAGTCAAAGAACAATTTTAGGACTTCCTGAGTTAGACAAACGAAAAGAGGATCAGGAATGAGCTATGCTGCGTACACTCGGTGTACCAGTCAATTCACCTTGTTTATACAATCTTGTCAGCATGTTGATTTATGAAAGAGAAGCTTTCCTCTACACTGCTCATTGAAACGGCTCATTTCATGGGTCACAAAACCAGGATGGATGGAGACTGTATGTGTTGCCACGTCAGAGAAAATGAACAGTGAGACGCGCTAACGGAGACGGTAAAGCGTCCTCTTTGTACTTGGCTGAATCCAGATAAGCTGCTTCCTCAATGAGACATTCTGCTTGCATTGTGATAGGAAAAGGCCTTTATACGTCAGGTCAGCGGATAATTAAATAGTCAAGC
The DNA here is from genome assembly GCA_030770545.1 of Macropodus opercularis. Lineage (NCBI taxonomy): Eukaryota > Metazoa > Chordata > Actinopteri > Anabantiformes > Osphronemidae > Macropodus > Macropodus opercularis. The sequence continues at coordinate 8,996,171 of CM061105.1, forward strand.
ACCCTGGCCCCCAGTGCGCCTTCACATTAAAAGCATCCAAACTCACAAGTTCCTCAAAACCTCTCCCTGCCAGGCCTGTCAAGCAACTTCAGTCCTTCCTCTTGCTTAGAAAAAACAACAGAAGAAGCTTTTTATAGAGGATTATCTCATAATTTGTCCATATAGTTGAAAAGCAAGGATACTGTTGTGTGGTTATACTTAGAGTGTTGTTGTTATAGCCTAGGGAACAGCAAAGCAAACTCGGTGTTTCTTGAGGTGTAAAGGTGAAGCGGCCATTCTTGGCCATGGCTCATAATGCTTATGCTGGTCAATGGTTTCCTCTGTTAAACGAGCTTAGACATGTTTCACACCTAAAACCCAATAGTGCTTGCAAATGTTAGGAATATACTGAAGCAAGGTCAAAATTGTTTTGACCCTGACTTTCTCTTACCCACGCGACTTTTTTCCTGCTGTCAGCTTGTTATTAGTATTATCTAGACACATACAGCACTGCTCTCGATTATATTGCTTGTTACAGTTGCGTCCATCTGTAAGACAGGATAACTTAGGGAAATCCATATCAGAGTATTTCACACAGCTCCATCTGTCTTTGTTTCACTTACAGTAAACACCTGAGTAAAATAACATCCCACCTTAAGCACATTGTTTCCGTAGAAGTCCATCACAGAGAAGTATCAAATACATTCAATCTGACCCTCCCACCACAGCAGGTGGTCTGACAGTGTCATCGAGTTCAAACTGTGAAAAGATCTTCAAATAAAAACGTTTTTTTTTTTGTTTAAAAATCAAAACAAAGGCAGTAATTCAGGAGAAAATGTCAACTGATTGGTGATGACCATGATACTGTTATTACTGACGACAGCAATGCAATAAAGCAGATGACACTGCAACGGCATTTAGAACTCAGTGTACGGAAATTTAACATTGTATATTAAAGCTTGTTTTTCACAGCATAAATTGGAAATGATAGATATCTGTATGTGTGTGAAGAGCGACCACCATTCCTTTATCACAGCTTTCTCTTTTTTTTTGCATAAAATGTTGGTCAAGTTCTGATTGAAAATGTCGGTTTTCATTTTTATATATTCATCTAAAAGGTTTTCACAGGCAAGAGTTCAGTTTTGTACAGTAATAGCTCCTTGTAGTTGTCACAAGTCCCTCTTTTTCAGAGGGGATGGTGGTACATACTTTGGGGGGGGCTTGAGTTTCTCTTTTGGCCCTTTCCCCTGAGTCAGGATGAGGCCACGCCCCATAGTAGAAGCCCCTCCTCCTGCTGCTATGTGGAGTCCTGATTGACGGCTTTCCCTCCGTTCATGGTGGGAGTCCCTGAGCTCTTCCTGGAGCGATGCTTGTCCTCTATCTCATGCAGCGACGGCTCCCTGTACATACAAACTGTGGTGGAGATGTAGAGAGCGAAAAGGTGAAGGAGAAAGGAAACAGTAAGAGGCGATAAGGGAACACAGATGGGAGGAACTCAGCAAGGAGGCAACAGAGAGCAGGTTGAAGAGATGGATGTGCATACAGAGACAAGGTCAGGTTTTAGACCGTAGGGACAATTACACCAGGCTGGAGGGGAATTAGGGCTGTGTCAGCGTTTTTTTTTTTTATCACATTGCTTGATAAGTGTGATAATATCTATTCCACACAGCTCATTGAAAATAATAGACTGAAAACTAGATCTGAGTGAGATTAAATGTTCCCTTACCTTCAATGGGCCTAGGTACAAAGTGTGATGAGGGCTTGGTCTTCTTAACTCGGTTGCCTTTCATGACTTGGCCCTCCTTGGTGAGGCCAAGGAACCAGGCCCGGCCTGACTCCTGCTGTCGGTACAAAGTGGACGAATAGATGACGTAGTAGTTCTCAAAAACCGACTCCTTGAACCGACACTCTGGTGTAAACATCTCCTGCAAAATCAGCCCATAAAGGATGAGGTGACTTATCAGGTTACCTGCTCAACTACAGACAAATACAACGTGCAAAAGCTAATAGGAGAGAACTATAATGTGAACAATCTATGATGGAAGAGCATGTGAACCTTTGGGAACAACAGCCTCCAATGAGCACTGCAGTAGGAATTGAGAACCATTGTTCCACAGAGAAACGATAAAGCCTCAAGATTAGGCAGCTTAAGTTTTAATCTAGATGGGTTTTTTTTTTTCTACAGCATCTATTTTGTCCCATTCCTAATGAGCTTCAAGTGGTGGGCCCTTCCTGATCTTATCTTACAGATCTCTTGATAAACTTGCACAACAAATTTTTCCCTTGACACCCGACTCTGCAGTCACGGAGGCAGAAAACATGGCCACCACAGTGCTCTACTCACAAGTTACTACAGGCTTGTGTTTTTGCACAGTTCAATTTGCACATAAGGATTCACTGCTGTACCCTTTGATTTAATATTCGCTCTAACCCACACTTACAGTCGTGGTTCACTGATTGGCGGTAAAGATCCAATTTTGCTAACTCTTGACTCCAAGTAGCTTTTGTGGACGTCATTAGCCTGAGCATTCACATGCGTTTCCCAATGTCAGAGCCAATCTTCATTCATAAATACAAGGCTGTCAGATGTAGATGATGGTATCAAATAGGCAGAAATAACCAGCAACGAAACACATCTCATCTAAGAAAAAATGAAAGCTGTGTCGGATTCACTCTGCCAGCATTGGCTGTCAGCACTAGCATGTGTGCATTGCCAAGGTGAATAAACATATTGTATTCACACACACACGCACACACGCATCCTTGAGATCCAACTAATGAGAATGACAGGCTTATTAGAATAATAGAAAACACTGGATGCTTATCTCTCTGCTTCGTTATCAGAGCAGCAAGTCAAGGAGAAAGTCAAGGGGAATAAACTAGACACTGGCTGCACAGTCTGGACTGAGTGCAGTGCCACAGTATTGCCATGACAATGCAACAGAACGCAATGCTCTCTGCTTTTTGAGCCATTACAGATGTACGCCGCAGTAATTTGGGTAATTTGCTCACTTTGAATGAAGATAATAGCGGCACTGACCTCTAAATAGCCGGGGAAATGTTGCTTTAGTTTTTTCTGACAAAGTGAAACAGGTAGATGCCAAATCCCATCAGCTGTACCCCCTCATCTGAATGCTTCCAAGAACCTGAGGAGAAATCTGATTCCACCCAGTCCGAAGGATGTCGTGTATCCAGAGATTAGATGTGGGTGATGTAGAAGAGCTTGGCCGGCTTAGTTTAAGCAGGCTTTGCACCGTGTGTGCGTGTTGGGGTATGTGAGCTGTATTTCTTTCATTTCATTTTAAGGCTGTCAATTTGAATCACAGCCCAATCCTGTTTCCCACTGGAGGTGACTTTTTATGTGTTGTGTGCATATCGGAACAAAAGAGAGAGAGACCCTTCGAAATGATGACAACAATTGTCACCAAAGTAAAATATAAATACATAAGAATTTGTTCTTAGATTTGAGCTTTACATTACATTTAATCAGTATCTGCATTAAATACAGTAGTATAACACTTATAACACAGGGAAGCTCTGAAGCCATGATCAGTTGAATGCTGTTTAAGTCCGGGCATCTGTCTTTGCTAGCGCGGCGTGCCGTGGTTCACCCACTGTGAATGAGTCACAGTGTGTGACCGCTCATCTATACAGCACAGCAGTGCCAGGCTGGCTGTGCAAAGGACTCGGGAAAGGTGAGGTCACAGGTCGGCGATATGGCGACGTCTCACTGGTCGGCAGGAGAGAGGAAAGGCTCTGTGAAGATAAGGTGGTGGAGTTTATCTAGGCCTGTTGACACACTGTCAAACCACAGACGTGGGGCATGGGGGGGGGTTACGACCAGTGTGTCTGGCTGTGTGTGTTTGTGTGTGAACATATGTGTGTGAGTGGGTTAGAGAGAGAGAGCGTTTTGAAAACCAACCCGAGTACAGGCCCATGCACAGCCACACAAACACATAAGTGCTCTCCGCTACTCTACCCTTCACCAGCCGCCACTTTGCTTTGCTGACACACCGTCCAAATTTCTGCTCAAGGACAACACTCTGTTACTGCCTATGACAAAGCTTGGAGCAGTTTAGAAAGCACCCGGCTGAGGCCTGGGAATGATAGGGGTGGAATGTAAGTGACTTTGAAGTCTTTGACAGAGTACCTTGTTTGTGGATGACTGAGTGGAAATATGAGGTGAAGAGACAGGGTCGGAGTCTTTCATGATTAATGCGATCTCCTTAATGGACACGCGTGAACCACATAGCCAAGGAGATGCACACAAACACACGCTGGCAAACCGATGTCTGCGCACAAACCGCGTGCAACACGTATGCTGTGTCACATTAAAATGCACACTAACAGGTTTGCCCTGTCACTTCCTCTGCCTCCAAAGAATAATGAGCCAAAGACGTCATCGCCGCAACATAGTGCAAGAAATAAAATAAAACAACAAAAACACCAAGAAGGGTGAAGGCGAACAGACGTGTGGTGTGGGTGTGTGTGGTGTCTGGACGGTGGGCAGCGCAGTCTGGGAGCAGGTACAGCAACGCTGGAATTGAACAAGAAGCAGGGAAGCAGAAGTGCGAGGCATGTAAAACTGGGTTGCATGTAAATTTGGGTTGAACGCAATCTGAATTTAAATGAGTTAGTGCCTCCATCCTGGTGGGGAGGCAGCTCTCCGACGCTGCACAAAGGAGCCCTGCTGCTACCGGCAGACGTCCTCTGACTTTGGATAAAGATGCAGGAGATTGGGGAGGTCCTTCGTTTAAATATGAGCCACTGGTGTAAGGGAGGAATTTAGCCTCGGTGAGAATCCCAGGGCTGCCGTGTTACTCCAGAGGAGCTCATTATTATTCTAGGAAAGATTCAGGTCGCGATTGTCTAGACATTACTTAAACTGAAAGACGCTTTCTGGTTTATGCTATCCCTGTCCTCCTCTTCATTGTTATCTTTTTCCCTGTCAGATACTTTGAAACAAGATTCGGTTTTGTCCTCTGAAGAGTTGAATCTCAACAGGAGCTGAAGAAGAGAAATAAATCATTCAAAAATCAAATCACAAACACATCAAAATGCTCCGATGGTCAAAGAGAAACTGAACTTTACTCAATTTCTGCCTTCGGTTGTTTCCTGTTTTTTTCCTCTTCCCTTGCAGAGAGCGCTGCCTATTGATTATCTTTCCATAGCAAATCAGCAATTATATGCTGACAGCAATGTTTTCCCAAGAATTTCGATGAGAGATTATTACAGAGACCATTTATCAAACTAAACTACCAGACAGCAGATGGGAAAATGCCACCATGTGTTTTTGTTTTGTAAACACGTCAAGTGATAAACTCACATCAACATCTGCAGCTCTTGTGCCCAAAGCTCAAAGACTCAACACAGTAACAGCTCTCAACTCTTTTTCTACGAACAGAAGAAGAAGCGTGAAGTGAGAAGTGATGGAAGGAACAAATGATCTCAAACTAAATCCCAAACTCCCCCTGACCTTCCTCACAAGCGCTCCGTCACTCGTCCCTCAGGGCCTTCAGTGAAGGTTTTACTGGCATCAGCGTGACATAAATAAAGACTCCAAGAAGATGAGCAGACAGACAGACAGATAGATAGATAGATAGATAGATAGTTAGACAGACAGACAGACAGACAGATAGATAGACAGACAGACAGACAGACAGACAGACAGACAGACAGATAGATAGATAGATAGTTAGACAGACAGACAGACAGACAGACAGACAGACAGACAGATAGACAGACAGACAGATAGACAGATAGATAGTTAGACAGATAGATAGATAGACAGATAGACAGACAGACAGATAGATAGATAGACAGACAGACAGACAGACAGACAGACAGACAGATAGATAGTTAGACAGATAGATAGATAGACAGATAGACAGACAGACAGACTGACAGACAGATAGATAGATAGTTAGATAGACAGACAGTTAGACAGTTAGACTTTGTTACTGTTGTGCAGTAAACTAGGTCATATTGAGATGTGCTATAAATAATGGAGCTCTTCGGTGTAGATGCTGAGGCTCCAGTGCACTTCATCGCTAATCTCTCCATACAACCATTATCATGCTGCTCATCCATGACAGCAACAGCTTCCAATAAGCAACGGGCTCTGCTGTGAGCACCTCCAGCTAGAAAAGACACATAAAAGCTACAATCCACACACACAAAATGGGTTTGGGCTCGCACCGAAATACAGGACAGAGACACAGGCTTGACAACAGGCATCACAACAATGTCTCATCTGAAACCACTAGAAGATAAAGGTGATCACCTTCCCTCACTAATAAGGTGGGAGGGAGGATATGCCTCAGTAATTATCTCCCGCAGGTTGCGAGGGAGAGAACTAGGCATCCCTAATCTCAGATGTTAGGAAGACTAAACAAGACAACAAAAGACGAGGAGAGGAGACACAAGAAGGCAATGGAGACCTTGAAAAGAGAGAGTAAAGCAGGGGGGGATTGCGTAAAAACACAAGACAAATAATAATAATAATAATAAACATAAATGTGAGCAAGGAATGAAGGTGAAGGACTTATTTTATGGCTGTGATTGCACCACCAGTGTAAATATAGTAAACAAACGATCTCATTTACTGTGCTCTTGAAACACTTAAAGGATTTCCCACACTGTCTGTCACGTACGTAATCTTTATGTGTATTTGAAACTGGTGAATAATGGAAATGGCGACAGAGGCCGAAGCTATTTGCGCTGTCATCCAATGACTTGCATGTTAATTTAGGCGTTTTATGAGTCTGCTGTCGCTTAGGATCCTCCCTGTGATCCACGCTGCCGCATTCTGCTCATGCCAGTGCTGACTTCCCACGCTTCTCATCTGAGGATCTGAGCAGCTTCCGTATGGGAACCGCATCCACTTGATACCTTTAATTAAAATGACCTTTCAGCTTTTACCACAAAAATGTCAAAGAGGTCCCGTGACAAACACTCTGTGATGCAAAGGTCAAAAGTGTGTTCATGCACGAGAAAATGTTCAAATGACACTTAGGGAGTCGTGTGTCAGGCTGCGAGCTGACATTTGGCATCGAGGTACTGAATGACCTTTAATCAATAATTATCATGTCCTCAACACAAATGATTTCATCAGCGCTGGGTGAGTATGCGTGAGTCATGATGCATCCTCCACCTGGAGTCAGTGTCATTAATTAAAACTCTTCTATGTGGACACATGCTTTACGTATACATCTGTATACATCTGGCTGCTTGAGTTGTCCTGAGCCAGAACGCCTGTTCTTCAGAAGTGATAGACAATGATCCAAGCTCGCATCACGTACCTCATTTATCTGACCTCTCTCAAAATGTTCTGCCGTCTCGCCTGCAGTAAAGCGAGTCCCTTATCAATAAACGTAAGTTGCAACACAGCAGACGCCGTGTCCTTCGTTTTATGAGCATTTTGGAAATGTTAAAGTTTGATGGGCGGTTTGTGCATTCCAGCTTTAGCCAGTCATTTATTTGGGGGTGTTTGCTGATCCCTAGTTGAAGGATTGTGGGTAATGCAGCATGGCTACAGTGGGACTAGAGGTTATATAACTACGCCAACTAGGGATCCCCTCCTGTCTCTGTATATTTCTCTTGCTCTCTTTCACCCGCACGGTTCTTCTGCAACACGTTTCCACAGAACATGCTGCAGGAGCACGTCTCCATATTCACTGATACGTCCTTCCTTCCTTCTGACATCTGGGAGATGTTGTCAGCCAGAACAGCCTACATGCACATTAACCAATAAAACGTTAAAGGTTGCATTTAAAAATACGCTTTGTTCTTTCAACTGATTGACAATACCCAGGGATCATTTGGCACAAAGTGCTGAGTGATGATTCATCTCTGGTTTCACTAACACTGTAATGAATGCCTATTTTATATCCAGGAATAATACCCTCACCTGTTTCTATTCATCCAGTGGTACCTGAATGTGTTTAAATAATCACTGGAAACAGCAAAAATCTTTTTTTGTACTGTCCAATAAAAAAAAGTTTGAGGTTTATATCGTGATAGACTGTCGCTTGTCCAAGGTGTACCCCGCCTCTCGCCCAATGACTGCTGGGATGGACTCCGTCATACCACGACCCTCACAAGGACAAGCGGTTCAGATAATGGATTGCTGGATGAATGGGTTTTGTTCATTTCATGACAGGAATCCAGATAAAAGTTCAACAACAAAAACTGGTCCACTAAAAGTTTTTAGTGGCATCTTTGTGTGCAGCTGCAGCACAAAGAGTCTCCATTAGAAGCCAGTAAAGGAAGAAGAGGCGATTTTGAAAAGGGCTGAGCACTGAACTAGGTGTCAAATTAAATGTAAAACACGCACGGTGCTGCTTCACTAACAAAGAGGGGAATAAGTGCTGCGTAGCAACACAAAGGCGCATCTGAAAATCTCTCCAGCAGAGCAGAGATGAAAGGGTTTGGAAGCGCTGAGTCTTTGCTGCAGTGGGTTATTAAAAGAGACAACAAGCAGAACAAAACACAACACGTGTAAATGAGCTGACACACGGCTCATAGCGCGCACACACGTGCACGTCCTGACAGGAGCGCGGGGTTCCAGCTTACCGAGCTGTACAGCATGCCCTCGCCATTCATGGCAATGTAGAAGCCAGTCTTCACTCCCTGGATGGCCACCACTCTCAGACCCACAGGAATAAGATTAAAGAGAGCTGCAGAACATACAGAGTGAGTAAAGGGAGAGAGAGAGAGAGAGAGAGACAACGAGTCATCGGACATGAAAGACAGCGTAGGACAATTGAGTTGTCGCCTAACTCCTGTCCACACTGCTCTGATCGCCGTTCTTTGGCCATCTTTCAGCAGTAAAGTGAACAGTGGAGGACGTGGACAATGGGAACATCGAGGCACCTTAATCGAACGCTGACGCATTATTGGTAGAGCACAAATCAAATCCTTTGTCGTGACACGTAGCTGAAACTTACATTAAGTCCAGTTTGAGGAGATGTTGGTCAGATTGTCAATGCGTCAGTTTATTAAAAGAGTGCAACAGTGGCAAAAGTCATCACCAGCTTAAAACTTAGCTGGAATGTGACTGCGTCCGTGTGTCTCCTTGGTGACTCTTCGCGTATCGCAGGCTCCCCTCTTGTATTGTCGGAACGATTATTCCGCAAGTGGCGACGGGGACTATCTGATAAGGCCGGCAGGGACGGGAGGAGACGTGCCAAGATGGGTCTGTCCTCTGAGCAGATTCAATTTCACTCAGTAGATATCGACACGCTGCTTTCGCCTGCCAATGGTTTCAACCTGCCCTCGGGCCACTTGTGCAGGTGACACGAACTGGCCGCTGTGTCCCCTCGAAGCCTGGATTCACTGGGTTTCTAAGGACAGAATCTGTTAGCATCTCGGTTCTGTCATAACTCTCTGCGTTTGCCTTTCGTGGCCGCTGCCTTTGTCACCCAGATGACTGACTGCGTCTCTCAGAGGCACGTCCACAGTTCTGTCACTAAAACCCAGCTGTGTTCCACCTCGGAGCATCTCTACCTCTCAAACCACATTTTAGTTTTTTTCTGGGAAATCGTACGCTCTCTGAAAGACTCACTATAATAAACTGCCTCAAAACGTATGAGGAAAATAGACATAAAACTTGGTGAGCCAGTACACTATTGCGCTATAATTATGATCTGCCAGTCCTGCTCTCATTTGCCTGGCAGAAAATTACATAACTGAATGACAGGAGCTGTCATTCAGCTACCTTCCGAACGTCCAGCTTTTCTGTTTGCGGCCCCAGCAGTTGATGGATTCCATAATTACATCTGCACCAACTGATTATTCTCAACACTATTTCCTCTCTCCATCAAAACCTCAGTTCTACCCCTGAAAAAGGCAAGACGGCAGCTGGGCTGGTGCAGAGTTAAGACTTTTCCAAGGATCTCGTCAAAGGGCCACACAAAATAGGGTCAAACAAGCCAATAAGGCAAAATCCTTGAAACGGCAAGTCTTCCAGCGGAGCCGTAAGCGGCTACAAGCAAATCCTGCAGACGGGCCAAGGGAAGAGCGTTTGATGTGAGGAATACTGCCACAGCAGGAAGTTAACCCTGCGGTGAAGGGTTAGAAAGCCAGACTTTAGATGCCAGGGGCGAACTTCTACACCCAGAGAGGTGGGTGCATATACAGTGTTTTGCTGTCTTTTCCTCTTCTTGATACCAAAGTTGATAAAACACTTTAAATTAGTGACTAGGTCTTCATTTAATGCTGATGTCTTGCTTCATACCATCCATCAAAGGCTGATACTGTAAGTGTCTCATAACCAGCAATATCTTCCTGGAGGCTCAGTCTGCGGAGTTAATTACTGCAGGCGATCAACTAATGACAATAAAATTAATAACTGCTCAAATTTGAACATGGATGTTAATTAACTGAATGGTGTCTCACTGCTCCTGAGGCCGCTTAAGCTCAGCTCTTAAGCAGTTTGACGCCATAAATCCTTTCTATTCTATCACGCCCCACAAGTGACTGAATGTTTTGGGTCAGACTGATTGCACTACTCTGAAACTCACCATTAAAAGCAAATTTCTCCCACCACAGCTACTCTACTGTTCAGTTGTCCTCGTTGGCATTCGGCGCAGAGGTGGACAATATAATAAAAAAACACATTGCAACACACTTCAGCTTCAGGTCACACCTCGCATGGGGCGCCTCAATCCCATCATTTCCACTGTACCTCCCCCTGAAAGTAAATTACTCTTTTCCATCTGCTACTGCTGAGGATGCTGCAGGTCACAGCGTGTCGTGGGTAAAGGGTGGGGGTAATCTATTATTCTAATAATCCAGCTGGACAATCAATAGTTCAGTGTGAGACCTGAATACCAAATCATCTTTGTCAATTTCTCTTAATCACTCCCTCTTTTTCTTTTACTCTCCTCTCCTCTGCTCTCTGTGTCTTCCTTCGGACCATCTCTGAGCCTTAAGCTTCTCGTATAGAGAATTATTCATTGGGCACAAACGCTGGAGGTGGTATTTTTAGTTTCCTGTGGCTGAATTATTCACCGTGTTCTTCCATCCATGGGCCAGAGCGACTGCTTAACAAGAGGATTACCTTGAGGTTGGGAAACCCTCACACACAACGAAAAGCTCATCAGCTAAAACCTTTACAACACAACAGAGACCGAGATCTATCGTGGTAGAGACACAAATGCATTATGTGGGTGTCAGTGCATCCCCCTCGGGCATCAGTTCTTTTTGTACTCAAGGCGATTACTTTATACTTGGAAAGATAGTTCTGCGTGAACTATTTCCTGTCAAATGTAAAACAAGGAGCGACAGGGAGAAGCCATTTCTTTTACTGCATGGCTGCCGTGGTCCAGGAGCTTTAACATAGGCAGGATGTTTTAGAGAAGAAGCATCACGATTGGTTTCCCGTCTGGCTTCATTCCAGTGTCGCTGTTATATCTTTGATGACCACTCTCGGCTGACATTTATCTTTTCCTTGGTACTTCACTTCTCATAGGAGATGTTAGAGAAGACTCTCCTGATTCCCTTCTTTTCTATTTCTCTCAGAGAGGAAGGGGTGTGAGAGCTTTAGGGGACTTATCCCTGGAGCCTACTTATCCATCGGTAGTCCACTATGGATCTGCCGTGAAAGATTGCAAAGGAGTTGTTTAGGAAGGGATCTTCTTGACAGAGAGTAAAGCTCCGGGCTGCAGTGCACAGTGGGTATTTAGAAGAACCAAATTCTGCTGAGATAATCACCATCGTAAGAGCTGAATGCATCAAAACAATGTGACACTTTCATGCAGTGTACGTGGTGGGATTGGTTTGTTTATTAAGGCAACAGCAGGAATATTGAAATGAATTTAACTCAGAAATAGCACGTTTGTGACATGACTTTATACATATTATATTTTCCCACTGTGAAAAGAATACATGCACCATCTGAGTAGGCTTTGATATGTTTATCCTCGATGCATGTAATTGCTTAATGCGGAAACGAGGACATGTTGCCTGCCATCGTTTTTTTTTTTTTTTTAGGGCTTTTTCAAATAATTTTATGCATCTAAAATGGCCCCACTTATATAAGAATTACAAACGCCAAAGCGCAGCCTATAAAATGTGGTAATATATTATATAACCAACTGACTCACTGCCATTAGATATTTTATTCTGGAAGCTACTGCTTCCGTCAAGCTCCACTCACTGTTGTCACTGTTCTCGTCCTTGCTGCCGTCGATGGTTCCATCCGGCTGCATCTGCAGGTAGAAGCCCTGCTGGCTGAACAGTCGTGTCACGATGCCTTTCAGCTGCGGCTCTGAAACACACGGACGCACACGCACACACACGGGATGCACACGCATTCACACCACAAGCCATTGGCCAAGCCACAGCCCCATCCCCACCAACAACATGTCAGAACAACATTCTTATAAACGTGACAAAAACACATGAGTGAACATTTAAGTTTAACAGTGTCTGCACACTCCCAGGTATTTAAAATGTTGCTGTAATGACAGAGACGGCAGCTGAGTGTGGCCTGAGTGCGCTCATGACTGAAATGTTCCCTCCTTAATTGCTTCATGCATTTGACCTGCTGTTCCTTTTATGCATCTCTAAAATGTTTTCGTCACTGTATAATTTAGTTTATAACTTCATCAATGAAACATGAAATTATGAACATTTTAAAAACACAGGAAGCATCTAAATAACTTAAGGTCTTTAGACCTTGCAGGCTGTTGAATATCAATAGGACTGTGATGTAAAGGCTGTATTGAGTCATCTTAGTCCACATCATCTCTATAAAGGGTAAACGGCTGTTTGACTGGGAGGTTTTTACCACAGAAACACCATGACAGGAAATCAATGAGAATATTATTATTTATTCATAATACTGTACTTTATCTCCTACCAAAAATGATTTTGCTTCATTTGAAAACTGTTTTAAAATCCCATTTTGTATTTGTCTTTATTTGTATGAGGCGGCTGTGATGCTAAACAAAATGAGGCTCTGACTGACTGATGCCAGTGTTAATTCTTGACCCGACCTAAAGTTTCAGCAGGTTTTTTTTTCCATTACGGTAACCCTGAAACAACCTCCAACTTTGAGGCTGTGACATCTGGAACGTGGCCAGGGTGCTGCTTGAAGTGCTCAACACTGCTGGGGAGCAGGTGGAAAGCAGGATTAGCTAAGGGCAAAGAGAGCCTCTGGGCCCCAGGCAACGCCAGGGAAGAGAAAACGCTGGTGATTATCCGGGGGAAGGCGTGCGGTCTCCGTGCTCTGCGAGGTTTTGCAGGAAGCATTAAACGCAGCAGGTAGCGTGAGATGACACTGTTAGCGCGTACCAGACGTGAGCTTGGAGTGATTTCCAGTGAAAAACTGCACTGAAGTGTAATCACTACATGACACTTAATGATCACTGTTAGTGGTAAACCCGTCCACTGTCTGCGTGAAAAAGGAAACAAATTATGCATTTTGTCACAAGTGAATTGGTTCTCTGTCTCCCTTTTAGGTGCCTAAATCAGCATTTTGTTTGCAAGAGCACATGTTTTGATGAGGATAAAGGAATACGAACTACCCTGACCGTCCTCCAAGGTCATAACAGAACTTAAAGGTCGTGCTGTTAAAACCAGTCCTGCATAAACCTCCCAGATGATTTTACTCAAACAAAATAACCTTCAGTGATATTAAAAACACTTTAGCTCATTCTGTCCCCAGCAGAACAACAGATGTTACACGTTTGCTTAAGATCTAATCACTGCAATTATTACCAGTGCGTGAGCTTTGCTTACAGTATGTCGTGCAGAAAACAAGTGTGTGGGAGACAGCAGACAGAAAGATTAGCTGAGCAGTGACCGCCAGCTAGAGAGGCTTCACGTCTTCTCAGCGGTCCATCATCCTGACCATCAATCCCCAACTTACCTACCCCTGTGGTGGGACCATCAATTCCTTGGACGGGCCCTTGATCATCCATCACAGGCAGGGTGAGGAGAATATGTGTGCTGCCATGTGTGTGCACGTGAAGGCACGTGGGTGTGTACGTACCAGTAAATCACGTGCAATAACTGCGCCTCCATAAATTTAGACGTCAATGTGGACCCTGAGCAACCGCTGACAGCTCGTCAGTTCCAATTAGCAGAGAGTACGTGTGCGTGTGTGTGCAGGTATAAACTGACTAAACAACATACAGACCAAGTGGATATGTACAGGCCAATATATGTCAGTATATTTATACCAATACAGAAGGACAAAGACATTTAGGTACGTCGACAAATGGCATCATGACCATGAAATGGTGAGTGATCACCTGTTCTGATAAAGTATTGGACAAGGAGAAACACATCATATCCAAATACACCAACGTACACTACAGCAAAAATCTCTACTACACAGTACTGCGTGACACATATTTACAGACACAGAACAAGGAGCGAGAGTAAAGACTGATCCGACACTGACTGACAACGAGAATGAGGCAAAAACAAAACGAGGAGAGGGCAGAGCAAGAAGACGAGGAGGGAGAGAAGGGACAGAGGAGCAACAAACGTCTGGCTACAGGAGAGCTTCAGCTTCGAGACAAACAAAAGGACGAGTAAAGAACATAAGCTTGAAAGTCCAAGGAAGCCACACAGAAGGAGGGATGAGGGAAAGAGAGGAGATCAGCAAGGGAGAGGGTCGTCGGGTGTCAGACAGGTGTTGAAGCCCCCCCAACACAACCCCCCCCAAGAGCCATTCCCTCCCTCTCTGGCCCTCCCCACCACCCCTCCCTGGCCGAGGGAGAGTCGACATGGGCGCGAGATGGGGGTGGAGACGAGAAAGAAACACAGCACACACGGATGGAGGCTGAGCTACTGACCTAGCCTGCAGCCCTTATGGGACACCTGTGGAGGTTTCGTGGGTGCATCTTACGAAGGGGGGGAATAGAAGGAAAAACAACAGGCTTTTAAACAGGCAGAACTCATCAATTCTCCAGTGTATCGGCTGTTTATATGCAAATATATGTCAAGGCATCAGTAGAATAATAAGGACGATCAATTAGAGGACATACAGCTGCCTACCTCTCTGTAGAGCAACGTAAGTTACCTACCTGCCCTGAGTCTGGAGGCCTGATTGCTCTGTTGTCAGTCAGTCTGTCTGCTTATGTTTCTGTTTGGGCTTTTAATGGCTGGTTTGGCACAGAGGCTGTTTGTCAGTGTGATGGGGCAGCACGATGACAGGGTTTTAATTCGTCTGGCTGGCTGGGGCTAGTGTCTCTGTTGTCCGCTCTTTATGCCTTAAAATTGATGTGCGTCTGACTGCCTGCCTGCCTGGCTCCTGATCGGCGTGCCTGCGGGACGACACCTCGAGCGGTCGACCTGGCCGTCGTTCATCACATGACAGAATCTGGAGTTGGGCAGGGATGACTTGCACCGCTGGCTTGTTATCTGTGCACCAGGACAGAACCAGGAGAACAAACAAAGGAGGGGGACGCTGGAGCGTACCATGGAGTGTAACAGCAGGCACAGAGCCTGTGTCTGTCAATACATCCAGAGTAGCTCTTAATAACTAAAGCCATACCTCTCCTCACTGCAGTAAAGCTGCCTCTCTGCAATAAACATTTACCATTAAAACATTTAATCTTAAAAGAGCCTTGGTGCACTGCGGTGCAACTTATCTCTCCTCTGTACCCCAATCTGCATTAATATTGTATTAGGCAATTTAAGGCAGACTTTTAGACTGTTTGGGTCGCGCGTGCGGTTGGAAGGAGCGTGAATATAAATTAAGAAAGGTGTGAAGTCTTTTCATACAGATGTTGACAGAAAACCTGATCAAGCTTTGACTGGCATGTGGCGAATCCGTTTCTTATGGTCTGAGAACTGTCACAATTAATACTGAAGGGGTAACGTCACAGCATATGGACCATTTCCTGCAGCCGATGCGTCCAGGCTGCTCTGGTTCTGGTGCGTCGAGAGACAACAGGGAGACGTAACGGAACAGGTGGATGTTTCGCGAGCAAATCTACCTCCTCCTCCGTTTCGGACTGGAGCCCTTGACTGCAGTATACTAATGCCTCTGCTGCTCTGGGGGGCGGGGTGGGGTGGAGGACTGGGGAAAACCGGTTCCATACGCACACGTAACACACATCAGTAAAAAAAAATCTACATCACTGACCTGGTCGCCGCCGAACTGGTCTTTTCTTGCCGCTGCAGAAACGGACTTTGCTGAAGACCCCCAAGAAATGCCTCTCGCAGAGAGAGCGGGGGTCTTTGCTCGGGCTGGGGCGACGTTTTGAAGTAGAGACCCGGTCGCTGTTCGACTCCCTCGCCTGGCGCTTCTGCCGGATCAGGGAGCTGGCGATCGCGGCCATCTCCCCGAACCGAGTCTAAAAACCGAGAGTGGAGTTCGGCAGAAGTCGGGTGTTTTTGCGGTCGTTGGCTCAAACAATACTAATAGTAATTACAAAACAGAGCTTTGCTTCAGTCCGCGAGTTTTTCAACCAAATGTCATCCTGATCAGAAAATCCACTGAGTCCCGGGCATCATCGCGCTTCACACAGCATCCTCTGGGTGAGACAGTCTGTGAATTCAGCTGCTGCGAATTTGTGGCACCGGTTCTCGAACCAGCTGCAAACGAATTTCACTCTACATGCAGCATAAATCTACGGTGTAGGCCACAGGGGCCGACACATCAGGCGTAAAACATGCAACAGTGCTGATAAGTTGGTGCAGCTGTGTGTCATTGGAGAGCTTCAGGTGTTCCAGGTGAACAGAGCCGTGGCTGACGAGCACGACTTCGTAATCCTCATCTGCACGCCAGCCTGTCCTCTGGATCCCTGACGCCTTTTAACGAGACCGGAGAAAGTATCCGGCAACTTTTTTTTTCCTCCAAATGAGACGATAGGCGACACGGTCCTCGCCTGCTCCGGGATGCTGTGCGGGAGCTCGGATGTAGGATGGGAGCCCAGTCGCTGGTTCCGTCGAAGGCACCTTTTAAATGCAGCCAGGAGACGGAGCCCACTCTGCAAAGATGCTGCAGCGATGTAATTCAAGCCCGCGGGGAGGGATTCTCGCACGAAAAGCAACAATTAGTTGGGACGAACGCGCGCCAGAGTGCCTTTTGTTGTAGCGTCCAATTTATGAAGTAAGCCCAGCGGTGTTTCCTGTGCGCCCTGAACGGACGCCGTCAGTGGGTTACATCGCCGATAACGAGAGTGAACGGTCTCGGTCCATACCCCCCCCCTTCCTCTCCCTTTCTCTCTTTCTCCCTCTCGCCTCCTTTCTCTCTCTCCACCTCTTAACGCAACCATACGTGATTGAGGTTCGTATTAGGAATTCTCATGGCGGAACGAGATCGTTTGTGATGATGAAAAAGTAGGAATATAAAATGTGCCACAACAGTGAAGGGGTAAATGTGTGCGTCTATGTCGTTTAGAATAATGTTAAAGGGGGAAGGAAATCTTACAATTGTCCTATTTAAGTCCGCTTTAAATCCGAATGTGCAAACCAGTCTTTAAATTTGGCCCAAGAGTCAAGTCTCAATACTACACCGCATTTGTACCCTCGTAGCTTAAGATGCGTGTCACTTTTAAAGCTCTCAGACACATGTCTTAAAAGTGATTAAAAGGATTAACTGCAACAGGTTCCTGCACACAGAGGACACAACGCACCTATGGCAGACCAAAGGCGCACACGGTCACAGGACTCATAGGAAAGTATCACTTATTCCTCACAAACAGCATGACAGCTCCAGCAACAGCACAGAAGAGACAGTGCGCAACCAAAGCTCACAGAAAACTGGCCCTTCACTTCTCCACAGTGAGGCCACACTGTATTCTGTACGTTACTGCCATAAATCACAGCTGGAGACTAATGCAAACACGTTGATCGCTATCACTGAGGCTGTCGAACCGCAGCTCACAAGAGAGAAACCGGCAGAATAAGGGTAAACCGAGGTCTAACCAAAAAGAACGAATGTGTGGGCGCATCAGTATAGAGTCTGAGTTCATGTGTGTGTGTGTGTGTGTGTGTGTGTATGTGCCTACCACTGTCATGGTTGTTACTGTACAGGCTGAGAGCCAAGACAACACACTCACACTGAATCTCCCTGTCGCACACACACACACCTCACAGAGTGTGGGAGGGTGAACACGTGAGTCTTCAGGAGCACAGCAAACCTCCCTGTTCCCCTGTGATGAAACAGCATGAAACATTTAAAAGCGTTTTTCTGGGACTTGGATTCGACGTCCGAAGAGACACGAGCTTTTGCCACTGCCCTCTCAAGTAGAATTTGGGTTTCACCGATGAAAATAATAGGCCACTGATTGACAAACCTTACTACGAAAAGCTCTGCAGATACTTCGCTGCAGTCGGTGTCGGCTGAAAGCATTTTCAGTAAGTGTGATTCCTGCATTTTTGTTCCATGATATGCATTTGTTTCGTGCCATTTAAAAATCAGTGTAAAAATGGTTTCACCGTACAATTCAACATAGCAAATTAAAATCTTCCAAAATTTAAAGTTAAAAAGTTCAATAAAAAAAAACAGAAACGCCTAAACCTCCAGCGTCTGCGTGTCCTTTGTCTGACGCTGACTTTACAGAAGCACGTTAAAGGTAGAGAGGTTATTTCTTTACACCTGCTGCCCCCTTGTGGACAGAAAAATAACCACACGTTCAGAGAGAAACCAGAGGATTTTACTTCACTGTCTCACACATTTGTTGACTGGTAGCAGCTGGAACTAGTTATGACGTGTACATGGTTGATGATCCACAGTTTGTTTGTTTGTTCTTAACAGTGCAATAGTTATACATGAATATACCAACCTAAATATGATGGAACATTTAAACTCATAAAACACTACATTTACTTATTCCATGTAATCCTGATATAATAGGTAAATATTTACATTCAAACTGAGAGAATGACATCTTTAAAAAAATGTTACAGTGCTATTAGTGAGGATGTGGTTGCTTTTCTACAAGCGTCCTGCAATCCTAACATCACAGCTTAAAGTGTATTTAACTCTTAGCCAGGTGCTACTACAAAGCAAAGCAGGTGCAAACATTTACAGCTGCTCAGAAACACCTCGCACCGAAAATTCCCTGGGAGGTAAATTTGGCCCAGAGCCTGAATCAAGCAAGCCACGCATTTCTTTGATCCTGTACAGCCCAGAGTATGTAGAGCAGTGAATCATGCAGGCAGACTGAAGCAGCGTGTTTGACCCCGTCTTCTGAACTGTTAAATGCATCCGTGTGTGTGTATCTGCCGCTATCACAGACCGACACATGAATTAGTTGTGTCATCATGACTGTATGTAAACATTCTGTCTTGAGAATATTTGAGTCTGTCAGGAAAGACTGTTACGGATTTGGATTAGAACAAAGAACCACAACAATTCAAAAACAAAATCTGAGATAACGACATGAAAGAACATTTCACAGTCCAAACACATGCAATGAGCCTAACTGACCACTTTGAACTGTGTGCATGTGAATCTTTGTGTCCCAGCCCCGTCATAGACCAGCGACTTCTCTTGCCCAGTGACAGCTGGGATTGTCTCCAGCCCTGTGACCCTAACAAGTTATAGCTTATAGGTAAGATGAATGGACTTGAAATAAATCCTTTACCCATCAGAGTT
Organism: Macropodus opercularis; assembly: GCA_030770545.1. Lineage (NCBI taxonomy): Eukaryota > Metazoa > Chordata > Actinopteri > Anabantiformes > Osphronemidae > Macropodus > Macropodus opercularis. The sequence continues at coordinate 9,015,717 of CM061105.1, forward strand.
TTAACTAGACATTCATGTTTTCCAACCTTTAGTAACAACACCCCTGAGCAGATTTGAAACATTTTGATTGCGGTCACAAGGTTCATCTAACAGTGAGCAGAGACACAGGATAAGGACTGATGGTGCTTTATATGCGAGTCCTACAGATCCCAGTGTGCATGCTGCTTTTGGTCCAACTACCTCAGAGGAATCTACTGTGCTTAATGGAGTTTCTAATTGTCTGCCCTGAATTTGAGAAACGCTCCAGCTGAAACTACTGGAGATCCTGCGTACTGCAGGTAACAGGGAGGCAACAGTAGAACAGTGTTGCTGTTGTTTCCCAGCAAAACAGCATTCTGTCTCACTCTGGAAAGTACTGTAGGATGTTTTTTTTAATGCGTTAGGAGATGCGGTTATGAGCGAACAACAACGGCAATGCAGTGGAGAGGACAGAGGATAAGCTTCACAGGCTCACTGCCAAAGACTGTTCACTGCACATACATGTTTATTGCTTTTGGAGAATGTTTAATAGGGCAAAATAATACTGCACAACTGAAAACTGAAAGCGTTTCCTTTCAGTTTGGGGGGAATGCAGCTCCTCTGAAACAGTACACCTGCACCTGGCTGCTGCAGCATATTAAGACAGTTCATATAAAAGTGGAGTTTGGGGACCTGCAAGGATCACAGACTTGCAGTGGAGGTCAACAGAATAAAGAGAAGTTTAGTTTAATAAAAGGACTAAGTCTACTTGTATTTCAACTGTGGCTTGTTAATGTTTTATTATGAATAGATTTAGTGGAAACGTGACGTGAAAAGTTTGGGACCCTCTGCTCTGGAGCACTTGGCGCTATCCGTGGTGCTGAACCCTGGGGCCCTAGAATAGTGCTGCCTCTCCAGGCCCCTGAAGTTTAATGACTTGATCCCTGCATTGTCCATCTTTCGGCCTGCTTCAGTTGCAGCACTTGTACACACCGGCTTGCAAACATAGCTTAGTAGTTTTTTCAAAGTATCTCGAGCCCTCTGGTCTCCGGAGTAGTGCGGCTTGATGCTGACTGCCAGCTGATATCCACGGTAGGGGGACGACTGCACAACAAAACTCGGAACAGAGGCTCTCTCCACTGCAGACTAGGAAGATGTTTCACACACACTCGAGTGGCCAATGAAACCTCTCACCTCCTTCCTTCTCATCCCTGTCAGCCCTCGTTTCGCTTTTCATCACTTAAGAGCGAAAGCATGCAAAGCAAAGGCAGCTCTAAAAGCTATGGTGCTATGTTTGTCTCTCACCGTTGGTGATAGTGGTCGACTTCGATCGTTGTCCACAGAAACACTGCAGCATATGCGCTCCTTTCTGAAGGATTGGCCTCAGAATCCTCATTGATTTGGGTTGATGGGAGCCTTCCTCAATCCAAACAATCGGACAGCGCTATCACAACACAGCAGGGTCAGGCAGCATAGCGTAGCCAGCCAGCCGCTCTCCACAGGCTCACAGCAGCCCTCAAAACGCCGGAAGGGCACAGTCTGCAGGACAAATTACGCTAAAATGAAGCATCTTGACTGAGTCCCCGTCTTGCTCTCCCTCTCTCCTCCTCTAGCCCTATCTCTGTCTGTCAATCGCCTTCTCGTCCAGCGACGGTCATTCGCGATCACACTGGCACACTCCTCTTCCGCCACGGCAAGCAACGCAAGGACGTTACAATGTGCTCTTAATTGTACATCCCCCTCCTGTCTCCGCGTCTTTACCAGCATCGGACGTAACAGCAGGAAAGGAGAGAGGAAAGGAGAGCGGGGAGAGGTTGTGAGAGAGGGAGGGAGAGAGAGGGAGAAGAGAGAGAGTGCACGCCAAAGTTAAACTGCAGGGGTAAGTGGCAGGCCGGCCACGAGTGAGGTAATGCGGAGCCGACAGTTAACGCGACAAGGGCTGCAGGAGCCGACGCCGGCTGCACAGATGTCGGAACACAAGACCCAGCGGTTGTTTTTCCCCAGTTGTGTGTGTTGCCTTTTTTTTTTCTTTGTTACAAATTCGTTTGGAACGAGCGGACAACGCAGAAACCTACGTCACAAGTCATCGCTTTAAAGACAACGATGTTTTCTCACAGTGCATGCGAGTAACCAGTAAGTTTATGGCTCGGTCACTGCGGTGTCGACTGTGTTCCAGTCAGACCCTCATTAAGTTTGTCTAGACACACACACAGACATTCTGGACGTGTTTGTTCTATAAATTCAATATCTACATTATTAGATAAGCAGTTTGTGCACCATTAATGAAATACGCATCTGTATTCATCTTCATTGTAAGTCAATCAAATGTAAATGCTTTTGAAAGTAATTTCATTTTCTAAAAGCTGTGAAGCAAAAGGCACAGATATTTACTCAAGTGTCAAGGCGCAAGCCTTCAAATACAAGTACTTTAAAGTTCGTTACGTTTCACTGGCAGTAACGTCAGCAACGACACAAATATCCCAGAACATCAGGAGGACGTTCCGTGACAACTTGCTTGTTAATCATGTCAAGTGTTTTGTGAAAAGCGTGTGTCATCACTGTTAGATCACAGACGACAACGTAAAAGTTAGAGATGCTGTGCTAAACTCAACAGGAGCTGATGTAATGTCACGGTGGCTGAAGATGTGAGTGAGTCAGCCACGCATGTATCATTCCGGTTGTATATAGGCATCGGTGTGTTTCCTGGGTTTTTATTAAAGCTTCAATATATCAGTGCTTATCATTTAGAAATGTGCTCTGGGGTGCAACAGTAAAATAAAGGTAATATGTGGTCTCTAACTCTAGGGGACGCTCTAAGACAAGCTGGCCATGCAATATCAACACAAAGGCAAAGTTTGTGCAAGTGTCTCTTAAGTAGTTCACATCAAACAATATACACATGGTTAATTATGCTGTTTGCAAATACATTATGTGGTTTAATAAAGTACCACAGTATTAATTTTACACATTTAAGATGTTTTTGTATTCTCTTACTCACATAACCTTGCACCACAAGCAGAACCAATTATGTGGAATCAATTGTGTTGAACACTCGCTGTGTATAATGTACACAGTGTACACAAAAAGAATTCCGGTCAGCAAAAAGCCTCAACGACAGCAGTCATGCTAATACGAAAGGTCAGGGAAGAGTAAAGAGCGAGCGGGTGGAGGGAACTGGCATCGGACCCAGAGTCACAGATATGGTGATGGTGCTGTACTCAGCTTCCACTGTACTGTGCCACTGCAGAGCCTGTGGCCAGTATATGCAGAGAAAGCTAGAGAGAGAGAGGGAGAACGGAAGGAGGAGAACATATAGCACAGATGGCAGATCTACCAAATCAAACTGGATTTTAACTCCCTAAAGTATCACACAATTTAAACGACTCTGACTGTGTCATTCAACACCACCTAGAATCTTGTCTTCATTCGTGCCCGCATGTTGTAACTGTACCTGAATAAACTCAAGTATGTCTAGATGACACTGTGGAAAGACACTAGACAAGCTGTGGGTCTCATTTCCTCTTCCTACATTTGTCAACAGAAGTCAGCTTAAAATGTTCACTTTGTAAGATGATACCAGGTATAATGCAGCTGCGTCAAAATGTATGAGGTGGAGATGTATCCGTATGATATCTGTCAGATGTTAACAGTTGTTTTAGGTTAAAAAAAGAAGCTTGGTAAAGTAAATGTTCTCAGCAAGATGCCAGAATGTGTGTTACTGCTGCAGAAAGCAAATCTGCTGTATGTCAACAACAGTTAACTTCAAACTGTTCGATCTAACTAATGGCTCCATAATAACAAAGCAGTAGAGCATAACACATCAAAACATTTGTATTTGACTTTAATTAAAACTGCATTTTATATTTGATATTCCACTCTGTGTATTACAGCCTGAAAGAAACACAGTACGGACACTGTACTGTGAGCTTGGCCATCGCTGTGGGAATATGCTGCATAAATGTACCGAGAAAGTTTATGTTCAGCAAAAAGTGTTGACAAACTGCTAAAACGAACTGGGCTGTAAAATTCCTATTAGAATGAGTCATTTATTTGTAAGTGTTTGCAGAGAAGTGCCCACAGTGAAGGACGCAGGATGAGAACAGCACATCATTACAAATATGATTATGTAAAAACACTCAGTGTATTAGAAACATGCAACCGATTCTGATTCCAGAGCTTGTTTATGATCAAATCATATTCCATTGTTTCTTTTCAGTATAAACTATCTAATATTATTGCTGTTTATTTCATTATTACTGCATAGTCTTAAAAACGATGACATTAGTCATGTGTGGTCGTGCAGTGCAGACTTTTGAGAACAGTCTTTACATCCTGCCCGGCCTTGTGTTGCTAAAATCCACAACGCTGTAAGGCTAAAGTAAAGCTGCCAGCAATCTCTTGCAAAATGACAAGTATGCAAACTTGAGGTTAGGGACTCAGCCCAAGTACAACACGACAGCAACAAGATACTTGTCACAGATAATGTACCATCATCACAATAGCAAACATGCAACTGGCTTCTTCTTATCCAGTGCTTCACACTAAACACAAGACTGTTGGATTGTACGTATTTACAGCGATGGAGATTATCCATGGAAAACAAAAATAATCCATAGAGGAAAACTGGTCTGGTCACCAACTCACTGAAAGACTCTAAAATATTGCCTGTTTCAAGAGGACAAGACACATGTAACTACACTAAGAATGCAAAGCAGTCACTTTATCAATATGTGAAAAAGCCATAACATATAAATAAGACAGGAAATCGACATCTAACTTAAAAAGTCCTTTCTTTTGCTATAAGAGAAACAGAGACAAAATCAATGACCAACACTGCTAGATCGTATTCTAAGGATTTATATTGTCACGATTAATGTGTCTGCAGCTATGTTCAAAACATATAAGTTTCAATGAGGGAATGATGACCCTCCTCTTCTGTCCAATACAGAGGCCAACCCACAGTGAAGTGATATCATTGATAGAGGTGAGGCGTGATGCTTTTAATGTGTCCTACGAGAGGTGAAAGTCACGGCTTTATGTTTCCCTTTACTGTGAAGTTTGGTTAAAACAGGACACACAATGACAGAGAGGGTTACCCTACTTCAACAAGGGCACTTTAAAGGGAGAATGCGCTTATTTCCTCGTTTAACCCATAAAGTGACGTAGGGAACTCGCCCATGCTAGATGACAGAGTTTAGTTGAAGCGTGTCGTGGTCGTGGGGCAGCGCCTATTTCTCATGCAGCAGACTCCAAGTAGGCGCTGCTGCTCGGGGAACGGCAGCACATTCATCCCCCCCCCAAAAAAAAAGAAGAAAAAAAAGTGGAGAGCCAGCAGTTTTTGTCTAAATCAGCTGACAGCGTCGATAGAGTAACGGAAAGCCACGACGGAGAGGCTGAAGCCGTTGAGCCTGCGCCAACACACGCGCGTAACATTTATACAAAGTTGCATTAACAGGCTGTGGATTAATCGCGTTGATTGATTTTAATCGTGTGCTGGAAAGGAGAGAGAGAGAAGACTGAGATGCGAAGCACGGGATACAGCGGCACCATCGCGCTGCAGCACTGAAGCGCCTGGTAATCACACGAACGCAGCGTCGCCGCAAAACCTCCAGCTCAACTTCCAGTCAAGTGAAAGGCGCATCCCGCTTTAAAAAGTTAAGAGCATTTGTGTGTGTGATGTGTATGTGCGTGTGAGTGCGTGTTCCGCAGTGGCACCCAAACCATCCACATAAATAATCAATGCTATGCCCTAATATATAATACTTACACATGCACGTTTCTTACCGGCGTTTTTATCACCCATGTCTCCTTTGCTGTGCAGGAGTTGCGGACGCTGCCGACGTAGGCTGAGAGAATGCGCGTGGAGCTGATGCGCGCTCGCTGCCTCACTTGAGAGGTAAGTTGCTTGTCTCGAGTACTAACCTAAACTGCAAAATGAGCTTCTTATGGGACCGCTGCCCCCCAGAAAGACACACAGAGCTCCTGCCTATACCGCTTGGAGAATGCAAGAGTTTCTGAGTAAGGTGGAGGGCTCAGGTAAAGACTCTGAGGGAGGGTGTGTGTGTGTGTGTGTGTGTGTGTGTGTGGTGCAGGGTGTGCATTCTGTCATGGTGCAGGAGTACAGAGCTGTCAGGAGCTGTTCCTTCACTGTAGTGCTGAAACAGTGGAGCAGAGCAGGGCAGACGATTATTCTTTCAACCAGCGAGCTCATGCTGGCGGTTTAAACCGATGACTGTGCCACCTGCATTAGTCTGCTCTCTGTCAATCATTTTATTTTTCTGTTAATCATTAGACTTTAGTCTAAGACCATTAGTTGTGGGTTATATATATTATGTAGACATAATTCTTCTGTTTAACAAACTGCATCATGTTGCTTTACTGATCCAGGTAGATGATATTTCACTGAGAGTTAACAATATTTTTTGAATGAATCACAGATGAATAATCATTTCTCTTTTGTGTACAATACACACAGTGTTTGCCTTCAGGATGAGCTCGTCGGGTTTGTACAAAAACAAAAGCTCTTGTGGCACTTGCTAGTGTTGTGTGATCAAGCCCTGACTTTATAAACTCCCAGGGCAGATGTGAACACTTCACATAAACAACTGCTGCTGTTTGCTCTTTTACTCAAGTGCCCCTGTTATTATGTAATGAATTTTTCAACGACACGTTCAAAACAAAAAGTTCCCATAAACATACTTTGCAGAGTTGGAGCTTGAGAGAGGTTGGCGCTGCCATGATGTGAACTGTCATCACTGGTGTTTTGGGTGAAATAAACACCAGGATGACACAGTTATCTGCAGTCCCACTCAGCTTCCACTTCACATGCTGCAATTGTGTAAATCAGCTGAAAATTCCACTTCTCAATATCTATGCAGGAAAAACAAACAGAAAACAAGTGACAGGGTGGTGTTGTCTAACTGGACCATTGATCATGGTCTTAGAAAGCTCTCAGTCAGCATTCAGATGGGACGCTATGATAACAGCTAGAGTTTCCTCTGGTGGTATAAAAAGACTGTGCTGCTGGTATAAGATCTTTCCAGCCTTTGGGCTGAAATAGAAGCCTCAAAGCCCAATGACATTCAGCATCGAGCCACTGCCTGCGGATACGAACGGAGATAGGTGTTGTTTGTTCATCCTGTACATAGCGGTAAAGTGAACAGTGATATAGCTGAAGCTATTTTGATGTCAGACTTCACACTTCCTGTCACGTGGCTGAGGCCTTGCATCCCCTGCTGTCAACGCGGGCAAAACCTGGCTGGCGTCAGTTCGCAGCAAATCGATGAGAGGACCTGAAAGAGGACACCTCTGCTGGAAAAAAGGCTGCACTGCATTGATCAGATAGGAACTTCAAGTCCTCTTTAAAGAGAGATGAAGCAGGGGCTGCAGCCGTGTACTGCTCTTAACTAAAATCCCAAACACTGGTTTTACTTCAGCTAACTACTACTGAAATATTTATGAGTCTCACCCGGTCTCGCTTCACCATTTCTTTTTCTCCCCACCTTAGCCTGTCCTGTTCCCATGCTCCCTTCTATCGCCTCCTCCTCCTCTACCTCCCACATGTCTCTGCCCCCACAGGATATCATCTAACCTGCAAGTGTGTCCTTGGGTCCTTACAGTGGCAAAGACATATTGTTGTCCTTTGCCTGTCCACTGCATCTTTGCCCTGCAACACCACTCAGACTCAGTTCACATTTAGGAGTAATTGCCTTATTGTTCTGCTCTATAAAACATTTTTGTGCCTTTTTGCCCACAGCTAAAGAAGCTCAGCAATTCAGGTGCGATATTGCGTTTGAGGAGAGCCCTAGTCGCTCTGCAGACACTGCAGTGCAGCCTTTCAAAGTAAAATTCTACCTTCTTCGCCTATTTCTGGCAAGCTAGAGAAAAGTTTGTTAAACTTGTCCAGATGCCAGTTGCAGCACCCAGTGGCATTAATACTGCTCAGCTACTGTGTGAGGACTGTGATTTTTATCAAATGGGTGTAATAAACACAAGAAAGACTCTACATGCATTTTGTGTAAAAGGACACTAGTCAGATTTTACAAATGAATCATGACTAGAAAACAATCTAACATATTAGTTAGAGGAGTAATATTTACGCAGTGTAGATGTTCACAAAAGAAAGAAAAAACATTATCAATAAATATGGTTAATTGCTTACTTTCCATTTTGTCTTTTTCTGATTGGCTACTTTAATCCGCCACTAGAGGGAAGTGAAGTGTTCCACAGCAAAAGGATATGAAACAAAAGACTTTGGTGCATTCAAGCACTTCAGAAAACAAGACAAGGTTTCTTGAGAAAATACACATAATACACAGCGATAGTAATTATTTTTGCTGATTTTGTACTGTACTTAAATGGGGGGAAAAGGGAGAAGGACTAGATTTAGCCTCATCTGGATGACTGTGGATATTAACCAGCTTATTGTTGTAACTTTCTAGTTCAAATAAATATCGGACAGTTCTAAAATCAAATGTGTTTTTGAACAGTGACATCTGGGTCTGGCTCCAGCACAAGCTCCAGTCAGGTTAGGGAATGGACACATGGACGATGCATTTCAGAAGAAAATATTATTTCACTCATTCTTATAGGACACGTTATCTTTAGTTCAGTACATTTACTTGAGTATTTAGTTTGTGTACTTCTCTGATAACGGAACTGTTTTCTAGGCTCAGTCAGTTTACTACACACAGCAAACAATAAAAAGTGCTCTGAAAACTGAACGTGGTGTTTGTTTACGTTGGAAAATCTGCAAGACAAGCGAATTACTACATATAACTGCAGATTGTAAACAGCTGCAATTTATCAAAATCCTCATTACTTCCAATCCTGCTGTGCTTCACATGGGACAGGTTGATGTTTCATTCTGTGAATCCAGCTTTAATACGTCCTAATGTATATGGATGTTTTTTGATAGACTCAACCACTACAAGAGAAAAACTGCTCCCGCGCTTTCCTGCTGGGAAGCCAAAAGGCCGGATCCAAAGAAAGACCATGTCAACCAGGATCCAAACCTATCACGTTCTGAAGCTGGCCCACCAGGGCTCCCACCTCCTCCCAGCCCACACTGCTCAAGATACTACTTTTTAGAGTGGGGGTATGTCCTAATAATTGGCTTTTGCGTTTGAACCGACGTTAAAGGTGAATTGATGTCACAGTCGGTTACTGTTTGGGTTTTCAGTGTGATGGTTCTGGACATTGACGCCATGTCAGTTTACAGGCTGCTCCTTCGGTGCGGTGGCGATTTTGCAGTATGAGGGCTTGAAGTCAAGGATTCATACTGCAAAGGGAGAGAGGAAAGGTTCATACAGGTGCAGGTCTACATGCACAAACTGCTGCCCTGCTCTGCTGCTTAACTAACGGAGTCACGCTCACATTGCAGTAATGGTTTCAATGACTTGCAGGTATTAAGGCAATAAATACTGTGGTCCTGTGCAGCTGGTAGGATCCCTTCAATGCAGAGAGGCGTGTAAATCAAATAAAAAAATCATTATATATATAAATGTATAGAACTCAATAACAAACCAAATGCCTCAAAATCAAACACATTGTCCAGGTGTGATGGTGATATGTCTTATATGTGCTGTTTCTCTCAGGTGTGATTTCCATCATGGTTAGAACAGCCAGTGGACGTCTCTATCCCTCATTAGGAGCAATAAGACCTTTGTTCACGTCTTCATACAGCTACAAAAAAAAAAACTACTTATGTCACTCGTGTCTTGTTTAATCCACAGTCGAGATGGTATGTGTCATACGGTTACAAACTGGTCTGGAGGAAGAGGGAACCCTTGGTGAAGCTGTGGCATAACATGCGTCCTCCAGGACATGGCGGATCCAGGACTGGAGGCAGTGATAGAGGACCCAGACCACAGTAACACCCAGTCTTCAGGATCCACACAGTTATCCCAGAATATGCAAGGACACTTTTCCATGTTACTGTTTATCAAAGTTAGATTTTATTCAAGTGTATTAATTCCAGATATTTACTATGTAGACAGATGTGCTGCCCTACAAATATCTCCTTGAAATCTACTGTGACTTCTCTACCTTTTAATATTTAGATTGTTGCTGTAGAAACCCAGAATAGTCATAAGATCAGTTTCTGGTTTTACTCACTTTGGTTTACTCTTCAGTGGGTATTCAGATTTAGTTATACATGTACATTTATAGTTTATATAATAAGGAGGAGCAAGTTTTCTATATGTGAAATATGGTAAACACGATGTAACCAAGTTTTTTTTTCCTGTTATGTAGGATGAAAAACTACAGTTTTAATGTGTATCAATGCCACATTTTTTGCACTTAATGTCCTGAGTGTACAGTGTATTTTTGAAGGTCAAACAAAAATACACTTTTTTGCCATATGCATATTAGAAGTTATCAAAACATTTTACGCAAAGTGCTTATAAAATGCACCTAATAGCCCCAGAGGGTTCAAAGGCTTAAAATATTGTTTTTCATTTTTAGTAAATGAAAAGCCTCAGTCCTGTAAACGACAACGCATACAGTTGTTGGTTATAAAGTCACTGCACTAATATCAGCTGCACATGCTCAAGGAAAACCCAGATTTGGCAATAAAGCAAAATATGCTTGGGTGGGTTTTCCCCATCAGTTTGGGCCAACAACAAACATATGCCACCTCCTCAGCCTTTGCTCTGGTGGTTGGCATAGCTGGGGAAGCCAAACTGGGCCACCATCAAATTTGAGAAGGAGAGTGGCATGAAGCCATAAATCTGTGTCAGCCTGTTCAGACAGTAGGACCTCTGAAGAAAGTGCTCAGGACGATGCCACATACCCTGATACCCACTCCTGGCATCCTTCTCCAGGTTTCGCAGGTCCACGGGTTTGACGAAGACCCCAGATGGTTTGACAAGGCTGCCTATGGCCTGAGAGTGTTTCCTCAAGTGCAATGACACAACAAAGTTCATGGCGATGTCATCACAATTCTGTGTTTCATCCACCAGCGTGTGGATGGATTGAGGCTGTTCCTGGAAGAGTTGCAGGTAGCGTCGGTGGAAGAAGGCAGCACCAATTAACACCATGGAGTACCTGTGGGTCCATTAGAAATAGAAAATGGACTTTTTTACAATGCAGTGAAGTAGGGGGTTACAAGATGTTAACAAATTTAAAGTACAACTTACTTATCACCTCCCGCTGTTTCCGGATCTTGCAGTTCAAAGCCGCCATAACTGTATACTCCTCCTGGAGTTGAGACATGTCTTCGAGGCACAAACCCAACAATTTGATCTGGAAATTGCTGTGGAACCGAACACAGAATACGTGATGTGCGATGCAGTTAAAAGCACAACATGATGCTGATGCAGTTTTATTTTTTCCTCGTATCTAATGAAAAACATAAAGTACAAGTGCAAGTACTGAAACGAATTACCTTCCAGACAGAGAAGGCGAAACTGATGTCAGGAACGCTGAGCAGGGTGTCATCATCCAGCATTAACACAGCTTCAAATAAAGAACAAAAACAATCAAACTAAATTGAAAACTGTTTGAAAGCCAGCGTGTATCTGTGCGCACATACTGACCGTCAGTGTTGATCTCAGCGAACGGCTGTAGCCTGTTCCGCATTAGATTGCTCCTCTGCTCCTTGAACACCACGGGGACCGGGTGAGGTCCCAGAGACGTCCACAGCTTCAGCGGCGCTGGCTCCCCGACGTTATTCCACACTATAACAATCTGCTGCAGACGAGGCACTGCCTGGTAATGGTTCAGGAGTCTGAGCAGAAGGTCTGTGCGGTTGTGAGTCTGGATGATGATCGTGAACCCGAGTCCCTCCTCTGGGCCGTCGCCGTGGTGGCCCCGGGCAGGACGCTCATTCTGCGACGCCGCTCGCCGCAGGACTCCCAGCACTTCAACGACTCCCGGGTGCTCTGCAGGGGGCAGCAGAGCCGTCAAGGCGGCGCCGACAAACAGGAGGAAAAGGATGGGCCAGATCAGATAAGATCGCCGGAACCAACAGCAGCCACGGAAGAACCTGTAAGAGTCCACAGACAGGCTGCTCGTTGCGTGGAAACGCTCCAGTGGATTTATCCTGCACATTTACGTAAAGACTTCTGAACATGCGCGCAGTAGCTTGAATGAACTCGCATATCAAAGTCTCGCGGTATTTTGGAGAGAGACCAAACATATTTAGTTGATAAATAAAGCCCGAATCACTGGTTACAAATCACGCTGATGGTTTTACTACTATTTAACAGCCACTTTATGTTTGGCTGGCACCAATGCTCGGTCATTTACGGACTTCCTCGTACTCTTAAACTCACCTCATTTTGTTGCACAAATCACTGACTTCCCGCGGTCGCCATATTGGGTAACTACCCAGAGAGCGTGAAGGCAAAGAGCGCTCACGAGCTAACGTTAGGCGGAGCGTCCACGTGGCGGCTCAGTAAGTCATCGCTAGGTCGTTCTATTGTTACGAAGCATTTGAGATGCCAGTGCATTAAAAGTCATTTGCGCGCGTATGTGATCTCCTACATCACAACCGGGTTTTCATCGGTTATTACCGTTTGCAAACCGACGCGAAACCCCTGGATGAGGAAAAGCGGGGTCACATATCGCAGAGTTACTGTTCATGGAGTTGGCACATTGCACCCCAGGACTCTAGGGGGCGCTATACCCAGGATTACTAAAAGCAATACATATAAACACGTGGGGCCCTGCGATGGACTGGCGATCTGTCCAGGGTGTACCCTGCCTCTCGCCCAAAGCCAGCTGGGATAGGCTCCAGCACGCCCGCGACCCCTTCGGGGAAAAGCGGAAGAAGATGGATGGATGGATAAACACGTGGGCGTGTCATCAATAAGCGACGATAGTTTAGTTGTACAAATATTGTCTTTTGTAATTATAATGCCGTCACAATGTTAAAAAAAAATCAATAAAGATTAGAAAAAATGTTAAACGGTGCCAAGTCCATATACGTCTAGTGTGTGACATGAGGCCCCAGGTTCTGCATCCAGGTTTACTTGGAACTAACGCGCCGAGGTTTTCTTCTAGGTGCTTATCTCCACCTACTCAGAGATATTATGCAACGGTCGCATAGCAGCAAAGACACACTTTCATAATAATTAACCAGCAGAACCTGAAACTTCAGACTATACACAAGTCACTGCAGATTCGGGTAAGACGTTTTCCCTCCCAGATGCTTGTTTGTACTAGTAAGTTTAGGGTAAGTGTAAAACAGCGCAGGATCGTGACTAGATCACCAACTAGAACAAGATGACCATTAAGCTGTGTTTCTGTAAATCAGGTTCCGCGGGATAAACGGTAAGTGGAGCATGTCCTCAACCCGAGCGCTGAGTTCTACAGTCCCTCTGTCCCACGGTCTGCACATCCCGATATTTGGATTAGGTGCGTTTATCTCTCATAGATCCTGGATCTCACTAATTGAAACACATTCAAATACAAACGACACACAAATATATTCAGTCCATGTGTTGCTTGATGCTTATTTAAAGTTTTAAATAAGAAGACACAAGATGCTTTGATTAAAAAAAAACATGTCAATCCAATGCAGTCACTGTTGTTTATGTAATTATTTTGTATTTGTCAACTGATAACACAACATGTTTTGCCTTTTGCTTTATTCATTGCAAATAGTGGTATAAATGTAATAATAATCCTCTTTAATGGCTTTTGCAGGCACATCACACGACGGCGGCTACTCTCATGATGCCATTGTGTATGCACTCACTGAGTGTGGCGTGCGCCACATAGACACAGCAAAGCGCTATGGCTGCGAAGAGAAACTGGGTAAAGCAATCACAGAGAGTGGGATACCAAGAAGTGATTTGTGGATCACAACTAAACTTTGGCCAGGGGATTATGGATACACAGCTGCAAAGAAGGCCTGCCTTGACTCCTGCTCTCACATGGGGGTGGATTATTTTGGTATTGCCGGTCTTCAGTGATGAGTTTTGAAACAGCAACGTGATAGAAACAACTTTTTTTCCTGTCTCACAATGAATCATAACTGCTTGCTGTCAGATCTGTACCTGATGCACTGGCCAGACTCACTGCGACCTGGATGCTCCAACAGGAAGGTGAGAGCCGACACCTGGAGAGCTTTGGAAGACCTTTATAAAGAAGGTAAAGAAAAGAAAAGAACATGACAGAGAAGAGCTGCCATCGTCAAAGTGATATAGTCGCAGAAATAGAGCTAAATTCTGCCTGTTTAGGAGTGTGTCGTGCTATTGGAGTGAGCAACTTCATGATCCACCACCTGGAGCAGTTGCTGGAAGACTGTAGTGTAGTGCCACATGTTAACCAGGTAGGAAATACATGTAATAACTGACCTGTACTGACATGCTGCCCACCGTCCGTCGTTGGTGTGCTGTTCATCACAACGTTAAAGTTGTTAGTGTTGTTACTTCTCTTTGATTCATTAGGTGGAGTACCATCCTTTTCAGCAACCCCATGACCTGATAGATTACTGTCGTCAGAAGGGAATTGTGTTTGAAGGATACAGTCCATTGGCCAAAGGTCAAGTCCTCAGCAACCCCACAATTCTCCAGATAGCAGAAAAGTACAGGCGGACGCCTTCTCAGATCTGCATACGCTGGAGTATTCAGGTTGTCAAGTTGAAGTGGCCTGAGACATTGGTCTGTTACTTTTTCAACAAGCTCAATCGTTTTCTTAATCCTTTTCAGAATGGAGTTGTCACAATACCAAAATCCACCAAAAGGAACAGGATCAAAGAAAACTGTGAGGTGACTAAAACATCTTCTCAGCTGCCAAAATTAAGAAATGTTAGTGAGATTATTATGAAACTTTTAAATGTCACAATAATAGCAATCAAAGAAATGCTCCTAAGCAGAATATCGTTTCACTTTTCAAATGTAACCACCAATGGAAAACCTATTGCTGACATTAAGGCAATACAAAGCAATAGGTTTGGCAAAAACCACTGTAACCTTTAAGTAAATGACTCAACCATTAACTCCTTTCTGCAACAGAACGATGATCTGAGAGATAGTCATACTGGAAATTATTACTTTAAGCAGCTGCTGCCAAAGGAGGCTCTTTTGAACCATGGGAGGTACTTGGTATTGGAGGACACATTTGAGCTCTCCAACTTTCCTCAGACTGAAAAGGCTACTTGAGAACTGAACAGAAAGAGAAACTAGCTTTTATTTATGTCATAACCATTATTTTTCTCAATTAATCTTATACCTCTTCTTCCTCTACTCTCACAAACATAGGTATTTGATTTCCAGCTGGAGGCAGCAGACATGTTGGCTTTAGGAGGATTGCATGATGGACGGCATGTTACTTGGGATCCAACAAACATCGAATAACACTCCTTGTCTGCAACAGTTTGCTAATAATAATCATAATAATAATAATTTTGACTGTGATAAGATTTAAATTCACTCTTTGTTTATTATGTGTATGTGATTACCTTTCAAAACAAACAAAAGTGCATATTTTAACTTTTTCTAAATTGAATATTTCATGGTGTAGAAATGTATAATTACCCTTGCTCATATGTTAATGTGCTTCTGTACTTTAAATAAAACACACACATTCAGAGTTAGCGATATCATTTAATCCTTCCCCCTTAGAATCACTGATGCACATAAGTTACATTTTGTTTTTTCAATTTCACAGGTTTTTTTTCGTCTCTTCAAACGTCCAGTTTGACCTCTATCTCATATCAAACAAAAAAAGCAGATTGTATTATACAAAAATGCAAACCAATTTCACACAGTGAATTCTCTTACAAAGTCATAAAATGGCGTAATAATGGCTACATCCACATTGGAAGAAGATAATTCTAGACATTCCTTAATGGAGTATAATATACATATAAAAACTTTTTTTTCTTGCTGAAATCAAACCTGTACCTTAATTTAAGAGATATTTTACAAGGGCGTAATCATATAAAAAAGCCATCTGTGAATGTCCCCAAAAAGTCAGGGAATAAATTGTGAGTCTCAAACAGCAGTAACAGAGTTCAGAGGTGAAGGGAGTGGAGGGGTTAGCGGGTTATGTAAATGGGGGTAGAGGCAGCAGTCCCACTCGGAACCAAAACCACAGGTGATTGAGATGAACGTCTTTGCCATTATCTGTATAGTAAAGTTCTGATAAGCTAAAGGCATTTTAGATGCATTCAGATGGACAGGGACCCTTCAGGAAAACTCAGCTGTGTGATCGTTTTGGTTTACTTGCAGTGAAGAGAGAATGAAAACAATACATTTTCCCCAATTCTGGCAAAACTCAATCCCCTCTCTAATTTGCAGAGTTTCCTGAACTTTGGCCTATTTTTATTTAAAAAGAACAAAACCTTATGCAAAGATAACTGATACTCCTGCAGCTGCTGAAGACACATTAGGTCAGATGATACATTAGAGACTGTAAGACTTGCAGGTCAGTAAATTCACTCACTACTGCAGAAACAAACAAAAAAAAAGAGAAAGAAAAAGCTACAATCCTTGCTAGATCAACAACACTTCTTAAAAAAAAAAAACGTAAAATACACATTTTGCCACAAATCTTGAGATTTGATTTACTGCAACATTGCAGGTTG
This sequence comes from Macropodus opercularis, assembly GCA_030770545.1. NCBI lineage: Eukaryota > Metazoa > Chordata > Actinopteri > Anabantiformes > Osphronemidae > Macropodus > Macropodus opercularis. The sequence goes on from CM061105.1 coordinate 9,032,215, forward strand.
GTATGATGTTTTCAAAGGGGCAAGGGGTGTGCTTGAGTTTCAGTCTGACTCAAAAATCATGCTTATTCAGCTTCAATCAATATTTGAGAAACTCTCAAGCTGCCAAAGCAGAAAACGTAAAGGAGCATTGATAGTGGATTTAAGGCCAACCTTTCCTCAGACACTTCCTGAATATTGTCTTGAGGGGTGGGGTGGGAAGGAACCCAAACTCTTTTCTAATACCTCAACACTACCACCCATTACAGCACACTTTGAGAAGATTAAAAAAAAAAAAAACTTAATCAGGGTACGTTTTCTACAATACAATCTAGCACACACAAAACATCTCAAAAAATTTTCCAAAGTTACAGAATTTTGTCTTCTTCGGAAGCATAGTCTATAAAGAACATCTTTGTTTGAACACAAAAGATTAAGTGAACACACATCAATGCGCACAGAAGTCCTTCGTCTGGGAAAGGATAAAGTCTGTGTTGGCAACCAGTGGACAGGAAACAAATCAAAAACAACAAAAAACATTTTGCTGATTCTAAGTAGAGATCATTTAATATAAATGCTGAGCAAGTAGAATAAGAGGTGGCACGTTAATAGTGCTTTAGTATATTAATGTATGTATACATACTCATATGTATAAGTGAGCTGTGTACCTAAACAATAATGTAGCGAGGAGCAGCCAGAGGTTGCAGTGTGGGTGGAAACAATACCACAAAAGAAAGACCCAATACATCCCCTATCATGGTGCCGATCAACTGGAAGAGATGCTCATCACATAGCGCCGATGAGGATGTCGGACACAAATGTTTGTGTTCATTTAATCCACTCATTAGCTAATCAGGGATTTGTCAAACTGTCAGTTGTTCGGTACCCCCTCGTCTGACTAAAATGGAGGTTTTAACTTTAACTATAAACGACCCAGAGCTTCTCCTCTACTTTTCAACCGTTCAAGCACAAGGACTCACTCATTCTCAGCAGAACTGTAAAATTATAGTCAATCATGCCAATTGTTTATAGAAGGCAAAGAGCTCGGTGTTGAGCATCAGCAGTAAACAATTTACATGATGGAGAAAAGGTTTTAATGGTGGTGGTGATGACAGTGGCCCTACTCACTAAAAGAGATGGTTTCATATATTTAACTGACCGCTGTTCAAGGTTTCGTTTCTTTACCCAAGTTACCAACATCGTCCTTCACTGTAAACATGATTTCAAATGTACTGTGCAGCCAAAAACGCTACAACAGTTCCCTTTCAAAGAGTGCATGTGCTGAGTTTTACACAGGGAACACTATATGCATCCAAGCCTTTGACTAGGGTCAGCCCCCAAAATCGTAACAGTGTAAAGCATTGTAAAGCAATAAACAACAAAAGACACAAGGGAAGGCAACTTCATAGAAGTTAGGAGAACAAATGACAAGATAATCCCAATGGGGAGGCCTTCTGTGTGGCCAGATAAGAAGCTCTGAGGAGGGAAATGCTAATTTCTTTACCTTGATGTTACAAAGTGTATAGAGATTCACCTGTCCTGAAGCGTAAAGATGCTTTCTCACAGCCTAATCATTAGCATTCACCATATCCACCCAAAAAACCCATTATTTTTGAATGAGCTGTGAACATTTTCACCACTTGATGAGTTGGGACTGAATGCAAGTCTTTGGAGCACAGGCAAAAGGCATTGCAACCAACATGCATCAGGTAGAGAAGCGCGTCGTAGATTCCCTTATAGAAAACACACAGAAAGCTCATTATCAAAAAGGCAATCTTTAAAACAGAATGCTTTCATTAAATACAGAATACACTGCTTTCAAGTATGAAACAGATATAAGATGTGTTCATAAAATGCACTAATTTAAAAAAAAAAAAACAACTTTGTGGCAGTTGAGGAAGTGCTTGTGATGTCTGAAACACCCTGCATCTCCGCTTTGGCCAAATACTGGTGAAGATTGTGCTTTTCCCTCCTCAAACCATCTAGACCTGGGCAGCCACTTTTCGTTAACGATTCTGGGGGTGAGGACCAAGTGTCACCTTTCTGTTGTTTCCCACAACGCTTTCACGGACTGTAACACGAGAACTTACATCGGATTCATGAGCGACACTACTGGCAGATCTTTCCCTTTGCATCTAACCGTTCATTTACATGAGAGCCGGCGAAACTAAACCAAAAACCTTACTTGGAGAAGGCCAAATACTATAGTTGTGTTCTTACTGAAAATACCACAGGCCGGTCCTATTCACATGAAGTGAAATTTCCACTGTCAAAACCACCACAATTTCTCTTCCAGATATTTCTATTGTGAGCCTTGTTAATCTATAAATCCCAGTACAAAAAAAGAAACACACGAGAAATGTTATTATATGCCCTGGTTTCCAGGCAAGGAAAGTCATTAAAAAAAGCTCATTCACAGAACAAAAAGAAAGAAAATTCATATCACGGCAGATACTGCTCTTCTAAATAGAATGGGTTTATGTGTGCCTGTGCATGCTATTCAATTGAGCATCTTGAGTGTGTTTGTGTGTGAGTGTAAGGGTGTACTGTCTAGGAGCAGGAATGGACACCATTCTTCTGCACCTCTGAACCAGTGGCACCTGGATCAGAACACAGGCTCAAAGCAGATGTCTTATTGGTCAGTGTCAACACAGATCCACCCACTGAGCTTTCTTGCAGACTGTTGGAGCCGTTTGACACCTCGCTATAAGAGGAGAGGGGACCCCAGTGAGAATTGAGAAGCGGTAATACTAATAATGCAACGTGTGCACGTGCAGTAAATATATAGATGTTCAAATACGTGTACACTCACCCAAGAGCCAGGGAGATATCTTCAAGCTGCGTCTTGTGCTCCGGTTGTCCATTCTCTGCAGGTTTAATGTTGTACTGCTGAACATCATGCACTACTTGGTTTTCCTGCTTTGAAAATGAAATTAAATGCCATTTCAAAATGTGATACAAAACTAAATAAGAAGTGTGTGGGTTTAATACAAGTTCCACATGGAAAGGGTGAAGCAGTTATTATAGAACACAGAGCTTTTGAGGTGAGCCATAACATTTTAATAAGTATACTCCTATTATTCCAGTCTTTACATGACCTTCACATTTCTATTGAATTCCCTTGTGAACACAGTAACAACATTATGCCCCCTTACCATAGCCATCTCACGGGTTCTCTTGCCGATCTCTCTCTCCACCTGGTGGAGCTCCAGGCTTAGCTGTTCACTGGAAACTGTTGCTGCATTTGATCCCCCTGCTGGCCACTTGGGTTGCTGCTGGGCTGCTGCTGATGCTGCTGCTTGGCCTTGGCCGGGCTGCACAGGCTGGCCTGCCAAGGCACTAGCCTCTCTCTGCAGTAGCAGAGAGTTACTTCCAGCCTGTAATAATAACGGTAGTAGTGAAGAAAATGAGTGTGCACTTACAGTCCGCAGTCTAATATTAAAAAAAATATTTGTGGGTCCTTGAGTTAATAGGTGCATACACACCTCTATACTGTGCATCTGCGTCTGCTGTGTGATTTGCTGGTTGACCTTCTGCAACTCCATCTTCAACTGTTCTCGGTCTGTGGTTGCCATTGGTAGGCTGTAAAGGTAAAAGAAAACACTAATTTGCAAAACTGCTTTACACTCTCAGAACAGAAACCTCCGCTTTCATATGTTCCTGGTAATTTAGGAAATAACGAAAGGAAAAGGAAAAAAAAACCCTTACCGCTCAAAGTGTCCCTGAGAGGAGGTGGCAGTCTGGTGGGAGGGGTATGAAGCTCCACCCCATCCTCCATGGCTTCCATAATATTCTGCTGTAGATATAGGGACAAAACAGCTGTTACCGATGTTTCAGTGAAAACAAAAAAACAACAACCACAAAACAGAAAGAATTAATGATGTCAATTATGTGAAATAACTTGTGTCCATATGTTTACCTGGCATGGCCATATGTTTAGAGTTTGGATTCTGGGAGGTGGAGGCCATAGCCTGCACAGGGCCCGTGTTCTGGTAGCCCGTCTTTGAAGTGCGGGAGATGGCACCAAAGCGGGACACATAGGGCTGGGGGCCAAATGGGATAATAGGATCATCATCTTTGACTTCTGTACCTCTCCGAGGAGCATCCAGTGATGATTCCCTCAGACCTTTAGTCTCCACATTCTGGGAAAAGATAAGCAAATTAAACAAAAACAAATAAGCTTATTGGTAAAATAACGGACAACAAAATAGCAAATTAACTTGAACCATCACACTCAGAATGATGATGCATCAAACTATTTATTCACCCATAATAAATAAACAGGAGTTAGTCATTTGAACATACCATCATCTCCATGGTACCAGGAACCATAACATCTTTGGGTTTGGGATCCTTTGTATTGCCAATATATGACCCAATAGTTTCACAAGACCACGGAGAGTATTGCCCAGCATAATCAGCTTCTCTGCATTTGGTTTTGGAGCTTTCGTCACCATACTGCAGCCACAGACCACAAAACAAGAAACTACTGTTAGCAACAGTGCTACTCTTTTCACAATAATCCAATACGCATTTTATATTATTTTACTCCTCTATCACCATACTAAGGTGTGTCAAATCTAGACATGCCCATTAACAGCTCTCACAGACAAAAAATGAATTAGTACTAACCTCAGGAGGGTAGTCGCTTGGGAAAGGATGAGAAAGAGTGGGAGAGGCAGCAAAAGGTGGCGGAGAGATGACCTTCCTTTCCTCCAGCTGGGATAAAAGCTCCTGGCGTCGTCGATGCAGATAGTCTAGGCTGTGCTGTGAACCACTGTATGGTGGCCCCTAGGACAATCACAAAAACATATTGTTTTTTCATTATTGGTCATTTATAACTAGCATTACCACACAACTACATGAAAAGAATAAAGACCTGCACCTACTCACCCTTGGATAACTCCTCATGGGTGGAGCCTGGGCACTTGGTGGATAGTAGCCATCTGGCGCATATCTATCCCGTGCAGGGGGCTCCTGGTGGTAAAGAGAGTTAGCCTGTCCTACTGTTTGTGGGACAACATCCAAAGGCGCGGGACTCATTCTAACCAGCCCATCCCTCTGGGTCGGGTAAGGCTGTGGGGGAGGTGGTGGAACAGAGTAGGACCCAGGGCGACCCCGGTCATAATGAGGAGGGTGAGGGTAGGAGAAGGTTGAATGAGGAGGCTGGTAGGGACGTTCTGGAGGGCCGTAGCCAGGATAGGGGTCCTGATAAGGGGGTCCTGGCTCACTGGAGACTGGAGGGTTACGGATGTAATCCCGAGGGACATACGGAGGTTGGTAGGCATATCCTGAGAAATAAAAAGCAAACCATTATTCACATCTGTCATGTTGATTGTTTCTAGATAGAAATGAAGTGCATTGCACATTACTAGCTTTTAATATTTGCTGACAAGTACCTGTGGGGTATTGAGAGGGCTCATACTGAGAGGCAGAAGGTGGTGGGCGAGTGTCATAGCACATCTCAGGGTACACTGGGGAACCTCTGGACACCACCTGCATGTGTTTTACCCCAGAGAGGTGGTCTGTTGGCATCCTTGGGTGGGCAATGGCGTGATGTGGCAGAGTCATGCCAGGTTTGGGCAAAGGGTCCAGCCTACAGAAATAAATTAAATCAACGCGTTGACATGCACTAGGGTAACCTGGTTACTGTAAATCAACATATTCATGCAGTCTGTTGCTAGACATCTACAGGATACAGTTTCAGTTATATTTAGACATTAGACGCTTCAAAACTACAAGGCAAGGCCTTTTCATTATCTTAATTCTATCAAGCCACTCTCTGATACGAGTCCAGTCTTTCATCAAGATCAAACGCCGATCAGAAACCTAGTTACTCAAATACATGTGAAATCTGTGCTCCCAGGAGAAACCAGGTCTCCCTAATCCCCTACCGTGATTACAGAAAACTGGTTTCTAATTTATATAACTGCTAGGAAGTCAACTTACTGAGGAAAGCTAAATGTACTTGTGTTACTTATGTTCATATAACTGTACTGATAAAGTGTTTGACTTGGCTAAATTACACTTTAAAGACAGACACACGGTATTATTATTCTACAACAAAATTTACTAATTTAATGACACTCACACATCAGGAGGTGATCCTGGGGCACTGGAACTCCCTCCCTCCATCTTGCCAGATTTGTGCGGCAGTTGAGCAAATGAGACTACATCTGTGCCACGAGGAATAAGCTGGGGTAAAGAAGGAGCAACACTGCCGTTGGGGAGAGGGGAAGTCTTCCGGGTCACTGTTACATCAAGGCCCTCGTCAGGCATGAGCCCTCCCGCACCAGTGGGGCGAGGCCCTAGACGTTTATTCATTTTACGATACCTGGCAAAATACAGCATTTATTTACAATGGTACCAAATGTTACTGAAATTTAAAACTTCATACAACGCATCATGTGAATATTTGACAGACTTACTTCTCCAGTTCTTCCTGAGAGTGAGCAAAGGTACAGCTGGCTCCACGAGGACAGCCTCCTTTCTGCTTCATGTCACGACACATGTATGTCTTGTACTTGCTGTGCTGAGGCGGCTAAAGAGTGATATATGTTTTATGGTAATGGTTTATGTAATTTAAAAAAAGCATGCAATGCTTTGAAAAAGCATTTAAAAACTTCAAAATTAACAAATGTAAAGAAAACCCAACAACCAGTGTCTTGGCATATTTCTAAGTCTTTAGAACTACTGGACACGTCACCATTAACATTCTTTCCCCATTTATTTTGAGGTCTGAACCAACCTGTTGCGGATCGGCTCCTTTCTTGCTGTGGTTCTGAATGAAGTCCACCAAGCCATGCACCACTGTCTTCACTGCTACCAACCCCTTTTCAAGTTGCTCCCAAGTAGGAGGTGGAGCATCTGGAAAAACAAATGGGTATATGAAGAAGAACATCCTAATAAATAAACCTAAGTACACAGAGTGGCAACCACTGATCTGTAGTTTGGCTATTACACATAAAACAAAATGTGGTGTTTGAATTCAAACATGCAATATTTGAAAGTGCAAAATAATATTTTATGTACAATCTTATCTTGCGACTTTTCAAACACATAACTATGTGTGTATGTGTGTGTGTGTGTGTGTGTATATATATATATATATATATATATATATATATATATATATATATATATATATATAAATAAACCATATAAAAAGGTGTGTGTCGTACAAGATAAGTTTACAGATATGACACTTTAAATTCTAGAATATGATACAATATTATGATCTGTTTAACTTTTAACTTTTTGAACCAAGACTGTTGAAGTAATTTTTTTAATACCTGGGCTGGGATCGATGTTGGCCAAAAGCTCTAGGTGAGGCCGCAGCCTGTTGAGGTTGGCAGGGTCGCCAGTCCTCTGCAGCGCAATTGTCAGCTCCTGGACACTCTGAGCAAAAGATGCCGGTGTCTGCAGCTATGCAAGAAGAGAGGAGACAGTTAATACTTTGATGGATTTATGACAGATGGGAAACTGCATACATGTAACAGAAAACATGAACCAGACAAAAGCAAACAAAACTTGTGTGACACACCTTATCTATAATAGACTGCATGTGGGACTTGTGAGACTGATCTCCATATAACAGAGAAGACCACTGATCAGGTGCGATGCGCAGGCCACCTTCCATGGCGATCTGAACAATCTGAGAGTCATGCTCACGCCGCAGAGCCTCGTAAGTACGAAATTCCTCTTTCAGCTGCATCAGGGACGAATCTTCATCACGTTTGGTCACCTAGAAAGCCACAGAAGGGTTGACTTATGAATTTCCCTACCAAATATAATTTCTATTTAATACAATAAATTCAAACTGATTCATGGTCTTAGTAATATTGAGGTGATGGAGAGAAATGTGTAGCAGAACCGAAACTTGTTCTAAAACTAAATGAATAAATAAAACCTTTCAAAAAGTAAAAAAAAACATCTTAACTTTGATTCTCAACTAGAAACATACCTTAAAGCAGGATGCCCTGTAGAGGAGTTGTACCACGTGTCCTATGCTAGTTTTTGAGGCCTGTGGAAAGCGTGGCTCAAGCCTCTGGACTACAAAAAGAACCAACACCTTCCTGGACAAAGCTGAGCCATCTTCTAGTGCAAGAAGGACCAACTTTAGAGCTTCCTCCTGCATGGCTGTGGGAAGAAAAACAAAAAAATATACAAAAGCCAACATTTACTAAGGATCTACAGGTCGTGTGTGTCTGGGATCTTTGTACTTTACAACTAACCAACCTGGGCCTAGAAACTGGCATCCTCGTGCTCTGACAGCAGCCCACAGATTGGAAGAGAGCTGCTGGGGATTCTGGTGCTGCAAGATCAGTTCAGTGACAGTTCGCTCACCCAGAGAGCGTGCAGCTCTCATTGCTCTAACACGGCCTTCCTCCTCAACCAGCTGGCAGTGGACCAGAGTTACCAGTTTCCTCTGCATGGGTCGACTCAGCATGCTCTGGGCCGTACTGCTCAGACCCACACCTGATAAGATATTAGATAAGACAAATCAAGTGAATTAACATATGATCAGAATACTAATAATAAAAAAATTTATTGAGTTGCTTTGGGCCTAAAAATGTGTGTAGATGAAATCAGAAAATTAAATGTTGTTAGTTATGTGTATTTCAGTTGCTTAAATGAGAAATACTTAAATTCCAAAACCAATGTGTAACAAACTTGAACACAATCTTGAGATTGCACATATATTATTTTAACTGTAGAACAAGCCATAATGAAAATAAGCATATATTTGCATGTGGCTGAGTACCTCGAGTGTTGCTAAGAGGTTTGAGGTAGAGCGCCAGCTCCTCCACACACTGTCTGGCCTCCTCATAATGTTGCGAATCCTCTGGACTGGTGATCAAGGCAACTGGCTGAGCCTTAGGAACCTACAGGAGAAGACATACAGTAAAAGTATTGCTACAACTCATCGCAACTAACAAACCCTTTCAGTATAATTCTATCTTGCTGTAGGGGGAGCAGAGAACACAATACAGCAACAACTTTCTTGTAAGTGTTTGATGTATAAGCCAAAACAGTGGTACCAAAGTATAACAACGACCAATACCTAACTATGGAGACACTCATTTACATCAGACAATAATAAAACATTATTGACACATTGTTGCTTTCCACTGCAAAGGTACACTGTCAAAGAAAGGTAAAAACTCTCATTAACTGAGCCTCTACCTTTTGGTCAAATACCAACTCAGGGAAATGCAACTTTACTGACTCAGTACACCATAAGAACCTAAGACATTGCTCAATAACTGGAGCGTGACTCATAACAGAATCTCCAGGCTATGAGCACATCATGTAAAAGCCTGTGTGTAATGCTCATATACAACTGACAAATAATCATAATTAAAGATTATTGTCAAGATGGACATGCCTAGAAAGATCCACTCTTAAAAAAACAAAACAAAACACAGCCATGGGTTTTGCCTCTTAAATCACAATTTACCACCAACTGTATCTATGTTGTCAAATGAGGTACAAGTCTTACCTGGCCTCCCACCAGCTGTAACAGGGCTGTGTTGACAGGTAGCTGCTCGATGTCTGTGCTTATGGCTGTCTGGTCAAAGGGACAGGCCTTACGGTGTAACTTGTTCAGGCACATCTTGCAGACAGTATGTCCACAGCCCAAACTTATGGGCCGGCGAACAGTCTCCTCAAATGTCTGTGTGCAGATTGGGCACAGCAGGAACTCTGTCCATTGTGGAGCTTGCACTGGCATGGCTATTTTTGATGGGGTGAGTGTATGTAAAGTAAGCTTTAACACAGGAAAAAATATAATAATAATAATAATAATAATATATGGAAGATTCCACTGGAATCAAGATTTTTTTTCTTCCGAACTCAATCGTTCTTAAATGTCCTCACACATTGTGGATTTTAGATCACATCACGTGATGAATACTGTAAAAGAGAAAGACAAACTTTATTAATATTAATGCACATCCACAATACACATTCACCAATATAAACACTAAATGTTGCTTTGTAATGTTCTTTATCTTACCCTATATACAAATAAAGACAGCAGTATGCCTGTAATTGCATCTAAAGTTAAATAATACAATATAATACAATAATTCAATGTCAGGGTGGAGGCAAAACAGGTTTCTCTCAGAATTCCTGATACTTCACTGACTTAGACATAAAATATAGGTTGTGGGTTAAGTAGTGTGCCTTAGACTACTCTCCAATAACGTTAGTCCAGCCAGTCTAGTAATTTAAAAACTAACTGTGGTTGACACACCACATATCGGTACATTGTGGATAAAACAAGCCACGGACGAGGACCAAAACAACTCCTTTGTGGCCTACTTACAAGAGCTGGCAACCAGTATGACTATGGACAAAGGGTCCTGGAGAGGCTAACAACCAAGTCTCTCTGCGCTATCTACTGAACTTGTTATGGAGCTACAGTTTGCTAACTGCACTAAATAGCATTTTATGTCATTTGGCTACAACGATAAATACATTCAAGTTACTGGTTTTAATTAGTGTGTCTTTATTCTTCTTGATATGCGATTTAATACTCAGTAATGACTGCTCTCGTATGAGGCGATCCCGTAGCTAACCGTAGCTTGCTTTTAGCAAGCTAAGGGTGGCTAGTTTGCTAGACTGGCTAGTCCACAAACGTCGTTAGACAAAAAAACAGCAGTTACTTACTAGTGTAAATCGTAGTATTGTTTGGTCATGATACGACGATTACTCTGAATGCTACTGTGAACATGCATCAATTGTACTGCCAAAAACATTAGCTACCATCTCGTGTGTGGCTCAAGGAAACGATAGCTTAAGACGAACAGCGACACTGGAAAGTGAAGCCATTTGACTTGCAACAGCGAGATTATGTAACGATCGCATCGGAAACTATCAAGCAACCCAAGTGCCTCTAAAATATGTATTTTTCTTATACACACAAACTAAAATTAGCGCTATCCCAACCAAATATTCAACATCATAGTGTGGTGTTCAGGTCGCACTTGGAGAACCAGCTAACAAATACTCCTCTCGTCGGACTGAGCACAGAAGGCTAACAGGCTAACGACAACCTAACTCCTCCCCGTAGTAGCAGTTAGCTTGTTAGCTAGCTGCTGTCGTGTTAGCCACAACTAACCGGGGCTATGCGTCATTAATGTCACCAAAACAAAATATGCAACTTCTAGTATTCATCTCCGTCGGGACACCCTGGCCATTAATGGCGGAACTACTCACTCATTCCAAAAGACTTGGAAGATTCTCATTCTTTTTGAGGAAATTGTTGCGATATTTCCTTGCCATGTCGACGGTGCAGCTTAGCTGCTGCCGAGGTTTGGGGAGGGTGTCAACAGACTCACTAGCCGGTTACAGCTAGCTGGGTAAGATGTGTGTGCGAGCGTATGCGCGTGTGCGCGCGCGAGCGCCATATCCCAATGGCGCCCTCTGCTGACGCTGCACAACCACAGCACACAACCGAGCAGCATCTGCCAGTCTGCTCACATCTGCGGACTGCCACACACAACATTGTCCCAATTAGGATTACGGCACGAGCCTTCGCGTGCACGCGCGTGCATGCAAACAGACACAGAGAGTGGTCGACTTGATGGTTTGAGCCAGGGTAAAGAAAAGGTGCCGCGTTTTATACTGCAACGTTCCGCCTGTCTCCACAGCCCGCGGCAGCCGGAAGTCTATTCTCACCCCAATAAACAGACATGAATGACATTCAGGCTCAGGAAGCTGTTCTAGGTGCATGTTATTTGCCGTTTTCATTGGCCTATTACAGTGTGAGGGAGTCGATGTGTGCGCTTACGCAACAGCGAGCCTCGCTCGGAAGCAAGGGCGAAATTAAAGCAAGCATTTTTGTATTCCATTTTTGTCTAATCCCACTGATTTCTGAAGGGATTAGCGGACCAATCATGACTGAGCGACCGCTGGACACAGCCTGGACCGGGAGCTGTGCAGGCAGCGAGTGGAAGCAAGGCTCTAGGACCTGGAGACGCACTGAGATATCTTATTTTTTTATTCTTGTTGGGAAAGTTGCTCCGCGTTTCCGCTTGTGTTGTTGAGGCGAAGGGATCCCAGGATGTGCGCTGCAATGTCTGCACGGCTGCTGCAGGTTGTTGGGTGGATGGTAACTTGAATTCTTTTTTGCCGTTGCACGACAATTTATGTTTACTTTCTTGTACTGATCAGCGCTCGAATTGTGTTTTAAAGGACTTCACTAAACATCCAGGTGCAGTATTCAATTAAATGTGTCATAATAACACTGTGCCTTTATTCATAATATTAATTATGCTTGTTAATAGTTTTTAAAAAGGTGTTGTGTACAGCTATCTATTATCCCGTAAGACAAAATGTATCTGTGTAGTACTACTCAACTATTAAGGATTTTAAATGCATGAGCTTGAATCATTCATATTTCTTCCCTGAATTTTTTATGAATTGGTGACCGATTTACCACAGCAGTGTGGTTTCACTGCATATCGTTTCTTTTATTATGTATGTGGTAATATTCTTCAAGCAGAGGCTCACTTGCATGCATCGGTTGCTTATTCTAATTCTGAGGGATTATCCACTGCAAAGTAATCATTGGATAAGGCAACGTGACTGAATTCACATTACATATCTTCTCCTCAGACGGAAGAGGTTGAATGAAGGTAACAGAAAAGGAAGAACAGATGTAGAGACAATTTGTAAGAAGATGTTTTTTCATCCATAGATTATTTCTTCGCCTTTCTCCGCATGGTCAATCAATGGAGGAAGAGAAGGTGGATGATCATATTCAAGCAAAATCCAGCTCACCTTTACCCACTGGACTTCCCATTAACTGGGGGCTCATCAATGGCCCCGTCCCCCAGCCAGTATTTCCAGCTACCTCCTTGAACACGCGGCTTCCTTCCCCTCAGAGATCAGCAGTGCATGCACTACAGACCAAGGTGAAGTCACTTACGCAGAGAAGGACAAGAGGCCGAGACAGAGAGAAGGAAAGAGAAAAGTTAGACACGGAGAGTCCAGCAGGGAAGATTTCATCTGAGGTCCTACTGAGGCAGAGACCCAGAGGGAAAGGCCACGCACCCCTGCCTGCTCTGTCTTGGCGATCCAGTGCTGCAAAGACCCTGAGCAGCAGTGATGAAGATGAGGAGGTAGAGGTACGAGTCAGGTTGGAAATTCACAGCCCACCAGCTGAAGCACAGGAGGAACAGGTGTTTGAAGAGGGAAAGAAACCTGATAAAGAACGATCAGAAACAAATGAGAGGCAGGTGGGTTTTCAGTCCTGTGGGCTCAAGGAGGGCACCAGTTTGGAGAGTCTTCTGTCAGACAACTCAAGCAGTAGCAAGGATGATCAATCTCCTCTTACTCCACCACCACCACCACCTGTTCTTTCCTCCTGTTCAGCCAACACCTCTATCACTACAGGTTCTTCCACCTCCACGTCTTCCACATCAACCAGACACTGGGCACCACCCAAAGGCTTCTGGAGAGTAGCGCGCCCAGAAACATTGCTTCTAAAGGGCGTTGGGCCCAACAGCGTCTCTTTACTTTTGAAGGACTATACTCAGACAGAAACCCTGCCTGAACCTCAGGTGAAGCCTAAACCAACCGAAACAAAGGCAAAGAGCGATATGGGAGGTGGGGTGGGTGAATTCAAGCACTCAGACAGCGTGGACTGCTACTTGGACCGGTGTGAGCGGAAGGAGACAGTTGCCGGTGACCCTGCCAAAGGCCTGTGCGGCTCAGACAGTTGTGAGAGCATGTCTTCAGCTGCCCTCCCAGCTGACGAGACGATGAGGGTGAAGCAGAGAGCTTACGCAAAGTTAAGGGAGAGACAACAGAACTGCAGGGAGGCCAGAGAGCAGAGTGGAAGAGAAAGCGCCAAATCCTACGAGGACACGACGTGCAAGCAGGACAGTCAAGGTAGGTCTCTTACGCCAAATGTGCCTCACGTATGTTGCAACGTCTCCTCTAAACACTGCAAGTTTAAAAAATTGCTATGAGTCTGTTCCAGTTGCTGTGGCCATTCACAGTGGAGCCTGACTGATTGCCAGCACTGACAGATGTGCAGATGTGCAGATGTGCAGATGTGCGTGAGGGTGTTGCTATTATTAGCAGTCAGGGCGGTGGGGGAGGTGCCCCCCTGCCTTTTGTATGTCTGTTAATGGATGTCTTTGTGTGCATCCAGGTGACAGATGATATATTTTCCCATGCTGTGCATCTGTAATGTTGTAAATGTCTGCTCTGTGCATGTGAGTGTGTCAGTACCAGATGGAGGGTCAGCGCAAAACATACGAGTTAATCCGTGATGATCAGGTGATTTTGCCTCCTGCCCCGGGGGAATCTGCTGTTATCTGACTCTCTCTGTTTACATAACCTGTTTTTGATGTTAGGGATCTCTGCGGGATAATCAAAAGAGTTTTAATGTATCTAAGGCTATGAAGACTTTTGAATATCCATATGATTATTTCCAATTATTTTAATACTCACATGGTTTTGCAGTAGGCAAACATTAAAACAATGGGTTCAGAACTGAAATGAATTGAAGCAAAATAACTAAATTAACTTTTTCTGCTGTAGAGAAAAAGCAAAGGCCGGAGGAAGTTACGTAAAACACCTGAGTGCATTTTAAAGCTATTACAAACCACAAAATGAACAGCACTGATGTCCCAACCTCACTGTCTAATGTAGTAATTAGCACATCTGCTGAGATTTGTACTTTTCTATTCTGTTTTCTGCCAGTTGCTGGTGTCCAGGGTGTTTTTGACAGCTCAGACTCAGCCGTATTTACTCAGGACCTGGAACCTTATTTAAGGTGAGCGATACTACTGTATGTGTGACAGTAGGAATCGATGCACTTTATACATTCTGACGAGATAACTTCCACTTCAACAGCTCTGCATCACCGGCTTTGTTTAATTTTGTTAGCAAGGTTTTAGTCATGTCTGCTATAGCTGCGTTGTGACACGTTTTTGTTCATAGAAAGTAGCACAGGAAAGCAGGGGAAGCAATTGTCTGATGTCTAATATTACAGAATACATTATGACCATCATCGTCATAAACCACAGATTGTGACAGCTGCATATAAGAAACCACAACAGGCTGCTAATTATACTATATTTGTCAGTGTCAGGATAAAACACTGACACAACTGCAATCTATTCAAACACAATATGTTCTCGTCTTGACAAACAGGAGAGAATGAATCACGCTCAGTCCATTACAAGGATAATCCACATGGCTGGTGTATCATGCTATCTTTATCTCTGGGCCAGGGGATAAAGGCAAATACAGACGATGAAGCACAATACAGAGCAGCTTAGCTGCTGGGCATAAGGATAGATGGATGACGTTTCTCTATGCTGCTCACCGCCATCGCCACGCCCCAGTCTATCTATCTGACATTACATAAGACAGCTTAGGAAGATGCAGCTTGATTCACTTTATGTTAGGTCAATCTGTCGGAAATATCAGGCGTTTTGCACATTTGAGGAACCAGGAAAACAGCACATTTGATTCAGACAGATGGCAATGTAGCGAAGTCCTGCCGCTCTGCATCTAAATGATTCATAAAGCGTCTTTTTTTATTGCCAGCACACTCATTGTACTCAGCGATGAGCTTCCTCTGAGCCCAAGACATGAGCAAGCAAAGCGCCTCCTGGAGCGAGCACGACTCAAAGCCCGCTCAAGTCACATTAGAGGCGAGCGCCCATGCAGACGCTCCCATTCTGACCAGAGGGCCACAGTGTAAGTCGGCCGAATCTACAGTCCCCACGCTTCACATCTTTTGACAAGTTAGAAAGGTTTTAAGTCTCACCTTGTTTTTTCTGCTTCTCTGCATTTTAACTTGGCTGTGCAATAACAAATACAAATGTACTCTTTATTACCCTTAATATATACCCACCTCAACATTAAACCTGTCCTGGGCATTCATGATTTATAGGATGTGTAATTTACCATACTGCTTATTTTTTACCCTAATGTTATAAATTGACTTTCATTAACTACTGTCTTATAGGGTAAAAATCTCAAAAGTCTTTTTAATGATATGCACACTCTCCTTTATTTGCAGGAAGAAACAGCAAACTGACCCTTGCAGTCCGACACCAGTGCAGAAAGCGGTTCAAACCAAAGAAGATCCTCCAGCGCCGTCTGTATCAGGCCCGCTCCTCGTCCCCAGTCAAAGAGACACTTCCCCTGGAGACCAAGGAGGTCGCTCCAGACGGTACGGTTGTTCACCCACGCGGGTTCGCTTTGAGGATGAGTCGGAGAAAGAAGCAGAGTCTCGGTACTTGGACAGAGTCAGACAGCGCGGCCGACCTGGGGTCCCTAAATCCAAGAGCAAAGAAAATAATACGGATTCCAGCAGCAGTGGTTCAGAAAGAAGCAGAAGCCATAGAACTGTCTCCATGACTCACTCTCAAAAGCAAGACGATATGGGTGTCAGTGGTGAACCCAAAATTGTGATTAAAGAAATAATAGTGCTAGTGAAGAAGTGTGAAGCATGTGGCTCTGTAGTTAGAGAACCTCAGCCAGAACTTGTGCCATCAGATGCACAAAAGAATGAACCACAGCAGCCGGGTAATCCTGAGGACCGGGGAAAACCGGTTCCTCGTTGGGTACCTCCAAACAAGCCAGAGGCGAGTACTCGTCCTAAAGCTCCTCTAACTGTCACCTTTGCTGGAGCTTATGTGCTCGGGGAAAATAAAGAGAGCAACACAGGGTGGAAGGCATCAGGGTTTGGCAAACTTAGGAGAAGGAGCAGGAAAGGGGAGAGCCGTCTGGAGTCTGGCCATGGCCCTTATGGACCGTCATGGGCTCAGCGGCGAAACTCTAACCCCAGGAACAGGGTTAACGTGACCAGAGCTGTATCATTTGCCCCTGGTAGCCCGATTGCTCTTGAGCCACGTCTGCTGGAGGCATCTGGTGGACTAAGGGAATCACCAAACCCCACACTGCCGATAAAGTCAGCCCTGAAGTCAAGCTCACGGAATCGCTCCACTGTAGGTCAGTCCACGGCTCAGGGTGTGGAGGGCGGGTTAACCCTCTCGGAGTCCGCAGAGACAAGAAGGGAGACCCCTGTAAC
Source organism: Macropodus opercularis (assembly GCA_030770545.1). Classification (NCBI taxonomy): domain Eukaryota; kingdom Metazoa; phylum Chordata; class Actinopteri; order Anabantiformes; family Osphronemidae; genus Macropodus; species Macropodus opercularis. The sequence goes on from CM061105.1 coordinate 9,049,256, forward strand.
CCAAGGGACACCTGCAGCAAATAGCCCAGTGCCCTGTATCAGACCCTCCACCCTGAGGTACTCCCCAGCCCGGATCACCACAGACCTGCCAGCACTGGAGCTGTGGGATGCAACTCCAGATGCAACAGGTGAGCAGTTACTGGGAATGAGCATGAAGTTCTTTTTAATACTTGTAGAAATAAATAGTGTGAGATTTCATGCATGGCAGCAACAGCACCTCTTCACAATGAGATAAGGTGTGAAGCACATTTCTGTGTGTTATATAAACAGGTAAATGTGTCAAATGTTGCTTTCATAGCCTTTCCTTCAGTATAAACTTAGTGAGTATTTTCTACCACTAGGTCTGAGTGGAGAGCCTGGTTCCGGTCCAGAGTGCCGTCCTGCTCTGCGGGGCCTGGCCGTGTCTCGGGCCGAGGATCTCAGAGCGGAGCTGTTGAGATCTGAACACTTGAAAGCGGAGTCCTTGTGGGAGGAGAACTCTGACGGGTCCAGGTAAAGCAAAATAACCCGCCCCTCACCGCTCTGGTAGCAGGAGATTGACCTACAATCCACAGGATGTTATTGTGAAACACGTTCCATCAACATCAGGACAATCCTGCCCTCTTCTGGAAACTAAAAGAAATAGCCAAGTGGTAAAACCATTAGCAAAATCATTATCCCTGTGTTATGATTGGCAGGTTGGCTGTTTGTGTAATGATGTCTATAGATAGAAAGGCAGATATTCATCTCTAATGGATTGTCACTGGTTGCAGACCTTCATAGACAATAAGGATAAGAGCAGACTAAATAAAGGAAAAAATGTCAATATAATAAAGTAATACAATAGAGCTTCTATATACTAGATACTTTTAGTAACTTTTAACCTTTACGTCACAGAAAGCTGGATGGAAGGCCAAAGCTCTTCCTGCGTCGCTTCTTTTCCTCCATCGGCCTGAACAGTGTCGGCAGACTTGTGAAAGGAGCTCGCTCCAGCAGCATGGAGCAGCTGAGCATCCCCGCTCCCCCTCGGGCGAGTTCTGCTTCCCCAAGCCCCACGCGTAGACCACAGCCGGTCATAGGCATACAGAGGACGCCCTCACTGCAGACACTGCACACGGTGAGCAACATCTTTATTTCCCCGCATTTGATTTGCTTTATGACACAACGACAACCATTTATTAAAATATATAATATTTTTTAGAAGGGCAATAAATCCAAACGTTAATAATACCAAAAGCTTTTGTGGTTTATTTTGTCAACATAAAGTTCGTTACAGTGCTGTTTGTTTGCCACTAGGTGCTGCCACTGGCTCAACTGCGCAAAGCCTCCTCAGTGCAGAGTTTAGAGAGAAGGACAGAGCGCTCAACAATTTTAGGAGAGCTGCCGATACCTTACGGCCTGGCAGCCAGGTAGGCGTCACGGAAATATAATATAATTGCACTTCACGTTACTGAAGTGTTTAGTGGGGTTGAAACTGTGTTTTTACAGGCCTGACAGTCTCCAGCTGGAGCTTCATAGGGCCCTCAGTGTTGAAGATGTACTCGCTTCCAGAGGGCCGCGTCCTGTGGGCCGCGTCACACAGGCTTTTTCTGACGGGACCCTCCTCCTGGAGTTAATCAAACCTCCAAATGGTCCTTTTGGTTTTGTCATCTCAAGGGGCAAAGGTCGACCAGACACAGGTGACATTTTAACACACATTCTCCTTGTAACGCCTTAATTATAGACTTAGACTATTCAGGTATTTACTTTTGTAATTAGCTAATTTCCCATGTGCCCTGTGTCCATCTTCCAGGTGTATATGTAGAGAAAGTGGGCGATGGGAGTGGTGAAGGCCCGTACGTAGGTCTCCTCGGCATCGGCGATGAAATTCTACAGGTGAATGGCGAGGCGGTGGCTGGGCTGAGCCTGGACCAGGTGACACGGCTCATGACCAGAGAAAACACCACTTCTCTTCGTATCATTCCAGCCAGACGGAACCAGCGCTGACGTGGATCATATCCAGCACCGTCTGTGAACTGTAAACTATATGTGAGACAAATCATGTATATTTGATAGCGGGATAGCTACATAACAGAAAGAGGTTAGAGGCTTCCTTCCCTAAACCTGATACTTCAGGGGACAATGACAAATCAATTACAAATTCCACACGAAAACCAAAACAAATCCAGTTGGAGGGGGAAGCATAGGAACTGGACTGCAGAACATATGTTGTTGTTTCAATCCAAATACTGATTCAAACCCAGCATGATGTGTTTATACATCAGTTTGATGTTTGTCAGGGAAATACGTACTTATTGTTTTCTTAACAGAACACATGTTGTTATTCTAAAAGCTTTGTGAGAAGAACAATATTTTATCATGTTAATTATTTTCTATGTGTCTCTTCCCACCCTGACTATGTAAAGATGTGCCACAAATTCTGTGGTGAAACTGTTCACAAGCATTAAAAGCATTTACACAACACCTGGAACACAAAATGACATTTAATATGCATTTGTGTTTAATGTTTAAAAACACTACATTTCTAGGGGCTGTGCATGATTTTCACCACACCTGTATTTCTACCTATTATTTCATGACACTGATACTAGTTTGCTTCAGAATAAAATATATTTTGTCAAACATTTGTAATATCGAATTAATGCATCAATTCTGTATCCATAATTAATTTGGACATATCATTATACAGTAAATGATCATCACAAGTTGCGGTTTCATTCAAATGTGCCTATACAAAAAAAAAAAATAAGGAATCGAGGATTTATGCTTTGCTGTTGACATGTACAGGATGTTGGAGACAGGGCGTGACTTGCTCCCTCATCAGGCCTGTTAAAGGTCGTGACTGGTTGTTGGGACAGACGTTTTTTAGCAAAATGTCTGTCTGTCTGTCTGTCTGTCTGTCTGTCTATCTATCTATCTATCTATCTATCTATCTATCTATCTATCTACCTATCTATCTATCTATCTATCTATCTATCTATCTATCTATCTATCTATCTATCTATCTATCTATCTATCTATCTATCTATCTATCTATCTATCGAGACCGTTCAACAGAATTGAGGTCGTTTTATTGTTGAAATCATTTGTTTAATTGTTTTAAAGCCCGGCTGTAGTTGGCTGAAACAAAAAAAGTGTGTGGGAAATCCGTTATTACGATGTCGCTACTACAATATAAGACGTCCTGGACATGCTCTGATAGTGTGTCACCGTTAATGCTGCTGCTCTTTTATCTGATGGACCAGAAGCCGATGGGCTTTTATCTCCTCCAGCCATGACTCCCCACGGACCCCAGGGAACCGCCGTCCTCGGACCCATATAAACACTGACACGCAAAAAAGGACATTTATTTATTTACAGATAAAGAATTCTGTCCTATTCAATTAAGGTGTCCTTATCATAATTAGACTGCCGTCGTTTTAACAGTCTATTGTATCAATAGCATATCCAGCCTCAAGGCGCAGAAATTGATATGGATTAATGGATACACTGTCGTTTTTTGGATAAAATAAAATATGAAAAAGGTAGACGACCCTCTGTTATCATCATTTAGGCCTATCTTATTACAGGATAAATAGGCTTAGTGAAACCTCCTTTGTTAAAAAAAAATATAAATAGGTCAAAAGCTTAACCCGAACTTTTGTTTCTTTCATGAAAAAAAATTAAAACACCTCACAACTATAGCTCATACAGTATCCTACCTCGCGTTGTACAGGCCGTTTCGCTGTGCCTGTTTGCTTTTTTTTAATGCTTTGCCCTCCACAAGCCTATATAGCCCACGACAGCCAAATAATAATGAATCATTTCATAAATAATGGGTTTAGGAGCTTATCGGGAATGAAGAGGCCGCTGCCGTGCGCTTATCTCACTCGGCCACATTGCGGCCTGTGTTCCGCTCCCCATACTGAGAGAGCGCACTGGATGCGGTGAGGAATAACTCAGCTACACACACACACCCGCCCGCGCACGCACACACACACACACACACATACACACGCCGCTCTACAACTGGCAGAAAAAAGAAAAACCCCAGACATGGATGACCCACTCACAAAATGGCTCCACTTACACAGTAACATCAACAACACGGCTGGAACGGTAAGTGCAAAAAGACTCTTTATTTAAACCACCGTACCCGTTGTTTCAAAAGGCTTTAATTGGATTGTTATCGTCTAAATTTCACTGGCGTCAAGTGCGACATATTTAGCCTGTATTTTCTGCTATTGTCCGATCGCATGATTGAGACTGAACGAGGGCTGTCATAACGGATGCGAGGCCTATTGGAGAATTCCCAGGAATAGAAAAGTGCGCTTTTTATCGACGGGTCGTTGTCTGCTCATAATAACAGTCTCGGGGCATTTGTGGAAATAATTAGCGATTAAAACACCTACCACTGCTGCGTAGTGTATCAACGTGACGAGCCTTTGATCCTCGGCTTTTAGAGCAGCACTAGCTGGCCTTCAACGCTACAGAAACATGACACAACCTATTCTGACGTCTGTGGACATGAACAAGATCAGGTCCAAACGCGTTGGGCTTTCACGAGGCTATTTATGGCTTTGTATAAAAAAGGAGCGATTTGTTTTCGACGAAGAGCTGACATGAGCAAGCTCCCGCCGTTGTGCTGGCATCTCCAACGATATGAGACGGCATTTATTGTCTGCAGCCGAATGGGGTTTATTAAATGTCTTAATATACGTTCATAAGAGGCTCGAGCGTCAGATAATAAGCCCAACACAGAAACTTAACGGAGTACACTGTGCTAAAGGCCAAGAAAAGATAAGACAGACGTAGAAAAAAGAGACACGCAGTGAGCACGAGATAAAGCTGAAGCAGTGACACATAAAAATCGCCTCAGTTAAATTCATAATAGTTCTGGTTTGAAGCTAATTCATAATTTAGGAATTAGCTGAGGCTGTAAAAAAATGCCGTCCATCACAACGTGTAATTTGAAGAGAGCGTCAAAACCTCAAAGCTTGACGCGTGTTAATATTTAGTTGAGTCTTTGGATTATTGGGTCTTTATTCGAGCGTTTAAAAAATGTCTTTGTCAAAGATGCAACGAAAAACACTCGTTTGGAAAAAAAATAATCCAACCCAGCAATTTAGAAAGTGTGGCCTATATTATACAACATTCGCCGTGTAAGTGTAAAGTCTGCCATCGTAGATAATGTTTTTTTTTTTCATTACTGTAAAATCAATCGCCTAATAATTATTCGTTAAGTCCCTGTCGCCTTGCGTGAAGAGCAAATTCGCGCTAATGTGGGATCTAATGTTACGAAGTAATGTTCAGTAAATTAACTGAAGGAAATCTATACTAGGACGTTGTGGACTCGAACGAGTGGTGACGGTATAAAAATGATGGAAAAACGGCAGCTGGAGCTTTGTCCTGGAAGTCCTGATGCACATCCCGGCCCTGGAAAGCGGGAGGACTCCTCCAATATCTCCAGACAGAACGGATGCAAGGAGGACGAGGAGCCGAGGAGAGAGGAGGGGGGAGAAGAGAGGGGAGGGCGCTTCAAGGGGGTTGAGGAGACGGATGACGTTCCTCTGCAGAACTCGAGCAACGGGACCAGCATCAGCATCATCATCAACGGCGTTGCCAAGGAAACTGCCTCTCACAACGCCCTTGACCTGAAAAGGGAAGTGCCGGTGATCGAGCTCTCCAGGAGGGACGCTATAAAAGCGGGGGAGCAGAGGACTGAAAGCCATTTGGTGCCGATCACGGAACTTCGCAGACCTCCACCGCTGCCGCTGCCGACGCCGCAACGAGACGACGCTCGAATGGTCCAACTGAGCCCAAACGCGTTTCCTGTCCCGGCCCGGGCGATGCTCTACAACCTGGCACAGCCTCTCGCCACCATCAACAGGTAATGGTGCAGACAGAAAATACATATGCTGCAGTTTCTATAAAAGTTTGATGTCTGTGTCCAGTGATGGCCTTCAAATCCAGCCACTGCTGTGTGAACAGATGTTTTAGTGTAACTGTAAGGATACATAGTTTGACTGAATTGACATTATGTGGACCAGCATCTGACTGTATGTGAGAGTAAATGAGCTACAAATGTGTGTGTGGTTCTGGTGCAGAGGCTGAATGCGACACGTTAAATGACATACAGTATGTTGACATCCATGTTTTCTGATAGCCCTGCGCCTTTTGTCTGCTTTGTTACTGTAGTCTTGGAGGAGAGTCGGAGCAGTACAGCATGTACCCCAGCAACAGGGTAAAGCGCCGCCCGGCGCCTTATGAGGTTGAACTCGACGAGGGTAGGCGCATTTTAGATCTTTATAAGTATGGTAAGACGCACTTCTGCTGTGTCCTCCTTCTGCCAGAACAGCCCCTTTAAACGTGCCCTCCTCATCTCCATTATCGTTCATCCACTGACATGGACTCACATTGTAGATAATCTGAGTTTTGCAGAAGATGCTTTGCAAAAAGAAGAAATCAGCACAAGAGTTGAGCAGTAAATGCTTCATGATTCATGGCATAAATGAACGCGGATAATCTGAATGTCAAACACGTGCACCTGCATGCCGTTAAAGTAAGCCCTTTTTAGGCCAGTTGATGGCTTATTTCATTTGAAACATCCTTTCCATCACTGCCCACTCACTGCCATTTACAAGGGTGGTGGATGGGGGTGGGGGGTGGGGGCTGCCTCTATGCCAAGGTTTTACTGCAGAGAGGGCTGTAGGATTGAGATAGACTGGGTGTGTTCCAAAAGCGACAGTAGCCTGGAAAACACCATTGTTGGGGGCGGGAGGATGTGAGTACCTGCAATGGGACATTTTACCATAAAGGATGTGTAAATCGAATAGGAAACGGAAAACGAAGAACACTGTGTCCCCCAACACCCGTTACTTTAGTTTATTATGCCAAACCAGTCATTCCCTATAGACACGCAACATTTAGTTAAGTTGCTTCGTCGCCATCATCTTCAAATCCATGGTTGTATGGAGGACAATTAGTGATTCAGTTCTTTGGGATTATTAAATTTCTTTTTCATCTGTGCTCCGTCTTACATGTTTTTAATTTTGCATTTGTATTGAGATGCACTTTTTCCAAACGCATTATTGTTCATAGTGCTACTGCTGTGTCTTGTACGATGCCTCATCTCCTCATTCTCTGTGTCTGTCTCTTTCCCATCCTGCTCCTCTGCTAGCCGGCCAGCCAAAGATTGTGCGTCGTATCTTCACTAACAGTCGTGAACGTTGGCGGCAACAGAACGTAAACGGGGCATTTGCAGAGCTTCGCAAACTCATCCCCACCCACCCTCCGGACAAGAAGCTGAGTAAGAACGAGATCCTTCGGCTTGCTATGAAGTATATCAGCTTCCTCTCCAATCTCCTGGAGGACCAGGATGGAGGTAGGAATGTTGGCAGCACAACTGACGGGGACACAGGGCTGCTGGTTGGGGTCGGTCCCCACGAGGGAGGTCCCCAGGGTGGACCACATCAGGACACGGTGGTGGGTTTGGCCCGGGACGATCTTCTAGAGACAATGTCACCCGGCTCCAGCTGTGGAAGCCTGCCGGACGGCGATGCCGAAGGCAGCCCAGAGAGCTACATGGAGGACCATGACTCACCTCCCGCCCCAAGGACTCTAACAGCTTCACGTGGGCCCCCCCTGCATCTAGCTACTCGTGATCTCAGGCGCAATGGACGTACATTAGATGGCTCCAGTCGTCGATGATGCCGAGTGACCACAAACATGATGCCTGAAACAGAAAGAGAACAATGAAAAAGACTTGAAAAAGCTCAGGACACTCTTAACATTAAGGTGTTTAAAGCTCCAAGTAGAAAGAAAGTGGCTTTCAAATGGATCTTGACTTCTGTCCACACAACACCTGAGACAGAGCTAATGATTAAACTTGATTAGTTGAATCCAGTAAAATGAAAACTTGTAAAGTCTGCACGTCTCACGTCTTTGACTGACTTGCGAATTTTAACTTCTTGTCTTTTGAAAGATCAAAGATGTACTAAAATGCACAGAAATGTACTAAAATGCACATAAGAACGACTAAACAAACAAAACAAGTCAAAACCAAACAATAACCGTCAAGACAATTTTTGCATCAAAGTTTTGCTAATAGTACTACTAATAATACTACTGATTATAACAGTGCCACAGGAATAAATCCAATTTGTTTGCATAGTGCTGGTCCAAGCAAATGGTCCAAAGTGTTAATAAACACACATGAACATTTGTGCCCAAATAATTGAATGTGAACAATGACACAAAAGTAAGTTTGCCTCATTCAGGGGCCATGACTGAATGGAGTGGACCCTAGTTGGACCCTTGCAGTTCAGCATCTACTGTAAATAGCATCATATTTCCACTGCACAATGTAATAACAGTGATTGGAGTTGAAGTCATGTGGTTGAAGTTGTACCCTAGTGTGTTTGTGAGTGGGTTTACTATCAGACAAGTCTCACGAGACAAGAAATGAGGACAAATGAAAGACAATGCAAGGAAATTAAAAAATGTAAAGCAAGCAACCGATCCTAGCACAACCAGTGTGGTACCATTTACTTCGGTTACACTTTGGTGATGAAATGATGACACCAAATACAGCAACAGACAGATAAACACAACGTCCCTTCCTGAGAACGAACGCAACTGTATGAAATTGCTGTGGAGGTACAAGGAATGCAGTGTTTCATAAAGTGTACAAAACATGGGTCATATGAAATCACGCAATGACCTGCGCAGTCATTTTAATATGAATGTCTGTTTCAGTGTTTGTTTTTTTTTTAAAACTGTAATGCAGTTGTAGTTTAGTAAGGTACACAAACAAATCCCTTCATTGCTGTCATCACCTATACGCATACAGACTGAGATGGAAGCATACGCATACCACACACACAGTGTTAATATCATAGCAACACCAGCAGTTTTCTGAAAAACAACCTATTAAATATTGATTGCTGTTGTTGGTTATCCTGCTCTTTCGGCCGGACTCAGTAGCCTATATTGGTACCTTTGGTAACTATGGTATTTTATGAATTGCATTAAAGGGACATTGTACGTTTGGTAATGACATATTTGTTGTAAAATAACTGTATCTATAAATATATCCAGTGTCAGATTGATGAATTTTATACAAAACCACTGAATAAAACATGCAGAGGAAAAAGCTTTGGATCTCATTCGAACACGTCGTGGATTTTATTCAATTCAGCTCAGTTCTATCATGGCTAATATTATACTTATGCATGTTATTTATAATTGCAGGATGTAATTGATGGTTGCCTCAAGGCAGAGACTGGCGTAACCACCTTCTCTGTACAGAGTATATGGTTAAAACCACGATGTCCTCATGAAACTCCCCAAATGGGCTCTGGAATCCTGTCTTCCTCCCAACAAGTGACAACTTCCTCTGGAGGTTAACATGGCTCAGTGACCTGCAGGATATCCTGCCATTGTGAAAGTGGTTTTGACAGCCTCTGCTGCAACTGGTTTGCACGCTGGTGTGTAGACATTATGAAACTGTCACACTGGTTTGAGACTGTGCTGTTGAAAATTTCTGTTCGTTAAGAGAGAGTAGATGTGCGTAATTTTACATAAACGCTGCTTCCCTCTGTTCAGTAACTCGACACACCGGGCTTTGCCACAAGCACTACTGCAACTCTTAGACATTTCCAAAAAACTATAATTGCTTCCAGAGAGCATCAGAGACATCCAGGTGTTCGGAGACCTTTCCCTAAACTCTGCTCTGACTGTGTTGGGACTCCTCTGAGGAGCTCTCTGGGTTAATGCCTGCCAAACATTTACCTGCTTCAGTGCTCCTGACTCTCGAAAAGACACAGATTCACAATGAGAGAGGGATACGGGAGCGTATGTGCGGGACTGAAAGGAAGGGGATGAGAGTACTGCCTGTTTGTATGTGTGTGAGTGTATACATTTGTGTATTTGTGAGAGCAGGTTTGTGTATATGTTTGTACTCTGCATGGGTCTGTGTATGTGAGGCTGGTGTGTGTGTGTGTGTGTGTGTGTTTATCAGCTCGGTGCAGATGGGTGGCAGAGTGGCTCTTGCAGCCAAATGATTCAGTATGCTAATGAGTTGTTATCTGTGGTGCTGCAGGAACAATATACTGTCTTTCTCTCAGTGGGAATCCAGCCTGCTGGGAGCAGATTACACTGCACACACCGCCAAGGTAGTTATTTATATTTTCACACAGAGTAGTAGAAAATACATAAATGTACACACACACACACACACACACACACACACACACACTCGTCCACAGATAGGCCTAAAAACAAGCAAGCAAAATACCATTTTTACAAACGCACACACCACCTGTCTCAGCAGCAGCAGCAGCAGCATAAGTAAGGTGTAGATTTGAGTTAAAGGTATGTCCTTCACCAGCAGATGGAGACGTCATTCTGAGCTCTCATCTTTAACAGGTTACTCTTCACTGTTCTTCGTTACATATTACATTTACATTACGCTTCATTTCATTGAGAATGTTGTTTATTCTTTTTCAATCAACTCAAGTTCTCAAGTGAATTCACTGTGAGATGCGTCGCCTCCTTCACTATGTGCATTACACAAATCCAAAATTACTTGTAATTGCAGTATTGTAGTTGTGGTTGGAGTGTATGCGCAGTAAGTTCTGAATTTGGAAGAAAAATGTTTATCTGTTCAATCTTTAATAAAGAAATACAAACTGTTCTTATTGGAAAATTATAATCTGTCAGTATTTATTAGTGTGTATCATAATAATTTATGGTAAAGTAATTGTCTTCTCAAATGCCACAGGCTAATTTACATCATGATATTAAATGGATAATACATTTTAATATTTGATTTCAAATTAATGTGTGTGACAGAGAATAATTTCACAATAAAATATCAAATTCAGTGCATTAACCATTGAGGTTTGGTGCCGTAATGCGACTGTACATAAAAAAAAGGAGGAGTTCACACATTATATAAAACATCTGAATATATATATATATATATATATATATATATATATATGACCTATTTAAATGTCACTTATTTGGTTTACACAGAACAATATAGGCATGAAGATTAAGGAAGACTTGATTTTCAGATCAGCTGAGGAATTTTAGCTTTTCTAAACGCAGACATAACTGTGAATAAAAGACGTGATGGAGATGTGGTTGGTTTTAGTGGATGTTTAGATGTTGGACGTATGAAGCCACATTAATGAATTTAAGCAGCAGCTGAGCAGTGGGGACACGGATTAAAATTACATTATTTATTTCAAATCTACTTTATTTATTTCAAATCTCTGTCTCTCTTGTAACAATTCATCTCTCATAGCTTTTTAGAGAATATGTATTCCTAACTTGGAAATTAAAGATATGTGTTTGTGTTTTTGAATAAGAACATATTCCCGATTGCTAATTACAATAAATAGAACACTACACAATAGAAAAGCTTTTAGAAATATGTCTTGTAAAAATGTTAGCTAGTTATATAAAATTGTTCTGCTCTGGAAATTGTGCTATTTTAATTTTTTATTTTCTAAAAAGTCCTGATTGGGTCTAATTATATGTAGCGTTTCTAAATGTGTCATTACTCGATGGAGATGACTCTGTTTGGTGTTTAGGCAGCTAATCGATTATGTTGTTTTTACTCAACGTAAGTCTGCTGGTTCATCTGTCTCCATCACCACCAATCAGTCACTGGAAAAAAATGATATAGAAATTCACATCCTGTTCAGCCTGGATTATGCCTTTCAGAAATATATCCACCTTGGTGCCTTTTTACAGTTTGTATTATTTCTGCTATTTGGTGTTTGCATGAGATATATCTGTTCAAAACCTGAGCATATTGCGCCCTCTAGCGGAAACCAAATGCAAATATAAACCATTCATCTAAATTTGTATTTGCCTCAGTGACACAGAGCTTATCTATTCTCATTGAAACAGCAAATGGCCTCCAAATTAGCTCTGTGCTTTGTTTCCGAATAAATAAAACGCAAGGGCCCTTCACTGCGAGCGGAATAATTTTAATGCATTCTTAAAAAGAGCTGGCGTCACACAGAGCAGTAGAGTCAGGTTTCATCCCTGTCCAACAACAAGGTAAGCAAAGCGTTTCATTTGATTAGCATGGCAGCAGTAACTGGACATTGATGGGACAGTGTAGCTCAATTACATTAATTTGACAGAGCAGTGCAACAGGTTGAAGTTTAAGCGGAGTCTACTAGACGTTCAGAGCTCATTCAAATTCACTTTCAGCAATCAGAGGTTTTCTGAGGCCATAGGTTTGTTACTTGTGTCTGGGTAAAGCAGGAAACCAGAGAACGTGCTGTCATCTTCACTGCTGGAGAAAATTCCGTTCCAGTCTCTCAGCGTCTCCAGCCACACCTGGTCACCTTCACTCAGCTGCAGCAGTGCCAGGTTGGAGGCCTGGTCAATGTCTTGGCCGTACAGAGAATCCCGTGTCCGCAGCTTCCGCACCCCATTAACCACCAGGGCAGCACGCACAGGCCGGTTGCGTACAGTGATGTGGTAACTGAATAAGTAGACCCCTGGGTAGGTGACGTTGAACTTGCTCAGCGCTGGGTCCCAGTGGCCCTCACCGTTGTAAAACACTTTGTCAAACTTCACAGGCAGACCGGGTGGAGGGAAGGATCTGCTGGGGAACAAACCCACGCTGAAGGCAGAGCGCACCTGCTCCACGCTCTCACCGGGTGAGCCTTTAGGGCCCCGAGGACCACGGACACCTTTAGGTCCTCTCTCCCCCCTTACTCCTGCCATGCCTCTGCCTCCTTGAGGTCCTGGAGGCCCTCTGGCACCTGAATCCCCCTTTCCTCCCGGAGGCCCTGGTTCTCCCCTCTCTCCCTTTGCACCATCAGTTCCATTTGCTCCTGGGGGGCCCATCTCACCTGTTGGACCAGGGAGACCACGCTCACCAATGTCACCTTTCTGGCCTGGTAAACCCTCGCCTTTAAGTCCCTGTTCTCCTTTTTGACCCTGGGGGCCGGCTACCCCCGGGGGACCCATAAGTCCATCTTGGCCAGTGCTGCCCTTAGTCCCATTCAGACCAGGCTCTCCTCTTTCTCCTGGGTCTCCTTTCAAACCATTGACGCCATGCTCCCCTTTCTCTCCTTTGGGGCCTGGATCCCCTTTAGTACGTGGAGAGATCATATTCACACAGGAGGACTTGTTTAAGTATGCTTTTGATTCTAGACAGTAATGTACATTTTCACACGTTCATACACAGCATGAATGTAACAGATTATGTGATATGCCTTCTGAATTTCTACACACCTTTTTCTCCTGGTTTTCCTGGAATCCCAGGAGCACCAGGAAGACCCACAGGTCCTTGAACACCTTTTTCACCTGTGGTGGTTTTGATAAATAGAGCGTAGAAAATGACATCCACAAGATACTTGTACAAAGCAGCGTTTTGCAAAAAAGGAGAGAGGGACAGAGACAGAGAAACAGAGAGACATTCACGAAATCTCCTGCTGTTAGGCCCCGATGTACCTCTGTCGCCATTGAGTCCATTGGCCCCTGGTAGTCCTGCTGGTCCTGGGGGTCCCCTGGGCCCTACTTCTCCCTTTTCTCCTGGCAGCCCTGTGAAACCAAACACAGTAGGAAGAAGAACTCATTTTGATAGACTTGACTCAATTTAAAATTAAAGTCCTTACCTGCCGAGCCCTTCTCTCCTTTTGGCCCTGGTGGGCCCCCTTCTCCCATGGGTCCAACAGGGCCTCTTTCTGGTGGACAGCACTCACAGAAGTTGAAAAAACATTCATTATAGTCAAGCGAATAGTTTCCTTGGGTGTTCCCAGGAGGCGGTATGGCATCTGTGTGGAATTCAGTGGGGTACGTGTTGATGGAGTAGGTGGTGCTGTCTGTAGCGGACAAGGAGTAAGCATCCATCATACCCTCAGTTGTCTCATCTGTGTGCAGGCTGCTGGAAGGGGACGGGGTTGTGGTTGTGGTCCGTCTGAATCCTCCACCTCCTCCTCCGCCACTGCTCCCAGGCAGAGGAGGCTTTTTGGTACTCTGAGGTTTGGGCCAGCGTGTGGTCCTGGCACTGGAAGTCAGCACGACCGTGAGCCCCACAAGCAGGGTGGCGAGAAAAACTAGGCGGATGGATCGCATACTGAGGACAATGATCTGTAAGGAACAGACGCAAGCAAAAGAAAACAGGCACATTTAATTGCAATGCTATGTGTTATAATAGGGTAATTATAATAAAAATTATAATAATTAATTAATTTATAAAGCAACAACATGCATTTTACCTGCAGTGGTCAGTGGTAAAGAGTCTTCAGTCCATCTCCTTGAACTGATGATTGAGAGAAGCCGCCTTCTTTATATTGCGCCCACTAGCTCAGATCCAACCATAAGGTCAAAAAGAGAAAACAAGGGACGGAAAAAACAGAAGGTTATTAGGAGGTAGGTGGGCTGGCAAGGACAGATTACATGACTCCTGTGGGATAGGAAATAAATCAGGGCGTATGCAAGGTAAGACTTTCTTCTTTGTTATATGGGACGTGATATCAGGCCCCAAGAGTGGTGACACTGCTAAGGTGGTGTTCACACACATGTTTGCTTTGTACACAAACAGGAGAAAGGAGAAAGTTACTGTCACAGACACATTTTCTCCGAACATGTGTACATACGTGTATTGTTTATGCACACAAACTCACACATGGGTGGTAATGTATAACAACTCATATGAGAATACTGAATGCAACACCTGGTAGTGGTCACACCATCTGGCAGGACCTCAAAGCAGGAAATGGATCACTCAAAACCCAGCGGGAGAGAGATCGATGTCCCCAAACAGGCGGCGTGGCAACACTGATCCAACAGTTGGTCTCCTTGATCTAACAAACCCAAGGAGCCCAGGAAACCTCATGGAAACCTGGGCTTGTTGAAGCTGTACTTACCTCAGAATGTGTGTCAGATGTTATTTCAGCCTGTGACATCAACTCCAGGAATCCACACAAACCCTGATGAGAAACTATTGAGTTCATGTCAAAAGTATAGATTTGCCACAGGTTTAGACACAAAAACACAAGTTCAGAATCAAAATGAACTCCACCATAAATGTCCGTGCTGGATTCTCATGCCAAACAATAACCAAACAGGAAAACTTCTGTGGAGATGTAACCAATGAGTATGATGCTCGCTCAGTCAACACACTAACCAGTAAAATGCATCCGTCTTTTATGAGTTTTCAAAACATTTAACATTCTTAGCTGTGTTTAACGTGAACAAACACGACACAGTCACAGATACTGAGAGTAAAGCTCTCGGTGCTGAAGTAGACGGT
Organism: Macropodus opercularis; assembly: GCA_030770545.1. NCBI lineage: Eukaryota > Metazoa > Chordata > Actinopteri > Anabantiformes > Osphronemidae > Macropodus > Macropodus opercularis. The sequence continues at coordinate 9,064,506 of CM061105.1, forward strand.
TAAGTAAAGGAACCCAGATGAACTCATTCAAGTTTATTTAGATACAATTTCACACTTTTTCACTTAGTGTGTAGTTGCGGCTGCTTGTAAAAAAAGATTGTGATCTAATTAATTTATATAAGCCCTGTTACTATGCAAATACTGTACTCAATTATTTATTAGTTGATATTAAATGTAGTAGTATTAGCACTTTTACTATTATTTTGTTGGAAAAAAACATTGTTCTCCCTGCAGTACTCCAAAGTACCACTAGAGGTACACGCACCCCAGTTTGAGAGTTACTGCTCATTGCTTCCACTTTAAACGGCCTTATTTAAAGTGAATTTCCAGCTCCACACCTTTAGTTTGAAGTAGATTTGCCTGTAGGGTGAGATATTGAAGCCAGCGACAAGTGGCTTCAACACCGAACATGCAAAACATCAGACAGACTAGTATTATACTAATAACAACTAGTACTGATATATGATCCACTATTTGTATTTCGTCCAGAGTTTATGAAACGTGTCTATGCCTATTGGGATCCCTGTGGATATAAACCCTGTTCTGTTGAAGTCAGCTGAGCCATAAAATGTTCCACCACAAATTCAAAGTCTTTGTAGCAGTAATCAGAGCACGATGTGCGATATTATACCATATGACATCATCGTTTGATTCCACAGCCTCCCCTATTGGCTCCAACATTGTCTTTACGCCATATGGCTCTGCAGCTGCGCATTTGTGTCACCGCCGACTTCATCTAGAGACTGAACGCCGTCAAGCTGAATGCTCATGGTTAAACTTCCGCTAAAGACCTTCACAATAAAAGTGTGATTTCCAAATCATGTCAACCATCACCACAACATTGGCGCAAAGACTTCGCTTTATTGCGGCCACTACAGTTCATTTCCGGTTGTATGTTCGAGCGTGGTTCATGTGTTGACGCAGCTCAAGAATGGAGGCGTGTGTGCGAAAAATGCCATGTTGATGCGGAGGCTGAGCAGACACATATTCCCACTGAAGAAACCGGGTCAGAGGCAGAGAAGCAGGACACCCTCATATCGCAGCGTCGACTGAACCGCGGGCGACTCCATGTCTGTCTCCGGGGTGGGTCTAACCCAAACATCCTACAATGGGCTGTGAGCGATCGACTCCACTCGGCGAATCTCCCTGCAGCTGCGTCGCCAGCCGCGGATAGGACCGACACCGAGTCCATACATGAGGCGTCCTGTCCGGCACTTGGCAGCGCACAGTGCGTAAATGCGCATTGAGAAGACAGGCCTCCGAGGAGCGGTTTAGATGCTAAAAGACAGTCTTTGTCAGACGTTGTAGTAGGGCATCGATCCACCGATAGTTCCGCTGAGCGGATGGAGTGAGTTGTGCAGAACGGGACACAGGCAGACCGCAGTTTGGTTGCGTGTGATGATAGGAGACACAATGACGCTCTTGTCTCTTCTGGGTCGGATCATGCGTTATTTTCTCCTCAGGCCGGAGACATTGTTCCTGCTGTGTATCAGCCTGGCGCTGTGGAGTTACTTCTTCCACACGGACGAGGTGAAAACCATCGTCAAGTCCAGCCGGGATGCTGTGAAGATGGTGAAGGGGAAAGTGGCGGAGATGATGCAGAACGACCGGCTGGGAGGCCTCAGCGTCCTGGATGCAGAGTTCTCCAAAACCTGGGAGTTCAAGAACAACAACGTGGCCGTGTACTCCATACAGGGGAGAAGGGACCACATGGAGGACCGGTTCGAGGTGCTCACCGACATCACCAACAAGAGCCACCCGTCCATATTCGGGATATTTGATGGTCACGGTGGAGAGGTAGGCTGGGAGGGAGAAGCTGCACAGACCCGCTGCGCAGTGTCATCACATGGGGTTCGAGCAGGCAGCAGCCAGGGGGCTCCTCTCACATAATCTAATGTTTTCAGAGAAAATGTAGTTTTTTAACATCACATTCCACAATGCAAGCAAAATAGTTTGGGGCATAACCAGTGTAACCTCTTGAACCACCCGGTCGATGCAGGCTTCTGTAGCCTATTGGAATAGGAGCAGACACACAACACAGCTCACCTCATACTCCCCCCATCATCTCCTCCCCTCGCCACCATTGTATTCTTTTGTGTGAACACCTCCTCCATCCCACTGCCAGTCAGTGACTAGACATGGGATTCATCACAAAGAGAGAGAGAGAGTGTGTGTGTGTGTGTGTGTGTGGGTTTGGTCCACTGCACTCCCTCAGCTCTCAAGGGTCAGTGGTTTCTCATGGCTGCCTTCAGACCACGTGTCTTGGATGCCATCTGTCCAGTGTCTCTCAAAGGCCCCAGTGCAGCGTGCGTTTCACTTAATTATACTGCTTAGGATTCAAATGTGGATACAGGTCTGCAGAATTAGTATTTCATTACGCAAAAGCGAAGAGCGTTAAACAAAGAGTTGGGCTGTAAAGTGGGACAAACATAAAGGGAGTGATTCCATTTCTCTTTGTCTCTCTGTGAATGTTGTGGAGCTTCTTGGTTCGTCAGAAAGTAGAACTGTTGGAGCTCACATACCAAATGTTCGGCTGCTGTTGTAGAATGAAGTCACATCACAGTAGGGCAGTTGCACGACCCACAGTTCTGCTGCGTTCAGTCACACAGAGGGGGTCAACAGACTGAGAGTGGAGCTTGTTTACACATCTGGGTCACTCTATTCCTGTCCCATAAACTAATATTTATTCTTCCTGTCCATCCTGGCATCGCTCACTCTGTCTCTCTCTTTCTCCTTCGTTGTTGTGTTTCAGTCTTGTAATATGTTGCCCTGTCTGCGTTTTCTTGTGTTTTCATGTTTGCTCCCTTCTGTTATGTTTTTCATACTTTTATTGTCACGGTAAAGTTGGACTTTTGGAGTCAAATGGTTGAGTTTGACAAAGGAATTCATAGATGGACATAACCCTGAGGTGCAGTAAAATTAAATACATGCTGTTGTGGGGTATTTGAGAAAGCTGTGTTTATTCTCAATGTGACATCATTTAAAGGTAAAAGTACTGCATGTGTAAGTAATATCTTGGACATTATTCACTATGCAGAGGCCTAAAATACTGGTCATTTTATAATTAGAGCTCTGGCGTAATCTGAACAAGGCTGCTCCACTTTGACTTGATTTACAGGCTGTGTTTTCTGTTGGGGCAGGGACTTTGACAGGCTCACAGCTTAAGTAGGTCTTTCACTCTATGCTGCAAATACCTGCATTTGGAGAAACAGACAGACTGAGGGGGAAAATAGGATTTAATGAAGCAGCAATGTCAATAAGACATCCTGGATCTGTATGAAGTGACTTTCATCCTCTGACTGAACACTATCTGCGTTAATTGTGAGGTCTGTAACTGCGCTGCATCTTATGTGCTCAGCTGTGTGCTGCAAGTCAATAAAGGAATGCATTCAGTCATTCAGCAAGCGGGACGGGAAGACATGAGTCATCACGGAGAATTTCTCATAACATTCACGTTCAGGTCGTGTTCCTTCTGAAAAGCACCTGCTGCCATGACGGAGAGGACAGTTATCTGAGCGGAGGATAATTATTCTGATTATGTGACGTGTACACAGTGCAGCTACTAACATATGGTGTTAAAACTGTGACAGGATGTACGTTGGGGTACGAGGTACTTGAGGGCATGTATATGGTCTTTGGTGTGATGAGTCATTCCAATCAAACGTCAAATGCTGCTTAGTGCCCTCAGTCTACACACTACTGACCTGGCAGAGTACAGACTGACGTGTCTGAGCCTACAGACCTTTAGAGTAGAACCTTTCTATCTAACGCCCTGTGTGTCTTTCCCCTGCTGACCCCACCCCCCGTCTTCCAGGCTGCAGCTGACTATGTGAAGGCCCACCTGCCAGAGGCACTGAAGCAGCAGCTGCAGTCCTTTGAGAGAGAGAAGCGAGAGAGCGCTCTGTCTTACGCCAGTATCCTCGAGCAGCGCATCCTGGCTGTGGATCGTGAGATGCTGGACAAGCTTTCTGCCAGCCATGATGAAGCAGGTCAGGTGGGGGAGGAGGGTGGTGCATTGCCTTCACAAAGTCTCCCCTTAGATGTTTGCATCACTCTTTAGTTACTGATTTACTAAAATGCTGCTTTATCTTAAATTAATATTACCAACTGAACCACAACTTTCTTTTTTTGCCCTGTTTTCTGCTATAAAGTAAATGTGCTACGTGGTGTTAATTTCACAGGAACAACGTGTCTCGTGGCGCTGCTGTCGGACAGAGAGCTCACAGTGGCAAACGTCGGAGACTCTAGGGGGGTGCTGTGCGACAAAGACGGGAACGCTGTCGCACTGTCACACGATCACAAACCCTATCAGCTCAAAGAACGCAAGAGGATCAAAAGGGCAGGTACAAAATGGAGCAACAGTCCCATAACATCAAGCCTGGACGATCCCAATCTGCACTACACCTCTTTGTGGGTGAACCCGGGGTCGCGGGGCTGCCACCTGGTGGTGTAGTTAGGGAAAAACGCTTGTTAATATCTTAAATTTCCTGAAGTTAGCATTTTTGAGATTATTTTCAAAAGAATTTAAAGTAGTTATGCATCAGCCACAGCTTGTTTTTGCGTCACTCATTTCCTAGGCAAGCATTATATTTGTGGATCAGTCACACTCAGTGATTTGTATTGATAGACCATAAAACACTTGTCTCATTATTTAACTTCTGTTTTTTTCCCCCACTTCCAGGAGGTTTCATCAGTTTTAACGGCTCTTGGAGGGTCCAGGGCATCCTGGCTATGTCACGCTCTCTGGGAGATTACCCACTTAAAAACCTCAACGTTGTGATCCCCGACCCTGATATCATGACCTTTGACCTGGACAAACTGCAGCCAGAGTTCATGATCCTGGCTTCCGATGGCCTGTGGGACGCCTTCAGCAACGAGGAGGCCGTTCGGTTTGTCCGCGAGCGTCTCGATGAGCCTCACTTCGGTGCGAAGAGCATCGTCCTTCAGTCCTTCTACCGCGGCTGCCCCGACAACATCACCGTCATGGTGGTGAAGTTCAAAAGCGGAGCTGGAGGAAGTAGCAAGGCAGGGGAGTAGACCACACCCACAGCTCACCTTGTCATCAATGTTTTCCTTGATTTTCCCATCTTCAGGATGGAGCAGAGAAGTATGGACGCTGGAAACTGTGCTTTGACAGGTGCACACTGACACATGCAGACACCGACGTGTAAGAATATACCAAGAGTTAGACTGATTAGAGTTTTTGTTTTTATGTTTCTAAATCGGGTGAAGACATGTCAACAATAACAGGTTTAATAATAAAACCAATGCAGAAATGACACAAAACAGTGTTTTCTGTTAACCAGCACACATTAGACTGTGATTGCTCATCGACTACTGTTTACTGCACATGAATGGTACAGCTCCACTGGAAGCTTCTTCAACTAGTGCCTACTCAAGAATTACTGTGTAACTGCACGACCCAACTGACAGCATCATCCTGTTTGCTCCAGTTCATTGATGGGTTTCTAACGTTTTTCATTGCTAACTTTGAACAATTAGCGTTTAAATGAAGACGCCAGTGGGTCCATACCTTTATTTGACTCAAAGCAATGCTGCACCTGAAATAGTGCGAGTGTCACACTCACTTCCTGTTGACTTGGCTGGAGCATTTGTAGGTTTATCGTTCTAACCATGGATTCTGACAAAGAACAGGTGCATAATACTGAATATGAAAAACAGTAATTGATTTAATTAAATGTGCTCTTTTTTAATAGTTCCATTTAATTTCAGTTTTATTATGGAGTCATTATTTAAAGACAGTACCGGTAATTTAAATACTGAACTGTGATTGGCTTAATTAATTGATCTTGTTATATTTAATTAATAAACTAGCCCATAAAGTATAATTAGACACAATTAAAGCCCAGTTATAGCAGTAACAGTGTTTATTTATAACAAAGCTGGACAGAGCTGATTTATACATGTGAGGATTAAACTACAGCCCCTTTTTCATTTGAAGCAAGCAACTTTATAGGCTCGCTGGCTACTGGTTCAGCTTTACAATCGACTGCATCCAATACAGGCCGTGGTAATACCAGCCTCTCACAAGCTTATCATTTTACAGCTCCTAATTCATGGCAGATCGGCTGTATCGGGTTGCGTTGGCTTGGACAGATGTAGCCAGACAGTGTAGACAGTTGCTATTCAAGTCTGCAGGAGATGAGTGATACTATAAGACACACACACACACACACACACACACAGGCGGTTACAGAGAAATGCAATTTTCACGTGTTGTTCTTTGGAGTGGATCTAGTTATTAAACCAGAGCGTTGTCGCGTGTGCACAACCTGACTTCACCTCTGTGTCTCAGTTGTATGGAGCCAGTGTGAACGGGTCTACAGGACATGCGCTTGCTTATCCGTGTTCATTAACCACCTGCAGCGCATGTATCTGTCGACACTGGTACCACATGAAACAGGAAATGTAATCAGCTTCAGCGCCTCTGGTGCCATTAAAAAAACACCCCACGAAACTGTGCGGCGGCAGCTGCAGTTCTAGTGGCTGCAAATATAATATGCACGAAGCAATAACCAGTGTCATCAACAGCTGCAAAGTGACCGGGAAGGTTACAGTAAATCATACTTGATTTAGGATTGTGTGTCTGCAACTCATGATATGGGCATAATTTGAAGAAAACCTTTTTTTTTTTTCTTTACCTAATGCCTTATTTATTTTTCAGTTTTTGGATGTGTATCAATTTGCTGAATCAGTATTATGAATATCCACATCACTGTCATTCTGCACACTGACGTTTACAAGAAAATATAAACATAAATGCTCATCACTTTCACTGGATTCCCACGTGATGAGCGGAAGCTCGGTGTAAAAACGTTCTGTATGTGACATGAGTATTAAACGGGCTCTTGATCCCACATGTGCTCATCCTCTGTGTTCATTGTCTCAGATAGTATTTACTTACTGGATGGGGTTGACGAAAACGTGACCTCACCTCTCCTGCGTGTTTGCGCAGTGCCTCTGCTGGACCACAAATAGCTCCCCACCCGCTCCACCCTCAGGAGGGGCCCACACAGCTCACAAGTGCTTGTTGGTGCCAAGTTGATGACGGTCTGAACCAGGTGGAGAGACTCAGAATAGCCTGGACATCGACTGATCCGAAAGCCGAGGAACCGTTTTGCAGCAGTCAAGTGTAATTACCGTAAAGTCAAGTGCGTAATAGATTTTCGGAAACGCTTTGCTCATAGACCAACAATTTCTCACGTTATAAATGAGCCGAGTGTGCGCAAACGGTGGATGAAGACGCCATTCAGCCAACTAACTAAGCGGCAATATTACAACTGGACTAGTTTTTGAACTTCCTCGTTTAAGTACGTGTTTGGACTTTTACCACAATATGGGACAGCAGGGCTCCAAATCCTCCTCAGAAGCGAGGGCGACTTTCCACGTTGGCACAAAAGACGTAAAGGACGCACCGTCATCTCCAACCTCAGTTGTCCGCCTTCGGAAGAAAGTGACCAGTCAGCCCGTCCGTCTTCAGTGTACAGCCCGAGAAACGGAGAAGTCAACGGCACATTCTTGGTCCCAAAGCCGCCATGACAGCGGGGGGCTGGTGTACGTGATGGACAATCCAACCGGTGGCGTGTGGGTGAAGCCGGGAGAGAGATGGGGCAGATCTTGACAGGAAAACAAAATCATCAGGTGCGATAAATAAAGTCTTCGATTGCAATAAGTCAAGCGCCACGTGACTGAAAGCACTTTCCCCCTCATGACGCGCCTACAGGAAGCGTGTCTGTGGAAAAGATGGACTGATCACTGAAAGGTATAGATTTAGTCTATAACCCGTGAGACCTTGTCCAATGGAAAGATGGCGTAGTAAAGTGAACAGCAGCGCGTGGAATTATTATTTAAAACATTTCTATTTTTACTATTTCAGGATAATGTGGAGTAAATCGAATGAAGGAAGTGATTTAGGTTGTGCCAGTCCTGAGATCATTTTGGGTGGAGATGCACAGTGTTCGTTGGCTGCACCCTGACGAGCCGTTATTTATTTTTCTCTCTTATAATTTGATTTCAGTTTGGCAGGATCTTGTTTTAACGTTGCAAATGCATCACCGATCAAAGAAGTGAATTGATTATTTTGAATCGATGGTTGGAGTGGAAGTCACGACACGCTCATGGACGCCTCCAAGCAGAATGATTCTCTGTTTAGTTTATTTTGCTTTTGGAAACCTCTGTGTGAGAAGGTTTAAAGGAGGGGAAGCAACATCCACCAGAGCTGGTGTCACTGATGTTCTGTGTGTCTGTTTGTTCAAAGGCACATTTAAAGACTTGCATTTTGTTTCTTTAAGCCGAAACTGGACCAGCGAGAAGCTCTTTATTTGGCTGGTGACTGTTTTTTTTATTTCATTTTCTACTGGTTGGTATCTTTAATTAAAATTGTGACGTAAACATGTTAGTCCTCGTTGTATTTGCCCAAAGTCCTGCAACGCCATCTTATGATCCAACGCACGACAAGCCAATACAAATGCATAACAACTGGTCCTGCAGCGACGGTGAACGACTGTTATGAATACGACGGGTCCAAACTTTGCCCATTGTGCGGCACCTTATCGCTGAAGTGAATATGGAGCTAATGGCTCATCTATTAATCTCCGGGCAACGCACTATGCAAATACTGCGCCAAAAGCAGTCCTGTGGTTAAATATGTGAAGACACAACTTGAATTGAGTCTCCTATCAGTTCGCTTTGTCATGGGCCAGCGGGGATCCAGTCAACCGGAGGTTCGGGTTCTCCTTCTGGGGCTGGACAACGCCGGAAAATCAACCCTGCTTTACCGACTGAAGCACAACGCGAGCGTCTGCACCGTCCCCACCATTGGCTTCAACGTGGAAATGCTCGAGGCGAGAAGGAACAGGAAGCACATCGCTCTAACCCTGTGGGATGTCGGTGGTCAGGGGAGGATGCGTGAGCACTGGACTAGCTTCCACCAGGACACGGCTGCCGTCGTATTTGTTGTGGACAGTTCTGACAAGAAGCGTCTGAACGAGGCGCGACGAGAGCTGGAAAACACACTGAGGAGCGATCAGCTGCGCAACCAGCCGCTCGTACTTCTCGCCAACAAACAGGACGTGAACGGCGCCTTGACCGTCACCGAACTCAAGGACAAGTTCAACCTGAGAAAGATCTGCTCTGACCGGGATTGGTTCGTCCAGCCCTGCTCCGCGTCGACGGGGTTTGGAGTTGAAGAGGCCTTCCAGCGGATAGTCCAAATGGTCAGACTCCCATCAGACTCTGCGGCGATGAAAGACAACATCAAGGAAACTGTGCAGTACATCAGAGCGAACAGCAGACGCTAAGCTTTATTTATATGAAACGAGTTATTGTACAATCAAAACCAGCTTTGAACTAATAATAAATTTTTGCAGAGATCACAATCGTCCATTTCTTTTACGCAGTTGATTCTGATGCGCGTAAAGAGAACGTTGAGGGTAAAAGTTAAAGTTTTAGGCGAGAGTTTGTAACAAACTGTTGTTAATATATTACGTGAAGCCCAAGAGCCTCCACCACTACCACACGCACACACGATGGAAGTGTTTTATTGCCTTCTTTTAATTATTAAACTCACCGATTATCGCGCGCAGCCAGGAGGAAGTGCGTTAACACTCACAGAGACATTTCACTAAGCTTCCAAAACTAGAAAGACATCACAGACAAGTACATGTCCTGCAGGTTACCATAACAACGTGGTTGATGTTTAACCTTACAGTAACGTGAGAACACAACCAGGAATGTTGGTGCAGCCTGTGTGGAGACGTTTGGTTTAACCGATTCGTTGTTTGGTGGCACATGGACTTGCGTGTGTTTTCTTTTAGACATTAATAGTGGCTCTTAGGACGACACGTTGAATTCCGATGAAGGATTGGCTGGTTTCTCGAAGGCTTAAGTCGCTGACTTGAGGGAGGAAATGGAGCAGCAATCAATACAACAGTAAACATCCTGCACAGAAGCGGACAATCCACACTGCGGATGAATTCATGTCCCGTTATTATAGAACACAGACTCAAATGTGGAAATGAATAGTTTAAAAACACCAAAGCACGTTTTACTACGTATTTTAAATAGACCTGGCGTCAGTGTCATGTAGCTTGTCCCACAGGAGACTTTGGTCGTCCTCTGCTTCCATGATCCCGCATTGTCTCTTCATATGTAGGGAGACGCTTCCACGCGTCGTATGAGGGCAGATGAACAGGAGCACCTGGAGTCATGGAGCTGGACGGAGTACAGGTGTCCACAAGCAGCTCTTGTGACGCGGTGACGGCGGGCTGTCCGCTGTGCGACGATGTGCGCTGCCCGGACCTTGAACACAACATCCTCTGAACGAAATATCCCACAGCGAAGAGAAGCAGCATGATAAGGACCCCAGAGAGTTTGCGCGTGATCATGGCGATGTTGTAATAAGTCTTGTCTTGCTCCGTGCAACAGTTGAGGCCGGTGCTGTTGTTTTCCTGAAAGCAGCAGATGCGGTCTTCCCTGCAAGTGTCCTCTTTGCACTTTCGGATGTAAACACAGCGAACTAGAAAGCAGCCGGTGAGCACAGCCAGGATGTGACACCTGTAGAGAAACATCGCCGACGGGATCAAACGTGGGCAGCGATCCAGTGAATCTCTATGGCGAAGAGCTGCGGGAGACAGGATGCAGGCGAGGCTACGCAGGGGATGTCTGAAAGGCGGACGCAGAGCCGTGACAGACCAACAGACATCAGTCCACACGTTGCCCCCACAGAACACCCCCCACAATTCAACTGGGACAGCTCTGGAGCATGTGCATGTCTACTCTCTGCAACACATCTGCTCATAAACCTCAGTTTAACTCTTAAGTGGAATTCAGTTTCCCCCTGATGTATTATGCACTTAGCGGGGATACAGACGTCGTCATTAACGCCTTATTTGGAGTATTTGGAGTCAAAGTAAACAGGCGCCCGAGAAATCGACCGGCCACGTCGGGAGCACTCAGCAGTGACTTGGTTAATTATCAGGAGGGATCATCCAAGCAAGTTGGAGCAGCACGCGGGGCGCTGTCCGAAGTGCTGACGCGACTCCTTCCGAATAACTCCAGCACGAGCACATCAGGCGCGGTCCATTTGCGCTGTGCGTCCTGCTCCGTGTGGACTCAGGGTTCGAGTAAGGGCAGCTGTTAAAAGGCTGCAGTGGGCGGGGCTTTGCTCCAGTAGCCTGAACAGTCGTGCAGGCTGAGATGCACTGAACGCAACGGCCTGTAACCCAAAGGTTTTAAAATGATCCCAACACACGTGAAACACATGAATTTTGATATTTCAAAACGAAGCATTTGTTACAGTGACTAATCACTTTACTGGATGTGGCAGACAAAGCAACCATTTTATATTACATCATATACCCTCACAATGACTAATCAATAATGTGACTGCATGATGAGTAGGTTGTGGGCAGTAATGGAGGGAAGTGCTCCCTAATAGCATGTTTGCTTTTCTCCTCAGTTCACAATAGCTGCTGTTACATAAGATGAAGCTTCGTTGAGGATGCATTGCGTGTTTGTGTTAAAGTACACACAATAGAGCCTCTTCAGATCCACTTGTGTTGCACGGGCCTAATGAGTTTAAGTGCTTTAAACCCAACGCTAATTAAGTTGTTTGCTGCAGCCATACTGAGCAGCTGGATTGACTACAGGATGCTTGTAAAGATCAAATGTTGCTGTCGCCCAAGACAAATCCAACAAATTGTTGTGAAATGGGAGTTTGTTCTTTGTCCTATACCAGAAGTGTAACTAACATATCTCTTAGTGTTTGACATTACGGTTGACAGGAAACGTCTTAAGGCACGTTGGCGTTTGAACATAGATATTAGTCTTTTGTTCTGTGCATGACTGCAGTTAAACTGCTGCTTGTTGTCCTCACTGTTTGCCAGTCTGCTTCCCTTCGTCTCAGGTGACCCGGGTTGTTGGTGAACATATCGATTTGGGATCTGTTGGCCTTGAAGCTAATTGACCGGATATGAGAACAGTAAGAGGTCCCAGCTGTACAATCTGCTCTGGAGAGAGGGGAGAGGAAAAAAATGATTTACACAAATATGAATCGGTAAATTATCAAATGAATTAATAATCTGGTGTTCAGTAAATCTGCTTTTAGACTTTCTAAAGTACACAATGTGTACGAACTGCAGAGATCACCTGCTTTTCAGTCTACTCCTATAAGAGGACTGATGCGGTTTGTCGCTGTGTTTGCTCTGGTCCATATCTTGGGTAGAAATAAATATACTTGACCAAACTCTCCTGGGAAGTGACGGCCGACGGCATTCTGGTTACCATAGTAGCCGTAGGAGGTTCTGTGGCCAGAGGCTCCTCAGCATGATGGGAAATGTGACAGCTTCTACACGCCTGGCGATTCCCATCAACCAACCTCCCTCTGGACAGAAGGCAGCATATTAAAATTCATAGACCTAAAAAAGAAGAACCGCTCTCGTGTAGCAGGTTATTTCGACCTGTGAGAGATTTCTTACTGAAAAAGAGTCTCATATAACCATCAATGCCATTTTACACCAAACACACCGAAAAAAACGTGGCCTCAGTAGAACCAGAAGACATCCACTTGAAACTTAACTCCTCAACTCCTCTCTTCACTTCCTCTCCAGTACATTTTATATATTTCCTCCATCATGACCACACTGTGGTGATTCTTTGACTAAGGCACACATGCAGTAAGCGGAGTCCTCCACTAGGTGCCACTAAAAGTAAATTAATAAGTTCGGTCTGTGCGTAACGACACCTCATCCACCCAGCGTCTGTGTAACTTGCTAGAAGTTTCATAACGTGAGTTCACATATTCTGTGGCCAAAACAGAAGCATCTTCTAACACGAAGTACTGCAACAAAACCCAACCAACCACTACGACCTCAGTGCTGAACAGTTAGTACAAGTGCCACCTTTGTGACAGCTTCAACCTTAAAACGGAGACAGTATAACATTAGAAGAGTAGATATTATGGCAGAGTCGCTGTGTTGGGTTGAATTAGACTGTACAGGTGCACCTAATAAAGTGCTCAATCTACTGCAGGTTCCTGTAAACTGGCAACTGAGGGAGGTTTTTCTTAATTACATTAGGCGTAACTTGTGTAACAGTTAAGCATAAACAAATCTGCACTGTGCCAGTCCCAGTGAACGAGGAAAGGATGTGAAGAGTTATTTTACTTTCAGTCAGGTAGTTTGATGTTTTACCTGCACGTTTAAAAAAAATCATACAAACAAGTTGTGTAACTTTCAACTGGCACTTTTGGGCACAGAGATGACCAGGTGGAAATATGAAAACATCACAGTTTTTGTAAGAAAACTTTGTGGACATTCCACTGAGTCTTCCTGTCTAGTCTTTGCTGCAGTATATTGACTTATATCATAGAAATCTGGACTTTAGTTTAAATCTATGGATATAAAATATCTAAATTCCCAGACAATGGTTGTATTTGATTGACTTTCACATCCTTCTGTATATCAAAAGAGATTATCCTACCATTATCATGGTCAAGTTCATTATTAACAGTGGACTTTCCAAATGAAGTGTGAACAAACACCCTACTGCAGAAGCTCAGCTGTCAGGATGAGCCGTTTACAGGAAAATACACTCACATGCAGAGAAATCGTCTGTTTGCACAAACTATTAGAAATGGACTCATTAGGTTTTTACTTTTCCTGTAAATTGCACACATTGTTTATCTGCAATAGACCAAACAACTGCACTACAATGTGTTACTGTCAAGTTGAATATCACAGCAATAATCTCACTGTAGGAAAAGATTAAACCAGCCAATGAATGGCAGTTCAACAGAATTTATTCATTTATTAACATTTTTATTTCATGCACCACAAAAACAGGTGAATGATGTAAAAATAAATAAATATTCAAGGTTAAAATAAATATAACTTACAAATAAATAGAACAAAGCAGGTAAATACACTTTTTAAAAAAGTATGTTAATCTGGTTGTTGGACTAAAACTACATTCAACTACATTATCGTATTTAACGTAAATGATCACTGCAGTTTATGCAGTTTGTTAGTATAACTAACAGATGCTATGACTGAGTTAGAGCTCAGTGAGGAATCATTTCGTGTGTTCGCCAGAGTTCATGTATCCAATGACTCTGTTTATTGTGATGGTGCGGACCTGGAAGCCTCTCAGCACTTTGCAGAGCGCGAGTCTTTCGTCGAAGGTGCTTGGGCGGCTGGTAGCAGCCTTTAAAGCAACAGCACAGAGACAACATGACTTATGTAACTAAAACGTTACATTTAACTATTTTTTGCGATGTTTATTACTCACTTGCTTTGTTGCCAAATCCCCCCGAGTCCAAACAAAGCAGTTCTGGTGAGAGCAGATATTTAAAATTAAACTGGCTTTAATGAATGTCTTCAGATCTGTTCTTTTTATGCGTCTTACATAATACTTCCTCCTTATCCTGTTATGTTGTTTTACCATTAAATACGCAATCATACAGAGACTATTGTGTAAATATTGTGGATACCTCCATGAGTTCCCTGAGGCTCAACAGAACAGTTCCACCAAGTTTGCTGTCAGGGTCCGGCTGAACCTTCAGAAATCTGTAGTAATGAAGCAAATCCTTCCCAATGTTTGTCAGACACAAGTCCTGTTTGGCAAAACAACAAAGCAACACGTTTTCTAACAAATTTCATCCAATTCATCCAAAATAAATGATTTTCTTATATGTACGGAAACTGGGAACAGTAAAACAATAGAAACAAATGGAATCTTAAAAGCCAGAGACAGAAACAACCCACCTCATGGAATTTTGGTTCAGAGAATCCAGAGCACACTGATGCCTATAAGACAAAGAGTTTAGCAAAGGTTTAGCAAATCCGGACAATAAATGACGCTGCTCGTTGCTTTATTTTCATAGTATTATAGAAGTTATTATCTTGGCAATAATACTTTGTCAAGGTTGTATGGAAAGATAAATACATTTTGTATCTTTGGTGCACAGACGGACGCCGTGTTAGTCTTCATATTCAGCTCCATGCTCTGCTTTGTGCAGTTGATGCCACTGAACAAGTTTTTCTGTGATGAGGAAAGACAGTTTTGAAAGGAAGAAAAAAACTAAAGGATGACACGCAGTGCAGGAATGAAACTTAACTCTTTGCAGACCTACCTGAATGAGAGCAGCCGTGATGTTCTCCAGAAGGGACCGTGCGTAAAAGACACAGTCGGCCGTGTAACTTCCAGTCACTGGCGCAGACTGGCTGCCCTGCCACAGAGCACAGCTGAGCAGCAGCAGTGTCGGAGTAAAGTCTGTCAAAAGACGACTCCAATTCAATTCAATTCCTAGAGTTTGAACTTCAAGAACGTTCAGTTAGTCTGCGTTGTACTCACAGAGCTTGACAAGCAGCATCTTGGAGGCTGTGGATTCAGCTTTTCTGGTGATTCTGACTGGGCTCAGACATCCTTGGATGCTTTATACCCAGAATGACGCAGGGATTTTCCTCCTTTAGTTTGACATCTAATACTAAATTGAAAGTACAAAGTTAAGTTGGTGTAGTTTCCTGTTTCTCCTTGTATAGCTAAATGCTTAGATGAAACTGGAAATAACACTGAGTGAATGACCTATACATCATACATGTTACTGTTCAATGAGGATTGTTTATTGTTGACATTTCCAAAAAGAAGAGAGTGAAAGCATAATGTGGTATTTTGAACTGCGGCAAACCAATATCATTCATGTCAAGTTACCTTATGAACAGGGGAGAGAGACATGTAATACATTTACAATAAGCACCAGACAGACATGTTATTAATAATTACATGAAAAAATGTGTTTGATTATTTGTAACTAATTCATTTAAAGTGTCTATATAAAATAGTGTCAATAATAATACTAACAACAATAATACTAATATTACTAATAATAATAATGTGTGAATGATCAGAGAGACTAAACGTGTGAACAACAGCAGGTTTGTTTTCCCATGAGAGTTGATGATGATGAAACAATTTTCATGTCATAGTTTTCTTTTTCTGCGAGTAGTTTTTCATTTAATGTCAACCCACATGATTAGTTGGAACACAGAGTGTCAGTTCACTGTGAAATCCACTGAAATGTAGTCTCACACTCTGAAAACATTTATTGTTGTTGTATTGTTTTACAATCATACAGTACATGTATCAACATAGCGAACAATAGAAAATAAATGTGTGACATTCATAAAAAGCTGAGTGATAATCTCTAACCACAGCTGGACGAAAAGACACACTCTTCCTCTTTTGAATAGAGACTCTTAACTTTTACATATCCATACAGCTTTGAAACAGATAAAATACAAATGTAGCATTTTTGTCTTTTGTTTGTCTTTAAATTGAGCATGACCAAAATGAAGTTGCATATTGTTGCTGAGAGGCTGCAGGACTTCTGAACATGCCTTCGGTTTTTTTAGTTTTTCCAATTTGTAACCCAAAATATTGTTGAAACCACATCTCCTCACTTTGAGCAGAGCACAAATGAGAAAAACTAATTTGTCTAGCGAATATAGTTTTAAATATACATAAAGCAGGCGAAAACAGGTACAATAATATCATTCTGTGTCTAAATGATCGGTTGCAAGGCTGCAGCAGCAGCAGCATTAACATACACCTGTGAAACGAGGCTGCAAACCAGCACAGATACAGACTGTTTATCATTTTCTATTGCAACAGCTCAGACAGGTAAACAGTGATGACACAGTGCTATTAGTGTAAGAATGATTAAAGGATGTGTGCAAGGTAAGTTCAGCTAAATGTGACACTCACAGTGAAAAACTAGGTGTGTAGCTCTGTCCTAGGATTAAAATACATGAGTGAACTGTGCAAAATCATAAATGTGCAATACATGAAGAATATGTGATTGATCATCCTGAGTGGAAGTGAAAAGCCTTCACAAATGTAACTGAGCCCACACTGACAGCAGTGATCGCTCAGCTCCTGCTAGATGTTCAAGCTTTGGGTGCAATGAGTGCGTAAATTCTGTGTGCTGTGACTGGCACAGGTGGAGTTTCATCGATGGCGCTAGCTACAGTCCACGGAGCGGGAGGTTGGATGGCGTGCGGACGGACACGGGCGTAGCCAGGGTGTTTATTTAGAGACCGACTTCTCTGCGTGGTGCCGCTGATGGCTGTGAGCGTGCCTGTCACAACGAACACAAGAGGGCTATCAAAAGAGGCACAGTCCCTACGGTACCCATTCAGGCAGGACAGGCGGCGCGAGCTTTACCTGGTCAGGTCCTCTATGTCCACCAGCATGGCATCCTGCTCCACGTGCAGCTCATCCCTCATCAGCAGCAGCTGCACCAGCTCCTCATTTAGACCTGTGTCACATAATACATGCATTTTCTAAGACTAACGTTAAAGGAGCAGTGGGACATTTAGATTTGAACATGTAGGGTCGTACGTGTGTGAATGAGAGTTTCGACTTGTGTCTGTTCTACTCACTCTGAATCTGCGAGTGCAAATCGTTGGTGATGACCTGCAGCTGGCCAAGGCTC
Organism: Macropodus opercularis; assembly: GCA_030770545.1. Taxonomy (NCBI): domain Eukaryota; kingdom Metazoa; phylum Chordata; class Actinopteri; order Anabantiformes; family Osphronemidae; genus Macropodus; species Macropodus opercularis. The sequence continues at coordinate 9,082,018 of CM061105.1, forward strand.
ATGTCCCTCATGTCTCCCTGCCTCAGATTTCTTTTCATTAAACCCTCGCTGATGTGAGGCAGGTGCGGAAGCTGGGTTTACACAGACACAGACAAGAAATGACTACAGAAGCCACAATGTGAAAAAAAGCTCTGTTGTGCGGTTTGAACTTTGTATGTGTGTGTTTGAAAATGCCCCTCATCCATAAGAGGCCACATTTTTCCTCTTTTGTTTACTTGTATCAGGGGTTTTCTCTTGCTCATACATACGCACAAATCCCTTTTTACACCCTGACTGGTCACAAGTCCCTACAGCACGTAGACTTCATGGTGTTGTGTTTACTTTCGGTGTCTATTGTTTTCCCATCACTTTTATGGTTTTATGGATTTATAACCATCAATTAAAAGGTATTTTAACATAAGGAGACACACCCCCACCCACACACACTTGACTGCTTCTCACTGACCAGGTCAGCCACAGGTGAACGTCTGTGCAGTTGGATTTGCCTCTCCACCTCCACCTGCATGCGGGCCATAGGTCGAGCCAGAGCCAGCGCCACCCGGGCCTCCTCCTGCAGTCGCCGCTGCACCCGCCAGAACCCGCTGCAGTCATCTAATGGGTCGGAGTCCTCCTCTGCCGTGTCCCGGTCCGATAACGAAGAGCTCTGCTTGCTCTGGAAGTGGTGGAAGTGTATCAGCCACGGTGTTCTCAGTGGTTATTACAAAGACAGATGAGGGTTGGGGCATGAAACACACGTCTCGAGAAAGACGAACATTGTCCGAGCTGGACGTACCACAGGAGACAGTGGCGTGTCCAAACTGTTCTCTGTCCTGCTGTCCTCAGCATCACTGTCTTTGTCGCTGCTGCTGTCGTTAACAAAACACACCTGGAGGTTCACCCCACTCTGCAGCCTGGGTGGAAACGCACAAACACGTCGACAACGTCTTCAAGTCATAATGAAAGCCAAAGCGGAGAAAAGGGAAATCACACGCAGCATAACCTTTTTAAACAAAGAAGACAAAACATGCAGAACCTAAAAGACATTTCATTGTAAATTAGCACATTACAGAAAATTTTATTTACAGCGAACATCAAGCATTCTGTAATTTCCACTAAAAAGCAAAACTGCTATGAAAATGTCTGGGGGCCTGCTGTACATCATGTGCCACATTCCATCAGATGGATTTTTTTTTAGACAGTGGCAAACACTGGTACATACTTAATCCAGCACAGAAATATTCCTTAAGAAATACCTCCTTTTTCAAAATATATCATGGAAACAATGGGAGGTATGCAAACGTGCTTCTCACTAAACGCTAAGTCCCTTGGTGTTTTTCATGGTTAGAGTTAAGTCCCTTTTACCCTTTAAGGGAAACATTCACATCTTTTTTGTTTCAGTAGAAGTTAGGTCCATAAAATATTTGTATTCAAATGCAGATCTCTGAACTTGGCTGAACTGAAATTGGCTGCAGTCCTGTCCCAACGTACAGGTACATTAAATGCCTAACCAGACCTCACGAATGCTCCTGAAGCTCTGACGGAGCAGGTTCAACAAGATACCGACCTGCAATAATCCATAAATTATATTTGCATTTGGCCCTGAAGATTAAAGCAACTGAAAACTTATTGTAATAGAAATGACGATAATAAGGTCCTCCCCGTAGTTACGGAGAAGCCACAACCTCAGCTGTTCCAGGAGCTCAAAACATCATTCACTGAATTCCAGATTATTATAGTAACAAATACTCTCCCACGACAACAACTCAAAGTGAACCTGATGGTGCTGGAATTTCCACCTCAAACCAGAGCTCATGAGCACCTCCAGCGACCACTGGAGGTCATGTGATTGCAGAGCCACCAATCAGAGCTGCAGACTTATAACAGAAATCACTTCTTCTTTCAATAGCATATGGACCACAGGCAAACGGCACTTCCTCCAACATTAGCCAGCGACGTTAGGGCGGGGGGCGGCCCTGTCGTTTAATATAAACGCCTCCTCTCAAAGAAAGTTACTTCAGGTCAAAGCTGTCAGGAGAAAGAGCCTGTCATGTTCCTGTCGGTTAACCATCCTGCCTGATGTAATGCAACTTGTTGCGGTGTTTATTTGGTCCAAAACGAAATATCAGTTTCAAGGCAAAATCATTAATGTCGGTGTTACGTCCGCTGTCTCGCATATTCCACATGTGACAGCTTTTCATATAAAGTAGATGAATAGCATATAGTAATTTGTTTTTAGTAATTTTATTGCACTTTTGCTTTTTGAATGCCATAATAAGATAGTAGTCAATATGTTATACAAGTCAAAATGCAGAAGACAAATGCATCAACACAAACAAGAAAAAAAGAAGAATTGACCAAATACTGATAAATATGTCATAAGACCTTCTGTAGCCGCTGTGGGAGGCGCTAACTTCCCATGGGGGATACTGACACACTAGCCTACAGACCACCGTGAGAACTTCTTCCATTGTTGTGTTGCTCATGAAACTGGGGCCGTGCTAAGTTTCTGTCTCAGCGAAGCATCACGCAACAGAGGTTTACCACTGTGCCACCTCCTGTGTGTCTATTCTTTTCGTACTGTTAGTTCTTTGTTCTGCTGCTGCAAGTTAGTTATTGTTTAGCTGGATGCCGTTTCCCATGCTCTGACTGTAAAACCTAACTCCGCTTTCCGGGAAACCTTTCACTTTCTTTTTGCCTGTCAGTCAGTCAGACGGTCAGGCCACTGACTCACACGCCGTCTTCCAGCGTTTGTTGGCCAAATCACAGACAGGCTCATTCAGCCGACTGACTCAACCTGTCTTAGCGGACTGAGCTGCACTTTGCTTGATGACTCCATATTTCCGCAAAGGACCCACTGTCTTTACACTTTCCAGAAACTAACAAGGGAATCAAAAGGGTATTATCCAATTCAGTGAGTAGTTCTGACAGTTCTTCCAGAACCAAACACTTCCCTCTGCTGGGCATTAAATTAGCTGTGCTAGTGTTTGCAAGGCAGATGGCGCTCAGGCTGTAGCAGATGCTATTGTGGATATCAGGCCCTTGATGCAAATGGAAAACGTGGCATAGCTTTGTGATGATTTGTAAGAGGAGCAATAAAATCCCTCAATACAATATTTTAATATATGTGTAAAATGGAAAATCGTAGGCAAGATGCTTTGGACAGCTATTGCCCAGCAGTTATGTAGAGCAGGTGTTGAATGTGTTTTCCTCTTACTGGTCTAAATACGTAGTCTATATAACCTTCAGTTATGTTTCATATTCCAGCCTAACATAGATCAATAACGTTGTTGATCATTAATAATTAATTGATGCTATGTAGGCTGATCTTGCTTGACTGTCACCCTTCCCTGATTTAAATCTATCCATGGATCTAAAGTGTCATCTGCCCTCAGCGAACACACACAAATATTGGCAGCAGGCTTCAAAAGGCTACATTGATCAAACGATAACACACTCACTGACACGCGACTCAAACCCACCGGGAGGATGGGCCGTTTTTACTGCAGCTGGTGTAGATGACTGGCTCGTCGTCATAGAAACTGCCAAGGGCAAGTCGCTGCCTGATGGACTCTCTCTCATTCCTCTGGGCCTGCCAGAAACCCAGAGAAACACAAACATTATCAGTAGGAGTAAAAATGCAGCTGCTTCATTGCCATCAATGCTTTATTGATCAAGTGCGACGACGGGAGGAGGAATCTGTGAACTGAGCAGGCTGCCATTTCAAAAAGAGCTATAAATACGTGTATAATGCCAAAATTAGAAAACACTCCCTGCCTCAGAGAGAGTAAACATGATGAAGGACTGATGATGTAGAGAGGATGCAGAAGAAGATTCAGGCGCTTACAGTTCAGTCTGTGTTCGTCCTGTATAGACTGACCCCGTTTCTGATGCATCGTGGGATAAACCAGCAAACCTAGCTCTAGGTACAGAAAATGGACACAGTTTAACTCTGGTCATTGGTGAACATTTTGACCAGCAGTCAATAAACCTTTATGGCCTTTGGGAATCATTTGCAACCACAGGACAATAATTGCTGTAATTGATCAATAACGGTGCTTCCTTCCTCACTACTTCTTTAAGTTCATCATGACGGTATCTTATTTTCAGTAAAACGTCTCGCTGTGACACCCAGGCCACGCTGGCGACTCAAAATGCTGCGTCATGCTGTCCTGGTGTTTCACAACTTCCCGTATGTGGCCCTCGTCTCTTGACTGGCATTTGCTCTCTTCTCCTTAGATTTATCTACAGAACCAGTGTTTCATGTTGTTTCTCAACATCTGAATTTCACTGCCTTGATTTAATTTTAACCCTTCTCCTCCAGCTGGTCCCACTTCTCGAGTTGCCATGAATCATCATTTCGTTCTCACCAAAAAACATTTTTTCCACCTCAAGGTTTCGAAATTGTGCAGTGAATAACTCAACATAACATTATTGTAACTGTAATTCTAACATTTTTTATTGTAACTAAATGCCCATGTTTTCCACCTTTAAATTTTGAAATGTCAATGTTCTCTCTGTAAATAACCTCAAAACCAGTTCAGCACATACACCCACGTTTTCGTGACGCATCATTACATGAGGCTGTGATGTAAGAGCACAAATCACGGCTGTTCGCCTTCACTCTCCCAAACAACGCTCTGATTCCTGCTCATCCTCCTCACCAACACACACCTAACCCATTTTACCTTGACCCCATCCTTAAGTAGCGTGGTTTAAAGCAGAAGCAGCTCATTGTCGCTGTTGATGAGGTTTCAGTCATGGACAACGCACAGAAACAAAACATTTCATCAGATCAGACCAAACATACATCGTGGAATAAAATGATACAGAAGAGAAAATGCAGAGACAAGCAGAGATGTGTCACATATAGAGCACACCCACTCCCTTCATGATCACTCACCTACCCATCCTGTGTGGCCGATTCATCCACAACAGCACATCCATCATGGATGCCTGTCATCTATAGCTGTAAATGCTACGTTACACGTGCAAACACAAATGAACACACCTGGTAAACGCGTTTCTCCTGGTGCACCATCCTTCAGCTCATCCTACCACAACAGCCACCGAGCCCTTCTCTACACTGCAGTGAAGCTAGACCCAGGAGACCCTCTCATATACTGCAGCTTCATGCAGGAGAGAGAGGGAGAAAGAAAGCGATGAGGGGAGGGCAGGTGGGTGTAGCGAGAGCAGGAGAGAGGAAAGAGTGGGAAGCGACGGAAGTGGAGGAGGAGGGAGACGGAGACACAGGGCTGCTCAGTGCTGCCGCTGCTGATCCATTATCTGCTCCTCCATCTTCCTCACTTGCTTTCTGCCTTTTGGTTTCATTCATTTGAAACAAATAGCATCTTCTAGAAATGTACCTCCTGGCAGATTACTGGGTGGCTGGAAAACACAACCCTTAAAGATGCTGTGGCTGATCAATACAAACTCACTTGATTTGACTTGCGTCTGCATCTGATCAGCAGCCGCGAATCGAGAGGGCAAGGTTTTAATTGCATAATCTGCTTGCTGTCTCCTATCGTAGGAGATTCATCCTCCAGTCTCATTCCACTTCACAGGTTCAAGTGTGATGAGCCGTAAGAGATGCAAGAAAACGCTGGGCGCTCATGTTCACACGTGCGTACATAAACACTCAGCAGTGTCCCAATTAAACAAAACAACAGGTTGAGTCATCTTTCATGAGCATCAGGAGGGCCGAACGTAATCAGCATCTTAATATCTTATATCCAGAAAATACAGTAAATGCTTGTCATGTAGCAATTCAGTGGTTGTGATGTTCAGAGTCAAACTCACAGAGATGCTGGAGAGCCTGGTTCTCCCTGCGCTGTAACACTGTCCACTGTCTCCCATTTGCTGGACAAAGATATCCTGGAGCTCCTCAGCCCAGCTGCGGCTGTTCACCATGCAGCCTCTTGCTCCGCTCTGCTGCCGGAGGTCACCGCTGCCACAAACGCCGCAGTCCTCCCACCAGCAGCCTGTTGTGGCCTTTCTGGTGAATACTTCTGCATCCTCCTCCTCGTCCATGTCCACATCGTAGTCCTCCATGAAGACAAATTGCATGGGGCACAATGTCAGGTTTGGGGGGGAGGGGTGGCGTGGTCTGGCAGAGAAGAGTCAAAGATTAACCAAAGATATTTGAAGGTGCCGTCAGACACAAATGTTTATGATAGAACAGATAAATGAAACGCACAGTAAAACAAACTAAACAGTTAGTGCCTTTTGTTGTGTTTTCACCTATTGTTTTAATTATATGCATTAAAGTAAAGGAAAACCCCATGAGTAAAACAATCGGCAAGTGCTGTAAATAACTCACCTAAACTGTAGAGACACAAGCAGTGTGTAAGACGCTTAAAATGACAAATCAAAGGAACCAATCATTAGCGTAATGTTGCATTAGAAGGATTCTCCCAAGCTGAACACTGCTTAAGGATGGACGGCAGGATTTCCTTCTCTTCTGCAAAATAGTTTAAATTCCTCAGTCCGTGCTCCATAATTTCAGCCAGTTGTAGGAGAGGAGAATAGACGAGCATCCCTGCCTTCAAAAAGATCAGCGTTACGCGTCTCTGTTGTCACGTGTGGCTTAGTTTCAGCGATGTGTGTGTGTGCGCCCAGAGGAGAGAGGCCATGTGTACATATATAGGAACAGACAGAATGAGGTGGGTGTGTGTGAGAGAGTTACACACTCACATTAGTATTTAGACATAGCACAGCATGCGAAATAACATTAACCTTCTGTATAAGAAGAGGTTTTCTAGATCTCACATTCATGGTGTGGCAGATACATCCCTTGAACCATATGAAAAGACACCTTAGATACGGTTTCAAGAATTTAAGATTCATAAGTAGAAGTGGGTACGGACATAAATTTGTTTTCAATGTGCATTTAATTTCTGCATGATACATTTTAATGTAGTTAATAAGACGCCACATTAGAAAACCATAGACTACAGAGTTGACTCATATGTACCAGTTGACTCTAGCTAAATATCCATGTTTACTATGTGAACCAAATTTACATTAACAAAATAACTCAACAGTTGAGACCACTCAATATTTCCTTTCTGAATGACTCGTGTACACACCAAGCGGTACAGCCAGCATAACAAATCAAGCATGAAGGCGTCATCTTCAGTAAGATTTTTATTGAAAAGCTAACAAAGCCTCAGTCCCTGAAAGAAGGCAGGACAGATATGGTTAGTTGATGCCTAAATGTCAAAATTCATGTTAAAACGTGACCGTTCAGCCTTACCTGTTCGACTTCACTCGCTGAGGACTCTACTGGCCCACGTAGGGAAACCAGGGCATAGGTTGCTGGTAGTGAAACCCTGGGTATGGCTGTATTAGAGTCTGGATTCCAGGGAGGTAGCCAGCTGGAGACCTGTATTTCCAGGAATACGGAAAGTGCTTGTTTTTGTGCCACGTATACTGAAGAAAGGGAAACCAGCTGTATGGGTAATAAGGACTCAGGTCCAGGTCGCTGCTACTGCTGGGCATTTTGTTGGGACAGGTGGTAGAGGCACTTGCATCACTTTGCATGGAGCATCCAGTGGGAGGGTTCAGATTTTGTGGGTATTGAGGCTGGATAAAAGGGTAGTACAACCCAGGCTGGCTGGGGACTCCAGCTGGGTAGTACTGATAGTTGGGGTAGTTTGGTGGTTGGGTTGATGGTTGAGTAGGTGTTCCAGTAGTGGGTGGCGTAGTCGTTGCTGCTGGGAGGTTTGAGGCAGGATCAGACGCATACCAAACATAGTATGGATACTGGTAGTAGGGGTATTGATTGGCTACAGGAGGGTTCACTGCAGGTGCTGCATTCGTGTTTGGCACCGTACTTGTAGAAACGGGGGAAGAGACTGGTGCCACTGTGGGCTGTGGCCAACCAAAGGGAGGATAGAAAGGAGGGTATGGGAAGGATGGATAGTTGAGCGGAACTGGAGGTGGGCTTTCTGTGGTCGACACAGTAGTAGTTGGGATTGTGACGGGCTCAGCAGTAGTAGTTGTAGGAGCAGTAGTGGCTGGCGGCACGGCGTACTGCCATTGCTGTGGCCAACCGAAGGGAGGATATAAAGACATATATGGGAAGTATGGAGAGTTGGGATAGAGTGGTGGATTTATTGGGGTTGGCAGAGGGGGGGTGCTGGTGGTTGTAGGAGGAGGAAGAGGTGTTGCGTCGGCGCTTTGTGAGGGGCAGGCGAGTTTAACTGGGTTCTGCAGCCAACTCATCGGCAGCACATGGTTTCCATTCTGAAAACAAAACACGCAAACACTCATCCAACAGCTGTGTAAACGTAATCTTGCACTGCTAGTGCAACACAACTATAGTTTCAAATCAAGCCCAACACATGCAGAAGCTCATTATCTAGGTCAAATATAATCAGAACATTACCCTTTTAGGGGACAGTGGAAAACAAGCAGGGTTGTGACCCTTGAAGCTAAAATACCTCTTGACGGTATTAAAGCAGTCTCAGGTAATAAAATTGTACAGGCCTACCTCCTGAAACACACCGCAGCCGTCATAGGGAACCACCAAAACCAGACCTAATGCATTCTGTCGCATGGAGTAGCCACAGGATCTGGGCACCCTGATCAACGGAAGGGTGCGTTCAATGCCTAGTAGGGGAAGAGAAAGCCTTGGGTCAGCGTGGACGCGTGCTTAGACCCTGAAAAGCGAGACTTCCTGCCCAGCCTCTCTTTACCGTTGTGCAGTCCCATGTCCAGCTGTAAATCAGCAGCTCCTGGTCCCATGGCTTTCAGCTTCATTTTGGTTGCACCACAGGACAGGGTAGGATTCAAGCGCCTCCATGCTGCTTCTTGGGCCGTCTCCAGCTGCGAGGTCTGCCCCAACGGCTCTTAGGAACGAGAGGTTTTGTTTTTAAATTAATGATTCATCAGCAGTCAGGGTGCACACATACTAATCTAAACCATACCATCAGCCTGAGGTAAGTCAACATGTGCCAGTCCACTGCGATCTTCAGCTCCAGAGGAAGACCTTGAAGGAACATTGGCTTTCCCATTAAAGACAATATGTCCCATCCTTCCGTTTGTCACTGCAGCTTCACTGACTAACTTCTCCTGGTGAACATTTTTGCTCAGCCCTGTCAAGCTAAAACAATTTAAACTGGGGGTCAAAGAGAACAGGAGCAATATGACAGATCGCAGTAATGTGCGTTGTCTTATCCCGTCGCCTGCCATCCTGGAGCTACGCTGGACGCACACAGAAAGCACTCCACAATCAGGCCAAACCTCCCAAAGTACAATTTTATTGCTGGGAACCTGGTTCCTCCAGACAGTCAGCCAATCAGAGCTCAATGCCCCATTTCTCACACCTGATTTGATTCACAACAGGTGGAGGGATTTAGACTCTGATGGCTCAGTCTCTGTGTCACTGCTCTAAAAATTATAATTGGCAACAGTGACATTTTAATTAATTTAAATATGAGTCAGTTGTTGAGTTCTTTTATTACAGCTGACATGTTTTTATTTTGACTTGACATATATAGTATATATAATCTTGTGCATCCAGGCTAAGGCAAACTGCCTTAGACTGTTTTGGGTCATTGGGCTTTGATGCCACCGTGTGGACATTCACGGAGTGACTCAAAGCCGCACCTGTAAGATTAAACAAAATAAAATATTAGGCTAAATAAATTACACTTGCCGTAATTACTGGCAGATTTATTTTTCAATATCGTAGTTAAAGCATAGAAAGGTATAACGTGAACATTCTGGTTCTGAATCTTAAATGGATAAAGTGGTTAATATTATGGCTTCCAGTGATTCGATTTATTATAGCAGTGCTTTATGTGGTTTGTTTGTCATATAACCAGCCAGACAGCAGCCAGTGTCAGGTAATGTTAGACTACTATGCTTATACTTTGTTGTGGACAGATATTTCCATCTCCTAGGATACTAACAACACCAGCAGGTCAGAAGCACTCAGGGATATTTGAATAGCTACTGCTGAGGTGAGGTGCATTATCTTTTTTGTATGTATATTATGGCTATATGTTCAATATGAGCTAGTTTCACTATTATATATATTACACAAGGCTCAAGAAGAGACATTTCTCATGCATTTACTTTTTATCTATGTGATAGCTTTTCATTAGAAGCATTTCTCCAGAAGTAAATGCTGTTGTTTTGTCAGTACAGATAGAGGAAACCGATGATGGACACCTTTACCTGTGAGTCTGCTCCAGGCACTATTAAAATGAAAACATTAAAGAAACAGACTCATTTAGAGTCTACTGTCATCAGGCTAGTGTCTCCCTCTATAGAATTTAATTTAGAGATGCTACAGTGACTTTTGTTTTGCCATTAGATCCCACTGCTGCTACACTGGAGGACAAGCCACCGGATGACAATGTAGGACCGAAGTTGTGTATACTGAAAAATAATGTCTTTTAGTTTTCATCTGACATATTTATGACTGGTTTCCTACATTTGACTTGATTGTTTGTTCAGACAGAGGATGACTGTCTGCAGGCTGTGGGTGAGCCACCCACCTATCGCATCAGAGCTGCAGGAGTTCTGAGGTACAATCGTGAGTCTGACAACCACAGACTAAACACAGCAACCGTTCCTCTAGAGGCAGGTATCTACCTACTCTTGGAAATTCCTTGCTATATAATATTTGTTACTGACCTGTTCATCTCAACACTGTGTAGTCCACACCTTCGCTGTTACACCCAGTGAAATGTGAGTATTGTGGGGAACCAGCCAGACCTTTACTGGACCCAGCATGTCTCCTGGAGCCTGGGCAGCGGGTGAGGCAGAAACAGTAGATACAAAACGTACCTCCCCAAATGACTGCTGAAGCCCTGTTGACTCTTCTCCTCTGTGTCCGTTGTAGACAGAGCTGCTGTTCTGTTGTGCTCAGCGACAGGAATTGTGTGAGATGTTGGTTGAGCAGAGATGCACGTTAGAGGGAAGAGACTACATTAAGGTCGAGACTCCATCATCACTGGAAAACGTGTCAGCCACAGAGACGGAGGATCTGCTCATTCGGGACAGAGGGATGGAGGAGTATAACAAGTTTATTTTGGACTTCCCAAGTGAAATCAGGTAGAGATGTTGAAACACACACACAAACATAATCCAAGCGTGACTGTGTCTTCACAGTAGTAAAACCAGAAGCAATGTAACTACTATGTTTTCATAGAACACTCCCAGACCCAAGCATCTCTGACGAGCAGCTACAGATTCCTGCTGAAGAAAACTGTGAGTAACTCAGTGAGCACCAACTGACAACTTCAGATATGTTCCTCCACCTTTCATTCGATTATTGGTAAAAAATCAACAACAACAATGTGACAACAACAACATTTTTTAGATCAATGCAGTTTGTTTCTTGTGTGTTTAGCTGTTCCAACGTCAAACATCCTCAGGTTCCAGCTCTCTTGTGCTTCACAAAACGGATGCTGGACAATTTGTTCTAGTAGCCCAACAGAGAAATGCTTTCAAAGTGAAGGTGAAGCGTCACAGTTGGTCCCTTTTAGTGACATCACTACACAACGACAATTTGGCTTATGTCATCACCAGGTAGCAGTTCAGTTCAAAACATCTAGTGTAGAAGCTAGTAATCAACACAACACTGATATGTTTAAATTATTATTCATGTATGCAGCTTCAAAAACCCTTTGAAGTTGTCATAATTGTTCACAGGATGGAGCAGCATTTCTGCAGAAGTTTTATTCCAGTGGCATGAAATTTCTCACTGTGTTCCCTGATGGCTCCGCTCAGGTCTTGTATCCACTCAACTGAATGTTACGAGTGATTTTCACGTTGATTTGACATGAAATGTATTTTCGAACATTGTAAGCTACAAAAGGTTTTTAGGTTGTATGTGCAGTAGTGTGTACTCTGCAGTGGATGTTACCTTCCTATTATGATGGCCACAGTTATCCCTCAGGCCGCTTGGCTGTCGTCGTGGTCACTGAAGAAAATGGAAGACTTTGCATTGTGTACGATGACAGCGACGCCCCCAGTCAACCAATCAGAGCTGTGTTCCAGTCTGATGGCAGGGCAACATGCTATCACAGCAATGGAAGGATATGGTACAAGGCAGTGACCCCAGAATTTCATAGAAAAGTGTGTATGTTACTCTACAGTGTCTGTTCTGTGTGCTTATGTCGTAGGCTGTCCTTAAACACATCGGGCGGCCAGTGTTTGGATGACCATGGTACAAGGCTGCGTCGGTGGCACTGGAGCAGCCTCATCTTCACTCCCTCTCTCCTGCACCCCGTCTTCCTGTCCCTCAACAAAACCGTTGGAGTCCGAGTCCTGGGAAAGGAACAAGTGTTTGTCTCCTTCCTGGCAAAAGGTCAACAGGCAAAGTTCTGTGTGGGTTCCTCGAACATTCAGGTGAAACTGAAGCATTATTTGATCCTTTAAACCCTTTAGTGTAAGTGCACCATCCAGTGTTGTTAACTTTTTAAAATTACACTCAGGCTTAGATCAAAGTTTACATTACTCCACATTTAGTTCCGCAATAACAAATACATAACTTTGCTTTTTAGGGTGTACCTAAAACAGAGGAGGCCGCTTCAGGAGCATCAGTATTAAAAGAGGAGCTATTCCTGTTAACAGCCAGAATTAGGATCAACCGAGCCATTCAGCATCTTCACAACCTAAAGACACCCTCTCATCCCAGACTGCCCAAGACCACACAGGCTGCTCAACAGATTAAAGGCTGAGCTAGCAAAAGATCAAATTTCAGCGTCTTATTATTCCAAACAATCCATCAATAAACACCAAACAAAACTTTTGCACAGTTAAATAGTTACATTTTATTAATCTTCTCAGGTCCCTCCCAGTTACGTAAATATAAAAATTATTCAGAGATCTGACAGAAACAATTCCCCAATGTTATTTCCACAACGGTGATGGCAGATGCAAGTGTTTTTCTACACAGCTAAACTAATTTTAGAACCATAAACTTAAAAATCTACATATGGCTCAGTGACACAAAGGACCTTTATACGCACAGATCAATTATATGCAACAAGTTAGAGAATCAAATGTTAAATTTTAGCTTATGAGTCCACTAAGGTCACCTGGATGAAATCTGCAGTAATATGAGTAGTACAAGAAAATGACCGGCGTCGTTGCCAATTATCCCACTCTGGCGTCAGGGGCAGGCAGTCTCGAAGGGGCAATGTGAGAAGATGGGAGCTTCCAGTCTGTGCTAGCAGTCTTCCTGCCTTCAGCGCAGACCTTCATAAACATCGCGTCACAGCCCAATGAGAAACCCACCTCAAACCTAGAGAGGAAGAATGTATGGGTTGGTTAAAAAAAGAATAGGGAAAACAATACGATTTGGCTGAATAGAAAATAAACATCTTTAGGACTATGAATACTACAGCGCTTACATGGAGGGGCGTTTAGCTCCAGGAAGAAAGTGAAAAGTAGGGTTACGAGTGGAGGTGTGGTCTTGTGTTCATGTGAACGTTCATCTTCATCTCATTATCCAGGATTTGCACAAGCTGCTGCATTGAAGGCAGGTGTCCCGACTCCAGTTTTGACCACACTGGCACATCTACAGAAGCACAATGTTCAACTTAATGTCAGACTCTGCATCCCTTGTCACAGAAAATACTGCAACATAGGGAAGTAGTCATGACTACCATAATCCCTTAATTACCAGTATTAGCAAGGTCACAGTCAACCGCAAATCCCTCATGTCAGAAAAAAAACAACAGTGTAAGCCTCTGTTGTGAAAAACAGACTTACCATTTAACGTGATTTCAAAAGCTCCCGTAGACATTAACTGGTTTTCAATCATATTGCTGAAGAAGAAAACCATCATGCAGGCATAAATCTGAAAGAAGACATGTGAAACATATGGCACATACTGGTAAAATATGGACAATCAGGACAAAGACCACAATGTAAAAGAAATACGAGAGTGATTGGCCACATCTGTTAATTGCAGGTTGCACGTTAAATGTCTCACCATTCTTTCTTTGAGTCTATGGCAAGTCAGTAACCCCAGGGACAAGATATCCAAGCCAAACAACAATAAACCTGAAGGTCTCTGAATGAACAGCTAATGACATCCCAAGGGTTTGTGTTGCACTTAGCTGCAAGTGTGTACCGGTACATAAAACCATCACAAATGCAGCCAGAAGCTTGCTTTACTGCATTTCTCCATTCAAGTCTTACTCAGGTGTGACATTTGTGGTAATTACCTACAAAACAAATGCTGAGCTGGAGACCTTACCTTATTTCCCTGTCCCCACTCCCAGAGGCCAGGGGCTTGCATACCAAACAGGGCGAAAGGGTCCCTGCCGACAATGATCAGTCCAATCACCAGCAGTTTGAACACAGACAGGAAGGAAGCAATGTGTCTGAGAAAAGGCAACAAGAGAATACATTTCAATACAGTAACTACAGGAGTCAACATAATACTGGTAAAAAGGTCTGTATAAAACATTTAACTGGAATTTGAGTCAACAGTGTATATTCAGTTGCTTTATGGAAATAATTGTTGTGATTAGGGGGAGGAAAAAAAGAAAACCAGTTGAAATAATAACTTGGAATATAACTTCAACATCATGGCGCTTAGTCTGCAACAAGGACCGTGTGCTGACCATATGTAACTAATTAAACAAACTCAGGCATAAGTGGAGTCTTCAGTGTCTTAGACAAACAGACAGGTTTAATGGCAATAATCCCTGGGGTGTTTATTAACAGTTAAACTGGGGAGGACCAGACAGTCCCAGTGGTACTTTACCTTTGACTACAACACCTGGGGCTAAAGCTCACAGGTCTAGGCGTCAAGACTCGGCCTGCGATCCAGCCAGTACCTTTCATTAGTCTAAGACTATTTTGAGTAACAATACATAAAGTAGAAATAGTTTAGATCCTGTTAAGAAGGATAGGAAAGAACATGTGTCAATTCCTAAAGACAGGCCAATTACTCTTAATGCAACTCCCACCTCCTTCTAATTGGCAATTATGTTCCTAACTCGTTTAATTCGTTATTTTAAAAAGACAGTGGTTACGCAGGTGCACTTAAACTACACCCCATGTCAGTGACATTAAGGTGATTTCATGACTTGTATGAAGTGAAACTGGTTTGTTGTTAATATCATGACCCCAACTTGAATTCATGTAAGTGCTTTTGTGAACCCTAACATACAAACCCACAGCCAGACAGGCCTGATTGCAAGAGAACTACATTTCCCCTAACTCGCAGCTAATCCCAGGCAGCTTTCAGACGCTGTAAGAGCTGGGTATAACCCACGTGCAACATGGCAGCCGGGCGCCGGCTCTTACCGATAGATGGGTATGGGAAGATAGTTCTCTCCTTCGATGCGGATGTCTGGGTACCGCTGGTACAGGGCCTGCGTGTACTCCTCAAACACCCGCTTGTACCCTCAGGAAATGCTGTTTGAAAGCAGACACATGATTTAAAAAAAAAAAAAAACTAAAACACTGACTAAAGCAGTCAAAACAATTCAGTCAAACAGTACAGTCTAAGGCCAATCTGAGCCTTGAAACCTGACTTCCTACATGCTCTGCAGACCGTGTTTGTTAAGCCCCCTTTAAATCACGTGGTAAAGTTATAAGCACAATGCCCAGGCCCAATATTTAACCTGAGGTTAAACGGATTACGTTGGTACTTAAGGTCATCAGTCTGACAAACCAACAGAAAACCAAGGAACAAACATCCGAGTTGGTTGCAGGCGAATATGAACACGTTAGTTACCTGCATTTGCCCCATTGTGTTTCTACTACAGAGACTAATGGAGCTAATTCCGAACCACGGACACAGACCAGCCTTAAACGGATTTGAGATGACTTAACTCGCATGGTTAACAGCGGAAGCGAAGCCATGTTTTCGACGTAGTGTCGTAAATGCTAAAATCCACGACTTTCTCAAAAATCATCTCCCAGTGGTTCATCTCCGTGTGACGATGACGATGAGAACAAGTCTCCTGTTCGCCGGCTTCTATCAACGAGCTGCCTACGCTGCTGGCGACCGGCGACGCTAGCTAGCTAGCTGGTTAGCGCCTTAGCCTGCCATGACTCGCCAGATTTGCGCCCGTTTACTCACCAAATCTGAAACTTGAGAAGTGGCCCCGTAGCAAACTGCATCTTCATCTTCTTCACGCCGCTGCTATCGCCGGCTGTGGCGCAGCACAGCGAGAAAAAACCCAACGCCAGGAACGAAAACCGTAGCCACTTGGTCGCCATCTGTTCCGGGGTGTTAGCTCACTCGGTCGGAGGGAGGCAGGTTCATCTGGGCAAGCCGTTAGTGGTTGGTTCCTCATTTACTCCCTCGTCTGGGCAAAACTGGCTCCGGCATGTAGCGCCCCCTACTGCCCCGGCGGCTCACAGCCCACATCATAGCGTATTGTAGAGACCGCAGGGCTTTAACAAATATTTTAATATATATATATTTTTTTACTTTAACACTTCAGAACTCTTACTAAGGATACCTGTTAAGTACATTTGACAGCTATTGAATTGATGTCCTAGTTCAATACGCAGCTAGAATTTCTTTCCACAGTAATAAAAGTTTGTCCATATGCGATGTCTCAACTTCACCTGCATAAATCTTTCAAAACACAATCCATGTTACACAAAACCAACACTAAATGTTCAAATACTAAAACAGAAATACACTGGACATAATTTTGACAAAAAAAACATTTGGAATATAACAGTTTGAAGCCTTCTAATGCAAGTAAACCTTTGAGATGCATATTTCGGAATATTTAACCCTCATACCGGTTAATGTTTGGAAGCCTGAATGCCAATCTTGTCTTAACTTAAATTATTTATAGACTGCTGGTTTTAGTGTATTGTGGAATACAGAGATATGGGGAACAGCCAATATGTCCTGTACTTTCCTTGGCAGCGTTAAACTTGGACCCTTGAATCTGGATCCATCTCTGGGAACAGGCCTGGTGAGACATACTGAGCAAAACGAGCCATCTTCTCAGAAGAAGAAAGAATTAGTGTTTGAATAGATTTTATTAACACAGTAAATACAATCATAAAACCAAAGG
This sequence comes from Macropodus opercularis, assembly GCA_030770545.1. NCBI lineage: Eukaryota > Metazoa > Chordata > Actinopteri > Anabantiformes > Osphronemidae > Macropodus > Macropodus opercularis. The sequence continues at coordinate 9,099,015 of CM061105.1, forward strand.
CTTCAACTCTTTGACAGACAGTTGATGTGGATGTGTTTATGAACTCATCTCAGTGGTTGAGTCTCGCCATTCTCTCCTGATCCACAGCAGACTGCAAAGCCAGTACTGTGTCTGTGGGTGAAAGGCAAGACTGGTCAAATGCAGCCAGAAAGAAAAGCAGGAGTGTGTGTGAAATATGGTGTAAAAGACTAAATTAGATTTGCTTTATACAATTTAAGTTCATTATGTAGCTGGTATACAAACCCAGTAGCTTCCGTGAATGATCCGCCAGATCAGGAAGTCCGGTCTCGATGTTGTAGGAGGTTTCCTCCATCATCTTGACAAGTTCATTTCCCCTCTGAATAAAGGAAATAGAGGAGTGTGAGAACTGTACATTTTTAAATAGAACTGACTTGTATATCACGAACAAGAGCAAACAAAACTTTACCCTGAGCTGTACATAAACTTTCTCCTCTAGGTCTGCCACTTGAGATATAGCATCATACACATTAGCATCCACAACAGATTCCTACAAACACACAGGAGGAAAAAACGCTGTTAAATAAAACACACTATTAATGTTGATTTTGAACTCGTGCTGTGTTGGCCTGACCTCATCTGAGGAGCCATTTATAGGCTCCTGTGCCTTGGCTGCGCCGTTGGCTTTGGAATTACCATTCAGCTCCTTCACTCTGCAGGTGAATGGAGAACATCTCAAGCTTCATAGTGAGGCATGGTATTGCTTACAAAATAACACAAGGCCGAAAAGAAACCAAGTTGAACTTTAAAAGCTTTACCTGTCAGCATAACGTAGTGTGTTCATTGTATATTCACATGAAGCCATTCCTGGCGACACCATCGCAATCTGCGATAACAGGTGAAGGACAATGCAGGTAAATCCAGTAGAGCCCACTCTCAGACATGTATACTCTACTGAAGTTAAGCCTAGTTTGGCGCTTCAACCTACCATACAGGTCCGGGACTTTTCTCCAATGAAAGAATCTCTAAGGACCTTGGTCAAAGTGCTCATTCTGAAAGGAATGTGATCGCTGTTTTTTCCCAGGGAACGAATACATTCCTATGAAATACAAGAGGACACGCAGTCATGTCTGTTGTAATTTCCAACATCCTTCTTTTTTTTTGGATGAGATGAGGTGCGACAGGGAAAATCCACTGTATTCTACCTTTAGAGCCAGCAAGCTGCGGTTGATTTCTGCCGTCTCAACCAAAGTGCTGCGATCATTGCTGCTCACATCTGTGCCGCGCTCGTTGCCGGCCAAATCCACCAATGAAAATTTGCCGTGCAGGGTGCTAGCGCGGTCATTGCGCCGCAGCACAATCTGGAGGATGGCGTGGGAGCGGGAGGAGTTTGCATTTGCAGAGGTCTGACCTGATGTCCTAAAACAACAAAAGGAGATTTTATGAGCTGCAGAACAAGACTTTTCACATGTGAATAATGAATCTTCAGTGCTTTTATTGTTTTAATTAACCATACAACCTCAGGATTCCAGTTTTAGGCTGGCATATTGAAACAGTGCTCTGTGAATATTTTATTTAGATGGAGCAATAAAACCACACACAAATACCTGCATGCACTGCCTGCCTGTATCATCTTTATGACCTCTTCTGCTGTGGTCACATAGACCTCCTCCAGGCCCACTACCTGGACCTGCTGTCTGTCATCCTCCAGAACACGGAGCTTTGCCTTTTTGTTCAGCAGGTCATACACCTAATAATCAAAAAGCGTACTTTGCATTAGACATAACTTGAATGCGCAGATCTTCAGTTGGGTGTTTAATAAATGAGTTCGTGGAGGCAGGACAAAACGTTCTTACTTTGCCATTGTAAATCTCAAAGAAGCTGACGTACGCAGAGAGATCCAGGTTGGAGTACTTTCTGTTGCTGAGGTAAGCGAAAACATCCTGGGCTAAAATAAACAAGGTCAAGCCAAAATCAATCTTACGTTCCTGTTTATGGGGCACAAAATAGTGTAGTTTCTAACAAACATTATAATCTAATAACTGATGATTATTTTACCCAGATAACCTAACAAAACAATAGTTTTGCACAAATCTGGATGTAAATCGTGTTTACCTGCCAAGGCATAGATCCCTTTGGCACTGTTCTGCTGCTTCCCTGTGAAATCACCGCCCATTGTCTGAACAGGTGGCGAATGAAAAAAACCAAAACAACATAAAGTGTGCATCATGTCCTAAAAGTAATGAGTAAATCTAAAAGGACCTTTGCATAGACATTTGCTGTTTACATGTCATATGTAATGTACAGACACCTCGATCCTGCACAGCAAGCGGAGACTTACATGAGTCTTTCCACTTCCCGTCTGGCCGTAGGCAAAACATGTCGCCATGCAACCATCAAAGATGGACTGCACCAAAGGTTTGGCTGTGAACCTGAAGCAAAGGAGCTGGTCAATCAACAATTTTGCTCATTAAAAAAAAAAAAACAGACACAAGAAACCTCCTTTTTGTAAATTGTACAAATGAGTCATTACTTGTAGACGAGGTCATTCGTGGCAGCCTCATCAAAGGAGTAGTCAAAATGGAAGACTTGATTGTCCAGGTACTTGGTGAGGTCCACTTTGTGCTTTGGCTCGTGAACCAACAGTGTACCATTTCCAGGTATAGACACAACATCTATCTCCTTCTTGTTAATCTCTGGAATACACAAGCATGACACAGTCAGCATCCAAAAAAACAACAACACAGTTTGACATTATGTAGTCCCTTATGTTCAGATTGCGATGAGGGACATTAGACGTCATTTACACCATACCTTGTTTGTTAAGGGGTCGCTTGCGAACACACACACAAATCCTGTACGGTTCAACCTGTACAAATCCAAGAGGTCCAAATAAAGTGTGGGCTACAATGTGTGGTACATCTGCGTACAGCGTCATTTACTGTATGCATGTCAAGTCCAAACTTACCAGGTCAGTAGATGATATAGGGGTGTATTCTAGGGTCTCTCTGAAGACCTGGATCATTTCAAAGAACTTTTGGTTTGGCCGAGTCTCTCCAAACTACAAGGAAAAGGAAATAAAATGTGGGCATAGTTATCATTTCTAAGTTTGACAAAAAAGGGTTTCTAATATAAAAACTAATTTATAGGGTGTAGAATAGAACAAAAAGCTCACCTTTCCCCGCTTAGTCTGCATTTCTGGGGGCTTTATAACGCAGGAGATTCTTTTGTTGCCTTTGTTTATCTCTTGAGGAGCCACAGATTTTCTTGTGCCTGAAGCGCATAAAAATAACCATTTTCCGCTTATAAGACAAAAAAAATCTAATTAAAAACAATTATCACATAAGCTCTTGTTTGATTAGATCCGAGTACACCAGTGGGTCAACTCATAACCTTTGCTACTGACCTCTGACAGCAGGTGGAGGCAGCATTCTCTGTGGTTCTTCAGTTTCCTTTACTGCCTCTTGAACAAACGGCAGTGACTGCGCAGTTTTGTGTTCATTCTTTCTACGCTGCTGATTGAGACTCGCTAAGAGACAGGAGAACACACTCGAGAGTGAGTAAAACTTCATAATGTGCTCAACTCAAACATCAAGTTGCACATGGAAAATGGCTGAAAGCACATTAACTAGCAAATGTTAGTCAGCAAGATAAACAAAACAAAATACATTTGTACTAACCTGAGTTAGTGGGAACTGATGATGGGTGAAGTTCAGGGTGGATTGTCTCTGGGTTTGCCCGGGAAGACTCTGAGGTTGAGGCTGGTGATGACGAAACCGGGGCCGGGGGCTGGAACAGACAGGTCTGCCTCACCTGAGACCGAGTGGCAACTATCAAAAACAGAAAATTTGTGTGAGTGACGAACTGGTGAATGAAAGGTTATGGTCAGTTGTATGAAAATAAAAGCAGCATATTATTTAATCACACAAACATGCCACTACAAATCTGGTACTTATATTGTAGTATGAAGATACTCCAAGCCAACTTTCCTCCTGTGATTTTCCCATGAAAGTTTAAAAATGAAAGGCAAAAAGATGGTGCGGTGCCACCATGCTACCAATCAAAACTAAATCCAATTAATGTTAACTAATTAACCAGGTCTGAGCAGAGTCCATCCCTCTGACAGTTGTGAAATTTGTGCGCATGCACCCTAAACCCATTACCAAAGGCATGATTAGAAATGATGACTTATGCTTTACAGAGAGGAGCATGCGTTCCTTGCCGACCTGACTCTTCAGTCTCAGCGACAGCTGGAACGGAGGCTTTAGGGAGGAAATAAGCGGTTAAGTGAGTAGTGAACATAGTGTAACAGATTGACAAACTGTCCAGTTTATTTACATACAGGAGGAAAGCGCAGGAATCCTGGATGAACGAAGTCGACCTTCATACTTCTGTGACTGACAAAAGAAGAGACAATGCAGAGTGCATCTTGTTATTACAGAAATCACTGCTGGAACATTCATGTACTGATAATATTAAGCTAATTTTCTAACATTTCTGAATTGATGGTAGGTGGTTGATGGCAGGAATGTATTACCCGTAAAACTCCAATTAAATGTAAAGGTGCATCGCAATAAATCACCAGAAACTTTATTTCTGTAACTCAAATCATTAAATTGAAACTCATATTGGATAGAGACGCACAGTGATATATTTCAGCCATTTATTTGTTTTTAATTCTGATGATTATGGTTTACAGCGAATGAAAGCTGACAGCTCATCTTCATTCTTGGGTCGACAGTTGTAGAGCATCTCATGAAAACGTCTGTGTGTGGTGGCCCTCGAAGCACTGACTCCAGCTCTAGATCTCCCCAAATGATTCTCGGTTCACTCAAGACTCCGGTCAGCCTCGTTTCTTGTGGACCTTTTTTCTGCCACACTTCTTTCTTTCTACTCAACTTTCCATTCATATCCATGGATACAGCACAGTGTGGCAGAGAATGTTTGGTTTATTAGCTGTAAGCCATAATAAAATTTGATCATTTGTTTTAATGTGTCACTGTGTGTAATTAATTTGTCTCTGAGTTCCACTTTTGGAATTGAATTACAGATATAATTTAGGTTTCTGATATATTCTCATTCATTGAGACGCCCCTATAGACAGTTGCCACTTAGGACTACGGATCACATGATATAAGGTGCACTACCTTGTCTGGAGCAGGAGGTGGTGCATCAGCAGCGTTTATATGATCCAGAAGATCTGGATTGAGTTTGCATAATTCGTTCACGTCCACCTAAAGCAGCAGCCAGTCAACAATGCAGTAAATCAGACTGGGTCAAGATGCAGATTCAAGTCTTGGTGTTCAGGATCTTACTGACCTCTTTCCCTCGGCAGATCTTCCTCTCATACCACTCTACCATAACCGTGGATTTGACGCTGTCAACAGACTTCACCTTCGCCTGGTGCACTCGTCCTAGTGCACACACGCAAACATTCAGTCACACTTCTTTACTTCATGTAACATTGAGTTTTCAAATCCACTTCTCTTACCATCACTGCGACTGATCTGTACAGAAAGTCCAACAAGCAGCCGGGACAGGTTGGACTCCATGTTAGCTCCTTTCTGTAACGAAATCATAGACCAGGTTACATTAGCTGATTCGCTTCAGAGCCGTATTAGTTTACTGTAGTGGCCATATAACTACACGCTCTCCTGCTCGGTAATAATACTAAGTAACATTAATCACCATATTCTTTTTATTTTGTTTATGTAGCTCAAACTAACTAACGACACATTCTCTCTTACCTCATCCAACACCAGGCGCCCAAGAAATTTTAAATTTACATTTCATGCGAGTGTTCGACGATCTGATTGGCTGTTATCGCGGATGTCTTCTTCTTCTATGGTTTTCGTTTGGGAAAACTCCAAACAGATGTTACATCGCCATCACCTGGACAAAGTAGGAATTTCCACGTCAATGAAATTCAGTTGTGGCCTTAAAAAAAAAAACGCCTCAAGAGCGAAATAAACAGAAAACAGACAAGACACACAAATGACCAAAACAAAAGAGATGGTTCATTGAAAATAATCAGGGGCTCTCTGAAATTAAAATATTCTTATTAATTGATTATTAATGTGAGCAAATCTAAATGTATATGGAACATTCCGTGTCTGAACTGATTGATTGTTTTGTCTGGATCTCTTTAAGGTGCACCTCAGTCTTTATTGGTAATCGTATGCATATGTCTGGGGTAGGGGTCAGAGGTCAAATTAGCAAAGAACATATAAAATTGTCATTTAATCGTCTGTTAAGTTCATGTTTTGTTTTTCTCATTAATGAATTGTTTTATATGTTCTGTTAATCGTTTTTTGGAGAAATGTTGTTATAACGCTTTATATGAAGGTAAATCAATATTATGGATACATGAATGTGTGTATGATGATGATGATCTAAGTGTATGATAAGAGAGAGAGAGAGAGTAGTGGGTCCTCCAGGTGAACACAGCAGAACTAGAGGAAACGTGAGGAGTGTTTAGACCAGAGGAGTCAGTAGTCAGTAGGAACGTGAGAGCAGAACAGGTGGTCAGAGGTCCCTGTTACGATCAGATGCTGGAGCTGCCCCTGACATGGGTCTGTAGTATGGGCTGCAAATCATGACGTGGAGTCATTTACTCACCGCATTATTATACCAGCCTGTACAGCTGCCGTCTTTGACCAGCTGTGATGGCTGTATTCACGCGTGTGACCACAGCGTTAGTCTGCGTCCCCACTGCAAATCAGGCTAAGTTCAGTCCTCCCTGACACCAACAATCAGGGGCAGCTGGAGAATGACCCTTGATGCCGTTCAGCCTTGACTTCAGCGTGGGAGGCTTCCCATTTTTTCCTCCTTTCTTTTAGTTTCACACCCCCAGTCTCCCCAAACCTTCTCAGCCCCCAAACCTACTCACTACACACAAGCTGGACTTATGTATACACATTCCCCACAAGCGAACGCTGACACATGACAAATCAAAGGTCTGATAAACAGCTTGTCCTGAACAATTTCCCATCACCACCAAAGGATGAAAAATAAACAGATCCTTGTTGGTTGGGCCAACCAGACCATTTGGTAGGTCTGTCTGTCGATGACTGGGTGGCCCAGGGCTGCTTGGTGTGAGGCCTGGGATGGAGCCACAACTGTTTCCTGTGAGCAGCCCAACCCCCAGAGCCTCACCACGACTGGCTTGGTGGGTGGTATTCCCCTCCTTTTGCTCTCATCCCCAAACTCCTACACTCTCTCTCTCTCTCCCCCACCCTTGCTCACCGTCAAAGCAGTGCTCCCTTCTTTCTCTGCTCTCCAGTCAGCCAGCCCTTCTATTCTCACACTTTAAGCTTTTCCCCACTGGATGAATTTTGCCAAACAATTTTTGTCTGCTGTATTTCAGAAAAGCTATTGTTTTCCAATTGACTTTCCATAAAAATTGGTGCTTTTTTTTTTTAAATATGTGAGTCTCTTTAATGACAGTTCTATCATTACATTGTTCAAAATAATGAAGTGGAGGAGATCAGTTATCCAGTTTAATAAAACTCTATAGACTGGTCCATTCTGATCTGTGCTTGTTGACCCTGTGTGATTTGTATCATTTATCCTCATACAAACTGAACATGCAATCCTACATAGTCCCTGCACTTGCGCTGGTGGTGGGTGATCTGAGGAAGAAAAAAGTGTGTATTTGTTGGCCCTGAGTCTGTTGAACCTTTTTTCCAACTGTCCAAACACACTTTCTTAGTGTAAAGAAAATTGGCAGAGGCCATGGCTTTGTTCCCCTGTACAGAGTAACTAAGCACACATGGATACAGCAGGTGAGCTGAGGACGCAGGTTCAGAGAAGAGCTGAGAGAGGAACGAAGAAGAAAACTGGAATTAAAAAACATTATTGTCTACATTCCTAATACACTACCGACTGACTGTGATGCTGGACTACAGACTCAGGATAGTAATACTACAACATTTTCCTAACCCAGTGCTGTTGCATTCTGCAACACGGTCAGCAGGGAGCAGTGTAGGTACAACCAGAAGGCCCAGCACAGCTGACAAACCGTGGCCCTGTAAATCAGAGCACCGTAGGACCCATGACATGGGAGTCAGGGAAAAAACACGCATTTCCTTTTCGCTCGTTTCTTTAGTGTCAATCAGGTTTGATTTATTGTTTCATTACTAAACTTTAATGAGCACACAGTGTAGCTGCAGCAGCAATTTAAACCTTCTCCAGCCAAGGAGCCAAACTGAGCAACTACTCAGTGAGCCTGGAACATTTACTCATTTAAGCATATTAGTATTTTTGGCATGTAACATGCCAGTGACCCATTTTGGTCCACGGCCCATCATTTAAAAATCTGCCACAGACTAAGCGCACTCTTCAAACATCAATCATTTCAAGCCGTGAAAAAGCCCAGTGAGGAGTTCATTCACCTTTGAGCTCTGCCACTCTCACGCAGCCCTGTGCCAACTGCCAGCTAAGTTTTTCCAGCTGGCAAATTTTATTTGTTGCTTCAGCTATAATTTTGTTTATTTATTTGGCCTCTGCAGTAATGAGTGATCAGAGTGATACACACAGCTGCAGTTACACTACGCAAATGGCTCGTCTGGCCGAAACACCGCAACGTTGTTTCACACATAGTGATGACTTAAAATGCTTCACACCAACAGACTGATTTAAATAAAAAAACACCAGGCTAATATAAGTGTGTCCATCTCATAGTGGAGAAAAGTCTCACTAATGAATCTCACCTTTATGTTATGAGCTAATTAATCTTTCAGTCGCCTTTATTTTTTTAAATTTATCAAACGTATGTCTTCCACCTCACCTTGTCACCACAAACAAGGAACAAGAACTTTTACAACCAATTAAAAAGTAGCACAGTGTGATGTGTGTGGTAATTGACTGGACACGTGGGACGCTTTTAGGGCTCTTTTATTACATATTGGGGGATAAAGATCTTGGCGGCTACAGTGTTAGAATGTCAATAGTGTTGTTCCTTCACACCCACAGCTTCACACTCACCGGCTTTTGGTTTCTCAGTTTCCCCGTTTGGTCAGTAACTGGTCCACAAGGCCACCCTGTCATGTCCCCATTGATCTTTGCCAGCAAGGGTCAAATAGAAGATTACGCAGCTTAAAGCATCGTCTACATGTTTCTGCTGGAAATTCAGCGACAGAAAAAAAAAAAGCATCTGAAGCAAAGTTTAAGCCACGACTATGAAATCAGCCCATAAATTCTATTTTCGTATTCAATCAGTTTCTTTACACAAACCGTAAAGATTGAGATACAGCAGGCCTGCGTTCGAGCTCTTTAAGGGAACACCAGTCAAAACCACAAGCCATGAATAGACCAGAACGGTGTTAGTGTACGTTTGAAATTAATCCCTAAAAGCCACCAGTGTTTCTGTTTTTCCTTATACGTGACTCACCAAAGTCATACGTTTGCTCGTATAAAGCAGGATACTGCATGTGGACTCAAATGATTGTGACAACTTGATTTATGCTCGATACTGTTGACCAACTGGTCAATATGTGAGTAAGTTGTAGGATCTGACTGGGAAAACTAGTTTAACTCTTCCTGCACTCGACTGCAGTGTTACTTTTATTGTGAGCGTGTTAATGTCATTGTTTGCCTTTTCCATTACTTAAACAATGAATTGGCAGAGCCTGAAACAAACGATATTGAAAAACCCTGCTCAGGCATGGTGTCAATTAAGCTCAAGCCCTGGTTCGCCTAATTCGCTGTAGAGTACGGTTCTGGCTCGGCCTTATAGCTCCCCAGCCTGCCTCCTCCTACTCCTCCTCCTCCTCCTCCTCCTCTCCTCTTCGCCACATGAAATGGCTGTCTGTGCCAGCCTGGTGCTGAGCCTTCATTAGCTTTTACTACCCCACTTGGATGTGTTTAGCTTTGCTCTCTTTCTCTCACTCTCTATGTGCGTGTGTGACTAAGTGTGTTTCACCCTCTGTAGTCGTCTGTGTCTGCATATGTTTAATTACCGACCCCCACCCTCACTCTGGAGTACCCCTCAATGCCATGCCACCATATCATTACACTGTGGCTGCAATTTAAGCCTCAGTCACACACACACACCCACATACCCTGGCAGGCCTGCAAACTGTACAGAGGAGACAGTGGGGTTCAGTAGGGAGCTCATTTGTTCTCCGCTAAAGTGGGGTTCTCAGGAGAAACCGCTCGCATGTAGAGGGAGACGTAGAAAGAAAACACGAAAAAGCGCTGCAGATACCACAAAGCGCCACAGCACAACACATCACGACTGATCCGCAGCTACGTCTGGTGTTCAAACTGTTATTGTTTGAACTAAACAAACCACTTATAAACACAAGGCCTCTGCCTTACGAGGCTCATATTTAGGCCCTTCTGTAAACAGCAAAGCACAGAATGAATCAATTAAAAGGGCATTACGCTGGTTCCTGTTTATTTAAAACATGTTTACACTATATGGGCCCTCCCGCCTGTCTGCATGATTGCCTGGAACTTTGTACCCCCCTCTCCTCCTCCTCCTCCTGCCGCCCCTCAATAGACCTGGTCATGGCCAAGGTAAATCAAACACATCCACACACACGTATAGAGAGTAGATTACAAACACATTAGTTACGTTGAAGTGTATTTTCAGTAAATATTGATCTCGTTCTTCCTCTGTTTCTGCAAGAAATGATTAGAAGAGCCTCGGTGGAAGCAACAATCTAGTGCAATCACAGAGCACATGGCAGCAGAGAGGCTCAACTCTCAGAGGAGCCTCGGGTTTGAGAAAACGGGCTCAGTGCGGTGACAGAGCCAAGCGATTGTAATGCAAGAGACTGAATAATCAAATTAACATGTGCAGAGACTGGTTAAAAGAAGATCTGAGGGAGTTTTGTTTGGAAACTCTGCAATACTTGCACACTGTGGATAGAAATAGTGTCTTATTAGGTACAATGTGCCTCACTAGAAAGAGTTTAATATGAGATGCTCATAATGAAACCATCACTTTGACCACACATTAATAACAGCCTGTAAGAGAGTTTGTTAATTGGGATTATAAATTACACATAAATCATAACTCAACACGCAGCAACGTGGATGTTTCTCGGAACTGACGGATTAAATGTTTCACTTCTGTGGTTTATAAGTGATTGAATAACTGATGGATGAACGTACAAAAGCTATGTTCCAGTTATAGGACAGTTCACATCCAGATTCGCCCAAAACAAGATAAGAACACATGAAAACAAGCCTTATCTGTCCCAGTGGCTGTGGGAGTGACTCCGTTAAAACAAAGCGCTGCCGATGATCCCTGTCCCTCAGATTTGTGTGGTATGTCACCTTGGAGTCAGCTTTTCTGGCTTCGCTGCTGATTCCTCCATTCTCCTCTGCTGTGCTTAGTGCGAAAGTACCAACGCACACACCGCCCCCTACTTCACACAGACACGCTTGCCAGCGCATGCTTTCGCACACACGCGCAAACACACACACTTTACTAATCAGCCCTATTGAATTCCAGCAACAATGGGCGCTCATCCTCAGGCCACCCAAGCAGCGCACACACACACTCAGACACACACACACACGCGCGTCCACACCAACGCCAGCATCACCAGATCATGGGTTCAGCACTTTGTTCCTTCTTTGTGTTTTCTTTCCCTTCATTGATCTCACCTTCACACTCAGGGCAGGAGTTGGCACAGAGAGATTGTGTTATCTGGGCAATCAGCCGCTATCTGAGCCCACACACTGCACTCAAATACAGACTGGAGGGAGGGAGGCTTCACATTTACATCTACGGCCAAAGCTCGTAGGCCAGATCCAGAGCTTTTAAATTGGAAACACATATTCCCGAATATTTCAGTAGTTTAGTTCAGTTTTAAAATGCTACGTTTGTTTGCCTCAACAGTACTTTTGAGTTACTTTTACAACCTGAAAAGCGAATGAATGTAATGTGAGTGTTTGCTAGTGCTGCTACACACACGTAGAAAAGAGTTCTAATTGGAACTTACAACACCGAGCTCATAATTTAGCTCCTCGATCACTTCAACGAAAGACGCCAGGCCAGGAAATAGGTCAGGCCGAGTCCAGAGCGTTTTGTAATTGTGTGACACTGTAGTGTTTTGATACCTTTACTGTTATTTACACCCCACGTCTATAGGGATCACGTTTTTTTCACAGCACTTAAGTGTGAACATGAGACATTTTATATTACATTACTGGAAATGCTTTGCTTGCATTGTGTACATTTGGAATTACTCTGTGCAGCATTGTGTTTTTATTAGGGGCCAATTGTTGTCAGTGTTATAGGGCAAGAACTGATCATGAGATTTATGAATGTATATGCTGTGTGTGATTATAAAACTGTGATGTTGTGGCCTGGCTTTTACTTTTCCTTTCTCCAAAAAGGCGAAGAAGCTGCATAGATTGTCCCCTGTTCACAATTTTTCCCACTTCACTCTGACACAAGGCTGTTTTTGTTTTCATACCGCTCCCTTAAGTAGTTCTATAGATTTCAATATTAATGTGATAAAAGCTGTGTCACACACAGTTGATTAATCATGAGAATCCAGATGGTTTATTAGACAGATTTTGGAAGCCTCCCAACATCACACAACATTTGTAGAACCACCCTCCCCCCCACATACACTCACTTGGAATCACTTAGGTTTTTTATTAATTTCTTGATTACATAACAACAAAAATATGAAACACTTCACCAAACAGGGTGACGAGGGACTCACACACGTTTTCAAAATGATTATTCACGTTGAGTTTCATTTCCAGCCATTATATCGCAGATTTATCCAACGAAGGTCAAAGATTAAAATCCCACATTTAGAACAACAGAGAAGCTGGCGAGCGTTTCAGCGTCTTTCCAGATTTATGATGGTGCCCTTATCTGATGCAAAATGCCTTGTGTATAGGTGTGGCACAGTGTGCTCATGCGCTTGTGTGTGTAGGCCTGTGAGTTGCCATTTGTTTTTTATTATTTACCTAATTTAATTCAGAGCGGGAGAAGAAAATGAGTAGGTTGTTTGGATTTTTAATGTTTTGCCTCAGTGTACTCTTCAATTAAAATATTATTACAACCACATAAAATGAAATCTGTGTTTTGACTGGAAGGTCTGGTGCAGTGGTGGGCAGGACACACCTACAGAGACCTGCCTTTATATTTTCCTTGGGTTTCTAACATGCCAAACAGATGCTCATCAGCTATAATACAGCTTAGTTCCTATTAGTCTGAGCAGTTGTTTACTGGATTTCCACTATCCACACGCCAGCTATGAAAACTGCGTGGACCTGAGTGTGTGTGTGTGTGTGCGGTTGGGTTTAGCGGCAGACATGCACAACAGCAACTTCAAACAACTGAGGTATCAGATTCAGACGAGAGCTGCCAAACGAGGAGCTGTTGTGTGGGAAGTGAAGGAATTTACAGCATCTACTTTTTATCTACACAGGTGGGCCTGTTTGTGTGTGTGTGAGTCGGCTGGTGGGTGTATGTGTCTGGGTATGTAGTTTGTTTTGTGTTTTGGTTTTTAAGAATTTGAAGTGCACATAAGCATTGTAGTGATATTTGTGTGCGCAAGTCTGTGTGTGTGTGTGTGTGTGTGTGTGTGTGTGTGTGTCTTTGCACCACAGCACAGGTTTAGACAGATGAGTCACAACAATGATCCAAGAAGCCAGTGATCCCAGACACTTTCCAGGTGGTTCAATGCTCCACTTCAGTGCTTTTCAATCTTAAGTCACTGTGAGCAAAGCGGGGACGTTGTAATAGAGGAGAAAAACACTGATGGACAAAATGTGTGTTGATTTAAAATTACATGTTAACAGGCTGGACTCTAAGGGTCAGAACGCAACGTATTTTGAGGAAATACTTCCTTGTGGGTCGTTCAGTGGGACACAGATGCTTGACAGGAAGCAGAGAGTAATATGATCCTGGAAACAATCACTTCAAGCACAGTGAAATAGCAACGAAGCAGAAACTCTGCCAGCGTTCTACGGCCACACTGTTGCGACTGTCAGCTGAATTCTCCTCCCCAGGACGCCGGCATAGATCTTCCCAGGGAGGCTGCTGATCCAACCTGTACAGTCCCACAGTGGGGTTCAGCCAGATGTTCCCAACAGACTTAGTCCTAGTCTGTCTGGCTTCCTCCTGCACCAGGATATAAAACTCATCAACAGGTGGTGATCAGTTGACGGCTCTGCTCCGCTCTTCACTCTTCTCTCCCGCTCATGGTGTAGAACCATCATTATTGAATTATATCATTAATAATGTTGACTTTGGCCTGAGGTTTGTATTAGAAACAAGACTGATCCCAGTCTGGCTCTTTAACTGCTCACAGAATCTGACACAATGTAAAAAGATTTGCAAAGACAACAGAAATACTTTTATCATTCAATTTATTTTGTTAGTTAAATTTCTATATCGGGTGAGGGAACACAACCGTCACACAAGGGTTTTGTTGAGCATAGTTTCAGAAGTCACAGTGTTTTAGACAGAAAAAAAAAAATACAACAAAGAGGGCAGGGCCAAGAGGAAACTTAAACTATGTGTAACGGTGACACATCCCTAGACAGCTTCTCCTTCATGGTGGTCAAACTGCCCCCTCCTCAGCTCTAAAGTGTTGTCAACCCATCCCTCTCATAACCCCCCTAACCAACCAACCAAACAAACAAATAAACAAAACAAACAAAAAAAAAACGTGGCAACAAATAGATATATTTATATATAATATATATTTACTCTTTAAAAATAGAACTTCAGTCTACATACTAACATCTGTACAAACTACAAAAATAAAAATTTTAATATAAATAATTTATATGGCATGACATTAACATTTTTTGAAATAAACTACAAACCAATGCAGGAGCTCCCCCTCCCCCCGTTTCTATTAACGCCTCACCACTGTGTGGCAACACCTCCTGGCTGTCTGGTATGATCACGCTGTAAATGGTGCTTTGCCTGTTTTGATGAATTATTCACAACTGCACAGTAGCTGCTTAACCCTTCTGTCATATTTACAAGTGAAACCCAAAGCTGCCACTTTGAAAAAAATGACAACAATAGATCTGCAAAGTTTTGTTTCCCTGCAGTTAAACTTGGCAGTGATGAGACCGAAACACAATGCAGAAACACTACAACAGAAACTGAAGTAAATCAAATGAGCATCCTGAATGAAAGATAATATAAGATTTGTATTGATGGGAAGAGAGAGGAGTTAGAAAGTGTGTCGGAGCAGGCTGAAGCATTAAAATACTGAACCAGTTTACATGATGTCATAATTGCACAGGGCCACAACAACATGAACGTGTTATAACCCTAAAGCAGCGAGCAAAGAAAATGGACAAATAATACAAAAATACAATAAAATTACTCCCTTTGCATTGGATTTTACAATTCCCTTTCAAAATAAAACAACACAGGGTAGCAAAAGTGAACTTGATCCACGGTAGAGCTTACAAAAACTGCAGATGGACAAAACTAATATCACAGCTCCTTCAAGTGGCAAAACTGCAGAGGACACTGTGACACCCAGACAGAGATCGGGCTGAAAGAAACTCTAAATGGGAGAGGACTTAGTGAAGGCACGACGGTTACTAGTCCAGGAAACACTATCTACTGTGTCAATCTCCAAATGTGGCAGAGAACATCTTTACTTAAGAAAGGAAAACCTCACAGAGCATCACTGTGTACAAAGTATACTGACGTAAGCCGGGGGGGGGGGGGGGGGGTACTGCATTTTTAAGGCAAATCACTTAAAATTATTTTGAAAAGTAGCAGCAAAAAAAGAACACAATACAGATAAAAATAAAACACTGACGATGTATGTTCAATAACCTAATATCTTAATAACCTTTGTGGACACTTTTTACATATAACACATTTATTATTCTATACATTATGGGAAGAAAATGAGCCGCCCCACAAAAAATAATCTTTTACATCTGAACTTTTACACAAGAGTATACCCAAGTTATACAGTACTCTTTTAAATAGCTTCCCTCTTTTTTAGTATTAAAATATATACTCATAGATTTATATAATTCTTAACACGTCACTTTTCTTTTTAATATGTCCTTGTAATAAATCTTCTCCTTTTGTGTGAAGTCTATGTACAGTTGAGAGTTCAAGACACGATATGCTGCCGCGTGGGCCTCAAGGTGCTCGGGGAGGCAGCCCGAGTCCCAACGGAGGCCGGTACAGCATGGGAGAGAGAGAGTCTAGCAATCTTTGGTTGCCTGGATTCTCAACCCACCTGCAGAAGCAAAACCAAGGAGAAAGGCATTAGACCGGACTAAACTGAGCTCAAACTAAAGTACTAGACATTGTTTTAGATCTTTATTTTTCAGGGTAAACGTAAGTCTGTCTCACCTTGTATCTTGCTGAGCTGATGCACTGTCTGTCCTTGTGTTGCTTCCAAGTCTTGGAGCTCTAGAGAGTCTCTCTTACATGAAGAAAACTTTGTTTTGTCACCACAAGTCCTCTTAGCAGCTTCAAAACAGTCCGACTCGCTGTCCGTGTCAAAACCTTCATGCGTGTAGCCTTGGTACGTTGCGCCTGGCAAGGTCGGATGCACAGCCACAGTCACGGAGGCTGTGGCCGTCACCATGGTAACGGGTCCCCCCGTTGAGCCTTGCTGCGACGGGAGGGTGGTGTTGCTATTGCTATAGCTCGGCCCTTTAGTCCTGTTTGGTTGAGGCCGTCTGCTGTTCTGGAGCCTGGGGCCGCTTGGACAAGTCCTCCCAGGAAAGTGAGGTCTGTTGCTGGGTAAGTGTTGGCTGGGCTGAGCCGAGAACCTCTGGGCGCCCTCCTGCTGCTCCCACTTGTTTCCATCCCAGCATGTAACCTGGGACTGTGCATTTTGTGAAGTCTCGTTTAACGGTTCTATCCTCCCACCAGTGGTTGTCGCATTTTCTCTGACTGGTTTCACCACCTGAAGGACAGAAATGTTTTATAATTTACACTGCTGAACAAACTTGAAGTTGAACACATTGTGTCCAGGTGGTCATGCTGCGTACCGTGAGCTTGGGGAAGCTGGGGTTCTTGCTGGCTTCCAGCAGGATGTGAGATGTAGCAGGTGGAACACTGGGGTGCGATGTAATGTACGCGCTCCGGTCACAGTATTTATAATCCTCTTCCCCAATCCCAGATGTGGTGGTCATCTCAGAGTAATACTCAGAGTCTGATGACTCAGGAAACGCCTGTTGACGAGTTGACTGTGGGTTGTGATGACCCGAGAAGTAACCGTGGTGGGTCATGGGCGGAGGAAGGGGGGGTTCGGGAGAAGGTGTTGGCAGGCGGCTGGCATTGTTGACTGGAGTGACCTCAGCCGGGGGACCCGTCATGGACAGGAGGACGGGCAGGAGCACCAAGCCGTTCAGCATCCCCAGCACGGTCAAGATGGCCAACACAGCGAAGAAATACCTGAGAGAGAGACATGGGAAAATTAGTTTGACAGAATTAGAGCATAAAATCCCACACGTGCTAGCGCTGAGGACGACCGCAGCGTTCTCCAGAGGTAGTAGCAGCTGCTGTTCCTTAACCCAGCTGGAGTTCAGCTATCAAACAAAACCAAAGTACGCCTGTGTTTAAACTGACGGCTGCCAAATCTCTTCTTCTGTCCTAGTGCCTGCATCACATGCGCTGAACTGTCCACTAATGTTTGTCACTTGGGGATTTGAAAGTTTGAAGGATTTGGTTCAGGTTTAGCTAAAATCGTGACACTTAACACCCAAATTGAAAACAAAAAAAAACTGATTCATCTTGATTTAAAAAGTCTTTTCTCTTGGCAAAACAAAAGGAATAACAGAGGCCTGAGATTTTAGATGCTCAAGAAGATATATAAACACATTTTTACTCTGCACAATCTCAAAGACACACACAGTTGGCACATGAGGAAAGGAAGTAGCTCAGGGGAAGAAGTCAGGGAAAGCCCAGTGTTTGTGTATCAAAGGCCAGGGAGCACAGAGAGCGGGGAGGTGGGGGGGGCAAATCTGATTTCCCACTCAGTCCAACTAAAACATGCTTTGATGCATTCACTGCTGCTGCTACAAGACTTTCTCTCGCACCGTTTTTCACCCACACTGTGTGTTTTTGTGCATGTGCATGTGCATGCGTGCATCTCAGTGGAGCTCTGAGGAGGCCACGGGTGGAGGCAGGCCACAAGAAAGAGCTCCCCAAGAAAATTAGAGAGGACTCCACTTAAACACTAACAGAAAGCAGAAAGAGAGAGACAGAGGTAAAAGAAAAAAAACGTTGGAATGAGGAAAAAAAAAAAAGGCAACAAGGACGGGGATAATAGCTGTGTTGTGTTCTGGAAACATGCTTCTCTCTTCTGAATGAACTACAAACTGTTACGACGACTGCACTTGACAAAGGTCACTCTCCAGGAAAAAGTTCGTGGTTTGCATGTTGGGTGTCAACCTAACTAAGTCTGACAAAACACTTCAGAGACATATTTCCAGTTTATTGCCATCTGCACAAACCAGGACTTCCTTTCAACCTTCTGTACATGTTTGATTGGAATTTCTGTCGACCAAAAGCACGTTCAAGTGCCGTTCGCTTCTTTTACTCATTTCACTCCCAAACCGTATCGTCTTCACACGGCGAAAGAAAGAAGACAGATGAAGACAGTGAGACTCTGAGACCTCCAACAGCGTCTCATTGTTAGGAATTCTGTTTATATAAACTGTAATCTTTTCCATTTGTTGTCAGGGCCTGGGAGATTCGTGTGAGTGTATGTGTGAGCCTAAGTGTTTACATGCCTGTACGTATGTGCATTTCTCCTCGTGTGTTTCGTGCGTGTGTCTATGTGAGGGCGTATACAACCGGTATGCTGCCCATATGCGTGTGTGTGTGTGTGTGTGTGTGTGAGTTAGAGACAACTCTGAGCAGATCTGAATTTGCTGTTTATTCAGTGCATTACAAGGCAGGAGATGTTTACAGCTGTATATTTATGCAGCTCCCCAGCTACCCGGCTCTGGCCTGCCCCATTCACCCAACCACAGTTGAAGCTACGGCTAAACAAGACCTCCGACAGAGATATTAGACCACTCGATCTCTGTAACCCACCACATCCCCTGAAAACGATCTCTCACACAACCATGAGAGACTAGAAGGAAAAGACGTCTCAGCTCTCAATTGTCCTCTATTCGACAATTTACACCTCTTTATATTCCCAGTCTAACATAACAGACGACCCCTCTAGAATCCACCCGCTCTCCCTGCACCCACCTACCAGGGCCCAATAATTCTTTAAGGAAGCCAATCTCCTCTATTCTTTGCTTCTGTTTCTGTATCTACAGCATTTTTCTGCTTTTTCTGTCACGGAGGCCTGCTGCAGTCTGCGAGCCCAAGGTTGTGGTTTCGGGTTTGGGCCGAGACCACATTCGGCTGAAAAACATCGAGCTATTCGCCTTTTTTTCCACTCTGGCCATGAAGAAGTGGTAGAAAACACACGTTCACATGAGAGAACACAGTGCGCAGACACACACACACACGCACACACACGAATAGGAGTGATGTCTGTTGGTGGGCTTCAGACCATCTGACTGGCTGACCACTTCAAATTTAGCTCCACTTTTTATTACGGCACCCAACGTGGAGGGTGAGAATGCCAAACACAATTTTTACAGATTTCCTTGCGTGTGTGTGAAAAAGACAGTGAGTGAGAGAGAGACACCACCCAGTGGGCAGCAGAACACTTCCATGTTTACGAGCAGCTGCTACACACCCTTGATGTTTTCCCCATTTGTTGTGCTCTGCGCCTGACGAGATGGATGTGTGTGCGTCTGGACTGACGGAACCAGGTGCGTTTTTGTCACTGTGTGTGTGTGTGCGTGCGTGTGCGCATAAATAGGGGTATAACATTTCCACCTGCATGCACCCCTGACCCCCCTCAAGGCTTTCTCCTCCGGCTTAGACAACTGGTAAGTAAACACTCGCACATCAGCGTAAAACCAAAACACAAATGGGCTGTTCGCAAAGCGAGAGAAGACGTTTCCTCACACACAAACGCAACACGCCGGCATCGCTCACGCACACACACCCCCACAGAGCAGCACACGAACACTGTTGCAGGCACTGCGTTTCTCACCTCATGATGAAGTCAAACTCTGACCCTGCCAGCATGAGAACGCCCAGGAGCGTGGAGATCGCTCCGTCAACCACGGGAGCAAACATGTGCTCCAAAGCCACCGCCGAGCGCTTGTTTCTGTTGCCAATTGCTGTCAGGAAGCCCTGCGGCGAAAGGGGAGGTGGGAAAGAGAAATGAGTTGGAAATCTTGTGGATCACACAGACGTTGTGCTGCAGCGTGGGGCTTGGCACACTTCAGAATTCCTGCGTTTGGTTTTGTTGGGGATCACTACAAGACAGTGTACTGTGCTAAAAAGCAGGTCTGGGGCTGCCAGTATGAACCAGGAAGCCAAGTGTTTCCTAGTAAATCTTTAATCACACGTACTCTACCTTGATCACTTTCCATTTCAGGCATAATGCCAAATGTCTGCAAAAGGCAGCTTATTGCATTTATAGGACAGGTATCATAAATCCATATGGAAATCAGTTATAAAAGGAAAAGAATGTGTTTTAAATGGACTTCTTGCTTTGTTCCCTCACCAGTGCAATGTGAACAGTAAACTCCACTCCGATGCCCACAGAGGCGATGAGGATGACCACAGGGATGGCGCTCAGCTTGATGCCAATCAGACCCATGATGCCAAACAACTCCACTGTCATCATGGCCAAGATAAACACCTGAGGAGACAAGGTGGAAAAGTTACACAATTAGAACAAGTAACTGATACGATCATTAAAAGCGTAGCAAAGGCCAAAAAACTGTGTTGAGCTCCTTTTCCTCTTCACCCCACACAGTCTTTGACCCTGTGCTCAGGATTTCAACCGCATGGCATTAAATTACCAACCCTCAGGCTAACACCCTCCCCTTTCTCTTCATTCTTCCCAGAGGTGCCTTCAAGTGAATGACAGCATGTGACAAAGGGTGGGCACCCCCATAACTCCAGATTCATACATCTGCCTATTTGCAAAACACAAATAATCCGTTTTTTCCTAATATACTGATTATTTTATTGCTTCCGACATTTTAAAGCAACATCTTCGTCATGTAATGTTTCTGTTTGCTCCGTTCTTAATGGGCAATGAGTGATGTTAGTGTAAACCGCAGTAAAAACAACAACAGCGGGTCTTAGAAAACGAGAAGGAGAAAGCAGTTCCTGGCCAATGGGAGCTTTTGATCCCAGCGGGGGCGCCGAGCTCAGGCACGGTTAAATTGGAAATGATAAAAGCTGTTTTACTGCTAGACCACATACAGGCTGGGTGAAATCTTCACAGGCAGGCTGATGCTTGGAAACCATAGGCTATGCCTTTCTCTGTGTCTAAGGAGATTGTGTTGTGTTGCTGTCTCAATCAGTGCTGCTGGGACGGCTACTTAAATTAAACACATTCCAGCTGAATCTAACACTGTTGTTGTGCTACATTTCAGCCCGCCCCCCAGTGGTCTCGGATATGTGGATTTGTGTATGTGTGAGTTTGGGGGGCCCTTAAGAACCACCGGTCCCACCAGCTTGTGTGTGAACTCAGCACTCAGGGTGTGTCTTTCACTCGGACGCACACTCACGCTGAAACACACACGCATATATATCCCTGATGGATGGGTTGAGCAGGCCAAGGTCGCAACTGGGCAGATCTGTCCTGTCCCCAAGTCTCTCCCTCCCACTCTGACAAAAGCAGCGAGGGAGTTGGAGGTAGAGGCTTCAGGAGGGCAAAGCCTTTCTTGCTCCTTTGCATTTCCTTTTCTAAGGCTGGCCCAACCTACATTAGAATGACAAAGGTCCCGTGTGTGTGTGTGTATGCGTGTGCACCGGCCCTCCACAGAGAAAAAGGGGCCCCCTAGACAGCATTATTGAGCTGTGGTGAGAAGGGTGAGAAGAAACTGAGAAAAAGAGGAGAGGGAGGAAGGGGCTAATGATGTTGTTGAGGTAGGACAAGGTAAAATACACTGAGACAGAAATCTACAAAGTGGGAAAAGTGGAGCATTCGGAAGGAGGACACGATCAAAAGCTGGGCAAATTGGTCGCTAACTCACAATGATGCCGGCAGTCCAGGGGTTGAGCAGGAGGACTGCACAGACCAGGAAGGTGCAGGCGAGCACGACGCTGATTGACAGCAGGAACCAGTGTCTTAAGCCAATGTACTGCTCCCAGAACAGGAAGGGGTATCCATTGGGGTAGTTCAACAAACCCTTGCGGCTAAACTCGTCGCACACAGCCCGCACACTCTCAATGGCCTCGACAAAGTCGCTGGCCTGGCGAAGGCCGTTCAGGTAGAAAGGGAACTGAGCAAACTCCAGAGGTTCTGCAGCTGGTACTGTAAGAGAGAAAGGGATTTAATATCAGACTATGTGCTGGTCATATTCAAAGACAGATTAATGGGCTTTGGCCAAAATAAGAAGACAAGATATTTACTGCGCAAGTTCTCCCCCGTAGTGTCGTACTTGTCATGAATCCACTCTCTGGGATGAGGGTAAAAGTTTGCCTGGGAAGCGGCATAGCCCAGAGGATCATTACTGACCCACACTGTCAGGTAAATATAAAATACTTCTGGGGGGATCAGACCCTCTGCATCCACCAGCCGCCGAGAAGTCAACTAGAGAAAAAATGGGTTATTATTTTTTGTCCACGATGCCACACACCTTGCTTCAGAATGGACATTCTGTTCTGTTTTCCTTCGCAGCTCTTGGACATACCTGGCTGTAGTTAAAGGGCTCTTTCTTGGAGCCAGTCTGGATGAGGAGCTTGTACGCCAAAGCTCCGTCTTCAGTACCGTTACGATAGCTGTCAGCTGTAATCCTGCCTGCCTGCCAGTCAGCATCAAAAGCACTCTGAAGACCTGCAAGTCAGGTAACACGCAGGAAAGAAATGATTGTACACATTTAAAAACAGTCGCATTTTCTTTCTCTACTCGACAGTCTGTGTGGGCAGTGACGCTAAAAATGTTTAAATATCAAGTTTCTTTTTCCATTATTTTTTCCCCAGCTGGCTCTGATTGACCTTTTAACTATTACTTCCTCCTGAGTGGAGCTCTGACACGTCCTAGCCCGGGGACACACACACACATAATCCATGATCCCAGCCTGTCGACCAAACCTCCGCTGAGCCCAGGTGGACGGCGGTAAAAAGCATCCGTGAACTTTCAGTCACCTTTTACACGTTTTTACCCCTGGTGCCATTCACTTTCATTCTTAGTAAAGAGCACACCTGAAAAGCCTGTTGCACCATCTACTGGATTCTGACATCAATAACAAAGTCCCTCGAGGGAAGAGGGACCAAGTTATTACTTGACTGACTCAGCGTGAATTCTTACCTTTGAGCCAGTCCTGGAAGTAGTGAAGCCACATGCGAGGAAGCTTGTTGTTGCTGTCTCTGACCACGTATCTGACAGAATTGAAGGCATTGTGCAGCTGGATGAGCAGCCTCTGTGACCGGGCATAATCAAATCCATCCATGGTCACCAGATACATATTGTAGAAGGAGAAATACTTGAACTGGGCATCAATGAAATCATACTCTTTAGTGTCACGTGGCACAATGTCAGTCAGGTAGAGGCCATCGTGCACCATGGTGGTTCCGTATAGGCTTAGGCCCAGGAGGCCCAGGAAGAGAACCACCACAATGGCTTTGCTCTTGGGCTTGAGGAGCAGAGGGGCGTATTTCTCCCTGGCAAAGCTGGACAGGTTCCAGTGAAGGAACGGTAGAGGGACGCACTTCTTTCCCAGTTTGGAGTCCTCCATCTGGGCTAGCAGGTCACGTGTGGAACTGGAAGTAGGGGTGAACAACTGGGAGCCATAGGGATCCGGCACCGAGGTGGTGGTGGGGGAAGGTGTAATGGCTAAAGAAGAAAAATAAGAGAAGCCAATTAGTGTCTTGGCATAACAATTATAACAAAAAAATCTATACAAAGACGATTTTAAACATAAACATAAACGTGAGAAGTGCTTTGTTATCTTATATTTACCTTGAGCTTGGGAGGTGGGGCACAGGATGATGGACGGTGGGCTAGTGGAGATCTGTGAGGTAGGGGGTAGGATCGTGACGATGTGCTGTCCTGCTGCATCGCACTGCGTGAACGCCTGCACCGTGGTGGTGATTTGGGTGCTGGTGGTGATCGTGGATCCTGCAGTGTACTGGTGCGCCGTTGCCGTAGCGGGCGTGTGCGGCTGCTCCCCGGCGTCAGACAGCTCATGAGGAGAGAGGTGGATAACGCGGTCGGAGCAGGGACTGTACAGGCAGCAGAGGACGTCCAAACGCTTGTCCTCGCGTCGGTGGAGGTCCAGGCTGAGGATGGCCGGGAAGATGAGCAGCACCATGGCAAAATTAAACACAACCACAATGGCCGCCTTCGGAGAGAGAGAGAGAGACAAAGTGAGAAGAGTCAGAGAACAGTATGTAAAATTACAGACACCCTACTCCAGCTGGGGAGAGTCGAGGCCCCTCTTTTTTAAGAGTCTCAGACCACAGCACAGAAAGTAAAAGCTTACTCTAAATCACCAGCCAAGAATACTTAGCGAGCCAGGAGGGGAGTGGGAGAGAAAAGGAGGCCAACAGAAAGAAAGAAAGAAAGAAGCGAGGGAAATATATATGTCTGAGCAAAACCATCACCACCACCGCTGCCTCCCTCTCACTCCAACCCCTGAAGCTGACATTCTAACTGGCTGCGGTTTCCAGTGTATGTACATCTGTGTGTGTGTGTGTGTGTGTGCATTTACGTGTGTGCTTGTGTGTTTCGGACCACCCACAGTTAGTCACAGATCAGAGCAAACAGCCTTGACGGGCCAGTGATATACGGAGCCACTCCTCCCTCCCCTCTTGTTCTCTCTCTGTCTGCGTCTCTATGTCTGTTCATCTCTCTTTGCTCGGATTATTCCACATTATAAACATGCACACGCAATTATGAACACATACGGATGCCGAGACACGCCATACAAAAATGTTTAGGTGAAGCGGCAACAGGCCGGGGAACAAAGCGTTTCCTTGCGCTGAATAAATGTCACCTCTGTTAAGTTATCTCTTTCATTTACAAAGGAGCCTCAGGCATCTTGGTGTGCGATTGTGCACATGTGTTTATGTCTGCGGAAGCATGTGTGGCATCATAATTATAATAAGAAATCTTTACCTGCAAAGAGAAAGCTCGCAAGGCAGGGATGGGTATCAACGCGGCCATGAAGAACGCAATCATGTTGTTGATCGAAGTCAGAGCCACGCTGGTGCCAGTGCGCCGTAAACAGTCTCCGGTCCTCTCCTTCAGAACAAACACAGGAATAAGTCAAGAGGATAGGATAAGATAGGAGGAGAGGAGACGAGAGGAGAGGAGAGGAGGCTACCTTAAAGGGGATGTTAGTTGCAGTTTCTGTGAAGGAGTGAGCCAAGAGAAACATGTCATCTACACCAATCCCTAGTGCCAGGAAGGGCAGCACCTGGTTGGAGACACGCAACACAAAAACAAAGATCAGAATGACCATTTAAGTGTCACATCAAATCAAGCCCGACTGCCCTCAAGGAACATGCTTCCTAATGCCATGTAGTGTACGATTTGGTTCCCTATATGTCACACCTGTGTGGTGGCAGCGTTGAAGGACAGGCCAAGCAGTGAGCAGAGACCCAGTCCTGCAGCCACTGACAGGGCCACTAACAGCACCCCGGCCAGCCCCACGGCTCCCTGGGACTTAGCGCAGTCCCACCGCAGCATGGTCACACAGGCATAGGCCAGCTAGAAAGATGACAACCATGATAACGATTAGTCGTGTTAGATTTTGAATATCACTATTACATTTCACTGAGTTGATTGGTTGAAACACTGACCATGAGCAGGTACCCTCCAGCCACCCTGATGGCACTGACGTCAGAAAAAGACTTCATGATGTCGTTGAGGGTTGTGGTGGAGAAAGCGTGGATGGACTGGCTGGAGTTAGACGGGATACTCTGATGGACCACCTGAAGAATACAAAACCCAGTCAGGCTCCCGAAGTCACGCATTCATACCACAGGTACGTTTGTACTGCATAAGACAAACAACACTGTTATTTTGTGGTACCACGATCTTCTTCTGACGCCAAATTTTAGAGCCGTTAAATAGAAATGGACCCCTGTCCCCTAGAAACGAGCATGTGCCTGAGAGTAAGCTCGAATGTGTGTGTGTGTCTGTGTTTCATGTGCTAGCATGCCTGTGTGTGGTGTGTGTGTGTGTGTGACAACTGAGGAGTAATGAGCACAGATGCCAGAGGTTGTGAGGTCAAAGGTGAAAGGGATGAGATCACATGGATCAGCAGACTGCTCTGCCCGCATGGTGTCATAAACGGACTGAAGCTCCCTAACCTAAACGTCCTCGTCGCTTGCTATCTCACGTAGATCTGCTCCTGGTCTTTAATGTTCAGAGGTACGCTTCTCTGTCGCGTCTGAGTCTGTCCCCCCCTGTTTTCCACCTCCCGCGTGTCCCTCATCGTCCCCTCTCCTCGCTCTCACCATGGTCGGTGTCAGCTATCACGGCAACAGCCTGTTCCTATAACTAGGGCTCTGACAGAGAGAGATGATTGGCCTACCACACACACACGTATGTACACACCTACTGCCCCGTGCTTCGCTTTACAAGGGAGCTGAAGACTGATGGAATTCAGACACTGCAGTGTAAGACTCGGTGTGTGTGGGTGTGTGTGTGTGCCAAAGCAAAACACGCCTGCATAGGGACAGGGAATTGCTTCCTCATATTTCTTCTTGGTGGTTACAACAAAAGACCCCACTTCTGTCTCTTTGCTGAAAGCATGCGCCTTTGAATAACACATGAAATGAGCAGGAAAATGTTCGCACCTCCACAAACTTCCTCTGCCAGGACTCGAGGATGGCGGTGGCCTTCTCTTCGTTCCAGTTGATGTCGTGGATCTCGTAGTCATCTTTAAAGTGCTCATACAGCTGCTTAGGACTCATCAGCAGGAACATGGTTTGAAGAGCTTCAGCACTGCGAAAAAAGCAAAAACGTACACCTCAGATTAGTCGAATAAGTCGGAAGGTTTTTTGTTCGCTGAGTGGACCTGCATCATGTAACTGGATGTTGTTGCTTCTCTAAGCATTAGTGAAGTGCGTCTGTCTGACTGGTGGAAGGCAGGTGCCGTTTCTTCTAGGATTGGTCCGTGTGTGTGCCTGCCAGAGTAAACAACCAAAAGCAGGTGTTATGTGGTCTGTCTGCCTGATGGTCTTTAGGCCACTATCCCAGATGTCCTCAGGTTTTCTTGGCAGCAGTGCTGCTCAAAATGTGAAAGAAATGATCATAAATCACATCCTAGAGTGTGGCTCTTGCAGATGGGGCTGGAATCCCCTTTCTTTCAGGGCTCAGTCGAGCCTTTGTGGGTAACGGCCTGAGCTCTGAATCAGTGCTGTCACTTCATTTGTACTAGACGTGCTTTTAAAGCCAGCTGAAGTGAAGACGCAAGTCAAAACCCCTGTGAGCATGTTATTGTAAACAAGAGACTTGTTTGCCTTCAGAAAAATGTGACTTTTGTTGTTGTTTTTCAGTTCTCCTGCGTTTTCCTTCTCTTTGACCCTTTACACAACAAGTGTGCGGCAAGGTGGGGGTGCTTTATGTCGCTGTCACTCATCTTTAATTGGTCTATCTTGGACCAGGGTCACGCAGGAAACCGATTCCTCTCAGTATGAGGCATTCCTAGCATGTGTCTGTTGGACTACAGGGATTCCACAGTCACAGCGGCTCATAAGCGGCCTGCGTGGCTGTCAGTACCCAGGCAACCCCCCCGCCTCCCCCCGCATATTATTATATCTTCCAGTAAGAGAAAGCCAAACCTATAACACAGAGTGTAAAATCTCCTGTAACTGCAGCGACTGCTCTCTCGTTTCACGTCTTAATAAACACATACCTCAGCAGAGTATCCTGACTGCTCTTGACCCGCCCTCCCAGAATGAGCTCCTCCTGCCAGTGCATGAACTTCCGGCTGAAACCATGACAACCACCCTGGAGATGTCCAGAAATGTCGGGACTCTGAATAGAAAGAGAGCCGTGAAAGTGCAGTTCTCAGACACAGCTACTGTGTGTATTAGACGATAGGCTGCGTTCTTGTTCGTGTGAGTTTACCTCTCCTTGCTCCTTGTTGGGTGCACTAAGAGGGCAGTCGGGGTCTGATGGGTCTAGACAAGGCCTGTTCATGTATGCATGGCCCACCTACCAAATCAAATTATGTTACAAACGTCTCAGAACATACACAGCAGGTGAGTAAGCAGTAACTATTCACAGGAGTTTCTGTTTTTGTGTAGATGAGTGACCCACCTGGGCTTTGTCCAGCATCTCCTTAAATCCTTCTAGTGAAGTGAACTGACTCAGCTCCTCCATCAGTTTGACTGGATCTAGATTCATCCACTGGATATCTGGCATACCCCTGAAAAGACAACGCACGCCGCATTTGCAAATGATTTCTCAAAAACTGCACAATCGCACGGAGCTGAACTCCTGCTGATCTCTGTTTTCAGCAGAAACACACACTTTGGCTCAGTTCGATTCTCACTCGCTCGTTGCGCGGGGCTGCGCAGGCGTCTAGCTGCAGATACAGGATAAAATAGCGTTTATTATCCTGTTTCACGCTGCTACAATGCGCAGGGAAAAGGCACGGTGGCTGCCTGCTCGCTTCCAGTCCTCACTGTCCTGCACTGAGTCATAACAATTACCTCTGCCTCCCAAACATCTTGATAAGGATGGAGGAAAGGGGAGAGGCTCAGAGGATGGAAGGGATGGAAACAACTTTATTTTCTGATCTGCAAAGAGACAAAACCTGACGGCAGCCAGAAAAGGGTGAAATTATATATATATTATTCTTAATCTCCCTCCACTGGTTAGTGATGAGATTTCCTCTCTTCTGTCCACATACCAGGCTCCTTTCGCTGCTGCTCTCGAACACACTCTCCTTTATCATTGGTTTATGCTTGACTGATTCAGACCTGGGTCTTTTTATAGTTTTTTTTTCATTGCTGCCCTTTGTTCTGCCCTCACTAGTTTTGTCACTTTCTCACTCTCTTTCTGAATGTATCTCTGTCCCTCGTCCGCTCTTCAGTCTCTTTACCT
Source organism: Macropodus opercularis (assembly GCA_030770545.1). Taxonomy (NCBI): domain Eukaryota; kingdom Metazoa; phylum Chordata; class Actinopteri; order Anabantiformes; family Osphronemidae; genus Macropodus; species Macropodus opercularis. The sequence goes on from CM061105.1 coordinate 9,128,057, forward strand.
TACCCTTACTCTGTAGCTTTTTTTGTGCTTTTGTTTGCATTTGAAGACGGAGCTGATGTGAAGTGGAAGCTGGCCTAGAGGCCACCGTGTGTTCCCTTCAATTCCACATAAAACGGACGTAAAAAAAAATGAAAATAATTAATAAACAACAGCAGATGTTGAACACTTTGTGTGATTTACAGGAATGGGAGACATGTGAATCATCAAAGAACCCCCTTCTCTCTCTCTCTGTCACTCTGCCTTCACACAAGCCAACAGGGAGATGCTAGGGATGGGAAAACTTGTGTTTGTTTTTGTATGCGCTGGCTTGTCATGCAACACACTGCTGTCAGCTCTAGACAGAAACATAAACAAATTATTTGTTTGCAGCAAAACATATGCTATGATCTAAACTATCTTTTATAAACCAAGTACTCAATTGAAATATCACTTGTGACGATGAAAAAAAGGTCTCTTTCAGTGACTCAATTTCTCAAGAGAACCTCGTACCCAAAAAAGCAGGAAAAAAAACAAAAAACCTTGAATTTGCAAATGCCCAAATACGCCCAGGCCTCACTGTTAACCGTCTTGTAGCCTCTCTCAGTCTTTCTCGGGGGACTTGAGGCTTGAATACTGCCCATTTTATTTGTTGGACAACTTAGGAGCTGGGAGCCCGGGGCATTACCATGAGAATGCCGAGTGTTAGCCGTGAGCTGACAAAGCCGATCCCCCTCCCTCCTCCGGGGCCCCTGCACTGATGGACACTCACTCGTAAACTGAAAGAATGCTTACCATTGTCTGACCCAAAGGACTCCCCTGCCACCACCACCGCTGCCGCCTCCCGCCCTCTGCCATCCCACCACCCAGTTGCCGCTGAACGCTGAAGCCATCTCCCCTCTCCATCCCACCCTCGCTTGATACATCTCTCCCTCACTTTCACTCTTTTTTTCTGTCAGGAACCCCCCCGGTCCCTCTCCAGGCTCTAAAAGAACTCTATTACTGACCGCCACTGTCAGTCACAGCACTCACTGACAGACTACTGAAAGCCCAACTGTATGTCTCCATCCAGCATGTGTGAGACATTATGGACTAGTCAGATGGAAGCAGTGACAGCAAAAGCAGAGCCAATATTTTATATGTCTAAATGTTTTAATATGCACAAAAATGTAAGTATTTTTTTCAAAACTTACGGTAAATAGGCGGAGCCTCCCTGCAGTTTGGCCCCCTCCCAAAAACAGTCCAATGGAGTGATTATCATACAAGGGAATAGCTTGTCAATCATCTACAATCGGGAAATTAAACAAAGGCCAGTCAGTAAAATACGTTGATATGTAAAATATGAAGACACGTGAAAACCTATGTGTCAACTCACCCTTTCAATCATGACGTTTTCTATAATAGGAACCCCTGATTTATAGCATATTTTGTTAAGATCCCATGATCTGCAGGAGAGAAAATCATGTTGAATTTGCAGTCAGAAGCAGAATATATTTACTCATAATACTTTTTGCTGTGTTTGCCGTCCACTTACTTTCCAAATAGCGACACCTGGACCTTGCTTGCAGACATGGCAGATTCCATGTGAACCAGCAAAGCCTCCTGGGTAAGAATGTTGGTGCCCTCTTCTTTGGGTGTCTGGATAAGCATCTGTGAGGTAAATATTGACTCCTCTCCCTGTTTTTCCCTGGTGTAGCGAAGCTCTGTGCTCACGCGGCTGCCAGCTAGAAAACAAACAATAAAGCATAAATTAACAGTGAATTCTCCTTTTTGATAAACACATATTTGGACACATACTTACAAGAACACACATTTCAGTGCGTACATATGCACATGCACTTACACTAAAGCACACACACATATATGGACCAACGCCCTTGGCCCTAGCCAGTATTGGTTTTGAAGGCACTTCACACAAGGCAGCGTCTGGCCAAGTGAAATGAGTAATACAGGCTCTCATTGGCTCTTTCTGTGAAACAGATGTGCCCTGTTAGTTAGGAAAACCACCCTTCTGATGCCCCTTCCGAGGGTCCCACTTTGCTGACGGCAGCAGATACGGACAAAGACGTTTTAAATACACAAAAAACAAGCATAACACGCAAGCGATGAGCGTGCAGATTCGAGGAGATGAAGTAATGCAGCGAGGAAAATATAAATATCAGAGGTGGCGAAGAAGAGGAAAGAGGAGATGAGAAAGCGAGAGGGGGAGCTATGTTGTGCTGTGCGGTAGACTCCAGCCCCCTAATTACAGGAGGTTGCCCTGAAAAGAGTTTGCCAGCCGGGGGGATCTGTGCCTGTGCCAAGTGGACATGAAACATGCCGTGCTGGATCACAGAGGGCCCGTCTGCCCCTCTTGGTGTCCCACTACTTGACAACCCCAGAGAATGAAAGAGCAGACTGGGGGGTTTAAAAACAAGAACTACCTCCGTCTTAATTCCATCTCTTGTCCTTCTTTTACTCTCTTTCGCTGTGCTGCAATCGATCCTGACCTCACATCTTTCACCACTTATTTCTCATCTCCTCTTTATACTCTAGTTTCTCTCCGTCTGTTTCTTTCTACCCCTCTTCCCCTTGCGCCCCCCCAGCCTAGAGCTGGCTGCTATAATTGATGGGAAGAAAAGAAAAAACAAACTATTCAGCTTGCTCCGTGAAAGTGTGAGATCAGGTTAGAACTCTGGGCTTCAGACACACACGCCGAGGTTTCTCGACTTCGCTTTCAAGGTGTTAATAGCCTACATGGAGGCTGGGGGATATCAGGTCACCTTATTTATTTGCCGTCACGGGCGTCTGGATCAATGCAAATCGAAAAGAAAACCTTTAAATAGGACGTGTTCTTGTTGAGAATCCTTGGCCACTAAAGTGATGAAGCATTTATAATGCTTTTATCCTATAGCCATAACAAATAATGGAAAATGAGTAGTTTCCTTGAAAATTGGAAAGACCGAGGGTTCATTGAACCATTTTATCCTGTCAGGTACACGTCCAGAGTACCTGACTTTGAGTGCTTGGGCATGTTCCCTTTTGTTTTTTATTAAAGCTACTACAAAACGGAACCCTTTCCATTTGTGGACCTCTTTTACATCTGTTAAACCTTTTTTGACATTTCGTATGTTAACCTCTGCAGCGTGAGGTTTTGATCCCAACAGGAACAGGGTGACTCGGAGAGACTCTGGCTCTGTAATTACAGGCCTCCTGAAGTAAATTATAGCTATTTGTGTCTCGTTCCTCCCATCTGGACCACCCAGGCAGCCAGCCCTCACTCTTCTCTCTCTCTTTCTCGCCTTCGCTCCTCAACCCCTGGTCTGGCCCCAACCACCCAACTGAGTTTCACAACCGCTCTGCTCCGTTCACAACTCTCCCCAGAAGCAGCCTTGTCCTTTATTTCCATATCTCCTGGTTCCTTTTGCCTTTCCTCCTAATAAGCTACTTCTTTCCCTCAACCCAGCCCGTGCTCCACACGCCTTAAAGAGACAGTTCCCAGACATATTCCCATCCTGGGAAGAAAGCACTTTTGAGCATCGAAATCATGGTTTCATCGCCCCAGCGGTTGGTAACTTTATTACATGAGCAATTTTGTAACATGAAATATTAGTCTGTGCTTGGCTGCATGATCAAAAATGAAAAACGACACGATCGCAACTGTGTGAATCACATTCACAGTTGTTTGACTGGATGGTTTTGGAGAAATTCAACCACCATCTTGCAAATTTTAGCAAACAACTTTACTCTTTTGGGTGCAACATATGAATTCATTTACTAGCTTCACCACTAAAGGCACTTTCACAACACTTACGACACTGGGAAAGTGAAAAGCAAGCAAAAAATGTCATAACAAGCCCCGACATGGTTTCATGACTGTGGGAGTATAAATATAATGTCTGTATGAACGAGCGCTGGTCTGTGTGTGTCTGTAAATGGTGTAAACACAGGACTCTTTGTAAACCAACATCAGTCATTTCATCCCCACCTGACACCTCCATCGCCAGATGCAAACCCTTAACCGGGTGAAATATTTGCTATTCTACTCTGTCATTGTGACTTAGAGGCCTAGTCCTGGTTTCAGGCCATAGTAGGTCAAACCAGACCACCTTCAAAGTTCAGTGTGTTAGATTAGCTGGATTAGGGGGGCTTTGAAAGGCCCCATGCTGCTATAGAGGAAGCCCCAAGATTGAAGATGGCTGAAAGTGACATGCTACATAGTGCCTTGAAAAATGATGTTTTCCTGATTACCACCACATGGGAATCTGAGAAGAAGATTTCTACACAAATCATGTACATTTGTACCAGAGGGACAAAGGAAAAGAAAAAGAAACCTGTCCTTTGGAGGCCACCTTCCATCTATCACTACCTTCTGTCTTTTATTCCACCGTAGGCGTCCTTTAGTCTTTTTGACTTTCATCAAGGAAACAACATCAGAAAAATATAATCGTGTTCCTTTTGCGGCACATGGACCCACCAGAATCAGGTCTGTACCCTGTGTGCAGCCTGGCCCTGCCCTGTGGCATTCCCTCAGTCAGGGCACGGCCGCCCCCAGCAGATGGGCTGCTCCACCACACAATCTATGCGTACAGCAGCTCCAGACTGAATGCAGACCCTTTTGTCATTCAACCCTTCAATTTCTTTCAGATGTTTCCCAACAAACAGCGGAATAAAGTAAAGAGGGGACGGGGGTTTTTTGCAACAAAACCAAATGGACCAAAACTTTCCCAGCCTGTAAAACAATGCCAGAGTCAACGGTGGGAGGGTGAGGCTGCAGGCAAAGAAGGGAGCTGGCACTTTGCTATCTTACCTATAGAAATACAGTGTGTGTGTGTGTGTGTGTGTGTGTGTGTGTGTGTGTGTCTTAATGCTGTATCTGTTCATCAATCCTCAAAGACACTTTGTATTTTAGAAAGAGACGACAAGACACAAGGATCAGTTTCAATGTGCTAAAATCCTGCAGCTCCCACCAAGACAAGATAAAAAGAATAACTACACCTTAAAACAGTAGAAAACAGTGAAAACAACATGAAAATCAGTTTCACTTACATTCTATTCAGATGTGCCAGTGGTGTTAGCCACCACACATAAATTTTCACCAAGGTTGGCATTTAGGCACTTTCTATTTCCATATGTATAGGCTTGCCTCTGCTAATTATGCTAATCATGGGCAGTGTTGGCCACTGTGAAAAATAGTCACATTAGACACTCCACTGACCGCTAATACTGCTTAATGTGTGGTTGAAACATACATTCATCCCTGCTTGAAAGGCAAAATTTTTCCACGTTGCTGGTCTCATTCAAACAAGAAATGAATTTATTGAGCCTAAGAACCATTTCTTTTTCTTTCCTTCCCAAGTACCAAGAAAATGTCCAGTCTCTCCCCATCTCCTCTCTCTTTACTTTTATGCTTCCATGGTGTGAAGACAGAGGCAAATGGTGCAAACTCTAAGGTGACTGGTGTCGCTTTATATCGCGCAGACCAAAGACAAAGGTTGCTCCTCAGCTAGGAGAGAAAGGGTGCCACGCTATATTGATTGAGTTTTCAGTCGCAGCCTTTCAGGATGTCGCATTCAGCGTTGCAACGGGCTCTGGCATTAAAATAACTGTATAAAGGCAAGTTAAAGGTATATAAAAACTGTAAATGTGGGCCTAACTCCCAGATTTAGTCGGAATGGCGAACTGTAAAATCAAAAAGACAGGTACTGCGTGTTTTGTGAGCCTCCTGGATCAGGGAAGCGAACGCCATGCGTCTGTCATACGCACATGTATCTATAGCTGCTCAGTGTGTGTTTATTTGTTGGGGGGTGGTCTTGGTCGGACTGTTGGTGAGTGTGTGTGTTGGGGGGTTGCTGAGAAAGGGGATGGAACGAGGGAGACTTGGATTGAAGCACTGAGAGGAGGGGGGTGAAATAAACATTTAGAAGTGACCCAGGTTGACTCTGGTCTTGTTTGTTCTCTCTACCAGTGAGGTCCTGGGCCCTGAGCGCTGGGAGTTTATTTATCTAGCTGGGGCACCACCGCACACTATTCACCTCCAATAATGCCTCATAGAGCTCCCTTTCTCTGTCTGAACTGGGGCGCTGTGTGCACACCGATGAATTATAGCATTTACCTGCTGTGCTGCTCTGAGGTTTGTTTAGAGAAACGGCTCCAAACACCAAAATGCCCACGTGTGCATTCGCACATTTGCGCAAACTCAGGGTTGTTTTCTCTCGTTTGGAATCTTTCCGTGTCTTTTAATCAATCTGTTTCCAAGCTCCTCATACTTGCAGGAGACCATGTCTGATTTCATGGCGAGCTGGCCATGCTAGAACTTCAGTGTCTATGCATTCATGCTATGTGGACAGAGCCTGGTCTTTGCCTCCCCCTTCCTCTCCTACATGGCCTCTTTATGGGACATGTGGTGTTCCTGCTATTCAGATAGGCCCAGTCTCACTATGCTCATATTTGGACAGCTTGAGCCTGTGTACACGTCTGTCATGCATCAACTAAACTCTGCCGAGAAGGATGAGTTTAGTTAACGTACAAGTAAACACTGCCAGTCTTACATGGAGGCCATTTCTTCCCTGTCTTTCTGAAACACACCTTTCAAGTAGGAATAATCCGATCTCAAAACGCTGACAATTTAATCTGTGACTACAAAATACAAAAAAAAATAAAATAAGTACACACAGTTCTTAACGTCCGCCCAAGCAAGACAGGTGAAAACACCAGCAAAATGCGTGAGCTAACCATAAACCTCTCACCCATCCTGCCCCCCCCCCCGTGTCTTATTTCATTCTTCTCGTCTTCCTGCACCTCTTTTTATGATCTCTCACTTTCCTGCTCACGGACAATACAGTGACTGGCTCATGTGTTGCTCAGCTCTCACCAACCTTCACACTCTCAGAGGTGAACAGGATGCAGTGACTGTAGCGACACACACACACACACACACACACACACATATATATATATAAAATAACAAAAGCGTCCGTTGTAATACGAGCTTTAAAATGTCTTGCAAAACAAGACTTGTATGAGTAATCTGAAGTACTCTGCTGGCTGATGCCTGTCTCAGATTCTCTCCAGTGACTGAGCAGTAAAGCCAGGAATAGTCCTTAATCCTATTGTCAGACTAAACACCCTGATACTGTGGCTTTTATTCTCACCTACACAGGTGTGAGGACTGAAGGCATGAATGACCCTTTTTTTACTCTTTGGTTGCTTGCCATTGCAAATGTATATATGCTTTTAGATAAGTGTCCCTATGACAAACAAAAATTACACGAATAAAGGCTGCTTGCGTCTGCGATATAGAAAAGTATGGCTTTGAACAGGTTCTGTCCTCCCATTTGTCTTTCTCTGCCTTCTCTCTCTAGACACAGACAGCAGCGCTGCTCTGTGGTTTGGTCCTGTAGGAAGGAGGAAGCAATTAAAAAAGCCCTGGTGGCCTGACTTCACACGGCAGACAGACAGGCAGGTAGGAATATAAACAGACACGCACAAAGCACAGGCAGAAAGACGGGCGAGCGCTCAGGAAATTCGGGCAGGCAGACGGACGGCCAGGCAAACTGTATACACCAAAAGGTGGCAAAGATGACAAGTGAATGTGTTTGTATATGTGTGATTGCTGCGGTGGCACCTCCTTGTGTATGATGGGAAGCATATGCCCCTAACACATTCACACATTCACCAACAGCTTGCACCATGTTGGCAGAGTGTTAACACGTAAGCTGTCAATTCACAGCTAGTTTATTCTGGACAAATTAGGACACAAAAGCTTTGTTTATGCTGCGCAATCTGGAGGGAGCCGTTTCAAGCAGAGAGGAAACTTCAAACTGAGACTCCCACACGAAAACATTAAGAACATATTTTGAGTTTAACATGCAATCAGCCGTTTTATTAGCGAGGAGATCATCCCTACTCCTGTGTTCCAGCTTATGCACATTGATGCATGCGTGCGTGTGTGTTTGTGTGTGAGAGAAGGAGAGAGACAGAGGGAGAACTAACCTCTCCTTGTTACCAAACCACTTTACTCTCCATTGAGGCCCTAGCAGCTTTGTCAATGGGCTATTGGTGGAAACAAGGCAGGCAGAAACTTTAGAAACACGGCCACAGCCTCTTAAAGGCACAGCATTCCTTTTCAGCCCTCCGGTTCAACTCTCTCAATCGCGCAGAAAAACAACTGGAATACAAACATCTAAACATCTCCTTTAAGAGACGGCTTCACCAATTAGCTCAAGGGGTAATCATGCAGCTTTACACTAACCAGAATGAAACCCAAAAAAAAGGAGACTGTGGAAATCCAAACCTATGTCTGCTGTTTTGCTGCAGAGTTAGGTTTTTCCTTTGCGTGAGCTGATAACTTCAGCGACGACACTGACAGAGGCCACTATTTATCACGCCTGATACAGGTATTTATTACAATTCCTGTGCAACCGCCTCTGAGCGGTTCTCTTGACACATGCTGTGCGTGATTCCTGCAACACCTCCTCGCAGGTCCTGCGGGAGCCGCCTGTCCCCGTCCTCCAGGGACACGGTGGGCTCGCAAACCCTATAGAGTCTGTTTATATTCACCAACTGCTGTGGCGCTTTTAAAGCGTGCAAAACAGGTGGGTAAACTTCAGCTGCATTCACTTATATTTTTTTTTTCTTCTTGTGTGGAGGAGGAGAAGGAGGGAGTGGGTTTAGGGAGGTGGTGCCTGCTTGCCTGCCTGCCTGCCTGCCTGCCTGCTTGCCTCTTGTTGAATGGAATCCAAGAATAGTTAGGGACCACACAGGGAGCCGAGGGGGGAGGGGTCAGATCCCTCAAAGATGGCTAACCATTCACACAGTCCATCTGCTGCAGGGATCAGCCCCGGCACTGAAAGCCTGGGGGTTTAAAAGGAATTTGGCCAGTGTGAAAAACCAAATAAAGCTGCCTCTGCCCCTGAAAACGTACATATAACCTACAACTGAAATGCACAGACTGGTTTGCTGACTTACTGTAGAACCACAGAAACGTCCTTAAAAGGTGAAAGATGCAGTTTAAGTGCAACGTAGCGACAAACTGCGATGAACAGCGCTGAGCTTTAAGAATTGGACACATTTTCACCTTGGAAGTTGTTTGTCTTTTCTATTTGTGCGTTTAAGAATCTGTGCGTAATGCTCAGCCAGCTTCAGCCCCTCACTGATGCTCTGGTGAGGATTTCACACCTAGTGCCCTCCCATGGCACCAGACGTGCCACTAGCATGACCACCCTGCATCTTCCCACCAGCCACTGTCAGTCACACTCAGAGGAACCCGGTGGAAGAAACAAACTGCTGAAACCAGCGTGAGCAGGGGATTGTAAACACAAGCCTCACTGAAGGATGCACACGGTAACAACACCCAGTGTTGATCAGGAGCAACGCATGCAGACGTAAAAAATGAAACTCACCTTCCACCCATAGCTGTTCGATGTCTGTTTCGATGGCTGCAACTCGGAGTCCCACAGACAGAGCCCCAAACACTAAGAGTCCAATAAAAAGCACCTTCCCACAGTGTCTCTGGATGTGGCAGCCCAGAGAGAACAGGAGGGCCTGGAACCTCGCCCGGATCCACAGAGGAGCCTTCTGACCTACCGCCTTACCCTGGATTTGAAGCAGGAGGGAGGGCGAGAAAAGGGACAGCGTTATTATCACAGTGTTACCGTACCACAAAAACACCTATCTATCTGTCTGTCGTGCGGATTAGAGGCCACATCTCGCGGCGACAACTAACATCTGAGGCACTGGATGACACATCAAAAAGACAAAGCACTGAATAAGATGGCGACAAGTCAAAATGTTATTAGCCTGTGCGTTACAATCAGACTCAAACGTGTCCATCACCTGAGCCTGGTCACACTCAAAAACCTTCTAACAGCTCATTCGTGGCAATAATTGGTTGTAGTTTTATATAAACCAGCTTCTACAGATTCAACTGAAAACACACATTTCACTCAAAGAAACGTTTCCATAACAGTTCAGATAATAGTCCCTGTCTGAAAGTCGGAAACTCACGTTGAACTTAACAGCTTGTATGAATCTGGACGATAAAGTACAAATTAACATCCTACACTATTTGTAGGAGACACGTCACCTTTCTAACAACATCCCCCATGTGATTCTGTGGCGTGTGTTTCTTCACAGTAATCTAAATCCCACAGTTTCCCCATCATTTTCATAATGACTCCACTTGTCAAATGTGCTCAGTTCCTGCGCTACCAATGTCCCTGCTGCGGGAGACATAGCTCTGGTGTTGTGGCTTCTCTCAGCAGTGCTGAAACACGTCCAAGCATCCGGGCGGTCCAAAGATGCTTTGTCAGATCAAACTCAATCAGTGAATTCCTCTACAGGACCCACCACATTTCCAAACAGACCCGGGGCCAGTGCGCTCTCTGCGCTGCCAGCACGGAGCCAAAAAACACGCACAAGACGACGGGGGGAAAAACGGGAACAAGCCCTCGCTCTCTCACGGTGGCTTCGACCACGAGAAAAATGAATGAGCGTCTCAAATCATTCAAATGGAGCATGTTGCAAAATATTCTGAGTCTCGCTCGCTTTAAAAGCTAAACCCTACCACAGGACTCGCCTCCTGTTCTGGCGGCTCCGCTAAACTCCTTCACTCATTCTCCAACAAGGGACAAACAGCTAATCTGCACCGCTCACTGCGGACCCCACCGTCCTACCCCACATTCAGCCGCGACCCACGGTTGCGGCGTAAGAAAGACTCTTCATTCACTGAAAGCAGTGCGGCATAGTAAATCCACGCCACACACCTTTGAGATCTGTTTGAGTGCGAACGCAGCGTGGCAGTAGCTGGGTCTCCGGAGCAGATCTGGGTTCGCAGGGGGCTGGGAGCGCGTATAACTCGGGGGTAGATCTCCAAAGACGCTGGCCGCTGGGACCCCGCGATCCGAGGCCATAGTCCGAAGAGGGTGAACGGGGCGCAAAGCGAAGCGACGGAGAAACGGTGCGAGTTCAGAAAACGCGACAATAATCCAACATAGAAGAGGAGCGCATCCAGCAGCACCGGCGACAGCTTAGAAGGACGGGTTCTAGTCTTCCTTGGAGCCAAACAAGTCTCGAAACTCCATCCCAACATTATGCGCCGAAATCCGTATAGATCCTCCAGTCTTCATTCGCCCCGGTGGTTTGCGAAACGACGTCTCGGAGAGGACTAGTATCTGTGGCAGCAGCAGCAGCAGCAGTAGTAGTAGTAGTAGTAGCTTGTGTGCGAGCCGTTCGTGTCAAGTCTAACTCTGATCCCGTAGCGGTAACATTTGGAGAAGTTCGCCTCTCGGCAAATCCAGAAAAGGGAGGTTTGATGGAAAAGTGCTCCGTCTCCCATTGGCCAAGGAAGAGGCAAATTACTTTGCAAACGTCGCCTATTATTAGCTGCTAAGCAACAGCTCACCAAAGTGGAGAGAGAGGGGGACCACCCAGGCTGCTGCTGCCTGGGCTGAGGAGGACGGGAGGAGGGGAGCGGGAGGGGGAGGAGGGAGAGAGGAACTCTTTCAATAAACTCGGCACGGCCGCGCACGCACGCAAACGCACGCACGCGGCCCGCCTGCTCTCTCGCGCAGCTTTCCCAGTGACCTAGCCCTCCGGTTTGGGAGAGGTAGGCGCACATGCCACCTATTGATGTCACAGAGGCCGACACGCAGTTTCTGCCTTCCAGCCCAGTCCACGATAAAAAGCGAATTCAGCCTTTTGTACTGACTAAACGTGATTTTTTTTTCTTGTATAGATGAATTATACGTCGGTTTATATATCACAGAGCACCTGGTGTTCGCGAGCTTCACGTGTGTTGTTCAACAAACACGCTAAAGCCTTTGCAGTTTGTTGCAGGCAACAAGTGTGTGAAGGGTTTTCAGCTCGAATCTCACCATAAATATTCCACAGATGCGTCTTTTCCCTTCAAGAACTGGTTCAGTATGACACGACTACCTGTAGAAAGAAAGAAAGACAATTGTATATTTTAATGAGTCTGTTTGCTTGGATGAGAAATCATCACCGTAACAATTAGTAGCATAAAATACTTTTCATATGCAAGAAATTCAAAAAAGGTTTTGTAAGTTTAATTAGTTGTAATTGTTAAATCAAGTAGGAATTCAATGTCCTATTCTCCGACATTAACTATCCATCATATTGTATTTAAAATGCTGTATGTAATGTGTTTTACTAAATAATGCAAACATATAAATACAGGCGTGAAATCATAATTTCACTCATTATTTAACTCATCACACTGACTCATTCTTTTGTGGATCAAACAAACACTAATTATCATACCCAGGAATTTCTCAGCTCTTTATTCAATGTTGTGTGTCTATTAAAAATGTGGTTACAGAGAGTAACAAGCCTCGGGTTTACTGTTTGGACTTGAATGTGTGATTTTATTCAACGTGCAGTCAACCACTTCTCTTCATCTATCTTGATTAAACAGCTGATCCGATCTGATTATCTGTCTGCATCAGGCTCCGAAGAGGAGGCCCATCAACGACATGTCGTTTAGCGCCACCTTTATATGTCCACCAGCAACTACACAAACCTTTTCATCTGTCCTCCTGCAGGTGACCACATGGGCCTTTCTGCAGAGGAGCGCTGGCCGGCCTGTGTTTCCATTTAGCTGGATCTGAGTAAGGTTTGCCTGAACTGGGCTGGGTTGGGTTTGAGTGGTAGAGGGAGACAGGCAGCTGGAAATGGGAGCTAATGTGGAATGTGAGGAATTGGGTTGTGTGGTAGGGGGCCCCTTCAAGCCTAACAAACTCAGGGAGGTCCGAGGCCTGGTCTGGAAGCCTTGGATAAATAAACCGTCTGAGATGACCATGCGCTGTGCAGATATCTGCCATCACACTGCCCCAGCCTCCAAATACAAACCGTGCAAGACGTCCTCCCCTCTTTCCCCCTCCCCACGTCCTGTGTTCCACACTGTCCCTCTCATACGATTCATCCCTTCCTCTCTTTATCTGCTCCCCTGTTCCATCCTCTCTACATCTACCTTTGCTCCATTTGTATTCCTTAGCGCTTCTATCTAACCCTGTGTTTCTACTCTACGCTTGCTCGTCTTTTACCTTCTTCCTCCCCCATCTCCTTTCCTTCTCTTCATCTCTCCCCAGTGACTCCATCCATCCATTCGTTCATCCATGCATGCATGGCTGGCTGTCCGTCCGGAGTTCTGTATGTGCTATGAGCAGAGCTACGGAACCGCTCTGGCACTCAGTCGTCTCACAACTCCAGAGACGCCCAGGGTTCAGGCCCAGAAAGTGTTTATTTATAAAGGAGAGAGGCTGTGGGCCACAGCTGCATTTCTTCTTTTTCTCACATAAGGAATAAGTAAAGACGAATGAATGACATTAAAGTAATACAAGATGGAAGACATCACAGGGAACACGGAGCCGGCTGGACACAAACAGACTGGTAAATAAGAAAGGATTAATTAGCAAAAAATACAACAAACAAACAAAAAAACACTCATTCTTTGTAGGTAAGATAATTCTCAGTAAGATAATCAGGGAAAGAGTAAAGAGACATTTTAAATATCCAGAGAAAGCTAAACTTAAACTCTGTGCTTCATAAAAAATAAAACAAAAATAAATCATAAAAACAAATATCCAAGTCAAAGTAAGAATATAATTATACCAGAAGTCATTTGTATCTTACAGACTAAGATCAGCAACAGATGACAGATGGTACCTGACCTGAATAAATCAGTTACTCAGCTCAGAGAAATTAAAGGTAAAAGACCTTCTTTCCTGTACAGAAAATACAACATCTAAAATAAAACCTAGAAATAACAGCGTATTAGTGAGGGACTGAATGCACAAATATACTCATTTCCAATTGTACAGTCTGAGCAATCTGGTCATATGATAATAAAAAAATGTTCTCATTCATTACATCCGACTACACCAACTATCGATAATACTGTGTGGGGGGCAAATTACACGCAAAGGAAAATAAAGAATATATGACCAACAAATGTAATTTTTTATTCGACTTATTTAATTAATAACCACATTTCATATTTGACCTTGGGTTATCTGAAAAGCGCAGAATATTTACCTCAGCATACATCAACCTAAACCTCCTTCAGTCATGGAACATTCTCATGTGGTGTGTTTGAATTAAAGTTCACACAAGTCATCTTACATGTTGTGGGGAAAACCCAGAAGACATTTTCAACTTTACAACTCTGTAATTACTCATGTTTCCCAGATATCACAGAAAGCTTTAAAAGTTTCCCAGTAGCAAAGAGACACTTTCTGCACTGAGCACCTTTGTCAGTCTGAGAGGAGAGTCCAAGCTGCCACCCACAGACTCACACAAGATTAATTATGATAATGCATTTCTTTACTCCTTTGTCATCATAATGAATGGTTGCCTTTCGAGGGGAAAAACACACAAAACACACTTTTCTTTAAGTCTTTGTTTGTGCGGTTGTAACAGAGGTATTGTCAGACACAGCTAGCAGGTGGTAATGCAAACTCAGACCTGTAGCTTTTAAAAGGGAAAAGAACCGCGTGTGTGTGTGTGTGTGTAGACATTAACACATATGTGAGCAACCACAGCCAAAAACAGATCACTATGAAACCTTACACCTGTTTATTCTTATTACACGTAGCCTCAGAACGTGACGATTTAATATTGAAGTGATTGTGCAGTTAATTAGATGTGTGAGGCAGAAATCAGTAGTCTGGACTTACAGCTCTGGACGCTATAAACAATCTAAGTGACATAATTGGAAAGAAAAGGTCGCTGGAGGGTGTAAAACAGGTCAATCACTGGCTTCTTCCTGGGAGTTTTTTCAAACGCGATTAAATATGTGATCTCAATCAGCCACCCAGTCAATATTTATTTGGGCCTCCCCAGTGACAGACAGGCATAACTGTGTGTGCGTGTGAGGCATGTTGCTGAGGTTGTTATCCCATATGTGGGATCTGTGTCTCCACACACACTCTTTGTTGGTGGCGCAACATAAGCAACTGTCGCATCTCTAAAGCTTGTAAAAAGGGTGTTTGTCTGTGTATGTATTCAGACCTTTAGGTTAGTGATGGGGTGGCGTCAATATGTGTGTATGACTGTGTGTGTGTGTGTGTTTGGGGCGGGGGTGGTAGCATCTTGAAAGGTAGTGTGTGGGGAAAAAAAAAAAGAGGGAGGGAGGAAATTCATTTGTGGCCGGAGAACACAGAAGACAAATTGAGGAAGTGTTGTGCTAATGTGTAGGGGTCAGCAGCAAACACACACAGGTTTCTTACTGACTGCCACTTGGGTGGGCCGCTCGCTCTCTCTCTGTCTGTCTCTCTGTTGCTCACCCACGATCAGCCCTCAAGCCATGAAGCCACCCAGCTACTCAGCGCAACCCCCAACCCACAGCCGTGCATCTGTGTACATCTATGCATCGCCCATTTGTCTCCACAATGTGTCCGAGCTGCTGAGTCGCAGAGTATCTAAGGAAATAGCGTTGATTTTTAACAACGCTTATTTTAACTTAACTAGACTCTCTAGTTAATTCTTCTTCAATACTTCGTAGTTTTGATAAAAGCAAATTGACACATGCGCTAACTCAAATAATTCCATTCACACAAGGCAATTGTGGACAAAGCTCCTTTTTCTGACATGGTTGAACTGATGCCAATATGTCCAGAGCTGTCACTTAACACATTATCTTCATGGAAATCATAACTTATAATGATTTAACAGATATTTACAGCTACATATTATATTTAGGAACATTGTAAGACAGAATCTTCAGGAGGTCCTAACCCTGTAGACATCCTAAAATGCAATGTGTGGCTTCACATCTGCAGAACAAACATGCGCACGTGTGTTTTGTCCCGTACGAACAAACGCAGGCCTGCGTTCACTCACATTCACGCTGGACAGTACTGATTAGCTTGTGCAACACACGATCAACAACGTTCACCCACAGGTAAGCCTGCAGAAACAGCGGCAAGCACACATTTGTGCTTGAAGGCGGGCTCGGTCACGGTGGTAGTACTGAGGGGGACTCCAGGGGTCTTTGTATAAATATACATACCTCTACTCAAACACGCCCGGCTGCCAGATCCCATCATGTGGTTGAAGAGAGAGGTCAGAGAGTGAGACCACTAAAAATGTTAACAAGACAAAGAACACAGACAAAGTGAACCTTAACTGTGGTTTTGCCGTTGTTTTCAAAACTCAGGTGACAAATGTAGTCTTTCACCTTGATATCCAGTCACTGCCTTCAGGTGAGGAAACGGCTGCAGCACCTTCCAACTCAGACACGAACAACAACAACCAATTTAACGACAATGCAATGGATTCACAGTTTAACTTAAGCACTTTTATTATATTCTACAGCCGAAAAAATAAAACAATTAACTAATAAATTAGTACATGTATGCATCTACTTTAATGTAAGCAGCCAATGTGAGAAAATTAAAAGCTGCAAAATGTTGTCTTTATTTTTTTGATATTAAATGTAATATAGGACTAATATATGGTCCCAATAAATACAAGCTCAAAGCGCACTGCACTGTACTACGTTTGCCATAACACAGCTTTTTGTTTCGACACCTATTCCACAAAAACCAAATGTGATGTGAAAACTTTGATCTTCTGTTACACAGAGTCAGCGTAACTCAACAATCAACAAACCTTCATGTGAAATCCTCCAGTGTTGGCTGAAAATATATTGAAACATGTCCACACATTAAAGTTTTAACTACTTCTGACAGTATTACACGTTTAGAGGCAAAGAACGTCATGGTACAGTTTTCCTGCTCATATGACACACTGACAAAAGCATCTACAGGAAAACACTATCATAATCTCTCGTAATGCGTAATCTGTCAACCAGAGACGGACTAAATGACTCCTGCAAGTCCACCGACACAATAGGAAACAGGACTGTAAATCATGCACGCACACACGCACACACACACACACACAGAGACATCCCTGTCCTCATCTCCTTTCTTTGTGACTAAGGAACTTCGAGCCTGTAATTTAAGAAATGTTCTACCAAAAGACTGCAATAAATCTTGTGACAGCAAAAGGAGCAAAAAGACGAGAAAAAAGGAAGAAAAGCATCAGGAGCGAGTCAGTTTCCTCCTCCGCTGTGTTCGTGTCTGAGGGTGGGGTGTCGGTGTTAACTGATACGGGATCAAGCTGGGTGGTCTGGGCTCTACACATACACCATTTTTGTGTACAAATAAACGTACCCCCCCACCCCCCACACGCCTTTGCGGTCACCACTCCCACCTCATTTCTCTACATCTCTGCATCCTTGCAGCTGCTCAGAGTACAGTGTAAACAACCGTGCACATTAAAACAAGTACAAGCTCACGCTCCTCCCCAAAACTGGGCAAATTGTGCAATTGAATGCTGCTACTAGGAGACAGCGGTGATTTGATAATAACTAGTGTGCTCACACACACATACAGCTTGGATGGAGAAAACACCAACACACTGATTGATGGGCTGGAGCAAACCTGTCTTTATTTGGACATCATGTACAAAAAAGCCTAAAAGAAGAACAAGTGGGACTGTGGGACTCCCACAAGAACTGTGGGGCAGTGGAGCAGCATCCAGGCTTCTGATTGGTCAGGCAGCCGATTAAGTTCCACAGTTTGCTGCTCACTGATTGGATAATGAGATGATGTCACTCTGTCCTCGGAAGCTAGATCTCCATCAGCTGGTCAGCCCCAACAATCACCTCGTTTGTCCGCTCCGCTGAAGGAAACAAACGCATTTGAATACACAGAAGAAAAACAATATTGACAAAAACACATTACATTTTATTGCTGACTGAGCGATTGTTCCGATGTCAAGGCCTGACATAATCTGGAACTTTTCAAAAGAGTTTATTCACAGCTTCAAAATAAAATAAACATTGAAGATGTAATTAACAGGCTAAAAAATGCATATCCACTATATGCTTCATTCATTTATCTCAGATTATTGAGAGTTTCCAGACTGAGGTCACCCTGACTGCTAACTGAAAAGAAAAGGATTTGGAGTGAAAGAAAGTCTTCCAGGATTTTCTCGCCATCTTTCCCAAACCCAGCCCTTGTTCAGCATGAGGAGAGCAGCTGTGACGCCTCCCTTCATCCCTCCATCCATCCTTCCCAGAGCATCGGTGGTGATCCAAAGCAAACGATGGCAGAGAGTAATGTTCCATCCACACAGACATGGTTTAGTGTGAAGGAATCTGTTGCTCTGTACAAGTTTATCCTCTGCTCTCAATGTGTGGAGAGACGGACAAATGAAGCATGGGCAGCGGGAGAGGAAAGAGAAGAAGAAACCCGGGAAAATAAGGAGGAAAGGCAGCTGGCTAAGCTCATGTGGACAGTTTGATATGTCAGTACATTAATTAAGACCGGGTATATTTACTAATACAAGTATGTCACTAATTTAATCAGGAGAAAAGAGTTCATATATACACATTGACAAGAAGTGGATTTCTTAAAAGTTGGCATTAAGTATGAGGATGTTCTGAATGACAGTGTGCTGAGATCAAAGGCTATGTCCACACCCACCCAATCTGTTACTTATTTATATATCAGAAACTAATGTATGAACACGATTACAGAACCTTTCATGGATATAGTCCCTCTTTAGCAATGAGCAGGGTTTTTTCTCCGTCAGAGCTTTCTCTCATGATGATCTCCCGATAAAGGTTTTCCGGTGGCTAAGCTGTCAATAACTAATAGAGTCACGTAGGTTCTATATATATGCACATATAAAAATGTGATTTTGGACTATTTTAGACGACATTTCCTAATTTGGGTAGATACAGTAGGGTCCTTTTATCTTACAGTCGAAGACAATATAAGGAGTTTTAGAAAATAATAAGGCAAAAAAAAACCCAATTAAACTGTGTGCATTTTTGTAATAAATAATCAAACGAGACATAGATTTACAGTCCTTAGGAAGTAAGAGGCTGGATTTAGCTATTGTGTATTTGGAGTTTGCTTTGGTTGCAGTTGTTTTGCCTACATTGTAAAACCAACCAGGCGGCCAAGTTTCCACTGTTCCATAACATAATGTTCGCAATATGTTACTGTCCACCGTGAAAAGCGGGAGCTAAATCTGTTTTGCTACCGTGTTCTCTCACAAGATGTGAAAAAGTGTTTTTAGTTGAGTTTAGCTCATATTCACCCTGTTGTTACATAGAGCACCCTGTTGTTCACTCAATTAGGCTGCTCAGTGTGTGCGCATTGGATGTGGCTGGAGGCTGCTGCTGTTGAATTCCGGGTGGTCCTGTTCTGGCCCTGCTCTCTAACCTCTCCATCAATGTGACACACACACACACGCATACACACACACACACACACACACAAATGCATACACACACAAGCTTTGGGGACAAGAGGATTAAGGAAATAAAAAAAAATCTCAGACAAATCTCTCTATCACGCAGACTTCAGAATTAAGAAACTTTCCTAGCACTTGGCTCATACGGATACCACACACATACGTTAACACTTTATGTGCGTTGGCCAGAGAGACGTCCTGGGGGAGCGCAAAACAGCAGCGGAAACAAAAGCTGCACATCACCGTACATAACAGACAGCGTTTACTCCACAGGTATAATAGATGGTGCATCACTGAAAGGTGCTCCAGGTATTTTTCGAGTCTGTTTGTTACGCATTCTGTGAGAGCTTGAGGTGGCTTTGCGTTCATATCACAGTGGATTCGCTCGACTAAAGGTTCTCCACGCACAACAGTCAACTTTAGTTGTATGCATTATCAAAACCTCACCCTCTGGCTCGATCCGTTGTGCGTTTCCCACTAGACAGTATTTGAGGTCGGCTCCTCGGCCAATGACAGCATTACTGCAGATCACACTGCCCTGGATATTACACCTGAAACAGCACACACATATAAATGACATTAATCACATTCCTTTTAAGCTGTAGTGCAGTTCACAAACTGAGTGTTAAGCCCTTATTGTTTTACCAACATTAATAAAAAAATATGGAAGAAAAATATTTGTCTTAACAATATGAGTAAATTTTAGATTGTTTTGAAAGCAAAAGGTCACATAAGGATAAAACACGTTAATGATTATACATCTTGACATTTAAATACAGACCTGCAATAAAGGTCATATGAATAATCCACAGGTTGCAAGTATGGAAGCTGCTCATGCTGTAATAAATGACAACATCCACAACACGTTCTTTCAAGAACCTCGGAATTTAAGTGACTATGCTGCAGGTTACCAACTCTTAAATAATGAAAGATTAATAATTTGCTCTGGCCGTGAAATATTTTGTGTGCATGAGCACATTAGACATTCTGTTTTGATCTTCGGAGCTCACACATACTCATACTGGGAGCTGCCCAGTTCAACCGCACATTGGACTTGCTGGCTGCCAAGCTTGCCACCACACAGCAGGCCAGACTAACAGTAGACACATTCAGCAGCTTTGAGGACTTCTAGCATTATATTGAAGAACAAGAGGAATCCACGCTGTGTGTGCGCGTGCTGAGACGCTGGCCCTGTGTTACGGTCCCACCTGAGCTGGCTCGAACGAACTCACCATGCGCGGTCGCATTCAGCCAAACCGTCACCATAAAATTCTTGGAGGGGAGACACAGACAGTCTTGTGTGTTCTGTGTCGACTAATTGTGGGCATGTATGTTTAAGTGCCTGTGTGTGCTTCGGTAGCTTGGGGAGCCCGGTGGAGGACGTGTGTTGGCCTTGCCCAGGCGGTGACGCACACACACTTGGCCCTCTGCACCTCACACACAGGCAGGTTTGTATTGGCCCATTCTACCCAGGTGGTTAGGCCTGGAGGGAGAGTGGCAAAAAGAGTGTTGTGTGTGTGACTACCTAGGAGGTGGTGGTGGAAGCTGGTGATGGGAGATTACAAGATTCAGAGTTTTGTAACATTGTAGAGAGAGAGAGAGAGACAGAGAGACAGACCACCAAAGAAGCTTCAGAGCTGAAACACCACTAATTACTAACACCAGGGCTCCTCCTTGCCATGACCCCCCCATGCTCCTCTCTCTCTCTCTCTCTCACACACAGTCGTCAACCCCCACCTCCTGTGCCCCCCCCCGTAAAGTTGACCCCTACTATCCCCCTTCCCAAACATGCAGCGCTTTGTCAACAAGCTCTGGTCAGCTCCAAACAAAGAAACCAGAAATGCGAGGGGTTTCTGCGACATGGCCGGGGTCTGCTAATCCCCTCATACTGGCTCTTTCTTTCCTTCTTTCTCCTTCCTTCTTATGTCCTCAAAGAAAGAAAGGAAAGAATTGCAATTTCTTTATTGCGTGCAAGCTTGCTTTCTCCTCGCTTCTTTCTTCCCTTCTCCTGTCTCTCTCCGTCTTTCATGCCTTTGTGCGTGCACCTACATGGCCATGATGAGGGTCCCCATGCTGACTGGCTGGGGTCCCTGAAAGGCTTAAGAAAAGGATGGAGAGACACAGAACGAGAGAAAGCGAGAAGAGAGATGGCGCTGAGGCCTTGTTTGAAGAAAGAGAGAGGGAGGAGAACGAAATTGAGATAAAAGAAAAGCAGCCTGTGAATGAGTGCATTAAAATCCGGACTCGATGCCAAGATGAGTCTCTTTCCACCGGTTTCTAGTTAAAACACTGAGCAGATCAATCTACATGCTAATTTTACAGTAGCTACTGGCTCTAACTGCAATCTTTTGTTGCAACAAAACAACCACTTTAAACTACTGGCTAATGTGAAGGCCAGTCCTAGTGATTTGCTAATCATCATGCGTCACTGTTCAGGCTTCCTTCAGCAACAGCTGGAACTGCTTTTTCTTCCTGGTTCGTTGAGGTCGATGTTTGACTGCTTATTTCAAAGAACAAAAGCTGAACATTTTGTAGGTTTTAAGTTTTATGAAAATCCTAAACAAATTCAAAGCTTTCACATCAATGTCAGTTTGAGCTGGTTAGTGACCTGCTGATGAGTCAGTCATTAGCAAGACGTGTTATGCCCCAAGGGTTTGGTGGATTGATGGTGGTAGTGGATGTTAAATGACCCACGGTTGCACAAAGCTGTTTTGGCAAATGTACAAACTTTCAGCTTAACAACAGCAATTTAAATAGATAACCACAACTAATGTTTCTAATAGTTCGTTCAAATTCAACACAAAACACAACTTTTACTGACTGGTGCCTTGAAATTATTTCCCCCCAGAAAAGAATTCGTCATAAGAGCAAACGTTTGGTTTAAGATCGTCAGAAGCAACTAATCCAGGACCTAATGAGTGTCATGTCTGACTGCGTGTTAGAAATATGGCTTAGACAAAACAATAGAGACCTTTGCTGGAAGTTCAATGTTAATGAATGAATGAATGTGTCAAAAAAGGAAAACATCAAGGCTGGAACCAGATTTCTGAGGAGGCAAGAGAACAGGAGTGAAAAAACGCACAAGGAAATTTATAGGCCTATGGATCAGTAGCCTATCAATACAAAAAAAAACATCTTGCCAACAATAGTGGCGGCTCAGAGATACTCTGGGGCTGCTTTAGTACCTTTGGTAGAAGGCAAGATAAGATTAATTCTAGAAAAAGATGCCATCTACTCAGCCGTCACTCGACCTTCCAAAAAGACAATGATCCCAAACCATACCTCTAAGTTTGACAGTTGTGGAATATTGCATAGTGGTTGTCAGTCACCTACTTAAATAGTTTGTAACTGCTAAAACAACAGCTGCCACCGACAGAAGTGATCATGATATTATTAGTATTATATACTTTTAACTGGTATATAGCAAACAGATCAAACTTTGGCAGTGGGGAGCAAACATTTCGATGGTATAGGTGAGTAAACTGGCAGCTAAATAAAATACATGAATATTGTGTGTTTCACTTCACTAGCTCTTTGTTTGTTTGAAACTGGCCTCTGGCTGGTTGCACACCAATAGCTGCATTGTTAACACAGTGCTCCCTCTTTGACCCCACTGCACACAGAAAACTCAACCTGTTACACACACATGCACAATAGGGGCACCTTAGAAATCAACACAAAGATAAGCAATAAAAGAATAATCAGACATCCAGCTGCATTTACACGTAAATCAAAATGTGATAAGTTGCTTCGGGGTTAGAGGGTAAAAGTATGAAACTTGAGTGGGATTCATTTTTCCCGGCGAGATGAGTCATTTAATTTCGAAATGTTTACTTATAACCACCGCTCTGTCACAGAGTCTGCATGTACTGACGGAACACCTAAAAGAATGAGCATTAAAACTTTAATTCATAAACATGCCTCCAAGGGGAAATAATCTTTCAAGCTAAATGAAAGTGTTTGTAGAAACACTTCAAAGAATATGTTCTTGGCAAGTGTGTGCATGTGTGTGTTCTCACCCCTCTTCGATGGTAACCCCATGCATGATGATAGAGTTGGTGACTTTGACCTTCTCTTTTATGGAGGTGGAGTTTCCAATGGTTGACCTCTTAATGGAAGTCTTATCGGCTACCTGGCACAGAGCCCCAATGATACTGTCTGATCCCATCTAATGGCAAGGCAACGGCAGAGTCAGCATTTAGACACATACACAGACATCTCTGAGTATTATTCAGAGTAAGTTAACACCTAAGAAAAATAATATAACATATAATAAATTGAGGAAATGTCTGATAATTAAAAGAGAAAAATATAATCATCTGACTTGTGGAGTGACTGATCATACTGAAGTGTTTTGCTAACCTGACATCTCTCAGAAATGACAGCAGATGGATGGACTGCTGGATCTTCAAACAGCTTTGGGGCCTATTAGGAAGCAAAGAGGGAGACATGAGAAGCTTAAGACATGACAGAAAAGTGATTAGATGACTGTAATGATTCATCTGGGTGTACATAACAAGCAAAACCATAGTTGATGACACGTGGAATGTGCTATTTATAGGTCTACAGAGCGCTACGTTCAGGGCAGGCAAAAAGTTATTTCCAAAAATGCATTAGAGCCCTTAAGGACGCTTTTTCCGGACCTACCAGTCGATTTGCCTCTATGTAAGCAGCTAGAGTGTTAACGCGGTAGCACAGTCCCTGGTCCATGATGTGGACATAGCAGCGCAGCTTTCCTCCATGGTAAGCCTCGCTCATGTCACCACGGTGGTCGTTCCAACAGGAGCGCTCCTGGGCCAGCTGGAGCAGAGGCTCGTCCCGCCATGAGACGAGGGGCTCTGGACGAAAAAAACGAGACAAGAGTTAGAGCTTAAAGTGATGGCGTTCTGTTTGAGTGACTGGATGGGTGGAATAGTCACCAGCAAATGCCAACCTTCCCTGTGTTAATGGCTTATAAGAATGATCCAGTGCAGTGTCTGTTCGTTCTTGTAATGTGCCAGTGAAAACACTGACCGTGGTTTGTCGACTCTTCGTTCTTCGTCTGGCTCTGATCCTCTGTGTCTTCTTGTTTCTGACTGTTGGTAGATTTAGAAAACTGCTTCCTCACCAAATATGGCACCAACTCACCACGGATTGATGAAATGGACCTAAGAGAAAAGAAAAGGAAGGATATACATGTGAATGTCAATTGTTTACTTCGTTTAGTGGCAATGTCCTTGGGAAGTCGCCAATCATTTGTGATACTGTTTGTAAATAGATAACGACAACAACAAACTAAAATAATTAAAAGACAAATTTGTAAAAAATAAAATGTCAAAGTATTGAAAATTTGCTTCTTATCAGGGCAGTTTTGTCAACTATGCCTTCAAGTCTATGCAAACCTGGTAATTTCCCCATCTTAATTTCTTTTTCCTCCTCTTTGCCTTGTTGTCCTCAGTGTTCCTCGCACCCCCCCCCCTTACGTTCCCTCTCTACTCTCTTTTAAAAGGGAGATTAGAATTTCCATCTGAATGACATGAGAAAAACAACAGTTACTCTGTCCATTTCTCTCCTTGAGCAAGCGGCAGAAAGCATCGAGGAGAAAGGAAGAGAAACAGAGACGAGCTGTGAAAGAAAGTCCAAGAAAAGAGCTAAAGAAAGTAATGAGTCATCTAAGAAGAGAGATGATATATGGCAGCGGCAGAGGCTGCATTAGTGATATAATGACGTAAGATTTACATCTGCATCTCTTTGGCAGATGACTGCGTTCAAGTGCACCCCAATACCATTCTGGAAGGGTGAAAACATGAAGTGCAGTTGAGGGATTTGTGTTTGCTGGCTTGGCTTTAGATTTATTTATGTGCGCACTCAAACTACTGTGGTGAGAACACACTTCATTATATATGGTTGAAGTAACCAACATCCAAAATCTATCCTTTACGTTGGCACTTAGCTTTGGCTGGAACCACTTCCACATTATTCTCTTTGCCGCCCAGACGATCCTAAGCTTAAAACCGATCAGACGTGTTGCATATCAATCTAATAAGCTGCATCACATCTCATCTTCATGTCTGCACAGAGCGAGGCCACTGAGGCCGTAATTAGGATGAGAGCTGATTCTGAATGAGAAGGCAAGTACTGTAAGTGACGCTTCTAAGCTGTTTGAACATTACGTTGGTTGTTTGCGTTTATGAGGACATTTTTATCCTCCAGTTTAATTTTATTGAGGGAAGGTTTGGCTTGTAAAATAAGGAGAGTAAGTCGATTTTCCGCAAACATGTATAAAATATGACGTTAGCATAGTGAGAATGATGTTTTTATTCACAATTAAAAAGAAGTCCTTGTTTCAGAAATTCATATGTACAATAGTTGAAAGTTGAACAACTCTTGTCTTCAATATCACAATGATCATAACTATTAGACTGTCAACACACGGTATTTTAAATACATGTTAATATCCCACAGATGCTTCCATTTTATATTCTATCCAGGTGGCTGCTCCCTGTGACACTGCTTCCCTTCAGAGGGTAAAGGGCTAACAGCCTGCCTCAGTGGCATATAGTAAAACAAATTAACACCTCGCTAGAATACCCTGCTAACAGGACCTTTCAAAGCCTTACACACCACGTAAACATGTTTAACCTTTGCCACAGATTAAGCAGCGAATGTGAGTTTATGCCAGCGTGACTGTGCAGATGCATGCATGCGCTTTATGACCACACGCGCGGCTGTTAGTTAATACCTCTCTGAGCAGAACCGAAATGACCCATTTTTGAAAAGGTCCGGACTGAAGCTGAACACGGGGAAGTCGCTTCACTCGTTACTAGTCGCACATAAGTGAACTACTCACTTGTTTTCTGTGAGAAAGTCCACCACAGCTTTTTTCAGGCAGTAGAGGTGAGCATCCACCAGGCCTGTTTTGATGTGCATCCTGGGATGTCTGCAGGTAGAAGAAGTACATAAATCATTTTACAGATCCATTCATCCACGCGATATGATGAGTTTATGCTTTTGTGAGGTCCCACCACACAGCATACATGAAAGATATCATGACAAACTCTTCAACTCTGGCTGCCACTATGAGGACGATTGGCTTTGATTATTTTCATCACCTGCTGCTTTTATGTTCCATGTTTGCTTCTCATTTACCACAAGCCCTTTTCATTTACCTCCCCTTTGCACACAGCTCAGGAACATTTGATGAAAACCAGACACAACCATAGGGCTTACATGAAAGTTCTGAAAATAGTGACATCTGTCCATTGTCAGCTACCAGAAACATAGCTCCCACAGAGCTGTTGCCATGAGACAACTGCCAGTGAGACAGGTTTATGTTGACTGGGGGGGTGATGGTGGGGGCTTGCATGCAGACAACCACCCATGTATTCACTCATTCACACATTCATCCACACAGAGACACATGGTGGCCTGAGGTTGAGCATGTGACATTTACGAAGCGAGAGTCGAAAATAACCATTTCCTCCTCCAGGTTTCAATAAACACATTCACCTTCACCCCTTTATCTCCTGTAACTACCTAGAGTCCTCTTCCTCTGCCCTTTCAATCATTACATAATAAAAGCTGCAGGGTGCATTGTTCCTAAAGAGGCTCATACCAAAGCTTTTACATGTTTTAGCCCTTTTACTACAAATCACATATACCTTTCATTACTGCAGACAATTTTTCAAAGCATGCTACAGTGATTTAAGTTGTAAAAGCAGATTGATTTGAACAGTCTGTGTCTTGTTAGCACACAACAATAACGTAACTTTGACTAAATTAAAAACAGATACGACGTTGGCTGTTCACGGCAGTGTTCAGATCTGCGCAGGCTGATTTATTATTCCACATGAAAAATTTACAAAAACTCATGGCTATGAGAAAGAGAAGCGGCATTGAGCCAGTCTCAACAGCTGTAACGTAACTAGCATTATTGTCACAGGTCTGAGTCAGAGATTGTTTAACAAATACAAAAACACAAAATATTAAATACACACCACGACTTAAAGGAATAAAGTAATATTGAAACATCACAGTGGATTTATGACCTTGACGCCTGTATATAGTGTCTAAACCGATTAGAAGCACACACGTTTAGTGAATAGATTGATTTTGCTCATATTGCTAGTTTAGATCAGTTCTCACTAGAATCACAATGGATGAAGGATTTCCAGTAATCCCCTGTGAGCACTGGCCTTCACAAGCACGTGGTCTGAAGATCGACAAAGAAACTAGTATCATCAATGAAAAGGTCCCCGACAATGAGGTCCAGAGCTTACTGTCGATGCTCCAGGACCGATTGGAAAGTGAATGACAACGTACCTGCATTCAGTCAAAACACTAAACTTTCAACTTATTCCCCTTCGATCCAAATCTCTTTCGCTCATTTTCCAGCATTTCCTGTCCTGTCCCCTACTGTCAGCCCTCACTGTCAACCAGATGCTGAAAGCCATGAATCAAAGTGTGTGCGTGCGTGTACGTTTGACTGTGTAAAGGTGTTTTAATCAGAAGCATAAAAACATGTGTGCACACAGACAGACATGCTCTGTGGGTGTTTGTCAAATGTATTTACTCATACAACATTTCCCAGGTGTGTTTCTGCCTGTGTGTATCGTGGGATTAAAGTGGAATTTGGGAACACCCATTGTGTGACATCGATTTTTTCGGCACCTGTGGGCGGGCAGCGAAGAAGTACAGGGTTGTTGGACTGTAGCCAGTAGTGTGTGTGTGTGTGTGTGCTCTATCGAGTGAGTGAGCTAAAGACAAAGCGAGGGCAGTGAACACGTGTCCCTAATAAACTGGCTAGCAAACAACGTGTGATGTATCCGGCAGCAGCATCATGTGATTTCAGGCCACCGCAATTCCTGCACAGCTTTGCTGTCGAGGGAAGTTGGAATTTAGTGCCTTTGCAGGGACGGATGACTCAACGCTTAGATTAATGGCTACTGACTACTAAGTCCTCAGTGGGAGATAGGAGTCACATCTCTCTCACTCTCAGAAGCACACACATACACAGCATAATGTCTTATTTAGTTGGAACTAAAACCACAAAAGCGGAGGATGACTCAGATGGAGCAGGATGACTGTTAATGCCCTCATTAGTCAGGTTTCAACTACAGAGCAAACCGGACTGAAGGGCTTACGACTTATTCAACTATTCAACGGTTGCCTCCAAAATAAAATGTGCAATTCCCTTAATACCGCAATACTTTAATGGATGCAGTTGTTATAAGCCTTTGTGAACATATGTTGTGCTACATTGTGTATTTGAGACATTAATCTTGTCCTACCAGATGTTGATTGAGGGTGTAACTCTGAATCATTTCAGCACCATTTACAAACAATTACATATAATTCTGGGATCAATTTCAAACAAAATCTCACAGGACAGTTTAACAGTGTCTTTAAAGCTGTAGTAAAGATCTGCCAAGCTTTGCTCTGCTGTAGAGGTAGGGCAGCAACTAAGGACTGATTGATTCTTGGTAGATTAATAATACATACTGTAATCAACCACCTGAGTCCAGCTGATTATAACAAGTGGAGCTGTAATGGATGAGGGTGTAGAGCTGATAGATTCCTGTCACACTGTTTAAGCAAGGTCAACCACAAGGACATTGTAAAGAATAAAAATAATCCAGCTGGAGATTGTACCGATTACTGTGTGTAAGTACTTCATAAAGTAATTTTACAGAGAAATACACAACTGAAATACATTTAAAATAATATATAGATTTTCGTGTTTGAACACTGATGATGAGCGGCTGTGAATGCTGTGGTAACTAAGGTTAAAATACAGGCTTACTCCAAACTGCATTTGGAAATCATTAAATGTTAGTTAAGTTGAAAACAGTGTGCACAAGTGTTATGAATGAGACTCAGTGTGCACATTTAAATTACAGATCACAAAGGAAGGAGCCTGTGGTGTGTGGGTGTGTGCTGCGAGTGCTGCACTGCTGTGAACTTTGACTGGATGGTACTGATGTGCAAAACAGTCAAACCTTATAAAACTACCAACTGGTGAGTTGTGAAAATGTACGAATCTGGAACTTTTGCTTAAGGTGATAAATAATGTATGTCGAGAGGATATTTAAATCGGTTTTGCACAGATGTGTCAACTGCGCGTAGAAGAGTGTGTAAGTAATGTTTAGCCGTGGGCTCAATGTGTTTCCGTAGCACGGCAACAGTGTGGGGTTGTCTTGTCTCCATGAATGTCCACCTTGAAGTTGTGTTCTGCATTGCTGTGTTTTCATATAAGCATGTCTGAGTGTGTGAGAAAGGCTGGACGTGCGTGCATATTGTGAGTGTGTGTGCCTTAAGAGTTCCCTGTGCAGGGAAGCACGCAAGCAGCTGCTCTGGCCCCCCTCTTATTGGCCAGAATTTACAGTGGCTTTGGCTCCATGAAGTATTTACGAGCTCCCAAAACGCCCGCTCTCACACATACGTGCATTTTAGAGCTCAGAAACAAAAACCTACCTAAAGTACTCTTCCTGTAACAAAAATCCCACATACCCACCACAGAACCTTCAGTGTAAAACAGGCCGGCTGATTAGAAACCTAAACATCTGCTCTGGCAAGACTAAGAATCTACAGACGCATAGAGCATATTTACCATCAGTAAATAAACCTCCAAACACAAAATCTGTACATTTTTAGCAACATGCTATGAATTAGCTATGGCTAAGAAAATGAACTAATTGAAGAAGAAGTAAAAAGAGAAAACTAACTTAAGTCTAAAGTAAAAATAGAAAAGCTGTTTAAGTGTGTTATTATGAATATTCTGGTGTTTATTAAAAGTCAGTCAACACGTTTTGTATGATCAAGACTTTAATACGTTTTCTTATAGGACTTACTTCCTCATGATGGACTTCCTAACTGATAACCCATCTTCCAAATCTGCTTCATTGGCCATGAACAGCAGTCTTTTCCCTGACTGGTCCACCCCAACGAAGTCTCTCTGCTCAGCTGGGGAATAAAACACAAACTACAATATAACTATAATATAACATAATAAATAATAAAGATAATAATTTACTTTTGGAAAATATGGGCAAGAATAAACTGCATAGCAAGAAAACAACATTTCACATAAGAATTAGTAATTTTA
Organism: Macropodus opercularis; assembly: GCA_030770545.1. Classification (NCBI taxonomy): domain Eukaryota; kingdom Metazoa; phylum Chordata; class Actinopteri; order Anabantiformes; family Osphronemidae; genus Macropodus; species Macropodus opercularis. Next base: position 9,158,388 of record CM061105.1, read on the forward strand.
CGGCTTGTTTTCAATTCCCAGTAATAATTGTCACCTGTCTTTTTCTTGCCCTTCTGACCCGGGACCGTCTCTGTGAATTCGTGAGCTTTGCTCATTAGCATGGCCAGCGTTGCATTGTGGGCTCTGAATAGATCAACCACCTCGTGAAGCGCCACGTCTGTTATCAGGTCACAACTTATCACCAGGAGATCCGTCTGATGGGAGAGAGAAGATAGAGAACAGATTTTCCAATTTGTTTCCAATGTCAGCAGAAATGTCATGTTTTCAGAGAGTCTCTCCCCACATGATTTTACCGAAGCAATAACTGATCCTTTAATCAACAGAGAGTTCTTCCAAGTTTAATGCTGTATCTATATAAGCCAAACTTTCAACTCTGATGACAAATAATAAATCCCACTTTGTTTCATTGCCTTTGTGTAACAATGCATCTGATTGTGTTATTTAATAATGTGCTAAAAAGTCAATACATACAATACAGATTTCAAAAACACTTGCTTTAATACAATGCACAGACCCTACATTAGTCATTCATCTTACATGCTTTCACGTGTGTTTATGTATGTGTGAATGTGCCCACTTCTGTGTATCTGTGTGTGGTATCCATCTGTCTGTTCACCGATAAAGCCTGTCAACATAGAGACTAATCCCACCATTAGCACCAGTTGCCTTAATGACAGAGACATCTTTATCCCGACTGTAGCAAGAGCGAGAAAACAGAGGGGCAGAATAAAAGCAGGAAGACAAACACACAGGAAAATAACCCACAGCCTTCGCCAAAATTAACAGTACAAGTTAAACTTCTTTTATAAAAGGTAGGACAGACTGAAAATACAATAGAATACTGGAAAACAAATTTAAACGCAGGTCATCACAATAGAAAATAGAGACTTTTAACAGTATTCTGTGTAAGTAAGTTCTGTGAATGCAAGTGCAAATTGAGGAGGCGCATCGGTGGGGTCAAAGGTCGCGCAGTTGACCTAGAGGTAACTTTGTGCATAACCTGGTTTGGACCTGGTGACAGGAAACTGCCACAGCAAAGAAGGAGGTGTCTGCAAAAGATCTGCTGACACAGAGACACTGAGACCTTTCAGCCCTCTCACATACACAGACATGCTCACACACATGTTCAGAAACAGAGCACACAAGTATGCACGCATACACACAAACTAGTGTCTGCACACTCCCTACGCACACAGACGCACACAGGCGACAGCAGAGTGGAGTCAGCTGGAGAGACAGACACACTTTGGCCTTTCAACAGTCAGGATCTCTGGACAGGTCAGGACCACACACACTGATGGACACACACAGAGAGACACACACGCCCCACTGGTAACAGTCTAATGTCCATTGCTGTTGTGATTACTCAAGATTGTGAAGTGAGCTAGAACACTGTCACTAAATAATTTTTCTTTAAAAAAATTTAATTAAAGCTCTACATAGAAATAACCAACCAACGCCCACTGCTCCACTCTCAGAGAGGTTTACCCGACTAAAATACATTCAGTCAAATGCCTTGCCTGTTTATCAAACAGAGGTAAATCGTGTTGTCCTCCTAAAACAGGGTTAGTGATTCAATCCCAGCTCCTCCAGTCTAAGCTATTGCAGCACAGCTGTACGTCAGAAACTGGTTGCCAGGCAGTTTAAACAGTTCATGAATGGATTGGTGGAAATTTGGTGTAGGCCTGACCCACACAGCAACCTCCACCAGTCAGAAAAGCAGCGCATCCAGGCATTTATCCTGTCCTTAAAGCTTGAAAGAACATTTATTTAAAGCTCTGAATATACAAACCCTGAACCATGATATGTTACAAGACGTTGGGAAATCGGTTTGGCAGAGGAAAATCAAGCGGATAAAAGAAGATAAGAAATACAGAGAAACTAAGTCTCATTTAAGTGTATTTGCTGTTTCTTTCTTTAAAGAAAGCTCCGTCTTTCACTCTTCCGCCTCTCCTCACCTTTTGTTATGAAGCTTTCGGGTTGAAAAAACATGTGGAGTGAAGTTGAAGGTGAAGTTTTAAATCTGCTATCCCAATGCATATCTGTTTCTTTTAGCCAACGTACAATAATTCCACCTAGAAATTAAGCCTGGATGATAATTCAAACGTCAAACAGGCTTTATGGATACAAAACAAAAAAGTGCACGTAAGTCCTCCTTTCACTAGTTTGGCTTTTGGTGAAAGACCTCCACAATATTCAGGTACATCCATCCACTTTTGTGTAACATCACTGTTTGAAGAGCGAACAAAATAAAATATGCTGCTTTTAATCCTTCTTTTCAGTAATCAAGAAAAATGACCTACTCTGCTCACCCACAGTATGCACAGATTCCTGTAAGCATTTTTGTTTGATGGGTTCCACCAAATCCCCTCATGGGAGGGTGTTTGTGTGAAGAGATGAGTGAGCATGTGTGTGTCTATACTGTACTTATGCTGCAGTTTGACAGCTTGAGTGATCTCTGCGCTGGGATTTGGAAGGCCACGGTTACGGCTCTTCACTCATCGCCCTCCAGTGTGCGAGTGTGTGTAACTCAATGCCTCTAATCTCTGGCTGCTCGAAGGATTAGGAACTCAGCTATTCTCAATGGGAGCATGCTGGAGCTAGTCCTGTTTAAGTGTTTGGATATACTATGCATCTATTTAGCAAAGAGAATGAAAATAATGTGTACCGACCTATTCAAAAGCCAAGGGGAAAAAATATTAAATCAACTTGTCAAAACAAATTTGGCGTTATAAGTCGGTGATAAATGCACCAACGCTGCTGTGAAGGTGATGAGCTACAGTGGAAAAGGCACACGATACAGTAAATTGAGCTGGAAGCTGGATGGTACACAGGTCCACTCTACTGGGTGTGAGAACAACAAGATGATTCAAAATCAGTCTAAAACCCAAATCGGAGTGTTTCAACAAAGATTCTACGTGCTTTAGCTATTTTTAGTCTAAAAATGGGTTTTCTTGTATTGTTTTTGTATGTATTTCTTAGTTACATTCCTGCATGAGCTAACATACACCTATGTGCTTTGTTTGACCAATGTTATTTGGCTTACCTGCCAAAAAGGTTTGTCATTAAAACATTAAATTTAATGTGAGTCTGAAACTCAAACTCAAACTGAAACCTTGTCTGATACCTGTCAGATTTGAAAATAAATATTTCCTTGTCATACAACTGTGTGTGATTTTCTTTTACATTCTCTAGGACAGTGTTTCCCAACCTTTATGGACTTCTTTCTTTCTTTATCGGCTCCAGGGCCGAGCATCTCTTATTACATCATTTTGTAGGCAGGCACGATGTGGCTTCAGCCATGAGTTCAGTAACTTTGACACACTATGACACACCATAGTCATAGTGGAGTTGGCTCGGTTGGTTCCCCAGTAAAAGTCAATCCAAAGACAAGACAACTTTCAGTTCACCTTGTTTGATTTACTCGACACATGACTGTGTCCTATAAACCGTATTTAGCGGCTCATCCAGTTGTCCAACTGTCCTCTGTGGAAGCGTTTCATTGTTTTGCTTGTCACTACAAGCCGCTCACTTAGAGAAACAATCCGGTGAAATTGATGATGATTTCTCATGACACACTTATGTGCTGTGGCACGCAGGTTGGGAGTCACTGCATTACACATCACAGCCGACAAGGCAGGCAATAATTTCCCACGGCACGCGCGGCGATCTCTCACTGCACACTAGTGGATCGCGGTGGTTGAAAAACACTGCTCTAAGAAATAATTTCAGAATCATAGAAGACACTCCCCTGTCCAGAAACTCTGGAGAAACTACCAATGGAAATATTAATTGTGCTGTATATATTACAGGCCTCCAAAGGCTCAGCAATACAAAGCCATCTGCATGAAGGCCATTGATTGTCTAAGAATAAACAAGAGCAACTGCTGTAGAAATACATCAACAGTTCTAAACTACTCTGAGCCTCATTCAAACATTTCTCATGGTCACAGGAAGCCAGTCAGAACCATGGCATATACAGAGGGACGACACATTGTATACCCTTACATACCCAAATACAAATGTTGCACAGATGTGCATGACTGCAGAATGAGAATAAATGGTGCACTGGGTAAACTGGCAGCACAGGGATTTCACGTCTTTGCCATGACCTCATGTGTTTAGATAGAATCGGATGAAGGGCAGGATGAAGGGATCAGCATGCAGAATAAAAACAAGTTGAGGTCAGCAAGTGTAAATGTGTGCGACTTTATGTGTTATGTTTTTTAAAAAGAGATTCAAAGACAGCTATTGTTGGAGTCCTGCAATGAAAGACTAGAACAAGAAACCCAATGCAAAATACATCTGCTTGAATACTGACTTGAGTCATAGCCCATGATTCAGGGTTATCCTTGGAGTGTATACATACATAAAGGCTAATTAAGTTTATTAAGTCCATGTAGGTGAGTGTGAGTGGGAATGGTTGTCTGTCAATGTGTGGCCCTATGTTTGGCAACCTGTCCAAGGCGTAGATGGGCTCCAGCATACCCTCGACCTTTACAAGGTTTTTAAAAATATTTAAATTGCCTGTTTATCCATTTGAATGATCTATTCAATGTGAACTAGCTGTGCGAGTGTAAACTTTGAGTAGAAAACTTTTAGTGAGTGGTTACTTATTCTTTGAGTGTCAAGACCATGAACACAGCTCAACAACAACAACTAAGTACACTCCACCTTGATCTTCTGTTGGATGTGTCGGAGAGCGTCTGCTGTGCCCATGTCTCCGTCCTCCTGGATACACACCACATCAAGTTTCATCTTCACATCCACCTTCATTTTAGGGTCTGTACTCATCATCTTCTGGACATCCTTGGTGGTTATCACGATCACCTCTGTAAATACAAGCTCACAGTAAGAACATATAATTCAGTAAACCCCATAAAAAATATCCCAAAGCTCTCATACACACACACACACACACATATATATATATATATATATATATATATATATATATATATATATATATAAATAAAAGATCCACATCAATGTATCTGTTAAATCTATTTTAAATGTATAGTTGGTAAAAACATTACGAAATCACTTCATAATAAAAAACACTGCAGAGTCTGTCTGGTTTAATTAGCCAAGTCTGCCTAAAAGCTTTTCTACTTTTGTTCACTCTAGCTGTGTCAGCCCGTTAAAATCAAATTGCAGGGCTTTCGCTAGCTGGCTGCACACAATAAACTGCTGGCCACACAGGATGAATATGTATAGAAAGCTAGTTTTATTTAGGCTAGTGAGGACCTACAGGCTTTTATAACGAACAGCCCTGTTTACTGGCAAGAACAGCATACTTCAACAACTCCCTTTATAAGCCCAGCGTTTCTGGAACCACTGCACGCTGCAGCACAAGAGGCAAAAATTTAGACCGTGAATTTAAGGAAACGCACACCTGACAATAGCTGATGATGTGCTGACATGCGGGCAAAAAGTAGAAAAAGCAGCACAGTTTCAAATTCAGTGCGTTATGAAGGGAAAGGAGCACACCCAGTGCTGCTGGAGGCTTTTTGTAATTAGAAATATTTTTTTCTCTTAGTAACAAACACAAAATCGGTTAATGTCAAGTTAATTTCATACAAACTCACGTTAATATGCATTTAACGAAAATGCATTCACATTCCTACAACACGACCCGCCCCTGACAACATGCTTGGAGGTGCAATATTGCACATTTGGCCTACAGTCACATTCAATAAATATTGTGTCAATCTACCAAGGCAATGTTACAGTAGTCCCTGGAAGCTCATCACAATTGTAAAAGTCACCTTCATGACAAGCTTGGACAAGGTCCTGGTAAGAAAACTAGTGTAATAAAACACCACTCTCACCTTCAAAGCCCACCCTCTCCAGCAGGTTAAGTGGATACCACATTAGGGGCTTGTTGCCAACAGGTAGCATAGGTTTGGGTGTGCTGTATGTCAGATCGGTCATACGAGAACCCCCACCAGCTGCCATCAACACCGCCTGGAGCTCCATGGTGTCCGCTGGACTTGAGAGGGAGAGGGACAAACAAAGGACCGGACAGTCTTACATTAAGCAAAAGAAATTATGAAAACCTAACTGCAACTATGATTAATATACAGATACGTCTGCTTAAATTGCCTGTGCATCGCCTAAGAATCTGTGTATACATTGTTTATTGGGGAAGCCTGTCTCTTACTCCCGGACCATCAGCACTGAATCCCCCCCCCAAGGCTGCGAGCTTTCTCCCCTGTTATTCTCCCTCTACACCAACAGCTGCACATCCAGTCACCACTGTCAAACTCCTGTTTCAGCAGAAGGACAGATTCGCGTAGTTCTGTCCAGACAAACATACCTTTACGTATCTGGCGCACATCTGGATTCTTAGAGCTATTCCTTAGTTACGACATGTTGAAGTCTGTCATTCAATCAACAGCACGTTTTTGTGTATATGGTTAACTGGCATAAGGTCAAAGCACGCTGCTAACGCTGCTAACAGAGTTTACAGCCTGGGAAACAGTGGGGTAAATAGATCGTGCTGATTCGTTCAAAAAACATGAACGTAACTACCTGTTAGACTCACCTTGGTCCCTGTTGATCGGCTGCTCCTTCGGCTAACAGCGCTGGCAGACGCATGTACAGTAAGTTGCCCTCACTGTTATTAGCACTCGGCTAACGTTTAGCACAAGACAGCAAACGATACTGCTGCTCCGAACTTTGCTCCAAAGCAGCCGAGCACGTCTTTTGACGAGCTAATACCCTCCAAGAAGTGCGGTAGTGGAAGAAATCAAATTACTCAAACTGTTTCACAAATACAACGTAAAAATGACGGAGAGCTAGCATTGTCTGATGACACTTGGGTGCTTTCAGTGAAATACGTCCGTGTGGTAAACAACGTTCTCTGGAAAATGGTTCCCACACGGGGGACAAAAGGGAGCGGAGTAAAAATGTATTCATACAAAAACACATACACTCAAATTTACTTTTACAATAACACAATTTCTCAGTTTTTATTTAAACTGCAATAATTATATTTTAATTATACAATTCATCAATTACTTACGTAGTAACTCATAATGTGTCAGATTTAGGTGTGATTAATGTTTCATGGGAGAGCTGTTGTGTTTGTGTATACACACCATCCTAACCATTGCAAACATGGATGTTGATCGTAGTCATTAGTTGTCATATATATCATATATATGTCATATCTTGTTTTAACGTCATATTTTATTGTCTCCAAGGAAAACTGTCCGCCAGGAAAAATTCACATAGATAAATTCAAGAGTTTTATGAGCTGTTGAACATAACATTATTTTTATTTTTTCTTGGTTATTGTGATTGTTGCGTCTACTAAATAACTGACTGCAGCAGAGATAAGACACACACGCAAGCACATTTCAAATGGTGTGTGGATGTGCGACTAGCAGCCGTAAGCCACCCAGCTACTCGTCCGGACTACAAGCTTGAAAACCTCCAATTCACAGAGCTGAGACGTAACAGCAAATTGAGCTTGGGGAATGTGGCTTTGGTTTTGTTTGCTCTGGCCAGGAGATGAGCTTGACTGCTCGTTGTTGCTTGCTCGGAGGCAGAGGAGCGAGCGAAAAAAAGGGAGGAGGAGGCAGAAAAGAGAGAGAAAGACACAAACAAGCTTATCTGAGTGTTAATAAAATAAAATAATAATGCGCAGTCTGGCAAGTTTAACAGTTTGAGGAGAAAGAAAGAAGAAACGAAAGCCAGATTAGCCAGATAAGGGATTCCTGGAAAGGGGTAGTGGAGGAAAAGCAGAGGTGAGAATGAAGAGTGAGGAGCAAAACAGCTGTGAAGGTGGCGATTGAGTAGAGAAAAAGGCAGTGACACAAACAGAACAAATATCCATCTGTTAACTAAATAATGTGAGTCAACATCACTCTCCACCCAAGAAACACTTGTTAAACAACACAACCCAATACTGAACCAGTATAGATACTGTGACTATCCAGCTATGATTATCCAGTGTTTAAAACATATATACAAGTTGGCAGATCATCCTCATAATGTACATTATTGGCATGTAGCATTTAGCAAGTGTTATATATATATCAAATGGCATCATGCACTTTTTTCTCTTTAGTAAGTCCATTCATGTTCATTATAAGGATAAAGTGACAGACAGGAACAGATTGTTTTGAAGTTTTTTTTTCCTTCTCCATATTCAGTGAGACATAAAAAAGATCCAAGAATGACAGTGGGAGGCTTCACAGACAATTGAAAATGCACTGATCCGTCGTATTTTGCATATGGCCAAGGCCCAGCTAATTTGTCAAATAAAGACGTGCGCGTAAGGGATGAGAGGGCGCCAAATTAAAAAGACAAAACACGTCATACAACTGTAACTAAAGAACCAGATGGTGATAGGAATGTGAACAGGCGTAGGGACAAATGTGCAGGTCTAGTCACAGAATGACTTGAAATGGAGCCCTCAGATTTTGTCTGATTTCCTCCTCCCTACTTGGCCCCGTGGCTGCATCTTGTAAATCATTCTCAATTTACTGAAACAAGCCAGTTGGATTAGCTTCGTTTAGATCATAAACATTTGCAGCACAGACCACCCAGGGAGAGCACAGAGCCAGGGCGCGAGTGTGAGTCTGCGCGCGAGTGTGTTTGTGCGTGAAGCTTTCGTCTGAGTTTGGAAATGGGCACTGCAGCACACACACACTCGACTGTGGTCTCACGCATGCACGCACACACGCAAACATACACGGTGTTTGTACCACTTCCAGGACTTGTGCACTGTGGGGCCCTCGGTGCCGCTATGGAAACCAAAACAGGCACCGTTCACCTGGTGAACGAATGCAAGCCGCAGATTAAACTGTCTCACTGTGCTGTTACTCAGCGATGTTGCTGAGATCCAACAGATTCATTTTCAGATCCAGTCAATTGCCACTTCATTTCTATATGTCTTTAATTATGGCGAATGCACTTTGATGTGTTGTTTACCAGGATTCAAAAACGTGCTTTCGTTGTGTAAGATTGTCTTATTGGAGCAAAATCCCCAAACCAAATAGATGTGTTCACCATCACTTCTCAAAACCAGCTGCAGAACATTAAGCGTCATCGACCCAAACAACTGTGATGTGAAGCATGTTTTCCAAAGACAAATAGATGCATTTTTGTCTGCCTGAAGCTTAACAGTCCCCATCACCAGACCTTCCAGATCCATTCTTTTTCACTTGAACACAGTTGGGGTAATTCTTCTCTTGTTTCTCGCCACATTCAAGCGTGATGAGAGAGCCAAGCTGGTGTCAGAACCAGGAAATATCTGGGCTGGGTTTTGAAGAGGCAGAGAGGGAAAATGTGGGCAACTCCCTGCCGCGGGGCGCTGGCACCTAGTCTGTCCACAGGCCTAACACCTCAGACTGCGCGGTTTCCATTCACCTGCCTGTTTGCTTGTTTATCACTCTTTATTTGTGTTAGCCGCCAGTAGTTTCTGTCTCGCTGACATTTATTCCTCTGCAATTTGAGTCAAGTATTTTATTATATTTAAAAGGCAGGGTTGTCACGTAATCACGTAAGAATATGTGATGTAGTATTGCCTTAAAACTTTATAATTTAAGAGCTATGTAAAGATTAAGCAATAATTAAATATGGAATATTATAACGAAGGTGTGTAAACAATAGCAGATGAAAGATGTGGGTGAGGGAGAGGAATCCACCCAGACTGACCACCCATGTGTGCATCTATGTCTGTGTGTGTCTTTCTGTGGCCACGCTGTCTGATGGACTGTCCACTGTCTGGGAGGTCCTTCAACCATACAACGCAAACATGTACAGAAACACACAGCCTTTGAATTTACTGACAGGTGCTACACACAGGAGGTTTGGCAAACTGTATAATAGATATTTTTTAATATAGAAAATGATTACATACAGTGAATAATATTAATACTAATCAGTGTTTAGCCGCTGCGTCTCGAAGTCTGGTTGTGTTTCTTATTCTGTCTAATGGTGAGACTTAGATTGAATTAGATTCAAAATAATCACATATGGAACAGTTATCCGTTCTTTATATTTACAAAGTCTGTGAAATCATAACACATTATTGCCAGACATGACAATATTATGATAGAAAGTTCCAATTCGAAAAAATGAAGATGGTCCAGTAAATCCTTTCTCGCCCTGGTATGCAGTGATACAGCCACCTTTTTATATATAAACCTGACTAAACAGCGCAAATATTTGGTCATGTTTGATCTTTTCCTTTCTGGTGGCCTTACATGTATGGCAAAACCTTCCCTTCAGCAAACAGAGAGCGGAGCGTACACGCACTGAACTACACACACATGCAAAATCTTCTTTTCTACTGAACTAAATGTTTATGACATTCCAAACATTTTGTGTGTGAGGCAGTATGTGTGGTCCTGTCTGCACCTAGCCTGAGGTCTGAGGTGAAGGTGTCGTCTGGTGTGTGAGCTGCAGGGTACGTGCGCGTCAGTGACGTGTGCATGTGAGGGACAGCAGGCGGGACAGATGAACGGAGAAACACCCAAGCTTGCTTCTAAAATGTTTCTTTTGAAAACAACAGAAAGGATGAAGAATTAAGAAAAGGCAGATTAGGGGCTAATTTGCTGGATTGGGGCTGCATGAGCTGGACATGAGCTCTCTTTTTACAGTTCTTACATACCATAGATTACAAACATTGGTCTAAAAGACAAAAGACCAAAAGGAAGCTAAAACTGGTCTTCAAAATTTCAGTCATTTAGTAGAAGACTAAGTGGAAACTTGCTAAAGAAGGAAATGGATGCAGTAGGAAGCCAAAGGAAAGGAAGTAAGTTTTAGTCAGATCCCACATATACCATCCTCCAAATGTGTAATGAAGCACCTACGATGCTGGAAAAAGTCCTCAGGAAACACATACTGTAATTTTTCCCTGTTTGAGCAACTGGCTGGTATTTGTAAAGATTGACGTCTTTGATAAATGCCTCAAGTTACAGACTACACAATGCCAATACCAAAAATACTGACTGTGATCCGCCATGTACCTCACACAGCTGCAGCTATGACACAGTCATACTGTAGAGCAGTCGGCCTCAGTAACAGTAACACCATTAAGTAGCAGACAACACATCTCACCTTGGTGTTTAACAGATCTGCGTGATTTCCCGAACGTCTGTAAAGTCAGACACACACTCACAGGACCACTTACAGCGTAGCTCTACAACAAGGAGCTTGTTAACATGTTCTCCCACATGACACAGTTTGATCAACTCTGTTATCTCTTTCTGCATTTCAATGTCAATATCAGCAAAATACTATAATCTTATCTATAGTCTTTAGTTTTTCACCTCTCATGAGGTGATTTTCTGACCTGACACATACAGTCCTACTCTTACTGTGCCAGTCATCAGCATGTTAATCTTTGTGGGCATTTCATTTTTATTTGCATTTTATTTTACACCTCAAAACACTGTTGTCTACTGTTCATCAGACAACAAAATTCAGTGTGTAAATAATTATTTAATTCAATTTTAATTTAATTTTAGAATCCAGCAATGGAGAGCTGCCGCATGTTGATTGACACTGGGTCCAGGCAGGGAGCTGAGCTGCTCTGAGGTGGGACAACCGGAACGAAAACATTTTCTGTATCAAAACACAATGGGTGCATTTACTTGCACACACACACAAACACAGACAGGTAAATGCATCTGCTCCAGATGTTGGAAGCATTTTGTTTCAGTCAAGGCAGTACAGCCTCACATTGCAGACGAGATAAATCACAGGCCCCTGGACACCGGTGAAGACACTTTAAGAGGCCTTTGCAAACCCACCACATTCACATTGTTCCCATATGGCAATATTCACAGACGCTGTTTGAAATGACACTCACTTTCAGAGAGAACGGACTTGAGCAGTGCAGGGCTCATATTCAGACCTCACCATTAAATTTTACATTCTGCTCTGGAGAACAGTAGGAAATTGAAAAGCTGCACCACATAAAATAAAAGAGGCTCAGGTTATTTCTTAAGGTTGTGGTGTTAATACAGGCACATGTAACAAATATCAAATCCAGTTTACGCTTTTAAAAAGATTTAAGGATGAAAATTGAAAGATGAAAGTTTGATGAGGAGATTCCTTTGCTTTGCATTAATGTCAATTAATTAGAGTCATTTATTAGCATGAAATGTTTAGAGAAGGCAAGGATCAGATCACGTAGGTGCTCAAACAAATCACTAGTCACCGGTTTGCTTCCGTGGTGCTGCACAATGAGCAAGGCTTAAGAAATGACCACTAGGTGGCTTCCAGAGCGCTTGTGTGAGTGAGTGTCTGATGTCTGACCATGTCCATGGACTATCCACCTTCACAGGCACTTCACAGAACTAAAAGATGACTTGCTTTACTGGATATCGCCCTATATGAGACACTAGAGGCGAAGCCTGAGATGTTGATTCATGTGGGATTTCAAAATCACTGTTGTGGTTTTGTGATTGACAGCAGTTTCCCGGTTGTTGACCACTGACATAGTTCTTTCCCTTCTCATCTTGATATGTATCCTCTTTGTGAGCAGGAAGTGTCATCGGTCATATCTTTAAATGTGGTCATTCACACACACACACACACTCTTGGGCACACAAGCCTTTCATGTGGTTTTAGTCTAGAATAGAATAAAATAAAATGAAAAGCTGAAAAAGGACCTGAACTTATGGTCTTTCTGACGTATTATAAATGAAGAATCTGTAATTTAGTCATATTTTGTGTCAATCACATGTATAAAAAGAATCATAATTCACATTTGGTCTATATGCTTGGTCAATACATTAAGTTAAATCAAATATATACATTTACATATATATATATCAATATTTACAATTGCCCAACACAAATGTTTCTTTACAATGCCCATAAGAAATGAAACTATTTATCAGGGTGTATCGACTGTTAAAATAATTTGAAGCCAGTCAGTCCCTGGAGACCTCCTACATCCACTAGAGCCAGTAAACGAGCACCATCTGCTGGTCTGGTGGAAGTATTACTGTTAAACATGAGGGAGAACGTGTCTTTACATGGCTCAAGCGTGTTTGACCAACGCAGCGCTCTTTGATGAACATATGATTATTAATTTAAGTGTGATCCGTCCCGTCTGCAGTCACTGAGCCGTTCTGCCCTGAAATTACAAATGTGATGTCTAAAACAACTTTGGAGATTTTTTTTTCCATTTAAAACGCAAAACCACAGAATCTTTGTAAGATTCTCGCACCTCCTTTGAGCTTTGCTGTAATGGGGCGAGTTGCTGCTTAATTGCTGGGAGTGTGTGATCTCTACTTTCTGGACATGATGTGACTGACCCCGCTGCTTTCAACCCATTCACACTCCTGTCTTGCTTCACTGGTGGATGTCGCAGTGTCACCCACAGGGATGAGGGAGAGAGAGTAAACATTCCTGCACTGGTTCTGAATCTGCCCCCCCCCAACCTCCCAGCACGCCCCAAAAAAAGAAAACACACGCACAGCAAGTCACAGCATCCTCACACAGATCGCTGGCAAAGCCAAAGCGATGCAACTGCTACTCCATTGTCAAGCCCCTTAACTGCCTCCTTGCTTCTCCCACTCGTTCTCCCTCCCCAACAACCACCACTCTCTCCTCATCTGGCCCCACTCTTTTCTCCTGGTTGTCATGGAGATGGCTAACAAAGACATCACTTTTACCAATTTCCTCAGAGACAGGTGCTGGCACAATGGCTGCTTCCTCACCAACTGAAAGGGGAAGGGGCAAGAGGGGTCCATGGGAACTCCAGGCGGACACTCTGAGGGCTGTCCAAGTGTCCTCCTCCTCGAGCCCTGCCGAGAAAAGAAGGCTAATTTGTTGTCCCTGTTTTCCCAGGGAGGGGGGATGCGGGAGGAAGGAGGAGGGCAGAGAGAGAGGGAGGCTGGGGGATAGAGAGAATGAGGCAGAGAGTACATGCAAAGGGGTGTCCACCAGTTTTCAAAACAGACCGCCTAATATTAGTCTCCTCTCGCTTTCTCCTGCCAAAGGGGACCAGGGGCCTCCTTTCTTCCCTTGTTCCTCCATCTCCTCTTGCGTCTCCTATTCTCCTGCTACAAGTCTTTGGGCCTGGAAACAATAGAGAGTCGTGGCATCATGACTGCAAGATGTTTCAATTTAGCTTCCAGCCAGGGTTTACTTTCCTCCTTGTGTGGTGCCTCATGTGTTTGTGTGAGTGTGTACATCTGGATTACAGTGTTTAGTAACGAGGAGTAAATAAAGTCCTTTTGAAAATTCCTCCGCATGTGAAGACATGACATAGAACTTTCACTGGGTTGGTGCTGTTCTAAAGTGTAATAATAATATGAACATGTGTTGTTGTGAATTAATTTAATAGCTGTTACAGTTGCCGTTGTGAAATAATACCATAAACGCTGCAGGCTCATAGATGAAAAATATGAATTTTGAATTGGTAAAAATGTTTACACTAAGTCGTAAGCTGATGTTCACACAACGTCTTTGGTCCCTGGACACGCTGAAAGAGCGGCTGTTTGTTGGCTCAGCTACAAAGCTTTTATTGGCCTTCATTGCCACAGACTGTTAATATGAGAGAGATGTCCGTGCGTGTCCGTACGTGCACGTCTGCTAATAAAGTTGAGTGAGTGTGTGCGTGTATGAGAGCTTTTGTTTGTTTGAGCCCCTGCAAGGAGGTTTTGTTGATGGTACAAAACTTTGAAGTCGTATGTAAAGCACTTACCTCCTGTAAGGGAGACGCCATTCAGCTGCAAAACACCCTGTTGTGTTGAAGTGTGTGTGTGTGTGTGTACAGTATGCAAATGAAAGGTCATCAAGGCCCGGTGATACATGAGGGTGTTTTGTGCTGTGGTTCATTATTTTGCATGCTGTGTTTTGTTGCTCTTTCATGATCCTGATTGAATATGCAGACAAAATGTTATAATACTTCTATATTATAAGGTTTTATAAGGACATTTATTATCATAACATGTTACAACACAACGAAATGTGTTGTCTCTTCATCATGAGAACTGTTTAAATTATTCTTCAACAATACATTTTTAAATAAAATCACTTGTGTGTGAATTTGCTGTGGTCTCCTCATTCATGCTTTACTGGCATTGTTGTCTTTTTGGAAACTACCAAAGACAAACCCTCAGTCTTTCTACTGGCTTTATTCCTTGTTCGCAGTTCCAAGTAGTGTCTCAGACAATCCTTTGGCTTGCTTTCAGAAGACCGTAATACAAAACATCCAGTCTTGAAGGTGACATCTAGGTTATGCTAACACTCGTCAGCTGACCCCAGCTGTCAGGGAAACTTTCATGTGTCACACTCAGGTCTAAGTTTAGTATCAACTCCCTGCTTCACAGCATGACAGCATATTCATGTCAAACTAAGGTTATTACAGACGCAGTGAGATCGGATCAAACCAACAGCACAGACTCCCTCTAATTTACAGAAAATGAGCAGGAAGCGTGAACAAATGGTGAAACTGGTGAACCTGAAATACTGGTTAATCTCAAAGTCATCGGACTAGGAAAGGCCCAGTCACCCTCCGTTATCCCTGTAACATCAGATTCATTTAACGTCCTGTTTCCTGAGGGTTGGTTTGTCATTGCACAACATTTCACATAGTGCAAATTGTCTTGTGTTATGACTCTGAGCTGTCACTTCCCCTAATGAGCTCATCTGGGGAGTGTTGTCATTCCTACCATTACAGCATGCGCTTTGTTTAGACGGGGCATGTCCTCGTCTCCACAGCTTATCTGTACTGTTGCTACAGAGCTACTTCATAAAGCAGAGAGTCCACACCAAGTATGACCTGATTGCTTTACTTAACGTAACACATGACCCCCAACAACAACAACAACAACAACAACAACAACAACCAGCTCTGTGATAAACAGCCTCATTTCTGTTGTCTTTAGGCCACTTGAGGCGACACTGATGCCGGTAGTTGCAACAATTCGATGTAAATGGGACAGTTCTGTCCAGCAGATGTCAGCAAACCCTCCTGTAACACGCCTTCCATTCCAGACGTGTCTTCAGATAAGAGACACGATTAAACCTCTGCGTAGTCATCTGCGGTATTTTGTAGTGACGCCAGGGACAAACGCAGGATCCGATTTTATGGGTGTTGAGTCTCAGTCCAACTCCCTGAATAAAAACCACACTACCATTCATATTTATAGATTTGCTTTAATGTACAACACTAAAACTAATAACATGAGTTACCACAAAGTAAAAAAATCTATATGTACTAGTTTATGGTCTGTGGTCTAAAAGAACATGCTGTTATGCTGTTATCCATTAGGGGGGAGTATTGTGCAAGATATTTCCTTGTCGTGATTGCAGCTGTGCAGCTTGACCCCCATCATCCACCTCCTCCTTTCTGGCCTGCGTCTTCCTCTATTGAACTGTAAATAGGTCCCTGTATTAGCTTTCCAAATGAGCACAGTGAGGCAAGAGAACACAGCGAGTCGGCCTAATTAGAGTTCTCATCCAAAGCAATAGACTGATGCCTCTATGTCCAAACCTGACTCGTTTCGTTGGTTTACATCATGAGCCCGTCTGACGCTGTAGTCCAGAACCTGAAAACCACACTTAATAACAGTGGGACCAGGAGAGATGATCCACTGGAAGGTGAAACCGCTGTCATCACAGTCATCACAGTCATCACAACACTGGTGTCTGTCTCATTAAGTCTGCTTTGTCTTTTTATGTGTTTTAATGAGAGTCTAATGAGCATGCATCTGGCCTACATAATCAGATGCAAATTAATATTCAGTGTTTTCATAGTGTAACCAGTAGCCTACACAGATAACGTACCGGCCTCGTACAGACGTTGTCACGTTTAAAAATAACTAGATGGTTTTACGAGATTAGTACCGTATGTAATACGACAGTCACAGACCGACGCAAAGCAGGAGACCAGGGATGAACTATAAAAAACAACCTGAGTGCGGATTTCCTGTTGTGAGAAAAGATAATCTCAGTAATATCCCATCTTCTGCTGTGCTTTTGTCTTTCCATCAGACTGTTGACTGGACAGTGGAACCGTTACTTGTGTCATTAGTGTAATAAACCCTTTGCTGCCTTTGCTCTGACCCTGCAGAGTGATTCATAGGTGAAGAGGTGCCAATCTGAAATAGCAGCATTCAGTCTGTCAGTCACCCACACTGGAGATTATCTGACTGTTCCCCTGAAGCAGAGTTCACGCTGACACAGACAGACGTCCCAACGCTGCACTGGATATGTATAGTATGGGTGCAAAATAGAGGAATCATCTACCTTGCCCTTTAAAAAATACACCGCTACCACTGACAGATAATAACAAAGCATCTACCGTTTTCTGGATTCTCCTTGGCTGGAAGAGACAGTGCTCAGAGTTAGGAACGTCAAAATTGGTAGTTTGGTAAAGTCCAGATGCGTTCTAATCCGTCCTGCGGTGATGTAATCTCTGATGAAGCTCCCTGCATCCGAGCCTCTTACTGTGGACTCTTATATTTCATCAATTTGCCTTTTCCTCTTAATCTGTTCATATCCTGCGTCAACGTCCTACTTTTAGTTAAGCATTGTTCTATTCTAGTAACCTACACTGGAGGCGAGGGATTTGCACACAGGGCAGCTGTAAAACACACTCACAGAGAACGTCTCCAACACTTTTTAAACAAAACAGGACACGGGGTTTAAGAAAGACTTGTTTTTCTGTTGAGGAGGAGTTTCAGCTGATACAACTTTCTGTGTTCTCTTCATTAAAATGTAAATCTTTCCTCTACTGGACATAATCTGAACTGAAAACTGAAAACGTTTTTTTTAATCAAAGCAATACAGGCGGAGTTTTCTTTACATGCATTTCCAAAACTAGAACACTGGTTAAAAATTAGTCAATTCCTACTTTATGAAGGGATGTGGGTTGAGTTCAGTAACTATCGCAGGAAGCGATAAGAATGAGTCACTCATAATCAATCATCCTTATAAAGTATCTCCTTTTGTCTGCTGACCATGCACACATCACACCCTTAGTTTACAATCCCAAGCCTACGTCTAATGGGTCCAGTTCAACAAAACAAATCCCTTTGTGCCAAACTGAACTACAATGTGAGCGGTTGATCCAGCAACAACAGCGAAGCTTTGTCCTCTAATAAGAGATTTCAGCTATAGATAAAGTGAGGTAGTTATTCAAGGAAATACTTCCACTGGGATTTTTATCCAAGGTCCCTAATTCTGAACAAGATTATTCTTGCAACACGATAAACAACAAGCTTCATGCTCTTCTGCTCAGGTCTGTATCAACAGGATGTAGAGGCATCTGCTGCAGTGAAGAGCACAAAGCAAACAGGAAGCCAGCGCTGTGTTGTCTGGAAATTTCAGAGAATTTCACGGCTTTACGGTTTTCACCATGTTGCCTTGTGCCTGTGTTTGTCTCCTGCCCCATCTATCATCTACATTCATGCATGTAAAGCTGCTCATTACTTTAAATCTTTCCCCTTAATGATTCAGCCTAACTGATTAGTATTCGTTTCAGTTCACTCTTTATGTTTTTTCTCGTCTGTTGCTGCTTTGACTGATGCATTATCCTGTACAATCCTCCTACACCACTAACTGTAAAATTAGTGACTTTCTGTTTGAGGTGGTCAAATCCTGTGTTGCAGATTTTGCAGATTTCACGTAAGACTAAATCACAAACCAGCTCCAGCGCTCTCCACTTATCTTAGCCTACATTCACTTCTAAAGTGTGATTACGTAACCCAGCACGCTATAATTTTGTCAAACTTTATATGATTGTATCAAAGGCCTCTTTAAAATGCTCCAGGGAAAGTTCAATCTGCCGTGGTGCCAGCATGCTGTTGGTCTAAAACTACAGCTTTCACAAAGCACCATCTGTCATTTTCTGCATTTGGATGCGTTCAGTCTGCTCACAGCATTTACACGATGGCTCAGTGCAGCACACAGACAACTGCAGTATGTTCAAGCCATTTAAAACACACGTGATAAATGTCACCTCTCTAGCTATGACTGACCCGTGACTGTGAAAATCAACAAACTGGTGGCAACACTGTTTGCCCTTCTCTTCAGGTTCAGTCCCAGGAGTTGACAAAGCATAGGTCAACCTAACTTGTGCTTTGGATGTGGGATGTGGGTAAATCTGCTGCGCTGAACAATGAGAGACTGTGTGCAGGGAGTCTAATCCTCCCAACACCCTGCTTAAACAACCGAGTTCTGCTTAAACTCTGCTTTTTCTCTCGCTTAAATCTTACAGCTCGCCCTGAAGTCCATCAGAAGGGAACTGTCCATATGGAGTCGCGAGATGATTCCCTGAGGGCTGGAGGTCTCCAACATAAAGTATGTGTTTTCACTTGAAGGATGCAAAATGTTCACAATCTAACAATTGAATCTTCATATTTTGTGCAAGCAGTTTTTCCCATAATCCCAGATACTGGCCGTGATTCACGAACCATGTTGCAGCATGATGAGCGAACCTTGGGTTGTACAATACGGAGACAGTTAATGATGATGACACAATCGTTCTTGTGCGTGTTATGTAAGACCTGAATGCCTCCATTGTGTTTCTGCTGGCAGGTAATTCAGCAGAGGCTACATGAGGTGAAATAATGGGAGCTATAAAAGCCTCTCCATCCGTTTGGTAATGAAAGCGGAGCGTTGTCACATCGCTGCACTCAACAGATTCAGTGCTCTCTGAAAAACAGACGGACACAAACACAAAGTTTTGCCGATGCAGTACGTGTGTCGGCTCGTACTCTGACGTACGCTGGACGTGTGCACACACTCAGCAGCCTGAAATAAATAATAAATCTACGCTCAGTCGAGTAACGAGACGCGTTCAGCTGCAGACGTGTTCCTCTACTGCCGTGATCCACAGTGTGTCCTACTGAGTGACCTACCTGCTGTGACATTCACAACCATGACCAAGCCTCTGTTACTGGACACTGAACTACCAAATACCACTTATTTTACCTTGGGCTATAACTTTCACTGGGTTACATAACTTTTTAGAAATGCAGGGAAAGCTACAAACATTTCTCTGCAGCTTTTTATAAACCAGCTTGAAAGTGATGCTTCGTCTTCTTGATTATACTGTAGATTCAAGTCTGTAATTCTTCAATGCATCTGTGAGAGTAATTATAGCAATTCACAGAAATACACTTGGGTGGATTTATAGGCTGTGCAGGACTCATTCTGAATGAGGTCTTCTTGGATTGAAATCATAAGGCAACTTGAAAGGAAAGTCCTGAATGTTTTCCACTGAGCTAAATATCTTCTTTGTTGTGATCAGCAGGTGCTTTTGTCTTTATCTAGTGCCATTTGGAAAAATGTGTAGAAGGTCAACCCACAAACAAACCTGCTAGACGTAGAGGTGGTCACAGCCAACACAGCTGATTAAAAGGTTAACCAATAACAGTGACATGACATTTGTTTTGCTCTGACAATCCCTGAAGGTTTACTTATTATCTTACATTAGACATTCTGAAAAAAACACTTACCATTAAATAAAATGTAACAATAATGATACCTTCATTTTTAAAAATTACTTCCACTCATAGTTGTGTTCCTCCAACAACATACTCGTGTAGGTCATAGGGTGGCAACATCTCTTCAAATGTCATTGCCTAACATGGACAAACACCTCAAAGCTCACAAGGATGTTTACAACTTAGTTCTGGGTGGTTAATGTGGTTACTCTGTTTTGTCCTTCTAATCTCATTGTGTGTCTGCTGGCCTCTGATCTTTGGCATTTTCAACATTCCAGCCATCTGCTGGTCTCTCATTTGGGTGGCAGCGCCCCATCAGAACGAAAGCACGAAAGCCAGCAAACAAGCAAGCAAGAAAGAAGGAAAGAAAAAGAAAGAAAGAAAGAAAGAAAGAAAGAAAGAAAGAAAGAAAGAAAGAAAGAAAGAAAGAAAGAAAGAAAGAAAGAAAAGAAAAAGGAAAGAATAAGAAAGAAAGAAAGAAACGCCTTTAATTAAAAAAACCCACTTTCACCTAAACATTCCATTACACGTTGTGAAAACACTGAAGGTCATGATCAATCGCGTGGTGAGCAGAGCAGACCCACATCACAATGTCTGAAACACGGCATTAATCTGAAAGTGAGAGTTAGTGGGAGGAGATGTGATGGGGAGGGGACAGCAGACACTTTACTGACACTTGTTATGTTATCTTGTTATGGGCCGACGCCACACACATTACCTCTGCAAAAAATAAGAGTGATGAGCAATGAAATACTAGTGTAACGTCAGACATTTTCCGCAGAGAAAGGTTATGTTTGTTACGTCGCCGGTTTGGTGAAGGTAAAATGCAACGATGTGGTTGAGGAGACAGGATGTTAGAAGGTCACACAGTGGTTCTATCACTTTCGCAATCTTTCTCCACAAGAGTCTTTATGTTTTTTTATCTGTCACTTTCTTTTGCATTGTTTCACATTAGGATTTTTTTCCCCAGGTTAGAGCAAATCAGAGTTAAGGGTCAAATTAAATAAAGTATTCAACCATTTTCTA
This sequence comes from Macropodus opercularis, assembly GCA_030770545.1. Taxonomy (NCBI): domain Eukaryota; kingdom Metazoa; phylum Chordata; class Actinopteri; order Anabantiformes; family Osphronemidae; genus Macropodus; species Macropodus opercularis. Next base: position 9,179,846 of record CM061105.1, read on the forward strand.
TAAACAGCTTCATGAACATGTCATGTGAAGTAAAAACTGCTCCACAGAGAATCAGTACCAATCAGTAGTTCTCCCATCTTAATGGGTTGTGTTTAGCATCTGTCAGATCAGTGTTTTCAAAAGTCTCGCATTTCAGATCATCACAAATACTTGTGTTGTTAATTATTTTATCAATTAGGCACTAAATTAGAAAATCTAGGGCCACATGATTTTTTCACTTTATTCTCATTTATGTGATTTTACACAGAAGTATTTGACTGACGCTTGCACCACCATCACAGGACAACCTGGGACCAGATTTGATTTCCAGCAAACCTACTGATGGGTATTTTGGTGTTTTTAAACTTTTAAGGTGTGGTTTTTTCCCTGAGAGCTCACAGTATGACAGTATATGTTTTCTAAAAAAGGCAGGGAGAAGAAAAGAAGAACGCTGACACACACGAGTATGAGTAAAACACAAAGGGACAAAACAATGTACCTATTTACAAGAATCCGTTACTATGAGCTGTGAGCTGATGGACTCAAACTGAGAGAAAGAAAGACACAGAAAGATAAAAGACACCAAGAGAGAGATAAGGCGGAGGAGGGAGAGGAAGAGAAGGAGGGGAATGAAAGGGCTGGGGTTTCCTCGCCGCTCCCTCCTGCAGTCTAATCAAGGTAATGACGCAGGCACAGGAGATGATACAACACACATGCATACACAACCGCTCCCTCTCTCTCAAACACACACACACACACATACTGTACACACGACACTTCCACTGTGCAGTGCAAGTGCCCCAGTCATCACCCAGCATTTTGCAAACCACCCACGGCTGTTCGACTGCATCACTCTCTCCTCTGTTTTCCTTCCCTTCAGGCTGATCCCCCACCTTAGTCATTCTCTCTCTTTCTTTCTCTGTTTCTTCTACGTAACCTCAAATCGATTCTTTTTTCTTTTTTCTCAGTCTACTCCTTTGTTTCCTCCCATTTCTTCCCTCCATTAGTGTTCATGCATTCATCTATCTTTTATCACCACAGCTCTCTATAAACCACTTCCGGCAAAAGCAGATTGTGTGTTTGTTTCAAAAGATGTATGTCACATACTTATTGCAAAAGCAACATCTAAAAAAAAAACAAAAAAAAAAACAATCAGTCAGTACAATCAGTTCCACTGACTGTCTGGTTGCGCTGTGTGAGCTGGCTGATGTCTGACACATGGAAAAAGATAACCGACTACGCTCGGTGGAACGTTTTGAGGGAACAGAGGTGGTGACAGACGTGTCATGCCAGGCTGCAGATCGCCTCGCATACAGTCGTCTGTTGCTGTGTAACGGCAAGACTGAACGGAGGCTTTTATCAGTGTGTGTTTGTAACGCTGTGTAACCACACAGCGCGCCCTCGCTATTGATGTTTAGGGTGTGCCGTGGATGAATGGGTTTTTGTGGTTTGCCTCAAGTTATTGCTCATAACAGTTACTGCTTCCCAGCGGAGTAAGTCAGGAGAACGTCTGATGCTGTAACGAGTTTGTTCACTGTGTAATGTGAACGTGAGCAGACCTGTGGCTTGAATATTGTAGGCTGATGTATTTAAGAGATACTTTATTAAGGTAGTTCCATCCCGTCTCTATTTTCACCACTGTCAATACTGACAATATTAAAGATTAAAGCTGCAGTGTCACTAAACCCTTGGTTTGTGCTGACCTACTCTACTACTGGCTTTAATCTCTGGTCTTTGTCTCCAACAGAGTATTGTAACAGAGTTGGACACAGTAGATTATGTATTTGTGCGTGATCCTCCGTAATCGCACAGAGAGGGCCAGTGTTTGGTCAGAAAATCTCTTTACGTAACAGTAATGCGTTGGTCTCAATCTCATGTTCTTATTCTGTCTTCATCTTTCTCTCGCTCCCTCTGAAAACTAGTTTCTACCTGTCAGGATGTTTTATTAGCCCGCTGACTGCTGCGTGCTGCACTGCTTGGAACGCCTTCAGAGGGTACTCCGCTGGCCCCATACGATCTGAGATCTGAGAGTAACGTTATATTGTTGCAGGTATTGTTATTCCAGAGGAATGTTTGGACATCCATGGTGGAATGTACTGGAGCAGCTGGGAATTTCCACCTTGATATTCCCTCTTAAATCAAACAGACTTTGGGCTACATAGTGAAAGGGAAGTAACCTGAACCTCAGAGTCCTTTTGTTCAGCATTACTAGATGCAGAACAGTGATAAAGAAGATCTGATTGAGTGGATTTAATCCACAAATACAACTTTGGGAGATGCTGTTCACGAGATAATTATCTCAGACAAGAGACTTTTGTTTTTTAAAAGTAACCCCTGCTGAGACGTGAGACTAACAAACAAGCCTTTATCTCGTAGCGCTGTACTATCCGTCTGGAAATCTTAGCTCACGGTCAAAATCCTGGAACATCCATGAAAGCTGCTTCATGAAAGCATCTGCAGCCTCCTTAGGGCTGATAACAACAATATGCAGTGACCCCCACTGAACAACAGGGGGAGTCAAATCCAGAGCAAGCAGTTACAGTCCGGCCTCTGGAAGTTAGGCTTGGTGCAAAGGAGCATGACTCAGTTTATTGTAGCATCACGTTTTTCTTTTTTGACCATTATTTTTTATTGATGCTTTATTGTTTTCAGGTTTATCAACACAGAACCAGCGCTGAATCCATTTATTCCATCATAAATGGTTGAGCCAAAGCAGTGTGTAAATCTGTCTGTGACGATACACACGCACATGCTGAATATGCAAAAGGGCTGCGTTGCACTTAATTTGGACAACGTCATGTATATGCATGAAGCACTAAAGACACCAGACGTGGTGACAGACCGTGGATGCAAAGTATGTCTGCATTTAAAACAGCCAGAACTCTCAGACGTGTGCCAGAGAGCGCGGGAGAGAACAACAGCTCAGATTATCTGCGTGAAAAGACGCTTCCCTCCTCCCTGCCTCCACACGCAGGCACAGCCCTGACCTTTGATAGAAGGCGACAGATGGGTCCTTTTCTTTGGCCAGGTCCCTCCTCACAGCTGTCCAGGACATAGAGCCGTGAGGTGGGCTGTACGGGTGTTAGACATGGGGGTGCGGGGACCGAAGGTCAAAGGTCAAACATTCCCTGGAAGAAGGAACTGAAGCTCGCACAAAGCGCACACGCGCAGGCAGGCGGCCTCGTCCTACGTCCACGCAGACGCATCCATATTCATAAACGCTGTTCTCAGTTTGTCCATCTGTCTGCTTCCACCTTGACCCATCTACATTTCTCTAATCAAGCTTTTGTTTTGCCTCAAATGAATCTGGGCTCCCCCTCGTCAGCTCAAAGAGATCAGGATATATCCCAGAAAACAAAGCTCTGCTCATTAACACATTAAACCCCGTAACTTCGTCCTCTCCTGTACTTACAGGTCAGTCCTGTAATTCAGATCTTCCCCAGCATGTGTAGGGGTTTCCCCTCCATCTCTAGCCTGGGCATGTCTCGACATGTGTGGAGGGAAACAGAGAGATGAAGGAGGGAAGAATGTTAGTCCTGCTGCATCTGTGGCCTTTGTGCTGACGACGTTATCAGGCCGTTCTGAGCTTTGCCCCCAGTCCCAGGTTTCACTGCCTTCAAATGCATCTGGATTGTTTTTGTAGTCAAACTCTGCTGAGAGGACACTGACACCGGCAGCAACAATGTAATAAAAGCTAGTTGAATTCCCCCAGTTGTTATTTAGATGTAATTTAACCATCTGTCTGAAAATTACAAGGCCAAGAGAAAGTGGAGAAAAAGACAGAGGCAGGACTGAAAAACCCAGTGTCTGTCATGAGGAGGTGTCAGATCTAATGTACTACATAATGTAGCACATGTACACAAACAAAAAACATCAAAATGTCTTTTTTGATAAATTCCCCTTAGTTTTCTTTTTTTTTTATGTAAAGCACAGATCAAACCACTTCCTGTTCTAGCGTAGTGGGTTAATGTTTCCATTTGGTGCAGCTGCTCTCAGGCTGTTTCATTTGTTTTGATAAACTAGTATATTTGCAAGCTAAATGTTGTAAATTAGACTTTTATACTGACAATGCTCACACTGTGTAAAAGGTGTTGAAGCAGAGAGTCATGATTGATTTCCGACTGATTTCCAGTGATGCATTCTTGCAGCTTGTGGCTGTGTCTTTGATGCGCTGCAAGTCGCGCTGCTGCAGTCAGTCTTCCTTCGAGCAGCACCGTTGTGCAGTTTTTAGCAAACAAAGCATCACATGCAATTGATTCACGCTGTGACATCGTTTGGCATGACAAGCCCTAAAGGTCATGGCTCAAACCAGACTTCCTGTGTCTTATTTGATGGTTTTGATGATCTGCTGCCAAGTAACAAAAATACCCCACACTTCGAATCTGCAGAGGTGTAACACACAGGAGTTTACTTGAAAACAACTGAGGACTGCAATACTAATGATAACATCATGCATATGTCTGCATATGTTCATGTGTTTTGTAGGCGTGTGTGTTTTGTGGGTGTGTGAGAAAGTGCTTGTTTGTTCAAAGAACAGGATTTTAATTCAAGGGCACATCATAAAACAGCAAGTTTGTGTAACGCTTCAGAAAATACCAGGGACCGAAGCAACAGCGAAGGTCAAACAAGTTTATAGCTGAAATTCTTTTAACACAAGCTCGATATTGGAGCACAGACAAGAGTGAAGCTGATTAAAGCTCCTGGACAAGAGCAGAGAAGATGACAGCAGCAGCACATCAACACTCCTCCAGTTCTCCAGCCTCCACCTCTGAAATAGCTCCAGAAAATGAAAACCAAGAACGCGTACTACACGGTGTAATAATACCAGCGTTCTGTGCGACTGACACGTTTTATCTTGTTTCATTTCTCCGTCTAACGTGTTCTCCTGACGTGTCCGTACAACTTCCTGGTTGACCTTGATCCTGTGTGAACCCCTTCAGGCTTGTCCTAAACTGGGAATCAATATCAGTCCCAGCGCAGCAAATACAGATCAATGGGACATGTTTTATGATTAGCGTACGCTTTGAAGTATGCTTTTTCTGTTTGAACAGCTGGCCCCGTCTCCACAGCGTCGAGCAAATTGACTCTTTAAAGCGTGGTAGGTGGGATCCAAGCGAACACGCAGCAGTAATCACATGGAAACCTCTGGGCATGGACGGATGGAGCAACAGATGGGGACGTTCTTTCTAACGGTGCAGATCAAAGCGATGACTCATTGGTGATGTGCATGCATGCAGTACTGTACACACAAGGACTTTGCTTGTGCATCCTGCAGGACTGAGACAAACTCCCTGTCCTTGCAAGTTTTCAAATGATTTATTGGACCAGTAGCAGAGTTTTCAGTGTTGCTCACCTTCCCACCAGCTGCATTCCCGCCAGTGAACAGGTGGCTTTTACTGTAGCCGTTAAAATGTTGCCCCAGCTCTGACACAGCATCCAGGACAGAAAGTACAGTTGAGTTTTAATTGACCATTTGACATGAAGTCACAACTGCTGTTCAAGTTGATACTCAAAGCGGACATTTAAGATTGTTGGCTTGGTTGTGCACCAACACATTCCTGTCCCACTCCCCCTCTATCTTGTCTTCTCCAGCAGACACGCTAAGAGGACAGGTGTGAGTCTATTGCCTCCACACATGCACACAGCCGGGATTGGGATTTCAATAACGTCATTCAGCGGAGCTGAATAGGAGTCGGTGGGGGCCCCGCTCTGTCTTGCACCTCTGCTTGACAGACGAGCAGCCGGTCTTTGTGCTGAGGCTAGGGGCCCCGGATCACTCAGCAGAGAGGAGGAGTCCGCTGCTGGAGGAGGCAGAGAAGAAAGGAGGAGCAGTTGCTGTACGGTTTCTGGAGCTGAATGCGCGGCAGCCGTCGCAGCTTAGGGTCAAGTGTCAATGTTGGTCCTCATAGCAGATGGAGTTTTTGGCGTCAGTTGTGGCTCAACTTCACTGTTTCTACCTCTTGCTGCACTTTTAAACCTGAGTGTTACAACATTACAACTAGTGAATATACACTCTAGGTATGTGTGTGTGTGCGTGTGTGTGCATTGAGTACGTGTGTGTAGTCTGTGTTTTTGTGTGCAGGCAGGGCGGGGGACTCCAGACGATCCCACCTGCTGAGCTCCATACAAAGCTTTTCAGTGTTGACTCGCCACAATGCCCTAAAGCTGCTGCTCCTCCTGCTGCCTCACAGCCTGCTCCTTTCAAGCATGTTTGCTTTTTTCAGCCGATCTGCTGCGACCATAATAAATACTTCTCTGAAAGGGTTTCTAAATCCAGTCTGCTGGGGGTCATATGAATATTAATACACGGCACACTCTCCCCCCCGCCGTTAATGTTTGAATGCATCTGAAGTCAGGCTTTCCTGGCAGTTCTTGGTTTTGTGCAGTCAAGGTTAGTTTGTTGAAGTCTACAGCATCAGTACTTCCCAGCCCCTGTGACGTTGTTAAAAAACGTACGTTCCTGTGCATGAACAGTAAAACCACCATGTTTGCATGAGCTGATCTTACACGTGTTCCCTAAACGAACCTCCTCCGTGTAAGTCGTACTTCTATATCTATATAGGGATGTAGGCACACAGTCACGTTCCCGGCCAACTCTCTAAAGCTCATTTTGAAATACAATTTCTCTCTCAGACTCGGATGACTCACTGTTCGTGTAGGGACTGACTAAAGGCAAGAGCACACCAGGGCAGAGTTATATATATTAAACATATGAAATATTTAGACTCTCTAAGTGTGATTGTGTCAGAGCTTGGCTTAGTCAGAGGTTCACTGAATAAACTCAGTGTGTTCTGGTTTATCGCGAGAGAACAGAAAAAAGCTACAGTATCAGCCATCCTCAGAATCATATATGATGGTTGGTTTTTTATTACTGTACATCATAGTATGATATCACAATATGACAATTGGCACATTACGCATCCAGTTATTTACAGCAACATAAGTTAAATGCATTCAGAATCTCAGATACCAAAGCACAGAGAACAATGTGGATGTCAGGTGTGGTGAAAACCCTGTTATGAATGCAGCTCACGTTGCCGCTGTGACATCATGGCGCTGTTCTCTCTTCCCTCTCTCTCTCACGTCTCTTTCTGTCATCGTGTGTTTGGCCTCTGTTTAGTATTCTGCTGCCCCTCCCACTCTAAGAGTCACTGCTCTATTCCCAGTCCGTCGTGCGAACAGGAGAGGGTTAAAATTGTGTGTAGCGGTGATGACGAAGGCAGCGGATTAAAGGGGACATGTGGACTGAAATGGACAAAGGAAATGACACCAAGAGAAATAAGAAAGGTCTGAAGGAGAGAGAGGCCTCGGGTTTTCATTCCCTCAAAGAGGTACCGCTGGGACCTGCCTGTCTGAGCCTGAATGCACGGATGGTCGACTGGCTGCTTGAGAGAGGAAGCTGTTATATGTCTCTCCACTTCCTGGTATATTCCTCTCTCTTCCTCTCTCTTCCTCTCGCTTGATGGCCTGGCAGATTCACTGTGCTGAGAGAGGCATGATGGGCACTGTCAAACTGTCCACATCCATCAAATACGTGCCCAGATTAAAAAAGAAAAACAAGGACGTTGTGGTAATGTCTATTTATTCAGCAATAAAAGGCCACTTTGCCTTAATCCCTGCTCGTTTGGAAGATGTCATTCTAGGACTAGCCAGGCGACCGGACTGAGTGACAGACTGCTGGACTGGCTCCAGTAAAGGAATGCGTACTGGCAGTCATAATTCATTCTAACCTAATTGTGGTCCTGTATGGATCTCCTCAGATGAATGACGTACTTCGTCTGGAGTTTGTATTGATTATGTGTCGTTACTGGGCCACATTATCGATCTAGGTCACGGCTCTGCTAAATTAACATATATTTAGAGTTTAACTCTAGAGTTTTATTCAGTTAACACATTGGATGCAAATTACCATCAGCACTAATAATACATTTCCTTGAGAAACTTTACAGTCGTTGAATAAAGCAGCTGGTGTGGGAGAAAGAATGTCTCGTGGTTCATTCTGCTCATAATGCAGAGAACGGTTTGATCAGTCAAGCAGTGAAAGCATATAAAACAATTTAATTTTAATGTTAATTAATTTCATTGCTGGTCTGGGATTAATTGGGCATTTTGTTGAATGTTAATAAAGGATTTCAGCCTTGTCTTCAGTGCTTGTCATTTTATCCTAAAATAGGCTGACGCACGCTCCATGTGCATGTTTTCTTTAGATCATCAACATGAAAATAATTTTGGTTGTTGTAGGGTATGAGTCACCGAGAGCATGGGGGTCAGTCACACTGTTTAATCTGAACTGGACGTCGTGAGCTTCTATATAAGTCAGCGTGGGCTCCGTGGATACGCAGAAACGTGCTAACTCTGTGCATGTGCTGGGTGTTTAACCTTCTTATTTACTGGATGCTAATACAAGTATTGATCAGTCGCTGAGTGTAAGCATGGATACAGACTAACGCTAACGTCTAAGCGTCAGCATCTACGTAAGTGTTGATGTCAGTTTAGTGTGACTGCATTTTATCAAGTCATGCTGCAAACACACTTACGTCCTAGTGACCGAAATACAGCTGCTATGGCAACTGGACCATTAACCAGCGTTTCCTTTGTCTTTCTATGAATAACAGCAGGCGTCAACATACAACTGATCTGTATTTCCATGCTTCTTTCCTTTATCAGGTCAGTGGTTGAGTGGCTGCTACTTGTGATTTGCACAGTTATGGTATATTCAAAACTTTCATTACAGTTTAAAAAAACCCCACAGTCACTCATGTGACGTTTTGTGGTCGGGATGATACCACTTGTCCAGTTCCAGTTTTTCTAGTCCCATGATAGCACATGCCCTGTCGTCTAAAGGGCAAATGTGCTACTTCAGTGGAGAGATGCAAAGTGGCGAGGAGAGGATTTTCCAGTTTGAGGAAGACTCCTGCTTCTAACCAGTCAGAGAACATTTTAATGCAGAAGGGGGCAAAGGAAACATCAAGCATCTTGCAGGGTATAAATGATAGCGTTTAACTTTAACTATCACGGTGATGCCAGTCACCTCGCGTTGCTCTGATTCAGTACATGCACCACAGAGTCTACATGTATACAACCAGAGCAGTTTAATTACTTTATTACCTGTTGTGAAGTTCTCCAACCTCAGCTAACTGCCATGTGTATGCTGTTTAAAGTTAGATGCTGTTTTAAAGTTAGATGCTGTTTTCTACTTGATGGGCCTGTTTTCTACTTCTAAAGTGACTGTTCATCTTTCTTTTTTTGGTTATTGTGAGTCTTTTTGCATAACTTGCCTCTGCTGGCATCTTAAAGATGGTGAATATACTGATACTCATAATATAAATATAAATAAATGAGTTTCCTGGAGAGTCTTTTCCAGAAAACAAATAACGTCATTAATGTACAACACAGCACTAGTTGATTTCAAAATGAATGGTCTATCCAGCATAAGGATTGAATAATAAGGATTTACATTAACTGCTTCTACATCATGACATAAATAAAGATAATAGATAAAGTAATAAAGTAATTAGAAGTAATAAGAATTATAAAATGGAGGTGGTCTATTCCGAAAAGTGGAACTGAGCCAGAAGAGCGCACCTGTGAGCTCCCCCAGCATCACATGTTTCGAGATGCCTGAGAGAGTTCACACCAGCCCACCACAAATCATCAACCCTGCATGAGGACAAGCGCATGATGCCCCCAGAAAGTGTTAAAAACAAACGCACACAGACAACACACGAGTAAAACAAACGCCCCCGTCCTGTAGTAGTAAAACAGTCTGTGGTGCCGTAGGCGCTGCAGGGGGTCTGATCACAAGGAAAACACCAAAGCACACTTAAAAATGCAAAGGTCATGCTCACATGCATGTATGCTGATGTTTGTTGAGTGCTAGCAGTACTTCTCACATTTCTGTGCTGACATAAAAACATGTTGGTTTATGTTTGGGCAGAGTGTGACTGTAGTGTCTATAAGTGTCTATACAGAAAATGTGTAAGTGCTGACCCATTTATAGAAGTGTGCGTTTCTTTACCGAACAGTTTCTTTACATTTGCAATAAAATTAAATTTTATTACAATGACCTAAAAAAGTGGACATCAGTGTTTTGGAGAATAAAGGACACGAGAGAAGAGCCAGCAAATAATCACATAATCAGCTGCGTCTGAAGGAGGCTTCCACACACAAGAAAAGCTGCTGCTCTGCACCTGGGACGATGTAAAACTCAGCAAGGAGGAAGATCCGAAGGATGAAAGAGCGGGGACCTAGTTTCTGGAAAATTCATCAGCAGAGAGAGAAATGCTGAGAGAGAGAGGGAGAAGCAGAGCGAGGGGGAATCAGGTGGCCACCGGGGAAAACATTAGGAACACTTGTCAAAGATCTGTGTTGTGTTTTCAAACACACACAAGCACACACACACATCTATAAGAAAGCAACAATGACATCACTGGGTCTCCGAACACTGACCTGTCGATTTGACTGTTGATATTTAGCATCTCTGATGTCGTTATTGACCAGACATATTAAAACACACAATTATACAGAGGAATGCAGACATGAATGCAGATTAGCACAGGGTGACTCATCAAGGCACACATTCACAGTGTGATTATGGGTTGTCGCGTTACCACGGCAACACATCCTGTAATGTGGTAATACCTCATTTGTGTGTCAGTGTGTGTTTATTTGTGTGCTAGTGTGTGGGCTGGGACGATAATGTCACACGTTGAAATGTGACATGGGGGCTGCAAAAGTTTACTGGAAAGAACAACTGCTGTAAAAATGACTATGTAACTAATGTTACTAATGACAAAGGTCAGACCGATTTCCAGTCCTGTTTCTCTGGACTGATCTTAGGCAATAGGATCAATCTGCAACCAACACTGTCAAATGGTTTGGTTGTGAGCGGGAAAATATTTTGGCATTAAAATAAATGTAGTGATATATTTACTGACGGTTATTATTGATGCAGAGAGCATTGGAGACAAACCCAGCATGGGCAGGTTGTTTGTTCTTCTCTGTTTGTAAGTGTCTGTATCCGTCTGCGATCTCACTCTAAGGCTCCCACTGACAGAACACATCTGTTATGCAGACATTATGTGTAGACGGTCTGTGTGTGTGTGTGTGTGTGTGTGTGTGTGTGTGTGTGTGTCTGGCTTAGTCACACTGTATAAGAGAAGACACGTTTGATTTACACACGTCTGAAATGTGATTAAGACGGGCTGAGCTGACTGATTCTATGGAGCAATAAATTCTGAGTCACTTTTAATTACATCACTGGTGGGAAGAGATTAATTAATGACAAATACTACCGAGCGCAGACACACGCAAAAGCTTATCCGTCAAAGATGCATATTCAAGACAGACAAGAATATTCATGACTGTGATATTCACACAGACCAGAATGCTGAGTTTTGCCACAGCAGAGATGAACTTGGTGTTTATGTTCTCTCTCAGAGTGGGTGTGCAGAAACACACTTGAGCCTGACACAGACTGATACAAACTCTGTGACCCACCCTCTGTGTGAAATCACATTGCAGGGCTACATGGTTAATGTGTCACACTTTCAATGCGATTTTTATCAGTGCGGTTGTAAATACCCAACTTTGTAGATGAGCAATAAAGAAATCATATTTTACAGTACAACAGTCTTGGCTGTTAGCCGGTAGGTATGTGGTGTTTATGTTTACATGTGAAGACTGCGTTTGCTGTTAACAAATAAATCAGCAATCAAAGCTCTTCATGGGAGAAAAAGTTATATAAAGCGGGACAATTAAAGCGGAATTTGGTTGTTTATGATAGTAAACACACCCCTGGTGTCCCAAGCAACACACACAACGAGTCACGCAAGAGGGTCGACAACTTCATGCCACCACAAACCCCTCACCAGCAAAAAAGACGGTTACTAGTAAACGAAACAGTGCAGCCCACCTGTTTGCTCTGGAAAGTTAATTTGGATAGTATGACATTCAGACTTCCCTTCAAATTACACCTTAAAGTTTCCCTCGACCACTAATTTCTCTTTTATTTCCCTCTTCTCATTCCCTTGAACCAGTCACTACATACAGTTCAGTGTACAGAAATAACAGAGAAACTGATAATAGCTAATGTAATAACTGTCTCAAACAAAACCAGTATTGTTTAAAAATCTGGGGCATTTTATTCTGTGAGGATGTGCCAGATCAGATCACACAGACTAATAAAATCTCAGGAGCAAACAACGTCAGCAGACATTTTATAGCAATAATAAAGGCTTATCGGTTTTCCATCATGAAATATTGCTCTGCCAACTTCTGCAGTTTGAGATTCGCTGCATTTTAGCCTGGCGTTCAGATAAGCGTTGTGACATCAGCTGTTTTGGCTTTTAGTCCTTTAGACATACACACTTAATAATTCATAAAAAGGAAACTTTTTTTTGTGAGGTGCTTTCCAACGCAAGACAGGAGACTTCAGAAAGCAACAGAAAGAGAAAACTCATTGAACAAACAATATATATATTGAGAACAGATGAAAATGGAGGAGTTAGCCAGAAAGCTGATTAAAAATAGGTTATTTCCAAACATGATCTTGCAATTTTCATACATGAACTTTGCTTGGTTCAAAATGGGAAATGCACAGAGAGGTAAACCCCACAACGTCAAGCAGAGAAATGTTTCTCTCTTTTAACTAACTCACTTTCGTTTCACAAAGACACCAACACAGATACCCCCCCCACCCCACCCCACCCCACCACCCACCCACCCCCACACACACACACACATTGTATACACAGGCAGACAGAAGTGGTTTTCTGGGATCCCCTTATTGAGAGATCGATTATGAATCCACTGTTCTGATGAACACGACGTTCGTGGGACGGCCCCACTGTTTGACTGAAATACATCAAAAGATGCTCTGAAACGCAGCGAGGGTTGTTGTGGGGCAATCCAGAGCTGAGTAGTTGGGTGTTTTCGCTGACTAAAAGGACTATTGTTGTCCCACCTCCACAATCGCTTTTTATGTGACAACTGTTTACCGTGGTGTTCAACGACAGCGTGACTTATCTAGTTCCTCCTCTGAGAATTTCCCTGCGTCAGTGCAGCCGCTGTCAGAACACAGCACTGACAATGGCCAGTCATGCAAACTATGTCGCGACCGTGCGATATCAGCTTTCGTGACCTCTAGAGTCTTTTACCAGTTGCAGGTGAATCTGTTTTGTAGAACTACAATCCCCCTGCTCACTACTGTTGGCTCCCGTTTCCCCAGTCTGAGCTAACACATACAGTAGGCAATAAAACTGAAAAGCATGTGTTTACTGCTTCAGCTGTGACCTGTAATAGCCATTAGGTGGTGTTTTATCAGTCCTCTCTACAGTGGTAGGCAACTAAGATAAATAGTCTGCTGGTTAAAACAAAACTGGAAACATGATTCAGTGTAGTAACAGATTTCTATTTTAACGTTTAAAGATAAAAGTACACGTGTCCATCCATCCAGGAAGCACAGTACAGAGATAATATTGTGGTAAAACCTATGGAAACACTGACGCCATTGGATCTGAGACGCCTGCTTTCCTTCCTGCAAATTGTACTAGTTTTGTTTGACAAAACACGGCTCACTATTATTGTACATTGATTGTTCTTCTGCACTGATGTATCGTTTTACTTCATTCCTGTAAGATCAGCACGTTAACTTCAGTAACATAACGCTGCCTTGCTGACGGCTTGCATCTAAAGTATCCTGTTTCCCAGACTAAGCCTGGGATAAGATCCAAAATGGGGGGTGGACAGAAAAATCATTCATCATGGTTTCAGCTCTGGGGGCTCATGGGATCCACGACATCTACCGTACTAAACAAAGTCGTACAAATATTCTAGCTGTCGGCACAGGACAGCTTGAAATATGGAACAATAATCGTATTATCACAGCTGGTGCTTCCAGCCAGTTTGTCAGTCAGGTTGCGGGTTTCCCCCTCATTCCTCCCGGATTAGATGAAATGCTTCTTATCTCTGTATGTGTATTGTTGTCAGCCTGCCTGGGGTTTATTAGCAGACAGAAGCCCACCACAGCCCAGCCATGTTTGTAATATTCTGTCGCAAGGTTTTAAAATCTCTAAATCCCGTGAAGTGTGAATCATGTTAGTTTAGCTTTAATCAGAGACAGAGAGCTGCTGTTGTGTCCAGGCCGCTTCACGTCTTCTCTTAAACTACCTGTGTATGCGGGGGAATCACACTTCAGGTACTTCCCACGTTATAAATCAGTTTTCTGCTCTTGTTTCTTTTAATTACAGCCAATGCAGGCGTTTTGTGTTAACATAAGCTTTTCATGTGAGTGTGTGCGAGAGCATATGTGTGTCAAGTGATCCACAGTGTGGGAATTCCCCTCTTATCAGTCCGTCTGGTCTGGAATCTCTCTGCAGCGCTGATATTTGGGTTTGGTAGAGAGCAGAAAGAGGAACGGTGAAAGAGAAGAGAAACAGCGTGTGAGACAAAAAAGGAAAAGTATGAAAAACAAAAGTATAATGCGCATGGTTTTAGAAGTGATCTCTAATCTGTGATTAACTACTGAGCGCTGCATCCAGAACTTCAGTTATAGTATCATTTATCTGGACTAACTGTGTTTTTTCTCCCAACTCCTGAGCTAATAAAGCCTCTTGGGCTTTTTCTAAACAGCCCCCACACAGAAATGGACACAGCACAATGTCTCCCATTGAAATGTGTAACAGACCCCAGGGTGCCTTGTCCTACAACAAGCTCTTATTCTACAAGAGACCAACATATTTGTAGTAGGAGGCTTTTCAGTGTCTTGATTGTCGAGCGCTGAAAGTGGCCTTCAGAGACTGTATGGTGAAAAGAAACAACTTGCTATGGGGCTTAGAAAACACTTCTCAGTGAAAAGGGGAAGCCCTGAGCTGAAATCTGACTTCGTGATCTTGTGGATGTTTTGACTGCAGAGAAATAAAGTGTTTAGATTTTTAGGTTATTTCTCATTGTAAAAACTCACATTATATATATTGACTGAACCATGCGACTGCTCCACTGCTCGTCACACGGACGGATTTCATTCTGAACTAAACATGAAAAAATATGGAAGCACTTTTTTGACCTTGAAGGTTGTGTAACAATGTGGCTGTGGCTGTTACTGTTGTCATGGTAGCACATTAACTATTTGGAACTATTTGGTCAGTGTAAACTAAACAGCACCAAACTAAGCATAAAACGCAACAGACTGAAACCTATTGTGTGTAACTGTCGGGCGTTCAGCTGCTCAGTGTGGGGCATCAGAAGATGAAATGCTTTTCTGAGGTCGACCAGCTCGAAACAGTACAAGATGAGGCTTTTAAAGATAAAGGACAGTAGGATGGTAATAATATCTGTGAGAGATGAGCTTAGTCCACACAAATCCCCGCCTCGCTCGTCCTGCCAGGCTGGTGCTAACATGAGCTTCAAGTTTTAGTGCTGGTCATGTGAGAGACCGATCCAGCTGACCCTCAATCAGCTGTCATGCTAGTGCAGGATCTGCTGATCTGTCTCTTCTAGATGCTGTCATTGAACCCTTGTCATGCTTCCTATCACACTATGACTTGGTGCTTCCTATATCTTTGCGAATTTGGTTATTTTTGCGATAACGATGAATGAAAACAGTGAATTGGTCCCGTCTATGTCTGCGAAGAAAAGATAATTTTCACTAGATCTCACACCAGACATGAGTCATTTTAAAAGAATTAATCATCACGGTACAGGCCCAGCCCTATAAAATCCCTTCAGAAAACCGAATCTGGAGGCTCGGTGCATCCTCTGCATCACTGTCCGCCGGCCATCTGTTTCCATGCTGCATGCTTTTCTGTCTCGTCAGCACAGTCTCTTCCTACCAAAGACATTAGTGGATTAACAGCCTCTCGCACAAGGTGTCTCCACATAATTCAAGGGTGTGGACATGCTGCTTCCAGAAAGATGACAAAACATCTTCTCCTGAGAAGCTGACAATGAAAAGCTACTGAATATATTAACAGCAGTCAACTAAGTAAATAGACAAATTCCTAGCACACAGACAACACATATACGCCTTATACATCACTTTTCTTGTGGTACACAAGACAAATGTGACAAACAACGTGTCACCGGGATGTCAGATGGCAATGACTCAGTGTTGCAAAGAGCGGGGAAAAGATAATAAATCACACGGATTAAAGAAACATCTAAAATGCCGGGTGTAGACTGACAGGTGGTGAACTCACACCTGTGGCTGACGGCGATATTCCAACTGGAGTAAACAGAAATACTGCAGCTGCATCTTTGATGTTCGCAAAACTGATGGAAAATGTCACTGCACCACAGCAGTGTGTTTGTTTAGCTCTGTTGTTGTGTGGGCACTACAGAGCGCCTGGCTTCCTCTTCACTTGACAAACAGGAAGGCGTATGTATAATGTGCGACAGAGGGCATGTGCGTACCACCGGATGCAAGCTATGTCAGACATGGTTGATCTTTCCACGAGGTACAACACACCCACCACAGCCCCCCTGTGGCTTTTCAGGTCTATAAATAGTTTTTTTTCTTTTTGTCCCTACAAGGCTTTACTATACATCTAAGTGTGTATCTCTGACAAACACGCACCAGCACACACATAGTCAGACAAGTGAAGGACAGGCACAGTCTTGACTTGGCTCCACGCTGAAGGGGCTGGAAGCCATCTGGACAGTCATTTTGTCCTCACCAGCTTTTTTGCTTTAAAAACGGATGCATGTTTTTGCGAGACTATGAAGAAAGCGGACATGTCTTAGCGAACACGCTACCTGAGACGTGTAAATAATCTGGGATTATTTTTGTGCGAATAGCTGAAGCCTCCCTGGGGACCCTGGCAAGCAGTATAATAAATCCAGCTGTAAATGAATGTGTACATCTGGACAATGGTCTGAGCGCAGAGCCGTGGGAAGGGAAAGGAACTAATGAAACTAACATAAATGACTCAACCCTTGTTTCCTGAAAGGTTCGCAAGGAAAACCATTTAAAAGCAAAGGCTGACCCAAACACAGGCACACAGGCCTTGACTTGTGGTCTTGGCTGGAATTCATTTGAAGAAAGAGCGTTACAATGGCCTCTCTTTCTCCCCCCCACACTGAAGGGGGTTGGAGAGAGGAAAAAGCTCTTGAGAGAACAGAAGTTACTAATTAGGTAAAGTTGTCCCACAGCAGTTAGATGACTGGCTGCATTCCTCATCTCTCTGCATCTCTCCCTCCAGATGTTTGACTTCCTGGCGTCTGATTTCGGTTTGAGTGCTGTTTCATGTAGTGCTGTCACAGCAGGACATATTGTGGCCGATCATTAGTGTGGATGAAAAAGCGAAACAGCAACTAATGAAGAACACAGTCTGTCAATATGAAAGTCTTTTCTAATGAACTTCCTAAAAAGCCACTACCTCATTTGACCTTCACTAAACCCAGTCCTCCTGAAAGCAACAGTCCAGTCATAGCTTAACACGTGTGACACATGGCTCGAAGAAGAGAGTACAAATCTAAAGTTAAAGCTTATGGCCAAAGAGTTAGGAAGAACTTACAATGAGCTTTGATGTGAAAGAGAACTTCACTATGATGTCTGCAACTTGCAGCAGTCTGCTGCTTCGTGTTGATTTTCCCACGTGTCGACGTTAAGTGAACTGTGAAGGGCAATTAAAATACCGTGTGGAGCGAGAGAGAGAAATGTGAGTTCACTCGATCAATACAGTCACACAGCATGTGCCCAGCTTAAACCATCAGCCGCTGAGTGTTACCTTCTCTGTGGAGAGTTGTTGTTTGCCATATTTGCGTAACCTTGGGTTTACGTTTCTATAATGAAATGGTTTTAATGAAAGTAATCTTTCCTGCGACCGAGACCGAGCATCACCACATGCTCAATCAGGCCCGGAGGCTACAGAAGCAAACCATAGCATTAAGCATGGTTTATTATTATAAATGTTCATGCTATGAAATCAACAGAGAGCCCAAAGAAAGACGAAGAATCACCCACATACGAAAGTCAGAGAGGTCCAGAATTACCAGGCCCGAATCCGTCTGAGAGGCTCCTGTGGAGACAAGCAGCCAACCGAGCATCCATCAGGCTTCAGAAGCTGAAGTTACTGAGCTAAACGCAGCTGAAAGACCCTCAAAGGCTTAACTGTGAATCCTTGGGTAACCTCGGTCGGCCAGTACAATCACACAACACGTGAATGCAGCAGGTTGTGAGTCATGGGCAGCGGCTTTGTGTTCGACTGCCTCCCAACATCACAGGCTGAGACCAAATTAGCATCAACAAGGAGAACTGTCTAACTCATGGTCAAAGTATGAATCCTTGTAATCCGTCACACTTATACCAATGATGGAATTCTGATCAAATTAACAGTAAGAGTTATGTGTTGTGGCTTTTGATTTGTTCCCTGAATACTATTGGCTGGCTTTCTTAACATTTTGACAGTAATTCATTTTCTGAATGACTGTGGTGTTGGCTGATTCACTGAGGTGCAGGGAGAAAATTGGCGCCTGGCAGCATAACATTGGATGACATTCTGCTTTGTGCTTCTAATGAGGAACAGAGGGAGAAGGGTTGAAGGAAGCACATTTCCCGTACGACGACTACGTGACGTGTGCGGTTCTGCTGTGACACACTCGCCAGCCTTGAGAGGCTGGATGGTGACATCAGCGGCAGGATCGCGTATGAGGAAAAGCCGACTCAAGAGCGTTGCGAAAGACATGACATAGAGATGACGAAGGTCAGCGAGGAAGGGAAGAACCGCTCCAGCGTCTTTTCCGCGGCCTCACATTCCAAGATTTTAATGTTGGTTTATCTGCTTGTACAAGCGAAGGAAGGGCAGCAAGACTCTTTAGCCACACAAACAACCCACTGCTTTTTTGTACATTCACTTCCCTGTGTGAGCAGGGAATGAAGCAGGCTGACAACAAAAGCAAAACACAAAGAAAGTGACTCTGTGAGAGTGAAAGTAAAGTGACAAAATTAAGAAAAGTTGGAGAAACATTCAGGTTAAATAGAGCAATGCCTCTCTATTGGGTTGCTTAAGGCTTCCACGTTTGTTTTAAATCATAATTCAACAGTTTGTGGTTTCAGGTGGTGCGACACAAGCTAAACCAAGAAATCGTTTCTGACGGGAGCAGGTGAATGACTTCACTTTGAAAACAGACTCTATCATATCACGTTTGGTGGAATTAACAGTAGGTGTGACAACACGTCTCGCAGTGGCCGCCTCGCGTTCAGCGGCGTTGATGTGAGAACGCGGTGTGCGAGTTGTTCCCATGCTCTGCAGAACTCAACACATTCTCAGTAAAGTCTTTATAGCAGACGTCTGTCCTCCCCTCCCACCGTCTGAAAACCTTTATGAAAACTGAGTCACGTTGAATACTTAAGACCAGTTTATGCTGCGCTGACGGTGTTTCCACTGCTCCCCTTCCTTTGACAGACCCATTTGGTTACATTTGCAGACTAATGGTCCATTTAACTCCTGTTAATGAGAACAGTTTGATTAACATTTTGTGGGCACGATCATTTGAACCATATAACTGAGAGCAGGGCTGAGAAAGCTATGACGCTGCTGGAAGCAGGGGGCGCGCTGCCATGAAGCCACGGTCACTGAGCAGATGCTGAGGCCTGTGACGCTGAAATTGCTGTTTACTGAACAGACGTGTTCTTTGCTTGGATGTGATTCGGTTTTTCTGGGCTGAAAGGTCCCACATTTATTTACAAAAGCTTGATTCTAAGTCTTTCTCTGTGTCTTTCATTTCACCAGCTCTGTCTGGGACCACGTTTCTGTGTCATGTCCAGATTCCTGCTCATGATGTCCAGAGTGTTTACACTAACACTGTCTCTTTTGTCAGTGGAGCTACTGCTCCTCAGGATATTTACCACGATCATCTTTTTGTTCCAAATAAAGTGATGTTGTCACAACACACGAGATAAATGTTTTCGACGACCGCAGGTAAGCAACTGTAAGAACTTTCATAAGCTGAATAAGGTTAACGTTTAACAACAGGCTCGATGACTGGAGCGGAAACACTCACACGTCTCATTTTATTTGCTTAGTAACTTATATTTGTCATGACTCACAAAATGAACAGTTTGAATAAAAGAAGCAGAAACATCAGAACATGATTGACTGAAAACTGACGTGTGGACGTTTACAGACAACTATCCTTTAACATCTCACGTTAAAGTTTGTTTTTCCTTTTTCTATTTGGACGAGACACTGAGAACACTGTTAAAAACAAGGCTGTGTGTTTATATAAATACTATAGTAGCGGTAATGAGGATTCAAAAAAGAAGTTGAGAATAAAGGTTCTAATCAACACCTCAGGGACAAAGAGCTGGTTGAGTGAAGTGAATGTCTCGCTCCTAAAGGCGTGGAATCAGCACATCCTGGCCTCTTGCTGCCGCACCAGTTTCCAGCCTGCAGGGAGGGAACTCTGACATTTCAGTCCCTCTCTTGTTTTCTGTCGCTGGGACGTTTCAGACGTTAGCCGCCAAGTGAGTCTGGTGTATGTGTAGGACGATTTCATTTTCACACGCGAGCACTCTCCCCACAACAACAGGACGACGAGGCTGCGTTAGCCCTCATTACCTCCGTTGTTGACCATGAACACAAGCACAAAGTGTGGCAACAAGCTAAACGTCAATGTGGGAGTAAGATTTCTGTGCTTGACGTTTTCTCAGAACCAGTCTAGTCAGTGTTGAGTACATTTAAAGGTGGTGGCTAAAGGTGATGACAATGCAAAGCAGGCATATGAAGTGCTGAAGACATACATTTATATATATATATATATATATATACATATACACACACACACTACAAGCAAGTGCAGCATAACTTAATTTCAATAAACTTTATTTTTGCCCCAATTTCCCCCCCAAATACATTACATACAAAATGTGATCGGAAATTAACATTTCCTCGTGTCAAGACCATAACGTCAACAACAATAAATAAAAAAACCAAAAACATGTATAAATAAAAAAATAAATAAACAGGACATCATGTGCCAAAAAATAAAGGCTCCTCTGAATTGGCAGATGGCTTTCACAATGTGGGTTTTTGAAAACACCTACATAATACTTGCATTCCAGGTCACAGTTTTTAGGATACAACTCTGGGTTGAGAAAGCGATGTAAACCGAGAAGGATTACAGTACAGCAGAGTACAATGTCTTTTCAATAGATATTTCTGGATATATATTATATATAGTTATGATACCAGTCGTTCTAAAAGCTTATACCAGGTAGTGAGTGTGTAGTGCTAGTGGACTTACTTTTAAACTTGGCTCCAAGTACAAAAGTAACTCCCCACTTATAAAACCCTTCTTGAATCTTGTTTGTGTCCAGCTTGACATTCACCAAGGGTTGTTATTGCACTATACCAATATCCCTCAGAAAGGCACTTTTATCCCCCACCTCCCCACCCTCATTTCAGCCAACAACTTCGCGGCACACTCACATTCGCCTACTAAACGTGAATTAAAACTGAATCATCTTCTTTAAAAAAAACCAACGAAGAAAAAAAGCGTTTTGGTATCTAGTTAAAAACAAATAAAACATAACAAGTGATAGTAAAAGGTTCTGTTTTTCTAGATTAAATTAGACAAAAAAAAAAAAAAAGAAAGAGTGCAAAATTGTGGTGCTCCCGTAGCCCTGATCGCATGCCGTGTACCACGTCAGTGAAATGCAATAACCATCTAACAAAAGAAACAAAGGTGACGTTGGGGGAGAAGCAGTGAGTCCCCACACTTAAGCATCACAATCGTCAAATAAGGCCAGGAATGTTATTGTGCATGTGAGGTCAAGATCGTAGTGTGATCCTATAGCTGGCTCATGACTTTTATAAAAAGGAGGAAAACAAAAAAAAACATGAACGTGTGCACCGTCAAGGCCAGAAACCAACCGAGGGAAGGAGGATCTCACGCCACTCAAACCGCTCTTCTTTCCAAAGTAGCTCTGCTGCGAGATCACAGCTCAAGTCAAAAGGCATGAATGACCTCTCTGCTAAAACGCTTTTTTGGAAAACGGAGCCTGAAAGCTTTCCAGATGCAGGGTTATCGGTTACGTTCCAAGCAAATTAGACAAATCTTAGTGTTTAGATCGCTTTTTGGGAATCCATGTCTGGGTTGCGGCTGTCAGGAACACCTGGAAGTTGAGGGTTGCTCGGTGGCTTTGGAAAATCCTGCCAACAAGGAGTGGTTGTGAAGGAGGAGTACAATTTGGAGTTTGGGCTTTCATTTGGGCGTCTGCTTGTGAGGGATCCTCCATTTCAGGCCAGGTAGGCGTCTCGTATTAGGCATCGATGCCTCCCAAGTGGTTAGCTCTGAGGCATAAGCTGGACAGACAAAACCCTCGAAGCAGATGCTGCAATGTGCAACTTCCTGACTGCTTGACATTTATCAAGGTCAATTATTTGATAATCAGCTGCCTGAG
Source organism: Macropodus opercularis (assembly GCA_030770545.1). Lineage (NCBI taxonomy): Eukaryota > Metazoa > Chordata > Actinopteri > Anabantiformes > Osphronemidae > Macropodus > Macropodus opercularis. The sequence goes on from CM061105.1 coordinate 9,202,227, forward strand.
CACCAGTTCAGACAAGAATATTGCTCAGGAGTTGAGCAGCCTTCCATCAGTCAACTTAGACACGAGCCCTTTCCGACAGCGCCTTGAGAAACTATATCAACCAGTCAGGCTGCCTCTAAGGCATCTGCCGCGCAGGCAGCCTGGGAAGCACAGAGCTGTGCTCTCAGGCGTCAGTGTGGTGTTGAAGCAGCTGGACCACATATCGAAGGCGGTGCCGTAGCTCAGGGGTGCAGCCCATCTCATTCAGCATGCTGAGGTGGTAGGTGCAAGACACACGTTCTCGGCTGATGTAGGTGAGCAGGTACGAGTCGTCGGATGACTTGCACAGGATGACCTTTGTATGGTCTGTGTAGAAGTTAACCTGCAACATTCCAAAACGTATCACATGTAAGAATACGACTGCAATAATTATTTCTCAGAATCGATGCTTTTGTTGAACGCAGTAGAACTCGGGAGCATTTTCAAACCTGAAGGGTGCCGTTGTTGAAGAGCATCACGAGAGCGTGGTCGGTCTTCACCCACTGGAGCAGCAAGGGAGGTGCAGCCGCGGCCTGGTCCTCACAATGCAGGTCTCCACCCTAAGGACAGAAAACATTCACTGTAGGTCACAAGCCTGGTGAAATATCATTCCATGAATCAAACTACGGCCTTACAGCCCAGCAGCTGCAGGAGCCCCTTCAGTTCCTCCTACCTCCATAAGATTCTGCTCCATGTAGTTCGCCATTAGCTCCACAATCTGCTTCTGGCTGCGAAGCTGCTCAGGCAGAGAGTTGGCAGGAAAAGTGAAGTGTTTGTTGTTGGTTAAGCAGTAGTGGACCTTCCTGTTTGGAAGACAAAAGAATATATCGATTTTTTTATTGGACACAACTGGAATAAAAACCATAGTCTCTAAAAGATTGAATCATTACGATTTCGGGCTCATGGGTGAACGTGTTAATGCATCAGGAGCACAAAGTATCAGACCGATTTATCTACTGGCTGAGAGTCTAGTCTTTACATAAACAGGTCACAGTGCAAATACATACACGACACCTTAAGTAAATACTGCAGCTCTTCAGGTACTTACTTGCGCTGGTCACAGAGACTGAGGTGTGTCCCCTCGTTGAAAAGCACACCGATACTTTGGTTCGACAGCTGGTAGCCAAAACCATATTTGTTGGAGTAGTCAACCCATTTAGTCACCCACAGGAAGGACTGAGGCCTGGACAGGCACGGAGGGTTTCTAGTGGCTGTGGGGGGAAACCAACAATTCATTTCCAAACTACAAACATGCAGAAATGCCAATATTTAAAAGGCCGAGGTCTCGCAGCCGTTTGAGTTTCAGTCTCCTACCTGCAGGCATAGTGGCCAGGCAGCCACTGAGCACTTTCACGGCTGTGTCAGCAACAGCTACAGGTGTGAGGACGTCCTCGCACGCTGGAGAGAAACGGCACAGTGAGACGCCGACCACGAGGAGAAAGACATAAACGTGTAGTCAGAGGAACTGAAACGTACGTTCGGTGCTGCTGGCCATGGTGCCCTTGAAGGAGCGAGAGATTGACTTCCTGGACTCCTCCTCAGCAGGGGTCTGTTCCAGAGGCACACAGTTGACCAGCTGACCAGTGGGAGACGGCACCTAAGCAGCAAACAAACGTAATGTAACACTAAACAACAACTGAAGTGAGTACGAAAGCAGGGGATGGAAAAAAAAAAGTGCCAAAAATAGTCTCAGAATTATAAACGGCAGCTTGAGCAACACTTGCTTATCATACGTGGGTCTAAAAAAAGACTCGACCAATTTTTGTCGAACGTCTGCTGCACCTTTGAAGTGTTGCCGCTTCGGTGGTTTTGAGCATCTTGCTGCATTGAAGTAAAAGCTCTTTTAGGACTGGTTTGTTTGTGCTGCAAACCACACGCGCGGCTTCAAACGTCAGGCCACCACAAAACGTGTTTACGTGGTTTAAGTTTGTCAGCAAACCTATCTATAGATCCAGCACGGCATCACCAAGCAGACAAAAATATCCACTCCACAGAACAAACACGTTGGTTCCTACTGGGCCCCGGAGCATGATTAGCCACCAGCTGACTGGGTTTCCTGCCGTTGTGACATTTTGTCTCAGCCCCGCATGTGAATCATCCTGTTAAACGGTTACACGACCGAACAGTAGCAAGGGAAATTTTTAAAGAGGAGAAGGAGATTCCGCCGCACGTCTCCAAAACCCCTGTACCCGACCTGTGTGGCATTAAATATTAACTACCAGCGTAAACAGTCACACTGCTCTCCTCTGACTTTCACTCGTCTGTTGACAACCTCGGCTTGTGGTACAAACTGCATCATAACTGCAGCCTCGGCAAAGCTAAGCTAAAGAGCCAGAAAAGCAATTGTGTGACTCCCGTTAAGAAGTAGGCTGATTCAGTTAAATTGTCTAAATAATTATAAATGTAATCCTTTGGTCGAATAACATAGCTGGCCCGTGTTCCAAGACCGTCTCTAAAGCTGGGAAATGAGAGGCTGTTCTGAGAAAAGGCTCCAGCGCTTCCTCATAATTCAGTCTTTCACAGCTGCTCTATTTACAAGATGGTTTTACTGTTTAAATAATAAACAAGCTGGTGTGTTTTATGCTTAGTCCAAACAGAGCCTGTAAAGCAATTAACAGCCATGAAGGATATTATCTACTATTAAAAAAAAAATATATAATAACATATACACAGGTACTTTAACCCTCAAAGGTCCCTCCTCTTGTTTCCTGACTAATTAGCAGTGTGTTCAGTAAACACAGTTTGACATTTCTTCCTGTAGAACCAGCATAAGGATAATTACCTCGTTGGGTCCCACTGTCTTGTGGCTGATCTGCCGGTTGATGGAACACTTAACAATCCCAGTCACCAACTTGGAGATGTCTTTATCGTCTTTTTCCTCGCATGGGGTTTTCTCGGCTGCATGAAAAAGATTCTCTCATTGTAGTCACAACAAATAAGCGAGCGTTTAAAATAGCAGCAGTTTGTAGAAAGGCTTAATGAAAAACTAACTGCATAAAGGTCTAAGCTTGACACTATAAACATGAGACAAGTGTGTAAATAATCAAAGCATTTGCGAAATGGTTACCCTTTGCTTTCTTCTTGCCAAACAGACTCTTGGCCATTTTGGTGAAGAATTTCTTGGCAGGACTTGGAGGGTGAAGCTCAGGTACCATCACACAGCTGTTGGGGGGAAGCTTATCAGGAGTGAAACCCTAAAAGGATGAAGAGAGAGCAATCAGTCGAGAAGTAGTTTCAAACCATTGGTCTCCTGGCTAAGCTTGCGGCGTTGCCTACTTTGCTGAAGAACTCGTGGTTGAGGATCTGGTCCAGCGTGAGCCTGTCGCTGGGGTTTTTCTGCAGGATGCCTGAGATGAGTTTCTGTGCAGCAGGGGAAAGCGTGGAGGGCAGGTTGTACCGGACGTCCTTGATACATTTGTAGGTCTCCTTCAAGTCAAGCGTCTCAAAAGGAGGGTTGCCACACAGGAGCGTGTACCTGAACGTAGAAAACCCATCCGTCAACAACTTTATACGTACGTACGAATACAAAGCCAAAATATGTGGCTCCCGTATCGACACATATTTTACACATGACGGAACAAAGCAAAAAGCTAAACTCACATGACGCATCCAAGGGACCAAACGTCAGACTCTGTGCCGTGCCCCTGTCTGTTCAGCACCTCAGGCGCCAAGTAATTGGGAGTCCCACAGATGGTTCTAGGGAAACAACATTGATTTAGCCCGATTTCATGGGTTTGTATAGGTATCACACAGACACAGTAGCTGAGGACACACCCCCTTCATTCGTCTGGTGTTCCACAGCAAGGTGTCAAACGGGGACTGAACTGAAACTGTGCTCGAAGCGCTATGTTCAACTGCCACTTTGAAACCGGTTTAGTTAGGTACATTCTGGCAGAAACGAGTGGGAGGAAAATGTGCTTGCATCATGCGAGCCGAGGAAATTATTCACACCAACCACCACAACTAAGGGAATAATGTAGATGCTTCTAACAAACTGTTTCAAGAATCAAGTCGTTAGGGAAAGAAAAACAGTTTCACTCTTACTTTTTCCTCTGCTCGACCGTCTCCAGCTTGGCAGCGAGGCCAAAGTCTCCGAGCCGCAGCTCCATGTTCTCATTGACAAAGAAGTTCCCTTGAAAGAGACAAAAACATTTGCCCAGTCAGCAGTCTGCGCGTCACATGCCAGTCCAAAGTCGCAGCGGATTCCTGAAATGCCCGTAAGCGTACGCCACTATTCTGTCACGGTCTCACATACCTAGTTTGAGATCTCTGTGCAGGATGCTTCTGCTGTGAAGGTACTTGAGACCGGATATGATCTGTCTGAGGTAATACCGCACTTCTGGCTCCGTGAGCGTGTGTCTCGCCTTCCAAATGTGTGCCAGGGACTGCGGAGACAGAGCAACGACTGAACTGTCAACCCCGCATCCATCAGGGAGACTGTACACAGCTGCTGTACGTGGATCACACACACACAGCCGCAGTACGATGGAAGTGAAATGCTGCCATAAATCAAGCTGCTGCCTGCAAGTCTACATCAATATCGATTCCGCTGTAATGTATGAATACTCAAAAACAAGCCGTGCACCGTTTCTACTGCACGGCAGCTCAAACGTTTCTCACCTTTCGACTGCACAGCTCCAGGAATATGTAGATGTTTTCGTGGTCTTCGAAATGATGTGAGAATTTCACCACATGCTTGTGGGACAGGGTTTTGTGCAGCTCGATCTCATTTGTGATCTGTCAAAAAAACAAATCAATTTGAGATCAATATAAACATCCCAGTGAGAGCTATTTGCTCGCTGATAAACAAATGAGTAATCGTGTACCTTGTCCCTCTGGTGAGGCTTGGACACCCTGCTCTGCGGAATCACCTTCACGGCGTACATTTTGTTGCTGGAAAGGTCTGTCATCTCATAGCATCGTGCAAAACCACCCTTGGGGGAAGACAAACAGGATGATCAGTTAAAGCAGCAGGTTGAAAACCTGCAGTGGCCATAAATAAGACAACAGGATCGATGTCTTAACGGCCTCCAAGATGGTTCTGATGGAGACAAAGGGTCCGTTAAGCACAAGAGGAAACAACACACCAAGGAGGGTTCGTTCTGCTCAGATGCGCCGTTTTATCATGAAGGCGACCATCGCAGCATCTAACGCAGCCCCGAAGCTCCAAATACCGCGTTTGGTCCACTCCTCTCTCTTGACGCAATCAACTGCACATTAGCAGGCGGACAGGAGAGATGGAGCCACCGGGCTGCAGCGTCCATTAACCGTGAGACTGGCGGAACCGTCCCTAGCTCTGCGGCACCGGCGGGAGACGGGACTTGGCTGCTCGCCCGACGGATGACAAGCAACATGTTGATACAGTCGATCCGTCCACACGCGGCGTCAGAAACCATTACAGCAGACGCGTTTCGGGAAAACAATGGCACAGAGACAAACGCTTTCCCGGCTGGCAACGTGTGAGGATGCAACACGATGAACGGGTTTGTCCAAATGATCGCTGCGGAGGATTTAAAGACCGTTTGAGATCACTTTGCGTCCGGGATGCGGGACACACCTTGCGACTGATTCATTCAGAAACGCGCACGGCACCACGAGGTCGACACTTATTCCCGTGTTTGAAACGCACCTGGAAATCAATCCACATTGTCTAAAATCATCGACAGCTTCCGTTACCGACATAAACTAAATCAAAATCCAACCATGACGCACGATTCATCCGTCGTCTGAAGAGGAACAAAAAAAATTGAAGTACATGTAAAATTAAAGCGTACCTTTCCCAAAAGCTTCCCTTTACTGTAGGATCTTCCCGTCTTGGAGTCCGTCACCACCTGGGCCAGCTCCGGTTTGGTTTGTTCGGGCTTATTCCTGCTGGTTTTCACCGGGGCTGAGGGCTGTTGGGGTCCACGTTCCGGAACAGGCTTAAATAAATCCGCATTCATGGTGTGGCACGAAATGCGCTGCGCCGCAGTGAAACAGCCGGTATCCATTAAACACAGTGATAAAAACGACCAGTTCCCGTGTATATAGATAATTATAAATCCCTTTCGCGTATTTACTTTGAACAGTTGGTCTGGTGCGTACTGATGCGTCCGCCCCGTCCAACTGTGTCCATCTGAAGCGTCTGGTCGCGGCTCTTGCGGATATATATAACGAGCGTCGACGTCACGGAGCAGGGGCGGGCGGAGGTGGCGCATTGGCGGAGAACGTCCAGACGATTTGTTCTCACTAGACCTCAATCAAACGCATTTCTAGAATGTTGGAAAAATATGAATGAAACGCCTCATGAAAAAGAGAGAGAGAGAGACAGAAATCGGACTAACTCACGTTGGTTCGGCTCATGTCTGGCATGTGAGGCAGGCTGTGACTCGGGCCCGGGGGTTTCCACCGTCTGACAACTTTCATCTACGGTTCACTGGCTGGAGCAACGTCTTAACCCCGCATGGCCTTTATTCTTGAGATTGTTTTAAGGTTAATAAAAAAATGTACCAACCCCACAGAGACGCACCTTCTCTCTCTCCTCTTGTATCAGACTATTTAACGAAGACTAGACATAAAAATGTGCAGGTGAACATCTTCAGCCTCAGCTGTTAATTTATTAATAACCTCGTGATGTCTAGTTTGTCCTCGCATGTTATATTACATTGTATTAAACTGAATCTTGTCACACTCATCATCTTTGATGTCTGTTGCAACTGACCTAACTGAATATTCAATTCAGTTAATTAAACAGACATGATGTCCGAGCACATAGAAATATCTCAGCTGATGGGTATAATGTGTAAGTAGCTACGAGAAAACATTTGAATGAGCCTTAGATGTAATGTAGCACAGATTCTTTTATCTGACCAAACCAGTGGAAAACCGACAAAATAAAAGCTCACATCTCTGCAGTAGACGCCTGTGAACTAACGTTGGGCCACGGCTGCCACCTGCTGGCAGTTCCATCTCCTGCAGGTCTTGTATTATTGATTTCAAATCCAGTTACTCAGAGCTCTGCAGAGTTGTGACTGCCTATTAAAACAAAACGCCACTAACCTTACAAATAGTCAGGAACTGTGAGTATTTCAATAAGCTACACGGTGGCGAAACTCTTCAGTGTAAGATGGTGTAGTGGGCTGTGGCCAGTGGGCTTAGATAAACGATTATTACATATCTGAATCAAAGAAGAAAATCAGCACAAAGACACAAAGGGGAATAATTTTAAGAGCTGTACTTGTGAATTGTGACAGCATGAACGACCTGAGGGCGGCAGCAACACAGATAACAAAAGGCAAAGTAAAAAAATTATACAAATTACAAGATAAACATTAAAAAACATTGAAGGCAAAATCCCAATGAGTGAAATGAACTTTCAGTAGGTAACTGTCCAATATTATAAAAATGCAGGTCATATCAGGAATTACATGGATTCTGTCCCAGGGTATTACACTACAGAAACTAGTAAACTACGTTACATGTCATACACAGAACCATGCAGTAATGTCAGTTATTACTCTGGACTGATACGTGAGCGGATCTGTCTCTGCAACTACCATTTCATAGATTTAGGATATGATTAGAAAAAGGCAATTAAGTCCTGTGGTCGCCTTCACTGAGTAAAGCAGAATGTGACTTTGGTAGGTTCACTTGAAAACATAATAAGCTGCACAGGAACAATTTACAGAACATGTTCAGCATCCTTCAACATTTATTATTATTATTTCAAACAACAACATCCACATATTGGTTTCTCAGCGCTGTATGTCTGAGTTGACCACAGGCTGTTGCCATGCGATAAACTACGTCCTTGTGTTAGTGTAGGAATGTTTCTGAACAATAACAAAATATTAGCCGCAGATTTTTTAACTTTATTTGTGGCAGCTTATTTATGAGTTTTTAGACTCTAGATGTTGATTTTTTTTTTAAATTTACACTGGGCTTTAGTTTCACCCCATAAAAGTTATTATTCAAGCCATTTTAGCTGCCACCTGGAAGAGCTCACTTTGTCTTGCAGTGAGTGCCGTTCAGAGGTCCATCATCTCCTCTCCTCTGAGTTTCTTCTCTTGCGACTCTGTCCAGGCTTTGTTGATGGTTCTCTTCATATCATCATCTCCCTCTTCATAAATCTTCTTCAAGACATTCATTAGGCCTTCGCCAGGGTCTGCGTTCTCATTAAGGTTGGGTTTACTGGTGAGAGGTCAAAGGAAATAATACTAGGTTGTGCATGCTTTTAGGAACTGCTGACATTATTGCTTTTACGTGCCGCTACATGGACCCACGGCCTAATACACAGCGATAGCTGGTGGACGCGTCTGGTATTGCATTTAAATCATGCTTCCAACGATTATTTTGAAACAGACAGTGGTAGTAAAAATATTCTGGGTCCAGCAACGCTTTTAAGTCAATGTAGCTGTAACTACTGATGCTGTATATAAATGCAATGTTGAGCAGTAGGTTTTGGTCAAACTTATTCATTTAAGCATAACGAAGCCTCAATATCAATAAAACGTGGAACAATTGCATCAAGTTCATCATCATGTTTTGGACTTACTCTTTATCTTTGGACTGCTTTTCCACCTTTGTCAGGCAATCCCACTTCTTTGTTGACTGCTTCTTGCACATGACCAGGACCATGTCTGTTTTTATCTGTTGCAGAGGGAAAAGCTGGTTAGAGGCCTACACCCTAATGTTCTTTCAGATATTGACTGATATTGACTGATGAGTGCTGGTGATTTTTGTCTGACAAGACTCATTGAGTAATTTCTACTTAACAGTAAATCACATACAACATACAGAAACTCTCCATAAAACACATACAGTGTGGGTTTTAGTCACCTTTTTGTAGCTGTCTTTTTCATCAATTGGATATAACAGATTAAGAACAGTCATCTGATGATTTTTTCCATCTAGATCCTTCACCAGCACAGAAAAAGACCTAAAGCAAATGCAGAGAGAGAAAGAGAGAAACACGCATTAGCAACACGATAGCTACAACAATAATTATCTGTTCATACATGTGCACACACACACTGTAACTCACCTTTCTGTAAAGCTGACCTCCACATTCTCTGTTGGAATTTTATGCACATCTTTCAATGTTAGGTAAATTTTGACAAATTTCTCTGACTGGTCCCAAGCTGCACAGAAGAGAGAGAGAGAGAGAGAGAGAGTTAAGGTAATTTAAAAACACTCTCACACAAGTTAAATGTAACAGTCTGACGGCACCGTACCATAGTTCGTGATCTTGACTGTGTATGCTGCTTTAGAGGCAGAAGGGTCTGCTTCTCTTCTGATCTGTTGCTCTTTCTGTTGTCGTTTTACTGAAAGCTCCATCTCCACCTTCTTCTGCTCCTGTTTTAAAAGGTTCTGCACCCTTTTCCTCTCAGACTTTTCCAGAAGGGACCCCAGCTCCACCAGGTCGGCCTCCAACTGGCTGATCTGCATTGGAAGAATTAGACAAATGAGATGAGCACATCCCTGAATTAGACAGCAGGACCTGTCAACCTCTAAGAAGTTCATTTACCATCTATTATAGAGGGTCTTTCAGCTTGCTCCATGTTAGTTAATACAACTTTAATGTGCAGAAAACTCTCCATGTTGATCTTAAGTAAATATGCTTTATCAAATGAATTTGTTTGGATTATTGCCTTTCATCCTGTGCTTTCCTTAACACAGCATCTATTAATACACTTCTAGTTATTCAGGAATTATCTATTAACGACCGACTGATTAATATGTCGGACGGACTAAGGAACAACGCATATATTTATGCGTGTGTCATTTCTATCTAGATAATATGTGGACGACGCCTTTGTACCCAACATCTTAACTTTGTTGTTAGCTATTAGCATTGCGGTGCTAGAATGTTCTGGTAGACTCCAGGCTAGCTTACGGCTAGCTAGTTAGCAAGCTAATACTGCCAAGCATGGCTACACAGTTTGCTCATTTTTGGCAATTATCATAGACGAACTATACTATAGCCAACAAGATGCACACTGTGTAGTACGTACAATATAGAAAATGCTCCAACTGGATCGCTAACCAAACATATATTAGTTAGCTGGCAGTAAGGTCAAGTAAGGTAAAGCCCGGCCTTGAATCCCACACAGACATTTTTTTGATGTTTATAAAACAATGTATCTGTCTTTACCTGCTCTGTTAGATCCATTACGCGATGTCTTTATTATCTGTGATGTCCCACAGACTCACGAGTACATCGATGCTCAACTCACCGCGCAGCCTGTAGTATTTATATAAATTCTTCTTCGCCTCTTAAAATTAAAACCGCCCACGGGTGCACCACTGCCACCTACTGGACTGCAGAGGTAACAATGCATTACAACTAAAATCAGTTCTACTCGCACCACTTTAAAAGCTTGTTATCTCGTTGCTTTCAGGCTTCACCAACACTGAGCGTGTAGCACATTTGATACAGAAAAGGGTTGGATTCTTTCAAAACAAATGTGATGCAAAAGCGAATGGTTTATTAACTGTATCCATTTTAAACACAGAAAGGGTAAATAAAGTAGACGTCCATTTATTTGTTACTCTGTGTGCAGTAAGTTACATTTGCTCTGCTGAGGATGCACCCTATAGTTTCCATTGCATCTTTTTTTGTTGCTTTTACATTTGGAGAGGTTGCTAAGACAACAAATGTAAAGAAAAACGTAACTAGAGGAAATATTAATGTCCTTTGCAGCTTATACAAAGTGCTGAACACATGCTGCAGTAATGTCAGTGTGTTCACTTTAAACATGAACACTTTCCTGCATTTCAGACACTAACAGCCCCAAAACAGTCAGCAAGAAATGCTGATGTTTGTCTGAGAATAATGACTCAGGTAATTATGCGATTCAACTGTAGTTTCCAGCAGATCCTCAGTCACCATCTTGCTCTCAGTATTCCAGACATCTGGTTATGGTCAGCTAAGTGACGAAAGACAATTCGGCTCAGTCGCCATCTCCGTTTCACTCCCCGAGGTCTGGAAGTCATCACACACCTGTTACGGATTCTGACAGGGCAGCTGTCTCTGGGTAGAGCTGCTATCTCTTTGTCTGCAATGTCCTGAAAAATATAAAATTATTTCAGCTTTGCAGGCAAGCAAGAGGATTTCCTAAGTTATGTAATTGTGCTATTTGGAGATCGAACGAGTAAAATTACATCAGTAACAGGAGAACACTAAATAAATTATGTTTTACAGCACTGACGCACTGTTTATCATGTAGTTAATACTGTAGCAGTGCAAATATTGCAATCCACCTGAAGGTCCTTGGGAAGGATGGTGTTCTTCCTCAGTGCGTTGATTCGTAGCCTCTCATCCGCGTAGTCAAAGGCCACCTGTCTCCTCTTGACGTCCCTCAGCATCCTCCAGTCCACATAATAACCCCTCACCTGCTCCACAGCTCCCCAGCAGCTCCTCAGGGCCTGAACACAACATCCCAGCAGACCGTTCTGTGAACACCTCGACGGCTTCTTACAGACCGGACCTGATACTGGTTGGATGAGGCCTTTTACACGAATGTTTACGTCGTTATTGGACATCTGCCTCGATTGTTTGCTTGATAAGGGAACTGACAGCTCTGTACGTACTATAGGTTACTGGTCTAAAAGCAGCAGTGATGCTGCAATACAGATAGAAAGAACCTGTGAAATAGCTTGTAAATATTCGCCATATTATTCGACAAGACCAAAGATGTTCGTCATTAGCAGACTGACTAGCATTAGCTACGGGCTAACATTAAAACGCTAATGAAACCAAACGTAGCGCAACCATTGTTTCCGTGTCATTCTGTTATTGCTACGCGATGCGCCATCATTAAACGTACCTCAAACCGCAATATACACTATAATACGTAAGTTACCTGTTTCGGAGCACAGATAGTGGAATAAAGGGCATTAAAGCCTAAACATGCTACTCTGTGAGCCGCCATGTTGGATTATTACGTCCACAAAACCACCGAAGAAGGACGATAACGTTACAGCAACAGCGCCACCTATTGACCAGGAGGGTGGAGGTACTTTACCTTTACATGAGCTACTTTGATGACGAGTTTCTTTTGGTTCAGCAATGTTGTGATTGTTTGTATAGATACAAGAAAACAGGAGCTGATGTGCTGAGCGTTTTGCAGCTCTGGCTGGGTTGGGACTGCGCTACCACTGTAAACCTGCAGGTGGCAGTGTAGCGCCATTAGTCACTCTTCTGATTCTCTTCCCCACTAATGGAGCCACTATACGTTGAATTCAAGCCACATGTCTAATTCAAATCCTTTTAAAAATATTCTAAAACCAATCTTTCCTCCCCCGAGACCTCAACAATGAAACTCTTGTGTTTTAAGAACATCGGCAGTGAATATAAACAATGATCTGTTCTTGTGGTTTGTCTTTTTTTCTTATTTCATTAACTGCTCAAAGGTTTTTGCCCATTATTTTAGTGCCTTTAATATTAACACATGACATGAGTAAGAGTGTCAAACCCAAATATATCCTATTAGAAGGCTAAAATGTGCTCGTTAACAAAGGATGAAGATGATGCTCAGTTCTGTGTCAGGTCCCAGGATTTAAAGGTATTTTGTATGATAGTTTTTCCTTTTGCATATGCCTCTTACTTTGTTCAGTTTTCACTTCACTTGACGGCAGTACTGTGTCATATATAAACTATTTGTCCCTCTTTGTTTTGGCTCATAGTCCTCACAAGGCTGTTCCAAGATTGCCAGGAAGGCAAACTCATTCCTTCTGTAATGTCTTTACCTCCATCACTTTAAGATGTCAAAGGTATGAACAGATCTGAAATACGACCTTCTACATTTCCACATTGTGAAACAGCCAGATTTTGTCTTTATGTAAAGCTTTATGTTGACTAGCAAAATGCCTCCCTGCTGCAAGAGGTGAGCACTTGTATCTAGAGTAAACAACAAGTTCCTTTTTAATGAACAACAGAGAGTGAGGTTTGGCTTATCAGTCCTAATTTATTTTCCATCACCAGTGCTCTGCACCCAGAAACCCAAAGGTCGTACTTGTGTGCTGCCTGTGGCACATTCATACTAAAGGAAATCTTTGTGTTTCCTCTAATATGGACCAGACGAGCAGCCATCGCTACCTAACCTTTCTGTTGTTCATCAGCTCAGTGCTTTAGGCATTGTTTCATTCCAACCTCATCATAATGATTAAAGCAAACAGGAGTCCCCCAGCTGAGCAAGCACTAGACTGATACCCAACTGTTCATATAAAGTGTAAGATGTCACAGGATCATTGTGGGTGTTTGGGGCAACATTTTACATAATTAAAAAGAGCATCATCCACCTGAAGGCATCTCAGCATATGTTTACTGATTTAGTGTAAGAAAAACACATTTTCTATAAAACTTTAAAGCATCATCCCCAGACAAGATAAAGTATAAAACTATGTGAATGAGCCCATGTCTTTTTGTTTTGGATAAGCGTTTTATTGAAATAATTTGACTTAGGCTAATCATGTGAGCCTGTTTTAGTTTACTCCAAACATACTGTAGTCCATCAATGACAAGAAAGCGTTTTGTCTTAAAAGACTAGTTTATACAAATGTGGTTCTGCACTTACATGGTTCATTTTACATATTCCACCATTTCTCTGAAACCACAATTAAATACAAACAGCACCAGGTTCAAAAAGTAGATTTGTTTTGGTAGTTCTCTGAGTAATATGATTACCTCTAGTAAACTTGTCCTCAGCTGGTTCATTATCCTCTGACAGAAAGTTTATACCAAATGAAAGAGCCAAGCACATGTTACCGTGTTTAAAGGTGTTTTAATATGTGAAACGCTGACAAAGCAAACCATTCAGGCTGGATTCGAGATCACGGAAAACTCATGTAGCAGAGCAATTATAATTAAACTCTCTATGACTGTGCCTTGGGAAAAACTGAAACTGCACAATTAGGAGAGGAAAAGATGTTTTAGAGCCTCCAGTGCTCCACAATTAAACCCACTGTGGAACCAAATAGTGTTAAAGCGCTTAGCCTCAAGATGTTTGCTTTTATGTGGCACATTGGTCTTTGTTACAAATTCAAAATGAGTCTTTGTGTGTCCAGATAGATTTTTAGAAGTTGATATTACTGTAACAATATTTTACCTTTACTCTGGGTCAGCGTGGAAACTCCCTCTTTGGGTAACTTTGGGTCACTCTCCGTTTGAAACACTTACCACTCATTTAGCAAGAGGCCGGGACCTGACTGACGCAGAGTATGTTCTGCTTTCCAGACCTCATTCTTCCAGAAGAGAGAAACGTAGGGCGTTTGATTACAGTTGTTATGGCAGGTCAGTATCTACGTCTTTAATAAGTGAGGCCTAGACACGTCTGAAGGCAACGAATCCCACTGCAGACACACTGTATGTGCATTTAAGGCCTGTTCTTGATTAAAGCTAAGTCTAAAAATGAATAATTACCTTGTGATTATACATTTTATCAGTGATTGGCTCAGCTTTTGTGCCAGTGAAACACACGAACTTAGCAAATCACATCTTTCCAGTCTGATCATCACATATGCAAAATTTCATGGCCAAAAATCACATTCAGTGGATTTGTCCTAGTATCTGTGCTTCTAGTTCTGCATGTGTATATAAATGTAAATCTGTGCAACTTAATAGCACCAACCACAAAACCTGACCTGGAACTGAGTCTTTAGGGTCAAGTGTAATTGATGAGCCCCATCTGCGGATATTCTGCGTTCACTAACGTAGAGCCAAGGGCTCCACTTTGGGATGAATCAAATGATTGTTTCCTCTGAATACTAACGTTTCTCATGTCAGGGGCATTTTTATGGATTTCCCTTTACTTAATGGATAAGTGTGTAGAAGATCAGGATGAGGACATCTGAATTTAAAGTACACTTACCAGTCCAGGGTAGAGCAAGATAAGATGGAGACACTGAGACAAAAATGGATCTCGACACATCTGTGATTATACTTAGCAAAGGGACCACCAATGCTCTAGGAAGTGTGGTCCACAAGCTTTCAAAATAAATCATTCTTGACCCAAGAGATTTAGAAGGATGACGTCTAGTACCATTCACCAAGCTGATATAACGTCCTTCATGTCAGGCGTTGTGGAGAGGTTCATCGACAGATATATTCGTTTATTCTCCATGTTAATGCTTGATGTGAGCTTCTAATGCATTACAGCCAGGGTGCGTGTTTAGTTCGTTATCTGTCACTGTCAGTGGTACATACTTTGCTACTGGGGACATCCAGTTTCTAGCGGAGACCCTAAGGTCTTGGCCTGTCTGTCAGACGACAGCCCAAGTTTGTTTTCTCTGTCGGCTGAAATACAAAAGCTCACACAGAGAAGGTTTTACTTCATGAAAATGACACAGAATGTTTCAGATGCAGTGTTAATGTGGAGTTTTTAACCTCCATCGTCTGTACTAATCCTCCAGTGGTCATTAGTCATGAACTTCCTTTTACATTATCATCAGTTGTTTTTCTTCTCCGAGCAAAAAAAAAAAGAACCCACAACCGGTGAGTGAACGAAAACATGAACATTGCTGGGTTGTGTCTGTTATGCAGACCCGGGGTCAGGTCTCCACACGGCGGCTCATGACAGGTTGACCCAACCCTGAGGACTGGTATCCTCATCAGCCCAGGAAGCCGCGTAACAGCTGCTGACACCAGCTCATCTGTCAAACTCGGGCCTTGCTTTGTCCAATTACCTCATTTAAGTGCTTCACTGAGCTCGTCTATATGATTTAGAACGTATCTATTATCGCCCTGACGGCAGGATCCCTTTTTAAGTCTGTACTTTGCACAAGTGGCTTTTAATTACATGCATTTTCCATCAAAAGCTGCATCAGTAAATTCACTGTGTTGCTGTCACTTGTGATCTACAGCAGATGCCTCGTCTGTGCTCAAAAGATCCGTGCGTTTGTTTATTTTCACCACGTGTAGTCAACAGAAGCCACATAAAAATAATTTTTAAAACATAATCTGAAATCTGCCTGTCCAACAGAATTAGCAGATAATAATGCAGACACATTTTTCCTGCACATATTAAACGTTTGCGGTTCTATGTGGCTGACAGAAAATATGAGAAAAATCAACAGTACTGTAATAATAATTGGAGACAGAGCAGCTGCTTATAGCTTATGAACCTACACATCATGTGTGCTTGGTTGTACGTGCACAGTGTGGCAGGCATCGAAAGACAACAAGGAACACATTCAACCAAACGGCCATATGGCATTCGTTTGTTTTTCCTTAAACAGCTTTATCTGCACCGCATCCTCTAATCTGATCAGTTTTCCACCCAAGTCACACACACGTTTTACACAAAAAAGTGCCTCCAAGACATCGGACAACTGCAAACACGCAGAAGCCGCTTTATCTCTCGCTTCATCTGATCTGATCTTGTCATTTCCTTGTAAACAGCTAGAAAACACTGTGCTTCTATTTGCGTGTTTAGACAGGAATGGAAAAATTAAGGATTTATCACAGTGACTGAAAACTGTCAGTTTGGAGTTGGCTGTGTGAATCCAGCCAACGTCCGGACAAGCAAGACACCGGGTCTGTCTTAAACACATTTCACGTGTCGATTTCTGCGGATGCCGGTTGGATCTGTCAGCTTTCATTTTGCGCACAGCCTTCATAGCGCAGCTCCACTTCAGATCAAATCTGCCCTCTCACTCAACAGTTTCCACATTTTCAGGCAAACGCAGAGTCAGAGCTGTTTCAGGTTCCCTTCCCACAGCGTGTCTGAGTCTGATTAAACAGACCATAAGGTTCAAAGAGTAGAGTTAATGTGCTTTTTGTATACTTACGTTAAGTTACTGTAAGCAGGGGTCTGAGCGCAGACACATAGGCAGTGAGAGTTTATCTGATATTCCTATGCTTGCGGAAAATACTTTACCTCTTAGGAAAATATGTTATATAAAAATATATTTATATTTATGCTGAAAGAGTCAGCGACAGTCAGCCACCCTGGCTTATAACCTGGACCTTCTCGTGTGGATTGATGTCTGTTAGAGATGCTGTAGGTGTGTTTGTACCTGCGGACAGAGCCAGACTAGCTGTTTCCCGTTGGTTACCTGTAGTTAACCTTTTTAATATAGTTGTATTTGTTTTGATAAAACAATAGATATTTGTTATTTCTACTTATTTAAGCTGTGATCAAGGAAGGAATAAAGAACACAGCACCCATCCGTCTTCGCGGCAGCAGCAGTCTGAGCAAAGCTCCGCAGACGTCCTCCAGCTCTTCCGGGGGGATCCCAGTGCATTTCCAGGCCAACTGAGACACATACAGTAGTCCCCCCAGCGTGTCCTGGGTCTTCCTCAGGGCCTCTTCCCAACTGTAGACAGTGTCCCCCAGAACCAAAAACCCATTAGAACGTGATGCTCAGTAAACCATTGTTTATGTACAGAGGAAACTGACTGATGTTGGAAGAACACGAACATTTTTAGCCTAACATGTACGTGGTTTAAGTTAAGTGTGGCCGGACACTAAATGCTTCTTTTGTAAATAGTAGCTGCACATCATATTGTTTATTGTTCTAGCTGCAAATATACAAGCGGCCAGACAGCTGCTATTCATCTTGGCCAGAAAAGAAAAAAAAGAACTAGAGCTATTCAACTAATTAAACAGAAATCCAAAACATGGCTGAAGGGCTATGAAGCATCTTTGGTATATGAGAAACGGGCATGGACAGTAAAATGTTATACTTCTACAGGACTGAGTGACTTTAGAGGAAAATACTTGGGAAAAGTGTTGCAATTACACACGTCTTGTTTGCAGTAGCAACCACTTAGCAGCAACGTCAAGAGAGCATCTAACGTGTCTATCCTGATGATAATGATTTCTTCAGGGCCATATTAAATAAACCCAGCCCACAGACCAGATCCCAAGCCATTTGAAAGACAGATGCTGGAGTTGTGTCTGTGGCAGTGCTTTCCACTCTCATCACAACAAAACGAGGGTTGTGTTTCTGATTCAGGGTTAGCGTCACTGCGAAGCCCACCCAGACGTCTTTCTAAATGTGGTCACTGTCAATCTGTCAGTCCTAAGGTACTTTAGGTTCAAATAGATGAGTCACAGGGGAGCGAAAGACGCCCTCAACTGAACCGCATCCACCTTTGCTCCATATAAAAGTAAAATAAACTGACCAATGCAAACAGCAAAGTCTAGGCCAAATTAGTGGATGTTCACATTTCAGTAATCTGTATTGTATCCTGGTGTTGTCAAAGACACCATCCATTAAATTCCAGCCTGGCGAGAAAAAGCAGGGATGCACTGTGATAGGCTGTCATCCTGTGTGTGTGAGGTGTGTGGTCGCATGTAGTAAAAGATCGTGTTTTTTTATTTACTTTTTTGTTGTATTTTTCCAGAGAAAGGAAATAGATGACAGACATGCATCACATTAAAGGAAACATTAAAATCCCGCTGTTGGAGTTCTGCTACATCTGCTGCTGTTGCTGTGGGGCAGGTTCCCGGCACGGTCACAGATCCACAAGCTCTCGGCCCGAAGGTGCAGCGACATGCGTGAAATGTTTTCTCATTGTCCCGTGAAGTTTGGTAAATGTCATCCATTGCCGCTCAGCGTGTCCCAACACCAGACGAGCACATGAATGGACGTCAGTGTGAAGACTTGACTTTGTCTGAGTCTGCCTTCGTTTTGCGTGATGTGTTAATTTGTTTGAGGATTTAAAAAAAAACTCGCTCTTTATTTTTCATTCTACACTCAAAGTGATGGCTGAAAAACAGCCAGTGACTAATTGAATGCAGGAAGCTTTGATTCCACCAACAAGACGGAAGGAATGAACAATGTTTCTGAAGAAAACGATTAGTCGGCCGCAATAAAGAGCTTTTTCTTTAGTTCTACTGATTTTTCTCAGAATTAGTAACAGTTCCCATAAAAGGACTTTCAGCTGAGGGACAAACCTGTTGACAGGGCTGCAGTGGAGAATCAGGTCAGAGTATTTGTGCGAGTATTTCCTGTGTTAAAATCAAGTGTGAGAAACACATTCTGAGCTTCAAGCCAGAGTCAGTGACCAACATGTCAGTGAATTAAGATCACGATCCTCTTTCTTCCATTTGTTCTCGATTTGCGTCTTCAAAATAATGTAACGTGTAAAGTGATTCTATCGTCCTCTGTGACACAGTTAATTACTGCACCACTGTCTTTACATCTGCATATGTTTCCAAGACCTCAGAGAAAAGAACGTTTCAACTTGATAAGAGAAACACAATTAATCTCTGTTCTCTGCATAATTGATGGCGTCCTAGTTGCAGACAGAACACGAGATGCACTGATGTTCCAAGGTTATGTCTTGACTTCCAGAGGAAATGTAAACTCATTATAAGGACTGTGTTGTTGTGGAACATCTGGTCCTGAAACAACAACAACAACAAAAAAACTCCAACCACTTCACATAAATAAAAGATATTATCTCTTTAGAATTACTGTACTTTAGTTCAAACAAACCAGTGACTCTGTTTTTGCTTTTATCTCTAATCTTATATACAACAAAAACGCTGCACACGCTAGAGTATTTATGAGCCACATATTTCAAGCCTGCACTTGAGCCCATTGAATGTTATGCAGTACTTTTCTAAGTACAGTGCGACTTCTGTGCTTGACTGTGATGAAGACCCACCGGTTGAAACCTCAGTCTGCACCAAGCTTTCAAAAAATGTTTAAAATGTAGTTTTGAATTCCTTATAACGTGACTGGGAGGATTGACGTTTTTGTAAAATTCAGAAACTCTAGTTCCTTGACAAACGCTCCAAGAACTCAGCAATGTCCAAGGTGTAGAAGTCTGAGCACCATTTGTTCTGTACAAACAACCACACCTGCCCCCAGCTCCAGTTTCACCCCAGCAACCCCACTTCACTCCCACTGTCCTCCATGTTCCCACAGACATTCCCAACTTTACTTATATATTTAGAGGCAAACAGCTGCTGCGAGACGCGTAAACTGTTGCCAACCTTGACACCTGGGGTCTTTGGTTTCTGGTCAGGGTGGTCGATGCTGATGTGTGTTCTCTCTGTTTGTGTGTGTGCACGTAGCTGCCTCTGTGTTTGCATTGTATACGGTTGCGTAACCAAAAGCAAACTGTGTATTGTCTTTGCAGTAAGTAATAATCATGGCGTCGTGGGCGGGGGGGCGTGTGGTTTTCCTCTTGCTGTTGGTCTTCACAGTGTGCGTTGCAGTGGACTGTAATACAAGGACCATTTACAATTCAACACAGACCAACAGTAAATATTCCATAAAGGACACTGTGCACACTATTCAAATAGCAATACCACCAGATGGGTTTATTCCAGGAAAAGCCCCTCGAGCTTCTATTGTCTCCTTCTCAAACACGATCTGTATGCCTCTGCTGTATCCTCATTTGAATCCACATTTGCCCTTTAAATCTTTTTCTTTAAATTATCCCAAAAGTTTTGACTTTGAACATGGTCAAATGTGTTTTTAAAGTGGGTCCCAATGGCTCCTTTCATTCTCTACCAGGTTTATCTTGGTTTCCAACTTGCCTTCTCTCTTCTAGCTGCTGCTTTTAAGACCCTCCTGTGTCCAAACATATACATAATATGAATAAAAACTATTAACAGTGTTGAGATGATGAAGAAAGAAACGTTAAGTGTTTAGGTTAGAGTCTTATTAAAGGTTGTTCTTCCCCACAGCCTCCTCATAGGAGAAGATGGGAGCAGACACTCCCAGAGCAACTGGCCATTGGCTGATAGGCATTTAGGAGAGATTTTAACAATTGAAGAGGGAGGGAGCGAGCACAAGTCACTGGCAGCGTAAGAGGTCTTTGAATCAGTGGCCTGTCAACAGGTGGCAGAGGGAGCGGCTCAGTCGTTCAGAGAAGAGGGAGAGCGAAAGTAGAGGCGCAGACAGTGAAGACAATCCCTCAAGGGTAAGTAATGCTGACTTTGAGCTAGAATTCTGATAGGTGGTCAGTGCTACTCAAAATAATCAGTAAGTAAGTAACTTGAAATGTTGAAATGGCTTATTTTCTTTAGTACGTTTTCTTTTTTACACTACAATTGATGTCATTTTTGTTTTTGTCAGCTTCTCTTCCTCTTCTAAGTCTTTGGCTTGTTCTCTGGCAGTGTCTGCTTTTCTCTCTTTCACCTTTCATCAGTCAGCTCATTTCGCCTCTACTCTGTACTGCTGTGTATTCAGTTCCTCACCTCACTTTTAATTCGATCCACTGGGTTTAACTGTTTCAGGACCAGAGCCCGTCTTACTGTCTGTCTGGGTTTACATGGCAGGTCTTTGTAGAAGCCTTGTAATAAATGGGATGAATCATATTACTATCTGATGTGGTCTGGTAGTGAATGATGCCTGAGCGACTGATGCAGAGTGTGCATTAAAGCGCATTAATCATGTTTCTTGGAATAAATATATGATCATCTAAGTTAAGGGTGCAATAAAATGTATTAAAATAGACAGTATTATATGAATCAAAATGATTATTTTCCTATTATCACATCTGTCATTAGTGTCTGGGTTTATTTATGATTTGTATATCCAGTTAATGTCCACACTGAATTGCACATAATTACATTTTGCCTTTCAACAAATGCCCGACACATTTCTTTCTATAAAAATAACATAAATATTTATAATAGGTACATGCTGGAGTGATATATATCCTCACTGGGCTGTCAGTCTGCTAGATTTACATTTAATGTTATCGTGCTGGCTCGGGGAATACACAGAAGCCCTCGCAAAATGAGCTACAGATGTGGGCCCTCAGCCATGCGAAATGATAGAGAGATGGAGAGAGAGGGAGAGAGGGAGAGAGAGAGAGAGAGAGAGAGAGAGACCCCCAACCCTGAGTGGGTGGCTTATAAAAAGTGTTCAGATTGCTTCATGCAAACCTCACAGCTCCAGCCCTACAGTTTTTATTCACTGATTGAAAATAACCCCTGGGCACATGAGAGCTACTGAGAACACATTCTAGTCGTTTGTAAAAGTTATCTCCATCTAGAATGTAGGCTGGGTCGTTTCTTGTTGCTTTCTTTTTGGTAGGTAAGGTTTTCAGACGGCCTGGTCACGGGGGGCTCGAGCCCGCGTGGTCCCGATGAAACCAGGTCCTTATCGAGCGCTCCTTGCGGCCTGTGTGGCAGCAGGAGGCAGATACGAGCCGCGCTCCCAGACGATAATTGCTTTCAGCTTCGTTTTATTCGTTTTGCTTTCCTTGCTCTGTCTGCAAGCTGCTGCGGAAAAAAGCATCCACAAACACAGCAAAGTCTGCAGCTTTTTCAACGTACTTTTTTGTATCATCTTCATTCTTGTTGGTTTAGTCCCATGAGACGAGTCCTGAGTCACAGCTCAGGGAAACAGTTGGCTTTTGTCTGAGGTTTAATGACTCTCTAGAGGCGATAGGGCAAACGTACACTGAATTCTCTTCCCTCCTTCTTTCTGTATCTGTATTTACAGCATAAGTCGTTTTCCTTGTTTGACTCGTGGTCTTTCTTCTCCTCTCTTTACCTTTTTCTTTTAGCCCAGTGTTTAGTCCATTAACAGTTTCCCCTCTTGTGAAAGCATAGCACACGGGCATCCATCACAGTTTGTGGAGCAGCTTGTCTCCAGACATAATTGTTTCTGGGTTATTTTTAGCCCCTCCCCCGTCTTTGTATGATATAAATCATAGGTTTTACACGCACACATACCACAGTGTCATACAAGTTCAGATTTCCTCAATCTAATACACAGACATGCAACTCATACCTGCACATGCTATACGCCAGTATTATATGTCAGTTAATCAATGCACCTGTGTCCATTCAATCATCTATCTGTTCATTCATCAAATGATAATGTAAAAGTAATAAAGTACTACATTAAATAATTCATTGATGATATCTCAAAGCTTCAACTCAGAAGCTGAGCAATTAACACCTTGTAAGGTAGGATTCACAGCAGAGCATCTGTATTGGGTTGAGTTAGTCTGTATGGACGTAGCAGTTCAATCTGCCCTCAGTTATTTCGTCTTTCATTCATTTGTTGCTCTTCTTTCTGTCCAGCCATTGTTCTACACGTCCATCCCTCCCGTGAGCAGTAGGTCACGAGCAGTCTGTCCTACTTCCCCTTCCATTTCCTGTCTACATGAATCCATCCATCTGTCTCTCCTTCCTCCACTTGGACCGTGTGAGCAGTCAGTAGCTTCTGCTGTGTTTGGAAGATCACAGCCCCGTTTTCTCCAAAAGAAATAAGAAACAGGTCTTATGACTGCACGCACATATAAACATGCTTGTTAAGCGTGCGTGCATGCCAGCGCTCAGTGCCATCCCACATGGTTATGGTATACGGCCTGTAATGAGACTAAGTGCTATGCTGTCACTGATTTGCTGTACAAGCGCTTCCCCATTCTCACACCCATTCTCTCGTTGTCACTCACTTCATCTCGCTCGCTTTCTCCATTTTCCCCGTTTGCATTTATCTTTCCCCGTCTCCTGTTCTTAACGTCTCTTTTACTTCATCTTTCCTGGTTTATCCTCCAGAAGTCTTGGCCGTTTATAAAACATTCACTTGAGTGAAAGTTCTGGCCACTGCATAGGGTCAAATACAAAATTTCCAAATGATGTCATGGCTTGGGTTTCTTTTAAAGCACCAGTCTCCAACCTCAAGCTTTTGACCACCAGCAATCAAACAGACAGCTGAAATAGCCAAACAAGGTCAAGGATACTGAATTTGGTCTAACAGGTCATAGTAAATATGTTTCCGTTTGGTTTGAATCACAGAAAAAAACATAATCACGTTACAACCGAGTAAAGATTCAGTGGCAAAGGGCAAGAATATTTGTTATGCCATAATGGTTTCATCGAGGGCTTGTTAATGTTTGGGCCAGTGCTCACCTTGTGTCCTGTAGCATCTGTTTCACACTATCGTGCTAATACAGTCGTCTATGGGGCATATGTTCAGTACATTACTGGGGCTTTGCAGGTTAATCATGTGTCGTCACCAACATAAAATTCAGAGATGTATCTATATTTTTAATTGAATGCAGCACTTACATTACGCTAGCGTGAAGCGTTCCAGCTCTCAGTCACTGTATTAAAGGTTTTGTGTTTCCACAGACCACACATGCTCAGCACATTTAAATCAAAAGTTTCCCTCACCACTGTTTAAACTTTTACACAAGAAAGTAAAATTCAGCCCAAAGTCCAACAGACCTCCTGAAAGTTAAAACAGACGCTATTTTGAAAGCATATAATTTAGCTTCCTAGGGAGCCTGCTGCAAGGATTTAGGTTCACATGACATCACTGTCTTTAGACACAGTGATGTCATCACATGAGTCGTTTCTGTGTTTCGGCTGACTGGTCATTTATGGTTTAGAGCAAAAGCAAGTGATGAGAGTGAAGACTGCCCCCCCCAACACACACACACACACACACAGAGGGACATACAGCAGCAGTTCAGGGTAAACATACATGTCCACTGTATGTGACGCATACGTTGTCCAGGCAGTATTTCTGTCCTCAGGTGACTATAAAACTTTGACTGTGATGTTAAAATGTGAACCTTTAACCCTCAGGCCCAGTCAACCATGACAGCAAACCTCTACAGTTTCAGTAGCTGTCACGCAAACACCCTGCCAGACACGCAATCACTGAAACATGCGCTTGAAACATATGGGACATTTACTTCATCTCAGCATGACGTGTCTCATACTCGTCTGAGAGAGTCCTGCGTGTAAATGACACAAGTCTGGTTATATTCTCACTGACGCTTTTTATTTTGAAGGAGGACTTTACAGTACAACTTGTCATATTTTCTCTTATGGAGGCATTACAACAACAGTTTACTGAAGAGCTGCATGCTGGGACATAAAAGGGATGTGCAAACCTCTTGAAACTCTGAATAACTCTCTGCTCTCATTTTGTCCTCTAGCCATGACCACCAGACTCCCGCTGAGGGCCCTGGGCCTTCTGGCCCTACTCTGCACCGTCTTAAACCTCGGCTCAACTGACAACCGAGACCCCTCTGCCCCAGAGCAGGGAGTCACCTTCAGCCATGTGTATAAAATTGACGTCCCAGGGAGCTCCAGCTGTAAAGTCGAGGGCCAGGACGAAGCAGGTCAAAAACACAAATAAAAACAAACCAGACAGTGAATGAAGAAGAAATACTGACAAGCGTTGAGATAGTTACTGCCTGTAATGGGCTCTATGCATGTAAGTGCGTTGTCAAAGCTGACTCTTATTTTGTAGGTCTGCAGACAGAGACCACTACCAATGGAGAGAATGACATTGTCTTCAGACACAACATCAGGCTGCAGACGCCCAAGTGTGACTGTGAGGAGTCTGAAAGCTTCAAGTCTTTGTTGTACAGGATCAACGGGCTTGAGGAGGAAGTCAACTACCTAAAGACCCAGTGCGCTCAAGGGTGCTGTGGCAGAGGTGGTGCTGCAGGTAAGCTGTGCCGCAACCCTGGGCCAGCTGGTCCACTCCAAGACAGTACAGGTGATACTAACACCTGTGTCTTGTTTGTTTTTGAGGTTTGGACACCAGCTGTAGTGGCCACGGCAGTTACCAGCACGATACCTGCAGCTGCCTCTGTGATCCGGGATGGGAAGGCCCAGACTGCTCGGAGTCCTCCTGCCCGGACTTCTGCAACGACAACGGCCGCTGCGTGGATGGAAAATGCGTGTGCCACGAGGGCTTCACGGGAGACGACTGCAGCCAGGCGGCGTGTCCAGACAACTGTAATGACAAGGGACACTGCGTAGATGGGAAATGCGTTTGCTTCCCACACTTCACTGGCGAGGACTGCAGCATCCAGAAGTGCCCCAACGACTGCATCGGTAACGGCCAGTGCGTGGACGGCCGGTGCGTCTGCGATGAAGGCTTTTATGGAGAGGACTGTTCTTCAGGTAGGCTGTGAGAGACCGTTTATTTAATCTGTACACTGTACCCGTACGTTCTGTACGAGGGAGCACGTTCCATCGTGATCTTTTTATGGGTACGTCTTTTCTCTGGAGTGCGGCAAAATATCTTTTCATGAGCTGAGCTTACGTTCATGTTGATTTGTGTTTACCATTAGACTCGACATACACACTTGACCTTTTTATACAGTCTCCTCTTCAGCTGTGCTGACATGCATCCGTGAATATTAATTGCTGTCTCGTAGAAGACGCAGATGCTGCCGTCAACTGGGGGACCATTAGAAATATTACAGTTTCCTCTAAAGCACAGTTGACCTTCTTATAAATATCTTTCCCATCTAATTTCGTAGAACCTTTTATGACCTGGGGGAATCCTTTCTGAAGGGAAATGCGTTTGCTTTGCGTCAGCTGATCTGTCATCATCCTACAGCACCTGAGCAGAATTACAACACTTTCATTTACATTTTTAACAATTTAAAGTGTTTTGACGGGTATGTCGGCTCTAGCAGTGCTCTGTCCACGCTGAGGCCTCTGGGCAACCTGACACCAGGTCAGGAACATACGAACATCCATAAATTGTTTGGGGCTCCACTGATCTCACACTGCCAGACTGTTACAGCTTCTAAAGAAATCTAAAGATTTACTTGTGGCTAATTGCAGATAAGTTTGCTTTGCCAAAAACGTTGCTTTTGGGCTGCAGAAGAAGCTTTCGAATAATCTCTGTTTTATAAAATCATCTGTCTGTGCTGTGTGACATTTCTTTTCTACGTCTGACCCAGAGGGCAGCACACATGCTTTGAAGCAGGTGTTTTTTTTATGTTTAGCTATGGACTCACCCACAGAAGGTCCTGAAGCCCAGCTTTAGAAAGCAGAATAGAGCATAAATGCTTTAGTCTTCGCAGTCGCAGGTCAGCTATGTCAAACCCTTGATGCTGATTTACTTTCTTCATGCTGAGTGTACAGAGTAGCGAGAAGCAGACCTGCAGCTCAGTGTGTAGGTGCTGCTGAACAGAAGCCAACATCAACAGTGGCACCGTGTGAGAGGAAAAGTCAGGAAGGAAGAGAGAGTGGGAGGCTAGAAAAAAACAATACGCCGTGTTGATTTTAGACGTTGGTCATATTAGTGGCAATAAGCTGCAGCAGGAGAAGAGCACAGAAGCGAAACCTCTGAGACCTTCTTTGTTTTATGTGGCTACTTGCCTTGTCGGCACCTGGGTGATGGATGTCAGTC
Organism: Macropodus opercularis; assembly: GCA_030770545.1. Taxonomy (NCBI): domain Eukaryota; kingdom Metazoa; phylum Chordata; class Actinopteri; order Anabantiformes; family Osphronemidae; genus Macropodus; species Macropodus opercularis. The sequence continues at coordinate 9,229,317 of CM061105.1, forward strand.
TTTTCTGTGGGTGGTGACGGCAGCGTGGCTCCAGTGTAGTGTTTAATTCTACACCACTGCTGGTAAGATGACGTAAGTGTTTTTTTTATTTCCAGTGTCACAAATGGCCACAGAGTTTGGAGAATTAGAAATATTCGTGTAGCCTTGAGCTTTGTCTGTCCGTTGGGTTATTGAGAGAACCTGATGAGGCCATCTGGGTGTTTACTCACTACTTCTTCAGAGCTGTAGCAAGGCCGTGTAGATGCTTTGGGTTTTGACCATTTTACCGCAGCGTCTTCATCTTAAACTGTGTTTTCCTTCATGCATAGACACAGTCAAAGAGATTCAGTTCAACACCTACACAGCTTTTTTCCATTACATCAGAGAAAATCCCAACCACTATTCCATTCCCATTTTTGCACTTTTAATATATTAATGTATTCACCCTAGTTTGATTTAAATATTATTTGAGAATACATTTTGGTAATGGTCATGTTCTGAGCAGCAACACATGAATATAAAATAGCAGAGGATGGAAATCAAATCAGAATATGATGTCAGTTCCCTTCCTGCCAAAGTAATACCAGACGTCTTCAGCACCCGTTCACATGTTGAAATGTGCTTACATGTGCTTGTACTTTGCAGCACCTCTCAAATTCTACCACCACACAGCATTTACTGTACGTCCCTGTCGTAGCCACAGAAAGTTCCTCTTGTTTGTAGATTCCCCGGCTCTGCTGACTTGCTGTCTTCTGTCCTTTGGCTGCTGTTTTATTATTGTACCCCTCTGTTGTAACAGTATATAATGCATCGTTTTGTTCACCCCCTTAGAATATTTTTTCATCAGCCACACTGTGGCACGTCGGCCTTCTACAACCACTGAAAAATATTAGCTTTTCCAGTTATTTCCATCTCAGGTCTGGCAGGAAACCTCAGTGTGCGTTGGTCTGGTTCACCAACATGTAGTGTACAGGACAGACAGGTACACCGTCACGTTAAATCTGAAAAAGTCCTTACGATGCAAGTGATTTCTCATTCAAACTTGATGAAACGGTGGCACGAATGTTTACAGCCATCACCTGCCAAGCAGCTGCACGGCCAGATCTGGCCTCTTCCCTCATTACTCCGTGACTAATCGAGCAGATAGAAGGTCTGGCTTTAGTAGCTGTTCACTGGAACCTTCAACATGAGGTCCACAGACGTGTCTATGCAAGCGAAGGAGGCCACCAACACAGAGATCCTAGCTGAAACATTAGGACAAAACAAAAGAAACAAAAGAAACAATGAATGAATGAAGCAGATTGTCCGATGATGCGAATAAAGACAAGCCGTCCGACTTTTATTAAACAGTTCCTCTGTGTCTCTGCGCCTTTCTCTCTCACAGTCTTCGGGCCTCAAGGACTCCGACTGGTCCAGGTGACGGACACCTCTCTCCTGGTTGAGTGGGAGTCAGTTCGTGGGGCAGAATATTACATTTTGTCATATCACCGCAAAGGTGATGCCAGTGGCAGAGAAGAGGTAGTTGTCTTTTCTCTTTAACTTTATTAATAAAAATAAAGCTGCAGGCTTTGGAGCAATTTCAACATCGCTGACTCTGTGTCCAGGTTCGGATTCCCAACACAGAGAACTCCTACCTCATCACAGGACTGACTCCTGGGGTCACTTACATCGTCGACGTGTATGCTGTCATCAAAGAAATCCAAAGTGAAGCAGACACGATTCAAGCCACCACAGGTTAGTAAAATGACTGGAGGAGTGGAGCAGGTCTGGCTACTCAGCATGTTGCCGTCGGTGTATCAGTAGCGTAGAGCAGGGACACATGTGACTTATTAAAGGCTCATATGTCAGGTATGGGCTGCAGAACTGGGGGATTTAGCTGGAGCTACTGTGGATTGAATTGGCCCATTTGAGGTCAAAGCTAAGTGCATGTGTGATGAGGTATGAAAACACTAAATGTTTAGCAGGAGGACGTGTTGAGGACCTAGATTAGAGAGAAGAGGCCAACGCGTGACGAGAGCGTGAATAAAGGTGAAATGCGTCTACAAGCTAGGCACTGACTTCTCAGCCTGCGTTACTGCTGAAACAGGCCGTATTTGAGTGAGATGCTTTATTTAAATCTACTCGATGTGATTTTTATGCAAATGCCAATGCGAAAGCACAGCGAACAAGCTGAAGTCTGTCATTACTGAGTGTTTCATTAAGTGCTGGTTTGTTAGCCGTTTAATTTAAAGTTAATTACAAGGAAATGGCTCCATCGATGTGTTTAATGGCGAGATGTGCTCACAGATGTAGCAGGAGAAAGCGATTATTAGACCGGGTTGGTGGGAGTGATGGGAAGACAGACAGCTCCAGAGTGAGACTGAGCTGAGTGCAGTGTGTGGTTAGCCTGGTTTGCCACGGAGGAGCCCACAGAGGATGGCATTCCCGTACGGGCATGAGAAAACACGCCAGCATCTGGCTTATGGTCGTGGGATGAGTGCGCAGCATGAGGCAGACATTTCACTGGTCACATAGTTTTCAACTTCAAAGATGATCTACTTCAAAAGAGATTTTTTTTTGTTTGATTTATAAAAACACAATAGATGGCATTTAAAAATCACTGAACCCTTTTCATTTGGTACCATTTGTTTTGATGCTTCACATTCCTTAGTTTTCTTTCACCATATGTTGCAAAGCCGGACAAGAAACAAAACCTGACGTCTATAAAGAACATACTTTAAACATGTAGTTATATATTTTATGTTTGGTTTAATTATAGAGTCATGACTCAACAACATACTGCAGAGTACTTCTAAAGAAGTAGGACTGAATGGGACAATGTCACGTTTTGTTGTGATATTTTGTAAAAGGCCAAAAGGGAAATTGCTGTTTGCCCCCCTCCTGCTGAAGGTCACATTTCAGAGGTAGAGGGAACTACAGTAATCAAGCCGCTCAAGGACATGTGGGGCTTGTGATTACCAGTGTCTGGGTGTACAGTTCCACCTTATTGTCTTCCCCAGATGTCTCAGCTGTTGACGACATCCGAGTTCTGGGCCAGACAGAGGTTACAATTCAGGTGGACTGGAAGAACCCATTATCTGAGGTGGATCACTTCAGGCTCAGACACACTGACCCAGCAGGTCAGGAGGAGGAGCTGAGCGTGCAGAGGAGCCAAGAGGCACGCACGAAATACACGATTGTGGGTAAGTGCTGTGATAGAGAATGGAAAAGCCAAAGCAGACGTGGATACATAGCAGATCTGAGAATCGGACATTTAGAAGCATCGCAGTCTGATTTATAGTCTTTAAAACACAAGCCACAAAGACACGTTTAAGGAGATTAGCTGTAATAACTGCATTTTACTTACACTGCTACTTTACTGGCTGTAGATGCAGAGAACTGCTTTTATTTTTGGCCTGTGTCAGTAATGTTAGAGTGTAGTTTCCAAAATAAGCAGAACTGGGCAGATAATAAATATAGGCCTTGAGAACCTACGTAAAGAGATCTGTGCTCTTTATTTCTGAGACGGTCTGGGTTTTAAAAGGTTCATTACATTCATTTTGCAGGTCTGTATCCAGGAACAGAGTACCTGATCTCAGTACAGGCCATCAAAGGAGCCAGTGAGGGAAAGCCTTCCTCTGTCAATGGTGCCACAGGTCAGTGTCTACCCAGGACTGTTTGTGAGCTCTCCAGCCAGGTCCGGTCTGCTTTATTCCGTTACTGTCATCAAGACTAAAGTCAGCTCGATGACGTAAATTCAGAGACGTGTTTGTGCTACTAGCGGGGCTTAAAAAGATCCGTCAGCCACGTTAAACAAACGCGTGTCGAGCCACCTTCGATTCACCAGTGGTCACATCGGACAAAAACAGAAAATGTCCCACACAATACAGAGCCACTGCCTGACAGCCCGGCGTTACCGTCCACACACAGCCAACGATAACAGCGCAGTAAAAACGGCCTGATTACGGTTTAATGATGGAGGGCTGCAATTTACAGCCTAATAACGTGGACGGGTTCTAATGGCTGCGGTGAGCAAGGACACGGGGGGCAAATACGATTTGGACGGTGTAACGACTACAAGATGCTCTCTGATGGTTGAGGTTAGAAGGTCTGTGAGCGGCAGAGCCCATCTGCTGAAACACACTCATCTGGTGCTGCAGGACGACTGTCAGGACTTTCGCTTTCATTCTCACCGTGGGATTCATCTGCTTTAAAGTTATTGCTGACGACTGAAGGGCCCACGGTGGCACAACTGCTGTTTTGCTTATTTCTGCATTGTTGTTTTCCACTTCTCTGTCTCTCATTTCCTTTCCTTTCTTTCTTCCGTAACCTTCGCTGTCATCCACCCCCAGACTCTATACGCTGTTGAGAAGCAGTCTCCTGGTTGATGGCTCTTCGCTTATTTAGACCCCGAGGCAGCCAATGGAGCCAATTGTTTTTTTTAGACTGGTATTTTCAAGACTCACCTCTCTTCTTTTGAAGGCAGCCAGGTATTCAAGAGCCCCTGTCATCCCATCCAGCTAGTTTTTATGTGGTAATTGTGTGCATGTGTGTGTGAGATTGCTAATATGCACCAGGCAGACAGTGGCTTGTCTCTAGTCCAGCAGCTACAATCTCTCAATTTAGGTGAGGCACAAAAAAAGGCTTGGAGGTGATTGAAGAGGATTCTCTTTCCAGCAAGCATTTGCCGGATTCAAGGTCGCTGGGGCTCAACACAGAGCACAGTCGTCTATTGTATCACAGAATTCACATACACTCATAGACAGTGAAAGACGCAAATACGGAAAATACGGAAACGTATGTCTTTTTCTCTCTTCAGTGTTGGCATCTGTTTAGTTATATTTTGCTTTATCCTGTGCTCTTTTTACAAAAGGGGAAATATTTCTCAGATAAGAATTTAAATTCAGTGTGTGACCAGCCATATATCAAATGTTATTATAATTAACATGGGTAGAAATGTATGTAAGATGACAAAGGCTGCTCTATAACTGAAAACACACAGAACCCGTATCACAGCTTGATGTGGAGTTGGTTTTGGGTAGACTGGAGGGAATGATATTCTGTACGTTGCTGTTTCTTCTGATCTCTATATGTTTGCACGTCTTGCTTTGAACATTCGGTGAGATACCATCGTTGTAAGGAGATTGCAACTTGAAAGGCGCGTTTAAAGGGGTTAAGACCGGTGTGAGAGCCTGTGGATCACTGTACGGCGAGTATTCGCTGCCCTCAGTTCAAACAGACATTGACACAGTGAGAGCTAAACTGTAAGAACGAACCAGAATCAAAGGATTCCTCAATTTGGAGCAGATGTTTCGTAGCAACTAACCTGACGGAGGATTAGAAGAAATGTAAAGACAACATACCACGGCTGCTACTGCTAATTCACATTCAATGAAGTCTCTTCTGGGTACTGTATGTAACCAAAAGCATATGGGCTTGGCTTTACTAGAGACAATGGAAGTTGGGACTAATCTGGACCCACTGCAACACCTCCTGTGGTCCGGCGGGACTCCCCGTCTGCTCGGGCTTGTCCATCAGAGGCCTTGAGACAGCACTGTGCCACAGATGCCAGAGATGGTGTTAGTTAGGCTGCAAGGAGGGAAACTATACAAGGGAGGCTGACAGCTCGCACATTAATTAACAAGTTCGTTGACTCCATCTGCAGACGGACTAAATGCTGAGGCCATGAAAGCGACTATAAATGATGAAAGACGGCCGGTTACTGTGCACCTCGTGGTCGATGCCACCCATAATGGATAAGCTGTTTTCCAAATGGCCAGAGCCACAGCTTGTGTAGCCGCCGTCGCTACACAGCTAGTGGGCCGGAACGACTGAAGTAATTTAATCCATCATACGCTGTAACTCCACAGCAAACGCAGCCACGTAAAATAACAGATTGGAAAAAAATATCTAATAGCCTTAGAACATTTTAACAGCAAGGTCAACAGATATACAGCCCATAGGAGGGAAAACAACAAGTCTGTTTTGTCCAGAGTTCAACAAAGTAGCAGAAAACCCAGGTGTCAGACACAGCATCAAAGTGGAAACAGGTTAGACCTTCATTCAAGGTAATGTGAGTGATAGAAGTGGTCTACAAGAGACAGACACAGGCAAAGTACCAACGCAGGCAGGGACGCACGAGCAGGAACAGATTGGAGACCAGCTATGGAACGTTGACCTGGCAGAGGTGCAGTACGTTAGCAGTCGGGTGAAGGAGGCTGCGTGGAAGCGATAAAGCAGGTGGTTTCATAGCCGTCCCCTCTGATGTCCAGTGACTGATTAGACGAGACGGCTAAACTCATAAAAGACAAAGACTCTTGTGTTTTTCGAGACTGTGGTAAATCTGTAAAAAATCATTCGGTTTGATATATTTTTTATTAAATTGAGACGACATCTGTTCTCCTGGTGTCACTTTCAGTTATGCATAACAAATAAAAATTCATAATATGATCAAAAAGTAGGTTCAGCCTGTGACGAACTGCAGGAAAGAGTAAAAAATATTGTTTCTGGCACTGACAGATATATAATATATAAAGATTATCTATAATTCATAATGTAAATTTCAGTACCAGCAGCAGCAAAACTAAAACACAGGACTTCATCTACTATATGTTAAAGCCGATCATGTACGAACCTACTCACGCTGTGCAGGGTGGTTCAAGGAATCTGCAGCTTGTCTTGTCAGGTTTTCTCATCTGTTTCTTAGGTTCTCGTATGAAACAACCACATCATGACTGTAATGGAAAACATCAAGTATGTGTAGCCATTTAGATAGATGGTACGTAAAGGCGTTGTGCCTTCCTGTCCCTCACCCAAGGCGCTGAGCTACCTCGAGTTTGGGCCTTGAAGGGAACACTAAATATTAATTGGGAGCTGTTATAAATTCTTTCTGTGGTTTAGCTCGTGACATTCTGTCAAGCAGTGCAGCCACAAGGACAGAGAAGCGACAGCAGGAAGAGGATGGGGAGCCGTCATACATATGCTCGGCTCGGTTCCTCTCCTGGACGCATCATCAATCAGTTTTCATGATGCAGACTGGGGCTGACACAAGACTGACCTCGACTGTGCCGCTGCCACAGTGGAATAATCCTAAATGATGATTGCTTTTACATTTCCCTCCACTTCCTCTGTGTCTCCTGCTGAGCCTCTTCGACTCTCCCTTGTTTATTTTCTGTCTCTGACTCTGTCTTTGTTTGCCGCTTTCTTCGCTTTCATCGAGGTTCCCTCAGCAGAGACGAACGGACTGCGAGCCGCCCCGTCTGCCTCTCTCATACTCCGCGCCTCCTGTGAAAGCTCAGCGCAGCCGACTTCACAAGCAGAGGCTCAGTGTTCGACTCGCTTCCTGTGTCCTCGTCCCTCTGCAGCTCATGTGTGGACAAGACCCCGCTTAGGTTGCGTGCTAGTGATCTCTTTCTGAAGAGCTTCGCAGAACTCTTCTTCTGAGCCAAAGTACAAATTCCTCTAAGGTTCATTTGTCATCTTTAGTGTCTGTGAAACAAAACTCTGGATCACATTATTGCGTAAATGTTATATTGGAAAAGTCAACGACATTTCATCCAAATGCTTTATACTTCCCTCTTGTTAGATTTTTGCAGACTGCTGTTTACTCTTGCGTATCATTTGCTGCTGTTGATAACTCTGTGGCTAATCCTGTCTTTGATTCACTGTGTTTTTTCACCTCACGCTAACCCGATTCAGCTGTTGCCGAACTCAAACGAACTCCATCCATTATGTTCTGTATGTTGTTGTACTGCGCTAACCACCTACTGCACCACGTGAAGAGAAGGCTGTCAGCAAAATAAAACAAGAGCAACACGTTACTTTATGAAACATCCTGTCAACAGGGGCATCACCATCTTTCTCTGGTTGTGTTTCCTCTCTCTCCTTCAGACATTGATGCTCCAACCAACCTTGTCACCACTAAGGTAACAGAGGACACTGCAACTGTTTCATGGGATAAGGTCAAGGCACAAATAGACGGCTACATGTTGAGCTACAGCTCTGCTGAGGGCTCCAGTTCAGAGATTCCTGTAGGACGCGATAGCGCCTCATACAAACTGATCGGCTTGAGGCCTGGAGTTGTCTACACTGTCTACATCTGGGCTTTCAGAGGAGACACAGTCAGCAGGAAGAGCTCAACAGAAGCAGAAACAGGTAAACTTTGATCTTTGAGTTTGTACAGTGCAGTTTGCCGTCACAGCCGACAGTATGTACAAGTAAAAGGAGGACAGTAAGTTCAACAGGTCATCTAAACTTTACCGAGGTAGGATTCAATTTAAAAACGACTTACTCATCTTTTAAATGTCAGCAAAATGACCCGTGATGCTCAGATGCCTCAATAATCCCAGGCAGCGTATTTCTCATCTTTTATCTTTACAGCCTGTGAACAAAAGGACGAGTGTTAAGTGTCTCTTTCTCTTAAGAGACACTTTCACCTCAAATATCCCCTTTGTACAATACGTCAATCATTTCCTTTTGATCTTTTGTGTTTTCTGACCAATTTTCTTGTCTTTTTATAATGGAAGAAAATTCTGAACCATCAATGATGACGTTTTACATTCCAACCTTTCTGTCAAAAAGCCTTCTTTCACATAGTGTAATTAGGTTGGACGCCTCATTTAAAGGCGGTTTAGTTCAGCCTGAGGCTGAATGTCCAGGAGGTTTGGTGGGTGCCAGTGTTGCTCCGTCAGCTAGTTTGTCTTTCCGGTCTTCTCTTGTTGTTTCTTTATTTGCTTTTGTGACGGTTAGCAGCTGTTGCTGTCTGCCTTCATTTATGTTGGTCAGGAGAAGAAAACTGACTTTTGCTGTTTAACAGCTTTAAAATGTTACATGAACACAGTAACTGAAACATTTAGGGACATTTGAACTGGTTCATCTATCCAATGCCAACATCAACAGCATGAAGAATGCATCATAATGTCTTTTATCTGTAATAAGTGTTATATTTTTGCTTAATATACCTGATGTTTTCCATTTGCTTTTCTATTTTTATACCCAGTGTTTGTCCAGATTCCGATTTCAGACTTTTCCTGATGCCTTTTGATGAGGCCAGCAGACATGTTAGCTACAGTAACTGCACTCATACATCAAACAGCAGGAGACAAATATCTGAAGTGGCTTGAAAGTCGCTTTACTATGATGATGTGATGTAACTGCACTGTTGCATTGCTGTCCTTAAGCTTTGACACGGAGCAAACTCGTCTTCCGTTATTAAAATAGTGCGTATTGTAAAGAGAGAGAAGCCGAGGTGTCAGATTGTGTGACTGTCTGTCTAGTCATTATTGAAATGTAAGATTCCGATGGAAATCTGTCACATCTGCAGCAGCTGACAGGAAACGTACATCTCTGTAAAATTAGATAGATGCAAAGAAGTAACACTGTTATTAATTTGTTTTGCGCTTTGCATGATTCATAGTTCTGCTGTTTTCACATGATGTCAAATTTGGATTCTAAATCTCAACATATTTGGATAGTTTTGACCCAATTCCAATATATACGAGCAAGGTCTGTGAACAATAACTACTTTGAATTTACTCGCCACAATAAAAGCTCAACCCTCTCTACCAAGTTTGACATCATCCTTCTAACTTCTAACAACGTCACCGTAGGTTAAAATAGACACACACTGCTGGCTGTGTTTAGTCATGTTATGTGTGCTCTAGGTGTAGTGTTGTGCTTTAGTAGCTGAACTAACCATAACTCCCCATGCAGAGCTGGACGCCCCTACTAACGTCTCGGCCCAAGATGAAACAGAGTCCAGCTTCAGGGTGACCTGGGATAAAACCCTTGCAGACATTGATGGATACGTCCTTACCTACAGCTCCTCTGAGGGCTCAAGTGAGGAAATCCCACTCGGGTCTGACGTTACGTCTTATGTGCTGACGGGCTTGAGGCCTGGGGTCCTCTACACTGTCTACGTCTGGGCCACCAAGGGGGACAAACCCAGCAGGAAGAGCTCAACACAAGCTGAGACAGGTGTCAGATTTAAATCCAAAGCATTTAATTACGTGATGGGCTATGGTCAGATCTGAAGGACGGATCTTTTCCAGCACCCAACGCAATTTAGGCCTTTTTATATATGTACAGTTACAAGTAGCACCAGTAGTTTATTGATTTCCTCCACTAACATCTTCCTCTAGACCTGGATGCCCCTGCTAACCTCTTAGCCCGAGATGAAACGGAGTCCAGTTTCACTGTGTCTTGGGATCCAGCGCAGGCAGAAATTGACGGCTACATCTTAACCTACAGCTCCTCAGAGGGCTTAAGTGGCGACATCCAAGTGGGGCCCGACAGGACCTCTTACAGCCTGACTGGCTTGAGGCCGGGGATCCTCTACACCGTCTACATCTGGGCAATCAAAGGGACCAAAGTCAGCAGGAAGAGCTCAACACAAGCCGAGACAGGTGTCCATTAGTTTACCTGACAAGTCCGACTGTGTTTAATGCTAGTTGATAGTGTTTAAACTGGAAATGAAGATGCCTGTAGACCCCAGACGATGATGAGATGGGTCCTTTTTCACTGTATGTGTGTGCTGGTCTCCTCCAGCAAGCATATCCCAAACACATCTGAATCTTCCCCTTGTGACCCATTCAAAATTAGGGAAGACAGCTTTTCTCAGTATAGAGAAAAATACAAGGCTTGTGCTGGTTCCTAATGGGGGGCAGCCTGATATTCTCACCACGACTCTAAGCAGCTGCTTCTAGTCTACAGTAGCATCCATCCATCCATTATGTGAACCATTTCCCTGTTATGTGTAGAGATACTGCAACCACATACAGGTCATGCAGCGAATATGTGTTTTATGTTGCAGTGGGTGTATATGATTTAATAATTCTCTTTATTTATTCACCGTTGTGTCACTAATAATGCCTGACATATTAATTTGCATTAGTGTGTCTAGACGTTTGCATGAGTTTAATTACCTCCATCCACTAACATCTTCCTCTAGAACTGGATGCTCCTGCTAACCTCTTAGCCCGAGATGTAACAGAGACCAGCTTCAGCGTTACGTGGGACCCAGTCCAGGCACAAGTCGACGGCTACATCATAACCTACAGCTCTTCAGAGGGCTCTAGTGAGGAAATCCCAGTCGGGCCTGAAAGCAGCTCTTACAGTGCAGCTGGCCTGAGGCCTGGGGTCCTCTACACTGTCTACTTGTGGGCCATCAAGGGGAACAAAGTCAGCAGGAAGATCTCGACCAATGCTGAAACAGGTTAATTCAAAACATATAGGAAACATTCACTTGGTAAAGATGTGAAGATCTCAGAAAAAAATCATAATTAAGTTTTCATCCAAGTCAGCTTGACACGATCGAATTACTTGTCTTCATAACTGTCAAATCTACACACAAGCTTTAGTACAATTATAAATACACTTTAATTCACGAGGTGAAAGATACAAAAAGCGACTTTGATACTATTCAGATTTTACTTTCATTAGCAAGGCTGAAAATCGATAGGACCGGCTGGATTACAAAGAAATGCTTCATCCTAGCATGAAGCTCCCTTTCATCTAACAAGTTCAAGGCGTATTTGCATAAACAAACTGAAACAGGTCACTGATGTGTTCTTCTTACACAGAGAAGCCCTAGGCTGAGTCCGATTTCCAGTCCGTCAGGGTCTGCTACACGAGGCCCGGATCTCGGAAAGTTTTCCTTCTCCTCAAGCAGGAACAGGTCACTGTGTTAACCTTATGCAAATGCAGTAAAGCTGTACTGTTGTGTGCTGTATTTAGTGCACTCATCAAAACAGTTATTCACCTATCGCATCTGTGAACCACAATTAGAACAGAAAGGATTTTCCCTTGAAACATTATCATTTGTGTACTTTACACTTCTGAATTACCAGGAAGGTATTTTGTCAAGGAATACGTGTCAGGTGTGTCTCATAATCAAGCGAGGGGGCAAAAATAGCAGCAGGAGCACACGGCAGAACAAGGCTCTGTTTGTGTCGACCAGGTGATCTGTGAAATCATCTGGCAGCTGGATCTTTTTTGATTAGGCAGTAAACGGCCGGGCTTCGGATTGTAAACTTGTCTCGTGATAAATCATTAGAAGCTGGTCGGCCGCTACCGAGGTTCAAAGAGCGGAGCTGCTGTGTCAAAAGGAGTCATCTGGGCCGCATTACACACTTCTGTTATTACATGTGTGACTTTATTGGACGTTGTAGAGAACATCATTAACGTGTCAGTTAGACAGGTTCAAAACAACATAACACAACACAGACCTTTTGAGCAGCATTGCTTTCCTCTAGCAGCACCACCAGTTCTAATAAATGTCGGACGCTCAACAATGAAATGACCAGAAACCTGTTAAATGTCTGCTGAGGGTTGAATTAGTTACTCAGCTATTACACAAACTGCTCCAAGAGCCTGTGAAGTCATTTTAGCTTTGAAAATACAGTGTGTTAATGTCACCACCAGACATTGACGCTCCTAAGGACCTGAAGGCTGCGGACGTGACGCTGGAGTCTGCCGTTCTGACCTGGACTCCTCCTCTGGCGGATATCGAGGGCTACATCCTGACTTACAGAGACGAAGCCGGCAGCATGGAGGTAATGAGCCGCACACGTTTCCCCACGTGAACTGGCAAACGCCATCACGGACTCTGTTTGGATTATTAAATGCAGACATTCACAAGAAAAGTTCACAGGTTGGTGTTGCTATCAGTCTGAGACCAGATTAAAACGGTTCCAGCAGCAACATGCTGAAGATAAACATCCCAGACTGTATTAGAGAGATCAGCAACATGAGTCAGTGTTGGGTTTACTGCACTAATTCTAAACCTAATGTTAAATTATTTACATAGGGGCTGTTACATTAAACACACCAGGACCTGTTGGACGATGCTAAACACCTGTTCTCTGCATTGGCTGAAAGCGAAGCCTCTGTACGGAGATAGGACAGATAGGAAACACTGTAAATCAAGGTTTTTATGGTCTGTCGGTGCAGCTTCTTCACTGTTTGGAGCAGGGCGAGGCTCCACGTAAGCTCTGTTGAACACTGACCTCTTGTGGCCAGAAATGCAACTAACGTGTCCGATGGCCACACCACCACCTCGGTCACGTCATGCCTTCTACATTTTGCGACACCGTTATTTGAATTTAATCTGTGCTGTGGCCAGACTGTTGAAAAGCAGATTGGAGCCAGCGAGAGGACCTTTGCCATATCTGGACTGGAGATGGGAACGAGGTACATTGTGACCATCATCGCCTACAGGGGCAACAAGAGGAGCAAGATGGTGGAGGCCGTGTTTAAAACAGGTCTGTGTTTACGCGCCTCCTCGCCCATTCGATTCCTCTCTAAGACCATGGATGATGCTCTTGTCTTTCTTTTTTTATTACGTGGCACGTACTGTGTCTCATATTGTCTCACTGTGACATGATGTTACTGTTCTCTTGTGCTGGTGCTAGCTGGCCTCCTGTACCCCTTCCCCATGGACTGCATTCAGATATTGAAGAACGGAAACAAGAAGAGTGGCATTTACACGGTCTACATCAACAGCAATCGCTCCAGACCAATTGAGGTTTACTGCGACATGGACACTGATGGAGGCGGCTGGCTGGTATGAATGTTGCCATTAATGTTACATACTGTCGTTTCTTTTACAGTAATGTTTAACATTTGGAAAGCATTGATGTCATAATTGATTTGAAGGAAGATTCCAATAATTTTACGCATTAGTTGCATTATAGGTAATGTTTATGTAATGTTAAGTAAAACCATCACTGCCTCTTCAATTTTGACCTTTGTTTTTCTTTGTTTTCTTTGCACTTGGCTGCCATCAAACCTGGTCCAACCCCAACCTAAATGCTAAATGCTCTGCTCTCACGTCTCTTAGATGCTCCAGCGTCGTACCAGTGGCAAGCTGGACTTCATGAAACGCTGGAGACAGTACATCGAAGGCTTCGGCGACATGACAGATGAATTCTGGATCGGTGAGCGCTCAGAACTTTCCAAGGTTTTCTACAGACAGGTGGAACTCACGCGTATGGACAGTAACCGAGTATCTGTTCTCTCTGTCCGTCTGCTCCCTCAGGTCTGAACAAGATATATGAACTCACCAATACTCCTACTCAGTATGAGCTGAGGTTTGACTTGGGCCTGGGCTCAGAGCGAGTTTACGCTGTGTACGACGACTTTAAGATCGCTCCAGTCAAGCAGAAGTTCAAGCTCACCATAGGCAAATACAGGGGGACAGCAGGTAGGCGTCGTCCAAACTAGATAAAACAACACGAGCAACTTGCAAGGCTTGTGTTTCTCCCTTCACTTCACTCAAAGAGAATGAGTAACAGTACAGAAAAGCAGCGAAGGCAAGGGCATCAGACAGGGATGGAAATACAAGCGTCTACTTTCACGCCTATCATTCTGCAAACGCACACCATCGGCAGGTGGGATATTTGTTTCAGAAAACATATTTTCAGTCAGGTACAGGCAGCGGCTGTATGGAGGCGGTATGAGAATAAGCTTCTAGTGCGCTTTGAAGCCATAACAGATACAGACGCGCAGCAAGTGGGATGTTGTTTCTACACGTGCCACAGCGGGATGGAGCAACATGTTCCGCCGTACTGTACTTGTCTGTTTTCAGGATTTTATTACATTTCTTCCACCAGGGAGGAGATGGAAGCGGAAGGAATTCAAAGGCAGCTAAATCTGAAACATGCTGTAGAAAAGCAGCTGCGAGAAGTTTGTTCTGTAGGCATTTGTCACTGCTGCAGCTAGAAGCACAAGACGATGATTAAAATGGGATTATAACAACTTATTCATGCTGATGATGCCAGGTGATGCCATGACCTACCACCAGGGCCGACCCTGGACCACCATCGACTCAGATAACGACATCGCCCTGGGGAACTGTGCCCTGACCCACCGTGGCGCCTGGTGGTACAAGAACTGTCACCTGGCCAACCTCAATGGGAAGTGGGGGGACAACCGACACAGCCTGGTGAGTGCACCTACATGTGTTGAGTGTGTTCATTCACTAATCACCGGGCTTTGATCTCCAGTTCCTTCTGACCGCATGCTGAAGGGTCCTTGAGCAACTCATTGATCCCCAAAGTGCTGCAACAGACGCTCACACTCAGCAGCAAGTTTAAACCAAGCCAAAATACAAACAGACACATTCGTTAAGATGCCTTTAACTAGCAACTTATGTATTGTTTAAATAAATACAAAACATCGTGCATTAGCACATTGAATTATAAATGTAAGTGCGATAACTATAATATTGATTATAACATTGTTAGGAAGTCTCTGAACGCAGCAGTATCATGTAGTGTGTCTTTACGCCAACAGGTGGCAATGACAGTTTTACTTTAAGAAACGTTAAGTCAAAGTTACCAGCGTGTAGATGATGCTGTCTAGCATCACAAGCACAATTACAGCAGCAATCTGTTTTTAATAACAATGCGAAAAACATTTTATTCCCTGCGCTTGAAAGAAAATGACATTTTCATTGAGTGTTGTTCATCACTTATTGCAGGTGTCGGCTCTCAGGGTTAGTTATAAAGCTTATAAAGAGTTTGCTGATTTTATTTCTACTCCTTTTTTCGTCTGCAGCTCTGCTAACTAATAAATAGTAATACAGTTCATGCGGTTCATGTAGTTCTGCAGTCCGTACTCGTAGCGAGCTGCTGCTAATATTAGGATTTACATCTGATGACACACAACAAACAAACAAACCGGTGCGATGAAAATGCTTCATTGTTATTCTGGATCCTTTTATAAACCAGATCACTCAGTCAGCAATCAAAGACAACTTTACCCCAGCCCACTTCTCGCTGTTTCGGATTGTTGAGGTGCAGCAGAAATGGCCCGAATCCATCAGCAGTGATAAGAAAACACATTTCTCACAGCAGCTACACACCCTAAATGTTTTTTACCAGGCTGATAGGGTAGCAACAACAGTTATTATGTCTAAGGGAGACTGATATGGAAGGAAATACTGTGGGATTTCTTGTTGAGATTTCATCCATAATATTGCAGCTGCAGATGTCTCCTGCAATGTTTGTCGGCAAAATGCAATAACAGTCGAAGCAAGTTTGAGACCACATCAAATGAATCCAGCGGCTGGTGTTTATTAGTGTTTGCCGTTCTGCCTCTCTGTCACGTCTCCCTATCTCTTTTCAATGTCTTCGTCTCTCAACCTGCGTCCCTGCTGCCAGGGCGTCAACTGGGAACCATGGAAGGGCCACTTGGCGTCGCTTGACTTCACCGAAATGAAGATCCGACCTGTCGGGGCCTTGTCCAGCAGGAAGAGGAGGTCGTTGATGGCCAGGGAGAAGAACAGAAGCCTCTAAAACTAGTAGAGAAGCACGTCCTTGTACCTGCTCCTTTCAGTGTAGTTTGGGGAGTTCATCATAGGTCTGTCTGACAGCAGTCTACAAACGCTCACGCCGTACTCAGCAGTAACTTATTATGGGTTTATCAGAAATGCCGCGGTTTGGTGTGATCCAGGTAGAACGGCCAATACGTTTGTTTGGAGGTGAAGTTGAACATTAACCTGTTGTAATTTTACATTTTGACTCTTTCACTAATTCTGGTAGAAAACCGCTGTAAAGCAGTAACAACAGATTTCAGTAAAATTGGAAATCAATAAACCCAATTTTTATCCAGTCATCATGCATTTAAACTTTTGTCTAACCTCCGGGCACAAGCCCAAGTTATTTCTACTCTATTTTTTAAATGTGAGCAGCAGCTTTATTGTCCCAGTAAGAGAATTTTTTTAAAACAAGACCATTAATTAGTTCATCGATCATGACGCTGGCTGTGTCCCGTTAAGCTGCCACTGGGCCTCACGTCACATTATTCTGTGTCTGTACCGATGGATGGCTGAGTGAAGTGGCCATATTGCTCCTGCTTTACATTCACATGACAAGGGCAGCGCATATCAATCAGCGTGATGGGCCCATATCGAATGTCAAGAACAATAAAGCTCCGTTCTCACAAAGCTAACGACCACAGTCTTGTTTTTAATGTGGAAGTCTGACTACGGTTATTAATGCTGCTTTGACTTTGACTTTATTACTTAATTACACTGTTACATACAAAACTCTGCTGGTTTCAAGGACGGAGCACATCAGTCAACGTTTCGGCCAATCTGCCAGAAACGATATGCGGTCTCATCATTTCTGCTCTTCGTAGTTTACATTCATAAAACTGCTTTCAAGCTCGACCCCCATAAAGTTTTATTCCAGTTGATCCTCAAGGTCAGAAATAAGGACGCTCACTGAGAATACAGCAGTTTTATACAGTGACATATTTGGTGCTAATTATATGCTAGTCATTAAAGCTGATCATTTATGTTTCCATCTAGACAGAGCATAACTGGGCTTTAAGCGAAATGCCAACATGCACAGGGATTAGTGTGTATTATGAGAACTTCCACACGTACAATGACAGCGTTAGTTCATTCTGTCTGCAGTGGCTGTGAAGGCATCTCTTCAGGTCCAAAAGCTGTTTGAGCGTAGACGTCTGGAGTCTCCATCCTCATCCTTACTCAAAGAAAATGGACTGTGAGCTTTTTGTCCTCACCTTCATTTGGATTCTCAGCTGAAACTTGAATGACTCTGTTCTAAAAACATTTTCTAATAGCAATAAGACTTGAACGATATCAATGAATATCTGAGCACTGCATCTCTTTTCACTTGATTTCCTATATTTGAAACTTCAGTCATAGTCAGTCAGTGAAAGTTTCATCACTCTGAGTTGAGTAACTGCACTTGAAGGAACTGATGACTGTTCCCCGTCTGGTCTCTTAACAATTTCCCAACACTGTATCTTATAATCTTCAGACGGTCCCAGTTCTCTGGGTGTCTGGACAGGAGGCGTTTTCACGCAGCTGGTACAAGCGAACGGAAAGAAAGAAACCGAAGTGAAGCGAAAGATGTCATCCACTTCATTGTCATTCCCTATGCAGAGGCCAAATGAAAAGCCGCTATTCATTCAACCTAAATAAACGTTTGAGGCTCCTGCTGCCTCCTGCGGTTTGATAGCAAATATTTCTGGCGTTGCATTTCACGTCAACTTTGAGCTAAAATGTCTCACAAAAGCCCATTGATGCAAAAGGCCTTTTCAGCCACAGCGACTGCAAATTACTTTAAGGAGATTGGTTCCTGCTGTTGCTCTGTGAGGCAAGTGGATGGATAAACAGAGGGGAGAGAGCAGTTTGCCCTTTCCCTCATTATTCCCCTCTCACTCTCTCTCTGTATACACACTACTGTACAGGCTGGCTCACGCACGTTTGTTGGTGGCTGTCAGGTCGACACTTAGCCCACGCTTTCAACGTGATGTGCTTTTTCCATGGCTGCACTTGGTAATGTGGTAACACAGCGGCGCTTGTTCGAAGGGGTGGAGTGTGAGCAGGTCATGGAAAGAAAAGAGGAAGAAAAAACAGAGAAGTCACATAAGGAAAAAAGAAAAAGAACCTCTGACTCACCCTCAGGTTAGGCCGTAAACGCCTGCGTTAAGGGGTAAAACATGCACAAAGCCTCATTCAGAAGCATCGTTCTGTCCTTCTGCAGGGATCAGGCTGTCCCGTCATGACGCTGACTGCTGTGTAGGAGCGTGGCTAGAGCACATCAGTGATTAAAGTACCATTTGTCAGTGGGTAGGATCCACCTCCTCGTGCATTTCAAGACGCCCAGTTTTGTTTTTGTCATATCAAACTGAAAACATGACAGGATCACACTCGACGACACATCCTCAGGCTTTAATGCGAGAAATAAACAAATCTGTTGTTTACATGCTGAGATTTAACTTATGCTAATACTCAACAACACTGAACATCTCACACGGGCTGAGACTCAGGATCCAGGGGACAGAACAAATTTCCCAAAGTAAAAGCCCGCGTATGAACGTCGTAAAAGATGAATTGCCCCTCAAGACAAACTGATTACTTGTGTCAAAGATTGCTCCTCTATGGCCATCGAAACGGTGATGAAAATGTTCATGAGCATCACTGGAGGCAGATGTTCTTATTAACTGGATTGCCTGCGCAGCCTTCAGACGTGTTCGGTGACTTATTCTCCTAATTCACCACAGTAGAAAGCGTAATATCAAATTTGGATGTTCGGCACCAGACGCGGCAGATGTCACGCTGTATGTGGATGCGCCACAAACACACGCAGCTCTTTGCTCTTGTTCTTTGTCACATTTTACAGTTCCTGGGCTCGCACTGTGTTAACAGCCTGTGATAAACGACTGGGGGCTTTTGTCCCACTGTGGGTGCGCGTTGTCTGAGTCCCGGCAGCCACGTGGAATGAAGAGGCCTGTGTAATATACAGTATGACACGTTCACACATAGACATAATGACTTCATGTCAAAACTCCAAGCCGTTGTTAACTTCAATTTATAATATGGAAACAAGAGCGACACCCACAAAGATAGAGAAATATTGTGTTTCTCTACCTGCCATGTTCCACGCTGTGCTCTCCTTTATCAGTGTATCTCTATATGTCAGGATAAATTATGCATGCAGAGCTACCAACAAAACCCAGCCAAGCACATCATTAAAGAGAAAGAGCAATTCAGCCATTAAACAGTGCAACAACAAAAACATGTCCTAAATACACAACATCATGCATAATGGGATCATAAAAAGTGCAGCTATCATATGGAAGAACTGAGCAGTGCTGCAGGTTTCCTGTTCAAACAGATGACAATCCTCCCACCTCCGCTGTGATCACAGCATCCTGACAAAGGCAAAAACAAAACATATAGAGCTTTCGACTCATGCAGATGATTTACACAGGCCATGAAAAAAAAAAATCTATGCTCTGTTCAAAGTGAGGGCATGAAAACCCAGAGAGGCTCAGTATCACAAAAACAGGTGCTGAACAGAGATGGAGTGAACGGCGTGAACACACTTAGTGAAAACAAAGGGATTACATTACAGCAAGCAGCAAGTGTGTTTGTAGCACCCACACTATTGTGCAACAATGGATTTGAAAACTGATGATGAGGACCAGTAACGGAGGGTCAGCTGGGGACTGAATGCAGCCGGGAGGCAACTGAGATGGAATGAACTGCAAAATTATTAGCATTCATGCCAGAATAATTGAAGCAGTTTAATAGAAACAGAAAACTATAATTTCCCCATATGCCCACATTTGTTCTTGTAATTAAACTGATGAAATAAAGACAAAGTACTGAGAGTAAAAGGGATTCTACTCTACATGAGCACTTTTAAGCATCCCCTCACAATCAGTGATTAGTTTAGGTTTTAGATCTTTCAGCAGGAGACCTGCTGCTGCAGCTCTCTGCCTCTCAGCTTCAGTCACTTTAATCCAATAAATCTCTACTCGTACTTTTTGTAGTTAAGTTGTCGAAAAGTTTGACATTTTGGGAAACCACAGTTTCACTGTTTTTGTTGGGTTAGATTAGAAGATTACTATCACATAATAAAGAGTGTGTAACAGTAACAACACCCATAATAACACAGAAAATGTGTTACATCCTGTGTGTATAAAAAAAACACAAGTACAAGCCCCGATTTGCTGTTTAATAAGGCGAAGAAATACTGGGACACAAACCCTCAAAAGAAAACGTTATGTCTGATAGCAGTAAATGTACAAACCACTACATGCCAGTGATGTTATTTCTTGGCAAAGCCTTGCGTCTTGGCAGCAGCACTGATTAGTCATGATGCATCGCTACCGGGGCGTTTTTATTTTGAAGGGCAAGCGTTCGAATTAAGCCAAACGTGTACAGTTTGTCTCTCAGCGAACATGAAGCAGGAGAGACAAACCTCAATTTCCACATGGGAATGTATCTGTCTGAGCGGTAATGAAATGAGTGGGGCCTGTTTTCCCAGCAGCATTTGAGCAAGAAGATCAACTTAGTGCCAGTGTAAGCTAATGCATAAAGATGATGGTGCTGCTGAGACGCTCCGGCTTAATTGGGCTTTGAGATGCCATACACTTAAAAAATATAACGAGCCTTTAGGCACAATCTGCTCACAGTCGAGCTCATTTGATTATTTCAGGGTTCCTCTCCCCCTTGAATATTTTAAGAACATGTTATGTTAAATAAGTTCAAAATTTGCTTTGAAATATCTTTTTTTACCCAATAACTTTGAGGTATATTCACAGGAAGTGCTTGACTTACAAATTAAATAAGATATCAAGTTTGTAATTATAATGCTCTATTTACCAACATTTGTGGGGTAAACAAACCTGGAGACATATTTATCAAGTGTAGAAATTACACTACTGTACAACAATGAACTCATCATGTGATTAATTATATTGTACTGTGAGTTTTCTCAGGCTTATGTAAAATAAAATGTATTTGACAACAATATCGTGTGTTGGACTGAATCCTGCAGGGATGAAAAGACTGATGAAAGGAAATGTGTCAAACAGTGACTGCTCCGCTATTATGATTCTCGCCCTGTTAGAGCCTAAAAACCCTCAAAAAGGGAGAAGGTGTCTCTCCTGTGTCACAGTAAACAAGTAAAGCCAAAGCAGTGGGTTCGGTGCTTTTTCACCAGGCAGACCTGAAATTGTCTTTCTCCCAAACACAGATGAAACGAATTTCACACAGGAGCTCTAAGAACAAAATGCTCTCACAAACACTGTTCACCTCTCTCTGTAACCCACCCACACACACCCCTAAACACACACACACACACACACACTCACACACTGCATATTTCATTGTTTATGTACCACACACTAAAAAGCTCATAGAAAAAGCTGTAAACAAAATCATAAGATTCCCACAGACGATGTCATCTGAATAATAAATGACGAATCGGTGAACTTCCTGTTGGTTGGATCACTGTCCTCAACGTCGCTCCTTCCCAAAATGCTTTGACTTCTTCACTTTTGACAGACTCCATCAGTTCCACTGCACCAACTGGCCCAGGATCAGCAATCCCAAATTACAAAGCTGTGTCTACACCATCGCCAGGGCAACCGTGTCAGGCGTCGCCGGCTCCGTCTTGACCGAGATCCACAAGTCCTCGGCGTTCGTCGAACTCTTTTTCTTTTTCGTTTCCGACCTTGCCGTTGCCATGGCATCACAGCAGCAGCAACAGCAGCTGTTGTCATGGCGACAGCAGCAGCAGTGGCAGCACACCACCAGACTGGTGAGGAGAACCAGCAGGGGGAGAGTTAGGAGCACCACCAGACACACTGTGTTGTAGACCCCCTGGTTGTGTTTGTCTGTAGCAAAGCTCCAGAGCTGGTTGAAGAAATCCTGAATGCTCCCACTTCTCCCATCCATGTCTTTAAGTTACAAAGCTGTGAGTCCTTATAATTGACTCTGTGAGGCTGTTGTGAACTTTTAATAAATCCTTTCAAATGTTATGAGACAGTAAACTTGCACATTTGGCTGCAGGAGACACCCAAATAATTGTAAATATAAATTCCTTTGATGTAAAGTGTTTTAAAAAGTCTTACTGTCAGTAGTCAAACAGTCAGGTCAGATGTTTCTGGTGACCTTAATATGCTTGTATTCTCCTTATGACGACTTGGGCTTAGGTCTTTCTTTGAGACACAGCTTGTGTATGTGTTGTTTATATTACATGGAAACACTGGAAGCTGACTTCACGGAGGTCTCCTGCTTTAAAGTTTCCCTTTAAGGAAGTCCACAGCATTTTCTTAAACAAATCCAAGAAACCAAAAGATCGTTTGTTTATAAGAGGGGTTTCTTTGAAATCACCCAGTTGTGATGATTATGATCTGGCTTGTTTATGGGCCAACGTCTGCTTGTAGTTTTTTACTCCTGCCCTTTCTGGTCCTCCTGCTCTTTGGGCCTTGGTTTAGTTTAATGCAGTTGTAGAGAGGTGTTTCAGTTTCAGGTGTGTCTGCAAAGAGGAAAAAAAGGAGGTAAGTGGACAGAACATGGACAGAAATCCAGTTTCCAGGAGACAGCTTGTCGTCCTACATCTTTCTTTTCCCTGCTTCCAATCCGTCTCTCTGTCTCTGTCTTTAACGTCTCCTAACTCCTGCTATTCTCCTCATGTCAGCTTCAGATTTTTTTCAGCTTTCTCCTCATTAATACTGCAGAGTAGTCATTCAGGATTCAGGGCAGATCTCTCTATGAGTCCCACTGAGAAAGACAGGGGCATAGAGAGAGAGAGAGGGAGAGAGAAATGGAAAGAGATTATGTCTGAGAGTCGACAAGATAGAGGTAACCAATCTTTCTAAGAGTCCCACTGAGATGGAGACTGTGACAGAGTGTCACAAAAAGACAGAAGCCAGAGAGGGACCTGCTGCAGGAGAGTCACCTAAATATACCACACTAATGGTTCCCGTTGGAGGACATACAGTGGACGGGATCAGGCCTAATATTTAAAAAATGCTCGATTATTACATTTCCCTGGTCTTGGATGGAACCTCCTTTTAACAGCTCTTCTGGAGAAGTAAACGTCTTGCAGAACTAATTGGTCAGGTCTAAAAAAGTCGAGTCAGTTTTAGAGATGAACGTAATTAAGTGCCTTGTGTCAGTATAGACTGATTTAGTCAGAGACAACATTTTTAGCACCACAGTTTCTCAAATAAATTCCATTTTATATCTATTAGTCTCTCCAGGTCACGGCCACAGTTTTGAGCTGTAGGTGCAAGAGAAAAAAAGATGTTTATCTCACATTTGGTTGCTTCTTAGGAAGAGAGAGAGAAAGAGACAGTGCAAGGAAGATGCACCTGCAAGAGGAGAGTAGATTTGCTGTGGCTGCCGCCATGCTTTGTGTCTCGTGTGTGAAATGACTTTGCCCGCAAACTTCCACCCTGTTCATTTGCTCAACAGGAAGCCGAGCTTTTAGCACTAAGCAGCTACAGTCACCCGAAACATGCGAGTCAGGGACTGTCTCATCATAAAAATACAACCGAATTACTCTTAAAGAAAACGTGTCCGTGTACAGAATTAGCTTCCTTTTTTGGCAGTTTCACCTCTCAGCGCATACACTGTACAGTTTAAAAGCAGTATAGATTAATAGAATGTTTTATGATCAGGTTTGTTTGTTTTGATTCCCGCACCTTCACTTGGCCAAATATGGATTAAGTGGCGTACGACAGAAAACCATGTCTCACTAATGTTGTAGTATCACCTGACTGTGTAACTTCAGCAATAGCTGCATAAGGGCAGTGAAACACCCATGTATTCATCTGTTCTTCCTCATTTTTAGGGAAATTCACATAACACTGAACATTTGAAACTGGGCTGTGTCGAAGGCCGTGCTCTGCTGTAGGTACCTGTTGCTGTGCTGAGCTTGGCTGAGCTGCGATCCCTGTGTGCACACGCTCATCTCTGTCCCGTTATTAAAACACTGGCAAGACAAACATGAGTCACCGAACAGAGAGGGAGGCTGGCAGGAGCCAAGACGTGTGATCTTCAGTGGCTGTAACACAGGAACAAAAGTGCATCGGTGTCAAGTCATTCAAAGCTGAGGTCACCGAGCGTGTCATAGTTTCTGACCCCACACATGGAGACCACAGCGGGTTGATGTTTCTAGCGGTGAAGCGGTCACAGTGATCACACAAACCAAGAGGCAAAATGCAGAAAGAGCAGAGAATATTTTACAGCTTAGGTGGGTCCACACTTGCACGTACAAATATTTCCTTGAGGCAACCAGGACGGTGATTGTCAGCGCTGCCGAGAATCTGTTTTCTGAGACCACTGTGAAAACGAGTGAAGCTGATGCATGTTTGAGCAGAAGAGGTCGTTACAAAGATAATACCTACGCTTTTAGAAAAGGTGGAGCATGAAGGCAGGTTTAATATTTCCCTTCTTCATATCAATGAGAAGAAGCGTTTCTTAGACTCTCACTGAGCTTTCCTGAAGGCATTCATATACAGGAAAAGGCCGATGGTGGAGGACACAAAGCCAGGAAGGGGCTGAGAAAAATATGCTTGCTCTCATTTAGCCCCTGCTGCTTTTTAAGGAACATGCGCGACCTAAAAGACAAAGTTGTGACAGAAGGGACGGCAGGAATCTTTAATGACTTGCCTCAAGCACACACACACTAGAGGAGAGCCTGTCATGAAACAATCAGCCAAAAAGGCCCCACCTCCCCAGAAAAGCTCTGTCAGTTGTTTCTTGAAAACCACCAAAATTGTAAAACCGTTACGCATGAGTGACTGCAGGAGATAAGAAGTTCAGTTCTCCACAGCGAACAACAGTAAAGGCCTGTTAAAGTTCAGGCTCATGAGCAAAGAGTCTCAGGTGAAACTAAGCACCATCATCCGAAAGCGTTTGATGTAAACATGCTGCTGAGAACAGCAAAAAAAAAAAGTTCTATTATTCTATTACTACAAATACAGAGACTGTAACAAATGGCAGCACCTTTTAACTACAAAGTGAGATTTGAACTCAATATGTTATTAAAAACTACTGTATGTCTCAAAGGCAACGAGAAACACTTGTCAAATCTAACCACCGACAGAACAATTTCAGTTTGAAGCCTGTACAGCCACGCGGATCAATTCAAACGCGCCTCACCCCACAGGTACATGTGAAGAGGCAGGTCAGCTCTCCCCTCCCGTCTAATCCACTCAGCTGCTCAGACGGCTGCTGTGTCTGTTTTGGCATGCGGCTTCTCAGTCCCGGTCCCCCTCACTCAGATGCTTGACAAGTCTTCACTTTCTGTTCTTGTTTCCCTCTCTACGCTTGTTTCCCATACCCCTCCTCCTCCCGTTGCTCCCTCCCTCTCTCTCTCTCTGCGAGTGTGTGCTGCGGTCACAGCGTCACTGCACCCAGCCCACTTTGTGCAAGAATGGGCCTTTTTGTGCTGTGTTTCCTGCATCTCGCACTAGACTCTTGCGATTGCATTACCAGGGAACAACTGAAACAGAAACGTATAAAATATTAAATATGAGGAGTCGCATTGATAAATGTGTTGCAAAACGCCCCTACATGCACTGACCTGAAAACCTTGCAACTAAGATTAAGTTGCACGATTGCTGCGTTTAGCCTAATGGCAGTAAATTGCAGCTTAAACAATCCCCAGCCCGCCCATCACCAGGCCCCAAAATAGAAAGAGAAGAAGGGGAACTGAAAACGTGTACCACCAATAAAAAAAATCTCATCTAAGTGTGATATGAGACTCTGGGCTTATGTGAAGTGGTGAAAGCCTGTGGCGTTGTGGTCAGTGCCCTTTCAGTTCAGGTATCAATGGTAAAAGTAGTCTCTGGAGTAAACGTGTTTGCATTAATGATACATATACAGTTATTGCATTTAGTTTTTATGCATTATAGCAAGTTACACATTTTTAGCTGGTTTTCAGTGTCTTTCTGTAAATGCAGCAGTTTGAGCTTGACAAACCAGTATGACTGGGAAGAATGTTCACACCTAAAGAAAAAGAAACAACGATCTTTGCAGACCGCACCTGAAACACGATCATATCAGCTCTGCTATTCTGAAGTGATTTACGACACCGACGGCAGATGGAAACATCTCGTCGCATCACTTCCTGAGCAGCTGACTGGCTGAAAGTGCGGTGCGTGTTTTCGTAGCTGTGGGGGACGGTTACATGAGCTTTGACGAGACAAGGCGACGGGCCTGGCCACGTCTGTAGGTGTGTCTGAGCCGTCTCACACACACACACACACACACTGAGGGGCAGGGCGTGTAGCGCTACGAAGTGAAAGTACATCTGAGCTGCTGCTGGGTCGCTGCAGCGTGATATCAACCACAACAGTCAAATGATTAATGACCACAGCCGCAACAGTAGTTTATTTGAAAATGATGTCAGGTTCTTATTTTGTTGAGTTTGATTGCTGCTGCAGACGTGCCGTTATGTGAAAGTCACCCTGTCTGATTGTGTTGATGATTTCCCTGCTGCTGCTGTTTTTAACACCAGTCAGTAATTATGTAAATGCATCAGGACGATGTTCGGGTCCATTTTCCTCTGGAAGATTGTGCTGCTGATATGTTATGAGGACCCTATAATTCTTTCCTTGACCTCCCCTCCTCCCTAGAATACCTCATGTTCCCTATGTATGCGTCTCATTTCCTCCATGGAAACTATACTCTCACACTGACCCTGTGCCTCTATAATGGGTGTAGCTCCCACCCATTATTAGTAGCCGAGCTCACCTAAGGAAAGCCTTATGCTGCGACAGGCTGCGGCTGAACAAGCTCCCACTAGCATCATGATAGCAAAGAAGTGGCTGTGACATCAGTAGCAGCATTAAGTGAAGCTTTGTGGAGTAACTGGACTGTGCCAGCACATACAGGGTTGCTGCAGTGGAATCTGACGAGTATCCAGGAATAGTCCGCTAATAAAGGACCCCCCCTCCCCCTCCCACTGTGAAATGTTTGGGCCCAGTGCTGTTAAACAAGCAGAGAGTTGAAAGAAAGACGTAATGAGTCTATATAAGGACATGACAGCGAAAGCCACACAACACACACGTGCTGGCATGTAAACATTCACAAGGCCACCTCTGGGCACATTCCATCCACGAGCTCCGTCATTAAATTAGCATTACATCATAACAACATAGTTATGTTGTGGCATAAGTCTGGGATCACGCTTTATTTTAGATTTGAGACTCGGTCGATTGTTAATGGAGAATCAAACAGTCAGCTCAGAGTAAAGAAGTATTTTCCAGTGAGGCTAATTTTAGTCCGTAGGGACTTTTTACGTTCCTCAATCTGCTGAGTGGTTCCATTTTGAGAAGGACGAAAATGAGACACTGTGGGAATGGAAGTGAAGGATGCTGACCAAAGGAAAAACCTCTATTTAGTGCAACATTGTAACACTAAACAATCTCAAGTATGGAATTTTACAGGTGTTGTGGTTTTTCCCTCATTTCACATGGTTTTCAAACTCATCACGCAGACATGTGAGCAGAGTCTCCTCTCAGTCCTACCATCAAACCATATAAACATGACTTAATGCTCTGCATAACGACTGTGGTGTCATTATCTCCCACAAACACACTTTGAGTCCTGTTTCCTACTAAGATTACAAGCAGAACACAACAGTGGTTTGACCGTATGTGGTCATGGGATAACCAAGAAGTACAAGAATGCACTTCTCTGTTTGTTTTTTCTTGTGCTCAGACATTTAAATGGTCCAAAAAGGGAAACAGACGTTATTCAGACTGAAGCTGGGTCTGACTTGCACTTTTAAAACTCTGTTTGCATCAGCATGAGAGTTACTGACTCTTCTATTGGTCTCCTTATGTTGTCCCATTTCCCCATCTCGTTGTTATCTCAGTATCTAGTCCCTCTCTCAGATGATCGCTGTAGTTAGCAGACAGGCCACAGAGCACCTCAAGTGAATATTAACTCGCCTGAGAGGATCCAGTAAAAAGAAATGTTGACACAGTAGTGTGTGTTTTCGAATGTGGACATTTCCTGTTGGTTTTCTCCCTCGTGTGCTCGTGTTAATTCAGCATGTTTTGAAAAACGTTTCCTAATAGCCCTGAGGTAGAAGTTTCTCAAATCAAACCACATGGGACTTTCATCATTCAACAGCTGCCATCCAGGATAACCATGACTTGATTTTGAATTTCAGACATCTCTGACGTTCTGTTCGTTCGTTCCTCATCCTTAAGTATTAATGTCGAGCGAAAACAAACAAATTTAACTCATGTGCCGTTACAGCAGGGGTTCCATTCATTTCCATCCCATTGAAACTGTGCATCCATGCGTGTGCGTGCGCTGAATTAAGGCCAAAGAGCAAATGTGCACACACAAACACTTCCTACTGTGCCTTGCACTAAATGTGGAGCATGTAACATTACTTTTCCTGTAGGTGATGTGATAAAGTACAAAACAAACTCTCTGCTGAGCTCGTCCCTCGGGCCACTGTAGCCGTGAGAGACGCTTTCATGTGCGCGTCAGTTCTCATATCTGAAAGGCTCGCGAGCACTCGTGTGCCGTACAACTGGAGCAGGGCGCCGTAAAGAGCCCTGCTGGCGTACGGCGAACATCTAACTCCACTTCCTATTTGGCCTCAAATCACGTCGAGACAAAAAGGCGAAAGCATCTGTTTAGAGGAGGAAGAACAAACCTGAGAGAGTCTGACAACAAAGACCCGAAATGGAACATTTCTATTACTGTACTGTCGTCTGCCTCAAAGAACAGTCAAGAAATGCTCAATTAATGCTTAAATTCTCTCCATTTAAAGCTCTAATGTTACATGTGTAACAGTTTAAACATTACAGAGAGGTTATCTGCAAGTTACATATTATTACATGTGACTTTAAAATGAAACTACTATTGTTACAGTACATCAGTGGAAACGTGGTTGCGTTTGTATTATATGCAGTTATTCCAGCGGTTCCTAACCCTGAGGTTGAGCCCTTTGTGGTGGGTCAGGACGTAAACGGGGGTCGCAGGATGATTAATGGAAAAGGAAATTAGGAAAACAAGACTCTGCTGAATACATTTGGATTTAATTGTTCGGACTCTGACCCCTTTCGAACCATCTGAGAACCTTAGTGACGGAAGAGCTGCAGTGATGGATCAGAGACGCATGCGTTTTTAAAGGCATCGTTGACACGAGACGCTTTAATAGTTTACCTTCCACCGCTGAAGAAATCCTGTTCGTGTGTAGCAACCTGGCAGCACAGGCACATGGAAACGTGGTGGATAATGTCAGCTATGGTTGGTAAAGCAGTCTGATTGTTTCCACCGATGTCGGTCTGTGGTCATTTTAGTAAAACAGCAGGACGACTATAAGGTAAACAGACAATTACTGCCTCAGGATTGTTTGCCTTGGAGCGCCCTGCTGGCTGTGATGGTTAGAGCGCCACAGAACTGCATCATCCCTGGTTCGGGTCCAGCTGGGGAACTTCTGTTGCGTATACAGTTTGACTCTCACTCTTAATAGTATGAATAAAACATTGCTTGCCTCCACAAACCATTGGAGTAGGACAGCTATGCCTGCTGTTGACTGATATGCAATGGTATTAGAACATTCAGAGGTACATGCCCATGTGGCGTAAAAAAGACGGAAAACACCAAATAATATATCACATACGACATCACATCAATGTAGGACGAGAAGATGATGTTGGCAGTGGCATGTACAGCTGATGCCTCTGAAATCAGCTCGAAGCGAAGGCGTGTCAAAAGCGAAGCCGGTCTCCTTCATCCTTTGCTCTCGGTTGACGCTTCTCTGAATCCTTCCCCCAGAGCCCAGCTGTCAGTCTCTTTTTCTAGACTTGGCCTCACTTCCTGAGCCATGTCAGCTCCCATCTACATTAACAAGACGTGGAGCCATTAGTGCGATGCATTTACAGTAACCGGTTGCTTTATGGGCCTAGGTCGTACAGAGATAAAACCTCAGCAGAGCCTTAGGACGTATTTACATCTACAGTGAAACGTAAACTAGCATAAATTATCGTGTAGTTCGCAACAGGTCATTTTTGCTGTGAGAGAAAACCTCATTAAGCAGTGGCCAGGCCTCAGAGCCTCTATGTATGCACCCAGTCCTTAATTACTGAGTTCAATAGTGCTGAGAAACATAGTGACTGTTTAGACAGATCAGTGCAATAATAGGTGTTTTTCTCATTTTCACTTGTGTTCCACTAATTAGAACAAACAAACAAAGTGTTAAGGACTAGAACGTGATGCTCAACACTTTTGTTTGTCACATCTTCATGCCTCCCTCGTATCTGGGATCCGTGCGAGGCCTTCTGCAGCCTTCCTCGCTCCAACTCGCGGCGCATCAATAAATGCCTGACGAGAATCAAGCTGTTCGTCAGCCGGTCGCCCAATTAAGCTCCGGTGTGTGCTAGGCAGCCACAGAGTGAAAGTAACTGGGAGATGTGGGTCGCACCTCCTTTCCATTCAGACGCCTGCCAGGGTCTGTTAACTTTCTGGGTTCAGTGAGATGTAAAGAGGCTCTGGGAGCGGACGGGAGGCTGGGGGAGGCTCACGCCGCCGCCTTTCATCAGCTTCACCCCGTCAACAGCTCTGTGCCCAGTCCTGCAGAGAGACAGGGAGACGTTACAGGACGGGGGGAGAAGAAGAAGAGGAGGAGAAACGCTCGACAGAAAGATGTCTGCGGCAAACGAAAGAATTCATGCCTTCATCATATTATAGTATGTTAGCAAGAGTTGATAAATGATTGAAGTAAATTATTTGATTTGAATCATTTTCAAGCTTTAGGGCTAAGTATTATCAAATATAAAAAAGAAACGATGAACTAGAAAGCTTTATAAAATTAAAGTATGGATTTCATGTGACATCACATCTAGAGAGGAAAGCAAAAAAACGTCTTGCCCAAGACAATAATTGTTTCATCTTTAATATCCCAGTGTGTATGAGACATGTTGGTGCAGCCCCACGTCTGAATACACGTGATCAATACTCCACGCAGACTGTGGCTGGTGCAGAAGTGACGCGTGGTGACGTTTTGCCAGGTTGTACGTGTTGATAAAGACTGAGCACCAGCTTATCCGCTGATGTCTCTGACCTTTACTACACTGCCTAAGCTGCACTGCTTATTTATTTGTCTGACTTTTAATATATTCACAAACTTCACACAGCCTCGTTATTCACCCAGTCGTTTCTGCTGACCAAGCGCTTCAGTGGATAATTTAATAGATAATTAGAGAATGCCGTAATTAAACAATGAATCCTAAAACTGCTGAATTGAATGTTTGTGAGTATTTGTTATTGTGATAAAATCTGTAGCTGTGTGTAGGCGTGTGTGTGCTTTTCATACTGTACTTTAGTTTACATTCAGAGTTCTGGTGGGTACAGCATGTGCTGCTTCCATGTTTACCACTCGGAAGTCGAATAATCTGGTCCACTCTCTGAAGCAAAGAAGAAAAAGTCTATGGATATCGTCTTATTTTCATAACAAAATCTGTTAGAAATAGAGGAGATGTAGCAGGTTTTAGTTTTTCTTATGGGAACGTTCTGACTGCTGTCAGTCAGGTTGTTAGTAGCCCATTAGGAATATTTTGTCACTGTACACAAATCTCCAGGTGTAACTGTTCTCACCAGAGCTGAGCTGGGTGCTGGTGTCAGCAAGTCCAACGCTCCCCCATTCCCCCCCCCCTACCCCCCATCCTCAGGAGTGCACTCTGCAGTTCAGATATTTGTAATGACCTGGCAAAAAAACAAAAAACTAATGTTTTTCACTTTTTGCTGGATTGTTGGAGAGACAGGCAGGAGGAAGCACTACGTCATCTACAGTAGCGGCTTCATTGTTCTTATCCTGAACTATGTCAAATAAATGAAACCAATAAACTCTTCTGTAGCTGCTCCTCCTTCAATCAGACTTTTGGTAAGAGGCGTTTTTTAATGGAGAGTGAACGTTTGACCAGTCACTCAGACGTGTTTCCGTTTGAGCGTAAATTAGACGTCCGGCGCAGACGACCGTACTCCCAGACCTTATGACAGCACCTCTCACTGCTGCTGGCCTCTCGTCTCTTTTAACGGCCTCCAATTAGAGGTGAAGGCACAAGTTTATGACGTGAATTCAGTTCTAGGTAGTTCATTATTTCACAGGCATAAAAAGGTGGGAGTAGTTACAGGAAGCGCCGCCGAGTTAGAGCCTCAGCTTCAAACGTGCTGTGTGTAATGAACACACTAAACAAGGATCAGACTATTTGAATATTTTATTAATATGTAGAAAATGTATTAGAAAAAGGAACTACAGCATATAGTACATGTTTAAGTCAAACTAGATCTAAATGTCCAGGTTATTCAATCCACATGAGCGTTTCAAACATTCAAGATCACATTTTGTCGTCATTTCCACATGGCAGGATTTCAAATCATTGTAGTTACAGTTTCTGGCTTATATAACAAATACCACCAAAACGCAGTGGCAATATTAATCAGCTGCAGTAAATGCATAAAATAAAGTGGTTTTTAAACCCTTGAGGTCCTTACAACTCTAATTACAAAACAACTAGTCAAACGGGTTTCCTTTACTCAACACGCTCAACGGAAACAACTAATCCAGTGTGAGAGTATTTCAGTGTCTAGGACTGAGTTTAAATAACTAATGGAAAACAGACGGCAACATTTGATTGCACCTGACTCTACATTTTCAGGCTTCTTTTCCATTTAATTTAATTAATTTCAAATGCTTCAAGGTTTCCAGATGTCCAGAACGCAGAGCAACATCACTACGGTTATTGTACACTAGTGGCTGTGATGGGTATCCTCAACAACAGATGAGCTCTTTAACTAGTGGAAACACATCGGATGATTGACAGCTTTCTTCTTTCTTCATTGACTGAATTGTATACAAAATTTAAAAACGGATGCAGAATGATTGAATAAAAATAAATAAAATCTAACATACTGTAAATGTAAGGAATTAATTAGTGTTACTGGGAAATTTAAATGCACCTAGAATTTGCCACAACAGATTCCTCACAACACTAATAACGTTCAGTTCCTTTTCTGCAAAGCTTCGTGAACCTTTGTTACCGATACAAAAATGCAGCGAGGCCAACTAGTAGTTGAAAGGAGAATATAGAGAATTGTCTACTCTACTAAGAGTCACTATGGAGGATGGAGTTGCACAAGAGAAACAGTCACCTTGACATTGAGACATGAAAGAGACTGTGGAAAAGGTCACATGGTGAAATAGTTAGAAACATTTTAGGTCGTCGTTGGATTTTGTTTCAATTTTCTCTCTATTTCAACAGAGACGTTTACCCAAGTCAACAACAGAAAGGCGTCAAATCAAAATATAAGATGTTCCTAAGGTGATTAGTCACTATCGGGTTCTTGATTGTAAGACTGCATCTGTCCTTTAACACAAAACTCGTGACAATATAGTGGTTGACGTGGAAATGTCTCAGAGTTTGCAGCTTAAGGGGAACACATCAAATGACACAGTACAGTCTC
The DNA here is from genome assembly GCA_030770545.1 of Macropodus opercularis. Lineage (NCBI taxonomy): Eukaryota > Metazoa > Chordata > Actinopteri > Anabantiformes > Osphronemidae > Macropodus > Macropodus opercularis. Next base: position 9,263,047 of record CM061105.1, read on the forward strand.
TGCTCTAGTTCTATTAGTATCAGTCACTATTGTTCTACATAATACAAATAAAAGATGTACACAGTTGCATGAGACAGAGTTTTCTGGTTTGCTTCAATCGGAACTAAACAAATAACAAATACAGAGGTTTGAAATTTAAAGAGAAACAAGTCATTTAATGCTACGGAATCAAACGCTGCTTGCAGTGATGGTGCCGAACAGTTGTTTCCCCGCGACTGTATTTATCAGTACACGCGTTTTTATCCAATTGTGTGCTTTCATTTCAAACTACAGAGATAATTCTCCCCCCACAAATGAACCCGTTCCAGAAAGCTGCAGCGACCAAAGTGAATGAAACAAAGCGCTTGGTGGGCATGCTGCAGATTAAGCCCGCCCTGCTGAAAGAACACATCTTCTACTATGTTTGCTGATTATGACGTTTCACTAGGGAGCCTGAAAAGCGAAGCAAGTAAAAGAAGGGCACAGGGAAAAAAAAGGAGGCTTGGCTTCACTCCACCTTCTGTTCCGCTGTCTTTGTTAAGTTCATTTAGACTAGCAGCGGGGGGGAGGCCACAAGATCTGCACTGTGCCCATCCAGACTTTCCTTTGCATAGAATTTAGTGTTCGTATTGCATAAACCAACACCTGGGGACACGATTACCATAAAGGTCCCTGAAAAGTGAGAATCTATTAACAGGAAAGAGCTGCTCCAGTAACTTTGGTGACTGGCATCCTTCCAAAACAAGCTGGTCGAGTCTCTTATTATGCAGGTCTTTGGTTAAATGTTACATCTATCAGCACCATCTCTGCAAGCAATCACTGAATCTACGTAAGGGGTGAAACACATGTGAGGCAAAATATTAAATATATGCCCACAAACTGAAGAAATAAATTCATCTGAGTGAACAACAGTAAGTTTGCTGTGTTCCCACTTGTAGCGCAAATACAGTCCAGCCCCAGTGCGGCTGATGTCTACTGCACCTTCATTCTGCTCCTAAAATCAAGTAATCAACACCGAAACCGATAAGAACCAGTGACGAAGCTTTTGCTGGTGCACTACTTCCTGAATGATGATGCGTGTGATGAGTGTTCTGATGCTCATTTTACATCCTATGTTCGTTATTTTAATTATGCTTAACTGAATATAGGCTAAAAACCAAAGCATGAAATCATATTAAATAGATGGACTTTTGTCACAATATCAGTTATAAAAATATATATATCTTACAGCTGAGGGGTTTTAAGGGCATATACAGTATGTTTTGTGTTAAAAGTGTTACTTCATTCGGGTTAAAACGACGCTCGTCCTCCTCGCACCTTAGGAAAAGGCAGATCACAGACTTAAAGACAAAACAACGCTTCTGGGTTTGCCTTTCCTTTTTTACAGCACATACAACCATTGTCATTTAAAGTACATATTAAATTAGATACAGTGTGTTCTGTCGTCAGGGTAGAAGTACAGCAGGGACAGACAGCTAAAGCTGAGCAGGAGTAAAGATAAGTGGAGTTCAGGTGCCGTTTCACCGTCGCTGCTGTTGTGATGCTTTCGTCATGTCAAACAACCTCAGACTGTTGCTAGTATATTAATAATGTGCTGAATTATTATTTTATATATGAATATTCATTAGTAGCTGTCAGGTTTAACCACCTTCCTCTCAGCGGCTTCATTACAGAGCCTTGGCAGTGTTAACGTATAACATGCCTACAGTGACAATGACACAGCAACACATGGCTAAAATGTGCCTGAACTCCATTTATCCCAGACTCTGGGTTGTTTAAACGGGGGCAGATCGCCTCCTCTTGCTGCTGATGCTACGGAAGTTGTACGGCCTCATCTTCATCTCCACAAAGGGAATAGAGAACTCGTGGCCTTTCCAGTGGTACCAGTTGATGCCCTGCAAGAGCCAAAGCACAATTGCAGCCGCAGCTCAAATCAGGAAGGAAAAAGCTTTTGACAATGTTATTTTAAGTACGTGTATTTCAGTTTCCTTTGAGGGGAGCAGCAGGACGACAAAATCCTCAGTTAAGTGGAATTATAAAGTACAATTATGAACTTAGTGCAGTTCGTCTCACACAAGACGAGCTAATCCACAGCCAAAACCTTCCTCAGCTTTATACCAAGTGGCAATTTCTACCTGCATGTCTTTATGCCCACCTGGTCTCATTACACGTCATCAAAAGACAAAGTGAAGGGTACAGAGCTCGGAGGGAGAAGCAGTGATGCTCAAAAACCTTTGTAGATCAGTCTAATCGCAGCTTCACACAACGCCTCGCTGCCTTTCTTAAACCATTTCAGCATCAAGCTGAGAAAATGCTGCATCAAGCAGCTGTCAAAAGGACTCGTCTACAAAGAAAGCCCTCCACGCTCATTCCTACCACACATGTACTGGGTACCAGCTTTTATTTTTAATCAGACATGTGCATGCTTGTTTGGTGCTTTGATAAAACTCGGCGTTTCCCTTTGGATGAAGCAACATTCTGCTGAAAGAGCCTGATTCTGAGTTGATGGCAAACCTTTTTGATCAGTTAGTAAAATGCTGCATCCTTCTTCTAAGTTTAATTAAAACTCCATCGTAGCAGTTATGGTCCCTCAAATTCTGACCTTTCATTACAGCTATTTCATCAGACCAATCATTGTAATAAGTGTGAAAATGAATGTCTGAAGCCAGTTTTGTGTAATTTAATTTACAAATGATTAGCCTTTTAAAATGGGAATTTTGACCTTTAATCACGGTGCTTTAATCGCGACAGTTTTTAGAAAAAGCTGAAGCGCGGAGCTAAAATGCCATCTTTTCACATGACAGATGTGGGTTAAAGGGTCAGTAGAAAGAGAAACATATCTGCAGCTTTTACTGGATGACTGACCTGACTGTGTCTGGACTCGCCGTACTTTCCGTTCAGGTTGGCCCGGTGGCAGTTCTTGTACCACCAGGCTCCCTTGTAAGACAAGGCACAGTTAGTGACAGCAATGTCATTATCTCGGTCTTTTGTAGAGAAGGGGCGGCCCTGGTGGTAGCTGAGAGAGTCACCTGTGATCACAGAGAAGGAGAGAAGGAGACTTTTAAACATCAGCTTAGTCATACTGCTGAAGCGATTAACATGGTGATGAGAGGATATAAGGCACCAGAATGCAAGGAGCATGTGAATGAGAAACACGAGACGAAGGCAGAGGAAAGAAGTCCTGCTGCAGTCGCCCCAAATTTATTTATGCAAAGCAAATTGTGAATTTGTGGGGATGGCAGGTAATTCTGGCATATGGTCATGATGACAGACGGAGATAACGCAGAACGCGAGGACACGAGTGGAAATATGGAGGAGCACAGAGGCAGGTTTCAGACATCAGGGAGAAGATAAGACGGCGGAGAAAGGAGGGAGGAGGAGACGGCAGATGGCATAAGAAAGATGAGAGAACAGTTTTGCTTAAAGGTTAAGAACAGAACACACTTTGAAGTAGCAAAGTATGAAGCAGTTTTTTTTTACTTCTGAATGCCTGCGTGTTGTTAATTTATTCAAAGGATTTTATTCACAGAAATGAAATACAAAATAATAGAGTAAAAAAGGACATTGTTGCAAAGCTACGTTCTTTTCTTCTTTATGGCTTAGACCTAGGTTTTAAAAATGGGGATCATTTCTCAACTTCGTGATTCAGTTGTAATTGCAGTGTTACAGTCGCAGTCGGCAGCGTACCGGCGGTGCCGTTGTACTCTCCTATCCTGAGCTTGTAGAGGTTTCTTGCATCCCCGATGGAGAATTTGTCATAGTTTGCGTAGACTGACTCCTGTCCATCTCTCATGTCAATCCTCAGCTCGTAGCGGCCCTGAGCAGCAATCCTCTGGATGTTGTCCAGGCCTGCAGACAAACACACAGGCCCTCGTACCGTGTAACAGAGACAACCCATACAAAACCTGCAGAACATTCAGATTGGATGCATGCAGCTACAATGGAGGCGCTGACTGACTGAAATCTGATCATTTGCTCTGTATTGTATTTGCATATTAGGCCTTAGGGCATGAGGCTATACAGTCACACTGTACAGCATCAGACACACATAAGCATGCAGATGCAAAGTCCTACCAAAGCTTTCAAAAACAAAATTAAAAAAGAGTCAGACGATTGAAATATAAGAGACAATAATAATAAGAGCTGGGCTACGTGAACGGAACTCATTCCATACACACCGGTAACGAGTCATCCCAACAGGACGAGACTCTCTATGGACACAACCCGGCTCAGAAGATACGGAAATGATTGAAAGACGGAACAAAGGAATTAGACTGTATGGAAATAGCAAAAGTTTAAAGAGCAGCAGCCTGCGTTACTGAAAGAGACATAACACCAGTTAGCCCGGAGAAAATATTGGCTTCAAGCGGCTGAATTAACTTTATTATATCTTCATATCTCACTTGGGAGTAAAAAGCTGATAGAAACAGTATTTGATCTATATATATCAATATATTTATATCAGCAGATCAGCTGCGCCAGGGCATATGCAGCAGTACAGTACTGTCGGCTTCTGTCTCTCAGATCGGCTGCTTGTAGCCACTTTAGCTTCCTGAGGCTCAGAGCTTCCGCTTTTCAGCGTTAGTTGTCATTACAGTATCGGAAACATCTGTCCTACAGTAGCTGTCCAGATGTTTCCAGCAGCTGTGCTGATACACTGCAGCTACAGTGAACAGCACAGACGCCACTCACACACGTAAAGAATGAAAAATGAGAGAAAGTTTACTCCCACCTGCATCTTTCATGGTTCACACTGATAAGCACTGTGTCAGATGTCTTTGTCAGCGTGTTGTGTTGAATGTGTTGTGGATGTGGATGATTGACATTCTTGAGAGGTGGACACTGTCGCTACCAGCCCCCTGCAAATGCCACATGTCGCAACATTTTGAAATCGTTGGCTTTGCTCCTTATCTCCAAGGTAGCAGATACAAGGCTCGTCTGAACTCCGACCGGCGATAAGACCCCACACCGACCTGCAAGTGGAAGTGCTTCACTATCAGATTACAGAAAGCGCCAATTTGGAAAAGAGCCTCATTCCCTGCTTAACCTTCAGCAGAAGTCACTTGTGCACTTTTCATGAACCCAGAAAAAAAAACAACGTTAAGAAAAAAAAAATTCTTAACCTGACACTGATAAAGAGTCAGGAGTGAAAATCTAGGAGAGCAGCAAGAGAAGGGGAGTCGCTGCACTATCAGAGGAAGCAAACCTGGGGTGAGAGGACACGTAATGAAATCATGTTTAGCAGTCACACGCTATCATATCACAATATATTATCACTAATAGATCCAGCAAACTATACAGTTTGTCTAGTCTAAAATGCTAATTAAATGCATTTTGACAGTGCTGTGCTCTGCTACCAGCATTATATCAATATTACCATCTCGCCTCAATTTACTCTTAGCCTTTATAAACTAATTATACAGAAACAAAGGGAGAAATTAAAGGGAATGGGTCAATGATCCCATATTGCACACAGCCACCCTGGTTTCTCTCCGTTATTACATCAGCACACTGATATTGTGCTAAGCTTGTATGTGGCTGAGGTCAGTGAGTAGGGAGAACAAATTGCCCTGGAGCAGCAATAAAACCAGCCGTTCTGAAACCGGCGCAGATAATGACGGAAGCTTAATTTCCGTATTCTTTCACCGTTGGCCGTTTAAGTGGCTCTTTTCAGTTTGAGTGGATTTAATATCAATGTTTATGATGCCGTGGTGTCCAGTAGACTCCTGCTCCGTGTGTAGAGGCGGTGATTAGCTAAATGCTGAGTAGAATGGTTCTCCTGGGCTATGACAGAGACTTGATGTGTGGAAAGAGGTCAAACTAGTGATGGTCTGAATGAAGGTGGCATTCGTTCTGTTCTTTAGAGAACAGCTGCAATACAGTGAATGACGATGATGATGAGAAAATATCTACACCAACAGTATCTACAGTATGTGAAGCGATGGTTAATGTAGAGCAGAGTCACAACCGTGTCCACATTTTGGAACTTGGGCCGTGATGTATCTCGCTGTAATCTATAATCTGGCAACAGAGCGACAGACGCTCACAGCAGCTCTTGATGCTCCCACACCCTGAGGTTACTTTAAGCTACTTTTATGCAGGACAAAAAAGAAAAACGGAGGGGAGGAAGGGGGAAAGTGGCTCTTAGGAGTCACCAAAGAAGTAAAGCAAGACCCTGGAGATGGAGCTGCCCTGGACTGTTATATGCTCAAAATGGGAGAAGAAGGGGGGGAGGCGCAGATTATTACTGATTCAGCTGAAGTGGAAACAGGTCAGATGAAACGTGGAACGCAGTGAAGCGGGTATTCTCTGGGGTTTTATATTATATTGTACAGACACTGAATAGAGAAACCAGGATGAAACCTCACACACATCAGAAATATGAGCGTTTCACCTGCATCATTGTGAAGTGTCATCTGAAAACAATTAAGTGAATTCAGGAGACAGCGATGCAGCTCTTCCTGCTGTGATGAAAAGTTCCGACTGTACCTCACAAAGCAACAGGAAGCGCTGACATTATTACTCACTTCAGTTCTCCTAAAATAACCTGTGAAACAACAACGCGGACGCAGCCTCAACAACCATCGCACTGCGTCACACCGTCTAAAATGCTCTTCACGCCTTCACTTATTACAGCAAGTCGCTAATGGACAACAGCGCGCCACAGCTATTTAGTATTAGAAAGGGAAGGCTTCCCCGTTATAATGCGGTGAGTAAAATTTCCCCCTCCTGTTAGTTAATTTCTCAAATCAAAAAGTTCAAAGAAACATTCCTAACAGGTCCTTGATGAAATATTCATGTAATATTTTACTTTAATCATCTGCACCAAACAATAACACACACACACTGGTCCATGAAGAAACATGACTCATTTGCACATTTTCTAATGAATACAATTATATTTCATAATGAGATTTGGTGAGGAGGTGAAAAAAACACATTCAGCAGTCCATCAAAACTGCGAGGATGTTCTGTTGTTTTGTCTTTGAATCAGAGCGAAAACAATTACCAAGTCATTTCAGGGAGAGATGAGCTTTCAGAGAATCCAGTAATGAATCAAATAGACTTTGTGAAGTCAAGTGCTGACGGATGAGATGAGCAAAATAAAGGATCCAGCAGGATGCTCTCTATCTTACAAGAAAGGCCACGCTGCCTACAGAAGATACATCGTTCCCCTCCATAAAATAGATGTATCAATTAAAACCAAGTGAAAGCTCTGACCCCTTATTGATCGGGCCTATTAAATCCATTTCAGTGATGGGATGACACGCAGATAAAGAGCATAATACATCCTTCAGAAAACTGCAATATAGATTGGTGGAAGGTCACAGCCCAGTATTAATCTCTGACCTATAAAATGCTGCTGAAATACACAGAGCAGGATGAAGGAGGCAAACTTTGATATTTTATAATGTGCCAACAAGTTAATCAGCAGCAGTTTCATGTTAGATTTTCAGCATAAAGCGACCAGTCCCCAGCTTGATTTCACTGAGGTACTGTAGATTTTTATGCCACCCTTAGGCAGAAAGCTTTTAAAGAAAAATACCGGCATCTTGAGCAATTCTGTGCACTCCTGCTCTTTCTTGTGGAGTTAGATGATGCTTGGTACCACACTCACGTCTGTATGACAAACGTAAAGTTGGATGCAGCAGTTCATCATCTTCTTCAGTGGCCAGTGCTGATCTTGAGCATGGCTCATACGTAGCGTCATTTGATGTTATTGGGTTTTTTCCCATTATGCAGCAGATAAAACACATAATAATAATACAAAAAAACAAAAAGGCCAAACTTAAGTAGATATTGAGTGAATATGTCAATAACTGAGTAACTTTCCCATGAAATGCGTGTAATGCTGGCACTGCAGCCGGCTGACGCGTCCACAGACGGTTCTAATTCATGACCGACCGATCAATCAGCTGAATTACTACAATACAACCAACTGTACATGTTGTACTTTACTAAATCAGAGTCAAAACCATATCTTCTCACATAACCCTTGGCAAGAAATAAGTGAATTTTCCAGAATGACTCATGTTTTCCCTCAACTTGTGAATCTGGTGAGATCAACAGTCTTGTGTGTTTTTACCACCGTGAAGCTCTGAATGAATGCACACATTAAAACGCTGAAAAACGCATGTGGTTAGAGCCTTACCAAGCCAGAACTCATCCTCCAGGTTTCCAAAGCCAACCCGGTAGTCACTCCATTTCCTGGAAAAGTCTGTCAGGCCGTTCTGACGGCGCTGGAACACCTGGAAACCAAAATAGGATATGACCGAATAACAAAAATCTGGTGGTAAGGCTAAAGTAGCTGACATATCTCAGATTGACATTGAAATGTTTTTCGAATGATGTCCACTTCCTTTTCTAACCGACCAAAAGAGTTTGCACACATGACAGAAGAAGGTGTTATCGCCACAGTGACTTACGATCCAGCCTCCTTCATCAGTGGTCATGTCACAGTACACCTGCACACCCTGGCTCGGGTCTCTGTTGATGTAAACGGTGTAGACGCCACTCAGTATCTCTCCATTTAGCAGGTGCTGGGCACAATTTTGAGGTGTTGCAAACAGACGACTCCCTGGAGGGAAGCAGAAGAACCGTGGAGACCAGTCTTATTCATTTACATGTTTTACAGCGATTTAGCCAAAATGCAGAAATTGAGGTTGGAACAAGAGGCTCAGCCGTCATTCTTATATAAATGGTTTTACTGACTAACCCATGATGAATTATTACAGCATCAATCCATCAGTTCAACTGATGGCATTTTAAAGCTCGCAACTGAACTGTCTTGTCTGACAGAGATTATTAAGTACATCATTTGGATGCTTTTAGGATATTTTCCCTCGGCATCTTCTCATACATTACGTTTCTGGTGATTAGTGGCCTCACGATGCTTTCTTAACCATTGTTTGAAGGACAAATCTGACATCCAATTACACACTGAGCACATGGGCGACTGAAGCGCACAGTTCAGCTCCAGGAATAGCAGCCTGCAGGTGCAGCCTAATGGGAAGTCTCCCTTGCTAGGCTACAAGAAAGGGAGATGAAAACTGCTTTTGTCTGACTGTGGGTCCATTATGTTCAGAGACTCTAGAGCGGAATGCAGTGCCGAAAAGTCTGCTACTGTCTCTGTATGCGTGTGTGTGTACTGTACCTGTAGTGAAGGTAGTGGAGACTACAGCGCTGGTGTCAAGTCCTCTTGCAGCCTGGAGCTTGACCGTGTACTCCGTGGTTTCAGCCAGCCCCTCCAGTCGAATCCAGGTGTCCTCCGCATCCAAGATCAGCTCCTAATGGCCACACACAGGACCAGGTTGTTTCACACAAAACACACCCTACACATCGATAACAATGGCTAGAATGAATCCTGTATAACTGCATATGTGAGGTTTCGAAAAGATGGCGACATTGGAAAAGCAAAATGCAACAAAAACATGACAGCTTCTTTTTTGATCCAACAGCACATTGTTCTGAAACTGCCAAGAGAAAGAGCTGCAATTTAATTAGAAGGAACAAAAACAGTATTAGGCCAGTTCAGATGCAGTAACAGACATCTGTTGCTCACAGAACGGGTTTACCTGTCGGTGTTTCCACGTGGGAAGACTGACTGAGCCATAAAAAAAAAAAAAAAGCTTAGAGGAGGGTTGATGGGTGGGAATTTGGTGGGGGGTGACTACACAGAGAGACAAGATAAAAGACTCTTATCAGGCCGCCAGCTGAGAAGCTTCCAAGGAATTAGGAAATGAACGTCTCTATTTTTGGTGAGGAACTCAGTACAGTTACTTCTCTTTGTTTTTCTCAAATCCTCTTTCATTGCTGCAGAAAGCTTCAGCTTGCACATGAACAAGCAAGTGTTTGTTTGTGTGCATGTGTGTTACAGTTTGGCCTGGACACATATTAAAAATGAACTAGTGAAAATAAAATATTTAGCTGCTTTGGGGAAATAAATCCAGTTTTCAGGCAATGTGTCTATGTGAATAATGCAGGGAAGCAGCTGGTAAATGGCGTCTCTGTCTCACAGGATCTGACATTTTCCCCACTGTGTTTTCAGGGTCAACTAAGATTTTATATTGCAAGTGATCTGTACGCTCACTATTGATTGTATGTGCGCGGTGGTTGAACATTTGGCAGATGAACAATTGTCCCTCCATGTGTCTGAATGGTGGAATGTTTCTCTCCATGCAGGATATAACCAGCAGTTACACACAAATTAATAAGTAAGTGATAATCAGATAAGAAACAATCCCGCTGCTACTTTGTATAAATGACAAGTTCATTATCTCACTAAGGAGGAAAGGAGGCTGAACAAATATCATCATATTACTGCAGAGGACTTTTATGTCTTTTATCTTACTTGACTTATTTTTGTATTGTTATTGCTATAGAAATAAACAGGGATTGATTGATTCTGAATTGAAGGCAGCTCACTGCACTGAACGATAATGTGAATTGAATGTAAAAGAGCTCAGGCACATGTGACGACTCAGTTGGAAATGTTTTAACTGACCTTGCAGGATTTTTGTCATTTCTGTTTTAGGTAGAAACTCATCTATAAGCAAGGATGTTGTATTTCCTCATTCCTCATTCATTTCTATTTCCTCCAAAATGAAAATGACAGGAAGTAAAAGACAAAAACAAAAACAAACTTCCCTTACGGCTCAGAAAGTAAAACTAATTATTAACTCTCACATTAGGCTCTGCACCAGCATCTGCACTGACTGATTTTAAGATTTTAATACATTTCAGTGGACTTTTACAGTAGAAAACCAATGCGAGTTACTGTTAAAACACTCTGTCTGACTAACAGATTATGACGGAGTGGTGGTGTTGCATTTTAATGCAAATGTGGTTTAAAATGAACGTAGTGTTCATCTGTGTGGACTGTATGCTAAAGTAGTGAGGGCCACAATGAAACCAGTTAAATATGAATTCATTCTTCCTGCGTAATGATTTGAATGCTACACTGTCCCATGTATTCTGTAAAAGCACAAACTACATTATAGAAACTAGAATTGGTTCTGATTTAACATGCAAATGTATGCGGAACCTTGAAAATGGCAAATAAGAGGCTGACATAGTTTTAAAATAAAAAAAAAAATAAATGTCATAAAATATTTGGCCATTATGCTGAAAAAATATCTTGGAATATGGAAGTTTCCAGTATTGGAAAAAGCAGAACATGGGGTCACCAGTAAGACTAAACCGGTTTGGAAGGAGACAGAATCACCAGGGACCATGTGAAGACTGATTGAATCTTTGTGCGTGAGTGACATCCGATGGTCAACCACACAGCAGTGCCTCAGTGAAAGTCACTGCGTGTGTCGGTGTTTGTTTCAGCTGTTCCATCATGTGACGCGTGGGGTGGACACTACAGGTGAAAGTCTGCGTGTGTGTTTCGAAGAGCATCATGGGAAGTGGTTCCACGCATTTCATTCCCAGTCATGTCATTACTCAGCCACTTCAGAAGGTTGAATCAAGATAAACAATGTCTTTGCTGAGGCACATTAAAGTAATATCTCCATCGTAGATGAGATGGTCAATTTCTCTGCGCAGGCCTCATGTGTGTATCAGGTTGTGTGTGTGTCCCCTCACCACATCAAGGGACTCCATGATTGAAGTATCACATCGTGAAGTGTTGGTAATAAATTTGTTGTTATGAAATTTATTTATTTTACCAAACACTGTTAAAATGTAGTTTAATTAAGTTGGGAACATTCTCTACTTTGCAAAAAACTCAAGAGGAAACTTGAGTTAGTTACAATATGTACAGAATTTGGTTTGTGTTTTGTGTGGATGAACAATGGCCCAGTGTGTCTCCCTGACACGTTGCTTGTGCAGCGGCTGTGTTTGTTACGTACTTTACGGCTGCCATCAGCAGACTTGTAGGTAAGCATGTAGTTGTCAATTTCTGCGATTGGTGGTTGCCAGGAGATGAGAGCGCTGCGGTGATTTACTTCACTGGCTGTCAGGTTCAGGGGCGCGTCCATGGCTGCCGGAAAGACACAAAGAGAGAGAAAAAACACTTCTAGTCGGCTGCAAAGCAAAGAATCTGTGCTGAAAACGGTACATAGAGGCGCCCACAAAGAGACACGGCCCTGTGGTCTGCTGTCCAAAACAAAACCATTTGTATTAAAATTGGTGAATTAGTGCTAATGAATTAAAGAGAACTGCTAAATAAAGCTTCACCGCCTCTTTGCTTGACTTGTTCAGAAGAGCCTGGTGCATGTAGGCATTTGCACAAAGTCTAAAATTAATCTAAAGTTTAGATTGATTTGTGAAACACTCAGACAAAGTAACAACAAATTCCCGTACATGGCACCATTATAAGTGTTTAGGCAGAGGCGGTTTCATTAATATGCTGGACTTGATCAGCATTCACCATTACGAGTCCCAAGGCTTGAAGCCATAGTTAGTGGTTATCAGACTTTGCAGAAATAAAGGAACAGTCCACTGAGTAAAAGCTGTTTTGTATTCCTCACAGCAGGTGTCCTCGCAACACAAAGGCAGCAACCTGCTAATGCTTAAAGTCTGCTTCCTCTGAGAAAGGCTCCGATGATTAAGGACAAAGAGCCACATACAGTTTTCCCATTCCTGAGACCAATGCAACACGATTCAGGCAGAATGATGTCGGCCTCAACTTTCCAATCAATTAGACGAAAGGATCAGAAATAGCGAACCATTCCTGCACATGCATTGTAAGTAAATTTCATGCTGCAGGTAAAATCTGTCAGTAATCCTAAATCTCCACAGCACTGGCTGAAAAGAGCAGCAAGACACTTTCCGTGTTTACCATCACGGCTTCTAAAGTATTCAAACCCTTGATCGGCAAGGCCACCCAGGTTTTACTGCACATTGCATCACACCATTCAAGTGTATTCTTGGTCCCTGCACAGATTTAAAGAAGACTTGATTGTAGTGCTTTTGTTGGTATTTTAACCACATCACAAGGAGACTCACCTCCATTTCCCCACCTTACATCACCCGTTTTAAAGTCAATATCTGATGTTCTGACATGGCAGGAGAGGCATTGACACGCTGTAACCTCATTTTAGTGCATGATAGAAAATAGATGACCTTATATATGAAAATCAGTTTCCCAGAGTTACATCATGACACTTGGGCACGTTGTCAGCCAGCTACCCGTCAGTGTGAGGGAGGCGGCGACGCTGAAACAAATGTGCTGCTCTGCAAAGCGACGCTGCTGCTGTAAACATGGGATGAAGACATCCACCGAATGTCTTCCTGTCTCCGATTGCCATTGTCTGACTTTTTCCTCGTCTCTGCAGTCAAAGTAATGAAAGATTTGATAGACGTTTACCTGAGGACTTCTGGGGCTAAGGGCTTAAGTTTGAGCTACATCTGAACCTAGACTGAGTGTATACTGTACCTCGCAAAGCTTCACACATCAGGACAAAAAAATCCCCAACACTGACCACCTACACTCTCCTTCGCTGTAATCCATGAGTGTGTGTCCTCATACGGTGCGATCAATAGCAGCTCAGTAATTAACAGCATCTACCCTCCTTGATAACCTCCTGAACGATGTGCGTTACCTGCTCTCCCACAGTGATAGGCTGTAACTCTGTGCTTGAAAGACTAGATCATAAATTATCATTCATGTGCACCTGGCGTGAGTGCGATGCTGAATAGTAGTTTGAAGTTCCCACATCCTCTCTGACCGACTCCCCGTGTCATTAGTGCTTTCCTTCCTTCCTGGGGTCTCCTCCTCTCGCCTCCACGTTCTTGCTCGTGTTTCTCGCCTCCTCTCCTCTTACCCTCCCATCCTTTGTCCACCTTCTCCTTATCTGACAGGCTGCCAGTCTAACTAAAAGTGCCAGAGAGTGAACACGGTTTATCTTTTGTTCTTGCCATCCCCTTGTTACTCACTTGATAAACACTGCAGCTGAATTACATGCACGGAATAACTCTTATATTCTCTGTCTATATTGTTATCTTTTGCTTTATTCTCCAGCTCAATCCGTCTTTTGCCCTCTCGTACTCTCCTTCCAACTGAACCTGAGCATGGAGTGCGCCTGAGCAGGTGAGCGGGTTTCGCCTCGAAGCTCTTCAAACGTAGGGGTTTGAATCATACGACTGAGATGAATAGGTTTGGCTGCACTTAATGTCTCATTAACACACGGTGTAAACAACGCTAGAAAAACAAAACGCACAGACGGGCAATGATTTGTTACGGGAGGATAAGAAGGAGGACGTTATTCTCTTGAATGTCACATCTCTGCGGATCTACAAGCAGATAATTCTGCTTGTAGATCCTGTTCCAGTGAACTCATTTGTACTGATCTGATTTGATTTCATTCAATGTCCACATCTACTCCTGCGCACATTTGAACAAAGCAATGAGCATGAGTGAGTGGTAATCTAGCAGAGCTGGTTCTTTCCTGATTATTAGATTTTTGTTTGACTCACTGGTTTGTAACACAGATGACCCCTGTCCCATCCCACAGCCGACAAAAGGTGACAAACGGCTAATGCACAACTCTGCAACACTTCAAACCCCATCTAAACCCCACTGAAATTATGTTATGATTAGAGAGACTGAAGACTGACAAGGTGTTGCAGAAGCGTGAATTTACCATTAAATAATTAGCGGCGCAGCTTTTATGGGACTCAAGTCCTTAAAAGTACATTAAACAGTCAAAAAACCCAATTGCCTGAAGAATGAAGATTATGTTTCCGTTATAGCAGCACTTCTCAGCACTTGGTGAACAACTATCAGCCAGAGCTGAGTGAAGCTGCCCGCAGCAAGAATCTATGCTTCTTTAAAAACTTGCCAAGCACCTCTCAGCAAGTGGGCTCAGACACATCTGAGAGAAAAAAGTCCCGGTGCTGCAGCCAACAGGCTTATAGAGACACCCATAGCAAAATCCCTTATTTTCCAGGCCTATAGCTTAAATATCAGCCTTTGGGGAGCCAAGCTGTCTTACTCTGTGTTGAACTCTTGAGGCATGGAGGCCAGACAACAAAACAACTCTCAGCTGTAGTTAAGAGGCTTGGGAGTCAACAAAAAACCCTCCAAACCATCACCATCTCCCAAAAAAGCCTTGAATGGCTGAGGCAGCCTCGGCCACGTTTTGATATGAGCCAGGCTCATTCTTTTCTCCTCTATCTCCTCTCTCCGCGTTGTGTGCATGGGGGAAGGCATCCTTCCCCAGGAGGAGACAGAAAAGTAAAGACCTGACTGCAGGAACTTTCCCCCGACCCTTCAACACTCTCTTGCTCTTGCACAGGTGCTATAAAAACACACAAGACATACTCTACCCACAGCGAACCACTTTTTCCAGATGTTATCTTTTACCACTAAAAATAGAAAGCACACGTGTATGTACATGTACGAAGGTGTGAAGTTACTGCTTTGAAGATGGAATAATGGATATTTGTTTTCAGCTACAGTCAATAAGCAGCTCTCATTTCCAGCACAACATTAAATAATATTTTTATTACAGCCAGATGCAGCAGTGCACTTCAGGACAAGGTGACAGAGCCACCAGACAAGGTACAGTAGCTGAGGTAAATGGTCTCATCTGCGTCCAGCGTTCAATCTAGCGTGTTGTATTTTCTCAACATCAAATGGCAGGAACTAATCACGTGTATTCCACTAAGAGGAGGAGCGGCAGTAGATAATAATGCTTGCAGTTAAAACACCATCCATGTCCTCGTTGCTCGCTCTTTGGCTTTGCCTACATCACAGCTAGTTGGGTTTTGAGAAGCTGAGGTACATGACGTACTATGTTCGGCATCTGCTTCTAAATTAAAGGCACTTTAACCTGCCAGGAACATTTATGTATGAGTTACTAAATGCATGTACAGCACTGACGGGGTTGTAGCTGCACCTAATTTTTCGGAGCCCAGTTTGTGTCTGTGCAGTCCTGCTCTCACACGTTGTCTTTCTGTTTCTAGCACTTCGTCTTTGCTGCATTGCAGGACAGGTAGCTCTGGTGCTCCTTGGGGGATAGAAACTCCTCTGCTGAAAAGTTTTTCCTCTATTCCTGCAAGAAATCCTGAAAAAGAGCTACAACTTGACTAAACTGGAACAGTTCCTTCACCCCTAACTTTTCTCCCAAGAGAGCTGCCGATACGTGAGGTGGATCAACTGAAGATGAAGCAGCCAAAGGCTGTACACAAAGTTCCCTAGGTCAATGTCATGACAGCTCGTGTCTGCAGCACATGACACCAAAATGAAGATTTCAATATGTAGACAGATGTTGATTTTAGTTGATAAAAATATTATAAATTAGAAACTTTGAAACTCGATTACAGTACAGCATGCGTAAACTACTTCTAACTAATCTTATATCAGGTTTCTGAAAACAGACACAGTTGGGTCGTGAGTCAGCCGAACAAACCACGTGCATCTGTTGTGATATCTGAACATAGTTAGAACTTAGAGGAACCTTATCCAACAACCTTAAAATTGATTGCCCAACTGAGGGAGGAAAATATATATTAAAGTAAACCTGAACTTTAACTAAGTCAGGCAGATAAGATTAATATCCAGTGGTAATAGTTCTGACATGACACAGAGCTTGATTTGGCCTGAAACGCTGTCATGAGAATAAATATATTTGGAGGAGGGAATCTGAGAACATTTCAATTTCACACAGAGAGAAGCGTCCTGCTGAGAGGCAACGGGCATAACAGCCCCTGAGTCACTGCACCGAGACCCGGTAAAAAAGGCACATACGTGTCTGGAGGTTGGTGATGACGGTGCCGCTGGTGAGGGGTCCTTTGGTGGCGTAGAGGGCTACCGAGTAGGTGGTGCTCGGCTTAAGGTTGGACAGCTGGTGCTCCTGCTTGTTGCCTTCTACAAGGAAGGTATCAGCTGTCACTGGAAAACAGAGATAACATACACAAAAGGTTTATACAGTATGTTTACTGCATTAACACCATCCCACACATCTTCTGTTTTGACTCTCATTACATTAAATGTGTAATGGTTTACTTCAACTGTGCCAAATCAGGACTTACAACAACCTTTTACACAGGTTCACAGGTTTAGCTGGTAAAGGCTAAGACTACGACAAGCACCTGACATATGCCTCAAATAGGTTTACAGCTCATCTGTAAATGTTGGCCAGTGTTGATCGGAGCGGATGATGTGTGGTCGTCACTCACAATTAAATCACTAAAGCATTTAATCCTAGTTTAGCATCCAATCAACAGCAACACGAGTACGTACTGTATGTGGACGACAATATACACAGTTAATATTGGATGTATTTACTCAGTTTGCAGACTCTTAATTTATTTCAGTTTTCCCTTTTTGGGGTTTAATATATTAACTGAAATACAAATTGTCACAATAGACTGACATAAAAACAAAACAAATGCATGTGTAGCCTTTAAGTCAAATTGCTCTCACTGCTTAATGGGAAAACCTTTATGGTAGCTATTATAGCTCCACGCTGGAAAACAAATCTGCTCATTATGCTCCGACTTTGTGAACTGTTACTGCTGTGACTCTAGTCTCTGAGTACAGTGTTTACATTGGTGACTAAATCCTGTCATTTGTCCAGGATAAATCTATATATTTACTTTGTGATACACAATGAATAACTGTAAGACAGTTCCTAAAACTCACTCTGGTTATGTGTGAGGGTCAGCACGTAGTTGTCGACACTGGACAGAGGAGGATTCCACCTGAGCAAGGCTCCTTGTGGAGTGATGTTCAGAGCCGTCAACTCAGCCGGCATGTCCATGGCTAGAAGGGTGAGGAACGAGCACATAACGACCACAGCGATAGTTTACGTGTAAAGCGTCATTTTAATAGACAGAGTCATACATATTCTAGCATATTGTATTAATAGTCACTCATTCATTTTCATTTTTAATAATGAATTTACATGTAGGACGGTGTTAAATGACGCATTTATGAGGGAATTGAAAGGGAGTGAAAAACGATGAGCTCAGTTTTCATGTCAACGGCACATGATGCAGATTAATGATTTTTCTCCACAGTGACCACAGAGGCCACCAAAAAAAAAAAAAAAAACACACACACACAGTGGCCATTGTTCCTACATGAGTAAATATGAGCTATTCAAACCTTTCCCCCTGAGCTGCTTGAATTCGAACCTGTGCTTGCTTGTGTGTATACGATGCATCCGGGAAGACTGGTACAGAAGAGACTGACACATGTGACCTCTAGTGACCACAGATGAGCCCAAAGCCTCCGGGCCATACGGTAGCGCTGTCAGCAATATATTTTGAGTACGCTACATGGTCAGGGTCAGCGAAGATGCTCACATGATCTAAAGGGAATTGTTTTGCTGATGTGCATGCACATGCAAATGCAATACAAAACAATCTATGAACATGATACTATCTATGAAATTCAATTTACAATGAAAAAAGAACATAAGAAAAAGCTGAGAATAACAACTAAGAACGTTGAAGCAGAGAGTGACTTAATTATCGTTTGATTATTAAAATACTGCTTGATCGTCTGTAGGTTGGATATTTTGGGAAGCTACTGTACTGTTCATTAATTTGTACACAAACTGAAGTTTTCTTGTCGGGTGGGTGTGATGCTATACACAGAGAGTTTAATATAATTGCAGAGACCTAAAATATCAATTACACCCAAACACTTTTGGCTGGAAAATCATTCATCATTGTAATTACAGAAGAAAGAGACACAGACGAGCTTTGCTTTCATGCTGATTAACAGCTATGTTGATCACTGCTTCCTTTCTAATGCATCAAAGAAATAATGCAGATCCTCTAAAAAAAACGTGCATATTTCTTTTATTCCACTCTTTCCCCACCCTGTGAAGTTCATTCTCCGACTGCTGGGCATACCGGCATTTAGTTTAAATGTAATTATACCTTTGACCTAGGTGCTGCAACCCTAATCTGTCCTTGGCCACATTATTTTGGCACAGAGCAGCGCATGGAAAAAGGACACTGAACACAGCATGTGCTGTAAAGCTCTGCCCAGATGAGGTAATTAATATTGCCCCGTCCTCATCAAATAAAAAATAAATAAATACAGCGTTCATTAACGCAGCATGGTGAGTTAGTCTTCCTTATCACAGGCACAGATGAACAAACTTGATTAAAATTATTAGTTTAATTGCAAAAAGGTTTAAGTGAATTTAATGGACGCTTGCCAAGTCAATTAGATCTGCAACAAAGATGAAGTGGAGATGGCCAGAAAAGAAATAAAATAAACGGGTCATCCTCCTTCATCAGGGCCTGTGATAATCCAATAATCATTCTCCCTTCTCCCGGCTGCACTGGTGAATCACAGACTTGAGACAAATACGTCACGCTCACCTGCAGATCTGTAGCTGAGAGTCAGGCTCCAGTGCTTAAGATAATGGCTCATGACAATGAAACCCACAGACCCAAACACGTATATACAGGCTGCATTGCGGAACATGTACATTCCTCCTTTAAATAGTATTTTCTATCTGCTACCTTTAGCTGGCACACAGCACTTCCCTGCTACTGCAACCAAGTGGATAAGTGCCACTAAAAATAATGGTTTAAGCTTTTAAGCTTTGTTTAAATGGCCGGTGTTGCACCTGTAATTGATGGTAATGTGTGAGGCCTCTTGCAGTACGTAAGCAGACACACACTGCTGAGACTGTGACATGTAGAAAAGCGCCAGAGGAACGCTGAGCTGAGACCTGCAGGCTGCTGCACAAGACCAACAGCGCTTCCTGATCCTGGCCTGCCCTTTGTCACTCACTGCGATTACCACGCCTGTAATTAGGTTTTATTCACTGGTTCTGGGCAACTAAACCGGGTCCACCCCAGTCTGACATGTAGTCATTTTGTCAGTTCAGCTTAACTGTGTTTAAGTGAACATTTAACTAAGCATCCATTTAAACAGTATAGTGGAGTCTCCATCATCCGTCTTCTTTTGAGAAGGCTCGGCATGAAAATGGACGAGCAGTGTGGACTTTAATGATCTTTCTCCAAACTTCGGTTTAGGGAAGAGTGATACTTTGCCAGGGGTCCTGACACTTAGCTAATGAGCCCCTCATTAGCCTTCAAACGGGTCTTCACTTAGTCAATTTAGTGTCAACTCCTGAATTCATCTTAGATTCTAAGTACCTGCTGCGTTAGCGAGATGAGCTACAGTGAGGCTCCCCCGCTTTTTCCTTCCCCTCTGACAATAACTGATTAGGAAAGTGAAGTAAGTACCAATCGCAGCGTTATTCAAGTCATTACATACTTGGCTAGGCAATGCTGGATTACCCCGCACAATCCCCTGTTTATGTATTGTTGAACGTGGCATTAAAATGTCCCCGGTTGGGCATTGTGCAATGTGAGGAAAATGTTATTTACCGTTTCTAACAAGCTTGACTTTAGAGTTATGTTCTTTTCAAGCTCTTACTGCCCTACAGGCTCTGCTCAGTGTAAATACGCTGGGATTGCTCGAAAAGAGAGCAGATGATAAAGAATCGGAGCGAAAACGCAAGACAAAGTCGAGAAGGAGAGCGAAGGTGCGAGAGTGTGTTCTGTTCTGAACCGGTGGCTCCTGGTGAATCAGGTCTCATTTGCATGCAAACACACCTTCCGCTCTCTTCAGCGCTCCAGCTTCTCCGTCTCTTGCGCGCTGAAGATTACGCAGGGGGAGCGTTTTAATCTTAGGTTAGTGCAATTCTTTCACAGGGAAGAATGGCGCCTCATATTTACATGCATGCGTGTGTCTGCAAAGGAGATATTCTGTGTCCCTAACGTACAATTCAGTGTTGAAAGCGAGAGAGCTAAAGAGTTCCTCCCTATGATGATGAACTGGGGAGAAAGCGAGACAGAGGAATGATTAGACAAAAGGGTGAAGCACAGAGGAAAGGATGAAATACTACAGAATGGTAAAAGTGAGGGAAAAGGATAACGAGATAAGAGACGAAAGTAAGGGCAGCGAGAGGAGACTGAGATGGAGCTGGGAGTAGGTTACCAATTACTGGGTCATGGAGTGGACAGTTTCATCTACTGCAGCAGCAAAGATTGCACCTTCTGCAATGTCAGCTGTTCCCCTAGATTTTGTTAGATGTCTGTTGGTGTTTTTTTTTAAGCGCACGACTGCTAAAGTGCAACTGTTATTGTTACGGGGACAACAACTGGTGTGAAAGCCAAGCGGACTCAGAGGAGTCCCTTCGTTCACTTTACATAGCAAACAAGTTGTCTCTGTGCCGCCCACTCGCTCCAGCAGCATTCATCAAATGCTGCAGTCCAACCAGTGAGAAGCAGGATTTTAAAACTAAGCAACAGCCTAAAGGAGCAACGCTGGCAAACCTACAGCTTCTGTGTATAACAGGAGCCTTTGCCTTTAAGAGAAGTTGGTACATTTTGCTCATACCTGTCTGAACAAAGCATCTTGTGCACAGAGATGCAACAATTATTGATCAATCGCGAAGGACTGCTCTCAGTTGTCTGAGTTCTCTGCTTTGAGATTCTCAGATGTGATGATTGGCTGGTTTTTTTATATCTTATATACTGCAGCGGGTTTTGGGCTATATTCCGTGTGGCGTTTACCTGTGAAGACAGAGGTTTTGACCACTTTGCTCTCCTGACTTTCTCTGACAGCAATGAGACTGATCTCGTATTCTGTAGCAGGAAACAGACTGGACAAGGTGTAGTTGGTCACATCGCTGTCAATCACCACGCTGTCCACTCGACCTGAGACAGGAAGACGGGGAGAGAATAATAAGCATTTCTGGTAAATTTACCAGTAAGAAAAAATATTAGAAAACAAAATAATAATGAAAGCAATAGGTCAAAGTTAAATCTAACTGAACTGTTGTGATGACTACGGTTGTGATGGTAGCTGAATACAAATGTTGTATTCAGTTTGTTTGTTGTTTGGAAATGTATAGTGCATCAGAAAGACATGCTACAGCAAAAGCCACGTTCATTTAAGTGCAACAAGGAAACAGGAAGACACATTTAAGTTAAGTTAAAAGTTCACAGGCAAACCACCTCTGGCTGACTGGTACGACAGCTTGTAGTATTCAAATGGGGCCATGGGTTTGATCCACGAGATGGTCACAGAGTCCTCAGTCACGTCTGACACCGTCATCTCTTTAGGCGAGTCCATGCCTACAAGAGAAACGGGAGGTAAGCAGGTGTTAAATGACCGAAACCGGAAACATAAGAGACCAACGTTTCCAAAAGTCTGTGGAGGTTCTCAGTGAACCAGGTGTCTTAAAGTTTCTGTTTCACCACCTATTCAGGAAGCTCTTCAGCTACACGTACAGGTAAACAGAGAAGAAGTTCAGTTGCCATGACTCAAAAAAGGAAAATCTCATCATTCATATTTGCCAGTTTATTCTGTTCCCAGAAGTACACAACAACAGGAGCAAATGATATGTAGCAAGTTCAGGGATTTACATAAACATATAAAGGAAGAGTGCCCTTGAAAGCCAAAGTATTTCAGTATTCTTAGCTTGGTCCATTTTTAATCTCCTGCTCATTACATTTACATAAATAGGCCCGTCCTTGGTTTTAGAAGCACATGCATTTTTAATGCAAATTTATATTTATTGGAAAAACACCATCAAAAGATATTCCAGGAGAAATTCAGCTGCGTCCAGCTAAAAGCACAATGCACAGCAACACAATGGGGGACATTAGCATTGAGACTGAGCAGGGTTTACACAGCGGAAATTCCCTCCCTGCTGGCAGTTTGTTTTATGTGTCTCCCGAGACGATCGAGCTGCCACAGAAAAGGTTATGACAAAGACACTGCAAGAAAACAAGTCGCGGGAGGTCCTTAGCGATTAGTAGGAGAAATACAGGTACGAGAAGAAGATTATCAGCTTTATCTGTGTTATTGGCAAACGGTTACACTGGCAGCGCTTGCAAACCAGCTCTGCTCCTCCCTCGGTGCTTTTCAAACAATATCTTCTGTTGAAATGTATAACGCCCCACTTTAAACACATTTAAATTCCACTTATATTAAACATAGTACCATTCATTCAAGCTGTGATTACCCATTCATGTACAGTATGTCTTACTAATTACAGGACGTGTAATATGTGCTGAGAAGCATGAAGCTGTTACGGAGCACTTGTGATCTCTACTGTCTATAATCTCTGTTCAATTTACAGCTGAGTGTGCACTGTGCGGGCTAATAAAAATGCAGACCTCAGCCTCACTTCCATTTAGGCTCCCTTTACACTGATCAGAGTTTATTATCACAGCCCTGTGAACCACGCCACCTTCTGCAACCGCTGTCGAAGCCTAGGGGAAGTCAGCAAATTAACCGGAGCGAATGTAGGACTAAGAGCATGCTTGATCACACAAGCCACGCCAGAGCGCTGACTCTTATCAGCGCACACTTTCAAACATGCAAGATCAGAGCGAGACGCCGCCGTTATTACAGTTGCATGAAATACTGCCCACGTGTCTCATCATGTCCAGTGTCATCCTCCAACTCGGCTGCTGTGTAGGTGAATGTAAGGAGTGTGATCCGAGCTGCCGCAGTGTTGGATGAAACCGGCCTAGAATCTATCCGCCTGTGGCTCTGATGCAAAGTTAATGTCACTATTGTTCAACGCTGACTTTTCTCTCTTCTCTATTTGTCTCCAGCAATGTTCACTTCTCTTTTCTGTTGGACCATTGTCTTTTTCTCAGGCAGGTGATAAAACCAGCCGTGCTGACCAGACATCCTTCTTTTTTTATTACAATGCCACACATCAGCAGTTCATAAGAAGCTTCTAATTTTACTATAATACCCTTAAAGTTTCATTTATTCTACTGTATGTGGCAAAACTCCTCCTCTCTGTAACAGGGCAAAACAAATTAGGACAAAAACAGAAAATAACAGCTTCCAAAGCGGAGCTCTAATTACAAAACCCATTCTGCTGTGGCTCTGTGCAAATGAAATTCCCAACCAGCATTTTTTTCCAAAGACTTATGTAATTTAAAATCACTTTGTATTTCCATTTTTTCCTCCACTTTCTTTCCAATGATTATTCACTGCCTTCCTCCTCCCAAAAGTCATGTCTTTACAGTTCCTATCGTCAGTTTGTCCTGCTTAAACCTAAATGGTCTTTCGGGACATTCATTTAGATCCCATCTGTCTTAATGTATCCCTTAGAGAAGAGCACAAACTCCGTGTCTGGGAGGGATTAGGCAATTAATTAGTTACTGTGAGACCAGTTCAAAGGCAGCCAGTTTCTCACAACCAAAGACAACAGTTTGACAGTGCCAGAAATTTAGGACGGCCATCTCAAAGACGACTGCTTAGACACACGTGTACTAGCTGACAGGTAAGGAGACGGCATGAAGTGGTGCACTGATCAATATAACACGAGACAGCACGGATGGAACACACACGCTGAGACGTTTTATTCATATTGCATATTGACCTGCGTTGTAACCCATTATTCAGTTCCTATCGGCGTCCAGTCTACTTGCGTCGGAGTGGATGTTGGAATCCATGTTTATTATATCTGTGTCAAGCAGTAAACCTAATTCTGCAGAATCCCACTATCTGCAGGCACAATACCAAACGAGACGTACGGACAGATGCCCAGTCGTTACGGGACCTTTTGTAAACTGAATGTGAGCAAATGAAAGATGTCACCACTGCAGTTCTGAGTCACAGAGTCACCTGTTGTTTCATTACTATAAATGATGTCAATGGCCCCAAAAACGACAGGTGTGACAGGTTCATGTGTACGATAATAATATTATTATATATTTCAAGACTAACGGACATGCAGAACAACTCCGGCCCGATTGAAGGATAAGTGCACTATGCCTGTGTAAACAAGACTGCTCCCCTTTGTTATACTGTACATTCAAGTCACACGTCACCAGCAGCACTTGTTCATGAATCAAGTTGCTCACCTGTGGTGAGTGAAGCTGTAATAGGCTCAGAGGTAACATCCCCTTGTATTGTGATTAGACTGATGGTGTACTGAGTGGACGGCAGCAGCCCCTGGACCAGTGACCTTGTCTTGGAGCCGTCTAGCGTCGCCTTAGACGTGTCTGTCTCATCGGCAGAGCTGTAGCTCAGGATGAAGAGGTCTGCAGGCGGCGCTGGGGCATTCCACGCCACCGACACAGAGTCTGAAGTCACCTCTGACAAGTAGAGGTGGGTAACAGGTCTGATTCCTGGAGGAACGGGGGAGTCCAAAGGTCACCGGGGCGTCAAGGACAGGTAAAAAGCCAGACACAGCAAAGAAAAAGAGCAAAGAGCTGCCATCAAAGCGGAGATGGCAGACAGTGATGGATGGAAGCTGTCCTGGATGGCGAAATAGATCGTTAATAACACAGTTGAGACAATTAGCCTTGGATGTACTCTTGATGAGGAAGGTGAGACACAGAGCAAACCACAATCATGTGGAAGTAATGATTTAATTGCGTATAAAAAAAGAGAAACTAATGAGATTACCCACCACACAGATGAAGATGTGATGGGAACGTTCACGATTAAAAAAATGGAGAAATTACGATGATAGCAGATGCTGTTGTCAAAAGATATGACCTGAACAGAAGCCGATGTAATGAATATGAACCAGTGTAACAACTGACACCGCAGCAAATGCAAGAAGATTTGAATTTAATTAGCCACTTGTGTGTATAAACAGTAGGCATGATCTGCACGGGCAGCAGAAACTCGTGCTGATACCAGCGAGCATTGTTGTTCTTTGGCACATCAACAGGAATCCAGGACCTTAGAATAAAAGGCATGAACATGTCTTTACTATTGCAGCAAGAGTTGCTGTTAAAAGCAGGCTGAAGTTATGATGAGGACAGAGGATCAAGATGAAGTTGTAGATGATGTGAAAGGCAGTAAGATGAATGACATGGGTAATGTGTGATGAAAAGATTTGGTTTTGGAGCAAAGAAGATGTAAAGTTTCACTTCCGCGGGCGAATCAGTTGACTACTAGTCATGAAAAGTGAAAAAAAGATGGCTAGAAAACATCAGTTGTAGATCTGGACACTTATTTTACTTGTGTTCTGATTGTGCATGTGTTGCATAGTTTGCAGTGCTTTCAGCTCTTACTGTCGCTGTAAGAGACAAACAATATGCCAGCGGTTCATTGTTGGAGAAAGTAGGGACCCACATTTCTGGAGCTTGTTCACAACTACAGTACACGTAGGAGCCTAATAAACCGTATTCTTAATCACACCATAATGTTAATGAACAGAGGTGAAAGCCCAGGACTAGCGCCTGGGTAATGTGGTGTAATAATAACGCAATGAATAAATAATGAAAGGTTTGCAGATAACTACTAACAACAAGTAGAAGAGTTTCTATTTAATGACAGAAAGGAGCAAGAAAGCACACACTAGATCCCTGAAAGCACTCTGGGATGTAAATGCAACGCAGTTTAAGATTATTTTGAAATATTCATCATATTCTCCTCCTTATTCTAGGTTCATCTGAGTGCACTCAGGCAGATGTCGCCAGTATGGCCAAGTGAAGGGTGGAGGAGAAGATGACAGGTAATTAATAGCTTTTCCTCTAATTTTTTTGGCCTGTCGTTTATCAGTCTCCATCTCTCCTCTCCAGGTGGTTAGAGCAGTGCTACTGAGCGAAAGCACCGATAACGGAAGATGATGAATGTGATAATGATCTCTGTGACGATGTCGACGGTTATGATGGGGACAGCTGCCGTGCTGGTCACACTGATGAGGAAAAGACACGATGGCGATGATGAGAGCGGTGGAGAAAAGAATGACAGCTGCGACGGCAGGTAAGCACACGTCCATCATTTCTGACACCGTGTTTTGTGCGACAGAAAAATCACATCAAGCTCCCTGTAAAAAATAACAAAGAGCCAACAGAGCCGAGCAGATTGACAGGCAATCTGACACACAGTCGGACAGGAAGAGATATTGTTAGTGCGGAGAAAAGGACGACTAAGTTGTGCCTGAAATTCTCAGAGAAAGGAGGTAACACAGGCAAACACACAGGGAAGCAAGTGTGACAGCAAAATGCAGACTGCGTCGTTGAAAGGAATAAGACGAAACAGAAACACAAATGCAATTAGGAAACGCTTGTAACAAGCTCATTAGCTGACTTGATTCATTTACCTCCTTTAATTGCATCTTCAAACTCTTTTAAGCTCCTCCAGTTTATTTTAGCGTGGCACACCTTCGCTGCTGCCACACTCATTATACTCTGCATTTAACTCAACACTGCGCTACACCACGGTCTGCATGAGCAGAGTTCATTTAGTTTAGCTATTTGAGTGAATCACATCAGCTGGAAGTGATTATTTACTTACCCAATTGAAAGCATGTCCTTTAGACTGATGTTACTAACAGTTTATCTGCTTCAGCATGTGACATCCAACTAACCGCTCTACCTGTGAAGGCATCTATAGTGGCTGCAGTGCTCTGCTGTCTTCCTCTCCTTGCTGCTACAGTGATGGTGTATTCAGTCCCGGGCTCAAGCTCCGTCAGAGTGGTGGTGGTTACGTCTTTAGGTACCGTCCGCTACGACAAGAAGAAGCAGTTCAGGGAGATTCCTCCTCCTACACACAGCCTGTTTTCTGCTTTGGTATTCTATGATGACCTGGGATTGTTTGTGATATGCTTAAGCTGTTAATGTTCGAGTTTCCTGTGTGTAAGTGGTACCTCAGTCGTGATGCCAGAGGAAGACGTGTAGGTGACCTTGTAGTGGTCGATGGGGCCCTGCACCTCGCCCCAAACCAGAGTGATGGTGTTGTCTGTGGAGGCTGTCACAGTTAGATCCAAGGGCACATCCAGGCCTAACACACAGAAAACATGATTTAACTAACCACTCAGAAAATTTGAAATGATTAAACAGTGATTCATTATTTACTTACACCGTTCATCTTTCGAATTAGACTTCCTCAAAAAATCAATAATGTTTTCAACTCGCAAAAAGCTTGTCCTACATTAAATCACCATATTTCTGTCCTGACTGAATGTTATGATATGTTCTGGAATGTTTGCTAAACCTAAATTAACACTTCGAAGACAAAGAAAAATGTGGCATTTTAACACATTTGTTTAGTATTTATAATATAATGATGCAGTAAATGCTTATTCTCCTGGAGGCAAAACATTCACGTTGCCATATTTCTTGTATTACAGGGCTGCAGTGAGCTACATCAGTATTTTAACAACATCCAAAATCCCTTCATAGTTTTTATTTTACTCAGATTGTTGGTGCAGCACTGACATCAAAAGAAAAATAATGAAAAATCACAGACTACACAGTTTATTTCCAGAATTCTTTGTATTAGTTGTGTTCCTTCTCGTTTCTGCAGCGATGCCCATCAGATCATGAATGTTTAATTCTCCGTTAATCTTCTGCTGGAGTTTTTTAGTGACAAATACAGCAACAGCTGTAAGTGTAGCCACTGACGATGAAAACGATTCTTTCAGCTTTCACGTGCGTAGCTGCGTGCCAGGCAGGCGGGAGGTGCTGTCGCATGATTTAAAGCTCTTTCACAAAATGTGATAGATGTAGTGCTTTTTCAAAGTTCAAAGAGAGTGCACAAAATGGTGGGTATAGAAAGAGCCTGTTCAAAAGGCAAATGGAAGCATCATTTTGCAAAGTGCAAAATACCTACAGCTATTAAAATAACAACAGCTGCAGGAACGATGTGCTCAACAGTGGACGTGATGGGAAAGATTGGTGAAGCACCTCAATTCACTAACATTTCAAGCAGAAGGTTAACCGGGGTCTTTATTTTCTTTCAGCCAAACAGCTCAAAACACAATAAAAATTCTAATATCTGATCAAGTAGTGAAGTAAAAGGGAAAACAGAAAGCTGTAATGGGAACTTTGACTCGAGCTGGTAATGAAACAGTCTCACGCCACGCTAGAACAGCACTAGTGTTGCCAAAAACTCATTTGCTTAATTTTAGTTAAACGTCTCATAATGGTTGGAACAAGAGCAGTGACTCACATGACAAGCAGTGGATTATGGGTTTAATAGACAAATGGGCCGCACACGCTGCTGTGATGTCTTTCATACGGTATCAGTGCAGCAGCTACAGACGGATACTCACCGGTCCTGGCGTTCATTGTTGCTGGGGTGCTCTGGTTGCTGCCTTTCATGGCAGACACTCCGATGCCGTATTCTGTGCCTGGCAGTAGGTCTTAGGGACACACAGAGAGACGGATTTAACGCATAATATAACGAGAAGAAACATCACACTGACTTATTTCACGCTCTCCTCCCAACACAAGGCACATGTCAATTAGATGAGTCCATAACAGCCCAATTAGCTCTACGACGAAGGTAAATTTACATACAGTATGATCTGACTCAGCTTCTCTTCTAATGCCAACTGCATAACTAATCAGACTTGAAATCAATTCAGCGTACGTATAGTGTGTTTCTGAAGCCACAGACGGAGACATAAAGGACGAGCGAGAAATGAGCAGGTGTGACAGAGATTATTAGCAGACAGAAAAAATAGAGACCGAGAAAGAATCAGGGCAGAGAGAGCATTGATTGCAGAGGCCAAACAGAATAAGACAAGGACCTTTAGCTTCTATTCTTATGCTGGCCATGCCCTTTCCACCACTACAGCCTTTCAGAATGAACATCCCAGCTGACCCCCGCTTTCTGACAGCCTTTCAATATGCCCGCAGGACAACAAGCCATTCTACAGATACAATCAGTAGCCTGTCAGCCAAGAGTTCGCTCTGCAGATACCCCTGCCATGTAAAACATGCATGTACTTCTACACTACACTTTAGATGCACCATGATAACACTGTAGGCATCGGACAAAAGAGCCCTATAGACGATAAACAATCTGATGCAGCTTGACTAAGCATCAAGCTCTTTGCGCTGTACTTACCTGTGAGCGTGGTCTTAGTGGTGGCTCCTTCATTTCGCGGTACGATGACTTTATCGTACTGGTCTCCTGCTAAGGTGCTGTACACCACTTGGTAGCCGTCCACCTACATTTAAACACAAACAGCAGGTAACACTTTCAAAACAGATTCAGACTTTACTCTGCTTGGTTGATGGCGCAGAGAAATAGGGCCAGTGTGATATTTGGCTCTCTGTCAACACTCTGCAGGATCATGAGGATGCATAAATTTGCAGCACTAACAGGCATCCAGACAAACTTGCTCCATAAGTCTGTGTGTAGTTAGCCTAGAAATATCACTGTGACAACTGAGGGAAAAAAACGATCTTTTACAACATTTCAACAAGTAAAACGTTCACGCAGTGATTGTCTGCACCCAACATTGTGTTTGTTCCATTGCCATTATTGGCTGTTGCCAAGATAAGCAAACGCCAGAAGAGCAAATGCTGTTTGTGGTGATACAGCGTTCATGAAAAAAAGCGTCTGAAGAGATGAAGTCAAGAGCGAGTGGTTAAGGTCACTGGTGAGAAATTATAGATATTTTACCAAATGGTCAAATTCATTCTCGGTGATACAAGGGGCGTCTACATTTGTGCTGAGATGCCAGAGAAACTATCCATTTTGTTTGTGACGTTCTTGCTAAAATGATTATCCTCATTAACCATAACATGGAATTAAATTTCTACATAACATAGCAGTGTCCTCGTGCAATTACCTCAGCCTCACTGTTATCCCATTCAAGCTCGAGGGTGGTGGAGGTCTTGGACACGAGTCGTAAGTTCTTGGGGGCATCGATCTCTGAGAAAAACGATAAAGCTGACAATGTTGGGGACACTGAGACCATTTCCCAGAGAGTGTGAACATGCAAACATCAGTAATGATTATTACAAACAAAGTGTCCAACACGCTTACATATCTTTAATAACTGCAGAATTTTTGGCTCCAGTGCAGCAGCTCTTTACTTTGGTAATTTAGACCATAAGCAAATGAATAAATACACAAACACGAGACTGGAAAAACGGGTTGTTGTGCTTTTGGTGTTGCTCGTGTTGCTGTTTGTTTACTTTGCCCGGTAGCCTTGAGAGCTCACTAACTGGCAAAACACAAGGAAATTAAGAAAAAAATAAAAACAATCACACATTTGAATTTAGGCAGAGCTGTTAGAAAACTGCTGTAAATACAAAGCACACAAAGAATTACAGACAAGAGCTGCAACTAACACTAACAGAAATGTTTCCAGGGGACACTTAAACGTGATGAACACAGCTGGGACACAGGGACAAGCTCCATGTGGCCACTGTGGCTCGTAGAGCTGAAAGCGGTCGTCCGTCAGTGGTGTCTCAAATTGTTAAAGCATTATTCTAGACACACATTTAACCTCTGCAGCATCTCTGTGCTCTACCTGGTTGTTTTAAATCCTGGACAGTTATTGTCAGCTTGATGCAGCAGGGGGATGTTTTCTTAATCTCCTTGTGTTTATTCACACCAACGGTTGCAGAGCTTTGAGCTCTTAGAGCCACCGGAGTTTTCGTCACTCAGGATAATGTATCCACAAATAATTCACTTTCTCCTGCACTAACATAATGACAGCACCAAACACCTTGAACAGATGTTCCCAACCACATCCAATACAGATAAACAGTATGGCGGCAGTGGGCCTTGTGTCATCGCTGTTCTATTCCCACAGGGCAGCGCAGAGTCTCACACACCATCAGCACATCTGCTTGTTTTCAGACCTCACCGGTTGTAAATTCAGTGGAAACAGATCCGCTCTCATTTCCTTTCCTCACACCGCTGACAGACACCTCATAACGCGAGCCAGGACGCAGAACCTTAAAAAAAAACGGGACAGTTTAGTCCGTTTCATTTTTTTTGCATGTTTTTTTTATTTTGATATTTGTTTTAAATCCAATTCTCAACAAAAACAAACAGAAACTGGCTGTTCTGTCCCCAAATGGCAGGTGAGTCTACATAATGTGTCTGTATAATCAGATCAGCGACCTCAGGTCGTGATGAGCTAAACACACACACCTGCAGGGAGTACTGGCTCAGTGTGGGCTGGAGGCGGAAGGTTGTCCGCGGCCCGTCTCTTCCAACGAGGCCGTAACGCAGCACGATCTGATCAATCTTGGCTTTCGGCGGCGTCCACTCCACAAACGCCACAGTGTCTGACACATCTCGCACAACCAGCTGAGTGGGGCCATCAATCACTGTGTAAAAAAAAGCAGTTGAATTTATAGGGTGTTGTTACAGCCCTGTCTGACTGCTGACTGTGTAGCAATGTGTGACATGTTTGTTGATCAACTAATAAATCCATTTAATAATATTTATCTATTAATTTCAATTTCTTTCAACAACAGAAGCTTCTCAATGTTTTCAAACCAAAACACCAGCTCAGGAACTAAATGACACACAATGGCAGCCAAATTATAATGAAACGTAAAGAAATCAAGAAGTAACAGAACAATAAAGAAATTCTGTTTTGGATGCATTTCAGTGAGAAATCACATTCACTTGAGCTGAAAGGCTGAAGGTTCGCGTTCACACTGGCTGCTTCAAGCCTCTGCAGCAGGGCAGATGGGGATTTGTTATCAGAAAACACTGTTTACAACCAAGCATGAAAAACTTATCAGACCTGACACACTGAGAAGACAGACTTTATCTGCGCAAGGTGTAAAACATAAGCCATGATTAAAGTCTCTCCGTGCAGATTTAGGAAAACAACATGTGTGAACTGCTGGAAACACCACCAGGCGTGATGACAAAAGCCAATTTTAGAAGTGACATGAATTCACCCGTTTCTTTTTTGGGCTGTAAGTGGAGAAGCATCGGTGCCTCAATTTCAATCAAAATTTAGCCATTTGTCTTTTAGTTTATTTGTTGTCACTGAGGAAACTAGCGTGCTCTCATTCCTCTCAATAGTTAATGTTTATGAGTTTGAATAATTCTGCAGTTTAGCTTGAGAAAGGTGGCGAACCATCACTTATGCCGACGCTTCGTTTAAACTGCAAACACCACACTGCTGTGTGACTGCGTAATTAGTCTATGCTGCTAGCCTCCGGGGGGAATTCTTGTGAATGACATATTTCAGTGTTCTGCTTTAATGTCTTTCTTTAAACTTCTGAAATCTAAATAAGTCCCAGACTCAAGCTTGACATATTGCAGGTCCACCTTGATCCTTGATGTATTAAAAATTAGCCCCTTGGGTGTCGTCCTAGAAAACAACCTGAGGAAGACAGCGGCAGAGAACCGGTTCCCATCAGCTGTACTCTCCCTGTGGCTTTCCTCTGACTTTTTGCTGCGCTCCCTCTGTCTCAGAGGAAGGATAAGTCTTGCTTATAAATAATTGAGTAACTTCAAATTTGTCTTTTCCTCTTTCTTTATCCAATAAGGTGTCCTGTAGTGGGCCGTTGTGAAAAATAGATGAGAGAGCAGCATGAATAATTAATAGTAACTTAATTACAATGCACAAAATGAACAAAAATCTGACAGGAAATTGATGGTGTTTTGATTACAGACATCGGTTATGAACATGGTTTGAATTGGATCTATTACACTTGTCTAAGTAATGTCAGCGGGGGAGGGGGGAGGGTAATAGCTCAGTTAGGTTTACATCAGGGACACAGATGGTGGCAGAACAACAAATACAGTGACGCTTAGAGCTCATGCCCAGGCTATTTGGCTGAGTGTAGGCAGACGTAGTTGATTAATGCAGGTTCCCATATCAAGAATAACAAACATTTACCAAACTTTACATACAATGTGATTTTTCTCTGTCATATAGAGATATACGTTCTATATTTTTGGGTTGCTCGATTAGGTTGATTTCAAAACCTTATTCTAATCCATATCCTGATGTAAAAGTGTATCTTTATGAATACATACAGGTTGTGAGAGTAGCGGTGACTGGCTGACTTCGACCCTGATCTCTGAGGGCCACCAGGTTAACTGTATACTCCTCCCCTGGTCTCAAACCCGTCTGCACAAATGAGGTGATGGTGCTGGGCAGCTGTGCAGTCATCCCTCCATCATTATCCTGAGACAGAACACAAGCACAACAGAAAAGAGAGTGGGACTCTGTCGCACACTGTTTGCATATTTCAAGTAAATGTCAGCATCAGTGTGGTACAAACTTCTCTGGGTGAGATGAATCATCTGGCAATTAAAAGTCAATCCTCGCCAGCGTGATATAAACTGTGGCGGATGCAGCTAATTTTTATACCATTTCTAATTTTCTGAACTGAGAAGTGAGACTTTTTTCTGTTGACTTCATTTTAAATGTATGGAAAGCTTAGTAATTTGAATTCCCAAACTAGGCTGCTTGGCAAAAAAAGGCTATTTATGCTACAGTGATATTTCTCCATCCATGTTCTGCAGAGGCAGCATTTCCAAAGGCCTGTCACTCATCCATATGGAGCTCCTGCTATTCCCAGCTGTGCTCAGAGAGCCTGTGCTGCACATGGACTTCCTGCCAACAGGCAGATGTTACACCTACTGCTGCTCCAAGATCCCCAGAAGCCTGCACTATGAAGGCTCGTATTAAAACAGAACATATAACAGCTTGCTCCTTTCCTAATGCAAAACTGTAATTGGAGATGTAATCCATTTAATCACCGCGGCTAAATTAGCAGAGCTGGCAGTAACAGAACAGCAGTAATGTTCCAATAACAAGAGTTATTCTGCCTCAATAATAACACGGTTAAATACAGGCAACGATGCTAAATTATACAAAATAAATCACCGCGGCTATTTATCACAAACAGTAGCACACAACACTTTAAAACCCTCCTGCTAATTATAGTAAGTGCAAAAAACAACCATATCAGTTATTTTCATGATTACATTGTCTTAAATCTAATAAATATCAAGTGTTGCCACAAAAGTACAGTACAGCTGACATGTATACAGCCATAAAAATGTTCATGACACACAATATAACAAGACTTCCTTGAAGTATGAAACTATATAGTGCTGCGAACATTTTATATTTTTAAACCAGTGACTTGGCTCTGATCTTTGGTGCGCGTATACACAGGAGGCGTTCAGGAACAGAACTGAACTGTAGGTCAACTGTGTTTTGGAGGAGACTAGTGCACAATCACTTTTGGCACTTGGGGGTCACGTTTAGCCCAGCTGAGAGTGTTTACTGTTGGATTCCGGTTTAATTTCTCTGCGCTTTGAGAATCATAATGTAAATGTACCCACCTCTACTGTATCTGGCAGAGGTCTGATACTCATTATAGTAGTTCAGAGTAACTTTATTAATTCATTTCAAGAAGCCAGAGACATATTGAGCAGGTCTAAAACACTGGCAGCATGGATCAGTGTTTCCTTTGAAGGTCACATATCTACTGTAGCTGTTTTCTAGCAGCTCTGCCGGCAGGTCTTACAGCTCACCCTCTCTCCTTCTCTGCCTCTCTGTTCCCTTTTTACTGGAAAGTGAGTTCTGTGTTTGATCGCAAAGGCCAAAGCTTTCATGCCTACTTTCATTACGAGATTGTCAAAATTCACAATCCCCATTGCTGGATTAAATCCACGGGCGGTGGGGGGGCTGCCAACTCATAATATGATTTCCGCTGCGACTGGAGCAACGGAGGAGAAGCATGGGGAAAAACATGTACATGTACAGAAGTTGATTGAGAGAGTGAGAGAGAGGTGAAGGAGGAAGAATGGAGCAGACGGCACCTTTTAGGATAGAGATGGAAGTGTTGGAGATCCTGACCAAGAGGTGGAGGATGGAAAATACAAGCAAGGGATTAGGATGGAAGAGTTGGGGTGGGTGAAAGATGATAAGAGCGACACAGACAAGATTAAATAGAAGATAGGGCAAAAAATCAATCAAATGAAGCTTGGCCGAGACCCATTTCTTTTTCATTCAGAGTTTTCCAATCCCTAATAGGGCTTGGAATAAACACAAAAGCATCTGAACAATCAGATTTAAGGCTTGGAGTCAGACCGGACCAAAGGGTATCTCCCCCTGAGAACACCTTAAAGGAGAAAACCAATTACTGTGAGAGGGCAAGAGATTAGAGTGCAGACACTACCTGAGTTTACAGCGGGAATTATAAGGAGAAGGGCTTTTGCCTTGTGCCTTTGAACCTGCTCCTCTTGTGGTTTTATGAAGGGTTATTCTAGAAAAGGGTTTAATGGCTCATCCATCTAATAGCCAATAAGCTTAAGACAATCCGCTTGTCTAATTTGGTATGGGCTTCAACTTGAGCAAACCCCCAAGAACCCTAAATC
The DNA here is from genome assembly GCA_030770545.1 of Macropodus opercularis. Lineage (NCBI taxonomy): Eukaryota > Metazoa > Chordata > Actinopteri > Anabantiformes > Osphronemidae > Macropodus > Macropodus opercularis. The sequence goes on from CM061105.1 coordinate 9,299,060, forward strand.
CATCAAGTTATTTTTCCTCCTCTTTCCACACACACATTCAGAAAGTCATTTGAAGATTGGCGTTAGTGAGATCTGAGAATAATTCGATTCAATTGAGAATATTATGACTTCTTGAACAAGCAAACTTCTTCTTCCTTAAGCTTTTTTTAGCTCACAAAGACAGCACACTCGTCCTTCAGCAGAGCCCCACACTGAGGCCAACAGTGAACACATAAAGTGAGTGTTCACACAGTCTTACTCTACCTTGGGGAGGAAGCTGATCTCCCATCCATCGAAGGAATAGTGAAAGGGCTGCCAGTGGACTTCCACGGATGTCTCTGTGATGGATTTGAAGACTAAACCAAAAGGATTGGAAAGATCTGCAGACAAAGCAAGAGACGTATTATTGGTCTTCAGTGACGCACCAACATTCATCTCAATTCTAAGTATGATCCTGTATCTTTTATACTTAGTTTTTCATTCTGTTGCTCTTGTGTAAAGGCATTTATTATTAATTTATTAATTCTGGTTAAAAAGAAACGAAGATCAAGTAAAAATAACCAGTTTGGTTCAAAACACAGCAAACTATTCTATGTGTGAGAAAACATTGTGCAAAATGATGGTTTTAATCCCTAAGGGGAACTTTGATGAAAGCAGACCTCAAAAAAACCTTTTAAAAAAAAGTTTGATGAAGAGATGTCAACATCACATGCGGGAGAGAAACTGCAGCACTTTCAGCGAGAACACACACACAGACACACACCTGATATTGTTGTCATTTTAAACACTTTGTCTCCTCACTAATTGCTTCTAAGCTGTTCTGAATCACCTCTGAACTGTCAGTGCTGTGTTTTGATCTTTCATTACTGGTGTTATTTAGAGTAATGGCTGTCTTTAAAGCACACCATGTCCCATGAGGCTTAGGTGTTTATGGGCTAAAGGTCATGGGTTGACACAAATAGCAGTGGCGATAGCGTGAGTAGATTGGTGTCAGGGGGCTCAGGCATGTCTGGGATAACAGACGCTGCAGAGGATACAGCTAATAAGTAAGAGATCACAAGTGATGTTTGTAAATGAAGATGAAATCATCACAGTGCAGAAAAGAGCGATGCCACAGGTCCTTCGTTCCCACGGCTGTTAGACTTTACAACCAATCAGTCTAACAGCCCCACCCTGTATAAGTTATATGTTTGCATTCTATTGTAAATATTGTAAATATAGTAAAAACACTCTTCTGCACATTTCTGCCTTTTTGCACTGCCTGTATCTGTATTCTGTAGCTGCTGTAACAACTGAATTTCCCCAACGTGGGATCAATAAAGGATTATCTTATCTTATCTTATCTTATCTTTACAAACATGTTCTACTGCTCCCAGTGACAAACCTACAAGTCCCATCACTACAAACAAATATTTGCTTTATGCTTAAATGCTGTATTTATTACTTATTTATTCATTTTTCGCCAAAATGTATTTGTTTTTCTGGATACTGACTATTTACGAGGTTAATTCAACCAGACCAGTTACAGAAACACACTGTATGTTGTTTGCTGCTGCTGGAAGAGAAGCCAGCCTTGTTTCTGTGTCAAGGTGTGACGAGCTGGCCTTAACATGACATGTGCACAAGGTGCTCAAATGTTGCTGGCGTCTGAGTGTGTATCTGTGTGTGAGTGTATTATAGTGTGAGTGGCGCTAAGCAGGTGTCACAGGTAACAATCGCAACCATTTAGCACAAAGAAGCAGGAAGTACAGTATTCTCACTCCTTTGACACTGAGGATTTAACCTCAAAGTGACAAACCGAGTGAAATCTAGCTTTGAAATGTTTCTTTTGTTGCACCAAACATGACCCCGGGTCGTTTTATGTTAGCCTCCAATGTGAACCCACTACTGTCACCACACCACGACACGTCGCACTTACAGGTCAGGACGGTGATGCTGTTGGGGACGCTGATGCTGTTGTTAATCACAGCGAAAACGTTGACGTTGTACTCCAGACCTGCCTCCAGGCCAGAGATCCTGCAGGTGGTGCTGTTTCCTGGAATCCTCATCTCTAGCTGGACACCTGTGAGAGTTCCAGGTAAAAACACACATGTATAAACGAATGTGGTTAAAAAATACTGTGTGCATTTCTGAAGGTTAGTTAAAAAGTAAAATTACACAATTCCTTGCTTTGAAAGGCCAACACAGCTCTGCTCTTACCTCCAGGGCTGCTCGGTGTGTAGGTCACCAAGATATCCGTCAGCACAGCTGAGCCCACCCACGCAAGGTCAATAGTGTTGTCAGTTGTGTCTCGTACAATCAAGTTGATGACGGGTGCCACTGTTAGAATGAAAGAAAAAAACAACAACAGGTGTAAATACGAACTATTTTCATCTTCAGCAGTTCAGTTTCATAGTTTTCCGCATCATCAAATTTTAACCTACAAGACTTAAAAGTTTATAATTTGTCAAATCAACAAAGACAACTGTAAGAGAAGTCAAAGTATTCTGCCTGTTCCATCTTAGGTAGCATCAGATTGCTTTTATATGCTTCTTAAAAAGTAAAAGTAGTGACACAGCTCACTGAGAACATCTCACACATGATCAGGACACATTGCAGCCCATAAAAGGAGCCAGAGAGGCTGAGTGCTGACAGTACAGGGAGAAGCACTGTCATTCATCCAGGTTGAAGAGGAGATTGTCAAGCTATAAAACCTGAGAGGTGGTGCTGAATGTAAATGTGGAGGCATAAACAAGAGTGTTTACAGCTCCCTCTGCCAAAAAAAAGAAAGTGCAAACGGGTGAAGGACACCGAAGAGAAAACACAACACGGGAAACGTAAAACTGTAAGGAGAAGATGAGGAAAAAGACAACTTCAGGAGCGTAATGACTCATGGAAAGGGCATTAAATGAGGCTGAAACAGAGAAGGGGGCAGGATGAAGGAATAAAGGAGCAGCAAGCGCAATATTGTCATAAACAACCTCTCAGCCCCTCATCTCTACAGCCTGTGATACAGGAGCACAGCCCCGAGGCCTCCTCAGGGAGCCGTTGGATACTTCAGGAGCTGTTTCGGCTACTTCCTCGCACACTCGACAGATGGCTCCATGCTGTAGAATAGCTCAGTCATTACTGAATAGTGAACTTGCACTTGGCAGCATTGACTGAACTAGACCCACTTGATCAACTGGACTGAGTACCAGCATTTATGAGGGAAATAAAAATGAGAAGGAGCTCTAATCATAGCGAGGTGATGTATGATGCTTAACACATATGCAGTTTCAAAGTAAAGACAGACAAGGTCAGACTCAAGTGAGTATTTTGGAAAAGGTCAAAGATCACATCATGCAACTTTCAATAATAATCACAGTCTATAAACGCACTGTAGTTTTCTCTCTTTGTGTCTCTGTCGTAAATAAATTGTCACCAACAAGCAGCTCGAACGAACGCGAATACTGACTCCCTCTGTTAAAACTTTCACCAAGGACAGACGACAGCATCCTATCAATGCACAAAGAGACGTCATGGCCTTTGTGTCTGGTGTCCAACAGCCAAGCAGCAGCTTTTATCTCCTCACCTGATTCCCACTTCGTTCCTCATCTACAGTATGAAAGCTCTTTGTTCTTCTGCTTTAAATATTCAAAAGCCAGAAAAAAAAGTATAAACCTTCTAGGTAGAAAACAGAAAAAGAACCAGTAGAAATGTGGGGAGATACTCAAGACTAAAAACTAATTACTTGTTACTCCACCGACAAGATGTTAAGCACTGTACGCAGTTCGTATCAAGCTCAAGGCTTGTGCAGTGACGATTTGGGTATATTGTGCAACCACTTCTCAGGCATGTATCCTTCCTAGCATTTGTTTCTAAAGGGTGACTGGCTGAAGGTTGATGGTGAGTCTCGCCTGGAGTGTTTAGGTCTCATTAGCTCTAATCAGTATGCGATCATAGGCCCATAGAGCAGAAAGTACTCAACGAAAGCCTTGACAACGGAGGTCGGTGTATCTTCAGAGCAGTAACTAACCTTGGGGCTACTTTATGTAATGGCGTTAATTCACAGAATACGCTGAAGGTTTCACCAGCAAGCAGAATATTAAAGTATTAAAAGATATTTTAAATCTCTACACCACTGAACTAAAATGACTAACGTGCTAACATTGAATGCACAAACTGCCAACATGCTAAAAGACGTCCAGTCCATCCACACCACCTGTTACAGCTACCATGATTAATTACTGGTGTAAAGTAAATTAACTGGAAGCTCGTGGGGATTTCCTGTGCTGGAAAATAAATTTGATTCCTAATCCTACACTTGGCTAAAGTGCCCAGAAGGCAGATATTGGTATAAAAATACATATAAATAAATAAAAAGTTCCACCTTTCCGCGTCTTTAGGCTGGAAACTGTGGCTTCACACAGTGAGAGGGATGCGTTGTCACAGAGGAAAAAATCGTTTTGGATTTTGAAGGATTTTTGACACAAGCTGCCGCACAATTCCTGTCAAACTGTGATAACAGTCTCAGTCCTCACGCTGAAGAGACAATAACAGACAGAGAAATACGATGTGCTCTTTGTCTGCGTGGCTCACAGCTTAAGATGTGCATTTTTATTACTTTTAAAACATCTCACACCCACACACACACTAAAAACCAACAATAAACTGCGTTTACTTACCACAAGGGCTCTAAATTCTCAGCCTGGTTTAGTTTCTTCATTTGTGCCATATAAAGAGACACTGCTGGGCTTTAAGAGTCCAGAGTGCAAGTAAGTTCAGACGCTTCACTTTTCCCTCTACCAACAGTTTTACGGCTCTTAATCAAACCTACAATGTCTGGTACAGACTCCGTGGCACAGGAAGGAAATGTGATGCATTCATCATGCCCGTTTGAGAATTAACAAGAGAAATATCAACAAAGACACGCAGAGAGAAGGAGGTCTATGGCACAAATCCAAGGCCAGACTCTTTCAGATATATTACTGAAAGCTGTATCACAGTGCTGAAAAACGTAAATATGACCTGTCACCGTCGCAGCACTCATGGATGTCAACAACGTCAGGATGTCACGGCTACTCTCCCAGCGCAGCATCAGAACTTATCAACATGACGGTGGAATACCTGCGCTGTCACAGTGACACGCCGCTCTTCAGAACGAGCTGATCGCTGCTTTGTGGGTGGATATATTTTTATGTAAAGATGCATTTTATCTCACCCCGTGCCTCCAACATCCCATTTAAATTCAACAGGCTCTACTGTTTCTCACAGTGGGTGAATGTAGGGCACCACAGCCAAAACACATCACGCTTCCTTCAGCTCATGATAACGTGAAATACTTAAGCCGGTCACCTTTTAGGGCTCTGGTGATTGAACTACTACGCTTAGTATTCAACAACGTATCCACTACAACATTGGCTAATTGTAAAGAAATAAGCAATTTGAACTCCCTGACTTGCTACAGATATTAAATAGCAGGGCAGCACACGGGAATGAGCCTCGGTAATATGATTTTCTGTCCCTGTCATTCTCTGGCTTGCTCCTCTGTCTGTCCTCATCCATCACGCTGCTGACAGATGCCTGAAATGGCACAGGGGGATCTAATATTTTGGTCTGGAGAGCCGGCTTCGAACAAAGCCAAACATCGCACAGAAAGGGTCTCAGCTGCAGCTAATGTCACAGTTCTCTCACCGGATGAATGTGACTTTTGACAAATGAATGCTGTTATGGCTTCTGCTGTCCAGCAAGTCCCGCGGCCGCCACCTGTATGTGAGGCGCAAATGGGTTTGTTTGTCAGGACTGCACGCATTCTAAAAACGATGCGGCTGAGAATCCTGCTTTTATTTTGGTTTGATTTACCGACTCAGGATCTTAGACGCATGCACATCTACAGCAGTGGGACATTTTTGAGCATTACTACATGCTCAAAAGTGAATCAGCTGCTGTATCTGCTGTCCACAAATTGTTTAAAGACATAGCTTTGGGGAACTTGAGATGTACTTTCTGATGCTTTGTAGACTAAATAATTAATGATGTATTATTTATTCTTAATTGTAACATGTTCAACAGATGGTTGAGAAAGAAAATCACATATCCACAACAGTGAACAGGGTAAGTACCTTATTTTTCGCTCATCTTAATTGTAAAATAGGCTCAATCTGCTTTTTTGTATTGAAGAGGCAGGTAGTGTCTAAAAATACTCTATCTGAAGCATGAATGCATGTCTGCACCCAAACAAACCTCAGGGACAGTGGCAGCAATTTATGGACAGAAAATGTTGCCACTCCACAGGAAAACAGCCAGGAGTCACTCCATCTAATGTTGGAGTCCTCACTGTTCCTGCTCAGGAATTCAGCCTGAACTGTCTGCGGGTCATGAGGTGTCATTTTGAAATCTGTTTAAGGCTGCTTTTACTTGATCCTGGTCACACTGACAGCAAGTGTTCAGGGAGGACAACTTGTTTGCCCGGAGTTTCTGCTTCAGGGAATTGAACTTCAAATGTCAGACAAACTAGTTCTTGAGTCAGTCAAGAGAGGCTTAAACTCAAATAAAGCATAAAAAGTAACAGCCTACCAGAGTTGCAGTCGTCCCCAGCGAAGCCTTCCTGGCAGACACAGAATCCCTCTTTACAGACTCCCTTCTTGCTGCAGTTGTTGGCACAGTACACCAGCGAGCAATCTTCCCCCACATACCCGGGCCGGCACTGGCACGTGCCGTTGACGCACAGCCCCTGATCCGAGCAGTCATTGAGACACCTGCCGACCATGCAGTCCTCGCCAGTGAAGGACTCCTCGCACACGCACTCCCCGTCAATGCACAGTCCGCGGCTTGAGCAGTCCGCAGGGCACCTCGGCTCCGAGCAGTTATCGCCTCCAAAGTCACGGTCGCACACGCACTCTCCCTCGACGCACACCCCCTGGCCGGAGCAGTTGTCCGGGCAGCGAGGCTCGGAGCAGTTTTTTCCGGTCCAGCCGTCCTCACAGATGCAGCCACACAGGTCAAAGCTGAAGCTGCCGTGACCACTGCAGCCTGGGATGAAGTCCAAATGCCCTGCGTGGAAAAGATAAAGTATTTAAGTATTGGCTGCTGATTCAAAAATGAAAATGAGCATAGACTCGGACATTTCAGGTGTGTGGATAAACAGACAGCTGTGGCGAGTTTGTCCCGAACAACAAGGCGAAATCAAGACATCAACCTGTCTCATTTTGTGCATTTCCATTCTGCCACAGTCCTGCCCAGCTGAGCATTTCATCCTCATCCTGATTCATATGGTGACCGCTAGAGATAATCGTATTCTCCCTGTCGAGATGGAGGGTTTTCAGAAAATATTTGAATGAGGTGATGGTGTCAATGGAGCAGATCCTTTAACCGTAATGTATCGTATTACTCAGTCCCCTAATATTATAAGAGCAGCGTCTCCTGCATGGGGAACACATTTTTTTAGCAGTAGCAAAGGTTTCCTGTTGCCTTTTATACCAAGACTGTGCAGCAAAATAAAAAGTTGCCCTCCAACATCAGTATTCTGCTGTCGTCTCTGTCCTCATTCATTGTATAAACAGTTTTTTCTGCTGAGCTTCTTTCCTCTCACCATATACTGTGCATGAGACTGTTTTGAATGTGTTTCTTCTTTGTCTCTCTGCTTCCAAAAGCCTAATGATACCAGATATCTTCCCGCAAAGACTATAAATAAAACAGCACATACAGTATAAACAAACACAGCATAAAACCTGCATCCTCCAACTTCATCCAGATACTTTGTTGTCATTGTTTGGAGGTACTCACCCATGGCTGAGCCCTCTCCGCAGCATCCAGATCCAGATCCACATTGAGCTCTGAGCAGAGAAACTTCTCTCTCCAGCATCTCCACCCTGGTGGCGAGCTGCTGGATTGTGATTGTTGCTGGACAAGCACACGCAGCTTTTGGGATGTTGATGCGGTGAGTGAACGTTACCTGAACGGGTGGGTACAATAAATGGATTAAGTTGACAGTATATTATATAGAGTGAGTGGTAGGATCATAACTGTGTGATTTTAGGTGTGATAACTTAGATTAATAGGGATGTTTCCCTGCTCCTCTGTTGGTCTACGTTGCCTGTAGAAGTCTGATCTCATCCTCTGCGTCTCCTCTGCTTCCCCATTCTGTCAAATCCATCCCTGCTCAATGTCAACATCCTATCCAATAATCATTCTCTTTCTTGAGCCAGTCATGTCTTCGCAATTCTGCTTGTTGCTCTTTCGGATACAGAACAAACACCTTCCTCCCTCTCCATCACAGACACAACCTCCATGATCTGCCTCTATTTCTGAAAACCCTGGTTCTCCGTTACTAACCTCAATCATTTGTTGTTATTCAGTGTTATACCATCTTCTTTAGCTACTTTGTAAATGTGTAGAATTGTTTTCATCCAACCTGACTGTCAGCATCCAGTGTCTGCTCAGTGTATTCCGTTGGTCCATTTGGATCCATTGGAATCTCAACAGATGGCCTTGCTCCCAGCTCAGCACGTGAACCTTTAAAGGTAAAAGAATAGATCTTTTAAATATGGCCCATGTCGTTGAGGCTACAGTGAGTTTCAGCCCAAAGGCCTCACTGTTACCTGGGGCTGGTGGCACAGAGGCGTCCAGGTCGACAGAGCACAGAGACTCCAAGGGAACATTGATGTTGTAGACGTGGTTGAAGATCACGGGCTGCTCCCGCAGGGTTTGGTTGGCTGAGGAAGCCGAGGGGGCCTGATCCCCTCCCGCCGTCTGTCTTCTCACTCTGGTGGTGCGAACCAGTTTGTTACCTCCTGATGGAGCAGCATGAGCAGCACCCTGGCGTGAGAGACAATATGAAACAAAAAGCTCTGCACGTGGTTTGGACTCAGGGGTTTCCAGCAGTTATTTTTCTCTCTATCTTGTGTTTACAGAATAACAGAGTGAAGACGAGAAGAACCAAGGGGCATACAACAAAATGACACTAATAGACAGGATATTAAGGATTTTCCCATTTGCTGCAATGCCAACAAAACAAATTCTTTTAATTAAAAAATTGGGTCATTTGTGTCTGGCAGAGAGCTCAGAGAATTTCTCTACTTGCGTAAACTAGCAATATCCAGAGGGACATGAAAGTATAAGCAGACTATTTTATCACAGGCAGACAAGCCTAAACATCAGTGGATCAGTAGCTGAACATAAAAAGCGTAGTAGACAGCAGCAGAGTACAGCAAAGCAGCGAGAGGAAGAGCTGGATGGAACAAAGTTGACAGACTTTAAGGGTCATACTAGAACTAGCAGCCATAACTGCGATCAGCCAGTCTGACGAGGTTAAGGCGATGTGAGTGAAGACAGAAGTACAGTCGATGTGCTACATCTAAATAGTGGAGCCATTGTATGTTGTTTCGTAATGAGTCAGCTTTACAGGTGAAACGTACAGTGCAGAACAAATACTGTAGCAGGTAGCCTGCATCACCACTTCACTGCTACTGGACCCAGCCAGAATAGAACTGGAGTCAATTTGTGACCAGAGTCAAGTGATTAACATGGCTGCTAAAAATAGATTGCAAATAAATAATAAATGTGGAAAAAAAGCCTTGGGCGACTGCAAACAAAAAAAATGACAGGGCTATTTTGCCTCAACAAATTTTACCTGTAGCGCAAGAACGAGAGCCAATGCCAGGATCCAGGTTGTTGTGGGCACAGTGGCCCCGTGATGTTGCTGTGACAGTGGCATGCTGGGAAGACACTTCACCGCTCCTGTCCACTCGCGCCTGTGGAGATATGAGGAAGGTGTGAGAGGAGCGAGGGACAGCGACGTAAGACGCTGGCTACAATAAAATAAAAACTCAGCGGCTGTATTTAGTTTTTTCTGGGCACATGTCGCACTGCCAACAGCTTATCCCCTGTAAATGGTAAATTAATGCCTTTGATCTGCTGTAAAATAATTGGCTTTAGAACAAAAAAAGACACTCTTAGAGATTAGGGAAGTGGCTAAGACCCTTTGAATGTATTTCACTGTGCAAACTAATATTTGATCTTTCCACTAGGGAGCCGGATGGAAATATTGCTCAGGGAAAGCGTTGATAGATGTAGTATTTCAGTAGAGACATAGTTGGAGTGATGCTGCTCTAATCCGCTCTCCACTGAGTAAGGAAGCGAGCACAGGGACATGCTGAAAAAAAAAACTGATGCGGATCCCTCAAGCAGACTGTCTCAACACGGTGCTGCGCTGAAACCTGCTCTAAAGTGGCTGCTTCAGAATATTAGCTTGTTCCACAGCGGAGCCAGGTGCGAGGACAGGACTGAGCTGGTGCCTGGTCTGTATTCAAGACGCTCTTTTCCAACTACAATGCATCTGGTGCTGGTGAAGCAGGCTCTACTCAGCTGGTGGCCTTTGAGAGAGCCGCATGGGATCTTCTTATCCCACAAAACTGGCTCTGGCTGTTTAGTGATCATTTAGGATGGAAATGTGGATACGTCAGTCTATTTGCACACAAATGAAGAACTGAGAAAATCCCATCACGCCATGCATCCGTTTAAGCTTGTCTCATTGTGGGGAAGTATGTTTTGTTAAGCTAATCTGAGTCAGAGTCATGGACGTGTGGCTCACACAAAGGCGATTCTTCACACAGTCAAAGTTCACTTTTTACGTCCATCTGAGCACGTCTTTGGTTTCTAGACCGAGCATCTTCACATGTGTGTGTGTGTGTGTGTGGTGAAGGGAAACACGTAACTCATACTGTATCATAAAGGACCTGAAGGGGAAAGACAGCTGGTCATATGTTACAATCTTTAACATGCTTCAGTTCACAGACAGTGTCACTAATGCTTTTAAAAAACGACTGTGGCCTTCCTGGAATTGAACGCTGAAGTGGTGGACAATCTGCTTTGAAAAATTCCCTCCAGCACGGAGCTGCTGTCTGACACGACGCGAGACGCTTAACTGCCGCAGTCACCAAACAAATGACAAGCATGTAGATGATGAAGGAGCGAGATGAACAATCCCAACTGGAACCGTGTCGTTCACATCCATTAACTAAAGCAGCGTCCCTCTGGCCCGTCCCCATTAGAGGCTCGGATGCACAGAGGTTTGACTCACTTCCTGTAACAAACATGACAGGAAACGGCTCCTGGGATCAGCAGCGTTACTTTCCTTGTAACATTCACTAAATGGGGGACACTAGCAAGCGAAGCCGTGTTACGGCGTATGAGTTGCTGGGGGTCGTGGTTAATGCAGCTTTGCACGGGTTGCATTCAACTTAACTTGAACAAATTGCATGTCAATTTGAATTTCATTCAAAAGCGACTTCTGGAAAAAGTGACCCCACCATCTGCATTCATTTGGTTCTCGTTATCGAATGTGAACGTGGACATGATGATAACAGGATGAATTCCATTTAACCTACAATGTGCACATTCTTACGGATTCTGTATAAAATCTGTCACAACATAATAACTGGCTACATAAACATAACATGTAAATTATGTGAAGTGTTGCAGATTTGATGATGATGAAATAAAACCAAAAAAAACCCATAATAACAACAAATCAGAGAATACCGAAGATTGAGAACATTTTCTCAAGTTAAAGTGATAAGACTGGATTCACCTGCAGAGCAGATTCAGAAATAGAAACATTTTTCTGAGCAAAGTGTTGGTGAGAGATCAATTTCAAAACATCCTTCAGGATTCAATTGTTTGACAGCACGTTGTCACACTGGAAGTCATGGCACGTTAAATGAAGACAAGTGCCACCGTGAGGGCATTTTCACTGAAAATGAAATCAATCCAAGTATTCTGCAGATCCTGATAGGATGGGAATAGGAAGACAGGCCTCTGTGTTCAGCCTCAGATCCCAAACGTGAGCATCACGCTCTGCTGCAGCGTTTGGCTGTTTTCAGAGCGAGTCTGAATTAGTGAGCAATTAAAGTAGTGGACAACAAAGCAATATTTTGTGGGTGGTATGTGGCCAAAGGACAGATAATACTAAAAGGTACAGCATGTGTCTATATATATAGTTTTCCACTGGCAAAGTCAAAGTCAGTAAGATTATACCATTGTCACTGGTTCATGATGCAGGCAGATGCCAACAAACATTTCCAGGCATAACGACAGGAGATTTTTCACGGAGGCTCAATTAAGGACAGACCCACTCATTGAGAGTGAAGAGAGTCAACAGGCTGCAGGCTCTAAAAACCTGCGTCATTTACTCTCTGTTTTCAAGACGAGAGAAAACACACGCTTCAGTGTCCACAGGAGCCGAGGCGTGTGCCTCCAAAGTCCTCACACTCACATCCACTGGTAAATACACACTATGGAAGGCATCACGTGCATCTCGCTTTTCATTTTAAACAGCCCATCCGTCTTGAGGGTAATTAGATCTGTCAGCATGCAGCCTCTCAATCTTGAAACGCTTTCCACAGGTGTGTGTACATAAACAAACAAAAATGGCAATACTGAGTGTGTGTATGTGTGTTCACGTCTCCGTAACTCACAGCTAAGCATTCTGGGCGTGGAGAAAAACATCGTTTTAATGACTTTGCGAGTGCTCAAACAATGCTGTCACTTCACGTTGCACCAGGTGATTTTCATGAGAGAAGCTGGATGACTTCACCCCCTGCACGGCTGAAATTAAACTGCCTATTCCAATTATAACACAAACACAATCACCCAAGTGTAAAAACCAGCTTGGTTAAAAGATTCATATTTCTTTGATCTGGTCTTTCTAACTTTTTCATCTTTGTTAGATTACATTTGTCTCCTCGGTGCATTTTTTTTGTTCTTTTACAGTCTTTTTCTTTCATTCACAATGTGTTTTACCGCATAAAAAGAGGACTGAATTTAAATACGCACGGTGTAATTACGCTGAGACATTAATCCAGCGATTCGTCATGCGGGGGATTCAAAGAGTCCTTTTATCACATGTTGAGATGGATTCAAGGACGGCAACGACTAAACTGTATTCTGTCCAGTTGACAAACACAGGAAAGGAAGGCGCCTTAGCTCGACGGCAGTCTGGGCGCAGCTGTAAGTCATCAGCAGCAGAAAAATCTAAAACCAGCTGAGCGGAAGGAGACGTATTAAAACATGATCAATTACACAAGCCTTATATTTACACCAAGAGAAACACGTTCTCCAGCATCTTGTCATGGCACTGACTCCAGTTACTGAAGGACAACTTCAGGTTTGCACCATCAACTAAAGAGACCTACTGTACATGTACTATAGAGTTGTTGTTGTTGTTGTTGTGGTCCTGTTACGTCCAGAGGACCTCATGACCACCAGGCAGTCTAATGCAAATTTGACTTTAGGGATTACTGGAATCTGTACTTGCACACCAGGTCAAAGCTCATGCTGCAAAGGGCTTTGGGCTGTTTCGTGGCTTCGTCAAGCAATCCTCAAGCTTATGTGAACTTATCTGACCTTGATATCCACCCTGTAACACTTCATTAGGTATCTCTACCTAGCAGTGGATAGGACCTGTCTCTCCCCCTTACAAAAGCCAAATTCTTTGAGGCATGAATTTAACAAGCTGCTGGCAAGGCTCATTAGGGATATCGGCCCTTTCTATAATATTTTCAGCTTTTGTTTGATTCCAGTTTTTCAGCTTGCAGCTCAGTGTAGACAATAGCTATTCTGTGAATCATCTAGAGATGATGGACTAAACTCTGTTTTCCATACTCGTGTCTTTGCTTCCTGGCTGGTCTCTCCTGTGACCTTTACGGCGACAGCTTTATTTGCGCAGACAGATCTGCCACTGACTGTGATTTTTGTTTAATACTTTATTCACAGTAAAGACCCCCTGTCTGGCAACAACAACTCTGCATAGAATCACACATCTTGCTGATTTTAATCTTTAGTCGAGCATGGAAGTGAACCTTTTGACCCTATCTGCATACTTAATGCGCTCGGCTGCTGTCACATTATTCACAGTTTAAACATGCTGGCAGTTTCACTTAATGTTAAAGTTGACTTAATAAAGTCTCCACGGGTCTGTGTCACTCAACATCCTCAAGCCGGATAACAAATCTGTTTTCGTGTTGTTTTTATAACTTCGTGTCACCATATGAGGAGCTTGATGCAGGAGAGGCTGCATGGAACACGATGAGACTTCATGACGCTGCGCACTGGTTTTCACTGGACGTGAAGTCTTTTACGGCCCAAACCAAAAGATGACAGGTCATTATTACCGCAACAGAACCAACAGCTGCTGTGAACACTACTCCCCCCTGATACACCACGATTCCCTCACCACGGATGCGTGAAAGGAGCCACGACTTGTGGGAGTGTATTGTGCTTGTAGCTCTTCAGTGAAGCATAGTGAAAAGCAAAACTCACAGCGGGTCATAACGTTTCTATTCCCATGGGCTTTTCCCCATAACGTGATGTGTGTACGGTAATTTGCACCTGGTAGAAGGTCTTCAGATGTCTGCATAAATATGCATGTATTTACTGTACATATATAGAGAGAATATTTAAAAACAATGGAGAAGACTGAGGATAAAAAACATGCACACTTAAAACAGCATGTTGCAAAAATGACTGTGAGCACAATTATTCCAGGGACATAGTAATTAAGAAAACAGGAGAAGTGAAGAAGGGTAATGACAGTGAAAGCTGAAGGAAAGAGGCTGAATAAGGTACAGCACTGTGCTCTCATCCAGCCAGGTGAACGCTGAACGCTGCTCTTCCCACACACTGCTCACCATCACAGTGTGGTGTGTGTAGGTGTGTGTATTTGGGTGTTTTTACAGTTAGGGGACCACAGGAGATTATCATGCCCGTTGGATTACGCACTGGAAAGCTTCATTAACTCTCACAGCGTGCGCGTGGCTTTTTCCGCGGCCACGGGGCTTTATAGACCGCTGCCTGCCGACTAAGTGCTTGCTGTCTGCCCTGTAGACATATGTCTCAATCTGCAGCCCTAGAGGGCTAAGCGGGAACAAATAAGTCAGCCTTGGGAGCAGTTTACTGTCACTATCCCTTTATGAGACACGGAGGAGAACAGTGAAAACATTCATGAAGCAATGTCCGTCTGTGATCCAGCTACAGTTTTAATCTCCAGCACCTCTCCAGCAGCAAAGCGATGCTTCTGATTTAAAATGCCGCACACTAGATGTTGATCTCAGGCCTGAACCGCTACCAGAGGACAGAAAACATCCACGTGTGGAAATCTCACTGCTGTGTCATAATGTGGAGTCAGGAGAGGAGCGAGCGGCCAAGTGGACAATTTTCTGCCACTCTCGCTTTCTCTTCCTTATGATTCTATTCAACTTTCAGAAAAGCACCTTTGCTCTCTTGCTGGTCCATTTTCTCCTATTTGCTCCTCTTATTTTTCATTATCTCTAGATGTCATTTTCATCTCCTTTTATCTCTCTGACAGGGTTTTCATTTTCTCTCTTTCTCTGAGGATTTCCTTTATCCGTAAAAGTCATTTTTGCACTCTGCTCAGTAAATCTGTTCTTCCAGTGATGTGCTGTATAATGATGGTATCTGTGAAAGCCACATAGTGGGGAGATGGAGGCACTGAATTTTCCGTTCATTGCTTTCTCTCTGTCTTTCTATGCCACCAGCCCCGTTATCCCCTCCTGTCTCACCTTATGGAAGTAAAGCCATAACCTCCATTTGCACAGGTTAATGTGCAGCCACCTCAACATGAACACAAACCCAATACCAGGTTCTCTTGCGTGGGTGATTGCTCACTCTCTCTACTGCGTCTTGTGTGTTCCTCTATTCCTTCTTTGTCCCCGCTTCTCTTTTTAGCTCTCTCTGCCTCGCGCTCTCTCTCCACCTTTTAAATTGGACTCTGGCAACATTACGATGCTTTTCTCATTATTCCCATCACTCTGGCCAAATTGCCTTGTCTTTCAGGACCATTGGGCTCTGTTCATTGGCTGCTCCTACAATCGGAGGGCTGCACAAGTCTTTTGCAGTCTCAGGGCTGTTCCCGAGCAAAGATAGGACCAAGAAATGGATTCAATTCTACAGCAAATAATAAAACCTCAGGCCACTGATGACGACTCGTTCCACGCTGCACACACACTGTGACAGATTTATCTAGGAACATGTAAACAAATACGCAGAGATAACGCACAGTAAAAGTGCTACACCATATTCTCAACGTTGCTCTTCTACTGTCGTTTTAGTCAATGAAGGAGAAGTTAGAAGTTACATTTTTTCAGTTCCGATAAAAATATGAAAAATCTGCAACATGTAACAATGTAAATAAAAATAGATCCATACAAAAAAACACGGAAGATGACAGAAGATCTTACTGAATTATTGTGCAGCATTCAGTTAAATATGTTTAATAATTGCCAAATATTCTGGCAGTATTGCAAACGCTCAACATTCTAACATGAACAAGAAAAATCAGCTTCACTCTAACTGAATCAATCAGCTCATGGATTAGCCTCATGTCAACATTTTTATCTGTGCTGTGATTCACGGAGCTTAAGGAACTAAACTATACAAATAAAATGTGATTTATTAATGTACTGTATGTCTCTAATCATCACATATTCTATATGCAGTTCCTGGATATGAGTTCTTTATTATGGATCATTGTCAGAAGTTTGTCTACAGAGTCACAGAGGCAGGGACACAACGACGCGTAGCTGCAGAGTTAAAGAGGAGCTAAATAGGAAGTTTGTCATTTACTGTCAGTCTCTTCTGCATTAGTGTGTAATTACTGTAGATAGAAACACTACTGTTCTGTCTGCACAGTTAAATCCACTTGGCCTTTAAGTTACACTTTAGCCGTTAAATAACCTGAATTGAATTGAATTGAATTTCCAGGTCTTTTCTATTTATTACATTAAAATTAAGAGATTCTCTTAAAGCATGTGATGCCATCTTGACTCATTTGATGTCAGACTTCTTGATTCAGGTCATGTTTTCTAGGCTCATTTGAAACTTTAATTGAAATTTGAAACATGCAAACAAACAAGCTGTGACTAGAGAACGACACTGTCAATGAGAGCAGACAGAAACAGGACACATTAGGACAGACAGTACAAATAGAAAAGCGCTGAATCAAAACTGGGAGACGGTGATTGAGATGAAAAGACTACCAGAGGGCACGGATAAAATGTGTGCGAGAGACATCTAGAAAAAGAGCAAAGACAGAGTGAGCAAGAGAGAGAGCAGTGGATGAACGAGTGAGAGGGGACAGTGAAAAATTTGGAGTGGAGGTAAATGCTTTAGTCCTTTTGAGTTCACCCAGCGATGAGTCAGGACGAGCTGAATAGATTTCCTCTCTCTCACTGTCTGCTGCGGCTGAATACCCACTGCTTTGCTTTTCTCTTCTGGCACAATACACGGCTTTTAGCAAACCCATTTTCCATTTCAGAGCTGCCTGCTGGTCATTTTCAATGGAACAAAAAAACAAACTAATAATGAAAATATAAAAGGTAGACGTCTTAGTGAGATAAACCAAAGTTATACTCACTACAGAGCAAAACAAACATTCGTTTTTTTTATTCTTCCCTCTGTTAGCATTACTTCATTTGTATTTCTGTTACTTGTTGTGAGTCAGGTGCACCCTGTTGTTCTTTTGTTGCCAGACAAGGCAGATGACCGCCCGCCCTGAGCCTGCTTATGCTGGAGGAGTTTTCCTCTCAAGTGGGATTTGTTGGGTTTTCCAAATAACTGTAACGGTAAAGTGCTTTAAGATACCGTGTTTTATGTCGTAGCGCTATTTAAAGAGCTGAACTGAATTGTGTACCACACATGCGGCTTTTCGAAAGCGGCATTATTTTGCAATCCGTCTGTCGTCTATAAGGAACCTGCATAAAACACATCAAACAGCGTGTGACGCGTTTGTAGTCCTCCGCTTCCCTCTCACTTTCTCTAAATTCCCCTCTACTATCTTTGTGCTCAGGCATGACCTAAAACAAAAAGGGACCAAAAACTTCAAAAACCTGTCACCTCATGAGCTGCTGCTGTCTGCTGGTCCCGTTCCCTTTTTTTCTAGCGAGCCATTTCTCTGCTTTCATCTTCCTCTTTCAAAGGCTTCTGTTTCCTGTGGGACAGAAGTGACAACGTATTCTTCTGTAGCTTTCACATACAGTAAATAAGGGGGGAAAGGCAACCTCCTCCCACCTGTGCTATCTGGCTTTCTTCTGTGATTTAAAGGTGGGTTGAAATGACACGCAAAACGCTGCAACAATCCACAACCATAAGCTGCGAGGAGACGATAAAGCAGCTATGAGGGATCAAAAGGATTGACGCGTTCTTCTGTTGCTGCTGTCTGCTCAATGCCACGACAGCGAGGGAAGAAGTGCTCCCGGCGTTCACCAGGGATTGTGTTCAATTAACAAATAAACAGCTCAATGGCAGGGAATTACAAAAGGTGGCATTATGCTTTATTGACAGGAATTATTATGGCTATTGGCTTGTACTGGTGCTGACATTAAGCAGCTTTTATGAAACCTGTTACTATGTTCTCATTGAAAATGTCTAAGATCAACATGTGCTCATACACTGTAGTGCTAATAGTGGCCATGTTTCACACGTTTAAATGACTTTGGGGATTTCTGTCAATACTACGTGCCCTGAACTCCCTGAACTACAGAAATAGTATAAGTTAATAATTTAACATACACAGTTTATCCCAGTTGCAGAATCGGTTAGACCTCTACTACTGATCTGGGTCAGCGTAAAGCATACATTATTGATCCATTTATGATTGGACTGCTAAGACGCTTATTATTGATTAAACCCGAGACTGTTTGGACAGAATAGTGAGCCTGAGATTGGTTAGACCTTCACTACTGAAGGGATATGAAACCTTCAATCCATTACATGTAGACAAATACTTTGATTTCTCAAGTCTCTTGGCTACTATTTACTATTTAATGATATTTACACACAAGAGCACAAGACTGTGTCCAAATCCAAGGCACACGGTAGGTAGGTTCTGCAGGTAGGTTCCAGTCTGGTTTAAAAGTGCTGTGAGTTATTACATCTCCTCTAAACATAAACGCTTTAGGGATCCGTCTAAATTTTAGGGTGCTCATGTTTAAGACACATCTTAGACTGATGTCTGGCTGCTTTTAAACAGTCAGACAGACGACTGTGGGTTAACACACATTCGGCATCACAGGGAATGTGCTTGTACGTGTTCATTCCTACCATCCCCTTGTTTGGCTTAGAAGCCAGAAAGAAGATGTAGGAAGACAGTGTTAAGGGACCTACTGTACAGAACACTACATGTGTTTGTATATTCTGTAAGATATAATACTGGTAAAGACATTATTTATTGCACCTGGACACTGCACAGTAAAGAAAACCACTTCGGCATCACAGTCATATTTTAAAGAAAGAAAGAAGTTCAGGTTCTTAAGAGGTCGGGTCAGACTGTTAAGACATCTAGTATCGATCGAGCTAACACAGGGTCAAATTGTAGAAGCTTCTAGCACAGAGAGGTAAGGTCAGATTGAATGGGTCTCAGCTACATCTCTGTACTAGGACATCAGATGGAGATGCTATCGGTTCCAGGAATAGCCTGGTGAGAAAAAGACACAAAGGTCCAGTTCATTAGCAGGCGGCCTGTCACAGTGACAGACTGCTCCCACCGCTTTCTGCTGCAACATCTTAAGCAAGCAAAAGCACACGTAGAATAAAACCCCACTAGTGAGGGAGCAGCTATAAATACAAAGCATAATTAAAAGGGCAGTGTTACTTAGACTTATGTGTAAGGAAAGTAGACAATGAAGGTCTGATGTAGTATAATTATTCTTGCAACGTTAATAGAATACTATTTCCATTTAAACACAATAAGATGACGGTTCTCCTGTTTCAATTGCTGGAGCCATAAATACACACAACATTTTCAAATAGAATATGACAGAAGGGACCTCGACCTCACCTTGATTAACAGAAGATGTATGATGGAAATTTGTCAGATCACACTACTTACTGCAGCGCTACACACTTTGCTTTACAATGTTGTACAACAGCGAGAGGTAAAAAAACAACAAAAAACTACTCTAGTACTATATTCTGTTATATTCCTAAAGCTGTCAGACGTCAGTAAAATCCTGACATCTGATACACGTGGTGAAATGTGAATTCTTCCGTAGAAGCTGAAAGAATTCCACCTTTAAAGATATGAAAGACGTTCTCCAGCGTCTGTCGGTCCTTAGGTTGCAGTTTACAGTCTCGTGTAACGTCATGTTTCGTACGGTTTCCCGTGTCACACACTCACAGTGTTTACTCCCTGTGGTAAAGACGCACTCCCACGGTGCTTGTTACAGTCACAAGTGTTGTTTCACAGTTTGGTTGATTGTGTGACAGTACAGTCTCTACCGACTGGCTTTGGGTGTCACGAAGATTTACACGCTGGCGTCCCACTCTACTGTTTTGTACTATGAATACCTGAGTCCTGTCAAACTGTGGAGATGTCTGATTGGATGCATTTAGACAGGGCTGTGCAGACGTCTCCCCTTCAGAATAAGGTGCTGTATTTGTCTGCTACTCTCTCCTGGCGCACGACTCTTTCCTGGTGCTGCTGCTATTATCAGGACTGACACAGGCACACGGACCGTAATCCCCATTGATTAGAAACCTGAGATCAAAGGCTTCCACTGCTGTCACTCTCACCTCCTTGCTCCCTTTGCTAATGCTGCCTCTGTTTTTGTTCGGCCTTCCTGCTTTACTCCCACTATGTGTAGCCGTTTCTATGTTCCTCTTCCCTCTCGCACCTGTTTAGATGCACTGTAGAGGCTTTCATTCAGCCTGTAACTAAAACTAAGCTTAGACAGATCACCTCTGTCTACATAAACATACTTCTTCTAAAAGTAATTGTTCTCTGCATGGTGTGGACAGTGATTTTATTTTATTGGAAACAGGTGTTTGGACTGTGCAAACACCCATCACACACCTAATGATCAGTGTTCAGAACTAAAAAACTGTGTGAATATCACACCGACCGAGTGTGTAAATAAAGACAGAAGGTCATGTCGCTACTTTGTCAGATCCTTTGGCAGAAACTATATTAAGTGAGGATGAAACCTCAGCGGTTTAGCCTGTGTGTAATTAGGCAGAGCAGGGCAGCATATTCCCAAACCAGGGAATGCAGGTGAGTGGCACATGCTGCAGCCTTGGTAAAGCGGCTTTAAGTCGTTATTCCTTGGTGAACATACAGTGGACATCACTGCCAATTCAAACTGCTCTACACCTCTGATAACAAGTGGTTTGTGTGGGTGGAAATACTGAAAGGCACACACAATGTAGCACCGCAGACTGTTTATTACTCCTAAGCACTATATGAGATTAAACATAGTGTAACTATGCAGCAGGGAACACTACACAAAGTTCTAGTACTACAGTGTATACACACCAAACTAGGTGGGTTGGGTGATAAAAACACAAAACAATATCCGACTCCCACAAATAGCATTTATGTTAATTCATTTGAAATATAAATAACAAATGAAAACAAATGAACCTGGTGGTGGAGCTACTTTGATCTAACCAATCAGAATGCGTCAATGTGCGGCTTCACTGCTTATGGCTGATGCGGATCAGTGATTTCAGTGTTCAGGTGACCTTCAGGGCTGTTTACGGTTCCTAATGTTAAACTTATTTTGAATAAATAAAATATCATTATTTACACTGCAAAAACAAACAACACAGACAGCAGAACAAATGCTCCCTCAGATCAGGTGCTCATATCACATTTGTCTTAGTTTGACACTAATCCTCACTCTGTTAGTTCAGTCAGAGGCGTGTGAGTGTGCGTGTGTGACACTGAGATGACAATTCATTTGTGTTCTTATTAAAAAGCCAGTTGTGGTGATGAATGCATACATGGAAATTAGTCCAAGATGAGGGCTAATTGTCTGATTAGATGTGCTTCAGGTTGATAGATGCACAATAAGCCCATGCACATAAAGTAGTCATTAAGGAACATTAGACCATTAAATTGAACATTACAATATAGCCAGAGGGAAAAATATGGATGTTCATTAATGTGTCTCTACACGTAGGCGTGTGTGTTTATGTGTGTGTGCACAGTACCTTTTCTATGACTACTTTGTTCTCTTGTTGCCAGTCTCTGTCTGACTCTGCACCTGTCCAAGAAGGGGGAGAGATTGAATTAGCATTACACCAATTACACATTTGAACTGCATTCTCGCCGCATTAAGAGCTCAGCATTCCCTGGAAATGACTTGAAATGCAAATAGCTTGAAGGTAAAGACGCACAAGCTGTAGCATTTCTAACATGGCAGAAGTGTTTATTTCCCCCACTCAGTACATAAAACCCACAGGTAGAAATTCATTCACGCCTCATTTATTGTTCTCTGCTTCTTATAGGTTGGCATTTCTGTTAAAACACAGAGATGTTATTGTAAACTATCAAAGTAAGGCAGCATTTATATTCACAGTGCAAACAAGCAGTGGGTCCACAGAGGAACAATACACCACTGCAGGGAAACAGTACACACATCCATGTACCTGGGCGGACACAAGCTCACAGAGCCACAAGTACGTCCACCGCTGACAAAGAACAGGAACATATCGAAATCCATCCATCAACATGAAAAACACACATGGTCGGATCTTGGCATATGCTGCCGTGGGTTCTTTGTTGCAGCAGCCTCCTGAGGCACGGACGCAGCAACGTGAACGTAAACACAAAGCTGAGTCCGGCTGCACTTTAGGGTTTGTCGTTCACCCTCTGAGAGATAAGGTGACATGCTTTGTTAGCCAGGTTGATTTCAGCTCAAAGGAATTGCAAATTCTCTCAAATAGGTTTTATGTTCACTGGTGTTCTCCAGCGAACAATGTTGATTGAACAAACTGCTCTGCTGTTAGTTCCTAAAATGCAGTAACTAGAGAAATTAACATGTAAATGAAGAGTGTTTGACATTTGCAGGTTTTATATCTTAACAGACATTACATCTGCTATTTATATGCCGTTTGAGATCTATAAACGTCCCAGTTTTTATTTTACAAAAACTGAGAACAGTTTCCTGAGAAGACTGTCTTGGTCATTCGTTTTCTGCCAACGTTGCAGTAGTAGCTAACACAGATTTCATGTTTTACTAAATTAACAACTTCAGGTAATATATTTCACAGCAATGTGCGCTAATACACGGGACACGGGGGGTGATATTTATTCTGTAATAAGAAAAACATGATGAACATGGAGAGATACATGCATGGTGAGGAATGTGCTTCTTCAGATTAGAAAAGCTCTGAGCCCTTCGATTTGATTCGTGCCTTTACTGCACACAGACAGACTGCTGATAATATACAGTCACCTTTGGCTGATGTGACTTAATGACATATTAGCATATATCTGCAAGTAAGAAAAAACAACATTAGCATTTGAATAAATAGATAAAAACTAAAGATGATTCTATAGCTGATGGTCCAGAGGTAACATCTGTGGTCTATACATAACTAGGCTGCATTTGTTCACACATTTTCATCTCATGACAGGCTTCAGCATAACCATGTACAGGGCATGTCAAATATTTACATTAGAACTTAATGTAATCACAGTACACTACTACCATGCATAAGAAATGTAGAGTCAACAATTCCCCAAACCCATCTTCTACCATAAATCACTCATAAATATCAAATCTGAAAGCTTAAAATCATTTTCACTGCCACGCACACACACTAATGCACACAGGCTTTTTGTATTCCTTTTATACGCCGTCCCACTGAGAGAGTAGAGAGTTACAGATGATCCTGTTTCCATTCTCAGACGCCTTTGTAGTTGTGAGAGCAACACAGAGGAATGCTTGAATATAAATCATATTGTGTTCCAGCAGTTTATTTGCTGGCCCAGCACCCATCGGAAAATGCTGCAGCGGCAGAAAATCTGCGCTTAAAAAATGTAGAACACAAATTAATGCGTATATTTAATTTAAATGCCACCATTGTGGTTTGGGCCCGTCTGAGCAACGGCAGCGCGCGCTGGAAGCGAGTTGAGAATGGATTCCTGAAAAGCACCCGGTCCTCTACACGCGTGAGAGGAAGCCAATCCCGTTTGAGTTTGAGTCTTTGAGTTTGCACAATGTGGTGAAGATTGGGGTGAAGAGCTTTATTGTCCCTTTGCTTGTTGACTGGTTCCACAGCTCCATCTGTCTTTGTTTGATGGCCATTCCTATGAGCAGTTTGTTTGATTTAATCAAAGCGACAACAAATGCAGTCAGCAGAAAGCGGCATATGCCAAGAGCAGTCCATATACTACAGAGAACTTTTTAATTTGCAGCAAGATGGAAGTGAATGATACCATTTTGAACTTTTTACATTTTATATGAACTACTTTTTTAACTTACTTTATGGAATATTCTTGGATTAAAGGCTTTATTCCCCCTAAGGGAAGGCTGGAAGGCAGCAGCTTCCTCCAAAAGAAGTGGCCTCACGTTGCGTTTGAAATTCTGTGGCTATACATCGACATCTTCCCATAAAATGCTAAACATAGTATTAAAGAAAAAAACCCTCAGAAGTTGACCTGTTGCATGCGGGAAGTCCTCAACCTGAGCAGTGTGTGTCTGCACCAGAGCTGTCACGTTTTCACATCACAGTTGTGTGCGTTTGCCACTGGATTGCACACATGTCAGATTTCAGCAGATGAATGTGAAGTATTTTCTGCAACCATCATTGTGAAAGTCAAACATCTAAGAGTGAGAGAAGGGATGAAATTCGCTCTATCACAGTTGTAAGAGTCTAATGAATACTAAGTAGCACAGAGATGGTGTTTGACAGAGGTTTATAGAAAATGGATCGAGTTCCCATTTCACTTATCGATTTCACTACATATTTTGTCACAGCTCTGTGACATTCAGCTCTGTCCTCAATCATTTTGCCTTTGCTGCAACAAAAAATGACAGTTGCTCTACACCGGGGAGCCACAGGTAGAAGCCCCAGTTAAAACAACAGTGAAAATATTAATTCATAACATTATGTCAATATGCACTAAATGCTGTATGTTAAAGGAGCCAAGCACACAACGGAATCTGACGGGTCACAGAATCTACAGGAATGTTAGGCTGGACCACACTCACATTCTTACTTATTTCTTATAAACAGTTTTAATTATCTCCATTGGGAAACTGTCATTACCATACACCAAGGACAATGTGACATTTGGCCTGGGGGAACCAGAATAAAAACACCAGTCCTGGAGGCCATGTTGGATGGTACAGTACCTTCATGCACAGCAGAGTTACAGAACAAAATGAAGGGTTTTGTTGGCTGTAGATTAAAATACATTGAGTTATTTTACCAAACTAGCAGAACCAGTAACCACTGTGACAATAATGACTCAATATTCAATGAATTGGTTGAATGGTTTCAAACTTTCTCAAGAACAAAGATTTTGAAAAATAAATGTCTTTTTTTTAATGTGCACATAAATCTAAAAACACAAAAAGCAAATATTGAAGTCTACATTGGTAAAGCTTAACATAATTCTGTACCAAAGCTGCTGGAGCCACTACATAAATCATATTGGCTTTATTGAATTGAGGAAGTATGAAATACCTCAGATGATAGATAGTCGGTATTTAGTCAGGATGGCACACACACAGCCACCAGTGAATTCTATTGTGTGTAAGAGTGCGTTTAAAAAAAAAACGCGAAACATTGGGAGATACAGATAATCAGACTGAAAGGCATCCGCTCTCTGGCACGCACACAAGCACCGCACACCATTGTACTCTACAGTAGGTTTGGCTCTCAACTCTGTGTCAGGCTTGTCTCTCAGTGTGCAATTTTCTATCAGTGGACGATCCCATTTCCGCTGTTTTGATGCAGCAGATGGATTCCCTCCCACTAACCATTCATCACCTGCCACGCTAAAACCTCCCTGTGCCCCCTTTACGTCAATGAAAAATGGGTTTTGGACCCTCTTTTTCCTCAAGAAAATAAGAGTCGTTTGCCCTGCCATCAAACAGGTCTCACTGGATGGTCAGGCTGGAACTCTTGAGCAGCAAAGGTTTTTATTTCATTTTGTATTTCACAGCACTGCACAAGGGATCAAATAATCGTCATGGTTTAGCCATAAATTCATGAAAGGACATTAAAGGTTAGGAGGCTGCCTCTAATTCTAATGGAGTCATTTTAAAAAGGCCAACTCTTAGTTTAAGTTATTCCATAAATTATTATTAAACAAATTAAGATGGATTTATTTAGGAAAACACTGTCCATAACTCATGACAACAGTGGTGGGGTAAAAGGACAAATATAGCTTTTCTATTTGGACCGGCGTAATTAATCAGTTTGTTGAATTCACGCAAATGTGTTTCAAATGCCAGGATTTAATTTAGAAATCGCTCCACTGTGTCGGTAAAAATAATGAAGCCAACACTGTCAGTGACACTGTTAGTGCGATGAGCTCATTTATGGAAGTAAGGGCAGCTGAAAATGAGACATTTGCTATCTCTGCAGAGCAGGAAATGGGACTGGAAGTTAACTACACTTACAACAGCTGCTGCTGCTGCTTAATCTCCACGTGAAGTGAAATTTTAGTGATGTGAAGCAAAACTTTGATTTTGTAGTCTTGAGTTTATATTGAATTAATAAGAGTTATAGAGGGGATATGCAAACGGTTTAAAACACACACAATACATTCCTGTTCTGTCGAGTTTAAGGGGGGGAGGGTCCAGTCCTGGTCCTCAGGAAGCTTCGCCTGCTGGTTTAGCCCAGAGAACCAGGCCAACCACGGCCCAGACAGACCCAAGAGCGAATGGGATTGGGTGTGTTCTGATGTAAGAGAGAACGATAACTGACCTTCATAACTTAAGTTCTGCCATGATTTTTATTTCTACACACTGTGTCCACAATGACTGTCATGACACAACAGCATAAAATACAACAAACCAGAGTTGTGTGGCTCGGTGTCTGATTTCAAACAAGTGAATATTTTATAGCGCATTAACATGATTAAAACGACTGCATTGCTGCATCTCATTTCTTCCCACACAAATCGTACTTGCGCTGGCATGTAATCCAATCAAGTGGGTATAGATCCACAAGCTTTCAAGAGCACAACTACAGTAAAGAATCCCCCCAGCTGCTTTAACTGTGCAGATATAGGACAGACTACACACGTCTAACTATGGCAGTAAATGATCAGTTAGCATTAATAAGTGCAGCTCATCCCAAACCGAGCTTCACAGTTCTCACATAAATCTCTGAGCTTGACTTTAAAACACAACAGCCAACCCGTCCTTCTTGTATCAAGCTTGTCTGCACCGCTGAGAAATGACTGAGACAAATCCTATCATTGGAGTCAGTGGTAAAAAAGCTACAGCATGAAACTTTTTCTTCACCCTTCAACCCCCTGTGAAGTCAGATGATAAGAAGCGCTGTGTAGAACAAAGATATGTTTTTGAGTGAGGCTGCTTTATTCAACTAATCAGTTGTCAGTGTTACAGCTCCATATTTATAGTCATTTGGAAATGACTCGCAACTAAAGGGCTGCACAGACGTTTTGGAGCTGGCAGACCCAAATGAGAAGACTTATAGGCTTACGATTCAATATACTGTACAGTCCACTGCCTTGACAAACCAATGGCTGATTTTTTCCCACCATCATGTCATGCTCAACAATACCTACAAGACATCTTGTTAAATTTACACAATACAGAGAAGCGAAGATGGATTTGAGCACTGACAGGAGTCTTTACCACAAGATAAACGCTGACTTTTCTTTTCATCTCCCTTTTCTCTTTGTTTCTTCCAAGGCTTTTAAGAATCTGCTCTCTAATGCACTTTTCTATCACACACTGGCAGACAGAGGTCAATACAGAAACCATTTAAGCTGTCACACTAACTCAAAAACCTTCACTGCAGGTAAATACCCCATTTACCTTTCACAGCCGCGTCATCAGCCACCGTTGTAGGACTTAAGCTTTAAAATGTGACAATTAACTTTGGTTTCTCAGATCTATGTGGTTTTAGACGTGTGGACAAGCATTTAAAGGTCTGCATTGTTTCAAATGTGATGGTTATGATGGTTTAACTGCAGTGGAAGCTAATGCACGATGTATGTTGGGTGACTGTTGAGCTATAAACATATGCAAAAAAGAAAAACTGCAGGATGACATGTTTTTTATGAGGTTCTTCTTCTCAACTGATATTTTGACATTTCCACAAGTCGCACAAAAAACCTAAAATGCCAAAATGTTATTATAAAATGTAATGAAAAATATTATTATTGTTTTCTCCACTCGACTGCTGAGGAATACACAGAGTGGCTACAGTAAAGTGCTAAAGAAGATTATCACTACTGGAGTGATGAGGAGACTGTAACCTTCTTCTAATTAGTACACAGAACAAACAGAAATGTCACACTTCCACTGTGTTTTCCACACACAATGACATTTCTTTTCAGATTGATGACGGCTGCTCTTTTAATCACGCCACCTCAGTGTGCATCCTCTTCTGCATAGCCCAGAGTAATTTAACCTTTTCAAATTACTATGAAAAACATGTGAAGATTTTATTTTTTTGTGTAACTGATTAACCCTGATCTAGTGATTTGCAGATAAAACAGTAAGAGAGACACGTTTTGGCTGCACTTGCATAAGCTCCAGTTACAGTAGCAACATGTACCACGTACTACACACAAAGTCTCCCTCTCTCTCTCCGTAAACCTCTCTTGTGCTCACTGGCTCTTTCACACACACTCATCAAGGTTTAAAAAGACAGGAAGTCTTTGCCAGAGCAGAGTGAGGAGGTTAGGGCTGCAGGTCTGGCTGCAGGATGACTGGGATTGTAAAGGGAGCGTGGGAGAGATGTGGAGAGCACCACTCAATCAATTCCTATTGAATGTCACTCCAGTGGGAACATAAGTGATACAGACCTACAGGATATAACAAGCCTGGGCATTTCCTCACGTCCGAGAAAGGCTTATACTAAAACTGAAAATTGCTTCAGAGAAGTCTGACCACTAGAACATTTGATAAATGACGATTTGCCTATTACGTACTATGCAGCGGCAGCACTTGCTCAGTTGATTTTTAAGTCTACGGGTTCACAAGTTCAGTGTGAAGGGATGGAAACACTGTGGTTTTTGTAAAGCAATGAAATCATTCTTAAAACATCCAGACCTACCGGTAAATTGTACAAGCATAGATTAATCTGGTACAATCTGGCCAATGTTCCCCGATCATAGAACTTATTAAACTATACTATTATTAAAGCAGAGTGGATAGTGGAAAGAGAAATTAGAGCTCAGTGGTAACACAAAGAAAACCAAAGAAACTAAGTCAAATATTGGGGCTTCAGCATGGACGACGCTGCAAGTTGAGCAGAAACAGATAAAATGCAACACAGGCATGAAATTAGTTAATTAGGTTCCAAAAAGGTTAATCATATTCTAAATGCAGCAAATTAGAAAAGGCACATGTAGTTCTAACAGCAAGTAGTTATACAATGCAAATTGTTTAACAGGTTATTATCCTTTGTTCAATTACCTTGTTTTACTAAATTCAAACCTATATATCAACTGAAACCTGTAATGACTGCTACAGCTGAGACTGTGGCCACAATGCATTCATGTTCAGTGTGTAGTGAAGAAGGCCGAATCCGGTTTCTGATGGAATTATCAACAGGGTTGTGATTAAATCGAAGGCAACACAAAAAAGAACCTCTACTTAAATTCATGGCACAGGCATAAACAGGCTGAACTCAATTTGTGGTTAACAGCCTCCGTCACTACTGTTGTCTGATGTGAAGTAAAAACCAAGAGGACGCAACACTGGCATCATGCTTCATCAGTCTGTGCATGTGCATGTACTGTATCGTACCAGAGTAACTAATGGGTTAAGAAAGAGTAATGAGCACACAGATCCAAAGCCTGCAGCCAATCATTTACTGTAATTTACATTACACCAGTGTCCACCACACTAAAAACTACAGGCACCGCTGAGCACCTTCTCTCCTGTCAACCCCACAAATTCCTCTAAATCCTTAACATTTAGAAATATCATAACTACTGCATGGAGGCTGCCTGACAGCTTAATAACATAGGAATCAGTCTTTTGCCCTGAAACGCTGAAAACTGCAATCACTAAAATGAAGATAGTATTTAAATCAAACAAGACAGAGTTCAGGTGCAGCGGCTCTGACAGCTAACACCTCAGTCTGAAAACTCGGCTGTTTCTATATCACCCTCAGAAAAATCAAGAGCTTTAGCATTGAAACATGTGAAAAGAATATCTGTTTACTTAAAATCAAAATCTTAAATCTTACGTAACCAACCACCTTTTACACATACATTGTGTGGGTTTAGGCTCATTTTGGGCTTTTAAAAACCGTAAACCCTAAACTAAGTGTCAGGTACCACACAAAGGAAAAGGAGTGCTGCATATGAACTATATCCGTTTCCTCTAACAGACGTCCAATGATCTCAGGAGATGGCTCAGCTTGAGCAAAACTGTATGTGTAAAGTGAGAGGGAGCTTTGATAAAAGTTTTTCTATTACCTCAGTTATTCAAGCAAAACCGGTGAATAAACTTTATGGTTTTTATCAATTCCTAGGCAGCTTCCTATTCGTTGAACAGAATATATATTCTTATTTTCAGCCAGTACGATAATAAGCCTTTTTAATAGAAATGCTTAAAACAGGGGTGTGTGTCTGCTCAGTTCTATACTGTGAGTATGCTTTGCATGACGTTATTGTAAATCTTAAGCTTGCCCTAATAAACACTATAATAATGACTTTGTTGGACACATTTAGCTCAGTTTTTGGTCTCTAACCACCCCTTTAAGTAAAGTACTAAGAGAGCAGCAACCCAAGTCCAGCTAAGTCCAATAATTATAGAGTTAGATGAAGATACACAAACAACGAGCTGAAACACACTGTAAAGCTCTGTAACACAACAGATGTCTCACAAAACAGAAACCTATTTGAAATTTGTTGACGTAGCCTTTTGTTTGCTTTGTATCTCTTTTCCAAGCGACATCATATAGTAGTTCTGAACGCGGTGTTTCTCTTCCCGTGATGTGGCGTCGACCATCTGGTAGACCCCGGCCCAGGAATACACACACACACTTGCAGATAAAACTCAACTGATGGTGCAGTGATTAAAAATACGCAAAAACTTGTAAAAACACAGATGGAAATCATGGACTCGCTTCTCTTATCCTTCCCTTCCTAGTTCACTCACTCCGGTTGCCGGTTTTTGTGCTGTCATCTTGCTTCAGTGATATTTGTCACCGCACAGAACAGAGATCAAGGGAGCTTCTGCACGGATGCTTCTGCTTTGTTATGACACTGAATTCTGCTTCTGTGCTCTGTGCTAAATGAGCAAACACACACAGACACTGACGCACTATGACAGATAGCTCTGCGCACACATCTTGATAAAAGATGATGTTATTTTTAGATTATTGATTCGCGAGTTACGCAATGAAACAGGTCTTTCAGAAGCATCCTCGCAGCAATCAACTTTAACATGCACCCCCACTCAGCGCATCATAATATGATCAATATATCATCTAAAATGCTGACGACACAGAAACACAGGGCCATTATCTGGACAGGAATACAAGAATACATTAAAAACCATGACAAATACAACAAGCACACTGCTGCGAGATGACAGTGTTTTATATGTGAGATTCCTGAGATGGAGACTGAGCCAGTGAAAGCACACAGCTCCTTAGAATATCATCCATCATTCCAGCATCTAGAAAAAAATGAATACATTATTCTATTTTTAGGGTATTTCTACATTGTATGGTTACACTACATGCCTCCATTATCTTCCAACAAAAAGAAAAGAAATGGTCCAGCTGATACATAAGGCAGCAAATTATCTTATCAGGAGGGAAAGTCATTTACAGATGGGGTCACAAGTAATGGAAAGTCATTTCTACCAGGGGCTGTTTTCCATGTAGGATAGTGGCCGTGCTGCCAGCTCAACTAGGACAAATGGCTGCATCTCGCCCAAATCACTGCAGTAACCCAGACTAAGGAGCTAAGTAGCCCCAGCTGAAGGCTTGGACGGCGAAATGCTTCCCTTGATCATAGCCACTGTGCTGTCTGGACAAGCTGTGGTGTGAATTACAAAGCATGTTCGCAAGCTGTAAAGGCCTGTTTTATGCATCTGATATATATATAAATAAATAATATTCTGACTGAGCATTAACTGAACCTCAAAACCAATTGAAAATAACTGACATAAATATTCTTAATGTTGGGATGAACATTCCCATCAGGAACAAACACTGGAGGCAGCTAATGAATGACAGACTCCTAGCACAAAAACAAAGCACATCGTTGAAGGGACATAATATCACAGTTATTGAACAATGTATTATGTTATACTATGACCTGCAGTTTATGTACAGTACGAGGTTTTTTTCTTAGACTACATAAAATATTTAGCTGTAAGCTAAGAAATTGAGTTGAGTCGCACTGAGTTGCTAGATCATTTTAGAAATTATTTTAATTACACAGCAGACATTAAACCAATAATTAAATTTATTTAAAAAATAAAGTCCATTTTCCTGCCATAACAACTTCAAAGTTTGATAGTGTATTGTTTTTCCTATGTGCACCCTCAGTACAGAACAGTGAAGTTATGATTCTGGGAACTATAAACATAAATTCAAAGAGCAAAACATAAATCAAAAGTGGTTTAGGTAACAAAGTAACTCACTGAGTGATGGAGATGTAATAAGTTTCGATTTACCTCACAAATGATGATGACGGTGGTGACGGGGTGATGCATTAACACTGACAGGGCACACAAATTAAAACAATAATCAAACGGCTAATTTAAATTCTGTGGGCATCACTGACAAATGATCTTCAAGATTTCTTCTCAGCTCTGCCATTAATTAACTTTTACAAGGCTATAATTCCTCAGTGTGTCAAGTTGAGAATTAAGAGGGTGAAATGTCCTCTAAATGTGTATTACTGATATCACACTGGGTGTAAAGTAAACAAAGAAAATTACAAACACATCTTAGCATAATGCACAATTACAAATTCACCTGTCACTATGATTGCGTTATGTACACTATATTGCCAAAAGTATTCGCTCCCCCATCCAAATAATGGGAGTAAGTGCACAAAGCAAGGTCCATAGACACATGGGTGACAGAGTCTGGTGAGGATGAACTTGACTGGCCTGCACAGAGTCCTGACTTCAACCCGATAGATCACCTTTGGGATGAATTAGCGGAGACTGAGAGCCAGGCCTTCTCGTCCAAATTCAGCGCGTGACCTCACAAATGCGCTTCTGGAAGAATGGTCAACAATTCCCTTAAACACACTCCTGAACCTTGTGAACAGCCTTCCCAGAAGAGCTGAAGCTGTTATGGCTGCAAAGGAAGGACCGACATATTGAACCCTATGGATTAGGAATCCGATGTCCTTTACTAATACAGCGTATGTTTTACAGGGGTTCCCAATGAAGTGGCCAACGGGTTTATTAAAAGAAGTGTTTGATTTATTGTTCGAAGGAGTTGTTCACAGCGCGCTGTCAGTCAAAGGCAGCGATGAATGTTGTCAAAAGCCCATCATGTTTGCTGAGCAGCTAGAAATAGAACACGAGGCAAACAGAACAAGAAATGCACTTGTTACAAAAGTCAAAGACACCGGACTTGTCTTCTACTGTCTGACATCATAGACCGGAAATAAACTGTGCAGCGTGTGAGTAAATAAGACAAATTAAAGCTTCCTTTGAATTCACATTGTAAACGGTTTTAACTAGATAATGAGATCCTCTCAACAGTTAAGCAGTAAAGCAAGTAATTGCTTTTTCATGGAGTCAGATTCTGAATTTCATCATGTGGTGAGACTAACAAAATCCAATCACTTGGATAGCAATTAAACTCTTCAGTGAACTCCTGACATGGTTCAGTTCCAAGGTAATCGCGTAACTTACCGTGATCCATACGTAATTTCCACTGAGGATGTCGATGTTGTTTTCTATATGTAGCAGAGCATACGTTTATTAAAGCTACATCTGCAGTACAGTATGAATTCAGCACTTGAATGAATGAATGAATGACCGTAACATGTTAAATCAACCGTACAGTGGAAAAGGCAAGAAATAAATAAAATAAAAATATACACACTATGAGGCTTAAAATCCTCCTTTGGCTTCGAGCGTTTCCTACAGTATGTGTATCCAACAGGCTTCATTCTGGCCATAATATCTAATATTTTACTGTAGATGCATAAATGACAAATACCGTAGCTAGATATAGAATACAAACATGAACAATAATCAACAGTATCAACAATTTCTGAAAAATCTTTTTCACGCCATCACGGTTGGGGACGTCTATTGACTTTCTGATTATGTATAACAATATATATCATGATTGACTTGTTTGGTTTTGGTAAAATAGTTTGTTTATGTTTATGAAAAGCATTCAGTGTTATTAAAATGAATTAATGAGGTAATGGGTTTGTGTCCTGTTAGACCAAATTCGAACAGATTCATCCTTTTGATTTCCTGCGGTTTCCATTCCTGAGTCGGTCAGAGTCCCCCTGTGAACACCTCCATATGGTGGGCTGTCCAACAGCAAGAGCAGATTGCGTTACTGGGTTGGTCACAGCGAATGGTTGCTGCTAACAAGTCGCTGCTTCTCTCTGACCCCTGTGTGTGTGTGTGTGCTTCCTTTGCCTTGTGTGTCTATGTGATTGTGTATTTGTGTATCTGTGTGTGCCTATGCTTGTGTGCGTGACCCTGAGTGAGTTCTTTCAAATAAGGAAATGAAATCCATTGTGGGATCCCCCCCCCAGCCAACCATTTTCTTTTATTACTTCACCTGCACTTGCTTGAGCCACTGGGCGTGCTCCCACGCTGAAAACCCCGGACAAGCATCGGCAGCATCTATCTTGTAGACAGAAGTGCTGAGTGGCTATTACTTCTCAGCAGACCACATAAAAACCACAGCAATTAAACGCTATTGGCCCATTCGACTTTGTCTTCTTAGAGGAAAAGGGGGAGTGAGCAAGAGAAGAAAGGCAAAGACGAAAGTCAATTTGAAAGGAAGAAAGAAAGAGAGACCTCAGCTGATGCTGCTTAAGAATGAGAAAGATTTTTATGTCAGTTGCCTGAAATGGTAATAGAGGAATTAAAGACTGTGAAAGTAGCTGTGAAATTAGAGCTGATGAAATACAGCACCTGTTCTCAAAGGGACATGAGAAAGCTCCTTAAGGTACAGTGGAAAGTAAAAGTAGACTGCAGCACGGGAGTTAGACTACGGCCTCCACTTTTAACTAGATTTATAGTTGAAGTGATTCTGCTAGTGCTGCATTGTTTTTTCCATCCTCTAGAAACAGCTCCACTGAGAAACACTCTGAGTTATGTCTGGAGAAAATGGCGAAGGCGGGTTAGTGGCAGGATGTACAGTAAGCTTCAGGTCGTCCCTGAGTGATGTTCAGTGGTAAATTTACTCAGCGGGTCCATCAACAGAAGCAAGCACGCTCAAACTTTAAATTACCGATCGGCTACTCATCTGAATGCGTCAATACATCGCTGCTGAACCCGACAGCTCTGCTTATGTCTCTGTCGCTCCATGCACAGCGCTCAGCAGTATAGAAATAAGCTGACAGAAATATATCACTACCAAATAAAACGTTGGCTGCACTTCTTCCGCAGCTTTACCTTAATGACCCCCAAGTAAAATGTTGAAAGTAAAAGTAAAATACACTATTTTGTTATTTTTGGAAACATTGTGTTTGTGATTATAAACAATGTAGTAGCAGGATTATTGTCAACACTGTAGTTCATGCTGTAACTGCGTTGCTGCCACATTAGAAGACGGTTCTCATTCATCACGCTGTGCCCGTGTACAGTCCAGACAGCTAAAAATAAACGTCTCCAGCCTCTCGCTAATCAGTGCATTCATGTGAACGCAGGTACGTACACAACCCAAAGAAAGCGAAAGGAGCAGTAAACTGAAAATTACAAATGGCTCCTCGTCTCATTAGAAAGCAAATCACATTACATATCCTTCGAAAGCCTGATGTAGACACTGCTTTGTGTGGCCCTTCTCTTACAATCAATGTTCTAATCCATCTTTTTCTTTGTCTCGTTATATGTTTGTCTTTTGCCTTTTTCTTGCCAAGTTTGTCCCTGTGCCTTTCTCTGAGTCTCTGCCTTTGTCACAGTCTCTCTCTGCTGACCAGACAGATATATTCAAATGGAGGTAAAGGACACAGCGCTGCATTATTCAAAGCCCAGATAGGAAAAAAGTCAGGACAGTGACAGACTAATTCTGTTTAAAGCAGGTCATCTGCTGAGACAATATATCCAAACACAACAGTAGAACAGGTGAAAGGCTACAACATTCAGGAGAGGAGTTAACACCTTTTGTAAGCTTTTAATTATTTAATTAAGCTTTCTATTTATTTAATTCTGTCGCTTGTTGACGTTTTAAGACACTGTAGTACAACTATCACTAACAACTTTGTAATGGTTAACTACCAGACTCGGTCTATAAAATAACCAACGTTGACACCTTTCAGTTTTAAACGTCAAGCACACAATCAGAGTTCGCGAAAATGTGTTGTGATGTCATGAAAAAATAAAAAAAAACGACTGCCCAGTTATCTGGCAAGCCCTGAAACTGCTGTGAGCCTCAGTTGAAACACTCTACCTGCCACATCAACAACTTAATGTGGAAAATCAAATGACTGGAACCAATATCCCCAGCGCTGCCAAGCTCGTTTAGAGCATATTATGATGGAGCCTCTGGTTTCAAACACTGTTTGCGATTGACATAATCAGGATGCTGCTAATTTCTTTAAAAGATTCCGATGTCATACTTGGCGGTTGAAAAGTAAAGAGTGAACAGCTGGTTGCCTCTTCGGATTAATTCACTTTATTTAAAATTGCCCACACCATTTTTACACATGAGTTAGTGTAATAGGGTTTGGCTGTCTGGATGAATGACGTATTCAAAGCATCTGTCGCGCCTACAGCTTTTCAAGGGTAAGCAACACACAGTAAATATAAAAAAGATGGTTAAGATCAATGTGGGCTATTTTTTTAACGTTACCAGGAGGAAAAGGAAAACATGTGAACAGAAGGAAACTGTGAAATTGATATAGAAGATGTTTACATTTAAAATATAAATGGAAGGAAATGAATACGTGTTCAGTTTAATATGAAAGCTGATTCAAGTCTTTTGAACTTGGCATAGTTTTAAGTCAATAAGCAACGTGGGAAAGATCATTAATGGATAATTAAAGTCTGGATTGACCAGCGGCATCATCTAACATATTGTTACCAAAAAAATTGAAAGGGAATATCTGATTAGTTGTGCCACTCTTTCTGACCTTCTGACATGGTGATCTGTTTAGGCCACAGGGAGGGAAGGCTTCTGATTTTATCCGATGAAAGCAAACAGTCTGCCAATAGCCTTTGGCTATCTCGATGTGCAAGTAAGCACACTGTTTCCTCACGGTCAGATCGATGTTTCTCGATTAGGCTGCCCTGGCCAAAAGGAATGAAACGACTTTCCTATTCGTCAGTTACCCAGACCTTCCCATTTAATAGGTGCACACATAGCAACGCACACACACACACACACGCTTCATCGCGTGAACAGTTATTGATGTCACAGGCATCAGTGGCACGCAGATGTCAGTTGTTCCATGGCATTTAGCACTAACGTCAGATAGCGTAGAGCGCTGCTTAAAATCAATGGGCATTTGCAACAATCAATGGCTGGGTTCCTATGAGAAGTAATTAGAAAGGCAAACATGCAATGCTGCCGTCTTCCTCCTCTCTGTCTTAGTTTGAGAGTCTTAACTATGAGCTTTACTTTACAATGAGTGTGCCCATGGATCCACGTTCGATACATTTGTTAAAACATTATTGCTGATATGAATCTTTCCCCTGTTTAGTAAATATGACTGGTTTGGCTCCTGTCAAGATATTCAATCCACAGTTAAATAAAATATGATCTCTGTGAGATATTCTTATAAACAAACAATGAAAAGCTTCTTGTTTTATACATCAAGGCTTCTATACTTTTTAATGAGGTCTTGAGGAAAAACTCACCAAAGCTGTTTTCCTGCATTGTTGGTTTAAAATTCTCATTTTGACAGACTTTACAGGAGCCAGCGTATAAAAGGAACGGATGATTGAATTATTTCTGTATCCTCGTTTTCACTCTTTGAATGAGCTGCTCTCCTTGTCTAAGGTATTTTCATTTAGATCTCTAATTCCCTTTGGTGTGAATCAGGCAGTTGATGCTGCTCTTATCATCAGCATGAAGCAGATACATATTGATTGTTTGATAACTGCTTATCCTGACAATGTTGATGGAAGGTTTCACCTTCTGAAAAGGTTTGGAATAAGAAAACATGTGTCTTTTAGTTGTATCTCAATCTGCACATTTCACTTATCTGCCTTCTACATCAGCTGAAAAAAAACTGGGTCCCACGAGAACCATTTAACTGAAGTAGATTGATTTGTATAATGGTCATTTTGCTGGATGACCAAAACAATCACAAGGACACAGCACCATTACACAAAAATGCAATCTTGTTATTTAACCCTTTCCCATGCCTTGCTACGTACCCACCAGCCTATCCCTCTGAGTGTATCACTGTACAACAGACACTAGAGAGGAATTCACAGACAGACACACTTAAATCAAATGAACACAGAAGGTCGCCGCAAGGCAAATCAAGCAGTGTGGAGTGGTCACTTTATACTTGGTTTTCTAAATCCTTACAACTGTGAGAAAGTGTGTCTACCTCAGGCCTTCTCTACGGCTAAAAAGGAGGCTGTACATTTGGTTTCTGGTTAAGAGACAAATAGATGTGTGTCGGATCCTTGGAATTAACCATGACGACCGTATCTCACCTGAAAGGGCATCATGAAAACCGAGTGTACTTCCTACATGTAACTGACGGCTGAATGGGAAGCCGTT
The DNA here is from genome assembly GCA_030770545.1 of Macropodus opercularis. Lineage (NCBI taxonomy): Eukaryota > Metazoa > Chordata > Actinopteri > Anabantiformes > Osphronemidae > Macropodus > Macropodus opercularis. The sequence goes on from CM061105.1 coordinate 9,337,868, forward strand.
GCAAAAGTCAAATGCAAAAGACCTTTGTACTGCTGCAGCTGAAAGTGAATAAATCACCAGTGAGCTACACAGTAACCCCACTTCAAGAGGAGTAATAGCGCCTCCAGATCGTTGAGATATTTAGCACATAGTGATTGGAACAACTCCTCAAGTATGTGCACCGATGCTAATGCGTCTAAAGACGGTATCCAGGGACACAGACAGACAGCAAATGGACCCTGACTTATCTAAAACACGTCTAGCCAAGTTTCACACAAAAACGCCCAAGCTGCGATAAAAGAAAGGGGTTTCAACAGGCTTTAAAGATCAACGCAAAGGAAGCAAGCAGCAGCCTCTGATAAAGAACCGTTAATATTAGGATTGAAAAGCAAACAATTATTGTTTTCTTCATGTTTTGCAGTCGCATCAGGTGCCATGCTGAGCTGCTTTTCATTGTGCGAACACATTCTCTTGCATATGCATACACATTAAGACAGAAGCAGTGAGGAGGAAAGCCTTGCGGAGGGAAGCAGCAAACCCTATTCACACACGCATGTACAGTACAAGGCTGTGCTGCAGTACATCTGTGGTTACTCACCTTGGAAGCACCTGGACGGTCTCCTTGGAGTGTTGGTCTACGGAGTTGCAGCTGTCAACAGACAAAAGAGATGAGTTAAAATGTGAAGTTTCTGGTTTCCATTTTGGTAGGTTTTGTTTTGTTCTTCTTTTAATTTGTAAGATATTTTATCTGACCACATTAAAAATGCTGTACAAGTCAGGTTTAAGATACCAGTTGCACAAGGCAGGCAATCAATTAAGTCTGCTCCATGCTGCCCATCCTTCTTCCTGTTCCTCTGTGCTCTTATATTGTCTGCAATGCTCTGCTCTGTCAGCCTCTGCACAGCCCTTCTGGTATTAGTCATTATCAAATAGCAAAAAAAAAAAAAACTAGTAGATATCACTGAAATTATCTGATTGGTTAAAAGGCTAAGACTCTTTTGGAAGCAATATCCCAGCAGTGCTGCCAGGCTGTTTTAATTTTAATGCAACAGGATGAGTCAAAAGCATATTATCTACATTAAGATAAGCTTAGAAGCTAATTCCTGCACAAATATGTGTTTCAAAAAGTTACATTTTGCAGATTTAAGCACTATGTAACTATAAATGATGGCAGTAAGAACAGCTGCCTGGTGCTCCTAATATCACTGTCATTTGCTTTTGTCTTTCTGCCTCTGTTCCGCATAAAGATGTTGCAGTCTTCTTAAATGTATTAACAAACATCTCCTTTGGCCATTGCTCCTTCTGTAACTCATACAGTTGTGTTACTATGCAGGCACACACAACACAATGCATTAGCATGTGTAATTGTTTTAGAGGACACTAGAAAGGATGCTCATCTTACACTTGAGACATACAGTAAGACTCTCCACAGACGCAGTGGAAACACGCATGGCTTCATTGGCAGCGACTAAAATTACAGGACATGACCTTCCTTGTTGCATAAAGCACTCATCTTATGAGCTTCCTTCATCACAGTAATTATTGTTCTGTAACTTAGACTTACAATCAGCGCTCTGTCTAGTTCATTAAACACAAGTATAAGTGGCGGTCTGTGTGCACTGCATGTTAGTATGTAAATTATACACACATGCACAGAGTAGCTGACATCAAACTGCAAAGCTCCACACTGTGTCTCCATGTTTAAAGAGGAGAGAGAGACCAAAGCTTCCATCATACTGTACAGTATGATGGAGTTATCAGTTTTTACCACTAAATATCTGTTTAGTTCTTATGTACTAGAACTAAAACCAGCACAATGAGCTACAACCAAAATAAATAAGCACAAAGGGCACAGAGAGACCGTCAGAGTCTATGGTGCATTCAATTAAAGCAAGAATAATGCACATCTAGGCCAGCGAGCTGGGGTGACTTTTAGTGCCTGTGTTAACTGCCAGCATTGTGGCCGTGTAGAGACACTTCCAAGCTTAACTTCTATTTTGACTACCGATGTAGTGCACGTGATTTATGACGGCAACGTCACCAAGGGGCATCGTTTCAAATCTGCACAGGAGGAGTTCCACGCTGGCCGCATGCGACTCCCCCCACACTACAACCTCACACAGAATTGTTATTTTTCTGCTTTATTCGTTGTGCTCAGCAAATCTGTGCTCAGTGTCCCTGTGCCTTTCTCTAGTTTAGTTAAACACATAAAGTGTCTCTACATGACTCGGGGAGACATAAGTACAGGAATGTACAGATGGTGATTATAAATTTTAAATTCCATTACACAAGGAGAGAGTGAGAGAGAAGATCTGACAATCCTGACACAAGATGCAGTCACATCTGCTGTCGCAGCAGACAGGCCTTCGGTGAGAGGGAGAGAGCTGGTGTGTGGTTGGGGGTGGTTATTATTTTCACAGCTTTCAATTCATCACGTCATTCATTTCTGAGGCCATCCAACAGCTTGGGGGAGCGAGCAGAACAGAACAAGAGAAGGAGATGAGTGAGACTTGAGAGTGTAGGAGGTGAGACAAAGATAAAAAAAAATCAAAGCTAAAAAGGAAGAGAAGAAGGGACACATTCCTGCTGCGTTCAGAAAACCGCAGCGACACACGTGCACCAAGATTCGTAGGACGGCTGTAGACGCTTGCCATCAATAAAATCTGGCACTGATCACAGACAGCAGCTACCATACGCACCATGCTCTCACACATGTACTATCTGTGTTTGATATCTGCCAAAACCACCCACGACAGATCAAGTGAAAGTCTAAACTGAATTTAATAAGGGGAAAGTAACATAATTAACTTTTCTTGTTTATTAGTGGTTAAAAGTACAATATATAGTAATACTACAATGTTTTTAAGAAGTCACTCAGTTCATTTTATTATAATAATCCTCGCATTTCTGGAGTGGCCCAGTAGGAGTCCTGACCTCAACCCGATTGAAAGAATATCCCTGCACTGAAACAGTTCTGTAAGGAGGAATGGTCCAAAATTCCTCCAGACCGTGTGCAGGTCTGATCTGCAACTACAGTAAACATTTGGTTGAAATTATTGCTGCGAAAGGAGGGTCGACCAGTAATTAAGGTTCACATACTTGTTCCTCTCTGCTCTGTGAATGTTTACATGAATGTAACATGAAAACATGTAATGTTTGGGCATTATTAGTTTAAGCAGACTGTGTTTGTTTATTCTTGTGACTTTGATGAGGATCAGAACACATTTTATGACCAATTCATGCAGAAATCCATGTAATCCCAAAGGGTTCACATACTGAAACATTGTTCTTGCAACTGTAATTGCCAATACTGAAATTAAACCGAGTGCAAATTATGCCACTTCCGAAAGAAACAGCAAGAAATAAGCCCAATGCTTGTTCGTTTCCCTGACTTGTTATTCCCTTCTCCAATTTCTCACTAAGGTGACATAGTGCAGCCAACATGTCACAGGAGCACAGTATTGCACTATGCATATTTCCCTGGCCAGCTCGAAACCTTCTGTCAGACGACAAACTTCTCAGCTATTTGTCCTCATTACAGAACAGCCTCTGACTGCCCACCTTAATTCCCCCGCCTGTCCCTCCTGGGGCTCTTTTCCACCCCTGCCTGGCATGAATCATTTTTACAACCGTCACTTGGCCCCCATCGGCCAGAGAGGCGCATGCTTTCAACCTAGCAAGGAAAGTAAATCTACAAGCTTTAATTAAAATAGCCCTTTTTGAAGCACTTTCTGCTCGCTCTCTGTCCTCTGTTCCCTGATGGCACGACGGTGCTGGGAACTTCCCTGTGCAGGGACTCAAAAGGCCTGACCCCTGGAAAAAAATAAGGTGTTTTGCACAATTTTACGATGATTCTGCAAGAAAAAGCCACATCTTATCTTTTCTTTCTTCGACCTGCTTTTGTAAGTGAAAAGATAATTATAGAAGTTGGGTTTAGGTTCTACTGACAATATATGACTCAACATTATATAAAATATGCAAACGAAATCGATGAGCAACAGCCTTCGATTGCGGTTCACTGTAGATTGGTATGATTTGAATTACAATAAGTTTCACAGTGTGTGAAGTGACAAACAATGACCTTGTTGTCTTTCAAGGTCAGCCCTTCTTGGGGAAGTAACGATTTGTGAAGCTGAATCAATGAGGCTCATTCAAGCCGTTTTCCTACAATATTGTTCAGGGACTAACTTTGGTGCCATTGATTAGCTGATTTATAGCTTGCATCTGGTCTCGGCTCACAGTGAGCTGCTCATTACAAGAGAAGAGAAGAAAGGAAGAAAAGAAAGAAGAGAGCGTACACACTGTCTTAAACAGATGTTTTAGAAGTCTCAGACTTATCTTACTAAATATCCAATCCACCATGTACGCTAACATAACATTTTGTACTACATACAGACAATTCACAAAACAGAAAGAAAATAAGTATAAGGTACTAGATCTAGGTGCATGAGAAACCATATGGATGTAAGGGAGTTTTAGCAAAAATTTTACAGTTGCAACTGCAGATCCAACGCCCAGCTATCCACAATTATCCAGCATCTGCTTATTTGTCTAATTATTGTCTGATTATTCCCACTCGTCAGTGACCTGAGGGTGGCGGGATCAATATTTAGTTTTCTATCACGACAGATGAAGACAGTAACATCAATCAATTCTTAAATCAATTCATAGATTTTTAGGTGTATTCTTTAGCTGAATGATGAACTATTTATTGTTTCAGCTCTGCAGTAAATTATTCTCATGTCATTTGTGCAGTCAGGGAGGTAGCAGGGAACCAGCCAGCCCGCTCTGAGTAACCTGCTCTGTAGGTCTAAAAATGTGAAAGCCTGAGGAAGTCAGAGTTATTTTTGGGCCGAATGGCAAGCAACATATCTCGGATTAAAATGTGGCACCAGCACATTTTCCAGTTCTTTTTGTACATGTTCTGAACTGGCGGTGAAGTATACTTCATGAAAATATTACCATGTTTTAATATATTCTGTGATCATATCAAATGCCTGGCTCTCAAGCACTGATTGTACAAACCCATTTCCTATTTTCTATCCTCTCTTAGACTTTTGTCCTCTCTTCTCCAAGCTCTACCTTTCTTCTCAACTCTTCCATGCACTCATAAAACAGGCACTCGTTGCACAAATTCACCGCTCTCACTTTTCTTTCTTTCTTTCTTTTCTGCACCTCTTTTATTTCCTCTCCTGTCTTATCTGTGCCCCTGAAGGAGTTGTCTGTCTCCTAACCAGCTGAAGCCTTGCTTCCGCTGGTCTGCGCTTGGCTCCTATTATCAGAGCATGACAAGGAGCTGCAGTGTCGACTTGTCAGCCTAATAAACATCCTTTATGGCACCCATCTGTGTGTGTGTTGAGGGAAGTCAGCCAGCCACCAAGCACTGGACCATTGATTTCATGGATGGCACACAGTGCTTACACTTCCACTCGTCTATTACGCAGTGGACAGGCTGCAATTGTTTTGCCATGCAGAGCCATACTTATGACACTCATACTACTAAAGGCTTTCCGTTTAGCTTCAGACATGGTTATAAAAAGAAAGGCAGAGAGATAAAGAAACAGGATTAAAGGTTTCTAGAACACAGGTCAAGCAGATCAGCACTTGGGCCTGCAGTAAATATAATCACAGACCAATTTTACAGACCTTCACATAACAGGTCAGGGTCAATAAGGCATTTCTATTTTTCCTTTATCTTCAATGCAATCCCTTCTTCATGAAGGTGTGGCCAAGGTTAGGCGTCACGCAACAGTTGAGCACCTAACAATCATGCAGTGATCCCCATTTCTGCAGGAATCCTGAGTCACATGCTGCAAACTGAGAGTGTCCAAATGATGGGAGAAAGAACAGCGAGCCACATGTTCAAAAGAGTGTGAGAGAGAAACCATCACTTTTAAGAAAACTAGATCAGTAGTTCAGCACCACGGACAGCGACATCTCTCGCCTACTAATCAAGGAGAAGAACTGGAGCCAGTAAACCATAATCAAAATGTGCCTCTTTAACCTTTGTCCGCCGGCATGTTATAAATATTCATAACAGGTGGGCAAAGCAGATATGTCGTCTTAGCAAGCAAGCAGCGTAGGATGAACCTGAAAGTTTATTAATATCAAACACCAATGAGGAAAATTATGAAATATTCATCAGATACTCATATCTTGGATCAGACATGTTTTTCCAGCTATGAGTTAATAATTGTTCTAGTATTTATAATATATCTTAAAAAGATTTTGAAGCCTCCTCATGTATAAGCCTCAACATTTATTGTTCTTGTTTGTGACAATAAAAGAAGCTGATGGCAGTAAAAAACTACTACAGAAACAGGAACAAGCATTCAGTCTAATGCAACTAATGCAGATTGTATTTGTGATCTTCTGAACTGGCTGCCTGTCACAATACAACACAATCAGCAAAAAGGAAAAAAAAGCATTACAAAGCACAGTGAAGCTAAAGCAGTAAGGCAGGCACACCGGCCAAACCATAAAACTGTCAAAGCGACCTTCACTTACCCTCAGTATTGATGGTCCAATCATATAGAGAATATGAATTAGTACCTGCAGGGATTTCTTAAAATGGGGCATAATTCTTGGATATGTCTTAAGAAACAGGAATAAATCATCGTGTGACTTCACCGCATCACCCAGAGAGCTAAAGAAGATGAATTTCAAAAACATGGTTTCCTCCTTCCCCCAAATGTAAAGGATGCTGTGGTCAGAATAGCGATCAGAGCATCAACTACACAACTACAAACACTGAACACATAAAAGCAATGTGTAGACCAATGTGTCTTGTCTGTATGTTTTCTTACAAGCGTGTAAATTTGATGTTGAGCTGCTCGTAGGAATCGAATGCTCTTATCACGTATATTTAAAGCTCTGCAACACAACATGTTTCGTGGCCTGTGTTTAGCCCTGAGATAAGCAATTTGTTATATAATTGAAGTGAATATTCATTGTAATGCAATCTACACATTTCTTTGCCACTTTCCTGGAATCTTTTTTTTAAATGTGCAGTAAATGGAATGAAAACTTTGAGAATCCAGTTTGGTGGATTTTCTGAAATCAGTTCTACACTGCAGCTTTTAAAAAACAGCCAGCGGCTCTTCTTTCTCTCTCTTTATTCTGCTCTTCTATTCAGCGTCTTTAGCAATACACACTATAAATAGATGTCAGTGTCCTTTACTGTTTCTGGTCTCGTAAAAGGCCCTGTTGTACTTCCATAGCTCTTTGTGAACTTCTCCATGTTTGCTTTCAGAGAAAAACTTGAGAGTTTCCTTTGACTCCGTTGAAAGAATTAATTAAAAATGAGCCGTGATACGTGACATGATACGTGAGCAATTTATGTTTAATGGGTAAAACAGGAAAAGCCAATGTGATCCTTAGGGGCATCTGTAACGATGCTGTGTGTCAGCGCATACTGTAAGGTAGCAGTCGGAAGTGAAGTGATCCAATCCTCACTATTGTCACAAGTAATAATTTAGGGTTGCTTTGCTGCCTCTGGACCTGGACTACTTGTCATTGTGCAAGATAAAATTACACTCATATGTCGCTGGGATACTGATATCTGATATATTTGTTATGTTTAATGATAATTACAATTTTCTATTTAAACAGTTGGCGTAGTAGATGGGCAATGGAAAACATCACAATGAAAGATGTATTTGAGAACATTGACTATTTATTTTCCCCACTAGGGAAACAAGCTGAACCACAATGTGATATAACATCTGAAAATGTCAAGAAAGATCTGATTTAATGTGAGGTATTTATTTTTTGAGTGGACGGGTCAAAAAGAGAATCTCTTATGACTCGTAATGAGCTTTAATTCTCTGAAAACAGCAAAGATCCAGGCATTGCAATAATGGACTCACATTATGGTGTTAGAGGAAAAAGCAAACATGCTGATGCTTTTGTAGGCTGCTGGGCCTTTTCATCCTGAATGTTTGTGAATATGTAGATGCATTATCTATGATTACAAGGCACATGGACTGAATATAAATAGGCAAACAAACAAAACACGGAAGTGGCAGCAGTGTGGAAAGTGCATCACCATGTAAATGTTTTGTATACAGTAAATTTGCACAGCGTTGTCAGTGTCAGCAGTTTGGTAATCACACTGGCAGGAGCAGGCGAATAATTTCAACTCAAATGTCAACCTATGCATTACCAATCCAGTCTGTTGACAACCTTACCCATGGCTTTAAGACATGACTAGCATGGAAACCCAAACATGTACATGCATGTACACAGGTTTGATAAGAGCTGAGCTGGTTGTTTGCTCAACACAATAAAGAGAGTAATGTGCAGGCTCCTCATTTCTGGCAGGTGTAGGCAGCAAATACGCAACTGAGGAGTTTATGTTTAACAAGGTGACAAAGTCATTTGTCTCATTCGTTGAGACTCATGTCTTTGAGTGATAATCAGAGGCGCCGTCGTGATTTTTAACCACTGTTTCTAACATCTCGTTAGAGAGTGACTGTAATGACCCTGTGGTCTTCTGCCACAGCGATCCTCAGGTTTTCAAACTCTAATCAAAGTATTTTTCTCTACTACCTTCCCTTTGGCTAGTTAGAAAATTGGAAGACACCTTTCAACAACAATTTTTTTCTACTAAAACTTATTTTTACACACAATAGTCCTAAGCTCTCAAATTATCATTAGCCACATGGAAATGAAAACTAGTAAAACATAAATGGTAAACGCAATCTCAAGGTTATACTACGTTACCCAGTAATGACAGGAATTCAGCTTCAATGCTAGATGAGGTCTTCCAACCATAGAACAAGCAAAAAGGTGCACACCGTGAGTCAATACAGTTTCACAAACTGAGAGTGTATTGACATTAAACACACTGACAGTGATGAATCATTTTCATAAGCATATAGTATAGTTATTGACAGGCAGGTCATTTGTCAAAAGTATGCTTAGATTCTAGTTGTCTTCTGTAAAGGTTGAGTCCTCATTGACCAGCAATCTGTCACCCAGTTAACTGACTGTTTTAGGAGTTCCTATAGTAAAACCACTTTCACTTTACAAACGCTTGATCAATGACTCTTCTGACATTGTTAAACTGGAGTTTTATTGATCTAATCTCTTGATTTATTGATCAGCAAAATGATTAATGAGCAGGGTGGTATTAATCCAACTTAATCGCTTTAAACCTTGTTCAGGAGAACATCGACGTTCATCGGTAAAGACATACTTTTCATGTTTCACGTTAAGACCAAAGGCCAAATCTGGATGCTGTGTTTGCTGCCATACAAATAATAGATATTTATGCACATTGGGAACAAGTATTTTAGCTCAGAGTGAAAACAAAACTCACTCTTGAATTTTACTTGTTTCATGTTGGTTTTGTTTTGTAACAGCTCATTGATTTGTTTTTATACACGGACAGCTCTGTCACAAAACTGCACACAATCCATGATCCAATGATTACTATGCTCTTATACAACAATTTTTTAAAACATCCATCGAATCACTCACATGTAACCTCCCACCAACAAACATGAGAGGGGAGCAACATGGACTCATAGATCCACTGAGATAAACAAAAGATCAATGAGAGGGCTAATTTGAAAACAGCAGGCTTGTCCTCGGGCCCAAGAAAGAGATTATCTATGTAGATCTCATTAGCCCCCTATAATGATAGACGTATGACCAAATGATTAATGGCCAGCTGGAGAAACTGGAGAATTATTGACGTGACCTTTAGGGATGCCACTGTTCAGGAAACGGACCAACATGTCTTCCAGTGAAATGATCCACTTTGACATTTACATCTTTTTCTGTCTTTCCATGCCTCCTCTGCTCCTTCTTGCTCTCTCCTTGTCTGCCTAGAAAACCGTCCAGGAAGCTCATGAGACACTGCTGTCTCATCTGGTCAGATTTTATATTACAGAAAATTGCTCAGAGTCACATTTTGTGCCAGAATTGATAATATTCTTTTTGTACTACAGTATTCATCTGTATTATTCACTACTCATACGGTGTTATATTAATGTTTAATGAAGCTACAGATGAGTAGTCATAGCCAATTAGATTTTATGGAGATATCCTTTGTGAAGACAAAAAAAATGGAAGTCAATAACGGCAGAAAGTGTCATCTGTGATGATGAGGTTTTAATGATGGGGAGCCATCCAGTCACCTTACTATAACCCCCAGAGATAAAGGACCATTAACAGTGAACAAAAACGTTAGGAAGGAATTAATTCAACATTTAGTGTGTATGTGTGAGCCTGTGTGTGTGGTGGAGGTGTGCACAGGTGGTGTAGATAAGACATCAAAAAGGCCAGAACGGATAAGGTGTGAGAGGAAAGCAAAACAAGGGGAGGACACAATAAGACTATCTTTCAATAAGTTCCCATTATGTACAAAAAGAAATGGCACAGAAAGAGCATGGGGGGTAATGAAAGAGACAGGAGGTGAAGAAGGCATGCAAACGTGCCAAGAGGAGATGTAAATAAAAGAATGAGGAAAAAGCACGGGCAGTGGGGAGGACAAAGACAGATGGCAGGCAGACAGGCTAAAAGTCCTGAAATAATGAAGATGGGAAAAAGGCAAACATTAACGAAGGAGGACTGGAAGGTAGAACGTTCAGAGATCAGCGCCCTTGCAAGCCATTGCAATTAATTGGTTTGAATGGACACAGATGTTTGCATTTTGCCTTAGGCCCAAGTTTAACTCCCCACTTTCTGCCTCCTCCTGTGGTCCAGATCATAATCGATATAGAGAGATGCTGCACAATTCCCGTATCTCATTCTGAACATCCTGAACTGCCAGCTTCAATTGAAGAGAGCACTGGGGTTCCTAATTTGACTTTCCCGATGGGAGCTGCTTAAACTGTACGAGACTAGGCTGAGGAAATAATAAGCCAAACTACTGTAACATTACTATTACCAAGTGCAGAAATATGTTGTTTTATAGGTTTTAAATATCATATTTTAAAGTGTTTAACAATCAAACCCTGCAGATTTTATAGATACACTTTGCATAAATATTTACAATGCAAGCCCTGTGACCGTGCAGTACCACTTAACAAGTGAGGAAATGTCAAGGTTACAGGGAAAAGGTCTTGGACAAGCGGAATACAAAAGAACCGCATCGAGGTTTTGGATCACATTTTGCCTCAACTCCTAGTACGAGTAGTTAATTAATAATACAGTAGGAAAGAAAAGCATTAAATAATGAACAGTTTCCATGTCCCAGCAGGATCATTGTCCAGAATATGAAACAGCCGTGAAGAATAATTCAAACAAAATACTCTGACTTTATTGCTAGAGAAAAATTTGAACCATTAACTGCAAAGTATATTTTTCTCGAAAGCACAGATTGATTCATTTCCTACTTCCCAGGCAGCCAATGCAATTTTAGGTTATTTCCACTATGTTTGCAAATCAAATGGCAGACTTAGATAAATCTACATATGTCACAGCATATTTTTACAACGTGATTTGCATTAACGAGTAAAAGAACTAAATCAAAACCATACAGCATATTCTATTAAACTAGTTTAATGGGACAGTATTAACTTTTGAACTATTGAGTTGAATTTATTGACTACATTACTTGAATACTGTAGATATACATAAATAACATAGGATGTTTAATGTTAATAATTAATCTAAATTCTCAAGACAATCTTTCACTATAACAAATACAAACATTCGTCATTTTGGTTTATGGCAGGTTGCGAGTTATTGTGATTTATCATAAGGCTGTAAATTTCATTTGAAGTGTATTTTTATTAAGCTAGTCTTATGTCCAGTCTCCCAGAGGCCATTGTCTTTATTGACAAACAATACAGGAGTGATATGTCTTACCCTTCAGTGTAATGGGAGGCCTGGGGCTTACTAGTGTGCTCTGCCGCCTCGGACACGCACCATAATATTTCTGGTGTTGTGAAATTGAGTGCAGGTCCCAGCTGTGTCATATAAACATCTCTGTGTTTCCATCCATCTTTTTGCTCTCTTTCATTCACCATTAAATAGAGATGCCACTGAAGCAATAGCAGCACAAAGAATGGAGGGCTTGGTTTCATCTGCTCATGCCTGAAGAGCATAGCCTGGTACTGCAAGGGGTTTCATTTTGAAAATGGCCCTAAGAGCAAGTGTTGCTGTAGATATGCTTTCAAGCCTTTGAAAAGAGCTCAGATAAATTCGGGCCTGCTGGTTAGCTGCATGTTCCCACTAGTCTTTAATCAAAGGCTCGCTGTACGTCAATAGTTCTTTGAGATGGGTGTTTTGTGTTTTTTTTTTTTTTACATTTTTTCTTTTTGTTTACATTTGTCATGACTCACTAACGCAGTGCCTCTGGAGATTAGGGGCTTTGAGAGAGAAGATTCCGATCTTTTGCCGGTGATGGGAACCCAATGAGGAATAGAGTCAAATAAAGGTGATAAGTGCAACAGAAAGATTCCTCCCCCACAAAAGCCAATAAGCAAGGGAAACAAGTGCAAGATAAACAACAAAAACAAGGCACCGCACTCAGTGCCTACAGATGAAGAAGCAGACACTTTTGAAGAGACTTACACAACTACAGTGAGTGGATGCTGTGTACTACATGCCATCCCTCTAAGAAATTCACTGTAGGCTAGATACTGTATGATCACCTTTAATGCGCTGTGGCTACCTTACAGTAGCCTGTGATCACATCTTCCTCTTCTTTGACGCTGCATTTCAATGTATTAAAATCATTTTAATCAGGCAGTTTTTCCTAGTTGCTCCTCACTGCTACTTACACTGAACAGAGGTTAGAGCTGACAATTGAACTGTATATGATGACACATTACAACAGGAATGTGCAAAAAGCATGGGACTACTAACAAATATCCACATAACCTACAGAGACAAACCAACTCCAGTGAGGCCTCTGTGCCTGTCACAGTGGTCTGATACATACTGCTGTCAGGTAGTCTTCATTTTTCCATAAACTTTAAATAGGACTTAAATTAAAACTTAAACAGCCTCATCATTCAATTTTAGCCATTAATGGCCAAATGGCTCTGTGCCAAAGGTTAAACTATGTCAATGGTTCAAGGTTGGCGAGTTGTTGTAGAGACTCCTCTCAGTATCTGAAAGTCATCCACTAAGAAAAGAAAAAAACTGTTGTATATTAGACCAATTTGGTCAGCGGCACATCTGTGTTTAATATTTTAAATGAGGCTAATAATTAGTAACACAAGACAAAAAGATTTCACTGTGTAAACAGATGAAACTTGTAATGTCCATTTATTGCTCCCACTTGCTACGACCAACGCCAGATAAAGAGAACAATGGGTCGATGAAAGTGATAAATGGCTCATCTTGCTACCGTGAAAAGGTCAGAGCTCTTATTATTTAGAACATTGGATCTTTGTCATGGCTCAGTGACACTGACCTTGCATAGGTCCACTGTCCCTGTCTATAACTGTGAGTGTGTAGGTCTTCATTTATGAGTCTTACACTACACACTGACAGTTCACTTCTCTATGCACATATGCACATGCACACACAAACACACACTTAAAACACAGAGCAGACCTCAAGCCACCGAGTTGACCTTGGTCTAGATTAACAGCAATCCTGGAGGAGAAGCCCTCATTTAGAAATCCTCAGAGAGATCTAATGTGTATTTCTGTTACTCTTCAAGCAAACTTTCAGTAAATTACTGCATACAAACAAATGTGTATGTGTACAGTGAATATTATTCAATGTTATTGCTGTTTTACTTGACTCTTAAATAACTCTCCTTTCAAAAAGATCATGATTTTGTGATATTGTAGAGGGAGCAAATGCTGTTCAGATGTTTGGCTGACACCTGTTGCTGTAATTATTACTTTTAGAGAGATAATATTCTCACAAGTACAAAATGTTGCACATTTCTTTTCTTTGAATTATAATCTATGGAATAGTTCAGATATTTTCCCTGTGGAGTTTTATTGTTTATTTACTAACAAGACAATAAAAATACATGCACTACACCTTGTATTTGGTGTGATTTGTAATCTTTTGGGGAATTTGTAATCTTTCTAAGATGGGAAGTCAAATACTGACTAAACAACAGGGTGTTGAGCATTTCTGAAACCAGGCCAAGTTGAAAATTATTTGGTTCCCCTCTGACATACACTAATTCAAGTCCTATTCATATCCAATACTGGCAGTAATATGGTGCCTTGGCTGGGTTACTTTGGATAGTTTATGGATACAAGGTATCAATCATCCATGCTGTCCCCATTTTAAGTACTTCCGCTATCTATAGCTGATGATTGTCAATAATGACAAGTTCAGGATTTGTCTGATGATAGTGCTGAGACAAGCAATCTCATCAACTGATGATGCACCCTGCCATTATGTACTGTACAAGGCAAGCACAGTTCACATTGGCAGAATCTTCAATGTCAACTCCCTAGGTGTTGTTTTGATTTGGGACAAAACACGTCCTTGATGAGTTATGCACTGCAGAGGCCCCTCTAGATTTATGGGTCGTGTCCAGCTGCGTGCAACAGTGAAAAATGGCAAATCAGCATATAAATGACTGCATTATTGAGAGCGCTAAGAAAAACATCAACCCACAAGTCCATTATATTAATTGGAATCGCCCTCTTCATGCCAGGCAATGGCTCCAGTCGAACTAGGGCCGAGTGGTGATAAATGAAAGGCTGGAGTATGAATATGGCCTTGGCCAATGATATAGCAGAGCATTTGAACAACTGCTCCCTTTTGTTTATACTGACCTTGTAATTAATCAGACAGCGACAGGCATGGACGAATATGTATAGGAGATGGGGGGTGGAATGGAGTGAAGGGGAGGAACTTAAGCCCCCTAAGAACAAGGTACACAGGGAAACCCTGAGTAAACACCAGAGGGGTCCGCAGTGCTTCCATGTTGGTAAAGAGATATAAAGAAAAATCACTGGGATCAGGGGTTTATCATTTAAAACTACAAATGCTCACCAACAGGGGAATTGTGTCTGTTCCCACAGATGTTAACAATGTCAATTTCAAGCTCAAACTCTACCACGCTGCTGAGAAAGCAACCTGCCTCTACAAATGCAGGCACAGAGTAAAATACCTGCAGGTGTCTAACTTGTACTTGTACTCGTTGAGTACTAAGTGCAGTATCTAAATGAAAAAGCAAAGGCACAGACGGCAAGACATCAGCAGAGCTGCAATTAATTGATTAGCTTATCTAGCAGATGATTAATTGGCAACTGTTGTGATAATGACTAATCGTGGTCCATTTACAAGCTTCTCAAAAGTCACAGTTTGCTGCTGTCCCTCTGTTAAATTACCATAAACTGAATATATTTAGTTTCTGCTCTGCTGCACAAACAAAGGCCATGTTTCGAACTAACTGGGCTTTAGAAAAATTATTACAGACATTCTTCACATTTTACCCTTACAGACCAAATGTTGAATCAAGTCATCAAGAAAATATTAATCAAATTCAAATAACAACAAAAGATATAAGAGGGGTGAGCCAAATCTGTCAAGACTGACTGATTAGGACTGTTTAGGAAGTTTTATTTATCCATTATTTATCCATTTATCCATGTGGCCAAGTCACTGGGACACCAGTCTAGGCAGAGAACTTTGGGCTTCCGTCTCTCTGACATTCATCCAGCTCTTCCAGGGGGATCTCAGGGCATTTCCAGGCCAGCTGAGGTGCCCACACCCCGCTAGGAAAGCATTCAGGAAGCAGCCGAAACAGATGCCCGAGCTACTTCAGCTGGCTTCTCTCAATGTGGAGAACAGCTCTACTCTAAGCTCCTCCTGAGAGTGAGATCAAAACAGGCCTGTAGAAAATCTAACCAAACTTGACATGCTTGGAATAATCAAAACCATAATATTAATCAATCAAATAGCTGTCTTCTGTGATTTCAGCTGAACTGGTGTCCATGTTTACTCACATACACTTAAACAAACCTAAGATCCCAAACAATGAAATACTTCTAGCCTGGACAGAGACCAAACCTGGTCAACAGCTTTTGGTTCATAGAAACCGAGGAGACTGAGTAGTAGGGTGAATACATCCCTGTTCATTTCAGTGACTTTTAAGGCTAACAGCTTGGTGCAATGGTGCAGGGGACATTGTCACACCCCCTTACTTTCAGTAGCATCTGTTAAATGCCACTGCCTACCTGGGTATTGCTGCGGACTACGTTCATGTCTTTAGGACCAGATACTCGTCTTCTGATGGCTAATTTAGGATAATGCACAGTACAAAGCTAAAATCATCACAAACATTTGTTAAATTACTCAATTCATCCAACCCATTACCATGGAAAAGTGGTGGAACAATAGATACACATACACATCATGAATATGTTGTGAGATACTAGAATGCCTATATGGACTAAAATCTCAAACAATTGAATCTGATGCACAAAGACAGGTCCAATAAAGTGGCCACTGTGTGTATATATTACGCCCTATGCAGCTATGTAGCGTTGGCCCAAACACAAACGTTACTGTATGCCACAAAAACCCCACAGCTTGTTTATTTTTAATCGCTCATCTCAAAATTCATTCGCTAACAAGGTCAAACATAAAACGTAGTTGTTGGTCATTTGCATATAAAATAATTGAATTTACTTTTTCTATTATGAAAAGTAATGGGATGTAGTACTGTGACCTCCACAATCATTATCAGCCTAATGAAAAAACACTCAAAAACAACAACAAAAAATAAATGTGCAAAGTATCTTAACCAATGGTAACTATTAGTTAGAAGGACATGCAACAGAGAAGAGATACAGCTTTATTTAGCAAAGATTAATTTCAGCTTTCCAAAAAAATAACCGTGGTGCAGGTTTATAGCAGTTTATATACGCTGAAGCATCAGAAAAATGTATTTTAATGACTTATGTAATGCTGGCCATTGATGAATATGTAGCTTTCTGGGAACTATAGTGCACTGGGGCTTGATAAACAGATGTGGTGATTTATTTGTGCTGTGCAGTTAAGTGGAACTTCACAAAGTGCATTTGATGAAGACCAAGTATTTCCTCACACTTTTATTTGATTCGATCCTCTATCAATTCAACTCACACAAATCCTCAATACTCTGATCTGTCTCAAGTTTCAGTGACAAAAGGTTTCACATCACTTAAATAACCATCATTTTCATTCCTTTTCCCATAATAATTCAAAATCTCATGAGAGAAGAGGAACGCCAGACAAGAAGTCAAACAAACCTGTTGCACTATAGAAATAGCCTTCCTGCCTTTTAACGTTCAGTTACTACAGACTTTATAATGTGACAGTAAATAGGAAGCATTTCTGGACCGAAAATCCGTTAATGAAACAAACCACAGCAATAACAAAACTCTCTTGTCCCAAGGGCCAAAACTTTTCTAATACGGTGCACTGTTTACAGTACAAACGTCATATATTGGCAAACTGTCAAGGCCTTCGCTGCGATCAGGCTTTTTACAATTCACTGGCTCAGTGAGTTGAAGTCTCAAAGAGTGCAGTAGGTTTTCAGTCAAAATGAGGCTCAACCGTGTGGCTGAGTTTGTTTATCGGCTCAGCCTGAACTATGTTCTTGCAGCAGTGCATATTTTTCTTTAGCATTGGTGGAGCCCTTGTGGGCTTCAAACCCTAAACCACCTGTGTTTGTTTCCGCACATATTCATATTAATTAAACTACCCCTTGCCTTGAATAAGCAAAGTCCATCCTGAGAGTTCCCTGTGAGCTTATCCGCTGCCGCTAATGTGCCTATTTTTTATGCCTGTGTGTATGTGTACGTGTTTGTCTATGCTGATGTGCCTCTGTGCGTGTGCTGTCCGGTCCAGCCGGCCAGAGTAATGGAGCAGCCCCATCTGGACCTAACACATGGCCCAGACAGTTCGACCTGTCAGGGGAGGGGTGAGGGGTGTCTGCGTTTGTGTGTGTGTGAACCAGACACAGACGCCACGAGTGGTAAGCCGAGAAGAGAGTCGGCAAACCTGCACCTGTTACTGCTTCCAAGTCAGTCCAGGGAGAGAGAGAAAAGGCTGAGATGTGGTGGAGCGAAATGGTGTTGAGAGAGATAAATAGAGAAATAGGTGGAGACAGCGACAGCAAAATGAAGAGCTCGAAGGGGGAGGAATGTGTTAGTGGGGTTTGTTTGACTGTCTGTGTACTTGCCTGTGTCTCTGTCTGTTGTGTGTTTTGTGGATCACAACAACGTGATCAAGGCCTAACTGTATTATGGTGGCAGCTTTTGGCTGCAGTTGAAAAGGCTGATCAATTTGGCTTCTCCTTTCGACGTAGCCCCGCCATGCTGCCCATGACTCTGCAAAACATTCAGCTGCTTGGCAGCACAAAAGAGGCTGGCGGGCACCGAAAGAAGTGAATTGTAGCTTTGGAAAATGAGGACTGTAAGCCAATGAATGAGCTCATTTTCTGCCCTCTCGCACCGTGTCATCTGCAATGGCACAATACAGCGCTGTGTTGTATATGCCACCATGGAGATATCAAACTTTTCAGCAAAAATTATCACCAATTTTTCTTTGTAATATTCATAAATTCAAAGAGTGATGCCTATAAAACAGGCAGAGGACTAAATAATCATGGCTGGTCTCAGATTATGATTTAAATGTAAATGCCTTTTCACAGCATAAGTTATCTCTGCATTTGGGGAAGTGTGGACTCATTTGAGAATGCAGGGCTCATAAAACTTGGATGGGCAGAGAATATCCAGCTCATTTCTCATATCAGGAGAGGTGGCACCACATGTTTAATAGACTTTACAGCAGCAAATTAAAAATGAGCGTCTTGCTAAATGTAGCTTTGCCATAACCTTAATTCATTTCCAAAAAGCCTTTCTGAAGGCAAGCACATAAACTAACTTACCTCCAACAATGACAACGCTCAGAGCTTGAGGCTTAACCATGACTTTGTTTTTCTTTTTCCTGCAGTAAAAGGTATTGATACTCAACACAATCTAATCTTCACACCCACGCCTGGATGCAGATAGATACACAAACACACAGTAGAACAAACAAACGTTTAGTTTTCACTATGGGTAAAAACATCAAACGCTCACTAAAGGTAGGCTGAGAGCTGACCTCTCACCTTACCTGTTGAACAGCAAGACTCAATTTTTAAATACACCATATTTTACGGGCATCTATCACCCAAACGTTCATAAAGGAACAGCACTCAGATACAAACCATAGCTCACTTCAAAGACTGTTTTACGATGTTTGCTTTGATGGTGTTTAAATAAAATGTCATTAATACACATGTAGTGCAGCTGAATACGGTCATGAAGCAGGTGGGGAAACGAAGCAGACACAGTTACAACCTCTCAAAATGACAGGTGCTGGTATATACATTATAATGTGTTCTACCTTTCCTAATGTAACAGGATAGAGAGTAGGATTATTTATACATTGTGGGTAGCAAACAGTTCTCTGTGTTAATAGTCTTGGTCATGCAAATGTTACATTAGCCTTCACATTTCTCACGATAGTATTTACAGCGTGTGAGTTCAACTTACACTGTGTGTGTGTCAAAGTCACAAATTATCTGGGTTGTTAGCAAATCGCAGTGTAAAATTATTCATGGAGCAGCTTCCCGTGTGGCTAATAGCTTAGTGTTGCTCCCCGTCGTTGCTGGTTTAAATGTCAAACAGAAGGTCAGATCAGCTGTTAATAACATAAATTTTAATTGATGACAAGCCAAAATTAAACTTGTTGTGTTGTGCATCTCAGTAAATCTTTGGGGAAACTTCAAAACAAAACTGCTGTTAACCACAGCTAAGAGGCATCACTGTGTCTGAACATTTACTGTGATGGAGTCCACATACTTGCAAAAACACTTCTCTTTTAAACCCATTGGCTGATCCCAGGTACAGTTTATTCGTTTTATGTCAATATACCAAGCTAATATTTAAGATTTCAATCACCTTTAATTATTTTCTTAATACAATAAGACTATACAAGTATTCTTGGATTTGATGATGTTCCGTTTTCAGACCAATGTACAGTAGCTTTCATTGGTGTGTACCTACATTAAACAACAAACTTCCCTAAAAGACAGTTCGTATGTAGTTCTGGAGAGCAAGATTTGAATTTCATCAGGTTTTTACTTTCACTGTGGTTGTTTTGACTTTATCAGCATTATGTCAATTACTACTTACGGCCTGGACAACTTTGTATTCACTTCACCTGACAGTCACTGGCCTTCAGTCTTTCCATTTAACCCTTCTTTTCTGTTCTGGTTCATGAGCACTGGGCAACCTGAACTCATTCTCCGTAAAGCCTGCAGTAGCAGAACCAGTATGCCGTGGAGGGAGAGATCTGGGAACACTGCTGGTACCACAGAGCTGAGCTTTAGGAAAGGGCCAGTTGGACTTGCTGAGATGACTTGGCTGTGTCTTAGTTGTTACATGATTTGGCCTTTATGGCTGCAACAGAGGCTCATTTAAATTCATGTGTTTTTTATCCTATTCCCTTTGAGTGGACTTCAGAAAATGTTCTTAGTCAGTTTGTGGGTACTTAAGTTAGGAGAGAAGTAATGCAGATAAATATATTAGTTGGTACAAAAGCTTTCTTTCAGTTTGTTGTTGATAATGACTGAATTATGACACAGTTCTCACCTTCCTGAATGCTGATTCAGCTTCAGTGCTATATGCTGAACATCAGAAAATATGCTGAAGTATTACAGCAGGCTACGTAAGAAGGACTAGGCTGTGTAGACAATGCATGTTACGCTATAGTAGTAGTTACGTTTCACAGATGGACGCATACACACAAGTTGAAAAATGTTCACCCTGAACAAAACAACCGTCTCTGGGTGAACTTACTTCATTAAAATATGTAATTAAATTACATATACTGTATTAGACACATACTGAAGATGATTACAAAGGGCCCACATGGGCCATAAAGATTCAATGAGCTCACACCTACAGCAGACGTGTTCCTGAACAGCTGCCCAATGCTGTCAATCTAAATAAACTCTTCAGGTAAAATATTATCAGCCATAATTCCAAGACTCCAAAGAGCAGAATCAGGATTTGAGGTAAAATAAGATAATTCTTTATTGATCCCACCGTGGAGGAATTCACTATTCTGGTATTCTGGTCCACTCAGTTTAATTTATTTATTCTAACTAAGTTTTAAATATTTTGAGGCTTCAAGCTTAACTGCTACTGTGACAGCGGCAGCGGCAGTATGTGTAACAAATGAAAAGAAGTGTAGGGGAAAGCGTAGGTGTGGGCTCTCTTTTGTTTAGTTCTTTTGTCCAGGTTTAGCTGAACAATAAGTGTCGTTTAGGGTTTTTTTCTATAGGTGCCCAGTTTAAACCACGGCCACAAGTAACCAGTTTTTGTGTCTTTCTTGACACTTCATAATCGCACAAAATATAATGTTTAAGAAAATAAATGTAAAAAAGCGAAGTATTTCATCATTTTGCAGTCCTTTGCCCAAGAGCACAATGGCATAAAAGAACAAATCTCCTCTAATAGCTTTAGTGTGCTCAGCTGTTCACACTGGTGATGATACTTACACACACACACACACACACACACACATCTTTCAACCTCCAGTGCCCTTCATCTGGGCTCTGACACCTGTTCCCATGGAAACACTATCAATAGGGTACCCGCCAGGGTCAGGAAGTCTCTTTCTCTAATTCTCTCTCCTCTGTGCACTGGTCCTTACATTTGGAAATTTGTCTCACTGTCTACCTGTTCATCACTCAATGAACTTTCATCTTTTGTGCCTCTCATTCTCTCTTGTCCATTCAGTCAGTCTAAAGCATAACTCTATACACATATGCACAAAGGTACACCTCACAGTGACTTCCCCCAATGACCCCCCGCTCTCTATGAAAGGGTTTATTATAAAATGTCTTTCATAAAATAACAAATCAACTGATAATTCTGCTGCATGTTACGCATATTTTGCATTATGCACAATAGTACATCTTGCTATAAGAAACTAACACATTCAGCTGACACATATTTTATACCTAAATACCACAAAGTTAGTAAATGTAAACTAAGCCATTAGAATTTAATTTTGAGAACAGTTAGGAATTTATTCAGCTGGAACTGAACTTACTGAAATGACTTAGAGGATTAGTAGAGATGGGCATAATTATGAAATGAATGCAACCATATAATGAGCTTTGGCATTTTAGACAATAGTCATTTAATTAAAAAGGCATGATGCAAGAATTGAATGCACTGGTTCTTTTTCTAGATGAGCGTGCCATTGAAATGTTTTCAATTAATATTCTAATTATTTTTAGAACATACTCATTTCTCTAAACAGCTGTGTCTTATACAAACTGATGAGTAACAACGGTTTCTGTGTCTGGAGGAAATGATAAAGAACTTTTATTTCGTATAAAAAAAACATGGATAAAACTTCAGTTAGGGCTGTTTGCACTACAGCTGCTAACTAAATCAATCAACATCCACCAGTGACAGCAGGGACAGGAGAAAAGATCCATCTCTCACAACATGCAAAGTGTGTGCAATAAATCAGGGGAATGTTAGGGTTGTATCAATACTAGTCCCACTTTTTCCTACACAGAACCTGGTGCTCTGGTCTGAGGTAACCCAGTTTAATCCCACTCCCTGTGGTATAGAGCAGAGCAGATCGTTGTAGGAGAGAATGCCAGTGGCTGTCAGGCAGCCACCTGCCCATGTGTCTCTGACTGGGGAAAGGCTGCCAGGTCAAAACCCACCGATTGGGTTATTTCTGAATCAGACTTTGTTTCCAGTTTTTAAAAATTAAAAAAGACGACGGCAGGCCTGTAACAAAGAAAAGTCTATTTTTAATCATAACCACAAATTTCAAGGATACACCGAATAATAATTGCTTAGATTCATTTATTGATATATTGCTTATTAAAGTTGGATTATCCTGCAGCGCAACAATAATTTGGTTGAGAAAAGTGAAAAATTACATGTCTGGCTTTGTTTGTTTGACTAAATATTTCATCAGACAGAAATGCATTCATTAACCCTTGGTTTGGAGCATTTTGTACCATTTAATAATCTCATGTATTTTAATGAAAGAAAAAGGGGACAGTCTGGCCTTTTTTCAGTTTTGTGTTTCTTTTGTTTATAGATCTAATTTGATTGTGTTTGAACTGAATTCATTTTAGTGCAGAAACACTTACTCTGTTAAGGAGTATTACACATATATTATCAGTCAAGACTTTGGACACATTCTTTATTTTCATTTTTCAACGTGGTACATTATTACTAACACTCAATTTATTACAGAACAAATATGGAGGTAGTCAAAAATGTGTGTTTTGTGTTGCATTTCCCAGAGTTTACCCAGTACATTTAGCATCCTGTCATCAGGTTCAAAGCAGTCACTACAAAGGTTTCCAATTCACCGAACACCTTGTCAACGTCAATGTTTTGCCTTCTTAAAGTGCTTTGGGCCATCAGATGTCTTGTGCAGTTAACATCAACATAGTGTGGACAGCATTAATGTACAAAGCTGAGAATAATAAAACATGTAGAAACCACTGAATGAAACTGTGTCCAAACTAGTGTACATGTATGGTAGTAAGGTGCTATAGTTAATAGACTTACTTGTCTATGTGTAGTTCATGCTGTTCAATAAGCTTGTTGTGATCATTCTTTACTCCCTTCGAAATTTCAGCTTCATGCTGTATTTTAGAAATGAAACATGTTGATTTACTTTTTTTGTGAAAGAAACCCAGTATCTACTATGAACTAGGTACTTGTACAAGCTGCTCCTGTAAAGATGTGTACATGCAAATATTGTGTATTGTTCCTGAGTTTGTCAATGCAGCTGCACTCCCACTTTACTTTAGTGCAGTACGATGGCACAACAGCTGTTCCCTGCAAAGGTGACTAGATACAAATGGTACAGAAATATACAGAACTATATATTACATATAGAACTAGAAGTAGTTACCTACAGTAACTACTTTCCACAAATTCTTAATTCTGAGAGTTTACTGCCTTATATTTACCAAAAGATTCGATTCATCAATATCTACTGCTGATCTAACATCTAGGAAACTCTGTAGAGACCTCACTGTGAACAGCTTGGCTTGGGCTTGAATGAATTGTCTCAAAACAGAGGGGAGGATGTATTATAAGGCACTGAGCAGAGCTCTTAATAAAAAGGGTGTGTTAATGGTGCACCGTGCTTTGCAAGCTCTCACTGGAGCAGCTGAGACACCTGTCATCCCACTTCAGAAGGCTGCCATGTAATGTCATGCTATCTATCCGGCTCCGCAGTACGTTTTGATTAACTATCAATGTGAGGACTCGGTTGTTTCAATGACATGACTGCCCCGCTCCCTGATGTCTGCCAAATGAAAACAGAACAGCGCCATCCCCAGAGGAGCTTAATGATCCACAAATACACACATGCAAACACAAAGAGGTACATGCACTCACACACTAACCCACACAGACACAGAAGCTTATTGATCACTGTCAGATCTGTCTATACACTGGAAACAAGCCTCTAAGCAAGACAAAAATTAGGACACTGATGATTTGTTAGTTAACACAACTATGCCTGACACCCACCCACACATTTACCACACTGTCCCTCGTTTTGGCACACTTACGCACATTCAGAGGGAATCGGCAATACCCCCAAACACACACACACAAATACAGACACAGTAATTGACTGACATGGAACAGTGAACAAGGAGTTCTTGTCTGTTTCTGAATTATGTCTGGCACTGGACAATTGTAGATGAGTCTCTGGCTGAAAAGACAGTGTGGGTGTCTGGGAGAGAGAAAAACAGAGAACAAGGGAAGAGAGAATCAAGCATGGCAACTATAAAACATTCAGGCAGAGAGGAGTGAACCGTGTGAACCTTACAACTCCCGCCCCAGGTCGCCATTGTGCCATGCAAATGCTACACTGGTCGGACAAAGCCTTAAAATATGAACACACAAGCAGTGAATGAAGGAGATGGTCTTAGCCAAAGTGGAACCAAATAACTTAAGTTGTCAGGGGCATTTTGAGATTTTGGACGAGCAGTTGGATGAGTTGTCTGGTTGTCTGGGCACAGAACTAACTGTGAGACTCGGTGTAAAAGAAGGCGCCAAAGAAGTGGCAAGAGAGACGGGGAAGCAACGAGTTAAAGATCTGATGAGACAAAGAGGGTGTGAGAGAAAAAAACCAGGACAAATGCTGTCTGTGTGACGCCAGTTGGAAGTAACAACCAAATGGTCCAAAGAGCAAGAGAATTAGTGTCCACACATACAGGTTGTTTCAGGTTTATGTTTGAACAGTGTTCAATTAAGTAGCGAATAATGTTCTTAATTTACCATTTAACTCCCAACAATGTTTTTCTTTGTCTAACAGAAACACAGAAAATACATCTTTGTATTCTTTCATTGTAAAATAAACTGAAATTACTAATACAAACTGCAAACTCCAGGTTACACAAGCAACACAAATAATCAGAACTCTGCATTCAGGCCTATAATAGATCACATTTGAAATTTGAAAGCGTGTGAACATGTACAATATCAGCTTGGCAGAGTCACGAAACAAAAAAGAGAAAGATGTTTTGGGACCATGAGCAGTGAGGAATGACACACATAAAAATAAAATATGAGTTGAGGTGTAACTCAAAGCTTTGCAGTGTTAACGTTAAGCTGAGTCTTAAACCAGGTTTACAGATAAACAGTAGAGGTTTAACATCGAGGGCATTATTTTAATGGATGAATGACTTTTTTTTTTGAGTTCTCCACTTGACTCATGACTGGCATCAGGCTAAAGTGTCCCCAAAGAACAAGTCAAACTCCACACTCCCTGACAGGTCACACACACACACACACACACACACACACTTCACTTTCTAGAATTCATTGCTTTCAGAAAACCATAGCCTCTACACTGTAAGTTTCAATCCTCACCGACTGCATCTTTGTGTGGTTATACTGAAAATGAAGGTCGTGTGGGTTAAATCAGTGACCTCTGGATTTCTTTAGTCAAGGGTGAAGGGTCAAAGATGGAGGGAAAGAAATCCATGCACTGCCAAGCTAATGAATGATCCAAACCCACTGAAAAAGGCCTTATATGCAAAGAACTGCATGAGACACAACAAGGGGAAGCACGAGAGTTAACAAAAGGAGAACACAGAATCTCCCATGTGCTGTTAATGTGTGATTTCACCCAATTTCAAGCATGGCTGGCTCAGTAAGATTCCTGCATCCCATTTAAACGTTCCTCCAGAAATAACATTTATCCAATTTTCTTCCATGGATTCCCGCTTCCATGCTCTCATCTCACACATGCCTGTGGCAGCCAGCTGGAGTAGTTTGGATTGGATTTTAAAGGCATGTTCCGAAGAAAGGGATGGCAGAACACGCTTGGATAATGTGACATTTGTGCAATGTTTCTACTTCAAATTAAATGTATAACACTAATAATACTTATATGTCGGGATGCATATATGTGTGTGTGGGAGAGATGGAGAAAGGAAGGTTTGCTTTAATTCCAGGTGATAATGTTACACCAATGTATCAAGGACGTAATCACCATTCTCACATTTTCAGTCCCCTCTGGCCTGCTGCTCTTCTCTCACTAAGAATAGCACTACGCTGTGCCAAACACCTTTTTATTTAGCATTTTTTTCTGGCTTGACTTCCCTCTGAGTGACCACAGACGATGCTGCTGGATGCAAAACCGCCACTGTTTCCAGGCACGGGGCCTATCTCAGCCACAACACACAGAAAAACACAGAATGCATCCAGTTAACAGCAACCCTCCCTATTCCACTACATTCCCCGTACTGCTCATGCCACTAATTAGAAATGAACTGGGTAATTAACCACCTTGTCTCATGGTTGGAGATGGAATATGTCCCACAACACATTGGTTTTGTCTGCTTTCAATGACAGCATTCTTTGTTTGTTTTTGTGTGGATGCCTCACTACAATTCCAATATAGGCTAAACAAATCGCAAGAGCTTATATTCAAAACCGTCTCAAAGTTGGGCTGGATGGAGAAGAGGCAGAAAATGGCAACGATGGTTGTGTGTGATGGTTCTCTGCCTTATCGCAGAACACAGCTCTCTCGTTTGACACAACTACTTATCTCTGCTAACTGGCATTTTCACACCAGTGTACTGCTGAGCAGGTAACAGTCTGGCATTCTGCATCCTGCATTTATAAAGGTAAGTATAGACTCAGTGAAACCGCTCACTATGACTCCCAAAACATCTAAAAGCAAAGGGTTAAATTTAATATCAGGTAGGTTAGAATGTATCATTTGTCAAATGTGCTTTAGTCAGAGAACTCTTTCTACCAAAAACAACTATAAAGACTTGAAATGATGCAACGAGTGCTGTTAGTTCACTAAAATCAATAAAGGTCATCCAGTACCTTTTTGAAAGGCTGCACTAAAGTTTCTCACTTGAGTTTCCAGTCAGTTGTCAAAGTTATAGTCTAAGTAAAGGTTTAGATCCCACCCAAAACATCTATATTGTTTCAATACTATTGTGTCATTTTTAATAAAGATGAGCTTGATCCTCTAAGATAAAAGTAAAAATTGATACTTTGCAAAGAGTGATGCCATCATCAAAGTACATTTATTATAAAGATCACCCAAAAAGTCAGTGAAATACTATTCATGTTCTATTCTGATCTGTGTTCACCCACCTTGATTAGAACAACCTTCTATGCCAGTTTCAAACAGAACAACAAAGGCCTGGAAAACTGACAGAAAAGTGCAACAAAGTAAATTGGGAGAAAATGTGAAGCAAAGTGTGATACAGTTCAGACGCACAGGCAGAAGAGCTCTTCATTGTTTGTGTTCTCCCTCTGTGGACTCTCTTGTGTAATGAGAAATATTAACCCTTTGTTGTTAAAAAGAAAAAACATCCTGCTTGAACAAATGAGTGCCCCTAAAATCCATCCAACCAATGAATGGAGCTCTATGAAGGAAGCGCTGCATGGGAAGGTTTGTTCACACACACTTCAGCCTAGAGAAGGTCTAAATGTTTCACTAAAACGATTGAATAAATCATCTACTTTCTCTCACAAGGCAGGTTCATCTTGTGAACGGTAAACACCAAAAACACGCCTGCATCGTTTACTTCACTTCAGCTATTGCTCTCACTTTAGGGTGACAGTGAAGACTATCTGACACATCAACATTCTCAGTTAGTACTTGTGTTATGTTTAACTGTATATGCACTGTCTCTGGATTAAAGGCAACATAAACTGCTTCAAGAAATCTGTTCCAGTTTTTTCTACCACAATAGATGAAGGACATATAGTAGGTTACAGAGTATGGCCTGGTCCAGTTCTTGCCAACATTGTGAAAAACTTTCCTGTTATCTATTTTATTTTATTGATGGAGATCTAGTTTGATGTGACATGACAGAAGGAGTATCTCAGTTTTAACCCTCAAGGTTGCAAGTCTGGCAGCACTCTGAAGATGAGCGCAGCGATGAGCCGAAGAATTCCTACAAAATTGAAAATGAGCTCCGTGTGCGATACTGGAAAGGCAGTGTTATCACTCACCACCAGCATGAATAAGAAACAAAAGCAAACCTCAGTGTCTCATGAAAGAAAAAGCATTTTCAACTGGCTTTAGCTCCCCTTTCAAGCAAGGCCACTCTGAATAATACAAAAAGCATTGGGATTTGTACACCATTGTTTGTCAGCTTTGTGTGATGTGACAAGAGTGATATTCTTTTAGACCTGTTGCTGGATGAGCTGAGATTTAATCACAAAGACAGATGTCCTCAAAATATCACCCTAAAAAGTATCTGAAGTATAAAAGCCTTCTTTGACATTTTACATTCTCCCTCTAAAATGTAAATGCTTTCAAATGCCACCAAGGAACGCCGGATGAACGGTTTCCATCCGAGCCCAAACCCCCCCTGAACTGAACGTTTCAACTCAATATAGTATATCCTCTATATGACAGCAATAAAGACAAAACAAACTAGCTTAGCCACGGTGCGGCAATACAGGTGCCTGACAAACACTGCTTGCAATTAATAAAAGTGTGTTCTGCCTCCTTGTTCATGTGCCTGTGATCTGTGCGCCGCTTACTGCACCGGCCCACACTGCTGAAAAACAACAGCAGACTCAGACAAACGCCCACAGCCTGCATTAGCATTACTAACTCTGAACCGTTTTCCTCATTATGTGTATTAACTAACCCCAACCCTTAGTTGTATTAACGCGTTACTGTGCACTTGTGACTCACACTCACTGTGCTTTAGGCCCAACACAAGCGTCCTAAATGGTGCACGTGGTACATGATTGTTTTCAAATTCTTCCACACCACATTACACGCACACACAGTCATAATCTAGGACACGCATGCTCGTTCCTCTTCGATCGCCTTGTCAATTACACAGGGGAAGTGTGGCAGAAAGAAAATGAAGGGAGTCAACAACGCATGGAACATCGATGTGTCCAACCACCACTGTCTGTTTAAGTGGAATTGACTTCTGCTCATTTCCCAAATTACACATATCTGACTGGCCCACCACTGCAGGGGCTACAGGAAGCAGAGGGACAGAGCGAGAGTCTCTCTTACACACACACACACACTCTCCATTTCTCTGCAGGGAATCAATGTCTGCTTAATTATTGGGTGAATTTAATCAGCGACACAGCAGTACTTACTGCCTTGTGACCCAGTAGCTGTCAGGAAGTCATTTGGTTTCCATCAGTTAGTGTTCAAATACCACCGCAATAATTACAAGTACAACAATTTAATTGTTACAAAGGTGTAGAGATAACAGAAAAACTGCCTCCGTATCATGGCCATTTTGTTCACCTGCAGGTATTTGGCAGCTGCTGCACACATTGTGTTACTGAGAATGACGCTACAAATCTCTGTATGTATGTAGCAGTGTAATCGTTAATAATAGGAATTAGGGTCCCCAATTAACATATCTATCCTGGTAAACAGAGGCACTAAAATGGCCATTTATTATTGTGAGCATAAACTGTTGAGATTGTTAGTCAGCGATTCATCATTTTCTGAATCTTATCCTTCCTGCGTTCTTTGAGGCCTTGAATTCACAATAAAAAATAATAATAATAGCAATCTTATATGAAAATGTGTCCACCGATCAAATGCCATAAACACATTTGACCTTACTCAACATAATTCAGTGGGGAGCAGAGGTATTTTTGGCTTTGCCATAATTGATAGCTTTATTTTCTTCAGTCCCGCCTGAATAAAAATGTCAATCCAAGAAAAGTATTCTGCCCTAAGCAAAGAACCAAAATCTATGCCTTGCTTTAAGTCTAATTTCTTGAAGACTGAAACCAAAACAAAAATCACCTATGCAAACAACAAATTACCTCACTGCATCTTGTACATAACCAAAAAAAAAAAAAAACAATTTGTAAGCAATGGCATATTTTAAATCACGTTTCCATTTAGTCCATAACAACAAATATGGAAACTATTTGTCTTCTCGTTAATTTGTCTTCTCTGCAAGACAGCAAATTACAATGTAGTTGTACAAATCAGATGATATAACACAGCACACAGTTTGTCATGCAAAGAACATCACCTCTGAGTCTATCACGCCTTAAAAGTTCCACTTCCAAAGCCCCCAGGGCGTCTTACTGGCTTTCAAACGGTAGCTCTGACACATGTAGTAAAGACCTATGAATGTAGGTTGAAAAATGTCTCGACACTCCCCAAAGGGATAAATATTGGTTGGGAGAAATCAATGAAAAGTCTGTAGGGGTAATATCATTTAGGTTGGTTCAGCAACAAAACAACAAACAGAATACAAAATGTGTTTCTGTGTAAGACCTGAGACACTGCATTGATTAACGTCACGAAAAATGTTAGATTCCACACTGTGGACTATGAAATTCTCTACAGTGGAATCATATTGAATAATATCTGTATTCCACTCATGTGGCATTAAGGATAAATCAGTGTTGCTCAAGTCAGGCCAATTATTAGGTATATCCCCTGCAAACCAACACACAGCTGCCCTGTTTTGCATATTAAGAAGAAAATCTAATCTATCAGAATGCATATTCTATGGAACTATGTAAATGGGACAACTGGAGCATTTATAATTGCTCCGTGTGCTAGGAATGAGAATTAATTTTTGCATGGGCTAAAAACATATTAAGTTAATAACAACAGTCTGGTAAATGGCAGACGGATGGAAAGTTCACTGCCTAAAGGACCTTCTGAGTTCTTAATCAAATTGCAAAGAGTAAAAGTTTGGGCTTGGCTGGTTTGTTGTACCGTGTAGTACTGATGCCCTGATGTGGTACCTGGTGAATGATGTCACCTAGGACTGGATCCAGACTAGAGGAATGTTAGGCCCAGTCAGTGGCACTGAAGATCTAAAATGTACCTCCCACTGTCCTACACACAGGGTCCAATTGAGATGCTTGTGCTGGGCTGTAAGTTCAGGTTGTAACATGCCTGCCTTAGGTCTTTTCTGACAGTCGGGTCAGAACCAGTGGCCTGCTGAACGTACCAGTGCTGCTGTTGAGTTGCTGTTCTCCAACCCTGCCTGATAAATCTGCTGGGAGACAGAGGTATGGATACACCATCATCTTAAATTTAGCCCCATATACTGATGTCAAACTACTTGTTCCAGCTCAACAATTAAAGTTCGTGTGCTGCCATTAATGTCATTTTAAAAGGACAGCTTTGATGAAAAATCGCACGTCTTGCGCATGATTTACAATTTGCTTGTGGACTTTATTTGACAAGACTGAGGCATGAACATGACTTGACTCACTCGACTTGAGTTGGACTTGCTCCAAAGGTTTTTAAAACAGCTTTGGCCTGCAGGCTTTCCACACTATGCTCTGGTTTTCTGTCTACGCTGGATGATAGTTCTGAAACATCAAAGAGACATCTATGTTTTCTTCAGACTCTGACACTCCCAACAGTGTGGAAACTAAAATGCCAGGCTGGCTTCCAAGTTTGAGAGATATTTTTCTACACGTTTGTCCACTGAGCCGTCAGTTTATTAGTACATTGTGCTTGTTTATGTGTTGCCAGCTTGAAAAGTTCATTAGGAACACAGCATGCAGTGAAAAGCATTTCATTCATTTAAATATAATAATATTTTACACTTGCCTAAAGTTGGCTTTTATTAGAACAAAAACGAAGAAGCAGAGAGGAGGAAAAAGCGGATTAGAAAATACCTACTTCTATCTGTCACTTTATGCAATTTCTCCTTTACCAGTTAAATGAGTTCAGTAAAAGTTTCAAGTAGATACGTTTCAAAAAAGCCCTAAATGTCAACTTGAAGCAGATACACAAGCTACTCACCTCAGACACACCCCTACCACAGAAAATCGCCAGACTTGTGTTTCTTCAACCTTTTCCTACATCAACGAGACATCGCAATTAGAAGCTTGCACAAAAATGCAAATTAGACACATTTTAACAGAACACTGAGAACCTTGTACATCCAGATAATTCATGTATTCAGGACACATTTTAGGGCACATTATTCTCCCTCAGTGCGCTTGTGCGCAGCGACTTCCCTTTCTAAATAAAGGTTACTGAAAGAGGGAACATTTAGATAAGTATCAAAACGATGCAGTGCAGCAGCCTGGACTGCGCTGGTTCATATAATCCCCAGTCAACTAGGTATCAAACAATGTCTGCCTCTCACTGCAGCACACTTGTATAAACAGAGGAGAGCATATTTACCCTTCGGCTAAAGGTGTCTCTTGAGCCGACATGTTTGTATATCTGAACATCCTTCACAGGTTGCCTGGAGGGGGCTCACGCCTGAACTTCAAGCTTTTTACTTCACAGCAGGGGTGAAGAAGCAACGAGCATGAGAGGTCATCTGGAACACTTCCCTCTCTCAGGACGTGCAAGCAGCAATGTGCACATTCGTGATCACAAATACATGAACCCATTCAAACAATCAGGTACACACTAGCGCCCAGGGACTTGCACTGTACAGTAAGAAAAATACATCTAAAGAAGAAGTTGCAAAACTGTTTCCCAGTGCAGACACTTAGGTCGGAGGAGGAGGAGACGAAATATGTGGTGGTTTCAGAAAGAGGAAAAAGAGGAATACAAGAACCACCAAATGTGAAGTAGCATTTAAAGTGGAAGGATTCCAGTTTGGATTCAACCTCCTTGGCTAATGAGAATCATTAGCATGGTGTGCCCAGCTCCTCTAAATGCTGGGGGGGATTGGAAGATGGGGTATAAAAATAAAACCTCTCAAGCATATCCCCACAAGAGTCATAGGACGGGAGCCTGTAAAGAAGATGTAGCACACCCTGGCTGCAGAAGGCACATCTTAATGCAACACCAGATGCCAAGGATGCTGCAAGCGGCAATACTTATCCAGGAAGAACACTCAGGTGAACTCCGAACTCTTCAGACTCTGTTTGAAGCGCAGCCGCAGAAGAAGCAATTTAGATGTGGATGATTTCAAGGATTGAAATAAAGACTATGGTGGATATGTCTGTATAGCCCTCAAAGGCATGATATCAATCAGAGGCTTAGATCGGTCGAACTATGTTGTTCTGTGTGGGAAATCTGCCTTTTCGAGTAGGCACACGATGGCTCGGAAAAGAAAAAGATCTCTAGTCCGCTCAAAGAGCAGTAAAGCTCACCTACGTTGCAAACACTATTTCAAGTGGGCAGTACACATTCCTCCTGCTTTTTATGATCAGCTCAGTCATTTTCCCTCTCTGCACGTGCTGCTTAACACACAGTAAAACAAAGCTCCCACCGGGCTCAGAAAACAATCCGAGCTTGTGCCCTGCTTCTATAAATCATGTGTGATATACAGTCCACATCTTTTTTAAACACTCCCGCCACTTTTAGCTCACGATCAATAGAGTGGTTAAATCAGATAGAATCAAACTGAAAATACAAATGCCCTTCGTCATCCAGAATATCGCAGAGAGCTGCGTTCGTTCCTGGACAGCTTGCCATCGATTCCTGTTTTTTCCACTCTCAGCACTGTCGCTCTACACCGGTGGGGGGCTACGTCTGTGAAATTTACAACATCTCACTGGATCGGGCTTTCCCAACCAGCAAACACTGCAAACGTGCTATTCCATCAGGCCTCCTGTCACACTGCAATTGCTTTTCTTCACTTTTTGTCTCTAATGACAAAAACAGATATGCACACATACTGCGCCGAGAGTCCCAAGGCAGTCAGACAGGAAAGAGTCTCAATAAGATCAGCGTAATTAGCACATTCATCAGTCTTCTGCTAATGAAGTGAATTGTGGCTGAGAAATCAACTGTTGGTATTGTCTGCTGTGTGGGTTTTATTAAAAGATCCGTAGCCTTATAGAAATACACATTAAAAACAGCATCTATTAAAAATGCCTGCACCTGTCTGACATAAATTAAATCAATTAACAACCGCAAAGAAATCTGTCAATATTAATACTGTGAAATGTGCCAGCATACAGTCCTAGTTTTGGTAATATACTTTTCAAAGTTCAGAATAAATTGGATTTGCTTATTTTTGCCAGTTTATGAAGTGAGGATACTTAGATGAGCAACTCATCTAATCAACTTCAGCGTTATATAAGGAGGCTCAAAACTAAATCACTTTACTGTGTATATATGACTAATGTTGCAGCGTTCGTATACTGGCACACTGCTTGGTTTCCCACCAGCTTTTTAATGTTGATTTTAATAAGGCTATGGCAGAAAATTTGCCGTACAACAAAAAATGTATAAACAATATGCCAGTATTAGAAGCCATTCATTATGATTCATGATGACATAATTTACTGATTCCTCTGAATCAATCGGACAAATAAATTAAGACTTGTAATGACGATGCAGAATTTCTCTATGTGTACTGAAACATGGTGTGAGTCACATAATACAGATAAAGATATTTAAGCCAGCAATCATTTTAGTATGAAGGAAGAAATAACAAAAAAAACAAAGGAGTGTGTCGATAGATGTTTTTATGGTAGAACTGTTATTTACAGTATGTTACAACTAGAGAAAGATGAAAACAGGTGAAGATCGCTGCCCTCTACCTGCAGTTTCTTTTCTCCCACTGTGTATAAATCTGATGGATGATGTAGTCGCTAATGAGAGCTGGATATGTCCACATCTAACTGTCTCCCTAACGATAACTAATGGCCGTAGCTTAGCTAACACAATTAACGCTGGCGCAGAGGAAAATAAAATTCCCCCAGAATGAAGTATTATGTAAATTATTAATTACCACACAGACGATTGCAATCTTGTTTAGCTGCCCATTGGCAGTCGAATAAATGTAAATGATTTAGAGACAGAGGAAGAAAAGCAGTGAACATAATCCTGACACAATGGAAATGTGTGAGAAATTTACCAAATACCACCTGCTCCTTAAGCAATTTAGCAAAACTATTCACTTTGGTATATATATATATATATATATGCACTAATGAAGGGTCATATATGCAGAGTGCACTGAAACAAACGGAGGACAGGATGTGTGACGACTTTATATTTATATATTAATTCTATATTTGATCTAGGACGTACAAACTATACAATATAACTATTAGATGTAACTACTATCATGTTTGTTTAGATCTGGTGAACTTCCACAGTCTTACAAATCACTGTCTCCACTTTTACAGATGTTATACACAGTAAAAAACAAAAAATGCTGGAGTAATCTGTGTTTAATTAATATTTATGTTGCCTTTCTGCACAATCTCAGTCTATATTCAATGAGGGTTGCATGTTTCATGAGCTACAGTAACCATACATTTACATGTTTCGAGGTCTTCTGCTGTGCATGCATTTCTCGCTATGTAAGAACGAGAGGCAGTGAGTAATACAGATAAAGGCGCAGCAAAAGGTGAAGTCGAAGACAAAAAGAGTTCAGTGTATCAAGACAGAGAAAGAAGAACGGAGGGAAAGTGATCTCTCAGATTCAGTGTCTCAGCTTAATGACACTGGATCCACATGGGAGAGAGCTGAGCGCCGTGCAAGATATGATGAATCCAGAGAAAGATAACCTCAAGCCTCCCCACTCGCATGCTACACATACACAGCAGAGAAAACAGCAGAACCGATCTGCTCAGCTCTTTCTCGCCTCTTCTGCGTCTCTTCCTCGCTGCTTCTTTCTTCTTTGTCACTTTCTATCCTGTTTTCACTTAAGCGAGGCAGCCAAAACATTAAAAAACGCCTCCATTATTACGCATCCCAATTAGACTCCACCACTCACCGTGATCTCAATAATAAACGTCCACTGGAAATATTACCTTTCTGACAGGTTCCACAGGCACTGGAAGTTATAACCGTGGCATTTCAATCCCTGAAAGAGCTGCTGTGCTGGACGGCAATAGATTGTAGAGCTGTACCTAAAAAAGTGGCCAATAAATGTGGAGTTTTCTCAATACCAGACATTGGCTTCTCTAAGCTGTCCCCCCTGCTGTGAGCATGGACAATATGTCTGGCTCTGACAAATTAAACCACATCAATATATGGCAATAACCTTCACCAGATGACATGAAAGGAGGGAACAGGGGGAGACCGGTGGTGGGGATGCTATGGAAATGGAAGTGGAACTGAGAATGAAAGAGAAACTGAGGCATAACATGATAGACGATGGGACATATCGAGCAAGGCACCATATTTCAAAATGTGGCACAGCACTAGAATACATAGCGAGATAGTGCATATGTTTAATGTCACTGTGCACCATAATAGGTCAGTAAATGTGAAATACACTGATTTATCTGAGCAGGAAATGCAGCTGATTGGACGGACAAAGCAAAAGTTCTCAAGCTGTTTAACAATCAAGAACAATTTTACCATTTTATCTTCCACATTTATAACATTCACAACAACAGTTAAAGACAACTTAGAGATAAACAAGTTTGAATATTCACCAACATTTTCAAAAGTCAAATGAGCTGCAAGCACTTTCCTTAAGCGTTCAGCCAAATCCATGTATTACATCTTAAAGGAGAAATCATTTCAGACACAATAAGTTGTTTCTCCAAACATCAAACTGTTATTCTTCCGATGACAGTTGCGACTGATACCATGCAACGGCGCCAATTCATTATCTCATAGCACGTTTTTATTATTCCTGTATTAAATTGCTCAACTGGCAGCAGAGACTTTCACCTGCTATGACAAATATCTTCTACAACACACTTTAAAATACACACGCACATGAACACATAAACCAGCAGGACGGGGTCGTTAGGCAGCTATTGTTGTGTTCCTCTCTGCGCAGCACGATAACGGTTTGATTGATACTGAGGTTCCCCAGTTAATCACCCAGCTAGATGACTACAAATGCAAAACGTCTTGAAAGTGATGCACAGACTACAACAGGACACAACCAGCACAAACACAGCTGCAAATAAATGTGCACAGCGCTGTCACATCCGCACACTAGCCAGAAACTGACAGCACCTGCCCGGCCACCACTCCACACAAGTCAACTCACCTGCTCTGAGTGGCCAGCTGAAAGCTTTAAAATTTGCCTCGGATAATTCTCTTCTTTCTAGCTCTCTTCACTCTCAGCGTCCCCGCGGCTACTCTCTCTCCCTCTGTGGCAGTATACGGATGTCCTGCAGGTCGCAAACCTTTCCTGTGTTGCCTGGCTTGAGTGCATCGATCTCTTGGTCAAGTGGTCCGTGGTCCTGCTGTTTCCACGAGACTCTGTGCTCTCTCCTCTCCGCCACTCACTCTGCCTCACACAGCTGCAGAGGGAAATATGAGGACAGGCAACGTGGTTGAGTGGTGTTTCTCTCTCCCTCTTTCTCTCTCTCTCTCTCTCGCTCTCTCTCAGTTGTCAGCTGGTGCGATGCTCACTCCTACTATCTCTTCCCTCGTTTATGTTCTGGTGAACTGCATGCTACCTCACCGTGTCAGTTTTGCTGCTTTCCCACTGATTTCTCTGGCTTTCTTTCGCCCTCCCTCATTACTGATCCATGTATCTGTGTCTTTGCTCGTGCAGCCTCTAGTGGCAGGTTTTTCCTCACGCTGCTCAGAGAATTAGCATCAGATTTGATTCCCAAAGAAATATGAAGGTGAGCATCAACACCACCTAATAAAAAGAAAGACACAGTCATCATTAAAATGTACAGAAGTTAGCAATGTAACATGTTCTGCTTCTGTGCATTTGCTTGGGCAGTGGTTACTGTAATACAGTAATTACAGCAACAAATAAGCATCTATTGTGATGAAACATCTGATTTTCCAACAATGAAGTTTCACTGACTCACAGCAGGAAACGTAAGCAAAATACAGCTGATATTTTCTATGACCAGTCCCGTTTGACCTATTGATGAATACAAAACCTTTTTGTGTGTTATTTCGACTTGATGTCTATAAATAACCATAAATGACAATGACAACAACGGCAGCAAATCCTATAAACGCAGATCAACACGTCCCTCAGCAAAGCGCAGGACAGTGATCAGTACTTTTACTGGAGGCGGAGCCATTTGGTCAGAATAGTT
This sequence comes from Macropodus opercularis, assembly GCA_030770545.1. NCBI lineage: Eukaryota > Metazoa > Chordata > Actinopteri > Anabantiformes > Osphronemidae > Macropodus > Macropodus opercularis. The sequence continues at coordinate 9,376,228 of CM061105.1, forward strand.
TTATTTATAAAACAAACCCACTCAATTAACACTGATACTATAACGATTACTTGTGTAAGAAAGCTAAGCAATTAAAGAATACAGTCAACTGCTGGGCAGTTAGCTGTTAGCTGGTGGGCTAACACTTCTAGCTTGCTAACGTCTCAGGAAGACAGACGTTACCTTTGCGTTGCCCTCGGCTAAGATCGCTGCAATGCTGGGGAGTTGACCGTTAGAGACATTGCTGAGTTTAGCATAACGTTACAGCTGGATTCACAACTGGAGTCAGAACACGATAACAGCGCAACGTGGGCAAGAAACAGAGCAATAGAACCATCTGTCTGACAGCTTACCGTAACTGCGAATCGGACACCAACTTCAATAACCAAACTTTAAGATGAACTTAAGAGAGATGTTTCTGGAAAAACATCTAAATGCATTAGGACTGAGACACAGCTACTACACTAAACAGAATAAAACACAAGTACGAGTGTTGCAACTGTACAAATTATTGAAGATAACTGATTTAACCTTGAAACTCGAGGTGCGCTTGCTGTAGCGTGCTCGCGCTCAGTCTCGCCCCCTGGTGGTGTGAAGGGATATTAACGGGACGTATTTACACCAGCGGCAGATGATTAAAACAACTCTCCGCTCAAAAACATAAGGAGAGCGATAATACACACAGAACAGCATTTTTCTTACTCAGTCAAATCAGATCAAGGTCTTTTCATTTCCACACTCCGCACACAAAAAGAAAGGGGATGTACTGATTCCACTGGAAATAAAACTGCATGTGTCAGGAAACGCAAACACTGGTGGCATTTCGGCTGCTCTCCAAACATCAAACCTAACTGTTGTATTAGACCTCCCAGATCCTCGAATTGGCATCAAATCGTACCCAAAACCATTACACTGCTGCATTGTTTTATTAAGTGTCTCCTTTGTGTTCTCGTACCGCAGTTAATCACATCTCCACACTATTTATATTTGCTCCGCGCATGAACTGTTTAGATTTATTGATATAAACATTATTATGTTCCTTCAATCTCGTGTCTCTTTGTTTAGTCAGTACACACGTAACAGATGCCTCGTATAGTAGCATAATAACGGCATTAACTGATGTGAATACTGGGGGTGACATGTGAACATTTTGTATTCCGTGTGTAGATGTCACTCCCAGCAGGGAAGTGTGGGACTTTTTGTGTTCAAAATTACTCCACGGCCTTTTTATGAACAATACATGTTCTTTTACCACTTTAATGCAGTCAACGACAAAAGGTCCTGAGTCTATTCGGTTTTGCTAATGCTGTGCAATTGCAAGTTTGAAAACATTTTTAAAAGCCTTTTCTCACGTATAAAAGCTTTTTTGCCAACCTTCTTTGACGGAGGTGTGCATTTTCCATCAGTGTAGTGTTGTTGTTTTTTATAACTGTATTGCACAAAACAAATGCAGAGCTGTCTCCATCTCATGCCTTACCTTCAATAACAGTGGTGCTGTAACAGAGCAGCAGTGTGAACATATAGTGATCAGACGTAACATTATGATGAAGGGACCAATTCTGATTATCTCTTTACCGAGCCACCCGCTAGTGCTGGGATACATTAGGCAGCCAGTGAACATTTTGCTCTCAAAGTTGATGTGTTAGACGCAGGAAAAAAAATATGTCCAGATCTGCAGATCCTGTGGTCAGCATTAGTCAAAAGTGCTTGAGGGAAAGAAACAGCAGTGAATCAGCAGCAGGGTCATAGGTGACCAAGACTGAATGATGCACATGTGGAGCGAAGGTTGGCCTGTGTGTTAGACCCAACAGACGAGGTGCAACAGCTCAAATTGCTAAAAAGTTAATGCATCTTCTGATAGCTGTCACAAGTCACGGTCTACTGCAGAGATGCAGACCAGTCTGGGTATCCCTGTCCAGCACCAGCCATGGGCACCTGAGATGAGAACTGGACCTTGAGGCCTCTTTCAGGGGGATAATGTTCCCTGCCCCAAGGCATAAGTGGTTCAGAAATGGTTTGAATAGCAAACATGTTGAAGGTGTTGACTTGGTCTCCAGATCACAGTCTAGTTGAGCATCTTAGGGATGTGGGGAAACAACTCTGATCCAAAAAGACCCCACTCTGCAACATGCAGGACTGCAAACATGGCACAGTCCATCTCCAGGGGTCCAGAGGAGTCCATGCCTCAGCAGGTCAGGCCTGTTTTGGCAGCAAAATGGACCAACAATTTAATAGGCACATTAAAACTCAACGGTCAGTGCATGTGCAGGTAAACATGTGCAAAGCATCACTGGGTCAAGTTCTACAAGAAAAACAATTTATTTAGCTTGAATATGAAGTAGTTTAGTGACTAATTCACTAATGGACTGCCAAAAAATTAAATATATGTATATGCATGTTTGTGGGGGTGTAAAAACTAAAGGCCAAGTTTTACTTTGCTTCAGTGAATTTGCAGGGATCGTAGCTGTGCAAAAAATAATCTCAAACACAACTGGAAGTGCGGAAAAACACATTTCTTATAGGTATGGTGCTGATTTGGTTATTCGTGTAGGAAGGTCCCAGGAGAAGTGAGGAGGATTTATTCTTAGCAAGTCACACATGTATGTACGTAAACACCATAGCGTGTGCTTATAATCATCAAGACAAAGCAGAGTCAGATGAACCAGAAATGCATCAAGCCTCCAAATAACAGGACAGATAATTAAGCAGGTTTATGGTGAGGAATAACATAGAACTTTAGTCTAGATAGAGATCCTAAGGGTGCCATTAGCCTGGAATAGGAGGAGAACCTGACGCTAGCTGTCACCGCTGATGAACGCACTCTGGAGGAGATCACTCAGCGGCTTATGCAAAGCTCATCAGAGTGCGCTAATAAGAAATGCTCAGCTAGAAAACCCCAGGAAAAGATCAACACAGTTATAAAATCACGCCGCCGGGCACGGAAAAAAGGGGGGTTTTCACCCAGTGCACTTGTATTTTCGGTTCACAGCTCAACTGTTTGAATTAAACAGGAAAATATTTATCCACAAGAAAATGTGCTTTAAAAATAAAGTATTGAGGGACTGGGTGACGTAATCACAGCCCTCCTAATTAAACTTATGGTCTAAATAAAAGCATAGACTTTATTAAAATAATAGGTAAATAACACTTTTGACTGAGTCCAGTCTCATTTTAAACGTTGAACAAGCAGATGTGGAGTGTTTGTTTGTTAGTGGTTGGCAGAACCTGGTGCGTTTCTCAGGAGAGTTCACATAGTTCAAAGCTTGTAGAAACACCATGCGTGGTGAGACAGCAGAGAGCGTATACGGTCTTTAGCCTATCGCATCCAGCTGTGAGTCATGTCTTTACTGTCTAATGTCATTTAAATGCAAACCGTAGCAGCGACACAAACCAAATACAAAGACTAACTTCAGGTGCATTACACAAGCCGTAGTGCTGCGAGCCGACATTGTAATACATTGTTTTCACTTCCTGATCCACAAATGAAAACCATGATTTCCGAACAGCAGCAACGTGGATTATTGTAAGCAGCCATTTCCATACAAAACACAATAAACAAGCTGCTCTGTGCCGAGCTAAGCGCTCATTGCGGCTCCAGTGGGTTTTCAATTTATTTACTTCTCGCAAAAAAATTGATATGGGGGAATAAATGCAATAACTATGTCACTTCCTATGCTGTGTAGTCATACGTTGCTTATTGTCATTTATACGCCAGAGAAAGTGGACGGTTCGTGAAGCTTTGAAGATAGAAAATGATTTCAATCACATGTAGATGACCTCAGCCTATTTCTGCGTCTTCCTCATCTTCTCCCACTGAGTCTCAGTAAATCTTACACTTGCACATCTTCTAGAGCGAAGCCTCAGGCAGCGCTGTCTGCATTTACTTGAGATTGGATGTGATGCCGAACTAAATAAGGCTTTTAATCCCCCCTCCCCCCTTTTTTTATCACAACTTGGTTATGCTTAGCGGTGTAAGCCCTCTTTTGCTTTGCTGTGAAAAAGTGGCTATTGAGTAAAAAGTCAGCGTGTAGCCTTTATAGTGAATGGATTATAACACGGAGCTATAGTCTGGGAAGGTAATTCCATTTCACGACCACAATTTGTGGGGAAAACATCAAGTAAACCTGTGCTTGGTTTTCATAGAACAGGGCCATGGGCTTGATATTCAGCACGGTCCCACTGATCACATATTGTGCTCTACATGTACTATGAGGGTTGCTGACTGGAGTAAAACCTCCCTCTCTTTAATCAATAAAGCTTTCTAATTGCTCAACGTTGGTACTCCAGAGTGCCAGCAGTCCAATTAAAATACGTCTGGTTGTGAGGCTAATAAGAGCTGGACGCCGAGAAGACGCTGACACCACCGGTAGGTTTTGGTAGATTTAAGGAAAATAAGCAGAGAAGCTGCAGAGAGACATAAAGGGTGATTTAGCAAAGCGTGAGACTGAAGGTCAGGAGGCAGACAGGGTCATTCGCCAAAACACCGGGTCCAAACAAAGGCTGGAGAGGCAGACTGAACAGACGTCAGACGATGCACAGGTGACTCCAGAGAGCCAGAAAGTCGAACAGACAGGTAAGTTGGTAATCTGTCAAAACCAGAAGGTGGGAGCCATGAAGCACTGGGAAACAAACTAGAGCAGACTGGCTGCCTCAGACTGGGTCATGGTTTGTACAGATTATAACAACAAAAAGCAAAAATCTTAACCAGAAACGACTTGCACAAAACAAGAAACAGAAAAGATGGAGAAAGGAAACAAAATGCAGAAAAGGCAACGTAGAAACGCAAATCAGTAGCAAAATGAACAACTGACTGTAACAAGACACATTTGAGACACAGGAATAAAGAGAAGTGAACTGTACTCCATCAACAGGACAGGTAGCAGAAACGCTGCTTGTATTTTAAACAAACAGATAATAGCATTCAAACCTGTGTTGAGGGGACCATGAGTGTAGTTACATAGTTGGCAAAACATTTTAGTAAAAGTGGCAAAAGGCGCCTTCATTAGTAAATGTCAGTGATTCGTCATCTGCAGCTCATAAGCGTAGTGAACTGTGTCTAAGTGCTATTTCGCTGTGGCGTTTGTACAGCGTTTGTACAGCTGCACCCTTATTGCTATAGAGCGGCTGTCAGGTACTAGAACATGAGGCTCTGCTGTTGTTCTGCAATGTTAGGCACATTGTGACACACAGTCCTGTGCGTCAACATTGTGGCTTTTACATTTGCCCACTTCTCCTCTTTACGGTTCTTCAAGCCGTCTGACACAGTTTGCATGAATAAAATGGGGGACAGACAAGTGATCAGGGCTGTCACACGGATGAGCTCCAGCTGAAATACTGCACAGAGAATTTGGGCACTTACGGAAGGAATTTTTAGAAATGGGAGCATGGACTTAACATCTGTCACAGAAGTTTAATTGCCCAGGGAACACATCCAGGCTTTTCCAAATGAAAGAGGAAGCATTCATTTCTTTACTTAATTAAAGATGAAAAGCTTCTTTCTTTCTTCTAATTAAAGAACCAGTGAGATGGCCGACTGCAGAAATCTCAGGTGCCAAAACATCTCTCTGCACTTCATTTCCCTTCTGTTGAGGGCCACGCCAGCACCAGGAGAGGGGCTATCACTGATCCGTCAGAGCCGAACGAAGGGGAGCTGAGGTGGGGGCGGGGGCTTTGATGCTAGCACATATTAGTGTATTTTTAGTGAAGAAAAGACAGAACACGGACGAGGAGGAAACCTGAGCACCGATGATCATTAGAGCAAACAAACAGCGACACTGAGACACAGTAAGTTTTAATGACACTACACCTGTTCGCTGGGAGCCGACAGTTGGAATCTGGAAAACTTAACATGCAACCAGTTAAAATGCGTTAAAAAAAACTTCAAAAACAAAAAAATCAAATTGGTCGTTATTATTGGTAACAAATGGAGACATGTTACGTTCTTCACGTTTAATCTCTTCACATAAAAGAGTTATGGGAATGAAAGAGTTATGGATTCCTTCACAATTACTGGCAAACACATCAATAACCACATTGCAGACTTCTTTGTGCTTTCACTGTGGTTATACAGCATCAGGACCAAGAAGTAGTGAAAGCACAAAAACTGTTGTTTTTTTTTACATCAGGAATCATATGCGCTACAGTAGGTGTTTATCATAGATGGAGATCATGCAAGATGGAATTTTGCATATAATGACACTAATCATGAATATCATTTAAATTCTGCAGTAGCCTGGTGATGAAACTAATTTGCATGTAAAATTAGGAAAATGTAACCTCGGGATCAGCAGCGCTGCATTAACACACATCCTGTTCCCATTGCTCCTTCTCACTGGCTCCCGCATGTAAACATGAACCTGCTCCCTCACACATATTTGAGCCAAGACAACACTGGAACAATAAAAACAACAAACAAAAATTAAAAATCCGTGTTTAAATTGTTGGAATAATGTGCCGCCACTGCCCCTCTGTTCCATCCCTTGTTTTAATCTTCCACCTTCTGCAAGAAACACAATTAGGTGAGTAACATAATATGAGCAATGTCGTTTCTGCAGTGGACTCATTCCTGTTTGATTAAACTAACGTCTATTTAAGATAATCATTCATACTTTTTTAGCGCAGCCAAAAGTCAGGCTGGTCAGAGCAGGTGTTGTGTTGCATGTTCAGGATTTGTCGTTGCCACCGGGTCACGTTGGTGTTTTTGTACAATCACTACACTGTACGACTGCATTAGCCTGGCGGTGTTTGGATGAGCGTGAGGGTCACGATCAACATCGTGCCACAGTATTATTAAAGGAAGTCCCACAGAAGCACAGAAGAGCAAATAAACGTGCGTGAGTCAGGGAAATCGATACACTGAGAATATCATGAGCCCGGGAGAAGCCCCCGTAGGAGCCTGAGTGGGTGGGTGCAAGTGTTTACAGTTAATTAGTTTGACCTGTTTAGTCTGAAGGAGCTTGATGTCAACATATTGCACATAGGGAGCTGGGGTTGATTATAGTACAAGCTAATGCAGCATCCAGTGTCAGAGAAACCGCCCATTCAGGACAATGAGAAGCTTGACTGAAGAAAGTCACTGTCGTCATTTGAATTTTCTAGTTATAGAGCTGTTTATACTGTATATAATGAGCTTTTGTTAACTTTGTGGTTGTTCGTATGGTGTTATCTGAACATTTCTTGCCGTGCTAACACAGCTCTTTGCTCTTTTATTTTATTTATTGTGTGCATTTCCTCCGGGGTAAAGCACTTTGTAACTGTCCTTAGAAAAGTGCTAGCTAAATAAAAATGATGAATATGCTCAATTGTTGAAAAGTCTAGAGGCAGAGGGAATGAAATTGGATCAGACTGTGCTCGGCCCCTGCTCAGACTGAAGGACAGTACACCGGTCTTGTGCTGGCAGCGGCTGTCACTGACTGTCAGACAGCACAGCCCACTCCTGAATGTTTAATCTGCCGGCTTGTGGCTCAGTGTGTTATAGCCGAGGGTATGTCATTTCTTTTTGTCGCCTGCAGATTTAATCCCCCTCTTGCTCAGAGAAGGGCTCCCCGTCCCTTTTCTCTCTCAGAGATTCCTCTCGACTCTCCACTTTGCTTAAAACTTAACACTTTGCCTTCTTAAAATGTCTGAGTTTGCATTTATAGCATTTGGGAATTTTCTGATTCTTAATTTTTTCCCTAATTAATTTGATTTGTTTTACACAGCAGCAGAAATGATAATCACAGTGCCTCAGAAACGGTATAGTCCACTTGTGCGTGTGTTGGTGTGTGTATTAATAGTGTCCAACAAAAAAACCCCACAAAAGCTCTAACAAACATTTGTCGTACTGAAAAGGTGCTGTGGGTTTGCTATAATCACAATGCATGAGGATTAAGTAGCTCTATTGAAGCGACAACAATTAGTGTGTGTGTGTGTGTGTGTGTACAGTCTGTGCAGTGTATATTTGTATCCATGTGTGCATATGCGAGGACCTGCTTACACAGGTTCCTATGCAAAACTCAGTCTGTGTCCAATTAAAGTGCCTCCTCTCTGCATCCCTGCTGTGTCTCACTTCCACAAATCTGACAGCAGGTGAAGAAGAAGAAGAAGAAATTTGTCCTCATGCAGTTTTCTTTTTCATGAGCTGACGAGTTTTCACTCAAAGACTGATCCAAACAGACACGAAACACAAACAGGTAAACACTCATGTATATTTTTCCGGGTTGTATTGTTGGAGTGAACACACACAAAAGGAGATCAACACAGAAAGTGAGGAAGAGTGAGAGTGACACGAAGCAGCGTAAGTGTGACAAAGCAGTACAGAGATGCTGTCACATGAGGTCTGGTTTCACTGGAGGCCGAATGAGAAGAGGTGGATTGTGCTGAGCACGACTGGAATACTGGCGGCAAACAGTAAGCAGGCAGCTCGAAGGGAAAGATGAAATCGCTAGACCTCTGACCCTGCGGCAGAGAATGTGCGACACGAGATCTGCTGAGTCCATTTACGCGTTGCAACGTACTCCACAGCCAGCGTTACGCGGTGTCCTCGCAGAGAAGGGTGTGTGCTGAATACCGAACACTGCTTATCTGTTAAACGCACAATTACATTATGCACGTTCTGCAGCTCATTACGGTGATTCGTGCTGAAGTTTTAGAACCTTGTGTTGCTGAGTATTTCACATTTAGTCACAACCAAACAAGACGTGTGAGGTTCGCCTGTAATAGAAAGACAATGTCCCACCTCTGCGCAACATACTGTAAACAACAACTAATATGTATGATGACTGATTGAACCACAGCGAGCACATGTAGCATTTGGTACATCTGAACCCCAAAGTAATTTTGCCTCAAGGCCCCTTAATGGGCGATTTGTGCTACAAAGTTTACCGGAAAACAAACAATCACAAAACCAGAGGCCAGAGGATGAACAATATGAGCTCCGGGGGTTCGTGTTTTCCTGATTTCTTATTTCTCTCCCAGGTCCTGGACTTTGCCTGAATTTACCGGTTGTTTGTCTGGAGCCCAGCTTGCCTGGTGGTAATGGTATGAAAATGGAATGTGAATATTATCATAAGGTCATAAAAGACTTAATTCCCAGGAGACTCTGTGCAGATCAGCATCAGTCTTTACATTTCAGGCGCGGGGCATGTGTGACCCGCTGACATTCAGCTGTGAGCTCAGCTGTAGAGGCAGGTTGTAGAGGCCTGAGCGCATATTAGTGCACAAAGATGGCAAAAATGTCAACATTTTAACATGTTGACAAACTGACTGCACTGAATAAATGAGTGTCGAGCTATGATGTCAGACCATGCAGTGGCCTGTTTAGGTAGCGTGGTGGGGTCTGCTGGCTTTCTAAAAGGGATGAGTCAGTGATGGGGAGGTGCAGCAGCTCTGTGGTCTATTGAAAGCTACTAATGAATAGTTAGAGACCAATCGCTTCACTGAAATGCAAAACCGCTTCCAGTTCATTCAAAGAACTTAACTTGTCTTGAAAGGTTTTTAGGGTCTCTTTGATGTGTATCCAGACGTTCAGTGACCAGGTTGTACGAGACAACGCAACAAGCTGGATCAGTCATGTTTCAGCACATGAACAGAACCTCCTGCTAGTTAGTAGCAGGAGGACGAGCACTGGTTCGTGAAAGGGTTTGATTTTGTGCATTATGTGAATGTGAAGCACAAGCACTGTTTTCCACTACAAGCAATAAATCCCTGCTAACCTGTCCATGTGCCAAATGAGTTTTAAACGAGACCAAATAGGTGACGTTGGGGGAAAGAAATGAGCTGAGGAGGAACGAACAAAGAGCAAGAGAGCAGACAATGAGAGAGCAGGACAAGGAAGTGAAGGAGGGATTTCATCGTCCCCAGTGTTAGTGGCCGTGTTTATGCCTCTACATCGAAGTTATAGATAACGAGGGAATATCAGAATATCAGAAATCATACCGAGGAGGAAAAGACTTGAGAGCAACATGGACGCCTTTCTGAGCAGCTTAGTGAGGAGAGGAGAGAGCGCGCACAAAATAATTGGATTTTACTTTGGCCTGCAGGAGGAAAACGCAAACCGTCCCCTCGAAGCTTCAGCTGGGGGTAACATAAAGGCGTCTCTAAGCCCAGTCTCCTGTTCTTCATCCATAGCCAGCGCTATAGTTGACATTTGGATCAGAGATGCTGGACCACGAGTAAAACCTGACAGTCGCGTGGAATGTTAATGTTTCTTTATGGTTGGACCAGCCCCATTCTTCACAACAAGCTGTTATTTGCTCATCAGCACCTGTTGTTTACTTTGAGAGTGGGCTGTGTGGCGATGTGGGAATTAGTATGCACAGAGTATTTCTGCATTAGCTGGTTCGCCATAATGACGCCGTAATGACCACAGTCAGAACATCTGCACCAGGAAAAGGCGAAATCCCCTTCGAAGCATCCATCTTAAGCTTATTACAACTGGCGTGGAGCACGACAGGAGGCCGAGGACAGGACGCCTGCTGATGGAGACATTTTCACTTTAAAAACACAACCATGTGTCCTCTACAAATGATTTCCGACATTTCACGTTATTAGTTGGTCATTTTTCTTTGAAACGTGACAATGAGCCACTTCAAAGTAAACAAAATTACTAGAGGTAGTTTCATTAAAAGCAGAGACAGACAGATCATATATGTTCTTCTCAGATATTCTCCTACATCAGTTTGTCAGTTCGATCCTGCTGATGGCAGCACTAAAACGCTTCCTTTTTAAACTGCGCGACCTTTCGAAGAACAACGACAAACTGCCTGTTTTCATTTTCTTTGTCACCACGGCGCCTTGCTTAGATCTATACACAGCCACACATGAAATATCCCTCACAGGAATAAATATTAAAATGAACTCACGTCCATCTCAGTTGAAATCTATTTACTCGACAGACATTAGTTCTTTGTTTCTCCCAAGTGTCTGGTCAAGAGTCTGTATTTGAACCTCTTAATAATGCTTCTTTACTGCAGCTGCACAGCTTGTTTCAGATCTCAATCTTCAAACAAGCTGACTTCTGCTGTTGTTATAAAGGCCATATCATAAATATTAATGTGCACTTCCTATAAACATTAATGGGAGAGTGAATAAATTCAGCTGATGGAAATTCCCAGTCTCTTTAAGACACTCTTTTCTGGTGCACAGCTGAAGAAAAATAGCTGTTTAGAATTATAGGACATAAAGTAGCCGTCTAGGGACACACACATTTTTACAGTCTATTAATCTATGAATAATTAAAGGCTCTCAGTAACCCCAGAGGGGATTACAGCACTTTGTCTTTCAATACAGTAACTTGTTTAGTGGTGTCCATGTACAGAACACCACAGGCTCAATTGTCAGGAGGCTCGGAGCATAAAAAATTAACACCTGCACTAAATTTTACAAACACTGGAACAAAATAGGTCAAAAAAGAGGCTGCAAAGCTCTGATACTGCGGTTTCACATTTTATTCTTATTGCACAATGACAAAAGATCACCTCTCAGTTCCTCTTAGTGGAGAGGAGTCTTTTCATCTCTTTTACTCGAGAAGGTATTAAAATCATCTGTCATTATTCTGACACAATCACGAGGCAGGATTGATGATGTGTAGACTTCTTATTTTCCGGTTTTCTCAGCAGTGCAGCGATGTCCAGACAGCTGCTGTTATAGCTGCTTTGTTTCCTTTGAGATTTCAAACGTTCATTCTCAGCGTTGGTGACAGTAAACACACGCTTCTGCGCGCAGATGATAAAAACAAACAGCTTCCAATATCATCAAAGCCTGGACGAACCGAGATGGATGCGGAGCCAAGCTACTGCCAGCGTCAAGTGTTTTACAAATAAAATCCTCCCGTGTTTCCTCCACGTTCATGGGCACGGGGCTGACAGAAATAGGTCCACCTCCTCCGTCACAGGATGATTCGTACGTCAACCTGCTGCTTCAGATGTGACCTTTGGGTGCAGTTATTCTTGGTACAGAGAAAGGTGGTGATTATGATGAGAATGATGTTGTTGAAATGACACTAACAATGGGATAAATAACAAGAGAGCGACAACAGCTGAGTGGAAATCGTGTCCAATAAAACATAAAGAGAGCATTCAAATAAAGCGAGCTTTAAAAGATGATTTAACAGATTTGTCTGAGGAGGGAGGTAAACAAAACAGTGGGAATCAATGTGAGCAGCAACATTAACGCAGACTGTAAAGAAAGACGACTGTGGGAGGGACGTGTAAAGGTCATAAAATACATAAAATAAATAAACGCAGAGTAAATGTAACTGCAATAAACAAATACAACTTGTAAGATGATGTTTATTTCTTGTAATGATTATTGTGATCTGATGGCTGAAGCAGTGTGAGGACTGAGGGCATCTCAGGTCTGGATTCACTAACCTGGGTTTCTGTTTAAAGTAGATTAAAGCTCTTTAATATGTGGTTAAAACAAACCTACTTTCAGCCCCACAGTATATTTGTATCCATAGACTTTTTGTGTGTATGATTCTATCTTTCTCATGGATACGCCTGCTATCAGCTCACCGTAGGCTAATACCAGCATGGATCACAATCGTTCTGGTAAATTTGATTCCCAAGATGTTTATGACTGTGAAGTAGCACTTAGGTTGTTCACTCGGCCGTATAAGAGGTGGTTTCCCATTTTGCAAACGCCAATTCAATCCATCACAACGAATATCAACACAAAATCTAATTATACATGATGAAATTGAAATTAAATTCTGGATCATCTACCTTTACTGTTCAATTTAAATAACAAATTGATTCAAAGACTTTGAAGTGATGATCGGACTGAATTACACCCTAAGAACATGATAAGTGTCTTCATAAAGCTGAAAGTGTAATCGTGCTATAACACGAGCTGGGAAAATGAACATTACTACTCAGAGAACCAAGATAAACAAATTACACTGATTATAAATGTGAAGGGGGAGAAAAGCAATTACAGTGCACATCAGTAAAAGTGAAAAGATGACATCACCACAGCTGAGAAACAACAGTTGCAGCTCCGAACATTAATGATAAATTCAGATTCTACTCAAATGTAACAGTGTCAGGACAATAAACACTTACATTCAGGTCCAGGCCCTTCTAGCAGTAAGCAACAGTGCTAACCACACAGGATTTATTGGCTTCATACGTCAAGTTTTCCTACATCGGACAGAGTTTATTTACATGTGCAGCAAAAACTAGATCAGCATGTTGGAGTTTATTCATGACAAATATAGAGAATAAAAAAGTGTTTCTCAAATGATATGGCTCCAAACTGCAGACTAGATATTTATATGCTAAACAATTGATAAGAAATAATAGGAGGACTTGGTTTGACATCAATGAACAGGTAAAGAAAATGTACGAAACACAAGACTTTTCCTTAAAACCATATTGTGGTTTGACTGTGACCAGGACAAAAGCACAAAACAAGTCTCCATACTTCAAACCCTCTACCTCCAAGTCTCAAAACCACGAGAACTGGAACCGAGCCAGAAACGTAGTCATGAAAAGCATCGAACAAAACAGTAACTGCAGAGAGTGCTTCATTTTTCTTCAGCATTATCAGCAATTAGCTCCTTCCAATTATCACATAGAGTTCAGCAGACGCACATAAGCAGACACACACGTACCCGCTCGTTGTCTCCCTCACAGACACACGCACTGCTTCTAATTACCAGGACGCATGTAGCGGCGTCAGCATGGAGGAGCACGCATCACGCACACACACATGCACATACACTACCCCCCCACCCCCAACACACACACACACACACACCTCACTTTGAATAGGATTAGCATTTCATTTCACAGAATAAGGCACATGAAGAGGAAGCCGCAGCAGGTTCCTGCAGATTAGACCCGTGAGTACGTGAGGACCGACATCTCCTGATAAAACAGATCATTTGGTTGAGATTAGCTCAGATGTTTGAAACTGCTACAGCAGGTGATGTGTTTGTTGTTCAAAAGGTTTGCAGGTGTTTCACTTGGGCGACAAATAATTGACAGCTATGGACGGTGGTTTGACAGTTTACAGGGCAAAGGCAGCACAGCAGCTTTTAGAGATGGGGTTTGATCGCAGCAGCGACACAGACTGATGTGCCAACAGAGAGAAGTGCGTCGGTAACTGTAGCTCTCACAGACTCGCAGGGGAGCTAATGTGCTCAACTTCAAAATACCAGCTGCCCATTATGTGTCTGTGACGATGGTTGCTCGAGCGATGAAAGGATTTTCAGTGAGCTCGGCCCAGCACCTAAATATGAATTAATAAAAGCGCCAACAGCAAAAACACAAACGGATCATTTTATTTATTTCCAGAGTTTTATTTTTCTGGTTATGTTTTCATTTCTTTCAGGCTGCAAACTTTGGGACATCCAACACCGCCCCATGAAGTTAATCCTATGTGCAGGATGAAGAGTGCGAATAAAAGAAGTGATCAATACTGACACTAGATTCCTTTATTTCTGATTACGTGATTAAAAACAACGTTTCTTCAGTGGCATTTCATGTGCTCGTATCCTCTGAGGGACTACAATACAGACGTCTTTGGATAAATACAATAATACAACAGACTAAAGAACCAGGAAGCCAGTGTGTCGAGCTGACGGTCACCTTCAGCTTCAATTAAACCCACAGCACAAAGCTTGTTTTTTTCAATTCAGCAAACAAGATGCTACATCATAACTGGTGACCTTTAGACGTTATAGGATGGGGATCTTGGGGGCAGATGAGCTGTTCCAACTCATTTCTAGTTTGGATGAGAAGCGAACCATCGTCTACTGCGGCTGCACTCTGTGCTGTAACGTACAGTAAAGCAGTAAGTTGATGGGGAGCAGTGAATTAATGAGGGACTGGTGAGGAAGTGTCAGGTGACTGGAGCACTGGGAGAACTGGTTTCTGCAGGGCAGGTGTGTGTGTAACATGGTACACTAGCAGAGATGAATAAGACATGAACGAATGCAGCGTGACAGCTAAAAAATCACTCAATACACACACACACACATCAAACGTAACACACGTCTCAACACTACACTATGACAACACTCTGGAGACATCAGTACGCTCCTCACAGCAGCATTAAGCTGACTTCACATGATTTGCATCTCTCCTGAAGTGCTGAGGGACGACTCGTCTCCTGAGAATGCAGCAATTTGTCGGCATCAGTAATTAGTGGAGATGCACGTAACAATGTGAGGTTTGTTAGAAAAATCAGATAAATAGGCAGGAATCAGCGAGAGGAAGGTGGTAATAAAAAAATTGTGGCCTGGCTACAGTTTGCTCTACGCTAAATTAAATGTCAAGTGCATAACAGAAGTCGTAACAGATTTTCTCCAATGTAATAATCAACAGAACTGGAAATCTGGATATTTGGCACCGACCAGTTCAGCTTGCTGGCACGTATTCACGGCTGGAGTCCTGATCTGATGCTCAGATGTAATTTCAGCAGTGTTGTGTTGCCTCTTGGCGTTGAAGCGAGCAGCAGCGATTGCAGCCCTCATCGTGTAACGCCGGAGGGCTTTTTCCACTCAGCAGCGGCTGACCGTGTGGATATGTGAGCTCTGTTTGGCCTCGCATTCCCTTCTCCAAGCAACAAAATTTACACCGCAGACACTCTGCACTGGATGAGGTCAGATGGATTATCTAGCACATCTGAAATCATGATAAGAACTACATTTGAAAGAGGGACAGTTATGTAGACGCAGTTCAACTAAATGAATAATAAAACAGCCTATAAAGGGAGTGTTGCGCTGTTTTTCCCATTTAGCAAGAGATGACAGGAAGGAACAAGAAGAGGGAGGAAGATTTCTCAGACTCAGAATACGATAAAAGGTGTCTCCACACCTTACAGGGTGGTCGCAGGCCCAAACATAGAAGGTTTGTCATTTTTAGGTGAGCAGGGGTGAAGTGCTGATTAAAAATGTGTCGGTGCAGAACATGTCTGCCAGGAAAGAGAAAGCGAGGAAGAGCTGAGTTCAGGGGAGGAGCAGCAGTCAAGGCCTGCGCCAGCCGCTCTGTTCTCACATGGGATGGCTGTAATTAATTTGGACACTTGGTTGCTGGGTGGCATCGACAATAATGTGTGTATTTGTGTGTGTGTGTGTGTGTGTGTGTGTGTGTGTGTGTGTGTGCACTAAGGTTTTTATCAGCGCTGACATATCCCCGCCCTCCCACTGTATGTTGCCCTTGAGGTGGCTATTTGCATTAGTGTCAGAGCAGGGCACATAAGCTAGCTGACATAAAGAGAGTCTCTCGCTCTCTCTCTCTCTTTTATACACACACACACACATACGCTGTAGGTGAGACAGAATTTTGTGCATTTTGCACATCAGTGAGAATATCTAATGTTATTCTGGGGAAAAAAAGAAGTTAAACGCATCACGCAAAATGTGTCATGTCACCTCAATATTAATGACGCGTTTATTAAGGCTACAGGGAGCATTAGATCACATGTGGGTCAGGTTGCAGTGGAAAACAAAAGAACATCCTGCACAGGTTATATGAAGGTTCAACAGCTTCAGAAAGGTAGTGATACATAATTACATTGACTTCCTGGTAAACTACGGGCAGACATATAAACTATAACCAAACAGCAACGGCATCCTGTCAAAGTCCAAGTTACTACACATCCAGCGGTTCTGAAGCAACGATACATCATTGCTGCTTTTCACTCTGCTTTGGTCTCCACCAACAGCAGCTCTTCAGCTGCTAAATGCTGCACTAGAAGGTTTGGTAAGAGCATAGAGACAGAGCCACAAAAGTCCAGCTGTGGGCCATAAATCCAAAAACTATTTGGGAAGCCATGATAAATGGTCTGTAGAGCTGAAACAACAGAGCTTTGTTTCAGCTCTCAGGTTGCATCGCTGAGATTGATACCTTTCACATGACACATTACTGTGACCTTTTATTTAATTTCCTGTCCTCCTTGTATTTCGGTTCTGGAAAACTGACTCTGGACTTTGTATCTCAATAGACTTACAGGCTAAATTCATGTGAACAGAATGGTTGTAACCTAAAAACAAGTCATCGTTGTATAAACGCAGTACTTTCAGTTAATAATTAAAAGTATTCCAGTTCTAAATATTATAGGTCTGATAATCCAGGGAGCAGTCGCCATTTCACTGTGTGATTAGGCTGTTTTTTAATAAATTTTTTCTATTGACAAGTGTCCACTGTTGCCCAAAGGAGCCAGTTTCAGCAACTGTGATTCTATCACCGCACTGTTCCACAATAAAAAATGTCTCTCTGTTTGTCTTAATTAGGAGTCTGAGCACGTCGCCACGGAGCAGGACGCTGTTACGTTTCTATTTGTGTTACGTTGCTAATGATGGTTTCCACTCAGTGCCTGTAGGTTTCCACCGTGGCACACTGGCAATCGAAGCTCCGCTCCTGTGGGCTTTTCATCCATTAGGAGGTTCACAACATGGCCCAACGCGTCTTGTTTTTGCAGCTGGAGGCTCCAGGCTGAGATATGACGGTTGCTGTGAGGTGTTTCCACAGATTGCTGGTGTGAATGTGATAAAATGCGTCACATATAGATGAGGACAGCGCAGGAGTCTCCGGGGTTAAGTCGTTCTCATGTGAACAGGTTTCTGTCGTTCTTGGTTTAGGCCTGTGTGATGCAACATCCGGTAGCTCCAGCCCCTGCTTATTAGAGCAGGGGCTGGAGCTACAAAAAACAAACAAAAAACAACCAAACAAAGCTTTTCTCAAGAGGACTGGCAACATGTTTGTCAGTGATGGGGATACTTCATTATTACTGAGAACCTCTGCAATGATTTACTTCATCTTCCACTGGTTCTTAAATGTACTTTTCTTTAGGAAGCAGGGGTGTGTGCTGAAGCATCTCTACAATAGGTCTAACCCGCCTCACGTGGCCTGATGTCCTGAGGACTTGCAGGTTAGTGCAGTTACAGGTGATCTCTGATGACGCGGGCCTGAAATGTAACGGACAGAACGTCAAGCTCAGGGGGGTGAATGAATAAACAGCACATCTGGCTTGGATGCAGAAGACTAGAACCTTAGCGGCTGATTTCAGGCACTGAGTGCAAAAGTCCTGCAAAATGCAACTCAGCATATTTTAATAGATTTCATATTTAATATCAACTGGTACCAGAAATGAGCCCTGGCCTGAAGCACCGACTGTATAAATGGCTTCTATGGGCACAATTTAAAGCCAACATCTACCAGACATCATATAAGTGGCCCTGACTGTGGACTGTGGCTTTCTGATTAGTATTCAGAGTGCCCCCTAACGGTCTCACTGTGACCATGACAAGGTGCAATGAAGAGTGAGCGCTGCCATCATACAGTAGAGCATAAAACACAGAATATTCCCCCAAATGTGTAAAAAAGGAGCCAAGTCAGGAGAGATGAGTGATATGGAATGAAGACAACTGAATACATGTGAAGTAGAAAGGAAACGAGGAAATGTGCATGTCCCACAGTTGTAATTAGGCAACCTTGAGCCGGCAGGCCAAGGACAAAGCATCGACAGAGGCAGCGCTGTGCCTGCAGGCAGCCAGAACTAACATGAGAACACATCCTCACACACACACACTGCTTTAATTAAATTTACAGATGTCAGAGTCCTGATCACGAAAGCAAATCCCCCGCCTCCCCGCCTGTCATTCATCCATCCATCTATCCCTACATGCTGACCATCCTGACCCACGAGGACAGGCTCCAGCGGTGCGAACACACTTCCTCCCGTTCTATCCCAGGCAAACTCTGTCCAACACAAACACACACAGCCTCACCTACACCCACGCTTGTCACGCTCGCGTGCTCACGGACGCGCACAGACAAAGAATCCAGACAGCTATTGATCTGTTATGTGGCAGACGGGACATTAACAAACTTCCTGTAGAACAAGCTGCGGCGTGTAGAAAGAGAGATGTGCTCCAAACGTCCCCACAACCTCAAAGACTTTTGACTGAGGTTTTTATTTTAGTTTTAGTTTTCCATTTTGGCCTGTGGCGCTGCAGCACTGCCAGACTGTTCTGTGTCATACGTGCAGTGATGACCGTCCTCCACAAACACGTGATGGATGGGGATACTCCTTCACTGAAATCCCAGTAGGAAAGCAATAAGAAAAATGCTGCTACAGTACTCTAAATTATTTTATCCCTCTGACTTACTGGGTAATTCCAGCTCCGCTAATCTGTCAGACTGAAAATTCATTTCACCTGACAACCTCTCTGACGCTCTGTCTTTTCATTATGGTGGAAATCTACAGGCTGCAGAACGCAGTCACACACTCTGGCTCGCCCTGGCTGGATGAAGATAAAGCCCCCTTTGAGTGTCAGGTTAGCTTTTTGTACTTGTCAGACACTTACATGGATGACCTGCAGCGCCGATAGGCTCCATTACACTCTCCGAAGTGTAATGAAACCCAATGATCAAGAAACAACATGATAAGGACTGACCTTGCTTCTTCCGTCTTAACTGTGCAAAGAACTAGTTCTCTTCGCTTCGCTCGTCTCTACCTCCTCGTTCTCCTCAGCTCCATTAGCTTAATGGAGCTGAGGAGTAAAGTCTGACAGATACAGAAAGTATGTATGCGGATGCCCCACATGTCCCTGACACCTCCCTTGAATTCAGAAAGGAGCCCATCAGGCTTAATGTGCAGCTGCCCATCCAGTGGCAATGACACCTGCAGTATGCCATCTGTATTTGTGTGTCAGTGTGAGCGAGTGTGGGGCCTGGGGGCTCTTTTGCTAAAGGGAAGATAATGGGATCTAATGGAGACGAGGCTTATTCTCATTTTAATTCTCCATCCCTCTTTTATCCTTCCTTTCTTGCCCTTTATCACCATCTCCCTGCGCAGAAAAGCCCACGTTTCGCCCTGACTGACAGTTAAAATGCTCTAAAGTTAATACTTCGCTCTGGGCAACCGCTGAGCGTAAATCTCAGATATTCCTGCAGGATGCACAGCAGCCAAAGACTGAGTTTAAAAGTGTGAGAGCAAGAAAACACCTTATTTCCCAATCTGATTTCATGGGAAAGCTGAATCCGAGCAGAAACGTACAAGTATTAATTTCGTCTGTCTGCTCTCTCCCTCCTTACGATAATAAGCTCTTAATCCACTTAAGTGTTTTTTTGTGTCAGTTATAAACCCCTGCAGTAGTTCTAACTTGTCACAGATCATTTCACTCTGCCCCCAACAATGTGCATAATCAAAACTGTAAAAAAAAAAAAAAGCCACTTATGAAAAATGCTCACCCTCTAGTGATGTGGAGAAAATAAACCATGAAAACTGCCTCAAATAATACACAGTTTGCAGCAACACACACAGACGGACATTAATAAACACACGCGCAGGGTTTCATGGAGAACTCTAGAGGCTGGTTTAATAGACAGGGATTTACCTTCAGGATTTATCACAAGAGCCCTGTAATAAGAGGCAATAAGGTGAGAGAGTCACAAACTGCAAACCGAGCCGAGCCCCCGGTCGGACGGAGCAACGTGTGCCGAGAATTATAAATTCAAGCTCCTTCCTTGAGTTATTCCCCGACCTAATCGCGCCTCTCTCGCCTCTCCAGCCCGACTCGTACTCGCGTGTCAGTGCTTAGGATGATATCTGAGGCTGGAGGAAGCGATGGAAAACCCATTTGCCAAATGTTACAACGTGCTCTGCTGAGCATCGTTTAGATTCAATTCAATTACTTATGGTAGAATTGTCACCGTGGATGTTTCGGCTTGTCTCACAGAGTTCAGCTCTGTTGGGAGCTACTGTAGTGACAATTTTACAGGGAGTTTCAACAAAAATGACAGGAGTGAAAATGAATGTGAAATATTTTGCGTGTTGTCCTTCAAAGTGATAGACACAATGCGTTCAACTCATTTAAAACTGAATACACATTTGAAATGATGTTTTGAGACAGTAACTGAGTTGAGAACAGAGCAGAATCCAACATTATCATGCCTGCATTCAAATGGACTTAAACTGGATCATGGGAATCATAAATCTGTAACAAATCACAAACTCCATCTGGTGCTATAACAGTAAGAGACAAAGGGATATTTCTCATGTGATGTTGCCTCGTGGATGTGGTTTTAGTGGCGTCTCATGCCGCTGGGAGCTCTGTTCGCCGTGCGGCTGTGGGAAGTGGAAAATGAAACAGGGCTGCTTGCGATATCAACTCAATTCATCCAGTACGTAGTGGAGAGGAGAGCATGTGCTTCATACCCTCTGAACCTGGTGTCACTTCCAGCCAGTGCGTCATAAATCATTTGAACGTAACTTTCTCCGTTTATTCTTAGTGTAATAACCAAACTGCAGCTCGTCGTTGGGAATGCACTGGGAGTTAAGACAACAAGGTCATATTGGGCCAATGATATTCATTTCCAAGTGCTTATCAAACGCCATTACACACACCATATATTCTTTCATATGATCTGTGAATGGACTTCACTGAGGGAGATGTCCACTTTGTCCTTGCTATAATGGCACCGTGCGCTGATGGAGGCGCTGCGCCGCTACAGTCGCCGTAGAGCCTGATGTATCGCGCGCCTCCCTCTCCCCCTCCACACAGCCAAGCAGCAGCGTGTACTCTGGAAGGTCACCGCCGTGACTTCACTGGGGACTCGTCGCGAAGAAACGACCCGTGGACCTTGAAGAGGTGTCATTTGAGAGTAAATAATATTCGAGCCGCTCATATCACTCACAGCCTCCACAAACCTTCAGGACATGACATACAAGCAGTATTAGGAGGAAATGGAAATGGGCAATGTTAACAACGCAGTTACTGCCAACAGTATTATTCTATGTATGTGCTCTGCAATACCCATAATGCAGCTCTCAGGGGTCTTATTGTATTCTGCCCAATAAGAAAAACATCTGGAAGTAGCCGTGAACGTTTGCGTGGAGCAGTTACATTCCTTCATGTCTAACTGGTAAAATGACTGTTAGCATGTACAAGACGTATCGGAGCGACTGCAAGGAGCCATTTTCTTCACTCTTATCTGTTGTGAAAGAGAGAGATATTTTATACATATTTATGATTCCCATCCTTCTCATGATTTCTAAATTGCTAACTCATCTTGCAGCCACGGTGCTGCTTTCTCTCTCGCTCGCACGCACCGAGTCCCTGAAAAACGTGCCGCCTCAGAGCCTTCGAGCCAACAAGCGTCTATTTTTTTCCAATCAAACCCAATTACTTCATATGCGGCTAGTAAAGCGTGAGATGAGGAGTGATAGACAGAAATCAACCAGAGAGAGAAAGAGAGAGAGAGAGACAGAAAACGATGGAGAGGAGGCCGCGAGAGAAGGTGAGGTTGTGTAAAAGAACAAAAGAGGTCGGGGTCAATCACACAATAAGACAGAGAGGGAGCAGGGAAAGGATTGATGCACAAAGAGAGTGAGTTATGTTAGCTGGGTGAGAAAAGACTGGTCTGGACAAAAGAACAATAAAAGTGAACACTACAAAGGAGGATCAAAGCATTATTCAAAGATATAAAACAGGGGATTGGGATTGGCATCAATGAAGATTATAGACAGAGCAAAAAGATGAGGACTGCACCTCCAGGGCCAAACCAAGCCAAACCAAACCAAACCAAGCCAAACCAAACTAAACCAAACCAAACCAAACCAACCCAGCCATCCGCCCGGGCCAGGCCCCTGTTGGTGGCTTTTCAGTCGATTCAGCATGTTGAATTGGTTTGTTCGCAGTGTGCTGTGTATACGAGCATCTGAATTGTTATTAACATTTCAAACACACAGGTGACAGTGTCTGCATGGATGCATGTGATCCTTCAGGGACATGTTAATCTGCTGCGACGTGCTGAGCAGGAATCCAACGCTGAGCCTGTGTTGGTGTGGAGGAAGCGTCAGCCTTGTAGAGGCAAGTGTTGCTGTCGCAGCCACTTGAGAGCTTCTGTCACCTCCGATTTTCCACAGACTTCTTCTCTGCCGGCGTGTGAGTAACGGCACGATTAACATTTAGTTGGCTGATTCCCATTTTTGAATCAAGTGACCGTAACTCAGTGATGAAGAGAACAGGAAGCAGGTGTCGGAGCTCACAGACATTAACTCTCTTCAGCGGAAGTTTTAATCCGCTGCTGAGCGGAGCAACAGGCAGACAGACGCTGGAGGAAGGCAGCGAGCCGCAGCTCCCGCATGTCGACATCAACCGCTCCTATCAGCTACACTAGTTAAACGAATGTCCATCCGCGTGCACCTTGCTGCCTTGAGACGAAATGCAAGACTTGAAAGTGGATCTTTTTTAATTACATCTCTCGACTGCAGACTCACGTCTTCACATTTCAGAGACATGAACTGATTAATTAAGGCATGAAATTAGCAGGAGGCAGCAACATACACTGTCACCGCTGCTCGCTATCTGAGCTTCTTATGTTGTTGGTGTTCAGTGGCTGTTCTGAATATTTCATGTAGTGCCTTTACTATATAATATAAAAACATGCCCACAGAGCACATGCAGCACACATTCACTTCCATATCCATCACTGTAGCTGCTCCAACACAAACATGCTATAAAACATCTCCAGTGCTGGCATCACATGGATTCTGATCAAATTCATGCTCATCTCTGACTAAGATCCAACGCATCTCCCGACTCACGCTTCCTTCACATGCCACTCAGCTCCTGCTGTGTGGGACTGACGATGCCGCTCGGCGACAGAGGGAGCGAACTAATACCTGCCAGCCGACCTGGCCGGGTAGCAGCAGACGAGTGATTGCGCTGTTGATGGGGGTAATTCTGCACAGACAGGGAGCGGAAGGAGGAGGAGGAGGAGGCATGATAAATAACAGGAAACAAACGCTGTGTGATTGATAATACTGCAAAACTGTCTGGTGTGTAAAGTCAGCAGAAGAGAAGGCTCCTTTAAATCTGCGAGCAGAAACAACTGCGGATAAACTTCACAGAGAAAGAAATACATGACGTTACATCTAGTCTATCTATAAGAGTAGAAGCAGCTCCATTTTCCACCGCATCCTTTCCAAAGGCAAAATCTGCCTGCGAACATCTTCATTTATGCTGCTGGCTGTTCATTTATAAGAACGGTTACACACCTGAACTGCTAAAGGAGCCCTGACTATGAAGAATAATGTTCTGCTGACTATATACCTATCAGTTCCACACACAAGGTTTTCCAATTTTCCATCTTCATGCTAAGCTGAGACAACTGGCTCCAACTGCCATCAGATAATTTGGGGCAATAAAAAGTGTTGCTTTAAAAAAAAAAAAAAAAAAAAAAAAACTGTGATCAAGAAGATAATTACCAGCGTCTATCGCCACCAACATAATTTACACCCACAGCCTGGTCGTAATTATATGTGTGAGTGTTTTTAGCTTCAGAAGGGTTTAACTGAGAAAATATTAGACATGGGTTTTGACGAGGCCTGGAGTTTGAAACTTAACTGTTGGAAGCAAAACATACACTGAATATTAAGCAGAAGACCGAAAAGGAGAATCGTCCAAAGGTCAAGTGAATTTCAATAACAACCACGTAATGCAAGGAAAGTGAGGAAATGCCATGTGGCCCAGGTGGATTCCTGTTCTGTGGGTTATGACATTTGCATTTTGGTTCCTGTGTGGGAAACCAGGCTTCGGGTCTGATTTCTCACGCAAATAAGAGCAAAAGTATAATAAATTCCTACTCCAGCATTGCTTCCCTCATAATCTTAGCTGGCTGTTTTACCACGCTTCTTTCTCCCAATGTTCAGGTCTACTGACTCGTGCTGAGGAAGTAATTAACAAAAGCACCTGCTCACGAATCTTTGTGACTGTATTTATAGCACCAAATATTATGTTCACGCTGATGGTGGCATCTCGTGCCAACAGACATTTTCCTCCATGTGTGCAAATCTGCCTCAAAGCATCAATCTAGCCCACAGAAATCAGCTCCGATTACTTACCCAGCACACCGCCACAGGTAACACGCAGTACAGTCAACGGCTTAGTGGAACTGAAAACTTATTTTCTTGTGACATTGCTAAATGTCAGTGTACGTGCGTTTTGCAACCCCTAGCAGCAGTTTTCATTGTGGGGATTTCAACACCTATATAATTCAGATTATCCTCCTGAGCGGCGGCTTTGGGATATCAGCGGGACCAGGAGGTGAGGTGTGTGGAGTGGAAGAGATAAAGCACTAAAAGCCGGCGTCCGCCCACGCGAATGCTGTGGGAAACAAAAGGAGAGGAGCAGAAGACAGGTCAGGCAACAGCCCCGGCGCCGGAGGCACGGTTTAGACACCGAGGCAGCACTTGTGGCCCAAGGAGGACCCCCGGTGGCGTTTCTGTGACTTGCCTTGTCACGCTGAAACCCAGACATCGCCTCATGATTGATTACTGTGACTTATTGGCTAAAGCAACTAACCTTGTGAAAATCTATTTTCAGTGTATTACCATTAACAATGTTCTCTGATCCCATCTTGCTCCTTTTATCTGATTCATACATAAACACACAGTGGGTTTTAATTAAATATTCAATATGATTAGCAGTAATCTGGGCTTCATCGCCACGAGTCAGCATTTTCATCAGCTTTAGATCCTAATGAACCTCATCTTTCCAAACACATCTGTCTATTTTCCATCTTCTTTTAGTCTCTTCCCAACTTTCTCTTTAATTCATCTTCTGTCAAGTTAAAACTTTTTTTCATCATTAATTATTTTCATTAATCTTCTCCCCACATTGCTCCTTTTTTCTGCTGTCTCTTTGCTCACCTACTTTTTTTTTGGTCAACTTTTCGTCTCATTCAGCTCTTTCTCGAAACTGTTTTGGTCAGTTATGTTGGTTTGTCATTAACCTCAAAACTTACCTCAGATAGATAAAAATTAAATCACAAGTATTCTTTATTTAACTGATGTAGTAAAACATATACAATCCAATCCAATTTTAACAAAACCAGCAGTTTGAACAGAAACGCTGGTGGTGAAACAATAAGCAGTTTGAAATGTCATGATGTCCCTGAACTACCCATGACAGAGAGCAACAAACTGTCCCTTTTACTACATTATTTCCAGACCGTGTCAGAAAAGTGTCTCTGTTCACTCCACTGAGATCCACAACTAATTTGTGCAGTTTCACAACATATTTATATGAACCGAAGTTAGTTTCATAAAACAATACATTTATCAGAAGCTCTGTCATATCAGTTATATGATCTCACAGCAACTGTGTGAAGCAGCAGCACGTTTCATTTAAGGGAGAACATGTTTGTCGCTAAACAGGAGAACCAACATTTGCAACAATCTAAAACTTGGACCAAGTTTAAACCAAGACAACATCAAGCTCCAGCATCAAGTACAGTCTGATGACTTCAAAGACACTGTATGAAAAACTCAGTGAATCATTAGCCTGCAGGTAAATTCTGTCAGATTTCTGAACCAAAATGCAGAACTGAGACCAATCTGAGTCTGTTTAAAAAGCCTTCTCTGTTCTCCCCCTGCTCCTTCCTGGGCTCTTACCGTTGTCACTGTTCTGGCTGCTGTACCTCTTTCTGTTTGTTTCTTCTCCTGGGTCACAATCTGAGTCACTTCTCTTGCTTTTTCTTCCTCTAGCTGTCCTGGTGCTCTTCTTTGCTGCCTCCTTCTCTTCTGCCTCTTCGCTGTCTTCTGCTGAGTTCAAGGACACATCGCTGTCTGACTGCTCATCCTCACTGGAGCATGCTATCTTTAACCTCTTTGGCTTTACACTCTTAGTGATCAGACGCGGTTTTTCTTGTTGTCCTGGTGCAGCTATGTTGCCCTCTGTGTTTCTCTTGGGCCTTCCTTTGGGTCGACCTGTGCACCTCCACCTACTTTTTGGCAAACGCATTTTCTCCTTCTGCACCTCCTCCTCTGTATCTTGTTCTTCTACCGTTTCACAATGTGACTTCGTGTCTTTCTTATTCCCGTTGACATCAGCATCACCAGCGCCACTTGACCCTTTATTGATCCTCTGTTTGCGCCCAGAGCTCGACGAGTGGTGCCGTTGCACGTGACTCTTCAAGCTCACGTTGTGATTGAAGTGCTTGTCACAGTGCTGGCACTTGAAAGGCCTCTCACCCGTGTGCAGACGCATGTGAGACTTCAGATGGCTCCCCTGGTTGAAACCACGCTGACACACTGAACACTTGTAGGGTTTCAACCCTGTGTGCACAACCGAGTGTCTCTGAAGGTGATGCACGTCAGTAAACCCCATCCGACAAATGCCGCAGTTGACCGCCTTCGGGGTCCTGTGATTTGACAGGTGGACTCTGCGTTCCCCATTAGTGGCAAATGTCTCTGGACAGTCAGGACACTTATAGGGGTCTCTCCTCTCCTGATGGATCTGCTCGTGTTTCAGTTTGTCCAGCCTGGTTTTAAAAGTCATGTGACAGAATTTGCAAGGGTGTTCATAGGTCTCATTGTGGATTGTGCTGTGACTTTTCAGAGACAGCTCAGTGACACATCGTTTGCCACAAATATTACAGGAGTAGGGCTTAATCTTGTGTTCACATGTGTGAGGTTTCCGGACATTAAAAAAACATCCACACTCAGTGCAGAGCTCGTTAATTTTGAGGCCACTCTGGGAAATAAAATCTTCCTCCTCTTCGCCTTCGTCATCCGTTTCATCCTCTGTGAGCTCCTCAGCCAGAGCAATATGTTCATTCAGAGTCCACTCCCCCTCTGAACTCACCTCGGCTTCATCATCGTCCTCTCCTCCATCTGAAGAATCGCTTTCTTCATCACTGAAAGTAACAACCTCTGAGACAGTTTTGCTGCTGGAGCTGTCACCAGTTGACGCTGCCTGTGAACGAGAAGGTGAGAATGAAACTTTTCAGGTCTACACAGTAAAGAAATCACGGCTACATTATCTAAAATAAGTTACTTCTGCGTCTTCTGTTAGGTGTTGGTCTTCATTTGGCGAGACACAGGCATCAACTTGGCTTTTCCACTGGTTTCTGTACTCGCACCGAAGGCAGCGCTGGTTCAGGACGATCAACACGCCACGCGTAACCTTTTCCGTGCGGAGTTTTCTGCCACACGACGGGCACTTGCGGCGAAACAACTGGAACAAGCAGCGTTCATTCACAATAAACATCTGATGACGTCTAAAAAAAAAAATTTAAAAAGCAAGAAAGGTCAACCAGATGTTAGCCGGAAAGAAAGCAAAAATGTTTAGGACAACTTACTTCTCCTTGTTTGCAACATTGTGCTGCATCTGCATATGTTCAGTGGTAACAGCATCTAAAATACAAAATTAGAAATGTTATAAAATGAAAAGAAGCCAATTGACTCTTTGATTTTTCAGAGAAGGAAGTTGGATGATTACATGAGCCTGGGTCATCACACTGACAAGCAACATCTGCGGTTTCCACAGGCTCCTACACAAACACAGAAGAGTTGCTGATTCATTTTCCTTCAGGCAACCAATGCGTAAATCAATCACATATAACACTGGGTTCAGCGTCCTTCACTATGAGGACTGTTTGTGTTACTGTTCACATAATGATGCCACGTGTACAGGCTGATTTGTGACGATCATCAGAAGCCTAGTGTTGCCATTACCGCCACCATCACGCGAAGAGTGTTAATGGTTTCGTGACCTTAGTGGAAATAAGCTCACACATCATGAGTCACTTCAAAACACGCTTTTGTGGCTGGGCTCCTCCGTGTTGGCGTGTCCTGGCAGACTCACCACACACTGCGACGGGACAGCTCTGGCTTTCAGCTGCACGGAGCCAGGCACGTTTTCAAAGCAGTCCCCTGTGAAGTGCTCGCTGCAGATGCTGATATCAGTCCACGACGACTCTTTCAGCCGCTGTCCGTTGACCTCGAAGATGAACTGGACCCATTCCAGCCTCCTTTCCGGGTCCTCTGGCAGGTTGAACCGCTGGGCACCGCGACGCCACGAAGCGCACCCGAGGACGGAGCACCTCCCGGGTTTCATTTCACGTCCTCCGGCTCATGAGGATGTCGGACAGCGGCCAAGTTATACGCAACAGACCCCAGTGTCAGAATCAAAACAGTGGTAAGCTAGCTGCTAGCCAGCGCGGCTCCTGGTTGTGGTGGTAACGGAATGGGCGGGGTTTCACAGCCGGGTGCGCTTGCTTTGATGTCCGGCGTAGCACGACTGTAGAGCAAATTTGTAAAATGCAACTTTACAGAACATCTTGTTCTACATCCAATTTATTACACGTAGAGGGGAGCTCAGTGTAAAGTCTGTTGTTTTCTAGTGTCAAGGTAAATTCTCTAGTTACTCTGGACAGAGACGTAGCAGCTGCACATCTTTTTGAACCCAGTCGAGCCCACAGCCTCTGGTCAGGACTGCGGTGTGTGTGTCTCTACCCAGGAAAACAATGCACATCAGATAACGTCTACTGTACAGCTGCGACATTTCAGATATGAAATCTAGATACCGAATGATCACACTGTGGTTCAATGTGCAGACATTTACTCGTGTTTACGTGCAACCTAGAGTCATGCAGACGCACCAGAAGATGTGAAGGGTGGATGTTTCACTTTTTAACTCTACACACACACAGAATCTATCTAGAGAGAAGCGAGACTGGACGACACACCTCCGCCTGAACCGACTCCTCGCCAGTTTACACACATGTCAACAGAAAACGAGACATTTCTGCATCAGCAACGGAGAAAACGGGGTGGGCGGGGTTTTATGAGGGGGTCGCTGGGTTTGATGTCAGGCGCGTCCCGTCGAGCCAATAACACTTCAACGTAATTTACTGAAATACATTTATTTAACTATTTAAGTTACTGTATTTCATTTGGTTGGCTCCGTTTACTGTTACTTTTGCTTAACATAATATTGCACATCTCATAACTTGTATTCATATTATTCGATTTTTGCCACGTTTATCTGACTTTTTTGCAGGTGCAGATTTGCAACAAGAAACAAGACAGAAGCTTAACAGCAGCGTAGTGTAATGAACTGAGAACATTATGTTTTAATGTATGAAATCAAAATACCACATTCACTACACACCAAACAAACCTTCGCCTGGGATTTTGTTTCACAGTAAGACAGTCCATTAATCAGTTTTATTAAACGTTACTGCTACAACGCTCCTTCATTTCACATATGGACTCATTCTTTATCTTTACTGTTTAGAGACCTTCACACCATCAGGTTCTTCCTGGTCTTCCCCTGCGATTCCCTGTGATTTTAGCACTGTTCTGGTTGCTGTGTTTCTTTTTCTTTGCGTTTTCTGGACCAAAATCAGAGTCACTGTCCAAACTCGCTCTCCCCCTTGGTTTCGCCGTGTTCTCTGCCTCCTGTACTGAATTAGAGGCTCGGTTGCTGTCACTGAGATCATCCTCGTTTTCATCATGACTGCATTGCTTCCTCTTTGACTTCTCCCTTTGTAGTGTTTGAGTTTTACTGTCCGTTTCTGTTTTCTCTGCTTGAACTGCAAGAATTACGCTGCTAGACGTAAAGCTCTTAGGTCTTCCTATGGGTCTGCCTGTACTTCTCTTTTTCTTTTTTGAGTTGTACATCATCTCCTCCTCCTCCTCCTCCGTATCCAGTTCTTCATCTCCATTGTCAGGCTCTGAGTCTGCACCTCTCTTATTCCCATCCTCCCGAGTGTCACAACTGTGACTTGAGCTTTGATTTGGCTTTTCTTTTGTCTGTTCATGTCCAGAACTTGACGAGTGGTAGCGCTGGACGTGACTCTTCAAGCTCACGTTGTGATTGAAGCACTTGTCACAGTGCTGGCACCTATAGGGCCTCTCGCCTGTGTGCAGGCGCATGTGAGACTTCAGGTGGCCCGCTTGGTTGAAGCCACGTTGGCACACTGAACACTTATACGGCTTCTCTCCTGTGTGCACAGCTAAGTGTCTCTGCAGAGAGAGGGGCCACAGAAAATCAATCCCACAGATGTGACATGTTAGCTGCACAGGGCCTCTGTGATCTTCCATGTGAATTTTGCGTTCTTTGTTTGTGGCAAACGTCTCTGTACAGTCAGAACACTTATAGGGTTTCCCGTCCGTTACGTGAATCTGCTCATGAGTGAACTTGTCCACCTTTGTTTTGAATGTAACATGGCAATATTTGCACCGATGCTCATAGTTTTCGTCGTGAATCCTGTTGTGATTGTTAAGAGCGATTTCACTAACACACCTCTTCCCACAAATGTTGCAGGAATAGGGTTTAATCTTGTGCTCACACGTGTGAGGCCACCGTCTGCCGTAAAACATCCCACACTCTGTGCAGAGCTGACTGTATTTGGTGTATCTAGGAGTATGTGAGGGATACCTTTCATATTCCTCTTCGCCTTCATCATCCGTTTCCTCGCCAGGCTTTGTTTGGAGCTTTCCATCCAAAAACGAATCAGTCACCGGCATCCATTCGCCATCTGAGTCCGTGTCAGCCTGATCTGCTGTGTCCTCTGTTTCGTCCATGGGATCACTCTCCTGGTCGATAACAGCAACGACCTCAGAAACAGCTTCAGTACCGCTGTGAGCGTTGTCCGCTGGTGGTACCTGTAATGTAAGAGTGTGTATGGTTGAATGGACACCTTTTGCACAAAAAGACAGTTTAATTTTACAGCTTAAGAACAAGAAGGTTATGAAACCCATCATCAAGTACAGTCTCAAAAACATTGCATAGTTTGTAGGATAGAACATTAAACTAAGTTGAACTTATGTGCTTGTATCTAGATTTGCAGGCCGCCGTCGTACCTCTGACATTATTTCTATGGCTCCTGTCATGAAGTGCTGTTCCTCTGCTGTGACGCTGGCATTCGCTTGGCTTTTCCACTGGCTCCTGTACTCGCACTGCAGGCACCGCTGGTTCACCATGAGCAGCAAGCCACAGACGACCTTCTCCAGCTGAAGTTTACCTCCGCACGATGGGCACCGGCTACTGAACAGCTGCAGGAGGCGTTTTTCATTTACAACATACTTCCCCTCCATTTTTAGAAGCCTGGCTCTAAAATACATTTAAAATTAAATATTAAAGCACAAACCTGATTTTTTTTTTAAGAAAAGAAATAAGGTATGTAGAATTATTAAAATTTCAAGAAAGCTTACTTTTCTTTACTTAGATCAATACTCAAATTTTCTGGTTTCATCTGAAAACATGATGACATTTCTTTATCGACTGAACACAAGATTCCTTTTGGCACTGAGTTTCCTTGGGTACCTGCACGTTAAATCATAATAATAATAAAGAACAAAACTTAACACTAATGCTTCATTTTGGGATACATATTTATTTTACCCATTGGTGTGAGCCATAGGTCTTTACAGCAGGATGTTAAATTGCTTGCTTTGAGTTGATCGTGCTGTAAAACCACTCCACCGTTTTCCACAGGCTCCTGCAACGAGCAACAGAGGAACTAAGCTGTAGTTAAACCCAGACCTGGGACATTCATCTGTACGTTTATTAGCATCTGGAACAATCCTGTAATAACCAATGTGACTAACTTACTTAATCTAAACGCACAAAAACACTACATTCATCTACCTATAGCTTTAAATACTTATAAACCCACCTCGGGGAAAGTTACTTACTTCAGATACTAGTTACTGTAGTTAGTGCTAACTACAGTGTTGCTCTTATGGTTACTAAGTCAGTGCATCAGAGTGTTTGTAAGAACTAACCTCTCTTACTTTCTATATGTTAAAACCAACCAAGCAATCAAACCCAACACGTGTGTGTCTTGGTGCGAGCCGGGCTTGGACTCACACACGTCTCTCTGTCCAGATGTGCTCCTGCTGCGTCTGTTTCTGGCTGGAGACACGCAGATGGGACCGCGTCGGCTCTTAGCTGGACGCTGCCAGTCACATCGGAATTCGGGTCTAGTTTGTCGAAGCAGTCGTCTTTAAAGTGTTCACTACAAATGGTGATGTCAGTCCAGCAGGACTCTTTAAAACGCTGTTTATTGACTGCAGCCAGGTACTGGACCCACTCCAGCCTCCTCTCAGGATCCTCGGGTAACTTGAACCGACGCGCCCCGCGACGCCACGAAGCGCATCCCACCACGGAGCACATCGCGCATTTAAGTTCGGACCCAGCTCCTGGATCCACACTCGTAGTAGATATGTATTAAACCCGAACGCGGGTGACTCGGTCGCTCAATCTCAGCCACGGAGCTAAACTAAGCTAGCTGTTGTTGCTACCGTGGGCGGGGTCGTGTGGACGGGTGCGCGTGGTTTTCTACCAGGCGTATACCGGAGCTGACAGAAGGTCGGTCTATCGTCATTTACAATTATTCCTCATTAACACATTTATTTTCATTTGAGGGCATTGGTGTTATTTATGCACCTACCATAGAGAATATATCCCATATACTTTCGTCCATATTAATATAGTAAATAGATTATTACATCATGTAATTACACATTCAAGTTGTAAAACTCATGTAGTTGCATGTAAAAGTAGAATGTGGGTCTACAGAAGTATATAGAAGTACTATATTTAAAAAGTCAGCACGTCCATTAATTATTAATTCAATTGGTGGTCAAAATAACGTGTCAAGGGCAGAGTAGCACACGTGTGCAGATGTTCAGCTGCCAGCAAGAGGCGCTCTGTAGCTGCAGAGGTTTGTCTCCTTCCTGTCGTTCTGAGAATCCACAGAATCCACAGTGGCTCCAAAACATGACCCGCTAGGAGCACAGGGGTAAAAACGCTATGTGTCCTCTTTGCTGTGTCCAGGTTTGTGTGGTGCATTTAACAAATCCCACCCCCCTAAGTGAAAGATGAGGTTTTCTAGGAAGTGGAGCACAGACTGTACAACACAAGCCTCATGTTCTCTGGAATCTCCAGACATCTGTTAGTGTAAATAATACTCACGAGTAATTGACCTCTGAAAACAATTTCAGTCCAATACAAACACACCTGTCTCTGTTTTGTGAGTTCACCTTCCCATGTTTTCAAAACAAGACTCATTAAATATTCCAATGGATCCAAAATAATGAATCTGATAGCCCCGATACATTTTTGCTGCCCTCCATGCCCCCAGCACTGTCTTGGATTCTCTGGCTCGGTTGGGCAGCTGCAGCTCGAGGGCACATCCGCTGACGATCGGTTTTGAGCACGAAAGCGGTTTCTGGCTCCGTTTACAATGGCACATCTCAGCCTTTGTACAGGTAATCATCTGCATCTGTGCATATGTCTGCGCATGTGCTGCTGTGCCTGCAATAGAGGTCATAGGTCAAATTAGCATATAACATATAAAACTTGTCCTTGTCTTGTTTTGATATCATCGCTCCCCCTCTACGTATTTGCTGAAACCTCAGCGGCTGAAGCTGTGTGAGAAGATAATTCCCACTGTTTACTCAACAACAACCCAAGTGGTGGTAGCGGTCCTCTGGGAAGTTCCTATGAGATTGACCCAGAGAAAAGTTGGGAAAAGTCATTTTTACAGAATTTTAATTTTCTTTGATGTGTCAGCACAAAGGAATTTGACTCCTGTGTACATTCTTTCCTCCTTCTTCACATCAGTTCTGGGAAAAGAGCGAGCGCTGCAGTCGAAACATGTCAGCTGCCTTTCACATTTGCAGAGGAATGTTGGCGCGTCTTCACAATGTTGTCAGTCAGTTCACCAGATAAGAGCTCTCAGTTCATAAATAAGATTGATGGCATTGCATTCCCTCAGTTCCTGCTCTGTGTTTTTTCCCATGCAAGCCTCTCGGTCAAAAGCATCCGCACTATCTCGCCGTTTCATATCCTCATTTCAAGTACAGACGTGTTTTAACATTCTTCATCCACGTACTTAACCAACCTACAACAGCAAACATTCTGCCATATTGTGTCTGGCCCCACAATGGGAATGAATGAACTAAGCCTTCAGGACACTATAAATGTAAAATGTAATCTCATTTTATAGCCTGCCCACATAATAAAGTCTTATTGGCAGATTTTACAGCACATTTTACATAGATATGCTCTGAAACTGGGAGCATGTTGGGAGCGGCTGTCTAAGGCTCCCATGACCCAGATTCATTGAAAAGCAGTGTAGACATGTTTCCTTCTAAAAATATAAAGACATTAAAGTAGAAAAATTTGGTTCTGATTCTGTGCTGGTCAATTGATTCCAATGACACGTTTAAGATCAAAAGTATTGTATCGTTTGTGGACAATCTGTGATTACAGCTGCTGTCTGACCCAGTTGATCTAACAGACATCGATCTGACCAGAATGTGGGCTCTGGATCAGCCGCAGTCTCACACACAAACGTGTGAGTAGATGCCACAACATTCACTGGCCGCGTCGTTGTCCTGCTGCATTGTGAGGCGTCATTATCCGCACGGCTCAACCACCTCACAGGCTCACAGATATCTGTGGCTGTGCGAGAGAGCAACCGATACCACATAACTGAGCTCTCCCGTCTCTCATCCGAACTAATTCACTTACACCTCTGGGCCGCGAGTCAAATCAGAGGCAATAAAAGCTTTTAAGGAATGCAGCACATGTTAGCAGTGGTGCGCACAAGAATTTCAAATGGCATTAGCAGCTAATCTGGGAGAAACCTGCCTTTGTCACATATACGATTACGTCTCCCTGTGAGAATGCGATCTATGTCGAGCATGCTCTCCATGGCTAGAACAGAACAAGAGAGCTGGCCACCCGAGAAAGCTGAACCCAGAAGAATGCAGCTCTGGCTCGCGCTAATGAAGAGCACTCTTCAGAGAACAGTCACAATGTGAGCCAGACGAGAGCGAAACGGGCAGAAAAACATTTCTCTAGCACTTCAAATACCATTTACGACTAGAAGCCAGACTATGTATTTTCATTTTAATAGTTTATTGCTTTATGAAATGTTGCATGAATTCAACTGTAAAACCTTCATAGTGTTTGAAGTTCACAGAAATGTCTGTTTGACGTCAACACTTGGTTGGTTGTGTACAGCCTGACATGACCGTGATTGTCAGCACATAACTTAGAACAAGTGGAACTCTTTGGCGTCCTGCTCAAAGCACTGTCATATTCAAAACAGATTACAATAATAATAATAATAATAATAATAATATCAATCTGTTCGTTAGTTCAAAGCTCACAGTATCCACGTTGGTGACCAGACCAGCAGAATCACCATCAGGATGCACACATACTGTTGTCACACATGCACCATACTCTGAGAAAGAAATCACCACTATCATGCAACATCCTCCAAAACAATTACAAACATCAACAGACCTGTGTCAGTTTGGCAAAAAAAAATAATATTACACAAATTTATATTATATATTATGTGTCTCGCTGTTCACATACCCCCCGAGTCTTTGTAGAACCAGCTACTCAGGCTTCACAGGTATGAACAGCGAGATCATTTCCATCAGCAGTGTTTCATGTGTTATTAGCTTAAATTATGGATCAAAGTCTTCCAAACAGTTAAACATCTATGGGTTGAAGTGAGGTTAGACAGAGTAAGATTTTACACACATGGATAAACTTTAAACTAGTGAATGCTTATCTATTAAAGCATGACTCAATTACTATTTGGGGAATGTGGAAACCAGATAAGATAAATACAAAGCTTCTTCTGGACTCACTGGATTGACAGAATAGATAAAAGGGGGGAAGAGGGAATTCAGGGAAAGCAGCAATTACATATATATTTATATTCATATAAATATTTGGCATACGTTCTCTGAGAACATGTTGCCCTATACAATCCACAATACTGTCCAAGTACCTTCGGCGAGTCCTCGTTTCTCACCCAGCCTCACAAACTGCCCGCAGTTGTCCAGCTTGGTGAGAGTAAGTTAAGTCTGAGCACAGTTCTGTCTCTAAAATCTAAAAACAGTAATTTTGTCGTGCTTCAGCCTCTTTCCACAACATTCTTGCATCCATTTTTTTCCCGCTCTCTGCTCGCAGACTTTCACTCTTCACAGAATTGTTTGTTTGTGTTCTTTCCTTGTTTCGAAGCCATTTGTCAGTCCTCTAAATGAAGATTTCCACTGCCTCTGACTCCAACTCATCCAGGCCTCTGAAGGGATTCAATAGCAACTTCTTGGGAGCTGTCTTGTCTGGGCAAAACGAAAAAAAGAAAGAATAAATAATTCTATAAGGGGTTTGAGGCTAAAACAGTGAAAAACGTCCCCACTATCCTATCAGTGAGTAAAGGTTAACAGATTTGTTCTGAATGTGCCTAGTCAGCAGATCTACTTTATTTCGTAACCACCCACAAAGCACATTATGAACCATGACCTGGACAGATGGTATCTGAGGGGCTGCATTTGTCTAATGACCCCCCATGAATGTGTTTTTTATGTTGCAGCTTGTTTTTTTTTTTACTGTACTATGAGTGTCAGTCAGGATTTACACAGTAGTACATTATGAAAATGCATATTTCATTGATCGCTCACCACGAATGAGCTTGCTTGTGCTGGCAGCCTCTTTGGCTTTGGCTCCCTCCACCTGCTGCTCTACTGCTCCAGGTTCAGACTGAGCGGTCTGATCATCTGAAAGACTCTTACCTGAAAGGCAACAGCACAGATAACGTCAGTCTGGAAGTGTCTGTTGGATTTAGGTTGGACACATCTTCGAGCTAAACGCAGAGTGGGCTGAACTGCCTTTGTACGGCTGCATGTTGACGTTTCAAAAAGGCTACGTGGTTCTGCTCACCCCTGCTCTTTGTGGTTGCATTCACGGTGCAGATGGAGGGAGTGGAAGAAGCAGGCCGGAGAGGGGACCCGCCTGTGTTCAGCAGGTTTGTTCGGGGACTTTGCTCCTCTTTCCGCCCCTGGTCCTGGTGCAGCCGCTGGTTGAGGATCTTAATCACGGCGTCCTTTTCCAAAATCTGTGCATAAAGGGCCCGAATCCTAACACGACACAGAGACATGGAGGGTCAGAGAGCTGGTAACCAAACGTGACATCTTTAGAACTAGTGGGTGTTTCCATTGGTGCGCACCTGTTCTCCATCTCTTGATTCCTGTAATCAGTAACTGGCAGGTCCTCGTTGAAACTGTTGTTAGAAGAGTGGCAAGGCGAGTGGTTAATGATGGTGGTGTCTCTGCAAATGGAAAGAAATTCAGCTAAGTTGAAGGCGCTTGGAGCTGTGAAACGCGAAAGCATGTTCCACCGTCCTCACCTCTGAGCGGCAGCAGTGGCCGCCACCTCCATGGCGAACTGCCTCATGGTGCTCTCCTCCAGGTACTTCTGCTCCCAGCGCACCATGTCGGCCTCAAGGGCCAGGATCCGCTCCTCGCGCTCGCGCAGACGCTCTTGGAGGGAGCTCATGGTCACTCCTGGTGGCTGGGATTGCCTCTGTGGTGGAAATAGGTGCTGGTTAGACAAAACAAAAGAAGACAATGAACTCATTTATTTATTTGTCGCTTTGGAAACGTACCTGTTGTGCTCTCAGAGTACTCAGCTCCTGCTCCAGCCGCGTCCTCAGCTTCCTCTCCAGGGTCTCCCTCTTCTCACAGGTGGACTGTAACTGGGCCAGGGCACCCTGGAGCCTCTCCACCTTCTCTACGTAAGCCTTCTTCCTCCTCAGCTCCTCCTCGAGCTGGCGCCCGCGTCCTCGCGCTGCCTCCAGGGCATCCTCGAGTCGCTTCGTCCGGAGGCTCTGCTCCTCTGCTGAGGATCGCCATCGCTCCAGTTCTCGCTCCACTCGCTCCCGCTCGAGGTTTTGCTCCTCATCTGAAGACAGACGATAAAGGTGGCCATGGTAAGAGCTTGTTTGATTCAGGGAAGGAATGATAAAATCGAAGACACAAGTGCCGTGAAATATGAAATGACTCCAAATGTGTCATTTGTAAGCAAAAAAGCGAGAAGACAGAACATCCCCTCAATGAATTTCTTCCTGTTGACATTAAAGCCAGTAACAAATACCAGAGGGGCTACACGGCGACCAGTGTTCTTCATTTAGCAAAGCACTCGTGGAATGCTGAGAGGAGCAAGGGGGAGAAAAGCTGCCCTATCCCTTTGACCCACATAGCACAGAGCATTCTTCACCAAGGCCATACAAACACCACCACTCGGCTTGAATCCTTGAACAGACAACATAAATCACACCAACAGCAGGTGGAGGGAGCCCGATTCTACCACTTACACTGCCGCTTGGTGATTCTGAGCCACTTCCTTATGCAAAGGGGTGAGCACGTTTAATTCCCTATAATTAAGCGGACTTTTCCAAATAAGCTGATGTTATGCAACAGAAATTCATGCAGGCTCGATGCCCTTAGCTGCAAACAGGGCCCCATGCTATGCTGCAATCCAGTCCACTCAAGCATGGATTACAAAGGAGGATGCAACTCTAGGAATCCGTTCGAGCGCTGACTTACTCTGCTCCACGAGCTTCGCCATGAGGTGCTGGTTGTGGTCCGCTGCTTGGACTTCTTTTGCAACATGTGTTCTGGCATTTTGCAAGTTTTCTGTAATGCAGCACAGTTATAGCGTTAGATTAGATTAGAGAGCTCATACGCGTGTTAACTAGTATTATGGCAGACGCCGTAGCAGTTGTCCGTACCTCTAAGGTCTCTGTTAAAATCCTGCAGCCTCCTGATTTCAGCCACCAGCCGCCGTCTCAGTGTCTGCTCCAGGTTTTCTCTCTTACTGCTGCCCTGCATCAGTGTCTCATAGGCCTCAGAAATACGCTGGATCTCTTCCTCCAGCTGGAAGAGGAGGAAGGAGAAAAAAAAAGACGAGGAAAGGTTAGAAGGAGAGGAGGAAAGGAGGCAAGGAAAGACCAAGGTAGAGAGGAGGAATCTTTGGTTAACCTACTTCACATGCCAGGGAGTAGCTGGAATGTTGATCCAGTGTGTTGTATAGATACAAATGCAGTGTATATAGTGGACTCAGTGTGTTTGTGTGTGTTTGATGTCATTCTGAGAAGGAATTCAGGCCCGCACCACTCCCTGAGAGACTGATTTATATCTGCATTCCTGAGGGCTGATAGCTATGGTCCCAGGTGTGTGAGTGCACGGGAGCGTGCGCGAACCCAACACACACCGCGAGGTCAAAATACGCACAAAGACTCACACTCGCACAAAAAGGTCTGGGAAGCGTGCCAGCGGAGGGAAGGTGTGCATGCCTGTGCCTGGGTTGTGGAAACGGCAAAGAGACACCCACTATTACAGCAGCCATACAGGCATGTTTACTCAGGGCTGCGGCCTGACGGAGAAAACTTTCCAACCCTGGCAATTATCATTCTTTAAGGCTGAGACAAGGCAAGAGCCATGTGACATAACTCCAGCGGAGAGTGAGTTGAATTTTACCGAGACTTGCTGAGGTATCAAACGCATCTGAAGGCGTTTTTACCACGAGTCCTGTTTTAGCACAAGTTTGGTTGAGCCTTGGAGGCCAAAATAACAGCAGGAGAAGAATTATGGTGAAAGTCAAAGGAGGTGAAAGTGCTGCTGGAGGGGAGGGGAGGGGAGGGGGGGGGGGGGGGGTAAACAAAGGCGCCCTTTCACTTTTTACACAGCCACTCCACCACCTGCCATGGATCACCACCCTACCCCCCTCAGCTGTGTGAGAGTCACATCCCAAACAACTGTTGTCTGACATGTCATAGGTTACGCTGGAAAACTAAGGCCTCCCTGGAACTAAAGTGCACACACTGACACACACACACACACACACACACACACACACACACACACACTCTCTCTCTCTGGCCTCCACTGGGACAGCAACACAATTAAAGAAGTGAGTAAACACAGGAGCAGGTGTGGACTCTGTGGTATGAAGGTGGCAGCTGCTGATCTCATCGGCCCAGTCCAGATGAGGTGCGTGTCTGAAGTTGGATGTCAGGGGGACAACTGTTGTCGACTGGGCTTGTGTTATCCTGACAAGTGGCTCGAGTGTCGTGTGTGTGCGCGAGTGTTGTCTGGCCCAACAACTTTCCTCTGACTTTCTCTCTTACCTTCTGAATACGTCCGCTCTTCTCTCGGTGCGCCTCCAGTTCTTGCCTCAGTCTCTCATTCTCCATCAGCAGCAGCTCCACCTGGTTGGGTTCCTCCAAGCCTGCAGGGGGCAGGCTGGAGAACGTGGTGTAGCAGGAGACTTCAGACTGCACATACCTAAGACAGAGACGTCAATAAATCAAAAGTCATTCTCAATTGTATTCCTCTCTGGCAGAATAAAAAAAAAGTAAGTTGGAGGTGTGAAAATTATTTTTGAACAAGGCATCTAAAATATAACTGATTTCCTATCACCACCTATATGAAGCACATACTTGTGTAAAAACAATCGAAGGCAACACAACACGTGAGACTATCCTGTTGCAGTGTGCCAAACATTACACACACCTACAGGGCTGGACTCGTTCTCCTCTTAGGTATTTTAAGCCCAGGCTGTGCTGCGACACATGCTGAGAATATGTGTTTACGCGTATGAAAGTGTAAGGCTGAGGCCTGGAAGACGATTAAGACGTAGCCTCCCATTCAAAATGCAAACCGCAGTATGAGGTCATGTTAAAGTAGTTCTACAAGCACGCACACGCACACAAACACCATCACGTCAACTCCTCTTCATACCTGTGCTGCTGCGCCTGGACTGGCTCCTGGGCCTGATGAGGGATAAATCCTTGGCCCTGGACGGGGGCTGAGTATTCTGGTGGTGGGCAGCGCTTTTCCAGGCTCGGCCCTGTGGCCTGCAGGGCCTGCGGGGTGTAGTAGGGCAGCTCAGGGTAGCTGTGAGATGTGCTCTTGATGGCCTCCGCTTTAGCAGCTGGATCATTCCTCTCCAGAGATATCTGCATGCGATGCTCGCTGAGTGAGCGCACATGGCTGCACTTCATATCCATCAGGTCTGCCTCCTCGTGGAAGGCCCCCTCGTGCAGGAGCTTCTCCTCATGGAGCTGCCTAAGAGGGCCTGTAGGAGCCCAGTGGGAGGCCAGATACTGAGACTGCGCCTTGGCCTGGTCATAGGTTGGCAGCTCCTCTCCGTGCAGCTGGTAGAGCTGGTAGCCACTCTCTGAGTGGTGGTAGTCACCCTGGTGCTCCTGCCCCTGGGGCTCCTGCCTTGCAGACAGCTGAGGGAATGGAGTCTCCTCCTGGGTGAGACTCTCCAATGATGATTGTGGGCTGGGTCCAGTGTTGCTTCCGCTGCCTCCACGCAGGGCCTGCTGGATGGCTAATAAGGTGCGGTTGTCTGTGGGGTTTCCGTAGCGGAGCTGTTCCTGGATGAGCCGGTGCAGGACCGTTCCAGACGGCTCTTCACCGGACG
Source organism: Macropodus opercularis (assembly GCA_030770545.1). Lineage (NCBI taxonomy): Eukaryota > Metazoa > Chordata > Actinopteri > Anabantiformes > Osphronemidae > Macropodus > Macropodus opercularis. The sequence continues at coordinate 9,418,241 of CM061105.1, forward strand.
ACATGCTTTGGGTTGGTTGGTATGAAGGACAGTTGAGCGCTTGATTCCTTGTAAACTACTTTAAACCAGCTGTGAACCTGTGAAACAGAATGAGAGAGAGAAGTAGAACCAGTCTGAAATGAAAAACACAGGTTTTGACAGTTTTCTAAATGTTTTATTCCACCGTGTCCTGAACACAGTGGAGCTGTGTCAACAGCGACAACACGGGGATGTGGACACATTTTCCACAGCAGGCAGAAAATACATGCGCCAGAAATTCCAATCTCAGGGGGGAGCAAATGCGCACAAAACGCACCGTAAATAAACTCATGGCTAGTCTTTACTATTAAGTAAGTTTGAAACACGCTTCCTCTGGTCGAGCGGTCTTACAGCAGAACTTACTACATACTTCATTCGTGTTTTGTGCTCGCTTTTCTGTCGAGGGAAACCGCGAAGACAGACGCTCCTCTTACCAGCTTAAGCTCTCATCGTAACTAAAAACGCTCCGCTCGACCTCGACGTGAAATTCCCAGTAATTCCTCTATTTCCACGAGCTTCTTCCGAGTCAGACGCGTCTCATCTTCCTGCCGCTGGACGGGCTGCCGCGGTCCTCTCTCGCTGCGAAATGACTGCGGGGAGAGCGGGCGGCGATAATAAGTAACCGAGGAGGGACCGAGGTCGGAATGCGAGGAATGTCAAACGCGACGTCCCTGGGGATCAAACGCGTAAAGCGGAGCGGGAGGGGGAGGCTGCGTTATCTCCGCCAATGAGGGGTTAACAGGAGAGCAGGACGCGGCGCTGGCTGCACAAAGCTGCCGGTGCGTGAGTCTGGGAATAAATAAAGGGATTCGAGCAAAAGATGCGTCTTTATTTATGGTCTGTTACCTTCACCAGGCAGGCTTAGCCTTTTTTGTAAGCTAGGATTCAGGCCATTTAAGTAATATGACCATAGTGTAAAGTCATCTACTCATTTATTTACTAATTCTTTCATCTCATACAAGTAAATATTGTAAAATCCCATCCAAACCTTATTTTTCGTGTTATAGGTGAATGCAGCAGAAATGACAATTAACTCTAAAATAACTCATTCATGACACGAATAAATACATTTCACTTCTGCAAAGTGATTGAAGGAGTGAAGCCACTTTTGTTTGGGACAGGTTTGGGTCTGAGGGTTTTTCCAGGAAGCTTGAATAGCTCTGACGGCTCACTTGTGAAAATATTTGACTAATGTTCTGAATCTGAATTTGTGAAACTAATTTTTACCATATTAGGCATCAGATAGTTATGTTGCTCACTACTTTAGAAGTTACCTCTCTTGGCAAAATGATTTAATGTTAAAGCATTTTGAACTACTCCACTTCCAAATACCAGACTCAGTTTCTCTTTAGGGCTGCTTTGCTGTACTTTTTTTTTTAACTGTGAAGTAATTGGTAGCTTGCAAAGCGATGCTTTCAAAGTAGCTTCCCCAACAACTGTGACCTTTGCACTCTACCATTCTGGTTGCTTGTAATTCTGGTACCCAACAGGAATCCAGCCCCCTGGCATTCACTGCAGGCCACCATGGGTATGTAAAAACTCTGCCTATGCAAGTGTGTTAAGGCAGTGGGTGCCTTAATTGTGTGTGTGTGTGTGTGTGTTTGTGTGTGTGTGTTTGTGGGGGGGTGTTGCAGCTGTCCCTTGGCATCTGAGGTTTGTGTAGCCCTATTACTACAAACACAGTGGCTCTTTGTACCCAGCATCGCACTACGTGTTGCAGAACAGCGCCTGGAGACGACTCGCACAGACACCGCTCCGGCTGATTTGCGGGTTCGGGACGCACAAAATCAGTAGTCACACAGTTCTGCTGCAGTACGGCTCCACATACCACTGTGCAACAAGTGTTGCAGCAGAGGGACATCATTTTTGCTGAGGAGATAAAGGGGGAAATCTTTATCACAGCCTCCCCTTCTGTCTGAGCCAAAGGATACATCAGAGCTATTTATTACCTGCTTGTGCCTATAACTGCCGCTACATTAGGGACTTTAGACAGGGACTGTGTTTTACTGTGGGCTCTTTAAATAGTAGAGATGTTAGTCATAACAGACTAATGATAACTTGAGGCAGTGGATGGAGAGAAAGAAAGAACGAGGGAGCATTATAGATGTTGTTCTTCCTCTTTATAAGCATAAGAAAAAACACATGTGGACTTGTGGAGCTGTAAAGAAATGGATTTAATCAACGCACAGCAGGCGGCAGCGATCGATTGTACAGTATGTGGCCACTGGCCTCAGGCTTATTATCTCATTAATCTGAAAAATCTATAGGACCAGTGAGTTGGTATTGATGGTATGTTCACAATCATCTCTCTGACTCGTTCACCCTCCTTAATTAAACACGCAGGCACATTCCCACCATGTTTTATGTGTCTGCATATTGCTAAAGAGAACATGCAGACACGTTGTCTCTGTGGGCTGCGCTCACATGGAGGCGACTGGTCAGCAAAGCGTTGGCATGTCCCCTTCAGGCCTACACAGCCTCCACCTTTTTAAAAGTCTGGTCATGTCATTTAACACCACCTCACTACTTCCTCTGCTGTGAGTGAGTGAGTGTGTGTGTGCTAGTGGGACAACGCCTCTGGCCATTTTGTCCTCCATTGTAACACACTTCCTGTGAACTTGCAAAGGAATGCAAGGCTGACCCTTTGAAAATCATGCACACTTTCATCAAGTCATTACAGGATGTGTAAACTAAGACTGAGTCCTGTGTCTGTCTGTGGGCGCTGAAACCCCCAAAGCACTGAGGTTTCAGTTATGTTGTTTGTGTGGATGTGAGGAATATTTGAGAACACTTTGCAAAATAGAACACAGTTGTGTTGTTGCTATAAACAATAAAATCATGCTGCCTTTGTGGTTTTGGTGGGAACATGAGCACAAATGAGGCAACACTAAGAGTAGTCAAACTACCAGTTACACAATTGGAAACAGTCTGAGTCTAAAACTTCCTCTGAGCTGTGTGTGAAAAATGGACAGTTCAGTCTGTGTGCGCGTGTGTGTGTGTCAGCCAGTGAATAAATGTTTCCCCAGAACTAAAACTACAGACGAAAAAACATATTGATTCAACTCATTGCACATGAACTAATTCTGACACAGGCCCCTGGGGCCAGACATGTGAATGGCTCCCGCTTACATACTGTACACGCAACACGCCCAAGCTGAAAGAGCTAGAGCCATGTTCAGAACAGCTTTAGAGTTGCCTTAACTGTTTTAATGTTTTCCCTTTTGTTAACATCAAGCAAACGTTCACAGAATTTACTCTGACCTTTTTGAATTTTACATTGATGTATTTTTTAACTGTAACAGTCTGTCTGTCCGTCTGTCTGTTTTACATTATAGTATATTCTTTGAGACGCAGCTGGTGTAACACCAATATTTCACGTGCATCAAGGAAGTTCATCTCTATTCTCTCTTCTGACTTGTAAAGGTCTATATTTCTGAATTGTTAAGATAATATCAGCTTCATTAACAAACGACTATTGTCACTGATTAATGCACAACTGTGTCTGTTAAACTTCCTCAATGAATCATCGTCAACACAATATTTGATCAAACCTATTGTATGAGCCTTCTGATGTTTCTAACTCTGTTTCTAACCCACCAGCTCATCAGACACCAGAACGATCAGTTCAGTGAGACGAATGACCCGGTTAGGAAACTTGAGCAAGGACTGCTTCACCCTGACACTCAAATCCCAGGAAAAGGGACGTAACATCTACTTCCACTATTCTCAATCCTCGAAGGACTCGATAAATCTGAGTAGTTGACAGATGATCAGCCGAAGCGAACACACTTTTACTGTACTGTACTGTGATGTTTTCGGTCCTGTGAAGTACTGGGTACGCGCTGTTCAGTGACAAGGTGAACAGGGATTTTAAAGGGTTACAAGCCTTCAAAGGTCAAAAACAGCTGATTAGATGTCGGCTTATCGGTCCCAGAACAAACACGGAACATAAGTGAACTTAACTCGAAGATGGCGCTGCAGTTCTACACGTTATCAATTCTCAAAGCAAAATATTACGTAATAATAAGTAAAGACTTAATATATTTAATATTTAAATGTTTTATGAGCCAGTTCCTGATAATTGAATCTACAAACACCGGAAAACATCATAACATGTTTTGTTTTTCACAAGTCACTAAGCCATATGAAGCGATATTCGAAGCGATAGTGTCATATTGTTGAAGACTTATTTTTGTCTCTTTTTCTGTCTCCCACAACTTTAATTAATTCCTAAAATCAAATTCAAATCTGGATTTGACTTAGAATCTACAGATTACTTTGGACTGAGGCTTCACTGGCGTCTTGGGTGAGTCTGTCTGAGTTGAGAGGGAGGTAAAGGGACTGGATGTTGGCTGTGTGGGAAAGAATGAGACAGAATAGCAGACAAGGTCACCTGATATGGCAGGATCGGTGTTGATGGTAACTGATAGCGTTGGAAGGAGCAGGATGGATTCCTCTCCTTGGCTCTCACATCCATGGAGAGCTTCCACATTCACACAATACACAATAGTAGAGAACAGAGAGAGCTGCTCTCACGTAGTATCCGGTTCCCAGGAAACTGGCTGGGACGAGCTTCCCATGTATTCCTATTTCTCAACAGCTCGGTTTGTGATGTGGAGGCAGGTGTGATCAAACCTAATTCCTCTCTGAGGTAAAAGTAAAACCGAGGCAAACAAACTGGTGAGTTGAGAAATGTTGGCATGTCGCAGCAAGTCGCATCTTCATTCAAGGGAATTTCCAGACGTTTGCTGCAACAGACTACAAACGTGAGTCACAAGAAATGAATGTGTTGAGCAGGCGAGGACGATGGAAAGATGTGCCGCTGTGTTGTTGTCTAAAACAAAGTCGTTGCAGAGTGATGAAAGTCCCATTCTTCCCTCGAGGTGCAGTTCAACACAACAAAACACACAGACGCCTTAATCTCAGTATGAAAACTGTAAAATGTTTTGGTCACACAACAGTATGTAATATACAAGTGATGTCTTTTAACCAGAGAATGACCAGACTCTGAATTAGCTACAGCGAACCACAACTGTGATGCTCAGGTGCCTGTAACATGGAGCCAGCCCTGCCTGCAGAACTGGATGAGCCACATTTTTTGTCCTCAGTCGTGATATCTGAGACGTCCTCTTGTATTAGAGTCTGTGTTCAGTTACTGGGCAGATTCACCAAACTTAATTTCATCCCAGAATTTGTAATAATAAACGTTTGCATATTTCACCTTTAACACGTGAGCTTCATATGTTGTTATTGCCGTGGCAACATTTCTCTGTTTCTAAACACTGAACATCGGCCTCTGCTCTCAGACGTATTACTCACACGGCACTGAGGGTAAATAGCTGAGTGTTCCTGTAATGACGTTCCCTTTTCCATTTTCTTCCCAACCTCGTTTACTCCTGCCTCTTTCTGATCTGTGGCGAAACACAGCGTGTGGTTCTATTCCTGTTATTTGAAAGGATTTGTGACAGGTCAAGTGTCACGATAGAGAACAAGTCATAAAGCTGTAGAACATGATGTTTCTGCCTCAGGCTATTAGCCAGATGTTCAGCCCTACATTATGTGTCTTTCAGAGACAGCGCCATCGTTGGGATGAAGCTGAACCAATGCGATCATCTCTGCTCGGAGGCGCTTCTCTACCAGCCAACGCTACCCTTAAGAGGTCAAATGTCACAGCGTCTCGCAGTCCTCTGCCTCGGAGACAACACGCCTAACGCAGATGAATGACAGCAACCAGTCGCGACACCCTGTCCTAAAACAGTCCTGGCCTGCTGCCGTCCTGAGAGGTCACCAGAATACCAGTCATTCATTCGGGCCTCAGCATGTGTGTCCCCAGCAAATAGCTGTGCTCCTCTGCTGCTGAGGCTGCACATAGCATGTGATCTAATGGCTGGGGGGCGGTGGTGGTGGTGGTGGTGGGGGGGGTGTCTCTGCGCCTGGAAACCAGCTCGCGAGCTCTGAAAATGTACCGGGGGCTTTCAGCAGCAATGAGGGGAATGTGGGCTGGGATGGTCGGTCGGGGGTGTGGTGGGGGTTTAAGGGAGGGTGAGGAGAGACAGGTAAGATGTGGGTAGGGGGTGGGACAGAAATATACATCTCCATAGTCTGTCCAACATGACAACAGCATTTAATTTGTTTTTCTATTATTGAAAATCAACATTCTGAACATTCTTCTATTAGTTTCCTTCTAATCGGTTTCTTTAGATTTGATATAATTAATTAAAGACCACGTGTCAAATATTACCCACTGTGACAGTCCCACTGGCTCACGTCAGTCTGTTTTTGTGCAACACCTTACAGGTTATTGAGTAATGATATGAACCAAACCATCACACTCATACACCGTTCACACTAATTGGCTGATAGTCATGTAATTGTTACACCTGTGTGACGTTTTGATACCTGTTCTCACATGTTATTATTTCTATTTAATCTGAACTAGTTCTCTGTTCTCTTTTCTTTAATACATTAACACACATTGTACCTACTGTGTTTTTAATATGATTTCGTTTGCTGTTACATCCGTGGACAGTATCGCACCAGTGTTTTAATTGAATTATTGTGGCTGCTGGATTTTCTGCTATAAGACTGTTGTTCAAATCAAACATTGTCTCAAGTGTCTTGAAATATCTGTTGCGTGTCTTCCAGCTTTGGCCTTACTACCAGTAAATGGTGATTCAGCTGTCAGATATGTTAATAGTTGCAACTCGAGGCCTATGTCTGCTGAGACACAGTGACTTTATTGTGTGGACTAGAAGAAGGGCATTGTCTTATTTTACACAGGCCGTCTATTTTTAAGCTTAATGGGGGGAAGCCAGTGGAAGTGTTTCTATTTTTAGCAAAAAACACCAAATGGAGAAAAAAAAGCTAAAAAAAAATGAATTTATGAGTTGATCGCCTGCATCTGCAGTGTTGTGTCAGTGACATGTGTTTGACTTAAACACTTAAAGTCATTGTGTGTCTTGTTAGTCTTCATATAAATTACAGCTGATTAAAATAACACTTTTATTTCTGTCTGGAATTAAAAGCAAAACAATGAACAGTCCTCCTCCTCTTACAGAGGATCTCCTCCGGCTCTATGAGGAACCTCACGCTGATCAGTCGGTGGCCGATCCTTCTCTGATGCCCTGTCCAGTCAGCACACGGAGGAAACAGCGAACTGCTCAACATCTGGTCTAATTCTCACTGGGGACGGGTCTGTGATCGTACAAGGCAACGCTAGCCCCACTGTCCCAAAGCAAGAATGCAAACACACGAGAAGCTCTTCCAAGAATTTCCCAGTTGAGGACTTTTCTGGAATGTCCTAACGAGCCTTCTCCTCTGTGTTTACAGTTCCAGGCCGATGGCAACCCTGCAATCTTCCCTGCCAGGCAGCGTATCATTATCTGGCCTCCTCAGGGGACACACAGAGAACCAGTGAGAGTTAGAGGAGTTGTCTTCTGATGTAGATGTTTGTCCTCAGAGCTGACCTTACTGCTCTAAACAGCAGCAGAAAGGCAGATACAGAACCTCAGACTGTGGCTTCATGAGTTATTAAACTGCAGCAAACCATTTCAGATTACGGAGGTCTAGACCAGTACTTAAACGATAAAGAGCTGCTGTGTTGTCAGATTGATCTTGCTGTGGTGCCGTTACTGGCTGTGTGGTTAAAATTAAAAGGCCATGATTATTTGTAAAGCAAAGCGCTCATTGTTTCAAATTTAAGCCCAGTGTCAGGAAACAGACAGAAACAGGAAGCAAACCTGATCTGGCAAACCTAAATCTGCTAAAAGTGGAAACTTCATGCCAGGAGAGAGTAAATGTGTCCCGGCAGAATAAAGAAAAGCTTGTGACACAGCTGCCGCTGGTGCTGCCGGTGTGCGAGTCTTCATGGCAGGCTAACAGTAGCCCTATGTTCTGATCCGCTACGGTGAAATCAGTAACACAAATAAGGCCTCAGACCTTACTGACTTCAGCCCACGCTTATGTAACACAGGAATGTCGGAGTAGGAACATTTCACTACATCACAAGTTACAAACACAGGTACAATCTCTTCACAAGAGAAAGATGCACTGCTGTTACTTTAGTCAAATAATCAAATGAAATGAAATGATTTCCAAAGATTCCTCCAGCAGCTCTCTGTGCTCTCTCTACTCATTCGTTGAAAGAAGTAACACTTTGCAAGGCCCCTCACCATTTCCTGCTCATAACAATAGTGTAATGAGAGAGCGAGGCTCCTGACAGGAAGCCATGCAGGCTTCACCTCTCTCTCCTCATCCTGGCACGGCAGGAAACGAGATGGAAAGCTGCCCACTGTACACTGAAGAGGCAAAAAATGTGAGAAGAGGATGCCCAAAGCGTGGGAATCATCTGTTTCCAAAGAATTCCAGGCCTGTGACCAACAGAGGAGTGTGTGTGTGTGTGTGTGTGTGTGTGTTTATGTGGCATTTTACCTTCAGATTACACCCTGACTGATAAAACGGGGTGTTGTTATTATCTAGTTTAATTCTTGGCTGTTCACTTCACAGAAATGTAATATATCATCTAAGGAATATGCAGCCTCCCAAAACATTTATTATCTTTTAAGTGTTTTCCTGTTTCCAGTCTTTGTGCTAAACTAACAAATGCTTCAAGAATAGAGCAGAAAAGCGCATTTCCCAAGCTGTTTCTATTTCTATAGAATAATCTACATCACAAGGGCTGAGTTCCTAACCAACAAACTAGTCACGCTTGTGATAACCTCTGTGACATTCCTGCCTCATTAGACACTGTGAAGGAATGTAGTGTGTCAGGAAGTAAAGCATAAGATTGGAGAGATATGATGCAACACAGGCCATAACACTACTAAGAACTGTGCTGTACGTGACACACATTAACGTACTGTACACATGGCAAACACATGGGACTATTTTGAACCATTTATGCTTGAATAGCTCCACATTTAAGGGAAGAAATTAACCCTTTATCTGTTCAGACCTCAAAATATGTTTAATCCAATGCCAGAGAGTTTGGGAGTGAACTTCTACAGTACGCACTGTACCACCACGTGTCTCTTGAATTAAATGTCCTAATTAAGTGGTAAGTGTTACAAATAAAGCGTGCATCTAATGAATAAAAAGTTGAAAACATGTTTTCTTCTCGCTCATCACTTAGCTATTTTATGCTGGAACACATTGAGACAAATGCTTTTTTGTTCCCATGGAATCTGAACAAAGATCTGCATCTCTGCAAAAACACAAACAATGTTTTCTTTAAGGAAATACCTTTAACGCCTCTTATCGCATTGCATGCTTGTTTGAGAGTTGTGGTTCAGTGAAACAATGTGTAACCCAGCGCATTGACTCCAACACGCTCAGCCTCTCGCCTCCTAGTGGTGAGAAGCTCTCCTCTATTTCCCTCTTTGTTTGAGCAGAGGGAGCTGTCGGTATGTTTTTATCAGTTTTTCCGTGCGGGCCTCCTGTGGCCTATGCAACTGGAAACAGAAAATACGAGTCATGATAGAAGCGCACACAATAAAAGAAACAATATCCCCCTCAACCGCAGCGTTGGAGAAAAAGAGTAAAATCACAGGGGTTTCAATTAGTTCACAAACGAGAACCAGAATCTTGGATTCCAACATCGCTAGCTGCTGCTGTTTACACAACCCTGACACAACTTCATGCAACATTTACATTAAATGCATCCATGTTCTTCTTCCTCCAACAGAGATAGTTGTTTGTAGGGACTCCGGTGTCCCTGCAAGGACGTGGGCCTTGCGACTGCGCAGGGTGTTTGTAAACCGTTTAGAAAGTGGATAAATAAACAGACACACATGCACTGGAACAAGCATGTTTCTCATCCTCTGTTTTGGGTCTGTAGGAGCCGGGAGCCATGGCAACCAAATACCAGGGGGAGAAAAATCTGTGCACTGCCTGGCTGAGCTCCATCTCTCTGGCAGTCATGCTAAAACTCCTGAATCCCATGACAAAAACAACATTCCTCATCTAAGTGATAGTCTTCAAGGAATTCCTGCTGAACAGAGGCATTTGGGCGCATACCTCGCTGTATTGAAACCATCTGGTGTATTGTGTGAATGGTGATTCTTCCCCACCTCTGCACATGGAGAGAAAATAACTTTGTGCACACATGTGAAGGTTTGCGTAGTTTTACATACAATACGCGTGTGCAGTTAGTTATTGTCATTGCAGGCTGCTCTCTTCTATACATGCATGTCCTATATGTAGTATGTATATCAGTTTATCAGACTACATCTGCTCCATGACCCACTGCCAGCCCTCCCTCAGTCACGGTGGGAGAAGGACGGGGTGGATGGCGAGCGATCCACTTGTGCAGTGTCCTGTGTTCAGCAAAGTCGTCCAGCTGAGCATCTCAGCAAGTCTGGGTAACCGGCCCAGCAAGGAAGGCAGCTCCAGGTGATGTCACAAGCAAAATGAAAGCTAAAGAACCGGAGCAAGTATATGAACTTAACTTACTCTGATCCCACTGATGCAGAAAATGTCTACTACTCCACTACAGTAGACGTAGTGCAGATATTTCATATTATCTATGTACAGGTTACAGTAAATACTATGGAAAACATGCACCTGTACCTCAGAGCACAAGCCTCTCAGTTCTTACATTTATTCCTTCTTGAATAATATATTTATATATCTTTAAAAATATATATATAAAGTAACATGAATAGACACACTTAATAACATTACTTAATTAATTAATTAACATTAATTGTTAGCCTGTTTGTGTAAATCTCTTTAAATTAGCTATGTTTACTGTCACTGTGGCTTCACACTATTACTTCAGACTGTCAGGGCCCATGTATGCGTGCAGGCCCGATCATCCGTCTTTCACTGGTAAAATCCCTGAGAGTCTGGAAGAGGCCGAGAGATGTTGTGGAAAGCCCACTGCAAGATGCCGTCGATAGAGCCCTGAGATACAAGAGCAGGTAACGCAGTAAGATCACATGTACTGACACATTATTACACAAAGAGAAGAAAGAAACCACCTTCAAGATGAAGGTTTACATCACAAAAGCAAACACTGAAAAACAACAACAACAACAAACACTTTTTCACCCTGTTGACCTGCTTGTTGTCTGAGCAGCCATCTTGTGTCTTCCACGCATGCATACATCGATAAATAACTGAACTCCACTCACATCTCCCAGGATGGAGTCCAGCTCGTCTTTATGGAGAATGGGCTCAGAGACAGAGGAGCTCCCATCGTGATTAAGAGTGTTTTCAACTACTGGGTCAAGCTGAAGCACACACACAGATTTCACACCTTCAGATAATGGTTTACACACAAACACAGATTATTTAAACCCGTCGCTCTGATACATGTGTGCAGGCCCACCTGTAAGCCTCTGGAGTCAGAGTCTTTGTCTGCTGAGTCGCCCCAGGGCCTGGAGCAGGACAAGCAGATGGATCTCCCTCTAGCAAGCACAGAAACGCAGTAAGTGAGTCGGCTTCTCTCTGTGGTGCATAATGCTTCTGTCAATCAATATGCAATTTTCAGCACTCAAGAGGATTACAGAGGAAGAGCCTCAGTCCTTTTACATGACAACTTAAACTGATTACATGGGCTCGGGCAAGAGCAGTCTAATCATTTCATAGGACGCGATTCTGAAGTCATAGGACTGAATAACATTAAATATATGTGTATGTATATGAATGGTTACAGTTAGTCACCAAGTTACACTACAATAAGGTAACTAGAGTTTTAAACTGGTCATCTATCGTCAATGTGTCTGTTAACAAAAACACTGACTCTTATTTACAGCATGCGTTAGACTCTATGCTCCATTTCTGGTCCATTATCTTCATTAGTGAGAAATAAAGTATAGAAAGTATCATTGGAAAATGACCAATGACTCCATGTCTTACTTGGTGAAGTGGCAGTGGACGTGGAAACTCTCCAAACACTGAAGGCAGTGAGCCAGGTCTCCACCTCCAAGGCGACAAACGCCACACGACTCCCGGACACTGAGCAGCTCGCCACCGGAGCACTTGGATACATACAACGAAGAAATAGCGCAGACACAAATGTGAGACGTAAAGAGAGACGAAAGTGACGATTATACAACAGATTTTTTTGAAAAGCCTTTATGTACCTGGTTTCTGCCACTGAGTCCATTTTGTGAAGCTGCGACGCCTGTGGGGGAGGACGACGACAGTGATGAGTAGTAGGAGGCATCTGTGATGGACTTATTGCCGCTGGTGCTTGTTTGCTGAGGCTGAGTCACAAGTGACTGTAATAAAAAATATTTACATTTACTAGAATTTATAAATAAAATAGATCTGAGGCCAAGAGGATAGAAGACTTGAATGAAAGGTCTATGTGTAAATGTCTTTGTCCAACAGTTTTGCTTCACTTACTTGTACAGGTAGTTGGGATTCCTCTCTTTTTACTCTGCTGCCTCGGCAACACTCACACGTCCAAGAGCCACTGCAGAGAAAACAGGTGTTTTCAGGTGATGTTAAACCCTCCGTTCAAGAGCAGTCTTGAAAAACAGAACACACACACTCACACTAGATATGTTGAAACAACTACTTTAATACGAGCTGGCTTAAATTTCACCTTGGTATAGATGTGAGCGGAGGGCTGAGACAGGTCAGATGAAAAGCTCGAGGACAGCCATCACAACAAATCAGCTCCCCTCCGTCTCTACACACTGCACACTCATCATCGTTATAGTGAATCTGCACACACACACACACACACAGCATATAGGTAAAACTAACGCATACAGAGTCAAGGAAAGGCCACGCGTGTGAGTGGAGCTGGGGTGTCTACCATGCCGGTAGCTGCCTCCCCCTTGTGGTGAAATGTGGTGCTAGCAGCTTTGGACGTGGATGCTCCACGTATTTCCTCTGATGGAGCATAAAGCTCTCCTCCAGCTTTCATGTGCTGTCTGGTCGTCCCTGTTAAAAGGCAAAGGCTTTTATGGAAACACTGGTCTATCGGTCTGGTTTGCTGCTCATGTAAATTCAGTTCGGCTTATGTAGAAGTTATTGTCATTTGGACATGGCATGGGTTACCATCTGCAGAAAACCCTTGCTTTTTGTGACTCCTTTCTCTGGTTTCGTGGTTGACTGGCAGCTCACCGGCGGCCGAGCCAGAGGAGGGGGCGGTTCCAGCTCTCTGGACGGAGGAGGACACTGCCTGCACACCCGTGGCACCGCTGTGGTTAAGTGCGTCTGTAGCATGCAGCTGTGGAGCTGAAGCTTCAGTCTTCACTCTGTACAGCTTCACTTTACCTCCTGGAGCAAGCAGCACACACACGTTTCCAGTTTAAGGTTTACCTTCTTACCAGTCATGAAAAAGTGCGAACATGTTTGTGTAATGGCAGATAACCTGGTCCGTCGCTCGTCTTGGCATGATAATGTGAATGCTGATTGTTGAGGTTGGTTTCTCTGTGCTCATGGCTCCTCTTCTTGGTGTGAGGGGTTTTATGACCTCCAGACGGTTTGTTGTCACCCCTGGAACCTGCAGCATCCTTTTCTGTCATATTTAAAATAACCAAATGTGAGTTAGATTAGAGTGATACTCACACTGAAGCAGCAAGCAGATATATTTGATGTCACATACTGGAGCGCAGAGCATTCAGCAGCGCCTGAAGCTTGGGGTAGCTGTCCAGGTTGTAGTCCTTGGTCATGTTGCTCCAGAAGGCCTGGATGCTGGATCTGCTCTGCTCCAGGACCCAGGACAGGAGGGAGTACATGGCCTTGTGGATCCCTTCTCGACCTTCCTTCTCTAGAGTGTCCTGCACATTCAGACCAACAGCAAGCGCTTAAAGTCAAATCATACGAAACATTCTATAATAATAATCCCATAGATAGATGAGTGTCAGCTGGAATATTACAATATACACGATGTGACCATTTTGCTCTTTTATACAACATTGGCAAAGAATAAACTTTTAAAATATCCAACACTGATTTCATCTTTCTTCTTTTCATGTTTTACCTTCAGCAGCTGGTCAGTGATGATGTTTTTGTCTGCCAAGCCATAGACCAGAGGGAACGAGTCATCTACAGCCATAGCTATGTCAGTGCGCAGCTCCCTCAGCAGGCAGCGAAGGTTTGTGTCCCTGAAAGCCTCCACTCTGGACATGCTCCACTTGTGTGTGTAAATGAGCTCCAGAGTGACCCGGACCTGAGAGGAGTCAGGATCATACGAGCGAAGGGGTGTGTCCTTGTTGTGCAGGCGCCTTTTCATGGAGGTTGAACGCTTTGAATTTATTGCGTTAAAAGAATGTTTTCCGTTAACGACGTGTTTTAACGTCTACTACACTGAATTTTGTTTTCACGTAAATGTCACTAGTAAAAAAACTGGGTGAGTTTTATAATCTTCACACTTCAACTTGACAAAACTCTAGCAAGGCCAACTTCAGCCTCTGATCTTAAGGGTCCAGTGCGCTCTGGTCTCCACTGGGTTCCCTATGTCCACTAACCGGTCTAACTGCCTTAGTCGGCCTGTTGAAGCCTCTAGGGATCAGTCAGTCTAGGGGAATACCTGTCCTGTTACCTCAGGAGAGATGAGCAAGTGACCTGAAAGGTCACAGCAACCGGTTTCTTCCTAAAAGGTTCTTTCCACCTCAACATCCCCTTAACTATCGTGTTTCCAGACACTGACTCACCGCTGATTAATGCCACAGTACATGACTTCGAAATAGGCAAGAGAAAATTAAGACGACAAACAATTAACTGACTGGCAGATCAATTATACTGATTGCACTCAGCACAATTTCCTTAGTTGCTGTTAGTGTCATTTTTTCTCTAGAGATGAATGTCAGGGCCCTGGCAGGCTTTTACAGACATTTGCCTTCATATTTGCAATATATATTTTAATCATAAGCGTAATATTTGAAAATGCTCAGTGCTGCTTTCATCTGTTCATTCAATATTTAGATTAATGCTACTATTTTACTCCAAACACTCTCTCAAAGAGACATGAAAACCCATTTGTGTAAAATCAAACCAAATGTTCTATTTATCAGCAATGTGACGACTGGATGTGAAACAATTTTTAAGTCTATAAACCTAAAATAACCACTGATCAATGGAACGGACCATTTTGCTACCAGGTAAATGTTGATGGTTGAGAGAGTGAAGCCCTTTAATCTGTAATTTATTAATCATTAAACATTATTACATTTTTCATACTGGTGAACAAAGACCACTTCTACAGAGGGACGTTCACAACATACATTACATTATTATATACAGTGCAGTGCATTACAGTGGAGTGTTATATGTGTATTACCAGGAAGAAGGGAGGGAGGGAGGGAGAAAGAGAGGAAAAGAGAGGAGTGGTTGTAGGAAGGGGTTAGTTGTGATAGTAAGTTGTCTTTTATTACTCGTTTTTTAACCACAGTACAGTTTGTCCTATAAAAGTTGAACCCATAGAGAGATAGAGTGCCACATTTTCACAGCTACTGTTAAGTGAACCTACTGGAAGTTGACTCTTGTGTGGGAATATCAAATGAGATACGTTCTGTCATGAGATGCTTTAGAGAGAAGCTATAAAACATTCTAAGATAGTCGACCTCCCACCAGAGTCTGGACACCCTGAGGGGCAGGCCAAAGGTCAAAGGTCAAAGGTCAAAGATCAGATCAGCGTGCATGCGTGCTGCAGACATTCAGCTGTGTTCAGCCATTTAGCAAAATGGCTGACCTCCCCAACTATTTCTCCGTCTATGTTTAGGCATCATTTTTGGTGCTTTCCCTTTTTATATATAAAAAATACAAAACATAACAGCGAAAAGAATTCAGTTAGTTCTTCAGTTTGTCTTCCTTGTTCGTTTTCCAACAGCTGTTTTTGTTCATGTTTATTTTACTGTTTTTATTCTTCCCTTTTCTTCTGTCGTCACTTACATATTGACAAAGTATACAATATATTACAACTGAACAAGACTGAGAGTTAACATTTGATTTGTCCAATCAGATACAAGGTCCGAATCCTATATCCAATTAGAGAAGTCGACTGGAAGCTAACCAGTAGTAAGCAACACAACAAGCCTATGGTGTGAAGGGAGCTGTCTGGAAGCAGCTCTGCATTAACATGAGCATCCGCCCTCGGGCACAGTTGGCTCAGCTGGTTTGTCCAGCTTAATGTCGATCACTGGGAATTATCCAGTTAAAGAAAAGTCAGAAGGGAAGGGGAAAATCAATGTCACTGTCAATGTTGAGATGCTATTAGCAGTGTTTAGCTTCTGTAACTCAAATGTAAATGTTAACATGTGTTAATACCTCATTTTCTTTTGATGTAAGTTTTAGCTGCAGTGTAAAAGCCACCATTTCGCCAGATATTCATAAAATTCCCATCTTGAACATGTAGGAGAAGGATAAACATAACCTTCTACCTACTTCATCTTCTTTTTGCTGCTGCCTACATTCTTCCTTCCTGAGATTTAATGCAGCAGGTTCAAGTACTTTACAAGACTTGTTATCAAAGAATTTATTCAAATCCATGGTTTTATATAAGTATCTTTCTTTTCAATCAGCTCCTTGCTATCCTCCATCACACGTTCTCAGCAAATGTCATTTCCTAGATGTCCACTGTGTGGCGCTGAATGTGTGCCTCTATATAATATCTTGGCATCCTGGCTCTGTGCATATCTTCTCTAATAAACAAAAAAGGTAGACAGTAGACTGAGCGGTCTGTTTGTACGAGTGCCAACAACCACTAAGAGATTAAAAATAAGATGTCTATTTTGACTATTTGGCTCTCGCCTCAGTGAGTCACAGCGGCTGTAAAGGATACTGCCTTCAGGATTTGCATCATCCAAGCTTTCCATTCCAGGTAGGGCTGCAGCAACTCGACGAAACAACTAGGAGGAGGAGAGGCAGAGGTAGGGCCAGTGACGAGGGGAGCAGACAAGAGAGGGCAGAAAAACAGGTCATTTAACATCTGTGGGAAAATGTACAGGCTCCAGTACAATGATACGTAATGTATTACTTATAGCACATTACAGTTTACTATTTGGTCTGTGTGTATATTCACGTGTTATTTTCCTGAGATGACCCATGTGGGTTATCACTGTTGCGCTTATCTAACGTTTGTTCTTCTACCCTGTGAAAGCAACTGATGCCAAAATGTTGCGAAATATGGTGAAACTGCAGGGCTCACCTGTTTGACATTGCAGCCTGTCTTGGCACTGGTCTCGATGAACATGACGTTCAGCTCTTTGGCTCTCTGCTCTCCTTCCTCGATTGTGATTTGCCTGCAGGAAAATTGAACAGATTCAGCAACTTGATGGTGAAGGCTAATTGAATCACCTCTGCTCAGTTAAAAAAAACACCTGTGTCACATACCAATATATCATCTGATGCTCTTTATGAACTACACCACCTCCAACATACTCACCTCTTCTCTTCCAGGTCGGTTTTATTGCCAACTAGCATGATGATCACATCACTTCCTCTCTCTGTCCTGACATCATCAATCCATTTGCAAGTTTGCTGGAACGAGTTTACATCTGTGGAGATCACGCATCCAGTTTATCTGCAGTCTTTATAGCCTTAATAGCTTTAAAATCCCACCTACAACTACAGTACATGCGCTCTGCTCACTTGTAATGTCATAGACGACCACAGCTACAGTAGAGTCTCGAATGTAGCTCGGGATGAGGCTCCTGAAGCGTTCCTGTCCGGCTGTATCCCACAGCTGGAGCCTTACCTGGAGTTGTACACACACACACACACACACACACACACACACACACACACACAGAGATACACAAAAATGCACATCTCCAGTAGCCGTTTCAAAATCACACTGCACGCAGACTAAAGGGATAAGCAAGTATCAACTCATGTGCAGACTGACAGCATAATATCCCTACACAGGAAAAGTATTAATACAAGCTAAAGCAGATGATCCATGGGAGACGGTTTAACTTCTTAAGGCTGGAAAATCTAAGCACCAAACGCTATTACTAGCAGAAATAACCTCGGGGTAATCATGTTAGTGTGAGGAGCGAGCTGTAATTAAGCAAATCAAATCAAGGATTAGTCAAAACTGAGTGGAAACTGGGACATTTCTTATTCAGGACACAAGTAAAACCAAAGAGGTACAATACACAGCGTTTCCACATAGGCTACATGTGAATGTTTAATGACGATCGAGGTTTCCTACTGTTCGGTCTTCCAGGTACATAGTCTTCGATAGGAAGTCAATGCCAATGGTCGCCTGTGGTGGAGGAAGAACACGAGAGAAGGAGTCACCAGTAAAACCAAACTGTAAACGTCAAATGTGCGCGTGACCTACAGCAGCTGTTATTCCTGCAGTAGCAGAGTGATCGTTGTTAAATACGAGGACAATACAATTTTAAAAAAAGCTGCTGAGAAAAAAAGAACTGAAAAGCGCATTTCAGCCTCTCTGCCCTCAGGCTCCAGTCATTCAGACTTGACTCTGTAGAAAGAGAAAAATAATCTGCTTAACAGTCCAATGTGAAAATACTATTTTCTTGCAATGGCAACAGTCACCCTGTGTCCTGATTGTAATTTGTAACTTAGGCAGGTGTTATTCTCATTGTATTCGGTTGCGACTATAAAAGGCCTAATATATTGACCAACAGTGTGATTAGGCCTATTATTTCTTTCATTCGACTCTAATTTAATGAGGGTGATTAGACAAATCACTCGCAGCTAGAATTCTAATAAATGACTGCTTTTACCCAAACAAAGAGCCAAGTACCTCACATCACATCTGCAGGAAGTCTCACCTGATATGTGTTGTCGAAGCTGTCATACATGAATCTAGTGATGAGAGATGTCTTTCCCACTGGAACAGAGCACACAGATGTTGATTTTCAATAAAGAGTGCATGAACCACTTCCTAAACAAATGCGACATAACAGACTGACAGTACGACATGAAAGAAAAATGCGATCAATCAAACAATCAGCTTAAAGGTCTAAATATTCATAAATTCAAAGGAAGGACTAAAACGGTTTGACTAGCTTGGTAGACACTGATCTGAGACATTATAATTACCACAGCATGTTCATTTATCTAATTGTTTAAACAATCTCACTAATCTCATCATCACTCTCTGATGTCTTGAAAGCAAGAAAATAGGTTTAATAATTAATTTCCCAACCACCATGTTCTAGCTTCTGTGTTTTGGTATTGCAGATAAAAGTAAACTGAATATCTGTCTTTGTATTTAGGGATTAGGTCCAACAAAAACAGTGTGAAGCTGTCTTTGTGTTTTTGTCAGATTAAACGCCTCATCGATTTCATAAAATGAATTACACTCTCGTAATGACAACACATGACTCCTCTAAATCCAAAGTGTGATTAGGAAGATGTAATAGTATTAAAATAAGCAGCTATTTCCACAAACAAGCAAAGAACATGACAATGGGACATATTTAGCATGTTAATAAATGGGATGGCAGCTTTTTCATCATCCTGGGGGCCTGACCCATTTGTATCGTCTTTAACTCCGTTTTACATGACCCTACACGTTTGTGGAGACCTGTCCAACAGGCCCAGTCTGCCACGCAGAGCCCTTTATGCAGAGAGCACCAGTTGTGAAAGCAGCCATGGGCAGTGGCCAGGCCTCGATTCAGCACCACGGACAGCAACATTGCAGCGCAGGCCACACGAGCACAGGAGGCTTTTAGTCGACATACAGCGCGCGCGCACACACACACACACACACACACACACACACACAACGTGAGACGCAAACCCCAGTCGAGCCTAATTGCGAGTATTCTTCTATCTGCTGCTGTATTTTACGGGGTGTGAGCTCCGCTGCTGCCACTCTGGATGTCTGGACACGTATTCAGGCTGTTTTATCAAGCGCTAAACCCTTATCGATCAGCTCCTCCTGAATTTGTGGCGTCACGTCAAACCACACGCAGTCATTCTCACCGTGAATAAACGGATTATTGAATAAATACTATCATTTTGTGGCGCTGTCAGGCTCGATTTTGAGCGATTATTCACGGGACTGAGCCGAAGACTGCTCGGTTGAGAGATGCTACAGACGTCGCCAGCCTTGGGTGTGTCCCGGGCTGACACATGGGGACTGTTTATTATGTTCTCTAAAGGAGACCGGTGGTGGAAGAAGGCACCAGACAGTGACATATCGAAGGACACTGGCTTGTTTATGTTAGCGATAAGCGATGCAAGTGAAATAAAGTCGTTATCTGGCAGAGTCTGTGTCGGTCACTGCAGCATCAAAACATCCGATGCAAAATATGACAATTTGCGACAAAGCTAAACAATCCCCGAGCGTCTGCAGTAGAATCGTTTTTCAAAGGATTCCGTGTATTTGAGCGATCTCAATCTCAATATTTAATCCAAGGGTGCAAATTAAGTGCATGCGTGTTTTTATTTTCATTTTTTTTTCTTTTTCTTCCTGGGTTAATTCCATTTTCTTCAATCACAGTTTTGTCAAGCTCGACATGGGCGTCAGATCTACGAGAGCCAGTCGGCGCAATTCGACTAAAACTTTCAAAATCGACAGCGATTACATACATGGCCTTTAACATACACGCATGTTTGCCATCGGGGGACGAAAAGCTGTGCAAGTCCTGACTCACCGCTCTGCTCTCCCAAAAACACGAGTTTAAATTTCCTCAGGGGATTCCCCAAATCTCCTCCAGCTGACATGGTGGCCGATAAACAGCGCAACTGTGGGATTATTTTATATGTTCTTATCGCTCGGCGTGTCCTCCGTTGTGGATGCGCAGGGGATCCTCCTCTCCTCACAGAATGATGGGAATGCAGTTTTACATTCTCCTGTCAATTTGGGGCGCTTCTGCGCCTGCGCGACCTCACCTATTTCCATCTCCTACCTTTCTACGGGACCTAAAACTAAACGGTGGGTTTAAAATTTGATTTGAACTCGTAAAAAATACACGAGGGCTAAATAAGTACATTTATATGACGCTTTTTTTTTATTTGAGTTCATTGTTCTTTATTTCAAGATTTCACACAAAGACAAGACACAAATGCCACAAAAATCTTCATCTTGACTATGATTGTCGCTGTTACACAGAAGTTCTGTTTATTGTCAGTCAAATCAATTTCAGTTGATTTACTGACTGATTTAACTGACTATAGAAATTAAAATTAGAAAAATAATTTTAAAGTCTTTGTGTCAGTGACCCAACACAATTAAGTTTGAAATAACAATACGTGGTGTCTTCAAGCACCAAAGTAACCATACAACACGTAATTTTGTTTAACTTGGGGACTTTTGTTCGAAGTCAAAGAGCTCTGCCTCCTTCTCCTTCCAGAAAGCAAAGCTGCGATCAATATATTTACAAATATCTTCATTGTTGAAGCAGGAGAAGTCTCCGTCCCTACACTGTTCATGACTGGATGTCTGAACTATAGGAACTTGTTTAAATGATGACGAAGACAAAGGACAGTGGCAAAGTCGTGACTCCCCAAAGAAGCTAATTTTAATATCCTCAAAGCCGTCGCTCCACTGTCGCTGCCCTGCCTGGATTTCCTGGAGAACAGCCTTGTGAAAGTCCCGCACTGTCTCCCAGGGGAAACTGCCGACATGGTCAAAGACTTCGAAGCAGAGGAGATGCCTCATCTTCCTCTCCTCTGGCGACAGTTCTTGCTCTAAGATGTGAAAGTATCCCAGCATGAAGAGGTCAAGGGTCAAGTCATCATAGCTCACAGCCACACCATCTCTCTCAGGCAGGAATTGCTCTGGGGAGTAGGGGGGGACTCTGGAGGGGGGATCTTGTGAGTTAGATAAGGGCAAACGCTTGGATACACAGTTTTGTACATTGCTAACTTCAAGTTTATGTTTCCAGGAGCTCAGGATCTTGTCCACTGCACCCCGTTGTCGGCAGAACTGAAACATGGAGCTGACCTTCGGTTGAGGTGGTGCTGTCACTCGACCTGGTGCTGCCTCCTCCCCTTTTGTCTGCCTTGCTGATCTAATGGAAATGGCGTACGCAGACCTCTTCCAGTGGCTCAGGAACAGCAACACTATACGCTCCTTTCTTAAGCTGGTCGTCTCCATCAGGGGTTTAGGTTGTTGAGGCGTGCTTTCACGGCCAACCTCATGGTCGAGGCCCTTACTGGCATTCTTGCTGTTTCCTAATGAAGCTTTAACCACAACTTGGTTCTTCACCCCTTGACCTCCTTTCACAACTCCAGCGAAGGGATAAATGGCACCAATCTGACCTTCGAAGTTGCTTCTGAGCTCTCTGACCGACACGCCGGATTGTTGGATCTCCTTCTCCACCCTCTGTCTCTGAGCCATGCTGAAGCTGTTGGTCTCCAAACGATAACTAGAAGCAGATGCTATTCCTACGCGAGGCATTTTACATCCACTAGAGGTCTCCTCATGTGCTGGCTTCATCTCTTGGCCTTGTTGCGACAGTCTCTGACCTAAATTAATTCTTGAACTGTCCTTGACCCCCTGTAACCCATTCATGTTCTTTACTGTGCCCTTCATTATTCTCCTCTCATCGCCTTCTTCTGTGGGTTGGCTCAGATTAGCCACCAGCAGGGCCAGACCCCTGACGAGTTCTGAAACACGACCGCACAAGACCGGCAAGGCCACGTGCATTTTCCCCTCTGCATTTATCTGCTGCAGGATTTCTTTGTTAAGGGAAATGTTGACAATGGGATCAGGTAAGATGGCCCTTAGCTCATCAGTCAGCCTGGTCAGCTCGAGCTCATAGGCCTGGCAGCGCTTCTGCAGGGAAACGGTCTCAATCTGCTGCTGCAAGTACAACAGGTCTTCCTCAGTTAGCAGCTCACCAAAAGGCCCCAAGACTGCATTGTGGGTTTGTGAGTACTTCCAGCCATCCACTGATATGCAGTCCCTGGAAATGTCCTGTGAGAGAGACTTGGGTTAGAGAGTAACAGTAAACAGTTCTGGTGAAAATCAAAGTAGAGTGTTACTGTCAGATACAGGGACATGTTGTACAGTACGTGCTGAACTGCTCCAGAAGCGTCCAAATGAAAAGCACCTGTCTCCTCTGTTCATCTTCATCCTGCAGCCTGAACTGCAGCTGCCGGACCATCACCTGTCGTTTCCACTCTGCAATGGGGCGACCGGCTCCGTCATGGGTGGGCACCAGGGAGTCGATGTCAGCCAGGATCACGTCTGTGGGCGGCGCCTCTTCCAGAACCTTTTCACCGTCAAGCTTCTGCCCGCCGTAAATAATAGAAGACAGTCAGTGACGCTGCTGAGCTCTGCATCTAAACAGTGTTACGCCCCTAACGTTTAAATGGAAGCTCTCCTCTACTGATCTCACTGACAGGTCAACACAGTTTAAATCTGACAAACATTAATTCCATATATTTAACCCTTTAACAGTCTGAACTGTGATTTTTGTAGGCCGCGCTCACCACTTGTCCAGTAAACACTGCGCTGAAGCCAGCGTGTCTCAGAGACTTGACAGACTTCATCTGGGACATGAGGGTGAGGTCCCGTTGTGGAGGCTTCAGATGGTTGAAGGATGCCACCACTGAAAACAAAACGCAATAAAAGGTCAAAGGTTAGATTCTGTGTCTTGCTTTTTGCCACATTACATACATTGTCACTGTTGATCACCTGAGGAGGCCACTTGAATGTGCTGGATGGAGCCCACGGTGGGTTTTGATGATGCAACAGTGGGGTTCAGGGGAAGCGAGGTCGGGTGGCGAGGCAGGGGGAGCACTTCCTTCACCGGCTGCTGGACAAACACACAGCAGGTGTGAGGGTTCTGTACTACCTCACTGGTTCCCTGTTTTTTAAAGCTTTTTAGATCTTTGTCCAACTGTTCTAGCTGTCATGCAAGAGAAAGCACAGCAAAGCAACTACTGATGGCTAATTTTCAGCACACAATGTAATGAAATCCAGTAATTAGTGATTTGATGAGTCCAGATGTTTTGAGTAAGATCTACGTGACGTGTTTCTCTGCCACATGTGTTTCTCAGCATCACAAATACATTTGTGTGCAAAAATGTAATCGTGTTCCCTTTGTCACCTTGATGTTTTCCATGTTGACTCAGCTTATTCACAAAGCAGGTGAAGCTCTTCTTTCTGAAAATGACAGGTGTAGCAAGAGAAACCAGATAATTCAAACACGGTCAAACATCACCAGTGGAAAAATGTGACTCATGTCAAAGTAATTGTGTGAGAGAATGAGCCTGCAGTGCTGGGGTGGGAAACTATGATCCCGGCGGGCAGCTGTCCCACTTGTTTGTTTTTTTTTTTGTCTATCCCTGCATTACCCACGGCTGATTACCTGGATCAAGTGTGTTCAGTCAATCAGAGGTTGGAAGATACCATCTCAGACGAGGGTGGAGCAGGGGAAACAAGCTGGGCAGTGGCCCCTGAGGACCAGAATGCTCCAGTAGCACACACACACACACACACACACACACACACACACAGTTAATATAAAACACAGATCGTAGCACTTGGAACAAAAACAAGAAGTGGTGAAAGCTGACTCCAGGGAGTGAATGTAGCGTAGCCCACACAGGGTGCAGGAGAAAGCATGTTAGAGTTTGGGGAGACATGATATCCTGCTTCAGGTAACCTTACTGATTCACAGGAGTTTTTCACAGGCTCCATGCCATTCAATAGCCGAAATACTCGCCAAATTAAATGCACTCTGTAGTATAAGAGGCCAGATGCTTTCTCAGAGGTACAGTAGCTTAGCAAATTGTTTGTGTGCAAACATATAGTAACCAGAATTTTAAAAAGATTATCTAGTATAATTATGCATTATGTTTAGTGGATTTATTAAACAAATATTTTATTACATCTGTTGCTAGCAATGGCCTGTCTCATAACTGGAAATCAAAAGTAGTCAATGCGTGTCAGCGTCACAGATGTACTGTAGTGCTATTGGTTGTACAGTAAGTATCTTATTCAACACACTCTGAAGCTGAATGAATAGTTGAATTAGACTGAAATGCCCAAAATACCAGCAACATTGTCGTTTTGTTCAAAATCTGTTACGTCATGTTACATTTAAAAGTGCACATTGTTTTACTAATTTGTTCAAATGTCTTAATATATATTTTTAACTTTCTCCAATAACTATAACCTGAATTTAAGTACTTACAATATAGTCTTGAAACAGCAGACTCAGCGTCAGAAGAAAAATAAAATGGTGGATAAAATATGTATTAGGATTTTTGTAAGAAAACATCATAAGAAGGATGAAGATCCAGAAGTTGTTGTCTCTTCGCTCCGAAGCAGCCAATAAAAAGTAACAGCAAGAAGCAGCATCACCTGGACCCAAACCTCAGACAGGGGGCATTCTTCACGTGCATAATTAAAGAGGTGGGATAGAGTAACCCGCACCTGAAGGTATAGAACGAAAGAGCGGCGGATGCACAGCGTGTAGGCACCGTCCGGTGTAGCCAGTGGGGCAGGTGTCACTGTCTGTGTGCACATGTTCACCTCTTGGTGCGCTCGGATAGCGGCTTCACACTTACAACACAAGATGGCAGTCACTACTGCAAGCACGACTCCTAACGCGTCACAGAAATTTCACTTTGGAGGAAGCAAAGGAGAGAAAGCTTTGATTTCTGTGTTTGTTTTGTGTGTTTTGTTCGTTATTCTGCTGGTTTCAGGTCTAAGTCTTGCTGGTGATATTGAATATTCTAATTTGAAGTCACAGTTGACTGTTTCCGTGATGTCCAGTAATAAACACACACACACACAGGTAGAAATATAGAAACACTCCACATATTAAATATTAAACATGCATTAAACATGAGAATCTACATAAATGCATTGTTCCCCAGAGGTCCACTGTAACCCCAGTGCCTGATGGGAGGTCGCTGCCCCTGACTCTGCCTAGGGCCTTTGTGTTGAGCCCAATATTCCAGCCTCTGCTTGGAGATTAGTGTGACAGGCCCTGCCGCAGCGGAGCACATGGGGAGGACATAATCAATAATGGAGGGCTGCGCACACACAGCGGAGCGGTGTCACACAGACCAGCACGTGTTCAGCCGGAGCAAAAGTAAAGAAAGTCGCACAACAGACGCGAGCACTTGGATTTTATGAGGGTCACAAAACCAGATGATGGATGGGGATTAATCAATAACAGTTCCAAATGGAAACTATTAGAAATGACACTGAAACAAGTTTTCACACTAATTTATTTATTCGCCTTTTTTATCGTCACAACTTTACGTGTCCACAGACATGAGTAAGAACTCCAGAACACTCAAGAGATAAACGTGAGCACTGAGATTTAGACTTCATCACAGACTGGGACCTGTATCTGCTTCTGTCAAGCTGCTCAGAGCAAAAGTGCAAAACTGGGATCATCCATATGGTCCATGACAACCATCTCACTCACACAGAGCTGAAATGTGCAAAAACGATCCCCGGCCAGCACTTCAACCTCTGGGGCGACGCTTGACAAAGCAGCAGGCCTGTTATTCTTATTCATCATGGTATACAGAGGAAGAAAGAGTTAATATCATCTGTGTGATGAGACCCAACACAGAAAATCTCCATTTATATACAAGACAGAGCCAAGAGGAAGGTTTCCAGTTAGTCATTACAAGGATCATGAATGACAATACTTCACAAGCAGCACTTCGGGGAAAGCTGTTGTCATCAGCAAGCGGTAAGGCAGGAGAGGAGATAAACAGACCTGCATGCTACGATCCAGAGCTATGACACATAAAAGCAGCCAAATATGAAATAATCAACTCTTAAGTTATTTATTGGCCGGTGCACTAAAGCAATGTGTTTTTAACGCGATGGACCCTGGAACTACTAGGGTCGGAAGCATTACTTGTCATCTGCCTGTTGCAACTTAAACAGAGAACTCCACGTGATTTGGTGCAGTGGTAGTGGTTTGATAGCAAAAGCAAAAATGGCACAATGTCAAAACAGGGCCCAGATGTTTTCAACACAAACCATACATTCTTAAAATATCATACGCAAACAAACATATTAAATAAAGATGCTTTGTGCGTGAGGTGAGAACACATTTAAGAACATGACGCGTCCTTTAAAACGTTATTCAATTTGTCTTCTGTACCAGCAGACAACATATAATATGCATATATCTATAAGCACTTCACAGAACAAAGCTGATTATACAAAGATCACCCAAAAGCACATGGAGTAAATCCCAGTGAACGCACCGGAAACCACAAACAAGCTATAATGTGCAAAAAACTCAAGTGAAATGTGAAGTAAAAGCTTTGTGTTAGACAGAGCTTCCAGAGATCTGAAAGCATTAGGCTGCATTGCTCAGCAGGTTGTTTGGCCTGCGGCATAGAGAATCCTAAATGCTTTCTGTGAAAGACTAAACGGCTGGTCGGCCGGCGTCTTTGGAATAAGTCACACTACAATGGGCTCTTCCCCGTAGAGAAGAGATACGGAGCATGTTTCAATTCAATGCAAATAAAACCACTCACGCAAGAAAATAATCAAGACCAGTGTTTAGGGTCACCTTTGCAAGCTTCAAAATAAACAGGTAGAAGCATCCCTGGACATAAAGTCATAACAACGGCGAAGCTATTTAAAATGTACTGGTTTCTGCACAGTACACAGGATGTCAAATCTAGCAGCTACAGTACAAAAGCCTTTTCAATGCAACAAGTACAGGTAATGACCATGAGATATATACACTGAACTACTACCATCACCGGCTAGACCCAAATATTAGAGCATCGCTGATAAACTTCACTTAGCATCGGTTAAAAAAAACTATTGGTTGCATTTACTATCATTCTATACAAGATGCTTAATGTCAAACACATGTTTTGATGAAGTGACAGAAGAAAGGGAGGCACTATCTGGTGCATGGACAAAGCAACTGCCCTCATCGAACTGTTCAGTCCAGGGTCACTTGAACGTCGAGCTTCGCTACGGGAGGAGATGTTAACAGCAAACGCATTAAACGTAGCATCTGTGCTGCAGACAGAACAAGCGCTTCTTTAGTAAACATCAAACTTCACACGTACTGCACATGTTTCTTTGTGTATTTACCAAAGAAAACACCTCAGGTCGAAGGTAAGAGTCAACGTTTTTGGGATATGCAACAGTTTGCTTTCTTGAAGTGTTAGAGGAAAAGTGACGATGGTGCCGTACACTCGGGTTTGACCAACCTGCTACTTGTTTGTTCTAAATGCAACTCACCCCTGGTTTATCCAGTTGTTGTCTTTTTTTCTAATCCTCCCAGCTGTAAGTTACGTACGTTGAAGTATTGGTTTAAAATCCTGCTATTTCTCAAACGCTGTGTGCTAAAACTACACAGTGGAAAAATGTTACGACAAAAGTAATGCTTTGGTTAAAACAACTGAGTAAATGATTTAAGACATCAACTCAATAAAGACATTAAAGTGCCATGCATCAAGAGTGCTCTGTTTTTTCACATAACAGTGCTGCAAATCTACAACAGCAACAATAAATCAGGTTTTAATTACGTATATGCGCAAAGCACACTGTAAAAAACAAGTACATATCAAGAACAAGGCAAGGGCACGAGCATCTCTCCTGATGGTGATTATTTTTGCCTTAGTCTAGCCAACGAACTCAGTTTTCATTAAAGGAGTTTAAACACAGACACAGCTTTACTCATTTGTCCTAACGCATCCCTCATATGCTACTTTAGAGATAAAACGGTCGATGGTATGTTAGTTATTGGAAACATCTGCAGTGGAACAAATACTGTAGAGCACCAAGCCATTTCAAACTGAGGTAATGTACAGTTCTTCCATGACGGATGCATGTGGAGCGAACACCCCTGCACTTTACACACGTCTACACCGAGAAAACATCACCCGCTGGTATTCGTTATAAAGAAGAGGGGGGCCTATTTACCCTTTCTACAGGGAGTGTGTACGCTCACAGATGATGCTTTTCTACATTGCAGAGGAAAGCTAATTATAGCAATTAGACAGTTAGATATTCTTCTAAAGGTCAGGAGGGAGCACACCATGCAGGGTCTGAGGTGTCAACTGCGAAAACGAGGTTTGGGATGAGCAACTGAGTGATGTTATATAGAAGGGTAAATAAATGCTCCTATGTATAAGTTTGTTCTGTGGAGCAGGATGGAGATCTGCACTTTTAGATTGAATTGTCTCGTTTGTTCCTCCAGGGTGATTGGTCTCTCAGATCCTCTGAGCTGTCGGCAGCGGCAGGACAGATGGCACAGAGTGGACTGACTTTCTGCGAGAGAGCTTTGATCTGGCGACAAAAGACAAAACTGGAATAAGATAAGCTATTTTGCGTTTGCACAGGTTAGGTTCTGTTTTCCTTCCTTATGAAAAAAGAGCAGTGTAACAAGGCTTAAAATTATAAACTACATAACAAGAACCATCCCATAACTGGACAGAACAATCACCATTCAGGGGTATGGTCACCTGCTAAATCTAAATCTGCTTTGTTCTACGTCATTTCACCTCCTGAGGCCTTTAAACATCTCTTAGATGTAGCTCAAAAATAAAAAATAATCTAGAGCTGAGTTTAAATAACGTCGTCGTCATTTAGAGTCACAAGACGGTGACGCCACTCACCTGATGGAGCCGGCTAACAGAGGGTTGAAAGCATACAGCCAGTCATGCATCTCCTTGTCATTAGTCGCTTGCAGCAGTATCCCGCGATGCTCGGTGCACACAGCAAACGTGTTGGGAGTCTGGGCACATGAAAAACTCGGAGGTTAGTTAATTATTTTGTTAAAAATTGAATTCTATTATTGAGCTGCAGCTAGTTCGTACCCGCAGTAAAGTCTGTTTGTCTTCACTGTATTCCACCTTTGCAGACGACAGGTTGATCACGGCTCTCTCGACGCTGTCCCTCTCGCTGCGGTACAGGTAGACGTAGGGCCTGCGCACCACCACGTAGCGCTTCACCCAGCCGCTGGTGTGGGGCTCCAGGAAGTGCAGGTAGCCCTTCTTCGACACAATGGGGCTGCGTATGATGAGAATACCTAAGTTAGCGTTGCTCCAAAAATGACAACGGTAAAGCTGCAGTTTTAAAGGAAAATGTTGTGGAATCTGACCTGACTCGAATCTCCTGTATGTCAGGAACAAACGTGTATCCTCTGAGGACTTTCTTCCTGTCCACGGGGCTGTACGGGTCCAGGTCTGGGGTGGACGCTCCTGAACTGGGCTCAGTGTGTCTGCAGAAAGAAAAACGCTGTAAAATCAAACAGTGCTTCAACTACCAACGTGTCTATGAAATGTAAAAAAGTGTTTATAGCAATAATTAATTTGTTTGATGTAAGACAGTAAAAATCTCATCTGCATATAAGTACAAACCTAATGTCATAGTGTCCCTCCACCAGAGAGGGGCAGGTAGAGGATGGAGTGATGGTGCTCAGCCCAGAGGAAGACGAGTCTCTCATTAGCGACGCCGACATCTCAGAGAGCTGCAAACGCAACCACGCGTACACAGAATCATGCACGGAGAAGCACGCACGAGACAAATACAACGACAAAACACAACAGCGAACAATTAAGCACGAACGACACAGACACAGCTCAGTCAGACAATGTGTCATTTTCTAGCAACGTAGAACCATCGCGGTACCACTGTAATAATCCTCATTACGTCTGAGAGCCCCTCGCTGATCGACAGGCTAAAGTGAGGCATGAGGTTGGATGAATTATATGAAAATGTAAATTATATGGGCAGATGGGGTTTGGACAGAGTAAAGCAGGCCGAGGTCAGTGTTAAAGAGCTTGTTCTTTACGCGTGAAATACGTTTATTAGTGACACTAAACCCAGGTCTGCTGAGTGTTTAGATACCACAAATTTGAAGAAACTAAACAAAACAAAAGCGCGGGGCTTAAATGTTGACGGTACAGCGGTAACTGTTAGGTTCAGAAGGGTTAGCGGGCCGGGTTACAGGGCCTAGACTGGGGCTCACCTTGCTCTCACTGGCACTGCTGCTCACCTGGCTGTACTCCCTGTTGAAGGTGTGCATCAGCAGACGCAGACACTAAAAGAAGAGCGTGACTGCGTTTAGAAAATGATGAACACATCCTCTACAGTCAAATGAAAAAATGGGAGCTGAGAGGTCACCTTGGCAGCCAGCTCCCTCTGCCTCTGGTTGGGGCTGTCGGGCGCAGGGCTGCTGCCGGGGCTGTGACTGAGGACGGGACTCTTTGCAAAGTCGCTGATGTCGCCGCTCTTGAAAAGCGCATCCTGTCCCGCCTGCAGAGTCGCCTCCAGCTTCTCCCTCAGCAGCAGATAGTGCCTGGTCTTCTCCACCTGCAGCCACAAGTACATGCAAATTCAGCTTCATTTCAGTTAGCTTCATTCTAAGTTGCCTTTTGTAGTATTTTCGGCCGACCTCCTGCAGCAGGCTGAGCTTCTCCAGCTCCCACTGGTGGTCGAGGATGAGGCTGTCACTGCGAGGTCTCCATCCAGCCAGGTTCTCCTCTCCTCTGACGTACGCCACCGAGGTGTCCAGCACACGGCGGCGGCGGCGCTGCATGCCTGAGGATCATTAAAGCAGCCCACATTAAGTACGACAAAACACACTGTCTACTATTTATTGTTGTTGTTGACTGTTCGTTCTCACCTGGACTTCCATTGTCTGCCACATGGCACAGGGTTATTTCATAGACTCCTGTTACACGGTTGCTGTGATGGAAAGAGAGAATATTTTAAACCTGGTTCTTAGAAACGACAACTTCTAGTTAAATCCTTTCAGGGCAATAAATCTAGATCTGCACCTCTCAGAGGGTCGGAGGCAGCCGGTGCTGAACAGGTTTCTGATGGAGCGAGAGGCCGGCAGCTTTGTGTCCCGGGAATAAAACACCATGCAGAAATCTTTGGTGATCACTGTCGGCTGAGTGCAGTTCTCCATCTAGACAAATACATAGAATCTGTTCACATAATCATATTTATGCATAATAAATAAGAAGATGTTCAGGAGAGGATTGTCCAGCACCTCTAGATAAGCAGACAGGGTGATGTAGATCTTCTCCCCATATGGAGTGACTCTGTTCAGAAGCAGGGAGTTGTGCATGGAGCTGTCCCACGCCGCCTCGAAGCGATAGAAGGTTCTGCGGTGTGAAAAACAGAAATGCTAAGACTCTATCAAACTTGATCAAGATAAACTCACTGGCCTCTTCTTTTCGTCTTCTTTTGTCAAAGAAGGAATAATAAAATGATAAAAATGAGTGTGATTGTACCTATGATCGACTCCCAAGGAGACGCTGCCATTAAAGAATAAAGAGAAACACGACATGAGTTAGAAGCTTTTAACTGCAAGTGTTAAAAGTTGAAACTCAAACAATACTGCGCCATGCAAGAAACTAAAGTGTGATTATAAAAAGCACATTGAAGCAAAATTTACAAAAATCTACACAAAGCAATGGGTTTGTCTAAATTATGAAGTGTTGGTTTGTAAGTAGCCCGACATGCGTACTTGTCATCGTGTTTCGGCCAGAAATATCCGGACGACAGGATGTTGAGTGAAAGGATGTTGGGGTCGATGATGGTCTCATCAGCCTCTGGTGTGTTTCGAATCCGACCTGATGAAAAGAAAGCAGGATGAAATCAGATTTCGTGGCAACCTGTTTTACAACCACAGACGTTCAGCATGTTCTTCACTACTCACCGATAACCAGCTCCTTCACCTCTTTCCACTCAAAGTCGTTTCCTGTTTCGTGAGCGATAGTAACTGTGATCCTCCTCTGAATGCCCTGTGGAGTCGAGAGGAGATGGGAACTGAAAAGCAGTTTCTTGTGTGAAGAAAACACTTATTCCAAGCCAGGACCAGAGAGCAGTGTGGTTCATGTGATGGTGAAACGAGGCCAGACCTGATGTAAGAGGAAGGTGCCGTGGCAGGGCATCCCACCTCGGTGGTCAACAACAGCGGGGATGTAACTGGAGACAGAGGCGCGATAGATTTTTAAGCGAGAGAAAAAATTGGTTTGAATGACACAACACAAAAGGTGGGACTCACTCTCCGTTGGCCTCCAGCTCACAGATCTCAAAGAAGACCATGAGGTCGTATTTGGCGTGACACGGCCCCGCAGTGGAGCGGGTCAGAGTGCTGAGCTTCGTGGCCGGCACTGAAAAAGCGTAACGAGTGAAACGGGTAAACTACCACTGGAGGAGAACAATGATGAAACATCTGGCTCCTTTTCTTTAATATTAAGGCAAACTGATTAAGTATGTTCTATAGTAAGCATAATTTATTTATTCTTGATAAATCATAAGCAGTTAATTATTCTTACTGCTCACCTGGTTTGGATAAGGGCATCACCCTTGGGAACTGCCTCCTAGAAGGTCTCAGTGGACTAAAAAGACCAAGCAAAAGAACAAACAATGACTTTTTAATCCAAAAATCAACTCGCAATTAGCTCAGATATCGAGGGTCAGCTTTGTTCCCGACCTGATCAGGTCTTTGCACAGCGGAGGGAAAGCTTGTTTCTGGTAGTGGCCGAACACCTCGAAGACGATGGGCTGAGTCTTGATGTACTCCACGAAGGATTTGGTTACTTCCACGGTGATCTGAAAAAGCAAAACATGTTAGCGCCTGCAATCGGTAACAGTTCCAACCAGCAGGGGCTGCGGAGTTTGCTGCTCACATTTTGAACATGGTAGAAGCCCAGGGGAGGTCCTCTGCCCGTGTTCTTCAGCGGCTCCGTGGAAAAAGCTTCATCGTGGCGGTGAATGAAACTGAACGCGAGAGCAAACGCGGATTTAAAATGTAGCATTTAACAAAGTCAATGCACACAGCGTGGATTCAAATGTGACTGTTCACTCACTTGAACTGGCAGAAGATGTCGGCGTATTCGGCTGAGATGCTAGAGGCCTGTAAGACGGTGACTCTGAAGGTGAAGGTGCTGCCGACCTTCAGGTGAGACAGAGCTTTTTCTGGAGATAGGTCCAGAGGAAGGTCCAGACCCAGACCTAAGCTCTTAATGGGGCTGTGGGGAGGCTCCGGGACGGCTGTGTAATCACACACAGATACGTTACTTACGTTAATAATAACATTTACAAAAGAATTTAGCGTTTCCTGTCCTTCTCTAAGTTAAGGCCTCTCTCACCTGCACAGGTGTTGTTGTTGACTTCATCTGCAGAGATTCCGATGTCAGCATTTTGTCCCTCCCCCTCCACGATTCGCAGCTCCTCCTGGGAGGTGTTGGACTGAGACAGACCGCCGGGACACGACTCAGTCTGAAACTAAAAGAGCACAGGAAACCATAACTTCACACCCCTGCTACACAAAGACACATTTCAACATTTTGATTTGTCATAAAAGAGAAATTAGAATTGACTATGCTTTAGTACCTTCTCAAACTGTTTGTCCTCAAAGGAAATCTTGGCAGTGCCTGACTGCCTCACACCAGAGCCGTAATCAGGAGCCTCCTCATCAGCTGATAAGAGACAAAGTGTTACAACAGTTAACCAGCATCTGATTGTGACAGAGGTGATGTCTGCCGTGAGCGGTACCTGAAATGGCCTGCACAGCCACTCTGAGGAAGCCTTTCACCTCTCCTTTCTCACTGACGATGGCCACGCGATGTACCAGGGGCACAGGGTACAAGAGGTTGCTCAGGTACACAAAAGCCCTGGGGAAAGGAACCAATTGGATTTTCGACTGAGTAAGTGTTTTTTTAATGCAATAAAAGGCTTTAAATGAATACTGCCCCCAGGAAAGCAGCATTTCCTGCAGGTGCTGGCCTGACGGACCTGCCAACCAGACGGAACCAGGGGAAGCGGTCGTAAAAGGGGTCGCCTCCGGTCAGAGCGTGGTCGCAGTCCTCCACAGCGCTGCTGGGAAGCTCTGCGGCACGGTCGTACATTTCCCTCATCAGGTCCAACCTCTGTCTGCAGGGGGCAGCATAAAAAATGGAAACCACCTGAACCATTAGGACAAACCATGCACCTCACAGACCAAGCATCAGCATCAAGCATCAGCATCAAGCATCAGCAGCAATTGTGATATGGATGATTTATTTTAGTGTCCAACTCAAGCACCTGAGTTTCTCCAGAGTCCAGTAATGTGTGGCTCCATTCTTCTGATCCTGCACTTCGACAGCTACGATGGTTCGGGGGAACGGTCGTCGCTCCCGGTCTTTAGCCTCGCTGGGCGGCAGCAGGTCAGGTGGCAGAGGTGAGTAGAGAGTGTCTGTCAGCAGCACGAACTGAAACTGCACCTGTTGAGGACAGAACAGAAACATGAGTGACATCCCATTAGGACATCCCCCAAACACAACACAAACACAGCGCTGGACGTTGTGTCCCCACCTTTTTCTTCAGCTCTACACTGATAGCATTGGCCTCCTTGAGGAAGATGGCGTTGCCCCAAAGTAAATCCCTGAGAGACGTGAACTGGTAGAAACGCCACTTTCTGAAGGCCCACAGAGCCAGCTCGGTCTCACGCTTCGTCCACGGCACTGGAGGGCAGGAGATACGTCACAGGTCAGTATGTGAATACAACAGCCTGCTTCAGGTGTGATGTCTGATAAACCAGGACAAGCAGCCACCTTCTTCTTCAGGCTCCTCTTCTTCCTCAGGCGACTCCAGGTACCGAGAGTCCACTTGCTTCTGAAGAGCCTCCAGTTTACTCTCATAGTCCTAAAAGATAATACATGATTCACATTTATATGCTCAGTGTTTAGCTTTTGCTTCCAACCAACAAACTTCCACACCAACATTTAGGCAGACTCTCACCAGCCTTTGCTGCTCTAACAAGTTACTGGCTTCTTCTCTCTCTTTGCGGTACTGATCCTCAAGCTCCTGTAGCCTGAAGGCAAAGCAAACGTATTTGATTAAAAGATTCCCCCATGATCCGTGACAGTTTAATGTAATAATCCACACAGTCCTTCCACACATATTGTACCTCTGCTCCATCTCCTGCTTCATGTCGATGCCCTGTTTCTCCAGCAGCTCTCTCTGAGCGAAGGCCCAGTCAACGGGCTCCACCGGCGTCTCGGTGCACGGCGTCCTCTCTCGCTCCAGACGGGCCTGCTCCGGGTCGTTGAAGCGGAACACGTGGCTCTTGCCCATGATGATGCGATTCCCTTAAAAATGCAACGGTTCAAATGAGTGCGCCATTCAAATGAAACGACGTGATTTTCCTGTTTCTACGTTCAGTAGTGTTGTAGCTGTGGTTTTTAGACCCACCAGACCGCAGGACGATGGGTGACGTCACTCTCTTTCCATTGACGTACGTCTCAGATCCCTCACATGGCTCCAGTACCACACAGCCTGCTCCAGAAATGATTCATAAAACTATTACAGCACACCAAAAAAGATTTAAAAATCATACTACTACTACCTACATCTTGTACACTAACACGAAGAGAGAGCAGCCAGCCTTTACCTTCTCCCTGAGGGCCTGTGGTGCTGCTGAAGGTGCAGTGCTCGTCTTTGATAAAATGGCCGCTGAGAACAATGTCTTGTCGAGTCTTGGCATTTTCGCGGCCAACTCTGACGGAGGATAAGCTCATTTACTTTATTCATGCCAGAAACAGCACAAGATTCTTTGCTAATATGTAAGAGCTTACTTGGTGATGCCATCTTTGATGTAATACAGCAGACACTCAGACATGAGCGGGTCCTCGTTCAGGTTCACCAGATGTGGGGTCTAAAGTGGAAATTATATAGAGTATATTAATAATAATGATGATATTATTAGCATGATCAATGTCAGCTTTTTTCCACCAAAACAAATGACCCTCTTTTTCCACAGTGACAAGCATCTGACCTTTTTCGGGGAGAAGACGCCCACAGTGCCTCCATCTTCCCTCATGGCAACACCCATTTCAGCCAGCAGAGCCTCCCTGCACACAACAGTCGCACGGTTTACAGACAACAACAGGGCTGCGCTCGATTCAGAATTCATTCACAAACGATAATGAGGTTTATGAATAACCCTTCCAGGCAGACCTCTCCATGCGGATGGCCTCAGTGCGACGCAGCTTCTCCTCCCACGTCTCGTTCAGTTCAGCAATGATCTTCTCTGTTTCCTGTTGGTTAAATCAAGGGGATTTTCTAAAGCAAAAGTGCACCCACAAAACCCATCCTTTCATTTCTACACACACCACCCTTCATACCTTAAGCCTCTCGATGGCCTCTTCGCTGGCCGGACTGAAGATGCGATCGTGGAGGTTGGCGATCGACCCGGCCCGACTGGACAAGGCCGAGAGCGAGGGCGAGGGGCTCATTCCCGTCATGGCGTGGGTCACTGTGGAGAGATCACCCCTTTGATTGACAGCCTGGCGATTATTCACAAAGTTTTTGTAATCGCACAGGTCTGCCAGAAAGAGAGGCGTCGCGTGGAGGAGAGCAAGGAAGGACAGAAGGAAGGTAGGTAGGAGCAGACGCCAGGTATTTAAGTTGGGAGATTAGGGGTTGAGAAGGAAATGCAGATAAATAGGGGAAAAATAGGGGAACGACAGGGAGGAGTACAAAAAAGAAGAGAAAGCTCAAATAATAGTTCACAGCAGAGGAAGTCTGTTTTTACCAAAACCATCGCAGTGAAAAAAAGCAACTCAAACTGATAATAGACTGAAAGTTAAAGAGTTGCTCTGAAAGAAAACTCATTCAACAAGCTCGCAAGCATGAGAATGTTATGAGGAAGGAAAAACAAAGAGATATTTATGTTAAATTAGAGTGCATAAAAAAAAAACGAACGCAGCCCCATGTTGTCTTTCCGTGTGAAGCAGGCCATGATGTCGTCGACGTGTTAAACGCAGCCGCGGGTGTCTGAGCTCCTGCCAGCGCAGGCCTCGAAGCTTCAATTAGCTCCACACACAGAGAACCAGGAAGCAGAGGAAACACGCTCCTCAGCAATTTAAAATGGCGTCCTCCCAGTCAGCCCTTCCTTCCATGATCGCTAATTAACGTTTAACAAACCATTAAACGGCTAAAGCCAAAGCTTGGCTGTTACTCCTTGAGTGAGATACAAAGGTAAAACAAAGAGCTTTCGTACTGAAGGATCACGGTGCAAAAGCTATTTTCACTGTTAAAGGGATGAAAGTATTTAGCGCTTCCCAAAACACACATGCATTACCGTGGAAATCCAAACTAATGGGAAGGAAAAGGAGGCCATTTGGAAAGATTACTGAGCAGCAAGTTTTAAGAGATTATTCCTGTGTTGCTTTACATAATCGCAACAGGCTTTAAATAGTTTCATCTCATTTACTCAATGTCTCGTCTGAATTTGGATCGAGTCTGATGGACTGTTTGCTCGGTCTCTGTTGTGGTTTTAGTAGTTGCAATGCGCAGGCCTGCAAGAGTTTATACACACATTTCAAACCAGCGATGGTCGGGTCGGTGCAGCGATACGCTGGTAAAACAGAGGAGAGAGGAGAGGGCGCGTGTGAGAGACACTCGCACTCCAGCTTCCACTGTCTTCCTCTGAGACGTCAACTATGAAATGCACATTTGTGTGTGTTTGTCTGCAAAGCTACACTCTAGACGTGCGTTCTCACACTCACTCTCTATGATGTCTCCCAGGCCCTGTGCGTACAGCAGGTCCTTGAGGCGAGCCACCTCCTCTTTCAGCTCACGCACCAGACGGTTGTTGGGATCCTCGTTGATCACGGCGTTGCAGCGGATCTGTTTGGCACGATCGGCATAGCTGATGGCGGGACGAGAAGACGCGGAGGTCAAAACGCTGTGAAGTTAAAAAATTCTAATTCAAAGCCGTTTGTTTTCTCATTTTCTCACCGCAGAGTGCTGAGAGTTTCATCGTAGTTAATATCAGCAGGGCTGAGGGCAGCCACCATGGCCGTTCGAGAGTTTCCTCCTAGAGAACAAAGAATAAGATCAAGCATTGACCACAAGAGAAAAGGTTTGTCTTGTGTAAAAACAAAGGTTGGACGTTTGCATACCCAAGTTCTCCCTCAGCAGCCAGGTCAGAACTGAATCCCTGTAGGGAATGAAACTCTCCACCTTCTTCTTTTTCTTGTTCTATACATAAATTGTAAACACGTGTTTGTAATTCATCTTGTTCAAATATTGAATATTTACCTGTTCAAAGTTGTAATACATTACATTCCTGACCTTGTTTGGGGCAGAGTCCTGGCAAACGGAAAGACACAATATTTGTTAAAAGAGAACAAAAAACAAGATTTTTTTGCAGCACATCGACGTTGATAAAATCATAAAAACATACCAGTTCAGCCAGAGCAGAAATAACCTTCCCCAAAGTGGTCAGAGATTTGTTGATGTTCGCACCTTCCTGAAAATACAATAAAATGCATTTCATGCACAAATCTGCCTTGTGATGTTTACTATTAAAAGTCAAGAGCAAACCATGAAACAAGTCTGGTTTTACCTTGAGTCTGGTTCCTTTAGCTCCAGTTGAGTCAGCTCTCTCACTACCAGCCAAGTCCACCAGACTGATCTTGCTGACCTGCACGATAACAGGAGAAAAATCAAATAGCTCTAAATAAAAAAGAACTGGCTGTGTGCAGCGCTCCGCACTGTAGCTGAAGCAGGTTTCAAATAGCCAAACTAAAGACTTCATTGATTTGTTCTGAGAAACGAGCTGGGCTCTGTGTCAGAACCTTTTCTGACGTGTTGTCCGTCTCCATGTCGTGTTTCTTCTGCGTAAAGATGATGTTGAAGACGGCGTGGGAGCGGCTGCTGGTTTCGTTCATGTTGGTAGCAGCCACGGTCCTGAAAACAAAGGGCAATGGAATTAAACATGACTTTATTTATGCATGTTGCTCACACACAGCTAGCGCTAAATGTGGTTCTGTCACCTGGCCTTGTTCCCAGAGTCCATCAGGTCCTGGATGTCGTTGTAGGAGGTGACAGCAAGCTTGGACAGGTCCTCGACGTAGGGTCCCATCAGAGGATGCTCTCTGACGCGCAGGTTTCCTTTGTTTTTAGGATTCAGAAGGTCACGCACACGCTCACAGTAAATCTCCATGTAACTCACCTGGAGGACCAGAAAAATGTACCGTTAGTTAACCACTACTGCACGTTTAATGTGCAAGGCTTATCTGGAGGCTGACATAGGAGGAACAATGGCTGGTAGAGCTTTAGACCACTCACCTCCACGGAGTAAGACATGCTGTTGTCGTTGTTGATGTCGTTAATCTTGGTGAAAAGGTCCTCACACAGCTGGAAAAAAAGAGCCAAGTTACTCCTAACAAATAGATTATGTCAATATATTTAGACCAGAGGTCCAGTGTTTTATTAACCAGAGGGATGATTCCTTGCTGGTCCTTCTCCTGGCGTCCCATCATGGTGTAGCTTTTGCCTGCTCCTGTTTGGCCGTATGCAAAAATGCACACGTTGTATCCTTCAAATGCGTGAAGCAGCATCTCCTCTCCGATGTCCTTGTACACCTGCATCTGGGATGCGTAGTTGGTGTCCTCAGGCTGCCGTGGAAACAGACAGAAAAGTATTGATTTTTACTGCGTCGCTGTGCCCTGATGGACACCTGCGTCTGAATCAGTGAAACCCACCGTGGTGTGTGACCAGTAGGAAAAGTCGAAGTTGAAGCTTTTGTTTTCTTTGGGTTGTTTTGGGTTGAGGATGGCTGAAATAGACCAAAACAGAGCAATGAGTCCCACCAGAACTGTAGCGTACACATGGGCTCCTCGTGGTCTATTTCACACACACTGCAGGATGCAAAGTGGGGAAATGTTAACATGTAATTTAATTTTAAAACCTATCAGACAACCCTCATCAGAGCAGCAGATTCAAATGCACCATCAGCCCTTTCAACGAGAGGAGGGTTGCAGTGTATGTAGAAAAAAAAAAAAGCTGCTCTTTTGGCTGGAAAACGAAACCAGTGGCGCCCCCTGTGGACAAGGTCAGTACAGCAGCAGATAAGTGCCCAGAAAGAGAAAACACAGAAAAATGCAAGAGGAGAGAGACCTAATAAGACGAAATAATAAATGTCTGAATCTGTGCTGCTAACCAGTGAACCTGCTGTGGTAAGCACAATGGACACAGACACACACATCAGCTGATCCTGAGTCAGGGCTCAACTAGAACAACGGCTCTTTCTAGATGAGCGCTGCAGCGCTCGCTATATCCTGCACACACTGACAGGCTTCAGGCCTGACTGAAGCTTTTGTTCCCCTCCCTGCCTGCTCTCTTGTTGCTGCAGGGCAAGGCTGCCTACGCGACTAAATACTGAAGGGACATGTTAAACTTGGCTCAGCATCGGTCACAGGAATACGGTCAAAACAACGCCACGGTCACTGTAACGCTGGGTGATCTTGGTGAGAGAGAATCTGTCATTTCACTATTTAAGCTCACATTCATCATCATCATATCATCTCCAATGACTCTGCACTGCAAAATGCTTGAGGCCATACTCACTCGTAGTGTTTCCAGACATCTGAATGATGCATTTGCTCTCCTTTCCAATCTCTCTGGAGTTGAAGGGTCGGACCCTCACGGCCACCTTCACCGAAGCTCCCGCCATGATGGAGGCGAGTGTGTTAGCGAGAGGAAGAGCTGGAGATCTGTGTGGATACACAGACACACACCTGGCACCTGCACAGATGGGCGATGACAGGGAGTTGTTGGACATACAGAATCAAACAATATGACCACAGGTTGTTGTATAAAGCATTATAGCACCTCTGTGTTTCCAGGTTAAATACCCAAATATGCCTTTAGGTAGAATCGGGTGTGTTGCTGTCATAATGGGGACATGGCCTTGTCAGCCTCACTAAACAGTAAGACACCATGACACATGACTTTTGACTTAAGGCAGAGACTTAAAGTTGGCTGAGCTATTGTTTGATCAACATCATCATCTCACAGTAAGATGGCTGCTTATTCTTTCGGGCAGCATCCCTTGGCCTCGTCTAGCAGGGATGAGGGCCTTGTGATGCCAACGCATCCCGTCTCGTTTCAGAAGCATCTTCTTACATTGTGCGACATTAACTGTGTCTCTTTTACAGCATCTTTAAGCATTTGTGTCTCGCTGATTTGATTTTAAACTTAACCCAGATCAGCAGCAGGTCGTTTAATCACGTTTGTTTGCTTCAAGGCAGCGCGACGCACAAACCTCATAAAACACATTTCGTCCTCGTCGTCACAATGTCCTGTGTACATGCGCGCATTTGAGTCAAATTTAGAGAACAAAATGTGCCATAACGTCTACGAATGTTAAACACTGATGTAAATACAGGCTCCTCCATCTTGCTTTGCCGCACCTCTGACACTGGCCGCGTAAACATCAACGGCACAGACACCAAATTTTGCAAAACTGCGGCAGAAATGAGGTCAGCTCACATTCATTGACAGCTTCCACTCAAGATCAAACGATAACGACAAATATCTCATAGTAAAAGACATGTTGACAGAAGAGGAATCAAACATCCAGGCGATCAATTTATCTATGATGAACAAATAAAAGGCCTCGAAATTATCAAGTTACACATTCTGTCCTCACCGACGCGTCACACTCTTCAGAAATGATGAAGTGCCAAGAAAAAACATCTCACATGAGCCTCGTCTTACCTCAGCAACTCAGACTCGGCGACCACAGAGGGCGAAACCCATTCAAAACAGCAGCAGGGTCCGCTGCCTGCGTCTTCAATCTCCTCGCCAGCCCGTTTTTTCACCTTCCTTTCGGTTTTTGGTCAGCCTACAGCATCCCTTCTCGTTACGCACCCATACATGGAGAATCCGCCGGAGGAACAGAGACCGAGGCAGCCGCAGCTTCAGCAGCTGCGCTGGGTGGGCAGAGCGGTGAACACAGTGGTGCGTCAACAAGAAAAAGAGTGGGAGACTGGAGGGAGGGAGGGAGGAGGAGGATGCTCCAGCGGCCCACAGTCAGTCTGAAGGAAAATGGCGGCTGTGCCAGGGATGCTGGGAGGCGGTGGTGACATCAGCAGCAACAGCGCGTCGCCATGAGGCAGAGCGATGCAGCACAGGGAGGGGAGAGGGAGGAGGACAGGGCTGGGGCCCAGAGACAGACAGGATGAAAACACTGGTCTCTGGCTACAAGAGACAACTTGTTTATTATACATATTTTTAAAGCATTATTATTCGTGTCCACTTGTTACACTGTATTTTAAAACAAAGATGCGTTTGATCAGGTTGCAACAAATCGCTTTCACATTATGGGTAAAAAAAACATATTAAAACAACTGTTCTGTCTCTGATAGCTGGGTTTTAAGAGATCTAAAGAAATCTGCCCTCACATGTCACCAAACCAGTAAATCAGGCCTCTGAGAAAGATGGACACTGCAATGTATAATGTGCTTTAAGCAACATGTGGATGGCAAGACATAGCTCAGCTTTATCCATCCAGTGCTGAAGAAAGAGTGACACTCTGTCTCCAGAAAGACAGAAGCCAAGTAGCTGAAAACAATAATTAAAGTGAAAGCTGTTGAGCATCACAAAGAATGAACACGGCTCAAACTGAAATAAGTAATCACGGCGTCTACAGGTGTACTGTAGCGCCATCTTGTGGAAAATTCAACCTTAGTAAC
Organism: Macropodus opercularis; assembly: GCA_030770545.1. Lineage (NCBI taxonomy): Eukaryota > Metazoa > Chordata > Actinopteri > Anabantiformes > Osphronemidae > Macropodus > Macropodus opercularis. Next base: position 9,461,588 of record CM061105.1, read on the forward strand.
AACATAATGCTCTTTTGTAAAACTAGTCACAGCATTTGCTGTTTTCACAAGTTGTGGTCAGGTTCATGTGGTTGGACCTGTGGCAAACAGAACCAAGTAGACACGTTTTACAAAGGAACAGTGTCATGTCTAGAAAATCTCTGAAAATTCTGTAGACGCCTGGAACACGCTGTGGTCATAAGAAGATCAGGACAAGAGTGAAAACCTTTTTAAAGCTGAAAGTCTGCAGAGACCTGAATACAACAGCTTGACACACACAGCCTCTCTGTTCTTTAGTGGCCCAACTACAGCCCAGACCTAAACCCCATGGACCAGCTCTGTAAATGTAACCATTCATAGATTATTTCCATCAGGCGTGATCGACCATGAATGTCGTATGCTTGAAGTTTGCTGCTACTCCTCCTGAGCTGCTTGGATAAATTTGGGGCTTGACGTAGAGTGCAAAGGCCAGTGAGAGGGTAACACAGTGTTTATCGTGGGTGTAATTATTGACCAAGCCAGACTCAGAGAGAGACACTTGCTTCTGTTCCACTGACATAAGATCTTTAAAAAGTAACAATATTAGACTCTTTAAAAGCTGACAACAATAAATAAATAAATAAACCCAATGGTTCTGCTTCAGAGCATAAAATACAGTAATGAGATAAAACCTTCAAAGAAACATTTGACTGTTTAACGTCCCAGTAAAATTCTAATGTAAATGTTTGACGTGAACAGCTTGGACTTCATGTTGACCATGTTCAATCTTTAACGTCACCATTTCACTGACTTTCACATGTCACAGAAAAACACATTTACAGGACAAGTTACAGCAGAGGTTCACATAGAGCAATAAATTGTTGTAGACCTCAACGGCCCTAATGTTAATCTGGAGTCACAACACGAAAAGAGCATATTATATATACAGCCTGAACACTGAGGGTTGGCCAGGCGTGTGTTTGTGTCCACTGCCCTTTTTAACTTTGTGTATAGGGAACTTTGTGTTCTTTTCTGCATAGTTCACCTCATTCCCTCATATTTTAAGCGATTTATCCTTCCAAGGGTCACGGGTACGCTGGAGCCTATGCCACCTGTCACTGAGGGGAAAGGCAGGGTAGACCCAGAACAGGTCGCCAGCCCATCCCAGACAAACAACCGTTCACTCTGGCAATCGCAATCCAGCCAATGGATTACATTACTGCATGTCTTTGGACTGTGGGAGGAAACCGGAGTATGCGGGGGGAATATCCACGCAGACATGGGGAGAACATGCAACTTCACACAGAAAGTTATCGAACTCAGGTCCTTGCTGTGAGGCAACAGTGCTAACCACCACAGCATAGCAACCTTTAAATCTTTTTTTATTAAATCCAAAATGAAACATCATCAAATAACTGCTGGCCTTGAAGATCTACTGTTGGCTTATTCACACTAGACAATAAAACGTCAGTATTGATGAATGCGTGTACAGCTGAATATTTGCCTGTCCCCCTTCGTCATAAGAGAAAAGATTGGCTCTCTGAGAGGAAACTCCTCTTTATGAACCAATGCTGAAGCGACAAAAGTGGAAAACAAAGTCAACAAACCACATGCAAACTAACCTGAACTAGTTCCAAACTGCAAAGTTCAGGTTGTCACTTTTCCACAGGAGGTCAACACACTCAAACTGTCACTAAATTCCTTGAGACACATTCCCTAAAGAGTGTAAAATTAAAATATTAAAATGTCTTAAATATTTTAGGACGCCTTGTAAAGTTTGAAAAGTTTTAAACCTTGACATTCTAGAGAATTGCAGAATTTAACCACCAATCTACTCTATCCATTGCATTTATTGTGATGACTTCATTTTCCAGGCACCATGTTGTCAACGTTAACGTTAAGTGACGCAAACCGCCCCCTGGCCAGCAGGTCATGGACCTGTTATTTAAATTGTTCACCCAAAACTCACATCCAGGCTTAGTCTGTCACTCTAAACGCACTCGAGACAGGCTTCTGGGGAATCAGGACACCAGTCGTAATGCAGCGGGCGTTCTTCAGCCGCGGCGCGCTGCTCACCCAGCATGCAACAGCAAGTCTTGACAGTGCACTGGCGGCGAGGAGCGCGCCCCTGCTGCAGCGTCTGGATCGCTCCATGTCCTCTGTGACCATCCCGCCGCCGGCATGCATGCTTCGGCCGCTCGAAGTTCCACTACGATACCTGTTCGGCCCGGGACCCTCTAACGTTCCTCCACGTGTCTTAGCTGCAGGCTCCACGCCGATAATCGGCCACCTGCATCCAGAAATGTACGAGGTAAATGCTTTTAGTTGTTTTTTTATTGAATTATTGTTGTGAATTAACATCCACAAGGCGTAATCAATATTGAGCGTTGGTACAATTTCTGTTACGCACAGGAGATGGATGTAAATAGTAATGCGTAATTACGCACAGCCATGTAACGTAAATAATTAAATTACGCGTAAAAGTTGACAAATTAATCAAAAAAGCTATTTGTGGCTTGCTTGTTAGATCATGAATGACATCAAGCGAGGGATCCAGTACGTCTTTCAGACAGAAAACAACCTGACTATAGCTATGAGTGGCTCCGGACACGCCGCTATGGAGTGTGCGGTGTTCAATACGGTAGAGCCCGGAGAGAGCGTCCTCATCGCCATCAACGGAATCTGGGGAGAGCGCGTTGCAGAAATTGCGGAGCGAATGGGTAAGGTTTTTACGCACGACTTTACGCACCCATCCACAGGATGATAAACAGATGATTCAGTCATTTGCTCATCTAATCACGTTTTTAATATTTAGGTGCCAATGTACACAGACTGGTAAAAACACCGGGAGGGTATTTTTCTAACAAGGAAATTGAGCAGGTAAACACAATATCTCTGAAGCAACAGGTAGTAACAGACTATGTACTGCATGTTTATGCTACTGATATAAGTGTATGTGAGGAGAACTATTCAACTGGAGACATGCTGCTACACACACACAGTTACCCTGTCATCCAATTACAGAAGTAAATAATAAACAAATAATGAGATTATTGTCATTACTGTCTTCTCCAGGCCATAGAAAAACACAAACCTGTTCTGTTTTTTCTGACACACGGAGAGTCCTCCGCTGGCCTCTGTCACCCTGTAGATGGCATCGGCGACATCTGCAGAAAGTGAGACTCATTCTTCACCTGTGTCAAACGGAGCATACAAGAAATGGTTCTGTTAAATAATTACTCACATCATCACGATGTTATATTTTACATTATCTACCTTACCTCTCACAGACATAACTGCCTGTTCCTGGTCGACACAGTTGCTTCGCTTGGAGCAGCACCGATCTTTATGGACAAACAAAGTATGGCAAATATGTAACAGACAGTATTCTTACTCGCTGCCATAACGTTGTGTGTGAGGCACTCTGTGTATTGTTGCATTCCCAGATATTGACATCCTATACAGTGGTTCTCAGAAGGCTCTGAATGCACCTCCTGGCACAGCCCCCATCTCGTTCAATGACAGAGCATGGTAAGTAAGTGGTAAGTAAGGGACAGATGGTGTGGGCACCGGCATGATTTGATTTGTCGTATAAAAGAAATCGGAGACTGTAAAAGTAGCAACAAAATATCTCATCCACAATTATCTCACTCTTTCCTCACACAGCCACAAGATGTTTAACAGGAAAACGAAACCAGTATCCTACCTTTTTGACATGACACATTTGTCCAACTACTGGGGTTGTGATGGCAAACCAGCCAGACAGTAAGTCTCCAGCCCCTCCATTATCCTTCTGGTGTGCATTAAATTTTATTTGGACATGGATCATTTACATAATAAGGGACTTTACATAAACTGTCCAGACATTAAGTATTTGGAACAATCAGCTCTTGAGGTTGAAGGTGTATAATGTTTCATTACCTTATTAACTACTTATTAAATAAAGAGGAGACTTGACCTTGAGAAGGTCCTCATATACAGGACCCGTTAGTTTGAATCAGATTTAGTCAAACTCAATGGATGACATGTCAACGTTCAGCAGAATGAGTAATAGAAATCTCTGTCAATCAGTATGTAGAAAAGTACATCACAAAGGTCAACATGTAACTTGTTTTCAACGTGTGAGTGTTCATTTAACAAAAATGCTCAACTGTACATGTTGAAATAATATTTGGAGCATTTTTGAGAGCGAGCCTTAAAAACATTCATCCATCCATCTTCGGCCACTTATCCGAGCCTTAGTCGCGGGGGCAGCAGTTTAAGCAGAGAAACCCAGACCTTTCATCCATTTTCTCCTCTTCCTGGAGATTCTAAGTCGTTCCCAGGGCAACTGAGATACATGGTTGTTCCAGTGCATAACCACCAGAAAAAAGACAAACTGGTTTTGACGTCAGTGCACCTGAGATGGAATGCACTGAAATTGTGTAACTGTCCATGTTTTAAGTCTGTGCACACTGGGTTTTAGATACCACCACACTGGACCAGTGTCTGGATTTTTCGCCTTGAGAGAGAGTCTGGCAATTCTTGCTGAGAAGGTAAGTCTGTAGCCACTCCTAGCTGTGTACGAATGCCATTCATTTTAAACCACTGGCTAAATTGTTGCCTTAAAGGAATGAGTTGAAAAACACAAAGCCTGTATGACTCTCATTGAACCACTAGCACTTTGTCTCCCTCTAGGGTCTGGAGGAGTCCTGGAAGAAACATAAAGAGGTGTCAGCGTACCTTTACAGAGGACTGGAGGACTTGGGTCTCAAGCTCTTTATTCCTGAAAGGGTGAGTAAAGAAACTAATAAATACACAAATGAATGAATAGGTTAATAATTACAAGATTATATATACACAGATAAAAATATAAGCCCTATATACTGTGTTTATTACTCTTGCTTATTTAAACACAGACATTTTCTTATTCTGTGACATGTTGTGTAGGATTTGAGGCTTCCCTCTGTCACCACCATCGCCATCCCTGGTGGATACGACTGGAGGGAGATGCTGGCATATATCATGAAACACCACCACATGGAGATGACTGGAGGCCTGGGTCCTTCCATTGGCATGGTGAGCTGCTGTTGATATTTTAATCCAGTTACAGTGAACACAGTCAATTTATATGCATCACTGTTATGGTTCTCAACCAATCTTTATGGTAGCTAATAGTCATACAACCACAAGTATAGATGTAATACTCATAGCCACGTTCACGCTCATGATAACTATTCCAGTTTCCAATTCAATAAATACACAGATATAATTTGAGAGGGCACATCCTGATCGCTCATTGACTTCTACACCAAAATAATCAAGACCGGATTAATTCAAGAAGTTGCGTCATCAGCTTGTTGTTTTTACAGCTTCCTGAATCATGCTGCTGACTCACTGTGGACTGTTATTTCCACCTCTATTTTCATTAGGTGCTGAGGATTGGATTGATGGGATACAACTGTGAGAAGACTAATGCTGACATGGCTCTGCACGCCCTGGCAGACGCGCTAAAGAACTGCAAAAAGATCAAGGCTTAAGAGAAGACGTTCGCCAAACCACACGCAGTCGTTCCCAAATAAACAATAAACTTTAAGTGTATCTAAATGTATGGCATCTGGAACAGAACTTACATCTGACTAATTTTTCTACGCTTTTCACTTACACAGATGTTAAATGCAGGCCATTTGCCTCGCTTGTAGTCTTTAGATGAGTTTTGGAATGAAGAAGCAGATGTTGTCGTACAGGGTGTGTGTCAATAAAGTGTGCTTTATTTTATCAAACACTTCTCCTGCTTCAGTGCATGAAAACTGTTAGAGAATATTTGATAAAAAAAAGCCGTAAAATTCTATTAACCTCAGCTTTACGGGGTTTTTTTTAATGGCGCTGGCGTTTAACTGTACAAACTACGTTTCCCATGATTCACCTCTTGCGATTACGCATGCGTACGTTTCCCCCCTACGCCAACAACACATCGCAGCGTCTGTTTGGTGATAGTTTACCTGATTGTACCTGTTTGCATTTAATGCTCGTTTGAGTGGATTTATCTGTTTTGACAATGGCGTCTCCCGTAAACGAGACAGGTTGGTCTAGTGCCCAGTTTTAGATTTAACCTAGAAATGTTGAAAATGCGCAGTAGTTTGTTTGAACTATGAGAAAGTTAGCTTTTATTGTGGAGTTGCCGACAAGCTAACTGCTAAATCTGCCACATATTTAAAGCTAACTTCTTTTTCACGCTAGCTACTTATAAAGAAGCTTTCAGATACGTAATTCAACGGAAACCTTGAAAGGCTGTACTTACCTGAGCTCACTATTAGCTCTTTATTTCCTGACAAACTTTTTTTGCATTCATTAACATTTACTCAAATTAGCTTGGTGTGAAAATAAAAATTGTTACTTTGGCTTCCGTGAAACTTCAAAAAGTGCTCATCTCTATATGTTATATGCAAACGAGCCGTTTCTGTATAAATATCAATGAACACAGCGCTGACCTTTCGTCTTCCTCTGGTTTCTGCCCAAATTGTGAACAAGCCGTGACGTCAGCGCCACCTACTGTTAAAGATGTGCATCTGGTCTACTTGTTTTATGATTTAGACTAAATCAGGAGGAGTCAGCAACCGCGCGGTTTGTCTGTACATGAACAGTCCAAGTGAAAGTGTTAAAGCGGCCGCAGGCATTTACTTCAAAATGTTACATGAAGTAACAGCTGACTTCCCCCAGAACCATTTTACATAATATATAAACACCCTGCTATGAGTTGTTAAATAAACTGTTATGTTTATATTGTGTTATGTAGCATCGGTGGAGCTGAATCCTGCCCTCCTCCCTCTAGACTGGCTTCTGGGGACCTGGGAGTCTGATGAACCTGGGGAGGGCTGTTTTCCCACCATTAAACCTTTTAGCTACACAGAAACTCTGCACTTCACCCACGTGGGGCAACCAGTGATGAACTTCATGTAGGTTATCATGTGAGCAAACAGGCTTCAGAGTAACTGAAACACAGTAGTGATCTGTCCGTATTTAGCCGGTTTCTCTCTGACCACCAGAGTAATCAGACCTTAACTTTCTTGCTTTTATTTTTTCTGAGTGAGATGATGTGTTTGTGGTATTAGTTGATCACACTGAAAAAAAACCACAGTTAAACACAAGTTAATTGAGTTTTTTTACACACGAATCAACCTGTTTAGTAGACTTATTAGCATGTTAAATACAGGTAAAGGTTTTACCCACATCCTCACTGCTGATACTCTTACAGGTTCAATGCGTTTCACGCAGAGTCTAAAAGGCCTCTGCACAGAGAGTGTGGCTTCATTAGGATGCAGCCTGGAACCAACAGAGTGGCATTTATCATCGCACAGAACTCAGGTATGTTCCTGAACCTTTGCTATTATTGTTAGGACCCAAAGGGTGAAGAAAATTATGGAATATGTATCAGTGTGTTGTCAGATGTACAGATTTCAAAGAATTGATTGTGTGGATTATATAAAGTATTTGATATAAGATGACACAGACATAATATAATGACTGACAGAGACATCGGTTATTAATGGATCATTTGCTCTGTTGTCTACACACACACACATCTGTTTTGAGCGATAATATGTACCTGTGTAGGTCTGGTGGAGATTGAGGAGGGGGAGCTGACAGGGCAGCAGCTGAACCTGCAGGCACACTCTCTTGCCAGAATGTCTTTTGCCAAAAAGCCGCATGTACAGCAGGTAAAATTGACTCTTTGAACCTGTAACCCATTACTGTAACCATTCAATTTATTTACCTTTTTGTGGAACCTAGACAGTAAAGTGAAATATGTGCTGCTTTGTACCACTGAACACATCTTCTGTTTTCAGATTACCAGAGTGTTTCAGCTCCGACCAGATGGGAGACTGGAGCAGACAGTTTCCATGGCAACAGACAATCAACCGCTGATGCAGCACTTGCACATTACTTACCATCGATCATCTTGACTGAACCAGGCCGGCCATATGTAGAAATACCTCTGTGTAAAAAAGCTTGTAAAAGCCTGATCAATAATGTCTGAGGAACAGTTCTAAGGTTATATAATGTTTTAGTTCTGCTACCTGTAGAGAAGTTCTATTTAGATTGGCAAACTAGAAGTGGTATCTGTAAAGTTGTAACATATATCACATCAGTGGTAACTGATTAATTAACAGTGTTGTTCAGCCATGAACTGAGGCTGAATGTTGCAGCCAAATTCAAATGTTTTGCATAAAGACCTCAAATTGTATTGTTTAAGTTGAGGCGTTGTCCTGTTTGAGCAATGTTAAAAATATTATGTAGGTTTTTTCTTCATATTTGCACTGAACAAACAACCCCCTCTGTCTTCATAGCACTATTAAAAGATTGAAAGCTCTAGATTTATTAAAAGGTTGAAATGTGTATATCTTAATATATTATAAATGATTGGTTTGGTAGCACAGAGGGAGAGAAGGAAAGACAGACAAAGTATGGCGTGAGCAGAAAGAGGAAGAACCAGGTGAGGAAGTGGTCAGGTAGTCAAAACTACACTAATATTTACAAGGCAGCATGAATGTCATTGTAATGTGATGCTGGTAGTTCATAAACAGTGGCTTTCTTATAATGTTCATTTGGTGCATAGGTTGCAGGATCCCTCAAGGTTTGTAAAATAAATGATGTCTTTATAGTTAGTGTTGAAGTGACCAAGTTCTCTTCAGTTGTTTCTATCTGATGTGAAAAAAATTGGATGCCCCTAAATCCTACACAGTCTAAATCAAACCAGTCTGAATTTCCTTTAATTGGGCCACAACATAATTTCTGTAAAATACTGTCACCTGCTGGGCCTTTACCTCAATATGTCACCCTTCGTTATTGCAGCAGCTTTTCTCCAGACTTAAAACATCTACATGTCCAGAACTCATCTGCCAGACCTCTGGCTGCAACAAGGAGACTTAACCACATCTTACCTTCTACTTTGTCTCCCTGGCCATGTTCTAATTAATTTAACATTTTTATTAATTACATATGAGGCCTCACATGTGAACCTCTACAGTATGTAAGCAGAGCTCCTCAGGCAGTAACTATTTAATAGCTATTTCAGGTGAAACTTTATATTTCTGCATAAAAGCAAATTAACATTCATAATGCTGTTTTTTCTAGTTTTTGGTTGTCTCTTATTTTATAAAGTTCTCTTGCTGTCGAGCGATTGTCCATAAAAAAAAATCAACGTGAAGGTTAAATTTATTGTGAATAAAAAAAGAAATGTCACATTTATAAATGAACACTGACAACCACCAAGCATACAGATCACGGTCACAGTTGTTGTACTGGCTTTCTTTCAAATGTCATAATACAAAAGTAAAATCATAAATAACATAGTTAAAGATTTAAAAGTAAATCAATACAAACAAAATACATTCAGGACCATCGCTCTGGTTTCTTTGGCCACAATAAGCCTCAGTATCCAACATGGGTCCAACATGGCCTAAATTTCAGCATAAGATTTTTAGAAGGTAACGTTTCAGATTAGGTTTGGAAAGAGACGCTTGTGCTTTGGCAACAACATGGAACCTGTGACGTGTGCGTTTAGTGCGACAACAGCTCCCTTTATCACGATTAAGTGCGAACTCACTTCTGACTGACTTTACATCGAGTCCTTGTTAAATCCAAGTAAAAGACTCAGCCAGCTGAGCATCACTGTCCAACAAAATCATCAGGTTCATTAGTCTGTTTATACTCAGAGAGACAACATTTAAACAGGCTGTCTATCTCAGCAAAACATGGTCACAGTGCACACCATCGCAGGGTCAACTCTGGTGGAAGCAGCGTGACAACGTGTACGAGGTGGCCTGACACTGGTTCATTTGCCACCTATACTCTTGCGACGCAGAGTAATCGCGTACAGGCACTAAGATAAGACAGACACGACGCTGATGAAACATTTGTGCTCTGTGTCTCGGCTGCTCACTGTTCCTTCATGATGTAGACGTATATCGCGGTGAGGAAGTATTTGAGGGACTCGATGACGGAGAACAGCCAGTAGTGTTGAGGGGTGAGATCCTTCTTTACCACACATTTTGTCATCTCCGCCTGGGAAAAAATGTATTTAATATAAATAAAAACGGAGAAAGTATCCATCCAACATAAAAGTTCAATTACTGTATTGGATGAAATTAGACAGGTGTACCTAATAAAGTGGTCAGTGAGTGTTAGTAGTATATAACATATTCAGTGGCATTTTTGTACATTTTGTTTGTTGGTTGATTACAGCATTTGTTCATAAGCCGTGATCATTTGAATTTTATCCAGAAAACTCCAGAATCCTTTGACCACAATATTTGCTTTGCAGAAATTTTAATACTGGTCAATGTCTACTTATTCGTGTTCTCTCAGCCACAGCCTCGGTCACATGGTCTTCATCTGCAGATGTAGTTTGCTCTGATGCCTTCTATCTTCTGAAGATTAAACACCTGCGTTATCTTTGCATGAGTTCATGTAACAGAGGCTACAGCAGGTTGGAAGGCGTGAAAGTTTCTGTCTGTCAGATTTTTTGTTATTCCCCCTTTAACTCCAACCATGTGAGTGTATAAAAACAAACTGACCCATGAAAAACGTAACAAACATTAGTCAAATAGCTTCAGCAGACGCATCGCAGCCCTGTTTGTTTTCTTGTCTAAATTTAAATAAAGTAAAGTAAACTAATTTTACAATACCATGATATCAAAGACATACTCACCCATCCTCCTCGTCTCTTCAGCCAAGGAACCAGGAACTTGCGGACGAACTGTCCCAGACTGTCCACTAAGACGTGAACTGTGCTCGGGTGTCCTTGTCTGACACAATCTACTGCCAGGGCTCCAGCTACTGCATACATGGACACCACCTTACCCCAGGTTATACCTACAGCGGAAAAAACAGACTTGGTTTGGACAGTAAAGAATGCAGTGACGCACAGAGGGGATGTCTGCTACAGCATAACCCGTTCTTGGACTCAAGTGAAAATAGGAAAAATAAAATAAACATCAAGATCTGGGCTTCAAGCATTAAGACACATTTCCTCACTGCAGCTGATAAAAAGACTCATTTATCCCACCATAAACACTCCTCTCCTGTTCTCCTGGGTGTTATTCACACCAAGCATCAACACCCATGTCTTCGGTGACCTGACGTGACGCATACAGGGCGAGCGGGGGACCTTGTACTGAAATAAACGAGGTTAAAGTTGACAAATCTATGCATTTGTGGTAATGCAGCTGATAAGCTGTCAGTTATGTGACGTAACCTTATAAACCAGCTGTAAATGCCTCGAGGTGGGTGAAGCAATGCTAATCTGTGGAGGTTCAAAAATGATTTTGCCTTCATAAATTGAGTCATAAAACGCAAGTTCCATGTCCTCCTGTTAGAACTATCCCGGTTGGATAATCCAGGGTATCTGGACGTTTCTAGGTAGAGTTTCCATTGCAGCGTGGGATGTTATGTCGAATGTCAGTGGGGTGGAAGACCTAATGGAATTAGCCTCCTGTGGATCAGCTGGCATTGTCACGGCCGTTCCTCGGGACGGACCTCCAATCTCTGACTGAGGCTATAAGGGGATAGAGCCCTGGACGAGCTTACGTGAGATAACTGTCCGTCGAAGTTGTCCGAGTGCGTCACATCTCACTTCCTGCTGAGACGCAGGCCAAGAATAGATACATGATTGTCAGGGATAAAGCTGTAGGAGAGCAGAGCGGAAGGAGAGGGAAGAGAGGTGGGAGGCAGGGGAAGATAGATGGAGGAGAGACAAGCCATGTTGATTTTATTGAGGGAGACTACAGCACAGAAGGCTGGGTAGCCCAGTCCTAAAGCACGGCTTTGATTCGCTGGACAGATCAACTCTTTGTGATGTCTGCAGCTGCGTTAAGCACTTAAAGGAAGCAATAGCAAATAATAAAAACTAAAAAGCTGGTGATAAAAGTAATACCAGACAGAAAAAACAAACTAACATGATAGTTTCTATTAATAGCCAGGCTTCAGTCGGCTCCAGGAGGTGGGTCAGCCTGGGTTCACCAGTTTGTTATTCCTCAGAAGGAATCCCACGCTGTTTCCAGAAATGACACTCATGACGTTCAAACAAGAACAAGTTGAGCCAGTACTCAAAATCCTTCTGTGAGTCTATTTTAATCTTTCCTTAAAGTCTAATTTTTTTGCAGTAGCATCATGTAATGATACATTTCCAAAGCCCCATACAAATAGAAAAACAGCTGAGTCACTGCTGATTTGGACACGTCAAAACGCCACTGATAATTCAAACAAAGCAGCTGTGCTCAGTCGTTATCTGCTCCATTGCTGCTGCTTCAAGACTTAACTTCATCCACACTGGTCCCAGACAAGCATTTAGGATGGTTTTGTCACATCTCTGTTGCCGTGTCGTTAAAAAGAGACCTGTCTGGTGCCTGTGAGGCTCAAAGCACCAAACAATATCTACAACAGCCTTTACTTCACTCAGTACACACAACCACAAGGGTTATGAGGAGCAAAGACTAACCATCAGTTACTAGACGTAGGGACTCATGTGACTGACTTGTCTTTTAGACAAAGTCTCACTCCACCCACGCGTCATTTTCACTCACTCAATCTCACTAAAAGCACCTTACAGCCATAGTGACCTGATGAAACAGAGGAACACCAAGAGCCTGGGGACGATAAATTACTCCCAGGCCTCATCTGGATAAAAGCTAAATGTTTAGTTGCAGCTCTGGCATCACCATTAACACCATCTTCCTGTTCAGAACAAGCCACGTACCTGTTGAGAAGATCTCTGTTGCTACGCCGATGAAAGCATCCGAAACCATGTTCTCCATGGCAACGGAGATGTTGAGCTGCCGCGCTACGTTCCTCCACAAACTGGGCTGTATACAATCCAGCTCGTCGCCTAGGTAACACACGAAGAGCAGAGAAAGGCATCAGAAGAGCTGGAGAGACCACAAACAAAACAAATCAAGTCATGTGTTAAACACTCAAACTTTCAACGAGTTCAACCTGTCGAAAGAAATTCTGCAGGTGGAGGGTTGTTAAAGTAAAGCGTTCACATCTGCACTGGTATCACTTCATATGGTTTTAAAAGACACTTTGAGAGTCCAGATGTAATCACCAGGTCCAACCCAAGCTTTATCACAGTGTGAAGTAAACATGACACACCTGCTGCTCAGTAATCGCACAGTGGATACAGAATCATTTAGCGTCTCGTTAAGACACGTTTTTTTAATTTGCATGTATAAATTATTTGTTGCAGCTCCAAGTCCTCAGCCTCCTGCCATCTATTAACAGCAGCTCCGGTGTTTACACCCAAGATGCCGCCGCTGTGACTGAACGGTGAGCTCGCAGCAGTTTTCCTGACTGTAACAGTAGATCATTATAAGGTCCAAAATTCACTGCCGTAGACGAAAGTAAGGTGAAATTAACTATTTACTGGTTTTCTACAAATCTTTCTGTTCCTCTTACCGAGACAGAGAAGCACCAAAGACACGTCAGCGAGAGCTGCGTTCGAGGGTGAGAGGTCCAGTTCGGTTTTGGACCATCCCAGCCCGTTCTGGTTCAGTCTGGACAGGATGTAGTCTCTGCACAAGGCTTTGGACTGGGACACCAGCTCCTTCTCAGTCAGTGATCTGTCAAAGACATCCAGGACCTCTGCAGCAAAGACAGAAGACCGTCGCAGGACTTCCATGTCCTCCTGCAGCGGATCCGGTCGGAGAGAGGCTGACCTCTTTGGATCAGCTTTGTCTCAGTGCGTCTTCTCTTTATCCCAGAGGAGCAGGCTTTAATAGAAACAAAATGGCTGCTGTGCAGGAAGAAAACCCTTATTTAGACCCAAGTTGTTAGTTTTGAAAACACACATTACTGTAAATCATGTATTATTTATCTAAAAAAACAACAACATGACAGCAGCTTGTGTGATTTGATTGAGGTTTGCTCCTCCTCTACGTTTCATGTGGGACCATTGAGTAATAATAACATCTAGATAATAGAATCAGCTGTAAAATCAGACCAGAAACTTACATAATAATATGATGGAGGCGTTATTGTTGTGAGTCACGTAGTGGGATTGTTAAGATATTGCTACTCTTCTTGGATTATGCAACTGATACCACAGTAAGACAAGGGAAACATTTCGTTTCTGGTCCAGGCAGCAGCGTGTCTTGATTAAAAGTATAAATCAAACAATTCCATGGCAGCAAGTGTAGAACAGCTAATAACACTGAACCCTTTGACTGTCAGTGTGGTTAGTTAGCAGCAAGAGTAACTCACACTCACCCGCAACATTGTGATAATGCAAACACTCCGATGATCGACCTTCAGTGAATCAATCAGACCTCGCTCAGACCCCTGGTAGAACCCAAGTAGAGCTCGTCAGACAAGTTGTGTCAGGTCTCTTTTGCCACAGAGCTCATGGTCGAGCCGCTGGTGCGTCGGAGAAGCGCGGACTGAGCAGCGAGGCGCGGCTCCTAAACGCCCACCTGCTTGTTCCACCTTCCCATTGGCGCTCGGCGGGTGCGTTGGATTTATAGACATGTCCAGCCCGGAACTTGAATGTAAAGTCTGCCTCCAAAGCAGCAAAGAATCAAAGCATAGCCCGGTGGCCAGAGGGAGACAAATCAGAGAAAGCAACGCTTCCATTCACAAGTCTGGGCTCAGATGACCTGAGGCAAACGTTTTGTTCATCTAGTCATATGTTTATCGTCTTATTCGTTTAATAATTTGCATTCAGCCAGTGTTAACGTAAGTTCATTCATACTGATGGCACATGTGAGTCATTACACTGGGGTTTCCCTGTGCAGGTGTCACCAATCGCCTCCAGCTGATCCAGAGTCAGTGTTCACCTGACTGTTTCCTGCTGAGCTCAGAAATGCGGCTTCTAGTGCACCACAGATAAATATAGACCCGGATACTCCTTTACTGGAAGGCCTCTTGTTCCTTGCGGGACATATTTAGCTATTCATAGCATTCTTGGCTTTTCACCCAAAACCTCCATCATAACATCATAACGTTACAGAGAAGCTTTTGCATTTTTTTCATTTTCTGGGAATAATCACCATAATGTTGAGAAAACGTGGTGATGTCGAAATGAACACAAGTCTCAGGTAGAGGAGAAAAACTGTGGCCTTTATTTTCTCAAGCTACACATATTTCTGATATATCATGTATCCTACACCTTTTAAATCTATCTGTGTCTAACTGTTCGCACTTATGTGGATGATTGACTGATTCTATTTACATTTGGTCATCAATACTGCAACGAGCCTACTTGTTATTGTCTCCGTGACCACTGGGTGCCGCTGTTCCTCGCTTTTGTTTGGAGATCAGGGGTTTCAGTCAAAACCGATATACAATTTAACATAGTGTTTGTGAAAAGTGTTGACTGGTCTTCTTTCACAATAGCTGCATACGTGTAGTTCAACTTACACAATCAAGGAAACTGAGATCACTCGAGTTAAAGTGAGTGTCGGTGTAGAAAAGCACAAAAGTTAACCCTGAAGTAGCAGAAAACAGGAAAATAATCAGTTCAAGTAAAAATACAAAATAATAAATACAAAAAAAGTTTCTGATGCCAGCTTCAGTGTCTCACATGGGAATAAGTACACATACTGTATGCGATTTACATTTAATACTCAATAAAATGCTTTGGTCAGTTTGGGTGTGAACATGTATGTGATACTCAAGTTTGCTTGGTTCTTTAGACAGCATTACTAACTACCCATGTAATGTAGTTTTGTCTCATTGCAAAAGACTGAGGCAGTGCCACACGAGGATCAAAGCTGCTTTATGAGCTATGTGACGCCGGTGTTGGGAAATCTTCACGGCTGTCACATACACTGAGAAAAGCGTATCCCATTCATGTTTACTGAGTCATTCATTCATTTGCAGCAGCCACGCCGGGGTGATTTTCAACGCAGAGGCCTCTGTCCTGCGCAATTTGCTACAATTGGCTAATTGAAAACAACTGGTGTGTCTCGAGGATGCTGTCTATTCTCTGGCTGTGTTGTTGGGCATAGAAATATGTTGTTGATGTGATGAGTTCTGCTGGTGGGTGAGTTAATGGTAAACTGTCATAAGACCCAGAACAGTTGTTGCAGTGTGGAGTAATGTTATGGACACAGCTGAACGTGTGGACAGACCCAACGACACCAGCCTATACACATATTACTGTCCAGATTGTGTCTCAGGCCTCCACCAGGAAAATCTGGACCTAAAACCTGTTTAGACTCTTTGCCAACAGAAACCCACCCATGGGCGACCGTCTCAGTGTTTATGAATCCACAGCTCTACAGGGTTTGTAAAGCCTCTACTTCAGCCCATCAGTCAGAACTGATCTGACTTAGTTCTTCTCTTCCTCAGCCTGTGCGTTTAGGGACGTGGTGACTCATTCTATACTAGCACATTCATCGTCATGCAGCTAGGTTTCAGTAAGACAAATTGAATTTTAATGATGGTCACCTTTCAAGTTTTACTAACAGGAGCGGAAACTCTTGCTCCTTTCTGTAGTTTGGAAAATGAAAATCCACAGCGTTGTCATAACCGTCATGATTCCAGAGCCACCATATATTCAACTGTAAACAGTCAGACGCATCCTCCCTCCCTTTTGTACATGGATTCCTTTCATTCTAGCTAACATTTCAGGGTAATGTACAACGTGAAGAGAAATGTTTCAGCTCCATCCAAGTCTCACACCCATCACCCATCAGGAACAGGTAAAACCAGAGGCACAGGTGAGTCCGTAGCAGCTGCAAGGGTTGAACGGAAACCCAACCTCTGGGAGGGTTGGCTGTAAAATGACATCACATCTGCTGGCACCTTTTGCCTAAATAAGGTTTGATGTTAAATTTAAACATCATATTCAGTGAGGTGACGCTGTAAGATGATTACGTTCACTCAGGTCGGGTAATTTGTTTAATTTAATCTTAATTTTAAACCTTTCTGATCCCAGACTGCTCGTCCTTTTCATTCTTATTTCACCCTCTTGAGCTTCTAAATAGTTTAGTTTGAATCTTGCTGGGTCTCGCGCGCCTTCATGACCTCATCCCTTCTCCACCACTGATGAGACAGTCCAATCCCAAGCAAGCAATGTGAGTGTAGGAAGGTGGAGCCTGGCACTGGGACAGGGTGTGGTCCTTAAACAGCAAGGCATGCAGCAATGCCCTGTGATTTAAACTCAGCAGAATGACTTGAGGTCCACAGTGATCCCAGCGAGCTCCTCATTCTAACTCATCCTTCTAGTTTTCTCTCTGTCCGTCGTCCGTTTTAGCTGTGGGAGGTTTCGCCCTGGCTGGATTTCAGTTCTTGTGTGAGGACACCTGGGAGCTTCCACCTATGGAGGTGCTCTGAACTTTAATTTCAGCTGATTGTTCTATCTGGTCTGGTGGGTCCTCAGTGAGAGCGAGCGTTGGGACTGGTGTTAAGCAGGTGAGTCACTTTAGTAGGCAAATGAAGAGCAGACATTTTAGCAGCAGTCTCGTGGTTGTTGCCATACCAGAAATAAATGAATCCCATTTGTTTGTGTTTCCTCATGGACAGACGCATCTGAATGAACGCGGCTGGACTGGCGTCTTTTAGCAGACGCTATTTTAGCTAAGTGTTAAATAAAAGGGCAGCCTGTAACACGTTTGTGCTGTAGTGTGACTCCCAGATTAGCTCATGTCTCGGCAGTTTGGATGCTTGGTTGTGTAGGTTTGCCATATGGGCCAAGTTCATTGCCTCACCTGTTTGACTTGCTCTGTTAGTCAGCAACAGAGTATTTCATTGTTTTTAGGCTGACAATGGATATCAATAAATGCTTCATTCATTCAGTGTTTAATCTGCAATATGGGTTCATTTTTAACGTCCAACATAAACTGAGCGGTTTGCTGGCTGACCGGCCTCACGCAGGTTTCACTAGAGAAACCTGCTCTTGGTGCGGGTTTCCCCTGTGCTTTTTAGAATTGATTTGGCAGTGCAGCTGTCTCCTGTTTGCTCAAGCACTGGGGAAGCAGGTAGTGTAGCTTTCTAGCACAGCTGCTTCTGATTCGTCGCCTGGTTTCTGACTCCATCTTTTCACATTTTTCAGGGATTTACCAGAAGAAGTTTATAATAAAAAGATTTTAAAAAAGCAAGCAGTCGCCATGCTACAAGAAGCTACATCAAATATTTTAAGGCTCCACACTTACCTCCAGTCAAGAACAGGTAAGTGTCTCTGTCGCAGATTTACCCGTCTGTTATGTGAATGATTAACTGGCGAATGATTGTCATGATAAAAGGTCTTTGCCAGGATGAAGTGTAAATTCTGTGTTTGTGTGGGTGACTGTTGATTTGATAGATCAACAATATGCGATTATGTCTGAATGTTTGGCAACTGGACTTCTTCAAGAAATAGAAGAAGTCCAGTTGCCATGACTCAACTTTCAGACAGCTTTACCTGGGTGACTGAGAATCTCCACAGTCAAATATGTGATTATGTATTTTCCAGATGCCCGAGTCAAAGATTACCTTCTGATGCAGAGTCCTATACAGATGAGCTCCATCCTGTTGGGCTATGTACTCTTCTCGGTGTATATCGGACCTCGCCTGATGGCAAACCGCAAACCTTTCCACCTAAACACAGCCATGATTATCTATAACTTGAGCATGGTTTTATTGAACGCCTACATAGTCTATGAGGTGAGAGACACGTGGAGGGTTGACGACCGGCTGCTGTACTTTTCAGAAACCTAATGCTTCTTATGTTTCACCTAGTTCATGATGTCTGGATGGGCGACCACCTATACGTGGCGATGTGACCTCGTAGACTCCTCCAGCAGTCCGCAGACTCTGAGGGTACGTTTTCACCATTTGTGTTGCTCAGAGAGAGCATCCATCCATTGGCCGTATTACTTAAAAATGAATCCAAACACTGCCATCTTTTCCTTCCCACAGATGATTCAAGCCTGCTGGCTGTTTTACTTTTCAAAATTTATTGAGCTCCTTGACACCGTAAGCGCGTTTTGTTTTATTTATTGATTAGTGAATATAGTCGTGTCTGTGATGTTTGCATCTTGAGCTTGGCTGATTTTGTATTTCAGGTTTTCTTTGTGCTGAGGAAGAAACAAAGTCAGATCACATTTCTACATGTTTTCCATCACTCCTTCATGCCTTGGACGTGGTGGTGGGGCATCACCCTGACTCCTGGTGAGTGTTACAGCACATACGTATGAGGAACCTAATCTAAAATCATGTTCTTGCTGAAAATATCTCATGTAGCTTGTGTTTTCTCTCCCGAAGCTGGGGGAATGGGATCCTTCCATGCCATGGTGAATGCAACGGTCCACGTTGTCATGTACTTCTACTACGGACTCTCTGCTGCAGGCCCTCGCTTCCAGAAATATCTGTGGTGGAAGAAGTACATGACTGCCATCCAGCTTGTACGTCTCTATCTATGTATACTGAAATGAATTGCCTCACTTCCAGGGTGGTCCTGGATTTAAGCGTTTTAATAATTTGCCCTTTACCTATTTTCTTGCAGCTGCAGTTTATTGTGGTCTCCATTCACATCAGCCAGTACTACTTCATGGAGAAATGCGACTACCAGTTTCCCCTGTGGATCCACCTGATCTGGATGTACGGCGTCTTCTTCTTCCTGCTTTTCTCTAACTTCTGGGTGCAGGCCTACATAAAGGGCAAACGGCTTCCGACCACCGACAACAAGCCAAAAATGAACGGCACGACCAGTGAACACATCGTTGTGGTGGCCAATGGCAAACCCCTAGAAAATGGACACGCGCACCACCACACCAATGGCAAAATCTTAATGGGCAAAGTGAAAGAAATCTAACTTAATGACTGTGGAATCGAGACGGAGGCACACAAGGCTCCTTAGCGCCACCTTTAGTATGTCCTTCATGTCTTGCAGCATACTGGAGTGGCACAGAAGCCAGTATTCTACTTGAAAATTATTGAAATATCGGCGTAGACTTTAAAACAAAGACGAAATAAATGTCATACTGTAATTTCCCAGGGACGCTTATGTGCCACATTTGTTTATAACTAGTGCACACTGTCTGGATATTGGTGCTCATTTTGTCATTGATAGTATTCACCTCAGACTTGACCTATGACCCCGTTGCTTAGAAGTATTTCATAGTCTTCACTGACGTCTGGCACGTGTAAATAACTGCTTGCTTTGTACCAAAACAAGGTTTTCATCGTAAATGTCATCTTTTAGTTTCTTTCCTGTTTTTATTTAACTGTTCCAACAATAAACTTAATGTCTGTGTTATTTGGAAAGTGGTTATGGTGTGTATTTTGTTAGAAACATCACACCTCAGATTTTCAAATAAATGTTATACTGTATATTACAGTATTTGCATACAGTGCATTTTGTGTACTTAGGTATTGGAGTGTTCTTCAAGCACCTTGTGGTGTATTATCTCTATTCAAAGCACATAAAGGTAATAAAGTACATCCCTTCTCAATCTTAAATTCTATTGATGGTGGTTTCTGAATGTTTTAGATTGAGTTGTGGAAGTTTGCTCCTTTTGGAAGCTCTGTAAACATCTGTACTTTCTTGCAAAATACAGATTGTTTTTCACATCGGGGGTAACCTTAACATGAGCAAACTTGTAAATCAGTGGTTGAGTGTTTCATCTGAGACATCATGAAACATTGGCCATAATCTGCACGTTTGTCTGTGCACCACTCAACCAAAGACCCAGGAAAAATAAATGGCAAATAAATGTTGTCCCTGAAGGTTAAAGCAAATGCAAAGTTAAAGTGTTTTTGTCATCTAAATAAATTCAGCTGTTTAGAATAAAAGTGAGAATCTGTTCAAGTAAAAGATTGAGATTAGAATAAAAGTTCTCCTGGACAAAATCTACCTCACCAACAAAATCTGGATCTGCAGTGTTAGTGAGGCTTTGGTTTAGTTTTTGTTTTTATTAAATGAGAAAACTGAAGATTGTTAAACATCTATCCTGCAGCATCAAAAACAATAGAAGATGCTCATACAATCGCTCTAAAGCAAGTTTTCTTCAGAAGGGGGCAGTAGAGAAACATTTCCTCACTTCATAAATGGTGATTGTCATGGCCCTATGTCTAGCAATGTGACAATAATGCAAAACATAGTAGACAAAGTGTTTATTTATAATCCAGGTCGACACATACAGTGGTTTTGGATTACAATCAACATTAAATGAAGGCGATAAATACATTTTAAAAGCACTACTGCTCAAAGGACAGTTATGTTTCTTTCTCACATTGGCAGACCTGTATAAACAATAAAACCCATTATATCTCCAGCAGGAGCAGTAAGATACAAGCTATGGCTAAAACACTGGGTAGAACTCTTTATTGTTGATTAAATAAAACATTACCATAAATTGAGCATAAATCATGAAGGTCAAAAATCAAGACAAAAGGAAATTATCTGATCGACTGATGAATGACGCTGCTTGTCGATTTGACCAGCCGCTCTTTGGCCTTCTTCTTCACAGGATCCACTTCAAAGCTCTTCCACAGACGAATCGTCTCATCTCCAGCAACAGACGCAACAGTAGAGCAGTCTGGGCTCAGTGTCAGACTGAGAACTCTGTCCTCATGGCCTAAAATACATGCATGGATGAGTGTACATGAAGAGTTTCTTTAAATAGGCAACAAAGATGGTTCCTCACCATTGAGCTCCGCAACTTTGGTGAGAGAGGGATATTTCCAGATAGCCACGTTGTTGTGAGCGAATCCATGAGCAGACACAAGTTCTTTGTAGTTTGGTGCAAACACCAGGGATGAGATCTAAACCAGAGTTATGAGATTTGAGTGTAGTTCATGTGACTGCAGGTCATAAAAACTGCCATCAAGTATGTCCTTACCTGTGACTGAGTGTCAAGTGAACTGATGCATGAGCCACTGTTTACATTCCAGATTCGGATATGACGGTCACTGGTACCACCCCCAGATGCAAGGATATTTGGTTGCCATGGACACCAAGCCAATGCCTATAAAATTACAATAAAGCAAATCTCAGACTCTATACATCTGTGGCAGATAATTGTTACTAGATTTACAGGTTGCTGGCAATTTTAAGCATTTTAGCAACACCCCGCAAACAACTCACTCAACTTCTGTTTCTCACCTTCACAGCTCCTTGGTGTTCACTCCAGCTGTGCACTGGTTGGCTGTTTCTGCCGCTGCCCTCTGACACAGAGGGCCAAACAAACACCAAGTTGTCATTGCCTCCACTGGCCAGGTATCGCCCATCAGGGGACCACTTCAGTCCACAGACCTCCTGTGAGTGACCAGCGAGTGTGCAGATGTGATGGTTTGCCAGCCTTACATCATGATGATGAATTTGTCCTGATCTGGAGCCACTGTGAGACAAAGGAAGATCAGCCGATTAGAGATCAGGAAGAGCAAACTACTACACAGTTTTAGATCAACTCTCATGCATCTGAGCAAGAGGAACAACTGTACCTGGAAAGAATGTGTTCATTCCAGCTCAGGCTGCCAACTCTAGCCATGTGACTGGCCATGCAGCGTAGACGTTTCTGGTTTTCTACATCCCACAACTAAGAAAATAAATGCATTTTTAAAGAAAGAAAATGAATCATGTTCCTTCCAATATAAGTTTTCCTGTACAGGTCACATGTCATGTTTATCACACTGACCTGAACTTTGCAGTCACTGGTGCCAATAGCTAGATAGCTTCCCTCTTTGGTCCAGGACAGTGAACAGATGTAGTCCTCATCAGACTCCGTCTTCATGAGAAGAGTGATATCTCCTTGAGTGGCATCCCACAGGTAAACACTGTTATGCAGTGCTACAGCAAGAAGATTCCTACTGCTCCAGTCAAGCAGATTCAAATCTAGGGGAGGAAGAAATAAACTTTCAGTAGAGTTAAACAACAGCATCAATTTTAGAAGACCCTTAAACAAAAAAAAAAAACAAAACAAAAAAAAAACCACATTTAAAACTCACAGAAATCGTTTCTAAGCTCAGGCGCATCCAAAATTCTGTCAGGAGTTGAAGATATGTATCTAGTCTTTTTGATGGAAGCAGGTGTTGTAACTTGACTGTACAGGACTTTCAAGTTGTTTTGATAACCTGAAAAACAGACGTTACAAGGTTTAACAAACTTAAATGTATATTGCAGCAGTCTTATGATCAGCGTGTGTATGCACTTACCTTCTGGTGCATTTAAAGGTTTCCCTCCAAGATGTAAAATCTTTGCATCTTCAATGTTGTATCCATTTAGAGAAACAGACCAGGCTTTTTGGTTTTCCTTTAAAATATAGCATAAATATAGCTTTTATTTATAGAGGATTTGATTTTAAAGCTAGAGTTTCACAATAGTCATGACATAAACAACTTACTGATGAGACTCCTGCATCGTTTGCATCCCCAGGCTCGTTTTCCTTTGTGAGCAGGAAACTTGCTACATCCATTTGTTTGCTGTTTCGGGTGGGGATGAAGCGGTCGCCCCCCATCTTTGAAGGGGTTTGTTTCTTATTTTTGCCTGCAATAAGAAAAATACTTAACCATTAGCATGTGAAACGCGCAAATGGTAACCGAGGTGTTAACTTTGACGCGACATGAGGACAGTAAGGGCACAGGTACCTGGCGTTTTGCTCGGTGTTTTGGATGAACTCAGCGACACATTGGTAGATTTCCCCGGCGACAAGCCGTTCAGGGCCGATGCGCTCGAAGAGCTGGCCTTCCTCTGCCACCTGGCCATGGGGCCGTTCGTGATGGGCATATCCAGCTTCAGGATGCTGTGGATGTCGTTCTCGAACCCAAACTGTGCCATCTGTAGGTTTTTTTCACACGCTCTGGAGACAACGATAAAAACACACGCGTACGTTGTGAGTTAGCAAGTCAGGTAGCTAGCCGATGCTAACGCTTTGAAGGAGCGGTTACTGCAATGAAACCGCCTCAGATGTCACATAAGCTGAAATCAGGACTTTGCTTGGTTGAATGTAGTTAATGTGACTAATGTTAATATAACCTCGAACTCATGTTAGCGTTGAAGTTGAACGAGAACGATTTACGGCCAACTAGACTGAACAGTGGACATATCCGTAGCGTAAGCGACTCTAGATATAATTAGTTATTCGACGCACTAAATCAATGTTTAAACGTTTCCGTCGCTGTGCAGAAGGCATAGAAGCAGCTCACCTTCCCAACGAACCGCGGAACACGCTGATCCACCGCTACCGTTCTCCTCCCAATGTAAGATTTGAATTTCGTAGCGATGACGCCACGCGGTTTAAATGCCATCAAGCGCTCCTGCGATTGGCTCGTTCGAGTAGTTGCGTGTTTCACTGCGGTCAAGTCAGCCGTCGTTAAACCAGCCGCGCTTTAAAAATCTCGTGCGCCCGTATTCCACGGTTTACAGCAGAGCATTAAACGCGATGGAAGCTACTTTCTGTTTTAGCAATAAGACTTCTGATCTGCTCTAATTATACATTACAGCAAAAATAAATATGAATACACACGACAAAGCTGTCACCCCACAAAGAACCATGTAGTTTTACTGCATGGTTTATGATTTATTAGTACTTAAATATACAGTCAAAGTTGTCAACTTTAATGTTGAATAAAATGATTTAGGTGCATAATGCCAGGCTCAGACTAATATCTCCTTGTTCTATAGGAACTGTACTCTCTCCTCCCCAAGAACCGTGTACAGTTATCGCCATGGAAACGCTATAGTAACGGCCAAGAACGACTGAATATGATTGAACGTGTGAGAACAATCCTGTTCCAGACAAGAGACTACGCCACCTACGGATGAAACACGATGTTGGCGTTTGATTCGTTTTGTCTATACGTAAATGTAAACTGTAGAATAACCTATAGAAGGTAAAACTTTGTTATAAAGACCGTAAAATAGAGTAACATAAAATCAGCAAGATATGAATGAGATTAAATAAGGATTATTAAAGAAAATCATCACACAAGAGAGGAGATTTGCTTTTATCAAAACTATACGATGATAGATGAAGTACAAATTCTCTTTTCCCATGGGCCAAGTTGTCTTATTAATATTTATGAGGCCTCGTACAAATACAGTAAATTAAATAGTTTGTTTGCATAACATATACGATATAGAGTATCTTTATTTAAACAATGTCACTTTTTCCAGAACAAACACACAACAGGTAATATATATATATATATATATATATATATATATATATATATATATATATATATATATATATATATATATATATATATATATATATATATATACACAAATACAATAATGTACAGAAGCACAAAGTCATAAGAACAGCAAAACCAAATCAAACTTTATTTACATATTGTGACTTTCTTCCTGTGCCTTGGTTCTCTTAACTCGAAGTGGATTTGTATGTGATGAAAAACATAACATTTTCATTCAGTCTCATTTGAGTAATTACTATGATATAAAAATATCTCCACTTCCAATAATACATGCAAGAAAAGCTTACGTTTCTGCAGTGAACATACACTCTACTTAGAGGCATAAAGTATATACGAACTATCTAAAAAAACAGCACCATTGTGACATGTGGTGCTCACATGTTAAGGTGCATTTAACAATGTGGCCAAACAAACAGTTACAGGTGAAAACACACACACACACACACACACACACACAAAATGCACAGTTTCATTGTAGGGCAATGTTGGTACTGAGGCACATATCAGTTTCTTCATGGAGTGGCTTTGTTTACCCAAGTGAAATAAATCAGAAAGTAGACATTCAAACGGAGAAGCAGAGTGAATGGCATCCTTTCATTTAGCTGGGTAGGTGAATTACAAAGTACTGTATCCACTACCTTTTATTTCAGTAGCCATTTCAGCCATGTCCTTAGGGTAATGTATAATGGAACCGACAACACCTGCAAGTAGATCAAGAGCACAAGTTAGACTAAGGTTTATTACTGAATAACCTAACTGACCGAACGACGAACACACTCTCACTGATTCATTTCTAATAACCATTAACTTTTGCATTTTTAATTTGTTTCTACTTATGTGTCGCCAGCTGACATGTTACAATAAGTTGTAACAATAATGAGGTCATACAGCGCAGTATCACTAAGTCAAGGACAAACAAACACATTCAAAATGAAAAGAAGATGTGTCCTGTGACTTTTATTTAATCTGCAACCTTCTAACCATCTTCTCCCAAGACTGTAAACTGAGAACCACACAGAGACTACAGAGAAAACATAAGCGTTGCTGTTGTCTTACCTCCAGGGTGCCTCAAACCTAAGCAGAGAGAGTGAGAAAGAGAAAGCACATGACTATGCTTTATATTCCCTGAGATTATGAGACTCCATACACACCAACAGTCATGTGACAAGACATGTTTTAATCAACTGCAAGCTATGCAGCATTTTATTCATGTAAGAAGTACAAAGTGTTCCTGTTGTTGTACAAGACTGTATTACTGTAAATGAATCATTTGATCCATCTTTAAGAGTAAAGACTGTTCAATAACAAGTAATAAGAAAAATGAAAACCTTATTTGCTCACCAGGTTTTTTGGAGAGGAGGAGGCTGATTATGACTAATCCAGCAAAGGCCAACAGTGCCAAGATCGGGATCAGATATTGTGGGAAAGGAAACCCTGAAACTAGAAAATATTCAAATGTGTAATCTGACAGCATGTCAGTAAAACAGGTCACTGTGAGGGATTGGTGGTTATAATGCAGAGGTGCCTCCATCCCCATG
The DNA here is from genome assembly GCA_030770545.1 of Macropodus opercularis. Lineage (NCBI taxonomy): Eukaryota > Metazoa > Chordata > Actinopteri > Anabantiformes > Osphronemidae > Macropodus > Macropodus opercularis. The sequence continues at coordinate 9,488,200 of CM061105.1, forward strand.
GACACCTTGATGTCTGCTCTAGAATAACGCTTCACGCATTGTCATATGACTTACAGTCGAATGCCATCAGCTGCCTCCAAAATCCACAGCCACCAGCAACATTCACGCAACAGGCACTTGCTTATTAATGAGACAAAACTACAGCTACAGCTATGAACTGAACAAAGCATTTCATGCACTTGTTATTTGCTACAAAGAAAATATACCTGACTGTTCCTCTGAAAGCCTCAGTTCTTTCATTAGCTTGCTGCATCCCTCCTCGAGCCGGATTCTCTCCATCCTTGTGTGTTGCACATCCTGATCCCACAGACGTTTGAGGGTCAGTGCTTGTGGAGCGTGGGCCGTCCACGTGTCGCTGTGGTCCAGTGTCAGATAGACCTTTCCATTATAGAAAACGCGGTCGGCCCAGTGCAGCTGAGATCCCTCCAGGATGCATTCACGAGACCGGAGCACAGTGTGGTTTTCTACGAAATACGACAAAAATAGCATCACACTGATCATGAGACCAGAGTCAATACATCCCTTTATATTACGTGATGATTTTCTTACTTAGCACTGAAGTCTGGTTGTCAGCGATAACAGCTGGAAGGAGGGAATCGGCCGAAATGGTTTGTATAACCCTGTTGACTTCCTGGCTTGTGCTAGTCAGAGTGACTCCATTGAGAAGAACCTGCTGAACCGCATGCTGGGCACCCACCACTCCCCACTGCTGCACCTGAACTATGATGGTATCTGACGGAAGACAGCCATGCAAGCAATAACACAAACACAACCATCAGCTGGCGCAGCAAGCTGTTAAATCCCCTCAAGAGATGCTCTCACGGACGGTAGGAAAACTGTAAAATTAGCAACTGTAATAATATCTAAATGTAAATAGGCAGTAAGTAACAAAAGTAAAACCAAAAGTAAAGTGCAATTCGCTTCACAGTGCTTTGACATAACACTATTAAAGGATTGTTATGGGGTCCTATTGTATGTGCAACGACTAAGAACAAATTAATTATTTTAATGCAGTGTGAGCAGGCTCGTTGCGGCTATCGGTGTCCGAGAGAAACGACCATGCACAGACTCAAGCCTTACCTACTGGAACAGGGAAGCCCCGGGAGAACTTGCCCAACATTAGCAGCAGAAAGCCAAGACCCTGCATTTCTGGCGTCAAAGCGCGTCCACCTTCAAATCCCGTCAGCTGCGCCCGATCGCGAAGGAAGGACCAAACTCTGCGCGGTTATAAATAGCCAGGATTGTTTTAAGCCATTTAAATGTAAGCAGCGCAATAACACTCCCTGGACAACAGCACAAAAAAGAAGCCTCGGCAAAGAAAACGTCACGACGACTGACTCCTGAACGACTCTCTTCCTGGACGGGCTCCGTTTAAGTTGCCTTTACTTTAAATGTGCGACCTCCTCGTTTTCTGATTGGCTGCCGTCAAACCTGCTCTGGTCTGGAAGCGAGACTAACCACAATGAAATCAGAGAGAATCTGAAAAGTATGGATGTTGATTCATTATTTTAATTATGGCAACCGACGTAATTATTCACCATGGGAACCGATGAAAAAACTGAAAACCTTTAGTCCGTTGTTACCATGAATATAAACAAATAAGTTTTCAGTGAAAATACAAAATACTTTTAGGTTTAATTCAAAGTCAACTAATATTTCATTCAAAAACATAACTTAGAAATAAAATGACAATGTCCCAGCTGGTAAAGGTAGCATTAATTTCACTTTAAGCTGTCATGTTGTTCATTCATAATAATAAATCACAAGACTTGATTATGTTTTAGCAGTCCGACTAACACTCACACCCCTCACACACATTAGAACAGCCTGGACCAGCTGCCTACCAAGCGTTCAAGTGATGCGTTTTGTCGCTGGTGGAACTTAAACAACGGTCTACTTCATCTAAGTTTGATGTACGCTGCTTAGACTTTTTTGACACAGTTTTTTGCTGCTCTACTCTGGAGAGAATCCCACGTGCTTTCATGATTTGAAGCATTTGTCCTTTCTATTGCAAACCATGTCAAATCCATTAGTTGATCGAAAAAAACACATTGACACAAAGATGGACACAGCAAGTTTATATACTGTAATGCATGTTATTGATTAAACTAAGCGAAGATTAGCTACTCCATAACCACCTACAACAGTGAAATGCCACTTACACATTAATGGACAAGTTACAACCATGCAACAACAGTAAAATGTTAAGGAGCAAAGTTTGAATGCAGGAATTCTTTCAGTGCAGTGTTGGCACTTTTACTGAAAGCGACTACAAATGTAATTTTTAAGGCCTTTATTTAAAACATGAAAACAATACGTACTTGATTTCTGAGACTGAGAAGAACAGAAAACAATCTAATACTTTGAGGAAACCTTTCTAGTTTTTCTTTGAACAACATTGATGTATATTTAAATGTAGTAGCTAATATGTGATTCTGTGATATGCCAATTGAAGCACAGCCTTCTGCTGTGAGTAGCTTTAAACTTGTTATCCTGGGTGACACTGTGTTGTTTTATAGCCTGACAATACAGGACGTTTTGTTCATTATCTATCCAGATAACAGATGCAGACTGAAAATTATCTTCTTGCTTTTTACCATATCTGATGCATCATATTAAAGTGTTATGTTATCAAGAACAAGTGACCTCGGAGCAGACAGTTGATATCTGATATCTAACATTCATGTACAGCGCATGTGCATCTGTCACCACTTAATGTTACAGTATGTAAAATGTATTTGGTTTCTACTCCAGATAGTTATACAGCACACTATACACTATAGGGGCCTTCAGAAAGGGAGGGGTTGTAGAAACCAGGCTGTTCTATGCATCATTTAAAACTATTTGAAAATATAAGATAAAATCAGGTAAACATACATGAATTATTTCAGCTAAAACAAGTCCAGCGTTTAGAAAGCAGGGCTCCAGGTGGCTCAGAAACATATATCTGATCCTGCTGTAAGTTCTAGGCTTGCAAACAAAGCATCTGAACCTTCTGTTTTCAACACAATGCATTATATTATTACAATGCTACAATCAGAACTCTGGAATCAGAGGCCGCAATACACTGCTGTCCTACACCAAGGATGGGTGATCTCATTAAACACTGGGAAGAACTTTACAGGCTTGAGTAAACGCAGGAGTTGTCAAAGATTTGTCAGATAAAGCCAGTTGTCTTTATTGTTCCATTGTGACGCCGCAGCGCCCCCTGGTGACTGTCCGCAGCCTCTGCTTCCTCCGGATTGGCTGAGAGGTTGTCAGCAGTGTTTACAACAAACATGGCTTCCCTGTCTGTTGGAGAGCCTCAAGAAATGGAAGGTGAGTGTCTGTGTGAGGATGCAACCGCGCTTTGGCCCTGTTAGCGGCGTACACCGGCGTTTATCCCGATAAAAGCGACTGATTGTAAATGAGGACATCTTACTATTTGTTCGCCTTTTTAATAGCCAGACCTTCAGCCTTGAGATGCTAGCTAGCTAGCAAGCTAATAACTAGACTCGTTAACGCTAGCAGCCGCTGTATTCGGTGAACTCACAGTGCTGCTGATTATTAACGTCAACGTTAGCAATGTCTCTAGTTTTGTCTCTTGTGATAATTCATTCATTGTTTACTGTCCAATTTTCGGTGTCGGCTCGTAAACCTGTCTACTCTGGTTCAATCGGTCCGCCTACCATAGCTAGCTAGCTAAATACCTAGCGCGATTAGCAGGGTTTAGCCCGTTAAATCAGGCAAGCTGACATTTCCTCTCTGCTCTTTATGGCTTGAAACACAGCTTGGATCTTATTTGTGATTTATATCCTATCACGATGTTCGCATGCAGTGTGGTTAAAACCATGCTTTGTTAGTCAGGCAGAAGCTGCGTGCTCCACATGACAGCTGAGTGGCGGGGCACGGCCTGCTCTCTGCATCACATTACACGTGCATCAGCTACAATGCGTCCCTGCATTACAGAGAAAAAAAAACAAGCCTCAAGGTGTTCGATGGAATTGAGCTTCTCTTTTTCTGCTGACTGTAGTGGACAGAAGGTGCGAGTCCGAGGAGTCTGGTGATGATGAGACCAGGAGGAGGAGCATCAATGGCGATGTGGACCCAAATCAGCCCACTACCACAAGTGAATAACCACATAAATAACCCCAATTTAAGCTGTTAGCTGCAATTATAGTATTTACGACATACAATTACTAGCCCCGTGCTGCTTTGTTGAGTCAGTGCTATTTATTTATCTGGTTTATTTTGGCTTTCATTAAAGGCAAAGAAGAGTCTCCTGTCGACATGGACACTATAACCTTGGACCCAGAGGAAGAGGTTACAAGATGTTTTAAAACACTGTTATTTAGGTGTAGCTACTATCAGAATAATGCTGTATTGTTGTTGTATTGTTAGACTAGTTTATGAAAAGGGGTTTACCATACATACAATGGGAGTGGACATTCTTTGTTTTAGTGCAGTGTTAAATGTTTTGTACTCATTACAGTGCTATAACGGTCTTGCTACACTGTGTGTTTTCTTTCTAGGATGTTGATCTCGTTCATTGTCGCATTGGAAAAATTGAAGGACTGGAGGTGCTACAAAAGGCTAAAGTAAGTAACCTCTACATCCCTACTCCAGTGTTGCTCTCTGTATTGTTATTTCAGTGTCATACATTTTATTCTTTGTATATTACCTATCTACAAAGGTTTCATTAACTGTGGTATAGATGTGATTCTTTCTTTTCATCTGTCTTCAAACAGACGCTCTCCTTACGACAGAATCTCATCAAAAAGATAGAAAACCTGGACAGTTTGTGCTCACTCCGGGAATTAGATCTATATGACAATCAAATTCGCAAACTTGAGAACCTGCACAACCTCACAGAATTAGAGTAAGTATGGGCTTGGTATTCATTGTCTCCAATTATTAAAGAAGGTTCGTTTGAAAAGGGAAAAGTTGTGTCATCTATGTTAAAAAATTTCTTATACACAACAGCATCAAGCTGGCAAAGAAATTTCACTAAAAATAAAAAAATACATAATATAAAAATAAACGATATAATTGGCATATTTGTTTGCCTTATCAACAGACAGCTCGACGTGTCGTTCAACATTTTGAGAAAGGTGGAGGGCTTGGAGCAGATGACTCAAATGAAGAAACTTTTTCTCCTTCACAACAAAATTAGCAGCATTGCCAACCTTGAACACCTCACTGGCTTGGAGATGCTGGAGCTGGGTTCCAATCGCATCAGGGTGAGACATGAAGGCGCTTTTAGTCAGTGAGAAGTTTGGTTGTGCCTTTTAATACATTACACAGTGTATTAGTAACTTCTTGTTGCATTGCTATAGTTTACACCTGATTATTATAGGGCTTTAAGTGAAATAATTACGAAAACGTTTTTTTATTTTTGTCTTCTTTTGCCTTGTGTTTCCAGGTCATTGAGAATTTGGATTCTCTGACATCATTGCAAAGTTTGTTTCTTGGCACCAATAAAATAACTAAGCTTCAGAATTTCGATGCTTTACACAACCTGACTGTTCTAAGCATTCAGGTACTTTAACACAATCATCTTTAGTACTTGTGTGACTGCGGTATAAAATTGTGTGGTTGTGTAATGAGGCACTGGTTGGTTAGTTGTTGTTTTTTTTTTTTGTACATTTCCAGAGTAACAGGATTACTAAAATTGAGGGTCTACAGAACCTTGTCAACCTGAGAGAGCTCTATCTCAGTCACAATGGTGTTGAAGTCATCGAGGGCTTGGAAAACAACGTGAGTTACAGATATTCAACAGCCCATTTTTGAAAGGACTGAATGCCAAACTGTTTATCATGCATTCTACAAACTGCAAATGTGTAACTGTAAAATTTGCTTTTGCTCAACCACACAGAAAAAGCTGACCACCCTGGACATTGCAGCAAATCGAGTAAAGAAAATTGAAAATATCAGCCATTTGACAGAGCTGCAGGAGTTCTGGGTATGGATCAATTGTAGTCATTGTTTTTTTTGTTTTGTTTTTTCTATGCATTGTTGTTACAAAGGAACTAGCCTTAATAATGGACCTTTTTCATTGCAGATATTTTGACTTTCCACTAATTAATACTACTAAAATGGCTTTACATTAATATATCATACAACTTAGAATAATGCAAGTTAGCAAATTTCTACTTAGAGGCAACCAGTGATGAGCAACCATCATTCTTTTTTTTTTTTTTTTAGGTATTTCTGTGTTTGTCCTACAACATGTAAAACACAGTTGATTAGTATTATTTTTGTTTCTGTACAGGAATCTAAATAAAACGGAAAGTTTGAATTTTCATTTTTGGTTATCAATACAATCCTATAGCTGTATGGTTAGTATAAGCCCCCAGGGGGACAAATCCTAACGCTGATTAATAACAAGTGGTGATGTTTGGGTAACAGATATATTTTAGAAATAGTAGTTTACTAAAACAGATAAATTAGTAATTGTGTTTTTTGTCTCATTTGATAAATGTCATATTGCCATATTGTCTTTCTCTGAACAGATGAATGATAACCAGATAGATAACTGGTCAGACCTGGATGAGCTGAAGAATGCCAAGTCTCTGGAGACAGTCTATCTTGAGAGAAATCCATTACAGAAAGATCCGCAGTACCGGCGAAAGATCATGCTGGCGCTGCCCAGCGTACGCCAGATCGACGCTACCTTCATCCGTTTCTAAACTGTAGTATACAGCTTCATGATTTTGGCCCTGGCCTCCCTCCCTGCTTGCCCCGTCTACGAAACACACTTCATTTTAACATGCACTGGCCTCACTAAGTCAAAAAAGCCACTTCAAACACAAATATACATTCCAGCATTGAACTCACTCAACATACATGTATGCATGTATGCACCCATTTACACATCCATCTATGCTGTTGTGTGGATTGAAATTTATTTATTAAGCTGGATTTGAACTGTGGAATAATAGTATCAAAAACTACTCGTCACCAACCTCTGTTATTTTTTTGCATGTTAGACACTGTGGATGCGTCTTCTTTCTTTAGATTAGCAAAATAAGAAATCAGTCCTGGTGATCACACTGCTTTAATTACATTTTTTTGTTGTGCAGAATGAGGCTGTTTGCACAAAGAACATTACTGATTAAAAGAACAATATCACCTCAATGTTTAAAGGAAAATCCACACCAAATTCCAATTTCCATATAGAAAAACTTTCCTGATCATTGTTCCATCTTTTCAGTGTCCTAAGCTAGGAGCTAATTTTTGCAGTCATAGAAAGATCTACACTTTAGCAACATGGTACTTGCGCACTCTAGTATTTTTAAAGAAGACATATCCTTTACAGCATAAACAGACAAATCTTTTTATTCAACTGCTAACCTTACTGATGAAGGGCAGGTTGTTGTTTCCAGCAGCCTTGTCTCTTTCTTGCCTGAGTATGTTACAGATTGTAGGCTAATTTTCTCATTAACAAGAGTGACCTCTGCAGTAAAATAAAGCTAAAGAGAATGTAAAATAATTTAATGTGTCCATAAATATCTTCCTTTCTGTAATCTAACTTATACCTTAGTTTTTTTTTATCATAAATATTCCTAGGTTTCATTTGGTTTGAGACAACAAATAAGTGCGTTGTTTCTGAAGTGAGTTTACCTAGTAATGGCAGGACTGCTCAAACGTAAGAAGATAAATAATGCAGGATAATTAACTTCATGCTGTTGGCACAGAGTTTTTAAAACTTGGATAACACTACATAACAGCCTGTATTTTCATTCTGCCTTCTGGCTCAAATAGAAATTCAGACATGTCTTTATTGGCTGCGTTTGCTACGGGAGTACTTAGCCCAATCACAAAGACGGCCACCTTGAACTAATATAAAGGTGAATTACTTTTTTTGTAAATAATGCTTCAGTGCAGTTGGTTTACTCCCTGTCAAATTTAATACGTCGGAATTCTCACTCAGGGCATAAGGTCACATACACAGTATAGATGCATCAAATGTATGTAACGGCTGTAGATAAGTGCTGTCTGTACAATCTAAGACGATAGCAGATTCATGATTTTCATGGAACCTGCTTCGACACCTTGTCAAAGAGAGTGACAATACTGATTCATCCTTTGTAAGTTAGAAACACATGGCAGTTTCATCTTTTCAAAAGAAACAAGTTGATTATAGATTGCAGGTCTTTTAATTCCAGTTAGTAATGTGACCTTTACTATGAATTACAGAAAATGTATGAGCCCACATTAGCAAACCATGTAGGACATTAAAGATTATTGATCACTGTTAATATGAATGTGCTTTTATTTCACTTTTGATTTAAGTTACGCTGTTTTGTATACTCCAGTATGTTTGGAAATGTCATTTTCTGTATTTGTAAATATAGTTTGGACATCACATGTGTAACGTCAGTGCCATCATCACCTCCCTTTTGTAAAGTGATTTTTTTTTTCTTCCTTTTGCTAAGCGGCACAGTTTTGTGTGAGATACCGTAAATTAAGATAATTTGACTGTTAATGAGCAGTTATTGAATATGTTAGAACTGAATCTTAAGGTTTGGTTGATGCTGTTTTCAAACTGAATGTATTATGCAAATAACAATAAAGTTACAAAGTGAAACTATTAAATAGGAAGTCTATAATTTTGGTTTATAAGATATCATATTTGACTGATGCATTGCACTGTGGAAAGAAAATAATCATGTTTTTCTAATCAAACTATGTTTTTTTCCTTTATAATCTGCATCTATAGGAAATGAAAACAGTAGAAAGTGTAGTTGTTGAACCATCAATAAAATCTCACTTTGAATTTTAAATTAAATCTAACTCAGTAAAACTAATGTCTGATTAGTTGTTTTTTTTGTCATATCTTATAATAAAATAATTAAAAAAAACATTTATTTTATTTTAAATTAGACAAAAATATTTACTTTTACAGGAAACGTTTGATGCAAAATCTTTTTTAATTTTAACAGAATTACAAATGCATTGCTTTGTTTTCTAAATGGAATAACATTAAAATATTCTTTGTATTTTCTAACATCATTAAATAACAACAAAACACATATCCAATGTATCAATTGTGATTAGGGGACCGTGTACAATGATTTAATTAACGTCTCATTTCCCAAAACTTTGAATTTTCTGTTGTTTGTTTTACCTGTCAGGTATTAAAGGGCTAAAGATGCAGGCCTCCACATCATGGCGATGATCCAAAGCATACCTCTAAAATGATAAGAAACACAAAGAGCTTCTGAAAACCGGTCTCCAATTGACTACATCTGAACATGACTCATAACTCAATATATTATGTATAAACATTTTCAGGAATTCAAAAAAGCTATAGACCCAATTGCATATTTATTACACTACATTAACCAAAATGCAACTCGTGACTGACGCATGGGGCTCGCGCCGCGCTAGGCAGGGGAAAAAGGACGACTCGACGCATGCGCCACATTTATGTTGTTGTTTGTGGCGGTAAGATGGCGGCGCTCGGAGACGCCTCAGCTCCGGGGGTGAACGGGTTAATACAACAATTCACAGCAATAACAGGTAAAAATAACATTTTATTTAGCATCTGGGCTAATGGATAGGTCTGAGTTGTCTCGTAGGAAACCCCCCCTTCCCAGCAAAACACCAAAGTAGTGCGCAGATGAAAATACGGACGGTGAGTCTTGCTGTGGCCCCTGCGCTGTCAGTGCTTTGCAGAGGGAAAAGCACTAGCAGTTCTCTGCTAAACTCGAGTGAGGGGTTTAGGAAAACGAGAATAAATGGTCGGCATTTAACAGAGCCTGCCACATCTACTCCAAACTGCCAGGTGTTCCTCGGGGTGCTCGTTGCGGGCACCATGCCGCCAGCTCGGAGCTGGTCTTCTGCTCCTTCTGCGCTGGTTGTTGTTTGATATGTGGAATGGACGTCGCTGTGTAACATTTCCCTTCTTCATCACCGGCCAGGCTCGGTGCTGTCTTACTGTCTGCTTCACTCTGCCTGTGCTGTCACACACTCGCATGGGCTCACTTTGTGCCCGCGCCCACTCGCTCTCTCGCCCTCCGTGGTTTATGTGCTTTATTATCGCGGATACTGTTTCACTTTGGAAGTAGTTTGATGAAGAAAAGCGGGGACGAGTTCGGGGCTGCTACAGTTAGAAAGTGAAACGGACATGCGCAGTAGACTCGGAGCGGTCGCGGTAGCTGCACGCTATTGTGCTCTTAAAAAGCCTAAAACTAAATGCTCTGATCCGTTGTTTGACACGTTTGTGAAGGACAACGTGTCGCTGTTTTATGTATTATGCGGATCTGTTATCTGAAAACATTAAAGATTATTGCTCTGCTCCACACATGTCGGGTAACCCACAATTTGCTCGAGTGCATATGAATTTCCAAAGCATATTGCTCCATTATTCATTTTTAAACAAAATATACAATAGTATAGTTTTTAATTGTTTGCGGTACATTGATTTCTTTACAGGTTTCTTTCCGACGTTTGAAGCCTAGTGGTCGATGAAGTACTTACAAGTACATTTACTTTGGTGTAGCAGTAACAGTGTATAAATACTCAATCAGAAATAAAAACACTTTACAGGTACAAGGTATAGTAGGAACGCTAGAAGTATTTATTAAGTAACCTTTATTTAATAACTTAATTTATTAAACTTAACTTCTTGTTTTATACTAATGCGTGATACATTATCGATTATAAATTGTACAGTAATGTGACATCAATCAATTTATGTTAATTTGCCGGCATACCCTGTACATGTAGAGACAAACTGTTCATAATCAATCTCTATTTTGTACACTAATAAAGCTACGGATAAAGAACAGATGGATTTCAGTATGCATCATGTTGTAACCATAAATGTTTCTCTTTTACCTGGTCTATGTTCAACGCTTTCAGGAGCAACAGAGAGTGTAGGAAAACATATGTTGGAAGCATGCAACAACAACCTGGAGATGGCAGTAACCATGTTCCTGGATGGAGGTGGGATAGCAGAGGAGCCCAGCACCAGCACCAGCACCAGTTCAGCAGCTTCAAGCAGCAGAGCTCCCCCTTCAGAGTAAGAAGGTTTTTTTTTCTTTATAAACTTGTGTCAGACAAACCTTAAACAAAGAGTTCAGACGGGTTCGTCACAATTTAATAGGGCTAGAACAATGTTTGGAACTACAATAAAAACATCTACAGTCAATCTATCTCTGGAGCAGGTCTGCTCTCTTGGAGGCAGCCATATTGTGATTCGTGTTTTTGTCATTAGCCCAGATGCTAACTAACCACTGGCTAGAGTGAGAGATTCATGTTGTTATGCTGAAGTAGCAGCTTGAATCTGGCACCAATTGAAAGATGAAGAAGTAGTAGTAGTAGTATTATGGTACACGGCACATGCGCGTTACTCTAGACTGGTCAAATTCTGCAGCCTCACTGCCACAAATTTTACACACTAAATACTATGTCTGCATCTTTAATTACTTAAACTACTACTCACAACTTAGCTTTCTTAGATTAATATGGTATTTGCTGCTGTATGTCTCAGTGAAGTACGGGCACCCATTCCACAGAAGCAGGACATATTGGTGGAACCTGAACCATTGTTTGGAGGTATTGTACTGTTTATTTTAATTTATACTTGATTTAAACAGATCTCAGACTTCCTTTCTGCTTTGATTGCCTGTACTGATGTCCTCATTTACTGAATCTAGCTTTTAATGTGTCTACTCTTTGGTTAAACAGTACCAAAGCGAAGAAGACCTGCTCGTTCAATATTTGATGGTTTCCGGGACTTCCAAACAGAAACAAGTAGGTATAGAGTCTGGCTGGTAAATTTGGTACTTTTTAAATTAGTTTTTCTCAACCATTCTATTACTACCTGTAATTACTGAAAGTTTTCTGTCTCTAGTCCGTCAGGAACAGGAGCTGCGTAACGGAGGAACAGTGGATAAGAAACTGAGCACCTTGGCAGACCTTTTCCGTCCTCCCATTGAGCTCATGCACAAAGGCAGCTTTGAGACGGTGAGGAGTCACTCACCGGACACGCTACACCACATGTCTTTATTCAGTTTGTGTGAACTTTTAGTGAAATTTCAGATAGCGACTGTGTAGATCAGCGCAAAGACTCCAGGTGTTCTAGACGTGGTAGATGGGATTTGTTTTTAAAAGGCAGTGTTTGTTGGCTGAATGTGTACTTGCATAAAACAAATCTCCCCACTCACTATGACATGTCTTGACATAACTCAACATTAAATCTAACTTGTTTATTTGGTAAATAGTAGTTCATCAGGCTGCACTTTTCAAACTGATTTTGTTTGTCACATGACAAAGATGGTATATTTCCGCCTTCTGTATTTTGTCTTTTGTGTTTCCAGGCAAAGGACTGTGGACAGCTGGAGAACAAGTGGCTGATGATCAATATTCAAAATGTTCAGGACTTTGCCTGTCAGTGTCTGAACAGGGATGTTTGGAGTAACGATGCAGTGAAGAACATCATCAGAGAACACTTTATATTCTGGCAGGTGTGTTTAACTAAAATTAAAGTTTATTCTTCATGTACATCAAATATATACAATTGTGTATTGTGGTGTTTTATTTGTAAAGAGAACCCCATCTCATTATAGTCACTACTACTGAGCAAAAGGTCTGTTTTACATACATGTGATTACTAGAGACAATGGGCTAAGAAGTCACTACTTACACTGTACCTTCTTCTCCATGTGCTAATAACCAAGCTGTGCAATTGTTTTTCATTACAGGTATATCATGATAGTGAAGAGGGGCAGAGATACATTCAGTTCTATAAGCTGAACAAGTTTCCTTACATTTCCATCCTCGATCCCCGCACAGGTGGGTGTTCATGGTAATGCAGTTTTATATTTAAAACTAACCAAAACATAACCTCGGTGCTGACACTGAGACAGTATATTCCTCTAGAGCACAAGAATTGGTAACACGTCAATTTCCATTTTTTGTTGCTGTTAATTTATAGAACATGAAGAACTGCACAAATACTTTTGATATTCATCTATCCATTTCATAACATCTTCTTTACAGGTCAAAAAATGGTAGAGTGGAACCAGCTGGATGTGACATCGTTCCTGGAACAGGCGACTGGCTTCCTGGCTGAGCACGGGCAGCTTGATGGGCCATCCTGCCACGCACCCCCTGCCAAGCGAGCTCGCTCTGTGGGTCTCTCATTTCATGTATCACCTCTAATTTGTTCTTTTTATGCCCTCTCTGTACTTCTGTCACAAATGATAACTATGTATTATTTGCAGAGTCATCATATGGCTTTTGTCATTGTAATTGTATATACATTGTTGTATATTTGGTGGCCTTCAAATGTGTGTTACATGTAAGAGGTGCAGTTTTTGGAATTTAATGTCTTTAGTACACTGTTGCTAATCATCGGTTCCCTTTTTGCTATGTAATCGAACACTGTGGTTCTATTCTAGGAGAGTCTAATTGATGCCAGTGAAGACAGTCAGCTAGAAGCAGCAATCCGCGCCTCCCTGCAGGAGACCCACTACGAGTCCACAAATGTCCCTGAAGCCCCAGATTCCCCCCGATCTGAAGACGAATCAGATGCTGAGCCTTTCTCTGATAGTGAGGGTCCCGTCTCTGTTGATGGCTCAGACAGCGAAACGCCAGTACCCCATGACGAGAAAAGTTCCACCAGCAAGCACAACCCAGTCCCTTCTGTCATTGCAGCCCAGCAGCGTCTACATCCCGATAGTTCCACATCTTCCCACAGAAAGTCTCCGTACAAAGAAAACAACCACAGTCACAAGAAAGAGGAAAGCAAAAAGAACCACTTGGAACCCTCAGCTGTTGTTCCTCGTCAACCTCAGCCTGATGTTGATACCGGAGGGAACAGCTGTTCTTCAGCAAAGTCAGAAAGTCAGTCAGTCAGTGCTGGTCCATCAAACAGCAGCACCACAGCCTCTGATGTGGAGTGTCCTGATGACAACGGTACATAAGCGTTTCCCCTGATTATGGCTTTGAGTTTGACCGTAAAATTGTAAATATTTAAAACTTTTTTTTTTCCATAGGTCCCAAAGCTAGATTGATGCTTCGTTACCCAGATGGGCAGAGAGAGCAAATATCCTTGTCATCAAAAGCAAAACTTATGGTAAGAATGCATGAAATGCGATGACCTGTCGTCCTAGTGAGTTTACCTGGAGGTTATGGCAACTGGAGACCATTTGAGTCTTTCTACAAATGTTATACTTATATCCTGAATAAATGTAATCATTTAATTGTGAATGTTATTACATACGTACCTAGATGTATTGCTACTTAAGGCATCTAATATCTTGTCTCTCAATCTCTCTTTCCTGAAGGCCCTGGTAAGACACGTCCAGTCCAAAGGTTACCCTAACGAACAGTTCGAACTTGTCACCAACTTTCCCAGAAGAAAGCTCACTCATTTGGACTATGACATCACACTGCAGGAGGCAGGACTTTGTCCACAGGAGACTGTATTTGTGCAGGAGAGGAACTAGCCTTTTTTCAGACATACTCAACCTTTTGCTTGTCTGTATCTCTGGTAGACCTCGCCCTTTCACCGATTATCTGGGATGATTTTGCTGGCTCCGATCCCATAACCTTCTGTTCTCCTGGAATTAGGTTATTTTGTGCAGTCAGTCATTAGTGGATGGACTACTATCGCCACCACTCAGCTAGTCAGTGAATACTGACGTGTCTTCTGACAGCCTAATCATTTTACAATTGGCCAGTAAGATGTTACAGATTCCAGCAGTCTTTTAATGTTTTAATGTGATATATTCTGTTCTGATGCAGGCTCTGGTTTGTTACTGAGACACATTCGCATAGAATATATTAGATACAGCCCATACAAATAAAAACCCAAATTATGGATCACTAAATTATGCCGATGTACTGGAGACTTGTACAAACAGACTTTTACCTCCCAGAAAGGATGATAAATGTCAGAGTTTATTTTCTAGTACTCTTATTTTCTGTACCTGGGGACAGGTAAAGGGAGGCTCAGTTATGTCTATTTTTGACCCAGATTTGGTCTCTTACCCTGTGACCAAACTTGTAATTATTTAAAATACAGGCTGTGAAAGAAAGGTTCTACAAACTGAAAGTCAAAAATTGTCGGCCATCTGTGACACTTGTGTGTAGATCTGTAAAAATTTGATCTGCACATTTTTACTCCAGTTTGTATTAGAGACTAGAAGATTGTTTTTGGATTTCAACTTTTGATACAGAAGGGAATGAATGAAGCGTGGTACATCTCAGCAGTCAGACCTACACTGTACAGAGATGGCTTAGAGAGACTGATATTTAGCTGTAGGAATTGTTTCTTTTCTTTTTTATATGCTGCCAAGAAAATATGCTGATGTTGAAATATAACCACCAAATCCAAGAGGGGTTCTGATTGGTCTTTTGTTAAGATTATTTTATAAACCAGTTATTTAAAGACAATTAGCAGCCATTAATAAATATTGTGGGAGCATTTCACCATAATGCAAAGTTTTAATGCAAAACTGAATTTACATTAAATACACTTGGAGATAATATTTCTAACTTTTGTTATGATTTAGTTAAGCAATTTGTTAAATTTGTCCCTGCTGAGATAATTTTTCTGGCACATTTTAAGATTAAAATGTGAATCAGTTATTTAAGAGGCTGATTTAGATTCCATTTAAACATCTTTTGGGATATTGTCATAGCTCTGTTTCTTGCTTGGTTTGCATTTAAGATGATGCATGAGATCCTGTGTTGCATCTCCAAGTATGACACAGCTGTATTAGATTTTCTATGCATCATCGCGTGATCAAGTAAGAAGCTAGTATCTGTAATTTCAGAAAGAATGTACAATTCCCAGGAAAAAAAAGATAATTTAGAATAATACCACATGCAATTTACTGTTCATACACTGCCACTTAGGTAAACAAATCTGTCATGGAACAAGGGTAATCTGTGGAAAGAGGTGTTTGACTGATCAGACAAAGTTATCCTTTACACGCATCCAGGAGGGAGGCTTTTGCTGCTAAAAATGCACATTAAACTTCTCCAAAGAAATCGGATCAGTTTTTACTCTGTTGTGGACCCAACCAGGTCAACAACAACTTCATAGTGATGACTGGGAAACGTGGATGAGTAGTAGTAGCTGATGTGGGGTTGCATTAGTGCCAAAGACGTATGGGACTGATGGTACACTTCCTTCGAACCTCCCAGTTGTAAGACACTTGGCAGGCAGAGGAATCCAGATGGTTATTCAAAACTAGACACCTGTAAAGAGCAGCAGAACATTTCTCACTGGTGTCAAATCTTCAAATACAGACAAACTATACTTTAAAAATAAAGCAACGGCATCCCACCAGAGAAGAAAGCGCAGGTTGTTTTGCTACAGCTTTTATTAAATATCTACAAATTAGTTATAGTTTAGTCAAATGTTTGTCTTTATCAGATTAAATTAGCTTTTATTTAGCTATTGCCTAAAAACAAGTTTTATTAAAGTGACAGATTTGGAAAGTCTTAAAAAGTAACATCAAACTTTGATGTGCCTTGTTCTCTGTAGCCGAATATTAAGCAGCTTCACCAGTTTGTGCATTTGGACAGATGGTGGTGGTAATGTGCCTTAAAATGCAAAAATCAGCTGCCACTGATCGGTGAGAATAATAGAGGTTTAACAATATTCAATAGCTTAAAATATTTAACGAGGCAGGACACTGTCAGTAATCAATGCATTCAGCAGTTGTGTGTGCAACATGTTTCATGAGTCTAGTTGTTCAGTCTTTTAGTTGCTGTTGGTTCTGCAGATGAGCTGCTTCCCCTCCAGCATTTAGTCATTTTAGGCAAAACTGATCATTTGAGCATTTAAAGGATTAGTTTAGGTGCTAACATTTTTTTTTATCTGCGTGAAATGATAACCGTGTCACGGGGGGCAGCGGTCAGGGTTCCATGAAGGGGACGTGCAGGTGTGCAAACAGATGGGGACACTGACTCTGTTTCCCTCCCCTCGCTATGCAGCTCCTGCAGAACTCGAGGTGCATCCCTTCGCCTCCTTCTGTTGTACCAAAGCATTTGAACGAGGCCAATCAAGCTTCCTAAATATGGACCAAATGAAACATTTGTACTTCCATCTTCTCTCCATGCATTCGTCAGTTCTGAAAGGTGAACGGGGGGACAGGGCAGCAGACATCTGGACCCTTTCCTTGTCTGTTGCATAAGAAGGATGTTGACCCTGGGCATCGCAGATTGAAATCAATGGAAGTTAATGAGTGATTGGTGAGATCAGGGAGGCTGAGGTTAAGGGGTCACGCCACAGATTGTCTGCAAAACATAGCTTTCGAATAAAAGTTAAATAAAGCCAAACCAACCAATCATACTTGAGATTCACAGTTTATTTAGTTGGCTGCTGGTGAAGAATAAGGGTCAAGGTTAAAAGTCTAACAAAAGACTGTTAAGCTGCATTATAGAATTCAACCCTTTTTGGACTTTGGCCAGTGCTGCAGCTCAAACCACAGCATATCTCGTCCTCAGCGGCATCGATTTCGATTTCTCCATCCTGCTCACTGCCAGCTGATAGAAAGGAAGATGTGCTACTGTGCACGCAAGCTTGAATCCAGGCTTTAATGTGATGTAAAATAAAGTAACCAAGTACATTTACTGAATTAATGTACTTGATTACAAATCTGAGGACGTCTCTGCATGTTTTACACAATGATCCCTATTAGATGTGCCGACAGTCAAAAGACAGAATCATACTTATGACTAAGCCTCTCACACAGTCCAGCACATTAGTGTCATAACAGAACGTTGTTAGAAAAGCATAGAGAGACGTTTGTGCATACTCAGCGTCTGTCTGTGATGACTCAGCATAAAAACCATGGGCACCTGTTCAAATAACAGTTGCATATTCTTCGAGTTCCCCTCACGTCCGTACGAACTGTACTGATTAAGGATCTTGCTCCTCTGACATATAAATGTTGTTTTGAGTGTAGGGGCAGAAAGATCCAGATGTGGGCTCAACGACAAAAGAGAGCAAAGCATGATGGTCCCGGTGGCTAAAGCCTGTACAAAAGGTTTAAGCACTTACCAAGTTGCATCACAAAACCACTCGTGAAACTATGGTGAAAGCTGTTTGGTGATGATTCAGTATCTGGCAGATGAGGGTTGTTAGTTCATTTCAACAAATCAACATGAACCTTAGTTTGTGTGTTGAGTAATATGGACTCAGTGATCAGTTTCGTCGTTGTTTCAGAGTGAAATACTCTGAATACTCTGTTTAATATTTCTGCTTTAGTTGTCTGCTGCTGATTGTCTCATAACCTGATCCTCCACATACTCACCGACATTTCTGCAGGGTTGCGCAATAAAATGTTTGCCCATGTACTAATCCATATTTACTGTCATTAAGCAGAGGATCAAACCCCTTTTACCTCACTACACGTGTAAGACAGACATAGTTACTGACAACCTGACAGGTTACTTTTTATTTTGCAGGTAGCCAACAGTGTGTTTAAAGATTTTACTGCTCTGTGAAGGTTTGAATAATAATTCCCAAAATATTATCAGCTACCACAATGAATTTAATTCTGGCTTTTTTTGGTTATCAAAACAGAATGAAACACAAAATCACTAACACAATAAAAATACAAGTCGAGAATTTTGTTTCATCTGGTCATTTTAAATTTGGCGTAATACTGCTTCCAGGCCTTATATTTTCAGACGAGCATCTGTGAATTTCCATTCTGTGGAAATTTCAGATACATAATCTTTGTCTTTCGTTTTACAAACGAGCAGATTACGAAACCTGAACTGTGGCATTTCTTCCAGCCCCCTCAGAGGTTTGGTATAAAAGCCTGAGCTGCCTCTCTGAGCCTCTGCTCTGCTGATCTGGAGACAGTCTCCGTCCAACATGAAGTCTCTCCTGCTTGTGGCTCTGCTTGGCTGCCTCGGTAAAGACACCACCTTTACAGAGGCGTCCTGTAATCGTAGATTTACCAAACGCTCACTTTACCTGCGTTTTTATTTATTTATCTGCTTCCACAGCCACCGTTTTCACTGCTCCTGCTGAAAAGGTCAGATGGTGCCTCACCTCAGACCAAGAATATCGGAAGTGTGAGTCCCTTGCAGTCAAAGCTCCTGCCCTCTCCTGCGTGAAAAGACAAACTCCCAAGGAGTGCATCGCTGCAATCAAGGTGAGAAAAGACACAACTTACCAGCAGACACGTCATGACTATTATTATTATTATTATTATTATTATTATTATTATTATTATTATTATTATTATTATTATTATTATTAGGCTGGTGAAGCTGATGCCATCACTTTGGATGGAGGTGATATCTACACTGCAGGACTGAACAACTATGCATCCCACAACAACGACCTGCATCCCATCATCGCTGAGGACTATGGCACCAGTGTGTTTTCTGTCGTTTAACTGATGATCTCCAACATTTTGTATGAGCGACACATTGAAACCTTTTTCTTCAACAATCCAGCCTCAGACACCTGCTATTTTGCTGTTGCTGTGGTGAAGAAGGGCTCAGGATTCAACATCAAGGATCTCAAAGGGAAGAAAAGCTGCCACACAGGTTTGGGGAAGTCTGCAGGCTGGAACATGCCCATGGGAACTCTGGTGTCCATGGATATACTTCCATGGACAGGAATTGAAGACAAACCTTTGGAAGAGGGTGAGATTATGTTTCACACAATCCTCAAAACACACATTGATATATGTTTATGATAGTGACACCGAAATATCTCTTATTTTCTGTTTCTGTTTTATTTTCTTCAGACACATAGGAGTGAAGGGAATAACTAAATAAGTTGGGAAAGATACTTGCTTATTTACCAGCAGTTAGAAGAGAAGATCAGCTCAGTTATAGAGGCTGCAACACTAGCTCCACATTTATAAGAACTGTACTGATGTCAGGCCCAATCAGTGAGCTTTAGACGTGTGTATATATATATATATATATTGGTGTACATATTAGATAATGTAGTCCTGTCTTTGTTTTGCAGCGGTGAGCGAGTTCTTCCAGGCCAGCTGTGTTCCAGGAGCAACAGTGAGCAAACTGTGCCAGCTGTGCAAGGGAGACTGCTCCAAGTCCCAGAGAGAGCCGTACTATGATTACAGTGGAGCCTTCCAGTCAGTATTTGATCCTCCCGAGTTCTAGCTTGGTGTCTACTTCTGAATATGATGCACTGATGCACCTGTTGGTCTGTTTAACAGGTGTCTGGTAGACGGTGTTGGAGATGTGGCTTTTGTGAAACATCTCACTGTACCTGGTCAGCGTCAAAGCTTCAAATGTGTCCTGAATTATTGACTCAATTACCAAGACTTAGTAAAACTATATGCTCATAATATTATATAAAGCAAATAACTAAAGTGTAACAATTAAAAAATACAAGTAATAAAAATTCAGTAATTGTCCTAAAACTCTTTCAGACTCTGAAAAGGACAAGTATGAGCTGCTGTGCAAGGACAACACCAGAGCGCCGATCGATAGCTATGAACGCTGCCACTGGGCCAGAGTACCAGGTCATGCTGTTGTGTCCCGCAAGGACCCACAACTGGCTGAACTCATCTGGACAACACTCAGCTCATTATCGGTAGATAATTAAATGTTCTGTATGGGAAACAGCAGATAAAATGTGAGGAGGAGAAGTTTGTCATTTCTTATTGAACTGGCTTATGTTGTGTCTCGTCAGGCCTCTGACCTCTTCACGTCTGGAAATGATAAAGACTTGATTTTCAAGGACTCTACAAAGAAACTTGTGCAGGTGCCTCCAAACACAGACTCCTTCCTGTACCTGGGTGCTGAATATGTGAGCGTCATCCGTTCACTTCAGAAAGGTACTGGAAGCATAAGCAGGAAAACACAGACAAACACTTGATACCGTGCCGTAGCTCATGGCTTTGTTTTTACTCACCCTCCAGAGCCGACCACGTCCACACCCACTGGTATTAGATGGTGTGCTGTGGGCCGCGCTGAGACAGCCAAGTGTGACACATGGAGCATCAACAATGTCAACGATGACGGCTCAGCCGCCGTTGAATGCGAGGAGGCCAACACAGTTGATGAATGTGTGAAAAAGATTATGGTAAAAAAGCTTTGGCCTATTACATGTGGGAACTGAAACATTTCATTCATGGTTGGGGAGCAGTGAACTACATGTAATTAAACTCGTACTTTACATTTTGTTGACCTGCAGCGTAAAGAGGCTGATGCAGTAGCCGTGGATGGGGGACAGGTGTACACAGCTGGGAAATGTGGTCTGGTTCCTGTTATGGTGGAGCAGTATGATGAAGGTGTGACAGTTAGGAAGGACAGACAGCAACGAATAAAATTGTGTGTTTTTCTTGAGTAATATTTGCACGTCTCTCTCTCTCTCTCTCTCTCTCTCTCCTTCCACAGGCAGATGCACGTCCAACACAGGTAATGAACCTTCCTTTAATTGTGTTTGAATCACGGGTTCAGCCCAGTAACCTTTTTTAGGGAGTTTCAATGTTTGCCATTCTCCTTCATTTGCTAAAACTCTAATAGCAAAACTCTACAGGGATGTAACCCCTGTGTTAAGGTATTCTGGTAAATTACAAACACTACTATAACCTGTCTTGTTTTCTGATCCTTCTCTGTGTATGTCTCCTCTCGTGTAGCATCATCCTCCTACTTAGCCGTCGCTGTGGTAAAGAAGGGTTCAGGTGTGACCTGGGACAGCCTGCAGGGCAAGAGGTCATGCCACACAGGCTTCGGCAGGACCGCAGGCTGGAACATCCCCATGGGTCTCATCCACAACATGACTAATGACTGTGACTTCAGTGAGTGACCATGTGTTACTTAAGAAAAACACTCGACTTTGTGTGGAAGCATTTATTCAACACCTGCAAAGCTGAATGATGTTCACATTGTTAATATTTATGCATGTTTACGGCAAATTAAACAGAATAATCTTCTGTTGACTTACATAATTCAGGAAAACTATGATCTTTGTCTAACCTGTTACTGTAGCATCAACCAAATGTCTGTCACTGACTGTTTCTCTGTCTCTCCTCAGCCAAGTTCTTCAGTAGTGGCTGTGCTCCTGGAGCAGACCCCAGCTCTCCGTTCTGTAGACAGTGTATTGGCAGCGGGGAAACTGTGGGAGATGACGACAAGTGTGCAGCCAATGCTAAAGAACAGTACTATGGATACGCTGGAGCCTTTAGGTAGGAAGCTACTCTCAGAATACATTCTATGTGACTAATCATTAACGTAACATTTGGATTTACTGGGAAGTTCACACGTTCAGTTCAGTGCATCACCCTCATGTCTGCAGTTTATTAGATGGATGCACCTTCTTTGAGGTGGAAACATCATCTACATGTAACTAAGTCATGTCTGAATATCTTTCCAGATGTCTTGTTGATGGTGCCGGTGATGTTGCTTTTATCAAACACACAATTGTCACTGAAAACAGTGATGGTAAGAGACCGACATCTGCTTTCACTCCATTTCTACTGACACATCTCCCTTGTTGCATTTAAACTAGTCTTTGATCCTCTTCCTGTCACAGGTAAAGGTCCAGAATGGGCTCAGAATGTGAAGTCTGCTGACTATGAGCTGATCTGCCCTGGGAAGGCCAGTCCAGTACCCATCTCTGAGTTTGCGTCATGCAACCTGGCCGAAGTCCCTGCACACGCTGTAATGACTCGTCCAGAGAGCCGCAGCAAAGTGGTCCAAATTCTGAAAGACCAGCAGGTATGAGATGTTTTTATCAGCATTTAAATTTCATTCATTTCAAAGTTACATAGGCAAAAATTAGAAATGTCATGTTTGTGCATTAATGGTATTGTTGAACGTTGAAAGTCAAATATTTTCATCACCTGCTCAACTCTTATTGTAAAAATGTATTTAAACTTTACTGTTTGCACCAGTGATTGTCATTTACTCTTCATTCACAGGCTAAGTTTGGACCCAAAGGCAGTGTGTCCACATTCAAACTGTTCCAGTCAGAGGGAGGAAAGAACCTCCTCTTCAAGGACTCCACTCAATGTCTCCAAGAGATTCCAGCTGGGAAAAAATATGATCAGTTTTTGGGACAACCGTACATGCTTGCCATGAATTCACTCAGACAGTGCAGCAAAATCACTCCAGGTTCGTCCTACGGTGGCTAAAGAGACCAGAACATAATTGTTTGGCCTAGACACAAATTACACACGGCAATTAAAAACAATTATAAAACAGTTACATTAACGTATGTTTTTCTTTTTTATACAGATCTGGAGAAATCTTGCTCGTTCCATTCCTGTCAAAAAAACTAATGGCGTCCGTGGAGCGTGTGACGCCTCAGCCGGCTCGCAGTGATTCAAGCACCTTACTGACACTTCCCACACTCAACCCAAACATCGCATTGTGTATTTTTTTGCTGATGGTGTTTTGAACCTGTTTTAAGAAGAGCAAACAAACGCACAGCTTTACCAAACCATTGCAAACCAGATATTATGTGAGCCATCATGTCCCTACGTAGCCACTGTAACGCTGCTGAAACTAAATAAAGCCTTTAAAGTGCTTTTTTTGTGCTGATCGTTCTTCCTAATGACTGTGTAGGTTTTTGAGTATTTATCTTAAATATCACGAATAATAATAACCATCATTTTCTTTTTGTCTCTTATATGACTATTGTTTTTGTACAGAGCCCAACAATAACTCACCTGTGATAAACGCTATAAGCCACACTGACATGTATGATGATTCATGTTATAAAAGCTAAACCAACCGCAAAAGATTTCACAACAATATTAAAAGTTTTACAAATAATTTGCTCATGGGGAAGTTTAGTCTGTTTGCACACGAATGCACTGCAGCCTGTGTCCGTCTGTGTCTTTAGTGTTAATACTAGCGTTGAGTAACAATTATCAGCGTTAATAAATCAAATAACAAACACTGGTGTTCAAGTGTCTGAAGGTCTGCCTCAGTAAAAACAGTGAGAAAATGGGAGAGGATACCTCAGATTGTACCAGAATGTAACTGACATGCTTGACCTTGGCAGGCTCTGCCCTCTGCTGGGCGAAAAGGGAAAAGACCACGGACGGCATCACTGCAGCTGAGATCAGAAAGGTCTGAGTTACCAGATGTTTAAGGACATGAATGCAAACAGTATTATACTCTTACTGCCATAGACCTAAGCTTTAGCTTCGACAGCTCATCCAACGTGAAGAGGCAGCATGTAGCAGGTGTCAGCAGTCATCCACGTAGTCAGTGGTTACTGGAAGGCAACAGGTGAACATGTGCAATAGCATGAGAGTAGAAATGTACAGTTCAGTGGATTAAAAGTCACTGATTGACCAGAGACATTATTTGTTGCCAAAGTGCAACTGCAACATTAGTCAAAGGTTCTGCTCTGTACAGCAAATAATGTTTGGATGATTTCAGGACAAACCCTGGTTAAATAGTATCAGTGTCTGTGAAAAGTCAACATTGTTTTCTCTCACGTGGACATAAACTGAACTGAATGAACTGGCATTTCTTCCAGCCCCCTCAGAGGTTTGGTATAAAAGCCTGAGCTTCCTCTCTGAGCCTCTGCTCTGCTGATCTGGAGACAGTCTCCGTCCAACATGAAGTCTCTCCTGCTTGTGGCTCTGCTTGGCTGCCTCGGTAAAGACACCACCTTTACAGAGGCGTCCTGTCATCGTAGATTTACCAAGCGCTCACTTTACCTGCGTTTTTATTTATTTATCTGCTTCCACAGCCACCGTTTTCACTGCTCCTGCTGAAAAGGTCAGATGGTGCCTCATCTCAGACCAAGAATATCGGAAATGTGAATCCCTTGCAGCCAGAGCACCTGCCCTCTCCTGCGTGAGAAGACAAAATCCCATGGACTGCATCACTGCAATCAAGGTGAGAAAAGACACAATTTACCAGCAGACACGTCATGACTATTATTATTATTATTATTGTTATTGTTATTATTATTAGGCTGGTGAAGCTGATGCCATCACTTTGGATGGAGGTGATATCTACACTGCAGGACTGAACAACTATGACCTGCATCCCATCATCGCTGAGGACTATGGCACCAGTGTGTTTTCTGTCGTTTAACTGATGATCTCCAACATTTTGTATGAGCGACACATTGAAACCTTTTTCTTCAACAATCCAGCCTCAGACACCTGCTATTTTGCTGTTGCTGTGGTGAAGAAGGGCTCAGGATTCAACATCAGGGATCTCAAAGGGAAGAAAAGCTGCCACACAGGTTTGGGGAAGTCTGCAGGCTGGAACATTCCCATGGGAACTCTGGTGTCCATGGGTATACTTCCATGGACAGGAATTGAAGACAAACCTTTGGAGGAGGGTGAGATTATGTTTCACACAATCCTCAAAACACACATTTTCATACAATTTATAACAGTTATGGGTAGATTAGCTGGCAAAAATGTCCTCTATTCACAAAAAATCTTGTTACTCTGGCAAGAATAGGTTTATGTGCATTAAACCAGAATCTACAAAAGCATTTATTTTGTTCTGCTCTAAACTAAAACCATCCTGCTCTGTCTTTCTTATGTTTTCAATCTATTTAAGCTTATTTCAGCCCAGTGAAACCATGCTTTAATGACCTTCAGAGATGTGATTAATATTTCGTCCTTAGACACAATCAGTATTTTTTCATGACGAAACCTTTAAAGTTGTCTTGTGAATACGTCTTTTCTGTATGTGGTCATATGTCTTTGTTTTGCAGCGGTGAGCGAGTTCTTCCAGGCCAGCTGTGTTCCAGGAGCAACAGTGAGCAAACTGTGCCAGCTGTGCAAGCACGACTGCTCCAAGTCCCAGAGAGAGCCGTACTATGGATTCAGTGGAGCCTTCCAGTCAGTATTTGATCCTCCTGAGTTCTAGCTTGGTGTCTACTTCTGAATATGATCAGACCTCACTAACAAACAAACCACAGAAGCTGATGCATCTGTTGGTCTGTTTAACAGGTGTCTGGTAGACGGTGCTGGAGACGTGGCTTTTGTGAACCATCTCACTGTACCTGGTCAGCGTCAAAGCTTCAAATATGTCCTGAATTATTGACTCATACTACTAAAAATCAAGTAAACTGATATGGAAAACCTGATAATAGTTTATTTGTCCCAATAAATGTAATTCAGCATTTTCTTGGTTTTCCAGGCTCAGTATGTAATAATTTGTAGATCAGTCTTAGTATTTTGTCAGAAGCTATCAGGTGTCATTTGCTTCACTTTCTAGTGCAGTACACTAAAAACAGAAATACACACAATAGAAAAAACTTTTATTTTTCGACTTAAGTAAAATAATTAAGTAACTTATTCATTTGTTTTTGTTGGTAACATACATAATACATATTGTCAAAGTCAAGTTGCCTGAGAAATTTTCAAAGATGAAAATGGCTTTAGAGTAAAAACTGTATGTGAGTACAGGATGTAAATAAAATCTACTTGTCTCATCAGCTGAAGAGGTTTGTTAACTTTCAGATTCTGAAAAGGACAAGTTTGAGCTGCTGTGCAAGGACAACACCAGAGCACCGATCGGCAGCTATGAACGCTGCCACTGGGCCAGAGTACCAGGTCATGCTGTTGTGTCCCGCAGGGACCCACAACTGGCTGAACTCATCTGGACAACACTCAGCTCATTATCGGTAGATAATTAAATGTTCTGTATGGGAAACAGCAGATAAAATGTGTAAGAGGAGAGGTTTGTCATTTCCTATTGAACTGGCTTATGTTGTGTCTCGTCAGGCCTCTGACCTCTTCACGTCTGGAAATGATAAAGACTTGATTTTCAGTGACTCTACAAAGAAACTTGTGCAGGTGCCTTCAAGCACAGACTCCTTCCTGTACCTGGGTGCTGAATACATGAGCATCATCCGTTCACTTCAGAAAGGTACTGGAAGCATAAGCAGGAAAACACAGACAAACACTTGATACCGTGCCGTAGCTCATGGCTTTGTTTGTACTCACCCTCCAGAGCCGACCACGTCCACACCCACTGGTGTTAGATGGTGCGCTGTGGGCCACGCTGAGACAGCCAAGTGTGACACATGGAGCATAAACAGTGTCAACGATGACGGCTCAGCCTCCGTTGAATGCGAGGGGGCCAACACAGTTGATGAATGTGTGAAAAAGATTATGGTAAAAAAGCTTTGGGTCAATATTTGGGAATTGTAAATAGTTCTTGACTAAGTTTCACAGCTGATCTGCTGTCTCACTCATCCTACAGCGTAAAGAGGCTGATGCAGTAGCCATTGATGGGGGACAGGTGTACACAGCTGGGAAATGTGGTCTGGTCCCTGTTATGGTGGAGCACTATGATGCAGGTGTGACAGTTAGGAAGGACAGACAGCAACAAATAAACTCATGCGTTCTGTTTTAACTCAGTAACACAGTACATGTATCTCTCTCTCTTTCTCTCCACAGGGCATTGCATGTCTACTTTAGGTGATAAAACCTCTGTGTTTCTGCTTAGCCTTCTAACATTTTGACGTTGATTGTTAACATTAAATTAATTGTATGAGTTGTATGGTTTGTGTGAGAGTGAGTGATTGTCTGTGTGATGGACTGGTGATTAACAGCTGGGATAGGCTCCTACAGGGCTGAGGCCCATTCAAGGATAACGCGGTGCAGAACATGAACAAGTGAGAGTGAGTGGGGTGTACAGCACAGCCTACAGACAGATTTCAGGTTCAGATGCATGTCTGCATGCTCAGATCAACAACTTTACATTGACTCAATCTGTAACACAACTGGGATTAATCATCAGTCATCTGGCTACTGATTATAAGCAGCTACACAGTGATTTCTGTTTTCTAATATCTCTGCATCTATAATTCTACTTTTATAGGTTTGTGCTTCTGTATAGTTCATGCTGTCGCTGTGGTAAAGAAGGGTTCAGGTGTGACCTGGGACAACCTGCAGGGCAAGAGGTCATGCCACTCAGGCTTCGGCACAAGTGCAGGCTGGAACATCCCCATGGGTCTCATCCACAACATGACTAATGACTGTGACTTCAGTGAGTGACCCTGTGTTACACACAGTGTCACCATCATACAAATTATTTAACAAAAAATTTAAATGGATGGTGTTTTTTTGTTTAATGAAAAAAATAAGATAATAAATAATTCAGCATAATGAGAAAAGAACTATTTGCAAAGTTAGATTTAAAATATGCTTTTTAAACTTAAGCTTCAATCTTTATCTAACGTGTAACTGTAGCATCAGCTAAAACAAACAAACAAATAACCCCCATCACGTGTCACAGACTGTTTCTCTGTCTCTCCTCAGCCAAGTTCTTCAGTAGTGGCTGTGCCCCTGGAGCAGACCCCAGCTCTCCGTTCTGTAGACAGTGTGCTGGCAGCGGGGCAGCCTGGGGAGATGACGACAAGTGTGCAGCCAATGCTAATGAACAATATTATGGATACGCTGGAGCCTTTAGGTAGGAAGCTACTCTCACAGGTTTGCTCTCTTTCTAGAAATTATAAGAGACGATTGACAGCAGTCTAATGCCTGGTAGTGATGTACAGTGTGATGCTTGCTCTGACAGAATCTCAAAATCTTATTAAATAAAAAATAATGGTTCAGTGCATTTTTCTAACTTGTTGCAACAAACAAACGATATTTCAACCATTCCTGTATTTATTAGATGAAGTCACGTTTGAATATCTTTCCAGATGTCTTGTTGATGGTGCCGGTGATGTCGCTTTTATCAGACACACAACTGTCACTGAAAACAGTGATGGTAAGAGACCGACACTTACTTTCCCTCCATTTCTACTGACATATGTGGGAGAAAATTGACAAATGGCACCAACGTCTGTGTCTGCTAGTAACAGAGGCTTTGATGTTTCACAGGAAAGAGGAAACCAGGAGTTTTCATTAGTGTTATTAGTGTTGATCGATGGCATTTTGATATTCATGTGGTCGTTGTTGATTCGTCAGTCTCCACCTGGGGGTTCGTCTGCTGGCCAAATGGAATAAACATTGTAGATAAGCGGGGCCACCAGAATGTATCACCGTGTGAATGGGGGATAAACTCTGCCTGTGTATATAAGGAACATTTAGTCTGACAGTCAAGTAGAAGATACTGAGATGCTTGTCCAGTGATCTTCTCCGTGCCGGCATGTATTAAACATTGAGATGGTTCATCACACTGAAGTTTTTCGTTTAGTTTTCTTGTTATGTTTTCAGCAATCCCTACAGAGGAAAGATTTTTCTCCCTTGTTGCATTTAAACTAGTCTTTGATCCTCTTCCTGTCACAGGTAAAGGTCCAGGTTGGGCTCAGAATGTGAAGTCTGCTGACTATGAGCTGATCTGCCCTGGGAAGGCCAGACCAGTACCCATCTCTGAGTTTGCTTCATGCAACCTGGCTCGAATTCCTGGACATGCTGTAATGACTCGTCCAGAGAGCCGCAGCAAAGTGGTCCAAATTCTGAATGAACAGCAGGTATGAGATGTTTGTTCTGATTAACCTAATTTCATTCATTTCAAAGTTACATAGGCAAGAATTAGAAATTGAATTTTGGAAATGTTATGTTTGTGCATTAATTACGTTGAAAGTCAAATATTTTCATTGTACTTCACCTGCTCAACTCTTATTGTAAAAATGTATTTAAACTTCACAGTTTGCACCAATGATCATCATTTAGTATTTATTTACAGGCTAAGTTTGGACCCAGAGGCAGTGTGTCCACATTCATACTGTTCCAGTCAGAGGGAGGAAAGAACCTCCTCTTCCAGGACTCCACTCAATGTCTCCATGAGATTCCAGCTAGAAAAAAATATGATCAGTTTTTGGGACAACCGTACATGCTTGCCATGAATTCACTCAGACAGTGCAGCAAAATGACGCCAGGTTTGTGCTACAATGGCTCAATAAACAGGACAGTTACTCAACAGACAAACAGTTAAATATATACTAGGCCTAAATAAGTTGCTGATTTGGATTCAAGCTTTTTTTCTGTTTCAACAGATTTGGAGAAATCCTGCACTTTCCATTCCTGCTAGTGGCGACCAAGGGCTGTGTTGTGTCTAAGATGATCCATCGTGTAGTTTAGCCTTTGGAATAATATACATACATAATTACAACATAATTATAAAATTATACAAAATTTGAAAATAAATAAAATTTAGTAAAAATGTTGTCTCTAACTAATTAGTTGAATGTTTTTTGTTTGTTAGAACAGGCAGCAAATGAAGAACTTCCACATTCTACACTGAATACATTTTATGCAACAACTGTCCGAAACATTCTTAACTTTCTCTGCAATACAATACTTAAACGTCAAGACTTCAGGACATTTAATTTAAAGAAAAAATACATAATTTCTCCCAAAAGCAAATTGTTGACACACTCCATAATCTGGTATTCTATATTTTACTATTATTATGACGTTTTTCTCCGTTAATTACAGATATGTTTATTCTTGACAACTGTTGCAAACGTATCAAAATAATAACTTATAAAATAATCACAACTAAGCAGCAGTACACATGGTTAACAGGAAAACATTTAGCCTAGAGTTAGTAGAATATCGACTTTGGGTTTCCAGACAAGCAGACAGAATTAACTATAATAACTTTGACCTTTGTTGTGTTTTTGTAGTACAATTTATGATTCATGCCAATACAGTTGGTGAAATGTGCAATTAAAATAAACGTGTATACTTTTTAGGGAGTGTTAACAAACTCTTTGCCTAAAATGTTCATAAATGGGCCAAAACAAGGGAACAGCCACGTGTTAGCTGTGTAAACCTCACAGTTGTAATATCCGACCTTAGGCGTCAATTCTCCGCAAGGCCCGGATCGATCGAAGCTCCTGTATCACGTGACCAAGGTAAGCGCATCACATTTGAGTTTTTGCGGAAGTTGCCCATGCGACCGGAGGCGCACCGGCTCCATAGACGAGAAACATCGCACTATGGCCTCGCTCTGAGCCGCGCATACGGCCCTAGTGTACATACCTGACCGGCAATCCGTCACCATCCACGCCTTGATCATGGACCTCCGGTCCAGAGGCTTTTTTCGGGCTCATCGGAGTTATCAATAGTACCCTCGGAGTACTATATTATTTGATTTCGAACACTGTCACTTTTACACGCCCGGGGATTTAAACTGAAGTGACAGCAGCTCATCTGCCGGTTAGCTACCTAGCTCGCTAAGTCATTAGCCAAGAAGGGCATCGGAGTAAGGACAAGATAACTACAGAACCACTACTTTTATTAACCAGAGGGTCAACAGAAGTCGATTCGCCGAGTCCTCGTCTTACAGCATATTCACTACTTATACCTGGTAAGCGTGAAATCAACGGAGCTAGCTTAGGCTAGTCGCTGTTAGCTTGGCGAACAGGCCTGATAATATCCACTGCAACGATGTATAAGTTCTGAAAACAATACAATGTGAGTATCTATCAATAGTATGGCGCTTAGCTTGTGTAGAGACGTTGAACTAAAGGTTATCAAACGTTCGCCGAATGATAGCAAGGGCAGCGCTTTCTCGTGGCTCCTTTTCATCAGGTCTCACGCTCGAAATTAACATTGATGTAAGCTGAATCTAAGCACGTTGCTTTAGGCTTGGATATTTGTTGGCAACACTGGGACTAAAATGTCGGCTTAATTTGTGTTTTTAGCTCAGCGGAGGCTCGGATGGGTGGTTTTATTTACTCGTGGGTCTGGCCGGGCCTGCAACCACCCGACAGGGCTGGGCTAAACTGCTAACACCACCCAGAAGTAACTTCAATCTTATCGGCGTCGGGTGTTGCAACCTTATTGCCTTGATGTGTTCGTTGCGGTGGTGTTTTTTTTTGGGAAAGCCATCGTTTATATGAGTGGCGAAATTCCTCAGACTAAGGTGTGTATGTTAAGGTTAAATGTGGATTCAGCCACGTAACGTAACTACCGCAAGGCAGGGACACGTAGCGTTAGCCGGCTGCTAACGGTTTAATCTGCCATGAGTGGCTAGCGGGCCAGAAAACGACATTGCTTGTCTTCTCGTACAGTCGATTCAGCATCATCTATTTCTAAAGTACTTGACATACTTGGTGGCTGTCCATGGAAACGGCGATGATCACTGCTGGGCCAGTCTCATAGCAGCTGCATGTATTGATGCTCTTAGAACATAGCAAAAGCTAGCAGCTAACAGTGACTCCTGTGTCAGCAGGTGGACGGTGTGTGACACGTCTTCTTGTTGTATTTAACACTTCAGTCTAATTTCATCGTGGCTTACCAATGTCTGCACATGTACAAGAGCCGTTTACCTTCAGGAATACAACGCATTCGGTTTCGAAACGTTTGTATCTTTGTGTTGATTACACGGCCTATTTGAACATTTAGCTAGCACAACCAGGGGGCATTGAAGCCACTGTTCACACAGTAAATGAACTTTGACCTGAGGTATCCATTTTCTTAACTAGTCCCAAAGCCAGAGTGATGTTGCAGTCATGTATGAATTTGAAACGGCTCTCCCAACCATTCAAAATAACTGTGATCACTGTTTAAGTCCTGTTTTCCTTTGCTGTTCTGCCAATAGCCATCTGTTTAGTAGAGTTGAGTTTATAGTGGCTGCTGTACAAATACCACAAATATCAGAATTCCACTTATGTGTAGTGATTTTAAGGCCACTACAACCCGTTTCAATTTAAATAATGGACATTTTAGGTGGAAGTGAGGACATAGTTCAACAGGGAATTAATACTTAGTTTTTTATAAGACTGTGTTTTTGAGCAGCATACAAGTGTCCAAGATTGAGGGGAGGAGGTGGTGTTATCAATAGGCCAAACCGCAGACCACACCCTCCCTGTTCAGTGAGATGTTGACACACTAATGGTTCTTATATTCATAGTCGGTTGTGTGATGTCTGACACACATTTGTTTATAGATTTAATATACACTTGTCCGTGTAAATATTTTAAAATAATTGTTGTTTATGATTCAATATATATTAAGTTGATTTTGATTAACTTGTTGTTC
The DNA here is from genome assembly GCA_030770545.1 of Macropodus opercularis. Classification (NCBI taxonomy): domain Eukaryota; kingdom Metazoa; phylum Chordata; class Actinopteri; order Anabantiformes; family Osphronemidae; genus Macropodus; species Macropodus opercularis. Next base: position 9,521,079 of record CM061105.1, read on the forward strand.
TCCCCCCCTTTTTAAAGGTTGGCAGCACAACGCCACCCTGATGCAGAACCATAAAAGAACGTGAAATGAACAAACCACCACAGCCTATAACGGGACCTACTTCTGTCCCTAACCCCGCCCCTTCCCCTGGACTGACACAGGTGAGAGCCACTAACCTCAGAAATTAGATTTTTATAGATTATTGTTTAACAACTTGTGTTTATGTATTTTCTCTCTTGAGGCTGCCTACGGTCCTGGACAGCCCCCTTTAGTTTATGCCACCACTGGACAAATGACATCTGCACCACAACCAAGACAGGTGAAGTTCTTCACCTTTTTATTAAAGTTTTTGCATTTAATGTATATGTTATGTGCTAGCTTGTTTGAGAACTCTTCCTCTGCGCATTCACATCTGTTTCTTACTTGCTTCTGCTAAGGCTGACTAATTATGTCTTTGAGCCTGTTATGGCCTATTTGCCACCTTTGTTCTTGAAGGTCTATCTTGATTTCTTTCCTCTTCTACTGTCCTCCCAGTTTGCTGCAGGGCCCCGTACTTTACACCAACAGGTACTAACACCCCTTGCTATTCCTTACACCCCTGCTGTTTTCTTAGTGTAGTGCATGCCTTCAGCGCATATTGGTAGAAGTTGCATACACAACTATGTATTTTTGACATATATATATATATATATATATATATATATATATATATATATATATATATATATATATATATATATATCACTCTATTCATATGTGATAGGTATGCCACTGCCTTTCTGTCTCTTCCTTCTCACATCTTGTAATCTTGACCTTCCACACTGTCCATCCCATTTTCACCTTAATCTCACTCCTTCTCTTGCTTTCTGCTCGTGTTGTGCGGCTGAAGGGTGGATACAGAGCATTACAGGTAAACATTTTCTTTGTCCTGCCTTTAACTTGGACTAGCCTTAGTGTGGCGCAGAGAGGTAACATCAAGTACTGTTTAGCGTCATGAACAACTTGCTGTACTCATTGGCCCTTGCAGTGTACGTTGCTCCCTGCTGAGGTGTGTGTGTAACTGGCCACACAGTCAAAAAGGCAAACACGTGGGTTAGGACATCTACAGGAAATGCAAACACAGAGCAAGTTTCTCATGCACATTTAAACATTTTCAACTTTCATTCTCATTTCCCCCACCATCTGTTCTCCAGGGCTACTATCAGAACCGACCAGCCATGGCCACCAGTGCTCCGAGAGTACAGACTAGTAGTGGCACTCGACCTGTTGGACCTGCCCACGTCTACCAGACTGGATCCCAGATAATGATGATGCCCCAACAGCAATTGTCTTTTGCTGGCTCTCCTCAGGGTTCATTTCACTTCATTTCTCCCCCTGGACAGGTTGATATTTGTATTTTTTGTGAAATAGCACACACTACCACCCACCACACTTCCACACCATAATGGCATCACAAAAGTTCAGTGATAAAGACTGACTTAAAGCAAATGTTTTCTACACACTTTCTACTGTCAGGTGATTAGCATTATGGTGGTCACATTAAAAGAGAAGGCACTACATTCTGTACCTGACTGTAGATTAGGCCAGTATAGAGACTTCAATCACTTCCAATTTGTTTATTTTAGTGTGATTGTTTTTGATTGCTTCTGCAGTACCGACCCCAATACATGCCTCCTACTCAGCAGTACCCTGTGACTAGCGGTACAGCAAGCTTCTATCCAGGAACAAGTCCTGCTGAATACTCTGCTTATGGTAAGGCTATTGTCTACACAATGTCTTCAACAACCAAGCAAAACCATGAACATGAATATTATGAAATTGCAGTGGGTGGTTATAGTCGGAGGACATTTACATACATTGCAGTGTGCTGTGGTTTTGCTCGGCTGGTTGGTGTGCCCCCCCCCCCCCCTCTCTTTCTGGGTCAGAACACTGCTGTTTGTGATGAACCACCAGTTGCATGTGGTCTGGCTTAATTCTGCTTAGGCCTGTATTCTTTCTATCTGCAGTCTCACCTGACACTGCCTTACAGGTCCCACGAAATAGCTTTGAAGCCAAAATATCTTTTTTTTTTATTAAAAAAAAAATATATATAATATATATATAAAAAATATATATATATGGACATGTATGTGAATATGATGTTTAAGGAATTTGAGAGTTTGTTATTCAGGGTAAAGACTCCAAAACTATTACACTTTTTTAACTTTTGGCACAAATTCCTAATACAGAGTCAACAATGCAATGCAAGAGAACAGTGAAGGCGTTGTTCATTTCATGGGACCTTTTTAACACCCTGCTTCCTCTGGATCCTCTCATTAACTCATTCTACATCTGTCTCCTCCTGCCCTCTCTCCTCCTTTCCTTTCTCTCCCGTCCCTCACTCCCTTCCTCTCCTTTGCTGCGTTGGTTCAGAGCCCTCTCTTGCTGCGAGGGAGAGGCGGGGTGGTGGGGGGAGAGGGGGCGGGCGTGAGAACGGCCGTCTCTCTCTCCACGGCGCTCCTCTCACCTCCCAGCGCTACCCTGGTGAGTAGTGTGCGTGCTTGTGTTCTGGTCAGCAGGCTTCAGTGACAACAAAATCTCTGCAGCACTTCCTGTCTGTCTTTCCTTGTTCTTACACATGCAAATGGGATACATGTTTAATGTTTGTGCTCATTGTGTTTTTGTTTCTACATGGAAATTCTAACAATGTTTCTCAGCGAAATAAATTTTAGCATAAAAGAGATGTGATATTCATTGAATGAACGCCAGACTTGTCACACACATTTTTTAGTTCCTTAATTTAACACTGATCAAGTCCACCATAGACTTGCAGACTGAATCATAAATGGTTTCAAAGTGCAGATGTACTCCAGGCCTTTTATTCTCATTGGATTGTCCACTACAATTGCAGTGTTTAGTTTCCCCTCCTTTTTTTCTTAATTTAAATTAATTTGTTGTGTGTTTACCCGTGTGTCCAATTATTATGTTCTCCAGCGAAATTTTAGTTAAAACACCAGTTGTTCACAAGCAAATGTTTGTGCTTTTTTGGCTTTGGTTACTTGACTGTGACACTACATCTAATGTAATTTTACATTATTGCTTTCTTGATTTCAACTGTGCAGCAGGAGCATACTATCCAGCTCAGCCGCAGTACTCTCCATCTGTCCAGCCTACACAAGTCATGATAACCTCCACCCAGCAACAACAAGCTCCACCTCCTCCGCAACCATCAGCAGTATCATCAGCAAAGAGGGAACGCAAACCGGTATGTGTCTCACAACAAAGGGGCAACATGCCTCTTGCCTGATGTCAAAAAGAAATGAATGGAGAGAAAATGTATTGTTTGTTCCATGTAGAACTTTCCCTTTTAACACAAAATAACAACAACATGATAGGAAGCTGCTATAGATGAATAGTAACTGAATCGCTACATGCTGCTTGAATTTTGATACTGGAGACGTAATTTGTGGAAATTAAATTAAGATTGGTTTTGTTTCCTGCCAGATAAGAATACGAGACCCCAACCAAGGTGGGCGTGATATCACCGAGGAGATAATGTCAGGTGGAAGGTCCTCCACCACACCGACTCCCCCACAGGTACATCTGACACTATTTTTTTACTACTTATTTAAGCTGGTCTAAAGTAATACTCATATACGTTGCAGATAGAAGCATTTTTTTGTGATTTAATAAGCACAGATGTATGTACCGTTTAACATGCAGGTTTTATTTTAGTTTCAGTTTATCCTGAAATTATGGTGGCAGCACAAATTGTAATGACCAAACAATAGAAAGTCGAAGCCTACAAATCTGATTACACTGTGAATTTGCTTTGACTTGCATCTGCATTGGTTTGCCCACAAAATATCTGCCAAAGAAGTCACTTCACATAGTAGTGGACTTTACCAGTTTTTGAGACAGTTTCATCTGTGCTAAAATGACTTTTAAGGAACCAGGCTGTTGTAATGTCAAGCTAATGTTGATAAGGTTGTTTCAGTAGACCATTTGAAATTCTAAACATTGTTTTGTGATTGTAGGCCTCCGTAGCAGATGTAAGTCCTGCACAGACCAACGGTGAAGTTATACAATCTGGTGTTACAGTGACAAGAAGAGGTTGGTGCAGTTTCATATTAGTTTCGTACACGCACACCTTCTTTTGAGTAATTTGAGTAATGAATTTAACTTTGTTTCCCTGCTTAGAAGAAAATGTGGAGCCATCCCCACGTACAGAAACGCCTCCAGCTAATGTGGTAGCAAGCACAGAGCCTGTGGTTGAAGCAAAACATGAAATGGACTGCCGATTGACACCGCTTGCAGAAGCCATACAGTCTGAAGCCCCTGTAGTTGCTGCAGAGGTGCCATCCCCACAGATAAAGGATCAGCAGTCTCCTCCTTCCCTCCCTTCTGTAACAGCATCTACTACTCCCACTGCTGTCGAGGTGGTAAATAAAGCCAGTACTAAAGTTAGTGACACAGTAGATGCTCCTGTCAAGCCTTCGACATTGGTAGCAGCACAAGAGGCTCCTTTGAAGGAAGAGGAAATACAGATTGCCCCAGCTGAGAAGGCCCCAGAAAAGGAAGAAAAGAAAATGGAGGAAGTGAGAAAGTCAGAGAGAGAGGAGCAAGAGACTAGCACCAAGTTACAGCCTACAGCTGAGGTTGCAGCAACAGTTACTCCTGTCAGTGTGGAAAAAGAAACTGCTGCAAAGATGCCAGCTGAAGTGTCTCAGCCTACGCCCCCTGCGCAGGAACCGGATACTCCACATATCCAGACCAGTGCGCTGAGAACTGCCCCTGAACCTGAACCCACAGTTGCTGAAAGAGCGGAGCCTTCTCTTTCTAACGGCCTGCCTCAGGACAGTGAGGAGCTGTCTGAGGATTCTGCATTTTCAGACACTACATCTTTTGACAAAACCAACACTTCTCAATCTCAGGAATCCACACCTGTGGCTAAAACAATTGTGCCAGCCCAGGAGGAGGTGGTGGAGGAGAAGAAAGAAGTGAAGGAGAAACATGAGGAGGCTCTTCCTGCTTCTGTTAGCTGTCCTCCAGAAAAATCTACTATGCAAGGTAAATAAAGAGCGGTTTGACTGCATTTATAATTGTTATTTGGGTTTTATGTAATGTTAATACGTCTTATGTTCTTCTTAAAGCTGCTATGTCTGTGCCAAAGAAGAAGAAGAACATGAAGGAGCTGAATAAGAAGGCCATTGGAGACCTACTCGATGCCTTCACAGAGGTGTGTATCATTTGGTTGACAGCAAGAAAGACAACACAGGGTCACTGTGTTTCAGATATCTCAGCTGTATCAATAACATTCTCTCTGTCTCTCTACATGTTGTGTTTACTGTAGGAGCAGGATGCCAAGCCTGTTTCTGAACCTTCTTCCACTCAGGCCGACCCTGTCCCTGTTGCTCCAGCTGAACCTCCCGCTGAACCTCCAGCTGATGCTACAGATGACACGTGGGAAGAGAAAGAGGACAAGCAGAATGCAGAACCCGACAGTCTTAAACCCAACCCAGAGCTAACTGAGCAAAAATATCAGTACAAAGAAGGTTGGTTTTGACTAATAGCCACGTGGGGAAAAAAATTACATGCTAGTTAGCACTGACCTGAATACTGATGTTGATACTCACCTGTCTAAATGTCCAGATATTGCGTCTAGCCCTAATACAAGCATGATTTCACAAACTGCCAAGAAAAGCTCAGCACATGTTCAGTCAACATTTCATTTGTCACATTTTTGGCGTTTTACTCAGATCAGGTTTCCATAATTATTCATGGCTTTCATTCCTCTCTCAGATCAGTGGAAGCCAATAAACCCTGAGGATAAGAAGCGGTATGATAGGGAGTTTCTCTTGGGCTTTCAGTTTATCAGTGCAAGTATGCACAAACCTGAGGGTCTGCCTGTGATCAGTGATGTGGTCCTGGACAAGGTTGGTCATGCTTTGCTTGCTGTAAAACATCAACATTTATGTTGAAAGTTTTACCTATTTGTTTAGTACTTTTAATAATGACAAATAGTCATGGTCATTGTCATAGATGCTGCATCATTAGCACTCTTAAATATATTGTTAAAGTTGAAAAGTTTAGAAGGGCTAAACTATGTTTTCCTATGATAACTTAAGGTGAACAAGACTCCACTGCGACCTCCCGACCCAACTCGACTTATGAGTGTTGGTTCAGATTTTACTCCCTCTTATTTGGGGAATCTTGGAAGCAGATCAGTGGGAGGACCGCGAGGTCCGGTAAGTGAACTTGTCTATGCCCTTGCTTGGCTTGTTAAAAGAAATTCTTTTTTCTTGAACTATCATATAATATTTTTTGCTTTTGCTGGCTCCTTGTAGCCCCCAGGGCCACGTCGTTCCCAACAGGGTCAGCGTAAAGAACCCAGGAAAATCATTAGCAGCATGTCGCTCAACGACGACGTGCAGCTCAACAAGGCTGAGAAGGCCTGGAAGCCCTCAGTGAAGAAGCCCAGTCGTGTCCCTGCTGGTGAGGAAGAGGATGATGACAGCCCTGAACATTTAAAAACTCAGGAGCTGTTCAAGCGTCTGCGCAGTATCCTCAACAAGCTGACGCCACAGAAGTTTCAGGAGCTGATGAAGCAGGTCACAGACCTAACGATAGACACAGAAGAGAGGCTGAAAGGAGCCATTGATCTTATCTTTGAGAAGGCCATCTCAGAGCCCAACTTCTCTGTGGCCTATGCCAACATGTGTCGCTGCCTTATGGGGGTATGTTATCGGATTGATTCTGTGACTTGTACTTTTGGTTTGCTCTAATGATGATTTCTTTTGTGTGCCACGTGTCTGGGCCACTGACTGTTTATGATGGTAATGAGGAACTGAAGGAGCATGTTGTGACTTGATTGCTCCAACTGCTGCTCTAAAAAATTAATTTCACTCAAATGAAAATTGACATCTTTATCACCTTCAGCTAAAAGTCCCCACCACAGACAAGCCAGCGGTCTATGTGAACTTCCGTAAATTGCTGCTGAACCGCTGCCAGAAGGAGTTTGAAAAGGACCAGGATGACGACGAGATCTTTGAGAAAAAGCAAAAAGAGTTGGAAGCTTCCAAAGATGTAAGAACTATCTGTTATGCTCGTTGTCCTGTATGCATAATAATAATAATAACAATAGTTTAACCACGGCACTAACCCCCCCCACCCCCCGTTTTATTTTTTGCTGGCAGGAGGACCGTGAGAGAATGAGGGTAGAGCTGGAGGAGGCTAGAGACAAGGCCCGTCGCCGTTCTCTGGGCAACATAAAGTTCATAGGCGAGCTCTTTAAGCTGAAGATGCTGACGGAGGCCATCATGCATGATTGTGTAGTGAAACTACTAAAGAACCATGATGAAGAGTCTTTGGAGTGTCTTTGCAGACTGCTCTCTACTATTGGCAAAGACTTAGACTTTGAGAAGGCCAAGGTATGTGATCCATGAACAGTCAGCTGAATTTTACAGCAAATCTCTGGATGAGTCTGTTTTTGTGTCGTGTGTCTGGGTCACTGATTATTAGTGATGGGATTGAGGAACTGAGGAGAATTCTCTCTCACAGATCAGTCGACTTATTCATGTATACTCTGTTTAACAGCCATTAACATGCTCTGCAATTTTGTTCCTTCTGTTCCTCTCAGCCTCGTATGGATCAGTATTTCAACCAGATGGACAAGATCATCAAAGAGAAAAAGACCTCGTCCAGAATCCGCTTCATGCTGCAAGATGTCTTGGACCTAAGAAAGGTACAAAGTAATTTCTCTCTATCAACAGAATGCACCAAAAGCCTGATAACAAATGTTTTTAGTAATTATAGGTGTCCCTGAAAGAGTGTGAGCATATTTATCAGTCAATATGCAGTAGTTGTTAACTTCCATCTCTGACCCACAGAGTAACTGGGTGCCTCGTAGAGGAGACCAAGGTCCTAAAACAATTGACCAGATCCACAAGGAGGCAGAACTGGAGGAACACAGGGAACAGGTTAAAGTCCAACAGCAGCTCCTGTCCAAGAAAGACAGTGCGGGAGGCAGAATGGGAGGAAACATGGGCGGCAGAGGCCCTCACACACCAGGGGGTGGCCGGACTAGTCAGCCTCAGGATGAGGGGTGGAACACTGTGCCCATCTCCAAGAACAGACCCATTGATACTACCCGCCTTAGTAAGATCACAAAGGTAAGGTCCAACACAGGTGTGTGGTGTTGTCACAGCTCTTGGTTTGTGCCATCACAATCAAATCCAGTCATGATTTCTGTCTGAACATTTGACACAGTAGTCCAGTATCAGACGGGACTTCCTGCACACTTTGTCTGAAATAGTTAATCTGCCACATAGATTATGTGACCTGTTTGTGAATGTAACCATTGTTTGCCTTCAGCCTGGGTCTCTGGACTTCAACAATCAGCTGTTGGCTCCAGGCGGTAAAGGCATGTGGGGTAGCTGGGGCAAAGGCAGTAGTGGTGGAACTGGAGCCAAACCAGCAAGTGGAGAGCAGGGTAAGGAACACTGTCCTTTAGATTGAGAATGTTGAATGGGTTTTTAATGTTAATCATTTCCCCTCCTATTTGTTTTTAAGATCCTGGTCGTCCAACTACAAGCACTCTCAACCGTTTCTCAGCTCTGCAGCAGTCTGGTTCATTGATGTCTTCAGCAGACTCTGATCGCAGAGTTCCTCAGAGGTATTCAGACGGGCTCCCGTCGAAGTACTGATAATATCCACAATAGAGATTTATTAAACTGTAACCAATTTCACATATTTTTTTTCATGATGATGTGATAAAATTTATCTTTGCTTTACTAACCTTTACTTAGGTCAAGCTCCAGCCGTGAGCGTGGTGGTGACAGAGACAGGAATGACCGTGACAGAGACAGAAACGACCGTGACCGAGATCGGTTTGACCGTTTTGATCGCAGCGAGGGAAGGGAAAGTCGTGATGACAGGAGCAGTCGTAACCAGATTACTAAGAGAAGCTTCAGTAGAGAGTCACGGGAACGCGGAGAGAGGGGAGGAGACAGCCGCAGCTCCACTGAGCCTGTGCGCCGTGTCGCCAGCATGACCGACGATCGGGACAGAGGAAGCAGAGACCGAGGCAGCCGGGACAGGGCTCCAAGCAAAGATGTCACAGGTATTTTAGGGCAAGAGTACATTTAATTTGTGTAATTCAATAAGGAAGTGAGTTGGGCACAGAATAGTTTAGATTGCAATACTGAAAATTTAGACTTTTTCTTTATTTTTTGCAGTCAAGCGTGAGAGTGCTCCTACTCCTCCTCTTTTTAAACCTGCCTTGAGTGAAGAGGAGGTGGAAAAGAAAACAAACGCCATCATTGAGGAATACCTCCACATTAATGACTTGAAGGTACGAAAATGCGCCAATCACGTGCAACATGATATTTATTTATTTTTTTTTAAGGCAGGAATGTTAACCGGTGTTTGTGCTATGAATCACACTTACCTTTTGTTGATTTAGGAAGCGCTACAGTGTGTGGCAGAGCTCAACAGCACATCACTGCTCTATGTGTTTGTGCGGAACGGCGTGGAGTCGACACTTGAACGCAGCACCATTGCTAGGGAGCACATGGGCCTGTTGCTGCACCAACTTGTAAAAGCAGGAACATTGCCCAAACAGCAGTTCTACAAAGGGTGAGTAATACCTGTGTTCCCAGCATCGGGAAAGCTTTATACGGATCAACGTAAATGTGTGGGACTAAGTGCAGTTTGTTGTTGTGGCTGTAGGCTAGAAGAGATCTTGGAGATAGCAGAAGACATGGCCATTGATATACCTCACTTCTGGCTTTACCTGGCTGAACTCATCACCCCCATGCTCCATGAGGGAGGTATCCCTATGGGACAGCTCTTCAGGTGAGCTCTGGTGCTGGAATGCTGCAAAACAGGCTAATGATGCGTCATAGCCTGACTCGTAACAATAAAAGCGCTTGATATTCTTCAGTTATCTTTTTTATTTTTTTTAATTAAACGGAAAATCATAATTTATCCTACAACACTACATTTGATAGGTTTGTATATCAGACATTAAAATCATAATTGACTGTGTTTGGGTTTGTTCGTTTTTTTTAATTGAATTGAATTATTGTCTTCAGGGAGATCTCGAAGCCTCTTGTGCCTCTGGGAACGGCTGGTGTGTTGCTGGTGCAGATCTTGAAGTTGCTCTGTAAAGGAATGGTATGTCCTACCCTATCCCAGCGCTACCTGGATGCATTCATGGGCGTATTTGATGCAACCATAAAAAGTAACAGTGTGTTATAAATATTGCCTCTATTTGAAAATGTTTTTGATCATTAGACCCCTAAGAAGGTTGGAGCCATGTGGACAGAGGCTGGGCTGAACTGGAGTGATTTCTTGCCGAAGGATGAAGACATCAACAAGTTTGTTACAGATCAGGTGAGTAGGCAAAGGTACCAGTGGGATATAACAAAACGTGATGATGAATTCCTATCGAGATCACATATCTCAAAGTCTTCACATAACGTTTCAGTGTTAAATATTCATATTGCAACTAAGGATGTTTCAGCGTAGTGCTGCATTCTTCCACATTAACGATGCTTGTAACTCCACGGCTGCAGGAAGTACTGATGAATATGTGATGAATAAAGTGATAATGAACTTATGAGCAGTAGGAGAAAGGGCATATTATTACATCTTTCCTGTTGGATTCATGCACAGAAAAACAAAGGACATAATTTTTGCAGTTTTTCTGATTTGTGGATGCTGTGTAACTTTCAGAAAGTAGAGTACACCATAGGAGAGGAGGCGGCGTCAACAGAAGTGAGCAACAAGAAGGTCCTCAGCGGAGACGAGCTCAGCAAACAGCTGGACAGACTGTTTGAGGACAAGGCCAACAACCAGCGTATCAGAGACTGGGTGGAGGTGTGTGGCAGCTCATGTTTTTTGCATTAGGATGTATTTGATGTTTGAAAATACTATACAGGGGTGATGGGTGAGTGGTTGCTTTCTCCAGTTTAAGTTTGTTTTATGTTTGTCTTCTCAGGCTAATTTGGATGAGGATCAAACCGCTTCCAACCAGTTCATACGAGCACTGATGACGTCCGTGTGTCAGTCTGCCATTATATGTAAGTATGAGTAAAACAGCATGTAGGGGGCAAGGGATGTCTGCTTTGACGTCCAACTTCTAACTCTGTTAGTCAGTGCTGGAAGTATTGGTTTTATCATCACACCTTCTGGTTTATTTGAACAAGTGCTTGTTAATCTCCATTTCAGGTGACAACCCCTACAGAGTGGATGCTCGACAGATCAGTCAGAGGGCCAGTCTGCTGCAGATGTACCTGTGTGATGAGCAGAAAGAGCTGCAGGCCCTCTATGCCCTGCAGGCTCTGATGGTGCACATGGAGCAGCCAGCGAGTGAGTGTCCTGCTGTTAATATACTCCTGTTAGGACTAATGAAGGCGCCACCGTAGTACAATAAATTAACTCTCGAGCTCAGAATTTAATTCCTACTGCTGTGCTATTTATTTGATAAATGGTGTGTAATTTACTGCAGCAGATTTTTATTACTTTGATTACCTATGTGACATCATAGTTGACCTGTTCTGTGTCCTCAGACCTGCTGCGGATGTTCTTTGACGCCTTGTACGATGAAGACGTTATTAAAGAGGAGGCCTTCTACAAATGGGAATCGAGCAAAGACCCTGCAGAGCAAACGGGCAAAGGTGTGGCCTTGAAATCGGTCACCGCATTTTTCACCTGGCTCCGTGAGGCCGAGGAGGAGTCTGACAAAGAGTAAAAGACTGAACTGAAAGCTGCTTCTCCTTTGGCAACGTCATGGCTCTGCAGGCTTCTGTGGAGAGTTGAAGACAATATTGCCGGAGAGGCAGACTCAAATCAATCCTCAGTGAGGATACTTTTTTTTTTTTTTCTTGGAGAGATGGACTCAAAAAAAAAAAAAAGAAATGTGTCTCTCTATCTTCCCTCCTTTGCTTCCTCATTATTTCCCCACCTGCTTGTCACAGCAAGTGTCCTCATCAAATAAACTTGAAAACTGATTCAGCAGGATTGCTTGTTAACAAGGTGTGAAGTATCCCACATCACTACAAAACTCACAATAATTTGAACCAAAAGGCTGCTTCTTTTTATGGTTCTGAATTATTATAAAGCTTAACATCTGACTTGCAAGAATAAAGCGCAGGGCCTGTGGTGTAGCGAGTTCGCTGATGTGTGGGTGATCTCATGCCACAACGTGTTGAGTCTACCACAGCTCTTCCCTGTCCCTTACTGGAGTTTGCAGCATGACTGAAGTGTGTTTCTGTTAATGATACGGTGGACGAAATATCGATAGACAAATGTACATGAACTAATCCTAATTTGATGGTGTTTTTAAAACAAAGGTGGTCTATTTTCTCTTCCTGTTTCCTAACATGAACTTGCAGAGGTCAAAGAGAGAATTGATGTTGACCTTTGACCTTGACTACTAGGGGGTGGTCTTAATGCTTCCTCTAAGCCATCCTCTCCCATCCCCAGTAGTGAACCACACTGACTGACTCATTGTCTTTACCTCTTCTATACTTCAACCTGAGCTGTTGTAGAGACACTTAATGACCCAATCACCGTTAAAACTTGAAATCTACAGAAAATTGACTTGATGAAATATATAATGGTTTAAGAAAACACAGAAATGATCCGGAAGCCTTTTCTACTTTAAGTGGAATCTCATTTCAGGAGCTTTCTGTAAATATATAATAATTATAACTTTTTTTTTTCAGTTTTATTTTTCAGAAGTGATAAATTGCTGATGTAATTGCAGTGTATCCTTTTCCAGCAGCAGTTGACCAGATGCAGAGAGGTGATTTAGATAATCCACTGATTAGTTTTATTGGAATTTTGTAAATATTTTTTTTTTTGCTTTCTTTATTTAAGAAATTATTGCTTCTTTTGCATCTGAAACTGGAAAGATGAGGTAACGGAACATTGCAAATAAAGAACTTAAGTTGCTGAGCAGAGTTTGGTATGTCTGTCTGATGCATGTCTGGTGTCCGGGTTGTTGAAGCTGCACATGTGGTTGTGTTAAGGTTCAGCACATCTGGTATCTGCTGTAACCTCACAATCAGATTTGTCCTAAATGTTTAGCGTTCTCTGCTGGTTTACACACAAATCAGTTTGTGACCAGTTCATAGGTTTCAGAAAGAGGAAAAGTAAACGTGGAGACCTCAGACACAGGTGACTTCCTGAAAGTGGCAGAGATGTGATGTTTCCTTCACAGTTCGGTTTGACCCATTGGTTCACTGGGGCAGGTTGCTGTACAACCAGATGGTTGACGTTTAAACTCAGATGACATCACTATTCCCTAATCTTAGACTTTAGAGGTTTTTTGTTTGTTTTGAAGTCCATTTGCAATTTCTGCTTTCTTTGTCTGAAACAAGACAGTGTCTGTGTGGTGGTGCGGTATGTCTGCACTGTACAAAGCATGGCAGCAATATGCAAGTCATTTGACAGATCCCGGATAGGATCACTTGTCATGTGCTGAAATACTTGGACCCAAAGCTGGCTCCACAATAAATCAGCTTATTTAGTATTTAAGTAGATTCAAATTAGATTTTGACACCAGGTGGCTCTTGATTAGTTGGGATAAAAAATATTAAAAGACAAAGTGAGAGCTGCGCCTGTTGAAGCGACTTCAGGTTGCTCTTTCGGCGCTGCGTGGGGAGGGGGAGCTCGAAAACGACACCGCCTTGCGCCGATGACGCGCACCTTCGGGAGACATTTGGGCAGCATAACCCACATACCGAGCAACAAATGGTGCTCGCGGTGTCGAGATGTGAAGCTGGAGTCGGGGACATGTTTCAGCGGGAGGACGGAGCGTGCGCGGTCATCTGTTGATCGGATCGCGGACAATTAAGCGCATTATGATGACTTCCAGGTAGGTACCGAGAGACAATGACCACGCGAGGTGCATATGAAGAGCAGGGGGCGCTTGGCATTTCCGTGGCGTTCGTGCGATGCGGCTTTGCATCCATTGATATGCAGATGGGGACCTCGGAGGTTGCCAAGGAGACCGCCGCTGCATCCGCGCCGTATTTTGCCCGGTAATTGCGGACTCCAAGCATCCGTCAATGGCGGAGCGATGTGTTCAGCCGCCAGCGTGTCTGTCTGGATCCGAGTCCTTCGGTTTGCACGAATGCAGCGTTTCCAGAAAAAGCCCCGCGGCGCCCTCAGCTCGCAGCAGAGATACGGACACATGGCCGAGGCCGGTCCCACTTGTTGGTCCGAGGACGCGGGTCGACATGTTGAGTCATGTGAAAGCAGCCAAGCCTCTATGAAATCAAAGTGCTCCGTGAAAACACGCCTCAGGGAACTTTAACGCAATTACAAGCGCCACAGCACATGTGGCAATTTGACTGTTAATTAGCTGCAAAACGGGTCTGACGTCATCAAGTGTGACGTTATACAAATTCATCACTGTTGATTTCAACTGACTTCACCTTAAATCATCTACTCACTAGTATTTTGTTTAAGTCTGCAAACAAACAACAACCAATTCCCCCAAAAAGAAAATGTGTTTACAGGGACATTGCAGGGACATTGAGTGTTAATGGCATAATGTTCTGCTTCTGGTTCTGAAACTGGAGAAGGAAACGACAGGAAGCGATCAAACATGTGCAACTTATGATGAGGGTCCTCATATATTATATCATGTCCCAGATCCTATATGACCCATGTATCCATGTCGACCTGATCTTCTGACGTTTGCTTCTTTTTAAATAATTGCTGTCAACCTGCTTTAAGAAGTGAGTGTTGCTGGAATGCGTCTCCGTCTCAGTGTTTATCGGCGCTGTCTGCAGGTGTGTTTCAACGAAGCTCTTCTCTGAGCTGGTGTCACCATCAGCTCTCACCCTCTCTCTGTCTCTCGTCGCTCGTCTGACTGACGCACATTTACTGTCATTTGACTTTACACTAAGCCCTTGACCACGGGAGGCTCTTTTGTCTCAGCTGAGCCAATCAGCTTAAGGTCATCTGCAGGTGCTCAAGGCTTTTGGTCAAGCAACACGTTACCCGCCCTAAAAACGAATGACAGACTGCATCTGACCCCTTCAGCCATATCTCTATCTCTTCTTTTGAGTTAGGTAGAGCTGTCTTTGACTTCTAAGAGCGATCCATGGGTGAGCAGGCCTGTTTGGGGCCGTTTACCATAGCTGGACATGCAACACACGCCATATGTTTGCCCCATCGCATGGACTCCCTCACCTCCCTCTGCCCCATTCTAGCCGGTTTCACCGGCTTAACCGTGGCTTTAGCATCTGTGCAGTAAATATAGGGCAGAGCCGTCTGCTCCTCTGCCTGGTGGTTTAAACCAGTAAAGCCCAAGCTGTGACTTTTAGTTGCGTTTGGTTGCTGCGCTGGGACAACATCTCTGCATGTCCACAATGAGGCTGAGGTCCAGGAGTAGAGGAAGAAGAGAGAGCCGAAGGGAGCGGGAGGTAAAAAGACTGTAAACGAGAGATCTTCAGTTTACATGGATTACATTTTTACTTTTTTATTTAACCTAGAAAACCAATTTAGCTTTTCACAAATATTGGACGACACTGGCAAAGTAAACTGCTGTTTTTTTGGAAAACTGAAATAACTGGAATGCACTGGAAGCAGAAATATGCAAATCATATCTTCTGTCTTCAAGCTGAATCATGCATGAGGCACAAGCAGAAGATGGACCTCTACTAAAACCACATCTTTCTTGCAGGTGAAATTTGAGGAGAGTGAAATGATTCCCAAGTCAGGAAAATCTCCAGCGGACTCTCGGAAAAGTGTCGGCATTCACGAGTTTGCAGCACTTGCCAGATCCTCCTTAAATGGTAAACTCTTCTCCCGTAGGACTAAGTTTGGAGTTTCTTGAGCTTTCCACTCAGACGTCTACGTCTGTGTGCCCAGGTTTCTCTCAGGCGGTGAGGGATCACGTGACGAAGCCCACCTCGCTGGCTCAGGGCAGAGTGGCCCACCTCATAGAATGGAAGGGTTGGCCCAAGCCTGCACAGCCTCCCCCGACTGCCCACTTCAGCTCCTACTGCCACCTGACTGAAGGAGAGAAGGAGGCTCGGTTTGCTGCAGGTATTTACTGCTCGTCTGTGAACAGATTAAGCAGCATAGAAGTGCAGAGCATTTCCTGCCGTCTGTATGTCACTGGTGCCGCTGCCCTGCACCTGTAGTCCCATTAAAATCCCATATGTCAGCGCTCCCGCCCTTCCTCCGAGCTCTGTCTTGGGTGACGTCTGGTCTTGGCAGCAGATACTCGCCTATTAGACACGGTCCTGAAACACCTCGCTACCCACCGATGCCACAGCAGCCCCCGCTGTTCTGCTGTGACTCATCCTCTTTGGCGCCAGTGACATCGGGAGGCTTTGATTAAGAGAGAGAGAGTTAAAAAGAGAGTGGAGGTCGGGAAGGAGGTGGGGTATGATGTGTTGACTGCAAAGACTCGAACAATTTATGGATTGATAAATGAAGGAATGGTCCCTTTATTACCAAAAACGTAGGGATTTATTTCCTAATCATAATTCACTTATTTTACGCAGTTTTTATTGGTTATTTCTTTCTTCGTTGTTGAATATTAAATGGAAGAAATGGTCTTTTTGCACAAGGGATTCGGACACACTTGAGAATCCGCCTCTTGAACGTGTGTCTCTGTAGGTGTGGCAGAGCAGTTCGCCATCGCTGAAGCTAAGCTGCGCGCCTGGGCATCTGTGGATGAGGAGGAAGAGGAGGAGGACGACTCCAATGATGAAGACGGCCACCACACTAGACAGACTCACAGCTTCTCCAGCCAGAGCTCAGGTATCCATTATGCTCATTTCATCCCATTTCACTCGTCATCTTCGCTTCTGCATCTTCGTCACTGACATCTCGCCTCATATTCCCAGGCCCTCCGTCCCCAGGTGTTCTGACTCTTTGCTCCTCCCTCAGACGCCGCCACCTCCAGTCCTATTTTCAGAGCACCACGCCAGCATGAGGTCGACTCTGGCGTGGCCCTGCCCTGCCCGGGGTCCAGCGACGGCAGCAACCTGCCCTGCGGTAGACCCGCGTCTCTCAGTGACCCACATTCGTCCCAGAGCGATTCGCCCACTTTAACCAGCGATTGCATGAGTCCGTTCCTAAAGGAGGAAGAGGAGCAGCTGGCTCCTCTGCGTGATCAGCGCAGTGAGGTGTGTGTCCATCACAAGCCCGAGTGGAGGCCTCGGGGCAGAAGCAGCAGGTTTGACTCCTGCTACTCCACCTCTCGCTCAGAGTCGCCTGGAGAGGAGGACGAGGACGAGGACGGCAGCGTGTTTCACGAGGTGTGGCACTGCAGCCCGAGGAGCTTCTTCTTCTCCGACCGGGCTTCGTCTGGCGTGGCGTCATTTGATGAGGAGGAAGAGGAGGCGGGGGAGGAGAAGGAGGAAAAAGAGTATTTGATGTGATGAGGTGTCTGCCTTTATGTCTCTTTGAGTCTGTGTCGATTCTGGATATGACATAATGTGTTCTGCTTTCACTGTAAACCTTGTCCCACCTCCTCCTCCTCCTCTGATCCTCTCTCCTCCACTCGCTGCCTTCTGTCGCTCATCCTCCAGGCCTTTCATGTACAGTTTATCTCTGCTGTAAACAGTATATATATATATATATAAATACATATATGGGAGAGTTCAACCAGAATGTAAAGCTGTTGTTCAAACTTTTGTACATTTCTGTGAAGACCTTTGTGTGTGTGTGTGCACTGCATTGGTTTTCTATGGACGTTTTGTAGTGTTGTTCTACTCATGTGGGTCGGGCCATGTTTGATACGAGTGTCTGAACGTTGTGCCTATAAAAATAGCTTTTTTGAAAGTAAAGTCTTCGTCTTTATTTGTCCCCCAAACAAACAGAAGAAACTGCTGCCCAGCTTGTGCTTTAAAGGAGTTCTTCTTTTCAATTTAATCATTCACTCATGTACAAAAACAACTTCATGTTCTCTGAAAAATAATAATGGCTGCTGGATTTCAAATGCATAATTCTCCTATGTACAAAGCGGACGATCTCATCTGTGTATTTTCATATATACAGAGCATATACAGGCCAGTGCCATATAAAGGGAGATACTACAGGCTTATTGCTTAACTAGATACGCTGCAAATTAGCTTGTACACTCTCTACATTTAAATCCGTATACGTTTTCTTATATGGCCAGCGTTACTTCACATTCTAAATGCAAACATAAGGACATTAAGAAACGGTTGCACAACGTTTACAGAAGAAATGAGCCTGAGTTGATGTGCAGTGGTGATATCACATAAGACTGAGTTATGGTTGGTGGTTGCATGACTCTAAATACTTACATCCATTTAAAGGTTGTAACAAGGACTCTCTCTCTCTCTCGCTCTCACACACACAGACACACACCCGTACGCACACTTTGCTCTACAACGGTTTGGGGTTTGTGGGTCATCGCTGTGCTTCATACAGTAGTTACATTTGTCAACGTTCCATCAGAGGGCAGGCTGAATTAAATGCGCTCGTATCGCTGCCTACCACGGTGTGAATATCTACAGGCCTTATCCAGTGCGTGTGTGAGTGTAAGCGAGCGTGGTCATGTGCTCTGTACAGCAGCCAGCGTCTTCCCGTTACTCAGATCTGCAGTGGTTTTCCCTTAGCATGCGAAAAACACGGGAGCAGCTCCGGTGACCAGACTGACAGTCTACAGTGCCCTTGTTAATCAGCCCCTTAAAGCCAAACAAGGCTCCATGTGCAGTAAATTATGTCGATGGTAATTACAATGTGCTTCGTTATCTGGAGCCCTGTGCTGAGCCAGGTGGACCCTAGGAAGCTGCCTTTGCCACTGTATGACTAGATCAAAGCTCACAGGAGACTTTCGGGGGGTTGATATGGACGCAGATATTTGGCAGTAAAACAGAAAACAATAATAATGATGTGACATGTATGTGGAAATACTAGTGAGGATACTGTTGCTATTGATTTACTGCATTATTACTGTTAATTTATTGCATATCAGCCAACAAATAACCAACACCGTAATGTTTGATATCACTATCTGCTAAATCGGACCCTCTGTGACGCGTTAGTTCGCATCCAGTGAATAGGTAGTTTGACTTCATACCATCATGTGCTCATTTGAAGAATTTTCCATATCTCCGTTCTCCTGTGCTTTTTTTGCTCCGTAACCAGTCCTTTAATTCTCCCTCTCGCCGTTATAGTGACTTATCAGTCCCTCTGTAATGTGTAATGTGTGTTTGTTTTGGCACGAAGTCTCAAATGAAACGAAAGAGTCTGGACCAGATCTGAACGCGTCAAAAGGTCTCTCACGCAAACACGCATGCTCACACATTTGAAAGATAAAGCTGGTGATATCCTAGATATTCGGTTCAGAGTCAACAAATCCCGTGTAAAATCCAAACCTGCGCTTTTCTCTGTAGCCAGTTAAACACACAACAAGCCAAACAACAAATGCAGCCTCTGTCATTTGTTTTGAGCAAAGAGCCATTTACATGTAAAACAGTGTCACGTGGCTGCACTTTGTGTTATGTTCCCTCAGCACCGATGTATGTGATGCATGTACTGGTGCTCAGAGGGGAACAGTGTTGCAATCCACAGTTTGAAACCATCCACATCCACAATTGAAAAATGCCCGGTTTAACACCGACTATTTTAAAATTATCAAATTAGCAGGAACGTTGTTTTATTAGCGCTTATTAGCTCCCAACGCAACCAGACCACTGTCCATTCAGTCGGTGTGTCATCCTACTACAGCTAATGTTGCATCAAGCCTCAGAGACAGAAACTAATGACGAGCTCACTTCTAAGACTTTTTTTGTTTTCAATTTGAAAAAGTGTGACAGTAAGTGTTGCTTTTATTACGGGATTTGTTGACACCAATAACAAACAGAATTTATCCTTAAAACTACTTAATATTTCGCTCAGTTTCAGACAACAAATGTCACAGAGACCCACTCTCACACCACATGGCTATAACCTCCGGTATCTAGACTGGAGGTGAGACAAATGTAAGAAACATCAACATTCATGATGCGACAGTGTAGCTCTGATCATTGATCCTCGGTGCGGGCGGGGCTACCCTCCTTCTCAGGCTCTAATCGGTCCTTTCTCAGAGATGGACTGGCCTGTTCTTGCTCAGTTTCATCTGGCTCGGGTGTGCGGGTTGGGGGATCATAGTCACAGGCCAGCTCCGTTTCCTCAGTGTGGGAGGGGCTGCAGTCAAAAGTAAACTCTGATTGGTCCTCTGTGAACGAGGGGCTTTCCTGGAGCACCAACTCCGATGACTGGTTTGTGATCTCACTGGTTTCAAACTGCAAACTGGTTTGGTCTGAGAAGTTGACAGGGATCTCTTTGTACGAGAGATCTGGCTGGTCCTCCACGTCAGGTGGACTGGGTTCCCGCGGCAACGAGAGCCCCCTGTGGCGGATGCACAACTTGTGTAGCTCAGTTACCTCGGACACGTTTGTGGTGTTCCCACTGTCGCGGAAACTGGCCAGCGGGGGGCGAACTTTCACGCCAGTCACCGTCACTGAGCCCTCAATGGCCTTACGCAGCTGGAAGAAAGAGAGAGAGGTGGAGGTGGTGGGTGTACACCAGCGGTCACATCTAAAACCCAAACTCTAGCATTCGCAGGAAAACCACACACTGACACACCTCTTTGAGAGAGACCACTCCAACCAGACGACCCGTGCTGGTCACATAGGCGTGATCCAGGCCCAGCAGAGAGAAGATGGTGTGAGTCTGTGGGGGAGGAGAGATGGGTCATGGCCTGTTTTGCATTTTGGGTCAGGGCGGTGCGAACCTTAACACTCCATGATAGGTTTGTCTCTCAAGACCAGAACCTCTTTTTTGAGACGTAACAGGCAATAACTATGTTTGCTTTGCAGTTAGTTTTACCTCTTGAAGCTGCTTTTGTACCTTATGCAGAGACGTTTGCTCCACCAGCTGAAATGGTGCAGGATCAATCTTGCAGTTCTTGAAATCGACCTGTTCATCAAGCTGCTGCTCCTCCCACTCCGCTATCTGAGAGGAGAAGGGCATGAAACGCTGAAACGTACAGATTTAGAGTAATAAACGTTACATCTTCTGCTTGAGTAAGTCTCACCTCGGACGGGGTCATGCAATCCTCCACCTCAGCAGCGTCCTGAAAGAAAAGCATGAGTAAAACCTACACTGGTTCTATAAACAACGCTACAGAAACCAACGGAGCACAGCAAAAACGATCATCTGCAACAGAACTGTACTCATCACGCAGCGACGTCGGCATGCGTCAGTGTAAATAAATGCTGGTTTGTTGTTCACACAGCACCTACCAAACCAAAGTGAGCACCAATGACTTTAAACCTCCTTAAATTAAAGCACAAGGTGTTTAAAGCAGTTAAAACCAAAGAAGCGTTTTGTTTAACACCACCGTACAATCACATTAAAATACGACCCACCCCTCTCTCTCTCTCACATACAGTCTCTCTCTCTCTCTCTCTGCAAAGCCACTCAATGCTTTTGCCGGTGCACCGCAAATATTTTGGTCCAGCATACACTACGTGCGTGTCGCAAGGCAACGGTTACTAAGCAACAGTCTCTAGGCGGCAGACAATCTTACCGCCATGGAGATCCTCACTCGTTTGGGCTTGGCCTTTCTTTTTTCAGGAGGAGCCGGCCCAGCCGGGCTCTTCCAGCCGAGGAGAGAAGGCATCAACACAGCACAACGTTAACACAGCAACAGTGAATGTGGACAGTTTTAACCCATTAACCTGGAACCAGTGCAACATTGGATCCCAGCCTGACTTCTGCAGGGAGAAGTGGCGGTGATGTGAGCACAATGTTGCTGAAAGGGTATAATTACTTAACCTGCGCAAGAAACCCAAGGTTCACACAACACTGGATGATCGATGCGCTGCCAGGATGAAGGGGTTTGAACATCTTATATTTTAGCATTTTTGCAGCTCATTTAATCTTACCTAAAATACACCCATGACTGAACCTGAGCTTGAACATCTCATGTCAGAAGAAAAATGATCTTCTTTGACAGTATTCTAGTTTGTTCTTGTTGGTGTTAACACAGTCTGCTCTTTTCAGTTTTCAGTGAATTGGAAAGGAGAGAAAAACAATTATACTAATTAAACACATTACACAGCAAAACGTTTTTCCTTGGGACTATTAAACATGTCACAAGTGTGAATAACAACAACAACAACTAAATTCCCTTGAGCTGCTCCAGCTCAGGGTCCTGGTCGTGTGTGTGCTGGTTCACTGTCCAGGTTCCAAGACTCCAGTAAATCCTTCAGTCAACATTAGCCACATCTGCCCACCATCAATGACGTTGACACCTCAACACACTCCTTGAGTTAAAAATAATGCTAATAAGTAGGATGTTCAAAAACACCCGAGCGGCAGCGAATGTGTTGTGTGTTTGGGGGGCAATGATTCACAGACGTTTCAAAGCTAAAACGCTGCAACTACAGCATGAGATCGCGCAGGAAAGTCCTGCTGGCTGTGGGTGGATCCTGCCTGTCAGCAGCGGGAGGAGACGGACTCAGAGAGAGCACACACACGCTCGCATCCAATACATGCCGCACTCTTACAGTACACTTGCTTCCAGGCATACGTTCTGTATCCGTTTCTGGGCCTTGTGCTCACCTCCAGCAGCTCCTTGTCCTGATCTGCGCAGGAGAGAGTCTGAGAACCTTGGAGAGAAAAAGACAAAAACAACCGGAAATGAGGACGTTGGCTTTAATCCCACCGCTGTGCGTTGCGCTGCGTGTAAAGTACACACTGTTTGGTGTCTCTGTGTCGCTGATGGCGGACACGGTCTTCAAGGCCGATTTCAGAGGCAGCTGAGCATTGGAAACCACGGGGCTGAAGGAGGACGACTCCTCGGTCGAGATCTACGTGGAAAAAACATTAACAGAGGAAGCCAGACACAAACACGGACGCACAGGGAGGACGAATAGGAGCACATGCATGGGAACGAACAGGACAGCACAGGTAAGGGCACAGACGACAGAGACACAGAGAAAACGTGTTAATGTAAAAAGCAAAATAAGGACACTTGCACAGTTTTGTAAGGACTTACCACAACAGCTGCCCAATACCTCCATCTGTGCCTTTACCTGCTGTTACATGCTGCACACATGCTAGCCCAGGTCCACCTGCTATTCTAGCGCTACAGCCCAACCCAAGCCAAAACTTTGCCCCAGCACAGCCCTGGCGCCCCCGGACGCCTCACACCTGTTGGGTGCTCACCAGGAAGCGGACCCCTTGGCGAGCATTAGAGTTGGTCGACGCGTTGATGTGAGTGTGGGCGCAGGGCGAGCTGGGGGTGCTGTCACTGGTCAGACTGGGCAGGTGATCCTGGGCGCCATTGTCCAGGGCCAACTGGCGCAGGTAGTCCAGCCTCCGCTGGTGGCCCAGCTGTAGAGCCAGCAGGGACTGGAGCTGCAGGCGCTCTATGGAGCCCAGCAGGATCATGGTGTCTAAAGAGGGAAAGAGTCAATGACAGAACATCTGCCAAAGACAAATGGCTGAAGCTGCACAGTGATCGCTTTTGATTTTCAAACCTTTTAAAGCATTTAATGCTTAACCATCAACCAGCTCCAATAAAAATGACGCTAAATCCTGCATCATGAAACATAATTAGATCTTTGCTGTTTTATGGTGGTTGTATGGAGACGTGTGCGATGTTAGAAGCTGACTGTAAGAGTTAGTTCCCTACATGGTTTTCCTGTGCAACCTGATGCAATTAAAATATCTGGCCAAGCATAAATAATAAGACCCAACCCTGTTTATTGTGTTTCCTGGACCCACCTACCTCTGGACTCAACCAGGGCCAGTGTTTTCAGCTGGCCCGTCAGCAGCATTTCCTGCAGGTCCCGATAGGAAGAGGTAAGAGTGATGTAGCGAACATCCCTGACCATGATGTCCTCCACACGGATGTTGTACTTCCTGAGGAGGAAAGGTCAAAAAACGCAATCAGTGAGAAGAACAACTCACTAAAAGCGCGACTGGACACGCTGACCGACTCACTCGTGATGTCCCATGCCCAGCTCAGGCAGGTAGGGAAGTTTCTTGATGCGGATGATGGAGTCGTACAGTGATGGTTGGAGCGACTGGGCCACGGCGTTAGCCAGGATCACAGCGATCATCACGGGCAGGATGTGGGAGATCTGACCCGTCAGCTCGAACACTATGACGGCTGTGGACACAGTGTGGGTGACCGCTCCAGACAAGGCTGCTGCACCTGCATGATGAACAGGACGGGAAGGGGGGGGGGGGGTGTCATCAAGAATTAAAAATTACACTGCACGTTAATTACTGGAGAGACTGCAATTCATAATGTTTATCGCCGTCCTGTTGCGCTAACCAGCAAATCATGACAGCGGCAATTGTGCAGTGAACGATTTTCTATTTTACTTGGGCCCAAAAGGTACTGTTCAACATGAGTGGAATCAATTTCCATTAGTCATCTTGTATTTGCAGCAGCAGTGACTTCAATCATGCGAGAGAGAAGTCAGAAATTAGGCAGACAGTTATGAAATAAAGTCTAGCGTGTGAAACAACCCACCAACGACAGCATATCCCCCAGGAACTATGGGATACACGCTTCCGGCAGCATGTATGCCGTCAGGGAACATGGCTGCCATGATCTCTCCAACCAGTCGGCCAAATGCTGCACCTGTCCATCACACACACAGATACAGCAACGGTTACTTGAGGGGGATCTAACTGCTGTAGGAGAAAACAAGAAAAACTATAACAAGCATTCACCGATGAGGAAAACGGGCATGAAGGCCCCACAGGGAACAGGCATGGTGGTGGCCACAGCGGACATCCAGAACTGAAACAAAGGAAGACGCGTGAATTAAAACCATCCATCGTCAGTTCCTCAATGCACTTCCAACGTCTTGCGGGACTACCTTCATGATGATGAAGAGGATGAGTGTGATGAAGACGTTGACCTGGGGGTGCCTCCAGCCGTGGTGGTGGCTGATGTAGTCGAACTCCTCGGCCACGCCCTGACGGCACCACGTGCGGTTGTCGAACAGGGCGACCAGAGACTCGTGCTGCGTCAGCTGACGGCCGATGCAGGGCACACGTTAAAAAGATAAGGGAGTGGAAGGTGTTTCTGCCCTGATGAAGCTTTGCTGTGTTCAAAAAGGTCTCCAGCAGAATACAGTTCAATCACTAGTAGCAGTTTAACTGGCAAACCATCGAATAGCCTGAACAAAAGTAAAGGACAGTTTGCTAAAAAACGTTATGTGATTACATGCAGAGCACTGAAAGCTCCCAGGTCTGTGCATGCTGTGTTTGCATGCTCTGAAGGCACCACAGCTATTGAACAGATGTGACTATCAAACATAAGAAGCATATTTGACCTGACATGCTTTCATACTGTCAGGAGTGAGAAAGCATTTTCTCACCTGTCCAGCCATGAACTGCCCAAAGCCTGGAGGGAACGTGAGCGTGGAGACCAGCAGGGTGACAAGCGCAGGATACACCAGACGCCTGACAGGAAGAGAGGGACTGCAGGGTCATTAATGGGTGCGCCTGTCAAACTGTGTGCGGACACACATTTTCCGGGTGGTGTGGATGAAAAAAGCTATAAATAGGCTCCTGTGATGAGGGTGAGAGCTGACCCAATTCACCTAAATATGCCAGTGCTACACGAACGCTGCGACATTGGACACCACGTCAACAAACGGCGAGTGAATTAAGATCCAGATTGTCATACTAAACTATTCCTTTAACATTAAAATGATAAACTATCCAATAAAGTCGTAGTGGGTTTGGATAAACACGATACTGATACTCACTTCCGCAGCAAGAACTTGTTGATAATCTTCTGTTTCCTCATGCACTCCACAATCAGCCGGTTCAGGTAGACAAACAGAGCGCCACCGAAGCCACAGGCAATCCTGCAAACACACAAAGGCACCAGCGCTAAAACACAGCTCTGGCTTCGCTTCACCTGCTGCATTTAGTCTTGCTTAGGCTCTTTGAATCTAATCTAAGCAATGCTCATTCATTGTTCTCTCTAACAAAATATTGTGGCAGATAAGATTTGGCACGTGATAATCCACGTTAATCACCAGAGTAAAACGTTAATTTCATGCCCTGCTCATCAAGAATAACTCAACCTTCAGCCTGTCAACAGGAGACGAGCTGAACCAGAGCCAACATCTCCTCAGTAAGTCTGTGGTACGAGGTTTAGTTTAGCATCGGTCCAGAAACAACACGCTCACCCGAGGATGGCGAACGCCGGCAGCTCCTGAAGGTCGAACGGGCAGTCCAGGCGGAAGCGGGTCTTAAAGAGCGCAGTGATGGTCTCTGCAGAGAAGTAAAGAGGAAAAATAAAGACACGATCATTCAGTTTTTCCAAAGCTCATTATTAAACACCAAACACAAATGTTGTGCTACACGTTACCCTCCTCTTGGTTCCACACTGCCAGGACTCTGAAAATAAAGGCACTGAAGGTGGCTGCAAAGAAGCCCCTCCAGTAGTTCCTCACTGCAAAAAACGTCGACGTGACCTCGATACTGAACAGGACGCCTGCAACACAGACCAGCACACCCACACAAAAGGTTTCTGCTTTTAATCACATCGAGTCATCTATCACTTTCTATTACAACTGTTTTAGCATTGTCACGTTTCAACACAGCTCCTAACATGTTTTGTCTTTGAGAGTTGAGACCTCTATGATGAGCATGAGTCCCTAACACGTAATGTTCTGTATGTCAGCATGTCCTGGTCCGGCTGATCAAAATCAATAAAGCAACGTGTCAATCATGTGCCAATAACAGGCCCTGACTTCATGCATCGTCTACGTTTAAATTCGACATAGTATTTTTAAAGCATCATCTTCATCAGCAGATTTTTTAAGATAAATAGAAATATAGTTTTTTATATTTCTTGTTGCTGAGTTTTTTTTATTACTATATATATTATATAAAATTTTTTATATATATTTTTATAAAAAAAAAAAGATACAAATCTAAAAGCTAGATCAAACAGTTGCTGTAATTCTGAGGGACATTTGGTAAAAACTGAATCAAATCTCTAGTAGCTTTTTCAGTTTCTTTGTATTCTGTCAAGAGATAAACGGCTGCTGTAAAAATCAGTGGCAGACTAGAGTCAATCAAGTAAAAACGATTTCAGCTGACAGTGACACTAGGGTTTGGCTGATCTGAAAGCTGGGGTGGGGGATGGTCGGGGCGAGTCTGTTCATCTAATTAACTGCATAATTATCTTCCATAATTAGACACCATTCAATCAGACGACGCAGACATGTTGTCTTACCTCCGATAGGAGCAGCGAAGCAGCAGCCCACACCCACCGCGCAGGCAGCCGACAGCATCTCTGTGTTCCTTAACTCGTTCTGTCAGGTAGACATGCACACACACACGAATCCCAACAGGTGTCCATGTACGTGCCAATGCCACAATCACACAATACACAAAAGATGCGCTTCTCATGAATAACCAAAGTAAACAACTGCAGGCAAACGTGTTTTACGGTTAAGCTGCTGCTGGGCCACATATATGAGATTACATATATATGAGCGGTGGGATGTGAGACGCCATAATTGAAAAACCAGCAGAAATCATGGAACGACACGTTTGGTCTGAAGCAAAGGCAACGCAGATCGATGCCTCGCTGCGATGGTTCACTGAACAGAATCAAACAACGCAGAAAAATGGAAAGGCATCAATCTACCTCAGCCGCTGAAATGGACAGCATGGGTTATTAGTGTTGATGGAAGTGGCAATAAAGGAATAATCGGAGTCGTGCACTCGTACCTTACTCCCCTCAAAGGGTTCTTCCTTTAGCAGTAAAAAGTGGGAAGAGACAGAAATATATGTGAGTGTGATCTGTGCACGTGTCGATGTTACCTTTTCTTTATCCTCTGCATGGAACACGTCCAACTTATTATCCAAACCACACAGAATCAAACAAGCAGTGGATGAGCGTCAGCAAACACTGGCTTGATTGCACAGAGGCCTGAATTAACATTTTCCCAGATGGATCGTGGCTACGATCACACCTTTGACCCGGGACTGTCTGAAGTTCTCTAGCGGTGCTGAGTTTTCTTCCTCCAGACTGGGATACTGGCGAGCAGAGGAGAGCTCTCCCTGAGGAGATGAACGGCACATTGTCCAGTGCAGAGACAGACAGGTGAGCGGCACCAAGTCAAAGGAGAGTGTAAAACACAAATTCAACATGAAAGCCATCTTTAAAGTGTTGCAGGGTTTCTTTTATGCAACAATAACGTCTATTTGCTTGTTTTTTCACTATCCTATCACATGTAGATCTATCTACGACAGAGAGCGAGAGCTTTAGTTACTTTGCACCAAATGAATTCAAATGAGTTTAGTTAAATTTAAGTAAATTAGCGAGCAAGGTTTGGAACAAGCTGAAGTGAATTTTTTCCTAACAAGGCTTGAAGGCCAGTGTTGATGTCAAGGTCAAGGAAGTGTCCTCATTATGGACAGCTAATGAGGTCGTCTCAACCCTGAGCTGCTCCAGTGAAGCACATCATTGGTCCAGGTGTGACTGGGCAGTTTTTGTGTGTAATAACCATGTTCATAAAATACCCCACAGCATTAATTTTAGTGAAATACCCTGTAATTACCTACTAAAGCAGATCATTCGTTTGGTTTTATTGTGGAATCGTGTTTTCTATAGATTCTCTTTCACCTTCAGACTTTTTTTCTGTTTACACTGCAAAGGGTTAAATTCGTGTAGAATGCGACCCATCAGGTGATACGATCAAGGTGGCGTCAGCGCCACATTGAGCAGCATGAGAGCAGAGTCATAAAGATCTGTCTTCAGTGACAACAGATGGCGCGACCCTCAGATCTCTAAATCGTACAGGCAGCGTGGGATTAAATGAAGAGACACGGTGCAACCTCTCACAGATGCTTGGAAGAAGCCAGTGCTGATGTTTGAGTCACCAGTTTAGAGACCAGTGATGTAGAAGAACATTTTAGGTGGGGATATAATCAGCAATTGTCCTCAAGGTGATGACACTTGTGCATCCGTTTGCCCGTTTTGTTGTCCATTTCCATTCTCACCATGTAAATTCCTCCAAAAAGAGCAGCCATGAATTTGCTGAGGAGGGCTGCACACAGGCTGGCAACATGAACGAAGGGTCCCTGAGAGAGAGAGTGGAGAGATATAAGGATGGAAGTAGACAGGATGTGACTCAAAGCACAATTTATCGCTGACTGGAGCATCCTGCGCTCAAGTGCACAATTAAATCCTGCTCATATTCAATTTCAGACAACTTTTCTACCACAGCAAATGGCAAACGCAGCCATTATTAGCAGTATCTCACCTCTTTATTTTCCCGACTATGACTCTAATGAGACTAGAAGATTATCATCGCCTCCCAACAGGAAATTGTCAAGCAATTTATCTCGTGTAAATCTGCGAGGGGAAGAAAAGAAATGCAACCCTCTACCTCCTTCCCCAGAGGCATCCCGCTCCCCAGGGCGCAGGTCAGACCGATGACTTTAGCCACAAAGGTCTTGAACGTCAGATACTCCTTGAGGACCACCCCCCTCAGTATCGTCTTCATCTCAGGAATACCTGAACCTGGAAATGACAAGACCGAGATGCCAGGTGGGATGATGGAGTGATGAGAAAAGAGGAGTTGAAAGAAAGCAATTACAGACGGAGAGGGATGAGTGGAATAAATGATCAGCAGAGGGGCGGCGGGGCTGCTGCCGATTGATATTCATATAGTTTTCTGTATGCACGTCTCATCAGAGGTTTGTTTTACGGGCTTCCGTCAAACACGAGCACTAAGACAAGTGCAGCGCATGTCCTTGGAGGACTTATGGCGCATTATGGAGACAATTACATTATTCAAACACAGACGTGTGAGCGGGCAGATGACGGCATCTCAATACATATGTTTATGTGTTGTCTTACCCACAGCCTGGGGCGACAGTATCTGCGTGAATCCTGCTGAGAAAGTGATGAGCACCACAGGGTAGGTGACCCAGGCGATGTACTGCAGGAGCATGTTACTGTCCAGCCCACCATACATCCACTTCTGTGCTGCACACACACACACAGCAGGAACGTCACCTACAGGAACTACAGCATTTAACAGCCACTTTCTCCATCTATCGAGGTTTATCTGGCGTGAACAGATTCCCCCGAGTCGCCTCGTGTTCGCTACCTCTTTGACCTTCCCTCCATGTTTTCTACATCTCTGCTCGCGCTCGTCCGGGGGCCTGCTCCTCCTCGTTCATCATTTAGCAAATTAACTTATTTCATAACAAAGTCTAAATGTTTTGCCTCCAAGGAAAATCTAATCAACACAAAGTGTTAACGAACAATAACAGAAGGTGGGAGTAATAGAAACTGGAGCTTAACTCTGTGCTACTTCCTGTGTTGTCAATCATCTCATCAGCCCTCAGATTTCCTATGAGGCTCTTGGATTTTATCTCTTTCCTACCTTCCTGGCAGAAGGCGATGGCGTAGTCCATGACCCAGCTGACCAGAGCCATGAGCAGCCCCAGAAGGATGAGGAAGATCCAGTCCTCCCCGACCCGCGAGATCAGGAACTTCTGGCAGCGAGAAGCGCACACTGAAGGCACAGAGACAGAGGAAAGCGCAGGTAAAAGGTAGCTGCAGACAGATGTACGTTCCTCTCAACCTGCTGAGTGATGAGACGTGTGTGAATAGAGAGCTGTAAATAAACACAACGAGACAAGTGGGGGATATTGTGCACTTACAAGTCGAGAGAGCAGAATAAATTGAAAGAGGTCATTATGTGGCGAGCATCTCTACAAATACAGGCAGAAAACAAAGCTGGGTCACATTATAAATTCTACTACTGCATTATAATCTATAACTCTGAGCTGGGTCATCTAAAAGAAGCATCGCTGGACTCATTTCCTCTCTCTCGTCCACGGACACTGCCAAAGCCTGGAATTCACTTCAGAATCCAGAGCGTTCATAGATGTGCTCGTCCCCAGGGAAGCTAAAAATGTGCTACTAACACGTTTCCCAGATCCATGTCTCTGAGAGATATAAACCTCAGACGTCATATTTATGTTTATTCTATATCTGTCTTACTCGGAAATCATTAGTTTCATTCATCATGGAGTTGAATCCACACTAACACACGTTTGTTTAATGTGATTTGTTGATATTCGAAGTATTGCCAGACTTTGTATCTTTTCAGGCAGGTGGAAATGTTACCTACTGAAGTCTTCATGAAAGAATGGCGTAAAAATGTCAAAGACACGTGTGATGAAGGCACTTCTACTTTCCTACAGTTGATCAGATGCGGGCTTATGCCGTTTGTACAGCACAACAACGAACGTGCACTTAAAAGAGAAAGTCAGACGTTGCAGCAGTCGATTCGCTGCCAGATTCCGGTCACACGGGGACGGATGCTGAATCTCCTGAGAGACGTGGGGCACAACTGTGTGCATGGCAGGGCTAGATGCCCTTCGGCCTGCCTTGCTGAATGGCAAGAGGCCAAGCAGCGTGCGGACGCACACGTCACATAATAAAATAAATTAACTCATTCACTCATCTGTGCAGTTTCAAATTCCATGTTTTTGCACAGATCTGTATTTTTGTGTTTGTTTCACAGTTCACTGGACGTTCCCGTGTGAGGGGAGCTGGATGAATTCCCATTCCTACAACTCACTCTCTCTCTCTCACACACACACACACACACACACACACACACACACACACACACACACACACACACACACACACACACACACACACACACACACACACACACACACACACACACACACACACACACACACACACACAATTTGGCACCTGCAGAGCTACATACTTCCGCTTGCATCTTGGCTCGAGCTCACATCCGCAGCCTCAGTGGCATCCACAGATGTCTTCTTCTGATCCCATAATAAAAATCCCACCCAACAGCAGGGACGTGCTGCACCTTTACTCATTATCATCACCTGACAGAAACAAGCCCTAAATCAGCGCTAACAGTAAATACACCTGAGTCAGTTACGTTGGGCACATGCTGATCATGGAGGCAGTGGTAGACAGCAACATCAGCTAGAACGTCTCTTACGCATTCAATCCATGAGTCAAAATAAACAGTGAGGCTGTTTAGCTCGGCATCATGACCAAATAGAGACTTTACCAGCGTGTGTAGGCTGCCTTGTTCAAAAGCTGCGGCGCCAGTTACTGATCCGAACCGAAGCGCACACTCGTAATCCATCACCCGCAGAGATGCTGTTCCCACACACAGATATGAGAGGAAAACACTAAAACGCCCACCTCCACCAAATCCAAAAGGTGCTCTCCTCACACGTTACCTAACAAGACCACAGCAGAGCGGCCCGAACGTCTAAACCTAAAAATACAAACACCTCTTGATCCGCGAGCGAACAAATCACACTGACTGGCTCCTGATCTGAGCTTGATTGTTTTAAATGGCTTCTATTACAGCGGCCGAGAGACGCTGGCCCCGTGTAATGTGGCTTTCACCTGCAGTGCAATCTATCAAGCTTTAATCAGATCACTAGTCACAAGGATGGAGCCTGGAAAACAGCCATGGAACACACGGGAAACCAACCCTGTCTTTCTCTCCTCTGCTGCTCAGCGAGAATGTTGAACACGTTTAAGGGTTTATACATCACGGCTGGTGTTTTTGCTGGAAGCTGAAAGTTTAGGCTATTTTTTTTTCCATCAGTAACGGGGGTTTTAATCCTACACGGGCTGTCCCCAAAGTCAGAGTCAGTACAAGTGCAGCTGCATTATCTATCATTTGCCCCTGGGTGGA
Organism: Macropodus opercularis; assembly: GCA_030770545.1. Lineage (NCBI taxonomy): Eukaryota > Metazoa > Chordata > Actinopteri > Anabantiformes > Osphronemidae > Macropodus > Macropodus opercularis. Next base: position 9,553,811 of record CM061105.1, read on the forward strand.
TTCAACAAGTTACACTACGAGCTGCAACGTGAACCCCACGTGCAGACTAAGCTACAGTGTGTCCCAAGTCTCATTACTGTGCATAACACCCACTGACAGGTTTTTATAGAGTCTGATTCTGCGGGATGAAGTAGCTCTATTTTTAATTTGTGTGAACTGACCCTCTAAGACATAGACCACTGCTTTGCTGACTTGCAAAAACAGTCCTGATTCCTGTAAACCTGCGTAAATGAAGGTTAAATGAGATCCAGAATCTCTCCATTAGGGTCGAACACGTCAGTCTGAGGAGGATTTGCTTCTAGTCCCGCTCCCTTATCTGTACCCATCTGGGAAGACTAGACATAAAATCTTCTGGCAGCTCTGATCAGACATCTGTGCACACAAACAAAAGCACACACTCGTGCAACAAAGCAAACATCTCTCTGCACGCGCACACTGAACTGCGGGTCGGTGGCTGTGTTTGACACCGAGGCGGCTCTGTTTGCTGGAGGTCATCGCTCAGATCAGTCACATTTAATCTTCTTTGCAACCTCTTGTGTTCCCTCGTGTCAATCAGCTGCTCTGCTGTACTTTAGGAAGTCACTGCTCTCACTGCACGAGGATGCGTCACCACTTCACGCACACAGACACTAGGCTGATTTTGTTCTTGTGCAATAAACACTGGTCCAATCTACAGTTTCAGGACAGTCCACTAAGTTGTTCCTGATCACCACGTACTTTGACACTTCGCACACGGGTCCTTCTCGTACTCCAGCAGATCTGCGGCGCGGCTGCGGACGCTGGTGTTCCTCCGCATCCCGCCGCCGTCCCGCACGCCTCCATCCCGCAGGCGGGCTGCTTCCTCCTTGGCATACGCCCCCAGTTCCTGGGTGTACCGGCCATACATCTGTGAACAGAATAAGACAGAATAAAATCTTTAGGACAGTGGGAGGCAGTGAAGGAAATGTCCGCGAGCAGCTTTTTCACTTAAAAATATATGTGGTGTGGAGTCACAGGCAACTTGTGTAAACACACTGAAGCCCAAAAAAAACTTACTGCCTGCACCTCAGAGCTTCACATATTTCACAGCTTTTCTCAGGTCTCTCTCATGAGAAAAGAAACCACCCAGCTTTGACTCAACAGTCATCTAACGACTTCTTCTCAGGCAGATGAGCAGACAATAAGCTGCACCTGTCAGCTCCCCGCTGATTAACTGCAGGGCTGCCACGCGGTTGACTCCTAACAACGAGAGGCGGAGTCCTTAGCGAACTGCACTAAATCAATCACGTATAAAGTTTGCGTTTGAGATAGTGGTGCCTGCAAGTGTATAGATCCCAAAACTCCCAATGAAGGCTTTTAAGTGTCTGGTTGGTGTGTTGGTACTTTTCACTTGTGCTGTTACTGCCCAAAGTCACAAGAAACTGTCTCTTCTTCCTTCCCAGCTGCCTCAGCAACTAAAGGGCCTTCCGTCTGAGATTCCCTTTGATAAATGCAAGGTGGAGGACGATGAGAAGATCCAGTGTGGGACTCCTGAGATCTCTGCTGAGCAGTGTGAATACATAAACTGCTGCTTCAAGGAGCAGCAGTGCTACTATGGGAAAGCAGGTATCTGTTGCTCTTTAGTGTAGTTTCAGAGGCTGTTGGTTGGCTGCTGCTACGTGGTGAGTAATAAAGACATCAGAGAGTCTCCTCCGTCTGCCTTTGTCCTGTAGTGACGGTCCAGTGCACCAGGGACGGTCAGTTTGTGGTGGTCGCGGCTCGAGAGGCCACTCGGCCCCACATAGATGTGAATTCAGTCAGGCTGCTGGAAACCGACGACCCCTCGTGTCGTCCTGTTGGTGAAACCTCTGCGTTTGTCATCTTCCAGTTTCCCGTGCGCGTGTGTGGTACTACTGTCAAGGTGTGAGCCTCTTGCTTTACTCATAGGGAAGCTTCCGATAGCTTCAAGCTGGAACTGACCACTGCTTCGATGTGGATGATAATCACTTTTTTTTTTATTGTATTGCATTGATTATCCAAACAAATCTGAACCCTCGCTTTTGACAGGAGGAAGCTGGTTATGTGGTTTACCAGAACCACATGCTGTCTTCATATGAAGTGGGAGTTGGCCCCGGGGGGTCAATCACCAGGGACAGCCCTTTTGAGTGAGTGCCTGTGCAGCTGATCTTCGTTGCTGTGACCTGCAGGTTCCCTGACATCCTCTGCTCTCCTCCCAACAGGTTGCTGTTCCAGTGCAGATACTCTAGCACAGGCGTGGAGGTTCTTGTCTTGGACGTGGACGACGTTCCTCCTCCTGAGCCAGTTGCTGCTGCAGGACCCCTCAGAGTGGAGCTCAGACTGGGCAACGGGCAGTGTTACTCGAAAGGCTGCATCAAGGGTACGAGTCTGAAGAGCCAGCAATGCCAGATAGTTCAGTACTGTAGTTCTTAAGCTGTAACCTTGCTCGCAGAGGAGGCGGCGTACAGCTCCTTCTACGCTCCAGGAGACTACCCAGTCACTAAGGCGCTCAGGGAACCGGTGTACGTTGAGGTGCGACTCCTGGAGCGGACTGACCCAAACATCGTCTTAACCCTGGAGCACTGCTGGGCCACATCCAGCCCAGATCCCCTCAGTCGGCCACAATGGGACCTCCTGATTGACGGGTGCGTTAAAAAATAATGGCTTGTGAAAGCACTGCATTATTCACAATGTGTGTGTTGAACATGAATCCTCCTTGGCTCCAGCTGTCCCTACGACGATGACCCGTATCGGACCACGCTCGTGCCTGTGGACGACGACCTCCTCTACCCCTCACACTACAAACGTTTTGTCATTAAAATGTTTGCTTTTGTGGATTCGAGCACCTTTGTTCCTCAGAAAGACACGGTAAAGTTCCGCTGGTTGACATTTATCTCATTAATGAAATAATCAGTCTCCTTGTTGAAATATGCAACCCGCGTCCTCTGCAGGTGTTCATCCACTGTGCTACAGCAGTGTGTTATCCCTCCAGCACAAGCGCTTGTGAACATCCATGCCACCGGAAACGTGAGTAGCCCTTTAAGTGCACACCGAGTGCTGCATCCAACAATTAGTGGATTCCAACACAAGCCTCTGAACATTGTTTTACGTCCACATCAGTCCCGATGACTGTCGTCTCTCTCGTCTTTCAGGGAGAGCAGTGGCTGCAGCCAGCAGCGTTTTCTCAAACCAGAGGGCTCTCGTCTCCAGCCGTGAGGTCATCTTGAGAGAGCAGAGGACTGAATTTGCTCCGAACATCACATCAAAGACATGACAATTTGCTGGCAGCTATATCTGGCCGTGACTTTTATTAAAAGCTTATGCTTACAACGCTTTCTTGTCCGATTTTTCCATTTGAAGGTCACTAGCTGTACATGTGTTCTTTTTTTGCTGAGGCTGATTTTTATTTCGAGCCTGTAACGTAACCTCTTCCTGGTTTGTGCTGAGAAATCACAGGGTTTCATTACAATGAAGTACTGTGAGTGTAAAACTGAGGGATTGTGACAACGGCCCATTTGAGCACACGCTGACCGGCCAGTTCATTAAAACTTACGCCTGCTGAGAAAAGGATGCCACACTAGAGTAATTACGATCGTGACCCAAGGTTTCCTTCTCCGCTTCTCGCATGTCAGTCATTAGAATGAGCGTCACGACTCTTCCAGACTCTCTGCTCGTCTACTTCCTGCTCTCTGACTCTTTATTTTTTGATAACCATTCCTCTGGGTTCTCTGTCTATGCTACAACTTGCAACATCTCTCCTCCACCGTGCTGTGCTCCACCTCCCTTTTTGTCCTACTCCACCTCCCCCCACCCCCTCTTCATTGAGATGGGCATCACGACTCCTCCAGACTCGCTCTTTCTGCTCGCATGAACAGGAGGTGCAGCGGGAAAGCAGAGCAGCCGTATAGATTCCCTCTGACTGACGAGCACAGAGAGGACCATGCTGTCAGGATGCTCGTCTCCCTCCGCTTTAACCCCCAACCTGCTGTGAGGCGTTTAAGCAAGACGCAGCTATAAATCATATTCACACAGTGGCACTGGTTTCTGTATGGCCAGCGTGGCGACATCTCTCAGGATTCGGCCGATGCTAACAGCTGCTGTGAGGACGTACAGAACCATGTCAGTGCAGTGAAATGTAAAGCAGTTAAAAATCGTATTTATAGCAAACTGGATGATTGAAAGAAGACTCTGTGTGTGTGTGTGTGTGTGTGTGTGAGACGCATGGTTGTGGTGGGAAGGTCAAATGTAAATTTAATGAAAATGAGGCAAATGTGTGAAACACTGCAAACCAATTGTATTTAGTCAAAACCATATTTCCAAATGCAGCTGTTGCTTTTATAAAAGCTAATATACACACTATTTTGTTTAAAATTAAACTCTGCCACTGGTTTGTACGCTGTTGCCTGAGGACATGTCTTTCTGCAGAATTTCAAATGCTGGGACCACATTGTTCTCCACAGTTTGTTTCCCTCTGATGAGATGTGCTCATGGAGGAAATGTTGCAGGGACCAGTACCTGTCTGGACGTGACTTTGTTTCAACTGGAAAAATGTTCATTCTATCCTTCGAAGCCGCAACGAGAAAAGAGGGATTTGCCAACATTAGTATTCCAATGTTGTGCTTGGCTTTATGATGCAAAGACAACACACCCTTCACACCACGGTGGTCAGCCTAATTCCTTAAACTCAGTAAGGTACTCAAATGTGCAGCTATGTCATTACAGAGTAATTTATGCTCATAACACATTGTTTTATGGTGACAACTGGAGAATAAACACGGGAGGAAAACCACACAATAAAGATCTGGTGGAAACTGAAACCTCTTCATTACTAGTCTGCTGGGAAGAAACCATGAGAAATGAGGAAACAAAACTCCTCAATAGGCTGGTGTTCGCAAAGCGTCATTCAGTTTTGTTGACCTGCATTAGTACTGGAAACTACAAGTACGTCTAAACATACCAAACACTAAATGCAGCAGCACAATCACCAGCAGCAGGTGATTAACTGCAGCGGCTTTGTTCTGTGAGCCGACTACAAAGACGAATGAAAGCAGTAAATGGTACTGAGTCAGTTAAAATGTGAAAGCTGCCCGTGCTACACGAAACCACGTGAGAATATGTTTTTCTTCACATCTACTGAAGAAAACTTCAAATAGAAATTGAAAAGCATCTTCATCAAAACATGATTAAGGCTGCGTGTCGGGAGGCTGGTGGTTTTCTGCGATTTGTCATCTCCACCCTGAGAAGTAATAATCACATCTACGCTAGTTCGACACTTTTTTTTTCTCAATCTTCGTGTGTTCTGCAAACATGTTTTAGTACGCCCACACATCCAGCAATAGACACACACAGTCCCGCCACCTGCACCAGACAAACTCCCACTAGGAGTGTAAGCGGGGTCTGTCTGCGTTTCTTTCTTGGGCCTGTGCAAAAGCAGTCGCTGGCCATCTGGAGCACGGCCCCCTGGGAGAGCAACAGGTGGGTCCTGGGGGGATAAATGAGATGTAACCAGTTCACCTCCTACATGACTTCTGCACCTGCATTAGTCAGTTTACCTCCCACATCGCGACCATTCAAACCAGTCGAAGTCCTGCCTCCCACCGGTGGCTACTGACTGGGTTTTCATACGCCACCGTGCCTACAGAGAAAGAAAGAGGCGTTGTGTTCGCGTAAAATCTGAAACATCATCCATCTCACAGTCGTGTAACGAATTCAGCTGGATGATCAGCAGCGTCTCGGAGCCAGAAAATGTGCAGAGTCAAAGAGCATCTCTCATGGCTGACGGTGACAGGCTGAGTCACACGTCAATCAGCCAAACATGGCTCCCATCCGAGATCTCGTCCCTCATTTTAACAGCAGAAACATCCAAATGAATACTGTGAAGACCTGTTACTTACTTACTGATTATCTCTAGATTATGTCACAACAAACACAAAATGATGTTATTGTGCAGTGATTTGTGGGCATCATAATCAGGTGAATCGATCTTTTTTCCGCTTTCAGACCGTGCGCAGGCCGAGCACAACATATCAGATAAAAAGTTTTTATCAGTCAGCGGATCCCAAGGCACCGCAGCGTAATTTATTCACTGTGAGGAGACAGCAAGGACAAATATTTGACGCCCTAATGATGAAGGCTTGAGCATCTATAACTTTTATCCTTGCAGGTTTTCATGAATACATATTCATGAGGTCATTTTAATCTCACCGTGTTTGTAGGGTGTAGGATCGTGGGGGAACCATTAGTGCAGAGAGGATGATGGATGTTTTAGACCCCTTAACGCCGTCATACTGCTGGGACGTGTGGGTATTTAAACGCACGCTGAGTGTGTATTGATGAGACCAGGGTAGTAACAGGGCGACTGAAGTACTCGGGCTAATCTGAAACCTGTAACCTCCGCAGACGAGATTAAAAATGGATTCAGAGAAAGACGCGAGACATTTGACTCATGCTTCTCTCTGCGTTTGCATTAATACAGGTGCTTTTAGTTACCTCTGAGTCAGAGCTCACGCAAGCAAATACGGAGCGAATTAAACATAACATAGCCGCATGCAGCAGGGTGAAAATACACACTTGCATCATACGTTTGTGTAAAGCAGCACAGAGGAGGTTGGGGTTTGGGGGATGGTGTCAGAGAGACTGAAGGATCAAGCTGAGAGAGTGACACTTTGTCAGGAAAGAGCTGATTGATTTGCGAACACCATGACACTCATCCACAGAGATTACGCTTGCAACAGGCTTCAAATGAGCGGCGCTGAACGAAGAACTAGAAAACACACTGACGCCGCCGTCTGTGCTTGGAAATATGAAGGAGTGTAAAAAATGGCAACACTCCTGCGCCGGTGTGAGGTGCGTCTACTAATACTACTACACAGAGTGTATGACACCGATCAGAATGTTAACACACAACAAACGTCAAACTTTAAATTAACTTCTCAAACCAAACAAAACACCGAACACCTTCAACATCTTCTTATTGTGGAACTGCTGCTCAAATACACAACTGGAAAAGAGTATTTGCCAGATTTTGGCGTTTGCTGAGAAGTAATGAGCGTCCACGTTCCCCCAGTCCAAGCTGGAGCATGACACTGACCGCGTTTCCAAAGCGTTTCTTACTTTTTCTATTTTTCTAATAGTTTTTATTTGGGGAGAACTCCCAACCTTTCTCTTTGTGATACGCAGCATTGGTTTCAGATAACGCTACCTAATGAATTAGTATGCTGGCGGCACTTTTATCCACACAGGCACACTTACACTGCACTGTAGGTGCCTTCTACTGGGAATAATTGGGGTCAACAGTGTCTTGCTCAAGGACACTTCGACATCAAATCCCCATCCTTGCAATTAACTGACAACTCTGGCTACAGTGATCTTTATTTAATAAGGACATGTTTCTACTCTATGTCACGTGTTTGACTCGAGCAACAGAAAATGAATGTTTCCAGCTTCTAAAAGACAAAACTCTTTATTAAACAATCTGAACCTCTTGACGAGGATTTGCATTATTCTGTGAAATGCAAGAACAAATACACACATTAAAGTGCCATCATATTTCAAATAACATGTCAGGTTGAGTTTGTATTACTCCATCCCTGAATACGCCCTCTACAGCACGATGCGTGTGGGCTATTTCTAAATTAAATTAATTGAGAGGTATTTTTTCTGTCTCTGCGGTGGCTCATTCAGTCGTGTGCAGGTAGCAGCACTGTTTGGAAGTGACAGGACCTGAAATGGACTCACGCCAGCCTCTGTGTGAGAGAACGGGCAGAATGCTGAGTATGAGGAACCAGACCCCCCTGAAGAGACAGCACTTTTGTGCGTTTGTGTGTGTGCATGCGATCGTGACAAAGAAAGAGAAAATGGCTAGATCTGGTAAAATATCTGTTAACGAGAGAAGCTGCCTCGATGCTTTTACCTAAAGCAAACAAAATGGAAATAAACAGAAGAAAATGCCAACATTTGAAATCTCTGGAAGAAGTGACGCAAAAGTCATGCAAAGAGCATGAAACTGATCCGGTCTCACTTCTCTGCAGGCAGCGCATGTCTGGCTGAGTGTAGACTGCTGATCAAGAGGCCATGTGAATTCTGCACGGCAAGCTACCAGCATGTAAATATGAGCATGTACTGTACTGCACTGACGAAGCAGATCAAGAAATTTATTTTTTGTGTTAATCTTTCAGGGCTTGAGAAAACTTCCATAATCTCCACAAGAATTGCAATTGGACGAACCGTCTGCATATACTTTGTCTCGCTGTGGGAACAATAGAGTCTTTTCTTCTGCTGCACCACTATATGCATATTTTACATCAAAATATTGCAGCAGTGTGACTTTACATATTTATCACGCGCAGACATATGGAAACGGATACGGACCGGTGAGAACAGGGTCTGTAGCTCAGAAACAAATGCATACGGCTCATCGTAGTGGATATCAATTCTGCGGTGCTGCAGTGCCTTGTGGTGTGGGAGGTGGTGGGGTGTGTGCATGTGTGTGTGGGGGGAGGTGTTGGTTGGCGCCTTTTCCCTTCAGGTGGATCAGGACTTTGATCCCTGCAGCAGCCGAATCCTCAAGCCTCCCGCTGCTGGAAGGACACGAACGTGCTGCGTCTAACATCTGCTCTGGCAGAGACTCGCCACACACTCGTTTAAGCCCATATGTGTAGGCAGGTATTCTGCGTGGGTACAGTACATAACCGCCCCCGCACCCACACGCATACTCCAAATGCACATGCAAGGTCCACTGTATGAAGCAAACAAGCCCACGCGCCTGAAAAGAGAAAACACACGCACCCGTGCGGACGGTATGACACATCCAGACCTCCCACACCTCAGAAAGAGGCTTTTTTGTTATGAAGGGCTGAAACACTTCATCACCAAGTCACCAAAGCACCGTCTGTCTCCCTGTGCTGTCTCCTCACTCTCTGACCTGCCTCTTCTGCAATATACCTGCTCCGTCAACCCATCCCAGGAGAGGCTCAGAAGCCGGGCAGCCGCTGCTTGCTGTCCCAGCATGCACTGCGACTGACAGCAGTAGTAGAAGTCAGTGACCCGTGGACGAGACCCCTGGTCGCTTTCCAGGTGTCAGTCACTGCCCACAGACGCTGCCCTGCATCTCTACGCAGGACACTGCCGCCTAGAAGGAAACCTGAGTTCATTCATGTGAAAATTGTTCAGAATCACTCTTGTTATTCCCTTTAGATAATGAGCCAATGTGTTCAACGAGCACTGCTCAACGCTTTCTAAGAAATCTCCGGTTAAGCTCTTTCTTGCTGCAGTGGCTGAAAATCCAGCATCAAAGTACAATTTGTGAGTGTATATTATTTACATATCAAATAACTGGGCAGACTCTCCACAGATGGTGATGAAATCAAGGCTATTTGCGATGTAATGATATCAATTATTCAGCCATTAACTAATTTATATGATTCCCACATCGCAGCCATCGCCGCTGACTGTGAAACTCCAGCTCCCACTGCAGCGTACATTCATCTTTATTCCACGTTTTTCGGTCAGAACCCCATCAGCTGCTGAGGCTTTCCACTTCATCTGCAGCATAGAGGGACGCTTTATTTTCAGTGGAGTAGCTGTGAATGAGGAGAGGACGTCTCTGTCCTGCTTCCTCCTGGAGAAGTTATCGAGCAGATCTCGTCTTTTTCTCTATCAGCTCCGCGTCCTCTGCTCCGTCCTGCTACAGCACCAGTGTTTCTGTTCTGCCAGAATCTGAGCAAATGAGTGTCTGAAAATCCTCTGAATCTTGCCGGTGGCAAACAATGAAACACAGAGGGTCCCTTTGTCAACACAAGAGTCCAATTTTAGACTACAGCTACAACAGCGAGGAACTGTGAGCCTGCACTTATCTGATTTACACGTTTTTGGTTAATATCCATCACGGAATGTCATTCAGATGTCCAACAGGATTTAGTTTCACCTGAGGGAAGGCATGTGATGAATTGTGCTGCCAGTTTGTACTTAGGAAGCGTGAGGACAAAAACAGCACAATCGCTTGCATGTGTACACACACACACACACTCACAAATCTATTTTTGGCTAATGGACTTGTGTACGGGGAATGAATGATAAAGCCATTGATCTGCACGCTGTGGTCAGACGAGAGAAGGAGGAGGCAGACAGCGACCCGGTCCTCGGAGACCTGGGCTGCCATTTTACATTGCTATTGATCTTTACACTGAGACGCAGCATGGCTTCGATCTTCACACCAAAAAGAGCAGAAAAACACCCCTGTTACCACTAGGGCCCAACAGAGCGGCACGAAGATGGACCGACGGACAGACCCAGCGCTAAATGAAACACGTGTACACAGAATGAGAGAGGAGAGGAAAGTAGTGCTGCAGAGACCAAGGTGGAAGGACACTGATCCTGTAACGTGTCTGACTCCCTATCTATTCATCCATCTATCCCTCTGCCCCTTTATCCGAATCCAGACTCCCCTGTGTAGTGCTCCAGGCTATCCGCCGTCGCTCCTGTGATGACACGAGAGGGGAAAACTGGTGCATGAAGCAATTAATATTCAAAAACACTCCAGTTTTAGTTCATAAGCAGACGAGCTGCTCTAACAAACAGGACGGGCTGAGGGGAAGATGACAGAGAAATAGACGAGGGGGCACAGGGAGGGACAAGATCAGCAGGAGAAATAGAGGAGATAAGAAACACAGAGGAGAGGACAAGGCATTCGAGCACAGCAAGCGGAGAGAGGCTTTAATCTTACGTTTCAGCATCCTGACAATGACCCATTACGTGCACACGCCTTCCTTCAAGATGAGCAAACGGGGCTTCTGGGTTTGAAGACATCTAAACATATGTGTGTTAATTATGAGGGTGAATGCTGAGAGTGATGCAGCCTGTGGAGGTGAATAACTAATAACTAAGCTGCAGCACGGAGAAGGAAGGGCAGCAAATTAAAAGTTGAGAGTGATAATAATAACAATAATCTGTCTTTAAATTGTCATTTGGAATTTTTCATTAGAAAAGCTGCATAAAATGCAGGACACGGCTCAGCAGCAGCCGCATCCTGCAGACGCACAAGTCTCCAAACGGCAGACACATGACTGAAGGCATCAGCGACGACCTCATGCGAAACTCACCAAAGTTTGCTGATACTGGAGAGTCGGGTTTTCGGCCTTGTCCTTCACCATTGTCGCAATATCTTCATTAAGACGCCGAATCCGAGACTCTCATGTCGGCCGCCAATTAATCTGCGGAGGAGGACTCGGCTGCCATCACATGTGCGTGCGTAACAGGTTTCTCATGGCAGCTCCCTCCTGCGTGGTGCAAAGCGCCGCCGCCGTGTGTCTGTGTGTGCGTGTGTGTGTGTGTGTGTGTGTGTGTGTGTGTGTCTGTGTGCGTGTGTGTGTGTGTGTGTGTGTGTGCCAGATGAGAGAAGCTGGATGTCACCTCGCAGCAGCGCTGGTGCGGCTTCACTGCAAAACACCGCCTCCCTCCTCCACTCTCTCTGTGCCGCTGTCTCTCTTCAGAGGTTTATAGAGGCTTGACGGCGCGGGGGCACGCGTAATAAACGACTGGTCAACTTGTGATGGCTACGGTTACGCCGCCTTCGTCTGAAGGACTCAGCTGGCCCTGTGAGCCATCGCTGGATTGATCTGGTGTGATGAGGGCTCACAGGGCGAGGCTTGATGGGCTTGGATTTACAGCTTCGCCAGTGACATAAAAATCTTTCCGATAAAGGACGACGTCCCTGCTGCCATCAGTTTTCTGTATGGCACCTTCTACTGCCATTAGTCCATCATTAAATCTGGATGAAGACGCAAAATGTGTGTACTGTAAATAGTACATACATTTGTTTATTTGTCCTTCATGTATTATATATATTATATTTTTCCCCTTTAAGTTTTAACCATGGCCAAAATATAAAAACATGTCCTTTTGTCTAGTGTTGTGTCATAAAAGTGGCTCCTACTCCAGTAAGTGACTCCACAGTGGAGTTAATTAGTCTCCCAGCCTGGTAGACGTCTTCCTCTGCCTCTGACATCGCAGAGCTCCTTCCACCAAGAAGCATGTTTTCAGAGATTGTAGTTACTCCCCACAAGGAATAAACTTTGAGTAAGATCGCTGCAATGCCTGATTAAAATTTAAAATTGTTTGAGCAAGAGTGAAAAGTGAGCAGTGTCCTGGATTGTCCGTTGTAGAAAACGTGTTATCTTCCAAGTTTCCAGGGTTTTTGGAGACGTATGTGACACGTTGTTCTTTCCTTTTTGAACAGCACAGATCCTGTGCGTATTTAAGCTTTATATTTTATAGCGGGAGCAGAATTAGAACACAACAGAACTGGCTAAACATCCCCCTAAGGAGCAGTTCCCTGTGAAGAGTGCTGCTCATGGGAACCACAACAATCACCTCTGCATGCGCTGCTTGCTTATCTCTCCGATGATCTGTTGTGTTTGTGCTTCTCAGGAGAGTTTGCACCGAACCCTAAAAGCTCACACATTAAGGCTCGTTACGCTTTGAGATCAGATGCTTTCCTGAGATGACACATGTACTATAACGCTGTGAGATCATCTCCCTGGGCTTTCTCTAAAGGCTTTTTGGAGGTGCTACTCACTGGCAGCGAAATTTACTGCACTGAAAGATACCGTGCCAATACAGCCTCACACCTGAAATACAACCACCGTTCCAGACTCACTGCTGTTTTGTCAGGAGCCAGATAACCTTCAAGTTTGCCAATATTCCTTCAGGTGGACAGGATACAGGAAGCTGAAAATTGCAGGTGTGTGTAACTTATAATAGCCTCACCTGCACAGCTATGAAAAGTAAATTCAAGTGTGTTTAAGCTTTAAACTGATTTGAATAATTTAACTGGTTACAGGCCAGTGTGCATTTAAATATCAAACTCTCTTTACAGGTTCAGTTCCTCAGGGAGTCCAAGTGCCTGACTGGCTTACAGATCAGAACAGTCCTGTACAAGGCTGCAGCTGATTGGCTGTTGGCAAGGCAACCAGTTCAAAGTACTGGACTGCAGGCACCAGAATGAACCAGGGCCTCTGAGACCAGCGAGGGAGTTTCGGCCAATAAGCACACACTCACAAACACACACTTTCATTCAAAAATCCAATTTTCCGCGCACTCCAGGTTCACGTGCACCTCGGGCCTCAGCCGCCCTGACATCAGAACCCGCTCTCTCCGCCGAGGGTAAAGAGTGTCGCAGGCGTCGCTTTATCAGCGAGCTGTCAGCCGCAGACGAACAGAGGTACCGTGGCCCCAGCAGCAGAGGAACTGGGTGATCCGCAGCCCCGAGCATGAGCACGCTGACCCACATCTCTCCATCTCAACAGGGGGCTTTACAAATACACCACCCACCTCTGCATGGAGGCCAATGTGGTGGCACCGTGCGCAAGATAAGCCCACATGTCTTCTGTCCTCTTCCTAACAAGCAGAGGAACAATGTTTTAAGAGTTCAGCGTCCACGGTGGGAACATTCTCAAACGACCTTGTGTAAAAATTAGCCAAAGCTTTAAAGGCTGGTTAAGTGGTTTACACTTATGCACTTCTAAATGATTTGTGTCATTTGTTTTAATGATGGACATAAAAGTAATCAGATGTAACACACATGAATAAATCAGTGCATTTTCTCATTTTACTACATAGTACAAGGACCCAGAGTCCTTGATGAACGACAAGACGCACAACCACCTGTGCCCCTTTCTCTGGTTATGCAAGTTGGTCAGCAGTCATTCCCTCTGACTGACTGCAGCTGGCATGAATAGGTTTGCATCATGTGTATATGAAAAATAAAAACAGAAATAACAACAACCAACACACCACGTCCCAAAAATACCTTCTATTACCATTCGTCCTTGAGCCACACATGGGAAAGTTCAGAAAATACGCATGGATTAGACACACGAAAGAAGATGGCCATCCCTCCGGTCAGGACGCAGTACTCACGGTTTCTCTAGAGCTGCTTCCCCGTTCCTCTTCTTTTCTCCTTCTCGGGCTAGATTCAAAACCGTCAGCTGTGTCCCTCCATTGCGCTTCAGCGGAACAATGACTGCGATAAAGGGCACATGGCTACAGGTTGCAGCGCACACTTAATCGATGATGTGAATGGGCTGGAAATGACTCTGGGGGGATCACACTTGGCTCCACCGGTGGGAAATCTCAGTAGATCCTATAGAACGGCCTGTTGCTGGTGCGCAATCCATATAGCACCGCGCCAAAGTTGTCAACGCGGCGCGTAATTACCGGCTTTGCGCCTCCGGAGCAGCGCACAGAGGAGCAGGGATCTGTTGCCTTTGGAGACCCGGAGCGACAACAAGCATCCGATTAAGAGCCAGGCTGCATGTGATTGTGAGTCAAGGAAACTCTTGGGTAAGATGCTACAGTCTTCTCATCGGCTCCACTTGAGGTGGGAGGGAAGCAGCGGGGTACCGGGTGTCGTGTCCATGATGCAATGCGGGTACTGTCAGTGCCATGGCCCGCAGTTTTCTTCTTGTGTGCAGAAATCCAGGCTCCGGTCATTATCTGCGGCGCCGCGTCGCGCATTCGTCTTAATTACTGGCGAAGTGAATTGTCCGCAGGGGTACGAGGCGGTTTAGAGGAAAAACAGAACATGTGCCTGCTTCGTACGCTTTCTCTCTCTCTCTGCGTCCGTCTCTTCACCCCGGTCCTTCGCTCGTTCTCTCTCTCTCTCTCTCTTTCTCTCCACACAGACTGTGCGCCTTTAACATGGATTAGACTACAAATGCAGCTTGGGGGCACATTTGAATAGTAATAAGAGAGTGGCAGCTCACTTTGTGTCCACCTGAACTGCACGTTTTCTCTCTCTTTTAGTTTAGTGGATTATATGAAACCAACCTGTTTCCTCTGGTGACTAGAACAAACCTTAACAGAGAGTAAATAGGCTCCAGCAGCCTGGGTTTGGGATCAGCTGAGTAAATGGGGACTTTCACAATAATAAATCATTAACCTTTTAGTCAGCAAGCTTGTGTTCTCCTAACAACACACCAAATAGTCCTTTTGTGAGTGAAGTGGCATTTTCAGACCATAACATTTCACTATGTTGTGGAGCGGGGAAGTTGCATTCAACAGGGCACATCCTGCTCTGAGACTAGATAACACTCGCACTTCCCACTGCTGAATGAGAAGGTGGGAAATCAAGTGGCGAGAAGACAAAAAGGACACAGCTCTTCTTCATGAGACACTACAGTGGACACGGGCCATTTTCCACTTGGCAGATCTCTTAATGGAACAAATGTGGACTCATCTGGAGCAGCCAAGCAGGGCATGGCTTTAAGCAGTGAGTACTGAGAATGAGTTAATGAGAGTTAGGAAGGTACTGGCCGAGCTGATTAGGCTTCGCTGTGTGTTTACGTGTCATTTCCAGGACTCCTGCTGCTCTGCATGGTCGCGTCTGAGGTGTGGGATGCTGAGACCAAACCCAAAGACTTTGTGTGCAACAGAGATGCCAGGAGGGCTTTGAACATTGGGATGGAGATGGAGAGAGCACTGGTGAGGATATGCACATGTATATGTATTTGAAACGATCGTTCCCAGCATTGCTCAGTTGTTACTGCTACTGGATTGGGATGTTTTATCCACCTGTCTGTCTGCCTGGCTTCTGACACCTGTGTTTTCCATTTGTGCTTCATGGCAGAGTGACTGTAATGACATGAGGACTCTTTCCTCCCCCATTCAACTTCCCTGCCCAGAGCTTCATGTAGCATCTTGGGGAAACAAATCAGTATGTTGGCACGTGTCAGAAATAATTTCCCAACATGTATTTGCCACTAGCTTCATTTATATGTGTCCATCTTATGTTGTTTAACGTGATCTGAATTGAGTTCTTGATGCCCCTGCTGTCGCGTTACTGCAGCACCAGGAGAAGCGAGGCGACATAGTTGCGTCCTTAAAGCTTCTTGTTGAAAGCGTGAAGGCGTTGAAGAGCCAGAACCTGCCCAGATGTGGTTCTTCGCTACTGCGGAGACTGGAGAACAACATCAACAACTACCTGCTCATCGTCACACACCTGCCGCTGAGTGTAAGAAGCTCCCACAGTCACAGCTGGTCCCCAGTTTGTCGGTTTTACAGTAAAGCCCATTCAGTTGGTAAATACTGTTTTAAAAGCTACAAAACCTGCATGTGTGAAAGGCTTTTGACCTACAGCTTATCTGTGCTCAGACGGTTTCACACAGAAACGCTTGACAACACATCACCAAGTAAAATTATTCAGTGCGCTGATGAAAATTCACAGGCAGTGAGTAAAAACGTGTTGGCGGGCTCCTCTCTCATTGGTTTGCATTTGATCTCGAGGCGCTATCAGTCTCCTGGGTTGTGGAAAAACCCTGGTTTCTCTGGAAAGTCTGCCCTGGGAGTGAGTGTTACAGTCAGTGTGTGACCCTGTGCCTTCCTTCCTCAGGACAAGAAGAAGATAGAAGAGCATAGTTTTGCAGTGAGACAGTCTTTCTTGAAAGTCACGTGGGATCTGTGTTTTACGTAATATGTAGTAAATGTGTTTGGCCAGTTTGAACGTGTGTATATATGTCAGATAATTGATTTTGCAGTTGCATGTTTTAAATGTTGCCCCAGCTTCCTGTGTTAGTTGCCTTGTTCTCTCGTGTTTGTGCTCCTTCTTTTATTCGTTTTAACCATCACCCGCTTTCTGCTTTCACCTGCATTCACAGGGTCTAGCGGTGGATCCATCGTTGTCTTGTGTCCCCCGATTCACCCACAGCATGAGCACTTTGCTGCTGAAATACAACCAGCTGCTCACCGGCAAGGTGGAGATACTGATGGTCAGCCTGGAAGACACGTGCACGTCCCAGTGACACCAGAACCACTGCAGTAGACCCAGAGGCCTTCGGGATTGTGGGATGAATTCAGGACTGATATGGATTTTCCTGGGTCCAGTTCTGTTGGCGAAACGCAGAATCGCTACATGTCTGGACAGATGAATACAAGAGGAGAGCAGTCCTTCACACAGTTAGGATGCTTTCAGGCTTTTTGAACGCAGCGATTCTGATTCTACTATATAACCACTCAAGAACCTGCTCAGAGGCTCCATTCAATGCAAAACCATCAGCAACCAACACAAATGCTGTTGTCCAGCTTGATCATGTGACCAGAACCAATGTTGTTTTGTCGTCTAAAGTTTCATTTTCAGTCATGATGCTGCAGCAAGACGCGAGCTGAAAATCAAACGTGTCTGAACTTCCTCCTTCGTTGCACTTTGAGTGACTGGTGGGTTTACATGTTTTTAATTTAAAGGTGAGTTGCTGTAAATGTGCACATGTTCCTGTATGTTGGCCTTTTTTTATTTGCTGTATGTAAATACTCAAGATTGTTGTAACTCTATGTTATTATCACATGTACTTATGTATTTATTTAGTTTAGCAAAGCCAATTATAGGAAACATTAACTTGTTATCATTGTGATGATGATGATGCTCCTCTATTGTGTAAAATTTCCTATAATGCCATCCAGGTATTTTAATCAACCCCACTATCAATTTAAGCTTTTTTGTAAATTAAATTCTATCATGAACACTTGACACTTCGTGGTTTACTGTAGTTACATGTCGTTGGGTCATTTGGCCTGATGGTGGTGCTAGAGTAGACGTCACGCTTTCGATCGTCCTGTAGTAGTTTACAAGCAGCTTTGACTTCAACCAGTTTGATAATTAACTGGTGCATGAATGATTAATGTTAGTTTTCCTCACCATCACAGTATCCAGCTTTAGATGAAGACACAGTATGTAGGAGAGGCCTGAGCTGTGGCAGAATAGTGTGTCAGTAAATGTGGTTTGAGCATGTTTTTCAGGAAATCTCTTCCGTCCCCGGGGGAAACACTTGCAGCTCTTCTTATGCATAATACATATACATAAAATCTGCTTAGCCTGCTTAGACACACAAATCCACACACAGTAGAATGCACAGACAAAAACGGATCTGTAGAAACAACATAATAGAAATCACACTGTTAGCGCTTAAGCCTTTGATCACACTTTTTAGAGATGACAAATTATACAGCTTGAAACACATCCAGCCATTTAATCTAGTATGATGCTGACTGGAGTTTTTAATTGTTGTTGTGTCTGCTGGCAGTCCCGACTATACCTCCACCTGTCTCTGTTCAGGTTGTCAGCAGGGTTAAATAGTTGATCCAGCTGGTCCTGGATGAGGCCTGGTCAACCTTAATCAGCCATCTGTTAAAAGAGGCCTCCGTCTCAAATGTGGGAAACTGACACTTGTTATTAATTTGATCGTGTTTCATTTTCCTGGTGGAGGCATGTTAATCTGGAAAGCATCGCTTGGCAACAGATGGCTCGCAGTGTTGACTTTCTCAGAAGAAGAAAAAAAAACTTTCATTGTGTGTTAGGTTAGAGAACATTCAGCATGACTCAGTTGTTGATCTGATTTGGGACCATAAGCACTAATAGACACTGAGGGACTTGGCTGTTGGTGATGTTAAAGAACTGTGAGGAAAAGGTTTCAGTGTGGGAGCCCTGAGTGTCAGTGTTTGTCTCTAGGTCGCTTCTACGAGGAGGATTTTACAATATGACAAGACCAGAGCTCGTAGTTTTAACGCACTGAGAGACAAACACTAAAGCACAATCACACAACACTATTTTATTGAACAACAAATGAAGATGAAAATAACACTTCAGTCATTGACATTAAGGGGTTTGTCTGCGATACATTTAAGGCAGTAAAGCATTTTATTCTAGTGGTTCATTGTAGTCTGTGGGAGGTGCTAGACTCCATTTTTCCCATTGATTCTTGCTGCCATTCTTCTGCTTTCTCAAACTTCTTCCCTTAGGTATTTATAATTAACTGTTGTTTATTGTTCTCACCACTAGGTGGAGCTGCTGGCCACCATTTAAACTTCCCAGGTGCATGATGTGTGAGGTAACATAAATGACACACGTTTCCATTTATTGCCTCACCATCACATCTGTCTTCTTCAAAACAGCTGAACTTTCAGCGTTTACTGCTACTGGCGCGTCTTTTTCATGTGATGACTCTCTTTGACTTTCTTGTGATGATGCCACTTTGTGAGAGATGGAGCTTCCGCAGATGTGCTGGAGTCTTGGCTAATGCATCATCACCATCGTCATCAAGCACGTCATCAAGACCTGTAAGAAATCCTCCTATTTGTCCGAGTTGAGTTGGGCCTTTCCCGTGAATCGCCTGCAGGTGGCGGCATAGGCCCTGTAGTGAAGTGAATTACGTGTGGAAGCGTGAATGAGAACAGAGAAAAAATAAAGCTGTTCTAACACAGTTCTTACAGAGTCAGTGCAGCTGACGATACAACTACCTGCAGTAGCTTGACGTCTCTCACACCAGCAGCTCCCCGCTCACCACAGGTCATCTCTGACCTCATGGTTGACCCTCTCATGTTGAATGAATACAGATGTGCTGCTCCTGTATGTATCATAGCAGCAAACATACTTTACTATTAACGTTCCTGCTGCATCCACAGGAAATACCGGATGATTGGTTGCTATGCTTTGAAAAGTACCTGAATGACGCACCGTATCGTTCGACACGGGAAGTGAGTGGTGGGCAGTGGCAAGGCTGCACCTGCTGACGGACAGACAACGCAATCCGTGGTTTATGTCACGTTTTCTTAGGGAAAAATCTCGTTTACACAGAGGAGCACTGACGCCCGCCTACACCCCGTCGACAAGCTGCGAGTGGGAGGGAGTGTGTTCACAGATGGAGGCAGAGTGGGCTTGAAGTACTATCAAAGGAGACCACACTCACAGGCGAGAGAGAAGCACGGGCGTCTTAAGATGCAGGCATTTTTAAAGGCAAACTTTATTTTTAAATTGCTAAATAAACACAGAGCACCTGTAGAGTCAGAGCGTTTTTTTCATCCTACTGTGCTTCTCCTCTTCATACACCAACACACAAGTGGCTGAATCACTTCCGGTCAGGAGCAGGGAAACGCACAGTGTGCATATTAAAAACACTGCAGCCCTTTGATGGGCTGGCGCTTGTGTTCTGTGAAAGAGAAATTCAAAAATCATATGTATAATATATATTATATATAAATTAAAGAGGCATCAGGTGTGTTGTACATTTTTAGTTGTCAGTGACTGGAGATGGTAATAGAGGTTTTGCATTGATTCTAGAAAAATATATGTTTTCAATGTCACAACAATAATTTTCCAGGCCGGAGCCAATTCTGACGGCTGAAAACCGCTGACGCGCCTCCAGCTAAGTGCACTTTAATCAGCTCTTGAGGACCAAACGAGCAAAAGCACTTCTAAAAAATGATAATAATGCCATTCATTCAATTTGACCACTTTATTCTGAAATGTATTGAAATAAAGCGCAGTAACACCCCCAGCAACGGAAGAGCAGCGGAACAGCAGCTCACTTTTAAGGTGTGAAGTGATGGTCTGATGACAAATGAGGTGAGGTCCTGTCTGCTGTATTCAGAGCAGAGCCTTAATATATCTGATCTGAACACAGCCACTCGTCAGGCAGAGGAACTGACCCATAAAAGGGACACAGACATCCTGTCCTCTGTCGCGGGTTCAGCTTATCAGAAATAACCAGGAGTGAAAGTAACTAACCACAAAAAATCATTAATATTATGGTAAAGAATAAAAATTTGGCATTATTTTTGCTAAAGAAAGGGCCTCACTCTCACTTTCTGTAAAAAAATTTTGCACCAGTGGTGATGCTGTAAATGTCTGTTTGAATGTTGGGTCTTAACAAACTCCACCAGCCCACTTGCTGCTCCCACCTCAGAGCCACCTGGACCCACCATCTCTGGCCAGATCTGGATTTTCTGGCTTCACCGCTGACTTTTGACAAGCAATACGGGTGAGTCCAACGCCTCAGCTGTCACCTGGTTTGGCATGAAGACATAGCATCAACAGCTCGACTGTAGCTTCTGACGGAAAGACAGCACCATCTGTGGCGTACGTCACATCTGAGTTTTGCTATAGGAGTCTGACCCTGCCAGCACGTCACTGACGAACGGCGTGTGGGAGGGAGAGCGTTCGCAGATGGAGGCAGCTTGAGCTCCAACACCACGTTCTCTGTCATGACAGTAACCACAACGCCTTTCTGAGCATATTGGCCTGGAAACGCAGGCCGACATGTTCTTAATTTGTTCCCAGTTTCAATTCTTCTAATTCATGATGGACCCGTGTTGTGCTCCTCATAAAGAACATTTATTGCCATAATCCTGAAGGAGAACGTTTTTGGCGTGTTTGTCACGTAATCACGTGTTATTAGGATTTGTCCATAATAGTAAAAACTAAACCTACTCAATGAAAACCTGTAACTTTACTGTAATGTTCTTGTCAATGTTTGTGCCATTTGTCTACAGTCCACCCACCAGCACCTCTTCTGCAATACCCTCAAACTAGATCTGCAACTTGCCCCTGTAATCGCCAACTCTCTTTAAATAGATCATCCAGTTTTCAGCATCTCCATGGTGACCCTGGATTAATGCTGGTGTTTTTGTCCTTGTGTGTCTGCTGGCGTCAACAATGACTTGGTAGTTTCACCGAGCAGGACGTCAGCGTTAACCAATGCTCAATAACGTTTTAATATTATTATTCGTGTTAGATCTTCTCTCTGCAAACTACAAGTTTGCCTTAAATGTGAGATCTACATGAATGTGGAATAAAGGAGTGGGAGCTTGGCCTGACTCCATCCCATAGGGCTGCTAATATCTACAGCCTTAGGTGAAACTATCCCAAATTATCTGCCTCTGCTCTCTGGATCTGTCCCAGTGACGTAGTTGGAAATGCTGTTACTGTGGAAATAGACCAGCGCATGTGAGAGTGGGAGGAAGACTGCAGACTTCTTTATCCTGTGGGAGTGTAACCTTTGTTCTCCTACTGTATGTACAACCTCCACACTTTATTTATGGACTAATGATAACACGCTTTACCACTGAGCATATCATTTGTGCCTGACCAACATATAATTTATATAGGAATAAGATGACAATACCGTGTTAATCTGCCTGTGTTTGCTCGCATCCTCCGCCTTCGTTGCCCCCCGAGGATCAAATGTTAACTGTTTTAAAAATGTCTCTTTGCGTCACGCGCCTGACTGGTTCGTTTTCAAGGTCTTCATAAAATCAACAATGATATAATTTCTGGTGCTATGATGAGCAACAGGCTGACACCAGCTGGCGACTTTCTGATGCACATACTGTCAATGTGCTCCTTTGATAATGACAGGCTTTTATAATAAAGCCGTGCACAAGTAGCAGCCAGGACGACTGACAGTGTGACAGGAACAGTAAATACCTAAGGCCTCACCTCAGGACCCTCTGCAAGCTCACCTGCGACCTTTGGCCCTTCGTGTGCAGCAACGTTTCCTAGCCATCAGCTTGTGTCTGTGTATGTTATCACGCGATCTCGACATCACTCAACCGACTCGCTTGATCCTGCTCAACTCGCTGCCTGAGTGCCGATGATCATATACGGTAGCTGTGTGATGCATCCCACTCGTACGAGGGATGCCCTCGTTCGCACAGAGGCTCGGATGACGACAGCGACTGCTGGGCCCATTTGCGTCACTCGCGCTGTTCTACTTGCATAGAACATGGGAGACACTCGCCATGTGTCTTGTCATGTTTGTCAGCCATGACTGATTTAGATGGATGCTATTATTCCTGTGTTAGTGACATATTAAGACGTCTGCGTCAGTGAGCGTTTAAAGATAGATCAGCCGTAGGGATGTGAGGCCTGTTTTCAGTGACCGTGGCAACGTTTTTGTTAGTATTTAGTCATTTAGTGTGTTTGTATTTTAAAATCCTGAGGAATGCCTTCCTCTACCATGTGCCCAGTTTCTGTAAAATATGCGCTGAATGTGCATCTTGGACAGATCTGTAGTTTAGTGTATATTCCATCATCAGTCACCACCTTCGCCTTGACGTTCACTTAATGAAAGACGTCTGTGAATGAATGTCACCGTGTTTCTCTCTGTGTGTTGGGACGGCAACACATATGGAAAGAAGTTTCTGCTGGGTCATGCTTCACACCTCCCACGTGTGTCAAGTTTCTACTTCTCTACATGGGAAAAGCAGAATAATGAGGTTATGGCTGATATGCGTTAATCCATCGCCACCTACAGAATTTAAAATTTTAGTAACAAATCTCACAAACATTTTTGTTTTTTCCTGGCCATTTGTAACACTGTTGCCATTGTCTACATCATCTCTGGCCACGTTTTTTTTATTTAATCAGATATAAGGATCGTTAACTGAGCTCTAATGTTGTTCAGCAAGATTCATTTGTGAGTTGCTAACTGATTTCTGGCTCTGAGTTGAGTGAACACATAAGTACATGTAATAGCTCTAAGGAGTAACAATAGGCTTGGAATAGCAGCTCCTTCCTTGGAGAACGTTTCAGACTCTTTATTTAAAGCTGCTACAAACAGAGGACAGGAGCCTGCAAATACAAACCCCACATGTCAAGCTCCTGCATTCCATCACATGTTATTAACTGAGAGTTCACCGTAGCCGCCAAACCTAAAGTCCAGCAGCTGACATGGGTCCAAACAATAAAAGTAAATATAACCTTCTTTATTTAGGCTTTACAATAGTAACATTTATTAAAAATAACTTCAGGACAAAAATGCTGAAACCGCTCAGCATAAAACTGGTTATTGTCTAAAATTACGCACACACGCACAATAAATAAACGGTTACACAATTACTATAAACTATAAATTAGATAATAGCCACCTCGTGTTATATCACATTTGAGGAGAGTCGTGGAACTTTTATGCTTACGCGAATGACTGCGCACTAACCAGTTCACCCACACCGGCCACACACACTTGTGTAACCGTTTAGATAACAGCCCGCCGCGCTGAGCCGCAGAGAGCCAACCATCGGCATTGCTTCATTCACCGGCAGCTGCCTCGTAGTGATTTGCTCTCGCCTCGCTCGCTCCGGTGCTTGTCGTGGTTTTCCACGTGAACGCGATGACATCCTTATGTAAAACGACTGACGGCTCCAAAGGCCACTCACAGCGCCGAGCGGCTGCACTCGGGTCCGCCTTTGTACGAGCGGCTAGCGCCGATTGGCTCAAAGGGCTATGACGCACCCAAGGACAGTCCTCCTGACCAATGGCCGCAGAGCTGGAGGGAGGGGGGGGGGGGGGCTGGAAATGAGGTCACTGTCTTGTGCTGGAGATCCAGGGCAGAGTCCCGGTGTTAGGAGTCCTGAAGTGTGAGGAGTAGTGTGTCAGACCAGACTTTCTGAGCCCAGCACCCACACGAGAGGAGCTCTACACCCAGGCTGTACCGCACGGAGCCCGGCGGAGGATCTGCGTCTTGTGAGGTTGGTGGAGTTTTTGTGACTTGTGCGCTGGCGTCGCCGTGACTGAGTCTTAAAAGGTGCCGAGTAAAGGCAACGTTTACGCAGCACCGCCGTCGCAAAAACAAGCAAAACAACAGTTGTAAAATGTGCGAGAGCGTTTTTAAAGCGTGCAGCGCGAGTTGCATAACGGTGTCAGTGTGAGGGTCAGCCCCGGTCAGTAGACTACAGGAGACGCACACACCCACACGAATGACCTTTACGCGCCGTGTGAATAATCTACGCGCAGGTGAAACCCGCGTTGAAATACGAGTAGGAACGAACAGTTCAGTCAAACGTGTAATAACTAACACCCCGATGCTGCGCAGGTGACAGATTCACCTGCGGTGGAGACGTCAGGGTGGCGTAGACGCGCTGTGTGGTGTCACCCTCACACGAAAACTCAGCATAACGACTTACATAAAGTGTCCACTGCAGCAGCACATGGCACAAGTTCGCACGCAGCAGCCAGACGAGAATGTGCGGTTTCATGTAAGCGAGGGCTTCAGAAGCAGCCTTACATAAACGATCCAGTGCCCTATGGAGGAATCCATTCAGATGCGGGCTGCTGTCATTCTGCGATGCTGGAAGTTCAAAGAAGTTTAGGAGCGTAATGTCTGGACACCTCACGGTCATCATCACTAGGATGGATCAATAAAACACTGCGTTTATTGACAGTTTTAGTGTCTGATACCAGATTTGCCTCCACTGCTCCTGAAAGAGCATGAACCTACATGTAACTGCATTTGGGCTATTTGTACATCTGGTGCGTTTATCTTTTACCTGTTTATTTATAGGGCTGCTGGTGGTGTGTATATAGAGAGTTTTGTCCTTTTAGTTAGTTTAAAGATAACTGAAGGGAGGAGAATGGTTCACTTTAACAAATGCTGCTCAGAGCTGCTGGAATGCACACAGCAACATAATGATTGGCATTAAGGCATCGAGACTTTACCCTCAGCAGTGACTCTGTGTGTCGCAGACCGTGTGGTAGTGCAGCCTCCATGCGGTCGAATTCAGCTTCCACTTTGTGGTTGAAAGGGAAAGCAAAGTAAGATTGACAAGGGTGATGGTGGTAAGTGGTGGTAAGTCATTAGACCTCACCGCACTCTACATTAATAATTATATATAGAATTATATTATTGTGTTACTAGTGGCAGGTTTCGCTTCAACTCCAGCTTTAGAGGAGGTGCTCACCAACCTCCCCTCTAGCTTGTTCAAGGATTGGATGCTCTCCAAACAGATCACAGGATACAACGTTAGTACCTCAAATTGAAAACGTACCATGGTGACTAGATGTTTTCTGGATATTTCTGATGCTGGGTTCTGCAGTTTAATTCTGGTTGTCTCAAAGTGGGAATGAAACCTTTGGTAGTCAAGGTAGAACTAAGTACAGTGAGTAGAGTGCAGTTCAGATGTGATCCGTCTGATCTAGGACAATGTAACATGCCACGACTGAAGATGGATGTAGGTCAACAGAGGAGGAACAACCTGAGACATGTTGGCACATGAGAGAACACAGACTGTACTATTCAAAAAACAAAGAAATGAAGTTTGTGTGATAGTAGCTTTGATTTCAGGTGTATCTCATTCAGTGGAATACGCTCAGGTGTCATGATGTGACCTCAGTGTTGCAGTTTCAGACAGACTTTAAGCCTGATACGCAAGCTGTCAATAAACCTGCAGCTCTATCTAAACCCAGTCCTTGAGGACTGTCCTGCAACCTGAATCTGCTGTGCAAGGTAATGTGTCCAGCATGACACAGTTATGACACTGCGTCTGTTTCTGCATGGTTGTATAAGGTGCTTCAAGATGACACGTTAGATAATATGATCAGGCCACTGAGACGTGATTATTGTTATATCAGGCAGAAGACAATTTGAAAAACTTTTACTGTGGTCTTTCAAAGAATTACTAAGAGGTAGAAGCCTAAAGTATTAAATTAAGGTCTTACATTTGGTGGAGTTGTGTAATTTGTCTGGATCCTTTCTCAAACTAAATGAATTACACAAATATACTGAGCTGGTTTGCGACACACAGCCCAGCTGAGAAAAGATGGCTGTTGTAAAACCTAGATCCCCTCTGACCCCGTGTTTTAGCCTCTAAACCTGTTATTAGCTACAGTGAGGCTCGGGTTAATTCTTAGTGTATTTTTAATTATTTATTTATAGAGGCGGCAATAAAAGCCTCAGTATTGATGCTTTGCCACTTCCTTTCTATCTAACGTGCTTATTTGTCTGCGTCTTTAGTTTCTTCTTGTGGCTCTTTAGGCCTTAGCTGTTAAACATTCCTGCTTAGAAGGTGCGTGTCAAACCTGTTTCCTACACGACGGTTCCCCATGGATGTGGGTCATCCACCTGTTTTTTCACTGACTTGACAGGAAGATTATTCAGAAACTGGATGAACCTTAAAAACCTAACGCTTAGTCAAATCAAATGTTTTGTCCGTTTAAACGTTTTCTCTCTTGATTCAAAAGGCCAAGTGAGCAACATGTTCCCAACAGGCCACAACGATTCTCAGATTGCATTAAAATGAGTGAAACTGTCAGAGTAGAGTAATACATAACCTTTAATTGTGTTGTGTTTCTCTTCCTGTCTTGTTAACCACCCATACCTTGATGCACATACTCATTGTAGCATGTAACCTGCTACCAGCCACTTTCAAAAGCTTTGCCTCTGTCATTACAAATGCGTCACAGCCTGTGCTTTCAGCTCGTATTAAACCAGTCAATGTTACTAAAGTTGCAAAAGGTAACTCACTTTAAAACGACAACGCTTCTTAGTGGAGGCACAAGATAAAAACGCGTTGAAGTTCGTGTGATTCTGCTCCAGTTGCAGTTTCTCAGGATAAAACCTGTTAATGACAGGGATAAAAGCGAAAAGGCAGATGTCGAATTAACCTGAAACCAACTTTACAGCCGACATTAAAATACTTTCATCCTAGGTTACAGCAGGCAAATGTTCAGTATAAAACACTTAGTTAATGTCTTTTATTAAGTGCTGTTTGTTGACTGTTCTTCTTGTCTGTTATGTTTAAAGCAAGTAAAACTTAGAGGGAGTGTTTGGTTTCATTCAGATCTCTGCATCTGTAAACACTCAAATAAAGTGGGTCTGTGTAATAAATCTTCTTGTGTTGTAAGTGTAAATATTTGTTTGTCCGTTCTTGGCGCTGGAACACGATGTGCTGTTAAATCCCACCTAAATCATTCTCCCATTTTTCTAAACCTTAAGAACGTCATAGATTTAAAATGCCATGAGGTCAATGTCTAGACTTTACTGTAGTTGGCAACTTCAACCAATCACTCAACTTTGGCCAGACGCGTAGCAGTAGTTGCTTCTACAGCCAGAAAACGTCTCTGTGCAGCGAAAACCTTATCAGCAGTTTGTGCAACGTCTTCAGGCAACAGGATATGTCATGAATAATAGGTCTTGGATACATGGTTCATCATTATAAGCGTGGTTGTATTATTGCAAGGTTGTGGTTTCTTTACGCGATGGGAAATGTTTTTCGGCAGTAAAACTAGACATTTACGTTGATGACTGTAGTCTCAGTATCAGCGTATCAGTGTGTAAACCTCCTCTGGCTGCATCATCTGACTCGAGACTACGAAACAGGGCCAAAGTTTCACACTGTGGTGGCATTCAGACAAAGGCCGTCTTGTGCTTCACGTTCAGGGTGGCTGAGCCTTTGAAAGGGTTTGCAGGGCTCAGATGGGACAGGTCTGAAAGGCCACAAAGTCTCTATTAGGAAGCCTCGTCATTGAACATCAGAGAAGCATCTGTAGGACTCTTCAGAGGTCAGGGGTTAAATCCTGCCTTGTTCTCTGACAGAAATACACCTTACTCCAGCGTTTCTTTAAGTGTCTTCAACAAAGGTGATCTGCTTTAGCTCTACATGCTCAGAATAGTTTCTTAATTTTCCTTAACACTAATTAACAAGGTTAGTTCAAGGTTTCAGTCACAGGATTTAATGGTACATCTACTAGATCAAATGTGTTCTGATTGATAAATGATACATAACTTAGCATACACATATCACTTCATTACTAATATGTGCAATCATCTTCTCTCAACAGATCAATCCGCTCAAGCCATTCCATTCGGCAACCCCCTTGTGAAATGGGGTGATTGTGTTCTCTAATCACCCTGTTAACTAACCTGGAACAAGCCCAGGACAGCACTCCTCCTGATGTCAGAATATTCAGACTCCAAGTCGTATCGTTTCCCAGTGCTGGAGGACCAGGATGGAGCCTTACGGTGCCCCAGGGTGTCCACATCATGCAGCTCCATGCCAAGGGGAGCCCCCGGATGCAGCTCCATGGCACCACTTCATCAAATGGGCGGCTACAGCCAAGGTAGGCCCGACCTGGGCCTTCCCTCAGAGGGCAGTGACAGCAGCAGCCAAGACCCTCCCGGCTCGCCGCGCAGCCAAAGCAACAACTCCCGCTCTCTGCCTGAGGAGGATGTAGAGATGAAGAGCAGCGGGTCCAGCGGGAGCGGGACCGAGTCACACGGCAATGAAAGTCACGGCAACGAGAGCCACGGCAACGGCCACGAGTCAGCCGGCAGCTCCAATGGCAACAGCAAAGACTCGGCACTGTTGGAGTCCTCTGAAAGCAACAAGAGGTCGGTGATGGGTGGCGTGGGAATGATGTAGGCCTGCTTTCTACACGCACCAGTAGTTAGTGCAGGGATTCCGCTTGTGATGTTTGGCTGGTCACTTCCTGACTGGTTAAAAGTGTTCAAACGATCACCAGCAGTAAAATCATCATCATTTGTTTTGGCAACTCTTTTATGTCTGTGAGGTCCATTACACATAATGATGCAGTCAAGCACAACGCGTGCTTGCTGTATTGTGTGGTGACATGCTGCGAGCTGCCTGACCTGCACAAGACCACAGACGCACAACAAGTAACAACAAAGCAAAGAGACGGGAACATTTCAACAGCAGACTACTGTTATAGCTACTGTGTAACCAGACAAAATGCTTCTGTGCTTTGGCTTATTTTCTGCTCATGGTGGCAAATGGAAGGACACACAAATGTCAGTATTTTACTCTTCAATCTCAGCACTCAGACAAAAAACGAGGCTAAATAAATGTGCTGACTCTGTTACTTGCTGCTAACAGCAATTCTGAAGTGAACTATCGTATGCTGAAGTGTTATAAATGGGTCAGCCAGCTTTTTTGCTTTTCTGTCTGTCGCTGTGCAGACAGAACCACGTTAACTCTACACTAGAAGTAGGAACTGCTTTAATTATGAGGGAAAACATTTCCGAAGCCCCTTAAAACTACTCAGACGTGACCGTGGTTTGGCTCCAAAGAGGTTGTGACTGCCCGGAGCGTGTCTCGTGCAGTGGAAAAAACAAAATGACTGTTGCTTTCCGTAGGAAGACGGGATTGATGTCATCCGGAGGCTGGAGCAGACTTTCTCTGCGTGCCGGGCGGATTGCGTCACACTCTCCGACTGGCTGTTATTGCCATGGCAGCGCAGTGTTTGGGGTGTGTGTGTCTGGGTGGAGCGGGCAGAGATACGTGCCTTCTATGTTGCTGTTAGTCCTCCCTGATTCACTTCATTGATCTTTTAAATCCATCTTTTTTAAAACACTCCCTCCTTCATCTGCTGACGTTATGTCCTGCTTCCCTCCCTTCCGTCTATTCAGTTGAACTTCTGACCTTTTGTACCTACTTCTCTTGTACTGGTCCCACGGTGCCAAGCAGACTGCATCTCTCTAGGTCACATTTTAGCCATGACGCTTTTTTTCTTACTTCATTTTTTGTCTTGCTTCATGTAATTCATTCAAATTGGCTTTTTAAAAAACAAATTAAATACCTAAATGAAAAGTGTTTCAGCCAGTCCTTTCCTTATTTATTCAAAAATCATTGCCCCTTGATGAATATGATGATTCATCAAGGGGCAATGTTTTAGCAGAAAACTAAATTTAGTTTCTTAAGCCACCGTCTGGTGTTAGCGATTGAGGTGCCTTCTGGGGACAACAGCCATTGCTTTTGCCGTAAGCACCGTTTCCTCTTGGCACAAAGAGACCACTTCACCCATCTGTGGCCCTCAGCTGTACATCTGACAAAGAGAGAAGGACATTTGGTTTGGAGAAGAAGAGGGAGAATGTAGTTATTATTCAGATCATAATCTGGCTTTGCTCTCCCACGTTATGGAAGATGCAATTAATTGCACAGTCGCATGAGATTTATGTCATGTTATTGTCCAGATAGACGCTTGTGGCCTGTTTGGATTAGAGGAAACCCCTCAAGCTGAAAACGGCACTCTTACGTATTTAAACAGGCATTTATGACTACGACGTGAAACTGCTATAAACTATTATTTATAGTAACATTTTTCTGCAAAATAAATCCTCACAATGGGTTTAACTGTTTATATATAGTATATGTATATATACTATATCAAGTAAGACAAGCCTTTTATTTTTAGTGACGCTTAGTAGCTGGGAAGCCGGGAAGTTAAGTCAGGGTCTCTTTGACATCATTAGGCCAACACCTGGGCCACATACACCAACCTGATTACATTTCTCTAATTACCCAAACCCTCACAGTCATAAAGCAGGTTATTCATAAACATAAATAAGGATTGTTTGGTTGAATAAATGGAAATACTGAGTTGGTGAGTTAGTTTGCATTTGTTCTTTATTTACTCTGAAATTATTCTTAGCTGTATACTTCATAGTCATCACACAGTGGAAAAGTGCAGCAGATGTTGAAGCTGAGCGGTGCCTCGTTCATATGCTGTCATTATCTTAGTCATGACTCCTAAATGTCATGAGATACCCACACATACACCTGATGAGGTAAGAGGTCAGATGTTTACAGACGCTGTCTGTGAAAGGTTCCTGATTAAACAAGGCCACCTTGCCCCGATCTTCACCTTGAGCAGAGAGGCTCATGTCGCGCTGCACAGAATAGAAACTCTGCTGTTTTTTTAAAATGTTTCCACGACTCAACATTGAAATGAGCCTAGTGGCCACTAATGCGTGTCTAAAACCAGCTGGTGCTTCAGGTACAGAGGGCTCTGTTCGACAGAATTAAACACCTGCCTATACTTAGAGAAGCTATTTGTAAGGATGTTTTCTATTTCTGGACAGGTAAGAAGGTTAATTATAGTAACCTGAGTTGTAGCTCAGGTGAGTCAGTATCTCAGAGCTGCAGCTGTTAATACTCTTAGGTTGTCGGCTAGTACAGTCACAACAGTGTTGTAAATAATGGGGTTTGGAGTAGTTAAAAACTTAAAAGGGCTTCCCTCTACGCATGTCAGTAAAGGATTATATAAATAATATATAACTTACATCAGCCTGTTTTCTGTTTTATATGTTGATTCATCAATTTATTTCAACTTGTGAAACCCTCATGCTACAGCTTATTGTAATGTACAGTAGTGATTACTAATGCTGTGGTCCATCAGCAGATTACTCTAAGATTGAGGAGATGTGATGTGTACTGACATTAGCTTAGCTTTGATACTTGTCATGTCATCTTAAAGAGCTGCTATATTTGTGAAGGTGTCTTCTATTGTTAGACAGGTAAGCGGGTTATTTATAGTAACCTCTGTTGTGGTGAGTCAGCGTCTCTGAGGGCTGTCAGGTCGATTTTAGTGCATTAGTGCCCGGTCAAGCTTGTAGGTTAATACAGTGGATCAGACACACAAGTGCAAAGTCTGTGGCTGCATGTTGGCCGTGCACATGTGTCCTTGCTTTAGAAACTATTAACGATACAAAGTTGGGCATAATGAAAAGAATTTATCAAAATATTATCTCAACTTCTTTCCGAAGTTTCCAAAGCTCTTCAGTCATGACATCAGAAAGTTGCCATCAGAACCAAGTCCATCCAATAAAGAAGAAACTGAACTTTGACTCTACAAGTGCATGCAAATGTACTAACAATGTAACCAAATTAATAGGACACTGTGCTCACTGTAAAAGAACATACTGCACACAGCAGGGCAGGGACAGGAGGTGTCCAGAAAGCACAAAGCTGATTTGTGTGTGTGTTTATAATTTGTTTTCTCTAATCATTTATCTTGTCTTTGTCTTTTTTTCTTTCTCTCCCCACCAGCTCAAACTCCCACAGCCCGTCCCCTCCCAGCAGCTCGAACGCATTCAGTCTGCTCAGCTCGGAGCAGGACAACCCTTCAACCAGTGGCTGCAGGTACACAGCGACCACCACTCTCTAACCTCAATTACTTAGAGAATGATACGATAAAAGTTAGAATCTATTCTCTGTGCTTTATATTTGACTTTTCCTTATTGCTGAAAAGCTGACTTGCCGCTGTGCATGTGTGTGGCAACTTACAGTAGTCAGGAGTCTGCCAAAGCCAAGACCCAGAAGGAGGTGATTAAAACTCTGAAAGAGCTGAAGCGTCACCTGCCTTCAGAAAAGAGACACAATAACAAGTCCAGCACATTAAACACCCTGAAGTACGCCCTACGCTGTGTCAAACAAGTGGAAGGTAACAAACGCGTCTTCTTCTCTTTGCCTTAGATGGATTTTTTAATAATAATTTACAGTAAATGCGCTGCTGCAGCTGGGATTCACAATATCGTCTCCGTGGATGATAAAAGATGTAATTTGAGCAGAAGGGAACATTTCTTTCATTTTCTGTATGCCGCTGTTTGGGTAATGACCTGCAAGTGCTTAATTCTAGCCTGTCTAAATGTTCACATGTGGGAAAGGGCGGGTAGAGCTTCACAGCAGCACAGTCTTCATTCTGGTTCTTATGGAATATGACACACGGCAGGGCAGCACAGAGAAGATCCTTTCATAAATCATGACAACTTGCTTTGAGAACTTTGGACGATGTTTTGATCAGAATCTGTTCTTGCAGCCAACGAGGAGTATTATCAGCTGCTGATGACAAATGACAGTCAGCCTTCAGGCCTGGACGTGTCTTCCTATACCATCGAGGAAATAGACAGCATAACTTCTGAATACACCCTCAAAAACAATGTAAGTCATTCCATTATTAAGTTAAAAATGGGATTGAAGTCTTGCTTGAAAGTGACAGTGACATTTGTCTGGTTATTTTAGCTCTGGGTCTGAGATTTCCCACTCATCCCTCTATTTCGATTTTGTCTCCCTAACAGGACATTTTTGCAGTGGCGGTGTCGCTCATCACGGGAAGAATCGTCTACATCTCTGACCAGGCTGCCTCCATCCTGAATTGCAAAAGGGATGTGTTGAAAAACACCAAGTTTGTGGAGTTCCTGACACCACAGGACGTCAGCGTGTTCTACAGCTTTACGACGCCGTACCGCCTGCCCTCCTGGAGCGTGTGCACTGGAGCAGGTACAACAGCTGCAGACTAGACAACTCAGGAGATGCTGTGTATGTAGAGTAGCGTGAGATAACAATAAGTAGAAACAGACCTCAGTCCTGAAGCTGTGACGAGGTTTGACTATTGGAGCTAATGAAGACATCAACTCCATTTAAAGTCATTGCATTTAGGTGCTGCTGTGCTGCTAAATGAATTATTAAACACTTAATGGAAGGCAGGAGGCGAGACCCCGATTGACTGTAGACATGATCGTGGTGCCTTTGACTTTAAACATGTCTTTGTTTCCCCTTTCAGAGTCATCGCCGCCTGACTGCATGCAGGAGAAATCCTTCTTTTGTCGTATCAGGTGTGTGGGAGTTCAGCTGTGGTGTCAGGCCATCTGCTGCTCGTGCCTCTTGTGGTTCCTATTCATACTGTCACTTTTCAATTAGCTGCTGACATTTATGTATATAAATAGATGCTTTTTCAGACCCGCATTATAAAGACAAGCAGACACAGATAATTAAAACACCTGCACCTCATTGATGATTTCATTATTTCTTTATGCCAAACGCAGATCTTGTCTTGTTGCTGGGATGATGGCTGTCATTGCATGAAAACACATCAACTTAAAAATAAATAATAATCTCATTAATTGTAGGCTTGCATCAAAATATTGCCACATACTGTAGTGCCCCCATGTGTTGAGAATGATTTAATCCAAACTCTATAAAACCTGCTTCAGACTACTTTTTTTTTCCAACCCATTTCCAGCGGTGGAAGAGAGTGTGAGGGTGACCTGCAGTACTATCCGTTCCGCATGACTCCTTACCTGATGAAGGTCCAAGACACAGTACACGCTGAAGACCAGTTCTGCTGCCTCCTGCTGGCTGAGAGAGTTCACTCTGGTTATGAAGGTACCCAATTTAGACCAGGTGTAAAAAGATACGTTAGCAAAGATGGTTAGTCCTAGTTCCCAGGATAACGCGCTCACCCCGGACATGTTCTGTCTTCCATGAAAGCACCCAGAATTCCAACAGACAAGCGCGTCTTCACCACCACACACACACCGAGCTGCGTGTTCCAGGATGTGGATGAGAGGTGAGACATGTCACGTTTGCTTCTATGACAGAGCTCACCTTACAAGGACAATAAGGTTTGTGCTGATGCATATTGAATAATAAAGCTGATATTTGGTGTGTGTGTGTATCAGGGCGGTTCCTCTCCTCGGATACCTTCCCCAGGATCTGATTGGCACATCAGTTCTCCTCCACCTGCATCCCAGCGATCGGCCGATCATGCTGGCCATCCACAGAAAGAGTGAGTCCACGGAACTAAATAAACAGACGAAGCCTTTTCTCCGTTTGCACCAACAGTCTGTCCATATTCATGGTGTTTTGGTCTCTGCAGTTCTTCAGTATGCAGGCCAGCCATTCGACCAGTCCTCCATCAGATTCTGTGCACGAAATGGAGAGTACGTGATCCTCGACACCAGCTGGTCCAGTTTTGTCAACCCCTGGAGCCACAAGGTCTCCTTCATCATTGGGCGGCACAAAGTCCGCATGTGAGTTTTAGTTTTGTAAATCACCCTCCTGTTTCTTCATTTGAATCGCATTCTGATCAACTGATGTTTGTTGATGTCAACCAGGGGCCCCGTGAATGAAGATGTTTTCTCAGCCCCGGTCGCACACGTTAATGAAATAAAGACGATGGACCCTGACGTCCAGGACATCACAGAGCAGATCCATCGTCTTCTTCTACAGGTGAGAATTACTAATAAATGGAATAAGAAGAAATTAGAGGAATGCGATTTAGATAACAGAAGATGATTATCAGTGATGGACGTGTCAACATATACAGCAGAGCGATGAGCATATGACTTACATATAAGAGGAAAAGAAATAGCAGAGCCCAAGACAGGTCAGAGCTCTATCCTTCCTTAATCTCCTTCTTCCTTCTCATCATCTGTGTTCAGCCGGTCCATAGCGGCGGCTCCAGTGCTTACGGTAGTATGAACAACCATGATCACCTACTGGGCATGACCTCTTCCAGTGAGAGCCTCAACAATGGCAGCGGCAGCAAGATGCAACGAGAGGAGGAGGAATGCAGCAGCAAAACCAGACCAGTGAGTACATACATACCATTAATGAGGTTTATCACTATGGCTGCAGGCTCAAGTCGTGATGAATGGCGGGAGCGTTTCATTACACAACCAAATTATCAAAATGTATGTAAATGAAAAGACTTTTTGGAATAGTTATGATATCAGCAGAACGGTACATTTCAGATATGAACTTTCTGTCTTTATAGCGAACATTTCAAG
This sequence comes from Macropodus opercularis, assembly GCA_030770545.1. NCBI lineage: Eukaryota > Metazoa > Chordata > Actinopteri > Anabantiformes > Osphronemidae > Macropodus > Macropodus opercularis. Next base: position 9,589,690 of record CM061105.1, read on the forward strand.
AAATTTGTAAAGGAATTCACCTCCAGAAGAGCCAGGAGCAGCAGATGAGCAAACCAGACACCACAAAGCCCAGTGGCAGTAAGTTCAGCTGATGATCACCTACTCCAGTAGGAAACCGCCCCTGTTATCACTCTGTTTCTAACTCCTGCCTCTCTCCAGAAGAGTCTGCACAGAAGAACCCAGCAGTGGTTCGGCCCAAGGAGTCAGCTGCGCCTTTCAACTGTAGGGAAACTGGGCTGGCTATGGAGGAGGGTAGGACCTCGTTGCAGGAGGAGCTGACCTTCAATGATCAGACCAGCTACTCCTACCAGCAGATCAGCTGTCTGGACAGTGTGATCAGGTACAGAGATGAAGGACGTGAAGTCAGACGCCAACCAGAAAATGTGATAAACAAGGAAGAAGTTCTTGATCTGTTGTGTTTCCTCTCCCGCAGAAAACGACATGTCTATAATTAATCAAGAGCTAAATGTGTTGTTACGTTCCGTGTAGGTACTTGGAGAGCTGTAATGTCCCCATCACTATGAAGAGGAAGTGTCAGTCTCTGTCCAACACCACTTCCTCTAACTCAGAAGAGGAGAAACAGAACGGGTCCAGCAGCATGCAGGTGTCTGAAGGTACGGGCTCGTGGCACAGAATGCCGTGCCACCGCACATTCGCTCTGTGCCTTTTTAAACTTCCCCCTCCGACTGAAATGCCATTTCCTTGTCAGCATGTCCTGTTCCCTGTTCTTCGGTAGAACCGGCCATGCTGAAGGACCAGTCTGGTCTCGGCAAAAAGTCCACGGCCACAGCGGTGGTGGGCTCCTCGCTGCCCCTGCCGGTACCTAATAAACCAGAGAGTGTGGTGTCCATAACCAGCCAGTGCAGCTACAGCAGCACCATAGTTCATGTGGGAGACAAGAAACTCCAACCGGACTCAGGTACATTTTCCGCCATTCAGATGTTTAGAGAAAAAGGAACCTCATCCGCTCTGCTGACGTTTAACTGCTATGCTGAAGCAGAGATCATAGAGGATGGACCAGGTGCAGCAGAACCCGTGGAGTCCAGTCATAACACGGGGCCTCCTCCTTGTGCTGTGTCGCCCCCGAGTCATGAGAGGGAGCCCTACAAGAGACTGGGGTTGACCAAGCAGGTTCTGGCCGTCCATACGCAGAAAGAGGAGCAGGCCTTTCTGTCCCGCTTCAGAGAGCTCCGCAGTCTCACAACACTCAAAGCCAACTGCTCTCAGTATCTGGAGCGGCAGAGGGAGCAGGTCACCAGTAACGGTACCATCAAACACAGCACTGTCACATCGTACCATAATGCTTTTTGTCAAACTCCAAGCTCACTCTTTGTCTTCTCGGCCCGTCTAGCTGTTCCTGCTGCGTCCCGTAAGCAGGGTGGAGTGGGTGCGGGGCCCACCTCACGGCGAGGAACGCGGAATAAGAAGACGAAGTCGAAGCGAGCCAAACAGATCGAGTCTTCAGACAGCGCCGCGTCCCGTCACACGCAACAACTGCGGCCTCCTCTTCTGAACCCGACTTCTTGGTCTCCGTCTGACACCTCACAGTCTACTTTTCCGGTAGCCTACCCTGCCGTGATGCCAGGCTACCCCCTCCACATGTACCCCAGAGCCACTTCCTCAGCCCCCTGCTCTGACACGACTCTTACAGGCCTTGGAGGCAACCAGGGAGCTCAGGCTGCTCCCTGCCCACCATCGGTCCACCCTGCTCCCTACCCCAGCCCCATGGTCACCCCCATTGTGGCTCTAGTACTGCCCAACTACATATACCCTCCACCACCACAGCCAGTGTACCAAGCAGAGTCTGGGGGCTTCCCCACCCAGACACAACCTTTTGTTCAGACTATATTTCCAGGTCAAACCACCTTATTGCCTCCATCTTCCTACTGCGTTAACAATCAGTTTAACTCCCCAAACCACTTTGCTCCCCAGTCAAGCTACGTGACTCCTTCATTCTACTTCCCTTCACCCTCGGAAACTCCGAAAGCCCCCGTGGAGGGCCAGTCTCGCTCTTCGACCCCGCAGTCTGGAGGAGGTCGAAACCAGGCGTCCCCACCCTTGTTCCAGTCTCGCTGCAGCTCTCCCCTCAACCTGCTGGAGCTGGAGCTGTCTGTGGAGAGGCAGGACAGCGCAGTGCTCTCCTCTGGAGGACAAGGGACTAACACGGCTGAGAGAGAGACAGGAGCAAGTGGAAACCAAACCAAGGAGAGGGAGCTGAAGCAGGTAAAGAAGGAAACTAGGTTATTTTGGGTGCTTTCTCTTACCCGTTTCCTTCCCCAAGCTTCCTAATCCACACGTCCGGTCTTCTTCACCATTTAAAACTGTTTGGATCAAATGTGGGACGGCAAATTGTGACAAGGGTCCTCAGGACCCTCCATCGTATGTCTCAGCCTTGTGGGATATGTTGCCATCATCATTTTGACTCCTTCAAATTATTCACAATAATGAAGTGCAGCAGTTCGTTGTTATTGCATTGCCATGTATGTAAAGCCAGCCTGGGCTCGCTGTGGCCCCGGGTGTTAACACATGATGTTATTATCCCTTACACCCTTTAGCCAACTCTCATTCTGCTTGGTCCACCTGGACCGTTGTATTGCGAGGGCACACCCTGTGTCTGTGAACGTTTGTCTTGGGATAAAGTGTGCTCTAGACTGAGAGCTTACAGCAGCGAGGTAGGCGAATCATCAGACAACCTCAGCACTTCTCCAATCCCATTGATTCCATGTGTCAATTATAACTGTTTCCTTTTTGCATTTTCATGACCTATGATTTACATCTACAACCTACATTGTTCTGTTGAGTAAATGTCTGGCACAGAGGGATTTTAACGCATGCGACGGCGGGACTGTAAATGACATAATGTGAACAGGGGAACTGGTGACGTGTGGAGTTACTTTAAAATGTCTGCCAAGCTCAACAAGGGATCCTGTTTCATACACTTTTTGATTTTGCATGCAGAGCCTCCCAGGCTTGAACCCAACCAGAAAGATTAACAGAGGAGGCCAGTTTACTATCAGTGGGGACATGCTTGTGTTTTCACTGTATTGTATTGTACTGAAATGTGTCTAGATATGCAAAAGATGCATTGATGGTCTGTTGCATTATTACAGAGGTTGATATTTCAATAATGGATTAGAATCAGTTGGAGACAAATCAGGATAAGGTATCACTGTAACTTATTCATAATGGTCTGGTCAGATGACTGGTAAATCTTATAGTTATATATATATAGTTAGGTAGTTATATCTAGTCAACCAACATGCAGGTGTTGAATGAAGCCGTGGACCGGTACTATATATCCAGACTCCTCTTTAAGGCTGTGGCTTTTATATCTTTTATCTGTGCAGGCAAGTTCACATGGAGATGGGAACAACAGTGACGCCAATTCCTCATCCAGTGACATGTTTGACATTATTCTCCACGAGGATTCCTGCTCAGGCACCGGTTCAGCCACCTCAGGGTCCATGGGTTCAGGGTCCAATGGCTGTGGAACCTCAGCCAGCGGGACGTCCAACAGTGGGATCTCTAATAGCAGGACATCAGCCAGCGGAGCCTCAGCGAGTGGAGCCTCCGGCAGTGGAACAGGTCAGTGGAAGTGGAAGTTACCAGAAGTCAATACAGGCAGAAAACACCAGATGTTTTATATTCAGTTTTGTTCTAATTTGAAACTTGAATTTCCTGATGGACATTAAATGCAGCCCATCTCACAGTACATAGTTAATTAATGAATATAGTTGTAGACTGACAAGTACACAACTCCAGCAAAAAAACTGTATTGTCACATTTATCAACGGACGATGAGACTATGTGAAAAACCTGACAATCTTTTACTTCTTTCATATTAATTTTCTGCTGTTTGGATGTTCTCAGGAAGCAACAACAGTAGTAATTACTTTGGCAGCGTGGACTCATCCCAGAATAGCCAGAAGGTCATGGGTCACTCGAGCAGCAGCGAGGGAAGAGCGGCGGAGATGGAACAGAGCGAACACTTCATCAAGTATGTACTGCAGGACCCGCTGTGGCTGCTCATGGCCAACACAGATCACAAGGTCATGATGACCTATCAGCTGCCTCCGCGGTGAGTAGGAGGACAGGGCCTTAGCCACTGAGGAGTAGGATAGTGGCGTGTAGATGCTGCTGTTTCATAGTTTAACAGCGAATAATGAGAGAAACCATGCAAACGTTCTTACTAATAGGAGGAGTGTGCAGGAACAGACAACAATTAGATGTTTCCTTCCTTGATTTTTCGCACCTAATTGGACACAAGACAAAAACACTTAGTAGTGTCTTGCCCCTGTGTAGAAACACGGACCTACCTGACCTCAGAACACATATCTGAGCCCTATTGTGTCCCTATCTGCCCCCTGGCTGCCCAGACATCTCAGCGTGTCATCATAGGAGTGAGCTGCTAACATCTGATGATAGTGCTCTTAGCTTGTTGGCACATGAACTGTTCTGTTTTGCATTTCCTGTTATTTACCTTTAGCAGTACCACAAAATACAGCAACATGGCCTTTGTCTCTAGAGGTGTTAAAAGAAATATGGTTGCAATTAGCATTATTAACCACTAGGTGGCCCCTTGCATTACTCCAGAACCTCTATAAACGGAGTTCTGTGTTGAGTGATGTCTGCAGAGAGAATGCAGGTCGACACACACTTCACTAGGTCAAAGCTTCGTCCAGTGTCCAGACTGTATCATCCTGCCCACGAATGCACTAACTCAAGCCGCATTTTGTTGTGTCAGAAATGACTTGTGGGTATTGAATGTGGTGTCGTTGTGTGTTTGCCTGTTCCTGCAGTGACATCCAGAGCGTGCTCAAAGAGGACAGAGAGAAGCTGAGGCTGCTGCACAAACACCAACCACGCTTTACAGAGGAACAGAAGAAGGAGCTGTCTGAGGTCCACCCCTGGATGAAGAGGGGAGGCCTGCCCAAGGCGTTTAAGGTGGAGTAATCATTTTGTAAGAATTTGTGATAATAATAATTAGTAAATAGTAAGTAAAAATAAATAATTAGTCTCTTTTTTGTGAGGCCGATGGTGACCCAACATTCTTCTACTTCAAAGTGCATCAAAACCTCCACCATCCTCTTGTCTGCCTTATTAAAACTTGTGTCTGCTTTCTAGGTGTGCTCCTGCTGCGACAGCTCCTCGGGCGCAGCAGTGGTGGACGAGGATCCAATAGACCCAGACACTGGTGACACAGAGTCTGGAGAGCTTGGCTGGCCCACAGAAGAGCTTTTAAACACTGGTGTCATCTCCAACTGCGGCACATCCTCTGGCTGCTAAAGCGTGTCCAAATGAAAATTCATTACCCATCAGCCCCTTCATATGCCTGACTGTGAGCAGCACTTTGTGAGGAGGGATCTACTTTACATAAAGAACAATATGGATTAGTTCCTCATACAAAGTCCTTCATAACCATCCAACCACCTTGGTGTTGTTTTATGAGTTATACTGTACCTGTCAAGACTTCTGTTGAATGAAAACACGTGTAGTTCACATCACGTTATAGTTTATGTTGTTTTTATAACTCGTACACTGCACCAAGCAGGATTTCTCTGGTGCTTGCAGGGATTGTCGGGTCCTACGACTGCCACTCATTTGCGTCTGGCTAGGGGAAGCATTTTAAAGCACTGAGAGCACAATAAGGGAAATAATTGTGCTTAGGCCTGACACTAGAGGTCAAACAGATTTCAACCAGATTTAGGCTGCTTTGTTCGCATGCCAGGATGTGGCTCAGTGGTGTACTAGCTCTTGGGGTTTGTGATTGATTTCAGTATTTTGTGACGTACAGTAACTTCCTTCAGTTAAAGCAACACTGTGCTACGTCAGTGTGCGGTGAGAACAGGTGCAACTACTGCCATGCTAAACCATCAATCACCGAATGAATGTACAAGTGCACTTTGTGGCCTGCGTGGAAAGAAGTGGAAAAACCTGAACGACACTCCTTTATGTTTGCTCTGATTAACGTTTGGTGTTGTACACAGTCACTAGTACTTTAATACAAGTACAATCCTTGCCTTTAAAATGTTTGCTTAGGTAAAACTCCAGAAGTTCTATCAGCATATTATTATAAAAAGAAATTCCAAATCTATTTATTTTATTATTTTTATTGATGCTTTACTATGGAAGCACCATGGTGGTGACCGCCAAGCTATTACTGTACTTCAATATATTCTTTGTGGCAGCTTAGTCTCTAATGATGTTATAATATATATATATATATATATATATATATATATATATATATATATATATATATATATATATATATATATATATATATATATATATATATATAACATGAAGTAGAAATTGATAAGTGCTATATTAATTGATCCCAGTTGAAAACATTTGACAGAATCAAGTGGAAGAAGCTGTTTTAAGCTACATGCAGACCATCAGCCTATCATGTTATATAGTTTTGAGAATTTACATCGTTTAATATTTAAATATTCCCTATCTCTGATATTTGGAGCACCTCTGGCACATGTTAGCTAATGCAGCTTTAAGTTGTTTTGTAACTTTTCTTCTGTTTCATTCTTTCTCTTTACTTCTCAGTTGTCTGAAATGGTTTATGGGAAACATTTCTGTGCTTGTGTGAATATGACTTATGAACTCATATATTTTTCTATACATTAACTGTTTCTGTACGGATGCATGCGTTTTCAAGTGATATTGGTTTTTAAACCAAGGCAGGACCAAGATGATCCATATTTACTGTAAATGTATATGACTTGTTTGATCAATTTGAGGACATTGTCCACCATGCACTGGACTGTTGTTTATACCAAGATGATTGAATAGAAGCCAGGAGAATATTCAGTTTTCCCAGTCTAAATGTGTCATATAGCCCTTGACGCATGGAGAAGGATCCTGAGCGTCCTCTGGAACGCTGACACACATTACAGCTCTCAACAAACGTGTGGTCACATTTTAGGGTTATTGCAAGGGTGTAAAGCAGCTGGGACACATCAAGTGTCTTTGTTAATAGCTTTCCTGCACTTTGAAGCTCATGTAATATAAGAGGAAGTAGAGAGGTCAACATTTCCACAATCTTTGTCACCGTTGACAACAATTCAACGTTCTTGTTTTGTTTTTCTTTTCTCTTTTTTGGTCACATTTGAAAATGTACATTATTTTGTTCAACTGGATTTCAAAATAAAACGTTGCCTAATTTTTACAGAGGTTACCTGTCTTCTGATGTGTCGACATGAAACAGGCCTTACAGTCCTTGAGTGTGGAGCAAATCAGCCCTTGTTTGCAGAGCATTTGGCTAAACCAGACAAGTACTTTAGAGACATTAAAGATGTCTGTTAATGAGCTGATGAGCCATCTGTAAACGACTTAAGAACTTAGTGTTCATTAAAGCTTAGAGCAGGAGGATGAAACTCCCAACAAAATAGTAGTGCTCATACCGACTTGCTGTCTCAGAGTTTACATTGCAAAGACTGAGTTACATTAAACCTAGAGTACACACTTAGAAGCTACATTTAAAGTCTAGAAATAGTCCTGGCGCTTCAAAAGCTTTTATTTTGAAACACCTCGTCACTCACCCAATGCAAATGCGTCCAGTTGAGACAAAGGCCGAGCTGCTCAGCGTCTTCTCTGCAGACAGACGGTCCGCGGCTCAGCGGGCCTCATCAAAGCGACCGTGTCCCTGCGCCTCCACTGTTCACACCTTCACATTTATTCCAGGTTGAGGACGAGGTGCGAACACTTTCAAACAGCCCCCCCGCTGCGACCATTTGCACTTCTGGAGATCCGCAAGTCCTGTGGTCATCACCCAGATCGGCTTCTGTGACCACAGCGCGGCTTTCTTTAAATATCGACCCCTTAGTGTTTATTAAGCAGAGTGAAATAGTCTATATGCGCAAACATTTATTGTGGACGTTGCTACTCGAGTCGTTTATTCTATCACAAGGTGAGAAACTTAACAGACAAATCTTGATACACTTGTGTACTAAAAAAACACAAGATAGGGAATCTAAACAGAATTCAACCTAATATCTAATGAACCATATTTTATGTTTTACCAAACTCAGCCTTACAAGCTGGGCCTTTTTCTAAAATGCAATAAAACTAATCTGCTCGTGTCAGTTCACTCGAACCTTTATTTTTCTGACTTGAGCACATAGTAGTGTTTTTAGTGACCAATTATATTTCACTGATATGCCAACATTTAGAGTTTAATAACTGCAACAAGCCCGGAATGTTAGTAAAGGGGCAAAACAAGATTATAAAATATTCAAGTGAGACAGTTCTGGAAGATTCTGTAATTAGTGGGTTCACTGGTAACAGGTAAGGCTTTGGAAAATGGCTGCAAATCACACCTTGATGCTGCATCTAAATTAAACTTAAACAGATCTGGGCTTGTGACAAATTAACAGTGGAAACATGTTCTGTAGTCAGATAAATGTTGTTCTTGTTTGGGAATTATAGTATTCAAAATGTACGCCACATTACAAACTGTCGAGCAGCAAAAATTGTATCTTGCAAGGATGGGCAATATTTCCCTTTCTCGTTATACAACCTTGAATTAATAAAAATAATCTGAATTTCCACATCAACCTCCAAGTTGTTCTGAACAGTGCTTGCGGGTCATTTTCCAACGCTATAAACTGTATTAGTCTTTTTATCTCGTCTTTGGAGACCCCTCTCAGTAGGGGAGCACCGACAGCGTGGATGGTGTAAGAAATGACACAGCATTTAACTATGAATCGTTCCGAATTCCTCTCTTTTCTTATTCATTTGCAGAAGCTGGTGGTGCAGTGTTGGTGTGTGACGCTCACCAGGAAAACAGCAGTCATGTCTGAGGATGCGGACACAAGCTTTCAGTCTATGCGAATTGGACTCTTGACCCTGATTCGTGTACGGAATTTACAGACTTTAGTTTTATGTACTATACTATTTGGGAAACGACCCAAGTATAACAACACAAACAAACACTGTCTAAAAGCTTTTCCAAGAACCTACAGTCATGACTGAGCAAGTTATTCCTGCTCGTTATTTTAAAAGCCAAAGTTACAAAACTCATTTGTCAAGTCCTCAACTAGGCCTATATAAGGAGTGAGTGGATTACTCATTTCACACCTCACAAATGCCTACGATGTGCTAAGAGAGCCCGGAGAGAGACTGCACACAAATGGTTTACAACTGCAGAGTAAGAGCTAATATCATTAAAACAGCCTTAGGTGGGTGGTTAGTGGGATCTGCGTGAACCGTGAAGACATTGCTGGACAAAAGGATTAAAATAAGTATTTGTCAAAAAGATGTTTATTGAATGGTAAAGTCACAATTCAATAATTGGTCTACTAACAGTAATGTGGCACATAAATACAAAAAAACCAAAACTAAATAAGAATAATTTACACACAACAATGGATGCACCTCTAGAGACACAGCTATGCAGTCTAGTCATAATCAACAAGTAAATATTTACATGTGTTTACTCCATTCACTGGAAGCCCGTTCACTTCCATTATTAACTTAACTTTAGGCAGTTCTGGAATAGCCTCCGCCGGCTTGTCATGTGCTGGCTGAGGCCTGTGCGTTTACCACGGCCTCCACACTAACTTGGAGTACACGGCAGAAGACACATCCTGGCCATCGGCGTCCTCTGAAGACGAAACCTGGCTTTGCTCGGAGTCCGTCTCGTCCAAGTCAGAGCAGAGGTCATCGGTGGAGATGGAGGAGGGGGCCGGAGACACCAGGCCCGTGTCCAGGCTCTCAGGCGGGGGCCAGGTGCTGGTGCTGCCGGGGCGGTCGTCGTCGTTCAGAGGCATGCTCTCCAGTAGGTGGTTCAACAGCTCGGCTGCCACCGCCGGGTCTATCCCAGGGCAGCTGGAAACAAAAGTGTGCACGTCATGCATGCACTGGATGTACCCGGCGGCAAAGCGCTCACAGGCCTCGCGGTTCACGGCGTCCGTTTCTGCGGGGGGGGGGACACACAAGTGCAGACGACCGTTAGCAGGGAGCCATTAACCGTTGCGCACTAGTTTGATTGGCTGAGCCGCGGCGGAGGACACGCACACGCGCACCTGTGCCCGCTGCAGAGCTGATTACAATATTAATCCGCCAGCTGCTGTACATCAATTAGTAGTTTTGCAGTTGCGAACTATATTGCTCGGCGGAAGAACCACTTCGCTTCTTAACGAACAACTGTAAAGACTGACAATAGCATTTTGGTGACAAGTTCAACAAAGCAGACCGAAATGCACGTTGTTTACCTTGAGCCCGGTTTTGCAGGACGCTCTCCACCCGTTTGACTGTCATCTCCAGCACCTCGGCATTCTCCGCCTTGGACTGTAGCGCTGCCTGCAGAGGGTGACAGGGGAAGCGGCCGTTCGCTAGCGTTAGTCGGGGCACACACGTTGCATACAATGGAGGGTGGAGGGTGGAGGGTGAAGCGTGTAGCGTGTTGTCTTACGTCTGCGTCCGAGATGAGAACTCTGAGTTCTTGTAAACTTTCATTGATGCGAGCCCGTCTTTTCTTCTCGACTATAGGTTTCCTCATCTGCCACAAAACAGGACAACAGAGTCGGTCAAGCGTCAGGTAAAACACGGACGTAGGCGTCCAGCGCTCACTCGGGCCTTTACCTTTCTGTCAGAGCTGGTCCCTGTGTCCGGTCCGTCTGTGTGCTTGCGGATGGGGGCCATGTTGGAGTTTAACCCCGGCTCTGCCAGACGCCCGCTGGACTGGAGGCTGGCGTGCAACCCAGAGAGCCGTTACAACTCGTCAGTGGGACAGATGGCCGGGCAGTCCCAGCGGCGGGACTGGTCTCGTTGATGCCGCTCCGTGGGGGCATGTGCTACGTATTTATGACGGCTCATTTACATGTGAATAGGAAAAGTGGCCGGGTGAGCGAGCCGCATCGGGGGCGCGCAACGCTCGTACCCGCCGACCACCAGTGGACGTGTTCGTTGTCTCAACCATGTGGACGTGAATCTACACATACAATGGAAAAAAAAAAGACAAACTGCTCCAGAACATCTTCTAATGATAAAAATTTAGTCAAATGAAATATAATGAACCACCAACTTACTATATAACATTAAAACAAATGGCCAAGGTTCAAATTGCTGCTACTTAAACTCCTACCTTTTGCAAAATAAAACCGCATTGGCACTTGTCCATTGATGGTGGCATTGCTTTCTAAGTAGTGCTCACCACCAAATAGCCTGCAATTCTCGCACTGTGTCATTACTCAGCAAAGCCTATTTAATGCTTGGGTGTGAGTCATCAGTCAACCTATGGGGGGTTAGGCTAATATAGCCTTTATTCAAGTATTCCGCAAGTACAGAAGGGTTTACACAGTATCAAGTAACACAGGCAATGCTTTCGTCTGCCAGTAAGAAAACTTAACGTGAACTGCATAATATAAGCTTTCAAATGGAGAGTTGCAGTAATATATGTTGTCATATAGGTTTCTTACTTCTCCCATGCGTGACTTTACCTTATACACAAACCACGGCTTACATCAAGTACAATACACTATAAATAGCGCACATGCTGAGCCATAAACAAGTATAACTTAATAACATAATTGGGTATTTTAATTATCAGCAGTAGTAGTGACCCACTCCCAAGTTTATTGTAGTCTGGTAGCTAGGTGGTAATTTGCAACATCCCTACATTTCCGGATAATAGTGTTGGGAACATGGTTGAGACAAGGAGATGCAGCTTTAAATAAAACACGGAAAGCACTACCATATCTGGCACTGGCCTTCACAATAAGGGTATTGTACAGCATATGTTTGACAAACTGAATATAAAATGAGGTTTTCAACTCTTAAGCGGCTTTAAACATTTTAGTATGTGTATGGACATGTAAAAAAACGCAAACACTATGTAATAAAGGTACAATTTAAGCGTTTTAGTCATAGCTACAGAGTTAAGTACTTTTATTTTGACAACGGCGAGGCGGCTTTTCCTTCAGACCCACACAGTGCTTGTTCGTCAGAGAAGACGCTTTTCTGAGGTCACCGGTCCTTGGGGGCGAGACGGGCTCGCCGCTATAAAACCTTCCCTGCTCGATGAGTGAAGCCAGCGCACTGAACCAGAAACGACACAAAGCAATTATACACTGATCAAACATGGTGAAGATCACTTTCCAGCCAGTTTCGGCGCAGAAGCCTGAAAAAGAGAGCGATGAAGACAAGATCACGATACCTCAGGCTCACGTGAGTTTGCCTACTTTTCCTTTGTTTGTGTAGCGTTTGTGTCTTCGTACAGCATTGGAATCATTTACCTTTTGCACAGGCAATAACCAGACCCTGTTATAGGGCTGTAATGCCCTGTCATTTGTCAGAAAGTCAGTTTGTGTGGCACGTTTAAATATTTGCAAAAATGCACAGAAAGCCACGCAAGTAGATTCTTTAAATGCTCAAACAAAACTTTTGTTAGACAACATGTCTTGCCAGACACCACTTTATACTGTTATATTAATAAGGCAATAGACCCACAGTGCAGGACATGTCAGCCCGGGGATGTTGACATTACGTCACCTTGTCTTGCCAGCATAGGACACGCTGCAGTTAGTGGTCCTCTGAATGTCTCTGTGTAGTTTTGTGTGCGTGTGCCTTCAGCAGAACATGACTCCAATACGCTTAAGTGGCTCCTGAAGTTTTTGTACACAATTGTTTACAATTAACACCAAGTTTGTTTTCGATGCATTAATAAAAAAACGGATCCTGGTTTTCTCAAGATCATGCGCCATAGCTTGCTATACCATGTCTAGCCTGTAGGTGGCGGCGGGCAGCCCATGAGGACGTGAGTCACTTGTAGTGCCGTGGAAATTACAAGGTGTTTCACTTAAATTAGTGATTCTGTCTGAATTATAAAAACAATTAAACCTGGAGCTGAAACCCAGTGTCTTTTAATACATTTAGGTCTTAATTTACTTATTGTACTAAATAGGAATTAAAGTACAGACAAAGGAGATTTTACTTAATTGGACTAAGTGGTTCAAAAGAGGATCTGAACCTTTTATGGTATTTCAGTGGAAACAGGTTCCAGGTTCTTATAAGGTACATACAGATGGTTTGCATATGACTTAAACGGGGATGAGTGTTGCAGCAATTTCACTAGATTGTAACTGTGCTTGAGACGTGCTTATTATGCCCGAGGTATTTCAATATTTTTATTGATTCAAGTTTTAAATTTGCCTGATGTTGTTATCCGTGTTGAATAGATTACATCTTAATTAACTGTTTAAGTCAGGCTTAACATAAAATGTCCAGTTTCTGGGCTTCGTTTCTGGATTACCTCCCAGGAGTTAAACATAATTAGATATCTGGTGTGTAACGGCTGTACACCTGTTTAAGCCCATACTCCCCACTGTACTCAATAAATACAACTTGATGACGCATCCATCACTTCTGCAAAGAGTTCTTTCACTTTTGTTGCGTCAGCAGAGGTAAGACGCGATTTCAAAAGCGAAGTGGATTCTCATTGGCTGCTCAGCAGGCTAGCGTCAGCGCCAATGTGTGTAGATCTATTAATGTGTCAGCCTCTGCTGAGGGACTCCTGCTCCACGCATTTCTTCTCAGTTTGACTCCCACTAAGGATGCTAGAGAACGAACGGCAAATATGGAGTGTGGAAGTGGGCCTCTAAGAATAGACCCAGACGGCCACGTGCCAGCATCTTCGTCAGAGCCTGGCATAATCTGTTCTCACTGCTTCCACTCTCCATAGCAACAGTAGTAGGGAGAGGCAGCAGGTTGACTGAGAGACTGTGGGATGCCTCATGCCTGTCCGTCCTACGTCTACCAGATATCCTAGTCTAGTGGCTTGGGAACCACCTGTTTTCAAAATCAACTCAATTTACAATTTGGGCTTTGTACAGCGAACTGTGTTATATCCACAGAAATAAATATAAAAAAATATAAAGACTGACGCTTAAATGCTCCATTACTTGCTTCATTTTGAACGTATTTTGTATTTGAAAACTTGTACTTGTACTCTGTACCAGGAGTGAAAATAAAAACCTTTTCAATATGCCTAACTTTTCCTTTAACAGACATGTTTTTAACCACACTGTTCATCTAATTTTAGGGTCAGGTGGTTCTTCCTGTCAGGACCAAGAAGCCTTTTCCAACTAGTTTGTGCTGCCTCACCTTTGGCCTGGTGGTCTTCATGTCAGGATTGGTGCTGGCCTCTATCTACATTTATCGCTACTACTTCATACCTCAGGTCAGTTCTCTCTACTTTCCTCTTTTTAATTTGGCACCAGTCCAAAGTGTAAAACTCTTTCAGTGCTACTCAAAGTCACACGCTAACTTAGCTGTGTTGCATCTTTTAGCAGATTCCAGAAGACAGCTTGTTCCACTGCAGGGTTATCTTTGAGGACTCGGTGTATGCTCCTATGAGGGGGCGGCAAGAGCTCGAGGAGAATGTTGGTATCTACCTTGAGGAGAACTACGAACAGATCAGTGTGCCGGTGCCACACTTTGGTGGTAGTGACCCTGCTGATATTGTCCATGATTTTCAAAGGGTAGGTTGAAGCTTCCCCCAGGTTCACTGGTTTTCCTGTGCATTTTCTTCTTAAGGTGTTTGATTATGACTCTAGCTTTAACATTTTGACCTTTTTTTCCAGGGCCTCACAGCTTATCATGACATTGCACTGGACAAATGCTACATCACAGAGTTAAACACAACCACAGTGATGCCTCCACGTAGCCTGTGGGAGCTGCTTGTCAATGTCAAGGTGAGCCACTCAGTCACTCACGGCATTTGAAGCTGCATTGTTAGAGATAAATGGCTGTCTGAGTGCGTAAAGGACAGCATGTTCCCATCATTCTGTCTGCATTGCGCCTCCCACACACTCTGATTCATGTGTGTTCGTTTGCCACAGAGAGGGACGTACCTTCCTCAGACTTACATCGTCCAGGAGGAGATGGTGGTGACGGGGAGGGTGAGGAACATGAGGCAGCTGGGCCCCTTCATCCACAGACTCTGCTATGGCAAAGAAACCTACCGCCTCAGGCGCCGCAACCAGCACCGACGTGAGTACACAGATCCAGTTTGTTTTCTCATGTTCTTAGGCAAGAGGAAATGCAAAACACTGTGTGACGACTGCTGGGTGACTTCCGCTAATTTCTCACCCTCACACCACTCTTGTGGGATGTTGAGTCATGTGACATGTGTTGGGTTGCTGGGATATCTCTATCTGGGATAAAATGATTCTTCCAATGAGTCAGAGCCAATCAGGTGATCAGAGTGTAGGAGAGAAACGAAGACTGAATGACCATGCAAAAAACAAATACAAGCAGAACCAAATACGGGCTTCCTACTGAACAGTCCAGTCGTATGCGTGTCTGTGTGTGTGGGCACAGCCTGGGAACTTCTATGCTATGTGAGTCACTCGTAGTGCCGTGGACACGTCCACACTTCGTGGAGGTGGTAGTGATGCACATGAGTGATCTCTCTTTCGTTGCTGCTTTTGATTGGCGTTAGGGCTTTTGAAATGATGCAACAAACTTCCCCCATGTGCATATATGGGTCTAATTATGACCAGATTATACTGCTGATTCAAAAAGGATGATGCATGGTAGAAGCAGTCATACAAGCACAGCAAATCTCTTTCAGTGCTGAACAGATTTTTTAAATGTGTTGTTCTTTCTTTTCCAGGTATTGAGAGGCGTGAGACAAAGAAGTGCCACAGCATCCGTCACTTCGAGAACACTTTTGTGGTTGAGACTGTCATTTGTGACAGGGTCTAAATCGGAGGCGGAAATCACAGCCATTCAACACTAAAGCCAATTTCAAACCATACCTCTTGAATTCTTTAGGCTTATAACTGCACTTTAAGAGCAAGTATTTGTCTAACAGTTTCAGTTTTAATGTTTGTCCGTCGGAAATGCTCTTTTATTGTTTAATGTATTTTCTTCAGACCGTCTGTATATTTGGATTATGTTAAACATGTGTTTGGATATATCTGTAGCTTGTCTTGTGCACAGAATGTAAATGTGGTCAGTCTGACATTTTCATCACAATCCTTGATTTGATTTTGTGTTAGACTTGTCTTTGTTACATAGTAACTCAGTGCGTCCTGTTGCACTGTGCCGTCATGTTTGTATTTGTTATTTGGTTGGTGTTTGATTTTTGTTTTGAAAATGGCAAAACATACCTCATGTAGTTCTGACGTTTCATTGCTGGTTTATATCATTGATGAATGGTGTATAAGACTTTAATTTTTCCTAAGCAATATAATGTAAATGGGTTTTCTTTTGGATTTCATATTGTTACATGCATAGATTTTTATCTTTATGGTTTGTCTCTTAATTTCCTTCGGTATCGCACTTTCCTACTCCTTGAATATTAATGGCTTTAGACTGTAATTAGTAGCAGTGCTTTAGATGGACAGAAGGAACCAAAGTCTGCAGTCAGCGATGCTTAGTGTTAAGGATATATGAAATATTTATAGTATAGATCACTTACTGTAGATGATATCAAAGGTGAATAACTCATTTTGTCTTGCGCTTCCTCCTCTTCATTTGGATTTGCCTGTTGTCTTTAGCTCTTGGCATTATTATCTATACAATATTGATTTGTCCCGACTTAAAATGTTGGGTGTCTTTCTACTTTTCAACCTAGAGGAAAATCCGTCTCTGTTGAGAGACCTGTAATAATGTGCTCATATTTCAATGTCTTGAAAACCTTCTTTCGCTGTATAGTCAATTTCTCTTGTAATATCTTGCTGCTTTATGAATAAATGATCAAACTTTTTTGTCTTGTCTGTAACAGACTGTAAATTATACGCATTTTAAATCTGTATATTATAGGTTAAAATAACTGTACGACAAAGGGAAACGGACTGTTTTTCCTTTGTGAACTTCCCCACGGCCTGTACGCGCATAATGTAACTAATAAACTCATCTCTCAGGTCTATTTCAGTTTCACTGGGCCAAGCTGCACGTAAACAAAAATCTGCTGTTTCATTGTTCAGTTTACAGCTCATCACAAGACTGAACCTCTTGTGGTTATAGTTTATTTCTCGCTAGATGAGGAAGAATTTGTTTTGGAACTGAAAATCGTGTTTCTTATTTTCAGGCCATGAGTCACGTCCTGCTGTTAACTTGATCATTACATTTTAGTCAACAGCATAGAATTAAAGCTTACTGTGTAAAAATACAACACAATCCTTATTACTATTAAATGTGAATAATGACATTTAATATTTCTACTTTCCTTATGTCTTGCGTCACTCTGACGGCAAAGGCCCACTAAAAAGAAGGCTCTCTATGGCTTCACAAACAAACAAACTTTAATTGAATTTAAGTAAAAAATCATAATACATCAAACAGAAATTAAAATACCCAATGGAATTGGGTGCAAACAAATAACTTCTAGCTTCAATAACTAAAAGCTAGTGTAGAATGTAAATATGAATATACAAATAATGCATGTAAACCAGGATGGCAGTTCCATGTCCTAAGACAGTTTGTTTCATAAAATAAAACTTGTTGTATATACAGTAAATCTCTCAAGTGCTTTCACATTTACTACGAATTGACTCTGCTGCTGAACGTGCTGCGTACACAACCTTCTATTGTGGTTTAGCTTTGACTGCTTTCACACAAAGCACATCCCTGGCAGCACACTAATACCAAAACAGCCCTATCCAGCTTGGCCGTCACACACAGCAGGCCTTTCATTATTTCACACATTATTACATCCTAAGCTACATTATGTCATTAAAACAAACAGGTACACATGTTCCACCACCAACCTTACGGTGATTGGAAGGAAGTAAGAAGATAACAAATAATGAGTTGGTTTCTATCAAGTTTCTAGAACTTTTAGCAACTTCATTATTCATTCACAGTATATAACAATATGATCAGAAATCTATTCATTATGCATGGTTATTATTTTAGTTCTAAAGACATTTTGCAACACTAAATGAACTGTTTTCTTACTACGTTGTATTTCTTAAACCGGAGCCAAAAAACTAAAACTGTGTCAGTACTTTACAAATGTATCAATTAACTTTTTACTAGGCTAGTAATTAAACGAGTTTCTGTGGAAATGAAAATGTGAATGAATAATTACGAGTTATTTGCTTGCTTCCGCTCAAATAATGATAAGCTCTATTTTCCAAAAGAAAGATGGTACGTTAATAAAAAAATCAGGAACATTTATATGAACAGCTGTGTGTATTGAATTCAAATTTAAAAGTAAAGAAAAAAGTCACAAGTCCATTTCACGTACCGTGCGTTTGCATTTTCCGGGCTCTCTAAGGTCTTCCTGCTTTGTAGCGAGTTGTTCCTCTCAGCTATTCCTCACTAGCTTGACTCTTAATTTGGTGATTTGGTCCAGAAACATATCACACACTTGTTTGCAGGTGGTGCTGCTCTTATAAGAGCAGTTGAGGTGCCGAGCTCAGTGCTGAATTGAGGCTACGCTCTGACTCTCTCTATTGCTACTCATTCTTCTCGTGCCATACTCAAACAATGATTTGGGGAGAGGCCAGATCTTAATTAATGGCCCTTTGAGGAAAAATCACATTTTAACCTGAGCGATGTTTGTCCCGTGTTCAGACCTCTGAGGTACTGAAGGTGGCTCTTCTTTGTATTGACCTCCTGAACATGTGCGTGCTGCTCCTCGTCTCACGGGCGATGAAGTAGTAGCATAGAGCATCCAGACAGCAGGTGATGTTGGACAGACAGAGAGATACCTGTATGAACAGGCTGATCTTGGTCTTACTGCTGCAGTCCTGAATCACTTTTTGGTGCACCTGAGATGAAAGGTTGAATATAGGAAACATGTTGAAATCTTCTCTACACATGTGATAAAAACATTCAGAGGTGACACAGTGGTTGGAAATCTGTTCAGTGTACATGTGGTTATATTTGCAGGCGGTGTTGTAATAGTTTTGTTTCGGGCTTAGATGGCTAACAATGATAGCCACCATACTACTGAGGACACGGAAATCCATTTAAAATCCTGGTATTATGTGCTTTTATGTTAAGTTTCATTGTTTGTTAGTTGTTGTGGTTGTATAACGATACATCACCTAATATGCTTAATTAACTTCTGCTTATTGTTCATTCTACTTTGAAGGACAAACTAAAACTTTGAGAGACTTTTTAAATTCTGTTAAAAAGCACCACAGGTTTGAAAATGGGCAGAAATAATATGTACAATAAAAATGAAAGTAAAAGTGTCTGGTTCGAATAGAATTAAAAATAAGGTTGAAAGTGTGATTCAGCTGTAGTAACAATGTACAGAAATGAAATCATCTGAGACCTCCATAAAGTGACCCGTCAGGTTTTACCTCGAGTTTAATTCAAAACTGCAATGTCTCACCAGGAACTGCAGGAAGATCGCTAGGTGGCTCGGGGTGAAGGGCAAGAGGAAGGCGCTCAAGCTGCTGTAGATGATCTTCACACACGCTCGGCTCTGAGAGCTGCGCTGGGCAGACTGCTGAAGCACCCAGATGGTGTTCGCCGAACAGCAGATCACCACCAAAGCAGGCACCAGGAACCCAAACACCTGCAAAGAGATGATCACCACAGGCTTCCAGCCCTTCTGGGAAAACTCGTGGAAGCAGTGGAATTCTCTCCCCTCGCCCCTCCTGAAGCAGTAGATGGTGGAGGAGATCACGACCAGAACCAGCAACCAGATCCCCACACAGATTCCTAGAGCTCCTTTGGGTGAGCGCAGCTGCTTGGCTTTGAAGGGGTGACAGATAGCCAACCACCTGTCCACAGCTATAGACATGATGATGTAGATGCTGCCATATATCCCAACAAAATACAGGCTTTCCAAAATCGAACAGAGGGTTTGTAGCTGGCCGGGCCACATGTGATTGGTGGCGTGCATTTTGAAGGGAAGAAGGAAGAGCAGGAGCAGGTCCATCAGAGCCAAGCTGGTCATGTAGATAGTGGACTCGGTCCATTTTCGCAGAAAGACGCAGAACACCAGCAGCGCTACTATGTTAAGAATCAGGCCGACCAGGAATATGGGCAGGTAGATGGCCAGCTCCACGTATTTCATCACGTTGTCCACCTCTTTAAAGGAACAGTTCGTCATGGTGACGTTGTGGGAAAACACTTGGATTTGATGGGATTTCAAAAGCTCTGTCATGATTTCAAAGCCCAGCTCGAGTCATGAAAACACCTGTGAAAAGGAGGTTTATTTCCTGTCAGTCATCTTTGTTACCACAAACACAAACATGTGAGATTCATTCCTGTACTGAGCTGCTTCAAAACTCTCGGTTGTGTCGGTACATGAGTTGAGAACTTGTTACTTCTGTATTGAAGGCTCAACACAACATTGCGTATGTTGTATTTCTACTCTATTTAAATGCTTTTGTATGTTTAATGCACATTTAAATTAGAGGTAATGCAACAGGTACAAGCTGAAGTGAATTTAAAGTTACTTTGTTTATTTAGTTATTGACTTTAGCGTAAATGGAAATTACCTAGGAAATGGTGGGATGTTTATGGTCAGATTAGGCAGATGATGCCACCAAACTGCATTTTCACTTTCTGCTTGGACGGTTAACCTTTTGCATTCGCAGTCCTATGAGAACCTCAGTGTTTAGCAGTTCACTCTAACTTTATCTCTAATATTTTTACACAGGCAATGGTGTTGCTGAGGTCTGTGGCTATGATCTAGAGCAGAAATAGTGTTCCAGGCCTAGCGTTCTGTCAGAATGACAGCTGACACGCAGACTTGAAATACACTGTGCATATATTGAAGTTACGTTTCTGCCCAGGTCGTGATCGAGGCCCTTTCTGGTAAGATCCAAATATCTACTGTTTTCAACTCTCTTTACTTATATCTTCCAGTTTCAGTATTTACAGTGAAACCCTGGCTTATGTGTTGATAAAATCACAAGATGTTTGTATTTGGTTTAACACAGCGTTTAGCTGCAACACTTGTGCAACACGAGTCTATAGTTAAGTCAAGTCCAATGCAGTCTACAGTAGACAACGCAATACAGTACTGTACAAAACGTAGCTTTATTCTTACCTCACGAGCGTCTCGCACGTCGATGGTTCACTGTGCCTGGCAGACTGTCTGCATTATGCCAGACACACTTCTGCTTTCTCAACCTTTGTTGTTTCATCACCACTTCCTGAGTCATGCCACACACAAATGTGCATTCTAGCCGCTGCATTTCTAAGTAAAGGTGAACTCGCCCAGACACCTTTACTCATGGACTGTACATCTTGTTACACTTTAACTACACTTGCATGCACAGTGCATGTCAAAGCAATTTAAATATTCAACAATGATGTGATGAATGTTTGTTTTGAACGCTAAGAGATGAATGTATGAAAGTATACGTTTAAAATAATTATCTGATGAATGCTTTAATACCAAAATGTAACAATTTGCTGCTTTCTTCTTTTATTTTATTTTTAATTTTTATTTTTACATCTTATGAGTAAACAACAAATTACTGAATTATTTAACAAATGAATAACTAAAATTATCAGAGCGCGAGGCCTAATGGTAATACAAAAAACAAAACATTTTCTGGCAACTAAATGCTAAAAGTCATCCTAAATGTAACTAGTGAAAAACGTGTTTGTTTTGATGTTATCGCACAATTTCTTTGTTTTTGACTAAAACTGACAGATGTCCGTTTCGTGTCTATGCCAAAGTGTTAACATTTCTATTCCATAATGCTACCGTGACAAAAAAGAAATGGCTGAAAGCCTTCGAAGAAGCCAAACATCACAAACACAAAGTGTATAGTATAAAAGCAAATGCAGGAAATAAGCTGCAGTATTGACTAATCACACCGGACACATGAGTAGTTATGTAGGTGTATGTTCCTCTAACTGCATCACCATCACATCAGGACTCACAGAGCACACGTGCTAGTGCTCGCTACGCCTTATGAACATGTTCTCCGTGATTTTCCCAGTGCTAATGACGGATGTTTAAGAAAAATAACATCTCTTCGTGTCTTATAATACGCGTTTATACTCCCATGTATTGTGGCATTTTGTGTTTCACAGGCATTTGATCGAAATACAAGTCTAGCAGTGATGACTAATCAGGTCTCATGCCACCAATATTGTGATTTGTGCGCCGGCCATGGTATTAGTGTGTCTGTGGAAATCTTAAAATAAAAACTGAAAGAGTTCATTCTTTCAAGTCTGTGAGAATCTGCAGCAGTAGATTTGTGCTGTGATTACGTTTAAGGGTTTCCTGGTTTCAGGTGCTGAGATGACTTTACTCTATTTAAAGTGGGAGATGTTTTGCCCCACTTTGACTGCAGGCAAATGCCAGACTTGTTTGGCAGTTAAAGTTAAGGAAGGCTTTATATGTGTGTGTACAGCCGGTCGCTGTCTACAAATAACTGTTTATTTAACAAGTGTTTGTTTTTCTGTACATGGAAATAAAACCGGCGTCCACACTGCCACCTACTGCTGAAAACAAAATGCGTCTGGGATAAACGCAGTTGTTTTAGACTAAAGTCTTTATATAAGTAAAGCTTTCATATACCCTGTTGTATTAATATATCCCTTTATTATATGATTTATATAAATCGCTTATATAGCTTTGCAGGTACCGGAATGTTTTAGCTAATTTGTAAATGTCTGTTGTTTTTAGTTTAATACAGATGAAAGACTTTTAATAGAGAGTTTATTGTTATTTCCCAACTCAAATAAATGCAGTGCACAAAAATGCTTGTATGACTGGTTGTAATGTAGAAATTGTGTTCACCGTGTTGACTCAGGGTCATGTGTTTTAAAAAACACTACCTCTGCACAGCAGTCGCATACTTCACGTGATTTATTCAAGTTAAATTTCAAAATAAAACTAAATATTTGGCAGTGACATCACCATGGTAACATCCAGCTGTATGGGAAAACACAGAATAGTTTTTACTAGAATCATTCTCCCTCTACGTATAAAGCAACACAAACACAAACAGCCACTTGAGCATACACATACTTTCATCCACCACCAGATTCATATTTGCTCTGCAGGCAAAACCAACACCCAGCCGACTTGTTTATTGTCACTGAACCCTCATTAAACTGTTTGTAGTCTTATTTCAACTCTACAAATGTTTGTAAATGGTGCAACACCAACGTAAACTCGGGTACATGGGTGACACCAAGGAAAGCGTTTCAAAATGACTAAAATCATTCACACAGATACTAGTAACCTTTCCTTGAGTGGAAAAAGTAAGACACAGACTCAGCACATACACTTAAAAGCGAACATTAAAAACCCTTATGAGCAAGTAATGTAAGAGTCTGATGAAGCTCCATGACACGCTATGATTTCCACTGGAAGAACCAGCCAGTTTCTAACATTATTCAACAAGAGCAACAGTGTGTTTCTCCAGGACCAAATCTCAGACAACCAACGGACCTGCCACAGTCTGCAGCAGCTAAGCTAAAGGACTAACAAAGAAAAAGGCACCACTCATCTATGAGAGATGATAAAAGCTGAAAAACAGAGATGAGCACTGACACACAAACATTCACACTGCACAACTGCCCAACACACACACACACACACACACGAGATGGGATGCACACACTCTATCTAGGAAGCCGTGAACTTCCTGAGTGTGATGACGATGAGGGCGAGGAGGACGGATGCTCCCAGGAAGACAGCTATGACGATGGCTGTGATGGCTCCCGGCCCGAGGGCCCCTGCGCACACACAGACACACATTTAGGTCGGGTTAATATAGTGCACACACAAGTTTTACCTGTGTACAGTACATCAATTCAGAACGAGTCCGTTTACCCTCCTCGGGTTCATCGTCCGCCGGGTGTGTGCTGCCATCGTAGTGAATGGTGAACGTCTGCTCCGTCTGGTACGAGCTTTTGGTGGTGACGTCACCGGGCGGGTCTCCGGACATGGCGTCCTGGTGGTCCCTGCTCACCGAGGCTTGGCCCAGCATCGTCTCTAGAGAGGGAAAACAAAAAGCTCCATTAATAAGCCCCGATTCTTTTGCCGCACAGCCTCATCTGACTATGCTGTGATTGCACTGATAGCGAATGTGCTGTAGCTTTGCTAATGACTGTGTGGGGGATTTTATCTGCACGCTGAGGCCTTGGGTGCAAAGCTGTGCACATAACTCAGCCTGTCATGTCTGCAACAGCCTCTCCCTTGTCTCACTGGGTTAACGGCTCAGGTCTGAGCATAGAGATGTCTTTGTAGAGGATGAACATTTGGTCCGTTAAGTCGTTGGACATGTTTCTCTTGACCATTAAACCCAGACTCTCCTAGAGTTCAGAAGAGTGTGAAGCTTAACTTCTGTTACTCTCAGCTCTCACATCTTGCTGCCAATTAGTTGTCAGTCCTCTTTCCTTTTCCAGATTTTGCTGTCTGACATTTCTCCCGCCTGAGCATGAAGTCACCCTGAGACTTTTCTCACATCTACGGCAGCCAGAGGAACAAGAATGTGCCTTTCTGGGCCACATTCTTTCTAGTAACTGACGAGATGCACAGATTTCCAACCATTAGAAAAAAATCATCTTCATCTGCCTCAAAAACAAGCTCCTCATCACAAGCGCAGCCATTCACAGGCTGACTGGGTCATGTGTTCCTCAGGCCTACTCAGAAAACCTGAATCCAAACATATTTACACTGAGCTTATTCAACGCTTCGTATTTACTTTGTAGCCTGTTGCGCCCTCAGTAAACTGCTTTTGTTTCTTTTCGTTATCTTGTTTCTAATCAAACACACAGAAAACAGTGTGGGAAGCAACATCCCCTTGTTAACTGCGGCATCTCTTGCGTTTGATATCCACTTCTGATGCGTTTTGATTCCGCCGTGTTGACTCTGAGGCGTGTGGAGCTTCCTGTCATGCTGCTGGCTGAAGCCCTGGCCAGCTCAGCCATCAATGAACCCTTTAGCCCAGGGCACAAAAGGCAGCTTGTGCGGCCACGGAGTGCAGCAAATTGCAAACGGCAACAACTGGCCAGGCCCAAAGCAGGCAGCGTCTGGGTGCTGGAAGTCAAATAGACCTGTGTGTAAAAAGCCGTGGCTGCTGGACAGGCTGGTTTAAAAAGAAGGGTAAAAATAATAATAACTACATAATGTTTGTTTCCAAGAAATGGTTTGTTGAAGCGTATGTTTTGTGTTTGTTTGACACAAATAGAAGACAAATCCCTCAATAGTTTTCCAGAAGCCAGGAACTTTCCTCTGTCGCACCACACAGGTTCAGGCTCTAACATCTCCAGCAGGCAGTAAGGAAGGATTACTACACACACAAGGCCATTTGTTTGTACCTTTTCGCTCAGGATTTCACATCAGCCAGAGAGATGACACAGCAGGCAGGCAGGCATGTGTGAAGAGCAACCTACTGCAGCCGAGCCCTGGCGCTGCCAGCGACGCGGCCCAAACATGACATCAGTGGCGTCTGTGTCCTTGCTTCACCCTGTTCAACTTCCACAGGTGGTGGCTGTATTTGTACGCAAGTAAAATATTTGGCAGATGATGCAAGTTTTAGCATTTTATGGGGTTTTGCGTGAAGAACTGGTTTCATGTCTTACAGTTACAGAATTAGTGCTGAATAAGGCTCTTTGAGAACCGACCAGAGTTGCATATGTGACTCGCTGGTTTATTTCCCCTGTTGAGTCAGCTAACGGACTGGATGTCACACTGCTGTCACAGGGCTGTGTTGTGGTGAAGACTGGTCACGTTATTGATGAACTAATACAACAACAGTGTCACTCACCGCAGATACGAACATACCAAGCTTCTGTAACACAAGTGTATTTTATTTAGTTTGCTCAACAATCGCCTCTAGTGTTCGTGCGAAGAATACATGTATATAAAGAGCTACAAAGAAAAAATGTTTTCATCTTAAAACGCTCCAGGGTAAAATAAATAACCGGCTTACAGACGTATTTAGAGAAGTGAGGGAAAGTCTTGTCACCTCACTGCTGGTTTTTGTGTCGCAGGAGTTTGTGTGTCCTACTTAAAAGGCGGCAGCGAAGCTACACTTCTTTTTCACAGGACAGGGAAAAACCTTCGACTTGTTACAGCCCCCTCAAAACCATGGCCCTGTGCTCTGACCTCTGATCCTGACAGTTTCTCTACTGTTCATCTGAGAGAAAAAGAAGAACCGAGAAACATAACAGTAGTAAATTAAATAAATAGCAGCGATATTTTAACCGATCCAGTCAAAAATAGCACCTATGACCCATTTCATGTGTGGTCTATGTACCATTAACTGCCCAAATTTCACACGCACCAAGAGAAGCGTGGCACCTTTAACCATGTGACACCTACACGAAATCACTTCAGTATCTCTCGTCAGTGGGCAGAGTTTTCAGTATCTTATGAAAGTCAGGCGTAATGAAAGCAAGTCAACCCATTTGTGAAAGAGCAGCTTTCACACCTTGAAAAGTTTCAACAACTGCATCATTTACATCAGGCTGCAGATTAACCACACTGCCAGAGAGCGAGGCGGTGAAAACTGACACGTACACACGCTGATCTGATACCTACAAAGGACTGAGCTGCTTATACGCATACAGAGATGAAGTGATAAGCTTGGAATAGGACAGCGTAACACTACAAGTGCGTTTTGCCTTCACGAGTAAAAAAAAAAAAAAGTGGTTCCGATGGTCGATAAGAATCTAACACTGCCTGCCTCAGAACACGCAGAATTCCAAACCTCAATCAGCCACAAAAATTAAACATCTACAAATGAGACAAGTGCGTTACCTGTGTGTACAAAGGCTACCAAGAGGCCCAGGAGCACCAGGGGGAGGGCTCTGCAGATGCCGCTGCTGCAAAGCATGGTTGGTCTGAAGGATGAGCGTGACTGAAGCTCCTCAAGCAGCGACTCCAAATGAGTGACCCGGGCAGAGGAGCAGAAGAAGAGAGAGCGCTGAAGGGGAGAAAGGTGGGCAGCTGAGGGGAGAGGAGGGGTGAGGAGAGGTGCGCACAGGACCTTCTGGACAGTGTGGACTTTGTGAGCGTCGCAGGGTCCACCCACTCCGAACTCCTCTGGCTACATAGGTGTGAGGGGTAAACATTTGGTAGTCGCCGGCCTTGGCCAGGTCACATCGCAAAGGTCTCTCCTGGACATTTTACACCTTTGCTCTGGATGGTAACATCTGGCCACAAATTCATTTCACAAAAACAAAACGGCAGCGCTGGAAGAAGGAAGTCTAGCAAACATGCTGAAGCACTCATTTAACACACTGAGGTTTTCTAGACGCGTTTTCGTGCTGTATTATACTTTAGATTTGTTACAATGCTCTAAGTAAGTCAACGGGGTATGAAAGGCGCATGACAGAAATAATTACAGGAGGGTTGAGTGAGATTACAGAGTGATCCATTTCCACACTGCTACAGGCCTGAGAAGAAGACTGGTGCAAAGGTTTGGCGTTTTGCTAAAAGGCACCTTGGTCAAGCCAATGTTTCCCAAATGCAGTGTGTCACAGACAGATTGGAAGGAAGGAGGAAGACCTGCTGAATCGTCTTTAACAAGGTTTAGTGCTGATGACACACCCTGAGACACATGCATTGAACCACAACAATAAGACGAGACGTTTTTAACTTCCTTTTAACTAGCGATTTGCCCGTTTGTCAGGAACTGTCAAAGAAAAAAAACAAACTTCTTCTGAAGAGCAGATGACTAGAAAAGGCACATTACGCAGGTTTCCTCTTTCATGACTGAAATCCCTTATACATTCAATTTTGGTGCCAGGCTACACTCGGCTTCTCTTTAGTGCTCTGTGAACGTTCATTTACTGCATCTCCTCTTTTGTAAGACGTGACGTACTGTGGTGTGGCCAGATGAATGCAAGTGGGTTATTCAGTTCAGACACAGGTGTAAACAGCCCACACATCCGACTGTTTTATTATTTCATACCGTAATAAAAAAGTACGACTCAAGCAGATCATTTTCATATATTATAATACAGATGCAGATTTGAAAGTTTATTCTTTAAACAGCCTAGTATTGTACAAGAAATAGATAACTACTTGGAACTTTTGAAGATGTCCTTAAAACAGGACATAAGTGGGCACAAATCCTCTACCTTGCAGTCATTATCCATGAACACCCAGCAGAAAGGGGAAAGGGAAGGGCAAACTGAAGTATAAGGGCCAAACTTTCAATAAATAAAACAAAAACAATGGATATATTCTCTCTGACCTTTCCCATAACACCCCAACCATATATCCACATTTAAAAAAATCTTCCATTTCTAACTTGTGGTGAGTGCGACTTTGTACCTTGGGACATTACTGGGGGTAGAGCTGGGGGTAGAGCAACTGATACCAAGAAGGCACCAAATTATCTGTAGATTTCTTCCAGGTTGCTCGTTGAATGTTTCACTGGCCAGTGTCTCCAGTCAGATTTTTTTTCAGATTGTAGGTTCGTTTGCAGACACATCCTGCCTTGGTGATCCCCGTTTCCTCACAATTTGGTATTTTTGAGGGAATACCAGATTAAATCTGATAAAGCGGAAACAGAAAACAAAGGTGACAGTTGGGGCTGGGGCAGAGGTTTGGATAGCACAGCTGCTGTTCAAACTGGATACAGTCAGTGGTGTCTGCTTGGCTGCAGTCCCTTAAAAGTCCTCCAGAGTTTCAATCTCGCCCATATTCAATCTCTCAGACGACGCATTTACAGAAAAACCTGGAAATTGAAAAGGTACGAGTGTTAAATGAGCAGGTAAGATGCAATTACGGCACCAAAAGGTTTTCCAAATCTAGGATATTCACCTAGAAGGCTTGGGTCTGCGCGAACCATCTTCTGTTTCTTTTTCTTCTTCCCTGAGGTGACGGTTTCAAAGCGCTGCTGCTGTTGCTGCTGCTGACCACTCGAATGATTGGACTGGTAGAGTGATGAAGATCCTGTTCCACCCCAAACAGAATCCTGTACAAGAGAATAATGAAAAATTATGTCGAGGAAAAGCCTTCAATGTATTTGGTCACCGTGTGGCAAAAACATGGTGACCATGAAGTATGATGGCACTGGTTGCATCAAATCACTTGCTCAGACTAATCTGATCTTAGGAAGAAATTCCAATGAGTACAAATTTTTTTCTTGGAGCAAAGAGATTACAAGACAAAAAGACCACTTGAATTTGCTCACCTGCTGCTGCTTGAGGGTTTGCTGTTGGTTTTGCTGTGTTGGTTTCTGTTGGTTAGCGTTCTGTTTAGCACGACGTTCCAGAAACTGCTTGGCAAAGTCTTTGGCCTCTGGCGTGTCCCCCAGATAGGCCCTGACGTAGTCATGCACCTCGTATGGAGATTCCACTTCTTTCAGAAAGGATGCAAACGTAGGAACTGGCAAAGCAAAACAGAGAGTATTTGTGAGTCGGGCTTCCAGCAATATTCCATCAATAGTTGTGGAGGTGGGGAGGCTTTGCTAAACATATATCGCAAGACTTACCATCCAGATTGTTGGCTGTGTTGAGGGTGTGCAGAGTTTGCTCACACCACTGCATGAACATGTCTTGTTGGCTTTTACTGACCCCTTGAAACAACTTTAGCAGCTTCTCCTCCTCTTCTACTTTTTTGTTGGCACGTCCACCCAAAGAATTACTTAATAGGCAAATGAGACAGAAGAAGTTAAAGATGCAAGTATTGCTCAATCGCCCTTGGCACTAAAAATCATGTTTTTCCATAAAAGCTTGTGACCAAGACATTTTTTTAATACCTGAGGTTGGCGTTGCCTTTGTTGTTCTTCTGTGCGTTACTTTTCCTGGTTTGGGGGGGCTGTTGCTGAACAGCCTCCTTCACAGCCTCATCCCAGAAGCCCATGTTAGAGTTGTGAGTGTCCCCCCAGATACTGTCTGAACCCCAGTTAGTGCAGGTGTTGGTGTTGACAGATCCCCACACCGAGTTGCTCAGAGATGTCTGTGAAGGTAGTGACATAATGTTCATGAACAGATTGTTTGGTTTGTAAAACGTTTTAAAATCTGGAACAATCAATCATCAAAATAAATAACATTCAATTTGTTGTTAAGGAACCTGGTCTATAAATAACTTTAGGTCATATACAGACACATACGGTTCTGCTCTGAGGGCGGGCCTGTTGGGTGACGGTGGGGTGTTGCTGTTGCTGCTGCTGTTGCTGCTGCTCCTTCCGCTGTTTCATCTGCTGGGCTTCCTCCTTCTGAATCTCCAGTAAAGACTTGGTAACACCTGGCTGCTTGCCTACGTTACCCCAACCAGAGAGCTTGGTTTGAGGGTGTTGAGCCTGCTGCAGGGCCTGCTGCTGCTGTAGCTTCAGGAGCTCTTGTTGCTGACGTCGCTGCTGTAGGAACGAACCCAAGCACATGGGAGTAGAATAAATATTGTGTAATTTTTATTAATGCACCAAATCCCATTTGGAACGATACAAGACAGAAACAGCTTGCACTTCTAAGTCACTGGTGGTAATAGAATAACCTAACACAGCCAAAATGGTTGTTGCTTGCTGCCCGTACCTCCTCCCGCATCTGTCGTTCTCTCTCCTCTTCCAATTTCTGGATCTCAGCCAGTGATAGAGTGTTATGGGTCTGGTTTACAGAGTTGCCTGACTGCTGGCCCCACTTTGAAGATGATGGAAGCTAAAAATAAAAACAGTGCAATTGCCTTTGTCACTTTTAAATACATTTTAACATTTCCAGCTTTTGCTGCCTAATCCTCAATGTCCTTACCTTCATCTGTGCAAGCTGCTGCTGCTGCTGTTGCTGAAGTCTCCTGAGGGCCTCTTGTTGCTGTTGCCTCTGTCGCTGCAGTTCCTGCTGTCTTTGGGCTTCCTGTTCTCTCCTCTTCTGTTCCTCCAGTTGCTGCTGGGCCAGAGCAGCTGCCGCTGCAGCAGCTGCCTCTTCCTCTGCCCGCTTCTCCTCCTCACGCTTCCTCAGTGCTTCAAGTTCTTCCTGCTTTCTGCGCTCCTCCTCCTTTAGTCAGGTAAAAAACACTGAGGAGTTGCGTCTAGAAAGGAAGCTACCCATGTTAAGTATTTTTGCTGGCTTACTTGTTTGCGAAGGAACTCTTCACGTTTCTTTTTCTCCTCCTCTTCCCTCCTCCTCTCCTCTATTCTTCGAAGAGCCTCCTCCTGTGCCAGTCTCTCCTCCTCTTCTTTTTTCCTGCGCTGTGCCTCTTCATGCTCCTGTTGCCGTCTTAAAGCCTCCTCCTGAAGTTGTACAATTGGAAGTCAGTGTCAGTGAGAAACAACACCACATGCTTGAGACTAATAGCGTTCAAATACCTGTTTTTGCCTTGCCAGCTCCTCTTCTTCCAAGCGTTTTCGTTCTTCCTCCTGCCGAGCCCTCAAAGCCTCGTCCAGCCGTTTCCTTTCCTCTTCTTCTCTATTGGCTCTAATTTCTGCTTCTCGCCTCTCCAGTTCCAACTGTTACACGATGAAGGCAAAAGAATGCGATTTAAGCATGCATGCGTTATACCTTCACATTCTGACTTACAGTAGTACTGTGCAAAAGTTTTAGGCAGGGTGTGAAACAATGCTGTAAACAAAGAATGCTTTCAAAAATGGAAGTGAAAATATTTATTTTCATAAATAAACAAAATGCAGTGAATGATCAAAATCTAAAATCACATCAATATTTGGTGTGACCCCATCCTTCTGTCTCTTCATGTGATCCCAGACACACTCCATGATGCTGAGATCAGGGCTCTGTGTGGGCCATGACATCACTTCCAGTACTGACGTAGTAACAACAAATCTTGATTTGATTTAGATTTTTCTTTTGTTCGCTCACTTTGCATTTTGTAAATTGACAAAATTAGACAATCATTATTTATATTTCTGAAAGCATTCTTTGTTTGCAGCATTTTTTCACACTTGCCTAAACTTTTGCACAGGACTGTATTTTCTCTAGCTTGTGCATAAAGCATCTTGCATCATCTTCCTGGTAAATTGCAGCAAATATATTTGATCAACTCCATAATTAGGTGGACATTACAAGTTACACCATGACAAGGAAAACAAAGAGTATGAGATATTTACCTTTGCAGTCCTTGCCTTGTCTAACTGTTGCATTTGCTCAATAGTTGGAGGCTGAGCCATTGAATCTATAGGTAAATCCCACACACTGCTGCCATCCCACGCTGTTGAAAATAAAAGAATGATGAAGATTACAACTACAATGACAAAAATCTTGTAAAGTACACAAGAGAGAAGGCATCAACTCACTACTTGGAGCGGCTTGTTGAAGATTCGGGGTACAGGAAGCCTGAGAAGATGAGTTCTGCATTTCCCACACAGAACCAGAATCGGATACAGGTAGGGACCGTGTAACAGGAGGTAGGAGGCTCTCAGACGCTCTTTAAAACCATTAACAAATAACATTATTGAAACATAGCAACATGTGAAATGGGTGTAGCAGTACATGCATGTTTGTGCAAAAATGTGAGCAGAACCAACCTTATTTTGAGTGCCTGGTATTGCTGTAGAAGCAGGTTGATCTGCTGTTGATGCTGCTGCTGCTGTTGAAGCGGAGCTGAGCTGAGAACTTTCTGCTGGGCCAGCGCCTGAGCATATTGCTGCCTGAATGGATGAAGCCAGGTGGAAGAGAGACATTTCAGGGAAGAAAGCCTGATTTAATGAATTTCAGTAATGGTCAATTATTTGCACTCAGTTTATGATATTACATAGATCATAGATTCTATAAAAACATGGTTCAATGTTTGGCCTATACCAATAATATATTAATGCCACCTTGAACCAGACATGTGGTGAAACACCATCATCATCACTGGCATACCTGAGGAGGTATTGATATTGGAACTGCTGTAACTGGTAAAGATTGAGAGCAGTGAGCTCCTGGTGCCGCTTCAACCTCTCTTGATCACCTTCACTCTGCATTACATCAACATATAAGAGACAGAGACAGGGTAAACCATCACACTCGAACAACCAAAACAAAGTCACAAACGTGTGTGTTGGGAACATATGAGGAGTCTGGATTTCAACATGTCCCCTGTTTTTGTGCCACAGTACCTTGTGCTGGTCATGCTCTATATTTGAATTGCTTTATTAATTTTTATTTGCTACCCATTGAATTTAGTACATTTTACCTGTTCCCATAGCAAGGCTGTCACTGTGTATTCAAATACGAACACTGTTTCAAATGTAAAAATAGATAAATATGTGAACTTTATTCCACAGTTGAATGTGAAAATATGTTAAGTAAGTTTGATGTTGTTTGTCATGTCTCCAGCAGAGGGCATTCCTGAACTATCCTCTCAGCTTGATCTGCTGCGTGGCCCTATAGACCTCTCAGAGACGGGAGGGAAGCCAGAGACACTGATGGTTACTATGAACCTCTGTGGACTGGATCTAGTCTGTCTGTAAACTGCATGGTTTCTGCTGCCAAAGCTTGGACGTTCTGCTGCAGCTAGTTTAAATGCACAGTTTTAGAAAGATATATCTTAAAAGGATCATTTCAAGCCTATTCACTAAAGACTGTAAAGTCTGGTAATTGCATCAAGATCAATTGGAAGCATCTGGACATGAAGAAAACAGCAGGTCCCCTTTTGTACACACATACCTGTAAAGGTGGAGGTGCAGGGCCTGGAGTGAATGGAACCCTGCCCCAGATCTTCATGATTTCCCCCAGAGGCTGAAATAATTCATCACATCCTCTTTTGACCAGTAGAGACATTGTGAAGTAACCAGCCTGAAACCACTCAGCCATCTCATGGTTACTAAATGGACCTAAGTGTCACAAAAAAAGAGAATTAATATGAGAAATGCCAATTAAAAAAAACCAAACCATAACATTTAGGTCACGTTTGGGGGACATAAACTCTCTTCCAGTCTCACCCTGTATCTCCCCCTGGGGGTCTTTGTAGAACCACTTGAGAGCAGCTTCATGGGTGAGTGGCAGACCTGAAGGCTTGCGTTTCTCTGAAGTTTTGGCTGCAAGTCTGTCATCATCCAACACACCATCCTGTAGGTAAGCTACCATCTTTTCTGCCTCCTGGAGAAAGATTTAAATGACATTGCCTTATTTGAAACGGCATACCGTAAAATATCAGGGTTGCCTCTGTTTGATACTATCTACTGACTGGCTAACTGAGCTCCTTAAGTTATTGGATTTTTTTGTTTCTGTGAGCTGCGTACACTAAAATCATCTTGGCTGATTAGTCTAGGTTTTATAGGAAAACAAAGCTTTAATATAGGAAATAAGTAATTACAAGAAAATAAGTACAAGATTTTCCTAACCTGCTCAAAGTGTTTCAGTCCCTCATCTTCATCTGTGTCATGTGACACAGGGGCGGGTCTGCCAATAGGTCCTATTACACTTGAAGGGAATGGCAAAGGATTGTTTATTGCCACAGAAACGTCCATATGCTTTTGATGTGGTATCTGAATGCTGGGAGATGGAGCAGATATTTCTGTACAGAAGGATGAATACAAAGAGCAGCTATTAGTTGGGTTCCACATTATGTACAACCAAGTGCTAAACAAGTCCTTGCATTCAGTGGTAAATGAAAAATGTAAAGCGCACCTGGGAGGGTGGTAGATATGTGGGTCATGGGTAGGGAGTCCAGCATGCTGTTAGACATAGGAACATGCAGGGAGACTTTGCAGGGCTCTGGATTGTGCTCCGGGGGTGGCTGCCGTTCAACTGTCCTCTCTGTCTCTTCTGTTCTGCTGGGTTGGCTCAAGGACAAAGACTGGGCAGGAACCTGTGGTTCTGACACTGGAGTAGCAGCAGGTGGAGCAACAGGTGGAGCCTCTTCTGACACTCTGACCAGTTCTAAAAAAAGAACCCAAATTACAGTTTCTATTCATTCAAAATATGGTGCATGACCTAAGTAACAGAAAGAATTTTAATGTCTTACTCATCATTCAATCCTATTGACAATGAGCTTAAACTATCATAGCAGCTAACCTTTTCGGTCAACTTCTCTCTTGGCCTCTGTCTCTGTTTCTTTGGTCTCTTTGGGCTGACTGCCCTCTTCCTCCAGCCCCTCTTCACACTCTTCCAAGGGTCTGAAGTCAAGCTCTGCCTCCTCCAGGATGGGTTCCTTAGAGGCTTTCTGATAAACACAACAAGAAACGCAATTACAGAAACTCGGACGACCATTTGGTCCTAAAACACAAAGAAATGCTCCATAAGACTGAGTTTAAACGAGCCACTTTCATGTCACTTCACTTATTTACAATTTTTCTCAGGTATCTTACTTTGAGTGAAAGAAAGGCCCCTGATGAGTCGAAGGTGCCTGCCTCCTCATCTGCGTCCTCCAGACACCACTCTGGCAAGCTGTCCCGCTCGTCCTCCAGGCTGCCACTGCCTGAGCGAGGTCTTCTGTAGCCACGCTCATCTTCTCTAGCATCAAATGGAAAACGGCGCCGTTGGTCTGGGAGTTCCCGCCACCCTGCTGAACGAGGCCCATCTGGAGAAAATGTGAACCAGTTAACATTGTACAAACAAGAATAACTTACCAAGGTAACCAGTATACTTTTGGACACCTGTACGGTAAATTAACCCCTGCAGTTAAGATTTTTACTTTTTCATTAAAACCTGTTTAAATATTCTAGTAGTCAGGCTAAGAAAGCAGTCACTATACAGGACGTGGTACTAGAGAAAACCAGTTTACCTCATTTATAACAAGCCACATCACAAACAGGCCAGTGTACCACAAATACATTTATCTAAGATACATGTATTCGTAATACATGTATCTGGGATAAATGTAACAATTCTAATACTTTTTTTAAATAGATGTATTAGAATTGTGGTCATTGCAGTGCCCACCTGGGCTTGGGGGGCACCACAGGGCACTGTCCCGTCGAGAACCTGCCAGACGCCAGCCCCCATCATCATCCTCACCATTCTGATCGTCACGAGAAGTACGCCAGTTCTCACTCTCCGAGCGTGTGAAATCATGTTTCCTTGGCAGGCCTGTCCCGACATCCTCGTAATTTCCCCGGACTAGAAAAAGTATGGGTGAATAATTAAAATTGGGGTCCTTATGATACAGATACGCAACAATAAACCAGTTAGTATTTTGAAAGACTTAACGAAAGGCACACTTACTGTGATTAATTTGAAAATGTCCTGGTACAACATCTGAAAGATTCATATGCCAGAGAGCAGCAATCAGTAAATGCATGTGATACATCATGTATTGGTTATCAGAGAAACTACATTTAACACAAACCTGGATCTTTTCGACCTGGCTTTTCAAACCTCCTGTCTCCCCTGTTAAGTAAAACAAACACCTATCAGATGAAATTACAACTGAAAGAGATTTAATTTGAATTAATGTAAAAGTCATATTTACTTAATGAGCCCAGAAACGTCTTGCCCCACTTGGGCACTAGACACTCCTGCGAGATACCTTTCTTCCCAGCTCTGGGAACGATGCATCTCCCTCCCTCCACGACCAAAACCTTCCACATCATCAAAACTTCTTTGGTAAAACCCTCCATCTCCTCTTCCTCTGCCTGAAAACAAACACAAAATGATGCATCCAAAAGAGATCGAGATGCTAATGGTGACTTCCATTTTTATTTTCAGTGACCTCTAAACAACCTGTTGTGATTTTAAAAAGGCAAAGAGGAAATAGGCTGAACACCAACTTCATTACCTCCAGAACTCCAGAACTCAACTACTGATCACTGAAATGAAAGAAACGTGACATGGTACATGCATGGTCGTAGTTCAATTCTTACCTCTACCCCTTGAGGTACTTCGACCCCTTGGTGCCCCTGGTATTGGACCACCTCCTCGCCCTGTCAATCTCAGCACAGCTGCACTGTTTACAGACATGGAAAAATTTCTCTGCAAATACAAAACAGGGAAGGAACAGGAACACATGTAATAAAATATCAGGAAAAGTATTTTTTTTTTAAATTCATATTAGTTCGTAGTCTTAAACTGCGTACTAACTGAACTAACGTATTCTGTCCAATCTAACACTCTGAAGAAGTGTCCTACCTGTTCTTCCTCTGTAAATGACACTAGTGCCAGAGGCGGCAGCGGGTCCTCTTGCAATATAGGAAGGAACTCCTTATCATGTAGATCTATAGGGATCTAGAGGAACGAAAAATCACTGGTTAGACCAATTAGAAGGCTAATAAAGAATGGCTTATTACACTGTAGTCAGGGACAATGTAAACATATATTTGAAAAGATGTTATACTCACTTTGTTATCCTTTACATAAAGTGCTAACATTTCTTCTCTCCCGTAGCGATAGTCTGCAAGTTTATACTTTGGCAATGCAGGTGAGAGGGGTGGAGAAGCAACTGCATTGCTGCTTCCACCACCTCCACCACCACCTCCGGACAGGGCACGGAGCCTGTGCAAGAAAAACAGAAGAGACCTCGTAACTGACATGTCTGAACATGTATGTCAAAAGGCTACAGCAGGACTCATCAGAAAACCAGTTTTACAATCTGCAAATCACTGCAATAAAATTAATCCTGAATTCATGCTAGTTAATTTACCATTCTGGTCCAAAGTTAAGTGTCTGGGTTTCGGCCATGATTTCTTGAAGTTCTACAAACATGAAAACAGATTTAAAAAAATGTTTAGTACAACACAGTACTAGTGATCATATTAAAAATAAATATAAGTCAGGAAAATAAATGTAGGTATCACAACTTTGTTTTTCCAAACTTGCACAGAAAAGAAAAGAC
Source organism: Macropodus opercularis (assembly GCA_030770545.1). Classification (NCBI taxonomy): domain Eukaryota; kingdom Metazoa; phylum Chordata; class Actinopteri; order Anabantiformes; family Osphronemidae; genus Macropodus; species Macropodus opercularis. The sequence goes on from CM061105.1 coordinate 9,627,254, forward strand.
ACTATAACCTCACTCTTGAGACACATTTTGTACATCAGCACATATCAGTAGAGTGGATCATAAATTTAACTGTGTTCATTTGATATTATATCAAACTGGCCTGCCTATTAGTCTATTTTAGCCTAGAGGTTATGTCCAACAACCCAAACATATTCATGATGTCATCCTCCTAAGTCCCTGTGTCCTAATGAGGTCATCACAGCTTATACTTACAAAAAAAGACCTCCACTGTCAATATCTTACCAACAAAACAGACAACTAGATCAAATACAATAAGTTGGTTGACATTTTAAGGTTGTCCAACTTAAAACATTTAATTATTAAATGTTTATGAAGTGATTCAACTCTTTCTTTGTGTGAAACACATCAAAGTTTGAGGAACTTGATGATTGTAGTTTTTCTTAAAAATGACCGATACAATTAATGACATATCAAAATAAGTATTCTTTTCTGCTTTACACAAATATAATAAGCTATTCTGTGTAATTTGCTGACATAGTTGCATTTGACTAGGGAACATAATCTCCTGCACTTATGCTTGACAGAATTTGGGAAACTACATAGTTGACGTTTTGTCAGCCACTTTAAATCCAGCTGCTCAGGATTCACAGCCCATCCCACTGGAGCACAACTAGTCAACTAGTGTACAATTTCAATCTGCTACGGCTATTTTAGGACAACTCCCTGCCTGCACAGAGGGTATGTCAGACACCTGTAATTGATGACGGATGTAAACTATAAAGCACAATCTGTGAGGATAGCGAGATTAGTGGTTTCCACGAGTGTTGCCACTGCCAAAACTAAACCTTACACCTTTGCTGAGAACCAAAGCTTCCTCAATATCGTCCACTACAGGCGACGGTGGCCTCACTATAGCACTGACCATATGGGAGTCAGGGCAGGCCACGTGTAAGTTGGCAGTTAAAGCAACAATTACAGCAACACGACCGGCGTGAGCGACATTTCTAACAACTCCATTGCAAACTTTACACAACTGCCAGTTATAACCATAAAACCCAAACGTTCACATTGTGTTTGGGAAAACGGACAGGACGTGGTTTGAGCTTGTGCTTGTCAACTTGCCGATTTGTTCACAACAACACAAAGTTTGTGTGTTTGGCTGAATCAGTTTTACTCAACTGTAGATACAGTTAACGGCTAAAGTTTGGGAAGAAAAGTTACCGCAATGTTTTTCTTTTGATCGGATTGCTATTGCGTGGAAATCGCGAGTGTAGCCATGTAACTTTGATTTAATAAAAGGACCGCTGCTAACGTTAGCTCACCAAGTCGACGTCCCATACAGTTAGCTAGCTACAGACCATACCTAGGTAACATTAACTAGATAATCCAGTTGTGCTAAAATTAACACACACTGCTCCCAACAAGTCGTTGGTGGAAATCCATCCTCTGCTACCAGTGATATCTACGTTTCTTATCTTAGCAGGCAAAAGTCAAATAAAGTAGCTTGGTTACCTGAGGTATTCACAAGACGTTGGTAACTGACATTAGCCAACATGCTGAGTGACGGGTAGAAGTTGACAGCGGAGTTATGATGGCGTTTAGAGGTTACAGCCAAGTTGTCACTTCTGTAGCCTTCACATATGCTGGTGCAACACTAGGATATATTGACTGTCCAGCAAACCGATTGCTAACGATAGCTGTGCTAACAAGTCAGCTAGCTCCAACTGACCAACTGCCTGGCTATCAGCCTTTGCTCATACATTGCTAAAAAGCGCAAATCATGCTTTACACGTGTGTTGTTATTTAGTTACACATACGAGCAGAGGGCTGTCAAACACTATATCTGACGAACATAACACTGATGATCTGGCACAAGTTAATCCCTACCCTCAACACTTGAGCCTAGCAAGCTAACAGGCTAGCTGATTAGCTACACGCGGCCTAGCGCGCAGCCTGACTCCACAACAAGATTTCCTTGTCAGACCGTCCCGGACTCGTCACGACCCCGACCCGCACACGGAGACACTAGAGTCCGGTGCTGCGAGGCCAGGTAAACATGGTGGCTCTAAATCAGTCCCGAGCCTCCCCCCCAGCTCCTCGCAACACACCCCCCTGACACGACGTCTAACTTGGATTTACACCTCGTCTTTACCGGTGCGGTAAAGTTTGGCTCTTACCTCTGCTTGTACAAGGTTTGTAAGCGAGTTGTGGGGCTCTCTGGGGCTCTCTCTCACTCTCTCTCTTCGTTTTCCACAAGATGGCTGAGCCTCGGTCACATGACAGCAGATAAAACCCGTATGCCATGGAGAGATTTGCTGACTGTTGATATTCGCACACGTCGCGGCGAACACTACAACTTTATTGTCCAGATTCGTGTTACACGCTCCTGCTGTAAGGAGCTTAGGTTCATCAGCCGTTTGTTGGGAGGTAATTAAAGTGGACATTACCATGTTGTAACACATTAAAATATTTAAACCCCCAAAACATCTAATATACACAGAAATGTGAGCTTCACATCTGAATGTATGGAAAAGCATTTACCATTACCAACAGTAACAATAATAATATTAACAACCACACCCAAAATGATGATAATAATAAACATTTGTCTTACCGCTTCTCAGTGAAAGCAAAAGTTACTGTTGCGAATAACATTACGTTATTACGTACTAGTACTCAGTGACTCATGAGCCTAACTTACAGGTTGTACCGGTACCTCCAGGTTCGGTGCTGATGTGCCGTTAACTTAGGCACCATCACCAGCCGCTGCCGCGCCTAGTTCAGCCTCCCTCAAACAGGCCAGTTCACGCCGTGGTGACAGCAACATGCTGCTGGAGCTCCATCCCAATTCACGAGTTTAGGTAAGTCATTTTGCTAAAACGTAGCACTTTGGAGGCACCGATATTTGTTGTATGTTCTAATTACAAGTCGGAAATCTTTAATAATAATTGGTTGTTTGCGATAGCATTTTATTACTGTTATAATCTATTTCCCATACTGGCTTTACTATAAAGATGTGTAATAAACATTAAGTCAGAGCTGATTTTCTGACGTGTCTAAAGTTTTGTATGTGTCTTGGCTCGTTGGTCTAGGGGTATGATTCTCGCTTAGGGTGCGAGAGGTCCCGGGTTCAAATCCCGGACGAGCCCGTTGTTTTCTTAAAAGTGACAAATGCATTCTCTTAGAGATACGTTTTTTTCCACATAAGATTTCTTTCAACACGTTGCCAACAAAAGCATATTAACGTCAACAATTCATCTAAAAAATAAGTTGGAACCATAAAGTCATTTCCAGTTTGGGAAGGACGAGGAGAGATGGAAGTTTCTGCTGAGGGCTGAGCAAAATGTGACGCACATCCCCGCATTTTAGGACGTTCCGTAATCAGGGTAAAAATGTATTTAAATTAATGACCCCGACGTGATTTGAACACGCAACCTTCTGATCTGGAGTCAGACGCGCTACCGTTGCGCCACGAGGTCTGAACGGTTTAGGTCTGCCACAGAGTAGATAAAGATGAAGCACGCTTTAACGTTACCATGTGTCCAGTAACGTGCAGAATTATGGAGAGAATGATGTAAGAAAATAAAATCGTAAAGATGAATAAATAAACGGACGAATAAATGTTTACACAAAAGCATAATTGAATAAAGTGCACCTTTGTTTTTAACGGTGGTGTTGTGACACATCTGGGACAGTCGTCTACTCTGGTTATCTTTTCTTATACAACTCCCACATGGATGACTTGCAGGCGTTCTTCACATACCAGATAATTTACACTGTAAAGGTACTTTAACATTGGCCGGTTAGCTCAGTTGGTTAGAGCGTGGTGCTAATAACGCCAAGGTCGCGGGTTCGATCCCCGTACGGGCCATCACTTCCTTTTAAACAAGCCATCCATGTTGAAACGGTCGAGCAGTTTTTGGCAAAAGATGCTGTTCTCCTTTTACAGGGTCTCTCTTGGAAATATTTACTAAGGCGCTAAACAGTGTACATATCTTATTCTTGTGCCTTCAGCCATGATATGTCGTGGCGTTGGTGGTATAGTGGTTAGCATAGCTGCCTTCCAAGCAGTTGACCCGGGTTCGATTCCCGGCCAACGCAGAATCTCTTTTTTCTCCTCAATTCCTTAGTAATAATGATCGATTCTGACTAATGAACTAAAGACACGTACATTATTAATATTTGTAGACAATACTTGCTTTTTATGGAGTCGCTTCTTAAAACGAACACACATACATTAAACAGCACTGAAAATAAAAACCCGTATAATAGTATAGATGAAAATTCAGCAATAGAAATTCCATGGTTGAATTTCCGCAGCATTAAATAAGCAGCTTTTCACCTGTCAAGGGGCTCTGTTTAACCTTACTTTGCACAGGCAGATGTTATCAGTACAGATTAATAATATCTGGGGTACAGAAAGATGTGACAGAAAAAATAAGATAGAAAAAAATCTCTACTACACTACAAGTTTATTTGTTATCCCATTCACCAGTGTTAATCCTGCTTACCCTCCTTTTCCGTCTGTTGCCATGGATATGCTATTCCTATGGCAACTGCGGCCTTTTGTGGATGGCCTCTGGCCCCCACCTTAGAGGACTCTCCAAACCTTTCACTGCACATTTCTTACCACAGGTAAATCACACAATTACAGTAGCAACTACTCTAAGATAAGATAATTCTTTATCGACCCCTAGTGAGGAATTTCAGTTGTTATCACAGCTATAAACAATTGTTAAAACGTGCAAAGAAAATTATCCATCATACAAATTTACTACACATAAAGTTCCAAATGATTTATACAAGATAATCTGCACGGTGTTGGCTGTTAGACTGATTGGTTGTACAGTCTAAGAGCAGTGGGAATGAAGGATCTGCGGTACCGTTCATTCCTACACCAGGGGTGGATCAGTTTTCCACTGAAGCAGCTGCTCAGAGCCTCTATGTCTGTTTCTTCTTTTTCCTGCTCCCTCCCCTCTCTGTGATGCTCTGACTTTTAACTTGTGCTACTATGACTTGATACACTACACGTGTCTACGGCTGAAGAGCAGCTGTTTGTTGCTGGAGTCTTCATTTTCTGTGAAACAAACTCTATGAATACACTGATACCTGATGCCAGCGCTGATAGCAGAAGGGCTGTGATCAGATTTGTAGTCTGCGTATTGCTGTCAGACGAGCCAGCGCTCCGGGTGCTCTAATTTTCGGTGTCAATGGAAACCAGAGCTGCATATTTAAAGTTGCATGAGACATCTTGAGCAACAGAGAATAGAGATGGAGCCTCGGCCAGAGAAAGTGTTTCTGTGTCAGAGAGAGTGAAACAAGGGAGCAATGAGGTTGTGCAGACGACAGACGACCATAGTCTAATCAGAGTACAGCGTCAGTAGTGTTAGCCGTTTAGGTGTGGGGCGGGTGGGGGGCCTCCACCTGCTGAATGAACTCCGTCAGTGTTGGGGAGTACCATGGGCTACGGGTGGGCTCTGCCTTGCTCAGCATTGTGGCGGGCTGCATCATCATCGGGGTGTCCAGGGAGTGTGACGCTGATGCTGTAGGGGGCATCTTCCTGGGAGCGGGCGGCCTCGGTAAGTGTGTGTGTGAAATACATCTTTGGAAGAACAGAGCCTCCAGTGATGGGACAAGTATTAAACAGCTCAAATGCCTTTTGTGCGTTGATGCCTGTGGTCTCACAGACAACTGCTGTGAATGTAATTGTTAAATTTGGATTTTCATGATTTTATGTTAATTGGTTAGTTAGTTGTAAATGAGGTTCTGGAAAATCTACTAGAATATCAACAGTATTATCATTTCTATGGTGTCCATGTTTTAACATCATTATTAAGGTTACAACAAAGAAATACAGTGAATACATGTTTGCAATATAGTTTATTATGCATACATCAGTGATGCCCTTGAGATCCCAAACCAAGTGAAAAACTCAAGTGAAAGATCAGTGGCCTGTGACATTTTCCACCACCACTCTGATCATCCGATACAGCAGCGTAACTGGAACCTGCCGATAACCGGATGCGTTGCACTGGCTGCTGAAGAGGAAGAGCCAAGAGCAGGGCTTTTAATCTGAAAAACAACGTTAGTACTTTATAGTTAGTGTGGAACACATCGTCACTGATGATAAGGATGCGCTTGGCGGCATAGACTGTACGCCACCATGCCTCCTCCAACACAGGCTGACTAATGAGGAAGAACAGAGTGTTCTCGGCAGATTCTTCTCGCTCCTTCTGCAGTTTCATGACATTGTAAGCACAGACATGCATCACGAGGGCCTGCCAAGTGTTGATGCCAGTTCTTGTGGCTTACAAGAGAAAACCAATAATTGCTGTTGAACTGGAGCAGAGTGCCACTGAGAGGCACACGAGCCCCGTGGTTCAATATTACTTTATAGCTGCAGCTAAGCTGGAAGAAACATCGCACACTGTATCAAGACATGTACGGTTAGGGAATACCACCAACCTTCGTGTCTTATTGTTGCTCATAATAGTTATGGCACATCATTCTTCCCTCATGTTGTGGCTACCACTACACATATACTTATCAGGAGTGTAACAAATGAACTATGTTGTGCGCTTTTAAGGTCTGCTCATATCAATCTACCCCTTCATAAAAGCCTGGCTGAACATCAACCATATTCTCCCATCCTTTGGTAAGTTGTAGGAGTTTAAAATTATTTTTAAAAAGATTTGTTTAAAGATATATAAAAGTCATTTCACGTCACAAGCGGTTGTTTCATCATGTGATAAATATGACTTGTTGCATTTACTTTTTTTTTCTTTTATGCATGAAGACTTTCGGCTGAGATGTTTTTAATTAACATTCTAGGAAACTTCCGAGTGCACCCTACACCTGCCAATGCTGCTCCTGAACAGCCCATCGACACGCTGAGGCGAGAAGGTGCGTAGAAAGGCTATCATGTGGCACCCAGAGGTTTTGTGTTCAGTTGCTTGACACAGAGCCATCCAGCCCATGTCTGATATTTGTTGATAACAAAAGTTACACTTGTCTGTTTAGTGGAGTCCTCGCATAGTTATTACCTGTGACAGATATGGAAAAAAAAATACAGAATAATTATTGTGGTTTTCTCTCCCTTTGCGGTTTTGCAGTGACTCAGAGTCAACTAAATCTGGAACGTTCCAAGAGTCGTATGGGAACCTTTGTGGAGGGGGGGCCAATGGCTGAGACCAACGCAGATGAGGGGTACGAGAATGAAGCCAATAATAATAATAAACCAATTAATTACAACACAATTAACTAATCCAAAATGTTATGCAGACCTGTCCACAAACAGCAAAACATTTAAAAGTGTGTTCTTCTTTGTTGCCTGTCTATTCATTTACAGGAGGAAGGGATTTCAAAGGGTATAACCTCCTTTTCATAATCACACAGTCACTTTGGATGTGGTTGTTATGGTAACTAGGATACTGGATAGATTCTGTCAAGACATATTAAATCATTCATCAGCTGGGTACGCCATGTGTTGGTCAGTGTGATACAAAACATACTGCGACCTTCATTAAAAAGAATATGTTTTATGGTCTGATCCATGGCGAATGTGTTTGCTACAGATTTATAGCTGGTACCTTAACAGAAAAAAATGACCAACAGTTAAAATACCTGGTATTACTAAAGCCTGAGGCCTAAATGGAACCTTTTTGTTTTGAGCTTCATCAGTTTCATAACCCATGCACCGCGTCCTAACGCACGCTCAGCCTGTGACACCGTGCTCAGGCTCTTTGTGCTGCTGTGCTCTGTCGCAGGACTTCTTCAGACATGCCAGATGTCTTATCAAGACGGAAACTCAAGCAGTCAAGTCCAGATCAAGACCTGCCATGATGCCCTTACTGCATGGGACCAGACCAGTATTATTCTGTTGTCTTCATAAAGCATCCTGTGCATCATGTGTTGATTTACATCTCTCTCGTTGATTTGTTCACACAGTAGAATTGTTGCATTGTCCGTGCTAATTTGTGAAATCAACTCATGATGTTGTGCTCATGTGGGCTAATAAAAGTTTCCGAAGATGAATTATGATGGTGAGTGAAGCGTTGCCTTCCTTCCTGGTACTAAGGGAAGAAAATTGAACCCAGTAGTCTCACTTGTGTACAGCTCATCTCGTCTATGTTCTCAGCCTCAAATTAAAAAACATTATCATTACGTGTCGATGGGACTCTTTTACAGCACATTTTCCCAGGCTTGTATTTATCATGACACGGTCTAACGTGAACGCATGCATGCGTCCCGATCCACACGTCTAGCACATTGTCAGCTGCACCCCTGCAGTGAAACATAATACATTGATATTCAGGACAGCACAACCAGAAATACTGCTGCACTGGAAGAAAACAATGTGCTCTGACAAAAAGTGTGACGTGCTGTGAGGCTGAGTAATGTTGATGGGACTGGGCGACAGGCAGGAGTGTCCAGAGCCATGCTGACAATCAACAGTTTGATTGTCAGCATGGCGTCTCCACGGTCCCGCTGTGTGTGCGTGTTACATAAGAAAGGGACGTGTTGCATGTTTGAGGGACACGTGGAAGTAGTAAAAAACCTAAATAATGCAGATTTCCCTGGGAACTCGTCAGTCTAAATTTCCTCTGCCACACATCTGCCATCTGCACATCTGTTGTTGTTGGCTGCATCCAGAAATGACCCAGCACATGGTGGGAGACTCAGGTCAGACGGTCTCACTGTCAACATTCCACCAATTCGCTGAATCCAAACCTCATTCAACTGCTTGAATTTGGTGTCAACCTGCAGGGAAGCTGAGAAGAAGAACAGACACCTGAGAAGATGACGACTCTGCTGTTGATCACTGGGGTCATGGTGGTTGGAGTCGTGCGGTGCTTCGTCTTATTTATCATGAACGAGGGGAGAAAAAGTAAATAACACACAGACACACACACAGACACACACACACACACAATGAGGAGGGGCGCATCCAGAGGTTCACGGGGGACGGGAGACACTCTGCGCAACAGCTCAACCACGAAATAAGAGATGAGCAGCAGTTCCCACCGGCTGCTCGCGGACGTTTGGTGCTTCCGTTGCAGGATGACCCGTCAGGTGCTACGTGCACGCGCCTCGCTCCACATCACATCAGGATTGGCGCGCGGCGCTGCGTTCGCGTGTCAGCTGGGAAGAAATGCCATCTCACCTAAGTGATCTACTCGCTTCCCTCGGATTCTGTCCTCGTCGGTGTGTCGGTGGAAGGTTCGGCGCAGCTTGAGTCTGCGTGGTCACCGATTGAATGACTGCCATGACTTGTGCCCTCAGGATCGTAAAGCTACGGCAGCAGGATGAGAATCGTTTGTCTGGTGTTTACGCGTCCTGTCAGTAATTGCACCCGGTAATTAGGCTGAGAATCACGTGGACAATCCGTCGATTAAACAATGAACCGACCTTCAACACACCAAAGGTAAGAATGTTAACTGTCTTATTTCACATGGATGCATTTACGTGTGCTCTGAGTAAAAGGCGGTACAGTATAAGCTTAAGCGTCTGTCTGTAACAGTGACAGCTCATAGAGCTACTGTCACACATTTATGAAAAACATCTCTGTCCTCTGGATGAAAGCTACCGAATGAACATGGACTAGGATTTGGTTTGATTGCAACTACCACCGTGACTCATTCTTACACAAATCAAATAAATATGAATAATGATTCTGATCATTCATGTTAAATTATGAGGAGCAGTGAAGAAGACGCGCTCTTCACAGTAGCCTGCACTTCGTTTCGTTTCGTCTTCCAGCAGCAAATTTACCACGAATAAAAAATCTTTTGTTATGTTATCAGGTTGCAACAAGAGCGTTGTGCTTTTCTTTTGTGTTACAGTTCAGCGTTACATTAAGCTAAAAATATATTTCGTTGCTTTTCAGGTCATGTGAGATGAGCCTCAGGTGTCACCAGTAAATATCTGTACAGTAGGTGCCCTGTTCTCACACAGAGTTCAGTGTTTTCCCGACATGTAATTTGGAGCAGCAGTGACACCAGTGAGCACTTGTTGGCCTGTTTTTTTTCACATGTGTCACGTGTGGTTATTTGCAGAAGAAGATTCCGCACTGTTGGACGCAGTTTCTTTAGAAATTGCCATGAGGACGTGTTGGGACTGAAACGCTCGGAGATCCAATAGTACAGAGAGATAACGACGGAGCCTGGAGGGAACGACATGGTCATCACTGACAGAAACACTGGCACGCCTGTACCTAAAAAGGAGCCCCAGAAGAAGAAGAGGAGGCCGTCTCGCCCTCATGGCCTGCCGTCCCCTGCGCTCTGCTGTGCCTGTGGCCTGTGCATCATGCTGGCCGGGCTCAATATCACTTTGGTGGGAGCATTTGCCTTCAGTACACTGGTGCCTTCTGCCAACCCCCCGATTATCATCGGACCTATTCTATTGCTGGTGGCCTTTTCCTTTTTTGGGGCCTGTTGCGTGTGCAGCCGCCTCCCCCCTCCCCAGAGCTCTTGCAGGTCTAAAGTGGGAGGCAGGGGAGCAGGTTTAATGGGACACGGTGGGCTGGGTGGGGGAGCGGCGTTTGAAATAGAGACTAGCGAACACACATTGCAGGACACCACGGCTGTGCAGCTCAGCCCTACATCCTCCCCTGGATCCTCCCGAGCGTCCAGCCCTGAAGAGGAGGCCCCTGATGGGGCCCTACCAGAACCCTGCAAGCTCTTCACCATGGAGACCAATGGACCGTCCTGCGTTTCTGCCACGGCGGTCTACTCAGCCTTCACGGCTGCAGGAGAAGAGGTGAGACTAAACCTGCCACGCGAGGAGGTGGTCACCTAACAGGGCCGGCGTGTTTGCTGTGTAAATATCCCACTGAGCTGCGGGTGTGCTGAGTGTGATGTGCCATATTTCTGACCGTGTCCTCTGCAGCGGGCGTTTGATTTCTGTTACAGCTAATTAGCATGCAAAACTACTAAAAGTATTGTGAATCGTACGTGTTGGAATTCAGACACCTACCTCCCTGTTTGCTGTTTTCCTGCAGGTCTTTGCTTTTTTTTTAACGTGGGGCATTATGAACAGTCTGTGTAACGACAAGCTTTTGTCTCTTCCTCTTCTGATTAATGGAAACCTCCGCTGTCAGCAGTGGCTTGTTAGAGCTCCTTCAGAAATGTGATTGTGGATCGGTTACAAAACAGTTTCAGACTTTGTATCAAAGATCAAGAGAGAAATAAGTGTACAGGTATGTCTGTGGTGGCATTTGGCATTTTGTCTGTTATTCTCAGTGAGGAACTTGTTTTGGGGACATTAAATATTATAGGTCACAGGGGTCCCAGAGCAATATTGTCTAAGCTGAGATTAAATTCTGCTATTTGGTGAGTGCACACTATTGTACATTTCTACAGCCAGTACTTGTTTTAAAAATGTGTGTAGAAAAGCATGTGACGCTATATTTACATGTAACTGTGTGTAGTGTTGACTGGTGGACACATTACTTGTGTAGTTTGACACACTTTTAGCTTCACACTAACACTGTGAATCTCCCTCCAGTCCTCATTCCTGATTTCACGTGTACATTTCTACAGATTCTACTTGTTTCTAGACTTAATCTTAAACACTGTCATGCCGTTCAGCTCATGAGCCTGGTGAAATGGAGGACATTAAAGAATAGCATCCAGAAATTGAACTGAGTTCTCCACAAGCCAACATTTATACAGCTATTAATCTACACTGCACCTAATATACTAAGGAAAAGCCAAGACTCTAAATATAAAATCTCCTTCACTGTGATGTCTTCTTGTTGTAGACCAGACTAGTCAAAAAAATGATTTCCTTTAAAAGGAAAGTTGCCTTAGACTGAGACATCAGGATCATATTAATGAGGGCTATACAAAAGGGCAGAACAGCATTTTTATTCCATCTTGTAAGAAAAGCCTCAATAGGTTTCCGTTTTTCAGTGACTATAATAAATGCATGCAAATGGTTCGTAAATGTATTTCTCAGAAATGTAGGGAAGCGTGAACTCCTACACAGACAGGCAGCCATGTTTGCATGCTCAGAGAAGCCCTTCGTGAACTACTGGTGTTTCGTCTGTATTTCCATTTGTGTAGCACTTAAAATACGAAAATACGAAAAATGTTCAAGATGGAATATTTTTGTGGAGATGACATTTCTTTTATTTTAAACTGAATCAGTGTGAAGAAGACATAAATAAAAAAGCACTTTCAGCAGACTTTGAGGCTGCTCTTTGCGTGTGCTTGGCCTGACGCCTATGTCCGAACGTCATTGCAGGTTGTTAAAAAATAAAAATCTAACTGTACTTTTTTATATGTGACATACTCAAAGAAGGAGCCTGCACAAATGATTTCCCATGCGTGTTGAATAAAAACAACAAGATATTAGCTGAGCAGATGTCAATGACTCTTTCCAGAGCAGGCAACTTAACAACTGATCTGCCAGATATATTCTCAAACAAATGTCCACGTGTTCGGTGCTGATGTTGCGTTGGTGTTGAACTCATCACTTACTGCTACTCTGAAGAGCAAGACATGTTCAGAACTCAGCAGGATCTCCATCTGGCTCCACCTGTTCACACTGGATGGCGCCAAAGACAAACGAATGTCTTCCAGTGGACGTTACGTAAAACGCTGCAGCCTTTTCATTTATTAAACCAGTAGATGTCAGTACATCATCACAAGCCTGTCTTGACCATTGTCTAATCTGACAGTGGACTGTTATGTGATTTCGATGACACTGCAAAACTCCATACAGATTATAGGTGTCTTAAATCATTACTGTTTTTTGCAGCCTAGTCTTGAGAGGGTTCTCACGGACGAGCCGTGTCCTACTTCGAGACGTTTTTCAATCTCTGCATGAAAACATTTGCGTTTGTTGCACTCGTTACATCAGCGCTGTGAGAGAGTCAGTCAGAATACGCAGAGTGATGATGAAGCTCCCCAGCGCTCACAAGAGGATGACTGCACAGACCTGTCCTACATCCAGACGACAAATGAATCTTAAATTCAAGCGTGCACCCCAGTGTTGTTTACACCCACGGAGTCACGGATGGCAAAGTAAAGCTGACGTACTGTTTTGGGTGCATTTATTTATGAAATTGTGTCTCGGTGCGCAGAAAGGGCGAAACACTGTCAGTAAGAGTCTGAAGAGCAGATGGAGGCTTGATGCTGGTAACTGCTACTGTTTGAGCCACGCGGGGATCTCAGCCAAGACACTGAGGCTGTCATACCCTGGCAGCATTTAATGGGATTTTCTGGGTTTAATCCTGCAGCAGATAATATTTTGAGAAAGCATGAAAACTACTGAAACACTAGTCTTCTAAACGTCCCTTCCTCCATCTTCACCTTTCAACCGCTTCCAGGTTCATGTTACATAAAGCATTTCCCATAGACAGGCCTATTTCCTGCCTCTTTGCCTATTGGCCTTGACTAGGAAGGCTCATAAAACACATGAAATGTTTAGCCAGCTGGAGACGGGAGGATTTACTGCCTTTCGGAGACACACAGGTTTGTAGGTGAGCTGCACCCCGAGGAGAACATTTACATGTTTATGCGCTTGGAGGGCAAAGGTCAGGGAGCGAGGTCACGGATTACCACACAAGTTTAGCTTACTTGTCACAAAACAGCGACCGAATGGAAAGCAACCTTTGCCCTTTGAACCTTTACGTGCATGGAATCCACCTTTAAAAGCAGATGAAGTGGAAAAAGCTGGGTTTTGTGCAAAAACACCATTTCCCTCCTTTCCATTCCCTTCAGCAGCTGCCAAACCGTAGCAATAAATGAAAACTTCCTTATTGCTGAAATATAGTTGCAATTTCACAGTGATGGATAATGAAAAACACTTTCACTGCGTTGTCTCCCAACCTTCCTTTTATGCTATAGCTAGTACCAGATGTACCCTTTGACTGCAAAAGATTCGTTACACTGTATTTGGTCAACAACCAACCTGAAGGGGGACGTCCAAAGAAAGTAGTAGTTACTGGCCCTTGTTATGAGTAGTCATAGATGAACTGCTGAAATACAGCAGAAATCAGAGGAAAGCTTTTCAAAGACCGACACATGCACAGCTAACCTCAAAAGGAGCCACCGCATGTTGGTCTTGTTTGTCATAGTGCTGCGTGCGTACAGAAATGCTGCTGCAGACACACACACACACCTGCAATCACAAGCATCCCATCCGCTCCAAACCGGAGTGTGGCGGATCATGACGCTGGCTTCATGTGTTCCAGCGTGGAAGGACCGGGAACACTCTGTTAGTCGGCGGAGGAGGGTGATGGGGGGATTGGGGAGGGGACGGTGTAATCAAGCTGAAAAGATTAGGGGAAGACGAGCTGCTAAGGATGTATGAGAGCCGACACTGGTTACATAACCCTAACCCAGTTCATTCTGCTTCCAAAGACAGACTGGAAAGGAGAAGGATTTACTGAATTCGCATGGTTCCCTATGTTTAGAATCAAATACTCCAGGCTGTTTGTTATCTGATGTTGCTGTTGGTTCCACAGCTTCTCCAGGTCAGCGAGGAGGCTACAAATTGATGATGACTTGATGTTGGTTGTTGCATCATTGCTCTGTTGAGGGCAACATACTGCATTTCACACCCATCCTGCTTATGCTCGCTTACATCAGAGCGCTGAGGGGTCGTCTCATCCCGGCAACAGTGTGAGGGCAGCATGTTTAAGAAAGCTGCTCACACACCAGGGGGTAACGATACATTGAAATTTGATCAAAATCAATGGGGGTCCTGATCTTAATGCCACAGTGATGTGCATACTAATGACCGCTGACAATGAGCCCCCCTTCATTCTTAACTCCTCCATTCACGCTGGGTAAATGGCAGTTTATTGGAGAAGCAGTGTGTTGTGTAACCTCGCTTTTCACAAGTCCGTACGTAAGGCCCTGGGAGAAGGAAACATACACAGCAGTGAGCAGGGACAGGATGCCACAGCAGTTCCACGAACAGTGTGACCACCAGGACTCAATCACTCCTTTCTGCCCAGCCATTAACTAAACGGATCATTAACGCTTTCAGCTGCCGCTCACACGCGGGAAAGTCAGGAGTTAGGTCTGTTTCTCTTCCCGTCGACCGCACGTTTCTGACCTGCGCCGTAGATCTTATCACTCTGCAGGTCTCCCACTGTTTAATCAAGCAGATCAATAGACTGACTCAAAATAGAACAGTGGTGAGCCAGTATTTATCAGAAACTAGTGACCAAATATACAACTCATGAGACCACGAGGCCTGAGGGATGAGCCGTCTGTGTAGTATTACAGTGCAGCGTACAGCACATCAAGTCTTTAGCACCGTTAATACCACGCGCTCAGGTGGATGCTGAATGGATTACGTTTGATGAGACAGCTGCATTGTGTGGTTACAGAACACAATGAACTGCATTTTGCATTAGGAAGCCCTGCAGAACAAATAGGTTAGTAAACAACGTGTAGTCCCACTAATCTCCAGCAGAGGCCCCCGTTTCTCAAAGAAACGCGGGGGCATCAGCAGCAGGCTGCTTCAGACCGGTTTGACATGCCCTGCTCCAAACTGCAAAGTTACCAAACCACAGCAATCCACCTGCTTCACTCATCACTTTATCGGACTGTTGTCTACGCAGCAGCTGAACCTGCACGAAGGGAACCCCCGTCACGTGCTATCAAAAGAAGGCGATCATGTGCCTTCACAGTGCTCTGCAAACTGCTGCTGCTTGACTTGACCTACGTCTGTTCGTGAGGTTTTGTAATCTATTTGAAAGGGATCCTGTCCTTTCCTGTGCACTTTTGCGGTGATGCAGTGAATTTTAGCATCTCTAGGCTTGTCTAAAAAGTGACAGGCTGACTTTGGAAGCACAGGACAGAATAACTCTCTGACATTTTGAGTGGAAGCCTTTTGTGTGTGCAGAAGGAAATGACCTGCTTTGGTAGTTTGCTGTTAGAAACTGACCACCTGTGGACGACAGGAAGCCCCAACAGCGGGGGTCCGTAGGAGACAACTGGTTTGCCACGGCAGCGGCATCTCCACACCCAGCTCTGCAGGTGGGGCCGATCCGGGCCGGCACTTACCATCCACCGCCTAAGTGGATGGCTACTCCAGGAGTCCTTTAGAAAGAAATAAAAGAGAGATGCTTTACACTTTAATGGCTTTCCCACAGCGGCCCTCCAAAACAACAGCTCCCCTAAAATTGCTGTTCCCTGGCTGAGGCTGGAGGAGAGTCCCCACTGCTCACCAGAGGAAGGGAAATACTGAGTCCACTGTCTGTCCACTCAGCAGGGCCAGCCAAGAGGGGGGTGGGGGGTATAATCAGGTCTTTATGTGATAGGGGCCTAAAGTGGACAGCCTCAGTATTGTCCCTACAGCCCCCCTCCCTCATTGTTCCTCTGGATCTAACGCATGGTCACGTTGAGACACCCTCGCAGGCCAAACTGGGGTTTGTGCATCTACTTCCCAAAACACATTCTGACCCACCAGCCAGTAAACGTCTGGTTTAAAGCAAACAGATGAGGCAACATGTTCTCTCACACGCAGTTTATTAACAGCATTTTCCAGGTACTTGTTCTTGTTTAGATGTTCTGGTTTATAAAAGTAACGATCCCGGGCTACGAGTCAAGTCACATGGCCACTGTCTCCCTCCAGAGAAGCCTTTGAGAAGTGAACTGTGCACAGAAGAACAAACACACACCAACATGTGACACTTTGTGTTGCTGCAGGTAAACTGATGCACACAAACAAAAACCGAAAGTCAACAACTGCTGCAAACTTTAACTTTAAACGTTCAATCCACATGTCACTCTACACTATACAGGCTCTCTAATCTAATGATGTAACTAGATGAAGTGGTGTCTTTCTCCATCCTACTCACCAGAGAGTATGAAAATAGAAAATTATATTACTGCCAAAATTAGCTTTTAGAAAACTATTAAAACATGATGAGACAGCTGGGAGTGTTTCCGCTGATTCTGCTCCATTCACGTGTCACACATTTCCTCTAAAATAAGCAAATCACTTTTGACCAACAAGAACATTTTTGTTTGTTTGAGAGATCACAGAGTAAACACACATGTTCATTCACATAAGTGAACGACTTTACAGCAAATCCAGTCATAAAATGTCTTTAATTGTAATTGTACCGACCAATCAAACAGATGCAAGATGTAGGTCGAACTGAACTCACCGTTGTCAGCTTTATTTTTAACAGCTAGTTTCTTTTTTGAGGAATCAGCAGTAAAGCCCATTACTGTCATTGTGCTGCCGTCATAACTGACATGCAGTTGCGGTCAAGGTTAAACAAGGCCACATTTAGTGAATAATTCTCCTCTGGAGTTGTACATTACAGACTGTTCTGAAACATCACAAAAGGCTCTAAGGTGATGAGTGGTGGTGTCTGCATCTTACTGATGTTCTGGATGTATGCTGCATAATTTTTCTCTTCGTTTCTTCGACGTTCAGTGAGAAACTGGAGCAGACCAGCTCCTGTAGAAGCAGCAGTGGACAGTCACCTCCCAGACGCCGAACAAAGGTCACCTCCTCTCTCTCTCACCGATTGGATTACGCTTATTCATGTGTTAGGGTCAGACTGGAGAGAGGAAGAAAGTCAGAAACCCAGAGAGCAGCCATTTGGCTTTTCTACTTCTAAAACCTGCAGGACAGCTGATGGGCTGGAAGGCTTTAGGCCAATACCCCAAATCAGCTGTGAACGGTTGCTTTTGTTATGTAAACGACGTGGGGCCATGCTGAGCCACCTCAAGGAAACTTGCGTTTCACTTTGCCATCTTAGGGAGAAATCAACACGTTTTTTTTTTTTTCTTTGTTGCTGAGATTTATTGATAAAAATAGTACAAAATAAAAGAAACCAACCATTTGTACACATATTTACAAATATTAAAAAGAGTGAGTAAGTACATTCGAGCAATCACTCACAATCCTGGCACTGCCATGGTATCTCCCGTCTGCATTTACCACATGTGTATCTGTAGCAGTGAACACATCGCACAGTGGCATGATTGTTCTTGCATTCGTGTTTGACCTGACACCTGGCTCTTTTTCCAGGGCTTGGTGTGGAGGGTTGGGTCCGAAGCAATTGTTCTTTTCTTCCCTTCTTCGCACACACATGAGAGTTAGCCAACTCTCTTGCAAGCTCCCCCAGGAAGTCCACCCGTCTTTCCTGCCTTCCGGTGCATGCTTGATACAGCACATGTGCGTTCAGTGCTGCCATGTCAATCATGTTATAGAACACGGCAACTGGCCAGCGCCGTGTCCCTGTGCGGACAGTGTATTCCCGCAACATCTGGTCCATCGCATCCACGCCGCGCTTTGTGGTGTTGTAAAGGGTGACGGTGTTTGGCTTCCTTTTGGTGGTATCATCAGTCTGAATCACGCTGTGCATGCTGCTCAGAATGTAGACGGTCTTCTTCCGTTTGGGCGCATACGCCGTCAGCGTAGCATCAGTGGTTGAAAACACCTAATAAATAAGATAAATAGTTATTTTCAAAGCACTTCTACACACAATGACACACTTGCCGGTGTTGGCTAAAAATTAGAAACGAACATAGAACCACAAAAGACCTGCAACATACCTGAGTGGTGAATTCATTGCGATCTGTGTGTCTAGCGGATTGAGGGATTTCCCGGCGAATCTTGGTGACTGTGCCGAGGATGGTGGTTTTACGGCTAAGAAGTTTACGCGCAAGTGACAGCGATGTGAAGAAATTGTCCGTGGTAACATTTCTGCCCTTGTCCAGGAATGGTTCCATCAGCCTCATCATTACATTTTCAGACAGTCTCTCTCCACTGGGACGACTGGGGTCCTTGCCAAGACATGGGAGGACGTTACAAATGTACTTGGATTTTAGGTCGCAAGCCACCCAAAACTTGATCCCGAACTTGTCAGGTTTAGTTGCAATATACTGCAGGAAACAGCAGCGAGTCTTTGACGGGAAAAGCTGTTTATCAACGGTGATATGTAGACCAGGGTTGTAGGACGTGATGCAATTGGTGACAAATGATCCCCACACACTGGAAATTGCAGCAAACTTATCAGTCTTTGCTCGATCACTCCGGGTGGACCTGTCATCAAAGCGTAGGTGTCGCATGATGTCTTGGAAGCGGTTTCGCGGCATTGTTCCAATGATGTGTGGGTTTCCTAGGTTTGCTGACCAGCAGTCACGTAGTGATGGAACCTTGGTAAGCCCCCGCAAGATGACAATTGCAATAAATGCCATTAGTTCAGGGAGGGCCATGAACCAATCAACATCCCCCGTTTCCTGTGCATGTTGAATAGTCCGTTCTTTAATGCTATGAAGCATGTCAAGAGTGATGAAACACAGGAAGCTCTCAAGGCGACTTGAGACACTTTTCTTGGCCTTAGCCGTTGGCTCTCCATCTGCAGCGTACGCTTCGATTGGGGTGAAAGGGAGACGCGTCCCCACCTGTTCTTCACGCCACACTGGGCCATCTTTCGTGGTCTCTGTCAGGTCAGTCCACAAACGGGCTCGCTTTTTTGGTTGAGGAGCAGTCTCCTCATCTGCAGTGTGAACAAATTCAAATTGTGAGCAATGGAAAAGTCAAATGACATCACAAATGCATGCATAGATACTAATTATAATTCCAGTATCTCCTTCTCTGTATCGGAATAATGTCTGAAATATCTTCCTAAATAAACAGATACAACTAAAGCAAAGAAGCAACTAATAATGTTTTGCACTTCAGTTGGCAGTGAATGTCTGCTAAGTAGTACAAACAAAAAAGTGGACAATACAAAAAAGGCAGAGTAAATATTTATGTTATGAAATAGGAAATAATATGAAATGAAACTCAACCTGAAGACAGATCAGACGCCTCTGAGTCCGAATCCGGCTGAAGTTCTATGTCTTCTCCATCTGAGTCACAAGGGTTTACTTCACTCAGGACCATGTCCAAGGCCTGCTGTGTGGTGAGTCTTCTCTGCATTTTCTTTTCTTGGAGAGGAGGTTCGTACACCACAGAACTCTTGGCGGCACTGAAGTAGTAGGGGATGTGCAGTGAGATTTTATCCTCCTCAGCACAAAAGGAACTACCTCTCATCTGAGAGCCAGCTGTGTGCAATTAGATGTGTTAATTCATACCTGTTTACACCTGGGCAAGACCCTACATGCCAATAAGTCCCCTCCCTCCCTCACACATACAAACAAGCCACCAGCAACCATTCACACACACACACACACCCAACCCCCCTGCAGATTGCTCAGGTAATGACCATCTTTACACGTGAATTGATGCTAATAAGCCAAAAGACTAGCCAGTTAGCATCCACTTTCCAAATCTCTGGGACTTCTAGTGTAGTGTAAACCACTAACCAGGCTTTAGGAGATGGTAGAAATCCAACCTGGACTAATGTGACTCCTGGTGGCACAGAGATGACCTGATTCCATGTTCATACATAATCATACATTATAAGGATATAACCCTGTGGTGCTGGACTGTGGCAACCGTCACTGAGTACGAGCTGTGTGCTTACAGCTTAACAGCTGCACTAAACACTGTCAGAGGAAATAAAACAGTCAGGCGACACAAGAAACAGCTGTTTCCTTGACTTTCCCTGACTCGTGGCGTTGACATAGCTGACTCATGAAGTATCGTGCACATACTGCTTACTTAGACGTCTGAGACGGAGGCTTCACGCGCTTTTAGACGTCATTGCAGCAAACATGGAGAAACGAGGACTGGTTTCAATCTGAGGCCTCCAATGTTGAGGTGGGCTGAGTCGCGTCAAACCCTGCTGATGTAATGCAAAACGACACAAAGAAAACCAGATCTGTAGTTATCATCTGTCCACAGAGTGACTCCCTGAAGCTGTCAGTCAACTATTAATACACTGAGGAGTGGAGGATTGTGTCACAGTCACAAAAATCCATTCTGTCTGCTAATCACACTTAGGAACATGACAATGGTGCAGATAAAACTGCACCTTTATTTTGAAAGCATCTCGTGTCATTGAACAAATGGTGCAGTTTAGAGAGCTGCCTGGACACTGTAATAAAAACGTAATTTGTAAGAATTTAAATTTTGTGTATTTTCAAAGTTATATTTAAAGTCATTCAAATGTACAAAGCGCTTTTGTACGGTTTGCCCGCTGAGCTCAGAGGCTCAGTGAGATGCCAGGATAATTGTGCTGGCCGTCCGTGTCACTTACCCTGTGATTGGCATATGGTCAGCCATGTGACGCAGGCAGCATGAGGGTGAGATCAGCGTGATCAAAGAAGCAATAAAGAGAGACTGCTTTCACACAACTGGCTCCTGTCCTCTCACATCCGCCTGCCTCCTTAGGCAAATAATGCTACATTAAAATGTAATAATTCAATGTTGCACCAAGACTAACACGAGGTTCCTTTATCGGCTACATATATACCCTGTGTACTGGGCAAAAGAAAATGAAACATTAAGAACAAAGAGATTTGAGCAGATTACCGAATGAGGATTATGTATTTTTGGCATTTGGCTGATTCTGGTAGGAACCAGTGTGCACAGGCCAACAGGATGGAAGTGCTCTTAGTTGAAAGGTGTGTGCAAGGACTTGGCACAGAAAAAGGGATTTGCTGTGTTTTCAAGTTTCCTCAAAGGGGTAATCCTGAACCAGGCTGCTATTGATCCCTGCATAAGCAGCCCAGCTATAAACCTTATAGTGGAAATTGATCCGCTGTTGGAACACGTAGCGCCGTCATATCCGTTTCTTTCCTAAAGCAGGATTTGAGCGCGTCATGTTCTGGTTTTACGGTGCCGCCCGTGCCTGCTGTGCTTTACCTGCTTCCGCTTTTGTCAGCGTAGCGAGTACAGCTTATCAGCTGTTAATTATGCTTTGCACACTCTGAGCTCCCCCGTCTAGCACAACGACCCAGCTTTGTTCTGCCCTTTTCTCTCAGGTGTCGCAGAACGTGTTAACATTGTTAACAGGTCCGTGGAAGCGTAACGAGCCCTCAGCTGTTCATACGTGTGTTTGTGTATTAGTGGATGAAACACGGCTGCACATTATCCGCAGCCAACTGCGCATCACAGAGAAAGTTCACATGTTTCATTTGCTTCCTCGCGTTCTAGCATTTATTCTGTGGCTGAATTTCAGTTTTTGCTGATCGCCAGGCCAGTTCTCCCGGGTAGGAGGCTTCCTATGTTTAAAGTTTGAAAGAGGCTTTAACCACTCGCCTAATAATGGAGCCATTGAGACTCAAAGGGGCTTTCGAACAAACCGAACTCTCCGTGAATACACAAGCCCCTGTTACGTAAACAGCCACAGAGCGAGCTCTCATTATCATACAGCCACAAACAATGGGCTTCCAAGCTGAATTTCATGGTGTCCGAGCTGGTTTGGACTTGGTCATTTGATGGGTTTGGACATTTAATGACATCTCCCTGACTTTCACTGCAGGAAGATATGATCTAGCGTTACAGTATTAACAAAAATCATAGGATTGAAATGTGGAGAGCATGTGAATGCACATCAGTCCAAAACAAAGCTACTGATCAGATGTTAGTCTTGCTCTGGCTGTTTATTTTAACCCCAACCTCTTCTTGACCTTTTGACACCTCAGATGGTTAAAAGTAGCTCCAGAGCAGGATTATAGCTAAAGGTCGTGGTATTTATGTAGCACAGATACAAATACAAATCCATGGCTGCGTTATACTGTGTGATTACAGTCACAAATGTTCTTTGACTCTACCTGCAAACATTGCTTGTCTTTATCTTAGGTGAAGCACAATATCATTGGATTGTTGAAAGCTGTTTCCATATCCTGACTCTTAAAGGTGATGGGTCCAGTCCATTACTATTAAAAATGTGATGAATGAAAGCTGTTTATTAACACGACAACCTGAAATAGAGAGAAGCTGAATACACAGCTAACTGTACACTCTGGGCTTCTCTGATAATAAAACACTTTATTTTGCAGAAATCATTTTTCCACTGTAGTAAAAGGTGAAAACTTGATAACCCTAACAAAGTCCAAACCATTGCCCCGGAGGGCAGGCGTTACAGAGCCATGTGAACTTTAACCTGACCGTGACTTCTGCTGAAGATACTTTCCCTCTGTCAGCTCTGGAAACATGAAGCGGCCGTTTGTTGCCTTTGTGTTAAAGCTTTAATTAAGAAGACTCAGCTGAACGTCTGGGTGTGTTTATGGGCTGCGCTGTAGCAGGAAAGGCTGAATAATGGAGCTTTCAGTCTGCACTCAGGGTTCAACCCAAGGGACGAACAATCAGATTCTCCTGACCTGATTTCAATCAGGTCGAGGTGGGTGATGTTACACGAACAAGCCGCTGTGTGCCAGCTAAATGAATTGAATCAATGCCGAAGGACAATTCCTGTTTTATCCCACTGTCCCTCTTGACAAATCCTGTGCTACAATGCCCTGCTCTCCAATACCAGTTCCCACGGTACAGTGGGACACGGTGTGCTGCTGGTGATGTAACAGAGCACCAGCGTGTTCTGACACGAGAGTGTGTGTAGGTTAAACCAAACCATTACACAACACCGGGATGTTAACCTAAAGATAAAAGAAACCGTTTCAAACCAGCCTGAGCAAAACAAGGAAAGAACCAAACAACCAAAGAAACCAAACAAAGAAGATGTGAAAATGCTGCAGAGGAAGTTGGTCCAGACGACGGGAAAAGAGAGATGAAGTGCACCCAGTTCGAGGACGGGTTTCCTCCACCAGGTCACCAGGTTCAGGCAGATTCTTTGAATATTTGCCTCAAGGCAACTTTCCCGCTGACATAGGTTATGGAGAGTTTTAACCAAAGCTGAATCTAGTCTGTCATCAACACAGCTGCTTTATTGTTACATATCTGATGTATATCAGGTGTCTGCACTGTAGCGCTGTGTCAACTCACTGAGCCTTGAGGCTGACTGAGGTTTCGTTTACGGCCCCTCTCCTCTGACCACTGGAGGGCAATCCCTAGCTTCAGTTCACATCACTTCCACTGAGATTTGTGCTCATGTCTGATTAAAATTAAACCCAAATAGTATTTTGTGTTGTGTGCTACATGTTTAGTGCTGCTGTTCTACGTTAACTTAGTGAAGCCTCCTCCTGAGATCCTTGCGTGAGAGGAACATCATCAGCTGATTAAACTTAAGGGAAATGTTCACATTACTGTGGCTTTTCCTTAAATGGAAGATAAATTCAGGCAAATTCGAAGAAGTAGTTTGATAATCTGAACAACATGCAACGAGTTGTTCTCACTTCTGCTGTTTTATCATGTTCTGGAGAATCCACAAGATTGTTTTGTCTTTAGTAGAACTACATTTATTTAGAGATTTCACAAACTTGCTTGGTAGTTGGATGATGAGTAAACTGATAATAGTCATAGTTTCATAATCTGCCATTTTAAGTCTATGGTTCACCCACTGGCAACATTAAAGTGATACTCTGTTCCTGTCTGACACAAAAGAGCTGTGTAACGCCTCTGTCGTAGAAAGTGACTTCTTGGAAATCACCAGATTCACGACACTGATTTAGAGCAGGATGCACTTTTCCATTTGTATGCTCAGTACATTCTGCTCCTATACTTAGACATGTGTGAATGACTACTCCCATCATGAATCTGTGAGTAAGGCTACATTCAGACCAAACATCAGCCTCATTTAAATGGAGACGATCTCGCAGTCAAACAAGCGCAGGGTCATAGGTCAAAACAAATCCATTGTCATCATTGAATTGACATAATAATACTAACAATTACTGCCAACAAGGCTTTTAGTGAGTTTCAACAGTCTGCGCTAAGCTATCACACCTGTAATAAGAGCCGTTCTGCCTTGTGTGTCTTCAGCTGATATTATGGAAATGTCCTGGTGACACAGCAACAAGTCTGCAGGTGCAACAACAAATCAGCGTCTAGGAGAAGATCGCAGACATCCAACAAGCTCTGACTCTTCCGTTTACGAACTACAACAAGCATCAGACATGCGAACACGAATGGTTAGGAAACTGATGCTCTGCTAAGCTTTATTTATCGGGTTTAACAGGTAGAATTACACGTCCCTGTCTCCTGTTAACGTTGTTTGAGGTTGTTCAAGCTAAACATCTGTGGGAAAGATTACCCACCCTGTAATCTCAGTAGTTTCACCTTGGTGCTGACGTAGACTGTCTAGAAGAGCCTGCAACTCTCACAGGAACCATTATCAGACTGATACGTATGGTTTATTTATTTTTTTCAAGACTGACCCTGAATTTGTGCACAGTGTCAAGGTGAGTGCTGGGAACAGCGTGAGGACAGTATGTGCGGCTGTCACGTTGCCATGGAAACTCAAGAAAGTCAGCGTACATCCACCTTCAGAATATTCCCACCTGTAAAAAGCTACAGTGTATTCGTTGACTGGTTGGAGTCTCTCTCCAGGTTTTTATAGTGGTTTGTCTTATGTGCGATTTGAGTGTTTGCCCAGAGGTTGATATGACATTTGAGGATTGTAATGTTAATGTATAAAAACTCATTCCGACTAGTAGTACTTTCACTTTTCTGTTTCTAACAGCAGCTGTGTGCTGTAAACACTAAAACTGTTGCTTCAGGGCAGCTTTGTCTCTCTCGCCTGTCCACACATGCTGTGACACATGTTCTCTGTCTTCACAGAGGACCAGACGTGCATCTGTCCAACCACTGGTCGCTCAGCCTGCTGCTGCCACCCCACTGCTCCGTGGCCTCCCTGAAACCTCTGCGCCCCTCTGTCACGATCCTATTACTCTGACTAGGTCGCAGACAAACAGCAAAGTCGCTGCCTTATGGGAAAATGCGTCATTCCTGCTTTGCGTCCCTCAGTTTTGATTACTGCCTGTGGATTAGAAGAAAATTGATTTGCCATGATGACAATCTTTTAATGACGCAGCGTTTTTTATTCTTTTGAAGCCAATGCTTCACTCTTTAACTTGTGTGTTGTGGCTCCACTGAGATTGTTGCTGTGTGTGTGTGTGTATTGGATGTACTAAGCAAAAATAAAGGATTTATTGGGATTAGAATCTTGCAACAGACTAATAGCAGCCGGCAACTTGTTGTGGCACCATCGGATACATGATCAGCCTTTAATCTAACAGCAGCTCAGGGTGTGTGTGCGTGTGTGTGTGGGGCTACTGCTTTCGTGTAATCATTTTTAAATCTCTGGGTTAGACGGAGCTGTCCAGAGTTCAGCGAGTGGTTGTCGTCATCGTCATCTTTGTATTTTGAACACGGCAACATGTTTCGCGTCTGTGTGGAGGAATCTAGTCAACTTGAAAATGCTGATGCCAATGAACAAAAACAAAAACCAGCCTGCTCCCTCGATTTGCATAAGTACGTCACGATTGTCTAAAAACTGAAATTGGGCTTGGCCACACACAAACGTCAAGGCAAAACATAAACAGGTCCAGCACAAGAATCACAATGAAGATGATACAGGAAGGACCAGGTTCTTTTGTTTAGCTTTATTAAGGCAACAGCTCACAACTATGCTAGTGGCTCATCAGTGCACGTGTATTTCTACAGAGGTGTCTTATCTGACCACCAGATCACAGCAGATAGTGCTTTTATTAGTTCCTCATACTCTGTCTGAAGCGTTACCTTTAGCCTTATGACTGTAGTTTCAGGAACTCTTTCTAAACTTCACCCACTTTCAGTTCTTCATTAATGTTTGACTGGGAGCAGTTTTTGCACATAGACAGATTTACAACAGCAGTTAAACCAGTGTCTACATGTTTCTCATGTTCGAGCGAGTGTGTTTTAAGCCTACCAAGCGCTGACACGCAGGGGTTTCACTCGCTCACACTCGCTCTCGTTATGACGCATGCCAGGGGCAGCACCTTACCAGATAATAGCATGAGCTGAACCAGACCCAGATCTTTTCCCCACACGAGGCTGTGACTCCCTGTGGTGCCAGTCCTGACAACGCCCCATTCAAATGAATGCGAAGGGCCTTTAACGATGGTGCTAGATGAGACATCAGGCAACACCCCACCCCACCCCCAGAGAATGCTTCATCCCCTGGGAACCATGAATACCAACTCCATCATCCAACCGCTGTGAAGTGTTTTAGTCTGGATTAAAACTATAGGATTATTAAACTACTCAGACATAGCGTCTGTGATCCAGGTGAGGTTGTCTGGAAGTTGAGTCATGGCAACTGGTCCTCTTGTCTAGACTCCAGACCAGAGTAAATCAACTCTGTGTCCAGAGTTGATTTACACCAAACCTGATAAATGGTAACAAGGTAATGATGTCAAAGATGCCCCAGCATAACACTCTTCTCTTTCTGTACACGCATTCCACACATAACTGACTGGATGAACCTGACAGCGTCGGTGCCAAACCCATCAGCTTTCCATGGAGGCTCAGTGCACTTTCTGTGACTTCATCGTGTGTAAAAGTACACATGTACACACTGGTTACATAACGCTTGCGTGCTGCAGGTCAGTCATGGGAGGTAACAGGTAAACACAGGTGTATGGCAGCGCAAGCTTCAAGATATTTCACTATGTCTATTATCTTTACTAATTTATCTCACAGATTAATTTTATCACAGGTTTACATGGCCGGGTTATCTACCTGTCCAGATCACCTGCCCTCATTAAGGCCTTATGGCTTTGACAACGTTTCGGTGCGACTAACTGCGACGAACCCTGTAACTCCTCTGCCGCGGCGGATCGACTCTTCTGGGTTACATCTAGAATAGGAATGTGTTCATAGGCGAGCATTACACAGAGTAAATCGCGTGCACTCAAGGGCTGTTAATATATTCATTTTGAGGCATATTTATTGGATTCAAACTGTTTCGCTGTTTATCTTAAACCTCTCATTATTTTACAGCTAATATTTCAATGGAATTGAAGGAATCTGAATTAAAAAAATGTGAACTTACGTTGCGGTATTTTACTACTGAGTTCTTCAAATGATAACTATTCATTAAATAAACACCATAAACTCATATGACACATAAATCAGGGTTAAAATGCAAATAAAGAGGCCGATAATAGCTAAGTAGATCCAGCAAAAGGTTAAATCTCATTGACATCACATTCACGTCAGCACCTGCTCAGCTCCACCCACTTACCTCGTCACCTTATGCAAGACTTTTCTCAAATCTACGCACATATCAGAGCTAAAACCGATAGCGTAATAAAAGTGTTTAACAATATACTAATTTGCATTTGGTCTTGTTTTCTAGCGTCTTATCAAGCTTCACCTCAGGCTGCACAATGTTACTTAACATTCTGATTTGAGTTTGTCCTTAAAACACTTTTTAGCACAGTACATCCCAAAACGAACAGGCTTCACGTCACCAGTGTGTTGCATTAGGTTGTGTGCTTTTAGGGAGGTGAAACGTAGGTCAACAAGAATCCTGGAAGAATAAGCACTGCCCATGTTATGGCCAAAACAATGCTGAGAGGTGTTAAACTGACAAACGGGCTCCTCCTGCCTTGGAAGCTCATGAATAGACAGACAGTGGGAAGACAAGAAACACCGTGCTATTAATGTCAGCTCTGCTTTTCTCTGCATTACGAAATGCCGGTTCACCACAGTCAACAATGGAAAAGACCAGATTGTTTGCTTTACGCCAGGTTCAGGCCTGTCTTAATATCCTGAGCACAGGTTGTACGGTGTTTGTGTAGTGCCATGTAACAGGATGGTAGAATTAGAAGAGATAAGCTGATCCCCCTGACCCTGCATGAAATCTACCAATTTCAAATTTACAGGGCTAATTCATCAGTTTTTTTCTAATTAGTTCATGGTAAGGAGCAATAAATGACAATATCAGCTTCAGGGATCATTTTATTTGCTGTCCTGTTTCCTTGTTACGGCAGTAAAAAACTGAACTGGTTTTGTTTCCTCAAAAAAGCTTCAGGGTCTGTAAGAACATCGTTCAAATGGAAGCAAGGCGGCGGTTAGACAAGTTTGAGCCAGAATACGCTTTAAAATGAGAAATATGGATATGAGGAAGGCTGCGGTGGCTTCGTCATTAGGTCTCACAAAAACGCTGCTGTAGCACTTTATAGCCCTGACACAGCTTTTAAATGTATCAAACATCCAGTGTTGGCTTACGACTCGTGAACAAACTCCAACTGAGATTTTTGGTCATTTTACTGTTTATTATTGTTTGTTCATAGTTTACATCACATGCTGCGTAGATCTGCGTGGTCAAACTGAAACGTCAAGGTTACTATGTGCTCATGCCTGTTGCAAAATCTCAAGAATGCCTGAAAGAATTTAATGACATCTGGCACAAACATCTTCTCACTCATAGATGATCTGATTAGAACATGAGCCTGGACAGATTAATTCTGCATGTAAACTGAAACTTGACTACTTGGCAAAGCCATAGAACAACCACGAGCTGGCAATTCTAGTTATTTTTACCAAGCCCTGACCCAGATACTCTGCGAGCAAAATGACTAAAAATGTGAGTGGAACAAATCCACCTTACTAACGTGAAACTGGTGATCAAGTAAACAAAGCTGACTCCAGGAACAGCGGCATTGCTATATCCCAAAAAATGGCCACAAAAGCATAATCAGAAACCAGGTCAGTATGTATCAGGTCGCACTGAAGCGAGGCCTGGTCTGGACCTCTGCGTCAGGGTGCGGGGCCAACTCGTGACTACTTTGTCATCACGTCTGATGTATTTACAAATGCTCATGTTACACTTAAAATAAGCAAGAGAACATATCACACGTATCACAAAATAGACAAGGGAACATATCACACGTGCGGCAGCGACGGTCACGTTCAGAGCGGATGCTGATGGATGACGAGTCAGGATGGCGATAAAAACAACGTATACAGCAGACAGCCATAACGAACATGTATAAAAGGCTGCGTCTCTCTCTACAGACCACACTCTCTAAATGTATTTCTTCCCCAGTACATGAGTCACAATTGTTTTTATTATATGCACAGAAGTACACACAGCCAACGACAAAACCCATAAGATAACCTATTTAGAGGTCTGTCACAGACATATGATGATATGGAAAAGGCCAATAAATAGATATTTATACATCTGCATATTTTTCTGGTGTGCTGCTCTAATGGATATTTGAGGGAAATACTAGTAAAACAGGACTAGACTCTTTCCAGAATAAGCTTTTGAGCTTGTGTTGTGATCTGTGAGCAGTTGCACCATTTAACACTTATCTGGGTTTTTCATTTAAATAAGTGATTAAGGCCAAGACAGACATTTCATAAGACCAACAAACAGAACACCAATGACCGGGAAAGTGAAAATACTAATCTGGGTCACCTGGGACTTCAGTGTCCTGTTTACTTACAGTTTTCCAAATTTAAGATTAAATCAAAGAGCTATATTTGATTATCAGCTGATAGAAAAGCATTAATCTGACATATAATAAAATGTAACAACACATGTTGATTCTCAATCTGTTTGTCGAGATCATCTGATTATTACACCTCCCTCTGTGAACTTTTTTACAGAGCCTAAAATTTAGAAAGTTAATTATTTGTGTTTTATTTTTAACGGTACAGCACAACTACATAAACATATATTATAAAATGAAATGTAGCTGCCATTTGTTCATGGAACTTTTCATATCCCATGGATTTGGAATGAAGCTATTTTCAGCTATTTGAAGTCACTCCTTAAATAAAGGCTCTGAATGCACGTGTTCGTAACTGTGACGCTGTTGAATTTCCAGGTTACAGGTGTGTGTCCGTGACGAACACTCAGGGTGGGTGTGAAAGAAAGAAATATTTATGGATGAGTCATCTTAACGTGTTGTGAGTTTTTGGCTGACATTTCCATCTGTAAACGGTCACCTGGATCATTCTCTTCAAGCCAACGCTAAATCCTTTAGTCAAACATTCCTTTACAGTGTGTTTATAGGTCATGGATGATGAAATCATATTGAACTGTACGATGATATTCTGGTCCTCTCAAGTAAATGATAGCGTTGCCGTTTAGATTTAATGGGACTTTCTCTCCTGTTTCGGGCTAGATTTCCTCACACAAAAGGTGAAAGAGTTTCATATTACACCAGCGTTTAAAGTTGACCTGATGGAAATTTACAACCAGGAGACCAAAGCAACACAAGCTTTTGTCCCCATAGAAGGTTGTTTGTTAGGACACGGGTGGGTTCCTGATTTTGATGCCTTATTAGAATGTGGATAATCACAAAGAAAGTGGCTTGGAGTGGGTGTGAGGGTCAGCCATTGTTTTGTGTGTGAAAGAAAGGCCTGCAGAAAAATCAGCAGGGAGCGGACGGGGGAGGGGAGCACTTCTTGTGAATTTGGAGTTGGAAGGGATTGACCCACTCTCAGAGCCACGTGAGTGAGGTCTACTTCAACTTCAGTACTGCACAGGGCTGTTTGTGATTAAAAAAACAACCACAGTTAAAAAAAAAAAAGATACACAACTGAAAGCAAAATAATTCCTGGAAATTTTGCTCAACTTCCCAGATGAGTCAAACAAGAAAATCATTGCAGGCGCCTCCGTAAAACTGCAGCAGGGCTTCTGCTATGAATGTGGGAAACTTTTTACCATCTTAAATAATTAAGCAGATGTTTGACAGAGGTTTGTTCATTACGCACGTGCCAAGGCAGAAAGTAAACACATGTCACACACTGGTTCATTGCGCCTTGTAAAACACTACCTTTCACATAATTTCACCTTTATTTACCAAACAGCGTTGGTACCAGTGCATCTCGGCTTTATGCTATCTTCTATCAACACCACACAACAGACAAGCAGCGGGTGCGCTGCTGTGCTGCGGTACAGCCAAAACTGTGTCACTGTGTCACATATAAACGCACGGCCAATCGCAGCGCAGGTGAACTTGAGTGACTGAAGGGAACGAGGAATCGGCCCAATCACGCTGGAACACTCAGCCAATCAGGCCGCTTGCAGTCAGGCAAGCACAGCTGTGTGTGTGTGCGAGTAAAAATACCACAGCGGCGAATGCGTGATAGTGCTGTGCATGTAAACATGTCCTCTTTTTGTCATTCTTGGCTGCTGCAGACTTGGCTGTGTCAGCACATGGGTTCCTCCGAACCCTCAAACTCATCACGTGTGAGTAGCTTCCCCTTGTGCACGTGCAAATGGAAATTGGGTTCATGTGTGAGAGAGGAATGGAAGGCACCAGAATTAGGAAACACAGCTTCACACGAAGCAGCTGTGTTTTGACTTTCTGAAAATCACCCTATTGTCTTTAAAAGCTGCCACGTGCTGAAATAAAACCAGAAATCCCCTCTGGTGACTTCGCTCTCCACCTCTTCCAGATTTTCTTTGTGCAGCATTTTACACAAAACAAGATGCTCTTTTACTCTTAAATCCTTCTGTAGCCGTGGCGTTAATGCAGAGGTCTCTGCAGAAAATATAGCTAGGACTGGTTTGAACCAGTGGGATGTGTTACACAACAGCACAGTAACACAAGTGAGCACAATCATATTGTACACACACTGAGAGCAACCGCCTAACTTCAGATAATTAAATTATCTCAGTGCATGTGCAGTTTTTCCTGCATGAGCAATTTTACATTAAATACAGATAATGAATATTATAATGTACTGCGGATTTCAGCCTGGTGCCATGGCGTGAGTACATGGCCAGGGGGGCTTTTGTGCAGCCCTATTTATGAGACCCCATTTAATTTTTTTCTCCCCTTACATAACATGGGTATGTTTTTTTCCTCCCACTCCAAACAAGAACCACCACGAGCCAGCCTGTACATTCCGGTGGTTGTCATAGCAACAGGGCTGCATCCCTCTCCATCCTTTGTCCAGTGTCTCCCCATCGTTTGAGCTTCCCAGGCAGACGGTTTGGATTTTGCATGCAAATCAAACCCCCTAATTGAGGCTCCATGCAAAGAAGTGGAAGGAGTATTAGATGGGGGCTGAATGCCATTAGGTGGCTTTCACAGATGGTAGCTGAGGTGGAAAACCTCCCACATCCTGCAGCGGCTGGGTCGTGAAATAACAGGAAGTCAGCACCCATTTAAAAGTTACAGGCAGAAGATCAATAAGGGTGAGAGTCAAATCTACGTGAATAAACACAAACGAAGCGACGGTGAAGCGAAGCTACATGTGATGCAGTTTATTCTACAATGTTGTCCTTCGGTTTCGCACAAATCCCAACACTTTGGCACAGACTAGCTCAGCAGGGGAGACACAGTAACACAGTAAAATGTTTGCCTGGTAATAACAGTCTGCAAAGCCCGTTGGAAGTGGGTTGTACTCCTGCATCTTTGTGTGGCTGTCGGTGTAGTGAGTGTTCTGAGCGTGTGATAAGTGCAAAGATATGTGTGGGAGACGGCCGCACTGTCAGCTTCAGTATGAGTGTAGTCAAAAATAGAAAGAACAGTGCTGACCAGCGCCTTGGAGCTAATTAATTACTTTAAATTTGAATTGTGCTTATTCAGGAACAGTTTTTTTAATGTTTTCCAAACCAAGCAGTTATTTATTGGAAAAGTGACACAAAAAACTCAACAACCTCTAGACACACGCTCCAGACAAAGTTGAAACGGCAGAGCAGTTGCAGACTTGGCAAAAAGCTACCAAAACAAAGTGAGAGTACATGTGTTGGCTCAGACTCGACAACCTCTCTGAACTCGTCCTCCACTTGTGATTGGCCCACTCGTTCCTGGGAAACCCTATGGGCGAACTGAACCCGCCCTGTCGTAAGGGCAGTCTGGATGTAGGCTAAAGGTCTCAAATGCTGCCCTTCCCCCAAAAAGAAACCGGACAGCAGGAGTAAATGTTGTCCCGTGTGATGAGCACGTGAAGAATGCATGAATTCTGCTCCTCATGTCAGCAGAGACAAAGGAGCCTCCAGTGTGTTTACCTAGAGTCTAGAGAGTCTAGGAATGATGAGGCAGAGGATCTTTACTGATCTTAACAAGGGCAAATGATCAGTTTTGTGTGTAAATACTATGTTTGTATAAAATAGGCCTTAATCCGGATGCATCATACTACAAAGCCAGAAATGACAGGATTCACACAGGCCACAAGCAGCACTGAGCCACAACAACCTGTGGGACTTGTTTATGACAGTTCTTCTGGGAAGGCTGACCTCGGGCTGTGGCAGTGGGGGAGTCTAATTACAGTCTCGTGAGTGGGCATGTCCATTTCCGTAACGTCCCACGGGCACCGAGGAGAAAGGAGCAAAACAAAGCTGCTGTGAGTTCCTGCCAGGACATAATCCAGGCTGAAACATCAGAACATTTGGCACGAGAAAGCACAGCCTTCGCACCAGGCTCCACATTTTGCTGTGGGGTTTTAAACCTGAATGACTTCATCAGCAGCTGCTTGTGCACATGGCAGAAATACGTTGAAGCCTTTACAGTAGGTCAGCCTGGCGAGCGCTTACAGTACTTCTGCGATGCTCGTTCTGTTCAATTGTCAATCTGAAGTTGGATGCAAGCAAACATGATTAGCTGGTGCCTTCTCTTGGCAGCTGTGGGAGGCAAGTGCAGTCACACAGCGATTCTCCCCCTGGAAAATTTGCCTGAACGCTGAGTGTAAAACCAAACAATAAGGCTCCAGTGAGTAGCTGCTTAGCTTTGCATAAAGACAGGAAGCCGTCAGTTGTTTACACGGATGCTAATGAACTGAACTAGTCTAGTGGTTTCATCATGTCAAGACTTTATGCTATGCTAACCTGCTGCAGCACCGTTTTCCAGATTCAGCATCAATTCTCCGCAGACCACATTTCCCCAAAGGGTCAAATTTATTTTTCCTTTTCTTTTTGGCAAGTGTTAAAATAAAGAGTCATACAGCCATGATGTGATAAAATAAAAGTTTTAAAATGTATCAATAAAAACACCAGGTTCAGTAAACACATCTTACCTAATCAGGTGCATTACAATAATCGCAGTTAAAAGGATAAAACTCCTTAGGAAATCTACAAATGGCATTATGCACAGATCCACCACATTTGAACAACATCCATCTGGGTACAAACATCCACAAAATGTACCACACGAGATGACCCAGTGTGTCGAAATCTGACAAGAAACGATGCCATTTACAAAGAGACACTTGATAAAAAAAAAAATAATAATCAAAGCATTAGTAACATTGAAGACTGATAGTTGAAAAGGCAGGTCAACGTACATTTACAGTATATGAATTAGTCAGATTTATCGTGTTACACATGCTTAGCAGCTCTACTCCAGGTCCATGTGCTTTAGTTCATTTTTTAGTTAGAGGAAGTGGAAAAAAACGACATGGGCCTAAAAACAAGTGTTAAAAAAACAACAACAAAAAAAAAAAAAAAGTCGTTCCCTCCTAAAGACGACGAGAAAGACGTACCCTGCCATGACCAGCTCCTAACTACCCAGGATAGCTTCACTTTGTCACGTCTCAGTAGACCAGCCAACTTTAAGTCATTAAAATGACGTTAAACGGCGTCAGTGGGAGAAGAGATACAGTACTAGTTTAAAGACAAAGTCATGTGGGCAGTGAGTCAGTCCACGTGGATCTAATAATCCCCGGGCTCATCTCCCTCCTCGTTCAGCAGACAGGTGCGGATGAGGGCCTCCGTCACGCCATACGGGTCGCAGTTGGCCGACGGGCGGCGGTCCTCGAAGTAGCCCTTCTTCTCATGGCCGACGCTGCGAGGAATGCGGATGCTGGCGCCGCGGTTGGCCACGCCTGCGGAGAACTCGTTGATGTTTGAAGTTTCGTGGTGGCCGGTCAGGCGGCGGGCGTTGTCGAGCCCCCCTTTGGGGTCATAGGCCCGAATGTGATAGCTGTGCCTCTTCCCAAGCTTCTCTATGGAGTCTTCAATGGCTCTGAAAACACAAGACAAGATTTCCATCAGAAAACTCAAGTTCGTCATCCAAGAGTTTGCAAAGCTGTCAACCCCATAAAGACACTCACTTTAATCCACCCTCGTCCCTCATCTCTTTCGTGCTGAAGTTAGTGTGGCAGCCGGCACCGTTCCAGTTTCCAGGGATCGGTTTGGGGTCAAATGAGGCAACGACGCCAAAATCCTCACAGACGCGATGCAGGATGAAGCGCGCCATCCACAGATGATCACCCATGTCGATGCCTTCGCAAGGTCCAACCTGGAACTCCCACTGTGTAGACAACAAGTTATTACACGTTGGCTTTTTGTGTGGGGAGGTGAAAGGCAGAAAGTGCGTCCAGCTGTGGATTAGGGTTGATAGTCACCTGAGCAGGCATCACTTCTGCATTTGTGCCACAAATTTGGACACCAGCATACAGACAGGCTCTATAATGGGCCTCCACTATGTCTCTGCCGTAGGCTTTGTCAGCTCCCACGCCACAGTAGTACGGACCTGCAAACATGCAGATTGTTAAACAAACCATACAAACTTTACTTGGAGGGACCATTCAGGAGACCATTAAAACAAGCTTACCTTGAGGTCCAGGAAAACCATTCGATGGCCAACCAAACGGGTGCCCGTCTACTCCCAGAATGGTGTATTCCTGCTCCATGCCGAACCAGGGATGCTGCTCTGACACCATGTCCATCACCTTCTTACATGTAGCCCGAAGGTTAGTTTCTGCAGAGAGAAGATGCTCAGATTAGAACAATGATCTAATCACTTGAGCGACTCATTCCAAGAAGCCCTGAGTGAATTGTTGCTTTCAAGAGCTTTTGTGCACCAAAATAAAATTTCCAGTTCTTATTCTCCATCCATATTGACCCGCCCACCTCACTGTCAGACCAATTACCTCACTGCTTCTTATTAAGTAGCTTGGTCAACCAACCCCCCCCCCCCCTTTTTTTTTTAACTCATGACATTTTCATTCCAACTTAATTTTAGTTACCTGCAGATTTGTGGTTGTATTTCTGCACTTCGCACAACACCAGCTTGTTTGGGTCCTTGCGAAATGGATCACGGAACATAGCAGCAGGAATCAGATACATGTCGCTGTTGGAGCCCTCGGACTGGTAGGTGCTGGAGCCGTCAAAGTTCCACTCCGGTATGTCTACGAGGGGAGGAGAACACGTCTATTACGCTGCATCCACATCATTCATTGCAATCAGGCTGAGGAGTCAGGGGGAAGTTTACCTTCGATGCATTTGGGCTCGAAATCCAGAGTCTTGGTTTTGCAGCGCAGCCCTTCTCCGGTTCCGTCAATCCAAACATACATGGCTTGGACTTTATCTCCCTGGGGGAGCTGCATGTACTGCTGCTTGACAGCTTTACTCAACGTGGAGCTGGCGGACGTCGCCATATTACTTCCTACTATAGCACACCTGGAATAAGAGAAGAGCAGGTATGAGAGGATGATGCGCTCCGGGTCACCTGTAGCCTAACCCGCTAAAAACACCATTGTCTCGTAATCCGGCCGCGCGTAAAGGAGAGCGCATTCCCAGCTTTCTACACTTTGGCGACAAAAGGGAACCAAACCACCACGATTAACTTTAAGGAGCCAGAAACGAGCGGCAGTAAACAAACAAACAACCAACCAAACGCATTACTGCACATCCTGTTGCAACGCGCTTGCTTCTGTTGTCGTGGCGACTGTTTACTACGAGGATGAGGCGACGCTACATCGTGCGTATCCTGTATATAATGATCTGCTGCCTACAGCGTACAACTAAACAACAATCAATCATGGTGAAGAGAAATGAATGCTGCTGTTAAGGAAGAGTTGCAACCTTGAGGACAAGCTCAGCTCTGACATCACTACGTTCAACACAGCACAAAAGATGGGGAAGAGAAACAGAAGACTTACCTGGATAAAAGTGGAAATTGAAATAAAAACTAAAGGACAGACGGGTCCAGTGTCTTGGCGTGTGATGTCTCCGTAGTATCTGTCTCATTCTCCGGTACCGAGACTCTCGAACGAGCCACATTTATAAGAACAGGAACTGGGACGGCGCATCTTTGATTGGTTGGGGAGGCGGCGCTGCGTGGACTCCAAGGTGATTGAAGGCACATGCAGCCCGGCCATTGGACGGGAGTCCAAAGGTTACGACGCCCCCTAGTAGGAGCTGGAGCAGGAGCAGGAGCAGGAGCTCGCCTGCTGTTTACTATGTATGTTCATCACCTTTTGCTACACTTCACCGTCCGTGCGCGTTTCTCTGTGTTTCGTGCGCGCGCATCCTCATCCTCACATGAAGGGATGACGACGCTCACAATGAAAGTGAAACAAGAGGTGAGCGGATATGAGCCTTAAATGAAGGAGCCCTCCATCGTTGGAAAAGAGCTCAAGTGAGATTTAACAGGGACAACGTGTACTAGATGCGTCTTGGGCACATCTCGGTGCACGACGCCGCCAAGTGGTAGAAGGGGGTCACTGCAAGATTATACTGGTTTAAACTGGAGTTTACATAATCCCACCAAGATGAATGACTTGATGTATACCCACACGAGGAGATGATGGGCACAGTACGATGATGGTAAAAACAGTTAATGACAGTGCAGGTTGGTTTGTTACACCTTCTCGCCTCTGTCCTAAATGTGTGATCCATTATTTATTTATCTGGGCTTTTTGTGCCACAAACGGTGTTTTAGTTTATGAATTGCATAATCATCAATTTTTGACTTGTATAACGTCCCGCGGTGTAAACCTTCTCTTCATATAAGTCGAAGAACCGACTGCAGGCTGCATTTCATCCGAGGATCTTAGAGGTTTCAGGGTTATTTTACAATGAAAATACATCATTAACATGCAGGTTCATCAAGCCCTGTGACTTTGTCCTTCTCGGTGATGCCTTTGGCAGCACAGTCAAATATGTTTTGGAAAATATCAGAAAGGTTATCTCTGTAGCTTTGACAACAGAACCAGAGCAAATTTACTTTTACTACTGATAATGTGTGTACATACTGTGACCTAGGACAGAGGGCAGTAACTTAAGTAATATCAAGAACAGAAGAAAGGTTTACTTTCAGTAGTTCTGTATTTTTTTAGCCTTGTAATCATTCATGTGTTTTGTATGGTAAAACGTCTTTGTAAGGGAGTACAGATGGTGACAAAGAATCAATAACCAAACACAGGATAGTGTCAGTAAGTGACAGGCCACCAACAGCTTGCAAACATCCCTGCTCCTTGGCATAGACTGAACTCCACGGGGGAAATGAAACCCATTCCATCCAAAAGACATTTCTGAATGCGGAGCTTTGGTCTTAGGGTCGCATAGTTGTTCATCTTGGAGTCTGGGAAGTGGAAGTGATGTTCTAAAGAGGACAGAATGAATAGATCCTTTGGTTGTGGTCAAACACAGCAGGGAACAGGGATAAGGACACCGCATGCTCCAAATGTGCACATCAAAGGAAAACGCTGGCAGTAGCCAATGAGATTAAGACAATGGTTAGCTGTTAAAACATGTCACCTGCAGGACCTGAACAACCCTCCTGACCACTTTTAAAAAGAGTAGCCTGCCTTGAGGAAGCAACAACAAGTCCCAGGTTTGCATTGTTGACTCTTGTGTCAGTGCGTGTTCGTAATTTTCTACGTCTGATTGTTGTCACAGGAGGTGGAACATGTCCGAGACTAGACACATGCGTCCTTTCAGCCTGGTGCCCTGTGGTGATGTGATGCCCTGGATTCATATAGAGGAGCAGGACGCATGCCGGGTGAATTCAGTGACAGTGCAGTATTAACATTCACAGGCTCTTTCATGTGTAAAGAAACGCCCCCTTCCTTCTGGCTCGCTCCTATGTTTCCCCAGGTAATAAAGACAAATGTCTTCTCACGTAAACTTGAATTAAATCTGCACCAGCCGTTCAGTTTGTCCCAGCTATGTTGCGTAACCCTCTGCTGTGTCTTTGTGCTCAGCTGTGCGTTTCCGTGACCTTGCAGCGCCACCTGATGGACAGGGAGCTCTAGAGCAGAAGAAGGGATAAACCGAGGCTGTGACCTCGGGAAGGGATGTTTGCTCCACCTGCACTGCAGAGACCAGTAAGTACAGTTTAATGAAAGACACCTCAACGTTCAGCTGGAATCATGTTTGTTTTTCATATTTACAGGGAAAAGGGCTGGAACATATGTGGGATATTATTTTGTAATAGGAAATATCTCAATAAAGCCAGTGTATGCAAAACCGTATGAACCCAGAAAGAAAAAAGTCCAGATTTGGTGAGGAACAGGAAGTACAACAAAATAAAAGCATGCAAATTGTGCAAGACACATTTTATTTATGTCTAATTTTTTTTACATAGAATGGTTTACTTCTACACTTTAGTGACACTTATTTACTTATCAGTCATCAGCTTTGCTCTGTATGTTTTTCAGACACACCAGTTAAAAAAATCAATCAAGCAGTTTACTATGTCTGTGTACTGTACTAGATGTGTTTTATAAAGAGCTTTATTTTTTATCTTTCTGAATATTTCTGTGGTTGAGTTTCTCGCCATCATAGATTAAAGTATAAATAACACAAACTAGATCAAACTAGACTGAAACTCCATCACTGCTGTCATGCTGTAAGGTGACTTAACTCCCCAGCAGAGGGCAGCAGTCAACCACACTGGACGTGGCAATTTCTAGTAAAACATTCTCCCTTGAACTCTACCCTTGTGACCAATCACACAGTAAAGATATAAATCTGAAATCTATGTAAGTAAACACCTCCATTCGCTTTGCTCCAAATCATCAGATGTTGTTTTTTGTGATCCTGACTAAACTGAAGAGGCAGAGAAGCTGAAGGTGGTATTTTTATCACTGTACTTCAATGGCGACGTGGGTGATGGGCAAAGAGAGAGATGCTGATCCTGTGCTGCCTCACTGTATGACTGCCCATAGTCAGGGAGGGATTTCGACTGTGCACCACAAACTTTGTCTCCAGACTTTGAAACGAGCTTCTGGCTTGCGGCTCTGTCGCTCATCAGAGAGGTTGATGAATTCCCCTCTACGCGTCTTACACCTTCACCTCACTCAACCTCTCAGCAATTAGGCCGTAACCCCTGCGATCCCTCGCTCATCATATATCATCATGTCCTCTGCAAACCACAGGACAACACTCTACCTTAAAAATTAATAAGGCTGACAACATACTTGTCGCTATTTCAATGCCCAGCGTGTCCTCTGTGACTCATCAGTTCGGCTGTAAATCAGGCCAGGAGCAGCCCCGAGGGACGGTGTTGCTCCAAAGCTCCTTCAGAACACTTTATATGGAGCATCAAAACCCAAACACTTTGTAACAGCGCTTATTGGCACGGCAGCGTGAAATACTGTTGCTCGTTGAAAACCGGCAGCAGCGCGGGCTCCAGCTGGGCCCGTTGCCTCGGCGTGATCTTTGTCTATATCCTCTGCTCAGTATCAGCGAGGATGAAGGCAGAGCAGCGTGAGGCAACATGGGTTATATTTAATCCAGCCCTGCTCTTCTTTGGAATAATAACTTTTTTGCTCCATTCCAGGACTTGTCTGTCATCTTGACATGGCAATATCTTCCAACTCCACTGTTTCATAGTCAGTTTCATTTATTTCCAAATACCATTTCACACCCTGCTGGCTTTAACTAGGTATTATACAGCGTGTGGGGAGGGTGCTGCAGATTGAATCGTGACAGAGACAACAACGTTTCTGCTGAAAAATAAGTGAATATTGTAAGTGGCAGGCTATATAAAATGATTTTTTGCTCCATTGTCTTGGCATGTATTTGTGAGTTTGTCATCCTCTCAAAATCATAGGGGATATATATACGACTGATAAAATTTGCTGCATTTATTTGGTTTTTAAATTAGGATTTGTATCAAAACAGGGAACTAGAAGCATTCATGGTTCTGTGAAGGGTTTGAACTCTTCCAATTATGTCAGCGACCTGAGGGAAGGCCAGTGTAGCGTAACTCAGATTATTGGCATAGTAAGAGTTTGTCATTCTAGCATTAACTCTACATTTACATATTTATCTGATTATCTGGGAATATAAGTGTGAAAACACTGACTTGTGGTTGTTCGGGGATGTTTGTACTCAGCTGTTTCTTTTTTCATCTTTTGTTTAGTTAGTATCTTCTCATGCGATGCTTATAGTTTATTTTATTGTTAGTAAAGGTTAAAAACATTGAAATTAAAGTTTGTCGGCACAAGTATACTCCACAAAAGGTCTTTTATCTGCTGAATAACAGCGACAGAACTAGCAAATTGTTGTGTTGTTAATGTTTTTTCTAATAATGAAAACACTACTGCGTGATGTACCTGCAGTCTCTGCACAGTAACGAAATGAAAACCAAACCTGTTTTCTTGTCATTTATTTATTCATCTCCCGTAATCAGCCTGCTGACGCCCACGGCGGCCCCCATGTGGAGAGCTCGCCCACTGACTGTGTGCCGTGGTGCCAGTAGGTGGTCCTGCCCATGGCTTGGTGGGTGAGCGCCGTGCCGTCGCTGCTGCCACTGCCGCTGACATATCAGAGTTGTTTATTAAGAGGATGACAACTCTATCAAGCCCCATAAGCTGGCCCTCGTGCACAGGAGTTCTTTTGTTACTTTCAGGGAGGGTGTCATCAATCTTGCTGCCATGCTACTCTCTTGAGCTGTTGATGGCAAACACGATTCCTCCCTTTCTGCCTGGCCTCTCCCGCCTCGCAGTCTGGAATCAGGCGTGTTGAGGGAGGGGGATCAGGGAGATAGGAGGACTTTCCCCGAGAGTGCCTTTTCTTGACAGGCGACGGAGCGGACCGTTTGGACACCAGGGCTCGATATATGGGACCGTGTAATGAAAAGACGTTGACAGGACCTGCTTGCTCTGTAATGAAGGTCCTCTGGAGCTGTGAATGGATACACACATCCTTCACGCTTTTGTCTCCTTGCTTTTCCCACAGAATCTATCTCCATCCATTTGAACCAAAAAAGAAGGTGTAAGAGAAGCATCCTGGACAACAGCTCACAGCGTTAAACATTTACACGCTACGACGTGGGGGGAATATTTAATGAAACAGCAACTAAGTTGATTCGCGCCCACGATTCGGCAGCTAGATCCCGTCTGCATCCGCCCATGAAGGTGCAGCAATGTTCAGCCTCTTTCCTCACTCTGTCAGTGCTAGTCAAGACTCAGTGCAGCTCACACAGATGGACGATGATGTATGTACTCCACTTTAGCATTGACTGAGGTCGCAGACTCCATAAATGTCTTAGACAAGTCTGATATTTTAATCTCTTTTTAGTGAGCGGATGTTGGGCCTTTGCCCAATCAATACACGGGGCAATAGCCTTGCCAAGATATCTCATGGTAGACTTTCATTGTTCAAGCTGGAAGCTGAAATGTCAAGCACAATAGTACGGCTCCAACTGCAGCTGAAATACAACAGTCTGTAGTCACAAACATCACTTTTATGATCTGGAAGCATCTCACCATAGAAAAACACAGAGCACTGCTACAGCAGTCTGAAGATGACTCACGTCAGAGGACGAGCGGCGCAGACTGACACCTGAAACTTCCCTTTTTATTCTCAAATCAAGTCTAATCTGTTTAATTCATCAGTCAACAATAGCTGAAGTGTGGGATGCTGCGCTGCTGCCTTTGTAGGCACACGCAGCCAAAAATATCAAGACGCACTCTCACATTAACATTGCTAATTTGTTTGCCGATGGTTTCCAAGGCACTGAATAATTGGCTGTGAGATATTGTTTGTTCAGGTGTTCCGCATAATTGAATTCTGTATTGAAAATACTGTGGACGAATGTTGGAAGAATACTGAAAAGAATCGTGTTCTTTGTGATACATTTTCTTTGAAATGGAGAAATTGGTGTAGATTCATTCTCATCCCAACAGCGACTAGTGATGACTGCTGCACATTAATTATCTGGCTGATGTACAAAGCCTACGTTTTGAATTTTAAAACAACTTAACTCATGTTCGGCCGTTTTCAATTAACGTCGTCTTGTTGAATCCCTTTTTGTGGACCCTTCTGGAGATGATACGGTTTCCTTTGCACACGATGACCTTTTGAAACGCGCAGATTGATTTCATGCATCCATTATTCCACCCGAAACAGTGCTTTTGTCAATGCTCTGCTGTGAGCTGTGTGCTGATAAGCCCGCTAATGTGTATTGCTGTGTAGCCAGTCCCAAACGCACATGTGGAAGTGATATAGCGTCCAGCTGGACACATCTGTTGACAGAGCCGGGTGATGTATTTGATCATAGTTAGTTAGGAGGGTCTTGGTTGGGTTTGACTCAACTGCCCGACGCTGACCTGACGCCTCGGCTCAATCAGTCACCTTGTCCTCCCCTTGACTTCTCACCCCTTGATCCTTGTCTCCCACCCCAAGGACCGAAGAAAAACAACCCAAGTGCTTAAGGCCCTCCCTTCACTCAAAGCCCTGTCTGGACAGAAATATATGCGAGGTTAGATCAGTGTCAGGCGCTTGCTTGGTTTCTAAAATGTTTCATGAGTTTTAAACAAGGAATCACTGGGTTGTGTTAAAAGTTTAGGAAAACTTAACCTGAACTACAGTTAAAACAAGTTGAACGACGCAATTAGTAAAGGTCTGTGGTGTTAGTGTTAGAATTGTTAAAATTACACGACTGAGTTATACACATAAATATCTGTGATTCAACTTCTGAAAGCTACATCATCATAACACACCCAAATGTCGCATAGCGCTATGGCAACAGGTTTTTAAAAAGCGAGTTTGGAAAGGACTACGTTATAACGTGACGTTACGATGACTGATGGAAAATGTGACAGCAAGGGGGGTAAAACATGCCCACCCACGGCAACGCGTCACCTCAGCTTCTGCAGTTTGAGTTCATTTAATGTTTTTTTATGTAATTTAATTTGTCCCACAGTTGCTTTTAACTCAGCTAAACCACCTTTTATTTTCCTAATTTGTATTGCCTGGCTCCTTCTGTGTGTTTGTCTCTGATAATCAGTGACAGAGATGTTAGAGGAGTGTGACAGAGTTCTATTTGCCATAACTGACATCTTCATCCCGTCACTTTTCTTGTTTTTTGCTTTTTTGTGTTTCTTACCAAGCGCTGGCATCTGTGGTGTTTCCAGGCGGATGCACTGCAGTGGACGGGGAATTCAGAGAGATTCAGACAAGGCCACAGCGGCTCAGGCAGGTGGAGAGAAGGAAGAGCTGTGCACAACGTTGCAGGAGGAGAGGGGAAGGA
The DNA here is from genome assembly GCA_030770545.1 of Macropodus opercularis. Classification (NCBI taxonomy): domain Eukaryota; kingdom Metazoa; phylum Chordata; class Actinopteri; order Anabantiformes; family Osphronemidae; genus Macropodus; species Macropodus opercularis. The sequence continues at coordinate 9,672,148 of CM061105.1, forward strand.
AGGAGGGGAGCCCGACTCGCTTCTTGGAGTTTTGTAGTTGGAAGTGTTTAGCAGACATGCTGTCAGACTCAGAGGTCAGAGGGGATGATTGTATCGACGGATGTAATTCACTGGTCGTAAGTGAGAGCAGGCAGGAAAGCACTGAAAACCCTAACGTGTGGTTTGTGCTGAATAAAAACGCAATCAAAGCGAGAGCTGTTGTTGAATATGTGGCCACACTCCCTTCAAGCATATTTGCACACTCAGCTAACATGTCTGACTCAATCTAGCCCACTCAGTTCGAATTTGATTTACACTCAGAATAATCATGATCTAAAGGAAAAACCTCAACCCTGGTTATTTGTAAATACTTCATGATTATGATTTATGGATATCATAACTGGCCTTTCTGGATTTGGACAAGCAAGAAATATAATAATCCAATGTGCATAGAATCAGACTCAGAGATACGCAACATAACTCGCACAGTGTTGTGACACTAAACAGACACCACAGATGCTTCGTTTGTTTGTAGTGTTCACAGTGACCTAAGGTTCCGTCAGCGACATGTAAACTCGACTGCGCGCGTGAACATGTAGGAAAATGTTTGTACCGCTGCCCCGAGCTCTTCTCTCTTCGCCGACCTCATTTGTAGTGTCACAATTTACGCACACAGTCAGAAACATCCGTGTCACGGGCTGAAATGCGTTTGTGATCGCGCAACACACTCAGAGCAGTTGGCAAACATTCATCATTAAACAAAAACAACACTCGTTAACGGATTGACAGCACAACATTAGCCTTGGTTTGTGGCAGCGTATTCGTTTTCACGCAGCAGCAGCCTCAGATTCTCTTTGAATTTCTTTTGATATTTTAATTTGGGACCCTGCAAAAACCCTCTCATGACAGACCACTGATTTTTTTTCAAATTATTTATACACTGTTGAAACTTTGAGATACTTTAACGATCTGACAAATTACAACAGGGAAATGTTTGTGTGGCAGAATGATGTAACTGCGGTGCATTGTGTAGATATTAAATGGTGAACTATGGTTGTATTTTGCATATAAGTCATAAAATTCTTGACTTATTGCATCTGTCAGATTTACAGCAACCCTGCTAGGAAGTGTGGCGCGTTTGAACCAGCCGAAGGACCGTGCAGTTTATTATATAGACGACAGAAGCTGCACACACGGAACCTTCAGTGTTTTTCCGAGAAGCTCTAGTCTCAGCAGTCCTGTATGCGGCTGAGTAGTTGCTAATGTTATTCTTCGGATGAACTGAATGGATGTTGTAAGGATACAGTGTTTGCTGCGCGGAGTAAAAGGGTGTTGTGTTTCTCCGGGCAGCTTGCAGAGGCTTTTCAGCCGCCAGTGCCCCATGATGCCTGACCCCTCCTTTTCTTTGTCACCACTGGCGCTGCACTCTGTTTTCTCCCATCTCCCTGGCAACCAGCGCTGCACGCTATTGTGCTGATGTTTGTTCACAGCTAAGGTGTCGCCTATGTGTTTAATGGACCTCCCAGTCCGCTTCAGCGTCCGCTTCAGAGTGGCCCCAGCAAAGCCGAGTGGCCGGGCCCTGGGTGTCAGTGAGTGGAAGCAGGGTGGGGATGAGATAGGGCTGATAATGACTGCTTTGTTCCCTTACTAGATGTGTTGAAGCTGTGCTCCTGTGGACCAGGAGACGCCTGGTCAAACAGAGACACACAATGGCTCTGGAAACGGCTGCCCATGGCCCATTCTCCACAGTCTGCCATGCTGCCAACATGCACCACCTTCTGCAGCAGCGCTGAATTACTACCCTCACAACCTTTCACACATATAAAGGCACTCTTTCACTCAGTGGGGACGCTGACATTTGCTTTTTGTTGCATACAAAGGATTTTTTAAAACTAAGTTTTTTTAGGCGATTACACCGAGGTCATATACACCATTAGTACCAGTATGGGGCCTCTTTTTTTGAAGGGCATTCAATTTATTCACTCGTAAAAGCCACACAGGCATTACTCGATTCAGTCGAGCTTGAGTCAAGATTGATGCTTTTCCAGTACCTTTGATGTGTAAGTGGTGCATTTTGCTTTTAAGATATTATTTTCACATGATTGATTGACAAAGTAGGCGCAAAGCAGCCCTGATATCCTCACCAGTGATAGAAACGGAGGAGAAATAACTCTCTGTTATTGCACCTTTAACATTTGCAGAACGTATACATGGCTGCACAGAGAATAGTCGTGTTGTGTAGTTCTGGGGAGATAATGGCAAATTTAACAATCAGCAACACTGAAAACCTTTGGAATGCCAAAAAGTAATCTCTAGAGCTAATGCGCCACATATTCTCATCCACCGGCTGGTATTTTAACCTCTTTAGCGCAGCCCCTTGAGGAAATGGTGGATATGATTAGGAATTCGTTAGCGGGCTTCTATTTTTATGCTGATGACACAGTTTCTCTCCCGGGCTCGTAATGTTGCTGGCTCTTGACTTTCTCGCTGTCTTTTCTAAACTAGATCAGCTGTTTACCACCGTGTAGGAACGTGACATGAAGTCCACTGACTAAAGCAGCTGCGAGCGGAAAGGACTGATACCAGTCAGAGAGAAAACTCTCCTGTCAGCCGAAATCTAGTCACCTGCCCTGAGACCGTTCACGGGGCTTCTTTGAAACCCTTCTTCAGCTCCTCAAACTGCGGGTGCGTTTTTTTTATGCCTGCTCTATTTACGTATCACCAGGTGGCCCTGAGGTTGTGCCACCTGCCTCAACTATTGACTGTAAGATACAAAAAAGACACACAAAACCAATAAAGGTGCCATACAATTTTGTTGAAATCCAGCGTTTTTTGTTGGTCCCATCATGTTTGGAGCAGATTACAGCGTGTCCACACATCCTCGCTCCCCTGGGTGCCTTCTCTGTGGCTCAGGTATTGTGACCAGGCAGACGGGCTGGTGGCCCTGGGCCCTAGGTGCTTTGGAGAAGCGAGGACAGTGGCTGCATTTGTTTCCCATTGAAAAGGATTACAGGTCCTGACGGCCATGATTAATCACCCAGAGGCAGACATCTGAATACGGCCAGGGAAAGGTTCAACTTTTTAATTCATCCCACACACAATCTATTCAAACCAGCTGTTGGCGCTCCTCTCCCTCATCTCGCCGCTCTTTCTTCTCAGTGACCATTGCCTTCTACTGTCTTTCGTCCTCCATTTATGGCTCACATAATTATCTGGGGACGCGCAGTTGTTGTAATTGTGGCAGTGCTTGGACGACGCACAGCGCTCTGTTTTTTATTGGAGATGGGTTCCTTTCTTCTTTGCAGGAGAATAGTTAATTGACTTTGTTAATGCATTTGGGGATCAGTGATTCCTCAACAACAAATGACCTTTATGGAGCTCAGTGTCACATATTGTTTATTGTGTGTGTGTGTGTGTGTGTGTGTGTGTGTGGGAGCCTGTGTGTGTTGCACCAAAGCGAGCATGTGTGCGTGTTGATCCATTATGACCTTTTTTTCCTGTGTCAGGTTTGTTTGTGCAGAGACAGAAAAAATAACCCCCTGAAAACTTCAGATTCATAAACCTTTCCGTGCCGCTGCTACGCCGACAGACAGCTGAATTCCAGTGTTTTGAATAAATTTCACATCTCGCCATGTTCATATCCACTCATATGAGCAGGCCTTCTCATTAAGACTCAGCAGGTTATATGATGGTATTGCTGGAATCCCTGGAGCAAAATGAACAGGGACAGCTACACTGCTTAATGCAAGGTAGCCTAGCAACAGATAGTGGGATGGTGGTGGAAACATACCCTCATATTTATGTTTACATGAGAGAATGATTTGTCTGTCAGGCTGATGGATCCTAATGTTCTCCTCTCCCTGGGGCTTTTCTTGTGCCGCACGCAGGCCTGACACTTACCCTGAAGGACAGGCACCACCTTCCCCAACACGCATGAATACTTAATACTGTTAGACTGCATTTATGCAAAGAATGGAAATGGCAGTAGACGAGGAGAGGGAGGCTAAAATGCATCAAAAACATGACACAGTGTGCATCGCGGACATGGAGGGGGAGCGCAGAGAATGACGGCCGACATAGGGAAACACGGAGCAGCGCGGTGTTGCTTCTCTGCTCTTTATTCCCCATAACGGCACGAAAGAAATCAGATGGTAGTTTAACAGAAAACCAGTGGTTCCGTGTGCACGGTGACCGTTGACAACTGTGACAACATGAAGTCACTTCCAGTACAGTACATGAGCTATATGACTTGATAGAGTCTGTCTTTACTGTATGTCCAGCTCCTCCAGGGACAGGCTACATCAACTCAATTAGCCTGGCACAGCCTGAGTATCAGCACCATAGATTAGATTTCATTCTGCCTTGTTTACCAGAGAGCGGCTCACAGAATAATATCTATACAATTTGTGCTTTCAGAAAAATGATGATGGTATCGTAGCAGGGAGCAGCAGATATGTGTTGTGGTATAGGGTAACTGACTGGGAGAGATATAAAAAAGCCTTTTGTCAGGAGATAGACATATCCCTGTTCATCTTGGGAACTTGTTTCCATAGTTACATCAATGTTGTTGAAGTGAGAAGATCAGGTATTCCAGTGAGTGATCCTTTACATGAGCTTTGCTCCTCTTCTATCGATTTTCATCCCACATCGAAAAAAGAAGCCCACTGCAAAGTGTCTCCGAGAAGTAATAAAAGGGCCAAATGTGTCGGAAATGTGCAAGACGAGAAAACAAAAGAATGGCATCGAGAGCTTTTCAGATGCCGCGTTCAGCTGCACCGGGCATCAGGTAACGCTGCGAAAGCTGCACGCCACCAAGCACGACGCACTAACAACTAATCACCGTCTCTAACGGCTGATAATCGCCGCGTTGTTAGCCACATGCTTCTATGCTCATGTGAAACCTCCTCAGCAGCGTGATGCTTGCTGTACTGCTAATGGCTCTGAAAAGAGAGTTAATCACTGCTGCGCGGTTAGCCACACGCCTGCCTCCTGCAGCACGGCCGTGTGTTCCAGGGGTTAGCAAAACACTGGCGTAACACATGATCGCTCTTTATGAGGCCGGGGCCTGCAAGAGAGAGAGGGGGCCCACAGACGATGCTAAAAAGACGGTAATGACAGCCATTCACCGCAATCCAATTATGCAAAAGGGAGTCTAAACTATTCCATCATCCCCTAAATTAGATTGTCCTAACGAGATAAAGGCACCAATTAATCCTGAATTAATTTCTACAGCTCATTTTCCCCAGAAAACACTCTAATATGCAAATGCCAGAGAAAGACAGAGAGGCATCCTTCTGCAGGGGTTTACGACACCTCTGCTTGTTGGCATTTTGTTTCCTGTGAACTTGTGAACTTGGACACCTATTGTGAGGGAAAAGTGTTGGTTAGTCAACACATGTAGCAGGTGTAGGGTTGCACGCGGAAGAGGGAGGAGCAGCGCCCACAACCAAGAATCAAATTATTACAGTTTCTTGCTCTTTTGAATGTCTTCGCTGACATTTCCCGAGTTGTACAGTGTCTATTTGTGGCTGTTTTGTGGCCTGTCACAAGTAGCAGGAAACATTTCTGAGCCTATTAAGCAACACTTCACCTCAAAAAATTCAAGAGCTCCAAATTTGGGGATGTGATTTGCGGCGATCTGCGGTGACGGCTGAGCTTGGCCAGAAGCAGACTGGAGAGGTAGCTCACTAAAGCCTCCAAATATCCGCCTGCTTTGAAAACAAACCAATTAAAAATTTTGTTCATCATAATCATCATTATCATTTTCACACTCCTAATTGTCTCGCTGCCAGCTGTCTCGAGTTGTTATAATTGAGTGATCTGAGACATTTTCTCCGTGGTGCTGGAGATGCAGCCTCCACCTCTGCTGCAAACGCGTGTTTACAGCAAAGGCTGCTTGTTTTATACGTTTTTGCAAAACAATGGCTTTTGGTTATTATTAATGATTCGTGGGTGGACGCGTTTGCGTTTCGTAGAAATGCCTCCTTTAGACCGTATTTTATCAGAGGATGTCTTTATGAACCTGGTTTGGGCCTTGAAGTGCAGGTTTTTATGGATCGGCAGTGAGCTACTACCACCTGTGCACCCCCCAGTGATGACAGAAACAACCAGGCTGTCAGTTGCCAGGCAATATTCACAACCACTGGCCCACATCAGCTAATTACCAGCAGAAATCACATATTGACAGATGGGCCCATGCATATTGATTGGCCAGCGCTGCCACGTTCTAATTCACCAAACGCTAATGAATCATTTCTCACTGGGGAGAGAGAAAGGAGAAAAAAAAGCATTAGTCTTCCTCTTGACATCATACCTGTACTGCACATAGCACACGACAGGAGTAAACACAAATCACAACAAACCCTCTCAAGACCTCACCTGCTCAAACACACACCACCAACTTTGGCTCTCGCTCTCCTCCCGGCCTGTCTCTCTCGCTTCAGCCGTCCCTCCCTCTCTGAGCTCTTTGCCGGTTGTTTTTCATTGCGGCGAACTGGCCGAGGCAGTAAATAGCCCGCTCCTCAGACTGTGCATCCAGAGTGACCCTGCAACCTCTGTGTCTCTGATGCCTCTCCCAAGGTCTCTCATTCCAAGGCCCCTGTGATGCAGCGCTCTGGTTGCAGCGCAGACCCTGTAATTCACCAGCCTGCTAGATCGCCTGCCAGCAGCTATTGATTTTTGTTTCCCCAATCTCCAGGAGAGAGGGAAAGAAAAGATTAAAAACACTTTGTCAGTTTGGTAGGGAATAAGAATTCTGCGCAGGGGGATACCTAGGAGGGCACGGGGTCAGGGCTGAGGTGCTGTACGTCTTTATGGCTTTAACTATTTCTACACCACGGACATCTCTGTCTGCGCCACTCGTCTTCTCTTTGTCTTTAGTTTTGCGCAGAGAAAATTCAACAGCGATTTTGCAGGTGTTGTTGCTCAGAGATGTCCTGATTCGTTTGGCGTACGCTGCTGTGAGTCAGTGACTCTTTAAATATACACACACAAGAACGGCTGAAGGTGTGAAATCCAATTCGCTGTGTGCAGGTATTGCATTAGTCTGATTGCTTTAAATCCCTCATTTACGTGCAGCGCGTTCAGTAGTCACATTTCTTCCTGCGCCCTCACGAAATGACACTTTAGATTCTGAATTTGGGGTTTTATTCATTTAAATCAAGGTTTGTGGATGAATGAAGTGGATACGACGCAACACTGCTGCACTATTTTATACCAGTGTGATCTTACACGAAAGACAAGCACAGAGACGCAACCACTGCACATCTCATTACAACGAAATACTGAATGTTAGTTATTCAGTAGTCATTCAGCCAATTAGCTTTTTAAATCCAGCCAACGATAACAGATTCAATCGTGACATGCGTGAGATATGACGTAAGCTTAGCGGGGAGCTCAGTGTCGCTCTGAAACCACTACTACTTTATAAATGTGCGACTTTTGATTCTTCTCACCAGACGAATGTGGTGAAACCGCAAACCCGGCTCTGAGCGCCACAGGTTCTCTTCTTAACCCGAACACACACGTGCACACGCTGCCGTGCGGTCGGACACACTCGTGCTAATGTGATGCCAATGCATTACCCCATCAGATTGTGTTACGCTTGGACGGCTCTTATCATTTCACCCTAACTTTCAACTAAATGTGGAGAATGTTTCCCCCTGACATTAGGGTTTGGTAATGGTGCCTTTCAGGGCCACTCTATTTTCTGAAATGAAATATTCATTCATTGGCGAGGACAGTCTTAGAGGAGGTCTGACTGAAAGTGAATTCATGGTTCCAGCAGACGTTTCTTCAATATTTGATGGGTCATCAGACCTCTGTGTCTAATACTGAGCAGTTCTTCACACTCTCTGTTTTTTCTAGTCGTGTCTGCTCACCGCTAACGAAAGCAGGCGAAACAAATGCGAACAAATAGGCCTTCTAAGATCGTTCTGCTGCATATTTTTTCAGCGTTTCCATTTGCATTTTTCACTCTCAACAGGTTAACATCTCTTACGTCCAAACTATTGTGTGAAACCATCAGCCGGTGCACACTAAATCAGCTTGATTGCATGCCAACAAGCAGATAAAAGACTCGGAGGTGGGTACAGTAATCCAAAGAGAGCGGGTGGTCTGCTTGGAGGCATATCGTTTTATTCTCTCATGCATATTCACTTCTAAGCCTCTGAGTATGCAGATTAGTCTTGTCTGATCAGCGGACTCTCCAATCGCATCCTATTTTTGCTTTTTCTTTTTTCTTCCAAACTGCACCCTGCTGTGCATGAGCGTCGGCACAATGGAAGAATTGTGCACGTATGTGTGTGTCTACAGGGGATTTTTTTTTTTCTTTTTTCTTTTTGCTTGTTTGCAAATTTGGGGCAGGCTGGTTTGAGTGTGTATGCATGAATAAATGTTTGGGTGTGTGGGTATGTGTTTGCCAGACACATGGCTTTGTCTTGTCCTGGCATCGTGCTCGGCTCACCAGATGTTCTCCTTTTTTATCATCCTCCATTTGCACTGTGTTCTTTGAGGTTTAAGGAATCAGTGTCGCTCACGTTCAACTTGGTCTGTTCTCTTTTGTGTTGTTGAAAAACGACATGCTTCTTGTGGAGCTTTTTTCCTTTTGCTTAAAAATGTGTGAAATGCATGTTTGCAGCCCTCCAGAAGCTACGATTCATTTACAGACATCTTTTATTGTTTGTTTGTCGTTTTTAAAACGCTCAGTTTGTTTATTTGTTACCATCAGTAATTTCCTTGGCATCACCTGCTTCTTAGGGAAAAATCTCACAGTTACAAAATTAAAAAATGTTTACGCATTAACAACATTTGTTTTCATTTTAAACCGTAATGCAGCATGTGCCTGCATAAAACAGATCAAGATGAGCTCAGCAAATGTGAAATACGTCCACAGACATGCATGTTGTTTGACCAGCAGACGAGAAATGAAGCCGAAATGAATGATTCAGGGCACAATTCAAACAAATAGTTTGATCGGTATGATATTGCAAGTGGCAAAAGATTGGGCCAACTTTTGAGACAGGTATTATTAATTATGGTCACAATATATCAGAGGCTCTTTTCATAAAGTGTTTTGTATAGAAACATCTGCCACATCAAGGCAGGTGTTAAAGTGACACAAACATTTGATGACACCACAACAAATCATCTGCAGCTCCCTGATTGGGACTTTTCTCTTTATTTGTTCACATCTTGACTGCTCGCTGCTAATGATGTGAAGGATGATGATTACTTCAGGGAACCACAGCTGGAAATGCACTAAGATTCATCTATTAAAAAAGCGGAGACGTAGACTAATGTTCCTTCAGGGGCCCCAGAATCCCTTGTGACATGCCTGCCCTTCTTCCACAAGAGGTCACCGTGCCGAGCAGCAGCGGCGAGAGGAATGCAGCGACGGCTCTTCGGCAGGACAGATGTGTGAGGAGAAGGGAGGATTTGGAAATTAATTGCATTTAATTGCGTTTTTACATCCACCTGCTGTTCCAGGTGCACATCGGCGCGTCGTCACAAAGCTGCAACGAGGAGTCAGAACTGAAAACCACTGCACCACACTGCAGTCATGCCTGTGTGGAATTAAATCAAGCTGTCACCTGGTCAGTGCCAACACCCACCGCACGCACACATCAATAGACGCACTTCCATCAACAAACAGAGAGCTGTCAAATAAAACAACACTTGTAATTATGGGAGGGGGTGAGATTCATATTTATTTATACCAAAATGAGGCCTGCCGATCGACGGAGGGACAGCTCTTCTCCATCTGTCATCGTTGAAGCCACACACGTCTGACACAGGGATTCATTCGTCTTGTCGTCTTTGACAGTCAGATTTTCCCGGCGTACTCCCACCAGGAGTCGCGCGGGATTTTTTGGAGGCAGACTAAAAAAGAAAACACTCTGTGACAAGGAGTAGGCTCTTTATGAATGCAAATGAGTCTGGGAAAATTCACAGAGCAGCTAGCGGGCTCAGAGGCTCCGGCATCCGTCACATCTCCCCCCACCAGGCACAACCCACGCTTTGCCAAGAGGTCTAAGGGCTTACAGGGGCCCTACAGCAAGAACAGACACACTCATGGAAAAGGGCATGGAAATCCTGTGGCTGACACACCGTGAGTGCCACCGGTGACTATTATTTTCATGGAAATGATAAGCTCCCTATTTTTTCATGCCATGCACAGAATGGGTGGTGGTCTAAAACATTCATCCCTTATCCGTGTGTATGTGCGTGTGAGGATGCGTCACTTGTATCGCTTGACATTTGGTTCCCTTTTTATCCTGTTCCAAGGATAGTAAGTCAAATGCTATGTGACAGGTCAACCCCTTCATATCAGTCATCCTTCACCCTGACCCAGCCCCAGCTGCACAGACACATGCAGCTCCTCCACACTAAAGATGATCATTAGCTGCAAGATTCAGGCAAATCCTGCAGGGATGAAGTCAGGAGTCTGTTTACTCCACCTATAGTGTCCATGCTAACAAGCCCGTTGAATCCTGAAAAGCGTAAATAATGCGAAATAATAATCAGAAGGAACAGTCAGGAGTCGTTTCTTTACAAGCTGTAGTTCTTAGAGTGACACGTCTTGGAGGTGTTTGTAGCTTGATGTTGTTCTGGGCATTTTCTGAATATGCTGTAGTGTCTAGAAGCCGTACTACGCAGGCAGATGTTTTCCAAATAATGTCTCTCGCACGTCCCACAGTTTTATAGAAGTGCAGCAATTAATACTTCGCTGTAGCTTCCCTTTACTGAGCCGATTCGCTATCGACTGGGCAGCTGGGCTTGTTTTGTTTTCCACCTCAGCTGTTTTTCAGCCACCACTTTTGCCTAAAAGTTAATCTGAGGTACAATAGAAGCTGGGACTTGTGGGTATTTAATTTAGCCGGAGTTCGAAGGAGAACGGTCAACCGAGGCAGAGCCAAGGTTCGGAAATGCTGACTCGGCTGCTGTCGCTTAATCTATTTGAGGCGTGATTAAAGTTTAATTCGTGCCCATCTCCTAACGCTGGCCCTTGTGTGTGTTCCCCAGTATGAGTAGTTTCAAGCTGAACCCGGGTCTTTTCTCTCTGTCTGGGCCTCACTTTATTCATGCCTGGGGGACGCCAGGAGCTGCAAACAACTGAATTTTTCATCAAGGTTACTTCCTGGAGAGATGTGCCATCCAGTTGCTGCTTTCTCCCTCGCTGTGTTCTCGGCTCATACATAACCTACCCTGCTCTGACCTGCAGCTCTCCACGGGTGGATTTGTTTGACCCTGGTGCAGATAGAAGAACATGTGCTGCAGAGTCAACACAAGTTCTCTGGGAAGCTTGAAATATTAACGTTCTCCTGGTATTGTTTGGACTTTAATTTAAATTCCCATATTTAGCCCCAAAATTCTCTCGCTCTTTAACTTTTATGGTTCATGTGAAGAATTTAAGACAAACGGATCATTTTCCAGGCACAAGTGTTTCATTATCTTTGGTAAACTCTGTCTCCTTCCATGGTTGTCAGAGCAGCCTCACTGGATGATGGTAAACACAACACAACATAACAAATTCAACTAGTTCTCCTTCCTGTTGGGAATAATAACATGCTTGGCATTAACATTTTCAGTCTGTGGAAAACAACTCTGCAACTTCTGGAGAAAAACAGAACAAAACTATTTATAAGAATATTTTTATATCAAAATTCATTTGCAATTATAATCAAATCCCACTTATTCTTTTTTTGCGGGGTTATTAATGCTGCAACAACACATTTGGCTTTAATGGAGGGAAAATATGCAATGTCAGATGTTTTTTTCTCTTTCATTAAGGCTGCAAATGCTGCTTTTTCTGAAATACGGCAATCAGAGCCGCAAACAAGGTCTTATTTATTCTATTCATAGTTTACTTTCCCAGAAGCATCCGAGCAATAAGGTCATTTCTGTCCATTGGCTTACAGTGGAATAAATTTGAATTTAAAAAGATTAGATCATATTTTGCACTAATCAATACAGCCTTGATTTGAGGAGACTGGTGTGTGGGAGGTGGATCAGTGGGGTTCTGCACTCACCGCTTTAGAGGCGGCTAAAACAACGCGGCGTTTGTCACGTCTGATGAGGTGGTGTGAGCAGCAGACTGGCCGCTTCCAGCTGCACAGCGTTACAGTCGGGTCCTCGACAGGAGGATAATCCTCCGTCATTATGACCCTGTTAAACAGAGAGTAAATACGGCAGAATGGCTGCTCTGGACTGCAGACTTTCATCTCAGAGTGCTGCTGTGCAGTCTTGCAGCTCCTGAGTGTCAGACATTATCACCACCACTACCCTCAACCTCACCCTGCCCCTTGTGACAATTACTGCCCTACCTCCCTATTCAGCACGTAATGAGAAAACTGACTGATCGATTTCTGTCCAGCCAGTAAAAGAAAGGAAGGAAGCGTTTGCATTTAGCACAGAGCAGGTTCTTAAGCACAGAACTCCAATGTACCCATAGATATAGATCTGTTAAAGTGACCTTTCATGGGAGATGATTAAGTGATTATAGCAATTAGCGTTGTAACTAACAATTATCTTTAGAATTGATTATTTTGCTCTTCATTTTTTTTTATTATTGATTGCTCATTTGGGCTTTATAAAAAAAAAAGAGTATCCCACAACATCTGCACATTTAATTTGCAAGTATATATATTAATCCCACCAGAGACTGAGAACGCCTGCAAATATTTACATGCAACAATGAACTTCAGCCAGATTTGCTAAACAAAGAAATCACAGCAGTAAAATCAGAGATGTTTTATGTTTTATTCCTTATTATAACGTGAAGCCTTCATTAAAGTATTAATTATTAGTATAGAAGTGCATGTGCTCTTTATGCAGAATAACTAATTTTACATGAGTGGATTCAGTTACTGGATTAGAGTTACATCACTTACTTACTGTTCCTGCCTTGCATGCTGGTTTAAGGGCGTTACACAGGATTATCCTGCGTTTTTAATCTAATATTTGTAATAACTTTTGTGTACTGCTGGGTGGATACCACACCAGGGATCAATAAAGTCTTTATTAGCTTCTATTTAGTAAAACATTTAGTCATTTAGTAAAAGCTTTAATCCACAGCGACACACACAGGTGCCACTTGGACACACTCAACCGTTCCACCGTGCCTCCAGTACCTACTAGTCATAGTTATCCTGTATCCAGTTCTAGTAAACTCGTGTGTTTCTAACCTGGTACTAGATTAATCTGTTAAATCTGTTGACCTATTAGAGAATTAAAACCACATCGAGTTGTTTAAAGGAAGGTTGGACTGGGACGTCGGTGTAACTGCTGTTACAATAAGGCTTGTAAAGTGCTCCCCACAAAATGCTGCGCGTCCTAATAAATTCATGTTGATTTATTATTCCTGTGACTGATTACATGGATGTAAATATTCAGCGGGAAAATATATAGTGTGGGTGACAGAGTGTCTTTCCCAAGCACCACCACACTGTCCTGTTAGGTCAGAGCTCCACTGCCACTCACAATTATTTATTAGGCTACATATTCACTCTCTATCCATCACTGTATTGCCACCCGGCCCGGTCACATCTCTTTATGTTTATTACAGTGTCCCACCTTCCCGTGCAGGATGATTGACGTTTCGGAGAGGATCGAGGTGGGACTTGCGCGCTTCTTCTCCAATCGTGGCTCGAGGGGCGTGGGCATTTCCATCCATACTCTGATTATGAGTCAGTTACCAGGCATAAGCGAAACAATAACAGTTGCTTTTTAGTTTGTGCCCAAAACCTTCACAGGCAACTTGGGTCTCAAAGGCGCGTTTTGGCGCATCAAGCTGTCGAGTCCGTCGGAGGCTCCATAAAACGAGCTCAACGCGCCACACTTTTAATCAGATTAGGAGCCTTTAATGTTCAATCCTGTTTTTTTTTCCTTTCCTACAGTAGCGGTGCAGGAGTGGCCAAAGCCAAAAGCAGCGATTCAGATCAGATTTCACCTATACCAGCTGGGAGAGAGACCGAGAGAGAGGGTTTGTCAGTCTCCCTCCTCCCAAATCCAGAAAAGCTTACCAAGGAAAAAGGAGGAGTGTCGGGTCTGAGAGAGACGCAGAGGAATCCAGAGGAATTTCCGAGGATATTTTCTCTTCTTTCCCCCGCTCTTCACATTAAAATTTAAAAGTTGGAGGCGAGGCAGCAGGGGCCGTGGTCGAGGATGGACGAGCAGCCTCGGTTGATGCACTCCCACGGGGTAGGCATGGCAGGACACCCCGGCCTGGCGCAGCATATGCAGGATGGCACGGCGGGGACGGACGGAGAGGGAAGAAAGCAGGACATCGGAGACATATTACAGCAAATAATGACCATCACAGACCAAAGCTTAGACGAAGCGCAGGCGAGGTGAGACTAAACAAACAACCCAACACTTGCTTTATTAATCGAGGGCAGGAAACATTAAGCGGGACGACGGGGATGGAGAGTGGAGATAATAACACTGAGGTCTGCCTCTAAATGAAAGCAATTACGCCCACTGGAGTGCCGTGACTGCGCGAAAGCCACAAAACAGACCCGAAACTTGTCACGATTCACGTCTCGTTATTCGAAACAACTTTTTTTGTTGTTGCTAATTTAATCAAGACCATTAATCGTCGCTCGATTACGGGAGGCTGAGATAATCGCCAGGTTTTTGTGAAGTGTGAAGCGCTTGGCACCTCAGCCTCACTGATACTCTCCCACCTTGTTACAGAGAAGCTTACGCTGTAATCCTGTGCTGTAATAACGTGTTGCAGATCCTCTCCCTCCGTTCTGACAAATGGCACAGTTAATAATAACCTGGAGTATCATTTAAAATGCATTTGAGGCTTGGTACAGCTGTAGCTGTCTGGGTGGATTCTGCTGCATATTTTACAATCTTGCGCACACAGTCTCACACTGTGTTGCTAATTACAAGACAGAATAGCAAACATTCAAAGATTACAAGATTCAGTTTCACTGTAATTAACATTTTTTTTGTGCATTGGCACCTGAGTGCGTCCTTAAATATTCTGCCCCTGAGAGTAGAAAGAGCAGGGAGATGTGGGAAAGCTGAATATTCATGGTGATCATTTGGGAATCCAGAGCCTGGCTCTTTTAAGTTGTCGCCACTTGTTTGAATGTTTGATCTGAGCAGTGGTGTCCTGTCCTCTTTTAGGAAACATGCACTGAACTGCCACAGAATGAAACCGGCTCTCTTCAACGTCTTATGTGAAATAAAGGAGAAAACAGGTGGGTTCTGTTTTACACTGTCTTTTAATTGCTACATGGGCTCTTACACTCCTAGCTCCTTGCCAGCACTTCTTTCTTTTATTTTATTGACTGAAATCCTGATCTATCCTGATCTTGACGTAAACGAATTTGGTGTAAAACGTGTATTTGAATGCGACCTGTGACACAGTTGCCCTGACGGGCGCCACAGCGTGTGCATGTCGGCAGCTCTGGCCCCAGACGAGGTGCTGCCACCGGAGAGGAGTGCTTTCGTGCCAGCCTTTGGGCCTTTCTCTCACCCCCTCTCTGCCTGTTACATGGCTGTGTTTGCTGCTGTGTGCTAAGTGAGCTGTTTTACATGTAGAGGCAGATCAGAGGGGTTTTCTGTTTATGTTTGCAACGAGGGTCAAAGTCACGAAAAGGAATGTGTGAATTATTACTCACTTAACAGCAGATTAAGAGAAGCGCGGCGCACATGATGAAAGCCTGTGGATATTCTCTGAGGGATGTGCTGCTTCCCAAGGCAGGAAACCAAACAGAATATTCGCTATCGGCTTATCGGTGAACGCAACTTTGAGATTATTGCGAGAAGCTCGTCCGCTGGTGTTGAATCGCAGCAATGTAGACAGCTGAAAATAAACACAGGAAGCGATGCAGGATTTTCCTTGATTTAATTTCTGATTTTTACCAAGATTTCATTCTGGTGAGTCAGAAGCTGGACCAGCTTTTCCCACACTTAGTGGAACAAGCAGACACTTTGGGGTTTTCATCAGATTCATAAAGGTTATGGAGTGCAGTCTGTGCAGAAGAAGCTGTAGTAGGTTGGGGCCTCTTTCTAAATTGCAAAGGCTTGGAAAAGTGAGGGAGTAATGCCTGGCTCTTTGTAAACTGTCTGGCGTCTCCCTGGGTTCAACCAGAGTTCGTTTCCAAAAAGAAGAACAAAGTGACTTGGACCTTTTCCTGGCTTTCCCCCCCTGCCTCTCCTCTCTTCCCACCGTTCTTGGCAACCGCGCTTTCGTAGAGCTTCTGACGACAGAGACTCTCTTCAGCCTGCAAATTCTCTTCCCCTCCTGTTTAGGACCAAGTTTGGAAATGGACATATTTCATCATAGTTTATATTTTAATGTATTAAATCAGTGCGGCTAAAAAAACAAAACAAAACAAAAAACACACACACACACACACACACACTCCAGACCACAAATCAACGAGCTGTGCTGTTGTTTTTACAAAGACAGAGAAGCTTTGAAAAGTAGAGACCCGAGAGCTAATGGCTGCCTCGTCGCTTGAAGAGCTGAGCTGTGGCTCATCTTCAGCCATAGGAGGTTTGTGCAGACGAAACTGAAAATCCTTTTCACTGCAGTGACAGAGAAAATGACTCAAACCTTCACCATGGCATTTACAGCCAAATGTGCTGAGTGCAGTGTATACGCGCCGGGTACAGCCTGTAATTTGTCAGGTCTTTTTTATATTCTTTAGAAAGAGTCAGCTTCTCCCTGCTTTTTCTTACGTTGTCGCACTCGGAGTGTCTTTGAGCAGCAGACGAGTGCAGCGGTTCAGATTTGCAGCAGCTCGACCTTTCAGCGGTAGAGAGGAAGCGGTTCCTTAGGTCACATATCCCACGTTGCATGTGGCTGTTCACATGTGCGTTGCGTGCGTCCTCTCTTCACGGTGTGTCGGCGGCGTTGACAAGTGCAGTATGGGACGCTGCAGCGGCGAGTGCGCTGGCAAGCAGCTGACGAACTAGGCGGGAGAGCATGCCATGCCGGAGCAGGCCTCAGCTGATGACCCCACCCCACTCGGCCCACTCCCTGTACATTTGTGCCAGGGTCAGGCCCGAGTCACGGCGAGAGAGTGTTCAGCATGCTTAAACAAGCTCAGGTTTGCTCGCTGGCTTATGGAAAACCGGCCGCGGAGGCTTGAGTTACCACTTTTGGCTGAAAGCGTTGCGCTTCTCCAGAGTGTTCGCCCCGTCGCCCGGCCCCCTTGTCATTTTTTATTTTGTTTTTAAACTATCATGATTGTTTTTACAGTTCCTGAGAACACTTTACTTTCCTGGAGCTTGCTCACGTCCTGTGAAGAGCGTTGGACAGCTGCTTTGTTTGTGTGGAACCATTACAACGGAGGAAGCTGGCACGTACAGGTTGACTAAGTAAGAGAAGCCAGACACCGAGCCCGTGTTTCTGGGTGTCAGATTTCAGACCCACTCGCTCTCTCTCTCTCTGTCCTTCTATCTGTCTGTCGGGCCTGGGACTGTTTCGTCAGGCCGCTCTGTGTCAGCAGCCTCACATTACCCCCACGCAGGCTCGGGTCAGATGGAGAGCTCCTGCATGACTAATGTGATCAGACGGATAATGCATTACGCCGCTTGAACTTATCAAAGCCGGGGACCTGCTGAATCAGTGGGTCCCGTTAACTGCAGCCCTGCCATCCGAGCCTGCTCTGCTAATTAGACATGCACACACTTTAGATATTCACAGAGGTGTTGATCTGGCCGCGCTTCAGGCTCCTGCTGGGCCTCACGGCAGCTGGGAGACGCAACAACATAACTGACCAGCAGCTTCGTTATCGACTTTGCTCGTTGCTATTTTGACGTAAACATGAACGAGTCTGAAATACGAAAACATGTACATACTCATTTCCCAACTCTGAAGTCTGAAAGACCACCAGTGTGAAAACCCCCATAACTAAGTGCACAGTTACCTAAAGAGAGCAAAGCAGCATTGTTGTTCAAATTGGCTCAAACAGCTGAGGTGTTTAATCATTGTTAGTGGGATTTGTCTAAATGTAATGTTATGTCACAGTTTGTGGTATTTTTTAAACATTAGCATCAAACAGACACCTGATGGAGGGAGTAGCAGGGGCAGTGTATAGGCTGCTCGCTACGGCTGCCAGTGCTGCTGTTTTTTAGTTCTTAATTGACATGGCTGTCCATGATGAGTTCAGGGGTTAGTGTTGCCTCTCTTTGTTACTCTCCTCTCATCTCCAGTGACAGATGGAGGCATTAGTCTCCAATGTGGCGCTGTCCTGAAACTAATGGCTATGTCCTTGGTTTCCCCGCGCTAGCTGGGAGACTGTATATCTGTCCCCGGCTTGGAAGTGCCGAAGCAGCAGTTTATCCCCCCATGTTTCCACAGAAATAAGGCTGAACAGAACCCTGTCTGTTCTCTCATAAATAACTTCAAATAAATAACCTCCAAACGAGTGTGAAGTTTTTCTGAGGAAACGTTGCCGGGGCTTGATTTGCGAGTTTATGGGAAACTATTCCTCCACTTACCAGAAATGCTGAAAGTGAATAATAATAAACGTTATATATATTTTAAGTAGTCTGAACACGGATGTGCTGGGTGTAGGTTTACCTTTTGCTTCTTAAATGATTTATATCATACATAAACAGCCTGAATTCATTTTTATCTACTCATGATTCCTCCGTATTCACACACGCAGGGTACTTCAGAAGCAACAGCGAGTAGTTTTGCTGTTGCGTGTCCCCGATAGAAACTCGCTGGCAATTAGGACAGCTAATTTATTATGCAAATGTTGACTGGCTTAATTGAGACGTGTTAATCATGTTTTAAGAGGCTAATTACAGCCCTGTATATGTGAGGTGGGAGTAGTAATTAGCCGTGATAACAGATCTGGCTGTGGAATGGTCATATTCTGTGTATGGACGTATGGCGAGGGAGTGCGTCTGTGTGTTGCTAGGTGTGTCTGTTAGTGTTTGTTTATACTCCCGTTTTCTGTGTTGATCAGCTTCTAACCCAACATAAAGTCGGATTTTGTCACGTTTGCCGCTTTCTTTACATGCATTCATGCAACTGTGGCTTGTTTCATTTTTTCATATAATTATTGCTCCCTTTTCTGTTTTGCTGTACGGAAACGGTAACAAAGTGGAGACATATCAGTTCACCCATTCAAACGGAATATGAATGCACTGTGTCTCTATCTATAGTTTGTTTCCTGCACTTTTCAATTTACTTATCTGATGCAGCAGCAGAGGCCATTCTGCACGCTGGGCTTTTATACAAGGCTGTGTTCTTAGTTTTCTGACAGAGATCATATTCAGATCCATTACGTTAAGAATGCCTTCCCACTTATCGAATATAAAATTGCTTTAGAGAGGAAATTTGCTCCATGGCAGAGTGGAGTTTCTTTTTTATCAGATGTTTGTCTCTGGAGCAGTTTTTAGTGTCTACAAACAGCTCTGGTGACATTATTGCACTTGCAATTGCCTCAGCCATTGTTTTTCTTATTGGTGGTGTTTGGATTTGATTGGATTCTCCACAAGCTTGTGAAATTGCCTCACGGCGTAGTTGTGGTGGACGTGTATGTCCTCATCTCGTTGGGAGCTGAAACACCTGCAGATCCTATTACTGGTCCTTCAGCCACCTCTGAATTATGCTGTTTAGATTTTTGTTATTCCTGGTGTTAAATCCGTTTGATTACACGTCACCTTTTCGCCTCAGTCTGACTAAAGACTCTGGCTTTTTTCATAAAAAATGAAACTTATACATTGGACTTTCTTCGGCACGTTGATGGAGGTGGTTGATTCGGCAGTTGATAACCTTTAATTTGAGGTGTGGGATCTCATTTCACCGGCTCCCTGCCGGTTCGACGTAAGTGGCATGTTGGCAGCATGCTGGGGTTGTACAAAGGAACCCCCCCACCGCCACCCCGCCTTCAACAAACAGTCAAACATGAAATGGCAAGCGCTCTTCCCTGGCTGACTTAGTAAAAATGACATAAATTAATACATGCTGCTTAAACAGGACCAAGATTAATGGTTGCCTTTCGCAGCGGCTTAGATCCACTGTCAGTCGCTGCTCGCTGCCCAGATGGAATCAACACCAATCAATGAGGCTGCCCGACTCTCCCTGGATATGTGCTTAGCTTCTTCAGGGGAACATACACACACGCGCACGTTTGCCTACATGATGTTCACACAGGTGCAATCTGATACTTAGTCATGCAGAAAGCACACGAAATACACCCGCGTTGATGCAGTAGTTTCCACCACTCTTCAGCATTTCTCCACAGAAAGTTGTAGGAATATCCTGTATTACTTCCCATACAGTGGGATGTTCAGTCAGGTGCCACACAGTCAGATGGGAAAGAGCAGTGAGGCTGATGGCTCAGTAGTGATTGGATGTTTCAATTACTGATAGTAATGCCATGGTGTAGTGAGTCATGCAGTGCAGATAGCACCATTTATTTTAATCAGGACCGGGGAGAGATGGGTGTGGATGCGTCTCCCTCGTTTCAGAGTAGTTTCACATTTAGATGCAGAGGAGTGTGTTCTGTCTCTCGCTCGCTCTCTCGTCCTCTTTTTTTTATTTCACACACAAACACATGCACAAACTCAGGTGGATTGAGAGTGGTGGAGAGGTTGCCGTGGGTAACGCATAGCGACAAGGTACTCTCTCTGTGAGCTATTCTAATTTATGTTAATAAACCTTGCCGTTGCCGTGAGAGACAAAGGGGCCACAGATGAGCCTTGGTAACCTCGGCACCTTCACTGGAAGGAAAGAGGCACAAAGAACAATGCGCACACATACACACAGACACACACACACTGAAAGAAAAAAAAAAACGTGTAGAGAAAGACACAAATACTGAGGCGGAGAGCGATGATAAATTTAGCCACACAAAGAGTTGTTTTTGTGGCTGCAAAATCAAACAGCCTCATGCTGGCAATCTTCAGTGTGGTGTGTTGTATCTGCTATTCCTGCGCCTGTGTCAGAGTGTGTGTTGGGAGGGCACAAACAGGCAGGCAGGCAGTCTCTCGGGATTGCTCGCTGCTAATTCCGCGGGGCCTATAGAGACGCGGGGTGCTGCAGTTTTGGATCACTTCCCAGGGCAGATGTGACACCACAGGTAGCATTTAACACAGTGGGGCGAGTGTTAGCACAGGTCAGCATTTAACCTGACTTCCCAACAGCGGTAGGACTATCTCCCAGAGCCAGATACTGTAAGGGCGATTAAATTGGCTGCTGAAGGAGTGTTGGCTCTTCGAGACAAAAAGGAAATGCTTCGCTTGCATGGATCACTGAAATACACACAACGCTATTATCCCAGTCAGAACACTTACTTTAGTATCAATAAACATGACAAACACCATTAGGCTCTAATGATTCAGCTTATTTTTTATGAAATTAAAACTTGAGTCATTTTACTTTATTGCAATTTCCATCATGATGCTCATTAAACTGAAATTGTGTCAGAAACATTAACATTTTTACGTTTAATCCTGAAATGTGCATAACAAAGTAAAATATATGTTTTTACAGCCACAACAATGAGGATTGATAACAGAGTGAAGCCTTCTCGCTGGTTCTGTACTGTAGATATCCACATCCCAGCCCACAGAGTGAATGCCGTGGGTTTCCTCTGCGCCTTCTGTCTGCCAGCTTGCCTTTGGCGGTGTTAGTTCTGGACAGTTAACTCCTACTGAAATTATGTTAATTGCTGTCATTTTCCTTTTTCTACTTGAGCATAATCAGCAAATTATATACTTCTCTCCATTTATTACCAAGCCACTTCTAACAGAGTTTTTACCCTTCAAAAACACAAAGTTAGGAGGTAATTTGCTCTCAGGGTTTATGTATATGTGTGGATTTATGTGCACAGACGTGTGGTATAGATAATTTGTCTTGTAGTTTGTTACATCTGCAGTTTTTCCACTTTAAAAACGAACTGAAATGTTGGACAGATAACCAAACACTAACAAGTTTCTAATCGCAAAAGTAGTACTGAGCGTTTTTGTAACTATTCCTGCTAATGACTATTACACCAGAGTTATATATTTCACATGGAGCCTTTACTTACGTAGGTGATGCAGTTACTCTGGAGGACATCGGGTTGTGTTGTGAGCTTTTGGTATTAGCATAATTCAGTATGGACAAACCAGCAGAAGCGTCTTCTCTAGGATGAAAGGAAGTACGGGAGGCCCCTCGCTGTTCCTGTTGTTTATTATTGTCACGTTCATCTCTGATCCTTTGCGTTACTGTGAACCGATTGTTGTTGTTTATGGCAATCCCCCCCTGGAAGACAGTTAGATTTTACACACGTGTGTGTTTATCTCTGCAGGATGTGTGTGTGTTAGACATTAACTCGCTGTCACTGACAAAGACACGTGAGATGTGTGTATATGTGTATATATATCTCACATTTATATACATAATGCTTCTAAAACGCATTTTACAGACACGTTTACAGACACTGTTGCTTGTACACTAAGGGCACCTTCAGAGTGCGTGTCAGTCACGTTCAAGTTCACTTTGAGCTTGTTGTTGGAAGGTTTTAGTGTCTCCCATTCACACTTTCACCAGTTGCTCATGAGACTTGAACCAACGACCCTGTGGCAACTGGCTCCTCTTCTTTTATGATATTTTATTTGGCTTGCCGGCACCATGTTGCAGCCGGTTTTATTGGACATGTCCTTCAGCGCCATGTTTAGCAGTCTCCTCCCCAAAACACATAAAATTCCTTTATGTTCCTATTACTTGAGTTTATGAAGAGCGTCTTCACCCCTCTCCCTGCCGATAAGATCATATTGATAGATTGATATTGGGAGAGCTGTACTGTGATAAAGGCGCGGGGGTTAAGAGCTTCTTGGATAGTTTAACCTTGATAAAACAGTTGTTTCAGTGAGGCTGATTTTGCCCCATCCGTCTTCATCCGTCAGGGCCCCGCTGAAGTATGCAAATGAAGGCAGTAGAGGGAAGCGCCGTGTGCGGTTAAATGGGGCGTTGCGAATGTGCGGTGTACCGCGCCGACGGGGTGATACTACTTACTGTCCAAATTTAGTGTGTCTCTTCTGAAACATCCTCCCCCCTCGCATCCTTTTTGTCTGCATTTCAAGAATATATACAGCCCTGAGAGGAGCTGTGGCCTCTCATAAAATGATTACAGCAGCAAAGCAGTTTATGCTTATGCATGTTTTATATTATTATAGATTTTAATGGTTTTAAGCTGGAGTGCAGCGACTGCAGACAGTGTGTTATCTGTTTATTTGTGCTTTAGCGTGTGCGCTGTCTGTATTTACATGTTGCAGTGGCGTTTATTGCGCGCTCCAGCCATATATTTTCAAATATGGCTATTTATTGTGCTAATTAGCGAGTCTGGAGGTGTAAGGGTAATAATCGTTATGATAACAACTGTTTATGCCTTTACACTGCTCTCCATTCACGGTTTACGTTGCCTGGGCAGCTTCATTTGCCTGATTAGGTTTGTACCTACTCAGCAGCATTAGGGATGTTTTTTTGTGTTTGATTCTCTCATTTATCTCATGTGTCGGCATATTGATTGATTCCCCTGCTCACTCATTATTTTGTTCTGTTCTTCACAACTCATTTTCAGAAAGCGGGCCAGCACTGAGGCCAGAAACAGATAGCATGTCTTCGCTGCGCTGTCTGACTAGCCAGCACACACATAAAGCTGTCAATCAGGAGCTTTCCTGCCTGCCCTTTGTTATGGAACGCCAGCTCTGTGGGTGGGTCCTCTGGGTGATAGATGGCTCAAGGAGCCTATCGGACTGCACGAAGCATCCATCTCTGTCTGGAGCCTGTTAAACAAGCTTGGGAAGGCAGCCATGTAGCCCTAACCACCATTGGCCTCCACTAAAAAACCCCATTAACATTAATGAAGGATAGCTTTAAAAGTTCTTCAGTAATAGGCTTGAATTGGATTTATGACTTGGATAGTTTGCCAGAGAGTACGTCATGAAAAATGTCACTGTTAGATGAATGGAAATGAGCATTTGAAAGGTCTCGGGACACTGTCTAAGCAGGGATTTCAGCTTAGCTTAGAAATATTTTTTCCTGTCCCTCAATCGTGCTCCTGCGGCTCTAAACTCAGTCCTCATCCTCACAGAGGTTAAGAGGGAAAGTGAACTGGCTGATGCCGTAAGAGACTGCAAAGATAAAGCTGCACGTCTTGTGAACACACTACTGCTTCCAGAGAAAAAAGTTCTTAATGCTTTTTTTAAAAGGACTTTCATCCCAGGTGGCACTGACCATTTCAATATCTTGCACCTACCAGTTTGGCTGTCTGCGAGGTGCCTATAGATGGCTGATGTGAAACTGCCATTAGCCAACCAATTCCCCAGCCGCAGATTACTGTGCCAGTAAGTGGTAATCACAATGTTGAAAAAGGTCTGATTACACTCCATCCAACCTACAAACTGTGGCATAAATGGGTTTTTTGAAGGTCTGCAGTCGGTTGTTGGTATGTCATCATAGTGCATTAGGACTGTCAGAGGTAAAATGGCAGTTTTTGAAACCTCTTTCATTTTGTGTGAATGTTAAAAGGATGCAGAGATACACTTGGACTGAAGCACAAAAACAAGGCAAATCGGTGAGATTTGGGTCCAAGCTGTGCTTTTTCATAACGTGCCCCTCACGCCCTTGACTTTTTTTGCTTCCTTCGAAAAGATCGTTATAAAAAAATGTCTAATTTGATGCACTTGCGTTTGTTCTCCTGGCTCCTCTCAGCTAACCTCTGATATCATTAGCGTTGGGAGACGTGGAGAGGAGAGAGAGGTTGCCGTTCTTAATGAATTCCAGTGTGACTTTGTGCTTCCCCCACCTAGTTAACCCTACCTACCTACCCCACCCCACTACCTCCACCGCTCGAGGTGTCAAATTAGAGCAGCTGGGAAAGAGGAGAACACGGAGATGGGCGAGGTACATCTCACCCCACCTCATTTCCTCGCTCACCTTTAAATCACCTAATACAACACGATATTCACGAATAGCTTCCATGTAACAACTATGCAAAATGGTTGGATGCACTCCACGTATCCACTTAAATGATTAAGCAGCTGATACTGCAGTTAATAAACTACTGATGCAGTGGTGCACTGAAGATATAGCTGAAGGAAGAATTCTCCCTCAGGGGCTTTCGAGCTGTTACATATGCCGCCATCAATATGCACTAGACGAATTCAAACGTTTCACTAGTAACAAACCAAACCTGGCTTATGTCATAACGTCCCCCTGTGACATCAGTAAGAAACATACAGCACATTTATCACCTTTCTGACAGTTTCAACTCAAAAGCTGAGAAATTATAACTTCATAAATGTAGTGAGATGGAATTAGACAGATGTACCTAATAATGTGGGCAGTAGGTCAGTAATCAGAGTCCTGATTCATATCCACTGTCAGGATTAGATCATCTAACCGTGTTCCCCCCCTTTAGATGATCGTGTGTGGACATTGCTTGCAGCCGTTCCTTCACAACCAGTGCTCAACCTGTTTGATAATCTGTTGGATTTTGAGTCATCTGTAACACCCCCCCCCCCCCCCTTTGCCACGGATACATGATATAATAAACCTCATCAACATTCCCACTCACTCGCTGTGTTTCAGGGTGGATTTTTGCTGTGAGCCTAGCAGACTTGTTGTCTGCTTCGCCCTGACGTTAACAGTTGATACTCCTGACTCAACAGAGAGCCGGCATCCCCCCGTGGCTGTGCTTACTCATTTCTGAGCCCGACGTTTAGTTTTCCTTGGCAGACCCAGGCCACAGCTCATTAGACTAAGAGAATGTGCCTGCCTTAATTAATGATATGTAAATATCCTTGAATTGGCCACATTTGCATATTAAGAGAGATTTGCGAAATCTGTGGAGTAATATATTTTAATTAGGGATTAATTAAAAATAATGGGAATTTCATTTCGCCTGGCAGGTTGTGTTTGGTGTGAAGCGTGCGTCGGGGCCCAATCTTTGAACGCTGAGGCAGCTACCAAGATGTGAAGGAAGCTCTGTGCTTCCACCCTCTATCTGTGTTGCATACAAACATGTGCCCTCACAAGCGCGCACACACACACACACACACACGCAGGCATCACATTCCTTGAGATGCCAGCGCCTTCCCAGGGGGTCTCCACAAAGCACTGTAGTTTTGAAAAGCGGGTGAGGAGGAGGAGGAGCGGGAGGAGAAGGAGGGGGATCCAGCTCCGAACACCCGCTACATATATTTGGGGACGGTCCCAGTTTGGCTCAGTTTCATCTCCTCTCATCTCTGGTTTTTTCCGTGTAGTGGGGGAATGGCTCTCAGACACGGAACACTAGTTATGTTGGCAATTATGTTAATGGAATGCCATTAGGCCATGATTGTGTATGAGCGAATGGGGAGAGAGGGCACGTTTTCAGAGACCCGAGTCAAGCCGGCTTTGATCCCCTTCTAGAAGACACCTCCTAGCACATCCTCCCGTTTTCCTCCCACAGATCTCGAGCACGGCACACAGTTTGGCCGTTTGACTGTCGTGCGAAGGGTTGTTTCATTTCAGGCTATTTGTTCTGGGTAATGATGTACTCAGTGTGTTTTTTCTCTGACAGCTGTGGAAATAAATCTAAATAGAGACAAAGAAACCATCTGTCATCAGCATCACTAATAGCGCTGATAGCACGGCCACTATCGCACCATCTCCTAGGTGGAAATCATCCCCATTACCAAGCATCAGTGCTGCTTCCTGCCTCCTGATGCTCCTCGCTGCTGCATCACACCTAAACACGCTGTTCGCTCAATCCATAAAGACGATTTTTGATTCCTCCTGCCATCTTTTTTTTTTTGGCCACCTTCTCGGAGCAGAAGCATGCGGTAAATGTCTGTTTTTCTTCCAGCCCGTGCTCAGAGCGAAGATCTGCTTTGGCATTTGTGATGTGTCGTCAGCGCGCTGATGTTATTGATCCAGGACCTTCCGAATTCATTAGGAGATCCAGCCCAACTGTGCCGCATCTTTATTTATGTTGCTGCCCCCTCCCTGGCCTGCCTCTCTCTCTCTGTGCGCCTCACTCCCTGTCTGCCTTCCTCTTTCATCCTCCATGCATTATTCTTTTATTATTCTTTTACAGCTGCCTTATCGCCCGCATTTTGGTGAGGATAAGACCTGTCATCTTTGGGTCTTGTCTGGGGAGATGATGGGAGACTTCAATGGGGAGGAGGCGGTGGAGGAACGGAGGGAGGGAGGAGGGTGGGTGTAAAGAATGCCTGCTGTCCCCCCTTTTTCCCTTTATGAAATGGACCTCTGTCTCTTTTTTTCTCCTCCCTCTACCTTGCTCTCTTTCGCTCTCGCTGTCTCTCTTTGTAATGAGAATCTCTCTCTAATTGAGGGAGCTGCAGCGAGCTGGCCGAGGGCGGCAGGGTTAGATTGTGATACTGGCTACGTGACCGTTATGCTGATAGAGGTGGGAGATCAATAATTTAGGCCCTGACCTTAATGGTGGTGTTAAAATGCTCATTCCTCTGGAGTCTGGAGGCCTTAAAGGTGCAGAGTTGGATAAAGCCACCGAGGCTGGATGTGGAGGTGGGGTGGGGGATGGGGGGCGAAGCAGATAAGAGGAGAGGTGGAGAAAGAGAGAGAGAGAGGGAGAGTGTATTTGCAGTCAGCCCCTGAGTCTGTGAAAGGAGGGATCATGAGTGATGTTTTTCCTGCTTCTACATTCAGACACTCACATTGTCACTAGCATTCATCCTCTTAGTATCTATATGAATGCCATAAGCTTTTCTCCCTGCCTGTATATGGTATCAGGTTGTAATCCGTTCTCATAAGAAATCCTCCACCCATTCTCACCGATGCACTGAATGCACTACCAGACACCAGAAGTGAACAAAGACGGCGGTAAGCAGTGGGTTTAATCTGGTTCTGGGCTTGTCTTGTGCTCCTAGCTGTAGGCCATGTGCGCCGAGGACTCGGACGGCCATCGATTTGATTCTGAGGGACATTAACGTCACGGCCTCATGCGTCTCTCTGAATCTCTAAGACTAGACTCATTCCCTGCTGGCAGGATGCGACCATCTCAGCTCCCCCCCCTCCCCCCCAGTCACTCACCCACCCACCCAGCCACCCTTAGGGGATGATGTATTAGATATAACCAATTCAATTTTATGCAGCCAGGACAGACGCCCTGGGGACATAAACACACACATTTTTAATACACTCCTCACCAGGAAACCCAATGTGCCAGAGCCTGTGGCTGCCCTGGGTCTTCTCTCACACTCAATTATTAATGTAACGGCCGTAGTGGCTTAATTAAATAGTAAAGACAAGCTCACTGCAAAGGAATGAGCCAGGGAGAAGTCAGGAGTAGAGGTGGCTTCGCTGAATGTCTGTTTTGGACGTACGTGAGAAAACGAGGCTCTAAATGCAGCAGTGGTGATGATAATGTGTTTCCTATCATCAAATACACACTTATGGTAACATCCAGGCATCCGTGGATTGGTGTGTCACTATTTTTATACTTAATCTATTAAATGCTGAGCTGTATTCCATCTAAACTGCTTCCTGCAGTGGTGTCCTAATGTGTTTTTTTTTTTTCAAAGCCCCCTTCTTAAAAAATAAATCATTCCAGGTAGAGGTGAAGAGTTTTGGCTTCAAGTCTCGGATCTGCTCATAAATCAGTTGTCTTGAGAGTCGGGTCAAACAGGGGCTTGTGATACCTCAACTACATAAAAAGACTGATTTCCTCAGATTATGGATTCCTGCCACCTCAAGGGCGAGCCAGAGGAAGCACTCTGTCTCCGATATGATGAAATGTGGCGTTATCTTTTACTTTGTTTCATTAGATTCACTGGAGATTACACACTCTATCCTCAAAGACTGGATTTTCCAGCTTTCTAAGATGAGCGATCTTCTGGCCTCGGGGCAAAAAAATATATTTCCACTCCCCCCCCGTCCCCCCAGCACGTTTCTTGGGCTTCATGTCTGTTTTAACTTGCAATTAATTATTCAAATTCATTTTGAAATGCGAGGTTACGTTTTGAGCGGCTTGTTCAAAGGCAAAAGCATTTTTTCCCCCACTAATGGCAAGTAGGCCTTGCCATTAGATTGAAAAATAGGCCCATTGTGTGTGTTGACTTGGTGGCGTACTGCGATGAAGGATTGCGACAAACTGGAGTGTTTAAATCGGTGAATTGAAATTAATGCCCTCTCAAAGCCAGGCTTGCTGACGATACATTAAAGCTAATACTCCAGCGAGGTCGAGCAAATGTTTGTTTATATACATGAAATACGCTGCGAGAGAATGAAATGATTGGATTTTGCCCAAGTAAACACTTATATTAAAGAGAGAGAGACAAAAGCAAGGAATTGTAATGCAATGAGGTGTGGACGCTTTTTTACGTTTATTGCTTCTGCTTTGTTTTTGTGTAGGCTAATCTTCCTCGACATGATTCATTTATGGCCGTTCTTAAACTCTCTACAGTTCAGCCTCTCTTTGATTGATCCATACCTTTGTTCTTGGCCCATTCTCAAAGCGTGTCCCTCTCTTTCTCGTCTGCTGACACATTGAGACACTTTCAAAGGTCATGCATCAAGTCGGTCTTGTCACATCACTTATTCAGGGTGGTTTTATTTATTCATACCACTTTTTGATTTTAATAATTTAATGGTGTGAAATGTTCTTTTCATACAGCTATAAAGTGCTTGCAAGCAATGTTGGTGTTTCTGAAAATATGGTTATATGGCTTCTTTATACATCTTGGACGACCCTCCGTGTAAAGTGTGAGCTGTGTCTGTCAGGAGAAGCTGTAATGTCTATCGATTGAAATTATCCCTCACTTCCACTGCAGCCTGAGGACCTCTTAGATGCCAGGAGAGTATAAGAGGCTCTTTTTGTGCTTTTCTTTTTCTTTTAGAATTTACTGCCAGCGGGTGAGAGTAGTATTTATTTTCCTCAGACTCTGCTCTGCTATCCTGGAGTTGGCAGAGTGATTTTGTAGAATAGAAACATTATAGACTGTTAGTGTCAAAGTGTTAAATGTGATGTATAGAGCTGGGGGTCTCAGAGGGAGGGGGGGGGATTTGAGGAGGAGGCGGTAAGGAGGTGAGCACTGCCAGCCATGACTGGCGCGAGGTGCTCATGGGAGAGAGGAGCCATCCACCATGTGAGGGATGGCAGGGTAATGTGGCGGGAGGTAATGGCTTTTCTCAGTCCGCTGAAACAGAGGGGAGATCATTAGGGGCTGCCGTGCTGCACCTCACCGTCCGTTTACCCAGCGTCTGCTGTCAGAGCCGGGGACGCCCAGACGCTCGTTGCGTTGGCCTGTCTGTTTTTCTGCGGTGCTGGCAGCGCTGCTCCGAAGAGGCAGGAGTGTTTGATTATGATTTTGGGCCTTTCTTACAGGGACGGATAGACACTGACACTTTGGCTTACAGCTGCATTGAGATATTTCCTCCCCAAAAGCTTTTCCAGCTGTGAAATCAAATCAAAAGCCCGCCTCAGACCTGACGACAAAAACAAAACTCCTCCACTTCTCTGCTGTTATTTAATTGTGCATTACGTTCCACGAACAGCTCAGTGTTATGCAATAAAAATGATTAAAAACCTCAGAGATCTAAAGGTGATTTAAGGTGACTGGTGCTTCATCAAGATGACGTTTGACTTTGATTTCTTTAAGAGATCACACTGTTAGTTCTAAACCTTACGAGCTACAAGCTGCGCAAGCAACACTTTTCTTTATAGTTCAAAACTCAAGGTTTAATCAAAAGCAGCATTGACTTCAGACGGAGATAGTTTGAAAAGACAAAAAGACCTTCAAAGAATTTCAAAGCAATTGTCTATGGCAAAATGGAGATACCTCCTTTTGCTTCCTTTGAGGGGCTGATCATCTTTGGTCTGTGTTTACGAGTCTTAGTACAGTAGATATGATGAAACACGTTGAAGCTGCAAGTCTTTATCAGAAGCGAAACAGCTTTCAGCTCTTATTCTGAAGCCAGTGTTTCAAGCTTCAGACCACAGTATGTTTTTTTTTTACCTGTATGGAAGTTAAACGTCTGCACTTTAATTGTGGGGAAGGGAAGCAGTGATGTGCTTTCTGCAGCCTATGTCAGAAACAAAGGTGTGTTTTGTGCATCAGGAGTCCTCAAAACCAGTTAACAGCACTTTGAGTTGTCGGTCGATTTTTGCCCCGGTGAGCTTCCAGCCCGGCGTGACAGAGAAGATTGGACGTCATTAAGGTCTGCACTCTTTCCGCTGTCTGGGGGTGTGTGAAATGGGCTCTGCTGCTGCCAAAAGAGTGGACTGTTATTGTGTATCTCCATCTTTCATGTGAGATCTCAGAAGAAGGGATTTCAGCGACGCGGCCGGGCCTGCATATTCATCTCGTGGTGTCGTTTACCTGCTGTGTATTGGTTTTCCAGATGTTTTATGTTTCAGTTTTCACCCGCCCCCATTGTTACAGCTCACGCTTGGCACATTCCTAACAAGAAGATTCTCCTCGTGTCGCTGTCAAGACTCATTCACGCTTTATGAAAAAAACGCTTCAGAGAAATATGATCGCTCCTGTAAAACGCGCCAATTACTCCCCACTGACAACCTTCAAAGCCCACTTTTATTGGCCGATTCAGCCAAATAAAACTTTATTGCATGAGCGGAAAGGGTTGCCGCCATTTTTGCATAGCTTTCTAAGCCCAGCGTTTATATGATCCCTGTTATTACACCTCTGTGACATTTAAACTTTATTGAACAAGACTTTAAAATCTGTATGTACTATATAAAATATGGGGGAATTTATTTCTTTCAGATGGAAGGGTAGTCCCTGAACAGTTGGGACCTGACTGGAGGAGACTGACAGAGTTCTGTTGGATCAATTAATTGTAAACAAGTATATTTTAGAATATTTTTTATAATCCTTTAAACTTCAATTACTTATAGAATAGCCTATAAAGGCTTAACGTTTAATGACTGTTAATGACTTGTAAAAATAACGGCCAATGAACCAATAGATTAATTTACCAGTCGTCTGTGCCCTAATCTGCAGTATCTGAAATAGTAATGTGTGCTCAGATCAGCTTCCTTCTTATAGAAATAAAATTTCCTAGACAGCCAGACGCAGAGAATGTAAAGCATAAAAGGGAAAGGCACCGGGAGAAAGGTCCTGCCCCCCTCCTCTGTGTAATTAAAAGGGGGTGTCTGTCAAGGGCTGCTGCTGCTTTGTGTGGCCCCATATGTTTGGGCACTGATACAGGGAGGATTATTCTGTTTGGAAGCCTGATAACAGCCTGTTTATAACCTTGGCACAGGCTGTAGCCTAATCTGGCAGCAGCACATCTATCCCCCCCCCTCTAAATTTTCACAGAAAAACCATATTGGCTATTTTTTTTCTCTAACCGGGGGAAACAGCCATGACCCAGAAAGACGTGTTTCACCTATATCTCTCGTGTGCACGCGTGTTTCCGCCCAACGTAGCTGCGGTGGAATGTTCACTGCGGAGGCTGTGAACGGTAACAGGTGTACGGTTAATCCCGCGTCGTTGTGCTAGTTTGGCTGATCGTCGCCACGCGCTCAGCGCAGAGCGAGGACGAGCGTTTCCTCTCCCGAGCGTGTTCTTTGTTCCTGTTTCAAGGTTTTATTTCCTTGAGTTGCACAGAAGCACCTACTCTACTCTACTCGTACCTTTTCTCCTCTTTTCTGGACGCCAGTGCTCCCTTTGTTGCAAACTCAATTTTCATTTTTTTAATCTGCGGGCTGATTAGTTGGGTCTTTTGTTCTGGCAGTATATTGCCTTCCTACTGCCTTTCACATGACTGAGTGTGTCATGATTTTAATTCTGCTACTGCAAACTCCTTTGTGATTTTTAAGTCCTCTGTGCTTTTCGAATAGAGCTCCTAAATTGTCTCTTTTGAATGGCTAAATAAAGCCTTTCCTTGACTAATTGCAACATGATTGACTTGATGAAATTAATTGAACACTAGTTGCCCAGGATGGAGGCCACACCTGAAAATCCGATGGTATGCTGTATTGTTCTACTTAAAATAATTCTGCTCATATGGAACGTTAGTTGAGAGTATGTGCCTTTTAGTGCCTTGTAGTATTTAATTATTTTCACTTTTGTTCTACAGTAATGTTGTACTTT
This sequence comes from Macropodus opercularis, assembly GCA_030770545.1. Taxonomy (NCBI): domain Eukaryota; kingdom Metazoa; phylum Chordata; class Actinopteri; order Anabantiformes; family Osphronemidae; genus Macropodus; species Macropodus opercularis. Next base: position 9,705,178 of record CM061105.1, read on the forward strand.
TAATTTCATTACATTTATTTAACAGCTAAAACTGCTTTTTGTATTAAGATTAAATATGCAAAACCCATAAACAGCTTATAAAATATGATGCCGAGTCGTAAACTACGCAACATTAAAGTGATGTCCAACTCCATTTACAGGATTTAAGTTGACAACTCAATTATAATGATGCAAAATATAATTATATAGCATAAGTAATCTCTAATAGTTCTCTACCTTTGCATAAAGTAGTAAAGTCAATCTGTGAATGTGGGATCTCCACATACTTTTACTGACTGATCTGAATTATTCTGCTGTGAACAACATATATATATATATAATAAACTGAAGCTCAGCACCTACATCCTCCCACATCCTGAATCGTGTACTTCTCTCCAAGTCTTGCCTTAAATGTTCACGTTAATAAAAGGGTTCCAGCCCTGCTGATGAGTTTCCAGCACGCTGAATAAAAGTCACTCTCGGTAATGCACAGTTCTATAGCGAGGACCCTTAATCGGCGCTCACTGCGGGGAGAGGGAGAGCTCGGAGTGGCAGGCAAAGAGAACTGTCAACCTGTCACATTTCTCCCTCCTCTTCCCCCTGATAAATTAAAGTTACACAGTGTGCGTGTTGTAGCAGCGGAAGGCTGTGCAGAAAGCCTGGCTCCTCAGGTCTCAGGAGATAGCTGGCAACTAGGTCAGACTGATAATGTAATCCGCTGACTGGATCCTCAGCCCACTACATCCAGAGAGAAAAGCATGACAAGAAAAAATGGAAATGTAGGAGGAAAATGGGAACTTCTATGTGTTGTTACACTTGCTTAGCATTACCTCACCGGTGGTAGTTAGTGAAATAGGGATGTCCACACAGGCTGTACTGATAAGGTATATCCACCTTGTGAACATGCGATTATTCAGAAAGTGCAACATATATGTGCCTCACTGAGGGAATCTTATTGACATGGATCCCTTTTCACACGTTATCTTTGCACCACATATTGCAGTGCACATGCACAACAACATGTTACCGTGCAGGTCCACAGGGAGAGAGTGACAAGAATAAGTTCCTGCATCAGCAAGGTGCATTTTCATTCCCATGCAGTATTCCAGAGAGGCTCTGTGGGCCCTCGGTGACAACTCTGCCTCCCTGCAGGTGTGGAAATGAAACAGGGCCTATAAATAGCCCAGGCAGCTGGGAGCGGAGCGCTGTAGAGCAGGGGGATGAGATGGAGGATGGAGGGGCAGAATTAGATGTCCAGCTGGGGATGCAGGTGTGCAGAGGCTGGCCGACAGAATACGACCGCTCTCTCACCCAGGGGGCCATGAGGGAGGTGAGAGTGTGAGGCTCGAGTCACTTTGCGGACTGTGGTATGTTATTAAGTGTGTGTGTGTGAGTGTGTGTCTGATTACACACGACACCACTGCAAGCTAGAAAAAGAACTTGTGGTTTAGTAACGGCCATCAATACACCAGCATACACTGAAAACATAATGATGATCTCCTTTGTTTGTTTCTTTCATCTAAATGTTCAGTGTCGATAAACATTCCTTTTGTTGGGAGATGGTCTACATTGTATATCAGTTCGCCTCAGAGATGAATCTTCACACAACAGTAAAAACTGCGTCTTAATGACTTTGGATTTGGATTTTGTAAAAGCATTGCAACAGGTGACACTTAGTTCTCCGTGGTCGTCATCTCACACCAAATCTACCATCTTAGTTGTGTTTTTGCTCTCAGCACCAGTTTGATGAACTGGTTAAAATACAGGGCTGATAGAAGGTTTGACGCTGTTTCCATGGTTACCTCTGTCTGACTGCTGGATGCTTTGCTGCAGACTGGGGATCTGCACCAGCCCTTCTTTTCCTCTTCCTCCTCCTCCTCCTTTTCGTTCTTCTTCAACGTTGCCCTTGCAGCAGCTGTATGAACACTCCTTGACTAGGATAAACTATTACTGGTGATGATTTTATTTAATAAGGCTGTGGTTTGATTCGTCGAGCTCTTACATGTCACTGACTAAACCCGTATTATACACATCGTGGTGCTGATCATTCAGCACAGTGGAACGGGACCATTGCATTGATACCAGTCCTGCAAAACTTCAGACTGGATGAGTAAAACGTCAGCACGCTACAGAAGGCTGTGGAAGTGGCCGAGGATTTGTTCAAACAGAAAGACAGAAGAGTGTAGAGTTTGGGCTGCGGCTTGCTTTGGCTTCTGTTGTTGTGTTTTACATAGTTCACATGGGTACTGAGACGTTGTGACCCCGGTTTGGGGTCAGCACGTTGCTTTATGAATAAAAATGAATAGATAAATGTGTAGCGGATGTTAAAGGCCTGTGCTTGTGTAAAGTGAAGACAATATATAAGCCAGTGGCAGCTGCATGATAAAAATGGGTCAACATGCATTTAGCAGACCGTGTCATGCACGTACTCTCATTTGAATGGGATATTAGTGTTTCTGGCATGTGCTGCTGATGCCACAGGGCTGTCTGAATTTTAGATTGCTTTGCTCATTTAACGGAGAGCAGTGTTGTCTTTATTTTTTAAAATCAAACCTCAGCTTTTAGGGCAGAAAATGTTGCTTTCATTCCCAGCGGATGACTCGATATGCTTTTCATGTAAATTATGTCTAGCACTTGCACACTGGTGTTTGCATTAATGCATTAATTCGTAAGTATTATATGCTTTTTGTAGCTGGAGGCGAAATGACACATTCTCATCAAACACACGCTCCCCCGCTTGCTGTCCCGCTTCTCACACACACACACACACACACTCGTTTCATTGCTGATTGACAGCAGGAGCTCCCTCTGACCCACTATTCTGCTACAGTGGGACGATCCCACAGGCCTGTGATTAATGACTGGGCTTTATCCGCTAGTGGTGTGGTACCATGCCAGCCAGGCCACTCATACTGCCTGGACCACTACCTCTGCTGTAAACACACTGTCTGCCTGGAGGCACTGCTTTGTCATATTCATTGTAGAAACTGTAAACCTTTGTCCCGGTTGACCCCCCTCCGACCCTCACACTACAGCACACGTGTGCAATCTTCCAGCATCGCCACAAACACGTTTACCTTCGCCCTCCACGAATGGAAGTTAACTATTAGTCAAATATTATTTGCATCATTTCTGCATTAGGACAGTTCTGGTAGCGTTGGCTGAGGTGTATGCAAAGATAAGCCTTCATTAGTCTTTTAAATGCTCTATGTTGTGTATTCAAAATGTCTTCTACTGATTTTTTTTTATCTAAAGCACTCCCAGCAGGTTAAGAGCACATGTTAACAAGACTTTGAATGAAAAACATAACTCAGAGTGAATGAAACAGAGCTGCTCTCACTAATGGACAGTGATCCCTCACATAGTTTTTCTCTCCTGACAGCTAGAGGCAGGCCAAGCATCAGTGCCGGTTTGACCAGCAGGCCTGGCGAAACAATAAACCTCCCAGGGATTTCCGTGAATGTGACAGCATCCAAACAAAGTGCACACACAGCAAAACAAAGCCGTTGTACTCATTCTGCGTTGATGGGTACCCCCCTAGTAAATGAATGATGAGACTGTATGCGTCTCTTAAGCGTCAGAGATTAGGACGACACTTATCAGGTTCTACACTGCAATGTAAATATAAACCTCATAATTATCAAACAGTTGTCCGTGTTCTATAAATCTGATTTTAAGAGTTTAAATGTATGCTTTTGTACATTAAATGAAATAGTCTTTTTCTGTTTCAACTACACTTGAAACTGTAAGATAATCAATTAATTGATTAATTGATTAACAAATACAAAAATGAATAAATTGAATATTTTGCCGTGGGCTATAAAAAAATGAGCATTTCTTGCTTTTTTCTCAAAAGAATTAGGACGAAGGATAGATTAATCAACAGTAAAAATATTTAGAAGCTGCTATGCTTCATTAATCAGTAGTCCACACAAACCTCTTCCAATTGTCTTACCAGTCATGCACAGATACTGTTAATTATATAGTGATAATTTTAGCTTGTTTGTCATGAGACAACAAAGATTCCCTTGTAGATTTTGAGGATCTGAGCAGGCGCTAACTTACAAGCTCTGTGCAGCAACTTAATAATATAAAAAGACAGCTGCCAATGATCTAAGCCCTAAAATCTACGGGTTACGCTGCACAAAGAGAAATGATAACGTTTCACAACGCTAACATTTAATAGCACCAGCATTTATCCCGGCTGACACTGGCGTCTGTTGGCGTTGCTCATGTGGCTCGTCAGACACAGCACATGCCCCCCTGATGCAACACTTCCTTGACCTCGGTTGCAGGTACTGTATATACGTAGACGCTTAGTTGGGACTGTGTCTATATATAGAAAAGACAATAGGATCATACAGTGTCTATTTACAGAAGATGCATCGGCATATGGATAATATTATTATCATGCTGTTTAAAGCACTCAGTGACCACTTGTGCTTATGGGGAGGAACATTGTCATGATGGAAGCTATTGCTCACAGGGGAGATGAAATTTATCATGAGATAATCTAAGTGACTACTCTTTCTCTTTTTTAATAGTAGGGGATGATACTCACTGAACCATGTGACTCTGTACAGGATAATGATCATGTCTCAGCGTGCTGTCTTTGTTTGTGACCTCTATATTTTACCCTCTAAATAGAGGGACTAAGTCCTTTCTTCCACAGAGGCAAACTTCTAGCAGCATTGTGTAAAAATGCATGTTCACGTGTTGAGTGAAGCCGAGCACAGCGAAGCAGAACCGCAAGCACTATCAGCCGATGTCTATGAGCGGCCATATGGTGGGTGTCCTTGCATGGTAGCTTAAGGGAGCCTTTCTCCCTGAGATGAGACAATTTTGTTCAGAAATGAACCTCTGCTCTCAGCTCTGTGTGTTCATCAGACCCTGCCCCATCACCCACCTCTCAGATCACAGTGTATCACACGTCCCAGAAGACTACACAGAGCAGGGATGGGAACCTGAACATCCCGGTTCAACCTAAACAATCCCAATCACATGGTCGCTGTGTCTTCTCCCCCCTGTCAAAATCCCTCCCTGACTTGTCGAGCCCTGCTTCGTGCCTCCAGATGTGGCTTAATTTACTGCGACTCTGCTAATTGCTGTAATTAAGGATTAATTACTGTTAATTACCTTCACATAAACTCATCACCAGTCAAAGAGCGGAGCCTTATGAAATGTGCCATGCACAGGAACACACGCGGCGGGAGACTTGGGGAGGATTGTGTTACCGGACCTCTTGTTTCATGTCATGTCCTCGTGCATGGGGAGGACTTGTAGGGCACCAGTCAGGGCAGGATGCTGAGCGCTGTGGACCGTCTTCTCCTGGCAGGATCACCTTGTCGCCAACTGTTGCCCAGGACAGCATCACTACACTGGCTGTCATTTGATTAGAGGCTGACATTTGTTTGTGGAAGTGGATGACAAATTTTAAACATTAAGGAAGTCTCTGCAACATTGTCTGCCATAATCTATGAGTTTCCAGCTAATGGACTGAGATCTGCAAAACTTGTTGAGTACCGATAGTTAGAGACCAATGTGCCCCCAGAATAAACAGCACAGAGTTAAATTTGAGTTTTACTTATTCTAAACCATAAACTCTGATATGGGCTCTTAATAAAAACCTGAGCTAGTATTGTCAAAAAAGCCTCAAGATCATACATAAACAAATCACAGCGTTGCCCAACTTTAATCCTAATGTTGGTGCGATCGGTGCTTTGTGTACGTTCTGTTTCGCTGTGGATGCTTCGCTCTCCACAGAGATGTCTTTGTCTCTCTGCTTGCAGGGTGACCGTGTATCTCCGCAAGCTCGTGACTTCTCCTCCGTTATTCAGCCACTGGTTTCCAGTCCAGCCTGGAGCTGTTGAGCATGAGTTTGATTCAATCAGGAAGATATATATTTTAGGACACCTTAAGAAAGACTGACAGCCAGGGGGCTAATATATTGCCTATTTTGAATAATGAATTATTTTAATGAAGGCTTTTAAATAGGGAGAGCTCTGCGTTGGTGGCAGGGCGGTGCTCTGAATGGTCTTCTCCTCTGGCGCTGGCTGCCTCATTATCAGGCCAGCCCCTCAGGCCTCAAACTGGCCTGCTTAAGCCTCAGATGATGACGATAATTACCGTTATTAGGAGTAGCTGCAGGGGGAACTTGTTCTGAAAAACACCAAGCTGAGTTCTTGCCTCGTTTGCCGCCGCCACTGCTGCCGCATGAGAAACTACCGATTGCCAGTGGAGAAAGCCAGAGAGGGAGAAAGACAGAGGGAGAGGAGGAAAAAAAAGGAGGGGATGAGGGGAGCGGCCACCAAATCCGCCTAATGTGACGCCTGTCAGCTCGTCTCCCACCAGCTGTCACCTCCCAAATGCACTGGGGTTCATTTTTTTAATTGACACCTCGCTTTCCTATTCCATTTCTATTTTTCGCCTTTCATTCTCCCTCCATCACTCTTCTCTCCTTGCGCCTGTGCCATCTCCTGGTGTCTGCCTGTCCCTCCAGTATTTCTTTGGTGTTTTTCCTTGTCCTTGGTCTCCCCCATCCCCCCGCCGCAGTGTCAGATACAAGACTCTAGCTCTGCCCCCGTTCTTCACATGATACTTGAGATGGCTGATAAAACATAAAGCTGTTTTAGAGGTACTTTATGACTATGCCCTTGTGTACTGAGGCTGTACAGCTTCCCATTATCTGGTGATGGAGAGAACATTTTGGGCCTGAGAAACTTTCCCATGAGTTCATGGTTAGACCACAAAGCCGGATCACTTCAGCTTATGGCAGGAAGCCTTCAAGACCGTTTAACAACACTTAATACAGTGGTATATAATACGATTAGGACTTTCATAACTATTGTTTCTGTCTTCCTTGGAGCTCACGCTGAATTGAACATACGCAGCAATCTGGACATAAGATAACACTGCTGAGGATAATAATGTTGCTTAGTACTGTAGTTGTCTCCACTGTAACCAACCAACCAACTCATCATGTGGCTATGATGTTAACAATGAAATCGTGTAGGCTAAATGCTACACGTTCAAATATATCCAGCGCAGTGGATTTAGACAGATGCCATCTAACCAGACCGCTCTCCTCCATTTCAGCTTGACTTTCCAACTGGAATATTGCGAGGGCTCTAGTGGCGATAGGCTGATATGTGGGGTGTGTCACATCCGTTGAGATCCTCATACATGAGGGACGTTGTGTCCGTTAGTGGTCGTCGAAATGCTAAAAACGACACTTGAATAATAACAAATAAAGTTTGTTGGGCGTAAGGAATGGTTATAAACACCCGATAGGGGAATTTGTTTTATTAAGGTTATTGTACGAACCATTGTAGTCAGTTAACCTCGTCCAGAGTAGTTTCTTCTTTTGGGGTTTGCCATCTCTCTCTCTCTCTCTCTCTCTCTTAACCTCAGATCCATTCAGTAAGGTCTGCACTTGGACTATGTTGGCATTACTGATGACCACATTGCATTGTGGGTAAAGCAGGTGTCACAGAATGTGGAGAATGAAATGGCAGTACACTTGGTTCTTTTCTGTTCTTAATTCTCCATCAGTGTGGTGATTAAACATTGTGTGACAGCTTATCTGGTATAAAGAGACATTTAGGAACTGAGAAGGTTCTACTTTTCTTTAGATACATCTCTGTAGATGCTCAGTGCAAATACTGTAAAATACATTTAGGTTACACAATATTTAATGCAGCAGTTGTTTTCATGTGCAGTGAGCTTGGATTAGTAATTTCATAAAGATTGTTCTTTGTTTAACGAAGGCCAGATTCAATTTAGTTGAAATGACCACATATGCAGTAAATTGGATATAATGCAACATATTGTTCATTTAGTGCACTTAGTAATGATCATAGCATTGCTTAGCACTGGAGTCTAGCGCTGCTGTGTAGGTCAGTGTGAAATATGGAACAGGGCTGCGTGTTATGAAGGCTGCTTTATTGGGTTTGCATCATATGCAGATGAGAGCAGGATGCTGAAGCACTCGAAGGAGCGAGGAGGGCAGAATTTGTATTAGTGATACTTGTCATGTCTGCTGTAAATCACGTTGCTTTTTTTCAGGTTCCTAGGTTGTTGTTGTTTTGTCTCAGAATGCTGCGTGGCAGGGATGAATGGTGGTGATGTTACATTATCATGTGGCTGTCGCTTTCACTCCTGCTGACTGCTTCGTGACAGGCCCACACATGCACACGCGCACACACGCTGTCGTGTCAGGAGCAGGCCTGATTTATTAACTGCTGAAACCCTAGATGACGTGTGCCCACACAATCAATAGCGAGTCCAGCCACTGCTTGACCCTCTCTGGGGTCATGTGATGCGGACACACGCATACACACACTCTTGTACACCCTACAGTGCAGGGGAGTGTATTGCATTACTGTATTGATGGGAAATGGATCCCGTCCAGTGTTGGCTGCTCGCTGCCAGTCACAGGCAGGAAGGGTAAACTTTCATCGTGGCTGTCAGGGACATCACTGCTGCCTTGTTTGACAGTAAATCTTCCTAATTGTGACAGAATACTTCAACATCATTAATTAAACATGCTTTCATTTAAAAGCACTCGCAGGGCGCCGGGCTGGGTGCACAGGGTGCCAACGTGCATAGCTGTGTGTTTTTCCTATATAAGGACTTGCGTTTGTGCACACAGGGTATGTTTGCGTCGTGCGTTTGAGTGTGTACACCTTGATTCCCTGTGTACGAGTGGGTGGCTTAATCGCCGTGTTTATTTACACTCCCGTTGTCTGCAAACAGCAGGCACCGTGGCAATGGGCAGAAGCCAGCTCTTAAGGAAGTCAAACAGCAGAAATTAATTTTGTCAATAACCAAAACAAAGGCTTATTCTTAGAAAACCATTTTTTCAGGGGAATTGTTTATGATACGGTATTCATTTTTTATGCCTTGCCTTTTGGGTTTAGTGCCCCACATCCCAGGGAAGGAATTACACAACAGCGTGCACAAAGGAGAGACGACGAGAGGGAGGAAGGAAGGAGGGTGCGAGAGAGGAAGCGACAGAGGGGGGAACTGTGTCCTCTCATTGTTCAATTAAGTCTGTCGGTAATGATCAAGATGAGATGATGGCCATCTTCCTTTAGAGATAATAATCTCTGACTATCTGTGGAATAAGAGAATCGCAGAGCAGTATGGACTCTGTGCCGCTGTCGCTTCAGACTAGAACATGTATATAAAAGGGTATTTATGTGATTATAGTGTAGTGCAGGTATTGGGAGCATGTGATGGATAGTAATAGAGGACACTTCTCTCTGTCAGGTGATTATGTTAATATATAGACCACGGCTGCACAGTTCACAACAAGCAGTCTGACTGGCATTGAGGTCTAATCGATTTCATTGCTATTACTGAACAGAAATAAATAAAGCTGATGGCTGTGGTTAGGGTAATTATGCTACAGTACAGTGAATTGTTTGATTTTTCTTATTAATTGTATTTATTTAATCCATTTCATGCTTTTAGTTGTGCACTCTGGGACTTGGAGAGAATGAATAAATCACTCTTAGGCTCATTAGATTCCCCCTCTGGTTGGGATGTGCCACTATTTTGTCAGAATCAAATTGGCGAGTGTTATAATTTCCCGCTGGCGTGATTCACATGAAAAATATCCACATATTCATCTGCCAGCACATGTGCACATGCACCCACACCCACCCACACACACACACACACAGATCTGCTCCCCATCTGAACTCCTGACCTTTTCCAGTCGTCTGATAGCCATTGACATTTGCCTCTTGAGCTGAGGTTGCTCACGTGTTGGAGCTGATGGGAATGGATGATGTTTTTGCTGGAGGAGAAAAAGAGATGGACGGAAAAAAAGGGGGGTGGGGGAGTATAAAGGAGGGAGGCCTAGGGAAGACAAGCTCTCCACGCGGCCCTGGGAATCCATCTGGACCCCCTGCTCACCAGAAAGGTCACAGGGCGACTCAACCCTACATCCTCATTACAAAAGAACCTTCGCTGTGACCGAAGTCTGTGAGCTACAGTATGGCTTCACTGCCCCGTCACACAACCTGTCATTTACTCTCACTGTCTGCAGTCATCATGGCAGAGACATACAGTATGTAGTATTAGATTGTCCCCCTGAAACATTTTGATAGATGTGTGGATTAAAGCGTGTATGAAAAATGTTGTGGCCGCCTTAGCTTTGTCTTTGTCCTTGAAGACAGTGGATGGAATGGAGGGCTGCACCTGGTCGGCTGTTCTCAGCACCTCTTGGAAAAGCAGGACGCTCTGCTGCTTTACCAAGAGAGCCTTCTGGTGGCAGAAAGAGGCAGGGCACTGCGAGCCATCATAACTGTGGAGAAAGAGCGATAAAAGCGCTCAGCAGCATGGTTTTTTTTGTGCCGAACCGGAGCCTGGTTCACATGGATTTCCGCCTGTGTGAACGTGTGCAGTCAGTCAACGCGCATATTAAGTTGTACGCGTTGTATTGTGTTCGTGCAGACCAGCCTTTGTTGTGTTTGCGCTTCCCTCTTCACACCCTAGGAGCTCAGTTCAAGTTGGGAGCAGATGGCCTGCAGGCGTGTGAAGATTTAAGCGCAGGACTTGAGTGGAAAAACATCTTAGTCCAGCTGAATGACCTCGAGTGAAGATGCGACTCTACAGGCGCCGTAGTGGAAGGACCTTACTATTTTTACTACATGTATTTTCACAGTTTTCACGTGTGTCTCCATCTAGGAAATATTCGCTTGGATATTTATACGAGCCATGTGTCTTTGCATTAAAACACTGTGCCATTAGTTTGTTTTCCTTTGTAGAAGGAGACATCTGACGAGTAATAAAGCCATCAGCCACAGACAAAGTCTGAGCATAAGGAGCGCAGTGATATATGAACTTTGGTGGAAGTCTGTGTTCATTTTTAACATGAAATGGTAGAATTATTGAAATGATAGTTTTTATGGTCTTGCCTTGCTGCCAACCTCCATGAGGCTGCAGGTTTTATGGCACAGATTTGAACTATTAAAATGAGGGCCATTATCAGGGAGTTCACTCAGGCTGGAGCGAGAGAGACACTTAAAGACTCCGTCAAGTCGCAGTGCTTACCTTAAAAGCAAGTCTTTAACAACACGCTCAACTGTTTGGTGTCAGTATATTATTCCATTATTAATAACGCGTTTTATGTTTTGTTTTTCTGTGCCCACAGTGCTCAGCATCCGCGGCGCCCAGGAGGAGGAGCCCCCCGACCCGCAGCTGATGCGACTGGACAACATGCTGCTGGCCGAGGGTGTGGCCGGCCCGGAGAAAGGCGGCGGCTCGGCAGCTGCGGCAGCTGCTGCGGCAGCTACTGGCGGCGTCGGTGCTGACAACTCAGCAGAGCACTCCGACTACCGGGCCAAGCTGTCTCAGATACGACAAATTTACCACACAGAGTTGGAGAAGTATGAACAGGTGGGCATGGAGAACCCTAGGAACCCTGGCTCTGATCTAGACAAAATGTTTCAGTGTTACAGTTCACACTCAAGAATAATATCTGAATTACTGTGTATTTTCCAATATCCTAAAAGAAACTGTGTCAACTTTTCATCTTTCTGTGCTGAGCTAAAATGCAGTTCATTGCAATTAAATACATAGTTTTTTAATTATTCTTATAGTGAATATTGTGTCATGTCCACAGCTTTTTTCTTGCCCCTGTGCTCGTAGTATTGCTAGGATGAGCTCTCTGGGAAAATAAGCACAAGGTATTTACACGGGATTTTAAGTATAATGCTGTTGAAATCAGCTCTCACAGACCAATTCATGTCAAGCCGAGCTTTCAGAGATGTTATCTTCAGCAGGCAAGCAGCTATTATATCAGTCACACACCAGCTCCTTTCCAAAGACTGTAACATCTTGTCATTCCCTTGAAAGTCAAAGCGTTCTGGGTTTATCATCTTCTCAGAGGAAGGCTAGTCATCGCTAACTGTCACAGTCAATATACACCTGAGCATTTTTATGTCACCACGCTACGTACACCTCGCGCGCGTATGAGTGAGTAGTGTCTGGCATGTGTGTGCAAGCAGAACGGCTGCTCCGTGCATCACTTTGACTGACGTAACCCTGGTGTTGACAAGCAACAGACACCTTGACTCTGCATGCAGTTATATCCAGTGACTGATTCAGACAGAGGGAGGACGAGGTAGACTGAAAGATGGAGTGAAAAGAAAGGGAGACGGTTTAAACCTCTTGAACGTGAACGGGTCTGAAAGCCTGCTGTCATTTTAGATTTCACTTCACTTGTCACGTTTTCTCTTCCATTGAAGAGAAGTCTTTTTAATATTCGGAGCACTGTGAATCTCGCTGCCTCCACTGTACGACTCCGCTGCCACATTTGTTTGGCGTGAACCGTCGCGCTGCGTCTGCTGCTTTCATCCACACTATTCTTATTACCTCTAGCGCTGCTGCCGTTATACTGTCAGCACAGCTCCTACAAGGCCAAGGCCTACGAGTGAAGGTGCAGCCTCCCCAGAATCCAATTTCATCCTTTTGTTCTGTCTGAAGCTGCCGAGACTCTGTGATAGTTATTCTTTTTATGAATCTTGTCTGTCTGTGCATCCAGGCGTGCAATGAGTTCACCACCCATGTGATGAACCTGCTGAGGGAGCAGTCTCGAACACGACCCATCTCGCCCAAAGAGATTGAGCGCATGGTCAGTATCATCCACCGCAAGTTCAGCTCCATCCAGATGCAGCTGAAACAGAGCACCTGCGAGGCCGTCATGATCCTGCGCTCACGCTTTCTGGACGCCAGGTGTGTGCGACTGAGTCTAAGCAACTCAGTTCAGGTGCTTTGTGTTTTAATAAAGGTTTTACTGTCAATTGGGTCGTGTTTTCACAACACCGATCAGTCAAACTAGGTAACTGTAGTTCAGTAAACGCAAAAATGACTTATTGCAGGCATCCGTCGTCGCTAATTTCATCTTGTATTTTTTGCTGTGTACAGACGAAAGAGGAGGAACTTCAACAAACAGGCGACAGAGATCCTAAACGAGTATTTTTACTCCCACCTCAGCAACCCGTATCCTAGCGAAGAGGCCAAAGAGGAACTGGCCAAGAAGTGTGGCATCACAGTTTCACAGGTAACCAGAACAAGTGAGCAGACAAGTACGTGTGTAGACGCACAAACGTGAAGCAGCCTCTGAAGCTGGTGGACGCATGATCCGGATGTTTTCTGACTTGTCCACGTCTGGTTGCTGATGATGACGATGTTGCTGTCTTGGCAGGTATCGAACTGGTTTGGGAACAAGCGAATTCGATACAAGAAAAACATAGGCAAGTTCCAAGAAGAGGCCAACATGTACGCAGCGAGGACCGCAGTCAATGCAACCAGTGTTTCGGCTCACGGAAGTCAGGCCAACTCCCCATCAACTCCCAATTCAGCCGGTGAGCTTCAGATATACGAGACAAACATGTGGTTTGATCGCCAGAATCTCAGTTTCACAGAGAAGCTGTTTTCATACCTGCAACCCAAGAATTCGGTCTCTGGGACTGTTTAGACTAACAGATGGCCCTTCTTCTCCTTAACTAACCCAGTAATGGTTTTCTTCCTCTTAATGGTTCATTCTTTTCTCCTTGTCCACTGCCTTTGCTTTCTGCCTCACTCATTTTCTTTCTCTCTCTGTCTGTTATTGACCTCTTGGTCTTGTGGACGTTAATTTGTCCTGCCTCTTGTCCGGTTGACCTCGTGCATGCCATTAAGCTGCTCAGAGGGCAAGCGGAGTCTTTTGTCATATAGAGACTATGCAACTGTATTGGATTAGAACCGGGTGTTGAAATCAAGTTACATGACGGCCTCTTTACATCTGGGGAACTGGGGTCCATTAAGACGATTCTTTGGGTCCTTCCTGCAGATCGGTTATTACTTCCTTAATGAAACACTGGCAGCATAGACACTTAACAACAGTCTAATCCATACAGCGTGTTTTAGCTGGACTTTAAACAGTTTTGCGATGATTTTCTGTCTCATTGTTTTTGTCTTGTAATTATTTGTCCAGTTATTCTTGCGGGTGCACCTTTTGGTATTTATAGTTTTACTTTTTCATAATGCTTGCCATCCTCCCAAACTAACCCACCTAATGCACTTTAGCTTGTGCATGATCATTTTAACTCCTTTTCTTTCTGTCTGTCTTCTTCCTTTTTTGTTCTCTCTCTTCTCTCGTCTCGTTCTCTTTCTCCTGCTCTGCCTCTGTGTTTTCTCAGGTTCTGCTGGCTCTTTTAACATGTCAAACTCCGGAGACTTGTTCATGAGTGTGCAGTCCCTCAATGGGGACTCGTACCAAGGGGGGCAGGTTGGGGCCAACATACAATCCCAGGTAGGCTCTTAAAGTTTAGTGTCTGATATAACTGAAAGCTCTACAGCTCTGACGTGACGTATGGTTTTGTCCAACCTCTGTCCAGTCTGCAAGCGCAGATGCACACAGGAACTTGACCTACACATTGGAGCAGAGGTTAAACTTAGCCTGAAGCTTACATTAATGTAGAAGCCATTGTCAACCCATAGTTGAGTAGACAACTGCGGACAGTTTTGGAAATGGTGCAACACTCATCAGCGCTTCTGACAAGACTTCACATAGCCACTGGTGAACTGTAGCCCTGACCTTGCCCCGGTGGACTAGTGATGACCAGCAGTGTTGTAGGTGTTACGTCTCTCACCACAGATTAATGAATCAGTATCCCGCGTGATGTTCCCACTTTGTTTCTGAGCTTTTTCTTATTGTTTCTTTTTTCATCCGCTGCACTTTTTCTATTCAGATGAGCTCTTCAAATGCTTCAGGTCAATATTCAATCATGAATATGCAAACGAAACAGCTCTAAAAGTCTTCAGGGTTGTCCTTTAATTACTGAAAGTCGTGGGGTTTTTTTTGTTTTGTTTCTTTTTTCTGCTCACGTTCTTCTCCTAAGGATGTACAATTTAAAAAAAGGAGGCGATAAGAAAATAGAAAGTACAACTTAGACTAAATTGGCCTCTTGAGTAGACTAGTCTGATTTATTGTGAACTCCATATGGCAGGTGTGTTTTCATGCATGCCTGGCATGAAGTTTCATACTGTAAACAGTATTTTTCAGTAGGATGCATTTAAAACATTGAACTTGTTTGATTTTTATAGAGTTTAATATATTATTTTGCTACATAAATATTCATAATTACTAACCTCATGCTGTTTCCTTGTACTTTTGTCCTTTTCCAACATCTGTTATCAACCTTGTAATAGCAGCCGCATCATTATGATTCACTGTTTGTAACCTTTTCCTGTTTACGGTACCCTTTTACTATCAGGCTGACCTTTCCTTGTGCATGGCTGTCTTTGTTATCCAGAGCTTTTGTCTGACCAGGCCTTTTGTCTGTGTGTCCCTGTGGTTCCAGGTGGATACCCTTCGCCATGTTATCAGCCAGACCGGAGGATACAGTGACAGCCTCGCAGCCAGCCAGATGTACAGTCCACAGGGCATCAACGTAAGACCTGTAAACAATCTCCTCCTGTGCTCCTCGGTGTTGTCTTCGCTGTCTCACTTTGCACAGATTTCCCGGTTGCAGGATGTGTGTGCTGTTGTTTAATTCCTTGTGCACACTGAGATGCCACTTAGCAGAGTTGGCCAAGGTTGGGCGGTTGTCCAGCCAGTTGTCCCGTCCCCCCCCCCCCCCCCCGCTCCACTCGTGCCCTACGTGGCAGGCAATGAGGCAGCTACCAGGCTGAGGATCTGGACACGCTCCTAGACTGTCGGAGGACATTAGTGTTAGCGAGACACCTGGAGTCGACAGGAACAAGGACACGGGTGTCATCCTGCCTCCCAGTGCTGCTCTCACCGTAGGACAATTCATACCTCCCATTCCCTCTGAGGCTGACTTCATAAAAAAAAAAAAGGAAAAACTTCCCAGTTGCTAATTCTTAAAATAACTCTTTAACTAGCTTGTCAAAAGCTGGACTCGTTTTCTGGGTCTCCTTGCTGGGCTGGACAGAGCCGAGCAGAGCCGGCAACACTGGAGGCAGCGTGTTAACATGTAGATCCATCGCGACAGGCTGCGTGGGGCTGAACAGAGTCAATACGACAGTCACAGGGACGGAAAGAGCGGGGCTTTGGGCTAGCAGTCCAAGCACATTGGTCAGATCATTCATCCACGGGAACAACAGCACTGACAGCCAAGCCTGTAACACCCCCCCGTGCTAAAATAAGAACACGGCGCATCAGGCCAGTTACGATATGCAACAGGCTGGACTGGAAATAGGTGTTCAATACAGAATATGAAAATGGCAATTTGTGCACTTTGCAAATAATACATTCAGTTTAAATGTCTGGATTTACATATAACTAAATATTTCTTGCTTTACTGTATAAATGAAATAATCGCTTAAAAAATAGAGCAGCTCTAATGGATATCGGTGGTGATGATATGAGGTTCTTATGGTGCTTTTAAAATAATTGCTCTTTCAATAGGATTTGTGAATGAAGTGCTTGTGTTTATTTAACCCAGATGATATATTTTTCTTTCTAAGAGCTACTGACTGGACTCTTATGGTTCGCTTCTCCTTCTTTATCCTTGAACAGCAATTACACCCCTCAAATTGCTTGTGGGTGTTGCCTCCCTCAGAGCCTGGAAATGTTTTTTTTAATCATTCTTTCCTTTTTCCCGTTTTGCTTGTGAATAAGATGACAGACAGTCTTTATGCAAAATAACAGGGTTTGGAAATAAGAGGCTGCCAAAGCACATTCCCAGCTCTCAGTAGCGTGGAGATTGCAATTAATGGTCTTTAGTCAACCTTTTATCATGATTTGAGAAGTCCTCCATTTTGACGAGCTTTTATTTATCGTGATAATGTATTCTTTTATCAACCATCTCAGGGGTAAACTGAGATATTCTGTGTGAGAGGTCTGCATATTCGCGTTTTATCTCTTCTGTTTATCTCACCTTGTGTCAGCTATTTGGAGGCAAAAATGAGGGAATATTTTTTAATGAACATCCCTTCGAAGACCGCTGCAGAAGGGGAAGCCTTCATGTTTGAATTCTAGATTAACGTGTCTTTTTTTATTGCGTCTTGAACGCGTGATTCTGGATTCGGAAGTTCTTTTCTGAATATTTTATAAAAGCACCACAACTTGCAGCAGTGTGTCTACTGTACTTGCGCTAGTTCATCTTTAGGTAGGTTGACATTTTGGGAAATGCGCTTATTCTCTTTCTTGAGAGTTAGATGACAAGATCAATACAGCTTGTGCCGCTGTCTTGTGGATGTGAGGCTGAAGCTTATCTCAAATGTTGCCTGGAACGTCTAAAAGCGTCAATTTATATCTACCAGACCTCTACAGATCACTAATGTCACGATTTATTTAAAACTAACACAGAATGTGTAAAAATGGAAAACTTGTGTTTTGATGTTTTTTATTTATTTTTTTTTGCTCAGATGTCGTTTGAACATCAGGCAGGATGCCGTTACTATTAAACTTCCTCTCTCATCTCCACAGACAAATGGTGGCTGGCAAGATGCTCCGACTCCTTCGTCAGTGACATCGCCCACAGAAGGACCCGGGAGCGTTCATTCAGATACTTCCAATTGAATACGTCCATCTCCACATCCTCATCTACAACAAAACATGGACTGACCTTGATATTCACAGTATTAAACAAAGGAATTCACCGTCCCACACTTTGGAGAGTTACTGTGAAGTCCCAAGCAAGAAAAAAATAAATAATAACATTTCCTCTGCTAATGCTATTGGACATTTGAGATACAAACAAAAGGTTTCGCAAAAAACAAATAATGATAGCAATCAATTAAGACGTTTGTACAGATTTCACATTATATTCGGAGGGCTGGGGTTACTTTCTGTTTTCACTCTGTAAGATGAGATAAAATATGATAAGGTAAATAAATCAAATCATTGCTTTTAACTGAAAATACTTCATTCTACCTCTCAGCCACTAAAAAATTAGAAAAATGTCAGTGACCATTACTTGTTTTGTAAAAATGAAACTTTTTGTCTTCGCAAGCAAGAGGCACATCTTCTTACATTTTGTTGTCTCACCCACTCTATGGTACTCCATTTAGACTTAAAGTTGTTTACAATGTGTGCTTGATTAAAAAAAAAAAAGTATGTTCGTCCTCCCCTCTGTCTCAAACGAGTCAGCACACGGTTCTGTCAGGTGATTGTACCTCCAAGGTAACCCTGTTAAGTGCGTTATCTGTAATACAATAAAATAAATACTTGTCATCAACTCAGACATGCTTGACATCATTCATCAAGGAGGATATACGTCTTAAAAGTAATTGTTTAACACTCTGTTGGTTTTGGTTCTGCAGCAAATTGCTAGAGTGACAATGACAGAATCACAGGAATCAATAAGAATCACAATTTGTCTTTTTTTCTGGAGAAAACTATTTAATGTATTTGAATCCATCATGATATTTTTAATAGTTTTTTCTTGTTAACACAGCAGCAGAAGGAACTTGTTTTTTGATGATGCCAAATTGCTGATGTAACCAAAACAAAACTGGCAAAAGTAAAGTCTTTTTTTTTTTCATTAAATATAAATGCACATGCTGTCCAAGCATCTTCTGTCATTTAGCTCTGGTGCTACAATCATGTGAGTCAAACTGTCCCTTTGAAGGAAATCCACGAAGAAAAATCACTTTCGACACGATACAAAGTTTGTCAAAGACATCTGTAACTGAGTTTGTTTTTCAATACATGAACCACAATCCACTTAAACAGGGAAGTCATTATGTTAATAGAGTTTTACTTGCTTACACAGTGAATCCTTGTTGCTGAATATATAGCACAGGTCCAGAGATGCTTGTGGAATGGAGCCACTTTATCTTCACCATGACAGAAGCATCTGGATGCACCTGAAGCGCTGCTCAGCTGAGGACACGTTGATGTAAAGACGATGTTCGGTTTCCCGTTTTGTTGACTCGTGTCCTCTTCTGGGCGCTTCCTTACATATACAACATATTATTCTGCTGGTACTGCTTGAGTAACCCTATTGACACCAAATCAAATGTAGACATTTGAAGTCATGCTTGTCTCACTACTATCAGACTGATTTCTTTCAGTAGCAGACATTTATGAAGATTGTAAATGTTAAACATTAAGCACTAAAGAAGGGACATGTCATTATGTCAAATAATGTGTATTCTGAGCAGTCTAACCTTGTTTATAGACACTTTATGTTGTGTGGCCTATTTGGTTTTTGTATTTTGTTGTTTTTTTTTATTGTTATGCCTAATGTAGCTTATTACTTTTTGCTTTACTACTCTCGTGAATTAGCTCATGAACTTTCAACATGTGTTTATGTGCACCATTGTGCTTGACTTGCTTTGTTGGAAAGAGTTTTCAACACATTAAAAATGATATGTAATACAGCAAGACTGTACATCAGCATTTTTTTTATTGTGGACTTAATGAGAGAGCAAAGACCCGCCATTCTGCATCACATGAAGGCATCACTGGCCCGATGCTAATCACACACACTGTTGTGATAACGGAAAGTCAACCAAGGTTAGTGACTGCCAGTAGACATCCCCCTGTTATGAGTGTAAGAGTGCCTGCATTCTGTAATGGCTCCTGTCCAACATATTAGTGCTCATGCCTTCAGACAAACACACACACTGCACAATACGTTTAACTCAGAGAAAAGATAAACTGCATTCTAACATGTATTTATGACGACCACATACACTTACGCACAAATCTTTGAGATCACAACCATATATCTATTCTCAAACAACAAGTCACATGAAAACACCAAGATCAAAATTAAGAAGTGTAAGACTCAGCCTCAAAGAGAGAACGAAAGAACGAACAAAAGGGATCATCCTGTGTGTTGTCACAACAAAAATCTAAATCTGATAAAGAGAAAAATGGTCGTGTCCTTGTGAAAACCTCTCCAGCGCTACAAACAACACCCCTGACATTATCTGGCTGGACAGTTGCATGTCTGACAGAATTACTTTCATACCAACTGAATATTCATAATTGGCCAAACAACAGGGGCGAGGGGATAAGGCAGCAGTTGGCGGTAAAGTCTGCAGACGGTCACAGGCCTTGACTGCTGAGTGTGAAATGCCAAAGCCAGGCTGCTCCCCTGCACCCTGAGGGCAGCGAAGGAGCTCGCCTGCTCTCACCAACACAGGCATCAAAGACAATCTGACACGTCCTCGTCCAGGAACATCTCCTGGCTTGTGCGCCATTGCTCACCCTCCCCTCTCATTCGCAACAAAGACATAAGTTGTGGAGGGAATGATAAGTGTTTTCAGTCATTTTTGAGGGATTTTGTCATGCGGCGTAGTTTTAACACCTCCTCGTTCCTCTGAGGTGCTGGCGCTGTGCAGGCTGATTGAAATCTAATGTTGCTGTTGACATCTGCCTCCCCAGCTGTCATTGTACCACTGTTTATAATTACAGCGGCTGTGGAAAAGCATGGGTGGGTGGCCCAGACACCTTGTCTTCCCCTCTCAACAGATCCCAGCAGACTGCTCTAATGTGCAGTGACACAGCAGACCAGAGCTTCCTCCTGCTGCTGCTGGACGGGCTGACCACGCAGGTTCCTGGGTGGTGCATCCAACCCCCCCCCCCCACACACACGCTGCGCATTATAATGTGAATAAGTCACTGGGCGTGGGTGTCGGGATGTCTTAAATTACATCCCTGCATATCTTTCTCATCTCTCATTGTGGAGGAAAAAATGCGGCCTTCTGACAAGAGGGAGAGTAACTTAAAATATGGCACCGCTGAGTTAGATCGTACATTTTTTGATCATGAGAAAAGCCATGAAGTGTCTGTTCCTCCCCACAAGATGGCAACGTGAGCCCATCTCGTAAAACCTTTCATAACATCCACATGTTGAGAGTGTTACATTGAATTATGCCATGCAAAGCGGCATCGTTCTAATGAGCAGTCATTGCAATGAGTTATGTGGTACAACAGCAGCCATTCTGCTCGGATCCTGCGTTTCACATATTTCGGCTTGTGTAAAAACGTTTGTCATGTCCCTGAGGTGATGACAGAGAGAGTTTCCAGTGTCCTCCCACACTGAGCGGTGTTGTTAACTAATCAGCCGTATTTAAGTTAAATTAGCTCTTGTCCTTATCCTGCTATGTTGCCATATTACTAGTTTTCGCTGGATTAATAATAATGCTACCATCATCACCACCTACCGTGTGATCGTGTAGCTTTGTTTTCATTATTCTAAGGTTCTGCATGTGGCCTCCACCACAACCTGTTGAACAGCCCTGAGACAGAACACAGCGTGGTGCTATAGCGCCCCTGGTGGCGGTGCCGCGCAGCACACGTCCGAGCGGCGTCGGGGAAGTTGCTTCAGCCCTTGCGCTCCTCCTCGCGGTGCCACATCCTTCAAAGAGCCTGGATCCTGTTTAGTGTTGGCGGCAAACAACATGGCAGACATTTCCGTCCAGCGTCGAAGAAGCGCTGGGATTGTGGTAATGATAAAAAAAAAGGAGGGAACGCGGGCAGTGGACGAACAAGTGCTGCGTTGTTTTCACGGGCGCAGGAAAAACACGTTTACGCGTTGACGGGTGTAGAGGCGCAAACTGGCAACTTGGCGCAACTTGTAGTTGGCTTTTGTTTTCGAGCTGCGTGTGTCTCAGCCGACAGGACAGGAGCTTTGAACTCGGCAGCACAGGCCCGACTCATGCTTTCTACGTTTATGTGTCTCCTGCAGATTAACGACGACTGGCCAGGCTATAGTTTAGAGCTGTTCAACTATCCAGCTCACTACTCCGGAGACTTAGCGTGTGTCATCATCCCACATGGCGTCATTATGGACAGGTACTACACAAATCCTCGACACACAAGGGTCTGCGTTTGTAGCGGGGACGAGTCGTTTGGCAACATACAGTAGAATTGATGTCAAAACACCCACAATACAATAAAACACTGTTTTCATTTTAGAAGCCTCCTCAAGTGACGGATGTTGTGTTTAACAGAATCCAGATGTGTTGATTTAGTGTCCTGTGCAACCCCAATAAAACCAAAATAAAACAATGCGGTAATGTGGCAACTTCCTAAACCCATATCTCATTCACAGTAGAACACAGTTATCTGTTACAGACAGTATACCATCAGGAAAAGTTGTTTTAAATGGCGTTTTAACATTTTCATCAACGTATTTGAGATGAGTTGACATCTAGACAAGCAACCGGAAAACAAACCAGTCAAAACATGGTTGACGTAAACATCAGTTATGATCTTGATCTGCCTGTCCCGGCAGGTACGTTGACCTAGAAGCTGAACCGTTAACACCTGGTCTGAAGACAACACGTGGAACTGACTTGTCAAGTTGTTTACAGGACAGAACGCCTGGCACGAAACATCATGGACGACCTGGGCGACCATGACATTGTGGTGCTGTGTGTGCTGAAGGGAGGCTACCAGTTCTGTGCCGACCTGGTGGATAAGATCAAGGCGCTCAGCCGCAACTCCAACCGCTCGCTGCCCATGAGGGTCCACTTCATCCGTCTCAAGAGCTACCTGGTGAGCCCACACACAGATTCCTTGGCTTAGTTGGCATGTGAGGAAACCGGGAGATTGTCAGTCACCACGACTCTCTCTAAGTTACAACGTTGTAAAGATGTATAATTTAAACTTATACACGTTTCGTGTGGCCATCAAAACAACAAACCAAAACAAGCATACATGAAATTATTTAATTGTTTGTCTTGAGCTTTGTGATCCACTTTTCATCAAGCTATAAGTTATGTTAAGTTTAGAGACTATCTCCACTGACACACCATATCTAAGTAACAGTGTCCTTACTTTGTATACGTTCGTATTATTGCACGTCTAATAATTCACAGAACGACCAGTCAACAGAGGATCTTCACATACACGGAGCTGAAGATTTATCTTTTTTGGCTGATAAGGTAATATTTATTCTTTTAATTTAATACAAAACAACGTTCCGTACACCAGCCAGTGGCCTGAAGACAGTAATCAGTGATCGATGTCCGCCTCTAGAGGGCGTCCTTGCCTGTGATTCAGCTTTCTTTCTCGCCAAGTCCAGAAATGGTTCTGCACTTCCGTAAAGGAGCTCAAACATGGAGTGTAAGGCACAGCTTCCATCTGATAACAACTGGTGCAACTTTTTAAAAGCTTTATCTCAATGGAGGCAAAATGGGAAATCGGTTTAAATGGGATAATGTACAGCGTGGACGTCACAGGAGATCAGGTGATGGTGGTGTAGTTGTTAGAAACCGATGCTCCTCCGCACCATCAGAGGTGGCTGATGGTGTTTTGGTGTCCAAAACAAACTACTGTGACACTGGGAAGAACTTTGCGTCAGTCCAGTTTAAATGATAAAGAATAATCCTTCACAGCCAATGACACCAACGAGAGAATGTTTAGCATTTTAACGATTCAGAATCTTTTTTTATTCCTGCGTAAGCTAAGCGACCATTTACTGGGCTTGAATCAGAACTGTCTCATTAGGTTGAGCTGTTCCTAAAATGGAAACAACAACAGTGAGAGTGAGCATTTGCATGTTTGCAGACTGCATCTATTTCTCTCCAAACACATTTGCATATCTTGATGTGTGTGTGGGTGTGAGTTTGTGCGTCCAGGGATGAATCACTCGGGCTCTACTACAAGAGTCGTAAGTCAGCAGGAGAATTTCTTCATAATATAAATCATCTGACCTGAACACACAGTAATACGCCCTGTGGCCAGGCGTGGCACGGATGAACGCGGAGCACATACAAGCTAGTAGCTGAATCACTGACCGACGACTTGCTCTCAGCATTTTAAGCTTGCTTGTGAAATCCCTGAGCTCCTTGTGATGTACTAGACTAAATTTAGTCGACCTGTTTGAAGAAGTGAAATCATGTTGTCCAACATATGACACAGTCCATGTTACGCCTACACCTCCCAACAGTGTGGTCAACAGACAGTAGCAGCTTTGATATAGAACTTATTCTTGTCTATTCTTCTGTGGTTTACTCAACTCTTAATAACCGTGTCTGGATGTCGAGGCCAAACAAAAGCAAAACAACATGCTTCAATGGATGCTTTCTTTAAAAAGTTAAGTGAAGTGCATCCGATTACACGGCCGTTACAGTTTTCTTTTCTTTTTTTTTTTATCTTGCCCCGGCCACGCTGTAGTGAAACAGAAGATTGTGTCTCTTAATATAAACAGGGCCCAGTTGTCTCCATGCGATTAGACAAACATTTCCAGAATTTCAGCTATTTCAGTGTGACTTTCAAAGAGAGACTGTAGGGACACAGATTTCCAGGGCGACATTTCCTTGCATAATCAATCAATATCATCAAATCTAATCACGTCTTACTGATACAGAGCGTGCTTTAATTAATAAATAAAAGATAATTGTGTATTATAATCTTTTATTTATTTATTTTCATGTAGTTATTTAACAATAATTTTTCATCCAATAACGTAAAAAGTATTTTTTTTTTTTTTTTGTCAGAATATCTCACAGCTTTATTTTGTTCCTAACCAAGGATAATTCTTTCTTTCCTTCCCCACATGCTGCCATAAGAACGTTCTGATTGTGGAGGTGAGTCAGCCATGTTTTTGCTTCTCTGTTTTTCCACTTCAGTAAATGGGCCTATTGTATTTCTTGCTGTGGTTGGCTTTCCAGGTCAGGAGGAGCCATGTAAAGTATTTTAATTCCTTCTACTGGACCTGAGTTCAAGTTGAGGAAACTTTTTAATTGGCTGACCTATATTTGTGTTTTTTTGCCAAGATGATCATAAATTTCCTTGAGGGCACAATTCTAATCCGAACTCTGAAAGCTGAATACACCCAACGAGGAAAGAGGATTCACACGAGAGGAACAGGCTCACTGAGGAGCAATTCTTTTCTTTATGTCATTTGTCAGATTGGGCCATGTCACTTTAAGCAGTGAACCTGAAGTAATGAACATTTGATTGGGGAGATGCATTTCACTTTTACATTAACAATAATAACATACTTTTATAAACTTTTATACAGTGTGAAAGGAACCCACAGAAATGATTCCCTGACTGGTCTTTTATTTAGCATCTTTCTGTCTTTATTTTGAGTTGACGTTTCTGCAGCTTCACTGTTTTGGTTCCTTCTCATAGCGCTGTCTTTGGCAGTTTGTTTTCGCTGAAGATCTCTGGGAAACCTACTGCACACATCCTTTCAGCAGGCAGGCAAGATAGCAATTAGCTGGTTGTGGCGTTCTGTAGAAGAGCCAGATGTTGCTCAAGTGGAAATGACAAATGACAAAAGGCAAATAAAATCTGTTTATGTACTTGAGAACTTATTGAGTATTTTTCAAACATTTAAAAAATTATTTCCACAAGGGATAAAAGCCACCATATATAAATATTAATTACTCGTTGTCATATGAGTTTCATATATACTGTGAACAAATCTACCATTTTATCTTCACTTTTTGTTCCATGCTTGCACTCAATTTAATCCTTAAATAAGGAAGCTGTGGTTTTACATCACTGACGGGACGCTACATTGTTATTTCCTTTTCTCATGGCTCTTCTCAGCTGAAAACAGATTAAGGCAAACCCTTCATATAGGCCATGTTGACCAACTCCACATTTACATGATAAAGCACACAGTGCACTACCACCACTTTCCCTCCTCCTACTCCAGGAGTTGAGGGCACATGTTGGTTTTAAATTCCCCTTTTCAGTGAAGTGATTTATAGAAAATGCAAATTATGTAATACAAGTACAGTGTGACCAACTTTTTCATTTTTGCTTAAATGTGAGACGTCACCTCCTGGTCTTGTCCATTACAGGCCATTGTGGGCACCGGGAAGACCATGAAAACACTCCTAAAGCATGTGGAAGCTTTCAAGCCCAAAATGATCAAAGTTGCTGGGTAAGTTATGGCTACGAAGGCCCCAGAAGGAAAACCAGACCAGTTGTCTGTGTGTCTAGACAAACAGAGAAGAGACAGGCAGTTTTCAGATGAATACTACCCTTTGGCATCCTACTCAACTAGTAGGAATGGATAATTACTGCTTTTTATTTTCCCAGACTATTGGTGAAGAGAGTGGCACAGAACTCAGCTTGTCTCCCTGACTGTATGTACTTGACCAATCCTTTTATGTGTTCATGAGTCAGTGCTTCTATTCACATTTGTTTCATTTAAAACAATTGATGCAGCCAGTTTGCCAATGAGTCAGTGGCCTGTGGAAAATACAGTTAATGTTCCAGCTTGTCTTTTATTTCAGATGTGGGCTTTGAGATACCCAATCATTTTGTGGTTGGATATGCCTTAGACTACAACGAGTATTTCAGAGATCTCAACGTAAGTCAGCGCCGTCTAATTTCAGAAACGGTTGACCGACTCAGACATCAGATACTGCGCTGTACTGTTGAAGTTGCTCATATTCGCCAGTTTGACTGTTGTCTCTCTTTTGTTAGCATATCTGTGTGATCAGCGAAAGTGGGAAGATGAAATACAAGGTCTAAAAAAATCAAGGAGCTATCACACAGATGTCCACCCCTTGTCCTGGAGATGGCATTCGAATGCAGCTGCTATTGTGATAAGCATCTCTGTTTTGTCCTAACATTCCTTCTATGGAATGTTTCTATAGTTGTTTTTTTTTTACAATTGAACCTGACGTTGAACTGTTAACATGTTGTAAAGTGGGAACTTGCTGTTTACAAACCTGATTTCCAGGGAAACTCTTTATTGCTGGAGAACTGCTACATCTCGGTTTTAGGTCTCCCTGTGCGCAGTGGGAGCAGCTTGATAGTTATGGTGCTTCTGAAAATAATGTTTTGTTGATTTCAAAGGATTGTATTTGTTTAAAAGGGAGTTACATTGTTTATTTTTGAAATTAATGCCACTCACACACATTTTTCATCTGTGCATTGCCTTTTTTAACATTTTCACTTCAAAAGTTGTTTTGTGAAGAACTGTAGCTTTTATTTAACACACAATAAAGTATTTTAACATTTCTTTATTCCATAAGACTTATCTGTCTCTGCAATATGCTGCTAAAAATTTTTGTAACTAGTTTGCATCTGTTTGAGGGGGCAAAGCCACATCCTAAACCGCCCTGTTACCATTGTTTGGTTATAAAATAGGTTAACTATAAATGAATTAGAGAAGGGAACAAAACAGAGCCTGTTGTGTTGGGCTTTTATGTCCTTATACACATGACATACGACTCCCGGTCTTCAAGCAGGGAACATGAAGTGCTGTGAAAACAACCCTGTTCTCTTGACTCATAGGTCTGCTGGGGATTACAGTGATGCGACTGACCTTTTGCTAGGATGTAGGTAGATGAAGGGCTTTATTTAAGTTAACATGTTTTGCGCCATAGGTCTGAGTTAAGACTGTCTTCACTAGTGAAAGTATTCAACTGCTTTACTGCAGTAAAAGTAGTAGTTCTTTCATAAACTCCACAGAGTAAAGAACAAAACAGTATTACAATAAAATGCATTTGAAGGATCTAAAATAACTTGCACAGGAAATAATTGCTATTGTTGCATTACTATTACTGATTCCCTAAATGTGTAAGAAGCCTTATGAATGTGGATGCTTAGACTTTGGTTCACTCTTTAGTTTTTTAAAATAGACACAATTTGAAAATTGGTGAAAAATTGTAGCAAAGAAACCAGGTTCACCTGCAGTGGTTAAATTCAATTTATTTCTGACATTTTCCAGGAAAATTTCATTCGTATACCCGTTTAAAATACCAGGACTGGGCGGACAGGACAGCTTTGTGAACGTCTCCTCCCCACACTGACCTCTGCAACAAAAGCCACCCAGGCCAACAACAGGTGGCCCCTTATGTTGGAGGGGAATAAAGGGGACGTTTGTCAGGGGCGTGAGGATCTGAGCGCTGGTTTCACGTCTGCAGCAGTAAAGCGTCGTAGACTTCCAGTAGTTCCCCATCGTTGCCGTTTAATGCGACCTGTTTGCTTTGGGGATGTGCGGGCAGCAAACACCCCGTGTGGTGCGTGTGAACTCACATTCCACACGCCAGCCCTGCTCGGCCTCATTGTGAACCAGGCCATGTGACTCCCAGCTCAGCCTCCTTGTGTGCAACGCGAAAGCGAGTGTGGAAAACCACAAGCGATCAGAGGACTTAACGCGCTCTGTCTGAGCAGCTCCGCTCGGTCCTCATGACAAAGTTCATGCCGTCGACTCAGTAAAGTCTGCTGGAGAGAAAAAAAAACTTCCCAACCAGCGCAGCAGAGTTTTTGCAAACGCGCTCTTGATTGGTCGGCTCAAACCCAACGTCGCCTGTGATTGGCTGAGAGTGTCCTGTTGACCGAAGGTGGACTCCCAGAGAGTCGCGAACGCTGGAAGCAAAAGAAATTCCAGCTACAAAACTGCACCATGCGCCTCCCGTGAGTGGGATCAGAAAAATCCCCGAGACTCCAAAACATATCACGTTACAACGCCGGACTATTTTACACTTCCCACGCGATGTTTCTCCCCCGTCTGCTCGGCTTTGTGGACATCTGCCGCCGCAGCTGGCCGCGCGCGACGACGCCTCTGAACTACACAGGTAACTTTGTTGAAACTCCAGCCGTTAGCACGGAAGCTAACCGCAGCGCTAGCCGTTCGTTGTCGCACTCGCGCTTACCTGTTCCACGCGTAATGTTTACAAAATATATACGCGTATGTCGTGAACGTGGCGATCAGAGTTTGACGTGAAGTCTCCCACTTGTTTTGTCACTAAAACGCTGCTTTTGCTGCTCGGTGGAGAACAACGGCTCCACACGCCGCGTTCGTGCCTCAGTGTGTCCGTGGATCTCAACCGAGAGAGACTCAAACTCAGTCTCTAAGTCACACAGCTTGTTTTTTTTATCACTAAAACCGACCGAACCACCCGAAGCGTCTGATCTGGTCGTTTTTTTCATTCTCCTCTCATTCATTCGTGGCGTGTTTCTCCGTGGTCACTTGTTGCTGGCCGTCCATTCTGCAGTGGACCGTCCACGTTGTTGAGTTGGAGCCGATGACAACAAGCCGACATTGTTGTCGCACGAACAACGCGGTGATGGTGTGGTTTGTCATATCACCTCTCCAGCAGTGATTCTCGCCTCCGTGGACGTTTGGACTGAATCGTGTGTTTTGAAATATTTTCAGCGACGTCAGCTAATTTGTCAGCTTATTTCCGCAGTCACCAAGTAAAGCACAGTAAAGACAAGACCCAGAAACGTTTGGTGGGGAATGGTTTTAAACCAGGAACTACAGCATAATGTTGTAACTATGATCTATTATTATGTGAGTTGCATCTAATGGGTGTTGTTGCCCGTTGAACAGTGTGAGATGCCTGCGAATGTGCTCAATGCAACAATAAGCTTTATTTCTCCTCTTTCTCAAAGGGACGAACTAAGAAGTCACACAGCTATGGAGGCGTAAAGGGGAAAGACTGGAGCATCATTTCCCTTCGTCCAGCTGGAGCTGTGTTTTCAATGTGGGCGTTTGCGTGTCACAGGATTTTATTATTTTTAAGTTGAATGATGGCGTCACGTTGGGGTAATTCTTGTGAAGATGATGAGAGACATCAAGCAAGATCTTCTTTCTGTGAGGTAAGCATAGCCGAGTCGACTGGTGGTAATGATGTTGTTTTTTGTGGGAAACTGACTTTCTGTAAATGTTTGACACTTTGGCTCAGCTCTTGGTGCCTGTAACAGTTTTTGCAGTTATGTTTTGTAGCCTACTAGGGCTTCATTGTTTTTAAATTGGTTAGATTTGAGCTTCACTGCTTCTTATTGACTTGAATGACTAGAGTGTATCAATGTAGATGAAGAGACATTAAAACAGATATTACTGTAGTTGCAGAAAGGCATTGGATGAGATTTGACATATTACTCTGAAATGGGAGGATACAACAGGATCAAAGGAGTTTATGTAGGTCCTGTCTTTAAGATTTTTAAAGCTGTGATGCCTGTTATACCAGACAAGACACCATCTGCTACTCACAAAGCTTGTTGCTGAATCAAGAATTTTGTGTCAAACTATAGTACTAGTCCTGCCTTGAAATGGACGAGGCCTATTTATAGAGCCTTGAATGTTTTTTTTCCTCCATAGCCTTTAATCTAATAATCATTGTTCACTTGAGCCTCCTTGTTCATGAATAGTTTGTAAATAAGCAATACCCTGCATGTATTGAATTAGATTTTAAGTGATTTGAGCACAGGGTGGCTCTTCACCTAATGTATAAAAGATAAATGTTAGGTAAGAGCAGGCACATGTTAAAAGATTTAATTTAACCTTATTTTCTGTCATTAGTTTTGTCCTATTCTTCGAAAATATCTCTTGAGAAAGACCGTAAAGCACATGTTATTTAAACATGTGTGCAAACAACACACGGAAACACACACTCGGCTTATTCTCAAGTCATACCGGAGAGACAGCTTTTGCTGCGTCCCTGTCTTCTTCATTGTGGCAGTTTAAGCAAACAAACATACGTTTTCACTTATATCTGGAAACACTGTCTTTACTAAGTTACTTTTAAAAAAAATATGATTCACACGGTGGTAAATTTGTCAGTTTGCTTGTTTTGTAATTCTTTTTCCTAAACACTATGGTGTGACGAAAAGCCTGTGTACAGTGCAGTCAGTGGAAATCCTATTTAGTCGTCCTTCCAATAAGGCTGACACAGACCAATTCATGTGCTAATTTGGTGCCGGAAACCCCCCTGGAGTCTCTGGTGCTGGGATTTTCTGGAAATGAAGACGCTGTGAATTTAATGACATGCAAATTTTCCCAAGTGGTTCTTTTTTAATAGCACTTTACATGTATCTTTTCCTTACATGTAACATTCTGAGTTCACAGCAATCAGTCTAAAATGTAGCAGTGGGTGAAGTGGGTGTGCCTTTTTTTTAAAAAAATAGAAAAGTTGGTTTTGTTGATGCTGTAAACAAACAGCTTATCAGAAAGGGATAGGTCCCTGTGTCGTTTAGAGTTTCTTAGCAATTAATATTCAGATGTTCAAATGATCACAGTGCCACCATGTTGCATAGATAGAAAATGGCCTCTTACTTTGCTCTGTTTCAGTATTGTGCAGTAATTTCGTATCTTTTCGTTTCTTATGTATCAGGACATTTGCTGATGTGTTTTTGTCCATCTACACTGGCCTGTTTTGTCCATTTTATCAGCTGAACAGTGAATGGTATTCTGACATGGTAGCTGAACCCATATAGCACAAAGACCTTGCTTAATGTCTCTTTTCATTACTTGGATTCCTCTAGTCAAAGACTGAGTTGGCAGGGCAAAGATTTTAGATGGTCTGCTGACCAGTCTGCTGTTGTATGATATATCTGAGTGTGGGTTTTTTATATTGGTCTTTATTGTATTGTACAATGAGTATGTGAATGAGAATCTCCACAGACACTGTACAATGAGTGGACATTTTTTAATAAACCTTAAGATCTGCATTGAAATAACTGTGGACTGGAATGGATTACTTGCCTGGATGCTGAAGCTTGATCTATGTTTAGCACCGTAGGGGGTATTGACAAACAGACCCCCTGTCCTCACAGTCTTAGACTCATTAAAGCTCAGTGTTTATCTCATTTAAGATGGCTGTCTTTTACAGAACCCTCTGTGCAGGCATCATATGGCTAACTAATGACTTCAATTGAATAGAAGAAGTCTGTTATTTCCTGTTGGCTTATGGTCATGTCTGTAATGTATCAGGGGAAAACATAAGAGATGGGTGACATGATTTATTTTTCCTCATTTCTTTCTGTATGTTGCCTTAGATGTTTTCCATGCAGACAATCTAGCTGGATTATTTAGTTCCCCCTATCTTTATACATGATGGGGAAAGCAGATGCAAGTTTAATACCTATCCACTGTGGCACCAACATGTTTTTTGCTTTGACTTTGTTTTAAGTCTGTGCTTTCACAATAATTTAATATTAGCGTACGTGCACAGCTTTTTCCATTGTGACTGATGACTGTTCACTTACATCAGATAACTACCCATGTTGCATAAACCACTTCTCAGAACCCTGAGGAGAGGGTACCATAAAAGTCTGAATGTGTGATACGTTTCCTGGTTTAACGCATTTATTCTCCTTGACTAATGCAAACAACAACTAGGGAGGAAAACGATCTATGGATTTGGTTTCATGTGCAAAACAATTATGCCAGGTCAGCGGGTTGGTTTTATTGGTGACCCTCTTGACTTAAGTGAAATATCACTGTCTGGTAGCAGTACAGAGTGGGTAGAAACTATTTTGTTTGAGATATGCTTAAGTGATGTAGACATGCTGTCCGCCTTTAAAGTAATCCAAAGTTTTTCAAGGCACAATGAGAAAGAACCAGAAAAGATAAACCTGGTTGATTAGTTAACCTATTGTAACGTTTTAGAATTTCGAGTTATATAGTCCACAAAACTGTTCTGTGTCACACCTTTGTCTGCGTTGTCTGAGTAACGATATTCCAGACCTTGTCCTGCGCTAAAGCCTGCGACGCCCAGACTTCACCAGAGGCCCTCTGTATCATTATGTCAGGCTTTTCACAGTTAAGTGCTTGGTTTGGATGAGATGTGGTGTAGAATTTAGCATCCCACATAGAACATGGTCTCTTCACAAGGCAATGTGCACATCTGACGTCTTTAACGATGATGTCATGTTGCGCTTGTTTTGTCTTTTGGTGATGTCATTGGTTTTTATTCCAATAGTTTGCTTTTATTTCTGTTTCTTAAAAAATGAACAAAGTCTACATTTGTCACTTGCCTACAGATATCAGCATTTGTGTGTAAACAGCTGTGTGTATTTGGTTTTTTCTGTCCTCCCATCTGTGTGGTATGGGTACCACTCAGGCTACAATCTCTGTGAAAAGGACCACATGTACCCTGGATTTAACATGTGACATTCCATGCACATTTACTTTCCAATATTTACTTCAATAGCTACAGGACAACTATAGAGTTTTGGCATAGTGCTGTAAGCCACAGTATGTCATGTTTGTCCTAAACGGGCAACAATTGATTTGAGTATACTAACTGCACAAAAAACTATAAAATGTAGAATCACCAGACCGTCTAGTGCTCTGGTGGTTAAAATTGAAGACAAAGGCCTGGTCACTGCAAAACTAACCAGCAGAGGAACAGATGCCTACTAAGAACTCTCTCCCAGCTGCCTCACCCACTGTAAATATCAGTCTGGCAATCGGGTGATTCATAAATAGGGGGGGAAAGTATTCATTTGTGGGCAGGAGTGGATAGGTGTGTATTTTGATGTGGACATTTTTAGTTGCTTCTTTTGTAGCCGCTTTTGACAAGTAATCTTATAATGTGCTCCTTTATGTTGATCCCTTTTGACCTCTTTTTACTGCTATTTTAGTAACATTATTTTCTGGTCTGTCAGGTTTGTGCCATAGGTTTGTTTTGTTTTCTGTTGTTAATAGTACTTTTGTTTCATTAATTAAAGAGAAAGGGAAACCATAACTGACTCTGGAATGTCACGAGTAAAAACTATGCAAGGGGCAATGGTTACACTGCTTGGCATGTGTGTCAGGGGGCCCACACCCCCTTCTGCCGTGCATATGTGAAGATCAGAAGGTTGGCCGCCGAATCACTTGAGACTGGGATTGATTTGCTCAAGGGAAATAAGGGGAGCAGTGCACAGGCATTTCAAATATCCAGTTGATCTGTTGTGATATTACTACAAACGCATCTATAGGTATGGCTTCGCCTCTTACTAGTTGTGTGAAGAAACCCAAATGTCACACTGACACAGGCTTCAACATGGAAGTGCTGATATCAAGTAACAGCCAAGTTAGGTTATACAATGTAAACCTGTTTTGCTGGATTCATCAAAATACATGGGTGTCAGCTGCACCTGCAGGTCTGTTTTCCAGCTAAAATGAGTGCTGTGGGCCTTTGCTCTGTGCTGTATGCACGTTTAAACTTGGATGTGCTCATCAGCTACATAAAACTTTACTTGATTCAAGTGGTTTGTTACTGCCCCTCTAAAATACAGTTGGCAGCTCAGACGTTGAGAGAATTAAAACTTCCAAAGGAGACTGTGAAACATGCTTTAACTTGGGAAAGACCTCCAGGCACACAGCACGTT
This sequence comes from Macropodus opercularis, assembly GCA_030770545.1. Lineage (NCBI taxonomy): Eukaryota > Metazoa > Chordata > Actinopteri > Anabantiformes > Osphronemidae > Macropodus > Macropodus opercularis. The sequence continues at coordinate 9,739,160 of CM061105.1, forward strand.
TCTAATTGGTGTTTATTTTCTTAAATACTCATAGCAACTGGATGGGATGTTGGTTGTTTTTAGGTCAGTGTGAACAGCTCAAGCTCCTGTTTGTTTGGAATGTGGTTTGGCTTCCTGCAACAGCTGGACCATGTGGGAGAGCCATTCATATTTATTGATGTCTCTTGACTAAAATAATTCAGATTATCTTGACAAGCAGACACATCTCTTGCAAAATCTTTATTTTAGTTTTAGCACCGACAGTGTTAATGTCCAGATAATTCACATTTTATCAATGTATTAGCCCAGGCAGAGATAGCATGAATGCAAACTCATCAAATTCCTCACATTGTGGGTGAAACTCTGTGCTTTGGGGGGGATGGGGAGGGTTTGTATGAGAGAGGCTAATGGTGAAAAACAGTTGTTTCACTGTGGAAATACCAGACTGTGTACAGAGGTGTTCGTGGAAGTTGTATTGGAACAGGAAATGTGATATTGAAGGGTGGTGTGGAGTTGCTTTACATGGTGCCACAAAGGCATGAGTATTAATAACCAGTATTGCCAGGAGTGGGTGTCAGAAGCCATGACAGTACTACTGTCTTGGCAGTTAACACAGTCTGACTGTAAATACTGTATGCCCATAGTTATTTAACAGCTTGTTGTAACTACACTTACTGCACATTTCCCCTAAAAAGTAGTTTCATGATTGCTCTATGCTGTTAGTCTTCATTTCAGTAAAGGGGTTTCTGGATTATAGCGCTGTGGTTTTACAGCTTTTGTACTTTCCGTTATGACATATCATAGCTATATTTTTCAGCTTCGCTCTTTACATCTCTATGCATAAAAGTGAAATTTCATCCTTTTAACGTAAACCTCTTCCTCGTTCCCTGTTTGTGCAGAGTGACCCTCCAGAATGGGCTGATTCTCCTGCAGCACAATATTCAATGGAGGAGGAGCCGTTTTCATGGCCAAGACCTAAAACAGTGCGTTTATGCCGCACTGCCCAAGGGTTCGGCTTCACCCTGCGGCACTTCATTGTTTACCCACCAGAATCTACTATGCACTGCTTTCCGGTAAATGTTATTTGTTATTAAACTTGTCAGATTCTTTCCACAGTTTCATACACCTGAGTATTTAGTTGTTCTGTAAGATAACTCCAATTAACAAAACCTTATGTCCCCTTATGTCTGCAAATAAAAGAAGTCAATAGAGTATTTCTCTTTATTTTACAGGAGGAAGATCATGGCCGCAGAGGTAAGCAGAAAAACGTGGTTGTTTCTCTTTGTGCCTGCACTTGAGCACGGCTGAGTCAGAGCCGTGCTGCTGACTTCTAATGATTCTTAATCTATTCACCCGTTACTTCTTTCTCCTTCTTTATGTGACGAGAACAATGTGCCTTCTGTGTATGTATGTGAAAACACGAAAGGTTTGGTCAGCGCCACCTGTTTCTATCCTGCGCTGACCCACCTCTTCGTATTCTTTTCCGTTGTCTTTTTGTTTTTTTTCCTTTGTCATGAAGGTTTTCATAGAGAGATGGCCTAAATTTTACTGGATTGAGTTTCCTCAGTGCCCCACATGACTTGCCTCTATCAGGCATAACATAATTATTACACCTGGCGGGTTAAGTGAATAATTCTGATTATTATTCTATTACTTTCTTCAACAAGGCATCTCATAGGCGTTTAAGTTAACCAAAATTGTTGAGTTAGAGGAAGGAACACTGGTGAACCGACAGCAGGGTCATTGGCAGATAAGACTCATAGATGCAGAGGCTGAACCGATTCTTTATGAAAGCAAGTATGTACTGTGTTGCTATTCTCCAAAAACATAATATCTAATGATTGTGTGATGAAAAATATGTAATTTCTATTCCAACCTATTGTTGTGTGGCACTTATCTGCAAGATGTGTCTGGAATTTTATTGTATCCACCTCCGGGCAAATTGAAATCGCACACCTGTGAATATGAAGTATAAAGTCAGCTTGTCAGGGCAAATCCAGCATATGAGGTCTATGGAGGTTATATCAATTTCACAATCCGTCAACTAAAAAAGGTCTGAAAAGAGGAAAGCTGTCTGAATATGTTTTAAAGCAAATGTTTATACTTTGGGAGGCGGGGAACGAAATGCCTGTCCTCAAAAGCACCACTAATTCCTCGTGCACATGATAAGGAAGTACATTATTATCACAAGTAAACTGGAGCTTGGTGAAATTGTGAATGTTCAGGTATCACGATTTCTTCTAACCCAACACTACACTGTATATGTAAACCAGCCATTGTGTTATTTTCAATCAAGATCTAAACACTGTAAAACACTTGTGTCCATAGAGGTTTTGTTTTGGACGGAGGACGCCAGAGAATTTTAAAGAATCCTGGCAGTTGCAGTTACATAATGCTTGACACAAGGGCTTGAAGGCAAAGAGCCAGAAGTGAAGAAGGAAAGAAACACATCCTGATCTGATTTCAGTCCAGCTTGGGCTGGCCTGGTCACCGGGCCTCTCCAGAAAAAAACAGAAATCCTGGCTTGTAGTAGTTAGACATTGAAAGTGGAGAATGCACTCTAATATTTAAGTTGCTTTAATTCATAAATAGTTTCTAGACATATTGCCCTTTTAGAGAGAGAAGAGTCCTTTATCCTCTAATGCACGCGTACTTGTCAAAGTGCTTTGAGTACTGATGGGTAGGAAAGCGCTTTACAAGTGCAGACCATACTTCAAGGTGCCACTTGGCTAACCTGCATAAAGACAGGCATATAAAAGGTAAAAAAAAAACACCAAATTAGCTTCAGCCTTGTTTAAAATGAGCAAAACATAGATTATAATAAATTAAAAATGAATGAGCTTGCTATGCTGTCTGTCAACAAGAACAAAATCGTTTAGACTTAAACGACTTAAACTTAAACTTGGTGAGGAAGAAACTGGTCCCACTATCATTTAGTTGTACTTTCATTTTATAAAGACACTTTACAGTGCATGAGAATAAACCATGAGCCAGGATCAAGGCACCAACACTTCTTTTTTTTTTTTTTACCCGGCAGATGATAATTTATGAAGAAATGAAACCTGGCAGTTTTTTGTTTTTTTTGGACAGGCCTCTCTGGTTTCATATGAATACTCCAACATTTTTCTCCCTGTACTGACACAAAGTTGTAAATGATAGTTTACCTGACATATCTAACATTGGATAATGTGGCCACAAAAGGCATTTTACGTGACACCTTTAAGAGTTTCTGTTGGAGTGTATTTAAAGGCACAGAGTTCGAGTGTCTGAACGCCAAAAGTATTGTCTTGCGTCACCAATCAAATTTATATGGTGGGTCATGCATGAATTCATAAACACTATGATGAAAATGAATGTAATCCTTGTGTTTACCACAAGAGGGAACCTTTCTCAGGACTGTAGTTGTACAGGATCCCTTTTTGCAGGATTACATAATATGTAGGTCCCAGGATGTTTTTCTGCATGAGTAATCTTGCGCATCGAAGAGCGAAAAATGGATTCAAGTGTGTTTACGCTCAAAAGGTTTACCGATTATTTATTATTGATGGGTTTAGCTATCGTGCTTGTCCTCATGTTGGCCTTTCCGTGCACTGTAGTTAAGCCATCACGTGCTGACTCACTAGCAGACTATTAACTACTGGGGACGTATTTTAGCCACACTTTAGCCATGGCCAGAGCTATTTCTCAGTTTATGAGAAAAGAGTGGGAGTTGTGCAGCTGCGCACACTGCTTCTCTACCGTCTCTTAGTCTCTTTCGCTCAACCCCTTTTTTCTTTCTGTAGCCACACAGCTGCTAGGAGACAGGAACAGCATGAGCAAACAGGGTTTCATCTCTCTCATAGCTTTTATACTCCTCTCTACAACCACACAGTTCCCCCACATTAAAGTTTCTTTTTTAGGAACCAATTAATGATCATGATTATTGAAAACTCTTGTAATGTGGGCAAGCTTCTGCAGCCTTTTTCTAATGTCATGTTTATTCACAGTCCTCCACGTCTTGTGACAAACCTCCTGTTTTTTTTTTTTCATCCATAGTGATCCAAGCTCTCTTCACACTTAAATGTCATGAAACTGGAGTTGTTGTTCTGTCGCCTTTCAACTTCACTGTGATAGAATGCTTGTAGTTTGGGTTCTTAATGTCTTTGCTTTGTGTTAATGTTTCAACAAATCTTATTGTTATCTAGTATTTCGCCATCTGCTTGAAATACTTGGTGTGTTTTTTTTATATCTGAAATATATATATATATAAAATTTTGCAACAAACTCTGTTCTCATCAGGGAGGCAGCGGAATAGACTTGAACCAATGGACACCATTTTTGTGAAGCAGGTTAAAGAGGGTGGTCCTGCTCATCGAACTGGACTTTGCACAGGTAACACTCCGTCATCAATCAGACTCTTAAGTTCTATGATGTCATAGCCAATGAATGGGAAACGAGAGTTACTTTAAATGAGACAACGAAAAAGCAAAAAAACTCCTTTAGACTACTCTACTGATGCTTTTGAGTGTTCTAAGAAAAAGAGAAAAATGCAGGGTGTGCAGTTTTCTGTAGTGAGCTGCCTGTTTTCCTGCTGTGAATCAAAACATTAACCAAGGTAAGCAGTTGTAGGAAATCACTCCTTTTTTCTGCTATTTTGTTAAGAAGCCATCTGAGTGAGTCTCTGGCTTAGTGGATAACCTTCAGCTTGATTTTAGACTGTGCCGTCTTATTTTCTGCCCACAGCCACACTTCCTCTTTCATTATGTGCATGAGGTCTCGGCTACATGTCGTATTGCTGAAGTGATTTTTTTTTAATTGCTGATAGGTGATCGCATAGTGAAGGTGAATGGAGAAAGCATCATTGGAAAAGCCTATTGTGAGGTCATATCCTTAATCCAAGACAGGTGAGATTTATATTCTTTTATAGCGTGGCCTGACTAGTTGAGAAAACTCTTTGTTTTAAATCTCCGTCCTTTCTCCAACAGTGGTGATTTTCTTGAACTTTGTGTGATGCCAAAAGATGAGGACATTCTTCAGCTGGTAAGCTGCCTTTATAATTCTGTCCTATAAATGATCTTTACTTCACACTCCACCCTGTTAAAAACTAACTTTGGCTTTGCATTAGCACTTTCTGCTTCTCGTTCTTTTCGTTACATGTGATCTCACAGAGCTGCTCCAGTTTAAAGCGTTGGGACAGTAGTCATAAGATCCAGGCACCCTGCCTATCCCATCAGAGCACTTTATCTAGGCCTCCTAATCAGGCCAGAGCAGCATTTCTATCCTCCAAAACTGCTGCTGACAGTACTGCTGATATGGCCCAACTCAGTGTATTATTTCAAGGAAGAAACACTACATCATATAGCTTATGTTGCATATTACAAGTGGGACAAAATTAACAGTATTTGCTGCTGAACATTGCTTTCAACCCTAAGTATATATGGAGTAAACCTACATTAAACAGCTTAGTGGTTATTGTGTTATTTACTCTGGCTGTAGTTTCAGTCCTCAGCATGCTTGTGTATTGTGAATCACTGCCACACATTTAAGTTATCGTTTGACGTCTAGTTTCTGAGGTAGCAAAAGAAAGTTGAATAGTTAGCTAACATTTGTTTACGTCATCATAAATTTTTCTGAAAACGCTTTCAAGAAAAGAGCTGAGTAATGGAGTTCTGGATTTTAAAGGTAATTTAACGTGTGAACATAAAACACACGTTTAAACGGTTATATATGGGCTACATTATTTAGTGAAAAACACATTTTGGTGGTATTTCTGAAAGGTACAGTAAATAGACAATATGCAATTATCAGATGGAAAATTATCCTTAACGCTACAATAACTAATATTTTACTACAAGAAATTAAATGAAAAATGAGACAAGACTCAAATTTTCTAGTTGTCACGTTTCTATGTCATCTCCCGGGATTATTCTCTTGTTGAGTCTGAAAAATGAGGCTGCGTGTATGTTGACCGCTACTGTGCATTATGCACATTCAGGAAAAGTACAAGTGCACTTATCGGTTACAAATCCATAGCAAACCACAGTAAGTGCTCTGTCGGGCTACTGAGGAACACAAGGGCGTATTGTTATTTGACAGCCTGTTTATGAATTGCATAATGAAAGAGCCACGCTGTTTGTTTTACCTGTAGTTTTCCCTTGTGGATCCCTTTACTACTGCTTGAATCTGCATTTAACACGATAGACCATTCAGTGAATTGTTGAGGATGGCAGCTGGAATAGGAAGATCAATACATACAATATTGGGCACCACTCCTTCCCAAAGATATGCAACCAGTCCATTAGTCTTGAGAAGAATAACTGTTCACTCTTACTGAATTTATTATGGGTATTTTTTTCCTTTTTGTTAATCAATTGACTCCACCCTCCGTATTTGTTAGCCCTCCCTCTGCCTGGCTCAGTTTTCTCTGTACCTTTTTTACTGTGTGTTTCAGGTTATTTTGTCACTACTTACAGTAGATGGTCAACACAAACAATCTCTGTTAACATAGCTGCATTACACTGATGGAGGCTGCCCATAAAAACGAGGATTATACAGAGACGCATGTGGGTGACATGACACTGTAGGAGGCGGCACACGCTGACTGCTTGGAGACAGGCAGCAGTTGCTTAGCAAAGAGACAGAGAGGGTGTACATTCAGGCAGCAGGAAAGGGCGGGAGCTCTACACGAGGCAAGCAAAGGAAATACTGAGCAGGGGAAAAAAAGGGAGCAGCATGAATGATGAGATGAAACCAGTAGATGAAATCAGCTGACTGCCCTGTGTTGTGAAGGTTGCTGGCTGATGCTGAGGGAAAAGAAGAGAGGAAGAAAGAGTGGGAGGGGGACATGTACCATCACAGCTGAATGTATAATCAGCAGCTGCTGGTGTTATGTGAGCAATAGCAGAGGGAGGGAGAGAGTGACATAGACTGGAGGCACCTTGTTGAGTTACCGTAATATTCTGGCTGAAGATGGATACAACCATGGCAACCTAACAGCAGCATGAGAGGGAAGCTTCTGCTCCTGCCACCTCATCCAGGACCGATTGGCACAGGCAGGTTGTAATGTGGCGACCACTGCTACATCTCTGCTCGTTCATCCCTTTCTACTGCTGCGGCTCTAGTGTATTTTTAGCATGTCAAGCCAAGACATTGCTGTGGCTGTTTCACATTCTCTCGTTGAATCTGTTTTTCACAGTGTGTGCATTTTGCTCTCCTCGTATCCGTTTCTCTTCCACCCTCTCTCCCTTGATTTCCTAACGCTCTTGTTTTCACATGCTGTAATGGCAGCCTTTTCCTCAGGAAACTATTAATCGGGTAAGCAGAACGCGGACTGGGTAGTCCCTTAATTGGTGACATATGTTGCTCACTGTCTTTTTCTGCATGTGTCATGCATGTCATTGCATGTCAACATCATCAAAGGATTAACATTACTGCTAATTAGTTTCCTAGAATCACTGTTTAGTGGACAGGTATGTGCTGGTGATACAAATATGTCGATTGTAGAAATGGCCTGGACTGTGCCTGCAGTACCTGTTGGATTGAGCACTTGATCTGGCATCCAGCTGGCATCTCAGTGAAGCCTTGTCCCTTTGTCACTGTTATTGCTGGGTGTCATTAATATACCAATGACCTCTGAACTTTGTTGTACAGCAGTGTTTGCAAAGGGTGGAACAGAGCCCGGCGCTGATTGTTGTGACACACAGGTTTATGTAAGAATGTAATTTGACACCAGTCGGTTCAAAGTCCTCATACCTTTACACGTCTCTTGCTCATTGTACGTACAGCATTAGTAAAGCAGAAACCTTTCAGGAGTCAAAAAGTGTTTGTATCAGAACAGGGTCTTTTTTTTTTTAAAACCTATTTTTATGTGTTTAGGAAAAGCCATTTATTGTAATGTATTTAGTATAGGCTTTCAAACCTCGGACTGTGATCAGGCAGGCTAAATATAGAACGATCTCTATGAGGGATAGGCGACCTCCTGTCTGTCTGAGCTTACAGTCTGTCAGTCAGCGGTGGGTAAATACAAACACTGGTTACCTGTCAGCATTTTGTCCAATTCTTTTTGTGTTTTCTTGCGACCATGTTTAGTGGGTTAGCTACTTGATTATTTAATATTATTGTCATTTTGCCAAAATCAACACTGAACAAGCTAAATATGTAATACTGATGCACTGATACAACTAAACACTGTTGTACATTTATCTTGCAGTTTTTTGCGACTTAAAGTTAATTTTCTTCATGTTGACAATGATAATTTAGGCAAAAATATTACAAAAGGTTCTCTTTAAATTTGTAATTGAAACACAACTTCTGATTTATTTTACAGTATTTCGTTCTGCAATAGGAAACGTGAATTTTACCATGAGAACTCTAAATAAGGAACAGATGAAGACCACTGACACCCCTTAACTGCTAACGCCTCCGCATGCTTATACTGCAACATGCACTACCCACACACATCCATCCAGTAGCAATGTAATAACTTGACTTCTCTGAAAGCATCTAGGCGCATTTCACACACACCCCAGAATGCAGCTTGTGGTGTACCTGGTGTAACACTGCTTTGTTTCCCTGTGTCCAGGCCTACTCCCAGGATGCCTACCTCCGTGGCCACAACAGCTACAGTGGAAATGCCTGTCACATTCCTGAACCACCCCCAATATCCTACCCCAGAATAGACTGTAAGGCTACGGGCATGGCCCAGGTAACGGAACAAGCTGGGCAGCTAAGCCGAGGGCCAACCGCACCTTCTGACCATGGGTATCGCAAGGAGATAACCGTGCCCCCATCTCCCCCTCCTCAGTCCTATCCAAAGAGCCAGATGGCGGTGTGCATGCGCAACGACAGCGTGAGAACTGTGGTGGTTCCTCCTGACCCTGGCAATTTGGGGCGCATGGGTCCAGCACACAGGATAGATTTCATAGATCCTGGCTTTGCAAGGGGGAGACCTGGGTCAATGGCCCATTATCATCACCCACAAAAGGTTGATGTTTACCCTAGTGGCCTAGGAATGGTTTCATATGGCGCACAGGCACCTCACTATCCAACTAACCATCAAAACATTGATTGGCGCACTTACCAGACATACAGGGAGTATATTGACAACAACAGAATTCACTCCCATGGTAGTCGGACTATCCAGGAGAGGCTGGACAGTTTACGAGCTGCCAGTCAGTCCAACTTTAGCGCTGCTCATCGCGTTCCCTGGGGAGACTGGGGCCCTAAGGGAATACGACGTCGCAGTACTTCCCATGAACGTTCATACCAAGGAGCTCCATCACACTTTCATATTGCCCCACGTAGTGCCTCACAGGATCGCATGTGCAATGCAGAGAGGATGAGCCATGCCAGGAACTGGCCCCCTCGAAGTGTGTCACAAGATGGCTTACTGCACAAAGCCCGGGCTCACTCTATAGACTACGTTGAATCTTCAGAGCTGGCTCGCCCTAGTGAGAGGAGATCGGTGCATGGAAGGTCAGAACAAGGTTCAAGGCCCAGCAGACAGGCTGTTCCCAGACACGCCATGGTCTACCGGCCAGCTGTCACATACAGCGGTAGCGTAAGGGTGGTACCTAGTCCTTCTCTCTACTCTAAAGGACCAGATTCTGTCCAGACCCGCTCATCACCCATCCTCTCAGAGAGAATATCAAATTTTGGCAAGAGTACAAGTAATGAACACTCTTTTGGTGATCAGAGGTCTACAGTCAGAGGAAGCCATATAGGTCACAACAACCAACTCCAGAGTAGGATACGGGCTGACAGTGTGCAGCCTGTTGATGCAGGCAGAGATGCAGAGTTGGTAGGACCCAGGTCATCTTCATGCTCCACTCCAAAACAAATGCCCCCGAGGCCTAGCGTGCTCAAACCACATGAAGCAGACCCCCAGAGTCAGGTCAATGGACAAAGCCCCACAGAGACTGGAGTCGTTATGAGGGAGAAGCCACCCTCTGGAAAGAACCCCAGCCCTCTGCGGCATCCTTCCTACATCCTGGCGGTAAACGATGATGGAGCAACTTCCACAGCAGATGTGGCAGCATGCTGGCTTCCCAATGATGCCCGCCGAGAGATACACATACGCCGCCTTGGGGAACAGCATCACAACTCATGTTCCAGCAATCTAGACGAGTCTCTGGATTCTATTCCATTCATCGGTAAGAGCATAATCAGTTGTAAGCCTTGTCGGTTCGTGTTGTCATGGCAACAGTGGCAGGCAGTAGTAACATGAGGCACAGTAGCCGTGTTGATAAAAAATGAAATAGACGGACAACAGCGTGTGCTGCCTCTTTTCTGGACCAACTGGCCCGACAGGTTTGTTGTTAATCTGATTTAGGTTATTAATGGTGTGTGTGTATACAGTGCACAGTTTTGTGGAAACCAGAGAAAGTTTGTGGGATGCTTGGCTTAATATGCGAGACAGGAAAGCCTTTGAATTCCTTGTTTTCTTTTCAGAATGTTTTGAATTATGGCACAGCAGAGGGGGGAGGATAAATATTCTGTGCCTGGTCAACATCTTTGTTGACCAGGCACAGAATACTGCTGCATCGGAAATTAAAGTCAGAAGACGTTATTTTTATTCTGGTGCATGATTCACTTCTGTTTCTGATGTACACAAGGAAACATTTTGTACTTTGCAGGTAAAGTGTATAGAGGAACTAGGTCATAGATACTGACAGTACTGTAAAGTTTTAGTTTGCCCCTTTTCAGTAACCGGGTGGACTTTACAAAGCTGTTTAGGCTAACATGCCTACATATATCACAAATGTCATTTAATGTGGTTGTTTGACAGATTTCAACAGTAATGAGCTTTGTTGACGTTGGTTAATGGCCTGTAGTAGTGTGTGTTTGATGTGGAGTCATTTGGTTCTACAGCCCTAGTTCCAATTTATTAATTTGGTCCATATAGGAGCTTATGTCCTATATATGCCTGTTTTAAAGATGTTGTGCTTTTCTATAGCTTACGGAATATTTATTTAGTTCCTTTTCTATAATACTGTATTACTAGTTTTGTGATTTGGGCGACAACTAATTGTTCAGCTGTATGTTTATAGTAGGAAAGCTTATAGATAGTTGTACATTAGGAAATGAGACTATGTCTGTGTGTCCTGGCTGCTTCATGAGGGTGAGAAAATATTGGATGTCAGGACAGGACTGATGCGCAATAGTCGCTGTTAGTTGGTGGCATCCTTTTTTCCTTTGGCCTGTTAAAATTGGGTACACGCAGGAACTAGGACATTTGCTTTTAAATTTAGTTCCAGAAGCCCCTCAGCTACAGCGAACAGCTGAGCTGTGTCAGGCTTGAAGTGCCTGGAGTGGGTGGTACCCAAGAGTAAAGACCTTCCTTCTCTCTGAAAAGCACGTCAGGCGTTCTTTTCTCTCACGCCTGTGTTATCGGTTTTCAGTGGTACAAAGAATGTGATATTATCGCCTACTTAAATAAAAAGCAATTCATTAAATATTCACACCATGTATATTGTCATGTCTGACTGTTTTCTCACCTTCACAGATGAGCCAGTCAGCCCCAGTGTTGACAGGGAGGCTGCTCCTATTCCACCCTCTGCTGTGATATCTGTAGCACCATCCATAACTACAGGTGCCTCTACTCCGAGTTCACAATGTACTACCATACGCCGTCAGCTGTCACATGACCAAGGTAAGCAGTATAAAGCCGGGTGGACATGTAGGTAAAGGCTTGATATAAATATTCTATTAGAATTGATTTTATGGTAGACCAGATGTAAACCTTTGAGAACTTCTTGTGACCACCTTCATTCATAACATGGGATGTAGATTAAAAATAATATAATTTTCTGCTTTATATTCCAATATAGATTCCCTGAGAAGTGCTCTACTTGATTCTGAATCAGCCAGCAAAACAGAAAGGTCGAAATCATACGACGAGGGTCTTGATAATTACCAGGAGGAGGGTAGAGGGTGAGTGCATACCAGGATTAGGTTGTTGCTATAATTTGTTCTAATTTTTATTGACTTATGGATCTGTCTGATCTTATCTTTGTCGTTCTCTGTTGCTATTTTGCTTCAGGAGACTTCCCAGTAAGCATATGCCAAGTTTCAGGGGACTAAGAAAGGTGAGAAACTAAAGTATTTTCTTGTACTTTTTATAAACCGCTGAGTATCTTGCTCATATTCATATATGACATATTTGTAACATTCACCTGATTTTTAGATAGACAGAATTGGATTTTTGTGACAACCTCACCTCGTATAATCACAAATATGAAAGTTATTGGGTGCACAAATTGAAATGCGCACTGTAAACAAGCTTAGCTGCCAATTCTACTTACATCTGTTTGTTTTGAAATGCACATTTTTCTTAGGTTGATTCTGTGTTGGACCTTTGTTGCATATCATCTTTCTCTCTCACTCTCTAATGTAAGAATTGCATATTCATGCTTGCAGGCTCTAGATGGGCATAAATCATCTGGGGATTCTGGACCTCGAAGGGATTCCTCTTTAGATATCTTTGCGGATTCTTCCAAAGAAGGCCTGCTTAACTTTAGGCAACTAAGTGCAGATAAAAATAAGGTATTGCAGCACCGATGTATAGGTGGGATGGGTGTGTGTATATAGGTGGATATTTATGTTTTGCTTTTTTCTGTTTCTCTCTCTCTGTAGCGTGTTGGAGGAGTAATGAGATCATGGAAGCCGATGTATGCTGTTTTACAAGGCCGTACACTTAGTCTGTACAAAGACAGGAAGGATGCGTTGTCTCATACTTTGATGCAAACTGACGAGGAACCACTACGAATCAGCATCAAGGCCTGTCTGATTGACATCTCCTATAGCGATACAAGGCGCAAGAACGTGCTGCGCCTAACCACCTCAGACTGCGAGTATTTGTTCCAGGCAGATGGAAGGGAAGACATGCTGTCCTGGATCAAAGTCATTCAAGAAAACAGTAACCCAGATGAAGAGGTGTGTTCTAGTAGGAAACGTGGGTAACTGTGTAGTGTGGACCAGTAACAAAGGTGGAACAGATTAAAGCCACAAATGATACAATTCCAAACTGAAGGTAAAACAAGGTATCCATGAAAACATACTGGAGTAGACACACGGTACGAGCCTTTTAGCAAAACCAAATTAAATGCTATCTACTGGCAATAATTCACACAGTTGTTTCAGCTGGACGTGTAGATCAGTGTAGCAAGTTATTGCACAGCCGATCCCTCCACTGTCAGCATAGACTACTATGAACTGATCAGGCCACCACAATCTAATAATGCTGTGCCCTGATGTACTGACTAATCAAATAAAATGCAAAAGATGGTTGGATACCAGTTTAAAACGGCACATTTAGTGCTGAGCGGCCTGCAGTTTGACTTATGTTTGGGCTACATTCCAGTCTTTTTGTCCACTGACTGCCACAGTTAGTAATTACTGATTCTTCACTGACTTTGAATGCTGACTCAAATAAAATGTTGTCACATCAGTTTAATTTGTTACTTAACATTAGAACACTGAGTCACATGTAGTTGCTGCTTTCTTGTAGCCCTTCCTAATTGTGGCTGTTTCTTTACAGAATGCTACTCTAACAAGCCAGGACCTGATCAGTCGAAAGATCAAAGAATACAACATGATGAGGTGTGCAGGACTCCATGCTGCCCCCTGGGGCTCATCCTCAGTACTCATCCACTTTATCTAATAATTTAAACCAGTGCAGATGTAACACCAATGTTTGTTTTTATTATTTGGACCAGTGCCCCCAGCAGCAGGTCTGAACCCTCCCCAAAAACCTCCCGTCAGTCCCTCAGCATCAAACAAGCCTTCCTCGGAGGTAAAGCAGACGGAAAGATCTACAGCCCCCATTCTCCAAAAACAGGAGATGAGCGCAGGGCGCTGAAAGGTAAAGACACCGTTTGTGAATGCTGAGCTTTGTTATGTAGGTTAAAAGGCGTTTGTGATGGCTAATTAATGTGTGATTTGTGTGTGTGCTGTCAGATGACTCAAGTCCACCGAGGGACAGAGCTGCTTGGAAAATTGGAATTCCAGGGATTATGAAAAAGCCCTTTGAAAAAAAGACTCCAGCTGGGATTACGTTTGGGGTGCGGCTTGATGACTGTCCACCAGCACAGTCTAACAGGGTGAGACTCAGCCAGCCTATAAAAAAGAAACGCTTTATTGCTTTGCACTGAGGTGACTTGGTGTTCTGTTGTTTTCAATGAGTTGTGTTTGTTCTGACTGCATAAAAAATGTATTTTAATCACACAACATTGTGTTTTGCAGTTTGTGCCTCTGATTGTGGAGATTTGCTGTAAGGTGTTGGAGGAGCGAGGTCTAGAGTACACAGGAATCTACAGAGTCCCAGGAAACAACGCTGCAATCTCCAGCATGCAGGAGGAGCTCAACAGCAAAGGCATGACTGACATCGACATCCAGGAAGACGTGAGTGACTGACAGTTGGGTTGCTCAGTACAGTGCTTCTTTTGGAGATGTTTAATTTATATAGTTAGGGTTGTTTAAACATACTGCTCTAATCTTTGCAGAAATGGCGGGACCTTAATGTCATCAGTAGTTTACTAAAGTCCTTTTTCCGAAAACTTCCAGAACCTCTGTTTACAAATGGTAAGACGACAAGATGCCGTTGTGTTTTTGTGTTCAATAGTGTTTACTCTAAACACTTTGTTACAATCAACAGAAAAGTATGGTGATTTTATTGAAGCCAGCAGAACAGAAGACTCAGTGGAGCGTTTGAAGGAGCTCAGAAGGCTGGTGAGTCAGAACTTATTATCATTCATATCAAGCACATTTCAATTGTACAAACCATTAATTTATTATTTTTAAATTGTACAGATCTATGAATTGCCCGATCATCACTACGAAACTCTGAAATTCCTCTGTGCTCATCTCAAGAGGGTTTCTGACAACTATGAAAAGAATAAGGTATGACAGTTACCAGGCTCTGCCCGTAGTAATGCACTTATGTAACCAACCAATCCCATGTAAATCCACTGAACCTTTGAGGATTATTTCATGAAATCTGATTTGTCCTAATCTCATCTGTTTAGATGGAACCTCGTAACCTGGCGATAGTGTTTGGTCCTACGCTGGTCAGAACATCCGAGGACAACATGACCAACATGGTCAATCACATGCCAGACCAGTGCAAAATAGTTGAGAACCTTATCCAACAATATGACTGGTTCTTCACTGATGACGGTGATGAGGACCCTGATGTATGTTGCAATTCAGATTCTTTATTCCTATCTTTCAAATGACTGTGTCAAGTGAAAGGTCTTATACGTAGATGAGCAGTGTGCAGAGCAGTTAGCATGTCTCTCCGACAGCAGACAGACGCCTGTCATCTCGCTGGAGAACATAACATTTCTCTGAGCAGTTGGTTTAGTCAGAATTGACAATTTATTGTTTTCAGTTTAAACCTTATTTGTCTTGTATTTGTGTATTTGCTGTCATTTCCTTCCCTCGTGGCACCAGACCACAGCAGAGCAGGAGAGCACAGTACAGTCTCAGCCTGTGCCCAATATCGACCACCTGCTCTCCAACATTGGACGGACTGCGCAGTCACCAGGTGAAGTCTCAGGTAACTCACCAGGATCATTTCTCTTTACACTCAGCACTTCACTGTCTCCAAATCAGCAAATATTACATTACATGTTTATATTCAACATTATAGTAGAAAGTGAAATAAGATGTATTACATGAATTCATGTAAAATGAAATGTAAGTTGGTCCCATGTTTTAATGTTAAGATGTTTTTCCTTAATCTTAAACGCTTTAAACAAAACTAATGTAGATTTTATTTGTGCTTTTGTGAAGCAAGATTTTTCAATTAACAGTGTTTCAGACATCGGAGATTTGTTGAAAAACACCTTGCAGTTTGTCAAAATTTGTTTATTTAGTCTGTTTTGTTTCTATGTTGACATTTTTTGCCCAAATAGATGAAATTGTCCTTATGTTTTATTTCCGTTCATTACTTTGCTTTACTCTTTATCTTCTCCTGCTGGAGATATTTATTTTCTCCCTGTGCTTTACCTGTTTTGAGACGACGACTCCTTTTCTTTCAGTTCTTTTCTTCCCCTCCTCCTCGTCTCTCGCATAATCCCGGCATGTTCTTTCCCAAAGAGAATCTAACAAACTAAACAAAACAATGGAACTTTTAACCCTTCTGACCTTTGCCCTTCTGTGTGTAGTGTGTTGTTTTTCTTCCTTATCCTTGTCCAGCACTCACACATTACCCAATCTTGACACAGGCCAAGTGGGCGGCGTCTATCACTCGATGATGTCACTGATGGACTCTGTTTTGTCAGTGATGGACAGCTGGGACTGTAGGAAGAAGGACGAGTGTTGTGCCCAGTGTAGCTGCCTAGTCTGCAGAAACCCCCAGCTCTTTTAAATTTGGGCGAAAGGAGGAAAAAAGATAAAAAAGAAAGAAAGAGAAGTCGATGTTTGTCATTCTTCCTGTGGTGTGCACGTCTCATATTTAAACCAATACCCTAAATTGAGGGGATACAGAGCGATGCTGCTGTACTTTTCTGAAAGCCCTTTTGCTGTCTCTTGTTGTCTCTTAAGCTGATCGCAAGGACAAGTAGCATGGTACGGTCAACCTCAGGTTCTCTCCCGGTCATGTGGCATAATCTGTCATGATGTCTGAGGGTGGGGTTGTAGCTTTGGGACTGAGCTGGATGTTACCCGGCACACATTCACACACACAAGCACGTTGCAGGACTAAGTATGTACTCAGATGTCAGTGGACGGGTGTCCAAGCACATAGATGTAGTAGTACTTGCCACGGCAGGCAGTCGTGTTTCAGGTGTCGTCTCTTGTTGTCTTCTCTTTTTGTTTTATTTGATGTTTCTGATGTACTTATTTGAGAATATTTGTTCTCATTCAACAAAACAATGACATTGTCAGCTCGAGACAATACCAACATGTACGTCCTCGTCTCCCACTGTTACATACATCACCCACAGTCTTCCCACCATATCCTGCACTATATACAGACACATACACTTGACCTCAGTTTAGATCATTAATAGCCCATTTTCACTGCAGGAACTCTGAGGAGCCCCATTTAGTCTGGGTAACTTATTCAGCAGGTGGTTGCCATTAGTGTCAGCAGTTTTTTTTGTTTTTTTTGCTAAGGAGCTACTGAGCAACAGTGAACAGAAACTGAAAACTCAAATGTGAAACCTTAAATCATTTGCATTTATACAAGTATCAGCATGGTATTAGACCAAAAACGATCAAATGCCTCAGTCTGGTTGCCTTTTTAAAAGCTGCTGTCGTATTTGAATCCACTGTTTAATCCTCACAGCCTTTCAGACGCTGTGTTAAAGTAGACGCCTCCCGTGTTCCTGGAACTAATTGGTTGAAATGGGCTATTAGTCTGCTTATTTTTATCAGCTGCAGTTTGTGTTTTTATTTCTTTTCAGTAGAGGAAAAATAACATTTTGTGAATTCCTTCTTTTGCTTTTCCTGTTTACGTTGATGAGACTGACAGGCTACACGTTAAAGGGCACCGCAGGCCTTTATCTAGATTGGAGTTAAAGCAGTCGGCTGTCTGTTATACTAAGGCCTGTCTGAAGCAGCTGTATCCACCACCACACACATTCTCTGAACTGTTCAGCTCAGGGCCCTTTAAGTCAGAACAAACTCATCACTTCCGTCTCGTTTGTGACGTCTTTGAGTTGGGAAAGAATGCCTTCAGCTGGTTGGTGGCTATCTGTGACTGGCGTGTTTGTCCGTGATGTGCCGTCGTTCCATTGATACATGAGCATGAGCTGCTTCTTTGTCCTGCCGAGTTTTAACGTCCCTTCCTGTCATCCTTCATATCAGGCCTCTTCTGCCGTTCTCTCAACTTTTGCCATGAACTGCTTAGTGTGTTTTCTCCTCCTCCTGTCTCTCTCTTTGAGCTGGAAAAGTGTCGTCTGCCTTCATCAAGCTGCACACATATTCATCATGTCTGTCAGTTTCACACTGAGCTCATTTTTGAACTGCCCTTCCTTTATCTTGTTGACTGTTGGCAGACTTTTACTAATGACTCTTCTCTTTAATACAGATTCAGCATGTAGTGACTCCTCCAAATCAAAGGTAATTTCCTCCTTGTTTCAGCGAGCCTTACATAAATCTTCCATTTGTATGTTTGATTATTTTATAATTACATCTTGGCTTGGTTTTTAGTTGTGTTTTGTGTTGTGTGTCTGTCAGCAGGGCTTGTGGGGCTCAGGGAAGGATCAGTGTAGCAAAGAGATGCTGCGCTCCTCCTTTTTCGCCAACCGCAAACGCAAGAAGTCCAAGGACAAAGCTCATCCCAGCAGTTCAGATGACGACCTGGACTCCGTGTTCCCCAAAAAGGAGCTCCCAGAGAAGAGTGAGCACCAGTCTCTGTGGTCCCCGCAGGGGCAAACCGAAGAAGAGGAGGAGGAGACGGATGACACTAGTGATAAAGAGAAGCACAGGGGCAGCTCAGAGGAACACCTGGACCATACCGACAGGAAGGAGTCTCAGCCCTCTCCCTCACTTCCTCCAAAACACATCTCCACCAGTCGAGATGGCTTCCCTTACATCTCGCCATCCCATTCCCCAAATCTCAGTTACAGCACGCCCATGGTTCACCAATCCTCTCTGTCAGACCCGCCATCAAACTACGATGATACAGTGTCTGACCTTGGTACGATGAACAGCACTAGCTCTCAGGCTTCAGTTCCCAGAGTAAGGCGTGGAAAGACGGTCGCTCCGTGTTCAGACGCAGGTCCCAGTGGCCCAGGAGCTGAGGTTTGCTCCATCACCTCTGACTACTCCACCACCTCTTCCATGACATTCCTCACTGGAGCTGAGCTCAGCACCCTCAGTCCTGAAGTGCAGTCTGTGGCCGAGAGCAGGGGTGGAGATGATGCCGACGACGAGAGGAGTGAGCTCATCAGTGAAGGAAGGCAGATAGAGACAGATAGTGAGAGCGACCTGTCAGTGTTTGCTGTCAGAAAAGCAGATCAGCAAGAACTGCAGCAGGCATCGCAGCCTCTCCCCTCTTACAGACTCATCGAATGTGATACGCTTTCCAGAAAGAAGTCAGCCAAACAAAAAACCGACAGCGAGCCGTCTCTGGATGGAGCGCGAAGTGACAAAGAGTCCAACAAAGCGTCGCGTGTTGGGGGGTCAGTTAGATCCACTGGTAGCCTCAGCTCCTCATCTCGAAGCGAGTTGGATAAGGCAGAGCCGGCGTGGAAGCTGAAGATCACTGACAGACTTAAGGTGCGTCTGCGAATGTCTGTGGACGACATGTTTGGCGTGGGAAGCCAGAGGAGCCAGTCCCCTGAGCGTCGCAGTAAGAAGAAAAACATCAGGCGCAGACACACCATGGGCGGCCAGAGGGACTTTGCAGAGCTGTCTGTTTTGGGAGACTGGCCACAGCAGGTGGGTATTGGCTCAGGCTCTCGTTCAGAGCTCTCGGCTGTGGACCGGCTGAAGCCGAAGTGCAGCTCTCAGGACTTTTCCATCGGGGACTGGATTGCTCGTGAGCGCCACCGCACCAGCAACCCAGAGGTCAGCCTGGACTTTCTTGAGCAACAGGGCGTCTTGTGCAGCACAAACTCCCAAAACCTTGGAGCCGCGTCCTCCTCTGAACTCCCGCACCGCCCGGCTGAGCTGTTCAATGGGGACGTGCCCCAGAGTAAAAACCGGAGCCTTTCAGCCACCGCGCATCCACACAAACTCTCCAGTTCCCAGGTGGTCCACTCTCGATTCTATCAGTACTTGTGAGAAGTGTTGGGCGTGTGTGACTATGTATGTGTCCCTGTCTGTGAGATGTGTATGAACTTGGAGGGTTGTTGGTATATAGAGTGTGTTGTGTGACCAGTGTTTGTGAATGAGCATGTTTTAGAGAAATGGTCTGCAGTGTGTGTTTGTAATTGGTGTGTTTGTGAAAAAAGATCTACTGCACACAGGGATTGTTCATCCTATGTATAAGGCATGGAACAAAATGTTTATACCTTCATCTTTTTTTTTTCTTTTGATTTTTTTTTATGACAAATGATGGAATGGCTCAGCAGGTCCCTTCTATGCTGAAGACTGAGGACATGGTGCTCATGAAACGAGCTTGTGAAATCTGGGCGAGGAGGTGTGAAGGCTCAGATCTGAGATTGTTTAAAGGTCTAGCAAAGTGGCTTTTAGAATGAATAGGAAGTAGTAAAAAAATAGTTTTAGTATTGCAGAGCAACTATTTTTGTGTAAAGAAAGTTATGATGTTTAAAGTCGACGAGCCTCTCAGTAACCAAATGAAGAATGTACAGACATGCTTGCTGTCATACTGACTAAAAGCTTTAGATGCTTGTTTCATTCTAAAGTGTACATATCCCTATTTTTCTGTGTACTTGAATTGTGTTACAGCCTGGGTGTGGACTGCCTACGAGCTCTCTGCTGTCAAAGGGGCCTTTCCAAAGGTACAACAGTGACGAGGAAACACTGGACTTATGCAAATGGAACAGAGTTCACATTCATCTCAGTTATATGGTGTAACGAGCAGTGAACAACATCCCTCTGATGCAACTGTTAACGCTGTGTTGTAGTGTTTGTGGTTCGCACCTCGGTCGGTGGCTGGCAGAAGAAAGGGAGAAAGGAAATCTGAAACGTCATCTTTCTTCACAATAGGAAGTGCCTCACAATGAAATGTTCTGGGTGCCATAGTGTCTTTGTTGAGATACACGAAGATGTTACTGTGAATGACATTTTTATTGTCGACTCTGTCATCCTTCAGGTTTTGTTGTAACAAAATGCAGAGCTTCCATTCTTTAGGCATTCCACTCTGGTCTTAACATGTTTTATACATTTTTTTTCCCAGTTTTTGTTTTCATTTTTTGATTTTAAGAGAACTTGAATATTAAATATTGTAAAATAATAACTTAAATGTACATAAAAATGCCACGTTTTAGCTGCTTTACTTTTCATTTCCATCAGTTTGCGGAAGTACAGTATTGTGAAATGATGACGATGCTCATGTTGCCTGTGGCTGTTGTGGGCGGTTTGGTACTTCTCTGTGGAGAGAGAGGTCCGTGCAGGAGGAAACACCTCACTGAGCTGGACCATTTGTATTAACGCTACGTTCCTCTAGTGTGCACAGACTCCTGAAACACTGGAAATAAATTTTGTCAATGGCAGATATCCACGGATATTTTTTATCACATTGCAGGACCTGAAAATGTAATTAGAGATCGACAGACCTTAATGGTACCTAGAAAATGTAAACCTGTCCTAGAAGTTCAAGCTTGTTGTTTAAAAGTGTTGAATCGAATTAAATTTAATGTGGTTTTGATCTGTAGTTGTAATTAATTCGGATCAACCTCTTTTTTTTTATTTTATTTTTTTTATCTCAACTGGACATGAAAGCTTTGACAGGGACGAAGTGATAGAATTGTCCATTTTTGCTGTCTGTGTCTGCTACAAGGTCACTGGTCAAATATCCACTTTGGATGCAAAGCCAACGAAACAAACATTTCAAAATGCTTTATATACAAGTTGCACATACAACATAAAGACTTGACCATTAGAAGATTTATACACTTTGTACATCAGCTGACTAGAAACCACTAACAATACAAACGGAACATGAGGAGAGAGTCGAGCCATTTAACACACAAGTCAAAAGAAATGCACAAAATAATCCGGTTGAGGTAAATAAACTAAATATTCTTTACATTTTGTCAACTTTCACAATTATTAGGTCTTAGCTCGTTTTGAGATCAAATGTCGATCATCAAACAGAATCACAATCTGGTGAACAGAATGCACAGATGAAGCCTTTTCATATTTACTCCTCTTCAGCGTCACGTGGGCTTGTAACATGAACACTTCACCCACAGTAAGGCACAGTGACTAAAAGAACAGTTAATTTAGCATCATGTGAAAGAGACAATGATTTGATTTCATCTTTGTACTGAAGTACGATTGTTTTTGGAGTACGACACAAGTTAAACGTTGTGTCCTCGCTCTGTAAATTATCGGACCGTTGCAGCCAGAAACCCACTCGTAGACAAGGTACAACTGTGAGACACTGAACAGAAAAAGTAGCAGTAATCATACTCATGAACACAATAATCAGTAAGTTGGATGCGAAGGTCACCAGAAACTGGCAGCCTTTGAAAGTAAAACGTCAGCGTAATGAACTGATCGTCACAGAGACAGTTTGTGCTGCAAAGCGTTTGATTAATGCGTCTGGTTTGGAACAGAGCCACATAACTCAATGGATGTAATGTTAATCCTCTATTTGTCCACCAGAGGGAGCAGGAGTCCAGCTATTCCAAGACCAGAGGGACATGGCTGCTGCGTTTGGGCCAGCTTCATCGTCTTTCAGACTGGCCTCCTCATCAGCAGCCAGCACGAGAGGATGGCGGGGGGGTACAGGCTGAGGTCCCTTTTGCACATGCAAGTGCTGCAATTCAAAGTAGAGCTATAATGACACTGGACGGGAGGTGGCAATGGACGATTGGGTTCGAAAGATCTGTTGCATATTGTGCTGTAGTACTGCAGGTGGCCGGGGCTGATCGGCAGCTTTAACTGTTTTCCTCGTCCTCCTCCTGCTGCTCGTCCATCAGCACCTCGGGAACCCGGAAACACTCCTCGAAGAAGTTGACCAAAGATTGGCTCAGGTGCTCCTGCGTCCCCTCGGCGTGGAGGAAGTGTCCCTCGTCTGGGTAGATCTGCAGAATAATGCAAGTAGATTCCTGTACAGCATTTTCCAAATTGAAGGGATTAATCAATAACCCAGTCTTCTCCAAATGCTTCCACTGAACCGAGGTCCAGTTTTTCCGGGTCTGTCCTAAAACTCACTAAGTCTGTTTGTGGGTTTACAACTCTTCGAAATGCTCAGTAGAACAAAGCACGTGCATGCAGAGTTCAATGACTACCAGACAGAGCTGTAAGAAATCCGTCGCACTGTAGTTTCCTTCAAGGACTTTCATAATAAAAAGGTTTGCTATAATGAAAGACCCAAATTATTTGAGTGACTCGGACAGAAGGTAAATCTCCTACTAGCTGGAGAAAAGGATGCTTCTATGGCCGCATTGAAGCCAGCTTTTAAAGGATTATTTGAAAATGAATTCATTTTCTGTCATTTTATCGCCTAATAAATTCAAGAGCGTCTTTATAATATGGAGACCTTTTAGAAAGCTCACCTGTAGAGTGTAGTTGGCCCTCTCGCTGATTAAATGGTTGATAAACTTGGCTGTGTGCTGGAAATGAACTTTCTCTGTGGTGGCGGAGATAAGATTGAAGTCATAAATCAGACATTGGTCACAGTTAAGTAGTGTTTGACTCGCTGGTGTATTAAGAGGCAACATATGAAACAAGTCTGCTACCGTCAGCAGTTGGGTGAATTATCAAGTACCGCTTCTCCTGAAGTTGGCCTGCCCTGTGTGCTAAATTCGCCGCCTGGAAGGAAAGAAATATCACCAACAACATCCTAATAATCAGCTTTAACTAAACACCACGATAACAAAGAGATCGAGGCATTACCGTATATACTCTGGAATCTGTCTTTGAGCCGAGGTATCGTTCTGAAAATGCAGATGCTGCAATGCAGAAAAGAGGCAAACTGCGTTGGAAAGATCAGCTGACTTTAAACCCGAGGTTTTGTGCCATGCGAAACATTCTGAGAGTTATACCGTAAAGCTCAAAATCTGTAATGGGGGACACCGCCGTTCCACATTTAAGCTGAGTAAACTCTTCAGAGCTCAGAAGCATCGTAGCTAAATATCCTCCATAGGCCTGAACACAGAGAGGAGATAGACACAGACTTTTTAATTAGACTATTTCCACGTGCGCCATCTCAGAAGCATCTTTGAGCGCTAGCTGTCCTCACCTTTCCATAAACTCCCATCCGATTCTTATCTATATACGGCTCTTTGGATATGAACCTGAAATTCAAAGAAAATGAGTGAAACCTTCAGGCCGGCGTGGATGCGGCCGTGCTCACGGTTCTGTTCAGTGTCTGACCTGAGTGCCTCCAGCTGGTCCCTCTCCTCCAGCTTCCCCAGCCTCCTCTTGACTTTATGGAGAAGGTTGGTGCCCTGAAAGCCGCTGCCGTGGCCGTCGAAGCGGATGACGATGGTGCTGAAGCTGCTGACCAGAACCGTGGCCCAGTCCACCTGGAACTGCTCCGTCACCATCTGCCCCCCCGGCGTCCCGTCCCTGTTGAACACAGGAACAGGAAGAGTGTAAACTGTGATTGTTAGCCAGTCTGTTTGTTTTGCTTGATGTTCACACGTGGGGCTTTAGGAACACTTTGGTAAACCTGGGAAGGTCTTGGGACTGAGTAGAGCAGGTACGATTCCTTCTACTTACAGTAAGATCACATTTCAGCACTTTGCAATATTGATTGTTGTTACAGAGCGTTAACAACTCTTATCAAAACTTTCCTGTATACTGTAATTTCCTCATGAAGTTGTATTAAGTGTGAGATATTCCAGTTATCACATATTACATCATCATGCTCAAACCATTAATTCCATCAGCTGACAGGTTTAATTATTTGGTCTTTCAGTGACTGATTAATCTTTGAAGTCATTCATCAGGCATCAGTAAAAACATCAGTGGTTTCCAGCTGCTCTGTGATTTTTAATTAAAAACCTTCTTGGAAGATGTGGGCCAGCTACTCTAGGTGTAACAGGACTATCAGGCTGCATTGTGGGAAATGTAGGCTGTAGCATGCTTGGGTTTTGCCCCAGAAGGACTAAACATCAGGATGTGCAAAACCTTTCAGACCATTTTCGCCAACTTTCCTTTCTACAGGCAGAGACGTGACACAAAGTGGAAGGACTGCATTTCAGTTAGTCAAACTTACACCAGCAGCAGTAAAGGGTAGTGAGCGGTGTCTATGAAACCTGCAGGCTTCAGAATCTGCATCGTCAGAGCTGCAACACACAGGGCAGAGTTAAACGTACACTCCAAGCAGGCTGCAATCACCATTTATCCGACTGGAGCACGTACTGTAGTCATCGATGGTGATGGTCTCGTACTGTACTCTGGGCATCTGCATGCTGTTGTACGAGTCGTTCACCCTTTCATTCGTCTCCACGTCAAGCACCTCTGCAGTTGAAACGGAAAGCAGCTGTTTAAATCTCTCAGTGGCACTCGGCACTTCCTCAACTCAGCACAGAGACAGAACTCACTCTGTTTGTCCGCGGTGCTGTACACGGTCACACTGGGTATATCTGGGCCTGTCCGAAAGGTCAGCAGACAGAATATAGACAGAAATATGAGAAGTCCAGAAAAAAGTCATGTGATATCATGCAAGAAACCTCCATCAAACCAGTGACAAACCCAACAGCTCAGTGTTTCATCTGAAGCGGGCCTCTCACACTTAATAATCTACTTCCATCCCATGAGGGAGCAACTTATTGTTTGCTACTCTCCAAAGATCCAATTAATGAAGGGAGCCACTGGCACTTTTCCCTCTCTGGAGTGAGCCTAAACAGATCAGCTTCTATGGAAACCGTGTTGCTGTGCTCACTGTTGGAGCCAAAAGGACAAAAACAGAGGGACAAAATGCGACTGTGGGTCTCTGAGGAGCACACGGAAATCATAAACAACTCTGTGTCTCATCAGAGGGATCCAACAGCGGTTGGGGGTTATCTACTAATGTCCTGTTCAGTGAAAGCGCTCAACTTGACTCAGAGCTTTAATTCAGACTCTCTGCCTCCTCTGGAAGACGTTCACTGGGTGCTGGAAGAGTTTCCGGGCTGAGGATGCTCACCTTTACAGTGGAGTAAGAAGTACTGCATGTTGTGGCTGAAGGAAACGTCCACGTAGCCACACTTAAACTCACAAGACAGGCAGCAGCGGTTAAATGGAGGGATGGTGTCGGCGCTGTGGGACGAGTCGGAGTTAGTATCTTCTGTTCTGCACTTTTAATTTCTATTTAATGAAATCCCACTGTACCTGTACAAGTGCCGTCGCTTGGGGTCGTCCTCTGTGCTCAGGAAGTATCTAAAACATCCAAACATCATCATCAACAATCAACAACCGCAAGTCTGCAGCACCGGCTTTTTAAAACACACAAGCACAGAAATGTCTTACATGAGGTTTCTCTCGTGGCTGTAGGCCAGGATGCTGGTGACGTCCCAGTCTCCGGACGTCAGGGACTGAAGGATGTCTGTGCTGCTGTTGGGCTGACAGAGAGCGACACAGACCAATAAATAGTCTGAACCAAGCCTCAGAGGAAAAGGATGGGATGGACGGTTTTGCAGATAGCTACCATCGAAGTTGACATGGAGATGTGGAAAAACTTCCCTCTCCCACCTTGAGGGATCGCTCTGGTGAAGAAGAACTTGTGTCCGTCATGAGAAAAGAGCGGTGCTTCATTCTGCAGACAGGAGAGACGTGGGTCTAAAACATGACTGCAGGGCTTTTTAATCTCTGCTTACTTACAAATAGTTCGAGTCTGTTTTCAGCCAACAGCAGCAGTGTTTTGATGACGTACCTGTCTGTGCAGCCAACTCTCACTCTCATCCTCGTGTTTCTGAAAAATAAGAGCATATCACTTCTGTCTCTATCTATTCAAAATGATGAAAGTTCGATAAAAAGCTCTTTCACTGTCTGACTGGACACGGGGAGATGTTGACGTGTCCCACCTTAATGCAGACTCCCGTTGTAGCCTCGCACAGAGTCAGGATCGAGTTGTTCTGGGCCCGGTTCAGCCAGTTGACAGCTAGTTTGGTGCTGGTGGCCCATTTCACCATGGTGATATAATACTCGCGCCTGAAGAAAAGACACATCAGCACCAATCACATCGTCCATCCTCCCAGTAAGTTTGGTCACTCACCCTATTCGCGGGTCATCTGGCTTCTTCATCACCACCGTGTGCAAAGGACCGTTGAGGCTCACCACCGACAGGTGCACTACAGGGTTTTCCTCCCCGGCCTGCAGGGGCCAAGAGGAAACACTGTCTTCAGACATAAACAAGCTCAACCAGTCTTCTGTTCATAGCCAAGGATTGTTTATGCAGTACGTGTTACAAAACCAACATTTATTTTAAATCACCTGAACATTAATATCCATCCAGTCAAATAAAATATCTCAGTACTACCAGCAATATCTGTGTGGACTCGCCTTGGGGTAGTGATATTCCAGATTGGCCGGGTACGGCGTTCCTGTGAAGAAGGGGACTTCCATCTTCGGCACCAGAGAGTCGTTTACGGTCATGTATGCCAAGCGCAGCCCGTCTGGGGACCACCAGTGGGCTATGTGGGTCTGCAGGATCTCCTCTGAAGTACACAACAGCCAGGATACAGATAGATAGAAAAATGCGGAAATAATGAATAAGATCACATTTTGCTCTATACACATATTGATGGAAATGCTGGACCTCGATTGAATGATTTCAAAAGCCATCAGTGATTTTCTAGATAACAGAGTAAATGTGGCTCCTGATCAATGATGTGTTGATCGATTTAAAAAGTACAACATGCGTGATTCGTGTGATGCGTGTAACTCAATTATTTATACAGGCACAAGCTTTAATTTATTGATGTACATTTCAATCAAAGAAGGACAAATGTATATAAATGATAAAAATGTGACAGTTCATATATTTCCATTATAGAGCA
Source organism: Macropodus opercularis (assembly GCA_030770545.1). Lineage (NCBI taxonomy): Eukaryota > Metazoa > Chordata > Actinopteri > Anabantiformes > Osphronemidae > Macropodus > Macropodus opercularis. The sequence goes on from CM061105.1 coordinate 9,766,690, forward strand.
TCAGTACAAACATATTCATGTTAGAGTAATTAGTTTTAATTGATTCACAGACTTATTGCACCAGAGGGAGTTGACAAGCCAGCAGCAAACAAAAACAGAAATACTTCCACTATAGAAAGTGATTTAAAAAAAAAAAGAAGCTATTTCTATGTAAAATCTATTTCTTGTTTAGCGGGTTTTCTCCAGCAGGGGGCAGTAGAGCTCTACTGCAGTAAACACCTACATGTGGAGATCCAAACAGTAACCTTTTGCAGGGAACATGATCAACCTTGCTCAACATTAATAAGGACTTTTCGTAATATTGATGTTGATATGAAAATATTTCCAATTACAGTGAATGAAGCCTGGTGTAAAGGAGCCCATTCAATGTTGAATTGAACAGATGATTGAGTTCTGTCAAAGGCAAACTGGGTTTTCTGCAGTGGGATTTTCAAGGCCTTGAGAAAAACCTTGAGAGGCACAACATCACATTCCTTTTTTTTGTTTTTTTGAGGGGTGGAGCCTCTTTTAATGAAACACCTTGTATGCTGCTGATATTTTATGCAAACCATCGAATCTAAACTGAAGCAGAGGAAGAAACAACTTCTCCTCTGTCAGCTCAACAGGACTTCAATCCATGACTATGATCAAAGTTAGTCTGCTGAAGCCTCACTATGACAACCGAGGAATAATTATTTTGTAGCGGTCAACATCAAAGCCTTGCAGACATGATTGTGTTTTTGGTCGAGAAGCAGTTTAAACCCAGAAGAGTGGATTTGATATTTTTGTTAGGGTTCAGAAAAATGTGAAGCATTTGATACAGCAGCTGTCAGTCCGCTGTGTAGAATTATTCTATTTGATTCAGTCCTGAAAGTATCAAAATAATATGATCCCCTAACATCAGTGGAAACTGGAACAAGTAGATCCACTGTAGCACTTTAATGCATGTGTCCAAGGTTTCCTCAAGGTACATAAGGAAAATCTGAACGGGTATTTGCCTCATAGTGGCTCAGAAAGCAATAAATTACATATAAGGCTAAATAAGGTCTAATAAAAAATAAAATATGCTTTAAATATCAGCTTTAAAAATGACTGGTGGGCTCCAAAAATACCTGAGAGGAGCAAATCAGCCTCAGCTGTTCGGTTTGGAGTAACTTCCGCCAAACTATAACATCTCCCCAGAACAAAACAAGACCCACTGACGGCACTGTAAGCTGTGTGTGCAACACATTTATACATGATGTCTGCTTTTCTGTTATTTGCTGATAAACCCGTGGAACATAGCGGGAAAACACAGCAAGGCAAATCTTTCCCTAGCGCTGAATGTGGATTACTTCTTTCATCTTATGTTCTGTGTCTACGACAAAGAAATAATCCCATTAATGGAAAACCGATTAGAGCCGTCCCTCAAGCGGTTCAAGCACTGTAATAGATTTCTGTCATAATAAGTGCCATTCTGCAGTTACATTGTACAATTACAGTGCAGTTATTATCCCAAAGCGCCATAAAAAAACTAAAAGTGAATAATTAGAACAAAGCCAGAAACAGAAGCTGCAGCTCATTTGAAAAGACAGCTATAAATGTAATTTTTAATGAATGTACAGGTGAATACTAGTCTTGAATGTGGCAGCGTATCTGTAAACAAAGCCATATTTAAGTGGCATCTAATTGGAACGTCTGTCTTACACATGACGCAATCAGAAATATGCCTCTTTAAATTACGAGTATGCTGGCATTTGAGCATCTGCTAAATGAGATTGCAGCGCTGCAGACATGAATTAATTAAAGTTGCCTCAGCACAAAGACGAGCTTTGGGAAGTGTGGAGAAGGAGGGGCGCCGAAACGTAGCCAGCTGTGCTCTCCCTAATGGAATCATGCTCGCAAACGCCCAGCGTGCCTCAGGGACGGGGAGGCGCGGGGGCGGAGGTGTCACAATATTGGATTCAATTGCTCAACGAATGAAGATGGTTAAAAACATTCAGACCCTGAATGTGTGTGTGGACAGTCCTGAGCCTGCAGCATCCAGTTAAAACGCCTTTACTCATCTGAAGAACAACCACCCAGTTCTGTCGTTACAGCTCAATAGAGGTCTCTAGTGTTTTCCTTGAATGCTTACAGCCGCTTAAAGGTGGAAACGCTTCATCACCTTTGAATGTCTCTGTAGATAAGTAATAGCGGTGATGCTTCAGTGTGACTGTTTGCACGCGTCTTACCCTCGTACAGCCAGTCAGCGAGGCCGTTGAAGACGACTCCCTCCTGGCCAGTGGACACCAGGCGGATCGTTCGGCTCTCCACTGTCGATTTGTAGTAGATGTTGTTTTCAAATATGAAGATCTGCGCCGAAGCAAAGCAGAACCATGTTCGTCATTAGCCTCTGTATCACCAATCATGATGTGTTTTGCTCTGTTGCTAGTCTTACACCTAAACCTCAATTTCCCGCAGTGCAGAGCGAGAAAATGTTTCCCCAGCCTCTGCATCTCACATCTTTCCATCTACAGGAGAAGCCTTTAAACCACACACTTGTAGGTCTTTATCACAACGGGATTTTATCTTGATCCAGATAGACGCGAAGCTCCTCACTCAAAGACACTTAAAGGCCAATGCATCCAGTCTCACACACCCCATAAGCACCGTATTAACATATATTTGCCTCATTACAGCTGGATTCCTCTCCAGAGGAAGGTTTTATGAGATGCTGCCGTCTGCTCGACGTGGACGATAGCTGAGCTAAGCGGTGGGATCAGATTGCTGATGGAAGACCCTCATGCCAGCGACGACAAATAAAGACGCGGCAGGTAGATGAGCGTGTGGCATATCAGAGCCTTTGTCAATCCACTCTGGTTTTTATTCTGCTCTGCCTGGTGCAGCCATTGCACGAGCACGATGAATGTGGCATTGATTAGCGTCTGTCAGCTTCACCGCTTTTGATGTTAAACTCAACTGTCCTTGGAGTAGAGCAAACACAACTGAACAGGCCTCGTGAAGGGGAACTGCAATTCTAAGCTTCTAATTGCCATCGCAAGAACCAAAACAGAGAAAGACGCGTCTCCTTTAGCTCCAGTCTGTGGCTGCTGTTGAGAAAATCAAAGTTTCATATTGTGGGATCAACATCTGAGAAAAACAGATCAATGCGGGGCTGCAGAGTAGTAGAGAGGTTGGCAAATGCTGCAGAAACACCATGAGACATAAATGTCATCGGCTGCATCAAGAGAGTTACATAAACATTTAATTATCAGAACTCTAATTATTAGTAATTGTACCTTGACAAGAGCTGCCTGAGCCTGTGCAGCTGGTACAGTGTGTAAGTCAAAAGGACTCATTAAAAGCAGGGAACCTAATCCTGGGTTTAGTGCTAAATGAGCCGCAGTGGCCTCAGATAACTGGAATAATGTGTAAACAGCTGGTAATCTCTCTATTTATTTGTTTTCAAGACTGAGCGAGAGGAGAAGAGGCACAAGCCCATGAAACGGGTCCTTTCCAAAGCTTGGAGAGATGAAAGTGGCAACATCAAAAACTACCTGTGGAGTTTGAACAGCAGGGTTTCATGTCTGAGTGAGTCTATACAGAGTACGACCATGTTTTCCTTCCCTGTCTTACATATCACCCAGTTCTGGTTATCGTTCATAAACCCATTCAACTTTTCTCCTCCTCCCCATTTGTATCTGTGTAGCCTCTTCCTCGTGAGTGTGTGTGTGTTGACCCTCCTTCACTAATTGCTCTGTCACGGTAGAGTAATTGCTTGCGATTTCATGAGGGGAGTTTCCCAGGAATCGTCTCCCTTCACCTGACGCTTCACTGGACACGCTCACAGAAAGAAACTCCTGGGTTACCTGCTGATGATTAATTGGCCCGATTCTGATAAAGTTAACGGTATAATTATAGACACAGCTCACCAGTAGAAAATAAAACGTCCAACGTCCAACATCTCCGGGTCATACAGAGACACAGGACACAAGCTGATCTCATTTTTCACGGAGCTACAGTAACAGCATCGCCAACAGAACCATCACGTACACTACTACATGCAAATTAATCAGCGCTCTTCCCTCGGGTAGGAAAGTCTCTCCACACACTTGAAATGGTAATATTTTCTCACAGCAGCGTATCTGTAATTTGAGCAAAGGAGATGATAAAAGCAATTATGTTCCGTAGGAAGACAGAGCTTTGAGAGAGCAGCTGACGAAACATGGCTGCGTCTGTCGTCTAGGCGCCGCCATCCGAACGTAAACTAATCTAAAGTTGATAATGAAAGCACTTCTGCATCAGACGAGACAATACGGCAACAGATTATTCAGGCATTCAACTGATGCCAGTTTCAACCCCATCATTATGTTTCTACAGTCGACAGACACCATCAACAAACAAAAGCGATAATATGTCTGAATATTCCCTTTTGTACTATTCTGTCTATGAAAACATTCTGAAAAGATTCTGCAAGTTCCTAAAAAGCCAAAATGTGTATTAATACCCATTTGGCTGCTTGGCTGGCTCCTCCCTGCCTTCCTTACACCCGTCACCCCCCTGGAACCACGAACGCACCTCACTACACACGGCTTTCTGCTAGGATGACGTCATCTTCTCCAAACGATTCCACCAGATCCACGTCCTTCGCAGACGCCCTGTCTAACAATATAACACTAATGCAACACAGGGACATTTCTTATAGCAAATTGTATTTGTCACTTTGTCGTTGGACATTTGCTAAGATGACAGACAGTACAGCGTCCGTGTCACAATATGTAAGTTGGTCTAAGTTATTCCCGTTTTCTGATGCACCAGAAGCAAACACAACGTTTAAGAGATGTTCATGTTCACTCACAATCATGTACGTCCCAAAAATTGCTTTTTTTTTCCATCAGTGAAAAACCATCACAACACATGAGTCACACATTAAGCACTTGGACAGACAAAATAACTATAACAGGACGTACATCATGTTCGGTACCTGACCTTCTCTGAAGTTTATTAAAAATGATGTTTTGTTGACTTCACCAACAATGGTTCACTCTCCTGCAGTTGAATTGGTAATGGCTTGAATTCTTCTATATTCCGTAGTTTTTTGTGAGCAGCTCATTACAAAGAAGCAACAAGAGAAAAGGGAACGGAGAGAAAATGTGTTGAATCCAAGGACTTCAGCTGCCGTTTTACCGCAATCATTTCTGTACAGTCAAAGCTTTTTCTCTTGTAAACGCATACAGCAGCTGCTTTCTCTTTCTAGAAAAAGCAGCCGATCGGAGGAAGCGGCCTGCACCCCCCCGCAGCCTCAGACAGTCCCAGCCTCAGGTTGTGCCACTGAGCTGCCATCTGCCACTGTGGCTCCCACAAGCTTGTGTGTCGTGAAAGTTATTTTGTGCGACTCTCACTGAGACCAAAGCAAATAAAATTCACATTAGGAAACGCTTGTCTATTCCATAACCAAACACTCATAAATCCCTTCTGCGATGCCGACTGATGGACGTCCACAGTGTGCTGGTGTGCAGGGCTTCCTTACCAGCTGCTGACCTTGGGACCCCCATCCAGCAAACTGCAGAACAGTGTCATGCACCTCGGGTGGATTCAGAGCCCACGTTTGCCTGCAGAGACAACACATACCTCACTGAAAGGTAACGTAAAGTAAAGTAAATGGGGCCGACATCAGTGAAGACTCCACATGAGGTCAGGCAACAGAAAAGGAAGAAAAAGACAACAAACGATGATGAAGACACAACAGAGTTTAGCCTTACTGTGTCACGAGGCTGTAAATAATGTACTTGGCCACGTAGGAGTGTTGGTAGATCTGTGGAAACAACAAGCATCACAATCACAGAAGAACTCAAACGTATGATTCGGTTTATTTGAGCAGAGGTACGGCGCCAACGCGTGCTCACCGGTTTCACTTCGAAGGCAAACAACACATGCTGCATGTCTGGGGACACTTGGTATTTGGCAGCTCTGGATCGGTCCTGGATGGGAGCAGAAACACAGTCGCGGTAGTAGCGCAACTCGTTACAGCAGCAGAGACGCTGCTCTAGGATTAAACGGTTACTCACGAACAGCTGGCTCGTCACGACAACAGTTCTCTTCCTGGTGTCAACGTTCAGCCTGACAACGTCGCCGTCTCGTGTGCGGTACAGAAGCTCGTTGTCTGTAAACAGCGAATGAAAACACAAATCAGCTGTGCGACTAGAGCAGGAGACAGACTGTAGCATATGACATCCCATCAACAGTTGCTCGTGTGCACAGAGCAACTTTACCATTCGCTGCGATTTATGTTTTCACAACGGATCAATCCAACCATTGCTCTACTTTAAGCCCCCCTTCGCTCTCCAGCAGGCCCTCAGGGAAATATCTGACTCCACCAAACCAACTGGCAGCAGGCAAAACAAACACTGATGCTGCATTCAAGCTGCGAGGCTGTTTTCAATTATGTGGGTAAAACTACTCCAGTTCAACAGTTTGTGCCCCTGTGATCAGACGCGACGCATTAGCCAGACTCCTTCTGTTCTGTCACATTGTTCTCATGTGACATTAGACTGTGGCCACTGACTCCAGGATGTAATTCAACTAGTTTCTTAAGCAGATCTGAGTTTAGACTGTAGAAATGTATATTCATTGTTGGAATAGACTATATGATACAGAATAAACTCTGTTATTTCTCTAAAATACGAATGTTTGCGCTGGGCAGCTCTTTGTGTTAGCAATCAGTGTGAAGGTCAAACCATTTGTCTTTGGATCCGAGTCTGAGCGAGACACTCAGAGGTGAGTTGAAAGACTACTGAGGCAAGCGGTGATCAAAGAGCAGCGGGGATCAATTACATGCTGCTGTGAATGAAGCCCACAAAATATTGATGAGGTCTACTGAAGTATGAGGTTATCCCATCGGACGTCTTATTAGAAGGTCATTAGAACCAAACGGGAGCTGATTGCATTAACTTAACTGACAGGACGCAATGTCACACAATTGATTGCTGGCGTTTCATCAGGTGCTGAGGACATTTTCATTACGGTGGCGAATGAAGGGCACAGAGAGGCAGGAACTGAACTAATTACATGTTAATAAGTTGCTAATGTAAGTAATCGGGGAACAGTTTGCACAGTGGAACAAAGAAGGACACGCGTAAGGTCATAAAGTGTCTGTCAGCACACTGAGGACATGTGCACCTGCGTGTGAGCAAGCTGGCATTCGAACGGCGCCTCGCTCTCTGCCTATTTATTTATTTGGTGGCAACTGACACTGACAAACGCAAGAAGCAGAGGATGTAATGTTTATGGCTTTAAGGGAAATGTATGGAGATAATAAAACCAATAACAGAGCTGCAGATGACCTGCTGTATATCACGTCATACAGCGTGTTACTAAGAATAAAACTGAAGTCATTTCCTAATACATCAAAAATTAGGAAGGAAGACTCCTGCTCTGTATGTGTTACTATTAATTCACTGGGTTCCGTGTGGAGTCTCCTACAGAATCTTCATTCTAGCCATAAAACATTTAAAGCACCTCACCTGTGCTTGTTCTACTGTGCAGCATCATACTGTGTCCATCAGATACAACCCCTCTGGTCAACATCCTGTTTTTACATTTAGTCTTATTGTGCTTGTTTGACTTACGTCTCTGTCTTTTCATTTTGGATTATAACTGAATGAGGCACATCTTCATTGGGAAAACCTATTTTGCAATTAACAAGTTTTAACCTGAGTTTTTCTGCAGCTTCTATTCGCAGAGTTTATCTCAAGAAAACTCATTACAAAGGTAGACGTGAGATAAGACCATAAAAAAAACACAAGAGGGTATTTTATTAAGATAACAGAAGATAAAATCTACTTCCAAACGTCAGAAGACGCTTGGTTACCACACATAACACATAGTATTGCTTCGTAGTAGCAGTTATACTGCTTGGTCACAGAAGGTTCAGATGTTTGTTCAGCCCACAACGAGTACTTTTTCATGATGGACACCAGAGGGCACTGAGTCCAACGTGGCTCCAGAGGCCACAGCTAACATATTAAATGAGCTTCAGGTTCTGGTTCAGTTGTTTACGACAGATACAGCATAGTCATTATTGCAGTGAAAATCCAGAGCGGTGAGGAGGCTGCGTAAGGAGCTAATTGATGGCAAATACTTGAAGGGCGTCTGAGAATCTCACAGCTGAAAGACAACTGAAGAGTGTGAACGGTTCAACCGATTAGCAACAGAAACAGGAAGGTTTGTCTCCCTGTAGAGAAAACACTTGTTTGCACCAGTATGAGACTGGAGACGACAAAAAATGTATTATTTATTATTTGCTTTAATCTTTAAATCTTTAAACTACCTCACATCTCTTCTCTCTCTAAATGCTGCAGCAATCAAATAACCTTATATACTTTTAATGCCTGAGACATTTTAAGGCAATTTAAAGCAATAAAATTGTAATTTTATTCCGTCATTTGAGTCTGACTGCCTACAATGTGTTATGGGTTTCTCAAGTAAAGACATTTAAATTTCAGTCTGACTACTTGATTTAATTGTTACATGATATTTATTTCAACTCTTGTGCGTCACATCTTATTTTCAGGCCTTCAGAAAGGAGACATTGAATTGTAATGTTGCAACATGATGCAAGAAGATATGTGAGGCTTGTCTGATGATGCTGTTCACAGCTTTGTTGTTCAGACGTCCCCGTGGGGAACGACGGGACTCGGTCGTGCGGACGAACCAAGAACGCTCCGCAGACTGTGAGTCGGATGGCACATCCTCAGCCGGGCTGTGAACGTGAAAGGCAAACTGTGGACTCACCGCTGAGCCACTTGGCGTCTGGGTCGTGGATGCGCAGGTCTGGTCCGAAAACATCCTCTATAGTTACTTTTTTCCTAAGAGCCAGGCTGTCATCTTCACCTGCCAGGAGCATCGCACAGAAGAATAAACACAGAAGCTCAGAAAAAACCTTTGGTTTGTCTCAGTATAACATGTTGACACCAGCCTCTCTCTGATCAAAGTCATTTAAAATACTTGCGGCTCTATTGATCTATTGATCCCCTTCGGAGACACAGCCCTTCCAGTGTCGTCTAGCAACCATTAGACTCGAGCTGTCACCGCGCTGACAGACTCTTCGCATTGTGGCAGAGCGGGGATATCTGAGCGTGTAAATATCACATCAGACGTCGTCAAGTGTTTATCGACTTGAAAAATTGGAGGAATTCTCCCGTCTGGCGAAGGAGCCACACAGCGAGGAGAGAAAGCTAATTTGAAGCACGTGGCCAAATGGTATCTTTGATGCTGTGCCAATCTGACAAATGGCCGGAGCTATTACTGCATAATCATCTACATTAACCAGGCCTGAATGGCATTACACATTAAAAGGCCCATTACCTAGCGAGCGGATGACCCTCATCTCTATGAAAAACTAGTACACAATCACCAGCGCGGGCAAAGCGTGTCATCTGTCTAACCTTGCTCCCACGGAAGGAAGGTTATCAAATTCAAAACGCTGTTTCTAATGGAACGTGCAGCAATGAGGCGTTTTTCTCCGGCGCCTTAGCCCGTTTGGATCCCGTGATTGTTTACCGCTTTGTGCATTTTGATGCATTCAGTTGGAGACACAGAGCTCAACACGTTAAATATTTCTCCTGATAAAATAATCATTTGAGAGGAAGGCACATCCTTGGCAGAGGTATGTTGTCTCTGGGTTTCATCTGAGATGTAAAATGTGTTGCTGTGGCCAATTTTAAGTCAAGGCCGTGCAGAAGTGAGTGAATATTGTATTTGTGATTTATATTTGACTTGTTTGTGCATTTGTTATGACAGGGTTGTGTTTCCAGTGAAGGTTTTACTGAAGGTTTTCTTTACAATAACACACAAAATTAGGACTTTTAGACAGTGATGCTGGGGTGTGACTGCGAATGTACGTACGAGGGGTCAGCAGGATGACAGAGGTGACAATCAGGGAGCAGATGATGAGGATGACCAGCAGGGCGATGGCTATTCCCTTCCAGTTCCTCTGCGGCGGTGCGCTGCCCACCAGGTCCTGAAAGACACGTTACAGACATTACGCTCATGCAACTGGCTGCATCCAACGCATCTATGGAACGCTGGAGAGAATTAGCGGTAGATGATAATAAAGGACAAAGTGCGCTGTGTTCATCTCATCACATGAGACGCTATTTTGTGCTATCACAGTTGGAAGCGGAGTTGGCCAGAGGACAGCTCATTCGCTGTCAGACAGATGCCAACAACTGAGCCACTTGTGTGCAGTAACACAGTATTCTGCAGCTGCCTCCCGCTGCTCGCATACGGAGAGTCCCTGCAGCTCTGCCTGATGGCTGGAGTGGAGCTGCAACATCCACGCAAGCTCAACGGGCAGAGCAATGAGCCGCTCTGCTCGCACAGCCCAGCAGATGGTGGATGGGCTAATCAGCGCCGTCCGTAACACACACACACACACTGCAGCAATCCACAGGACATACAAAACATTTTAACTGCACAAGTACAGGCAGCAATCAGGTGGGCTCTGAAGACTGACCACTAAAACACACATCTTACTGCTCATCTAAAAGCCCATCTGGTGCTTTCACTGGGTAAGACACACTCTGTCTGCCACATCCACAGGAAAAGACAGTTTGATTTGTTTTACAACCTGTAGACGTAGAGTAAAAACCTCTGCACCACCAGACTCTCTCGCTCTTTTACTTCCACGTTTGTGTCACGCTCACATTTATTTATTTAACCTTTTATTTTATATCCATTTGAGAGTAGAGCTTTTAAAATCATTCACGTTTGCACGTTATATGAAGGAATGAAATGTGAAGGCGTTAAGTTGTGTTTTCAGGTGGGACATCGTTCCAGACACACACATTCACTACTGTAATGTATTAATATATTCGGTCTGTGTGTGCTATGTAAATGAGGGGTGTGTGAAACGCGTGGGAAGACATTACGCGTCGAACATTTCAAATGTAGATTAAATTCACTCCATCTAAATACGTCCAAGATGAGATTTTGTACGTGTGCATCTCTTTGTGCACAGTCTGCTTCACAGCAAAGCAAATCAATAGAGTAGACAGTGAGTACACATACAGAAGCAGCAGGTACATCAATAAGCTGATTTATTGCTGCAGAGGTAAGAATTTTCGTGATAAGGTTCTCAGGCTAGTGCATTGGATTCGTAAGATATGAATCTCCAGCATTATCATGCTCTAATAGGAGGGACATGCTGCTAAAGTTGCCTTTGATGTAAACATCTCTTCAAAACGCCAACCGAGGCAGAAATAAAACAGATCAGCTGCTCAGACGGATGCAGGTAACTAGTTTGTGCATCTGCGGCCTTTTGCTTTTTCTGGATACCTCTGGTCTGGACGTGACAAACGAGGCGGTGATCTAAATGCATCCCCGTTATCCAGTTCGGTGCCACCTGTGCCTGACTGAGAGAGCTGCAAATGTACGAGCGCGGCGGCTGGATTCATGCCACATCAAAGAGTAAAAATTATCTCCACAGTATATTTGCAGACACTTTGATGCCAGCCTGGGAGGCTTTTGAGTAAATATTTAGTTCCAGTCATTTTTCCACCCGTGACAAATCCAGCATAGTCACAGCAGCACAGGAGACACAAGGTAAAATTATCTGAGACAGCCTACTTTTGAATCTGAAACATCTCCCACAGGCTCCGTGGGCTAATTCAGGCTGTCAGGATGCTGTCTATGAGTTGACAGGCGCTAGTAGAGTGTGTGGCCTTTCTGAAAACACTGAATGTTAAGCTTTCCACACGGCAAAAAGCTCAACAAGGCCCGTGGACACGACCATTAACCCTCACGGCCCAATATCCCCTGAATAAACCAAGAAAGGTGGAGCAGTGTTTGGAGACGTCCTGTGAAAAGCTCAGTCGTCGAGGCTGCCGTCCCTGCTCTGTACACAACCACAACCACACAAGCAACGGCTGTCAGATTACATTCAATAATTTAAAATAGCTATATAATACTAAACTAAGTCTTAATCTTCAGAAATGTAGCTATGTAGTGATGTAGGCAGGCAACTTCTTTCCACATGTCTACATTTACTTAAGGGTAACTCAATGTATTTATAACCTAGACTCAAAAGTAGCACCATCAATTTTTTTTTAAATTATTTTTTTGTCTCTTCCAATCCGCTGTTATTAAAGTGTCTCAGCTCTGATTGTTTTATTCCCGCAGAATGATTCCTCCCTGTGTGAAGCAGAGAAACATTTCACCCACCTACTCTACAAAGAAAAAACGAACAGAGAGCCTCAAACTTGGGCTGAATTCACTGTCATAAAATCTATGAAAATCCTCACACGCTCTTTGTTTCCAGCAAATTAAAACCCTGAAGAGTTGCACTGCACAAAACTCGGCTTCGCGTTTGATTTTCCTTACGTTCACCGTGTTTATGTGGTACAAACTGCGCCGCTTTGAAACCTGACTGCTCTCTAGATGTTGACCTTTTCTGACGTGCATCTGTGTGAGAGGAAATCTTGACTTTTGGCGGCGTTGCAGGCTTGCGGAGCCACTACAGGCTGTCTGCATTAAGCCATCTTCTGCTCATCTGTGTGAAGAGCAGACACGCATACCTTACGGCTAATAACAATAAAACCCACAAACACGTGAGAACCGCATTATCACGCTCATCTCTGCCCACACTCCATCTAAACAAATCTTTTGACAACTTAAAGGGTAAGAAAAATCCCGCGAGGAGAAGCAGCGAGATTGTTTCAGTCCATTTGTTATATTTTCATTCTATTTCAAGACAATGGGGCTAAAAGAATGAAGCATCTTCTAAGGTCAGGCTACTTTCATCCCCCCACTCTCCCTCCCTCTAATCCTCTCTCCCTCCTACTTTGGCTTTGTCTAACCATCTCTTTGTCTCTGCGCTCACTGCTGAAGTGTGAAATGGATCTTTCCTGATCTCTGAGCACCTGGTTTCCAAGGGAACCGAGAGAGTCATTTGAGTTGAATTTGCACTGAAGACGCTGCTGGCTGCCGCACAGTCCAGTGGGGACTAATATTAGTGCGAGTGTCTCGGGAAATCTGCCGTGGGGTGCTCAGGAAATTGACTCGGGACCCTGAAAACAAGACACTCAAGTAGATATAGACATTTGAAACAAAAGCAGAGCTCAGCCGTCTAATGACATTGGAGACTTGACACACGATATATCACTCTACTGTAATGTAGTCGTGGTCTGAGGACAGTCAAACTGGAGAGTGGAGCAGCCCCAGACAAGGGGTAAACTTTTCCTTCAGAACAGCATCAATAAATCATAGGCATTCATGAGTGAGATTAAGAATTCATGCCAACTGGCTTTTGGTTCATGGATAGCCTCAGTGTAGCCAGACTGTCTTTGTCCACTCCGGAAAATGTGGCGTGTGGGGGGTTACACTCAACTGAGGCGAGACAAAGAAAAGCAAAATGCCCCTTTAATGAGCGTCTGTGGTGCACAAACGTAAGGAATCACGTCCGATGAGGGGGGGGAGGCAGGAATGAACCACAAATCAAATCGGATACGGATAAATAGATCTGACTATGTAACAGTAAGTCGACTGTCAGAAGAAGGTGTGAAGTTCATTAAAATCTTCTCCTGTCTAAGAAAAACATGGAGCAGCACCTTTTGAATCCTTCTCTTCATTGTCTGACGTCTCTTTAGACGGATTTCAAACAGCAAAATAATCGCAGGGACATTCTTCAAGGAACTTCTGCTTCTAGCAAGAACAAATTAGACGCTATCAGGGACTTTTGACCTCTGTTTTGGTCTCCAGCCACGGATTTGTCTCTTCAACTGACAAATCCTCAAACCCCAGCTAATCCCTGACTGTCTCCCCTCTGGGGCCAGACTGTAGTGATCCGCATCTTTACTGTTCCAAGCCTCTTATTTTGAAAATAACGCTGTAACATGTGCTCACTATCTGATGATCCTTCCTCTCTTTCATAGCTCAGACACTTCCATCCATCCAGTCAGCTCCAGTCTCTAAATGTTGGCAAACTCAAATTAAGTTACACCCAGTCAGTGTGTCTCATTTATAAATACCATAAGTGCTGCATCCGTCTTGCATTACTGGACTGGACTGGGCGGCGCTGAGGGTTGTCCATCCCCCGCGTGCACTGGACAGTTAGTACAGGTTGATACTTGGCACGATTTGTCATGATCTTTCACAGATTTATTGAATACTTCTGCCACTTTACATATAGAGTGATGATGAAAACGCAGCAGCAGCGTTTAATAACGGGCAGTAATAACTTCAGGTGGTTCAGACCTGTCTCCTTAGGACGTCTGTTGTGCTGCTAGTTCCTCCATTATGTTCTCTTGTCATTATTTATAAGTGCAATACAGTTGACACATTGCACAAACTACAAAAACCTGCCAATTTATCGGTCAAAGACCAATTTTAAAAGTTGGGCCCAGTTCAACATTTCGCCCTGTGTGACGTGCGCAGCAAGAACAGACGAACCATCAAAAAACACAAAAACAACAACAGACGTCCGGTTTTAAAATGGAAACGCTAAAACGTTTGAAGCCTGGACATTTAACCGGCTGCACCCAGCGATTCTACATTTTCTTCACATTGTTGTTCCAACAGTAAAAATCATAGCGACGTTGTGCATTTCCTAACTATAGAGACTAGTGTGGCGCAATAATTGAAAGAGTATGGATTTCCCGGGAAGCCTTTCCTGAAGTTAATTGTTTGAAAGACTCCAGAGCGGACGCCATCGACAGAAGGGATGCCCATCCAGTCGGAGTAGATAAACAGAGCTCATGCTTCAGAGGATACAGGCGATAACCTGCAGGAACAGATCCTTAATAGTGGGAAATGTGAGTTTTTGTGATTTGGGGAAAGAAAACATGGGAGATTTAACAAATTGTGAAAAGAGATGAGAAAATAAACAAGGTAATCTTCAACTCTCGCTGAGTCTATCGACAGGATGACAAAAAGAAGTGTTTTCTCAGAGGATATGAATTGCTGCCTGTCTTTGGACAAAAAAGAGACGAGGTATCTTTTAATCATCAGAAGAAAAACGGCACAACAACACGATTGAAGCAAAGAATGAATCAGCTGGAAGTAACCCTTGCTGTTGTTCTGTTTTTGTATTTTGATGGAAGTGTCCTTCATCATTAAATCTGTTTGAGTTAATGGAAAGATAAGAGACTTATTATCCTGT
The DNA here is from genome assembly GCA_030770545.1 of Macropodus opercularis. Lineage (NCBI taxonomy): Eukaryota > Metazoa > Chordata > Actinopteri > Anabantiformes > Osphronemidae > Macropodus > Macropodus opercularis. Next base: position 9,781,787 of record CM061105.1, read on the forward strand.
CAGAATAATTACATTTCAAAATAGATATAACACGACCGACTGAAGAGAGAAAAATCCCCAAAACATTCAAAGTGAATTAATCACAGCGAGATTTTTTAAGAACCTGGGTGTAGGTGAACCATCACATACATTTTGTAACAGGTCCTTTCATACTGCATGAGTCACTTTTTTGATCCCCCTCCGACTGGGTGGGTGCGTTTTTGTTTTAAATGACGGCCCTGCACAAGCCAACCGCCTTCAGAAATGGGACAGATTAAAAGAAGATTCTATCTTGAATGAGACAAAGATGTGAAGCAGAGAATGGAAGAAACTTGTTAATAAATACCTCAGCAACAAAAAGCATAAAACAGCAAAACGCTGCCTCTGTCATGACCAGCTGCTCAACAAAACAGCACAACTGTGATGGCGTTTCAGATAAAGACTGTGGTGATGGCTTTATTAATGAAGGCAGCAGAAATGGAGAAGATGATCAGACGAGATGATGCTTCAACTCGTGCTCATGCTGTCCAGATGCAGTAAAACATCTCAGCTGTCGGCACAGTAGCTGCTTATAGCCGCGTGGTCCTTCCTGTGCTGGGTTACACCTTCATCCCTCTGCCTCCATCTCTGCATCATTAAAGCGTAGACACACAGGCTGCATTCACATTTGATAGGGATACATGTACTTCCAGCAAACAAGGCCACTGCTGAAGCCACAGCATCAGTGGTGGAGGTGGATCTTCTCTAAATTCTCCATCCAATGGGAAATGATGCAAGTTGTTAAAGTAAGATAATTCATTATTGTTCAAATTATAATGAAAAGAAAAGACGTCAAGGTTGGGCACATATTATAATTGCTAGCATCGATTTAAATGACCGCCAGTGCATAATATCCATGTATTGTATGTACAGTAAAATAGGTTGTGTTGCACTGAAGTTCATCTTTCTTTCTCCAAGTCTGACATCCAATTTCCTCTCAACCTTCAAAAGAGCTCATGCTCCTTTTTTGTGTGAAGCCGGTTAAAGATCTGCTGCACTGCTGTCGACTCTGCACTTCCACTTTCAAAAATGTATGAGTAGAACACACACACGCGCAGACACACACAAAAAAACACAACACCTAAAATATTCAAAGGTACTGACTTCATTCAAGATACAAGAAAGAGAGCCTCTTAAAAACTAGACCAATAGTAAACATCAAAGTGAAGATGTTTTCAGAATACAGAAGAAGAAAAAAACCCAGCAGCACTTTGACAAATGTCAAACTTAATTGCATCCTGCTCCTGCAGCGGTTCTATAGGACGAACAACCTTCATGTCAGCTAATGAACCTTTTTATTGTTTTCTCCCACATGTAACGCCGCCTTTAAACAGCTGTACTATGAGCTTCAAGAGCCAAACACTAAACAATCAGCTGTTACACAACTCAGTTGATTGTCAAGATGTCCTCTCTCCATGTGTTTTTTTCCCATCAAGCACCTTTCAACCTAAATTATGATATCAGTGCCAAAAGCTCAGTTATGTAAAGCCAGGAGAGTGGCTGGTCTTGTCGACATGGCGCTAAATCACTTCACAGTGTTCCCCATGGCCTCATACACAGAATGGTTTCAACTCAATGACAAGACAGAACAATACAGAGCAATTAACACCCACTCTCCCTCTTTGTCTCCCCCCTTTTTTTTCCGTTTGCGCACGTACTTTACGCAATTGGCTCCGCAAACTTTGCTGAATCTCTTCAACATGGACCGGAACTAAAACCTATGTCGAATTAGTCGCACGTCAATGTTATGGAAGCTGCGCCTGGGCTGAGGTTACAGTGAGAGTTTTTAAATATTTAGGCAGATTGTGGAAGTTGTGTCTTGTTGCGCACTCAATCATTTAAAGACAACAAAACCTCAAACTCAAAATGCTTCTATGGAAAAGCAAACTCGAGACCTCTCGTTATTATTTGGTATCTAAATCAGCTGCTTCTACGCAGACTATGCCTCCGAGAAACAACGAGCGCGCGAGAAACACGCGGAATATCATGAGCCCTCATAGGAAACACTTTGCGTGGAGTCCTACCTGCTCCTGTTGCTGAGCCGCCTTCAGCGACCCGTTCGCGTCTTTTGCAGAAGTCATGTCGGTAAATAAAAGCGTGAGGAGGGAGACGAAGTGAAGCGGGTGCGCGCCGCTGTTGACAGGTGCAGAATAACGAAGCGGGGAGCGACGCAGACCGAGGCAGAGGGGGAGAGAGGGAGAGAGGGAGGCGAACAAAGTGCTGAAGGATAGTCAGTGATTTGCTAAAATAATGAAGAGACCGTGGGTTGCCGACAGCGATGAGTGGGAAACTGGAGACCGCCACGATCATATCACCCACAGCTCGACGGGCCCCTATGACTCCAGAATAAACGACTGTTTCCGTTGGATGTGGAGTTATCCAGGCGCATTTGTTCCAAAAACTGAAAACTGCAGCAAACACGATTTTTGAACAACACTGGTATTTGTTTCGAAAACGTGCAGCTGCAGACAGAGTCAAACTTCTCTCACAGTCTTCTGCTGTCCCGTCTAAAGTTGCACGTTTTTTTTATATCATTTATTTCCTTCCACCACTAAAGGAGAACTCAAGGTTTTGTCCTTCCACCTGGGCCTATATTTAGCGCCAGCAGGCTGCAAAGCTCAGCTCACTGATAATATGGAGACCTGTCAGTTTGGATCAGATCACAGCGGGCACTCATTACTGGCAAGTCCATTACAGAGGAAATGGAAACAGGAATCAATGCGAGAAGAACAAAATACTTTCAGGTATCAGCACAGTTCTTTTTGGATGCCAGGGCTACGGAGCACATTCATGACTGACGGCGTTTTGTGCATTGCAGCTCAGGAAGCAGGACAGAAGATTTGCATAGTGTGTTGTTTTACCCATAAAATGATATTCAGTCCACTCTGCTGGATGTCAGTGCTGCTGTATTGTCTGCCAATAAAACAAAGCGTTGCTGCTGGCCTGGCTCTTGAGAAGCAGTGCTACCATCCTCCCACATACAGCAGAAATAGTTCCAGTTCCCAACAAAACATTGTTTATGCTGTTACTCTCACACCGTGTGTCACATCTCTACGCACACACAATTTTTGTTTAACACAGCTTGTCTGCCTATTTGTGCTGCACTACACACACACACACACACACACACACTCACACACACATACACACAGAGCACTCTCATGTTGAAGAGAGTGCTTTTTTCTTTTTCTTTAGAAGTCATGCACAGTCTCAGCAGAGCTCCTGGCCTTTTGAATCAGTCATCTGTTGGAGAGAAAGGAACTGAACAATCTCACAGAAGAAAGAGAGGAAGAAAGTCTCTAATGTAAGTGATAGACACAGGCGAGTAGATGTTTTGCATCAGTATGAAGAAAAGAATCCCTTGTCATAATATTGACTTCAGTGCAATATCTAGCAGCACTTTTATTATCACCTGAAAGGGTAGTTATTGTTTACAGAGTGCAGGAAGGTTCTCTCTCAGCCATTTGTGGATGCATTCATTAAAACGGCCCAAACTCTAAATGCCAGGTAAAGATATCAAATGGACCTAAGGTCTCAAAAGTGTATAATCATTATAAAAGATGCAAATACAGCGATGAAGTGTTTTGATTTCTCCAGGAAATTAAACAGTGCAATCTGATGTCCTCCCAGATTCTATCTTTGCTCGTTTCTAACCTGGGAATTACACTGGAGGAGGCAGGAAGTGGTGCAAGATCATTCAGTCAGACCTTCCGTCACGTGTGGAGGAAATGCGTTAGTTCCATTGTGACACACGTCGTTCTGCTCATCAATAATGTACTGTATGAATCTGACTATGTTTATTCTTTGTCTATTAATATTCTTCTTCGGGTTCCCTTTGGTTTTATACTCTAGTAGAGCTATGTGTTGAAAAGTGCACATTTCCTTCTTTCACCACATTTCAATAAAATGCAATAAGCTGTGCCAATTTATCTGAATACAGGCAGAGACATTATCAAGGTGAGCTTCTAATAATAGGAGTAAATAGTTTTGTGTGTAGTTATCTGTGTGTTTGGTGAAAGTCAAAGCTACAGAAAGGTTTTTTATTTGTGCCATGGTAAAAAAAAAAAAAGAAGTAGTAGTTTACATTGTGAAAAAAATCAGCCACAAAAGACAAAGTTCTGGAAGTTTTATCAGCTGATGAGACCAAGGTTAACTTCTACCAAGTGATACGTGATGGGCCTTGAACATAATCAGAGGCTTAAACATGTAAAGAAATGTTAATATACTATGACACAAACTAAACACAGCTCTCTTTGTCGTTGTTAGACCGAGACACCCAACGAAGGAGAATAGAAACAGGCACAGCCCGTCAGACGGGTCCAAACAACTCTCCCGCCTCTGCAGTGTGGGTTTTAAACCCTCAACCTGTGTCAGCCAAACAGCTGGCTTTCTTCTAACTTGATGTGAAGCATTCATATTACTTGTTTATCCAATGGGACATTCACCAGACCAAACGTTCCTGGAGCACTTCCCATGTCCTGGACATTCTTCACACTTAGATTCCCAGAACTGAGCAGGACAGACTTGTTCTTTGCCAAAAACAACAGACAAGCTCCCTGACTTCATGGGCCACATAGGCTTCAACACGCTTCAACAGAGAGCAGAACACTGAACAGGGAACATGTGAGTCCTATACTACTACTTCACACATATTTATATATGTTATATTCTATAGGTTTTTGTAATTGCATCTACAGGTTTTTGTAATACACCATAACAGCTTCCTCTGAAGCAGCTTAAGATTTATTAGCAAAAAACTTTTTTTAAACTCAGTGTGTGTTTTGCTGACTCAGCTTCTCACAATGAGGCGCACAGAACAAACATTTGGGAAAAGAGAGGTAATGGTACTTGGATATTATGAGTGGGGGAATTAAGGCGATGAGGTATCACTGTAGGTGATCGGGGCATCACATGTAAATACACAAATCATCCAAAACACAGCTAACAAACCTGCAGTGGTAAAACGTATCCAGAGAATCTCTTCCAGAGAAGAGGAAAAAAATAATGACAATAATACAAAGGACAGGATTTTCCACAACACACAGAAGCTATGTCTCCTGTCAGCGATGTATTACAGTTAAGAAAAGGGGAAAATTTAATTAAACCAACTATAGACAAAAAAATATAATGGACATGGATACAAAGCTATGTTGTATATGCATCTCTGTGGCAGAACGACTGAGGAAATCACCTTTAAAAGGCCATTCAGCGCACCAAACACCACATTTGGCTCTGCTGTCACTGCACAGCTCTGAACACGGCCCGAGGGAGCTGCATGACCAGCTCACTGCCAAGACTGATTTCAGCACCACTGCTGTGGACAGCTCCACGGATACCAGCAGGAAGCCGGCTCACGGTTCACCTCAGCAAAAACACAGAAACATGTGAAGTGTGTGCAAGCAGGTGAGCTTTATAGCGAATTAAATATATATATTACCTTCACCTTACCAACTAAGTATGTAAAGGCCAACAGCATAATATTTTCAAATCGATAAGCAGCATAAGCAGGCTAGCTCTAATAAACAGGAGGACACAGAAACATTGTGAGGAGTCCACAGATTGATCGCTACAACACATCACACAGCTCTCTGCCAACAATTACCTTTCAAAGAAACAACTGACAATTAGGTTTAAAAGGAGCAGTGAAAGAAGCAGCAGCCATGTGGGGTCAGAGCGTGTCTCTGGAGTCGGCATTTCTGCAGTTCTGTTCGTTCAATCAAATTTTATCAGCTAATTACCTCCGTCTTCATTCAGATTCTGTTTTATCATTTAGCGTTTTATGCTCTGCCCCAGGCAGCAACTCGAGGTGACACCTGTAAAATAAATCCTGCCAGTCAAAGGCTTTAAACAAGCACTTTGCACCAAGCAGTCAATGTGCAGCGTTGTTAAAGTTATTGTCGGTGTCTATATAAATCCATTAGTTTAACTGTCAACAAAGCGTGAACGTCTTCAACTGCATGCTAGCTCCCCCCAGTGATCACCAGCTGACTGACATCTTTATATTGGCCAAAAGCAAATCAACATTTCTGTTCCTCTTAGTTTTTCACTTCAAGGCTTGTAGTTTTATTACAATTAAAATATGTTTCACTACAAACACAAATTAGGCCTTAAAGGCTGTTGAGTATGTACAGTTGCAAAAAATTTCACTAAATACAAAGTGAAGAAAACCTGCTCGCACAAACTGGATGTAAAAGTCTAAATCCTTCTTGGTCGCCGTCTGTGGTCGTAGCCATCAGTCTGCCAGGTGCTAAGACTGAACAGAGCAAGAGAGAGACGGGAAGAAACCTCACAAAGGCCACAAGTAACTGATCATTATCGGCGGTGCTATTTCAGCGAAGCACAGACTCTCACAGCCACTTAAAGCAACAACGCCAGGCAGCAAACCATTAGCCACCATGTTGTACAAATGCATCCCTGAGGGTGTTTTCACCGCCATGATGATAAACACAATCTCATCAACACATGAGCATCCCAACACAATGTTGGCTAGCTCTTTGGCTTATTATTACCTATGACTTCACATTTAGCCTAAACTGCGTCAGAGAGGCGCCAAGTCAACTGTGTGGTAGTTTGTGCAGTGATGGTGTTTCATACATTACTAATCAGCTGCCCACATTTTTATTGTTTACAGACAACCTATATTTCACAGTCTAAGCTTTAACATCCAATATTTAGTTTTATACACATTATTTGTTTCTAAATTACACAAAGGAAATATTATTATAAATAGCTTTACTATATATGCAAACATATAGAGAACTCAGAAGTAATAGTTGTCTGTGCTCGATGCATCTTCTGCTGTAATAACACAATCTGTCATGTCAGCTGTTGGCGTGAATGTCAGTGTCGCATTCATTTTCATTTTGCATAGTTAATGTGGTGCATGTTGTTTCTCATCTAGATCGTCTACAACGGTTGTGGAAACTCATCTCTGCGTGGCAAATAACGACTAAAAAGCAAGAAAATTTCAACATTTTTAAGCAATAGATGAGGAACAAAGGGAGTAGTACAGGAGGAAAAAAACAACAAGCGGTATTTAATGATAACAACCAAATAGCATGAAAAACAAGGCTGTTGTAAAAAGGGAGTTTAAAGGAACAACCAAAGAGATGCTGCAGATCTGACTTGAGCAGTTTGAAGAACAAGGCAGATGTGATTAAAGTTTAACATGACACTATAGCAGCAGCATGTTAAACACATATACATAGACTTTAAATAGAGAAATAATATGTTTTGTTTCAGGTATGTTCTGCAGAGGTGGCATGTGTGTGACGTGGCTGCTGGTCTTGGAACAAGCTTTTTTCCAGTCAGCCGTGAGACCATCTCCATCATCACGTCCCTTTCACCCTCTGGCCCGTCGTCACTCCCACACCTGCCTCAGTGTCACAGCCACTGTTTGCATTTCCACTCCCGCCTGCTGAGCTGCAGCTGTAATTCACGGGTTAAGAGCAGTTCAAGTGGTAGTTTATCACAAGTCATTACTGTACTCTATCAGTCATTGATTGGACCCTGAGAAAGCACGGCTCCATGTGTGGAGTGATGAAGGGAAGAGAAGTTTTCAGACTGCAGACGGAGGCAGTTTTTCACTGTCGGCCCATTACAGAGGGGTAATTAACAAGTGCACACGTTTTTAATCAGCCCCATTATTGGTCTTTTACCAAGAGAGGATTTTCAGGGGGGAAGCGATTAATCTACCATTGTCTTGTCTGGAATTGCTTGGACACACACACACACACACACACTGTAAAACATTACATTAACTTATTTCCCCATCCTCCAAGCATCACCCCTGAACCCTCCTCAATACTGAGTTGATTTTGTGAAAGGACTCCTGCTCAACTTACTCATTAAACAACAAGTATTATATTTAAAAATGAACAATCACAAACGTCAGATGTAATACTGTGCATGCAACACACCGTAGCTGAGCAGCGAGAGAAGCTGAACATTTTATCCAACCTGTAATTACACGCTGTGTTTACCATAGTTACACAGAACATTAATGTGATGTAAGCAAGGCAATTACATCCTCCTGCAAGCAGCCTGATTCCCATCAACAGTTCACAACAGTACAAAACCTACCACACACTCAAAGAGGAGCAGCCTGATGATTCCTGAACTACAAGGACTGTTTTTCCATGCATGTTACTAGAGACCAGACAAGGTCGTTCATTCATTCAAGTATTTGTGGATTTGGAAGCATTTTGTGGTTTAAACATGTGTCTACTGCACAGATGCATCCAAACTTAACCTGGATAAAGAGATTCACACATGGCCAAAGAAACTATGTACTGAAACCAAGAGCAACAGTGATACGACTGTATTGGCAGTAATGGAGGCGTTTTGTTGTGATAGTAGGTCGTCCAGGTTCCAACCAGCAGCTCTTTATGCACTGCTACACATTATCTTATCATCTCTCCTGAAACCTGCTGGTTTGAACCACTGTGAGCCTTTGCCTTAACTAATTATACTATATGTGGAAGGGCTCAGACCAAGAATTACTCCCTTAAGCCATAACAGGAGCTCTGACTTTTTAATAATAATATATATGCTGCTTACATGTCAGCAGGTGTCACAACACTGAGTGTAGTTCCAGTGTCATTCATAACCTGCGTGGATGAAGCAACCACGCAAAGCAAAGCACGTTTAGTGGACATGACTTAGACAATAAAACCCAACAAAGGAAAGGATGTCAACAAGGAAAAAGTAAAGTCATCATTAAGAATAGCTGATGGGCAAGAAGCATATATAGACAAAGACGCGCACAGCAGAGTCAGCAGACATTTACAAAGCATTAACCCATCTGCTGATCCAGTTATCGTAAAGCAGACTTACAAGCTTCATGAGCTTTATGTGTCCCATTAATGACTTACAAGAGGGTCGTAAAATGAAAAGACAAAAAAAAAAGGTAATATTGCATTTTGGCAAGCTGTTATGGAAATTTGTTGGAGATAAAGCACAGCCATGAGGCAATAAAGAAGCATTAGCAGCAACATGTGCAGTAAATTCACATCAGGGACTTACAAATCATCAAATAAGCAAAAGTCACAGGTGTAATGGATGTGATTCAGAGAGCTGAAAGCCGGTGATAATGAATCCCATACTGTACAGGATACGGTAACTAATATATCAGCCCTATTGTTCTGAAGAATGGAGCCATACAGATACCAGAGGGAATGATTAAAAGCAAATTAGACGCATCTAAATGAATAGTTCTTTATACGCTGCCGTTTTGAAAAGGTTTTTTTTATCATCGGGCTACTTCATGTCTCCAAGGACCCCCGCCAAGCAACAAAATCCAATCTAGTTTATGTTGAATATTTCTCCCTATCTCCCTTTATTAGGATTTCACATCCAACCGAGGCATGTTACACACTAACCTGCATCTATCCGTCTCACACATACACAGAGAGAGATAAAGGCAGAATAAGCACAAAGCCTCTCCAGTGTTATTACCGTCTTTCAGCCATTCAACTTTGCTTATCGGCAAATGACACAAGCACATTCTCTCACTTACCTCCAGGAGCATCGAGCCACACAGATAGTTTTGTTTTTGGGAGCCTGGGTTTTCAGATGTCTATGTGAGATTTCTGCCTCCACCCTCCTCAAAGCTGTGGCAGTTCAAAGAATTTAGTTTTTTGCTACCAAAGGCTTTGAAAAATGCAAGACATAAGTGATTTTTTTTGTACTGATAGAAAATAACATTTCAAACAGAATTCCATTCACCCACTGTTCATGTGCGCGAATGGACATTTAAAAAGAACGCATTTCACAGAAACGACATTGGCAGGTATGAGCCTGACTCAGAAACACTTTAACCTGAGCATAAGAAAATAGTCAACAATAGTCCACACTAATGGCTCAGTAAGGCTGCACTTGAGCACAGTAGTGACTCCAGATGGATGCGAACATCAGCCTGGCCACCAGTCGTGTATTTAATACAGTGGGCGTGGAGCCACGCTGATCCCGTCAATCCATCCCATCATCTAAAAACGGTTAATACACATACAAGTGTAGTAGCAGCGGTAGTGGTAGTAACAGTAGTATCCTTCAAAACACAGAGAAGACGGAAATATTGTGACAGCTTGCACCAGATCTCTGCTGGGGCTCGGCCTCTCGGGGGATTTTGGATGGAGTTTTCACACGGTCGTGTCAAACTCGTCTTGCGTCAAAGTGAATGCATATTTCAGGCATCAAGGAAACCACAAGGATAAAACCCCGGGACCCCCCAGCTAGATCACTATCAGCTGCAAAGATGTAGCCTGAGTCTTTCAAAGGCAGACTGCGCCTCAGTGCTGCCTCCTGCTCTGCGCGTGACACCGATAGCGCCGAGTGAAACACCGCTTCCCGCTGCGCCTCCCAACATTCAGGGGGTTTTATTATTACTGTCTGTTATTGCTAAATTCACCATGATTGCACAAATGCGTATGAAAATCACTTTGTGTATTTTGGGGTTGGGTTTTTCAGCTTTATTCAAATAATGAATGTGTAGAGGTGATAAGACATGAGAGAGAAGTGGTGAAATGCTTGTCTACAAAGGGCCCTGGCTGGAGTCATACTGGGAAGGCTATAATTGGATTCTCAGTGCCTCGAAGCCCGAGGCCACCAGGAAGCCCCAGAAATCACTGTACTTAAAAACCCTCTTCAAATTATGTCTCATTACTGAACTCATTTTCCACAAGCAACAATGTGGAATGTGATCCTTGAAAATTGCAACAGAACACAGAACATCAGGACTTCTAGGTACCTGGTCCCCGTTTCATGCCTAATGTACGTGATACCGAGGTGCATCTCTGTGTAACAGGTTGGATATTAAATATGTATCTTAGCAAGAAAAGCTGATAATGCATGATAAAACTGGGGAAAGCACTCTGCGCACTACACCTCAGGCTTCGCTTAACCACAATTAATGCCTGTAAGAAAAATGCATTAAGGGTTTTCTCTGCTGGATCCTGTGTGTCCGGTTTTTACCTTTTTGCATCTCACAGCAGCACTAAAATATGAGCGTCTGAAAAACATGTCCAGTCTCTTTACCTCAAGTCTTGCATAAACTGTAATACAGTGCTGCTTGATTTGTATTTATAAATAAGCTGCTCTTCAGCATTTCCCCAGAGACAGAGGAGTCTAAATATACCAGCTGTCAAGTTTTCAGACATAATGACTGTGATTTTTGAGCAAACACCAACAGCAACAACTTACAAAATGGACTGTCATCAAAAGTGCTTATTATATCATCAGCCTGGTTGAAAGCTAAATAAATAAATTAACAGCACTGACACTCAGTAAGCTAAGAAACAGCTTGAAGACGTTCTCAAGTGCTCTATAGCGGATGGATTAAAAGCAGAATTCGAACAGCGGTGGTAGAATGCTTCACAGGGCAGATGTTACAGAAATACTGTATATGTGTCCCTGAAAGGATTTGTCAGACTCACCTTCCACAGTCTCTCCACCCGGGACAACTTGCGTGTTTTCATTGTGACGGAGTGGCTGCTTATGATAGAGAGAGCCAAAAGTGATGTGGATCCGGACCAAGACAGTGAATAATGACCTGGTCATAAACGGGAACCACCTCAGCTCTCAGTGAGAGAAATCCCACAGTCAGCATCCCCATGCAGTCCCACACATATCGCTTGAGTGCCCACGGGGGCGTTGCGCGCTGTGGACTGTGGCTTGGACCTGCTCCAACTGAAACACAGCTCTTATCTCAAGTTGAGCCCACGTCATCGAGGAGAACCCGCCGTGCCAACTGGAACCCGACACCTCTTTTGACACGCCAGAGGAGGTGACGCCGCACCGGACAGGTTAGAACCGGGCAGAACGCAGTGTCCGACGGCGGACGGCAGCCGCAGCGGTCTTTGAAACACAACCCGGAGCAGAGTGGGCAAGGGTGAAGCCAAAGCGCTTGGCCCGCTCACAACAATCAGCACTGAACCACTTACCTGGGCCATTAGCTGCATCTTGCCATTCAGCACAGATCAGCATTACACACCACACACAGCACAAGGCCACTTTACAGCGCTTTTTACCCAGGGTTGTTTATCCGTTTACCCAGGAGCAATTTAACCACAACACCAACTTTCAACCAAGTTGACTGATAAAAGTGCTTCTCATACAGCTGCAGGCTAGAATTTGCTATGGTCTGGGCAGGTCAAAAGGACAGACTGCCTGAGCCAGTCAAGCTAACGCATGGACGGTGTTACTGAGTGTGTCTCTGTGCCCTCAAGGCTTCGCAAAATAGTCACTGCAGTGTCAGATCTTTTGAGCTTCATCTGCTGAGTACTGGAAAATAATGCAGAACTAAAATATTTTCCTAAAATTATTATCCTAAAATAAAAACAATCCTTATTAAAACTGAAAACGTATTTTGACCTGACTCCATCCCCGTCAGCTCCTTGGGGCATTTTAGCATCTTTCAGGAGGTTGTTTTGATTCCACAGTCTTTAACGCCACTGTTCTGGCTCAGATGATCTGCTCTCATCACAACTGTATAGTTAATGCAGCACAACTTCTTATACATATCTAGCGATGTATTCCCGTGATGTAACAGCCAGTCTGGGGGGGACTAACATCAATCATGGCTTTCCTGTTTTTGGTGGGGTGTGATGTGACAGGCTGCCAAGCTGTAGAATACTGAATCACTCAGACAGCACTCCTTGTTCTCTCCACCTCCGCCACACCAAACAATCATTATCTCCCCCATCTCTGTTCTGTTCAACGTGAGCTCCACACTGAGCAATCGTCACAGAAGTCAGTCAGCTCGACTCCCCGGCTCAGGGAAAAGCAATCTTCATCCCCTCTCCCAAAGCTGTAGGTGTCTTTCAGACTCATGCCTCCTGGTTTAGAGGTGCAGGAGAGGAAAGAGGTCAACCTGAGAGGATGAAGCTGGGAAAGTTCTGCACCATCGAACGTACCAGACAGAGAAAGCTCAGCAACGTGCAGCCGGTGAGCAGGAAGACAGACGCACGCGCATCACACCAGCAAACCAGAGCTGAGAGCCAGCGAACAACTTGTTACTCTCTGCCGAAGCCGACGTAGCAACGCACAAACCCACCTTCATGGCCAGAGGGCTAAAATGTTTCTCTCCTGTTGCTCCGCGCGTGTCTGAAATTCAAATAAGAGGTCTGGCGAGGACACATCATGAAAACCTACCTCATGTGTTATTCATCAGAAGTAAACCAGAGCCCGGAGGCACTTTTTCACCTCCAGGCTTATTCTGATGTCATTTTGTAAGCGAGCATACACGGATACCAACAAAAGACACTGACACATCAAACAGGTGTAACTAGCAGCTAACTGGCTGCATCTCGGTGAGTTGTGCATCCATTATGTTTTAAGCTTTGAATAATGCAGAGAGCTGTGTGGAAAGGAACAGCTGATTATTTTTGAATTATTAGAATAAGATAAGATAAGTTTTTCCACCACTGCAAGCTTTTTTCTTTGTGAGCACAGTTGTGCAACAAACAGCTGGTTGCTTCGGCTACTGGCTCCCTAGGATTGACGTCATAATACGACCCCAGCGACTTTGCAGCACTGCCTTTCTTTTCAATGAGGTGTATATGCCAGTTAAATTGGCCGAGCGCGTGTGTGTGTGCTTCCCAGGGATGTGTCGCTGCTGTATCATGACGGGGTCGATAAAAGAATCTGCCCATGTGACACAACAGATTACTGCTGCCTGGCCTGAGCCCAGAAAAACGCTTTGCGAGGACTCGGGGGGTGGGGCAGTGCTGCTTTGCTCCTCTAACGCTAGCTGACAGAAATGTTGTAAGAAAAATTTCCTTCACTTCCTTTAAAGTTCTGTCTCCATTATTGATAATTGAATCCAGCCTGTTTTCTGTTTTGTTCTGTGGGTTGAGAAAAATGAACGTGTAAACATGAAACGCGGCTGCACTTCAATGAGAATGAATGGCTTCTGCTCGCAGCTGAAAGCCGCTGGTTTCACCGCACAGCGACTCCAACCAATACAAGACTTTGATCTTTTCCCCCTCTTGAATTAAATTTTGCAATTAAGCAATGCCACCGATGATTCTCAGTCTTTCTGTGCCAGAATAACAAGGTCTTTGTGTCTGCAGGTCAGAGCAGTCCCTCAGTGAGGCTGATGCTGATGCTGCCCGACGACTAAAAAACTTTTCCGATCCTAACCACATTATTCTCCTCTTCTTGCAGCCGTGCGAGGCACTTTCAGTGGTGCCAGCTGGTCGGTTGTAGTTACAGAAGCTGCAGGCATGGGGCTGCAAGGAATTCATAGCAACTTGGATTCTGGTTTGTTTGTTGGTGGATTACTGGTATTCACAGTGATTTCATACATTCACACGACACTGGCAGGTACTGAGCCTGACTCTGTGTTCCCCACAGCCCAGACGCAGCTTCACCTAATGGGCTGCAGGTACAGAGTAGAGTGCATTTACTGGAACACAACAGTCTCTAGTGGCAAAAAAGAGACTGTGCATGAATCAGCCACGTTAGACAATATTTCCTGAGCAAATCTTAAAAGTCACAACACGTGTGTGATGTAACCTTAACCCAACCCTTGTGATTACCTGCAGCGCAACTGCTAAAGCCAAACTTCAGTAAGAAAACAGATGTGCCAAAAAAGAAAAATGACATGATTATAAGAGAGGAAAAAGGGACATGCTGGGTTAAAAACATTTCCATTTAGCTGTGAATGACCATGAAAGCAGGGGAAGCGCTGTGTAGTTACATCTGTGGCGTGAGCTCATCTCTGTGGAAAGCAGGCAGGAGATGTGATCGAAAATTAAAGCTCAAAAAAGGGGAAGATTTGATTTTCTGCAGGAATATTCAGTTTTGACCACACTGATGTGAGGTCGAGTTCAAAGTTGAGAGTATGTGGAAAGTTAAAGGGAATAAATGTAAAGTCAAAAAGCCACAAACAAGGCTTAAAGCAGCATTAACCATTAGGCTGGATCGTCGACGCAGGCTTTTGTGTATGTAAACACTGAGTAACACTCACTGCCACCGTGTACAGTAATACACTAAATCATCAAGAGGGAGAAGGATGGTCTCACAGCGAGGCAGCCGA
The DNA here is from genome assembly GCA_030770545.1 of Macropodus opercularis. Lineage (NCBI taxonomy): Eukaryota > Metazoa > Chordata > Actinopteri > Anabantiformes > Osphronemidae > Macropodus > Macropodus opercularis. Next base: position 9,796,842 of record CM061105.1, read on the forward strand.
GGCAGGGAGCCTGCTGACGCGCTGTTGACAGGTCTGTGGAAGTGGCAGCGAGGGAGGGGATCGTGGTGATGGATGATCGATAGCATGTCAACAGTGCATTGATGTGCCGGGTGGGGGGGTTGGGGGGTTGGATTGTTGAGATGCCCTCTGGGAAACACACAAGTGGAAAAAAAGACATGAACAAAACAGGTCGAAGTCCGACGGCAGCAAACGAGACAATGCAACAGAAGCAGAGGCTTAAATTCATCACCAGCAATGTAAAAAAACAACACACCGGGCTCATTACAGTGGACGCAGCACGTTGCATGACACAGGGAAAGCTCAGTGTGCAGTAGAAGGGCTGCTTCATCTCCAGATGGCTGTCAGTGTGTGTGTGTGTGAGTGTGTTTTGCCAGAGCTTACTGCTTCAACCTTTCCACCTTTGAAACCATGGTAACACCGAGCAAGAGGTCCTGCTAAGGATGCTGTGCTGTTCAGCTGGGGAGAAGCTGCACTGGCTGACAGCACGTGTTCCGCTGGCAGTACTACACGTAATACTGGACACACATCCACAATAAAAACGACTCCATCTCTTATCTTTCTGATTGTAAAATGTAAAACATGCCTAATAAAACATCCTCGTTTTCAAAGAGAGCAGCACATCAAGAAACCAGCGGCAGACGTCGGTCAGCAGTCATCACCTGGAGCCGTAAGTAAGCTCGGACATAAATGTAATGAGGACATCCTTTCCCAACTCACTGCTCTGTCTTTCATCTGACTGTTCTCGCTGAGCTCCGTCTGGCTATATATCTGAGCTCCAAACCTCAAAGGAACCACAGAGTTAAACTAAGACTTGGGAACCAGGCCAGGCTGTCTTACTCAGATCTGGAATATCTCTAAGTATAAGAGCACGCGAGGACAGGCAGTGTGTGACTGTGTGTGTGAGACAGACGGAGAGAGCGAGTTCTGGGCACTAATATCCCAACGCAAATTAAATTTTGAAGTTAAGTCATGCAGTCAGGGTCATTTGTGATTCATTCTTTTTGAACTCTGCTTCCCTGTGATCCAAAGGAGGATAACAAAATTATGTGGAAAAGAAATCAATCTTTGATCCAATAGATTTTTATCTTATAGTGGTGTATGCGCATTGCAATTTATTATCAGATGTGTTGGCTGGGGGTGAAACTGTCTGGTGAACGTTCACACAGTGAATACATTCAGACAAAAAGGATCGTACAAATACTTCTGCTTCTACTTTGTGTTGACTGTACGTCTTCACCAGGTAATGATCAGAAGATGATCAACACGAGCCACATATAGAGCTCAGCTAAAGTCAAATAAAAACACTTCCAACCAAAATCTGCTACAGGAGAAAATACGACGAACGCATGATTATGGTAGTAGCCCAGTGGGAAATGGGCTTATTGAGAGTAACTGGTGCTTATATTTACACACCAGCTCTCAGTTGCCCTGAAAAAGCAACCACATACAGCAAGCGGGAGTTCTAGCTGTTTCTGATGAAACGGCTGCTACATGCGTTTATTAATATGCACAGTTTGGGTAGAAAGGTTTGTACTAATTTAGAATCACAGCACTGATTAGCTATAGAATATCTGCTGCATTATAGCAGACATTAAAGTGTGGTGCAGCAGTTGTTAAAAGCTTTGGGATGTAGCTCCAGGGAGGAAGCTGAGATTTGCGTGGATCATTAAATAAATTCTTTCTGAAAACTGGCAGATCATAAAACCAACTACTCTAGTTTCACTGAAAAAACAAGGAGCAAAAGTATTTTAGGGGCATTTTTAAAATGTATATCCTACCAGTCTGCCAGCGGAAGACTTTTAGAAGAAAAAGGAGCTTTTTGTTGTTATTTACTGACATTTATTTTATCCGTTTGATGTCTTCTTATATAGAAAATACATTTTAGATCATTCAAGAGAGATTAAATTACAAAATAAAATCAAAACTAAATTCTTTAAGAATGCAATAATCTATATATTTGTGGAGACTGAATAAACAGTCCATAAAGCAAAGCTCATCACAGACCAGGTCATAAAGTTCCAGAGGTCCAGTCTGGAAACCAAGCGTCACCATATTTCACCTTTACATACTACAACAAATAATTAAGGACACTAATGGATTTCTATTAGCAGTAAAGGGTAGTGAGGAGAAGAAAGAACTACTGCTGATATCTCCCTCTGAGACTCAAACATTAGCACAAAATCCTGACGCTTACTCACCAAACAATTAATCAGTCCCCCAACACACACTCCACTCTCCTATAAACAAAGATGCAATGTCTGCATTTTGGGAGATTAGGAGCCAGGAGCACCACAGTAAAAACAAATTAAACCGTTGTTTACAAAGAAATCTAATTCTGTCTATCTTTTACCAGCTTTGAGCAATATACTATCTCTGCACTGTAAGTGAGGGACTGTTAGAGAGGAGCCGAATATCCATGAAGGTGAACAAGTGGATAAATAAAAAATGAATTCCTGCCATTTCCAAGTCAAATTTTGCCCTTTTCCCTCGGCTAAATAAATGCAAACAATCGCTGGTTGAAACTTTCTGTAAGCGAGGAGGGGCTGGAAATAGTGCTACTTGAAATGGCCTCCCCATCTCCTGAGGTAAAAGGCAATTTCATGCTCCAGCACGACTCAGAGGGGCATCAGGACCAAAGGTGACCTTGAGGTTAACATTACATCCTAATAAATATATGGGAAATCTAGCAGAGCAATACCAGGTCCTGGTCAAGCTATTAAAATACCATCCTGGTGTTTAGCTGACAATGACAATCGATTCAGAATTTTGCATTGTAACACAGAGTTGAAACATATATGGAGACGTGGGAGCAGTCCACAGTGTCAGCATAGCGGCTGCCGCCAGACTTATTCATTATCAGCGTAGCACACATCAGTAATTCAACATCCAAGTCCAGCCATGAGAGGACAGACAGCCGGTGACATACACGGGTCTTTCTCTACACTTTAATGATGTCATCAGAGTCTACACGTCTGCAGGCAAAGTCAAACACAAGCAATACAATGGTAGCAAAAAAAGTCAGACACGTTCAGGCAATAAAGCCAGCAAGTCAAGCAAGATCTCACACAGTTGTGCTAAACGTCTATAATTTGAATCTTGTCATCAAGGTTCCTGATAAACAAGCGTGAACTGGACTACAGTCATGAAGTGCAAGCACAGTTCAGCAGGGCTCAGCAGAGAAGGTCTAGTGATCTCACTATCACTTGTGTGGTGTCAAATAGCTCGGTCAGACTCCGGAGTTCGGGCTTGGTCTCATTCAAGGGCCCTAAAACGCAACACAAGTGCATTTGAATTTCCTGCAGCAGTACAGTAAGTGACAAGGTGCTGACCTACACCAGCTACACAACGTTCCTCACGACCCTCTGAGCCGTGTCACAGACGCTACAACCATGTTCTGCCGCAGACCAAAACACGCGGTTAATGCTCTTTGTCGTTTCAGCACCACAGACAGCGCAGAGGAATAAACGGCCCCTCGCTGCAACGCGGACACACACAGTAACACAGCGTCACCTGTTAACGTGCAGGTGATGAGGACATTTGGGGGAAAACCAGCAGCATTCACCAGCTTTCATTTCATATTGGACCACAAGACTATGATCAAATCAGCATTTACAGTACAGGCCCATTTCTACAGGTAACTATGCAAAACAACAATAGATTTATTACATCTGTCATGTAGTAAATATATTTTTAAACTTTCTTGACCAGCTTGAAGTGAGAGAGCTGGATCTCCAGTGATGTTCTATAGGTCTGTATATGTGTGTGTACAGGGCAGAGTTTGTGAATCTTTGATTTAGAATAATCTACATCTGGAGATCTGTCACTAGGGGGGATTGTGTTGGCAAATAAAGCGTAAGTGTCTTACATCCTCATCCTCCTTCAAGCAGTTTTTACGGTACTGGACGTGGGGTCTGCCATCGACGAGTTGCTGAGGGGTCTTCGCTGCGTTTTCGTCGTCTGCAACCTGGCCACCGAGGAGGTGGCTGGCCTCAGGAGGAGGCGGGAAGGAATTGGTCGTATTGATCTTCCCGGTAAATCTCTGATACAGCGAAGCCATAATACAAGTCCAGTCCAGATAAAACAACTTACAGCATGTCAGTGCTACAAAGAGGTCTCGCCTGGTTCTGGTTTTAGGGCAGACCTATTGGTTGTCTGTGCGTTTCGAGGAGGACCGATAGGAGGAAGCCGTTTTCACCCCCGGGATGGAGTAAAAAAGATAAAGTGGAGATACTCAGCTAGTAAACAGGCATCTGTGGATGGAGGATGCCGCACAGCTTGAAGTGTAACGCCGATGCAAAGCCGAATCCTTCCCAGCGATGTCCGAGGCGCACGGCAGACTGGCGGGCTGTAGGTGTCAATAGTTACTCTCCTCTGTATTCACAACACGTTGTCTCCCCTCTTCAGTTTCCTGATGTCTCCTCGCAGCGCGATAGCAGGCGGATGCGCCAAGTTTCCGATCAGATACTCGATCCCCACCGCGCTCCGGGCGATTGTCCACGAAACAAAAGAGGATAAGATAATGTTTGGACACTTTCAGGCTCTGTTTTTGGCCAACTGTCCTCGCGTATGAAGAGTGTGAAGGGCGCGGAGATCCTGGCGGTGCTCTCGGCAGACGCGCTGTGCATGAGAAGTGCCCAGCGCTGAGAGAGCAGCGTTTCCGTACCGCGTTGTCACACAGCACCTCTCTCTCCGTCTCTGGTGCTTTACGCACACGCGTACACCAGGACTGTAACAGGTCTGCCTTCAATCAGCCTCGTTTACACCAGTGGCACCCGTTTATAATTTCACCAACGGGGTTATAACATTTTCTCCCAAATGACAGCACTTAGTCCCAGGACGGAGCTCGAGTGCCTCTCAGTGGCGCAGCGCATAAGGGCAGGCTGGCGTCACGCCTCTGACGAGTTCTGCTCCAGGTGGGAATCAACAAATAAGCATATTTATTCTTCATATTTGATGCTAATTCACAGTCATTTCTTACAAGTCTTCGAAATCTTGATATCAATAAACCTGTAGATTGTTACATTATTTCAATTTTCCTGAAAGAAGTTAAACAGACTCTTCCATGAAGCAAAGGAATTTGTTTATTGTAAACCATCTTATATAAACCTCACTAATCCCCAAGATTCATAAATACTTGTATTAGCTGTAATTTATGCTGTTTCCCTTTTTTTAATCAGTTCCCCTTCAGCTTGAACACGACGCTGCAACTGATTTCATGCTTTGAATGCTCAGAGGCCACAGCAAAGCGGCTCTGTGATAAATCCAAAGTACCGTATTTTATGTGTGGTGCAGCAAGGGGGAAAGTTCTTGAGGTGAAAACGTTCACATCTTTAGCGTCCTCGTCATGGGTGCCACAGGCAAACACCCCCCAGCCTCTCACTGTCACAGCTCAGACTATCAGTCCGCCGAGGCCGAGCGGTATTTCTGGGAAATAGGTCATCTTCACAGGGGGACGACTTCAAAGCAGCACTAAAGTCCTCAAATAACTCCCCCTGCATATTATGTTGAATGCCACGTTCACATTTAGTGAAAGATAATTTGATAATCGTCTGCAAAGAGAAAAGCTGTGAAGCTAAGCTCCGACAGCAGCAATGGAAATATTACGTATTCTACTGTGAACAAAGCTTTTCAATTAATTTAGTTTTTACAAATGGTGAGTCACCCCATGCTCTGAAACAACCACTGGAGGCTCATCGATTCACGGTCTGAATTATGAATAAGCTCTATAATAGGATATGCATCTGGAATATGGAATATTTATTTCACTTGGTCGGACATCCATTCAAAACAACATCAACGTACACGACTGCCTTTTTAATTAAAGTCCCTTCTTTTTCATTTTAAATTAGACGTCCTTTGACTTCGAGTCAATTAATTCAAGAATCACACTTACAGTCATAGAAAATCGTCCTTGTATGATATTTTTTGTGTTAGAATGCTGTGTGAGAAGAGAGAGTTATACTGTGGACTGAACATCTGGGCTTCCAGCAGCCTCGGCCTCCACAGTGTCTCTCCGTGGTCCCTGTCATCATTTGTTTCTCCAGTTCATAAACGCCTTTTCTGGTTGTGCACACCCGAGGGAAATAGTCCAGTCGACATCTATCCCAGCGTTTCTGATAGATGTCTTCTAATCTCCTCCACCTTGTTGAGGCGCTATTGTGCACTGCCTGGTCGCTTTAATGTTCCCCTCTGGACTGTGCCAGGCATCCTGGGCTCAGCTTGACTCCCCTATCACCTCCTCGCAGACACAGCAGCTGAATGAAGCTACACATTTTCCTGCTTCGAAAAACATCACTGAAGTCAAGCTCGGCATTATAGGAGGTAAAATTTTGGAGAGGCATGAAGTAATAGCTAGAATGATAATGATAGTCGGAACATACTTAACAGCTCTGCGGGAAGCTGCTGGTGTTGCAGACACTATAAGCTAAACCTTCCTTCCAGAGATACATGCGACATTGTAGCTACAGTGCACTTCAAGCAAAAACAAACACGCTTTAAATCCACGATGCACTTCTTTGAATTTCATGGTGCCACCAGTTATAGCGTAAAGGCTTCAGGAAGAGACAGTGAAGTGAAGAATTTCTGGGGCTTGATGCGAGGCAGGACCGGAAAATCTGTGCAAGCACCTGTTGGCTGGGATGCGTACGGTCCCACAGTGAAAGCCCCATTAAAAGCACCACTGGAAAACGAGTGCAAGGTAGGTAATGTGGACAGAATCTGGATTGAAGTATTACAGAAAGAGAGTTCAATTAGGTGGACAGCTAAACATCAGCGGAGTCATCAGACACAGATGAGTCGGCTCATGTCTTCATACAAGTGTTTCCCTGGTTCCTCTCCCCACAGCTTTTGCTTGCATTGCTCTATGCATCATTAGTGGGAGGAAATAAGACACGAAGAGAAGATACGAGAGAGGAAAAACATATGCGATTAAGGGACTAGAAACATTTCAGAGGAGGAAAACTGGAAAGAAGAATGACAGAACTTGTCTGTAACTGCACAGATGTTGTTTTAATACACTAGAGGAAGCATTAGATGAAACAAATGAGCTTTTTCCTTTTTGTAAAATGAAATAAGGCCAAAAAACATCTAAATGCAATTTATAGAGTTGTGATTTGACAACATTTGCTAAATAAGGTCAGACAGAGCCACAGTATTACATTTGAGGCTCCCATAAGCATATTTGCATTAAGTGAAGTGCCCCCAAAGGCCAACGTGTTCCCATCAGCATGCAACACCACAACTATTAACTGGACGGAGGACAAACAGATCAATCAGCTGATGTCTACTGGGAACGCCATAATATCTCATTTCCTTAGCTAAATAAGGAAATGACTGCACCTCTCGACAAGCATAAAACAGAATGGATTTTGCTACAGCCAGGCATAATCACATTTTTGCACCATTTTCCATTTGGTTTTAGCTGAACTGTAATGATTTCCCAACCACAGCAACAAGTTCCTATATCATCCTGCAGCCTGTGTTGTATTTTGAAACACGTAAAACTAGTAGGTTTTACCTTCAAGATAGTCCATTACTGAGCTGCTTGCTCTCACATAAAGTCATGCATGATGTAATCTGTATCTAATAATCCATAATTGTTATAGTAATCGTAATCAGGGGTCGCACCCAACAACGGTTGCCGCCTTTGCGCTGAAGTTCATGGTACGTTAATACAACTGTGAGCCAGTGAATGAACGCAGAAAGTCATCAGAATACACAGAGACAACCTCCCGCAAACACACCGTTTATGGAAATCCATCTGTAAATGTCCAGAAAAAGTGCAGTAAGTGTTTTTCTTTTTTACATTGCCCTGAATATATTTTTCGCTAGACTCTGTGTAAAACTCAACTTTGGTAAGTGCTTTCCAGGATGGAAACTAGCTGTAGTCTGTTGGAGCTGGCACATATATCCTATACAAAGAATAACTGCTGAATCTTCCAGTACATTACAGCTGAAGAGAAGCTACGCAGTGAGCCCAAATTGAAATGGCAGCAGATAAGTCACTGAGGAAATGGAGTTTAATGCCGGCTGATGTGGTAGAATAGACTGTGGCTGCGTTTGAGGGGAGCAGCCGACCACAGTTGCGGATCGCGGCAGTGGCAGATGACGAGGGAGAGAGGGCGGAAGGGAGAAAGGAGAGAGGAGATGGCGAGCGGGGGAAACCGAACGAACACTACAAATGTTATTGTCACATGTGTTTGCTTGTGGCTAGATAGAGAGATGCTGTAGTACAACACAGACTCAAAAGGGGTTGAGATGAATTATGTGTCAGCCATAATCCAAGCCACGCTGCCTCCTCTAGGCAGTTGCGTGGTGTTGCTGCTATGAAACGCGCATCCTGTTGGTCATTAATATTCCTTATGGCTACGCATATATCTATGCATTCAGCTCGCATGGACCCTCTCATTCCCTGGGAAATGTAAAATTAATTAGCTACCTTTGTGCCTACCTACAGTAAGTCTATGAATTTATGGGGTCTTTTCTTACTGTTTTAATATGATATCTGTGCGCGCTTACGTCATTTACTGCATGAGAACAACAAAAGTTATCTTAAACTTCTCCATGCGTCTCCTTTGCAGCCCATGCAGCATGTAAGCACAGTCAGCTTTTAGTCAAAGCCGAGCAATTAGCTGACCTCCAAGCCCGATCATAGATTTTATCATAAATGAAGAGTAAACAAAACAATTAAATTCAGAAGACGTCGACACAGAATGCAGGGCGGTCGTTTAAAGAAATATATATATATATATATATATATATATATATATCTGCATCTCTCTCAAATAATAATGCAGACACACTTCTTTCCAACTTTTCTCCCACTGGTCATTAGACGGTAATACAAATCACGAGGAATAACAACGAGGTACTAAGCATCCCCCACTATCCATTCATCTGAAGTCAGCACATGAAAAGGACATTAAGCAGGATGCATTTGTCCATCAAGCTCCTCAGAAGGAGGATCAGGCATGAAGGGACCCGCCGCTCCCTTCATGTCCAGCTGCTGTTACGAGGAGCCAGCAGCCTTTCCTGTCAGGAGCGGGAGACTTAGCCATAAACACAGACATTCCCCCACAGCGTGCCACGCATGCTAAAAAGCGGCCTCTTACCCTTCTGGAAGAAGTGCTGGTGTCTATCTTCAGCTGGGTGGCTATGAGGACGGACATGGTGAAAAGTGCCACCTGCCTTCCCGTCTCGCTGCGCTCTCACACTCCTGCGCTGGCGAAGTTGTCGCTGCTGGAGATGTCTGAGAAGTTCTTCCCCCTGCTCCTCCTGCTCTCATTCCTCCACTCTACCCTCCCCTGCAGCTTCTGGAGAGGATGACCCACGGAGGGTGGGGGTGGGGTCCAGGAGCTCGACCAGAAGGTCTCCCCCTCTCCTCGCAGGGCAAGTCAATCGCACACAATCGACACTAGCATCACCTCCACAGGGGTAAGACTTGAGCAAAAGGGGGGGGCAGGCTCCAAACAAACTCATCTCCCCCATCCTTCCCCTCTCTTTGACTTGCTCACTTCCTCTATCACGCGCACATTTGAGACTCTCTCCAAGACTTTTCTCAGCAAGCGCAGAGTTTAATAGTGTGGGTAAATATACCCACACACACAAACCGTGTATTTAAACAATAGACACAAATTGTGCATCAGCACCGATACTGCCTGCTGGGCATTTTTCCTTTTGGGTAGGCGCACATACTGTATTACCAAGAAATGGATCAATTCGGTCGGTTTTGCAGTTGGCCTGTGATTAAGTGCACATAATTTTTACCCTGCCTGTCTTCTGCATCGTAAAACACCCCCCCCCCACTCACACACCTATCAGGCTATGCTTACAGGACAGAAAACTGGCACAAGATACACTGCTGTTTTATTTATGTGGTGTCTGGGCCCTGTGTATTGAATCCCACGCAGGGTTGAGACCAAGTAACCAGTTTATTTAACCAAGCCAGCACAGCAGGATTTCATAAAACTAGTAGGGACACGTCTCGGAAAAACAGAACCGTTTCCCATGATTTACACTTCACAGATTTGAACATGGAATCTAATTTAACATTCATGAGCAGAATGTGCACGATTTTAATATGACCTTGCCAAATTATTCATTAGAAAACTGAATTAAATAAAGTTAAGATGCCCGTGTTTCACAGACTGTTTTATACCCTGTGGCAGAAGTTAGTTTGGGGTTTTATGGCCCTTCGTAAATACTTATATTTAAAGTCAGCTAAATTTCTTTTCATCTGTGACTCATGGGACCTTTAAAATCTCCAGCTCGTGTTTTATATGTTTGATTTGTTCGCGGGCACCAAACCGACAGCAGCGGCTGATAAAGAGCACAGGCTGTGGCTACGTGTTGTTAAGGGTAGGCCACGCAGTTAGAGAAAATGCAGCGAGATAAAACAAACTAATTAAAAACACCAAAGAGTTCAGTGGCATAAGTGAAGTTTTTCACGGTAATTAGGCCAACATGTAAAGCCATGATTTAAATTAAAGCTATAGATGAAGGAAAGTTCATATGTGCACACACACCACCACAGATAAGGTTTCATTTGAGAGAATAATTGCTCTGGTGACTGTACCAGGGAATAATAAAGTCTTTTGAGGTAATGGAAGACATGCTGGTTGAAGTCATCGCCAGCGCTGTTAACAAGCCGATTTTGTGCTGTGACCTTTCTCCAGGATTCTTTAAACACACCCGTGATTGGTTATCTTCCACATTCATTTTTGTCACATTTACAGCCATGACATACACTCCTATGATTATGAACATTGCTGGCTCACACTAAGTCACTGTAATTGCAATTAGTGTAAAAGGTCAGTCCCATTATCGCTGTCGAGTGCAGGGGTGACGTGGTGTTTTATCATTCTGACGCAAGATTAACAATGCAGAGCTCGGACTTTAGAACTTATTTACTTTTACTCCGCAGCACTACTTACACTCAATTACCGATTTCCTCCATCTGTCACCTCTTGCTGATTTGGCAGAATGCGAGCTGCCATTAAAGCATTTTAGCAGCTGATGTCAAAACAAAATCATTAATAAAGTCTATGATGAATGGCACAGTCAAATGCAGGAAGACTTATTAGTTCATATCACAACTTTAAAATCCCAGTGACAGCGTAAATCCAACACCATGTTTAGGACCAGTCATAAAGCATTTGCCTTTGTAGATCCCCTGAGAAAGCTGAATGTATTATTCAATACTCTCAGGATAATGAAATCATCTGTTTAGGGTGTTTCTCCTAACTGGTGTCTCCCTCTGCTGAACTGAAGTGACAATACACAAAATCTATAAATAAGGCTGGTAAATACCAAACCAAACTACTCAGTGTATCTCATGCAAGCATCACTGCAGCAGAGATTCTGTGCGATCTGGAGTCAGATCTAGCAAAGCACCAGTTCAGAGACGTCTCTACGTCAGTGTTTCATTGTTGAGAGATTAAAATTGTTGTGAGTTTAAAACCTCATGTCCTTGCCCCAGCTCTGATACTGACCCTGGCGAATCGACTCAGACTCCCTGAGCCCTCCTCCCTGTGGACCCCAGCGACTCAGACCCCTGTACTTGACATGCTCCTGCTGTCTCTCTTGGAGCCCAGAGAAGCCAGTGGTGCAGAGATATGAAAAGCGAAGGCAACTGTACTGAATGCCTCCCCCAGTATTTACACACAGAGCAACGATGTGTCTTCTGAGCAGGACGCCAGCGAGCTCATAGCAGACAGGGCGCCATCAGGTCATCTGTTTCACATGACAGCTACAGATGAACCTGCACCCCAGGTAGCAATGCAAGAACATAATTGGGTCCAGGATGAAGAGCTGTAGGTGTTTGCGGGTGGCCAGGAGCTGCACGGTCTGGACAGCTTTCATAAACACGGCTCTCATCTACGGCAAACCTTCCCTGGAGAGCCAAACCACAGCGCGGCCGTTAGCGGTGACAAACGACGCTGCTGAATGGTGCTGTCCCTTGCTGCTGGGCGTTCCTGGTTGTTTCCCCCGTCTCCGGATTTCATTTCATTGAACAATGTGCTATTGTTCGTCACCGCGTTATCGCTCTCAATAAGGTCATTGGATAAAACAAACAAATGGGATCAAGCTGCGTGCGTACGCCGCGCGTTTGCGTATGTGCACGTTGGGCAAATGAAAGTCATTTTGTAATGGCTAATAGAGGCTGTGGGCAGCAATACAAACATTTTAAACAGGCTATTCATAGTGCAATGGTTGAGTGCAGAAACACAGACGGCTCACTAGATGAATACAGAATGCTTCTGAAAGGCATTTCATCCATACGTAGTCCTGCTGCATACAAATGGTTTCAGGGAAAGTTTGTGTGTGTACGATCCTACTTCAAGGAACCTTAACATTCAAACAGCTTCGGCTTCACGCACAACTAAAGCGACCAAACAGGCGAAAGTTACGATACAGACGAATGACAAGCCGCAGCAAAAAACGTCAGAGACACATTTCTACAGACATTTTACAAATGCTGTGCAGCTGAACGTTTAAACCAGTTCTGGCCCTTGAACTTGTTTGCAGAGAGTGGAACGGCACCATTTGGAACTGGACTTGGAAACAGATCGCACTGTCAGCTGCGTGACTGCCTCTCAGTAAATGCAAATGACGGAAGTCTAGACGCAGGAGAGAGGAACTAAACACCAGGAAACACCAGAAGCAGCCAACCTCCAACCTCCAGCCATCGAATGAGGGACAATCAGCGTCTCTGATATCGACTGTCCAGTCTTAAAACAACTAATAATCATCATAATTAAAAGTTGACAATAGGACACTGTTTGCAAAATGTGGTTTTCCTAAAAATACCACAAGATACTGGGTTCGAATAACAGCCTAGATTTGACTGAATTCTTTGGATTTTGGCAGACGTTTCATTTTGAAAGCAGCTGTGGACATAATCTCCACAGGAAACTTCAAAAACACTTCATCGCAGCAGTGAGCGGAGGCAAAAGCAGCTTACAAAAAAAAAAAAAAAAACAGCACAGCACGGTTATAAACAACTGTAATTAACGGCCTTATAACGAGGCAACACCAAAAGCTACATAAGCTTTCTTATGTAAATGACTTAAGCTCGCCATTAAAACTTGAATGTCCTTACTGAAATGGTATAGCTACAAGTGGTGTCTAATAACATAATGAGATTAAAAGCTTGAAACGCCATAACCGCAGCCACTGATGACTAATGAGAGTTCGACACTTGCATATGAAAATCAGCAGGTTTATTTCTGGCGGTGGCTTGTTTGAAGTTAATTTCCTAACCAAGTATAACGCTGGCGATTACTGCAATTGCACATACACATCTACTAAACGAGAAAAAGAGAACGGCGAGGAACAGAAGAACAAGGGAAATCTAATACATGTGAGTAAGTCCATCTTAGTCTTCCTGGTAAATCTGTGCACTTGCTATTTTCAAGGAAAAAGAGTAACAGATAAAAACAGGGCTTTTAAAGACATTGCACATCCTTTAATAGTCGCCAGTGTCTGCAAAAATGTGTGAAAGAGGCATTTTCTCTTTACAGTGATTAGTTTAGCAAAAGACAGACGGTTGTAGAACCCGGTTGTAATATGAGGAAAATCTGTCAAGAAGCCAAACAAATGGAGTAACATGGGCAAAAGGCATCATGTGGAGGAAGGATGCGTCTCTGTGCCTCCAGCAGAGGGCAAACTAACAACATCAACCCAGCACAGACGGATGGGAACAGGCTGAACGACACCAAGAGTCAGTCAGAGTCTAAACAGACATCATTCTATGAAACCAAATGACACTGTATGATCTCAATCAAAACATGATCAAGTGGGAGGTCGAGATCGGACTCATTCAGACAATGAATGAGCGGAAAACGCGAAAGGCAAGACGTTGCTGACAAATGAGGAAAAAGCCAAGAACATTCTACCAGACAAATGAGCTCTGCTACGTTTCTCAGACGTCTAAAAATAGCCTAATACAGCTTTGAACGTGAAAGACTTTTTTTTTGTTTCCACAAAGCCACAAATGATCCTAAATGAGTTAGTGCCCAGAATGGCACCAAACATTTCTGGTCTACTGTGAGAACGTTTTGACACAAACCTAACTTTGCATTAGATCGGGAACAAAGTAGGCAAAGTTGGGATCATAACACACCGACGGAATCTCAACAACACTGTGATGGTCTGCTTTAGATGCAGCGCAACACGACAGCTGGACGCGGGTGACTTTAAAGCCATACGGTAAAGAAAGGAAACGAGTGGGAATGAGGTTCGGTATAAATTACCTTGCGCCGTTTGGGGGACCCCCTGCGGTAGCTGCCTACGCCTGCTGATGAGTTCATGGTCCGCGTTAACAACAATCTGCAACACAAAGACAAACACCTGAAGCAGCGTGGACAACCTACTTCGACCCCTCTCGTGCACAGGTGCATGCACGCGCTCATACAGCCAACATCCAGGAGAGTCTCTGTTTCTGTGAGAACCTTCATGCCTGGCGTACATTGAACAGCACAAGGGCTTGAGCTCCAGCTATTCCAGCCACATCAGATGCCACCCACCTGTAGTAAATGGATTTGAATCGGTGGTGGCTTCACGATCTGTGCGCCGACAACAATGACGCGGATGCTCAGCAGGAAAGTTCCCACAAGATATTAAGCAGCTGCGATTTGCGGTCAGAAACTCGAGTTGCTTATAGAGGAGCCGATGCGCGTCCGGTTCGGTGCCCGCGCGTTAGAAAAGCTGCAGAAAAGGAAGAAACCGAGCCGCGTTTGCTTTCTCAGCAAACTGCACATGCGTTTCTGTTCCCAGCAGCGAGGGACCACTGCAGACCTCACAGCGCGTCAACCCACTCGCCGCCACCTTCTGTGAAGCGTCCACGCACCATCCAGTCTGTGAGAACACGTTCAGGTGGGTCGTGACGCGTCAAGCGCAGTTTCTGTGGCGCAAAAGTTCAGCCCAGCTCTGCGCGCGTTATTCTGTTGCTTCTGCGCAGCTGAGGCGGTTTAGGCTGTGCTTTCACACCTCGCTCCTGAATGGCCGGTGCGTCTGGCCAGGCTGGAGGTGGGCAGCGGCGTGAAGCCGAACTCATCTACGCACAAACTTCCGCGTTGAGCCGGTACTTGGAGGCTTTTAGCGGTGGCCGGGGATCAAAGTGGGAACGGATGTCACCCTCTTGTCCATAGGTCTAATGAGAACGGGGATGCAAACGAGTTCATTACTGAGAGTAGTCTGAATTTGGTGAAACCACAGGGAGCTAAGTGGCGGAGCGCTCTGCAAATACTAATGATCCGAGGCTGGGGAGCGTTCTCCAACTTCAGCTGCAGCTAATTAGAAGGAACAAAAGGCAGAGAGCTCCGTTGTTAACAAGGAAATATGATTGATATTTAGTTAAGGACGTTTGAGAGGGAGCGTTTTTTTTTCTGTTTCATCATCAGTGGTCAGTGAACAACACCGATGGATTGTTGTGGTGTTGAGTAAAATAAAGTCTGCGCCTCAACCTCATTTCTCCGTCTTATATTTTGCTACTCTGCACCTATGATCATCAATAATTAAAGAGCAGAAAGGCAGCATATAATAAGCAAAGACACGGTTTAGGTAACACGGCTCCCAGTTGACTTCCCTTGGTGAGATTGTAACAAAAAAGCATCTCCTCCCCTTTAAGGCAGATAAA
Organism: Macropodus opercularis; assembly: GCA_030770545.1. Taxonomy (NCBI): domain Eukaryota; kingdom Metazoa; phylum Chordata; class Actinopteri; order Anabantiformes; family Osphronemidae; genus Macropodus; species Macropodus opercularis. Next base: position 9,812,500 of record CM061105.1, read on the forward strand.
CAGAGACAAAGCCAGGCAGAATGTGTTGTTGGACTCCATTACTGTGTTGATGATATAGTCCCAATTGCAATTTTATTAAAGTTTAATTCAAACTAATTCAAATTTTATTACAGCTTTTGTCCTTTTTGCTCAAAACCATAAAACCCATAAAACTGTAATGCTTTCTACTCGTATTACAAAAGGACATTTTATGGCAGTGGCGTAATCTGCTTCTCTGTATTACAGCAAATCACTGATGCACGAGACAGGAGACGGTATAAATAAAAGTGTGTGTGACAGAGGGCTGAGCAGCATGGAGGCATCCTCCATCTCAAAGCCATCATTTACAGATCAGCAGCATGGACAGCAGCCAGGCAGTTCTGCGGTGGTGTTAATGGAAGAACAGGCGAGGGGCTCTAAAGCCACGGGAGACCAATTACAGTTGTTACGCTGTTGTGGAAATGCTAAAGTGGAGTAGCAACCAAAAGCCGTTACAGTGAACCCAGATATATTGGATAGCTGCCAGATGAACGTGTGGGAGGTTGAACCAATTCGAACGAATCTGCATAACAAACATGTTTTATGATTTCCTCTGTGTCTGTGTTTACGAGTCAGCTCTGCGTAGTTTGATCCCCAGCAGACAGGCGACCCAGAGCATGACTGAAGCCCAGAAGACAGACTGTACAGGACGTTCACTCTTGTATTGCTGTGTAACCTGCAGTTGAGCTGATTAATTTAAAATAACGTTAAAAAAGTAGATGTGTGATCCAAGCTTGGAGCAAAACTTAATCCAAACTCTCTCCCTACTTAATATTTTAGATGAACCTACAAAGACCTTGAATATTGGTTCAGTAATTGCAACCATTATATGCTCTTATAATGAAGTCTACCTCTCAGGTCACTGTGCCATCATGTCAGCTGAGCGATCATCTACATCGAATTACATCTTTGGAACAAGAAATCAGCTGACCATCACAAAGTATCAGTGTTCTCCGGATCCGGTTATCAATAAGACCGTTTCCTGTCCAACGCTACGTGAGAGGGCTGTGAATCCTGCTGCATTTTCAGATCAGGTTTCAGCCTCTCAAGCATATAAGCACTTTATTTAGATTAGGCTAAATATGCTTCAGCCGTAAAAAGATACAGCAGACGGGCTAAACGCCAGCACAAGGATGTTTTTTTTGTTTGTTTGTTTGTTTCATGGGCAGAGGCAACGTTGCTTTAATGTCAGCACTAATAGACAATTCTATGTAGACTTTAGATGAAACTATTTGTATTTCTTAGGGGAAGCAGAGCGTTTTCGCAAGATTCAAAATCCACATACAATATGATTTATTTATTCCAGCATCACCTCTGCCACAGCAGTCTAAGTGCAGATTAAACCACACACTTCTTGTTGGAAATCCATTTTTTTGTCTCAGCTGGACGTCCTCGTTCCTTCATTACAATATAAAAAAACCCACAAAACACGAGGCAGTAGATACATTTTGTTCTGAGCCCACACTGACTTAATGGGCCTGAGGATGTCAAGGATCTGAATTGGACGTTGTGGGGCAGAGTAGTGGTGGAAAACCCTGCAGCGATAATGACCCGACTGACCAGCACTATCAGCTTAGGAGACTCCTCCACTTAATGAAATGTGGGCTGCTCCGGAACTGACATGAAGCCGGACTGACAGACGGCAGCCGCAATATTCCTGCCCTTGAAATCCGTTTTCCCTGAAATGAGTTAATGCAGACGCCCCCAGACACGCGGGCCATGCAACGCCTCTACAAGCCGCGCGCAGTGCCAGCCTTTGTGACACGCTTTCACAAAACTACTTGTAACAATGAGCTGCTTCAGATAAGAGCTTTATTATAGTGAATGTTGACGTTAAAGTTGCTGAAGTAAATGTGATTCACTTGAAAAATGTAACAATATGAAGCACATGAACAGTTAAGGCTGTGATTTTTCTATTTTGCATACAACCATCGCAAAAAGCGAAACCTACAGATCGTTTTCTGCTATTTGCTACTGTCTGTGTTTCTCACAGCAACAAACCCACCTGTTCTACTGGATTCATGAATCTATTTTAAAATGTGTGACAACACATTACCCAGAAAGGGACATTTCCTAAGAAAGGCTCGGAGACTTGGCGCATACTGTACGTGGATTTGTTTATGGAGAAGATTAATTCATTGGTTTTGCTCTTTTTGTGAGAATTTTCAGCAGCATAAAACTTTGAATGTCATTAAATTCATTTGTTTAAATAATAAAAAACATTCTGTGAAATACTGTACCTTTATTTGTTTTTTGCCCTTTGTTTGACCTCATTTAACTCTTTTATTGAATCCATCCATCAACGTGTATAAGGCTGTGGTTTTACAGGGAATCATGTCCTGGACAACAGCACTGATACATCGTCTTTCCTTCATCATCACAGCTAACCGACTAAACGCTTCTTACTTAACCCATCCAGGTCTCAACCAGCACACACATACTGTACGCGCGCGCTACGGCAAAGACGCAGCCTGCATCACCTTTCAGGGTCAGGTCTCAGATTTCCAGCCGCTTTGTCTCCAGGCTGTGGTCTGGAGCGTCTTATTGTCAGCAGAGCAGTTCCACAAAGCTCCCGTTTACCACTCCACTGACACCCACACAGTAATTACAACAGATCCTAGCACGGCAACATCCTCAGCGTATGTGACGGAGCTGTGGTCCACGCATACACATCTGTATTACATTTAAATTGTACGTCTTTCTCAGGCACCTGGCAGACGCAAAGTCGTCGTCTCAAGCCGGAGTTTATACAGCCCCTTTCTGTTTAGAGGTAAAAAGCGTGGTTGCCCGTATTACAACACACACTTGTTGTCTGAGAGCTGAAAAGAGCTCAAATAAAACAATAGCCATGAATCTCCTCATGCGAACGTGTTTCTGTGTCACCGGAGGCTATTAGTGATGGTCAATTACCAACAGTACGGCCATTTGTTGTGAGGCACAGTCAGATTTGTGTCTATGAATTTGTCAGAGTTTCACGAGGGCCCTGCGTGGTCAGCATTCATCACACAGTGTGTAATATGACACTTTTGCATGTGTGTGTGAGGAATTCCCAACCCAGACGTAGCAGTGGTTGTATTAGAGGCATAAATCATGCCATTAGTGGCTACACTGTTTCACAACGCCACAAGGAATATGTTGGCCCAGATTAATCTTCAAAATGAGCCAACAATTCGATAACCTCAACAGTCTATGTGCAAACTGTCGTATTGTATTATAGAATCTGTCAACACGAGGATGAGATGAGACAGACGAACAAGGCTGCCAGAGATTTGAGTTGGACACATTCGTGTGGGATCACAACATTCTTTTTAGTGCAGAGGAGCTAAGCAAACAACAATGTGTGCGCGCACTCTGAGGAAGTGGCTGTCATGTAAGGATGCATTTTCATCTCGGCGATTTATCGTAGCTCGGCTCTAAAACGTCGAGAGGTCCTAGAGGTCAAGATGTTGTCTACACTCCGGTCCGATCCACGCACAATGGAAAACTTCACTCTGGTGCGGCTGCTCCATCATATTCTGTGGGGACCCACCTTCATGCATCACCTTGGCAGCACATTAAGCCTCGTGTGCTTTATGAGGCAGGATTATGAAGGGAAAAGTGAGCCAAATATCTCAGGTTGACAGAAACACTCTGCAAATACAACAGTGTACATATTCTAGCTGGAAAACAATTACTCATCATCAAAGCCTTGTGTCTTTGTGCATGACAAAGAGAGGGGGACCATTCATCACGATGAATGGGAGGAGACACTACATTTACACAGTACTGCAGCATATTCAGCCAGATCTTTGGATTTTATACAGTGATGGGATCTTTCTTATCATTACTGCAAATATTTGGTCATAAACCAAAGTATTATACAGATGATATTCAGGCTGGTTTACCAATATACCATAAATATGAAGTCATCCTATTGCACTTATGTACAACTGTAGACACTTAAGATCTAACAAGTCCCCCTGGGAAAGCACCAGGCAACAGCGGAGAGAAACACTGGCCAGGCCCAGTAACCGCACACTGGAAACACTCCGCCCTGGGGCCTGGCAGCAGGCGCGAAAACACGCGTCAATCTACCCTGATGATCAATCACAGCTTGAGTGAACTAGACCAATGGTGACAGGCAGTAGTTTTGTTTTGGGAGGTTGTAGAGCTGTTCTACTTTTTTTTTAACAGAAACTCATGTGTCGTTGAAGAAAGTTTCACTTATAATCAGGTGCCGCAGACTGTGCACTCCCTGCTATTTTTAGCCTGATTACCTTCCTATCTGCGGATTACCGAGGACCTTTATTGTCTTTTGTCTTGTTTTTGTGTCTGAGATTATATTTAACCTTTCAAAGAACCTGTGATCTGTCAAACTGCAGGGCAATTTTTGTCTTTTTCTAGACAATGTGCAGAACCTTGGCAGGATACTCTGTAAAGCTTCGCTCTTTTTCTGCATATCTCTCTCAGTCTGTGTGTTACAAAGCCATTTTTTTCATTTGGAACCTTGAATACCTTCCAGGTCAAAACAGCTAGAAAACCCTTAGTCAAGTCTTAGTCCCTAGTCATAGCCCGGTGCCCAGCAAAGAGAATCCTTCCAATTCCCTAACGGATGTGGCTGCTGTAACTTATTCAGCAGTCTCACATTAAACCCAGCACCTGAATTTGGGATAGTTTCATCCATTTCATGGTGGACTGTCAGAGAGCCTGTTCTAAAATACATGAAAACACGAAAGTTTGTGGACTTCTGGCAGTCCTTTGGAAAAGTTGCACAAATAACCCAAGTGGCCTCATTTAGACAGCTGGCACTTTACAATAATTAATCTCTTTGATACTTCCGTTTACCTCTGAGGATGGATGCAGATTGTGATTTGAAACACAATGGACAGATGCTGATTTATTGTTTAAATGAAGGGTAAGACAGCGCCGCTTGTTTTTCATAGGGGCTTCTCAGTTAGACTGCAGACCTCAGCATCTTCTCCCAGGCTACCTTTGAAAAGTAGCTGTCGGCAACACAAACAATACTCAATAATGCGCCGGTTTCATCTGCAAATGCTGCTGAATAGCTGCCTGGGAATGCACTACATTTCTGATCACGCAGAAATTGTTTTGTTTTTTGCTTTTCCGTGTACAATGTATGGTACAGTAATTGGAAAGATGAGGTAACCTAAAACTACCTGCATTTCCTATGAGCACACACTTAATTATTGACAGATGGACACCTCACTCCCTTTCCCAACCGAGAGATTCTGGACAGATGCCTCTACTGGTAGTAACTAGTCTATTTAAAAAGGTGGCTATGTTCCCCTTGGAAGTAATTCACATACAGTAAAGGAGAGTCAAAGTTATCGCGATGAAAATTGCTGAATACATCATCTAAGACGTTCCTACCAGACTCGAAACTTAATGAAATGCCCTCGACATTTATGATCTTCACTCGCAAACAAAACCGTTTGATGGAGCACAGGTCGCGTCGACAACCTGCAGCCACGCCATGTGTGTCAGAGGTTCTGCATCCAAAATGTGTCCCCGACTGGTACTCCTTTAATTAAAAGAACAACTTTTAGACAGAACGAAAACTTCTGGCTACACGTGCGGATCTGCCGAGCATGACTTAATTAGTGGCACACTATGGCTTCGAGCTAAATGCTGTCATCAACATGCTGATATTCTCACAAAGGAAATGCTAACAGTCAGGATTCCGTCTCAGGTTAGCGGCTCGGCATGCTGAGAACATAATACGTTCTGCACATATTCTTTTTCTGAAGTATCAGGCAAATTGAATTTTTGACTTAATGGCTGTGCAAGGACAAAAGTTAAGTAATCACCAAAGATGGCTATCGGTGGGTGCATGGAGATCCATTCATTCGTTTTGTTATGTTTTAAACCAAAAATATTAGGCACAGTGATGCCAAATGAACAGTTGGACCCCACCGGTGTCAGCAGGGACGTGGATGTGGGTACAAATTGCAAGGCATTCACAAGTTACTGAGATACTTCAATCTGGAACAAAGCGGTAACCAACAAAAAGACTAAACCTGGCACATGTCCTGCTGTTTGCACTGAATCAAACTTAGATTCCCTCTGCTTGCTGTGGTGGGTTGTTCCCACCATCAATAGCCTACATGAAGTAACAGTGCAGTCTAAAGTGATGTTATGGACTGCAACGCTTTATACTGTAACGTGGCTGAATGCTCTCAGTGCATCAATTGGGGTTTTATATTTTATTATCTGGAACATTCACAGATGCTTTTGCAGCCTTGCAGTCCAGGAAAATCTTAACGGAATAACGCAGCGAAACCAAAGCCGTGTGGACCCGTGCGGGTTTTATAATGCAAAAGGCAATCATTTCATGGTTTGGCTACAGCTTTCAGTAGAGGTTTGGTGAACCTCTGAAACACAGCGTTTAATTGGCTTTACTGAGTTCTAGTGGCAGACTGGCAATAAGCCATCGCTCGCCCAGTGTGTGCTGGAATGAGCTCCACAAGCAGATGGATGGAGAGAGACTGGGATCGTCCCATTTGACTGCTTGTCTTTTCCGCAACCTGTCAGTTATATCAAAACAACATGGCCAACCATAATTACTGAAATGGAAGCAGGATCATAGGACAGAGCAAGTTCACTCATATTAAATCTAACTGCGTCTTCTCTGTCCTCTTTTCTCCATCCTTAACGCGACTGCAACTGTTCTCCACAACTTCTGACACTGTTCTATGGCAGTAAGGAGGACGAGAAATCTGCAAATCACTTTCCAAATGCTACCCACACTTCATCATTGCTCACTGCAATACAAACAAGACAGTATGAGTATTTCTGTCTAGTGCTCAGTATCTCCCTTGTAAACTGTCATACATTTCTCCCTTTGGCACAAGCTCAGTACCAGAATTTGTTTGTTTGAACACAAAAAATAAAGATAACAAATCCAAAGATGGTTTGAGAGTTTTTTGGCAAACTGATAATGGAGACAGTGTGATCTGTGCTGTAATCCATAGCCTTGTTCCAAATGGCCTGACAACCATCTAAACTAATCTGGGATCTTATTGCCATGGAAAGCCAAGGCTGTAAACACATTTTGTCATTTGATGTCTGATTATGTTTTAAAATATCTCAGGGGACTGACACAATTGGCTAAGCTGAGTAGAAACGTCTTCATTTGCCGAAAACAGCTATGCATGGTAATAAAAAGACAACGAAAAAATAGCAAATGACAAACTATCTATTGAAGTCATGTGTAATCCAGTCTAAGTCCCATCATTCTATGCGGATCACCTCCTGATTCACTGCCCACTGTTTCTTTTCACTGTTGAAATTGTCTGGGGCATTTTAAATAACCACACTGTACAATATGCTCATTAACTTTCTTGCCGTGGGTTAGATGGGAAAACTGAAACCACCGTCCTGTCGATGCATTAATTATGGAGCTAAAGCCAGGGGGCAATTAGCCCAGTTTGCATAAATACTGCAGGCAGAAAGTAACACCTGCTCTGGCTCTGTCCAAACTTCAAAACACCTACATATTTACATGCCTTTGGTAGGTTTTTTTTAATAAAAACTGAAAAAAATGTATAGATTTGTCACTCCACCAACCTAAGCTTCAATTTCTATAATTGAACCTGTTAAATTTAGTGGATTAAAAAAATAGTAAATTGGTAGATTTCCCAGCATGCTTTGCAACACTTGCTATACACTCTATACTCTGTTTTTAGTTATTTGTCAAATGAAAATGACAACTTAATGCCGTTCATATTCTAATCTAAAAAGTCCCTAAGCATCAGTTAGACTTTTAAGTTTAATTTTGGTAAATAACAGGACAACTTCCACCGACGCCCGTCAGTGTCCCCCTCTGGTGAGTTAGAGTTTGGCTGAGCTCTACACAGGGATCTTGTGGTAGATCCCACTTCAACCTTCTCTGTCACATTCACTTCACAGCTTGAGAACAGAGCTTGGGTTCTGGTGTGTCCCAGCCCACTACCCTTTCTCCTGGGTTTATATGGGAACTTGAGCCATATAAATTAATCTCCTCTAGTGTTGCAGCAGGCTCGAGAAACTCCACAAGGCATGATGTGAGGCAGACCACTGCCTTATGCAGGGAAGAAACAGCTTTATGGAGCCATATAAGCAAATGAGAGACGGGCGATAACGCTAAAACGAGACCAATTCATGTGGTGACTTCTGTTGCTGGCAGCTTAGTGCAGAAATTTCACAATGCGTTAATAATATTGAATAATGAGGCGACGCAAACCAAACAAGCTGGACATGGTCTGTTGTTCAAAAGCACAGCAGAGAGTCGTCTCACCTTGGCTCACTGCCGGCGCCTCTGAGGAGTTAGAGTGCAGCAGACTATCCAGGACAGTAGGGAACACTTATACTTGTGTGTGGATACTAGTATGAAGAGTAAGAGAGGGCAGAATATGACTCACACTAAGCCGTAATAAGGCCTTCTGGGTGTGCCTGTAAGGGAACCCTCTGTCACCTAGAGTGTTACTGCTTGGCCAAACAGAGGGACCGTGGCAGGTTGAGGGAACTGATGGTACAACGAGTACCATCAGACAAGTGTCTTATTTATCTCATTGGTGAGATGTTGTCACCCTGTCACAGCAGTGAATGATTTCTGCTGCAATTTAGGTTGTTGGAATGGATCTGAGTCTTTTTCAGTTTGGGCTATTTTGAGTCCTACCCCGTCCAAGTGCACGTGGCTGGGTGCTTTAGCGAGTCCTGCCCAGTCAGATTGTTAGAGCTTCCGTCTAAGTGGGGGGCGCTTGGTCCGCATCGGACCGACTGCTTTGCGTCTGCTCTTTGTCACATCGTTGCATAAAAATAAGTGGCTGGCTGCAGAGAGCTGACAGGGTCATGATTTTTGCACAAAGTAGCAAAGCAGAGCCTGTTTCTGGTTGGAGTCTTTGATGATGCAACATCTGAGCGCAAATGAAGGTCAGTTGGAGCTGAACACAATATTTTTTGTAGAATATGTGACCTTGATTTAATTATTGGCAAATAGGTTGTGATAGTTTGATAATGAAATCCAGCACATCTTGCATCTTTCTCTAATTGCTCCTCAGAGTCTTACAGAAGACTATTAGACTATTAGAGGCTGCTGTGGGATGTTTCTGAAACTTGCTGTCCTGCTCATCAGCAGCACCTGTCTAACATGCAGCTTCACTCCTCCTCAGTGAAGAAAATAGAGCGTGTTTTTGTCTGGCTCCTCAGATGTGAACATCTTGGTTTCAGATATCACCGCACGCAGAGTGATTTTATGACACCCACTCCTGCTTTAGCCCCTTTTCTTTCTGCCTCTTTCCTCCCTCCCTCTTAGCTCTTTGGATATATTCCCCTATGATTATAAATAGATTCTAATTAGCTCCTCCAGCCATGGGCAATACAATTGTTCATCAAGAAGAGACTGAACTCAAAAGTCTTTATACATTAAAGCTTGTGCAAAAGTCAGAAGAATAGCAAATCCCCCTTGCCTCAATTTATTTTGCTAAGCAAAGCGAGGATTAATTTTCTTATATTTTATCATTTCAAAAATAGTTCTATAATGAAATTACTTTACCTCATGGTACATAATGATTATAAAGGTCAACATGACCTTATGATATAAAGTCAGGCTAAATCAGACATAGATGACAACACAAGTTAGGTCAATAAAAACATGAGTAATGTGTTGATATTTTTAGGCTGTTACATCAGACTTACTTCACCAAAATGAGAGCAACTGAAACTCTGTCTACTGTTTATAATGATTCTATCTGCTAATTAATACATCAGTCATTTGTGATTCCCTTATGAAGCTTACCCGTGTCTGTACACTTCAATATTTAAAATACTTTCTGTGCACTTTGTGCTTTCTGATGTTACAGGAATTGTTTAGCGTCAGAACTTTTCAAGACGTTTGATTTCTAAGACAGAAGAAGAAACAGACTCCACAACTTCCTCTGTCTCATATCCATGTTTATATTTCATGATTTTTCCCGTTTAATCCATCCCAATCAAAAAAAGTCCTTATAAAGTATTTCTTCAAAAGTTCAATGTTGTTTTTTTTAATTAGATGGTTATGAACCTCTCTGTGTTTAAAGGTAAGAAACAGTCATTTCACACTGAGCTCAAACTCCCAGTTGTGGGACGAAATTATGATGCAAATTTGTCTCTGAAATATTTAAACATTTTATCTCTTTGAAATTAAAGATTAAAACAGATTTTCTATCCTGGAGCTTTTTGAAGTTTGTGTGCTCTCTGAGGTTTTCAGTGCTCACGCCGAGTCTAATTTTCAAAACATACTAAACATTTGAAATGCGTTGTGCATGTAACCATGGAAAATAATGATCAGACCTCGAGGTGGATAAATACGAGCTGCATACCTGTTCTCCTGCAAACAAAGAACCCAGTCAGCATCTGGTTTCATGTTTCTGTTCTCCTTTATTATATTAATATGATCCATGTGCTCACCTGGCAGCTGTGTGTTGTGTTGTTCAACTGCCTGTGTGGCTGCTTCCTTCCCTACACTGAGGGTTAGTGTTAGGGTTAAAAACCTCGATGGGAAGGCAGTGAAGTGAAAACTGAATGCTAACCTGAAAATTTGTTTAATTCTTGTTGTGGATCAACAGTAATGATGTTTCTTCACCTATGCATCCTGTGTGTTTCACACTGTTTTTAAGTTATGGTGTCTTCCACGATTATTTTTACACGAGGATAGCTTTGCATTACAATCGGTCTCAAATGTCAGATAATTAGAAGTATGTTTTTTTTAAGTCACTGTAAAAACCACCCCGACATAAACAGAAGGCAATTATGCTGTGTGAGAAACCTCGCAGATCGACAGCATTTGAAGAAGTTACACCCACATGGTGACTTGCGTGGCCAGCAAAGTGCAGGTCACACCCCCTGGAAAAGCCTATTTTATCTTCTAGTCACAGTTCCTTGAAAATCTTCTGCGTATGAATCCTTAATGCTGATAGCCACAGGGCATCAATTAAGATCAACAACCAGAAAAGAGCTCCTTGAGCATTTATCCACTGAGCATGCATTTATGTTGTAGTTTGCTGAAACGACTTATTGTATTAAAGCCCATTTGTCTTCTAATGGTTATATAAACCTACAATATAAATGTACATTACACAGACTTAGATAAGCGTGAAATAAGTTGTACAGGTAAAATGCTATAAATGCAAAAATACAGTGGAAAATGATGAGCTTGTTTTAGCATAACAGCTCATTTTAATGTTGCTCCCCCAGCTTCTGAACTCAAGAGATGCTCCTCGACTCTCTAACAGTCAAACCACTCATACATTTTACATCCTTCAAACTATTTCACTCATAAACACAAAGTCTCTCAGATGTAAAAAACAAACCAAAACAACCTAAACTGTTTATTACTTCAATAATATAGAAAGCAACAGACAAAATGTGTGTTAGCCCAGGAGAGGAACAGCCAGGCTGCATTTTCATGTGGAAATAAAGAGGCAGGTTGAGTTCGGTCCCCAGTTGTTTGAAATAGAGTCATGCTGCCCTCTCTCTGTAATAAACCAACACACCAAACAAATGAACATTGTCCTGATATAATAAACGTCTCTTAGGATTGTTAACGCACAGAAGATTCCAATCCGAATTGATTTCTACTAGAAACAAAAACTAATAGACTACTAATGAACTAATTTGGTTCATTTAATTCAATGCAGAGTTACCATTCGGTAATAATGACAGTTTTGATGTCAGTGGGTCTGTATCAGTTTTACGCATGTGGGAATTAGGCCAAGGAGGGTGTCACCAACCACACAAACGGCAGCGTGGTGTGTTTCAAGGTAATTAGGTCAATGGTGGTTAGTGGTGTAATTGTACACCAGCTGTATGTGTGGTGTCTCACACTTCACTGACATCAGGCAACACTGCTGACCAGAAATAACAGCTCTGGTACCACAGCGCGGCTCTCATTCACTGCTTTGACTGAAGTACCGACTTAGACACGTGCTCTCTTCATATTTGAAAAACGGAAAAGCTGCCCAGATAGACATGCTTCACTGACACTGACCACTGAACTGCCGTGGATGTGGAAGTCTGCTTTCTCTCAATGGGAAACATGTTGGTGAACATTTCTTCTGACAGAATCTATTCTTTTAGAGTTCATTCAATGCTGGGACGTGGGATTTGATGTGTTCTTGAATATTGTATGTTTCAGTTGTGAACTGTGATACTTGGTGTGTGAGTGATTAGTTGTCATACACTTGTTAAATGGATATGTCCCCTAATATGTCCCCCACTTTCTGCATCTTCCTTTGCTGACTTTGGTCGGGTTATGTTTCCTAATCTTTTTTTTACTACGGCCGAACATTTCACTGTATATAGAGAATTAAGGACATGTATCTAATGTATTGTCCTTATTTTCATCTTCAGTATTCGTGCTCTGTGCTGCTAAATAACTTTGTTTTAATACCTTTATATTGGCTTTTACGTTTACATTTTATGTATTTTATTAACTTATATCTTGATTTCAACGCTGTTACTGTCAGTTTCTGCCTAAAATGCACCTTGAATTGCCTTTGAGTTATGTGCTATATAAACAAAGCTGCCTTGCTTACATTCACATTTACATGAAGTAATTGAGCAGAGGCTTTTATCCAAAGGAGCATAGAAGTCAGTTACAAAACAAACAACGTCGAGTCATTAGAACTGTTTTGAGAAGAAGCATATTTCATAGATCTAGATGTGAATCTGCTGGGGTTAAGTATCTCCTTCCCCCATTGATGGACCACTTATCTGAAAAGCTTTGCCTGACATCTTTTCTAGGTAGTTTAGGGACCAAATATCTAACCTGGGGAAATTTTGAATCCTTTAATTTATTATCATGCTAGGTCTTTTTGATTTTTAAATGAAACCGCTCTGAGCCAACCAACATTAAGTGACCTTAGAATTATATAGGTGTATATCTCTGAGGAGTAAACACAGTATATGATGTATAGTCAAAGTCAATGTCAGAGTAATAAGTACATTTGAATGGAATGCAGACACTTGTGGGTTAAAAATAATGGGAAAATAAACCTCATTGAGGGAACAGTCTTAAACACAACACAAATTCAGTAGCGCCTTCAGCTTGTAAACGAGGTTTACTGGTCAAAGTGTGACTACTTATGGTGGTTTGATGGTTATGTGTGTATTACTCTCAGCAACTAGTGGGGCTTTAAGAGAATAACCTAGTGACCATTATCCATAGATTTAGGATTCTTTTTACACAAATTGTCTACATTCTACCCACACCACCCACAAAGGCAGATGCGATTTTAAGGAATCATTGATCTGCAAGTGATGTGTACCACAACAACATAGAGCGTACACGCCTTTCTAATTGAACCAGAGGGATTGTTTACAACGCATATGTAAACGTAATGCTCACACAGATGCTTATGCTTTTTAAAACAGTGACCTTTACCCGCAAAATCATTTGATTTGTTTACTAATCTCCAGTCTATCCATAACAAATTGCTAATAATAATAATAATAATGTGTCTTGCGTTGTACCAGGCGGCAGAGGGAGCTCACAGTGTAGTAACTCTGCTCGGGCTCACCATTTAAAGGAATAGGCCTGTGTTTATTTGCAGTTACGTTTCTTGGGGTTTCACTCACGTAAACTCAGAAGGTTGTTCATTAAAACAGCTCGAACAGCTCAACGCAGCCCAGCACGCTGCGCCCGTTGCCTGTCTTACGTATTGTGCAGCCGCTGGAAGCCGACCCCCGGGGCTTTACTGAAAGTTAACCCTTGCGTGTGCGGGGTCTGCTCGTTTGCTGCCTACCTTTACCTACGACCCCGCGCGAGGCCCGGTTCGCTGTGCAGACGCTGGGAAAGAGACAATGCAGGAAACGGGACGTTGCGTTGGGGGCAGTGTGTGTAGGTACCGAGTTATGGGCCGGCTGAGCGGACGCTGGCTAGGTCGGCTCTGAGGCACCACTGAGGGGGATACAACTTTGGCCATGTTTGCGTTTCTCCGCCTCTGGAGAAGGTTGGAGACAGTGCGACTCACTACTACTGCTGCTGCTGCTGCTTCTTCTTCTTCTTCTTAGCATGAGCTGGATCGAGCCTCAGACGCTGACAATCCTCCCCCAACCCGGCTACGATCCAGGCTCCAGCTCTTCCAGCCTCCCCTGGCCATTATTTTATTTACTAAATGCCCATATCCCTCCGCAGGGTCAGAGAGTATTTTGAAGAAATTGTTGTAAGATCTGCTTAACGCGTCTATCCCGGCTTATTGTCGACGCTGTTAAACATTTGACGTATTCACGTAGCATCTCTTTCTCGACGAGCCACGGCGCCGCGGAAAGGTCTCTGTACCGGAGTGGTGGTGGGGGGAGGTGGGTCTAGTTTCCGAGGAGCCTAGAGGGGCTGTGCTTCGGTGCCACTTATCATTAGATATGGCCACCGTTAGAGAGTACGCCGAAGCGTCATCTCCAACTTAATTCCGTGGGCTTTTCTGTTCGTTTCGCATAGCGGCCACCGTCGCAGGGGGGGATGCTGTTTTTGGCAAGCTAGTGCTCGTCTTTCCATGTCCTGGGAGGCGGTTGTTGCTGCGTGGCAGGCTGGCTGCGAGAGTCTCCTAACTGGCCGCTCGGTCCCGCAGCTTGTCGCAGCTGAAGAAAATAGAAGCAGTTGCCAACCAAGCGGTCGGCACCAACCTTTGCTTGGCCCGGCGCTGTGTATTCGCTGAGGATCCGTATTTAAAGTTTCGTCTGCGGAGGGTTGACTTTTGCATCCGCTTGGATTTGGGCTTTGATTTGTTTGTATGTTAATGGTGAAATTGTTGGCCGTAGACTTGGGTGGCTAACACCAACTAGCTGTATAACCCGAACTCGTGCGACGACAGCTGTCATTGGAGAAAGGAAAGTGATCCCCCCCCAAATGTGTGCTCCAGTGAAGCGGTTTTCTGTTGGATTTACACCATCCGCCTTTCCATCAAATGGGCAAAGTTGGGAATAACATTACAACGCTGGAATACAATGATATGCGGTATGCATTTCTGAGAACTGCGGTGTTGCTTCATTGGAGAGAGGCTAGCTAGCCGAGTTAGCTTGCTAGCTAGCTGGGTGAGAAAAGTGCGACGTTTCATCCCAGTATTTTGGACATGAAGAGGATAATCCGTTGTCCATAGGACCGGAAGGTAAGACACAGTTCGTCTGTTTTCCCTGTAGACTTGATTTGGTTTCACCTTTTGAAATAAACCTGAACCAACATTAGCCACCTCCAGTCTGATGCTGGGGTTTGTCGCCGCCTCGGCTTTCATGACTCAGACTATTTAACGGAACGGAACCTTCAGCAAACGGTCTGTAGGTGCTATTTAACCCGAAATTTATGGATAACGTAACGCGACGAGCGTTTAAAACAACAAACGCGGTCGGCTCGGCCACACTACTAAGGCCTGCCAGTGTCTCAACACAGAAATCAAAGCTTTAGTCGTTGTGCAGTGTATCATTTTCACTTTTTGTGTAGCATTGTAGTTCCTCAGAACAGTTCCGTTTCATTGAATAGACCGAGCCTTTGTGTGTGTTGGTGTAAATGCTCATCACTGCCTTGATCCCAGTACAAAGTCGCCTTGCTGATTGTGTAGATAATATGTAATAACCTCCAGGTTCGCCGTCATGATGGGGTTTTGTGATTTACGGTTGGCTGTAGGGTAACGGCTTAAACAATAGTGTTTTGGCGTAGGTGTTAGTTGCAAGCTAGTGCGACGAGTTGACCAACTAACTGCAACCATAGGTAACCTGTTTGCTATCTGAGCCCCTTTCAAAGTTTACTAGCAAATGTCCCTCAAAGCCGAATGTAATCTTCTGCTATTGGGCAAGTGGTCACGATGGGCTCGTTTCTCTGCGTGTTTTATTCAACATTTAGCCGATGTCAGTGTTACTTTTTCTCCGTGGTCTGCAAAGAAAAGGCGACAGAGTTCAACACAACAGGCTAGCCGTCGTTAGCTCCGTGCAGCCGCTTTGTGCCCAGGCTTGAGTTAACAAAAGCTAACGTTAGCATGTCTCCAGTTGAGCCCGTGGTGGTCGTGACTGCCTGGTAGTCACAAGATGTTGACCTCGGCTGCGTTATCCATCCACTGAACATCCACCGCGTCCAGTTTAGGCTCGTCTGCTTTTAACTAAGCTTACAAAATGGTCCGTTTCCAGCACCCCCCCCCCCATTACGTGGCTACGTGGTATTCTGGGGGATCGTGCAGACACCCATTTGTATCTAATGAGTTAGGGTCAAAATCTCAAAATGTCTGGATGACTGCATTGTTATGACATTGTAATGACTAATATTTCTTGCATAGTTTGGTGTTATTGGACCACCATCTGTCCAAAGCTCCTGGAGGCTGGTGGAGACCAATTTAGACACAAGCGAGAGTGTGAATTATTGCCACAGATAGTGGCAGAGAAGATCTGTCTCAGTCGCACTGTGTCCAACCGCACAAACTCGGCTCTGGTCAAGTGATGGGAGATGCTTCTTTAGATGGTGATTCCAAGCCACGCAAGGGCCTTAGAAGGACAAACACACGACTACCCACCAACATCTGCAGCAGTTTATGAGGATGCAATCGTGAATTTATTTAACGTTGGGTTAAAGAAATATCTTCAATACTTGCATCGCATTGTCCAGATGTGTAAAAAGTGGTTTGGCTACACATTCGTAGGCATCACCACAGTCTACAGACCGCTTCACTGCTTTACTAGCAAAGCTGACCACCCTGTGATGCGTACTCAGTCGTAATGCAGTCTGATGTCATTTCAGTTTGGGACAGAAAACAAGCAGCTGAATGCCTTGTGTTGATTATTTGCTTTTTGGATGATAATGTGCTGCATTTGCTTTTTCTGCTTGTCCTTAAGTTTCCATCTATGTGCTTTTTATGTGCTTATGCCTATAAAGGCAAATATGTGTATAGGTTGAGTATTATAAGGTACTAGCATAAGAAGGTTCAGATTAGTTTAGGGTTTAATGATATGTTGACAGTTGTCACAATAAAAAGTCCATCATATATGTTTAGCTTTATGTTTTTAACCATTTGTTGTAATTATTAAGCAAGGTGCGACATGTTTTGACACATCCAGAACAAAGTCATTGAAACACAGCTGTGTTATAACCTTATCATGGGTGTATTAAGTAGTAATAACGTAACAGGCATTTGTTTTTAATCCTGGACAAACATGTAAGCAAACTAACTAGAATATCCACATGGAATTTAAAGACCACACGTGAATTGTTCTCAGAAATACAACTGGTCTTTAGCTTGGTAGGTGCTCAGTTTTTTTTATCAGCCTGTTGTTAACACAGTCCTTGTCCACATTGTCCATGTAGCAAAAGTAACACAATAGCAGGAGTGAGCCACCACTCGCTACACTTGATATGTTCAGACACAATACTGATGTTAAATTAGCATTTTTCCAGTGCTTGCAGTCTAGTTTTTAATCATTAAGATTATGCAGCTGGCTAATGACAACAGACCCCAGTGCTAAATGAAAATGTGTAAGGGTTTGAAATGTGTCCAGTGCAGACTGGGTGATGATTCTTGCTGTAATAGGCTGCACACAGACCTCTTGTCTGAGCTTGTAGTCTACAAACAACTGTTTGCACTTTTAGCTTGTGGAGAGTAAAACTAAAAGGTAACAGTGCTTGCAAATCTCTATTTAAAAGAGCTAGATAATAGAATTTCAAATTATAAGGTGGCCTTTAGAGACGGGACCCACTGTGGGAAAGTGCTGCAGTTGGTTTACCTATGAAGCCACTTATCGCACAAGTGGGTAAAACCACATAATTAAAGTGCTTTTTATAACATTTAGTTTTCTCTTTAATAAAAACTCATTTGTTTAGTTCAGCACCTTATTGTACTGTAAAATCTAAATTCTAAAGCGTTGAGCATCACAGTTGGAGCCTGTGCATTATTTCCAAGATATGTCGAACACACTGCTGCTATTATAGACACAAATTGATTTGGGTTAAGATGAAAGGTGATTTTTGACTGTAATGTAAAGTAGGAGCAACTTCATCCTATGGGCAAATTGTATTGACAGGCTGCATTGACTTGTAATACAAATCTGTGGGAACTGGGCTGCACACGCGTTGTTGTGCACCTCAGTAACAAACAGCCATTGGGCACTTTCATTTCAGCTGCACAGTCATTTATACAACCTGAATTAAATGCTAATCACAAACTCAGTAGTTGTTTGTGTAAAATGTTTTCTAGCTCGGTTCTTTTTTTGCCTCTGACTCTGTACATCAATGAATTGAACAAGAACAACACAAGATAACAATTAAAATTTCACTGCAGTTTATGGATGCACATGTGTTGCAAGCATTTCAATTTTGTATGAAAAAGATCAAAATACTTGACTGTGTGCAGCGTTTCTTACTTGGGGTTTCAGCTTTGATGCCTGCTGTGGAATAAGACTTGATTGCTTGTTTTGGTGTAGGTAGAGCACATCCTTTCCAAGCATGCAGTTCATAGAGGCTTTTTTGTGTTTAAATTGCAGCGAAGTAAAATACTGGAAATACAACACACTTGAACTTTAAAGTAAATGTTGCTTGAGTACAAGTACATAAAAATCTTCTTTGTGATGATAGTGAGAGTAAGGCAGTTCTGTGTTTCATCCCTGATTTGGTTATACTGAAGTGAATTATCACTCGTGACTAAGTTATATACCTTAGAAGTCGAAAAAGCTTAATTTAATTTCTGCAAAGAACTGAAAAGCTAATACTGCCCTAAAGCAGTCGGTTTTTCTGATTTTGATGTTCAAATGTTTACCTTTTGTTTCACCAAGTGCACGTATGCTACCTATAGTTCCACTCAACCTGTGAACTGAAACCTAAGGGTGGCATTCACCACATTTACCATCAAGTAGTTTATGTTGTAAATTTTTGTCAGTGGGTGGGTCATAAAACTGATTAAATAATGTGTTGTTTAAGTAATGGAAGCACAGTTCAACATTTTCCACCTTCAGTGCTGAGAGTTTGTGTATGAAATGTGAGGATTTTAAGGTGGAAAAATATTTTTTTCAAATTGCACCCCAGATGTTTCAGTTTCATTGTACCGGATAAGATCTGTGTTTCTTTCACTACCCAGGTGGCACCTAATCATGTATGTCTAAGAAAAAGACACACATTTTGCACTCTACACCTTAAAAGAAGAACATGTAGATATCTAAAAGAAAATGCAGGGTGTGAATCTTCCTGTAACGTGTTTCATGTAATCACATGAAAGCAAATTATATGGAAATACAGTACTTTTTTGTTGTTGTCTTTTAATAATTTGAAAAGTCGTTTCCATTCCAAGCTCAATCAACTTGAAAACACCTGTCACTGTCTAATCTATTTGATCGTTTTTTGTAGAATGTCATCAGAGGATAAATCTGTGGATCCCTCTGACCAGGGACCCTCGCCGCCTTCCAGCTGTGTAGGGACCACGTCCACAGGAAGTCCTGCCCACGCAGACAAGCGACCACGTGGCAGGCCGCGCAAGGATGCCACTGCCATCCTTCCCCAGGCGCCACCCTCATCCACGTCGAAGAACAAAAAGAAGTAGGTTTTACGCTCTTTTGAAGCCGCATTGTTATTTATGTAAAGGTCCAAATCATCCCTACACATGGGTTTGTCCAGACATTTCAAATGTATATTCTGTAAATTTCATTAGACATATGCTACTGGTAAAACTGAACTACCCCATAGGTTTACAACACATTATCTTCAGTAAATGAAGTTATAGTGCAAACAAATATTGTGCAAGAACAGTTCACATGTCACTATTGCTATTTACAGTTTATTTAACGGTGTGATATAGATCTTTTTGTAGATACATTGTGTTTTGCCGAAAACATTTAGCAAAGATTTTTGATACTATGTTGTGGTTCTTGAGACGCCGTACATGTTGTATAGCTTCTTTGTGAGTGCCATAGCAACATATAATGCAGCTCATAGCGTCCCTGTAATATAATGCCCACAAGGTTCTTAACCTCTCCTTAGTCCGTCCTCTCAATCAATCCTAACACTATGGTCTCAGTGGGTTGTTTTAATCTGGAGGCATTCAGACAATGCATTAATGCCACAGTAGACGGATGACCTCAGATAGACTTGAGTTGCTTCATGCTGATTAACTTGTCAAGCAAACCAGCAGGAAAAATTCAATTTTTTCCTGTTTTTGTAATGGTCAGTCAATTGCCAGACGACTGTGTAAAGATATTTGTTTAGCTCAAAAATATTATTAAAATAAATAATGCAATTTCATTGGAATAGATCCTCTGCACCATCTGAAAGCTCCCTGTTAAGTTCATTTTCCGTAAAACTGGCTCCATCTCTCAACAGTGGTAGGGGCTTTGGCGATGGATTTCAGGCTGTACTGTTTATGGGCTTTCAGCCAATTCAGTACTCCCTAGTTTATATGCTAATGGGTGGCGGGTCCTCTGGGGGGAGGGACTCTGTGTTTGGCAGTTTTAGAAACCAAAACCTACTACTGTAATAGTAATAACTAATAACACACACTAATGACTGCTGTAATAAAGACACAATGTGCTCATTCATATATACTTAAGTGCAACGACGCCACAGAGCTGTGAATTATCCTCATGGTTTGTTCAGACCACTTGGCTGCGTATCCTAAATTATATAAGCAGTGTGTATAAATATTAAAAATGCTAATATTAAGTGTTAATCCAGTTTGCTTGAGACAAAGGATAATGTGTCAAAAATTAGTCTTGGAGACCTGGTTGTTGGAATCTACTAGGTTGCCCACGCTCCATCTGCTAGTCGGTCCCGTTAGGAGCGACCGATCCGTGTCGGGTTTTGCAGGCAGCTCTCCGCTAGCTGGGACTACTTACCACAGCATTATTTTCACCCTTTTCTTTTTTCCCCTCTCTCCCTGTGGTGGGACTGTGGAGGGGATAAGTTGTGCAGGGTATGGGGTTGATGGTGCCTTGAGTGTTTGTCCGTGAAATAACTGGCTGTCTCGAACGCAGAAATTTGATACATTTAGTGTAGTTCTATATATAATTACAGATGGAGGCTGTGTAGCAGTTTATGTCAAGATGCCATCACCACCAACCACTTCGCGTGAATACACTAGATTGTGTTTCTAGATCTCACACACAGCTAATTTCTGTATTTCAGGTTGTCTGCTGGAATCAAAACCCACTTACATGTCAGTAGTTAGCAGAAAAAGTAAATCTGTAAAGGGAGCCTATGCACAGATGTGGTGATCTAATCTTAAACAATCTATGGCAAAAAATATATAGAATTACAAAAGCCTGTGTCATGCTGGTTGGGTGTAATTTATATATATATATATATGTGTGTGTGTGCGTTGTTACTTATGTATGCATGAAAGTAGCAGTGATGGGACCTTTTCTAGGGTTGTTCCTTATCTTAACATGGAAGTTATTTAAAGGGAAGGGCTGATTTGGCATCCAGCCATTTGTGATTTTTCTCTCCAGTGGCATTGAAAATTAGCCCTTACCCCCCACACCTCCATCTCCTCCATCACTTCCAGCCCCCTGTGTCCTCTTGGAGTACCCCTGAGACACCCTGCTCTCATTTGGGCTGTGTTTCCCTCTTAGCATGCGAACAACTGATGTAGCTATTTAATTTGTATCCATGACAATTAACCCATCCACAATGTTTCCTCTAAGATTATGTTAACAGTGCTTCCAGTGAAGTGTGCTGACACTGACCGATCTCTCTGCGCTGTATGTAAAAAGAGGTGTGTGTGCATCTGTCTGAGTTGGTACTCAGGCATGTGGTGGAAACCGAGATGAGGCTATCTAATTTGATGACTCTGCGAAATCAATTTACAGTGATGACATCTTAAAACTGTTGAGGTGCAAGAATTACACAAAGAATTAAGAACAATGCCCATAGACTTTAGATATGAGACACTGTGGTAAGGTTAATGGTATTAACAAAAAACAAATTTGCTTTGCTAGATTAGAGACAGACAAGGTATTTATAACAATCTATATGATTTATATTTTTTATTAGGAAGAAAGTGGGGTATCAGTCAACGTTTTGTTGATCAATAACATTATGCTCTACTGTTTTACCTGTTTGCACAAATCTAAATACTGTTATATTATAAGTGGTCACTGTTATGTAGCCTCATGAATGATTGATTACTACAACTCTGTAATTAATTTACATAATAGTGTTGATTTGCGTATATAAGTTGTTGTGTTTTGAAGTCATGGAAGCTCCAGGTTCTTGAAATGAAAGTGTCGTTATGT
Organism: Macropodus opercularis; assembly: GCA_030770545.1. Lineage (NCBI taxonomy): Eukaryota > Metazoa > Chordata > Actinopteri > Anabantiformes > Osphronemidae > Macropodus > Macropodus opercularis. Next base: position 9,834,721 of record CM061105.1, read on the forward strand.
CTTATTGGCAGGCAAAAAACCATCTTGGTGCCCTCGTGTCCTCAAAATGACAATAGCCTGTTTAGGTATTGCAGTGAGTTTTGCCGAATTGTTGGCTGGTATCAGTTCAGCGTAGGGGCTGCATTCTTATCTGGTTTGTTTCTCACAGGAATTTAGTGGAAAACTCCCTAGAGTGGTTGCTAATGGCTAGTAGAGCAGCACTGCTTTCTAGGGCAATCACAACTCGTAAGGAATCGCTTTATGAGCATATAGGCCTGCGCAAATAAACAGCATTGATTCAAATTAACTTGTGTGTTTATTGAACCACTTGCAGAAAAAAATAATAGTCGCATTTTTAATTACATTTTGTGTTTGCCATGTTCGCATAAGCTTTACCAGGAGTGTCAGTCATTTAAGAAACGTCCAGAGCTCAAAAGGCTGCACTTTTAAATATAATACAACAAATAATAATAGCCTTATTAGTTACACTAAGTATCAAAAGTATCACTTTTGAGTTGGTTTGAATTTTGTTTTTGGAACTAAATCTTTCGATTGTCTAATGCTGTGTGTTTGAACCTGTAGAGCAGGCGTCTCCAATCCTGGTCCTCGAGTCCTGGTCCTCAGTAGTAGCTACGGCAGGGAGAGTTGGAAAACCTGCAGGACAGTGGCCCTCGAGGACCAGGATTGGAGACGCCTGCTGTAGAGGAACAACCCACATGTTTCTTTTTCATTTATCTTCACATCCTTGTACTGTATCGCTTTAAATTTGCCATTTGCAACAGTTTCTCCTTGATGTGTCTATAACTGAGTGACTTAGTCGATTGAACATAGTTTTCAAGTACACTCATTTGGGTAAATAAAGGCTCTTGGTTCACTCGGGTTCCCCACCCATCTTGCCTTTAGGTTGCTCGTGTGTTGCTTACGATGTCAAACAACTTCGATACTGACGATGTAACTGCTGACTCATGAACATTCATGGTTGGGTATTTGTTTAAAATAACTGAATTGTTATTTGATAATGAGTGATTTGAAATTCAACTAGCTGATTCTGTTAGACTCTGAGTAGTCATTCCTCTAGGGAAATTGTATTTGGTATATTAAGTAGTTGATCCGTTTTACACTCAATATGAATATGCACATCTCACTTGTGGAGTGTAAGAATGAATACATGTTCAGTTAGTGAAGTTTACATTACTGCTATGATGTCTGAAATCGGACAATCCAGATTGGCTTGTGTCCAAGTACAACTACCAGTGTGTATTGTACACCTGCGCAGTACCACCCCTCAGCTTTGCCCAGTGGCTTGAGAGCCTCTGTTAAAAATCAGTGACAGCTGTAGCTATATTTAACTAATTCATGACCGCATCGACAGATCAAGGCACTTTTCTGTGGATCTATCTGTTTTGCTGCCTCTGTTTATTTGCTTGTGTCTCTTTGTCTTCCTAGGGGTCGCACTAGAGGGAGGGTTGTTATGGATGAGGAGGACAGCATGGATGGGACTGAGATAACAGAGTCCATAGGCCCTCAGGACACAGGTGAGACTTTGCAATCCTCCTTTGTGATCCATTATGTACATGCCGATTCTGCTGGGAATGATATAAGGCTCGAGGTTGCTCTTCCAGACAGCCTCGTGCAGAGACTGCTTCAGAAGACATTTCGGTGAAGGTAGAGGCGTCTCCCTCTCCTGGAGAAGGATGGATGAGAGCTCCTTCTTGGCACCCCATGCTTCTACTTCAGGGCTATAATTGAAATGGTTTAGCTTGAACTGTGAAGCTGCAGTGGGTGTGTGTTTTTTTTTTTTTTTCTCCCCTTCCAGCTCTCCTCCTGCTCTGAGATTGGCATTGAGGTGCAGTGGGAAAGAGCCCAAGGCTAATGCCCTCTAAAAGCTTTTTAAAATCCCATCAGTCTCTCCAGACCCATTTATGTGCTTTTTTATGTGTGTACATCATATCACGTGACTATACCTCCTTCCCTCACACATTTCTTTTTTTTTTAATGCTGGAGGTATTGGAACTACCTTTTCTTTTAGGACTCGTAGTTTACTTCATGTGAACAGGCAAGTTCTGTGAGATTTAAAACCATTTAAAAATCATCATTTATAGGAATTAAATGATGAGCTGTGACGAAGCTTATGTCTTGGTTTTGTACTCTTTGTCCTCCTAAACCACAGCGGTTTAGTCAGTTGCTCTTTTTAGTTGGGCTTTTGAATAAACGAGTGCTGTACTGGAGTAGCCAACCCTGTTCCTTGCTAGACGTGGATTATCCTCACACAAATGCAGCTGGGACAACGAGACAACGGCTAATACAAACTAAAGAATATGACAAGCTTCCCTGGTCAGCTGTCCGTGACAGGCCTACCTATTCAAGAAAGGCAAACACAATCAGCAAAAAGTCTGACATGAAAAACAACGCTAGCAGGTTTACCATTTAGTCAAGAGCGTCTTCTTAATTATGCTCGTCTTAGTATTCAGATAAAGGGAGGGAGGATACGTGTTTTGACTTTGATTATGTGAATCAATTCAACGTACTTTAAAAAATATTTGAAGTATATTTGAATGTAATGCTGACCACGTAATTTCATATTTTTTGTTTTAACATTGTGGTATACAACACTAGCCCATCAAAATGTTACCAGTGTAATAAATATTCACTTGTACGTTACAGAGATAATAACTCAAGACTAATGGTTATTTGGCGTTTACATTTGTTCTTATATAATTCCACTGGATGTCACAGAATCATGCCAGAATTAGTCGAATTACATCTCATTCAAACGTTAATAAAACTTTGCAGGAGCCAGAGTCTCAGTGAGAGGTTCACTTGGGAGTTGTTTCGTGTGATTAGCACAGTGAAGTGGGCCTTTTTTTTTTCTAATTTAGATCAAAGGCATTTACAATGGTAACAAAATTAAGTTTTATTGCATGCGAAGTGTAACCCATTAATATTAAACCCAGCTTCTTGACACAGTTAAGCACCAATGATTCTTGTTTGTTCCCTCCCTTCATTGTTATTGCTGTTCTCTTCAAGGGCTTGGTGTTGCCTAGTGGGTTTATTTAATCAGTGTTTGAGCATATGGTCCCCATATTTAACCATCCATCTCACTTATAAAGGCTTTGTTTATGACCTGGAGGAAGCAAACTAGAATGCCCTTTGCAGAGTGTCTGCCATTTCCTGCATCCATAAAATCATCAAGCAACTTCTGACAGAGAGGCCTGCTGGCAGGACTTCATGGCTCACAGAGACAAACGTAATTCTCACTGGCTGATTATTTTATTTGATCTTTTTCAGAAACACAAATCCAGCCAGTGCAGACTGTGGAAGTGGTGACCACTGAGATGCTAGAGGAGGACAAGCCCTCTTCCCCTCTGGCCCAGAGCCCTCCAGCCGAGAATTCAGCAGGACCATCTGTCCCAGCGAGTGGAGAAGTCAAAAGCAGGTTAGAAACACTAAATGTCCACTGAACAACATCCGTTCAGTGTTCATGAACAAGCACCAGTGTGCAGTTGTGCATTTTCGTCTAGCAGTGCTTCTCTGTGTGTATGCATAGGTGGATAGAAATTAAATCTGGTAGAGGCAGTGCTCTGTTCCCAAGTACCACTCCAGTAAAGGTTATAATTAATCTTCTGGCCTGTCTGTGCTGTCAATAGTGGGCAGAACAACGGCTTCCCGTGGGATCTTATTAAAAGGAAGCGTGGCTATTAAGACTTGTATGCTTTATAAGATTCCTGTTACTCTAAGATACTTATGTCGTATACAATTCTCTAAATGCTTCATAGTTATTATGCATTTTGATTTCATCATCATAACTTCGACTCTTAGGAGGTTAGTTATTGTCACTGGCATGGTTGTCAACCGTTTGATGCTGTTACCCACAATTGCAATGGTGACTTCTTAAGAGCAGATTTTAAAACAGAATCATAATAACACATTTAGTGAATTGCGTATGTATGTATGCGTAGGATTCCTTTGTATGTCTTAAAATAGTTTGGTCCTCAACCTTTCTCAGCTTGTCTCTAACATGTCTCCAGGATCCTTTCTCTCTCTAAATGTTCAATATTCCCTGATGTTAGTGTAAGGTGATATGGCTGTTTCGTTTTTGTCCAGAAGATTGATCAATTCAGCGCGACTTTGTCTGGCGGTGTCAAATAAGATACCTGCTTCATAAACAGGGACATCACGTGTTTTTATGTATGTCAATGCCCAGACAACCACTCTGCCAGAAGAAGAAGGCCTTAATTTGTGTTGACATGCACGGTACTGTATTAGGCCACAGCACGTATATATAATTTAACACACTACCACCCGTTTTCTTTGTTTCAGGGAGCGTGTCTGTGCCTTCTGTTACTGCGGTGCCCGCAGCCTGCTAGGTCAGGGTGAACTGCATGTATTCAGCACCACGCCTCGGCTTGAAGCACTCTTGGGTGGAGAAGGCTCGACAAACGGTAGTGGTGATGGTGATGAAACTGCTCAGCCAAAAATGGCTGGAGAGACCACCTCAGGACCGAAGGAAAAGACAAAGTAAGTGAGCTCAGCTGACAGCATTGTCACAGTAGTTTGGACAATTTGAAGCTGATAAGCCTTAAATCAAAATGATGCTAGATCACTGGTTGCCATGAGTTCCTTTAGTAGCACTGGTAGAAAAATGACCAACATGTTGCTTACATGTTAATTGTGGCTAGATTTTTACTTAAAATGGTAACTAAATGTAACTTAGTGCGAGTTGTACGCACACATACACAAACATCAAAAGGGAATTAATATTCTCCAGTTAACCGACCGCGTCCTCTAACATATCGCCCTGCATCATCATATCAGCGTCCCCAGATTCAGGGATGTTGCATTAGGTGAAAAGTGCACACGGCTCTTTAACGTGTGCGTGCATGTGTGCCAACAAAGGGCTTTCCTCTGACTATTTTGAACAGCTGCCTAATTTGTTAAGGTCTTTTGTGACCAACTGGGTGTCTCTCTGAGTTCCCAGTGACGTAATGGGCAGTGGGAGCAGTGTGGGCTTGGCGACGTGCCAGGCCAACCCCTAGCTGTTGTGTTGTTGCTGTGTGATTGGTTACTAGGTCCAGCCCTCAGTTGTGCCTCACAGTGGTAAAGCAGTAGGCTCAGGATAGGAGTGGAAATTGTATATTGATTAGTAAGAAAATCAGAGATGGCAGAAAATGGTGGCTATGCAGTGGGGGTCAAGAGGATTCATTTATTTTATACCGATGAGGAAACTTTATTCGTCAACAAGATGCTATCAAGGCTGTTTGTCGTGTTTGTGTCAAAATGCTTTCAGAAAACCGTCTCTCGATTTTGGCCGTTGGTTTGTTTACTGGAACTCCTTTTTAAATGCTAATGCTCCTTCTCATTTTCTGCATGCTATGTGGATCACTATTTCAAGCCAGGGACTTGGAGAAACACATCCTTTTTAACAGATTTTATGAGACAGTAGAGCCAGCCTCTTGTGCACATGCCAAACAAGATGGCCCTCATCCTCATCCTCCCCCAAAGCTTTTTATCTGCTCTCTAACATTTATCCCCCTCATTCCCTTCTGTCTTCATCTCTGTGCTTTTGGAAAAACTGTGCGTATATCTTTAAGTAACTGCATTCTATAAGACTCTGCTGACCTTCTTTCTTTGCAAACGTTTTTCTTTTGTTCTAGGGAGTCTGAAAGCTGTGAGGAAGAACCAGACCCACCTAATCGATTTTGGGATGAGCTTTCTCATGTCGGCCTTCCACAAAATCTTAAAGTCCAGTCTCTCTTTGAGTCAGGTAAGACCTTTGTCTTTCTTATGAACATTTAGCAATTTACAGTTAAAATACTGTATTCATAGACTTATTGTCTGTTTGACGCTAACCTTTTTGTCAAAAAAAAAATCAGGGCAATACTGGGCACATCAGAGTTGTGCCTTGTGGTCTGAAGGTGTTTGTGAGGGCGAGGGACAATCTCTGCTTAATGTGGACAGAGCCATTGACTCAGGGAGCACAAAGGTGAGTCAGAGAATAACATTCTTGGACTAATAGGTGTTAACACCATCTTAATGTGTTGGGCAGTAGGGAAGGACTGCTTCAGTGAGGCACAGCAAAGCTGATGGATCAGACTGACTGGTAAAGGTCGGCCTGGCAGCGTGGATCTCTCAGCTGTGAAATGAAAAAGGTCACGCCACTCAATGGGGCTGAGCTCTAATGGCAGCTAAGCTCCTAGTGTTAGCGGTGGCACGGCTCACAGCTCTCCGATTGCGTTTGGAGCCCATTTGTTGTGGAGCCCATCACCTAGTCTTTCACTTGATGTCCAGAGTGACTATTGGTGCACAGAACCAAGAGAAATCGGGCCTGAATGAGGTTCTGTCATCAGGGTGCTAAAACTGGGTTTAAGCAGTGGACTTGATGCCAATCAAAGAAACCAGACACGGTTTTTCAAGGATGATGGTCATTAGATGCGGTCAGTTAGTTTGTTAGATTGTTAGATTTTCATAGTTTTAAGTTTGTGTAGGTTAATTGTAATAAATAAAAAATTATATAAATAAAATAATTTAAATCTGTACCCTTTAAAAAAAAAAATCAATCCTGGATAAATAAATGACACTGTTCTTAATAAATAATAAGATAATAAATAACAATGTTTTGTGACTATGCCTTTTCTTTTTGAGTGACTTTTATGCATTTTAGACATGTTTTGTTATCCTTGTTTTTCTGCAGCACTGTGCATACTGTAAGCGCCTTGGAGCATCCATTAAGTGCTGTGCTGAAGGATGTGCTCAATTTTACCATTACCCCTGTGCGGGGGCAGCTGGGACTTTTCAGGATATCAGGAGTCTCTCTCTCCTCTGCCCAGAACACACTGAATTGGCCCTTCAGAAATGTGAGTTTAGTAGCTCTGGGTGCAGTAGGTTTAATTAAGATGCTGTAACAAAGCATTTGTATAAATATTTGCACCAAGACCCCTGTTTTGTGTGAAATAATTTCTCCAACATCTTTTTCCCTCATAGTTGTAGATGATGTGAACTGTGCACTTTGCGATAGCCCAGGGGACCTACTGGACCAGCTTTTCTGCACCAGTTGCGGTCAGCATTACCACGGGATGTGCCTGGACATGGCCGTGACCCCTCTAAGGAGGGCAGGTTGGCAGTGCCCCGAGTGCAAAGTCTGCCAGACATGCAAGTGAGTCACTTTCCTGCGTCCTAAAGCATCTTTTGCTGAGCGCTTTTGTCTTCTGTTTCTTTCATGTTTTCCTTCAAATCGTCTCTGTAGCTACCAGGCATGTTTGCTTGTTTGTTTACCTCTGAGGTCTGTGAGTTGCTAGCTGTATTTCGTGCCCTGAAGCTCAGTGTTTTAACCTTTGACCTTATGTAAAAATATGCAACAGCCTAGTGTAGCAAGTAAACGCATCTTTACACAGAAGAACAAGGATGATTGACAAACAAGGGTTCATTAAAAATTCCACAATCTGCAATAGATACAATAGAAATTGTTTTAGGTTCCAAAGTGTTTTCTCTGTCTTGTCTGTAGGAACCCAGGAGAAGACACTAAAATGCTGGTGTGTGACATGTGTGACAAAGGCTATCATACCTTCTGTCTGCAACCTGCTATCGACTCTCTTCCTACCAATGGGTGGAGATGTAAGGTAGGACAGATCTTGTGTGTTTCATGAAGAATGGCTTCATGCTGGCACCAGAAGATTAGCTTTATTTTGGTTGGTTCATATAAAATAGGGTTAATGGTAACGTCTTTGTTTTATTTCACAAAAAAATCCCCACAGTGGGAACCATATGTATTATGTGGAAAAATATGTAATATAAATAGAGAATAATCTTTGATCTGGTGCTGAGTAAAATGTCTAACACCCATGCGATTTTGACTTTAGTGGTTTGTAGCTGCGCTTCACATGGTTAAGAAATGACTCATTCTCGCTGATCTTTAAAGGCATCGGCTCGCTCTCAGTGCTGTGAGATAGAGTAGTGTGTGCATGTTAATCGCACACATCCCTCAGTGCAGCCCTGCCCTTCGTCCCACAGCAGCAGAAATTCACTCAGGCACCTGGTTAAACACCGTCCAAATTTCTGCCGTCTTAGGAAGAAACCACAATAATAGAGGAAACAAGCGAAAGGTCTTCAGAGGGACTTCTCTGTCTGACTCAGCACAGGAGGAACACAACCCACACACATCCTTGTCATTTGCTTCTCCTGTGCCCCCGCCCCCAACCACTCATATGGTGATTCTGTTATGAGTGTGAACCTTTTGCTGAAGTACGCATCAATGAAAAAAATGAGTCATTGTTCTGGTTTCAGTGCTCTGTTATATTCTTTGAAAAGGTGTCCATGTAATAATATTCATGTACAGATTTTTTTCCCCACAATCCTTAAAATCACAAGTTTTGTACAAAGCTGTAGAGAAATAGGCTCAGTCTGCTTTAGACAAGCGGTGACTAATAAGCGCTGTACAATTTTTTTTTTTTCTTTAAGTTCGGCATTCATGAAATGTACACCTGTTTAATCAAATATAGCTGCTGCAGTCAGTCTTAGCTGAACATCTCACATTTCCATCATTGGCGTGTTAGTGTTGTTTAGCTAAACTTCATCCGCACCGTGATCAAAGTCTTAATGCCATTTTAAATGAACAGCAGCACTTATGTGGCAGATTCAAATAACCAAGTTCCTTTCATACCCCAAAAAGCCCTGCTTGCTGGTGCCTGTTGTCAGTGTGCCGATTTCATCAAAACTGCTCGCCGCTGTTTATTTGCTTGTGTAATTCCGTGGTTCTGCCGCTTGCAACATGACAGCTGAACAAAAAACGTTGTGTTTGTTTTTTTTTGGATAAGCAGTTGGACTTCTGTCAGGTCACAGTGCTGAAAACAACACCAAGGAAAAAAGAATGGACCAAACCTGTTTTAAGAAAACAATAAAGTCAAAATAAAATGAGTTAATGCCATAACATGTTGCTGTGAATTCAAGACCGGATCCCAAGCATTTTAAGTCCTGATGTCGAGTTTTTGTGCTAGTTTTTTGTTTTACATGACTAAAGTATAGACAGACTAGATGCCACACTGGGGGTGAATGGTTTTGAAAGCATCACTACTAAGACTGCTTCTTCTGCTCTTCAGAACTGCAGAGTGTGCATTCAGTGTGGAACACGGACCAGCGGGCAGTGGCACCACACCAGCCTGCTGTGTGAGAACTGCGTTCAAAACCAGGATCCTGCTCTGTGCTGTCCTACGTGTACTTGCATCCTGGACCCTGAGCATCAAAAAGACTTACTATTCTGCCAAACTTGTAAAAGGTAAATAACATTTCAAAATTGATCATCTTTAAAAAAAAAAAAAGTCCTGTCTAACAGCCCCTTAAATTCCGCTGCCACCTTTTCAGATGGCTACACCTGGAGTGTGAGCGCCAGAGCTCAGGCCAAGCAGAAATCCACCCCAGAGAGGACTATACTTGCTCCAACTGCAGATCTCCTACTGAAGAGCAGGCGCTACAGGCGGAGGATATGGACACTGGCCCAGAGCTTAGCCCTCAGCCAGCCTTCATGCACACAGACTCTGAGACTGGCCCACAGCTGTCTGAAAAGCACACGGACCTAAAACCTGGCACTCAGCTGCCTCCTGAAATGCACAATGACCCCAAACCGGAATTGCTCGCTGTTCCATTGCACTCAGATACAGAGTCTGGTCAGGCCACCGTCCAGGAGGAGAAGCCGGCCACGTCACCCCAGAAGCCTGGTGGGTCTTTGTTTCAGAGAGATTTCATTATGTCCAGGGAACTGACTCCTCAGATATTTTTTGCTCCTGTCTTTTCTTCCATTCCCAGGTTTGCCCCAGACAGTCAAATCTGTTTTATCAGCATATTAAAATCTTGGGTTTTGTAAGCGTAAGCCAAGGAGTGAATCTATTGATTATTTCAAATTGTCCACGGTAGCACCAGGGAGAAAAACATTGTATTTGAGGGTTCACAGATTCATAAACCTATGCAATACTAATATGGGTTGTAGTACCAGCATGGAGGAAGTTTTGAAAGTCACAATTGTGGTAGATGAATAGATTGGGAACACTGTCGTTTGGACTAAGACCAAAGAATAGCAGTACCTCTTTCATTTGGAGGGTTTTCTTAGGACTCTCCAATAACCAGATGGTGTCCTACTAGAGGCACATTAAAGAGAATCCAGTGTCTTTGTAATTCTGTGTTTTGAAAATTAAAGGTACTTTGTTGCTTCCTTTTCTCCTCTGGGGATGTAGAATGTGTTACCCATCAATGAGAAATTTATACTTCATAGAGCTTAAGAAGTGCACACCAGGTCATGGATAAGTGAAACTACAGAGTGCAGCTTGAGGCAGACAGGGGTGTGCAAGACTTGTTAGTACTTACTTTATGTAGGGCAAGGTTGCTAAGGTATTAATGTCTGTGTCTTTTGGTTTTGTTCTTTTTATAATCCTCTTGCATAATGCTGTTTGCAAGCTTGCCAGCAGCAGGTGTAAGATGCTAAATCCAAACACAACGAGATTCCACAAAATTCACGCTAAAGGTTGTGGCCTCTGGAGTCTGGCTGGGACCAGAAGAACAGCGTCAAAGTAACCATATCTCTGGTCCTAACCTTCATTGAAATAGTCAGAAATATTATGGAGACCTGGGAGTCAGAGAGCTAAGATTCAGAAAGGGTCACCTTTATGAAACTCCAGCCTTCACAGTATCTATGGTTTGGTTGGTGGTTGAGGTTATGCATTGTCCTGCGAGCTAAACTGTACCAACATTTAGAATTCTGTGACATTGTTTCATGTGCAGTCTGCCAGCAGAAAACAAACAATGAACAAGAATGCCGGCAGTAGCTGAGTTGCCCACTCTTGTCTAGACAGCAGACTCCAGTGGTGGGGGAGCAAAAGTTGGAGGAGCACAGTGGTGATATCAGCTCCCCTACCTGCAAAGCTGGCGTGTTCATAGCCGCTTGCACAGCTTGCAGATTGTTTTTTTTTTTTTTTTTTTTTTAACTTTCCTTTGGTCGTGACCTGCTTCATCATGTAGCTGACAAGATGGCAGGTTTCCAACTGGTTTAACAGGCATGTTAAGTCTTTGTATTTGGCCTGTGCTGATATTCTGGAGACTTTTGTTAAGCCATTTTTTCAAATTCTTACTTTATATTTTGCTGCGCTTAACATCATGTGACATAGATCATGGGATGAATTGTATCTACAAATTAGTGGATTTGTTTTAAGGACACTTGAGCTTTGTTGTGTGAGATCATGACTTCACTGCCAATACACCTGCTCAATCTAATGTAGTGTAATTAAAGTCATTAACCAGAGCTGTTTATCACCTGCCAGGATTCTCAACCACTCGGGATTTAACAGCAGCTCTATAGTGACTCATCTGACAGATGCTCTTAGAGCCTTCCTGTAAGATCAGCTTAGACCTGACTGAAGGCCTCTGCTGTATTAATCAAAGCCACACATTTATCCAAACCCTCACCTTATTCATTGTAGGAGACCTAGAAGGTAGAGTGTTGATATGAATGAGTATGTGTGTTCGGCCTGGTCAATGGTTGTAGGCTGGAGATGGTTGGAGGCCCATCTCCTAATTGACTTTCTGGCATCGGCACCGGATGAGCACCTGCAAGCTGCACAGTCATGAGCCCAGAGCACACAGACCCTGGGATGTGGGTTGCCATGGCAACCCCCTTCCCTGGCAGAGATGCTTAGCAGGTGCATGTGTGTGTCAGGATCAGTGTGACATGGGAACTTGTGGATTGAAATAGTGGGTGCCTCATTAAGACTAGGCTGTGTGTACTGTCAGAGGCCGTCTGGCAGAATATTGGCCCGGTGCGTGGATGCCTGGTAGCCAGGAATGACTAGTTCTATTCATACCAGACGAGTCAAATGTGCTGATGTCTTTGATACAAAACCAAAGGCTCAGAGAAGTAAAGAGACACTACAAAAGCAGAGACGGGGGAGGAGCAGGACACACAACATAAATACCATAATATAGCCTATTAAGTTTTTCTCTGTGTTACAGTTTTGTTACTTTGTCACTTTTTTTAAAAGCAAAAGTAGTATTTGTGCCAAAGTAGTGACATAACCGTTAATAGAAATAATAAGTAGTAATTTTGATTTATTGATCAACAACACCTAGTAATAAAAAAATGAATACATATTTATTGTAGTTCAGGTGAATGGTGGGGTCAGTGCTGAAAACCAACCTTTTTTTCTTTCTCTTTTTTTCATTCAGAAGTCTCCGTGGGAGCAGATGTTGAAAGGGAGGTTACTGAACTCGCTGTCAACAAAGTTATAAAGGAATTGAATCCAGGTTTGTACACACCCTGCTGCTTTAGTGATCAGTCTGCATTTAGCAGGCTTTTTGATGGTTATTAATGTGGTTTTCAAGTCTGTTTTAAATTAAAATGCACCTGACTGGTGTGAATTTCCTTCCCCAGAAACAAAACCAGCAGCAGGCACGCAGCTCAAATCTACAGAGACTCCTGCATCTTCAGCAACTATTAACCAGGAGTCTGAGGCTTTTCCAGCCCAGCTCTCTAAGGAGACACTACAGACACAAGATACCACATCACAACCCAAGCCAGCAAAGACAGAGGTCTGCCCTGAGCAGGGCATGGCCAACCCTAGCACAAAGGATTATAAGGCCATCATCTCAATCACCAAAGAACCAAGTACAGCAGTACTTTTCACAGACCAACCAATGGAAGTGTCACAACCCCAGCCTTCTAGTGCAGATGTGGTCAGGGCTTCTTTCCTAGAAGCTGCTCCAAAAGAGCTTAACAATGAGACTAGGGAGGGTGAGGGTATTTTTTACCATAACTTGGCAGAGACTGTTAAACCCTCAGCCTCTGGAACATCAGAGGAGATGGACACTACACCGGAGAGCAAGGCTAACCTTTCATTTCCCAGCCTCTATCCAGAGGGGAAACCACTCAAGACATCTGTGGAGAGACTGGCTGAAATGATTACCTCTCCTTCCCACTCCTCGCTTCTAGCCCGCGGAATGTGTTCACGCGAGCCATCCCAGAGCCAGGTTCTACCTTCAATAGGTGACCACAACAATGCGATGCCCACCACCACCCTCATACCGTTCACGCCGAAGATTGGAATGGGAAAGCCTGCCATCACCAAGAGGAAGTTTTCTCCCGGGAGGCCAAGAGTGAAACAGGTATGAACCTGCTTAACACTTAATGCAGTTTGGTTCACTGTCCAGCTGCTTGTGTCTTATCTTTCCTTGGGTCCCATCATATGATGTGGAGTTTTTAATTAAGTCTGCATGTGTGATGATTTCTGCTAAGATATCTGTGGCTCGCGTTTTGAGAAAGCATTCCCAGCAGTGTGGGAACTTTGGCTCAGTAGACTGGTGACTTGAACACAGTCGCTTTTCTGGTGTATGTGGTGAAATCTGTCACATTAATGTTGTGTCAAAGTCTGTTGACCTGTTGAGGTGTTTCCAATCAATATTAGGTAATGTAACCTCCCCTTGCGGACTCTGCGTTTGTGTTCTGCCTTGCAATTGTTTTTTTTCCCTCTCTCTCCCACTGCTTAACATGTAAGCCCACACCTTGTGTTTAAATTAAAGTCTTCATGGGGGATCAGACTTTGACACAACACAAGTACCAAGCAAAGCAAGGCTGGACTCCTACGCGTCTACTAATAGTGCTGTGTGGTGAAGGAAGGCAGAGCTCACACAGTTAGGCATTGATAATGTCTATAATAATTTTCTTCCTGTCACATCTGCCAAAATTCTGACATGCGATCAAACAGATGAACCGGATACATACAATCCAGATTGGTTTCTTATGTCCTATTAAAACCCTCTCTTGGGTTTGGACAAGGCTCTTGACGTACCACACACATGCTGAAACATGTTTCTGTTCACATCTTTGTCTAATTTGTTATGTGAGAGCTGCAGCATAGACATAGGCGGTATGGTCTGGAAATATGGTGACATGCTGGGGTGCAACGTTAAATACCTCGGCGCTAATGATAATGTGGGGTGGAAAGTATGCATGTGAAGTGTTTGGGCCCTGTGTCTTCATGCTACAGTCTTTGGTGAAGCAGCTGCTATGGTTTTACATATATTTCAGTTATGCTTTTATTTGTACTTATTAAGGTAATACTTGCTACTCTTTGAAACAAGCGGATGGTGTGATGAATATTCTGAATAGTTAGTCTGTGGTCACACGGACCTCAGTTAAAATTGTAATTGTGTGGGGGAGTTTTTTTATTTTATTTTTATTTTTTTATGAATTTTATTGACATTCCTCACCTGATTCTACTTCTGCAGCATTGCCATCAGCCTCTGTTCGTTTCATGTCCACATTAAAAACATACCACTTTGTCACATTGAGCAAGTAGTCGTCAACTCTCCAAAGCTGTCTCCACATCTCACCATTGAGTAGTTTTAGATTTATCTCCTTTTAGATCAAAGTTCTAGTGTCATTAAAACAAAAGAATAGTAACAGACTATCACTTAATCTAGACTCTCAGAGACAAAAATGGAACTGAATCACACCCATGGCTATAATATATTATGAATGATGTCAGTGTAGAACAGTTTAGTTGGCAAAATGTGGGGTTTTTTTTGCCCCCCCCCCTAAATAAACATTATGTGGCTCAAACTAATTTGTTACAAAAGCCTGGGGAAATCTAATCCATTTCAGAAACGTTCTCTTCAGTACAGGATGTTTTGTCTCATGCTCTACGTGCTGATGCAATTTTGGCAACCTGGCATGATGACTGCGAGAACTTACAGGGCATGTTTTCCCGCTGTACGATGCCCTGGCAAATTGCTGCGTGAAGCACAACTAACACAAGTCTGTTGAATATGAACTGCTAACTCCTATGCATGGAAACGCTAAGGATGGCCGTAAACATCTAAAGCAGCCCGACTAATTAAAACTTATTTTAGCACATCTGATCTTCCTCATTCTCTGCATAGCTGTAGTATGTGTTCCCTAATAGTTCCCTATTGCCTACTGTAGAAGCTCACTGCATCTGTCTAACATCTTTCTTTGTATGTTTTGTTTCTACGCTGGCTTTGTTTTTAAGTTGCTGCATTTTGTCGCCCTCCTCCCTCCCTCTCTCTCACCCGTCCCTCCTTACCTTAGGGTGCATGGAGCCCTCATAGCAGTGTGAGCTCCCCCTTGTCCTGGTCACCAGACCAGCCAGAGGGGTGGGACATCCCAAAGACGAGGCAGTCTTCTGGCAGCCCCGGCTGGAGCATCAGAGTGGTAAATACCATGGCTCAGCAGCTGCCCTCTGTTAGCCCCCGTTTACCCTAGTGACGCACACTCCTCGAGTGGTCCTGGGTGTCACTGTGATGAATTTTGCAGCCTACACTAACAATTACTATAATCTCACAGTGGGAGGAGGACATTTAGAAACTTTATGAAGTGTAACTGAAAGATAAGGCTGCTGCTGAGTTTCTGCTGAGATTCCACAGCCTACAAATATTTGAGTAATGATATAAGAATGTTTGATTCTTTTTTTTTTGGTCAACTTTTATTTTTATTTTCTTCATTATTTTTCTTGCTGCAAACAACTGGTTGGTTGCCATGGTGACAGGCATTACTCTTAACCTTGGTCTAGGTTGAATGCTCTGTTTGGGATTAGGCCAGATGTGGGTAAATGAGAAGAAGGGATTTGAGGCAAGTGCTGGAAGGTTCAATTAGGTTGACAGTCGTGATTAGGCAGAGGCCTAGAAGTTTAGAGGCCTTCTCAACTTTAACGCTGGCTGGTTGTTTGGAAGATTTTTTTTTATCTCTCAAATAACATCATGCATTTCCATAGATGTTCGAAATGTCAAATAATAATTTAATGTTTTTTGTTATGGGGTCGAATGATAGTTATACAATTCTAATTTCAATCTCTACATCCAAAACTCATGTAGCCCTTAAGGCTTAAAGTGGGAGTGGTGTGAAGTTCCTCATAAACCTTTACATGTGGTCTGTTTAACTAACTGTGACTTCAGCGAATCAGTGTGTGGAACAAGAAACAGACGTTTGAGAACAACTGCCACATCCGTCTGTTACGGCCTGTAGTCGAGTGGTCATTTTGTGGTCTGGTTTTTGTCTTCACTCTACAGGGTCGCGGGTCAGGTTTTCCTGGGAGGAGGAGGCCTAGGGGAGCCGGTCTGTCAGGTAGAACTGGACGTGGCAGGGCCAGAGGCAAGAACGGAGTGAACCCCAGCATTAACCCTGGGGTAAGACTTATAAACTGGATGATCGAGGCATCTATGGCAAATACTGCACTATGTGCAAATCACTGTTTGTTTTCCCTCCAGCTAAAGGCCTTGGTGGTGTTTCATAAGCAACATTAATGCTAATGACAGAGTAAACTCCTGGTTTCATTTTTTTGTAATGATTGGACATTTCCTGAGTTTCAGTTCCTCAATAACAAATGAACTCATCAGTCTGTCACAGTATGTGCTTCCCAATTAGTCCTATTAACTATTGCTGACATTCTATGAAGACAACTTGTCTCCACACAATGTTTGATTATTGTATTAATTTCTTTGTGACAGATCACCACAATAGAAACACCATACCCTCTGAAGGAAGAGGAGGAGAATGCCATGCATAACACAGTTGTTATATTCTCAAGCAACGACAATTTCACGCTAAAACAGGTGTGTATTTATGTATTGGTTGGTGTGGGGGGTGGGGTGAAACATAATCCTATGGCTAATGTGTTAAATCGTCATCTGTGGATGTCTGTGTGTACTTATCTTGAAAAGAAATCTGGGCTTAAATTCCACTGGAGATGCTGCCAAGTGTCTACAGGAAATGCAGTTGATTATGTAACACAGGAAGACGGTGAAATGTTGTGGCTTCTCACCTTGTGTCTTTAAAAGTAATGTTCCAGCTGTGACTATGGTTTGAGGTAGTCTGTAACCTGTCACCGTCTCACACAACTTCAAAGTAAAGTGACGACACAGTTGAGGTGCTGTTATCTAGGCACCTGCCCCCGAGTGGCTGAAGGAAACCGCTGTCGGTGCCCACGTGATTGCTCTGTCTGGCTCTCAGCGAGTGGAAAGGGGCCTACTCTATCATCCAGGCTTTAAAAAAGGCCTTACAATGCCAGTGTATTCATAAAAATACATGTAAGCAAGTAAATATAGAACACCTGTACAGTTAATATTTACTAGCAGGTTAAGGTAAAAAGGAAACGTTGCCTCAACTTCAGAACAGTATTGCACAGCCACTGGCATTGGATATTTAGCTTGAGATATGGTCGGCATTTGTCAGTTTTCTTGCTTGTAGAAATTATTACAATCAGCATTAACAACACAGGCTCTTCGTGCCTTAGTAAGATGCAATAACTCGTGTTTTTGTTCCTTCTAGGACATGTGTGTGGTGTGTGGCAGTTTTGGCCTTGGTGCAGAGGGACGGCTTTTAGCCTGCGCTCAGTGTGGCCAGTGCTACCATCCATTCTGCGTCGGCATAAAGGTTATTAGTGTTATGCCTCTACGTCATAAATGCAGTATACCAGAGTACGCAGCAGAAATGTCATCGCTACACATACAAATGCCTCATTGTTACTTTGATAGATCACCAAGGTGGTGTTGAGCAAAGGCTGGCGTTGTCTGGAGTGTACAGTGTGTGAGGCGTGTGGCCAGGCTACAGACCCTGGCCGCTTGCTGCTGTGTGACGACTGCGACATCAGCTATCACACCTACTGCCTGGACCCTCCGCTGCAGAATGTACCCAAGGACAGCTGGAAGTGCAAATGGTATAACCCCTAATAGTCCCCTCATCAAAATTAGCTTCTAAGTTTCTACATTTTCAATTAGATGATGTGAATTTAGAGCGAGCTAGAACTCGTAAACAGCAATATAGATCAAGAACTGTTTGTTCGTATAACACTTGTAACTTGTAACTAACTTAGTTTCTTAATTGATTCTGACCTAGGGAGTAGCCACCATTCATGTAAATTACCACTGAGGAAGCCAGCTACTTCCACCTGCTTTCTGTCCATATGTGTGAATGCACCTGAATTTACATGATTCTAAAAATGGCGAATGCACAAATAGAATCATCTTGCAGCGCGTTGTCAGCATAATGGGAAGCGCTGTACATTGAACTAACCTGGGTTGAGTGACCTCTTGTCCACGTCTCCTGCAGGTGTGTGTCCTGTACCCAATGTGGTGCCACCACTCCAGGTCTAAGGTGTGACTGGCAGAATAATTACACTCAGTGTGCCCCCTGTGCAAGTCTTGCAACATGCCCCATCTGCCTCGTGGATTACAGCGAAGGCACAATCATTGTGCAGTGCCGACAATGTGACAGGTGTGCAGTGTTTTTGTGAAAGCAGTCAGGTCTGGAAAAGGCTTTACAGCCAGAATGTATAATTTAATTTAAACGGCTCTTCTATCTACAGATGGTTTCATGCCTCATGTCAGGGTCTCCATTCAGATGAAGACGTAGAAAAAGCTGCAGACAGCAGCTTCGACTGCACAATGTGCAGAGCCTTCAAGACGACTAAAGGTGGGACCACAGTCTTTTTCTTCATACCCCTGTATTTGTGTGTGCATGCAGCACAGTGAACAGGCTTAACTGTGGTATTTGATCACCTTGTTTCTGAGGTT
Source organism: Macropodus opercularis (assembly GCA_030770545.1). Taxonomy (NCBI): domain Eukaryota; kingdom Metazoa; phylum Chordata; class Actinopteri; order Anabantiformes; family Osphronemidae; genus Macropodus; species Macropodus opercularis. The sequence goes on from CM061105.1 coordinate 9,853,261, forward strand.
TATATTCATAAGTGTTTGTTTCCTGTGGTGCTGCAGTTGTGCCCAGGGACAGGGACACCATTGAGCCGATGGTTATGACGCAAATAGTCACAAAGGCTAGAGAAGGTTAGTTCACGGTGTCAGAATCAGTGGATTATAAAAACCATAACTAGACCAGCCTGTATACTCATTATGGCTTTGTCTCTCCATCTTTTCAGATCTGTCAAGGACATATACCCAGGATGGTGTTTGTTTAACAGAGTCAGGTCTTTGCCAGCTCCAGAGCTTGTCTGCTACAGCCTCACGGCGGAGGAAACCCAAGCCGAAGCTAAAGTTAAAGATCATCAACCAGAACAGTGTTGCAGTGCTTCAGGCTCCTGTGGACCCGCTTTCAGAACACTGCCGCGATGAAGACATGGAGGACAACAGAGGTATTTCTTGTGTGTGGTTTTTTTTTTTCTTCTTTTTTTAAAGGTCATTCACTAAAATGGGCCATGTATATAAATGTTACAATGCTTACACTCCCCTTATATTTACCTGATATATAAAGTCCAATTATGAGCTGAGGAAAACATGGAACTTACCAGTGGAAAATGAAAGGTGTGTTTAAAAAAGCGGAAAAGCTAAAAATGAACATTCTTAGTAATAGAAGGTAGTTAGTAACTGACCTGGCAGAGTGTTGAGAAGGTTGGCTGGGGTGTTCTTTGCGTTTGCGTTGTCAGTCATCATTGATCTCTTGCACTTGCAGAGACAGAGCTCCTAGATTGTGAAGGGAAGTCTGACTCAAGCCTGGAGCGAGAGCCAGCAGAAGATGACTCCAAGGGGGCCGATGGCGGCAAGAAGAGGAAGAGGAAACCGTATCGGCCGGGTAGGGCACCTGATTGCAGGAGACAGCTCCTCTGAAGCATGAAATGGAGCAGTGCATGGCCGATGTTGTAGCTGTAGCAAAGCACGGCCATCTCAGGGCCTCTGGTCTACACAGGGCTCTATGTAGTGTTTCTGAGTTAAAATGCTAAACGCTTAAATGCAAATAATTAACACGGACTAATCAAAACTTTGTATAGTTTATGGCCGGTGTATTTTTGATGTTTAATTATTATATAATTTTATTTTTTGAAAGGAATTGGAGGGTTTATGGTTCGCCAGAGGAGCCGTCCAGGCCAAGGTCCAGGCAAAGCCAAGCGCTCCCTCTGCAGAAAAGATTCCTCTGGCTCTGTGTCAGAGAACCCTGTTGGAAAAGATGAGGGTCTGTGCATTAATAATGTTTCAACACATTGCATTATTTTCTGTGAGATGTTTTAGTTTGAAGCTACTTTTGAATTAGAGGACTTGAGTGTGATGTTTGTTTTCTTTGTTGCAGGATGGACAGAAGCACTACCTGATACTCCTGTGGACGAGACACCCCCTGGGCCAGAGGTCCCAGAAAAAATAAAGAAACGCTACAGAAAGAAGAAAACCAAACTGGAGGAGGCTTTTCCCACCTACTTACAGGTCTGTCTCTAATAACAATATGACATTGATAGCAGACAGTGCTTCAGCAGCAGTCAGCACAGTTAATCAACATAGATGCATAGAAAGGTGATTTTAGTAAAGCATGTTTCTGAATGTGTGTTTGTTTTTGTTTCACGGTTATGCAAACCTTGCACCGTTGCACAGATTTTCTTGTCTTGTCTTGCCATATCGTCACAAAATGTGTTTTATCTCACCCGTGGGAAGGTTGGGAACCCAAAGTACATTGCCTGGTAACCACTTACAGAACTTTGGGCCACAGTGCCCCTTCTGTGAGCTTTTTTTTTTTTTTGAAAGAGGAACAGCCTCAAGGAGCTCACAGTAGAGAATGCTCGTCTCTGACCATGCTCTTTAAATGGCTTCTGTCTGGCTTGTGAATTGACATCCAAAATCTTAACTGAAGATGACTTCAAGGCTCCTTGTCTCTAGCTAGCATCTCAGTGTCACCTTGTGTTCCCCAAAACATAGATATGTGATGTGCATTAAGCCACCAGCAGCTGTCAGTGCTGCTCTTTATCTCACCACAGCAGGGGGAAGTGGGGAGTGTTCAGATTGACCTAAAGGTTTAACACAGTGGAGCGAATTTCATTAATTATAGACATAATAACATGTTGGATTTTTAATGTCTTGGTAGAGCAGAGAGCTGCACTTACATGTCATTGAGGATAGCGGGTGACTCGAGGGTATAAGTGGTTTGGGATGGTAGGTGCTGACAAAAGTGAGATCAGGAGCAGCATGACTGTTAGTGTGAGAGCTCATCTCATCAGTGTGGCCTGTTCTCAAGGGTTGTTCAATATGGACTAAATGTATGTTTGATACTGTGATGTTTCCCAAAGATGCCACAAAAGATAAGCAAATGATTTTTCACGAAGACTGTCAACACCGCTGTAACCAGTGTTTTGTGGCGTTGTGTTCAGGAGGCATTTTTTGGAAAAGATCTGCTGGACAAAAGCAAGCAGAACCGGCATCAGGGGGTTGAGTCAGGCTTAATGGAAGAAGGACAAAGTCAAGGGGAGAGGAAGCAGCCTACCACCAGCTTCCTAGAGCCTTCGTCAGACCCTCTGCTCAGTGCCTCAGCGACGTCCCTTCCCGCCAGACCAACACGTATGTATATGCAGTACTTCAGTAGTCTAGTAAAAGGGAGGACAGGAAGCAGTGTTTCGGTTAATGTTAAGTTACTGTTTCTGTTGTCCGTTCTCTCAATTTACATCAGATGTCACATGCTTCTTGTGCACATGGGAATGATGGGTTGTGAAAACAAAATGCCTCATGCCTGACACAGAATAGTAACGTAGCAACAAGTTCTGTTTTTGGCCTTACTCCAAGATGTTCAATGCCCAAACCTGAACTCGGTGACACACGGTTTGACCTCTGATTTAATGCTTTTTATGTGGGGGGGGACCTCTGTGCATGTGTCAAGAGGGCAACACAACTTGAGACCACAGACCAGTGCAGAAACCTTGTTATTAAATGAAGTAGTGTCTTTAAAAACATGTTTAAAGAAAAACAGTTGAAATGAAATGAGACATACCCTCTCATACTCTGTGGTTAAACGGTTTTCTGTGTGATGGAGACATTTATTTTCTATAGATCCTTCCACTGCACTTTAAATGTACAGATGACCAGTCGACCGCCAGAGTAAAGTGATGATCTTGCATTTGAGAATGGCTTTTCTGACATTGCAAAGGGAACATTACTTCTCTACTTTTATTTGTTTGATGATAAAACAATTTACCCTTGACATTGGTGACCTTCAGACAAACTGGAATTTTTCTTTTTCTTTTACAAACTATACAGAAAATGTTATGTTCTTAGAGAAATGGCTAAAGAATGTCATGCTTAGGTGGAATAAGTTTGCATAAGACCAATGCTTTCCTTTCTTTTCACAATAATAACTGGCCAGCTGAGCCACAGTTATACATATTGAGCTCTGACACCACAGGGTCTACGGTCTTCAACTTGTATTAGTATTTTGAATAACCTTCAAGTTGATATTTTCCCCGTACTCTGAGAATCACATTACATTCAATTTGTCACGAACCATTTGAGTTCTTTCAATGTTTAATCTTACATTATACTTTATTCTCTCTCTTGTTTAATCCAGACCAACTTCTATATTTTGGTTTCAGATCACACTAATGCCCATTCAACATCACCATCAGTTATGATTTGTGACTGTTTGGTTTTTGTTTATTATTATTTGTTTATTACTTTTTTTCCTCATCTACAGAGACATCTGAGGAACCATTAGTTGATCTTTCTGATGTTCTGAACACTGATGCAGACATCTTGGGAATGCTGGGAAAGCCAAGCAGTGACTCTGGTGCGTCATAAATCTCACAAGTAGTCACAGCGGCAAGACTTTATTAGTATTCACCTAGCTGTAGTCTTTTCTTCCCGGATCAGACATTTCCTCAGACAGCAGGTTTATTTTTGCTTCCACCACATTCTTTAACAATGTCTTTGAGTTAGTTTTTGTTCTTTTTCTTTTGTTTGTTTGCATTGTCTGAAGCGTGTTGTGCTTGTTCTGTCTTCACTATTTTTTCACTCATTTTGTCTGGTTTTGGGTTCTTGTAGGTCTTGATTTTTGCCCCTTCCAGGTTGACAGCTCACCTCCTCCGTTTGGTAAGGGTGCTATGGCCTCCTAATCCCTTGCTTTGGTGCATTCCTCCTCTCTTACTGTGTGTTCACTATGCATGTATACACTCACTGGCCACTTTACAACTGTACAACCGAATACAGTCCACTACAGCAGCTCTACTTTCAGAAGTGGTTGCATGAAAATACTTTAAATTATGAAGTGTTTCTATTGTTTTTGGTATCCACTGATAAATGGGGGGGGGGCTTTACAAACACCATAATCACTCTAATACAACCTCACCACTCACTAAGAAATTATATAATTTTAAAAGATTCTTGGCAGAGCTGCTGTGTTGGATTTTGCCGTGTATATTAGAAAATGTGGCCAGTGAGTAAATAAGTTGCTTCAGCCATTTCTGATTGGTTTAACACTCATGACCTGCTTAGTGGTTACGTAACCCACTAAAGTGTGTGGTGCTTAAGTCTTTGTTTGCACTCCCTCCTAAATTGTTTCAGGAGAGTGACATTTTTTTAATTCATTGCTGCCTAATTGAAGTCTTCAACAGCAAAGAAACAAGTGCAGACCATTTATCGCTAGTGATTTTGTTTGAAAGTATGGAGGAGTAATTCCATCAGGTATTTATTTAATCTGTGTCTTCTTGTTTAAAGATAAGTAATGGTTAATTAGTTAAAAGACCTTAAACCGGTGGCTCTCAGGTCCCTTTTCTTAGTACCACTACCCCGCTTGTTTTCCATCTGCTTCAACAAGCAGGGCACTGGTATGTGAGGACTGGGTTTGAAACCCCTGTCACAAACGATGGGTCATGGCAGCATTTTCTTTATCACAGACTTCTAAGTGTTTTGCGTGTCTGTACTGAGAATCATTATGACTTCTCTGTCCCTTCAGTTTCCAAAACTGTTAAACAACACAGGACCCCCAAGGAGCTGTAAACATATACTGTTCGGTTTTGATTACATTCCAAAGGCTGTTAATAATAAACACATTTTCACTTTAGTTTATATTGATGATCATGTTATGGTTGGGTATTTAGATGGCTGCTTTGTGTTTGCACCTGTGTGCAGGTTGTGATTTGTTTTTGTATGTCTGTGTGTTTCCACAGCTGGTCTGGACATCGGGCCCCTGGCAGACAGCTCTCCAGTGGCGCCACAGTCTCAGGCTGGCCGGAGGACACCTCGAACCCTTCCAGAGGAACCCCTAGATGGGATCCTCAGCCCAGAGTTGGACAAGATGGTCACTGATGGTCAGTATGGGAGATCATATATTGGAACACTTTCAGCTATGTCGTCATACATGACCGGTAATGATCTGTTGTCTTTTGTTTGTTTTTCCAGAATCAATTCTCAGCAAGCTTTACAAGATTCCAGGTTTGTAATTTCATGGTTTTGTAGAACTGGAAGCTTTGATTTAGCTGTAACCATCTATTTTCTCTGCTAATAAAGACTACAAATACATTTATTTTTACAGTCTCTATGCTTTTAGTCAGTTTTTGGTAAAGGGCCACAAATGCATTGTTCTTTTCACTCATTGTAAAAATGTGTATATGCACGTTAACATTCTTTTACAGAGCTGGAAGGTAAAGATGTAGAAGATCTCTTCACCGCAGTTCTCAGCCCCAGCACAAGCCACCCACCTCCACCACCACAGGTGCCTCACCCCCAGGGTCCAGGGCCTCTACCTGCCACACCTGGGACTAGCATGCCACATCCCAATACAGGTACAACATCTATCACCTAACTATGATCTGATGCAACGTTTGACTTTGATTTTCAATTTTCTAAATCTACTAAACCTTTAAAATCATGTGTATAGGGAACCCCATGTTTCCAAGGATGCCAATGATAAATGGTATGATGGGACCAAACCAACGCTTCCCTACAAATCCAGGTGCAGGGCCCTGCATTCCAGATAATTTCCCTCCCCTTAACCGTATGCCTTTCACTGACAATCCAAGGTAATGTGCTACATTCAATTTTTAACTTACTACATAAACCTTCAGTTCTTACAGTGTTTTGACAAATTGAAGTGTGCAGTCAAAGTTGTTCTTTGTTGTTGTCTGGATAGAAAGTTTAATCAAATGCCAAGAGAGGCAGTTGGCCCATGGCCCTCCCCTGCCCATGGTCCCGGCCCTACACCCCCTGGTTCTCTGCCTGATGGGGAGACTGAAGCCATGTCAAATGCCCAAAGGAGTACACTCAAGTGGGAGAAGGAGGAGACACTTGGAGAGCTAGCAACCGTCGCACCCGTCCTGTATACCAATGTCAATTTTCCCAATCTCAAAGAAGAATACCCAGGTTGGTCTGTGGCTGCTGAGCGTTAATGTTTGTTTTTTTTCCCGTTAGATGGTGATTTCTTTGTTTGCTTTTCTCATTGCCTTTATTTCTGCGCATGTCTCGAGTATTGTTCAATGTACACACTTCAGTCTTCTAGTCTCAGTAGAAAAACTCCTTGCTTTGTAAGACTGTTGGCATGACAACTGCTCGTCTTATTCCTTCAACAGACTGGTCTACAAGAGTAAAGCAAATTGCTAAATTGTGGAGGAAAGCTAGTTCTCAAGACAGGGCCCCGTATGTGGTAAGATCACTCACACTGTTGAATTTGGTCGTCTTCAATTCTAATTTTAAGCCAGGCATTAACCTGCAACCACTAGTTGCACAGGCATTAGTGTGCAGAATCCAGACTCCTGTACTGCATCTGGCCTCTTGCTTCTTGCCAGTGCAATTAGAAGTCCTCCTATTTACAGATGAACCAATTAACATAGGAAGCCCTGTTCAGTGTCAAAACTTACTACAGGCGCTATAATTAAGTTTGCCAGATGTAATTTTATCTCGCAGAGACAGTTTCAAACAGCTTGTCTTGATTAAAACCAGTTTCTTCCTTTTGTAAGTTTAGTATATTTTTCAGGATATTACTGGCTATTTAGTTACAGTTATTATTCTTTGATAACGCACTTCTACATCACAACCGTGACGAGGCAGATATTGAAATTTATCATTTGTAGTAACAGGATGACCTCCATTGTATACTGGTTACACATTAGCATTTACCAGAGAATGAAAAATGCAGAATGAATTAATGTACAATGCAACAGAGTTGCTTCATTCATCAAGATCCTGCCTGTAATTTAAGTGTTGTTGGACTCATGAGAGCAACTGACAATCATCCTTTACATGCTGCTAGCCAGGTCTGAAATGTCCATGTCATTGTGGGATAACGACACTGACAAGTGCTGTACAAATTAAGACATTTTAACAAGAAACTTGATTTTCACAGAATGTTTGAGGTGTGTAGTGTATGTTTGACAGGTTTTGTTTTTTGGGTTCATTTGCTGTCTAGCAAAAGGCAAGAGATAACCGAGCAGCCCTGCGAATCAACAAAGTCCAGATGTCGAATGAGACTGTGAAGAGGCACCATCCACAGCAACAGCCCCCTGAGGTGTTTGATCCCAACATACCACTAGACACAGAACTGCTGTTTAAAGACCCTTTGAAACCAAAAGAGTCAGAGCATGAACAAGAGTGGAAGTTTAGACAGGTAAGAGTGTATGCAATGAAGTCAGCGAATGCAGGGGCAGGCCCACATAGTTTTAAGACAGCTAAGAAGTGGTGGTTTAGTAAAGCTCCATAACAACTACACTATCCTCCACATTAACCCTGATGACATTGGTGGTTAGTAGTTCCAGTTAATATTTGGCATTAGGCTGATATTTGTTGTATGTCTTTCAGTGTCTAATCAAGCTTTTCATTGTGCCTTTCCAACAGCAAATGAGGCAGAAAAGCAAACAACAAGCCAAAATTGAAGCTACTCAGAAACTGGAGCAAGTTAAGAATGAGCAACTCCAACAGCAGCAGCAGCAGCAGCAACAGCAGCAGCCGAGCAACAGCCAGTCGGAGGGAGAAGGAAACAGCAGTGGTACTCAGAGCCCTGCCTCCCAGCCGGGCAATGGCAGCATGTCCCCAATGCAGCAGCTCAACTCTAAAGAAGGTTTTGCCCGGCCACAGCTGCCAGGCACTCCCACTGCAGGTCCTCCAGAGGATGTATTCTTAAGACCTCCTCCCCCGCCTCCATCTGGACCCTCCTCCCAGCCTCAGTCCCCACAGGTATTCTCACCAGGCTCCTCTGGTTCCAGACCCTCTTCTCCATGGGATCCATATGCCAAGATGGTTGGAACCCCAAGACCACCAACTCTTGGGCCAAATACATGTCGCAGAATGGCTGTAGAATCTGGTAAATCACCCACCTCCTTGATGGATCAGCAGGACAGGGGTCGGCCTTCCCCTGCATATGAATCATTTGGCTCTCCAACATCTATGAGCAGTGACCCTTATGCCAAACCTCCTGACACCCCAAGACCAACTGGGGAAATAGACCCTTTTCTGAAGCCCATGGGTCCTCCCAGGGCCAGTCAGGCTGCTCAGGGAAGGCCCCCAATGGGTTCTCCAAGTAGAGATACCTTCTCAAGGCCAATGATAAGAAACGAGGCCTATCAGCGTATGGCCCAAAACAGGATGATCTTGTCTGATCCGTACTCAAGGCCTTTACTAACACCAATCCCCGGAAGTAATGAGTCTGGCTCAGTTCCTTTGTTTAAAACACCTATGCCACCTCCTCAGGCTCAGGATTCCTTCAACCGACCAGGTCCACATCCTACTGACAGGTTCTCCCAGAATCAGCAGTGTGATCCATATGCTCAGCCTCCTCATACACCAAGACCATCTGGCAATGACAGTTTTACCAGTCCTCCTAGAATGGGCCAGCAACATCCTCAGGGGCACTCATTTGCTCAGCCTGCACCAATGACTAAAATGTCTAGAAATCCATATGCTCATGCACCTTCCACTCCAAGGCCTGACCATTTCACATATGATCCTTTTGCCCAGCCCACCAAGCCGCCCACTGACCACTTTTCTCAGCCAGCAAGTATCCAACGAACCATCAACGAGCCTGGTGCTCAACCTCGGCCATTTTTTGAGCCCTATGCTCGACCACCTGGCACCCCACGTCCACACGACAACTACGGCCAACCATCGAATATCCCTAGCCCGTCACCTGATCCTTATTCACAAGCTCCTCCTAATCCACGTCCCAGTGGAATTAATCAGTACACTCATCAGTTGCACCCAGGACAGAGAATGTCGCCCTCCCACTCATTGGACCCTTATGCACAGCCACCAGGCACTCCACGCCCCCCAGTGGGAGAACGATTTTCCAAATCACCAGGTAATCAGAGAGGCCCAATGGAGCCATTTACTAGTACACCTGTAGCACCAAGGCCTGGGAATGGTGACATGTTTTCTCCACCTGGAGGACCTAGACCAATGCTTAATGACCCTTACATCCAGCCTCCTGGAACCCCACGGCCTGGTCCTGATGGGCTTAGCAGACAAGCTCCAAGGCAAGGACCAATGGTGAACCAGGATCCTTTCTCCCCGCCCCAGGGTAGACTACAGGAGCCTTTCCCTCATCCAGGCTCACAAACACCAAAACACCTAAGTGTGTCTGAAGATGGATTCACTCAATCACCCTCTAGAAGACCCAGCCAGACACCTGGACATGACCCATTTGAACAAGCCCCCATAACCCCACGCATACAGTCCACAGAGAAAATTGAAATGAAAGATGTGGGTAGCAACGGAACTGTTCCCCAAGACCCAGGTCAATTGTCTAACAACTTACAGATGCCTGGTGTTTCCTCTGAGGCTCAAGGTGTCGTTCTTGTTGAGAACGAAGAAAAAGTCAGACAGGTACAATACAGTGGTTGCATACATTATATTTGCATGTTTTAGTTAGTATAGGCAATACTTTAGATTACTTATAACCAACATACTGTGTGGTTAAAAAAAATGAAATTAATTTCTTACAAATTATCAATTTTTTTGTGTGTCTGTGTTTGATAGCGACTACGAATAAGAGAACTAATTCTCAAACAGCAGCAACAGAGGAGTGCCAATCGACAGGAGAGGGGTCCCCAGGAACCTGCAGGCAACATAACCCCAGGAACACCACGACCCTGGCCCCAAGAGGGCCCTGGGCAACAGGGGGAGATGTTCAACCGACCTCCCCCACCTTATCCTGGACAAGGACCCATGAGAGGGCCAGTGAGGTTTCCTGGACCTTTTCCAGGAGATCAGCGTATCCCTTTTCCTAATGAGGGACAAATTCCCAGGGGCCCACATCCTGTAGATCCTAATCTGAGGCATCAGGGACCAAGGTTTGTTTTAATGGGTTTTATTCCACCATAGTTTTTAGATATTGTTTAGCTTTTACACGAGACTTCTCATATGTATTTGTATCTTTCCTTTTTTTTTATTTGTTCTATTTGTTTATCTTGTTTTTAGGTTTGCATTTCCCCCAGGGGTGGTAGGACCTCATGGTTCTCAAGAGTTCTTTCCCCGGGGGCAACACCCAATGCAGGATATTCCTCCTCAAATGAGACACTGCATGTCTGCTGAAATGGCAAAAAATATAGGAACCAACCCAGTGGGGATGCCCCAGCACTTCCAACCACGTGGTATGCAAGTGCAGCAGCACAATATAATGGGCCAGCCCTTTATTGAACTGCGACACAGAACAGCTGAAAATAGACCACGTATGCCATTCCTCCCAGACACCATACAAGGAGGCAACATAGATCCCAACTTGCAGGGTCAAAGGCCAGCAGGCTTTCCAGGGGCACACAACTCCAGGTTCCCTTTAAACCAGGGGCCCAGGATGGTAGATACAATGACCAGCCAGACTGGCCATGTACAACTATCTGCCAGCATGGACAATCTTCATCACCAAGTCCAAATGTCAGGAAACAACACACTCAAACAGTCTCCCTTGATGAGATCCATGAGTCAGCCTGCTTCAAATCATACCCAAAACATGGAAGTACCAATGATCCTGACTGCACCCCCTTCTGGACAAACTGAGACACTGGCCAACAATGAACCAGTTGAAGAAAAACTGGACGCAGAAGAATCAGCAGTCAAAGATCTTGAGGATGTGGAAGTGAAAGACTTGGTTGATGCTGACTTGGAAAACCTTAATTTGGATCCTGAAGATGGCAAAGACTTGGACCTGGAGACAAATGACCTACACCTTGATGACTTCTTAACGTCTGGTAAATTTGACATCATTGCTTATACAGACCCCGACTTGGATGATATCAAGAAAGACATGTTTAATGAGGAACTTGATCTCAGTGATCCAATAGATGATAATGCAGATAACGCTGACATCAATAAAAGCCTAGGCAGTGAGGCTTCATCCAGTTCAACACCCGTTTTGGCAAACCTGGGGGCCTCGGGGGAGCCATCGTCAGTTGAAATCAAACTGGAAGTCCCTGGAAATCAGGACTCTTCTACACATATACAAGAAATTAAAATGGAGGTCAAAGACTGCCAGAAAATGTCAGAGGTGTTGGACCAGCAAGCCACTGGAAACACCTTAACCTCAAACCAGCAGGGAGTGATCTCTGACTCTACCCCTGTCTTGTCTAGTTTACTCATTAAGCAGCAGCCTGAAGAACAGTCATTAAATCCAGTCATTGAATCTGTCAGTCAGGGAGGAAACCTCATGCCCGAGCAGAACCAAGCTACTGACACTCAGCATAGCTCTGGGCTAACAATAAGTCAAACCATACCTGATGCCACTACTGCAGGAGAAACGTCTTTGACCAACTTTGGGGCAGACCAACAGATGGGGCTAACCCCTGGAATGGATGAGAGCACTCTGGCCCAGCAAACTGCTTTAAATCAGGCGCTGGGCCAGCACAACTCGCAACATCGACCTCTTCTGCTAGAGGAACAGCCACTTCTATTGCAGGACCTCCTAGACCAGGAGAGGCAGGAGCAACAGCAGCAGAGGCAAATGCAAGCCATGATACGACAGCGATCCAGTGACTCCTTTTTCCCCAACATTGGTAAAATTTCTTTCTTTTCTTATGTCAATATATGTTGATGTTCAGTTTTTACAAAGTCATAATTTCTGACATTTGCAGATTTTGATGCCATCACTGATCCCATCATGAAAGCAAAAATGGTTGCTCTGAAAGGCATCAACAAAGTCATGGTTCAGAACAACATGGGAATGGCCCCAATGGTCATGAACAGGTAAAAAAAAATATATAGATTTTTTGTTGTTGTTGCTTATATTCTTTACTACGAAATATAAGAGTGGGAGTCTAGGTATTGATTTAGGTTGTAAACAGACCCAAGCTGATGAATTTGAAATGTGTACTGTAGCTACTATGGTTAAATTATGAATTTTGTCTGTGGTGCTGTACTACTGTATTACAGATTTCAATCTGGACCTGCACCACCATGTCCTGAAAGTACACCACTTCCTCCACAAGTTGTTGGACAGGTAACTGAACCAATAATCTGCTTGGATGTTCTTTAGAAGTATATTAAAGGAAATATCTAAGCATACTTCTCTACCTTGCTATCAGGATGGGAAATTAACCCAGGTAGCAAGACCAAATCCTCCAAACTTTGGACCAGGATTTGTCAGTAAGTAAAATGTATATGTGTTTTCCTTTCAGTTTGAAGGTCTGTTGGGCTTAGAAATGTTAAGTTGTTTATTTTAAATTCTGTCAAGATTGCTAACAAAATAGCCTTTTTCTTCTTTCAGACAATGCTCAGAGGGCTCAATATGAGGAGTGGCTCCAGGAGACTCAGCAACTACTTCAAATGCAGCAGAAGTTTCTGGAAGAGAAGATTGGCGCTCACAGGAAGTCAAAGAAAGCTCTGTCTGCCAAGCAGAGAACAGCTAAGAAGGCAGGGAGGGAGTTCCCTGAGGAGGATGCGGAGCAGCTCAAACATGTCACAGAGCAGCAGGGTGTAGTGCAGAAACAACTGGAGCAGGTAAATGCTCAGCCTGTCAAGCTCCACCACTGAATTCTGGCTTAGCCCTGCTCCACACAGTAGCTGCCCTAAACATTGTGCTTTCACTGGTCCCATTAATTAAACGTTTAAACGAGAAAAACTGAAAAATAGCCTGTATGCTGTCCACAATCTGTATTCGCCCTCACATGACACACAATGCACCTGTCATTGTGCTAAAACATCAGTGAACAGCATTATTACTTCATTAAAACACTATTCATTCTGTAGTGTAATTATATTAGTATGTACTCAACACCAGGTTGATGTTTATCCAACGACACTGCAGTTGGTGTCAGGACAAGTCAGTGTCACACATTTATAGCAAACCTTTTTACCAAATTATTCATTCATTTAATCTAAACGATCAAACATAATGTAAGCTTAAGGTGTGCATTTCAATGACTACAAGTACCCGTTTTCTTCTCTAAACTGACTTGGAAAAATAATATCAAACAAAGAATTCAGATCACACAGGTCTGTGTCTCCAATGCACCCGTCAACCTGCTTTGACTCCATGAAAGAGCAGTGCAAGAGAAAACAAAGACTCTTGTCATCTTGTCAGTTTAAAATCTTCAGCTTCTGTTCAATAGTAACCTTACCTCGGTAAAAGGTTTTATCTCCTGCATGTAATAAAACTTTAAAAGCAATATGTATATTTTTTGTCTGTCTGTTTCAGATTCGCAAGCAGCAGAAGGAACATGCTGAACTTATAGAGGAGTACAGAGTGAAACAGCAGCAGAACAATATGACACCCATAATGCCTGGGATGCACCCAATGCCAGGCCCAGCAGGCATGATTCCCAGTGGACCCCCAATGGTCCAGCCTCCTATGAACCCTATGATGCAAATGCCACCTCATCCTGGCCAGACAAATGTACCCCCACGTATGCCCAACCCACCACCTGGCTGGCATCCAGGTACTCCCATGCCCATGGGTGGACCAGGAATGCCTGTAGTAATGCCCCCTCAGGTACCTGTGGGAAATCCAGGCCAACCCCATCAGATGCAAATGGGTAACATACCTCAGCACCCACAAATGCCTGTGGAACCTCAAGCACCACCAGTTCCACCGGGTGGTGTAAAACCCATGCAGGCAGGTGGTGTGAAGTTTGATGACAACAATCCATTCAGTGAAGGCTTCCAGGAGCGGGAACGGAGGGAGAGGCTGAGGGAGCAGCAGGAGAGACAGCGTGTGCAGCTCATGCAGGAAGTTGAACGTCAAAGAGCTCTGAAACACCGTATGGAAATGGAACAGCAAGGGATGATGGGGCCTGATGGGAACATGGCCCCACTTGCTCAGATGCCATTTTTTAATGCGGAGCTGCCACAAGACTTCATGCAGCCTCAGAGACCCCCTGTACAACAACAGTCTCTCAGACCAATGTTCCACCAGCAGCAGGGCATGCAGCATGGAATGGGCTCACTTCCTGGAACATTCATGCAAGGTGAAAGGAGGACCTTGATGGGCAATGGGATGATGCCCCCAGAAATGGGACCTGATAATCTTCCCCTACAAGGACCCAACTTTCCTCAGGGCCAACCCAGGCCCCGTCAGTTCAGTGGCCCAGGAATAATGCTTCAGATGCCAGGTGAGGGTCCACCTTTTGGGGGGGACTCAACACCTCTGCCTTCTAACTTTCCAGGCTCCGGGCAGTCTCTCATCCAACTCTATTCCAACATCATTCCAGATGAAAAAGGTAAAAAGAAGAGGACCCGCAAAAAGAAGAAAGAAGATGACGCAGATTCAGTCAAGACGCCTTCAACTCCACACTCTGACCTTACAGCACCACTCACACCGTGCGTTTCAGACACCTCCTCAACCCCAACCAGAAACACCCATCTGTTCTCAGAGCATGACTTGTCAAGGTCCCCCTTACTGGGATCTTCCACCCCCAGTCATTCTGAGCTGGAGAAGCAGCTTTCAGGAGGACACCCTGGTCTGTCATCAGACGCAGCAAGGACTCAAGCTCAGGAGCATGACAGAATCCTCAGCAACATCAAGCTTGAGCAGATTGATGCCAACGATTGTCATGGGTCAAGAGAAGGGCCCATTGGCTCCGAAATTAGCTCTGTGAAGGAGGAGGGAAGTAAAGGCAGTGCCTCACCCTTCACTGCAGGGCAAAGTCCAAGCAAAGGTGATTCTGGCAATGAGCTATTGAAACACCTTCTGAAGAACAAGAGTACACCCCCACCTGGGTTGTCCCAGCAGAGGTCAGAGGAGAGCTTGCGCTCAGAGGAAGAGGAGTCTGCAGACTGCAAAACCCTTCTAAGGCAAAACTCCTTGGACAGCAACGGGGTTAGTCTTTGTCATTTTAAAACTATAAAATACTGAGGGGGTGATAAATATAGTCATACGTGATTTATATTAAAAGGACGTCATAGTTAAATTAGTACAAAGCTGTCAGTTTTCAAATGAGTCATAATTACTGGCGCAAAAAATGTGCAGTGTCTGCAATATCCTGTTTGTCATTTAATTAGGAAATGTAATCTGATCTATACCAGTATTGGAAACATGAACAAAGACAATATTACAAGAAATTACAGGAATCGCAATCAAGTGATTGAAATGAATTTGGCAGTAAGCTGTTTTCAAAGTTCATAAGCATCTTGGCATCTTTTTGACCTGTCCAGGCATATTCAGATGGCATCCCTGACTTTCCTGGACCTCTGATTCCTGAACAAGAAAAGAAGAAAGGGAGGAACAAGAGGGCGCCAAAAAGTGGAGAGAAACCTGTCTCTCGTTACAAGAAAAGGAAGAAGGACGGGGATGAGAGGCAACTGATGCACTCTGGCACCGACACTGTAATGACACAAATCAAACAGGTACGCTATTTATTTTGACACTTTCACATGCTCCTTATTCCGCTGGAGTTTGTTTGTTTGGTGTGGTTTGTATGTGTATGTATCATCCTGTACTAATTAATGATGATGTCTTTATCTGTTCATACACGGAGTTATATCATCTTTTGATATGTTCATTCGTCCCTTCTGACACAGCAGCTCTCCCTGCTGCCCCTCATGGAGCCTCTGATTGGGGTCAACTTTGCCCATTTTGCTCCCTATGGCAGTGGCCAGTTGAATGGAGAGAATCTCCTGTCTGGTACTTTTGGCAGCGCCTCACTAGATGGGGTCTCTGACTATTACTCCCAACTAGCCTATAAGGTAAAATCCGCTTACCTTACTTAATTGGAACTTGGCAGAACAGAACACGACTGAACCATGATGTTCTGACTTTACATTGATTCCTACAGCAGAGCAATCTGAGCAATCCACCAACACCACCAGCTTCTCTTCCTCCTACCCCACCACCTGTAAACCGCCAGAAAATGATCAACGGATTTGCCACAACAGAGGAACTGGCAAGCAAAGCTGCCATGGGTAAGAAAACCAGAGGATGAACCTTTTGTTACCTTATACATAAGTAATCAAACGTTAACTTTTGTGTATGTATACATACAGACTGACATTGTGCTCCCGTTTCATACAGTCTCCAAAGCTCTGGTCCCAAAGCATGTCCCCTTTAGGACTGAAGAAGATCTGTTAGCCCGGGCTATTGCACAAGGGCCCAAAACTGTGGATGTTCCAGCCTCACTCCCTACACCTCCACACAACAACCAGGAGGAGCTCAGGTAGAGATGTTTTTACGGGTGCGGCGTCATTATAGCTGCCGGAACATTAGCTGCCGTAATGCTGATTAACCCTAAAACATCAGTTACATCCCTTTTGAAACAAGCTTTTGCTCTTGTTTTCCCCTTCCATATAATAATAGTAACAGAGGGCAGGAGCCATGCAAAGACAGGGACACACCTGACAGTTTTGTTCCATCCTCATCTCCTGAGAGTGTGGTGGGCATGGAGATTAGCCGCTACCCAGACCTTTCTGTGGTAAAGGAAGAACCACCATCCCCATGCTTGTCTCCTGTCCTCCCTATGCTTCCTGCACCTCATGGGAAAGGTAAACGTAAAGAACTTATCCTGGTGTCCCCTGTTGTGCCTCATTGAAACTCTTAATGACTTACTAGTGTAGTTATCCATTCACAGATTTTTTTTAATTTTATTTTTGTTTTTTTTAAGGGTCAGCGATCAAACTGCAAGATATCAAGACTGAACCATCTGCAATGTTTTTTGGCTCGACCTTTGGCCCCATGTCCAATGATTCCAAACAAGGGTTGGTCTCTGTCGCTATCACACTGAGACAAGCTGCAGCTGAGGTAAGTATGCTGGTATTTATTTTAGTATTATTATATTGCAATACTGGGGCAAATAATTAGTTTTCTATTTAAGTGATAAAAACCTTTGTTCAGTGATGCAAATGTAGACAATACATATAAATCCAATTTTGCCTATTACTATTCATTAGAATACTAATACTTACTATTCATGAGATTTAGATTTTAGCAACTTAAGATTTTTGTTGTTTTCATTCAGAACATCCCTGGTGTAGTGGCAGCCATTTCAGACCTGTTGTGTGTGAAGATCCCCAACAGCTATGAGGTCAGCAGCACTCCAGACAGGGGTGTGCTCAGCGGTCCAAGGGTGGGACCTCATGGCATGGAGTCTCGGCCTCCCATGCTTTTCTCTGTCCAAGGTGACAACGGAGGGCATCACGGGCGACCAGGACACATGATGAGGCCAAGTGGAGCGCATGGAATGATGCAGCAGCATGCGTATCATTTCCGCTTCCACCCTAATAGCCCAGGTAAGAGAGAGAACCTAAATGAAAGAAGAGCAGCCTCCTCAGCCTTTTCTGGGAAAAACAAGTAGGAAGATACAGCATTTAATTGTGATTTCATATATTATTTAAGCTTAATAATGAGCACAAAGTAGCAGTGCAAACACAATATGTAATTTGTTGCCCTTTAATTACCCACAGGAGGAATTGTCACAGCAGTATAGTACCAATGGCCATTTTGATTTTCATATCAAATACAGTGACGTGAGGGGCAAAAGGAATCACGTAGAAAACGTGTAGATACATGGATATGTCTAGTTTCAAGTATCCAAGCTGTGCACATCGACCATGTGAAAATGATTTTTTATTAATCACAGTGCATTGTGTTGCTTCAGGTGTAGCTCCTGGACCTGACCAGAAGACCTCTGCTAGTTCTGGATGTAAACCTCAGTGGTGCTGCCACTGTAAGGTTGTGGTTCTGGGAAATGGCGTACAGAAATTTGTCAAGGACCTTCCTGCACACATGAAGGTATTGAATGGGCCCAAGTGTACCTAAAGGCAGAGGTGTGATATTTAATTGGCTGACCATCCTAAATGGATAGCTCAAGAATTGTTTTTATGCAAAGATCATAGTAGTTGACCTTACAGCCAAAAACAATTTCATTATTGATTTTCCATCAGAGACCAGATGATGCCAAGAGCTTGTAATACATTATGTACTTAAAGGCTGAAGGACCAAACACAGTCTTTACTACTACAGTAATACTGTACATAACATCTGATTATGTAAATCCTGCCTGCGGTGACTAAGTCCATTTCAGATCAATTACTGGGTTAAACACCATGCCTTCACTTCACTTTTAATAGTGGAAGCTTTTGATGTTCAGTTTCACAACTCTTTTCAGCTTAGGCAGTGCACGTTGGCCAGGCTTTGGTTTTGCAGATAATGTAGACATATTTCTCTGACTAGGAATCTGAAGGCCGATTCAAATCTGAAGGAGACCTTGTCTTCTGCAGTCATAGCTGCTTCCTTCTCTATTGTTCCTCATCAACATTACAATCCAGATCAACCACAGATACGAAGGTTAGTACCAGTATACCCACAAACATCACAATAAGTCTAATGATATGCAGTTAATTATTGCTCTTTTCTAATCTTTTCAGGAATCGGTGTCCCTTCTCCCAACCTCAGTGCAAACAGAGAGCCTTTCCAAAACCCAGCATCAGTACAATAACAACATGTCATCACTGGATGTTCATTGCCTGGCCCAGCTTCAGCCCAAGCAGTCTCCGCCCTCTACCCCTCCCATCCCTTTTCCCAGAGCAAGTGAAACCCCCAGGATGGAGACGAAGTCTGATGCCATCAAAGTTACTGTGAAGCTGAAGGCCCGGCCGAGGTCTCAAGACGGCTGGCACCAGGGAAAGAGACAGAAAGGACTCCGCTGGAGAAAGTGGACTATCCAGGTGGCAGTACCAAGAGGGAATTCCCAGCTCCCAGATGAGGACAAGATTGATGAGCTGCTCAAGAAACTTGGGGCCTCCTTGCGCCCTCCTGCCTCGCTCCGTGACCAGAGGCGTTGCTGTTTCTGCCACCAGTTTGGAGATGGGATTACTGATGGCCCTGCTAGGTTACTTAATCTAGATCTTGATGTATGGGTACACCTGAACTGTGCCCTGTGGTCAACTGAAGTGTACGAGACTCAGGCTGGAGCCCTTATTAATGTGGAGCTTGCACTGCGCCGCGGTCAAACTGTGCGCTGCGCCTACTGCCAGCAGACTGGAGCCACCAGTGGCTGCCATCGCCTGCGCTGCACCAACGTTTACCATTTCACCTGTGCTCTGCAAGCTCAGTGCACTTTCTTCAAAGACAAGACCATGCTATGTCATGCCCACAGGCCCCGGGGAACAGCTGGGCAAGCACTGGAACATGAGCTGCGTAGCTTTGCTGTCTTCCGACGTGTCTATGTCCAAAGAGATGAAGTGCGTCAGATTGCAATTGCTGTGCAACGGCCTGAGTTAGGCTACACCTTTCGAGTGGGCAGCCTGGTGTTACATGCAATTGGCCAATTAATGCCTATGCAGATGGCAGCTTTCCATTCCTCAACAGCCATCTTTCCAGTGGGCTATGAGGCTTGCCGCATTTACTGGAGCATGCGCCATGGTAATCGTCGTTGCCGCTACATTTGTTCTGTTGAGGACGGAGAGGAAAAGCCAGAGTTTACCATCAGAGTGATTGAACAGGGCTACCAAGACCTGGTCCTGACTGGCACCTCTGCTAAAGGTGTGTCCCTATTGATTGCTTAAAAAATGGGCAATGTATTATTATGTTCTGTCGTTTTGAAGTAAAGCCAAAAAAAAAAAAACACCATGTATGCTTGTTTTTCCATGAATAGGAGTCTGGGATAAGGTTCTGGGTCCCGTTGCAGACAAAAGAACTGAATCGGGCACTCTAAAGCTTTTCCCTGTCTACCTCAAAGGAGAGGACCTGTTTGGGCTCACAGTCCCTGCAGTCACTAAGATCACTGAATCGGTCTGTAGCTGCTCTTTGGGATTTTACCCGTGTTAAAGAACATGACAGACAGCTAGTCAAATGCTATGATCCTATCCCCGTATAACGCTATTTGACTTGCTTATTTCAGCTGCCAGGAGTGGAGGCTTGTGAAAGGTACTCATTCCGTTATGGACGCAACCCTCTTGTGGAGTTGCCACTCATGTTCAATCCAGCTGGCTGTGCCCGTGCCCAACCAAGAACCACCTCTCCATGCACTACTCTGGTGATAAGGTAAGCTTTGATTTGACATTAATGTGGGGCATATGCTAAATGTGGGCCTGTTTTTAAAATAAAGAAATAATGCTGTTCTCATGTCAACATTAAGACCACAGCCTCAGGCTGTATCCAGCAGCAGTGCCAGGTCAAACCAGAATGTGGCCCAAGGAGAAGGTGGTGCCCCCCATAGCAAGCCTCCAGTAGTGCACCCCAGGTCCTCCCAGTACCGCTGGATGAAGAGTGAGTGGAGAGCTAATGTCTATCTTGCCCGCTCCCGCATCCAGGTAAGTGTTCAAATAAAAATGTAGTAATGATGCAGTGGGACTCGAGGACAAAAAAGTCTCCTGCTAAACCCTTTTCACAGGGCCTGGGACTGTTTGCAGCTAGAGATATCGAAAAACAAACTATGGTCATTGAGTACAATGGAACCATTCTCCGGAACGAGGTTGCCATCAGCAAGGAGAAGATCTACAGATCTCAGAACCGTGCGGTGTTCATGTTCCGCATCGACAGTGAACATGTTGTTGATGCCACTCGAACTGGAGGGCTAGCAAGGTATTATGAGATTCGATAGATGTTTATTCTTTTCCTTTTTGTTTCGTTTTTCTACATGTAAAATACGTAGTGATATTGATGATGTTGCACTCATTTGTGCTACAGATACATCAACCACTCTTGTGCCCCAAACTGTGTTGCTGAGGTTGTAACATTTGAAAGGGGTTACAAAATCATCATCAGCTGCATTCGCAGAATTGAAAAAGGAGAGGAGGTAGGTTGTTTTGGGTTTTTTAAGCCAGTGGAGTCATGTGTGCCTATTATGCCTTGACACTGGCGTTTCTATTGTGTCTTTACAGCTGTGCTTTGACTACCAGTTTGACACTGTGGAGGGTCAGCACAAGATCGCCTGCCACTGTGGAGCTGCTGAATGCAGGAAGTGGATTAACTGAGGAAAACAACAAAAAATGCATTCCTAAATACTATACTGTGTGGATGCCGTGATCTCTGCACGGAGGACGAGGCTTCACACGGAAGTCATTTCATGAATGAGCAGAAGGCCTGAACCTTTGGAGAAGATGCATGAGTTTACGTGTTGGTTCAACAAAATCATGTATACACAATGGTTGGAGTAAGCGACAATTTAACACAGTAGCAGGATGTGACTTGTGCCATATGTGAGGGGCGCTGTCTGTATGCAATGCCTCATCTGTATGTATCTGTGTGTTTGTTGGTGTACATGGGGTGCCGAATCCACCAGCGAATGAGAAAGCACTGTGCAGGGTGCGGCCTTATTGCTTACTAAGGGCAGGCCCTTTTGTTTCATACTGTTAATGTATACCGTATGACTAAATGTAGACATCACTGAATGAGGAATGTACAGCAATGAATACCACGAAGGGAATAATAACTTGCACTAAAAAAAAAGAAAATAAACAAAAAAAAAAAAAGACACACACGAAAACTTTAAAAATACTTGATTCCATGAGTCAGTTTTATCATAGGTCTGTCATGTGATTTGTGTGGAATTCGAGAGGTTTTGTATTTATTACTGAGTGAATGAATTTTATTCTCAAAATGATGAGATTGAGTTAAAGAAGGCTAGATTGCTATTGTTTTTGAAGATTGAAGAGGACATGCTGTTACTTTTGTATAAATGTACATAAAGAAAACTATAGGAATAACCGACCAAATACTACCTTAACCTTCTTGATGTTTGGGTGTTTTTAAATGGTTTCTGTTCTGTTTGTCAATGAAATTTATTTAAGATGGACGTTATTTCAGTTTGAGAGTATATATTATGATTATTCTGTACAGAATTTGTAATATAACCACAATAATTCACAAAGTATTTTTGTTGTATTAAAAGTAAGGTATTGTAGCGTAGTGTTTTGTGACTTACATATACTTTGACCACTCAAAAAGGAAATATTTTTGTTGACTAATGTAACGAGTTATCAGTTACAGAATCAAAGAAAAAAAAAGACTTAAATAGTAAGAGATCATTGTGATCTGTTTGCTGTTAATCAGGTTTGATTTTAAAGAACTGTGAATTAGGTTTTGAAACCCAAAAAAAGCTTTTTAACTTTTTAACACAAATAGGAACACCAACATGTATTTACTTGTTTTTACTTTACTTTTAAAATAAGGTGCAAACGTCTAATAGTGGTGTGAGTTAGACGAACCGGTGTGTGACAGAGAAGGGGAAGCTTTTACTTGGAACCATGAGTTGTTCTCCTTTTTTTGGACAGAAATGGCATTCTCCTTCATCAGAAATGTTTCTTATACTGACATTTCACACGTCACAAGCTTAGAAACGGAAGAGTTTTTGCGTGCACAATTTCAAGTGGACTGTAAAATTTTGCAGACAGTCTTAGAACTTGTAATGTATATGGCATGTATTTTTTTAACTTTCCGAAGACTCAATTGTATATATTTTCTCAATGAATGGTTGTAACAAATTGTTTCTTGGATATTTTTCTTCTCTTGTATATTACATCATCCTGCCAGTGTGTTTGTGCTACATTTTCTCGGTCGTGTAAAGTAGTCAGACCCCCAACCCCACCCTTTCTTTTTTCCTTTTTGAAAATGCCTTTTGAAGTGTACAGAGTATGAGGTTTGGAGTTTGTGGAATTGAATTTAGAAACATTTACAAAAATAAACTATTTTACATGTTAGTATGGTTGTATGTATGGTTAATCAATTCATCTGCTCTTTTCTTTTGATTTTATATTGAAGAAATAGTGCTTTAAAAAATACAGACATTAATACAGCACTGATCTATAAATAAAAAAGCTGTTCAGGCAACCATGGACTTGGCCACATTTGCTCCATAATGTGTCTAAGTTAAGATTCCTGGCTTTTTTCCCCAACTCAAACGGGCATATTTAGATCGGATATCGATTTTCTGTCCAACTCTAGAATTCTGGAAATAGTCATGTTTACTATTGCTTGAGTGAATTTTCTTGTCAGATTGTTTTCAGTAGTATTTTCAATGACCTGAGGAAATTAAACTGTCCAGGTCCAACCAAGAGTAAAACTACTGATGCATTAGAAGGACAAATCATGTTACATACACCTTAAACTGGAATAGAAACAAAACTACATTATGTTAGTCGAATGCTTAGATTACTACCAACATACATTATTGTTTCATTTATAAAACAATGTGGCAATATTATAAATAAAGAGTACATCTTTAATTAAACCCTAACTTCGAATTCAAATACACTTCAAGGATGATGAACGAGCCAGGGACAACATCGCGTGAGATGCCAGCTGAAGGCCGGGGTCAAGGTCGTGTCTGACTGCATCACCTGCAACTATCTGAGCAGTAGAGGAACACAGAGGCCATTTGGGTTAATCTGGCCTTGTAGAAGCACGATAAACGATGCCTCCGAGAACTAAAGCATGAATAAAAGATTGCAATAAACGTGGAAATGTGAGACATTCTATAAACTTCAGATTGTTATAGATGCTAGAAACATGACCACTTTAGCATTTTTAGCATTATCCAGATGAGTCGTACTGACATCGGTGTTACGTCTAAATGTGCGTCTCCCTCTCCTAATTGCTGTGAGCCGTACGAAATTATCGCGAGAGTGAAACATTTTCAAATCCCTGACTTACTTCCTTATAACATTTATTTCGTGTGAAGATAATATGCAGTATATTGCGGTCATAAATGTTATAATATGCTTTGTTTTTAAAAAACAGTCACGGTGGTGCTCATTTAGAGTCGAAACCAAAGCGGAGGGGGGGCACTAACTTCTCGAGGGTGCAGAGTGTCACATAACACCTGTAAACACACAGCGATGATTGAAACTCATCTGCAGACGGGCGCCCTGCCTCTTTTCCTGCCACAGCCGAGCCCAGCCGAGCTAAGCTACTTCCTGGTGGATGAGGCAGCTCCAGTGCTGTCGTAGTAAGCAGCGGGGGCGGCTGTTGATGGTCTGCACTCGCGGCCCAGCAGGTAGTTAACGCTAGCACACTTTTCTCCGTCTGGAAGAGGGAGCGGGGAAAAAAATGGGAAGCACAGCGATGGAGTCCAGCAAGGAGAGCTCGAAGAAAATGCCAAAGAAGCGGAGAGGTCTGCGGATTAACATGCCAGTGAGTCGGTCAAGTATCAACTAATGTGGCTTCTTACTGCGACTGTTGACAAAAAAAGGGGGGAAAAATCGACTTGTTGTTGAGGGTTTAGCGAAAGCGCGAGCGGAACTTTTAGCCGTTTGCGTTGCATATTGCACGCGGACGTCGGAACGCACGCGTGATTGACAACTGTCTCTACATCACAGCTGTTGCAGCAGCCTCCGAAAATATAATCAGTCACTTATTAGGGTTATGTTGTAGTTTTACTCTGGCACCTACTCCTTAATTGTTTACATCGGTGTGGCGCGACACTAACCATGTGACGTCATCGCTCCCCTGCTGAGCGCCGCCGCTGATGTTTACAAACACTGTGGAGTAATGTAGTGATTGGTAAATAAGTAAAAGCAGTTGCGACGTTATTGGTAAACCTCCATCATACAAGCTGGGTTTTGCCTTTCTCTTGTTTAGTTTTACCCACACTCCAAATCCCAAAAATGTTCACTTTGCAAAGAGACAACAGCCTCAACCCGGGAGATTTTACTACGTGGGGAGCTGCAGCAAATAGATTTAAGGCACATTTGCATGTAAGCATTACTTAAAAAAAGATCCGTATGGCTACAGATGAACTAATTCATTCATCTGTAATGTAATACAGACGTCCAGTTATTGTGAGGCAACGATGTGAAGGGAGCAGACTGCTCCACAGCAATAAGTCACGATTCACTTTCAACTTCCAGTGACTCACAGCTGCTTCTGTTCATGAGTTGTGAATTTAATGTACTGCAGGCTGTATTGAATTGTTGAACTGCCTGCTGTTCAAGGTCAAAATCTTTCATGCACATATTTGTTGACAATGAACTTGTCTCGCAGAACTGATAACAGCCACGTTACTGTATTTTATGTGTTTACAGCATAATCATAGGTGGACTGCGGAACGTTTTATAATTTAGTACTATTTGTAAGGTTTAATCTTGTTTAGAAATGATGCATTCATGTGCAGGCGAAATCACAGGAAGAGTTACGTTCCTAATTGGACAAGCGTGTGGGTAAACACTGCTCTTGCGTGCTCTGTGATCTTATTTTGGATGGCCTGACCCGGAAGCAGCGTTATAGCTGTGTAATGGATATCAGAACAGGTTTGCTGATTACGCTGGTATAACCACCCTGCGTTTCTGTTAGCATGGCCCTTCCCCGGTGGAATGTCGAACCCAGCTCCTGGTATGGGGAAGTAGCATGTTACAGTATGTGTTACAATTCTACAGTGGAAAATCATGTTTAGCGCTTAGCAAAGCTGACTGCATTAGTGTTTAGTTTCACCCAAGCAAACGCAACATTGGCGATGTTATAGTAACAATTAGCAATTAAGATTTGATTTGATTTTGCTTTTCTGCTGTATTCCCCAGAAGTTAGCTTTCTCCTAGGAACCCTGATCTCTCTTGTGTGCAGGACTTTGGTGCATTTACTTCCACACAAGTGGAGATGAGTGGCTCAACCAAAGGGGGTGTTCAGACGGTACAGAAATAATTTTTGTCTCAATGATTTTTCATTTGCTTGCCAATTGTTTGTTTTTGTAAGCTTGCTTTTCTCTGCACATGGTTTATCTTGTCTCTTTGGCTCTTTGTTTGTTTGGCTTTGGACACATTTTAGATGGGGATTTGGGACAGCAAAATATTACCACCACAAGGCCATCTCTCCTGCTCTGCCAACACTTACTGGCTTACAGTAACACTACGCCCACTGTGTCCAGTCGTAGCAAGATCGTATACAGGAAATTGATTTTTTTTTCACCGAAAGCAGCCTCTTTCTACTGTCTGCTCAAATTCATTTGAATGGAAATAAGTCCCAACCACTGAGCCACAACATGTTTTTAGTTTTAACTCAGCAATATGTGCACAGTCCTGGTGGAAACCTGCATTTGCCTGTATTTTTTTTACATCCCGACTAAATGCTGATAACTGCTTCACTTGCCTTAACAAGCTCTTGCACAATGACAGAGTTGGAGTTGTTGGCAAACAGAAGAGATGGGTGTGTGCTCTTGCTTTGCTAGATTTGAAACAGGATTGGTTTAAAGCGAACTGTGTGCGTGAACGGGCCAACTTTAAGTAAATAACATTGTTGTTGTTGTTAACAAAACCAGACCAAGACTTTTGATTTGAGTGGTTAGAAAATATGTGATTAAGTTGCTGCTGTGTTTTTATTTGTGCAGTTTCCGTGTTATGAGGCAGCGTTTAGTTCGTCATATCCATGATATCATGCAGCTTGAGCACTTATAACAGAGTATTTTATTCAAAACATGGTTGCCAAAATATATACGTTACATGTTGTTGTTTTCTGTAAATACAGTACCAACCTTGACCTAGAGATCACTCTCACAGAGCCCACAAATGGTTAAAATATCTGTTATTGGCACATCCAGAGCAGGCGTCAGTCAGTGGTGGGAGGAGGCTCTCTGTCTCCAGATAGATTGGCTGCCGTCTCTCATGTTTTGCTTTGGTATGGGCACAGTGAATTCTCTGTCTTTGCAAGGTTGATATCAGACAAACAGACGGAGTTATAAACACAGGAATGAAAAATATTATCGCAATGGTTTAATAAAAAGAAACTGAT
Organism: Macropodus opercularis; assembly: GCA_030770545.1. Taxonomy (NCBI): domain Eukaryota; kingdom Metazoa; phylum Chordata; class Actinopteri; order Anabantiformes; family Osphronemidae; genus Macropodus; species Macropodus opercularis. The sequence continues at coordinate 9,880,346 of CM061105.1, forward strand.
TGCATAATAGCGGTCTGATGCTCCTGTTAAAGACCTGTACTGGGAGTGAGGTTATCTGACGTGCTTTACAACATATTGTGTCTTAGAAGCAGATAGAGAAGGTCTGGTTACTGAATCCAATGTTCTCCAGGATGCATCAATAGAATCAATTATATATTGTCAAAGAGCTCACAACATTTTTATGAGATACAATTAATTACAACGTAACTAACTAAACAAAACATTAGTCAAAAAGGAGAAGTGAGCAGAATAGGGCTTCAGAATAAAGTGCAATCAACAGCTGTCATTTCACAATAAATCTCTTCTCTGCATTTGCTTCAGTGTTGCCATTTGCTTTGCTTCTTGTCGTGTGCTTAGCTCTGTAACTGTCTCATATTTTATTGTGGGAACACACTGTTCATGCACTCGAGTGCAGCGAAATAAAATTGCCTCCTAATTGTCTCTCAGACAGAGCGTTGCGTCAGTTCTGCCAGCCCCACCATAGGAGCGTCTTCAAGGAGCCCTGCCAGCACCGTGCTGCCTCCATGTCCCCAGTCTGCTCCGGTGCAACTGAAGACAAGCTCAGGTTCACCCAAAACAGTCTTCCCCTATCCCTGCCACCAGGACTCACCACCCAAGTCCCCCCGCCGTCTAAGCTTCAGTGGTATCTTCCGCACAGCCTCTGGTTCCTCACCTGCGAGCCTAAAAATCTTCTCCAGAACCAGGAGAGGTGAGTTGAAACGAAAACGTTGCACTGACTGCTCCCCCATGCTGTCCGGTTTAATGGAAGCTGAACGGGTGACAGTCAGCCAGCTGTGTTTTAATAGTTTTATCAAATTCATTAAGGGCAGAGAGAGAGTTTCATCTGGTCGTAATGCAGTACAATCACTACAGATTCGTGCAAGAGGACAGATCTACGAGGAAGACTGTGGGAGGAAGTAAGACACAATAAATGAAGCTGCTATCTCTATGTTCATTTGGGTTTCCTGCTCTTTGTCTTGTGTACTATGAGGGTCAAATATTTTGCAGTACAAACATCGAGTTCTCAGTTACGCACAGTGATTGTTTTTGTCAGTAAGGGAGTAAAGGCCAGGAGTTTCTTCTCTGAACAGAAGTTCTCTCATTATCACTCAGCTTTTTGATGTCAGCATTGTTCTCTAGGAAAAGGAAACAACTGGCCTATTATATTGTCTCAGTCAAATAGGACAGAGCATTTCTATCACTGAGTAGGATATTACACACTCAGTTTATGAGATTCGGTTATGTTTGGCACCAGTACTCTGCTTATATCACTATTAAAGCTCATTACTAATTGTCTGGCTGGTATGTGCAGTCAAGTTGAGATGAGACAGACCTGAAGGAACAAGGCTTGTTTTATAAAGAGCAGACCTATCAGGCAGATTTTCAGCTCTCTTGTCTCCATGTATTTGGGTATTTGGGCGTCTGTTCGTTGCATAACCACTAACAAGCCGGTCTGTTTAACATAGTAACGGTGCTGCTGGAAGCATCAAACCGCGCAAGGATGAGTCACATGTTTTTGACTACATATACTCACTCTTCTGTGTTTCCTCACAGAGGGTCCGTTTGGCAGGAGTTGGTGGAAAAGCCCTGTTAGGGCCAGACCTCCAGAGTCAGCACGCTCAGTTTTCTTTCTAGGGAGGGTAACTGGTGGTAACCAAAGGGAAACACAGAGAAACACTGGTGCCAGCTACTCAACATGACTGGTGCCTTATGCAGTTTGTGGCAGTTTACCGTCTCTGCTGCTTTACTGACTATTGAACGGTGACCAGTGATTATACAACAAAGCATTCTCATAAATGAATGTCATACTACGACTGAGTGGACACAGCAGCTTTGTTGCTTAAACGGATGTTTTTTGTATGTGCCCTACTTTCACCACAAGGGTGTGCTGAAGACAAAATTTCTACTTTATTAGTTTTTAAGTGTGTATTCATGGTCTTTCCTTCCTTCCTTCCTTCCTTCCTTCCTTCCTTCCTTCCTTTCTTCCTTCCTTTGTTATTGTTATTTCCTTCCTTCCTTCCTTCCTTCCTTCCTTCCTTCCTTCCTTCCTTCCTACATTCTCTCGGTGCTGAAGGCAACTGTAGTGCTTTCATACCCTTATCTGGAAGTTGCCAGACACCCAGGAGCTCCCCACATAACCGTGCAAGTTTTCCCCCTCTCTCGCTCTCGCTCTCCCCGTTGCTACTGTGCACTGTATGTTGTCAGTAAATAAAGGAACTGGACAGTTTTGACTGACCACATTCGTAAAATGCAGACCTTACATGGATACTGTGATTTTTTTTAGTGGGCAAGCTGAGCTAGAGAAGAGCTTAACAAAACACACCTTGGAGCTGTGGCTCTGTTTTTATCACCTAAATTATATTTAAATTTCCTTCGACCTTAAACCTGACAACCTCTAATGTCACTGGAGAATCGCATTCTGCTTTATGATTGATTTAATTTTTGCTTTCAACCATTCTATATATTGGCCAGTGGAACACTTGCATAACATGTTGATTGAGATCTGTTCTGGACTTGCTATTGCATATGCGGGCAGCTAATGCTGAGTGGGCCAGCTGTTAAGGGTATGTATTGAATGGAAGCTTTCTGATCAGCTGACAGACCATGGGGGGGTCCCCCTGCTGTCATCTAAAGTTCTGCAGTTGCAAAGGTCAAGCCCCCAAATGTTACAGACAGCTAACGGCTCTAAAGGCAGATACGGCAATGCAGACATGACGGTGCTACATCAAAAGTAATGATTGCACAATCCCGAATATTTGCTAGAGGATTGACTGGAGTGCGCACGCTTGTGCTGAATTAATTCTGTGGGAAGAAGGAGGGAGGTGGAGCAGGAGGGTGTGGAGATGTGCAGCTTGAGCCAATCGCTGGTGCTTTCTTCACAGACTAGCCTCCTACTTACAAGCTGTGGACATGCGTTGTATTAAAGGAACACCACCTACAGCTGCACCTGACAATTTACAGCTCAGTCACCGTTGACGATCTGATCTGTCCTAGTTGATATTTGCATCACTTGCCAAAAAAGAGACTTCTGCGCTGAAACTGGAATTTACAGCTTTCATCATCGTGCGTCTTCTCCATCAAATACATGCTGACACAGATTGCGAATGCTGCTTTCTCTGGCTCCATGCTCTGTGGCTCTAGAGGATTTTTTTTCCTGGAAATGCAAGCTTAGCCTGTATTGGAGACTAGCTGTGGTTGTCATATTCAGACTATAAGTAGCACTGCCGGCTCAAAGGACAAGTTGAATGTGCAACCAGACTCAGATTTGTCGCGTACAGATTTTTACAGTCCAGGCACTTTTCACCTTTTCAGTATCAGCTGGATCCTTTTTTCCCATTGTTATTTTTGTAAAACTTTGCACATCTAGGAATGGAGTGAGCCTCACTTTGAGACATTTCTGTTTTCCTTCCATGATCTGGATGGTCATGGTCAGATTTAATTTTGATCCCACAACTTATTGTTTTCCATGAAGAGGTTTGGCAGCCTGAGGCGAAGCAAGAAACGCAAGGAGCACGATGGGTTAGGAGGGAGGCATCAGTCTGAGGCATCGTATCTGTCTGGTAATCGGCTGTGCACTTGAATTGCTTCATTTAACCTTTAGCTGCACTAGATGGAACATCTCACTGCTTGACTTATCATGAGGTAAACAAACAAACGTGTAACTATGTAAACCTGGATATCTACAATTAGAACTATGACCAATGAATGAGGGAGGAGGTGTTTCTATAAACTGTTTGCCTACTTTCTTGGGAAATGCACAATTATGTCTTATAAATATTTACATTTTTAAACCAAGAGTGATGTTTATCCAGCTAAATGCTTTGTAATTAGGGGTCCCAGTTAGGTAAATGTTGGCACTGACGTCTTGTTATATAACAGTGCCTGAATGATCTGTAAGAGCAAAAATGTAACCACTCCTCTTTTGGAGTAATTCAGTCATTTTGAGATCAGTGCATTTCTGCGCCACATTCACTGAGCCTCGTCAGAATAGCTGCTCCATTTTAAACTTTATTATAACATTTGCTGGGATTGTTTGGGTTTAACTTGGGTTTGACTCCACTTATTTCCTTTGCTTGCATTTGTGTTTGGGGGCTGTTAAGGTTTGCTAATATTGTTTTGGGTTTTTATTATAGGAAGCGATGGAGACCAAACAGCGGCACAGACCGTGACTATGCAGTTATTTTAAAGTGTCAGATCTTAAATGAGCGTGTAATGAGTGAAACGCTGTTTGGCATTCAAGTGCCTCTTAATCACAGACTTCACAGCTCCTGATTTAGAGCCAGTCTGACCTCTGTCCATGACAGGCACAGAGATCTGTCATACTGACAAACATATGGCTGTAATACATTCATTGACAGTATACGATGTGGTGACACCTTAACCTGAACCTTTGATCTAGATTCTAGAACTTGAAACTTTGTTGATTACGATGTTTAGTGCGTCCAAGACTGTTACGTGGATGTGAAATTTCAGCAGAGGCCAGTTAAAAGGCGCCTCTGGCCATCACAGCAAGCCTGTGTGCCAGCCTGTCTTTACCAGCACTGAACAGTCCCACCTGCTTTCAGTGGGAACCTGTGTATTGGAGCATGTTGTTTGAAACTCTTTGAAACCTCTTTCAGTAGCAGCTGTTTATGTGCCCTGTTACTTTACAGTCTACCCACCAGTTTTAACAGGTGGGTAGCTTATATGAACACGGCTATTCACAGTTTTAATTCATCGCGTTACATGCCTAGCAGGGCGTCCACTGGGCCTGTGCCTGTAGCGGCCTCACTGACTCTTTGACGTCAACCAGCGAGGCTCGTGTTCCTATAGTCAACGCTGACCCACATGACTGTGCCCACTCCCCCGTATGGGGCACACAGCCAGAGACGATCTGCTTTTGTTGGTGTTGCAATAAACAGCAATGCAGTAAACTGCATCAGTACAAACTAGTTGATGACAGCTTATTAACTGATCACCTTTTCACATTTTGGCTCATAAATTCACTTAAGGGCACGTTTCCATTATATTTGTTTTATTTGTTGTTATTAATTGTTTGTTTCTCAATTCAAAAGTATCCACTGTACCACATATGACAACCAAGCAGCAAATTCTATATATAATAATATTAAAAATTCTGTCAAAAGACTATTCAGCTTATTAATCTAGTTGGGGTTTAGTTGCTGGTCTTTTTTTTCTCTGTACATAGACGCCAACATGTTACTGTGCACATCTTTTATGTTTCTAAAGTTAGCATCCATTCCCTTTTTCCTGACTCGCATGTAACGAGCCAGAGTTAACCAGGCTGTGGAGAGAGTTCCCAGTTCCACTGTTATCTGTTCCTGTGGAATGTGCCACAACAGCGTGGCTAAAATAAGAAGGCTACGCAGCGGAAGCTAAGCAGGCCAAAGAGGGCCGCTGCACGCCAGCTAAATGTCAGGAGATAGTGTAGAGTGCACTTGGGTAGACCGAGAAAAACTCGCTCACTTGACACACTTAACTTCATATAGAAGAAAAATACTCCACATTTTAAAATCTTCTATTTGTTAAACGACCGTAGCATGACAGGAAGATTATTATCCTGGCTCATTTAGTCGTATGCGCACCCTGTTTACTATTTACTGGCAATCCTAACCTCCTACGTTTGGTTCAGATGACTGAGTCAAAGGCAGGATTCACTGAAGCCACTTGCACTTTATCCTCAGTACCTGAGTCCTAGAAATGTGACTAGAATCATTCACACCTTTACTGTCAAACCAGACAGGTGGACGCACCCACACTGAACTTGAAGTCTCTTGGCTTTGTAACCGTTTGACCCACTCACTTTCCAGCCTCCGTGGCAGCATGAGTGTCCCCTGTCACTGTGCGTAACATTGTGACACCTGATGTGAAAGAGCATGTGGGCACTGTCGTGTGACTGACATGTTCACTGCAGCACAAACGCCTGACTCTTACATTGAGTCAGAGTTCATGGTGGCCGTGTTGTATTCAGCTCAATTTGTGTGAAAGGATAAAGTAAAAAAAAAAAAAAAAAGATTGGTTGGTAGTTGTGTTTGCTGTTGTGTCTTCTTGTAAGTCCTTTGAAGGATATTTACATTTGCAGTGTGGATGTAAACAAACAAACAAAGTGTAAGATTAGAAGGCTGTCTGGCAAATGGATAAACAATGTGCACACCCACACTGTGGTTTCATTTCAGGCTAATTGGTCTGTGTGGGGTTATACTGTACCACACAGGGTTTGTACAAGTTCTAATTAGTGGGTAAGTGAAAACATCTGGGGGGGATATTTCTAAATCAAGCTAACGTGTTGTTATGTAGTCAACAAAGTATGTTTTATAATATATTATCAGTCCTTCAAAGCAGCCAACATCAGTCTAATGTTAATATTGATTCTGCTGCATTGGTTGATCCTGACCTAGAGGGCACTAACTAAACCAACAAACTCTCCACAGCCTCTGGAATCTCTACGCCACCAACCACCCCGACCCAGGCATCCAGCCAGCCTGTTTTCACTCAGGACATCCAGCAGAGCGGGCCCAGTCCTGAGCGCCTGGAGCCGAGCAACCGATCCCGCTCACTCTACACACCTCCAGACACAGGACAGCGTCTCAGCCTCCCCTGTTCTAAGCCTCCCATCCCTTCTTCAAGCACTGTCTCATCTTATTCTACCTCACACCAAGTAAGTCTGTCAAAAAATTAAGCTTGTTTACCTCGGTCCAATTCAGTAATTGATTGAGAAATCACAATAACAAAAGAAACACAGCATCACTAGAATTTAACTCATTTATGTAAAGATGTGCCACCGTATGGCTCCATAAGTAACAATGTCATGGGATTTCTACTCAGTACATAAGTGATTATGTACTGTGTCATTGTGGTTTGCTCTGCCAGTGGTGAACAGAAAGCATCGAGGATGCAGATGTCTTTAATTTAAGCTCTGATGCTTGAGCATGCAGCATGTGTCAACAAAACTGTTTGCACTATTACAGTAGCTCAGAGCATCAGCTGCAGCACAGCGAGGGCAAATATTGTTTGAGCACTGAAGCAGCATCTGAAACTGGCTTAGTGTGGAACAAAACCAAAAGGTTGCTGAGCCGTCTGAGGCAGGGTGTGATACTGTACCAGATTTCCTGCTGCTAGTGAGGAGCGACCTCCTGACTTGTTGTACTGATTTAATGAATAATTATCTGAAAGCCTGTCGTAACCTGTCTGCTGTGAGTAATTGTAGTCTCCAGCTGGAGAAGGTAAATCAATATTTCATCACCAGCGTTGTGTACTCTTAGTATTAACATTTAAGGATTAATGGTGCGGTTGAAGAGCGATGAGTCGGTGCCTGTCATCCTCTCACCCTCAGGCTGGTGGTTCTCCTGCTCTGATGCAGCACTGCAGGATTTATGAAAGTGCAGAAGTCGTTTTTGGCAAGAGAAGTGCTGTGTCACCATTGCAGCGCCACACCGGGGACTGTTAAACATCCCCCAGCAGACGTGCAGGTGTTCTCCTGTTACTGCAGTGGCTTTCTGTGAACATACTGGAAAATTAGGCACTGGCAGAAATCGCGTATCAACGAGCAGGCTTTGAGCAGGATAACCTCTCAGCGTGACGCAGCACATTTTGATGCTGGGAGCTCGTCCGTGTTGCAAATGAGATGTAAAACCAGAATTTGCATTGTTTTCTCGTGCTTCGACAGCTGCCGTGTTTGTTTTTGTATCTAGTCTTCTGTTACTCAAATGACAACGAAACGCTGAGGATGTGACCAGGCATCCCCAGCTTCTTGCTGCTAAGCAACATAAGGGATTTCCTAATATGGTGAAGCACTCCGGTTGCTCCGCATGAAGGGGTGTGTCCTCAGCGCGTGGCGCTTCCTGGTTTTACCCCACGTTTCGTGCAAGACGTTTCCTGGGGTGAGTGTGTTGTGGCAGAATGTGGCTTTAAGAACTCAATAAGCTGATTCACTGTAGATGGATTAATGCTCACACGCGTGTGTTGTGGGTCTCCGAGCTGCGTAAATGCGTTGGTCCCCCCCTACTGCAGCAAATGGATCAGGACTGTTCCACTCCGAGTTTCGGGGGGTGTGCGTTGTCCAATAATAACGTGCCAGTAAAGTTGCAGCTCCACAGCGCAAGATTTTGTCACGTTACCTTTGTGTCATGAGCGGAGTAGTCGGAGCTTTATGTAATCGGTAACACGCCGGTGGCGCGTCATGTTCTTGGGTCGCTGCGCTGTTTGCGCACCACGCTCCGTGTGATCGCAGTCTCCTTGGGCCGCTGGGGAAAAGTCGCTTCACCCCGCTGCTCGCTCGCGATTTAGACAAAGTTTGGTGGTTGTGTGTCGAGTGTTGTGGGTGAGGAGTTTCTGCGCTCGCCACTGCAAACATCTGCTTCTTCTGCCCCCTCACAGGTCTACGGTCTGTTCGAAGGCATGCTGGAGAAACTTGAACTTGACGATGACGGTAAGTTAGAGCTGCTGTCTTTTTGCTACCTTCAGGGCAGTTACTCAGAGCTTAGTGTGAGGTAAAGGTGAGGAGAGCAGAGGTTTACCTGGGAGATACGACTGAAGCCTGGTGTAAGCCATCAAGTCCCAAATGTCCATTTTGAAGATTAAATTCGCAGTGCGCCTGCTTGTCCCGACCCACAGAGAGACCGACTGGTCTAATGTCCACATCGGAGGAATTCCCTCCACAGGCGATTCCGTTTTACGATCATGTAGATAATTCGACCTTCAGTCATTTTGTTTCGAGCTTTGACATGTTATGTTTTGGGACGTTTTCGTTGGTGGATTAACACGCTGCCTGTAAAATAAAATAAAAAGTTAAGTTCGTGTGCATACTGAAAGGGGCTTTTAATATTTTACTGACAAATTTGCTCCATATGTCTTCACCACAAATTGCATCACCACAACCTTTATTTCAGCGTCTGCATGGCGTCGATGTCCATGTTTGCTCTGCTTTTCCTGTGTTGGTATAATTATCCTGTAGGATGGAAGACTAAATGGTCCAGGTCCATAATGGTTGTTTAGGCTCTCAGTGTGTTTTGTTTCCAGCCTCCTATTATATATTCCCTGGGAGATTTCACCTTCCTCTAAGTGTATTTTCCTTTCTTTCTTTTTTTTTTCTCTCTTCACAGCTGCTGAACCTGAGAGTGATATTTACATGCGCTTTATGAAATCTCACAAGTGCTATGACATTGTCCCCACAAGCTCCAAGCTGGTTGTGTTCGACACAGCACTTCAAGTTAGTTCTGATCATCTTTATTTCTTTGTATTATAATTTTTTTGTGTGATGATACTGAATTTTGGCTTCATGGCAAACATCACTTTTTCCGGTCGAGGTTTTTTACCTGACGTTTGTCTGTAGTTTTGCATGGTTTGAAGGTTACTTTTCTCTAGAACTGAAAGACACCTTTAAGTTAATGTTTAATAAAATTATGGGGTCTTTTTTTTTGCCTTGGAGCAGTTTCTGTAAAATGGTTAATGAAACTGTCATAAAGTTGTTAAACAATAATCCTGGGGAGGTTTGAGCGCTTTGATGTGTAGATCTTCAACCATAAAACTCACAGGAGCTAAAACTTAAGTGCGGTAATCTAAAAGAATTGGAAATACTAAAACCAACACAAAGCAATGAAAAGTCTAGACTAGGCTTCTAAAAATTAGCATAAAGAAATGAAAGGTCATACGTGTTTGGTCTGTGAACAAACCCTGCCACAACAGGTTTGGAGAGATAACATCTCAACATGTCTTGTTTCACCCAAACAACATCCGTTAACATAAAAGTCATCAGACTCGCCAGTACGTCATGTCATGTCATGTAATTGGCTTTTTCATTTGAACTGTTACTCGACAGGTTAAGAAAGCGTTCTTTGCCTTGGTGGCCAATGGTGTACGAGCTGCTCCGTTATGGGACACAGAGAAGCAGAGCTTTGTGGGTAAGATTCATAAAAGCCTGTCAGGCCTTTTATGGCTTTTTCATAACTGCTCCTATAAACCCTAAAACAACGGGGCCTGCAGGAACGTTTCATTCTGTCCCTTAACAGTGTATGTTCCTCTGTGAGGCTTGTTGGTACGAGCTCTCTAAGTCGGATTTGCCAAACTCTTTCACGAACTGTTGATAATATGCTTGTTTGAGGCTGATGAATGCACTTTGCTTAGCTCAACATAATAACTACCCTTTGCAAGTGTTTTTCTCCTGTGAAGTAGTAGCAGTCAGTCTATTCATGTGTGAAAGCTAAAGAATATATATAAAGTGTCGTACAACCCTGCGTTTCACATTTTGACAACAGAGACTGCATATGTGTGTTGTGTCGGTGCTAAATGGGCACAGAGGCAACGCTGAGTACCGATGGTGCTGGTCTTGGCTTATGGAGCATGGTGCTATATTGAGCAGAAATATTTGGAGCTGTCATAAACCATTAAGCACCTTAATGACCCCTCTGTGTTGATCTGTGCTGTAGCAGGAACATGATTTTCAACCAAAACAATAGAAGGGGAACAAAGTCTCTTCAGTCATCAAGGGGAAAAAAACACACACACAAAAAAACCCTCCAAAGACAAAGCAGTGGCGAGTTGGCTTTGTTGTGCTGCATGGAATTTTTTTGCAATTCAGCCTGTGATGAATAATGAATGCCAAGTCAGCGTGACGATAAAGTGGGGGAGTCACTGATGAGTTGTTTAAGCCACACCCTTTTAAATGTCTCCTCTACTCGGTTGCACAAAGGCTGCAGTGCTTCATGTTCATTGTAGATCCAGTGTCTCACCCTCTGTTTTCATTGCAGGAATGCTGACAATCACAGATTTCATCATCATACTACACAGATACTATAAGTCACCAATGGTACGTATAATAAATAGATTATATTTGCATGAGATGTGCTTTTTGTTATTTAAAATTCCCTTTTTAAAATTTTTTTTATCTTGTTTTAGGTGCAAATTTATGAGTTAGAGGAACATAAGCTCGAGACATGGAGAGGTGAGTTGAATGTGTCCACCATCGTGTTAAGATTACACTTAACTTTGAAGCTTAATTACTGTGACCACAATAGTAATAAGGCATAATGTGAATAATAATGTAGCTAAGGTCATTTAAAGCTACAGGCCTGCAGATTATTGGTTTGCTACAGCAACATGGCACCGATCGTTCAACTTCAGTCTGGCACAAGTTTTCTGTCCATGTGAATAAATAGTCCAACTTATTTTAAGATGACAGTTGTTTCCTTCTAAACAGAGGTGTATCTTCAAGCAACCTTCAAACCTCTGGTCAACATATCGCCTGATGCAAGGTAAGCTGTTAAACTGTATAGTCTGTCTCATTTGTTATTTGTGCGTTTGTGCAGATTTTCCTCATCCTGGTTTGTGTTTCCAGCTTGTTTGATGCAGTGTACACCCTCATCAAAAACAAAATTCACCGCCTGCCTGTCATCGACCCCGTCACAGGGAACGCACTTTATATTCTCACACATAAGAGGATCCTCAAGTTCCTCCAGCTCTTTGTGAGTGAATGGGACTCTGTTGACTGAGTGACATACTTGGTCTCAATTTGTCTGCTTCCCTCTAGTGGTCAGTGTGTGAACTAATAAGATGTGCTGCCTTGTTGGTTGGAGCTAAGGTCTAATTGAATGCATCAGTCTCATTCTGTGTGTGTTTACGTGTCGCAGATGTGTGAAATGCCAAAGCCAGCTTTCCTGAAGCAGACCCTCGGGGAGCTCGGCATTGGTACGTACCACGACATCGCCTTCATCCACCCGGACACACCCATCATCAAAGCGCTTAATATCTTTGTGGAGAGACGAATTTCTGCTTTGCCTGTAGTGGATGACTCTGGTAAGATCTTTACTTTGCTTTACTGACAATAAAAACAAAATGTATGAAATTACTAAATTAACAGTTTTTGCTCTGTTACAGGTAAAGTTGTGGATATTTACTCCAAGTTTGATGTCATTGTAAGTTTTTATAATCTGAAATGATCTGATTTTAATCTAAACTGATCAGTGATTCATTGTCACCTATACTATGCATTGGTGTGTGTGTGTGTGTGTGTGTGTGTGTGTGTAGAACCTGGCTGCTGAGAAAACGTACAATAACCTGGACATTTCAGTGACGCAGGCTCTGAAACACCGCTCTCAGTACTTCGAAGGTGTGGTTAAGTGCCATAAAATGGAAACGATGGAGACCATAGTGGACAGAATCGTGAAAGCAGAAGTGAGACTATTATGCTTCCATACATAAAGAAGTGGATTTACAACACAAAGTTAATCTGTCAATGCTTGATTTTGTGCCAGGTGCATCGGTTAGTGGTAGTGGATGAGCGCTCCAGCATCGAAGGCATCGTGTCCCTGTCAGACATCCTCCAGGCCCTGGTGCTCAGCCCTGCAGGTATAGATGCTCAACATTGCTAGCCCCACCTCCCCTTCTGTCCTGGACCCTGAGCTCTCTCTCCCCACCTGCCCCATATCTCTGCCCCAGGTAGGAAGCACAACTGGCTGTAAGGGGGCACAGTGCGTGGCCTATGTCCTGTTTGTCCAGCTGGATGTTGCTGTGTGCCACAGTGTTGTGTTTTGCCTTAGGATAAGGACGAGAGCCTTCACTGACAGTCTGCTCTCCACGTCCCGCACCGAAATATAGTTCTCAACATCAACGTGTTAATCTGTTCTCGTTATACAGTAGATTTGGGATTTACCCTTTAAGTTCAAGGTTGGATTGACTGTTAGCCCTCACACGCAGTGCAGGAGTGAACGCAGACCTACAATGATTTCTAGTAAATGTATGGTTTACTGCGTCTTACTGACAGTTTGGCTTGCAGGGGTGTAGCTATTAGTAGTCAAGCTCCACTCTTTGTGCTGATGTAGATAACATGATTGTCGAGATGTTTAGTGATTGCATTCAAGCTGCAACTCAGATCAGCCAATTTAGGCAACATCAACACCTTCACTGCTTCACACACTCCCCGTTTTTAACCGGGCACTTATTTCCATGTTTATATTATCATTTATAATTCTGAAATCGCACATTCTGTGAATGTTGCTTCTCACTGGAGCTATCGTAGGGCCAATGGGACGGTCTGTTCTGGGCTTCAAAAAGAATGATAAATCTTGGAAGCTTGGTCTGAAATCTACACGTCTTCCTATCGTACAGATTAAAAGCGGGCAGGATTATGCTTACTAAGTTATTTCTGCTGGGTGTATGCGCACAGAAGCTGGGGAGTTGTAAAGTCATTAAACTTAATAAAAACATTGATTTATAGGAAAATTCGTTTAGCCTGTGAGCATGTTTTTCATTAGAGATTCTGTGTTGTTGTTTTTTTTCTTAATGAGGTTGTGCTGCAGAGTGGCAAGGTCGAGGTTGAGTTAGACACCGGTATTAATAATGCAGATGGCTGAAAACATTCAAACATTTGCTTTTAATAACCGTTATCCTGTCCATGCTATAGTTTGCGGAGTCCCAGTGTTTTTCCTCTCCTCCACAGATGCCTGTAAGGAGGAGAGTCTGACTGGATGAGGCAAAGGGAGCATTGGTTAAACTGGAGACATGGTGGGAGTGAATTTGTGTGAAGGTTGAAGTGTGAGGCATCCAGAGCCAGTGTGAAGGTCCCAGAGGCGCCTACAGCTGATCCACTGTAGAGGCTTGGAAACCACAGCGCTAGACAGCTGAGTGAAGTGGAGTTCCTGCACTGACGACTGATTCTTCTGAATTAACTTTTTTGGTTTTGTTTGAATGAACACTGATCAGATGCATATGCATACAGTATACATGTATTTATACTGAACATACACGCACACTCAGATTGTGTTCTGCTGGGAAAGGTGAGAAACCTTAGAGAAAGTGTGGGGGCATGACAACGCTGCTGTCATCAGTAGGTTCTAGTCCCATTCAGTGAATGTGAATCATTACAAGAATGATCAGATGCAACTTCGCGTAGCAAAACTGTACTTCATATTTTATGACCATTCTCACTTTGCCAGTGCCAACAGTGCACTGAGTCTTTATTTGTCCTGGCCAAACTACTTTAAAGAGATTCACTTCAGAATGTTCTAAAATTTAAAAAAAAGAATGACATACTGACGCAGCCTGCAAATCCTGTTGTTGCCTGGGTTCCATAATGGATTCTCATTTATTTGGTCACATTAAAATCATGTCGCATCAAGAATTTCTAATAAATCTAAATTATTTTGGTGAAAATGTGCAGTGGTCAGATCGAAGCGTAAAGCAGGATTTGAGTTGCTCCTCACGCAGTAGCGATGTAGTCACTGCAGGTTAAAGATGCATTTTGTAACGTTGTGAGAACATGGAAGATGTCTTTTAACAGATAACTGTCTTTTTCAGATAATCTGACGCTTGCAAACGTAAATCAACTCTGTTATCTCTGCTGTAGCTCAACAGGACTCATCTCCATCTCTGAGTGTTAGACGGCTCGTTTTAGGGAAACGCGTCACAGAAAGCTTTATTTTTATGAATGTTTAAAGAGACTGCAGTTGTAATTATTATTTTTGTAAATAAATATATTGTGGCAATATGTCTAGCATCTTTGTATCGGATCAATATGTACTGTAAATGTGCAAGCATGACAGATGACACTTCAGCCGTATGAATGTTCTTTGTTTTACTTTTTTATTTTTCTGACAGCAGAAAAATAAATGGACACTGAATGTACTTTAAAGCAGTGTTTCATGTCCTTTTTTTCCACTTTGCACACAGATACAATATTGTATTTATCTGGATGTTATGTCCCCATTATTTCCCTGCTGTATGCTCTGTCTTCATCAAACCATTGTAGTGGTGTCTTGGTTTTGTTTTGTCTTTATGCTTTCATAAAATGAAGAATTTAAACCTTTAAGAAGTCACTTCACTGAATGTCAGGACGATCAGTTTCCATTAGGCGTGAAAGGGCCTCACATTGAGTCCTTGAAAATCTGTGTGGGCTTGATGCTGATCACACGCGACTCGCAGCCAGGCCACACATTTTTCCACGCCCGCTCTCTCGCTGGTTACCACGTTATGTGCGTTAGCTGCTTGTTTCACACATTTTTCTAAACATTTCTGATGGAACGAACGTCTCTCCAACCGCAGGCGGCTGAGCAGCCATCACTAAAGATGTCAGCTTCAGAGCCTTTCCCACTTCATGGCAGCCATGTTTCAGAGTGTGCTAGGAAAATAGCAGCTGATAGTCGTCCTGAACTTGCTCAGTGAAATCAGCTGTGGTGTGTAGATGGAGGAAACACGTGCAGCAGCCACAAG
This sequence comes from Macropodus opercularis, assembly GCA_030770545.1. Lineage (NCBI taxonomy): Eukaryota > Metazoa > Chordata > Actinopteri > Anabantiformes > Osphronemidae > Macropodus > Macropodus opercularis. Next base: position 9,895,547 of record CM061105.1, read on the forward strand.
GTGACACTGTGGTACACATATCAAGCAGCAGGAGCCTTGACGCTGAATCACGTTTCCACACTTGATCCTGCTGCAGTGACCACGTCTTTCTCGCTGAATATTTACATCCCAGTAAGACATCAATGATTTGTGGGCAGTGATATCTTAAAGCTCTTTCATGGTAAGTGCTTGGTTTCAGGATGGATGTTTTCGATGCAGTTAAGGTTGCCTCTAAATGAGGCAACAGCATCATGCATGGATCTGATGGACTTCCAAATGAGGGGTTAAAACTGGACCAGACTTACTCCAGACAATCTGCTTTGATCTCCCAATCTCCCCTGTGTTATCCTGCACTGGGAAAGCCTCCTCTACACCTTGTAGGCCTAAAGCAGAAGAGGCAGGAGGGCTCCACTGCCCTCGCCCCCTCCTCTTCTCACTGCCCATCTTTCTCTATTTCTATACACACACACACACTGGACTCTCTTTTGAAAGTCTAGGGCTTGATTTAAAATTCCTCTTCAGAGCGTGTCATGCATTTTATATGCATGGTGAGTGGGAGAGAGAGAGCGAGAGAGGAGGGATTGCGTGAGGCTCCAGCCCAAATGAACTTCCCTCCGCTGTTGGTCTCCTCGGGGATATATCCATACACACCACCAGCCCTTTTCTTTCACTCCGCTCCCTATATTTTCCCCTCAGCCCACTCAACTCTTTCAACATTAGTTTTACTGCATCATGCTTTTCACAAATTACACCGAGCAGCCAGAGTGCTGTAGCCTTTGAAGACAAGTGTGATCAGAACTGAGGCAGGGGGTGTAAAAAAAAAAAAAACCTGGCCGCGGGGCATTTGGGTTTTTGCACCCGTGTTTAGCAGCGTATGGAGCCGAGGATAGTGGCTGACAAGTGCAGTGTTTGGGGACAGCTTTGATGTCTGGGGTGCGGCTGTGGCTGCTGCACAGACCTTCACGAGGAGGAGAAGACGACTGTCACGTTGACACGACACACACTGTACAGACTGTAGCAGATAATCAAAAGCGCCCGGTTGATACACTGCTATCCACCTAAACATCTCTTATTCTCTTTCTGTCTTGCTGATCTGCTCAGACGCTCAGAAGCCGAACATCGATTTAAAGAAACAAACATCGACACAACATGAATGTGGACTGGAGCTGCTTCAGAAATCTGGTTTATTAGGAACAATATGATCCCACTAGCTTATCGTGGATATAGCAGTAAACAACAGAAACACATTTCACTTTTTTAAGTGCTACAAGTTTGTGATTATAGACATAAAACAGTACAGCAACCATAGTGCCTACATTCATATATGCACAGAGAATATAAAAATTACAGTATATTGCTCTTTAAACGCTCCTCTTCCTGCTCATCAATCACTCTGCTCCTCTTTTACATACACATCACAGGAACATCAAACACGGCAGGCGGTCTGGTTATGATGAGTAACTGAGACTGGGTTCAGGTCTGGCAGGTCAACGTTTGAACGGATAAGCGTTGAGTTTTCATCGGAGCACGACGCGGACAAGTTAAGCTGATATAGTACAGTAACACTAGACAACCCCTCAGCAGGGAGATCAGATCAGACGCTCAGTGAAAGTGAAGCAACACGTATCATCATCAAGCTACTTTGACGTCTTTTTTAAATTAAAGATTAATACAAGTTACCTTTGGTTTCCAGCTCTCTAGATCTTTACTGTAAATTTGTGGCAGTTTAAGCTGTGAGTAAGAGTTAAATCAACAGTATAGCAGCCTTAAGCCAATACAACACAGAAATTCACTTTTTAAACATTTTTCTTCTTATATTAGCAGCCAGGAAATAACGTAGTTACAGTGTGATTCCATAGAATAGACGCTAAGCTACTGTTCAGTTGTTAAAAATCAGATCAGGTACCTCTTTATAAATAAAAATGCTACTTCCTTCCTGCTATTTTTTGTCTTCTACCTTATTCTGTCATAAATCCACACAGGGTGAATATTTGTCATGTGAAGGCAGAATCTTTCATTCATGCCAAGCTGTTGAAATGACACAAATAAACTGACTTTTCCAAATACAATGAAATATGTCGGAGCTTTTGTGAGCTGCTTCCAAAATCAGACTGTAATACAAGATGAACGTCAATAAAAACGGGCTGAAAAGAACAAATCGATGACTGGCTGCATCTGCAGAGAAGCCGTATCTCAGGTTCCGGCACATGGGACGACCTCCGTGACGAGCCGCAGGCCCTGCTGCCGCGTGGCTGAGCCAGGTTTTCTCAGTCCACATCGCATCACTGTGGGGCCCGAGCAGCTGGAGGCCACATGTCGGAAAGGTCAGCTCTAAAAACGTGACTTTACTGGCTCGCGTAGAACGAGTGAAGAGCTGCAGCGAAGAAACGACGCGGTGGCTCTGAGAGCTGCATCCTGCCACTACTGGAGCTTCCAACAGGCAAACGTAGCAGAGGTCTCAGTCACATCACTTCTCTTGAGGAATGCTTTGTGAACATCTTGTCCATTTTGGGTTTGCATGGGTCCACGTTCTCCTTCACATGCAAAATGCAATGTTTGTTTCACCTCTACCTCTCTCTCTCTCTCTCTCTCTCTCTCTCCTTTGTGCGGCGTTGACATTTCTCTCATCAACACAAAATGTTTTTTTTTCTGCAACAACGTGCTTCTTCAGCATGTTTTCCAGTCCTTATAAAAACTCTTTTCTGCACTAGAACCAGACAATAAAGGGTTCGATGTGTTGCAAAAATGACAATACCCCCCACCCCACCCGTACCCTCGCCCCAAAAAAATCAAGGAGCTTTCAAAAACTATTCAGAAGTTGAACTCATCCCTCCAGCGGCCTGCCTCTGTTAAAGGCTGGGAGAGGGAGTATAATGGTGCTGTGTGCTCTGAGCACTGGAGCTGTCTGAGGAATAAAAGCAGCAGACACACACTGTGCTGGTTGTAGCAGGCAGTTTCCATTATACATTCTGAGCAGCTGTTCTGTGGAGGAAGTCCTTTGAAGGACGGCTGCAGTGGGGGGCCAGAGGGTCCTTTACCCTAACGAGCAGAGCTGTGGCTGCGGACCCTCGTCATAATCCTCATCCCCGCATCCCCATCGTCCGTCGGCCTTCAAATCCCTGGTGCCAAACACATGCAACGTCTACACTAACACTCAACGCTCATGCTATAACTAGTAGAAGCAGGCAGAACATGGAAAACAAAAACAAAACGATAGATGCATGCCGCCGATCCCTCATTCCTCATCACTTGTACTCAACTTAGTGTGATTACATCTAAGCCGCCTCTTTTCAAGGCGTCCTTCGCTCTGTATGGGCTGCGCATCTGCTTCTCTCAGTTGTTTTGATTCGTGTCGGTTTTCACATGAAGGGCAGAGGACAAGGGAGTTTTCTGAGAGAAGCCTTTGAAGAGACTGGGAAGAGTCTGAAGGTTGTCTCTGAGGGGTCAGGGAGTCTTTAAAAGGGAAAAAGAAGAAGGATGTTGAGAAATGGAAAAAAAAAACAGCCGGTAGAGTAGACATAGGGCCGGATCATTTCTGTGTAAGGTACGCGCCGATGGTGAGGCTGGCCGCCCCGAGTGCAGCGAGACCGAAGACCGTCTTGATGGAGGGCCAGGAGCAACTGAAGACGGACTCCCTCTGTCTGTCGTACAGGTCCACAAAGGCATCCTGCAACAACCCGAAAGAGAACAGTTAATTAATAGTTGAATAGCGTCCACCAGAAAAAACGACTCGCATAACGCTGCCATAGTAAAGTTAGACAGCAAATCTAGGAAACACGTCTGTTTCCTCAAACAGCTTTCAGCTAATCTCACTCAAGCGTTGTATTGGTATTCGCTGGAACTATTCTAAGCTCTAACACATTTGGTCCTTTGCTGAGTATCGCCTTGAAACGCACTACGCGACCGTGTTTATCTTAATGACAGAACATGTCAGCAGGCAGAAACAGCTTGAACCACTGTAAGTTCCTTGGCAGCCATGCCAGACAGTTTAGGTTTCATTTTATTTATCCAGTAGCCATGACTATGGAAACATCGTTCAAAGTTCAAAGATAAAAGAGAATCAAAATAATGGGACACTACGTCATAATTATGTGAATGTATAGTATCATTGTGTAAGTAATTATTCTTTTTTTCTACTTTAATTTAAAGGTTGTGAGGTGCGGAAATTAATCTCTTTCATCATCATTTCATTGACACACCTCCGACCAAAAAGTCAATCTGATGCATTTCACAGTTCACTGGCTCTCAAACCGCCCCAACAAAACCCACACACACAATCTTGGGAATCGGCAAAAGATGGTTCTCAACTGCAGGTCAACAGATCGGTGTGTTTGTTAGAGGAGGCTGAAGCACTCGAGAATAAATATATTATTGCAACTCTGAGGGCGGCTCCGCTGTCTGGGGCGAAGGGGAGTTTTACAGCAGACCTGTTCAAAACTGAGAACATGTAAACGTGTTGCGGCCGTACAGCAGGAAACACGGACATCTGCTCATCAGCAGCTGGACAGGAAGCTGTGATGCCATAAGCTCCCTGCCCACCCACACCCACAGCTTATCCAAACCCCGGCTACGGCACAGCGTAGCGGTTTAGGCACGATGTGGCTTCATCGTATTCAGCTCTTCGGCTCCTCTGAATCCTTTGATGCCTTTGTTTTTAGCTGTTGACCGTTTTGTGAACAATAGCGAATTAAGTTTCATTCACTACAACATTACCGTGTCAGTTCCCGTGGGAATATATTATCACTACACCGGTATCTGTCTTGATTTAATTCAATTTACCTACAGTAATTATGTTTTGGGTAACTCCAACCAGAATACACACATTTCCCTCGACCTTGATCTAGTATAGGCAAAAGTGGGTCATTACAGGCTCCTTCAGACGTGTCAGGTTTGAACACACAGCTTCCTTTTATCAAACAAAGGCCCACACAGGACCAAAAAAAAAGTGGAGACATCAGTTCTGGAGAGCTGCGGGGAGACAAAAGTATTTCCTGTTCCCTCTCCTCCCTTCCCGTCCTGTGGCATTCCTGAGGCCTAGGGGCAGTCGGTGACACAGAGGAGGAAGGATCAGCACATTCCCCTTCAGTTTAGGCCCTCTGGAGCCCAAACACACTGGTCCTAAATCAGCTGACGGTATCTTTAAACCACATGGCATTTCCTTTGTTGCAGCTCAGTGCTTTTAATTATCCGCGGCTATTACGGGCCCTTGCAGTCATGCACAGCTCTGCTAATGTCAACACAGTGCGCTGACATGCTAATGCTAAGATGGGTCAACCTTCTTAGTGGATGCTGGAATAAAGCATCCATCCAATAGACACTCAGCGAAAAGATGTCAGATAACTTTTCTTGGATGAACAGACTGATAATGATGATGAATTAAATTACATAACTAGCTCCTTAGTCAGACCTACAGCTGATTACAATGTGCTGGTTGGCAAAAACACAGCCTTATTTTTCCACCTACTCCTGGAAAAAAGAACACTTTGCTGAACCAACAACACCAAACAGCCGTCAGGTCCGGCAGCAAGAGCATGTGACTGACTGGCTGCTATCAAGGTTAGAAAAAAACGACAAACTCATGATGCGTGTCCTCGATTTGTCCCAGACAGTCGGCATAGATTATCATCTATTTAAGTCTGAAACAAAAGCAGGCCAATTACGGTAAGAGGGATGTACGAGCGGTGATGGATGTTTTAAAGAATCCCACAAGGACGCGGATGGTAATAACTCCAGACTGACTCAGGGGAGAGCTGGAACGAGAAACCGAGCAGCGAGGGGAGGGGTGTCAGGTGGATATCATGAGACTCAGACATGCTCCACTTCAGCTTCTGGAACTTTTCACCCACACGTTAGCAAGTAACACTGCTGCAACCATGTGAGGAGTGTGAAAAACAAACCTTGCCCGTTTCTTTTTTGTCCTTCCTGCGTCTTCTCTTTGTCTTATGGCCTCTGCCTCCACTGTCGCTGTGAGAAGCCTTGACAGGGAAAATAAGCTGATGTTTCACAGCTGGCAAAAACAGGAGGCGGCAGGTTGGCCAGGACAGGAAAGGACAAAACATCTGCATTCAGCACATCAACAAAAGAGTGTAATCCTCAAAAACTCATCCTGCCCTGCAGCAGGCCATCTGCCATCGGCAGCAGGTGTGCATCTGGGAACTAAGGACCAGGCTGCAGTTCTCGACAGTATTCATGTCTTGGATCAGTGGCTTTTAAAAAGGTCACAGTCTCCGTACAGAAAACATAAATCCAACGGGGACGTTCCCAGCCCAGGTTTACACATTCACTTCCCTTTCTGTTACTGCACACAATGAATCCCTGGGAGAGACTCGCGCTGAGCACAGCGAGTCCTGCGCTCAGCCATGGGGCGGCAACTTGCTGTCGGAGCGCCGTGGTTACCCGGGCTGGAAGCTTTACACATGATTTGCTTTTCCCACCCGTGGGAGATTTGTTTTTCACATGATTTAAACCTCTTGGTTTTGCTCAGCTCCTTTGTCGTGGACACTGTCGACTTTCTCGCATGGTTTTACGCTTTCTTAAGGGCAACAGGAAATACCAAACACTGGCTCGGTTCCTTTGGGTATCCCCCTCGCTAGTGACGGGAATGATCTCTCAGCCTGTGTGGAAGATAATGAGTCATTCTGTGTGCTTGGCTACCTCTGTTAAAACCCCAAATACAGTGGACCAATGTGGAAAAAGGGTTCGACAGTCATCTCTGTTCTGGGACATTTCTGCGGGTAATTGTTGGTGGACTGCGATGGAGAGAAAGGGATGTGGGTTAAAGTTCAACTTCTAATTAAAGTGCGGGTTGCGGCTGCTATATTCACATCCGATCCGCGCTTCTCCCCACGCTCTGTTTATTTCCTAAGCATTCACTCTGCTCCATACTTAAAATGTTGCAACTTTGATTTTCTAATGAGCTTCTCACAGGCTTCACTGCAGCTAATTAAAGTCAAACAAAATTCTGATTTCAGGGGCCAAGAGGGAGTAAAAGGAGATAAAAAAACACAACTCATTTCCTCTTTAATCGAGATGTTTTGATCAAAATATACACTTACCGCTTTCTTTTTCATGTGTGCATATTGTTTTTATTTAAGCACATGAATTGGGGAAAAAAACAGACTCTCTCCAGACACAATAGGTGGAAGGACTGCAACCTCTTGTCTGGCAGCAAGGTCGGGTTCGATCAGGTCCCCAGAGTGTCATCCATCGACCGACGTAGCAAAAATGAGATGACGGAGGCATTTGTTGCAGTACTCATTACCCAGTGAATCCCCCTGCGTCAGCACTGCCAAACAGCTTAGGGCTGAGGACACTGAGCCCTTCAGTACACTGTGACGATACTGCAATACTTGGAAACAACAGCCTCTCGAGTGATGACAAACTGAGACGGGAAGTGGCAAAAACCTGGAAAACGCACCCAGGCAATACACAGAATTTACCGAGAACTGGTCTCTGGCTCGTTCCCCCACGTAAACCTCGCAGTGTTTGTGCACAGATTAAATAGATGCAATGTGCATTAGCAAGCTTTAGTGGCGGTAGACTGGATATGCACATTGAGCTTCCATCTTTGATCGACCTAAGAAGAAAGACGTGCAGATCTAGGGTTGGCTTCCTCAGCCAAGCGGAGCTGCTAATGTTGATGTTTCCAGGATCTATGTGTGTGGTTTCTTTGTCCCACGCTGGTCCGCGTTACCTCCTTCTCCATCCTTGGTGGGTTTGCTGTCATGTTCGGAAGGTTTACTGGAGATCATCTAGTTTACTCTTCTTAATATAATGTTGTTCCGACTAACAAACAAAGACTTAACATCCTAGTTTTGATATTTGCTTTGCGCAAAATAGTTTCTCATGCTCACATGATTTGTCAGATATGAATAAAGCAAACAAAGAAACTTTTTCATTTCACTGCACTTGAGGCTCAGATTTCATGCTAATGTGCTTTCTCGAGTCATCATATTGGGCTAGACTGTAAAGGGAGAAATGATTTTGACATTGGGTGCAACCCTAAAGGCTCATAAATATTCAAATGTGCGTCAGCAGCAGCGTTTGTGTGTTTACAAAACAGAACGCTCTCCCGTGGGAGTGAGCCTGCTCCACTGGAACATGAAACGCGATCGCCAGTAAATCACCCACACTCCTCATGACACTCTCCGTTTTTTATTGTCTCCATTATTCATTGTCTAAACTGGTGGATAAATGAGGACTGTAACTTTACACATGAGACTTTGGTTTCTTTGGAGATGAACAACGGTTCAGTGGCGTCGTTTTCTTTGGATGCAGCAGGAAGTTGAGAAGTGCTGCTGTTAAACTGACCCATTTGTGCCGAAGCTTTCAGCTTTTCACTTTGGTTTCTTGGGAGCAGAGACACATTTCGAACTGACCCACATTTCTGATCTGTTCACCTACACTTGACTGGGCGTGATCCTCGCAGGCCATTTATTCTTGTTAAGCTCCTTGGTTTCTATTGAGTAGCTTTGATCCAACATGAAATGAAGGACTAGGTGACCTTGGAGGCTGAGCGCTCAGCACGGGTGGATGTACGCCGCCTGTGTTTGCTCTCTTGTCACCGCCTCTACTCCTGCTCTCCTGGGTTATTGACATCTTTGCGCCTTTGTGAAGCTCAGCGACTTATCATTTACAATCATTCATATATACATTCAGTGAAGACACATCAAAGAAAAAGCAGAGCCATAGAAAGACAACCCTCTCCTCTTATGATAAATCAGGTTCAGAGCTCACAAGTCATTCTTGAAAGCAATTCAGTCCAACCTTGAAAATGATCTCAAACTCAACAATCGCTCCATAATCTATTACAATTGCCAAAACTCAGCACAATGGCTTCTTCAAATAGATACAATGCAGCTAAAATGGGATGTCTGCTTGGTCCGAGGGTGTCTGCACGGAGCCCATCCGGCCCTCGGCAGAGGAGGAAGTGGCACAGCTGAGCCGGACAGAAGCAGCACAACTGCTGTGCTGCTATAAATATCAAGAGGCTTCATCTCAGCTCCTGGTTCAGGGCTGCCCAGTCTAATAAAACAACTCTCATCTCCGCTGCCGAGGCCCGTTTAAAAGGCCACGGATGACGCGTGGCGGCAGAGCAGAAGAGGAGGAAAAGCGCGGCTGACTCATCACCGGCGCGTTGCGAGGCTGCTGTGTTTTGAGTGCATTAAACTCGAGTGGCTTTCCAGAAAAGACAGGATGTCTGCCACTTGGGTGTCTAATGACTGCGTGCTCTCTCCAAGGAAGCCACACATAGTTAACTGGCTGCTCCACTTGCGTGTTTGTGGCATCACAGATACATGTAGGCGCTGCGAAAGCCAATAAGCCTCCGTGTTTTCTTCTGACTTAATCGCGTAAAACTTTCAAACTTTCAAACTTTTTTTGTACATTTTTCTCTCAGGAATGCGAAAAGAGACGCTTGATAAAAGTAAATAATGTTTGTGGCGTTTTAAACATGCAGATGAACTTGATGGGAAAAAAAAGCCAGGACCATGCTGAACTATGCAGTTTGTCAATGATTACACTCACATGTTTGATGGCTCTATCTGCTTTAAATCAGCTTCGGTTACTGTGTACAGGAACTAAAACAGCTCTTATTGTGGCTAAACAATGAAGGTCTGAGCTGTTCTGCCCGACTGGTTCAGATAGTCGGGTCTGATAGAGACTGTGGGAACCAGCAGATTCCTAGGTGGCCTCTTGAGACACAGCCCATGGGAGAGGTTCATTTCCTGCGACAAGGGCACCGTGCTGCTCTAAGCCTCGGCAGTCAGATCCACTGGACCCTTAAGAGCTTGAGACCACACAACCACAACAGGCAACTCCAAAAATAGACGGACTAGTCTTGAGCCAAAAATGGCTACTGTGTATGAAGTAATGAATGAGATGTGTGGGAACTGCAGCAGGGCTCTGATGTGAAGGGGATGCGGTGGCCGACTGCTCTGAAAAAACACACGTCCGCTTTTAGATTCTTTTCAAACGATGAATTCAGTTTTTCAGTCGATGTGGCTTGGTTTTTCTCTCTAGCCCCGATGGCGCTGACGTACTGAGGGGACTTTTCAGTTTTGGTTAAGTCTTTGTAAAAAGCTGTTGCGTTAGTCAAGTCACTTCCTGTGCCAGACGCTGCGAGGATGACATCACCGTCTGGTTTGAGACTATAGCTTCTCTGTGGTAGAGCCAAGTATGGTTAAATCACTGTGTGGGTAACTAGGGAAGGAGTAGGAGCAAGCAAAACATGAAGTCATGCTAACACCATGGAGAAATGGAGGGGGAGCAGCAGCTACAGTTGGTCTGTAACTATGAGATTTGTTTTTGTTTTGAACCATTAACCTTCTTCTAAATCTTACCCTCAAGTCTCAGAAAAGCTAAGCCTAACAGAAGGGAAAGTTGTGTGCTCACAAAAAGTCACAATGTACTGATGTTTTTGCCTTTGATGAAATCCCAAGTTACCCCTGTAATTTAGGAAGCAATGCCAAACATGTCAAGTGTAATATCATCTACTGGAGAATTAAAGATGTCAGCAGAGAAGAAAGTATTAGAACATCAAAGCTGGGAGCCCAGCGCGTCTCATGGTCTTGTCTTTCACACAGGAGACGTCTTGTAAAGTCGGGGCTAAATGAAAGCTTGTCAGCTTTGGCAACAAGATATCAGAGTGGTTTACGTGATTGAAGTACACAGGGCCAGGTTTCAGGTTAAGCTGTGTTCTCTGCGTACCCATGTAAATGAGCGAGGCCACCGTCTGGGAGAGGGTACGCTTCGAGCAGAGCAGATCGAGGATCTCAGATGTCCGATAATGTCAGGGAAAACAATCATCTGCCTGAGGTGCGGCTCCCTCAGGATCGCGTTTGAAGTGGAGAGAAAAGTAGCTGGAGTGAGCGAAAACTTTTCCACAAGGCTACGTTGAAGATCTGCCGCCAGTGGTGGAAACTGTGCATCTAGTGAAACTGCAGCTGCTGTTACACCACTATTAGTTCAAGTATTGTACGACAATCTTCACACATTGATCTAAGCGGATTTAGCTGGCAACGCTTCTCCAAATGCTGGAGCCTTAACTTATCGGTTAAGTCTGGGGTGGATTTAAAAAGAAGGTTCCATGAGACTAAACAAACCTCAAGGAAAAGGATGAAAAGCAGCTTTACCACAGAACAGTCAGGGGAACTGTGAAACACGTAACCATCGGCCCCACATGGAGCATGAGGTCATCCTGAAACAGGGAAGCAATAAATATTCCTACACAATTCAAGTTCCGTCTGAAAGTTAAAAAAAAGAAGCATGTGCTCACACAATCTCAGAATGAGCTCGTCACACTCTTCACTGAGAGCACGGACTAAAGCGCTGGGGGGAAAGGTTCAATGACCTCTCCCCGGCAACCAGCTGATTTCCATCCAGGCCGGGGGAGAGGAATGAGAGGAATGCACTGATGTGTGCAAACAAACAACTGCATTGTGTGTGGGGCCGGAGAGGCCCTGCTGGGAAGGAACGAACCTTGGGAGAAGTAATTCGACCGCGAGAAACACAGCGACACTGCGCACTTGTATTATGTAACAAAATAAAATCAACCAAATCTCTACAAAACAACAGAGAGTCAGCCTGGACGTTACTTCTCTCTCTTAATTCTAGTTCAATGTGACTTAGAGAGACCTTGGAGAGAGAAAAAAAAGAGGCTTGATTGTTTGAACTATCTGCAGCGGGTTGGCTCATTCAAAGCTGCGTGACCTTCCCTGTCTGTAAGCACAGACCAAAGGGAAACAAGCACAGCCTACCTGATGAATGATAATAAGTCTCCTATTGTGACATTGAAGGTCTGGTGTGAAAATGTGTGGAAAGCTAATGAGACGCGTCAGTTTTATAATAGGAGGTGTTTGTTCTTTTTGCATTTCCTCTCTGGACTTAGTGGAAAAATGATATCAGTGGTATTTGTGGATAATTTGAGCTGAGCTCTTGAGTCTCCTTTGTGCTGAAGATGGAAATATGATTTACACCATATGAAGGGAAACGTACACATATACGATGCTGGTGGAACTGCTGCGTTTATTTGTGTTCGGTACGTGATGCCCATGTGGATGTTTCACGAGTACATTGCTCTGCTTTCTTGTCAGCAGATGGATCAGCTGAGGATCAGATGATTGTTGAGTCAGATGACTTTAACAGGCAACCTTATCCATGTTTGCTCTATAAATGTCCACAGAGTGAGCTAATCCACTCCTGCCCTACCTAACAGCATGAGCTCTAATTGAATCAAAAACCATTTGGCGCATTTTGCTTTGGTCTTTCAGCTCTGGTGGCACAGTCATACTTGGCTAACCATCCATAATTTTCCCAGCAATTACCTCGTGAGTGCCGAACAAGCTGAGCACAGGTGGCTTAAAGAAAGGCTGGACTGTCTGTTTATGGCTTTATAAGACTGCTCTCCCGGCGCGGCCCTCCGCCCTCCCTCCCCGTCGACAGCCCCGTTAGCCTCACCTCCTGATCAAAGACACCTTGAAAAGTGCAGCCATTTAATTCAGGAATATTTTATTATTAAACTCCTCCTCGGAGCGCAGGAATGTGGACTTAATTTAAAGTTGGAAATATTAAAGGTCAAGGGGCTGAGTGCCTGCTCTGATAGACTGGGTGGTATCAGAAAATGAGTTTGCACAGCTAGCCAATAATTTGGCACATCCTTTTTTTTTTTGCACTAATATCCTGAAATTATGATTAAAGGCAGAGAAACTGTGTTTTTTTACAGCCTTTCGTCACTGAAGATCATAAAACATGAAAGATGGATGAAGCACTTTATAGGTCAATTTGCTGAGTTGATTAAGCTTCTGGTGGTTATATTTGTGGACATGGGCCCCGTCTAGACGTGTCATGTCACAGGCTTAACCCTCCTCTATAAAGCAACATGGCGCCTGACATGACTGAATCCAGTCGTAAAAAAAAAACATGCTCTAATAAAAAGTCACGAGACGTTGCAGCCTTGGAATAAATCAAGATTGTATTGTCAAAAATGTTTAAAAGAAGCTAAACAACACACCTAAGAAGAAAAGGAATCGCTGTCAGTTCAATTCTCTATATTCCCTTTGAAGTATCTGTCATCATTTGAAATTGAAATGACAGCCCAGCAACCAATTAAAGGCAGCTCCTTCAGAGCGGACCCGGAGAAACTCATGTACCATAACAGCGCGGCAGAGCTGGGTCTGCCCCCGCCGAGGGGTTATCAGCGGCGTTGGTCGCCTGGACGCAGCAGGGGTTACCTGTGACAAAAAGTCTGTTCGGCGCAGGTTCAGGAGGACATCGAGACTTCAGAACGGCGACAGGTCCATGAACTGAGATACACAGCAGCAGCATCACCTTATGATGCAGATCAACCCCCGATCCCATCAAAGCTGACTGCCAGCAGGGTGGTGCTCCCCGGCAGCAGGAACGCAAACGTGCTAGAGCATCTCACTCAGCACGAGTCTCACCAAACCCCCTGCACATACGGGATAAAGTCACTTTTACAGTCGGTGCTACACTGCATTAATTGAGTCTCAGCTCAGAGACACCAACGCTAACGCTCAATCAATACGACGTAGTCAAAGCGATATCTGAGCAATGGTTGACCTCACCCAGTGTCGACTGAAGCAGATCTGATTTCCTCTGCCAAACACCACACTGGGGAGGGGGCGCAGACAATTATTTACCCCAGACCTCCATGGAGTAGAAGAGAAGCCTATTTACCATTATCTGGCTGTTGTCATTTTTTGGGAGGCCATGTACCCAGCATTTCAGAGAAGAGACAATAATGGCATTCTGTTTATTAATGGCCAGTGCTGCGGCAGTTGCACCGGGAAATCCCGGGAGGAGATAGTGAGGCTGAATGGCACGGCTAACAGGAAGCTAGGCACCCTGGGGCCATCTGCTCGCTGCCGTGGCTCACATGTCACCCTGTGACAACACAGCATTATTGATTCACACTACCACATCCGCTTCGGTGTGTACACGCCGATGCGGCGCAGCGTACGTGTGTACGTATATGTCTGAGTGTGTACACAGCCATTTTGTGGACAGCAAATAATTGACTTATACCAGTACATCCGCTTCACTGTTTGCCTGTGTGTGTGTGTGTGTGTGTGTGTGTACGTGCGTGTGACCTGTACGAACTTTACAGACCCTAAAAGTTCAGATTATCCATGTCACAAAAACCGACCTACGGATTTACTATCGAGCTCTGCTATGCTTTGGTTCCGCCGCGAAGGCTGCACTAAACATAATGTTATTAACAATAAAGCCAATTACGTGATTACACTTCACACTTTTCTTTTTTAAATTAAATTAGACAATCTGAATTTATTTTGCGTATGCAGCAGCATCAAACCACCTGAACCAGCAGCTTGTGAACAATCATCATTTACCAGCTATAGATGCACTTTGTCAGATGTCAGATAAGATGCGTAACATTTCCTTCCCAGAAACAACTGAGTCCCTGGCAAAAGTAACAAACTCATTTATGTGATTTGGATGAGCCCAGCTCAGTAATTAGAAGAATGCTCCCAGCTGCATTTCCAACAGCAGTGGCCACTGTTGCTCTAGAAATTGAATGAGAATATTAAAATTCTTTCAAAAACCTTTTGGGGGTTTGTCCCAAAAATATCTCCATTAGCTAAACAATGGAGGAATCGTTTAACCTTGCCCTATATTGATATGCTGCTCCATTTGCAAGGGTGTGCCCACTGGCAAAGTCAACTAGCCTCTCTCAGTAGACGCCTCATTATCAAGCTCCAACCATGACAGACAAGGTGGAAAACTCTTTTATCTGCCGTTTATATGGTTCGTTAGGACTTTTTTCTTTCCAGATCGGCGGTAAATTGTGATGCGAGCGTGATGTTAGCGCAGGAGCGAACAGAGCAGGGATTTACGTGTAACACGACAATTAAGGGACCACACGGGAGCCGTGATGGCTCCACGTCTATATTTAGAGGCCTCTCACATGTCCCTGCATTTTTAAGGGATGCGGAACGTTACCTGACACTGAAAGCCTCCTCTCAGGGTATTAGCAAGTTGTTTATGAATAGACTGTGCACAGAAATTAGTTTGTTTATGATGGTGGAGTGAAAGACGCACAGAGGATGAGAAAAGAGGAGGGAAGAAGCAGCGTTAAGCTCTTAACTGGAGCCTTTGGGTTCCACTTGAGGGACGTCCATTTAGTATCGGAGTTTGTCTGCTCCATATATTATTCATCCGAGCGTGTTCTGACTGGGGTGGCAGCCCTTTTAAACAGTTCAGCCACGTGTCCCTCACGAAACAGCAGGTTATGGTGATTACTGATTTCAACAAGACACTAAAAAGGAAACACAACCATATGGCTGAACTCCCACACACCAGTGTGTAGGCTCACATGATGAGGCCTGCATTTAGGACACGATATAAACAAACAACAACCACGCGTAAGTCAGCACAGTAAATGCCCACAGCTCCTGAATGAAGCATTCTCAGTTGACAAGACTGTCCAACAAAAGAACTAAACCTCCCACACCCTGCTGCTCAGGAAAGAAACACCCAGGTCGTCTCCATTATTTATTTACAGTTGCTGTTCCCCAGCAGACATTCCTCCGGCTCTCCTGAGGAGGCCCAGAAATAAGCACACAGGACGGGGCGGAGGGTCTCCCAGGAGGAGGGAGGTCGTGGAAACAGCAACAGAACGTTTGCAAATCAACGTACAATCTGAAATCTGGGTCTGCGCTAATTGTGCTGGGTGTTTTTCACACCGCAGCAAAGGTGTGGTGTCCATTTGTGTTCACGAAATGCACGAGACAAACGAAGCACGTCAGCACGTCGCGTCGGAGGTCGCAGTGATCGGTCCAGTCCACTCACAAATCTTTATTTGACTGCGACATCGTGACTGCACACGTTTACAACTTGATCCAGTAAATAAACTAACTGCATTTAAAACACACCTAAAATGTTTATTATTCACTTGCTCTAAAATATCTGTATAATGGAAACATAGACGCAAAAAGACAAATGGGATTTTCAATGAGACTGTTAAAATAAAAGCTTATGTATGACAGACACCTAAAAGTGAGAATTTATAGCCTCTAGTGGTCATTCAACACCTATAAAAGGTTAAACGTGTGCTCTTAAATGTTACACCTACAGCAAAGAGTGTGGAGCAAAGGTCTGTGCAGCTCCGCTCCTCAAAGAAACTATTCACTTCAAACAGATTCAGGGACTCGCAGCCCAAAGCTGCCTGCATCTGTAGGAAATGTTTCTGAGATTACAGTTGCCTGGCTGATGGGTGTAAACACAGTGGCAGATGGCAAGCGATCCAGGGCCTGCGCAGCGAGAGGGGTACAGAACGGGGGGGAAATCTTGGCTGTTTCTCGCCACACTGAGCCCTTTTGTGGCGCGCAGTCTCCATTACAGAGCTGAGAGTCCACATGGAGAGATAACGCCGCTGCCCGGATCTCCAAACTCTGCCTCAGCTCAGACGTGAACGTGGGTTGTTAATTTGTGATGATTGGTGGGAGGGAACATCTATTTACACGAGTAAATTTTTAAACTTCTGCCTGAAACATGAACTGGCTCTGCAGTGAAAAAGGAGGATTCCAAGCTGTTAGTGGATGGCTCACCGTGCCCATACAGCCCCATTCTCCTAAAGTTTGTTCTGAAACACGCTTTCACTGTCAGTACAGACCGATTGTTGTCAGAAAAAACTAACAAAAGACGGGACCGTGATCAAGGCTATTGACTTGTTTTAAACATAGACTTTGAATCTAGGAGACACAAATTGGATGTAAGTGAGATCTCATCCAGAGCCGTATTTTGCTCTTGTGTAAATGGCTCCATGTGCCTCCTTTGTGATTCCATTTGTTTGGGCTTTTCTTTTCCACCTCAACTCTGCCAACACGTCACCTATATGGAGATTAATGACTTCCTCACTGTCCCAGATCCACTCAGTCTTAACAAGGGAGGAGTGGGGTGCCGCCAGATGCCCGCAAACGCATTGCAACCAGCACGTCCCACCGGCTGATGGGCAGATTGCGCTCAGGGGATCCCCCACAGGATGGACCCAGCCCAAGCCATCTTATATTGTTCTCTGTTCACTCAAACACACCTGTGACAGGCACCTGGCCAACAGTGTTCGGGAATTCAAAACATGGATTTTCGCTTGACTTACCTGCTTCTCGTCACATAAAAACGTAAGGACTTCCTGCGCATCCTGAGGTGAATATCCTTCCAACGAGTTGTTTAGATGGTTCGGTAAAACAACAATCACAAAACAGCTGTGGTACCACTAGGTGAAAGGTCAGCGGATCAGTGAAGCTGTGGGAACCACAATGTCAGTGTCACCAGTATTGGGGACCGTCGTTAGTTGTCCTGACCTTTAAAGCGATCTGTCCAATATCAGTTAAGATATTTAAATCGGGACCAATCAGACCAATAAGATATTCAAATCGGGACCAGTCCTACAACCATGGCTAAAATCAAGCATAAAAAAAAGTTAATTTTCCAACATCATGTTTAAAGCAGTTCTAAGTAAACCTTCTAAAGTTGCGAAACCAATGTTTTTCTTTGCAACACATTTTGGCATTTCGCTCTGTGCCAACAGCTCAGCCAAGTCAAATGTCCGGGCCTGACCATGTAATTTCAGGAGTCCGCTGCTGTTCACCGCATAGTTCAATCACTTGGCATTTACGACGAGTGCCTGTAAATAAACACAGGTGCACCGCATGTGGGTGAGGCTGCAGGCTAAATGCGACCGTCCCCTGATTAGAGCGATTTCTGCCATCACAAGGCGGAATTTGTACAGGTGGAGAGATGGAAACAAAGGCAGGACAGTGTGTGAGACGTGATCAGTGTGCCGTACGAAATCTCTCACCCCCAGCCGCATTTAAACACAGCACCTGCTTTGTTATTCTAAAGGGTAGATGGCTGGGTTTAAAGTATATTTGAGTCACTGGTGATGGCTAGACTCAACAACGATTAGTGGGCACTCCTATTGTGGCCTCAAACTCTCTCAAAAACAACAGGAAACTGGGCGGATGACAGGTCGCCGTGTCCAGTCCACACGTCAGAATGTCAGTAATGAGTTGATGAGTACCCACCTTTGTTTTCAAAGAGCTGGAAAAAAACAGGACTCACCTCTAGCACACACTAACACAACGGACACTGTGAGTGACCATAAGCACAGCGTGTCTACAGCGTGTTTATTCACCGTCCTCACTGCTGGACAGTGACATAATGTCGCTTTTTATAGTCGGTGCCCTCACTGAGTTAAAGTTCACCTGGAGAGAGGGAAGCAAACCATGAAATGTCTTTTACACTGTGAAAACATATTTAGATTTATGAACTATGTGCACTTTGAAGATGTGCAACCCCTAAGTCCTTCAGACCTGCATAAGTACATATAGAGTTCATTCAAAGCTTTTATGCTGAGATTGTTTACTAGATTATTTCCCATCAAGTGGCCTCAGCATGTCTACATTCCGGACTAGACCGATCTAGGGACACGTCCTAACCTCAGTATAAAACAGACTAATAAGGTCAAATGCGAGCTGTAAACATTGAGACCCATCTTGGATGATACAGTGACTTTCATTGTATTTCAAAATATAGCCACAAGTCAGTGAAAGATAGAGTCTGAATTCCACAAAGCCATTGTAGAGAACAGACAGGCTGTGCTTCCAGTGTCAGTTACTAAATGTCAGGTAAGAACACACTCTTCAGGAAATCCCCAACCAGTCACATGACTCCGTCCTCATGAGGTAAAAGGACAGATAGTAATGTTATTATCCTACACTTGGTCCATATGGTCGTAGTTTTTAAGTTGAGCCAAAATAATCTGGATATGGTGTTTGAAAACCTAAGAGGCATAAATCTATCAAATGTCCCCTAAACCAGAGACATATGCTTTGAAATAATCCAAATAATCCTTTGTATTAAAAGACTGCTGCTCTGCATCCACCGGAGATGGAGAAAGCGCAGAGATGCAGTCGTCTCCACCCGGCTGGAAAACACAGACTATGATGACCTACATTATTGTTACAGTGTGCTCGGGCTCCAGAGACCTCGAGCAAGCATCTCTGCAGCCCGGGCTGCACTGGCTTCAAGGCACGAGTCTCAAATAGCAGACAAAAAGAGTTCCAACCTGAATGCATAGAGGACTGCATGTTAAACACAGCGGCTGCAGATTAGCACTCTGTGTTCCTGCAGGGCCCTCCCTCTGTTGGCTCCCTTTGATATGTGGCACAACCTGCCACCTCCAGGGGGGCAAGGAAGACTCAAGGGGAATGTTAAACGGCCGTTCCCTTTGAGGTGAAATGTTCAATATGAATCATTGATACCCCCCCCCCCCAAAAAAAATCTCCACAATCTACCTTCCAGCTAAGACAATCAAGCAGCACAAATGTTATGCTCTCATTAAGAGTGCTGCTGCTAATTAGGGGCTAATTCGAGTCAGATTGGTTTAATGGCTGTTGAAGCATAGAAGAGGAGGCCGCTGCAAACGAAGGGTGCGCGAGAGGAGAATTATTGTGCAGGAGAATTATTGCTAACTGATGTTATTTCTCGGCGACCGTGTGTACAGACAAGCAGAGGCGAACGTGTAAATGCCGCTTCTCGTTAGTACCTGAAGCGGACGTGTCATTCTGATGTGATGCACAGTCCTGAGAGCTGAACCCTGTCAAGTCAAGCCCAGAGGCCTGAGCGCATTAATCCAATAGTTTTCTGTTTTCTGACGTGTGTCTGACCTCCTTCCTCCTGCTACAACCCTGACCTGGCGAATCACGCGCACAGCATGTTTGTACACAGAAGCTTCCAATTCAGCCTCATGGTGAAAACGTCTCTTCTGTTCCTACTATGAACCTGATCTAAAACACTGCCTCTGATCGTTATTTCACGCTGATTGGTGCCATGTTCACTTCCTGACAGCTGGGTGGCTGGGTCTGGCTTTTCACTTCGACGGGGCGGGCTTTATGATGGAGCGTCGGGAGGTGTGACAGAGCTCATTGACTGATTGGCCTAAAGTTTAACAGCCACCACGAGCATCCAATCAGAGCGGCGGACGAAGTGAGGCCGTCCATCTCGATCGTTCGCGCTGTCGTGAGTACTGGGCAAGTCGAGAGGGGGATTTTCTCAATGATTGCCAACAGATGTGGTTTTAATGTACAGTGGCATTAAGCCAGACCAGAACACAGGCTATTTAAACACTTGCACACAGCCGTAGTCACCGATCAACCATCTTGGACGACGGCAAAATTGCACTTTTGCGCCGCCGTGGCACACAACTGCAAACGTAACTAAACGGAATTAACACCTACCCATCCCCCGTTGTCTTGTATCCAGCTGTTAAGAGGTCCGTTCAAATACTCCGTCATCCAGTCCACGATGTTGTTCACCTGCGATGTCATCTCCTCCTTGGAGGCGCACTCCACGCACACGGTGCCGCCGAACTCGAAGAACGCGATGATGCGGCCCCAGTTCACCCCGTCCCGGAACAGTTCGTCTATCACCTCGGCGAATCTCCTCTGCGCCGTGGTGGAGGTGAGATACAGCTGCCGGGACATCTCCGTGAAGTCCGGCTGGTATAGTCTCTCAAGTTCATCCCCAGCCTCGCGCAGGACTCTGTGAATGGCGGCGTGCGCCTCGGACTGAGGCAGCCGTCTGCAGTGGTGGGGGATGCTCTCGCTGTCAGGCCCGGTGCTGGCTTCGCGGCACCGGCGGACCAAAGTCGGCGGAGGGGAAACTACAGACCCGTTATTAGCGGCATCATCGTCTTGGGCTTCGTGGAACCTCCACACGTAGCCCCGCTTAGAGAGTTTATGGCAGATATACTTTTCCACGACGTAGCGATAACACACGTCCGCCATTCCGGCTTAATTTGGCACTTTGTACAGTCAGGGGTTCTCTTAAATGAAATGCATGATGATCGGATGTGTGCGATGTACACTGCGCTGTACAAGCGTGTCCAAAAAGTCGGCTCAAATAGAAGAAATGCGGGAGTTATTCCACATAGAAAGCAAATAATGTTTCAAAAGTTAAGGAAATCCCTTGATTTGAACTTCTGTGAAAGCGTTTCGAAATAAAAAAGAAACACTGAGCTCATGCAAGCAGCAGCTTTCATTTCCCGAATCCTTGGAGACACATAGGCGACCTTCTCTTTGCATAGAAATCCAATATGCGGAAGAGGTTGGAGTAGTGTTGCTCTATTCCTGTGAACATTAGTCCGACGTGGAAGTGCTGCAAATAAAAAGCATGAATGAAGCCAAAGTTCCACGCTACGCGCCTGAAGGAGCATTAAACGCCGCCAGCTACTTTAGCGGCGTTTACGCACAACCAGGCGCGGGACCGTGAGCCTGACAAGGTCGGACTGAGTCCTCTTCCACGATTTCTCCTAATATCCTCTTCAGCAGCTCCCTCCCTGCTCGGCGCTGTGCTGGTGAGGTATTGCTGACGTCAACCAATAAAAGTAATTCCTTTGGCTGCGCTCGGAGACTCCAAGTGCACACGAAGAACTGCACTAAAACGCATCCAGAGCTCACCCTTGAACGATGCCACGTTTTAAACAACGATTTAATGAATGACATCGAACCAACTCCGACCATCAAAATATTAAACCAAAATCTGTGGCAGAAAACGTCTCCCAGATTAATTCACGCGAGGCACAGAAACCATCAGTAAGGGGTTCTCTGGTGTGGTCCAGTCACCCCCTTGTGGATGTATATCCAATGGTGCTGTGCAACATTCATGCTGTATATATAATCTCCTTCTGTCGTCTTGTTATTCGCTGACACTTCTGAAAGATCCAAATCATTCCTACTGATCAGAGAACTCAGGTGTTAACTCAGCAGTGAGTCATGAGTCACAAACACACATTATCCAAAAATGAAACGAATACCAGGAATTGGATTTTGTATTTTTTTTTTCTCTCACAGGTATTTATTTAATCATGTAAGAAAATAAGACAAAGAAACGTTCCACTTCTCACATTTTCTTTCAATGGCACACAAGGTGAAGGTGTTAAGTTTTTTGGCAGAAAAAAAGCAAACAACAATAAAGCAACTGAATTATGACTTTCATGTTTAATACCTAAACTCTGATGACACTATTAAATAGGAGTATGTAGTGATTGTTGCAAAACCTAAATGTTAACTGGTAGGTTTAAACATAGGCTTAATTTGCATAGCTCAAAGGTGTTAAACAAAACCGCTTTTATATGGGCTACATGTTCTATTCACTACGTGTTGCTACTTCAAGGTAAAAGAACTCCTGAAAGCAAAAAAATGTACAATTATGAAAAGCTCTTAAGTGCAGGACAGTATGCCTTTAACCAAATCAAATGAGAACATCATCAAACAAGTGTCATCCATTCTCACCTTCATATCTTGGATCTCAGTAAGGCTTCTCTTTGTCATACAAAGACGTAAAACTGACAAAATACACAACACAACTGGCATTTTACGCTGGAAAATCATATTAACTGAACTAGTAAAACCACATGTGGGTTAAGCCACATTGTTTTGTGGACAGCTCCATTCTTCTAGCATTAGCTTCATCAGTCGCATCTTAAGGCTTAGAATGGGTCCCCACACTGCTCTACAACTTTTACAAACTAAGATCAACGGAGCAGCAACATTGTAATGAATCTCAAATAAATGCATCGCATCTACGTAAATTGTCTCAACACATTTTGGCATTCAAATATCTGTGTATTTAAAAATAATATTCCTAAGTTTTGATTCGTATGAAAGTACATTCTCCCCATTAATGATGGACCGTTGTACTTTTCCTCCTTCTCTATGTAGTAACCTAAGAAGGTCATACAGCAAATAAGATGCTTTGTAAAAATCAGTAAGGAGTTAATATTATCATTTAAGGAGTTACAAAGATGTAACTGCACATGACAGAGTGACAGCAGGTCAAAAAAATCTGAGGGATAAGGATCAAACCTCCCTGTTGGTCCCTACTATTTTGGCCTTTGTGTAAAACAAGTCTCTAGCTCCCTTCCAAGATCTACATGGATAAGACTCGAACCAGCGAGTCCTGTTTTACACCACCCCAATCAATTATGGATCCCACCTGGATCTCGTCTGGGGTAGCAGATTATTATGCTGCACACACGAAACTGCACACACACGTAAGCTTCCTTGCACACAGCGACAGACAAAATGTGTAGAACTTGGTCAAGTGCAAGGTGAATGTTAAATCACATGTGCCTCTGTCCCCCTGCCCATTTACAGACTCCATGGCTTCGACCCACAGTACCCGCTTACCTTTCTCAGTGAATCAAACTGGGATAAGAAAAAAAAATATTTTGGTGCGATTATTTCACAAATAAAATCAAATGGCTTTTCTCTTCCTGGGGGTTGGCTCAGTCCCAGTACATACAAACACACACAGTCATGCACACAACTCACCCAAAATCTTTGTGTCTTAAATTTTGAATGTTCTTTTGTGTTTGCATTACTTAAATTGAAAAAGAATTGATCATCACATGCTCTCGTTCTCTGATATCACTGAAGAGTACAACAAACCACCCCAAAAAATAAACACAGGGTCACAGGTTACACTGGTTACAAACACAGAGGTTATTCAGTCATAGAGGAAGGAGCTTTGCCTGCAAAGACTTGTGGTACAAAAACGTAGAAAAAAGGGCTTATAACTGTAGTGGACTAAGTTTTGTGATACATGCAACAATATGAAAAACACGAGAGTTACCACTTTTCCCTCTCATCTGTAGTGAGAGAGAATTTCAAGCCATTTTGGCACAACCGGTTGGACAGGATATCTGTTGCTTTTAGTCTCAGTGATGGGGGAGCTGATATTTAAATTCCAAGTGCTTGGCAAAGACTCCTATAAAACCAGTGTGGGATGTTTAGACTGCCCTCATACCCCTAACGTAAGGCTGCTCCCACAAAAAGGAGCAGGATGGACGCATTAAACCAAAACGTCACTGGAATGTTCTTATTTAAAAAAAAAAAAAAAAAAAAATTAAATGTCTGTGTTTACCCAGAAATAACATCACTGGACAAGCAAAGAGTAAGCATCTGCCACTTTCTTTCATCCCCCTGCTCAGTTAATATTAGCAATACGCTCAACATTTGGCCTTTTCCTACCTACGGTTGTGCACTTGTACAGCTAGAGGAGGGGACAGGGTGGGGGTGTGAAGGAGGAGGGACAGTAAGGCAGCTGTTACTCTCTCTTGTCAGCTGATTTTGACTGCTCCCTCTGAATCATGCAGCGGCGCACAATGCTGTCAAAACTCCCCAAGTAAAACAGGGCGATGGTCCGAAATAAGCCCATGGTAATAATCTGTAATAAGACAGTTGAATGTTTGTAAAATTCATGATATTAGCAGCATACACGTTCAGTTCTGTATCAGGCTGTACCTGCTGGAGACCCTCTGTGATGGAGGTGACAGGTGACATTCCGCAGGTGAGGGCAGACAGCATATAACCATCGGGTCCAACAGAGCTGTTGAAGTTCCCCTGCTATACGATCAAAGCAAATATTGGACTCAGAGTTACCACACAATATTAATCATTTACTTAATGTTTAACCAACAAACATGGTAAATCAGCGGATTCCTTACCACTGCATCTCTCACAACAATCTTGGCCACTTGATCTGGTTGACAAACTCCTGATGTTTCAGAGATTAATTTGGTCTCTAGAGGCTACAAGAGAAAACAACAAAGGAAAGGTTGAAAGGGGCGACAGGTAATAAAACGATAAAATATTGTTAAATGAATGTTCACCTTTGTCTTATTTTCCTCAGCCAAGCCCGGAGTGTCGGTGTCTGGGGGGCAGGCTACAGTCACATAGATATTGTACGGTTTTATCTGTGGTAGAAACAGCAAAACACACACACATTCTGTCTTACTACGTCACCGATAGTTAGACCGATAACCTGTAATACCGTTTTTGCACAAGTATGATATGCTCTACATTATTTTACATATGTACATTGAGTGTA
Source organism: Macropodus opercularis (assembly GCA_030770545.1). NCBI lineage: Eukaryota > Metazoa > Chordata > Actinopteri > Anabantiformes > Osphronemidae > Macropodus > Macropodus opercularis. Next base: position 9,920,456 of record CM061105.1, read on the forward strand.
TGGGGCTGCAGCTTGCTTGCTGGATGTGCAGAGGAAATCTGTGCAAAGGTGCATTGAAGCATGAGAGGGCAAAACTCACCTCCATCTGCAGCGACTCTGCTAAGCCACGCAGGGCGAACTTGGATGGGGAGTAAGCGGTGTATCCGAACAGGCCAATCTGTCCAGCTTGGGAAGACACAAACATGATGCGGCCCATTCTTCGCTCCTTCATGGTGGTTATGACAGCTCGTGTTGGGTAAACACTGCCCAGGTAGTTCACTTCCATCAGTTTCTGTTAATAAGGCCACGGTTTACACGTATTGTAATGGTGCACTCTGCAGGAGCACTTCATAGAAGTAGCTACAGACATTTCACGATTATACACGCACAACTATAGCAATGAATCCATCACAACCGACTGCAATTTGTCTCAAATTGAATTTAAAGGTGAATTTAGCCAACGATAATTAAAATATCATTCCACTTAATGCAATCTGTGGTCCTAGCGTTAATTTACGTTACGTCACGTTGCTACGGTTAATAGTTTTACTAACCTAGATAAACCACCACTGTACCAGATTAGAAGATATTTTAGTTACTTACTTTAAAACAATCCACCTCTACTTCGTCAAACCTTCCAGAAACTGAAGTTCCAGCACAGTTCACAAGCATATCAACAGGTCCCAGCTTCTCTTGAGCCTGTGCAATAGGAACAGTTAACTTCAACACTAGCGCTGAATTATTAAAAGGAATCTGAGATGTTTCACTGTAGCTGTGAAGGTAATGTTACCTGTTTTATCACACTTTCCACTTGACCATAATCACTGGAAACATCCACCGATATGCAAAGCACCACCTGAATTGATTATACATGTTTTTTAATGTTATGGTATCAACGGCTGTATCACACTTATCCAGACACAAATTACATTAAACACCATGTTTAAATATACATATTTTACAGTAATAAGTGGTAAATACCTGTTTGTCATTGATGGCAAATTTCTCCACTTCTTTCTTTGCTTGAAGCAATTTATTCTAGAGGGGATATTATTGAAACTTATAAACGTCAAACCTGTTAAAGCCCACGTGCAGACACACAATTTAACACAAACCGAAGCAAAGTTTGCACGAGTGGAGCACATTCACACCGTCGACCAGGTTTTGTAGAGAGTGTTGGTACGAACCTCATCTCGAGCCACCAACGTGATAAATGCTCCTTGTCTGCAGCATTCGATTGCAATGCACTTCCCAATGCCACTGGAACCTCCTGTCACCTGAACATGCAAGAAAAATAAGCTTCAGTAGTCAGACGGTGAGAGGAGACGTGCAACTGGTAAGTTAACTAATACACAACATTACCACGTTAACTACGCCAAGTGAAGCTAAATCAACTAAACTAGCAGTAACGTTCCGCTAACTGGCTATACACAGAGTTAGCTTCTGTGGGCGTGTCACAGCTGATAGCTTACTGTCATGACACTCATTTAATAAATTATCTGTCCAAAATTAAAGGCCTTGTTGTCGACTATGTAGCTTGTGCTCTCCAGCATATGACTCATAAAGACCTTAACCTGACAGATAGCTTAGCCCATAAAGCTACTTAGCATAGCGCTGACTAACGTCACAATACACTAGTGAGTGGACGTTGACTAGCATAACGTTAGCAATCCCGTGCACTTACCACGACGTGGGCCCCGTTGAGTTTCAGAGGTTTGGGACTGATGAGAGGTGATATCATGTATAACAGCAACACAAAGGCGACGATGAACGCAGCGACCACGAGAAGCATGATGAACGGCAGAAGGAGCCACCAGGAATTGATGAAGAGCCAATCTGTGATCGTTGAGCTCAACCCTGCTTCAGTGGACATGGGTAATATCTGACAATCGTTAGCTTGTTTGCTAACTAGCAGGCCAGCTTCTGGGGTCGGATAACAGAGCTACGCGGCAGGCGGCGGCCTTGAAAGAGGGTAGCGACACGCAGATGTCGGAGGAGGAGGAGTTGTTTGCGCGTTTGGCAAAGAATCAAAGATGTGCAACGGTCAGGTCAAAGTACGGCGCTGAACACTGGCTCCCCGTGACAAAGCAGTCTGCGAAAACCAAAACAAATCGAACTGTGCACTATGAACGAGCGCCTGGCCGGTGGCACATGGTACATGTAGTTCTCAAGGCGAAGGGGTTTGTCTGGAAACCCTACGAAGCTGGAATGCTTTAACAGCATCTCCCACAATGCAACGCGCCACCTCGTCGCGTATTATATCCCTACGCCACACCACGAAGCGCTGCATCCCTGGTTCAGAGCAAACCTATAAAACATGTTTAGTCTCAACATAACTGATGAATAGCGTCTTTAAATAGCAAAACGTTTATTGATGGACCGGCAACAGCACTAAAATCACAGTTGATCGCTCTTGAATGAGGTACTAAAAAGTAAACAGCTTCTGTTTACGGAGGTATAACTTTTATTTACACTATGGAAACGAAAAACAGTAAATCATATGCATCAGTGGCCTCTTCATAAAGAGAAGGCTCGGAAGTTGGCTATATGTCATGTACAGTCAAATAAAAGACATTCCCATCAAAACTCAAACGAGGCAGTTTGCACACCATAGGAGCAAGAGTATAGTTGTGTAAAGTCTCTAAAAGAGCGTACATGAAATGTGCAAGTATTATACGTTTCTTAGTTGTAGTGACAAAGCACGTCCTAAAAAATAAAGGATCCTGCAGCTTCTCTAGAAGGCACATGGTGCACATTCCCAATTATGGCTACTGGTTGATGTCTGGAAATGCATTCATATGCTGTATAAATATACACTTAACTTGAACAGTGTCCAAGTTCACCACCTCTGTCTGGTTTTATCAAAATTCACAATGCATCCTTTTCCTAACATAAAGCTTAAGTTAGTCTTTTTTGCTGCTGTTTGTAATTGGGACAATGAGCAAAGCCTGTGGCTAGTAATGGAAAACATGTACAGGAAGTTATGAAAAAGCCCTATGAGCTGAGCGACAAAAACAAGTCCTTGAGAAACGCTGATATATATAGATGCTGGTACAACTCCACTGGTGATCTACCCGGAAAGCTGTGTTGACTTCAAACGACTAATGAGTAAACAAATACAATTGTCATTTGTTTGGAAAATGGATAAATAATTCTAAATGGTTGAAGGGCCTAATGCAGCTGACATCCTGAGTATCTCTGTCTCAAAAACTCATCATGTTCACCACCTTGAGACAAGAATGACATTATTTCATGATGAAAAATTCTACACACTCATGTGCAGCTTTACTCTCAAGCTCAAGACATTTAAAGTCCACAAAATACAGTACACAATATAAAAGAGTTGTTCTTAATACAAATATATTTATATAAGGGGTATTTATAAATCTAGTGAAATTTACTGACTAGAAAATTAGGACACTAGAGCTCCTGCTTTCTTAAATTATCTGGATTTCAATGGCCTCATTTGCTGTTAATGTTGGATCTGCCTGCTGTTAGTTCTAAGTTTCTTGGGTGTTCTACTAATCAACACCCTTTGTCTGTGTCAAACAACCCCTTAAATTCCAAATGCCATGTTTCTTATTATCAGATCAGGTGCATATGCAAAGCAATTAATCTTCTTTGGACAACAATATCAAAAGAGCTTCCAGCTTTTGTGGTGTTATCAGGACAGAGACACATATGATAAACCTCCAGACCTGGTGAATACAGAGACAAAAAGGGACAAGAACAGAAAAGAGACGCAATCACAAATCTTTCGCTTTGGTTTGGCTTGGATCAGTGATCCCACCTAGCCTTCTTGTCCAAAGTCATCTGTGAATTTTTTCAGTTTTTCCAGATCTTGTTCATTGACTGTAGGCTTTGTGTTGGCCAAAGACCTCAGCATGTCAGGCTAAAAATAGGAAAATACATATAATCCATTAATAATAGGGCTCTAACATGGATTTATATTTTCATCTAGTAGTTTTATGTTCTTACCATGGATACTACTGGTTCCAACAGCTTCTCCCCTGGCACTTCCATCCATGTCATTTCAATTGCGTTGGGATCACCAGGTGAGCAAGGAGTCAAAAGGTCATCTTGAATAATGTTGGGGTCATCTCTTGATGGTCCTCGTACCTTATTTAAATATCAAAACATAAAAAAGGTGAACAAAAGTGAAGATAAGCTAAAAAATATTAAAGCACCAAACAATGTGTGATATTTTGAAAGACATACCTTTTTGAAGTGGGTTGCTGACTGGACCTTTCGAACTGGCTGCATCAAAGCATCTCTGACAATGACACTGATATCTGCTCCAGAGTACCCGTCTGTCCTCTGGCCCAGACTGACGAAGTCAGAGTCTGAGAGACTGTTAGGGGTCGAGCCCAGATGGAGTTTGAACATGAACGAGCGTGCGTGCTCTTCAGGCAGGGGGATGTAGATTCTCTTCTCAAATCTGAAAGAGTTGTTGATCCGCATTTAGCACAGGTGAATGGCAACACGTAATAACTTCAGCCGAGTAAAAACCAATACCTTCTTCTGATGGCTGAGTCTAGGCTCCATGGGATGTTTGTTGCTCCAAGTACTAACACTCCATCATTGTCATTACCAACACCTGAAAAACAAGTTAAAACGTATGCAATAAATAATGGGATACCCATGATAAGTGAAGTACCCATTAAGACTATAGTGAGAGGAGATGGCGGTAGCTCCTTCATGTCATGTTAATTATTTATATTGAAAAAGATATTTGATTGCTCTTCTCTGTTTCCATTTGCAAAATGTTTAACCCAAACACACAAAGTGCACGTAATAATACAACTCTACACAAAGAACTGTATATTATAGTATATATTGTACATATGGTGTAACTGAAGTTTTCAGGAAATAATTTGCATAAAGGACTTATAATAGTTGGGTTGTTAAAGGTTCTCATTGAATCGTTTCAGCCCAACTGATCAGTGACTTCACAAGAGGTATTTTCCCCTCACCTGTCAAAGAGCACATCTTGGCTGACAGCACTACTGAATAAAAATGGGTCGGTTGTTGCCTGCTCATGGGAGTATGCAAAACAATACTGCTGCTGGAATAAATCCCACAGGAAAGGTTTTCATTCCTTTAGAACCATTTACTTTGGCTCTCAAAGCATTTTTTCCGCACACAGTCTATGATTGTTTTTATATATATACACATATATATATATATTTTATTGTTTGTTCTCGTGTGGCAATGCTATAAATATAACTTACAGTTTAAAGCAATATTTATAACGTATACTTTAACCCATAACAGTCTATTTTAATTAGCTTATTAGACTTACCCTGCATCTGAACCAGAAACTCTGTCTTAATACGTCGAGCAGCCTCACTCTCATTCTCACTTCTTGAACCACACAGGGAGTCAATTTCGTCGATGAAGATGATGGAAGGCTTGTGTTCTCTAGCAAGGGTGAAAAGATTCTTCACCAACCTGGGAAGAAAGAGAGCTTTTTAGAAAATTGCAGTAATGTGTTGGCCACTAAACCTAAACCCCATGTTTCTCCAGGTGAGTCAGGCAGGCTTCCTGGAAGCTCTTCCATTAGTGTATGAGTGTGTGTGTAAACAGGTGAATATAAAGCTGTGTAAAAAGTGCTTTGAGTACCATTATGTTGCTTGTCAATAAGCTACACAGACTTACTTTTCACTCTCTCCCAGCCATTTGGAGACGAGGTCAGATGAAGAGATGGAGAAGAACGTTGAGTTGTTTGCCTCTGTGGCAACAGCTTTAGCTAGATAGGACTTTCCTGTACCGGGAGGACCAAATAGCAAAATCCCCCTCCATGGAGTTCTCTTTCCTGTCAAGAGTAGAGGTAGTTTAATATATGGCAGTGCAACAAAACATCACTATCTGCACTTTGTTAGAACGATCCCATCACACTATGTGTGTCATTTCTGACCAAAGCAGTGAGTAAATACCTGTGAAAAGGTGGGGGAATTTAATCGGAAGAATAACAGCTTCTTTCAGCGCCTCCTTTGCTCCCTCTAAACCAGCAACATCATTCCATTTGATGTTTGGTTTCTCCATAACGATTGCACCTGAGAAAAAAAAAATACATTGACATTTATTTTTGACATGACTGCTGGTGTAAAACTCAGAAGAAATAGACAAATACAACTCAGTTTAGATATAAAATGATTAAAAAAAAAAAGACAAATGAAGACCTGCCTTAAGATAATTACAAACCTGAGAGCTGATTTTGAAACTTCTTTTTTTCTGGATCGTCGCCTTCATCGCCACTTTCATTCCTGGACACACAAAGTTAATTTAAAAACAAAAAAAAAACAAAATGAATCATATTCTTCTTTATATTACAGAAAACAGATTTTCCATGCAGATCTTTATGGCATCACGTGAGCACCACACCATGTGAGCACTGCCCCACCCATAAACACACCCTTTGTCATCAGCTTGTGACACCTTGGCAGGTTTAGCAGGAGGAGCTTTCTCTTTCTTCTTTAAATACTCCTTTAGTTTTTCTGCTCTGTCCAAGTATTCGGCACATTTTGCTCGGATGCTCTGTTTAGCTTTCTCACCCTGGGCTTCATCTGTCAGAAAGGAGCACAAAACAATAACTAATTAGTTACGTTGTTTTAAATATTAGAAATTCTGCTTCTGTGTCTTCTGAGAGTGGATATTATACACACAAAACAAGAAAAAAAAATCATTTAAAGAAACGATCATCTTGTATACCATCATTTCTGCTATGACTGAGTGCAGGCGCGTGAAGGATTGTGTTCTAATTGTCACATAGTATAGTATGTGTCTTACATTTTACCACATGAAGGAAGTACTGAACAGCAGCTTGGTAGAGACGCCCAGCCTCCTCGTAGTTCTGAGCTTTGTCCTCCTGAGCCGCCTTGCTGGCAAGATCAATGGCTTTCTAACATAACAAAGACACACAACAGGTCATTATGCTGCCATTGGTAATGTGGGAGAAGAGCAAAAGCTCCAGCTCCAGCTCTAACAAGCACAACATAAAACATGACAGAAAAGCACAGATCATTACAGGGTTGCTGTTTAAAAGCACAGTGGTAGTGAATATATCAACCACGTGCAACAGACCATCCGATTTCGGCAACTGTAGATTCATAAGAAGAACAGAATAAACACCTGTTCTGTCATGTGTGACGAAGCCGAGGTAGGAGTGTCTGAACCTGACTGCGTTTCACTTCCCTTTAGTTACCGTCGCTTAAAATGTTGACTACAATACAAATGGCACTTGCGTCCCAAATATATACATACATACATATATATACAGACCGCCTTTATTTGGGAAATAGGTACTAATTAGATTTCAGTTAGCCGGTGTTAGCAACGTTAACCACGTTAGCTGTTTTGTTAGTCGACAGAGACATAATAATATTGTTTTCCGGTAAATCTGATTAACTGTAGATACGGTAGCACAGAAGAACACTAACCCCAGTAGGACACAGTATCTGCGCGTTGGGGTGTTTTTGTTGTTTACAACTTAGGGTTGCTGCTAAATTCACGCCTAGCTTAGCTAGCTAAGAGCATTAGCCAACCATGCTAATTAGCAGCTAATGTCGCAAACGTACGGTTATTTTACCGATCATATTTCATTAAATGTACAGTTATACCAACTGAACGAGGACACTCGTTTCGCTTTTGACTCCTTTCTCCCACTTCGCCTCAGAGGGAAACAACTTTGTTAGCTTATTTAGGCGTTACGGCCAACTCCTGGGTTGGTCTTCAACTCACCTGTAAATTGTTGTTGGTAGCCATAAGGGCCGAGTACGTGTCCGATATTCGAAATAAATATACCACAGCCGAGAGTAAACCGTCGCTGTACGGTCTGCTTATCAATTAACCGTTACAGGCGGACTGTTAGCTCAATAATCGAGGCTTGTTTTCGTTTCTTAGCTGACTCCCGATTGAAATTGAGGAGACTTCCGTATTGAACAGCCGATACTGGCGTAGACGGAATGCGATGACGTCAAGACGTCGCCTCGTTCCTGCATCACAGCTTTTTTATGATTTCAACAATCGACTGTATTTTAAGATTTGAAAAGTCAATAATTTACCATGTTTATGAATCACAGTTATTTTGCTATTTTATGGTCCACGGTCTTAAATGACTGAACCTCAGTTCTACCTTGTGTCGATGTAATTTCAACATGAATGGTAATATGATAAACTATCACTTATAAGACACAAGTAGCAATTACAAAGTCCACATTATGTGTCCACTACTGTTAAATAAATCTAAGTTTTGTGGGAACCTCTTTATTCTCTAGGTATTCCTGTAGCTCTTCCACTCTGTCCAGGTACTGTTTACATTTGTCTCTGATCTTCTGGTTGCCATCCTTACCCTGGGGTTCACCTGATGAGAAGCAGACTTTTAGCAACATTCTTTAGCTATTTACTATAACATGTTGTGACAAACCTAACAATGGCACAACTTAAAATGGGCACATACTGTACACACTGAGTAATTTTACGCCTAGATGCAAGTTGTTCCATCAGACAGTTACAGTGATGGACAGCAAACTACTAGGATGACGTAAAAGGCTATTTTCTCTTTATTGTATATACAGTGTTTTAGTGTGACACTAGATGCAGAGTTATTCCAGCCATGTTGACGCACGTTTTAAAATGTGCAGAAAGTACTTGACAGCATGTTGGTAGGAGCGGATGGCCTCCTCGTAGTTCCCCTCCTGGTCCTCCTGCGAGGCCTTTTGTGCTATGGCAATAGCTTTCTGAAAGAGGCACAATCAGATCTTTAGGCTCTATGAAATCACTTCAGTATAAAATGTGTGTCTAAAGCGAGGTATACGAGATCACACCACCTCAGTGTGCATAAATATAATTTAACTAAAACAAATCAATGATGTTTTATGATATATTTGATTATGTGTATTACACATCTTCACTTGGTAAACACTCACCTGAATGATTAAGAATTAATTTTTTTTTAAATCTATGATTAAGTCGTTTGTCATGACCACACAAGTTTAGCATTCTGAATTATTACCGGTAGCACTGTTAAAAACTACTGTTAAAACTCTCCAGCACAAAATTACTTAGAATAAGCTCCATGCAAAGTCCACTTGACCCTATACCCCAGTACCCCAGGGTCCCTTCCACCTGTTAAAGGGATTTCAGAGTACCTGCTATTTTGTCATTAAGAACATGACAGTACCTGTATCTAGAAAATGAAATCATTAAAACGCACACTTAAATGAGAGACAGAGTCACAGATCACATTTAAACCCCAGCTTCACAGACTAACATCATTGTGGACATGATGTAAATCACTGTTTTAGTCAATGATGGTGCAGAAATAAACATAAATAAATAAACAGAAACCCCAATAGTGAAACTAGGAAGACAAACATGGTAAAATGCTTTAGTTAAATCAAAACATGGGGAATCAGTTTAATCGAACATAGCCTACACACACTAACTCAGAACAAAATTGTCAAAATGAAACAAGCGACATGAAATTAGCGACACACGCTGAGTTTTTTCCAGTGCGTTACCTGATACACCCCACATATAAATGGGGGCTTTCCAGCTAAGGAGAGTCACCCATCTTACCTGTAGATTTGTTGGCTCCATGTGTCATAAATGAAAAACACACACACAACAGCCCGTGATCCCCTTTAGGCTTGCGTCGTTGATCCAGTTGTATAGTCACTGCACAATAAGTTCCTGTTTGCTTATCACTCCCTCAGCTCTGACATGCGTCCAGCCAAGCAGCCTGCCCAGTTAATAAGGAATGACAGCGATGTGCGGGCGTGGAAACTCCAGCCAATGAGTCACAGTGAAATGTTGTTGTGCAGGTTAAATGACAACAAAACCAACATAAACAGCAGTTTATTAGTCCTACAAGAAGTGCGGCTTCACTCACATTAGACAGAAATGACTTTGCTGCTGATGAAGAGCAAATGTGGTAACAATAGACCAACTGACATGACCTAGTGGACTTGAGACTGTGCTTTTGTGCGCATGCGCGTTTGTGTCACGACAGTGCGCTTCACTAGAGGTCGCTCCAAGATCATGGTAAAAAGATTCTGTTCCGATCCATTTCTCCGAGTTCTCTACCTTTACACTACTCTGATTTTCTACCATGATGTGATGTAAAAAATATCCCGTCGTCATATTAAAAACTGACCCATAACACTAGATTTAAATATTAAACAAGATATTGTGTTTTAATCCAATGAACACACACCGTTGTAGCCAAACTCTTTTAACATTAACAAGATATGTTCGGTGCAATCTTAGAAATGTTCAAAGTTACAGCTTTAAATTCTATAGCCTATCACAATGACCCCGCGTTTGTGGATCTTCTGTACCAACCCAATGCGCACATAGGACGCTTCTTATCGTGGAGCTTATAAGTTGCAGGCTATGTATGTGTTCTACTGTTCAGAAAAACAAACGGCAAAAGGCGCCGAGACCTTTGGCCCCGCTCAGAGGATTAGCGACGTGTTTAGACCATCCACAGCCTATACAGTACGCGTCGCAGCCTGACACCTGATAGCTGCCGTGTGGCGCACGGTTTTGTTAGGAAGTAGGAGAGCTGGCGCTGTCAGTTTGGAAACATGCGTCGGGACGAAAACACGGCTTCAGCATCAGGGGATCAACTTAGAACTTGGACATAGGTGGACGCGTTTAGTCGAAACCGAAAAGATCCCGCGCGTAAACGCATCGTCGTTTGACGCACGACATGGGGATCTATAGATGACAATCCCTGCGCGCTGCGGGCTGCTCTCAGCATCTACTGGGATCTTTATTGTGGAACATGGCGAGAGAGATGAAAGACGCTCATCTCCTCGCTGTATTTATTACTTTGGCGATATCACCCTTCAGGGACGTGGATGGACAACGAACTTTTAATGGCCTAACAGGTTTTAGTTTGAATCCGCCGTATTTCAACCTGGCTGAGGGGTCTAAAATCTCTGCCACAGCAACCTGCGGTCAGGATGACACTGGGACGCCGAGAAATGATTTATACTGCAAGCTTGTTGGAGGACCGACCAACGCACTTACTCAAAACATACAGGTATGGTTATAAAGAAGGCGCCGGACGTCTCCAACTTCTCATCCGGTCCAACAAACGGGAACGTCCACACTGTACTGCATCAACTACAAATCCCCGGCAGGAAGTACCGAGTAACTAAAGCCAGAGGGTCGTTTTGTGTTTGTTAGAGTGCGCTCTAAACAGGTCTGTGGCTTTTGTAAAAGGTATTTATTTTGAGTTTTTAGAGTCGCCTCACCAACAACAATTGATAGTTTTACAGACCTGTGGTTCAGTAGTTTTCTTAGAGATATAGTTTTTCTATCCCGATGAAAACCTTTACTTCAAAACAGAACATTTGCATTTGGCAATATACAATATAACAGTGTAGTCATATTTTCACTGTAGGCTATAGTTATTTTATTTTTTTTATAAAATAAACGTGTTATGTTATAAAAGGTGAATACAGTTTGCTATAATTATTTGCATGTTTCTAAACACCAACAATCTGACTTCATTTAGGGTCAGTTCTGTGATTTTTGTAACTCCATCGACCCAAACAAAGCCCACCAGGTGACCTACGCCATCGATGGGACCGAGCGGTGGTGGCAGAGCCCTCCTCTCTCCAGAGGACTGGTTTACAACGAGGTGAATGTTACCTTGGACCTTGGACAGGTGAGATTATCATACCTGGCTCTGCTGTGAGCAGCTGTTTACTTGCTGCTACCTGTTGTGTTAGAAATGATTGCTCTGTGGTGACAGTAAAATACATACCTGGATGCACCAGAGGCAGGAGAAGGAATGTGTTTTCTGTATTTGCCTTCCTTTTGCTGTGGCGAGATTAGTTATTTTCTTATATTTATAATAAAGTGTGAGTGCTGCTACATTAACCCTGTCTGGGAGTTTGGCCTAAGGTCCATAAAACCGCATCTCATGCTCAATTATCCACTGTGAGCAAAGACAGGAATTCTGTTTTCGGATTAGGGATTTGAAGGATGTAAAATCTTATTGGTGGAACTGGCTGGATGATGGAGAGTTTGGACGAACTTTGGAGCAGACCTCACAAATAGAGCAACAACAAAGCTGCCCTCCACACGTGTCATATTTGTCAGACAATGGGTGGGAGCTTTTCATTCTCTGTTTTTAGACCGACTGAGCTGAGCGATGATCGTACATGTCTAAATATAGTCCACGCTTACAGGAGGATGGACACATGCAGGGCTTGTGGGAATGTCTGGCTAAATCGTGGTAATGCTCAGTTTTTTTGGGAGCGGGGGAAAGCAGCATTATTGCATTATGGCGTGCTAAAAAGAGCGTCTCTGCCACTGCCGGCCACAGGTCACCCCACTCCGCCTCAGTGCTACAACATCAACCAAATACACACGCACACCTGTCCCACACATTTTCTTTTAATGGCGTCATGATGCAACTGCTGAGTCCCTGGTGTTCTCCTGCCACAGTTACATTTTAAGCCATAAGTTGTCTTCCAATTCCTGGCCACTGCTCTAAGGGTTGACACAATGCGAGTGAAATATCACTTAAAGGCTGCTAATGTGTGCATACTTGGTTTCCAGAAGTGTCTTCTTGGGTTGAAATAACTGATTTATTTCTCTCCCGTGGCACTTTAATGCTCTCCTCCACCCTGTAAATGCAAATCCCCAACAGAGTTGTCGAGTAGTTTGACTGTTCTGTGTGAGGTGTTGAGAGATTTGTGTATTTTTTTTTATTACCCAGGGTAAATGTTGTGTTCAATGGGCTCGGCTCAACTCCATGGGTTCTGTGGTTTCTTTCAAGAGCAGCACAGGTGGTCGTGGTCTCTGAAGCTCTCTGTAGATATATTAGATAGTGGCACGCTTGATGTTTACGTTAAAACTGAAGTTCAAAGAGGAGAAATATTTCTCTGACAGAGCTGCTTCCGCTTTTTCATTTGAAAGACCGTCATTAGAAGCAAAGCGTGCCAACTTTAAAGCCTGTTTAAAAGTGAATAGTTTGAAAGAAGATGGTCGTCGTACCGAACCAACACTGTGGTTGCAGAGTGTTATGGCCCCCAGACAATAACCCTTACTGGCACTGGTGATAAGATTGACATCATGGTTTAATTTTTCCAGTATTTGTGGTTTATATGAAACGAATTTCTGAATTTCTGCAGTCCATCATTGGGCAGTATTTTGTATGAAATGCTAATTAGCATAAAGCACATTTACAGGGTACAGGGTAAACAGTATTCTGGTTAAACAGCACTGCTGTAAGTTGCATTGCCATTGTGAGCTCGCTGATTTTGGTATTTTCACTTAAACCACTGCTCTCCCTGATTACACTTACAGCCTATAACACGGATTTAGGCTCTTAGTCCTGTTTACATTCACTTTTTAAGGTTATGCCACATCTGCCTGCACCAAAATACTGACTACCTTACTGTCAGCTTGAGCCATTGTTAAACTATTTACAGTACACAGTGGGCAAGCTATTGTTCTGGTCAACATTTACACCACACATCAAGACTGCCAGGCCCTCCTTTTTTCTGGGGATTGTATTTTTAGGATCCCTGACCACATGTGCTTATCTGCCTGAGTGAGCTCAGTGTAGACCATGTGAGGCAAACATACCAGGGCTTACTGCTGTCTGTCTCCTATCTGAGGAAGCTGAGCTGCCTCTGGTTGGTGGATGTCAGACACTGAAGGGATACCTTACAACATTATATTTAATGGACTTTTGATTAGCTTCTGGGCAGGTGTTCAAGTGACTGAGTGGGCATTTTATTGGGTTAAAGCTGTGAGTTATATCTGGGGGTGACAGGTGTTGATGATGGAGCTGTGTGCAGTGGTTTTGTGGCTTTAAATTGACTCTGATTGCAGAACATCTTGCTATTTGGCTATGATTTATAGATTTATCTGCTCAACAGCCTATGATATACAGTTGACTTGAGTGTTCAGTACATGGCTTCCACTTCGTAGTGAACGTCATTATGTGCCAAGCCCTGGATTTAAATGCTAAAGTTGGAGTAGGGAAGCGATCTGGTTCAAGTTAGCGCAGTGGCTTTGGCTGTGCTCTCAGTTTTGCGAATATCAAGAGACAAAGCTTCCAAGAACACAATTTTAGAGACATTCCCCTGGAGCCTAATCCCCCCTTCTCAGGGGTCCACTTCCCACCGAAGTTGGTTTGAATGTTTTATTTGCAGCCGTCGCCCCCTTTTGTGTTGGAGTCCTTCTAGGCGGTATTGTGTGACATCTATTCTGCATTCTCACACTCTCACAAAGGTTTGGCTCTTTGTGAACCTTCCAGAAAGTGACCTGGCTTTCTCTTTTTCACCGCATTAATGGAGAGGTGCTCGTATTTGGTTGTGAGAAAGCACTTACACAGAAAACACACACAAACACACATGGCATTCCATCTTCCCCTGACATCAACCCCCTTGCTGAATAGTCATTCAGATACAGCCAAGCATGATGCTTGCATGCATGCACGGATGATCTTGTCGGTACAAATTTACTGTGCATGAGTGCACTGCATCCTGATCAATCGTGTACTTCCACCCTGTATTTGCATATACACTTACCACAACAGACATAAATAAGTAAGTATTGCGGTAGGAAAGAGTCAGTGCATATATAGGGTGCCAAGTCACAGACCGGTGCCTGTGCTGTCTCCAGTAACTTTAGTGCTATGGCTGATCAGTGTACACACACACTTGGGGATATAGATTTGCTCATACAGTGCAGCTGGCACAGTCAGACCCTAGAGACAAGACTGACTGGGAGACAGGCTAAGCTGACCATGACCGTGATGTAAGTGCCTGTGTTTAGCCGCCTGCCTGAGGCACCAGTCCTGCCCAGCAGATATTTACTACTCCAGTAGCAACCACCTCATGCCAGTTAGCAGCAGCAGCCTGGCTTGGTGAATACATCACGGTGACCTCCCTATGGATTCCTTCTAAATCAAGAAGGAAGCTTGCAGGGGTTAATGTCATCACAGATTCACTGACATAAGCATTAATACAATGCAATGTTATTAGAGAGCAGGACTTATTCTAGACCCATGTGAGCAGAACATCCATGACCCATCTTGTGGCCATGGGCAACGCTACGAACAAACACATCAGTGTAATATTACATATTATAACAATTTAATTTGTACGAGAGTATTGTGAGATGTTTTGTGTATACAGACAAACTTTCATCCTTAATATATTTTGTCATCAAGTGTTTATTACCGTCTTGTTCTCATGAACCAAATATGGTTTCACAACCTTCATATACCATCACACCCATGTTGTTTGCTCTTTCCTTCAACAATGCTTTGTTCCCATATTACTAGTTGTGTCATGGAGACAGAAAAGTACACCAGACCACCCGTCCCCTTCCACCGCGCACCTGTTTTAAATAGACAAACAGTTGTACGAACATTGTTTCAAACTGGAGGCCAACTGTTCCACCCCACTGAGCTCTGGTTGATTTGCTCCAACAGAAGGTGATGCCTCGGCTCCTTTCATTCTTCTGTTCTCACATCAGAAGCTCAGGGGTTCGCTCAGATGGTTTATCCCTGCTGGAGTTGTGATCTGGTAGAGTTTGGCTCTGCGGTGACCTCTGGTTGGAATTTGGGATCACGATATTCAGTATTTGCTTCTTGCCTGCATGTGCTGAAAATGTGTTTATTAATGTCAGAAATGACAGCTCTTGCCTTTTTAAATTCCTGTGTTCACTCGTCTTTGCGACATGGCACAAAACAGACCCTGCTATTAAGGCCATGCAAGAACATGACATCAAGGACAGACATAATCATTTATGATTTAAAAGGCTGTGAGAAATTCCTAACTAGTTTTTCTTCCAGTACACTTCATTAGATCAACACAGAGAGATTATAATGGAAGAGATCCACGTGGCAGGTACGGCAATGAGAGAAAATGGCCAAGGGTCACGCAATCAGGCCTTTTTGAGGTCTCTCTTTGAAACACTGGTTCCTGGCTCCATTACATGAAGTGCAGGCATGTGTGAAGTGAGGGCAGAGCTCGTGTGTTGAGGCAGCGATGCTGCTGCAGTTGACACTCAAGGGAGCAGGTTTATCATCCCTGAGCAGTCACACACACAAACGAGGAATTAACAGTCAAGGGTCAGTGATCTACACTTGGTTGGATGCACACAAACACATTATAGCATTGAATTTAAAGTCAGCATATTTGTTTGTTGTGACTGCAAGTCCGTCATAATAAACTTACATGTTGCTACTTGTGTGTTGAGAAAAATGTTAATATGCTGTTGTCAAAATGGCGTTTGGTCATGAGGGACGTGTTTGGCACTATTGTCCTGTTGTGCTAATTAGAGGGCTAGAGGTAATTTGGATACTTTATACCGTGTATATGTGACACTATTATAGGGGGTGGTCAAGGTTAGGAATCTGACAAAGCAGACAGGGTAGGTGTCAGTCTAGACCTGTCACAACTCAACCCCCGACCTTTTTGACACCCACCCACAGCCTCCTGCTCTAAACCTCCTGGCCTGACAGTCTTGAATTGCCTGAGGCGGCTGCTGCTGCGGGGAGGAGATGGCTCCGCTCAAGTGTTTTTGCCACAAGCTCGTCAATCTGTTCCGCGTCTTTCTGCACCATTGGAATCCGTCGCTGGGCTCGCACAGCATGCCATCACAATAGTTCACGCTCGCCCCAAACAGCATGTAGCTGCTGGACATATTTCATAAGTGTGTTTAGACTGGCACGGCATAGTTGGAGAGGCAGCCCTAAAATTAAGTAAAGCCTTACGAGAAGAGGCCTCGTAACACGCCAGTCTGTTTCTGCCGGGCTTTGTCTCCAGAGGATTCACTATAGTTGGATACGTGAGGTTTGTGTTACTTTCTAGTTCACTAATTCTACAATGATTTGATTTTTCTAAAAAGAAACAGTCAACTAACGATAACTGACTAAATAATTAATTACATGACATTTGAATGCATGATAATGGACATTGTTATTTTTGGAAAACATGCATTTTTTTATAGTTGCTATGTTTTCCTGTGGTGCGAGCAAGATTTTCACTGCTGCACGTTGCTGTCAGCGTCACGTTCCTGAAAACAGTGGCATGCCCTGCTTCGGGGGGTATTAGGAGGGAAGGGGAATGTGGCGCTATGTTTGGAATCTGTGATGGGTCCACATGCCAGCCTGCACGTCTCTGGCCACCCCTACCCCTTCCTCCCTCCCCCATCTCACCCCTCCCACTTCCCCCTCGTAGCGTCACTGCAGCCCGTGTGAACTGAACCGCTTCCTGGTCCTCAGCAGAACCAGTGGCACTGCACAGGCTTCTGTTTTCAGTCGGTTGTCAGCCCAAATCCTCTTTGTGTGCGCCATTTTATCCTGTTACAAGTGTTCTCTGATTGATTTCAAGACACACCCCATTAAAGCTGAGCCCCCGAAGGAGGCGTTTTTAAACTGTTTTATTAATCTTGCACAATGGAAACTGTGATTAAAAGACAGCCTCTTCAAAGACGACTTTTGATTTGCAACCCAGGGTTGTTTGTTTTATTACACACTCAGAGACCAAAGCCCACCCACAACTGATCTCTGAACTTTTTCACAATCTATCAACCCAAGAGCTACTTGACCTTCTGGCCTTTGCTTTTCAGGGTTGTGGGGGATATTCCATCAAGATGATTTTGGATCGCTCTTGACACAGCCCATGACTTCACAGAAGAGGTTTTACTGTGCAGTATTTTCTTCTCTGGCCCATACACGGAGAGACAGAAGCCTGAAAGTTTCAAATACCTGTTGGGGTTTTCTTCAAGGTGCTGAGGGATGCTCGGCAAGTGCGGGCCTGCCCACATCTTTCTCAAAGAAAATATCACATACATTGCTTTTATTTAACATACATAGTTTCTGACAGTGCAGGCAATACGCTTGCCCCTTACGTTTTGAAACGTCATACATATCTTTAGGGTTCATAAAACAACTGAGATTACTGGGTGAACCTCAGAAAAACAAGATAGGGGAGGGGTGGTCAGGTGTAGACGAGGTCTTTTGTTGACACTGCAGGTGTCTGTGTCACAGGGTTTAATTTCCAAGCCATAGCCAGTCAACGCCAGTGTCTAACAAAGACAGCTTTGAATATCACTGATTACCTTTTCATTGTACAATGTTCAATCAAGAAGTTGTCCGCTCTGAGGGCTGGATCAGGATGTTGATGAAAACACGCTGCTCTGAACACCATGAACCTGACAGAAAGCTCAGTGTTGGCAGAAACAATGTTTGGCATCGTTTTCTGCCCTTGTACGGACTGGACTGTATATCCTGATGAAAGGTGGAGATAAAGAGTTCAGAGCACAGATGCGGATCATGTGGGCTTAACTGTCTTTTCAATGACTAGGTTGCACCTGCACCGTTTTTATTGCAAATGTTGGTGAAATGTTAGTATTTTGTTGGGAGGCCATGCAGATGCAGCTGAAATCAAACCTGCGTACAAAAAAAAAAAATAACTTAAAGCCTTGACCTTAAATTAGTGCTAGGTCCTCATCAAGGCCATCAGTTCTGTGATGGTTTGCAGCAACACAGTCATGCTGAAATTATGTCCAAGCTTTTATGAGAAAGGAAATAAGAGCATTGTTGGCATTGCCGGCCAGGAATGGGCCTTATTCGAGGAGTAAGAAGAGCACAGGAAACAGGAACAGTTTGCCAAAACCAGAGCTGCTCACTGCCTTTTGTTTAGCCCACTGTTTGTGTTCTGCCTTCTAGCTCTTCCATGTGGCGTATGTTCTCATCAAGTTTGCTAATTCACCTCGCCCTGACCTGTGGGTGTTGGAGCGCTCTGTGGACAATGGGAGAACCTTCACGCCCTGGCAGTACTTTGCACGTATGTTACTGCTGCTGTTTTCTACTTTGAATTTTGTAATTCCAAAAGATACAAGTATAATATTGTTTGCTACATACTGCTATGAATAAATTATTTACCTTTTTACATTGTCATAAATTAAAAGTTAACTTTCTTACACACAGAAATGGTCAATACAGTGTTAATTATTTCTTGGTAACACATGTAAATAAGGAATTCAGGCTTTCTCCTTAGATGCAACAGTGTCATGCGTAGAATAGACAGGAGCAGGTGGAAGGCGATGCAGGGCACAAATACAACCTCTTAGCAAAATACTACAGAAACCACAAAACACACAGAAATGTATTTAGGAATAAACAGGCTTTGTCCAAATTATCTGCCTAGCTGCTTATTGACACACATTTCAATTGCAGCTTTTTCCTAGGTGTCATTTTGTCTGCCTGCACTAATGATACTGCGTTAACAAGGGCTTGGCTACGATACGCCAGCAGTTCTGCACGTACAGAACCGAGTCGCTTGTGCACTGGTGCAGCTACATGGAAGGCAGCCTTTGTTGTATTGATTACATCTCTTCCTCTCCTGCTGTAGGAAGTTGCATTTGGCGTTTTGAAAAAGACTTAACAAGCACATTTAATATTAAAATGCGTTTTCTGTGGCATCGCCTGCAGTTTAAGCTGTGAAAAATTTGAAACGCACAACTTATCAGTTTAAGCTTAAATTCTCTGCAGAAGAAGATCATTTAAATAGAAAGTACATGTTGGTAAGACTGTAGAGTGTGGCAAGTGGGTGCATGCAGTAAATCTGAATGGCCAATGTCATTACATTACTTAGACACATGCTAGACTGAGTTGTTATATTGGAGGTATTATGTCTTATCTGGGAGGCACCTCTGCACACAGGTTGCTGAGAGATATTTGTGTGACTCATCAGATCAGTCAAGGCGTTTCTCCCTGCTACCATGTAACGAGGTCACTGACTATCTTCAGCCATTTATCTTTTTTTTGGCAGATTCAAAGCGTGAATGCATAGAGAGGTTTGGAAAACACCCCAATACTCGTGTATTACATGATGATGACCAGATCTGCACCACAGAATACTCAAGGATTGTTCCTTTAGAGAACGGGGAGGTAACATATCAAGCAATGGAAATATTTTATACAAAATAAATGTTATAAATGATGACATGAGTGTTGAAATAAACATTTCAGGTTGTCGTGTCCCTGGTCAACGGCCGTCCAGGCTCTAGAAACTTCACCTACTCACCGGTGTTGCGAGACTTTACAAAGGCCACGAACATCCGCCTCCGCTTCCTCCGCACCAACACCCTGCTGGGGCACCTCATCTCCAAGACACAGAGAGACCCCACGGTCACACGCAGGGTGAGGCAAATACTGCACAACCTCACATGTAGGTGTCATGCTGGGAGTTTCTTGTTTTCCATTTGGAACATCCAAATGTACAGCTCTGCACCACCTACGCTGCAGCTTCCTTTTCGCAGACGCAGACAGATTCACCTGACGTCTTCTGCCTACACAGTCATCATTAATCAATGCTGAGGCTTAGTGCCAGGCCTGTCTGTTCACTCTTCATGGCACCTTTGGCAGGGATGGGGGAGTCTGGTTTGGATGCCTCTCACAGTCTGCGGTTGCAGAACCTCTCTTTAAGACAGGGAACATATGCTGATAAAAAAGGCTGTCAGAGAATATTGGTTCCTTGAACACAGCTTTAGCTTGTTCCAGAGCTGTTTCATGTCTAAGAGCAACTGATTCATTCTTTTTTTATTTGGCACACTGACGATAAATCTGAGACATCAGCTGTTCATTGTAATCTTACTTTTTTATAATGCACCGGTTCACCTCATAAAACTAACCTTAACTGATGGGTCATGATTCAAGTTTGTAATTAACTTGTGACTCACTTCTCCTGCCAAGCAAACTGAGGATTGGCTCACGTGGCTTATTAGCTGATAGCCCAGTTTTTATTTGGTGGCAATGATAACACTGTTGTTTGTTTGTTGACAGTATTTCTATAGCATCAAGGACATCAGCGTCGGTGGACGCTGCGTTTGTCATGGACACGCACAGGTGTGCGGTGGGGTGCGGAATCAAATAAACCCAAACAGGTAAGAAATGCAACTCTATCCATTCTCACTCACTGAGGGCTCTCTGCTTGAATAGGTTTTATTATTTATTCATTTTTCCAAGCTTAGTTCCTTTGTGCATTTTGGAACATGAGCTCAGCCAAGTTCTTTCATTTCCTTATTTGCTAACAGTCTTTCTGTAGAATTGGCTCCTTTGTGTATAGCAGAGTAGTGAGATACAAACAATACAAAACCAAGGAGATTTAGTCAAATCTTGTGATCTAAGTGTAAATTGTTTCTGAGTAAATATAGTTTCCCACATGTCTGTACACTGACATCATAACTGTAACAGGCAGTTAAGCTGATTACTGACTATGATGTGTGATTAAGTGCTAGTTTGAACCCCTGTTGCCCTTTGCAGAAATGTTACTGTATGCGACACCTGATGATGAATCTAAAAACAGCTTTCAGCTAAATTAAAGTTGTGCTTTACCCAGCACCAAGTGGAAACTATGTGCTACCTGGCAACGAATGAGTCAGGAAAAATCAACATGATGCGTGAAATAAAGCTGTTGTTAGGTATTGAGCCACAGCTTCAACGTGCATGTTTCAGGAACTTGTGTCCTTTTGTTTCTGGTGCTTTGATGATGGCAGTGGTGGGAACTGTCGTAACATGTCAGGTCAACATCTGTCATAAGTGTTGCAGCGGCATGAGATCAGGTGTCTGCCACAGCCAGGACATATTAGTCATACTTTTTCATTTTCACATCAAGGCCACTCCCAGCAGCTCCCTTATTCTTCTTTGATTATGGGACCGACCTTTTGCGTTTGCAGTGTTGTCTTTGATGTCCATAAATGCATTCTGTTTCACAGTCGCGGCGATTTTGCCGTCTTGATCCATAAGCGGCTGAAGCAGCTGGGCCTGCTCGACATTTTGCACACGCCACAGCCTGGTTGGGTACTAATTGTTCGACTGCACCATGCAGTGCACCTGAAACGTCTGCAATGATTAGGTTTCTCCACTCAATAATGCAGGTTCTTCCCTCAGTTTGCCACCTGCCTCTGTTTCTCTTGCACAAAATCCAAACAGAACTGAAAAAATGTTTATGCAACTCTGATGCCTTGTGTCCTGTCTTCAGACTCCAGTGCGAGTGCCAGCACAACACCTGTGGCGAGTCATGTGACCGCTGCTGCCCAGGCTTTAACCAGAAGCCGTGGCGAGCCGCAACTGTCGACAGCCCCAATGAGTGTCAGCGTAAGTTTACGTGTACACTATGGTTCTTCCCATGCTTCTGGCTTTCTGAACTAGAACCCTCATCGTAGACTGGACTCAAGTGTCCTCTTGCCTCGGATATTTAAGCCCTGTTGTGGATGCCCTGATATGGTATTGTGGAGAGCCTCAGTGAGGAGATGAGAGGACATTCCTCTCATGGTATGTGTGATGAACAGCTCAGTGCACAACTAGCTCCACCATAACGGCCTTTTGTGTGCTTAGCCAGACATTCAGCTGGCTAGCCAGGCCCGCGCCAGTGTACCAGATTCTCCCCCGTGCTGGCTGATCACACATCCATCCAGCCAGCCAACACGGCCTCCTTTCCTGAAATATGACCTAGTAATAGCTACAAAAGCTGGGAGACAGATGAATAAGCCTTGCAACCCAATCACTGTTCGCTCTTAAAAAGCATCTTATCCATTCATAAACATTAATAAGACACAGGGGTGGTATACAGGAAAAGGATGTGCTGTCTTGTTTGGTTTGGATTTTATAGTTTCTTTTAGTACTTAACAGCCAGACTTATAACTCCCCCTTGAAGAATTAGTAGCTTAAGATGATTAAATACAGACAGGAGAGTCAGAAGTAATTTGCCTATAGGCATAAAGAATAATTCTGTGTGTCTGTGTGTGTCTGTCTTGGGGGTTTCCTCCTCAGCCTGCCAGTGCTTCTCCCATGCGTTTGACTGCTATTACGACCCAGAGGTGGAAAAAAGGGGAGCAAGTTTAGACAGCTTTGGCAGGTATGATGGAGGAGGAGTGTGCATCAACTGCCAGGTATGAAACTTATATCAAGTCTAAACTGATTCCTGTGTGTCTGTGTGTGTGGCTTTGAGGGTGTGAAAATCAGGAAGAAATTCCAAGTAGCCTGTGTTTATCTTTAGGGCACTGCATACAGCATCATTTACTGCATGCATGTGTAAACTCTTCTCTTTTGCTCAGTGTCACAGAGGGTCTTTTGTCAAAGTTCTTTGAGTGTTACGTCAAATATTTTGTATCTGGAAAGTGATGCAGATGCCGCGATAATGGCAAAAATATATCTTGTATCAGTTTAAAACCACAACAATGACTACTTGCGTGTGATTTTTGGCTTTGAGCGACAACTCACACATTTGCGCTCTCCCGTAGCACAACACTGCTGGAGTGAACTGTGAGCGATGCATCGAAGGCTTCTACAGACCTTATGGCCTTCCCCCAGAGTCTCCAGCTGGATGTATACGTGAGTCTCTAAGGCTGGTGACCTTTGTTTTTTCCCCCTTGCAAGTGGACATGTGACCTTTACCTACAGTGTACTGTAGATGTGCGTGTGATGTTGAATAGATGTTGCTATGGCAACCTACAGGGAACACTATACAGATGAGTAACCAAAATGCTTCTAGAGATAACAGGCGTCATATTTTCATTTTTCTTTTGTTAATAAATGAAAAAAATATCTTATTTTGGAATTTTTACAAATTTCCAAAATTGGGTTCAACTTCTGACCAAGTACTGTAAGTGTTTGATCTACACTATGTAAGACTTACAAGCTAAGACAGACACAAATGGCACCGTTGCACAATCACCTCTGGCACCAGCGCTTGTAATATTGCTAAACCGGGCTCTACTCTTGTTTACATTGCTTTAATGGCCCATGGCTGCTCCTTGCTGTATAAATAGCTGCCACTTGTGTTTGGACATTAGAAAGTAGAGGAATTAAACTGGTTGCCCTGAGCGCTTTGAAAGGTAAACCTTGGAATCCACAAACTCAATTACGTGAGCTTAGCAGCGGAAGGTGTTCATCTTGGTAAGAACAGAGTCAGTAAAGTCTGAGTAATTGTTATTTGCTCTGGAAATCTCACATTTTAAGAAGATGAATGGTTGAAAACCTTCTACACCTTTCTGTATTTTTGTCTTGCGCCGAAAGATTCTTTGCTCAGTCGATGCACATGCATGTACAAGTTATTATATGGACACGTACGGATATGGATACTGATGTTGATGTTTCATACGAACATGTGATCCTCACCAGCCTGTAGATGTGATCCAAGAACTACATCTGGCTGTGAAATGGGATCTGGAAGATGTATCTGCAAGCCACAGTTTACAGGAGACGACTGCGACTTCTGTGCTGATGGACACTATAACTACCCTCAGTGCATCTGTAAGTTTGACCTATTGTGTGAATGTGATTATACAAAGACACTTCAACCATTCCAAGAAAATTTCACTTTGCTGCGTCCCTGAAAACCTGAACATGTAAAAAACAAAGTGGGTAGTTCTAGTAGATAGTGACAAATGTGTTTGTTTTGGGAAGGTACAGGTTTACAGTAAACTCCACAGAACATCTGTGGATGAGGACAGTTTGTAGTTTCATCCAATTTAACTGAGCTTCAGATTAGACATTGTTTTGACTGTTCTGTCTGCCCCAGATGTGTCATGTCCTGCGTCTTATGTCATATAAAATGTACTTGTACTCCTCAGTTGGCATTTTACAAGTATTATTTTTATTACGTGTCGGCACTGTTAAAACTTTCATGTGTCATGTTCAGCCTCTTTACCCTGACAGTCTAAACACGGTAGATACGGTCATTAGCAGACTCTGCTGTTGAGTCACCGTATGAAACCTCTAAGGCTTTGTAACTTGGCCTGTGAACAACCTCTATGAGCACAGGTAACCACAGGATAATAGCAGATGCTGAGACACAGTAACAATTTACCATCAACATTAGCACGATAGAGAGTTTCACGAGTCACTGGCACTGTATTGAAGTTTTATAAATTAAACAAATGACATTCATAAGTATTTACTGCTGTTTCTTTTTAATACTCCTTAATGTTCTTTGTGCCTTTCCTTTGCCAACAGCTTACCCCGTATACCTACCCACTACCAAATCTCCTGCGGGTCCTATTTTGGGTACGTTGATTAAACAAGATTTTTACCACACTGGAGCTCATTGGGGATTTTCCAACAAATCTAATTGCTGAGCTTTTCGTTGTCTCTGTGCAGGGCCCACGCTGTGCCCTTCAGGTTACTTTGGCTCACCCAGCTGTCAGCGTAAGTGTGATTCTAGTACAGGACAGTATTATGTTAACTCTCCCTGTTTTTATGTGCATTGTCTGTGAAGAATGTCGACACTGTACCTGTTGAGGTTCCATTTAGTCTGAGTGGGTTAAACATTAAGGTTATGTGGAGTCAAAGAATGGCAAAGAGGTCAGGTTTGTAGATCATATGTAAACAGAACCTGCAGGACTGTATGTTGTGGGAATGTACACACAGTCATACTATATATGAGTATGATGACTAAATCTGCTGCCAGTGACAGCAGATGTGAGGGGGTTGAAGTGGTCTCCCGTGATAACATTATTCAGTTGGGACATTCACTGAGAACTAATCAGTCTATTATTAGTTATGTGCCTCTCAAAACATTTCCTTTTGTTGCTTTCTCCAAGCTGGGAAACACATTATTATTAATATGGTATTTTTTAAAAATAAATATCTTTATCCCCCGACTTTGACCTGCAGACTAACAATGTAAGCTTTTCTTAAACTTCCCTCTTCAGGGAGTGACGCAGCAAAACACAACCTCATCAGCGTTACTTGTCAAAGCGATTATGGGACCTTTGTTTTGAGGTGGGGGCCACAAGCTGTTTGAATGTAGACACAAGAGGAAGGAAATGAGGAGAGAAAATGTGGATGTGATTCCAACAGCGGGACCACTTTTAATATTTACCACTACTTGCAGCTTGTTATTCTAGGGTGGGTAGAATGAGGAGAGTCTGAATGGTTTGGCCACCGCAGTTGAGAGCTATTTTTAGCTGCTCTGTGTTTTCTCATTTAACATCACTTCATGTTTTACTTTCAGCGTGTCTCTGCGACGGGGCCGGTGTGGCTGACAGTGTCTGCAGTCCAAGTGGACAGTGCGTTTGCCTCCCGAACTATGGGGGGCAGGAGTGTAATGAATGTGCACCGGGCTACTATGGTTACCCAGACTGTGCAGGTGGGATGGATCCCTCTGAGACCACCAGTGTGATTATGATAGATAAACCAACTAGTTGCATTTGACCTCTGCTGATCTGAGAGCTGGTGGAAAAATTTTCCTGCCCATGTCACTTGGCTAGTGTGGCCCCTTCTCATGACTCTGCGGAGCAAATGTCTTCAATCTCCCACAGTATCCTGTAAAACCCTACATTGTCAGCACTCATTTATGTGATGTCGTCTGCCTGACTAAACATAGACAACAACACAGAAAGCTGGAAAGCTTTCCCAAACATAGACAGGGGTCATATTAGTTAGTTAGTATTCACCGATGATGACAACACACTTGTGTTTTGTCCTCAGCCTGCCGGTGTTCACAGGAAGGATCACACGGCAACATATGCAACCCATTATCGGGCCAGTGCCTGTGTCGGCCTGGAGTGGTGGGCCAGCAGTGTGACCGCTGTGCCTCTGGACTCAGGTTCCCCCATTGCTCAGGTAGCTGCGTCAGCCGCCTTCATGCGTTTCACGAACCATGTGACATGTTGAATAACTCGCTTTTGTCTCGTTTTGTATTTCAGCCTCTATCAGTCAGTGTAACAGAGCAGGAACCGAGGCTACAGATCCTCAAACGGTACTCCACTCTCAATAACCTCTTTCCCATCACAGCCCAGTGCTTATCATGTTTTATTAGCCTCGATAACACAAGTGGTTACAGTCTAAATCTAGCGCTGACCCTCTGGGTGTGGATCTGGCCGCAGCTGATAACACAGCTGCCAAAACTACAACAAACAGAGTGTTTTTCCCTCTGAAATGTAAATGTAATTAACAAAAGGAAAAGAAACTTCCTTTCATTTTGACAAGGAAGAAAAAACAACATGAAGTTAAACGGAGCCGATTCATAATATCCTGTTTAAAGAAATAAATAGGTATATAAACATTACATATACAACATGGCTTTGTTTCAGGGCTGCCGCTGCTTAGCAAATGTGGAGGGAACCCTGTGCAACAGATGTAAACCTCTCTACTGGAACTTGACTACAGACCATCCGCATGGCTGCATAGGTGAGTTTATAAAAAAGGACAGAAATAGAAATATCATTTTACAACGTGGACACATTTTTTTCCTCAGCATCAGTGTTCAGATGTCTTAGCGCTGTATTAAATCAGCAGTAACAATCTGACACACCGATACAGGCCCTGACCCCTTTTATCCAGAGGAAATGTCAGCATACCCCTGTCAACAAGCTCGGCCCTACCTTCCTGTCCCACAGAGGGGAGCTGGGGATAAACACATTAATGCAGGCAAATACGTGTTAACTGCTTTCAGCGTGGAGCTGAGTGAACCTGACATTCATCCTGTGACCGAGCAGTAATCGGGTTCTGGTGGCGCGTTAAAAACAAGCAATATCTTTGGATGACTAGTCTGTATCTTCTTTGCAGAGTAGCATAACCTAAAGAGAAACTACTAGAGATGCTTATTATCCATCCGGGGAGGGAACAGCTACAGCCTTTGTCTTGATACCTGTCTTATGTTACAGTTGTGCTCTCGTGAAAGAATGTTATCACTTCCGCGTTGCCTGAAGACACAAGAAAAAAAGCTTTTAATATCCTAAGAATGTCTCTGGTTGACTGTGGCCAGACTTTCTTCACTGAGTGGAAAGCCAACCAATGGCAGGTTCCTCCTCTGGACCTTTGATGTGCAGAGCTCTGAAGATCGGAGGGTTTTTTGCAGTTGCGTGAACCTGCGAAAGTGACACAGTCCTGTAATCAGAGCCTATTCACGGTAAATCCCCCTGTTCACAGTTTCTTAGCTTCTCTTAACTCTTTTTTTTTCCTTTCATACCAGAGTGTCAGTGTGATTTGAAAGGGACCCTTAGTGGTGTTGGGGAGTGTGAACAGGTGAGTGTTACGTCGCCACCTCTCGACTGATTCAGCTCAAGCCGTGTCTCTGAACGGAGGTTCTGACAGGAAGTTCCCTGCTCGTTCTGTGTGCACCTAGAAAACCAGCCAGTGTCACTGCAAGCCTAACGCGTGCGGACTCTCGTGCGACACTTGTAAGGATGGATACTTCCTGCCGCAGAAAAAGAATTATTTCGGGTGTCAAGGTGAGTATCACATGTTGTTTACTGCACCATTATGGATAAAGTAAGGCCACTGACATCATCACAGTGTGATTGCACAGAAAGTTTAAAATGAAGTTAATCTTAATCTTAATCTTTGTAGTTGAAGGTGTGTCAGTTTAACACCATTACATCACTTTTGGGTGTAGTAGGAACAACACAGTGTACCACACCTAACCCCACGGTTTGACTCACAGTATGTCACTGGACACTTTAACCAAGGATGATTTTAAAAAAATTAATTCAAAATCTATGATCCTGTCATCAGATTGTCATTTAAATGTCTTCGAGCTTTTTAATCAGAATGAATGACCTGTGTTATTTGTCTGTCAGCTTGTCAGTGTGACGTAGGTGGTGCCGTCGACACTGCGTGTGATGAGACGAAGGGACAATGTTGGTGTCTGAAGAACATCGTTGGCCGTACATGCACTGAGTAAGAGTCTTTACTACTGCGATGTTAGAATAAATCTAGAGTCTGAAAAACAGAACATTCATTACTTTTTGGGTTCACTTTGTTAGACCAGCACCAAGCTACTTTTTTCCTACTCTGCATCAACTGAAGTTCGAGGTGGAGGACGGCACCTCCCCCAACGCCAGACCTGTCCGCTTTGGTTATAACGCCCAAGAGTTCCCAGGCTTCAGCTGGAGGGGTTATGCTGTCATGTCCAGTGCACAGGTTAGTGCACAGTCTCCGTATTGATGCTACTTCATCATGTATTTTACATACCTGCCTTCCTTTTCTCCTCGTTCTGGTGGTTCTCCTGCTTTTGCGTCTGCACTGATATTCCTGCTCAAAACACACAAGCTTCTGTTTTGTGGGCTGATGTGGAAATGTGGACACCAGCTCAGTTAGAACTAACCCTATCTCTCTTCAGCCGGAGGTGATCGTAATGCTTACCCTTGGGTTTCCTGGCCCGTTCCATATTGTATTGCGCTACGCCACCCCCAAACAAAAGGGGAGAGCACAAGTGCGAGCAAGGATCTTGGTGGTGGACGGAGGTGGCTCTCAGTCCTGCTGTGACTGTAAGTGAGAGCCTGCCTTCCTTTGGCTGTGTCTTCCTCTCGCTTCAACTTGCTTGCTGTCTGCTGATTAACCCGCTTGTTGTTTGTTCGTCTCTGCTCACCACATGCGATTTTTAACCCCGATTCTTAACACGATACTCTCATCGCCACTTGTGTGTCACTGTCTTGTCATCCCTGCAGAGTGAAGTCAGAGTAGCTGTGCATGTTGACCCAAAAGAAGGGGGGCAGCACTCATTCCGTGTGGTTCTGCGGTTCATTAACCCCAGCAGCACCGGTGTTACTGGTAGCATCAGGGCTGCAAATAACAGAGGCATCGCAGGTACAGTAAGGCTGCCTCTGACATTGAACTACCATTATCATTATCAAATTTAACCCATCAGTGATGACATAAATACTCCACATCCTTCATGACATTTGCAGGTGCATGATGTGTGTCAGGATGACCCTTCTGGGTTTTATTTCCTTATATTACTGCAGACACTTGCTTTGCTTGTGCTTCAGCAGGGTCGGATCAGAGTAAGGAAGTAATATTCCCTGTGAGCCGTTCCCCGTCCTTCCTCACTGTCCCGGGAGAGGGCTTCGCTGAGCCCTTTGCTTTGACTCCTGGGAAATGGATCATTCACATCAGGGCAGAGGGGGTTCTCCTAGTGAGTTTAACAACAAAGATAAGAATGAATGAACTAGACAATAGACTAAATCCTAAACACGCAATGTCTGTCTCCAGGACTACTTGGTACTGCTGCCTTGGGAATACTATGAGGCACCTCTACTGCAGGAAAAGATCACCCAGCCCTGCACATACTTACCCACTGCTGACCGGAATACAAAGTAATTCAGAAAACTCTTTATAAAGCACTCATTCAGATTTCCATGCGCTTTCTCACTGGAGCTGGATAAAACACCTAACGTGATACATCCGACTGTCTCCATCAGCTGTTTGTTGTACAAGCATGTGGCCATGGACGGTTTCAGCTCTGCACTGGGCTCGCAGGGTCGATTTTCCAGCCGCAGCAGGCGGAAGAGCAGGCAAGCCCGTGTCCGGCGCCCCACCCCTCATCACCCTGAGATGGCTGCTCTCAATGGCAGACAGGTGGGAAAACACGCCTTCATATATAAATGAGAGACTAAGAGACTTTTTAGATGCAATTTGATTTTTTTTATCAGTGATTCTCCTGAAATGCCTGAATACCGATGATAAACCATTTTCTTTTGTAGTCTCAGCTTCAGCTCAGTTTGCACGTGACACATCCGGGCCCACATGCCCTTGTTCTGGAGTATGCCAGTGAGGTGGACATCGTCCAGAATGTCAACATACTCATCAATGATCAGTCGGGTGGTCAGGTCCTGGCCAGGGCTAACATTTACGCCTGTGCCTTCAGGTGAGTCCTGCTCTAACTACAGAAACAGGTCAGATTAGATGTTTTTGCCTTGGCTAAATTTTGTAGAAAGCGTACGTTTGAATGAGTTGTGTTCCCTGCAGCTTTTTGTGCCGCAGTGTAGCGGTGGGTAACAGTAATCAGGTGGCAGCTTTACAGCTCACTCATAGGACAGACGTTCTCCTGCTAACTTCTACAACCTCATTCCTGCTGGTGAGAAAAATACTTGTACAAATGATGTATCACAGCTTATATTGTACATAACTTAAAAACACATTTCTCTTGGCAGCACAAAGTTTATGCAGTGCCCGCAGAAGAGTTCTCATATGACTATGTAGACCCCAAGGTGCTCTGTGTCTCCACCCATGGCCGCTTCACTGAAGACGGGTGCGTTACCTTGGATAGTCCTGCTGCATGCTTTTAATAGCACAACTCACAAAGATTGGACTAGATCCTTGTTCCTTGCTGTTGTTTGGACACGTGGAGATACACATCTGGTTCGCAGGTGTGATTGCATGCAAGCCACCAGCTGGACAGAGTCATTTACCTGAGGCTAAATGTGTGCTCACACCTTCTTTCTTTCCCTCACATTTAGCTGAACGTACTAAGCCTAATGTGTCGTTTAATTTGTAGTTCGTACTGACATGTCTAGAAAATAACACATACAGTATTGCAAATTGATGATAACCAAAGGATGTTGGGGATTACTAACAATAGGATGGTGCACAGGTCATGACCTTTGACTTGCCGCTGACCCCTCATCTAACAAGTCTGCTCCTGCAAAGTCTGACAAGTACTCCAACCGCTATCAACAGGCCTCAAGTAAGATTGATTTGTCCGTCTGTAATGTTTCTAGTCGGCACTGTGTTCTGAGGCAGTTTGCCAAGCCAGCCACCGCCTGGATTCTATACGCGACCCGTGATGGACAGCTGTCGTCCACAGCAACTGTTGCTGAGACCGAGGACTGGAGACGCAGGCGACAGTCTGGGGCGTTCGCTGTCCACGGACCTCAGAGTGACGGCATACTGCTGAAATTCCCTCAGGTATCACATAAAGAAAAATCATCTTCTTAGCATGTTTGAATGCCTTTCTGAACATGCCCCTGCAACCTCTGCACTGACACTAATTTGCACTTTCACCCCGTCATGCTGACACTTTTCCGTGCTTTTTTTATTTTTTCCCAGACAAAGATCAGTTTCACACCCAGGGTGACCCTTCCAGGCAGGTATGTGGTTGTGGTCCATTACCACCAGCCCGAACATACCTCCTTCCCTGTAGAGGTCAGAGTGGATGCAGGGCGTGAGTGGAGTGGTGAGTCCGATCAGTCAGAATTAAAACGTTTATTAGGTTCTTTTGGAGGAATAGTGCTTCCTCTGGCAGTGGCTTGGACAGGCTACTCAGTGAAGGGAGTGATTCCTCGCTGACAGCAGATGATCAAAGGACTTTCCCCTATATGGATTATTATGCAGCTTGCTAACATCTCTTCTTCACTGAGCTCGAACTATGCTTTCCTCTTGCAGGTTTAATAAATGCGTCCTTCTGCCCGGCAGTCTCAGGCTGCAGGGAGGTGGTGATCGCTGATGAGAGGATTGTGCTAGACTTTGAGCAGAATTCATGGCAGCTACCCAGCATCTCTGTGATCATGCCACCCAGGAAGACCCTTATTCTGGTCAGCAGTTTACAGCACACAGGATATTTGAAACGTTGTCCCGAACATACTGACTGTTTCGTTTGAAGCTCGAGTTCGAGTGTTTTGTGCTATGGTTGAGGATTTAGCGTGCCGAGGTCCTCTATCCTCAGCGTTATGCCGTAGCCCCCACAAAAACAAAGACGCTTCTGTTATGTACCTGGCAACGGCTTTATAAAGGCTAAGCTCAATCATAAAGCTGCTACAGCACAGGTTGGGCTCTGCGTTGTTGCAGGTTGTTTGCTTGCAATCAAACAAAGAATGTGGCCAAACCATTTAAAATCCTCTGTTTATTTTACTTCCCACATCTACCTCATATCACAGTAGAGGTTCTGTTGTGAGTTTTTGTTTGTCATTGTTGCTGTGTTTCTATCTTTCGTGTAGGATTATATAATGTTGGTTCCTGATAGCAGTTACAGCCCTGATCTCTTGAGGGAGAAGCCGCTGGATAAATCTTCAGATTTCATACAGCGATGCAGAGGAGAAGGGTTCTTTATAGAGTAGGTGCCCAACATATTGGTAAATTACATGATGCTGCATTGGTCATATATTTTGATTTACATGATGATTGAATGATTAGTGCCCTCTAGCTGTGATGAGTGTAAAACCATGTGTATTTTTCTGCCTCTCCAGCCCCAGAACTTCTTCACATTTCTGTAGAGACTCTGAACGATCCCTCGTAGCTGCATATAATGGCGGAGCTCTGCCCTGCAACTGTGACCCATCTGGTTCCACAGGGACCACATGTGATCCGGTTGGGGGACAGTGTCTCTGCAGGCAGCACGTCATCGGTCGGCAATGCACAAAGTGCGCCACTGGTTATTATGGATTTCCTTACTGCCGACGTGAGTGAACATTGGTCTTTGTCTTGTGCTGTGTATGATTCATACAGGAGGTACGAGCGTGAGTCCAAAAGGTTGCAGTGCAGATGATTTAAAGTTAAACCTTTCATGTGTGTTTGATTTAAAATAGCAGCAGGTCAACATATCAGCAGAGACATTTTAATGGTCCTTGATTATATGTCTTGAACATGTGCCAGTTTTGTTACAACAAAGGACAGAAAGAAGTTTAAAGTGTATGAGGTTAAACACTTTAATATAATGTTTGCTTATGAAGGTGCAGTAGCTCCTCTGTGAAAACAGTTTAATCACTTGAACATTTCTGTTCCTAAAAGTCTTAAGAATTTGTAGAGTTTGTCATCTGTACATAACATAAAGATCCAAAGAATCTAGAGATTAACAACAGCACTGAAATAAAAACTGACACGACTTAAATAATCTCTCACCTCTATCAACTCAGTGAATGCTTTGTTTCATCATCCGCAAATGAAAGAAAAAGAATTGTAAACAAGCCAGTATTTTAGTTTCTCAATTTATAGACGCTGCATCCACTGCGCTAAAGAGGAGAAGGACCATCAAGCTTGTTATCAGCACACAGTTCAGAATAAGGTCTTTACTTTTACATCAGTTAGAAAAATCCACTTGATACATGTTTTAAAAAGAACAAAGAACTGAATCCTGACATCTTCTCAACATGGCACCATCTTGTGGCCAGAACTAAAACAAGCATAAAACCCACATTAAAAAAATATTACCATTCAAAATCACACTGTGAACACACTGACTAGCACACTGAAAAATATGACACAGGAATCTCATGGCCGGCAGGAGGGCTGTCGTGACTATTTGACATATGAGATAAGAATAATGACAATGAAGACCAGTTCTCTTCTGCCCCATGTAGCGTGTGAGTGTGGTCGCCGTCTGTGCGACGAGGTGACAGGACGCTGCATCTGCCCCCCGCAGACAGTCAGACCAGCCTGCGACGTGTGTCAGGATCACACGTTCAGCTACCACCCGCTGCTGGGCTGTGAGGACTGTGAATGTTCTCCACGTGGCCTCAGACCCGGTGCAGGACCTGACTGTGACAGCCTAACTGGCCAGTGCAGGTCAGTAGCCTCCTCCATCTGAAGCTCTGGAGCTATGACATTAACTGTGTCACTAAACTCAGTCAACTGCAGTGTTACACTCTAAAATTCTTTACTTTAAATATCGTTCACACACTCATATTTTCATTTTATAATTCTTGTTATTTATAACATTGGATAGTTTTAGTCAGTTAAAATATTTCTTATTGTCCCTTTGAAAGAGCTTTTCTGTTTTTCTTTCATTTGCCATCTTGTCAGTGATAACAGAGGATGGAATGTGTGTCCGGCAGCTTCTGACGTTGAAAATAAAACATGACACCAAGCAGTTGAAGTGATTAATGAGGGGATTAGTACATAGTCCAGTCATGTTGAAGTACAGATCGTCTTCTCTGTCAGGGCTTCTTAGTCTCACAGTCAGCTCTGACACAACGGAATGATGGGAATTAACAAACCGTGTCAGTAAAAAGCAACATACGAAACATGTGAAAAGCTGTTTTCTAGTTCTGTATCAACCACGTTTGACTTTTTTCTGTGTTTCTACGTAGTTGCAAGCCCAGAATTGGGGGTCGACAGTGCGACCGCTGTGCAGCTGGGTTTTATCGTTTCCCTGAGTGTGTGCCTTGTGACTGTAACCAAGATGGTGTCAAACCTGACGTGTGCCACCCAGAGACAGGACGATGCCTCTGCAAGGTGAGTGCTGCTCGTTTAGAAACTCACGCATTCAGTGTGTTTGTCTCTGACTTTCTCTCCCTCATTTCTGCCATGTTTTTTAGAGGAACGTTGCTGGTGTCAGGTGTGATACCTGTGACGAAGGCTCCTTCTACTTTGACTCATCTAATCCTCACGGCTGCACCAGCTGCTTCTGCTTTGGAGCGACCGACCAGTGTCAGAGCTCCGTCAAACGCAGGGGGAAGGTGTGGAGAGCATCGCGTATAACGTCTGGCATATCATGTCGATTCTAGTGAGATCTGGGCTATTGGCTCAGCATCAAACAGTAGAAAATCTCTTCTAAGTTGCAAACGTTCTCTGTTGCTGCGTTTGAAATGGTGCAGTGTCAGTGCACTTTTATTTTTTACTATAAACTTGTCTAATCCTTCTGTTGATAGTTTGTTGATATGCGAACCTGGCGCCTGGGGAGCCCGGACCAGGAGGAGGTCCACTCTGTGCTCAACGCAGCCAGTAACACCGTGGTGGCAGACATCCAGGAGCTTCCTCATTCAGTTCAGACGCTACAGTGGGTGGCGCCAGCGTCCTACCTGGGAAACCGGGTGAGAATGCCAGTATCTCGGCTGTGTCTCATCTATTGCGATGCTTGTTGCGAGTTTTCCTAAAAATAATTAATGACAAAATTACAGCTTTGAGTTTGATGTTACCTGCAAAGATGTAGAATTTCATTTAAAACTACAGGTCAGACTGGATTCAGTTTATTCTTTACTCCAGTTGTTCCAATAGTCCTTTCATATACACTGACAGATATTTGGGTTCTTTTTATCCTCAGGTCTCATCGTACGGTGGTTTCCTCACCTACCAGTCTAAATCTTTTGGAATTCCTAGTGAAGGGATGAGTCTGCTGGACAGGAGACCTGATGTCCTGCTAACTGTGTGTAATGCTACTGCTTTCTTCACCATTTTCATTTTTTCAGTGGCAAGAAAACACAGTTTACAGTGTTCAGTGTGTCTTTTTTTCACCCTAGGGCCAGAATATGACCCTGATCCACATGTCTCCACAAGTACCACTGCCAGACAGGCTGTATCAGGGCAGAATCCAGCTTGTGGAGGTACAGAGCCAGATTTCATTGGTCTCGACTTAAACCAAGCGCTTAAATATAGGAGATGATGCTTATTAAAACTATATATTCATCATAAATAGGCTAATATGCTGTATAAGGTATTTGTCCTGTGTTTTGTCATATAAGTGAATCAAATATGATAATCGTATGGACACAAGTCCCACACAAACGTTTGTACCCCGCAGGGCAACTGGCGCCATGCTGTCACCAACAGGCCCGTGTCCAGAGAGGACCTGATGATGGTCCTAGCGGGCCTGGTGGGCCTCAGGATCCGAGCTCTGTACTTTACTGAGACCCAGCGGCTCAGCTTAGGGGAGGTTGGCCTGGAAGAGGCCACCGCCACGGGGACTGGGGGTCCTGGGAACAACGTGGAGCAATGTTTATGCCCCCCTCAGTACACTGGAGACTCCTGTGAGGTGAGAAATGAAAAGGCCACTGAATATTGTCACGGTTCATGGTGTACTCTATAAATGTATGTGTTGAAACAATTAATGATTATTGAAGCTGATTTATATGATACAAAAAACCCACAATGAGCTTGTTGGTGGAGACAGAAATGCAGCTTCATTGACCACACTAAGATAAAAACAATCATAGCTAGCAGGGTGGAGCAAGGTGCCGACTGAGGACGTGGACCACCTTCTCATATTTTAGGGCGTCCTGACATGCCTGATACATGTACCACACCCTGTACCGAAGGAAAAATTCTGCTGAGGAGCCTTGGGTGGAATGCACTGGAAAATACTGGCTGCTGAACTGTGCAGCCAAACTGTGGAGCCCCAGGCTATGATATGAAGCACAGTCATGCAGACATAATATTAGTGATTATAGAGCTAAAATCTCCAGCAACGGTGCAGCTCACATAAACATAAAGCCGCTATGGAAAAGCTTCACAAAAAACAGTTTACAGCCATTATTTCCATATTTGTGTTTGTCTTTAAAAGGAAAAACCAGAGAACCTGTAAACTGTTTGTGGAAGGGCTGTTGCCATAGCTGTGGATACCAGCCTGTGTGGCTGGGGAGTGTTTTACAGGAAGCTCGTTTTACGCAGCCGGAGGGTTTATGACATGGCCTTAGTGTGTGAGGTGCGGCTGTTGGCAACGCAGTGTTGCTCACAAACCCCGTTGCCTTCACCTGAGTGCTCCTACGCACACCCACTTCCTGTCTGTTGTGGGTTTGAGAAGCGTGATTCAGGTGTGACTTTGTTGTCTGAGGATGTCTGACTTTCCCCTCAGTCATATGTTATGATGATATATGTTGTAGCTACATTATAACGTGTTTATGAACGTTAAGTGGCTTCCTTTTAGAAAAGTTGGCTTCTTCTGTTTTCAAACTCCTGCATGCCCCCACATCTGTCTGTCTAGATGTAACGTCTGCATATATGAACGACATAGCGAGGAAACATGTAAACACTTGCATGCTCAAGCTTGTGCGCCTGCACACAATCACGCTGATGTGCTGGACTGACTCAGGTGGGACATGGGTGTGTCCTCTTTGTGTACGTGTGGGTGAGTGTGTGTGTGTGTTTAAGAGGCTGAGGCCGGGCAGAGTACAGCGTTACTTCACACGGACTAAACAGTAGGAATGTCGCGTTGGTGCACGGATGAGCGGCGCCGTACGAGAGTTCTGCTGCAGGCTCTGATATGTTGGGCTTTGGTTGGGCTCTGCTGTGCTGGACACAGGCCCTTGGAGAAAGAAAAGCGACCTCGCTACACTAGGCATCATGACAGATGGGCTCAGAGGATACGG
Source organism: Macropodus opercularis (assembly GCA_030770545.1). Taxonomy (NCBI): domain Eukaryota; kingdom Metazoa; phylum Chordata; class Actinopteri; order Anabantiformes; family Osphronemidae; genus Macropodus; species Macropodus opercularis. Next base: position 9,958,229 of record CM061105.1, read on the forward strand.
TACCCAGCGCTTCACGATCAGGGGACGCAGAGGATAGAGTATCCTTCGTTAAGTGACCAAGTGCAAGATAGAGGGCAGGAAGTTCAGTATCCCCATGTTAACGACAGCGCTGCCAGTGCTCGGATCGAGGTAAATGTGCTGTATCTGTCTATTTTGTCTAACCTCAGCTGTGGATTGCTTCTTTCTCTGCTGCTGGCTTGAAGACTGTTATCTCTGAAAGCAAAGGGCAGGTGTTAACACTTCAGTGTTAATTGTTAATGAAGCCCAGTTCGGGTTAACTTTAGTGCTGTGTGAAGGGAAATGTAACCACTCTCTGCAAAGAGTGGTAACATCTCTGGAGACACAATTATGAATAAGAGGAATGAAACTGATGTTTGGCAGTGGAATGATAAACTGTGTAACATAACAAGGTGGAAATATGACACCAGAAAAAGCAGAGATTTAGGAGATATGTCTTTAGTGTCTACATTTGTCTACTGTTCTGATGATTATTCTGATGATCAGCTTTATGTGTAGTTGTGTAATTGAGCCAAAAACATTTTCTAATATACTTCTAAAAACTTGTTTTTGAATCCAGGTATGGTAATAGTTCTCCAGATCTGTTTTACTATATATACTGTATATATAGAATATATTTTTACTATATATATAATATATTTGTTCTTCAGAGATGCGCTCCTGGTTTCTACAGAGATGGCAGTGGGCTTTACCTGGGCCGCTGTGTGCCCTGTGACTGTAACGGGCTGTCCGATGTATGTGAAGAAGGCACAGGGAGATGTCTGGTAAGAGACTCACTCACTCACTTTATGCTACACCCACACACCTAAAACCACGAGTGTGTCCTTCACCTCAGCTGACTCCAGCGTGAGCCGCAGTTTAGTCAGCGTCTAGACCTTCAGGATACGTTTGTGGGCTCACATGTGCTGCCCTGCCTATCTTCCCTCGACAATGTGTTTGTTTCATCACAACATCAGTAACAACATTTAAGATGCCTTTCTAATTTCCTCACCCCTCTCACTTATTGCTGATTGCACTCTTCAAGCATTTCGAAATCTCAGCTCGCTGTGGTATTGCTATGCTGTGTGCAATGCACGCATGGATCCACACCCTATCAGCACGAGGCTAAATGCGCACACACGGCTGAACATGTCCACGCTAAGTGCACCCTATGAACTCATTGTGATTGAGGATTCGTTTTTTTAGCTTGTTATTTTGCTTATATGCAACCTGCATTTAACAAGCAGTCTGTCAAAATAATTCATTTTGTCATTGTCAGAACTGTAAGGACGACACAGCTGGGGAGCGATGTGAACGCTGCAAAGAAGGCTACTACGGCAATGCAATTCAGAGGACCTGCAGAGTGTGCCCATGCCCTTTCAGTGTAGCTACAAACAGGTGGGTAGAAAATAAAACAGCCTCCAAACAGCATAATTAATGTCTAATACAGGAATTTAAATACCTGTCTGTCAATCTGCAGTTTTGCTATAGGTTGCAGAGAGATTTATGAGGACTTCCAGTGTATATGCAGAGCAGGTTACGCTGGTCACAGGTGTGAGAGGTGAGTCGTTTATGAAGCAGATCAGTTATTTCAGAGTTATTTCTGTTTGGCGCCTTCTGAGTGACATTTATTTCCGTTTCCTAAAGATGTGCTCCTGGTTACTATGGCGATCCACTGTCTCTTGGGGGCAGTTGTCGACCCTGTAACTGCAATGGCAACGGTAACAACTGTGATCCCCGGACCGGAGGTTAGACTGTGAACTCATGGACATGCTACATAGCTCATAAATATGCGTATAAACATGCACATGCTTAATTAAAATGTTTCTGCAGTTTGCAAGAACACACTGGAGCCAGGCGACACAAACACAGACCAGAGCTGCCAAGGTACATAAAAAACAGCAACGGACGCCTGACTCTGTGACAAGTCTATACAAAATGAGATTTGATCTTCTGCTCTTTTTTTATTCCAGAGTGTGATAACTGTGCCCAGACATTACTACACGACCTGGAGCAGCTAGATGGTGAACTGAAAAGGATCGAGGCCGAGCTGGACAATGCCACTGCCAGCGCCACCTCCCAGGACAGGCTTAAGAAGCTGGAGAAGGCTGTGTCAGACACCAAGGTAACAAGTGTCCTGCAACCCTGCTCTCTTCTGAAGGAAGGGTGACGATGAGGTGGGGGGACAGTTCGCAGAAACACACGGGAGACACATGTAGTTAAAAACTACTAAATGTTTGTTGCAGATGCTTGTCAATGCATTCAGTAGTGCCATCAACAACCAAAAGGCCCGAGTGGACCAGCTGGACAAGGACATGGTCACGCTAGCAGATGACATCTACGTCCTCAATGACAAAGTAATATTGGAGCCTGGAGATGTGTCCTGGGTCCTCTGTGGTCTAGAGATTTATTAATATATCAGCATGCAATGAGGAGTTGGGATCTGTGTGGTAATGTGTCTGTGGGCGTGTTTTTATATTTAGGCTGGGAAAACGGCTGCTGACGCTGATGGTGCAGTGGCCCAAATTGAGAAAACCCAAACGAGGGCTAAGGATCTGAACACGGAGATTCAGAATCTGCTGAAGAGAATCCAAGGTGGAAGGATTCCCCGTCTGTGTGTTGGTTCTGCGCTGCATGTGACTGAGCCTGAAGTCTTGACTGAATGCTTGTGTGGTTACAGCTCTGCTGGATCAGCTGAAACATGCAGGTGACCGTGGGGATACCAGTCCAAATGAAAACCTCACTAAAATGCTAGAAGAAGCTCAACGCATGGTGAAGGAGATGGAAAGCAAAAACTTCAACCCTCAAAAGACGGCTGCAGAGAAAGAGAGATACGAGGCCAAGAAACGTACGGCGCTTCACATGCTGGTAGAAAAATAAAGTCAGTCGCAGATTGGTTTCATACGATTCATCCTGTTCGTTTCTGTTCCATAGTGCTTGATCACATCCAGGCTGATGTTAGCAAACAGCTTACCCAAAATAAGGCCACAGCAACCAAGATTCAAGGATTACTCAAGGATTATGAGGCCAAGCTGAAGGAACTGGAAGATGCTCTAACGAAGGCCAAGGCCTTGGTGAAAAAAGCCAACACCCTGAATGGATTAAATGCTGAGGGAATGGAGGAGCTGCAGGTACCTTCATTACTTAACTACTTGATGAACACACAGGGAATCAGGACTGATTTCAGATAGACTGTGTAGTATGAATATCATTATAATACAGTTACTGACCATTATGCTCTTAACAGAAACTTATTGAAGGCTTAAAAAAGGAGCAGAAGACTGTTGAGGACCAGATGTCCATGGCAGAGAATGAACTGCAGAAAACAGAGGATTTTGCAAAGATGCTCACTGACAGTAAAACAGTAAGTTTTGCGTGTTGCCTGCATTTTATAACCCGTATTGTGTCTTGTGTCAGAACATGCCGCCTGTGGCTACCAGGAGGCTGCCGTGTGCCCCGTAGATAGCGATCTGTCTCTGCTTGTTGTGTTCGGGTGTCAGCTGAATGGTATTTCCTGCTGTTCAGTCTGTGCATAACATCCATTCACCTGTCCGTGTCCTCTGTAGGAGTATGAACAGCTGGCGGCACAGCTGGATGGTGCAAAGACTGACCTGATAGAGAGGGTGAATGAGATTTCCAAGGCAGCAGGCAAACAGGATATTGTGGTGAAAGCGGAGGAACATGCTAGAAACCTGGAAGAGCTGGCGAACAACCTTCAAAAGTAGGTTTACTGTGCATGTAAGGCCGAGACTGGAGGATTTACTCGCTCTGTCTGTTCTGTGCCATTTAAAGTTAACACAAAACTTTCTCCATGTCTTGTATAACAGTGCTGTGAAGAACGCGAGTGGGCGTACTGAGGTGCGTAACGCCAAAGATGCTATCGATGTCTACAAGAACATCACAGATTCCATTAATGCTGCTCAGGCTGCAGCTGCTGATGCCAAAAATGCTGCAGACAAAGCTTTGGATGTAAGATCATTTACAAATGATACTATAGAAGAAGAAGCAATGCGTAGACCATATGAACCCTGTAGTCATAATCTTTCTTCTTCCTGTAGGACGTGAAGAAGCAGAACCTCGTAGAAAGAGCACAAGACCTGAAACAGACCGGAGATGAGCTTCTGCAGGACGCACAGCAAGCAGAGAAAAACCTTCAGGGTACCCAGCTCTCGGTTCAGGTTCCCGGTTGGAAAGTTGCAAAGTGTCACCATGAATCCTTGCTTCTCGTTGACAGGCGCTGAAGGCGACCTAACCGATTTGAAAAAACGCCTAAAGAACGCCAACAAGAAGAAGAAAGCTCTCGAGAAAGATCTGCTTGACGTACAGAAGCAATTAAATGAGACCAAAAGAGGTAAAGAGACGAGAGTCACTGTTAACTCGCTGCGTTTGAGTCAGAGTGTACATTTCCTTCTTGTTTTACTCACGTCCCCCAATCAGACGACATTGCTAAAATGATCGATGACGCCAAGAGGAAGGCAGCTTCAGCCAACGACACGGCCAGCAGCACTATGAACAAACTGAACGACATCAAAAAGGAACTTGACAAGATCAGTGTCTCTCCTGTGGACTCCAACCTAACCAATGTACTGAACAACGTGGACCAATCAGGTGAGGTTTTGTAAGCGCGTTTCATCGCAGAGCACAGCCATTTTTACCGTGCTCTGATCCCTATCCTCTGTTTGCAGTGGAGAAGCTGCTGAACGCCATCCCACAGCTAAAAAATAAGATCTCAGAGGTAGAAAACTTGACTTCGCAGAGCTCCGTCATAAGTAACATAACTGAAGACATCAAGATCATTAAAGAACTCATCGAACAGGCTCGGGACGCGGCTAACAGGGTGAGCTCCCGCTCTGGAAATACCACACGTCTATATTTATTAAATATCTCCTTGCTCATTCTCCTTCCTCGTGTCTTCTCTCTTCAGATTGTGATCCCGATGAAGTTCGCAGGCGACGGCTACGTGGAGATGCGCACACCGAAGGATCTGGATGATCTGAGGGCCTACACGTCGCTGGCTCTGTCGCTACAGAGACCTGAAGTTGGTGGAGATGGAAGACGCAGACGCAGACAGACCAGCGGAGACGTGTTTGTGTTGTATCTTGGCAGTCGGGATGTAAGTGAATCCCAAAGGCGTATGAAAACGCTCAGATTGGTATTTACTGTTTCAATACCCAAGGCACTGACAGAGTGTTTCTGTAGACTACTAAGGACTATATAGGCATGTTTCTGAGGGGCAACGTGCTGCACGGTGTGTACAAGCTGAACGGAAATGAGTACACCATCAGAACAGGCTACATCTCGAGGTCTGCACCTGAGTCGTCCAGGTTCGACAGAGTGGAACTGAGCAGGTAAAGTAGTAGCTCGTTTTATTCTTGCACAGTCTAAACGCCCATTTGGCCTTTATGGAACGTAAAACCTGATTTTATTTTCCTTTAGAATTTACCAAGATGTGCAGCTGAACCTCACTAAAGACATCAACTCAGTTAATCCTCTGAAGCCACTTCTATACAACAACAAAGGAGACGGCAACAAGAACCTGCTGGACCTCAGCCCCAGTGACATTGTCTTCTATGTCGGTGGCTATCCCACCAACTTCACCGTAAGCCGCACTGAAACAGGACACAGCGACTTCTGGCGTCTTTCATCCTTGTGTCTGTCTGTTTATTTATATGCGTCTCTTTTTTGCGTCTCCTTAGCCACCAGCCTCTCTCAACTACCCCAGATACGATGGTTGCATTGAATTCGCCTCTTTTAACGACAAACTTGTCAGTCTCTATAATTTCCATAAAGCTGAGAAAGTCAATTTGGTCACTCCATGCAAGAGGTACGACTGATGTGTTTCTAGTAGCTACACTTGTTTGGACTCCCCGTGGTCCTAAAAAAGAGAAGTCAGTGTTTTATTATCTCACCTGAATGCAGGTATGTGGCTCAAGTGGACACTTCCTACTTTGAAGGCACTGGCTATGGCAGAGTGGATATAATTAAGTCAAGCAACACATTAGTCATCGGCATGTTTGTCTTCACTCGCCTGGAAAACGGTCTGCTCTTATATATGGGCAATCAGGTAAGTGCTTGCTAATCTTTTTTTATGCATCTGTTCAATGTCATTGTAGAAATGATAGAGAAGAGTTTGACCATCTCCTCTTTAACTCAGGACAACTACTTCATGGTGACGATTGAGAAGGGCTTCTTAGTCATAAGTGGTAATTTGATTCAGACACCAGTTAGAGGCGCCAGTAAACTATTCCCGGTAAAACCTTTTTTTTATCTTTGACAATTATCTGCACGCAGCCACTGCAGATGAGAATGATGAATGAAGAACTAAGAACTAAGTCACGTGTTTCTCCCCTCAGTTAACCGACCAGAAGGAAATCCTGATCATTTTACGAAGCGGTCGAGAAGTTTCAGTCCGGTTCGAGAGTGAAGTAACCACAGCCGGAGTTACGTACAGCACTAATGAATTTACAGATTACTACGTTGGTGGAGCCCCACGAGACATGAGGGAAAGGTTTGTGATTGTCTAACACAGGACGTCAGCCTTTTCGTTGTGCTGCATAGTTAACTTTATGTTCTCCTTGTCCTCACAGATACAACATCACCACGGAGCCATTCAAAGGGTGCATTAGCAATCTGAAGCAGCAAAGAGACTTCAAAGCCATCGATGAAAACGTGGGCATCAGCAAAGGTTGTCCTGCGGAATCTTTGGTAAGACTTTTACACGAACGTGCAGAATCACTTCACTTCACAGGTTATGAGTGTACTGAACCAATGTACTGTGTCCGTGTTCGCATCCAGGTTTCCCGTAAGGCAGAGTTCAGTCTGGGGAGCTCGCTGTCTGCTGAGCTCAGCGGCTTCAGTCTGGCCGGTGATGCTACTGTCTCCGTTGGGTTCAAGAGCACAGAGAGTCAGGGTCTCATTCTTCAAACCGCTGACAAAGACCTGGTCAGTCTTCACATTTCTTGTGAGCTCAGCCTTTATTGAGACTCGCTCAGATGTAACAAGCGTTAAATGTTTTCCAGGCTAACGGGATTAACCTCGTGCTGGAGAATGGCTTCGTGATTGTCAGTGTCAACAACGCGATGTGGAAATCTAACAAACAATACCACGATGGCAAGTGGCATTACCTGACTGTAACCAAAAACGCTGGGAGGTATGATTTTACATTTACACTTGCATGAATGTGAACAGTTACACGTGATTGACCATAAATACTGACGGTATTTCCAAACAGTGTTGAGATGATGATTGATGATGAAGACAGCGGGCAAAAACAGAGCGGCAGCACCACCGTCGCTGACACCAGCGGCGCCTTGTTGCTGGGAAAAGAGAGGTTCAAAGGCTGCGTTTCCAATCTTTACACAAGACGGTAACATTGCCTCATTCATTTTTATTTTAGTGTGATTTTACACTAGGACGTCTATTTACAGTTATGCACAACATAAACATCGCATCTGCTTTCTTTCTCCAGGCCTGAGAATTTGTACAAGCCTGAGGACCTGAACTCCTTCACATCTTCTGGAGACGTCGTTCTGGACGTGTGTACCGCTGACAGTCCTGTTCAACTGATGCTGGACCGCAGTGTTAAAAAGGTGAGGGTTTGTTTTACTAATCTGTTTATCAATTACTCAGAGCATGTTTGTTTTCATAAATGTGTGAACGACATTTCTTTCCCTAAGCGAAACCAGAGTTTTCAGTAAGTCAAAACCAGCTTAATCTTTTCTTTTTTGATGTACTGTACTGTAACAGACTGAAACCTTTGCACAGTGACTGTGATTTGTTGATGTTGTTCACGCTGTATTTTGCTGCCTTATTTCCAGAGATGAAGAAGGAGCCCTAAGACCTTCTGATGCTGTCAAGAATCTGACATTGGCATGAAAAACTGGCACTTTTGCACCAGAATGTCCTGCCGCTGTTGCACGAGATCATTCATTTGCAGTGTACATTAATAAAAACGTGCATGACTGTTTCAATAATCACAATACTTATACAATGTGCTGTATCATTGTCTAATCTATTTAAAAATCCCAATAATTACAAATAGAAACTTGAAATAGAAGCTTGAAATCATTCCATGTCTCTTCTCTTTCTTCCATGTACATAACTTCACCATGAGCCATTTTCCTAAAAGTCATCCACAAGCACATTTCCTCTGACTCACCACTGATGTTATGGGTTGATTATGACATGGTAGAAACTAAAACTTTTCCATCAGATAAAATGACTAATCGGGAAACCTGTCTTTCACACACTGGAATCTAGTTTCTCCTGTGGCCTGTGACATTTTCGAAAATATACATCCCGAGTTTGATTATGACATATATTTGTATTTGCGTACACCAGTGGATGGAATTGTGCGTTAAACTTACACTGATGTACTATGTTTTCTAGAATACAATAATGCCAAAAATGCTACTAATTCACTGCTAATTTAGTTCTGCGTGTGTGCAAACTGCACAGATATGACTCCCATTATAGTCATGTATAATTACACTGTGTGCAAATCACTTTAAATTGTGCATGTGCGGCATCATTCACTAAGTCCTGTTATTTGATTCAAGCATCCGATTAAAGCAGGACGACCGTCATGTATTCTGCAGCGACCTCTGACCACAGTGCGGCGCCTCCGCAGTGACGCGTTAACTACTGCATGAGTTCAGTTTGCAAGGAAAATACTACGAAAATGTTAATGACACGTCGAAGTACAGTTGAAACTCTTGTTACGTCATACGTCACCATAAAGCATGTGCCAGACAACATGATGGTGTAAACCAACCCTCATTAAACCGACATCATTTAACTAATGTGCAGCTGCTTCTCACTCAAGCACAAATTCCTCAATATGTTAAAATCAAACACGCCTGTGAGCGAAGGTTAGGAGGGATGTGCTAGAAATTATAATTATATATATTATGGAAGCACTAATAAATTACATCAACGGTTCTTACTTAGCAGATGCTTTTCTTTGTGTTCTTTGTAGTTTTTAACAGACTAAACAAGCACATGAAATAATTGTTTTCACCATTTTCATATAATAACGAGGGATGCACGGCTACTGGCGTTCGACTTACCCTCAGGGTTCACACCTATGGCTGCACATCAGCATCAGACCATAACCTTTTCTTCCTTTATGCACTGTCCCGTCTTCATTTGACAGGAGGGACACACACCGACGAGCCGTGGCTGAAGGATCGACCTTGTCACCTGTACCTGAGTGTTGTTTTTGTCTGTGTTTGTGCTGCTTTAGGGCCATGCGGTGCAGGTGCTCGATGAGAGCGTATCTGCGTGTGCACAGGCTGCCACGGTTCCACACACCTATCGCATGGGGGGACCTGTTAGCAGCCTGAGCTACAGCCTTCCACTACAGGTCCTGCAGCCCAGGTTAGAAACCAGTCTTATCTTATCCTCAAGGTCTGACAAGGACGTCTACAAGTAACAGTATAGTTTGGCTGAGTCTGAGGTCGGTGTCTCCACCCTTTCCAGGCCACACTTCTCTCTGGATGTCAGGACCCGCTCTATGGAGGGCCTGCTGTTCTTCGCTGCCACCAGAGGAGGGCACTCTCATCTTGCTTTATACATGTCTAAGGGCAGAATCAGACTGTCTGTGGGCAAACAGAAGGAGATCTTCAACCGGGAGAAGTACAGTGATGGGAAGTGGCATTCGGTCAGTGGCATTCAACATCAATCTAAACTTATGTGCCATATTTCATGACTATTAATATGCAATCATTTAATCCGTGTTTTGGGCAGAAACAAACAATTCCTCATGTTTCTGGTGAACGTGTGGTTTAGGTCATATTCAGTTTGGAGAGGAAGAAGTTCCGGTTGGTGGTAGATGGGATCAGAGCTCAGGATGGTCAGCTGACAAATACAGAACTCGCATCTATGCAGCAGTTCATGTCGCCCGTGTACCTGGGCAGTGCACCGCAATCCCTTCACAAAGAGTTAAAGGTGAAAACACACACGATGGTGATTACACACATACACACAGATTACAGTGATACATGACGATAATGAAGAATGTTTTTTGTCTTGTTTCCTTCCAGTTGAAGGCTCTTCCAAAGCAAAGTATATCAGGCTGTCTCCGAAATTTTAAAATGAATGGTGCACCCATGTCACAGCCAACCACGAACCACGGTGCTGGTCCCTGCTTTGAAGGCTCCACACAGAGAGGAACGTATTTCTCAGGGACTGGAGCCCACGCGGTTATCAGTGAGTTTATCACGACTGTCTCGTTCTTTGTATGAACTGCACGTTCACCCACTGCGAACGCATGCTGTACCAGTAACATATTCAATATTCTGTAACGTCTTCTCTATCTCAGATGACTCCTTCGTCGTGGGCTCCAGTTTTGAGCTGCTGTTTAATGTCCGTCCAAGGAGTCTGACTGGGCTCCTGCTACATGTAGGCGATTTCAGCCACTATCTCAGTGTCTACATGAGGAGAGGAGAGGTGAGACCTACCTCTCTGTCAAATGACAGATACCAGGGGGAGATCTCTGTCTGTCTGCTCAGGCGAACCTGCAGTATCAAACAGATGCTGTAAATAGATGCCTTTCTGTGAAGTGCCTTGTTCCGGTCTTTCGTGTGTTTTAACAACGTTTCATTTACAGGTGATGGCACAAGTTAACAATGGGAAAGGAGAATTCATGGTGTCAGTGAAGCCAAAAGACTCTTTATGTGACGGAACATTTCATAAAATTTCAGGTACAACAGACAGTAGTCAAGACAAAGTAAACTGCTGATAGCATCTGTGAAGAGTCTGCTTTGATAAGCTGTTTTTTTGTGTGTCTTGCAGTGATAAAGAGGAAAAATGTTATTCAGCTGCATGTGGACACAGTGGACAATTACAAGATTGGACCACAATCTTCCACCGTCACGTTGACCAAACACCCTTTGTATGTTGGTGGCATTCCTGGTGAGTGTTTCCTGAGTCTAAGAAAATTAAGATCCTTTGATTTAAATAACATAATAATATATTAGCTACAAAGACAAAACAAAACACCAGTTCATCCAGTTTAACTTTACTGTTGCAGAGATGTCAGTGCAACAGATGCTCCCTGTCACGTCATCCCTCGTCGGATGCATCCAGGACATGAGGATCAACGGGGAGTCGATCTACTTCGAGAGACTGCCTGGTCTGTTTGGTCCAGTCAACCCCAAAGAGTGTCCAAGCTGAGCGAGGCTGAGGCTGTCATCGCTACACCAACCGTGGGACCACGTCCTCTGCCAACCATGTGCAATCTGTTACCAAGACAGAGAATGTGTTTGTGTGTAAGACTGTAAAGTGGCAGGAGAACGTAAGTGGACTCTTCAGTCTGCGTGAAATTATAAAAACAAATCTAATCAAATCTTCACATAAATGCAGACAACTTCACTTGCATTTTCTTGCCTTCCTGTACTGGAGGCGTGTCTTTCCGTGAGCGTGTGCGAGTCTGTGAATGTGTGTGCACAGTATGTGTCCAAACAGAGATGTGTTCAGCAGAACAACTTCATTGTATTTGCTGCTCTGTTAATTTCCGTATTTATTTTGTGATATAACCATATATCACATAACCAGCTCATGAATGCATATTCTACCAGTTCTACTCGTTTTCTGTTGACAATCAAATGCTATTGAGTTCGCTCATCATTGGCGATGGCTGCAGTTTGAGCAACCCAGCACTTTAAGAAAACTATTTTTTCATGGTGCTTTATTGTAGATCAACATTATTAGCTGGTGTTTTGTTGTTGTTGGACTAAAAGGTTTATGCTATATTGATTATGTTTACACACACGGTGCTCAGCGTAGCCGCCTTTCAGTGGGTGCCAGGCTGTTTTATAATCACATCCACAGTAAGTAACTAGTTTGACAAACATGGCGTCTTCATGGGATCACACGTTGTACGACCGGGTTTATTTTGCATTCCTCTTGCATACATGAAGATGGTCTGTGTGGCTGTTTGGTCACAACTGCAAAATCAGCACGTACTGAATATTGTTTAGTGTTGTCTTTGAGTTAACAGAGCGTTATTTCGTAGATTCCACCAGAATAAATCTTGAAACTTCTGATTTGTCATGTTTGGGACCATTTAGCCCATATGAAACTCAATATAACAAAAAAATAATTAAATGTACTCGAGTTCCCCTGGAAAGTATGTACGTGTTTTGTAAATGTATGCAAAAATGTGTGATGTGAAAAAATATGCATGATATTTGGACATATGTACATGCATTCCTGTGTTGTGACCACTGATTTGTAAACGTTATCTGTCTGATTAATGTTGTTTTTAAATACGTCCCATAATGAATGATGACAGTTAATTCAGTTTATGAATTTACATTTTGTCAGCAACATTATTACAAATCTGCACCTTTTTCAATAGTGTTCACATTTAATTCTTGTTGTCAATTTATGCCCATGTTCCTCTGTAGAAGCAGGGTTATTCATAACAACCTTTAATTAGAATTAGTTTAGTTAGCGGCGTTCAATAATTACACTTAATAATTTTTTTCTTGTTTTACCCTGTAGGGAATAATGAAATTCTCCTAATTCTCATAATCAGTTTTCTTCGCTTTCCCTCTTGACTGGATCCACGCCCACTCCGGTGCTGCCTTCACGGACTCCTCTGATGGTCTGAACAAAAGTTGCAAAGTTGTGCATACACGTCTTGCACCACATTTTGCAAAGAGTCCGACTTTTCCCACGAACTTAATTTTAAATACGCAAACCGGAACTGATGCCTTCTATAAAAACACGCACAGCGCATGGGTATAAATACATTTTTCTTTCCACACTTCACGCATTTAAATATATACACATATAAATTGTCTGAGCAGAAACTCACATTTCCCAGAGCACGTGAAAGCGGCAGATTTCCTGTCTGCACAGGTCGGGCGGCAGAAAACGGAACAGTAGCGCTGCCGGGACAATGGTGACGGTGCGGACTCGTGTAGTTCGCTGCTAGCTGTCCGAACCGGTTCGCTTGTGGGTCTCCTCACTAAGGACATGGATTCAAGCGCGTTCGCCCAGAACTGCGCCACAGGCTGAGACTCCCCTGAGCGAGCGCGTCCAAACTAAGCAGACGGCACCGCGCGTCTCCTCCCTCCTCGTTGAGTTTAGTTCCTCTCCGCCGGTATCGGGTGTCTCAATGGCGGACCCGCCGGAACCAGCGCTGGGGGGCGGGCAGGAGGAGAAGCCGGAGCGCATCAACGACGCGGAGCTGGCTCTGAAGGGAATCAACATGCTGCTCAACAATGGCTTCAAGGAGAGCGACGAGCTGTTCCGGTCGTACAGGTCTGTGACCAGGCTCCATTCTCTGCTGGTAGAGGTTCTGGCAGGTGTGATTCACGTCTCTTTACTGATCCACATCCCTGTCACGACCATGAGATGCGGCTCCAAGCAGGATTTACCTGCGCTGAGCAAACGTCCACGCCCAGAACGTGTCTGATGCGTAAACAGTCTAGTAGTGGTTTATTCTAATAATAATAAAAACGACACGGTGACCGGCTGCCGCACCTGTTGTGACAAGCCTGAGCGCAAAGACGTGCGGGCCTCCTGGTTTGGGACGCGTTTGTCATCTGGTATCAACTTCTGCACAGTTGCGTGATTTGGGTCCACATATAGACTCATTACAGGTTTATTCACTGATTTCCATCCGGCTTTGAGCCCTGCTCCAACCCCTGCACTCTGACTGGAGTCCACCTCCTGGATGCGGGACCACTGGCTACTTCCTGGCATGCATTCGTCAGTGGTGCTGGTAGACGTGAGGTGTCATTATCTCTGTTAGAGGGTTCGCCTTTAACTTGAATGTCGGTGCCTCCAGGTGTCCTGACCCCCCGATGAAGGCTGAATGTCACGACTCCCACTAATTGCGTGTAGCACTAGGTGTCACGCTGTTGTGTTTGCATCAGCATATGGAGGAAAGTATAAGGCACATCAGTAGCAACTGGAAACAAGCATGTGTGTATGTGTATCGACCTGTTTACTGCTCTTGCGTGTGTTTTCCTACCTACTGAAAGCTCTGCCTCGGTTCGTTACCATTGGCTTTGCTTGTCTTTTAAAACGTCACCCAGAACCAACACGTTCTTCTTTACTTTCTCTCTCAGGAACCACAGTCCCTTGATGAGTTTCGGGGCCAGTTTTGTGAGTTTTCTGGTGAGTCCACAAGCAACACGCCACTGTTTTACTTTCTCTTTAATTGCTGACAAAGCTGAAATTCCACGTAAGTAAGCAAATTCGGTTTTCAAATGATCAAGGAATTTCCAGTTTCCTATTTTTGTGGCCAAAAAACAAAACAAACAAAGAGAATTAACATTGCTTCAGATGTCAGGTCAGAGGTCAGATTCTGGCACCATGAAACTGTCTTGGGCAGATACACCGATATTAAAATATATTAAAATCAGTTCATACAAATTATTATAACTGGGGGAAAAATGATAGGTCCTTAAAATCTAATAATATTTGTTTTGTGATCAATCCATTAATTGTTAGTATTAATATAGGTTTCTTAGTTTGAACTTGTTCACCCTGTTTGTATGATGTAACTCGAGTGGTTAATAATTGATTTTGTTAGTTTGATTTTGGCCCAAACTCAATCTGGGATTAGACGTTTCGCTGGATTAGACCCGTTTGCCAGAAACACCAGACACGAGGCTGTAGTTGAATTCAGTCACAAGCCGTGTTGTTTTGGCCCCTGTTTTGTAGAACGCTGTGATGACGTTTGAAGAGGAGAAAATGCAGATGGCCTTTGAGGACCTCAAAGCTACTGAGAGGCTCTGTGAGAGTGAAAATATGGGAGTCATCGAAACCATTAAAAACAAGATAAAGAGGAATGTGAGTAAGATGCGACACTCTGGGTAATGCTGTACGTCTAGATCAAGTACAGTTGGCCTCAAATAGAGTTTTGTCTGCAGGCGTGTCCATGTTTTTTTTGTTAGCTTGCTGACATGTCACATCAGTGTCTAAGGGTGAGGTGTGTATGTGGGCAGGTGCACTCTCAGAGGTCGGGGGTGGCTGCAGTGGACCGACTCCAGAGGCAGATCATCATTGCAGACTGTCAGGTTTACCTCGCAGTGCTGTCCTTTATCAAACAGGAGCTGTCAGGTGAGAAGACGTTGAGCATTTGTCGGTTGAATATAAAGGGGCCACGTTTCCCAGTGAGTAAAGGAAATGATGAGCTTTCAATCCTCACACAGCTTATATCAAAGGAGGCTGGATCCTCCGTAAAGCCTGGAAGATGTACAACAAATGTTACAGCGACATCACACAACTGCAGGAGGGCAGCAGAAGACAAGCCTCTGAACAGCAAGCCGTGCCGTCGCCGGCGCTGTCAACCTCCTCTGACTCGTCTGACCGCAGCCGCTCGTCTTCTCCCAAGCCAAGTCCCTCCCAGGGTCCGGACAGGATCAGCCCGGAGGCTCTGGATCGGCTGAAGGGTTCTGTCAGCTTCGGTTACGGCCTCTTCCACCTCTGTATCTCGATGGTGCCGCCAAACCTGCTGAAGATCGTCAACCTGCTGGGCTTCCCTGGCGACCGTCTTCAGGGCCTGTCGGCGCTCGCGTACGCCAGTGAAAGTCAGGACATGAAGGCCCCCTTAGCTACGTGAGTATGTGAGTGAGCACGTTTGTGTATACGTATTGTAGCGGCAGCTGAACCATGACTCATTTGCTTATAAACAATGTGACAGCGTACAGTAATTACAGGAGGATGGAAAGGAGGGTTGATGGTGCCAAGTGTGCACCTGGGAATCTGGCACAAAATGCCACTTCTAATTCCAGCGTCTCGGCTTCCCCTACAGCCTGGCCCTCTTGTGGTACCACACCGTAGTGCAGCCCTTCTTCGCCCTGGATGGCACAGACACACAGACCGGCCTCACAGAAGCCAAATCCATTCTCCAACGAAGGGAGGCTATCTATCCACGATCCTCCCTCTTCATGTTTTTCAAAGGCCGAGTCCAACGCCTTGAGGTAAACACGCATTGGGACTTCATTAGCTCCTGCTGTGGGGTAAACTCAATTATGTCTCACTTTAACTCACGCTACAAAGTTTCCCTGTCTAGTGCCAGATCAGCAGTGCCTTGACGTCCTTCAGTGAAGCCTTAGATCTGGCCTCTGACCAGAGGGAAATTCAGCATGTGTGTTTATATGAAATAGGTACTGTTTCCCCTTTTAGATTTTAAAGAGCTGTGCCGAGTGCTGGCCTGCATCATCATTTCTGATTGTTAAATATTTTAGGTTGGTGCAGCATGATCGAACTGAACTACGGAGACGCCTATAGAGCCTTTGAGCGGCTGAAGTCTGAGTCTCGCTGGTCCCAGTGCTACTACGCCTATTTAACCGGAGGTAATACCACTGCCATCGAATAAGGCTCCGGTGTTTTTTGTTGTGACTCCTGATGTGTACCCTCTGTTGTGTAGTTTGTCAAGGAGCCACGGGGGATCTGGAGGGAGCTTTTGCTGTTTTCAAGGACGTTCAGAAACTTTTCAAACGCAAGAACAATCAGATTGAGTTGTTCTCCATGAAGAGGGTGAGTAGTTTGTCCACCCGATACAGCTCCGTAGCAAAATATGAGCCAGCGATGTTTAAATGCACACATTCCTCCATCAGTCTGAGAAGCTAAGGAGCCCCAGCGTGTCCAAAGAGCTCTGCATCCTGTCGGTGATTGAGATACTTTACCTATGGAAAGCTCTGCCAAACTGTTCCACCACCAAGCTGCAGACAATGACGCAAGGTACTTATATTCACATTTCTGTTTTCATGGTTTAGTTATTGTGCATCTCTAAACTGTGTGTCCTATGATTTTAGTGCTGCGGGGGATTGATGATGTCTCATGTGCAGGCCTGAAAAACCTGCTGCTTGGGGCCATAAATAAATGTCTTCAAAACACCAAAGATGCCATCCAGGTATTCTCCGGTTCATGCCATCAAACAGTGGGAGGCACTGCATCGCTTGCCGTGCTGTTTTAGATAAGCACTCTTAGCAGCTAATGATGATGTTTGATTTCTTTTTCTTTTTGCAGTATTTCCATCTGGCTGTGAGGGACGAGGTTGGTCGTCTGACCAACTCTTACGTGCAGCCCTACGCTTGCTATGAACTGGGCTGTGTGCTGCTGAACACCCCAGAGGTAAGTTCTCGCGTGTGTACGTGTTATGCAAAGAAAGAGAGACTGTCTCTTTATTTGAGATGGAGTCAGTCTAAATATTTAATTTTCTCTTTCCAGTCTACCAGCAAGGGACGAATGCTAATGCTTCAGGCTAAGGTACAGTAGTTTTTCTCTTTTGCTGTCTCATCACTGTGAGAAAGATCAACACACTTCGTGCCTGATCAGGTGATGGCGTACAGGGTTTACCCAGGCAGCAAACTCACTGCTTAGTCCCCCTTTGAAGTCAGTGATGTCAGTGCAGTGTCAGCTGATCATCAAACCCGAGTTACAGGAGGTTGGAGGCATGACAACAGAACTTAGTGGGTAATAATTAAAGACAAAGTTAGGTTTTGAAGCATAAACAATTACAGTTAAATTGTTTACATCCAGAGGACGTTATTATCTAATTGTTGCCCTTTTCCACTGTGGGTATTTATTTGATCCAATTTAATTCTATATTTGGGTTAATGTCCTTAGGTCTATTCAGGTCAGTACTGGCTGCTCCCTTGGATTTGTTTTTACAATTAGTAATGAAAGTCAAACGGCTGGATCAAGCTATGCTACAATAGCTTCCCGCCACTGTCCCGGTGCAGACGTCGCTTCACATGTAACTTTAACTTTAAGAGAATACATTTTCTAAGCCCTGAGGTTGGAGGAAGATCTTAATCTGCCCTTGTGGTTTAAGTGAGATGTACAGTTGCAGGAAGTATTTGTGACGTTTGGTGAAAATCAGATCATATATTTGACCATTTCCTGCAGAAAACCAGGAAAGGGTTCTGTTTTTTCGCGGTGCCTGTCGAACGCTAAGTGCTGAGCCACCACCTACAGTGAATTGTGTTGACGTGTGGCGCAGTAGCATTGACTTTGTTAGTGGTTGGGCAGCTGACATTGACAGAGCACAGATCTCGGCCTCTCTGCTGCAGCTCTATCATCCAGCTCTGCATGCCCGGGCAGATGTCAGGACCACAGGAGGAGCTGAGCAGTTAGTTAGTGTACTGCTGTTACCTGACTGGAAACCCAGTGTTTTCACGATGGAGCGCAAACGGTTCTGCTTGATTTTGCTGTTGTATTTCTCTGCTTATTCATAATTTGATTGGCTTCAGGAGGACTATGCTGGCTATGACTTTGAGAACAGGCTCCACGTTCGCATTCATTCAGCGATCGCCTCCATGTCGCCTCTAGCTCAGCCATGAGCAGCTTGGAGAGGACTGGAATAAACCGTCAGAAAGCTGCAGCGCCACTGTGGGCACTTGCTCCACAGTTTTCCTATTTTGAGCCAATGCATCATTACGTGCAATAAAAAGGCTTTTTACTGATGTTACTGTACTGCACAACAAAATACACTGGGTTTCTGTTTCTATTAATAATTTCTAAACTAGCTACATTTGTCTAAATATACAGTTTCAAAGGCATCAGCCATTCCGCCTCCACAGAGGTCAGTATGTCTTCACATAAGCCTCATTCGGGCCCAGTAGTGGCACTAAGTATAAGCTCAAAAGGCAAATAAGACAAATGACTCTGCTTGTGATTTTTACCATGTCAGTGGTGGTTTGTGCTGTAAAGCTTTGCCAGTCTATAGGCATGAGTACTAAACAGTGAGCTCTTTTTAAATCCATGTCAATGTTTCGCACAAACGTTTTAATGATGTGCCAACATCATGTTGTACCACTAAACAGTGGGCTAGTGGTTTGCTGTAAACTGGTTCTACTTTATATTTGTTTTAAGATAATAAATTAAAGTTGTAAGGCACAAACATGTTGTATCCATGTTTTGGGTGTTGAGTTTAAGGGTGAAACCTTTGGTGTTTAACTCTGAAATATCAGACTGTGTCAAGTACGGTTAGAATCATTCTGTTTATTAAAACACGGGTACGCTGGACACAGCCAGCACAGGAGCACAATCCCGACACATATTGCCTATTTAAAATAAAGTACTGATTACATCACCTGTTTGCAAAGTACTGTTATGGTCTTTTTTTTGTATTTATAGATTTGATACTAACAAATCTAGTGTTTGCATGATCAGACCCAACCTGACCTTTTATATCTAAGCATTTTATGTTGAAGACACTGTTTAACTTCTCTTTACAGATGAGTTTTAGTTTTCCTATCTTTAAATGCTTACAGAACAACTGCACTGCTTTCTTTTAGATAGTATCACTGCTTGTTTGAGAGTCATAGCCTTTAATTTACATCCCATTCAGGCTGGATTTGCATACTCAGTAAACATTGAACAGTCTATTCAGATTTCACCCATCCCCTCAAGGTTCAGTAAATGACTTATGGAACGAAACCATCTGCAAAAACGTAATGGTAAATCCAAAAACTCAGGATGAAGACAGTGGGTGTTGGTAGAAAGCAGGCGGATAAAAAGGAAAGCTAAACAGACCCATAGACACCCAATTAACAGTAAGCCTTTATTTAGCAACAATAGAAATTAGGTTTCTTGGATACGAAAGAGCGATGAACATGAGAATGAATAGTCAACGCTTGTTTACGAAGGAGGCAAGGTTTGCATAGATACAGTGATACACATGCATTAATTGTTAGAATTTAATTAGACCAATGCACATAGTAGTAGGAACACAACTAATTGTAGTTAACTATGGCGAAACCTTTACGCACGCACACCCTTCAGTACAGCTACAGCAAAAGGTGCTACTGTGTCTACGTTTGTCTCTATGCACATTTATACATTACACAATTTAAAGCTGAATTATTTTGAGACATTTTTCTAACCACAAAAAACCAACATCTTGTTTTAGTACCACTTACTGTGTCTTTCCTGACCAATATGGTAACTACCGATAAAACGTTGACGTGTACTGTGCCTCATGGGTGCGTTCGAATACTCTGCGCTGCATTGCACAAGCAGAATGAGTCAGACTTGAACGTTTCTTTGCCGTGCTCAGGATGCTCTACGCTCCTCGTTATAGCTGCTGTGTGGTACAGTGTCGCCTCGTGTCTCTGCAAACCAACCACAGCTGATTCAACTAAAATGTTTGTAATTTCTACTGGTTATGCAAGTGGTAAATTGCTGTTCAAACACTTCTAAATTACATTCTAATTTTGCCAGTGCATGCCTATTATGTTTGAATGAGCTAGAGAGAGTTTCTGTGCTTTATTGTTCATAATGATCTAATGAAGAAAGCGTTTCTCTAGGTTCATTGTGTTTCATTCATTTTAGGTAGATTCTTTGAACTGAACCCTACACACCACCTACTTGTTGAAAAAAGGAGATAGGAGGCTTCGCACGAACTCAGAATGAGACAAATAAAGTCCAGCAATGCTACAAGCAGGAAGCAGCGTGTGTGGGATCTGTGTGTTTCTAGTAGATGTCAGGCAGCTGGCTGTAGTTCCTGTTCCAGTAGTCTTTCAAGTAGAGCCAGTCCTGAGCTTTGTTGTGAGGGTTGGGCCCTGCTTGGAACCAGCTGCAGAGGATTAACAGTGGCATTGATTTAATAGCACTTTACATTTATAGAACGATCAAGATCAATCACACACACAAGAAGCTAAACAAACGGAAAAAGCAGTTAGTTCATTCGAAACTCAGAGTTGTAGTTCTGCATCCTGTCCTGAGGAGGGCAGTGCAGGGCAGCACTTCACACCAGAAAGAGCCACAGTCAATAAGAAAAGCTTAGAACCAAACCTTGGGCCGAGCGCAGCACTTCTGCAGTTGTAATAAAGGTGAAAGTGCGTTGAACAGCATAAGACATATGGAGGCATTTGGTCAAAACGCTTCCTAAGTCATTAAGTGTGAAACCAAACTAGCTCTCGTGTCGGTGACTTACCGCGTCTTCCACTCCTCTGTTGACTTGGTGCGATTTTTCCGGGCCATTCTCTGTTTCTCCTCAAGTCTCTTTTTCTCCACGCTCGCCAGATCTAAAGAGCACAGATGCTGAATGTCTGAGCCAGGAACTTAGCGGGTGTGTAGAAGACAGGTCATACAGTACCTATGTCTCCATTCTCCATGGCTCTAATGTCAGGTCTGAGGCGACTGTCTGTGGGAGGAACGACTCCCTCCATGCTTTTCTCCAGCTCATTCAGCTGCATGGCGAAGGTGGAGAATGCATAGAACTGCAACAGGCACAACAATACAGCTCAGTTATTATAGAGGGAACAAGGAGGAGACTCAACTAGACAGCACTGACCTCGCGCCGGTAACGTATTTTTAAAACTGCCTCCTGCTTCCTTGTACCTTGGCTGAGTTGTCCGGTCGAGGCGTTATTCTCCAGATGAGTTCACTGCCTGGGATGACCTGGACGCTCTCCGCATCAGGTGGAGGCCTCTCTTCTGGCTCTTCATCTACGCTGCTCTGGGGCCACAGCGACACACAAGCTCAAGATCCACTAGGACCGAACACAGGAACCTTTGAAACCAGTTCAATCTAATACCTGTTTACTACCCTTCTTGTCGTCCGGGTTCTTCTTGTCAGACTTTTTGTGGGCATCAAAGGCAGCGGGGTCTACTGTGTACAGGCATTCAGTCCATTTGCCGTATATCGCGCAAAGCTTCTTCTTGCTGCAGACACACGAAGGAGACATGTTAATGAAGCCCTGATGCCTTTGATATTTCACACGTCACAGAAATGAAATCCCCACATCTGCAGCAGTGTAGACATGACAAATGTTACCTTTTATCCAAGATGTATCCCTCCACTTTATGGAGCTCTTTCCCAAAGAGGCCGCAGGGCTTGAACGTCATGATGCATCTCTCTCCGGTCCTGTCACACAATGACAACGCTGTTTACCAAGTCTCTTTCAGAGATCTGTGGCTTTCCCACATTCACGCTGTAATTATCTTGCCCATGCCCTTTTATTCTACTGGCAACTGGCCCACTTCTGCTGCCTACGATCAATGAGCTGGATCTGAGAGTAGATCAATACTCCACTGCAGAGTGCAGAAAGATTTTCATGCCCCCGAGTCGCTGTGCGTGCAAATGGTCGTCATGTTTGCAGACAGACGTACACAGAAAACAACAAGAATGAGAGTTTCTCTTACTTGTGGTTGATCACTTCCACGTTGCCGTACTGCTCGATCCAAAGCTGACCCACGATGATATTGTGGACGCAGCAGGTGGGGTTTGTCCAGGTGTAGGCTTCATTATATCTGCAGGAAAAAAAGAGACGATTGAGATGACGCTGCCTCAAAATGGATCAAATCTGACGCAGCAGACTCACGTTGGAAGCTCCAGTGTGATGATTCCCTTGGGCTCTGCTTCTATACTCTTTCCCCAAAATTTGAGTTTAGGATAGATGGAGCCGTGGAAGACAAAATCACCCTTGAGGCCCTCGGCATGGAAGGCACTGACAGGAGGGTGGTGGCTTACTTGCTCTGACACCCACCTGAAGCCCAGATCGTCTCTGAGAGAAAGCAAAGACTTTATTAAACATAAACGCAAACTATTTAGTGTGAAGGAGTCACTAGTCCTGCTGTACCTGATGAGCTCATAGGTCTCCCCCAGTAGAGGGTTAAAAGGCTTCCCGGTCCTCTCCCACTGTGATGCTACAGCTGACACAGCAAATGCTGCAACGCACTACAGAACACGGACCAATGATATCAAGTTAGAGCCACTAACATTTATATTTAAGTATTAGATTTCCATTTTTCTTGAGGACAGTAGAGGCTGATACCTTCATTCTCTCAACGGAGTCTGTTGCAGCATTGGCCTGGTGGATGAGGTAGGTGTGCTCCATATACTCCGTTAGCCGCTGGAGGAAGCTCAGGGGCTCATTAAATATCACAGGCATGGCGATTTTTGACAGCTCCTGGAGGAAGAGTTGGTGAAGAGCAGCGATGGAAGCTTTGGTGAACTCACGAATCAACACACAAACATTATGGATTAAATCTAACAAACCGATAAAAAAAAAAATAATTTTCCTTTAACAAGCAGCTGGGTGCACTGAGTGTGTGTGTGTCTGTGCCCTGACTGCATTGTGTAGCTGTATGCCAGCTGAACTTCAAACACGTGAATTATTAGCCACATTTAATTGGGGTATAAATCATTAATAGACATTATTAAATGTAATTAAATCCAGACGAGGGCTGCAGTGACAGCTACACCGGGATCCCTCAGGACCCGGGACACTGATACTAATGCCAACGCTCCTAATGAGAAAAGATAATGAGGAACTGCAGAACTGATTCATCACAATTACAGTACGTGACTTCAGTCCTTTTTCTACAAGCCTATGTGAAAATAAAATCTCTCGTCAACATTTATTTCTGCAAATTTAAGGACAACAAATTAAGGGTAAACCCATTTAGGGAATCTTGTCTGTTCTCACCATGCCGATGCATTTCTTCAGGATACTCCAGATGCTGACATCATTTCTGGAGAACATGGGAGCAGGCAGAGACGTTCTGTAGAAAGACAAAGACACACTCACGTGTTCATGTTCCCTTACACACAGTTAATAATATTCAATATAACAATAAGCACGCACTCCACAGAAATTAGCTTGAGCCCTCAGTTGGAAACCGAGTCACCCGACACCTGCAAACCTCATGTAATAACCATGAACAGATGTGCAGCTGCATGTGTGTTGGGTTCACGTCTGGTTACAGGTTGCTCTCCTCGTTTCTGCATATTTGGTTTTAAAACACGTGTCGCACAATTATTGTTTTGCACACAATCCAAAGAGCCGCTTTCATACGCATGTAAATCTCAGACTGTGCCGCTCCACTGAACTCAGTCTGTGCTGAGACCATTTACCTTCCAGTCAAGCTGCAGTGGACGCCGTTTTACAGGTATGCGGCCTGGAGGCAGATGGTGCCCTTGTTTGGAGATGAACGCTCGAGCAGCCGCACAAATAAACGCCTACTTCAGCTAAATAAACAGAGTGGTAGCGAGTGGGGGTTTGCTCCATCTGTAGCCGACGCAGAGCAGTGATGCATGGCAGACTGTACTTCTGGCCCAGTTAGTGTTTCACAAACCACTGCTCCAAAATGGATTTTGGCACAGACAAAGCGTTGTACTAGACAAAGCCTGAAGAACGGCTGTGTCTTTTATTTTCTTGATTGATTCTGTTGGCTCTATTTTGCACGTCTGCTTGGATATTTTAACGGCAGGATGACCCACCTGCGCCCACGTACAGGTACAGTAACTGGGGAGAAACGAATCTTTGAATGAATTTGGAGTGATTCCAAATAAACAGACACCTCATAAATCTTTAATGCGCAGTGCTCACACTCGAGCACGAGCGTACACACGGAGCCAGGCCCCTTTTCTCCAACTGCTACTCTGAGCCAGCACATGCTAAATTATTCATGGATCACTTGTTGGATTAAGGACGAGAGGCCAAGCCAGAATGCTTCGCCGCGGAACTGAAAGAGATTTTCAAATCTTCGGGTGAAACGGCGCAGCGCAGCGAGCTGGCTGTTCGCTTGGAGACTTTCTGTCAGGAAAAACAAAAACAAGCTATTCTCTGTGGATTGGGCGCTCAAGCAAAAACACCTGACTTTACAAACAGGCCAGAGCGAAGAGGTGCCGACATTTACAGCGCTGACCTACAGCACGTGCTGCCAATACAGTCGCACATCACCAAGCGACACATACAAAAAGTAGAGAATTACTCATAGATGCACAGAATAATCAGCAGGCTGTCGGAGTGATGTCTCTGTATTTCCATCGTTCCCATTTCCAGCGTTTGAGCCAGTAAACAAGCATGACATCATAACTGGAGCATGTCCCACCTGTGCTTCCTGACTCCGTTGTACTGGGCCGATTGGTTGCCATGGTTACCCTCCCCTGACATTCCGGTAGGCCCCCTGAGCGCGCTGGGATGGCAGAGGCTGCTGAGAAGGGGAGTGTCTCTCCCCTCGTCCTCTTCACAGGATAGACTGGCCACGGACAGGAAGCCGCTCACAGACAGCTCGGACTCGGACTCTGGGAGACGAGGACAGGGGGCAGACGCCAGGTCACGCCAGGTCACGCCAGGCACGCGCTCGCTCACGGTAAAACACTGCTGCAGCCTTCACAGTACGCCGCCCGCAAATAGACGCCTGCGCTTGGGTTCCTCTCCAACCTCCCCCTCCCCGCTGCCAGCCAAACCCCACCTAAGGATTGTGTTCCAATGAGAGGCCAACAGAGGCTTCTTTCCAACATTGTTTGGTCTGTGCTTCCTGGATGCTACTCCTCCCCTAGACAGCGCAGCCGGGAGATTAAAGGTACTGTCACTTACACAAAGGAAAGGGAGGATAGAGTCGTATTTACCCACAATGCTGTGTATTAGATACGCCACGCTGATGGCTGCGCAACAAAACGACGTTCTCACGCACAACGCAACAGGTAGTTGCAGCTAATTTATTCAGGTCTGCTCAAGCAGTTGTGTTTACGGTTGCATCACTAGTCCTGATGTGACAAATGCATCAATGGTACCTTGTCAGAAAAACTGATGCCACTCATGCAAACGTACACTCTCCTCATCTCATCTTTGCAGGTGCAGCAGCAACATTTATTACATTTTCTGGAACGAAACTCTAATCATACACCCTTATGGCTTCTCTGCAGTGGGGAAATGAGCTTTGTGTACATTTGTTGTTGACAACAACATAAAT
Source organism: Macropodus opercularis (assembly GCA_030770545.1). Taxonomy (NCBI): domain Eukaryota; kingdom Metazoa; phylum Chordata; class Actinopteri; order Anabantiformes; family Osphronemidae; genus Macropodus; species Macropodus opercularis. The sequence goes on from CM061105.1 coordinate 9,983,902, forward strand.
GAAAATTAGCCCGTGGGGGTTCTGACCTGACAGCGCGTCATAGAAGTCATCTTCCGTGAGGATACTGAGGGCAGACAACCTCCTGCTCTTACTCAGCGACTGCTTGAGTTGGTGGTGCTCGCTTGCCAGTGTCTGCAGAGCCTCTGTCAGAGCTTTGTTCTTCTCTACCTCTTGCTCCAACTTCAGGCACCACACCTGCAAACACAGTAAACAGGTGAAACATAAAACACGCATCCGAGACAAGGCGCTGAGAAACAAACAGGCTCACGGATATTTTTGATGCATGTGTGTAATTGCGAGTGCAGACGTTGCTGCTGACAGATACAGGATCGATGGTTTAACTGACGAAAGATATCGATCTGCTTCAGTCGCAGAATTTGCGTCTTTGCAGTTCTGAAGGCAGGTCATTGCTCTAACTCGGCCCACAGATCCAGTTTCCTCCACTCCAAACACCAGCGCGACAGAGCTCTGCAGCCCAGGATAGCGTGTCCCTTCACAGCAACCTGAGCTTGTCCACTGAAGGACACTCTGGATCAGTGTTTCCGATTGTCCAACACTACCAGCATAACAAAAGACACAAAACTAATTTTCACAACCAAAAATGATGAACATACAGTATTTCAATGTCTGAAACAGAAACAGATTTAGTAAATAAATGAAGACTGACATTTAGAACCAAACATGCTCAATAAATTACGTTTTCAGAAGTAAAAGCAGAAAAACCAAAAAGACACAAATGTGCTCGAAACATGAAAGTGGAGCAGAGCTTCCACAGTTAAACAACTCCAGCGGTCACCTTGGTGGAGTCCGAGAGAAACCGGAGCTTGTAAATCACACTAAGTCTGAGACTGCGTCGCAAGATCAGTGTCTATAAAAACGAACTGTTCAACAAATGTGCACATGTAAATCACACCTGAAGCCAAATGCGTGTGAGCACATACTGCACAACTGCTTGAGATCATCACACAGGTGAAAACGCTGAGTGGCACAACTGCCTACTACCTGCTTCATTAGCCAATATGTGTGGAAATCACCTACAGTCGATTTTAGGGATACAAAACATCTGGTTGCTGCTGTTCTGTGCTGTTGGCTGTGCAGGAGCTGGGCCAGCAGCTGTACTTTAAGCACGGCGGGACTGGTCCAAGCTGCTGTCAGGCTCGGTCTAGCTGCTCAATAATTAGTCTTTGATGGGGTGAGTGTGCGCGTTAACTGTGACTGAAGTTCATGAACAGATACTTTAACACGAGGTTCAGCAGCTGCCTGGCACCAAGTGCTGAGAACACACTTTTCCTGTCATCTTCACACATGCTGTCATCAGTTCCATGTTCTGAGAGGAAACAGAAATCCAGTGTGGATGTTCACACAAATCTGATTTCTCCTCCAACTGCAATTAATTAGGCAGAGAAACAAGATTAGACGAGACAAGATTAGATGACAATTTAATCCTAATGAGGATGGGTTGGATGACAAAACATGTCACCACCTAATAAAACCGCCATCGTCCTTACGCCATATGGTTATATGGCATAAAATAAATGAGCGGACTGCGTGGGAGCTCCCTGTCGCAGGCACTTGGCCTGAGAGACCCATCCGGCAATAAACCATTTTGATGTATAACTATGCCATCCAGCTCCGTTCTCTCCCTGCATCCTCTCGCCTGAGCACAAACAGCTCTATTTTAAGCCCTGCTGAGGCCGAGCGCTGTAGCGGCTGCTGCAGCCTGGCAGGGATGCTTCTCCTTGGCCAACACCCCAAAGGGAAATGCTTTTACTTTGTTCTAAAATGTGCTCTCTCTGCTGAAGGGGACGCAAATATCAGGGGGTAGTTTACTATACTGCAGCTCTGTACAAATGTACATTAAACCTTACGTGGATGCATTCTCTAGTCCAGATCATGAAATAAAATAACGGACAGGTCAGCTTGCGTTCTGCCTCCGTTTTCTTGACAGGTGTGGACGCTGGCTACCTGAAAAGCAACGAGCAACTCTGGGAACAGCTCAGCCTCACTTTAAACGTGCTGGAGTCACACACCAGTCTCACTTCGGTAGCTTAGCTCTGGAGCAGATGTAGAAATGGGTCAGACCAGGTCCCATCCACGCTGAAGGGCACCATCCTAGTCTTTCACTCACAGTCACAGCAGCATGTGACTAATGCACATCCCGTACTGAAGAAAACAAATAGGTAAGTGGTGACAGTGGTGTCTGTGGTGGGACAATGGGAATGTGGGATTAGAGTTAATGCTGCCTAATACATTCATTCTCAGCACTCTAGCAAACATAATCCCCTTAGTATATGTAGTAGCAGCAGCTTAGTGGAAGTCCAGCGGATAGAAAATGTTTTACTGTACGTGCATTTCCTTCTTATCAGACAATCTGGTTGCCAGGAAATCATCCAGTGTTGTGACATTTCATAGCTTCTTGGGGGATGAGACTGCAACAATGTCCTCAGCCTCCAGGATCTGTTAGAACGGAGCCTGTACTTTTAATGCATCACTGAGTCAGGATGACTTCCAAAATCAGGGTTCGCTGCATCTGATGCTGAATTAATGTGGTTGCATTCACTTTATTATGAAACCACACGGACGTAGACACAGAAGTTATGAAAAGTGTCTGCAGATGAAAATGATAAGTAATTTCTGTTGGATTTACTGCACGGCAGCAAACTTTTTATTTCATTATAAGATGGCAAATAATCTACTGATGAGAAACAAAAGAAGAGGAGTTTGTTAATCACTGGCTATAAGCTACAGTCTGTAACATTCAGGACCAAATGTGTTCAGCTTCCATCTTAAAATCCAGACCATTAAACCTATTAATGACCTGAGCACACTGATAAATAGGTTTTGCTTATGCCAACACTGAGTGGTACGACACACTAAACACATCAGTCTATAAACTTCCTCTGCAAACAAACAGTTGTCCAGTTGATAATAAAGAAACAAGGACAACAAAACGCAGAAAGCTGAGAATACATCAAATTAGTTTTTACCTGATGGATGCGAATGAAAGTGCCGTCACTGCTGTTTCTTTCTTCTGTGCTTGGACGCTTTGGTGCGTGCAAGAGCGTGTTTTTATTTCGCCCCGTGCGAAGGTGAATGTACTGTGTCTCCAGCTGAGCCTGTGATTCTGCACGCGCTTCAGTTCCCTCGCTCAATGCACAGCTCCTTTCCCCCTAGAGCGGGAGTGTGTGGCTCCAAGTCCGACGCTGCCTGCCGTGCGTGTGTGTGTCTACACTGATCTGCGAGCTTGAATGCAGAGCTAAGCATAAAAGCGGATCTTGCCTGTGTCCTTCCTACAAACATGCCACGCGCTTCCATCGCTCCCCCAAGGGCAGCGCACAGCCACTAGGACAGGTGGACAAGGACTAACACGCACACGCAGAATTCAAACCCGATTGGTATGAAGGAGCTAACGCATCATCCAATATCATTTAATCAACCAGTAGGAGCGCGGCACGTGGGCGAGGAGGAAATCGGCCAGCTTAAGATTCATACAGTCAGTGAGCTGCAGCTAAGCTAAACTGGAAACGTTCAAGTGCACGAGGGAAGAAGATTTACCCCGACTAGGTTAAACTAGACCCCGCATCGCTCACAGACTTTTATCAATACAGTCAATGTGCAAAGAACGGCTAGAGATAAAACTGTGTCGTGTAATAAAACTGTAATTAGTTCTCCCGAGTAAGCACATGCTGAAACAGGCTTGACTAGGATGATGAGAGTGTTTTCCGACCTCCTCTTGTTTTGACAGCAGTTCAAGGCACAGATGGAGGGCAGCACACGTTTCAACAGACAGCTCGCTCGCCTCTTTGGCTTTCAGTAGAAGTGGAGCAGCCAGTGCTTCGAAAAGAACAAAGGGAAATTAGAATTGCACTTGCAAATAATTCACTGTGTGCTTTTTCTGCATAAAGTACATCGGTCATGAAATATTTACAAGCACTGCCATTATTATTTATGTCGACTTACAAACAGTCATCCTAAATTATTATCATTAATATGCAACAAACTCAGGGACACTTACCAAAGTTCTCCTCATTCTTCACCATGGATAGAAATATTGAAACTTCACTCTCCAACTTCTGCTGGCAAGCGCTGGCTTCCTGCAGGAGACCAGACGAGAGACACTGAAACTCTGGGCACAAAAGAAAACTCTCTCTATAATAAAACTTCCACGGGTTCTCCTAGGACTTCTACCTGAAGGGCTTGTGCCAGGTTCTGCAGCTCCACGTCGTTCTCACCATCCTCGTCTCCGTTCTGCTCCTGGATGTAGCTGCGTGTGCCGTACGACGAATGGGCCTCAAAGGCGTCCAGCCATTTCTAAGTGGACAGACAGCAGTTGCATTTACACTTACGCCTGCTCGTGCACATTCAGACAAATCATTCGTGGAGGTGGGGGCACAGCCTCCGCACGCAAGCCAAATCTCACTTTTCTCGTTGCTATCGAATCCGTCTTTGAGGAAACCTTGAAACTGTGTACAGTGCCATCAAAGCACCTGAGCAGAAAGAAGCAATGATCCCACGGTTTCACCTGCAACAAATGGCCAACGTTATCGTGGTCCAAGCAGAACGTGATCCGAACCGTCTACGTACTGAACGGCAGTACCTACCATGCAGTAGGACTGTGTTAGAGACTTACTGCCCTGTTTTCTGACACCAGCCAGTGCATCGGCTCTAGAAAAGGAAAGAGACGAGAGAGTTTCAGTCACCGTCCTGCTCAAATGTGGCATTTTAACGCACCAGTAACTGTGTTTTATAAACTGTGATTGTAACACTCACTGTCTGGGGTACCAGGAGAGAGCTCCTTCCTCAAGTACCACCCAGTGGGATCGCCAGCCAAGAAAGCGTGAGCTCTAACAAAGACACGTGAAGCGATCAGCCTGAAGAATATGTGGCAAACGTACATGTTAGACTGGAACATCTGTGTACCTTCCAAAGAGGGCCTTCAACCTTCTGCACCCCACTCCTCACATCCTTTACAGGGAAAAACACCATGTAACTCGACCGATATATGAGAAAATGAAAAGATCAAAATACGGGCCAGGTTCAGGATAGACATAAAGCCAGCGGAGAGAGAATGCCAACACCGTCCTCTGTGATTAAGGTGCAGAACACATCAGGTACTGACCTTTAGTACCAAAAATTAAGGTTTTCGCTCAGGGAGTGTGTTTAATCCTCTGGGAAACATGACTTGGCTCAGTAAATTTCACAGAGATCAGTTGATTAGATTTGTATTTTTATTAGCTATGTTTAGCCCCAGTGGTGAAGCCAACGGCTCAATCAGTAATCAGTGAGGAATAAAGGAATCATGAATCCAACACTAAACGTATTAGCAGTCTGGTCTTGTTGCGCAGGAGCCACTGGCTCAGTGAAAAAGCTTATGCACAGTCAATATTTCAAAGGAACCTAGTTGTCTGTCCTCACCTTGCTGTCATAGGCTGCTAGGAAATGTCTGAGCTCCTCGGTCTGGACCAGGTCCAAGGCTGTCTGGCCTGCAGCACAATCAGTCATTATGCCCTCTACACACTGGCTCAACATCTAAGTGACTCTATAGAGAACTGAAAGGACAAGAGGACAGGTGACATACCGCTGTTATTCTTCACACAGGGGCTGGCTCCAGCCTTCAGCAGTTTAATGACGCACTGCTTCTGCCCCCTGTAGGCTGCGCAGTGCAAGGGCGTGTTACCCACCGAATCCCTGCAGTGAATGTGTGGAGCTTCCTTTCCCCCGAGCTGAAAATCAAAAGAGGGCTAGGACGGGTATAGCGGAAAAACGGATAATGAAAGCCGGGTGTTCACTGCACTCTGTGGAAGAGGTGGGAGGAAAAGGGAGATAATGGCCGTACTGGTGGCCATTAAGGACAGCGAGGACACCCTGGGCGCTCTGAGCTGCACCCTGGACAGGCGGCTCCATCCGTGCTACCACAGCTCCTTGGTGCCTGCTCAGACTCAATGCACCGAGGTTACACACATTTTAGCCCATCTAGCTTATACACCTCCACATATTCAGCATCATTATTATTTATGTTAGAGGTGTTGCTGCCCTTTGGAAAATGAAACACATTCACTTCCTAAATTTGGTGCCAATTTTAATAACACTGAAAACAACCAGTTCCTACTAACCAGTTCAGACAGAGTGGAGATGTATCCCTCTCTGGCTGCTTCCAGTAGCTTCTCCTCGCGCCGCCTCATCTCCCTCCTCTCTGCAGCTGCACAAACCAAACACCGTTTCAGAACAATGGCAATTGATCCACAGCAATGAACAGCCATCAGCACATATCCCCATCATTCCATACCCTCTAGCATTGTGATGATTTCATCATCCTCTGTGACATCTTTAGGGATTTGAGCTGTTCCATTGATTATTTTGGCACCGGCATCATATCGCAGCAGCAGCAGGACAATCTCCTTAAGGGCCCACAGCAAAGACAATTGAAAGCTCTGACGGTACAGGACACTTTATTACCGCTACCGTCTCCACAAACGGTAGCTCCAGATGCTCATCGTTCTTCTTGTACCTTTCTTCCAGCATAGGCAGCGAGGTGTAAAGCTGTGTCGCCCATGTCATTCTGCAGATTCACTCCAGCACCTGCCTGCAAAACGCGCTCATTACGGCTGATTTCAAATACTGAACATCACACACAGAGCAACACAAACCTCTGCAGCTCTCACCTTGAGTAACTCTTCTACGGCGTCACTGTGTCCAGAGCGACAGGCCAGATGGAGGGGTGTCCACCCTGAGCTGTCTTTAGATGTGGCTACAGCGACAAAAAGGGAAATAATCTATAACCTCCTGCCTACTGCACCTGCCGTCATGGCCGCTGAATAAACCACGTCTCCCCCCACTTACACCTGCAGTTGATGTTGAGAGAGCTGCTCTGGTCAAGTCTGGCCCGGAGGAGCCTGTGAATCTCTGAACACCTTCCCTCTCTGGCATAGACGAGAAGCTGTCTCTCTGCTGTTTCCATCACTAGCTATTCCCTGTGGTTACAGAGATTTAACACAAAGCCACGAACCTGAATGCTTTTAAAGCTCTTCTCATAAATTAACATTTCCTCCACAAGGTTACTTCACTGGGTTCGTTCGTTTGTGTCCTGTCAGGTTAGCGTTAAGGACACTGGGAGTCTCAGCTTAAAGTTGGTCTACAAGGACAAACAGCGCGTCTGTAGCAACAAGTAACCAGTTTAAAAGCAAAACAATCCACTGACTCACTATTTCAGACTTACGATTCCAACATTAATTCACAGACTCTGGTTTAGTCAATGTTATGAAGCGCAGCACAGCTGAAACGTGATCGCTTCAATCAGCTGACCGCCACCGGCAGACGTCACGTGACCAGGCAGCTGCTGAGCAGGGGCGGAGCTAAGTTTGGGTGGACCCCCCCCCCCCATGATTTAATTAATTCGTTGTTTAGTTACTTAGTCTACGTATGTTAGAGCCGAGTTGTTGTTTTTTTGAACAAATAATAACAATTTGTGGACACCTGCACATCACCCACACAGTTCCCCCACTCTACCGTTAATTGTGCCACACTTGTCTTTTAAAGGTCAGCCTGGACACTTTGGACTCCATCATTCTGAGTAGACACCTGTAGCTGCAGACATTTTTGAGGTACTGAAGGTCAAGTTTCAAGTGTGGCTTTAAAGGCCTTGCTTGCTTAAGTCCCCCGAGGCACGTGCATGTATAGCAGGGAGGACGATGGGAGGTAACGCCGTAGTGAAGGTACAAGTCATAGAGACGAGTCACCTGCGTAAAGACCAGTAACCTGCACCCCAGGGAAAGCTAATAAAGAATGAAGGTCTGAGGAAGGTTTAATGCTACTCACAGATGCCACAGCTGCAAATTAAGTCTGCCAATCATCGCTTTGTTGTCTGAGTTTTCAAAACGCGCCGCAACGAAGCCGAAACAGCTGCACAATCTACAAAAAAAGTACAATTCACAATCACAGAGAAATAAGGGCAACGCATCCTACACATAATTGGATCAATTATGCCAAACAAAGATAAACTGCTCCGACAAAACCTAAGAAAACAAAACAAAATACATAAAATGTGTATTGTGCATAATACAGTGCTTTGACAAATGCTAGTAACTGGCTGTCAACCCCTCTTTGTCATAATGTTTGTAAATGCAGATTTATGCACTTTCGTAAACATGCGCTGATGAAAACAGTGCTGCTCTGATCATCTTCACAATCAGCACGTTCTCTTCCAGTAGCAGAGTATAACGACTGGTAGGAGGAGACTGACTCAGCCTCAGTCGTCTCACCTGTTTAACGGACAGGTGAAAACTAGCAGAGCTTAATTTACAGCTGCTGGTTATGACTTGTTGTTGTAATTATTGGAGTCGTTATATATACTGAAAATAGTCTGTCTTCAGTTCATCTGTAGAGTCGCCGCTTCAACTGAGAAAGCATTACAAGTTAAAGTGATAATTTTAAGCCTTTATGGTTGAGCGGATCATAATTTGCGTCGCACTCTAGAGACGGTCGTATTGATCTTCTCCCTACCCTTGAACAAACCCTCTCAGTGCCTGGACTGACTGCAGCTTTGCTCATTGTCTTTCAGAAAACAACCCTAATTTGTCAACACCGTCCAGTCATTATTATCGCCTGTATGGTTCAGGTACTGTTTATAGAAACGTCACTGCAGACATGAATCAAAGCCTTTTCATCAGATCAGGTCTAGTGAGTGAAAGCAGACTGGTCTAGTTCCGACTAATTACCAGGCCAATTATTGTAAGCTGTCACAGTTCTTAAGCAACGGCTTGGACTGTGTGCGCTCCAGAGCGTAATCCCTCACAAATTACAAGATAATGGAGCCAAAGAGAGGCCACTGCTTCGAAAGGAGCCAGGAGATAGAATCCCCAGCAGGGACGGCCGCAGAAAGACAGTGAGCGGGAGAAAGGCTTTAGGGGAAAAAGTCCAGCTTGTGTTCCCTCCACACAGAGACGACTGTTGCTTAGACTGATGGATTCCAAAGGAAACAGGTCTGAAAAGTTATTCTTATAATTAACCATTGCTTTTTGACCATAGCTTTAAACAGCTATTATAAAGATACTAGCCGGTACGAAACCCCCTGAGTGTAGTCCACTGTGCTGAGCTTCAGTTAATAGCTTTGGATTAATGCCTGTCTTCTCTTCTGGGTGTGATGTGTGGCCACCAGATAACACTGCTGCTCACTACTTGTAGGCTGTGCCTAATTTTGTGTTTTATAGGCAGAATTATATTGTAGCAAAATGACAAAACAAATATCTGAAGACAGTTCTGATATGCTGTGATTGTGCTGCCATCATTCATTCAGACACACTGTGACGCTAATGAATTTCGGTGTCAATCAAGCTCAGCGTGAACGCTCATGAAAACACCTGTGTGGCTCGCAGACGTAGACGCTCTGTACTCCGCGTGCCGCCAGTCCTACGACTTTTATGTGAGGATATCTTGCAGGAGGTTTTTCAAAAGCAAATGATGCAAGAAGTGTGTTATTTTTCTGTCCTCTCTTTTATATTTTAATGCTTTTCATATGGAAATGAGTTCTGATGCCTCACGCATCACAAACTTTCACTTTAGAAATGACTCAGTGTCAGATGAAAAGCTGTTCATCTAAAAAGTTCTCATGTTTTGTGTCTAGCGGATGATCAGGTTTTTAGAGGGGTATTTTTTATAAAGAAGTGGTAGCCAGGAAAATGAGGAATATTATAACAATACAGCTGCTGGATAATAGATTGCACTGCCTTGGGGTGTACCTAGACCTTTTTATTTGTCTTTCCAGCTTTAGTGAATACTTCAGTACTATAAAAACTCCACTTTGAAGCATTTTTAACCAAAAAGTCTTCTGTGGGATCAAAATGATGCATATTTACATAACAATAATCACAGTTTCTTCAAAAGGAAGCAGAAGCGGCAGACGTCAGGCAAGAAAGCAAAAGTAAAAAACTACAGTCAAAGCAATGCACAAGCTACATTAGCCTTATTAGTCATTTGCAAACGATCTCAGATTAAATTCTATTTCTGCCAATTCTCTCATTTCGATAATGATGCCTCTGTTAGTCCACACAAAGTGCTTTCCGGTTATTTAACAGATTTCCGTTTGATATGAGGGCGGAGTGCAGTGATACATGGATTAACCAGCTTGTCACTTTTGAAAACCGGATGAAAAATTGAACAAGTCCAAATACTGTCACGATGAGGCACACCCACAGCATTTCAATGAGTTTCTGTGGCTCTGCAGCATAAGGTGCGTAAATGCCAGCACCCATCACCGTGCGAGCAGCTTTGCCAAAGTGTGAAACCTGCCAGCTACGTCTCCAGCTTTCTCATTAATGATTAGCATGTATTATGTAAAGGGTGACAGCTCTGATGTGATGCGCAGACCGGGACTACCAGGGGACGGTTCTCCTATGTTCAGACGGCACATAGCCCGTTTCCAGTCTAGTTCCACCGGTGGGACATGATTCTCTCCAGAAATTCTCCTAGTTTTACAGTCTGTGGAAGAGTTTTTGGTTTTGCAGGACATTAAAGCAACCGAGACAAAATTAAAGTTTAAATAAAAGCGTCAAATTTCAGACACTGGCGTCCGTCAGCTACTTCTGTATTTTCAAAACTGACCTGAGCCAAGAACAAATCAGTGCAATGAGATTATAACTAATTACTGAGGTGATCCACAGTCTTCCTATCCATACTGACAGTTGTTGTACATTGTATGAAGCCCCTACTGAAGCGTAAAGGGAAACTTGGGAGAGCTACTTCATCAAAAGTGATGGTTTGTGATTACTCTGGATAAACACAGTACTAGAGGACGGCAGCATCAATACTGCAGCCCGGCATCTAAATACAACCACTTGAGCACTGGAGTAATGGAGAGCCTCAGCAGGCCACAGTATAATCAGCCAGCAGAGCCTCGGTGCACCCTCTGTGACACTGCTTTGTTTCTGAGAGTCCTCCACTTGCACTTGTATTTTCAAATCCAGTGTCAGTGCACCTGGCAAGCTAATTGCTTCCCTGATACGCTTTTCTTACATGATGCTTAATATAAACGCACACGTTTAAGGCATTCTGCAGGACAACCACAGCGCTATTATAATAAATCCATTTTGATCTGCAGTGGCGTTCCACTTAATGTTACCAAGAACGCCTTAGTGCATGACCTTTGGAGCAGTAATTTAATATTAATGCTGAGACACCTGCGTGATCTTTACATTATGTATGAGACAAATTTAATTCTTGGAAATGTAATATTTTCATGCTACTAAATGCAAATGAAAAGCAGGAGCTTGATTGGTGGTAATTTGTATTTATCCCGAGGAGCTTTTTTCATTTACGATTTCTGATTTGCAGGATTTGTGAACTGCACCTTGCAGTGGAAAGGAACATCTCTGTGAAAGAGTCTCAGGGGTGAGGCATTAGTGCGACGCTGGTCTTTACGTGTGCGGTATGAGTTACCATGACGACACAATGGCACAATTTGTGATTTGGTGGCGTGGCTGTCACAGTGACTAAGATGAACAACTTTTGTTATCACTACAACTATTCTGTGTCAGTCATGACTTACAGTTTGGCCTCTGAGAGACTTGAGAATAACAATTAAAAATATACGAGGTTAAAGGACCCATCAAGTTCAAAGCTTGTTGTCATGGTTTTCCTCAGAACACCTGATCCGCTAGAAAAATGCCCAGATTTAAATCAAAATGTAAAATTCTCACAATTCTTCGTCAACAACTGGTTGTTTGATCCTGTTTGTAAGGAGCCGGTTGGGACAGGGATTGACGCTGCTGAGAAGCCTGACTGAACCAGCTTTAATGCCCCGGCTCGCTGTGTGACTTTTAGGCTGGTTCCTGTGCTGCAGCTGTGACGTGACTAACTCTGAGAGGCGGTAGTGGTTCCATTTGTGAGAAAATAACAGTAATTCAAGCTGGGCTCCTTTAGTCACTGCTACTGTTCTGTGCTGTGCCTTATTTTTCTTTGACCACAGCTGGAGGACTGATGAGATAGTAACCGAATGCAAATGCAGCGTGCTCTTCCTTCCATTGTCTGCCACTGGGATGGATACAGAAGTGCTGTAGCTAAATAGAAACATGAAATATGCAAATTTCCTGGAGGTGCCCTGGGGAGAAGGCTAATATTCATTGCGTGATGTGTTCTCAGCAGGCCTTTTGATAATCACCTGAATGAGGAAGTCAATAAAGGTGTGCCATCGCTGGAAAAGATATTAAAAGTGGAGCTTTGTTGTTTGCTTATAGCTGAAAGGTGATTTGCAGGATGCTTTACAATGTGCAAAGAAGTAGGAGTCAGCCCAGTTTGACTGTCTCACCTCCAGCATGTTTGGTCCATTAATGCTAATTTGAGGCAGGAGCCAGAATTGGTTGGCTGCTGGCTTGTGTGGTGTTTTGTGCACAACTATTCAACTGTGTTTGCTGCTGAGTCAGTGTGTGGCCAAGAATCCAATCTGAAGTTTGACTGAAGGGATTTCAGCGGGGACATTATTGGACTGGAGACTATTAAACAGCTTGCTGCGTTCATTCAGAGCATGGATACGAAATAACTCACTTTTTGATGCGAGACCAGACACTTAGAGGACAACAAATCCAGCCTTTAGCACAGTAATAATAATAATAATAATAATAATAATAATAACAACAACAATAATAATAATAATAATAATAATAATAATAATAATAATAATAATAATAATAATAATAATAATAATAATAATAATAATAATAATAATAATACAATTCTTGAGTCCAACTTAATACTTACTGTAGAAATTTAGAAACCCATCATTAGGTGTCTACAGAGTATTTAGCCAAGACTTTTGATATGGATCATGGAGATGCTCCAGAATCTTCATCTCCAGTCCAAAGCATGCAACGATAACAACCGCTGCTGAGTGACTGTCTGGCGAAGTGAGCGAGGCTTCCCCCGCCTCAAGACACCTCAGAGGATAAAAGCCGGTTCGTGCCCAGGCTGCGCTCTGCGGAGAGCGTCGTGCGCTCTCTCGTGGATTTTCTCGGACACTGTTCAGTCTCAGCGGGGACGCGAAGCGGCCACACGATATATGGAAGCGCTGGATGCTCCTGGCACTTGTTGCTGGTTGGTTGTTCTCAGCGCAGTCTGCTGAGGATTTAAGCACCGCGTCGCTCACCTCGCTCCAGGACCATGTCGGAGGCACAAAGTGACTCCAACTCCAGTGGACACTACTTCGACAACGTCTCCACTAGAGTCCAGAGCAGTCTCGTGTTTTCAGGACCCATGTTTGTCATTTTGATGGTGATGATGGTGACTTTGGTTGTTGTGATAGTTTTGGGTAACGCGCTGGTCATTTTTGCCTTTAAAGTGGACAAGAGTTTGAGAAAACAATGCAATTACTACTTCCTCAATCTGGCTATTTCAGATTTTCTCGTGGGTGAGTCTAACCTATTACATGTTCTGCATTCACACAGAGATACGATGACGTCCAGCGTTTACCTGAAGTATGTTTGAAATGGTCCGTGGGAAATATGAAAGATCCTCCCTGCTGCGTTTCTATTTCTAATATCTCTGGTCTGCAGATGTGTGAGACCCAACACAGTAACGCACAGAGACTCGGCGGCTGAAAATTTGTTTAACTGAAGGCTTCATTTTTAAAATATACATTTTCCTTTTTTCGTTTCTTGTTTATTTTTTTTGCTGTGTCATATTTTTCAAGCTTTCACCTCTCACATCCTACCTGCATAGATTTCCGTCCTATAAATGTATTTTTGGTGTCACGTCAACCTCAGACATTGCTAAAGAACAGTACTGAGCACTTATACTACAATATAGCAAGATATAAGACATCTATTCATTCATTTACCTTTTAAACTCAAGGTTATTGATCTAAATGTTTCTTTAGGGGCGTTCTGCATCCCAGTCTACATCCCCTACATCCTCACAGGCAGATGGACGCTGGGGCGAGGACTGTGCAAGCTGTGGCTGGTCATGGACTACCTGCTTTGTTCAGCATCTGTATTTAACATTGTCCTCATCAGCTACGACCGCTTCCTTTCAGTCACCAGAGCAGTGAGTGGATCGTCTTCCTTAACCACTTTAACATCCTTATCATGGAAATTGGATTTGAAATAGGTGCAAAGTCATTTTAAAGCTAGTATGTGTCTTAATTATATATAATATAGAGTAATTATATAGTGTATGAATAACTATTTTGCATATCATACCGCTGTGAAATTGTACGTGTGGCCCAGTCAGGTTGACATAAGTTCACCACATTAAAATGCAAAGACACTGCTCTATCAATAAGTGGATCTAAAATTAAAATGAGTGTTGGATTGTGACACAGCAGGCTGTCACAAGTTGTCATATGTGGCACTGTTACCACCTGAAAGAAGGTTTTAATGTTCACCGTTTGGAGTCTTGGCTTTAATTCCTGACGGGTGAGTCTCTCAGGTCGTCGACAGGCCGCTGCCGCCTTATTCTCCCATATGTGCCCAGCTGCAGGGGTTAATCATGGCTGACCTATTCAGGCCCAGTGCCACCCCCCCAATTATAGACTGACTCCATTATGAAAGTATAACAGTCACATATCACCTTGAGGACAGACTTGATATCACATATTATTTGTCCACCATTATTTGTGTGTTTCCTGTTTCTGCCTGCGCTGGTTCATATCTAGTCGTTACTGTAGCCTACATTTCCAAACGTCTGGTCCGTGCATTAGCTGGGTGAGTGGACGCTATGCACATGTGCGTTAACTCTAAGGTGGGATGAGGTTTGGCACAGCGGACAAAGGGAGTGTTCTCCTTTCCAAGCACTTAACATCAGAGCCATGAATACAAATCACACCAGAGAGACAGAGCCTCTTCTTTAATTAGCTGGCTTTGATCATAGACGTCCTCCTCCATGGCTTGGTCCTTCCAAACTGCAGAGATCAATGGCAGCACAAACAGGCCACCGGCAACCAAGGAGCATTTTCCTGAAAGCTTCTACCCTGAGCACTGAAAGACGACGATTTACCAACAGCTAACTTTGTCTCAGCTGGACAGAAAAACAAACGAAGGTGTCAGATTAAAGAAACATTAACATTAAAAAAGAGACGTTACAAAAACATATTCCATTTGGTGTCTGATTGAAATAATAACAGGTTGTGATTTTCTGACAAATGTTTAAATAGTTAAATTATTTCACACTGTCTCAAGGCTTTAAAATAATCGGATTATTAATGACTTAAAAGCAGAATTATAGCACAAAACCAGTCTAACGTGGACTGACACCATCCCATCTGAGTTACTGTTAATGGTACATGTGGATTATCATCAACTGCCTATTTCTGGTCAAAAGCAGGACCCGTCATTGTTATTCTTGCCCAGCACATATTTCCACACTAATAGCTGAACTGTGTCACCTTTCATTGCTGCTATTGTGCAAGCATTTGTCCTGATTTGTGCTTTTATTTACTGCAGGTAAGTTACCGTGCCAGGCAGAGCATGACTCATCAGGCCATAATCAAGATGATCGCCGTCTGGGTTCTAGCCTTTGTCCTGTATGGACCAGCCATTATATTCTGGGAGCTGGTGGTGGGCAGAAGTCGTGTTCCGAAGGACGAGTGCTTTGCGGAGTTCTACTACTCTTGGTACTTCCTGTTGAGCGCCTCGATGCTGGAGTTCTTCTCGCCTTTCATCACCGTGGCGTTTTTCAACCTCAGCATTTACCTGAACATACGCAGGAGGAGACTCCAAGCTCAGCTCCACCTTCAAATGAGCGAACCAACCTCTGCCCAGGGCGAAGGCATCCCCCTGTCCCACAACTGGGGGTATGGGATGAAAATGGCTGTTAGAGGCTCTATTAATTCCCAGACCTCCTCTCCTAGTTTGGGAAAACTTGATCCCTCCACCAGCAGGGCTGCTCAGCCCAGCCGCCTGTCCAGAGATAAGAAAATTGCAAAGTCCCTGGCCATCATAGTGTGTGTGTTTGCCATCTGCTGGGCACCGTACACTCTACTGATGATAATCCGCGCTGCCTGCAGAGGGCGATGCATCCAGCATCACTGGTACGAGGTCTCCTTCTGGCTCCTGTGGCTCAACTCTGCTATTAACCCTTTCCTGTACCCGCTTTGCCACAGCAGCTTCCGTAGGGCTTTCAACAAGATTCTCTGTCCAAAGCGGCACAACACCGCCCCGTCGTCTGTGCTCCGCACTACGCTCTGATGGACGTCTGACCGAATGGGGATGAATGCGCACAGACAAATCAGCCAGTTCATGGAGGTGTTGGTGTATCATCTTAACCAAAGTCTCACTTGACTTGTAGCCACTGAATCGTCCGTGAGGGAACCTTACAACTGTGTACAGTGACATCAGGGCACATCGGCATGAGGAAGAAATCATCCCATGGTTTCCCCTGCAAGTAGCAGAGAGGAGATGACAGTCAAACGACATCATGGTACAAGCTGAACGTGTTTCATGACGGAGCTGGAAAAAAGAGCACAAACACCGCTGTCATCAACATAGACATGCATGTTTCCACCATTTTCACTGCATGCTTACAAGGACAAGAACACAAGAGAAGACATAACACGCGCTTTCATGGGGAGGAAGGCGTGTCTGCTTCCACAAAGCGTTTTACACAGCGGACGCATGAAACATGACTGAAAGCAAACACTGTATTTTATATACTACAGCATTTATGTACCGCTCACTGTCTGCGGTACCAGGAGAGCTCTGACAGAGATGCACGTAGCAAAAGTACCTCATGTACATGGAAATGTTTTATGTGCAGAAGGAGAAATGTGTATTAAACTCTTAGTATGGTTAGACGTAGAACAACAGACATATTAGAAAAGAAAGCACTTGAACCTTCCACCGCTGCCATCCGTTACAGGGACAATTTAAAATGATTCCTAACTGAACTGAAGTTCTAACAGTAAAACTTAGGGATAAGCTTGAGATGGAAATGGTTTTACTCTATTAAATAGCTTCCTGGCTCTGCGACAGACTGGCGACCTGTCCAGGGTGAACCCTGCCTCTCGCCCACAGACAGCTGGGATAGACTCCAGCTCGCCCGCGACCCCTACGGGGAAGAAGCGGTGGAAGGTGAATGAATGAATGAAAATAGCTTCCTGCTCAGCTTTTTCATTTCCACTACGACGACGCAATAGTTCAGTCTGATCCAAGAGCACAGATTGCTGACTTACAAGGCTTTTCCCCAGCAATCAACAGATTTAAAGAACATGTGCAGATATATATGAATAGAGAGGAGCGATGGCTGTGGGCAGCTGCTCTATAGGAGCCATACTGCACTGGCCAGGTTAAGTTTACTAGAGACAGCAAAGTTCATGGTTTCTTAAAGACAGAATACCACCCTCCCTGTGATTCAGGTGCAAACACATCTAGTACTGACCTTTAGTGCTAAAATTAAAGTTATTAGCTCACAGAGCTCTTACAGTTTGTGTTTAATCCTCTGGGAAACTGAACTTCACAGAGATTTGTTCATGCTGAATTCATTAGCAGTGTGGTCTGGAGTTGAAGGCTGTAGTTCGAGGACAGTACGACACTGACACACTGGTCAGTCTCATACACTGTGAAGTAAATGTAGGCAGCACAGCCAACATGTCACCACCTTGGCTTCATAGGCCGCTAGACAGCGTCTTCGATCCAGTGCAGCCATTAAGCTTTTACACCATCTGGCACAATAGCTAAATAAATGGAAAAAACCCCGATACTAGTCAGAATAATGTGGACAAATAAACCAAATACCACACAGAGCTTCAGCAGTTTAACGACACACTGCTTCTGCCCCCTGTAGGCTGCACAGAGCACGGGTTTATTAACCGAATCCCTGCCGTGAGAATCAAAAAGAGCCACAGAAAATAACTTCAAGCAGGACAGAACAACGGTGACACACCTAAATGCAGTGTTACACCAAACAAAGCAAATGATATTAATATTCACAGTTTGGTGACATTATGCAGAAGCTTCACTCTGTTCACTGTCAGTCATGGGTCAACCTGAGCTTGGACAACAACCAGTTCAGACAGAGTTGAGATGTAGGCCACTGTTTGAGAACCAGAGCAGCTGATCCACAGCAACGAGAAGCCATCAGCAAACGTCTCCATCATCCCAAACCCTCTGGCACTGTAATAGTTTCATCATCCTCTGTGACATCTTTAGAGATCTGAGCTGTTCCACTGATTATTTTGGCACAGGCATCATACTGCAGCCGCAGCAGGACAGTAAAGACAATTGAAAGAAAATAAGGCTCCAACTTGATTTTGTTTAAAAAGCTTCAAAGTCCAAGTAAGTGGCCAGCGTCCATCCTCACCTGGAGACAGGGACACAAAGAAAAAAAGGGAATTTAAATTTAAAGCATACAACCAACAAATCAACAATGAATAACTAAGTTAAATGTTAGCGGTGGTAGTGGTGGTATTAAGACCGTAACTTATCTAAACGTGTCATACTGTAGTTTAGTCAGAGTTATTAGAGTTATCAGGCGAAACACAACTGATGACTTCAGTGTTACTTCTACACCTTGAAATATAATAATAAGAACAGACTTGCTTCATTAGAATCATCTCGATATCTATTGCATCATAATCCAAATGATTGCTTTCATAAATTTACCTGGCCCTGATTGTTTTTAACTAATATATTAGTCACAGAGCTCAGTTCTTGTTTTGGGCACTAGATGGAAGCATTTGCCACCAGTTGATCGTATTCTAGAACTGTGTTTCTTATTCCATCCTCTAAAAGAGGAAACCATCACCATCACTCAGCCACATTTTCTTCACTCTACCTTTAACTGTACCATATCTTTTAAAGGTTATTCATCCTGGACATTTTGGAGTCATTATTATGACTTTTTGACTTTTATCAAGAAGGTGAACTAGAAAAACTGAGCCGTGTTTGTGTGTTTTTGAAATGATAATCAAAAAGGATCTAAAGCAAATAAAATTGCTGCTTCACGATTAGACATGAGTAGTGACTGAGGTGCATGTGTGTGTTTGAATATGATTAAAGACATGTATAATAAAATCGCTGTGCTGTTGCCATGGAGATGACATGTTCCAAATTGCCTCTAACTGGCAAAGTGCTGAATCACAGCAGAAGCAGGATCACACCTCTCAAACTGAGGCAGAATTGTCTTTCACGCTCACATCCTCGTGTTGAGGCGGGACACCAGTCTTCTTCTGCTTCTCTCCCCACAAATCAGAGATGATAACATCTCAGTCTTTGCTTAAAGGCTGACAAAGAAAAACATGTAGGTCTGTAGGCCACATTATTAGCAAGCAGTGAGTTTCTCACTACTTGTGAAAAATAGTGTGAAGAGTGAAAACTGTTCTGTGGTGACAGGAAAAAAATAATAATAATCAGCCTTTTACACTCTAAGGTGTGACATCACACATACAGATCAAACTCTCTGCCATTCAAACCAATGGAGACGTTGAGACCTTTGAAAAAAGACCCAAAGCTAAACCAAAAACTGTAACAGTGGAAGATTAATAGTTGAGTGTCTGGAGACTGAAAGAGGACAAAACTGGAGGATTTGTAGGTTTTATTTGTATAAACATTTGATAAAAGTTGAATGTAAGCAATAATGTCATACTGAGAGTTATAGCTGAAAGTATGCTGAATAATAATAATAACAATAATAATAATAATAATAAAATAGTAATATTAAATAGTAAATATATCCTGCCTGAAATCATGAGTTTCTGGAACACAATGTTGTGTTACTTTCATTTGACACATGTTTGTGTCAAGGATCTTTGTTTGCCCTGCAGCCTGCCTGTATGTATATATGTCTTCCTCTCTATGGCTCCTGACTCACACTGCTTGACCTCACTGACCTTTAATAAATGCACAGAACTTAACTCTTATGTGCGTCATGTCAGGCCTGAAGTTTAAGTTTAAGTCTAAAGAATATTGTGTAAAAGTATGTTGTGCTGATTCTGTGGAGATGTTGTTTCTTCAAGTGGAGGCATGTTTGTTTACATTTACTGTATGATCATATGCATATGGATATTTTAGTATACAGTGAGTATGTGCAGCACACGTGTCTTTATTCCATACACGTTTGTGTGATCACAACTAGGGTGCTGTGTATTTCCTGGGGTTGGTCTGAATGGGTGTGTGGTTCGAAAACAAACGTTTTTCACGAATACGTGCGTTTATGTTACTGATCTATACCAACACTAGAGTTTTAGAGTTTGTCATGTTCTTTCTTTTTGAGCTCAGCTTGTTTTTATCCTGTGCACCACCGCCCTCTTGTCTCCAATCTCCAAAATACTACCATCATCTTCTACAAGATATCTTCGGTTATTAAAGTGATAGTTGTTGCTCAGCTCTGTCTAATAGCAGTTCATGTTCATTGAAGCACAGAGTGATAGTCTAGACCGGCTCCGTGTTACGCAAGATGTCAGAAGTCCCCAACTTTAGTAATTGTACCTGATGCTGTGTAAAAACTAAATGCTTCCACTACAGTAGCTCTATGCTCTGCCAGACTCACAAAGCAACTCTTCAATCATTCTTAAATTAGTGCTTCAGAGATGATCACAGAACAAGTAAAGCTGAAAATGTTCACAGTGCTCAAAGAGGACAGTTGGATTCACAGAAAGAGTACGAGAGGACAATGATCTTTTCTCACGGCTAAGCTGAAATGCCTCAACCTTTTAAGCAATACGTACCTGACGCACACAACACTTCCCATTTCAGTAAGTTTGAAAAGTCACACATGGTTGGTCAGATGAGAGACTGGGTTAAAGTCCTGAATTAATGGTATTTCTCCCTCAATAAACCAGACTCAGTCTTGCAGCTGTAACATTTTCAGAATTCAGACATAATTGTTGTTTCATTTTAACGTACTTGATGGGACTAATACCTTGACTTAAGAGCTAGAGACAAGTCTACAGACTACTACAGACATGCTGAAATCCATTAAGTTGCTCAGTATATTTTGACACTCTTGGTAGATGCAGTCAGCTGCCAAACCACATCAACACATTTCTTTTAAACGTATCTTACAGCAACAGCACTTCTGTTATTCAGAAAGCCGACCACAGATGTTGAGCCACATCTGAGTCATGTTGAGCATTTGATGTTAATCTGTGGCAACACACTGAAACGTTAGTGCTATATGATAAACGTGCAAAAGGAACAGCAAGTTAATGTGACTGGCTACTGAGACTATTTAGATCCAGATGTGGGTGTGATGAATGATGAATGATATTAAGTATATTCTTCCACCCAACTCTCCTTTCATCCCCTGCTCACTTCGCAGCTGCCTTTGTACAGATCTTGTCTTTCTTTACTCATTTAGTTTTTCATTTTGCCTTCAGCAAACAATAGCCTTTGTTTTTATTTGTCAACACACAGTGTATTGTCCAGTCCTTACTCTCACTGACATGACTGAGTACCGCGGTTTAGGACTGCAGACATGAATCAAAGCCTTTTCATCAGATCAGGTCTAGTGAGTGAAAGCAGACTGGTCTAGTTCCGACTAATTACCAGGCCAATTATTGTAAGCTGTCGCAGTTCTTAAGCAACGGCTTGGACTGTGTGCGCTCCAGAGCGTAATCCCTCACAAATGACAAGATAATGGAGCCAAAGAGAGGCCACTGCTTCGAAAGGAGCCAGGAGATAGAATCCCCAGCAGGGACGGCCGCAGAAAGACAGTGAGCGGGAGAAAGGCATTAAAGGAAAAAGTCCAGCTTGTGTTCCCTCCACATAGAGACGACTGTTGCTTAGACTGATGGATTCCAAAGGAAACAGGTCTGAAAAGTTATTCTTTTAATGAATCATGCTTTTTTAAAACCACAGCTTAAAAAAGATAACAGCCCGTGTGAAACTCCCTGAGTGTTGTCCACTGTGCTGTGCAGCAGCAGCTCAGTGGATGGTTCAGTGAATAACTGTCCTCTGCTTCAGTCTGACATGAGTCATGCATGTCGTGCAAAGCAAGTTCTCAAATCTATAGGCCACACTCCCTCCTATAGGGTAAATTTACTGTGACCCTGCACCTGGTGTTCCCTCCCTCATTGGCTATTCCTTGGGCATCTGCAGCCAATGGTGGCCCACCAGCCCAAAGAACAAAGCCAAGAACTCAAGGCTCTAAATGTGTCAGGCCAGTGAAATATACAGTATTATACACATTCCTTATTTATATGACAAAGATTGGAGATTTATGCTGGAGAATGGACGATATGTTTGGATAGAACATTTGTAGGTTTGCTGGGTGTTCACCTTCAGAAATACAGAAGTAAAAAACTTTTGATGACGTTGGGTCATGGCAGCCTGAGCTACAGAAAAATTAGGAAGGAGCAGGAAGAATGAGAATATTTTACTACTGCTATGTTTGTTGTCTGATCTCATCTGCAAGACTTCAGCTTTAACCTGCTATGTGACCAACTGCCTGCCTTCCTTTCTCTGCCTGCTCTTGCAGTCTATGACTTTGATTCTGCTTTGATGGCCAGTGATGCCTGTTATGAATTTCATAGATTATGTTATTTGTGTCTGTGTGAAGACTGTACTTGTCCAGCTTGCACATGAATCCTTGTTTGGCTGCTCTGAGAGATGTTTTCTGAACTCATCTATGAACCTGCTCTTTAGTGGACTGTGTCACTCTCTTTCTCCATCTTTCCTTTAGGTCCTGGATCAAGCGGCGCCTAGTCAGCAGTGACTATTTGGAGAAGTAAGCGAGGCGTTACCAAACCTCATAAATGCACATTCATCTAGTGTCCAGGCAGCATTTTGTGCTGAGGATTGTATCTCTTGCATAGATTTTTTAAAGCCACTGTGTGTCTCAACAGGAAACCAAAGCTTTCACGTGATATATGGGAGAGCTTGATGTCGCCCCTGTTCACTGGGCACCTGTTACTGGTTGATAGTGTTCAGCGCTGGTCTACTGAGGATTTCCTTTAACGACTGCGTCGTTCACCTCGGTTCGGCACCATGTCGGAGGAAACCTACTCAAACTCCAGTGGGCACCATTTTAACAACGTCTCAATTACAGATGGAGGCGTTGGCGACTTTTCGGGACCTGTGTTTGTCATTTTGTTGTTGTTGATGGTGACTTTGGCTCTTGTGATATTTTTGGGCAATGCACTGGTCATTCTGGCCTTTAAAGTGGACAAGAGTTTGAGAAAACAGTTCAATTACTACTTGCTGAATTTGGCAATTTCAGATTTTTTTGTTGGTAAGTCCAACCTTTTCAATGCTCAAATGATAAATGTGTTTATTTGTGCCATAAAAGCATTTTCATTTAATTTTGCCCCTGCTTTCAAACTATTCGTTATTTAATGTTTGAACCTAAATAGATTTTATGTTATTGAATTAGCTTTAGTTACATTTAAACAACAAGCACAATCCACACTTAACACTCATCTTAACATTTCCTATGAACAGATTTTTCAGATTAAATCTTATTAACTGGTATTAAGTTCTGAAGATCAGCGTCTCTCTTTCAGGCAGAAGTTACTTATCCTAGTGACCACTGATTCCAAAACCTCTTCCTGTAGGGGCGTTCAGCATCCCAGTCTACATCCCCTACATCCTCACAGGCAGGTGGACTATGGGTCCAGGACTGTGTAAGCTGTGGCTGGTCTTTGACTACCTGCTCGCTCCTGCAGCAGCTTTCAATATCGTCCTGATCAGCTACGACCGCTTCCTTTCAGTCACCAGAGCAGTAAGTGGATCATCCTCTGACACATAATTTTCCTTGTTAGTTTTCACAAAGACAGAATCAGTGTTTTGACATTCGAAGGGTTTTAATGTCAGATGTTAAAAACTGTCCAAATGTTCACCGTTTGGAGTCTTGGCTTTAATTCCTGACGGGTGAGTCTCTCAGGTCGTCGACAGGCTGCCGCCACCTTATTCTTATTTGTGTGTTTCCTGTTTCTGCCTGCGCTGGTTCATATCTAGTCGTTACTGTAGCCTACATTTCCAAACGTCTGGTCCGTGCATTAGCTGGGTGAGTGGACGCTATGCACATGTGCGTTAACTCTAAGGTGGGATGAGGTTTGGCACAGCGGACAAAGGGAGTGTTCTCCTTTCCAAGCACTTAACATCAGAGCCATGAATACAAATCACACCAGAGAGACAGAGCCTCTTCTTTAATTAGCTGGCTTTGATCATAGACGTCCTCCTCCATGGCTTGGTCCTTCCAAACTGCAGAGATCAATGGCAGCACAAACAGGCCACCGGCAACCAAGCAGCATTTTCCTGAAAGCTTCTACCCTGAGCACTGAAAGACGACGAATTACCAACAGCTAACTTTGTCTCAGCTGGACAGAAAAACAAACGAAGGTGTCGGATTAAAGAAACCTTTATCACCTTAATATATTATAGTCCATACACAAACCTTTAAAATAATCCTGTAAAATCCCAAAACAGTGCAAACATTATAAACAACTTTTATAAGTAAGTCAACTAAATAACTTCCTTGCTTGTGTTTTTCTTTACCACAGATGAGTTTCCGTGCCAGGCAGACCATGACTCGTCAGGCCATCATCAAGATGATCGGCGTCTGGGTTCTAGCCTTTCTGCTGTATGGACCAGCCATTATATTCTGGGAGCTGTTGGCAGGGTCCAGTGAGGTGCCAGAGGGTCAGTGCGATGTGCCCTTTTTCAACTCGTGGATCTACCTGCTGAGTGCTGCAGTGCTGGAGTTCGTTATTCCTTTTATCTCGGTTACTTTCTTCAACATCAGCATTTACCTGAACATACGCAAGAGGAGCTTCAAGTCCCAGCGCCACATTCAAATGAATGAACCTTCGTCTACCCAGGGGGACAGTGTCACTCTAGATTCTCAGATCTCTGCTGCTAGTATGGGAAAGCTCGATCAAGTGACCACCAAGGCTGCTCAGCCCAGCCGCCTGTCCAGGGACAGGAAAGTTGCGAGGTCCCTGGCCATCATAGTGTGTGCGTTTGGCATCTGCTGGGGGCCAAACATTATAATAATCAACATCATTGCTGCCTGCGAAAACTGTGTCAATAATTACTTGCACAAGTTCTCCACCTGGCTCCTGTGGTTCAACGCAGTTCTTAATCCTTTCCTGTATCCACTTTGCCACAGCAGCTTCCGAAGGGCCTTTAGCAAGATTCTCTGTCCAAAGCGACACAAAAGGGCCCATAATGGATAGAATGTATTTAAACTCCTCTACTATGAAGCCAAGTTATATATGATGCGGTTCCAGGTACTCTGCACCTCAGATGCAGGCTCATGAGCTGAGTGAGTCTGAGGGAGGAGAATTTATATTAATAATATTTTAATATTACTCCTGAGAGACTCTGACTCTCTAAGATGAACTTTTTATGTTACTGACCTGTTGCTAATTAACTTGATTTGTTGAAAAGGCATTTTCCAGGCTGTTGTTGTCCAAGTTCCAACTTTTGTTCGATGTGTTCAAACATTAGAATTTTTTTGTATTTTTCTTTTGTAAATATGTGTTTGTGACAAACTATCAGTCTATTATTATAAATATAGTTTAATTATTTGCTTTATAAATTATTACTATTGTGTATTGTAACATTTCATTCATACATTATGTGAATCGTTTATACTCATAAGGATCTGGGACTGCCATCCACTGTGGTGCTGGTTGCTTGGTAGGAGAAATAGACATGGACATTACTGAAGATGTAATAATAATAATCTACTGTAATAATAACATAATCACTGCCTCCTCATCTCAGTTTCCCATCAAGCAACAGAAGGATGGATTTAGAAGCTGGACCATAACCACTGAAGGATGAACAGTAGTCGGAGTTGCCCTCACTGTGGCGTCACTAGTTCAGCTGTAGAACAGATCACTGTCACCCTCTGCTGTCAGAAGGTCTGAAGCTCACAGCAACAGAACACGAAGTGGCATAAAAACCACGCGTGTGCTCAGTAACTCGCCTCCCAAACAATAAGTCCAGAGTTCCTCCTGTAGTTAGCTGTTACAGTATCGCTCCACAAAATCAAACTAAAAACAAAATAACACCAGTGTTTACAGTAATGTTGAAATTATTAACACCATTCGGTTTTTACATACGTGTCAACATTCTCATGTCCCACTAGATGTCACCATTAACCTTCACAGCTTCCTGCGTGTGCAGCAAACTAGCATCAAGCCTTCATTCATCACGGAGCGAAGCCTGTTTCTGTTTTACTTTAATTGTTTGTGTATCTATTATATTTGAATATGTTTTTGTGTACAATTAAAGACTGTAAGCAGATATTCAACATGGATGGTTCTCTCTTCAGAGCTCACTCAGGGTATTTCTACCAGGTGTCATGTAATAATTCCAGTTGTATGTCTTATACTTCATCAAATGGTATATATCATCTGTACAGTTTTCTGTTTCATGGTTTCTTAAAGACAGAATACCACCCTCCGTGTGATTCAGGTGCAAACACATCTAGTACTGACCTTTAGTGCTAAAATTAAAGTTATTAGCTCACAGAGCTCTTACAGTTTGTGTTTAATCCTCTGGGAAACTGAACTTCACAGAGATCTGTTCATGCTGAATTCATTAGCAGTGTGGTCTGGAGTTGAAGGCTGTAGTTCGAGGACAGTACGACACTGACACACTGGTCAGTCTCATACACTGTGAAGTAAATGTGGCTTAACTCACGGATCCAGAGGCATCTGTTCCGGAGGCTGTGGGTCTTACAACGTTTACGGTCCGACGTGGATGAGGCTGTGAGAGGAGCCTAAGAAGGTGGTTACACAAATGACACACAGGTGACGGTAACCAGTAATCAAGGGAAGTTAGTCAGAGTGTGGGGAGAAAGCATCCGGTGAAGCTCTTCAAAATAAGAGTCAGGACGGAAGTGACGTTGCCGATCATGACACCATCATCTTTTGGCAAACCGCATCAAAACATTTCTTTTAAACGTATCTTACAGCAACAGCACTTCTGTTTTTCAGAAAGCTGACCACAGATGTTGAGCCACATCTGAGTCATGTTGAGCATTTGATGTTAATCTGTGGCAACACACTGAAACGTTAGTGCTATATGATAAACGTGCAAAAGGAACAGCAAGTTAATGTGACTGACTACTGAGACTATTTAGATCCAGATGTGGGTGTGATGAATGATGAATGATATTAAGTATATTCTTCCACCCAACTCTCCTTTCATCCCCTGCTCACTTCGCAGCTGCCTTTGTACAGATCTTGTCTTTCTTTACTCATTTAGTTTTTCATTTTGTCTTCAGCAAACAATAGCCTTTGTTTTTATTTGTCAACACACAGTGTATTGTCCAGTCCTTACTCTCACTGACATGACTGAGTACCGCGGTTTAGGACTGCAGACATGAATCAAAGCCTTTTCATCAGATCAGGTCTAGTGAGTGAAAGCAGACTGGTCTAGTTCTGACTAATTACCAGGCCAATTATTGTAAGCTGTCACAGTTCTTAAGCAACGGCTTGGACTGTGTGCGCTCCAGAGCGTAATCCCTCACAAATGACAAGATAATGGAGCCAAAGAGAGGCCACTGCTTCGAAAGGAGCCAGGAGATAGAATCCCCAGCAGGGACGGCCGCAGAAAGACAGTGAGCGGGAGAAAGGCATTAGGGGAAAAAGTCCAGCTTGTGTTCCCTCCACATAGAGACGACTGTTGCTTAGACTGATGGAATCCAAAGGAAACAGGTCTGAAAAGTTATTCTTTTCATGAATCATGTTTTTTTAAAACCACAGCTTAAAAAAGATAACAGCCTGTGGGAAACTCCCTGAGTATTGTCCACTGTGCTGTGCAGCAGCAGCTCAGTGGATGGTTCAGTGAATAACTGTCCTCTGCTTCAGTCTGACATGAGTCATGCATGTCGTGCAAAGCAAGTTCTCAAATCTATAGGACACACTCCCTCCTATAGGGTAAATTTACTGTGACCCTGCACCTGGTGTTCCCTCCCTCATTGGCTATTCCTTGGGCATCTGCAGCCAATGGTGGCCCACCAGCCCAAAGAACAAAGCCAAGAACTCAAGGCTCTAAATGTGTCAGGCCAGTGAAATATACAGTATTATACACATTCCTTATTTATATGACAAATATTGGAGATTTATGCTGGAGAATGGACGATGTGACAATATGTTTGGATAGAACATTTGTAGGTTTGCTGGGTGTTCACCTTCAGAAGTAAAAAACTTTTGATGACGTTGGGTCATGGCAGCCTGAGCTACAGAAAAATTAGGAAGGAGCAGGAAGAATAAGAATATTTTACTACTGCTATGTTTGTTGTCTGATCTCATCTGCAAGACTTCAGCTTTAACCTGCTATGTGACCAACTGCCTGCCTTCCTTTCTCTGCCTGCTCTTGCAGTCTATGACTTTGATTCTGCTTTGATGGCCAGTGATGCCTGTTATGAATTTCCTAGATTATGTTATTTGTGCCTGTGTGAAGACTGGACTTGTCCAGCTTACACATGAATCCTTGTTTGGCTAACGGATGACTGGACTGCTCTGAGAGATGTTTTCTGAACTCATCTATGAACCTGCTCTTTAGTGGACTGTGTCACTCTCTTTCTCCATCTTTCCTTTAGGTCCTGGATCAAGTGGCGCCAAGTCAGCAGTGACTATTTGGAGAAGTAAGCGAGGCGTTACCAAACCTCATAAATGCACATTCATCTTTCCAGGCAGCATTTTGTGCTGAGGATTGTATCTCTTGCATAGATTTTTTAAAGCCACTGTGTGTCTCAACAGGAAACCAAAGCTTTCACAAGATATATGGGAGAGCTTGATGTTGCCCTCGTTCGCTGGGCACCTGTTACTGGTTGATAGTGTTCAGCGACTGCGTCGTTCACCTCGGTTCGGCACCATGTCGGAGGAAACCTACTCAAACTCCAGTGGGCACCATTTTAACAACATCTCAATTACAGATGAAGACGACGACGGCTTTTCGGGACCTGTGTTTGTCATTTTGTTGTTGTTGATGGTGACTTTGGCTCTTGTGATATTTTTGGGCAATGCACTGGTCATTCTGGCCTTTAAAGTGGACAAGAGTTTGAGAAAACAGTTCAATTACTACTTGCTGAATTTGGCAATTTCAGATTTTTTTGTTGGTAAGTCCAACCTTTTCAATGCTCAAATGATAAATGTGTTTATTTGTGCCATAAAAGCATTTTCATTTAATTTTGCTCTTGCTTTCAAACTATTCGTTATTTAATGTTTGAGCCTAAATAGATTTTATGTTATTGAATTAGCTTTAGTTACAATTATACACAAGCACAATCCACACTTAACACTCATCTTAACATTTCCTATGAACAGATTTTTTAAATCTTATTAACTGGTATTAAGTTCTGAAGATCAGCGTCTCTCTTTCAGGCAGAAGTTACTTATCCTAGTGACCACTGATTCCAAAACCTCTTCCTGTAGGGGCGTTCAGCATCCCAGTCTACATTCCCTACATCCTCACAGGCAGGTGGACTATGGGTCCAGGACTGTGTAAGCTGTGGCTGGTCTTTGACTACCTGCTCGCTTCGGCATCAGCTTTCAATATCGTCCTGATCAGCTACGATCGCTTCCTTTCAGTCACCAGAGCAGTAAGTGGATCATCCTCTGCCACATAATTTTCCTTGTTAGTTTTCACAAAGACAGAATCAGTGTTTTGACATTTGAAAGGTTTTAATGTCAGATGTTAAAAACCGTCCAAATGTTCACCGTTTGGAGTCTTGGCTTTAATTCCTGACGGGTGAGTCTCTCAGGTCATCGACAGGCTGCTGCCACCTTATTCTCCCATATGTGCCCAGCTGCAGGGGTTAATCATGGCTGACCTATTCAGGCCCAGTGCCACCCCCCCAATTATAGACTGACTCCATTATGAAAGTAAAACAGTCACATATCACCTTGAGGACAGACTTGATATCACATATTATTTGTCCACCATTATTTGTGTGTGTTTCCTGTTTCTGCCTGCGCTGGTTCATATCTAGTCGTTACTGTAGCCTACATTTCCAAACGTCTGGTCCGTGCATTAGCTGGGTGAGTGGACGCTATGCACATGTGCGTTAACTCTAAGGTGGGATGAGGTTTGGCACAGCGGACAAAGGGAGTGTTCTCCTTTCCAAGCACTTAACATCAGAGCCATGAATACAAATCACACCAGAGAGACAGAGCCTCTTCTTTAATTAGCTGGCTTTGATCATAGACGTCCTCCTCCATGGCTTGGTCCTTCCAAACTGCAGAGATCAATGGCAGCACAAACAGGCCACCGGCAACCAAGGAGCATTTTCCTGAAAGCTTCTACCCTGAGCACTGAAAGACGACGATTTACCAACAGCTAACTTTGTCTCAGCTGGACAGAAAAACAAACGATTAAAGAAACCTTTATCACCTTAATATATTATAGTCCATACACAAACATTTAAAATAATCCTGTAAAATCCCAAAACAGAGCAAACATTATAAACAACATTTTCAACTAAGTCAACTAAATAACTTCCTGGCTTGTGTTTTTCTTTACCACAGATGAGCTTCCGTGCCAGGCAGACCATGACTCGTCAGGCCATCATCAAGATGATCGGCGTCTGGGTTCTAGCCTTTCTGCTGTATGGACCAGCCATTATATTCTGGGAGCTGTTGGCAGGGTCCAGTGAGGTGCCAGAGGGTCAGTGCTACGTGCCCTTTTTCAACTCGTGGATCTACCTGATGAGTGCTGCAGTGCTGGAGTTCGTTATTCCTTTTATCTCGGTTACTTTCTTCAACATCAGCATTTACCTGAACATACGCAAGAGGAGCTTCAAGTCCCAGCGCCACATTCAAATGAATGAACCTTCGTCTACCCAGGGGGACAGTGTCACTCTAGATTCTCAGATCTCTGCTGCTAGTATGGGAAAGCTCGATCAAGTGACCACCAAGGCTGCTCAGCCCAGCCGCCTGTCCAGGGACAGGAAAGTTGCGAGGTCCCTGGCCATCATAGTGTGTGCGTTTGGCATCTGCTGGGGGCCAAACATTATAATAATCAACATCATTGGTGCCTGCGAAGACTGTGTCAATAATTACTTGCACGAGTTCTCCACCTGGCTCCTGTGGTTCAACTCGGCTGTTAACCCTTTCCTGTATCCACTTTGCCACAGCAGCTTCCGAAGGGCCTTTAGCAAGATTCTCTGTCCAAAGCGACACAAAAGGGCCCATAATGGATAGAATGTATTTAAACTCCTCTACTATGAAGCCAAGTTATATATGATGCGGTTCCAGGTACTCTGCACCTCAGATGCAGGCTCATGAGCTGAGTGAGTCTGAGGGAGGAGCATTTATATTAATAATATTTTAATTTTACTCCTGAGAGACTCTGACTCTCTAAAATGAACTTTTTATGTTACTGACCTGTTGCTAATTAACTTGATTTGTTGAAAAGGCATTTTCCAGGCTTGTCCAAGTTCCAACTTTTGTTCGATGTGTTCAAACACTAGAATTTTTTTGTATTTTTCTTTTGTAAATATGTGTTTATGAGAAACGATCAATCTATTTTTATAAATATAGTTTAATTATTTGCTTTATAAATTATTACTATTGTGTATTGTACATTTCATTCATACATCATGTGAATCGTTTATACTCATAAGGATCTGGGACTGCCATCCACTGTGGTGCTGGTTGCTTGGTAGGAGAAATAGACATGGACATTACTGAAGATGTAATAATAATAATCTACTGTAATAATAACGTAATCACTGCCTCCTCATCTCAGTTTCCCATCAAGCAACAGAAGGATGGATTCAGAAGCTGGACCATAACCACTGAAGGATGAACAGTAGTCGGAGTTGCCCTCACTGTGGCGTCACTAGTTCAGCTGTAGAACAGATCACTGTCACCCTCTGCTGTCAGAAGGTCTGAAGCTCACAGCAACAGAACACGAAGTGGCATAAAAACCACGCGTGTGCTCAGTAACTCGCCTCCCAAACAATAAGTCCAGAGTTCCTCCTGTAGTTAGCTGTTACAGTATCGCTCCACAAAATCAAACTAAAAACAAAATAACACCAGTGTTTACAGTAATGTTGAAAATATTAACACCATTCGGTTTTTACATACGTGTCAACATTCTCATGTCCCACTAGATGTCACCATTAACCTTCACAGCTTCCTGCGTGTGCAGCAAACTAGCATCAAGCCTTCATTCATCACGGAGCGAAGCCTGTTTCTGTTTTACTTTAATTGTTTGTGTATCTATTATATTTGAATATGTTTTTGTGTACAATTAAAGACTGTAAGCAGATATTCAACATGGATGGTTCTCTCTTCAGAGCTCACTCAGGGTATTTCTACCAGGTGTCATGTAATAATTCCAGTTGTATGTCTTATACTTCATCAAATGGTATATATCATCTGTACAGTTTTCTGTTTCATGGTTTCTTAAAGACAGAATACCACCCTCCCTGTGATTCAGGTGCAAACACATCTAGTACTGACCTTTAGTGCTAAAATTAAAGTTATTAGCTCACAGAGCTCTTACAGTTTGTGTTTAATCCTCTGGGAAACTGAACTTCACAGAGATCTGTTCATGCTGAATTCATTAGCAGTGTGGTCTGGAGTTGAAGGCTGTAGTTCGAGGACAGTACGACACTGACACACTGGTCAGTCTCATACACTGTGAAGTAAATGTGGCTTAACTCACGGATCCAGAGGCATCTGTTCCGGAGGCTGTGGGTCTTACAACGTTTACGGTCCGACGTGGATGAGGCTGTGAGAGGAGCCTAAGAAGGTGGTTACACAAATGACACACAGGTGACGGTAATCAGTAATCAAGGGAAGTTAGTCAGAGTGTGGGGAGAAAGCATCCGGTGGAGCTCTTCAAAATAAGAGTCAGGACGGAAGTGAAGTTGCCGATCATGACACCATCATCTTTTACAAGATATCTTCGGTCATTAAAGTGATAGTTGTTACTCAGCTCTGTCTAATAGCAGTTCATGTTCATTGAAGCACAGAGTGATAGTCTAGAATAGCTCTGTGTTACGCAAGATGTCAGAAGTCCCCAACTTTAGTAATTGTACCTGATGCTGTGTATAAACTAAATGCTTCCACTACAGTAGCTCTATGCTCTGCCAGACTCACAAAGCAACTCTTCATTCATTCTTAAATTAGTGCTTCAGACATTATCACAGAACAAGTAAAGCTGAAAATGTTCACAGTGCTCAAAGAGGACAGTTGGATTCACAGAAAGAGTACGAGAGGACAATGATCTTTTCTCACGACTAAGCTGAAATGCCTCAACCTTTTAAACAATACGTACCTGACGCACACAACATTTCCCATTTTAGTAAGTTTGAAAAGTCACACATGGTTGGTCAGATGAGAGACTGGGTTAAAGACCTGAATTAATGGTATTTCTCCCTCAATAAACCAGACTCAGTCTTGCAGCTGTAACATTTTCAAAATTCAGACATGATTGTTGTTTCATTTTAACGTCCTTGATGGGACTAGTACCTTGACTTAAGAGCTAGTGACAAGTCTACAGACTACTACAGACATGCTGAAATCCATTAAGTTGCTCAGTATATTTTGACACTCTTGGTAGATGCAGTCAGCTGCCAAACCGCATCAACACATTTCTTTTAAATGTATCTTACAGCAACAGCACTTCTGTTATTCAAAAAGCCGACCACAGATGTTGAGCCACATCTGAGTCATGTTGAGCATTTGATGTTAATCTGTGGCAACACACTGAAACGTTAGTGCTATATGATAAAGAGCATCTTGTGCAAAAGGAACAGCTGGCGGTTTTCCAGCAGTTACATAAATTATTTGCATTTCCAATCGGTTACTCATACTGTTTCATGCTCAATACATGTATTTCCTTCTTTTGCTGCTTTTTAGAAACTACAACATCTCCGTCTACTTCAAATCAACCAACACCCTCAGACAGAAGCTTGTGCATCCAAAGGACCCGACACCAAAATAATAAGAGGAGCAACATAGTATATGCAGTTCAATGCAGTGAAGAGTGCCCGGAACTATACATTGGTGAAACCAAACAGCCATTACACAAGAGGATGGCCCAGCATAGGAGGAACAACACGTCAGGACCAGTATCTGCCGTGTATCTCCACTGAAAAGACAAAGGCCACTGAAGACAACAACGTTCACATTCTGGACAGAGAAGACAGGTGGTTTGAACGGGGCGTCAGAGAAGCCATACATGTACAGGTGAACAGCACTCTCTCAACAGAGGTGGGGGCCTCAGACACAACTTGTCTCCCATCTACCATGCTGCCCTTTCAACTATGCCCTGGAAGATCATGGCCACTTCACACGTCCCCCACAATGGAGACACTTAACGACCCTGTAATGGTTGTAGGAGGAGTCACGGTAGTTGAGGATTCACACCTACTCACTACTATCACACCACCCCCTGTTCGCATAACGAACCCATTCTTCACAGGTGTTAGGTGAAACCCAACTGGAGGATAAATTAGTGGGCTTCACCAACTTCCCACAGACTGAAGAAGCCACCTGGATAAGTGGAGAAACGTTTCTACTAACTAGAAGATGTCCAGTTGCCATGACTCAACCTTCAGACAACTTGACCTGGATGAATGAGAACCTTCACAGACATTTTGCTGCTTTGCTACTGCAGGTGGACGTGGACAAAGTTAATGTGACTGGCTACTGAGACTATTTAGATCCAGATGTGGGTGTGATGAATGATGAATGATAATAAGTATATTCTCCCACCCAACTCTCCTTTCATCCCCTGCTCACTTGAGCTGGCTCATTACAGCCCTGCACCAAACACCATCAACGCCTTTGTCTTCTGATTGATCTTGTCTAATTTCTTCGTTACATTAAAACATTTTAAATGCTGCTAATGTCACTGTCATCCTGTTCTTTTTTATTTGAGAGCAAGGCTGATGGACTAATTTGATAAGTGAAGCCAAAACCTTGTTTCATTTGCTTAATGGCTCTGGGACATTTTAAAATCTTCATTTATGTGACGCAACGTTCACATAAGCTAATCTGTGACTATTTGGAGAAGTAAGCGAGGCGTTACCACACCTCATAAATGCACATTCATCTAGTGTCCAGGCAGCATTTTGTGCTAAGGATTGTATCTCTAGCATAGATTTTTATAGCCTCTGTGTTCAGTCTTAACAGGAAACCAAAGCTTTCACGTGATATATGGGAGAGCTTGATGTTGCCCCTGTTCACTGGGCACCTGTTACTGGTTGATAGTGTTCAGCGCTGGTCTACTGAGGATTTCCTTTAACGATTGCGTCGTTCACCTCGGTTCGGCACCATGTCGGAGGAAACATACTCAAACTCCAGTGGGCACCATTTTAACAACGTCTCAATTACAGATGAAGGCGTTGGCGACTTTTCGGGACCTGTGTTTGTCATTTTGTTGTTGTTGATGGTGACTTTGGCTCTTGTGATATTTTTGGGTAATGCACTGGTCATTCTGGCCTTTAAAGTGGACAAGAGTTTGAGAAAACAGTTCAATTACTACTTGCTGAATTTGGCAATTTCAGATTTTTTTGTTGGTAAGTCAAACCTTTTCAATGCTCAAATGATAAATGTGTTTATTTTATACAGATTTTTTAAATCTTATTAACTGGTATTAGATTCTGAAGATCAGCATCTTTCTTTCAGGCAGAAGTTACTTATCCTAGTGACCACTGATTCCAAAACCTCTTCCTGTAGGGGCGTTCAGCATCCCAGTCTACATCCCCTACATCCTCACAGACAGGTGGACTATGGGTCCAGGACTGTGCAAGCTGTGGCTGGTGTTTGACTACCTGCTCGCTTCTGCATCAACTCTCAATATCGTCCTGATCAGCTACGACCGCTTCCTTTCAGTCACCAGAGCAGTAAGTGGATCATCCTCTGCCACATAATTTTCCTTGTTAGTTTTCACAAGGACAGAATCAGTGTTTGGACATTTGAAAGGTTTTAATGTCAGATGTTAAAAACCGTCCAAATGTTCACCGTTTGGAGTCTTGGCTTTAATTCCTGACGGGTGAGTCTCTCAGGTCATCGACAGGCTGCTGCCACCTTATTCTTATTTGTGTGTTTCCTGTTTCTGCCTGCGCTGGTTCATATCTAGTTGTTACTGTAGCCTACATTTCCAAACGTCTGGTCCATGCGTTAGCTGGGTGAGTGGACGCTATGCACATGTGCGTTAACTCTAAGGTGGGATGAGGTTTGGCACAGCGGACAAAGGGAGTGTTCTCCTTTCCAAGCACTTAACATCAGAGCCATGAATACAAATCACACCAGAGAGACAGAGCCTCTTCTTTAATTAGCTGGCTTTGATCATAGACGTCCTCCTCCATGGCTTGGTCCTTCCAAACTGCAGAGATCAATGGCAGCACAAACAGGCCACCGGCAACCAAGCAGCATTTTCCTGAAAGCTTCTACCCTGAGCACTGAAAGACGACGAATTACCAACAGCTAACTTTGTCTCAGCTGGACAGAAAAACAAACGATTAAAGAAACCTTTATCACCTTAATATATTATAGTCCATACACAAACATTTAAAATAATCCTGTAGAATCCCAAAACAGAGCAAACATTATAAACAACATTTTCAACTAAGTCAACTAAATAACTTCCTGGCTTGTGTTTTTCTTTACCACAGATAAGCTTCCGTGCCAGGCAGACCATGACTCGTCAGGCCATAATCAAGATGATCTGCGTCTGGGTTCTAGCCTTTCTGCTGTATGGACCAGCCATTATATTCTGGGAGCTGTTGGCAGGGTCCAGTGAGGTGCCAGAGGGTCAGTGCGACGCGCCCTTTTTTAAATCGTGGATCTACCTGCTGAGTGCTGCACTGCTGGAGTTCGTCTTTCCTTTTATCTCGGTTACTTTCTTCAACATCAGCATTTACCTGAACATACGCAAGAGGAGCTTCAAGTCCCAGCGCCACATTCAAATGAATGAACCTTCGTCTACCCAGGGGGACAGTGTCACTCTAGATTCTCAGATCTCTGCTGCTAGTATGGGAAAGCTCGATCAAGTGACCACCAAGGCTGCTCAGCCCAGCCGCCTGTCCAGGGACAGGAAAGTTGCGAGGTCCCTGGCCATCATAGTGTGTGCGTTTGGCATCTGCTGGGGGCCAAACATTATAATAATCAACATCATTGGTGCCTGCGAAGACTGTGTCAATAATTACTTGCACGAGTTCTCCACCTGGCTCCTGTGGTTCAACTCGGCTGTTAACCCTTTCCTGTATCCACTTTGCCACAGTAGCTTCCGAAGGGCCTTTACCAAGATTCTCTGTCCAAAGCGACACAAAAGGGCCCATAATGGATAGAATGTATTTAAACTCCTCTACTATGACGCCAAGTTATATATGATGCAATTCCAGGTACTCTGCACCTCAGATGCAGACTCATGAGCTGAGTGAGTCTGAGGGAGGAGCATTTATATTAATAATATTTTAATATTACTCCTGAGAGACTCTGACTCTCTAAGATGCACTTTTTATGTAACTGACTTGTTGCTAATTAACTTGATTTGTTAAAAAGGTTCTTTAAGCTATTTCTTCTTAGTAACACTCATTTTTCCAGCCTGTTGTTTTCCAAGTCCCAACTTTTTTTTGATGTGTTCAAACATTAGATTTTTTTTTGTATATTTCTTTTGTAAATATAATATCTGTTTATGAGAAACTATCAGTCTATTGTTATAATACTTTCCATAATGGTAATTTAATTATATGCGTTATAAATTATTACTATTGTGTATTGTAACATTTCATTCATACATCATGTGAATCGTTTATACTCATAAGGATCTGGGACTGCCATCCACTGTGGTGCTGGTTGCTTGGTAGAAGAAAGACATGGACATCACTGAAGATGTAATAATAATAATCTACTGTAATAATAACGTAATCACTGCCTCCTCATCTCAGTTTCCCATCAAGCAACAGAAGGATGGATTTAGAAGCTGGACCATAACCACTGAAGGATGAACAGTAGTCGGAGTTGCCCTCACTGTGGCGTCACTAGTTCAGCTGTAGAACAGATCACTGTCACCCTCTGCTGTCAGAAGGTCTGAAGCTCACAGCAACAGAACACGAAGTGGCATAAAAACCACGCGTGTGCTCAGTAACTCGCCTCCCAAACAATAAGTCCAGAGTTCCTCCTGTAGTTAGCTGTTACAGTATCGCTCCACAAAATCAAACTAAAAACAAAATAACACCAGTGTTTACAGTAATGTTGAAAATATTAACGCCATTCGGTTTTTACACACGTGTCAACATTCTCATGTCCCACTAGATGTCACCATTAACCTTCACAGCTTCCTGCGTGTGCAGCAAACTAGCATCAAGCCTTCATCCATCATGGAGCGAAGCCTGTTTCTGTTTTACTTTAATTGTTTGTGTATCTATTATAGTTTATAGTTATATATTATAGTTTGTGTTTAATCCTGTGGGAAACTGAACTTCACAGAGATCTGTTCATGCTGAATTCATTAGCAGTGTGGTCTGGAGTTGAAGGCTGTAGTTCGAGGACAGTACGACACTGACACACTGGTCAGTCTCATACACTGTGAAGTAAATGTAGGCAGCACAGCCAACATGTCACCACCTTGGCTTCATAGGCCGCTAGACAGCGTCTTCGATCCAGTGCAGCCATTAAGCTTTGACACCATCTGGCACAATAGCTAAATAAATGGAAAAAACCCTGATACTAGTTAGTGTTACACCAAACAAAGCAAATGATATTAATATTCACAGTTTGGTGACATTATGCAGAAGCTTCACTCTGTTCACTGTCAGTCATGGGTCAACCTGAGCTTGGACAACAACCAGTTCAGACAGAGTTGAGATGTAGGCCACTGTTTGAGAACCAGAGCAGCTGATCCACAGCAACGAGGAGCCATCAGCAAACGTCTCCATCATCCCAAACCCTCTGGCACTGTAATAGTTTCATCATCCTGACATCTTTAGAGATCTGAGCTGTTCCACTGATTATTTTGGCACAGGCTGATTTTGTTTAAAAAGCTTCAAAGTCCAAAGTAAGTGGCCAGCGTCCATCCTCACCTGGAGACAGGGACACAAAGAAAAAAGGGAATTTAAATTTAAAGCATACAACCAACAATTCAACAATGAATAATAACTAAGTAAAATGTTAGCGGTGGTAGTGATGGTATTAAGTAACTTATCTAAACGTGTCATACTGTAGACTCTGGTCTACTTCAGTGTTACTTCTACACCTTTAAATATAATATTAAGAACGGACTTGCTTCATTAGAATCATCTCGATATCTATTGCATCATAATCCAAATGATTGCTTTCATAAATTTACCTGGCCCTGATTGTTTTTAACTAATATATTAGTCACGGAGCTCAGTTCCTGTTTTGTGCACTAGATGGAAGCATTTGCCACCAGTTGATCGTATTCTAGAACTGTGTTTCTTATTCCATCCTCTAAAAGAGGAAACCATCACCATCACTCAGCCACATTTTCTTCACTCTACCTTTACCTGTACCATATCTTTTAAAGGTGGGGGGTTGGGTCTTCTTCTGCTTCTCTCCCCACAAATCAGAGATGATAACATCTCAGTCTTTGCTTAAAGGCTGACAGAGGAAAACATGTAGGTCTGTAGGCCACATTATTAGCAAACTTGTGAAAAATGGTGTGAAGAGTGAAAACTGTTCTGTGGTGACAGGTAAAAAAAATAATAATAATCAGCCTCTCACACTCTAAGGTGTGACATCACACATACAGCTGCAGCCTGCCTGTATGTATATATGTCTTCCTCTCTATGGCTCCTGACTCACACTGCTTGACCTCACTGACCTTCAATAAACGCACAGAACTTGACTCTTATGTGCGTCATGTCAGGCCATTAGCAAATCAAGTGTGAGTATCATTAGTGGGTTACTCACACTTATCTCAGATGCATCCTCACGGAGACACGGGTCTCTGACACGCGTGCACCCCGCTATGACATGTTCATGGGTAATACTGTATTTATTTTGTCTACTTTTGAAAATACAGATTACATTACATACATTTTGTTAACACTGGGTAGGAACTGTACATCGCCCCATGTTGTCCTGGAAGACGTTTAAGTTTAAGTCTAAAGAATATTTAAAGTATGTTGTGCTGATTCTGTGGAGATGTTGTTTCTTCAAGTGGAGGCATGTTTGTTTACATTTACTGTATGATCATATGCATATGGATATTTTAGTATACAGTGAGTATGTGCAGCACACGTGTCTTTATTCCATACACGTTTGTGTGATCACAACTAGGGTGCTGTGTATTTCCTGGGGTTGGTCTGAATGGGTGTGTGGTTCGAAAACAAACGTTTTTCACGAATACGTGCGTTTATGTTACTGATCTATACCAACACTAGAGTTTTAGAGTTTGTCATGTTCTTTCTTTTTGAGCTCAGCTTGTTTTTATCCTGTGCACCACCGCCCTCTTGTCTCTAATCTCCAAAATACTACCATCATCTTCTACAAGATATCTTTGGTCATTAAAGTGATAGTTGTTGCTCAGCTCTGTCTAATAGCAGTTCATGTTCATTGAAGCACAGAGTGAAAGTTTAACTCCTACATCAGACCCAAACGCCACCCTGTGAGCTTGCACAATGTTTTCTTTTAAAAACAGGAACAAGAACTGAAGAGAGAACAGTGAGACCCAGCTAAGGAAAGTAACAAGCGAACAACATCACCACAAAAGGAAATAACAGTGTTACGCAAGATGTCAGAAGTCCCCAACTTTAGTAATTGTACCTGTTGCTGTGTATAAACTAAATGCTTCCACTACAGTAGCTCTATGCTCTGCCAGACTCACAAAGCAACTCTTCATTCATTCTTAAATTAGTGCTTCAGAGATGATCACAGAACAAGTAAAGCTGAAAATGTTCACAGTGCTCAAAGAGGACAGTTGGATTCACAGAAAGAGTACGAGAGGACAATGATCTTTTCTCACGACTAAGCTGAAATGCCTCAACCTTTTAAACAATACGTACCTGACGTACGCAGCACTTTTACTTTCAGTAAGTTTAAAAGTCACACATGGTTGGTCAGATGAGAGACTGGGTTAAAGACCTGAATTAATGGTATTTCTCCCTCAATAAACCAGACTCAGTCTTGCAACTGTAACATTTTCAAAATTCAGACATGATTGTTGTTTCATTTTTAACGTCCTTGATGGGACTAATACCTTGACTTAAGAGCTAGAGACAAGTCTACAGACTACTACAGACATGCTGAAATCCATTAAGTTGCTCTTTCACACCACGACACAGCCACACAAAAATATGCATCAGTATATTTAGTCTAAACAAAACTCTTGGTTTAGTCTCTAATGCAGTCAGCTGCCAAACCGCATCAACACATTTCTTTTAAATGTATTTCACAGCAACAGCACTTCTGTTATTCAGAAAGCTGACCACAGATCTTGAGCCACATCTGAGTCACGTTGAGCATTTGATGTTAATCTGTGGCAACACA
The DNA here is from genome assembly GCA_030770545.1 of Macropodus opercularis. NCBI lineage: Eukaryota > Metazoa > Chordata > Actinopteri > Anabantiformes > Osphronemidae > Macropodus > Macropodus opercularis. Next base: position 10,025,249 of record CM061105.1, read on the forward strand.
CTGAAACGTTAGTGCTATATGATAAACGTGCAAAAGGAACAGCTGGCGGTTTTCCGCCAATACATGTATTTCCTTCTTTTGCTGCTTTGCTACTGCAGGTGGACGTGGAGAAAGTTAATGTGACTGGCTACTGAGACTATTTAGATCCAGATGTGGGTGTGATGAATGATGAATGATATTAAGTATATTCTTCCACCCAACTCTCCTTTCATCCCCTGCTCACTTCGCAGCTGCCTTTGTACAGATCTTGTATTTCTTTACTCATTTAGTTTTTCATTTTGCCTTCAGCAAACAATAGCCTTTGTTTTTATTTGTCAACACACGGTGTATTGTCCAGTCCTTACTCTCACTGACATGACTGAGTACCGCGGTTTAGGACTGCAGACATGAATCAAAGCCTTTTCATCAGATCAGGTCTAGTGAGTGAAAGCAGACTGGTCTAGTTCCGACTAATTACCAGGCCAATTATTGTAAGCTGTCACAGTTCTTAAGCAACGGCTTGGACTGTGTGCGCTCCAGAGCGTAATCCCTCACAAATGACAAGATAATGGAGCCAAAGAGAGGCCACTGCTTCGAAAAGGAGCCAGGAGATAGAATCCCCAGCAGGGACGGCCGCAGAAAGACGGTGAGCGCGAGAAAGGCATTAGGGGAAAAAGTCCAGCTTGTGTTCCCTCCACATAGAGACGACTGTTGCTTAGACTGATGGACTCCAAAGGAAACAGGTCTGAAAAGTTAGTCTTTTCATGAATCATGCTTTTTTAAAACCATAGCTTAAAAAAGATCCACTGTCCACTGTTGTCCACTGTGCTGTGCAGCAGCAGCTCAGTGGATGGTTCAGTGAATAACTGTCCTCTGCTTCAGTCTGACATGAGTCATGCATGTCGTGCAAAGCAAGTTCTCAAATCTATAGGACACACTCCCTCCTATAGGGTAAATTTACTGTGACCCTGCACCTGGTGGTCCCTCCCTCCTCCCTCATTGGCTGTTCCTTGGGCATCTGCAGCCAATGGTAGCCCACCAGGATGTATATTATGACGGGGAATCTGTGCATCTGCGCCTCTCGGCCATTCTACTGGTGCTGGTTGGAGCCGCTATTGGAGCTAGTGTTTGTGTTGTAATTGAATTTTTAATCACTTAAATAACAAAGCCAAGAACTAAAGGCTCGAAATGTGTCAGGCCAGTGAAATATACAGTATTATTCACGTTCCTTATTTATATGACAAATATTGGAGAATTATGCTGGAGAATGGACGATGTGACAATATGTTTGGACAGAACATTTGTAGGTTTGCTGGGTATTAAGGAAGTACAGAAGTAAAAAACTTTTGATTTTGAAATTCTTAAAAAATATTGTTTCTTAATGTTGCTACAACTTCTACAGAAAGGTGTGAAAACAATGTGTGTATCATGATGGAAGCAATGTGTGAGTTATGTTTTCCAGCACTAACCACAAAGGACGTTGGGTCATGACAGCTGGACATTCCTACCACGTCAGTCTGAGCAAGAGGAAAATGAGGAAGGAACTCTAGTTGTCATGACTCAGCTTCCAGATGTCCTGACCTTGACGACTGATAATCTTCAATCTAATTGTCATGTAATGACATCGTACAATGTTTTTGCCAGTCTGACAGACTGGAACAGCTTTAACACGCTGGCTTCCTGTGTGACTTTCACCTAGAGTGGTTCCTGTGCTGTAGCTGTGATGTTCTTTCACTTCTGCTGTCCTTACAGTGTTTGCTATTGGGTGGAACCTGTACATACAGAAATGTAGCCGAGCAGGAAGAATGAAAATATTTTACTACTGCCATGTTTGTTGTCTGATCTCATCTGCAAGACTTCAGCTTTAACCTGCTATGTGACCAACTGCCTGCCTTCCTTTCTCTGCCTGCTCTTGCAGTCTATGACTTTGATTCTGCTTTGATGGCCAGTGATGCCTGTTCTGAATTTCCTAGATTATGTTATTTGTGCCTGTGTGAAGACTGTACTTGTCCAGCTTGCACATGAATCCTAGTTTAGCTAACGGATGACTGGACTGCTCTGAGAGATGTTTTCTGAACTCATCTGTGAACCTGCTCTTTAGTGGACTGTGTCACTCTCTTTCTCCATCTTACCTTTAGATCCTGGATCAAGCGGCACCTAGTGAGCTGCCTCATTACAGCCCTGCACCAAACACCATCAACGCCTTTGTCTTCTGATTGATCTTGTCTAATTTCTTCGTTACATTAAAACATTTTAAATGCTGCTAATGTCACTGTCATCCTGTTCTTTTTTATTTGAGAGCAAAGCTGATGGACTAATTTGATAAGTGAAGCCAAAACCTTGTTTCATTTGCTTAATGGCTCTGGGACATTTTAAAATCTTCATTTATGTGACGCAACGTTCACATAAGCTAATCTGTGACTATTTGGAGAAGTAAGCGAGGCGTTACCAAACCTCATAAATGCACGTTCATCTAGTGTCCAGGCAGCATTTTGTGCTGAGGATTGTATCTCTAGCATAGATTTTTATAGCCTCTGTGTTCAGTCTTAACAGGAAACCAAAGCTTTCACGTGATATATGGGAGAGCTTGATGTTGCCCATGTTCACTGGGCACCTGTTACTGGTTGATAGTGTTCAGCGCTGGTCTACTGAGGATTTCCTTTAACGACTGCGTCGTTCACCTCGGTTCGGCACCATGTCGGAGGAAACCTACTCAAACTCCAGTGGGCACCATTTTAACAACGTCTCAATTACAGATGAAGGCAACGGCGGCTTTTCGGGACCTGTGTTTGTCATTTTGTTGTTGTTGATGGTGACTTTGGCTCTTGTGATATTTTTGGGTAATGCACTGGTCATTCTGGCCTTTAAAGTGGACAAGAGTTTGAGAAAACAGTGCAATTACTACTTCCTGAATTTGGCAATTTCAGATTTTTTTGTTGGTAAGTCAAACCTTTTCAATGCTCAAATGATAAATGTGTTTATTTGTGCCATAAAAGCATTTTCATTTAATTTTGCTACTGCTTTTATACTTATGTTTTTACGTATGCATCACTATTTGTTATTTAATGTTTGAGCTCAGATCAGCGTCTCTCTTTCAGGCAGAAGTTACTTATCCTAGTGACCACTGATTCCAAAACCTCTTCCTGTAGGGGCGTTCAGCATCCCAGTCTACATCCCCTACATCCTCACAGACAGGTGGACTATGGGTCCAGGACTGTGCAAGCTGTGGCTGGTGTTTGACTACCTGCTCGCTTCTGCATCAACTCTCAATATCGTCCTGATCAGCTACGACCGCTTCCTTTCAGTCACCAGAGCAGTAAGTGGATCATCCTCTGCCACATAATTTTCCTTGTTAGTTTTCACAAAGACAGAATCAGTGTTTTGACATTCGAAGGGTTTTAATGTCAGATGTTAAAAACCGTCCAAATGTTCACCGTTTGGAGTCTTGGCTTTAATTCCTGACGGGTGAGTCTCTCAGGTCATCGACAGGCCGCTGCCGCCTTATTCTCCCATATGTGCCCAGCTGCAGGGGTTAATCATGGCTGACCTATTCAGGCCCAGTGCCACCCCCCCAATTATAGACTGACTCCATTATGAAAGTAAAACAGTCACATATCACCTTGAGGACAGACTTGATATCACATATTATTTGTCCACCATTATTTGTGTGTTTCCTGTTTCTGCCTGCGCTGGTTCATATCTAGTTGTTACTATAGCCTACATTTCCAAACGTCTGGTCCATGCGTTAGCTGGGTGAGTGGACGCTATGCACATGTGCGTTAACTCTAAGGTGGGATGAGGTTTGGCACAGCGGACAAAGGGAGTGTTCTCCTTTCCAAGCACTTAACATCAGAGCCATGAATACAAATCACACCAGAGAGACAGAGCCTCTTCTTTAATTAGCTGGCTTTGATCATAGACGTCCTCCTCCATGGCTTGGTCCTTCCAAACTGCAGAGATCAATGGCAGCACAAACAGGCCACCGGCAACCAAGCAGCATTTTCCTGAGAGTAAGTCAACTAAATAACTTCCTTGCTTGTGTTTTTCTTTACCACAGATGAGCTTCCGTGCCAGGCAGACCATGACTCGTCAGGCCATCATCAAGATGATCGGCGTCTGGGTTCTAGCCTTTCTGCTGTATGGACCAGCCATTATATTCTGGGAGCTGTTGGCAGGGTCCAGTGAGGTGCCAGAGGGTCAGTGCTACGTGCCCTTTTTCAACTCGTGGATCTACCTGCTGAGTGCTGCACTGCTGGAGTTCGTCTTTCCTTTTATCTCGGTTACTTTCTTCAACATCAGCATTTACCTGAACATACGCAAGAGGAGCTTCAAGTCCCAGCGCCACATTCAAATGAATGAACCTTCGTCTACCCAGGGGGACAGTGTCACTCTCGATTCTCAGATCTCTGCTGCTAGTATGGGAAAGCTCGATCAAGTGACCACCAAGGCTGCTCAGCCCAGCCGCCTGTCCAGGGACAGGAAAGTTGCGAGGTCCCTGGCCATCATAGTGTGTGCGTTTGGCATCTGCTGGGGGCCGTACATTTTATTGACCATCATCCGTGCTGCCTGCGAAGACTGTGTCAATGAAGTCTTGTACGAGTTCTCCTTCTGGCTCCTGTGGTTCAACTCGGCTGTTAACCCTTTCCTGTATCCACTTTGCCACAGCAGCTTCCGAAGGGCCTTTAGCAAGATTCTCTGTCCAAAGCGACACAAAAGGGCCCATAATGGATAGAATGTATTTAAACTTCTCTACTATGACGCGAGTTATATATGATGCAATTTCAGGTACTCTGCACCTCAGATGCAGACTCATGAGCTGAGTGAGTCTGAGCGAGGAGAATTTGTATTATTTAATATTTTAATCTGCAGCTAATAAGACAGTTTAGCTTTTAAAAGATTGGTGCTCATATCACTCTGACTCTCTAAGATGCACTTTTTATGTAACTGACCTGTTGCTAATCAACCTGATTTGTTGAAAAGGTTCTTTAAGCTATTTCTTGTTAGTAACACTCATTTTTCCAGCCTGTTGTTTTCCAAGTCCAAACTTTTGTTCGATGTGTTCAAACATTAGAATTTTTTTGTATTTTTCTTTTGTAAATATGTGTAAATATATATGACAAACTGTCAGTCTATTGTTATAAATATAGTTTAATTATTTGCTTTATAAATTATTACTATTGTGTATTGTAACATTTCATTCATACATCATGTGAATCGTTTATACTCATAAGGATCTGGGACTGCCATCCACTGTGGTGCTGGTTGCTTGGTAGGAGAAATAGACATGGACATCACTGAAGATGTAATAATAATAATCTACTGTAATAATAACGTAATCACTGCCTCCTCATCTCAGTTTCCCATCAAGCAACAGAAGGATGGATTTAGAAGCTGGACCATAACCACTGAAGGATGAACAGTAGTCGGAGTTGCCCTCACTGTGGCGTCACTAGTTCAGCTGTAGAACAGATCACTGTCACCCTCTGCTGTCAGAAGGTCTGAAGCTCACAGCAACAGAACACGAAGTGGCATAAAAACCACGCGTGTGCTCAGTAACTCGCCTCCCAAACAATAAGTCCAGAGTTCCTCCTGTAGTTAGCTGTTACAGTATCGCTCCACAAAATCATACCAAAAACAAAATAACACCAGTGTTTACAGTAATGTTGAAAATATTAACGCCATTCGGTTTTTACATACGTGTCAACATTCTCATGTCCCACTAGATGTCACCATTAACCTTCACAGCTTCCTGCGTGTGCAGCAAACTAGCATCAAGCCTTCATCCATCATGGAGCGAAGCCTGTTTCTGTTTTACTTTAATTGTTTGTGTATCTATTATATTTGAATATGTTTTTGTGTACAATTAAGGATTGTAAGCAGATATTCAACATGGATGGTTGTCTCTTCAGAGCTCACTCAGGGTATTTCTACCAGGTGTCATGTAATAATTCCAGCTTGTAAGTCTTATACTTGGTACCGAATGGTATATATCATCTGTACAGTTTTCTGTTTTACTAAAACACATGTAACAACCTTAATGTGTCTCTTTTTTTAAATATTGCAAAAATAAAACAAAAACAAAACAGCAAAGCAAATAAAGTAAATTATTGTGTTTTTGGAGTAAAATGAATTAGACATGACTCTGTAACTGGCTGATGATCAGACAGAAGGAAGTAACTCATCATAAACCATCTGTAGAACGCATTGTAAATGGCTGCATTAAGCCCAGCACTGGCTGTCTACCTGATGACTAACTGGGTCAGTGCCAAGTGCCAAGTGGCTTTTGTTTGATGTGCAGATGAAATGCTGAGAGTGCAATACCATATCTGCATTGTTCCCTCAGTCTGGACGCGTTTGATTTGATAGATTAAATGAGTTCCTTCCAGATGTGGACTTATTAGACCTGTAATTACACCATGATGTTAGATAGTGGGGTTGCATTTGCAGGTGCCTCGGTCCCACAGGGGACTTACATTGCTCAAATTGTTGCTGTTGCCCATGTGCACATCTGGGCTCCCAGTCAGGTGCTGGGAATAAGGGCACAGCTGCAGGGAAGAGGCCTCTGCTCCCTTTGCCTGTGGTGTGGTGGGGGGGACAGAAACACACTTCTGACCAAAGGGATGCAGGCACATTTCCCTTGGGATGACGGAACTGCATCTATCAGCAGAATGGCAAGCCCAGGTTCATTCCCTGTGTAAGTGTCCTGACTCTGTGAGGAAGGCTTGCATTATGCACAGCTGTATTAGGTGGAGCACTGCTACTGGAGACAGATTGAAATGTTGTGGCACGTGTGCTGGTCTGACTGGGGCCGCACCGAGCACGATGCCAATTTAAGCTGGTTGAGGGCTGGTGTTCAACGAATGGACCGTAGACATGCGTTGCCTCCTTTAAGGGCGTTATCTGTGGGTATGTGAGTGCGTGCCTGTGGGCTTTAGATGCCTGGGATCCTAAACCATGTATCTAAAAGCTGTGACCCCAAATGGAGCACACCTGTGCCCTTTAAGTTTATAGAGCACCATTAGCAGAGACTTACTCGGGAGGGGGCCTGTATATGTTTCCCAGGAGAATCTCTGCATAGTTACACTCTTGCTTGTTCCCCTTTAGCAGTTTGTTAGAATGACTAATGCTCAAATCCTTTGTTTTTGAACTGGGCGACACCTCACACCTAAACAATAGACAATAAAAGTTGACAGATGTAGAAAGAAACGGCCGCTATGTTTGTCATCAGGAAGAAACAAAAGATAATGGCCTAGCAGGGCTCTTTGTGACGACGCAGCGGCCGGCGTGTTCGTCTGCTGTGGTGTTTTGAAGTAAAGCTCAGAGCATGAAAGTGGACCAGCTGAAAAGACCAAACCACTTTATATCCGAGACTGTCGCACCACTTAGTGTACGTTTTCATCCCATGTAGTCGCTTCACTTTCTCAGCGAACTAAATGTAAACCACGGTTAATATTTTATGAGCTACACGCTGGAAAAGAAAAACTATTTCTGTTTGATTTTCGCCTTTTTCTGTTCTTCCGCTTTTCCCTCTGCTTTTTCCTGCAGTGTACTTCCTGACTAGAGATTAAATAATTCCATTGGAATCCTCTTAGGATGGGTTCCCAGCACTTGGCAATTAAACAATTACATTTAATCAGCATGGGGCGACGCTTCAAGTCACCCTCATTTCAGACGTTGATTAAAAGCAATTCTGCAGTGGTTATTGCTGTCGACTTTCGAAACGGTGGTTCACTTAGGTTTACTACATCTGCGGGGTCAGGTTGGATAGCAATATGGCAGGTTCAGTGGTGGTCGGGAGCTGTATCTGCCTCTAGTGTGTAAAGGAGTAATGGCAGAACTCATGGCAGACTTTATATTGTCCCTTATGTCAGAGCTAGTTAGATTACTTAGAGACATTTTGACCCTTCAGCAAAGAAGACTCAACGAACAATGTAGAGAGAGGGGCATTGAAATATGCATGTGGGAGTCCACATCCTGTAGGAGGGCGATTAAAGACAATACGTGTATGTATATCAACACACGCACACAGCTTTTTCTTTTTGCATCTGCATTACAGTGCATTTAGCTCAAATCAAATGCTCCATGACATGTAAAATTCCATCATGCATTGCAATAACATCTCCCTCTGTGATGGCAAACAAGGCGAGAGAGGCCGCGGGGGGAGGGGAGCGTTCGTATGAGCCATATTTGATATTGTGCTGGAAGTGAAAGAATGCTACGTGGCGTGCTGCTGGAGCGAGCTCCAGCCCTACGCTGATGAGTTGTGATGGATACCCGGCCCCCTCTTGTGAAACCCAGGTGCCCCTGTTTCACGAGGAGCCCCGCTGGCTCTCCAGACCTCTTAATTAGCGGCTTCCGTCAGCTGGCACCCAGGCCTTCCAGCACCACCGTCACCGGCCTCTGCTGCTGAAGGAATCCAGTTCAGTCCAGATCTTCAGCTTGTCTAACAGATGGACACATGGGTGGCCTGAGTAAGCAGCGCTAAGGTTTTTCCAGACCTGTAAATCATCTGGTACAGTCGCAGCATCTGGATGTCGCAGAACGCACTCAACTCTTTAGCTTGTGGGGCCGTGGGTTTTAGTCTCAGCTGCAGCTACGCCGTAACAAGACACTGATGATTTTATACGATGAAGTCAAATATAGATAAAAGATTTTACCAGGACTCGAATGTGCCTTTTTCCTGCTGTAGTATCGAGGCAGCGCTCTAACAATGACACTCTACTAATGACATTCCTCTAGTAACTTCTTGCCTCTATGAATCTCGAGGGAGAAAACGCTACAAAAAGTGATAATTACATGAAATATACATAGAGAATAAAGGGAGCATGTTTACATAACCGGGCCCATAAATATCTGACTGAGAAGACATTGTTCTCAACTCCTTTTAAGCTGATCTCCCAGGGATGCCATTTTAATGACATGATGGTTTAAAGAGATGCTGCTCCATCTCGTTCCATATTTAATTAACTTTTGCTTTTCTGACGCAGAGGAAAAACAGAATAAAGAAAGCGTGATAGAGACAAACACACACGATAGCGAGGAGACAATAACAAATAGCTGCAAGAACAGAGGGGGGAGGCAGGAGGGGGGAACATGAGCGGAGACCTTGTCATGCTTTTGTGAGCTGTTTACAATACAAGATATGCAAATGGTGAGGAGGGGTGGAAAGAGGAAAGACTGGAGTGACATGGGTGAGAGAGGATGGCAGAGAAGGGCAGCGAAAGAATGAACGGGATGTTGTTGAATTAAAAAAAAGGGGGCATCGAATTGTGAGAAACTAAAGGAACACAAGGGAAGCAGCAGGGGAATACCAGGAGAACGAGGCCCTTTTCTCCCATGGGCCTCCATAATGGAGCATTTTTACTTAATCACCAATAAGCAAACAAGACAAACATGAAGCTGACAATAAGAAAATCAGCGTTTAACTGACATTCCTGTAAATAAAGACGTGAACAGAAATAGAATAAAAAGCCTCCTTCTCCACATCGTTTGCGACACATCTCGGCGTTTGTCTGCCATGTGTTCATTAAATAAACACATGACAGATGTGAGCAGATTATGTCACACCGGCACCAGCAGCCGCGTTTACTGAGCTTTCTTACCGCTTTGTTCCTTTTCTTTCCTAACTGCCGGAAAAGCGGTCAAACCCGTTAATAACACACTAAAAGGGACAGAAATCTGCGGTGGCTGTTCTGCACATGTGGTCGCACACACCCAGCGAACTAAACCATTCGAACTGGTGACAATAAATTAAAATCGTCTAACCAATAAAGTCGTGTTTGGGCACAGAGGCGCTAGGGCCTCGGACTAGAATCCGGCGAGCCCTCCTCTCTCTGGTAACGTGTTTTCCATTTCGTCTGTCAGCTGCATTATTGATATTTTCTTCTTTTCTCTCGTCTTGTTAGACTTCCCTTGTCCTCGGCGCATCACACTGGCCACATTGGTTATGGAGCCCGGAGAGCTGCAGTGAATCTGACCCCACCTGGTCTATATTTTATTGCTTGGTGTTTAATACATTTTTGAAAACACAACCACAATGCTGTGCCTGTTTCTATTTCAAGTGTCTGTCTTGATGAGGCAGAGGCAGATGACTGCAGGGGGAGACTCACCTTCAGCTCTCCCAGTCCAGCAGACAGGGGATCGTTAGGAGGGGCTACAGAGGAGAGAAAAGTGTGAATGTGTTTGTCTATATTTTTGCGATCCTGGTGACTCCACTCGCTCAGTGTGTGCCGGGATGGGCTGAAGTCCCGTGGGACCCAAAACAGGACAAATGGCGTGGAAAATGAACCAAGAGGTGAGAAATATGTATTTGCTACATTCAGTAAATCAATTGAGCACAACTGTCTTTAAAGTAACTTCTCTTTTTGCAGCGAGAGTGTTGTTATTTTCTATTATTTTAACAATTAGCAGACGACAGGCTTACACAGTTGTCAAAGCCCTTTAGCTCAACCCATTATCACTGTGGCACAGCTCCATACTGGGGTTGAGGCGTCCATTTTGCTGACACAGTTCTGAAGTGAAAAGATGGCTCTGTGGACGTGAAGAGCCCGGTGTGTGAGATTGGGTTACCCCAGACACTCCCAGCGGACCTCCCGGCCAAATGGATCTGGATCTCATGCTTGGGTGCACATATTGAATGCCATAAGAGGTCTCTGAGGTCTCCTTCAGCGGGAGGAATGCGCAGCCTAACAATGTGGAGTTTGCACCAAACTAAATTTTTTTGCACCAAAGCAGTGCGATATGAAGGACGCTGGAGCACAAGGGACGGAGCGCTGAGCGCCTCCTTCGATTTGTGCTGGTGGCCGTTCAGGATAAAGTGGCACATTTTCAGCTTCCTGCTGCACAGGTTCAGCAGAATCTCATAATGCTTTAATAAAGTCCTAACACAGGCTGCCAACTTTCCTCTGGAGGATATTGATATTGGGCTGTCAAATTAAAAACACAAAAACACTGAATGCTATTTTGCACACATCCTGGACAGGAACACCGAGTCCCAAACATCTGGTCCGACTGCCCAGTTGTACTCAGGGCTGGCCGTGTGCTTAGTAGCACAGAGTGCCACTTGTGTTGAGGTTGTGTCCAGGTGACGACACCGTGGAGATCAGTCAGGCGAAGTTATCTCCGAACAAGCCATCCATTCTGCTGCTTTCTGATGGAAGAATACTTGGGGGCTGTGTAATTATGTTGCTTTAAATGAACCCCTGAGGATTCTTCTGCCAAAGCGCCCACAAACTCTCACACTTGGGTGAGTGTCAGAAACACAACGCTTGCGTATGCATTCATATGTGTAGCCGTGTGTGTTTTGCTGCTTAGGCTGGCATTAAAAGAGGGGCCACAGTGGTTCTGATACGCCTCACAAGTGAATTTAATTAAATCATAAATATGAGCTGGAGGCCGCCACCCAATTTAATGTAATGGATGATGTGGGCCAGTCCATCTCTGGCAAAGCAAAGTTCTGGACCCGTTCAAATGCCCTTGAAGCTTATTAAAAGTGCCTGGCACAGGGAGATACTAGCAAAGTTGTTTAATGGATGCCCAGCTTGCATTCAGTGTGACAGTTAATGCTGGGCCGTACCATCTCTGATGCGGACCAGGGGTTCTGCCTCTGTTTGGGAAGACCGTCTCTGCGGGAGGCCTCGTCCATTCCTCATCCTGTTCTTATTACAATAATGAAATAAAAGCTGATCACAACACATGCTCATTAGATGATGTCATGGATGAAGAAGCAGGACATTTTAAAATACTTGCCTCGCTCACGTGTTTGACTGTCCGTAAACCACACGGCAAACTATCCATCTACACACGACGCATCCATGACAAAGCAGAAGTTAAGCGAGGTTTAAGTAATTTGTTACTTGGAGTATAACCTAGTTAAAATGAACTGCAGTGCTGAGCCTTTTCAAAACAAAACTGAACGCCTCGACAAATGTTATGCTGCTCGTGTGTCACCACTGATGAATCATTTGCTGAGACAGACAGATGTTGTTGCACGGGTTCGGTCCCATTCGGCAAAGGCAGAAGAATCTTTTCCACGGTCCCCCGGAGTGCTGGAAGCTCCCTAAATAGACCTAGCACAAGGGTGTGCAGAATGGGACCGCACAGGGTGATGGGTAATGGAGTCATTAATAACACAGACCTCCCTTAAGATGCTCAGATGTTCGTTAGCAAAAGCCACGAGGGAGAGAGGAAAAATAGCAAGCGATTTGATACAATGAGAAAGGCAGTGTAAGCTTTTGATGGTGGTCGCGCTTATGATGTCATAGGTCTAGTTTATTGGGTTAATTGTAGCACACACACGCACACCACACACACATGCATTTTAGAAAAGTAATAAAGGGACACTGAAGCCATTTCTTCATACAGTTTTTAATATTTTCCATCACATGTGCAACACAAAAAATGAGGTCTGCCAAATACAGAACTCCTTATTTGTACAATACATTTTAATAACATCAGATATAACTGTCCTTTTGCTGCAGGAGATGGTGGTTTCCTGTAAACTGTGTACGAACAATTCTCAATCAAAATGTCAAAACATTAAAGTTTCATACAAAAGTGCATCTCAGGTTCAATGAATGCAAAACATTTACATGACAGGATGGTTTCACTTTGTGTGTGATGCCACAGTGGCTTCCAGCTTTAGCAGAGAGCGATGGGACACTGCAAAAGAAACAAGAGGAGCAGTTGGGCACTCTCCAGGAGAGCCAGGGATGGAGTTTTGTAACTACAGCGTATCCCCGAGACAGACTGAAATTGTGTTCAGTCTTCCCCAAATCCAAGTGGACTTACTCTCTCGCTGTGAAAAAAAAATATGTAGAGATAACATAAAAATATTCCAGTAATCTCCAGGCTTGGTTGAGCAGTAAACATTAACAACAGAAATGTACAGGTTGAGTCAGTGGGCTGGAGATTTCCCCATGCTCTGAGAGCCACGTGGGACCTTCACGCCTCTGTTCACGAGCCAACCAGAGGCACTAGCCTTTTCCAAATCTGTGTCACTGCGTTTGCATATATCAGCATCCTGTCCTGTTTTGTCTCCTCTCTGTATTGTTTCTTCTCCTTCTTCTTCTTCTTCTGTTTTTTTTTTTTGTTTCGTCTGAACTCCGGAGCAGGCAGTGCAGATTAGACATGCTCTCAGCTGGTCCTCTGGTGGCAGCCATGTTAACGATGGACACACAAACAAGATCTTAGCCGGTGCTGGTGAATCGAGATTCTCTTCTTCCCTTAATGACTGACCATGTCAGGACACTGGGGGACATACTGCGCAGTAGGAGTGGCGCTGATGAAAAGGGATCCTCCTGATAACACTTTCCGGCTCCTAGAGCTTCCTACACCCTGTTTCTCCTTTACGCAACGGGCTGAATTCCATCTGATTTGAAACGACAATGTCATTAATCTTTTTTTTCCACGTCTCTTTATGGGACAAACATTTGGAACTGTACATTGGCAAATACTGTATAAGATTGCAATATAGCTGTAGTTAAGCAACACATGAAGAATTCTATGTACAAACAAGTTGGCTTTTTCTTTAATTTTGAAATAATGGTCAGTAACGAACAAAGAGGGGTCTTTTATGGTCTTTCCCCCCTCATTTCTTTTATTTTCTTCGCTTTTCTCTTTTCTCGCTGTGGCGTGGTTCCTTGTGGTGTAACTGAATCGAAAGTTCAGTGCAAGACGGTCAGTGGGAAACTGCACTGACGGTAATTGGTGGTCAGGCATTATTCTCCGCATCATGTGATCCTTGTTCTCGGTCACGGCGCTGATCTTTGCCACGTTAGCTGCTGTGCTGAGTCAACGTGTGGTTCTGCCAAGACACAAAAGAAACAGGGGAAACATTATGATCACATACGTCTTTCAGCTTTTTTTTGCCTTTCAATAAGCAAACGTTTGTCATGTTCCATAACAAGGGCAGTTGCTCTTTACAATTTAATTTAAATTGACAGAGAGCGTCTTTGGATAATCTTGACATTTGAACAGCATCGTTATCCAGGTCCAATTAACACACGGGAGCCAAATCTGTGTATGGATCAATAGTAGTTGGCTTTGGGATTAAGCATAGTTAAGTCCTGGTCTAACGCAAAAGGCACAAGACCACTAACAGATAACATTTCTCTCGATCAAAGGCTGTGTCCATGGAAACAGGTGAACCTGATGGAATATCATCTATGGATCCATGTTTATTTTCTGCCTACATGTACTGAATGTGCTGCACATGTACAATACAAAAAAAACAAAACAACCCACACCGCAGGTGAGGCTGCTGATGATTTGAAATGCTGCACTTATTTAAAGAGGTGCACAATTCACTACGGCCGGGTAACAAGCTGACAATATCGCTCTGTTTTGCTGTATCTCCCAAATTTATGCAGGCACACACACAGACCGTAGAGAGGGGTTGTAGTGGGGCAGCTGTGCCAGGTTCTTTAAAGAGAGTGTGGACCAGGGGGTGTGTAACTGGTGTCCCTGGTGGGCTGAATCCAGGTCATCTTTTGAAGTGACTGCTAATCCCTTTAATGCAAACTACATGCCCCACTTGCTGCGCTCTGTTTAAAACACGGCCTTGGACTCTCTAAACTGGCACGGAGTAGACACACCTGTCACCGAGTCGTCAACGCGCACGCACACACCTCAGCGCACACACGCGTTTAGGCCTGCCCGTCATGTGTGAGGTGGCGTTTAGCAGTTTGGAAAGAAACGATCGCAAATGATCACTGCACCCTCAGTGAGAGGGTTTACCAAAGCTGTCACCATCAGTCTTGCTGCTGCAGAATCCCCCAGGCAGCGCTAGGAGATGACTATTAGGCCCCCATACATTCTCTCCTCGCCTCTTTCCCCTTTCCCCTGCCTCCACATAAAGCGTTTAAACACCTCAACAGCTTTCCTTTCAGCTGGGGCGATTACTCCCCGACAGGTGGGGTAATAAGCTGTTTGACGGGGAGCAGGAGTCTGACCCCTGTAAGGGTTAGCGTGGCTCGCCTGGGCCCTGCTCTCCCTTTTTAAAGAGGCGGCCCCGGACAGCTCCTCTGCTTCCTTCTCTCCTCTCTGGCTGAAATAAAGCTCCTTTAAGTGAGTCTGGGAGGAGACTCCCCACGGAACGCTCTCTCCCTCGCTCTCTCCCCACCACACCTCCTCCCCCCTCCTCACACTCCACCAACCCCCCCCCCCCCCCCCCCCGGTGAAGACATCCTTGGTGTTGCTGAGGAGGGACAGGAGCACGGCAACCTTATTAATGAATGCGGCCCATTACCCGTCAGCCTGGCTCCTCTGCGACTCCCACAAGCCCCTGCAGTACGTGACTTCAAATGGCAGGATATTGACACGGGGAGAGCAAAGCGACTAGGGCTGAGTTTGTGTGCCCGTGTGTGTGTGTGTGTGTGGAGGAGAGAGAAACAGAGGGAGAAAATTTGTGCTCAACTGAGTGTGCAGGCCTTTGTGTGAGTGTGCCACTGTGTCTAGGTGTGTGTGTGTGTGTGGACCCCAAAGGAACGTAGCTCCTTGGATATAATGTAGGGCTCGTAACAGCTATTAGAGGGGAAAATAACCCCTCTGGGGAATGGCTCCCCCCTCTGAATGTCCCAGCTCTGTCTGACACACACCGTATTCTACCTTTTCCTTAAACATGCCAGGAGTTTTCTCACTGAGGGCTTTTTCAAGGACGGTGTTAAACGACTTCAGTGGCTGTGGCATCCATGCAGACTAAAGGGAAATAGAGGAAAAGAGGGGGGAACGATGTTAAAAGAAAATGAAACTGATACCTTTATCTCTGTGGATGCTGAACTCCACTGAGTAGCTGTAAACTGTTCTGTGTGTGAGAGCGAGAGGCGGAAAGGAGGGAGAGGGGGGAGGAGGGGTAAAGATTTGCTTCCCCTGTCTTCATCCTCGTCAAGTTTTTCAAGCACCGCACTGTAACTCTGCACCAGCGCTGGGTAAGTTAAACACCTGCATACAGCGCCCACCTCCAAACGACAAACAAAACGTGAAACACGCAATTCACATCTTCACACACAAGAAAATGTCCAGCACCCTGTCACTAATGGTGTCACACCAAAATCACTACAATTTAGGATTAGATGCCTTCCATTAAGCCTTTTAGCTCTCATCCGACCCCCCCCCTTCTCCTCCATTGCCGTCCTATTCCCCCTGCAACTCTGCCGTTCCCCTTCATCCATTTCCTTTCCTTCTATCCAACCCTTAATCTCCTCCTCGATCCTTTCAACCACCTGCTGGCCGCACAGGCCTGCTGCAGGGCTCCGTTACCAGCAGCGTTCAGGTAAACCATAGCAGTCAATTCTCCACTAAATTAAATTTTGTTCTGATCAATAATGCGCACCCACTTCTCTCTTATGAAGAAGGGCTGCGTTGGCTTGAAGCGAGCCTTTTGCTTCTCTCCTATTCTCTTACCGGCTCTGTGCCACCATTAAAACACCACTTTCATCTGATTACATCACCCCACTGCAACGCCCTCAGGGGTAGTGGAAGAGGAGGGAGAACACCCGGCAGGGGTCTTGTGTACCCATGCAAACAGGTGCAACATGTCTAAGGAATTTAACGCCACTGCAGTGAGAGAGAAAGAGGGCGATAAAAAATGGAGAACGATTGAGAAAGAGCACAGAGTGAGAAAGTACCAGGAGGCTGGGGAGCTGATTTATTAACTAATCATTCTTTATGTCGTTCCCCATTGCTCTGGTCTTCATCGATAGCACCCGGTCTCCACTGAGGCAACAGAGGTGCATCTCTTACATCAGCTCTGCAGAGGAAAGCCAGTGGACTTGCAGACACACTCTCTCTTTCATCTGATCTCACTGTGTTAAAGACAATCTTCCTATTGTCCAACATCACAGAGAGAGGATGTAAAGCGTAATCACAACACCGACGCTGTTGTGAACGCAGCGTTGTTAATGTTAATACCTGCAGAGCGCTGGCTGCTACCCAGCATATAGTATAGAACAGAGAGCCGAGTGAGCAGTGCCGACTTTTAAAGACGTACATTTACGAACAAATAAAAGCATGTAAGTATAGAAAACTGACAAACAGCCTTTAAGTTCTGTACATTGAATAACTGTTTGTAGCTTCCCATGACTACAGTAACTGTAAATTACTGAACAGAGATATAAAAGCTAAATGGAAAAATATAATAGTTAATATAATAATAAACATCAGTTAAATATTGTTTAGAGACTAAAGCCATGAATAAAGAGTCAACACTATTGTAAGTAAAGTAATTGTAATTTACACTAAATATTGCTCATTAAAGACCTATATCATTAATATAGATCATAATATAATAAACGGTGTCCTATTTTGGTGGTCTTTTATCTAATTGCAAAGGAACAGTCTCAACTATAAGCATCCAGCTCTGGGCTTTGATAAAACTCTTATCAGTCTCTTCTCCCCAGCCCAGCATGGCTGACATACAGTCTGCATACAGTAGCTGCTTCTGGAGCACGGGCGGCGTGCGCAAAACCGCAGAGACCTGTGCGTAGCCGTAGTCATCACTCAGGAATTTAATTAACACACAGCGAGAGCGTCAGCAAACGACACTAAAACAAAGAACCAGCAGGTGTTTCTCGGGAGCTCCGAGCCGCAGCATGACCGCAGGAGAAGAGGTCAGCCAGCGGACCTCCGTCAGTAAAGACCTCACTGGTTATTTGGTGAAAAATCTATAGTTACAGCGTTTCCTGGTCGTTCAAAGCGGCTGTGGAGAAAGACGAGAGTCCTGCATCCTGCTTTGATATTTAATGTGTGCTGAACCGGGCCCAGTATTGACTCCGTTGTCCCTTTGTGCTTTCCGTACTGTTGACCAGTTCACTGAGGGACTAATCCTTTCCTGCTCTGACCTCAGGCCAGGCTTACTGCTGGCTAGTTTAGCCAATGAAGGACGCAATCAAATAAATAAATAATATAGCAGTTGGCATTCTCCACAGTCATCACTTATCAGGCCATGGGGAGGGCTGACCCTAAACACTGTTGTGCCACAGCCGCCCCGGTCTCCTTGGTAACAGACTGTGGTGTTTGAAGTGAGGTGCCAGGGGAGCCGTGGTCGTACAGCAACAGCACTGGGCTATGGCGGACATGACAACAGCAATAGATTCCAATGTCTTCCATGTGTGTCATTTTGTTTCGTGCCACATTCACACCAAGCGCTTGTATCAATATAAATAATAAATCCATAATAGCTGAAATGCTTTGATTAGACGTCTAACTATTGCAGCCAAATACTTCTGAGGTGTAACCGGAGATGACGGACCACCCTTTTTGTGGGCCGGTGCTTTGTAGCTCCAAATGATACTCATTACCCTGTCTAAGTAGACAAGTGAATGGTACTAGAAACACACTATGCGGTGATCCCGCTGTTTGACTGAGGTAGCAAAACAACTGCACAACTGCTGTGTTATTATGGGGCCTCATTAAGTGAGGAGAGAGTGGGAGATGGGGAGAGGAAGAGAAGGGAAGGCAATAGAGAGACGGCCAGCGAGAGGCAGAGCAAAAGAGAGGAAGGAGAAAAAAACACAAGAGAGCGATACAAAGTGTATTGTGAGGTGATAGCAACACACAGATGCCTTTCCAACCAAAATGAAGACTATGACTAAAGAACCCAATTAAGGGCCTTCTTAGGGGAGCCATCTTGGGAGGGGGATGGGCCTTCGTGGGACTTGAGCCCTGGGCTACATCCTCTAATTAGACAGAGCGAGGGGGGAGGATCTCTGCCTGTCACTGGGAGGGAGATGGGGTCCATGGGGTTCCACATGTCAGTCCCAGAAACAAAACACAATTACTCTCACATTTAACCACTTCAGTCAGAGACAGACTTTGACTAGGGATGCTCCCACACGCGCTCCCCTCCCCCTCCCCCTCCGGTGCTGCTAGATATGCCACTTCACAAATGTGGAGATTTTTTTGAGGACTGCATTTCCGCCACGCTTCTACGAGGTGATCTGCCCGCCGATGTTTTCCCACCGAACTGGAGGAGCGAATCCACAAAATAAGCTTTTAATCGACCGGCGATTGGTGTCATTCAGCAAAGCTTTCCAAACCTGAAGAGTTAAATTACTTTGTTGCTGCGACGTGTGGATATGAAATTCGAGAGGGAATAATTGTTCTAATGCTGTTTATTTTGGCCTCCGTCGCATTTTGTTGCCATCAGCAGCATGAGAGACACTCGAAAATCAATCCGCTACAGACTGGAAATTAAACCTGTAGTGAATTTCCAGAGAAGCGCTTAAAAATGGCATTTATCAAAGTTGCTGAAAAAGTCAACTAAGAAAAAGTAAAGGAGACATGTTCGAGGGAGAGATCTGGTGATGGATTCTAGCGCAGCACACCAAGTGTCTCCTCTTTGTTTGGATTTAACTTTCCCCAGTGGTGCAACAGAGGAAAGAGAAAAAGAACAGCTCAAAGGCTTCTGGGAGTTTTTGTCATGTCTCCCTCCAGACAATGTGTTTGCATGCACATATCAGACCCTGAGAGAGATGAAGACAAAGACAAATACATACAGCACACGCAAAGATGTGTACACACAAACACAATGAGAGAGAGGAAACCCTCCCAGGATCATTAGGTCTGTCACGCTGTCTAATTCTGATACACCTACAAAAGTGGAACAGCACTATTGTGATATATCACTAGTCATCTAAGGGCCTACGTCCCCATTTACAGTGCAGAGCAGTGTGTTCACAGTTGTACACAATTATAAATAAGCTTAAATATTAATGACGGTGCCTCACAAGCAGCTGCTTTTTTCCCTAATTCATTGTTCTTTTATTATGTAGTGCAACTTTTTTTGAAACAGTGACAGAATTCAGAGCACCTGGGGTGATGAAGAAGAAAACAAGTTGTCATATGAAAGGAAAGGAAAAATATATATATCCAACTTTCAAAAGCATGAAGAGCTGTCACATTTGGCAGATCAAGATATGCAAAGAAAACGGGTGTTTGAGAGACGCTTAGGGACAAACACGCGCCGCTTGGCTTCTGCGCGACATGTTTGGGACGTGGGGCAGTTCGGGTGTTTTTGAGGGCATGTTTTAAGATTCAGAAAATAAGAAGAAAGAAAAAAAAAACTAACTTCTGGGGAATTATGTCTCTGTGCTTAAAACTGAGCAGTGCCATTCATAACATTCAATTCGTATTTTAACAGCCATCATTCATACAGTAAATTTCAGTGTTTCTAAGCATTATAATAAAATTATACGACGCCTTAAACTGATTTAACACATTTTATGTTGTACAAATTTCACGCGCTTGTTTTCTCCTGGGTTCTCTGCTGCCCCCTCCCTCGTCTTCCTGACTGTCCGCCTCCTCCTCCCTTTCTTGCTTTCTTCTCAGACGGACGTTATGACACACGTAGCTGTTTACGCTGACCCCGTGACCGTGGAGCCTATAAATATGCTTAATTAAAACAGTGGAATTGGTCACAGCTTGGCAATAATGGCTATCACACGGGGAGAGGAGAATCTCATTTGTGTGGAGAAGTAGAACATGATGCAGATGTGCTCTTGTCACTTTCAGCACTCATTAAGGCCAGGGAGCTTTGGATTGTCTTTGAAGGAATCCTTTTAAAAGACACTCCAATTAAGGTACGTGTCCTGCGGGCGTCTGAGGAGAGGGAGAAGTCATACAGTACCTCGGTCCTTTCACTCCGCCGTCAGTCGTGGCACAACTTAACACAAGACTTACAATCTCGTGTCACTTCCAAGGAATGATAATGAAATTGGAGGACGGAGGGAATAAAAGACAGCCCGGCTTAAAAGGAACGAGGGAATCTCACACAGAAAATGTCATCTTCGGTTGTGTAACTTCAATCTCATTGCCTTGTCTTCGGAGGAATTTGGATCACTGGGAAAGAAGCCTCCGACTGCAGCCCTGCTCGGCGCATCGCGTCGCTGGAGGAGCTGAACTTGTGCGTTTCCCCACAAATGAACTGCACTCAGAGAAATGTCAGATTTAAGCTGTGGCTAATACTGCGCATCCATCAGTTAATGAATCTGGCTAATTAATCCAGCCTAGGAGCATTGTCAGTGGCTCCCTTCCTTCCTTCTGTGAAAGCTACAGTATCTGCAGCTATTGCAAAGGGAAAAAGGGAAGTGCATTATTAAGTTTCACACTGCAGTGTTGCCTTTGCAAGAACCCAGGGACATTTTCCCCCAGAAGTAGACAGCTGTTTTAAATGTGAGGACTCGTATTTGGCTGAAAGTATGTAGTGAAGCTGTGTCTCCTAGTTGCTCCGAGGGTGGGCAGCAGTCGAGGGTCAAAGAGAGCACCGCACAGCCGGCCTGCTTGCCCTCCCCATCAGCACCTCATGAAATATCTAGACGTTGCTCCATATTTTAATGGAGTAAGGGAGAGGGATATGCAGGGCAGAGGCTGTGTGAGCGTGTGTGATGGTGGAGGAGAGTCCTCTGGAGAGTTCTGAGGGGAACGGTGGTCTATGCATCTCAGTGCTTATTTTTTGTCTGTGAAAGAAAGAGGATGGAGAGAAATGGAGGGAGAGAGAGAGGGAAAGCAAGAGAGATAATTCTCCTCTGGAATCTGGATTCTGGGGCACACAGGCCCAGGAGTCAGTCAATCTGGCTGGTCTGAGGGGGGTGGCTGGGCGGGGGGTCCTAGGAGGGCTGATTAGACGGATGCTCTCCCATCATCCATCTCGACAGGCTGGCGAAAATTGGCTAGCCCCTCGCAGGGTAGAGTTCACGGGGGGAGGCGGTGGGCGAGGATGTGGAGCAGTGCACTGGATACCTGTCACAGCCTTTGGTCTGTTTCAGGATCTCAGCAGCAAATTAATAAAATATCGTTCCTGCTTCCCTTTACCTGCCGTGGCAGCTCTCCCTCTCGCCGCTACTTCTCCCAGCTTGCACTGGCCCTTTGACCCCTCCGACTACTGTGAGAGATGAGGAGCCCAGGCAGCCGGCGAGTGGGCCAGAGTGTCAGGGAGAAATAGGGAGAAACTCCAAACTCGAGACCTGGCAAAGGGAGAGAGCTTCCACTCCTCTCGCTGCTGGAAGACAGCTCCACTTCAGACAGACTGACAAACGACTGCCCCGTGTCAGTGAGATATTTTGAAGTGTGATGCATGGGAAATGGCAACTGCAAACAAACAACAACTAAAAACAAGACTCCAACCTGCAATATTTGTTGAAGGCTTTAACTATAGATAGAGAAAAAGGCAAATTTAACATTACTAAGTTCAGGAGGTGCATCCCGCCATGAAACATGCCCAAACTTCAGTCATAGCCTGAATAAATAGTGAATGGGACAGAGACAGGACTGTATGTGCACTTATATCTATACGTAGGGCGTATATGTGAGGGAGCGTGAGCACGGTCTCACAGGGGACTGCCTTTAAAGCACGGCACAGGTTGAGCATAATAATCGTCTTATCCCCCAAGCTCGTTGGCGCTCGCCTTTCATAAGCCCCTGTTTCACAACAAAGTGCCATAGGTCTTTCATGTTCCACTCTTGTCTCTTCATACAGCGTAAAACAATATAATCATGCATGAAACAACACCTCCGGGAGGCGGAGATCACTTCAATCCCAAAAAATGTCAAACTAAAAAAAGTGGGGAAACATCCCCAGGTTATTTGAGATTGTTTACAGGTACCTGCAACAACTCTCGCTATATAGAGAACACTTGTACCAATGAGGGATGAAAATGTGATAAATAGGAGGCCTTGGCATGAATGAAAAGTCTCCGCGTTGGCAGTTTGGCGGAGTGCGAGGCTTGTTAAATAACCTGCTCTGTGGTAGAGTTGCATATTGGTGGATCAGGACTTGTTTTATTCATGGTTGCAGTGCTCAAATGACCAGCAGATAATGATCACATTCACCTTCCTCCTGGCAGACACATGCCTCTGTGTTTACAACCTGAATCTCAATATGAAAATCGTTGCCGATCAATGAGCAGCCAAGCCCTGGATGCTTCCTCTGGCTACCTGCTAATAAATAGCGCTGCTAATCCAAATTTGCAGGTGGGTGTAGTTGGAGGATGAGGTGAGGGGTGATTGGTTTCTCCCTGCGCTTTAAGGTGAATTAAGCATAATTGTAGTGATGGGATTGAACACATTACTTATATTTTAATGATTTCGTTTCAAAAGCTAATAGAAAAGGATCTGGATATCAGACGTCTGCTATGTGCACTGCAGAGAATCCCCCTAACAAAACACAGCGGCTTGAAAACACCACCACAGTGAAATAATATAATAAGATCTGTTTCATTTTTTCAGGTTCTCCAAGGACCAGAGGAAAAGATTGCTAGAAAATGGATTATCTCTCTAACATTGCAAGTTCATAAGTCCAACTACTAACTTTGTTGAAGGGCAGATATGGTCTCCCAGAGGACAAAGCTCATATTTAGCCACGAGGCCTCCTCTGTGATTAGAAAAGGAGATGCAAGCATATTGACTCAACCGTGTTTTTGCCTCTGCACTGTATGTAATTACCTCTTCAAAAACGAACATTCCACTAATCCTCTAATTCCAGATATTTTAGTGCTCTGCTGGTCTAATAAGCAAATCAAATCATATCTGCACATCACAAATGAGTTTTGGAAACGGACTGAAATAATTCCTTCTGAGTCTCTCGCCTCAGCCGGGACGCAGTGGATAGCGAGGGCGTGATGAGCGGTGTTTAGTGTTTGTTGAGCTGTCATGTGTGTTTAGCGGCCGCAGCTTTCTGCTGGTGGCTGTTTTTGCTCCACCAGCCCGAGGCTCACCTGTAACTCTGTCTGGAAGAAGAACTTCTGTGGGCACTGCGAGCAGTCATAGATCTTATCTTCCTGGCCGTGGGCAGAGAAGATGTGCTGCTGGAGCTTATTGGCCTGGACGAACACTGCTCGCACACAAGACAAGAAAACACACAAGACAGAGAAGACATTTATGAACAATTTATTTCACAGTAACATGTTGTTACCACGGATTAGGGCTGAATAAAAATGTACACAATTAAAGGTAGTCCGTCAAATAACATAATAAGGAAAAAAACTACCAACAAATGAATGTGAGATTTATTGGCAGAAAAAAATATATACTTATGATATACATGACTGGAAAAAGGTGCTAACAGTGAGATGAGATGTGGTCATGGTGCTACAGCTAGCACACAATGTTTGGGGAATAATGATGCTCTTTATTTAGCACGGCTGTGGGGACAACAAGCCAGAAAATAAACAACCACAAAAAAAACTGGCATGGCTTCAAGTGCAAAACATGGCCTCCATTAGTCTACATCGCTAATTATATTGACAATATAAATATTCATAGTGTTGCGCTATTTATTCATGCAGACTCCATTCACCGTCATACAAACACACAACTCACTGGCACTTAAAAAATACTATATGTTGTTGCTTTAATTAAGCCATAGTCCACACTGGGAGGCAAAGGGGGACCCGGCTGTGTGTGTCTTCAGTGTATGTGTGTTGCATGTGTGGGTGTGCACGTGTGCCTCCACGTCCTCCGAGGAACACTTCAAACGTGCCGTTTGTTATCCCAGACCCCTGTGCTTTAAGGACGGCTGTCTAATCTCAAAGGTCTGGATGCTCTGGAAAAGTTAGCATGTGGGGGCTTCATTTGAATTTCTTACAGCTCAAAATAACTTTGCTTCTAATGCATGCACCGAGGGGCCGCGAGGAGAGGGACTTAAAAAAACAGAGCCACAAAAGGTGAGGTGTCTGTTGGAGATGACTTTGGGGTCGCGCAGCCCTGTGGCGGGACTCTGCAACATTAACGCGTCCCAATTTGAGCTCACCTGGGAGGACAGGTTATTAATTATTGAGCTGTGTACACATGAGATGCACGTGGCTTCATTGAATGTCACACTCATGACCTGGGAAATAAAAGTTTGGATCGGAAGCAGACGCACTGTGGCGATGCGTTCAGACTGCTAATGCCTGGGTGACAGCTGTCTCTGGAACATGGCAGCATGTTAACCCGAAATGAACAATCCCGCTCTAATAAACAAACAACAGCTCCGTGGTCCATTTCTGAGACTAATGACCACAGCGATGTGAAGACAGGGATGCAGGGTTTTACATGTCAGCTGAACGGTGGGGCCTTAGCCATCGTCCGTATTTGTGTCTCTGTTATGCTCCTAAAATGACGACAATTTTCCACGCAGGAAACAAATGTGAAAAAACAAAAATGCACCGATAAACAATAGTTTATTCCTTTAGCTGTCTGCATATACTGTACAGAAGCAGGTCACAGCAGCTGCAGGAAGCCTTCATTATGTCTTTGGCTAGAGCAAGAAAAAGTCAATACAGCAGAAATAAAAATGGATCCGAGACTTGGGGGGCCTTCAAATACTGTACAATCGGGCTAAACACAACAAGATGTCAAGTTAGCTGTTGCTCACTGCTTACATGTGTATGGAGCAAGAGACGCGTTTAATCAGCCTTGTATCAGCTCTGCATCATTCATATGCAAGTGAACACTGACAACCGGATCGAAGGGGGCGTAATAAATACTGACTGAGTTATGACATCGAAGGCAAAGATTTAAACGTGAGCTCAAGAAGTTTTTAGTTAATTTATATAGTGAAGTTTTGACATCTTTAAAGGCGCGGTTTGTATTTATGACCACTACAGGGGATTACAAAATACAGCCTTGGCTAATATAAATGGCTGTAACCATTTAATTAGCGGTGAGAGTTTCATTTCTTTCTCCATCATCATTCTTTAAATTAGCCTTCAACATATAATGAAAGGGATGAGGCTGAAACTGGCAGTGAGGGGGCGCTGAATTCGGGTTTGGCACAATCAGACGAATATGAGAAACGCTATTGCTCCAGCCATTTAGAGGCGGGAACGAGCGTCCTCCTAGAGGGTTAAAATGAGGACACGGAGAAACGGAGAAGAAATAACCCAAAACCACATCCAAACAGGATCAGTGGCTGGTCATTGTGACTCTCCCTGCTGAGAATGAGGGAGAGAGAGAACTTTGCAGAGTTTTGTTGGCCGTGGAGCCAGAGCAGAGCGGAGCTGGGCGTCAGGGGTGTCAGGGCTGAGGGGGCTGAGGGGCCAAGGTCTCCTCACTGTGGGGGATATTAAGCCCTCTGATTAGATCTCAGGGGCCGCCCATGGCAGACGTCTCCTTTACTACAGGTCCCAGCTCATCTTTATTTTGGCAGGGTGGTGCTCTCTGCAGGCTGCACTGCACCAATACTAAGCTGTTTGTGTAGGCAGGAAAAAAAAAAGTTTATCCTTTTTTTCCCCCCCGTTCTCCTTTTTATTTATTTATTCGTCTAGCCTGCACGCGTTCATTTCTGCTTAATCCAAGAGTTCACAATGCAAAGCCGGATCCGAGCGTTCGGAGGCAACACAAACAAGCAGAAGCAGGAGGTTGACTCGACGCTCTAAGCTGGTGACTACTAATACTGAGTTGAGGCTAAGCCCGTGTTCGCTTCATGGATGTAAGATGTCATGATTCTATCATCACGCATCCGCAGAACGTGGGCAGCAGCTAAACAGAACACTAATTAAACTACTGTACTTGTCAAACTCATGCGGGTTTGAAAGCAGTGCATCCTGTAGTTTTTTAAGTTTGTACTTCACGCTGTGACATAAGTAAAAGTAAAGTATACACACACAAACACACACACACACACGGCTTTCATCAGGCACTTTCTTCTGTTTTGTTTGTCTTAAGCACATATTCCCAATCACAATTTCCACACCAGCCCTCACTGCTGCTCCTAAGGGTGCAGGCAGACACTTCTAGCTGCAGGCTCCCCCACTTCTGAAACCTGTCAAATCTGTCCTGGGAGAGTCAGCCTCTCTCTCATCATCCAGGGGCTTATGGACCTCTCTCCATTTACCCTCCCTCCCCTACACATTCCTCTTTTCCTCCTCCTCTTCCACCCTTTCATCTCACATCCAAAGTTGCCAGTTGCAACCTTCTCAGCTTCCTCCAAGTTTTGTCTCCTTTTCTCCTCTATTTTGTCTCTACTCATCTACTGTCTATGACTTACTTTTCCCCACACATTTCCCCAGTCTGTTTCTGGCACGATTTGTCCTTTTTTCACTCCCTTTGGACTGAGGATAATCAGGCATGTCAACGAATGACAATCGCTGCCTGCCATGGGTATTAGGTCACAGGGGTGAGTATTTTTATTTGTTTTGTTTTTTTCTGTGCTTACTTTCTGACAAAACTTAAATAGTTTTACTCCAACTGTGCCTCCCAAGAAATGAGATTGTTTACTACTCTGTTGGTGGTTACTCTAGTTGCTTCACATCCACCTAAGGCTAAGGTTGAGAATGATTTTTCTACACAGCCTATTAGCAATTCACACAGTTATTAAACAATATACCACAAGTTGGGGTGTTAGACTGGTGGCTTTTCTCTATGCTATGCCGAGCTCATCTTGAAGAAATATATTCAAGGACAGCTGTCAGCCAATCTCTCAATTCCTTCTTTTCCTCTGAGTGCGCTGCCTTCAGTCTGCCTCTCCCCTGCATCCCCAACAGAGGGAGGCCTTTCTGTCCGTTCTTGCCTGCCGTCCGCGCTACCACAGGCCTTGTCCCATCTGTCTGTCTGCCTTGCGACCACCGTCCTGAGGGTGTACTCTGTCTCTCCCTCCTCCTCCCTCCCTCCCAGCATCCCTCTCTCTCATGCGCCGTGATCGATATGGACGCGGAGGGAGAAGGGGGGACCTGTCTGTCAAAGCCGCCGGTGGAAAATGAAGGCTCAGATGAAGGAGGCATGCTCTGTATATTAAATGCCCAGACCCCTGCGAGGGGTGGTGGGAGCTGCGGTGGGGCGGGTGTATATCAATAGGCTTCTGCTTAAAGAGAGATAAGGCCAAAACAGAAACGAGAGAAATAGAGTTGAGAGAGTGGAGGGAAAGAGAGATCAGTAAATTAAGGCGCTGAGCAGTGAGGTGGACAAAGGGGTGGAAATGTGAAAAAAGGGACCGTGGAGCTAAATGCAAAATGCTAGCTAATGATGTTAACTGATGTAACCAGCGGAGAAGAGACAAATGAGTTCTACTGGGCGATGTCTGGGTGGAGTGGGGGGGATGGAAAGGAAGCACAACTGAAGGAAATGAGCTGAGGACCCAAAAAGTGTGAGGAAGAGTAAAGAGCTGAGAAGGGAGAAAGAGTGAAGAGCCGAAGTTAACGACTTTGCAGATTTCATTATAGAGATAGTTAACCCTGTTGACACTGAAGGAGGGCGCTATCCTCTCAGGAGGAGTCCGGTCCTTCCACCTCCACACACAGAGACAGATGAGATCATTACAGCTATCAGCACTACTGCCATCCACAATTAGCACATCTCCTTTTCTTTCCCCACTCCTCCATCCCCCATCTCCCCTCAGCTCACACTGTCTTCCCCCCTGCTCTCTGTCTGTCTCCCCCTCTCACCTCGTGACACTTCTTTGGCCTTGATTTGGAGGTAATTTGACTAAATAAAAAGTCACATGCACCAAGCTTCTTTTTTTTTGTCGACGCGCTTGCCTGACCTTTCCCAACTCATTTAAAGCCCATTTGCCTTTTCATGCTGAAAAAAAAAAAAAAAGATGCCGGGAAATGCATCGTTTTGCATACTGAGAATGTAAATGCTTGAAGTTATCAGGTAACCAAAAGTAAAAAAATCCAATCTGTGATCAAACGCATGCACAGCACACACCTGTAAAGCAGACCGGACACTTGAAGGTTCCACCCATGCCCTCAAAGCTGTGCTCGATCAGGTGGCATTGAAGCTTCGCCGGTGAGTCGAACGACTGACTACAGAGCTTGCATTCATGGTTCAGCCCCTCCTCTGTTGAGAAGAAACAACAAAAACACAGAAACCCATGAGAAAAAAAAGTTTCCTCTTATTTCATTCTTTACTTTATTCTTACATACAAAATTGAAATTTAACCATTTTTGTGACAAAGGCTCCCGTCTGTGATTTCCGTGACTCGGAAAGAAAATAATATAACGTGTGATCTGCTCCCATCAGGCATAAATTGGACGACCAGCCGGGGTCCTAATCACTCAGACCATGCCTGAACATGTTAAGTGCCTTCTTTTTCATTAAATTAAATTAAAGGCAAATAATTTATTTTTAGCGTTTGGAAATTAAAACATACTGTATTTAAACAACGTCTTAACAAAGCCATTTATGCTTTGCAGATGAACGATGAGTCAAAAATAAGCAAAAAACTGTTACTATTATTGCAACAGCAGAGGATTATTATTTTATGACACCAAAGCTTCATTGCTTCTGCAGTGTACGTGCACATGACATGTCAAGGCTGTCAAAACAACTCTGCCCACATATCCACATTTTTAATATTTGGTTGTGACAGTTATTTAACAGCAAGACAGATTCCCAGTTTATCTTCTTGGCATTAGGATTCCCAACACGTCTCTCTCAACATTAAACCGGCTCAGCCGTGGCCGGAGATAGCTTAAATAAATGTCGTTTAGACTGCGAACCTGCACAGTCATTTGCAGCACAACGATCTGCTGACTCAGAGAGCTGCTCATCTGCAGCGTGTCAATAAAAGGCCTTAACACTCACACTGGAGCCAGACTACTTCTCTCGCTGAGCTGGACATTAGGCCATGAGGCGGGGTGTGCACACCAGGGACTCGTCTCGAGTTTGACCGCAGGCCTGTCCACCCCATAGGCCCTGGGTAAACACGACTCACCTAAACATCTGCGCTTTAAAAAAAAAGTCTCTGGCATATGTATGACATGAGATGTGTTAAAAATACGCTTCTCTGCCTCACTCGGCAGCTGGATTGACACTAAGTGACAGTGATATCTGGAAGCCAATGACCCCTGATATTCTAAGAGAAGAAGGAGATGGAAATCTCCTGCAGTGCCAAGTGAAACAGTGGGAGTGTATACATATTGAACTTTTACATATTATTGCGTGTTCTTAAACAAATGTTTCTGGGTAACATCAACATATGGTCTGGCTGTCTGCAGCACGAAAACAAACCATAAGTTGTGCATCAGTACAAGCACACACGCTCCGTTCCCTCATGACTGTCTGGTTGAGGCCGATCAAAGCAGGTCATAACGTCTCTAAAAGGAAAAGTTGATGCGGTGTGCTGCAATAATGCATTTAGCAGATGAGATATTGTGCAGTTTCCGTGTGCATCTCGGCGTAGCAGCAGGCATCGGCGAGCGAGGGGAGGAGGCTGGCACGAGCACATTCGCTCAGCCACGGAAGAGGATCACTGCCCTCTTTGATCACCGCTCGGTTTGCTTATCTGTGTGCGGGTGTACACTAAGGTCAAGCATGCTGCAAAGTTCACAGATCTGTTCCTCTGCCATATGCGCAGCCCTCATTTGACCCTGGTGCACAACGCTGTCCCTTTGGAGACCTGGCCTGCTTCATTATGCAGATAACGCTGCACCTGCCTGACTGACCCTGTGTGCGCGCGCGCGTGTTTTTCTGTCTGTGAGCAGGTGCATCAACAAAAAGAGATATAAATACAGTTAGCTTAAAATAAAAAGGATGGGATGAGTGTCATGTAGGTTTCCAGCTGCCATGAAGTCCCAATAATAAAGCCGACACGGAGACAAATACTGCTGTAATGCTTACACAACCCTAAGCTAAAGGAGAGCTATGACAGAAACAGTAACAGTCTATCATGACCACAGTATATTATGCTCTGTTAGTCCCTGTTATGCAGCCTGTGCAGGGCTGGGTTTGTATTCAGCAGTGTAACAGGGGTTGAATCAGGCTGGCAGTCTGTTTCTTAGTGAGAGCCAGGGGAGGAAGTCAGCAGGCTCGCTCCTATAGCTGCCTCATTGGGCTGAGGTCACTTCCTGTCGCTCCCACAGCCCTTCTCCAGGGCTACCCAATCAGCATGGCTCAGTGTGAGCCCCCACCCCTCTCTACGCACCGAGCAGACTCTGGATATAGTTACAGGGCCACGGGGGACTGTCAACTCTCGCTCTCTCTCTCCCTTTTTCTTCCCCTCCCTCCTCCCACTCCCTGTTTCCAAGTCTCCCGAGTCTCCTCTGCTGCCACCACCCTGTCCCCCTGCACTCCTAAGAAAATCCTTCAGATGAGAACTGCTCCTGTGCCTGCTCCCTCTAAGCATCCCTGACACCAGCAAAGTAAGCCCATCTGCATATCCACAGGGCCCAGCGTTCCTGTGGCTCATGGTTTATGTATTTCACAGCTCCTTAAAACACAAACGCCTAATATCGCTCCCATGTGGAGGACAGGAGAGGGAGAGGAAGTCCTCTCAAAAAGAATGGTCTTTATTTCTCTGCGCTGTTTACTTTTTCATCCGGGCTGAAGTTCATGTAGTGTTGAAGGTTGTCTGGGACACTGGGGCTTGCGGGTTTGGCTTGCAATTCAGTGAGACCTTCATGTAACAATGATACAGCTGCAGCATATTGCAAGAACATATACAGCAGCCATCAACCGGCAGCGTGTTACAGTAACTAAAGACCGACTCACGTCCTGATAATACAGTGTAGTTAAGTGTAACACAGGGTACTGCTTAATTAAAAACTCTCCCTCAGCTTATTCCACTTCCCGCAACACCACTGCCCCTTAGTCTATTTAAACCGGTCTGTCGAGCAGCAGTCTGAATAGGAGGCGACTTCACGATCGCTTTTAGCAACTGGCTATGGTATCAAAAAATCTGATACTTCGATTTACACCCCTCTCTGGGGGACGGTGGACGGCTCTCTGAAGCTCGTTCTTAGCGGGGCCCATGGCCGCTCGTGCCGCCAAAGCAGCACCGTCCCACAAATGATATTAAGGACATCAATCAAGGCTCTTCTTTGCTGAAAGGACTGAGTAAACAAGTGTAGGGAACAAACTGAGAGTAGGCAGAAACAGGCTGCTTTTGAAAAAGCCACCGACAGAAGGACTTGGTAATCAAGGCTGGTCCAGTCAAACGAAGGGGTCAATGCAATAAAAAGCTTCTAAACTGCCAAACACTGCCATTTCGCTAGAGTTTGCTTTCTGTTCCAGTGTCTGTCTCATGCTACTCTGATGTTGGGAGTTGTACTGTATGTTAATAAACCTCCAAGATTTGGTTTTCAGCGGACTCACTGCTGTATATACAACCCACTGCGGGATTCTGGATGGTAGCAGACAGCTTCAGGCCTGTAAACAGTAGGTGGGTTTACTTCTCTCTTCTCTCTGCGGGAACTATCCATTAACAGATAATGGGGGGAAAATCAGAGTGATTAAGGCCCAGGGAATTATGGGTGAATACAAATTGACTCCACCTCTGTGTGGTGTGCTCTCTTGAGGTAGAAGCCCTGCTCATAAGGAACAAACTCATTTCAGAAGCACTACCAGGCCCATTAAGGCCTGGAGAATGCAGGGGATGGGGGGTAGGAAGGTGGTGGGTGGGAGCGCAAAGGGATGGACTCCCTCTGGACCAAAGCTGATTGGAGAACTGGTGCCTGGGGGGAACATTACTAATATCTATTTCCTGCCTTCACAGTTTGCGAAGGACAGAGTGAATCAAGTGCAAAATGTTGAAATTAAAGTACAAGATTTAATCATAGCACCTTAAAATTTCACATCGTTCCATCAAAGACTTAATGTATTACACAAATAGCAATGACAAAGTGGGTGAGTAGCAGCTAATAAAATCAGAGACAGACAGAAACTACCACAGCATGAAAGGGGAGGCTTTATCCTGCATAGACATGTTCTATCGCTGCAGGATAAAATAAAAGATAAGCAAGATACCAAAGCCCTCATGTCGGAGTCTTGACTCCAGCGCATGCCCGACACCGTTTCTAAACTCCAGAGGGAGAAGGAAAGGTGAGATCGTTGGCTGTGACATGTCAGGAGCGGCGACGCCCTCGCACAGCAAGAGCAAAGGATTGTGGGGGAAAATGTCTCTGGGAAAATGTCAGCTCTGATGCATGGCGGCTCGTTGGAGGTGCTAATCAGAGCAAGGCTAGGCTCCTGCTAGGATCAGCCACTCTGAGCCTACATTAACCGCCTCACAGCTCCCCTGGCTACTGGGCCTGGGGTACAGTAGAAACACCAAACTGACAGGTTTTTGTGTTGAGATAAACATGCGCAACGCTTGAATGCATGTTACAAAAGGTTTAGCCAACTAGAACACCTTTGGAGTTTGCAAAACGTGAGGGACAAAAACATACAGGGACACTTCTTGTGCCTAACATAAACACACTGAGCAGATATTTCCAGTTGAGTTATTTGCCAAGAGTCACTGTGCATGTGCTCAACGGTGTCAGGTTTTGTGCTCGGTGGCTGAAAAAACAAAAACCACATCAATATTAAAGCTGCACACACCACACAGTTTTACTTGAGGATATTACTATGACACAGCAACTAGCAGTCATACAAATAACTGGCGATGGATGAATACGTTACCAGCTGCACATGTGGAACTTTTGTGTATAGAGAACATGTTGTACTTTCGTTCTATGCACAGGCAAAGACAAACTTTTATGATTCAGCCATGTAAAGGCAAGAAGAATTACAGAAAAGAACAGAAAAGGAAATTATAGGGCCAAGCTAACCCTCATGTCATCGGCTTCACAAAATGGGAAAATATTGGATGTTTTTCAGGTTTTTGAATATTTGGATTTTTACCGTAGATCTGAAACTGCCAAAGGGGAAGCAGCGAGTACAACCAGAGCGAGCTGGTGTTCTAGCGAACGCTGGCGCTACCGTGCGCTTTGAAGGCTGCAGTCTGCCATTTTGTGTTTCGCCTGGACCGCTTTACCTGCTATTCTTACAGCTGAAACCCACAATGGCTAAAACTCGGTCAAATGAATGTGTGTAGGTCACAGAGGCAGAGGAAAGGGAGAAAAAAAACCCAAACCCAACAACAACAAAGGCAAGAGCCGAATACTTGTTAAGGAATGATGTGTAGGCGCTGCAGCTGCAGGCAGGTATGGAGGTCCATCGGGGACAAACAGTGCAGGCTGTTGAGATGGATTGCATGAGAGCGCTGGACCCCCTGCAGCCACACAAACGCCATTCTGCACTGAAACACTCTAATTTACGCTATACATGCCTATTCTAAACTGCTGGGCATTTTCTTCTTACAAGGAAATAAAGGTCAAGTGACTACGCCCTGACTTTCTGAGGCTCTTGTGCTCAATGAAAAGTTGCAATGCAAAGTGAGAAAAAAAAGAGAAAACAGGCAGGAAAAGAAACTGTAAAAAAAAACAAAAACAACAAAAAGGCAGAAGAAGCGACGTGTGAATCTAAGCAGAATCTCTTTCAGGTCTGAAAAGAGCGAGTGGCCTGAATGTAAGAAGTTAATTACGGGCACATGCCCAGCTTTTTCTCCTGGTCTCACTGTGGCTTTGTCAGGCTGAGGTATGTGGCTCTTTGGATTCTGTGGTCCACACAAAGGAACAGGGAAAGAGAGCGCTGCGCAGAGGCCCCTTGGCTGGGCTCGCGGCGTGGAACACTGTACAATTAGCCAGCCCCTGCGTTCTGCCGGCTTATAATTATCAGCGCTTGCCTTAATTGACTCCCTTAGCCTGGTGCAGAGGGACCCCCCCCCAAACCCCTTTTCCCCCTTGCTCGACGCAGGCCGCCGAGCACCACGCCGGGCTCTCCAAAGTCATTTAGAAAAGCGCTCATATTTTCGACACAAAAAAGGGGGAACATTTGGTGAGAGAGAATTCATCATCAGGTGTCTAGAGGTTTTTCTTAATAGAAAAGCTGAGTCCCACTGAGCGCGCTCCGTGTAGCGGCCAGCCACGCATGCTCAGGACCAGCAAGCCGCCATTCACAGCGGGCCACAAGACATTAGCATAATTTTATATAACACAGGCACCCGCACTGGAAATTTAATACATCTCAGCAAATACGAGACAGCCGTTTTGCATAATTTTTTTTCTTCTTCACCACCTAGCCTCCTCTCCGCTCGCTCCCATCCCTCTGTCCTCACGCCATGTCTCCTTCCTGTCTCGTCTTCATCCCGCCTGCCTCTCTCTCTCTCTCTCTCTCTTGCTGCCACTCTCCTTTGCCCCTGCCCCTCCCCTCTTCAACCACCCCTCTCTCTTCGCCCCATGGTGCTGCTCTCACTAGGAGAGGGGAAGTTCATTACCTCAGCTAAATCAGAATTAGTCCCTTCATTTTGACGGGGCGAACTTCATTAGAAAGGCCCTTCCTTAAT
The DNA here is from genome assembly GCA_030770545.1 of Macropodus opercularis. Taxonomy (NCBI): domain Eukaryota; kingdom Metazoa; phylum Chordata; class Actinopteri; order Anabantiformes; family Osphronemidae; genus Macropodus; species Macropodus opercularis. The sequence goes on from CM061105.1 coordinate 10,060,308, forward strand.
CCAGCAGGGAGAACTGATGAATCTACATGGGGGCAATAATTTGCTTCACACAGCACATTCAGCCACTTCCTCTCCACGATTTCCCCCTTTGCTTTTCTCTTTCTATCTGCGTTTATGTACTTATGCTTACATTTTTATTAGTTCTACAGAAAAAACCCACTGAAAAAGAAAACACCTGCATATAATTAACTAATGGCAGCAGAGAGGGTGTAAAGAATGAGTAATGCTGTTTGGAATGTCCCGTCTCCCCAACAGGCTTCAGGGCCTCTGGAGCAGTCGTGGCTGACTTGGCCGACACTCAACACACAGAGTGTGGTCGACAGCAGGCTGGGTCTCAGGGTCTGAGGTAACTATTCAAGACTATTTTACAGCGCCACGTTTATGCTCAAGTGTTTCAGGATACACAAATCTTTCCTCTCCGTACGGACCCCAGTGGGTTTGAATAGAAAAATAGCATAACGACAAATAATTTGTCATTATGAAAGAACGAACACAGCCTCTATTGTTTGTTTTTTCCCCCCTTTCAGTTCCACGCAGTTCTGGAAGAATCTCTAAAGAGACAGAACTTCAGCAGTTGTCCAGATTTTGAGAAAGAACTACAAAGTGAAGAGATGTGAATGGGTACAGACAGGCCCTGACTGCCATACCACAGCGCCTGGTGTCAAACAGATGTGCAGCTTGGCAGCCGTGCTCCCCACAAAAACAGAGAGCCCACGGACTCCAGGGTGGTGTTGAGTTGTGCTGCCCTCCCCCCTCTCACCACTCTACCGTCCCCCAAACGTCCCAGCTCCCCCCACCGTTCCCTCTGCAGCCTCCCTCCACTCCCTCATCACCTCCACACAGGGGTCTCCTGACTGGTAATCTCGTCCCTCGAATGTGAAATCTCCGACAGCGATGCCCCGCGCCTTTACCCCCCGCCTCTGTGGCTGATGGGTAAATTGGAATGGCGCACCCTGCTGGCGCAGAGAGCTCCGAACAGACAGCAGCACACACATGCTGGGGCACCCTACGCACACTCTGTCTAATATAGTGGACATGCACACCTCACTCCAAGCTGCAGTATCCATGCACGTAGACAGAAGATGTACGCATGAGAACACACACATACTGAAAAAGCCTCAGACATACACACGTACGGATGCCAGGTAAGTGCTTTCATGCAAGACCTTTTCACCGTCGTCTGCATAAAGACTGAATCTATGATAAAACAACCAGGCCGATTTTAAGTGCACCATCTGGAGCGACTCAGCTCCTTTTACAGACACTGCACCTGACGCAGTTGCCATAGTTTCTATCACGTGTGCAACGTGGAACAGCCAAACAGAAAACCAGAGAAAGCGCAGAGTTAATGAGGTTGAAGCCCCGGCAAGTTTATATTTTTCAAAAAATGCACTGTGAATAATAACTAAATGCTCATATCAGAGGCTGTTTTCACCCAGGACATGGCGTCAGATTGGGATTGTCCCACAGGGTTGGCTAAGCTGTCCGAGGCTCTATCTGCCTGTCTATTTTCTCCATAGTCAATGCTCTGAAGACTGCGTGAATGGTTGAATTCACCTCCAAATCGCAGGGACGTCGTGAAATCGTCCGTGGGACCTGAAGGGGCTAAAGATCACTGCAGAAGAAGCCACAGAGGCCTTCCTGTCAAAGGCAGTGCTTTCAGAGGGGCAGGGGTGAGGGGAAGCCAGGGGGAGAGAGCCGGAGACATGACATACATTTCATTACACTTAAACCAACTGTGGGTTCAACTTAGAGCCCTGGATTTCCATTGGCGTCTCAAAGGATGGAGTAAGTGGAGGTATAAGAGAATGGTTTTTACAAAGAACACAATGGGTAGGTGGACAAAGCCAGGCAGCTGGACTAATTGCTTAGGGGCTTGTAGGAATATTTTTCTAAGTACTTCTATTTAAAGCTCAATTTAGTAGCCTACGTCACTGTGGTGAACATTAAATACCTAAAACGTATGTAAATCTCCAAACTCCAACTGCAATTAGGAAGGATATTATAATTAAGACGTTTAATTTGCCGACGTTTTTTTTTCACAATTTCATATTCTATCACACACCTGTTTGCTTTTAAGACGGCACTGTTTCATCTGTGCCCAAAGAACACAACCTCAGATGGGCCTTGGCAGGGAAGACAACATTACTTATAGCAGACATGCCCAAAGTGGTCTTTCAGTGAGAGCTCTCCTGGCCTAGTAGAGAGACTACTTGTCCATTAAGACCGACAGAGGATGCTCTCAGAAATGAGAGGCCATACCTCTGGAGAGGTCTGCAGGGAGCATGTTCAGATGGAGGCTGGGGTTAAAGGAGAGCGAGCTGGATGGGTGCAGCATTGCGCTGGACTATTTTTTACGCACGGGCTTAAGAAAATCAGACTGTACTGCACTGTGACGTACAGTGCATTCGTCCTGTATAGATACGCTTCCCTTCATCAGTGTAATATTATGGAAAATATAATTTGCAGCCTAACCTACTTTGCTGTACAAAGAAATGTCTATTTAAAATCCCTGGGAGTATTATTAAAAGGGCTATAGAATTACAAAACACTGTTACTATTGCTCGCTTGGGGGGAGCCCTCGCTCATTAGGCTTCTAAGACGTCGTGGGTTTTGATTATTCTATCAGCCTCGTTCTCTTATTATACTGACAAACTCCTGCTATTTTGTTGCCAATCTCCTTCCAGCTGTCATATCTTTTGAAAGATCACAAAACCCTTCAAACACACTTGTGATATGTCTTCAAATTCACCAGACATTGCTTGATTCCCCTATTGCATTTGCAGGATTAACTTGAGGAAGAAACGTCTCATATTTCTTAACTGGTTGCTACGTCTGACATCAGAGCGTATGAGATTCTAGCATAGTGGTATTGTCCAGGGGAGGGAACCCTCACTCTAACCGTCAGCGCCTCACCAAGTGGGACAGAGATGATTAAAACACACCATGGCTGTGACTGACAGACTCCCCACCGCTTCTAGAAGATGACATGTCTCCAAGTCACACAGAAAAGCAACTCCTCTAATTTTAACTCTGACTGCAACACCGACCCCCTCTGTCAAAATCCACAAAAAACAGCCATGCTGAGATTCTTTACCACAATAAAAGTGATAACAACTAAACAGAGAAATAAGTTTAAAAACAACAATAGGGAGGGAGGAGACAAAAGGGCTGAGAAGGCGCCGTTTCCCTCAGGTGCACACAAACAGCAGGAACCTGTGAGCTTGTGACAACACCTTCAAACATTTCTGTTACTTTCACAGAAATATCTGATGCTGATGTTCCAATGTGATGCTTCCGCAGCAGTCTTGTCCCAGCGCACATTCAACTTGGCAAGCTCTTGGTTACCGAGAAGGAAAAAACACCCTCCTAACTGACTGTGTTTGACATTTGTCATGACAGGAATACAGTGCGAGGAGAAAAGAAGAAGAGGAGTGAGAAGTGGGAGGAGAAGAGGAAAATGGAGGAGTGGCAGAGGGTGATCGATGTGTGAAACTGTATGTGTGAAAAAAAAAAATCTGCGTTCGCCACACTGGTTGAGATTCTCATTTTTAAGCAGGACAGAGGGGGGGGGGGGGGGGTTCCTGTTATTGTCACTTTGTGTGGAGAGCTCAGGGTCGCGTACTAAATGATTCACAGAAAACGGAATCTTTTACATAGGCGTCAGCAATTCAGCCGGGCGCCCTTGTGGGGGAATTCTTTCTGTGTGTTTTTATTGAAGTCTGCAGTGAGCGCGCCCAAAAGCTCTGACAGGGGGCCCCCGAGGGCGCTTGTCTTCACCTCCAAATCATAAGATGGAGAGACGAAGCTCCCTCTGTGCTCTCAATTATACCCCTCAAAACCCCCTCTCGCACACAGACTCGCAGGCCTGCCCTCCCCACCCAACAAAATAAAACAGAGGCTGGGAAGAGAAGCCTTCAGTAATACAGTCCCAGCGGAGCGCTCCGCGATCACTCGGCGCTGCTGGAACAGCTGACAGGCTCGATGTGTCGGGTCCATTCCCCGCGGTCTGTCAGAGTTGGTGCTACAGCATGACGGTTAGTACTGCTTCTCTGGGGATGCGCCTCCTTTGCCTGCTCCTACATGCCCCTCACATCACAGGCCCCTCCTATGACCCATGGAAGCTGCGTGGCTTTACCCCAATTACCGCTGCGGGTAGGTAGAACTCTAGGTTGCGTGCCCTCTCATGTCTCTTTACTTTTCTTGTCCTCCCCGGTGAGAAGGGGACCCATCAGAGGTTGCTGGCAGATTCAGAGGAGGTTGGGGGGGGATCAGCAAAAGGGGCAGAATGAGGTGTGGGTTGTGCAAGAGGTTTGGTGTAATTTGATCGGCGCGCACAGCTGCATAAACAGGGGTATCGAGGAATTTCTGCCTGCTTGATGGAATTGACTTTGCATGAATGGTCCCTCTCCCTTCCCCCAAAATGGGCCATTTTCCACATGTCTCAATGAATATGACAACCTCTCAAGCAATATGAGCGTAATAGTGGAACTGAAATACCAGCTCAGGGTAGCCTGAGCCTTTTCTCGAGCTGTGAAATTCCCTCTATTTGGCTGCCTTTGCTAAAGACCTGATCCAAGTCCTGCTGCCTGACCTGTCAAGAGTAGCCCTATCCTCTCTAAAATGCCCCAACAAAATAAAGCAACAACCGCTGGCAGGGTCAGAGGGCAGCTGCTCTGGGTGCCCGGACTCTGGCGAGCCCTCAGATTGGTGGAAAGGGCAGCGAGTAAAAGGGAATCTTTTCAAAGTGAAATCTCCAGCTGATGGCTTAGAGCTCCACACCCCACAGTTTGTTTCTCTTGCTGCTGTCAGGAGTTTTGCCTGAGCCATTTGGAAGGATTAGAAAAAGTGGGGGAAGAAAAAACTCAACGGGCAGATCGTGTGCACTGTAGGGTCTGAGTGATGGCTCCAGGAACCCTCGGAGAGTGATAAACCTTTGACCTTGACGGCCCCCTGCGGTGACCCCTGACCTCTGGCTTTGTGCCACGAACGCAGTGAGACAGGTGCAGGCAGGTGACTGACCACAACACCGCCATTCACATCTGCGAGTGGGTTTAAACCACAGACGAGAAATATCATCTGCCACAGGAGTGATGAGAGGGAAAACAAATGCAGATTTAGGTCTGCGGTCAAAATATTAAAGGTGCATTACTGAAATATTGATGTCAATAAATAGCATTTTAAATGGGAATAAAGTTCAGTTCTTAAATCATTTTCTGCCACAATGTTGTGTAAGAAATACAAGTGTGAGTTTTCTTAGCGTAAAGGCACAGTGACATGTTTCACAGCCACTTTCAGCTCCGTGGTGGGCACAAGCTCCAAGGTCGCGCCAGTCCGCGCCAGTATTTCTGCACATCCATTTCCGCTCCCTAGGCTCTTCCCTCACGTTGTTGGCCCAGTGATTCAGTGCCTTGCATTAAGAGCAATTCACCTGCCTCCGGCGTCCCAGCGGCACAGGTCCCCCGGGGAAACCAGGTGGAGCATAAAAAAGTTCCACATATGGTAAAGTCAAGCTGCTCGGAGGCTGCCGAGTGTCTGCTGTGGGGATAGAGGCTCCTAAAAGGCCCAGCTGGTACTTGGAAAAGGGCTTCTGCATTACTACACCTCAGTGTCTGTTTGGGCTCCCCTTTGGAAAGTGTTGGCCGGCGCACATGACCAGCCATTTTAGATTTCTCCCTCTACCCCGCCTCATCCCTCGCTCCCTCCCGCCTTCCAACTGGTTCTGTATCCAATTGAACATTTGGTCCTCCACTGCTGGTTAATCAAATTCCTCCATCTGGCCCTGCTTTCCCTGTGGAACACAAAAGGTGCAGCCTGAGCCCGGGTCCAAGTGCATATTACGAGGGAGGAGGGGGATGGAGACAGGGACTGCCTACCTAACTTACACAACCCAGTCAACTAGATCAGGTAGAGAGCACGAGGCCAGGCCTGATCGTTTTGGGCAAACAGGAACAGCTTGGGACTAAGTATCAGAACCCTGCTGTTCATACAGAGCTCTGGGACTGCAGTGGGTTCATATGACAGTAGGAGGGTTTTATGAGCTAATACCTCCACATACACAGCAGAATACAGAATAGAGTGAGGTCTAAGTACTACAGGCTTCAACAGAAGGGATGCACTGCCCTGGCAGCCTGTCGTTCAGTATCCGTGGCAGTAGAGGGCACTGTTTTTGGAAAACAGGAAGAAAAAGGGGAGAAGGACTTTTATTTAAAAACTGCTTATGTGCTTGTTGTCTTCCTGCGCTTTTCCTGAGTTCAATATACTGGTGTGTCAGGAACTAAGCAGCATCTAAGCCTGTACTCTGATCAAAAAGAGCTATCTTAAGATATCACACAAAGGCAGCGGTGATCTTTTAATCCCCAAGAGAGACTGTGCAGCCTTCACAAAATATCTCCTTAGCTACATATTTATCAGAGGAGACCTTTCAGAGAGCCGTCCTGCCGCACCGAGTTAAACAGGTTTTAAAGTGCAGTCACTTCCACAAAATGTTTCCCTTACAACTCTGACATATCCAGCTGATCACGTCTACTCGCTGCCCTCATTTGGCAGGAGAACTCGAGATGAGGTGGGGACGGGGACAAACTGAGTCGCAGACACAGAAACACATGGCATCTCAAGTGCTAGCTCTGCTCGCTCATAATATCTATTGTATGATTTCTATTCATGTCCAACCGTCTTTCCCCCTGCCAGGTGGCAAAACATGTGTCAATAATTAAACTGCTTTTACATAACAGGATACAGGAACACAATGCAATTTGCTCCCCATATTTCATTGGGCCTTTATGAAAGCACATGAGAGAGTGTAATTAATCAAACCACTGGAATATGTGAACGGCAATTTCCACTTAATGGCACTTACAGGGATTGGGTCCCTTAAGCACCACGTTCTGTCTACCAAACGAGCGGGATTCATTTTCATCTTCATAGTTCAGACAATAAAACCTGGTGCGGATGTTAAACAACACCCATTTGACATTAGGAAGTCTGAAAACAACACCTGATTGGATCTGCGAGGCCTCGTCTGATGCAGCTACACGCACACCATTCAGCTGACACAGTCACGTGCATGTGAAACCCGTGCAATGCTTGGACTTCAGAAATTAATATTCTTGTTAATGATCTTGCTTTGACCTCAAACCTGAGAGTGTATTCTATATTCACCTAACCACAGGAGGCTAACCACCTCCCAGCCAGGGACAGGAAGAGGATCATTCCCTGCTTTTAGTGGCTTTCTGTGAGAAGATGGTCCTGGTCTAAATGGCACCCATGTCCCTAAAAGTGTTTCTCTCTCCCCCACCTCTCCCTCTCTCTCTCTCCGAAGACTTCTCTAAGTGCAGCATCTTGTTTCAGTAATTCAGCCAGGACAGAGACAGTGGAGAGAGGAAAGTAATCGATTTCTCTCTCATTTGGTTCCTCCTAGACTTGCTGTAAGGCCTCTTAGGGGAGTTCTGGACTATTGGACAGGACAATGTTATGGGAAAGAGTGTCATTGCGTTTAAGGTCATCGTTACACCAAGGTTTCATTTTGAGTGTATTTTTATTGGTGTATGGAACAAAGTAGACAAACAAACAGCGCCTGCCGCCATTTCCAGGATGGCAGACATCGAGATACGCACGCCCTGTTCATAACGGCGATGCCATTCCGAATGATGGAGAGAAACATCATACAGCAACATGATCCACTGTAGAGATACAGTCGGAAAATTGCTGCTAAGTACCAAGCTTTTAGTGAGCTCCATAGGTAAACCATGTGTCTATAAAAAGCCATTACTAAATAATTTAGAAGCAGTTCCGTTACTACGTGATTACTATTTCCGCTTCATGCCTTATATCATCTTCTCAAAAGAATGAAAAAAAGAGAAAGGCAGACTGGTAACAGAAACAACCAAATGACATGGAAGATCGGGGGTGGAATAATGTTGTGCTTTCATATCTCAGATTTGAAGAGTTTCACTGCAATATCCACCAATTTAGATCCTCTACCTATTATTTTCCTGCACTGAACTTGGCTTTTAAGGTTTAACACATTCTGAATTGCTACGTAGCTGCTTATTATATTTATATAACACTGTGCACTGAGAATAAAAATCCCAGCTTTTGAGGAGAAGCGGGGACAGTGCAATTCTGTCTCTGGCGTTATTGACCAGTCTTTCAGCTTCTCGCTGTGGCCTCATCAACAGGTCTGGTCTGTCTCCACTCCTGCGCTTCTGCATTCGAGCCATAATACGCGGTTGCTAATCATTCATTCTGTGTTTCAACCTGCTAAATTCTTAATACCTGCGAGTAACTCTGGGGTTGAGCTTCCATTAATTTACATCAGATTGAGATATTCTTGCACAAACCAATTAACAATGCATCACAACTACCTGCAGAGCCTGCCATGCATTTTGCTTTCTTTTTTTCAGAATAGAGACCATTCTCGCGTGTCATTAACAACGCGTCAACTGCAGTACAAACAAGACAAATCTATCTATTGTTTATTATATCCTCAGGCTTTTTACCCAGAGGGCAGAATGAGAGAGGGAGGGGCAGAGGTCAGCATAATTACCATTCACTCCTTCCTTAGAGTCAGACAGTGCTAAGACATGCATTGGCAAATTCCATGGCAGCATCGTATATCACATTACCATAAAGCCCTAAAGAGCTAACCTTTGTTCAATTCCATTTGATTGTAAGAGAGGAAAACAGCCTCACTGACAGCCTCATCCAGCCTCAGTGCTTTAAGCGCTCACTTGTTTGTCTTTCAGTCTTGTGACTGCTCTTGCTAAAGATGTGCTATTCCAAAAATAAAGCGTCGGGGGACGTGAGGGATCATTGAATCATCCTGGGTAGAATATCACATCATCTGGAGATCTTCAAGGTTTAGTCTCGAATTTTGCGAGAAAACCATGCTGTGTTTAACTACAAGCCACTATAAATATATACACACTTTGATTCAATAATTGTACATTCAGTAATAAGGCTGCTCGCTTCTATTTTTGTTTGAAACTGAACAGCATATTCTAGAATCACCTGGAAACATGCTGCAGTTTGGCTTCTGTTGACAAACAACAAAGCCCTAGCATTTCCAGCATCAGTACACTCTAATATGCCTGTTGACTGAAAATGAGCGCACCCGTGCTGACAGAATGTGAAATACTGAGGCCTAGTGGTGATGTCTTCAGTCATGCTTCAAGTCAGTGGCATTGGATGCATAGTATGCAGCGAGATTTAGGCAGTGCAGCAGGACAAATGTTGCCACGGAGGATGATAGAAATATAAAGATACACAGACAGGTTTATGGAAAAGAAAACAAAGGGCAAAAAAGCAAAGCAGAGAGCAAAGTTGAACAATAGAAAAATGAAAAAGAGAAATAGAAAGCAAGAAAGAAAGCAAGAAAGAAAGAAAGAAAGAAAGAAAGAAAGAAAGAAAGAGATCTGTGAATTTCCTCTTCCTCCCATGAGACATCCCTTGATGCCAAGCATTCATCATCCAGCCTCTAATATCGGTTATTCTGTGGCTCCTCTGCTTACAGCAGAATTAATTTCTGCTTTAATTACTCTCATCGGCGGAATGCTGATGAAGGAGAGGGACGAGGCATTCTGGGACTCGGGCCTCATTCCACCGCTTTAATTTGAATGAATTCCACCCGGAGACGCCGGCAAACAACTGGCAGCCGAGCCCCGGGAGCCACTCTGGGACTGCGCAGAGGAGCTGCAGCCATGGCCCCCACCAACCTAGCTACCTAGTGTGTGTGTGTGTGTGTGTGGGTGTGTGTGTGTGTGTGTGTGTGGGGGTGTGTGTGTGTGTGTGTGTGTGTGTATGCGATTGCTTGTGCTTGTGCGTATTATGCGGAGCATGTTCGCTGTATACGAGGCTGAGTGCTAAAGTGAAAAGGTAGGGAGAAAGGACTCACAAGATGAGGAAAAGGTGCAGTGACGAGTGTGTGTACAGTAGGTGAGCGTGTTTACAGGGACTGTGTGTGATTGGTGCACATATACTTCGCATACATTTCCTCATGGATGTGGGTTAGAACATCTGTGGAAACAAGTGAATTCATACACAGACAGTGAAAAAACAGATGCATTTGGACACAAAACATGAAATATGAACGACATCACTGACGGCAGCCCAGTGCGTAATGATCATTAATTGTTAATTTGATTATTCCAAATATGGCACATCATACTTTTCAACAAACCCCCAGTCCATGTATCATACAACAACTGGCCATATAAAAGGAAAAACAGAGACTAGCAGTATGAATATGAAATAGCTGTATGTTTGCGATAGCACACAGTCCATGTTTGCATAATGAAAACAACTGCAGAAACAGTATAATATCACAGCGAAGCCAGCAGAGGAGCAGAGAGAGGGGCCATAATTGACTTTTCTCCAAACCAGCTTGGTTGGTACAGAATGTAGCATATTGGATAAGGATTGTGATTGATTATGTGGGTCTGCCACAGCAATTCGTTTGATTAAATGTAACCATGGGTTTCTTTTCCAAGCCCTAATGAAGCAGCAATTTGAAACAGAGAGAGTGGATGAGGCCGAGCCAGGCTGCCTTTAGCCCCACGCCATCCATACTCCTGCCTCTTGTCTGTGTTATCTGTGTGCATCTGCAGCTTCAAAACACACAACAGAGTCCCTCAGCTGTGACAAAAACAATTAGAGATCTGGTGGAACCCTGATTGTACATGTTTACAATTAAAGAAGCTAAACAAGATTTACAAAACGGCAAAAATAAAATGTAAGTCCAGCATTAGTGATCTGCTGCCTGATCACTGAAAGCCAACGGAGGTTGTTGAATCTGGACTGTGTATAAAAGGGGGACGCTGGTGTTTGAAACACTTCAGTTTACTGGGAAACACTTTAAACTTCACTACAAAATTCATCTCCTCCAATTTCACCCCTCCTTCAGTTGAGCAGAGGGCAGGGAGGGAGGTAGGTGTGACCTCCACCGACCCTGAAACCTCTGGACAGGTGGGCGGTGGCCTACGTGCACTGTCCGTTTTGGCAGCAGCTCTCTTCCCTCCACGGCAGGGAGCTCAGGCCATGATGAGCAGCTGGGTCGCAAACACTAAGCACATTAATATCTTCTTAATGATAATAATCATTATGGCATAAGCACCTTCCCCAAAGTGGGAAGGCGCACGGAATGTGCCAGAGTAGCATCGTCGTTAAGGTAAAAAAAAAAAAAAACTGAGATGAAATGACTCTTTTAATGGGCAGCAACTTACAGCCACCAGAATAATGCAGACACTAATGTAATAATGTGATAATGAGATACACCAAAGACATTAGGGAGACCAAAAACTTCATAAAAACAGTGTGAATGAATAAATAAAACCTGCACATGAAGCTGGGGTTGACACGCTTACAGCGGCAGGCACACATTACAGGAAATATACGCTAATGTAAACGTGACTGCATGACAGATTTTAACGAGTCCAAACTACCGTGAAGATTTCCACATGTTCTGAGGTGTGTCTGGAGTTCGTGGAGTATTTCACCACCTTGTCTTCCTGTGTCTTTCAATATACTGCATGAAGCGCTACTTGCGCACTGCACTTTCCATACGCTCGCCTCATTTAATATAACTGTCAGTATTCACCTATCATAGGCCATTATCTGTCTCATCCGCGTTCATTATTGAAGCTAATGATCTGTTGTCCTCTCTGCTCCCCATTGAAGGAGGACTACATTAAAAGTCTCTTACTAACTTAATTAGTAATTATAAATGTTAAAAATTAATCAGAGAGTGAGTGGCTTAAGGTTTGCGTCTCTAGGCGGCGGTGGGACAAATGGGGAGACAAAGAGGCCATGTCACTTCGGTGTTCACACTCTGCTGTCACTCCGCAAAGGAAACAAGTCACAGGAAAAGGTGGAACCATTTTATCTCATATACTGTACCTGTGACTTGTTCTTTTCTTTTGTTCAGTGTGGCTGCATAGGACACGAAAGGAATGTAAAGCAGACAATAAAAGCACTAATGAGTAGAGAGTTGCTCCCACTCGAATATAACATGTTGTTTCCATTCTATAACCTACAAGCGCCTCTGTCGTGGATATAATACTGTTACAGGAAGAAGCATTTAATATAGTAACCTGTGATGCATGCAGTACTCACATTATCTCTTTCTAACAAGATGGAAACAGATCCTCTTAATTAAATCCTGGGTGTGCACTAATTCCTTACTCAAACTGCACCTCTCTGACAATTCGACATCAGCAGAACTGTGCACTTCAGTAAACATATAAGCACCGATATCAACATTAAACCTTAATAACTAATAAAGCTTTCATCCAGGGAGTTCCTGTATGATTTCCATTAACGGGGGGGGTGGGGGGGGTGGGGGGGGGGGAATCGCCCAGGACCATCTCCCGTTCCCTGTCTTCCGGAGCGTGTTGACGCTCAAGCCGGGGGGTCTGTAGTCTCGGTGGAGGAGCAAAACAACAAGGAAGTTTAACTGTGCTGAGATGTAAGACCGGGGTGCAAACTTCAACCACGCGCACCAGCAATTAAATACAAACACTCTGCAGTTAGAAGGGGTTCAGACCAATAGAATAACACAGCATTTCCATTCTGCAAGGGCTGTCCTCTTTGTTTTAGAGGAGAAATCGCATGCTGTTGTGCAGGGAGTCCTATCTCAAAAGACGCGCCGAGTGCGGGGACGGTGGGGGGCTGGCTGGTGGCCCGCAGCACCTGAAACCTATTAGGGAGCTTTGGAACATTCCACAGGGTTCTTCCACTTTGGCCAAAGGGCATCGTAAAGGTCCTCGCAGAGAGGGTCTTTGCAACTCACAAGCTGCCAAACAACCAGCAAGGTGAAACGATAAAACCCGTGGGTGACATGGAAGAGCCTGACGTGCTGTACGAGAACGAACGCATGCAGGCTCCGCTGGACGCGTGTTCCCGCAAACACACCCACAAGGTGCTAGCCTTCATTAACAAGATGAATAAATAAATGATGATTGAGATGTTTACCGTTGGCAGACAAGGCTAAAGTTTTATCAACTTTTTATCGAATGGTTTGCCATCTGGACTTACAACAGTAGGGGCCCAGTAGTGCACTGACACTAAAAACAAACATGCATAAACACACAAACTGCTGCCAAATATCTTGGAGTTTGCCTTATCTTCTCCGCTACGTGTGTGTGTGTATATGTGTTTTAGTAGCACCAAGGCCCGTCTCTTTGGCTCGGTCCGTGCCCATGCCTCAGTGTTATGCTCACTGGGTTTAGCTCTATGGGTGTCTGTGGCCTCTCCTCTAGCCGCCCGTGTCCATTTGCTCTGCGGGTATGGCAGGCTTGAGCTGACAGATGGCCGCCCCTCTCCATTCCGCTCCAGAGTAACACAGTAACTGGTTTTTCCTCCGCCGTTGACCTTGCCACAGCCAGCCAGCAATCCAGCCTGGCACTCGGCCTGTCGAACAGGAGGGTAATGAAGTCCAGCGCTGCTCACATGATTATTAAGGCTTTGACGCTGGGGGGCCTTTCAGAACCCGATCACCCTCCCCTCTCCTCCCCTGTCTGCCATTCACACAGCCAAAGTTCGATGAGGATAGTCATTCGTTACATGGTACTTTGGAAAACCACCATTGTGTTCCACAAAGAGGGCTAAAACTTTCGCAGTACTCGTTTGGACGCTAAACCTCTCTGCACCTATGAACTTAACATCATAACACGATACAGGAACAACTATTTTGTTTACAACACTGAAACTCTTTTCTGTTCGGTAGCATTTGATAGCTACTGGTGTCCTGGCGTGCATGTCACTACAAAAACTCATCACATAAAGCCATAACACAAAGTTAGATCACATCAGTCACACTCGTATTGGTGATGACAACCTTTAAATGCAATGCAGTTCTGCATTAGAGCGCCACTTCACTCTCACTGTAACTTAATTCTTCCTTACCACAAGCATCTCTAGGCACGCACAGAACTCTGGTCCCATCTGGGCCAGCCTGGGATTTGAGAGGTGTGGGTTGCAGCTCTGACCTTTACTAAGGCAGGACTGTCTGTTTGCACTTCTCCCATAAGACCCCCTCCAGCCAGACTGCTAAGCAACCCCATCAGACCAGGGGTGCGCGTGCACCTACGGCCTTGGTGACATCCACAGGGAGGTGGAGTAATGCAGAGGTTAATTCTGATCATCCAGTATTTATGGGCTTCACTTCAGAACAAGGGTTGGCATTAACACTCGAAAGGAAACATTCTTCCTGTATATCAATAAAACATGGGCAGAAAGCACAGGAAGAGCCTACCTTTATTTAGATCACCCACCTAGACACGTACAGTATAGTGGGATATTAAGAGCACACCAGTGCATCCACGATTAGGAAACGACTTTAACTAATCTGTATTGTTGCTCATACTTATAATTTATACTTTTGCACTCACCAAACGGCCTCAGTTCAGCCTATCACCGAACAGAATTTGCCCCAAATCACCATGGCGACATCAACCTACCAATTACAATGCAGTGAGGGGCAGCGAGTGTTCGCCCGGAGTTTGTACAAACAGGCTGTATGAACTGAGAGCATCAGATATTTTCTCACATGTTGGCCTAGTCTGTGAGGTGTGGGGAAATGTCAGGAAAATCAATAGATAAGGACCACATCAGACCGAGCTTGTCTGGCCTAGCAACAGAGCATCCCCATGGTGATGTCAATTACCTCTGCTTTACAACAAAAACACCAGGAAGAGCAAAACAGTCTCTGCAATGCTGTAAAACTTTTAATGCAGTCTCCTGGTTACATTGAGGAATCTGTAAGAAACTTCTTTTTTCCCCCACCCAGACAGGCAGGTAACACGGCGAATGTGAGAATCTTAGCTTATTGATAGCTCTTTTTCCGCAGCTCACTCTGTTTTTCATTCTCCTCATGGACGCCACATTAGTCAGAGAGAGGTATAATGTAACGAGCAGTAAGGTGCGCATAATTGCATATTAGCAGCAACACACTTGGCTGCACGGGAGGTGACTGCGCTAACGAACAGAGAGGTGTTATTAATCACCAATTAATAAAAGCAGGCAGATATCAGACTCGGTATATGGCACGCATGGTTTCCTTTGTTTCCACAGACTGGTCCAAGCTTGTTCGCTTATTTATTTCATAAGATTGATTCTGTTCATGTGCCCTGTTCTCTATTGAGTTCTGACTCTGATCCAGCCCCCTAGGAGTCAAATGAGGAGTGCTTGGCCATGTTTGTTAGCAGATTACATGTGTATGTGCTCTATGAATGAGTCCCAGAAACTGAGGGAACACCATCAGACATATCTAATCAAAGAGGATTATAGGAAAAGAAACAAAGAGCGAAAATGCCATATTCTGTTTGTGCACCAGGAGAACGAAAAAAAAAAAAAAAGAAGCTTAATGGAGAAGTAAATGTGCTGCCACAAGGGCAGAGACAGTGATGGAGACCATGTAATCAACATACACAGGCCAAGTTGCTCTTGGGGCTCAAGACAAGAGGATATGTGTCAAGGATAATTTGCAGCCCTTAGCAAGAAAGACAACAAGGCTTTCAGCTTCAAATACTGTTACAGTGTGCCTCCTGTCTGTTCCCCCCTCACAGCCAACACAGTGTTTTTGCCAGGTTGGAGCTCAGTTAATATGTAAATGTGAGGGCTAGATAGTGAGAAAGGGGAAAATGGAGAGATAGTGGACAGAGGGAAGGGGGAGACCGAGAGAACAGAGAGGAGGAGGAGAAACTAGAGGAGAGCTAAAGGCCTCTCACTCGCTCTCCTCTCCAGCTCCGTAACGGCCCACAGTGCCTGCTTCACACAGAGCGGCCAGCTGTACAGCAAATGTGTCTTTCCCTCTCCGCCCCCGAACCTTTCCACCCCTCCAGTGCCCCCCTCTGCCTGGGCCGACCAGGCCACCGGCTCCTCTCTGTGAGAGAAGGCTCCTCCCTGACTTGGCTTCTAGCTCGGTGCTGTCACCCACCCAAAAAACCCGTAGAGGTGACCTCAAAAACACTTTTCTGAGATGTGCTTTGGTGTGTTTGTTTACAGTTGCCCTTCTAAGCGCTGTCACTTTGGCAGCAGCCGCTTGCAGAGGACAAGAGTGAGATGAGAATCGGATTGAAAGCAGATATAACGGAAAAGCACAAATCCTTTTCACCTTTAAAACCCTCTAAGACAGAGTCTGTGCTTTAAAACATGTCATGACTCTGGAAATCCGCACAGGGACATTTGAAACAGTGCAATAAATGGGCCAAACGTGCCCCCCATGAGGCTCCAAATGTCATAGTTTACAGTGGGGTCAAAGTGAAGCAATGGGGTGGCATGATGGCATGCTGATCAAACCAAACAGCCTTTTGTGTCAATAAAAGACCTTCAAAGGTCCTTTTAAAAAAACACTACAGTCTTTGTGAAAACACTCATTTGATTTTAATTTTTTTCCAATGCAGTCACTACACATCAAAATAGTAAACTGACCTGATGGACAGCAAACAAAAAATAGAAATAAAAGGCTTTGATAGTGACTGCAGCAGCTGAAAGCTGTATAAATCTGTGTGTCTCTGGAGGAAAATCGGACACCCTCAATTCTGTAAGTGTGCCATGCCAAAAAAACTCTAAACTAAAGAGTGGCCAGCTGTCTTCTGGCCTGCTATTAAATTGCTCCTTGGATGGTGGCGATATCATTTTTTTCTCCATAGGAGTATCACACCAGGTCCCCAAACAGAGCGACCAGCTGTACAGCAAATGTGGACTGATCCATCTGGGCCCTAGCAGGCTGCGGCCTCCATCTTAAGACACGTGGGGGCCTTTCACAGGCTTGGCTGGGACTGGTGTCCTACACACCCTTCTGTGCCCATGGCCACCTCCTTCCCTTTCATTTACCTCCATTATCATAGTAAATGTCGAGTAGCTAGGCACCAAAGCTGCGCTTTGTGTCTGAACCAGGGCCGCCATCATGCGAGGGCAATATCCATGCATCAAAATGTGCTGGCAGTCATACAGAAGAAGCAGCAGCCATGAGCACTTAGGCCCAATGGGAGAAGGTGAGGGTGGAGGCTGAGTGCACTTGGTTTAGGTAGACTATTATATTACAAACGCAGCTCATATGGACTTGTCTGGGTGAGACAGGCTCAGGTTTTGTTGTTCCATACACTTAGCACTATGGTTATGTCACGGCACATCACTATATATAGAGTTATCAGTGTGAACTGACACCATGGAGCGGGGCATGGATGAAAACAACACCCCTATGAATCCAGCGTCTGCTCCATTACCTACGCTAATAACGCTGACAGCTGAGCGGAGATGACCCCAGCCCCCTGTTTCCCCTCTCCTGTGCAGATGGCCATTAAAAGGAGAAAGTGTCCCTTTTTCAGTAGAGAAGGTATTTAGAGCTTTTCCAAATGAGTTTTTTTTCTGTGCTTTTGGCCAAGATTGGCTTTGCCGTTGTTATAGCCTGGACGCTATTCTACATTAGATGGGATTCGTTCTTTAAAAGCTATGTGTGATCAGGAGTTCGACGTTAGAATCGCCGCTTCTGACGTATATGCATTACCCCTAATAGAGCTTTACTTTTAAATATTCTCTTTGCTTTCTTATTCTATTGAGTTTCCTGTTTGTTTGGTACCTAAAATGCAATCATGTCTCGACAACTTTATCTCCTATCAAATTTTCATTACGACGAGTTTTGTTTTCTCCACATTTTCCACATCACAAAACAAACGCATCTAACAGAAACCCTTTGAGGAGCCTGATGAAACCCGTGATCATGTTGAATACAAAGCAATGGCATATCAGAGAAATAAGACATCAGACAATAACCCAATCACCTATCCTCCTGTTATCTTAAGCTGTCTGAATTCCACTATTATGGGGGGAACTGTGTGCTTGTGCGGCTGAAAGACATAAAATAACCAGTAGGGGGGTTTGTTTTCTACCCTCCCAGTGTGCGCCGTGCCTGCCTTTGCGAGAGAAAGGACTAATGCTGGCATGGTACTGTATTAGGCACCCCCAGCAGAATAGTGGGTGAGCAGATCTCAAAGATGAATACAAAATACACACCTACACACTCTCAGCTCGTCTCTCTCCTTTGCAAATACACCGCGGCATCAAAATCACAAATCACATGCTTCTGATTGTTTATGCACAAACAGTGAGCCCCTGATAGAATTGCCTACCAGTCCTGATAGAATTGCCCACCGTGTTTAAATTCACCTGCGCCTAGAAGCGTGTCCCAAACAGAGAGGCGGTTTGGTTCCAGATCAATGAGTCTCTCTCCCGCTGAAGACAACAGATAATGCAGTGTAATGAAAGAGCCGCCAAACGAGCTGAATAAATGAATGAATAAAGGAACGTGAGACCGGAATTCAGACGCCTACTTACTGCAGGCAAGAAAACCTGTTTTCCAATTGTCTGTTCTCTACAAATTATTCTGCCTGCATACAAATGACAACCAAAAGTGAAGACATTTTGAAAACGTGGAGGTTAGTGTTACACCAGCACTCTTTGTTTAGGAATCTCGTGCAAGCAAGTGGAAAATTTGGAATAATTTCATGGTACAAGGTGTAATAGAATCAAACATTCTTCGTTTAGTTGATTTTTCTTTGTCTTTCAAAGCATGGAGTGATGATGCATTCAGATCTCAGTTATCCGTAGGAGCACAATAAATGAACAAAAAAGTACAGCGGCATTGTGGAGGTCTCTTCAACAATAGAATATTTCGAAATTAAACATTTTGAGTAAAATCTTTTTTTTTTTTTTTTAAATGCTTCAATAACCAATACAAGATAATTCCACTACTTCAAACTACGTCAGAACTCAGTGGTTTGAAGTGGAGAGGTTCTGCTCCACAAGCATGCACACTTAGTATTTTATACCATTTACATGCATGGGGACGTGAAGATGGTGGGATTTTAAATGCACAACACTGGGGATGCAGTTGATGGTCAAAATATAAAAATAATTCCACCTATTTGGTGATGTGATCCAGACACTTGTGAGCCTAAATGAGACAGGGTCAGATATTTTATTACATTTATCGAAACAAGCCTTAGTGTTTGAGTCACGTTAAAAAAAACACTGTATTTGAAATGTCTTCAAACTTTAAATACTATTCATGAAATTGGGTGAATTGTCCTTAATGATATTTATATTGTATTGATGGTGGTTATACGAAATCAATTCCTCAAACATTTAGAACACACAGCCAAAAGCCACACTGGTTACGTTTATGCTACACTTTACAAACAAATACAGATAAAAACGTATTTACATAAAACGCTGTTATGATTGCTTTGCAGGGGTGCAGCAGAGAACATAATGATTGAAATAAAAGAGTTATCTCCTACCCAGCATGTGGTTGGCCACGTGAACTTGGATGTCCCATTCACTGTAGAACACCATCTGACATTTGATGCACTGGTATGTCTTCTTCTGTAAACACAGCCAAGAGGAAAGGTATTATTATAGTCAACCTGGAATTTTTGTTTGTCCCTAACACAGCGATAACATAACATTTACAGCTCGAGAGGCATCAAATCCTAGTCAATACAACAGTAATACCTCTTCAGTTTGTGAGGGACTAGCTCTGGGCATAGGGGACACCTGGGGTGTCTTCAGCTGCCCGCTGTTGCTGTCCCCAGCCTGGTCCCGATGCACTGCCTGGACATGGTTTTGCAACTCTGCTTCAGACTCAAATTTGACGTTGCAGCTGGAGCATCGTGTCTTGGCAGCAGATGATGAAGATGTGGAAGAGGATGAAGAGGATGAAGAGACGGCTTTGCCTTTACCATCGCCGGGGCTGAGACTCTCCCCCTGGACCCATGTGGCTGTAGTTGTCGCTGGAGTGGAAGCGCCACCCTGCTGCTGTTGCCTTCCTCCATTCACTGTTGGGCTGGAGCTCTTGGAGCCAGCTGCTGTGACACAGGTTGCACAGAGTCCATAAGGCAGTCCGTTGATATCCAGCTTCACCAGGTCTTGTTTGGACCTAAAGTCTTTCAGGCAAGAGGCGCACTTGAAAGGTTTTTGGACATGATGCTGCTGATTGTGAGGTATGGCATTGCCTCGGCCACTGGGCTGGTTCGTGGACATGGTGCCTGTTTTTTGCATGTGGAAGGTACCGTGAATCTTGAGCTCTAATGTGGAGGTGACTGTCTGCATGCACACCACACAGCGGAAACCTGTCAGGGAGTTCCTCAGGTCCGGGTGCATCTGGCAATGTTCCAGGAAGTCCTCCTCACTTTGCAATGGCATCTTACAAATGCGGCAGCTGCCTGTGTCCAGACTCTTGCTATGAGTGACCTTGTGCTCAGTCAGGGTGAGTAAAGAAGGGAAGCGCTCCCCACAGATGGGACACATGTAGTGTTTGACAGGCCCAAGGTGGGTCTGCATATGCTCCCTCAGTCCAGCCTCAGAGAAGAATGTGCGGGAGCAGACATTGCACTTGTGGTTGCCCTTGATCATTTCAGCTTTCCTCTTTATCATGGCGCTCTCACCGGGGCGTATATTGTGGTCCCTCAACTGGTGGTTGGTGAGGAGCGACTCCATTGTGTAAGACGCCCCACAGATGTCGCACCCATACATGGGTTCTGCAGTGTCCACTTCTTCTTCACTTCCATCGTGGCTATTGTGGGACTCCACCACAGATCCTCCTGCTGCTCCTGGGCCGTGACTGTTAGTTAGGACACCTTGGAGCTCAGCATCCTCTTTAGGTTGACCATCTCCACCAATTACAGTAGAACCATTGGCACCGCAGTTTTGTGCCTTTCCCTCAAACACACAGTGCTTCTCCCTCAAATGCTTCTCCAAAAGGACGATGGCATGGAAGGCCTTACTGCAGAAGCGACAGTTATACTTCTTGCTGTGGGTGGTGATGTGACACTGCAGCTCCACCTCTGTGCCAAAGGACTCCCCACAGAAAATGCAGCGATGAGCACGACCCTGGTTCTCCAGATGACTGTGCTTGACATGGAGCTGTAGGTCAGTCTCATGTCTGAAGTCCCAGTTGCAAGAGGTGCAGCGATACACCTTCTTCTCGTTGCTGTGTTTTACAGCCAGGTGGAGCTGAGTAGACACCTTCGAGTCAAACACCTCCTGGCACAGAGTGCAACGAAAGAACACAAAGGTATGCATGTCAAGTAGGTGCTTCTGCAGGTCATCCACTGAAGTGAACTGCTTGTCACAGCTCTCACAGATGTAATACGTGGAGGTAATAGTGAAGTGAATTGTCACATGCTTCAGCAGAGACTCTTGGTTGGGAAACTCTTTATTGCACTGTGGGCAGGTGAGTTGAGGCTGCAGGCCATCCAGATGCGTTTTTAGATGAGTCTGGAAAAGGTCTAGACTGGTATACTTGGCGCCACACTGGTTACATATGAACTCACTGGTAGTGCGTGAGGCTGAGCCGCCTTGTTTGAGCATGGTTGTTTCCACAGATATTGGAGAAGAGGGGCTTAGGGTGCGCAGGGATTTCTTTCCATTGTTGATGTAGTTCAGTGCCAGTGGAATGTTTTTGTGATTCTCCTTGATGTGCTTGTTGAGCTTCAGAACACTGTTGAATATGGGGGAATTGGTACAGTATGAACAGGAATACACTTCTACTATAGGCTCCTTGGGAGTTACAGCCAAGGGGGAGTCAAAGCGCAGGCTTCCCCCATCACAGTGAGTCTGACGAACATGCTCCTCCAAGGTAGCCTCTGTCAAAAAACCCATGAAGCACTGTGGGCAGAAGAAGGCATTACTCTCCTTGGCCACTGGACTGGGAAAGCCATGGGAGCATCGGATGTGTTCCTGGAGGGCATTGAGGTCACTCAACACCTCAGGACAGAAGTTACACTGAAGGAGGGCATCAGGCAAACTGGCTAATAGGGCAGCATGGTCTTCTGCATTGTGCACCTGCTTCAGATGTTCATTTAGATTTAGTAAAGAGGGCAGAACCTCCAAACAAAACTGGCAAGTATGAGCCTGCTCTGGCTTGTCCAGATGCATGGTTCGTAGGTGAATTTGAAGCACAGCCAAACTGGAGAACACTTGCTTGTTGCAATAAATGCAACTGTAGGAGACTTTAGGTTGTTTAGAAGAGCGTCCTCCCATGTCTGATGCATTCTGAGCAGCCCGCTTCCTCCTGCCTCTAGCCTTGGGCACAGGTGGTGCTGTCTCTACCATTGTGGAGCTGTCAACAGAAAGGTTGGAGTCAGGAGTGGTGCTGGAGACGGACGTGTAACCCACAGTCAGCAAGGAAGGGCTGTTACTATGGTTACTCGATTCTGGGAGCTGGTGGATGTCCATGTGAGCATAGAGGTCTTCAACAGATAGAAAGTGCTCCGAGCAGATAGCGCAGGTATGGCCCTTTCTGTCCCGGCTATGTGCTTGGTCGATGTGGGTCAGCAGGGTGCCCTCGTCACTGAAGGGCTCGTGGCAGTAGATGCACTGCAGGGTGGCACCCAATCCTCCATCTTCTGATGGCGAACACTCAGGGTGGCACTCTGCGATGTGCCTCTGGAGCTCTTCTGGGACATCAAAGCCCTCCTCACATCGGCTGCATTTACGGGTTTCTTTCAGCTTCCATTCATCAGCTCTAGAGAGGCTTGAGCTGCTGCCATCTTTGCCCCTTTCATGTACTTGCATGTGGCCGTGGAGGGAGCTAGAGGAAAGGAAGCCTCGGCGGCACACAGGGCACTTGTGGGGTTTGTTGGAGGCGTGGGTTTTCATGTGGATTTTGAGGTGATCACTGCGAGAGAAGGCAGAGTCACACTCTCCACAGTGGTACTTCTTATCACCAGTGTGGAGCTTGACGTGTCGATCCCGGCTGCGCTTGTGCTTAAACAGACGGCTGCAAAAGGTGCAGCTGAAGGGGAGTTTATCGCCGTGGCTCTGTTCGTGACGTTTGAGGAAACTTAAACGACTGAAGGACTTGTCGCAGAACTGGCACGGGTAGGGTAGGCCAGGGCCTCCTTCTTCTTCACCAAAATCATAGTCCTCACAGTGTCCAGGAGAAGTCTGATCCTTACTGGATGGAGATGATGCTGGCCAAGAACACGTCGGGTCATCCTCAAGATCTGCAGCATCTGGAGAAGAGAGAAAAACAGGAAGAGAACGAAGGCATAAGACACAGCCCAAAGAGTACAAAGGAAAGAGTGACTAAGAGAAGTGTTTTGCAAGACTGTATTGGCAGCTCATTTGTCTCACTCTTTCAAACAGAAAGGGGGGGGGGGCACTGTGGTGTTATTTGTCATGTAGTAATTATAAGGTTGTGGTATATGAATTTAGAGTTCTTTGCAACTTAGACCATTTTTCTTCATCAGAAACAATACCTCTCCTCAGGTGTTATCTAAAAAGTTACATTTGAATATGTAATTTAAAGTATAATTAGAGAACAGAATAAGTGGAAATACTTTTACTACAATTAACCTTGTATGTGGCCATGTAACGGCTTAGCCCACTGTGACTCAACACACAATCTCTCTGACATTTAAAGCCAACTCAAGACAATGGGTGTACTTTAGGGTGTAAGCCCGGCATGAGGTAAATTAGAACATTTCTATTATTCCCTAACAATTACTGGAATATTTTTGAAAAACAAGAGCCCTTGAAATGACCTTAAGACAAGAGAGAGAGAAAAAGCGGAGAAAGGCAGTTCTGATTAAGTGTGCGGTGCAGACCACAGCTATGCACGCATAGCCTTTAGGAACACGCCACCGCTAAACAGATGATCTTCATGAAACATCAGCCTTTCAGAACATCAGTCAGTAGCTATCATATTAAAGGCTAGGCATTATTATCATATTTGTCTGTGTGGTCTGTGCTGAGCCGTGAGGCATCTGATACTGTCATGTGCTGCTGCAGGGAGGCGGGGGGGGGGGGGGGGGGGGGGGGGGCAGGGAAACAGATAGGGGACGATAACCTAGTGGCTAACTACCTCACTCAAGGACAAGCAGGTGCACAGACTGACCAGAGAGCACCAGTCATCTAACAGCACGTCCGTGTTACTTTAACGTGTCGCTGCGTATTTTTTTCCAACTTGTTCGCTGTATGGCGATATGAATGGAAAACACAGAACACCACTTTCCACCAAGTTCAAAAGGGCACAGACCACTTCTTCCCGCTGCCGAATTCTAAGTGTGGCGAACTTCCTTACCTAAATAAAACATTGTAATCCCAGCCCCTTCAGCTACGTAGAAAAAAACGGTCAAAAGGCCAGTACTTGGAATGGGAAAAACAAGAGGAAACTGCAAAGATTTATGAGACAGACGAAGGATAAGCACAAGCTCTTTCCAGGATCCAACCTCTGTACTCTCCTTCAGCTGACAAATCCAAGTCTCTCTCTCTCTCCCTTTCTGTTGTTTTTGCTGGGAGATCTGCCCTTTGTCAGGATATCATGCCCTCTTTGAGCACTTACCCCCATCAGGGCCTATCTTCAGGAAACAGATGGGGTCGGAGGCCATTCCCTTGCCCCTCCAAACTGCTGAAAGCGGCACATTGAGAGCCCACCTCCACACCGTGGCCCTCCCGGAAACCTCCCACCCCTGGCAAGGCGCCCACTCTGCACACACATCTCACTCAAGACGCAAACCTTGCCTTATTTGCTTGCTTTATCTCTCATACGTGTCTCAGTGTTTTTCTCTCTCTCTCTCTGGTTTGAGGGAGGATGGGTGACTCAGTGCTTTGCCCTCCTCCACAGAGGGGGTGGATCTGCCCTCTCTCATGCTACCTCCCAGGGTATAGGAGAAGACAGTGCAAGAAGAATGACCCCAGCCAATGCCTTACAGTCAAACATATTGGCTCTGAGACAATAGTATAAAACAAACAAATAAATGGGCCTGTATACAAGGCTAAATGAAATTCTACTGTCTTAAATGAGGATGTCTATGCCCTGAGACATTACTAAGCTGACAACCTCATTGCAGTTTTTGTTTACTTGATCTATATTATTTATTTAGTGCCTTTACTCCAACAACACTCATACATAAAGTCGTATCTGTGGGGGACATGTGGGAGTTGTAAACACTGCTGGAGTTCACCTACTGTAGCACAATTCCCGTTTAGATGGGCAAATATCAGTGTTAAATATTAGACTTGTGCTTCTGTGTGATAAAACACACCACGGTAATACAAATGTATAATATTACAATGAATTTGCCTTTGGGTTGCAGCTGCTCGACCGCACAATGTGTTGTAATGCGTTTACATATGCTGAGTGTTTGTTGAGTCGCCCAATAAGAATAAATGTCCTTTTCAGGACATTCAAATTTGGAAACTGTGCATTTTGTGTCCCACACAGTGAGACGCACGGCAGTTACATTCTGTTCTCCTCTCACACACGGACACACACACACTTGCTCACGGTAACAAACATATACATAAGCGCACATGCATGTGCACATAAAATCCACAGATGCGAGCGCAATGGCCGAAACAAGTGTGTGAACAACTGTAGATGAAAGAGCAATATTCCTCAGGAGACCTCAAGAGGAAAGAGAGAGAGGGGCTTGTTTTTTTCCTTCTTCACCCAGACAAGAAATGCCCAGGCCTCAGCAGCAGCCTGAGTAAATAAAAGAATGGGCCTTACTTCCCTGTCTCTCGGGCCGGGGGCCTGTGCACGCCAGCACTCTCTGTGTTGCTGCCAAAGGGGATGCTGGGGCCTGAAAAACTACACCCTGCAGCTGAAGGGCTGTCTTTGTTGGTCTGCCAAGGCCTTCCTGAGCATCCTCCAGCCAACAGCCTGTCACGTCCTGGGAGGAAGACCTCCATCTTAAGGCCTGTCCCTCTCTGGGAATTCTGTCCCTACCCCCTCCCTTTTTCTCTTTTAAATGTCTCCTATATGGAACAAAACAACCTCCTTTGGAGCGCGCCTACTGGAGATGGCATCAAATGTGTCATACCCACGCTGGATAAAAAAAAGACAGCACATTACTACACAATAAAAGCTTCTTTAGTAATAAAACATCTTCGCCTGTCAAACAACCAACCACAATCAATAAGGCGCATAGGAGTACAACAGCACATACCAGTGTTTATTTTTTATTGACTGCAAAAGTAGCCACTAAAAATCCCCTCTTCGCACACAGGCCTCCGTTTCCTCTAAGCAGGTCTGAGCCACTCTTTCTGCACCACTTCCTCTAAGTTCATTTATAGCACCCTTTCCCAAAGTAAACACTCCTGTTCAAATAATCCTTAATGCTGGGAACAGGTAGGTATGTTGTTTCTGTACACATCAGCAAAGCTTTCAAACCCCTGAGAAATGCTTTAATTTATGCAATTAATGTAGTTGAGAATTAGTACGATATATATATATATGTGTGTGTGTGTGTAATTAATTATCCAGATGACACTGTTTCCCTTTAGACTATAATACACATGGGCAAATACGCTGTGTTAAATGTAATACAGCAAATACATACCGTACATTCAAATGTCTTTTGTTTAATGTATCTAAGCTTAAGATGGAGCGTTTGATTTAATTTTATTCAGAACAGAAAAATATTTGGAGATGTCCCTGCTCAGCAAAATAAACCATTTGCTAATTTTGTAAAATGTTTTTCTTTCTAACCATCAGCAAAACTCTGACCAGCAATACATTTCATTTACCACATAATGTAGTATTTCTCTTTTAAACAACAGCTGATGCAGTGACTTGATTTTATCCAGCACTACACCTTCCTGAAGCCCTTCAACACCGTGGTTTGGGAATAACTCGCTGCTGGAGACTGGACCTTCACATTTGAGGTCCTGGAAACAGTTCAGGATGGCTTATCACTACCTGACAGCTACAGAGTACATCTCTTCTGTTAGGGAAGCCAACTCTTATCCAGCTCCAGGACCTTATCTTATCAGAAAAGTGCCTCTGCTATTGCTCATGTCCTGCTTCTATAGCAAGCTAGACTTTGTTCAACAGCCATTCTAGTGAAGCAGAGCATGGCCGAGCTTTCTGTCGCCATATCTTATCTTCCTATGTGTTGCGCCGGAGATGTGTACGCAGTGCTTGTCATAAGAGATGTGTTTGTGTGAGTATATTTGTGGCACGTTGGGGATTGGGGATTCATTGAATAAACAAAAAGCTGACAACTTGTCTGATGTAACACCATGACCCCACTTCATATTCAGAGATGGGATCTTTTTACAGTTACAGGGAAAAGTAGTGAGCCTTTCCCATGAGACAATGCATGTGTCATCGCACCGCTTTCCTGTTCTGATGCCCAAATAGCAATCTGTGTTTGAACAACACGCTATCATGTGTGGTCGTGTTTGTGACACAACCACTTAAGATCGAATAGAGTAGGTGGTGAGATTTTTTTATTATTATTATTATCTTTATTTTTTTGATCAGCTAAGACGCCGATCTTCCTGAGAGACGGAAGTGGGGTGTTGAGTTTTTTGGGACTAATTCCAGTCAGATGAGCAAATCACTCAGTTGATTCAGGGCTGGGAGCTGAGAGGACACAGAGCTATTGGAAGAGGCCCAGTGCTGGGCTTTACTCACAGTAGTCCTGCTACATCCCTGTTTTAAGACATCAAATCCAGTCAAAATGAAACACTGGTAATTCCCAGTAGCTGTCAACAAGCGTGCCAGGTGGCTAGATGTGGCTTCTTGCTCCATGCAGCTGATTAGCACACACTGATAAGCACAATTATAAGCATTTAACAGAGCTGGTATTCGCCACTTCGCTCGCTCCCTCCCTAGAATCTAGTGTCTGTGTGTGTGTGTGCTCGGCCTGTCTCTCGGTTCTGCTCTTTTTTTTTCTTAGCAAACACAATATGTTTTTTACACATCACTGAGAAATGTCAGGTCCCTTTCCCCCTTTGCTACAGATCAATCAAATCCACTAGGCTACAGGATGAGAAGGAGGGGTTGTGTGAGACGACTGGAGGAGCAGCGAACAAGGATGCTATCTTTTACTGGACGAGGTAGGAAAACAGTAGATGAAATGGGGATTCACTTCCCGGGGTTTCATCAATGCTGTAGCAGCGAGCTACTCTGGCCCAACATCATGTACACGCACAACAAAACACACACACACACACACACTCAAAGGAGAAATGCACACACCCCCAGACTGCAGTCAGTGGGGATTTTTTCACACAGGGCCTGACACAAAGAGCTGGAACATCAAGCACTGTCCTGACTCTGTGGTCTGGGTGTCCATTATTCTGGCCCTCATGGCTCTGTCTCTCAACCATGGGGAAGCGGCAAACTGTCAACTACTTTGTCCACATTACCCACGTCCCCCAGCTCAGACAGGAGCACTTGGTCACTGTCCCAGAAATCACAGCGCCCCAGTGGCGTCCCAGGAAAGTTAGACAAATGGAAGGCCAGAGGAGGAAAAGTAGGGCGGCCAGTCATGCTTTACTCGGCTTTTTCCTTCCGTGATAGTGAGCCACAGTGAAAAGTGGAATTCCGTCTCCCTGCATGTGCACAGATGCAGGCATTCGAATAATATTCATCATCTGTGATTTTGTTTACTTCTAAAATGTCAGGTCTCTCAAATGAAGGAGGATGTTTGTGTTTGAGCAGTGTGGAAAATCAGCCTCATGTGTCACGTGAAAATTAGCATCGCATATCTTATCGCCCATAACAACTGCGTACTATTATAGTTAGATTGCTGGGGTCAGCAAGGTAAAAGGCAGAATTGATATTATAATAAAACAAATACTTAAAAAATCAAAGCGGCCTGTCTGAGTTTTTATCAGGACAATGTGGCAAAACCACAAAGATGGGGTTAACAAGAAACCGAAATGTCAGGAGTGCTTCAATTTGCAAGTTTGAAAATTAAGTCATTTTTTAAGAGAAAGAATGAATTAATGAGAGGACAAGAAAAGGGAGACATTTAATTACTCTATTATTCAGAAAAGGTGAAATTGGGGTTTATAATAGACTACCAGTCAGAGTGCAGTGGGTGGGCTCCAGCGTTAATGTTCTATTGTTTCAGTTTAATTTTACTTGATTTGAAGTGTTTGAATTATTAAAAGTCAGCCACTTTGGAACCAAAATACACTTCACAGCATGCATGTCATTACCTCTGAGAAAAGCAATATAGTGTTTCACATGATTAATAAATACATATTGGCAGTAAAGACTACAGTCCTATTAGCGTTTGGTAGAGATAGGAGCTTAGCGTGGAGGAGAAGGGCGGTGGCAGTGCTGTCATCTCCTGTGAGAGGAAGGACAGTTGACCACTTCAGGTGGACAACAGCACAAACAGGAAGGAGGCTGTCCCCCAGGCCTTGGCAGGACCAGCAGACACAGTGAGCCTCCCAGGAGGAGAACGGAGGACGACAATCTGTCCCCCAGCATGTCCCTTCGCCACCTGCCTCACTGCGCTGGCTCTAGGGGAGTGGGTCTGGGCTGCGATGGGCCGGGCTTCGATAGCAACGTGTGTGTGTGTGTGTGTGTGTGTGTTGCTCCCCGAACGCTGCGGCAGACCAGGCGCAGGACCCGGTGGACGGTCATCTAGCCAGTGAGTCTAGCTGTGAGGGATGAGCAGCGCTGTGCAGGGCTGTGCTGCCTCCCTGCTAACATTTCCTCGCGGTTTACTTGGATGCTGTTTTATTTTGCCCCGCTCCTAGTTACTCATGGAAATGTGATTTATGTGATCACTTGGAAGAGAAAAAAATGGTTGTGAGTATAAAAATATGCTGAGTTACTGTATGGTTGCTTCATTAAAATAGGGTTTGCTCTGCAAGTTTCAAGAGGCGCTATCCATTACTGAAAACCAAGCACAGCACTCAGAGCATTCAGAGAACGGACTGTAGGCTCTAATTCTTTTAAATCAAACTACCTCATGGTGACCCATAAAACTTGGGCTAGACTTCAACAAAGAATTACTTCACTTCTTTAAGGAGAGCGTCAGACACTTGGGTCTACGTTTGAGACGCTGGGGATGTTTTTCAAAAAGGGCAGTTTGTCTGCCAAGTGCCTGAAAAAGACCTAAATCAACACATCTTTTTTTTGTCCACTTCAAAAAAAGAACATGTAAAAACTCCAGCTATGGACTTAGCTTTAGCATTAGCATGTACCGTAAAAAAGCCTGACCCTGCCTCTTGACCCATGACCTTTACTTCCTCTGATTAATACACTGTGGCTCTATTTGATATCTGCTCAATGCCATCCCAGCTTGTCAGTGGTAGAACAACTGGAGACAGCCCAGGAGGGAGAACAAAACATGCATTTTGCAGAGGAGAGCGGGTGGGGAAGAAAAACAAGCATCAACTCAAGCAAGACGATGTATTTTCATGCATCCCTGTCTTAAATGTCAAGATTTCTTAACCCTCAGTGACTGCAGCGCTGACACCTCTCCAAGGTTCAACAGAACCCGCATTCATTAATAATTAGCTTAGCTGTGAGGACAAGGAGTAAGGCTGGGAATGAGAGAAAGGTAGTGAGAGCGGCGCAATTTTTTTTTTCAAACTTCTGTCCTTTCCCGAGAGAATCAAATTTCAGTAGAAGTCTTTTTTTTCATTTCTTGTTTTTCCTAGCGTGTTGGCCAGAATCCCGCAGGCGGCCCACGAACGAGCGATTCAGCCGTCGCATCAGCCTCACTACTCCCTCCTCTCCTTAATCATGGCTCTAATACCCTCCAGATGAATAAACATCTTCATCCCCTCTCTGTTAAAGCCAGAAGGCTCCTCCACTCTCGAGTCCAAGAAAAGGGAGAAAGAAAGAGAGAGAAAGAAATGGAGAGTTGAAGAAGGAGCACAGGAAAAGGATGACAGATGGAAGGGTGGATCAATGTCGAAATGAACCAACAGCAAAGTAACAAAGCCACGGCAAGATTTTCTGGTTCTTCCCATAATTCGTCTGATCTATTTCCCTCTTGACACAATTATCACAGTCCTCCTAATTATTTTTTCGTCTTAAACAGATTTCTAATGGCAGACTGTGGCTTTTTTTATGATCTTGTTTGTAAAGTGGATGTTTTGTGAGCTGTTGTGCAACCTTGTCGCTTCAGACTGTGTCCACAGACTGCACAGGAAGGGGGAAGGGGGCGGGGAGGGAGGAGGCGGGTGGGTTGTCTCCGGAGAATGGGCCAGGCCCCAGACCAGCACTTCCCTGGCCCAGTAACTGTGCCAGAATACTCATGACATGTGTGTACAGTATGCGAGCGCAAATGGCAGACAGATTTAGGGGTTTGCTTTGTTTCCCCCTTCCATTGTTTTCTGCTGGTATCCAGGCAGCTCATCATCATATCTTAATACTACTAAGTAATATGTACACACACACACACACACACACTCTAATACGTGTGTGCGAACACGCAGCCATTTCAACTAACAAAAAACGTTGCTTCGCTGCCCCCAACCTCATCTTCATTTGCAGAACAGGGCTGGAATATGAGGCCTGAATACAACTAGACAAATGACTACAGGGCATTTTACTTATTCATCCATCACTTCGCATTGATTTATTCCTGTTTATCTATTTATCAGCTGAAAAAAAAAACTCGGACTGCTTCTCTGAAAGTTGGGATGCTGACGTACTTAGTGGAAAACTTTCAGGGTCACTGTCGAAAAATCCCTAAAAGAGATTATTGAGGTTCATCTTTCCTTGAATACCCTCCTCTCATTCCGCCTCCTCAACGGAGACTTCTTCTCGCCCTATTTACATAGACCCAGCGCTCCTTGGCTTAGTAACCATTTACTTAGTTACACACGGCCACCTGGGAGGCTATTTATGTCTCTCTCAGGAGAGGAACTCAATATGACTGCCAACCAACACCCCCATATGAATTATCATCCATTCAGGAGTAAACTTGAGAGGACGCTCGGATTAAGACTTTACATTTGAAATGTGCTTTATAAACAACGGTAGGCGAGTAAATCAAATATTACAGTTGAGTCATGTATTATAATAAAAAAATACTATGAAAATCTCCAGCAGATTTCCATATTTCCTATATGTGCATCTTACTGCGGTGAACTCATTTCTAGGTTCATCATATGGGAGAGTGAATGTAATATTCCCCCAATATCAGTTATCACTGACAGCAACATCCATAACAGCTAATTACTTTTCACTGGGCTGTTGTAGATGAGAGGCCATCAGGCTTTATTGGTATATGAAAAGAGAACACATTACTATTATGCTATTACTGTGAAAGGGCTAGTGTTACTGTAGCACCAATATAGAAACAGCACACAAAGAGATGGTAATAAAACCCACGTCACCCTGTCGCTGGCCATCTTACACAGCGACTTTAAGTATCAGGAGAATATTACCAATAAGGTGACCTTTAATTAAATTTGGCATGCAAATAAGTTGATGAGTCAGAGGCACAGTAAGAGAAAGATGTTCTAAGGTTACCACTGACCTACTGATGACACACATAACAGATAGAGCTCTAACCGCTCTGTAAAAGGATCCATGCTGCCGCCAGCCTACACCCAGCAAAATCTACTAGGTCAGAACCGTGCATCCTGTCTTCCTTAGCGTTCTCCGGTTGGTGAGATGACTTTCATCTGCGCAGCTGTTCGGTGTCCGAGGGAGGAGTCGAAGTCGGGGACTGTGATTCCTAGCACTGTGCATACAGCAGGGAGGAAAAGTGGGCATGGAGGTGGTGCTCGGCCCCCTCTGGGTAATTTGTAAAACATGAGCCACGGCACCCGAGTGCCACGCAGAAGCTCGGGTCAGGTGATTCAGTCACAGGTGCACCATGGGAGGATCCCTGGTGAGGATGCACACCTACGACCGTGGACCGTGCTTTCTAAACGTGGAGCTCTCTAGAAAGTTGCCTCAGTTTTTATTTTTAGGAAGGCGTTGAAAGCTGAAGATGGAGCAGCGATGGATGCAAGAATGTTTTTCATAGACTTTTTTCAGGGGGCTATTTCAGATTATCAGCTTGTATCCACAACTGAAGGTGGGGGGTCAGCAAGCGTTTGCCATTGGCTCCTGACACTGGAACGTAACGGTTTAAACACACCGCACATATCATACATGCCTGAGCCCACACGTGTCGCCTTAATAACAAGTATGGATTTAGATTCCACAGACGTAACATCCCACGTGCATGCATGGTCTTTGCTTTGCTAGGCCTCAGATAACCTTTATCCTATAGGGTTTAATTAATGTCAGCCGGTCTACTCTGCCTTTCAGAAAGAAACGACTTATTCCTCTGCCCTCATGAAACCCAAATCCCTCTGTTTCACTGGTGAGGCCGACTGCCTTGTTTATCCCAACTACAGGTACTGCTCCCTATTAAGGCCAGCACTTGTTACAGGGAAAAGGTTGAATTATTTACCAACACTAGAGGGGAAGGAAGAGAGAGGGAGAACGAAACATAGAGGCGTTTCATACAGGGGATGATATTTTTATGTTGTTTTTTTGAGGTTACGAACAAGGCAAAAATAATGATCCATGGATATTGGATACAGGTGCTGATTACCGAGAAACCAAGGAAAAGGGCTTCCTGGCATACACTAAGTAGAAATTAAGGCCATACAGAAGGATGAGTAAATTGCCCCCAAAACATCATGCATTAAGTCTCTTTGATGAAAAACAATTTATAGCCTGTGCTTAAGAAGCAGTGTTACACATTTGTTAATGTGTAAATAGATGAATGTGTTTTGTTAAATAGATACCCAGGGTGCTTGTGCGCACTCTTCACTGAGGGCAAACTGTCTGCATTCTATCTGCATCTCAGCCTCTCTGCACAATACAACAAAACATACAGAAAACAAAAGGGAGCACAGAGGGGGAGAACGAGGAGACAGACCAAACAATAAACTCAACCACAAGAGACGGAGTTTGACTTTATGTGTGCGTGTGTGTGTGTGTGTGTGTGTAGTGTGTGCGTGTGTGTGTAGTGTGTGTGCATGTGTATCGAAGAGGGAGACAGCGAGCGAGAGGACGAGGGAGATGAAGACAAATGCAGAAAGGGAAAGAGACAGAGGGCGGCAGAGAAAACGAAAGACAGAGGGAGAAATCAAATTTGCAAGAACATAACAAAAAGCTGTATCTCCGACAAAAGAGAACACACAGGGGTATTTGTCTAGCTGTCTGCACCAGCAGGATCCTCTGAAAGTTTATTAAACTAGAACCCTTCAAGAGAAGGCAGAGAGTAGTAAACTATACTACTGGGGAGGAAAAGAGAGAGGGAGAGGGAACGGGGGGGTTGAAAAGGGAGGGGAAAAAGCTAGCTTTTCAGCCTCTGTCTCTCAGAAATTCTTTTATTTCAGCCATGCATTAAGTAACCTCCCCACTGAGTTCTGCTCCCCTTCCTGGTGTGGATAAAGCCGTCCCTCGGGGGAGCCGCTGGTAATTTCCAGCTTCGCCAGAAACTCAGGTATTAGAAAAGACCGCTTGGGGACCTGCCACAATATACCTTCACAATTTCATACGCTCTGAAAAAGAGGGAGCCCCTCCCTCCCAGCCTGCCCCCACCCTCCCAGTAAACCCCCTCGAGGGTCCCCAGTTCAAATTTCTGAAGTGCAGACAACGGGTGTATATGTGGGGGAGGGGAGGGTGGTGGTGGTGGTGGTGGTGGTGGTGGGGGGGCCCATGGGACTTGAGCACCAGCAATAGAAAATCCACTGCATAGAGGAGAAAAAAGCATTTCCTCTCTGGTCTGGCAGGAGTGCCTTTTTCCCCTGGCTCCCACCAGAGGCTTTTTACAAAACATGTGTTGCTGACATGTTGACAGATTGCTCAGTGAAGTGTTAGGCGCATGCACACGGCTGGCCATTTAGGGGGACATGGCTTCCTACCCAACATCCTCTACCTGAGGCACCATGTTTTATACATCATCCCCCAAAGAAAAAAAGGAAACAATAAAAGGTAAGGGAGTTGCTTCCTTTGTGAGGAAAGCAGAATATCAGGGAGCAGAGAGAGACTGCGTATAATGCTGCCTTAGCTGAACTGCGGCGATTGGGAGGAGCGACGGAAGTAAGAGTAAGGGAGGGAAATGGTTTCAGGCAGGGAAGGCAGAGATAAAGCGTAGAGGTGGGAAACAGAGCTCGAGGATGGATGTATGTTTGTGTGCATGTACAGCAGGTGAGCTTGTCAGGCCAAAAAAACACCCAGAAGACCTCCTCTTTGCCTTCCTGTACTAAAGCCACCAACAGCAGGAGGAAAGAGAGAATCTGATCAAAGGCCAGCTTCCAGATCCAACTTCTGCTCCTATCAGGGTATCGACAGCGCACGTCTTAATCGCCCTGCGGCTCCAAAAGTGCTGCCGTGGCAACAGGATGGAAATGGGGATCATAATGTATTCATGGTGCCGGCGACCTGGGGGCTGCGGAGCGTGCTCTCTGGGGACCGCACTTTACCCAGAGCCAGACGTGTCTGGGCAAAATCACTCCACACAAGACAGCAGCAGAATACTGAGGAGCCATGACAGGATGGAGCGAGGGAGGGAGAAAGCAAGAGAAAGAAGGGAGGCAGCAGAGATAGTAAAAGAGATTAGAATAGAAAACAAAGATGGAGGGCAGACGGGAAGGCTACGCAGCGAATACAGAGGCATCTCAAAAGGGTACAGCAAGAAGTAATGGTTGCATACTACAGTATTGAACTGTAACTTCAAAGTACACACACAAAAAAAACATCTGAGGCTCAGGGTGGAAAAAACACAAAGTGATTTGTGGGAAAGGGCTTGCTGGGATGAGTGGCTCTACCTTGAGAAGTCTGACGCTGCTTGACCAGGTGGGTGGTTGGCTGGAAAATAAATTGCAGAGGAAATTGTTCCAGATTATCAGGGCCACAAAGAGACACCGCCCTTTGGCCATGGGTGATGACGGCTAAATGGCTGGATGAGTAAATGGACAGAGGGACAGAGAGGAAAGATTGATAGCTGAGCCGATGGGTGGTTCAGCTGGACTCAGAGCACGGTTACCCTCCACCCTCGAAGCTGCCCGTCCTGTCTGCTCCAGAGAAAGAAATGCTCACTTAGAAGATACATCTTGTTTTATTGTGCCTCTCTGAATGCAATGTGTCTCTGCCCCTTCTCATCCTAATGATCCACCCCTCTTCTCCACACACACACACAAACTCATACACAAATGCAAAAAATGCTCACACGTGCAAACAAACAAACAAACAAACAAACACAAAGCTATAGCCTGACCTGCTTTTCCTCAACAGGAGGGCAGCTACAACAGGCACCATGCCAGGTAAACATCCTCAAGCCTTGTGCACTCACTGCTGAGGGTAAAGCTCAATGCTGGAAACACACTAAAATACAAGAAATAGTCAATTATGTTTAGCGCTCGGAAGGCATTCTCTGAATATATATTCCTCTTGCGTGGCTCTCCTGCTGTATGGAGAAATAGAAAATCTTTAGAAAGACGCATCTTTTGCTGCATTTTATATCAAGGTTCCTTTTGTGGCAGAAAGTCGTAACACTCACCCCTAGAGGTGATGATTCAAATGCATTAAGTCTCCCCAAAATGAGACGATTCACCTGCAGACTGTGGCGCGTCCTTCTACACTAACTACCCTCCACACGTAGTACACCCTCAGGCATTCAACCTAGGGCCACGACGGCTCCCCTGTCTGTCTTTCCTCCTTTGCTTTGGCTGACAGGTTCTTCGACTGCAAAGCTCCTGTATGGACCTCAGTGTTTGTGATGATTGTGCAAAGCAATCAAGGGAACGAAAGAATGCAAGAAAAGGATGATGATGAGGGGCCAAGAGAAGGAGTGGAGGCGAAGAAGAGGTAGAGAGAAACAAGGACATCAGCAGCGTGTTCTCACAGAGAGATGACCCCTGGCCATCCCGAGGCATCTGGTTTATCTGGCTGTCTGGGTAAGCCACGCACACACCTAATGACTCCAGCCTGGTCCGTGTCCCATAGGTTTTTTTTATCCCGGATTATGGATGGGGAATGACAATGGGCTGGTAAACTACTGCGCCTCACGTCTAAGAGCCCATATCAGACAAGGAGTTCTCCACGATGAAAGGACCGGGGCGAGCTGAGCGCAAGGCTCAAAGTTACCGAGAAGTTATGGTGTTAGTTTCTGAATTATTTTCACAATAAAAGTTGTTGGGGTAATGAATCTTTCAGTGTTTGCAGTATATGTTTGGGACACTGATATTTTTAATGCTGCTGTTTCACTGCTTTATGTGCATCACCAACACTATATTACGTCTCAAACTGAAGGTCACACATATCCATAACTCTTAGTTGTGCATAACGCTGGACGTGTTATTTTATAACTTGGACTCTAATCTCCTCCATCTTTTCCTCATGTTCCTTGGAACTGCTAAACAGACCTCAATCGACTTCTGGGTTGAAGATTAGTAATCATCTAGGGTCTTCATATTGATGGCCAGGCTCAGCTTGTTTGCATATTTACTGGCCTCGGAGCCCAGTCACCTGAGGTGAGAAGCAAATTACATTCCTGCTTACCCCCACACGCACAACTATCTCACACTCTTTCGATTTCTATCCCTCGTTTTTTCCCAACCTCGTTTCCCTTAACATGCTGATCAGTCATCTTGCGGTAGGCAGCATCCTGCTTGCCCTGGTTGTATCCGAATAGCGGTCTCATTTGGCTAACATCATCACAGCGTAATCTTGTTGGA
Source organism: Macropodus opercularis (assembly GCA_030770545.1). Lineage (NCBI taxonomy): Eukaryota > Metazoa > Chordata > Actinopteri > Anabantiformes > Osphronemidae > Macropodus > Macropodus opercularis. The sequence goes on from CM061105.1 coordinate 10,097,766, forward strand.
GAGAGCAATCAGTTTACTTTGGAATTAGGTATTCCGTTGGCGGGCCCAGAGAGAGGGAAGGCTCACAGGGTTTAAAGGATGCAAACGAAAGCATGCTCTCCAGAATACAGTCTTCAGCCTGATTGGGTGATAACAACCCACACAGGCTCCATGTGAGAGTAATGAATGGCCAATGGGAGGCCTGAATAATAATGCAATCGGATTAAAATCCAATCATACGATGGTTTTGTCTGTTGACTTTGTTTGTGGGGTATGTTCTACAAACCAAGTTCATGATGAGAAAGATGCATCATGCTTTGACTGGGGGCACATAATGTCCCAATATAAAGATTACCACACTGTTTACTACAGCCCGATCTCTCTTGGCTGTCAGTCTGTCCTGGAGGATTGTGTTGATCTGATTTAAGTGTACATGCACTGCATATAGAATGAACCCGATAATATGACGAAGAGAGAGCAACCGTAGATGTTCTTCGCCGTCTTAAATCAGTGGCTTATTCAGAGAATGGCTACCACAGGTGGCGAGTTACTGTTTAATCAGGAATTTTAATGTCTCGGTTTATCGCAGAGACATGCACCAAGCTGGCACACTCTGCAGCCTCCTGCAGAAAGCCGGCCACTCGTTGGGAGGCCATCTCTGAGGAGAGACTCTCTGATCACATCGATTGACTCCTCCAGGATGATCGATCAGTCAGGCAGGTTGGAGGTGGAATAGATTTGATGACCTTTACATTCTCCAGACCCCCAACTGTTTGCTGCTCTTAAGATTAAGAGGGCATAGCTGCACTACCTGACACCAAGGCTTTACTATTGCATTGTGTACAACATGTTCATCCCTCTGCAGAAGCAGGTTCCAACTTTTGGCCCTGGAGACCGTGAACAGCACCCATTCTGCACATAAAACTAAATTTATGAAACCACCTTCCAGTCAGCAAATGGCAATTAAAACTGAGCAACAAATGTGTTACTTTCACGTGATATTCGAGAATCCCGGTCCTTGCTGCGGGTGGCTGGGCTCCCCACTTCTTGAAGTGTGGGAGTGGCCATTGCACACAGCAGCCCCCACCCAAACACTACCCCCTGGCCAACAAAAACAGCCCCTGAGAGGGGTAGACGAGCGGGGGAAACGTTGAGTCGGTGATAGTGTAACCCCAAAGTTCCTAAGCCACGGTGGCTAGCAGGATGCCGTCACAACTGGCTCTGCTCCTTCCTGTGGGCCCATTTCACAGAGCTCAGCCTGCAGGGAGACATAAACCTGTCGGACTGGTCAGTCTTTCCACCGCCCTCCTTCTCCCGCCTTCCTTTCCTCCCATTACTGGTGAGTCTGGCAAAAGCCATCCAAGGAAAAAAGGCCTATGGGGATCAATGTGCAGTATATTTCCACACGACACTAGCAAATCCTATGACCTTTCCATTAGGGAGTATTAACATGATTACAAAGCCCATACACGATTCGCTGAGATGTCTGTTGTGTGAATGAGGTGCGAGCTGATTGGTGGACTTGTCTTACATTCTGTCGATTTTTAAATTACTGTTAAAAAGCAGCAAACTGACATGCCATTGGAAATCTCTTTGGCATTTGATATGCTAATAGAGAATAGCGAGTTAATTACTAACTGAGTGTTTGTTCATGTTACCTTGTGTGATTGTTTATAAACGCAGTGAACGCTCATTTGCCACCAGACACCTGTTAAGATGCCACCTGATGAAAGAAAATCAAATTATCACAAACAAAAGCATAAATAAATGTTATGGCACATTAGCATAACATCATGTTTTATCGTTTATATTTGTGTTTTTTACATTAAAAAAGCAGGTTGGAATGCAGAGAGGAAGCGTTTGTTAGAGAACCGAGCCCAGAATGTCCGTGACGTTTTTAAAATGCATTTTTGCCTTTTCTTTATGCCTAGTTATGTTCCTCTGTATCTGCTTCATCATTATTCTGGTGAGCAGTCCCACGTTTGAAAGAGAAAAAAGAAAATCATTTGAATTCTGGGGACCCAGAGGAGAGCGAGCAAAACCCAGAGGTAAGATCCAAGCTCGCTCTCCGTGCCCTTCCGTTGGCTGCCTACCTGGTAAACATCTCCACAAGCTCCTTGCTTTCAAAACACGTCAACCGGTGCCTATGTACTTTAGACTGGCCGGCCAAGCAGGAATTGAGACTTTATTTGTTTTTTACCTTTTCCTGTCTCTCTTCCGAGCCACCGCACATAACCTGTCTGGCATTAATGATGTTGTTAATAAAATGCAGCTTGTCTGTGGGTGGATTTGCCTGGCAGGCCTGGAGCCTGTCCTTCCCAGAGATAAGCCCACTGCTGGCCTTATCTACCTCCCACAGCCCCACCCAGCAGTGCTGTGCACTGGACACACAACCAGTCAACTCATCACTGGCTAATTACCACCTCTGACTGCCTTACAAAGCAGGCTCACATTGCTGCTGCTACAATTGGCTCCTCTGCCTCGACACCATCAGTCTACAAGGCTTTGTCTTTTTCTAAATATCGCTTTCTCCCCCTTTCTACTTCCGTCTGTTCCACGTCTCCATATGTTTCACTTGTCTTCTTTGATACTGTGGGTTATCCCTCTTCTCATCTATTTTAGTTATCTCTGCCAATCGGATGTTTAAAAGAATATCAAGTAACTACTGAGCTTCATGGAAATATTCTCCAGCTCTTACTAGAATTCACGGTGGGTGGTCAGGTAAATCCTGTGAGTACATTCCAAACATATGCGTGTTGAAAGGGACTAATGTACTTTATGTTACAGTTTCTAAATAAGGACTTAAGCCATTTGTGAGCTGGACTCAATTCAGCCTCATAGCTTCAGCAGAGCAGTTGAAGTCACTTGTGTTACAGAGGGAGGGAGCGGTTTCTTTTATTCAATTGTTTTCCACTTCCACAAGCGTGTGCCAAGGGGGAGGAAAGCGCCGGCTTAACACGCTCTGCAATTCAACATGGCCAGACGCAGTCCTATTAAGATTTAATGTGCCATTCTTCTGCTTGTGCCGCTGAAAAAGACTTGCAGGCTGAGGAAGAGAGTGAACAAAGAGCAGGCAGCGCCAGGGCCAAGGAGAGATGAAGAGAGGAAGAGTAATCGAGACAACTGCTCTATGGCCAGGTCCTTGTCACACAACTGAAGTCAGTCATTTCAGTGGGTAGTGTGTAATAGCGGTGTGTTTTCAATCAGTGCGTGTATTTCTGGGTGAGTACATCAAAGGATCTCTGTTGTGTCCACATGTCGCTGCAGCTATTGTGGCTACCTACTTAAGAAAGAGGTCAACTGGATGAAGTCCCAGCATGTGTTTAGCCTCTACGGCGATGAATTATGTGTCATCTAAAATGCAAAATGCAAGCATGCAGGTGCTGCGAGGGAGCATGTACGAGCATGTGCGCATTAATACGTGTCTGCGTGTGTTTGCATACCTAAGCACATGACTGATGGATCGAGGAGCGTGTTAGAAACATGAGGGGGGGTAAAGAGTTGCTCTATCACCCGAGTACGAGCATGAAATGCAGGCTGGTCTCTTCTTATTTTGATTGTTTTTCTGGCTGAAATGCAGCGCTCGTCTGACAAAGACCAATAAATACTTTATACAGTGCATAATGTGTGCAGTGTGAAGCGCAGGGGAAAAAGAAAGAGGGCGTCCTCACGAGGGCATATGCTTTGAATTCCTAATGACACTCCTGTTAACGTTACTGGTTCTGTCGCACACCGAGGATACGCGCAGGGATTCTGTGTCGTGGAGTCAAACATCTACTTTAATACTCCCTTTTCCCTTCTTTCTCTCGCTACCTCGTTCTCCTTTTTCCCGTACACACTCACGTAGAACATGCATCTACACAGCAAAGAATCAAACCCATTTCTGAGAGCTCACTCTAGCATGAGGTCTCTTTTCAGTGGCTGCGTTGTGCCAGAAGTAGCTATTCTCCCCTGACCGCCTCTCCTCCTTTCAAAGCCTTGTAATCAGTGTGCTGCTCTTTGTACCAGGATGTCGCAAGACGCCCCGGCAAAAAACACAGCAGAATTTCTGATGAACGGCAGTGGCTCAGAGTTCGGCTAATCAGGTCTTGCTCATGTTGCTTTCCTCTTATGTGAGCCCTTTTGAAGCAAATAAAGTCTTTGCAGTTTGGCACATTCTTCTTGGCAGCCACAAAGCAGCTGCTGGATCAATATACAAAGTTAGTTGAAAAGAAAAAAAAAACTGTTCAACCAATAGGAGTCTGCTGGAAAGAGTTAGTAGAAAACCTGGGCTGCCAGGAGCCTGTTCATAGTTGTGGGTATTACTGAATGTTTCCATGCCGCTGACCCAAAGGCTTGATGTAAATTCATTCAAACTATTCAGACAAACATATCATGGGGTAAAACATATGAGTTTAAAAAAATGAGTTTGGTTCTCTGTCCCAAAACCAGACTTGATATTAGAAATGCGTCTTAAGTATTTCTATCACATTACTGCCTCTCTGCATTGTGGGGGGATCCTATTGTTTTTCACTGAGTATTAGTGTTTCATTTGTATTTTTCTCATAAATCTGAAATGTATTTTATTGAAGCTGAGAGCATTTTCCACCGTCTACAGGGAAGAAGAAAGAGGAAATCTACATAATATAAATCCATATATGGCCCAGTTATCTCTCTCTCTTTCTCTGTTGCACCCTCTCTGATTGATTCCTTTATCTGAGGGAAGCAGAAGACATGCTCTGTTTGCTCGCACAGTGGCCGGCAGGAAAACAGAGAAAGACACTTATTAAAAAGGTCATCTCACAGAGGGTTAAAATAGCAGGGCATGGATCTCTCTGGGGGGAGCAGCCATGCCCCTCCTCTAGTGAAGGACACAAGAAAAGGTGTTGCTCAAGGGAGCAGGGCCCATAATGAAAGAATGGCCACTAGGCCGAGAGCCCATGTGTGCACTGGGCTATTCAAATAGTTTCAGAGGCACGGAATTGGAGGAGTGACAGTGAAAATGCGGCCTTTCGAATTAAACTCTGAGCGAGAGGTGTTATTTTTATTTACAGTGTGGGCTGGCTTGTAAACACAAGTGGAAATAAGCGGAGGAGCGAGGTATTTCTGCGGCGAGCGGGTCTGAAGGCAGGCTTTCTTGCCTACCAACGCAACTGCGATCTCATATCAAGCAGACGAACGCGCCTTGTGCCAACCGAGAACAAAAGTCAAACCATAGGCTCCGTTTCTCTTTCTTGATAAAGGAGCGACAAAAATTCAAGGGTGAAGACACGACAGAGTGAGACAAAGCATTTGTGAAGTGTTTTTGGAAAGGCCTATGGAATAGCAGTGCCTCTAGCCTTCTGTCTCCTCCCCAAGGCAGCCTAAAGCCCTGACGGCAGGATGCTGATCCCCACACGGAAACCTGATCTGCAGCCATTCTGGAGCCGGAGGGGGGACAGGGAGCACTCTCCCCCCGTGGAGCCCCTCCATTTCTGCCACAAAGTTAAAGGGGTGCTCTAGGGGAACATTCCTCTAGCCCTGCCCCAGCCAGCCTCCACTCTCAACTCTCCAGAGGAGCATTCTTCCATCCCTGCCCTAGCCTTCACTGGGATCTCCTGGGGAGCATTCCTGAAGCCCTGCCCCAGCCCAAGACAGGCTCCCTGGGGACGCATTCCTGCAGCACTCGCTCTCTTTCTCTCTCCCCATCTCCCTCCTTCTCCCTTGCTCCCTTTCTCAGACTCTCGCCTTCCTCTGCAGTCCAGCATTAGCACGATCAATAGCACCGATCGCATCGGGGACACGAGGCAATCCATACCCATGCGCTCCCTTAGCGCACTGCAGTGGTCACGGCTTAAGTGCATGGAAAGGCGTTATACCTCTGCCAGACAGGGGGGAGACAATGGCCGCCATTGATCGCAGTGACATGTAACATCTTTCTCTTTCTCTTTCTCTCTGTCCACTGGGCGTAGTCAAAAACGAAGCTAGATTCTGTTTAGACTTTATTAGGTAGCTTCAGCCCTGGAGTGAATCTTGTGTTTTTTTTACCGTAGAACATAGACACAACATATAATGACGTCAGGGTAAACATGTGACACGCTGCGTGTTTATTGTCATATGCGTTTCTGGTGATATGCTGTACATGGTTATGGGTTATCAGCTGGGAGAAAAGCCAAGTTGAGTTAGGGGAAGCAGAAAGTGAAGCTCCATCTGTGGATTGGTTCCAGTCAAGCTCTGCAATTTGTTTACCAAAAATAAAACATTTAAAATGGTAAAAATTGAGGGTTTAGCAGGTGCTGCTGGTTGATGAGAAAATGGTTCTAATAAAGGATCCATCTGTGAGTAGAGACTTGATGTAAGGCAGATTAATTGGTCATGGATGTCTACATAATGCCACATAGGAAATCTCCCATATTCCAGAGAATACACAAACACACACACACAGTACTTAGTATGCCATCTAAAAGTTTCTTTTCTCCCACTGTGTTTGAATACTAATAGAGTGTTGCTGCACAATCACAATACCCTAATGGCAATTAGATTCTTTTGTTTGGTTTCCACGGGGGATCTTATCCAAACTGCGTTTTTTTTTTTCATCATTGAGCAATTAAGAGTTATTTGTCCGTAAGATTGACATTTATAAAAGCCAGGCTTAATTATAGGAAAAAAAATATGGCTGAGTCAGTCATGAACACATTACACCAGTGCTAATCATTAAAGGCCTGCCCATGACTGAAGTACGTTTTAGAACGTTACTGACAATTTCCTGAATATTAAACAAATAAGTACAAAAGAGATTTTTAATTGGAGCAGTGTGAGCACATGTTCCCCTATGTCTTAAATAATGCCCTTTGTGTTCCTTTGGGTTTCTGCCTGACTGTCCATGAATCTGTGCTGGCTTGATGAAATTGGGTGTTTCATTGCAAAAAGGGTAAAAAGTTCCTCAAACACATTAACCCAGTACACCTGGTTTTCACACCTTTAAACCTGTGACTGTCCCTTAAAGCATCCACACAAACACTAACAAGCTTGAATTAACAGCGGGGGGATCTTGTGGGATGCACATATGTACACACAAAACGCAGAAACGCAACCAACAAGACACGGTTGGTGAGTCTGTCTTAAAGTTAATGGAAAATCTTTGTAAAACTCATGGGACATCTACCCCATAATTTGTGGCTTACTGACTGAAGGTTGCAAAAATATAAAACCCAACTGAACGTAAACAGACTGAAAACGATGCTGTTCCCACCGTATCGCTGCACTGGATTCGCTTTGAAATGAGAGACGGTGGCTTTTGTAATCCAAAGGATGGCTACGATGGCTAGTTTACATTCGGTTTCTGAACATAGGAGGAGGCCAGATTTGTGCCCATGTGTTGTGAAATCTGTGTCAGATGGTCTTTCTCAGTGTGAGCCCATCAGGATGTGCAAAGGAGGACAGCAAGTCCAGGAGAAACACATGCAAACCTTCCGTTCACATCATTAGTTCTGTCTGCCACCTTGTCAGGGTATTTATAGCTCTATTCATCCATCAACAGGTCAATGACACAGTCTGCCAATGGCATCCTTCTTTTTCAGTCCCTCTAGATGTGAATACTGCGGCTAGCAAGCACTGGGACCAGCCGAGGGACTTTCCTGAAGCAAGGATCTGTTTCCACTTGGTGGTCTGGTTGCTGAGGGACGTCAGGGCTGCGTGTTTCACTCTAGTGAAATGTTAGAATTAGCGTAGTGCTGTACAGTCAAAGAGGCAAGGGCACAATGAATATCCTATAAATACACCTAGTGTAGCCTACAGTGATCTGTTATGAGGACACATTGAGGCCTGTTTGTATGTCACATCTGTAGATACTGACGTACGGCGCATATAAACAGTGTGCTGCGTGTGAGGCCTGTGCGTGTCTGTGTTGGTGGACGAAGGGAACTGGTAGTCTGGTGTTGCGCTCCCCTCGGCGCAGTGTACTAACACACATAGCGTGGCATATTCTCTGGTGAAGGCCTAGAGCGAGAGTGGGAGTGGGAGAAGAGCTGAGTGGCAGAGTGGAGGGTAGGCTCGGTGGGCTGAGCGTTGTTTACCTGTCAGCTGGCATTGATTAATCTTGTGTTCGGTGAGATCGCTCAGCGACTCGAACACCTGCCGGCAGCTGTCGCAGCTGTGCAGCGCGGGCTCCTCGTCCTCCTCCTCTCCCTCCTCTCCTTCCTCTGGAGAGAGCAGCCTCTTCCTCAGACGCCCGGTCTCACCATCCTCCGCCGCCCTCTCGAGGGCGCACTCTGGATCTGCCGAGCCACAGGAAATGACAGCACCACATAATCAGTGGGGTGACCCACACAGTGAGGTACAACAGCTTCCTCTGGGTGACAATAAAATGGATTTCTCGACTCTGGATTTAATAAAAACAATAATAAAAGCTGTAATAAAAATGCAGGTTCAATTTGGGCCTGTGTAACTCAACCACTCATGCCATAACAGAACTGTTGGGCAGGTGAGGGTGAGAAATATAGAGGCACACACAGACAGGGTGGCACAAAGTTAACACACACAAATCTCTCACACACACATGCACACACTGCTGTTATTAGAAATGGTTTTACGTTGTGTTTGCCCTGCTTCACCCAAGCAAAACTTCAGTATATGAAACTAGACAGATGGGAATATGTGTAGTTAATAAAACCTGGATTGCAGTTTTGGCTGGACCAAAGAAAAATGAAATTCCACCAGTGAGTGGTGAATTGCATCAGTCAGCGTCTATCAGAGGAGACAGACCTTGCCATATTATCCAGACATCTAGGCCAGTGTGTGGATGTATGGAGCAAAGCACGGTAAGTCACACAAAACTGAGATTGGTGTGTGTTAGGCTGTCGTCACGACACACTTCCCTAAATTATTCAGCCTTGCTCGCAGGCAGCCGCGGGTCGCACGCATCAATATTCTTCAATCCATCTGCAGCTTTGTCTCTTGTTGGCTTTGTGCTGCAGCAGTGCCAGGGGTGGCCACCGACTACCCCAAAACCAGGACTAGCAGTCATCCGTCAAAATACCAGTCTAACGTAAAGTTCTGCATGTGATTCAAATCAACAAATCAAACCATGCAATCGTCCCTCACAGAGTACGAGGTACAGCAAACATGGTTTGGAACAGCATCTTAGAGCTCGGCAGCCTGGCCTACAGCTTCCTTTTTCCCCATGCTGTGACCATTACGCTCCACAATGAGCCTGATTAAAAAGCCATACTTACAATCAAACAATCATGTCACCCCGGTTAAGGCTTTAAGGGAAAGAGGAGCCCTTGCACTTCGGTGGCAGCCATTTTAAGCCGCACCGATGCGAGTGTTCCTCAGCTTGTCATGAAACTCCAGAGGGTGAGGTTAGCAGGAAGCTTGTTTTTTTCACCTAGCACACAGTTAACAGCGCCTGAGGACCAGGAGTGTGTGGCGCCGGGGTGTGCAGGTGTGGGTGTACATACATTGGGCGCACACACACACACACACACAAGCGGCCATTTTAAGTTCTCTTTCTGTAGGGTGCTCCTAAACTGTGAAATTCCTTGAGGAAAGGCGTTCCAGAACTCATCAAGGCCACCCAGGATTTTTCTTTCCCCCCACTTGTGCCAAGTATTGATGTAACATCACACCCTCCATTGTCCTTTCCTCTTGGCGACTAAGGCTCTCGGAACATGCCCTCTAAAAATATCAGCACCGTGGTCCCCAGTGGGACCATGCAGAACAGAACAGAAGGTGTTTCAAGAAAATGAAAATCCCAACCCAATCCTCACAGATGCAGGCCTTTCTTGCTCTGGGGGAAACACTTCTGACTGAGGCCAAAAGCCACACAATATAGACTTATGATTCATCCACGCACACAGACGCAGAATTCACTATATGCACAGAAATGTGAACACTTCATGTCTTTTTTTACAGGGTGCCTGTGGAGGAGGTTAAGGCTTTGATATTTTTTTTTCCAACGGCCTTTATGAATCATTAATTTCTCTAATATTACATCTCGATCCTGTCAGAGAACAGAACTGATGACTACATTTAAACATTTTATGTATCGCCTGTAATAGAAACACATTGCTCAGTACAAATTGTAGATGTGTTTTTCATGCTATTGTTCAAGTCAAGGTTATATTCCCACAACGTTTCGAGGGTAAGTAATCTACAACCAAATGAAAAAATAATCAATTAGAGAACATGGAACATAAAAGTTATGGGTTTAAAATCCAGAGACGTGTCGAGCTCCATGAACCCTGACATCTGGAAGCACATACAAAAAAAGTTTGAGGAAGCACGTTCAACATTTGAAAAGAATTACAGAACAGAATTAGATCGGAGCATGCAATTTCATTTATCAAGCACGCAGCTGCTCCAGGTTTCTTCACACTTCCAGATGTCAGGGTTCAAATAAAAAGGCTTCATGTCACAGTTTAGTCGTGTAGGTACAACACACACCAGCATATGAACTTTTATGTTAGAAAATATTTAGAACAATACGAGAAAGTCTTACACTGTAGCTCACTGTCAGAATTATGGCTGACAAAAAGCTGAACCATTTGCCAGCATCTTCATTTAATGTGACCAAATAAATAAATAAATAATTTTACTTTGAAAGTACTAGGAAGAGCCTTACAGGGTGACCTTCCGCTTCCTACTCGAACTGAACAACCACACTCCCAGTTTGAGTTTACACTGAGGAGATCGTGCCAAACAAGCAGCTTTGATCATTAGAAGCGTGAGGATCCCTACTGCTCACTCAAATGCAGTTGCATAATTCCACGCGAGCATTTGAATCCTCTGTTCTGCAAATACCATTTTGCTGCTACTAATCCATACCTGCACGCTTATAAGCGTCGACATTTCAGACAGGGAGGAGCCAAAGAAATGCGGCGTGTGCCTTCTCTTTTCTTTTATCGTCGCTGTGATGTGGCATTGAAAGTGCAAACTGCTACATGTTTGGTTGGGGTTAGTGGGGCGGGGGTCCGGGCTTGACAAGACAAGGTCACGTCCAACCTTGGGATTAAAGAGCCACGTCAATGCTGAGGTTCCCGTGCCTCTGGGCCTCATATAGTAATCCATCAGATCAGGACATCCTCCTCTTCCAGTCTCTACAGGCTGAGCAGCAGATCAATACCAGCATGGCTGCAATGGCTGACAATCACATGTGGAATATGGGGGAAGGTGTGTGGCATACTGAGAGGTTCGCGTCACGCCTAAGGCCCCTGTTCATTTCATTAATCATCTTATCAGTGTTTGTAAAAATATGAGGAAAGCTACACTGGCCGCTGATAAAGTCACCTCAAGTGAAATAATAATTCAGCTAAGGTTACAATCTAATGAAAATAGGACAGAACAATGTTAAATCTTTATAGTTCTAGAAGCACGTTAATAGCGAACAGATAAAATGTGGAAAGTGATTGACATCTTTAAAGCTCTGTAATATCTCTCTGAGTTTGAGTCCATCCATCAAACACACACACTCCCTCATGGTGCCTAGTGACATTTATCATGCCACAACTTTCATGTGAGTTGAAAAGTCCCGTGGACCCCCCACCCTTATATTATTGAGTATTTCTGCTCTTAAATATTTATAACCTTTTAATTGATATTCTCCTCTCTGCTACATTAGCCCCACCAGGGGCCTGTGGTCCCTAGCAGGGAAGCCTATACTCACCCCCCACCGCCTGGCCCACACACTGAGACCATTGGAGACCCTGACCACAGGGATAGAGGGAAGGACACGAAGGTGCAGAAATACCCAAAGACAAGTCAAGTCACCTTTCCTCCAATAGTTACCTCTCCCCTCAACGCTGCTGATTTCATTCAACTCTAAACGTAAATACCGTGATGGCAGACGTCAACGCTGGGGGCTGAGACGAGGTCCGTCACTGTGCTCTTGGTTGTACGTAGACGCAGTTTATCTCGCTCCATTAGGGTTTAACCTGAGCCTTTCTTTGTGCCACGAAAGAACCTTGGTGTCAAAAACATCATTACCAGCTCACCCATCTCCTCATTTCCCCATCATCTCCCAGAGACCCTGATCCTGTGATGCCCCCTCCCTGGCAACCCACCCCCAAGTTCAAATTAAGAATTTATTTTAACCAGCGAGCAGCTTCTGTAGACACATGTCGGCGGGGCCTGATCAAAGGTGACTACGCTCCTTTATCAGAGTGAGGGAGGCTGTCAGAAATAGGAGGACATTAAGATTGAATAACCTTCACACGGTTGCCAGCACCTCATTATTTAAAAATCTAAAACTTTTGCCGAGCAACCGTTATATATAGGTCACACTACATTCTAATGCCACATGTGCTTCCAAGTGTATCCTCCTCTGTGTGGATGGGATTTGGGCTTCTGCACTTAGACCACACATCCAGTGATCTCCCATCATTAAACGACGTCGGGATCAGTCGATGACGCTGTGATGCGACTGTGAGCTCGGCACTCGCCAAACTGCCAACAATGGTTACAGATTTGCGGTGAGACTCTGTGCCCGTATGGTTGGCGCGGCTGATTGTCTGACTGATCTCAGTTCTCCAGATCCATATTAAAACGATTTTTTTTTTGTTTTTGAAAATTGATGCATTTGAAAGTAGATGAACACAGGTGTTTGTCTGAAGCCATTTTCCATGAAAGCCTAAATACATTAGACGCTCAAACATATCAATATGCCACAAATAAACCTGCGGTATATTAAAGATAAAGAACAGCGAGATTTTTTTTTTTTCACCAAACAAATACGAGCTGAGTGAGAACAAACAATGAAGCCTACACAGAGAACACAACAGGAACGAAGATGCACACGCAACCACAGGTACACAGATGGCTTAATCTACCTTTCAAATCTCAGCAGCAAAAAATACTACAGAAAAATCTTCCAAGGAAGAATGGAAATCAAAGCAGTTGTATGAGAAATAACATTTGAACATACCAAACGCTCTCTTTCTCCTTCTCTCACCCTGTCTCACTCGCGCTCTCACAGGGAGTGATAATATTGAACGGAGCGCCTTGCTATGCCATTAGTGCAGTAACACATCAAAGGAAATGAATAATAGAGAATATGATTTTCTGAAGTGGTGGAGTGAAAGAGTCCTTTCCTCTTCCTGCTGTACTGAGCCCTGCAGTACATTGATCTGTGGGCAGCCTCAGCCAGAGTCAGAGTCTCAGAGCCCGCACCACTCCGCTACAATGCTCTAAACTATGGTCGCCCAGACACCTCTTCAGATCTCTCAAACACTTCTATTTGCCTCAGTCCACTTCACTTTGACAAAGCTGACCCCCCCCCCCAAATAAAAACACCCTCGATCTGACTTCGCCGAGAGCAAAAAACGAAAGAAAGAAAAAAGAAAGGGATGTATATATAAGAGAGAAGAAAAAGCATGGAGCATGTGGTTATAATTACACACAGGCAGCGCAGTGGTAAAGCCAAGCTGCAGATCTTAAGCCTACTCGACACTCTCTGGGTAAAAAAGCACGCTGCCTCATTAAATCTCAGATATCACACTGTTTCTGCCCCTCTATACTATGCATAATACTGTCTATCTTGTAGAGGGGCCTCTTTTGTTAGCATTTCTCCTTTGCCTTTGCTACATATCAAACATGAATAAGAAACAGGATGCGGGGCCTGCAGAACGCTTGCAGAGTCACAGAAGAGCACGACTGGGGGTCTACTTATGAGGCAGATCCTGACACCATGTCTGATTAAGCCCTTAGCTTGTCAGGAGTCTAATGGTTATTGTGTTCGTGTCCGTCAAAGTGGCAAACGCATGAAAAGCAGGTAAGCTTTTCGCACTGCTTTTCAATGTGACATTTAAAAAAAAAAGAAAAAAAAAGGCTTGTTTTGCAGTGTTTTAACCGCGAGGATGGATTACTGCTGCCACGACGAGACCCAGAGACACTGGCGGCTATTAAACATTTAAAAAGTTAGCGGTGACATATTGGCAAATATCAGGAGAAATCTCACACCGGCGGAAAAGTTTATTGCCACAAACAACTCTTTTCTCATTGACCATTCGTCGAGCTGCATCCGGAGAGCGGGGGTTAAAATATAAATCAGTCAGACGAAGTCAAATGAGGAAAGTGAGAAATTAATTTGTGCGCCCTCCTGATTTCTCCACAGGCAGACATCGATCATGTGGTGGCTGTCTCCCCTCACTCTGGAGATGGAGGTGGTGGAGGGATGGGGAGAGGGGAGATTCGTGTGTCTGAGGGGGTCGTTGTAATCAGGCACACTCATTAGCTCTGGTTTGGCTCTGGATGACAGGAGGTCTCAGAGGCAAGTCTGCCTCTTATGCCCAGTTCTTCATCCCTTCAGCTGGGGTTAGACGGGCTAAGGAGGCAGTTTCTTTCCACAGAACCACCCACTATCAGTACACACTAACACAACAGCAGATGGATAACGCTCCACTTTCCTTTTTCTTTTTTTTCCAGAGGTGCTCAAACGTGTGGCTAAAAGTTTGCTGGCATTTCCATTCGAGTAACAAGAGAGAGAACGAAAAGCATCAGCTGCATGAAGCTTCAGTTAAAGCATCGCATCGATCCAAAAAAATGAACATTTTCTTTTAAATAACTAAAGCACAGGTTTGCAGAGAAACATCATATTTTAGTAATAAGCAGCTGAGGAAATGTGGACTCTATTGTAGTGGTGCATGCAGCTCCTGTATTTCTCACAGGAGCACTCAGAAAGCTATGGGTAAACGCTGGACTAATGTGGCAGACTAGGAGTACCCAGGGTCCCCAGCCTGCTGGGCAAAACCATCCATATCGGGTTTAAAATAACCACGCCTGAGACTTAACCTTTACCAGAGACAAATGAAATGAAAATATACAGTGTGGTGCATCAGGAGCAGGCTTCATTCATAGGGGGCTTTCTGCTAGCCTGACCTGAATTACCGCTCTGTTCCTGGAGGGCCACTGTGAATGGCACGCGTGGAGACAGGACACATTCATCTGGGTAGCTCTATTCTACATCATACAGAAGGCCGGGAAACAAAGAGTCTAAAAAAAATGTCTGGAACACACAGAAACACAAGGACAGCTACCGTACAAGCACACCTGCGCGCACGCACGCACGCAGACACGCAAAACCGGGGAGAGGAGCTCCGCCGCTTGGCCCGCCTCTTGCACAAAACCCACGCAGCCATGCAGTTTACAGTACCGAAACCTCAAAAACAGGAAACGCAGGCAGACACACGATCCACTTTCCAGCTGAAATTGATGAAATATGAATTGGAGCATTACCGCTTGGAATGGCGGTCTGCCCGGGACTGTGCTGGTCCTCTGTCACATTGTCTTCTACTGCCAGAAAAGAGAAAGAGGAGGGAGAAAAGGGAAAGAAACAGTTAACAGTGAAAAGCAAGTTCGACACATTGAGATTTCCTTGTTTTTTATTATTTACTATTGAGATTTTCCGTATGGAAACTCCAGGAGATTTCAACAGCTTTCGACAACTCAACCAGTGGTTTGGGAATCCACGCAAGCCTTTCATATGTATGAGATTTGGCAACAAGGCAAACAGCCACCCACGTAAATAACATATTGGACTGGGTAATGACGTGATGAATTATGAACGCCTCCCAAGAAACATCCTCCTAACATCAACAGTGACCAAGTGAAAAACACCTTGATGACTGCATTAGTAGGGAAGCTGTACATCGCCTGAAATGGGGATCAAACGGCACATTTGTACATTCCAAAATAAATGTGGCGCCCTACAAAGCCGAATGTGATCCAAACATAAATGAAAAGAAAATTGTATATTTTGTAAAATATATATTCTCACTACCTGTCATAACAGCTAAAGCAGCTGCAAAGTGCACTTGCTCTTGAACAGGACGGCTGACAAAATAGTGACGGCTTGATCGGCACTCACATCCGCTCATTAGGCGGATGGCAACTAAACCACTTTTGACTTTTTGACAACAGCACCGGCCTTGAAAAACACGATTTCTGTTTAGTAAAAAGCAGGAACCTTTTACACTGGAGCCTTTTTGGAACTGGTGAGAGTTCCTCGTGGCATGTCAAGTACAAGAAATGAAATGGATTTTAACAGCGGGAAGAGAACAAAAGAGTCTCCCACCTGTTCCATGTAAAATGAGGGTCTCACTGAGGACTTCTTACGCCTCTGCGTTCCACCCCTGCAGTTGAAATGCATTCTCCATTATGTCTTTTCTTTCTAGCCTTTCATTTTCCTGGGCAAAAAGGAAGGGGGAGTCTGACAGGACCTCCCAGTAGGGGAGTGTGGCAGTGACTGCCAAAGCAGAAACTGGCGCACTTTTAAAACCGCACAAAATATCCTGTACTTTGCATAATTAAGGCCGGATCCTATGGTGGCAGAAGCCTTTCCCTCAGGGGAGCAAGAGTCAGTGTCAAGCAGGGTGTCAAACCTCAATGAAAAATGAAGTGGAAAGTGTCGAGCTGTGTCTTGTAAAGACGGCAAACGACGGAGCAGCTATGTTTCGCTGTCGGGCTTGTCCGCCCAAAACCGAATTCCCAAAGATAAAGATCAGACTTTGGAAAGTCGATATTTATCCAAATATATAAGCTCGTCTTTGATTGAAAATACCCCCCCTCCCCCCATTAAGAGTTAAAAGTGATATACACAGAAAATGTGCTAAACAAATGGTCATGGGTCTGGCAATTAATTAGCTAAATCAATTTAAAGTGATGGAATAGATGTAGTTGGACACCATGGAGGTACGTCCCTCAGCGCCACCAAACGGAACCGTCTCAGCCAACGCGGAAACCTTGTCCTGTTAAAGGAGGCCTTAGTGACTGACGCACTGAGAGTTTAATGAGTTTCTCCAGCACCGTTGAGTGCCTTGCATCTAGGATCATTTAAATGGGCTAGAGATAGGGGGTCCTAATAAATCCCCCACGGTTCTATCAGAGATTAGAGGTGGGAGCTGGAGTTTTTGTGTTGATTACCGTCCCAGTTGGTGAGATAAAGCAGTTCAGGCAGAAAATTCAGTTTTGCAATGCCATAAGAACTTAAACATAATGGCAGTTTGTGATGATTTGTTAACCACTGTGAACGTATTAAAAGTTTCGTCATTGAAAGTAAACAACTTCCATCACGGTGCAAGTTCTTTTCTCATTTGCACCTGTCTGCTGGATAATTAATGGCTAGCGAGGCGCGATCAAAGAGCGCGAGCTGTCAAGGAAGGGGGCAAACTCCTGTGATGTTTCATTCTGTCTGGACATTTGATCAACAATGACGACACAGCACAAATACAAATAGCTGGGCAGGTTTAATTAATACCGTCTAAAGCTCGTGATCACCTCATAATGACTACAGCTTCAGCTGTTGTTAATGCATCGCCGCTATCAGGTAATTAATGTTTGACAAGGTACAGTGTATCACTCAGTCGGTGACGAACTGGTTCTGTTGATACAATACCTAACACACATGGGACCGTTTCAGCACTGCTCCTTTGATTTTCAAAATGCAGAGCAGGAAAAACATAATCCCACAACAAGTGGCACAGTATTAAAGGCCACTAATTAACACACTGGCCACACTCTAAAATGAATGTAAAGTAACTGTCATTAAAGTGTGAGTGACAATCCCCAGGACAGGATGTTTCCTTTTTAAGGGATGAATTAATTTTCAACAGCAAGACCAGAAGGAAAAACAAAGCGCAAAATAAAAACACAACATAAAAAAACAAAACTAAATTTATAAAACAGATTGATCGCCACATGCACTGACCACAAAATATCAAGACCGCAAAAACGAACAAATTTAATAGACATGAATAAGCAAAACATGACACACGCTCAGCAGCTTGGACCTTTCCTAATCCATCAAATGAATTCCTGCTGCGTAAGAGACTACAGTAGAAGAGCGTGTATACGCACACAAACGCGTATGTATACACGCGCGCACTACACCGTGTGCTTGTTTTTTCCCAAGACTTGCCACATATTCGTGTGTATGTGTATTAGTATCTCGCAGCAGTTTCTGAGACATAAAAAAAAGCCCTGAGTGCGTTCCTGGATATGCGTGACTCATCTGCTTGGTTACAGCCAGCTTGGACGATACAGTGCCGAACACAATGGCTGTGTAATCCGCCCTGACTGACCGGGAAGGAGACGCTCGCCACAGGGACTACAACTCAATTTAGCTCGGGTCAAGAGGTCAACCCTCCTCAATTAGGGCTGGGAAGGGAGGGAGGAGGACACACACTGCACATGAATAACTTTCTTAATGAGCATTATTTGAACTGGTGATTAGTGCCATAAATAATTTGCAATAGAGGAGCATGTTAATCACGTTGCATAATATTTGTAATCCTTCATATATCCCCATTTACTGTAAGCAAATCATAGGAGGTAGTCTTTCAAAAAACGACTCCACTAGCAGCAGTATAAGAATGTCATGGATCAATAATCCCATTATACAATTATTGCACATTTAGCTGACAAAAAAAAAAAAAAGAAAACATATTAATGCTATTCATACTAACAAATGAGACACATGCAAATAGGCCCCAGCAACGTATCATTTCATTTGCAGCACTGGTGGAAATCAATCATTGTCTCTGAATCACCATGTGGCAGACAATCCATGACAAGAAGAGAGACACATGCCATGGAATAAGAAGAGATATCGGCCAGCTCCCGCGACACCCAGTCCAACACACTGAGCTGCATGTCAAGAGCACTGACAGCCGTGCTAATGGGATTTTTCCACGGCTCCATCATAATTTCCTTAATGATAATACTAACCATATTTTTGTGTCACATTAGAAAAGTGTTAATGGGTGTTATGCCACAGATCATTAATTGTGAACAGAATACTGCAGCTTCCTATAAAGTATGGATGATGCAACTGTTATTAGACGGAAGACAGAAATTAACAGTTTGAAGGAATATTATGTTTCCATATTAACCATAAGGATTTTAAACATATTTAAGGCAAATCAGTTTTGGCTGTGTTTAAAAGCAATAGTTCTAGCTTCAAGGTGCCATCACGCTTTTTTTTTAGTCGAACAGGCCCATGCTGATCAGGACTGAGAGGGAGCGTTTATGGATGTAACAGACGTGGTCAAGTTTCTTTTCCAAAAATGCAACCTTCCAAATGCGGATAAAAATAATAAATGTGTTTTTGCTTTTCTGTGACTGGTTAAATTTCAGTCTTAAATGTAAATGTACTTTTCACAGCATCTGTTTGAGTCTAAGCAGAGGAAATTTAACTTAGAATAAATAATGATGTTTCGTTTCGGTATATTAAAAAATTATTCCCGTTCGTGTGTTGGCAAGCTAGACTTTTCAATCATGTGTCGACAAATTTCTGCTCTTCAAAGCACATTAAATATTGAAGGTGCACATGACACAGCACTGATTTCCTGACAACTGCTGTACTTAACGTAAATGGCGCAGAAAATATATTTATATGACAGACCTGGAAACTTCCTCCTCAGCCAATAAACACACCAGGACTGACGCTTGAGAGTGTCATTTACGCTGCAAGTGAAAATATCAATCCAGTCTCAGATTATTCAGGAAGTGCTGCGGGACAGGCAACGTGGCAGTGATCACACACTACATGCAGGATTTGGAGTCAGATCCTCCTTCCTCACTGCTCCTCGCTGACTGAGGCAACGTGCTGACCTCCGCACATCAAAACAAAATTACAATGTGCCTACAGTTGAGAAATGCAGAAGCCTGAAGATTGAGTAAATGTCAGTTGCTGGGGGTGAAGTGTTTGCATATAAGCGAATGATGTATGGTCTCGTCCTGTGCCATTTATTCCCCCAAGCAATAACGTAGCCGGATCTGTCTCTCAGACTTAATTGAAACGGGACTTGTAATGTTGCCCTTTTCCTCGTAGGGACCAAAAACATAACCTCTGACTCCCAGAAGCAGCCGAGACTGAGGAAGTGGGTGTGCGTGTTGGGGTACACAAGGGAGAAAAGTGCCAACTGTCACAGCATTATTTTCTCATCTCCTCTACGTAGGCTCCGTATTATCCATACCAACGCCTCAAACACCGCTCATGGTGCCGGTTCTAGCTTGCCTCCTTGGTTCACCGGCGCCTCTATTTTGCCTTTCTACAGAACAGAGTGTTCCTTCTGTGCAAAAAAAAAAAAAACAGGAGCACCTTCCACTTTGACCACTGCCTCAATACAACCAATAAAAGTGAAACCTGAAGCCTGCGAGTCTGTTCTGTTCACAGAAACATTCACTGCGTGCAGACACATGAAGACACATTAAAAGAGCAGAAACGAACTAAACGGTGCCATGTTTGGGTTAAAAATATTAAAAGGTCCACAGATAAAACAAGTGGAAGGTACAGTGGCAGGCAGCTATTTGTTAAAAACAAAATGACTGGGAAACTTATTGTGGACATCTGTATAAGTGTGGGTCTGTCCCTGAGGAAAGAGTAAGACAAAGAACAATAAATAACATCTGCCTGGTCTTTTTGGGTTGGATCCAAACAGGGAAATATCTATGACGTATCTGCATTGCTGCTCCACTAGAGCAGTTAGAATAAAGACATAAAAGTCGGCACATTTTGCGCGCTGCATTTTGTCCAATTCGAATTTTTCGTGACAGCAACAAAACAATGTCATCTCCGAGTTCATTAGCATACTGGTTTGCTGCCTCTCTATCGTACCCATATACGTACACAAACCCTAACAGATGTTCTTTTGAATGCACACACACACGCGCGCGCGCACACACACTTGTGGCATGTAGGCATGCAGGCAGGAGACAATTATACATAAGTGATGTGTTTTTTGTGAACAAATGTCACACAAACTATCAACAAAACAGTCGATGCCAATTGGGACTGCAAAATAGAAAATCTATGTATACAGCTGTGTTGAACGGAGCAGCGCAGGTCTGCAAGCAGAATGTGACAATTTTAAAGATGTGCATGCACTCATATTTCTCCCCTCTCCTGGGTATTGATTTAAAATGGTGGCTGCATGAATGTACCACTGCAGACCATGTAATCTTCCTTTGAGATGAAGACTTCCGAGGACGAGAGGAGAGGGAGAGAAAGGGCTCCACAGACCACAAGCTGGGAATGTGAAATTGTGGACAATTATTTGCTGAGCAAAATACAATGCCTGCCAGATGAACTGGAGCTCAACCTCCAAAAAGCCAGCAGCTCTCCCCTAGCAAAGCGCTACAGAGCAAAGTAGTGTGTGACTATAATGTGACTCTCTTGTCTTTATTTCCCCCTCTCACGCGCTCACACATGTACAGAGCCCTGGCACACAAACGCACAATCAGATTAGCACCAAGCTAACTCTGGGAGAAAAACCAAAACACAAACAAAAAACAGAAACACATGGATTCACTGTGTTTGCAATAGAATAGATGATATAAGTCCAGTCTTTGAGAAGTGTCCCGGTGTTTACAACTTTGTCATATTGTCATAAGCCTCCCTGCATTTCTGTTTCAAGTATTACACGCATACACTCCAACCTTCCCTTCGCCTAACATATAAAATGTTTCCTCCTTAGTTTATCAGACGAGCGAGTGTGGGAGGTGGGGGGGCTGGGTCACGTGACTATGCGCCCGATTCCATCAGACGGCTCAAGTTCCGAGCAGGAGCGTCTTTAACACATCCAGATGTTCGCCAGCGTCGCGCAGCACTGTTGCTCTCTCCGCGCTACCCCTGCCCTGCCCTGGCACCTCCACGATCACCACAACGCCGCCTGGGCCGAAGCTCTTCCTCCCCGATGCCCAGCGCGAAGGCTACGCGCAGTCGGTCTCATGCGCAACACAACAGGAAGAACACTTCGAAATGCGTAAAAAAAAAAAGAAACACACAACCCCCCCCCCCCCAAAAAAAACCAAAAAACCGAGGGAAGACAGTTACATTTCAATGAGCGATAAGTTCAGTCCACCTTCGTCTGCACTTGTCATCATCTTAAAATAAAATGTTCTGAGAGCCAGCGAACGCAGGCTTATCACTTACCTTTCAGTGATCTTGGCTTAGCTTGCTTGCGGCGCGACATCCTACAGAAAAAACGCTGAAGTTGCTCAGTTTCTGTCTGCGAAATTGTCTAAGACGGGGTAGTCTAAAGGTCTAGTCTCTCTAAATTTCGCGGAGCAGAATCGCGGCTGCCTTTTTACCATCACAGAAAGATGCAACTTAGCCCCTGCCGCGCGCTCTAAACACGTATTTGTTGTTATTTTGTGATGAGTAGGTGGTTGTTATAAAATCCAATTAGCCCGATCGGTGTAAGCGACTCTATTTAGTTGAGCTGGGTATCGGGAAAAGTGTGAGAATCTAGTAATCCCGTCATGCGCTTCCATTCTCCGGGAAAACACACACGCGTGCAGGCATGATGTGCGTTTAGGAATAAAAGCGGAATATTTGCTTTTCGCCTCCCGTCTCAAATGCATCCGCGTGAGAAAGACATCAGCAAAACGCCTCCTGTGAGAGTGCAAAAAAATGCAACAAAACCAAAAAAAAGAGGAAAAATGATAATTACACTTTTCACTTCATATCCACCTAACAGCATCAAAACTACTATAGACTCTCCCTTTCCTCACTTCAGTCAGCTAATCATGAATTAGGTTCGGGAATCTGATCTAAGTCTACGTCTAAATTGCTCTTAAAAGAGGATGAAGAAGCAGAGAGAAGATGGAAGCTCCCTCCTCATCACAAACCTGCAAGGTCTTGGACTGCGCTGTCGCTCCGGTAGTCCACATAATAATGGAAAATGGAAGCAAGGCCCCCAAAGCCATCAGGATGGCTCCAGAGGGGGCCCCTACCCCGCAGGGACTCGCTCTGTACGTAATCACTGAGGAAATCATTGTCAGCCTGCCTGCACTCACACACAGACAGAGAGGCATGATTAAAATCCTAGGGATCATGGCAAGATGCGGATTTCTGGATCTGCTGGTCCCCGGATCCGGAGTCGAACTCTAAACCCAAAGTCGGCTTGCTCACCCTGGCGTCTCCTCTGCCTCAGCTCGCCGTCGGCCACTCTCCGTCTACGGCAGACGGACTGGTCCCCCTTCTGGTAGAAGTGGTTAAGCAGACAGACATTTTCTGTGTGGCTGTTGACATATATGACATGGAACCGCTCACGCGCGATTTTGTGAGGATCCGTTTATTTACAGATGGAATTTAGGTTTATTAGTGTTAGGAATGCAAATAGTAAGAAAATACATATTTAGGGGATTTTAAAAATGATTTGATTCGTTTTTGCTTGGGTAATAGAAATAACCTCCTCTGCTGTGATATTATTGTAGTTGATTTTTGAAATTAAATTATACAATTATGTAACTTATTATGACCCCAGTAGTAAAATGCACCATAACCCCGGTCATTTGACTGCATTTATTTAATATAATGATTTAATCCATTTCTGCTCCCTTTTCTTCTTTGTCGTGTCATAATGCTCATGAACAGTGCATTGGTATACACCCTCACCTGCGTGTGGACGTCCAGCCCCCCCCCACACACACACACGCTACCCCTGCTATGTGAAAATGAGATCCAGAGAGGAGTCCTGCAGTGGGCTTCTCACTCTGCTCCCCTTCTCTCTCCGTAGCCTGGAGGTAGCCTCTGCCAGAGGCCCCATCTGAAAATCACAGTCACGGAACTGCTTTTCCACCACTCTCCCTGCATTTCTGCTCTGAGAGGCTACAATGGAGGAGGAAACGCACGTTTTTTCTTTCCTTTTTTTGCTGCAGACCTATAGGGAAGAAGCACAACAGTCGATAGGGCAACTCCCAAATATGGGCTGGTGTAAAAGGAGAAAATTAACAACAACCTTTGATAGCCTTTTCTGTGGCGGATTCTAACTTTGTTGAAGAAAATTTCCCTGTAAAAGTTAAGTATAACTATAAAAGTTAATGATGTGAGTACATAATAAGGCTGCTTTTATTCTATGGGGTATTCCTGCCTTTTACTTTGGAGTTCGTAATGAGGCCATATACTTTTACAGACATTGAAGGTAATCAGCTGGTACAAAATAATATAAATGTAATGGAAAATTCAGAGCTGCAGGAGCACAGTAATAGCTGACAGTCATTACCAAACTCGTATTTTCTGAAGGCTTTGCAATTTAGCATCTTTTGACTCCAATAAGTGAAAGTCAAAGGCAACGTTTGACCTACATATGGTGTCAATGCTTTTATTCTGTTTACTTAATTTGTATCTTGTAATTTAATCCACGCATTTTGCTCTTCAGATAATTTCACCACCCACTAGGTGCCGTAAATTGCGCGCAAAAGATCAGTAAAACAAAGTATGACACAGATTGACGTGATGTGCTTTGGTAAATTCAAAGCCCCCACAAACTACAGTAAAGCTGGTAAACACACACATATAAAACATCTATTTGTAGGTGCTTGGAATCTGTCAGGAGGTCTCAGCTGCCTTAAAACTTCAATCTTAACAATGCTCCACAGTTCCCCGTCTCCGTCTCAGCGCTCTGTCAGGCGGTTCTCCCAAAGTTTTACCACCTTGCCTTCCCCCCGTACCTCTCGAATGCTCTCTCAAACACAAACAAACAGTGCTCCTCAGTCCTCCAGGGCTCTTTGCTACTTTCATTAGTGACAAAGTAACTGGGAAAAGGCTTGACTTGACTCAGTGCTTGCACAGTTCAGTCTCTAAGTTACAGTACACTCTCGCTCAGACGTTGTTATGGTGTTTTGCTTTTTTTTTTTCTTCAATTGCAACAATACTCATGCGAGAAATGTTGCTCATGATGCTCCAAAAATCTGTCTGACACGCCTCGTCCCTGAGGGATAACCATATAAATATGGAAAGGAGAATCAAATATACATTTTATGGCACAAATAGGCACAATGAACATAAACAAAAGTAGTTTTGTTTCAAGTCTCACCTCAAAGTGAGAGGGAAAAGGGAATCAAACAAAGATAAATAAAACAACGTCAGCCCGGATATTTCTATTTAGCACATATGATGATAAAACAATATCCAGTGGTTAAAGCCAAACATGGTTTTGTTTATCGTTTCTTATCTTTAATTGTACTGCTTGGCAAAAATACTGAATTCAGACTTACGAATGCTACCACACCCCTAAAAGCACAGTCTACTGTCAGATCACCGTCTTATTGTGGTGTGTGTAGCAAAACTGAGCAGTTATGTGGAGATCTTCTCCACCACCCGCCGCTTGTAGTCAGACACCGAGACACCGCTGCGAGTTTGTGCGTGCTGCAGCATCAGAGACTTCACTCTGCTTCTCAGCAGGGTGAAACATTCCCCAGTGGAACCCGTGGCCCTCGGGTGCTGGGATCCTTCAGCAGTTTCTCCTGACCTATGCTCCCTCTCACCCTCTGTCCATTTGGCTCCAACTACACATTGTCCACCAGCCCCCTCCCTCCAAAGAAAGTGAATAGTAACTGAAGTTTAAAACTGAGAGAAAGTTTTAATCCCAATGAAGTGTCTCCTGTAGAAATAATAATCACTGAAGGCTATTTAGTAGAACAGTCTCGCAAATGGTGAAAAACGGCGGCTAAAAAGCACAGTCGGTCAATTACGCTCGTTAGAAGAGGGCAGATACACAGACATGCATGTACACCAACCACACACACACACACACACACACACACACACACACACACACACACACACACACACACACACACACACACACACACACACACACTTGACTTGCCTCATTAAAACCCATCCAGCTACTAGAACTCAGAGATGTGAATGTTTCCCTTGAGGAGCGGGGCACGTTCATTTTGAGAAAAGGCAGAAGATTCAACTTTTTTCTTACTTGCTTATAATTACAGAGATTGCTGGAATGCATGACCCTGAGAATAAGGCTGAGTCCTGGGAGAGTCCAACAGAAGCATCGCCATCTTCAGTTTCGCCCTCCATTGTGCGTCTCCCCAGTTGGATGCCACCCACACCCGGCATGAGTGAGGTCGAGGCAGTGCCCCCATCACCAGTGGAGCACTCCCTGGGGACTTTACACTCTGATCCAACAAGCCAAACTCCTGAGGCTGAGAAAAAAAAAAAGAGTCAAGATAGCAAGTGACTGAAAACATTGCCCTCTCTGAGCGCTGAGGCATACTCTGACAGTAAACTGATTAAAAAAAGAACAAAAACAACATGGAGAGCTAACAATCAGAAGCCTTCAGAGTTGGCAAGCAAAGCGGGAGCGCTGCTTTCCAACTTCACTGTTATCCAAATTGTTGAGCAATTAAACACTGGAGCAAAAAATGATCACATGCATGCAGCTCATATAAAAGTTGTGCTTCTCTCTACCAGGAAATAATGCTAAATAATCTACAATATCCCTACGTGCTCAGTGAGTATATATCTGTCAACACGAGGGTCAGTGATACACTCCTTGTCTTAACATCCCTGCAAATTGAAGGAAGTGGAGGGAAGAGTGGTCCATGTCAACATTGACCTTCCAGCTGGATATGCAACAACTTCCATCTTCCTAAGCCAAGGAGCCCCACGGAGAGACTCCCAAACCGGGTCATTAGCGCAGTGGAGTCACCAGACAGCAGATCATGGGCCAGAGAGGGAGCGAGAGAGGGACTCCTGGCACTGTAGCGGCTGCTGTGTGGTTTGACATTCAGGGCTGGCTGATCTATGGGGCTGGGGAGACCGTGCCCTTGCTCTGGGTCTTCATGAGGAGAAGGTCCTGGCAGTTTTTCCCCTTTACTCACTCCATCATAAAAAGTGAGGTCACAAGATGTTAGACTTATGTAGCCCTCACACGCACCATCACGACACGGGTTGTACAGGAAGCAGTCACGGCTTTACTGACAACATCCCCACCTGCTCCACTGGATCCAGTACTGAAAGCTATGTTACCAGATCCTGACTGGTAGCATGAGATCATTCAAGAAATTAAACCTCTAAACCCCATAACGAGTTGACTACTTTAATGTAATGTCTCGAATAATCGCCCACGGATGGCAAATTTATTCCCTAATACCAACAAGCAAAGACAAAAACCTCCACAAAGATGTGTTGCTGGAATTACGAATACCATTTTAACCACAATGGGGCAGTTTCATAGCGTGATCAAAAATCATTCTAGGGTTTTTATGTCTTTCTCAAATGGCTTTGACCTCCACAGCCCCGTCTCCAGCAAATGGTCACCACTCTGTACACGCCAAGAAAGGAAGAACTCCCTGGAGGTATTACCATGAGCCAAGACGACCGTAAAAAATCCCCCGGTGAAAGATGGACGTTTTCCACTTGGCACTGGCACACGAGATGAAAGGAAAAGACAGCAAAGCTAAGCTTTCAACACTTCCTTTCACTGAAATGAGGGATTTCTCTCTTGCTCATTACCACATTCTCATTAGGAGATCTTCACTTTAAGATTAGATCAAGCCTACTCACCTCTACACCCCGGTTGTTAACTAAGCTTCAGCATGTAACTGTGCTGCGGAGCCTCTTATCATACATGCAGTCAATCAGCCAGACTCACCTAGTGACGGTACCAGCGACTACCAGGTTCAGTGGATCTCACATGAAATTAAATCGTTTAGTGGAGCATTTTTTAAAACTTAAAATCCTGCCCCAAGAACATGGCTGTGACCAATTGTTGTGTTTATAATGTACTTCCAGAATATGGAATATATAGTGTAGTTGTTCTTCTGACACTCCCAGCTCCATATAATCTCAATGTTTAGAAAGAAATGTCAATAACAAGAGCACAAATGAAAGACGTCTGACTCTAATGAGCTTTAGTGCAAATTAAGAGCAGCCATCTTCTCAACAATTTGTCCAATTTGCTTCAGGTTTGTCCCTGGGAATCCAGCGGAAGTGTGTGGCTGGTGCCTTGTAGTTGTGTGAAGGCATGAGGTGAAAGAAGGCTCTGAAGGATTGGTCCCACTCCCAAGCCAACCACACATTATTCATCCACCTTCCCCCTCTTCCCCCCTCAGACCTTCATCAATTCCACCCACCCACCATCTTTTCTTGATCCCCAATGGCTCCCCTACTTCCCTGACACTTGCATAAGTCCAGAGAACCTCTCTTCAGACCACGGTGATCTGGGAGCTGGGACAGTGTTAATTAAAAGAAAAGGTTAACACACACAGGGCCTGGCAGAAGGCGCAGTCAGGAGGCTCCCTTGGTAAAGCAGCTGCTCACTGTTTCCTCCCACAGAGGCTCCCAGGAAGGGGACCAGCAACCAGGGATGGAAGCCAGGGGACTGGGGACACCAGGATGAAGGAGTGACTGGGCCATAAAGAATGGAGCTGATTTGACCCCCTCGCTGAAGATCAGCCAGGAGGTGCAGTGAGTGGCTCCACTCACCTGTCCAGTGCATCCCTGCTGGTGCCTTGGATTGGAGCTGATTAGTGTGTCCCAGAGAAGGTCTCACCTCCCCAAGCAACGCCCACACACACACCTTTGTTAGACTGTGGGATGCATGCCAGGCCCATTTAGAAGAGTGTGTCAGAGAGGTAAGAAGAAACAGACAAAAAGGTGAGAGGGAAGCAGAATGGAGGGAACGGAAACAGCCTTCCACAGCTCAAGAGTCGGACTGGCCAACAAAGGCAGGGTTAAAGGGATACGTGGGATTGAAGTGAAGTTGAGTCTCTGAGAATTAGCCCATCAAGATCCTGCACAGCTGTTATCGTTGCCTGCACCATGGGCGATGTACTGTCTGTGGGAGATCATTAAATAATGATAAATGATCGCTTCATGTAGCTCAAATATGTAGCATTATTTTCAAAAAGAGAGAAAATTCATTTGGGAAAATTGTTGGCCTAGTTTAGTAAAACTTACGTTGAAGTAGGTGTTTTTCATCAATTGGGAATAAATTATAAATGGATCATATTTAGTGGCAATAATTTAAAGGTTAACTCAGTTAAATATACTATCAGCAGAAATATTGGTGAACTAAGTTTATAAACCAAACAATAGATTAATCTGTGTATTTTTTTTTTACTTTTATTTTGTGCTTTATTCAGTGGACACGGCCACAGACTCACATTATTCACCATCGGGTCAATACGTTGGACAATCCGACGCCGTACACTGATTGCCACTTAAATTAACTCAAATAAATACTCATGAGCTTTTAAGACAAACAAGAGGGAGTGAAACAGTTTCTTCTTCCTTTCCTCCCCAAACAAGCAGAGATAATTAAACATCTATCCTCAGAGAAGAAGCGCTCCCACTGGATGGCTGTTTGGTTTAAGGATTTGCTCGGTGGTTTGACTCGCCAGGGACTCTCCATTTGAGTCTCAAGGTTTTATATCTCTAACAAGGCTTTAATTGCCAAGGTAACAGACCACCTGATTAAACCTGACAATAAGTCTGCTTGATCTGTGGAAGAGGAGCGAGATGAGATGCGGTGCAGGGATGAGGAGGGGCATTCAAATTCAGATATTAGAGAGTCAAGTATCCATGTGCAGTAGGGTTGTTATATTTATATGGACAACAAGCAGAGAGACATATTATCTGGTCCATGCACCTCAGCAACCTCAAAAATTCTATTTACTGCACGTCAGCGTTGGAAACTCACAGTACTAGCAGAGAAAGAATGCAATTCTACTGAGAGTGTGGAGGAGGCGGCACTCAAAGCCTCGGGTCCCATGCCATGTGCCCTCCTTATTGTAACGAGTGCATTTCTCTCCTCAAACTCTGACTGGTGAGTGCGTCGAGGAGGAGGGGTATTCTTCAGAGGAGAAGACGGCAGCGTCTGGTGGTGAAAAACTCTGTGTTAAAGTCCCATTTCTGCTGTCAGAGGGCTGACAAGGGGGAATCAAGGGATGCCAGGCCTTTGGTGCTCTGAGTCTGGACACTGGCCTAGTTTCCCCTCTCGCTTCCCCTCCACCCACCCAACCCCACCTTTCTGCTACAACATCCCACCTAGAGTACAAAACACTCCTCAGCCACCTCATCTCATCTGTTCTTTACTGTCATGCTGACCTCAATGAACTGCTCTCCATCTTTTCGTGCCCTGTCTTGTTTTGTTTGGCCATCCTCCTTTTGGAAATCTAAATACATGGAATAAGCCGTCTTATAAATATAAGCTACTGTACTATATGCAGCAATGTGCTGGGCAATGATAAAGTGATTTGTCCCCAGTTAATTCATTTCCATTTTCCAATTTTCTTAAACAGCCTTAAGTATAAAAAACAAAACATTTCAAATTTGCTTTGTAACTTTGCTGTTTGTGTTCCTCATTAAGCTGATACTTGGGTAAATGTTGGTTTAAAAATACAGAGAAGCCTTATTTTCAGTTTTTCTAGGTTTTCAGAACATTGGTAAACTCACCATGGAGGAGACGCTGACAGGAAGCTCTCGGCCACTTCCTGTATGACATCATCAATAAGGTCACGGGGTTAAACCAAGCCTGTGGGGGGAATTTGGCTCAGAATTTTATTACTGTGGTTGCATTTCAGAGTATGAGCTAGCATTAACTTTTATACTGAGTGTATTGATTATTTACTGGTACAACTAAATATGTATCACAAACCGCTTTTAGATGGTAAATTGTGTGAACCTGTAAAGGAAACAGCTCCACCTAAAGTGAGGCTGAATCATCTTAACTGGAGGATTTTAGGCCAACAGGGTGTGAAAGAGTGTAGCTGGTAAACATTTCCGCCAAACAGTTTTTATGAGGAAATCATTTTGTAAAATGTTTGTTTAATTCGACATGTGAGCTGTTACGGTCTTGATTGGGACCTTTTCCGTGTCATGACACCACTGTTACTCAGTGTGAGACGTGCTGAGAAACGCCTCATCTTGCACTCGCTGCATTTTTTTCCGTCCCACATCACAGGACCCTCTTTACAAAGCTTTGCCCGTGTGATATTATAAAACTGCTGCTGTATACAAATGCCTTCCCCAGCCAAACACAACGCTCAAAGCACCTCTGTCATGTGAACATGTTGTTCGTGTCACTTCGTGGAATTCTGCCTGACATGAAGCGTCAACCTTTGCACTTCACATCATGCGCCGTGTTCGTGGCTATGGAAATGCTCAGTTTCAGGATGGCTTCCTCGCTTTCTCTCTGGCAGGTGTAAATGGTGCGAGTTCCTGTCTTGTTCAACACCCATGCTATTTTGATGTGTTGGCAGTCCCTTTGCCAGACCAATAACTCCCTCACACCAACACTACTCTTTTATGCTGCCTGCTTTATTCTCATTCTTGGGGGAATCCTCCTGAGATACATAGTGTGCCTCTTAATTTCCCCGGGGATGTATGCAGGAAATATACACTAGTGATTTTCCGAGGATGAAACACGGGGAAAACATTAGAGCAGGATATATCATGGTATCTGCAGCTGCTGGGTCAGATAACCAGTTAAGTGGGAAGTGTAACTTGTCACAAGTCTGTGCTTTTTTAGTTTGCTCTTTTGTTTTCCAGGTTGAAGGATGAATTATTCTATTATTAACGGTGAGGCAAAGAGCAGCGCGCAGCCAGTCAGAGCAGCATAGTAAAAGAGATTCCCAGGAGACGCCGTGGCCCAGTGGGCTTGGTTTGTACACCCGTCACACACTTCTGAGGGGTGACGTGCTTCACTGCTCCACTGAGGGAGAGCCTCTGCCATGTTTACTGTCATGTTCCGAGGTACGCTACGTGGCTTCAAACACATCAAACACATCTACAGGAATACTGATATTGGCAATGCCATGGGGAGTCACACAGAAGGTACAGAGCTACTACTGAACACACATGGCCACAACTGTCTGCAAACCACACAAAGAATACGTCACTTAAAGATGCAGATTTCCACGTGTTACGAAATCATCCTTCTAATATTGTAAGGTTTATATTTACACACACACACGGTTGCAAAGTCAGGTCAAATGATCCTATGAGTAAAAGATAGTATTGATTTCATTCATGCCTCAGCTACTGTATCTGAATTTGCCAACATGCCATTTTCCTTGTACAGTTGTTTCCATAGTAACAACAGCAACAGTAACACCTATGATGTGAAAGGAGATGTTATAGCCGGGAGCTTCTTTGTTCAGGGCTGAGAAGCTGATTAGAAACAAAGTGATTCAATTGTCTGTAGCTCTACTGCAAACAACGCAGTATAATTGCATGTTAAACACCCTTAATTTAAAAACAAACTGATAAGTGACACGTGATGCAGTGGATTTCACGGTGATGTCCTCGTAATGTAGCTAACCTGTTGTCTTTTCCACACAGCGAGAGGCTTCTGGAGTGTGGCGTCACACGGCTGCGCTTGATTTATGAGGAATGGTCAGGACTGATTTGACTAGCAAAGCGTTCCCCCGATCGGGCCGCTGTGTGCAGCGTTGACGAGGGCTGTTTGCTGAGCCTCTGGGGGTGAGGATGAGGGGGAGCAGCCTGGAGTTTGCGCCTGGCTCAGAGGGAGGTTGGGCTGGATTAGACGGCTGACAGCTGGGCCACATCTCTGGAGGCGCAGCGCGGAGAGGCCCCCTGTCTGCCTGCCTCTGCACCAAGTGTCAATTTGAGCATGAAGGAAGGATGGAGCGAGCCAAAGAGTAAATAAGTGAGCGAAGTGGGGCCACTGGTAGTGAGCGGTGCATGGGCCGTGCACACCGACAGGCATCAGGAAACACTGTTTATTTAGTGGGCTTTGACCCTGGGGCACTTGGACAGACTCACCGACACAAGACAAACCACTCTTACAAGGTTGCAGCTCTTGACCTCTCTGATTTGGGCAGCGATGTTCATAATCAGCACGCCGTGGCATCAGGGAGGAATATTAAGAAGGCTTAGCTCTCTGACTTCAAAATCCGAGCGTTGCTATTAATTACATTTGTTTGATAATCAAAGCGCAATCTTTTCTTCACAAAATCAAAGCTTTTCAATAATGCAGAAATGGCGCTGAAAGTAGCTCGCCTCAGGTGGTATCCTGTACAATTATGTGCAATCAAGATTGCAAACACCTTCAGAACCGAACACACTCCTGTTTTACTTCTATTTTCAGTGATGGGATATGTAATTAAATCTGACTTCTCTAAGTGGCGGCATTTTCCGATAGGCTGACTTTCAACATCCGCTTTCAGAGGAGATCCCTTGAAAAATGATTTGATTGTAGCATGCACAACAACTGGCATAATTCACTCCAGCAGCACAGTGTTAATATGAAGAATGTTCCAGTGCCATAGGAGAGTTTTCTATAATAGGTTTGCTCTAATCCTGAGAGACTGCTTTGTGTATTTCCTGCGCTGAGACTTGGCTATGAGCAAGATGTGGGATGTGGGCCCGAGTTGACTTTATTAGCTGGTGATGTTCTAATGTGATTTATTTTTATAAATGAGTGTAGGGTGAGAACGCAAGTGGGGGTGGAGGCCAGTATGCAAATGCGGACCCTCATTAAACACCACCGCCACCACACATTATCTGCTGCTCCTCACATTGTTTGCGTGCATTAACGAGGTGCAGCCATGTCTGCTAACTAATGACAACGTAATGATCAGAGCATTCACGATGAAGCCATCACAAGGCATGACATTTACACAGCCAGCGACGTCGGAGGGTCTCCACCACCCGTACACTGGGTGAACCCCAGAATCCTCCTCATGAATTTATGCATTTGAAGAAAGGCTCGCGATTAAAGATTTTAATGTATGTTTATAGCAGTGACCCTCGGTAATACCCAGCAACTTATAATGCATTCTCTTCTTAGGGGAAAACTAGTTTTTTCAGCCTCTTAAAGTCTCCTGTTCCCCTCGCAGGAAAAAATTGTTTTCTAAACCACTGCCAGTGTGAGAAAGACAAAAATATGCATCTAGTCCAATTAGAATTAGAAAATCTGCTTTTCATACCTCATTTGTGATTAAAAAAGCAAATTCTGCTCAATCATTCGTCCTGTGGTTATCCACGGATGAACGGATCACAGAGGCTGCATTACACAGAATCTTAGATTCACTCATTTATTTTTACTAACAGTGCTCCACTTGCTTAGCTTTGTTTCAACATTTTGCCAAAATGACCGTTCTAGTCTGCACAGCAGTTTTATTTTTGGTCCTTCAAACTTTTCTTATGAAGTTAGGATGCAGTTCTCTCTCTGGGGATTTACAGAAGCCCATTTGTGTGCAAAGATGTTTATCTTTATGGCTTTTGCAAGAATGAGGAGATTAACCCCATAACTAGCAGACATCTTATAGTGGATCTGAGCATCATTAGTCCACATTAATAACCCATGGAAGTGCAAATGGGCTTTTTTTATCATCTTAATTACATGACATCTGAGCTCTCTATCTACAGATGACTCTCTTTAGAGATGAGACGGCTCTGTGACTTCGAGGTACTTGTTTTTGTGTTCACATCTGACAAAAAATCCTGGTGCTAAAGCATCTTCACATACAGTATGTGTGTACACACTCTCTCTCTCTGTCTCTCTCTCCCTCACACACACACACACACACACATCAGCCATCTAAACTAAAAAGGATGCCATTGCCCATTAGAGAGATGGATTGACAGAAGAGCAGAATAAATCTTTGTGGCAGCGAGTCAGAAATATAAATAGAGCACCTAAGATAGATTTGTCTCTGGTGTTGATGAAGTTACCTTTGGGGGTAGAGCTCTACCTTTTTAGTAATGAGGACAACCACAAACAGTTTGGTCTCCTAATGAGAAATGATAGTTTTGGAGGTGCCATACAAAAATGCCAACGAATAACACTTCACTTAAGCATTTTCAACAAAAATGCCAAATGTGGGGTTTATTTGTGAAAGAATCAGCCCCACCTGGTGGCTTTGATGTACACTATACGCTCCCATATACAAGAAGCAATAAACTGTTCTGTATTTTTACAATATCACCTATTAGATTTCATTTTTCACTTGCTTTGGGAGACCAGAGTTTAAAAAAAACAAAACAAAACATTTATTTATACAAATCTGACGGCACAGACAGAGTCTACCTGCAAATTTAATGTTTTCTAAGTGCTTGTCTGCTCCCTCAATCTTTTGTATCTTTAATCAAAAGTGCCTTTCCATGACAAAAACACCGCATTAATAGCGGAATTATGTTAATTAGATCAATAAACGATGGTGAAATCAGGTAGGCAGGGGAGGGAAGGAATGCTCTATTACCCATTTTATCATCAAAGTGAGTGCTGTGTTAATTATGCTTGCAGCACCCAGTTAGAGCAGCCCTCCAGAGACTGATAACGGAGGACTGCCCAGGGTTACAGTGATTGCACGCACAAGCTCCCTCTTTGCCGTATCATCGGACAGGTTGACTTGCTGATATTCATGCACAGATAGGATGCATAATGATATAGGGCACCAAGGCGGCATGCAGTGTTTTTTCTCTTTTTCTAGCCAAGACTGGGATCCCATTATAGCTCTATTGCTAATCAATGTAAGGCGTTATAGGTTGTATAAATCACACTCTGACACCTGCTGTATGGGTCATTAACAGTGGAATCGCCAGGGAGGAATAGACAGAACAAACATGCAGACACGCAGAGCAAAACTGTCTGAAGTCCAAGCTGAGGTGCTGACACACACGATATTATAGTGATATTATAATGAGAGTTGATCAAAGAAAAGATTTGACACAACTTGAGTCAAACACTAAGCATCTAAGCATTTCTCATTTAGTAAGTAGATATTGATTTGGCTTTGCTGCAAAGACACTCTCAGTCTTGTCGCTTTCTAATAACGCTATGTAATCTAGGCTCAAATCATTATTTGCAATCTGCTGTTGCCAAACAACCGCAGACCACCGGAGGTATTTCTCAAATGGTAGAAAGCAAGAAGAGAGAGGTTCCTGTGCACAAAATTTTTAATTGAGGATGTGTTTTTCTGCCCGAAAAGGCACGAAGGAAAGTGCACACGCAGGCATTTGTAACCTGAGTGTGGTACAGAGGGGGACCATCTGAAGACTCGCAGGCCCTTTGATGTCTTCTGAATACGGGTATAATGCATGTGTAATTAATAAGCCATTTGCATATGATGAACTAGGGCACTTAGTCAATGTTCTCGGGATACAAATACCTGAGGAAAACAATAACAACGGCGAACATTAAAAAAGGGAGTCTACGCAAAAAAAGACAAATCTATGGCCCGCTTCGGATTAGAAATACATTAGCAGCTAATTATGTCCTAATTGCCAATATTTTAGCAGGTGTTTGTACTTAACCAGTGGTAATGCCCTCCTGAAACAAGCTCATCAGGCTTATTCTCTGGTGTATCTCTGCAGTCCTGGGTGATTATGATGCGACAAGATGGACTTATGGCCAAAAAAAAACATGGGTAATAATGGAGCTGCTGAATCGGGCAACAATAACAACAACAACAACAACAACAAACAGAAGCATCAATAGTAAAATAATATGTATTGTTACCGCATAAAATTAAAATGATTATAATAATAATAAAAATATTAGAAATAAGACCAGAAATTCACTGGAACAAACGTAGCTCTGACAATTAAAAACTGTTACTGCTGCTCAACTATTAGAGAGGACACAACCCAAAGAGGAGTATTAATTTTTTGGCCAAATATTTTCAAAGCAATCACAGACTCTGGGAGGTGGAATTCTCTTACCTAATCAAACAGAAAGTGTAACCGAGCGCTTGATTAAATATTGAGCTTAGTAGTTTCAGATGCCTTTTTTCATTGGCCTGCTGGCATTTGGCAGCAAGGGACAATCAAGCTCCCATAAGTCTTTGGAGCTGGTCCATTCAAGGAAAGTGCTGAGCCAGCAGGTCAAACTGTAGAAATGTCAGGGAGGGAAAGGAAATAGACCACAAGCATACATCATTAGAGAGTGTTCTTCACTTCAAGAGCCTTGAAGTGATGGAGTCCAGATGAGCAATGCTGTGAAAGTGAACTTGGGTCATGACTCATGACCAATGAATTACAGAGTCACGGTGTGAGTAGTGTTACAGTAAGATAAGATAAGATAAGATAAGATAAGATAAGATAAGATAAGATAAGATAAGATAAGATAAGATAAGATAAGATAAGATAAGATAAGATAAGATAAGATAAGATAAGATAAGATAGGATAAGATAAGATAAGATAAGATAAGATAGGATAAGATAAGATAAGATAGGATAAGATAAGATAAGATAAGATAAGATAAGATAAGATAAGATAAGATAAGATAAGATAAGATAAAATAAGAGAAGAGAAGAGAAGAGAAGAGAAGAGAAAATAAGATAAGATAAGATAAAAACAACATTACATTTTGTCTAGACATGTTAGAAGAAGCTGGTTATTGATTTGCTAATTAAATTTGTGTAGGCGTAAACTGTCAACACTGTTGTTTTCTGTTGTCTTTATATTACTGCTCTAGGAGGGTTTGCTACGTCAAAACATACACTTGCTGTGACTATATGTGACCACAGGTGTCGCCAAATCAACAGTGTTTGAGTGTAGAGGATTCTAAAAATAATGTTTGCACTAATTCTGGTGCTTTTCCTACTATGACAAGTCAAAATGTCTGGTTTGTTCACACAGTGATTAATCAGATTCTCCCTGTGAATTGCTCTTTTAGTTTGCTCACAAAATGCAGATTTACTAGTCCATGCAGTAATTCTAAAAATCCTCACGAGTTATTAAATGTCTTCCACACAATCACACAGGTCCTTACGTTCGCTTGTCAGTTTCACGAGTCTGAACAACCGTTTTCCCAGGCCCTGACTCAATACCCAGTGCTACATCAAATGTCCGTTCAACTTTTCCTCCATCTTTTTTTGTTCTACTCCCCACACCTACCATTGTATTGTTCGACCTTGAGTGAGATGCTGTCAGGCGCTTTTTAGAACATAAGCGTTGCAGTTTCCCATAATCCACTGGGACTGCTGAGGTGAGAGCTGTGGCCCAGTAGCACTCTGAGTGGCTGGCAGCGGATCAAAAGCAAACGAGGTTCCTGAGCTCATTCCAATTATAACAGCACACACTATCAACTACAAATACAAACAGCACGTAAGTGATAGCGCTGGTGGCCTGGAGGACTGCTGCCAGAGAGCAGGCAGCATGCTAATCAGGATACCTCTTGCCATGGGCTATTTAGGGAATAGCCTCTCATCCCACCAATTCCCTACGCCTTTGCCAGAGAAACGAGAGAGAAAAAGGGGAGTGAATTCCCTGAGCGCACAAACCAAGGACAAAATATTAGAAAATGGATCTTTATCTTTGCTCTTGGCCAATATCCATATTAATTACAAAAAAAACAATGCGTTAGTAAAATATTAAGAAATGCGTCCACATACAGCTACAAATTATGGCCACATCCTATGATTGTGTGTGATGTTAGTTCAATCACCACAAAAGTAATGTTAAAAATCACCCACACACATCACTAAGAAGAATCGGTTTCTTGGAAATCCCACGCTGGCTTTTGTTTAACTGGGCATCACACAGTCAAACCTATGGTTTAACCTTTGCAAAAGCAGAAAGTGGAAAAACAAGACCCTCAGTCATTTGCACATCGCTTCACACTGTTTATTGCAATTAGTCTGATTATTCATAACAACATCTTCCCAAGCATCCCAGTGTAGTCCAGGAAAATGATTTATATCCGGTCGACTGACACGGGGGAAGGAAGTAGGATGTTTGGAGCTGCTCTGTGGTGACGCGCACGCTCCCCCGCTCGCACGGACAACCCCTCAGAGCTTGGCAACTCTCCAGAGCCATGTAGGGGTGGCGGAGTACAGCAGGAGCCTGAGTGAGAGGCACACATTGCGCACCACGGGACCCCACCAGCCCCGGCCCGAAGGCACAACTCTCAAGGACATGGAGAACTGGGGCAGAGAACTTCCAAGCTTCCCACTGTTAGGGCAGGCTGAGAGAAAGAGGAAAAGTTTCTAAAGTGTCTGTCTGAGGGAGCATAGCCGGGGAATGTGTTGTTAAGAGAGACGTAAATTCTCTTGATCACTCAGCACTAATCATGCAAATGTTTCTGAAGCATTTAATGGCTCCTAGGCCTCCAAGAGCGAGACATTCAAATGTTATGAAGTTAAACTGTAAAAATTACACTTACACAAAAGAAAACGTGGAGGGGTTGCACTGGAGTGAGGCTGTCACAAGAATAGTAGCTGTTACTGATACAAAACAACTAAACGGAGACGTTTTAAGATTCATTTTGAACATCTTGCTGACATGTCAATGGAAAAAGGACACAAGCGTAAATGTCTGTCCTTGACATGCTTAGTTTCAGGTGTTTTGTTCTGACCTACATGACCTTTGGAGTTTATTTTATGGATTTGGTTCTGAGAAGTCTTGTTGCTGCTCCTGTTACACTGGAGAGGTCTGTGTTTCTACAATTTATATGGTTTTTGATCTTCCTGTAAAATGTGGCTGAAATTGGTGGGCAGAATATTCTGATATTTGTCATAACATGGTACAAAAGAGCCAGTAATCCTGGCTCTGCTGGAACAAGCAGCTCTTGCACTTATTGTCCTTCCAGTCAGGAGCTTAGGTTTACTGTGGGTCAACCCCCTCTCTCTCCGCATCAGGGGGAAGGAATCACACTGATCTGAAATGGAGTACCCCCAACCAAACCTTACTACATCGACCCGTGCTACCATCCTGGGCCTCTAATGGAAGTCCCGGGCATGCAGACGCCTCCCCCGCTCCAACACGGGCGTCCAGTAGTGCGCTACTCATCACTGCAAGCAGCAGGTCTCGCAGCCTTGCTTCTTTCACCCTGGGACTGTTTTTTTGGGAACATTGCAGGCAGATGTGTCCAGATGAGCACGTTCTAATTTGCCGGGCCAGGTTAATGCCCTGCCAGAGGCCCTGGAGGATCAATAGCTTTATTTCCCTAAAACGCCAGCGAGGTGAGAACCAGCACACGGGGTGCTTTTAATACCGCCACAGTTCCAGTGACGACTGGGCTGTATTGATTGTGCCCATGTGGAACTACGTGCGCCTTCTGGGGAAGGATCTATTTGTGTCACCCTGGGCTGGCATGGGAGCTCCACTGGAGGAGTAGAGAGCTCAGCCAATGGAGGATGCCAAAAACATCAAAACAGCCATGTTTACAGATTACCCAAAGGGAAAGCAAATTACAGCAATTATGCAGGCTGTGGGAATACTGATATCAGCATACCTGCTATTTCACCTAGAGACTGCTTTTATGAGGCTAGAACACATACAAAACAGCACACTCAATTTGATTTGATGGCTAAAGCCTCGACAAACGATGGGATTTAAACAAAGCACCGCGCATCAGACGAATGCAAAACACCGACTTTCTAGGGGATCACCCTGTTTGTGTATGTCAGGTCCAAAAATCTTTTCAGGTGTTTTGAAACCAGATATAATAGCTTACACAAATATCTGTGAGGCAAGTATATTTCTGGCTGGCATAATGATCAACATGTAATATTGAACACTGCCTCTACTATAGTTTTTTTTTCCCTAACAATGGCAATTAATCATTCTTTGTAAACACTGCAAATTGCTTTACGGAAAACTCATTTACCTTTGCAGCATTTATCAAGCGTATCAGCGCTGAGACAACATACAGAGGATTCTTATCCAAATCATTGACCATTGTTTGCAGCTGTCGCGACATATTCATGACCGGGGCCATAATAGTCAGATTCCTGTTATGTCCCCCAGGGAGGGAGAGCGGAGAGAACGGTGTCACATCCAATTACTGCAGCACGCTGTAGAAGTAAATCAAAACCCAGGAATCCAAGGTGCCCATACACACACATGCACACGCACTGTATTAGCAAAGGGAGACAACAGTAAGACCAACACTGATACGATATTGGAAAACTGGTAACTTTTATGGATTAGCCAGGGAAGCAGGGTCGTGCGCAGGCTGTTGGATGCTACACAACATCCGTATGATGGCGCAGCACGTGATGCAGGCTGTGGTCGTCCACCAGCAGAAAGGGAAGCGCATGATGACATGTTCCGTGTTCGAGACGGAACAATCGGGTCAGGAAGTTCGCCTGAGCCTTCTCCTCAGCAATAAGATGCTTTTCTGCAGAGTGAAGCGAGCCTTTGTCTTTTCCTCCACGGTAGTCTTTGGGAGGCCTGGTGGTTTGGTGGTTGGAGGGTATCTCAGCAGTGCACAGCCCTGTTTCACCCTGGAGCGGTGCAAAGCTCCTGCCCAATAAAACAGGCTGCGTCCCCAGGGCCCCTCCCTCAAGCCTCCAGTCAGCGCTTGTTTTTGCACCATTTATTTAGTGTGACACATCTCCAATTAAACTGTGGAGGCTGCTGCATTCCCCCCATAACTACCTCTTATACCTCCCCATAGACTTTCTGTCACACTGTGAGTGTGGGTATGAGAGAGTGAAAGAGAGTTAGTGGGGAGAGAGACAGAGACGGGACAGGGGGTGAGAAGGAGAGAGAGAGAGATCACATCTTGCCTGCCAGCTATGATCACAATGTCATTTTTCCCTCAGTGGTTAGAAGCCTCCCGTGAAAGGTGCCCTGAATTATAATTATCAAAATATTGAACAAGATAATCATCCTCTTAAATGATGCTGCCACTTCACTGTTTGCCGTGCCATCACAGAGCACGCATGGCGTCATTTTGTCCTGTAAGCTTCCTTGATAACTCATTTAGAACTACACAATCAAAGATGTCTATTTTTGCCAGAGTACACTTTGTAAGAGTCTCCTTGCCACCTCTTCTTTCTCCCTCTATGGCCCCAGACTCAGTCACAGGAGGAGTGACTTTGTCCGACCCCAATCCCGTCTGCAAGAGCGCAGCTGAGGGCAGCAGCTGCCAGGGAGGACTGGTGGGGGAGCGCCCAAAACGGCAGCTCTGCCAAGCGGAGGGGCCGGGGGGAGCCCCAGTGGCAGCTGGGAAGGGTGGGGCAGCCAGCTGCGGAGCAGCAGGGTGGTGGGGTGACTAGGAGATGCCACTAAACCTGAGTAGGGATACACAAATGCACACTTAAGCACACACGCTTTAAACATAGGCACCCTCAAAAAGTTCACTCTTCACATTTTGCCTTAAAGCACTTTTGCTGCTCTCACCTACGTTCACACACATAAACACAGATCATCCGCACCAAGGAAGCGGGGCAGTCTGCGGACCTCTCAACACCAGCACCACCCTCCCATCACGTGCCTCGGCCACACATCTGGTGTACCATCTGTATCACTAGCCCCGATGTGACAGGTAGTCCCTCTCCCTCTCTGGAGGGAGCAGGAGGGGAAAGAGGGACATGGAAGGTAATTTTGGGTGTAAATGTGCTCTGGACCTCTCTGGATGCATCTGGACAAAGCAGGCACGCTGCTGAGCAGGGCAGGGTCATTATCAGTTGGAAACCGACGACCAGATAGCAGATGAAGACAAAACAATTAGATCATGCTGTCACATTTTGACAGCACCAATAGTGCGAGTCTTGTTTATTTTGCTATCGGTTTGAATGATTTAGCACCTTTGTATTAATGAACAGCTTCTCAACAAAAAGGTCAACTGCTATAAATAACAGAAGTCAAAGTATATTAAAGATTCTTCCAATTTATTATAATGTACAGTTATACATGACCATGACATGTGACCACCACTTGGATGAGGTGCAGAATGCAAAATATTAAAACAGCCATATAAACAATACCAGAGGACTGGTACACTTCTTTACATGTGGGATCAATAAAGTATGCACCATAAAACAGATATCAAGCCAGTGATAGAAAACTGCACAACCAGTCTTTACTGAAATCAAGGAATTTGTTTCAGAACAGTATTTTCACATCTTATGTTACATATTTGACAGTAACAATCTTCATTATTCACACACACACACACAACACTACTTGAATGACATCAACTGAGACGTTTATTCAAAAAGGGAAAAGGGGGATTCCAGCACAAGTCATGACCAATAGAACGGAATACTGCTCAGATATAAGAAACCAAGGTTGTTGCGTCTTTTCCACTAATTTGCAGTCAATGGACTGAGGTGCTTCTATAAGCTGCACAGAGCATCTATTTACGATTTGCAGTGACATCTGTCCCGTGGGCAAAATATGTCAAAGTGTAATGGTCCTTGTTTTGTTCTGTATTATGGTGTAAAAAAAATTCATGGTTATATTTTGTCACTGACTTAAAAATACAGCTCACCACAAAATATACTGATATTATTCCAGGTACGCTGTTCATATTCGGAATTTCCGTACATGTCAATTGATTTATCATCTTTACAAAAAACTAAACAGAAATCGATACAGTATCAATGTCACTGAACCAGTAGATCCAATTAAACAGCTCAACATAAAAAAAGAGTATGTGCTGGATGGGACCACCATTAAAGATCTTAAAAAACACTGACACACACAATTAACAATACAACTGTAGGACTAGTTTCCAATGTCTTATACAAAGTTAGCTGGATCTAAAAAGCATAAAATATTTTTTTTTTTTACATTATCACATACATCAATACATGTACCATGGCCTAGCGGGAAGTTTGTCTGGTGCATTATTTTCCATCATCCAAGTCCCCACACATGTCCCTATTACACCTCAGCATTATTGCTTCTTATGAGCAGGGAGCTGAAGGATGGGGAAACAATGCGCCGCAGTAGTTTGAAACTGGAAAGTGAAATCGTCGCTGATATCCAAAATTTTGTTAGTCTGTTTGACAATCTGCAATGCTAAAGAATAAGGCAGTTTTTTAAGGCATTGCTGCTTTGAGACATACTGGACCAGAGAGAGCAAATCATGTACTTTGACATTATAAAGTCAAGGTAAATGATAAACATAATAGAGGAAAAGACCAGAGTCCAACGAGAAGGGAAAACGTATCTTGTATTTTTTGAGTGTTGCATGTTCGTGTCTGAGAGAACTTCAGTGAGCTGCAACCGTCATTAAAGTCTGCTTAGCAGACGAGGTCAAAGCTCAGACAGCGATCAGAGCAGAGCTGTGTGGGTTGCTGTGACCATCTCTCATTGCTGGTAATTTCCATATTGGCCCTGTGGAGAGAAATGTGACACAGTCATGTTACCGACCTTCTCATTTACATAGTAAAAGCTTTTATTCAAATCTCTATAGGGTGCAAACAAACGTCTGTGGTTTCAACCATAAAATACTGCAAACAGTGATTTGTGACTGCATTGGCCGGTATTGACCAGCAGGTGGCAGCATGGGCTCACAACCGGTGAGCGCTGAAGTCTAACTAGACGCCTCAGGTTTCAGCAGCAGCCTGGCTGAGGACAAGTCTCTTTATTAAACAGTGGACACTAGTTTTAACTGAGATAAATTCAGTGTGAAAACAGTAGCAGTTGATGCATTTCTAAACAGGGGTCGAAGTATGGGATTGGTATTAAAATGCAGAAATAATTCATTTAGATTAGAATTTCACAGAGATATGGATTTCACTTCAAATATACGTTTATAGTTTTATCGTATCTACTATTAGTCAAGATTAGTGTTACAAAATGACTTAAGGACACAGGTAAGCACTTGGCTGTCTCTCTGCAAACTAAGCACGCTGTGTTTCTGGACCTCTTGACTTACAGTACAATTCGACCCCTGATTAACAATAACAAAAAAAAAAAAAAAAGAGTAAGGAGAAGAGGAATAAAATAATAAGAAAGAAACAGGGAAAGATGGGAGAAAGATAACAAAAAGAGAAAGAAATGCAAATTAAGGCTAGGTGGTCAAACGTCTGGATTGGACGTCGAGGTCTTCACAGCAACCATTACCTTTGCTTCTTATAGAACTAGTCAGGGGTTCAAATCCCTGGGTCTTTATTTCTTCATGTGCCCCTGAATATTCAAAGATAAAGATATCAAAGTGTAGCTGTGGTCCCCACATAAATCCACAGGAAATACAGGGCAACAAATAGATCTCCCTTCAAACACCAGCCTGCAACACGTTTAAGGAAGAATCCTCTTACAGCCCTCGTATTTCACTGACATGGCATACCAAATTAGCCAGGGCATAAAATTAGGACTCAGGTAACAAGCCAAAAACAATATTAACACAGTC
Source organism: Macropodus opercularis (assembly GCA_030770545.1). Classification (NCBI taxonomy): domain Eukaryota; kingdom Metazoa; phylum Chordata; class Actinopteri; order Anabantiformes; family Osphronemidae; genus Macropodus; species Macropodus opercularis. The sequence goes on from CM061105.1 coordinate 10,142,511, forward strand.
ACTGCTTTGGAGTAGAAAATAATCAACCGACTATGATGACAACATGCATTTATCTTTTAACGTTTCCTTCCAGCTTTACTTACATTGATACCTATGGCCACTGACGCCTACATAAAATATACAAGTGTGGCAATAAATTTAACAAATGGCAAACTAAGATTTGCATGAGGCAAACGTCAGGCTCCTTCATGTTGTCGTTATACTCACCTGGTCATAACCGTAAGGGCGCTGCTGTTGGCCCTGTGGGGGACCAGGTTGGGGAGGCCGGTAGCCTCCGTACTGCTGTCCCTGCCCCTGGGGATAATTGGCATACTGTCCTGGGGCACTTTGAGATGGACCTATGACAAACAAAGGACTGTGAGAAATTAAGCCTGCTCTGGCAGCCTTGATCACACATTTTGAAACACGCTGTGGCACATAGTCAATACAAACTATTAATTTAGCTTTTTCTAGTCTGTCATCACCAACATGTTTTGTTTCTGGCACCACACGCACTGAGGTCACACTGGGCAGTGCGTCTCTGAATCCAGGAGCAGTTCATAAAAAAAAAAAAAAAAACAGCAATGTGAACCAAACAAGATGTAGCTCAGCATGCAGGAACGATGGAAGTCAGTACTGTAGCAAAAAACATTTTGATGTGTGTATGAATATTAGACCTCAGTGATTTATGAGCAGTGTATAAGATCCCAGGCCAACCTAACGCCACACATCATTAGATGAGCTGCCCCTTGGGCTTTTCTTCTTTTAACACAGGTCTTATTCTCAGCCTAGAAAGAGGTGTGCCAATCAAAGTCAGGGTTTGACGGCAACACGGCTAGCTAGTGGGAAAATGGCCCAACTTTTGCTCATTAACCATTTCAGTTTCCTACTCATTACTCTGCGAACTCTAGGGAATCCCTTTCAGTTTACGACCACTAATGGGCTGCAATAAAAAAAAGCTTATGGATGACACAGAGAGGATGGCGGTTATGTCAGACCCATTTGTTTAGGCGGCCTCGACAATGCCTGAATCAGTAATGAATGAGAATGACTGAGTCAGGTTGAAGCCAGGCAGTGCTTCCCTAATGGAAGAAGGCATCAAGGAGATTCTGTTGGTCTTCATTAGAAGAGCAGGCTTCATTAAAAAAAAAAATCACTATCAGCCCCCGTACACTGTAGCTACAGCAGACACAGAAGGACCGAGCAAAGCTTGACTCGGGCTGAAGTCAAATGAGGCCCACGCAGCATCATTAGGCGCTCATAATGCCTTATGCTGTTGAGCATAACCTTGTGGGGGCCTGTGAGAGAAAGCCTGTGTGTATGTCAGATGAATCTCACCTCACAGCCTCTGCCTCTCTGCTGGCTCATTACTGACATCAGCTCTGGCTCAGACAGAGGGTAAGTATGGAAAGTTACAGTAAAAAAAATGTGATGAACAAGAACTTCAGAACTAACACTGCAAGTCAAACATGGTTTAAATTTAAATCTTGAATGTATGACCTCAGCATAAAAACCCTAAAGTTAGAAAACACAGGTCATTAATTGCTGTAAGGCTGTTTTTTGTTTGCCATTTGTGCCAACTCCGAAGTGCGAGGACGGATAAAAGTTGTGAAATGGTGAACATTTTAAAAAGTTTAAACATCTTATCCAAAATAATAATGGACAGGTTCAAAAAGGTTTTGAAGGCAGTTTGACCAATGACTGTATCCATCCGCTCAGGCTACATTCCTGCTTCCCTTTGAACAGTGTCTCACACTAAACTGAAGCACTACAAGAAATGCAAATGTGGTGCCAGACACCGCTACTGATAACGTGTCTTTTCCACCAAGCTCCAGTCCTCTAACCATTCATTAGTTGTTCCTTAATTCCATGCTCTTAATAGTGTCCTGACATGCATTTGGCACAGTTACATTTCTAAGGGGTAGTAACTATCAACTCACCAGGAAGAATAAATATTCATCATTTAACAAAAAGGTGTTTATAGACAGCTGATAGCGCCGTCTACAGGATAAGAGGTGCCCCTATTTGAAAGCCGCCAACTCACCGTAAGCCTGCTGCTGTGGCGGGTAGCCCTGCTGACCGGGGTACTGCTGCTGAGGAGGGTAGCCCTGCTGCTGGGGGGGCCCTTGCTGGTAGGCTTCTTGCTGCTGGCCATACTGGGCATTACCTTCAGGGGACAGCAGCAGGTAATGTGAGCAACATGTAGACAGCACAAGAACAAGGCAGACAGGCAGCGGTTGGATCAGGTTCCTTTTCACACAAAGTCGTGCTTTATCTTCAAATGATCATGTATCATGGATTTGTCTTGGTTGTAATGGACATTATCTTGATTGTAATGAAAGAATACACACTTTACAAATAAAAGCAATAATTTGTATAAAATGGATGTTCTAACTGAACAAATAAAATCACAGAAGATTATAAAAAATCTAATTAAATGAGACATGTAAGAAATCCATGTCAGGCGTTAGAAATATGACTTTAATGCCAGTGCCTTCGTCAGAATAAGGTAACGATTCCTATGACATATAACAGCTTAATGATTGCGTTCAACCTAATTAATTAGCTCGGTATTAAGACGGGGGTTATCATCAAAAGGCTAAGCGCTAACGTAACCACTGTGGAATGTGATGCACTTCTGCAAACAGATGTTTTCTCAAAACGAATGCCCAAAGGTACTTTGATTTCCCAGAAGAAATAATAGAAGAAGAAGAAGAAGAAGAAGAAGAAGAAGAAGAGGAAGAAGAATATTAGTTCTGGCACTGCTATAGTATCTTTTCATTATTTAGGTTTTAGTCATTTTTAGCCTGTTTGTCATTTTTTTCCCCAAAAAACTGCCTGATGGGATCTCCTACCTTCTGAGGCTCCCTGTCCTGCGTGACTGTACTGGTCCCCATAGTAGTCTTCCTGCCCTGGGTACTGCTGAGGGGGTCCTATATACATACACACAAACAACATACACACAAGTAGATTCAAGGTGTTGTTGAATGGCTGTGTGAGGGGAAGGGAAAGGGTGGGTTTCTTGCTACTTGCTCTGTTTAATCACTTGGCTAATTTTTGATTGAAGCTTTTAGGGTGCACCTTAAGTCATCAAGATGTATGAGCTACAGAAGTAGAGGTAAAGGAAGCTGTGAGGGTCAAAGGCTACAAAATGCAGAAAGGCGTGTTAGAGTGAAGAAATGTCAACACTCTTGACACTTAAACCCTCTGTGTACCTTGCTGTGGGGGTCTGTATGGTGGCATCGGTCTCTGCCCCATGACATGGTTCCCTTGGTTGACCTGTCCCATCATGCCCATTGGGTTCTGTTGTCCTTGGTAGTGCTGGCCACCACCACCAGGAGGCATATTATACTGCTGGGAGGGAGGCTGCTGGTGCATTATAGGGCCTGTGTACACCAACAAAGAGTTAAGAATTAATAAAACTTTGTCATATAGGGTTTGCGTATGGTAGGTAATGCATAATGAGGACAGGTGATAGGTCACTCATTGCTTTACATTCTATAGTAAGTGGCTTTCTTCAGTTTCATGCAAATGGAAAAGCTGTTTCCATAAGTGGTGAGAGGATTAGATAAATCTGATTTCCCCAGGTATACATCTCTTAGAACACCCATTTCTCTGGCATATATATATGCATAACCAGGTTCCTAATCTGCTTTACACATGAGTACATGCGCATGACAAAAGGTCAATGATAACAGCAGAGTAAATAGATGACAGAGGAGACTCTTATAGAGGCCTGTAAGAATTTAAATAGCATTCTGTTTTAATTTAGACAGTGTGTATTGTGTAAAAGCACTCAGCTGTGCATTTGTTTCTTTCTGCACTAAAAGGAGACAAGTCAGTGCACAATCTTTAACCTAAATTACATCAGGTGTAGAGGAGAAATATGATTAACCATCTGATATATAATAAAATAAGTACAAATGCATTTCTGCCCACCGCCTAATTTCTCTGAACAACCTGGTTATTTAACTAACTTTTACTTATATGATTTACCTGCCAAATTAAATACTTCACCTTGATTGGGCTGCATGTTCATATTTGGCCGTGGCCCATAATTCCCCATGGGCTGGCCTTGGGTCATGTTTATTTGGCTCTGAGCTGGCATGCCCTGGGAGGAAGGGACGGTGTGATTGTATCCACCCATTGTGCCATGGCTGCTGGGGGGCATATTGATAGAACCACTGGGCATGTTTGGGGGCTGGTTGGGGCCTGGACCAGGACCTTGCATGGGCATGTGATTAGGCCCTGAAGAACAACAGCAGAGCACATCAAGACACCATTAATATTTAGTTCATGCATTTAAAACATTATTTTGGGATATAGTCTCTAATCTGATAATACACTCATTACGCAACAAAGTGATCAGTGCTTAAAAAGAATATAGACAATTACTCAAGCTGTTTGTTGAAGGACATATATAAGTTCACAAACGAAAAACAAACCACACCATAAAACAAGTCATGAAACTTAATATATGGGAGGATAACCACAATCAAATAGTTTTCAATTCCAAGACCACCAAAGCTGGCAAATGGGTGACATCATCCTTCAGCAGAGCAGCCTCCCTCTCAGCTCTGTGGTGTTGCTAGGCAACACAAGTAAGACAAGGACTGAGAGAGCAGAATCGAAAAGAGAAGAGAGGAAAAGATAACGGAAGGCATTTGAGAGGAGGTAGGATCACTTACCAGGCATCTGACCATTCATCTGGTTCTGCATGTGTGGGGCTGGAGGGCCACCGCTGACCATACCTTCAGAGGGCATGTTGTGACCGTGAGGAGGCTGAGAGGGAGGTCCACTTTGACTCATCCCACCAGGGCCCATGGGCATGTTTTGAGTGGGAGGCTGCAGGCACACATTACGAACACAAAATCACACATCAGCTAGATAGAAAAAGACTGTTGTTAAAAAAGCAGGGGAAGCCATGAACTCTGTGGAAAATATGGAAATCATAGCTATGCTGTGCCCAAATTAAACAAAGACACAGAAATGTTAAGAGAAACTACTATATTTGTTGAGAGCCAACAAGTATGGGCTGCTCTGCCTTTACATACTGTAGTAGATGACGTGTTTACAACAGTGAACCTCTAAACAAGCGAACACACACAAGATGCAAAAGAAAACTCTACAACATTCCATACAGTTTCAGCTCAAAATATTCAAGTATCGGGTTAAGATTTGACATCAGATATAACAAAAGAGGATGTCTCTCATTTACAGTACAATTTCTAGGCTGTACTGAATCATATGGAAAATTATATTCATAAAACAAAAACGTGCCAGATGATGCACGTTTTCCAGATTTCTTTGTTCAGCATTGTGCATTTTATATTAAATATCAGCTATGTAACCACTGGGTTCTATGCACATTTCCCTCATTTACAAGAACACAAAAGGACTAATACTCACAGCAGGGAGGAGAGACTGCATGTTTTGATTGGAGTCTGCTATCGTGGCCAGGTACACTAGATTTCTGTGCAGCATCTGTTGGTACCTGGGCAGGTGAATGTTCATCAATACACGTATTGAACGCGTCTGAACCTAAATTACTGCAACGTGCAGGGAAATCTCAATACTCACTGTGAACATTCTGCTGTTTTGCCTTTACTCTGAAAGTCCATTATACACTGGATCAGCTGGTTGTTTTCGTCGAGTAGCTGAAACGAGATTTATACCACGTTTTTGTTGCGCGATGACACATTTAAAATTAAAGGCACTAATTAATCGCCTGCTATTAGGCCGTCGCTTGCTGATGGATATTATGCTGCAATGTTAATAAAACACAACCAGGAGATTGGGGCGTTTTTGTAAATTGTGAGTGTGCGTTTCTAGCTAACAAAAGACGCGACTTGCCAGCTAGCTGTCCTCGGCTAACAAAACCGCAGGCCTCCATTCATTTGAAATAAAACTACGCGGTAGTCTGGCGAATCGACCTAACACGCATCGCCTTCACGTGGCGACCTGACTCCAGAGATGTTCGTATTCACCGCGCCGAGGCTCTGCGATATTGTTCCTGATCCACTCACAGTCGGACTTGGATGGGCACTGCTACACGCATTAGCTTAACGGCTAGCAGCGCTCCATAGCCTCCATTCTGCGACGCGCTAAAAAAGATGAATTACCTTTTGTATTCCGGCGGGTGTTATATCGCCTTTCCCACGCTGCCTGTGAGGTGCGAACGCCACCGACATGGTGATACTTTATGATATTAAACTGAACTAGAACATAAAAGTCAAAAGTAGCTAACACACCTAACAAATCGGTACAACTCAGATCAAACAGTTCAGGATGCGATTTTGTAATGCAGCGGTCCGTTTTGGGGGGCACGCACCACATTTAAAAACAGTGTCTTATTTTGTTCTCACTTAGAAACGAAAAGGTTAGATTTATTTATGATGAAAAAATGTGGTATAAATCACATCTGTAATAAATTAAAAGCGTGGCTATTACAACTAAACAAAATCACAACTTCACCCATTTTTATACAGTGGAACAGTCTCATCTGAGTCGTTAAGGCAACGGGACATGGACTGTTCAACAAAAAAGGGGAACAAGGTTTTTTTTAAACCTTGGTATCGCCCTAGTTCAGGGGTCATGCGCATGCGTTGTTTTCAACACACGGCCGCTTCGCAGACTGAGCAGCTTCTTGCTAACTAGCTGAATCACTTGGTGGAAACCTCCGTCTTTATTGTGATCGCACTTGTCTTGCATTGCAATGGCGGCAAGATATGACAGAGCCATTACTGTTTTTTCTCCCGATGGTCATCTTTTTCAAGTGGAGTATGCACAAGAAGCTGTAAAGAAAGGTTCCACAGCGGTAAGTGATTAAATGAAACTAATGCTAACATTAGCAAACGGCCAACCAGCTAAGCTAGCGACTAGCAGGCATTTTCAGTACCAGTGCGTTTTAGCTTATTTTATTACTTAACATAATCACATCTTTCAGTTGTTCAGATTTTTACACCCCTTTTGAAGTAATTAGTTTATGATTCCAACATGTAGGAAATATTTATCAATCAATGCAAATGCAGCTGTGTCATGAACAAGCATTTTGTCGCTGTGTCACTCTGATGTACTTTCAGTTTCATTGTGCCAGTATTCAGTAAGATTAGCTGTACTTTACAGAAAGAATACTTATTCGTGCTAACCTCTGCACGAATACGTGTAGATGAATGAGTTTTAGTCTGTAAATTAACTCAAAAGACACTGCAGGTAATCCTTCAAAGTAGTACGAACGTATATTCGCATTAGGCAGTCCAAGTGATTTTTAAACGTTATATTAAGTTAAATAAACATAAATTAATAATTTTATTTTTTTCTTCTGCGCAGGTGGGAATCAGAGGTAAAGACATTGTTGTCCTTGGTGTTGAAAAGAAATCTGTGGCCAAGTTGCAGGAGGAAAGGACTGTTCGCAAGATATGTGCCCTGGATGAGCATGTCTGCATGGCATTTGCAGGTACCTCAAACAACAGTGTCTGTCAATATTAAAGGAGCTGATTAATATATTGGGCTTTCAATACCTGGTGTTTGTTGTCACATTGTAATTCTGAAGAGTATTTCCAACACACACTGCGTTGCTATAGATTCCATTACCAGTCTCTCTGTGTAAATTTCTACTCTCTTCCAATATTTGAAAGGTCTCACAGCAGATGCCCGTATTGTGATAAACAGAGCTCGGGTCGAGTGCCAGAGTCACAGGCTAACGGTTGAGGACCCTGTCACAGTGGAATACATCACACGCTACATAGCTACTCTCAAACAGGTAATTACGATTTTCAGAATTTATTTCTCTGCTTGTCTGAGAGGGCAAAACCCAGTGTAAACTTTCCTCCATAAACATTTATGTGAATGACTGCTTACGTCAATTTGTGTGTTGGTCATAAACGTGTAGCGCTACACCCAAAGCAATGGTCGTAGACCTTTTGGCATCTCTGCGCTAATTGTTGGCTTTGACTACGATGGAACTCCCAGGTTGTATCAGACGGATCCATCAGGGACCTACCATGCCTGGAAGGTCAGCGAGTCTTCATTTTATGTTACTTTATTTCCTCACACCTGCAAAAAATACTTTATCAGTGTGACAATTATGAATAAATATTGTTTCATTCATGTGGAAAAAATCTCAGGCAAATGCGATTGGCCGCAGTGCAAAAACTGTAAGGGAGTTCTTGGAGAAGAATTACACAGATGAGGCCATCACTGGGGACAATGAGGCAATTAAACTGGCTATCAAGGCTTTGCTGGAGGTAAGATCATGTGGTCTTTGTGATGGCATTGGTGCATATATTAAACAGAATGCTTTCCCAGTTACAAGGTAATCCCACTGTCATATAGATATCGGTAAGTTCAGTATTCGGTACAAACATTATCGGAAAACACCAACTGCTAAAAGTAAAATTGTTAAATGTTCACACCTTGGCTTTTTGTGATTGGCAGATTCTGTATGGCAAAATATCAGAATGCTGTTATTAAGTTAAAATAAATTGTTATTTAGCATTGTTTTTGTTAATGCTATTTCAACTTTGCATCTCAGCAACTTAATGTGGATTTGGGTAGACATTATAATTATTATTATTATTATTATTATTACTACACATTATTTGATATGTGCAGACTTAATTGGTTTTGTTTTGTTACAGGTTGTCCAATCAGGAGGAAAGAATATTGAGCTTGCTGTTATCAGACGGAATCAGCCACTGAAGGTAAATTGGTTGCAAATAATTTGATGTATCTTATATTCTTCATTGTAATGATTATGATAAACCATTTTTCTTGTCTGTTTTGCAGATTTTGGAATCCAAGGAAATTGAGACCCTGGTGGCTGAAATTGAGAAGGAAAAAGAGGAAGAGGTGGAAAAGAAGAAGCAGAAAAAATCTACCTGAAGCTGTTAACTAAGACTTATTCTTATTGCACTTGGATAATATTTGCAAATATTAGTACGTTTCAGAGGGTTTACTCTGTTATTTCATAGCAAAGAGCTGAATCATGACTTGAGGTCAGTTAAATGTTTTCTCACACACCTAGTTGACAGGTGTGTAAAAGCGCAGACACAGATGTCAAGTTATGGTTTAATTCTTCGCTCAGCTTACAGGATGGGTTTTTTATGTCATTCACTAAATGGCTTTAATGGTTAATCTCAAAACCTTCAGCAAAGTTAAATGTTCATAATCATAAATGGCCTAAATACTCAATAAAACATGTTGTTTGTAACATGTTTGTTCTTTGTAAAATTGGTAAAGCAGTTTTATACTTGCTGACTTATACTTCTTTAGCTATGAGTAAATTGTCTAGGAATGCAGTCAGTAGTTCTTTTAACATGCGAGTAGGGAGACTTTGAAAGAAGCATAAAAATGACTTTGTACCTACTCCCATTGATTATCCTTCTGCAAAGCGAGTAGCGCGATAAAGATAACTACAGTTTAAAACGACACTAGCGGCAGTATAGAGCGAGGCTATAAACTGCAGTGTTTTTCATTTATCAGCATTCTGTCACACAGACCTGGAAACGGGGGAGGAAAAAGGTAGCTGGGATTGCTTTATAAAGTACTCACCTCTCGCACAGTCATTTAAAACAAATTAGCAATGAGTGAATGAAGTGTCTAATGGTGGCCCAACAAGACCCCTTTTTGCCTCTGCTTTTTTATTTCACCCTAAATTCGCTTATCAAGCAACCGCTGCTCTGAATTCTCAACGACACAATTATGGCCGGCGGTGTGGTAGGGCTGCTTAATGGGATCCTGGCCCCAGACCCCAGTGGGAACTTTCAGTGACTTTAATCTGGAGCCCTTTGAAAAGTTGTGCCGTGCTGTGCTGCAGAGCCCCAGGGGTTCCCTCTGACTCTCACCAAAGACATAATGGTGAATGGTAAAGTCCTTCATTTAGAGTCATCTCCCCAAGCCAGGATTTCCTGAGTGGGTGCCCTGGCTGCCTTGACTAGAGCAATTGCACTTTGTATGCAATTTGTCTTGTTTGAGTCTTGGAGGTTGCTTATTAGACTGATGTCAGAGGATCAATTAAGCCTCCAACATCACCTATGATACATTATGTCATGAATTATAGAAGAGTAATCCTGTTGGCTTGTAGGACTCTGTAACATCCATTTTATTCATACACTTGTTGCCACGCAGGTCAGAATTTGATAAGATTTGGATGCAACAGACACTTGTTTATTGGTAGTCAGGTGCAAATCTAGCGGATGACAAAACAAGCTATAGATAAACTTTAATATTTATTCTGTGTAATCCTTGAGCTGCAGAGGTTATCTGAACCATCTTCTCAGTAGAGCAAGAGCAGCTTTTCTGTGCTGCTGCTAGACTCCTTGTCTTTTGAACCGCTTGTGGGAAGAGATTTTTTTTATTATTATTATTTTTTCCGGCATTGTTGCCCATAATCAGTGCTAGAGTGCCTCAGGACAAAGTCCATCTCTCTCATCGCTAGCTGCTGCTCATCATTAATGCAGAAAATAATGGCTTCACCAGAGGTCATCGACGGAGGAACGAGGCCCGAGGACATGTACTCTCCAAGCAAGTATGCACGGTGCTGCAGGCTGTCGACTGAGTGCACTGTTTGTATGCACACACACAGCCCAGTTGCACACACACATAGCGAACACTATTAATATGAACACACAACAGATTTTTTTAAACAGTGCCTCCATCTCTTTTTCTCTTGATCTGTCATGCACGTACACTTAAGGCAAAGCGTGTTCTCATGTTGCTGTGAATATAGAACAAATACTGGGAAAAACATTGTACGTGTTCACAACTGATTTAAGCGTTTGGTTGTGTCTAACATCAATAAGCAGACCCTTTGCTGACATTATCCAGTATTTGCCTCTGTAGCTGATTTCTAAGGCACAGGCAGATTTCACTTTGAGGATCTGCATTTTTGTCATTCTAATGTGGCACCCTGTGGCCATGTTTCAAATTATGCCTCTCTTGGGACGTCTGAAATTTGTCAGCGCAGAATGTCCTTAGGTCCAAAAATGGCAACCGCTTCAAGGGTAGAAGCACGCGCACGCTCGCCACTCCTGGGAACTAAGGTTACTGGTCCTCTGTTAAGACTGTCTCACTAATTTTTGCGAATAACGCTGGTAAGGTGTTGTTACCTACTGCCAGCAGAGAGCAGTGTTGCATAAAAGGACTGCTGCCATAATATTGCCCACACTTTCATCTCACTTTCTGGTCCTACAGATTGACAGTAAGGCTCCAGCAGCTAACAGGCAGCAGGATCTATGGGGTTCTGATGTGTTTTTGTCTTTGTGCTTTAACACGCAGCCACAGAGGCTCTGAACAATTGATTCCATCAAGGGAGAGTTGTTTTGCTTAAAATTGTCAGATGAAAAAGCAACATTGCTTGTGTCCTCAAGCATTGGCCAAGCTGTCAAAGTGTGTTGGGTCATAAAAGGCTACGCTCTCAACACTGTCCCTTTTCTGCTTGTCACATGTCAACAGTTGCACACAAACACTGTTTGAGTATATTGGATTGGGCTGCCTCCACTTGTGCCCTTCAGGGTTCTGCAGTAGGAAGGAAAGTTTGGGCATATTGGTGTGCTGGCTTACATATCCATAAGCAATCAAGATATGTTCTCATTTACTTTCCTCTTTAAACTCATAGCTCCAGGGATACATTTGGAGGATCATTCTATTATCTCATATCACACATCTCATCTTCGTTGTCCTTAAATCTCATTCCTCTCTGTCTCTCTCTCTCTTGCACACATGCATAACATGCAGCACATCTTGATTTTCAACTGTTTTCTTCTTCAACACACCCTCCGCTCTTATCATCGCCATACAGAGCAACACACACGGTTGTGGACCAGATTCTTCTCTGAGATTCAGTTGTCGTTTACCTTTGTGTCCACTGAAAGGTGCTGGCATACTAACCGTTTGTGGCAAGAGGCTAAACACATGGTTTTGAGTTACGCTTCAAGTGTCAGCTGTCAGGGGCTTTGTCTCACTGAAGAATACAAGAGCATCCTCCTCTAATTGAAAGTAGACACCACTGGGCCCGATAGAGGAACAGGGAATGGTAAGACAAAGAAAGACAGGCATAGAGGAGCAGGCATAGTTAAAATAAACAATTCCCAGGATGCTGCAGGCCTAAAGCAAATGGCCCTGAGGCTTCATGGCCTCTCAGGGCCATGGCAGAAGCCAGTCACACACATCACATAGCATTACTGGCGATGGGGTTACAGGAAAATGTCAGCCGACGCATAAGGAGGAACCATCGGCCCATAGGATAATTCGATTGCCTGGGGGAGGTGCAATCTTGCATTCCCACGATTCCTCTCTTTCCACCCACACCCTCTTTTTTTATTGTATTTTTCAATCCATTTTTCTTTCTCGGTTATTTAATGGCTTCAATTGTGTTGTTTGCTCTGACAGCTGCGTATTTTTACGCATGCTCCGTATTTTGTAGTTGGTTTGTGACAATATCATGCAGCCTTCTCTTTGGTCCCTATGGGGATTTTATGGACCATTGATTCATGGTGTGCCCTGGGATTTCTTGATTTACAACCTGATCATTGTCAGAAATGTCTCCTGACTCATTGTAATTACCCTCCCAGTGTTGTAGGCTTGGTAACTATGCAAGGTTGGTCAGTGCGCTAATATTTAGACCTATGAGATGAGCCAGTGCATCGTGTATATCTATGCTAAAATGTTATGATTTTCTCTGTGGTGACCATACAAACACAGCTGAAACCTCGGCACTGTGTGGAACCTTGAAGCATGTATTTGTTAGATGTGTCAGTGCACGAACATGCAGCTGCATATATGTGCGTGGATTAGATAAAGATGAGAGAGAGAAGGATGGAGACAGCAAAAGAAAAGAGACAGCGAGAGAGTTCAGCTGAGATATCTGAGTGCGTCTGACAGAGAGGACAGCCCTGGAGGCAGGTCCCAGCCCCTCAGCACCGAAAATGACACATGACTGCTTTGACTTTTGTCATCCCCTGTCTCCCTCCGCCCCCAAACCCGAGCCTCTAACAAACACTAAGGCCAGCGTAGATACACACACCGAGAGACACACAGTCACACTGTATACTGCTTAGATTACATTATCTTTATCCCCAGGATACGAGCCCTCCTTGTTGGATGACATTTGGGCTTGTGCAGCACTAAGGTTACCTTTCTTTGCCTGTGAGTTAAAGATGCCTGTCTGCAGCATGCATTTGAAATGAAGGACGGGGAAAAAATCAGATGAGAAAGATTTCCAAAAGCACTTTGATCAGAGGCATCAACAGTCACGCACAAACTTGTTAAGCAGTATGTAAATTTGGGCTGATACTGAATAAAGTTGCCAGAATGGCATGAATCCATTGTGCTGCGATGATCAAAATAAAAGAGGGCTTCATATGCTGGAGGGCAAGAAAGTCACAGACATGAAGGTTTTTTTCCTTCCTCTTTTTTTCTACAAAGGGGCTGATGGGATGCAGAGAGGAGAGAGTGAGGGGAGGGAAATGAAAGATAGGGGAAAGCCTGGAAGGATCTCAATCTAAATTAGCCGAGTAGAAGGAAGACTGTGCTGAGTGAGACATATAATTAAAACCAAAGTGATGAAAACATCAGCACTCATTCAGTCACTCTCCAGATGGATTTCTGAAATTGCTACCAGGGTGATCTAAAAATGTTTCAAAGCTAAAGGTAAATCTAGTCTATTGTTATAGTGCCCAAATCTCCCATTTACCCTCTGCTGCACTTTCTCTTCAGCCACCTCCTTTATCCTGGTTTCATTATCCCTCCCTCGTGCCCTCTTCCTCTCCATCTGACACCCTGAGATGAATAGATGCTGTCACCGAGACTCTTGTAGCCTGTCAGCTTTTAAACAAACAGTTAGCAAAAGGATCACTTTCACAGGAAACCTCCCAGTCTGAGGTGAGGTTATGGGCTTCGGCTTGTTGTGTCCTGTCCTGTCCAACCCCAGACTCAGGTGACGGATATGACCTCACTCTTGGAGGAGGCTTGTACCACAGTTTGCCAGCGTTGGTAGCGATGTCAGTGACGACCTGCATTTTGTCCTCACTGCTCAACATTTTATGTAGTCTGGCATCCTGAAGGGCCTTCCCTCCTTCCGGTACAGCGTAGCTCCTCCAGAACAACAAATGTCCCTACACTAAAAAGGCCCCTCAAATAAATAAATAAATAAATAAATTATACGCCTGACTTTTACAAAAAAAACCCCATCCCCCTCAGGTGTGTTCCCTCTCACTCTTCCTCTCTGCACCTGCACTGAGTCTCTCAAGTCCTCCGTGTGTCTCTCCACACAATGGAGACAGTGCGTAGCCTCTGGCTCCTCTCTCCAGCTGAGAGCCACCTCTCTCCAGAGGACAGCAGAGGAAGACTGCCAGCACTAACAACTGATCCTGGCAGATAAAGGAGCAGATAGGCGAACAGAGAGTGGCTTGGACAATACTCGCCCCAGTCCCAGCGCAGCTTCCTTTAGCTCCGAGACAGTGATGATAACAGCTGCTGGGACAAAATGCTGCTGATGATGAGTCGATTAGCAAACAGTAAGTCAAGCTAGTCGTTTAATTTAACATGTGAAACAAATACTTTACGCACATATAACATTTATCTGGGAAAAACCCTTAAAGTTGCTTGAGTTTCTGATCTAAACTGTATCTGTCACTTGTTTCTATCATCGGTTGTGTCAGCTCGACCACAAACACTGGGCTTTTTAGGTCCTTATAATGTGCCATAAATGCGGCAGTGCCAGGCCGGATGACCCAGCACCAGATCAGTGTACCACTCACGCTCCCGGGGGCAGCTGACTGAGACTGCAGTTAGGCGAGACAAGCCATCGCAGGTCGCCCAGGCCGCAGCTGAGAACCCCAAGGCCCCAGTGCTGACCTGACGCGATTAAGTGTACATGCAGCTGCACGGAGGGATAATACGCAGACATAGCGTTACACCTGGAAATGTGTTTAACCAATTTAACCGTGTTGTGTGTCAGAAGGCTCGGGCGGTTTTATTGCTTTGTAAAAGATGGCTTGGTGAATTTGCATAGCCTTACCTCCGCTAATTCCCCTTACTGATGGAGTCCGGTGAGTCCGGTGTGTGTGGTCTATAAGAGCCAAGCTCCTGGTATTTGTCCTGAGAAAGACCTTGATAGGAATGGGGTCTGAGTGAGAGTGCTTATTTTATTCTCTCCCATGCTGCTGCAGGCTATGGCTGTATTAATGCAATGGCAGGGATCTTTGAAGTTGTGACTTTATGAGACAAAAGCTAATTTCCTTTCCTTTGTTCATTATCGAGAGAGACTTCCAGCCGGGCGGAAAGCATGCTGTGCTAATTATTCCATTCATGAGTCGTCTCTAAAGTATGTAATGGATTTCACTGCGCTTTTCACAGGTAAAGAAGGGTGTTATGGGGTACACACTTCTGTCAACACGCTGGTTTACAGAGATTATACCTTTTACATTTGTTTAATCCTCACCGGATAGAGATGAACAAAATGTCATCAAACACCTACTGTAAGCAGAATCAGGTGACTTTCAGTATAATAGAGTTGTAACTTTAGGTTGCCAGGTTGTGAGTGGCTTGTAAGTAAACTTTGAATCAAGGCTGATACACAGCTACACTTCCAACAAATATACCCTCTGCAGATTTATGCACCCAAACCCACTTAGCAACTCTTTATGATCTGAACCCAATTTCACAAACGAGTTTCAGAGTTTGTGGGGCCAAGTTAGGCATGTGACATAATGGGATTTCCATATTTCCCTCAAACACAACTTGGCAGAGCATGAAGGGAAATGCAACATTTCACATTCCATCTTTGCCGGGTACCAGGATGCCACCCACAACACCTGAGCACTCCCAATCAGTGTGATGTGTGTGTCCTCTGCCACGGGTGCATGGTGTGTATCCCGTCACTCAGACTCACAGTCAACAGAAACAGGTGTAAGTCGTAAAAGCGAAGCCACATACCTCCTCCGCTGCTGTCTGACACCCCGCTCCTCTTCCTCTCTCTCCCCTCCTCCTCCTCCCTCCCTCTCTCGCTCTCTCTCGCTTTGTTTGTGCTCATTTCATTCTGTGTGCTGCCTCCTGGCAGCCAGGTCAAGGTTTACCCTCGCACCACACACCATTTCCCTCACATGCCGCCTGGGGGAGGAACACTCTAGGCCTGAGGCAAGGGCAAGCCCTAACAGCTCACACAACCGCCATCACCACCTCGAACCATACAAATAGGCCAGAAATGCTCAGCTTAGAATTACATACCTGGATCTTTGTCTTTTCTTTTTATTTTCATTCTTCCCCTAGTAATGCTGTTCCCTTTCCTTTCTTCTGTTCTCTCCTGCCCTTTATCTTATTGTTCATTATTGATTTCTGTCAGTAGTAAGGTATCTGTCTATTAACCGACAGATTTAATAGAGCGACAATAGAAAGCTACTCATTTGTTCCCCCCGTAGTGTAAGTGTTCATTTTGAGAGTCTGATACTAACCCTGGCTAGGAGCTAGTGCTGGATTTTTAGCTGTAAATGGAAAACGCCTGTGGGCTTTTCATTTTCTGGGCCCAGACGTTCCCTTCATGGTGTCGGAGCCCTTGTGTTCACAGAGTTCATGTTTTGCTGCAGGGCTTTTTTTTTATTTTGTTTTATCTCATAGCTTAGACTAGCAGGGCTTTAACTCCCAGAGGACTCCTGCGTAGCAACAGCAGAGATCAACAAAGTAAGTTTGTTTATGTTGGCTGTGTCCGCATGTTGTCGACTTATACATTTCTCAGTCTCCATTTCCTGCCTCTCCTTGCCCCAGGGGAAAGGAGCCCTCTAATTGGATCTTGTTCTAATTGAGCCTAATACTGGAGCTAACCGGAGTTGGGCCCTGTGGCTAATGAAGAGCTAAATCAAAACTAAGCACTAAAACTTTGACTGTGCATGTGTGTGTGTGTGCCCATGCGTTTTTTTGTGCTCTACATTCTATTATGAATGCACCATTACTCATTTCAGCAGTGTCTTTCACTTTTATTTTACAATAAACCCAACGTTTTAGCTGGGAAATAAATGTATGTAAGCAAGACTAGGTTATGAACACGCAAACATATAATTACTAAAGAGCAGCATTAGAGGACAAACTTGAGCCTTTTCAACTTAAGTACTTTTATTTTCTGTTACTTTGTGCTTGGACCCGGTTTATAGTTGCTGTTTTTTTTCTCAGACCATCCTTGATAAAATACTTCACTTCGTTAAGCTAGAGTCAAGGGAACATTGCATAGTTTTCCTCCTATTCACTGTTTCATGGAGGATTTTCTACCATGGCAGAGTAGAAAAAGAAAAAGTTTATATAATATAATCGATGACGGCTGAGTCCTGTTTAGCCATTTCAGTCTTGTGTGTCCTGTTTGTACTGGCTCACTGACATTTTGCCACGGGGTTATTGGAACGCTTGAATAAAACTGATCCATAAACAGGGTTATTAGTAATAGTAATGCTTTCCTACCACGGTACTGGTATAAAACGAGTCAGCGTCTGAGGCTGGTTTGACTCTGCAGGTCTGACACTGTGCTGTGACTATCGCTTCATAATTGGACAGCATTGTTTGTGTGACTTTGCAGGTGTAGCTTCTGAGGATCTCTTGTTCTTCAACTCACCGTATGCAACCCTGCAGACCAGATGAAAACCTTTTCTCAATGCGCTGGCTTTTTCACTTATTCCCCTTTTCTCTGTCCTACCACGTGACATTTTTATATCCGCTCGATGTGAAATAAGACAAAGCCAGCACATGTTGCAGTTTCAACACCTGCGTAGGCTACAGAGAAAATAGAGATGCATAACGCTGGGGTTTAGCTAGAGGGCTGAAAAAGAAATGGCACCTGTCTTTCCTCTAGCAAAAGTCTGTTGGAAAATATTTTTACCTATGTGCAAATCACCTTGCCATTTTACATAGAGGGAGACAGATATATTCAGTTCATGCAAATATACCAAATAGTGACTATACATCTGTCCACAATATGTTTTAATCACATTCTATTACACAGGAGCATTCCTATCTTTTTTCCTGGAGGTTTAATATACTTTGCATTTATATGTCACAATTCAAGTCCCACCTGAGGACAAAACGGCTGATTTGTCCTTTTTAGATGCTCACATCCTTAAGATTAACTGCATACAGTGTCTTCAGCTCCCCAGCAGCCTCTGTTTTTATCAGGGTCAGACACTCAGTAAATCACACACATAAAGAACATCAGCCAAAACTCACAAAAGTAGTATATCCACCAAGTTACATTATTCCATATATCTTACATTATAAAAAATAGTTTTAATTCCTTTGATTCCCTGCTACAATATAAATAGTTTTAGCCTGTGCAAAATATTCAGATTTGGCACCTTCAAGCAGACTAACCACAGATGGTGCAACTTAAGACTTTTTAATTAGCTGTCTTAGTTATTACAAGTCCATTTTACGCCTTCTTTGCATGGCTCTTAAAGCTTATTTTAAGTCATATTAGCTGGCAAGAGGTGTCAGCTCCAGGTGTCGCTCAAGTGAAGCTAACTGTTAGCCAGTTGGTACCAGAAATAAACATGGAAACAGTCCTGTGTGCACATAGAGCGCACTGTTCAACTTTCCTTTCATCCAGCATCTTGTCTCTTGTTTAAAAAAAATCAAGCTCGTACATGTAGATGAAGAGGAGCATTGCTTTAACTATTTAAATGAATTTCCCCTTGTTGTGTTTCGTAGGTGCCATGGCTAAATCTTGATCTCCTGGTTGCGAGGTAAATAAATCAGCGCTACACATCGTTGGTGACTACCACCAGAGAGGGGCTGGGCAGGGTGGAGATGCCGCGCTCCAGGTGTGCCGGGCTCCACTACCCTCAGGCGCTCGGCCTAGCCTTCGAAAAGAAGGAGGGCACAGTAAGTGGTTCCAGAGCAAATATAGCCTTCAAAACCTCCTGCCTCAAGGATGTAGCCTAAAGGCCAATAAGAAGATTGGAAACAGATGAAAGAAAGAAGGTGGGGCTCATGGCTGCTATTATGAAACACAGCTGGATGAAAGCATTTCTTAAGATTGTTTTTTTGCTTACGATTTGAACATGAAACTAAAAGTATATATGTGTATATCATGTCCTCTTGCTTATTCAACAGTGGGATTGCATTGTCTAAGAATCCCTCCAGCTCTGTTGTTAGTTGACAGTATTAAACAAATGGTCAGAAAAGCCATTACTCACGGGGGAATGAAGTGAAACCATGTGTGCATGCGAGTCTACAGTAAACGCGTGTGCTCTCCCCGGCCCTGCAGGTTTCTCTGGGGTTTCTTGTCACCCTACGTCTCGGAGGTGAGAGGGCGGGTGATAATTGAACACTCTCTGGCACTTTTAACAAATGTATTGAAAGAAGGAATCGAAAAACCTGTTAATGAGATTTCCCTCCCCAGGCGGCGCTCAAGGTTATTATTCTTATAATTTTCTTAATCTAATGAGTTACTCAAAGTTTATTTTCAAATGTATTTCTCCCGCTCACCCTATAGGGCCCTTGTTTGATAACCCTCCGTTTCTCAGCAGCGGACAAACCTTATTAATAAATCAATTTACGATGCTGTTGAGGAGGCTTCTATTTAGATTCCACCAGTTAAGACCTTTCAGAACAAACGAAAGCTAAGATGAGCACTTAGCAGAGTGGGAACTTGGACTAAGGTGCACATCTTTGTACACGGGTTTGTTTACCTCACAAGATGGCTTCTGGCTTTGGGAATGGACCATGAAAATGGCTGTTCTCCTGTGCCTGGAGCGCTCTATATAGATTGGAGTTTTTCATGTGGCAGTCGCTGGGATATACTCCCCAGGGAATGTGCTCTCATTAAGGACAGCAGCTCTGGGCACTTCAGCACTGCTTCCTGTGGCCACTGACCTCCTTTTCACCCGTGGGCTTGCAGCTACACCACAGTTCTGCTTCTTGGTCTCCCTGTCACTCCGACAAAAAGCCCTGAGGTTGTCACATGACTGGAGTGACTCCTGACCTGCCCGGGCTCCTACACACCCTCCCCTCCTGTGGGCCAGTTGGTTAGAATGATCACAGACAGCGCAAGGGTCACATGTGCCCTCCCAAAATGGCGGTTATGTCCTTTGGCTTTTGAAGGAAGAATTTTCCAAGTTGACAGTGTCAAAACATCATGTCAGAAACAGCCAACCTTATGTGTCATCTTAAAGCGGCACAGCTGCAATATTATCCATGTGGAAAAAGTTTGAGCACTACAGTAAAACTAAGCAAACCATCCATCACTTCTGCAATAGTCACTGAGAGCAAATTAGTGATAGAAAGCACCTGTCTCGCTGAACCTTTACCCCGAGTTCAAGCCTGCGCTGGAGCCGCGCTGCTTGAGTGGACACGAGCAGGATAATAACGTTGCTTCGTCACCATCGTCCCTGAGCCTTTTCTGAAGCCATTTCCTGCACGTTGTGGTTCATCTTTGCCACAAGACAAACTAGCTTGTGAGGAGCACCTTAAGGTGAGCTGAGATCCCCACCAAGGTGCTTAATCATTGATCAGAAAAACATTACTGCGGACTTGGGGCGTTCTAGTTCTCTGCCTGAAGTGTTCAGAAAATATCAATAAAAATCGCCTGATCTTCTTTTAATTAAAGGCTAAAAGCCCGATTCTCCCAGTCGCTGTTATAGTTCAGTGGAGACTTTAAGAGAAAAGTGTTCTGCTCACATGGACTTAAGAGGCAGACTGTGAGGTGGCCCTGCATGGCTGATTGGTGGATTGAGATATCAGACCAGTTCTCATCAGCACCTCCCATACTTACACCTGCAGGCAAAACAATTCTGTCCTCCGCTAGTAAGCAATTAGATTATATTCAGACACACATGCACACACAGAGCCTCCACAAACTAACCCCCCCCCCCCACCAGATGCAGCATTCTCCTCTGCTCAGTATGACACTTGCTTCCTCCATACGTGTGAGTTTGTGTTAACACAAGGACATGGGCAGACGCACGCACAGACTCACGCACACCCTGTAGGTAGAAGGTTCCAGTTGGTATATCTCTGTTTCTAAGCCCCAGTTTGATGCCCTAGTCTCATGGTATCCAACCCCCACTCTTTCCGCATCGCCCCCGGCTTCTGTGTGCGTATGTGTGTGTGTGTGATGGCTACTGAACCAAGAGGGCATTGTTTCTCTCCAGCGGGGCTTCATAATTGAACGTTCACATTTATGCACTCATACAAATGGATACTAAAAGTAGAAGTGAAGCGCATAAACATGTTCCACACTCGAATTGTCCGGGGGTAAAACCGAAACTCCGGATTTATGGCATTAGGTGTCGTGACGCGACTTCTATGTTCTGGACACATTTTATGTGGACATGCAAACGATAATTACACACGTACTGATTGGATGTTTTGCTACAGGAGGTGCAAACTCCAGTCATCCTGCATCAGGTTGACTGTTTCTTAAGCACATGTGTGTGTGAGTAAAGCGGGGAAGAGAAAAGACAGCGGGCAGCAGGGACAAACCCGTCAGCCACTCAGATCACATCAGGTCTGTCGGGACACATTGGAGCACAGCGAGCCTGATGGGATATGCCCCCCAGGGGTGCGAAGCAGGCCAGATGACATACAGACACAGGGGCAGGCGAGGAAGGAAGGAGGAATAAAAGATGGCACATCCTCTCTTTAGTCCACAATATGTTCCAAAAACATGCATTTGTTTATGAATAGTAACTCTGACTACATTCTGTAGCAATTACAGCGTAACAGCATGCCACCAAAAAACACAAGCTTCAATGCAATCCCACATAGTGAAGAGCCCTTACGTGACACAGACACATGCACTGGCATAAACATGTAGCCGCACGGATCTCACACCAGATAACCTACATCTCAAGCAACATGGCACATATGCTAATGGGAAACATGAAGGCATGATGTTTATGAGCTTCACACGATGCATATGCCTCTCCGTGTGTTTGTAAGAAGCACAGACACGCTTGGGTACATATGTCTGCAGGGGCAAAATGGGAAATAGACACTTCTCTTCATGGCTGTTCTTTAATTGGGGCATTTATTGTTTTGTGGTGGTGTTTACTTCATTAAATTAAGGCACATTTCAGAAATGCAGCGTGGTTCAAGGTTTATATAAGCAAAATTATGCTTTCAGCCATTAAGTTGCAAATTAACATATCTTTATGACTGTGGGATATGCCAGTTGAAGATGCTTTTACATTTTCACACTAATCAACTTGACTTTAACATGTTGGATTTCAGTTTGATTTGCTTTCATCACAAATATTGTTTCCCCCCTTGGCTGTGTGTGTCTGCACGTGTATTTGAGCGGAGCTGTGTTGGTGTGTGCGTGCAAGTGAGCGTGCGTGCCGCTGTGTTTCTGTTAGCTGTCCATGGCACCTTAATGTCAGCCCGACTGTTCTTTCTTAAGAAACAGGAAGATGCGTCTAAGAGGAGGGGGCTGTTGCAAGGACAAAATGAACTAATGTTGAATATTCCGTATTGGTTTTACTGTAATTCTTTTCTAATTCTTAGTTTATTCAATTTCATCTCCTTGAGGCTGGTAGGTATGGAAATGAGGTCTGTTCTTTTTTCTTTTTTTGCCTGTGTAAATTGCAGCTATCACCTCAAGCCTTTTGAACAAGATTACCCAGATGGCCTTGCGTGGTGCGCCTGAAGTTTTATTTTCCTCCTTTGCCTGCTTTTCCTTCTAGGCTGCAGGGGAAAGGAGAGGGAACTGGGAAGCCTCCTGAAGGCTTTGGGCGAGGCCAGGAGGCAGCAGCTGTGGCAAAGAGAGATCAGGGGAAGGAGAAGAAGAAGAAGTAGAAGAAGCAGAAAAAGAAAAAGAGCGAATTGGGGAGGGAGCGCTGGGAGGTTGATGAGACTGGTGCAGGGGGGCGTTGTTGTGTATGTGTGTGTGAAGGCAGGGGCACTGAAATCTAAAGCTGCACACACCAGCCATTGTGAACCTGGCTCGGGCGTCAAGGGGACTGGAGTAACCCTCAGAGTGCTCAAAGAGGGGGCTGGTGGCGAGGGTATCCACGGGGACAGGGACGGGAAGACGCGCGTGAACATATGTTTGCAGCGTGGTGTTGTTTACAGATACAGCGAAGTGTGTCCCAGTGTAAACATGGCATTAGCACATCGCCGGTCGCATTAGCAATACTTACTATTCAAACTGCCAGAATCACACCCTTAAATGTCACGATTAAGTGAAAAGCGTGATAAATAGCAACCTCCTGCCCAGGTGATCATTGTTGTGCGAGTGCTGGGATTTGTCACTGGGTTTCCACTCACCGTGCCCTGGACATAATCTGCTGCTGGTTTTCAGCCCTGAGGTAGAATATGATTTTAATACATTAAGTTGAAGCTGAGATAGAGAATTATGCAGAGTTAGAGTGTTCACCTGTTTATTATTCTAACATGCAACATCCTCCATCCACACTAATCTCCAAAAGAACACACCCAACTCCCAGATTGCTGATCTTGGCTCGGGGCAAAAGTGAAAGGAGATTCTCACCTGAGATAAGGTGGGGAGAGGAGTGAGAGGAGGAGGAGGAGGAGCGTGTATCACTTAGAATATACTTAGAAAAATATTACACTGGGGGAAAAGCTGATGGGAGACAGTAATGTTCTGATCTTACTTCAGACCCATTGGACATGTGTAAAGTGCTGTTTATTTGAGTACAGCTGGTCATGCTAGTGACATAACAAAACAAAAACAGGAGTGTAGCCCGTTGTCAGCCTTTTCCTTGTGTTTAAGTGTGTCCGTCCCCATTACTTCAGCGTTTCAGATGGCGTTGCCAATGAGTCAAAGGCCGGCTATCACTGTTTGTTTTCACTCCCTCCATTTGTTTGTTTTGTTAAGGTTTTGCTTTCCATCATAATGAATCACTTTTTTTCATCTTGTTCTTATTTATTCTCATAGCTGGAGGTAGAATGAGGTGGTTGATGAGGGGCTGAAATGAACTGAGCCTTAGCCTTAGCCCGGGGGCTGGCGCATATCTTAGCATAAGTGATGGCCAACCAGAGGGCTAGAGCCTGGCTGAGAGCGCCCTCAGGACAGCAACTCTGACAGATCATGTATTTATAGGTCTGTTGAAAGACCTCTATTGTGTCCCACATAGCCTCAGAGCACATCTGTCCTCTGTATTATAATAAAGCCGCTGGCCTTACCGCTATGATGGATGGGTGGCCCTCGAATGGCGAGCTCCAGAATCATTAGAGCACTCCTAACATGAAGGTCTACCCATGTGAAAAGCTGGCGCAGGGAGGGGTGCCTACCGGTGAGCAATACAGTACAGTTGAGACCTTTTAATCAAGGCCAGCTAGCACTTATTAATTCTCAACCAAGAAAGGAGGGAGGAGAAAGAAAAGGCGTAAGGGAGGGGGTGCGTTTGCTGATGTTTTTGCCAAAGGATACATTTGCAATTATCTCAGTGGGTTAAAACGCCCTCCAGGCTTTTTCAGCACAGGTTCAAAAGTGGCACCTATAGCACTTACAGGCAGCTTCACTGGTCAGATTTTATTGCCACTGAAACGTTCACCCGAGCCAGCATTCCATCACACCTCCACCGAGCCATATAGATCCAGCGCCGAATGTGCACAGCACGTGTTTGTGTATTAGCAGAATTTCGGTGAAACTATACAAAAATTAGAGAGGAAAAGCAGAACTTGCTTGAATACTCTGCAGCCCCCAAAAAACAGCTTGACTTTTCTGTGCCTTAAGCCTCACAAGCAGAGTGGTGTTTGAGCTGTTTCCCAATCTCATGTTCTTCTGTTACCTCTGGAGTAGAATATAAATGATTCCCTCTCAGAGTACAGTGTATGCCAAGGGGCCTGCAGCGACCATAGTCCGGTCTAAAATTCCTCACTGCAAGCGCACCATAACTCAAGGCCCGACTGATAAATAAACAATGGAAAGCACAGCATGTTGTACAGCACTTCCTCAAATCCTCCACTTGGAGCACTGTCACGTACTGCAGCCCCACCGCCACGAGGTGAGCTTTAGGTCTTTATAAGCTGGAGAAAATGTTGTGCCCCGATTAAGTGTCATGCACATTCATAGATCCTTAGAGTTACTTATTGTTACATACACCTTTAATAGATGGAATATGACACACTAGCTCTACTAATATGACTCCCTTTCAATTTGATTTGTTAACAACTCCACTAATTTAGCCAACAAGAAAGTGGATTGTGATGAATAGACCTTAGTGAACTTCAGCGAACTGTTTCAAATCATTTTTAAGCTTTGCTGTGAGCAGCTTGACCGTATCAGATAGACTGTCATGTCATTTAGTACAAACTTTCATGTTGTCCAGAACGTACTGAATATAGTTGTGTCTTCTTTTGGTTGTAAGTTGTAACCATTAGGGTAATTCCTGAATCCAAGTAGCGATGTGCTAACTGGCTGCCGGCAAGGTTGCTTTTAACAGAAAGCCGGCGTTGCGGAGGTCAGGGAGAGTCTAACCAAAGATGCTACCGAGCTGCAGTGTGCAAAGTGTTTCCCGTTCCCCAACCTTTCCAGTGTCACCAAAACAATTATATAGTCAGTAAATGAAAAGGTGGCTGTTGTTGAGTTTTGTGAATCATCTATCACCATTGTTACTCCAAGAAACTGTGCCGCTGCTAAAATTTCTCGTCTGTCTGAGCTGACAAAACCACCACAGAGGTTATCAAAGCTTACTGGGTTAAAATCTGTTATACATTAAAAGTGGATTATTACAAGCAGCCTGGAGCTCCTGCGAAACAGAAAACTTGGGGGACATTAAGGATTATGTGTTAATGTGGTACCGCTGAGAGAAAAGTAACAAGGATTTCTCTTCTGCATGCAAAATAATGCTTTTCAAACAAGTGTGAGCCTAAGAACCTGCCTGTACAGGTTCAGAGCTGTAGTTCTTGACTTTCCCCATTTTAAATTAGACTTGAATCTCTACAACTAAAGTAAAGCCACTGTGACATATTATTCTACTAGTGAATGTCCAATTTGAGAGAGTCTCCCACCAGAAATTGTCCATCTCAGAACGTTTAACGCCCCAAAGACTGTGAAGGCATTCATCACACAGATGAACTAATTTTTCCACTAGAAATAATGGCTAGAAATATGTGGCCATTATATTATAATAAAGGTATTTATGAGCCTTCAATCTCACATCCTCACTATGAGATATCTTTGAAATTTTGAAATAAGCTCCTGAGGCTGAGGGTGGGGGAGGAGGGGAGGGTGGCAGGGAGAGACAGAGAGAGAGACAGAGAGAGAGACAGAGAGAGAGACAGAGAGAGAAATGGCAAGGGAGAGATGTGGGAGTTGTGTTTTGCTTTTTTGCCAAAGGTAACATTTATAATTATCTTGCTGGCATAAAATGGCCAAGAGGCTTTTTCAATAAAGGTAGGAGGCACCTACAGTACAGAATATTGCCTACAGATCGACACAGAAAGAGAGAAGGACTGCACAGAGAGCACGACTGAACCCAGAGTACAAAGTATATCATCTAATAAGTGTATTTAGTAAGGACCTTCATTAGAAATAGCAGCCGCTGCTTACGCTGGGCTGTGGGCCTGAATGTGAGGGCTGATGATTTGAAGAAGAGGTGAATGAGTCCATCCACTGACCTTCACTGGTGGTGAGTAAGCAGAGCCTGGGGAATGAGAGAAAGATGGCCACAGACACTTTCTCCAGGCTCCACTCTGCCTTTTGATGACTGGAAATAATCACTAGAGAGAAAGCGAGTGAAAGAGACATGATCACAGACATACTACAGAAGAGAGGAGGATCTCCAATTACTTTATTCTCCTCAAAACCCCCTTTCCTCTAAAGCACTGGAAGTCACTTTCTTAATACCATTCATCTTTTCTCCAACAGCTTGTGTCCTGAGAAAAGCATATCTCTAATTCCTTTTCAAGTTAGTCTGAATCCAGGAAGTGAGTGTAGATAGGGCTGGACTGGGTCTCATTATACTCAGGCTGCCCCACAGGTAGCAAAGTTAAAAATCACACGAGATGCACTAAAAGTGCAGCTGAATTTTAAACTCAACACACATTCTCGCTTACACCAGCCTTGACATTTTATTGTAACAAAATATTGACTCTTTTTTGTAGCTATCAGTTGCAAGATTATTTGTATCATTAAAATGGCCTGTCTTATATTAAAGTAATAGTTTTGATAATATTAAAAATGTGCTTGCTAGTAGACTTAGAAAAGTGACCCATGCTGTTTAATAAATGCAGCCTTTGCTGGTAGGTGTATTTTATTACTTTGCTGCACAGGCAGGGGAGCTGCTTCCTCCTGTTTTAAGGCTCATGCGCTAAGTTAAGCAGTCGCTGGCTGCAGCATCATCTTTGGTGTAGAGATGTCAGAATGATGTTGACTTCTCATTCTGTTCTCAGTAAACAGAAATTAGCAAACGTATATAAGTGTCACTGCTTGTTGTAAATTTGCTTTTTAGTTAGTAGCTTTGTTCTTTTGACAAAAGATGCAGACTGAGTGTGGATGAATGTATTTTTGCTCCAGCTGTGACATTTTGCCCTCAATTTGCAAATGCTGAGGTGAACTTTTGCCAGCTGCACTGCTGAAACGAACCTGCTCCGTGAACTCTTGTTAATTTCACAGGCACAGAAAAGTTTGATTTTATGATTGAGAGCACAGCATCGCTGTGTACCACTCACAACACAGCTGCACCTCTAGCCTATGAGAATAACAGTCAGTCAAAAGGGAATCTAGGGCAAAGAGGCCTGAAAGGGAGACATATAGCATAAACCACAGATATCCAAAGAAAGTGGAGATTCTGCCAAAAGGGATGAAGACAAGACGACAGGGCTCCGTGTGGGATTTCACTTTGGATTTTGGCCCTGCAGGGATGTGTGGAAGCACAACTGACAGGACTTGCGTAGAGAAGTCGGCTCTATTCAATATAACTAAGTAAAGAATGCCCCATGTAGTCACTGATGCACCAGCATAAATCCTCCAAGGTACAATTTCCTTGGTAACATTAGCTTTACCTCTCTGGTTGTTCAGACGTTTTCCTTCGCTTTACTACTAAACACATTCAGGATGTTGAAATGTGGGATAGATGCAGTATTGTTACATTTATGGAATTAGTATCTCGTGCAAACCTGGGAAGACTGGGAGGAATGCAGTGGGAAAGTCGACGCTTTCCCTACAGCGATGTAAAAACGGCGAAGCGACACAATGACACGTTTTGCTCCATTCCTCTTAACTCAAATCTTGGGAGCGTAGGCGGGTCAGTCATCTGAGAAACACTTTATGCCTACTTCATATCCATATGTGCTACAAGTAAAGACGATCCTGGAGTGGATTGTACAATATGATTTTATTCTGTTCAGTCATGTCTTTGACTTGCTTTAAAAATATTCCATGTAAAAAACACAAACACATATACAATGAGAAAATATACAGGTCGTGACTCAGAAGAATGTGATGATCCGATTAAATAATTCCCAAAGTAGCACATAGGGGTTAGTGGTTCATACTCCCCAATGATGGAAATGATGTCATTTACTAAACGATGGATATAGATTGGTCTTTAATGTTAAATTATGGTGATACTAATGTCAACTATATTTTGTGGCATATTTCAATAAAATACCCTCCATAAAGAAAAACTAACACTTCATTGGTATCACAATATTCAACATGGAGTTAATAGTAAAAAAAGATGTTTATGACAACTGAGACATTCTGTAAGCAACACGTTAGTGACCTTTTTACAGCGAGGAATAAAAACAGCCAATTTGCCAGTGAGAGAACAAAATCAAGTCACCGGAGACAAGCTATGCAACGTACTACATCAGCGATAAAAGCCTTTTTTAATTTATATCGGTATAACAGAAGTCATGTTCAACCTAATGTAGGCTCCAAGTTTTAAAACCAACTTTTCTTGGGGATCCAGCATATATAAATCCATTTTAAATTGGTTTATCGGGGCTAGACAATCACATATGTCCTTATCAAATATCTTGTATCTTCTTATGGTAAAAATCTCCTGTTGCACCGCTTTTTTATTCTCTAGATGGTTCTGGAGTTTAAGAAAACAAAAACATTAACAAGGTGAACAAAAACCAAAACCAAAAAACAG
Organism: Macropodus opercularis; assembly: GCA_030770545.1. Lineage (NCBI taxonomy): Eukaryota > Metazoa > Chordata > Actinopteri > Anabantiformes > Osphronemidae > Macropodus > Macropodus opercularis. Next base: position 10,171,535 of record CM061105.1, read on the forward strand.
AGTCCACATAGCTCTGCAGCATCAAGCCTTTGGCTGCCACAAAAAAAGAAAAACAAAAGAAAAGTCTAGCGCCTCCTGCTGCTCAGGAGGATTCTAGTCCAGCTGCTCTTGCTTTATCCTGTTTGAATTGGGTCCTCGCTGACCCGTCCTCCTCAGTTCCCTCCTCAGGACGTACTCGCTAAATTGGGACGAGTCCACGCCTCCGCCGCAGGAGCCTACGATCTCGAAGCCGCGCTGTTGGAGACGCTCTAGAACCTGAAGAAGACAAAGGAAGGTGTCAGTGCCAGTGCAGGACGTACGGGGAAAAGCATCATTAGCCCTCTGATGACAGGCGGAGCTTACTCATCTCAAATCGTTTTCAGGGGGTCTGGCAGTCAACATCAACTGTGGTGCTGAAACATTAACACCTAACCTTTTGTTCATCGCAGCAAAACTGAACAGGATGGACTCATCAGAAACTCCACTTCGCAGAGTTCTGCCGAGCTAACGCTGAGCCTAGCATTGGGAACAGCTTTGGGAATAAGCTGCAGCAACACACGGCCTGTGACGGGAATTTGGACATTCACCAGACTCATGAAACCAAGGGCCTCTCATTGTGCCTCGCGTTTCATTGTTTTCTGGTATATATGTGTGGAGCTGTTCCTGATCTTGCAGCCTTGCAGACATCTACAGACGTGTCCAGGGGGGCTGTAGGATCACATTCCATCGAAGAGGCCCCAGGGAGCAGTGAGGCTTTCTCTCTGCCACTTGGCTCAGTGTGGGTTGCTTAGCAAAACCCCCTCTCTCCATTTCTCCCTCTGCCCCCAGGCTCAAGCCTCCGCCAAAACTACAAAGGTCCCCCTACTGCTGGCAGCTCTCTCTGCCCCCCTTCCTTCTCTCAAAACCCCCGCCCTGCCTCCATTAGCCGCAGATACAGCATCCACCGCCGGCGTGCTTTAATAACCAAACAGGATTATGGGCCCTGCCTGGGGACAACCTGCCAGGGAGCATGCTCACTCTCTTGCTCGCTCTCCACGACTCACACACTTCAGAGACGGGTTTGTTTGTGTGTGTTTTGGGGAAGGAGATAGAGATTCGACTTGCTCACATGGAGACACAGTCCAAATCATTGTGAAATCTTTTCAAATATGCCTCTCCTCCATCATTTATTGAAGGATATCTGAGGATTTGGACCATAAATGAATTATTGCAATATCAATATATAATTAGGAAAATTCAATATTGCCAAATATATGCTGAGTATAAAACAACATATTCCAAAATCTAGTTTTACTGTTGGTGTGAGTGTCAAGAGTGTAAGCTACACAAGGATCACTGGTTTAAATCTGTAGCCTCATGGATCTGCACAAATCCACTATCAGAAACTCATCTCGTCTTATATTATTTCGATTAGAGTTTGATTGGATCTTTTAGTTTATCAGTGGTGCCAACTTAATATTGAAAGTTTATAGTTTAAAGTTACACTCATGACCATAGGATTTAATTGTGAGTGTCTTATATATCAATATGTAGCACATGAGGGCAGTGGAAATAAAGAAAGCAGCTACTTTAGTGTTGAAATGGTGTATAAAGGAAACATCACTGCAGCTGACCACTCACCACCAGAGTCAAAGTCAAAATTATTATTCCGATCAGATCAGCGTAAAGTAAAGATAGTGGTAGGTTTGTCTAATGATGGCTTGCTAAATTGAAGCTTTGATTAAGTCATCAAAGAGCGTATTTTCCTGCAAGGCTGTTCTTGTGATGTGATTAGATTAAAAATAGATATGACATCAAATCGGGCATCAGTAAAGTCTGCAGCATAACAGCAAACGGAGAGAGGTTGAATGAACAAATCAGCACCTCAGCTACTTCCTTGGGCATCCGGCTGAATGGAAAAATGCAAAAACACTAGTCTCTACACACAATTATGCCTGATCTGGAAACTTGTAATTACCTGGACAGAGTTGAGGTGGCAGTACCCGTTGAGAGGAAATCGGATAACGTGTGTGGAGTCATGGTTCCAGCCGGCGTTGACAGAGTTACACATGACGTCGCCGATCTCTGGAAACACGTCTTCAATCAGGGCTTTATCGCCGCTCAGCGTGATCCTCTCGCCCAGGTCAGGTGCCACGCGGACCACCAGGCACTCGCAAGGGCGCGAGACCCGGCTCAACTCCTGGTCCTGGCGCCAGCGCTCCAGCTCGGCGAGCATGGGCTGCAGTTGGAAGTATCGCGCCTCCTCGTACAACAGGCTGTAATCCTGTGGGCAGCAAATTTGATAAACGTTAGGCAGGTGAAGTGAACTGTAGAAACCACAATAATGTCTCGTATCTTAAATCTGTTGTTGTTCTCTTCTATTTATGCACTGGACTAGTTCAGTTAGTAGACTTTCTAGGGCCTTGCGAAGCTTTAAGGTGCTGACCATGCGTCTCTTAATAAATACAGACACAAATGGCCACTGACAGGTAAGAGTAGGAACAGTGTGTAATGAGGTCAACACTGAAAAGATTTCGTGGATGTCAGTGCGTGTATAGTGTTGAGTAGAATATTCATGATTAAAACGATGAGAAATGTGGATACTATACTGAACTGGGGGGACCTGGTGGCCTAAAAACAGTAAATAAGGTTAATGCAAATCAAATGGAAACGACAGGCAACATGGAATAAGCCAAATTCAGCAGAAAGATACTAAGCAGAGGAGATGTAATGTGACGTGTAACACAGGGTTGTGTGGGGTAGAGGAGCAGATCCTTTACCCACACGACTGCAGGGTCTACACTCCAGCACATTCCAGCTTTCTCATGCTCTTCTCGAAATCTGCTCAATGCGGCTGTAGCCCCAGCCTGAACTTGAGCCTGTCTTTTGTCTTTGCTTATTTTAGCTGACATACTTTCTGCCGATTGAGTCATACTGTGGACAGTCCATCAGATAACGTGGTTATTTATTTTCTCCCAGGGCGAGTTAAATAATTACTGGCTAAATGACACATACGAGGAAAACAGAAGGAACGTTAACATGTCGCTTACAGTGAGACTCACACTTGCCGCTACAACATAGGGCGATGGAAATTCTAGCGCATGCTACATGTGGTCAGTGGCGCCAGAGCGTCTTATTTATTTGTGTTGATGAAAGCTTATTGTTTGCCTCGCGTGTTGTATCGTAAAGAGCTTTAATCACGGAGATCAGGTTGTATCTCATCATCAGTAAATCTGTTAAGATTGAGTCCTCATATTTTCCTTGAGGCATTGGGGGCCATTTTCAGTAATTCAAAAAGGATGAATGACCAGGGGCATGCCGCAGCCTTAGCATGCATTGTGTGTGCGAAGTTGTAGGACTGCTGACTGGCTGATGGGACGTTACAGTTTCTAGGATGGACATCCACTCACTTTGAAGTCATCTGGAATGAGGAGCTTGGACGTCCTGAGGAAGTTAAGGATGTAGCGGAACATGTGTCCATCCCTGTCAATGAAGTAGTGCTGCTTCAGGCTGTCCAGGACTATAGGCTCTGTGCCATCAAAGAGACGACCAATTCTGCCCGCACACAGAGGGGAGGGGTGGCAGGTTAGGCAGAAAGAGAGAGAGAGGCAGGAGGGAGGGAGAGAGACAACATGTCAATATTAGCCTCCATTTCTTGATTTTGCATGTAAAACGTATCCTCTAGTGGAGCCTGGTTTCCTGGAACTATTAATACGTAGTAAAACGATAAAGTCAAGTAACAGCATGTGCACAACGATGGCACTGTCAATTTTCTCTGAAATAGGCTCAGAGTGTTCTTCACACCTTTACACGGACACATGCACTTCGCTGAGCTCAAAAAAGGCATGAGGGGAAATGAAAGGAGGCAAAGAAGGACAAGACAGAGAGAAAGAAAGAAAGAACGGAGCAGATTAGAAGCAGAGGTGGTCTGGAGAGGTCAGGGCCAGCTGGTGGTTGCTTGCCTGAGGCAGGGTGCCAGTCACCCTCAGGCTTGAGCTGGGAGCGACAGTACAGCCTCCCACCCTCCAGATGGCCCCATGCCCTTTGGCCCTTCACTGCTGCTGTGGCAGCTGTCACAATAACCAAGTTGCCTTTGTCTGTGTACTGCATTCTGCAATCAAAGCCTCTGCAAACTGTTTACCTTTGAGAATAACTGTGGGTTTCAGGGAACACGTTGTGAGCACCTGATAAAACTCGAACCAGCTGATATGTGAAGTAAACGTCGGCTATAATGTCGACAAAGCGCATCTACTGTATGTTTTGCTGATTTGAGTGAAAGAAACAAACACAGCTACTTCCTCCTTTTAACTAAACTAACATTCAGAAAAGCACAAACTGCACCTTTATCACACGCTTAAATTACAAAAGCATGGCATAACCGACTCACCGAGACTCTGGGAATTTTGTTAAGGTGGCCAGGCTGCTGGTGTACATGTGTCCCCCAACATCGATGTGGACTGGGGCGTTGGACTTGGTGAGCTGAGCAGGTGTGGGGATGCCCTGGTTGCTCAAGGGAGACACTGGTGACCGAGTGATCATGGGCCTGGACATGCTGGAGCGATTATCCTGTTTCGACAACAACAGTGGAGAAAAGGATTGAACACATGCTCGTGTTATTAATAGAAGATGCATCAAATCAAATTTTCTGCTGCAAATCAAAGATAAAAGGCAAAGTCAGAGTAATTACAAAGACAGCTGTTATTATAATAACACAACCATCCACGTATTTCTACTTTGTAACTAACTCCACAGTCAGGAGAGCAAAGAAATATGATTCCCTGCAAGTTAGAGCAGTCTGACCTTGACCTGAATGGTGCCACAAAGCACACGCATCCACTCCTGTGGGCCATAATTTCCAAAACCAAATTAATTTGGAGCATCAATCTCGCAGTCTTGGAAATGAGTAATAATGACTCTTGATTTGAATATTGTAATAGGGTTTGGAGAAAATTGGCTCCTCTTAACCTACAAACACTATTAGCAGACAGTTTCTGTTGAGCCCAGAAGAAAATTAGGCTACTTTACCCCCAAAAAGTTTCCGAGCCCGGAGATGGAGGAAAACGCAAGTGACGGTTACACCTCAACCATCGGAGGTTAGTTCTACACTACTGGCATTGTCTGACACGGACTTAAAGGCGTTCAGAGGAGACATGACCCATCACAGAACGTGACAACAAGTGCGCACTCGTGCGATTAAGGACGCCGGGAATCAAACCCTCGCGCTGCATCCAGTAAAGCGTTACGCGTTCAGCAGCCTGTTAACTTCGCGGGTCGACCCGCAGCCTTTCACTCGTTTCCTCCGTTTCCCAGAAAACATCAGATTTTACGCATTTACCTGCGCCGGCATCACTGTGGTCGGGGAGGAAGTCACCGAATGGTCATTTTGCTTGAGTGACGCTGCGGGGACCGGCTCTCCTCGGACTGCGAACATCAGCGAGGGCTCCCTGCTCTCCGCCGCTCGGATCGGCAGCCGTTTGAGAGACGCGTGCACGGACTCATCCACACTGATTGGACGCGGTCGCTTTCTCGCTTTCTGATGCGTTAAGTCCATGATATCCGTTTCGTCCATTACAGCTCAGGGGTTTAAGGTGAACAGACGGGACGCGGTCGGGCTTTTTCCCCCAACACACCTGCCAAACGCGGAGAAGGCGTGAAAAAGCGGGCGAGCGAGCACCGGGGGAACAGCGGCGCCGTGGCTGTCACGCGGAGCAGCTCCGTTGCAATGGCTGGAAGAAGTCAAAGCCCCCCACAACATTAGCATTGCAGCGCCCGGGGCTCTTCTGGGCTGTCGCTGTTTCAGTGGCAGGTATGTGTGTCGCATTTTCAGATTCAAACAAATCCTGCCCACGAAGCTGTGATCGTCTGGTTTGGCGAGTCGGGTCAACGCTCACATCTGGACCTGCCACAGATGCCCTTTGCCCTTTGGAGGAGCGTTTTCTGCGTGCGCACGTAGTCTCCTGCTGATTTTGGCCCATTGTTCAGCAGGTCAAACTCTCCCTCAACCTCGGTCCTGACAGGCCAGACACCAAACCCTGGTCACAATGTCCCTTAATCCCCTCTAGCTGACACGTTTCACTCATCCGCGCCTGACCGACAACGATACGCACAAACACAGAAACAGTTGTTGTGATGGGTCTTTTCATCATTGTTACCGAATATTAATAAGAAAAATTATATTCCACCATAACATCTGTCACTCAGAGAAACCAGACGCACTTAATATGGTTTTCATCAGCTGCTGGCTTCATGCCTCACAAATGTCAGGGCTGTAACAGCCGTGCTAAACACCACCTCTGATCAGGATGCAAGAAAACACTAACAGCACGAGAAGCACAAACCACAGACCACAACATGTCCAACCGCAGTTGAAAGTACTGCCACAGCACTCTCCTGGGCTGTCATTCCCATAAAAAATGCAGGGAATCCACAATTTTTAATAACATTCAGATTAAAATTAATTAGTTCAACCACTGGCCTTAAAACATCCACATTCCTGATTCTCATTGGCAGTGTGAGTTTCACACCTAGATACCCAATTAGCAATTAAGCTTGCCTTTGAGTGTAGGCCTCCAATGCGGTGTGTGATCCTGGTCTGATTTGCATGCCGCTTGTGCACGCGCTGATAAGCGCAGGCAGCAGCCATACATAGTTTTAAAATTCAACTCCAGAATCCCTCGCAGAAGGCAAAGGGGCCTGCAGGGCAAAAGAGAGAGAAATCACATGGCTGCTCTTCAAAAGGGGACCTGTGTAAGGCAGCCGGCAAAGTGCGTGGGATCACACTCAGAATGCAGGTAATTTGTTCCCTGACTAATTTGTGGAGATGATGGTGTGTGTGTGTGTGTGTGAGAGAGAGAGACTGTGAGAAGTGAGTGTGTGCCTGTGGAGAGTAAGTTCTGAAAACAGCTTGGTGGAATTGGATTTCCTCAAAGCCTTGTCATCGCAAAGGTGGATTGAGTGTAAAATCTGTAAGGCATTATGGAAAATTGCAGAGGAGAGAGAAGAGAGAGTGAAAGAGAACAGGGTGTTTGGGTGGGTGGTTGTCGGAATGTGCTCTTAAATCACGAAATCACACTGAGTTGGTGGATATGTTGTAGACCCTTTCTGTGGACTGATATCCACATCACAGGCCTGTGTTTTACACTTTCGCCACAGCTCAGGGACACTTCAAAGGTCACAGCAGTGTGAACCCATCAGCCTTTAAGGAGGGCCCACCTGTGTATCAGCCCCGGGTTCCAGATGTGCACTGGAGATATGTCCTACCTGTTGCTTTTTCTCACGTGACTGTGTCAGTTGTAGCAACTAGATGGACCATATGAGTTTAGGGAATTTGCTCAGCTTGTGTAATTAAGACGTATGAAAGCGACCGAGTATCAAAGCATAAAGTGCTCAGACTTTCCCAGTCGCTGCTGATGTTTTTCACTGGCTTTTATACAACATCTGCTTTATGTGAATAAACAACCCCTACAGATGTGTGTGTGGTAGAACAGTGCAGGCTATTGCCCACTAATGCTTCAAAAACCCAGGAAGTGGGTGTCTGTCTGCTGCCGCAGTAATCAAAGGGCCTACTGGGATCAGCATAAGCAACAAACTAGCTTTCAATTTTCCATCCCACAATGCAGCTCTTCAGTTTCGACATATCGCACAAGACACAATTAGCATTTCAGATCAGAGCATTAACATTCAGTTGGAGGCAGGGAGACTGGTATTTACATAATCTCGATGGGTTGTCTCTGCTTGGTGCCCTCGGCCATTTGTTTCAAATGTCCACACACAGGCAACTACAGACTTTGGGTTAACTTCAGTCACTTGGAGCTGTACAGGGGCAAAAACAGCACCAGGTAGTGACAGAGCGACCCAGGTGAATACTGTACCACTGGATCCTGGACAGGAGTTTATCCCTTTGAATTGTATTTGCTGTGCAATTAAAAGATCTGAATATTAGAGGTGATATACGGGGGAAATTAAATTTTAATCATTTGTGATTTATGTGGATTATGGTGATGAATCTGTTTGAGAACACACAACAACCACTGAACTGATGTAAAGTTCCAGTTGTATAGATCTAATATTAATCACATAGAAACACAGTTTTCCTCTGGGTTTCATTACTGGAGCTACTTCTTGGTGGAGTTACTGCAGCACTACATCACACATAAGGAAGCGTGATCAGCGCCGCGTGGCTGCAGGCTGTTGGAGACAGTGGTGCATGTTCACTGGCACGGATCGAACTGTCCCAAGGCACAGGAGTGGCAGAGCCGTAATATGAATCGTAATAACAGTATCTCCAACCAGGGCCTCGCAACGCACCAACAACCAAAGGGTGGAATCTGACAGATGTAGTGTAATTTGCTAATATTTGTCTTTGTTTAGTATGTTTGTTGAGTTTAATCTAACAGGGAGACATGTGCAGATGCTTTACATTCAGTGAGGAGATGTGCTTTTGTTGTTATAGCGCCATCAAGTGACCAGACGTGTGAGTCCAACATCCCTGTTTATTCATGCGCACTGTGAAACTGGTGAAAGCGACGACTGGCTTCTTTTTTACAGGTGACCTGAACTTAGGGGGGATTTCATTGATGTTGTTGAACGGAGATAATCAACGCTATTTAATTAAACTAATCCACGCAGGGCGTGAGCAAAAAACAAAAGCGTCGCCTGTGTTTTTTCAGGTAATGGCGAAGTCTGAACTTTAGGAAGGCAACTATGCGGTCATTTATCCAATAAACATATTCGCGGAGGTGAAATACGTTCAGTGTGTTTACTGAACTACGTTTGCCCCGTCGCAATCCGGACCTTGGAGTTGATTGCGCACGGACACGGTCACGGAGAAAAGCGGATAAAAGTCACCGCTATTTCTGTCTTCGTTTACATAAATGTGCTTTTCCCAACACCGCCGAGGCTTGTGTTAAACGATGATTCACGTTCGGCATTGACGTGTGTAAAAGGTACATCCTGTCTTACAGAATATGAAAAAAAAACGCCCGCGGCGAAATTACTCCACAATGGCGTCTTTCATTAGAAGATCTGGGGCAGACAGGAAATAGAACCGTTTCACGACAAAGGCGACTTCAGGGATCCTCGTGGAAACGGCGAAGAGCAGGTTTGACGAAGTTATGACCAAGTTATACAGCGACAGCGACACGGAGACGGCGGCGCGTTCCGGGCGGAAACGCGCCAGGAGCGAATTCACACGGTGGATAAGTGGAGTGTTCGCTCGACAAGATCTCAGCCTGTAATCCGACGTTCGCTTCAATCACACGCATCGTCGTCAGCCTCGCATGTTGTAGCCAGGCGCATACCGTAGCACAGTAACTAATGAACAATAGCCAGGAAGTGGTTAAATATTTTTAAGAACTTTACCACTCGATTCGCTTGGCACATGCGTAAAAGCTGCTGCGCCTCAATGTCCCAGTGCATCCAGCCTCGGAAATAACAGCAAACCAAATAAATCTGCGCTTACCTGAAACACAGAGCGGCATAAAGTATCTTTTTGTGCACCTTTTCCCTCCGTTTTGGCTCACGATCTGCTTCCCTTCCCACACCAGTGAGAAATGCAATAGCTTGGCTAAGGTAGACAGAACAAAATACAGAGAATACTTGCTCCAGGGCTCCGAAACCCCTCAAGGCAAAGATCAGGATACAATTAGCTCATGTCTCTGCCCCAGTCTAAACCAATCTGCAGAATAAAACTGCGAGCAAAAGGAAGAGATCACAGCAGCAGTGCCTCAGTCTTTGTTGAGTTTATGTTTTTATAAAATCAAATAAAGAAATCATTTTTTTCTGCATTTACAACACTCTCACTCCTCCTGCCTCTAACTTGCCTATGCCGCCCTCTCGCAGAGAAGCTGATTTTAATCGTTATGATTAGTTTTGATGTAACGTTCCCCGGGGCGATTTCTACAAATGGATGGAGTGTTTCTTTGCCAGGGAGGAAAAGCAGCAGATGATGATAATTATATAGATTGTTGGTGGAGTCCTTTGATTCCCCCCCCCCCCCCCCACCCCCACCCACGCCACCACCTCTCAAACATCTAACCTATCTAGCCTGCTTCTTTCACACATGCCACGCTTTCAGTATGCGCATCAGCCAACTTGTTGATTAGCTTGGACACAACTTATTAGTTTAATGGAATGTGGTTAATGAAATTCTGACTCTGTAGTTTCTCCTTTGCCCCCCCCCTCCCCCCTGGACAACCTCCAAATGACGTAGTTGTATAAATAAGCACTTGAAGCTTGCTTCGCCCCAATCAAGTCTGAATCATTGCCTGGGGGTGATGTGCGAGCTCATTTGAAATGTTCAACCATGCATGGGTTCAGGAAGATTGAGGCACTTCTGAGGCTTTTAGAATTACTTGGGAAATGTAGACAGTAAAGGAATCACATGTTTAAAGTGATCCCTTTTGTAAAATCCCTTCAGATGAGCAGTAATAATTACTCTGTGGCAGCAAGGAGCGCTGTTGTGTGCACATCTGGATCTAGGATTGAAGTCGGTTATTCCCCGCCATGATGAAGACTGAAATGCCCGCTTCTACGCCCCCTACTGGCGAGAGCACCGACTTCGTTTGTATAAACTGACTGCAGCTGATGTTTAGGAGTCAGGTTGTATGTATGTAACTACTAAAATAGGTTTGAGAGTCTCGTGAATGCAAACACGCAGCACGACCAAATCCGCTTCCCTTCTCAGAGCGTCTTTTGTGGATTTTCAGGAAGGGCTAGCTCTGCCAGTTTGCTAATCCCACCTGGGTTCTATCAAAGTTTTCACAGTTTCACCAGCATGTTCCACAAACAAACACACAATGGAAGTGTTACAGTGAAGTGATGAACCCCGGAGTTTAGGGATCATACGCGCTCTGAGGCCTGTTCCGCGCAAATGGGTCCCCTTCATTATGAGATCCTCTCATCAGTATTTCAAATATGCATCAGATGTTGCCTGAACCAACGAGAGGAGATCTCCAAATGCATGCGTTGCGTGACGCCAAAAAACCAAAGTCCTTGTTCCAAGCAACGCTGGAAGAGCAGTGTTTTCCTGGGCTCTAGCTGCTACGGCAGCCACAGCGGGCAAACACTGGCTGGCCGCGTCGTATCGTGGTGGACAAATTACCCGGATTGGTTGCAGATGTGAGTTTGCCGCAAACACAAACTGCTTAGTCTGAATGACATCATGGGGTTACGAAAGCCTGCAAAACCAGAAAGAGAAGAGAGAAGAAGCCTCGGAAATGCGTTTGCCCCGCTGGATTTGTGTGATAATTAATAACGAGCTACGAACGGGTTATTAATCTGGCAACGAGTCCTCGCTGTTGCAACTTAAGCTACATTTTAGAGGCAGAAACAATGAAAACCCTGAATCCATGAAGAATAAAAACGTCTCGTATGCCCAGTAGCTCACGTGGGCCGGTGTTACAAAATCGACACATGGGGTCAGTGATTGGATATCACTCAGGCTGTTTGCTTTACTTTCTAGGTGTTTTTATTGGTACATGCTGTTAGCATTTAAATCCTCAATCACAGTTTCATGACCAGTTTATTTTAAAGATAGAGTTTGACACAGATGGTGAACTGGAAGTAAGGCTCTGTTTTATCCACGTCAGTGTCAAGGAGCAAAACAGCCTTTTGCTCCAAGCAGCTTCTAACCCTCATCTGTAGTGAAGATGGTGGAATATTTCTGTACCATGTGAGCAACTACTACTTCACCTACTGATGGACACGCAGGCTACTCAGTTCTTGCAAATCAATATGAGGCTGGTTTAGCCTCAGACCATATTAATAACTCCTGCTCTACTCACCACACCCCTCTAATGGCCCATGGTTATGTAAGGGAGTGGGATGGATAAGGGAAAGTGCTGAAGCTGCTCCAGAGCCTGACTCAATCTGCCCTGCAGGGTTGCACAGTTTAAGGCCACAACTGTTCGTCAAATATTGTGTTTGGCAGACTGAAATTTAGATTTGGAGAATGTCTCTGCTGTCTCAGCGCTGGCTGCATTATCAGGCATGGCCCTTGGTTTTCTATATAAAACTACAATTGTTAAGATTCATTAAATATTAATCAGGGTAATTACATGACAGAGCAGCTCTTTTGTTCAGCCACTAAAGGCAAATTCCAGTTCGTTCATGCCGACCTCCAGAAACGTCCTCTATGCCAGTTATCAAAGCAAACATGGAGCAAAAGCGGTTTCACTCTGCAATGAGACAAAAGTGATTGAAAACCTAAGTTTTTTACTGACATAACTTTTTCTCTAACTAAGAGATGAGGGTGATGCTGTGTGTCATCCCTCTCAGCCCCAATGTAACCATCCCACCCACAGTGGACACAGGAGTCAGTGTCACTATGAGGGGAGGAGAGACAAGGGTGGGGGAGGGGGGTTGGGTAATGCTGGGAGGCTCTAATAAAATGTAATCCTATTATATGGTTCCCACTAGAGGGCAACAATAATAAAGGTTTCCCTAATAACACAAGCAGACCAAACCCAAATGGAAAACAGCTCCTCCGGTAAAGTCCCACACTTGTACATATATCCTCTCATTAACCCAGTTGCTGTTGGGCCAAATTACACCGACAGGCCTTCGAGATTTAGTTGTGATGGCGACGCAAGAGTTAAGTCAAACAAATGTGTTTCATCAAACTGCAGTTTGGGCTTCTCTGCATAAAGGAATTGAAGCGGGGAGCAGGAAGAGGAGGAGTGAGGGAATGTGTGCGGGTGAGAAGTTGGAAGCAGAGCCCCGAGGAAACCAATCAGAACTTCTCCACCCTCCCTTCCTGTGTCAAAGCCACCGGGGTCTCAGGTGTGCCTTCCATGAGCTAATACCTTCCAAACTTGATTGTTTGTGTTAGAGTAATCAGAGTTTTGTAAATTACCATTTTGGAAACGATAGTCCCATGGTTGATAAACACAATGGCAATATAGTTGGGGAACACCACAAACTATACATCTCACGATGAGAGTTTCATCCTACAGATGATTGTGAGGTTGAAATCTTCCTCGTGGGCCAAATAAAATGAAATATTTCGAAGTTAGAAAAATAGAGTTTCATCAGGTGAGGTGGTTTACAAACACTATAAAAGTAAAAAGAGACTAATGTTAACAAGAAGTGGCAGTCTCATTCTGCGTGAAGGACGTAAACACAAACTCCCATATTTATATGATTTGATAAAGTAATGAAGGAGTTATTCCACTTCCAAGCTCTCGCACGCAAATGCAGTCAAATATTTATCATAACTGACAAGGTGAGTGAGAATATCAATCATATTCTCAAGACAGCTTGAGTTATTAAGTGAGCCAATGTAACAGTATTACAAAACTGAGAATAACAAACTTATTTATCTCGCCTCCTGCATGTGTGTGTGCACAGAGTTGCGTGCGTGTGTGTTTATGTGTCTGACAGCATCAGACAGAGAGAGAGTGTCGCATGCCTTCCTGTTCCTGTACCACCCTCCAACCCCAGAGCCGCAGACTCAAGGCAGTTTCCAGAATCAAACAATTTCACGCAGCTACTGGAGGAGGAAATGAACTGAGCCCAGAGCAATAATAAAATTATACAAATGTTATTACAGACTCGCCTGCTACTGTCCTACTTTAATTCAAATTTGGGCACTCCAGGCAGCGCTGGTGGCAGAGACCTTCCTGAATAAATCAACATTAGCTTACGTCTAAATTATTAAGGAAGTGGGAGACTTTCTTGTTTATAGTATGAATTATTAAACAAGTGTTTAACGCAGTTTTTCTTCACGAATCCCCAAATATTAATTGCTAATGATCTTTAAGGTGTGTGTTTTATCTTTTGCCCCTGTTGTATGCTGGGAATTGACAGTTTGAATTTTCAAGTTGCAAGAAATCAGCCTGTTTTCCATTGGATAAGCATGACATGCACTTTGAGATATAATTTTGTGGCCATTGTTTGTATTTGCCGTGACTGTGCGTCAGCCGCTGTGAGACCATCCAGGACTGAGTTGATGCGGCGTTCAGGAGCTTAATAGACAGCTGAAACAGGGCTGGTTTATTGCTTGCTGTCACATTTGCTTTGCGCTGCAGTAATTGAGGAGTCTGCAGTCATCTCTGGAAGACTGTCAATGCACAGTGAGGACGTTTTTCAATGAAAAGCCAGGATTAGTAAGGCCATTCACAGAATGGACTCATATAGTAGCCTGAAAATGTATTAACAGAATTTTCAACATGGTTTTGCTCTGTATTCCAGAGCAGATTTAATATTTCACCCTTATGAAATTCATAACAAAACCACATTTCCAATTCAACAGGGACGTCTGTCCTCTGCTTTCTGTCTCTGTTTAATCTTCAGGTGAGCAAGGGCTGATAAATCAAACTTGAGTAAGCCTGCCCCACATCTGCCCCATGAGGGAATAGTCAATGCATGAAATATCAGATTTATGTACTCATTTATTTGGACTACAAAAAAATATTAAGGGGGGTTGGCCTCAGGCCACAGACGCTTGAGGGACAGCATGTCTGCAGGTCAGCAGGCAACTGCTGCAAACATCAGTGCTGTTGAAGCACAGCTGGCCTTGAAGCTTGACAATCGCACAATGCTTGTTTATATGGATAAAATCTGAATTACAAAAATGTATTTGAAATTTTCTTCACGTTGGTCAGTTTGACAGAAAAATCTACATAAATAATGTACTGTAGAACAATGTAGTGCTTTAGAAGGCTGCAGCTGAATCCTGGGCCTGTGGTGGGAAGACTTGATGTCACTGTGTAGGTCTGAATTCTGGACCAATTTCAAATGAAATGTGACTCAGACTTAGGAAGAAACTGGTCTACATGTACATCCGAGGCTCATGGCTGCCCTCCCCTGGAGAAATGCGAACGGGAGCATGTTCTTCACAGCCAGGCATCCTCGCCGTGGCCAGAGGACGGCGCTGTTGTCACATGACACTAAACGCGCATTCTTCGCAAGGGAGATGTGGGAGTTGGCCCATGTAGGAGCGGAACCAATGTTCATTTAGTATCTGAGTAGCACTGGCATCGACGTTTTGCAAGCACAATACTGCTGTGCTGTGCAGTCAACTTGACACGAAGCTGCAGCATCAGTGGAGCAGGTCATTTCATCCATATTACACAATTACAGAGCAAATCGCACCTGTTCTAAGAAAGGAAATAAAGTGTAACACATAACGGATCATTTAGTGTCTGAACGGGGTGACATGAAGCTATTAGAGGGGTCTAACTCACAATGAACACAGCATTAGACCACATTTATCAACAACCTCAACCAGGTCTCTAATATGTTTATTAATGTTTAAAAAGATAACAAATGAATGAGACAAGTGAGAATATTTCATCAGTCCCAGAGCTGAGAAGAACTGAGAACACAACGATTAGACATGTGACTTAAAAAATAAATTAAATTAAATCCTTTTGTAAGCAAATCATAGAGAGAAGTGCTGTAAAAGCCAAACAACACACAACTGTCCAATACCACGAATTCAAATTAAAAAGCTAAGCTAGCACGTGTTTTCATAATATGAAGTGATTTCCCTGATGAATGATGAAATGAGAGATCAGTGTAATAAAACTGGTCAGAGCTTGGAACCCGTAATGTGGCTAATGGTCACAAGGAAAACCTCTGCTGTTGTTACATGTCGAGAACACGGAGCAAATGTGACACTAATCCCGAAATAACAAGCCAGCGGTTTCTTCTTCACTTCTCCCATTCAGCGTGGTGACCCGCTATAATTGCTTGACCCTACACATATTTCTTTAATGCAGTGTATTGTGGGCTGTCATTCTGCAGCATGTAGCGTGTGCTGCATGCCAACGCTGCTACAGGGCCAGTCAGCACCCGAGGAGCAGTATTGAACAGGCTGTGGATGTTTGCTACACTGAGGCATAGAATCGCATTAGCTTTACGACAATAAGAGTAATTCAGGCCGTGAACAGAAATCCTAGTCTGCGTTAGATGACAGCAGTTTCAGCTCCAAAGCTTCATTGTCTTGTTGCTTTACGGATTGGCCTCTGTTTACAGACACCACTTCCCCAGTCGAGTACCAGAAAGGAGCTCGTTTCTCAGTTTTCTCCAGATCGATGGTTTGGACGGATGATGATGGCAATGTCTTCCGTTTCCACCTCCTTGTATGTTCCTGTGGAGTCCTTATGAATGACCTGCTTTAGCCTCTTCTTAACCTCAGGGTCAGGGCAGTACAGGTATTCGTACAGGCCAGCAGCCAGAACGCCGCCGAGAACAGGTCCCACCCAGTAGACCTACCACAGGAAAAGACAAGGGAGTATTGATGCTGTCACAGCTAAAAATGCAGTTCAGTATCATCCAGGACTTCAGCCTCATTCACCATCAACTCTCTACGTAGGCAGTGGTGGTTGATTGTGTAATTTTCATTTTTTCATCTTCTTTTTTGTTGAAATTGTGACCTGACCTTTGAACCTTGCTGTCCTAGCCTAACGTAACAGAGCCTGCCCTGGTAATCATCATCTGAAGGGATCCAGAACATTTCCAGATGACACTGTGACATAGCATCTGAAGCCGTAAGCTGATTTATTATTTGTAAAAACTGAAGTGGCACAGCATCAACTCATCTGCAGTCAATGAGTAATAAACCGATCCTGCTCTGTGTCAGTTGTCAGCTAAGGAGCAACCTGACCACTGTAGGGAAGTGTCTTTTACCCAGTGGTTCTCAAAGTCAAGCGTGACCAGTGCAGGCCCAAAGGAACGAGCAGGGTTCATGCTGGCTCCCGTGTAGGGAATCTGAGAAGACACAGAATAGCGTTGTTTTAGTGATAAAACCTCGTGATTTTGTTTAATATTATCAAAGACATATGTTCTCCATGCTGCATACCGTCATCGTTTATAACTAACAGAATGTGTTTTATTTAAGACATATGTATGATATGTATAAAGGTCAAAGTAGATGTGTACGCATTTATTTCACAGACCAAAGGAGAAATCAGAGAGCAGTGTGAGAGATCACATCTATATCCCTGTGTGTTCATTTGCTGTGCACGGTTCAGGGAGACCCCAGAGACCGGTTGCCATGCAATGGCTGCCTCCAATGAAGATGTGCACGTGGGTGTGAGACAAAGACGTGAGCAATATCACACATCGAAGAACGGCTTCTTTGGTGCAGCTTCTCTTTCTCAACACGCATCACCAGCTCCAGCTTTCAGCTCATCAACACTTACGGCACGTGATGCCGATTGTCATAGCTTCAAGGTACTTACAGCAAATAAGTGGCCGATCACTACGGCTACACCGATAGCCAAGCCAGCCGAGCCCCCTAGGTCTGTGCGTTTGGGATCGCAGGTGGCGAAGACGGTGAAGACCAACACAAACGTGATGAGGAGCTCCACAAGGAGCGCTTGGCCAACTGAGACGCTGCAGTTCACCTTAAAAACAGAAGGTAGAAAAGTTCACAGAAAAGCATTCACGCGCGCACACCTGCAGATTAATATGGTTCTTACCAAGGTCACACCGAGGGTCCCTCTGACAGCAGCAGGCGTGATGAGGTAGACGATCCCTGCTCCCGTGACGGCTCCCAGGCACTGAGCCACCACATAGAATAACGCCTTCGCCGCGCTCAGCTTTCTAGTTGCGACCATAGCAGCAGTGACGGCCGGGTTGACGTGTCCGCCGCTGATGTGGCCGAAACTCTGCACCATGGTGGCGATGCTTAGGCCAAAGCACAGCGAGATAAGAACAAGGTCAGCTGGGGGAGGCTTCTCCTGCTCTGCAGCCCAGTTAATTGTGGAGCCCAGACCGAGAAGGACAAAGATGAGAGTGGCCAGGTATTCTCCAGATACAGCCCTGCAGAAGTCCTTGGTCCAGATCCCTTTAAATGCCACCATTATGCCAGGACAGTTACACCAGGACAGGAACCTTCTGGCAAAAAGAGTAATGAGTAAAATGATTAGCCTACTTATGTATTCCTGGTGTGTGCACGTGGCAGAGAAGGCACTGAGCCCTATCAGGACGACTGCCTGTGGGCACAGCATTTATAACTCCACTAGGGATTTAAATCCAGCGCCTTTGCATCAGACAACACCACACAGAGCATTCGTTAAACATTGTGCAAAGGGCCAAGTTATCATACCTCAGGCTTAATTGCTGTCGCTCATTGAACTCTAACCAGGATGGAGGGAAAAAAACTATTGAATATGTTTCATAGCATTTCTATCAATGCTATATCTACTTCACTAATTGATTTAATTAAAAGGCTAAAACTTACCTAATGCACTGACACGGGCTCAGCCTCTCTGTCTCCGTTGCGTTGGATGTGTCCTCAATCATAAGTCCTCTGGAGTTATCCAACCAGCGCAGACTGTGATCTGCTGTACTCAGCTCAGGAGTCCACCAGAGAGCAGGTCTGTGAGCCCAGCGTGGTCCACACCTTGAGCACTGGGACTGCATCCACCAGCTTTATTGAGTTAGTAACCAGGCATCACCTCACAGGAATTAAACAGCCTGCTCAAGGGAGGAGTTAGGAGAGTTTGCTTGTAGCGCAGACAGCAAAGTGACTGCAGATCTGCAGATTTGCAATGTACAGGTTTTATTATAATATAATAAGAGACGCAAAACACAAAGTAGCTTCTGAGGAGCAAAATTATCAGAAAGAATTACAACAGTTTTAAGTATGTATTAAGCATATTCATCTTTATTTAAGCTAATATGAGGAATTACTATAGAGAGAAATGCTTCAGCTTGACAGTGAAATGTTAAATAAATAATATCAGTTGTTTCTGCTGTTGATATTTACAACAAACATCCAGATTTAGTGGGACTAATGAAGCCAATGACCTAAGGATCAGACGTTTAACCTAAGGAAAGGCCTCATTTCATTGTAAAACATAACCCATAAGTTTCATGACTGACGCTAATAAAAGCCTTCTTATTCCCATTTTATCTGCATTAAGGGTTGAAGTGTTTGCACACACGGCTTGTTTAATTATCATTTTCATGATAAGCTACCGGAAAGAAACGTGGGCTGTTTAGGATGGAAACGTGTTATCTGTTTTATAATCAAACTAAGACTTTCCTCATAGGTAAACCTGTCGCATTCTGTTTTACATGTACATATTTCATCCTTTTAAAGTTACATAAGCTTTATTTGAAGTCCTATTAAGTTTTCCTGCGGTGTTTAAAACCAAGAACAAAATGTATTACTCTGAAACCTGAAGTTTTAAGGTGTGTAACTCTTATTTGTTATCATTACCTGCATTTGTCCTCTGAGTCCAAAACGACAACAACTGCAGCTAGTGAAACGTGATCCATCCTCTGCTTCCATACGTCACTGAACTTTAATTTGTGCTCTAAATATAGATCAAACACGTTGTCTTCACTCGTCCTACACGTCCAGGCAATACAAGAGGATACAGTAGCACAGGCTTGTGTCCCTAAGATAAATGATCATCTCCAATTAAAATTTACACACAAATTCAGAAACTCCTCTGCTGCTCTATGTTTGCATTTCTTTCCAATTAAAAAAGATTTGTGGTGTTTTAAGAAAAGCACCGTGAATAAGACAGCAAGAACTGCCGCGCTTAGCGTTCACCATATAATTAGTTACAACCAGCATCACATGCATAATTTGACATTAATGTATGCAGTACATTTTTATTTACAATGGTAAATATGGCCACAAGGCTTACGCATATACTGAAATTTAAATGTGCCCACTATACAAACTAGGACATTAATGAGCCGCTCTACATAAATCTTTGCAAAACACTTACTTAATGTCACGTGGAGTTCTTTTGCGTAGTTCCTCCAGGCACCACACGCATCAGATGTGTCCTCTCTTAATTATTAAAAACTTTGCCTTAATTCTACAGATTTGCATGCGTTTCAAGTTCCAGGTGGTTACGACCATAAAATTAAATTGGAAATGAAGGGGTTAATTTGGCACCCATCATTAAAAAAACTTATGTAAATAAATAGAAGATATATGTTTTTTTGTTTTGTTTTGTTTTGTTTTATTATTCAATCCCAGCTGTAACCCTGGGGATTAACCAACAGCAGCTTAAGCAGACTGTCTGTGGTAACAAACATGTTTTCATTACTGAGTAATGCTGCCATGGTTCATTAGACACTAGCTACTGCCTCTGTCAGTGCTGCACTGTGCCAAGGTTTTTGTTATGTAATCTATAGGTTTGACAGGGAGCCAAGTCACCGACCTGTTGTTGAAAGACAGCACCTATTAAGGGATTGGCTCTTATTGAAGCAACATGAGTACTTCTTTGAAACGCTCGCTTGACCTTTGACCCTAATATCTACCAATCACATAATTATGCACAGACAGATCTCTAAGTCGTGCCTTTCCACTGGTTTTTTGCTTGTTCATACCCAATATTTAGCAAGAAGACACATGAGGCAGCTCCTATCCTATCCTAGGTGGGCATTGCTGCTGTCATAACATGGATCTATAGTCATCCTTTAATTGCTGGCTTGGACCTGAGCCTCCTCGAGGCTCTTGCTGCTGAAGTGTGAGTAAAGAAGCTACTGTACAGGACATAAATTTAACGTTGACAGCTGTCTTTTCAAACGTCTTAATGTAGTTTGTAACGTCTCCCTGGTTGCCACCCAAAGCTGGCAGCAGGGTGGAGAGGAGCTATTTACCATTAATCACGCTGCAGTACATCGCAACTAATAACAAACACAAACACTGGATAATTAAACTGACTTGAACCATCATTTCTCTTTCTTATCTCTCTCATAGCAAATCGGTCTGCGCTACGAGATTAATTGCAAATTACTTATAAATTAATGTATATAACTTATTGCAGCAACTGTAGGAATCTTTGCACATCATCCTGTCAAAACACGAAACTAAACACTTTTTCTTTCAGTTGTGTGTTTCTATTAAACATCAGTGAAATAAGCTACAAAGGGACAAAACAATCTCTCAGTATTAAATGGACAGAGGAGAGAAAAACTGCAGAATGAAGTCTCACTGGGATGTTAAAGGGACCAAAGCCAAAATAACTATAATTCACCCCACACCCTTTAAAGCAAGGTTCATTCAATCCATTAAGGCTCTGCACACTTTTCTCCCCCTTCTCCACATCGCACACTGCAAGCATCACTGCGGCGCCGCGATATTTCATCAACTCCACCTCCAGGCTCTGATTGTAGTCTCCCCGTGGGTGAAGGTTTTGTTATAGTCACTCCCGAGCGTCTGTGGGCAGGAGCTGTGCTGTGGCAGGACACGACGACGCCAGACCCTAAACGCTAGGCTTAACGTATCAATACGCCTAATTACGTAGTTCCTGAAGTGAACACACACACACACACACACACATTTTTTCTTTGTTCCGCTCCTCCTTTCACTCTCACAGACGCACTCAGAAGACCTTGAGATTATAGAGCTGTTGGACTAAAACAACCTGACAGGATCGCTGTGTTTTCTGCTGTGGGGCCACGTTCCCTCTAAGCTTCATTACTTCGATTCACGTTTCCTGCTTCCACTAACAAAAGGCCTCATTGCAGGGAATGAAGCTAAAAGCGCATGTGTTTCTTTACTCATTCATGTCAAAATAATCACCTGTTATAGATGCATATCCAGCTGCTTGAAGATTCAGGAACAGTGCAGTTATTCATGTATCAAGAGTAACGATGATGATACTATTTCTACAGATTCGGCTTCGTCTCCGTGGAGAGAGGTCACCTGGCATTGACCGGACTAAACGGCCCTGCTAGTCACTGGCCAGCCGTCCTCCGGTGGATCTTCTAATACACAGCTAGGCCTGCATGACACACCCAGCGACACAGTGTTGTCATATGACTGGGTTCCCTCATGTAATGGGAGAAAATCGCATCATCTTCGTTTCAGCACCAGCTGCAATCACCTGCTGGGTGATTTCATTTTAAAACGCCCATTTATCTCTGTCTGGCCCACGTTACGTCCCACCTAGTTGTGCTCACTTCAAAGAGTTCGCTGGCTTGATAACAAACTTTCCAGATCGGTGCTCACAGCCACAAGACGACGTGTGGACGGCTCCAGATATGTGTGAATATAAGCACAACTCCAGACGCCTCCACTTCCTCATTTGGGAAAAGGCTGTCAGCTGTTTCATCCTCAGATTTTCCTCCCTTCTCCAGCTCAGTTCCAATCACTGGACCTTCCCTGTCAACCTTTACACCTGTTGCCTTTTCTCCTTCAGACCCCGGCACATACTAGACCCATCGTTTCCCACAGTGAGCTGCTAGATTACTGTCATTAATGTTCAGTGGGTTTAGCGCATATGTTGAATATTTTATAAGATGTGACAACATTTTAAAACTCCCGTCAGACAACGATCGCCATCATTTAAACCCAAGGCTGAGCCGTGTACCTCAGTATGTCATGTCTTGCTTTCCTTCCACTTGTAAACCATTTGGCCCTTTCTCTCTGTGGAAAAACTAGCCTCTCCAGACATGTCCCTAGTGTCTCAAGATCAATTTGCAATCTGTGACCGGTCATCAGAGATGATAAATATCTTGGTTTCGTGGCAGCTAAGTGCTGTAGAGTGATTTCTGTTTGTTTTCCCCTTTCAGTGTTAGCAGAGGACTAGTGCATTTCAGGGAATAACATTTTTCGGTGAAGGTCTAAGTGTGAGTAAACACTCATTGTGTGTTTCCAGGGCTTTCCAGATAGTGTGTCCTGTTACTTCTCCTGAAGATTCTGCCCTTTCAGTCTAACTGTTTTTTTTTTGGTGTTTATTTCCAAAATGCTTCATGTCACAAATGGAAGGAGTCAGCGATTTGTCCTTTCTAATAGCAGCTCACTCACCAGAGTCATGTATCTGTGCTGCCTCAGAATCAAACCCGCTTATTTCAGAGCTAACTGTGTGGATCTTTCGCTTGAGCTTTGCCTTTAATCTCCTTTTGATTTGGATACAATGAATCCATTAGCGTTTGGAGCAGGGTCGAGGACTTTTACAGCTGGTATTCAGACGCAACCTGTGCCGACTCATTGAAAGCATTTCTGTTAATCCAAGTCAGGGCTGCAGAGCATGCAACGAGTACACACTGTCAAAGAGTCTCAGCTTGTATTGCAAGCCACCCTCAAGGTTGTTCACATTTTCTAATTTGTGTTGAAGTACAAGGAAAACAAAAAGGCACTTCACAGCTGTTTTGAGGGTGGGGGTGTTAAACAGTATTATTAATGGTTAGATGGAGGGTTACATAGAGTGTCTGGCTTTAGATCAGAACAAACACCAGCTATGGTCCTACCCAGGTGCCACCTACTGTCACGCTGGCTGTAAACGCTTTTTAACATGTTTATATTAACATTCACCTGACTGTGTGTAATCTGAAAGGGATCACTAGGGATGAGCTCAGACAGGATTATCACCAATCTGCAGCTTTACTAAGCTTTTTGTCATGTGTGGACCCTTTTGTTGTTACATTGTGCAACGTTACTGTCACAGCAGTGTAAATTAGAAATGTTTACACTATAGGAAAGCTTTAAATGTAAATGTTGTGTGTTAGGTAACGTAGGTATCTGATCTCCACATCAAGTCTGGAAGCTCGGTGTTCATAATTCTTCATGCTGCCCCCAAGTGGTAAAAAAGATTAATGCAAATATTAAAATGAGCTGTTTCTTCATATAATTTTTCAGACACTGTCGCATTTGACACCACTATGCCCACCTTTGCTTTTCTAGACCAGAAGAGCTGTGACTATGAAAACTTAAAGAGGTTGCTGCTTAGTATTTGTCACATGCACATAAATTTAAACGCTGTAAACACCCCCCAAAACATCTCAGAGCTGCAGATCATAACTTTAAAGTTAAACAAATAGATAGTGGGGATAAATGTTTTGAGTGTTGTCTTTGTGTGTTTGGTTGTTTTCCTTGGCAAGTAATGTTAGAGGAAAACCGCAGCGTACACAAGCCCCTAAAACACTTGTGTATGTGTCATTCTGACACATGTAGACAGGATGAACACAGTCTTTCTCATTACCAGGCCTTCATGGAGACAAGCTGTCAGGTTGAAACCCACAGGAGCCTACTGCACATGCTGCAAACCATCAGCCTCAACTCCCAAAGCGAAGGAAATAGGATGTCTGCTAGCATCAGCATTAGAGGGAAAGAAAATATTTACAGGAAAAGCATTCAAACAGAATTTTTGATTATAGACCAACACTTCCACAAGGTGTTAGTCCACCGGGTTCAGTTTCAGTTTACAGTCTGCTGTCAGTGCAGCCAGTGGAGATGTTTAACTATCTCACTAATGTGACTGAAGTCAGAGCAAGATATCAACATGTCTCAGAAACAAAACCATCAGTCTGCATTGCCAGTTAAGCACTGATGAGGAAAAAGACAGCAAGTGTTCTAAACGAACTGTAAACGTGAAGCGTTAAAAAAAATTGAAAGAGTCATGTGACTTGTCAGTCAAAGACGACGTTTATAAAACAATATTTGACGTCACTCAAGAGTCTCAGTCATTTAGTTGAGCTTATCTTTCAGTCAGGCCGACTGGACGTGTTTTCTTTGTAGTAATTGTTTTTCTCCGTGGTTGCAAGAGGGAGCGTAGTCAAAGTGCAAAACATCTTTAAGGTATCAAAGGAAAGAAAGGATTAGAATCACACATTTTCACCTGAAGTGAAGGTAGGTAGATAGAAAGGACATTCAAAGCCACAGACTTCCTTTGTTCGTCTTCAAGAACCTTGAGTTTGAAATGTATCAGAAGCTCTTTAAAGAACAAAGCCGACACCCAGAGAAAGCTAAGGACCGCTGCTACCTGATCTGTGACCATGGGACTGTTGGGAAAATAAAAAATAACATGAATTCTTCACATAAACAAACTAATCTTTGTAGATTGTACTACAAATGTATTGTATGCACTGTAATCATTATGTGGTGCTTTGTGCGTTGACTGGTGCATATTTTACTCTCACAACAGTCCCTGATCTTTAGAGGCATGAAAGACTAAACACACATATACAGAAATCTAGAGCTTCAACTATGTCATACAGAACATTTGTAGTTTACTGAAGTACTTAAATGTAATGTTACAACCACTCTGCTGCAATGAGAAGCACTGGACGTTTAGTTCTAAATACATGTATCTGTTAGCTTGTGTCTTCACTTGACAAAAGCTGATTCCTCAAATAATTGTCTGATAAATGTTGATGAGGGCAGGACATTCATGTTAAGTGTCCATAGCAACAGCTACAATAGCTGTGTCTTCAGTTACTATGAATGTTTACCACGACTTGATTCTCAGATTGAAGCAACCAAGTGCTTCCACCTTCATTTTAGTATTGATTCTGTAATTTGTACAACCCCAGAATAAATTGTAGTTACTAAGTCCATAACTGTTTTAATTCTGTTCAGGTTATTTATACTGCGCCACATTACAACGGACAAGCAAGAAGCCCCACACTGAGCAAGCCTAGCACGTGTGAAGTGCACGTATTCTCACACCACATGTGTACGTGTAGCAGCAAGTTCTCCGTGCACATGCCTTATTCACAGTGAAGATTTCCACACACATACAAACCCTGCAGCAGGAGTTAAAGCATTACTGCTTCACCACTGCTCCGCCACGTAGAAATAAGACTTTCTGTTTTTATTCCGTCCTGTTCCAAATAGTATAAAAAGGTCAACATACGCTGTCAATATAAGCAGAATAGCAGTGTGTGTGTTTAATCGATGGCTGCTTGGCTCGTGCTGGATGCTTGGAGATGAAGCCGGTGTGTTTTTTTATAGATGCAGGTGCAGCGTGGGGCCTCAGGATGGAGCCAGTGTGCTTTGAAACGCAGAGAATCAGAGAATCAAGTGTGTATTGCCAGGTACAGTAAGGACTCAGAGACCAGAGACATGGAGCCACGTTCTCAGTGACAACCCCGTGGCATTATGTACATCAGCCTAGTGTTAAATGTTCCAGTGTGAGCGTCCCGTCAGTTTTCTGAGGACGCTCGTGTTGCCGTCGTTCCTTTAGTTGTGATTGTGTTAGAAGTCAGCTTGTGTATCATTGAGCCACTGTCCGCACACGAATGGATAATGGGCTGACTTGGTACGGACACCTCACAAGGGGGTGTATGTGTGCAGCGTTAGCGTTGCACAGTAAACAAGCTTGTCTCTGTCCCTATTGTACAGTCAACTCCAAGCCCTGCACGGTAGCTTTATAAAGTCAGCTCGGTGTTAATCTAACAAGCGGCTGGTTTGGGGCATTGTTAGCAAACTAAACTGGGAGGCATTAAAATTTAATAAAGCAACGCTGCCTTTCACCAGCCACATGCGTCCAAGGCCGTCGCTGTTTGTTACACGATAAATAATGATAGCACCAAGCACCACCACACATAGGACAGAGTCTGTATTAAAGCAATAATTCAACATTTTGGGGAAAAACATTTATCCTCTTTCCTGCCATGAGTTGGATCAGGATAGAGCCGCGCTGCAGCGTAATGAGGGAATGGGTGCCAGGCTGTGTTTTGGCCAGGTGCAGCAGCTTCCTCCCGTCTCGTCTCTGTCTGAACTTTTAAGAAGTCAAGCGAGGACACATCTGTATGCAAAAGGGTGAAAGTATCAGCAGAAAAAAAAAAAAATCTGATTGATTTTTCCATGCCAGTAAAAGCTATGACTAACGCTGTATCAACCATTTAATTACACATAACCCCCCTCACTGCACAGGACCCGAGAACAAGCAGCCTCAAAAACAGAGACATGTTCTTGTGTTTAATCATGTAACGTAATGCGCTGCTGCTGTAGCTCATAAATTCGGATGCCTCTCTTCTCCTTTATGCCTGAGTTCAGGCTGCATAATTGGTAGCCTACAGTGAGTGTTTTGGAGAGAGCATGCATAGTGGGAATATTTCCCTATGGTGACACACAGCTGATGCAGAACAAAAATGACATTTTCTTCCCCACATGGTTCGACTGCCGAGTATAAAGCACCGGAGAGAACTTTTCTTTGCTGAGACAGCTCTGATAGCATAAAACACAAAACGCCTAACACAGACATGCAAATGCTGTATTGTGGGATACTCTGTGTGTAATAATGGTCAAAAGTGAAAGTCAGATTATTGTTCTGATACTACCATGCCCAGTATTATTCAGTAAATCACAAAACTGCAGACGCCCCAAAGGACTGGGCCGCACTTTGATTGTTGGGGATATTTGTGCGCGCAGCTGGCTGTGCAGCGTGCGCTCGCGTGCTGCTGAGAGAGACGGAGGAGGCTGAACTGTGAATTCGAAAACAGCGAAACTGCAAAAGTGTGTTTCTGGAAGAACAGTGGAAGGTAGTTGTGTTTAAAGGAAAGGGGACTGAGGAATTGTTCCCTTGTGTAAGTGGATGTGACAGCTTCTCACCCAGGAGAGCACTTGTACCGAACACAGACTAGAGGCCAGCAGGGCCACCTGTCACACAGATCTGTGACTAAAGAACTCTATTAGTGAACAAGCACCCCAGGGTAACACACACGAAAACACGAACACTGCGCACACACACAAAGTCAATATGCATATTATCATACTGATTAGCTACGACGACAAAAAATATGGTGAAGGATATGACAAGAGTAGATTGACAGCCCCATTCAATATTAATTCTTTCTTTAACGACCCCATTCTCGAGATTATATCCTCCTTGTCACTACACTCGGCAATATCATTGCTCAAATGAGCACATTTTCAATTTACATGATTTACAGTACAGGGAGTGTGAATGCCCACGAAACAAAAAAATTCTCTTCAATACATTAGGTGGTGCACGGCCATGTTTCACTCTGTCCACACTCTGCTCGGCATGTGACAATTATCAAGATGGATTCGCTCTAAACTGTGTATACGGCCACGAATGCGCAGTGTATTTGAAAAGATAAGTGGGGGCTCAGTGTTGAAATAAAAATGATCTATATTTCAAATCAGCGTCAAGCAGGGTTGAGAGGGACGCCGCAAACTTAACTCCTTGCTGCTTTTGCACTCACATGCATGCAGCCTCGCGTTTTGACGTTATTGTCTAAAATAATTACCTGTCAGACACGGTTCAGACATAATATAGGTTACTCCATGGGCGGAGATGCTCCGCTAGAATACAATAGCCTGAGGAGTTTTCCACACTGTCGCTCTGTTGTGGTCAAATAAAATAATCATATTTGACACTGCCGCATCCTCTGGAAAACCACGACAAGTCGGGCTGTCAGGGCTCTTTTTCCTGGTTCTTGTCCTTGAAGCCTTTTGTCATCGAGTTCGAGTTCTTGCCCCTCCCCGCCCGAGAGAGTAGTGGTGATGTTTGATTTTTAAATGGCTGCTGGAATAAAAGCCATGAAATCAGGGATGATCGCCGCTGTCTCTCAAACCACTACCTCCCCATTACCTCCCTACTGCAGCCTCTCACGTGGTGCTGTCTAGCTGATTCAAGGAGAGAAATTCATTGGAACAGGTGGAGCTGTGGACCATATCCCATTAGTGAGTCTGCCAAAGGCCGGTCCCTGTAGGAGTAAGCCCTCCTCTTCATGCACCATGGGCACAAGCTACTGTATATAGACTTGAATTTATAGGCTAAAATCCTGCTTCTCTGGCAAAAAACGGGGTAGGAACGATGAGCCTATTGATCACAGCTTTCATTACGTTTAATAAATCTGTAAAACACATGATATAAGCCCTGTTTCGTGCGAGGAATGTTTTTAGCCTGGGCGCTTTTAGAGAACAGTCATTCGCAATGAAAGTCAGGGGCTGAAAGTACTGTAGGGTAGCTGATGTGTATATTGGGGAACACGTGAAGGGCGGACATGGCTCTGACTTTGGCTTTTAGCCCCTGGCTTCATGACTCTTCCCACATGGCAACACATAATGGCAACGCTCGCAATTCTATACATAGCACA
The DNA here is from genome assembly GCA_030770545.1 of Macropodus opercularis. Lineage (NCBI taxonomy): Eukaryota > Metazoa > Chordata > Actinopteri > Anabantiformes > Osphronemidae > Macropodus > Macropodus opercularis. The sequence continues at coordinate 10,200,263 of CM061105.1, forward strand.
AGTAACGTCGAACCCAATGATCGTCATTGTGCACAGTTATCTGATTGTTACCACAGCAGGAACTGTGCACATGTGATCTCAAACGCGTCAGCATCTTAAATGAGTCAATCACAGCTGAAGGAAAAACGTTCGTGGTTTTATTGTTGCAGAGGACAAAGTGTATTTAGAGAATTAGGGCACAAATGAGTCTTTTAACACAGTGCAGTTGCTGAAGCTGCACTTATCCAATGTGAAATCAGTCCTTTAGCCCTGGCCGAGCTAATACTTCACAGTACCTGCTATTAAAAAGGGAAAAGGCACCTTATTACCTGTTTTCTGCCTCACTGCTTTGGTCGTTTGCAATAGATGAAGTTTGAAACGTTGACGTCTGGTCAGTGTAATCAAGTCATGTGTAATATTTAAGGTTTTCAGTATTTCAGTGACATAGTTCTAGATGTGTAAGGATGAATTCTAGTTTACAGCCCAGAATGTGGCCAAGCAAAGTTATGAATGAACCCATCAGACCTTTGTCTTTGTGTAGCAATACTGTATAAATGTTTGTAGTCCTGGTTGTGTGCAGGCTGTGTGTAAATCTAAGTATCTAACCCTTGACCTTTGACCCTTGGGTCATCCCACTCACTCCCATTGCAAAGAACAACATAACATTCACGTAATAGCTACCTAGCAGCTACCAGCCACGTTAGCTTTCACTGCGAGGAATGAAAGCTACGATTAAGGAGAACATGCAAAGGATTCTTGTGATGGGTGAAACAGGAAGTGGAATACCAAAATAAGAGCAGGAAATACACTATTGTAGTTTTATTGTTAAAGTGTCTTCATTAGTTGCTGGTGTGAAAAGTAAAGTAAGACCTAAAATGCAAGATAAAAAAAATCTTAATTATCACCTTTAATTATCTTACAGTTCCTCACTGGCTGCCTCTCATGAGGTGGACTAGCAGGCTGCATCTTTTTAACCTTTATGTATTCAGCACAGGTTCTGTCTTCTTTTGCAGAAATTCCCTGACCACATTAACATCTGAGCAACTGTGAGCGGTTGGGATTAAGGGTCTTGCTCAAGGACATGGAAGTGTGTCCAGAGGGCCAGGCATTGAACCAGAGACCTTGACAGACTGGCTTCTCTGCTACATCTGTCCTGCTAGTTGTTAGTTAATATAGAAATATTAGTTAACACAAGCAATCTTTAATAAATGAATGCTACTAAACGAATACTAAGGCCGTGGCATCATTTAGTATTTAGACAACTTACCCCCCATTAATTTGCCAACTTGCTAAAGGAAGGCAAAGTGAGAGAACAGGCAAAAGCACAACGGATGAAATGCGCAGACGTTTTGCCATTGCCCATCATGCTTAGCGTCGAATCGTGTCTCTGCAGTAAAACAATATCACAGAGCCACAGCAAGATCAGTGTTTATTTGGGTTAACTAAGTACTCTGCTCCTCTAATGTGAGCTTCTCACTGGCTGGAGATGAATGTTGTTGAAAGGCTATGAAAAATGTATCCAAGTTAGACTCCTGGGTCTCATGCTGAGCCCGAAAGCTGCGTGAAGAAAAAAACTGTATAATTATTCTCATCAGGAGAAGAACCGTTCTGTATTTCCAAAAAGCAGGCCAGTGCTAATCCAGACCAATAATCCTTCTCTTCCCCTCACGATGTCTCCTTCTAGCTTTAAATGTGAAAAGCCAGAATTCTCACCTGTCTAGTTTGAGTTTTCCACCTGACACCTGACTGTACTATATCGTATTTGCAGTGAAAAATAACTACCGCAATTCTCCGTAAGTGCGGCAGAGTGTCCTTGAGCAACATGCACTTGTGAACTGAAAATGTTGCATTAGTCACTAGGGAGTAGTGGCGACTCAGGATTCAGTTCATGACTCTGAATGTAATGGGGAATGTCAGTATTATAATAAGAAAGTTCCATCTCATTTTTCTTGACCTTTTGTTCGAATACTCCCTCTGAGTTTGTACTTTTATAGCAAAATCAATATGTGCATCATGACGCTCTTTGTTCTTCATGCACAACAATGGCCAGTGGCTACAAGTTGTGCTTAGCATATTATGTGCTGCAGTTCAGTCCTTTGTTTACATCTGCGCTCACCAGGTAAACTGTACGATTGGGTGGTATTTTACATATAATTTTTCCCCAGGCCGTGACGTGAATCGATAGCGTGAGCACTGTTCTCACTGGACAATTCCGTGTCAATTGGCAATTTTACGCTGCAGTTGTGTGTTTTAAATTTCTGACCGACACAACAGGGGCAACTTAGGGTTCAACGCCTTGCCCAAGGGCACTTCGAGACCTGCCTTAACCCCTCTCATGGTGGATGACCGCTCTATATCCTGAACCACAGCCGTCCTTTAGGACATGTGGGTGTTTGCTCTTAATTTATATATTCGCAAACTAAGAATGAGTTGACAGCCCTGAGAAAGAAACTGCAACCTTTACTGTACCTGTTGTTTTACTGATGTAGGCAGGATAGGTTTTGTTTATTCTAAGCTGTAGTTGGAAAATCTTGTTACATTAAAGCGAACCCTGCGTTTCTGCTGCGTATTCAGTAATACAGGTTTAAAGGCGGTGCTGACTGTGCCCCGGTGCAGTGCTACAACAGCAAATCAAAACAAAGCACGAGAGTGACAGCAGGCCTTCCTCAAGCGTCCTACACTTAAAATGCTGCTCCCCTGGGACGTCCTAACTCTTCACTGCTGACATACTGTACAATGGACAGTTTAGAAGGTGGCAAAGAAGACTTCAGAGTGGCAGAGTTACAACCTGCAAGGTCAGCCCTTTAAACCAGGCCTGTCACCAAGCCTTGACCTGTTACAAAGCAGAAAACAGTGCTGATAAAACTGCTGTCATTGCAGGGAAGTCAAACTTTTCAAACTATTTCTATCCCCCTGTGATGGAATGTGCTCAACTGTGATTTAACTGAGCTTAAAGCATCACCGTATTTAATTACGCCAATCTAAACGATAGAAACAGATACGGAGGCGAACGCTGGCATCGTTGGTGTGTCAGAGATCCACGGCATCTAATCTGCTGAGTAATCTGTCCAACGAAAACTTTGCTACGGAAATGGGAGAAACAGGCCGATGTTATAGCTGTTCGCTGCCTCTGAGCTGGCAGGGGTAAACGGGCCGGTGATGTTTCACTGAAAACCAGTCATCTTCACATAGATTTTGTCCTGCTGCGACTTGATCCTCATTTGCATGACTCGTGCACAACCAACTCTATGTAGACTCTCTGACATTTCAGTGCTGATGCCATTTCTCCGGTTTCCAGATTCAAAGATCTGCTGCTAATGAGAAAGCTGTGCTGAAATCATGACCCAGAATACTTACATCACACGCAGTAGTGTAACTTTGAAACATTTCAAACCATTCTCATTCCCACGGCATCAAATACTGACATTTTGTCAAAGCTGCTGGCATCTCATAAATACACACAAGGTGCCCTTTGGCATCTGCATCTGACATACAGCCGTTTTCAATTGACTGTGACTTTAACCCACTGGCGGCGGTTTGAGACACGCAGGGCAGCTGCTCCAGTTGTGTATTGACTTTAATTTAGACCTGTCTGTGGCAAAATCCAATGCATTGAGCTCTGATTCCCAGCGGAGAGGTGAGACACGATGCAGATTTTCTGCTCTAATTAAATATTCTTCATTCCTTATTTCGCCTCACAGTGAACCCACATTCCAGCTTCTCGCAGGGGTGGATATCGGTGTCGCCTTCACATTCCACGTCATTTCTGGCTCTTCTCCTAGGCCTGGGTATGCAGGTGGATCCAGAAGATCATGCCACATTTGTGAGATGGCTGAAATAAAAGCAATCTTAAGAGACCTTCATCCGCCGTACCTGACCTAGCCCTTCACAGAGTGGGTGATTTGGAGCAACAGCAGTAACATCTTCTCAATTTCCCTTTATAAAAAACGTGTGGATCTGTAGTTCATGTTAGTGAGGAACTCAGCAGTCATTGTACAATGAAAGAAAAAAAAAATTGCACACTTACGTTGGGTACACATCTCAGTCCTGAATAGATTATCCTGAAATACACCGCACTTGAGCACAGGCTTTCAGCTTTGCAGCACAGTGCCAATTTTTAATAGAACAGCTGAATAGCACAAGGTTAGCGGACTTGCTATCGGCGTGGTTTGGCAAATTCAAACAATGATGCAGTAAAATAGTAAAAGCACATTGATGCATAGCTGTTTATAGACAAGCACAGGAAAGAGATGCAGATGCAAACGCGTTACAACGAAAGCTCCACAGCTACAGTCCAAGGCTGGAGCAGATTAGGTGTAAATGCGTTGCTGACGTCATTTACAGCAAATATTGGGCACAGTGAGCAACAGAGCATTAATAACTCAGCATTACAGAAGCGTAATAAAACTGATTGAATGTTCCTTTAAATCCAGTAGACATCAGTCACGATGAATCGGATGCGCCGCTAGTCAGGGAGTGGCTCTACTTTTCGTCTCGCATGAAGCGCAGGGGCATCAAGGTGTAAGACGGACTAGCTGCGCTTATTGGGGAAGACAAGCTGTGTTCACTTTAATTTTCCCAAGCCTTTGTCAGGACGCTAGAATTTGTTCAAAAGAGCATCTTTCTTTTCTTTTTTTTAACCCTTTTCCCCACAGTATAGTGAATAATCTATTTGAGCCTATTCAGGAAATCTGTTTGTCAACACAAGACTCAAAATGCATATTCATAACCGACGGATGAGTTCTGTGTAACGAAGAAAAGCCAGATAAGCTGTATTGTAAATTTCCCGGAACAATAAGCCAGTGGTACCTGCCATTATCGTATTCACAGAGTAGCCCTCCATGAGCTGTGAATAGCATTTCGATATCAAAGCATTCTCACCGTTTCAGGGTTTCTTTACTTGACAAATGCCAAAGACGTCATTAAATGCTCTGCGACTGCAGTAGGAGTGACAGGCAGGCAGCATGTGAGTCAACACAGGTTTTTCATTGGTCAATATCTCCAGCTTTCAAATATTCCTTTAGACAAATCATAGGTGTTTGAATTAAAGCTCCTGGTTCTGATGAAACCAAACAGTCTTGCACAGGCTCTTTAAAAACCCCATCAGCCAATATACAGCTAACTAACGACCTCAAAGTGAACTGGTTTCATATGTTGCTATTAATCTTCAGAGAACAGCTCAGCTTCTTGTAAATGCAGTATATGCAGTAGGCGTTCGTATATATGGAGTATTTATGAGCCAGGGCTAAATATTACATTTGTACTGTGCTAGACAGGACTGACGGGCTGTGTAGCTCGTCTGCAGTCCAACATTTTCACATTTTTTCTGAATACACAAACAACTCAAGTAAATATAACTTAATGCCAGAGGTGGTTTATTATTATAGATTGAGGGACAAAACGCTGGCGTGTTTCTGGAAGTGTTTCCCATGTTGCTAAACAAACCTTGAACCTTTTAGACTGGCAGACATGGCGTTCCATTCTCTCCGAGCTGACGGAGTGGAAACTGGCATGGTGTTATGCGGCTTTGGCCCATCCATTTGAAGATTTGACTAGTTGTCTGATTTAGGAAGCCCTCCTGCACATCGCCGCGTTACCGAGCCGCCTCTCGCTTTTTTGTAGGCCATCTGTCAGCTTGAGCAAATGTTGTCATCCTACTGTGACCTCTCCCAGCAACAAGGCGTTTTTGTCCACAAACCTGTCACTTACTGGAAGCCGTCGGTTTGTTTGCTCATGTCTTTCGCTCGTAGCGCTATTCTGAATAAACTGAAGGCACTGCAGAGTGAATTTCCCAGAATAGTGAACGTGTTTGTGTTAGAATTAGCACATCTGGGATCAAACATCATCGCACATTCAAAGTTGCTTAGATCACATCCTGCTCATTCTACCATTTAGTCAAACAGTTACTGAACCTCCCAACCCCGTTTGCATGTTTTACACTCATGCATTATTTATATACAGTAGGACTCACTGTCTGGAGGACTGAGCTGTTTGTGTAAATGAGAACGTGTACTTAATAAAGTGGGTAGCACTCAGAGAACAGCCGTCATAAAATATCCAGTTACATGCAGTTTTAAATATTACCTCGTGCCTTCACCTTCTAAATGTTTTACGTGTCTGGGAGTTCTGTTAGTCCTTGATGTCAGAGTTGACTTGAACGCAGCAGAAAAAAGAAAAACAGGAATAACAGGAGAAATGTTAAAGGTTCAAAGCAAGAGAGAAAGAGAAACATTTCTATCACGGCCAACAAGTTTACTGTTTTTACATTTATTATTAATAAAACAATCAACGAGTGAGTTGTGTGGGTTCTGGCGCATTGGCTCAGAATCTCACTTTGGTCCAGGCCAGAGCTGGCTCGTGCTGGGGGGTGAGCTTTGCCAACCCTCACCTTCTGTGTCGTGACAAAGATATGTTTAATTTAAGCTCACAGCTGGCCAGCGCTGCCACGGGTGCCATTTGTCTTTGTCAATAAAAAAACAACAGTAACTAATTATTAATAAAAGTAGCAGTGGTCCGCTACGTTTGACCTGGCTCTGACCTTGCGGTGTGAGTGTGCCTGGAGTTGAAGCGGGGGAGAATCCAGCTTAAATCAGGCCAGATTGCTATTTTGGGTTATTCCACCAGAATGTTGACAGACATTTGAGAATTGAGGTACCAACACAAAAACAAAAAAACAAAAAGTCTTTCATCACTCTTCTGTATTAACGTTTACATCCACTGCAGTGTGTTTCTGAGCACGCTGATAATAAAGGCCTGCAGCCAAGAGGGTACAGTAACCGTGGTGGTCAGTTCAAATTGGCCAGACACGCCAGAAAAAGACCAACTGCTCGGTGGTGTCTGTGTCCTGATGTCAGGAGTCGGCCTTGAAACAGAGACGCGCGGACTCGCCCACTGATCCCGGCGCATGCTGACATCAAAACAAACAGACAGAGGAAATAAGCCGTGGCATTGAATCAACAAGCAGCTGTCAGCCATCCCTGCGTAACATGACGGGCTCGGCCGCGGTGAGAACAACGCCGAGTAAATGGGAAGGGACAGATGGACACGCTCCGTTTGGGTGACAGACTGCACAGCCCTGGGTAAGGTGTGGCACAGACAGCGCTTTATAAAGAATTATGTCTGACACAGGAGGAGCAGAAATCACCTCAGCTTGCCTGAAGAGGGTTTGCAGTTCTAGGGTTGCTGATAAAATATGAAAACATCCTCAATCTTTGGAAACACAAGTAGTCATATTTCTGTGTGACGTGGGAATTTGATGATCTAATTGGGCTTAATGATCAAAGCCTCAATCAACCCCTGTTCCTAATTTAAACTCGTCATCGTCTTCAATTTGATCATAATAGATGCATATTGCTATGAGTTTTGAATGGGCACAAATCAAATCAAACTGAACTGCACTGATGCACCTGTCACAGAAGATGCATGCGAACAGTCCCCTGATAATGTAACCACAGCAACGGCTGGTTATCGCTATAATGATATAAATGAATATGCTATCTGCAGACATCCCCTGGTGCAGTTGACGCTCCTCGCAGATCTGGCGTCTGCTCTGCTGTGATGCATGTTCTTGTTTTAAATGTTAACGCTCGAGATTCCCAGCTGCCGCATGTTATTGATTGTATAGGACGATTAAGAATCAGGTGACGTTAAACGTTTTCAAGCACGTTTGTGTTATCGCCAGAAACCGTAGCTTCAGTAGGCATCAAGTCAAGTCATAGATGACGTCCTGTCTTTTGGGAGAAGCGCTGTGTATATTCTCTGTCTCCATCAACACCATAGATCTTCTTGAATTCGACAACTCCACTCAATTACCCTTATCTTACGGTTTGCGTTCTGATATTGAAATGCAGAACAATATGCAACTGCTTCTGGGGGAAGAAATTGCAAACTGTCTAGACTGGAAAATAATTTAAATGAAATTAGATATTTTCTTAATAGCAATGCCACTCACGCATTGCAGATATGAATGATCTGGGATGAACTTTGATTTTTTTTTTTTTTTTCCAGAGCTGCCAAATGCTCCCGGAGACATTTTGTGATGCTGCAAGTTTCCCGCTCACTTGTGTAAACAAATACGGGCCATAGACTCTCACTGACGCATTTGATGTTCTCTGTAATCTTAGAAGAGCGACACACAAACCGAACAGGCAAACATCAGAAAGCCTGCAAAGATATGACTCAGAGAAATATACGATACACTCCACGTGTCTACGCTGTAGTTGTTATGTGAGATTAAAGGAGAGGTTGTGGCAGAGAATGTTTAAATATCACGTTGACAAGTACAAAGGAAGTAACGGAAACAGTCGCGGATCTGTTCAGAAGAGGCTGAAAAATGAAAAACGGACGTGACAGACATTCATAGAAAAGTTGTTGAATCATTCCATAATGTGTCCCAGACGAGCAGAACCAGTGAAGAAGAAGTCTGACATCAGTCTCTCTACAGACCCAGCACATACTTCTGTTACGCTCTGTGGTCGACGGTGACTGTAACAACACACAAGCGTTATTGGAGTCTAATGTAACGTGTGATCAGCAGCTGCTTCTCAGTAAACACGTGTCCACGGATTCATGTCGAGATGCTCAGCAGCACTAATTCACGTGCGTCTCACCAACAGCGGCACCGTCGACCTAATCCTGCTTATTTCATTTCTCAGTGACCACTGAGCTGAAACGCTTCATTTTTCTACGTTTTTTTCTTCTCCATGGGAGATTGGCAGGCCCTGGCATTGGCTTTGAGTGCTAACCATTATTCATTGCACACTGAAATAGGAGACAGTTTCGTTATTTATTCATTCAAAGCTGCCACAGAGCGTCTCCTTTCAAAAAGGAACCCAGAATCTTTAAGAAAACAACAATTCCAGGGATCGCTGCGTCCTTATTAAACTTGTAATCTGTGCTATCAAAGCACATCAGTGTCTTTTGTGAAGCATCCGCTGCGAAATATTTTAAAATTACACTGTGGCTCACGTAACTATTATTTTGGCCACAGTGTTATAGTCAGCGAACCTGTCATTTTGTGAACATTTTGTGGTTTTTTTCTGCACTTGCTTTTATTGCTGCAGCTAATTTTCATGCTGCCTTTTAATTGTTAGCAGCTAAATACGTTTTCTTCTCTCGATCCACTAATTTTTGCCTTTGCTACAATTCACAAGTTTGTTTTTCTGCTGTTTCCAATGTGACCATTTGCCCGATACTAACCTGTTTAGTCTCTTCTGTGGCGTAAATATTCACTGTATCTCTTAGAGGGAGCCTCTGGCCATTCACACCACACACTTCCACTATCAATTCCCCACAGCTGTGCAGTAGTGGCGCTTCAGCTTTTTTTATTCTTTCACTTTTTTATTAATATTATTATTATTATTAAGATTTTTTTGCTTTGCATTGATCGCCTAAAAATCCAATTATGGCTTGTAACTGTCCACTGGGAGGTCGGAACGCAGTCTCCTGAGTCCTGCTGGAGAACACGTCCGTCGCTGGATGTGAAGCTCTCAGTGGAGCTAGAAACTGGGTTTTTTATCACTAAAGGGCAATCTAATCTTAGACACGTTGTTTCCAAGTGCTCGATGGATGAAAATTCTTGCACAGTATATAAATAAATAAATTAAATGTACTGAAACGACAGAAAAGAAACAAAGCCTATGATTATATCTTACTTTAAACTGGATCTGTAAAAACTGACCAGACTGACATGGGTTTAAAATTATTACTGATTGCTTGTATGGTAAGTTGCAAATCATATCCTCCTACATTTTAACAGGAGTCATTCCTGTGTGATATGCTCAGTGCGAATGTTCTAAACAACAGTATAAGCTGGAGAAAAATATATTCCAGGTTGTTTTACATACTCACCCAAATGTATTCTGTTGGAAACACTCGAGTATAAATATGAAATGTAGAAGAGGAGGCTGGTGTTTTCAGCAGTCGTGCCTTTCTTGCTTCTTGTCTCTTTGACATCACAGTGGTGTCAAAACCAACTGCTTCAAATACTCACATTAACAGCAATTTAATGAGGGCTCGGACTGCCTCACACTATTACTGTTCTAATTATTCTCAAAGTGCTTGGTGTGTGAATATGATCTGATCTTCAGCGGAAACTTGCAAAGGTTCTGAAAGTGCATAAAATCTTAAAGGAACTCATCCTCTCCGGGGATAGAGACTTAACGAGCTCAAGAGCCTTTGAGTTGCCTGGAGACAGTGTCAGGGTTATAAAGCATTAAGGAAGGAAATCAAGTCCTCCTGAACATGGGGGGAAAGAGGCTGCAGAGATTCTTGCTAAGCTGTGGGTGGTGGCTGCAAAGGCTGCAGGGTTCCTGAGGACAAACGATGACAAGCCACGAGGAAGAGGGAAGATTTAGGATCAATACAGGTAGCATAATCGACAATCACCGAGGCAGTGGCATTTAGATAAAACCCGTTTAATTCCATATCCAGTCGTAAATCTTTGGGAAACAATTCCCAGTAAGATACTGTTCAGAAAGTTGGAGGCTTAGAAATGACATTTGAAGCGCATGCTACGGCGCGGACCACTTCCTTTCTTAATTACGGAGTGAAGCACAGCGGTGTAATAATATGTGGTGTCAAGCACTGTCAAGAGGTATATTTCTATTACTAAGCATTTTTTTTATTACTTTGCTGATTTCCATCTTTACTTCCCTTAACAAAAACTCCAGGAAGTGACAGATGTGTTGATGGGATTGTGGGGTTCTCGGCTGCCCTACAGGCAAGATCTAATAATTGGTGCCGGTCTTTCTCTCTCCCTCTCGGATGATAACCCAGAAAGCCTTCGGATGAACAGTCAGATTGACTTCGGCCTGTTACTGATGAGAAATAACCAGAGTTTTACATTTGACAAGTAGCTGATGAAATGTTTATATAAATGATATATAATATTAAATATAAAAGTGCTGCCGACTCTGCACCTGCCACGGGTCTCTGTTGCATCCTTGGTGGCATCCTTTTCTCCTGTGTTGTGGGTCTCTTCCCTCTGCCGCCATCCAGCTCTCTTATCTTCCACACACTGTGCCCGCGGGCGCCCGGCGACGGCTCCTAGAGCAGCCATGTTAACGCCGTCCCCGTTGGCGCGCTGCCACGCCAGCATTAGCTCACAGCACTGTTCTTCAGCCTCACAGCTGCTTGTTTTGTACAGTGGACTATTTCTGTGTTGCTCTAATTTTTTAAGGTTCACGGGAAAGGTTAACAGATAATACAAATCTTTGCAGTGTTCTGTCTCAGAGGATGGAAGTACCTCGTCGTTCTGCATTTAACGCCTATCGCCAATTTAAAGCATACTTCACTTCTCTAAAAATAGGTTGTAATGTCTTATAGGGTTAATTAAAATCCAAATAAACAAAAACAGTAGCTCTCAGGCTGGAGAAACCGTCTGTGGAGGATTACACAGCCTCGTCTTTCAAACGAAAAACAAGAGACAAACACAGACCCTGGCTAATTTGATTGGCATCTATTTTGATGGCTGCTGAAGTGTCCAGGTGCCCTCTTATCTAATTCTCTGTTCTGCTGGAAGGCTGGAGTCTATAATAGCCTCGTTATGGAAGCCTGTTAAATTCATTATGAAAGAAGGAAGCAGGAGCAACAGTGGGGGCAAGAGCTCAGTTGCTCTGCCGCTCTTCTGGCAGAGACTCTGCAGGGGGAATAGTGTTTCTCATTTTCATTAGATTTCATTAGATAACACCTCGCTTTTCTCAAGCAGTTAAAAAGATGAAATGCTGTTTTGCACTTTTGCTGTGTCCTCTGCCCACACAGAGCTGCTTCCAAGACGGAGATCTTTAAGATTACACCAAATTTTTGTGCCGTGGCTTCACCGTTAGGGAAAGAGATTTGAATGTCTCCATATTTACTGCATGTGGCAAACGAACACGCAGGGCAACTTTAACTGATATATTCAGTTTATTATATCACCCAGACACAGAAAATGTAGAAATCTTTTGATAAAGCTGCCTGGTTCGTATCACTGAATACATGCCACAGTCTGAAGCATCTTCTCCAACGCTGCATAAATTATTGTGGTTGCAAGCACAGGAGTGCGGCACACTCTGCTGCTCGAGAAGAAAATATGTTAGATTTAGCTTGACATACAAATACATTCCTGTTTTTCATCACCAGGGTCTGACATACTTACAGTTACGCTACAGCTCTCAGTAGTGAAACGCAGGCTGACGCTGGGGGTGGATAATGCAGCGTCGCTTCAGATGTTAAATGTTCCCGTTCTTTCTGCACTTTATGTACAAGAGACCAGCAGAGGTCAAATAAGAGTCTAATTAGTGACAGTACCCACATGTGCATGAACAGGCATAATCACACACACACGCAATAAATGTAAGGACTGTCAGTATCTAAATTTAGACATGCAGACACTCTGCAGCAATATTATGTAATTATTTCTCCTTCCCGCTCACAATAAAGTTCACCTCATCTCATTTGTCCATGCACACACATAACAGATCATAGGAGGGTAAAAGTTTACTGTTGACTGTGATTTGATCAAGAAATGAAACACACTCCAAACTAGAAGGTTCAGCAGCTCAGCAGGCTTAAAATCAATTACAGGAAGGTGGTGGCTAATAACTTCTACCCTGCAAACACATCTGCTGTCAGTGCTATTTGTTGAATGATTCAGATGAGGTAAAACCAGGTCGTTTCACATCAGGAACTATACATGACATAGAGTGTAGACTCACAGTATGTCACTGAACTGACAATAGAACAGAATATTTACTTTAGCTGTTCCTTTGAACCATTTAAATGATCGTCTGGAACAATCGCTAATTAACAGCAACTTACACAGCAAAGGTGAAAAAAGGTTCAAATCCTATTTTGACTTTTGTTTTGAGGTTTTACTTCTGCATCCATGTACATTGTGCAGGTAACTGCTTCCTTCTGGGAAATGTAAAAATACCAGCAGCGTTCGCACCAAAGACTGTTTCTAACGTCTCAGACTCTCTTACCCTCTTTCTTCTCGAGTCCTGTGTTTACTGTGCTTTTTTCTGCCCTGTCCTGCAACCAAGTAACCTTTCTAAATGCAGGGTATCAATGAATCCCACTTTAGCCAGCCTCCGCTACTCCTGCTCAAGCAATCAACTGATTGTTCTTCTGGCTTCTGTACTGTGAAGGCTTGAGTCACCCCACAGAGTTCAGCCTAAATGTCAACCAAATTAGCAGCCAGACTACCTGTGAGCATCGCTGGCAAACAGAAACACTCTCTGCAGCGGCGCAGCTACCACATGGCGCTAACAACTGTGCAAGACAAAACAAGTACCGCACCACACCATCGGCCGTCAGCAAAGTTCCTGACAAGCTGATAATGTCAAAGGTGCTTTTGCCCAGAGCAGCCTCCACCCGACCGCTGTAAGCGCCCCGGTGTTTTATTTTGAAATGAACTCCCATTAGAGGATTGTTTGCAGTACCCCCTGCACAGCATTTACTTTGCTGCAGTTGTTTTTCTGTGCTGCTTTGCTATGTCATCACAGCAGGGAGCGTCCCAAAAAGCAGTGCTTGCTATGTCAAAGTGCGTTCCCATCTGTATTTGCATCATGATTTAAAAGTGACAGAATAAATTCTGTAGTCATGTAGGCATATGAAAAAGGTCTTCCTTCTAAATTTAGATATGATGCCCACAGTGATCTACTTTTTCCTTCTTTGGTTTTGACTACTCTCTGGGTAAACTTTAAATTGTCGAACTGGTCCTCTCCCTTGGATGCGTTCGTTAAAGATGCACTGCTTTTGAGGTCAAGGGCTAAAATGGCAGCTGCTCTCGTGTACAATGGCACCAAAATGGAGCCAAAATGTTGGATATCAATTATGCAAACAAAACATGGTTAGTTAGAAAAAATTCTAAACTGTATAATCACTTGTCACCATAAAGCCTTTAAAGGATGCGGCACATTGACGCGGTTGGGCTGAGCAAAGAAAAGTGCTGCGGCATTGTATTTAAATGAATTCCAACCAGAGGGGATGCGTTTCCTTCCTGGCTCGTGGCTGCTCCGTCGCTTCCATCGACTCCCTCCAACCCCCTCAGTGTGTCATGTTTAATCAGTAATTTATGCCATGAAGAAGATGTAGGCTGGTGCTTACTTAAGACAAATGGTGACACTTTACATCCTCAACTTACATCATCTCAGTCTGGCACATACGGATGCCATTCCATGCTTTTCCATGTTTCCCTTTGCCATAAACAAAATCATCCTAAGGCGTTTGTTCCCTGCCATAGTGTTTGACAATCTGTCTAATATTATGTGTCACCCAAGCTGCAAATTCTTGACAGGGCTTGCTTACATTGACAGCCATACCGCATGAAGATCAAAGCTTCTATGAGGTTTTCTCTTCACAGTAACTGTGTTTATGCTCCTGCACAATGGGAGAAAAATCCTTTTCATGCTGTATTCATGAAAGATGTTTTATGACTTTTCATCACGAAGGAAAAAATAGAGCTTTACTAGAACATTGTGCGTTGAAACATTGCACAGACAGTGAACTGTAAAAACACTGGCTCTCACTACACGCGTCTCATTTGCTACTGTACCTACTGTTATTAAAAAAACTAATGAGAAGACTTCTTCAAAAGCACAATGTCCATAATCTGTGACTGAATCAAACAGAAAACATGAGAATGCATGAGGATGAGATGTAAGAAAGCAGAGGAGCAGTGCTGCAGGTTGGGTAGTGACCAGAGTATTAAAGTTACAGTCTGTCAGTCAACACCGTGCTCTGCTATTACGCCTCCACGGTTACATGGCCCAGTCATTTGTTTTACACTCTTATTTAGTTTTTAACACATTCCAATTAAATTCAACACAATAAGTCTGAAGTAATTAATTATTCTGCAGTATCAGCTTTAACATTTTATTTTTATGATATAAAACATAATCACTGTAACAAGTGGTCATTGAGTCGTCTGCAAAACCGAGAGCTTCAGGCAAATTAAGTTCACAATGAAATGATGCAATAAAACGTAACAGTGTTTTCATTATCAGTAAGTGCTGATGTCTAATCTACTGTACAGAGGTGCTGTGATTTTCTCCAAATAGTTTCCACACAAAAGTGGCTAATTAGTAATCAGTACAAGTGCCCGGTGCTGGTACAATACAAAACGATGATCTGCAGAATACCTTTCATTCTTTCTGCTTCTTTTTTCTCTTCACTGGCTGAAGCTGAGGCTTTCAACCAAGTGCTGCTATTTAAATCAATACATCCCTCATTACAGAATGATGAATATTTCATCAGCGAGACTATTACTTCAAATGAATAATTTAGCTGTGTTATATCAGGAAGGATTGGGGGGTTCAGTGGCACCCTGGTCCCTCGGCTTTTAAACACAGCCACTCATTATGAAGCGCTTTAAAACACTCCATAGCTTCACCAAAAAGGTCCAGGATCAGGTTCAGGGATTGTTCTCTCTGAAAATGCCGGGGTCAGAGTTGAACCCGCTGACAGTAAAGGAATCCTCCGTCTAATTAGCCATTGTCATGGAAGCATTCGTCTTTATTACACCCATACGTCCTTGACTGGGTCAATGGCTTGTTTTGTGGGTACAGTTAACGCCAAAGCTCTGCACCACGTGCAGCTGTAATTTATTAAATATTCTTAAAAACATTATAAAGACAGTATAAAGTTAGATTTGTGAGAATGAGTTGTTGTCTGTGTTTGAAACGATTCATGCGCTGATTTCCATAAAGTGAACTCATTGAAATCTCGTGAGACGGTCAAACTGGCGCCGCCCGCTTGAGGCAGGTTACGACCCGGTCCGAGGCCTAAACTATGTGCAAACGCTGCGGTGTGAGTTATTGTACAACAAGGCAGTTACTGTGTTCTGTTAACTTCTAGAAAGCAGTAATCACACTGCATCCACCTTACTCCTACATCACTAATGTGCCCCCTGCTAAACTAAATGCAGATGACTTTACTCACCATGAAACTCTGGCCAGTTGGGAGGCCTTGCGTCTAAATCTCCTTCCATCTGTGCCCCAACAATGAAACATCTTTTAATGTCACTTTCCTCTTCCCATCGTGAGCCAAAATCACAATCAACTGTGTCTGCTCAGCATTTTTCTACAAGCCAGACAGCGCATTGCGTGTTAATTGCTCATCTGTACCGTGAGGTGCACCTGCGTGGAAGCATCTGTGTTCACTACATTTCTCCTCTCATTTATTCAGCTTCCTCCGTGTCCCTGCCTTGTCCCATCTGCATGTAACTTATTGGAACGGGAAACTCTTCTGTCGGGAGACTGTCATTGCAAATCGCACGATATAACCCTTAGTCAAAAAGTGTGATACGAAAGAAAAACATTGCACATCTACTGGATCATTACAGGGTTTGTCAGTGTGTGGGCAGCGTTTTTGTGGATGGGAGCTTTGAAGCTATTCTTTCAGCTGCCACAGTCGATATGGTGTCACAGAGGGAGAAGCAGACTCACTTCATGATGGAAGTGATTGTTTAAAACAATAATAATACATTTTTGTGATATTCATCTTTATAGTACAGTAACAGTGAAGCAAATCACAGTTATCCTACACAGGAGATAACGTCTTCTCTGCTGGCATCAGATTCACTATCATACACTGAATATCGCATGAGCATATTTTAACCTTTGGGATTTTCATGGCGAAAACCGGATGGAATCCACTTCACTCTATGAACTTCATCGAAACGGAGATAAGCGTCCTTTCAAGTGTGGCGCTGTGCTGGGTATTAAGTAACACAAGGTCAAATTCAGCGTTCATGTAAGATTATGGAAATGTCAGTCTTTTCCCTTCCTCTCATCTCCGTAGTTAAGAACACTGACACCGAGCGCAGTGGTTAAGTACGTCGTACTCGGAAAGACGCGCTGATTGTAAGAGAAGCACCTATTTCAGTCGCATGCCCGCTCATTTGTAGTCTTTCACTTAGACAGGTTATAATTTTGGTGTAATTACTTCCATTAGCATGAATTGCTCTTCTGAAGCTTGAGTTTGTAATGACATATTGTGAATGCAAATAGTGGAGCATGGGCATCACAGGCTCTGCAATCTCTTCCTTCAAAGGCTGCACTCGCTTTCTGCAAGTACGGCATTTACCAAGTTAATTTAACAGTATCAAGCCTCAAAAATCCAATATATCTGCAGATAGAGCTTTATCCTTTTGGGCAAAACGTAGCCTAGGGTGGATAATATTTTCTGGCTGAGTGTGAGGGCTGCGTGTTAATCACTGATAAACAGCGGTGGCCGAGATGTGGTGTCGACACTGTGTGGTGCAATTTGTGCCTTCGCTTTATCACAGAGATTTACGGCTCGTCTGGCGTCCAAACGTCGGGGAAGGAAAGGCCCAGGTGTGATTTTCATTTTGTTTTCATTATTTCAGAAATGTCATGTCCTTAACATTTTATTTAGGGACATTAAAGAATCAACCAATAATATTATTACGTAATTTGACATATCAGTTGTAACAGCGAGTCAGTTTTCTCAAGATGTTCTTAAATGCTCTCAAGCATCTTCTTCAGCATTGAACACTTAGCTGCAAAGTCCCAAAAGCCTTTTTTGGTTGTAATATGGTCAAATCTAATTCTTGAAGTAGTCACAGGGTCCTTATCAGAACCCTGTATGTAGCTAAAAGTGGTTTTGTGCAAGAACAATGTTCAAACCAAACAGTTGCTAATTCCTTTCAGCAGCGAGGCTTTCGCGCCGTCTCTGACAGCGCGTCCTCCCACCGATAGCGATGGCAGAAGTGACTTATCTGCATCCGTCTCTCCCTGGACTCCCTCCTATCTCTCAATCCTCTGTCCGGGCAACCTATTGAATGACAAACTGTACTGTTCTCTGTGGATCAATGGCTCATAAGTATAAACCAATTTCCTTTACAAACTGCACTCTGGGAAATAAACAGAAAGACTGCCTCAGGAGCCGCTACTGTGAGAGCTTCAGCAGCCCATTATTCATTTTAATGTTGTGGAACTTTGGTTGATACGGCAAACTTTAGAGATTACTGTAGGTTAAAACGTAAAAATTACAAAATAAAAGCTAACTAACATAATAGTGATTTATAAACAGTATATAAAAAGAGTAAATAGTGCTTTGTTATGATGTTTTTATGGTAAAGCCTCAAAAAATCCTTGTTTACGTGTCCTGAGATGGTTTTAATAAGGTCTAACAATGTCTGATATCTTCAAGTGAGCTGCAGGATGAATCCTTCAACAAGCAGAAAACACAATGCACATCATAGCCGTTTGCTTGTTTTGTCTTTTGTGCTGTACTTTCTGACACTGAAACAAATCAATGCGATGCTTTTCCACAGACAATAACCTGTGCTTGACTACTCAAGAGTCCTTGAACACGTTGCCAGCGAGAATCTGTTGTGCAGCTGCAATAACCGCACAGAACCGACTGTGTGACTGTTTAGATGTCTTCCACAGCTGAGACAGTACTGGATCGACATTGACTTCGCTAGATTGCCTTGACTTGCAAAGTTGGAGAAGTTGTCCTACTCTTTAACTCTTGAACTGTCGAGTTCCACTGACCCTTGTATTCAGCAGCAGCAGATACAATATTTTCAACACGCAGAAGGAAAACCAAATAAATGACTAAATGGAACACGAGCGAAAGCAAACGAAATCAGCGGAAGCTGCGATTAGATTAACCCTCTGTGTTCACCGTGTTTTCACAATAAGAGATGCAATTAGAGCAGATTCCAGTGAAACCAATAGAGCAACCGTGTCATCAGCAGAAACGCTGCGTGTTTGTTGGCCGTGTGTGATAAGAAGCTGGGTTCACTTCAGTTCTGTGCGAGCATCCTCCGCCAGTCAACGCTGCGTTTCATGTGGTGTCATCAGAATAGACAGCTGCTGGATATAATTGATGTTTTTAGGAAGGCTCTTTACGACCAGGTTTTGAATGATAGAGCCTTTGTTGTTGGAGTGACATTAAAAGAATGTCCATTCTTTTCAAGTCTCATCTGCTTTTCTTGTGTTTTGTTTTGTTTTGTTTTTCACACACGGTCATCTTGAGACTATTACACTGATGATGCAACGGTGATGGAAGAACCACGAGCAGTGTGGAGTAATGTTTTGACTAAACGCAGCGTTTGGAGGATTCTGACATACAGTAACACAAAAAAGAATTATGCTACAGATGCTTTTGTCTCGTTCTCAACCCTTTAAAAAAAGAAGTTTTATGTTTAGAAGATTTCCTAATGATGCCTCAAGGTAGGAACAAAACAAGCCAGTTAGTGATTAGACACAGGGTTTGCTGCTGCTGTCAGGTCTGTATCTGATCAGCTTTACAGAAGCAGGGAAACTTGTCGGTATGTTTCTAAAGTCATTCATGAACAAAAGTTTCTTTTGATGTAGATTCTTGGCTGGCACAAGCAGAACTGGTTGTTTAGGTTCTGACAGTGTTTAATCTAAAATAACACATCAGCTTTTTTAGTTGATTGTGTTAAGAATCTTCATTGCTGATGGTGTAAATTAAATGAAACTAAAACTGACTAAAATGTGTCACAAACACCTGAAGTCCAGAGTCAGCCCACCGCTGACTATTCTGTCATTTTGTGTTGTTCTTTCCTTTTTGCACTTTGCCGTATTATGAGACCACATAATCACCGTTTAAAGGTAATATCTTTGACGCCGCTGCCATTTGAAGTCATCTGGGTTCACTTTTAGAGGAGCTGCGCTAACTGGCCATATGGTTGTAGTTTTTAATGTCTCGTTGGCCACCTCTTCCAGCTTTCCTGCACCTGTTTACTCCTACAGTTGCGAAGCTTCCTGATCTCTTTTCCCCTCCCAACACGACTTCAGTGCTTCCACTCAGATCTGAAGAGTTTCTTGATTGCTTTAACAGCTCTTGCTTAAGTTCTCTCGACGCTGTTGCTACTTTTAAGAACAAAATTATCGCCAACAAAAATCCTTGTCTTGACTAAATGAAACTACTTCAGCTGCGTAGAGAGGGTGGCTTAATGTCACCTCATCAGCTGACTTAATGTTTTCAATTACTCATGACTGCTCGTCTGTGGAAGACATTATTTTTGGGGTCCCTTGAGTTCAAACTACTTTGGGGTATTTGGAGGCGTTCGTACAGTTTTACTCAACGCGCCATCACAAACACATGTCGTTCTCATTTGCAAGCTGCTGCTTCTGACAAATGATACAAGTGCGTTTCTAACAATGTAAACACCGAAGCGAAACGACCCACATCATTAATGTACCTGCTCTCCGCTGCTCAGCTCCGGTCACGTGTTAGGACGATGTCAGTGGTTTAATCACTCCCAGCAAGTTAGAGCCCACTGAACTCAAACTACAAATTAAACATTAGGATTAAAAACTCAACTCTTCAAACCGTAAAGTCCGACAAAGACGTGAAAGCTGCAGCAATTAATATTTTTTTACTTTATTACCCAATCACATGACTACATTCATACGAAAGGCTGTATTAAAAGCACTCAGAAACACAAAGCCCTTCTGACTTTTCCCTGCTCTCAACGAGCATAATAGCACCTTTCAGCTTCCATCCACTCCACTGGTGTAATGTTATGGTTCACTCTCTCCTCCAGCTGTTATCAGCAAAACGCTCTAAACCTCCGAAGGGACAGCAGCAGCGACTGCCTGTTCATGCTGCAACGGTATGTTTGTGTTTAAGTTGCCAGAAAGTTACTGTAACATGGTTGGTCAGAAAAAGTTCCTAAAACTTGGACCATCATGTAGCAGACATGAAAAAGTGTTTGTGCTGTTCGTTTAATGTCTATATTTGTTGTTAATGACTCATTGGATGGAGAAGAACAAGAGGATCAAGGGAAAAATATGAACATATCTAGGTTATGAAACACATTGTAGACTGCGGCAGATCACAGGGGAAAACCAATTCACTCACAACACAGGAAGGTTTTGATCTCCTGTAACAGCCCGTTTCTCTGAACCTCCTACTTAATGTTTTGACACCGTTATCCATGTAAATGCTCGGCGAGGCGCTTACGAATGCTGAGAGCTCTCCTTTAGCGCATGAATTGTCAGAGTGGTTGGAGATCATTTAATTCTTGGGAGATGGTGATTAACACATGCATTCATTTCAGGTTATGCACCTCTTTGATGCCAGCCGAGGGAGAGAGACCAAGCGAGGAAGAGGGAAGCGTGGAGTGGGAGAGAGAGAGCGAGAGAGAGGAGGCGGAGGAAAGACAAAGAGAAGGAGGAGGGAGGGAAAAAGATGGAAGAAAGAAATACAGAGAGACAGAAGGAAGCCACACAGGGATGGTAGAGACAAATCCCTCATAACCACGTATTGCTGCTGTGTGGCTATGTGCTGGGAAGAGTCTTCATTAACACTGTTGATACTAAGCACGGCTTCATTCAGAAGCACAAAGCACACTTTGCATTTGCAGACATTATCAGCATTGCCCTTAGCTCAACAAAGGCTGGAATGAAAAGAGGCGTCCGTGTATTGTGCAATAAAAGCTGCCAGTAATTATGTCCCAATTTCCTCTTTAACGGCATTGTCCTTCGTTCCTGAATGCAGTCAGTGTGGTATTTGTGGTGGGTGTTTGCCTGCGTGGGCAGGGGAGTAATTAAAAAAAAAAGAGAGAGAGCGAGAGAGAGCGAATAAACAAAGATGAATAAACGATGTGCACGTGAACGTCTAAAGTCAGAGAGAGCAGAGACGTACGAACAGACGACAGCGTGGATGAAAACGTAGCATTGTAATTGTGCGATCTAACGGTTTAGCGACTATTAAGTCTGTCATTATCCTTCTTGTAACACCTTCAGCCAATCTCATACTGTGTGGAGAGATTTTCATCCCCTCACCGCCGATAATACGCCAACACCTTCCTTTGGGTAAATATCTCATTGTTTTTAAAGGTCACGTCCCAATTACTGATTCATAGCTTGTGCAAAAGGGCAGATTTTCTTGAATGAAACCACAGCTAAGGTGATTTGCGCAGAGCAGCATTCGTCCATACTGTATCTATTATCTGTAATTTTCTGACAGGCCACGCATCCTATCTATTATCCATCTATACATCATATCTGTGGATTAGCAGGCAGCAGCAGGTCATAGCGCGACTGCAGCGAAGCACTTGAGTCATGATTTCACTTGCAAAACAGCCTCTTCATTCTTCAGTGTGTTGAACTGGTAGAATGAGCTGGGCATGATACATTTTATGCAAATGATGTGAATGTGTTCTAGTGTATGTGCTGATGGAAATGTTTAGACCTTTATGTTTAAGTTGTGCCACAGCACTAAAAACATGCCCACTCTCACTAAATGCAGCTTCACCTGAGATGGAGCCACTTCCTATGTCTCAGTGCAGTGTTTGCCTTTAAACTGCATCTGTGGAGCTGATTCACGCTCGGAAACATTCAAAAACTTATTTATGAGACAGCTAAAACGGTAAATAAAGCACAGAAAAGGTCAGTAAATAAAACAGTGAGCCTATGTGATTGCATTCATTTAAGTGATTTAAGACTAATCCAGTGACTTCAGCAGTAAACAATTTTAATTTAAAGCTGCACGCATCATTTTTCATTTAAAACCAAACCAAACCGCTCACTCAGCCCCGCTGCTGTAATTCGTCTTGCCACATCTGTCAGTCTTTCCACGCTCAGCACACAGCACTTTATGGCAGATTTATCACCCAAAATTTTAAGTATATTTCGAAAACAATGGCTTATTGATGCGAGACAGGAGAGAACAAAAGCAGACTTTTCGGTTCGAGCTGGCAACCATCAATTTCAGAGAGCGAAGTAACAACCGTGGCTGGCAGACTTCATCGGCTGTAGCTAGCTAGATAATTAAGCAAACATGTGATCTGGGAGATGATTGACTTCAGCCGACTTTTAATGCTTCAAGCTGATATCGTTTTGAGAAAACAAGGTTATTTTTCACACGGCCACCGAGCAGACTGTCACTATCGTACAGATGTGTCATGTATCATTTAGAAACTCTGTGTGGTTGTTAGAAAGGAGGTTTACGCATCTTTCCTGACGGACTATATGGACAAACTGTTATAACTAACGTTGCTGGACGGCTCCTTGTTGCTTATAAAATGTTATTTCATCATAACTTCAGCTCAGCGTGTCCTCGAGGCCGGAAACTCGCGACGCCGTGGGCTTTGTCACGACATTTGCACAGTGCCAGAGACAATTTCATGATAGATCGACGCTGTGTAAACACAGGATCACACTGTACATACAGGGTACGTTATGGTCTGGAACAAGGGATGACACCATCATGTTTATGAGACATTTTGGCTCTCGTCACATAAACTTTTTTACCATTTGCTCTAATTTGTCAAATCCTCTGCTTTTCCAAAGGATGCCCCAGAGCATTCAGCAGCGCAGCATCTCTCTGTCAACGTCTCTGTAACTTTTCAGAAAATAATCACTTACAGAGCAACTTTTAGTGGGAAAACTCTTTGTACTTTGCAAGAGCACTTTGACCAACGGGAGTCCTTTCAAATCAAATTACCCAGAGTCCTTGAATATTGATGGCAGCTTTTTTTTTTTTTTTACAGAGATGAAAGATGGTCAGATAAATTCAAACTCTGCCTGTGAGTGGTGGAGTTCGCTGCTCATGTAAATAAATCCATGCTGTACAAAGTACTTTTTTCATCTGTTTTTTCGCTGTTCCGCCTGCAGGGGGCGCTGTAGCGAGGACCTCAGCTGTGTGGACCCTGGGGCGCAGTACAAAGAGCTCATATAGTAGTAGCATCATGAGTGGCCTGTCACTACGTGTGGACAAACTGTGCGGGGATGACGGGGGACAAAAGGAGGCGATTAGTTGGACAGAGCACTCGTAATACACTCTCCGGGGACCTCTAAGTCAGACGGCTCGATGCTGCAGCCAGGTTCGCTGAGCAATTAAGAGAGCTGGTAGAGTCAAAGTGGCTTAGCCTGATGCTCTGCAGCTCTGCGCCAGTGGTGAGAGCAGAGGGTCACTTTCAACCCCTATCAGTCCACCTGTGTGTCTTAATGCACCCATCCACACTGGCTGGAGGATTCGAGGACAGAGCCAAAGGGACAAGTGGGGCCAAAGCGGAACACGGGAGGAATTATTCTCCTCTTTCCCCGTAATTGTGTCCGACATATTCTTTGGCTTGTCTCCCAGATCACTTGTGATACATATATTTTTCTTTATGCCCTTGTTATTCCTGGCTCCTTGATGAATTATTTATGGTGGGTCGAGTCAAGTGCTGCCGAGCATTTCTCTCTGAGTCAACATACCAATAAAAGGAAAGATGACTGCAATAAAATGATATGGAATGCAACCTTTGGCCTTTTATTAAAAAGGGTTTCAAAGTATTATGGGCTACACATTCATTTTTGAACTTCAAAAAGAGCCAGATTCTCCTCAAACACGTGAGGTCTGAGGGAAACTGCAGAAACCTTAAACGTGACGAGCTTCATCAGAACGGCACGAGTCCTTATTAAAAACTCGTGCCTATTGTGATGCAAAAACAATTGATCTTAACTGTAATAATCCTGGCTGCTGCATAAACCGGATTGATTAAATCACGTTAAATATTCCGTTTTATAATGAATTTTGACCTCCACAGTGCAGTAAGTGCAAACTGAATCATTAAACTTCTCCAGCAGTTTCTTCCAATTTCAGATAAGTATCGAATATTACCCATGACTACCTGGCAATCAGAAACACCAATAAAAAAAAAGAACTGCACTGGAAGCACTTAACAGTAAGGCTCCAGGGACGATCCTCAAAAGATGTTTCTTAAATTTCTTTCTCTTTTTTTTCCCTCTTTTTTTCTAAAACCAGCCCACAAGACAAGCAAGATTACACGAACGAAGGTAGCAATGCCTGGAGGGGAACACTTTCCGACGTACCAGCCGCACATTAATGAGTACTCTCTCACCTAGAGGTCCTCAGAGAAATCTGTGCTCCAATTTACAGTTTCTCCAAGAATGTGAGAAATAACTGTCCTGAAAGAGGAATCAAGCTCTGCTGCATTTCATTAATTTGGAGGAGATGCTGTCCGCCGCACACAGACATACTGTACCAGGGAACCAAAATGAAACAGCCTTCAACGTAAACATTTATCGTTCACGTTCTGAAGTCGTACTTTTCACTCTCGCGTCACGTTTTGGCCTATTGAGATATCACCTTGAGGTCCAGATTTCAGGAGAGGTAGCGATAGGTCAAAGCAGAGAGCCTTTTAATTGAAGCTGTACATAAAAAAAAGCAGGGAGGGAGGGGTTCTGTTTATTAATAATTGATCAAAGAGCCGTTAAATTGAAATGCGTTCGCATCAATTAATCATCTCCCCAGATGCCACTAATGAGTCTTTCCCGTCGCACTAACACTACACAGGTTGTGCTGAGTCTAAGTCGTCATTCATCATGTCTTCCTCTGCTCTTAAAACTGACCTCAAGTCTGTGACAGACTGATTAAAACACAATTGCCATTGAACGCTGCAGGCTTTACTCACAGCCTCCTCTGGAAATTGCTCCATGTCTATACCGTGTACAGTTTGAAAGTTGATTACCATGTTTCCACGAGTTATTGATATTCTTTACACTTTAACAGGGTGGTGAGGCGTCAGAATGCTCAGTTCAATCACTGTCAGGCTCTGCAATTACCTGCTGTGTTGGGAGGCAGAACAGTTACCGTCTGTAAATATTACATTCACCCAACAGTCATCTGAGCTGTTAAAGATGATATAGACAATATGAAGCCGTTTAATATTTCCCAAAACGAATTTTTTTGTGCAGACGTGGTCGGCGCCTCCTGTGAAGACGTGCTTTTAAAAAGTCTTCCAGCAACGCTCAACGTTCTGGCCAATCAGAGCATTTCACTAATACCTACATGTCTGTGCAGGGCGTGGCGGAGCACAACAGATGGCAGGAGAGAGAAAAGGGAGGGCTGGGCGACGCAGGATGGATTAATTTCAAGTGTCAGGCTGAAGCCGGCTTAAGCTGCACGCTGTAACCTTATAGCCAACAAACTGTGTTCTTAACGATGAAATATTGATCGCGTTTGAGACGAAAAGTCAAAACAATACACAGGCAAAGAAGTTGTACTTACTGTAGGGGAGAGCTTGGCGGCTTGTGCAGTTCAAGCTGTTGAAACATCAGCAGCTGCTGTGCTGCATAGCAATGAAGCATAATGTGAGAAGTGCACAGTGTGAACAACGACGTGCCTTAGTGCGCTGGTGGTGTCTGTCCCGGTGAAGCGCGTTCTGACGGTTATTTGCATCAGCTGTTAATTGATCTGTGGATGCATGTTCCATCGTTTTCTCCTATTTAATGGCGGCTGAGTAATTCTAGTGGCCGTCTGCTCTGTGTGAAAGGAATTATTTATTTTGTCTGGATAAACAAGCCTGTGGTGCAGTGTGACACTGTTCCCTCTTGTACACACGCACATAAACACGTCGACATCGTTATTATTCATCATATTGCTCACATTGTTACTGACTGCCGTGTCTCACCTACGCTATCTAAGAGCGTGACACGTGTTCGCTTTGTGCACTTAAGTGTCACCTCCATCTAATCTCCCTTAAAATCAGACCCCCCCCCCATCTTTAATTACGATAAAAGCCCAAAGTGATGTCTTTTAATATTTAATACATCAGTGAACAGCCAGGTTAATCTAAGCAGGATTAGATCCCGACTGAGACTGACCACTCATGTAATAAACTCACAGACGAGGTGAGTCTGTTTCGGACATTGGGCCAGTACAGTCAGTCCCACTAAGCCCGGTTAGGAAATGTCCCCATCATCTTTGTTTAAAGTTTAATATCTCTGGTCTGTGTCTCTGGCTGGATGCTGTTGACATAGAAAATGATCAATGACAGTGGATCAGCCCCATGGGAAGTGCAAGACACACATCACATGATTAATGGCTTTGCAAGCTGTCATGAACTATCCTGGACCAATACAGTGAAGGCTTCATAAATCAGAACTCTGACACGTGAAGTTTTGTGCACTTTTAAAAACTAGCACGGTATGTTTTAACTTTTTTTTCCCTTTTTGATTTCTGCAGCACTCTAAGGAACAAAACATGATCAATCTAGTGTGTTTATGGCTCAGCTACTGTATTCTGTTCACAGCAGACGGTCTTTCAAAATGCCTCCAGTCTAATGATGAATTAAACATGAAATTTAAGAGTACAAATAAGATGTCCCCCAGGAAAGTCTGTCATACGCTAATGAATGTCTCTTAAACCTGCATTAAGCGTTTACCACTGGAGAGAAGAAGATTCCAAAACACGAAGCTGTGATTTACCCACAGTTTATCGAGTGCTTAGCGCTGGAAAACCGGCTGCTGACATTTATTGTTTATTGTCTATCTGCCTGTCAAATGCAGGCCTAATATTCAATCACATTTTAGTCTTTGTTGGGTTCGTGAACAGCTTTTTAAAAACACATATGGATTTCTTCAGCTGTCCAGCAGCTCCCGTGTGAATGAACCAGAAATCACAGAAAGCACAATCTGATTTCACGCCGCACAGGCAGCGAGGATTCGTCCCCACGTGATGACGTGTTAAGGCTGGTTACCTGTCAAGTCAAATGTGGCAAAGCTATCAGTCTCAACCCAGCGTGAAAACCAGGAGTTTAACAATGAAATCTGTAAAAACATGGAGCTATAGTGTTAATTTAAATAGAGTGAACCACTTCTTACCGGGTGATGGAGATTGTTAATAGTCTTAAAAGTGGGGTTAGGCTTCAATAAAAGTGTGCAGAGGTTAACTTGAAAGTGATTAGCAGCACAGACTGACCCTTCACGCTGCAGGAGAGAAGCCATTTTACTCACAGTAATGAAAAATATCACCTCACGGAGTATTAAACACCCTCTAATATGTAATCACTTCTAATTTGTGCGCCTTTAAATTCTGATGCTTATTAGTTTCTAGATTGAAATGATTCCTCATTATGTGTCTGTTGTGTGTTTTAAGAACCATTCTCCATTACAGTAAAGCTGAGAAGCTGCCATGTGGCCACAGTAAAGCTCCTTAATGGCAGCATTAGTAAGACAGGTCACCTCAAGTACATCTTGGAAATGATTGCACATCAAACCAGCAATAATCAACGCGTGTGTGTGCAGATGTTCGTTAGTCAGACGCATTGTGTGTGTGGTTACCACCAGCACAGATGCTGAGAGGACAGCAACGGAGGAGATGGCGCAGAGAGAGGTTTGAAGAGGACGGAGAGCGATAGAGGTCAGCGTTAATCGAACACTGAACCTTTAATAACACAGGACAATAGTGAGACCATCACGCTTATTATTTGTGAATTATACTCATTAGCCTAAAATCTTCTCCTCTGTTCTGTCCACGATGATATGCAACTCTACTGAGATCCATCAGCTTACCCCCCCCCCCACCCGTTGGGACTGTATGAGCATATGGTGTTTTTAATGATGTGGAAAAAACCAAAAAAACAATGTTAATAAATTAAAAAAATAATAATAACTTCACATAAATCCAGCATAATTGTTTATCTGGCCCTGCCTTTGGGAATGTGTGGCATTTCTATTAAGTGAGAAATAAAAAGAGAAAATCTACTCGTTTTGTGTTTAATTGCTTGCATTCCTGCACGAGCCAGTGAGGCCGGTTCTTCCTTAGGACTGTGGTTGTGGACTTAACATTAGTAGCTTAACTAATTTACCCACCGTATTTCAGAAGCATTATCTGCACAGGGTGGTTTAAGAAAATCCTAATGATGGAATGTTTCTCTCTTTTAGTCTTTAAAAAGGAATTACCTAATTTTATAACAGCGGACGGGTGGAAGGTTTTTCTTCCACGACTGCCTGCGAGCAGTAGTTTGCATTAATATATCTAAGATCAGCAGTCAGTAAAAGGCAGCAGCTACTATCACTGAGGGATAGAAACATTTGCCAACGCCAAAAGGCAAAAGATTAGAAAGACATCTCAACTTCAAATAAAGCCTGTCAAAAAGTATAAACGCGGCTCTCTGTTCTCTGGTAACTGGAATACGATAACTTCAAATGTTTTTAGAGTAAAGATATGCTGTCTCCGTGCTAGTGCATGCTGGGAGTGCATCCAGCCCTATTGGGATCCTAAATGGGATAAGCTGGTATAGAAAATGGAAGGATGATAGCGGCGCAGGCTGCCTGGAGAGAAGACGTGCGCTCTCACACTCATCTGTTACGGAAATGGCAGGCGGTGCGTTTTCCCTGTGCGCGGGTGAAATATGAAGTGTGCACGTCGGACAGGAAGGGTTTGAGTTTAGAGCTTAGTTAGGGTCAGGGTTACAATGACATATGCATGTTAAAAGAAACTGTGTTGTAGTGAAAACCCAACCATTGGAGTCAAGGCGGCGGCAAGAGGATGCAAGTGCCATCGTTCCTCCACAGAGCACAGCTACTTCTTACACAAAGTCATCCTGAAGAGACGCGTTTGGACCCTCAGAGAGTCGAACGGCCGCAAGTGCTGCACCACCTCAGCATCATTATCAGTGCAGCCCAATAACCTCCGACTTTAAACAGCCCCAACTAAAGCAACGGCTTCTTTGAATGTGTTTTTCAGTCAGTGCAGTAAGTCGTGTGGGAGGGTGGCACTGCAATTTAAGTTGTCTGCCTGAGCTGCCTTGCAGGCTTTATAATTGAGATGAAAAAAAAAAAATGGAATTGTTCCAGCTCTGAAAAAAAAAAAAAACAATTTGCCAAGACTGTAGTCATTTTTATTTGCTGTGACTCACAACCAAGCCTCGCTTCCTGTTTGTTAGCTTTAGTCTGTCAAGATCCAGTGCGAGCCCACCAACAACAGCACATCAAGGAGCTGTGGATTACTATGCAGGCGATTGGACTTTTGGACAATACCAGCTCCTCCAGGTGTTGTGACAGAGTGGGTGCTGTGAGAAAACAGGAAAATAAAATGCAGTAATCAGCACAATTATGTGTGCAGAGGCTGACACAGGAGCCGGGGTTAGTGTGACTGAGGGAGCCAGGACACAACATCCTCATTAAATGCTGAATCTCAGGCTGTGAACAACAAGGCCTGACCCTTTGATTACACCAGAGCCGGAGACAAGGGCAATCTAAAGAACCGCCCTCACAGCAGTGATTAATGCTGCACAAGCTGCGGCTCCCCTGCTCTGGTTTTGATCATATCAGATCATTTCTGTCATAGCGGCTTCCAAAATAAAGAAATCAATAAAAACTGAATGGAAGTATAAAAACACTGTGAAGACTTTGAGTCAACAAGGGAGGGCACTGAGTACAATCTCTTGATAGAATACAGCAAACAGCAAGAACAACGGACACTTGGAGGAATCTTCAGGCACTTGACTAGTGCAACGTCAAACTTGATACACGTGTTTGTTCAACCTGTGCATTGACGTTACGTCCTTTTAATTTTGATAACTGTAAGTAAATTTACTAAAGGACTATGAGGTTTACTTTAGAGAAGTTATATACAAAATATAAACATATATGTGTTGGCAGCAACTCACGAGTGGAGGCGTTTTAGATTTTAGATTATATGCTAAACATTATATGATTCATACTCCTTCATAGGCCAATATGACTGTGTCAAATAATGAGTTATACTCTTTATTTTGGGTTATGTGATTAACATTGCAATAAAACTGTTTTTGGCAAATGTGTGCAATCATCATATTTGCAGATGAGACAGCGTCAGTGCTTCGTCTGCCGTTGCAGGGGAGTGTAGTCATGTGGGAAGCGCATTCTGCAACGTCTGCTCCACTGGTCCTCGCCTCTGATCGCTCCCATCGGTCAGAAAAGAGACGTTATGTGCAGCCGTGTGCTGTCTGTTGCCTATTCATCACTAACTTCAACGGCAACGCGCAGACGCAGAGCGAGGAGCATGCAAGCAGCCCTGTGTAAATGCGGTGGGGTAATCTGTGTCCACGGAGAGGGAGGAGACGAATGAACAAATGAATTGCTGTGAAAAATGGTCTGTGAACGTTCCTCTGAAAGCGGACAAACAAAATTATATCAAGCTGATGGAAAAGGTGTCAAGGCTAATGCTGTGGGTTGTTAACACTGGAGACGTCGGTGACCAGACTCTGCCCCTGGTCCACATGTGGTCCTGATTACAAGAGGCCTTGCGGTTTTCAAAAGCAATGACCCAAACTGCTTAAAAGCTGTTCTGAATCAAGGACGAGGAAATAACCTTCCTAAAATGTTTATTTTGCCTTTGCAGCGCCGCCCGCTCTAAAATATCTTAAAACAGTCATCAAGACTGTCTGAAACCCACGCAGCATACTCTGCACAGTTACTGACTACATTAGTGTGCAACATCTGGAATCATTAAATTTCTCTTGAAATTTGGTAAAAGACCCTGTTAGAGTAACCGGAGCGGTAGAAAACTTGAAATAAGTTGACAGGTGGATGAGGCGTGATATGCATGCGAACTGCGTTTCCAGTGACATGAATGAATATGAAGTATGAATATGGAGGTGTGCCAGCGGCGCCTGCTGCTTCAGGACACCTGGCCATTACGCTGCCACGTAGCTGCTGCTCCTCATCCTTGTAGGCAGCGCGTCTTCACTTCACATTTGACATCAATAAGGATTCCATGTCAGGTAACATATTGCTACTTATCAGAGGGCAAAATGCAACCGTGAACATTTCTATAGTCTATCTATAAATGCTGGAGATACGAGCCAGTGGCTGAAAATGAATAAAGGGAATATGTACTATGATTATTATGCATTTACTTTGATTCAGAATCATGTCAGGGGGGAGTTTTAGCTTCTAACAGCTCATTATTAAATACCAGGCTGTGATGATCAGAACAGTTACAATGAAAGCTCAACTTAGATAAAGTTTGCTGTAAACAGATCTCCACACAGGCACATGTTCGGATGCAGGAGACTGCTGTACTGTACGACTGTATGGGCAACTCATTAATAACGGGTTCCTATAATTTCTGGAGTC
Source organism: Macropodus opercularis (assembly GCA_030770545.1). NCBI lineage: Eukaryota > Metazoa > Chordata > Actinopteri > Anabantiformes > Osphronemidae > Macropodus > Macropodus opercularis. The sequence continues at coordinate 10,232,086 of CM061105.1, forward strand.
TTTAAGTACTTGGAGAAGGCTTTATATGCAGTAAAAGTCATTTAATGATGTGAATTATTAATTAAGAGAAAGGAAGCCATTTAAACCCTAAATGAAAACTGCACAGAATTCACTCCGTGCTTGGCAGCGTAATAAAACCACAGACGCACACGCATGGCATCAAAACAAATACACAGACAATGGAGATACAGGAAACCAGCGCCGCCAAATACCTCCCTGCCCCTAATCCCGCTGGAAGATCCTGCCACGACTGGCTCTTGTGTGAGCGAGGATGCAGGAATGCTGAATCCAGAAAGTGGTGCCCTGTAGCCAGCGCTGGGAGAGCCCCTGCCAGTCTGATGTGCTCTGCTAGCAATCACAGCCCACTGAGTCATGGGCCAGTGGAAAATGTCAGATAAACATCACAGTGGGAACGAGCTTCCTCTCTCTCTGGCAGTAAAAGTGGTTTAAGAATAGCACTAGAGACGGGAGCTGCTTATTTTAAGTGACACTATGAGAGTCAGAAGGTCAAACGAAATATACAAGGCTAGAACTGGTGAATATGGCGCTGAGTGGATCGGATGACTGAGGTACTTTCCAGGGGATGTTGTGGGTTTCGCTCTGATGCAAACGCTGCGCCGCATGTTGTTCTGTCTCACCAACATCTCTGCTGTCATCCTCTATTATGTGCTGAGCAGCAGCGGAGGAGGGAAGCCTGTAGGAGACAGGGAGCAAGTGAAATCTGACTTCTGGTGCGGAAACATTGCATTAGCAGTTAGCTGGGATTGGGTTAACGCTCAGCCATCTTCACACATGAACAAAAGCACAATGCAGCACAGTGACCTCACTGAGGACGAGTCAGCCGTGCATTTCAATGCACGAAAAGCCAGCTGCAGCCACGGTGCGGTGACCTCTGACCTTTTGTGCAGAGACAGCTAACAGTCTTGTAATCTTGGCACACGATCGTTCCGACTTTCCCTTCGTCGAGGAAGAATAACGGCATCTTTCTCAGAGCAACTGCTGCCCAGCTCTCTACTGTACAGCTGGGACCAGCTACTGTACAGGTGCCACGCGTTCCCTCCCGCCGCTCCTCCTCGGCATTCGCATGAGGTGGCAGCCGGTTATCATGGCAACGGCAGGCCTCTGGCAGGACCAGTCAGGTCTAGACTGGTCCAAGCTGCAGCAGACCGCTGGCTTCGGTGCTAAGGTGCTGTGTTTAATTAGGCCCATCCTGCTGAGCTACTGCTGTTTATTTCCCCTGTGACACTCCACCGGTCTCTGCTGAGCACCGGAGAGAGAGGGGATCGTTATGGACACGGCTCTGCCATAACCTACACACCGACTGCTGTGCAGGTTCACGTGCAAACCCACCAGCGCACGGCACATTTTCAGGAAATTTTCATTCCGTGCACACACAAGCACTTTGCAGAGAGACAGTATAGCCACTCGCAGCACTCAGCCGGTGATCCCCTGGTCTTAGCCTGCACACCACATTATCTCACTGCAGCAGTGTGCTACTGTAGCTTAGCTGCATCTCTAAAATCCACTCCAAACTGCACTGAAGCTGAGCGGCCACATTGTGTGCTAGATATTAGCTCTGCCATTGTTCAGATGCAAGATTCGGTGTCAAGCGATTCGCCTCACCGACGCACGATGCACTCTCACATCCATAGAGCGAGTGGAACGGCTGGTGCCGACACAAGTTTGATGTTTATGTTAGACAAAAGCTGAAAGATGGGAAAACATGTTGATGTCACCACCAGTCGCGTCTCGTCGTGACATCATAAACTCCAGGAAGCGCATCCCAGCAGAGCAGAGTAATGCACCGGCAGGCTGATGGGACTACAGGCTGTATGATCTTAGTATAATTTCAACTGGCTTATCTCTGTGCCAGCAGCACATTGTTCCCTGAACAGAGAGAGTTTATGGCTAAATGCTTTCTTTGTTTTTCGCTGGTGGATTTTGTCCTGCATACTGTACGTTTATGTTCGCAAGCTGGTAACACCTTCTGATGGAAAACGTAATGTGTTTGCCAACAATCTTCATGAACAGGCCCACAGACCCTCACACATGCAAGAGAAAACGCGTCACATGGGAGCCTGACGGGAAAAATCAATCCAACAAAAAAAATAAGGAAAACAAAACAGCAACAGAGCTGACAGAAGTTAAGTTGAACCTGTGAGTTTCTCAGGTTCCCTACAGAGTAAAAGCGCCATAGAGTTTTTCTAAACATTGGCTCTTTAATTTAAGTGTGGGTCCAGTGAAGCTGAAGAAAATGACTCTTTATCTCGGCTGAGTCTCTATGCAGCAGGGAGAAGCATCAGGTCAGCACAACGCCGCAGCCAAACGGAGACGCACAGACGCAGAGAGATTCAGGACACATTTTGAGGAAAGCAAGGACCCGTGAGCAGGATAATGTGCTGTCCACGCTTCTCGTTTATTCGCTGTGTGTTTCAGTAGCCGCGAGTTGAGAACAATCGAAGCACATGGCGTGTCAGAAAGCGTTTTGACTACTCTGGCACCTAGCAAACTGTGAAAGTAGGACTGGCAGAGCAACCATATGCTCTGTGCCAGAACACAGCTCCAAACACACACACACAGTCATTTAGGCGAAATATGATTGATTTCCTGCTTTAAAATATGAACATTCACCGCTTCATGCTCACCGGTTTTAATGTCGGCCAGTTTGATGACACAAAGCACGTTTGGATGTCAGCATCTAGGCTGCTTGTCATGAATTTATAACGTCATAACACCAATATCACAAATATTTAATGTTTAGCTTCATTTGGTTTGCTTATTAATAGACATTTCGGCTCCAGGTGTCTAATTGTTAACAAAGATATATTTTTTTCTCTGGGTTCTGGGGAGCAGTTCCCCGGGTCCACGACAGAGGAGAATATTTTCCTTGTTAAATGGAACATTTTCACATCTTTAGGCAAAATGTATGGGGAGAATAATTCATGAGACACACTTTCATAGTATCCGCCTTGGCTTGTAATTCATTGGCCACGTGGTGTCATTGTGTCGGGATGATAAAGTGAGTGAAAGCAGCGAAAAGGACATGCAGGAATTCCTTTGAAGTGCACAGCTGTGCTCATTTCAGATGTGTATGAAGTATAATGAGAGCCCTCCCTGTCACTGTCACCTGTGATAGACTCATCAGACTTCAAATCACAGAGCTAATGGAGAGATTGCCCAGCGGGGTACAAAGGAGAGGTATTGTTGTATGAGGCTGCAGTGGCAGGTGAGCATTGAAATGAGATACATAATGATGGATTTATTTATGGTGTTAATGTATTTGGGAGGAGTTCATTTGTCTGTCACCATGTATACTTGACTGGAGAGGATGGAGATTAGCTGTGGAGTCAATGTGACCTTTCTCTTTCTGTCATTCCTCTTTCTTTCTCACTGGCGGCTGCACCCAGCTTTGGTACTTTTCTTCAGACTGTGTGACCGTGAACTTGGATTAGCGAAGGTTCCTTGGCGGCGGCGGAGATGGCGCCTCTGTACGGTGACAAAGAGAGAAATCTCAAGAGAGAAAGTGTTTCTTGAAATGGTGCCTCGGACTAAACAGAACAGCATAGGAGGGAGCTGCTGGTGTTTACTTAACCTGATTAAAAAATGCATTTATGAATGCACAGGCGCATGGTTTTAGAGCACAGGACTGTAGTTCTCCGGTTTGTTTGCTTTAGCCTGTCATCCCTAAATGTAATAAATAGAGGAAATGAGACAGAAAACGAGAGAAATCCTGTCAAAGTTGGTTCCCTGGAAAGTCTCACAGCTCCTGCCTTAAACGATCAGAAATAACAAATAATGACTAACGTAATTCCCGATTTAGTATATTGATATTTACAGCCAATTTACCCATGTTTACAAAAGGTTTAGGAAGTTTGAAGAAGCACTAAACATTTGCTTAGTGCCACAACAGACAGAGAATCTGAAGCCAACAGCATCACAGCACAGAACCGTCGTTGCCAAATGTTTGTAAAGATTAGCCACAGTCTAACTGGCAGTCGAATTATTTCAGATTGCGCTTTATTAACAGAGCTCTCGCGTGTACGTGCGTCCACTGTTGACTTGCTTTATTCTCCACGTCACCGGAGTTCGGGACAACGAAAATGGATGGAAGAGCGCGCGCGGTGACAGGCGCGAGCAAACAACCCCAGCGTGATCAAAGCTGCTGAGTGTGTGTGTGTCTGTCTGACGCTGCGCTCGTGGGAAGGGGGCGAGGGGCTGCGGTTCCGATCCATTAATCATAACGACCACACTAATGTCAACCGCATCTCGACTCGTGCTGCAGGTTTACTGCGCAACACCGCGTCGTAATTAAAGAGCAGCCTTATTACGCGAGGTGCGCCAACAGGCAGGCGCAACAACAACAACAACAACAACCAGCAAACACGCGCCAGGGTGCGCGGGCCAGTCGCCGCTGCACATTGTAATCAAACTGACAAGGTAACAACCTCCGCTCTGTGTCACGCTCGCAGTCGTGTCTACATAATTACCACATTTCTCCCCTGCAGCGAGTGTCGCCGCCGGGAGCCGCGTCCCTGCAGCGGGAGGGAGACGCGGCAGCCGCGCCGGCCGAGCGCCACCGTCATTAAGCGCCGAGGAGGCAGAGTTCAGCAGACGAGGCCTTAATGGCTGCCGGTCGGGATGAGCGGCTGATTGGGGACAGGGCGAGGGAGAACGTGTAAAGTGCTGGCGGAATTAAATGGAGGTAGTAAAGCCGGTGTGATTTATACGTCGAAGAAGGCAAAGCTGTAAATAAGACTCGCTAATTCAACTCCTGCAGTGTGATGTCATTAATTCTCTTCCTAGACCAGCAGCTCAAGGCTTTTGTGATTATTACATGAAGCAAAGAGTCTCTGTCACTCATCACAGTCGAGGCTTTGCTGTGTTACTATGGACTGGGAACATACCACAAGCTGTAAATATCTATGTAAGCACGGAATGAAACCTGAACAAAGATTGTCTTTTAAAAGCTGTGCTTCCGGTCGTAGATTTCTCCATGACTCTGTGAAACGCACCACAAAACACACATTTCCGTGTGTATGGTCTTCACATATATGCGTATAAGCCCGTAATCAGTGGACACTTCTGGGTCATTTCCTTGGCAACATTTTAATTCAATCTTCTCCCTCTATGCACAATTAAAACTCCACTCGGGGAAAGTGTACTCTGCCCCAATTATATTTCTCCAAATGTTCCTGGCAGCATTTCCGCAGAGTGTCCTCCACTCCCACTCCTCCCTCTTCTAAGTTTGGGTGACAAGCATCTCAAATACCTGGTTTGTCTGTAGAGCCTTTCACGGTGCCCCAGATCCATCATTGCAGGGCCATTGAGGCCCATTGTGTGCATCCATTAACTGTATCTATGATGGAACCTTACAAAGGGCCGGCACGAAGAGGGTCAGCGATGCGTGGGCTTGTGCCGTCATAAATCTGGTGCAGTCCAGAGCTGAACTTCCCCTGTGCTCAGGTAATGGCGCTCTAATCGCCGGCACCACCGCTTGGGTGGGACCGAGGGCCGTGTGTGTGTGTGTAGGGGGTTGAGGCCTTCTGAGAGCACGTGGTGTGTAGAGCTTTCCTCATTTGCTACCACGGTCAGATCCCAATAATCTCCGGCTTTGTGTCTTTGCTGCAAAAGTCCAAATTGATCAACAGCTGTAGAGTCACTTTGGTTGTCGAGGCATTGATATTAATCATTGTCGTTATCCACACGCCAGCAAAGTATTAATAGCCATATGAATAAAATATAGGCTGTGCACGTGGGGATGCTCAAATGCCTTCCCTTGCTTGCTTTCGGGTGGATCTCATTGTTCTTCATTATTGAAGTGGGTCAGCGCCTCTTCACCTTTTGCTCCCCTGTACAGAAACAGGCCGGTTTGGCAGGTGAAGCAGGAAAGACCTGCTCTGAGACCAGATACCTCCATTGATATAGCTCTGACCAGTTCAATGGGAACATTATAGTTAGTAACATTCATTGTTTACAGCTTCTCCAATTTAAAATTCTTCACCTTATGTGTTGAAGTTGATATAAATATTTATACCGATGCAGCGGTTGCTGGTAATCATCACAGAATCTAATTATAAAACAATACAAGCGTGGAATCACACCCTGAAGCAACTCAGACGTGTCAGAGTGTGAAAACTGGCATTGGTGCACAGTTGCTACCCTGCTCTGAACGCACAGCAGCCTCCCCGCCAGCGTCGCCGTGCAGGTACAGCGCCCGTTAATGTGCCTGCGTAGATCAAATTGGGTTACGTTGAGTCTAGATATGAGCAGATTCCTTAGCGCTAAGTATCCCACAGTTCGTCCTCTGTTAACTGGGAAAATACTTTTTTATTTCTTCTTCTCTCCACCTACGGCTCTGTAGGCAGTTCAGTCAGAACGTTTCCCACTGAAGTCTGTGGGTGTCCTCTAAAGCAGAAGAAGCTCCTGCCGGTTTTCCTACCTCATCCTACCCAAACACATGAAAAGGTTCCCTTTACCAGTCGCTCTCTGCGAGTCCTGCCAGCCATCACAGGGTCTGAACACAAAGCAATGAATGCGCCTTAATACCGTCCCTGGGTGCAAAGAGATGCAGCACGTATTGGCAGAAGTACACGAGTACCTGAGCTGAAGGGCCTCCAGTCCCCTGCTTTGCTTCTCGCGCTGGCTGACCGAGCCTCTGAGGAAGATTCAAGTCGAGGGCTTAGAAGACAATGGCCTTTTCTGCCAAGCACTGCTGGCTTACAGGTGAACTGCAGCCAGACACATTCACACATTAATTACGCCTGTTAGAGCTGTGCTTGAAGTCCAGCCATCAAACAATGCAACTACAATATTCATTATATACATGAAACGATGTATGAGGAAAATGTTTTCAAACGTCCTTTCATATGCAACATTTCAGAAACAGCTGTTTTTCTTCTTAGCTACATAATATTTCACTGCATGTCTAACTAACTATTGGCTAAAGCTGTTTTTTTCAGTGTTTATCTTGTTTGAATCTAGTTAGTGGCTCCTTTTCTACTGGCGCCGTTTGAGTCATGTACTAGTAGCATCGAATGAAATAATTCTTCAGCTTTTATAATATTATCATTAGTATTAGCGATTTACTGCAAGTGTGATACTGCAGCCTTATTTCACAGAGATGTTGGAGTCTAGAACACTATTTGACAAATGTGCATCTCAATGATTAGATGTCTGCGTGTGGTTGTAAATAAAATACAATAAAAACACACTTTCAATGCAGGATTCAATTATTTTCTGCTCGTGACTCACAGGTTGAAGCAAAGCTGTGATGTGGTCTATAGCACGTAATGTAGCAGAGAAAGCCACATCAGATATTCATCCCAGGTAATTTCCAGCGTGTAAACATGAATGTCGTTCTTGATAAGGCTGCGCCCACCTGTGTGTTATTCCATGTTTCTCCCAACTGGCTCCTCGCTGCAGGGATTAACATTCTGTTCAGGTCCTTCCTCTCTGTGTGGCAGTAATGAAAGCAGGGGGTCCGCAAGATATTAAATGCATATGTAAACGCGCAAGCAAATAAACCAATAACCAGAAATATGGGTGAATAACCTGATGGGTGATGTTTGGTTATCGTTTCACGATGGCTCATGTGTTGATGAAACTAAATTAAATTCCGACAGATTACTCAAAGAAATGTCACTGTGCACCTTCAGCTGGCGATCAGACGATCTGCGGCCCTGCACAGATCGCTCGTTAGAGCCGGTGCATTTTAATCCACATTTCTCTACTACACCTTTTAAAGAGGCTGAATTGTTTCTGTTCAGAGGAGCGACACTGGCAGCATGGTGGTGTCAGGAGGAAGGTCCCAATATATTTCAGTTTGCACGTTCTCCCCATGTCTGTATGGGAACAAGCAGTCAGATTAATTGACTGTAAATTGGCCAGAAGTGGTTGTCGGTCTAACGTCGGCCGTGCAGTAGAAGGAAGGTAGTTCGAATAATGGCTGAGTGGACGCATATTCACCCAAACATCTATCTACTGTGTGTGTCAGCTGTTTAGAAACCTCACCTTAAACCCACTGTGGGACAGAAGCCTTCAAAGCGAGTAGCACGAGCTGCTGGACAGGCAGACTCTGACTGGACTGAGACAAGCGTCACCTCTTTCACATGGTCACAGCATCACGATGAAGCGGGAGCTCACACAGAGACGCTGCCATGACGCGGCCCACTTCATCGTTTCATTTAGCTCCACTGCTCTTATTAATACACATGTATATTGTGCATAATAATGATAATAACGCTGTTGGAATTCAATTGAAAGGCTATTTTGCATATGAATGTTTAATGACCCTCTCCCCCAGCAAACTATAACCAAGCAGTTATTGGCTTTGCTTGGTCATTTAATGACTAATGTGACATAATGATACGTCTGCGATTCCACTTTAAGACACTAATGGGTAAGAACAGATCTCAAACTGTGCTGTCCGTTAATTCATTATTGATCTTGGCTACGTATGCGTTTGTTGTCTCAGTCCCTGAATAGCGTCGTATTAATATTAGACTGGATACATATGTACGCACAGGTGCATCCACACTGACCGAACCGGGCAACGAGCTGGATTCATCTGTGCCTTATTTCACACCTAATTAGAATTAACTCTAACTGAAGGGATCCACGGGGTCGTGTCTTATCAATGATGTCACGAGTTCAGCAGATAACGAAACAATCATCGTTGCGTGTGTTAATTTAACCAGCCATTTCACAGCGGCTGTGCCTACATGCCGCATGTTTGTACTGAGCGCTGCTGCCAGAAATGACACCATTCAAACCGGGGAATGAAAAGGAACGCTGAGGCATTGTTGTTTCTTTGTCTCATGCATTGTTATTGTTTGTGCATCTGACCAAAACCGCTCTCAGTATGTTCTACTACTGATAATAAAGTGGTTTCGGAATTCTCAGTTCTGTGTTTGGGGCTTTAAAGCCATGAGGATGATTTATCCGTCTTGGCAGGCATGCATTCCTGCTTGTTTATAAACTGAAGAGTTTATGGGCTTCTTAGCTTTGGCTCTGTTGTCTTCATCTGTCCTTTGGTTACACTGCCTTTCCTTTACAGAGGAAATAGTCTCTATACTGCAGGAGAATACAAACCAACTAAACGTTGCATCTTAAAGCCTGCGCGCGTGTTTGCGTACGTGCACGCGTCCGCGTAGAGGGATTTCAGATACAACCTGACTGAGCTGGCAGCAGTTTTCGTCGGACAGATACGGTCAAAGACAGTTTGATAAGGAACATACTATTGATTCCGGTGTTTGCTGAGGCCAAGGCGTAGCTTGAAGTATTCACAGGAGCCCGTTATGTATTTCTGTGGATATTCTGAACATACCTGCTCCTGCTCTCATAACTCGTCCTGACCCCTGCCGGTCGGCTGAGGCAGATGGCCGCCCACCCCGACCCCGACCCGCTGGAGGTTTTGTCTTTTGAAGGGACTTGTGATATTTTTGTTTGGAGTTTGTTATATCGTTCTAGTCTCTAAATCCTAAATCTTACAGGACTTGGAGTATTGACAGTACTGAATGAACTGAACTGAAATTCAAAATGATGCGCACGCAGCATAAATCAGCCTGTGTGAGAGTTTCACTGAGTGTTGCAATAACTGCATATTTCATGCCCACAGACTAAGTTCTCCAGGTTAGCAATAAGCCCAATGTGACACCTCTTAAGTCTCCCCTTAGTCAAATCTGTGCTTGGACTTCAGACTTCTAAAGGACACAGCTTGTAAAAACTTTCTGCGACACAGAGAGCGGAGACGTCACAGTATGACACATCCCGCTTTTGAAGCTTCTCTCCACTTAGAATTGAGGGTAAGGGGTCAAATCAGAAGCAGAAGGCGTTTGTGAAAAAAAAAAAAAAAAGCGCTGCCCCGAAGAGAGATTAGCGAGTGTAGGGTGAAAACTCATTTAACATCATCCAGTCGCTGTCTAAATCTGTTTTACACCTTTTGAGAGTCACTGGGGCAATGTCATATTAGCATGAAATACCAGCTGGAGCTATTTATTTTTATCATAGGAATTTTGTCAATTGAATTTAAAGTGTAAAGGGGATTAATGGAAGCTTATAATCACTGTGTTTATCGCTACTTAGCCAATCACATATGTGTCAGAGCTAAGTAATGATTTTCAGTCTCTAATTCATTGATATGTTACTGTAATGAGCTGTAATTCTTGTAATAACTGACATTTTACAGATGTCAAACAAATAATGGTCTGATTAAAATGTGCTGGATTCGATCTGATACTTCCAGCGTCTGAATGAAGGGCTGATGTTCTTTGGACTGAACGTGTGGCGGAGTTCAGTTCACCCCAGCCCTGGGCTGTCCCTGCGAATTGGTGACTACAATGGAGTCAGCAGACGGGAAAGAGCGGCCTGCCCAGTGGCCTCATTCCACCTCCACGCAGACAATAACGCTGTACAATCTGCAGCACATTGATCTCGGCGCCGCGTCGCCCTCAGCGCGGTTATTAGCCACCGATCGTGGAGTTTCCCCGCTAGTCAGCAGCGAAGCCACACTAACATGTTTGTTCTCACCGGAAGAAATTATCCAGTTAGTGTGGGGATGTGGCCAAGGGACATAAAGCCTTAATGACAAGAGGCTGATGGAATGTCAAGTGTTTAAAAGCATGAATAAATCTCAAGGCTCTCGAGGGAGCCCCTTCCCCCTCCTCCCCGTTTGTGCTGCAGATTTTATTTCACGGCACAATAAAAGAATCCAAAAAGTATTTCTCTGGAGTGCTGGTTAATGTAAATGTTTATCAGTCATTTTCAGGTTGCGATATCTATCTATCCATATATACATCTGTACACAGGTGAGTGTGTGAGGTGCCTGGGCTTATGATCATGTCCTTTGTGGAGCACATCAACCACTCATGCGAAGGAAACGTGGAGGGATGAGAAATGCTTCCCGCGCTCGCAGGCAGCAGAAAGTGACATTGAATGTTCATGCCCAAGCTGAAAATCTCCTGTTCGCCTGCTCCACATCTTATGAAAGAAACAGCGTTTATCATTTTCATCTCGGCGCGCCCCACCCTCTGACCCCCCCTCCGTGATCTGTGACCGCCGCGTCACAGCTACGTGGGGACGGAGAATAATGGCAGGATGGGGTCTGATAAATGAGAGCTGATAAATCAGCATTGCGAACAGAGGCGGAACAATATCTGCTGAAACACAGGGTAAGCCATTCGCCATGTCTGCCCGCAGTCAGTGGGAACACAGGGAGCCGTAGATCAAGGATGTGGATGTGATCTCACAAACCTGGGAGTTAAGAGCAGGCCACTCGCTTGCTGTGGAGAAATCCAAATGAATGTACAATTACATTCAAAGCACAACAGAGTGTAAACTAAATAGACTGATTCTACACAAGCAACGAGGTTTATACACAAATCCCTTAAAGAATTCATGCCACTGTGTGTGCGCTCGCTGTCATCCCGCCTGCTTACTTATTCATTCGAAGGTAGCATGCAGGGGCTGGGAAACCATAAGACATATTCTCCTGCTGCTGCAGGCCACAAATTTCTATCGATAGCCCGGGAAGCATCCATCTTTTCCAAAGTCCACTAAAGGTCAGAAGCAGCATAACTTAGAAGCTGGTTTGCATCGGATTCTAGTCTGTATTCTGCATGTTTACTGACAGCACCCCCCAAGGAGCCCGGGTGGCTCTGTGACACTTGCTCAGCCATCCCCGCGCACACTCTGCTGAGCTGAGGGTGGCTGTCTTGTAAATCTGTGCTGGTGGTGATAGTGAGGGGGTGACGGCGAAAGCATTGTTTCACAGTCAATAAAATGGGCCCTGGGGTGCTTGTAAGAACAGCAATCTGCAGTCATTTCCAAAGAGAACATCTTGGGAGGACTCTGGGGGCTTATAAGTTGAGTTCCTCCTCACATTTTCTAGTTAATATTTCAAATAAAAACCAAAACAATAATCCGCCCCAGCACATATTGCAGAATCGAATGGGAAAAGCTATGGAGTCAGTGTGGAATTAAATGTGCACACGAGCCAGATTTTAGCCCAGGATAGACAATAAAGGCCAGGGTGGCAGCCACATAACGACAGCGCATTCATTATTTATTTATGGCTTTGTATTCCTGAGGTGTTCGTCGTTTTATGTGTGTTTTGTATGTGAAAGACAGTCACATAAACTGGCAGATGAAACCGGTGTCATTCGCAGCCAACTTAATTAGCTTTGCAAATAATTTTCTGCATATTTATGTTCCCTTGCATTACTATTTTTATCCATTTGTCAGCTAGCTAAAATGTGCAAATGAGATACTGTTTGGAGCAATTATTTCCTCCATCCTTGCTGAACCATATGGCAAAAAAATGAGGAAAATATGCTTCTCACACAATAGTCATTGCAATTACAACTCGGTCAGTCAATGTCAATGATTATAATTAAAATAGATTGTACTTTAATTCCCTTTATAATATATTCCAGCATCACTCCGACTAAATATGATCCTTTTTATTGCATTAACAGTGTGTAAAGCCACGTCTAGGACTGGTGCACGCTGGTGCGTCCTGGGTGTGGACGGTGAAGGAGCAGCCCTCGCGTCCTGGACTCTCGTAGATTGCCCGCGTTCCTTCAGGGATAATCCAGGTTGTGAAATTGAAGTGCTGCGCTGGAATATCAATTCTTTTTTCCCCTGCTGAGGGTTAAAAAATGAACAGGACTCGGCTGCGTGGTGGATATGAACCTGTTGGAGCAATCGGTACATCAATATGACAACAGAGGGTGGGAGCGCCTGCAGAGAGGTTAAAGCCGCTGCCATAATGAAGCTGCTGTTTTATTAATGGGAAGAAAGTGTGTAGACCATTTGCTTACAGGAGATTGATAACGCTCATATTGTTAGCTTTGAGGAGCACAAAGACTCGAGTCTTGCTCCAATTAAAGTATCACAATTCATAGGTTTTAATGCTTAGTTCTAATTACACACATGTATTAATTAGCTTTAGAGGATCTGTAGACAGACCAGGCCGTTTTGGCGACTGCTGATCATCCACCTAAATTCACTGTCAGAAAGCCAAGAAGCACATTTTACAAAATGTGAGACGGTTCCTTTAATGATGTAAAACTTCCTCTGAAAGAAATTCCTGCTTGGCTGCACCGCTGTTAACTTTAGGCACATCTAAGCCATAAAAAGGTTTTGATGAAGCCCTGTTGAGATAGTGAGTCACCGACCACATCTGTGCCTGGACAAGATCAAAGCAGACGGAGCAGTTAGGCAAAGGTTTAAGTGGTATCACCCTGCTATTAAGAAAGCAGAAACAAAAGGAAATACATTAAAACCAGCAGGCGGCTTGGAAAACCTCAAAGTTAAAGGAAGCAATTGGACAAAACAAACATGACTCAGATGCAGTTGAAACAACACTTGGAGGTCAGACGTTGGACACTTCATTCGACCGGGCACCGTGAAATTCCATGTTGCTTCTGGCAAACGGAGCGCGTAGCCACGCATGCTCCAGAGATAAGTGATACGCACCAGACAAGGTCATTTCCAAAACGCAGGAGGATGTAGGAAAAACTACCGGAGGAGCAGGATGTGGAAGTGATTAACAAAGAGCAGCTACACTGATTACAGCAGCTGAAAAACAAAAGGCGAGCACGGTTCACCGGTTAATCTCTAATAGACATTCATTGCATTTCGTATGAAGACTACAAAACCGAACGCGCTCCCGTCTAATTGCGTTGAATTAATTAGCCATGTCCACATCCATTGGACCGGACTGCGAGGAGGCCGCACAGTGAATTACAAGTCCCACGGTAACAGAGCAGAGGGGAAGGGAAGGGCAGGTGAAGGCTAAGTAAATGACGTTCGTGTGACTGCTGCTACACACATGCCGGTCTTATTTTTCCTCCGTCCACGTCCCAGGAGTTCAGACCCATGCGAGGTCCCCAGAGGCCGTTTTTGGAGTTTTTCAATTTGAGGTCAGGTTCAATCTCACCTACAGTACAACTCCGCGGCAGCAGACAGGTGCTGCATGGATCGGGTGTTTCCACGAGCGCTTGACCTTGAGTTGTCTTAGAAACGAAGATAATGTTACAGACCAAGCGTATCGGTTTCTTCTCGGCCTCTGAGCCACCAGACTTATCGCTGACGAACTTGTATGGGCCTTAAGCACTTTTGATTTTATGCACTGTGTGCAAAGAAAGTAATAAATAACCACATAAATGATTTATTCGCCCCTCTGGTGAAATACTGTACAAAGAACTATTTTTTGTTTAAAAGCTATTGTCCTTTGAGACAGATTACACAATCCGCAGCCTAATTAAGCCTCTGCAACAATGCTGAGTTTAAGCAACAACAAAAAAGAGGCAGTTTTTAGCTCCAAAATGAGCATTTTATTTGGATGTCTGTCAGAGATGTAGAATTCGTTTTCCAGTACACATGGTTATCTACAAGGCTTAAGTTCAAAACCTTCTCCAGTCTTAAAGCTGATTCTTTCATTAGTGCCTCAAGTATCGTCCCACTCCTTTTTTGGTACAAATTCAACAGTTGTGGTAACAGTAGCACTATCTTTCCATTTTTAGCAATAGTTGTTTTATACAAAAAACTCTCTTTACTTCTACACATTTAATGTCACCCAGGTTTTTATTTGTTCACTTCGTAAATAAATTTGGGAAACAACATTTTTTTCATTTTTGTTGTCATGAAAAGATAAAAACATGCAAAAAACTTGAATTTTGTTGTCCAAATTAAACATTTACAAGTTTGGAACTTTTGCACTTACTAATACTACATCCAACAAAAAAAAAGGTAAGGAGAAAAAAAAAACATTATGTACACACATCTTTTTACAGTGAAGTAAAACTTGAAAGTATCGGATGATGACTAAGGCAAATGAAGTGTACATAGATTAGACCAAAACAGATTTTTGTTGCTTTTGTAAAATACTACATCACTTCAAAAGAAAAGAAAGAAATCTGCTACAAAAGTATGATCCATAACTCCCTTTATTTGCAACCAGCTGCATAATTTTTAATCTTTAGTGAAAAAGTCTAGAAGTCTAGTGTACTGTACAGTGCTGCTCTTAACTGTTATTCTTTCCACCCAAGCTAACAGATGATCCTTCATTTACTTTGTATTCATTTAAATAATTTCCAACAAACAGGAGCATTGTGTAACCAAAAAAAGCATGTAGAAGCATACCAGAGTGTAACATACCTTGTTTGAAATCACTCCAAAAGTCAGTACCATTAAAGCCTTTAACATAAAACTAATCATTTAGATCCAAAAAAATGTACAAAAAGGCACATTATATCCCAGTGCTTCTGTACTGTGAAATTCAAGTGTAACTGAGCGCATTCAATACCGACAATCTGAGTGGTGACAGTCCAACGAGTGTTCCCTCCCACATCCTTCATTACTGTGGACCACAGCCTATGCCTAAGCTTTCAACAAGCATATGTATGCGTAGACTACAACAATAAGCCTAGGTTGGTTGTTTTTGACAAAATTTCTGAATCAATGTTTAATTTTTGTTTCTTTTCTCTCACAGTTTTGTCACTCTCTCGGGGGATATCAGAAGCTGTCCTTGTCCTTCAACAGGAAATCTTTCCTATTCGTCATTTTCTTTTTTTTCCCATCTTTCCACCATTTCGAGGGGTGGCAGTCTAGTCGTCACTTCCACCGTACATGTCTGCCAGTTTTCTAAAGCGAGGGCCCCAGTCGTTGAGGTAATCGTAGTCCTGGTCGCCTCCGCTGCTGGAGGAGTTGAGGGAGCTTAGGGAGCCGGCTGTGGATCCGCTGCCCTCGTAGTCGAACACTAGCAGCGAGTCGTAGGGGGGAGCGGTGGGGTCGTTGTCTGCTGCCTTGAGTCCCTGTACGAGAGCAAACAACAGTGTGGTTAGATGAGAAGATACAGCCATGTCTGGTTAGCGAGCAGTGGCCATGCCAGCGCGTTTCCTCCAACTGCTACTGCGCTGAGTTCAGCTTCTTGTCCAGATCAGGTTCTAGGGTTGCTGCGAGTCTTCGATTGGTTGATTGTAGGACCTAAGGTTGAGCGTGAGCAGCAATCTCAATTCACTGGTGCCAATCAACAATCTCCTCAGAGGTCCAGTATATAGGCAGTACATCATTCATTATCTATCGATACATAAATATATAGAGATATTTTTCCTCACTCAGCACAGGACTGAACTGAGGTATAGATTAGAGCAGCACGTGTCTGTATATTGCGGCTCATGGTGCTTGCGGTGGGGGTGGTTCTATTTCAAAGATCGTGCTCAACATTCCCAGAAATCCTGATAGCGTCATGAGAGGTCCTTATGGATTGCTATTGATTTCTTGCCTCATTCCCTAACGGTACTCTGGAGAGTTGATGGATTGCTAATCTACGAGTTGAGATGTGTCTTGGCCACGAACCACTTTGGATCCAAGCCTGGTTTCCCTCTTTTATTTGCCACAACCGAGGACACCAACAAATAATAAATGAATTAGAAAAAGTGGAGCAACATAACACAAAAGAAAGGAGACCTCAGCTCGTTGGGAACTTGTCGGAGATTTATAGTTTCCTCTGTGCTGCTGTTATAGTGCCGAAATGCTTTCAAATAAAAAGATGGATTGAATTAAAGTGTCTGGGCACTTAGCAATTATTTTCCACTTGTTAGCTTTCGTTAAGTATTTGCTCAGGGCTGTGGTGCTGATAATTTGGTAGGAAATATGACAGATGGATCGTTCATTACAATTACAACCATAATCGCTCTGCTGGTTATAGCCTCCTTCCATCTACTACCAAAACCCCAGTAGCAGTTTCATAAGGTTAGTCAGTCACAGAATTCAGTCTCATAATTTCACTGTAACCGAGTCATCCACTGTGCTGGAGACAATTACGGCTCTTAGTGAAACGGTGAACTGTCCTGGCTTCCTGGAGTCACTCCCACAGATGACAGAACATATGTGTAATCAAACCCAGCGCTACTCACATCTAAGGCTGGAAACAGGGCACGAAAGCAATCGCTTCAGCTTGGTCTACCTCCTCGCACCTGTGACCAGCAGAGGTCATATCAAGTTGGTGCTAATGTATTTAATGCCCGCCCTCTACTGTCGGACCAGAGCTGGAGTTGACTAACAGACCTTTGTTTGTCCGAATGGGAGGTTAAAGTCCTTAATGCTAAACCTCTGTCTTTTTTTCTGCTCCCTCTAATTTAATTAAGAGCCACAAGCTCGTTGGGTGCATGCACATTCCAGGGAGGGATCACAACCCTCCCCCACGCTTCACCTCCCCCACAAATGTCTGTCTCCCCAGGTCGGCTGGTAGCCGCTATCAGTGGGTCCAAATTCCAACCGCATGTGAGTAAGCATGACTGTGCGTTGACGACAAAGTCAAAGCTGCGTCTAGCAGGAGATCAGTGTTGGTTGCAGTGAATGTTTCTAGGTCAGGATGTGCAGATTTGAAATGTCTCCGGGGTTTTGTAAGAACATGAAAATAAGTCAGATGAAGAATGGTGTGCATTGTCATGCTGCCCTTTATTGGACTGGGTCAATAAATTTCACTCAGGTGTTTGGACAAGGACATTAGGCGCATTCATGGCACACATTGAGAGTAAAAATGAGTGGCGCCAGGCTAAAGGAATCTGTGCAATAGATGGTCTGGGAGCAGACCTGAAAGAGCAAGATCTAATCTAAAAACATGGGCCCCTTCCAAAAACTAGGAGAAAACTCCATTTGTAATACTGTGAAACTCTTGTCTGTTGGAGCTTGTGAAAAATACATGACTGCTCTTTTCATTTTACATTCTCCCTTCATGCTGGAGTCAGTGATGGCCCCAGGCAAACGAGGGCACTCTGAACAGTGCACTCTGATAGAAAGCCAATGTATTGCTTCTCTCATCTCCTATTTCTGTGCTGACACATCTATAACTCTACTTTGGTGGAAAGTGGAGAGAAAAACAATTATATCTAAGTGAGTTAGCATCATGTACTTTGCAGACGTTATACATGTCTCAAAAGAAATATGTGAGATGAGAAAAGTTTCTTCTGTTTCTTGCTTGGGAAAAGATGAAACAATTCTGATATCAGCCATATGGGCCGAGTTGTTTATTTAAATAGAAGTTCATTATAAGTAAAGCACTCAACTTGAAAATGAAATTCAAGCTTTGTGACAGCTCTTTATCCTTTTATTTTTAGACCTAGTCCTGGGAATGATTTCACACAGAAAAACAATTTCAGCTTTCATTAACTGCTGCTGTGCGATGTTTTTACCTCATTGATGAAGTCTCCGATGTCTCCAGGGTGCGGTGCTGCTGACCTCATGGGGTACTGTGGCTCAGGATGGAGGGGTCTCTCGTCTAGACGGCGGATTCCCACCGGCTTGATGCTATCAGGCTCTAATGTGTCCGGCTGCTGGAGCTGACTCAGGTCATAATCCTAGGGAACACACAGACAGATGGGAGTTAGCTGAGCGGCGTTACCAGGCCTCAAACTGAGGGCGATTATTTAAAATAGGTAAGCACATTCTGTACTGCACAGAAGAAGAGTGAGCTCAAGTGAGTGGAAGGAAGATTTTGGAGTCAGAATGCAGCGAGGACAGCTGAGGGAACACGAGGGGAACTTTAATCTTCTTGTCTGTGAAGCACAAGCCCAGGGACAATTTGACACATTAAAAGCGGCAGCGCTGAGGGGGTCCGAGCTGAGGACCACATCATATGCCGCGAACTGCGTGAAAATGTGCAGTGTGCTGCAGGAAGGATGTGCAGGGGGCTGTTTGGCTCTAATCAATGCCTAGACACGGGATGGTGGATATGCATAAGCCATTGCTAATCCTATTAACATTACCAAGGCAACGTGAATGGCTTGCAGTTTGTGCAAAGTCATGGGCAGTGAAGGAGGAGGAGAAAGAGTGAATAGAGAAACAGAGTTAGGAGAGAGCAGAATGCTGTGAGGAGCAGTGCTGATCTGAGCTGAATGACTGGATGGTATCACAGTGACAGCAGATATGATAGAGAAAATGCCATTTGAGAATCGGGGTGTGAGCCTAATAAGCGTGCATGATGGATTGTCCCTCTTTAGAAGATTTTCAGTAATCCATCCATCTCTAATATCCCTCTTCAAAAATTGTCTTTGCTTGGTTGCACATGTACCTACACACACAGACGCTCACTCCCAGGACCGAAAAAGAAGGCTGCCGACATCCCAATGTGTGATGGTGCAAAAACCACCCAGAAATACAAACGCTATGAAGCAAGTGAGCACCTGACAAGCACCACGCTACTTAGCATCATCTCAAAAGTGAAGCAAACAGAGATTGTTCCTACATAATTTGATTTCATGTGGAGTGACAGTAACCCCGAGGCCAGTTGGAAGCACAGTGGTCATTACGCATCATTCAAGGAGACCATCCATCATCTCTGGTTCATTTCAGACTGACTCCTGTTTGACCTTTTTGAGGTCGCACACCGGTAGGGTCAGGAGTCGGTGAGAG
This sequence comes from Macropodus opercularis, assembly GCA_030770545.1. Classification (NCBI taxonomy): domain Eukaryota; kingdom Metazoa; phylum Chordata; class Actinopteri; order Anabantiformes; family Osphronemidae; genus Macropodus; species Macropodus opercularis. Next base: position 10,251,502 of record CM061105.1, read on the forward strand.
GAACTGCAACAGAGCCGTGTAATGGCTGAACTAAGCAGGAAGGTCTAATGACATACCAGCCCCCTTCAGGGAGATGACTCCTCACACATCCACTGGCCTGGTGAAATGGCTGCCGACAGCACTCATGACCCACATTCAACCATGGGAAACTGAACACTGCTATTATACATGTACACGCCTACAGTTTCTGTTGTGAGAGCGAGCTGAGCAATTCAAAATGGCAGCGTGAATATCGTGAAATATAAGGTATATTCACTGAAATCTGACCAGAAAGTCTGACGATGCAATAAATTGGAATTATTCCTATTCTTCGACATGTTAAACTTCTCTTTATCTCTGGTGACAAACAGATGAGGCAGATATATTATCAGCATAAACAGGTCTTATTCATTTTGTTTCATTTACTGCTCAAGATAAACAAATCCAACCCGCTTTAAATCACGCCACACTGTCTGAGGTTAATGTGCGTCACGTTATGCTGAGGTCATTTGAAGACGCTGGTGACTCATCCCTGTCATACATAAATCTTTTTGTAATCCCTGTGAATGCTTTAGAGCATTCACAGGTTTGTTTTTCTAATCTTTATTATTATTATAGTTTTTATTCTTCCGTACGTTTTACCGTACTTAACTGCTGCCGCATACTTTAAGCTATAGAAATAATTCAAATATCAAAATATTCAGCTCTTTAAGGAGAGGTGTGCTTCCATTTTTCTTTTTCATATCTTTCATATTTTTTGAATTATTAAGCTTTTTTCAAATATTTTTGCCCATTAAAATTAATGGAGAAAGCTTTTCAAATCCTTTTCAGCTTTGTCTTCTTTCAGCTCTAACTGCTTCAGCATACTTTAAGCTACAGACGCCATTTAAACTTTAAAATACTCTTCAAATATTCAGCTATTAATGATCCATTCAGCTTTTTAATATCTTCTATAGTTTCTGATTTATGACAGTTTAAGCACAGCATGGTTTTTGGAAAAATTTCCGCTTTTCCATTAGTGTGTATTGGATGAGGTAGAGTGAGTGATGTCACAGCCAGAGTGTGAGGGGCTTGATTTTTAAATCAACTTTTCTCTTTTAAAATTGTCAATACAGCCACAATCTTTACTCTTTTAACTTAATTTTTTCACTAAAACGTAGCCATGTCTGTCTTCTTTCGAATGATGTGTCATGTTAAGCCAACAGATCTACGCATTTCTCTCTATCAGCCTTTAAAGTCCGTGACGCGCTGACGTCTCCCCATAGACTGTAATAGTAAAATCTGTCCTGTTTTCGCTCCGTCGCACAGAAGAAGACACGTTTTGAAATCGCTGCCGTGGCCACAATTTTCAGTCCTCGAACATAAAACTTACACCAGTCGCTCATTAAAGTCTCAGCTTTCATAAAATCAAGTTATTTTTGTGGTAGCATTTATAGTTTTTCTCCAACAAGCCCATTTAGCAGGGGTGCACCTCACCATTCACTGCAATGAGCTGGAGATTTTCCCGCCTTTGGCCACTGGTCTCCATGACAACCTCGCAGGCGCCAGGGACAGTTTGACTGACAGCTCAGACTCCTCAGTGTCTGCAGCAGCTCCATGCAAATTAATGATCAGTTAATGAGACTGTTTGATTGTTTAGTAATTAACCACACACACTTCCTCCAGATATTTTCAAAATAAAAGCATACAGTGATTAAAACCTCAAATAGACCAACTGAATACTGAGAATTCTGCCTATTACTTGATCATTGTGATGGTTAGTGTCAATGTTTGAACTGGGTTATTACTCAACGCGTACTTCCGCCAGCTCCTTTCAAAATAAAAGTATGACATTACATTTTTAATACATAAATTTAACGCAGAGAATTCTGATTATTGTTAGATAATTCTGGATATGACTTGGTTGGTTTTATTGTTAGTGACCCTCTACCACAATTTGCATGTCCTTTCAAAATAGATCCAATTATTCAAATAGCGGAACTGAATACTGGCAATGGAGGTTATTACTTGAACTTCATTTTATTAATGGTCAGTCAGTTAGATTGTTTGACTATTTAGTAACTCACCACGCAGACGTCCTCCAAATCTTTTCAAAAAAAAAAGCACCGTTCCAATTCATTGCTTTTAATAGAGAGAAAACAGCTTAACAGTAATATTCAAATGTTTGCTTACATTGAGCTACTGTATATTTTAAATGCTTCAGCTACTTTCAGCTCTTTAAAATTAAATATTTTAACTGTAATATTTAACTTTTGAATTCAGCAACTCCTTAGACACTTTTTCAGCAATTCTTTTTAACTTTCTTCAAATATAAATTCAACTGCTTCAGCTTCTGCAAACATTCAGCTTTTTTTAATTAACTTAATTTTCTCTTCAGCTACTTAAGCTATATTTGAAATTCTTTAGCTCTTTAAAACAAAACACCTTAACTTTAATATTCAAATGTTTCCTTATGTTGAGCTACTGTATATTTTAAATGCTTCAGCTACTTTCAGCTCTTTCAAATTAAATATTTTAACTAATATTTAACTTTTCAATTCAGCAACTCCTTAAACACCTTTTCAACAATCTATTTCAACTTTCTTCAAATTGAATTTCAACCTCTTTCAGCTTCTGTAAACATTCAGCTCTGTTAAAATAATTTCTATTCCTCTTCAGCTACATTCAGCTATGTGTAAAATGCTTCAGCTCTTTAAAACCAAACTTTTTCTGTAATATTCAAATGGTTGCTTACATTGAGCTACTGTATATTTTAGTTGCTTCAGCTACTTTCAGCTCTTTCAAATTAAATATTTTAACTATAATATTTAACTTTTAAATTGAGCAACTTTTTATACACCTTTTTTTTTAATCAATTTCAGCAATCTATTTCAACTTTCTTCAAATGGAATTTCACTTCCTTCAGCTTCTGCAAATATTCAGCTCTGTTAAAATAATTTCTACTCCTCTTCAGCTACTTTCAGCTATGTTTTAAATGTTTCAGCAATTCTTGGTGATTACATTCAGCATTACAGCATTCACAGTGCATTTTCTCCTGGAAATGCTTTTTCTAGTTTGCTTTGTAATTTGTAGTTATTTTCGCCCGAACGGGGCCCGATCAGCTGTCTGCCTTGATGAAATGAGTGCTTCACAGACTAATACAAACCAGGGCAATGGCAGCAGCAACTAAAATCATATACTCTGAGAGCGCCCAATGGTCTGACACTTCAATTTCCTCCCCAGCGGGAGATAGGGAGAACAGAGGTGGGCATTATAAAGACCACGTCGCTGGCAAAGTCAGGTCCATTTTTTTACCCAACACTGACTCCTGTGATTCCACCGACAAGACCATTTTCTGCTGGCACCCCGCCTTAGTGTGCCACTCAAAATGGAAGCTTGTTTTCCCTCAATAAATTACAGCTCCCGTTCGTTCACATGCAACAGTCCCCCCTTCAACAGGCTTTGGTTTATAAGTTTGTGCATTCCGGTTGTGACAGTGAGCATGTAAAACATTAGCGGGAGCGCTCTTAATCACAGGCAGATGTGTAATGGCTTTCCAGTCATATTGTTACCTTAGACAGAGCTTCATTATTGCGCCACAGCAGATGTCTGTCTCCAGATGACATCAGCTTACCAATTACAAGGCTCCAAGGCTAATTTGACACTGTGCTGGGTCAGACCAGGGTCTGCAGCTCGTTCTGCAGTATGAGCCACGAAGCTCTTCAGCCAGTAGCAAGAAAGCAGCCCATTCTGTATATTACTGTCTTTTCTATGAAATGATTCCGTTTTGCTAACAAGGAGTCATTAGTACAACTGAATTTGTCCGTGTGTGCGATCAGAGCAGGGGAATACAGGGATGTGGCATAAGTGACTGCATTTCTGCTGTACGTGTTGGATTTGTGAAGCAGAAACTGATTGTAGTTGCCGAAATAATATGCAGACATGCGGGAATAATAAATTCCAGTCTAGGTGCTGTATTAAATAACTTAAATAAAGCATTTGAGGAGTCTAAACTGTGCGTTTACCACTGTGTTCCTACCTGATCCTCCTCTCCTCCACCCTCCTCATCATACTTCAGAATGTTGTCTCTCACATCATCCTCAGGATCGATGAGGAGCTGCTTGGCCTGGCGCTCTTTATCGCGACGCTTCATCCACACCACGAACATCAGCACAAGAACTGACAGAGAAAGAGAGAGAGGTCTCATATCAGAAAAGATAATAACTCACATATTTTCATACAAATAATCGGATCCGGTGTTTTAGAGCTTGGATGGGGGCCTGAGCAAGGCTATCTGTTTAGTAATCCTACAGTAATCTGGTGCTATGTTGGATCATTTTCAGCTGTCTTTATAATCTAGATATGTGTTCGTGTGATGTGCTGTTTGCAGGAGGGGAGACACTCACTGAGGAGGATGATGATGCAGAGGAGAATGGATATGATTGCACCAGTGCCCAGACCGGCAGCCATGTAGCGGCCCTGGTCAGTACAGTCTCCATTGATGTCGCACTGGCACACTTTAATCCGCAGATAGGAGGTATTGGACATGGGCAGGTTGCCAGAGTCTGTGATTATGATGGGGATCTCATAGATGCCACTTTCAATTACGCCGTTTTTGAGGCTCACCTGAGCATAGTCACCTGAGGAGAGAAAAGACAAAAAGAGTAGGCCAGTGATGTTTGATGACTCTTTTTAGAAAGAGACAGACATGACACAGGAAGTATCGAGATAAATCAACCTAACGTGATTTAATATAAAACAACAGCTCGTTTCTTCTGCAAGGCTCTTTCAGATGAGATCAAATCCAAACTCTGAATAGTCTGCTATAGCTCGAACGAATATAGTTCCTAAAGAAATGGGCTGTGCTCACACTGCATTACACCTATTTTTACAAATTTGCAGCATAAACGACTACTTGGAAGTTGTATCAGCGAATCTAATCCAAAACATGGTCTGGATTTAGAATTGGAGCCTATAAATCTACTGAATACTTTCTGATAATGCTGCTTAGGATAAATTCCCAGCTGTGATAATCCAAAAGCTATTATCCTATTAAGGTATATTCACTGCATTTCACCTAACGTTGCCTAATAGCTGACACACAACAAATGAGCTCCTCTACTTATGTTTTCATTTCAAATTAGCATAAACAATTATTGAGCTGCGCGGTAAGGTTAATATAGCCTCACCTCGCTACCTGAACTCATTGTTATGCGCTATTTACTCACATTTTTTTAAGTGCTGCTAAGAAGTCAGATCAAATTTTCGAACTTTAATTACAAAATAAGAGAGTGATGAAAGTTATATGCTTTGTATTATTAGATATTTCACAGTTTTCAGAAGTACTTTGCAGTAATTAAATACCACCACCCAATGAAATGTTTTCTCTTTTATTCTTCTTTTATTTTTTACAGAGGCCTGTACCAAAAAAACTAAAGGTGTCTTCAAATTGTCTCAAAGATTACTTTAATTTTAATCTTTTAAACAACAGCACCACCATCATGCGTCGTTGTCTTACCACTGATTCGTGTGATGGTCCAGTTCCTCCGAACATCGGACGGCCGATGGGCCAACTCAAAGGCAAACGGTCCTGCATTTGGGTTCAGGTCTCCATCGAGCGCGGTGATGTTGATGGCATTTGGCTCTGGCTTCTCACATATCTCTGCCTCTTGGGGGAATACCTTGGGAGCATTGTCATTGATATCCAACAGGTAGATCTGGAGAGTGCCTGTGCCAGTTGCTGGAGGGGCACCTGCATGGGCCATGAAGTGACACACAAGGTTAGCACATACATATTTATGAGGAAAGGGATTTACATATGGATAGCAATATATGCTACTGGAATGCCAGCTCTCATTTTGCAATCATTATGCAGCCGATAGAGAAAAAGCAAAATATCAAGTTTATTCTTTGGGTCTGATGCTATAATAAGATACACTAAACAGCTATTTAGTCTAGTGGGAGATTACCCATCTAAACTGCATACTGATCTGAGAATCTAATCTCAAGTGAGGAGGTAGGCAGAACGAGGGATATATCAGAACATTTGGGTAGTGTGTGTGGGTGTGTGTAGCAGAAGAATGTCTTCCTGACGAAGGACACGGGATGAGAATACTAAAGCAGACAAACAGAGCCCACTGTCGCTCCTCTCAGGGTCCTCTATGTATTCACTCAGCTAAGAGGCTTTTTTACCATTCAGGCCACGCTCAAAGGAGCTAGTCATCCAATCCTGACCCATTAATGCTGAGAAACCTCTTTATTGGTGGACTTTTTAAGCCTATTGGCCTAAGCTATGCTCTGGAGAACAGGGTAAACTTGAACAGAGGTAAATCCTGCCGCTGCAGAGAAAAGGTGAATATATCCACATGCTGGACGGTTCTGGGATTGCTAGCACATTAACCTTCATCTAAGGGGGTCACCGTTACAGACACGCCAAGTGCCAGGTACAAGGTCGACCTTCGTGCAAGGAGGATGTCTTTGTCACTGTATCTCTTTATGATTCGTGTTATGGTGTGTTTGCGCTCTGGCTTCAGGTGAAAAACATCACAAAGACAGTCAAAGTGATGCTGTGTGGATGTGTGGATGGCTGACGTTAGACAATGCTAGGCCTCCTCTGAATGCCCTAAGAATAATGGCCTCCAATCGCCTGTCTGTGTAACAACCAGGCAAAAATACCTAGACAATGTAAGTAATGCATCACGAACCACAACAGGATATTTTTGGCACGTGCAGTACAACTTGGAGGGTTACATACCATCGTCAGTGGCAAGGAACGTTGCATTGTACAGACTGTTCTTCACAAAGGGCGATTCTCTGTCCAAAATGGCCTTTGTTGTGATTCGACCAGTGTTGGCGTCAATATTTAGCCAGTTGGCTGGATCTGAGACCACGATGTATCTGAGGGAAAGAAGAGAAGACAAACCCTTTAAGTTGTCTTTCTAGTCAGGGCTTATTTTAGTAGTGGGTTATTTTAGGTGGTGAGAAAGTTTTACATTTTGTTTTCTTTCTGTCTTCAGTCTCCACTAATAGTCTGGCAGTTCTTCTCTCCAAAAATGTTTTTGCTTTTATTTGTTTACACGGAGTAAATATTTTATACATCATGCATTTTACATAATTATTCAGCCTCACAGGGGAGACCAAACTGGCTTGTTGTTATCAGTAGCTCAAACTAATTTGTAGGACAAACCGTTAAATTACAAAGCTAGCTCATTTCTCATGGATTGTTTTCAGGCAGATAAACTCTTCCATGGCCAAACAGCTGTGAGGCGTGATGTCTGCTGATGAAAAGGAAAAAAAACCTTGTTCTATAAGAATGAGATGGAGACATGTCAGCTTTAGTTGAAGCAGTAGATACGAAAATAGGCCGGGGAGGACAGTCACTGTATACAATCTGTAATAAACCTAGCGCTGTCCTTATTTTAGGTTGCTTATTGTTTTAGCTCAATGTGTGACAAAACATGTGACTTGTGTGTTGTGTTTTTGAGAAGGCAACAGATACTACACTGGAGCTTGATTCTTAGGAAGACGAATAAGAAGAGTAATGTTTCAACCAGGCACCTCTCCAAGACACCTCCTCTTATTTCCCAGACAGCTGTAAAATGTACCTGATGTTTTGCTGCATAAAACGATCAGGGTCTTGTGCAGTAAAGACGGTCAGAGGTGAGTCGGGCATCATTCCCTCCTCCAGTTTAACGACTTTGGGGTTGGGCTCAAAGTAGGGGCTCTCATTGACGTCTATCACTCTGATGGAGACGGTGGTGGTGGACTGAGGGTGGTGGGTGTTTCGTGCCAGAGGGACCTCGTTCCTTGCTTCCACTGTCAGCACAAATATCCTATTCATTTCACAGTCAATAGGCTGCAGAGAGAGGAGACAATATATAGAGAGAATCTCATCAAAAACAGGATAAGAATTATATTACGACTTCGTTATGTGAAACTATTGAGAGAGAAATACAAAGAGTGAAAGCTTTTTCTTCTAGTCTGAAAAACACCACTGTGAAAGCTCACTGTAGACAGTGAGATGAGATAGAGACTGTATCCTTTTGTAGTCAGCTGAAGGACACAACAGCAAGAGGAACTAGTGTAAGAGTTTTAATCATGCAGTATAAATATAAAATTCAAGCTGGGGCTTTGCAAGAACTAGAGCCCTTACAGTAATCATACAAGAATCATCAAAAATATGTAACGTGACAAAGTGGCTACAGCGGCCTACAGCTCTATCTCACAGGAAGTTGCTTTATCCAAAAGGCGTCTGCTGCTCTCATTTCTGAACAGCAGAATTGGATTATGAATTTGTTCTCTTCATTCCCAGGAAGTAAGATAACATATTAGACATTAAGGCCACTGTAATTTTAGAAATGGTAAAACAAAATATCCTCACATACACTAACAGAGAAACAGCTATGTGACAGACATTAATGCAGAGTCGTCATTGTTGAACGCCTCAGTAAAGCCTCCATGGGATTGAAGGGGTGGAGCTTGAGGAGGCTTTACCTTGACAACCGTTACCAGGCCCACGTTAGTGGTTGGATCAGTGGGCACAGAGAACCTGCCGGTGGGGTCGCCCGCGGTGATTTTGTAGACAGCATTCCAGGCCGGTGTGTTGGGCTGGTCCTTGTCAGTCACCGTCAAGTTGGCCACAATGAGATTCACATGGTTTTCAGGCACCTCACCGAAAAACTGCATGAATAAACCATGAACGCACAGAACAGCAAGCTGTTAGTGATACTGCTGTGGCAGCAGAAAATACACCAAGGCCTGACTAACACAGAACAGCAGGACCGATCTTAGGTAAATAGACATCTAAGATAACTCATCATTTCGTCATGGTCATCTCATTGCTTGTCCTCCCCTGATAGCACAACAGTGGCATTACAAATCTCAGCGATTCGAGAGCACAGTAAGTGCTCTGTTCACTCAGGCAGACATCCCCGCTGCTGCAAGTGTCAACATTTGTCGGGGGATATAACGCTTTACGCATGGCTAGCTACTTGTATTTGTGATTTCTTCAGAAATGCTGGCCAAGCAGAAGTATGACAGGGGGCAGAAACAACGGTTAAGCGCGTGTATCCGCACCAAGATAAAATGTGCGACGTGCAGACCTTGCGGTGTTTCCCTCCCTTATATAGGTTCGTTTCTTACCGTCTCAGCAGTAAACTCTGGAGGATTGTCATTAATGTCAGTGACTCTGATGACAGCGGTGGCTGTGTTGGAGAGGCCGTACGAGGGGTTGCCCTCCATATCCGTGGCCTCAATGATCAGCGTGTACTGAGGCACTTTCTGCAATGAGGCATGGAGAAACAATTGCAGGCTTAAAAAATGATGGTAGAGAAATTCTTTCATGACACAAAAGCAGGACATGTAAAATTGAACTTTTTAAAATTTAGTTTACTACAGCCACAAAAATGAAACCGTAGACAAATTATCATCTGACTTGGTGTTAGTAAAGCCTGAGCATTATAGTCTCTATAAAGATTTATTTGTGGGCTATTCTAATGGCTTAAATCCATTTTAAACACTTCTCTAATAGGATGAGAACTCAGTGTGCCACTGATTTTATGTTTTCAACTAAAAGCTCTCAAATCCTATCTGGCTTGCACCTAATTAAAATGACTAATAGTGTTTTTTTATATAAACCAGATTTATTCCCGATGGGGAGATGTGAGTGTGTGACTGCATATGTGAAAGGAATGCTTCTGCTATGTACACCACCATGAAGCTAACAAACGACTCTTTTCACATTAAAAGCCACTCAGGTGACGGGCCAGTTGTTGGGTAATGAGAGTCGAGCAAATTACATTCATGGTGGCAACCGGCAGACATAAAACTGCTGCCCCAGGGCGGTAGTGATTGAGCAACCACCTAGTCTGATTGCCCTCACTAGAATTGCACCAACTTTAATATTTATTTATTTTCTCCAACAGCAATGCGATCCAATTAAATGAGAGAGTGGTAGCATTTACAGCAAGAGGAAAGGAAAGAAAGAAAACGCAAGTAAAGTTTCTTTAGAGGAAAAAAAAGACATAATGAGAAAATAAGGGAAGGGGAACATTTAGCTGCTCAGTGATGCATGTTGCCTCCTTGTAAGAGTAAATAAGTGTGAAAGAGCCCATTTCTACTTCTGAGTTAGTTGGTAATTAGCAAGATTCACATTGGTTCATTAGTTGTCAGACAGTCTGGATATTAGCAAAGATATTCAAGCTGTGTCAAATCATTATATTTAAAACATGCACAATCCACTTATGTAAACATGAAAATTTGATCTACAACAAACAGCCGCTGAAAACAATCGTGTATGTAATTGACGGCTGAGTTAATGAAAGCTTTGCCAATACAAAGTCAAAGTCAGATACAAAGTCACAAACAGAAGAAGAGAGAGAGAGAGAGAGAGAAGAGCACGAGAAAAAAGCCAAGTCAAGTACTAGATTATATGTAAAGAACAGAAAAGGCCACAGAGAAATAAAAAAAGACTCACCTCTCTGTCCAGGCCTGCTGCCACTGTAATGATGCCTCCGGTTTTATTGTTGATGGTGAACATATTGGAGGTCGAACTGTCTGGATTCTGGGACAGAATCTTGTAACGCAGCATCCCATTGGCCGTTTTAGGGTCGTCTTTGTCAACAGATGTTACTGTCATGACAAATGTTCCTACGGGACAGAAGGTTTAAAGAATGTTATTGTGAAACTCAGTCTTCGCTCTCGCAAACAGGTAGAAAAATATAACAAACCGGCCCCAGAGAGGAAACTATCAATGCTGTTTGATTTCAATACTGTGGTAGCACTGGGTGGTGGAGAGCCTACTGACATTTATTTGTGTGCTTGGCCTCATGTGCTGTGTTACCTGGTTTGGAGCCCTCTGGAACACTGCCGTTCCAGATCTGATGAGTGAACTCAGGTCTGTTGTCGTTCATATCGATCACATTGATCACAATGTCTATAGGGTTTTCTACTTGGTTGCCATTAAGGTCCACTGCATGAGCTCTCAGCTGGAGGAGAGGAAAAAAAAAGAACCTTGACTGCTCAAATTCACAATCAATGCAGCATATTGTGACAAACGTGATGCTGAACTACTGTGATAATTCACCCCACAAACCATCAAAGTGTTAAACGGCTGTGACCAACACAGGAGTCCTGTTCTTAGAGTGACTGTTATTAACTAGCTCTCGCATAAGAATAAAACAAACACTGATTAGATAGATTAGATGTTATTTCTAATAAGTTCTATTTCTAATTTCTAATTCTGTTACAATATGCCATGCTAAATTAACAGCAGCAATAACTGGCAAACTGAAGTAAAGCTGACCTCCACCTACATCTACAGCTTTATAGTTCACAGCTTTAATTAAAGCAGCACGGCCAGTAGTCTCTATTCTAAGCATATGGTGAAGTCCACCACCTAACTACAGCCTTGCCTGATGTCTTATTTCGTGTTAGGGCTCATGAATAAGTAGCATGGAGAGATATAATTTAAAGACCACAGCAATGTAATGGAAGAACAACTAATGACTAAAGCAGGTCTGGCTGCAACAGGAGGTTATGGTAATATATGAAACACACACTCAGTTTAAATCGTTTACATTCTCAGACGGATCAGTCAGGTTTCCTGGTATTTATTGAGTCCAAAGAGACTGTTTAAGCTACATGTGACCCTTGAGCACATGCAAACTGGTATGAATGTACAGCAACAGAGAAAATACATTTCTTTTCATCAAGCAAGCAGGAAAGGAAACACGCAGATGGATGTCATGCCATTAAAGGCTGGTTTTGAAGTGTTATATGTGACTTACATGGAAGCTGGGAATGTGCTCCCGATCCAGCGGCTTGTTAACCGACAGCTCTCCAGAGATGGGGTCGATGATAAAGATGCTAGTGGGGGGCTGGTCGGCACCTGGTCCTGTGACGCTGTATCTGAGAGACCGGTTTTTGTCATGGTCCGACCGGATCTGTGGGCGTTGGGTTTGATTTGTTAATCGAAGCTTCAAACAATGCAGACTATTGCCTTAATAATACTAGAGGTTGGAGGCTGGTTGGTTTGTTGCAATGATAGCACATTTTTTGAATTATGCCACTGTGTAAGTTAAAGAGGGTCAATATAAGGAGTGTATGTGTCTACGCGGTATTGAAATTCTGTCTTGGTCCAGCTGTCTATCACGTTTGCCATGTAAGCCAAGAGCCTCTCAGACTACACTCCAGATCCCTTCTGAGCAAACAGTATACAACACTTCCTCCTGATATCACCCACAAAAGACCAGAGATATCTCTTCTAATCTGACCACATTACAGTAATACAGACAAGTAGCATGTACAGGACACTTGCCATGGGAGTCAACTGAACACGCTGATAAAAATGCTAGTTCTTTTCGTGTGCTGCGCTGCCCTCTGACAGCCACCCACACTCACACCGCACTACAGAAATGAAATGGTCCAGTTGTGTCCTTAAGGCATGATAGAGTACTAGTATACCATATAAAGAAAGTATGATATGTCAACAGGCAACTGAGGAACAATTGTGCAGGTGAGTGCTTCTAATGTTTCTCTGCTTCTAAATAATGCAGTGGTTCTCAAACCCAGACCTCCAGCCCCACTGAACTGTGTTTCCAGCTGTCCCTGGGTACTCTCAGCTGTTTGCCTGGATCCGGTGTGATCAGTCGATCAGACGCAGGAAAACACCACCAAAAAAAAAAGTGAGTGTTTCTTCCAGCTTCTGGTTGACTGAACAAACCTGATGCAGGTAGTCAGCCGTGGGTAGGAATGGGATCGTTTGAGAACCACGGAAACATTGTCATGTTGTAGTCATAAAAACGTAAATGTAGATAAACAATACAGCAGGACAAAAAGAGCCCCGACCTTTAGCAATGTGTTATAAATATGAAGCATTTTGTTGAAGGCATACGTCTCATGTTTGTGACCCTCTGAGAGGGAGCTCAGGGCAACAGGGACCTATACGGCTGTCATATCAAGGAGAAGGCCTTTGCTTTAAACATGACAGCCATGTTTGTGTGCAGACATGTGCTTGGGTGTTGTACTGTACCCGAACAAGCTCTTGCGGGAATGGGCCTCTGGAGTTCTCTGGAACATTTATTGGTGGGATGACCCAGTCTCTCTTCATGCGTTTGAGTGGGCTGTCTGAGTTGCTTGGGGGAAACTTTATTTCTTCTAAATCCTTGGAAACAACTGGAAGGGCAGTAACTTCCTGGACCTGAGGAAAGGAAATGTTTAGTTTAAGGGTATCATCGTATCTATGTAACATTAGTAATAGTATATAGTAAAGGGTCGGCCCACCTACGGCTGAAACCTCTGAACAATTACTACATGAATTTCCTTAGAATTTACTACAATCATTGTGAGTTTATCATTTATTCTGTGTAAAATGTTTCTCTAACCTATTTATCTAATACCTTCCGGATGCACTGTCATCTGTGTTCAGTGCCCACTGACAAATATTTTCCCAGAGACTTAAAATAAGCGCGTCTACTTAGCATCAGCGTGATAGCATTCTCCCTGCGTCGGCATGCTGACATTAGCATTTAGCTCCAGCCATTTCTAAATAAACATCTGTTACCATGATTGTAGAGCATTGTTTGGTTTATCCCGTGGGAATGAACCCCAATCAACAGCAGCACATGCCAATCCACTTTCTGAATGGACACCTTACTCCAATAGTACCAAAGCATGCGTAATGCCTTTCCTTTCTTTATTTTTCATGTGGCATTAACACATTTAGAGGCTTCAAAAACACTGCGCAAGCAGAATAATGCAAGTGGGCAGAAACGGTGGTTAAGACTTATATCCACACTATGACACAATGGCAGGCTTGTGGTGTTTTCCTTCCCTTACATTACTCTAGTATGAGTTTGTTTCTTACCGTCTCAGCAGTAAACTCTGGAGGATTGTCATTATTGCCAGTGACCGTGATGACAGCAGTGGCTGTGCTGGAACGGCCATCCATGCCGTCCATATCCATGGCCTCGATGATCAGAGTGTACTGAGGCACTTTCTGCAAAAAAGTAAAGAGAAACAACTGCAGGATTAAAACACTGTTCCTTGCATGTAGAGAAATTCCTTTGTTAAACACAAGACGAGAAGATTTTGACATGTTAACATGCAAGTCATAGGTTGCATGTACTTGATTGTCCACTTGAAACATTCACCTTAGTGATATCTTCATGTGCATATATTTCCATGTTTTCAGCTAAATTCCAATCATCCTAATCTGGCTTCTTTCTTAAGACGATCAATGGTATCTTTTTATATAAACCAGATTTATTCCCGATGGGGAGATGTGAGTGTGTGACTGCATATGTGAAAGGAATGCTTCTGCTATGTACACCACCATGAAGCTAACAAACGACTCTTTTCACATTAAAAGCCACTCAGGTGACGGGCCAGTTGTTGGGTAATGAGAGTCGAGCAAATTACATTCATGGTGGCAACCGGCAGACATAAAACTGCTGCCCCAGGGCGGTAGTGATTGAGCAACCACCTAGTCTGATTGCCCTCACTAGAATTGCACCAACTTTAATATTTATTTATTTTCTCCAACAGCAATGCGATCCAATTAAATGAGAGAGTGGTAGCATTTACAGCAAGAGGAAAGGAAAGAAAGAAAACGCAAGTAAAGTTTCTGCTTTAGACATAATGAGAAAATAAGGGAAGGGGAACATTTAGCTGCTCACTGATGCATGTTGCCTCCTTGTAAGAGTAAATAAGTGTGAAAGAGCCCATTTCTACTTCTGAGTTAGTTTTAATCAGCGAGATTCACTTTGGTTCATTAGTTGTCAGACAGTCTGGATATTAGCAAAGATATTCAAGCTGTGTCAAATCATTATATTTAAAACATGCACAATCCACTTATGTAAACATGAAAATCTGATCTACAACAAACAGCCCCTGAAAAACAATCATGTATTGACATAGTTTCACCATAATGCAGATATAATTGTAGTTTTCATTTTCAAACACCAAGTACAGTGAAGAGCAAAAAGAGAAACAGACCAAGTCAAATGCAACATTAAATGGAAAGAGAAGAAGAGGCCACAGAGAAATAAAGAAATACTCCGTCACCTTGCTGTCCAGGCCTGCTGCCTCCAATGTTATCTCTCCAGTTGTTTTGTTGATGGTGAACATATTGGAGGTCGGACTCTCTGGATTCTGGGACAGGATCTTGTAACCCAGCATCCCATTGGCTGTTTCAGCGTCATCTTTGTCAACAGCAGTTACTGTCATGACAACTGTTCCTACAGGACAGAAACACAGAGAGATGATTCAAACATTTTTCTTGTATGTCTCTGTGATTTTTTCAATAACAAAAGGTATTAGCAGTTAAGTGAATAGTGCTACTTGAAAGCCCAGCCATAATTTTAATAGCGCTGAAGCAAAGGCCATCCCAGAAATGACATCAGTGCCGTTTGATCTGCTAATACTATGGGAGCACTTGGACATGGAAGGTCACCTCACAGTTATTCACTAATTCAGTCAGTGTGTTTATATGCACTCGTGTAACCAGGTTGCTTTCTGCCTTCTCCAGTAAGCTGCCACTTAAACAGGAAACCTTGTTTAGATAACTGCGGTAGGGGATTGGAGAAATCTCAACGAACACAGATTTCCCTGCTATGTATGCACATAACCAGGTTTCTAACCAGGTTTCAGGTCAAAGGTCGCTGCCGCCAGCGCTCTCTCGTAGCGGCTGAGTGAAAGAGGAGATCCTTTATTGGAGCGAGGCTGCCCTGTCTGTAAATCCAGTCCTTCCAAAATACAACCAAAAGTCGTGCCAAACCAAAGTGCTCTGTATTCGTTGAAGTCACTTCTTTCATTCAGACAGCTTGTTCTGTGAAATGGGGTCCTGTGTCTGTCTGTGTGTCTCTCACCGCGCTGTCAGTCAGCTCGCTTCTCCACTCACATATGCACACATTTAAAAAACCCACCAGAATGCCACGAATCGTTATGTGCTGTGTTACCTGGTTTGGAGCCCTCTGGAACACTGGCATTCCAGACCTGATGAGTGAACTCCGGGCTGTTGTCGTTCATATCGATCACATTGATCACAATATCCATAGGGTCTTCTATTTGGTTGCCATTGAGGTCGTCTACATGAACTGTCAACTGGAGAAAAATAAAAAGACCTTGACTATAGGACAATATAAGTAAGGAAAACTCTCAGATACTGTGTAATGGTTGAAAACTCAATGTCACACATTGTCTCAGTAAGTCCACAAATCAAATTATAACTCTCTGATTTACAGTATTTATTTTGATCCCGCCCCTTCCTGCTTTAAAATAACACTTGATTATTAAAAGGCTTTACGAACTGTAGACTGCAGATTTTTGTACAATTTCTTTGTAGTCTACTGTGGTTAAAATGAAAATGAAAATTTTGTGACACTGTGACTTGCATATATAAAAATGAACAGGTTAAAAATACACCTTCAGCCCTGTCTTATGTTCTGCTGTTGCATTAAGACACATGAATAAGAAACACAAAAACATATAATTTAAAAACCACAGCAATGTAATGGCTAAAACAGCTCTGCCAGGAAAAGGACGTTATCTTAATATATCAGTTAACTCTGGTGGATAAGTCAGGTTTTTTGGTCTTTATTGAGTCTGAAGAGGCTGTTCAGGCTACACGTGACCCCTGAGCACATGTCAACTGCTGGGAATGCACAAAAACAACTCTTTTCGTATACACAAATCTAAGCAAATGGCTTATTGTGTCTGACTTACTTGGAAGCGGGAAATGCGCTCTCGATCCTGGGGCAGGGTGACGGACAACCGTCCAGAGATCGGGTCGATGATGAAGATGCCAGCGGGGGACTGGTCAGCACCTAATCCTGTTACTCTGTATCTGACAGGCCGGTTTCTGGCTTGACTTGAATAGACCTGGTGTAGGATTTGATTTGTTGATAAAAGCTTAAAAAATGCAAACTATAGACAAAACAATTGTAAACATTTGTTTACACATTTGATCACAAACATGAGTCAAACATTGTAAATATCTTTAGCTTAGATATTAGTTCAGCCTTCTGATATATCCACAACCTTTACACTTTACTTCACTAACTATGTCTGTTATTTAAATTTTTTGCTGTTGATTGATTTAGGGAGTAATAACTGCCATCTTAGCACATATTAAATTATACTGCTGTGTAAGGAAAAGAGAGTGAATCTAAAGTGTATGTGTCTGTGTAGCATTGAAATTCTGTCTTGGCTCAGCTTTCTATCCTGTTAAGCCAAGAGCCTCCGTGCCTACACCCTGGATCCATGCTGAGCAAACAGAAACAGCATTTCCACCTCCTGATATCACCCACAAAAGACCAGAGATATCTCTTCTAATATGAGCAGATTAAAGTAATACATACAAACAGTATATGCAAGTAATCTTGACATGGAAGACAACTTGGCGTGCTGATAAAAACTCTTATCTGCTGTAGTGCCCTCTGACTGCCACCTACACTCAGACCAGACCCCAGAAATGGCCCAAATTAAATGGGCCATGTACGTCCTTGAGGCACGATAGAGTAGTAGTATGTAATATAAATAAAGTATGATATGTCAACAGGCAACAGAGGAACAATTGCACAGGTGAGTGCTTCAGATGTCGCTGCTTCTAAATAATGCCATGTTAAAGTTGTACCAAATGCCCCTGAAACAAAAGATAA
The DNA here is from genome assembly GCA_030770545.1 of Macropodus opercularis. NCBI lineage: Eukaryota > Metazoa > Chordata > Actinopteri > Anabantiformes > Osphronemidae > Macropodus > Macropodus opercularis. The sequence continues at coordinate 10,269,117 of CM061105.1, forward strand.
ACAATACAGCAGGACAAAAGGAGCCCTGACCTTTAGCAAAGTGCTGTAAATATAAAGCATTTTGTTGAAGGCATACGTCTCATGTTTGTGACCCTCTGAGAGGGAGCTCAGGGCAACAGGGACCTATACGGCTGTCATATCAAGGAAAAGGCTTTTGCTTTAAACACGACAGCCATGTTTGTGTGCAGACATGTGCTTGGGTGTAGTACTGTACCTTGGTAAGCGTTTCCGGGAATGGACCTCTGGCGTTCTCTGGAATATTTAGTGGTGGGATGACCCAGTCTCTCCTCGTGCGTTTGAGTGGGCTGTCTGAGTTGCTTGGGGGGAAAATGATTTCCTTTGACACGCCTAGAGGGGCAGGAACTCCCTGAACCTGTAAAAAATAAACAGTTTAGTAGAAAGGTAGTAATCACATTTGCATAATATGAGCACATTTATTTTTAACCATGATGGCAACTTGGTTACATACTGGTTGAACGATCCATCACCTCACGTGATTGTAGAGGGCTGTTTGGTTTACCCAGTGGGAATGAACCCTTAATCCTGATTATATAATCACTACAATCAACAGCAGCGCGTGCTGCAGAGACACCTTACTCCACCGATATGTATGATGCACATACAAGTGAATTTTCTTTTCTGGGTTACAAGAGGAAACTGTTGTGATGATAAAAGAAAACTGGCTGACATTTTCCACAAACCTAATAAGCCTTTTCATTGTCACTTAATACCTATTCTCAAAATACATTACAGTACAACGTGTAATATATGCTGTGAAATGCTTTGGTGTAGCTTCCGCAGCAGCTACACAACACCAACGCTGGTTTGCTTTAAATGGCAGGCCTCTTCTTATGTCCTGATAAAATGCACCCACACAGACAGACCGACCGGCTTCCATAATGGATCTGCCATCCTCCCTCAGCTGTAATGAATGAGATTTGAAACAAAGGAGGATGGTACCTGCAAGCCAGACACTAAACACACAGATGGCTCAAATTGCCTATGCCGCTCCAGAGACTGAGGAGACTGAAGTAGTGCCAGAGAAAGTTAAAATAACCTTGAACAAAACAAGGCAGGAAGGAAAACACCAAAACAATATGTAAAAATGTGTCAATGTCAATGAATGACAGCTGGAATTTCAATAGAGCTGCCATGTGCTTTGAAATCTTTCCTACTGGTGCCTGTAATTTAAATGTTGATTTGCTGCACAGTGGTCAAGTCCTACACTCTACTATAAAGTGTCCCATGCAAACACAGAAATTAATTACCACTTTGCCACTTTATATTGTGACCCATATCCCACACTCTCCCTCCTCTAGCATCTGGGGAGCTGTCGGCGAGCTTCCACTAATCATGTTTGAAATCCGATTATACTGCTTTCGCACATTAGAAATGCAGAGAGGCGAACGGACAGATAGTGAAGAAGTATGCTTTAGAAATATCTATTACCCTATTAAAATGGCTGCAAGTGCAAGCAGTAATTATTTGCAACCTGTGTTCAGAATGATGAATGACACGGTGGGTTTGCTCAGCCCAATGCACATCTGTCTTCGGTGCACTGGAGGTCTGGAGACATTCACACTTTCCGAACCCCCTCCATCTTCTGACTGTGAGTCTACTTGAGAACCAGGAGAGTGTTAGTCTGAGTGATGATCTTAGAGTTTGTGCAGTGGTCCTCTCTTTCAGATTGTGAAACGTTTTGTCAGCGCACAATATGGTGGTGGTGCGGTTCTACCGGAGGTGGAGATAGTGGGTGAGGACACTGGTGTTAATGAGGATATTGTTTGGCTCTCGTTGATTAAAATGCTTCCCCAAGGCTGCTGCATTCATGGCACTAATAAAAAAATGTAATCGTTGATGTGATTATGAGATGCGTGATGATTCATGACAATAATTGTGCTGGGGGAAAGATAGCCGCTCATGACCTACTAAACGTGTAAGATACAGGAAAGTCAATTGCTGATTTTATTATGGTAAATCAGGGCAAACCCAACAGCTGCACACAGTACGGCTCACTACTGCTGATACTGTAAAACTGGAACATTTTTAATATATATGCAGAACCCAACTCCCTAATATGTAAAAACCTGCAGATATGTCTATATTGTCCTGTTTGGGACAAGTATGTATTTGTTTTAGACCAGCTGACATCAGTGATTAATGACATCATTAAAATCACATACCTGCAGGAGTCCCTATAGTAAATGATTATCAATGGCTAATGATGGGCTGTGAAGCCATGAAACTATTATCACCAAGTTTCATTTCAGCACAGTAAACCACTGCACCTAAAGTCAGTGAGTACACATAACTGTCTCCACATTTACTTTCAATCTTCACTCCTGTTAAACACAAAGTTGTCTATCTGCTGCGCTTAAACACGGCTTAATAGAAAATAACATTGGTGTTTGCAAAACAAACACGATTACCTGGTGTTCATTAGGCTGCTAGAAGACTTACAGCATTGATTAATAAAATATACACATCACAAAACCCCGCAGAATATGTCAGGACAAAGACACATAGCTGCATGGAAAGCATGTGTGTCTGTGTGTAGTGTCAATCTTGAATTAACTGATGTTATCAATTGGAGCAGGGTCACATAATCCACTGGTGCTCAAGTTAAAACCTCTGCACTACCAGACTTAGGGGCTTCTTTTGATTCCCTGGTTACAGGGTGGCCAACGTGGAGTGCTCTCTTTGCACACGTCTGCTGATCCCTGCCGAACCCCAGCGTTGACATATGGGCGCTTGGTTATTCTAACTGATTGCAGAAAACTGCACAGCACATCCAGCGGAGCAGTCAAAAGCCATACTCTACAGCTCAGACAGATGCTTCTCATCTTCCGAGGCGCTGAAAGAGGTGGGCCCCCTTTCGGATGATAACGCGCTAAATGTCCAATCACAAGGCCTTCTCACTAAAATCAACTTTACGAGAAGCCATTTTGCATCTGCTGTCGCTACCTGCTGACCCTGTTGAGTATATGTTTGTGCTCCTAGTAAATTGACACATTAAGTTTTAATTAGCAAGCATCTATCCAGTCTCTCGGAACACCTGCTACAATTTAGAGAGCTAGTCATCTGTGAATTTGCACTATGCCTAACAAGCGTAACTTAGTTGATGGAAGGGCAGAATTGATCCTTGCAGTATTCTACAGCCGTATCAGTCAAAAGATCAACAAATGCAGGAATGTTACAGAGGCAACCTTGGAACTGTTTATTCACCTTTTTGACTGAGTCTGTAGGAGGTGTCAGCCTGACTTGAGTCACCCATTCCTGCTCCGTGGCGGTGTCACTGGCCTTAATCAGCAAAGGTGACACAGGGATTGTAGACAGCTGAAGACTCCTGGCAGCATAAACGACTCCGTTGGCCTCTATCCGGAAGTCAGACGGGTTACTGCATTCGAAGCGCACCAGACCACCTCGGCCACAGTCCAGAAACCGCACTGCAAGAGACAGACACAGATGGATTTTGGTTAAAAATTAACCCAACGGTGAGGGAGCAACCTCAGGGAAAAGGGGGTTACAAAGACAAAAGAGGTGGAAGATAGACAGACAGACAGACAGACAGACAGACAGAAGGTCCACAAAGGTTTTCTGATTCTCCTTCTCACTCATGCATTATTCACTTCAAGCTGTGCCCCAAAGGTATAGCTCAAAACAGGTGCAGTGGAGGAGAGAGTTGCAAGGAGAGAAAACCACAGAAAAAACTGTGCCCCTTAAGGGCTATTAAACAAGAATCCACAAACCCAGAACACGCATTGACATCCAAATGTGTAAATTACACCTTCCAAATACCCAGTTTCAGTTGGGTTAGAGAGAAAAAAAATATGCAGGACATCTGATATATTTAATTTTGCTAGTTGAGCTATTTTATTTCCAACAAAGGCCGTTGCATGCCAGCTTTGTCCCGCATGACACACAGGGATGCTTTTTGCGGATGACTACCGAACCTCGGCTCCTCAAGAGACAGAAGCAAGTTCATGTGATGTTTATTTCATCAGCAAGTTCACACAAAGGAAAGCAGAAGCGCACGCATGCGTGCAGACGCTACAGACAGGTGGCTCATGGGGGCTTGAGTCCCACAGGTGCCTCAGTGGCAGTGGTACAACACCAGTCCATGCTACAAGTGAATGACAATAGATCGCCCATGTACACAAACACACACCTCACCACCTAAGCGATTCATTGTGTGATCTTTTTGTGTGGATGTGTCTCCCTGGCAGGCGCGCTCTTGTTTATAACACCAAAACAACATAAAAAAAGACAAAAAATTCCTCCTGGCCACAGAGATCACAGTGTTACCATATATCACTTGTGTGAAGGATCTGCTGGTGCTGCTTTGAATTATTAAAGCAGATGTGGAATTACTCAACTAAAGCCTTGAAGGAGGGCGTCTAATCTTCCTTTGTGCTGCTACCTTGGGGACCCACTGATGTCTTCAGAGCATCATCTGCAATCTGTGCACACTGAGTTCCTCTGGGCAGTGGAAGAGGATGCAGGAGATGAGCTTGGGGCCTAAAGGAAGTCATACGTTTAACATCCACACCTAACTTAATATCATCACCTTAAACATTATAAATCAATTCTGCCAAAGTGCACCACACCCCGCTACAAGCTAATTTTAGTAATGACGTGTGAATTTAACACTTCGCTACTGCTTCTAGCGGCAGATGTTTTCTGGTAGATACGCTCGGTCTGAAAGGTGCCAGGCTTCTCATCAGATAGATGGACACCCTGAAGGCAGAACAGCTAAAAAGCACCAGCAACAGAGAAGAGAGAACCTTGCTCTAAAAACTGTCACTAAATGAGAAATAACAAAGAACCTTATAGAAGCCATGGTGTTTAATGTTAGAGGTAAAAAGCAAAAGAAAGAGACAGAGAAAATCTAAAATGGAAGGTTGCCTAAGGAAAATCTGGAAATTGACATGCAGTGTAATCACAAGGCTTTCATTCAGATGAATGGAAACGCAGTCTTTGCAGGCTCTAATTTGTCAAAACACAATTGGGGAGCACAAATCTTCTGCGAAGGCCATGCGCCACATTACATCACAGACGGTTAAATGATTCAAACACCACCAAAATATGGAAAACCTGCAAAACTGGGATTTGCACCAGAAGAATTGTCGTTCATAAACATCGCTAAGAACACACAGGGTACAGCGTTGAAAGAGAGCGAGCACTTACAATAGAACGACAGAAGATGATAAGATCTTTGTGCTATAATGAAATACACAGGTTATTGACCATCTTCTTCCTGGCTGCTTTTGTTTAATTGCCCTTGACCAATTAGTTTTTCTTTCTTTTTCTTTGAACCTGGCAAGGCTGACATCAGATAGATGACCTCTTTCTGAAGGCTTTACCTTAAAGCCAGTCGCCTGTAAACTCAAAGCCTTCAAGCAATCACCAGCCACCCCAAGTCAGCAGATACTGAGACAAAGGCAGAATACGAAGCAAGGGACTGTCAAAATAACTCACAATGCAGCGGAAGAAAAGCCATTGGATTTACAGAGCATTACAGCATTGGTGGTTAGTAGAGTCTCTTTATTCAAAGATATTTAGCAAATATACAATCATCTGAAACATACTATTTTGTTAATTCAATAATCATAATTGAAAATATCAAAAAGGAATTTAAATTGTTGATCAGATGAAACAAACACCAAAAAATGTTTCCTGCTAATTTTTAGACCCACAATATTAGACTATGTTTAAATATAAAAGACAACAACTATATACCTTGACAACTAGGAACATCACTCTTAGCCGTCAGAAATTTATTAATTTGGTGTCTGATCTCCACTGGTTTGATGACAAAAATTCAAAATGTAGATTTTGTAAATTTGTGCTTAATTTTCATGATCGTTTTCGTGTCCTGCTTTCTGGCACGTTTCCCTTTGGCCCCTCCACGCTGCAGCCCATGCGTCTCCATTTTCGGTCCTAATGGCACCTTTGACAGTACATTTTTGTGTGCAGGTGTTACGATGCCGCTGACAGCAACGCTACCCTTGTGAGTTATTTCTGCCCAAGTGTCTTGTTGAGCTGAGCTCCAGCTCTTTAACATTGTCTGAAATCTGGCCATCAGGACACCTCTGAGCGACACTTCCCCAGTGACCCCCCCTGGTAATTACCTCACAAACTCGCAGCAGACACAGTTTTTTCCAATGGTAATGAATGGGAATATCCGGCATGTGTTTTTTGATTTATCGCACAAGCTCCGGTTCTCTACAGAAATGTGTTGTGTGCCTCTACTCAAAACCTGGCTGCAGCCACTTATCTATATCTGGATCCATTGGCTACCCAAGGCTCAAGACAGGAGGAGGGACTCTGGGTGCCACACCCTATCAGGCATGGGAGGAACGATAAAGGCCTTTGGTTTGGACAGAAATGCCGATGCAGCAGAGAGGGACGGGGGTTGGGGTTTAAAAGAGAGCTGGTGGGGGGAGCGAGAGAAACAGGCCTGTCAGCAGAAAGCCCTATACAACTAATGCCCTGTGCTGGGGCCCAAAATTACCTCCGACTCAGTGATCCTATTCACAGCTTAGATGCCCCCCTCACTGACAAACAATACAAAAACCTGGGCTAACCTCTCTGTAGCGCCAGAGTGCCTCGCTATTGTCTGCTCCATCACGTGATAACGCAGACAGACACAAATAGAGAGAGATGGGGAAAGGCAGCGAGAGATACATTTAATTTGGAACAATGAACGCGGACTCGGGCAAAGAATCTCAGCCTCTATGCCTGTCTGCCAAACACACTGGCTGCTGGTGAGAAGGCTAAAAGTCCCTCTAATGTGCTGTAAATGTGACAAGACTGAACCTTCTCGAGTGAGCTCGTTCCAATATACCATCATTCATTTCTGGGAAGTGAGGTCACTGACGGTCGAGAAATACTCAGCATAGGTGTTTCATCAGGAGCAGGGGATAAACGCAGACTCAGGCAAATACCACGGAGGCAGCCCTGCCCAGCTAACCCTGGCAGACTACAACCTTGGACAAAATGCTTTATTCACATATGCATGTGACCAGGTTTAGTGCTGTGGCCTGTGCTGGCGCTGGCACAATGCAGTTGGAAGCAGAGGCTCCATCTGAATGTGTTGTGTGACGCATCCATGCCAGCACTACTGTTTGTAAGATCCCGTTAAGCCCCTTTGGATCTCACACCCAGGTTCCCAAATTCGGATGGCTGCGATATGAAATTCAACTCCCGTCCAAAATTGGGACATTTTAAATTAATTAACAGATTTTGTGCCTGAGTCTCCTTCATGCTGTTTTCTGTAATAGCCAGTATTGCACAAACTGCTAAAACAAAATATGTGTTTATCTAGTAAAATGGCAGCTTGCGTTGCATAGTCATGCATGCAAATATTCCTGTCTCGTACTATATCATGCTATTGTTATGAAGAGCTATTCCTCAGTTTAAAGACATCATTGTGCAACATATAACATTACATACAGCACAACCACAGCTATTTCATGTGTGTGTTCAGTTGTTTAGTTGCTCTTTGAGTTAATGCAATCAAGAAAGCTGCATTTCAATTTTGTTAAAAAAAAGACCACAGACATTTAAATTATGTAAATTACAACTGAAATGGTAATACTCACATAGGTGCCATGTTCCAAAACAAATGAGAATAAGGATATTTCCAAAGCATTAATTTATTTAAAGAGACTTAGAGATGAGGCTATGGTACGCTCCTGTTCTCAAAACACCTAGTGTATTCTTCTGATAAAGCCACTGTTAGTAGCTGAAGCTTGGATCTGGGAATGATGATACTTCCTTTAGGCAGACTAAGCCCTTGAAGGCGTTTTACTAATGCGCCGCACTTCAAACGCTAAAGAATTCCATGCATTTCTAGCTGGGCCGAAAATATGTAAGGGATTTGCATGAAAAATCATGCTGTATTTGTAATCTGTTCAGTGTCTCTAGCAATTAAGAAAACTAAAGAGGAATTGCATCAGAGCATAAACACATTTAACAAGCAGCTGGCTCATTTTCCAAGGCTGATTGCAGTGACCATTCCCCCAGCACTTGGTTTGTGTAGTTTATGCATATTGTTGGCACTATTTCTCCTTCCTAAAATTGGTGCTTCAATTACAACAATATGAAGGGGCCCTCAAAAACGTATTGATTTCACCTTCTCTTTGCGCACGCACACACAAACGGGTAGAAACACTGGGAAGCGTAAGCAGGCGAAATGCCTGAGTGACTAAAGCCATATCACAGTGATCTACTTAAACGGTTTTGACTCACTGATATGTTCTTTCTTTTTTATTTTACACATCTATATCACATCCACACATGGTCTTGCACTCTCTTAAGGCACAGCAACCCCACTTGAGAACCACTGAATTCAAAGGACACCAGGTAAGCAGACTCCCCATGAGGCCAGGAGTCATCTGTGTTACTTTCAGAGAGCTCCTTCTTGTTTATGTTGCATAAAAAGGTTCTACATTATATCTCTGCGATGATTAGCCTTACGAAAACCACCATCGCCCTCTCCACTGACTAGCTGAATAGCGACACATCAGCTTCGTGCTCCGTGGATACCTGCTGGGTTCTGAACACAAAACGCTAGCCTCATGCAAACACCGAGTGATTCTTGTGAACTGATGTTCAGTAAGAGCCAGTTATTCCAGTGGCAAAACAAGTTTGCTCTGCGAAGCAAACATTCTTGATGACAGCTCTTTTCTTGTGAATAAGTAATATTTGGCCTTTGAAAATAAGCAGTCTCAGAGCGCTACGAGTGAAGGGGGAGTGCAGTGGGACATCACAATTATTCTCAGGCCTTTGTTGGTTAAATGAAATGATTCTGTGTTTTCCAGCACGATGACAGTCGAGCATTGTGTGGATTACTATGTCACTGGAGCCAAGAGCTGATAAGGCTAAGCTACATCCTTCTGCAGTTATCGGCACATAGCGACTGGGATTTTGTTCTGCGAGTTATTGAGACGAGCGGCCTGATACAGAGGCTTTGGTGGGGTATTAAACTGACGACATTACCAGGATGCTACTCTTACGCTTCGTGATGACGACGTAAACGTGCACAGGTGAAGCTCGTTATGAAGGAAAACTGGTTAAACATTTACAGCCGCAAAACCTCACGTCTCATGTCGCTTCTTTTTCAAGAACAGAAAACATGAATTTATACTTTTTTGAATGGTGCGTGTGTCCATAGAAACCAGCGTCGCTAAATCTGGTGCTGTATCTGGAGTAGAGCCTCTTAGAAGCTATATTAAATGAGATGTTGAATGTCAGCAGATATTTGACCTTATTGCGTCCTCTCACTAAAAGGTCACCAGATTTTAATTGCTCTCTACACCCTTACTGACCTTAGAACCAGTGCTGGTCACTTGTGTTCAGGCTACAAAGGTTTCTAATGATTGAGGTGGAGGAGGGGAAAAATATAAGCAGACAGGGCTAAATTAAAGCAGTTTGAGTGAGGACGGAGACCAGACACAGGTCGAGACACTGAAATGCCTTTTATAAATCAGATTGTGGATAATACACCATTTAAGGTGTCCACAGGCATCACTTTTCATTGTTTTTGTATTACAGAGGTCATTCTCCTGTGACCATGCGCCGCAGTAGTACACGTTTTAGGAAATGCTCCACTGCACTGCGCATCCATCTCTGCTGTGCCGCGGTGCTACTGCTTCCCGTGCATTTTCGACTGGACAGAGTCTTAGCTCTTTTTCCAGCTCTGGCAGGGTGAGAAATAACCATAAATATTAAACATCTGCTACTGATCGCTTTCATTAATTATGCATGTACTGTGATGAAAACAAAGACACCAGTTAAAGAAGAAAGCATTATGCGCAGCCAAATTCACCCAGAAACATGAATTTATTTTTAGGTAACTGTGCTTTTATATATTGTTAAAGACAAACGTATGGTGTGTGTATACATGTAGTCAACAATTTTCTTAAATTAGATGAAAAAGCTGATTTCATCTCTTGAAAGAAATTTGTGTTAATTTTCAGCAGAAGTAAAAAAGTAAAAAGCAGTACAACAGTACAAATACAAAGCACCCAATGTCTGTGGCGGCTGATTATTATGAGCCTCTATGCTTCTGGTTCTGAGCTGAGCTGATCTTTTCTGATGAGGCTGATCACGAGGGCCGGGCACTAAAACTGCCTCAGTGCAACCTGTAATGTGGCATTATTAGGTCCTTTTGATCTCAAAAGCACAGACTCAGAGCTATTTAGTTCTTCTCCTTGATCATTTCTGTCAACATACCGTCAAAAAAATCAAAGAGACAAGGAAGGAGGTAGTGACCAGAGATGAGGTAACCTCTGCTGGCATGCTCACTTCTTAATCACACTAGCAGAGTAGTTTGTGTCTCTGAGCTGTTGCTGAGAGAAGAAACTCAGAAATATGGTATCGCTGCCCAGAACCGCACCAGTCATTGTTCCATAGGGGACCATCGTTATCCACATAACAGACAGGTGACCTACACCATGATGTCAATGTCTCACTCTGCTTCCACAGGCTGGAAAAACAATCATGTTGAAATCATGCATAGTTAGTGGTTATCCCCTAAACACGGCTGCCAGGTCTTTTGGCTCAGCGCTGGTACTGTGACTTTTTCATTGTAACTGAATAAAACGCGAATGTTTATGGAAGCTATACCAACATGCGGTTCAGTCTGTGTTCCTAACAGATACTCGGTTATTGATAAACAGATTAGAACTGCCTTCACTCATGACCTGTGTGCAAACAATGCATGTTTTAGTAGCGGGTGGAGGAACACTCGCCTATGCATTGTTTGATTGTTGTGTTTCAGCTGCGATTTTACTATGGATGAATATGAACAAATAGAGAAAAAGGTTTTTGAATCGAAAAGGGCACAAAAACTGCAAATAAAAATCTAAAACTTTACACTGGCTTTGTTCCAATATGGCAGGAAACACAGAGTTTATTAAAACTTTGGTTTGGACTGGAGTAAGTGGTGCAAATTAATGTTCAAGGAGACAAAGGCATTTCTCAGGAGGCTGACCACAAAGGAAGCTATTTGTAGCTTATCAATTTTAATAAAATTAACACTGTTGTATATTAGGCATGATTAAATTGTGTCAAATTATCTTCTGTGTTACCTGACAAGGAGTTCATTTAATAGTGAGAGTCAAATGTCGTAAGCCAGTGTGAATATTAAATACCGTGTATAACAGGGGTGGTGGTATTCGTTTCTATGAGACACGCCCCATACGTTGCTATGCAGCACATGCTAGGCCTCCGGTTTTCGAGTGCTTTGCGTCTAAGTAACCAATGAAATCATCGGCCCACATTTATATTTCATTACATGGCTCTGAATAGGCCACACAAACGACAGGTGAGAACAAACACAACGGCAAGGACATCATGTAATGTTCGAGGCAATGCAACAGAATGACATGAATAACGTTGCAGTTTATATGCACTACTTCCCGCTGTCTGTTCAGTGAGTCATGTTCACACATTCACAGTTGAGTAGAAGTCATGGCAAGTGATGGCAGTAGGTGTTAAAGACCAAAAAATACACTGCGTTAAAAAAGGATTAGACAACAGTACCAATAAAATTGTAAGTCAATTTCATTTTGTACTTTCAGGTTTTTCAGGTGTATTTTCTACTTTTTTTACTTTACTTACTTACTGCTTTCTCATTGCTTTATTTCATCTTATCTTTGGCTTTTGTCTATTCTTGACTGACAACTCACTGACGTTCCTTGGCTTTTTCACGTTAACCTGAGGTGACATTTAATCTTCCAATAGAAACTCAAACACACCATCGAGCAAACTACTTTATGCTTTTCTTAGCAATAATGACCCACCACTAATTACCAAGAAACTGATAGCTAATGAAAAACACATGGGTGGCGCATCTGCTCTACCGTCATATAAAATACTACCTGTGCCTGCTTTGCATAGCTCTGTTGTCAATCAAACCCATGCAAATGACTAGCTCAGGTAAAGACTGACACAGTCCGCTGCATCCAATTACAAACCTAACCACACACACACAAACGCAAACACCATGTGTCTGTTCGCACTTTTTACTTTCTTTTTAACATTTTAACATGCGCATGTGGGGGCGTGCACACACGCACGCAGCTTTCCTTTGTCCTTCTTTATACTGAAAACAGAACAACGCTACAATTTGAGCCACATTCGCAGGGATTTTATGCAGCACAGAGAGTCTGAAGAAGAAACGACATGGAAGGATGAGATGCACTCACCTAGAGTATAAAATGTAAAATAAAAGCCACACGGGGATCTGGAAACTACTTCTGGGGCCATTATGTCATGCGTAGCATAGTCACACGTTTTTTAAGAACAAAGCTAATGGAATTCCTGCTTCTCTGTCTTTTCCTTTGGAGAAGTCAGGGCAAGGGGAGAAACAAGGAGAAGGCACGTGAATCCTCTGTAGCTTGGAAACAAAGCAGCAGACAAAGGAGGATGCGGCTGTCAGCCTCTGGAGAAGGCTATCATAATGTACGAAAGGAGCTGCTTCTGTCTCTCTCCTAGTGTAAAGAAAAATTATTCACTGACTCACATGCACACAAACAAACACATGTACTGTATCGCTGGCCTCTTTGCATACGCCAACATCTGTAAATTGCGCAAATGCACACAGACGAGATAATCAGACAAAATCTTCTTATGCAGATGGAATAAGACATATTACAAGGGAAGCCACTCTTTAGCTGGTGGGGACATTTAAATACTTATTTTTCATGCTAAACAAAGCAAATGAGTCATTGCATCCCCAGCTACCAACCATTCTCCTCATTTGATTCACCTTTGCCACACATCACGCAACCTGAAATTTTCTCTCTCTCTCTTTTCATAAAAACAAACATATGGAAAAGCTGCAGCAGGACTGTGTTTAGAAACCTGCCGCTCTGTAAAGACGGGAAGAGAAGAAAATGTACAAAAAAATTTCTCAAAACAATGACAGCAAGGAAAATAAAGCTTCTTCAAAGAAAGGGATTAGGGCAGCTGCCAATACACGGGGTGTGCGCATTTGCCATTACACGCTGGAATCAATACATGTCAAATTCCAGCTTGAAACACAATTAGCCCGTGCTTAAAGAAAAAGACGACAAACACACAGAAGGAAGATTAAAGACAAGCCCAATGTTCCTCTCAGAAGCCTTCATATCAAACTCATTCGCAGCTTTTCAAATGCATGACAGCTTGTTATGCTCCGCTCCAATTGAAGAAGGCAAACAGAGAGGAAAGCGTGCATTTGTATGAATTTACAAACGCCGTCTTAACGTGTCAGTCGAGCTTATCCCTTTGTACCTCGTTGGTTCTGGGAGATATCGAGTTACGACTCGGATGCCAAATGCATCTCGCTACAAACCTACTTTGACCTGCTTGACCCTCCCCCCACACATCGTAGGAGCTCAAAAGAGATAAACAGAGACGAATAGAAAATAGGGAGCAGGAAGGTTAGTCTATGGCTGGATGCTAGTACCACATCCATCAGTGCAAAGTAATTAATTTCTGTATCTGGAGGCTGAACAAATCATATTTTCAAACCGATAGGACAAACTTGCAGTAGACAAAAGAATTAATTGAAAGCTGCTTTTTAACATGATGCCAGCATGCAGACTTTGAGAAGGTCTCTGATTTGAATTGAAACTTGGTTTGCGGTGTGATAAACATCTTAAGCTCAACTCCGAGCTGTTACAGTTGTTTTGTTTTTTTATCTTTAATGTAGAAGTACAGCCTTCGATGCTCAAAGCTGCTTCAATTTGTAAGAGAGACACATCTTTCTATTAGTGCTGCTCACTTTCAAATGCATGACTTCTTTTTTTTTTTTTTTTATTCCAGAGCAGAAGCAATTTAACACAATCTAACTGACATACTGCACCGGAGCCTCGCCTTCACATAATGCACAGTGAGCAGCATATCAACTACACACAACACAAAAAGTTTTCCGTGTTCCTTCTCTGTGGTGTGGGGGCTGGAAAACGCATCCACACATTTGCAGTCCTCAGGGCTTCAAATGTTAATACAGACAAAGAATAACTATAATTACCTGTATATGAGTAATATCCGCCTCATAACAAAATACATTTTTTTATCACAGTCCCTGCACTGTAACAGTTGTGCAGTGCACATGCAACATCAGGTGTGAACAATTAGTTCTGGCATCAGTCCAGCGCAAGGAAATGTCTCCTCTCACGTGCATTATCTGTGTTAAGGGAACAGTAGAGCGTTGCCATGTGGGGAGCATGGCTGGGTGACTTGACTGTGAGAGTCGAGGCATTTACTTGCATGTAATCAGCTGAACTGAGTGGGTTCAGAGAGGGATCTGTCCAGCTGTGCTTTATTACAAACACAATGAGTCCCAGATTAGGAGGACTGGGAGGAGGGAGGGGAGGGAGAGTAGAGGATCATGGGGGAGGAAAAAGGGGGGTTGAAAGTATCTACACACACATCTGTCCTCAGTTTGTCTGCAGATATAACACCAAACCACAAGCATGGCCATGTACAAATCTGTCTCTGCTTGGAAGGGCTGCCTACGGAAATGCTTCCAGACCTTGGGTTTCTTAACGTGAGCACTCGTGGGAATAGTTTGTGGCCTCACAGTGATAGTAATGTTTGTCAGGGTCGCACTAACACCAAGAACGGCGGCACAAACGTGACACCCTGTGCACACCTTTTGGTGCTGTCATACAGTCTCTGCAGGTGTCACAAGGAAATGATGGCTTCAGTTTGTATGGTCACACTTCAGTTCTTAGTGAATGGCCTGATTGTTTCCTGCTGATTAATTGTAACAAAAGCTATGTGGTCACCTATTAACCAGGGCAAATGAATACACAGAAGAATGGCTGATCATTAATCACTGAGGTATTTACATGAGAATTCGAACCAAACGAAATTCAAGGATTCCCTTTAGATTGTCATTAACTACATTGGTTGAAAGGAAATTGCTGTTTTTTGACATTTAAGTATGATATCGCTTCATGGGGAAAATGCACGTTCCCTGTTATCTGTGCATCTGTCAATCAAATGAATCACTAACAAGCGATCACGGTGGCTCCACCTGAGTCACCCTAACCGAAGAGTGAGCCAGAAAAATAGATGAGAGGGAGAGAAGTAAGATGCTGTGTTTGGTCTGAGTTCTCCCATCATTCTGCTTCAGTGGAACCTCTCAGGCGAACACAAAAATGCATGTACGCAGCATGTTATGCCAACAGAGGCAAGATTCACTAGGAAGACATCCCACTGCCTTTCGAGATTACTGAAAAGCCTTTTCCATCCCCCTTAAAACAGCTTACGCATAAGGAGTGATTAGACATCAAACTACACTGTTGCAGCCTAATCCACTACCCAATTCCTGATGTGCCTCCATGTTTGCCTTACTTACCGCTTAACATACACATAAGTACAGACAAGTTGATTCCTAACATTATTCAGAATTAATCCCACAATAAGATGCTCGAAACGTGGCGGTAAGACTTCGTGGTATTGGTTGAGATGTTTCCTTTGTGACATTTTATCTTTGTCACTTTGGTTTTGATGGACATTAATCTGCTTTTTCATTACGGGGAAAAGGCCGAACTTGGAGATAGCTGGGCCAGAACATGACACGAGCAGGATACCGCACTACTTCTTAGCTGGAAATAGTTAGAGGATTGAATTGTTCCAGGTGGGGTTCAATTTTCTTTTAAAACTCTTCTGTTAGGCCTGCAGGTGGAAGGATAGCGATTCCTGAGACTGGAATTGATCCCATTTTTTAAAGTACATGAACACACCATGAGGAATGAGAGGGCTGCATCACTTGGTCGCTGGCCGGATTTATTACTTACACTAGTTCTCATCTAAAGCTGTTCCCTCCACTTATCCACATGCCTCTGATTCACTGGAGCGGGCACAGGAATTACATTTTTTTTACTCGCTTAATCTCATTACTTTCATTGGCTGATAAAGCCCTTTGCTAAAAGTACGATTATTATTTATTGTTGTTATGTGCACCAGGTGTGGGCATGCTCAGATGGATGTGGGGAATCAGCCAAGCAGTCCAGAGGTGATAATAATGACAGTAGTAAACATGTATATTTTGCTTATATCTTCAGTGGTCGGGACATGGCACAGCTGCTTAATAAGCAATATGATCTTCCTGCACCACTCAATTTCCTCCAAGACCACACAGCAGAGATTTGGCAATATACATGGACACCCAAGATGTACAGTCTAATAACTCACATTATATGAATTCAATAACGTGTCTATACGCCCGCGTGGTTGTTGAAGGGGACAGTAAAACAAACTTTAATATCCCAGTGTGTTAGGACTGTTAATGATCGGTGCTGAGAGCAGTTAGGCCGTAACTCACTGTCCACTGCTCCCTCCAGTTTAGAAATTCTCATGCTAGCACTGCATGTTAAGTGTTGCACAGTTATTCCTGTAAACAGGCAGACACAGCACCCATAAATAACATCCAGACATTTTTAAATGCGTACTCGCTCCGTCACGTCACCACTGTACTTGTTGAGCTTAAAACTCACCACAGTTTCTGATTCACCAGCTCTCGTCGTGTTCCTGGAAAAGGACGACGCTGGCCGCTTTTGAAGGTTACTCATCAGCGTGTGATTTAACAACTGAGGGCAAACTTTTAGTTAGCAGAAGTAGGGTTCTGGCGAGGCTTAGGAGAACAGCAAAATATGGCAAACATGGCATGTTATGAGGTCACGGGCTGCTGGCCAGCTGTGACGGTTGATGCTGTGGAACCCTTTCAAGCCTTTCTCAACATATGGTTCAAATCAAGTACATCAGACTCATACTGAGTTTTGAAAACAAGCAAAAGTCCCTTGTATTTCAAAATACCGGATTAATTAGAAACAGTAAAAAAAACAGGCCATAAAATGCATCTCGGCGTGTAGAAGAGCTGACAGTGTACTTATACGACCGCATAATTCAACAGCATCAAGTCAAAAGAAAAAAGTTTTAAAAAATACTTAGCTAAGTGTTTCAGTTTATTCCAGCAACTGTTTTTAATTAAAATCCAAACAGCAAACACTATGCTGTAGTCTTGTAACATCAACGATTTAAATACATATGCGGTGGTGAGGTATTTAGAGAAAAAATAAAAAAAATCCTCAAAAAACAAGGTTTATGCTAAAGTAGTTATAATAGCTTGTTTCTAACAGTGGAGGAAACTGGTAAATATATACACACGACCCTACAGTGTCAGACTACAAGCTGTAAAGAGTTTTTAAAAAAGGCAGAACCACTACACAGACACACAATCTAACTAAGTGCTGCCAATCATGAAGTGGTAAGACTTTAGCTTCGTTTATTGAGTTTGAAGACCACAGCTTCTTCCAAATCTATTATCCCAACTTAAACTACATTAAACATAAAAGCAAGGAAAATGTGTAAAAATACTGAATAAGCACTGACAGCACTTAAGTGCATTTACCCTGAGGATAAATACTCTGTTTTATGGGGGGGGGGATAAGCTGTATTGGAAATAAACATCAACTAACTGTCCTGGTAAAATATTAACCCAGCACTGAACAAAGACTACAACAGGATATGAAACGGCTACTGAACACAAGTTCTACTGACCTCTACTCCTTATTAGTCATTTGTATAGTAAGTGTAGGGTTTCTTCTCATGTAATTTTTCCATATACCACATAAGAAAACCACTGTCACAACTGTTGGAGGAGGACCAGCGTTCATCCTGCTGATACCAAACCGTGTGGGTCTAGGTCGGAAAACACCAACTGAACTTACTTACACTAAAAACACAGTCACTTCCCAGAATCCCTAACGGTGACTAAAAACCTCTAAGATCACAAAGGGTCAAACGATACATTCAAACAGTCTGGGAAAGGGCGTTGTCCATGAACCTCAGTGTGCAGCTCCATCTTGTGTTACATATCCCCTCCATCCTTTGTGCACAGGGACAATAACAGCATGCGGGGGGTGGGGTGTGGGTTGCAGGGCTGACGTAGTGAGGCGGGGGTCTGATTACCTTCCCAACCAGTGTCATAACAACACATGAAAAAAGCTCAGTTACATGACAACAGGTGGAGCTTCCTTTATTTCCCTCTGTGCTATTTAGACCTACCAGTACACTGGTGGCCCTGCAGTAAAGACAAACAACAGCAGCTTAACTGAAACACAGCTGAAATTTAAAATCCTCACATCATTTCTGCCTTAAAACCAAAGTGTTGCTCTGGCTTTACCTGTTTTTTTGTGTGCGCACACTCACACTGTGTTGAAACGCAAACGTATCGTTGCTCTCTTTTGTACACTGATTTACATAATGTGGGCGTACAGGGGTCAAAGATCATCCCCATCACAAATCCCTTTGAGTGAGGATTCACAATGGGCCAGTGCTGAATGCTTTCAGCCTAGCGGCAAAGGGGAAAGTGGCTCCTCCCCTGGTGCTACGTTCCTCCATGCCTATGCCCACACCTCTACCACCACCCCATTATTCACAGTTTACCGTTTGAAAAGAATCCTGGAGGCTGCACAGTAACCTGAAGCAGTCTACTGCGTATCAGTTTAGACTGAGAGAGAAAAGCTGGAGGACAAACAAAAAAGAGAGTGTAAGTAAAAACAAGGCTCTACTAGTAGCTTTTCTGTAGTATTCCAGGTCCATGCCGGAAACCGTGGGGCACCTTTCAGTTGTCACATTAAAAGACCCATCCGTCAGAAAGCAGGACTCAGGGTAGACCCTGCGGCCGTACAAAGAGGGGACACTTTCCACTACGCTGGCCAACACTCCTAAACCCAGCTGTAAGATTTCAATACAAACCAGAGCATAACATCCCATAGAAAAGAAAACAATAAAACGAAAGACAAGATTGTTACACTAATTAACTGCATTTTACCCTCAATAACATTCAAAGGTTGCGTTATTGAAAAAATGTGCAGTTCACATAAAGTGCATGAGCATTAAAAGGGGAGCGTGGCATTAGAAGGGCATTAAAGCAGATTCCTCCTTGAAAACTTTCCAGTTGGGACTTAACCCTCAAAGAGGGCTACTGTGCCAGAAGCATAATAATTAAATATGCAGGCCTTAAAATAACATACATAATAGATTTATATTTAAGAGTCTGCAGCTGGGATGCTCACAGATATTATGTTGCATTTGGAAACACTGAGGTTTTTTTCAGGAAGGGGGATAACATGACAGAAGTGTAGTGACTCAGGATACCAGGAAGACCTGGAAACACAAACATTTGCCTTTCTGCCTCACTGGAATCCGCATTAGGAGGTCACCGGCACTACAGAACCCTCCAGACATGCCCTGGTGGCAGCTGCACTCGGGCATTTACAGCCAAAGCACAAACAAGAGATAGGGATGCCTGCTGCCAGTGCATGTACAATAAAGCACTGACACACTACCCCAGACAGTAAGTCTTGAGTAAATTAAATTAACATTTCATGACAGTCAGTTTCAGGAAACTATTTGCATATATTTACTAAGAGAAGATAGGGATGATAAATGAGTCACGTGGTAATGTAAGAAAACCCATTAGCATCATAAATCAGTCAGGATCACATCATCAGGGTCATGCAATCTTACACCAAATACTGAAATGTTTGATGTTGTTGTGGCATATGTCCCACTCAATCACGCTTAGGCCTTCTGCTCAAGTAGAGCAGTGGGAGCCCAGCTTTTAAAATCAATGTAACATATGGAACACACCAAAATGGGGGGAATGGCGCCCAAGGGCTACATTTAAACATGGACAGACAGCTGGTGCCGTAAGCTATGACAGCACAGAATTCGTGTGGAATTCAATTCCATTTTTTACGGCTGTGGAATTGTGAAGCTTCTCTGGTAAGAACATTAAAGGGGTGTTTTATGGGTCTGCTAGCAGAGAGTAGGCCTCTTAATGAGGGGCAGTGTCCAGCCCATGCTCCTCTTCACTTTAACTGCATGCTTCTTTAAAGCCTGCGTTAGACCCTCAGCCACATCAGGGACATCTGGCCCCTCCATCTACAAACATGGCCCTTAATGGGCAATTACAAAGTCCAGAGCCTGGGAATATGCTTCGATTTATAGTTCCGATGTATCTAAATCCAGAATTCTCTGTCTATCACGGTCACATTAGGTTATATGAGACAGGAGGTCCATCAGACCTAATAAGCCTTATCCTTTCCAGAGGATGGCCATTAAACTCCCCTCCTACCACGCCAGCCCAGCCATCAACTCCCAGTCTAGTAAATTAAACAAATGAACGGCGTCCTCGGTACTACAGTTAAAGCATAGAATAACATGAAAATATGAAGCTCATTAAAGCCCCACTCCATCTACACTCCAAGCAGAGCCCAGGAAAACTTAATTATAAATCATTTATAAGGCAGACATCCAATGTGTGTATTTTGTTTCACTCTTTCAAACCCAGGCTCATATTCAGTCCTCCTATATTCCTGCATCTGACTGTTCCTGCGGGGAGAAGGTTGCCCCTGACAACCCATGGCTTTTGCCAAGTTGAGCCCTCTTAATTTAAGTTTCTTTCTTCTTCACTTCTTCCTCCTTCTTTGATTTCACTCGGGGCTCTCCTGCTTTCATTAAGTCCCCACCCCCTTTCGTTACAAACAAACACGTTATCCATGTCAAATCCATTGGCGACACCCTGAGGAAGTCAACATGGAGCCAATAGTTTCTCTGCTCTGACTCTATAATTCCTGAGGCAGAAAAGGCAAACACAGCTGAAATCACAAATTAACTAACCGTGTGTGCGTGTGTGCATAATGTTTATATATACATCTCTACCCAGCCTAAATACATCTTGACTGTATATATTTTTACAGTGAAGGTGCTTTACAAACCCTTTTCTTTCTTCTTTTCTCTTGTGCTAAAATAAGAAACTGATAATGACAAATGTTTTTCTTTTCAGGTTTTTGGTAAGCTCAAAGAGAAATGAGAATTTTGAAAATACATCTAGGTGCATAGTTAGGGTCTTGAGCGAAGGGAAAATTGAAACACATGGCAACAAAAGAATAGAGCAATCAATGGTGAAATGTTTTATTCCTCCCATTTTAGTGTAGGCCAAGATGCAAAAATATAAATTCACAGCAGTGTGGAATATCACCTTTGATGAGATCGACAGACAGTTCAAAAATATATGCTCCATATAATTCTTTGTGTTCAGTGGCCTTTCCTGGTAATTAACACCTGCCAGCAGTCATTCGCCCCCCGATCCTGAGCTGCAGGTGTGAGGAGGCCAAAGTGTGACCTGATGAAAGACACACGGCCAGTGTAGCGCCAAACAGTCACTTCCCTTTACCAGTGAGCCATTCTTTATTTAGCATAGCCTAAGGAGGTGCGCGTACCCACCAAGCGGACCAACACACACCGGCACAACACTAAAAATAAACCATTGCCACCAGCGCACTCCCCTGGAAACGAGCTATTACGTGCGCAATGCGATGGTGGGTCCTGGACTCAGACAGACAACAGACAAGGATTACAGGTCAAACTATGAATCGCCACCTGTACAGCGTTATTTCTCATACTCCTCCTTCTGCTCACCCAATGGCCGGAACTCGAGAAGTGACAGTGAATACTAACAACGAGAGATAGTGTCTCATGGGCCTCTGTACAGCAGGCACAGCACAGAATCATAAATGAGCGACTTTGACAGAAAACACATAGGCTTAAATAAAAAAAAGGGTGAAGGATGAGCAGTAGAGGAGGCAATGAATTTAGAGGTTGGGGGATTTTTGATATGACGGGGGTAGTTATTTGCTGGCAGCAGCAAGCCCTTTACCAACAAAGGGCCTTTCATATTTCCTGTGAACAGAGACTCCCATTAATCCCAGAGGGAGGGCTCATCTCAGCCTTCTCCTCCGCACATAAATTACTCTTCTTATGCCCTTCCTCCCATTACTGCTCAATGTTTACAGCATAAAGAGTGAAGAAAGAGAGCAGAAGAGCCAGCCACACATCTTCAATGTGTTAGGCCACTATTAAAAACAGTTATGTCGGCGCTAACTCGTAACACATGTGCCAACATTTGCTTTCCTCCAAGCCATGGCCAGGAAGCTGCGGCTACCCCTCTCTCCATGTCCCTCCTCTCATTCTGTCGCTCTATGTCTCATTTCTGTCTGTCCTTTTCATATGGGAGGAGTGAAAAATCTCTGCCCAGCTGTCGCATTTCTGAGCAGATGAAAGCGGCTCTGACGGGCAAGAGAACATGCCAATCCCCACTTATCCTGCACAGAATAGAGTTTAACAGTAGAGCACAGCTGCACGGGTACACATGCTTAGACCCCTTGGTGGTCTGGTGGAAGACACGATAAGCAGCTGAGGAGCCATCACCTCGCCTGCATGGCAGTCAGAGAATGGTTTTACAAGAAGTGGAGGTGAGAGAAAGAGAGAGAGAGGTGTATGGAAATGGAGTGAGAATGAAAGAGGAAACGATTAAAAAAAGAAAAAGCACTTATGCATGTGCCCAGTGTCTGGGCCGCCTTACTCCAACACACAAATGGATGGTGGTGGAATTGCATTTTCCAAGCACACTGCAGGCAGACCAATAAACGAAGGCCGGGGATCAGAGGCTGAGACACTGCACTGGCTGTGGCCAACTTTCATAGAATGCCGTTCCAGCTGTCAGCATGGTCCAACACCTACTGCTGCACACTCTCACACCCTTTAAGGCCTGCAGCACTGCTCATAAGGTGCTCAGCATGAGAGTGCTCTAGCTGTTAGTCGGGCTACCATTAAAAGCAACAACAGCACCGGTGTTTTCCTGTGAGAATGTAGTGATTATAGCTGTTGCCTATGTGGATGAATCACTTATAATATTCATTTACCAAAGCTATACTCTGGTACCAACTACTGGATTCAACACTGTGAAACATATTTGTTTATTGCAAGCTTGCATGTAATGTAGCCATAGTATAAAATATTAAAGACAAATGACTTTTATTGTACTCCCTCCTGCATCATCAAATTAATATTAAAACAAAGCCACATCTCCCACATATTCATTTGTAACCTAGAATCTAGAATTAAGTATATGGAAAAACTCTAATACTACTCTACTCTAAAACTAATTATATATTCAATTAGTAAAAAATAATAGTCTTAAAGACAATGGATGAAGAATAAATAAAGAACAAATTAGAATAAATGAATGTCTATTATTCTTTCTATAATTTGAGATATGTACAAACCAATGAGTTCCAGTGTTGTCCACTACAATCGCTCACTGAAAAAGCCCAGTAAATACACAACAAAGCACGGTTTGTGTCTTTTGACCTCAACTCTTCCAGAGAACAGATTCTTGGTGGGGCAGAGAGGAAACATTAAATCTGCTCCACCACTGTTGTGTTTTTGCAACATATCCACTAAAAGTGTTTGTTTGTGAGTTAGGTAAGCTCAAAAAAAGCACAACATAATGCAGTAGTATTGTCTTCCTGATGATCTGACAATTAGTCATGGCTATTTATTTTACTTTTAATATTTTAATTTATGTATTTTAATTTTTTTCAAAAGATCCACTATTAAATTCAGCACTCAAATGGTTTCTTCTGTTAATCTAATAGTGGGTATAACTGCATTTTCTTCAACATTAGTTTGTGTAAAGTGTTGCCCAGGGAAAAATAACAGCTAAAAAGCTCATTGTCAATTCATCAGCAGAGGAGATTTTAAATTACATACACTATAAAAACAAATAAGTACAAACAGATAAATTAAATTAAGGTCTTCATCAATCGCAAACACGCATAAACATAGCATCATTAAGACAAACCTCAATGGTGTTCATCCAACTCAGGGTGTGATTTCATCCACAAGGTTGTGATAAGATGACACTGACTGCATAGTCTTCCTGCTGACAAATTTAGTACTTTTAAGGAAAGTGCTCAGTGTATTGTCAAGTGCAGCATTTGGTCCCAGAGCACAAAATGGCCCGGAACAGAAGCAACGTCTGGGTTTGAAATGTGAGTACCTTACAGCTCAACTCTATCTCGAGGAGAAGCTGTAGTTTCTGGAAAACAGAGAAATGGAAGGGTGAAAAACAGAGGCCATGGCTGGGATAACCCCGACTTCTAGTTGGCCAACGTGTGTGCACTACACACGGCAGAACTGAAACAAATGGACACAGAATTTAATCTAAAAGATATTTTGCAGTCGCTTTACTTTTTCACTATCCTCTTTTGTAGCTGAACTGTGTTTGAACCTCCTATTTAGACTGACAACCATATTTAGCTTCTGTGTCATCAAACCCTAAGTGCATATTTTCCCCATCAGCTGGCACCCACTTGTCCACAGTCCCAGCTTGGGGTGTAAGCTTTAGTGATACGGAGCTTTTCAGGTCCAAAATAGTCCTCCCACTCTTACGAATCCCTGCTACCCTCAGGCAAAGATAATATGTTTTCCATTTCGTACACACTGTACATGTTGATAAGTAGTCCACCTGAGAATGCAAATAAGTCCCTGCAACACACAAGTATGCGCTGCAGTGACAAACAACTCACTGAAGCACATAAAGCTCTTCTGCATAAGTCCTTCGACTTCATTCTGTGGTTATCACACTGCAAAGAAACTCTTAGTTACCTAAAAGTGAAGCTAAAGAGGACGTTTGAGCTGCATCTGTAACTCTGTTCTTGTTATCTAAATAAGGTTATAGCTAGGCCCACTTCTAATATCTATCGTATATGTATGAATGTACAATATTAAAAACGTCCCTTAAGCTGGACCTACTGGGGATGTCCTCTAATAACAAAAAACATTTGTGGTACAAAGTCTGGTTTTATCTATCGCTTATTTCCACTGGGACGTGATTGTGGTCCTATGTACAAACAATGCATCAGGCAGAGATAAGCCTCTCCAGAGTCAATAAAAATGGTTTTGAGCTGAACCCCACAAGAGACCGAGTATGATTATAAGTACAAGTAGAAGAGCTGGAAATAACATCATAGCACGTTGATCCAATATAAATGCATGCCTCCCTTGCCTCCCACCAGGTTTTACAGACTAGGGAGGATGGGGATGAAATAACATGTGCTCAATCTTCTCTATCCATGGCTCTGTTTCTCCACAGTCCACACAGCATTCCTTACATGCTTCATCTTATCCAAATGGTTTTCTGCCTGTTCACTGTTCCTCTTTGGTCTTACTGCTATAAATGTACCAGTAAATCACGGGCAAAGACCGACAATGAAAAAAAGATGTCATCGAAATAAAACTGCAATGTCTGTCGCTTGTTTCAGGAAAAAAAAAAAAAGATTACTGATTCTCAATCCCCAAAATCCTTCATCTGATGTGTTCTGTGCTTCAAGTGTTAATCCTTAAGGCAGTTCATGCATTGTACACTGATCTTTTTCAGACATTCACGGCGGCAACATGACTCAGTGTAGGTCCTGCTGTATTTCATCTCGGTTTCCTCTTTGACAGAAGACAATTGGTCAAGGAGCGTAAAAAAGTTGTGATTTAAATGAAAGCGAAGACTGGAGAATAAAGTTGCCCCTTAGGTTTGATTCAATGCCCAGCTCCTTAATAAGCACAATTCATTTTCCTCCTGGGTCTGGCTCCCTCTATCACTAGTGACAGGCGTGAAAGGTCAATAACCTTGGCTCATAGCCCTCGTATGGTTAGCAATGCCATAAATTAATGGTTGAGGCCGTTATTCCAAACTCTTCAAGTCAGCTGAAGAAAGCTTATCTTCTACAAAGGTCACAGTGCTTAGAACATTTAGTGCGAGAGTGAAGGGCTGACACAGAATCTATATAAGATTGAGTGCATGGCACATCTGGAAACCAGCACCAAGGCTGAGCGGAGTCAAGACCCCGCATAGCGTTGTGAGACAAAACACAGATCAATAGAAACGGAACTGACTTTTAGTTTACGCAACAAATTAAATCTTTATTG
Source organism: Macropodus opercularis (assembly GCA_030770545.1). Taxonomy (NCBI): domain Eukaryota; kingdom Metazoa; phylum Chordata; class Actinopteri; order Anabantiformes; family Osphronemidae; genus Macropodus; species Macropodus opercularis. The sequence goes on from CM061105.1 coordinate 10,294,956, forward strand.
TTGAAGTGTAATATATTAACATTTCAATATCAACAGTGAAGCTAATAATAATGCAAGGAAAGCATACGCTACTTTCACATACAGTAAATGTGACTGGAAATCAGCAGCACTGCAACACATCCGCCCTACAAGCCACACCACCTTTCTGCGACACCGCTTGCTGCTGTTAGTTTTTATGGCCTTGATCACTTCACTCCAAATAAATGTCTGACAGACTATGATTTGCTTGCAATACACTTGTGTTTAGCATCATCATGTTGGAAACTAAACATTTTTAAACAAACTAATGTGAATATTAGTTTGGTATGACATTGGATGAACGAATGTTCTTGTCCTCACTGGCAGTGTTTAATTTCTTTTCCATTCTGATCTCAATTTGCAGTTTAGGAAGAAATTAGTCCTGTTTGTAATTGAAACTGATCTCCTACTAATCCAAACACATCAAAGTCATTGTCGTGTATGAATGGGATTTCAGCATTATGAATGCAAATATTGATTTTTGACAATTAATTGTGCTGCTCGAACGGACAACTGCTCACGAGCTCACGCAGACAGATTCTACCTCCCCAGCTTATATAGGTATATAGGTATAGGGTGAAGCCAATGAAAATCTTTAAACACCTAGAAATAAAGCAGATCATAAAAAACTGGGAATAACACTTGACATGTGGTGACACCTACAAAACTGCTAAAATATTGGCTGTAAAAGCTAACTTGCAATATGAGTATAAATATTGTGTTGAGGTTTGTGGTGGAATCTTTCTGGCGAGATTTTCCCTGTTTTTGTACCTGTTATAATATAAACAGCTCTGTTCATTGAGTTCACGGCTTTTAAGTAATTTCCAACAGGAGATAAATGTAATGTAAGACAGGCTCAACATGTTTGAAGAAATTAGGAATAATTCACTTTGTAGCAGCAGTTAACTCCCTTCAGTAAAAATCTACCCCCTCCAGCTTGTGTCCTGCTGAGCAGGCAGTGCTACAGGAAATAAAGTGGCGACACACTGCAGCCTCTTTAATGCCTCAGTAAATATCGACAGAGCAGGAGATAAAATAAACTCAGACAACATAGCCGCAGAGCGATATGTTGCTTACTGCCATAGTGTGGTCAATCATAATCTCTATGTGGTGGTGGCAGATACTGGTGTCAGCAAGGCCTGGTAACACTAGATCACCTGGGACAAGTAATATGGAGGAGCAACGTGTGCTTTTCTGATGCACAAACAGTTTTGGAAGGGAAGCAGACGCCAATCCAATCAACATTAAATGAAAAGAAAGAAGGTAGATCAAGGTAATACTGTTCTGTTACTGATACTGTTGTTGGTAATCAAAAAATAAACATGACTGTCTCCCCACAGGTCCCTAGAATGATATGATCAATTAACAGTGTCCACACAGACACGATAACGTGAAGCACGACTTGTCATGAGGAACTATCAAAAAAACAAACGTCGGGACATCAGAGAGCCATCGGTCAAGGAAATTACCAACACTACTGAAGTCGCATATCACACCCCCGACTGAAGCCACAAAGTAACCAAGGTCAGTGCAAGAAACGAACTCATTTGTAGAATAAAGGACTAAATGCTTCAGTACTGTCCTTGCATTACTCAATTTAGATACATCAATCACTATATGGAGCCAGGGGAGCTCCTCCATCTTAAAGCTCGCATGCGGCAGAGGGGGAAGGGATGACAGTGAAGGGAGTGGTGGAGAGAGGCAATGGAGGCCTGGATAAAAGGAGGATGCATGGAGAATGTCACAAGATACGACCTAGTGACTCATCAGAGACTAGTGCCCAGAGAAGCGCTGGTGCGTTGAAATTCAACCCTTTGCCGGAACACAATAGTTGGCGTGGCCTGCTGGAGGTAGACAACTCTTCCCAGACAGGATATTGGCCTTTGTGAACATTGTTACAGTATCTGGGTCAATTAACGTGTCCCTGCTTCAAATGTCTTCTTTGTTGTCAGAGGAATAATAGTGTGCCAATTCATGTAGCCTCTTGAACACAGCATGAGGTTTGAAAATGTGAGCTATGTGTGTCACTTGCATACATAAAAAGGCTAAGCACAGGGCCAGTGGTGTTTCTATTTTCTACATTTGCTCAAACTATCTCATTAATATATTCATTGGAGTATTAGCTTTCTCTCTTTGACCCTGCACACAAAGACGCTGTGTCTGCCTGCTGTCTGTCGTTCGCGGCTACGTGAGACAGGTTATGCACGAATCAACATCTGGGCAGCCAGTGAATGCATTCAGCACACACAAAGCAACACAGCTGAAGTTAAATGTGTTTCCTAGCGAACAAAAGACAGAGAGTAGCCGAGTAAGGGAGCGGCCTTGTTACAATTACCACCTGAGTAAAAACATAAGGACACGCTTTCCCAAACTCCAATCTGCAGTAGCATAAAGACTGGCAGCGAAAGCAAGTGTGGGCAAAATCGAACTGGAGTATTGCACAATAAACAGCTTGGGCATCACTGCAAACAGAGCTTTCTTTGTATAGACAGCATCTGTGAACGCGATACAGAGCTCTACCAACCTAAAAAGGCTTTCACTGAAGAAAAATGGCCCTGAAATCCACAAATCAGTCTCTAGAAAAGTTAACAATTCACTCCGTAGCGCTGATGTATCGTCTTCTAGGTGCAAGCTAGCGTTTTCTTTTCTACACTGGTTTTAGCATTTCGCTTGTGAAAAATAACACTTGGCTAGTTGCACGGAGGCGTATATGCAGAATGCCAGGTCAATACAGCTATTTATACATGGCCTCATTACAGAGTGGGGTCAACTTCTGCACCTCCTGGGTGTTCTTCACATTAAATAATACGCATCATAACCAGTGTGCCGTGCACGCCTCGCCTCAGTTACTAAAAATGATTCTGGCTCCCTTTCATGTTATGACCAACAGTAAACATGGAAAGACAGTAATAATAAATCTTTTCTCTTTGGGCGAATGTTCAGATGTAATCACAAGCATCAGATTTAAACCTTAGTAATAGAGTCATGGATGGAGGGGCCCAGGTGTGGTGTAGAAACAAATAACCTATAAACACCTCCTGACCTTTCAAGGAGCCGCGAAAGGCAGCAATAGAATCTGAAATGTGTCTCAGGATCACAGTAGACAATGGAGTTTGTCAGAGGTTTGTCAAATACGCACCTTGTGAGAGACAAATAGCGGCGCAAATTTAACCGCTCGTATAATATTGCATGGTTGAGGTGCTGTGATTTTAAGTTAGTGTTTATGTTAGAAGCACTGCTGGGTAAACAGCCTGGTGCTTATACAGTATGAGCGACCCAAACACTCCTCCACCACCACCGAGAGCAGTCTGGGTCAATCAATATAATTATATTTCAAGGACAAACATTCCACACACACCCATGGCAGACATGGGAGGAGCACACCTTGACTACTGCCCAACGTCAGAGACACGCCATTAGGTGCCAAAACATAGGCCAGGCCCTGGAGCTGATAAGAGTGATATAAACAGAGGTGTTGAGATGCCACTGGGCAATGTCAGCCCTCTGCATAATACTTTATCTGCATTTAGGCGCCTGCTTCTAAAAATGGAAGAAAAACGAGATAACTTCTATAAAGGTCAGACAGAAATAAAAAAGCATCCTACACTATCCGGCTCCAAAAGCACAGCCACAAATTAGCCTGTGCTCTAATACGCGAACGTTACTGTTATTTAACTTTTACCATGTTAGGACTACAGTGAAATTGTGATGTTCTGACAAATGGCTGTAGCAGATTTACCACTAACACTTTGTTGTTATGGCAAATCAACTGTTACTTTCCAAAACCACACACTGCCAAGATTCAATCTGTCATCACAATATGTGGCGGTAATCTGGGCCATGGTGCTCACAGGAAACAAAATGCCAAAAGACACAGTGACGAGGGATAAAAATAAATGTATGCAGGCTGATAAAGTATAAAACAAATTCATCTCTAACGCACCATTAATGCTTTAGCTGGGAATTAGAGCAGAGCCTTCATTACAACATATTGATCAGTCCAAACAAAGACCCTGTATTCATTGATCTTCTTACAGAAAAAGTGGGTGGGGACAATGGATCGCTCTTACAATCACACTCGCAGTGAAACTGCTTGCTTAGTTTGACAAAAAGGAAAGAAAGCTCGCTTGAGTTTAAAACCCAGAAGACAAGAACGGCCATAGAGTTCCCCTCGATGTATCTTGAGGACAGAGAATACATGAAACGTGCAAACATTTCATTGTCCTGTGTTGCTTTTCATTTTCCCACCTACTGCATGATGGCTCATCTGTGCCTATGAATCTTATCCTGAGCAGGGTTTTGAATATTAAGAAAGTCGTGTTTGACTATTGAATTATTCATCTTTGACACAAACATCAATGCAGACCTCATACGCCTCAAAAACCAAGTTCTAGAGAATCTTTTTCTGACTGTGGGCATTGGCAAACACGGCATCTATTCCTCAAGTTTATCGCTAGTGGTCGACAGATATGGGATTTTCAATGGCCAGTCTGATATTTAAAAGGACAGAGGCCAAATGGTCGATACATGATGACAAAATGTAGTTTCCTTCCACTACTGCATCATATAAAATACAATAACCTCCAAATTACCAATATACAACCCAAAGCATTTCGAGAATTATTTTAGGTCTTTCAAAATGAATAAAGTTTTGGAAACACAGATGACCTACACTCCTTACTGTCACTAAATGCCTCACCTATGTTGCTGCTGTGAGGAATCATCCTTCATGCGACACTAAATTTGCATATGTGAAATGTGGCTTCGTGTGTTTGTCCAAACAACAAACAAAAGCTCCACGGGTCATAATAACATAAGGAAGAGGTGCCATGCATTTGTGGCCTCCCTGGTGATGGGTCAAGACCCCCTGGGATGTGGTCCCATTCATCCACAGCTACCAGAATCCCCCCCACGAGCCTCGTTCCCAATTTGAGAGCAGGAAGAAAGGTTGAGTATGTTGCTGAGCACTTGGCCCAGTTTACAGGAGAGGTCGAGCAGGGTCACGTCTCGCTAAACACTGGGGCCCCTTAAACACATCTGAGTGGCCCCAGCTGTACCCAGGGCGATCAGAATCTCAACAGAGTGCAGAAAACCAAAACAACATTTTTGTGGATCTCTGCATTCATTCAATGACAAATTTAGGATTTAGGGAAGAGAATGTTTTTCTGGTCAAATGTCTTGAAAGAAATGATGATAAGTAATCATTATAGATTAGATACAGATTTATACTATGGCTGGTGTTTTATATTTAGTCCAGCAGAGCTTTCCGCCGATCCATGGTCTTATTTCTGACGTTATTAAACCGGTCAAGTGTAAATCCCTCTCCCTTCCTCATCTATAGCACCACCTCTGAGGACCCTCTTGCAGACTATAAAAATATTTCTCTTTCATCGCTTGAGCTTGCTGTCAAAAAAAAAAAACAACAACACATAAAATAAAACACAGGGCTGAGGTGTGGAGAAAAAAAATTAAGACAGCAAAGACGGTTGATTGGTAGCAAAGGCAGAACAGCAATATATGAGTGTATTAAGCTCAATTAGGCTTTTGGGCTTTTCATTAACCCAGTTTTTAAGAAGGGAAACCTCTGCTGAATAATGCTCTGACTGACTCACTTTGCAGGGCCTCATCTGGCAGAAACTGTAAAATGTGTGTCAGCTCTCCGAAGCCACCAAAACTCTATTAGACACCCAGAGGTAAAAAAAAAGCACCTGCAGACACAGTCTACCTGAAATTAAATGCAATTTAGACTAAACAAGATACAGAGGAAATGGAGCCTGAATATTAAAACACTAGCTGTTTCATCTGTATAAGTCTGATAATGAATAACTACGTTTGATTTGTTCTTGCACTTGCTATCAGGCCAAAGCAAATATGTGGGTGGACACAGGGCCACCAGAACATGGACTTTCTAACCTGGTGTTACATCTGCATACTATGTATGTATAACTTCCCTTTAGTGCAACATTAGATGCACTACATTAGATTGCACTAAAGGGAAGTTATACATACATACATACTCTGAGTATAACTTCCCTTTAGTGCAACATTAGATGTTGGAGATTTTAAAACAACCCAACTGTCCTTCCTGGCTGTTCTCTCTCTGACACCGCAGAAATGTGTTTTAACATGTCTATATAAAATCAATGAGCTATTTCTTAGGTGCTTGTCAGAAATGTGATTCTTTGAAATAGCCCTGTTAGCCTCTATGCAATAACATTACCAGACCCACAGGATGTCTTTAAATTAGCACATACAGCTAATTTAATGCTGTTTACATGTCAAGCCTCAGGATGTGTATTCTGCCAATCAATATCTTACAGCTCACTCTCAGTGCATCTCATGCATATTGAGGCTGGAAAGCAACACAATATGAACAACAGTTACTGACACCTCAAACAATTTACTGATAGTATTACACTGGTACTAATAGATCCTATTTCAAACGCGCTAACTGGCCCAACAGACGAAATTTCATCAGCAATGGTGACGCATACTGGAAATATCTGCCTTGGTCATTTCTAAAATAACTTCAACCAGAGTAACTCACTGTCATTGCATTCATTACTCTAGGGTACACAATCAACAAAGTTAATGAAATGCAAGGAAATATAAAGCATTAGCCTACTGCCTACAGCTTAAGAAGCATCCATTTAAAACAAAAAAAGCCCTTAGGCCCTGGTCAAAAACAATATTCTCAACCAGCATGGTGAAAGCAAGTTGAAAAACTTTGGGCAAACTCTCCACACTGTGGGGCCTTTGTATTTCAAAACATGCCACGGGAGCTTTTCATTAGAGAAAGCAGTTTCATTAACACCATCCCACGCCGCTGAGCCCTGCTGCATTACAATGACACAGGAGTGCCCCTTGCTGTCAAGGAAATCTCCACAGAGCAACAGCTGGGGGAGGGGATGAGAGCAAAGAAGAGAAGTGGGGGAGTGCATAGGCCAAACAAAAGGGAACCTGATTACCCCTGGTCACGGCTCATCCACAAGCCAAAAGAGGGAAATCCATCACCTGCAGGATCAAACAGAAACTTTTGCACAAGGTAAAGCCCAGTGAAAGCTGTGCCAACCCTTTAAGCACTCTCCTTCCTCTCTCCTTTCTTCTCCCCTCATTGCTCCCTCCCCTTCACCCCTCTGACTCACACCAACGGCAGTGTGCAAGTTTTAGGCACACAGTGTGAAATCCAACACAAGTGAGGATGCGTTGTGGTCCAAATGACCTCCAGGCACCAACATCTCTAATAGCACACTGTTGATATATTACAATTTCTATTACTGTCTGTAGAGCCACACACCGTTTCACGGTAGCTGCATCCTCATTTTGCCAATATTAAACTCCAAAGAGCCAGTATTGGTCATGCCTGCTGCAATGTAATATACTACAGCGAAAAATAATTATTATTTTTCTAGCTTTCCTGTATGCAGCCGCTTATAAGAATAAAGCAACGTACTGAATTCAGGTTTGTTACAAAAGGGCCACTGCAATAACAAAAGGTATCTATTAAGTAGTAAACAGTATTACAGTTGAAAAGGAGGAAGATTCCATCAAAACCTTTTGATGTGTATGTTTTTAAATATTTCAATAAATAAACTCATTCTTCAGCATAAATTAAAAAGTATTTGCTTGATTAAAGATATAAAAAAGTATGCAAGCTGTTTTATTCACAGCGACAATGTTGACCAGTGTTATATTTTCCTTCTTTTATTAATAAAACCAGCCATTTGTAATAGTCTCCACAAAATGCAAACTGAATAAAAGGTTTAGCCCCAATCTGCTTGTGTTTTTGTCTCCTTTGAAATAAAACCCATGTAAGCCATGAGGACAGGAGCTATATAGAGCTGAACCACACTTGAACTCGTTTACAAGGCAAACTACACGACTTGCAATACCACACAGCTAAACCGAGGCTAATTGTTTAAATATGTCAGCCTTGTTCTAAGCCTCCCTGAAATGTAACGCAGGGAGTACAGCACACACACACACACACACCGAAGTGATGCACATACAGCACACTAGGTGGAACAGCACCAGCAATATTTCACACTCACCGCTGAAAAGGGGCTGTCCTTCCTCTGTGATAGCTGGCACTTCAACCTTGTATACATCTTCAGTGAAGCCTGGCCTGCATGGTGGGGTGCCCCTGCCCTCTGCTGCAATCTGTGATGGGGTGAGGATGGGGGGGTTGGGGGTAGGAAGCAAAAATGAGTCATAAATCAAGCTTTAAAAACTCACTCTGTTGCCGCTACAAAGCTCTCCGTCACATTCTGCAGTCCCCACAGTTGTACAAAAGCATCTGTTGTTTTTATAGCGGGGGCCGCAATTAGGATAATGAGGCCAAAAGGGTTAAGCATTAGCCCAAAAGCATGGCTAGGCAAGAACAAGCTTCATTTGTCCCCCGGAGGGGCCCAGACACTGGGTAGGGGTTATAACCAACATTCTCGGTCTGCCTCCCTTATCAACACTTTACTGTGGACAAACACTTCACTTTGAAGCACAGGAACAAGGGAATAAAAAGTAAATGCTAACGATGCACTGTTGTGGGAATAAACATTTGCGTGTGAACGTCTGAATAAACAAGAAATCACATCGGCAGAAGCCTAAAGCAGCTGCGAGGATGCGACTGATCAATACAGTTTGTTTTTCCTTCATGTTTGTAAAAAGAAAACTCTCCTCAGAGTGTCAACACGAGAGGGAACGAGGGAAGTGTGTGAATCACAGGAGCTTGTGTTGTCTTAAAGTGTGACTCTAGCAGGCAGGAGAGAAATCGGCAAAAAAAGGGAAAAAACAGTGAGAAATCACAGAGCATAACTGAAGAACAAGCCCTGGCGTCCGGGCATGTCCAAATACTCCATCACACAAGCTCAGCATTGACTCAGCTCCTAGGAACAGAGAGGCCTGGCCCTGGCTCTTCGCATGCACTCTGAAGAATGTGAAACGAGAGGAGTCCTGCTGAAAAAGAGCATTGTGGGTATCCGTGCCACTTGCCATTATTAATCAGAGGAATTTAAATGGAGAGAGGGAGGGGGAGGAGCAGAGCTGGAATTTACAACAACGGCCACCAAGATGTACAATAAGTCTTTTGCAGGAGCTATTTCTAGCTTCTCACCGTGTTCTTCAACCGGGTGGTTGTTGTAAACTCTCTGATGCGCAGGAAACCAAATCTATAATATTTATATAAAACAGATCATGTGCACAAAGGCTCTAGCATTACACCGACAGGTTGAATGCTTAGTTGGGCTTGGAGGGATACAATCATCCCATAAATGGAATATGTGGTTACGTTACACAGGCTGCACCAGCAGAATAATTCACTATAGGCTACATTGTAGCCCATGAAACAATTAACTGGCACGAGGACGCTGCAGCATCCTGCATAAATGTTAAACCTAAACTAAATATAACCAAGTGAAAACTGGGTTAACATGGGCCCGAGTCACCCAAAGTCCGCACAATAACCCCAACATAAACGCGTGATTCCACAGTTCAACCATTCGGAGCGAAACTAAACGTGCGACGCTTGTTTTCTTAAACTACGCAACATTTGGCGATCACGCAATTAACACGAACCGTTAGCTAGTAATTACAGCTCGCGCCCGAGCTGCCTTCGCCGGTCGCTCCTGCACTTCGGGCTTATTCTGAACAAATAGCTTGCAAAGTAGCAGCGGAGCCGCTCGGCCCGACGCGTAACTCAGCAACGGAACCGGCACCTGAAGTAACTCCGCTGGAAAAAGCCCCGCTGCGATGTGACATTACCTGCAGTCCTGCCAAGACCGCGAGCAGAAGCAGTCCGCTGCCCTCGTGTAGTGGGTGCATTGGTGCGCTCGCGACTCTTTTAATTTCCCGTCCGCTCGGAATCCGCGTGAGAAGAACAAAAAGAAGAACAAGGAAAATAAAAAAAACACACAATATCCCTGTGACTGGAGATGTGGGTTAAAAAAAAAGCGTCCCTCTACGACAAAGGCGGCGGCGGCATGTAGCAGCCTCGATCCTCTGTGCGCCTGCTCTGAGCACTGGCTGGTACTGAGGCTGCTGCTCCCTCCCATCCAGGAACAGAAGGAGCCGCGGCCACTCGTCGGCGGCGCGGCCACCTCAGTGTCTCTCCCTGCCGGTGACTCGGACAACTTCACCCCCGTCGACACAGCGCTGCGACCCGCGCGTAACAGGGACATCCGCGTCTGCGTGTGGGCTGCTGGCCTGCTCTTATATTATATGGACCCGTATATTGCGATGATTTCCTTCCCCCCCCCTCGATGTCTGGACAACAGCGTTAATAAATCTGCTTGTCATATAATCTCTGCAGCTTCCATGCATTTCTTTTTCAAAACCTAAGTAAATGGGCATAGAAAAGTGTAGTGACGGCTCTAATATGCAGCTAGAAACTATTTTATTGTTTCAATCAGCGTGTTATTGTTTCAAAAATAGACCCGCTGAGCTGCATTTCCAATCAGAATGAAACAGTTCCCTCTGCTACTTCCTCACTCTCAAAGAAAATTGCTTATTATTTTAGATTACAGCCCTACAGCAGCTCCCAACATCCGAGGTCACCAGGACAGCGTTCGCTTATTGTCTGGTTGCGCTTAGTCCTGCACGAACCATTGCACAACAAGTGCCTAGAAATAGAAAGAACACTGTGTCAGAGACGTACATGCATTTTATCACGGAGTTTGTTTACAGCTACTTTAGCGTCATATTTTAAAGGTATTGTGTTTTATATACGTCAGTGCTATTTGAATTTTATGCTTATATGAACTCCAGCCTCCTCTGAGAGAAATGTTTGTTTAATGTCACAGGTACCAGTCGTTTGGGATTCGTGCAGGTGTCTCAGTCTACATAAGGAGCAACCCAGAATCTATTGCTTGTTAGAAATTTTGATCACATTGCCCTTAGATAATTGCTGTTTACTGCACATTTGCTCTTCAGGATTATTAATTGTCAATAAATGGACAAGGCTGAATCTCCATGTATGTGGGTGTTCGCTCTTTCGCTCTGTTCCCTTATCTGTGCCTGTTAGGCTCAGTGTTTGGCAAATGACTTGATCACTAAGGAATTTTGAATTTGGCATTCTATTCATTTATTTTTACTTTCGCCTGGGATTAATAAGTAAAGCTCGTTTCATGTTGCACTAAAATATGCTATGAATAATTCCCTTACATTATCTTCTCATGTGATACAGCCTGATGAAGGTTAAATTACCTCAGTTGTGCTGCTGACACCTAATTAACTATCAAGAGATGGCTCCATGGAATAGCTAATAGATCACATCTGTGACACAGCCATGGTCCAGTTTGGTAGACCTGAAAAATTCATACTCCATCTCCAAATAATAAACAAGGGTTGACTTCTGGTTCACCTCCTCTTGGGCAATCGGTTGTTTTCCAAGTTATTGGTGTTTTGAGGTGCGGGTGAGTCTGTGATGGGAGTGATGCTGCTCCCCTCCTCCTACAAATCAAATCATCCGTTCCTGGGAGTGTGTTGTAATCCTCAACAAACAGCAAGCACATTCACACCCACTTACAGTCAGCACACATTCACAGATACACAGGCCTGAGTGGGTTTTTTATGGCGCTTGCTACTTGAGTAACCAGTAATGAGTAACCAATGTCAGGTCACAGTCTTGCTGCTGATTACCATGGCTGATCAGACTGTCTCTTTAATGAACAAGTAATGTAATCACAAGGAAAAAGAGCATTCACACGATTCACATTTTTAAGGAATTTATTTCGGTGATGGTTTCCCACAGACGGTTTTCCTCACAGCTATTGAGAAATATGACGAAACAATCATGTTTCTACTGACAGGCTCAGCGCGTCTTTTGTCTGCCGTGGCAAGAATTGTGCAAGAGATCAAACCGGACGACCTGTTGATAATTGATATTGCATTTTGTACAAATTGTTAAATTTATGTAATCTAATCTAATTGAGAGCAGGGATCAAAATGCGCCATCTCTTTGATTAATGCAGAGGCGGTTATCTTTCATCACTACTTGTCTAGGCAGCGGGTGGTGTGGGGGGCGAAGAGGGAATCCAATTTGAACTCGGTGCATTCAATCACACAATATCATGTTGCATGATTCATAAGACCAATCCCCACCCCCTCCCTGTGCAGAGTTTTGAACTGGGCATGGTTTACAGTGAGCAATCAGAGTTGAAATCAGCGCGGTCCGTCGTTAATACATCCTCAGGTTTGTCTGTGTGCGGACGAATATGTTTTGCTGGCACGTGTGAGGCGGCTGGATGATGCATGTTGGTTGTGGTGCTGACACCGCTCTTGACTTTCATAAGCGGAGGTGTCCGAGGGCCGGTGGCCTGCAGGAGCCCTCCATTCCACATCTTTTACTCTGCACAATTGGGTGGAGCGTTGCAGCGCGGTGGCCTTGATGGCACGCGGAGAAAAATGGACGAGGTCAGCAGCACTTTCACATCCGCGGCACTTCTTCATGCTGACTTCGTGTTGACACAGGAATATCACCTAGTTCAACCTCTGCTCTTTCGCAGCGTAATGCAGAGCTCAGTCGTTTCTACTCAAAGTCATGTACACACAGCAAACATGCAGTGGCACCCACACGCTGAGCCCTTTTCTCTTTATTGAGTTCTTATGCAAAGTGACACAGGTTTATTTTGTAAATACCCAGTTTCCTTCAATCAGGGAAGAAAACTTTTCTTTTGGATAAAAACACACATATTTCGACTCTTCTCAACAGTTGGCTAATTACCTAGTCATTAGTAGTCCTGCTCGTGTCAAAGGTTGCTTTGGAACAAATTAGTGAGCAACCTTGTCTTCAAAGCCATTATCAATTTCAATCAAGCTTCATTGTGATGCATTCAATAAAGGATCTCAAAGGAACACTGTAACGCTCTGATTATTCTCTCCTCGTGGCAAATTGGCTCATTCAGTCTTTCATATCGTTTCACCAGTGGAGTCAAATACAGTCACGCATGAGGGTGCACATACACACGCGTGTAACTCCATGTGTAAAGCCTATCTGGATTTGTTTCAATTACTTCTCGCTACTTTATAGCGAGACCACAACGAGTCACCTTCCATAAAAAAATGCTCACCTTAAAAAGAATACGATTAAGCGGCATTGTGTTTTCTCTGGGATGTCTTGTCGACAAATAAGGGCAAAATGCTGCGTCACAGGGCCCATACAAGTGTGTGTCTGGCCCAATTTAAGAATTGTGGTTTTTACTGGGGGGCACATCTGCCTGCTGTGTTCTGGTGTGGTGCACAGACCTAATAGTTAAAAGATCGATTGTCTGATTAAGGCAAATTGTGTTGAACTCCAGAGCAACCCAAGCAGAGAAGAAAGCATCTCTAGTTAGCGATGCGCTAAAAGTGTTGCTATTGATTTGTAATGGCAGATCTGCGCTGTGGTGATTTTGTGTTCCCTTGTATTTTTAGCAATTTTTGTCGACCAAACTATATATGTAAGGTAATTTACAAGTAACACAGTGTTTAGGATATTCAGCGGGACCACGGTTACTAGACACTGAAATAAAGCAGCTACATGGCATTTTACTCAGGAGGAACTGCGGCTGCAGATTCTTTTCTATACAGGGGTCCAGTGTCTTCAGTATTTGCAGCTTTAAATTTATTTCCCCTTATCACTATTGATCTGCGGGAAGACAAGGTCTCTGGTCGTGACAGCCTGGCCTGCCTGATTTAGCAGTGGACCAATAACCTGTCTGAGCACAGGGGTCTGGAAGGATTTACAGGTATACGAGTGCCGTTGCTGCGTCTGATCCGGCCCTGCGCCATCCTCTGTCTTACACAGGACGTTCTTATCGGGAGCTCAGTCCTGGAGGAAGTCAGGAAATGAGACACAGTTTTGTTGCAATCACGGGGGTAATGAGATTAGAGGTCACTTCAAAAAATGTTTGATGTTTAGTTACTGTAATGTTTTCCCCTGTGAGATATTAGTTTTCACATTTATTAGACTGCTCACATGGATGTGGTGGAGAAGCCTGGTTGCAAAAGTTTATTAACAATTACTGTGATCTTAAGAATGTGGCAAGGACCTGCCTTGGTCTCTGACTTCCCAGATTGCACAAAAAACTGCAGTGAGTTCAATAAAGAGATTAAAATCATGATGAAAAATGTGATAAAAGGCAAGATAGTTAATGTGCCACCATGATAAATGGAACAGAGAATATTAAAATAACTTTTCGTTATTATGACGGTATAAAGTCATTTCATCAAAAAATATATGTAATCACAAAATGCTTTATATGACGAGCAGATGAAGTCAGTTAAGAAGGCTCCTGTATGTTTTTTGACAGTAAGCTGAGTTTTAATGAGCTTAAAGTTGGCTTCTAATTCAAGTTAATTGCCATCGTACCTTTTCCCAACACTGCCTGTGGGTGTTAGTGCGTATTCTTCCTCTGTCATGTTTGTCATCTGCTGTGTAATGCTATCTCCATTGCTCATTAGCAGTCGGCGGGTTAACAAATGCTTAAGATTCTGTTTTTCTTTCATTAATTCTGAAAATAACGCTGCATTTTTCAACGGAATCAGATAATTGCTGAGAAACAACACCTGCAAACCAACGACGTATTTAAAGTTAGGCTTCCCGCTAAGGAAACGTGAGCATGGAGGGTTGTTGAGAACAACAAGCAGACAGGATTTCTACACTTTAGAAGGGTGTTTGCGGCCAAAACAGCAGATGTTAGTGGCAGGTTGCTCTGAGCAAAGGGTGCCTCATTTGGCTCAGGACGCCACCACGAGACACGCTGCCTTTATCTCGCCCTCCACACAGACACGTGACTGCTGTGTTCGCCCGCTGGGGAACCAAGCAAGGCTAATATCAAACAGTCAGTGGGATGAAGCAAAGAGTCAAAAGTGAAGTGTTTCAAGTGCTTCTCAGCGTTCGGTTATGAAAACGATGCGATATCCAAAGCTCCACATACAGTCATAGCAGAGCGACTTGTTAAAGTCAAGTAGAATGATGCATCGCTGTGACTCACTCGGTCCGCACCTCTCCAACAAACGCCCCACGCCATCCTTCTGAAACTCCAACGAACTTTGAGCGAAAGTGTCATCAGAAAGGTTTCGCACCTTTACATGTTTCCATGTGTAAGAATAGTTTAATTTACTTCCAGGTATACTCACAAAAAAAGCCTCAGCCTGAGCTTTTTCAGCTGCTCTATTTCTCTCTCACCTTCCTCGGTGTCTAATTGGGTTTCATTGATTTACTCCTCCATGATGCTGGCTTGGCCAAGTCTCTGCTGACCTTGCAAAAAAAATATCAGGCGGTCTGTCTAACAGGCGCTGTTCCGGCTCCCCCCACACACATACACACACCCAACGCAGGCAGTGAATGATTGTGTCAGTGAGCTGGAAGTGAGTCAACCTGTCGCTCCTGCGGCCGTCACAGCAGAACCATAGATTAGTGCTGCGCTGGAACAACTAAAGGCTCTAGGAGGGGCGCTCGCTCCCTCTGCTCAGGGACGCTGATTCGGTTGTAGAGGGGAGAAAAAAAAAGTTAAGGGGGCCAAATGGCGGTCGCCAAGGAGCCCGGGGCCACAGTCGCTCATCTGTGTCTGAGGAGCCACGTGTCACCTTCAGCTCTCTGGAGGAGGCGTCCGGACACAAACCTGCTGGGCCAGACGGGGCGTGAAGCAGGAGGCAGAGAGGAAGTAAAGCTCGCCGTCTTTTTATAGGCGACATCTGTGGCTCAGCGGACAGGAGGAAATAAGAAGGAGCAGAACGTTTGAGCGGAGAGAAAATTAAAACAAAGAACAGTGTCTTCTTAGAGAGGATAAGAAGAAGAGGATATAACGCCGACAGAGCTTTGATACCAACTGTGTCCTCATTTCCTCCTCTCGACTCCTGTCCCCCTTCTGCCACGCATTATAAACGGCTGATTATGACAGTGACAGCTCCTCAGGTGTGCACTATGCTAGATTTGTTATTCAGCTCACAGGCATCGCTGTCCCTCCCTCTTACCACCTGCACAGACACACACACACACACACGGACACGAGGCAAAGTGCACACACATAAGCGCACACACCCACGCACGTACGTATTGCTCACAGCTGCTGTGTCAGCGGGACTCTGGAGCCAGAGCGAAGGGGATATTACATGAATCAGCCTCGCACAACTGTTGTAGTCACAGCGCTATGATCCAACTCAAATTTAAGAAGGCTTTCGTTGTTTGACTTTGATTTTCATAGGCTCGCGGCGTTTTTACAAACCTGGACTAGTTTCAGTTTAATGATGGCGGACAAAATGTGCACATTAACGTTCATGTGGTTGTTATATTAGACGAAACACACGTTGTGCATCCATAGCAGACCTGCACGATGAAACTTATTTCTTTAAACACGCACACATTTCAAAAAACAGCTGAATAGGGAGGTCACTGCTACGCACATGTACACTCAGCTGTTCAGCGCAGGTCTGCAGGTGGTTTCAGCCCATTGTTTTCATAATATGGCCTCCTTTTTTGTTTTGGTTCAGTGTCAAAGCTCAGCCCTACCTCATGACCAAGACATATCTAACGTTTGTTAGTATTTCTGTGACAATACTTATCACCCTGAACACAGGAGAGCAGTAGTGTAGGACAGATAATTGCTTGTGTATAAAAAAGCACAAAAAGAGCAACAATGGTGAAAAGATGATGCACAAAACAAACGTGGTGAGTGGTGATAACATTAAGGAAAAGAGAAATATCACGTTACCGAAGGGCTGATTTCTGCAGAAGTCTCCTGTGGCATTTCAAGTGGCTGATATTTCAGCGCTGCCCATGGCTGAGCTCTTTTTATTTGCTTCACTCTACCATGTAAATGCAACGAATTTGCTGACAAAGTATTTCTGTTGGCAGAGCTGCCGTCTGCCTCATACTTTAAAAAATAAAGAAATAATGAAAGTGGGGAAGTGGTCTAAAAATAGACAGATTAATCATCCTGGCAGGCGTCGCTGTGGGTAGCGCTAACGTACAGAGGGCTGTGGCTTCACCTTTTCAATGCACTTCATTGAATTGGTTTTATTTGTGTTTAGATTTTTTACATAATCCGACTTGACAAGGTTAATTTAGCCCAGTGAGACGCGCCGCCGATCGCTTGACGCCCACGTTCCCCGTGAACTTTTAATTGGGTTCCATGTTCGCGTCATAACTTCGCTGTTCTAATGCAGACAGATTGCAGACGTAAGAGCTGCAGCCTGACTAGGTTAACCGAGCTCTGCATTAAGACGAATGGCCCCACCTCGCTCATGAAAAGGTTGCGTCAGCCGTCACTTAAGTCCTTCTTAACATTTGAATCGTACAGAGAGCAGTAAATGTCGCCATAGTGGAGCCCAGGAGCTTATTATTAAATTTCATCTTAAGAGACACAGGAGTTTTTATGTTGCTGGTTTGTTTCAAAGGGAAAACGTCAGATCTGTGCAGAAAGGAACATGCAGATACTGCGGTGTGTTGTGGATACGACCAGCTGTTCATCGAAGCCGTGGGCACTCTCGCCTTGCTCGGTGGCAATGAACCTTCAGGACACTGTCTGAGCATCTGTTACAGAGATTGCCAGGGCTCAGACCCCTTAAAGTAAGAATGAAATTGGTCCTGACACGGAAGCTCTTATGAATGTCACGCGCTCCTGGATGTAATGACAAATTGTATTGTGGGTAGAGTTTAGGAATCTGGTGACAAAGTGTCATCTTCCATTAGTTTGCTGGAGACTGGCGGGTCGGGCCGCACAAGGTGGCAGCGAGGTGGAGAAAGGCAGCCAACAGATGAGGCTGCTCGCTCCTGACGAACTAATGCTGCTCGAGCAGCTGAGGAGACGAACCGCTGTGGCCAAGCGCTTTGGCTCTGCTCACTGTGAATCACATGATTTCCCATTTCTCCCTCAAGGTAGCTTTTTTACATAAACGCACTTAAAACCAAGACCTGCCACATACACAAATGCAGACAGAAGCTAAAAGCTTGTGTGCTTATCAAACCTTCCGATCCGCAGTGCAAACGGGAACAGGCCAACAATTAGCCTCCCTCCAGCACCAGGCTGGAGTCATTACATATTACGGTGGAATAAAGAAGGAACCCAGCTGAAATGTGGCCTTTTCCATTACCTACGTTTTATTTTTAGCTGTTCTTTGAGCCATTGCTGGATTATGGGAAAGTAAGCATCTAACTGCTTTCAAGCTTTCTGTATATTATTTCAAACTCTCATGTGGTGCACTCAGAAACCAAGAATAAAACTTTTGCTTTTTTTAACTTTCGATCTCTCTCCGCTGTTTTCTTTCAGGTTGTCTTTAACTCTTTCGCTTCTTTTGAAAACATGTTCCTCTAATACTGTCATTTATCTTCTGAATTTAATTAACCGTGATTAATTCAATTATACTTTCAGCTCATTTCATGCTATTCACTTTTATTCTATTAAAGCCTTGATATATATGCTGTGAATCACCTTGCTATATTATAGGATTAAAATGATTGATTTCAATGGCGCGCTATTTCTAAGGCTTAATCCCCTTAAATATTGTATAATGCAGTTTTTTATGATTTACTGTTGGAGTACAGTGATAAGACGATGCCTGCAAGTCAGACACCCAGAGGAGGAACTTGGTGGCTGCCTCCTCATCAGGCTCCTGCCAACGCTTTGATTGGAAAAGCTGGACATCTTTGCTGTCCTTTCCTAACCTTTGCTGGGAGTTAAGGAAAATTACATCAAAAAAGTGGCTGAAGATTTGCAAAATCTATCATGAAAACCCACTTTTTTTTTCCTCACGTCAAACACTTCTGTGTCTGAGATGTGCTCAGTCCTGCTGCTGCTGGGTTAGAATAGGATGCTGAAAGTTGTGGCTTCTCACTGCATGCAAAGTGGAGAAAAGGTGTTTTTCTATGATAGTTAATTAGATTTCTTATGTGAATACTAACATGTTTAACAGGCGTCTCCCACCAGTGTCCTTCATGCGCTGTCGTCATGTTTATGATTAGCATTAATCCTGCACCTTTCTGTTTGTGTAATAGCACAGAGGTCTCCAATCAGATCAGAATAATTAATGGTGCTCATTTGTTAATGTTAATGCTAGTTTTCATTTTGCAGTAGCAGACAAAGCTGTTTATCAAACAAGTTAAACTATCGCGTGTGTAATAAAGTTGACATATGCTACAACATCTCCACTGACCAGCATTGTATCAAGAAATAAATCTTCTGAGGTCGCTGCTGAGCGAAGAATGACAGGACGTATGAGGTCAAATGAAAAATTAGTTGTCAACAGTATTGATTTGCCACCTTGTCTGGGATCATCGACCCATCTTCATGTCCGTGCTCTACCCCTTAACTTTGGAAATGAATGCTTTCCAAGGTTTAAAAGGTTTAAACGGCTTAACCAGCGAACGGAGCACAAACAGACAGACATGTGTATTTAATTAGTGTTTACCTGCTTTGGACAGTCCCACAGATGCAGTCAGTAAGAAGCACATTACGCCCAAACTTTGAAAAGCTGACTTTGACATTGCTTTCATGGTTTTCCAGCCAAGTCTCTAAAATGTCAGGCGGGCTCTGTTTCTCTTCATGAAACTATGGAAGGACACCTCTCCAGCTCGCCCTCTCGTCCTCATGACGCTGAACCTAAGTGGACCCAATGATCCACGGCTACTCTGGCTGTACTTCTGCTGTCTGTGGCCTGACCTTCTCCTTCCTTGATGTGAGGTTCTGGTGACACTCAGTGACCTCAAAGCCTCCACCATCCTGTTGTGGACGCGAGACACCAGGGAAGGATGCTTTTCAGAGGTACTTGGTAGATCTGTGAGTTTCTCCTCTTTCTGGTCCAACACATTCTCTGCCTTTCTGCAGAAAAGGTTTATTCTCACTGTGTGTGATTCTGGATTCATGGCTGCTTTACCACAGACTCCTCTGTACAAATTCCCCCTCTTCCTCTATGGAGAAGTGAATTCTTGATCTCTTAGACTGCCTTTTGAATTTTCACTTCCTTTCTGGAGAGTTGCTCTCTGGGATAGTCCTGCATGTCCAGAATATTTCAGCACAGGCTCGTTTTCTGGTGACGGTGCCCTTAAATGAGTATTATGATCAATAGTTATAGCATAAAATGGCCAATTCTACATGTCTTTATTCTTGGTCCAGTCTACATTATTCCTATACCTATACTTTAAGTTATTCCCATCCTAAAACCCAAACAGCAAACAAATTGAAAGTATTGTCCACATTTTGATGTCCATTTATCTCTATGTCGTATCAAATGTCAAAGTGCTCTTAGCCACACACTGCAGCTCATCAGAGGTAGAAAGCTAAGTTGTGTGGCGTCGTATCATTGTAACTTCACATCGGCTGATACCTGACAGGCTGTGTAGAGCGTGGAGGAGCATACTGTAGCATATCACGCCAAGCAGAGGGAGGGCCAGGCATGGCAGATTGGATTGATTCTGAGTCTTATCCGCAGCTTTAGGAGAAGCACAGGATCTACAGCAAGTCTCCCACCAAGTGTTCCTCTGTCTGTGTTCCTTTTCTCATACAGTTGCTACTTTTACGTCACGCTTTTCCCGCAGCGCATTCTCCAGATGTCTGTCTGTGGTTCTTTACGCAATGGTTCACTCAGTTCCCAGCGCTATTGTTCACATAGGATCATTAATTGAAGGAAAGTCTCGGCACTGTAATGTCTCGCTGCGTTCATACTCAGATCGTGCTCCGCTGCCACTTTGTTCTGCAGGAAACAAACGTGCACGTGCTCACTCGCGGAAAATGGGGTAACTCTAATACTGGCACAAGAACAAATTATCTGGTGAATTTGCATTTTGTTGCAGCAGCTGATATCCTCGTTTCTAAAAATCACCCCTGATTTACTAATGGACCTCTATTATAGCATCTCTCCGTATTTTTGCAATTATATGTCATCACTGGATGGAAATGCAGACAAACAATACTCAATGTACAAGTCACCTGATGAAAGTGTGCCTTTGCTCTGCTGCCGTGTAAAAATAAACTAATGCTATGAATAGAATGCTGCAATTTGCCCTGGCGATATTATGATGTCAATTGAACATCAAACATGTTTCATTTGCAGCATGTGTCCTGCTAAAACAGCCCTTCATCGTCCGAGGGTTTGTTCTTGGATGACGATGCTTAACCTTTGCTGGGTGTGAGCAGAATAAGTTGGCCCTGGCTTGGCTTCTATTGGCCCGTAGAACTGCCCTGATCATGGAGTCTGCTGTTATGTGCACAGCAAACATGCAGGTGGTTTCCAGTTTGGACCCACGCGTCAAGAGCCTGAAAGCAGAAAGCAGATACATAAACACTGCATCAGTACAGCACCATTTACCTCCTATTGCAATAGAATGGAAGCCAAAAAAAGCATAAAAAGGCGCCGTAAACACATTCCTCTGCGGCACGGACGTTATTTACTATTTTAATTTCACAAGAATCACATTTGAACTTTATCAGACTGAGATAAAGCTTTGATATCTTCAAACACAGCTTTGGACATGTGTGATTAAACAAACATTTCCTAAGGAATATCAGTCAGATAGGCTGAATAAATAATTGAATGGCTTAAAACTCCCTGGCATGACTTTGAGTTTTACTCAAGTCCTGACTGAAACCGCTTCAGTGAGGTGCTGGCACGGCTTAGTTTCGCTTAGAGATATCTCCCAAGGCCTTGGCCCGAATGCGTTTATTGAAAAAGCTTTCCATCCACGGTGACACATCCTCCCTGACCTGGCACTACCCCTGCTAACAGTCACGTGTTTTCGCTCAGCGTGATGACGGTAGGGGAGTGCAAACAAGACAAATAAGCAGCCAAAGTGCAGCCCAGAACACATTTTTTAGAAGTGACAGTCTCTTTCATGTTTAACTATTGGACACATGCAGGCAGAGGTTGTATACGTGCACAGATCCAGGAGGAAAGAAAACAATGAAAGTACTTGCCAAAGGAGAAAGTAGACTGCATTTTCAAAAATGTGCTAAAATACATAAAATAAGTAGAACACTAAAAAAATGATGTGTAACTATCGCTATAATATGATGTATGATAGATTAAAGGTGGAAAGACTGAGAGTCCCCCAGAAACAAAAGCGACTTCTGATAGCAGCTTAATCTATCATTTATTTGTGTATTGCGTTCATACCTACATCCCTGTTTCTCCGTCCCTGCGGGTCAAGGACGCACTAGCCTACATCGTGTTGTGACTAGAGCAGCCTCCACATTGTATTTAAATGTCAAGCCTCAAACTATTGTCAGCGCCTTTGAGCGTGGTACTTGATGCTGAAGACGCAGCGTGCGACCTGAATTAGGGTCTGTACCCGGCGGGGTACTTATCCTGAGCTGTGCAACGCGCCGACACATCAGTAATTCGATCTGCGAGTGTCGTTTTATTCATTTTCTCTCCTCTGACGTTATTGTGCTGCTTCGCTGTAAGTAGGATAAATGTGTGCAGCACAAACAAAGTGCTGCAGCAGCATCGGCTACATGTGGCCGCGTGTCTGCGCGGTTCTGTACGTTCTGTCACCGCTGCTGAATTACTGCAGTCAGCTCACATACATACAGACCAGGAGGAGTAACACTGCTCAGAACAGATGGTCTCCTTGCAGCGTATCAGTGTCTTTCTGTCCTTTTTTTTTTTTTTAAACCAGCTCAACCTTGACATAACATAAAGCCACTTTGGTGACAAGGTATGTACTTATTTAACAGGAAACACACCCCAGGATAAACAACGAGAACCCACAAAAACATTTGTTAAATATGACTATACTAAAAATATTGTGTTTATGAAAACACAAGCTGACACCAAAAGAGCAGATGAAGACACAACAACTGTGGTGTTTAGAGCTATTTTTAAAAGTCAGGATTATATGAAAATACCTTACTTCTGTTCTCACAACACACATTATCCTGATAAAGGCTCAAAAGGCATCAAAACAACTGCGAGCAGCTAATTAACAAAGAGGCAAAGTTCTGCATTTGATCCCTGGTTTTAATTTTAATGCTGCACTGGGGATTATGACCTCTCACTTCTCTGAGTAACGATTATGTTGAAAATACAGTTTTCACAGAGTGGACTTGGGTTAATAAAACGTCAGTAGCTGGTGTGGATTAGACTAGAAATGGCCTTGCCACCCTTGTATTCGCCACATATCCACCTCCACTGCTTACTGCGGTGCGGCTGTGGCGTATTCAAAGGAACAGCAAAGCATTTTGATGCCTAAATTTAGTTGAGCGTGATTATCATCAAAGCCATTACGAAGCGGGGAACAAAAACAAGAGGCTGGTTGTTAAAAAGGACTTTGGATACGAACAACAAGGCATCTTTTTGTGCGAGACTGTCGCGAAATAACGTGGAATCTGGTGCTGCTGTCACATATGAGCCTTCATACCAACGATGTTACGCTTCACCTACCACGGGAAACCTTGAATGAAGACTTTACAAAACAACAGTGTCATTTTGTAAAATTTCCGTCACAGTCGCCAGCTCGGCTACCGGTGAACTTGCTGGAGGATGCTCGCTGCTGGTTGGTCGTGGGACATAAGGCCGCAGCCGGATCGGGAGGATTGTCTGGACATTCTTGTTTTCCCGCAGAAATACTGTCAACACTCAGCTCTAGTTAAATTGGGACGTGATGCTTTTGTTCTTTGGTTGATAGATTTAGATGAATTCGCTCTGAAGTGAAATATAATTATCTCACAAGAGTCTCTGCAAATTCATTACAGCAGTCAGGGCGTCCTCTCTGCAGAGACACTAACTCTGCATCATTTACCACTTATTGCGCCTGTGTGCGTTAGGACAGCTGAAATCAGATATTATAATGGTACTGCTGCATAGGCCAAAGAGAGTTCTAGGCAGAATTATGGCGATAATTACAGGAGGAAATCACTGGAGTTTATCCCAACTATGGGAAATGTGGGAAAACAATTTCTAAACAACTTGCATGTAGACGCCTCAGCCAGACGGTGAAGATATGGGGGGGAAATGTGGAAGTGGTGGTTATGATTCACTGTCATGATGATATTCTGTGTAATTTTGCCTCCATTTGCATGTTTAATGATTAGTAATGAGCTTTTTTTCATCACAGAAGTTAATACGGTAGGTTAGCAAAAACAGCGCAGGAGCCCACAACGACGCTACTGGATCCGTTCTCATGGACCCCTGAGACTGAGGCCGTAGTTTGTTCATGTCTGTAGAGATGCTGCATTCATACATTCGTGTTATTTTCCTCTTACCTCCACCACGGGCGTAATGTTTTCAGTTTCTGTTTTGTTTGCAGCATATCGCAAAAAAACGTGTTAACACATTTCAGTGACATTTTGTTAAATTTCTGTTGCTGAAACACATCTGTTTGGGATGGAGCAGCCTTGAGCGAACCTTCGCTCTTTGAGTGCTTTTCGTTTATTACAGACATTATTTCTGAATGTTCAGGACATTCCTGGCTTTTCTGCAGACAGTAGGTGTGGAGCGCTTGTCTCCAATGCCACTGTTTATGAGAGTGAAAACAACAGACAGTCCATGCAAGTGTACTGTAAACTCCTTTGGCTGAACTTTTATGTTCCGAAATTCGCTTTCACTTCTTTTATTCAGGTATTTGTGCACAACATTTTTGTGAACCTTTGTTTTTCATTTCCACACCGTGACTCGTCCTTTTTACGTAACCATAGCGACATAATTAAACATTCAAGTAGCCAGCGTTTTTACACATTTTCTAAGAAATAAAGTGAAAAATGGGACAAGAGCTGTTGTAGTTCATTTCACGTTTCTGGGCTACACACAGGCTGTTGTTATTCCAGAGAGACTGAGCCATTGTTGTCTCGCGTGTCCTGCTTGTCAACCCTGTCCGACACCTATTGTATCTTATGAAAGGACTCGGCCCATGTGTTCTCCTTTCTAACAAACACAGGAGAAAGTCACAGAAAAGCCACAAGCCAGAAAGAAGCGGAAATTAGACAACGTGCAGGACTCAGAAACTCAGAGGTTTCCAGTTTGTGTTTTACCTGGACGCTTCAGGAATGTGAGCGCATCAGATTTCTAACCGTCTGTAATCATAGCTGAGGTCCTGACACTGTCACAGAAGGCAGAGCAGGTTTTACCAGCATCTCACACAAAGCAAAACACAGACGAGCAGAGGCGAGATTGGGTCTGTAAGCCCTGCCATGCTGTTGTCAGCTGGCAAGAAACAGTTGATGACAACAATGGCAGACTCATTTCGTTTATTGGACGCAAGGTGGACACTAATGGTAGGTCTGGTATCTGAGCTTGTGTCAAAAGGACTGAGTTAGCTGCTGGGAAGATCTCCTGTTACATGGAAATGTGTTTTTTTTTCTGGAGGAGGGATTGATACTGGTGAAGATGCAACGTTCTCTGCAGCTGCATATAAAGTGAAAGAGGATCTTGTGCTGACGTAGCTGTTACAGTTCACTGAAACTGAGCCGTATATACTATATGTGGCCAAGAGGAACCTGGGAATCCACCTATGCTGGGAGTCACTGTAATGTTTTTGTCCGATTTCCAAATCAGAAATGTACAAAACTCGAAATGTGAGAACCACCAAAAAAGAAAAGGTAAAACTCAGAAACAGATGAAGTCACGTGTCCGTTGGTTCGGTGGAATATCTATCTTCACAAGTGAAACTGCGTATTGCGCTGGTGTAGCTGGTGAAGTACATTACAGCATTTCCCCCTTCAGTGAAGCTTGAGGTCAGAAAGTAGAGTCTCAGTTTCTCCCTGCATGTTTAAATATAGGTATCCTCTCCCTTTATTGAATACAATGTTTCATAGCAATGAAACTGAAACAGCTTTGTGCATATTTTGGCTTAATTTTCTATGAAATGTCCTTTTCTCTTGAAATGTCTCATTGGAGAGCAGTTACATAAGGCCGACAGGAAATGTTATTATTAACATAATTCTTGAATATCAAAGGGGATTTCATCTTATAAAATGTAAGTCGTTCATGAGGAACCGTTGGTGTTTTTCCTCTTGCTCGCTGTAGATCTTGGCTCCTCTCTGTATACTAATGGGCACTGCTGATGATAAAAATTTGATATAGCACGGGGAGCTCTGCCAATACGTCCCTGCTGCTGGAGAACTTGGGCTTATTGTTTGAAGTATGGCACGCCATCAGCAAATACCTTGGTGAAATGTAAATGTGGCGATCCGCTGTTATCTTTTTATGGGCATTTAGATGGAGCGGCGTGGACTCGGGCCTTCCCATTCATTTAGTCTGTCACCGTCGAGCTGCTCGGCTGTTTTACAGCACTGATGCTCTGTGACAGTCCACAGCTATTTTTATCTTTTCTGTCCTGCTGAAAGATGCTTCCTTACTGTAGAAAAGTGGTGGATTTCCAACCTCAACTTGCTATAGCTCATAACACCACCTAAGCTTGTGTACTGAGGTCTGCTCCTGTGTGACCTGTAGATCATAGTAATGGACTACCGCTGCTACTGGAGGGTGTGCACTCCAGACTAAAGAGGCTTGAGCTACTGAGCAGTTTAATGGTTTTGGGCAGGTTCTTAATTACGAGACTCAGTTTTCCCTGAGTGATTCTTTTCCTGTGGCAGTGGAGGCAACGTTTTCACCAGATCAATACGTGAAGTTTAATAGAAGGTACGTGAACCGGCTTCATCAGATATATCAAGATGTTTTTATTCGGGCCGACAGCACTTGGGCCTAATATGACAGAAAAGGACACAGCTTCGGGTTGTTTATTTTACACTGACCTTATTATTATAGTGGGTTGTCTTTGCAAAGTAAAGTTTTACTTAATACCTTATGAATATATATTAAGATGTCACTTTCTTAGTCTTTGCGGACTCAACCAGCTGCTCTTAAAGGTCTGTCCTTGTTCTCCCTGTTGTTGCCGGCATCCTGCACGAATGCTCTGATAATGGCCTGATGACTTTTTGTTCCAGCAAGTTCAGCGGGTCAGACGTGTCATCCGTTTTACTTTGCTCCGAGCTGGTATTGATCGCCTCTAAGTGTAGCTTCTCTTTCTCTCTCAGGGATTTCTGTAGCGGGCGCGAGAAAATGCTCCTCTCCTCACTTATCTGCTGCACACTGGCCACGCATCGCACACGCAGACAAGCTGGGAACATTGATACGGTGGAGCAGACTGGTGAAAAGCTGATGCATTGCAAGTAAATATTTTTGCAGCATGGCACTGCGGTGAAATAACATTGGCTGTCATGGGTGAATTGCTGAAAAGCACCAAGTTTACTTGCTGCTCTTGTTTAGCCAACTTTTTCTTTTGGATGAGGGCTGCAGTTATTGTGCTGGAGTTAGGATATTAATACCGCATCATAAATGATAAAATGTGGACTGTGATTGTTATCTTCATATAGTTTGCTTCAGCCTACTCCTCCAGATGACGTCATAAACTGAACAGCTCCTCCTGATAATGTCATCAAGAGGCGACGTTTTAGCTTGTGAAAACCCATTTTAAAGAATTCATAGACTTATACTCCACCACGAAGGATGTAAGGAAACATGTGACAAATCATTACTTTCATATTTTCCTTCAACCGGTTCTTTAATTGCTGTGCAGGCCGTGTTTTGTGGCCTCGTTTGAACGGCCGCTCTTCTCGCACACGTCTCTCACCCGTTTCTGAAACAGAGTGAATAATGTAGTATTTAAGTGGGACTGCCCTACAATCAAAGAGTGAGCTTGTCATGACAGCTGAAGTGCCTTCTGTGACCGTGTTTGAACTATTTTTTTTTGTCAGCCCAGTACAGTGTGGTGAAAAATCATTTTGCAAGCACTTCATCAGTCATGCATAATTTGTCTTTGATCCATTGTGTTCGGCGACAGTGAGTAATATTAGCCCTAGTTTGAGGTGGGATCAGTCAGTGAGTGACAGCAGCTGGATGGCATTTCTATCCTATATTGTTTTTTTGTTTGATATGTTATGTTAAATAAGGACATACACAAATACATGTAAAGCCACATTGGTAGTTGCTTCCTCGAATGCGTTTGATATGTAAAATTCCAGCTCATCATTACGTTAAATGAGAGCTTCAAGCATTTTCAGTAAGGCGGGAACGAAGCGTGATGCTGGTGTCACCGCTCTCAGCTGCGACAGCCGGCTCACTGTGTGACTTTGAGAAGTTCTCCAAGACCTCATCACGTCACGCTCTGGACTGGGCTGGGTGCGAACGTTTGGAGGCAGCCGGCGCTATCATCCATCAGCCACTTCACCTGGGTCTAATGGCTTGCCGCAGACAGGCATGTTTGCCAGTGTGTTTGATGTGTGCATACCACATACCCACCTACTCCTTTTCTGTCAGAATATCAGCAGGCAGCACAGTGTCAGGGCTCACAAATGGATTTTCTAATCCACTTGTTTGCTGGAAGTTCTTTCTACCTCCGGTTTTGAAGCCCAAGCCAAAAACGTACTTAAACACAAGCATTCCCTGAGACTCTTGTCTGTGCCGACCTCCACCAGCACCGCCGCCACCCACCCAGCCCGAGGCTGTCATTGTGTGTTTTGACTGGCTAAGACGTTTACGTGGCGGAGAGAATGAGATGTAGGCAGGGAAGGCGAAGGACATCAGGAAAGCTCAAATAATGAGATGTCAAGCAGGGCAGACCATAATTGTTAATTACATTTGTTCCAGTGCTTCTGGAATGCAGCCATGATGCTTTCAGGAATAGAAAGTGATGTCCTCGACAAGTTCCAGGTTTAGCCTTGCAAACTGTTTGAGGGATCAGCCCTGAGATTCAGCGATATAAAGACGAGCCTCACGTGGCCACACAAGGAACCATCCGGTGTCCAAATTAAATGAAACACCAAATGACGGAAGAGCTGCCTCAGCCTCTCCATTACAGAAGCTTTCAGGCTGCTGGGTCACCAGGACATAATGGTTTGACATAGTGGACATCAAAACAGTTTAATGTCAACCAGAAATCACTCCCAGGATGTTTGCTTTGACTTTGGCATGTTTGCTTGTTCTTCCCTTTCACTCACACATTAGTTGACCCCTCCTCAACTTTTTACCTCCTCTTGAACTCGCCCTGCAAGCGAAGGCCACATCTGAAGGCAATTAAAAATTGCGCTGGACCAGATCAACTGGGAAGTTTGAAGTCTGAAGTTCGCCACCGTCCCGTCCTGCAGGCGCGCTGTCGTTCTGTAACGCCGGCTCTTTGGTCTCTCAGCCAAATGATGAAGTGGCTTCTTGTTCCAGCTGCCTGCCAGCCCGGTGCTTTAACTGAATTCCAAAGAGGAGCTGTCAGTCACTTCACTTTTGTCACTGATGCATTGATGTGGCAATAAATACACAGGCCCTGGAGAAACACAAAGAAGCTATGTTTTGAAATCAACTAATTCAGTTGTACGTGTAGCTTCCCAGTTTCACTCGCCACCTCCAAACCATCTGCTGTCAGACACTGGTAATTAGTTTTATGGTGTCCTCAGCATCACCATAATTACCCTTTTATTGTTTGGTATGCTATTGTTAATGTTGTTGTTGTTCCGTGGCTGGTCCTAATTAAAAGTTTGGAATTAACACAGGCCGCGCTTTTTGCCCTTCTGAATTGCTTATCGTGCAAAGCTAACATTAAAGCGTTTGACGGATGCGGGGAGCGACTACAGCTGATATGGTCTGAGACGTGGAGATGAGTCGCTGATGACTTATCCTCCTGAAAACCCCTTTTCTTATACAGCACCGAAGCAGGTAAACAAACTGTTCACCCCCTCTGCAGATATCTTTGACATTTCCTTCAGCTCTGCCGTCCCCTTGGAGTAAAGCACAAGTCAATAGTCCTCCTGCAACTCTCAGTGCTGTTTGTTTTAATGGCTTTTAAGTTGACAGGTGGTCAGGGCTGGATTTCTCAAGCTTCCGACGTGTTTTCTGAAAGGCCTCTCGCGTTGAGCTTCGGTCATCGGCGCAGCTAGATCCACTTACGGTCAAACCAAGTAAGCTCTCATATTCAACAGCACACATTAGCCCAAACGGAAAGCTCTCCAGATTAAACAGAAGACTCGACAGAGGGGGAAGAGACTGCATCTGGCCAGTTGAAACACATTTACAGGTACTTACACTGACTAGTATACTTCCTTTACCTGCACTAGTAGCTTTTACTGTCAACACAACAGAGTTTTTGTATTCTCCTGTCACTGTGTTTGAGAAAAATGTGTCAGCTCTGTATTTTTCCTTGATTATTAAATCACAGACTCCAGAGTAAACGTTTCCATTTTGCTTTCAGCATTTCTTGCACAGTTACAAGCCGTTGGCAATATGCTGTGAAGCAGTAGGGAGTATTTCTGTTACAGGATGAACGTCCTTCTATCTGCAAATGCTGAGACAGAGCACACAGTCTATAGGAGAAGCGGATAACAACGACACGATGACTGAGACATAACGCCTGATAGGCACTGAAGGCCAGCTTTCCATCAGGAGCTCAAGAGCCGTGCTTTCTGACTGTGAAATGTTGAAAATGATTGAGGCAGTCATCTGTCAAGACAAAAAGCTAAAAGTCAGCTGCCGTCAATAAAATATTTATGTTCTTAAAAAACGGCGTCACCATTTCAGTCACTAAAATATTAAAATGAGCAGCACAGTGAAAGCAGCAAGTAGGGTGTGTATCAATAAATGATTAGAAACACATACAAATCTCTTCTCTTCCCAAGACCACGCACCAATATCATATTTAGATTTCCGGTTATGACAAACATACAATAACAAACATACAATAATGCTGGTAAATCATTACTAGCTTTTTTGTGTGAGAAATGAAAAAACTCACTGTGAAGCTTTTTGAACATCTGTTTATGAGATTATGCGTCTTCACAAGTAATGAAAAATATGCTGTTGGTTTTGCTCACTGTTAATCAGCTAAGCAGTTTGTTAATTTGATCGGTTTTATTTCGGTTTTATTTTTCACACATTTCTCTCGTTCCTCATTATCCAACCCCGCGTTTGCCTTAACATTAAGCCCTTAGCTTAAATGTCAGTACATTACATATTTACACTGACTCTGCCGACAAGAGAGAGTGGGCGCAGCGCTCTCTTCATTTAACACATGGAGAGTAATGATGTGCACTCAGAGGGGGCTCTGGTGAGGGTTGGACATCGCAGGCTGTGTCCTTTAATGGGGCCTGTCTCCAGTGATTAGCGATTGTTGACAGGGGGAGCTGTAGTGTCTAGCGCCAGATGGAGCGCTCCGTGTCTGTTTCCCCGTTTAATGCCACCAGGCCAATCTATGCTAACTATAAAGTGCTACCTCACACACATCCACAAATGAACCCACGCGCACATACTTCTCCTCATTATGTCAAATATCAGATGGTGAAGCAAACATTGTGAAGTCATGGGGGAGAGCTTGGCTGGCTTTCCTCCCACGCCTTCCGAAAACTTCTGGGTCTCAGGGCCACACTGGCAATCACACTTCAGCTCCCTCATCATTACAGCTTGGTTCACAGCGCAGCATCAGTACTTTCCATCCTGAACCAGGCTGGACCCAAGCTAATTAGCCTGTCATTTCTATTCTCTTGTCTTTGAGGCTGCTGGATTTTTCTGTGATTAGTTTCTTCCATGTCATTTCTAAAATGGTTCATAGGCTTTTCTGTCGTTTCTGTATAAATTAATCAACAGTGTCCTTTCTTCTTCTGGTGAAAAAAAAAGGCCAGACCCTGAGCTAATTGTGTAGGGGTGGCTCTGTCTCAAATTCCTTTCCCTCCAGTAGACAAAGAGGCCTAATTCTCTTTTCCAGATCACAGCACCGGCTGTGACAGTGGCTCATCTTTTGCAGTCTTCCCTCTGCCTCTAGAGATCAAACCCAGGTTCACTCCGGGCTCATGACGCACGGCCACTGCAGTTGGTAAGTGAACCACACCTCTGACCTGTGCGCGTACACAAATTGTACAATCATAATGTAGCAGGTAACGCATACTGAGCAGCCTCGTCTTCCTCTGGGTGCTGACGGCTAAATTAATTTGTATGAAAGTCAAGGATAACTAATGGACAGCCCAGACAAATAATACAATAAGAGCTCTGTCATTGCACAGTAATTCAAACACACAGGGCTTATTTGATTATATATTCTTGCCAAGCGCACGCTCATCCCCATATGCAAAAGGAGGAGCTAATGGCATACTAATGCACATGTTAGCCATTATGCATGAACCGTTTCAGCCTAAGCTACCATGAAAGCCTATCAAACCATAGCTTTCCACATTCCACAGTGTGACTTATTTTGCAGAACAGTTTATTCTCCTGAAATCAGCAATTAATTGCGTGCAGTTAATTGCAGGCTGAACTGTAGATGACCTCTCCTGCTCTGCCGCTGCGGAGCGTGTGCACCCTGAGAGAGGAGAGGAATAGATTTACCACGGAGAGAGGATGCGCTCGGAGGATTAGCGCGGGCTCTCTGGTGGCCGCTACAGCCAGGACGTGATTCGTTTTTAGGATAACACCTGGCCAAAATGAAGAAAACCCTCCAAACATATTTTAAGGCCGTATCAGCTGGAACGGACAGACGTTCAGGCCACAAAGCCTCTTTCTTCAATGTCATTCTAACCTGCAGAAATCTGACCCGGCTTTGTCAGCATCCATCAACACTCGACGTTACCCTGTGGCGCATGGCAACATCTCTAATCATTAATCACTTTGCGCCATAAAACAATAGCACTTACACGCCTCGGTGTAATCCCTCACGGGAGCAAGGAAATCAAGCAGGCAAGTCACATTGTGAAACCTGCGCAAGTGACTAAAGAGCTTCTGCTTGACACACGTGCTCTAGTACATGAGCCCATGTTAGCTGGAATGGGCCGGGCCCTAGTGCGTGCTAGCTCTGGCCTTAATCGGCTATGATTATAACTAATGGCTATAATGATGAACATTTTCTCCCCAGCAGGACAGTGCAATTAGGATCAAGCGAATTCAGTATCTCCTCAGGCAGTCCCCAAACCCTCTTTCTCTCACAGTCTATTTAGCCACGCTGATGCATATGTGTGCGCATGGGCAGAGTGTGAGTTTACTGGTATGACAGAGCTGGAATCATCATATGCTTTGCAATCAGCCCCCAGTTCCCGACCGACTTTTGATACTTCGCTTAACTGATCACAAAGCACCGTGTTATGAAGTCGGATAAACTAAAACATCATAGCTGTACAGACCTGTGTTCTTAGACGCTCACCAATTTCCCTAAAGAAATCCTTTAAAGCGAAAGCAGCCTGAATGAAACCTCAGGAAGCGCGACTGAGGAGGGATCCCTGTTCTGGGACCGTCAGGCGGGTCGAGTCACGCGAGTCACGTCTTTATTTGTGGAGCAACTTATATACAGTGTCTTATACGGTGTCTTCTGTTATATACGGATACCTCATCTTACCTCAAGTTTAAAAACATACTGGAAATGACCTGCACGTCATGTAGACAGAAAAGAGGACATGTACATCTGGACAACAACATTATAGATAATTAAAAATATACATATGCAACACAATCCCCTATACATAAAGCGAAAGTGTGAAATAACGGAAGGCATGTTGACAACTAGCCGTTCATATTAACGGCATGTGTGAGAAACACGTGCAAACATGTGCTGTAAGGATTTCTGCAGTTCTGATGATCGGAGATGACTGCATTATTCATCAAACAAGCCTTGCTTCTGGTAAAACCCCCCGCCCTGCAGCTTTCCAACTTGTTTTTTGTTCGTGAAATAGCACTGAAAACGTCTATCACTTAAAATCACATCTGGCTCTCCAGACAGCGCGCGTAGCCTCGGGCCACTCGCACCATGTGTCTCTTTTGGTTTTGTGTGTCTGTTTTCAGTATTTCGATTGTGTGTAGTTTCAATCAATTACTTTGTTTTTGCTAAACATTTTATTTTTCTATTTTTCGGTCATTACGCTGCTTTAACCTTTAAAGGATATGAATTTGGTCCTTTAGGCTTCCGGTTGCCATGGTTACTGTGATCTTAGGTCTTACAGAGGAGGAAATGCATTTAAGTTTAGAAAAGGTTTGGGGATTTACTTCGCACTGTATCTTTTTCTGACTTCAGACTTCTGTGCAAATTAAAGAGCACACACACACACACACACACACACACACACACACACACACACACAGACGAACACACACACAGACATTTTACTCATACACACACACACACATTGTGCTCGTCAAATCAAGGCACGTCTCCATGGAAACTGGAGTCGAATAAAGAGATTGCCTTAATCACTTGATAAGTAATACAAACTCTGCTCTCGTCTGGCCAAAGACGTTCACTTTCCAATATGATTTCCAATTCAACGTGTGAAGCATGTGAAGCCATTTCATTTTATTAGCCAGAGTTATACGTGGTGACATCTGGGACAGCGCTCCAATATGTTGTACTTGGGGTTAATTAAAAGTGTAATGGTCAAGTCTGTATTTCTAATAGAGCTGACAGAAGCTCATAATTCATTCAGATTGATTAGATATTAAAACACTGGTCTGTATAACTACAGTCAGACATGACAATTATGGCTGATCAGTGCTGACGGTGGCCATCGCTCTGTTGGTGACATGAATGGAAATCTTGCACGTTCTTCTCATTGTCATTAGTGAGGTTGCAAATGCTGATTTATAAAAATATAAAGTGTTTAATTATGTATTTCAAATAATACCGGTGCAGTGTGTTGACTTTGATGTCATGTGAGGTTTATTCAAATGCATCTAAACGTTCATGCAGCAAGATTTTGACTTGGTGTTGAGGTTAATTAAATGGAAACATGGAGATCAAAAGTGCTGCTGTACATAATTGGTAATGGCTCTAAAGTTGACCATATGTGGTCGTAATGATGAAAGATTGGTAAATTAATTCACATCTGACAATAACTACTAACTATAATGACCTCTAATGAACATTGTTGGCAGCTAACATTAGCTTCACAGACCCACTACTCCAGAGCCTCTCATCACATTTGCACACTCTCACCATGGGATTTCACTATAAACATGATAAGTTATAATCTTGCTAATTAGGATTCTTGAATTTAAATAAATATTACATTTATAGATACTCAACACTGTAAACTAACCTAGTAATCATTTCCCCATCATTAGCATGTAATGAAATCGCGTTTGTCTCTTGTGAGTAGGTAACAAATGTGATTTGTTGCTTTATAATAGCGCACAGGCAAACAAGCTGTGATTGATGTGCCCGTTGCAGGTTCTCTCTACCCATCAGTGAAAGAGCTACACAGGCTCTATCTGCGTTTCCCATCCTCTTCCCCTGAGGCAGAGCTCTGATGTGGCTGAAGTGAAGAAATTATCACTGTGCAAAAAGTTGGGCACCTGCCTGCTCTACCTGGATTCATCGCGTTTCGTTCTTTAATTCACTCTGCTAGTATTTATCTCTGTTAAAAGCAAAATGGAGGGGGAGAGAAAATGTAAAAGCAAAGGCTGAATTTCTTTTTCCCACACTTAGCGTGTCCTCTGAGCCCAGAAGAGGATAATGTGGTCAATATGAAGCTAGCATCAATTTACCTGAAGAAAATAAGCTGGCGCCCGGGATGAACGGCTTTCACACCTGTTCAGCTTTATCAAGCGCAAACCGCACACAAGCCCAACATGTTTGTTGTTTGTCATTTCTAAAGCACATGCATTTTCTTTACATTATTACTGTGCTCTGATCGAGGTTTGATTTTAAAATCTGACCAATCTGAGGATAAACGAATCATTCGCTTTATGTAAAGGCGGTTAAGCACATTTGCCTGAGTGTGGCTTTGATTTAGTCTTAGAAGCTGCCACCGCTGAGCACAGTTGTGCCCTGCTACAGAGTCATGACAAACACCCTGCAATCAAAGCGCTATCAGAGAGGAACAGCGTCTGAGCTACCTTGGCTGGGTGTCACGAACTCCGAACGGGTATTAGGCAGACGTGAGGGGCTTGCAGCATCCAAAAAAAAGGCATTTTCTCCAACAATAAACATTTTGGAGAAACCGGACAGAACTGTAATTAACATAAAAGCTGTGATTTGACAGAGATGAGTCTTACATCTGTAGCACTTGAGTTGTAAGTGCTGGAATTTGAAGAAGACAGAGGAGGAAACACTTCTGCCAATTTGCTGTATGCCATGAATAACAAATTAATACATGACATAAATTATGCAAATATATTAATCTGCATCTCTTAATTTAGAGTGAGATGAGAGCTACAGAAAAAAACGAACTAACTGCTCAGAGAAAAAGTCGATTTCATGAAACTGAAATTTAGACAAAACATTTTTTCCTAATGGTCTTAGAATCAACTGGATGAAGCCAGAACAATCCCTGAGGATGAATTTTAAATGAGCTGCCTAACACTTGAATCAACATACGAACGCTGCTGCTCTGTAGCGTAATGGAAGGACCTGGTCACCACTGGAGCAGCCAAGGCCAAGACAAGTGAAAAATACATGAGCCAACAATAGCTGCTCTTTGAGATAATTTACCTTTTATTACTTCTAAGAATCCCCCCAGAGATACAACATATCTCACAGCTAAAAATATAATCCATTCCCATGGGTCTTCAAGCTCTGAGAGGCCTTCTGAAGATTTTAGGAGCATTTTTTTTTTTTAAATCTGTCTAAAAATACAGGAAAATGCAGTTAAATGAGCTGCGTTTTTCTCTACAGATGTACTGAAACAAGCTGAATTGTGCAGGTCATCACACACAAGCTCTCCAGAGCAAAACATTTTGGTATTTATCTAATTCACATGGTAAATTATTCATGTCAACAGTATCATAGCATGAAAGGGGAAATGCCTAAATCCAGAGCATACATCCTGGCTATCGCAAAAACCCACAGTCTGGAACACAACGCAGTATTTTAAAAGAGATGTAAATTATGCGGGCCTTGAGGCACGCACACACACACACACACACACACACACACACACACACACACACACACAGGGCTTTAATGCCGCCCTCATTCCTCTTGTACGTGTTCTTCACCTGTACGTGTTTTCATTTCCTGTGTCAAAGTAATTTTAATTAGTCCTTGAAAAATTTAAACATTGAACATTCCTGTCCGTGTCGTTTGCACTGTACGATAATAGCGACATCCTTGTTTCCAAACGCGTGTAGCACATTAGCATATGCTTCATGCTAACGAACATGATGCCTGTTAGTCATATTCCTGCATATTCATTTTGGGTACCCTACATAGAACGGAGCAACACCCACTCACGTGCTATAGCAAGTGATTTCGTAGTCACACTTGGGTCATGCAGTTACAGGTTTTTAAAACCCTCAGGCTCGCTCCTCTTGAGATAGTCCAAGGTGGATCCGGAGGCACGTTCGGATCGTCACCCCGCTGTAAAAGCCGTCCTCCTTTCAACTACACAGTGTGACGTTTGCTCCCAGAATTCGTTGGTTTAGTGGAATCCATCCTCGCAGTGTTTTCTGTGCCACTGGCTGCATCACCCCAAAGCGCGATAGATCCGCCCACATGCCCAGAGCTGGCAAGGTGTTCTTTTCATGAAACGCTGCTCTTCCTTTCCTCCTTTCTAAACATAGCTGCTGATTGTGGCTAAGAGTCCTTTTTTTTCCAATTCATCAGACCACACGGCACCGTACACACTTCAGGATCATGTTGATGTTCTGTTGCTATTTCTGATGTTGGATTTTAGCTGGTTTCCTTGTTACTATTGTGCTGCTCTAATCATCCTGCAGATTTGTTACTCTGAGATGGAGATTTTGAAATCCACATCAGTCCACCCACAACATTCTCTTCCAGCAGATTTCCACTGCACTGAGGGCATCAATAACTTTTATTTTCTTACACAGCTGCTTCGAGGGGTGTCCGTGGAGACTCGGTGTTCATCCAAGATTTGAAAAGGTAGAAAACAAGCAGGGCAGTGGTACCTGAGGACGGGGATCGAGAACCGTTGCTCTAGAGACATCGCGGACCAGTAAAAAACAAGATACGGGTGTGTTTGACCAGTACTTCGCATAAACTACATGTGGCGCACATTCAGTAAACATACAAGCAGAGAGGGATTTGAAATTTCCTTTAACAAGTTAAGCAACAAGTAAAATAAAATAACATTTCTTGTATTTCACTGCCCTAAAAAATAGCAGCAGTAAAATGTACAAAAAGTGTATATTTCATCAACAAAAGACAAGCTACTGATGTGAAGTGAGGGCAAAATATTTTATTAACCTCCTTGACAAATGTAATGATATAAACCTGGCTATTATTAACCCGCACGCACCGGCAGCGCCGCCTGAAAAGCCCTTTTCTGTGGAAACTCTGTCTAATTCAGTTTCCTTAGTAGGTCGTGGTACTGCCTGGAGACCGAGGTTGTCCGTCTACTCGACAATTGGTTGTTTTGATTGGTGTTAGGCCAACAGAGCTGTCAGACTCACACATATAAAAGAGAATGAGGAATCATAATCCCCCGTTTACAAGATTTTAAGTTGTTGAAAGTCCTGGTGATTCTGGAAACTTTCCTCGCACGCCATCCCGGTCGATGTGGGCTTTGCCGGGCCTCTGGAGCACTCAGTACAGGGCTTTAACAGCCTGCTCTTTGATGTGTGGTTAGGTGGGTAGACGAAGAGACAGGGAGAGAGACACGGAGACGGAGCGAGCGAGCAGCAAGTTCAAGGCCACGTTCGTTCGGTAATTCTCACTTTAAAGCTCCAACAACATTTCAAAGCTGAAAACTGCAGCGCAGATCAGTCACTGGAGATCACATGAGTTTTGAGGAAGACTAATCACGCCAAAGGTTGTTTTCATAAACCTTTAATTATTAATGTTCGGCAAGCAACGCTGAACACAATGAGAACAAGGGCAGCTTTACCGTTGTCAATGTTGAGCGAACTGGTTCCTATTTGTGGCGTCTTTGTTCTAACAGTGTATTGATAAGGAGTCGCTGCTAGAAAATATGGTGAAGTCCTCTTGTGAATTTTTCCTTTAATAAGTTATGTGCAGGACTAAATCGATGCCTCTTTTATGCTTCTACATAAAAACACATAAGTAGTAATAATAAATGAGCAATATGCACTGGAGCAAATTCTCTCATGCTCTGGATGTTTAACAAGAATCAAGAAATTCACAGATCCTTCTTGCAAACGCTGCAGCTTGACGTTAGGGGCACGGTTGCATTGATTTTTCCCTTTGAACACATAATAAATCACCGTTTGATCACAGCGACATATTGATATGATGCGCACACAGTACAACCCTGCTTTGGAAGTGAAACGCTCACATTTGTAGCAATGTGTCACTGCTGGCCGGTAGACGCGGCCAAGCTCCCCCACGCAGGAAATACGAGCAGGGTGATTTTATTTAACTGCTCATTTAGCATTCATGTACATTACCTTTAGCCCAGGTACCTAATGGCCTGTGTCCCCCAGGATTTGTCAGGAGATATATGCAAATGCAAACATGTCAGCAGGTTTTACTGAACCGTAGAAAAGATTTGGACTTAAGTGAAGACTCATCCTGCATCCGAGCCCTTCACTGTGGGTTCTCCACCCGTGGACGTGAAGCTTCCACAACGTCGTAACAATGTTAGGAGGAGATGACAAGAACATAAATTCGACTTTATGAAGGTTCGTGGCTGTTGTGATTTAGTTTCATTTGGCTAATAATGTCAGTCTTAATTCAGGGTTTGCGCCGCTCTGTCACCGTTACGCTAGGACTAGCTGACATTTGTGAGAAGGATTACATTAGCAAGCTTTACTAATAACGAGTTATTACACTGTCAGATGTTATTAAAGTGTCGCTAATGCTTTCTGTGCTCAAAGGCAAAGATGCAGCGATTTTAAAACTCGTCGGATTAAAACATACTAACTATAGTAATAATGGGTGATTGTGTTAAAATCGCTGTTGCTACTTAAATGAAACATTTTTATGAACAGAAATTATTCTGATATGTTGTGTTCAGCAATCCCAAAACTCATTAATACCACCTCATAACAAAGTGCTGATAAATGTTTAATCGTTGGTTTGATGCTGGAAGCATGTAAAACAGATACATTCGTTATTCTTTATTTAATATGACTATAAGTGATTGAGTACATTGTTAGTCACACTTGGACACATGCATGTTTTTATGGCAGTTCGTGAAGTTTCTTCCATCTGTCTTGGTTTTGCTGGGTGACATACGAGTCGTACCAGCCCAGAGACTGATGGTCAAGTTCCTCAAGCTGTTCAGAGACTGTCAAAAACAACAGAAGAAGAAGAAGAACTTCTGTACTAATCACATGTTACATAGCATATCTAATAACTGCTAATTTCTTCTTAAAGCAGGCGTTTTGCCTCGCGATGACTTTTGTTGTGATTTGAATTGAAACCACATCAAGGTTTTCTGATCACATCCAATACCTGCCAAACAGCTGGAATGTGAAGGGTGGGAACCTGCTGATGCTCGCTCAGCTTTAGAGCCTTAACGGTTTATTGTCCTCCCTGATCGAAGCTGACGTTTGAGTGTGACGTTAAGACAGAGGCCGTGCTCAGTCGTTTTACAGCTGAACACAGCCCCCACCATCACGCTAATGCACACAAAGCTCTTTTTTGTGATTTCCATAATATCAGCTCTTTGCAATTCTCATCATTGTGTAAGTAATGAAATTAATTAGTTTTTCGTTTTGTTTAGATTCATGTGGATTAAGGGAGTCTGTCCTGTGAAAGAAGCAAACCTTCCAGGGTTTAACCCGCCTTTCGCCCAGTGTCAGCTGAGATTAGCCGCAGGCCTCCGCGACCCTCTGCAGGATAAGCGGTACAGCTAATGGGCGGATTAAGGAATTTGTTTTTCTTTCCACAGAAACGCAAAACAACTTTTACACAAAACTTTTAAACACAGCATCCTGATTAAATTCTTCATAAACTCCCACATGTCAGCGGGCTTTGTGTTCGCCAGAGTAAAAGTTCACGGCTGCCCTCGCCCGTGTAATGTTGGCTGCATATATGCAACGACACACGCACAGAGGATGCAAAGAAAACCAGCCAATCCCATTAGGGGTGAAGTCTCCCAGGGCATTGTCCACCTATTAAACAATTAGTTACCAATGGCCACTAATGGGTTTACCACAAAGTATTACCTGGCCACACAGCGTCTCTTTGGACAGCGTTCCCAGGCCTTTATCAGCTGCTGTTAAGTGTCATCAGTAAGTGTTGGTGTATAGTGTGTGGAGGTCCACTGTCAGCTCTGTCTTCTTGTCAGCAGATGTCGGCTGGATGGCTGCCAAACAGACCTCCAACAAGTGTTTTTCCATTTCACTGCGCGGAGCAGTAGGTGTGCTCCCAGCCACGTCTGACAGCCCCGTCTGCATAATCACCTTTGTTTCAGACCACACTGAGGCTGTGGAGAGGCAGAGCAGAGACTGTGTCGATTGTTTTATTACTCAGCGTTGACGCCGAGACAATTGCGCGATAGCACAGTGGAGTGAAGTACAGTATCGTGCATTTAAGTCGTGTTTCGTGACACCTAACCAGCGGAGTTAGGATTACTTAAGACCTGGATTTGACCAAACTGCAGCGGTTCCCACGGTTCTCGCTAGCGGTCTGATAAATGGGAACACGCTGTGGGAGGTATATTAATCACCAAAGCTCAGCGTTGCTGTGGCAACACCAAGACACAGAATCCTCCTTAGCTTTTACTCAGAGCCCACCTGGCTAGTTTTTATAGGACTAAGGGTCAGTCTATAGCAACACAAGGCAGAGTGTTGTACCGATACAGTGCTCAAAGGATGAGAGTAGGCATGTGTGTGTAAGGTTCAGGCTCTGCCTCCGGTTGGTGAGTTTAAACCTTTTTGTTCTTGTGCGCATGCTGCCAACGTTTCTCAGGAGATAAACACCTTCCTTTCTGGTACAGCCGATGTCTCGCGTTTCGTACCGTGCCCTCACAGAGAAGCGCAGAAGAGATGAGCAGTGGGATGATATTTAACAGCTCGTTTAGTGTCCACAGAACAGTTCAGCAGCTCCAGGGAGTGGAGAGAACTAACCACCACTGACCAGCACTTTTCCATTTGAACACATCTCTGCTGTTAACAAGGCCATTTAATGTTGCACAATATGAATGAGTGCACTCCTCAC
Source organism: Macropodus opercularis (assembly GCA_030770545.1). Taxonomy (NCBI): domain Eukaryota; kingdom Metazoa; phylum Chordata; class Actinopteri; order Anabantiformes; family Osphronemidae; genus Macropodus; species Macropodus opercularis. Next base: position 10,336,918 of record CM061105.1, read on the forward strand.
ATTGCACCATCCCTTATATGGCTCTGAATGCTGAGATGTTGATCTCAGTGATGTCAAATCTGACAACTTTTGGTTGCGCTGTAAAATGCTCACAGCTGTAAAGGCTGCTCTAAAAATAGTTTCTTTTTTCGTCTCCTCCACTTGTTTTGTCAAGTGGGAGGACCTTTACTTTTTTCGAAGCCTGAACATGGCCTCCGAGTTGGGAGCTTGCTCAACTTGATCCGCTTCTTTCATTCCCAGTGCTTGCCAATTTTCCTGACAACTGAAGCAGAATGCAGGCGGAGAGAGAAAGGGGGTTTGAGGCTGACGCAAAAGCATGACAGTCCATCTCTGCCCTTTGTAACGGCTGTGTTTAAGGACCCCCCTTCGCCCTCCCCCTCCGTGCATTCCTCCCCCAAGCCTTACCAGAACAGGGTTTATCATCTGTGATAAAGTACCCATGGTCTGGGAGGAATCAGCCCTGGATGTTTATTACATTAGGTCAGCTCGTACTAATGGAGAAACTCCTACAGACCATGTCATCGCCACAGGGCAACAGGGTAGCGGATACAAAACAGTATTAGTTCCTCCTCCACTCGCTCTCCCTCTCGCTCTCTGTTCTTCTTTTTTCAGTGCAGACAAAAACACCCACGCAAAAAAGGTCACACTCGATTGGGAAGCTTATTACAGATTTTAGCATATACAATTTATTCGACTGCATGTAATCTGAAAATAAATGAGCAATTATATAGTTTGTCTCCTGCTCACATACAGAACTCAGTCAGTCAGATTCCATCTCTCTGACTGCAACACAACATTAGTGGCACAGTGTTTTTGTGTGTGTGATGTTGCTCCACCTGCACGTCTGTTTACCACATATGTTTATACCGAGATTCACTGTTTTCATGTCAGTTTTAAGATCTGATTGCAGGATTTCATTTGATTTTCATCACTTTATCTCCACACTAAGTCTGAAAATGATGTAATGTTGCTTTATTTATTTGCTTGCATTGCCCAGCTCCCGTCTCCTTTTCAAACTTTACTTCGGTACAACCCAGATTACTGTAACGACTTAACACTTAATGACGACATTTACAGCTATTTTTGAACTTGTTTCTGGACTAAAAGATGCTAAAAGAAGAAAAAGCTGAATATGGATATGGTGTAAAATATTAGTTTTGCAGTTTGAATTCTCTCTCTCTCTCTCTCTCTCTCTTTATATATATATATATATTTATATATAAAATTTGATGTAGCCGGAGACAAGTTTACATTTAAAACTGGTTACTGAGTTCTGCTCCAGTATGCCGGTGATGACTTCACTGTGACTTGTGCTGTTCAGGTGTCTGAGGAAGCATCAGCTGCCAACTCACCTGAGGCCCACCATTAGCGTGGAGCAGCTGCTAAGCTTCCTGTGCCATAACAATTCACACTCTGTGGACACAGACTGTCAGCTTTGCACGATCAGCCACACAGAGCAATAAGCCTGTCTTCTCTCCTTCCAAATTGCAGTCTTTCATGCTTTCTCCTGAATTTGTAAATGTATGCAGGCTGCCTTCTATTTTTAACTGGCAACCTCCTTTACTGGAGTAAGCCACACATTAAAGTCATTCATTTCCATCAGCGTGTCACTGGATGGGAAGTACTTCAGCTTCAACTGCCTGTTGACCTTCTCCGGAAAGCACGCAGGCGCTGGCCCATAGGTAACCCCGGCCAGTGCGGCATCAATGGCTGCGGTGGCACCATTAATGAGAAACTCCAACTGTGTGTGATGTGAATCATGGAGAGGGCTGCAGCCTCCCATGCTGCGCTAAGCGCGCTGTGTTTTAATGATTATTAGGAGAGTCAGAGAAGGCCCAGACAGATGGTTCCTCTTGAGGCATCCCTGTTAGAATCAACTGTCACGAGTGAAACCAGTTACCTTAAATGATCTGCTCTGCTGTGCTGCGACTGCCAATATCCCCATCATTCTGAAAAACGGCCAGAAAGGTAGAGGGAGCAGCAGGAAAATGTTCATCTTGCTGAAACCAGTCTTTGCAGTTTTAAGAAATATGAATCTATTTACCACCAGATGACGGAATCTTTGGTCATTACAGCTGAGAGTTTGATTCACTCGTAGGGTTGAAGTCGTCCTGCTTGACAGCAGCAATAAAGTCTGTTCCAAACAGCCAGTGCAAAGAATGTGACACATTTCAAACTATATTTGTTTTCGGCCACATCAACATGAGCTGCGTGAGCACACTAAGATCACACTCTTTCATTTTTTGATGTACATAATACATCAACATAATTACCTGTCGCCACTAGAGAAGCCGATAAGTACGGCTTGTTGTGATGCTCTGCGTGGGGGCGTTCACTCACGTGCCTGTGCAGTAGGCTGTACTGAATCACTCTGGTTTGCATGTGCGAGGCCGTATCTTCACACAGGAAGTCGCTACCGTACGAACCAGTGTCCGCTTAAATGAAGCCGCGGAGGTGCGTTCAAAGACGAGAACTCTTCCCGGAAACGAAAGGCACGGCCAAGCCGTCGGCGCCTCTCTCTTCCTCTCTTTTCCTCTCCGTCTGTGAAAATGTCGTTTTCTACTTTCGAGGGAAGGGAAGGTGCGTATCTGCTCCCAGAGAGAAACATGTTGCTACTGTACCAAAACAAACAGGATAAATCTCACCAGCAGAGGCAGTGGTGCAGAGACAAGCCTGACAACAGCCGCGGGGCCCAGCGACTACTGCACTCTGCCTAATCAAGCAGCCCTTTAAAAACGTTGTCACTTTCATCCCAGCAGAAAGAGGAGGGTGAGGGAACGGTTTAAAGTGGCATCAGAAACAACAGGGAGAATAAGACGTGCTCCTTCTGACCAGCCGTTCTCCAGGCGCTGCACGCGGGTGCAGCACAGCGCGTGGGAAGCAGGGGCACAAGCCGCCCTGCAGAATAATGGACTGTGGTTATTGCAGCCATTGAGTGATCCAGGGTCTGTCAGCTTTTTTTTTGCCAGAGCCTTTATTTAGTTTTTTAATGTTTTCCTCTGAATGGCTTCACACTGAATACCAGGCAATTAACGCAGTGTATGTCTGACCTTAGTGAGGAAAAACCCGCAGTTCAGATGGACTCAGCATCTCACCTTAACCTCCCGTATAAAATCTAAACGGTGAGTAAGTAGTGTGAGTAAATTCAAAGCCGACTTGTCCTCTAAATTGTGTTTCCACCAAAGAATGGCCTTTCAAAGCAGAGACTCTTCTATGAAGTGTCTTCTCGAAGACACGAGGAAACGATCAATCGTTTAGCTGAAGAGAACAATTGTTCTCCATCTTCAGAAAGTGGCTCCCTACTGCTGGGTCTCACGCACACAGTCTACCTTGTTGGGATGTTCTGTCCTTGCATTATTAACGGAGGCTGATTACTAAATTCATTCAGTTCACTTTCCCGTCTTGAAGAGTCCTTGTTTCTTTGCTTCACGCCCGTCGTTATCCATAATCCATAATCAAAATCTTGTTGAAAGTCTAAAATTGCATCCGGTTTTTAAAAACATCTTTCTACTCAAGCGCCAAATTATATTTTTGGCTCTACATGTTGCTTGTTAACATAAAACGCCCCGTCAACCCAAACATTTATTTTGACATACTAATTGTTTTTTCCTTTTTGGAACTGGCCTTTTTCCCTCCTCTACCCAGCGAAGGGTCTCGAGATTACTGGTCTTAACTGCTCCTGCATCTCAATGACTCTTGAAATCAAAATAACTCCAGGTTTTGAAAGTATTATAAATAATTCAATTAAACCTGTTTTCATGAAGTGTTCGTCTTGATTACATTAAAACTGAGGAAATTCAGTGCTAGTATTTTAACAGCCTAATAGGTGCAGGCGCTCCGGCAGAAATGTTCAGCAGCAAACGTGCTCCTAACTGAATTTGAACAATATCTGCCATACGGTGCAGTGTTTCTGTTTTGCGTTAGGGCTGTGAGGGTATTTGTCTGGGTTGATTTCGGTCAAACATATAACATAACAACCTATCAAACAACCTTGTATTTTCCTACCGAGCTGTGCCAGTGGGTTTTTTTTTCTTTGACAATGTGGAAAATATTGAGGGCACCGTACCTCAAACCACATGTTCCCTGAGTTCAAAAGAAAACGCTTTGCATCGCGATGTTATTCTGCTTGCTGTAATATTAGTAACTGAGTTGTCGTACAAGAAAACATAAATCATCAACTGCTGTGTGTGTAACGTTATGAAGACCTTGTAAATGGGAACGACACCACAGAACACTAATTCACTCCACATTGTCCTCGTGCACCAAGGCTGGTTATAAAACGATGTTTCACGTCGCGATGCACTTTGGCTTCAGTCCGTTTCCACTGGTACTGTACGTCTCTGTTCATTTTCCACTTCCTTTTCTGCAGCGTGTCCTTGCGCTAATAGAAAAGAAAATGACTTTGAAAGCGATTAGCAGTAATCAACAATCAGCGCTGGTACAGTAAGTAACCCAGAGGAAACACTTGTGCTGGAATAACAGGGACTCTGTGAGAAAGTTCGACATGTGTAGTAGGTGAGTTCACAAAAGCTGAGGACTTAATGGAGGCCATGTTTATAGGTCCCAGCCTCTCGTCTCTGCGGTATCAGCGTCTTCATCAGTGCAGCGAGGCTGAAGGAGAGCCTGGTGAACCTTGTCTGCTTCTCCACCTAAATCCTTCAATCTCAGCAGGCTTTCCAAGGCAAATCAAACAATGTTCAAATTTAGGCTGCTCCTCCCTCCAGCAGACACACACACACAAAAAAAAAAGTTGACTTTTCTTCTTTCCCATCGGTGCAGAATGTAGAGTTACAAGCTTGGAGTGAAAATAAAAAATAAGGTTTGTGCGAGGAGATGAAAGACAAACTTTGAAACATCTGGCAAGCAGACGCTGGCAGGTTAATGTAAACAGAGTGTCCTTTTATGGTAGTACTCCTACCCGCAGAACCAGAGGTATGATGTGGAACACCTTCAAAGGAGCGAGGGGCCAGCACATCTTGTTTCAATTTATCTCCTCACTGGCAGACATGCTCTTTGACCATAATATACTCCCACCAAGAGGATTCTAGGCTATGCCTGCATAATCACGCGCCGATAGGAAGCCGTGCTCACCAGCGGATGAATTCTCAGACACAAAAGCCTTAGTGAAAGTGCGCGTATCAATCATGCAATCTCTCATTCAGTTATTCTGGAACTCGCATATTTCCGCTGTGACCTTCTGCGAAAACAGGGCGGGAGTAGATTAATTAGTTCACGGGCAGCCCCTGAAAACTAGCCTCGTGCCAGACCTGCTTGTCAGCCTGTACAACATCTGGCAGCGGGCATCTGGTGCCATACATCAAAACTAGCTCCTCCGCGTTCCACGCCCCACGCACAGCGAATGTTGGCCTGATCAAACTAACTTCTAAAACTAACATTTGTTTTGCGGGGGGACGGGGGACGGGGGGGAGGGTCCAGAGGCAAAACAGGTTCGTGTACCTGTTTTCTCAAAGGTCACTGCCAGTCCGAGTCCGAAGTGCGACTGTGCTACGGGTTCTGGTTTTAGGGCAAAGGCAGCACACGAGCGTGCATAGGAACGCTCGCTCATCCGCTTTTGTTGTTTCTTTTTTTTGTGGGTGTGTAACCAATTCCAAGCTTAGGCTCCCAGCCCCTCATACCCCCAGCTGCTCCACGCATTCCCTTTGCCAAAGCCTTTGAAGTGACTTGCTGAAAATGTCACCAACCTACAAGCGCTCCAACTGCTTAGAAAGCTCTAATGAACAGGATAAAACACAACCCCCAAATCAATGAGCAGGCAGCAGCAGCCCTGTAGCTGTCGCACTGATATCAGAGCGGGTCTGCCCTCCGTGCTGAAGCTGCAGGAGGAAAACAGGCTTTCCCCTGTGATAATAGGTAGCAGGCTTCAGGCTGTTAAACTGGGTCACTTAGTGGTGCATGTATCTGTGGAGCTCCTCCCCTCCCCGTCTCCGTCCTCTTCACCCTTCACCCTATAGTTTTTTTTTTTACTACTGCCCACCCTCCAACGCTGTGCAGACAACCCTGAGCACTCCCCCCTGACCCTGCCACCCGCCGTCCCAGACACCTGATAACAGCAGCTGCATTCCTCACTGGTGATACTGGTGCTGCTGGTTGTGCAGCCCATTGTTGCCCTGCTGTGTTTTCACAGTCACGAAGCAGCGCGCCGGTCCTCTTCTGAACAGAGCTGCCCGTCTGTCTGCTCGTGTGTGGCGTGTTATCATCTATGAAGGAAGACACACACCTTTGCTGCCTTCCCCTCTGTGCATGATGCCATGAGTATAATTGAATGATTTTGTGGGAGGATCAATGAGATTAGGGATTTTTGTTTATTCCTCTGTCGCTCTGGATTAGTGGTGCTTTTATATCAGCCTTGAGGAATATCACATACAGTAACACACTCTTAACACAAACACATCAGAAGGGATATAGAGCGAGTGTAAGAGCGAGCTGTTGACGCTGTAAATGGGCTTATTTTAAGGGAGCATTCCTGGTGATTGAGTCGTCTTCGTGCCTTCATTGTGCGCTCATCTCCAGGTGCGTCCTGCTCGCGTGCTCCCGTGCTTGTGAGCGTCTCTGTACACGTGTTAGCTTTTGCTTAGGTGGAGAAGCATCTTCAGAGGACATTGCTGGGGGGATTTTTTTTTGGGGGGGGGGGGTTGAATTCCAAGGGGATTTTGTCGGGTGCAGTCTCAGGCGTTTTATAATGTAGGGAAAACCCGCAGGCCTGCCTCTCTGCCGTTATGTGGGTAAAGGGAGAGTTCGCTATTATTAACCTCGCTCACAATCCTGTCCTTCCACCAATCCACCAGTAATCCTAATAATCCAAGCTTGTGCTCCCGTCCCTCGGTTAATAAGTGCCAGATGCCGACAGTACAGATAAACAGCAAACCTGTGTTTTTATCCAAGAAAAATAAAGCAGAGAGGCCCGCTGGAATCCACACGCTGGGATGAAAGCATGTATGTGGAAACAGAGGTACACACGAAGATGCAATCTCTCATCAACCAGACAGACAATGGGCCTTTTGAAACAACTGCACATTCAAACAGATTCGTTTCTGAGTGGCAATAACTGTGATTATGGGGAATTTGTGGCATTCCATCAGAAACTGCTCTTTGTTTAGTGGTCTCCTCTCAATGAAGGAAACGTGATGCCAGAATTAACTTTGAATTAAAAATGAAATATTAAACATTGTAACAATCTAGCGCCATACTGTATTTCAGCATGGCAGCTTGTAGCGCCAGGACGCGGTGCAGTCAGTTTGTGGGCGTCGGTTATGCTAATGGTCACATCTCGCATATAAGCACCTGCTCTCGAACAGGTGGCGTTGGTGACGTAGAGGTGGGGAAGGTCCCCAGGGAGTCTGACTCGGAAAAAGAGTTAGAGAAGCTAAAGATGAGAATGCAAATATTCCCTCAAATGAGGACCAGTAGTGTGTCGGTGCACAGCGCGGCTCCTCATAGTTGAAAGGAAACGCTCATGGGCGCCTGTATAACATAAAATGTAATATATTCCAACCCTCAACCCTTTGTGGTTCTCGCTGGGAGCTTCAGGTATGAGAAGCAGGGGGGGATTGTTCAGTGTGATCCTCGGTGGTGTTTTCAGGCTGCACAGATTGCTTTCGCTGTCCCTCAGAGGGAGGCCAGTGGTGCTGGAAGAGCAAAGAGAGGAGCTCATGGGCAAAGAGTTAGAGTCTGTTCACAAGAGTTGGTGGAGCATCAGGCCCAGCACCGTCTGGTGCGCAACTTCCAGGACATTATGAAGAGGAATTGTGCTTAAATAGGCAATATAATAACATTAGAGCGATAGAGACAGAAAATAAAGACTACAACGCAGCGTTACGTGCTTCTATAAAGAACCCACAGTCGGCTGAGCATGCGATTCACCAAGTTGATTAAAAAATGTTAGCACTTATACAGCGCACATCTCGGTCGATCGTTCTGAATCGTTCCTTTTGTGACTTCTGACAGTGATTCATTCTCATTGCCAGGGTGAGTCGGCCTGACCCAGTTGTAGGAATGCTTTGTTTCCCTTTCCTTTCAGCGGAGCAATATGCTGGCCTTGTCTAATGCTCCCGCACAATACATCGCCTTTAACGCCTTTACATGGTCCTTGCTCAGGCACTGTTCAATGCTCTATTGTTATCTCTGTCACATACCAACAATAAGTCGCAGATTCTTCTTTTCTTTTTTTTATTCTTCACGAGTTTAAAGTCCAACTGTGCTTAGAAAGAAACGCGGACGTTTTCGAGCTGTAGGAAGTGAAAAACAACACGAGGGTTTTAGCATAAAAAATAAATGCGCTTCACTGATGGTATTTCAAAACGAGCTGAAGATGTCTCTGATGGTAATGATGAAGAGGGTAATAATGATAGTCACGACAGCACGGATGTCTGCCAAGATTAAATGCAGATAGCATAATAGTCCTGGTGTGTCCTTATGGCAAGTGTAGCGCTAACACATCAGAGTGCTGAGAAGCAGCCCCTCAAATGTGTTTCAAGCAGCTACTGCGGCTTTGTTTACCACCTCCCAGCCGATCAGCAGCCTTCCTTCAGACACAGGAAAACAAGAAAACCAACACCACGGAGGAATTGATCATAGTAATGGTTTTTCCCTCCATCATAGGCGGCAGAGCACTCCATCACCTCTGTCAGCCTGAAATACAGACTCCTCGTTCTGTCCGATCTAGCAGTCCTTTACCTTATCTTCAGCCAATCACTTTGCGCCAGATTGTATCTCCTCAGCCAATTTAAATTCTGGAGCTCCACTTGAACCGGGGACAGACGTGTGCTCTTTTATCATTCCATCCGCCTTTACGTGGGACATCAGAGGGCTCAGGGTGGGACGGACAAAGACGGGCTCCCCGCTGCTCTGCTTTGATACCGTTACGCAGACTAGTCGCCATCGCTCGACGTAGTGAAACGTGTGTTTTTGGTTCATCGACTCTTCAAGACAACCTGTTCTGTTTCATTAGATTAGAGGAGGCTTCTTTGTGGCTCCTGTCAAATAGCTTCAAGATTTAATAATTGTTACTACACACTGGTATCAAATGTCGTTTCATAAATTGTACTTCCACAGCTTCATTTTAACTCGGTTTGAGCACAAAGTCTCTTATCATATAATAATTAGGGAACCAAAACTTTTTTTGTGTCTTTAAACTTTTTATTACTTATTCATTCAACAAGCTTGTTCACAAGGCGATGTAGTAGAGTCTATATACATATTCAGCTCTTGTTCAAATGTCAAAAGTACAGTTACTCAAAGAGAAAGAGTTCTCTCAGCTTGTTCACATATATTTATGTACTTCATATTTATACTGACTGACATTTGGCAGTACAGTCGTTTCATTTATTCTCACTTCAAGGTGAAGGTAGTTAATAAACTCTTCGTCGTTTCCCTGCATAGTGGTCTCTCCTGCTTATATTAGTGCTGTAAATGAATTCAAGGCTAATTTTTCTCTCTCTCACAGTTGAGCCCTTTTAAATAGTCTTACACATCCAAAATTCCTTGGTTGTCACACGGTAAAGCTGATGCCCGTTCACTTCTTCCCACCCTGAATGTGTGTGGTTCCTGGTAGCGCTGAGACCTGGGATGACGTGGTTTCCTTTGTTGAGACTATCACGGTGAGGATGACTTGTTCATGCGGTATTTCAAAAGCCAGCACTGTTGCTTATGTCTCACCCTTTCTCACGCTGAATAATGGGGGCCCCCATTAGGAGGACATGTGTAATTGCATGAGTCAGTCACTCTAACAGCTTCCTTTTTGTCTCCTTTTGTCAGGCTGCACGTCACTCCGCTGAATACAGAACAGGGCCTCCTGCCAGTTCCAACTTCAAACCCCTGATTTTCTGTATCCGATTTATGTGCGCGTGTGTCCATAATTGTATGTGCCTATTTCATGCCAATTTCTTAATTATTGATTCTTTGTCTCATTATTTGTCTATTTATCTTCAGTCCATTACAGCATTATTGCCATGATTGCCCCTTAGAATAAATCATGCAGGAGGCTGTTCTGCTGTCAGCCTCACATACCGTACAACCAGGCATATCTCCGATACATATTGATTAAATTGTTATGGTTTATTAACACAGATAACAATGATAATTGTTATGTTCACAAAAGCTACAGACATGCTAGGATTATTTCTGTAACCAGCAGTTTCAGTGACTTTTTCATTGGGAAAACAAATGAGCTCATTTGTACTTGAATGCCTCTTTGCAATATTACAAATTACTGGAGTAATATTAGCACTTATTCATGCATTTATCCCACAGGGAGATGCAATATACTCTCCCCGAAGAGCGTACGAGTGGATGAACAACGCTGCAATATAGTGTTTTCTCATTTCAAAGATTGTGCTTTTAATTTGAATCGACTGTCATCACACAAACTAGCGTCCACACACACACAAACCAGAATCCATATAAATTGCTTTGCATATTGTTATGGACGCGTGCGGGTAGAAACACGTACTCCGTTATGTGCATCCTTTACTATTTTCTGTGTGTTTGTCTTTTGTTCCTTCCGAACAAAACTCTCCGAAGAGCGAAAGTTCACCTCACGTCAGCTGAAGGCGAAAGGCGTTTTTCTGCCTTTATTAATCACAAGTGAACTGAACAATAGCCTGCACACCTGCCTGGAGGCTCAGCCGTTCCCCTCCTGCTCCAAAGTTAGAGTTAAAACAGCACAGTGGGATCAAACACGGTCAACATTAATATCGCAGACTATTTCAAAATGTCTTTTAGTCCTCAGCGTATTATGTTGGGGAAAAAAAGGCCTGTGTCTTCTCTCAGCAGGTTATAAAATGCGAGCGCTCCATTTTAGGAACTCAGACACTCATTTGGAGACGATGGCACTACTGTCTGATGATCATTTGCACCCGTTGCCTCCTCACACACCAAACCACTTACTCCCGTGATGTCCTCTCCACACCTTTCTCTCCCTCGCTCTAATACACTGAATGCCACCATTACAGCACTACTCCCCAGCAGACAGCCTTTTCAGCGAGGACAGGTCTGACAGAAGTTTCATGCAGTTGGGAAATTACAGTCCCTCAGCTGAAAAAACATAAAAAACTTCTCTGTTGTTGCTTCTAAATTATTAATGTAACAGTGTGTCTCACTTTTTCTCTTGTTTCTGTCCCTTTTTGGGGTATAATTAAAATCTCAGGAGCCCTCTGACTGTGCTGGGGATTAATCTCCCATGACACATCTCCATCTGCAGCCTGGATCATCAGCCATCCCTCTCTGCATTAGCCCCCAGCCGTGCAACTGTCTGCCCAACCCAGGCCTAGTGTTCTGTATGGGGGTGTGGGAGTAAAGAGAAAGTTAAAGGTATAACAGTGTGTGTGTGTGTGTGTGTGGTGGGGTTAGAATGAAGAGCAGCAATAAGTCTTGATATTTCACATCAATTTTATTTTGCAGAGCTGATTTGAGCCTCGTTTTCTCTCCACCGAGGGCTGATTGATACTAATAGCTTCTACAGCAGTTACGTCCACAGTTTTTTTGCTCGTTATTGGTGCAGACAGTTGTTAGTGTGGCACCAGGAACGGTCGTAAATTTGGCTGCGTTTCACGCAACGTGACTCATGAGGGCGTTTAGGCTGCGAGCTTTTGATTCACCACCACTGTCCGGCTACACTTGCCCTCTGGTCGTCCAATACTAATGAGGTGAGTCATTTGTTAAACTGCGTAAACAGACACAATGTTTAGCAAATTTAAAGACTTAAAGGCCAAACAGACACTTTGCTTCTCTTTCTGTTGGCTCCCCCTGCAGATGCTGGGAGTAATCCTCTTTTATTCACCTGTTGCACTTTGACCCCTGCGCTGCATGTCGAGTGTGTCAGCCAGGCAGCACACCTAAAAACGAGCAATCTGACATGACGGCAGAGACCCGTGGGTTTAGAACTCTCCCAAGCTTTGGATTGGAAACTGTCCCACAATGAAATAGCTAAGTATTTGGCTGCCTCTTGGTCCAAGCGATTTAATGGGCCCTGGGCTCCAGCACACAATTTAGGCCATGCTCAATCAACCTAATTCTACGGGGACACGGACGCTGGGTACTGCAGTGTGTGCAAGAATGGATCGCTCAACAACGCAGCTTTTAAAGGTCATGTTTTTACTGCCTCCGTGCAAACCAGAACCTTACAGAGGGCACAGTTTGCAGACGGAGGATGTAAATTCATCACAAACCTCCACCTCAACAGTGATTTATGCTTTGAACTTGAGCGGCCCTCAGTTCCAACTGAGAAAGGCAGCGTAAAACGCAGCACAGCATCTCCGAGGTTGTTTCTCCTGTTTGTGTGAGTCTGCAGCACGAGAAGGTGAGAAGCCTCTCAGAATTACAGACTGAAATGAGCACAGCCTGGACGGACGGTCGCACACTCTCGATTCTTTCTGTTGCAGACTCACAGCAATTACTCGATAACGTCGGCGCTTGTCAAAATGTACGTAAGTGTGCACGTCAAATGGGTTTTTCCGCCCCTCAATATCCTCGTCTTTCTCCAGGGGAGCACGGACTCATGCGTTTCCTTCTGCCACGCAAGGAGCAATTATATTACCAGCATGGGACCCCTGCTTGAGATCGCATGTCCTCATGGCATAATGAAATAAAAGAGGGTTCGCACACATAGCCCCACTGTGTCCTTGACGTCTGCAAATGTCTACTTTTACAATTTGTGTAATTTTTGTAAGAGGTCCTTTTTTTTCACAGTTCTTCCCGCTGAATGTTCCTCCACGGGGGATAGTCAACCCCGTCTTCCATTAAGGGCTGACTCTGCTCGGGAAAGCAGTGAATGCTTCGTTGGGGAATTCCACCTTGGGAAGCTTCTTAAAAAAATGGAGAGATTAGACAGAATCAATGTTGTAATGATTCCGCTTATTTTCTTATTTTTAGGGTTTTGATCATCATTTGTATTGGGAAAAGTACTATCAGACTGTAAGTACAGTAATGGTGACGTTGGGGGTGTTGTTGGAGAGACCATCATCACGCAGAGGTTTTTACTGCCACTGCAGAAGAATAATCAATCATCACTTACCGATAGTGAAAGTCTTAATGGTCGCTCAGGTTTATTCACAGATGAATGATGTCACATACTTGATTTCAGCTCCACATTTTGTCATAAACAGTTTCTGGAAGGTACGTTTACAAAGAAAGAATTTTGGCATTGAATTCGGGTCAACGTGGAAACTTCGCTGTAACTGGCAGTGATGAGGGAAATTTTCCTGACTGCTGGAAGTCCAACATGCGAACTTTAACAGCGCTCGGGAATGTTTGTTGTAAATGCTCAACACGGCAGTAAAATGTGCCAAGCAGTGCTTGATTCTTGGGTTTAAAACAGGCTCGTTATAATGAGATCTCCCACCAACAAACAGATGTGGCGAACCAGCATTCTGTGAAGTTAACATCTGTACATAATTGGAGGGTGTAGCTATTGTGGAAAACATGTTGCGGGCCCCTGTTTCTCAGTGAGAACTCATTATCAGTGTTTATGTTAATAGCTCTGCAATACCTAGACCGCATGTGTTGTTGGACTGAAGGCGCGGCTCATTGTTTCTGCTTTCCAGTCCCAGGTCCCATTTTTGAATGTGTGAGCAGACGGCTGTGAACTTTCAGGCGTCGCTCACTCGATGACCTGGCGCATGTCCTGTGTCAGTGAAACGCAGGCTAATCTGGGTTTAACTTTAAGGAAAAAATATGAATGTGGAGTTTTCCCAACCTTTATGTCAAATAGAAAGACTTACAACACAGAACGCCTGGACGTTCTCTCTCTCGCTCTCTCCTCAGCAAAGTTTGGACTTAATTGCATTTTGGTCACATTTAATATTTACATTCAGTGTCTCAGCAAATCCAATATATAATTTACATATTTCAGAAAATAAGCAAGTCCAAGGACAAAACATGGGTGATGAATGCATCGTGATGGGCAATTGAAAATGTTGGTGCTTACTGAGCTTCGAGTGGAGGTAATTTAATGTCTCAAGCAATGAAAATGACTTGAAGTGATGAAGGTTGCAGCAAACTAACGATTTTTTGTTCTCCTTCACCGTCACACAGTTCCTTTTATATATGCAGAGCACGATTATAACGCGTGTGCACAGCTTACAGTCGAAATGTGCTGAGTGAATTTATTGACATGGTCCCTTCTGTGCATGTCACACACCCCGTTAGCACAGGATTCCAAGGCGACGCTTGTGTGATCGGATGCTTGTTGCCTAAGAGAGCAGCTAACGTCCTGCTAAATATGGTGTCATTTTGTTTTAAACCGGAATTTTGTCAGAAAAGCTGGTGTTTTCATGAAGCAGCTGTTAATTGTTTGGACTTTCACTTGCACTTGTGTTTCAAGTGCTTCCAGTGCGATGCTCTTATTTCCAGGGCCAAACACAGCCGTTAAGTGCGTGTTCGCCTGCTTCTAATAGAAGAGGGCATTATTTTGATTTGCTTTACTTTAGTCTGAAGCTAGTGATGGTTGCACTGCACTGAAACACGATGAAAACTCGCTGGAGGTTATTGGTCATTATATGTGATCTATTATTCATGTTTATGTTTGTTACACTTTAAGACTAGTTATGACGCAGGCGCTTGGGGAAACCTGCAGAGTTTGTCTTTCAGCTGGACAGAGGTGTCTGTGTCTTTCTGGTTCTAGAAAGAAATGTAATTTAAAACAGACATATTTCAGCTTATGGTACAAAGCAACTGACCGGTGAAATGGAAATGGCAACAGAACATTCCAACCTTCAAAAAGCAGCTTTGTTCAATGACAAATGGTTCGAGTTTGACTTATAGTCTGAGCTCTAGAGGATTTATGTTCAATTTTCAATTTTAGTGCTGAAAGTGAGTCAGTACGTTTTCTAAAATATATGTATCGTCAATTCAGCAACAGGTATAAGCAATTAGTTTTTGACAACAAACATTTAACATTATCATTGTTATCATTGTTTCTGGACGAAAGGTGATGTTGACACACTGCAAGATCACAACTGACCATGAATGGGTAAGGTCACTCCTGAACAAATCATCTGAATGTTTTAATTTGATCAGATGACATGTCTTTAGAATTAGATTTAGTCTCAAGTCAAGATTTCATGACTACAAATTTGCATCAGATGGCTCCTCAGTCCCTGGAGCATACAGTACAGTACAACGCCATCTGTCCTCACACTCTTGAACCAGATATTTGGATATTATTAGGATATCCCAGTAGGTTTTAAGAAGGTTGGGGCGGCCCCAGAAAAAAAGACCAGTTGTCAGCAGAATCAAATCCCTGCTCACTACTGTAATGACCTCGCCGCCTGCTGGACATCTCATCTTTACTCAGCATGGGTAAGGAGCCAGAGACAGTTAATCAGTGCCTCATTTTTCTGGAGAAGTCCAACATTCTGGCTAGACGGGCTTTTGTGACGTCAGACTGTCTATTGTTGCTAAAACTAGAGGCGACAGAGCTTTTCTGGCTTTTCTGTTCACTTCTAGCACCAACTGTGGAGACGGGGGAGACACGCAGCTAACAGAAACAGGCCCGTGGCTGATGTCGCAGTGCCTGTCATTAAAGCTACGCTATGTAACCCTGGCTGGTACTTGCATGAGACGTGACATCAGTCCGCCGTGCTGCGCCCCTCGCTCTCTCTCTCTCCTTTACTGCTCTGATCTGAGAGACGAGAATGAAACGTGGGTTAGGTTAGAACGCGAGCTAACAGGAGAGCAGCTGATGAAGTGGAGTAAAGTGAAGGTTCAAAGGGGATTAAACAGAACAAATAAGAGAAGAGGGAGACCTGGAAGCAGGAATGTGGGCAGCAGCTACTATCAGATAGTGGTGGGAAGTCTGAGCTGAGACCAGACTTATCAAGACGTACAATCAATCACATCTACTGTATCTGCATTTACAAACATTACTAGATTTATATATAGACACAGGCGTGGATCGATATTTAGCATAAAACGTGGTAAGAGTCTGTCTGGGGCTTCATTTGAAATTGATTGTAGGACATACCACTGTGTGTTCATTAACACTTTAGAATAAATTATATTTCCACCTGCCGTGATACCCATGAAACTCCCACTATTTCCTAAACAGGCAAATAGTTTATCCATCTCAGCATAACTGACATTGATTGAAGTAGCTGGAGAAGTGTTTTGTACAGGCGATGGAGTGCTATGGCATGTAATTATCTCCTACTGTCTTATGCTGATAAGGAAAAACAAATATGTTGTGTCTCAAAAATGTTATTCAGAGTATTAGACAAGAGGGGAGATGCGCGTCTCAGTGCCGACTGGGAATTAGTTTTCAAACGCTTTCATTAGAGCTCTGCGATTGAAAGAACTTCCTTGGCTGGGGAAGTTTTGCGAGGCTTTCTCTTGTGTTTCGTAACAAATGGCTGGTAAATGGCTGGACTGTGTTCGCACTCTAACTACACAGAGGCGGCGAAGAGAAACAGTCTCTTTTTAATAAACAGCCTTCATAATTGCTATCATTGAATATCTGAGAAAATGTGCTGCTATCTGTGGAAGCTTTTAAGCTATTGTCTAAGGGCAGGATTTAATGGTCCAATGGAACTGAAAGCACTAATTGTTACTTTTCAAAATAAAGCTGCGCCACCACTTTCGTGCTGTATTATCCGTATTTATCAGTGTACAATCATTTAACCAGTCTGGACGAGGCTGCACAAAGTGCTTTTTTCTAACAAAGAAATAAGCAAAGCTCTCTGCCAACAAACCAAGGTCACAGTTTATTCAAAATGTATATCTGTATCAAGTGTGTCAGCGATTAAGAGAGATGGGACCTTTGTTTAGATTTACTTTACCCTTGTGAGGGAACCACTTCAATGATTTCCCAAGTTTTACCCAGCAAAGATTGTGTCCTTCGGGAGTCTGGG
Source organism: Macropodus opercularis (assembly GCA_030770545.1). Lineage (NCBI taxonomy): Eukaryota > Metazoa > Chordata > Actinopteri > Anabantiformes > Osphronemidae > Macropodus > Macropodus opercularis. The sequence continues at coordinate 10,353,780 of CM061105.1, forward strand.
CCTAGTTGGGCTGTTTGTTTAAACATTATCGATTTTATTGACGATTTTATTTTTATGTTACGCTATATTAAAGTAGTCACGTGAGTTGTTGGCGGTTTCACCAGCTCCCGTCCAGCAGTGCAGTTCCAGCCTTTTCCTTCCTCTCTGGACAGCATCTCAGGCCCCTCTTGAACTTGTCAACAGCCTTCTCATGTCAGCGGCCTGGGCAGCGGTGATTTATTCTCTGTGCCCTCTCTACAAGGAGCGCCGCAGAGTTGAAAGACGACTGTGCTTCTAAGCCGGCGAAAAGACGGCGGCATGATGGTGTCAGCAGCCCCAGGTAGAGCCGAGAGCGAAGGCGGCACAAAGGGAGCTGACCTTTAATCTAAGCAAAGCTGTACATAAGGCTGCTGTCAGAGGACCTTTTAACTTCGCTGATTTAGATTCTGTGCTTTTTCCTGTATTTTTTGCTCTTTATTGTATCTGAGGGTGTGTCTATGGGTGTTATAGCAGCTAAAAGATTAGCTGAAGTAAATGAAGAAGGAAAGTTGAATCTTTCAAGAAATCAACACACTTTGACAATCAATGACCGAGAACTTACTGAGTTTTCTACCACACAGAGTACAGGCAATATTCTGGCTTGCGGGATGTTGGAAAAACGTTGTTGCTATCTGACATTTTGATGCTAAACCATCAATATCAGCATCGATATCTGAAACACAGAGAACAGGAAGTTAGACAGAAGAGTTTTAAAAGAAACAAACTAAAATATAAAATATTCCAAAAATGTTTAAAAAGCGCTTTGCAAAAGAATGCAGCGCTATAATTAATGCTGAATTCACCTAAACGTGGGCAGTTTCGTATCGCAGCAGTGTCATGTTTCACTGCGGTACGAGCCAGTGTGTACTAAATCATGTCCACCCACGCACATTACACCAGCTCGCCCACGCCCACCGCCCACTCAGGAATCTGTCACAGCTGCTATCAATGGTAGTCCCTTCGCTCTGGCGGAGGAGCAGTGGTGCGTGTGTGTGCGAGTAAGAGGCAATAAGCATGCATTTGCATTTGTGTGTGTGTGTGTGTGTGTGTGTGTGCGTGCGTGCGCAAGCGAGACAGACATAGCAATAAATCTGCGTTAGCACCACATGATGAATCCTCTTTGCTATTTTGATTGCCTGAATTTAATCTCATTTTCATAACACAGAGCATTTGATAACATTTAAAATGTAGGGAGGAACTCAAAGACCGAGTGTGTGCGCTGTCATTCCCTCCATTTTCTCCCTTTCAGTAATCGGAGGTAGCACAAGCTGCTGTATGCTTAGCGAAGATGAAGGAGGATGGAGTCATTATCTACTGATGTCTCTTTTAAATGCCTCTGTCCTACTGATGCGTATGCAACCCCTACTACCCCCCCCAACCCTCCACCGCCACCACTTCTCTCTATCTCGTCCTTATTTGACTTAATGCTGATAAATGAGCCCGTTCTCACTCATAGCGTTTCTCATTCGGAGTGGTCCAGGTCGCGGTTTGCTGGGGCCTACTTCACAGCATCTTTCTTCTTTTTATTTTCTTCATAAAATACGCCGTGAGGACAGAAAGACTTTATGGGGAAGGTTACTCACAGCAGAACTAGCATGACAAGCGTATTTCAACGGGGAGACGGGGCCGTTTGAGTTCACAGGCTCGAAAGTGGCGCTTTAACTTGTTTACACCCAAGAGGAAATTTTGAGCTAGTTTGTGTATTTTTCATATGCTATTTTTATTTCAAACCATGTAAACTGTGTGCTGTGATCTGCCGAAAAATGTCTGAAATGTTAAAAGGAAAAACACTGGAGCTGTTTATTGCGTTTAAAGAGGAATAGCAGAGCTGCTAATTTTTACCTAGGAGACTTAAACTCTTTAAAGCGCTGCCATTGATGTAAATGAACACTATTATTCTCCCAAAGGTTTTCCAGAACATTACTATAATTACCATAATTATATACTGTAGAAACCTATTTTGCTGAACAACTGGAGCAATATTTCCACACCCTCGCTGTTTAGTGTAGGTTTGCACATTTTTCTTCAGATGCACCAACTCTTTTGGCACATTTCTCATTCTTATTCCCCCAGAGAGCTTTTTGTGTGGCTCTACACTTTTTAAAAAGAGGGAATGGGGGCGGGATGGAGAGACAGAACAGAGAGACTGTGAACCAAGCTTTACTCACAGCACCGGCTGCTGTGTGATGCTAGGATGCCATATCTGGGTCAGGCCTCCCAGACTGGTGCAGGCGTCCTACGAGATTCCGCAGGGAGAACTTTTTAACGCCCGCATGGGCTGAGAGGGAGATGGATTTTGAGACTATCTTGTTCTGCAGGTGTGGCGTGGTAGATAAAACGCTTCCCCGGAAAGACAGCTGAGCAGAGATTCATCAGCAGCACAGTGGGTCTGAGGCATTCACAGGTCGGCTGGTGCACTCAGCTCTTGATGCCACAGGATTACATCCGAACTCCTGCCACTTATGCCGACCAGTGTCTGACACGAACATGCAGTGAAACGTAATAGTGGAAGGCAGCAGTGTGCACCTTTGACCCATTTCACCAAGCCGTAGCCTTGTGTTGCGCTCGGGGTGCTCGGCCCGTTGACGTATGTAGTTTAATCAAACTGGCAGGGCAGCAGGGCAGAATTCAGACAGAGCCCGGCTCATGTTTTCTGACGCATCGTTTGCATCTTCAGCTGAGTTCTGTTTGCCAGGTGATCTGTTCATTGGTACTGTAGATCATTTGATTCCATACAGTCAGGCATGTAGGGCATTGAGTTTAGCGGGAATGTGAACAGCACCGCTCAGTGCACGGCTTCGACCCTTTAAATTAAAATGACGCGATCGCTCGTGACAGCTTTTTGTGGGTTCCAGCTGAAACGTTTTACTGTAAATGTACACGGGCGGCCTCGCGGCTCTGCCTGGTCCAGGCGCCTGCCCAGTGGGGAGTGGAACTGTGGGACATAACAGGAACCTCTCATGTGTTACACCCTCTCGGTGGAGCTCACTGCTGGCAGGTGAGTGGAAGCTGCTGGCAGCGGCTCGTGTCACGGAGGTGGCGCGTTTCTCTGTAGCGCTGCTTGGGCCAACAGCAGTGACAACTACTGAAGTGTGCAGGGGGTTGGATGAGCCGAAGCTGCAGCAAAAAACTGCCTCTTTATGTTAAACCTTAAAAACAACACCTTCCCGGGCAAAATGTCTACAGTCCTTTGCTTTATGAGATCAGGAAGGTGTGCAGGTATCTTTTACAGTCTGTAGGCAGAAGTCAGCTCAGCTCAGCAGGACTCAGATAAAAAGGCAACAAATCAGTAAGTGATCGTTTTCTGTCGCACTGCATTCATGCACGTGTACGGAAATGCACACGCGCTTGCATCCTCGCTCATCCTGTTCTCCAGGACTAATTACTTTGAATGAAAAAAGCTTCCCTTCGGGGCACCAGTTTCACCCAGTGTGTGATGAGCAGAAATTACATGTCTAATGGAATGGAGTAGTTGTGCAAATTGAAGAAACGTAACACACTTCTTTTTTATCCTGGTGCCACCTTAAATTAGATTTTAATTTGGACCACACTCACACATAATGGAGAGCAGTAAGCCTTCTTTGGCGCCTTTCCTAATTGCCTGCAGCTTTCTTATGTCTGCAGGTCGTCGGCTCGTATCCACCCCAATCCAACTTTGCTGACCGCCATTTTGAGCAAGATTCTCAGAGAAGCAGGAAAAAGAAGTCAAGGCAGCAGCCGTACGGTCCGTGCCAGCGCCGTAGCGCTGCTCGTGGCCAAACGCTTGAAGTTAGACGCGCCCTGCGTTTCTGATTCTGGAAGAATAACCTGCTGACCAGGCAGAACCTGCCTGTAAGGTAGGTCTCTGCTGCTTGCCAAACTTATCGCCCGGCATCTTTGTTAAATAAACTGGCAGAGAGATCATGATTAACCTGCCTTTGGCTGAGCCGTCAGCCAAACCAACCCAGCCGGCTCGCTCTCTGGTGTCTCCACTGAGCTTGGGTTCCCACCATGCACCAGCGTTACAACAGGTTGCTGTGACAGTGGAGGTGGATTTAACCTCATTGCTGCACAGTGATATTGACTAGTTGTGTCATACTAGGAGGTTTCACAGTGTCATACTAGGAGGTTTTAAGCAGATGTTGTTTCCTGTTCTTAGAGGTCATTTGACAGAAAGTTTTATTTATTAGTTAGGGGTGATAGTTGGCAGTTTTGTTTTTCTGCCTCAGCCTCCTCTCGACCCGTGGCTCTACCATATGCATGCCTGATTACAGCACAGGTACCACACACAAACACTTTTTATTTCACCGTCCTCCTTAGGGGGAGGAGTGCAGTAAGCTGAGGGATGTTTGCTTTGCCTCCTCCATCTGAAAACATGTCTGGGTTGCAAAAAAAAAGACAAGATCCAGCTGCTGGAGTTAAAAATAAACAGAAACCGTACTGAGGGAAGAGAGTTGCTGAGATTTAGAGGCAGCTTGGAGATGCTGACCCTCTGGCCCAGAGGTCACTCTGCTGTTTGTGTGAGATAGAACGAGGAAGACAGAGACAGAGAGAGTCTCTGAATGTCTCCGAGAATTTTGTAAGTCCTGAACAAACTTTTCAGATTCGCAAGCCCCAAGATATAATAAATATAAATGGAAGATGTAATGTGATTGGAATTTGCCCAAGATGTGCAGACTTAAATAAAATACACAATCTGTGATACCATTAAACATATTGCATTAGATCAATTCACTTTACGCTCCGTGTAAAAAAAAACCTCGCATTCTTCCATTCTCTCATTTATTAATTCATTTTATCTCATCCCTACTCACGATGATAGTGAACCAGCCCCAGAATACCAAATAAGATCCCGTGATAAATGAAGAATGTCTTTATCTGGTCCTATTAGGATTCTGCTGCAGCGCACTGTGTGGAAAAAAACTGTTCATATCATACATGAGGGAATTCTGGCAGCTGTCAAGATACTGCTCTGATAATGTAAGCCAGAGACGGGGAAGAAGACCTGCAATAACAATAGTGACTTATCACCAGCGCCGTCCTGAGTGACTACAGCAGGTTGTCTCTGTGTCCATGTGTCTTTCCTGCGTCTTGCATATGTGCAATTAATTATTCATGTCATATCCTCACCGAAAACACTTGAGCCCTTGGTCAGCAAGCTGCAATCCTTTGAGTTCTGCCGTCTGTCCATCTTTTTTTGTTTTTTCCACATTCAGATGCGTTAAATGTTGTGGCTAGTCACTTTTTTTCCAAAGAGGCCAGTGAGCGCACGTCACAACATTCCTGACTGGCAGCTAATGAGTCAACTAGAGCAAGGATTAAAGATTTACAGTATATGATCTACTCTTGACCTCGATTTCCCAGTAAATTACATAACTGTCTGCATCTAATAGTTTCCCTTTAACCCACAACAAACTACTTTGTGCAAAATAATAATCAAAGCTTAAACCTCAGAATAATTCACCGTCGCCCAAGAATTCATCCTGTAATAAGGGATTACGCCACAGCTTATACGCTACAGGATTTTTTTTAAAGCCATAAGCTGGGACGGCACAAAGTTCTGGGAGAAGAAGAATTAGAGTGGTGTAGTGTAAGCACTGGGATAGTTTAACACGCCGCTCATCTCATTGTGATCATCATGGCTTAGACTGCCAGCGAGAGCAACCATAGTATTGTTTTATTTCTGTTTTGCATAACACCTCCTAATGGAGTTTAGATGGCAGAACTGGTTCATCAGAAATGTTTTGCTTGACTTGCTGAAGATGATTCTGCGACTTTTATTTCTCCATTTACCAACATTGCCTGTTGGGCCAATTAACCCACACACACACACACACACACACACACACCACCCCCTCTTCTGCCTGCTTGTGCAATTTCCCCGGCACGCAGACAAACCACTGGCATTTTCACAGACACAATGTTTGTCGAATGAGAGCTGACGCTCCTCTAGAATAGGCGGTTGAGGGACAAAAGAGGAAATGCATTACATTTACCGATATAGCGTTGAGCGTGTCGCGTGGAGAATTACCTGCAATAAATGAAAGCCCGGGCAGGAAGAGGGTCGAGATAAAGTGGGCGGGTAAAAATAGAGGAATGCGCCCAGCGTTTGCAGATTTGTTGTGTGAAATAGCTGGCCATTATCTGGACAGCCAGGGAGGCTTAGCGCAGTGTGAGGAATGGGAAGGTGTGTCCTGGTGTGTAATTAACAGATAAAACCGCTGGTTCATTAAATGCATATGCAGTGTCATGCATTCACTACACCAGTATTGATCGTCTGGACATCTCCTGCGCACCTCCCCGCTCACCGGACTTCTGACACACTACATCCATCACGCCACCTACCTCCACCATATTTATAGAATTTTAATTAGCTATGAGCTCAGGCCAACATCATTAGCTTTTCCCTCTCTCTCCCCCTTTTCTCAGCAAACAACCGGGCCCGGTAATAATTCTCAGACAGAAGCTGTGGTACTTATATCAAGGACACAGCAAGAGAGGCAAAGAGAGTGCTCAGGACAAAAGGTTGACAGTTTAAAATGACAATGAAAAATGGAAGTAGCGGAAGAAAAAAACTGCATAACATGTGGAATGCAGGCCGTAATGTCACCTTGGAATAATTTCAGTATGATTAAATGAGCAGCGCCAGCCATCCGTCTGTACTGACAGTATCTGAAAGCATTCAGTACAACCGAATATCAAGCAGAGGGGGAGAACTTTGACTTTCTCCAACATGCAACACGACGTTTAGCCTCCAAATGTGACGGCGTCCAGAAAACAGCCTTTAAAGGCTACGTGTGTTAATTACAATGGTCACAGCAGCAACACCGTGTCTAAAGTACAAGCAAATGACATAAAGATAGATAGAAAACACGTCGATAGAAACGGGATTCGACTCCGGGTGGAAACACGCTCATTGCATAAGTGTGTGTTGCCTACGTTTGCTTTCAGCTGAGTAGAGACGCACTTCTCAGCTGCCTACTGTAAATTCACCCCGAGTTTGTGACTCACGGACATGTAGTCTGCTGGGAGTAAGCGTTCACACACACACACCCACACAACATTCACTTAAGGATGACCTAATTACGCCTGGGGGCAGGTGTAATTACATGCAACCTTCATCTGCCCTCTTCCCTATTGTTACGGCTACTTGCTGCCTATGGACTGAGTCGCCATGTGCTACACTGCCGTCCCCCAGGGACTCGATTTCTGTCCAGTCCATTACCTCTGTAATTCCACAAAGATGCAAATATCATTTATAAACTTCTAAAGAGATATATTTAGACTGCTTCACTTACCAGTTTGCGGAATAAGTTCACTTCGTTGGGCCTCTTGAATATTTTTAATTGATATTCAGAGTTTACACCAGAGTTTAATGCCTCGTTTACATTCGGTTCCAAAGTGAAGGGAAGTAAGGAAGCATTTCCCCACAGCAGCAAAAAGCCCAAAATGTGGAGGTGGGGCTGGACACTGGAGCATAAAACATTTGGCAACATCCATAACAACATTCCTTTCATTTGACTAAGTATTTGAGTTGATAAATCTCTGTCACACTCTAAGTGCATTTTGTCATGACCACAAACTTCTCCTAATCATAAAGCAGCAAGCTACCATTTGCCTTAACGTCTGCAGAATTTAGATGTTCATGCATTAGTTTAGAATACAAAGCATTTTTGTGTATTTCAGTTTGGTGTTTCTGCATAGAAATGTGCAAAGGGTTAAAGTAAAATACTTAAGAAACACAGCAAAGACTCCCTCACAAGGGTAATTGTTCAAAATCTTTTTTTTTATTGTAAAATTGATTAATACGCTATGAAACTAAAGACAGCAATTCCAATCACGTTCGGTCCCGTAGCAACAATGGCTCCAATAATGTCTCCCATAAAAGAATTTCTAAATCAGGGCTGTGTGATGTATGCGAGTTATGAAAGGGGTGATGAAGGTCACTGATAAGAAACGTTATTACACAAACTGTCATCGGTGGCAGCAATTTGCTGTGGGCCCTGTTGGTAATTAATCACAGATGCCTGGTAATACATTCATTCGATCTAAAGGCGATTCATCGTCTTATGCTGGACAGTGACCCTGCAAAGGTCAAACCTCCCCCCAAGTGTTGGTCTTCTTTGTGGCCTGTACTTGCAGGATGCATGAGCGGCTCTTCTAGTCAATAGCAGTTTATCACTATGCGCATAATAAATTAGTTACTGCAAAGACTGAATCGTGCAAATACGCTCGAGTAATAATTTCGATGATTCATTATCTTACAGGAAATACACCACAGTTTGTAAATGAGACATTACAAGGAACTCAAATAGCAACAACAAAGGTAGGAGAGCTCCAAAAGCCAGACGCGCCCATGCAGAGCTTTTATGGGCGAGATATCGTCTGGACACTGGTGACCGAAAAGAATATTCAACACTTCAGAGTCATTGAGATGAAGCTTTGATTTGACCTCTGGGTGAAGAGGATGAAAGGTTAGAGAACAGGAAAGACTGCCAAATGTACTCGGATCGATATCTTCTCCTCCATCATTCCTTTACCTGCCACTCACAATAGCTAGAGAGATTTGAAATGCAGGTGTGGTAATCAAGTAGAGAAGCAGAAGGAAACTAGGAAAAAAAGGAACGTGACTCTTATTTTAAGGGAGCAACAAGAGCTTCACCGATCGAGCGTATGATACAGTGAGGAGATGGCACCGGGGGAGCAAATAGGTCGGGACCCGGTGGTGAACCAGGCTTCCTCGACCGGCTGGGATGACGGGACTTTGCATTCGTTAAGACAAGTAATCTCAGCCTTGTGCTGAGGGATGAGCAACTCTAAGAAATGTTGTGATCTCGTTTACATTTCAATCGATACTAAAACGACCTTTTGTTGACATTTAGCCAGATTTTTTAATAATATGTATTAGTTGCTGCAAATTACTGAAGTCGTATTTGATGCATAACATAAATATAAATGTTTGCAAAGACTAAACCTGCAACTGTCCACATCTAAATTCTGGATGAAACAATGAGGTAGTTGAACAATTATACAACAGTTATCCATTCTATTCCTGCCTGTAGTTAGTAATGATCTTTTTTAAAATGCATCCTAATTCATTTTTTTTTCTTTCCTAATAAATTTTGTTCGGACATGGTCCAGTGCTCTTTCCATTATAGAACACAAGACAAATCTGCACAGCCTGCTGCTGTAATTCATTTCTTGTATTTACTAACTAAGTTGAATCAGGTCACTGACATCTATCACTTGGCTGCCAATTGTCTGGAAAGGATTTGTGTGATGCTCAGGTGCGTGAGATATGGGGTCAACTCCCGCGTTTTCAACAGTGCACATCATCATTTGCTGGTCTGTTTGTGCTCTGCTCGCCATCCAGCGCATTGGCATGTACCGAGCCCCCTGATAGGATCGTGTTGATGCGAGCCTGACAGCAAATCGATAAATTGTATTCCCTTAGCATCAGTGTTGGTGGATGTAAAAAATGTCTTTTGAGCCGGGTCTTAGAACATGAAAGGGGCTGACATGTAAGGGGTGTCAGCGCGGTTTAACTTCTCCAGACTTTGGTATAAATAAACAACAAAGTGGTCACACAGCTTAGAAAAAGATTTGCTGCTGTGCACTATTGGATTTTTGCCACCACTGTGAATACATTTATTCAAATTATTGAAGTTACACTGTTATGTGTGTTCTTCTACATGCGCTGGGTTCAGCTCCTCCGTGGCCCGTATGTGGCTCATGGTATTAGTGGAACTGCCCTTAAACGCACCATAAACTGTTTCTCTCAAATATTAACAGTCAGTCCAATAATCTCTGGTTCTAATTTCCAATGATGAGTCATAATTTATAAACTTACCAAGAATCCTCATCAACATGCACATTTTTTTTCATGGCCACCGAGCTCAAAGAAAGAATTGAGGGGGTTGAAACTCGGTTGCACGCTGTGTATCTACGGCTTCAACCTTTAGCTCATCTTGTTTTGACACTGTAGGTGTCAAAACATTCCCTGAAGTCAAATGTGCAGTGGGCCAATTAAACTTCACACTAAGACTGTGTGGTTATCAGGGCATAACCCCTGTGCGAGGCTGTTTTGTAGTCTGTTGAAGTCTGTCTCCGCTGCACCCAGCCAAGAGACTGGCAGTGAGGCAAAAGCAGCAGCCCACACAGAAGGTGGTCTGATCAGCCTTATAGATCTTCACTACAGAGAGCCAGAGTAAGCCTCCGTCTTTGCACTGACTTAATGTCTAACATCAGTCCCCAAAATCAACTACACCCACGTGAAAATTGCCTCTTCTTGTCTCAGGCAACTTGCACTGCGCTGATCCTTGCATGTTGAGCTGTTAAATCCTCGCAGTTCAACTGTTAAATTCTAGCAGTCGGTGGAACATGACAGTAAGATTTTGCAGAGGGCTCACTTTGATTCTGGAAACTACAGAGGAAAACACTTTGTCAGGTCCCCTTTTTCTCCTCGCTTCTGTCAGATAAATGTAACAGGGCCACTGTGCTAATATGTGGAGCTTCTGACTACCGACGTCAAACTGAGGCTGTTTGTCAGGCAGCAACTCATGTAACATACATTCTTTCTTCTCTGGAGGCTTTCTGGCACCGACGGCAGCCTTTGGAGATCGGAGCTTTTGTCTGCAGCCTTTCTTTTTCTTTGTGTATTCATTAAACTGATAATACCCCGCTACTTCAACATACACTAATTGCCGAAGTGATTTCAATCTCACACCAACAAGACAAGCTGTGAAGTTGTTTCCACACCTGAACCAAAGGGCTCATCTGCAGTGTAGGATGAACATCAGTGAGCAGAGAGCGTACTTTATGGTTTTTACATCTGCTGCTGCTGCTGCACTTTATTACTGTATTGCACTTGAGCACTTGGGCCTTTTGATGTGCTTCAGAGTCAGAGTGACTGCAGAGATGAATGACCTCAGTGGTGGTCAACCTAAGCCATTAACTGAATCCAGCATCTGAGGCCCGTGGCTGTTGTCATGTGGACAGCTGATGGCGGTTTTAGTAAATGCAGCTTCTGCAGTGCGCCCACGTTGGCTCCTCCTTGGGATGAAAACATCCTGCTGCGTTTGTAACAGCCACTGTTGGGAGAAAAAGGAGGTCAGCCCTAAAGTCATTTAATGTTTTTGTCATTTCAAAACAATCCAGCGTTGACTTTATTCTGCCTCGTTTTCCTGCCCCGCCGCTGCGTCTGTCCTGCGCATCACTCACGTGGGCACTGGCTTCTACTAAAAGAGGCTTCTGCTCAGTCGCATCCACGTGGACTTGTCATTTAATTCCAGGGAGAATAATGACACATTTATTCAGACAGTGTTGGTCAGGGTCAGTCTACTCATTAGCCTCTTGGAGACATAATGATATGTATGATCTATAAGATAGTAATCAGGTGTCAGTGTGGGATCACCTCCCTGCAAAACTTTTAGAAAGCACTCAATCAAGTGAGGAGTGTATCTGCATCTAATAAAACTCACATGAGAGAATAAATGAAATGTAAATCAAATTAATAACATGAATATTTACGTTGCATGTAAGAATTCTACTGCTAATCATTATTTATGAATGAATTTATCATTTACACACACACGGTCTTTTGACTCTTTATCACTTGAATCCCTTTGACTAATTAGGTTCCAGATGTCTCACTGAGGCTCTTCCACTGCTAAACAGATTTATCTAATTATTATGTAAGCTGCATGTTTCAATTAGGTGAATAATATGGATGGCAAATCCAGGAGGAAACACAGCACCTACTTACCAATAAACCCAACATAGCAAACGCTCTAACAAGTGATTTAGGGTCTTGGCTAATTAACGGATGAGACATTTATGCTGTAAACGATATCATATAGAGTCATTTAAATTCTGCTTACCTGCTGCTTAGCGTATGACATCAGCCTCCTTTGTTTTGCCTCTTTCTGCAGGCCTGGTGGACGCGTTCAGCCTTACCTTAGTCATAACGAGCACAAGGTGCAATGAGAGGCCTGATGGTGTTAGATAACTGACAGCAAATATCAGAGAGGGGGGCAAAGAGCACGCGATAACTGAGCAGCCTGGCATATGCCACGCCGAGCCGTGATGAGGTTCCTGCCACAGCTTGTCACATCACTTCGCTTTAGCGGCGCCGTCGTGGCTTCACAGCTTAATTGCAGCGCTTTCAGGTGTTCGCTTCTGCATGTGACAGTCAGAGGAAGTGTCTCGACTAAAATCAGCCACCTTCTATAAATATTCCTGCTCAGTTAAGTGAAAGCGTCTGTTCAATTCAAACAAGAGGTAAGAGTGACACCTAGTGTCCCTCATAGTAATAATATCAGGTGTCCAGAGCAGCCTTTCCAAGGGGAAAGAAAAAGTATTATGGCTTATTAATGAAGCATAAATCAAAAAATGTCTTTCATCAATACATCATAGTAATTTTAATAATACTTGCACACGTTAATTAAAACAACCTCAAATCCTCACACACGTGACCTGGTTTACGCTTTCCCAAGAAATTCCTTTGTTACCGTTTGTGCACTGACAGCAGCTGAAATGTCTCGCACATGCCACATAAAGCTATAAATCCTGAGGCCAAGTCAACAGGGGGTTAAGAAGTTTGTGTGCTCCACATTCCTGGCAGCTCAAAGCGCCGCTGAGCGTTGAACTCAGATGGAGCCGGGTGTCCTCAGACTCTCTGCGGTGGAGGGTGAAACACTCCGTCTGCAGAGATTGTTTTCACAGTATGCAGAAAACTAATTACAAGCAATAAATTAATTTCACGCTACTGCTTTAGAATTAATTGCATCTTTGCAGAAGTGACGGGAAGTGATGGCTCAAGCGTCTCTGATAAGAGTGGACACAAAGTGGTCTATTGAATTATGCAGCTTATCAATTGCTTTACATTGGAATGCACTTGATAATGCTTCAAGAAATTATTTAAAATTCTGGTTTGTTGTGGTTTTAATTGCTAAGGTGTTTTTGTGGTGCAGCTCCCGTGGTGCACACCATATGCTGGAACAGCTGAGCGTGTTGGCCGTTGTGGAAATGGTCCTTTTTTTACTATAACTATCTTTATAGTTTAAACATTGTGCCACGGCTTGTTAGAGAGTGGATCAGGCGTCTTTATCAACAATGTGAACTCGTTCCTCCCTGGTTCCCAGTTTGAACTTACATGACACATTTCACACTCACTGAGGGGGAAGTGAACTATAAATAAACAGTGTCAAAGTATTTTGCTGTTCCAGTAACAGTCACTCCCGAATCACGATACGAAGTCATCACAATCCAGCACACACAAAGAGAGCACGTCCTCCTCTTAAATATCCATCCTTGTGTGAAGACGCATGGAATGTGTGTTGAAACATAATAAAATAGCATAAAACGATATTCCTAGGATACACTCTTTATTAGTAAACTAATTGTGTAAAGCCGTTGTCTGTGATTTAAGCTGCTTCAGATATCTGGGTTAACTACTTATTTTATTTATTTTGAATCAAGTGACTCCTCTAATTGGCCCCAGTGGGATTTTGAGCAAAAAACCTTGATGTTCGTGTTTGGTTCACATCCTCCCATAATTGTGAGGGTTTTACTGTAATCTGTGCTGATAGTGTTGTTGTATTTTTAAACAGGATTTCATTGTTTGATCGTAGCAAGAGACCAGTTCCCATCTGAAGCTTTTATTTCCCCATATTTGCTGCTCTCTGCTGTCATATTTGATCATTGTCTGCACAATTGCATGACAGGCGGGCCTGTAGTTCCAGATTCAGATCACTTGATGCTTGTCATCAGCTGGAATTTAAATGTTTCCTACAATTTTGTAATCCATAATCTGTCTATAACGCAATAAAACACAGGAGAATATTTATTTTAGGTCAAACCAAAGCAGGTATTGGTCTGTTGTCAAGGGGAATGTTATATAATTATGGGAAAAGCGAGTGTATCAGCTTGATATGCAGAAGACTGGAGGTAAACATTAACTAAGTGTTGAGGAGTTTGCCAGTAGGTGTAACATTTCGTCCTTCATGTTGCGCAACCGTGTCACACCCAGACATGGGATCACTGCCACAGTATGCACAGACTGAGCACGACCACAGTTTCACTTGCAAAATTAGGTTCTGTCAAAGTAAAACAGTATGACGTTGTTGTTTTTTATTTTATTTTACAACTTCATGATTAAAAAACATGCTGTAACATGGTCTAAGCTACAAATGTGGTACAAATTTATACCTCCATTAAAATAAACACTACATTTTACACACATGATTAGAGCTTTAAAAGGCACAGATGGAAACATCTGATCCCCTTTAATCAGCAGGTTTGGGACAGTTGATTTTCAGTTTACCTTTGGTCTTATCGGATCCATTGACTGTTCCAGACAGTGTCATAAACGCTTCACTCATACCATCCACGCCCTAGTACTTTCACAGAGTCTTGCTGTTGCAATAACCTCAAGAACGCAAAGCTGAAGCTACGCCCTGTAGACGGCGGCGCTGGAATGTGTTTGCATAGAGGCTATAATAAGGAAGGCCACTGGAGATAAATTACTGTTTATACCTGATAAATAATAACAAGCACTTAATTTCAAATGACATAATCTATGTTTATTTTACAAAGACAGTTGTATTAATGTTTTGGGTTTTTTTAGAAAATATATATAAGACTAAACCAAAATACCCAAAGTTGTTACGACGCCTACTACCAAAATCCCACAGCCTTCACCGCAATACAGCCGTTATGAAGCTGTTACCCCGGAATTCAACCTATACACAAACACACAACAAAAATATGTACAACTGAATGCATCGGCATAGATTTCAGTGCAAAGGACTTTTACCAAAAAGCAGCAAAAAAAGAAAGCACTCACAACAAAAAGCAATAGCAGAGCAGTGCATGCACACATGCACACACTTGCTTATTCGTTTTACTATTCATGTTTACCCAGAAGCTTTGGCGTCGCAGGCCTGACTCCTGTGCAGTGAAACGCAAACACCATTATTGTGGAGCTTCATTGTTCATCTCTTTGTGCACACGTCTGCGAGAGTTTTGAACTTTGGTCCGAGCGTGTTTAGGAAGTCGAGGTTATCGTTGTCACCGCAGTCGCTGCAGCAGCCTATGGAACCAGCAGCGGAGCCCCTCCCTTCATACGTGTAGGGGTGAACGATGTCATCCGCGTAACGCCCATTCTCCTCTGAATATATATTGTCCAAATTCTGCAAGACAAGGTGTAGAGCAGAGGGAGACAGTTATTACTCAGAGTGAGGTACTGCAAGGCTGCTGAGGATGTGACTGGCAGCCAGATATTACACAGTGAACGAACAACTCGCCAAGAAGTTAGAGATTAAAAAACTCTGCTGCTTTAAACACTGTTAACTTTTAAACATTACCTGGCGTAGAAGACGGCCATTTGTCAGCCAGGTGCGATGAAGAGAGGACTCCTGGCCGAGGTATCTGCTGTCAATGCCCATGGTGCTTCCTACACGCTGACCCGCATTAAGCTGAGTACTGTACTGGTTATCATAGTAGCTAGTAACGAAGTCCTGCGTGTCCACACCGGTCTTATAAATCCCGTTCCCGTTTACGCTACGGCCTCCGAGTGTGCTGGTGCTCTTGATCCCCTGCCATGTTGAATTCTGCATACCCATGTTTTTGTCTGTTTGTACCACAGAGGGGATAGCAATGAGACTCGGATCCTGTAGAGCAAAACAAAAACAAGCAATCAAGAAACAATTTGTTAAAGTGAAACAGGAATAAATAAACAAAGCGAAAATAACTAGGACGCTATTACAAGCTAATGAGCACGGGTGAATTATTTTGTCCTTACCACTTCCTCTCCTATGCGCTCGGTGTTGGATTTGAGCAGCATTCCACCACTGTCTGCACCATCGTCCAGTTCAAGCTTATCCCTCTTTGTCACACAGAAAAAGATGAGAAGTAAACCTGCAGGAGCAGAGCAGACAGGTTAGAAATGAGTGCATGTGCTGCATGCTGCTACACTGCACGCGCCCCTGCTCGGTTTCCAGTTTACGATGCATAATTCAGTGACGAATGAAGCTTCGCATTTCCTTCACCGCTCCTGCGCATTTGCACATGCATGAGTACAAAAGTCCTCTTTTATCATCTGTACAGTGTAGCCTGCACTGTTCTGCTGGCAAGTATAACAGCGAGGGACTCACAAAGCAGTAGGAGGAGCAGCAGCGGCAACAGCAAAGCCAGCGCACCCATCGGCCCCAACTTCACAGAGCGGTCCTTGGACAAGCAGATTCCGCTTCTGCACTGGCAGATCCTTACGTTCACCATCTGCGTTTTACCGAAGCCCTGCAGGTCTTTAATGTCAACGGGAACATTGTAAAGCCCTGTAGGCAGCGCTTTGATGGGCTTCAAGATGGCAGATGTGTCTGAGTAGAAAACACATGTAAAGATCAGTATTAAATCTACGTTTGTTTGAGAATTAGCAACATAACAGGATAGAGCAGATGGAATAAATACTCAATATGATGAATTGAATAAGTGCCTCGACCAAATGAAAATGAAAAGTCCTATAACCTTGAGTGTTAACTCAAAAATGACCCGAGTATGAAGCCAGTTAAACAAGAGCAGAGCAATGTATGTCCTGCATGATAAACGGGCCAGACTGTTGCTGTGACTAAACATGTCTATGGATTTACTCACACTGTCTAGTTAAACATTTTCTACACCTGACAGACACAACGGCTGCACCCACCATTGAGTCTTGTCACGGACCATTTGCCGTCGTTTTTTTGTGGCAAACTAAATGTGAACGGGTAAGAAAAGGGAGGCTGGTCTTTGTCTTCAGCCACAACCGTCACAGAGCCAGCCTCTGGCATATCACACAAAGCCAGCTCTTTGGTGGAGACCTCTGGAACGTTGTCGTTCATGTCCTCCACCTGAATAATGACTGTTCCGGTGCCCGTCTTTGAGCCTGAAACAAGCAAGTTCTCAAGTAAGACAAATGAAGATATGTCGGAGAGGATAAAACAAGAAAGACTTAGTTTGTTGAGTTCTGTCATCACTTGTGAGTCAAGTATCGGGAAATTAAAACGTATCTGGGACAACAGCCCAATTTCCACCATCATACCAGAGAACTGTGAGTCATAAACTAGACTAGTCTCATCTCATCTTGTCAAGCGGTGTTTTCAGAATGTTCAGACACACAATATAAAGGGTGGAGTTCACACTATTCACTGCACATGACAAGTAACAGTGACCAAACTATGAAGGTAACAAACATATAATTTGCAGTTGCTGAACACCATGTGAAAGCTTCTAATCAAACCACAGCTTCCGTGTTGTGACTGAATACTTTCCGAACCCATCACACCAGTTTATAAAAACAGGGTAGGGAAGATTTAACGGCAACAAGCAACTTACTCGAATCAACAGCCTTCATGGTGACATTGTAGGTTCCATTAAGGGCAAATGGTGACTCTCTGTCGATTGTGTTTGCAACCCTCAGCTCTCCAGTATTCCTGTCCACAGTGACCCATCCAGCGGGGTCTGTGACCTTGTAGTACCTAATAACAGAAAGATGTGTATAACTATCAAAAGAACCAGTCAAGGCCTGCCCTCCAGTGTCTTTATTAGCCGTGATCTACCACAGGGAAGATCTCAGTATTCCTTACTTGATGCCGTTGCTGCTCTTGGTCTCAGGGTCAATCGCGGTGTACTTTCCAATCAGCGTGCCATTCGGTGTGTTCTCCTTGACGATGAAATAGACGGTAGGCGCGGTGAATTCAGGGCCTTCGTCCACATTGATGACGGACACGTTGATGGGGGCCGTCTGCCACTGCTGCGTGGTGCCACTCAGCTCAGCCTCATTTCGTGCCATCACCTGAAGGTTTACGCTTTTCGTCTTCTCGTAATCTAAAGGCTGGAGACATCTGAGGTCACTGCAGTGTCACGGGCTTTGGCTTTCCATAGCATTTTGGTCTTTTGTTTGTGACGTTGAATATTTGTAGTAATACTCATTTCAAAATAATAGTTATTTACCTGTATGACATACAGAAGCCCCTCGTTTGTGTTCGGGTCAGTATCAATCCTGAAGTTTCCGTTTTCATTTCCCTTATTGATGACGAACTTAGACTTCCAGTTCGGGGTATTTTTTAAATCCTTGTCATCAACAGGAATTCGAAGGATGAGTTTGTCCTTCTCATTTTCAGTCACCGATGCATCAAACTGGAAGGAAATAGGAAGGTGAATTACTCATAATCAGACATCTGCTATTATTTGGAATTTAATTCAGAGGATGAATGAAGACGTTGTTTCAACATGTTCCTGTTTCAGAAATGTGCTTCCAAGTAATTGGTAACCACTCACAGATGGTTTTGTAAAGGTTGGGGGGTTGTCGTTGATGTCGCCAAGAGAAATAGTTGCTGTTCCTGTTGTGAAGAGACCATTAACTGCACCGTCCATATCTTTGATTTGAACTGTCACCATGTGTGTGTCTTTTGTCTAAAGGAGGAATGTGACAAGTTAACAGAATAATGAGTGAAAATAAAGAGGGGAAGTCATATACATCAATTTGATGTTGCATTTATGCTCAAATGGTAAAGGACCAGCTCACCTCTCTGTCCAGGGTGTTGGTGATTGTTTTGATGACGCCTGTCTCTGGGTGAATAGAAAACAGGTTCTGGCCCGTCACCAGAGAATACCTGATCTTCACATGGAGGGTTTTTAACTGGTCTCTGTCTGTAGCATTCACCACCCCCACGTCTGTACATGAAGAGTAAAAACACAGTTAGTAACTATACACACATCAAATATCACAGGATAACGTGCATTATTCACTTTCTTCACCTCTGAAGCCTTGCTCAAGCACTGTAAACATCAGTGGGCTGGTGAACTGTGGAGCATTGTCATTAACATCGTCTATTACTATGTTTATGTCCAAAGGTTCGTCTCTGACTTCATGGGTGTAAACGTCATAAGCGTTGGCAGTAATCTGCAAAAAATATTCAATGGATTAATGGATTAATGGATAATTGCGTATTATGGACCAGATGATTAATCGGTGACTTTCTCACTTTGAAGTTTGAGAACTCCTCGCGATCGATTGCCTTGTACACGATCAACATCCCAGTGTCACGGTCCAGACTGAAGAGTCCTATCGGGTGTTCGTTGACACCATGTCCAGTCACAACGTAGTAAATGTTGAAGTTGGCCTCAGAATCTGACACGATCTAAAGCAGATACCAAAGCAAGAGCTGCATAAGTAAACAGTACAGAAGACGAACTTCATAAACACAAAGCACTGATGTGACTCTGAAATGAATGAAGGTAAAAAAGCAGGTGGGGCTGTAAGTGGAATGAATCACTGCATAAAATAAAGCCAGATAAAGTGTTACATAACTGACAGGTGTATCTGGGTGTGAGTCAGGTGGGAAAGTAACGTGAGAAGAATGAATACATCTGTTTTCACGTATCAGCATAAATTACCCTTTCGAGATGTTTGGGATAAGGACCGGGGTCATTTTCCAGTATGTTGAAGGGTGGGGGGCTCCACCTTCTTTTTGTCCGCTTCAGGAAACCTTGTTCTGTCTGTTGTAGAATAAAGGCGTATAAAGGAAATGTGTTTTAACGTGTCCAGTGCTTGCTGCGGCCACTTTCTGCTTCATACACGACCACATGGCGCTGTTACCTTACTCTGCCGTGCTCTGTGCACAAGATGAACTTCCATCTCACACCCCGGCGAGCTGCTGTCCCGAGCCAGCACAGAAAATGTCCGCCCTCCCGACGGCACGTAAACACCTCTCACGGCCACCACGGTTCCGTCGCTCTTTACCGTAAAACTCGGGTCCTGCGCAAATATGCGCAACGAGCTGGCGTCACAGTCGGTGACTTCAACTAAAACCCGACAAAGGGGGAGAGAAGACGTTAAGGGGGGCTACACAACGGAAACCACGCTCAGGGAAGCTGTACAGGCAGAACAGAGCAAACAATGCGTAACAAGAGTCAACTAACCAACACAAAACAGCGCACTTCACCTTTTGTGACTCCGTATCCGGCCGGAATGAAGTCGGGCACCTCTACGTAAAGAGAGCTCGGCATAAAACACGACTCCGCACCGGACAGTACCTGAAGTAGACAAAGTAGAAAGCAGTTTGGAGTGTTTTATTACGGCTGATAAGCATTTATTTAACAGCAAATGATAACATATAAACCTTCTAATTGAGCAATGACGCGGGCTTACGTCTAGTTCTCTAACTGAACTTTAGTTTAACAAAAAAAATGAACTTACCAGCACCAGCCAGATGTGGAGAGTTGAAACCTTCGCCATTTTTTGCGTTCTTAAACTTCCCATGGACTTTGCGCTCGAGCGCGGCAACGGAGCGCTGGACTGGCCTCCCTCAGCGAGTGGGCAACGGTGACAGATGATGGATTTGCGTCGGCGTCGAAAGCTCGGAGAAAGAAGCACCTCTCCTACAGACGGGCTCCACTGCCGCTGCGGGTTAATCACACCGGACACACCTTAGGCTGCTCCACCCAGTGTGTGCACCTCCCTGATCGGGGCTGTGCTGTTGTGCTGAGCACGTCCACTCATGAAAGTTGGATGCAATTGCTGTTTGTTTTCTTTGATTTCTCCAGCAGGGGGACACATTGGCTCAGTGTTTGCAAATGTGCAATCAATTCTACAGCGCTGCCAAGGCGTAAAAACCACACAGACAGCGTATAATTTCACACGGAGGAGTTATAGTTGCATATAAATGTAGCTATGCTAATGTCATTTCTATTAAAGCTAAATATTAGTCAAATCTAGATGTGTTTGTTTCTTGCTTCCTGTCTTTTTTTTTTTTTTTACTGGGTGAGAAACCTCTCCCAGGTCTGCAGGGATTGACCCCTGAACGCCCCTCCTCTCTGCTCGGCAGCTCCACTGAGGCGTTCTGCTGGGAGGAGGAACAGAACCAGGCTCCTCTCTTAACGCCACAGGAATGTGAGCTCAGAATAAAGCCCAGGCTGTGGGGGAGGCTCTGGTCCCACACTGAAGCGCTCCCTATCTCTATAAATTGCAGATAACAAAACAAGAAGGTCAGAGGCAGCAACAGTGGGCCTCTGTTTTCTTTAAACGCGGCTCATGTGGGGCTGACATGAGGGTTTTTGAGCTGCACTGGGAAGTGGAGCCATGTGGGGCTGTCCTGTGTACAGGAAAGGTGAGAAAAATGTCAGGAAGACGGCAGCACGCTGAATCATGGGCGTGGACGTAATGAAGGGCTTGGAGCTGGGAGTCTGAGCAGTAGAATGCACACACAAAACAAAATTATGCATTATGCTGTCACTCCCAAGCTACAGTGAAAGTGAATCATGAACTCGGCTTAACTCTGTGTTCTGAGTACACAGTTTAGGCTGGAACACGTTAACCCCTTAAGTTTTGAGTTGTTCCACCGCTGACCTTTCCTTCCCATGCTTTCACGCTTTATTTTACAGGTGCTGTGTTTTCTGGCTGTAGTAAATTCCTTTGACTTTATCAAAAGGAATATTCCACACTGACTCACTTTTACGTCCAGTCCAGTTTGTGGGAGCCTGCTGAGCACACGAAGCGTCACGTTTTATTTGGAATCTACGTCCGAAAACATCCAACAAATGATGTGGAAGCTATGAGGCGTGAAGATGGACAGCTACACTCAGTGTGACACTGGTCCTGTGTCTGTAAGGAAAACTCTTGAGGGATTAGTTGGAATATTTACTATAGTAATTTCTCATCACTGCATCATGTCACACAGATTGTCCTGAAGTGCTCTACAGCAGGGCGGGGAACCAGGTGTGCTCGGCTTTTAACAAGTTCGTTCAGGATTGAGATTAGTCGGGTGTATTAACAAGCTTCCAATGATCCAGCCTGGAACAAAACCATCTGCATGACAACAACAAATTAAATGTGCTGCCAGCTGGATGCCACACATCTCATACCACGTATGCTTACACCTAAAGCGTGTAAATGCCATGACGATTCCCGTCATTTGTTCAAGACAGTGACATATTCCCCCGAGGACAGAAAGTTGCGTCAATCCACCCTGGTTCACGCCCTTTGGGTGCGCACCAGATGAAACGCAGACGCTCACGTCATGAGCCAGGTTGCTCAGTAGTGCTTTAGTGCTGATGTGGCTAATTCCGTCCTGAATACAGTCAGACATTGCACAAGATCCAGTGTCCAGCACCAGGTGTTTTGTGTCCAGCTACTGGCCAATTTATTGGGGACACCTGTGCCGATTAATTCAACCCAATACAACAACTGTGTCATAAGGTTGTAATTTCTCAGTGTTGAAGACGAGATGGTTAATTAGATCTTTGCCAATTACACAGTGTAATGTAAACAAGTAGATTCACTGTTTATTGTTCTTACACGTAACTTAGTAACAGACATTAGTCACACTTTCAATGTTCAAATGAAACCCCAAATTAGCCGCTTGATTCAGCTTCTAAATTATACACCACCGAGCGAAATCTAAGAACAATACATCATACAAAGTAATGGCTTTGTATGAAAATAAAAACAACATCGTCCTCCCTCTCTGACACACCTGCGGCCATTTCGTGTGCAGCACATGCTCTCATCGTTCCAGTATGCACCTTGTCCCTTATCTGTTTTTTTACCCCTCTTCTGTGTGTTTATCTGTAAAACAAACACGAACACCTCGTCTACATGCACACGCTCACAGCAGCGCAGCGTTTCGAGCTGTGCACCCAGGCTCAGAGGTGGACTCCCCGGAATTTCACAGGTCAAGGTGAAACCTGACAGATGAGCGAGAGGCTCGGGTCTAAATTTACACCCAATGCATTTTGAGTATTTGTAAAGTAGAGTTAACAGCAAAACTTAGTGTTTGGTTGTTATTTTGAAATGATTTTTGCCCACACAAAAAAACGACAACATTTCAACTGTTGTCCTGTAATAAAGCAGGTTGCCTGGTTTGGACACATCATGTTGCCAGTTCTGGGGGGATTTCGTTCTAATCCAGACGACCTATCTCTCCGTGACACATCCAAAGACAAAAGCCTGCTGACAAAAAATGACAGCTATGAAGAAAATGGACACAACCACCTCCCTCCTCCGCCTGTTATCAGCAGCGTGTGAGCAATCAAACGCAGAGAGGACCCGCCTATTGCTGTAACAGTCGCAGCTCTCGAAAGGGTCAAAGTCTGTACGAAACCAGCAGTAGACGCCGGATACCAGAGGCGAGCGAACGGGATTTCACCTCACCGAGCGGAATCGGTGGTTTTTCCTACAGCCCATGGCTCCACTGCTGAAGATCAGCGCTTTTGTGCTGTTGGCGATCTTCTTAACGGTGAGTAAAACTAAATGTTTTGGTAGAATAACGGAGTTTTCGCAGGCGTGGCTCGTTCTTTTAAAGATGAACTGATGCGTTCGATGCCAAGTTTAAGCCGTGGGTGAAAGTAAATACGCAGAGTCCGTGTTCACTGATCACTTTTTACTTCACCGACGCAGTTAATGTTTTTTTTACTAGTTAATTTAAATGTGTGGAAACTACGGTGAAGGAGCATCTGGTCGAAGTGAGACGCGGCGAACTGAGGCTGTTCATTCGTCAAGCCTCACTCACACGGTGCGTAATGATAGTCAACTTTTCCTCTGTTCTTTGTTTACCCACAGCCTGTTCCTGTGGGGGGGTCAGGAAACAGGCCAGGATTACACAGACAGAAAAGAGAATGGATCCTTGCCCCGAGGAAGCTGAAGGAGAACCATGACTACACTGGTTTGGAGAGCATCGCCAGAGTGCGTATCCCTTTCCAAAACTGAAGTCTCATGCAGACATTAGGAAAGCAAACTGGTTGCATGTCCCAGTTGTTGTTTTCACTGCCTAGTTGAGATGTGTATGTGTGGCAACAGGTTCCCAGACACTGGCAAACGTCCATATTCGCTGTGAGACAGTTCTTTGTGTAGATATTTGCTCAATCACACCTCTGTTTATGCTTCACAGTCACGCCACAGCCAGAGGACCATCATTAACAGAATGGGTGGATTGATTTTGTTTTTGTCTATTTGTGTTTCAGATTCGCTCTGATAAGGAAAATTCCACCAAGATTTTCTACTCCTTAAAGGGGCCTGGTGTCGACCAGCCCCCTGTAGGCGTGTTCGTTATCGACCGTAACACTGGTTTTGTGAAAATCACGTCCATTCTGGACCGAGAAGAGATCGCCATCTATCGTGTAAGAGCTCTTTACGGTAGACTTCCTGCTTGCAAAGTTCATCACATCACGTTTACGGCAGAGTAAAGTAGTCACGATCACGTTCTTGCAGTTGAAAGGTGTGGCCACCTACGCAGATGGACGCCTGGCAGAAAGCAACATTGACCTTAACGTTGTTGTTGAGGATGTTAACGACTGCACGCCGGTCGTTAAAGCCCTGCAAGTGGGATCTGTCAGTGAGTCGAGTCTCCAAGGTATTTTCGTCTACAGTGGATTTGAGAAACTCAAGTAATATTTTTTTTAGTTTCTGTTCAATCAGCTGAGTCTTTAATCCTCTTTGCTACATTTTTAGGTACCTTTGTCATGCAAATAATAGCTTCTGACGCTGACCAAGAGGGCACAGACAACTCGAGGATCTTCTACAGTATTGCAGAGGAAAGTAACATAGGCGGGATGTTCTCCATCAACCATGAGACCGGAGTGGTAACGGTTCGAAGGAACACTCTTGATCGGGAGGTGAGACATTTCACTTTTCAGTAAATCTCTTCATTATCCCACACAATGCGCACTACACTTTAACCAATAACTGAAATATGACCGTGTAGGTTGCCTAAAAAAATCTAAAGCATTGATTGTGTTGCATTTTTGAAGCAAAGAGACACATACAAGTTAATTATAAAAGCCTCGGACATGAAAGGACAACCAGGAGGAAACACAGGACAAGGAGAAGTTGAGATAAAAGTTCTGGACATAAATGACAACATTCCTACGCTGGAAAAGGAATCGGTAAGTAAACGCAGCCCAGACTTGATACCTCCGCCATTTAATGTTGTTGCGAAAGCGGTTGTGAAATGATGATGTGTTCGTTTTGCAGTACGAAGGCAGCGTGGAGGAGAACACTGTCAACGTGGAAGTGATGCGGATCAAAGCCGTTGACTTGGATCTGATTCACACTGACAACTGGCTGGCTGTCTACGAAATCACTTCAGGGAATGAGGCAGGATACTTCACCATCACTACTGATTCCAACACCAATGAGGGAATTATTACAATTCACAAGGTAGAGGACAGTTGTCTTATTTTGTGGAAAAATGCAAACTCTGATTTAGGCAACAGAGACACTAAGACTTCTGCTCTTGATTCTTCAGGCCCTGGACTATGAGGAACTCAAGGTACTAAACTTGGAAGTGTCTGTTTCCAACAAAGCAGCATACAATTTTGGGAGTATGTCAGCGACAGGAGCCACAGCCTCAAAATCCTACCCCATTAAAATCAACGTGAAGAATCAGAAAGAAGGCCCCCGCTTCCAGCCAAATGTCAAAGTGGTGACTCTCTCTGAGGACCAGTCTTCAGTCTTCATCAAGAAGGTCATCACCAATTACGCAGCTATTGACAGTGACACTCTACAGAAAGCCACCAATGTGAGGTACGATCACCAGACTAAGCAGCAGATGCACCGATGTCTGATTTTGGATATTTTACATGGGGAATGTTGTTTCTGACCTCTTTTGTATGGGCGTTGATCATTTCAGGTATGCAAAGATCCTTGATGAAGACAACTGGCTGATTATTGATGAAAAGACTGCAGACATCAGTCTTAATAAACTACCCGACAGAGAGTCCAAGTACCTGGTCAATGGAACATATTATGCCAAAGTAATATGCATCACTACTGGTGAGTAACAGTTATAATTCCCTCATGGATATACTTTACGTTGTCCAACGCATTAAAGCTGCTTTGCTTTCTCGCCTTCAGACACACCCTCCAAAACCGCCACAGGGACTATAGCCATTCAGGTGGAGGACTTCAATGATCACTGCCCTACGTTGACCACGACAGCTCAAAGCATGTGCCTCGACGATAAGGTGGTTTACGCCACAGCCGTGGACCGGGACGAGTTTCCGAATTCAGTACCATTTGAGTTCACTGTGGTCAAGGAGAGCACCGACGGGAAATGGACAGTGGAGCATGTTAATGGTACGACGGTTAGCTTCTAACAGAGGCCGAGCAAATCGCTGTTGAATTTTGCACCGAAACCAGACGCGCGTCTCGTCTTTCTGCAGATACCACAGCTATTCTGCGAGAGCAAGGCAGCCTGTGGCCGGGCAAGTACAAAGTGACACTGGTGGTGAAGGACCAGCAGGGCAAAGCGTGCGCTGACGTGCAGGTGATAGACGTGACTGTGTGCACCTGCAATGAGAACACTAAGACCTGTGCGGCGCGCAGAACTGCAACGTCTGGGTTTGGAGCTGCGGGTATCCTGCTCATGCTCCTGGGCCTGTTGCTGCTGCTGTGTGAGTAGACCATTACTCCTTTCTCCGGGTTTGTTTACTTTAATAGGAGTCATAGCTTTGAGAATTGACTTTCTCATACAAGGTTGCTCAACTTGACACGTTGTGGCATGTGTAAAGCGATTTAGTTACCAAGCGACTTATTGCCTCATTGCTGCTTTGCTTTCAGCATTTTCAGCTCCCTTAGTCGAGTTTAATTAATTAAATCCATTGATCCATTTCTCCTGACGTCATTTCAAATGTATTTTTCAGTGTTGCCTCTCCTGCTGTTGTTCTGCCTGTGTGGAGGTGTGGCAGCCATCGGAGACTTCAAGGCCATTCCATTTGATACAAAACAGCAACTGATCTCCTATCACACTGAGGGACAGGGAGAAGACAAGGTACTGTCACCAGTGCCTTGATAATATGACATAAACCATGATACAATACATTACAGAGATACTTTAAGATTAGAAACTGTCTCTCTGATGGGATCTTACATTGTTCTTACAGGAAGTTCCTCTTCTGCATGTCCCAGTGGAGGTTGATGGTGGAGCAATAAATACCAGCAACATAAACACCTTCGGAAGGAAGGGGTACCAAGGAGGAATGACTGAATTTGGAGCAGCAGCTGGAGGAGCAGGCTTGGGCCTTGCAAACACATCCACTTTGACAACTGAGAACATGCACATGTACGACCGGTACAGACACTACGACGGGCATGACGAGATGGACTTTAGAGGTACAAGGAGGGAAGAAGATCGGTATCAGTACAGAAGTGGGGCCTTCGATGGGATGGCGATATCTACTCAGTTCCTGGAGGACTACTATCTAACTGTGAGTGGAATAGAGAACCCAGGCCTTACTTGTTATATCACATGTAATTTGGATGTTTTCGAAGTCCTGTTCATATATTCTGGTTTTGTTTGATTGCAGAAATCTGAGCATGCTGCCCAGCAGTCCCTGGAGCAGGATGGTCTGCAGTTTTATAAGTATGAAGGTCAGGGGTCCGAGACAGGTTCGGTGGGTTGCTGTAGCCTTCTTGAAAATGAAAACGATCTTTCATTCCTCAACGACCTTGGACCTAAATTCAAAACCCTGGCTGAGATTTGTCAGGGGTCGACCTTGGTGGTGGAGTCTCGGCGTGCACACGTGTCCGAGCCCCCAGTCCGACCGGTGTCTCCAGTCGGGCCCTCCGCCTCCACACACACACACGTCCACACTCACACCGAAACCGTCAGAGACAGGGATCGCGTCAGTGCTCTCGACACTTCCAACGTTGCGTCCGGATCCTCCACCATCATCCAGGAGGAGCGAATTACTGAGAGACGCCAAGGTGCAGCCACCATTCCCAAGGTTCAAGACAAGGTAGTCATTCCCAGTCAGACACTGCTGATACAGCAGCCCACCATGTACTATGCTGCCACCCCTATGTATGTAGTAGAGTCCAACCCGCAAGTGGTGCTTGTGGCGGGAGGATCCCAGCAGGCAGTGAGCCAAACAGGACAAGTTGCTTTGAGTCAGGGGCTGATGCAAGTTGGAGGCATCCAAGGTTCTCAGGGTGTGGTACTTGTAGATAGGCAGGTCGGCATGGGGGGCGGAACAGGGCAGGTAGCGCAAGGCATTTCGCAAGGAACCGTTTCCAGGTCCAGACAAGTGTTGGTAGTCGAAAATGGGTCCGCAGGTGGAGAGCAGGGTCAACAATTAGCACAGGGCTTTGCTCAGGCAGGCCAGAGGTCTGCAGTCGCAGGTGTACGGCAGACAGGCTTTGACAGAGGTCAAGGTGTGCAGGTAAAAACTCAAACGTTTTCACTGGGTTCACGTGGTTCTGCAGGATCAAATGAGGACTTCACCCTGACTGCCACGCCTAGAGTGCAAGGGAGCCAAGGGAGAGTGGTCGTACAGCATAAAAAGGTGTCAGTGACAGAGAGAAATGTGGAATCTAGTACAAGAGCATAAAATAGGTATGTGTCCCATCAGTATGTGAGTGTACATCTGACACAGGAAGGTCTGTCTGTTTGGGTTTCAAATGCCTTCACAACAGTAACCGCATTAATAAAGAAACCAGTTAGACCTACAGTGTATGCTTTCGTTGTACTTGTCACAGTACAACTGCCTAATAAATTACTGACTATTGTCAGATCAGGGAGTTCCCGTCCTGCGCTAACACTCCAAACACATATTTCCTTTACTAACTGTCCCACAGTCGGAACTCTCTCATTAAGTCAACGTAATAGCATCCAATCCCAGCTGAGACACATCCACACCCTAACAAAAATAAAGGCCCAGAAGCAGTTGAAAGTGAGTTAGGCGACTGTGGAACAAAGTTTCTTCTGAAGTTTGTAACATGTTGCATTTGTCCATGTAAACCTGAAACAACAGTTATGGGTTTGTTTGCATTTTATATTTTAAAGCTGCTTGGCTTGCAGAGCTTCAGCTGCATCGTTTCTGCTTCACTTTGTGGTTCTTAGTTATAAAGTAACTAACAGGGTGTTGTTCTGTGGAAAGCTTCCTTGGAAACTGTAAACGCTGCTCGCATAGTAAACATGATAAAAGCAACCAAAGGCACCTGAATGCTCCAAGAAGAGATTAGAGACTTTTTATCAGTATGCACAGGTAGTGATAATAAACTGTAAACCAAAGGGCAGAACATCACTCATGATGGACTATATGCAGTTGCACTTGTTTGTGTATTATATGTGTGGGCGCAGATGTTGAAGGGTTTCTGTAAGTATTAACTAGTTTTGATACAAATGTATATTTTAGCTAAATTACCGGATGCAGTTTATTTCTTTTTAATTTCTGTGGTTGCGTGTAAATATAATGAAATAGTGTGGCTTCGTGGGTGGAGAATCGAGGACAACTTTGCCCAGCACTGAAATTGGTGGAATAATGTTTCTGCTGTTCTTACTAATGATGCAGTGGTTATTTGTAGCTCGCAATGTGCTAAATGAATATAGATATTTTTTGTACATTTTACACCTCTGATCATAATAAACTTGTGGTAAAAACTATTGCACATGTTCTTTCTCTTTTTATCAGACACTTGCTTATGAAATCAGCTGCAGCGTTTTGTAGACAAACATGTCCGTCGCCTTGCTTTCTACGAGAAGTGTGTCCTATAAGTAAAGTAAACTGCAGCAGTTTGTGCAGCTAATCCTGTGCAAACACGTGAAGGCCATTTTGTGACCTACAAACCATTTCTTAGTCATTTAAAACATTTTACTTCACTAAAGCATATTTGCTCGGAGCTGTTAACCAAACTGAGGAGCACCTATGTAAAATGTATACGACTGGTTTCGTCATGTTTTCGAAACAAAGGAGATAAAGCAGAATATCAGGTTTCCCTTGCAGGGACCTGGCCCATACATCAAAACATCAGACAACTCTGACAACACAACTCTGGCATTTCACTTTGTGTGTATGTCCCTGTGACCTACTGCAACAATGTGGGGATTTGTGAGGCAAATTATGGTTTAAAGGTCACATGTCTAATTATTTATTCAGCAAAAAAAGAAAATATGTACATTTGTAGGGAAATAGTCCTCATGTGAACAAACAAGTAAGATCATTGGGAAGTAAGATCTGTTTTCCATTAAAGGCCTGTTCATCCCGTATCTCTTTCTAATGCTGAGCGTCTGTGTCTTGCTGCACGTGTCTGTATACGTTTATGCCTTTCTATGAAAAGTTAGTTGTTTCTGTAAAAGCACAGAGATGATCAACCGATAAAATTTAAATTATGAGGTTGTTGTCACTGCTTGCGTTAACTCCTTCTTTTGTTGCAGACTTGTGTCTGAATGAGTATGTGTTGCAGTCACGGTCTGTTTGGAAGACGGAGCAGAAAGGTGACAAATGACTAGGTCTGACATTGATGGATAGGATGCAAAGGAGGAACGTTTGGCTCCAGAGTTCACTTATTAGAAACACAGAATCAAAAACGAACGTACACACTTGCACTGCTTTTAAGGTCTTGACCTCATGCTTGGGGTGATGTGCAGGTGGGCTGAGTAGGATTAAAATGTCTAAGTCAGACTCGGGTTCATCAAAGTTAATGCTGATGCAGGCGATGACGAGTCTTTGTTTTGTTGTAGTACAGTATGTACAAGAACAAAAAAATGTAAATAACCTATGTAAGAGCAGTTAATCTCTTCCGGCTCAGCTCAGTTTCATTGAACAAAGCTAGTGAAAGGAGTTTGTAGCTGACTTGGTGTCACTAAGGTATGTTTGCCTGAGGACGTGTAAACACTAACAGGTTGAGCCGAGAGAAGGCAGCAGGCTACGGATTTTGTTAGGTTTCATCTAATCATGTGAACCAAAACTGGGTTAACCTGTCGTTTTTGACCTGGAAGTGGTCTGACTGGAAGCTTGACCTGTCAGCTGACCTGCTGACCTCTTTTTTGTCCTCTCAGCTTTGCTCTTCTTCCCTCTGGGATAATTAGTTTAAAATGCCTAAGTGAGGTTAATGGCTTCTAATTTACCTCCGCGGGTTCTCTGCCTGATGTGATGCACATTTTCCCCTTGTTTGTGTGTGTGGGGCAAATGCCGCTCCACCGCTTTCTGCTTGGGAGACGTTTTTTTGTCTTCAGGGAATTTGTTGTCATGCCAGCAAGTCACGTCAAAACACACAGACAGACGTTTTTCATAAACTGTAGGACAGAACATTCTGGCTTAGAAACTATGAGGTGTGGCAAGCTATAATTCAACTTGCGCAACATATTCTTTAAGACTGTGTTTCCATTAGAAGCATGTTCGTCATAGCGCCAGCATGATATGCAGTCGAATCTTAGATTGTCAGAAATAAGGATTATGAAACCTTCCTATTACTTTCTCTGCATGGGTTTAACTGATTTCTTTGTTTGCTTTCGCTGGGCTCCACCCTGTGCTGCCTGGAAGGAGTCTTTCTGATTGTTATCGTTTTACTGATGCAGTAAATCATGATGTCATAACATCTTTTCGCTTTTCAATATATATACAAAAGCAAACAAAACTCATTTGAATCTACTTCAAAAGGTGTCCAAGAATAAAATGTTAATGCATCAAATAAAAACAAATAATTACTGACAGGACTGGATTTTTTTATTTGATATGTGTTGCAGTAAATGCCACCAAACTGTAATTAAGACAAGACTTCACTTCCTCGTTGACACATGACATGGAAAATCCAAATATTAACACTTGCATGTCTTAAAATTGTAACATCACTCACGGTCTTTGTTAGTATAAGCCAAATGTATATGCATCATAGTTTCTGCTAAGCAGCTATATTTCATCATGGTGTGAACACTGGTGGAGTTGAACATCTGCATCGGTAGCGTGCTTCCTGTGATCGCACTGCTCCGTCCAACGACAACGGCTGGAATGTAAGTCACTGTTTGGAATCAGTGGCGAACCTCATGACGTGGTTCCTCCTCGTCCTCCATTTCATCCTCTTCGTATTCACCTATCTCGTCGGCGGTGGCGTCCTGGTACTGCTGATACTCGGACACCAGGTCGTTCATGTTGCTCTCGGCCTCTGTGAACTCCATCTCATCCATTCCCTCTCCGGTGTACCAGTGGAGGAAAGCCTTGCGGCGAAACATGGCCGTGAACTGCTCTGAGATCCTCCTGAACAGCTCCTGGATGGCCGTGCTGTTGCCAATGAAGGTGGCAGACATCTTGAGGCCTCGGGGAGGGATGTCGCAGACGGCAGTCTTGACATTGTTCGGAATCCATTCGACAAAGTAGCTGCTGTTCTTGTTCTGCACGCTCAGCATCTGCTCGTCCACTTCCTTCATCGACATGCGGCCACGGAAGATGGCTGCCACAGTGAGGTAGCGTCCGTGACGGGGGTCGCAGGCCGCCATCATGTTCTTGGCGTCAAACATTTGCTGTGTGAGCTCTGGCACGGAAAGGGCCCGGTACTGCTGACTGCCGCGGCTTGTGAGGGGCGCAAAGCCAGGCATGAAGAAATGCAAGCGGGGGAAGGGCACCATGTTGACGGCCAGCTTACGGAGGTCAGCGTTGAGTTGGCCGGGGAAGCGGAGACAGGTGGTCACCCCGCTCATGGTGGCCGACACCAGGTGGTTGAGGTCACCATACGTAGGTGTAGTGAGCTTCAGGGTGCGGAAGCAGATGTCGTACAGGGCCTCGTTGTCGATGCTGAAGGTCTCATCCGTGTTTTCCACTAGCTGGTGCACAGACAGAGTGGCATTGTAGGGCTCCACCACCGTGTCTGACACCTTGGGGGAGGGCATGACGCTGAAGGTGTTCATGATGCGGTCCGGGTACTCCTCGCGAATCTTGCTGATGAGCAACGTGCCCATTCCTGAGCCGGTTCCGCCACCTAACGAGTGGGTGAGCTGAAAGCCCTGGAGGCAGTCACAGTTCTCAGACTCCTTCCTCACCACGTCCAGCACCGAGTCCACCAGTTCCGCTCCCTCGGTGTAGTGACCCTTGGCCCAGTTGTTTCCTGCTCCACTTTGACCTGTGTTATGTGAAAGGAGGCAATGTTTTCTACTGAGGATTCTCATTGAATTGTCCACTTTATTTTCTAACGTACATGGTCCTCAGAGGATGAACCCAGCTAACTACTGTGATCTTGTAACTGTCCATCATCAAATCTGTATCTGTGAAGGTAATGTTTTAATATGTTTTAAAACTTTTGTTTATGACCAAAATAATGAATAAAAAGGAATAAAAACAAATTTTTGTGCTTTACTTTGTGCTTAGCACTGGCTTGTACAAACTGATAATAAGGTAAACTAAACATCAATCACAGTTAAATGTATGCTAACCGTAAACGCACCAGATGTTCTACTACTGAGCAGCAAAGCAGTATTTAACTATTTGACTTACCGTTGACTTTCATTCATAACCATTTATAAAACACGTCTATGTTAAAAAGAGACAAAAGCGTGTGATGCACATAGTTTGTACTGCAGCAACATCTTCTAGTAGTTTTTCTTTCTTTTTTCCACTGAGTCACCACAGGAGCTGTCTCAGCCTGACACAGCTGCACACAGACAATGCATGACGCTCCTGCCACATCGCTGAGAGGCTGCAGAAGCTTGGTGCTGCGGGTTCACAGCGCCGTGCAATGCGCTCAAGTGAAACGAAGCACAGCTTTACTGGATGAGGCAGCAGATGCTGACGTGCACACATCATCTACTGAATGTGCCGTCCGTCCATAATGAGCGCTGGTCACTCACCAAAGACAAAGTTATCAGGCCGGAACAGCTGCCCAAATGGGCCGGAGCGAACTGAATCCATGGTTCCTGGCTCCAGGTCCACCAGGATGGCACGGGGAACAAATTTGCTGCCTTTGGAAGAAACAGAGCAGATGATAGAGAAATAGGAGGAAGGGGTGGATGGAAAGGTGGAGTAAGATATCAACAGTCTCAGCGTGTGTGATGTATGAACATTCGTAGTCATTGTGAAACGTTGCTTCTGCTTTCATTAAGCCTCAGTCCTTTTTTGGCGTACAGTTGGATGCATCGCTCCACCCTCTCTTTGTGGCCCTTCTTGCAAAAATTTTGCTGCAGCATGCTGCACTGCCTATTCTGGAGCAGCCACGCTACCAAAGTGCTGAGCTCGACAGAGTCACAGCGATGTGAGATTCATCCTTTACCGTCTCTTTCGGTTCTCATCTTCTCCTCTGTTTTATTGTTTATTGCCTAGTTAAACCTTAAAAACAGATTCACTGGATCTACATGCAGCTGTGACCCAGTAGGTGACATTAATGTTAAGCATGCAGCATGAAAGCCTCCTGCTATAGGAGTTAGACTAATGGTAGACAGTTATAAGGTGAATTTGCAGCGTGGGCGTCCTGTGCAGGCCTATCACATAACCACCATGAATGAGGGGGCACTGTTTGTCTCACATGAAGGTCTGCAGTGACTTGGCCTTTTCTAAACAGCTGTCAGACAAAAGGCTAAAGAACAAGAACTACACCAGAGGTTTATGACTTTGGACCCTCGCTCTGGGAATTGCTTAATGTACGGTGGCTGTTGTGAATTAAAGGCACTGTGAGCTCAGGGTCGGCAACACAGAGACTGCAGATACCTGTACTCCCTGTAGGGAGAGACAGAGACAGGGAGGGAGACAGAGGAAGACACAGAGAAAGATTTTTAGCAGGTTCACTGTCCTCGTTTTTCCTGCAGTCATGGTGGGACCTACTTTCCCCTTGCAGCTAAATTAGTGACACGAGCATTCAGTGATATTGAAATGAGGTCTGTGCAGCAGGGGAGCATGCAAGGACAATAAGGAAGTTAGTTAATGGGGTGAAAGCACGTGATCTGGGTGAACCGTGCGTTTTTGTACCTGAAGCCTCATTGTAGTAGACGTTTATCCTCTCCAGCTGCAGGTCACTGTCACCTTCGTAACTGCCAGTGGGATCGATGCCGTGTTCGTCACTTATCACCTCCCAGAACTGACGACGGAGCAAACACAACCACATGAGCCGCAGCGCTCAGGCGCGTTACATCACATGCATCGGGTCTTATTTTAGGTGTTGCGCATCTGCTTGACAACATGTCACGGAGCAGCCACATCAGCTTCTCCGCCACCACACGCCAGACTTTTAACACCGCATAGTCATTGTCCGCCCACAACAGACGCTAAAGCAGCTTAATCTTAGAAATATTCCCACTTGAAATCCTTGAAATTAGCACGTGTGACGTCCTGCACCAGAATAACAACTACCTCGTTAGCATTCACCGTTTCTCAAATTAAACGATTATATTTATACCTTCGCCCCGATCTGATTCCCACACTGTCCAGCCTGGATGTGAACGATTTCCCTCATGATGCGCTGCGGGTGCGGGCGGAGATAGGCCTGTCTCGACTTCACCGGCGTCCAGTCACTTGTGTTTCTCAAAAAGCTGAACTTAGCTCATTTCTAGTCGAGCGTTGAGCCGGCGAGATAGATAAACGTGCTGCCGGAGCGATGACGTCGCGCACAGCGCAGCATCCCCGGCAGCCAATGGCCGCGCTCCGATTTGATGCAGTGGACCAGAGGACAAGTGCCGCATCATCCTCCTGACATCACCTCGTCCCATGCAGGGGAAGTGTTACCTTTTCCCCCACTGGGCTTTTTAGAGGCGAAGCAATTGTTTCCCTGTCCAGGAAGCATCGGAGTCCATCAGGGTGAATAATATGTTTACATGATAATCTGCATGTAAGGAGTCATGCTTCAGAAACTAGACTGAAAAATGTAAAATGATGGCTTGGTTTTCTTTTGAATAATGCAGATGGTAATTTATAGTAAATATAACTCACTATGAGAGCTGTGGGTCTCTGTTGAGACAATACTGACTTATTAAGCAATTTATATATTTTTATATATATTTAGCTCATGTCAGACAGCTTGGACCATCACATCAAATCATAATATATCCAGCAGTGCTTTCAATTTTTAGTAGGGCCTAAAAAAAAGTAAAATACAAAATGAATGACGCATTGAATTATATCCACAGCTGATCAATAAATAGTGGTTTATTTTACCAACAGGTATGGCTTATATACAAGTGCATTATGTCTGTTAAAACAAGACAATATTAAACCAAACAACTGGAAATTATTAATGGTACAATCCATGGTTTTTACATTCATTCAAGTCTCTTGTCACAAGATTTGAGTTGCGCATTTGAGAGAAGCAAAACCTACACAGGGGACTTATTAACCAACAAAACTATCCACCAGTCCGCAATATTATCTAGGATCCTTCATGTAATCAGAGCTGGGTATTTCCACACATTTACTATTTACAAAGGCATATCTCGCTCTTTTTGATCTCAATTTATTCCAAAGCTGAACCCAATACTAGGAATAATGTGACAGTTGTTATCAGTGCGGTGAACATAGCTGCATGGGAGACTTTCAACTGGAAGCAACAGATCTCAGAGGGAACTGGTTGTGTTGTGCTGCGACGCTGTCTTTACACTGGTGGCACACGGTGTATTTGCAACACACGGATTAAGTTTTGTACTGCGCGCACACAGACGAATGCCAAGGCTCACAATGAAATAATGAATCGCTGTAATGTGACGCTACTGACCACTGCAGTCAACACAGTCCACATTAAATCCAGTGTAAACAGCCTGTTCCATGGAGTGCGTTACTGTACATGTGGGTATTCTCTTGCATGTTTAATGTCTCATTACATAATTCTATAATGTACTGTAATAAAACCCTGCTCAGTTTCCCTTTATTGAAATGTCAAGCCGCCAAAGTTCCACTAAATCTGACATCATACCATTTTAGGACATTGTGCTTTGAAGATATAGCAGCATAGCATACGCACGTCTGACATGAAATATTCACACACAATTCTCACTAAATGCCAGTCTGTTGGCTTTGATAACACTCGAAAAAGCTTTCACACCTTGATTCAAGCTGCATTGGATTGAAAACCACAACGTTTGCGAATCATCCCATCATCAAAAGATACGCTGATGTCGTCACTGCATGATTTGAATTACAAAAAAGAAAAGCAAACGAGAATCGTGGTGGTTCGCCTTCTTAACGACCCCGTGATCACAGATACTCTCTGGATAAATGACCTGTTGCGTGTTATAGCGTGAGAGTGTGATCACATTTGAAATGACAAACATCGTTAAGTTGGCTCCAAGGTTTTTACAGTACTGTGTTATTAATTATTATTATTATTATTATTATTATGAGGATTGTTGTAAACAGTGGTCTATCCCTCACACAGACAACTACTACAGCCACCAATGCATGAAATTTGTAACAATAACTGCCCGGTTTCACACAGATCTTTGTCAAGTATAATGCTGTCCACAGAGGGACGTAGGCTTTGGAAGAAAGATGCTTCCTCAAACAAAAGTCTCACAACTGAAGAAAGAAAGTCGGTTCATCTATATAGACATGGAATCATACTGACACGCTAAAGGTTTGCGGCGCGGTGACATTTGGCAACTACGTCACACACTGTCATCCGTGGGTTACACTTCAAAGGTTGCTTTTACTAAATGTATTTTAACGTTTGCTAATTTGTTTAGCTGACACAGCCACAATTATTTTCATGCTTTGACCCCACTGCCAGAAAAAAAAACAAGTGCCACCACATAAAGGTGCCGCAAATACTGTCAGAATGAAGAGTAGCTTTGTACAGTAAGGGCACGGAATGGGAGAATATGCCAAATCATACTCTGAATAACAATAACTGAATCAAGCTCAACAAATTATTGTGCATATACTTACAATGCCACATGTACAAATAAAAGCATTTGCATACCATAAATTTCATTGACTGAAACAAAATCTAAAAGTATTTTTAGACTGACACATTATGGGTCCTTTTTTTTTTTTTTTTTTTTACAACTATCACTGATCAAACGATGAACCAAGATGTTTAGCTCAGTCTTATCAGTGAATTCTGATTTGCCAAATGGTGATATTGCTTTCAGTGTTTTGTTAGAAGAGAATTAATTGAAGTCATTTGTATTTCCGCAGTTTGAAGCTGGGTTCAGCTGATTCACTTTAATCCACAGTTTATGGCAGGAGATACATGAAACTATATGCTCCCGAACAGGCAAATACTGTCTCAGTACTAAATTTTGGCACTATTTCTACAAATTATTATGGTCAGAGACATTTTTGGCATTGTATTCTAAAAAAAAAAGACTCCAATTTGGATTGTTTACCTTTATAGCGACAAACAGTACTTTGTAACATTCAGGTTTCCTTCTCCACAGGGCTAAGGCAATATTTTATACAAACATGTTAGACAGACATTTCATTTGAGCAAACATACCAGTGATTAGATTTTTTTGAATTAGTTTTTCATTTCATTTCATTCCTGCTGACGCGTCTTGGTGATTGTGGGTGTGGTTTTAGGTCTCTTTAAAATGACAGACAGTGATTTCCCCATTCTTTTAGATCTAAGTAGTTTATAGGCTGGTGATTTCCAGTGACATTCAAAAAGAAGCAGACGATACTGTCACATATTCACGAACCAGCCTCAGTCTCCCCTTTCTCACTTGCGTGGCCTCGTTTATTAGCTAAATGCAGGGGGGGGGGGGGGTACCGGGGAACATACAGCAGCTCCGTACGACATGTCTGCTCAACTCCAGGTGGGGACAGTCGTCGTTAAGCACCTGAAGCCTGAGCAGGACAGTTCTGTTCCCCTGCCCTCTTAGGTATTCGTGTGGCACGGGCTGCCTCCCAGAGCAACCATAAAGCTTCTTTTCTGCATGCAACACTGACTCATGATGACGCCACACCATTAACAGTGTTGTTTGCTGTGCTGGTACTGTCCAGGACACCAGAGTCTATGGGGGAAGAGACGGTGCAGTCCACAATGGAGGGTGCCGTTGCTCCTGTGGAGCCCAAATCCGTCTTGGACGTCGGTACGGTATCTAAGTCAAGAGAAGCAGCTGGGTGTGGTACAATGTCTGTGACAGTCTGAAGGGATGGTTCTGGAGTAGAACTGTGGGTAATGTCTCGGACAGGGAGGGTGGTAGAACCTTCTGGGGCGGTGTGGACATTAGCTGTGATGGGAGGACCAGAGGAGTCCTCTGAAGGCATAAGGCCTGAGTCAGCTGAAGGAGAAACAGTGACTGCAGAAGGAGAAGCAGAGGAGGAAGGGGGACTGTCGTGCACAGAAGGAGCAAGGGAGTCTGCCAGAGTGGCGTGAGGCTCCTCTGCTATGGGCGGGTTACGCTTCAGGGCCATCGTGTCAGTGTCGTTGCTAATGGGGTTTGGGGATTCTAACATGGTGCTAGGTTGGGGTTCGATGACAGGTGTGGTGCAGATCAACAAGGAGGCGGGCACAACTTGAGGGACAGGGGTGACAGCTGACTCTTTCGTACCAGGAATAGTGTCATTTATATCGGGAACGACAGAATCCATTTGGGGCTCAACAGTACCCAAAACTGTTGCTGGAGGTACTTCGGCACTGGCTAAAAGTGGGTCTGTGATGCATGAGGCTGTGCGTAAAGGAGTAGAGGACAGCAGGTTCCCTTTGTTGAAGTGTACTATGCCGTCTTTACCCAGCGTAGTGATGGGGATTGTGGATAAAGAGTGACCATTGAGGTTTTTGGGCTCAGGCCTGGCAAGATTCACCTCTGACACATCGCCAAGGGATGGAGCAGTCAGGTCAACGGCCGAAGAGGCAGTGGAGTCCATCGTGGACACTGCGGTGGCGGCGGCCTCGTGCAGGGGCGTGCCTTGCACCCTGGTGTAGACCCTGCTGCTCTCTGAGCGAGTCAGCAGGAAGCCCTGCTCGGGTCTCCTCTGGGGCAGGATAGGCGGGCGACTGTAGATCTCAGCGTCGGCCAGGGTTTCAGGGAGGGGCTGATCGCGCGTCTCCGGCAGCAGAAGGATGCAGATGATGCAGATTAAAGTGCAGCAGGCGAAGATGATGTGGTGGAGGAAATAGCCCTTCTGATTGTGGAGCTCCATGATGGGTGCAGTCAGCATGCCGAAGCCGGCGCTGGCCAGAACCAGGCCCAGACCACCGCCCCTGTGGTGCGAAAGGAACCATTACCATCATGATACCAAATCGATATGTGTAAAAGCTGGATGAAAGAGAAGCTGACTGGAATCACTGAGTTATGGCAGTCGAACAGAAAGCTCTTATTATTGCCATTTTATCAAAGAGCAGCAGAGAGTGCTGCTGTACAACACAAACAGATATGTGCTATTGCGTAAAACCACCAGTGGGGGGCGACGTATCAGCACCGTCAACACCCCTTACATAACACCAGATACCTCATACAATCTCTGAGGGAACAGCTCATTTGAACAAGAGGCGGATTACATTTGACACGGAACTGTGAGAGAATAATAATTTAATATCCTCCATTAAAACATGAATCATTCATTCCTCTCAGCGTCACACTTGGTACAGTGGGTTTACCTGATAACGGTGGGTGTGATCTCAGCACAGAAGAAGATGCTCAGGTTGCTGACTGCATGGGAGGAAAACATACCAATGATGGAGAAGGCGATGGAGAAGTTTTTATTCAGCGTGCCCGAACTATCTGCAGAGCAAGCACAAGACACACAAGGATGGCAATTTGTACTCAGTGCTCTCAGAAGTCAGTGCAAAAAAAGAGATTTGATGAACTTTGTACAGCTCATATTCGTTAACACAGATTGAGACAAAGCGAGAAGCGTAATTACAGCCAGTCTCCACAGGGCATGTAATCCTGTAAGACAGCTGTATGTAAAGCTTAATGGCGATAATGATAGCAAGTCACTGAAACAAAGAGAGGATCCTACCTATATCCAGGTGGCTGCTGTACTTCCCCAGCACTGATGGAGAAAGAAAACGTGAACAGTCAGCTATAAACATTTAGGCCAAACAGCAAAAACACACGCGCTGAGAAAAGCTCGTCGACAGAACGTTACAACACAAAGTTCACAAACTTCTAAGGGGAACGAGAACGTGATCTTAACCTTGATGGGTTGACTCAGGTTAAACATTCAGTTGAGCTGGCTTGTAACTGAATTAACTGAGTTTGTAATGATGTCGAACTAATGCAGTGAAAGCATCTAAATATGATAAATATCTACACTGAACATCAAGATATGTTAAACATAACAAAAGACACATTTGATAACAAAACATTTGTAATTTGCTTTTATTTTTGTATGGAATCTTTCACTTGTGGTGGGAGTGGCCTGGTTTATCAAGGCTTCCAGGAATAAGTTGGGAGGTTGGGAGATAAATCTGTTCTAAGAAGCTTTAACAGCAGTGCGTTGCGTGTCTGGTTGGAATAGGAGTACGATTCTCCCAATACGGCCATGAAGCAACTAGCCTGGCTCTGTCCAAAGTTTCAAAAACGCCTGGCATCTGCACACGTTACTGATTAACAGCTTTTATCTCGTTTAGCACACAAAAAACAAGCTGCACGAGCAAATAGATTTTCTCAACTCTAAAAAGTCCTCAAGAACCTCAGGAAGAGTCTTTCTACGCTGATGAGTACAGCCACTTATGTTCAAGGACAACCACGCTGCTCGAGAATGAGAATGGATGTGTTTTTCACGGCGTACTCACAGTTGAGCAGGCCCAGCTGTAGTAGTGAGGCTAGAGCCGTGATGATCATGAAGAGGAGAAGGCCACCCCGCCGGCCCATCAGACCCACGGCGGGACACAGCGCCATGCAGGACGCCACGGCAATGCCCGCCATGGTGTAATAGTCTGCATAGAAGTTATGGAACATGTTGGTTTCCTGCGCTTCGGGGTCCCTCATGCTGCGGGCAAAGCAGTGGTGGATGCCGTAGCCTGTCAGCCTGAGTAAAGAGCACAGGAGGGGTAAGGTGAGGATGCTGGGGGAAAGCCGTGAACAGTATGTAGGAGAAAAAACTGAAGCAAGTCAATACGGAGGAGGTAAACAATAACGCAGCAAACAGATAAAAGAATGTCTACAGAGAGGCCGGACGGAAGGATGGCAAACAATTCATCGCTTTCATATTTGCGTTCACATCCAAAACACTGCCCACGTGTAAACAATGACTTATTGCACACGCCCCACAAGCATATACAAAACCGACAGGAGCAAACATGCGCAGCCACTCTCCTGCTGGTCTAATGTTTCATAAGGACACAGCTCATGTAAAATTTATGTTGACGCTCAAGAGTCACGGATTCAAGCTCCA
Organism: Macropodus opercularis; assembly: GCA_030770545.1. Taxonomy (NCBI): domain Eukaryota; kingdom Metazoa; phylum Chordata; class Actinopteri; order Anabantiformes; family Osphronemidae; genus Macropodus; species Macropodus opercularis. Next base: position 10,395,786 of record CM061105.1, read on the forward strand.
AAGCGGAGCTAAAGCTGGGTGTGCAGGGCCCGAGAGGAGGTCTCCGACACAGAGAGGAGATGAGATCCCACTGGAGAGGAAAGCAGAGAGCAGCATACCGAAGGACAGAAGCATTTCGTGCCTCCTGTCAATGCGCCATCTAGCCACCAGGGTGACAAAGTGCTGCGTCCGACTGGTGCTGCCGCGCCCCGGGCACGCACGTTTCCTGTTCATGTGCTCCCACTACCCACCTGCACCCTGACACGTACAGCGCAGCGCTGATCCGTGAGGCGAACACTTACGAGTTGACGCAGAGCACAACGATATTCTTCCACAGGTTTCTCGTCCCAACCATTTTCACTATGCATGTCTTTTTGGGTTTCTTCTGAAGAGCTCTCTGCAGTTCTGGAAACAAGCAAACGAACACATGACCCATACTACACATGCTTCGATAAAATGTACTGCAGTCTGTGTTATATTAGCCAAATAGAATATAATAATGACATATAGGTTTCTACCAAACATGTAGTAGTATATGTGTGATAAGTTGCGATCAGCTGATATCAACAGCACTGGTTGGAGCTGTAGCCGTATTCCTCTCAGTTTTCAGGTCAAAGGCTCCAAAAAAACGCCTGCGCTCTCAAAAAGGAAAACCTGGTTTGTAGCAACCACAGAAAATTCCACATGCATTTTTAATTAGCAACATTTCATCCTACGTCACTAGTTTCCCCCTCGGCGTGGGTTTGAGGAGCAGGAATGGCTACCGGGCACGCGGTGCCCTCGAGCTCCTCCGATGTGAGGATGTTTTAGTATCAGACTACACGTTGCCAGAGAAACACAGCTCTGCTTTGCGATATCGGTATTTATGTTGACTCAAGCATGTGCCAGCATTTCGCAACCTCGCCTCAAGGCTGTTTCACTCAGCCTTTCCACCAAAACCCTGTGTGAGCAACAAAGGGCTGTATCTGCAGATGACCTCATCAGAAGCCTCACATGCGTTTGTCACGTCAACACTGATGCTCAGCGCCTGATGGAAATAAAACTAAAAGAGCTGTGGACAGCCAGTCACTATAAAAAACTAAAAAAAAACCAAAGGGGACAAACCGATGTCTATTGCGATGTACATTTCTCAAATGCTGCATCAGCACACTGTCACGGAGACAGTCAGTCTAAGTCAGGCTTAGACTGAGAGCTTCCTCATTGGGGCTTTTCCCAGGAGTGATACTGTTGTTGCTCTTTTGTTTCCAAAACGGAGAATTAATTACAGTAAAAAATAACCCCAGAAGTAGGGAGTCCACCCTAGTGAGTAGTAAACACATTCCTTTATGACATTAGACGAACACACAGTTAAACCCCCATCTGTCATCTGCTCACCATCGCGTCAGCCCACGTCCCATTGCCCAGACTACAATGACTATTAATGATGGTTTCTGGAAGTCATAACACAACGCTCAACACCCTGTGCTACCTCTAGAGTGACATGTTACTATGGTAACAAGACAGCAAATAGATGTAATCTTGTCAGTCTGGTTTATTTAGGAAAGCTGAGGGAGACACACCCAGCCTTTCAAAATAAGACAAAACTGTGAATGTACATATTGTATGCCCACTGGACTCAAAGGACATATGAGCATGTGTGAGGATGTTACCTGTGTCAAGCTCCGCGTTCCTTGTCTGGTTTTTCCTCACTATGTGTCCTATGATCCATTTGGAGCGGCAGTACTGCTGAGTGGCCAGCAGCCAACGCAGTGATTCAGGGAAGATCCTGTAAAAGAATAGAGGATCCCCTTATTAACAAGACATAAAAATGACTGTACTCTATAAATAGCCTGGGGAAGCAGTATTAATGGTGTATGTGTGTAATTTTCTCTCACACCATTTGCAGGAAATACCATCCCAACTTACTGTACATGATGTCTTGAGACAAGAAAAAAAAAAAACCACAAAAACGCAGATGACTGCGTTGCGTCATGTGCAATGTATGCACGTTCTGCTCACAGAAACATGTTGATCCGATCAACTCAGTTAAAAAAGCTCTGTTGCAGTAATAAAGAGTTGTCCTCAGCAGTATTTATCAGCTGCATGTCTACATTTGCAGAGTTGGACATTTTTATTTATTTTGGTAGTCTGTCTTCTTCTTGTCTTCTGCTGCCTATCTAGGGCCAGGTCACAGCGGCATCAACGAGCCCCAGACGTCTCCATCCCTGGACACTTCCTCCAGCTGCTCCAGGAAGAACACAAAGTGCTGCCAGGTCGGCCGGGAGACAGCCGAGACTCCCTGTCCAGCATCTTCATCCTTTCTGTCACCATAAGTGAGAGTAGGAACGCAGATCAACCAGTAAATGGATGATCCAGCTCAAAGACTTCTTCACCACAGCGGATCGGTACTGGATCGCATTACTGTTGCCAACGGACACATGCTCCAATGTTCCCTCACTCTTGAAGGAGTAAGGAGCAAAAAATCTCCTCCAATAAATGTTTTACGTCTCACACTTTTCCCCAAAGACCTTTTGAAGACTAACACGGGTTATGGGCTTTACGGGCACTTGTATCTGCTACAGTAGTATGCGTTGGGTATTGACTGCGTTTTGACGAGAAGAAAGCTTGAACATTACAGGAAAACATGTGCAGTTTGCCAGTAAAAGCTTTCCCTGCATCTGCAGTGTTTAGTGTCCAGTAATATCAATTGCTCTGTGTGTGTGTGTGTGTGTGTGGCCAATGAGCGCAGCATCGAATCAAAGACAATGGTCAGCTTTTTGGAATCAGTGATACAGTATCTCTGACATTTAAACAACTGACTACTGTGCTGCTTCCCTGTAGCATCTTCCCACTGTGGAAATCCCCCCATCAGTTCTGCTCTGTGTCCTCTGGAAGCCCCTATGTCCTTCAAGTTCACTGTCGCTAAAAGTTGTTTGATGCTGATAAATCTTCTATTTGTGGATTCTTTTTCGCGCCTGCTCTCGTACACGTCAGCGGTCCCGTGCAGCAGAGAAAGTGTGGGAAGTATTTATGGCCTAAGCTTTAACAGAAAGGTCACCGCAAACCAGTTACAACAAGACATTACATTTTAATCAGCTGGGAATTCACTGCTGGAAGATGTCCTTGAAGGCAGGGCTCCACAATACTCTGCAAAAGCGTCAAGGCCTTTTTCAGGTCACATAAATATTGAACACTAACCTACAGTATGTAGATTTCTTTTGCGCGGTTACTGTAGCGAGACATTTGTGTAGACTTCGGTCTTTTGCTGTGGTGCAACGGATGCTTTCTTACCAGATGTAGGACAGCATCAGCACCAGGGGGCAGATGATGATAGCTTGCAGGACTTGCCAGTCTCGACAGAGGTATGCCACCCCGGGCATCAGCAGCTGGCCACCCAGCATCACAAAGCTGGCCACCATGGACATGGAGAAACGCCACCCTGGCAGGCACAACTCAATCCCTGCAGGATAAAACAAAGCGGGTGGGCACATTAGACACAAAATGGGAATTCAAAACAATCCAAATGTCACATTTATGTTCTGGGTTTATGCAAAGACAACTGGAAGTGGAGACTAATCTGACTTGTCCAAGTACATTGCTCAGATACAACATGATAATTACCAGCAGCTCATACGACTACGCACTATGTGCATGTGCCATAAGCTCTTATGCTGGAACAAATTACAAACAACTTGTAGACATGGAGATAGCTTGAAAACCAATCGATACGCGCTTGGTGATAAATCAGACGATTTGTTGGAAGACGGCAGACGACAGCGTTAGACAGTGGACTGCTTTGAGCGAAGCGGCTAGAAAGACGTTCCTTGTAGTCATTTCTCCTCTGTTAGAATGGCACCGATTCATTCACCCAATCATTAGCATGCACGTCACACTGGCAACCTGCAGCCGCAGACAGTCCAGCCTTTTAGTTACCGCTGTGTGGAAGATGGCTTGGATGTGGGAAGGCAACACTACTGCCATGCTGCTATTGTCATGTCGCCAAACTCTTTTGTCTTGTTCATTAAGTCTTTTTTTGGTATTATTTTTGAACATCAAGTCCTTCTTTTGCATCACAGGAATGTGGCCGGTCACTAGACGCTTTCACAGTGGCAGAGCCAGCATAATAGTGGGTGTCTGTGCCCCTGCTTCATTCCAATGGAAAAGACCGGAATTTCAATTAGGACATGCCCCCTTCTGAGGACATGAATAATGCTCTCTGTTCACAGACACTATCGCAGCTGGAATGACAAAGCCAATGAGTGGAGAGCTGGGCGATGGGTGCAGGACCCGCTGGGTTTGAACCAACTAACCCTTAGACTCCGCTTATGTGCTGCTGGGCGAAGAGAGACGGTTCACTGGTTATGAACTGCATGGGATTTGAATTCCTCAGCTATGTATAAGGCATCATGTGCACTGAGCAGGCCACAGCATTGTGACTGCAACAGTATGGAAAACCGCTCTCACACGCATACATCAATGAATCAATTATGTCTAGATGATTAAAACGTCATTTAATATCTGGTTACTGTTCATCCGTGTTTATTGAGGTGTGTTAGTGTCAATTAATATGATCCATTAATTTATGGCTGTGCTCACAAGAGTAGTAATACAATATTTATTTAATATGTTCTTTCCTTAGTCATACACTTGTCTGGAGCGAATGAGACACTCATTAATATCAACATGGTGAAACAACATGATGAGTTCACCTGCTAAATATCACTGAAACCGAAGGAAGTGACTGTGCGCTTGATTTACTGACAAACAGTAACTGAAAGCTCTTTTAATGAAGCACAGGTGTCTTTTCAAGAGCAAACATGGATTAACTGTCAGCCCTTATAGTATTTATATTGTATTATACATATAGCGTTGGTATTAAAATGCTCTTCTGCAAAACCTAAAAGGTGGGATTATTTAGGAGGGATTTCCAACATGGAGATGCTTGATAAATACAAGCTCTGAGCTCCTTACTCCTGGTGACCCTAATCCTTCCCAACCCACTACATCGGCATTCTCATAATACCCAATATACCCATAATATTAGACATTAATATTGTCTAATATGAGGGGAAACTCCCCAATAAAAGACTCAGTAAGTGGGACATAATCAAACACAATTTCAAGCAGTGACAACAATTGCATTTAAATGTATTTAGCGCATAGAAAAGTAATCAATGATCAAGCGAATAATAACAATGATGAGGATAATCCTCAAAGAAGCTTTGGCTGGTTTGCCGAGTTGGGCAAAATAACACCACAGCAGCAAACTCAGCCTCTGTCAAGCGCACGGCTCAATCAACGAGACCCACTGTTTCCCAGCTGATGGCCACTCTGCACCCACAGGCCAGTTTCAGGAGCTTTTTCCTGGACCACATGGCTCCTCACCCCCACTACACCGGCATGGAACACACTCCCCAGACGTGGCCCAGAGTTTATATGTGAAAAGGGTTTTTAGCATCTGCCAAAGAATTTATGCACGATAAACTCTGTGTTCAAAGATAATACAAGTGGAAGTTTATTATTTACAGTTTTATTACACATTAGAGGCATCAGCCTTTTTGGCATGTTAGGAGTAAAAGCAGTGTATTGTAGTTGCTGTTCCCTCTTCTCCTCCCAAATCTATTATCTCGACTGGTGTAATTTCTCAGCTGTCACAGCCTTTCAGTTGCTACGCTAGTCCTGGTACAGTAGATGCTCACATGCAGTGTCAGACAGCCGGACTCACTTTTATTTTATCCAGCCGTCATCGTACACAGAGATGCTGAGCGATCCAATTCAGGTTTGTGCAAAGCGGATGACAGTTTGATTGACAGCTCAGTTTAGCATTGTCATCAAACCCCATTTCCCTAATTAGGATCCATGAAGATTAGCCTGGAGTTGATCAGATCAAAGACTTTCAATCCAGATGTGCAAAGAACGGCCGGGTTTAAGGATGTATTTAGGCAGAAACTGATTTAAATATGACTCGTTAACTGACAGTAGCTGCTTCAAGGGGTGAAGGGCTGAGAGGTCCATTGCGAGCTGCTGTGGACCGGTTGACAGTGGCCACAACTAAGACTAAGAATAAGAATGAGGTCATGCTCATTGATTAGCTCCTAATCTGAAGCTGCAAAAGCTGACTAGTCCCAACTAGCCATGGGCGCCTTCCTTTGATCTCCATGTGCTGAAATTCTGAGCAATGCAACCATAAGTGAAAGACCACCAAGAGAGCATTTTCTCTGATGTTTGAGTGAGTGACTGGACGTCGAAGCCACCCCATCTACCCACACACAGGAAGAGCAGCACAGAGACAGCTATCGGCGAAATGGGAAAAGAGTGACTGATGAAGACTCAGTTAAACAGACTCAATTCATTAGCTAATGAAAAACAAACAACAAAGAAAAACCCCATTAACTTCTATTTAAACTAATCACCAGAGAGGGCAAAGGTCGGTCATGCTGATGTAATTAGTCACTCAGGGATTAGTTGTGTGGAGAAGCTTGTGATTATGTCACAGCGTCGTACAAATAAGAGGCAACATATCGTAACATGACTATTAGGTCATCTGTTCTAAAGAGATACAAAAAGCAGATGTAGGATATAAATTTAACCTAATGTGCTGGGGAGGGCTGTTGTGCAACCATAAAAGTGCAAACTCTGCACAAACTTTTACTGTGCTCAGAGGGAAAAAACGCTCTGTTTGCACCTTAACCCATTTATCAGGAGACAACTGGAACAGATTGGGGGGATGGATGAACCTATGTACCGTGGAGGATGACAACAGTTCAACCTATGTACTGTGGATTATGGTACATATTCTTTCGCTGTAAGGCATGTCCACTCCTTACACAGCCCCCCCCCCCCGGCACATTGTAAATTTGATCAGACCACGGTAAACACTCAGACTAAATACCTCTGCAGTGTGATGCAGACCTGGCTGCTGTCCTCAGGGAGGCACAGCCATATGGTGGGAAATAGAAAACGTCCAGATAAGGCACATACAACTCAGGCAAAGTCAAACCAAGCCAACATGCATTATTAATGTTGTATATGAAATCAGAAATCAGCGGGTCAGGTAAGAAAACGGGACAATCGAACAAAGAATGCTTCCCATTAGTCTGAACCAACGAAGAGGAATCTAACACAGCTAAAATAAAAGCCATTTACAGCCTAGAGTTTCTATGTTGCCTCTTCCTGCCTCATCTGTGTGCAGAGAGATTAATGTCTGTGGTAACAGGAAGGCACCTCAGAGAGAAAGCTCTTCATTACAAGCAACACAGGCGCAGCGAAGGAGACGAAGCGGGTCTGACTCGGCCTGGATGACCTGAAAAAGACCCGGCAGCAGGAAGTGATGAGCGAACATCCCGAGGGCATAGAGGAGAATCACTCCACAGGATAGAGGCTGGGAAACACACGTTTCCACGCATCTGGTGAACGGACACAAACACTTGGTTTGGTGCGTGTCACGCTCTGCCAGAGAGGGCTGTAAAACTCAGCACAGCTTATACCGTCAAGCTTGATTGGATTTGGTGTAAAGCATCACATGAGCAGAGTGTAATGGCCAAACTAAACCGAGTATTATTCTTGCAACAAATGAGTGAAGCATTGAAACAAGTGCCCTTAGTTAAAGAAGGTAATAACCAACTACCCTTAAAGAAGGTCAGGACACTTCAAAACCATTATGGAAAAGTCCAACAGCACGTTTCCGCTTTATGGGCCATTAAGTGTACATTGATGGGAGAAAAACAGAAAAGTCATAATTCAAAATTAACAATACAGCCTAATGCAGGGTTAAAAACAAATACAGCATACAGCTTTCAGTCCTGCCCTTGCCGGTCTTTCCAGTAATGTGTAGTGCTCTGCTTGCCTGTACGTACTTGATGACTGGCCATACGAGTGCAGCGCATGTACACAAGGAGTGACGGCAAACACCGGCCACACATTCAGCTGTCTGGGCGTGTTGGCAGCAGCGCCAGCAGCGTTTTCACGTCCCCCGTGAGCCGGCAGTCACACAAGACAGAAACGAAATCCATGTAACGTGCGTGAGTCGCTATTCCACTACCAGTCATGAGAACTGCACATGTGTAGCAGCAGGAATTATTAACAAAATGTAATTCAGGCTTCTTAAATGAATAATGAATGCAGTAAACCACAGTCCTGAACCAGCTTGGAAAACAAGATCATTTCAGCAGAGGATGTGGTTTTATTATTGGCATTGTCAGGTGAGGTTTCACCAACACATTTTAATTAGCCACTGCTGTATTTTTAACTACTAAATTGATGATTATGACTATGAAGATGCTTAATTAAGTCCAGTCTCAGTGTTTGGAGATTTTCCTTTCCAGGCATTCACAGTGCGCTGCGGCCTGCATTAGAAATCACTCAGCAGTCACGACCATATGTGTCAAAGGTTACCGGCCTCAAAGTCATAAAGCTCTTTGAGGCCCGGCGTCACATGAGTTGTGTTGTCTTTCTGCCTGCCTCTCTGTTTCCCTTCCTCTGTGCTCCCTCAGTTCTACAGGCCTTCCCTCACGCACACACCCACGACAGGATTAGGCATGCCATCGCAACACACACGGCAAGTCAGCAAGTACTCCACTTAGATGAGTTTAACGTCAAGGCCTGTACAGTAAATGGGCTTAACGGAAACATCCTGCTTCTTACAAACATTTCTCATCAGAATAACACAGGGAGACAAGCACTGAGTAAACCAATCGTTTTTATAAAGACTGACTTCAACACACAGCCTCAGCTTGTATGGTTTGTGTATTTGTCACTGTAATATTACTGCCAAACAGAATTCTATCATAACAAAAATACGAAGTACTAAAAAACAACTGATTCAAGCAAATGCTTGTGTAAGCAAAAACTGAGCTCTGGCCTACTGCCCCAGTACACAATCACCTCATCTCAAGCTGATCAACAAAGCTCTCGCACAAACACAGCACAGCCAGCTCGCATGACTCAGCTGATGCGTGTGCATAGTTTGTATGTGGGGGGGGGCAGAGGGGCTGGCAAAAACGCAGTGAGCTGCTATATGACGCTGCTACCGGCATCGTGGGCCCTGCCTGGAGCTTTTCTTCCTCAATTCAGTAGCTGGTTTTCGGTCCCCACCTTTGATTGAAAACCACAACAACACACAACCAATTCTGGCTTCTGCGGGACCGTTGCATCATATCAGCCATGTTCCATCTAACACAGTGGAGTGAAATGTGGGTCTGAGGATTTCTTTTACACCATAGTTATTGTGTGACATACGTAACTAAGGCCCAGTAGCTCATGGATGCATGAAAAAGGAGGATTAGAGTGAACTTCTCCAGGGTAAACACAACCCAAGCTGGGATTTGGTTCTGACTTTCCCCTGTAAGCAGTGGATCATGTGGTTTTTCAGTGTTGCGTGGGGAAATGTCATGTGACTGACTCAGCGGCTGCGATCAATCTTAGCTTCTGTCGTAGAAGGTTGTCGGCACCCGACATACTGAACACAAGGCTGTCAAAAAAACGACGAGCCTCTGCGTTAGTGAACACTGTGAACCTGTAAACGTACCAGCGAGCGGCCACACACGATCACACGCACAAAACCTACACATCTATGCAAAGCTCAACAAATGTCAGACAAGCTAAGCTCTGCTCAAACACAATCTTCTATATAGTGTTGCAGCAAACTGTCACAAGGTCAGAACTGATTAGTTAAAACAATTAAAGCACAAAAAAATCAGCTCGACTATTATCTAATGAGTAGCTGACAAAAACGTGGACACATAATTGCGTGATTCGATGCCGGGTCAGTGACTGACTGCTTGTTTAATGCCTGTTAAATGAGGAGCTGAATTATAATTAATGCCCGTGTTGATGCAAGTGGATAATCAGACCTAACAGTTGTGGGCTTTAACGCTCCGGGTCTTCTACATGACTTTTTCAATTAAAGGATAATAATCTTTAAAGCAACGTGGAGCCCTGTGATCCAGTTTTTAACTCCATGTGATTATAGTTGAAAAGTGTAATAAACATTCATATTTACATTTGGTCGTTTGGAAAACGCTCACACACAAGGAGCGACGGGATCAGTGTCCTGCTCAAGGACAGTTGTAGACGGGAGATTAGTGGACGACCCACTTTACTACCTGCCTGACGTCCTTCTTATTGCTAATATTAATATTCACACGGGCAAAGGCAGCAGGATAACGGACTTATCCAAAAGCTCATTGCATGTCAGACTCTCACTGTCTCAAGCCTTTCAAGCTCAATACTCGTCTACATTGTACTGAAATATTGCCTCTGTAGAATGATTGTGCTCGCCTCCAGCTTTAATTGAGAACCAGTGATTTATTCAACCAAGTTAGGCTCATGTGTAGTTCTGAGAGTACACTCAACAGGCTTTTCACAGTTTACAGTGCAAAGTGAAAATGACAAAGAGCAAGTGAAGGTCCCTCCCTTCATCTCGATACTCATCCACCCGCCTTCCCTCACATCCTCCCTTCCCTCCACTTTTGCAACCCGCCACCACGCTGGTCGATTACTACAGCCAAAGAGGCTTTTAAGGATCCATCACTGAGCCATGTGCATGAGCTGCAAGGCCAATTATCACAATGCCACGAAAAAGGCCCGTCCCTCCCTGTGTTTAGAGGCAGCCCTGCATACAGCAGAGCTAATTATTTAAACTTCTGCAAAGCAGGGAGGGTCACATCAATCACGATTCATCGCCATGAAGAATCTCTTTAGTCTCTTCCTGCATGTTGCCACATCACCTCAAACCAATAATTTATCAGATTATTGATCACGACTAAAATCTGAGCAACAGACGAGATGCAGCCAAACTGAAAATGAAAGAGTTCACTTCAAGGATAAAGACACAAGCGCCTTCACCGTGATGAGAATTTATCCCAAGAACAGCTTCCATTTAATAAATGTTAGGAGGTCACAGCAACACAATTACTCTTCTTTAGCTGAATGCTGCCCTCAGCTCGACACAAGCGTTAAAGTGGAAAAGCAGAGGATGCGGCGTGTCGTGTATTTAGTGAGCTCAGGTGGCAACCGAAGCCATTACATCAGAGCTGGTTTGACTTCATAGACACGGTGCCAGGTTCCAAACAAACCAGTTCGACCTACGGTGCAAGACACACTGACATGCTATGGAACGGCCCTCCCTGGTCTACAGTACAACCCTGAATTACAAACATGAGGAAGTCAGTCAAGTCACAGGCAGAAATTAGTGAACTAGCTACAGGTACAAACCGCCCTTAACAGTCAACGACTGCTGGACAGAAATGAGGACTTAGAGAGGTAAAGACTTACTGAGGACGTAGAGAGAGAGGACGATCCCTGCCAGGCAAAAGCCTTCAAAAAAACGCAGGGTGCTGAACATGGGGACATTCACAGAGAAGGCCACAGTCAGACCGAACACCAACATGAACAGCACCGATATGATCAGCACCGGGTGACGGCCAAACCTACAGAGTGAGGTGGACACAGAAACATGAAATATACACTCATGAAACGCCGCTGTTACATGAATTTGTCCGGCGTCTTACCAGTCAGCAAGGATTCCGAACACCAGGTATCCAAAGATGGATCCCACCAACAGAGAGAACTTTGCGATTTGGACTTTCCATTCTGAGTCACACACCAGGCTCCACTGTGGAGAGACAGAGACAGGTCTAAGTTTCAAGGAACGCGTGCCGAGCTTAAAACAAGAAAAGAAAATGAAAGACAAACTTCATTTCGTGAGGATGACACATTTTTATCTCTCAATTGTCACTAGATAGACTTGATTTATAAGAACCCACTGATATGATGTGATACGATGTTATTTTGCACAGTCATACACCAAGCAGTTTAAAAATTGTGTAATACTGCAACTGTCAGGGCTTAGTGGTGTTTAAATCTTCATTACAAGATATTTGGTTAACTTAAAAAAAACATATTTCGTGATCAGTATTTCTTGACAATGCTTCCTCGCTCACGCTTCACCCCAGGGGGACTCCTACAGCCTGAACTATGCAGTGTGTGCCTGCTTTTGCATGAAAGAAACACGCCCTGACATTCTCCTACGGCAACTGTAGAGGCTGCGACACACAACAAGACTGTCTAAAACAAAGCCCAACTAAACCCACAGAGCAAGTTACCACTGACGTTACTATAGTGGCACTAGTTGCTGATTCTAAGAGGAACACAAGATGAAATTCAGGGCCGTGTCATCCAGCTGTCTGAGCAAACTGAACGGACAGGAAGGAGCATAACGGTGAAGTACTATCAGCCATGACTAATAGAACTAATAATAATACTAGCAACCCTTAGTAATAGAAGCAATATGGGCAAGAGTCCTCCTATAACCTCTAACATGAGCTGTTCCACATGGAACGCTCCAGGATTACCCAGAGTCACCCAGTCATCACATGATTCAGGCATGCCACTCATTCATGGTTTCAGTGTCAATGTCAGCAGATGCAAAACAGACGCTGTTGCACAATCTCCGCGACTCAAGAGTGTTTAAAGGAAACCTCAAACTGGACTGAGTCGAACTCGCAAATGCTGTCGATATGGGACAAGATCAGAGTCAGATTACACGCAGACCAGAAGTGGACGGAATTCAGACTGGTGGCTGTGTAGCAAGGGTGGGTCTGGGCCTCCACATGAAAAGGAACAATGTTGTAACGTATGGCTCGTGTGAGTAAATGTGGAGCCAAATGGGCAAAGTATCAATAATGTGCTTCGTGCTGCGCGGCCACGTCCCAGTATTAGTAAGCGCTGCTTTTCCCCAGGATACAACGCACATGCAGTACTGAATGGACGCCACACTGCTGTTAGCGTGAGTGGAGATAATGCGGGCGGACATCACCGTGGCACCGATGCATCCGAGCTGTAAAGTGTATGTCAGCTTCGACGCGAGTCTAGTCCATGTAGCTTGGCCCTATTATCTCTCGGTTTGCTCCCTGGCTATTGTTGTGGCTCATTTGCGAGTAATGAATAGAAGCCAGTGTGTAGAGTTGGATTAGATGCATATAAATCTATTAGCTGTCAGAGAATGCAGCACAATGAAGGGCCAAGTGCAAATCCCCAGGGTGTCTGTCGAACTCTCTGAAATGATTGGCCACCAATGATCAGTCTACGCCAGAGTCTCATTAGCTCAGTGTTAAGACGCTCTCAGCTACAGCTGCACATTTCTGCACTCGATGAACTACAGAGCGTGGGGTGGGGGTGGGGGTTCAAAGGCGGGGGAGCAGCAGAGGATGAAGGGAAGGGCACGGAGGCAAGTGCAGAGAGAGGGAGGAATAAAGAAAACATGCGACATAAGAAGAGATGGAGAGGTTTTGTTTTTAAAAATGAAGAAAAGTGGAGATGATAACAAGCAACAGATGCACAGAGAAGTGATGCTTGAAGGCGAAGAGCAGAAACACATGGAAAGACTGCTGCATGGTTACTGCCTAGCAACAGACCGTCGCTGTGGTTATCAGACTCCTTTTGCTTCCAAGTGCAAGTTTTAGCACCACTGCCTCACTGAAGGATTGAAATTCTGGAAGGTGGTGGTGGTGGTAGCAGCATCGACAAAGGAAGAGACAAATAGATGCAGTACACACACACACTCCACCTTTAAATTGCAGGTGTGCATTAAAGGGAAGTAACCTGAACGAGCCGTCGCTTACGGGAATGTTTATATTATCTACATGTCACACTACTGAGCCATCTGTGTTTGAAAAAAAAAACTGGAACTTTCCTGCGAACAGCAGCGGCAGACTGACAAACAACGAACCTTGATCTATCAGTCTATTAGTCACGGTCGCCTTCACAAGGAGCCTTCACCTTCATTGACAAGCCACCAGTGCTCATGAAGCATCAATTTCCTCTCACGGTCCCAAAAAAACCCCCAACAAACTGGTCATGTGTCAGACACCCCACAACATTCTCCCCTCCCTGTTACTAAACTGCACTTATCAGAGACCAGCCTGCAGCCTGCAGCCTGCAGCACGCACACACCCACACACACTCTTGTCGCACTATAACACACTGAGTTTTATCTTTGGGACACACAAGCGGCCTTCCTTCCAGCTGAAGCTGTGAGCGGCTGTCATCGTGAGCTCTACCGAGAATCTGCCTTTCGACAGCTGAGGAGTGTCCCACACTGATCTGGGGTCAGTGAAAGGAGCCAACCAGCTGGGTAAACAGTATGAAGGGACACAGGGCAGAGGGGCCGGTATGGGTTTGACTACAATATCATCTTTCAGATCTATGGGTGTGCAACCTCTAGCACAGACTCAGTGGAGACCTTCAAAAATACTTTAAGTAACACGTGTGTAATAATGTAGAGCTGAAACAACAACTCAGCTAGTCACTGTCATGAAATACCTTTTCCTTAATTGCTCAATAAAATTAAGGCAAATTGTTAAAAATATTTACATCATAGTTTCCTAAAGGTAAACCTTGCAATTAAAATTGTTTTGTTCATCCTCGCTGTGTTCAATTATGTAATTTACTGATACTTTGTTAAATCAAGTATTTTGGGGGGCAACTTGCAGTTGGCATTTTCCTCCTATTGTGTTTTAAACAAAAAAAACTGAAATAATTCTGATGGGGACCCTCAAATCAGCAACAGTGTTTCTGATTAGTACTTTATTCCAGGACTTGGAGAGAAGTGCATCTTTGCTTTGAGGAGCTTCTCAGGCCACTATTTTGGGCCACATGTGCAGCTGTGATCCGTCTGAATGGGAGGCTGCACAGAGACTTGACTTGTCTCTGAGTAATGATACATTCTCATTTCTAAGGCTCAGTCCAATTAAGACGAGCCCTGAGGAGAGCTGCGACTCAATTAGGATGGGTCTCCGCACTAACCGCTTGCCGTCCTTTCCCCCGTCGCCTCGACCTCGGCCGCCTCCTCTGAAGCTGCGTGTGACACCCAGAGAAAAAGGCCAGCGTGCAGATGTGACAGTGTGGTTGTCCTGTAGCGAACACACGCACGCTCACGAATGACATGGAGCTAATAGAGTAGTGTGGGGAGAGATTTTGAATCTGCAGCCTTTCGTCAGCGTTGGCACTCTGCTCTAGTTTTATCAGCTTTATCGAGCTCTAGTTGGATCAGGTGTCACAGAAAGCTGAGCCCTGTCACATGCAGTTATGCCCATGCAATCCAAACACGGGCAGAAATGCCAAGTCATCATTTTCCTGCTGCGGTGTCATCCTTGCGTGTGTGCTGTGGTGGAGAAGCAAACCGAGGGCCTTAGCAGCGCGAGCGGCGAGCTGTCAAAACAGACAGGGCCGATGAAAAGAGCAAGTCAATTCTGCCTCATTACTCGTGCCGCCGTGAGTTTTAGCAGCATTTCATCTGACTCTGCTCCTCGTGGCGACGACCTCGTCGATACAAACCTGCACGGGGTCAGGCCTGTCGATGACCTGACGCGGAGGCAGTGAGAGTCTGCACGAAACAATCTGCTGGTTATGACACCAGCATGTTATGTTTTAACAGTAAACCCTTCAGATCCAGACTCCCTTCGTACTTTACTTATTAAAGAACACACGTTCTTATAAAGATTATATAATATATAAAATATAAACAATGAGCCATGTTTTTTATGCATCCTTCACAAAATATTGTACATTAACCTGGCTTCACTTCATGCAACCCCATCTCAGACGGTCCGACTGTCTGTGGCTGATATGAAATGCCACTGTTGTAATTGACTTGCTCTATTTGAGCGAACACTTATCAGTAATAAGCAGACGGCCTTTTGGCATCACAGTGGATGGAGGCTCGGGGCAGAACACGGAGGCCTAAAGTCCAGCTTTAGATCAAGCTCGTATTGATTATGACATGCATGACAAACTCCACACCGCTGTGTGGGTGCTTGTACGCTCAGCCTGATTAAACAGGTGAGCTGCCTCATCTTAAGTATTAACATACGGAGCTTGTAGTTATTGCAGCCTGCAATGAAGGCACAGAAAGGAAAACAAACCAGGTCTTTGCCGTAAACGTTCCGGTTATAGGAGGAGCCGTGTTGAGTCTTTGTGGCTTATTTACTCTGAAGACCTAATCCCATCAACCCTTCTATATTAATGTCAACTTTACCCAGAGACGCGTGGATTACGGATTCATGCCTTCGCTTCCCATACTAAAACAAAACTTGATATCTTGATTTAAGCGTGCAGCATCCACAGTGGGAGAAGCGCTGATAGGTGTAATGAGATACAGAACTGTCCCTCCTGCAGCCAACTGCGATGACGGCAGGCCTGCCTTCCTGCCTCAGCCTGGCCTGCAGAGACGGGAGTGTTACAGTGGAGATGTGATGGGACGCGAGACATCACCGCCGCGATGTGCCCAAAGCACAGGCTGTCTCGCCAGTGTTTGATGTGGGGACTGATAAGGCGGCTGATGTTTGCCAAAGGACTGAATGAGAGTGCACCGGTGACCTTTGCTCCGAAAGCCTTACGCCTGTGATAAAACCGGCAAATTCCTCCGATCCTGACAGTTTATTGCTCCACAATGTGTTCAAGTGCTGGCATCTCTACGCTTGCACTTTTGTTTCAGCTGTTGCTATGACTCAGTGTCATCCAGACGCATGTTGTCACCTTTGTCACCCAGTGGAGGCATAATGCACACAAACCCTATAAAGGCAGAACTGTAATATTTTTAACCATGGGCGTAATGCTCGTAGGTTCCACATATCCTCTACAACAATAACGAATAAGATCATCTCGTTACGCGTAACGATGGGAAGGATGTCCATCCTCATAGAACAGCTTACCTTGGTCACCACATTCTGCACGAGTCCTGTGTGGAGCTCGAAGGTCCATTCGTTGCACCTACACTGCATGTTGGTCGAGTCATTTTGGGTGCCGTAATTCCCACCGGCATAAATGTAAGACGACCGCGCACTGGCGTTTAGAAGATCATCTCCCAGCCAGGGATGACTTGTATTCTGATTGGTCAGGTTTGCCACAGGCTGGATACATGTGTTGTTCGGCTGGGCGAGGAGGAAATTGTCAGAGTACTGGCTGAATCCAATAAATAACGCCGGAATCCATGTCAGCACGATCAGCTGTTTCTGGTATTTCCCAAACCCCCCGAGAGCTGGCAGAACGGACCCGTCTATGTGCGGCAAGAGCGTCTGCGACGTGGTTTCGGGGGACACGAAGCCGTTCTCCGGTTGGTGGTCCTCCCTGTCGAGCTGCACCACGGCCATCGCGGTCTCGCCGATAGATGCCTCCGTCGTGTAGCGAAGCCGGGGTTGCAGTGCTACCCCCCTGTCGACTCCACAATGCGTCAATTCCCCAGCTCCGCCGGTGAAAGCCGTGCGCACGCACCCAAATCACTGGAAAGGAAATGAGACGCACCTCTTTATTATCAGGAAGCGCTTCCCCCTGCTGTCTGCCACCGAAGCCCGTCCGCCACCGACTGCAGGCGCAAGCTCGCAAACGAAGGTGGTTGTAGCGAAACAAGGTGACAGTGTGGGAGAAGTGTTACAGCGTCTGTTCCGCCGTCGGGTCGCTGGCGTTGCCGCGGGCAGCGGTGGCAGCGCAGCCCTGGGAAGTGTTTCCTGAGGGAGCCACAGGTAACACACCTGCCCATAAAGGCTGCGTGTTGACTGTACCCAACATGGCTACCTGAAAGTACCAGCAACCAGCCTGGAAGGGACGTGTTGACAGTCTGTTCAGCGGTAGACGACAGCCTGACAGCGTTACTGTTCGTTATTTATGTTTATACCATATCATCATGGCTTAACATCGGGAGGTTACCTACCTATACCATAAACAGCTAAACACACACATGCATAAACAAATATAATTTATAGAAAAATAAAATGTGTGTATATATATACATACACATTTTATTTTATTTATATATATATAAGACTTATTGTCTGACTTTCTAAGGAAACATTACACAACACAAACACAAACAACTGTTTTATCAACAAAAGTTGTTTTGCAAAACAATATGACTTTCAAATATTTGCTACCTTTTCCTTAGAAAGCCAGGAACGTCAGAAACCCATTTAAATATGAATCGAACGAGAACTAGATAGATACACATTAAAACCTTTGTTTTTAATCGACAATACACCGGTCCTATAGGAGCAGGTTGGAGGAGGGGCTAGTTCTGTCACCGCCCATTTGTGTAACAAACAATAAATACCACTTCTCTGCAAAAGCCACACATTAAACACATAGGCTCTTAATTAAATTGAGTTTTCATACACATTAAATGCTCTTCGTGCTGTGTGCGTTACCTCTTTTAGCAACGTTGCTTCTTGCCTACAGCTGAGTGTCAGAAATAAAAAGTGAATAAGTTAACAAACATATTTTGTTTTGTCTATTCATCTCCCCTAAGCTGGTGAATAGTTGAAGCAAACATTTCGATCTCATTGTTCATAAAAGGAGGAACTAAAAGTGTGTGTGCTACGCTGGTAACAACAAACACTAGTCGGCTTATTACTGCCCCAGTATAGTAACACAAACCTTTTCTTTACGCCATATTACTGCTTGTTTTACCCATTGAAACATTGGGCACAACTTATAAACCTTTTAGTTAGTTAAGTTATTTGTAGTTAGTAGTGAGTTATTTTTGCTTCGTTGTTTTTTTAATGACCTTTGACCTGAACACAAATAATAATTAGAATTTAGTGGTGTATTACTTGAACTTGATCAATATACTGTAGGGCAATAGCATGTTTGTTACAGCTACATGTGACTCTTGTGCCATCTACAGCACAGTGCTTCACCCTCCTGGCCAGGATGTCCTAGTTAATCGTGTGCCTTTAAATGCTCATCATTTTATTGTTTAGCACAAGTAAAGTCACACTTGAGACTTGATTAGAACATATCACCATTACAAAAGATTCTCTGGCTGTGGCGCCCTGCCCTCGAGCAGTCATTGCACATTTAAATAAATGTATATATTACAGATTAGCACACAGCTGCAGGTTGTTACTGCATGCAAACCCAGCGTGGCTGATCCTGATCAGCCCCATGACTGCCCTGCTCTGGCTCTTTGTTGCACACTGATGCCCCCTGCAGGCCGACTGGAGCAACGACACGTCTTGTCATTGCGTTTGAAACGTATACAGTAATTTGATATGTTGTCTCGTACTGTTGTTTGTGTTACATATAGAAAGTCAGCTGACTGGATTTTTGTTAAGAGGAGCTAAATAACTCCATTCAGAATGTGTGTGTCTTGCATGGTGCAGTTTTTTTATGGTCCAATAAGCTACAGCGCACACACCTTCATGACCGTGCTGTTTGTATTCATTTAGTGCTTTCCACCACTCTTCGCATGGCCAGGCTCCAAAAGAAACCAGTTCAGGGTTGTACAGCCTGTCACCGTCTCTGTTGTCATTCAAACCTGCTTGCTATCCTCCCTAGCGACTAACATCCAGGTGTGTCCAGGAGCCGCCCAAACGCAGAGCTATGAGTCAGCCCAGTGAGTGTGTGTGTGCATGTTGTCCTGTCTGTCCAAGCTGCCTGCTTACACATGGGGTGTAAAATAGAAAGAAAGCTCTAGAGGCGTGTCAGGGCTTTCACTCCACAGTGACTAATCCAGAGTTTTACCTCTGTGAACAACACACAGACACAGAATTAACCTTCCTACAAGTAAAGATTTTCCAGATTTGTCTGCATTATGATGCTAAATGAAGCCTGTTTGCAGCAACACACTGTAGCTTTAGTACACTTCAAAGTCCAGGACGTGGCCGAGTCTTTTATTGCTCTGGGGTTAATGTCAACTTACGCAGATAAAGAAGCTGTGAGTTGTACATTACGGACTGTGCACAATAATACAAAGGTGCACATACTGTAAAGACCCTGCCTTTGAGTAAGATAAGAAAATACCTTTGAGGAAAAGATCACTTTATTCTCTTTGTGTTCAGTTCTGTGGCTCCTCGGGGCAAAGGAACGTCAGAGGGAAAAGGTTAATGTTAACCAGCTGCTCGGGGAGACTCAGACCAGGAAAGACAACATCAGTAAGAGATATAGCGTCAGTTGTCTGCGCAGTTATCAAAACAGGTGTCAGGTCTTTTGTGCCGTTAGCTCAATGAATGATGTCAGTGCAAATGTCTGGAAATGACATCACATGCATGTCTACAAGTGTCAGCAGGTCTCACACTCACTGTGAATCACTGGATGTGTGATATTCAGCAGCCTGGTGCTGAACCCTGTTGGTTCTGAGTAATCTTTAACGGCATCTACATGTGAATTCAGTTTATATGAGCTGTATTAAATTCGATTTTACAATTTAAATGTGAGTTTACTGTTGGCTGCAACCAGGAAGAGTAGCTCTGACCCGGCCTGGTGGGATGGCAGCAAACAACCAGTTAAATATTGACTCCAGGTCGACCTCTAGAGACAGCTGGTTGTTGTTTGAAAAGTAAAATGCTCCATGTGCATTTGTGTGCATAGCAGAAATTATGGGATGCAGGATAAAGGAGGATAAGTCAACGGTGGAACCATGCAACGCACGATGAGCAAAGACTTACTAAACCCAGTATCTGCCACACCTCAACATTTCTCAGCAATATTCTTATCTTACGAAGAAAATTAAACTATGAAGAAACTCTGTTAAGTAATTACAATAAATGACAGTGCCTCAAAATTAGGTGATCAACAACTGAAATCCTCTCACTGTGGAATGTTAGAGGCTTGTGCTTTGACACGTTTACAGGCGAATATCTCTGCAAATCCTTGTCTTCGAGTTTTACAGCCCTACCGTTTGGCGTGAGAACTGATAGTACCACACTGGGGTTTGGAGGACTGTGCATGTTCAATCTTGATCTGACTTTTGTTTGGAGAACACGTATTAAGAGTTAAAACAAAGCAAACACGTATGACGAACCCACCTGAGCCTAGTGGCAGAAAAATGCGAGGCGTGTCCATCAGTGGGTGTGTTCAGACGGGCCTTTCAGGAAACTGTTATATATGAAACTGTCATTTTAGCGGCGTATAAAATAATTACTGTGACTGCAAGTACAGACAAGTCAAATCTAGTGTGTTTTTAGAAGTTTAACTCGAAATGAGTATCGATGCCTAAATGGTTGGGAGGATTCCTGTTTAGGGCGTTGACCTCTCATCAGTTGTGTTCACAGGCAGCTCTGTGCCTCTGTCTCTCCGTCTGTCACATTCTCTGTGTTTTCACACTTCTGTGCGAGGCAGCAGATCATCTGCACTGTTGCAATAGCTCAAGACTAAAACACCAGAGGGCACAGTATTTCTCACAGCAAAGTCAGAAGGTGCTTTTAGTCAAGACAAGACATTATGTGATCATTTGTAAATATACAAAGCATTGAAGTAATGTCATGGTGTTGCTCTGTGGATGTATATTTGTTTGTGTTGATCTCTGGGTTCTTTCTTGCTTCTCTTGTCTTTGTTTCGTCTTCTAATTATCCAAGTCACATTTATTTACTCTTCAGACATTTTAAGCCAGGTATTCGTGACCCACCCTAATATGTCGCCTTGCTCTGTCTCACCCTTTCACTTTTCAAAGCTCAGACACGCCTTTCTCCTATGCAGACTAAACGAGGGCTCCCACACAGAATGGAGGAAAAAAAAGCTTTACCCTAAGTCACATCTTCGTTTTCAGGAAACTTTTTAACTCCTGTGTCAAGTTCAAGCAACCATGGAAAACACAGAACACTCCGATTCATGAACTCATGAACGTTGAACTCATGACTAATTGTACAATCACTATCTCTGCTCACTTTCGGTAAAGCCAGAACACAGATATAGCATGTTTATTCTGAGGAAATTAGCATCGATATGTCGGCTTAGATAGAACAGAGAATATAAAGAGATCCAGAAGGTGTTTCTACTGTAATAGTTGTCTCAAAAGCAGAAACCTATGAATCTACAAAATCCGAATCAAATAACAGTGATCTCAGAAACTGTTATTATTACTTATCCTTTGGGTGCATTTTAAACTCTAGAGGGCTCAGGGTTAGTAGACATTGTTTATATAAGGCACAACCTATAACACAAGCATTACAACAAGTCTACCACAAAGATAATGTAACAACATTAGTTAACTTTAATTCATCCTGCCTCAATTGAGCAATCGAACATATGATTGCAACATAAGTTTGCAGCAGTCCCACAACTAAGACTGGTGGTAGTGGTTGCAGGAATGTTTCGTAAACACAGAAAGGTGTGGTTTGTGTTTCCAAAAGCGAGCCGCTTCCGTCTATTCACGGCACACCATTATCTGCGCAACAGGAGACGGGGAGGGGAGAGACGCAAGGTCTGTCCGCGGCCCGGACGGAACACAACGACTGCTCCCACTTTCTGAAAACACAAAACACGCCAAAAATGAGCATATACGGCTCTACTTCCAGACTGGCCACCATGGGCCAGAGAAGCAATTCGCGACCCGATTTGGCGAGCGCCGGCTACAGGAACGAGGTGTTCGGCGGTGGAAACGGCTTCCAGGGGGATTACCAAGCAGGCGACGGCGCAGCCAGCTACGCCTTCACCAAGCACACCATACACGGCGGGGGTGGCGGAGGACAGAAGGTTCAAGTCAGCATGGGTGGAGGAGGGGGAGGAATGAGGTAAGACCCTCAAAGTCACCTGTTGCGTTGAGTCCAGTAAAAGAAGGACGTGCGTAAACTAGCCATTGAACTGAGCTGTTCAGTTAAAGGTTGGATGCGCGCACGAACTACCTCAAACTGCACGTCCGTAAATGTTATTTCTTATTGAGAGAGAAAGACGCAGCAGTGCGTCCTGCTGTAGAGCCGGTGGCTGAGGCACGTACTCAACGACCCAACTCAAGTGTCAAATGCTTGACTTCAGTTTTGCTTTTGCGCATTTCCAGAATCCACGAGTCCTGCTTGTATCACAGCTGATCTGTTGCCTGATGTTTCACACAGCGCAGCAGAGGAAATAGCTTTCACACACACCCCTTGAATGTCCTCCCACTACCATTATTCATGTTGGTGGCAGTGTTATAACAGTCACAGAACTATTTCCTTTTTACAAATGGTCCTGAATACTTAACCCGTGAAAAGCAAAGGTCACAGTGAAACATGCATTATTTTCAGCGTGTCAGTGAGTCCCACAGTATAGATGAGAAGTAAATGCTTGTTTCAGATACAGGATGTCTTTATATTTTCCATTTCTCCACGCTTTCCTCGTAGTGTGCCAGCTATTCAGCAGAAAGCTATGTTTCTGAGTGGCCAGTGTCACGATTACCTACAGAAAGCGAAGATGATTCAGCAAAGTGTAAGTCTGGCTCATGGTTTACATGCAACATAACTCTTCTCAGTTACACGTTTTGGTCTCCAGTAATTGGAAATGACTAAATTGCCGCATGAGATGATCATAAGTATAACCTGGCAGCTGGCAGCAGTTTACAGACTGTGTTGTTTTACAGGGAGGTCCAGCTATGGAGGTTGAAAACTTATTGGCCATGGCTGCAGAAACCATGGAGCAGCTGATGCTCGTCGGCAGAGAAATGCAGCAATTGCGTATCCCTAATGACGTCTTCTATGCGTAAGCAAAGATGCAAAATGTGGGAGCACTGGTGTACAAACACGCCTGTGCACCAGTGAAGTAGTGTGTCTGCTTTGTGTGTATTCATCCGTGACTCTGCGTCAGCTTGCCTGCAGGTTAGCATGGGCAGATGTTACTGTTGTGGATACTAAGGCATTTATTGGCTACTGCCTTGGAGCTGCAATGACCGTGCGCCTGGAGGAACGATGCATTACTCTTTTTTGTGCATGTCTACAGATTAGATCAGTTCCAGAACATGCATGCTGCTATGAAACAGCAGGTGGTTAGCAGCGGTCTGACCATAAGACGCAACAGGGGCAGCGTGGGCTCCACTGAGGGCAGCAGGATCTTTGCGGATGCCATAGCCTGGATCACCCAGCAGAAGGTGAGAACGTCATACTTCAGACATTAAGATAACACAAGTCTTTTGATAAAGTATGATAAAGTAGTTTTTTTAATACAAATGTCAAATAATTGCATAAACATACTTTAGAAAAACAATCTTTCATGTACTGAGTTTCCGTCATTTGTCAGTGGTGACGTCACCATAAATGTCCAGGTCTGTACGCAGAACATTTTTAATCAGTTTTAGTGGAATCGATATTTGCACCTGTATGTAAGGGAGGCACTTCCCCTTTCACCTATTCTGACCTGCTGTAACCCGAGCATCTGGACATGCTGCCAGAACCCGATCCTTGAGTGAAAGAGGCCCAGAGAGGTGCAGAAGTCCTGAAACAAAGCTGAGGACAGAGGTCTCCCAGAGACGGAGAGGTGGGGGGGGGGGGCACATAAAGAAGCTACAGAGGCAAAAAGAAAAGTAGAAGTAAAGCCTTGTGAAATGGGACACGCTCCACTGAGTTTTTATAAGACAGTGCGGCTCAGTCCAACTCTGACAAACTCATGGGAAAATGCTTTACTCTTAACCTCCGTAGGCTTTTCACCCAACCAAGAACACACCCTGTCATTGTGTAACCACCTTCAGCCGTAATCCCAAAATGTAATATTTCATTTCCCACCAGGGTGTTTGTCATAGATCTATGTTTGTTGTGTGCGGGGGTCTGGGGACTTAGTGCTGCAATTGCTCATCTATTTGTATGTGCTGGTTATTCTGGACATGAGTTGTTAATAGTTACTAAAAACATGTCGCATTTAGCTTCAGCCAAGTATCTGTGAGGGAAAAGGGAGTGGCGAGAGAACAAAGGCCCCGAGAAAGTACAGAGGGAAAAAATGCAAGCAAAGAGCAGAGACTGCTTGTGGTTGGTTTGCTCTTATCGCAGCTCAGGGCTGTGAACGACGGGGGAATAGTTGGAATAGTTTCCTGGTTAGGGACACACTTAATGGTTATTTGCTGACACCTAGAGGGCATCCAGCGGTTTGTGTCAACCAGTGCCTGCTCCGTTAAAAGCATGAAAAATGTGCATGTAGAAGCACGTGTTTATCATTTGTTGCACTTTGGAATTAAACCGCATCTGCATCTTGTAGCGTATGATCGAGACGGGTCAATGGGGAGAAGACCCCGAAGCTATAATCAAGCAAATCGATAACCACAAGCGATACCACAGCTCTATCCAGAGGAACATAGAGGTCGATCGCGCCAGGGATGATCTGGTAAGTGCACTTTTAGCTGGTTGTTAGGACGGTGAAGAGTATGAAGGCCAATCACGGTTGTAATCTTAGGATTTTAAATGGCCACAATTGCTTTTTATAGGCCAGCAGGGGAGACAGGTACAACCTCTCAGTACTGGAGCAAGAATGGGACAGCCTGCAGGTAGGAATTCACATTATTTCATTGTGCAGCGCCATCACTGGTAATGCTTTGTCATATTTATATATATTCCTTATGACTCAGAAAATGTCCCACACTCGGATGAGTCAGCTGCATGAGCTCCAGAGCACCCTGGAGGAGATCTGCAGAGCTATAATGTGGGTGAACGAGCGAGAGGAGAGGGAGCTCGTGTTTGACTGGGGAGACAAGAACATCGACCAGTATATCCCCAAGAAGCAGGAGAGCTATTCGGTGAGCATCCCTCCCTCATCTTTTCGTATTACTTGACGGACGGGTTCCAGATTGGTTAATGGCGATAAATGGGTCTTGTTTTTTGAGTTCTTTTTTGTTGTGTGCTAACAGAAGCTGATGAGTGACCTGGAGCAGAAGGAGAAGGAGCTAAACAAGCTGAAGGTGAAAGCTGAAGGACTCCTCAACAACAACCATCCTGCCTCGGATAAGATCGAGGTTTGCTCTTTTTATTTTAGTACCTTTAACATCAGCCAACCATTCACTGGCTTTGTACTGACCAACGTCTGCTTGCCCGCAGGCCTACATGGACACGTTACAGACCCAGTGGAGCTGGCTTCTCCAGATCACAAAGTGCATCCATGTCCATCTGAAGGAGAATGCTGCCTACAGCCACGTAAGGGCCCACTCCTGCTCTTGTTTATGTCAGAGCCCTGATGTGATAATGCAAATACTTACTGAACCTTTTTTCTGCCTTCTTCAGTTTTTCAAGGAGGCAAACGAGACCTATTCAAACCTGCTGAAGCAACACGAGAACATCCGAAGCAGGTTCACTTGTGACAAGAACACCTCACTGGAAAATCTCACTGAACTCCTGAAAAACTTGGAGGTATCACACGCTCGTCATACGCTGACACATGACATATACATACATATTTCCCTGCAGCCCAAAACTGTTTATGTGCAAACAGTCTGCATGTCTGGTTAACAGGCTAGACCAGTTTTCTGTGAGAATAATGGGAAACGCGTCATGTTTGTATTTCCGCCTGCTCACAGAAAGAGAGGGAGCGCATCATGGAGAACAAGAGGCAAGTCCAGAGTCTCGTCAACAAGTCCAAGGCCATTGTCAGACTGAAGCCTCGCAACCCCGAGGAGAAGACCAGCAGTCCTGTCATGGTCCAGGCCCTGTGTGACTTTAAACAAGACCAGGTGGGACACACATACCGTGCCAGATATGCAAATCCAGCTCATTTCAGTGTGTTTTATTCTTACATCTTCCATTTTGTGCTTCAGAAAAGTATTTTGAAGGGGAACGAGGGCATCCTGAAAGACAACTCACAGCGCAGCAAGTGGCTTGTGACGGGACCCGGGGGTCTGGACATGCTGATTCCCTCTGTGTGTCTGCTCATTCCCCCGCCAAACCCGCTGACCGTCAGCCTCGCCACCAAGTGAGAAATGATTCCGGTTTTCCATTGTAACAATACCTATTGAGCTCGTGGCTTAAACGACTGCTTCTGTTCCCTAGGAATGAGCAGTATTACGAAGCCATCATGGGCATCTGGAATCAGCTCTACATCAACATCAAGAGCCTCATGTCGTGGCAGTATTGCCTCAAAGACATTAGCTACGTCAACTCTCTCACTCTCTCCATGGTAATGAGTCGTTTTCAGAACCAAACGTGAAGCTTTCTTTGCAGGACTTTGTTCACACTCACCGACTTTTGCCTAATCTTTCCTTTCTGGCAGCTGTCTAAGATGCGTCCGGAAGAGTATCGCAGTGTCATCAAAAGACTGGAGACGCACTACCAGGAGTTCCTGCGAACCAGCCAAGGCTCTGAGCTGTTTGGAGAAGAGGACAAGAAAACCATCCAGGGTCACGTCGACAAAGCCCAGAACCACTATGACACACTGATTGTCCAGCTGCCTGCCTACAGTGAGTGTAAAACTCATTACTTCATTATGTTATTCTTAGTCTGATAAATTTGTACATAAAGCTTTTCATCCATTTCCACCAGCCACCAAAGTGGATGAAGAGGTAAAGCAAGAAATTGTAACAGATTCAAAGGCTGCACCTCCAAAGGTCATCAAGAATACCAACATCAAGGTCACCACCCAAGCTCCTCCACCCACGTCCACAATCAACCTCACTCTTCTCAGTAGTCTGCAAGAAATCCGACGCAGGCTGGAGCTGGCAGAGTCTGGTCTCACCAACCATCTCCATGTTCCGCTGGGGGAAAACAGTGTGCACGAGTGCTCAGTGCACATCCAGAGGCTGCAAGTATGTGACGTTTAATTATAGGTTTCTTAGCAGCCTTATCGATATTCATATTTGCGGAGTATAGGTAAAACATAACTGTCTCTAAGTCATTCTGTTTCTTTACCTTTTGCTTAATTTAATTTACAGACTGTGCATCAAGATTTGGACTCTATTTACGATGAGTACCTGCACCTGCGAGAACAAATAATGAAGCAACTGGAAGAGCTGCCTCCTGACTCTGAGCAAGCCAGGTTCCTGCGGTCTGAGCTGGAAATCATCAACCAAAAACTAGGAGGCCTGCAGGGGCTCTACTCATCGTATCTGCAGAGGTACAGCATTTTACCTTTACCTCAACAACACATGAACTAATGTTGATTCTAGAAATAAATCACCTCTCTTCTCTTTCGCTCTCATTTTGTGTGCTTTTAACAGACTCTCAGCTCTTAAGGCCTTGCTTCAGAGTCTCCTCCAGGCCGAGGATATCGTTAAAGTCTATGAGGCACGGCTGACTGAAAAGGAGACCACCTCTCTGGACCTTCAGGAGGTGGAGAATTATCGGAGCACACTCAAGGTTTGACACATTTACCATATTTAGTTTTACTTTCCAGCTTAATCGACTGGAATGATACTGGTATGAAGTAGTACCACCTTTAGTCACATGTGTGTGGAATTTTGTTCTATCTTCCAATTTTCTATTAAAGCAAATGAAGAGTGATCTGGAGCTAAAAAGAGACTTGCTGACGGCTATGGAGTCAGATCTGACTAAAGCCGTGCACTGCAACGGTCAAATCTCGGAGTCTTTCCACAAGTGTGATGTGGACTTGTCCAGGTACTCAGAACTAGTAAATCAGATGTCTGACCGCTGGCGCCGCATCCAATCGCAGATTGATAGCAGGTACAGTTGAATCATCTGGATATGTACACAGATGTTTTTTTGTTTTTTTTCACCACATCCTGCGTTCGTCATTTGCTGGTAACAATACTTAAAATAACCTTTCATCCCTTCCTCCGCCTCCCACTCCTTCCTCCCTCAGAATGTGGGACTTAGAAAAGCAGGAGCAACAGCTGAAACATTACCAGCAGAACAGCGCTTCCTTGGGTCAGTGGATAGACAATGCCAGGAAGCGCCAGGACACGCTTCAGGCGGCTAAACTCAGCGACATCCAGACCCTGATGGATCACCTCAACCAACAAAAGGCACGTCGACACTCATGACGCCCAAAAATATTACTTTTGATTTACTAAGTCTTTAATTGAAGAAAATGCAATGAGAGTGTTTGTGTAGCTTGGTCTGATATCACCATTTAATGTAATGCCCCCTTTTCTCACTGCACAGGCGCTTCACACTGAAATTAAAGGAAAAAAGGAAAAAGTAGAGGATGTGCAGAAAAATGCAGACACCTGTGCTGCTTCCATAAAGGTTAATAGTTCATTAACGTGCACCATTTTCATTCAACTTGACATACAGTGAAGTCATTATGAATTATTATTATTATTGTGTGGTATGGTATGATTGCAGGACTACGAGCTGCAGCTGGCGTCCTACAGTTCAGGCCTGGAAACTCTGCTTAATATTCCCATTAAGAGATCAATGCTACAGTCTCCATCTTCTGTGGTCAGAGAAGAGGTATGAGCACTGATTCATTCAAAGTCAGTTGTTTATTACTGTTATTTTGATCACATTTGTACCTAAAGTGAAACACATTTAATTTAAGCAGTGTCTGAAATGACAATTAAACGTTTATTTATTTTTTATTACATTTATTGATTATGAATATTTGACCATCAGGCGGCTGATCTCCAGTCCCGCTACATAGAACTGCTCACTCGCTCTAGTGACTACTATAAGTTCCTAGGAGAGCTGCTCAAGAACATGGAGGAGATGAAAGTAAGTATCACATTTGTATTATGCCTATTATGTTTATAAAATACGGTGCAAAGGTCATTCTAAAATAGTCTTAGTGTTAAAGACTGACAGTTGTCTTCTTCTCAGATCAGAAACACCAAGATCGAGATGCTGGAGGAGGAACTCCGGCGTCTGAAGGACGACCTCCTCGATCGCAATCAGAAAAACAAGTCACTGGAAGATACTCTGGCGCGCTACAAGCTGGAGCTCACTCAGTCCAAAGATCAGCTCATTTCTATGGAGGAAGTGAAGAGAACCACAGCCATGCAAGTTAATGTGGCCAAAGAGAACCTAGACAGCACACACAGCCAGCTTCAAGATCTGAATGACCAGCTGACCCGCATTAAATACCAACTGGAGGAGGAGAAGAGGAAGAGAAGGCTGGCAGAGGAGCGCTACAGCAGCCAGCAGGAAGAATATGAGGGGGCTGTCCGTCGCAGACAGAAAGAGCTGGAGGAGCTTAACTGGACAAAGATTGACTTGGAAAAGTCTGTGAAGGACAAGGAACGTGAACTGGAGAGGATGAAGATATTGCTGGAGGAGGAGGCAGCACGTCGACGAAATGCTGAGTCAGATATCTCAAAGGTAAGAACACAGTGCACCCAGGAAATTAACCAGCTTAAGCAGACATATGAGACAGAGATCCACGTTACCAAGACCACAGTCCTGAAAACCACGCAACAGAAAGAGGACGACGTGGCAGAGCTGAGAATGCAAGTCGACAGACTCACCGTTGAGAAGAGAGATCTAGAAGAGGAGATGAGGAGACTGAGACAGTCCATCGCTCATGCTGAGGAGCAAAAGAGCAGAGCAGAGCAGGAGGTCAGTCAGCAGAGGGCATCAGTGACAAAAGAGACCAGGGTGCGCAGTGAGCTGGAAGTGCAACTGAGAACACTCATCCAGCAGAAAGGAGAAGATCAGCTCCAACTAAAAGAGGCCCTCAAAAGCAATCAGGAAAACACCCGGCAGATCAGCACGCTGACATTCAACCTGGAGGAGGAGGGGAAGAAGAGGAGAGCTCTGGAAATGGAAGTCGGTCACCTGAAACAAGCAGAAGCAGAGCTTAAAGCAAAGAGCAGCGCCTACCTGGAGGCAGTAAACAAGCTTAAAGTGTCTGAGCAGGAGATCCGTACTACTCGAGTGGAGCTGGAGAGGCAAACCAGTGAGAAAATGAAGGCCGAGCAGAGTTCTGCCAGGCTGCAGAGCCGTGTCCGGGAACTTCAGTGTTCCCTCGATGGGGTGGAGGCTGAGTTGGAGAAGCAAAAGAAAGCAAACCAAGAGGAGTTCACACGTAGAAAGAGAATAGAGGCAGAATTGGAGAGGATGACAAATGCCTGCAGAGAGTATACAAGCACAATCACTACACTAAAATCTGTTCAGATAGAGGCTTCCAGCTCTGGAAGAAAGTACGAGCAAGACCTCAAGGCCATGCAGGAGGCCTTGGACAAGAGCCTGAGGGAGCATAAGGTCACCAAAGAAGAGCTGGCAGCTGTAACAACCGAACTGAGGACACTGAAGCAGAAGCTCCAGCAGGAACAGGCCAGAGTGTATGAGCTAAATCAGCGCAATGAAAGTCTTTATAAGACCATCGAAGAAAAGAGCCGGCAGCTTAATGACTACATAGCAGAGGTCGAAAAGCTAAAGACTCTGACGCAGAACCTGACGAAGGAGAGACTAAGACTGGAGGAGGAGCTGAGGGCAGTTAGACAGGAGAGAGATGAGCTGAAGCTTAACAAAGACGCTATTGATGGAGAGAGTGCCACTCAGATCTCAGCCTTGCATGTGCAGCTTCAGAGTAGCAGCAGGACGACAGCAGAGCTCCAGGGTCTCATCGGTGACCTGACCAAGGAGAGAGAAAAACTTAAATTGGAGCTAGACAAATTCCAAAAGCAATCCATCGAGGTATTTCTGATTGCACTGAAGGATCAACTCTCATGAATTAACTTTTTTCTGCTTTTGCATATTAGTTTCATTTTGCATGAATTTCTGGCTTTCAAATGCTTTTGCCTGATCTGCATGTATTTCACCCTTTCACATAGCAACAATGATGTCACTGAATTTTAAAAAACTACTTGCGTTATAGCACAAGCTAATTATTAATTATACATATTAAAACTATTAAAAAACAAAAATGCAAGCACCATCTAAAGACTAAACAGAAATTTGTGCAGTTCCACATACTGACCTGCACATATTACATATATAAACTGACTGTAGTTATTTGAAATTTATTGTATTTACAAAAACATTGTATAGTAAAATGAGCCTTTTCGTCCACCTTGAGCTGAACAGGTGTTTAATTTTGTAATTTTTGTAACAGTTGTACTGTTTTCTCTCCACAGACATCCATGATGGTGCATGAGTCTCAAAACAAGTACAGCAATCTGCTGCTGGAGAAGGACAGTTTGCTATCGAAACTTAAACTGCTGGAGCAAGATAAGAATCGCCAGCAGCGTCTAGAAGAGGAGCTCACCCGCATCAAGCTCACGCTAGACTCCGAGCTCCGCAACAAACAGCGGCTGCAGGATGAAAAGAATTCCGTCCTTAAGGAGTTCAACTATATGAAGAGCCAGTATGAGATACGAGAGAGCCAGATCAAGCAGAGCGAGTCAGACCGAGACAAGGCTGATCGCGATAAGCTCTCTCTGAAAAATGAGATTGAGAGGCTCACGAGGGAGCTGAAGAGTGTTGAGGAGAGGTACAGAAGCAGGCTGATGATCTCTGAAAAGGAGGTGGCAGAACTGGCTCGCAAGAGAGAAGCCCTAGAGAGTGAGATTCGGAGGCTGCAGCAGAGACCCAGCAGTCTGAGCAGACAGACCCAGACAGATGAGAAGGTTCCAACAATTGATCCATCCAAGTTGGTTTTTGATGCGGTGCGCCGCAAGGTCACAGCTCACCAGCTTTGCGACTGTGGCATAATCAGTAAAACCACTTTAGACCAGCTTCTGAACGGACAAAAGACGGTGCATGAGGTCGCTGTGGACATCCAACTTAGTCTGAAAGGCACTGGCATTATTGCTGGCATGACAACAAGCTCTCAAGGGAAAATGCCATTTACTGAAGCCAAAAACAAGAACCTGCTCAGCCCAGAGTGTGCCCTGATGCTTCTGGAAGCACAAGCAGCAACCGGCTACATAGTGGACCCTGCATTTAATGAAAAAATGCCCGTGGATACTGCCTGTTCCAGAGGAATTGTAGACACAGTAGACAGAGACACCCTGTTGACAGCTGAAGCAGCCAGCACAGGCTTCAAAGATCCGTACACTGGCAAAGTGCTATCTGTGGGTCAGGCTTGCAAACAGGGGCGCATAAGCAAAGACAAAGCCGTCCGCTATCTACAAGCTCAGGAGTCCGTTGGAGGCATATTGGATCCTGTTCTTGGTGTGTTCCTTCCGAAAGATCTGGCCTTGGATCGCAATCTTATTGATGAGGAGCTGTACAGGGCTTTGAACAAAAAACCTGCCTGCTACCTGGACCCAGCGACAGAAGAGAAGCTAAGCTATAATGATCTCAGAAAGAGGTGCACAGTGGAGCCTGTTAATGGCCTGCTTCTGCTCCGTGGTCCAGAAAAACCTGCGACAATAAAGGGCCTGCGCGGGGAAGTGTCTGTGGTAGAGCTTGTCAGATCTGAACTGCTGAATGAAAGTGACTTGCAGAAGTACAACCAGGGCCAGCTCACTGGCAAAGAAATAGAAGACAAGTTGAGGTCGTATCTGTATGGCTCGACATGCATTGCGGGTATTTATGATGAGGCCAATGACAGAATTATGCCCTTTTATCAAGCAATGAAGGAAGGCCTTCTCATGAGAGGGACCACCTTGGAGCTCCTCGAGGCCCAAGCTGCATCTGGCTTCATTGTCGATCCGGTCAACAATGTCTTCTTAACAGTGGAGGAAG
Source organism: Macropodus opercularis (assembly GCA_030770545.1). Taxonomy (NCBI): domain Eukaryota; kingdom Metazoa; phylum Chordata; class Actinopteri; order Anabantiformes; family Osphronemidae; genus Macropodus; species Macropodus opercularis. The sequence continues at coordinate 10,428,980 of CM061105.1, forward strand.
CCGCAAAGCGAGCCCTCATAGGGAAAGAGTTTAAGAACAAACTGTTGTCTGCAGAGAAGGCGGTAACTGGATACACAGATCCATCCACTGGAAAGACCATCTCCCTCTTCCAGGCTATTGAGAAAGATCTTATTGAGAAGGGCCATGGGATCCGTCTGCTTGAGGCCCAGATTGCCAGTGGTGGGATTATTGACCCCAAAGAGAGCCACCGCATTGATGTCAATGTTGCCTATAAGAGGGGATATTTCGATGAAAAGATGAACGAGATCCTAACTTATGAAGGTGATGACACAAAAGGGTTCTTTGACCCTAATACCAAAGACAACCTGACATATCTTCAGCTGAAGGAAAGATGCATCACAGATCCCAAAACAGGCCTAGTACTTCTGCCACTTAAAGACAAGAAGAAACCCCAGAAGACACAGGACAGCCGCACCAACGTGCTCCGCAAGAGGCGGGTTGTGATCGTCGACCCAGACACTGGGCTGGAGATGTCCGTGAGAGAGGCCTATCACCGCGAGCTAATCGACTACGACACCTTTCTGGACCTGTCAGAGCAGGAGTGTGAGTGGGAGGAGATAACAATCAAGGGGTCAGACGGCTCTTCGCGTTTGGTGATAGTGGATAGAAAGACCGGAACCCAGTATGACATCCAGGAATGCCTGCAGAACGGTGTCATTGACCAGAAGACTTTGGATCAGTATCGTGCTGGAAATGTAACTTTGCCCCAGTTGGCTGATCAAATTACCAGCAGAACCAGCAGCACCGAGTTGACCATAGCAGCCAGCAGTGTTGATGACATGGTGACCTGCAGCAGCCCCACTCAGGCTACACCGTCCTCCCCTACCGTCCGCAAACGCTTCAGCAGCATCTCTATCACCGTCTCTCCCCCTGAGATGTTTGATGACCACAGCCCTGTGGGGGCCATATTCGACACGGAGACCTTGGAGAAAATAACCATCTCTGAAGGGCTCAGAAGGGGTATAGTTGACACTATTACAGCACAGAGGCTGTTGGAGGCCCAGGCATGCACAGGGGGCATTATCAACCCTGCTACCGGGAAGAGACTTTCACTTCAAGATGCCGTCCATCAGAGCATCATCGATGACAGCATGGCCAGCAAGCTGAAACCTGCCCAGAAAGCCTACCTTGGTTTTGAAGACATGAAGACGAAACGAAAGATGTCCGCAGCAGAGGCGGTGAAGGAGACGTGGCTTCCGCATGACGCAGGTCAGAGATTTTTGGAGTTTCAATACCTGACCGGAGGCCTGGTTGAGCCCAGCACTGGGCGCCGCGTTACCATTGAAGAGGCTATTCGCAAAGGTTGGTTAGATGGACAAGGAGCCCAGAAGCTTCAGGACACACGCAACCACCAGAAGAACCTGACTTGTCCCAAAACAAAGCTGAAGGTCACCTACAAGGAAGCAATGGACAGCTGCATGGTGGAAGAAAGCAATGGTATGAAAATGCTGCAGGCCTCCTCGGTGTCTACAAAGGGAATCAGCAGCCCTTACAATGTGTCCAACCCAGGCTCTCGCTCCGGGTCCAGATCTGGTTCCCGCGCTGGCTCCAGGAGTGGATCACGTAGAGGCAGTGTGGATTACTCCTCCACCTTCACCTACAACTTCTCTTCCAGCTCCTTCAGCTCCAACAATTTATCTTAGTGCGCAGCTTACAAAGAATAAACCGAGGCTAGTTCAATGCATTTTTTATTAACTTGCTTTGCTCTAAAGTTTTTTTCTGCTACTTATGAAATGTCGGGAAATTTGTTAAACTCTAATTCAAATTCTGTATTTGTTGAAGTGATTTAATTTTTTTGGTTAGTTGGTGCTTCAATCTTAAATGAATAGAATCTATACATCTTGATTGAGTTTATTTTTCATATATATATACATATTGTTTTTGTTCATTTATATTGACTCTGTTTTTTAGCATTTAACATTTTGTTATAGTAAAATATGCTTCTGCATGCACTCAGTTTTAATATTGTTATTTTTTATTGTTGGTTTATTGCAGCTTGATGAGTTTTCTTCTATCTTTTATTAAAAAACATTTTTTGAAGATTTGGATTAAAATAAATGACAAATCTTTGCTGTGGAAATGTTAACCATGTGATTTCAAAATAAATTTGCCATTACGCTCTGATTCATTCGAACCTTGTTTGATATTTGTGATATTTAATCTAAAAACACTTGCATGTATGAAGATACAATTCCCATTGTTACCTGTGGGCGGCGCTGCATGTTATGATAAACAACAGAGGCATAAGGGGAAATATATTTTAGTGGAATATTTTAAGATCTGTAAAATGTATTATATTATATATATTATTAATTTATTGTAAATATTTCAACAATATTGCAAGAATGAAACACAGGTTAAATTTAGTACTTGCACTGTTGTCGGATCTATCCACACATAAAGTTCTTGAATTTGATAGTGTTGTAACTATTGGACAAGTCTGGTCAAGTTTTGTTCTTAGAACTTTCCATAGTGGAAATCAAGTGGAAAAACTGAAAAGTTTTTATCCTTACAATCCTGCAAAATTAATAAAACACAGCATTTACCTGTAGAGAAGTAAAGGTAACCAAAATAAAAAGTACTACTTAGGCGATTTGCGTCATCTTACACATTATAATTACGTGATGCCTTATGCTGACTTGTACCTATAAACTGTAAATGATTTATGGTCGTCCAGCGCTGATAGCACATGAAGGGTTTGGTTGAATGATCAGTAAATGGGGGGCGCAGGAGGAAGTTCCGTCTGCGTGTGCGGAGCAGAGGTGGGAGGCCGCAGACGGGGGAGGCTGCGTGGAAAGGGGAGGGAGCAGGCCAGGCAGCCGTGGAGGCGCAGTGGGAGGACCATCCCATGCCAGCACTTCAGCCAGTACCGGAGGAGGCGTATGCTGGGGGGCTGAGAGGCGACAGCGGGAACAGCAGCGCGTCAGGAACCCAGCAAAACTTTTCATCTTGCCACAGAAAGAGGAGGAGGACACCGGGTCCGACCGGTGGAGGGAGAGCCAACAGACGCGCCTGTGATCAGCCGGAGAGCAAATTCCAGCGGAGCAAAATGAGCCTGTATGACGGACTGAGGGCTCTTTGATTCGGGACTTTACTCCGCTCGCTCTCCTTTCAGTAGCTCAGACTCACAAAGGAGAATCTGGGAGAAAGAAGAGGATCAGACTTCGGGCTTTCAGTTTGAAAAGGTAAAGTACAGCTACAGCAAGAAGGTTTTAAAGTCAGGCTGGAGTGTCCTCAAAGGCAGGATTAGACCGTTCAGGGGGTTTTCTCTTGGCTCTTTGCTCAGATACATTTCATTGAGTTTTCCTTTTTATTGAGACAGCAAATCAGGGCACGGCTACCTGTATTTACTCTGCCTTGATGTGTGTGTGTGTGTGTGTGTGTGTGTGTGTGAGATCCAGATCTTACAGAAAAGTCTGAATGCAGAGAATCATTCAAAGTCAACACTGGTGTTTTTAACTGAAACCCTTTGAAGTGAACTCCCTGAAGCTTTGTGTGACACGTTTGAGTCTTTTAAGCTTTAAATGGCTTCCTCGGTGAATTGTGTTTTGCAGTGGCTATAATTTGGGGTTCCTTACTATTGTGGGCCATGGTGTACTGGGGACCTTTTATAATGTGAAACATATGGGGGCCATTCTTGTGGAAGACTTGCACAGTTATACATAAAGCTCCTACTGTGTCGTTTGTTGCCCGTTTTGACGCGTCTGCTGATGGATAAACGTTGCAGACAAACACATTGACGCGCTGTGACTCTTTTTCTCTGAGCTACAGCTGCTGTGTGGTATTTGTGGCCTTGGGGCTGTGCTTCTCAAGCAGCCATTGTGGATGACATGTGCAAGCATCCTTACATCACAGAGCTTCAGGCCTGTATACCTGAATATCAGTCCCTCCCTTCTGCCTAAATGAGACATGATTTCACCTGCGTTTGCACCCTGCTGTGCACGTTTCCATAGCGCAACATAAACCGCGCAGGTTGTTTGAAAACAGGCTTAACAGTTTCAAGACTGGCTTTAATTACAGACCATGTGAGACAGGAGAAACATTTTTTGTGAACTGGCAATTATAGCTTTTTGTTGGCGGTTTAGAGGTCAGAGTTGCGTGAATGATATCTGCCCCTCAAGGTGAAAGAAGTGGGCGTCATAAATCGTTTCCGCTTTTTCCTCGCTGATAGCAGGCGGCGGTTACAAAGAGAGACATGAATGGGGATCCTGATAGTGTGATTTAGACAGGTGGGTCGGCAGAGGGCTGGGCTTGTGTACTGTAAGCAGAACAATGTGATCTATCACCCAGAGGGATAACCTGGGATGGAGCACTGGGGCACTTCACTTTGTCACAGCAGTGCCACGGCCACTTGGCCGACATGTGTGAGCCATTATAAGAGTAAAGAAACCTGGAGGAGGAGGGAAAATGAAAGCAATAAGGCACAAAGAGATTGGCAAGAAAAGGGGGAAATAGAAAAAAAAAAGAGCTGGAGTGGGAACATAATGCATTTTGGAACACATTCCTCTATGACCTTAGGACAGAAAGCAGCAATTAGGGAGCACTTCAGAAGCCTTAAGGCACAGATTTCCTTAAGGAGTCATTTTTATTCCCTTCAAAATATCTTATGAAAATGTGGCAGAAATACACGCCAGCGTGCCAGGGGCATGAAATGAACTTGCTAAATATACCGTTCCCGCTGTGTGGCTTCGTTTCAATAGCTCTCGTGGTTTTGTTTATTTCAATTCCCAAGAAGTGAGTAGGTGTTAAAGCCACGGCGTAAACATATAGACCCAGAACAAGCTGTGGCCCCTTAAACCAGACTGTTGCTTCACAAATCAAATCAAACTTTATTTAGAAAGAGCCACATCCCAAAAGAGTTGGCAGAGGCGCTGTACAGGTAACAGCAATAAAAGGTGGAAAGAAACAGTAGCTAAGAGAATAACAGCAGTAATCCATCTACTTCTGTCACCTGATGGAGCAAAGAACGGAGAAATAAAGGTAACGAGAAGCAATGCATCTATACGTAGTTAAATTAAACAGAAGAAAAAAAAGACGGCGTTCAGCAGCCCCCCTTTCCACAAGCAGCCAGACTTCCTGAAGTATTTACTGCACTTAAGGTGTTACTCAGGTTGGCAGACAAACAGTTTAGGAGATCATTAATCTGTCCAGCGTCTCCCAAAGTGGCTGTATTGTACTGTAGGTGTTTCCATAGGTGCAAAAAAATAATAAAGCCAGTTTCTACTTGGTTGGATGAGCTTTATCACCCCACACGGAATTTGAGCTGTTGAGCAACAGGAAGCCTGGTGCTATTTGGAAACATGTTGTATTTATACTCCAGTTTCATTTCATGTATTTTAGATATAGTCTTCAGTTTAATAGACCTATAAAAATATCCAAGTTATCGCAAAGTGGAGATTTTATCCACAACAAGTCAATCATAAACCAGACGGTCGAGCCAATAGAAGCAATTGAGTTTTGAGTTTTCGGCGTGGATGGGGGAGGGCGATGCTCCTGATTGCTTTCAGATGTGTGCAGGCTTAATGTTTGTGCATATCGTAGGTTTTTTAATTGACGTAAAAACATTTGGGAGCATTAAAATATTTTTAGCTAAATGTAAGTCTGTCATTTTGTACGGTAAGTCTAGGATCTTAGTTTCTCTAATTTTAACCACAAACAATACAAATTTAATAATGATTAAATAAACATTAAAAATGGAACCTATTATATGAATTGTACGTTTCCCCAAATGGTTGTGCAGAATTAAATGGCTTTGGTTGCGCTGCTTCAACTTGGGGCCTGTGAATCTTATTATTTGTGACAGACAACTATGCAAAGCTTTTGCCAACTGTCACCACAGTGAAAACAAATGTGAGGTCACTCTAGTTTGGCAGTGATTAAACTTTTAGGGGGTAACTGAGATGGATCCCTCTTCGTTTTAGAGTCTTGTACACGATGCCGCCTCCTTTCATCTCATGGTTCACCTGCTTGTACAAAATGGGAGATTCCATAGGAGGGGGTGGGTCAGGTGAAGGGTGTGTCTCCAGAAATAGAAAAAGGCTCCAATGCAGCATCGCTCTCTGGCATCTCTGTGTTTTGGACTCATAAATGGAATGCTTGATTAATTTATTTTCAGCGTCCTGACAAAAAGAAAAAGAATTTGGAGCTGGTCCCGAGTGATGGCCATTCATGTGCGAACTTGGCTGATGGCACCCAGTCAAGCTCTTACCTGCAGAGGCTGGAGCTGGGGGAACCAGACACACCCTAATCCCCCAACATCCTGACCTTAGTAAACCTGTTCTGGCTTGTTCACAGTAGACCTGACATCTCCCTGCCTACCCTCCTCCTGTAGCCCGCTTTGCTCTCCCAGTGCCATGGGTGGGCTCGGGATTTCGAGTTCCTTGGCACTGCTTATTCAGCCTTTGTGAGCTAATGCTGTGCCTCGAACAAGGAACAAAAGCTGTCGGTGCAAATTAAAGACCAATTATCCTTAGTGCGTGCAGGGGCAAGTCACTGGTGTTGGCTTGAATGATGACTTGAATGGGAGAAGTGAGAGGTCTTAAGCAGTTAAAGGATGGTGGTTCCTGCAGTGCTGCACATGAATGAAGCTTCAGGTCCACCTAAACATTTTGTTCATCTCATGCATGATTCAGAATAATTGTTCAACATGCTGGAACTGCAACGGATGCCATCACAATCTCCAACATTTGCAAGCCGCCGGTCGGACAATTAAGCTTAGCTTAGCTTAGCTTATCTTAGCTTAGCACAGATGCTACCGAGTTCTATCCAAACCTAGGAACCTCTGCATACGAGCACCACAGAACATCCAGAAATAGAAATGTGAAACAGCACTTGCCCTTGCAGACAGGGGCTGTGCCAAGCTATTCCTTGGCAAAAACAACTTTGGTTTACTGCCTCCGGCTCAGAGAAGGACCCACACATAACCCCCCCCCCCCCCCCATAAAACCATAATGATTTGTTTATATACTTCTGAAAGAAACACACGCACACACAGCTTTTTAATTGGTGAGCGGTGACAGTTTTTATGCTAAGCTAAGCAGCTGCTGTGTATGTACAAATGTACAAATGCCAAAATGTCCAGGCAGATGCAGCAGCACATGTACAGTCTATGGTATGACTTCGTTTACCATGTGTCAGATGTTGGATTCCTGGCTGCAACTGACAGTAATTACAAATAAATATTCATGTCTGCACATCTCCAAACCACTTTGTAGTACGTTAAAATGTTGGACACCATAAAGGACTCGGTCCCGTGGGAATGGGATGTAGAATGTTTTGGGTAATACCATCATTTTTACCTCACAGGCATAAACATTATACATTATACATTTTACTTAAATTGACAAGAGGAATTTCTGAAATCAACAAATAATTTCCTACATTTTTTTCTAGCTCCTAATTGGTTTAGTATCATTCTTTTCACACAGAAATGAATCACCGGTCAAATAGCCTTTCCAACTCAGGTTAAACACGCTTTCCAAACATTGGTGAGCTTTAATGCCATGACCCTGCTCTGGAGACACAGAGCTGAAGTGCTGGTCGACCTGTTCATTAATTTCCCATTAGTCAACAGTTTTCCTTAGACTCTCAGGGGAAATAGACCCCCCCATTAGAACCATCAATCCCTGAGGACCCCCGCCCTCCACCAACACACACACTCACAACACCCAACCCCATTCCCCGAGCGATGACCTCTTCATACACATGGCCTCTTTCATTACGCTCTGCCGGTTGGTTTAAGCTGTGGCTACACTGTCCCTGGTTTATGGCTCCCGGCCCTCTCTACAGAGTAGACTGCAGCCATAACAGACCTTACATACGCATTCTTTACTGTGAATCATTTAATGACTATAAACAGTGGGTGTCAATTGAGATGGATGGTGGTAGATAAAAAAACAAACAAAAAGGCACATGAAATGTACTATTGTGTAGCTTTTAGATCCAGTGGGAGCATTCAGATGATGATATGATGGACAGAAGATATGATAAACAAAATATGCCACAAATGCATCCCACATGCAAAGAATCTAGTCTAAATAGCACTTTAGTACAAGCCAAGAGAGAAAAATATATAAAATAAGCTTTAGACTAATCCAAACTTAATGAAACTAACACATCAAGAGTTTAAAGTACCCCCAGATGTGGGGGAACAATGAAGCAGTTTCTGTACTGTAAACTGTCATTTAAAATTAGAGGGCCCACGTTTTTCAGCTGTAAACGAGACACGTGGCTTGTTTTGACAGATCAACACCCAAAAGCCTGCAGTTTACTGTTTGTATAACGATAAAAGCATCAATAAGCAACACATCCTCCAGGTTAATAAGAAATAAACGGCAAACATTTGGCATTGACTTAATAAATGACCAGCACAAAACACGCAGCGACGACTAGATTAGAAGATACGACGTGTGTCTCTGTGGGTGTGGTGTGGGAGACCGGCTCCCTCCAGACCACCGCTGCAGGAAGTCCACGGCCATGAGGTCACAGGGACACACAGCCGCTCAGGGATTTACAGCAACTGGCTTCAACCGGAATTCTTTGAAAGTTTTTCTCTCCTTGTCATCGTGGCTCCGGCTGAGCGGCTGTTGCAACCAGACTGCTGGTGTTCGATCTTTGACACGTCTGTATTGTATCACTCTTTGCGGTGCAGATAAGTGTCTGTGACATGTTTCAAAGAGCCTTTATTACACTGCGCAGTAGTTGTGAAACAAAGCACAAACAAGACTTTCGCTCTCGTCATTCAGTCTGGGATTGAGGTCATTCTCTCAAGGTATCTACGGAACAGTTGGACACATTGACTAAAGCTGAGGACTTTGACCATCAAATATTGACCTGAGTAGCGTCATCTGCTTAATGTAGCAATGGCGTGAGGTAATCAAAAGGTGTTCTTCCCTTCAGTGTTTTTAACAGGCCGTTAAGAATGGAGGACGGCTATGAACTGGACCTCACGTACGTCACAGAGCGTATCATCGCCGTGTCCTTTCCCCGGGGTTGCTCAGAGGAGATCTACTCTCACAACCTGAAGGATGTCACCCGAATGCTCAAATCCAAGCATGCGGACAACTACCTGGTCAGTCCTGATGTCACGGCTTTGATGAGATCTCAGGCCGCTCATCTCGTCAGCTGATCTTGGTTGAGTTCAAATATTAAATAGAATATTGCTGCAGACCTTGTTGCGTCTTCTTTTCAGATCATCAACTTGTCGGAGAGAAGACATGAGCTTTCGAAAATGAACCCTAAGGTAGGTTTGTGTGACCTTTGCACAAGCAAAGCAGGGCCCTTTGCTCTGTCATCAACCAGCTACTATGTTTATTACAGTTATTGGTATATGACATACAGTATATAACAGTGGAGAACGTGACCTGTTTACAGTCAACCATGTTTTTCAGACTCTAGATACAGGTTGGCCGGATCTGCACGCGCCACCTCTGGATAAGATCTGCACCATCTGTAAGGCCATGGAGAGCTGGCTCAATGCTGACCCCCTCCATGTGGTGGTCATACACTGCAAGGTGAGCATCCACAGTTTATTATACAACATTAACAAAAATATATATGTATATAATGAAGTGAATCATGTCCTTTGTTTGTTCTTTTAGGGCGGCAAGGGTCGAATTGGTGTTGTCATTTCATCATTTGTGCATTTTACTGATGTATCCGCCAGGTAACCACCACTATGTGTCACATGTTTAACAGGATGTTTCCAAAAATGCTCGCACTGACATCAGGATTTATCATAGCATGTGGGCGCCCACTCGCTGCTGGCAGCCAACGGTAGCAACAAGCCACAACGGTCCATGAAGACTCACTTTGCAAACCACAAGCACTGTCACTGCTTAACCGCGGGTGATTTATTTTGCTCCTGTGATTCAGGGTCAAGGTAGTTCAGAAAGTCGGTAGTAACAGTGAACTCCGTCGAATTCAAAAGAAAACCACACAGTTTAAGCTGTGAATCACTGAGTATTGAGTTGCATGAATCAACGTGGAAACATGTTGGTTACTGTAATAGCTCCTGGCCACAGTGTCAATTTCATGAAATCTATTCATCACACATAAACCCGATTTTCGAACCATTGTGAGCCAAACGCATTCAGAGGCTGGCGCTTTACTGAGCCCTGAAGTCAGGAGATGCGTCATTCACGGGATACCGAACGTCTCCATTACTGGAGGTTGGAGTCGTTTTGTTTACCACTATACACAGCTGCAGTTTTGGAGAGGCAGCCTGGTGTTATGCAATTACTGTAGATACAGTCTACAGCAGACACTGTGGCATGAGTACACATCAGTTCAGCCTGTCTGTGGGTGGGTGAGGTGAATGCGTGAAGACAGAGGGCAAAGCTCTGCACAAGGGTAGAGGTGGAGATAGGAAAACAATGAGGCGCATTTACAATGGGACAGATTCAGAGGAGGGGGCAGAGGGAGAGTGATGAGAATGACACAGAGCTGCAGAGAAAAGGCTCCTGAGCCTGTTGGTTTTAGGTCTTTCTGAATTGCAGAGTTGTGCACACACTCTGTCCTCCTCTCCCCCTCTGTGTTTACTTAAGGCTGGCATTCTCTTCCTCTCTGCTGGAATCCCCTGTCCCTCCGGTTACTTTCACTCTTCCCCATTATGCGTGTGTGTGTGTGTGTGTGTGTGTGTGTGTGTGTGTGTTGTCCTAATTGAAGCTGGGGTTAACACCGTTCAATTATAGAGCAGCACAGTGTAATCTCTCTCTAGTCATAATTACCTTAAGTGTTTAATGTGTCTCTCTGTCTCCCTGGAAGTGCTGATCAGGCGTTGGACCGCTTCGCCATGAGGAAATACTACGATGATAAGGTCTCAGCGCTGATGACACCCTCGCAGAAACGGTAACGCCCAAAACATAAGCACGCCCTTGTATATAGCAACATGTGTTGTTTGGCTGGTTTCTCTGTCGACCCATGACTGCATCCAAACACATTCATGTCCCAAACCCACCCGATTCAATACAGAGCTGCGTGTGTCCTGCTGCCGTTTTCACTGAAAGGCCTTGTTATTGTTGATCGTTATAATGAGAATGTGATGCCATGGTGATCTGTGTAATCCTAACCCTGCGTGTCACTGTGAATCACCGGCTTTCACAACGTGAGCAGACGGAAAAAGAACGGCAGCCTTTCTCTCAAAACGTAAATGCTGTATTAAAGCACTAGCTCGATAACAATGAAAACTGTTAGATAAGAAAATCAACGCTCTCAATCAGAGACAGTTGGTGGGAACAGTTTTCTGGTCTTGGATGAGAAGAGAGGATGTTTTGGCGTCTGTTGATTTATGACCGCAATGCTTTCATTTCAGGTATGTTTGGATCCTCAACAGCCTCCTGAGTGGGTCCATGAAGATCAACGCTTCCCCCTTGTTCCTGCACTGCATCGTCATTCACGGGATACCGAACTTCGACGCCAATGGAGGTTAAACTCCTATTGTTTACAGCTCCACACAGCTGCAGTTCCCAATGGAAACACTGCTACCACAGTAGTATAAGAGAATCCAGACTAAACCACATCAGACGTGGACGGAGACTTATCTGTACTTACACCCTTCTCCTTTTTCCAATACGCACATGCGTCCTTAAAGAGAGCGCTAACGTAAACAGAGCTGAAGAGAGGAGCATCTTTACGGGTTCCCAGTGAAAACCATGGGAATTCACACACAGTTGCCTCTAAATTGCTGTTTTTACTGATTTCCCTAAAACAACAGTGGTTTTCGTCACGTCATAGAGTTGAAATCCCATTCTCACGACAACAGCTTATCACACTCCCCTGTCAGCAAAACACAAGTGGCTACTGATTATATTTTGCCTGGCAGCTCAATTTACTTGCAAAAAAAATGTTCAAAAATCTTTATTTTTGATATTTACATCTGTCTTTATTTCCCAGTGTGTCGACCATACATCAAAGTTTACCAGGGCATGCAAACAGTGTATTCATCTGGAGTCTAGTAAGTAGCTGACACATGTGGTGCAGTCATTTAGAATTATTGTTGTCTTCAAAGAATGTTGGACTACTTCAAAGCAAAGCTCTGTTTAACTTAGTTTAATGCAGATTTCAATTCTGTGTGACTGCTTTTGGTAAATATCCGTGATTGCTTCCAAATTCGGCTTTTGCTCTTGTTGGTACAGTCACATTGGTCCAGGCCACAGAAACCGTGTATGCATCACCCTGGAGCCTGCCCAGCTTCTAAAAGGGGACATTATGGTAGGAACACAAACAGGATGGCCTTCAGATATTCTGTCCCTACGTCTGTTCTGATTCCTGTTTGTTTCTTTTCCTTTGTAGATTAAATGCTATCACAAAAGTGACCTGAGTTCAGATCGCGAAGTTGTCTTCAGGCTACAGTTCCACACAGGAGCGGTGCAGGGCTACAACCTCATGTTTGAAAAGGAGGACATGGAGATCGCCAACAAAGGTAGACCTGAGCAACGCCACAGGAGCAGGTCTCAACAGGCCAACGGTTTATGGCTGCTGATCTGCTCCACGCACCGTCTGCAGGGCTCAGTCCGGACTTAATTTCGAGTTAGCACTTTGAGACCAATAATCTTGTTTTCCCAAAAAGTGTTATATGGACTGAGAGCGCTCAGAGACAGCACCACTTATCGTCTCATTTCTGTGTGGATGCCCTGGTAAAATCCCATGTGTTGTGCACATTTTCCAGATTCCAGATTTCCAGATTACGGTAAAGTGGAGTTGGTGTTTTCAGAGGGACCAGAGAAGATCCCAGGTAGATTCAAGTCTTAAGCTTCTTCCAAATACATGGCAGCGAGTAGCATTTATTTCCTTTTGCGCTGTCTTGGGCTCTTTTCCTCCCCCTCTGCCCCCTGGTGAGAAGGGATGTGGAATGCTGCAGAGGGGAAATGTAGTGTGAAGTGTGTGCTGACAGAGGAGTAAAGACGCACAGCATGTGCTGCTCCAGAGCTCCACAGACGTGAAACTGCATGAGCCTATCAATGATGTCTAACATTCCTTATAAGAGGAAATTATTTCTAATTATTGCCTGCCCCCCAATAACGTAATGTCTAACAGTGGTTCTTCTATAGAACAATTGCTCAAATGTGATCTACAGTTGATGTAGACTGTTCTTTTTGGGTTCAGGTGCCGAGAGGTGGCAAAATGGAGCAGATGTCATTGTGGACTACAACACAGCAGATCCTCTAACACGCTGGGACTCCTACCAGAACATCTGTGATGGTGAAGGTACTGTTGCTCCCGCTGCATTACTCAACACATGACTCACCATACTTGGTGATAACAGTGGCGTCGTCTGAATAATCAATCATGCAAGAATTTCAGGAGCAGTTTTATGAATGGATGAAGTCTGCGTCAGGGTGCAGACATGCATTCGCCCTGTTTTCCTCTCAGTATTGCTTCTCCAGCTCTTCGGTGTGGCCTCTCTGTTTCACACACACACACACACACACACTTTTTTCCGCTCTGGAAACTAACACAGTGCGACAGAGCAACTGCAGTTTGATTGCATTAACATGCACGCTCAGTCACCACTAGCTTGGTTTATGTTGCAGTCGTTGGTAGCAGAGGTTATTATTCATGCGTAGGACTTAAAATGCGCGCAGGCGGGAACCGGAAGACATCTTAAAGTTGCAGTAGTGTGACAAGCAGTGTTACTGTGAAGGACGGGGAGGAGTGTCGGGAATGCTAGGTTCAGAGGAAGAGCAGTTAGTTCTCAGGAGATTTCTATTTTGTTGTTTCATTAAATGAAAAGGCATAGTTGAACCATCCCACACACTCTCACTGCTGCCTACACACGCGCGCAGACTCGCACTCAGAGCCGCCGTGTCGGGGCGGCCCGTCCTCGCTGCGGTTGTTGCTCTCTACTCAGCCACAGAATTCACAACAACCTCCCAGAATAGAGCGACGTGGTCGTGGCATTAAAATACAGATCCACCCTTTCCCAGTATCCGTCAAGCGCTTTTATAAGCAGCTTGACGAAAACGAGCTGCCCTTTTTTTTTTTCATTTTCAATTTAAACACCCTCAGAATGTCCGTTTCGATTTCTTTTACGTGCACCACTCATATTTAAAAAGTGATCAAAGCGCAGCGAAGGCATCAGCAAAGGAGACGTTTTATCTCTGGCTTTTATTCCGCGGCATTCGTTCGTTTATGTGGGATATTTACAGCCTCGTTTTCTCGTGTAAACGCTACATCTTAGAAGCAAGACTGGGAGCGTTAGTGGAATTCTACATCTACTTACCAGCCATCGTCTGACGGGCTTAATTTCTCTGTGAGAGGCTGTCAGTCAGAGGCTGGTTAGGAGGAGGAAGTCTGAAAAAACATTTGCCACTGCAGTGCTAAGGCTGTGAAAAGACAACCTCATTTACTTCAATCGCATTTCTTTCATCCCTGGTGCAAGTGTGACTTTATCCCCATGTGCAAATTAAAGGGGACATACGCTAATTTTCAAATGTTTTATTTCTATTTTCTGGGGGTTTTTTTTGTTCGTCTTCTGCTGCAGCACATTGCAGCCTCTGTGAAGATCCTTATCTGTTTGAGGTCACCCCTTGATTGCTTATGGTTTGGAGGAACTCACAAGCCCTAGTAGCCACAAAGTGTTGCCCTCTATCATTTTAATTAGACCTTGAGTATGTCTTCGTTTTGTGATGTTCCAAGCATGAAGGCACATGAAGGTCTAACGGTGAAATGTTAGTCTGATATAAAATCTGGAAAGCAATGAGGCCATGCTATCGACCTTATCTCTCGCTCTCTCAAAACCTGACTTTGCAATAAACCATCTGCTTTGTGGTTACATTATGTTCAATCAAACTGTCTTAGTGGTGTTTTCCCCATATGGTGCTCGTCTCTAAATGCATCAAGTCCTGCACTAATTGCACGTATGATGAAAAGAGACATTTCCCAGAGGGCTTTTGTCAGCACATCAGAGGAACACGCAGAAGCTTGGGCGGAAGAAAATGTGAATGATGGTGATCAATTAGTTCACGACTCATAGCTTTGGAATTTAAAAGGTGCGCAGTGGCTGAGAAGGAATGGAAATAGCTGTCACTGCATGACCATACACAACCGCACGCAGCCAGACCTCCTGCAGTGAGGCGGGAGCAGCACGGATCAGCTTTGGTCTTGGCTGAACGTACTCACTTTGCCGTTTATCAGTCCGTCCGTGTGAAATGCTGAAAGTTGCTAAAGCTGTTGTTTGAAACCCGTAACTGAGTTGAAGGCGCATCTGTTTCATGCTTGTTCTACGTGAGGGCGGCGGACATGTCATTTCATGACACACAAGAGTGAGAGAAAAACAACTGGGCTGCTGCTTTTTCGCGAAAATTGCCCAGAGCACCAAGTAGAAGGCAAGGATTCCTTTAATTAAACGTGTCTTTTTACAGAGCGAGAAGGTCTGGAGCTGCAGGAATGTTGTTTTCATTCTCTGATGTACGGCCGCCCTCCCTCTTCTTTCCCCTTTCCCTCCCCAGTGGGGTAGTCCCCTAATGCAGGGCAAGAGGTCGGGTTACTGCTTCCTCCAGCCCGCCCTCAACCTGAAGCCCCGCCTCACTTGTTTACATTCCTCTGTCCTTATTTGGAGATCTCAATGCCCCCCCCCTCCATGTGGAGGCAAACACTCTCACCTTCTTTAGCAGAGAAAGAAAGCAGGACCGACTCAAACTCACTTGATTTGACCCACATCATTATCTGCTCTTCCACCCAATGTCAGCTTTTGTTCTTCCGCGTGGCCTCTTCTGCTCTTCAGAATTAGTTTTACCGGAGACAGGGATTGTCTTGTGTGCTTACCTGACAGAGACGTCAAAGGTAAGACAGTTTTTTTTTTTTATCTCAGCTGCCCGATGGGTGGCCATGAGGGGAGGGAAAAGAAAAGAGGCAGGACGATGACAGGGGTGTCTGAACAAGAGAAAGATGGCCAGTTTTGAGGGACGGGGGGTAACATCTGTTTCAAAACCTTCCTGAACCTTGCCAGGAGGAATGTTACGGGAGGGATTTGTCAGAAAACTCGCAGCTGAACTGACGTGCACGGAGTCCGGTCGAGGCCGGAAGCGGGTTACGCTAGTGTGCGTGTGAGTGAGCGGGGGGGGAAAGCTGTACATACATGAGACGAGGTGGAGGAGGGGGAGCTTTTATCATGCGTGACTGGTATTCAGGTCCTCTGGTCGCGGCTTTACTTAAAGGCAAGTACTTGAGCCGGTACATTGGGAGAGAAGTGTAGGGTTCAGGTTCCAGCTCTCTTTTGTTGAAGCCGAGGGAGAGTGGCATTGAAACTGCAGTTTCACTTCCTTGGCAGCGCTGATCACATCCGCGTGGAATTCTTCTCCATGCCTCATTTTGTGTAAGTCCAGCAAGGCTGACCGTGAATTTTTTATTTGATTGTTTATGCTGTGGTGGATTTGACCCTGCCTTGCATAAAAAATGGCCACTGTGATTTTTTTTTTCTCATCTGAGGGTTAAGGAGGTTGTTTGGACATATGCTGGGGGTCAAGGGGCAGGCGAGAGGGAGTAGAGTGGCTTAATCACAGCACGGTGAGGAATGCAGGGGTCAGCTGTCTGAGCCTTGTAGTGGTGTACAGATGACTTAGCGTGTCTTACATAACCTGAGCATGTGGAAGCCCTTTGTCTGCACGCTGCACACACCTGGTGGCCTGATGGAGGAGACGGATGTTACAGCAGACACCTCGACTTGAATTAAGCCCCGGAATATCGGAGAGCTGTTTGTCGGGTGATGCTCTGCGTTGTCTGGAATGTTGAATGGAATGTTGTCCTTTTGTAATTTTACATCTTTGTAATCTGAATGAGGGAGTTGGTGGGATGACATGACTGTGCATGTTAACAGAGCCGTCCTTTGTCTGTGGTTTCGTGCCGTGTGCGTCTCTCTGTGTGTATGTGTGCCCATACCAGCTGACTGTATGAAGCGCTGCATCTCTTCTGTTTTGCAGCACCGCGCTCTCAAGGCCTAACCCATGACAAAGCAGCAAACAAGAGGAGCCCCAGTGCAGGAGAGGCCACGCTGGGCAGAGGGGCCCGAACGACCACCTCCAGTCCTGACCACAGCGACCACGCGCTCTCCGTCAGCAGCGACTCTGGCCTGTCTAGCACTTCGCTGTGGGCAGACCGACCCACACCTAACTCCACCACCGCTGCCACAGCCAAGGCTAACCAGGGCCCCAGTCAACAGGAAAAGGTCCAACTGAAGCGCCTACTCAGTGGCATTGGTCTTGAGGAACCATCGCTGGAGGAAATGGACGATCAAGGCCCTAGAGTAAGCATCCAGCAAATAGTCCCAGCTCAAGTGCACGTCAACGGAGACCCCCGTCCTAGAGAGAGGGAAACGGACATCCTGGACGATGAGGTGATTACAGGTCATGATCTGCTCAGTGTTGACAGCTTGGGGACTTTGTCGTCCTCCTGCCACAAGAGCAGCCAGAACTCCCTGCTGTCGGATGGTTTTGGGAGTCCTGGAGGTGAGGAGCAGCAAAGCCAGCACCATCTTCATCATCCGGCGTCCCCTCCCATGGAGGAGTATGAAAGAACCTTCTCTGATGCTAGAGGTCTGACCTCTAGGAGCATCTCTGTGGCCTCCTCCACTCCTAGTAGCGCTCCCATGCCAAAGCATCATGTTTACAGACAGGGAAGCTATTCGACACAGTCTTGGGTTCGCCATCAGCAGATGGTCGCAGCTCAACAGTTTGTTTACATGCCAGAGGATGGAAACGACACAGAAGGGTACCCAGGGAGCAAGCAGGGGTCCTGTTCACCCAAAACAAGATCACCTGTTGAACCACAGAACCCTGCTAGGGGCACGACAGCGGACGCTTTGAAAAACACCGTGTGCAGCGCGGAACAGGCTACGATGAACAGTAACAATAACAACACAAGGGACGAGGAGTTCAAGTCCTTAACGAAGGACATCGACAACTCCATCGACCAGCTCAATCAGCTGATCATGGATCTGGATCCGTCATTTGTGCCAGTTTCGAGCCGCAGCAGCTCCATGAAGAAGAACAACGGCGCGCACGTAAACGGCTCTGTTGGCAAATGCCCGAACGGCATCAATCTCAGATTCAACAGTAATAACACAGCAACCCTGACAAACACACAGCAGACAGGTAAGCTAGTCATAGTCTGGGTGTGGTGGTGGTGGTGGTGATGTGCTGTGGTCTGTAAGTTTGGCCTAGAATGCAACAGTCACTATGAAAGCAGATAAGGTGTTTACCTACATGCATCTAATAACAAGGCAAACTCAGAGTATTAGAATAATATTTCCTCTAACCGCACCAGCCTGTTTGCTCCTCCACTACACAGTTAACACGGTGCACAGCTGGCATGTTTTAGTGGCAGAAATAGCAGGGTTGTTGCCAGGTTTTCAGATGTTTTCATGTTCTGAAGGGAAGGGCTGTTCAGACTTGCCGGTAGAGCTATCTCAGCGCAGGATCTACACGGAGAGAGGCAGAGCAGCCGCTGTCATTCACCTTGCAGAACCCTGCCATCTGTCACCGTTTGATTCTAGAGGCTGCAAACTTTACAAAATCAAAGTCCTTAAAGTATATTTTCTCCAGACATTTTTCCCATCACACACTAACTTGCTTTCTTTTACTGTCAGTCGTGTTTAATACACAATCTTCTTGTTTGTATGTCAATTTGCAGCGTTACATGCCCAACTTTCTATTCCATCCATCTGTCCATCTTTTCTCTTTATACCTTTAATCTGATGTGTAACTGTAGTAAGTTGTCTTTCCGTTGATGTTATTTGTTGAAGCTTGGCAAAATTTCCTAGAAATTCCTACTTTAACACTGCTGACCTTTTTCTACTTGTACAAATATTAGCACTTTCTCAAATGTAAGCTTTGTGTGTGTTATGAAGTGCAGCACTCTGGGCTCCAGGGCAGTGATGCTAACTTAGTTGGAAACTAGTGAAGCGGCCAACGTGCAGAAAGCTCTCCCTCCACTTTCCCCCATCAACTCCCCCTCCCAGCAGAGCGTGAATCACAATCCTGCTTGTATTTGCGGTTGCAGCGGGGCACAAGACAGGGAGGCCCGAGGAATTTCCACAAGAGGAACAAGCGAGCCCGGAGGCGTAGCTTTTTCCATTCTGATTCCAAAGCCATACCTGTCTGTACATATCAGCAGCGCAGGAGGCCCATTCCACGAAACACGCACTGAAGAGTGCAACTTCTTTGTGAACGCAGGCTGTTAACTAACTCCAAACTTACCTCCATTTAGTTTATACTGGCGTCCTGTATCCATGAATCTAGACTGCTCACTAACTTTTTAACATTTGTTTTTAATAAATTAATCTTTCACTCAGTTAATTTTAAAACCTCAGTCAAAAGTTTTTACACAGGGCACAAAGAGGAGATGCATGTTTGCCCGTCTTACATCTATTATAGTTATTGACGTTGTTGTTTTATAAATGCATCTACACACTAGCTGCAGTTGAATAAATCCCAAGGCATTAGATAAAAATACAAGTTAAAGACAAACACGCCTGCATGAAGACACACCACTGAGCATGTGTCATGCATACATCCCCCTTAGACAAAGAGTGTAATGATCCCAGACATTAGCGCTTTTGCCCCATTAGCGTTCTTCAGGGCTCAGAGGATGGAGCTCGCTGGGAGGGCTCAAATTATCACTCTGGTGCTGAGTGGCAACACTCTTCAGAGCTGTCACAACACTGACCCACACACACACACGTGTAATCCACACGTTCCGGTTCGCCAGCCACAACCTCTGCGTTTCTAAGCCTGCATTCAAACACAACTGTAGGCCGTCTGCTTGTCCGTGTGCTTCAGTTAGCTGTCAAACTAATTACACACGCTGACAGCATTTATAAGATATCATTTCTGGGTGTGTGAGGTAATCTTTCAGCCACGTTGCCCAACCCTAGTAGCCTTTGCTCTGACTTTAGAGTTCAATAGACAGAAGTCCCTTGGCTAAAAGTTAGAAGAACACGCAGTGCAGAACAAACGCTGAGTCATTTTGTTGCTTTTTATTCAAAGCAAAGGTCGAACACAGTGAATGTTCCTTTCAGTGTTCTGTCCTTAACGTCCTTGAAACCGCTGATGCCTGTTAATTTGTAAAGTTTCACGACTCGCCTGCCATTGTCTACCTGTGTGTATCCAGCTGTCCAGGCCAGTGAGGTGCGCGTGGGTGTCACACGGAGTCTGAGTCGACCAGGGTGTGATGTCATAGATCACCCGGCCTTTTGCGGCTCAGGGTGGGGTGGGACGGAGGACTACCGGGGCCAGCGGACATACCCTCCCTGTGCGCAGCAGTCCCAGGTAAACGCAGCCTAGTGTGTAGTGCTTTGATATGTGTTGTCGTATAAAGGTCCAGTCTGAATCGATGCTCACTCTGTGTGTTGTGTTGTCTGCTGCAGCATCCTATATTATACCGCAGTGACAGTGCCGAATACAGGCCCCAGGGCCCAGACGTGGACAGTGGGGTCGAAGCCAGGAGTGACGTGACGCCACCCACTCCCGCTTTCCCCATCTCTCCACCCACACCTTATGGTGAGCACTTTATCTGTTTGTATCGTTGAGGACCTTCCTTTATTTTGGTTTCATCTGACTTTGTTTGTTGTAATTAAATGCGTCTGTCCTTGTTTCCAGTGAAAAATATGCCAGAAATGACTCATCTCATGCAGATACCATCTCCTAGCATCCAGTCTTATGAAGGCTACAGAACAAACCATGGTAAGGTCCAGCTTCTTTACAAACTGATTTAACTTAACTCAGCAGCTGAGTAAACTGACACAAAGAACAACAAAACATCCTGTTTTCTTTGTGCGAACACTCCTATTTCCTTTATCCATCTTTTAATTTACTTGTGTTTTTCCTTACGAGCAATTATACGTAATGACTATGAAAAGACACACAGTGGCGTAAGTGGGAGGTAATTACAAGAGTCTTCTTTCACGTCTGCCTGTTTGGGTCTGCCGTCTCATTAGGGCACAGCTATTTCAGGTTCCCCTTGCTTCAGCTAATAATGGTGACATTGTTATTTGTGGAATCTTAGCGGTTTTGAGACGGAGGCCAGAAACAAAGGCGTCTCACGGATGCACAACCAGGGAGATTCCTAAGCAGTGTCTGCACTTCTTTGGTTTTTTGGAGAATGCCTGCTTGGTCATGGCTATGGAGGAAACGTTTTTAGACATAACGTTGTTGTTCTTAGCTGAATCCTTCTTTGTTTGTTTTCCCATGGTGGTTTATCTGAGGTGAAACACACCCTGGCCCGGCGATGGGAAAAGATGTGTGTGTGTCTGTATCTCGCTGCAGATGCATTTGTGCATGCATCTCCTTTTGTTTAGTTTTTTTACTCTTTTACTGTTTTTTATAAAAGTGAGCAAGTGAAAAAATGAGTGAAAGTGAAAACCTGTTGGTAGAGTAGCACAAGATGGTACACGCAGCAAACTACCTCATACAGATCACATCTCATCTTAAGACTAACCCTTCTTGACTCGTTGCCATGGAGATCTACAGTATGTCCAAAGGTCACAGGGCCTGGGAGCAGATGTGTGCTCCTGCTGCGCCTCGTACTACCTCAGCCATTCAGACGAGAACCATTCAGTCCTGCTACTCCTATCTCCATGGTTACCGTGGGTCTGGAGGCACGTTACCAAAAAAAGTTTCTTCCCCCATGAAAGTGTCTCTGTGTACAGAACAAACCAGTAACACTTTCAGCTTTGAGCTCCTCATTCCTATAAAAGTAGGAGTGAAGTAGTAAAGCTGGCTGTGAAGGCTCATGTGAAATATGAGCCTTTGGGTTCAGGACAGTCACTGGCTCCACACTAGAACTGATTAAAATCAAGCTGAGAGAGTTGTTTCAGAGGCATTTTAATTTCTAGTTGCAGTCATGCATGATTTGTTGACTCTGTGGGTTGTGGCAGCAGTAAATGGTGATTGGTTTTATACAGATTAATGAGTTTAAGGCCATGTGCAAAGCTCATTTCATTTCAAATCATAATATTAAGAGTCGACAGAAGATTTTCCCAAGGATTCATCTAGTAGAAGGCTACTTTTTACTTCTGGTTTGTTTGGTCGTTTCTTTTATGTTCAGCTTCATTTAAACGAAGAATGTGCTTTGTTTTCTTACTCTTTCACAGAACCCCAGGGATATTCAGAGGTGATCAGTCATGTTGGAGTTGGTAGTTTTCCAGACTCCTCCATCAGCTGCCACAGGATGCTAAGCGCTACACACTCTGCCTCCGTGGTTGGAAGCCTTCAGCGGGCAGACAGGTAGACATCTATTACTGCCGCGTTTTATGGTTGGGTTTTATCCTCAATACCAAATCAAGATTTTACGCTTGTTTTTCATTTTGTTTCTCTACACTTAGCTCCGTGACCCAGTCTTGGCCAGAGCACCTCGTCCTGAGCCGCAACTCCTCGCTGAGTAGCTACCCCTCAGCCAGACATCCGCAGCAGCATTCTATGTCACTGGACTATGGCCATCACTCTCCACCTCTGCACCATGCTCACATCCACCCTGCCCCTAATGCCCACAGCTCCCCTCGGAGCAGCCAGCGAAGCCGCATGGCTCGCTACGCTCTCAACCGCAGCCCCGCTCGAAGCTACGATGAGCAGGAGGACTCTCATTTCAGCTACGGCACAGACTGTCCAAACTCTTCTCTGCTGGGAAATGGAGCCGTGGAAAAGGATCTGTTGGCCTCCATGGATGGGCAGAATCAGTCCCAATTGCAGCCGCCTCAACTGCCTGAGAAGAAGCGGGCATCAGACGGGGATCACTCGATAGGAACAGCGTCCCCTGCCCTCAGCGGCTTCTCAAGCCCCCACAGTGGCAGCTCTCTCAGTATTCCCTTTCCCAATGTCTTGCCAGACTTGTCAGCTCAGATGACAGGCACATCCTCCCCCCTGCCAGGTAAGCTAAGGTCTGCTAAAGATTTCTTAGTGTTCGTCATGGACTTTATGCCGATAGTGTTATGACTGCTTGTTTTGTTTTTGTTTGATTTTAGACGTACTGGCCAGCAAGCAGGTTACTGTAAAATTTGTACAGGACACATCGAAATTTTGGTACAAACCGGACATTTCCAGGGATCAAGGTAGGCTTCCGACATACACTTGTCTTCGGAAAGTTGTTGGCAGAAATGGAAAGGAGCCTCACAGTATGTGTCTTCACTCAGCCATAGCAGCCCTGAAGGACAAGGATCCTGGCTGCTTCATTGTGAGGGACAGCCACTCTTTCAGAGGGGCCTATGGTCTGGCAATGAAGGTGGCCACACCCCCACCCTCTGTTCTCCAACAGACCAAGAAAGGTAAATGCAATTAACCAATTTCAAAATTGTCTATTAAATTATTTGGTTTAAACAGAGACTGGATTTGGTAAATAGTGTAACAGAGACTATAACGTCCTTAAATTGCTGAAGGATTCCTTGAGTTTTCACGGTGAGTATATCTGGGTTTGGTCATCCAGTATTCATGGGAATCAAACGTCGCGTAATTCCACACAAAGCCATCTACAGTTACAAGCACTGTACTTGACTTTATGGTGGAATATGAGACTCCGCTCCTCTGTTTGTGGCTCCTCGCTCACTGTTCCTCTCCTGAGTGTCAGAATGCTGAAGACAGCCTTAGAAGTGCAGCTAATGTTTCAGCCCTTAAAGCATGTGGCTGATCCATAATCATACTTTAATGCCTGGTCCTTCTCCTGGAACGGCCCCTGCCCCACATAACTATCACACCTGACCAAACGAAGGTAGACAGAGGGATGATGCAGATGATGTCTAACTCTAACAACTTGGACTATTTATAAATGATGTTTATCACAACACGAGCCACTAACAGTGTCCTTATGTGGATCCTTTAGCAGCCCACCACAGTGTTCAACCTTTTCATTCCATCTCCCACTCACACCTGTCCTTTTGTTTGCACTCACCCGTCCGTAGTCCAAGCGGCACCTGTGGTGACGTCGTGACGCGGCCCCTCTCCGCGCTTCCAGCTCAGGGCTTTGTTGCGTCTTATACGCGTGAAACCCAACCCACCTTAAGGAGCAGGCCTTTGTGTGCAGAAATTCTTTGCATAGACGCCTCATGTCGGTTCTGCCGAATCATAATCCCATTAATCTCTTGAGAGGTTAAGTGTAGCCATTTAATGCATCTTTCGTAACTGGGGGATCACAGGCTGTACGAAAAGGAATTCTTTAGCTTTTGCTTTGCTCAGGGTAAATCTAAGGGGACAAACAGCGGACAGCGTTCACGCGCTTACGATTCACTTCTCTGTTTTCTGTTTTGTTGTTTGTAACAGGAGGGGACCTATCCAATGAGTTAGTGCGCCACTTCCTGATTGAGTGTACACAGAAAGGGGTTCGGTTGAAGGGTTGCCCCAACGAGCCCTACTTTGGTGAGTGACTGCTCTGGTAGAAATGTCCTTTCTCCCTACAACAGCGACAGCTCCTGCATGTTGGTCTACACTGCATCGAGAACTGAGTCTTAATGCACAACGTTGCCCTCTGTTGGTGTGAGGCAGATTGTACCGGTGTCTACGACAGAAGAGAACCTGGGACTGTTTTATTTGGATGGTTATGCAGGTGTATTATAATGTTCAGTGTTTATATGGATGATAAATCAAAGGAGAAAACTAGTTTTCATTTAATTATAATGGTTTAAAAAGGTGTCAATCAATCTGATCTGCAACATGTCTTTTACAGGAAGCTTAACAGCACTGGTTTGCCAGCATTCAATCACTCCCTTGGCCCTGCCCTGTAAACTTATTATACCTGACAAAGGTAAAAACAACTGCCCTACACTACATACATCCACTTGTTTTGTTTTCTTAGCGAATATAATAGTCAGAATTGGAAATAAATGTTGTTTTTGGCCAGTCTGTCTATTTAACTCTCTGACCTTTTAGTCATTTTACTTCTTATGCTACAATTAAGGCTTTCAGCAGGTGATGTGAATAACAGTTTTGCTGTTCTTGGTGCTAGATCCTCTTGAAGATGTTGTGGAGAATACCTCACAGTCAGTCACCAACTCGGCTGCTGAGCTGCTAAAACAGGGTGCAGGTAATCTCACGTCACTTGCTATAAAAAGATACTGTGATGTTTTTGGAAATGAGTGCATCCACAAGAAGCCATTTTGCTTTGGACCCTCATTATGTGTCATAAACTAGACTTGCTCTAAAGTGTAATTTGAAATTGTGGCCCTGCAGCCTGTAATGTGTGGTACCTGGGCTCTGTGGACATGGAGTCCCTGACAGGCAGCCAGGCGGTGCAGAAGGCCACCACTATGACCCTGAACGCCGACCCTCCGCCTACCTCCACCGTGGTCCACTTCAAAGTCTCTTCCCAGGGTATCACCCTCACTGACAACCAGAGGAAGTGAGTCCTGCATATGCTGCATATTCCCATGAGGAGCATAAGCTGAGACCTTGTTTATGGCTTAACCGTCTTCCTGTCTTTTAGGCTGTTTTTCAGGAGGCATTATAATGTCAATACAGTCATATATTGTGCATTGGACCCTCATGATAGAAAGTGAGTACTGCTAATTTAATATTCCAAGACATGTCGTTGAAGGATGACAACAGGGTAGAAAAAGGTTTCCCGGATAATTAGCTAATGACTGAATCTGTTCACTATACATAGGTGGAAAAAAGATGGCTGTCCTTCAGCAAAGTGAGTAACTTTTTACATGTTCCTTGAACAGCTCTTATTATTTAAGGAACTCATTTAACGCTTTGCACCACCTCCTTCAGGATCTTCGGTTTTGTGGCGCGGAAAACTGGCACCGCCACCGACAACATATGCCACCTGTTCGCGGAGCATGACCCCGAGCAGCCAGCGAGCGCCATCGTCAACTTTGTTTCCAAGGTGATGATCGGCTCACAGAAGAGTAAGTAAGGATGGCGCTACTCTGCCAGTCAGACTTTAATTAAGCGGCAGAGAGAAGTAAAGAAGAGGACAGGAAAGCTGAAAAGGGGCAGATATTACAGACATGATGACATCTTGGACGTTGACCCTGGTTGTTAACTGGATGTTGCATAGAAAACATTTACCAGCAGCAGGACGTCTCCTAGTGCTTTGCTGTTTTCCGGTAAATCTGTCACTTAGGAAACAACATGATGAGAAATGCATTACTTTCCTACAATTTTATACAGTTATAGTTATATATATAGTTTTATATATTCCTCAACATATTTAAGTACCTACCACAAAGGCTGCTTTTCTTATTCCTGCACAGCAAATCATGAAAACCCTACCTTGCATGTAATGTCTTTAAAAAAGTGCTGCACCTTGCGTAGCAGGCAGATTAAAGTCCGCAAGCAAAGTGCATCAGATACAGGATCAACTTATTCTATCTATGCAATGTAAATTTTATTTTTTTAAACCACATTCTTGTGTACATGTGCAGCATTTATGAGGCCTCTCTGAACCCGTCAAGTTGTTTTCTTGAGATGTTTGTGAATATGACCACTTATAAAGCTTTTAGCAACTTTTTCATGAAAGAGTGTGTGAAAAACCATAGAAAGAAATATTTTAATTAAACCCTAATATATATTGAATTGATTAGAGCTGGTTAAAATTATATCAATACTTTGCTGCATTCCAATGCTGCCAAATATTATCGTGGGGACACGTACTGTTACATTTGGATTAAAAGCAGACACAGGCTGAAGAGTTACTGAGGCAATGTTGTAGACGTTTTTTAGAAAAACTAACTAATATGCAGTAAAAGGTTCTCACTGGGGGGCAGAGTCTGACGAACTCCTCTAGTCATCTGTCAATGACATATACAATTAACTTGCTCTGGGGGTAACGCTGCTCCTCATCCCTGCTGGGCTCTTGTTGTGTACGAGATGGTGACCAACAAAATCATTCATTTCAACTTTTTTGTGAGTGTGTGATTATTGTTTTGTCAGTTTTTCGTTTTTCAGTACCACCACAATAACGCTCAGTGTTGTTTTTGTTTTTTTGCATTTATTATGCACACATTTATTATGTTATCACGTTTATGTACCTCATACTTCCTATATATCCAATGTGGTGCCTCTGTTTATAACATGCTCCTTGTGAACTGTTTGTATATTGATCTCGCATTGTTTAATGTTTTCTGTAAATAAAAGGAAACATTTTTGTAAACTTGATCATCTGTCAACACCTGTAAGGCAACATTCAGTGTGATCAGAACCAGGTGCGCAGCAGGTAATAGACACAGCAGCTAAATTAAAGGAACCCACTGCTCTGTGGTCCTTGGGGTCATTTCTGGCCGACCTTGTACATTTCTACAGTTTTAGATAAACCTTGGCTGCACATGAGTTTATGAAGACCGACCCACTTTTGTGAAAATTGTGCGGCGTGGAGGCCGTGTGTCCAGTAGTGGTTGAACCCTAATTACTGCTACACTTTCAGCCAGCAGAGGACACTAGCAACACAACATTTAAACCTGCGCGTCCAGTGTAGACCTTTTGTGACGTGGCTTATCTCCAAAATGAACGTAGCTCGTAGCTTAGCAGTGGAATAGTAGCTGTTACAGACCCAAGTGTGACCACAACGTGTTTAGTAAACTGACACACATTTACGTTATGTCTCTTCATGTGCCCATATCCATGATCTCAACTGTGCAGTGCAGTGTCAGACCTTTACCTACACACAGGCCCAGACGTGCTGGAGCAAGGAAGGAGAACGAAATTGCAGAGCCTAGGCTAAGAGGGAGGAAAGGTGTAATGGGTTAGACCCTCCCTCCCGCGCCCTCACTGCTGTCCCTCTGCAGGTGGTGAAAGTGAAGAATTCCCGGGGAGGGCAGGAAGGAAGCCAAGGCCCAGGTGTGGCGACTGCAGAGATCTCAGAGCCTGTCTTCCTCTGTTATTTACTGTGGAGTGGCCTCAAAATAAAAGAAGCTCGGGAATGTCCAGAAAACCAAGCAACATCATTAGAGGAGAAAGGAGCCTGTCAGGAGAGACAATATTTCACTGATAATAACAGTGTTTGTGAGCATGACAGAGACTACGCAGGTCTAACTTGATACTGCAATAATTCCCCATCATTTATGTATCTCACTATACACCATTACAAAATAAATGAAAGATATGAAGGTGGGAACTGATGATCCGATGTGCTAGAAGGCTCTGGTTTAAATGAGTCTCATGCGCTGTGTCTGTCTCTGCCAGCTTTTCAATAAACAAACTAATCAAGACTCATTTTGTAGACGATGTGGAGGGGGGTAAGGGCCTGTTTATTGGCCTAGCACAACTCTTTCTCATTCCTGAGCACCCCAGCTCTGCAGGATTTTTTTTGCACACTCCTAATTAGAGGGACAGGGCTCATCTCTTTCCTCTGAGGTTGAACAAAGGTTGGGGGACAGAAATAGAAAGTCCATTCTGGGATGGCCAAACAATTTGGGGCCTCTGTTCGGTTTTCAGCAACTGAAAATGGGGACTTTGTATCAGTGTCATAGTAATAAAATGTTGCCATACATGTATCATTATCAATTCAATGCTTTGAATTAAGGTTCGCAAGTTATAGATGTCCTGAGGGGTCTGTCCTTATAGTTAGTTTAACAGGCAGTTAAAAATCAGTGCTGGTGAGAACATAGATACGTGGCTGTGTATGAATGCATGACTTGTTTTGTTTGTGTGTTTGGAATCATATGACACAGTTGTTGTTTTACAATCAGGTTTTTGATGAGAAATGTTTAAACACGCTACATGTTGAAGTCGCGCTCTCAGGTAGACTCAGATGCGAAGAATGTATTGATACAATTGTGCATGAATGCGCGTGTGTAACGATTGTGTGCACACGAGACGTAGGAAGTGACAGTGTCTGGGAGGAGGTGGGCTCGGGGCCCAAAGTAAGGAGCTCCAGTCGCAGCCAACTTTGGAGCAGTCTCTAAGCTGTCAGGCTGAGTGCTGAGAGCCCCCCACCCCCACATCCTTCAGTTTGCTCAGGCCTAATTACAACCTTTAACTGCCTCAGGAGCCAAGTCTCCAGACAAGGGGACCATGACAGCTCCATGAGTGGACCACTCAAAAAACAACAAATTGTATCCAATAATCACAATGTTGTCAAAGCTCTGTACATACAAAGCAGGATTAGACAGGAAGCGCTGATGAAATTAATCACAATAGAGATCTTTGGGTCCAGTTGATCTGTGATGAGAGCTGCTTGAAAGGCTCTCGGACAGGGGCAATTATATGAGCGACGGTCATGAGACTGGGGGAAAAAGAAAAACAGCGGCCGTACCAGACTTGTCATGTGATCTGCAGCGCCGTCGTTCCTACAGGGTCCCAGCCCTTCTCCTTTGCCCCAGTACCCCTCCACGCGGCTTGTACCCACACACGGACCCCCACTGCCAGCCCCAAATTCCAAGTGGGGAACGGTCACAGAGCTGGTTGGTTGGCTGGTTTGGGACTAAGGGTCACGCACGCACACATACACGCACATTTTTCTCCTAGGTTAACCCAGACATGTTCTGCAGACCTCCAGCTGATTAAACTATGTGTTTCTTGGTCTGTGAGCTTTGGCCCTCGGTGCAGTTTCCTGTGCTTTGCCCTGTCACTGCAGTAACACCATCCACCAAACCCAAGCAAAATCACACCAGCAAGTCAGCCGCCAAAAGAAACATATGCACAACAATACATTCCAGTGACGTGTCTAGGAAAAGATAATGAACCTATGACTTATCTTGACTGATCAGTCATGGTTTTCTTCTTGCACTAAACTCAAAGCCAAGCGATTCATCTCCTTACACCAAATGTGACTGAAGGACCAGACGAGCAATCTGACCTTTAAAGACCTACTTACTGAGTCAAATCAGCAACTGAATACAAATACTAAAGGCAGAATTAAGAAAATAAGAGTTCGCATGTGTTCGGAATGACAGCCTGTGCTTTTAAAGTCACTGCAGGCCACTTGACTTAAAAAAGCAAAGACGTGCCCTGTATCAGGCTTTGACCGGCAAATTGCGGTCGACCAGTTTAGCCTTTGACGGCGGGTTATGTTAAACACATGTACAGTAATATCCTGTGTGCAAAGGCAAATTCTTCACACTCCCTCTTTATTGAGTGGCTGCTCTGCGGGACGACATTCCTTCGGTGCATTGCTCCCTGTGCCCGACGCTCTCCTCTGCTATGCTGAATATGCACAGGTGGCTGAGAGACCCCCTTTTCCAAAGCAGAGAAGATGGAGGAAAATCGGCAGACTTTTTTTTTCCTTCTCTCAGCATATGAAACAAATGTTTGGCATTCCACTGAGCGCTGCGCTGCTGTAGGCCTGTCTGTTAACAGGCAGCCGTATGCCAGGCTCTGCTGGCAACTGATGTGACACTGGCCTCCAAGAAATCTCAAAAGCAAAGAGAAACTGGACACCTCACCTCTGCTGCTGTTATTCTTCTGAGGTATTCTGGACGTTCTGCGCTGATGTATTCCCTCCTCCGTCTGTAACCTATTAATTGCGGATCTAAAAATGCTACAGATGTAATTACTGAGGAATTTTCTCACATGTGTAGCACACGCTTTGTAGCACTGTCAGGCCCAGCACTATAAACAAGCTCAGCTATGTCGCATGTCCCAACAACAATTTCAGAGAGTATGTGTGAGTATCAGGTAAGTGGTGTGGCACAAAAACACTGAGGGCCACGATTTCCCCTCATGAACACAGTGGATGTGTGCAGAGTGACAGCAGCACGTTGTGGCTGATTTATACGTTGACTCTCCTCTGGCTAACATCTCATCTGGCTGTTTACTATGAAGTCACATCGTCATCATGTCCTCACATAATGACTTTCAAATGAGCTGAGGTAAATGAGATCAACTATATCTGCATCATGTAATCAGCAGACACAAACAAGACACATGTGGAAATGCAACAGTGTTCAAAATGGGGGATGAATTACTATAAGCAGCTTTTTAATAATCTATATTTATTTATATTAAAAAGTTCTTTAGTGATAAAACCTGAATGAGGTGGACTTGAAGTATCACGTGTGTGAGAGCGTGGAGTTGTACCTAAAGCAGTTAATGTACTTTACCTTACACAACTAGTGTTGTCGCTAATATTAAAGCTTGTGAATAAACACACGGTTTGGCCACAGCACGTCATCAGATCAGCGGACACACAAACAAGTAAACACACACAATTGTCAGGAGTAACACAGCACTAGCGGTGTCATTCCTGTAATCACACTAATGGCGCCCCCTACCAATAAAAGCGCGCGTAGCACATGGGTCTGCTCCTTAAAATGTTTCTTTTGGGAGTCGATGATATCGTTTAGGTTTGGCTCCAACATCGTTATTCCTGCTTAATTTATTTAACATATGCAGAATTGAGAGCTTAAATCCCTCAAAGATAAAGAGACAGTAAAAACATGTCTAGCTAATAATGTTTCCCATGTTTATTTAAATGACAATAGATTTCTAACATTACTCTGCTATGATTTAAAAAGTGCAGTGTGCTGGACTGGTGGTTTTAATGAAATAACGGAGTCAAGGCAGTCGACCACAAACTATTCGGGGGTGTGACTACAACTGGGGTCTATATATTGGGATGTTTTGTCGGGTGGCTTTATGTGAATGAAAGAGAAGCTGCCCAGCGAAAAGTCAACGCAGTGCGAACGCGCGCTTCTCACCCTGACACCGACTCTCACACGCCTCAATGGATTCACGTCTCTGCGCACTTTGCATGACTTTTGTCCTGGCCTCGTTCAGCCGGAGGTCAGGTGCGATCGGACCGGTTATCCGCTGCGAGCCATGCGATGCTGGAGCGCGACGTTTATGTAAACCTCTACCCAAGGATTGCGCCGAGAAAGTCCGCGAACCGGGCTGCGGCTGCTGCATGACTTGCGCTCTGAGCTTCGGTCAGCCGTGCGGCGTGTACACGGGGAGATGTGGCTCCGGACTGAGCTGTCAGCATCGGCCTGGCGAGACGAAGCCTCTGCAGGCTCTGCTGGAAGGACGAGGGGTTTGTGCGAACGCTACTAACAAGCGACCAACCATCAGACCAACTCCTCCAGTCAATGAATTACCAGGTAAATCATGTGCGTCACGCAAATTATAGGTGTTTATTATCGGCAAAACGTGTCTTGTGCTCGTTGAATATTCATATCCACGATCAGTTAGTTTTTAAAATATGTATTTATTATATTGTAACTTATTCTGCAAACTGACCAGAAGCTGAGGTGTAGTCAACTACGTTTCCATGACAGTCTTGGAAAAGATCTCAGATATGATGCACAATGTATTTTCCAAGCCGCGGTCTTTAACCCGAATGAACCCACGGTGTCACCAAATACAACAGGTTTGTTCAGAAATGTCTTCCACTCGGTCCATTTAGTTTGTTCGCGTCTTGCATCATTCTCCTTTAAGTAGAAATGGGTCTGAACTCTTATGAGTTAAATGGTTTAGATGAGACAAGCTGACAAAGCTTTTTGTGTGAGATGTGCAACTTTAGCAAACTTTGAATCCCAGAACTAAGACAATACTTACAATAAATTACAAAATGTCACAATCACAGCAAAATATCTAAATGCACCACAGCAGAGAACAGTGACGCTCAGTACGAAGAGAGGAACTCCACTGGATCGGGACTTCAGACGTCATACAGCACCCACAGACCCTTGGGACCCTGGAGACCTCCGCTTCACCCATTAGTCCCCTCTGCCAAGTCAGACATTCTGAAGCAAAACACTTTAAGCAGTGAGGTGGTGGAGCCCACCGACCAACAAAACTTCTCTCTGGAGACGAAACAGGAGCCTGTAAGTACCACAACCATTATTTTTGTGTCCTCGGGTGCACACTGGAGGAATGTTTTTCTCCTCTTCCTCTGTGTTTTTGGTGTCCCCCCCTCCTGCGGGTGATGAAATGTAGTGGTGCTGTCAGTTGGCAGGCATCATGAGCAGCAGAATGGCATGGCAGCGAGCGGGTACGATGGCCCTGCGGCTGACCCAGGTCAGGCGATTGTTTGGCCACAAGGCGTCCGCGTGCCGGGTGTACCGAGAGCCAGCGAATGAGGGATTGGCCTATGTGAGTGCCTGTTGGGAAGCCCAGCTGCTATTTTGATCTTCTCTTTGGACAGAGAAGTGAGCACACACTAGTAATGGGCTTTGACTGGCTGCTTTGATTAGTGACTGGAGTACTTGGATTTGAGGAGAAGCCTTCTGGCTTCGTCTTTGAGCTCTTTGAATTCACTTTATCCCCTATCCTTTGTGTAAAGTGTAAGAGTTGTAAGCAGCTTTGGCAAACTGTTAAGCCCCTTCATGTCGGCCAGATGAATTCATTTCTCATTCGTCACCTCTTTCATATTGCAGCCACCATTGTTTAGGTATTACAGCAGGGGCAGTGTGTGATGTAGGGTGAGCCAGCTTTGTTCACATCTTCATCTACCAATCGGTGCATCTACGTATGCTGCTGGCAACAGGCACATTCGAAGTCGAAAAGCGCTCAGTAACGTCTCGTGTGCTCCCTCATCTCCAGGGTCCCTGTCAGAGAGAGCTCGCCAGCATTCTCAGCAACTTCAAGATTGCAAACATCCTCAACCCCAGAGGTTTCCGCATACCAAACTGTGACAGGAAGGGCTTCTATAAGAAAAAGCAGGTAAAGAGCACATTTGCTATGATAATGATATATTTATGCAACATTTCATTAAAGACGGCGGGTATGTTAAATCTCTACTTGATACAAAAGCTGTAACTAGAAAACCCACACTTCCTTTTTTTTTTACAGGCCACATTAATAAAGTTGAAGTTGAAGTCTGGTGACTCAAGCTTTAGGTCTCCTGCAGCCCAATTACAGATTTGTAACTGTTCTCCTGTATTCATTGGTAGTTATTAGAGCCTCATCATCGCACCACCACACCAGTGAGGTAGACCCTAGCCACTGGGTCTGGAGACAGGAATCACAGGGGCCAAACCCCAGTGGGGTTGACGGCTGGGACGATGGCCGTTTAACGGGAACCCTCCCAGGGAGACAGACGTCAAGGTGGCCACCGGCACCCAGTGTGCTCGCCCCATAATTGCTGGACTTGCATGCACAGAAATAGAGCAGCAGCCATCCCCACACTCACATGGTTCACCCACGATCGGCTTGTAATAAATGAGTGGTTCTGACGCATTCATATGGAGGCACTTAGGGCTCCCGCGCCACTGCATCACCGAAGCAGCTCTTCTTATTACATAGCAGTCCCTCCTGCTTAATGGAAGTGTTCTCTTTGACCTGCAATCATCTCATATCCAGCCTCTACGACGACAGGCCCATTGTCTTTGTTTATGCAGAACCGACCCAGCGCGCTGAGCTGAGCCCTGAGGCGCTGAAGGAGCGGCAGATTTCTTTTGACTGCACAATTTCAAGCAACAACATCTCCTATTGCACCCATTAATAACTGTAAATGCCACTTTAGAGGCGAAGAAGCAATTTGATATGGTTGCAGCTATAATGCGAAACCCTTTACGATACATTTTCGTCTGCACAAAATGCTAATTAGACCCAGTCAAAACCAAATATTCGTCAAAATAAGGACGTCTTCCCTCCCGATCAGCTGTTACTCCACTGTGCAGCAGCAGCAGCACGGCTGCTTCAGGCCTTGAAATGAATGGCTGCATGTTTTACTAGAGTGGAGGTTGACCTTTAGTAAAATTGGCAGTAAAATAACAGCCCTTGGGTAGCTCCACAGACTCTGTAAGTCATTTGTAGTAGGCTACCCATAATTTGGAGCTGTGGGGTATAATCAGCAGCAGATGATTCGTACTGGCCACCAGCTTCTGAAAATAGATCTTGGTTCTCAGTTGTTCACAAATGGGACTAAGCAAATATTTTACCAGGTTTCTGTTTACCTTTAAGGTCTCTATATGTGTGTGTAACAGGAGGTAGACCATAAAAGCATCTCAAAATACCTGAGCGCGTTGGATAGCCAAGGCTGCGTTGACTCAGCACAATCTAACCATTAATGCTTCTAAACGATTGCTGTTTTACTTCATTGACTAAAGTGGCTTGTTACCCATAATTCTGCGTACTCAGCCGGGTTTGCACATTTAGCTGTTTCCACCTCCTCGTTTCCTTTCCTTCCTTTCACCTTGTCCCTTCTTTCTCTTTCAGTGCCGTCCGTCCAAAGGCAGAAAGCGGGGCTCCTGCTGGTGTGTGGACAAATACGGGCAGCCCTTGCCAGCTTTTGATGGGAAGGAGCGAGGAGACGCCCAGTACTACAACTCCGAGAGCCAATAGGAGCGGAGCTGAACGGAGGGAGGGAGGGTGGGTTTTGTGAGAGAAGAAGAATTGTAAACAAATGGAGACACTGAGGATATTGGGAGAGAGGTCACGAGATGGCTCAGCCGATATATGGATGTTTGCTATTTCTATCTGTTGCCTGTGGGACCTTTTTTCTGAGGCAGAGCAAGGGGAACAGAGGAAGAGTACCGGGAGGAAAAAGCCTTTGTGTTGCAGATAACCTGCGTTTTCCGGCAGTGGATGGATCGTTTTTAAGCCTGGACGGCTTCTGAGAAGAGAATAGAGACATTTTTGTACCAGTTGTACCAAACATGAATGAGAGTGCTCTTCATTTACGCACAATTAGTGGCATTGCACATGTATATGTATGAAGCGTAATCATAATTTGTATGCTTATGATTTGATATAAAGGCGTGTAGTCATGTTTGAATACAGTATGTCTCTCAGAGTAAGCGTGCAGTGCCTTAGAACTTTTATTCGTCAGATTCCTTTTGCTTCCTGGTCCTCGGGGGATGAGACAGGACTGTGCAGCTGAAACCCTACAGTACATGCACACTTTTTAACGCTAGCTCTCAAGCCACAGAAGGAAAGAGGTTAAACTTGTGTTTGATGTACTGTGGTTGTTACTGTTTAGTTGTCACTTTGTATAAGCTGATTTTTTGTTTTTTCCGATAAAGGCCAGAAACTCTTCTAACAGACATTTCTGGTGTCTCACCAGTGATCATTTTCATTACTTGCCTGGCAAATATGCTATTTGCATGTACAATGCAACCCTCAGAGGTCTATTTTTACTTAATAAAGGCAGTATAAAAGGATCCAAGCATTGCATTTTCGCTTTATATCTCTATTTTAATGAAAAACATATTGAAACACAAGCCACCAAAATGATGAAATAACATTTTATTAGATGCATATACACATAATTACAAGAACATATACACTGGTTCAACAAAACCAAAAATGGAATAGCAGCATTCCTGGCAAAGAGGATACACATCAACCATAAACACTACTTAATCGTAATAAATACTAGAATAGATGATAAAATAAGTCAAAGAAGTCCACGACGGCCCGGTAGACACATAAAAAGCTGAGAAGGGTGTAGCAGAGAAGAACCCTCAGTAACACTCTGAAAAAGCCTGTGGACCTGCAGAGACTAGTAGAGGTAGACAAGTGCAGAACAACCCATTCCCAAACCTCACGGTGGTTTGGATGAGCCCTGATATGTTTGTACTTGGCTGCTGTGCGCATACTTGTGGCACTTGAAGTATTTCCCCCAGTATCCATTGAGGAAACGCCAATGGAGATACATTCAGACGACGTCAACATGTTGAATGAATGAGCGGCTGTGTTGCTTTGTACGCTGCACGGCTCCAGTTTTGAATGAGTTGAAAAAAAAAAAAGAGAATCCAAAGATCCCGAAGACTTTGAAATGGGCTTGGCATAGCTGCAGGCTTGTGGCTTTGAGAAATGGAGTTATTTAGTCAGAAACACAACTGTACACAGTGTTGCCCCATTTACAATTGAGGAAAGAAAAGTAGGCAAACAGAAAATCTAAAAATGACATGATTGTGAGAATATACAAGTGGTTAATAAATAAGCCTTGATACATACATTGTGTAAATAAAATGAGGACATTTCCTCTTTTGAAATAAGAATATTACATTTTGTAATTTGTGGCTTTACAAGTCATATTAATGGAAGAATTACTTGTGTGTGTGTGTTCCTTTGTGGGTTTGAGTGATAAAAGTGTCCATCCCTCAGTGTGTGACTTCCTGATGACACTCTGAGTCACCCAGCAGGTCTTGGGATCCTGGGATCTTCTTCCCATTCCAGGAGGACACGCACCAGCAGCGAGCCGGCGGCCCGACCAGAGACGACTCACACTGAACGAGAAGCAGAGGTTGTGTTTCAGATGAAGAAATCGCCCAGTGAACGAGGACGTTTCTGTGAAGTCCCAGATCTCTCACCTGCTTGGCCTTGTAGAACCCGTGCTTGTCACAGTTGGGGAGGTAGAAGGTCGTGAACTTCTCGCCTAGTTTCTGCTGAGAGCTGGCTATCATGTCCAGTGCTGCGTGCAGTTCAATGTGACAGGGACCCTGTACACAAAAACAAACAGACAAACAAACAAACAGTGAGAACTAAAACGGTTCAAGAACATTGATGTTAAATAAATCCTCACAACCAAGTGCTCCCCCTTCTGGAAGCCTGGCACATTTCACTCGGTCGCCTTCTTTTCTCTCACCTGTTGGACTAGTTTGTTACGGATGGCGTTGACCTTCGCCTTGATGCTCTCCTGGCCCTCAGCTGTGTCTTGGAGGTCAAATGGAAGGTTGAGACCCAGCATGTGGTGCAGGGAGCCATGATCAAGGTCAGTTTCCTCTGTAGTTGAAAAAAATGACAACGTGTGAGAATACACATTAATAGAAGACACATTTTCAAAAAAGGCTTTTATTTTTACCACGTGCGGGGTCTTCAGTGCAAACCCCGTGTCCTCTGGTCAGCGCATGAAGAGGTCGGGCCTCTCCGGGCCTCGGAACACAGCGGAGACCCTCTTCACAATGAGCCGTGTGGACCCCGCAGGACGCCCCTTTCTCCAGGGCGCAGGCCATGCAGCAGCCACAGCCAGGCTCCCTCAGCACCTGCTTGCAGTCTGCTGGGATGGCAGGACAGCTGCTCAGCTTCTCCTGCGTACAGGGGACGCAGCGGATAGGCTCCAATCCGACCACTGGGGACGACCTCGCCACAGCTAAGACAGCCAGGCCCACTGCTGCCACAAACGTCAGCTTCTCATATAATGTTGGCATTTCCAGTATTCAGGTAAATGTGCTGCTCTTCTTTAGTCTCGCGTTTTCAGACTGCTCTGTGTGACTAGGGTTTTCCTTCCAGCAATATTTATACGGAGATTTGGCCTCCAGAGAAGTTAATGATTGACACGGTGACCACAGAAATAAAATATTTTTGACAAATCTGCTGTAAACGGTGGATGACCCTGCATGACGTAGGTGGATCCAGGTTCACAAGGTCTGTAGTCAATATTGACTTTGGAACATAAAGTGATTGTACGTCAAAACAACCCTGTTTTTGGGCCACAAAATTACGATCTTTGTCTTTACCTTCAAGGTTGTAAAAACAATCACATGAACACTGTCTTCTTTTTTTTGAAGACATGCAACAATGAGTGATAGGAGATAATCCACACATCATGACAGAAGGACTGGTGAATGCAGAAAAGCTGTCATTGTTGTTGACAAGCTCTTATTTTGTGAAGTAATGCTGACAGATTGTGTTGACACCAAAACCCTTTAGTCTCTTTGGTGAAGGTTCCTCTTATCAGTCAGTCTGATAAACAAGATCATTCCCCTTTAGCATTGCATAACCCAACATTATGGTATGAGGCCAGAAACATAACATGTTTGTCTGAAGAAAGACTCTAGTAACTGGTCGTTTCCTTGGTGTAGTATTCATCATACTAAACAACAACGACCTAACAATTCTTTGTGTGATTCACTAAACCAACCGTCTGTTTTTGCAGATCGCGCTTTCAATGCATTCAACGCTCATCTATACTATACATTTAGTTAAGTGACCCATTTACCGAGTGGTGAAAAAACAAGCTGAGATCAACATGAATAACTTTGTCTACAGAGATAAAACACAAGGCGAGTCTGAAAAAAAAGTTGAGTTTCTGTATAACAATATTATAAAGACCACCAAGAACTCTGTAAATCACAGTAAAAACCAGGCCAACAAGCCGGAGTTCTTCTGGCTAAGATTACCTCGATAGCACAGTCTCAGCAAAGACATGCGTGTGTGGCTGTGTGACAGGGGCACAAAGCACATTCAGATCAAAGAAGCCGACTGAGCAAAGGTGAATGGGTTCAGGCGCAATCAAATAAATTGATTTATTCATACACACAAACAAAGACTTAAGGACAAAAAGGAAACAAATGCAGGAGCTTCCATTCTGAAACCACTCGTCCTGCTAGTGGCAAAGACTTACTTGGGCCTGGACTTTCCTCTTACTGGCAGTGCCAACCTTTAATCACGATACTCTCTACAAGTTTGCTCCACAATCTGTGATCGCCAACGAGGTCGTTGCTTGATGTGCCAACCGCGTTTCATGTTCAACTCGTGACACCTGCGTTGAGGAGGGTTACTCAACCACCAGTTGATGTGTCGTTGCCTGCTCGATGTTGACCATCAAGTCCACAACCCACTGAGGAAACGGCTCCTGTTTGAAAACCAGATAATTACTAAAATCGCATAAATCCATGCACATATTAGTTTGAAGTGAACACTCACAGTCGCAGAGTTTCTCCTGGACTGTTCCCTCCTCTTGTTCTTCTGCTGAAGTGGTTTGCGTTGTTGCTTTCTGATCATAAAGGCCTTAAAACAAGACTATCACTGTACATCTTCTCTGTTAAATTAATGTGAACAGAAACTGTAAAACAAAAAAAACAAAAAAGCCTTTACCCTCATTTTCCCATGACTATGCCACTTCAGCTTATTAGACCTTTGCAACCGAGGTGATGAAGCTTCGTCCTCTAAATCAGGTGCAGTGATGTTTTCCATTTCCTTCCAGTGATTGAAGGCAGATTGCGTTTGAAAGAAACTCTCTCGGCCGAGGGAACGAGACGGTCGCCTGGATCTCAGAGCACCGTCATTACCTTCTTCTTCTTCTTCGCTCTCATCTTCTGCCATTACCTCCTCTGTCTCCAGAGCTAGAGCTTCAAAACCGTCCTCTTCTTCATCCATTTTGCTTCTTACGCTTCCATCTTCCTGCTCCGACTCCTCCTGGATGGGCTCCAGAGGTAGCCTCTATGCCCATTTGAAATCAAGTTACGATTAAACTTAAAGCACTTCATTATACTAAGCTTTTACGATAAACACCTAACATGTGGCTCATTGAATTCCTGGTGTAGCGAGGTGGAACTGACCATTTGCTGCTGAATGTCCATTAGCTCGATAGCTGAGTCTTCCTGACAAGACAAACAAACATAGAAAATAAACCCACTCTTTTATTAGCCGCTCATTCAAATCAGGTGTGAACACTTAACTCCAGGTTGGTGGATGTCACATGACTTAGAAATAAAGCAATGCAACATCATGCAAAACTCAAAAGCAACTTGTTTTGCCTTTATAAATATAGGATTGCAGTTTTCCAATCACTTCTCAAAGTTAATATTGAAAAAAAACATTCAATGATATCACAATAACATTTGTCTAATAGTTTATCTACTTGTAGGTGAATGTAAAATATAGAGAGTATATTTGTTTTATGAATGAAACAGAAAATGTTAATCAATTAAACACAACTTAAAACTAACAGAACAAGAAAATCAAAAATAATAAAAGGTTTGGTTGATGTTGAAATCTCCCCTAATGTAAATGTAGTTGTTGGTGAACGTCAGCCTAATTTACTCATGCTGACCTTGGTGTGGACCTGATGACACCAGGGGGAGTGTTGTTTGTGAACCATCATAAACCTTGGATTCCCTTTGTTGCCTAATGTCAACTTTTGCTTAGATTCAGGGCACTTGACCATGATGGTGATCACACCAGTTGAGTTTCTGGAATATTTGTGTAGATCAGGTTTGTAAAGCAAAGTACGACTAGAAATCACTGACTAGAAATAGTTGCCTTTCATTTCAACAATAAATATTTCCAATGTCAAAACGTGCTAGTAGCGCCGGGCCGTTGTTTGCATAACTGTTACAGCGTGAACCCCAGACTTTACATCAGTCCTGGGAAAACAGCTTCAGCCCCCGCTCAGCGTTTGGGACGTGGTGAAATTCATTTGTCTATAGGCTCTGACACAATAATCACACTCTGGCATATTTGTGTTCTTTTAAGAGTCACGGTAAAAGGAAAAAAAAATAGACAGCAACACAAATGGATTAATTTGTTCATCGCTAATCATTTGAGGCTCAGGCGTAGAATTAGGAAATATTGTGTTTGTGGATGAAA
Organism: Macropodus opercularis; assembly: GCA_030770545.1. NCBI lineage: Eukaryota > Metazoa > Chordata > Actinopteri > Anabantiformes > Osphronemidae > Macropodus > Macropodus opercularis. The sequence continues at coordinate 10,470,118 of CM061105.1, forward strand.
ATCAACAACAAACATCTTCATGCACACTCTTAGTTTATCTTGGTAGCCAATAATCATTCATATTTATTGACATTCATTGCCATGTGATATTTTATACACCAATAATGTCTTTATTACAAAATATCCAATAACTCAACTTTACACTGTACAAGATACAACATAGTTTACAGCTTTTTGGCTATTTACAAAACTCTGCATATCAAAGTGAATATATCTAAAAAGGCAAGTTGCAATCACTGTAAGCTTATTCAGTAAGGCAAAAAACTTGAAACATTATGTATTTACACTTTTGCAGATCAAGTCAAAGTTTAATAAGCTGATATAGATATAGGCTAAAGAGCGCCTCACGTGTCTGAGACTGTATCTGAGAGATGTGCTAAAGCTTCGTTTCTGTGGAAAACTTGAAATGGAGCTTAGATATAGCAGAAACGCTGCGGTGCAGTGATGTGCGGTGCCTGAACGATGGCAGCAGCCACACACAGCACCAGAGCCTCTGCTGGGACTGTGAGTAAAGGATCAGGTTGTGCATTTGTAGAGTTTGCGTGCATTCGTATGTGCTTAAATAATGTGCTTCACTGTGGAAAATACCTGCGTCGACTCTTTCTTTATTAATACTTTCAGACTGCACCATGTTGTGGCATTGAGGTTCCAAAGAATCTGTACAGTAGGTCTTCGTGCCACATGCCACATTATATGAAACCTTAATGATTAAGGACAATCAGGTATTCAGCGGTAAAGATTGTCAGAAATGTCAAGGTACAATTCAAGCAAGTACGAACTTTAGAAAGAGCCATGTGTGTCAAATGCGTTCGGCCTACTCGTGTCTTCTCATGTCTCTGGCGTGGTGAGGCAATAACAGTAAAACGTAAAGATCTATACTCAATACTTTGGTTTCTTTCAACAGGAGTACTGTCACTATGGCTGTTAACGCTTAAAAAGTCATGCACTGTTTACTCTAAATACGTCTCCGAGAAAAAGTGTATTCCACCCAGTGAGATCCGAGTATAAAAATTACAATTCAGAATTAACCACACATGCATACGCACACTCACAAGTACACACATGCATGCTTACGCACACCGAAAAAGAAACAACACCATTTTTTACTGTGAATAACGCAATGTATCCTTGGCATAATCAGAAAGACAGTGCAAAAGCAAAAGCACGATCAGTCGTATTGTGGATGGCAAAGCACACATCCCTGGTACTGTATGGAATATGTAGCATATGAAATGAAGACGCGCGTTGGGCCCGGGTTTTGGAGAAGCCTGGAACTTCTTCACTCCACATGTGTCATCCAAGAACAGCAAGCAGTAAAAAAAAAATAAACACGAATATGATTGTCTGTATCACCAGGTTATGCTTCTGGAGTTCGACTCCTAATTAGGTTTCACCAATAGCTCAGGATGTGTTGAAAATACCCGCACAGCCATGTCGTTCAACCAGGGTTGTCTTTCCTTTCACTTTCCCTTCTAATTCCTACACAGCGGTGTCCCCAACATCTGGCGCAACTTCAATCTGAACCTCCGTCAGCTCCACGTCCTCCTCGCCCTCCTCTCGCACTGCGGGCACAGACGTTGAGGGCAGACACGCTGCTTGGCTATTGCTGCTGTTGGCAGTGTTCTTCTGAACGATGCTGCCCGTGCTGGCGTGAGCAGTCAGGCTGGTGGTGGAGGACACGCTGCCCAGGTTGATCGAGGCGCTCGTCTTGCCGCAGGAGTGGATGCGACGCGCCAGGCTGGCAGAACGCATCACCGAAGACGTGGTCACGGTGCCCACACCCTGAACCTTCCCCTCCAGGAAATACGTCAGCATCTCACCTTTACCCTTAACGCTGACTTTGCCGCGGCACACCATGTCATAGTTGGTGTTCAGTAGGCGGTAGACCTCTTCAGTCACCTGTGTCACAGATGGAAGATGCAGAGTATCGAGAAGTTGGTAGACACGTTTTAAAGCATTACGTCTCAGAACGATGTTTTGGTCACGGGTACCTGTATCTTTCCGGGTACCCCGGTGCTGTCCATCCTACTGGCCACGTTCACGGTGTTGCCCCAGATGTCGTACTGAGGTCGACGCGCCCCAATCACCCCTGCAACAACTGGACCGACGTTAATACCTGTACGAACACACGAAAACGGTTTCAAGAAACTGAGTAAGCTTTCTCACAGGAGCATTTGTAACCATCCTCACAGTTCAGACATACCCACTCTTAGGACAAACTCATTGTATGACTGATAGTTGATTTCATCCAAAACGTCAAACATCTCGATGGCATAGTCTGCTATCGTGCTCAGATGGTCATAAACTGACTTTTTGGCCTAAAAGAGGAAAGAGCGCAGTATTTATGCATCACATCGTCCCGTGGCCTTGTTTAAAATACCAAAACTAACAGACTTAGGATGTTACCTTGGTGCCGATGGTGGGGACGAGGCCCACGGCTGCCATGTACGTGCTGCCGATGGTTTTGATCTTCTCTATGTCTTTATAGCACTCTTTATCCATGAGCTGCAAGACACACGTTCCAGTTAAACAGAGTTACGAGGCGAACCAAATGTAACCCAGAACAGGGGAGGCAGCGCCGTACCTCATCGAAGTCCGCGATGATCTCGTTCAGCAGTCTCAGGCACTCCACTCCCATGTTGTTCCCGTCCAGCTCGATGTAGAAGTCATTGAAGTTTGGGATAGATGCAAAAAGCACACCTACTTGTGCGTAGGACTGGTAGTACAGATCCTAGTGGAAAATATTACAGAATGCAGCATGAGAGTGCGAAATATGACTTGAGATGTTTGTGGTTATTGATTTCTTTCTTGGCTTTTTATCTACCTGCTTGTCTTTTAGTTTGCCTGCCTGTCTATTAGCGAGGCTCACCATGTTTCTAGGGTTGGACAGTAGGAAGTGTTGAGCGACATGTGCGGGCAGAAGATTGAAGAGAATCCTTCTGTTGTCCAGCTTGACTTTCTCCATGCCATCCCTGTCCTCTTCCGCCTGACAGCAGATGCAGGCAAATCGAAATAAAGAAAAATTCATGAGGACTGCGGCTTGATGCACATTTACACCACACGGGGTCAGTAGAAAACCTTCTGAGCCGAACAACACGGACCCTGTAAACAACGTGTCTTGTTTGTGCATCAAACATTTAAGACTTTCTGCTTTAGTTTTATAATCCTTATCCCAACCTGCAGAAGTAATTTTTACACTGATGCCAATAGAAACCAACACGGATTACAGCACATCGTCCATTGAAAACCCATTTATTCACACTTTCCGATGTAAAACGAATGAGAACTGGATTTAAGCTTGTCAGCATTCACAGTACAGACACACACACACATACACACACACTTTCTGACCTGCACAGCCCATAAGAAATCCAAGCGTAGTTTGAGGTCAAGCTGCCTGGAGTGAAGGGCCAGGGCACTGACAAAGAGCAACAGAGACAGGATGGGCTCATATCCCCGGATGTGGAAGGACCCCCCACTGTGGAAGAGACCAACACACAGGTCAGTACTGAGCTGGACCACACAGAGGACTACACAGGAGGCTTGAATGGACCTCCCACACTGTTGAGAGCAATCACGGGTAAAAAATTACCAAAAAAAATAAAAAATAAAACAAGGATTTCTTTAAGATTTGGGACTAATGAGCATGTGTCACTTTAAAGGATGGTAAATGAAAGAATGAGTCACCAAGACAAGCAAAGGGCCTAAAAACACTGATCACATGTATCGTAAATGCATCTGTAAACTGTTGCTTCCTTTGATTAATAATATCCAAACATATAAAAAGCTACTACACATATCCAGCTCATCATCTAGCGAATGGCCTTTTTTCACGACGTGTGTCGGGCGTTTGCGTTCGCGTTGTGCCGTGAACCTCACCCTGCAGTCTTGCGAAAGCCACTGAGTTCCAACACAGTGACATACAGCACCCCCAGAAGGAGCATTAGCGCCATCTTTGGCAGCCAGGAGACCCGCAGGAAGAGGGCCAGGGTGAGCGTGCCCACCACACAGGACAGAAAGGCGTAGCTGGCACCGTCACAGGGCAGCTCTGCCATGGTGCGGTTGGCGCCGCTGTCCACATCAATAATGACGATGGAGCTGTTGGTGGTAGCGCCGCCCCACAACCAAGGCATGCAGCCCACCTGCCAGAGACGAAGAGCAAGATGCATGAGCAGGAGTAACATATGGAAGTAGGGAGCAGTTCTGTTCATTAATATACAGTGAGTATAAATAAATTAGAGGGTAGACTGCGTTGACAAATAATACTTATATTTTTGCTACTCGTTTACTACAGATGATCGTTTTTGGTGGATTAAATTTTCCGTCTGTGTCTCCCACTTACCACACACGCCTGGGCCACAGCGTAGATTAAGAGCACTATAAAAATAGAGAGAGCAGTGCGAATCTGAATGGTTAGGCACCCTGGAAAACACTGCAAGACAAAAAGAAGACGGGGTGGCGCATTAGCCTCAACAATTTTCAAATCATACAACAGACTGGGCAAAACTAATTACAAATATTACCTACATTTCAGAGGAATTTTAACTTTGCAGTGCATGACAATTAACTCTTTTATTAGGCCTTTTTCTTTGACACTGTTAAACCAGTAAAGTCTGAGGTGTTTGGATGACACACACACAATTACTGTTCTGAAAAACAATGTTAAAAATCAATGTGTGAAACCAATGAAAAAACATTAGCACGTTTGCAAGAGAAGGTTTCTTCTGTGCTAAGAAGGTGACGATCAAGATGAAGTGGGTGCTTCCCTTTTGTCACTAAAAACACAGTTAGAATTAAGAAACAAAATGGAGAAAGCAGAATTAATCTGTATTTACCTGGACTCTGGTGATATGCAGGTACATGATACAAGCTACTAGGAAACAGATGCAGAAGACAAGAAGAACTAGTACCACTGTGCCCCTGAGTGGAAAAAAAGTGAAGATGGAAGGATTGGTTAGGAAGAGTAAAGACACAGAGAGCAGACTGAATAGCAGGAGAAGCTGTTGTACGTACTGTGGTATAATGAGAAGATAGACGAGACCGAACAAGGCAGCTAGAATCAGAGAGAGGACGACTGCACTGGTGAAGTACTCATCAGGAACCTGGTGGTACTGTGAGATGCCAGAGAAGTGAGAGTACAGAAAGTTAAACCTGTACACACATGAGCATTACGTGTCAGCGGCATCTAGGGTTGCTCACCCTCTGCTCGCGTTCAGAGCACTTATACATGAGCGTGAGAAAGTTGAGGTCTGCCGTGTCCGACTCGGTCTGGCGGGCCTCTATCAGCCGGCCGATGTAGCGGTTGACTCGGGTCCTGGGGCTGCTCTGGATCACGTTGGCCTGGTTGGCGTTGGAGCGATTCCTCAGCTTCTGTGGAGCCGTCCGCATGGCCCTCCGCTGGTGGCACGACAACGAAATCCTCAGTGAGAAATGCATCGCAGTACCCAGCATTCTCTGCGCTGCTGCAGCGTTATCGTAGCAGGTGCAGAAGCAGGTGTCAAGACGGATGGTTTGACACGAGTCTTCACATTTAACTTCAATACGCTGTGTCTACTTAAGCATCTCTGCAAAACAATGCAGCAAAGCCAAAGATACCAAAGTGTGTACTGCTCCCTCCTTCCATACACATGGTTTCATGCATGTATTCTGTTTATGTCTATTTCCCATGCCACTATATTTTCATTTATTTCCTCTTTCAGTATATTCTTTCTCACTACCGTCCCTTCTTTACCTCCTTGCCGCCATTTATTTCCAGTCATTCCTGCCCTGCTCCATCTTCTCTGCCTCCTTCTTTCTTATATTCTCTTTTCACCCTACGTCCGTCCCTTGCCTTCCTCACACTCTCGGCTGCAGAGACGGTGTCATATCATGCAGCACCCGTCACGTCATGTGTTCCTCATCTCGCTCTAGTCATGCCTTGAATACATATGTCGCTTCATACAGTGGAGAGCACGGTCTGAATGTGAAATGAAAGCTCGGCGGAAGGACACGTTCCCCCTTTTCCCCCTTCCATTCGTTTTACACTATAAACACTGTTTACACTCGCCTTTGTGCATATGCTGCGAGATGTTGTCATTACTGGTAATGCACACGTCATGTGTGAGGCATAGCTATAGCGGGTACAGCTACTGAGGTCAACGCTGTAAAAGCAGTAAGATGATGGATAATCAGATGTTTAAAATTCCAGCAGAACAACTCTTGACACTCTCTTACTGTGCTTTTAGCTAAAATTGCATGTGCTGCACCAACCTACAGTCACAGCCTCACTTCAGTTTACTGGTGAGGACCCTGTTTTGACAAACGTATGCCGTAGCTAGAGCCCAACCTTAACCAGAAGCCTTTGCCAACCCTTACTTCTTCTGATATATATATAATTAAGCTTGTGGAGAACGTTCTTTTCAGTTTAGCATGTACACACCTGCAAATCTGAATTAAAACAGCTGGTGTAAGAAGTGCACAGCTGTCGAGGCCGCGGTCCGGCTTTCCAAGCGCACAAGGTCGAATAAGCTCTTTGACACCGAGCCAGACTGCCAGTGTCACTGACAGCATATGCAAGCGAAATGGTATGTTGCCGCCTGACAGGAGCAACGTGCTCTGGACACGTCTAACCACCGCTGCTTATCTACACAACATATGAAAGTTGTGTACAGCGGCTTTTGAATTGCCCAGACGTCTTTTAGGCTAAATTCTAACGCATATAAATAAACATAAGGCTCATACAGTTATCAGGCAAACTATTGTTTAGGCCTTTGCTCCACACTGTCTATTCTACAATCACAACTGTAGGAGCTTCCAGACATTCAGGCTGTGGAGCCGTTAGTCTCTATTCGTGCAAATCACAGTACGAACACACACAGAAACATCAACACAGACACTGAGAGTTTATACCTTATCACCGTCCTCGCAGTTCATGACATTGGAGAAGGGAATCTCAGCCTTGAACATCTTCCTGCAGTGCATAAGCTGCACTAGTAAGTAGCACACAGTTTTGAACTTCATCTTTTTGGCAGGCTTTATATCCGAAAGAATCAATCCTGGGAATATCTGCCACCAGATAAGAAACGGGAACAACCGTTAAGTTATGATACCCCATACAGTAATATGTATTATGTAAGGGTGTATATCTCATGCACAGGCACTGGACAGCATGCAGGTGCACACACACGCGTGTCATCATTACACTCTGAGTTGAACTGATTTGAACCGTTTCAGTCCTATGATGTCTGCTGTCTTTCTTATTAAAACTTGGCACCGATTAAACGCACGTTGAAGGCTCTGAGCGACGTCATTTGCATTGAGGAATATATGTTATGTATGTTTGTTGGACATGTGAGGCTGTGTGCCTCTAAGCAGGTGTAATTAAAGACACTATACAGAGTGAGCAGCCTATCCAGGGTACATTCGTCTCTGAGCCATGTCTTTGATGTGTAGTCTAACCATCAGCTCTATTAAGAAGATTAGGGAAGTCAGCACATCAAGGAAAAATGCAACCGGGATGTTGCCGGTTCACAACGAAATCCGTGTCAAGGCTTATCTGGCATAATATGAAAACTGCTGCAAGAATGAAAGACGAAGGGTTAAAAGAGAGGAGAGGAGAGGAGAGGAGAGGAGAGGAGAGGAGAGGAGAGGAGAGGAGAGGAGAGGAGAGGAGAGGAGAGGAGAGGAGAGGAGAGGAGAGGAGAGGAGAGGAGAGGAGAGGAGAGGAGAGGAGAGGAGAGGAGAGGAGGCCTGATGGATACGGAGACAAGACTGAAATTCCCTCTCCAGCTGCTTATGGCACATCTGTTGGAGATGCGCAGGTTCGTGTGCGACCCACACGCACATTTATCTATAAGGTTGACGGACTGTGCAGATTTGAGATGATAGATGCTACGGGCTGTTTCTCTCTGTCTCATTATAGCGCTGGTTTAATCCATTACAGGCTGGAAGTGGAATCTGCTCAACAACAAATGGGTAAGAGTTTCATCATGTGATGCAGAATGCCATTATTTTTCACACTTCTTTTCTAGATACAGGCACAAAGGTAGCTACATAAAACACGTGCCTGCCCTGACTTGCTATGTAGTGCAGTTAACATGGGTTAGCCTTTGACTCGTTGTCGTCCTTTGAATTCTTCCTCATAGAAATGCATGCTGTATTTAGGATACGTTCCTGTGAACAGATCAATAAAACGATACCTTCCGTCTGTGGGATGGCACAATAAAGAAGGTTTCTATCTCATGTTTTTGGAGGAAGGCGTTCCTTTCGTGACCGTTTCCAGGCTCCACTTCATAGTCTCCATTGAGGCACTCTAGCGTTGATCTGGTGATGTGAACCTTCCTGTGACGCAGGCAAAAGCACAAAGCGCAAATAGTGTCATGAAGCAGCTAGATGCACTTGGTACAAATTGTTCTGAGTGGGTCAGCTAAGGAGGAATCGATGCTAAAGGTGACTGTGTTTGCAGAGCAGCAGCGTTGTTGACGCCTGTACTTGTGCAACCTGCTCGGTACTGACCCGGGGAGTCCTCCAGCCTCCATCACGTTGGCCAGCGTAACATCGTTGGACCACACGTCGTACTGCCATTTCCGGAGGCCCAGTACTCCGCACAGCACTCGACCTGTGTGCAGGCCCACACGCATGTTAAGGTTGACCTCTGTGGCCTCGGCTACTGACCTGCAAGGACAGAGTTAGGGACACAAGTTCTGCTTAATATCGACAACGGGATACGCACAGAAGCAGGAACGAGAACTTTAAAGCTCAACAAAGTCGCTGTGCTTCCATTGCAGGATTTTTTCGCAGCCAACTGTAGTCGTGCATTCTCAAATGTTCGGTGTTAGATTTCACTCACAGCACACATGGTTAATCAGGAAGTGTAGTCTGACCTACTTCAAAACGTTTGTTGTAGATGCAGATTTGAACACAATAAAGATCACAGATCCTTTAAGCTTGTGCAGGGCCTGTTTGACAGCATGTTCTTCAGGATTCATCATTTGTTTTTCATTTGCACGTATTGTTTTAGCTTTAGGTCACGCAAATAGTAGTAATGTGATCGCTCACGTTATGGTGTCGATCATGTCCAGACCCATCTCCACGCAGCAGTGTGCGTGGTCCGTCTTAGGCTGGGTCAGTCCAGAAACACAGTAGTAACAATCCCCCAAGATCTTTATCCTGCGACAGTGGTTCTCCTGTTAATAAAGCACACAATTCAGTATCATTCTGTGTCTCCCTCCAACAATCTCAGCATTTCACAAGCAAATTCAACCCTAACTGTTCCAGCGTTGTTTGAGCTTTAAAATCTGCCAAACGCACAAATAAGATCAGTCCAATCGAACTATAAGTAAAGCAGTACACACTAGTACAGTACAATCTCATATATGTTTTAAATAAAACATTTCATGCTCTGGAGACTGAAGTGGTTCCTAGCAAGCAACGTAATGGATCAGTCTGGCTTCAGCGAATAAGGTGAACCACTCTCTTGTTTACTAAAGGGCGACCTACGACTACACCCAATTAATAGAGGATATGAGCAACACACATACGTTTTTGCAGGGAGGCCAGGTTACTGTGGACACCTTCTTGTAACCCTGTATTGTTTCCATGGAGGTAAGATTGCTGGCCGCGCATGTGAACAGCACAAAGGCTAATGATTATGCATATCAGCGGCCAGAAGACAAGACCGATGCTCTATTTTTAACATGCAAGGCATGTGCGATTCAAAAAGGAAACATTGCTGTGGCTTGTTAGTGGGAACAACTTGTCTCCTGCATGTTTGCATGTACATATTTTGGTCGTCTAAGTGCCCAGTGCTGATCATGCGAATTATATTCTGTCCAAAGGTACAGTACAAAGACAAGGGAACACACAAGTATGAAACAGCTCACAGTTTTGCCATGAAAAGACATTTTTCTGTTACAATATTTAATTCAGTATATTCTGTAAACGATTTAAAAGAGAGAAAATATCTCTATGTTAAATGTATAACATAAACGCACAACGCTGCAGAGCCAGCTCTAGTACTGGTAGCAGTCAGTGTTCATTTCACTCCGTGTTTCCTATGTTTCCATCCATCATCTGAACCACTTATCCTCTTACGGGTCACAGGGGTGCTGGAGCCCGGCTGTTGTTGGGTTGGGGGGGTACACTCTGGACAGGTCAGCACGTCACCGCAGGCTTTACTGTACTCACTATTTACTCAGTGGTAAAACAAATACCACCGGATCACAAGCTTAAAGGTATGAAGCTGTCCTATAACTGAATGAAAAGCATGGCTTCCTTTTGAACCTTATCTTGAAGCTACTGTTCTTTGCTCACGCTACGATCATGAATTAAACCTTCTGACTACTTGTCGCTAAGAAGTGAGAGGCTCACAGAGATGGCGTGATAATTTACTGAGGAGTTTTAAATTCTTAGTGCACATTTCAACTGGACTATAAAAGCTTTCTAGCGTGACACAGCCAACAACTCAGGTCCTAGTGAAGCCAAAGCAGATGGCGACAAAGAGGCATGACTGAAGCCTGCTTCAAGGAAGACTTGCTACTTAACTCTGTCTCTTTCTCTGTATTTGTCCTGTGCTAATCGGCACAGAGAGGGTTTAGCAGCTGATTCAGACCCAAGTGGGATTACTACGGTCACGTGACTGAAGCATTGTGGGTAATCTGGGCGGTCGTACAAGACGGTTCGACTGAATTAAACACAGGTAGAGTTTCGCACCTGTTCAGAATTTCAGAAAGGAAACAGCAAATATTTCAGGGTATTGGAGACCGTTGTGATGCACTTGTATCAGCAGACACTTTACATACAGCACAGGCTTCATGTGCTTCCACGGATGCAAATTAGCAAACACTTCAGTGCGCACAGACAAAGAGCAGGAGATAAAAAAAGGAGAGACAAAGACACAAATACAGGGAAGGGGAACATTCACTAAATGATAATGGAAAAGATCAGCCGTCTAGGAGCAGCAGTTCATTTCCTACAAGTCCCCAAAGGAGACTGTCGTGCAGTGCACAGTGAGCTCAGGCTCAGTCAGACAAAAAGAAAAAGATCAGTGCCGTGCACACATTACTGATGGTCCTAAAACTAGGCCTACTTCTACTCCTGTAAGTGCAGGAAGCTGAAATGACATAAAACACATGTGCATTTGAGGTTGTCTGTCTCTGAAAGTGCCCTTTGTCAGTTTTAACACTAGAGCAGCAGAAACCAGCTGAGAAGCACTTTTCCCAAATCAAATTGCAAGCCAACACACAGCCACGCCATTCTATGCATTTTTATGAGGCCATTGCATGGATCCAAAAAGTAATAACACAACATTTCATCAATATACAGGTACAGCATGAATAATTGCAAGGGACAAAATCTTTCACAGTACCACCCAACCCTGGCTGCACTGGTTTCTGATGCGCGCAAGTATTGATTAAATATTTTTTGTCAGCATCTTTTTGCTTGATTTGAATTAATGTAGGATAATTAGTGTGCAGCAACACATGAATAATATATCAACACTTCTTTCACCCACCTCAGACTGGTGGGTTGGAGCAAGCAGGTGTGTGGAAATCTGAGATGCACACAACTTTGTTAATGTATTGTAGATACAATTAACAACTAGGGCAAAGAATTTATGCAATTGAGAAAGATGTTAACAAAAGAAATGTCAGTGTTTTTGATCCTTAAAGGTTGAACTATCTGATCTATATTCTACAACAGACGTTCTTCACTTTTTAAAACTTGATGAACGTCATTGCATGTTCACTGCAGTAACAATATTCTTTCGTGAAAAAGATCCATCTTTTCCTTCCTATCTCGCCACCAAGAATCCATACTGGCTTGTTTGGTTTGGGTTTTGCTTCAGTCCACATTTTTCGGCTCACAGGCATCTGAGGGAAACTGCAGGACTTGACAGTGATCCCTGCACCTGCTCAAGAGACGAACCCAAACAGGGGTATCTGAGTCATGTGTACACCCAGATTTTAGTTTCTGGCAGGCAGCTGTCACAGTGTGGGCAGTCAACAGGGCTTGTGTCTAATTTAAAAATAATACAATATTTTGTTAACATTCTATCCAGTGGTATTTATTTAGCGTTATATTTTTCATTGGCATAGATTTTGTGTTATATAAATCTGCAGATGCACAAATAATAAGACCTGCGAAGATTTTCAACCTGGTTTTCAGAGTTATATTTACTTTCCTTGTGGTTTAGTTTCTTTTACAGTTTACTTTCAAAACTATTTTCATGCAAACAAATACTACTAGTTATTCTCCTTCATTTATAAGTAAGGTTTATAAGCATGACTTATAAAATGATATTTAATAATTTAATTATTATTATAATTATAATTATTTTCTACATTCTACTTTAAAACAGCTCACGTTAAAACTATGGAATCATGTATTAAGCAAAAAACTAATTCAACATGTACATTTGACCATGAATCAAAAATGTGAAACTTTATCTAGATTATTTAACACGTTTTTGTTGTGTCCCAATCTTAATGTCATACATAATCATATACAATGTTAAAAATAATTAGAATAGAAACTAAACACTAAAGAAGAAGGTGTGTCCAAACTAATTGAAGCTGCATCTCAGGTGACTCATGGTTGGATGCGTTTGATCTTCTTTGGAGTATTTACAATAAAGCGTAAAAAGGGTAATATAGGTTTTAAGAACTGAATGTAATTTATTCCTCTTGGGTGAATACATCTGCAACGTCTTAAAATAAAAACAGGGCAGTGACGTATGGCAATGAATTATGTAAGGCTGTGTATGCCTTCATGCACTTTACATGGGATGTAGGCCATTTTGTAAGCTTTTACAGTCATATATGTGTGAATGAAAAGGGAACTCTGACTCGTCGAGGAAGTAAGAGACAGCAGATAGATACATCATTGAGCCGTCCTAAAAATGGAAACACAAGAGAGGAAGAGAGTGCAGAGAACCATGGGGCATAAAAGACACAGTTGAGGGAAGTAGGATCCTGCATGTCAATCAAAAAGCTGAGAAACAAGGAGCGGAGGAGTCTGAAAGCTGTGATGCAGGGAGGTGTTGTGAGAGGAGAGAAAAAAAAAGAGAGACAAGAAAGAAAAGCTTTGTGAAACTCTGCCATGGAAACAGCAACGACACACACATGCCCGCACGCAGACACACACTCATACATACATGCATGTCGGCCCAAAAGCACATCCAGTCTAGGGCTATTAATGTTATAGAGCATCACCACAACCATAAATTAATCACAGCTCTTCTTTCAACAGAGATGTAGCTTAGCTGTAGATGTGCCAGACAGACAGTTTGAACGTGTTTGTACGTTGAGGGGACTTGGCGACAACCCGAGGGCCCAGTTTAAGCCTCTTCTCAAATCCACCTTCTTCTAAAAAACGACATCAACACTGTTACTGTATTTTGGATGCTACGTTTCTACCTCGATGTGAAATCGTGCGTCCTCATGTTTCTACTGTGAACATGGTCCCTTCGCTCATGTATGGAATAATTATGGCGTCTGCTGTGAAACTCAGTCTGGTGTTATATTTTCTCATTTTCACCAAAGACCAACACTGATCCTGTTTTAAAGCTTTCCCACGATGTTGTGCTCCTTGTCTTTGATCTCAGCGGTAGTCGGCAGATTCTCGGCCTGGTGGTGAGGAGTTATAATTACTCCCAGCTTGTGTTCTTGTGGGTGGTGGGAATCAAACAGCAAATGCCGAACAGTGCGAGTGGGTTTCCTGTAATCTTCGATTTTCCAAGCAAACCCCAACCCCAACCGCCACTCGTACCGCGGCACAGTTCAAAAAGGACTGTTCACATGTGAATTTGAAAATGCTGTCCACTTAGTTCATGCTTATACAGGAGGGCCCAGTCGTCTAAACATCCACACACGACCTGTTTGAAATCACAGCTCTTCTTTCTACCGGTTGAAGCAAAAACAAGAATCAGTAGAATCTTGTTTTGAATTATCAGGACAATAGATATGGGTTAATAGGGCATCCTGGGCTCAGTGGGTCACTAGACCATCATCACGCTTGTAATAAGAAATACAGACCACAGTATTAGAAGAGAGTCCAACCATTACTGACACAAAAATACAACTAGGATGAAACGCTATAGAGAAGGAGAGCAGAGAAGAGGAGAGGAGACTTCCTGTACTACATCCACGACACCTTAGCAGAACATTGTGTTCTGGCCCATTTCCCATGAAGCTTGACAAGTCCAAAGAGTGGACAGGTGGTGTGGGGATGGTGCTGGAATGCTATTATGAAACGATGCCCAGTGGCCATGTGGCATCGCCCGCTCTTCGTATGGAACTAGAGGAGTCTGTGTGCCCACGGTGACCACAGCGATGACTCACTGGCACTTCCTGCCGGAGCGCAGCAGAATGAGCAGGGCTCTGGGTCAAGGCAAGGTTTGAACATTAAATGGCAAGTTTCACGGCCGGGGAAAGCCTCTCAGCGTAACACGGGGCTCTCGACTTTCAGCCAAGCTGCAATCGGTCCAATCTATTCAGCTGTAACTAAAGGACAAGACAGCTCAAATCACAACATTGATGCAAACCAAGACAAGGGTTTGTTCTAGACAAACCACTTTGAGAGATGCACATGAAAATATATAATTCAAAGCTAAATCAAACATAGAGTTTGTTGGTTTCGTGTCTATAAAATAAAGGCAGATACAGAGAAGTGGAGCTGCCAGGTTCAAGATTAACTGGAGAGACAGCGACAATTTTTTAGACAATGAGCAGTCAATCTGAGAGGCACTCTCTTTTTTAGACTGTTCTAATTTTGCGCGTGTAAACAAACAAGTTAAAAATAGCCCCTCTCGACTCAGTCAAGTCAAACCTTCCATGAAAGCAGAAAAGGGTTAGCTGTGATCCCGTGGATTAATGGATTTGACAGGGGCATGTGCCTACTGTAAGCAACGGAGGCCAGATTACACATAGACATGTCTGTGGTGGGGTGATCTGCGGGGGCTCCGTCTCGCCATCGTCAAGCAAGCTCCCACGAAAGGAGCAGCAGCAGCAATAAAAACGCTATTTGATATTAATTATCATGACTGCATGTAAGAATGTCAAGGTACTGACAGAAGTGACTAGATTATCCACAGTGATCAAACGTCATCAGGCAAATCACAAGCTGAAATCTTTTCTACAGCTGAACCGAGCGAGACTGGGGCAAGTGTAACTCAACGGTCCTTTCAGTTCATTCACCCAAGCAGAGTAGGAGGTTGAGCCCTGGATAAGTCTGGCCTAGACTGAAAGAGTTGCTTGACAATCACATTACGCATCGCATGAACTTCCAGTTTTCAGTGTGCCACCAGGCTACGCTGGTACAATACGAGACAGTGCCAGGATGGGAATGCATCAATCAGCACAAGAACGCAGCCCTGTTATGTTAAAGGATAAATACAGAGGCGACGGACTCACCGTGGCGAGCTCGTCAAACTTTCCAAACAGCTCATTTAGTAGTTTAACCAGCTCCTGCGCGGTGCACTGCGAGGCCAGGCTGGTGAAACCAACTATATCTGCAAACAGGATGCTGTAACAGACAGAGAAAGAAGAAGCGTTGAGATCAATGTAGAAATCCAGATCACTGAGAGTTTGTTTAAGATGACATTTAGGAAGCCGAAGTCGGTTTGAACGATTTTTAGATAATGTGTTTACAGCAAGCAAATCAAAAAATTAATGACCCAAAACAGCAAATAAAAATTAAAAAGGAGGGAACGAGGCTGTTTGGTTCTGTGACTGGCAGCGCAGTCAAGCAGAGCGACTCAAAATAGAAACAGGAGCATTCTCATAAGGATCAAGGTGGAGACAAGTCCTGTTAGGAGCTGGAGAGGAGCCGTAAGGATATAATACAACTGTCGAGGGGATGTCACTGTCTGCAGGTCCTGTGTTTGTGACAGCTGGTACTGTGCAGCCTAATTCTTGTGCTACTGTAGCTTAGCATTTAGAAAAACACAGTGGAATCAATACTAAATTAGCATTCTCCAGTTCAGATTTCCTTGCAAACACTAACAATACGATGTTAGCTCAGTGTCGCTGTGCTGTGCACACTGACATCATTTGCAGCATTGATGCGACTCTTTCTGTGACGCGTGACGTTTGCTGATTATCTCCTTCTCGCCAACGGATGCTGCAGGAGAGACTAGTCGCGCTGAAAACTCTGCACCAGTCCACAGCGAAGCAGAAAATGAAATTCTGTGAAGGATTCGCCCTGAGTGTTGTGTGACAACGAAAGGTGCGAATGGGATTAGTCACCCAACTCTGCCTGTCCTGAACAAGTTGTATGTGTGCGGCCCGGGTGCTGACGGCAGACCTCCTCGTGGGCTGGAGTTCTCGCAACATGACATGAGTGCTGGATCTTTAAGGGGGAGCTGCTAAATGTCATTTGGTTGTCTCACAGATGTCACCGTAACGAGGGGCAAAGGATTCGATCCGTGCGAATGTTATTAATGACGACCATCTGTGGCCAGCAAATATTTGGAAAATTAAATATTGCCTGAGTTTAAACAGTTTAAAGTTTAATTCAATAAAACTTTGATTAAGACTAAACACGTCGCAAGAAGTCATTTCAGATTAAAACACTGATGGAAACACTCGTGACAAATGTGTGCAATGAATAACCCAACAACAGAGAAAAGAGCTGGACAGAAACCAGACTGATCAGCCTACACAACACATGGCCAGTTATTTAATCCATCAATCTAACACAACAAATTTAGTTTCATGCCTGCTCTGGACTCAAAGCCAAATATAAACATACATATTCAAATCTATTCTGTGATTATCTTGACAGGACTGGAAGCTTATTGTAGAATTAATCATAATTTCCCAGTGTTGCCTTTAAAATAACTCCATAGCCAAGATGTTTGCAGGTTAAATAGGGAAATTGCTGTGATGTGTTGCACTCGGCAAACTTCCCAAATGGCTAAATAAACTTTCTAATGAACACCTGTGCGGTTGCTAAGAGACTCCTGCAAAGTGGCACATGCCCCAGTTCCTGTCTCTGTTCCTGTTATTTGTGTGGCAGGACGCACAGACGGAGCAGAATGTGGTGCTTCACTAATTATGACAATAAGAGAATATATAATGCTCCAGTGCTGTTGAGGAAGGTATGATAATAATAATGCGTGGAAACGGTAAAACCTAAAACGCACCTACAGGCTGCAACCGTTTGCTTTCCACTGAAACACGAACAACAAGATTGAGGTGACGAGCAAAGGGAATGTGTGACAGGGGCTCCATCATGTACAGCGGCGACGTAAGCAAATAGGTTACATTATACAAACATCATTAGTCCCCACAATCACAAGTCTAATATCTAATTTAGTCTAATTTGACCTTCCTCGACACCTTCATTTGTCATTTCCTCTCTAGTGGCGCATATTCCAGGAACGGTATTCCCCTAGTTATGCTAATCTCCTCCTCCCCTCACTGGGACGCATTAGTGTATCTATTTTGGCAGACGTGATTTCAATTTAATCACATACTGTAGCAGACGCAGGCGCTACTTGCTAACTGAAGGGTTAACTCCAGACGGGCCCCTCTGGAGCTACAGCATGTGGGTAGTGGATGTGCTGACCTCAGGCCAACAACACAAAAGATGCTTACAAAGAAATTATGGACGGAAACTGTTGAGTGAGAACCAGAGCGTGTGGGGGAGACACCTGCAAACATGACAAAACCTCCTGCCAGTCACCTAAACGGCTTATGCTTTTAATATTTATTTCACAGTATATGTCTTTAGTGGTGGCGATGTTTTTAATTAGCATTTACAGTATTTCCTGTGTGAGGAAACAGACAAATTCCCTTAAAAACAACAGGCGCAGCTCTCATAAAGAAGGATTTATGAGGTGATAATAAATCTGAAGAGATATTTTACAATATATAAAACTGTAATAGTTGTAAGTGATCTTTGCCATCTGTTAATAATTATATTAAAGGAAATTTTCAAAAGAAATATGTAATTACTCAGGTTCTTAAAATGCTCTTTACTTTAGAATCATTTTCTTTTTTAGTAACTGATTAGTTTTCTCCCAGGCTGGAATTTCATCAAAATCAACACGACACTGAGAAAATGCTGCTGCACACTGTTGACTTTCTAATTACAGTCCAACTAAATCACATAAATCACGTCCACCCAAATCACATAAATCATGAAGGAGTTCAAACCACAGAAGCAATCAGCAGAGGTCCACCGAGATGTGTCCATATTTAACTACCGAACACACACACATGCTACGTTATGCAACAAGAACTTAGTCTCCATTGCATTTAATCCCCAGCAGCAACTTAATCCTGGGGCTAAGCAAACTCTTCTCCTCAAGCCTCCCTGCTGCTCGGAAAACACAGACGAATAGAATCGAGGGGTGAAGATGAGAAAAGGAAACCAGGAAAGGTTGGAGAGCGATGAATGAGACTAAACAATACAGTGAGAGGCACAAATTAAATGCGATGACGAATGGAAGAATTGAAGGATCTGACTTTGAGATTGCACACAATAGAGCAGTGAATGTTTTCAAAGCTGCTGCATTATTCTGACAAAGGGTAAAGGTCAGCTGCAGCTAACTACAGCTGGAGAAGGACCGGACTGAACTTGGAATGTCGTACTTTACTTCGACTTCATTTCTATGCAACTTCATATTTTGACTACTTCTACTCCACTACATGCATCAGCTGTAGCAGAGGCGAACATTGTACATATTGTTTGTTTAGAATATATGATTTGTTTCTTTGGGTTAACTACTGAAAACGACTGCAGGAATCTCAACGTTACTGACTACAGCAGAAAAAGGCTGCTTACATTTTCATGTATCACTTACAAGAACAAGGTAACATAGCACGGATAAAACATCACTGACAGGCGAGTCCTGCCTCTGATGCAGTGAGCTGATTACATCGTGCATTTTAAATTTAGAGCATGAGCATGTTGTATTATTATAATAGCAACCCTATACTGTATTTGACATCTATGACGATGATGCAAACCTGCATCTACAAACCTCAAAAATGTATTTCCAGAACACAAAAAAATGGGAGTTTTGTATCCCATGATGCTTTTGCAGCAGTGTGAGCATCGTAAAGGGACACAGACAAGGTGCTTGATGCTTGCGTGTCAGTGTGAGATCATTTATATGCCAAAATGTTTGTCTCACTCTGGGATTCAATATCCATCAGTCCGTTGCAAAAGGTGATGCGTTTAAGACAGAACACGTTGGCTGCAGTTTCACTATTCTCAGGCTTATCCAGAGTGATATTTAACTACATCAGCTACTAACACTTGATGCCAGTGGAAGAATTAAAAATCTTTTCTCCGCCTGCGGCAGTGTTTTAGGACACTACTGGATCACATCCCACCATATTGTTTAGCTTCAATGCTCTGCACCAAGGAAATGTTTAGTCAAGTTTATTTTTAGCTTATACTGTAATGTATTGAGACAGGATTTATTTTCCTCTCACATCCGAATATATATGTAACATCTACAAATATGTTTAAAGTGGCATTTGTCGTGACAATTCACAGTTGAGGGGAGTTTAGATATCACTGCAAATGTTCCGTGGTTGCATTGGTTGATATGCTGATCGTACCTGACATTGTCATGACGCTGGATGTAGATTTTGTGAAAGATCCTTTCTGGAGGCTTCAGGAAATCCTCTTTCATCTCCATAGCTACGTTCCTGGGCAACAGACTCATTAGCAGGCGCTCCTGGGTTTGTATTAAAAAGAGAGCGGAGAAAAGAGAGAGAGAATAAAGGGGGGAGAGGAGATCATTTAAGTTTAAATATAAATGTATACAGTCAAACACAATAAGTTATTATAGGATTAAGTGTGAGTAGCAATAAGAAATATGCAAGAGAAGAAATGGCATAAGAGTGTCAAAATGACTCATGGCACGAGAGAGACGGGGGGTAAGAAATAAAAAGCTGCACCCATCTAATTACTGGCTTCGTCAGTGTACAGGTGTCTGTACCTGTTTCTCGTTCTCATCCTCCATGCGGAGCCTCTCTTCAATGCAGTTGCGAGCCTGCAGGAAGGCCTTCCTCTGGGCCCGTTCTGTCAAGATGCGCACAAATAGCCCTGACAGGTTGACACTGGTGAACAGCACTGTGTTGGCAACCAGCTGCAAACAGAGGAAATATGATACACTGCTTACATACTGTTCTGTAGGATAAATATACAAGGTGTGCAGGATTATCAAATGCTGATGGTTTCACACAGCTTCCTGAAACCTCGATAAACTCAATTGTATGAATACTCGTTTTTAAATTTCCCTATTATTGGTATTGTTATTGTAATTCTTTACTTACTGCTGAAGCTGGGTCCTCTCATAGAGGAGATGTCTAAAAAGGTACCAAGGCGTAATATGTTTTTTCTACTTTGGGACCTGTGACATTAAAACTTTTGAGAGTTCATGCACTGGCTCATCCATCATGATGCACAGCAGCATGACTGTTGTAACCTTGTGCAGGACAAAAAGGAAAGGGAGTTGTTTTGTTTTTTGTTTTTTTGATAGAGTATGACTAAACAAAAACAAACTGGCCAGGACTCTGCTCACAAGTCAGACGAGGTCAAAGAGTATATTCACCTCTGAAATGCATACAGGCTGCAAGCTGTCACAGTGGGGAAGGATTATACATCCCTATAAAGTAGCATAAAGGAATTTATTCTCCTTGTATCTTAGCTCATTTGTCATGAGTCAAGGGTGAAGTGTATTTGGCCTCAAGAAGGGAAATGACAAATTACACAGTGCTTCACAAATACAGCAGAACACAATGCAGGGAACCAACACACATGCGTCTGAGAGGAACGAATAACGGAAGGCTATGAAGCATGTTTAGATGAAGCTCAAGTTACTTTGTGGCCTCACATACAGTAAATACTGTAAATGTGGACATCTGAGTTCACATCTGCTCCTCAGTTTGTGTCCAGGTGAGAAGAAACCGACCTTGTGTCACAGCACAAGCTCTAGCAGCTACTTAATCCTTCACTGTCGGCGAGATGGACCGTTGTTGTACTCTCTGATGTTTTAATAAAAAATGGCACTGAAAAATAAAAAGAGTAAAGTCAGGCGTGCTCCAGTAAGAGCCATGAAAACAGACGGCACTGTGTGTCTGGGACCTATGTGGGTGGTTGGAGCAAGCCTGGGATGTGCAGGGTCACAGCTCATCTCTAAGCTTAATGGATTAGCTATCTCTGGTAGCTAACACTGCCCTTCACATGTCTACGCAGGTAACTCATAGCCTACATACGAGAAAACAATCTCCTCTGACAACGCGTCATCTTCGCCTGGCGGTGTGATGAACTGATCAAATCTCAATTCTGTTTCCCAAGGAATGCACAGCGTTCCTATCATATGTGGCGCTGGGCCAGAAATGTTCCATTACCCCTGGTGGGATTGACTGGTGGGTATCTCCATTCCTCACGCGTGATGACAGGCAGGACTGTGCACGTGTGTGTTTAGGTTCGAGGGGAAAACATACTAAATTGTAGACGTACAGAGACGGTGCTCTCAGTTGGCATGCATGACTTTGCCCTCTTTCTCATTACAGTGTGTGTGTGTGTGCATCCCTGCGATTTGCCCTATTTCTGTTGCTAGCAGGATGTCGCTCTCATTTCACATCCTGAGCCTGAGCCTGCTCCTTTTGAGTTGCTTCCTATGCTTGGAAAGACTGAATACTTTGTTGCTTCATCCCACCACCCCCCACCTCTCCTCTTTTTTTTTTTTTTTTTTATTAAATCGGGCCCACAGGTATGCGTCACCTCAAATTCACTCAGTTAGGAGAATACATCTAAAATCCTTCTTTATGGCTCAGCGTTGACAAGAATCAGGTCTTGGTCTTGACAGAATGTGTCAAATTTGATCAAACCCTGACCAAATAACCACTGGGAGCTGTCCTTGGTGCTGAACCAGCCTCTAAATAATGTCTTTTTCTATCGGCCAGCGTGACAACATACTTCATGTGTATATAAACGACATATAAAGTCTAATGATGAAGATGCTGATGTCAAAGGTCCCCAGAGAGCACCACGACCCCCATACATACCGTTCTCCACATTTTCTGAGTTTTGACTGTGACAGAAGTGGCAGTCACAATCAAATGCGAGATGGAGACCATTATTCCAAACACGACTGCTAAGAGTGTCCGTACAGGCAGGAGCGCATAGGCGACGAACGTGACCAGGATGAGCTGCCACACGCCTTGCTCCGGGGACGTCGGGGGCTCCAAGCCCATTGCGCCCAGGGAGAAGGGGCAGCAGAGGAAGGAGAAAGTGAAGCCAAAGAGCAGCGTCAGGTTAACAATCTGTTGGAGCTGAGTCACTTGCAGGTACTTGACATTAGTCACGATGAACAGGGAGACAAAGATGACACAGTGGACCGGATGGGACCCTTTGGAGATGGTGAGGCTCGGACCGGAGAGCAACTCCACCACGGACAGTATCGAAGACATGAAGATAAGCACGGCCAGGGCTTTTAGCGTAGACGTCTGCTCCAGCTTCAGGTTGTAGTTCTGGAAAAGCGACTCAAGCTCCTTGCAGTCGAACTCGTCCTCGCACACGATCGTGGTCAAAGGGACACCCGGTGGACAGTGACTTCTCTTCCGCCTGGTTTTGACTTTCTGAAACGGTATTTCCTCCATGTCAGTGCCATTCATAAACTGAATTCCTGCTCACAGCTCAGGTCAAACGGAACACCGGATGCCAGACCGCAGCCAACGGCGAAAGACGCGCACAGCAGCCCGGAAGGCAGAGCGTCCCAGATAGCAGAGGCTGGCCGGTGACCACAGACGCGCGCTCCACACTATCCACAGGTTGAACCGCGTTGTTCGGGGAGCTCAGCCACCAGAAAAACATTCATGTCACCGTCGTATCGACGAGCAAACTATCGCAGCGTTTGGTGGGATCGTTTGGGCGCCACATGAAGAGCGGCGCACACGACGCCTAGTTCAGACGGTTACAGCTTTTTGCGAGGCTCAGATAGGATCACGCCTGCGCATTATGGGGTGAAGATAAGACAGGTCTCAGCTACTCAACACACAGTCAAGACGGTTTGACTGGTGTGGCAGCCTGACCGAACAGTGCGCACATCATCCACAACGACAGTGTCCCCGCGTATCCACCTACACATGACATGTTTCCATCATTAAACCATGCGCAATTTAATTTGCGTATATGTTGATGAATGTATGTCCTTTCTGTTCCCATCTCTCTCACACTCACACATACACACAAAGAAAACGGGAGAGAAAGAAGCAGAATTTCTAGATGTACCGCATGTCAGTGTTTACGGACCGTGATTCGTGAAATCCTTGGACATTCACCTAAGCTGCCAGCTGCACAGGCACAGGAAGGGGGCAACATGCTCACATACCATTCATCATTTGATTTCTGTGTTGCCAGCAGCCTCTTGGCGTTCAGAGGGCAGTGTCTCATTCATTAGGGGAAGATTACTCATCCGTCACAAGCTGCCGTTGCCATGACCCACGAGTGCCAGGGACGGTGTAAGAAAGTGACAGATGGATGGCTCATGCCAAAGTCCAGCATTCTGCCATGCAACCACCAAGATCACACCCTCTGTCCCTCTCACCAGGTCTCCTCCTCTCTCTCTCTCTCTCCCTCTCAGCTGTTACCATTGGACCTTTGACTTACTCTAACTCACCTGTGCAATTAGCGTGTATGTCAACAAGTTTTACAAGAGATGATGTCCTGTGTCATGGTTCACAGCAGAAAATAATATTACCCATCACGCTGTTTAATGAGCTTGAAGAGCTTCCTAATACAAACGGCTCAAGTGAGTTTATCCTAGAGACAAAAATAGATCATTCATCAGATGATTAGTCAGCAACAATTATGACACCAATTTATGAAACAAATGCCTACATTTTCAAATTGCAATGAGTTGCTGTGTTTGGTCAGACAAAGCATTTTTAAAATGTCACACTGGGAGAGTGGTGAAGTTGTTTAATATATTAAATGCCAGGAAAAAAGTTTTAAACTGTAAAAACGTCTTCCATTTGCATTTGAGATGCTAACATTCTCCGATTTAAAAGATATATTGATACTGTATGTGCTTACAATCAAACTACGGTTTGTGTGAAGACAAATATTTATTAATAATAATAACACTTCATTAATAGCAGCTGGAATCTTTAGATGATTTTGCTGATTGCTTGCTGTCACATTAAAAGACTTGTCAGCACTCTTGCTGTGTCCGACAGCAGACTTCACCTCTTGTCTGCCCGCCAGTCTCACTCTGTGTGATCTATTCCTGCTCCTCTGAGGCAGGGATGTGGGACACGAAGATGTAGGACACATTGCTCTCAGCCTGATATTCTTATCTACAAGTTTGTTTGGGGTTTTTTTTATGACTGGACTTTATGGGCCTACACGTCATTTGCATAACATCACAAAGATTATGTGTAAGTGAAACAAAGCAGCATTGTAGTTTCGTCGTTTACAGTGCAATTAACATGTTATTGGTTTTGTGCGACTGCTTTGATCAGTAGTTTGTTCTTCTTGTGTAGCAGTAGCTAAGCTAATCTCAATGATGAGCACTGCTTTTTCAGTTTGGCAAGACATCTCACATCCTTTTGATTCAAATGTCAAACGATGCATTCAAACGCAATGGAAATCTGACATTCATATTGCCATTTATTTATCTGCACATGCAGACTTGTACTTCTTTAACACCGTTGATTGACACTTAAAGGTTCTTTCATTTGTGCGAAGGTGTGCAGCGTTTGCACAGGGACCTGTGGCCCCGCGTGTGGCAGCTAACGGTTGAGCATGAGAGAAGAGGCAACGCAGGGTATAAAAGTGTGATTCTCTGCTTCAGATGGCTTCAGGTTTAAGTGCATGGTCACACTCTGGCAGTCTTCATCTACTGAGAACAAAGAGAGGTCTTATGGGAGTTCACAGCACAAAGCTGCACCCCAAGGACACTGGACAAGGAGAGAGCAGCATTCTTCCAGACGCATGCCTCTCTACTAAAAATCGCCTTTGCTTCTGCTCTGCATCTATTTTTGTCTCTTGTCTTTTATCACACATAAAAAGCGTCTCAAAAGGAAAGACATGAAACAGCTGAGCATTTGAAATAATTTAAAACCGCTTCCACCTGCTACGACATGTACCTGACATACTTAGAGTGGAAACTTGTTATTTGGCAACAACTTGATGAGCCAACAGCTTGAGCTCTCTGAAGCAATTAAAATCCTTCCTGCGTGTTCTTAGCTTCTTTCCAAAAGATGAGCTGTAACATAAAACAGATCCAGGTAAATGTCTTCTACATTTGTTTCATATTGGGCCTTTGGTCATGTGTCAGATGTGCTTTTTCTTGTCAACTGAGCAGCGACAAATTTCACTCTTGTTTCATTCCTGCTGTCTTTAATTATCCAACCGACAGCATGTTTTAAAATCTGAAACCAAATAGCTGGACGAGAGGACACAGACGACTAGAGAAAAGGCAGAGCAAAGGAACAAGAAAACAAACGTCTGCATCCATCTCCAGTAAGCAGTGCTTTACACTCGCTGTCATCAAGCGATCATCTGTAATGATTTCCCAGCAGCTGGCAAATCCCGCCAGGGTCCAGATGTGCTTGAAGTACTGCTGGTCTTATAATCGCACAACACCAGCAAATGAAAGAGCCAGGAAGGACCCAAGAGGGGCTGACGATGCATGTTGTGAATTAGCTAATGCCACCTCTAATTAAAATGCCTCCGCTGAACCTCTCCTGGTCTCCTGTAAGCGAGGTCTATACATCTGGTAAAGATAAGAAGCTATATAGCATGTGTGATATCCTGTCATATTATAACGGGAATATGCTCTGTAACAACACAGCAGCTTCTTTCTCTGAACACGATACACATCCTCTCACACGGCAGCTTGCTAATTTAAGTTTATCAACGTAAACATCTGAGGAACTTGTTCACTGTGTCCCCCATTGCAGGCGCCATTCTTCTAATCTTCCAATCACATCAGCATTGCTAATAAGCTCAGCAGCCAGAGTAAATTGTTTATGGTCACTAATTATTTCAGCTGCAGCCCACTGTATGATGGAAATGGCTCCTGGAGATGAGTCCACTCTTTACTGAAAGTTAACCTTGATCAGACAACACAGAATCGCAAACCTCTAACACCACAGCTTAGAAGGAAAAATGTCAGAGGCTTGTCCATAATGACCAGTACTAACAGTGGCTGTTTAGCATGTGTGTATTTGAAAGCTTAAGGTGGATCAATAGCATCAGGTGCACGAGATTTAGGAACAGCCCCCCCTCCATTGTGAAATCCTCTTAAAGCTTCTGATAGGTTGAGTAATCTAGAAGAGCCACTGTGCAAGTGTGTATCTGTGTGCCTTCGTGTTTGGATCCAGAACATGTGCCTTGTCCCCTCCCACAATGGCTGTTCCCCAAATCCATCACGTGCCCCACTGAACCTGAGAGCTTCAAGTGTTCACTGTGCAGCCCATGTGCAGCAGTAGCTGAGACAGATGCAGACAGAGAAAACGGTCCCCAAACAAATCTTTCTCACTTACACGTGTGATCATGGCCAGCACTGAAGGAGAAGAACGGCCCTAATTACAAATGCGTTTGCCGTGAAGTTGTCTCTACTGGAGCGTTAAACCCGCTGAACGTGCACGTGGGAAACTGTCGCTCACTAAAAATGTGAAGTAAAAATGAAAAAGTGACACAGAACTTACGAGGCAAACTGTAGATGAAGACGGAAATGCACGATGCTTAACGGCAACTGGATCTTGAATGTCAGAGACACAAATAACAGTCATCAGACATGGAGGCGGGCACTTCGTCTTATTTGTGCCCTGTGCTGCTGTTCTCCTAGGACCCAAACGCTTCCCTGGCAGCGTGGGGGGGCGGCGATCAATAACCAGGCGAAAGTGGCCACTAGCCTTGATCCTAATTAGCGCAGGGTTAGAGCAGATTAGCTTGCACCTGAGCCCCTGTTGCAGGCTTTCTCCAGCAACAACTCCCTCCCAGTCAGGACACCTAGAAGCAGCAGCATCAGCATTTCTCAGAGACGTGTCGTGGGCCGGGAGTACACCTCAAAACAAACCTTCAGAACCAAACAAAAAAAACAAACACATGAAATCATATTGATAATAATGCTGCTCCTGACGGCCGATAAGGGGAATGACTGTAAACATTTCTTATGGCAGCAGAGGCTGTTAGACAGTTGGACATGTTGGTGACTGACTGTGTATGTGTGCGTTTGTGCATGTAAGTCCAGAGCACCAGTTTCCACTCCAGTGAACTGACAGTTACTATAAATAGAAAACACAGAGGCATCCACGCGCTTCTGCTATTCATATATTTAAACTTTGTGTAAGCTCATCAGCTGATTTAAAAGACGCGCTGTCCCGTTTCTTGTTTTTGGAAATATGAAAGGAAAAACTATGGGGAGTCATACAGCGTGATCTTGTGTTTTCACTCCTGAAAAGGAAAAAGCGGCCATGCCATCACAGACATCACCGCTACAGTATGTGTATCTGTGCAGCGTTCACGGCTCCTCATCGAGCTTGACCTGGTTTGGTTTGACACCTGCATACAGACGGAAACCTCACACATGCAGCACAAATACACGCAGAGTCAAACACACTCTTCCCTCCAGTGTAAATACAGCATGCTCGCACCAAGGCACACGTATCCTGCTGGCCATCAAACACCAGTATCAGCTATTTCCAAACATAGACGCCAGCAGAAGAGTTTAAACAATCGCTCTCTCTCACACCGGTCACCACAATGAGGGATATTTGGAAAGCTGCCACCAGTGCTGATGACTCTAATAATCTGAAGGCGCTTGGGTCAAACGAGTGTCCTTCAACGTGCACTTGCTACTTCCTTTTTCCCACTACATTAATAAATGAGCTTCAGGGTTTAGGTGCAGCGCTCGCACGTCCCTGACACTCTTGTTCACTCAAACCAAGAAATGACTGTATCCAATAGCTGAGATTTCTCATAAGTGCCTCTCCCTGCACTCTTCTCTCTTAATGACAAATGGGACCATATCTCTCCTTCAAGGGAAGTTGGTATAACAGAAGAGGAAATTAGGAAATTTAATCATAACGACGATAATGATACATTAACAAGTGGAGATACTTCATGGCAGACAGGATTTGATTTGGGATGTTAACTGTCAAAACATGCCGCACTGGAGACGCCATAAAGCTTCAGAGGAAGAGGCACTATTTTCCCAGCACGTGTCGTTTCTCTATTGTGGACTAGCTGTGGTATGTGCGTGGTTTTGTTTTGTGGGCTCAAAATGCTGTGTGCCATCGAGTTATACCATGAGAGGGCTGGAAATGCAGCAGGCATAAAATAAACACAGCCTGAGTGACTCCCATGAGAAAGTAAAGATGTATTATTTACCTTTCCATCTACCATCGTCCCTCTTCCTTGTGCAACGCCTTTATGGTTATTACATTATCATAACATTCTAATGAACACAACCATCCACAGCCAATTCAAACAACACCTGGGACTCCCCCCCCCCGTCAGTCAATGAAAAAAACAGCAACTATACATTTTGTGATTAATAATTATATTCTTTAGCATTAGTTTTATTAGAACACTACTGTGTGTGATGCCTGTGGGCAAGAAGTTAAAAAAAGAGCTGATCACATCATTTAATATAAAATGATTGGTTTCAATTCCAGACAATTTGCATGTACAGTTAAACACGTTTTAATGCACAAACAGTGAACTGTGTGCAAATATGAATAGTAAGTAATATGAATAATCCATGACAACTTTACTGACATCGAAGTAAAAGCAGCTCAAGAAGGTAATAAGGCTGAATCAAACTAGGAATGATTATTATTTTCGACCTGCTTTTTCCTTGGTCGACAGCAAACTCTGTGACTTTAATCTCTGTAACACTGGTTGATTTGCATTTGGGGTTTAAAGCGAGCATTTGGTCAAGGCTGTGCAAACAGTTTTGAAGGCACAAGAGAATGTTACGGTCTGTACATCTGTCGGGAAATGGAAAGAAATGCTCCATCGGCACCAAACGGTAACGCAGAGTATCTAAAGCTCAACAGTCCATCGCCGGCATCCAATATGTAAAGAATAACACCCGGTGAAAGCTAAAGTTGCACAGTTCCTGCTTGAAACGAAGCAATACGTAACGCATCTCATTTCCAGTTTAGTGTGTTATATATTCAAGCACTAAGAGTGCCCATACAAAGCACCAACGTTTTCTGCCAGGAATACGACCAACACTACGAATGTCCGCAGTTGTGTCTGCATTCACCAGTAGAAGAAGCCTCTGTTGTCTGTAAAGTCCCTACATAACCTCTGACTCATGTTGCGCCAATGCTGGAGGCAAGGTAACTCCACATGGGCCCGGGAAATGGTACCTGTGAGACACGCATAAAAACAACAACACACTCAACATCAGAATTTGGGGTTTTTAAGTAGAAGGTCAGTCTGAGTAGGCGACTGGTTCAAGGTTAACAAATCAAAGTGTTATTTGTGAAATGTGCTCAGATTCTTGACCAACGTACGTGAAATGTTCGGTTTTTGGTGATACTTGTGTGTTGAATTCTGCCACTGGGACGCCTCTGGCTGCAACCCGGGGGCCAAACATGGCTGCTGGATAAACAATCGAAGACGTGCCCACCTTCAGGAAACAACAACGACATCAACGTCAGCTTTATCAGATTTACTATGAAACACAGTTAGATCTGGTTTGTAGGGGTTGTGAACAAAATAAAAAAAACATTGCTGTTATGTAATACAATACAAGAGGACAGCGTGAGGATAACTTACCACCAGACAGAGGTCACAGATTTCCATCTCTTTTTCCACCTTGGTCAAAATGTGAGAGTCCAGAGTTTCTCCAAAAAACACCACATTGGGCCTCAGCAGACCGTGGCAGTCAGCTTCCTCACACCTTCATACAAGTAACACCGAATTATAGTTAACTGGTCACTGAAGTATTGGCCAAAGTCTCTGAAGTGTTTCTGTATAACCTGAGGTTTAAGAGGGGGTGGGGTGTCGTACTGCCCCCACTCTACCCCAATCTGACAAAGTACCTTCAAGCGCCTGAATGAGTGAACACAACTGATCCAGGTATGTTATTGTATGAGCTCTAAACTGTTTGAGAAGCATAGTTTTCCCATCCCTGGTCTAACAGGAAAATAAGATTTATTATGGTCCACTACTGCCCCCAAGTGGAAGCCATGGCCTAAACCTGATTACTTACAGATACAGCTTTGCTTTCAACAATAAATACTGTAATACAAGGTCTTTCATAATTTTCCTTTTCCAACACTTTTTTAATATACATGCGTGTGCTCTGCATACAGTAGGCAACCTGTCTGTTAGTGATATAAATGTAAAGTTAAACCGATCCCACCGTGGGAGTTTATCCACAGGAATCTGGGCGTCAGGAACATCTGGGCCAGGTGCACTGTAAACACACAGAAAGAGAAACACTGGGTTAAATAGCACTTTACCCCTAATAAAGTTAGGCTACAAATCCTCCATGTTTATCAGTACGTGTATATACTCCAGAGGTGCTGTCTCTTACCCTTTGTCCTTTAGGGCAGCGCATATGGGGCTTCGCTTGTTCACAGTCACATGTCCACAACTCACACAGCGCGTTTCCAGCAGACTGCCTGCAGTTACACACAGAAAACACGTCTGTTGTTCATTCTGAACTGCTGGACCGAGACCAAGGAACTGAATGAAGTGTTAATGATAGATTTACATCCCGTTAATGATAGATTTACATACATAGCAATTAAAATAAAACATGTAAGAAACTGTTCTGCATACGTTCATGACAATCAATCCTGAAATGGTATTAAAACAGACTGAACACCTGGCAACAGACTGAAATGATAGAATCGACACTTATCTCTCGCCCTTTAACAAACTCAATATGTCTGCTCAGTAAATTCCAACAGAAAATCAGATTTGTAGCACTTGGGTGTCATTGTTGGCTCTCACCATGTATCTTAAGCACATTTTTGGACCCGGCCTGTCGGTGAAGATCGTCTATGCACTGGGTGATGACGACCACAGAACGTCCCTGCTTCTTCAACCGCGCCTCACACTCTGCTATAACGAGATGGGCAGCGCTGGGTTTCTTGCTCATCACCAGCTCCCTTCTGTAATGGTAGAACTCCCAGACCCGAGATGGGGTGCGGGAGAAGGCCTCGGGAGTGGCCAGGTCCTGGGGATATGACAGCATATAAAACTTCTGAAGCAGGGTTATAAAGCTCAGTGGGTAGTCATGAAAATGATTGTTTTAAAGGTAACTGCTCATTCTTTCCCAGAGGTAAATATTGCTGCAGCCCACAACAGGAATCCAGATTATGCAACAAACACAGCTTCTCCTTTTACTGGCTGTTGCTGCTGAGATAAATCCACCAAGCTGTGAAGCTGTATTATGCAAACATATAATACACCCACTCCACAGCAAGAACTCCGAACCAAACACGGGAGTTTGACCTGAATCTTGAAGAATACATGTGCCCTTGTATGTGCTTTTGTTTTCTTTTTGATACCTGAGACAGCCACTTCCTCCACTTCTCATTTTCTCCCCTGAAGGTGGGTACTCCGCTCTCTGCACTCACACCTGCCCCCGTGATGATCGCTATGTGTCTGGCTTTGGAAAAGACCTGGCGAAATTCAGACATGTCTAGGGGAACAAAAGAAAAAGCTAAACATTATGAAATTGTTTTAAGCATTTATCAGTTACTATCAGATAGAAGAATACGGGTCAGATTATTTATCAGACTGGGTGATCAGTGTTTGTTTTCTTAGGTATTTTCAAGTGTTACTGAGTAACAAGTATAGATTTTTACAATAGGCCTTTCAAAAATATCCACTATTGTGCACTAAAACTAAACATAGTTATAGTGAGAACTACACGTGACACATACATCAGTGAGCAGATTTACTAAAACGTAATTAGCAAAGTGTCTAGATCTTAGTTTTACTTTACTCAATTAATTTACCTGAGTTGGGTCTTGAGTTGCTCATCACAGATCCACTGGTCACATGAGTGGAACACATGCGAAGACCAAATGCAAGCACCGCTCGATTTTGGAGAAGCATCGTGACTATTATGTTTAATTGTTGCATTCAAGAACACATGGAGGAAAAAAACAAAACAGAAAACGGGCATTAATTCAGACGAGCACAAGTTCCTGTCATCGCTGTATATTGGATGAAAGATACACTAGAAAATACAACAATACTATCACGGCCAGGAAAAAATGCACACAACGTAAAGTAAATATCTCAATGCTAACACCACGCAAATAGTCCAGTCAAGTTTAAGGGGAAGGAGACGGTGACAAAATGCCAACAAGCTAACCAGTCTAGTTAAAAAGCCCAAGTAACACAAAAGAGTCGAAAGACAGCAGAAAGTCTGCACATGTTGACCCAGAGGCCGCTTTAGTACCAAATGCAAACACCTTGAAAGTACAAAGTTAACTTTAGCTAAAGAGGTAAGTAAGCTAGGGATTAAGTCCCGCTGTCCACATCCAAACGCGCACTTCTACGTAATATCAGCATTAAACAAGCCGACAGCTCCGTCTTCAGTTAGTCTGTCCTCACATTTTATCATCATACCTACGTTGCTTAGTGATGTTTCCACATTCGAGGCATGAAGTTACGGGAGTTGACTTGTTTGGCTCCTTCTATCGCAGCCAGCGAGCGAGCGAGACGCCGTAAACCTACCGAGGTGTCGTAAAAGGCTGCTCGATCGCGATGCTCTGACGTCGGAAGAGGAAAAAAGAAAATGAAAATACAGCTTAAGAGCGACACCTGCTGTAGAAACTGTAATTCATTCAGGATGATTCATTCACTGCTTAGAAGCCACGCGAGTTATATTCACGTAAGTACCAGCAATGGTAGGTAACAACTACGGCCTTAATAATAATATCAGTAATGTACTGAGCACAAGCATTTCAAATCTGCTGCACACGTTAGAGACGACATGTGTTTTGTTACGTGAAATCTTGAAAAATACAATAAAAACATAACCTAATGATATATTTCTATGCTTTCATTTCATAAACTAGAATTAAATAAATCGTACACAGATCTGTCGGGTTAATGCCACAGATATTAACGCTATATTCTGGGAACTTTATTTGTGCTCACACTGTGCGTGCTGTGTTTCACCAACGCCTCTCTCTCTCTCTCTCTCTCTCTCTCTCGCTCGGTGTGTACTCCCCCCTCTCCATCAATACCTCCCTCCCCGTGTGTGAGCGGCCGCGGTTCTGCGTCTGCCCCAGTCGGACAGCAGTCATCACTGGACACTGGTTCTAATTGATGGCGACCACTCCAGACAGCAGCACAGACCGCCGAGCGATAAGGAGACTCCGCTCCAAGAGCGACACCCCCTATCTCGTTGAAGCCCGGCTCTCCTTTAACCTCCGGACAGGTAGGCGCACATCCGTCCACCCTGTCCCCAAATGCCTTGGTGGATGTTTTTAGGTGGTTACGATGGACTTAGACTTGTACGTCTGTTTTACGCGAACGAAACATTTCCCGATCTCCCTCCGGGCGTTTATTCCCGTACACTGCTCATGGTTTCGCTGTGAGACTTCTCCGAAATGTCTAAAGGTTTTGCGTAAGGCACGGGTGGTCACAATGTTATGCAACTTTGTGCGCTGATGTTGGTCGTTACGGGCGAAAATTGAGTTCTGGAAAAGAGCAGCTCTGGAAAAGCTTTAAATACCATCCATGTGTCGGTTTCGTCAGCGCTGGGTAATTGCTACCAGTGTAATTCAACGCAGTTACATAATAAGCTTCAACGTGACCTGTAGTAGCCCGAGATTTGACAGCGGCTGTGGTGAACAACATCGCGCGGGATAATGCGGTTGTTCGACGTTTTCTTTTCGCCTTATATTTACCGCTTTTACAACAGAACCGATCTCGTGATGATGCGCACGGTGAACAGCCTTCTGCCTCCATCACCCTTCGCTGAGCGGGTTGCATCCCCAGTTACCATGGCGACTTGGCATTTGGCGCTGAGGATTCAGATCCGATATATTTCAGTCGGATTTATCACAAGACACCGCGTTTAGAGGCATTTGATAAACTCAACCAAATGTGTGGTGCTTGGATCAGTCACAGTCAAAACGTGCTCTTCTCCCAGTTGTCTCGCTCACTAGCAGGAGTTGAGTGTGCCCACGTGTGATTTAGAATGACATCACAAGTCCTACGCTGTTTGTTCCCTTGGTGCCAATGTTCCAAAACACAGGGCATAAAACATATTGGACCTGAAAGCTGCAGCACCTTCTTATCTTCCTGCATCCCCTCCAGCTGGAGTCACTCCCAGATGTTCACTCAGCAAAATGCCTGTGTGTGTGTGTGTGTGTGTGTGTTTAAAAACCACGCCCATAGTGTTTGGATGGTGTCCAGTTCAGTGAGGGGTTAACAGAGCATGTAGCCTAGAACAGAGCTGCAGGATTTGTAATTTACTATAAAAGAATATATTATATATCTATATATCACAGAATCAATCGCACTACTTATTTCTGCACTCCAGACCCGGGAGATTGTAACTCAGAAGGTGATCCATGCAAATCTAAGGTGAGTGCACCTTTCTCCTTCTGTGCAGCTCATCAGTGAAAGGAGCTGCTGCATCAACGGCTCCCAGATATTCCGAATGTGAGGGTCCTGCTGCAAAACCGCGAGGGTGCTCCGTCGTGTTACCCTTGATAGGTCTTATATTTAAAGTAGGAACTCTGCATCTCAGAAAGGCCTTTCCTGTTCCAGTCTGCTTAAGCAAATGGGTGTTTGGTCTGAGGAGAGCTTGTTGTCAGTGGCAGAACATTGTCATCTGTCTCTGTCCTTCTTTATTTCCCTACTCTACAACAACCTCGTACAAAGCATGCGGATGGTACGGGGGCGATTTGTAAATCAGCACTGTTGACTCACTTCCACCTGAAGAAGCAGAGCGGGATTTAGCTTGCTTATCGCCAAGGAAACCAAAAACTCCTTTTTCATTAAGCCCAGGTGCTTAATAATGATAAATGAGCTCAGCCTGGAACTAGAACCGAGCCATTATCTCTGTGTAGTCATGAGCAGGACAACGGCTTTGGTTTCTCCTTGCTGTTTTTTTTTTAGGCTCATTAGATTAAAGCTCAGATCACAAAATGATTATGTGCTCAGAGGGGAGACAAAATCTGTTTTTGTGTCTAGACACATTTACATGGCAACCAGCAATAACTACAACTGTATTCATTGATGAACTACTACTTCACAGACAGCGGGATATGTTTGTCAGCTTATCTTGGATCTGTTTCCTTGTTATCAAGCGATATCTGTTCAGCTTTCTGGAGCTGATACTGAGCTTACTGAAGTTAGACCCCACATGGATCAAATGATTTTGTTTATTTATTATGCCGCTAGTAGGAGCTGACACATGGCTGAGACGCTCTATGGGCTTTTAATGAAATCAGAGAGCACGTATCAAACATCGCTTTATTGCATTGGCCTGTTTAGCGTTTGCACTAATCTAATTTGCCTCACACACACAGAAATGCACACGCTGTCGTCTGCGCTACAGTCGTGACTGTTTGTCTATGGACGTGTAGCCAAAAGACAGACGTGTGAGCATGTGTGTGTTTGTGAGAGCTTGTCAGTGTTGATGCCCGTAGGCACCAAGTGCATGTATCGCCCCCTTGTTAGTTTGCTGTGTGTGCATTCCATGCCGACACGGCATCCATCTCGCTGGAAGTGGCTTTGTGCATGTTTATTTGCTCATCGTTCATCAGATCAACTACAGCCCCATCTGCTTTCCCAGGCTCAAGCCACACACAAACTCTCCCAATTAGACGAGATAATGTAGAATCATCGCCTTTCCGAATTGCAATATGCTACATTTGAATTGCTTCTATGTTATTTTGCTGTTAGTTCTGCACCTCATCTCTAAACACAGGCCAGGGGCTCAGGGGCTTATTTGGCATGTGAAACACATGGAGCGTCTGTGTGCTGTGGAGGTCGCATGGCTGCAGCTCCCACCGTTAGTCTATACCTGGTCTGAATGCAAATACACAAGAGCCAGCTGAGACCCAGACGCGGCTGCATTGCAGTTGTTGGGTACAGTACATAATACAGTAAAAAGTCTGTTCTGTGATCTTTTTAAATTGAAAAATCAATCACATCTGAACACGAATTGGAAGAATACACGCAGCTGTGCATGTCTCTCTGATAATTTAACATTCTATCCATGTTCAGAGTCGCAGCCATATGAAGCAAAAAGAGCAAAACTCCACTCCATCACCACCCACCACTCCTCTCGCTCTCTCTCTCTCTCTGCTGCTTTGTGTTGCATTCTCAGTGTACAGTGCAATCAATACAAACCAGATGCATGGTGGGATGGGACACTTTTCTGCTGCAGAGCTTTATGTGCCATCTGGGTTGTCCTGTGCGCTCACAGTGTGCGAGACTAACTCTCTGTGCAGCTACCGGCCAGGACTTAAACATAGCATCTTCAACACGCAATTCTGTCCGTATTATATTCCACAATTTTATTCCCTATTAATTATTTAGAAGGTCGTTGCACCGTCTGGCTGAAATATTTTTTTTTTCATTTGAATGTAAAAAGCAGCTAAAAGTAATGCGGGACCAAGAACACGCGGTACTGTAAAGGCCCTCACCAGCCCCGGCTGTCAGCTCCTGTTACAAGAGAAGGGGAATTAAAGATGAGCGGGAGGGTGATTAATTTAATGTTTTCAGCTGTTTGCAGCAACTCTAGGGGTGATTAGCAAAAAACCTTAACAAAGTGTTAAATAATTAGTAGCAAGAGATTGGTATTAGATCTGTTTCTATTCATCCCTCATTCCAGTTTTTCAACACATGCTCACACATAGCATCACATGACACACAACCTGTGTCTCAAAAACCCAGTCAAGCGCTTTACCCATCTTCCCTGTTTGGTTTTACACTGCATCCCAGGTCTGAATAAAACATGAAAATCGGAGCAAAAATAGCAACACTATATCCAGAGCTCTCACTGGATGCTCCAGCTGAATCAAAGTTCAGTCTTCCATCAGTGTCACTTGGCCAGAACACCCAGCAAGACTGTTAAAAGGGGAAATGCAAGCAGGTGTCTTTAATGAGATGTTACAGGAAGGCAGCATCTTTCCAGAATTGCTTTTCATCTAATTGCTTTTGATTCCTCTATCTGCCACACTTGGAAGTGTGGGACAGGCTCGTGGCTGTGATCTCCTTTCCACAAGCCAGCTGAGAAATAACACTTTTTTTTTCAAATGCCTCCCAAGCTGAAGGAAGCGGCATGACAAAGTGCTTATGGGTCGTATTTATAGTAAGCGTGGCATCACATTGGGTTAGAGAGGGTTAGAGATATCACAGCAATCTGCAAAGCAGCGTTGCCAGCGACCAATTACACTTGACGAGAGAGCTCCGGCTGAATCACTGTTACTCTCTAATTCAGATTTTTTCTTTGCGGCGATTCTCTGGGGTACATGGAAATAAAGGAAACTGCTCACAGTATGGATTGAATTACCCTCAGGGTATATACTATGCATATGTTTATGTATTGTGTTTGGCATAACCGCTGCAGCTGTGAGTGTGCCAGACATTTCTGCTGAGTAAGAGACTTCACAGAGTGTGAGCCCCTTCAATGCTGCTGCAAACCTGGGACTCAATTCAATCAAAGCTGCATTGCACCACTCATCAATCCTCTATTTATATCCTATTTATAGCTATAATAGTCATAATAGCTCTTACAATTCCAAACCATTGAAGTATGTATATGTTTAAAATTAACATTTAAAGTTGATGCATTGTATATTTGATTAGGTCATCGGTTAGTTTGTTTTCTTGCCGTCAGGCAGGAGTGAATATTACATTTTATGTGGTGACATCAAGTTTACTTTGGATTGAAATAATTAAATAGGGAGATTTGCCGTTTAAGCTCTGCACAGAAAATTATGGTAAATTATGCTTCGTGTCAGACAGTTATGTAAGTCTGTGTAAAGACAGACTAATAGCCTGCAGTATAATAGAAGGCTGTGATCTAAAGACGCTGAATAATTCTGTGAAATTAGGTGAGTGAACCAGGAGGACATTTTGCTCCCATCCCATCTAAAGCAAATCTTGCAAGTTTACCAAAGAGCAGATGTCACATAATAACTGGAATTTCAAAAGGTTGACTTTGTCAGGGAGTAAATTTAGAATTGAACTGTTAAATAATTCAAAACTGGCAATAATAGTAAAATACATTTTAGAATTGGAGGATTGATGATCTGTGTCGGAGGAAGTTCTCAGTGTCTTTCTTGCAGTGTGGACACCATCTCACATATACGCTGCTGGTGAGCTAAACTAAATGATCATGTTTTCGCCTGCCCCCTAGAGGTTGGATGCCTGAAGGAGTCGTATCAAAATAGTGGCATTATTACAGATTTTGAATTCCTATTTTTGTATAAATCATTCTATCGTGGTCTGCGGAGAATTATTCCGTGGACAGCAGCTTTGTCCCGTCAGTAGGAAAATAAAACTCTCTTTTTTTTTAATGCTGCCCCTGCTTAAACATCAGAGGCAGAAAAGACACTTTAGCTGAGAGTTCACTCCCAACAAGTAAGACAGAGCTTTCCGTCAGAGAAGAAAAGTGTCTCTGCAGGCTGACACAGAACATCCTAGAGGAGCAGCAGACGTGTCCCCTTCCTCCTTAATGTAGCTTCCATTAAACGGGATTAACACAGACGTGCTTGCATCAGCACCACGTGGATCATTCCAGAGATGTTTGTCACCCTCTGCAACACTTTTCTTCATTAGCTGTGTGGACGTCACAGCAACAATCCCAGGCTCCCATAAGGAACAAACTAAAATATGAAGAGTCTGTGGCAAAAGACGCAAAGAAAAATTATTTTCTGCAACAGTAGATGCTGCACCAGGTTCTTATTAAATGCACACATTAGTCTGGAAATGTTAATATTTTTATTAAAAACAACCCATTAAAATAACACAATTTGCCCACC
This sequence comes from Macropodus opercularis, assembly GCA_030770545.1. NCBI lineage: Eukaryota > Metazoa > Chordata > Actinopteri > Anabantiformes > Osphronemidae > Macropodus > Macropodus opercularis. The sequence goes on from CM061105.1 coordinate 10,509,066, forward strand.
AGGCTTGTCTTTATTTCCCCGGTTTAATTAAACCCGTCACAGCTGATTGAGCATTAAATGTGTGCTTCACTAGCTTTTCTCCATGACTTTTACACGTCTGTCATATTCTACTTTAATCACACTGGGTGAGCAGCGAAGCTTTGTTGTTTGTCTTCTACACATCTTGTTGTGACGCTGCTGTTACGCTCTTGTTACACAACCTGATGTGCTTGTTTGTGCAGCGAGCCATCGAGTGCGACCTCTTCTTCTCATGTCTGAACCGCCTCTCTCTCCTCTGGGCGCTGAAGCTTGAGCCTGCGTTTGCCACGGGGGTCACACAGGTGCCGCTCCGGCCCACTGTTAGTGTTTGGATATTTGCTCTGGCGTTTCTCTAAACATGGCAGTTTGCGGCCCTGCGTGGTCGGCAAGATGGCGGCTGCATCTGTGACACCGATTTGCTGTATTTGCTGAGCCTGCAGACGTCTCAGTGTTTGATGGTGGGTTTTGTATCGGCCCGTTCCTTGTGTGCCTTCTAGTCTGCACAGTTGTCAAAGTCTTGTCAAAGAACAGTTTTGCGATGCGGCATCTGCCTCGTCATGTCAGCAGAGAAAGCCAATATTTCCCCCCACACCGAAAGCTCAGTCAGTAGACGTGAATTCTGCACCCCATCAACAGTTAGCGCTTTATTTACCCAACGTCAACACGACGAGCGTTTATGCTCAGCTGATGCAGGATCAGCCTGTGAGCTGCGTAACTCTGGCGCCACCTGCTGGCACACGACGAGACGTAACTCAGTGGAGGCGTCAACGCTCCACAGTCACGTGGGGAGGGATGGCTCCGTCACTGTGAGAGCCGGATGTGAGGGCAGGCGATCAGTGCTTTAGGATCATGCAGCAGGTCACTGAACCTGTTTGTGTTGGTGCATGAAAATATGATGACGAGGACTGAAGCAGTTCATTGACATATGACCATATGAGCAGAAATACATCTTTGGGAATATTAACAATAAACAAGAATGAACAAAAACATTTTATTAAAAAAAACTACGGTCACCAATCCTTAAGCCGGAGAACATTAATACGACTAATATATACATATAGATACAGATATAACAATGTTATTAAGTTATAATTCAAGTGATAAAATACAGCAACAGCCATGAACGTCACACTGGCAAATGCAGACTGAACATGGGCAGCGATAAAAGCTCAAGACAAATTTGCCAAATACAGCCGCTAGATGGCGACATTATACCATTAGCTAAATAGGACAAGTGGGCAGCTCCGTTTAGCTTTTTGTATCAGTTTACATTTTCTACCTTAAATGTCCCCAAAAAAGTTTTGCTGTTTTTTTAGTAACTGTATGAGCCACTTTCTGTTATATGTCACAAAATATGTAAAAATGTCAATGCTAGTTTGACTGGAATTTGGCCAAAATCTTGATTTCATCCAATCCTCATTCATGTGTTTGTTTGTTGTTTTTAAATGTGTCAGTATCAAACAGTACTGAGCAGAGAAACGGGTCTGCTGACAATCTGTGACAGTATAAACGTTTTTATTGGTTTCAGTGGCTGAGCAGAAATTCACGGTGTCAAGAGGGGAAGTTGTTGACATGCAGAGGCATGAAAATAAAATAAAAAAACAGTGTGTGCCTGGCTCGTTGTGCATCTCTCTTTCTTGCCATTCTTCTCTTCTTCCGAGTTGCGATCTGCAGACTTTACATAATCTTGTCACATTACTCATCTGCATGCCAGGAGGAAGACAGAGATTAATGTTGAAGGTGGAGCCAAGAACTGCATAAACACAGTGAGGAATAACCTTCCACAGCGAAGAAAAGGCACAAAGTACTCCCTCATTTTCTGATTCTGATGTGTAAATGTGCATGTGCGCAACTATGAAGGAGCAGGCCACATAATAATGCAGAGAGAGAATGACAGATGGGAAGAGACAGAGAGACACAGGAAGAACAGGAACAGCAGATTTGTAGCGACAGGCTGCTCAGTCGGAAGTTGTAAGATTGTTTTGCCCAAAACCTGCACCACAGTCGTGCAAACCAGTTCAAACCAGAACCCAAAGCACCACCACTGCAAGCGCAACGTCTGCACCGTGTTTTCAATTCACTTCTAATGAGCAGGGCCGCTGCAAAATCCATGTTTGCCTGGTGGCGGCACATTGAAAAGAACATTTACTGAGCAACAACGCTGTTAGAGAGAAAATCCATCAGCAGAGTCAACAGATTGGCAAAGACTGCTTAGCAGCTTTGGGCCAACTTACGGTGTCAGTTGTTGTTTGTGATGAGTGTCAGGTGTGTTGTCAACCACGGGAAAGATACTTAGCGTCTAAATACCTGCACTGATCCAAGGATGATACACTGAGCCGAAGTGGTTCATTCACACCAAAAAGATTTCCAAAGAAACACAAAGGCAGTGGAATAATGGAACGATTCCTGAGTCAGGATAGCAGCGAAAGCTATTTGCCCAATTAGTGGAAGGTCTGACCTTTGCTGAATTGATTCTGGTTCCTACCATTAGTTAACTAATAACCTCACTGGTGGATTGATCATTAGCACACAATACAGTTGTCTAAACCCACAACCCAACAACCTTTTTCCAAAGACATGTGTTTTTTTCCCTGTTGTGTATTAATAGGATTTTAGCTCCACACCAGATTGCGCACAGGCCACTGGGCATCTTTTATTAAGGCGCTATGTTGTTGTTGTTGTAGAATTTGACATTTGTTTATTGTTTACATCAGTATGAACATGTAAGAGAAGCTGAACCACAAAATGAAGGGAATGTTTTGTTTCAACTCCACATTTCTGTATAAACTGAAATAAGTCAACAGAAGCTATTTCAACATTTCTTCCCGCTCTGAACAGCAAAAGAAAAAAAAGCTTCTAAAGCTAAATTTGGATGTTTTTTTACACAAGTCCAATATTAAAAACAAACACTCTCTTATTATTTCATAAAACGGAGATGAGAACATTTTAAGTCTAATATCAGGTCTTTACTACTTTTCAACACAAGGGGGAGCTCAACAGAGACATACATAAAACAGACAATGCACACTATCTATAAATAGGATGTAGAGAAAGAAGCTACAAAAGAAATTATATTATCTCCTATATGGAAGAACGTTGACTGAAAAAAAAAATTTCTTTCAGAAGAGACATAACTGGGATCAGCTAATGAAATACATGAGTCTAATGAAATGTAATTATTATTCTATCCCATTCTATTTATTCATCCTCTGCCTGCTTTTTGATTCAGACCCATGATGTAGTGCAGCACTGGTCAGCATGACGTCCGCATGACATAGTTACGTAACCACTCGTCCACATGTGAGCTCACGGAGGAACTCAAGCATTTAAGTCGATTTTTGCATAATTCAAGGCCTGTAGGCCGAATGTTGTGAATGGTTGGCAGTAAACAGAAAGGACTTGTGCACGAGTGTCTTCGGAATGAAACTGGTGGCGAGGCAAACAATGCCCCCACAGCCTTTCGGGGATTCGAGCGTCTTTCCCTCATTCTAACACAAGCACATGAAGGATGCACACGTTATGCGGCATTACCCACCTCATGCACGGCTAAAGATCTCTCTCCTTCACCTCTGGCTCTTTGTTGCAGTTCTGTTCTGTGCGTAAATATAGCTCTATCCTGCCAGTTCCACCGAAGCCCGAACACACACTGTATCAGTACAGCAGCGGCAAACTTTGCACAGAAGGGCAACTCGGCAGCTACTGCATTGCACCGTGGTGGGAGTGAGTCAAGTGCTCTGTCCCTCATTTCAGAGAGAACTTTGATGTCACTGGAATAAGCTGCAGCTCATTGAAGGAACATCAAAGATACTCAGCCCATAGCAACATGTCTGGAAACGCCCTGGGGTTTGATATCTCCTCAGTGATAAACGCATCTTAACTGGCCATTATCAGTTACTCTTCAAATGTGCAGCGTAACTTAAGGGATGGGCTGAGTTTGGGATTGAAAGAGAGAATATCTAATGATTCTCTGTTTCTTTAGGCTCTTTCATTTGAAGTGTTGAGCTTTCTGATCACTGCTTAAAATCCCTTTGCTGTGTTTCTTTTCTTTGATTTTAATTCTCACAGCTCTGCTCTGTTATTATGCTAAATTAGACAGACGCCGTCATGTTTGTGTTCATCTTTGTTGCCCCTCCAATGTTTTTCAGACCTGATTTCAGTCAGCGATTGCAAGCGTACAAATTTAGAACGCAAGCTTGATGTGCTACTGAGAGATAGCATTAAATTAAATGATCTGAGATGTTTTTATCCCCCTTTTAAAAAATGTCCTTTGGCCCACGCTGAACCAGTGACCTGTTTATCAGACACAGGAGAAGCTGCAGCTAAAAACAAACTTTACAGACCTATGGTACCTCTTATATTGTCACATGTTTTAAGCACCTAACAGGTTCTATTGGTTAATTTAATTTCATTTTATTGAATTTATTACTGCTATTTCTGCGTTCACATGATCATTTTAGCTCCAGTCCTTTGTCTCTACTCTCCATTATCATCTTATCCAGATCAGACCATCATCAGTGTCCTTCTTTTGATCTTGTCTCGTGGCTTTCTTCTAAAATTCAGTCTGTCCCTTCATTTAACATGGTAAACAATATTTGAAATAATTACTAGATTTGGACTTTCCCCCGTCACTCCAAACCTATTAGACGAGCGCAGCGCGCAGCCAATCACAGACTCACTGCTCGGCTCTACTAATCGCGGATTAGCCACAACCGACTGCAGTGTGCGGCTCTGGGAGGGATGGGTAGTGACTGCTGTTCACTACTCGCCCTGTGTTTTATTATTAGCTCGCTTGGATCTGGCAGCAGGGCTTTCTCTCAGCCGCAGCAGCAGCAGCAGCCACTTTTGCATTGCGCAACCAAGTAGCCTGCGCGTATTTGGATCTCAGGTAAAGGTGTGGGAATACAGCAGAGGAAGCCGCGTATCGCACTGTCGGTCAGGTAGGACTGGCTTGATGGCTCTTTAATTCAATCCACGCCGTTGTGAGATAGCGCACCGGAGCGCGGCTCCGTCTTCCGCGTCCCAAATGTTCAAGACGGCCAATTACCCGACGGTGAATCCTGCTCCCACCATCATGCACGGTGCCTGGTTTACCACCGCTGGGTGCCGAGAAAACACGCCCGTGGCCGTGGAGAAACCTAAGAAAAAGCCTTTCAGCCTGGTCAAAATAATGTCTCTGAGCAGCAGCAGCAGCAGCAAGAAAGGGCACGGCCAGCATCCGCACCACCACCACCACCACCACCACAACAACATGCCCTTTACGATTCACTGTCACATCGGGAAAGAGATAAAGCACATTTGCAGCAATTGCAGCCGCGGGAACGATACACAGGACGGTGAGTAGGCTCCAGCCCACAGCAGCCCTGCGGTGCTGCCGTGACTCCGGGCTCCTGTGCGCGCTGCACAAGCAGATCAGCCGCATTCAGTCACTGAATGCGCTTTCCGTCTGTGTGATGTGTGGTCAAACGTGTTGCCAGTGGGTCGGTGTGTATTCAAACGAGTCGCTGTGGCTGTGGTGGAAGCTGCCTCTGACTGGATCAGAACTTCTCGTCGGGCTGGGCTCAAACATAAGCGGCTGCGGAAATGTGTTGGTGAATCACTGCGCATCCATGAACTTTACGTAGCTCCCATTTAACGTGCGTAGAGCTCCTAGATGTCATTGAATCGGTGTGAACATGTGCAGGCTGCTTGCACAAAGCCATTTCCAGTTCTGTCATTACATCACCACTCAGCCATCTTGGTATGTAAACAAGTGGTTTTAATTAAATCCAGCTAAGGTGCTTACGGTACAGTAGGAAAGGATGTAGGTGATGTGCAACGTGCAGAAACATAGTGGTGTCTGGTGAAATAGGGGGAAAATGTCCCCAGAGCTTTTAATCGCACTCCGAAGAGGATTTTCTTCTTCCTTTTGTTTTGCAGATTGAATTAATCTCTTACCAGGATTGAGTCAAGGTTGTAATTAATTACGTCATCATAGAATTGAAGTGTAGACGTACAGATTACAGACATCGTCCAGTTAGAAAAAAAAACAAAAAGAGAATTGAGTGGCTTCAAATCCAGGTTTCAGGTATAATGCCTCTCGCTCTCTTCTAACTGGGTTCATCTGGACAGAACGCGACCAGTCACCTGGATGGACTTTGCTTGTGTCTGATGCGCAGGTTTGAAACTTTTTTTATTAGCCTAGTTACCATTGTTGTATTGTTGTTGCTGTTTTCCTGAGGGTACAGCACAGAGAGCTCTAGTAGTAGTTGGCAGCTTTTCATGGATCTACCGTTTGGACCTGTAATGAAGTCATTTGAATCTCCACTACAGTTGATTAGCGTGGGCTGTGGAGCTATTTATAGAGTGGTGTGGTGGCAGGAATGCTAAGATGGTTGGCACAGAGGCACCGGAGCATTGGAGTAATGGCCTGTGGGACTTGTTTGAAGTCTATTACTGTCACATTATTCCTCATACTGTCCCTTTGTCCTGGGGAGGTGAGCAGTCTGTCAAGCGATTTATCAGCGTTGGCAAACGTGATTGTGATGCAATTATTCAGAAACGGGCAACAGGCATGTTCCCTGTCAGCTTGTCACGGGCGGCCTGATGCAACGTCATTGACAGCAGACAAAGGTGTGCTGTGCTGCGGGTCAGCGCCATGGAGCCGTTACAGTAGAGCAAACGTAGTGTTTAAAAAAAAAAAAAAAAAAGCTTGACTTGTGCGCAGTGGTTTATTGTTTTCTAATAGAGATCTAATTCCGATTACCTGCCTAATCTTGTTACTGTGAGATGGTGTCGTCGTAGCTGCTTGACTGTGGATTCTGGGGCTGCTGCCTTGTGTGCTTCTGCATTGGAAAACTGTGCTGACTTGGTAAATAAGCCAGTGTGGGGACTGAAGAGCTACAGCCACAGTTCCATGACTAAAGGCACATGCTGGCATTGAAGTCACAATTTTTATTTCTTTTAGAAGCTGTTGTGTGTTTGAGTGTTTCCTGCTTGAAGCCAGCACCTTTTAGATTTTTGTTCTGATCACTCATGTTTGGCCTCAGCTTGTGTGCTGCAGTATTAGTTTTTTAGGCCAAATTGTTTAACTTTGCGCTGTGTTCTGTGTAATCCTGTCTCATATGTAGGTTGGTTTGTTCTCTCCCTACCTCATTTGGTTTACGAGGGAATTCAGGTGGCAGTCTTGGCGCAGGTTCTTGCTGCCTGGAGGCTTGTGTCTGCTGCTACTTTACCGCATGATCATGAGAACAACTTTCACGCATTTTCAACTAAGCGGGCCTGTTTCTTTTGCGTGTTTTGTTCCCTCGCAGCTGAAGAAGTAGAGAGGCTGGCCGCCATGCGCTCCGAGTCCCTGATGTCTGGCACCCATACCCCACCTATTCGTCATCGGAGCAAATTCGCCACTCTGGGGCGCCTCCTCAAGCCCTGGAAATGGAGGAAGAAGAAGAGCGAGAAGTTCAAACAGACGTCTGCAGGTACGTGACGACTTCGCTTAGCTTTCTGTGAGTGTCACTAAAAAGTACTGATTAACCGAAAGAGAACTGGATTAGGATTAGTCTCCAGGATGATTGAAAATGCAGCAGAGGGGTTTCACGTTTTGAGCGGTCTTTAGGCTTCCTTTCATCTTGCAGCCCAGTGTTGTCAGGGGCAAGTGAAGGACGTGTTCGCTTCAGATGTGACTGTACCTATTTTGAATTCTGCCGTCAGCCCGGTGGACAGGAGGAGGCGCTCTGTCAGACTGCGTCCTCTCTGGATGCAGCGGCCTTGTTTTTGTAGAGCATGAGCAATTGCACGGAGACCTGGATCCGGCCTGAACGGCACAGGATGTTCTGATTTAGCAACGTTATCGAATTAGCACTTTCCTGGTGTGAATTTACTGAATGAATCAGTTTGTGTTTCTGCGACTGCTCTCTCATGGCTGATCTCTAATGTGATCACAAGAATTAATGCAGTGTCTTGTCGTGGCGTCTCAATCACTTACCACAGTCATAAATCAAGTTTGACTTTTCGCTTGATATTCCGTTGCGTTCAAGCTTTAACTGTAGGTTCTACTTTCTGCCCCACTGGCTTCTCAGCAGTCTGCTGATAAAATCCATCTGAGTTTAAAAGGCCTGATGTGTTCATCTGTGTTGTAATAATGTACCTGATGAAACAGTCATGGAGATGTTGCCTGTTCATTGGTCCGTTCGTGCACTGGATTCCCTGTGATCACAGCATCTCGCCTGTTGTGGTGGAGGACGACAATAATAAAGTGCTGGGAAACAAAAAGCCTTTTTTCCTGTTACAATGGTGTTAATGCACAGTGGAGCTGAGTGAAAACGCTCTCTTCATAGCTTTTGTTGTGCTTGTATTTTGTATGCATAATGCTGCTGTCTCCAAATTCTTGCCACCTTTTGTTCTATTTAATCCTTTTTGATTGCTGCGTGACAATTAGACCCTTCAGACCTTTCGGCATATCTCGCCAGAGCAACCTCTAAGTGGAGTTTCTGAATAGCGTCACATTGTAGCTGGTGTGTGCAGTCACGTAAGTAGCTCTGGTGGCTGGGCAGGCGCTTTTGCCACAGTAGCGTGTCCCTGCTGTCACATCCATTCCAGCATCAAGCATTAAACCCAACTTGGCCAATGTGGCTTTCAGATGTGCAGCGGGCAATGGAAAAGTCGAAGCAGTGCAGTGAATTCGCATGACGGTGGCTCGGGGACGTTGAACTTCGTCGGCTCAGTTCTTCCATGCAGTGCTGCTCTAAGGAGTAATGGCCACATGTGTTTACTTGATTTATCAGGCGCTTTTCAGTGTTGCCTCAAACCTCTTGTTCAGAGGTGTGGTGTTAGATTGAATTCTACTTTTTATGTTGGTAACCTGCCAGTACTTAGTTCCTTACACACATGAAGCTGTCATGCTGCTCACGAGGAGGCCTTTGTGTTGTTTTGCCTCTGCTTCTTTAATCTTTAAAGATTAAAACCGAAGCCTTTATCTCACCTGTGCATCCATATGCTTCTACTACACTGAGTTGGGAGATCTGCAGCCCCTGGTCGCTTGTCAGGGACTTGTACTGTACGTAATGCACAGCCGTGATTCCTGCTGCACAGACACCTCGTTGTGGTTGTGCGTGACGCTTTATTGTTGATGATCTGCCCTGCGTCAGTGGGAAGCGGACCAGACACCAGGGTGCAGATTCTGTTGGAACTAATTGGACACTAAACACAGTGGAGGATTAGGAAAATGTTGTCATCTTAAGCAAATGACGAGCAACACTGGGGGATTGTGCTTGTTACCTCAGGAAACGCGAAGGATGGGCCCGACAGTCTTATGCTCAGTGTATTATCACAGCAAACTTGTTTCAGGAAGAGGTAATGAATAACATGGACGTGGTAACGTGGTGGTAGCTTTCTTTTTATTGTTAGTCTAACTACTTAGCTCTTTTAATCAGCTGTTCTTAACGTTTGTTTGCTTCATTTCTAATCCCACATTTTCAACCTGCTCAGAGAATAAATATTGCATGGAGAGGAAATGTCATAACGCAACCCTGCTTTATCCTCCGTATTTGTCAAGGTTTCATTTAGCCACTTCCAAAGCTTTGGACGTGAGCAGTAATGCTGGCGCCTCTTATTGATAAAAGACTTTCAGTTTTAATACAGTTTTTGTGAGGGTCCGGCTGAAAGAATTGCATCGGTAAAAGCCTCCACTTTGAGCTACTGAGCCTCAGGGTTGGTGGGATGTGTTCTGACTATCTGGGTCACTTCGCAGAGGAATATATTTTCTCTCAAAAAAAAAAAGACAGGGAAAAAAAACTAAGTATGGTTCTCTCAGATCAATACGGACTGTACTCAGATATGCCAGTTTCATTTATTATGCTCTCAACTAAGTGTCCCTGATGAGTATCTAATCTTCTCATCTTGGTACAGATTGAGTGGCTGGAGTGTTGGACCATGACACCACTTGGGGCATGGTGGACTGAAAACGGGTCTAAAATAAGACTTGGTTTGTATTCAAGGAGATTTATAGGACACTGTCTTGCTTTTATAATCTGAATTGAAAGATTGCATTGTGTCTGAACGGATTTAAAGGCCTCTACAAAGTTTATTTGCCGTTTCAGTTTGTCTGTCAACGGTGGACGTGCACAAACCCATCAGACGTCGTTGGAGACTGACCCAGTCAGTCAGACTTTCCATCAAACTCATTGTGCTTATTTTTCTCTTTCTCTCAAGAGACCTTCCTGACGAAATGAACATGAAACTCCATTTCTTGCACGCCATTAATATACTCATTAAATATTAAACAAAGGGGTTTTGTTCCAGGCTAGACAGTGTTTTACTCGGATACATGCTCAGTTTGGGCAACTGCTGCTCCGTCGTGCTCCGTGTTTCCTTTTCGTTGTGTGAGCACACGCACATCTGTAAAATCTGAAGGCATGTCTTCGTTAATGGTGTTATGTAACTGTGTGCATCATGTTATGTCCATGTCATAACAGTTATGTCATAAAGCTCTGAGTAATTACTTTTCATTTTGGATGAAGCTGCAGTATAATCCTACCCCAACATATAACAGCTCTGCCAGTTTAGCGTCAACCTTTAACCCGGGGCTTCCCCACTAGTTGGTACTGATTTGTCATTAGAATAATGTTGTTTACTGCTCAACTGATAATAAATAAAGTGTAATTCATGGTGAGACTTTGACGTCATGTATTTTCACTGAGTCACATTTGTGAGACTTTTTGAAAATTGACTGCAGGTATGAAATGTGCGATTCCTAATCACCTTCACTTCCCTGTGGTGCTGTGGGTCCAGCAGGCTGACTGTTCCCTCCTCTGCTGATTCTGGGTCATCGTTGTGACGGGTCTGTTTACTATCCCCTTGATATGCTTGTCAATTTGCTGCCTTTGGGGTGGCAAACACTTTTTGATTGCACAGCCAGCATCCGCATCCCAAGTAGCATCTACAAGTGGCACAATTTCATTTTCAATATACTGCTTCCACGGCCCCAGTGGAGACGAGTGTTTGTGTGACATATTGGTGATATTTTAACCCCCCCCCCCCCCCCTTTCAACAAATGAACCAATAAACTAAAACTGCTTAACTAATTCCTGGCTTGGAGCTGATCATTTCTTTTGGAATAACAGGGGAGTGATAATAAACATGTGATGTCGTGGAGGAGCTGGTGGCAAATTCTGTTTGATGTTGCGCGACTGTGGCGTTTTTGAACATTGCACTGTTTTCAGTTTTGTGCCTCGCAGACCAGACTATCAAACATTTGTGTGACTCTATTGCAGTTTTACTTCTCTTCTTTCATTTCTTCTAGTCAGGTTTGTTGTGACTAAGGGCAGGGAAATGAGAGGTCAGAGTATGTTCTGTGAAGGGGCAGATTCAGAAATTGTTATGTTCTGTCTACTTGTCATAAGTTAAGTGCCTGAATGTTTAAAGCCTAAAAATGAATGAAGCAATACATCTTTCTGTACAACATGCCATCATGTGAATAATGCATTACTGGGACATTTCTCTTATTTTTTTTTTTACATATTTTTTTAAATTCTTTTTGTCCTCTAGGTCCTAGTGTCTCAGTTTGACAGGTCTAGAATTTAATAGCATTGCTCTTTAAAATGAACCTGCACGGATTTGATTAATGGAACTAAACCCATAGAAAAATGTATTTATTTTTTCATATACACACATGAACAACGTGCAGGACATATAATGTTTGGAGAAATTGGCAAAAAACACATTTGGTTCAGTTTTATCTGAGAGCCCAGTTGGCGTTTTGAGCATTTGGCTACTGTACAAAACTGTGTCTTGTGAAAGTTAATGCTGCTAGAATTAGTATTTTACTCAGCATCACTGCTTAACGCTCTCAAATATCCTTCACCAGCATGTTGGTGCTGCTAACGTGAGTTGTTAAAACCACTGAAAACAAACGGTATAAAGATTTGAGTGACGTATTAGAAACTGTTTTTGTCATTTGAATGAAATGATCTTTAGCTCTGTTCTCTTTTATCCATTCAGCTTTGGAGCGGAAGATGTCAATGCGACAGAGCAGAGATGAGTTGATCAAGAGAGGAGTGTTGAAGGAGATCTTTGAAAGAGGTGAGATGATATAACAAAGTTACACTAGCTGGAAACTGTCTCAGTAGTAAATAGAAACTGCAGCAGTGGTGCAGTGAATTGGAAGGTCTTCAGTTTTTCATCTCATTAATCAGTCAGCCTTGGAATACGCTCTGTAAGATTTGGCACGGGCCGTCTAGAGATATCATCTTTCATTAGACAAATTTTCATGGTTTTAGAAACTCTTTGATCTTGATTTGATGTGTCTTATATATTCAGAGCTTGAGATATTTCTGTCAGACAGTAGGGTGCTCCACGCCTCAGGGCATAAAGCACAAAAAGCTGATGGAGCTGAGAAAGTCGACAATTTTTAAATGGACTATTTTCAAAAAAGAAAGCAAATGAGAAAAATTAGGCCATTTTTTTCAAATTAAGCATTAAGCACGCTCAAATGAAACGTCTTAATGAGTTTAAAGTTGCGCGAGTACCTCAAGCATTCGGTCAGAACAGACTGAAGCTTCTCGTCCTTCCTGTGTCTGCACAGTAAACGCGTCGCTTCTTGCTATGCATATTTACGAGGCCAGGTGAGCTCAATTCCCTTGCCAGGACTCAACCTAGTTTCTGTCATCAAAAAGGCTCGTGAGCCTAGCATGATAGACCAGCAGCAGTTCTTTCATGCATGCCAAGCGAATGTTCATGTCTCTGACGGCTATTGTGTTATCAGCGCTGACCCCTCTGTGATTCATATTTATTTATAGCAAAACAGAAGCCGCTGCTTTTGAGTTAAAAATAGAAATGAATCCAGCATATACTAAAAAAATAAAATAAATTAAAATGCTTTCATAATCTTTTGTTTGATAGTTTGCATTCTTGTGTTTTTGTGTTTGAGAGGCACTGCAGTCAAGCTGATGGGGGGTAGGAACCACATAAATGCATAGTTTGACAGAATGTGTGAGCATTGCGAATTGCACTGCCAGCCTTAAAATGTGATCATGCAAAAACCATCAAACGACTCACAGCTGCAAAAGAACTGAAAAAGCTGAAGTTTTGTCAGTGTTTAGCAGACACTGTTGCTTGGTCTGTTGTGGGCTGATAAAGGGCCCTTGGGTTGTTACACATTCTTACTGTTTCAAACCATCTCCCCACCGCTGTCTAAAAGCTCAACGTCCCCAGTTTCCGCTAAACTTTAAACACGTCTTCCCAGGAAGTTTCTTAGTTTTGCCAGTGAACAAATGTCTGACGCTTCACAGATTTCGTTTTTCCCTCTGGTTCAGCAACTGTCGAATTCCGATCGTCGATGGACAGCGGAGTCTGCACTCAGGAGTCCTCCATTAAGTCGTCTATGGTCGTGCCCACCAAGAAATCTGTCACCTTCCCAGGTGACCTTCAGGATACCCCCGCCAAGCCACCGCTGTACCACAAGCAGCCTCCTGCTCTCCCTCCAAAGCCTTTCTCAAGGATCCATAGCGCAGGTCAGTCATCTTGGCCAAAGCTCAGCAGCAGATTAGACTACTGTGCAGAAAACATGTACCCTAGTCATGAAACGCTCCTGTGAGGCTGTGGACTTGATTCCACTGCCAAGCCATGACTGGTTTTTAAACCCCACCTGTGTTGCCACACATGTGCACCGGATTAGAGTAGTCTTATTAAATTCCCCGGTGGCTTGGTGAGCTAGACTCTCGCTGTCATTTTCAATCTGTCAGAGCAGGGAAGTGGCATTACCCCGGCCTAATTCCCTCTGCTTTGCGCTGACGTCTGAGCCATGTCTGATCGTCCATGAGCTCTGTTTATGTCTGTGCTGTGGATGCTATGGTAGAAATCTTTTCTGTCCTGGTGTGTGCTCTCCCTCCAGATTCTTGCCAGCCTATGAAGTTGCCCTGCATGCCTGGAGGAAAGCATTCTCCTCCTCTGCCCCCCAAGAAAGTGATGATTTGTGTGCCTCCAGGGGGGCTGGACTCCTCCACGTCGCCTTCTCCGTCCCCAAACCCTCTCAGCACTCTTTCCCAAAAGTGTGGCCCTCTCCAGGGAATGCCACCCCACCATGGCACCTTGCTGCCCTCCCAGCTCGCTGGTCTGTCCAGCCTTCACCAGAGCCACGGGCACCCGCTCCAGCTTCAGTACGGTAGCTTACACGCTCCCAGCCGCATCATCGAGGAGCTCAATAAAACCCTGGCACTCTCCATGCAGAGGTTCGAAAGGTTAGTTGCCTTCAGCAGTGAGGCTATTTAATCAGATTGTCCTCCAGTGGGGTCACTGAGGGATTATGGATCTGTCTGCATCACACATAATATCTTGGATTGTTTTGACCGAACTTTGAGGATTGATTTTTATCAGTGTGTTAGATGGAGGCTACAGTTTACTGCAGCACTAATTCAAACATTAGTTCATCTTCATGGGCATAGAGAGTTTTTGTTTTTTTTTCAGCGACTTGTCTTCTACTTTCACATATGTCCTGTCCGTTATCGAGGTCACGCCCTGTGAGGCTGTGCCGTTTTAGACGGACGCCGCGGTACAACATAGCAGGGTGTGACCTCGATAACGGACAGGACATATGTGAAAGTAGAAGACAAGTGGGTGGCCTAATTTTCAGATAACTGTGCGTATGTGTGGACACAGAGTAGGCGTCCCTCCAGCCAGTTGGCCTGACTTAACGTAACAGCTGCTCTATACAAGGGCTCCGTTTTCTTCACGACTGAAGAGAAGGAGCGGGACAGAGGATTGGACGTTACGTAACCTCTTGCGTTCGGATCTCCCTTTCACCAAAGCCGTTTGGGCAGGGATAAGGAAGCAGGCGTCCCAACATGGCTCACAATTAGTCTGAAAGCTTACGTAACGGTGGCTCATCATGAGGAGCTAGACTGTGATTAATCAATCCATCAAATATGTCACCAGTCAGCACTAAGTAACTGCTTGTGCTGGGCTTTCACACAGGTTTGACAGATTTAACTATGCATTAATACCTGCTAGCTCTTGAGAATAAAGATCCCTTTTCTCCTTGTTTTAAATTGGAGTAATACGTACTATAGTCTTTTACTTCCTATATGTGTCCGTCCCCTTTTAGTTATGATTAAATAGATATAGAACTACTATAGGAACTAGACCTGACAAATGTGATATTTTTTTTATGTAGCTTTCACTGTTGTGGGTGTTCATCCTCTGGTATAGCCACAAGCATATCCCATTACATTAATACTTGTTGAGCACCAACAACCGCGTCTCCCTTTGCCATAGCTCTGTCCTGCATGGTGGTGGCCAGTGTCTACCCCTGGACAGAAGAGAAGTGCCGTCTGTGATCATCGACTACGAGGACGATAAGGAGAATATGCCCAACGAGTCGGACTATGAAGATCTGCCCAGCATGTATAAAGATGAAGACGACGATGTGGACGACGATGAGGATGACGATGAAGATGATGACTCTATATTTACAAGTAAGCGGCTCCAGTCTCAAATGTGACCTTCAAAGCAACGCAAACATTTCACAGAAGTGACTCGCACTGTCAATCATGAAAAACACTTCCTGCAAAGCCACTGATCTGTGCAGAGCGGGTTGACAAAGAGGATCTTTGTTTTCACATGGCTACATGTTTTTCAAGGCTGAGATTGGCCGTGTGTTGGGGAATTGGATCATGACAATACAAAAATAAACGTACAAGCTCTGTCCTTGGGGCTCATTTCTTGCTTTTGACATTTTTGTTTGACTGTAGGTACCCTGGCTCAGAAGGTGCTAAGGAAAGACTCTCTGGCCATCAAGCTGAGTAACCGTCCATCCAAAAGAGAGCTGGAGGAGAAAAACATCCTCCCCATGCAGACAGATGAGGAGAGGCTGGAGTCCAGGCAACAGATTGGCACCAAACTTACAAGGTGGGAATGTTTTTTGTTTAATACTGTACATTAATCCACATTTTGCGTGTAGCTTATTTTGCATAGCCTGGCTGATATTGTTAAAGCCAACTCAACAACAGCTGCTGGTTTTTCTCAGCCAAACAAAGCACTTTTCTTACTTTCGGCTGATGATGGCTCAATATCCTGGCTGATGGAACTGTGACTCAGTCCAAAGCCCATGCAAATGTAAGCCTTTTTTCTATTGAAACGGTTTAATATCCCCCCGTTTTTTGTTTTTTTTTGTCTCTCTCTCAACATCCGATAAGGATAAACGCTTTATCTCGTTAAAATGAAGCTCTGAAAATGGAGCTGACCTAATTTCAGCACTGCGTCGCTCTCCCTTCTCTTGTCTTCTCTTTCTCTCCTTTTTTTTTTTCCTCCTGCCTGACTTCCTCCCTCACTCACTGAATCACCACCGTGATGCATGTGCCAAACTCTCACCGCCCGACTCCTCCACACAGCAGCACCACGCAAGTCATTTCATATCAGCAGTTTACACACACGCACTGATGCAGTACGAACAAAAACACACAAATCTCTATACATATGTTGATGCCATGAATGTGGTTTCTAGTAATTGAACAGATCAAACAACATCATGTTTTTCCCCCGACGGATCGCAGGCCTCGTTTGATTTCACTCTGCCCTTTGATCGCGACTTTGCTTGTTTGAATGAACGATGTAACGATTTTGTGAGAGAAGAAAGCAAAAAGGGAGAAATGAAAGCTGGGATAGCATAATAACAACATGTAGGAAATATGGTGGCAAGGGAGGAATGGAGCGTTATGTAGAGACATTGGCACACAAGTCTCTCTTCCCCACTGTGACTGGAACACAGAGCCTGTTCCCAGAAGGCCTGCCTGCTTAGTTGTCATGTTCCCAAAAAGCTCTGTCACAGTGTCGATTGCACAGTGGCATCAAATGCACCATTCCTAATTTCATGCTTTTTGCCAACAGTATTGTGTCCTTTAGTGTTGTGGTAACCGATTGATTACAATAAGACTATTCTAGCACACGCTGACCTTAACTTTCCTCTCCTGAGGATGTCTGACCTACTGGGAAAACCCTGGAGACCGTTTATCTCGGTGGGAAAAACTGAACTGAATATAGTTTAATATTTATCCTGCTTTAGTGGCTGGGTGCTCCCATTCACTGAATGTCTGGCTCGTCTGCTGCTAAATATTCTATTGTATATTACAGAATTAATTAGCCACATGGTGCTGTGCATATGCCATTTGCTGGTTTCATCAGCCAATTGTACCAAAACATCAACAGCGTCATTCTTCTTCACATTGCACAGAAGTGGAGGACAGGGATGTTGTTACCGGTGCTGACGCTGCTCAAACTGACCCTGGCTGTGATGCTAATTGTTTCGGAAGGGACCACCTTGCCCGTTCTTTGCTCAGCGTTTGTTTACAGTAACATACTTTTTGCTGATTCGACGTGGACATAAGGTTCAGATTATGCAGGGAAGCAGTTAATCTGAGAGTCAGTGTTTCAACTCGGGTATGAGGGTGAAGTGTAGCTGAGCATGAATCTAGTTCTGCATACAGCAGCTGACAGGGATGAGCAAAAGGGAGACCAACATGGATGATGTGCCTATACTTAGTTCTGCTGCAGCAGGGTCCTGGCCCACTACCATCATAAGAGTCCCCTATGAAAGCACACTAAATAACCTTTCAGAAGTTGCCTTTGAGTGACTTCTTCATTTAAGCCTCTTACAATTTGATGAAATGTATAAAATGTCTCCCTTCAGTTGTAGCAGATAAGTGGAAGGAGATGGGGAAGTGTGTGAGGTGGGATTATTTCAGCCGATGTGCCAGGTTTAAGACCTTTCAGTTGGCATTTCAATGTGTCTTAGTCACATTTGCCTTATTAAGCACTGGACAGAAGCTGAGTCTTCAGGAATATCTGGCTTTTGCTGGCCTTCCCGCATTGCACCAAGACTTACTGTGCAGTGCAGTTAGCAAAATGGCAAAAAAATTTGTTAAGATCACTTGTCAAACTGTAGAAGCTTAAATGAAATGCAAATAAAAACACAAAATTCATAAATAACTCATTTTGGAAGTAAGGAAGGATGCATCAAATGTTTCACTCCGAAGCCCTGGGTTGCCGGCTGTACTGGTGCTCACGCTGCGTGTCCAGATGTCAATAAGATAACCTTGCTGTGAAATGAGTACTGGGAAAAAAAACAACAAGCAACTAGCACAAAAAGAGAAACTGAGAAATATCACTACAGGGTTTGATTTAAATAGCTGTTTGGTTAACATTTGAGCTTTTTTCCTTGCAAGGCTTCTGTGTTTTCGTGCTAACCGTGGCTGCATGTTTCTCACCAGGCGGTTGAGTCAGAGACCCACAGCAGAGGAGCTAGAGCAGAGGAACATCCTCAAACGTAAGTGTGTTAAACTTTTACACGTAACGTTAACATGTTGTCTAAAGATCAGCATCCTAACAAACTGTGTGGCGCTGCATTTGAAGCCTTTTGTGCCGTCATCGTGTAGAGCAGCCTAGTCATTGCCTCTCCAGCGAGGCTGTTTTCTTTTCTTCTTCTTGCGAGAAAAGCCGTTCTGTTGCCTGGGACTCTGCGGATGGCGCATCAGCGGCTGATTTCCCAGCAGCTCCCAGAGGCTCCTGCCTGATTGGCAGAGTGCAGGAGCAAAACACGAAGTCTGAGAATCCATGAGTTGACAAGTCCCGTCCTTCATCACTCACCGGCAACAGTAGCAAGGTTAAAGAAACTGGGCTCATTCTGCACTAGAACTTTAGAGACCGCTGTCTCTGTAATTGGCTTAGGACACACAGTGAGGTGGGGGGGGGGGCAGTCTTCGTTTAACCACAACGTTTTATTCATAAGTATGTTAATAACATCATAAATATGAAACAAAAAGCCCTGGGACAACTTGAAAGAAACAAGTCATCCTCCCCCGACACCCATTCCTAATAATATAAAACAGCCAATGATGAAAACTGTTTTAAGCTTTGAGAAACTTAATCAGTTTAGTGCGACTCTAATGAGCCATATTATGCAAATAGTGTTTGTTCCCCTTTCAGTGTATTTTGCAAACATTTCGTGGGCAGTTCCACGTTTGTGTGTAATTCTTCAACTCGTTCTCTGCAGCTCGCAATGAGCAGGAGGAAATGGAGGAGAAGAGGGAGATAAAGCGAAGGCTAACGCGTAAGGTGAGTCCAAAATAGCTGCTGAGGTGCAAACCCACACTTGTTGGCCAGGACAAACACAAGCTGTGACAGTGACTCATCTGTGGTGAGCAGTGAAATGGAGTCTGTTACGGGCCTGGTGTTGTAGCTTTAAAGCCTAACCCCCACCCGCCCCGGGAGACGCCGATGTCCTCGCTGCCCTTGGCCCTTCAGCACGCTGCTTGCCAAACACCGCCGCCCCATAGGGTGGTGTTGAGCATGTTCCCGTCACTTTCAATTAAACAGTAACACTTGGAGCTCACCTGCAGACACGCTGAAAACAAACCCAACAAAGCTTGTTATCAACGATGTGTTTCCACTGGGCCCGTCCTGTGGTATTTAGCCCTTCACTGTGCAGGACAGATGCTCAAGTGATGCCCAGTGGTTCATTCTGCTGAAGGCTAATAAAGATCTTGTCCTCGCGCTAGTCTGCAGTATCCCAAACTGGAATTTGACAAGCTGGTTCAATAAATGTCCTGAATTCCAGAGCGGTGTGATCTACAGCTCCCCTCTTGACACGCTCACAGAAGAAACACTGCATGTGCACATTTTTGGCTTTCGCTCTAGGCCTGAGAATACTGCATAGAAATGCCTCTACTTCTTCTTTTTGCTGCTCTTGTTCCAGCTGAGCCAGAGGCCCACCGTAGAGGAGCTGAGACAGGCCAAAATTCTCATCCGATTCAGCGACTACGTGGAGGTGTCGGACGCCCAGGACTACGACAGGCGGGCAGATAAACCCTGGACCCGGCTCACGGCAGCCGACAAGGCCAGTAACGGTTCTTCTGCTGCTTGCTTGTAACTTTCTCCTGTCACAATCTACTACTCAAATGATGCAACCTGTGACACGGCACAGTAAGCGGTGGGACGATGTGTTCCTGTGCTCTTGTCGGCGTGTGAGCAAACTCTTTGGAGCGGCTCGACGCACAGCCGCCCATTTGCCAGACTTTTAATGACTTCTTAATTTGTTTTTTTCTTTATTGACACAGCTCCAAACAGCACAGCTCACACCTGAGGGCCAGCTATGAAAATGCTAAGGATTCAGCATTTTGATTATGTAACAGGTTCCCTTACATAAGAGAATGATTGCACAGGCAGTGCCTCAGGACCCCTCAGCCGGAGTTCTTCTCTGCTGACATTATTTTTCCCCTCGCTACAATCCTGAGCGCAGATTTGAATATTGTTTGTTCTCCTGTCGCAGAATCATCCTCCCCGAGGCTCGATATGTCCCCCTGAGTCATGCTGAATAGCTAAGGCAGTGACTTCACCTGACTGGGTTGTTGCCACACATTTGAGAGGAGGAAAGTCTCAGGACACCGTTTCAGTTCCTGGAACTTTGACTCATTGCAGTCACCCTGCCCCGAGGAGAGACATTCAGTCGTCCGCTGCTCCGGTGCAGCTTTAAAGGCGTGATTCAGTCTTTATTGTCCCAAATGAAAGTGCGTAAAAACTCATGAATGGAAAACAGCGTTTGCTTGTGCTCAGCAACGTTCTCGGATGGGAGACGCTTTTTTAAGGAAAACTCAGGATGACCTGGTTTTTTACAGCACTGCTACGTTTATTTGGTTACTTTATTTGTTTTCCTTCTTCCACACCGTGCATGTATATATACATATATACAACTTAAACTAAACAAAGACATCTACAATCCATAAAAGGTAAAAAACAAGCTGACAGCAGGAGACTCTAAGGAGGAGATTGAAGGAGATTGTGATGTGTGGAGAGAAGTCAGCAGAATCATTCATGGCCTGCAGATGAGCGTAAATGATGCATGAAGTCCGCTTAAAGGAGGCTCGTCGGACTCCGACGCTGCAGTTCGTGTACCAAGCCTTTACAGCTCGTCTCTAACTTTCTTGTTTTTTCCTCTGCAGGCAGCTATAAGGAAGGAGCTCAATGACTTCAAGAGCAATGAGATGGAAGTACACGAGTCGAGTCGCCATTTAACCAGGTAACGCTCCGGATTCATCAGCCGGCAGCTGTCAAAGCTGTGCAGCAGCTGATGTGATGTGAAACCAACGTTTTTCTTGTGGTTTGTGTCTGCAGGTTTCACAGACCATAGTAGACCATCACTGTCTCGAGCGGTGCCGGACTGGCGCTCTCCTCCACTGAGAACCTTAAGTGCTGGACAGTAAAATGGTGCCCGTTTCTATAATAAGGCCATGTCTTCTGAAATGCCTTTTCAAGACCCACACAACTGAGTCGGTACTACACCACGAGACGTGGTGCCCCTCCACACCATTCACTGTAGTAGCACACAAAGACTCCAGCTGGCTCGCGTCGCACCCCTGTGGAATTTTGCTTGACCGTCTTGAAGCCCCTCTCCCCGAGCTCTCAGGCAGGTGCTCAGCTCTGTGGCGATTTCGGACAGCAGGAGGGTTGAGGGTTGTTTAATTTAATTTTTATTTCACGGACAGTGAACTCAGTGGACATGTCATCCCTTCTGTTAGTGAAGCAGCCGCTCCGGACGCGGCCAGCCCCTATGGACACCTCCGCGCAAGTACGCAGGGTAGATTGTTCTGAGCTCACGGTATCAACAGGAAATCCAGCTTGACTGCACCTACCGGGACTCTGGAAAGAGCTTAGGACACAGGATGGAGGAAGGGTTCCAACAGTACAATCAGCATAGTGCAGTATTTTTCTTTAGCTTTAGCACCCCCTGGAGTCCCCTCTGAGTCATTACTGTCTAGTCCTGACTTCAGACCTTTCCTCTTTACTGTTTGTGCAATTCTCACTGTACCGACGACGTTGACGTTTAATTGCTAACTGTGAATCTGGGAGTTCGGGCACAGCCTGCACTCTCTCCAAATGTACATTCTGTTTATACTAAAGAAAGTAGGGTGCATTGAAAAAGAAACACTCTTGACCAAATTTTGTCAAAGTCACAATCCTATGAATTTAATGTAAGAATTGCAGCTGCCGGATATATTCTGGTTCCAGTATGTGCAAAAGCAACTTTTCTATTATTTTGTCAGTGTAAATTGTTTTTGATAGCGGCACTTCACTTCTGTACACGTCCCAACTGATTTTAAAACGGTTAAAGCCCAAAGCTTGGCTCGCCACATTATTTCTTACGTTTTGTTTTCTTTGCAGTGTGTTTATCACTCTTTGCTCATAATCTGTGTTGTATTATACACTTTACTTTTATACTTGTCATATATGCTTTCAAGCAAGCAATATCTGTTGTTTGTAGAGAAAAGGTTCAACGAGCTGTATCCCCGCCATTTTTTACTGTGCTTAAACACTATGCCTCACTTCAGGGTTTTGATTTTTTTTGATATGTGCTATTCTTTATGGAAGCTTTATTCAGGAGGACTTTTTCAACAATTTTCTTGACTGAGCCGAAAAACAATCTGCCTATTTGACATTTTGACTTATGCATTCAGGCAAGATCTGATTCACTTCTCAAACTTGTAATTGAACACGATGATGCATCATCAACATAAAAACCGAGCACTGATTTTAAGGGATCCGTTGAGTCAGGATTTTAAAGTTTTTATTGTTGAAATTCTTTGCACTGTTTTAACGTCAGGGCCCAAGTGTGTAAAAGGTTGTTGGATTTCTGATTCGTAATGTTTGTCTCTTCACTTTAATGGTTGTTACACGGTCACTGGTCCTGCTCATGAGCTTTATGTACACAGAATATTTCTATTCTTTTTTACTGTATTACTTTTAAAGTTGCAATTTGATAAACTTAAATGACAGCTGTAGGCAGGAGAGGTAAAAGGCCCCTAGCTCCTGACTGCAGTGCTTTCTGCAATGGAAAATGCATCCCGCATTTTTAACGTCTCATGAATTGATGGATGGACGAGCTCGAAAATGCTGAAACCCAAGAACGAAATTGTTTTGCCCTTTTGGTTTTTATGTGAAATAATGGCGATTTGTTACGGTTTAGAGCAGCTCTCTTCAGAAGTGAGACACAACATGTGTGAAAACCAAGATTTACTGTACTTGGGTCATCTAATCTCAGAGGCTTTTATTATCTGGTATTTTGTCTTAGAAACAGCTTCTGTAGAACTCATGCCTTTATTTCCATCCATAGGTTTAGTAAAATAGATCCTAATGGATTAAATCTGTACAAATTCACTCCAGCTCTAATTTTCAACTCTTGAAAACAACCCGAGCCACTGGCTGAGCATGATTTATGCGAATTTTGCTGGAATCAAGGAATATGAATTCAGCAATAATCAGTTTTGTTTTACATGTGATGGAGCAACTGAACTGAGGTGATTTGGGTTTGTTTTTGTTTTTTTTTGAAGTACAGAATATCATGTAAAGGATACATCATGCCAATTAAATTCCATTTCTGAATGCACTTTTTTCCCTATGTATTATTTTTCCGTCTTTAAAATTTAATATTACACAACATATTTTAAAATGTCTACTTTATGCTATCGTAGACCTGCTAAATACCACAATGGAGATGTTTTTATAATAATTTTAAAATAACATGCCTAATTCTTATATGGAATATTAAGACTTAAGTTTGAAAACAGGTGTAAACCAAATTAGTATCAGATCTTGGCCTAGAATTGTATGTAGGGTTTAGAAATATAGGTATTGTGCTATGTTGGTGTAATCTAACACAATACACATTCTTGCAACCGGTGTGATGCGGTTCTATGTTTAGCAGCAGGGTAACCTGAAAAGAATCCTCTGTCCTATCACTCAGGGTCGCTGCGTCCTCAGCAGGAATACGTTGAACTCGACGCTTCCCGTTTGATCCACTAGATGGCGACAAACACAACAGAATCCACCCGCGCTGAGTCTGTGGCGGCGCGGCCTTGTGAAATGGCGTCCCGATGAGATGGGAGCTGAAGTTATTCGCCTCGCCACTAGCCGCCTGAAATAACTCGACGTGCTTTGAGGAATGGATGGGTGACTGTGTCAACTCCTAATAAATAACATCTGCGACTACGTTTAATCACGTGAACTCAGTCGACAGCTTATAAGTGTTACTTTGACGATGTTTTCTTCAGAGCGATCGCCAGGCAGCCACTGGAAACACCGAGGACGCAGCCCTACAGCTGCACTTCAAACATTTTATACGAGCTATGTTTACGCCTCTTGTCTGATCGCCGCCTCGCCTGACCGACACGAACCAAAAGAGTCTTGGGAAATGTAGTCTTGGCGCCATTACTTCGCAGCACCGGCCAACGCGGCGCGCGCAGTTAGTCATTACACTTCCCACAAGCCACCGCGTTGTTGTTAGCGACCCCCATCTTGTAGCCTCATGAATATATAGCAGGGTGTATTTGCGTAGGAGGTCGGCCGACGTTCATTTCATATTCGAGCGTTGTATTTTGGTCCAGATGGGACGCACAGGCACGTCCCCGCCCCGATCGGTCCCTGCGCGCCCTGCCTCTTCCCAGCGAGTTTAATCGGTGAAATGTTTTCTTGGAGCAGCGGAGGAGACTCCGACGGGGAAAGGAGGACAACAAGTGAATGACTACTAGTGGAATAAGTCGGCAGGACCGCCCATTTGGCGGACGTTTACCACAGTGGGCACGCATTCGGGCTTTTAAATGTAGGGGTTGTAGGTGTTACCAAGTGCGCAGCATTATTTATTTAGACTGGGGGACTTTTCATTGGCAGAGATGGAAAGTGTTCAGGCTGCCGCTGAGGATGGCGCGTCGGATGGAGGCGCGACCAAGTTAACGAAGAAGCCCAGCGGACTGTCTGCCGCCCGGGGGAATCCAGCGGATGATGGCGGTGGACATTTGGCAGCCTCCCGCGTAGAGGCAAAGAACGGGAACAGGCTTTCTCATTCCGCCTCGACAGCGGGGTCTAGTGCGTCAAACCGAACTGTGGCGTCTAATGGCCGGAGCTCATCCAGTAACTCCAGCTCCCTCCTGTTGAGACGGAGGCGCTTGAAGAGGAACCTCTCGGCGGCAGCTGCGGCCACCACCACCTCAGCTGTCACCGCCGCCTGCGGCGCCAAGATGAACTCGGCCCTGTCCTCTGCGTCTGTAAATACTCGGAGTCTGGATAGGAAGACTCTGTTGAAGCACCGGCAGAACATGCAGCTGCAGCCCGCGGATCGCGAGTGGGTGAGAGCAGATCTCCACCGGGGCTGTATACATGTCCACGACAGACTGACGCCCTCATATCCCAGGCCGGTCCTTTGCACTATGGACACCACAGCCGGCGAGGTGGCGCTCCGCCTGAGTAAACTCTGCAGTAAGTCGAGCTCCGTTATGCGCATTTTTTGTAAAGACAACCCCAAGACTGACCAAAATGGCAACTGCAGTGTGAGTTATGATTATAATGTAAATCCGTGCAAGATAATTGAAGATTCCAGTATAAAATGCAACCACCTGACTCCCCTGGATGCCACAGACTTAAGGGGCCATCCAAGCGACAGGCTGAGACTGCTGCTCATGGAGAATGCAGATGAGAGGCAAAAGCAACAGGACATGGATGGAAAACTTTTCACCCCAGAGTCCGAATCGCAGGACAACATAACGTGCTCACTGTCTGATTTAAATTCCAACTCCAACATGGATACCCCCAATGATGATGACTCAGACCACAAGAACGGTTTGGACAGTTATGGATTAAATTCCGGCTCGGATGTGGAGAGCAGCGCGTTCGATGACCTGAGCTCTGGAGCTCGGCTCAGCGAGCACCGAGACTCCCTCAGCGACGACATGATCCTGGGCACCGAGGCGTCCATCCTCAGCCCTTCGTTTGATAGCGCCACGGAGGGGCACGACATGTACGGAAGCTCCTCGGACGAACTGGAGCTCGACTGTCCTGCGTCCAGCTCAAGCATGGACCCCATCTCTCAGCATCACACCAGTGGGATGGCTGCTGTCGCTGCCAACTACACGCAGTGCAGTCTGGGACATTTAAATGACACGGCGAGCAACATGGAGCCAGATAGCAGACAAAACCCACACAGCCTGGGCAGCCTGCCACCCAGCAGTAGTTCCGGGTCATTGTCAAGAACCTGTTCTACAAGTAATACACCTGACATCCAAGATCCAGATTGTGGCGAAGGTGCCGTAAAATCAGGGCTGATCGCTGACCGCAATGGAGATTCCTGGGCCTCCAGCCCCACGCTGTATGTTCAGCTGCACGGCGAAGCAGTCAGGAGGCTCAGTCCAGAAGAGAGGCCTCTGCAGATCCAGAATGACTTTCTCTTCAAACTTGGATTTAAGGACCCGTGGAGAGTTCAAGAGGAAGGCCTCAACACAGAAATCGGCTCCTTGTTGCGTTTCTATGCAGGTAAGTGTGGTGATGCTTTAAAGTGCAATCACGTTGTGCCTTGACCATCTTCTGCTGATTCAAGAACTTATTGAGGCCTTTGTTTGCTCACACTACTCTGACTGGACTGTACATCCTCAGTGTTGTGTGTATAACAGGTTATCAACTTGTTTCTCAGAATCAGACAGCTTAGTTCATGCAGGTGTACATCATGGCTTTCTAATAATACAGCAAAGCAACTGTTTATTTTCTTTTCTTGGTAAAAAAAAAAAGCTACTCGAAGGAGGGACTGTGTGGAAACTGAAGGCTGCTTTATTTCCTGTAGGACTGAAAGCGGCACGATCACATGTTCCTGATAGTATTTTCCCCACATTATTTGTGAACACCATCAGACAAGACCTTTGCTGATAAATGCAGCAACAATTTAGAGAATGTGCTTCCGGTCGAAGGTTTACCATGTTGGGAAAGGGTAAGAGTGAGGTCATGCTTTAAAGGCAGCTAGTTTACCAAACGCACTTCGCCTGAGGCACCTTCATTACATTTTCAAGCCTTTTTTTTTTAAATTTTTTATTTTACCACTTTTGTTGTACTGCAGCGGCACAATGTGCTCCCATGGACACGCATGACATCGCCACAAAGCCATCACCACAACTTACGGTGCCTAGACATGGGGCCCTTTCCGGCTTTTGCCCCATTATCATCCTAATGAAAAGGCTGAATGCCTTTGTGGTTGGATGGAGTGTAGGGGTAGGAGTGGTTTGACTGGGAGGACCATAAGCCCTCTCTGTGGCCTGGGTGAATTCTGGTCATTGAGATGCTGCACAGTGTCTGTCCTATTGGCATCCATCGCAGCTACTGTCACACTAACTGCCTGCCTGCCAAGCTGGGTTAACGTGCGCTTCCAAAGCTCAGGAAGACCTTCTTTTTTTTTTTTTAAATCATTCCTCCGCTGCTGCTGTCGCTGTCGGTTCTGAGGGAAGTGAAATGGGGCAGGAAGGGTTGGCGGGAAACGTAGTGTCTGGTAGTGACAGTTGAGGAGAAGAGGCTCCTACCCTCTGTAGCTTCCTGTCCCGAGAGGCTGTTGAACTAGGGGTCACTCAATACAAAGCAGAAAAGGGCAAAATGCTCATGTTCACAGTCACATGTGCTTTATGACCTACTGCGCTCTTGAAATAGCAACTTGCTCGAGGTCCTTGCCTGAATAATTTCATTTCCGTAGCGGCGCATGGCGAGCTGTACGAGGCGAGCGCACACGTGGATGGATGGGCATCCAGTGAAGTAAGCAGACAAGTCCTGCACAAGTCTGTGCAGTCAGCCAAGTTAAAGTGGCAGCAGCAGCCACTAATGGTGGGGAAAAGAAATCTCCATGCACCTCTGAGGTTAACGCCTCCCACATGTTACGGCCCAAGGCCTAGTGTATGTGGTCATGTGTGGGTTCGCTGCTGTGTATGTGTATGTGTGTGTGCATGTGTAACCGGCAGATCACCGGAACGTCGTCCGATTGGCGGAGCGGGAGCAGCAGTGTTCTGATTGGCTGGGTTTCCCTTTTAAAAGAGACAGCGGTGACAGTGGTCGCGGCGCCCGTCTTCTGACATTAGCTACAGCGACCTTCCATTTGTTCTTTCGAAACCTCCTGTGCGGCCTTGTGCCTATGTGTCGTTATATTCTGATTATTTGCAAAGTAGGGGTGAGCTGCCATTTTCTTTGTACTGCGTTTTCTCCTGTTTATCGCTCAGGGAGTCAGGACTAGCTAACTGTCTTTCTGTTCTTTTGTTTTCGATTAGGGCTTAGCTAGCTTGTGGGACCTCAGACACTGTTTTGTTTGTTGTTTTGGCCTTGGCTCACCCTGAAGAGATTTGCATTGTACACTATATATATATTGTCACTCGGGGTTGTGTGTATACATATGGTGTGTACTGTTTGGGGAGTGGGTTTTCGTGGGGACTGAGACACAAATCGCGTGTTACGCGCCCTACCTAGACGGGGACGTAACATATTTGGGGGCTCGTCCATTAGCGTGAGGATGGAGTTTAATCTAGATGAGTTTGCGTGCAATCCCACGCTGGAGAAACTAAACCGGTGCACCAAGGCCGACCTGCTGCTCATTGCTAATTTCTTCGATATTACCGTTCCTCTAAAAGCTAGGAAGGCCGAGGTTAAAACCGCGCTAGCAGAGCAGTTGGTGGAGGGAGGCATTGTTAAAAAGCCGGCTGTTGAAGTTGAGACCCCGCGGGAGTTGCAAGTCGGTAAGGGCGCAGAGGCTGCCGATGTCCCGCCGGCTCCTAGCAAACCGGCGGCTGTGAAAGTGAAGGTTTCCACTAGTTCTCCGGCTGAGAAGGACTCCTCATCCGTCCGATCACAGGCTGTGGAGGAGATGAGTGAATTAGAGTTGGCTTTTCGGCTAAAAGAGGTGGAGTTGCAGACGAAGACCCGTGAGGTTGAGCTTATGCACCTTCGAATCCGGGCTATGGAAATGGAGAGCGCTGCGGAGCACCGAACCTCCACCCCGGTCAGTGTGCGTCCTCCCCCCGCTCCCTCGGATCCGTTTGATGTTAGCAGGCATATTGGCTTAGTTCCTCCCTTCAGGGAGAGTGAGGTGGACAGCTACTTTCGTGCGTTTGAACGTATTGCGTCCACCCTAAAGTGGCCACGAGAAATGTGGAGTTTGTTGCTGCAGTGCAAACTAGTGGGGAAAGCTCAGGAAGTGTGTTCGGCTCTGTCTATAGATGACAGCATGGACTACGACACGGTGAAGGCTACAGTGCTGCGGGCCTATGAGCTTGTTCCTGAGGCTTATCGGCAGAAGTTTCGAAGCGGTGAGAGAGCTGTCAATCAAACGTACGTGGAGTTTGCCCGTGAGAAGGCGACCCTGTTTGATAAATGGTGCGCCGCTAGTAAAGTCACAAAGCTCGATCAGTTACGCGAACTGATGTTACTGGAAGAGTTTAAAGTGTGTCTCCCGGATAAAATTGTAGTCTATCTGAATGAACAGAAGGTAGAGTCGTTGGCTAAGGCTGCGGTGCTGGCTGATGAATTTGTGCTCACTCATCGGGTCGTGTTCACTACAGAACGGCGAGAGGATAAGCTGTGTGTGAGCCCTGAGAGGACACAGTCGCTGAGGACACAGCCTTACACCAGGTCTGTTTCCTCTGAGAGGCGGGAGTGTTTCTATTGCCATGAGAGGGGGCACCTGATCGCTAACTGTCCCGTACTCCGGAGAAAGGAGCAAAAGAACGGGCAGAGGAGTCCGAAGAGCGTTGGGTTCATTCGGCCTGCTACGTCTCAGTCTGTCCCAGAGTCATCCTATACAGGAGCCCCGGTAGATTCGGCCGATGAAACCTATCGTCCGTTTATGCTTCAGGGTTCTGTGTCCCTCACCGGAGACGTTAAGGATCAAGAGCTGATCACTGTGCTACGGGACACCGGAGCGGCACAGTCTCTCATCTTACAGAGTGTCCTACCTTTTAGTTGTGCCTCCTATTGTGGATCCGATGCATTAGTTTGGGGAGCGGAAAGGCGTACTTTGCGAGCCCCGCTGCACAACGTGTTTTTGAGCTGTCCGTTGGTGTCCGGTCCTGTTAAAGTTGGCGTCCTGCCACATTTACCGGTCGCTGGGGTTGCTCTCATACTAGGAAACGATCTAGCGGGTGATAAAGTGTTTCCCGTTCCAGAGGTGGCAGATGGCCCTGCTGCAGATTCACCTCTGCCTGCTGATGTGACCGTTTCCCCTGCTGTGTTCGACGTTTGCGCTGTTACTAGTGCACAAGCCCGTAAGTTCGGCGAAGTTGTTGAACGGACTGATTGTTTCCTGTGCGCAGACGCCGCAGAGAGTTTAAGCAAACCTTCCAAGAGCGAGTCCACCGCCACTAAACCGTTGCCGCTTGGAGCAGACGTATGTTTTGAGGTAAACCGAGCTGAGTTCATTCAGGAACAACTGACCGACTCGACTTTAGGCCCTTGCTCTGTCACTACGGCCGATGCTGGCAGGACAGGTAGTAGTGTGTACTACCGGGAGAACGGAGTGTTGATGCGCCACTGGCATCCTCCTCTGTCCGATGATTTAGGCTGGAAGTCGGTCCGACCAGTGGTGTCCACCACGGATCGAAAAAGAAAATCACGTGGTTGCCATATTAAAATGCTGAAGAAGTATGTTGCCCGTAGAGAGAGGATGACTGCTGATAGGAAGTCAGGTGGGCCAGTTGTCATAGCCACTATCGTCCCAAGTCCGTCTTCTCCGATTCAGTATTCCCCTGAGGGTGGGGGGGGGAGTCGTGTGTCATGTGTTGGCCGACGCGCTCTCTCGTTCGTGGTAGTCAAACCTTTTTGAGGAAAGGTTTGTTTTTTTTAGGAGGGGGGGTGTTACGGCCCAAGGCCTAGTGTATGTGGTCATGTGTGGGTTCGCTGCTGTGTATGTGTATGTGTGTGTGTGCATGTGTAACCGGCAGATCACCGGAACGTCGTCCGATTGGCGGAGCGGGAGCAGCAGTGTTCTGATTGGCTGGGTTTCCCTTTTAAAAGAGACAGCGGTGACAGTGGTCGCGGCGCCCGTCTTCTGACATTAGCTACAGCGACCTTCCATTTGTTCTTTCGAAACCTCCTGTGCGGCCTTGTGCCTATGTGTCGTTATATTCTGATTATTTGCAAAGTAGGGGTGAGCTGCCATTTTCTTTGTACTGCGTTTTCTCCTGTTTATCGCTCAGGGAGTCAGGACTAGCTAACTGTCTTTCTGTTCTTTTGTTTTCGATTAGGGCTTAGCTAGCTTGTGGGACCTCAGACACTGTTTTGTTTGTTGTTTTGGCCTTGGCTCACCCTGAAGAGATTTGCATTGTACACTATATATATATTGTCACTCGGGGTTGTGTGTATACATATGGTGTGTACTGTTTGGGGAGTGGGTTTTCGTGGGGACTGAGACACAAATCGCGTGTTACGCGCCCTACCTAGACGGGGACGTAACACCACATCACACGTGAGACAGCTTTACTATGGTCACCTGAGCTCTCTCTCTCTCCCCACAGCTTTCCACAGCCAATAATACCACTCAGGATGTGGCCTTCACAAAAGACCTAGTTTTTATTCAGTCACATGGAGGAGAGCACTGAAAAGAGCTTTCATAAACACACACAAGCAAAGAAAAAAAGCAGAGCCGCTTTCTTTGTGACATGTCAGACATTCTTTTCCCCAGTTTCCTTACACGACAGAAGCACGTTAGGAATGTAAGCCGGCTCCCCTAGAATGTCAGGCATGTCTGCTGAGGACGAGCTTCAGGGGGATGGGGGGGTCCGCGAGTGAGATGCTGAGCGGTCCGGCCAAGACAGTGAAGATGGGGCCAGCCTCAGCTGACTTGCTGGCTGACTTTCAGGCGCAGCTGCCACAACTGTAGACCTCAGTCACAGTGAAGGCCTTTTGTTTGCATGCCTGTGCATGCAGAGTGGCCTTAAATACAGGAAGTCCAGTATCCACATTCAGTTTTATCGCTCCCATACTAAATAAGCTCTGCGCAATGTTAATAGTAACCTAGATATTAAACACGCAGACGACTGTAAAGTGAACGGTCTTTAATAAGAGCAACCCATGAGATGCTCGGCACGCAGCACGATTAGAGACGCGGGAGAGCGAAGGGATGAAGCTGTTAAGTCGAGGAGTTGCCATGGTGAAACTTGCCAGATGACAGTGCAGCGGCTAGTTTGACTTTGAAGGGGTCAGGTCATGGTTTGAGTGTACAGACTCCTCAGTGGCCAGATGAGAGAAGCCACTTTCCCTGCTAGACATGCACACGCACACGCATACACATGTACAGAAAGCCGCCCAGATCAAAGGGCCGCTGTCCTCTTTGGCAAGCGGACGAGTGATCCTTTCAGAGCTGCCCACACAGGAGCCTCTTGTAATGCTTAACCAGCTTTATTAGAGTTTGAGTATGAGAGAGAAGAGAAAACTCCACAGATTATAATGTGCAAAGTAAACAACACACACACACACACACAGTCTGCTGATAAGAGCGAAGAGCTAAATAAAAGTACACGAAGTTCTTTTAACAGCATTGAGGCAGGGTACAGGTGTGGATCCATACAAAGGCATTTAAAGTGCGTCCTGCTTTAGAGGCCTCTGGTCCTTTACCCACAAGCAGGGAAAGACTGAACCCTAACAAAGTCTGGCACAGGGTTTCTGAGGAACCCAGAGTTCTTAACTAAGCCAAAGCAGCACACTAAATAATTTAGATTCATTAGCCTACTCGGGGTCCGTGCTCTCATCCGGCGTACACACTCAGCCTGTTAAAGTCCAAGTGTTTGCTTATTTTTCTCAAAAGCTGTTCCTTGTAAATCTGGTGTTGAGATTTGACCTGCTTTATGAGCACAGTTAATGACCAGTGGCGTATCCTGGCCTCCAAACTATAAACATATTAATTCCTTTCAGCTCCGCACAGGTTTATAGCACAAGCATCTGTGAAACAAAGTCACGGTCGATAACAGTTTCAGTATGCTGCACCCAATTTTCAGGAAATTCCCGCGTTGTTTTCAGTCTGTGCCAGCAAGGTGAACTTGGCAGAAAGAACCGCTCATGCACATCTAATCAAAGCAGACACACAGTATGTAACAGATAATGGCTCTGTTTTTGTACAGCATCAACATCATTTGTAGCTGCTCAGAAATTTTTATATTTGTGCGCATTTATAGCAAAGAGAGGAGCTGTTTTAATTTCGTCACGTCAATGAGATTAATAGTGGGAATTGTTTCGATTCTCAAAATATCTTCTTCCTTATTTCTAATATAAGGTTTTCTTTGCAGTGATTCACACAGCAAAGTTTGATTCCATGCGTATTGCTTCGCTGTTATTGAACTGCTTATTTATGAAATTGAGATAGTAACTTGTGTTTTTATTGCTTTGGGATCATACTACACCTTTCAGACTTAATATGCACATATTCCTGATCGTTGTCGTCACCTGGTTTAACGCCGGCGAATCTTTAAATGACAAATGATCATATTTCTAACTAACTGGACTGTGTATTTATTGCAACCGTTTTCAACAATTACTAAAGTGTGATTCATTTCAAACCTTTCTAGTATTTTGATGAATGGTTGTGATCAATATTGGAAGCGGTGCATTTACAGTAAAGCGCTTTTCTCAAAAGTAGAAAAAACTGATGCTGGTGATGAAGCAGCTTGAGTCCTACTGATACGTCTTTTATCCATGTAGACACGAGATGTTAAGGTTTTAAGACACTGATAGGCCAATTAAACTAAAAGCTTTGAGGATCCACAAAGACTGAATTTTGTGCTCTTACCTCCAGCTTTCTTTCTCTGAGGAGGCAGCGGCTGGTGACGTGATAACGTAAAGGACTCTGCAGGGTTTAAAGGCTTAATGAAGCTCCTAGATTTCTCCAGCATGCTCTGCTGCAGCTATTAAAGCAGAGAACCTCTCGCTCTTGTCTCGTCTGTGCCACGTCGCTGTCTTCGCACAGTCGTTGAGCCAGCTTGCTCCCACACTATGAAAACATTTTCAGAGGCAGAAGGAGAACAGCCTGCACAATATTTCTCATGTTTCTGTTTTCATGAACGGTCAATAACAATAAGTGGTTCAGTTTGAACCAGGTTTGTTATGGAAATGATGTTTTACTGGTCACTGAGGCTTTAAGGTCGCTTAAATCTACAAAACATGGCTTCCTTTGCTAAGACTACATTATCTCCATGCAAAGCAAACACTCCTGGGAGATCTCTGCAGAAGTGAGGCACTAGGCTGCCTCATCTTTTCTCACATTCACGTCCTCGCCTGACAGCTAATGGACTTTCTAAAAGGCCCATTGCTGAGTCATTATGTAATTGTGTAATCAGATTTCACACGTTCCAGAGCTCAAATCCAATGCACATGTGTCGTGTGCGCTAAGGTTCTTGGCTTCCCGGGCGCACGCTTGCACCCATGATGAGCAGCCGTAATCAAAGAATGGATTTTTGTATTTCATACATACTTTATTTGATGTGCACGTGTGAGCCACACGTGGAGAAGCAGTTTTAAATGAAATGTGCTCGCAGCCCCAGCACTGAGCCATCTAAAGATCTGCGTGTGTGCGTTTATTGAGGCAGACGCCGAGAGGTTGGTGTCAGTTTGTAGAAGTTAAAG
Source organism: Macropodus opercularis (assembly GCA_030770545.1). Lineage (NCBI taxonomy): Eukaryota > Metazoa > Chordata > Actinopteri > Anabantiformes > Osphronemidae > Macropodus > Macropodus opercularis. Next base: position 10,543,497 of record CM061105.1, read on the forward strand.
CCAGGGGAACTGTTTTCTGTCTAATATAGATTGCCTTCTTGGCTGACATCCCTCCCACCCTCTATCTTTCTCCTCTCTTGTGCTGAATCTTCCTCCCTCTCTCCGTTTCTCTCATGATCAATCCCCCATCCCCTCCCTCTCCTCTCGCTATCGTTCCTCGCATCTCCTCCTCCTTCACACCATCTGACAGCATCTATTTAGCTTCCTGTATCTTTTTATCTCTCCCTAGCTTTAAGAACTACCACTCGCCCTCATAATTGTCCTTAAATTGACTAATAAAGGGCGAAGGAGAAGAACCGAGGTCAGGTGGAGCTCACACTTTCTAATTCGCTTCAGTGCTGTGTGGTTGTGTGTTGCTTCTAGTATTTGCCCTCTGTGGAAATAAACAAAACCGAACCGGAGGGATACGCATTTGAAATTCTCATTGCTTTGTGGTAAGCAGCTAAATGTGGGCTGAACAATGTCATGCTGCCATGTCTCTCCTGCCTGCTGGCACATCTGGAATCAGGGGAAGGGGGTTGGGCAGCCGCCTTTCTTGCCCAATGGGAAGAGCCCGGCCTCTCAGCTGTCTGTCAAACTGCCCTTGCCGAAAGCTCTTCAGAAACCTCGCAGCGCTGGAGTAGATGAGAGCAGAGGCGGAAGGGTTCCCCTCTTCAAGAGGTGTTGTTAAGTAAACCGACTGCCCCCGGAGCTGAGCACTGGCCACTGCACCGGCCACATTCGTGAGCATGGTGGCGGTGGGGGGATTAGAGCAGGCCAGCAGGGGCTCACTCTCCAAAGCTTTGATCAGCAGCAGCATAGCCTAATACCAGACAACATCTGCAACTCTCAGCATTAAAGAGGCCCAGAAACACTGATTAGGGAACGCACAGCCTGCCTGCTTGCTAGTGTACAGGACACAACTGTGTCAATTCCTGGATGGGAGGTTTTTAAATACCATCGCTCCAGTGGCGCTTACACTGATTTGTTTTACAAAGCTCCACTCTCCGGAGGGGCTGCAACACAATGTGCTTACAATTCCAGTTTCCAATTTAATATTCTTTAAAACACATTGAGCAATTGCAAGTGGATAGGATCAGTTAGGTGCTTACCGTGGAATGCTTATTGGCAGTGGTGTTTTCACAGAGACGCATTCCTGCCACGCAGAAGCACATTGAAGAGATGTGTTTTGCACAGTATTGTGTGACTGGAATTCAGAGCTGCATCAAGAATCTGTGTTTGTGTCATCTGGACACCGCTAGATAAGGTGGCTTTGGGTGGAGCCCGGCCTGTTTCTACGGGCTCTGATCGAATAGAACGGAGCCGAGCCGTTGACATGAAATGACCTAGTTTAAAGGTCATCTCTCTCAAAAATTGCTGAACTACGGTTCTTCCTCATTGTTGATTGAAAGGCTTCGCAAACGAATGGAAAGAGGACACAGTCACAGCACAGGAGAGTTAATGTTCAGGCATCAATTGATTCTGGAAGTACTGCTTTCAAACGCCCACTTAACCTTTTACTGACAGTATTAAATCAGTGCAGTTTGATCATAACACAGGTAGTAGTTAGGGTGGAGCCTTCACCTGTGGCTCCAGGAAGTAACTCCTCATTCGCACTGTCCTGGTATTTCCCTCTGGTCCTTTGTATTTTATTCAGTTCTGTTTTGTGTTGGCCTGTGCAGCAAGTTTTTCCATAAATACAAAATCCTTTTCAGTTCCTCTGGTTAAAGACTTCCTCTGCTTAGTTCTTTTTTCCTCACTATTCCTCTCTGTCTCTCTCGCCACTGCACCCTGTCACCCACCTCACTCTCTCTCTCTCTCTCTCTCTCGCTCGCTCTCTGTCAGTGCCACTGTGTTCACATGGCCCCGGCATGTGACATGAAGCCGAGCCAAAACACCCCGGATGCCCACTTCGGCCCTCCACAGTTCCAGACCTTGTTAAATTTTAAACAAAACAAAAGGAAAGGAGGGAGGGAGGGAGGGAGAGAAGAAGAAGAAGAAAAAGAGAAGTGAGCACATGGTGCCGGGAGAATGTGCAACAACATCAAAATCTCATTCATTCACTCATCCTCTTGCCGTGCATCGTCGGGACTGAACGGCCCTTTAATTCTTGCACTCTGTTCACTGGTCTTGTGTGAATGCTTCTCGCTCTCCCTCTCTCCATTCTGTTTGCTCTGAACTTGACTGGTTGTAGCTTTAACCACAGATCTGGGGTCTGATTACTTTGTGGCCTGTCCTTGTGTGGGATTAAACAACAGCAGACTCTGTAGTTGCTGTCTTCATGGACCACTTCCTTTTCAGTTACCCAATGGCAGCCTCTGCCCATCAGATGCATTTTTATGCTTTATGGGAGAGGAGAATATCCAGGCCAGGAATAATAGCAGCCACTGTTAACTTTATTATTTGTTCTCTTGTATAAACCTTCTTATTACTCTGCTTCCTTCTCCACTATCAAAAGACGACCACAACACGACAGCTTTTAATATAAAGTCTACCAGAGCAGCTTGGGCAGCTGCACCATACCAGTGGCTCAGATGCAGACGAGCTAATGAAGTTAAAGCTTTAAGAAACAAATGATGTGTTCATCTGTGTGCCAACGATTTCCCCCCGCAGGGAAAACGCAGAGGCCGTTTGTGTGTCTTTCATCGTGGATTAGCACCTAATAATTCTGATCAGCACACACTGCTCATAAAAAGACAGTTTCCCGTCTCCACGCGCATTTTATTACAATGCATGAGACGTTTGAGCTGCTTTGTTGGGGAGACTGCCACCGTATTGTACAGAGTTGTTATTTCATGTTATTTGCAGACATTAAGCCGCTTTGCTGTTGCCGTAACTGATTATACTAGCTGCGTATTCCTGTAGCCGTTTGCCGTTTGTGATTTCTAATGGCACAAATAGCCTCTGTGTCATATCCTAGTTAGTGAGCAAAACAAGTTCAGGCAGGAGTCTCAAGCAGTTTTTCACCGTGCCCAGAACATTATTCACTCCACCAGTCACACGCACCTCTTGATAGTACAGTGCAGAACCCTGCTCTGGCATTCACCAAGTCTCCTGCTCACTTCATTCCCTATTCAAGTGCTGCATGTATGAAAATGTCGCTGCCTCCTACATGAATCAGCTTTTTTCTATTCAACACTTTGTCTCCTCACTGAAGGCAGCACGCGCTCAGTGCACGCAAGCTGTCTAAAATCACATCTGTTTGCAGGGAAAAGCAAAAGCTGTCATAGTCATACTTTTAAAAGCTATATTATTGTGAATGTGGTCATAACACATACTCGCTGTGGGCTGTGTGTCACCACGTCTTCAAAGCCTGGGATGCATGTAACGTCCGCGTGCCTGTTGGAAATGAAGGATTGGATTTTTTTTTTTCGGCTGCAGTTATATTCGCTTTGCAACACGGAATGAAATATTTTATTAATGCCACAATTGGCAGATGTCTCAGAATTCACATCTCTCTCGGTGCTGCAACAGTCGACTTGATTATTACTTTTGGGTAGTGTTGCTCTTTTGTGACCTTTATGTTTTCTCCTTGAAGTCGCAGTAAAGTCTCCAATAAAACCTGGATGTGTGAATGCTGAAACTATGATTGAGCTGTTCACTAAAATTAATGACATACTGAAATTAAATGAGATTGGTGTCACTAGTGGGGGCTTAGTGGAATAGAGAAATAGGTAAGTCAGATCATAATTTCTATTGCCCTGTTGTTTGTGGTTTGTGTCCTTGTGACTGCGTTTGGAGTTTGCGGTGCATAGCCTCAGTGCTCTGTCTGATTTACTGAAAGAGGATTTCTGATTCCGCTATTGAGACGGAGACACTTTGGGAAGCACTTTTGGTTTAAGGCAAAACAGACCATGACTATGATCTTGTGAAAAGGATCACGACAACGACAAGGGAAGAGAGCGAGGAGTCGACAACGGCGGGCTCTGAATGTAAAACGTTAATTTCTGCCGGTGACGGACATTATTAATGCAGTCGTGCTAAAGAAACGGGGAAACCCAGGGCGACAAACAGACGGGAGTGTTGCCAAGCTAATTAATCACTGACATGCACATAAACAAACGCATCATGCTCACTTCATCCAAGTTGTCCTTAAACTTTTCATTCTCTCACTAGCTTTTATTAACGTTCTCATTTCGTATCACTGGGAGGTGTCTGCTCCCGTTTCACCCTGACGCGCGTCCCAGGGAGGGGTGAATGCTAGGTGGGTAAGCCTAAACCTTGGGAGGGCTATTGTACTGGTGCTTAAGACGACAATACCTCTCTCCATCCTCTGTCTGCCCCCCCACGCAGCGAAAAGCGCTCCACTTTATCAAGGCTGTATAGGGAGCTGCAGAGATGGGCTGCTGTTATATAGGCCATTAGTAATTGCTGAGTGACAGAATGCGGAGGCTGAAGTGGCACAGTGACACTGCTGATGAGCAACCGGTGTCCTGGAGCATGTGATAGTATGCGTTGGAGAAAGTGCATTGGAGACATCTTAAAAAAAGATCATATATTAAATATACAGTCAGCAAAGTCTGACATCTGAGACGCTGGAACCAACAGATTGTTATTATTCCTGCCTGGTTACTTTACATAGTAGTCAATACTCCCTACGTACTTTGTTTACTTGTCTCAGAAAGTAGTATGCGTTGTGTGGTGGAAGTTCTTCAGTTCTACTGTACACGAACCTTCTCATTTTAAGGTAATAACACAAGCCAGAAGTTTGTATTGAAGAACTGCACTGGAGCATTTTGTAACAAGTCCATGTACAAAACACTGGCCTACATTTGTCTTGTGTTCATTCAATACTGCACTTACAGTCAGTGTGGTTTTAAGGGCTTTTTACTGGGATGTTCCCATTTTAATTACTTTAAAGCTTTAATTACTAGTGGAGCTATATTGCAGGATTTACTTTAGACTTTTCTGACCTTTCTTCATCACTTGTGCGTCATCATGCTCCTGTTTACCTGCAGTCATAGCAGACACAACAAACATCGGTTAAATTAAAAAATAAAATAACATAATAGTGGTGATTTTTCACGCTGCAGCCTGCTGTCATTGTGCACGCACTGACCGAGGCTGTCTGGTGATATGTCCTCGTGTGTTAGTGAGAGAGCGAAGGGGGAGCGCTGCATCATTCATTCATGTGCCACCCTGTGCCTGGATTGCAGTGACCCGTAGCTGTCGACAGCGTATCCTTGAGCGTGATGGCACAGGCCGTGCTGAGGACACACTGCAGGGACCGCTGGCATGTGGAGGGCCATGGGCAGGGCCGTCTTCAAGAGGAAGCCGTGAACCAGTGCAGTGTTGATAAGATGCTAATGTTTCCGCGGTACGTTATTTTGGCTGCTTTTGTCGAGGTTCTCACTTGTCTTTCTCGTGGCTGAGGTCTGGAGTTATCAGCCACAGAGCAGCAACCCAGAGGCGCCGTGTGCCGCTTGAGGACAGCTGAGCAGAATGGATCCTGTAATGACATTTTTCAGAAGAGGGAGCAGAGCTTTTGTAAGGTGTGAAGAAAGAAGGGTCAGGTCGTGCGCTCGGCTGGAAATTCACCGCGAGAGCTGGATTTGAAATATGAATAGGAGAAAGTAGAAAGAGTTAGAGCGTGTGAATGACAGCTGGAGATATTGGAGTTTGGTGTTATAAGTTTTAGGAAATGTGTAAGGGAGGAAGATACTGGAAGGAGGAAGAGCTCAGAATTTTCATTTCAGCTAAGACCTTCATTGTCCCCAGAAGCGTTAGAATATGCGCACACACATACATAGTTAAAAACCTTTTCTCTAACCTTTGTGTTTGTGTTTGTGTGTGTGTGTGTGAGAGAGCAAGCAACACAGGGATACATTATATAACTGGGCACTCCTGCCAGTTTACTATCACACAACAGGAACTTGCTTCACACGTGTGCAGGCTCTTTATTTTGTATGTGAAAGAGCAGCTTCTCATTCATTTCTCACACACATTCACGACCTTGTGGTAATTCATTACTTGCCAGCACCGAGTAGCCGTCCCCTTCCACACCGGTGAACCGCTTCATCATGCGTTTGACTCGATCTACATGGACCACCGTTACGTAAACACTCGGAGGGCTTGATGGAGAATACGTCTGACCTTTTGCTGGCGGGATGTTAGACGCTCGCTGCAAACCACTTGGGCGCCGAAACCTTTTATGAGTTGTGAAATTAAAACAATAAGTTAATGAATAGAATAAAAGCAGGCTGATTGTAATTTAAGCTTTGAAGGTTCCAGCCTTGACGTGACAGCGCGACGCCTGTTCGCTGGTGTCAAAATGTATTAATAACTGGAGGCCCTTGAAGGAGGAAGCGAGTGACTTGCAGTGTACACATTTATCAGCTCCTCTCTTAGGCCGACTGTTTGCCTACTGTTTCCTGGAGATTTACATACACTCTCACCACTGATAATACAGTGAGACCCAACATTTTTTTTCTTTTCTTTTTTATTTACAGTAATATATTTTCTATTTTTGGTAGATGAAAAGGAGGAAGGAGGAAATTTCTGAAGTTTACAGCTGACTGAGATTAGCTCATTTAGCCTTAGAGCACTTTCCCCTCATGGGTTTCCCTGCCTGGGGTGACAGCATGTGCCTGCAGCCAAATCCATTTGCCTTCTGTTTATACATATATATATATAATAAATATTATTCTCTCCTGCCTTCTCGCTGTTTATATCCCTCATGTAATTTTTGTCCTTGTACTTCTACCTATTTATGGATTTTTTTTTATGTACACTCAACCAAAACATACTAAATTATTAATTGGGAACCCTACACACTTGTGATCATGCTCATATATACGTTCAGTTACTACATGTCCACCCCGGTGACATCGTTTGCATTCGCTCACACACAAACACAGCGGTGAAAGCAATCCCCAGAGCCCTTTTGTGACGGTCTGTGTGTGCGCCTTCAGCTGGCTGATCAGTGGGCTCATGTTTTCCAATGTAAGGTTTCGTAACACACACACTCTCATTACATAACGGCAGGAGGAGCTGAGAGGAGGGAGAGAGAGAAGAGGGGGAGCACACATTTAAGTACGTCAGCGTCCAGCTCTTCCACTGACAGAGGGAATCACTGGGGAAAATCTTCTCCTTTCACACACTGGTGATACCACCTGCGATTCGATGCACGCACGGTGTAATTCCCTTCTCTGTCTCTTGCATCTGGGTCTGTCTGTTTTTTTTTATTCATTAAACAAGATGGAGCACATTCTCTGTGCAGAGAGCGGTGTGAAGGATGGCGCTGCTATTAAAAATGACGTTATTTATTTCACTTAAAGTCACATAAGTCATTTATCTAAAAGTTCATAGATCCCCAACATGATTTATTAGCCTCTCATGTGGCCAATCTTGGTGTAGTTCCTCATTCCAGCTGTCTGCAATATGAGTTATCACTTCACATTTACATTTTGTTACATCTTTTTCTGCTGCTGCCCGTAAACAAAGATTTGTGTCGGGTTCATTTGGCCTGATGTGTGTAGATGAAATGGAGTGAAGTGGTTTCCACTACTGTGCATTAAGTGATGCTCGAAATTAAAAATGCAGAGGAGCAGTTGAGCGTGCAACTGGGTCAAATTCAAGTTACGGTAAAAGAAGAAAAAAAGCTTGGTTATTTTTACAGAACTGTGCAAATTCTCCTGCAGGTCATCCCCATGCCACTATGCCTCCCCACACTGCTCCTGCAGGTGAAGGATGGTAATGCACCCACCCCATGACTACATAGTGTTGTACAATGCCTTAAATAGCAGAAGGCTGTTTAGTTCACTTTTTCCCAAGAGCAAAGGGTAATAATGACTTGATGGGGAAGTATTGCTAGCTGTGACCTCATTTGGGTTAGTTGCACTGGACTGCAATTTTTGTAGTCTCTGCGTGTGTGTGTTTATGTTTGACTGCATCCTTTCTAGTGATGTGCTTGAGAGAGATGAGCTAGGACAATTTCAGGGCATCCATCAAACTATTAATTATCCACTTCATCCTCTCTCCAGAGAGGGATGGAGGGAGGGCTGTGGCTGGCATGTTTTTCCTAAGCCCCCTTGGGCCAAAGAGAGGAGAAGCATCGCCTCAGCCGGGCTGTTTAAAACAGACAATGTACGATGTCTGATGGTGTACAGGAGCATAAAGTTGTCACCCAGCTATTCTAGAAAGCTCTCTGCTTAACATACAAAGGCTCACACACATGCTTCACGTTCCCCATCATGAATAACTGCTACATGGAGTTTTAGCATGTTTAACAAGTGCATCCAGAGCAACAATCTGTTTAGTTTTTTTGTTTTTTGCTAATTAAAGAGATAATGAAAGCACTCAGCAACATGGATGACTGAACTCACTGATCTAGGTAATCACCTGCTTGTGGCATCTAAACTCCCCAGACTTCACAGAGTTTTATCATAATCTTACAGTTGACTGCACTTCGGAATTGTCTTTGCATTCAAATACTACTGAATCGCATTAGTTGGGTGGAGGTGGCTTTTTTGTCAACGAGCGCTGCTTTAACATGGGTCTAGTGGTGCTCTAAATGCTACCATGCTCTCTGTGACGACACTTGCATCGCTGTTACAGATTTGATGGAAATGCAGTCATGAATTTTTGGAACATTTTACTGAAAGCCAAAAAATGTGAACCACAATTGTGACACTGTTGGAAGAAGTAAGCTGTTTTTATCCTCATGTGGACCATAAATGTCTAGGTTGGGGAGAGTTGCAAAAAAACGAAAGTCTGTCTGCCACCCTTAAAGCCTCAGCTCGAGCCTTCCTCTCAAACACTGCAAAGCTCTCCAAGTTCTCTCCGACGTGTCCTTGGTTGCTGTTCTGACAAGCTCAATAGGATGCTCTCAAGACAGCGCGTCCGATTCACGCCGAGATGTAGACGTGCGTGTCACAGCAGTGAGCATGAGCATCTCTCATATTTAGTCTGCAGGCATGCACTGAAGTGCGTCTTATTATCATTTATCACATTCCTGGGTGAGCGTGTGCAGAGAGGTAAAGTGTAGTGCAAGGTTAAATGTGGAGCACTTAGGTGAGTGCAACAAGCAGTCACCCACCCTCTATGACCTTTGCCACATGCCGGCAACACTTTTCATCTGCTTCGTGGACAGTTGTCCTAAAATGGCTTGTCACTTCAGATCTGAGCAGTCACCTCAAGACACCCACAGAGCGCGAGGAAGCAGAAGGAGGGATGGAGAAATGATGAGGGGAGGGGAGCGACTTGGGAGGCACAGCCCTCCCTCGCCTGGCGCACATGCACCTTTAAGCAGATAGATTTTCACAATGTGTGTGTGCTCGTTTTGCAACAGAAGGGTAGCGCAGCTATTTGTGTCGCAGGGTAACAGCTGGTCTGGCTCTGTCTTACATCTTTATCTATGTCACGTCTTTAACTTCCCTGAACTGGACTTTGTTCTTTATAAGTTCACTCCCCCGATTGTTTGATGATTAGTCTGATATTAGGACGCCTTGTGTAAAGCTTGTATGGATGATTCCTTCACTGTTAGAGCTGTAATTGGTCTGAGATAAAACTGCTCACTGGAGAAGCAGAAACCTGATATGGGCTTGGAAGCATGGTTAATTGTCACTCTTGCCACCGCGCATCACGTCTGTCGCCGCTTATAGAAAACACAACCGTGCATCTGTGCTTGCTTGCGCTCCACTGTGACTTATGTGGGTCATTAATGCCCTACGGGGCGTGTACAGTGTGCCCGGTCCTGTAGTGGAGGTGCGCTGGTGTCAGGTTACATTTAACAGGGCGGGATGATTAACTAGGGATGTGTCCTTGTTATAACTGAGAAGCTCTAGAGGAGAGAAGCGTTGATCTGTTAAACGGGAGATGGATGTAAGGGGGCCAGCTCTGAGTAATGATCGCCAACGGTAATGGATAGCAGGTTCCAGTAGTTACTACCAGGTCTTCATCACCCGGTAGTGGAACTGCTGGCGTTAAACATAAACTAAATCCCGTACGTGTGAACTGCGATATACGTTGTCGTAAGGAAATACAGCTAACTGACTAATTGACTGACTTGTCTGTGTTCAAGCTTATTTGTACTCAACAGTGAGTGTGTTTAAGCAGTTGGAGTATGCATGCATGGGTATTGGAGCCTAGTTGTGGGAGGGAAATACTCTCTTCCTGAGCCTAGGGAGAGGAAGGAAGCCATCTCCAGTAACTTACACACACAAACTGTTTTGATCCTGCAGCTACAGCACACTGTGGCTCTAGGAATAGACTTGTGCACATGAACACACCTACCTTTCAGGGCCTGTCTGTTATTTTTAAATTCACATCTAATGCACCACACATACAGTAGATTATGGGCTGACCAGCATGACTAACATCAGCGCTGCTTAAAATAAATCGAGTGTAGGTGGCCTGTGGTTCATGCATTTGGAATGAAGCGATCCTGCCTCTTATAATTTACTTCCTGTACTGTAATGTTACCGAGAGATCCTGCTTTTCTCTGGTCCAGCCACCTCCTGTAAACAGGATACTCACGTGAGAGTCCCACCCATCATTCTGCTTCCTCTGCTGTGGATTCCCATGGCCAGACTCGATCGTCTGCCTCCATCCAGTTATCCCACGTGCACGGATGTAAGTGGCAGCTTCCGTGCAGGAGCTGCTTTCAAACTTCTCTTATCACGGCAGCAGCCCACTCAAGCTGTCTGCATTGTTCTCCGTGTGAAAAAATCTGCTTTTGGTACATACTCATACTCTATGGAGATGGCTAATCACTGTCACTATGTGTGTGTGTGTGGATGTTACCAATGGGAAGAGAAGTAGAGTGCATGTGTTGGTGCATATGCTTGTGTGGGTTCCAACCAATGGCCTAAAAATAGTAGGAGTATGCCCATGTGACATATTGAGGCTAAAAGCTTGTGAATAATTTGTCTAATGCAACACATACCCCGGTCCTAAGCACAATCATGAAAATATGCTCCTGCTGGTTGCCTATCCCAGCCAGCAGAGATGGGAGAGGGTAACCAATCTGTTCAAGCGCAGTCAGTTTCAGTCTCTGTTATCACGTGGATTTGGATGGGATCAGTGCGATGATATTGAGTCCATGCACTTAATTAAAAATGTATGTAATAAAGCATATATTCATTGTGTCTCTGTCTAATCTTCCCTACTTTTTCTGTCTGTGTGAAAGAAACCTCAATCCCAGTTTACCCCACTTACGTTATCTACGCGGCTCAAACAGTGCGATCGGCAGAACTGGGTTTGGTTTTCATCTGCAAGTGCAGTATAGAGAAAAAAAATCTTTATTTTTAAAGTGGCACTGCCAGCATTTAATTGTTTTTCTGAAGTCAAAGCCGCACGAAAACAGAGAGAGATGATGAAAAGATGTGCTTTTATGACACTTAAACTGCCTTATACAGGAGCTTTTCCTCTTTGTGCGCAGCGTGAGATGCATTTGCTATAATAGGCCCGTAGTCAATATAGTCTTGCTTTGAGGCACGTTGGTAAATACTGATTCATTTAAAGGATGAAACACTTCTCTCAGAATTAATAAGTTGACGATTCGCTGTTCTTTCACAGTATGTGTCATTTTTGGGGTTTGCAGTCGCGTACGATGTGAGATGCTGGAAACTACTGTGCAGGCAGCATCACAGCACCGTGTACAGTTGCTCAGAGGCCTGTGGTTACAGCGTGTATGCTGTTTTAAACATACCAAGACAGCTCGCATAACAACAGTGTGCTATGTTACACACGCTGCATTTAGTCAAAGCAAATATCCTTTTGCAAACTAGGCTATTGATTATCTGCTGTAAACATGAGATTAGCTCGTAGCGTAGAGGAAAGGTCACGGTTCAGCGGCTGCCCCGAGTTAAAAATGACGATCTGTTTGCAGTAAACGCTGCCTCCTGAACAAGGCGTATTCAGATGTTTATATGCTGGTGAAAGCCATTAGAGCAAAATAGGCATGAATTGCCGTGACCTTACCCACATCAGCTCTGATAAGCTGGCCTGTGGTGAGAACGCTGTTAACATTGCTGAGTGTGTTCAGATCAGCAGTGTGCAATAATCAAAAACTGGTTTAACCCCCCAGTTGGCATGTGAGAGGCCTGAATTATTTAAAGCCATTAGAGGGTGTGCAGGTTTGCACTTGCTTATCTCTACTGACTCTCTTCCATTCTTTAACATGCCTCCACCCTCGTTTAATTCACTCTGTCTTTGGAGTGAAGTGAAATATGTGTGAAAGAGACAGCACAAGAAGGATGTGGCTAGTCTGCAGCAGGGCCACAGGCCGGAAGATATTTTCTAAGACCATCTGTCGCTTGGAAAAGGAAAACTTCATAAAGTCATCCATGAACCTCTCAACGGGACAAAAAATGGAAAACTATAGATAGAGTGGAGAAACGAACAGCCAGGCAACTGGACAGATAAAACCAAAAATGATGGGGGGTGAGGTGAACAGCACATGCCAGGCCTTGGAGGTTTTTTGCGGAGGTGGAGGTAGACAGAAAGCAGGTGGATGTTTAGACAGAACGATAAGACAGCCTGGCTGATAGAACGCCTGATAAGCAGCTTGACTGTCAGGTTTGGCAGGCTGGCAGTGAAGCAAGAGAAGAGTTGCTGGAGAGGGAGACAGATGGGTGCAACTGAAGGCAGCGCAGAAATTGCAGGGGCAAGACTTGGAAGAGGTGCATTTGATATTAAAGCTGACTGAAATTCCAGTGGCACTGCAATATCTCAGCGTTTTCTTTAAAATGCACCTACTTGCTGTATTTGCCAGATGTGTGTCGTGACCACATTTACGGTGCTGCTACACACACAATGACTGTCTGTGTCTATTCCAGGCAAGCCCCAAAGCATCGAGAGCTCGGAGCGGGTCCAGCTGTCGGGAACGTACAACGTTCGGAAAGGGAAGCTCCAGCTACCAGTCAACCGCTGGACCAGACGGCAGGTCATCCTGTGCGGCACCTGCCTCATCGTATCCTCTGTCAAAGAGAGCCAGACAGGGAAGATGCACATCCTTCCCCTCATCGGAGGAAAAGTACATAAACATCACACCACTCATCTTGTCACGTCTTTTATGCTTTGGATCATAAATCCTTATTGTCATAGGTTCTGATAAACTCTTATAACCCTCTGCAAATGTTTCCCTGAGCAGTGGAGTTTGTCCTTGACGACATTTCCCCTTAAACAACGGGTTGTCCTTTAATTTGAGGCCTATTAATGTTTCCTGCCTTTTTGGTTCAATGTCAGATTTAAAATGTCCTAAGCCAGGTTTTACTTAGTGAAAATCCCTGGATGCACAGCAGAACCTTGATTTGCCTCTGCATTGTTTAATTATAGCCTTTAAAGTTTATTTCTTTATGGATCTGTGAAGGCAGTAAAGAAGCTGTACGGGTACCTTCTACTCGTCTGCTTGGCACAAAGGAAACTCCACACCACACCCAGTTTTTAATCATTTCTGGCACAACATGTGACCTTTACTCAACTATTCAAACTGTGCCCCTGCTTGTGCCTTTTATGTGGCCACTTTGTGCCCGTGCCTGCAGGTATTCTATTCAAACACAGCTATCCAGTCATTCGTTCACAGCCCAGGTGCTTGAGCGTGTCCAAAGCACGCATTTCACATCCATCCATTCTCGCTCATGTAACACGCGTGGTTTTGTCATGAGTGGGCTTCTGGTTGAGTAGTTGACCTTCAAGAGAGGTCGCGAATCTACTCCATGTTTGTCTTTCCCTCTTTGGTAACTTTCATTTTAGCGTCTGACTCCATAGGTAGCGTTTACATTCATGACATATCGCCCTTTCCGACTCTGATGTCACTCTTCGTGTGTGTGTGTGTGTGTGTGTGTTGCGGTGCAGGTGGAGGAAGTGAAGAAGCACAGTCACTGTTTGGCCTTCAGCTCCGCCGGCCCTCAGAGTCAAACCTACTACGTCAGCTTTGACAGCTTCACGGAGCACCTGCGCTGGCACAGACACGCTGCCAAGGTACTGTTTCTGTTCATGTGCATCAGAGTTGGAGAAAAACATTAGACTATGCTCCTTTTGTGCTGTAGTACTTCTGTGTCAGCTGCATTGCATATCAGAACATGTGACTAGGCTACAACACTGTGGCTGTACAATCATCCCCGTCTCACGGCCTGTGCGGTGTGAGCAGAGTGGATTTAAAGCTACACATATTTCACTGCTGTCCGTACTGTAGTATATATAACCCAAGTGTCTCTGGGTGCACTCACACACATAAACACCACTCATGTCCCTCTTCTCTTCCTCTCATTTGAACTCAAGTAGGCCATAGCCAGAAAACCTCTTTTATAAATATTAACAGGGACATGCATGTCACCAGCACCCAGAGGGCCACTCGGAATAGAAGCCTGGATAGAAGCAGCACGTGCCCCACTGACGACTGCAGAGCTTCCAGCCAACTGTGCACTGAAAGCCCCGAGTTCACAGACTGCACGGTTAAGACGAGGCAGATGCTCGCGCTGCCGTGTCATTTCAGATGCAGCTTCTGCCTTTGCTGTGAATTTGAATAACAAATAATCGAGGGGTTAACAGCTCTGCAGACCTGCACGTGTGATGTTAGGTCATTCGCCTACTAGACTTTTCCTCGACCTCTTCTGATTCCCTAATCCTTAAAAGATTAGCCACTGAATGACTTCTGACTCCTTAGCAGCAGGCTACACACACATGCACACACACACACACCTAAACACACCGTAAACACTGTAAGTCTTCCAAAAGAGATAATCCTGTTATAGTCTAATTTTCTCTTTCTCTCTGTCACCGCTCCAATCTTCTTGCTTTCTGCGCTTCATCTAGATGGTGTCCCAGAGAATCAACTCGGTTGATCTGTCCTGCTGCAGCCTGGAGCAGCTTCCTCCCAACCTTTTCTACAGCCACGATCTCACCCACCTTAACCTCAAACACAACTTCCTGCCAGCAGACCAGCGGCTGCAGCAGCTGCAGAGGTACAACGCCACTGTGAATGTGCAGTCAATGCACAGCTGACGCTAAGCTATTGGGATGGGGAGAGGCAGGAAAAACAGGATTGACACTTGGATGAGACAGTGTAGACCTGTTTGAAAGGGCTGGTTTGGCCTTGATGAGACTCAAGGGGGTTTTGCAAAGCCTATCATAATTTGGCCACAACAGGAGATGGACTCGGCTGTGGTACAAGGAGCAGGGAGACGAGACACACACACACGCAGCGAGGCTTCTCTGGACACAGCAGGTCATGGCTGGCTGATCTGGACAGCTTTAGCTTTCGCTTGCAATTTGCAAGCCATCGACCTGAGCAATCTAGAACCGAGACCGTTGGCACACAGGGACCAAAAAGGCTAGCCAGGGTTGTGCTGCACCAGGCCCAGAGCACAGGAGGGTAGATGTGTCTGCAGGGAAGCTTTTAATGTGCCTGGCCTAACTCACTGTCTCTCTCTGTGGGCACCATCTGCTGCATGCTTATCATGGTCCCAGATAAAGCCCACACCCAAGACATATGTGCATGTGTGTTCATTTGCGTGTGTGAATATGCATACATTTGCATTTGTGAACACACTGGTACACGTGCACAGTTTTTGAGGGTTATAATTGTCTGGGTTACGTGTGTGTGAGGACGAGCATGAGTTGCTTGCGTACATGCAACAGAAAAGGTTGCTGCAGGCTACAGATTTGGGGTCAGTGCATGCGATGTCTTAATACAGCGTGGCATTTATGTGTTTTTTTAAAATGGCCACATTCACTGAAATGCGTATTTATCATGCTGTTAGTAAATATATGGCCAACATTTCATGATGCTCTCTCTTCCTTGGGATAGAAACTCGTGTTCAAATGCAGATGTCGTGAGTGAAATAACTAGCTCTCGGAAAAAAAGAAAAAGATGCACAGCTCCCCTGCTGGTCAAGCTAAATAACATAACATTTAGCTTTGCCAAACCTAAGTAGGCTTATCCACATTTGACCCAGCACGAGTGAAAAAGAGGTCAGTAATGAGAAAGAGATGAATACTTAGCTGCAAATAGATAGACAGATACGTGTAGCGCAGTTACTTGAGGGGAAGTTAACAATAATGATGTGTCTGCAGCCGCGTGAGTGTGGGTGTATGTGTTTAGTTGTGGACAGTTCTGTGAGACTCTGTTTTTGTTTCTGTATAAACAGTAACATCAATCGTGGGGTTTTAGTTCTTTGTGTTGGACTGTGTGAACCTGCCACACGCCTTCTCCCTGCTTTCTCTCTGCGGCCAAATACTAACTGGCGGCTGAATTGCCATCAGATATGCATAATCAGTCGCCTGGGATACCAGCTCTTTTCTCTAGAATGGGACTGCTATCCCAGCATGCATCCCTCTCTGAGACAGAGGTCACTACTCACTGAGGGGATTGCTGACGTTCCATGCATATCATTGAACCTCTGGCCTCTCTATTTACATATGTATGATAGTTTAGCAAGTTATGAAGGACATACAAGTCAGGGTTTGAAGTTGGATTGAATAATGGGAGAAACATCAAGTTGAGATGAAGGAGTATTTAAGATGAAGTGTAAGAATTGAAGTTGCTTCCAGTTTGGAGTGAGGCCTGTAGTATTGCCAGGTTAAGCCACTCCTGCGGTGCTAACAGCGCGCTGATGCTCTCTGGCTTTTCATAGCTGCTTTATCTGTGCACATGATAGTTGATAGCAGGTTGCGTGACTGTGTGTGTGTGTGGGTAGATGGATAAATAAAGACGAAGCGAGTCCTGAGCTCTGAGTCTTACCCCCTCTGGAGGTCACCATTACAGCAAATGCCACAGGTCACTGGTGTTTAAATGAACAACTAGTTTGCTCAACAATCAGACAAGGTTTCCATGTAGGCTTGGTTCATGGAGGTTTTTATCGCATGTCAAAATATTCCCTGCTCTTATCTTCACATTCTTACTAAGTCTCTCTCGTTGCAGGTTTTCCCGTTTGCGGAGCCTCAATCTGTCCAACAACCACCTTGGTCAGTTCCCGCTCGCTATCTGCGACATTCCCACCCTGACAGAGGTCAACCTCAGTTGTAACTACCTGGCCTCTGTCCCAAGCTCTATAGGTGCCATGAGCAAGTAAGTAGCACCAGGAAGTTACTGATGCAGTATATGATGTGCAATATACCTCAGAGATCAGGGATGTCGTCCATTGTCTGATTAGATGTGCAGATGTCATCCTCTGGACTCGTAAGCTTTTAACAGGTGATCCCCATTTCTGCTGGTTTGAGTGTCAAAAGCTTACAAAGCCAAATGTGGGGGTTACCTAGCAACAAGCACACGGGACATCAACCACTGGTGTTTTTTTGAGAGTCTCAACATGTAAGCAAACAACAGTGCGTGATATTTTGTTGTGGTAGTTTCCTGGTTTTTTTTGTGTTTGGTCTCTTGTTTTTGAGGGAATCCACTTTTGGTCATCTCACTATTTCTCTCCTTTTGGCTTTTCGTCTTGCGATTATTCTGAGCGCTCTAGACTATATATAAAATAAAAGTAAAAGTTTTTTTATTTGAAGATATTTGCTGGCTCAGTACCATTTTTTTCTAATCGTGGGAATCCCCAGGCCAGAACATTATGCTTTGTGTGAGACAGTATTAACTGGTCTGTGTAAAAGCCCTTTTACTCATTTCATAAAAGAGAGTCAGCGATATGCAAAATCTATACACGGTGAATTTAATCATGACCTTAAACACCATAATCCATGGACAGTGTTGTGTTCAGAGGATCATTCAATGCAGCCATGTTTAGGACATGTACTTCAAACCGAACCCTCACTCAAAATAAACAGAAAGGTATGTGGGTTGAAACGGGCCTGCATGAAGAGATAATCTGCAGGAATGATCTGGTATGTCTGTAAATTCCTGAAGTGGCCAGCAGGGCATTTATGCTGCTACCGCCATCTGCTGGGTGTTCAGTGCACCAATTACAAAGGCTGAAAGTCCTAATTGGCAGAACGCCACTGATCCCGAGCTACGCTATCTGTGCAATAAAGAGAAGGGCTTTGTTGTAATGCCATACTGCCTCTCAGCTCTTTCATAAATAGGGTCAGTTATCTAATCTCTTGTCTCTGCTCCCAGTTTGCAGACTTTCCTGTTGGATGGCAACAGCCTGGATGAGCTGCCCAATGAGCTGGGTTCCCTCCAGAGGCTGAGTTACTTAGGCCTCTCCTTCAACCAGTTCAGCCATGTGCCCCAGGTTCTGGAGCGGTTGGCCTCCATGGAGAAGCTGTGCATGGCTGGCAACAACCTAGAAACACTCACGCTGCAGAACTTTCGACTGCTTCGTGTCAAACACATTGATCTAAGGTACAGCAATACACGTATATAAGCGTCACGGTAACTGAGATGTTATAGGTTTGGTTTTGGTTTTCATCACTTTTGGTGCCTTGTTGCACCGTTACGAAAAAGATTTACTTAGTGACAGATTAACTCAATAATGAGAGAAACAAGAAACGCAAAGAGGCCAAAACAGAAAGACAGGCAGCATGCAATCAGAAAATCTTTTACTTCTAGTGACTCCATCAGGTGTCTACACGTTTAAAAACAGCACAGTTGGTATGACTTGCACAATTTCTAGTTAATATTTCACTGCTTCTGTCAAAACTGGGTCAGTAAATATGATTTCCAGCATTCTTACCTGTTTGACCAAAGACTGATTGATAACTCTAATAAGCTTGTGTTAAACTCGGAAACATGTGGTCTTATAAAAAATGTATTACTCATTGCGTTGATGTTTTTTTTTTTGTTTTTTTTGTTGATATATATGCTTTAACATTAATGACTGTATGGTGCAACCAATTCACCTCTGATTTAAAACATCAGTTACCACTGCTAAGCAGAGATCAGGAAGCCATGACGCAAGGCATGTCCCCTGTTTCACAAGAAAGACCACAGCATGTGCAGTTCAGCCCGAGCCAAGTGGAGCTGACCCTTTCCCTCCTCTCCACTCCCCCCTGTCAGGTTGAATAAGATCTCCAACATGGTGCCAGATGAGCCTGACCTGCTGAGGCACGTGACCCAGCTCGATGTGCGGGATAACAGGCTGACAGACCTGGATGCCTCCGTTTTCCCCCGGCTGGAGGTGCTTCACTGCGAGAGGAACCGCATCATCGGCCTCAAGGCCAAGGGGTGCTTGCTCAAAGGCATCTATGCCTCCAGCAATGGTGGGTTTGGCACGCAGAGCCAGAGCGTGTTCTCTGTGAGGGCAGTCATGTGTGGTCAGACAGACAGATCACCTTCCCTCTCACATCACTAGTTTCTAAGCTGAAATCACTGACATATACGCCTTTCCCCCTGCTCTTTTTGCATCAGTGTCTCTTATTACTGTTGGCCCTTACTTGTCATCAGCGCCTTTCGCCGTTCTCCATTTTCCATCTTCTTCCTGCTTCTGTAATAGGCCAGGTCTGTCCTTGCTGTAGGTTAATGTGTTTGGATTTCTCCCCACAGAGCTACAACAACTAGATGTCAGTCCTGTGCCCTCCAATCTTAGTTACATGGACATCTCGAGGTGAGAAAAAGCCCACACGTACACACATGCATACAAAAAAGCAATGCTGCACTAAATGGAAAAACCGTTTGTAAAATGATTCTTTACATAAAGCTCTTGTCAGCCCAGCGCATCATATTTCATGTTAAGTGTCTCACTTTACAAGCTGCGTGTAATTTATCATCATCATAACCCCCTCCCAGGAACCATATGGAGGCTTTGCCAGACTGGCTGTGTGAAGCAAAGAAACTGGAAGTTCTGGACGTGAGCCACAATCTCATCAGCGAGCTCCCAGCGCGGTGAGTGTCGCGCTCAGTGAACGCGTCCGTAAACCTGTAATGGAGTGCAGCGCAACATTGTTCTCTCTGCCCTCTGTCGTCCAGTCATCTGTCGCCCATAGAGTCTCGTAAATCACACAGATAGGGTGTAACCTCTACAGTTTTCTTTTTTCTTCCTCTTTTCATGGCCTTTAGAAGGTCAGCTTAAACACTTCCACCTTCCTTCTATGGTTTTGTTTAGCTTTCCCTATTTTACTATTCAATTGTTCCTCTGCCTCTCTTTCTTCATCCTGGCCCCTTTTTTGTCTCTAGATTAATTTCTTTCTCCCAGTAAGTGTCAGGATGATGAATTTCAACAGCAGGCTCCACAAGAGGCGCTAATGCTTGGTTTCTCATGCTTGCCCCCCCCCCCCCCCCCCGTAAAACTAGCATCATTGTCTTGACAACGCCATTGTGTGGTGTGTCACCTGTCTACCTACCCAGCCGCTGACATCTAGCAATCGTTTGCTGTACATCTGACCCAGCCATGTGTATGTTGCTCTTGCCGCAGGTTGTTATGCAGCAGCAGCCTGAGGAAGCTGAGTGCGGGATATAACCAGTTGCACAAGCTGCCGGAAAGAGTGGAGCGCCCTCTGCTGGAGGTTTTAGACGTACAGCACAATCAGTTGGTGGAGCTTCCCTGCAACCTGTTCCTCAAATCTGACAGGTAGCATTAATCATTTGTTGCAAGTGGTTTTGAGTTGTTTATTTTTTCACATAATGCACCTGAAATCAACAAGAGGCATAAGTGTAGGGAAAAAAATGAATGTGGATGAAGACAAAGGAGAAGAAATTACGTAGAGGGAATTTTCTAATCAAAGACAGGACATTCAAGGGCAAAGATGATAAGCTCATAAAAAACGACCAGTCATCCCAAGGATACGAGAAGGAAAGAGGGAAGGTAAAACATAGTGCCTCTCTGAAGGGCAATAAAAATGCATCTGTTGTGTTATTTCAGCTTGCGATGCGTTAATGCGTCAGCTAACAAGCTGGAGCACCTGCCTCCATCCAGCCTGTCAGAGGAGAGCCACAGCATCCTGCAGGAACTCTACCTGACCAACAACCGACTGACAGACAAGTGTGTACCGATGCTGACAGGCCATACGCACCTTCGAGTTCTGCACATGGCCTATAACCATCTCCAGACCTTCCCAGCCAGGTAAAAAGCTTTCTGAAGCTTTAATCTCATTGTTTATAAAACATCAGACATGGTGTAAAATGCCCAATGGAATGTCTGAGCTCAAAACTGAAGAGCATAACATGATTCAAAAACAGGACAACGCAAACGAAGCAGAGCAGAGAACGATAAAACACCTCATCACAATATGTTTTCTTTGTTTTGTTCAAACTAAGCTGATCATATTTCATGTCTGTTTCATGGCAGTTGTTCTGTTCTGTTATGGCTAGAAAACCACAGACTTTAGAAAAACACACGTCATGTTGCTCTCTGTCATCCTTTAGTAAAATGGCCAAGTTGGAGGAGCTGGAGGAGGTGGACCTGAGTGGAAACATGCTGAAGACCGTGCCCACCACCATCATGAATTGTCGGAGAATGCACACACTCATCGCCCACTCCAATGCCATCGAGGTCTTTCCAGAGGTCATGCAGCTGATGGAGATGAAAGTGAGCCAAGTAGTAATAGCACATCTCTGTGAACCGGTACTATAAATATGTTTCTGTGAGTACTACTGGCCTCCTGTTCTGTGTCGTCAGTGCGTGGATCTTAGCTGTAATGAGCTGAGTGAGATCACCCTACCGGAGAATCTGCCTCCTAAGCTTCAGGAGCTGGACCTGACAGGAAATCCACGTCTCAGTCTGGACCATAAGACCCTTGAGCAGCTCAAGTATGTCTTTGCTTACAGGTCTTTATGTTTTATGCCAGACTTTAGTAGTAGTAATGTCACCTTTAAGTTTTAGGAATTTCCTTGTACGTGCGTCTTTTAAATATGACTAGCAAGGAAATCCTCCCAGTGCTCGATGTGTCTTATGCCTCAACACAATGCGGCGTATCTGACTCGACCATGTTTTCTTGTTGCAGTAATATTCGCTGCTTCCGTATCAATCCGCCTCCAACCTTTTCAGCGAACGAGGCATCTGGTGGGCCCGCTGTGTGGAGTCATGGTTACACGGAGGCCTCAGGCGTGAAGAACAAGTGAGTTCACTTCAGTCAACGATGTAAACAAACGAAGGAAAAAAAAAGATTCGCCATTACACTTGTCCGGTGAAGTGAAATGAAGTCTCACTAATCCAAACCTCTGGAGAGTGAGCAGTGTTAAAGCTAGATGACTCAAATAAAGGAAATACTGTAGCATTAATACTGTGCTTATCAAAAACACGAATCTACATACAAAACATCTCAGTATGGTCTAAGCTGCCCATCAATACTGACAGTGGTTCTGCCCAGAAAGCGTTGTTTCCATGGTTATACGGCTGTTGAGTACTGTGATCAGTGTACGAGCAGAGGAGCTGTTGTATTTTTTCAGCCTTCATTGTTCTGTGCTTCCTCCGACGTTTTGTTGACGTGTTGCTTGTTCTCGTTGCAGGCTGTGTGTGGCAGCGCTCTCAGTAAACCGTTTCTGTGGGAGTCGTGAAGCTCTGTACGGTGTGTTTGATGGGGACAGGAATGTGGAGGTGCCCTACCTTCTGCAGTGCACGATGAACGATGTGTTGGCTGAAGAGCTTCACAAGACCAAGAGTGAAGAGGACTACATGACTAACACCTTCCTCGTCATGCAGAGGTGCTTGATTGGCTCAGAAGCCATACGTATACTGTTTTACTTTTCGAGAGCCGTTCACGTATTTACAGAGCCTTTTTCCAGAAAGGTTTGGAGACTGACACTGAAAATAGTGATTTATTTTGTAAATTCTAGTCACATGAACCAAAACTATATGTTGCCATTTTAAATCCCCTCCTACATTTTTCTTGCAGGAAACTGGGAACAGCTGGTCAGAAACTGGGTGGGTCGGCAGCTCTGTGTCACATCCGCCACGATCCCACTGACCCGAGTGGCTGCTTCACCCTCACGGCTGCTAACGTGGGCAAGTGCCAGGCTATTCTGTGTCGCGACGGGAAGCCATTGTCGCTGTCTCTGCATTACAATGTCGGGCTGGAAGAGGAGTACCGCAGGATTCGGCAGCACAGGGCCATCATCACCGAGGTAGTGATCTGTATGAGCATCCCAAGTGTCAGACTGTTATTCGTTGCATGATAAGTTCTGTTAATGTTTATGCTCTTTTCCACAGGACAACAAGGTGAATGGTGTGACCGACTCTACAAGAATCATGGGTTACTCCTTCCTTTACCCGTCTGTCATCCCTTGTCCCCATGTGCAGACAGTCACCCTTACTCCCCAGGATGAGTTCTTCATTCTAGGTAGCCGGGGCCTGTGGGATGCCGTGTCTCCCACAGAGGCAGTCGAAGCTGTTCGAAATGTCCCTGATGGACTAGCTGCTGCTAAAAAGCTGTGCACGCTGGCACAAGGCTACGGCTGCACCGACAGCCTGAGCGCCGTTGTGGTCCAGCTCAGTGTGAGCGAAGACTGTTGCTCCTGCTGCTGTTCTGAGCCTCCACAGCCACCTCCCAGCCCCGGCTTGGGGCCATATCCGCCGTCGTCCTCTGCCATGAAGGAGCGGCCCTCAGACGGTTCCCTTCCTATACCACCTTCTTCCTGCAGCGAAATCAGCAGCGAGATCAGCACCAGCGAAATGAGCAGTGAGGTGGGATCCACAGCTTCATCTGATGAGCCACCTCAGAGCTCCTTGGTGCTGCTACATGAGCAGCCCCACCATACTCACCTCCATCTGCACCATCAGGCCCACTCGCTCTCCTTGCAGCACCAGCAGACCCACACAACCAATCTGCCTTGCCAATACCTGTTTCCAGCTTCTGAGCTGCCCTCAACGCGCAGCTGCTGTGCTCTCCATCCTGCCTGCTTAGCAGGCTCCTTCCAGAGACAGCTGTCCAGTGCGACTTTCTCCAGCGCCCTGTCTGATAATGGGCTTGACAGTGAGGATGAGGAGCCCATTGCTGGTGTATTTTCTAACGGGAGCCGTGTGGAAGTGGAGGCAGATGTCCACTGCCTTAAAGCCTCATCCTCCTCTTCACCCCAAACATCATTACCCACAGCCTCCATCCAGGACCGCACCCTACTAACCCTTCCCCCACCACCTCCACCGCCATGCACCCCCGAGCCTCTGGAGGAAGGGGTTGACATGAGCCTTGGAGATGGTGAAAATGGGCTGGAAAGGGAGGATTCGTGGCAGGGAATCAGAGCGACTGGTGTGGATGGAGGAAAGTTGGCAGGCAAAAGGAGAGTTAATGGGTCAGTGGCTCGTCAAGAGAAGAGTCACAACCTTATTGAAGTGGCTGCCGATGCTCCCTCTAAGAAGCCTGGAGGTTACTTCACAGCTCCAGCCCAACCTGACCCAGATGATCAGTTCATCATCCCCCCTGAGCTGGAGGAGGAGGTAAAGGAAATCATGAAGCAACATCAGCAAAAACAACAGAAGCCAAGTGGGACTGATCAGCCCATGGACTACTATGACACCCCTCTCTGAACAACAACTGCACCATCTCCCTCTCAGCAGCAGCATGCGCAGAACCGTGAGTTAGGCTGACAACACTGATTCTTTTTCGTATGGACACAAGAAAATGTGGTTCCTCAAGAGCTAAAGTGCACGTGACGTAGCTCTCATCCCTGGGGAACCATGCACTGTAACCTGCTCCGCCTGTTTTTACCCAGTCAAGTCATAGAAGAAAACAAGCAAATGAGCCCTTTAATGAAACCCAACCCTCTTGGAAAGCCTGTGGACGCACCTCCTAGTGTTCCTGGTTGTGCCCGTTCAGACTTTGGAACCTTTATTTTTACATTAGACAACCAGCTGAGTATGTAATCAACACTAGTCTCTTTGCAATAGCATTAGCTTGCTACAACACTTGTTAATATGGATAACAATTCCATGGTTTGTTTGTTTGTTTGTTTGTTTTGTAAAAACTACCATATCTTTTAATGTGAAAGCAGTGAATTTGCTGAACGACCTTTTTAAAAAAACAGAGACACATAATCTTTTTATTATCAGTGAGCTATGTCGAATGGTACACCAGTAATACCACACTTAACAGTTGTAGATAGGGCACTTAAATACTGTATTTCTTCAGTGAATCGTGGCTCTTAGCCTGTAAAATGGCATAGAATTATTTTGTAGAAATTTGAAATACTAACTCCTAGGAGTTGAATACTCTTTATGGTGACTCAGTCACTTTTACTAATCTTCTCTGAGAGAAATGGTGATTTTTTTTTTGTCCAATGATTGTAAATAAGAGAAATGTTGTATACTGAGGCTTTTAAAAGAACCTGTACCTGTATGTCGGTGAAGGTTTTAGTAGTGGGGAGGGTTTGTTGGTATGGAGGTGTCACACCCCCCTTTACCTTACATTGTAGACCCCCAGGTACAACACAGACGTACAATCACACACACACACACACACACGTGTACTTAATTTGTGCGATTACAGTTCAGAAACCACATGCATCCAGGCCGTATAACACACACAGTTTGCTCCACGTGGTCTGATTGTGATGTCCTGTAGCCATCACTGTATCTATTGAACACTAAAAGCATGCACACACACGTACATGGACACGGACAGGCGATAACAGTCCACCTCCCTCCTACAGTTAACTGTTACCACCGGCATGACTGTGTCAAGTTCAGTAATACAAACAATTATATCCACACGGAAAAGAGACACAAATGTTCCTGTCTTTGGTAAAAATAAATTTTAAATTTGTCAATATAAGTCATATTGTCTTTGGTTTTTAATAATAAACAGAAGATGAAGGTATGTTCTCTTAGATATAAGCTTATGAAGATGTTTTAGTGATGTTGAGGTGTTCATACCAAGCTTAATTACAAAATATGTAACACAGTAATGTTTTCTTAGCTTTAGTGCTTTTACATTGAATGACCAGCGCGAGGCAGTCTCATATAATCCAAAGCACGCTCAACCCAAATGCTTAGTCCAGCTATTCAGATCTTTCATTCTGTCATTTTACATTAAATCTCGATATGCTTTTGCATATCACATATCACACAGATGTCACGATTCAGACACAGCATGTATAGACCGGTATAAAAGTGAGAAAAGAAAGAGTGGCTATGTTTATCAAATGAATGAAAATTAGTATGAAATTGGATTGATGGCAAATGGTTTTATACACTAGGAATGTCTCATGTTAAAATCTAATAAGTTTGTTCATAACAATGGAACCTCCTTTCTGTCAGCATCGTCCAGGCAAAGTGATGCTCGCCCTGCCTCCCTCACAGAATTATGGAGAGTCAGCATTTGGCAGACTTCATTTGGCATGAGCAAACCAATTTTAAAACCACCATAGCTGTCAACAGCATTAGAGCACGCAGGATTTATTCAACACTTACTTGTTCTGTAATTAGTTTTTTGTAATTTGTGTCTTGTGAAACCACTATAACTCTGAGCGACTGTTGATGCAACGTGGAGAGAAGGGAAATAATGTACGTACACAGTTTAATTCCTCGTTGTCATTATGTCAGTGAGGCATGTTAAACTACAGTCCGTAGCCTTTATGGAGAATCTTACTTGCTCGTTTAACGTAACCTATAGTTGGCCCAGCTTTAACATTAACAATACTCTGTTACCTTGAATGAAAGGGTTTGGACTAACCATCTGCAACCCGTGCGTCACAGTGCGTTTTGCATCTTGACGCACAGAGGAGTTTACCAGAATTCAGTTTATTAGAATCCTTATTTTGTTGAATTGTGTTTTCTTCAGTTCCCTGTTAAATACTAGACCTGCAAATGTTAATATCCAGACTATTATGTATGTCTCATTGTTCTCTTTCCTATTTCTAAAGACAGCTCAATGATAAAAGACATATCCAGTTGCACAAACTGGCTGAAGGAGCTGAACGTCCTGAGACTGTGGAAGTACAACATAACCGATGAGTTTTTTCTTTCCTGCAGCCGGTAGAATCTGCTGTAAGAGGTTTTGTTGCATTTATCACGGAACACATCTGAAAACACAAAGTATCAGGACATGAGTAGAATGAGCTCCAGATGTGCAGCGATAGTTGTCCGATCTCCACGGAGGGTCTGAAACGCCACTGGGTTCTTGGTTACTAGGAGTCTGAAGGAGTGATCAGCTCCTTGAGGTGTCGTGATTGTGCCAAACATCTTCTATTTGAGTTTTATATAATATTGGATTTGTTTTTTGTTTTTTTAAGTTCATTTTATTTGATCTGAACTAATGGATATGTGTTTAGTTATATTAAGATGTTCATTACAAAATATTTAAAACAATAACATTCTCAGCTCACAATAACACTTATTACATTGAATGACCAGAGGGAGGCAGTCTCATATACTGAACCTAATTCTTGGGTTCAATATAACTCCAAAGAATACTGAGCAAAACACTGTACTAGTATATATTTAGTATTCAAGCTAATTATTCATTTTACTTAAATGATCTTTAGTGTGACACTACGGTCTTTCAGTGGCTGAAACATTTGCCATGACAACGCTGTCCTTTATGCTGCGTTTCTTGTATTTCTTCTTCACACAGATGACGCTCACCACTGTAACCACCAGCATTGCTGCCAGCACAGACAGAGAAGAGGCAAGTGCAACAGTGGTTTTATCCTTTAGAGAGCCTTTGTGCTGACAGCTGTCCCCGTAGTACCACCAGTCAACTCCCACCACACACCTGGAGGAAGGAGAGAGCAAGAGAGAGGAACAATCTGACACTGACTTCGACTCTGACTGTTTTGAGGTGAGAGGACTGATGGCAGGCTAAGAGCTGGAAGGCATTATGTTAATACAAAGACTGGAAACCGCTTGATCTCCTCTGTCCAAAGGTAACAGTTGAACTGGCCAAAAACTGTCCCATGCACAGTAAAACAGGAAGAGCTACTTTTACAGCCCGCTGTAAATTCAGGCCCTCTGCATATAAATCATGTTACTTGTTAATGAGGTGCTGGTTGGTTACCTTTGGACAGAAGCTGCTAACAATAGCTTAATTATTATAGACATAAAGGAGAGTAAGATGAATTCTTTAATGATATTAATAACTTTTTTTCCAAACTGTCTAACTAATTATGTTCAAATTTACTTTGCCCAGTAACAGAGAGAAACCCTCACCTGCAGGCTGCCTTCCCTTCACTCATCACACAGACGCCATTATTCAGACACGCCACAGTGAGGCAGGGGTCAAAGGTGACGGGTTGAAGGGTTGTTACTGTTGGCACAGGCTGGCTCACAGTCAGGTGAGACACATCTGAGTACGAGAGGGTAGATCTGGTTCATAGTGTACAATATACTGGGTCCATGAACAGTGTGAGTAGCTTTGTTTATTTATTTTATATTGTACACTGAAAATGTCTCATTAAATTCATGGTGTCTTACCCTCCATTGTGAGGAGAAAGATGGCGTCTCCTCCTTTTACAAAATCTCTGCTCTTGGCTCGAAGGTGGGTGAGATAAGTTGCAGTGCCAAAACCTGGACCTCTGAAATATTTGGACCCGTCTGTGTCTGTGACCTCAACACCCACCTTACGAGGGTCGTCCCAGAAATACAAATCTGTTCAAGGAGACGTTGAAACGTATAAAGATCGTACTAAGGTAAACGCTGCCTGTAGTCGTTTGTCGATTGAAGTAAAAAGAACTGCACCTGAGGTTTTCATGTTGGGGTCAGTGGTGACGCTGCGCTGGTTGGACATGCGCTTTTGAATGTGTGGGTGCTGGTCCATCAGCATCATGGTTATCTGTTTCCATGGACACGGCCATTTCTGCCCCGCGTCCCCTTCACGAGCCACCAGATGAGCGTAGGCTGACAGTTCACCAGGGTAGTCCTCCCTCCTGGGGTACAGCGACATCTGGAAGGTGTAACCCTCCTTGGAGATGAATGGGGGGCTGTAGATAGTTGTGTTTGTCGGGGTGCTTTCCATAACGTGGCTGAAGTTCTTCACACGCCATATAAACTCAGGACAGGTGGTCTCCGAAAGGTTGACGTCATCCAGGGAAAGGCCCCCTGTGGAGGGTCCAGCGCCCTCCTTAGACCCTTGGAAGACAACTCGGAACTTCGTTTTGACGTCTAGACTCACATGGTGCAGTTGCCACAGCTCCTGAGTGGATCCTGTTACAGGACACGAAAAAAACAGAACATGATGAACATTTTATTATTTTATTGTTAATATTAAGCAGCGCGGTGGTTCAGTCATTGTACCATCTATGGTCTTTATGAAGCGTAGCTTTCCGCTGGGGTTAGCGCTGTCGTACTCTCTGACGTAGATCTTCAGGGAGTCTCCAGGTCCAGCGCTGTTGTAGTAGAAGAACTCCAGACACTGATAACCTCTTCTGGGGTAAAGGAGCCTGCTCTCAAGAACAGCTGTGTCCCCAGTGCTTGCAGCGGCAGTGTTGAAGTGCATGAAATACCCTGAGCCTAAAAGCCAAAACATCACCTGTTAACACCTAAACATGTCAGCACAGTGTGATGGTGAGATGAGTGACGAATGTAGTACAATTTGAATTTGAATCCTTGGGGGGGTTGATTAAATTGTGTCCTTGTTTCTCAAATTAACTCTCACCTGTGCATCTCCCCATGTTAGAGTAGTCAGTGTCGGGTCCTCCTGGAGCTGTGGCAACTCTCACCCAGTCGGCCTTTGCGTCCTGTCCCTGGATCATACCACAGATGTTCTCAGTTTCAAAGTCACATGAGTCCAGGAAGGTGGAGGCCTGAGCTACAAGGCAGTTCGAAAACACACGTATACAGCTTTAGGATTTTTAGCTGCTCTAAACATAATTCTCCAATAAGGGGAATTCAAATAATGACTGTACTGGTAGATACTGGACAGAGTAAAGAAAGATGACGTTAACTGGCTGTTTCCAGCTTCTGTTTAGGAGTCACTGCAGTCACTTACTGCAGTTATAAAGACGGTGCAGCTTGAGCAGGTCGCTGTCACTGAACTCCATGCGCTGTCCGATGACGTCACTGAAGGCTGGGATCTTGGTGACAATGGTTGGCTCGGAACCATTGCTGAAGGCCATTTTACTGTAGTGCATCATGGAGCCGTAATCGTAGGGTACGCCCAGAGAGCTGGAGGTGGTGTCGTCATAGGTGTTGAAGTTGTGTTCTTTGCCTGTAGGGCCAACATAAATCAAGGTGTAAGTAAAAGTATTCAGATTCAGAACCAAATGCATATGCGCACGTAAATATGCTCCAACATGATGAGCAAAGGTCAGCGCATACCACATTTAATGATGTTTGCTTATCTCCTTGAATGCACGTCCTTATCACTCAAGAAATGATCCCACAGCTGTATAAAGTGCCATCCTACGTACTGTAACTAACCTTTGAAACATTTCCCTGCACGTGAATGCGCTATATGCAATAATGCTTTGAAGCTTGCCGTGAAGTCATGGAGCACTGAGAGCTTTGGTACCGTCAGAGATGTAGTCCCACACGATCTTGACATAATCATCACGGTCTGCCCTGGACTGCTCGTGCCAGAAGCCCAGAGCGTGAAGGAACTCATGTTCAATGGTGGCGATGCGGTCGCAGTTCGTCCCTATTGACAATCTCTGTTTTCCAACTCGCCGGTTTCCCACTGAGGAGAAACAGCTGATGGGGAAAAACGGTTTACATTAACATACAAGGTCTTGATGCTATTGGCTTTATTTTGTAGAAATCTGAAGAGACCACAGCATATTGAAAGTTCTTTCCCGTCTTACCCGTCGCCTTTAAATACGGAAATGTAGTTTGCTTCTCCGCTCCAAGGCTTAAAGTCAATGCATGTCTTGAGCCGGTACTGCTCAAAGGCCTTCAGAATCACACCCTTTGCGTTGACCTCTGCAGAGAAGACATTTAATGTTATCATTGCACAATGTTCTGGAAAGTGTTTATGTATTTAACCTCGCTAAGGTTCACGAGTATGTGACACTGGGCTGTAAAATAACAAACATCAAACACAATGTTTACACCACGTTTCTGCTTCTTTAATCCTGTTCTGTTGATGTAGGCTTTGCTGCTTTATTGTTTTAGAGTTTCCATATTTATTTCTCATCATTCTTCTACCAGCTTTACCTAAGTCATCCTCCAAGTAGTATGGGATGGTCGTTGGCCACCTGTACTCATCCCCTATTATGGAGTTACGAGTTTGCCTCTGTGATATCAGCGAGAAAGATAAGACGAAAATAATTAGTCACAGCTTCACAAAATCCTGGTGAATATTAAATTTAAAGAGGTTTCTGTTAACATACCTCATCAAGTACAATATCCCCTTCTACAAGGTTCAAGCCTGCCTCTGTGGTGGAGCAAGCGAAGAGAAAATTGAAATTCATATGTCGTCGTAACAGGAAAATTAAGTTTTTTCTATCATTAGACATACTCTACCTTCATTGATGTCAAAAATGTCAAGATCCCGTCCACCGTCCACCTCGTGGTTTTTTATTTTCTCAGTGGGCTAAACAAAAGAATTACATGTAAGTTTTTCAAAAAACTGAATTATCATAAAATTAAGAGCAGAGTTTTCTCACCAAGCAAAAGGCTGAACCACAAAAGAGGCAAATGACATAAAGACCAAGTGCAGCTGTAGACTGTCTTCCTGCCATGCTCCTAAAATATCCCTGTACTAGTGACAGTGAGTAACAGGAAGCGCGCTCCATAAAATAAAAACTATTATGCAAGTTTATGCATGTAATAAAAATAAAATACACGTGATTTACAAGTCAATGATTGGCAGAGATGTCAAGCATCTTAAGTTACTCAACAACCCTATCTAACCTCCTATCTGCCAGTAGAGGGTACACAGCAGAAGGTGGTGAGGTTCTGGCTCTGTTGGGTTTATTTATTAAAGGGTCTCTCACTATTCTGTGAATTCAGTCCAAAGCAATGTGATTCTTCACATTTTCCTCCAGGCAAACATGGATCCAATGGATACATTCATACAAATTATTAAAGTTACACACCTTCATATGTATATTTGTTCTATGTAGGTGTGAGAGAATAGGGTTAAATGTGTCACCATCAGCATCCTGGCATGTGAGGCTCAGAGCATTAACCTTCCATTAATCCTTTCCAGTGACCAGCATCTCAGTTTCATTCACTGTGTCCTTAATGACAGTGGAACTAGGACGAAGCGGAAGCGGAAAGAACTAATCAAACACAGCTGTCACGTCTATGCAGGACCTGGGTGTTGTCACATTTAGGTGTTGGAGATTACTTATTGATATTTTGTGGCCTCTGCTTTATTTTACTTAACAGAACAGCTTCAGAGATGAGAAGGAGCTAATGGAGCTGAACTCTGAGCAAACGTTTGCTGTGCTTAACCAGCACAGGTTGTTTTTTCCTGCTTTTGTTCCCGTCTAATCCTGCATGTGAATATACTGTTACCAGTGTTGTCCTATATCCATAATTAGTATTCTGCCCAGTTCTCATCAGCCACGACTGTCTGCAAGCAGGAGCAGCTTTTGCTCGAGAGGCAAAATTTGTATTAAACGTGCGTTCTGTATTTCCACCAGACCACTTTGATGTGCAAACTGTTTTATCTTATCATGGATATTAATGTCTTTCTACCCTCTGTGGCCATCACAATTAATTTTCTGACAACAACATTACACCTTGAACGCAGCTTTCATCTCAAGCTGTGACTCAATAAGCGATGCTCTCTGTGTGCGTAACAGTTTGTGTATGTGTGAGTTCGCACAGGGAGAGAAGGTGGCGCGCAAGCCGGCATGACTACGTGCAGTTCTTTTGAAGATAACTCGGCTTCGCTTTCAGACTGTGACAAGCTGGATTGTTTCCCTTTCTGCCTTTTCTGAGACAAATTCAAAAATCATTTTCAAGTGACACCTTGTGTGCCTTTTAAACACCTGTGATTGATTTAATTCATGTTTACACAGGGCGTATGGAATATCAGGCTTCAATTACACGCGGCACATCAATTGAGTTTATTTATGTTCTACTAAAACCTCTTCTCTTGGTGGAAGACACCACCAAGGGAACCGGGCCCAGGGTGGGCGGCCATCTGCCTCGACCAGTTGGGGGAAGAGGACAGTGACGCGAGAGAAGAACAACAGAAGCACAACTACGGGAGAAGGAAAATGAAAATGTCCATTTAAATTCCAGTAGCAATTGCAAGGTCTAAAATTCACAGTAACTCATCCCAAAAGACATTAAACATCGCAAAGCGCCACATAACCTTCAGATACGCTTTGGACACAGTTGCAGTTTATTCTCTGTGGCATTTGTGCTTTAGGACATAAGATTTAACAGCAAACAATGACCAGAAGGCTGAGGTGCTGATTGTTGACAGTTTTCATGAACTACTCACAAATTGAAGGACTGTGAGTTTAAGAATTACATTAGCTACGTCCAGTGTGAACAAAGCAGAGGTGAACGGTCTGCCTTGTTACTCAAGGTCCACACTTAGTGTTTCCTTTCAGACCCACAGCACCAAGGCCCACAGACAGTGTAACATGAGTTGTCGCTGCCGCTGCCGGCTGGGAAGAGCATTGTATGGAATATTTTCTTGTGCGTGTGTGGGCTAGTGATGAGATGTTTCACATTTAATTTCTCTTTTTCTTTTTTACACACACAACTCGTGTGTATCAGCATGTTAACAAATTAGTGGATATTAGATTTTGTTTTGATATTTTTTGTTTTGAATTTATCTAAACACCATAACAGGAAAACAGACCCATCAGTTTTGAACTGTAAATGAGAATGTTCTTATATGACAGGTCTTTTTTTTTCTTTGTTTCAGTTCAGGATCGATCATATAGTTTCACATCATAGTGTGATGCAGTCACAGTGATGCTCTCTCTGCCTCTCTCTCTCAGGGGAGTATCTCTGAGGCTTCATTTGGCGATTGGGAAAAGGTGAAAGAGCCGTTCGAGAAACGGACTCGCACCATAATCGGATCATCCAACGTTTTAGCGCGTGGATTTAGGAAATTCGACATTTTTCGCTGAGGTAAGACGGTTTAAAATGATATGATTCGGCAGTTCGAGGGTTTTGTAAACTAAGCGCAAGTGATGAAAGACGAGGTTTGCAGCTACTCACCACGTCTCATCTTAATGGCTTGAGTCACTATATACATTTTAAATGGGAAGTGGTCAGAAAGTATATAATGCAAATAGTTTGTGCTCAGTTTACCTGAAGCGCTCAGTCTGCTTCCCATTGTGGGTTTGTTTGTTTGTTTGTTTGTTTGTTTGTTCTTGCCTTTACGTGATGCCAGCTTTAACCTTGTCACTACAATGACAATTAACGACAGGGAAACCGCTGACGCACGATCTATTATGATACGCACCCGTTTGGATGGGTTTTGCGCCCTGACGCACAGCGGGACACATGCTTTACACTAACGAGGGCGAACTGTCCACTAACTGTCGCCTCTGTGAGACGCATGGATCCTGACCGAGCTCTTGAAAAACTTTTTAGATGGTCACGTTAGACGAAGACGTTGCTTTCCACTCCAACATACCTGCGCCACTGGATATCACGGTGGCTGTGGTCTACTCTGTTTTTGGTGAGTAAAGCCTGTAGAGGCGCGAACCCATTTCTCAACAGACCAGTCAAGAGTGAACAGCACTGTCAAAATGAAGTGTGCTCTCATTTGGCTGGAGCTGGAATGAGCACGAAGTAATCACACATTACCTTTCATCCATCTATTTCAATCTACTTACAGAGCATGTAAAGTAGAAAAGTGTGTTCAAAGGAATAGTGAGGCCAGCTGCGTCCTCGTTTCCAGTTTTAGGTTGAGCTAAGCTAACCAGCGTCTATCCGCTTGCTTCAGCCTGATATTCCACCCAGTAATAGTTCATCAGGCAACTTTAGTCTCAGGCCAAACCAGTGTGTTGACGCCTCTCACTGCAGGGATATGTTCGCTGTTTGGCAACAGCACGCTGCTCTACATCTCCTACAAGAAGAAGCATCTCCTGAAGCCTGCTGAGTATCTAATCATCAATCTAGCTGTTAGTGACTTGGGCCTGACTCTGTCGCTCTACCCGATGGCGATAACGTCCAGCTTCTACCACAGGTACTGCACCTACTTCCTTTAAAACCACACTCGCATACAAATATTACAGTTTATTTCATTTGACAGTATATGTGCCTGCTCTGATCTGCTTGCTGTCATGATCGCTGGTCTGTTGTTGTCTTTCACTCCATCCACACCCATTTCCTGATTTTTCCTGTCTGACTCATCACCTAAACCATGCTCACCTGTGCTTCCCCTCAGCATTTAGTGTATATGCACCTTTTCTTTTGCAGCCATTTTTCCAAATGGTCGGTTTTCGTTCTTATGCCCAGAGACATTCCAGTCATCTCAAGTCAAGTACGTATTATCATGATTCCATGTGCTCAAGTCAAGTTCAAGTCAAGCTGAAGATTTCCAGTACTTACTGTTATGTGTCCATGTGAGTCAGGCCTAGTTTACAGTTTTTAAATGTGCTTTCTCACATTGTCTTGTAAACCGTCTCAAGACTTCTAGTATGTTGTCCCACGTTTCATCTAATCAAGACTAGCTCTAAGCTCCAAGAGTGTGTTATTATCAAGCCTCGCCCCATGTGTCACTTCAACGTGCAAACTGGTTCATGTCCGTATACCTTCATATGTTTTGTTTGTTCAGTGTCCTGTGTTCTAACGGTATTTTAACCTTTGAGTCTGTGATTGAAATCGATTCTACTCTTTGGTTAAGAGCCTGTTTTTATAACTGCTCAAGTATCTTTCATGTCATTTTATCGTGCGAGGAAAAGAACGTTTGTATTGCTGAAACTCGGTTTAACGAATGTGTTCCCATGATGCCTTGCAGCAAGCTGCCATTTTGATTTGTAGTCCCTTTACACCCCTGACCTTTTAGGTTCTATTCTTTTGTCTGGAGGACTCCAGCTCGTTTTAAATGACCCATGATTGTAACGCTCTGCTCTCTGTTCGCAGGTGGCTGTATGGGAAAACCGTGTGCTCCGTATACGCCTTTTGTGGCATGTTGTTTGGCCTCTGCAGCCTGTCTACTCTGACGCTGCTCAGCATGGTTTGCTTTGTGAAAGTATGTTATCCTCTATATGGTAAGAAGACCATGAGTTCATCCTCTATCGCATTTTCATTGTGTAGATGCAGTTGCAGATGCAGAGCCAGGGTTATCACCTCAGGATTTACACCACGTAGTGAGTTGTAGCGCGTGTGTTTTTGCAGGTAATAGGTTTAAATCTTCCCATGGCCGCCTGCTGATCGCCTGTGCTTGGGTAAATGCTCTGCTATTTGCCTGCTCTCCGCTGGTCCACTGGGGGGAATATGGACCGGAGCCTTACGGCACCGCCTGCTGCATCGACTGGCGCCTGTCCAACGAGCGCTCCATCGCACGGTCCTACACCGTGGCCCTGTTCATCTTCTGCTACATCCTTCCATGCTGCATCATTGTAGCGTCGTACACGGGCATTCTGGTGACGGTGCACGGATCCCGCAGGACCATGGAGGAGCACGCATCAAGGCGGACGCACATGAGCAGCATCCAGACAATAATTGTTAAGGTAAGAGGAAATAACCACACGGCTACCGTTAAATTATGAAGTCCTTATAACCAAACTGACACTACATGCAGACAACGTGGCAGTTGAGGAGCTGGGGTTCAGGCTTGAAATACCACAGCAGTCGTTAGAGACGGGTCCTCTGCATAAAAGCAGTGACCTCAACACATCCTCCAGCTATGCTTCTCATTAGCAGGTGTTTGCTCTGGTTGTACTGTGATGGATGAGAACCTGCCTTTGCTGATAAATAGTCATAATCTTCACCAGAACGCGTCTGGGGGAAAAAGCGTCGGCAGAAGAGTAGAATTCGATTAATATTCTTTAATGTTGTGTTCAATTCCACTTTTCTCCTCTGTGCTCTGTCCTGCAAGCTGAGTGTTGCTGTCTGTGTGGGTTTCTTTGCGGCGTGGAGTCCATACGCTGTGGTGTCCATGTGGGCAGCCTTTGGACATATTGAGACCATCCCTCCTTTAGCGTTTGCAGTGCCAGCTATGTTCGCCAAGTCCTCCACCATATACAATCCCATCATCTACCTGCTGCTCAGGCCGAACTTCCGCCGGGAGATGCGGAGGGACCTGAGCATTCTCTGTCGCACGTGTCTCAAACGCTGCCACTGTTCTAAAGGCCAAGAAAAGTGCTGTTCCAAACCAGAGATGAGGATCAGACTCCACACAATCCAGGGTCCGACTAACCAGTGTCCTTCATCCAACTACTCTGCTCAGCCTCCAGTGACAGACCTCCAGTGCAAGGATGCTTTTAAATGCTGCAGACGTTACCCTCAAATGTGTGGCATCGCTGACCCAGATGCCAACAGAGAGCCGCTTAAAGGCGCCCCGGTCCCTCCAACACATGCACTGAAGACGCAAAGAGACGGCCACAAGCCTCTGCTGTCCATCCTGTGCTCAAAAAGGACTTCAGAAATGGACAACGTCCACATCAGCTTAGAGATGACGCCAGGACATGCAAGACTGGCCTGGCCGTGACACTGTTCTGAGCTGAGGGTGACGGTTTTGGTTTATGTGAAATTAAGTCATAAAAGTAAGTTATATTTTCAGGAAACATTCATTTAACAGTGACATAGCTGCCAATTTATTATTCATCATCAACTGTACATAATCATTAATAGAACACTAGGCTGAAGTGTGGACTTGAAGCTTTGCTTTAATACATTGGAAAAAAAAAGTAATTTACTGTAGGATTTACAGCCATGAGTACCTCCATTACAATCAAAGGAAGCATCACAGTGCCTCTGTGGGGGCTCACCTTGTGTTACAAGCCAAATAACGGCTTGTACTGTAACAATCAGTCCAGCCTCAGGAAACGGTTGCACAATGTAATGTGTCTGACACAATGCATATGTATTTAGTTATTACATAGTAATATCGTGAACCCCATGCTTTTCAATCAGTGTTTCTGTGATCAGCCTTAATGGGAGACTCCTCCTTCTTGGTTGGTTAGTACAGTTGCATACAGTGTCAGCTCATTTCCAGAGCTGCTCACACTCCCTTTACTGTCCCAACACAAGTATTGTTTACACTTAACAAGTGCAGGTCTATAGTTTATGGTGCTTGGTCAATTATATCCGTACACACTCTGTTGAACATGAAAAGTTTACATCATTATGTACAATGGAAATGAAATATGCCATGCAGTTCAACAGAATAGTGTCTGATAGAAAACGGACAAATACTGAAGCTTTGCCATATTTTCATTAAATCATTCATAGCACAATTGAAAGCATCTTCTCGTTTTTAGGTACAGTCATAAAATTATGAAATAGTATTGGAAGTAACAGGATCCTCTTAGGATTGTTGGACTAAACTCAATAAACAAAGTCCTTCCTCTACCGACAACTGGCACAGCTGCAGTAATTTCATCCCATACGACTGGAATTCACTGTCGTACGTCTCTCCTTTGCGTACAGTACAAAGCTTTACAGCAACTTTTAAATATTTTGAAACATTTTGCAGACCTTGCATCATATAATAAATCAAACGCTCAACTGGACCTTTAGAAATGTTTATACGCGGTTTATTCTGAATGCCAGTAGATCCACGACAGTGGCTCAGTTGTGTGTGTAAATGAACGGAACCGGCAGTGAACATCCAATACAGCAGATCATCAGAATTCATATTGATGTTATTTCAAATCACATTAAAATCAGAACATACAACAGGTCAATAAATGTAACCTACGACTTACTCATGAATATACGCACCACTGATACTGAACATCCTATGTTCCTACCACAGCCCAGTCTCTGAATCAAATAACATTTATAGTAAAAAATCATGGCATTACTGATGGATTGTAAATTAAAATTAAACAATGATTTTGCAATTTCATGACCAGGCCCCAACACCTGTTTATGTCAACCTACACTTTTATGCCATCATAACAGTCCAAACAATCATTATTCCAAAGGAAATGATCTTCCTTCTGAAAACGGCTGAGCAGTGAGCTCCAGGGTTATCACGAGTAGCCATGATAGTTTTCTCTTTAACATGGCTGTGCTGCGTTTCACGCATGATAATGTAACCGCCATGGGTAGAAAGGTAAACGTGTCAAGTGAAGGGAAAGCTCAAAGAAAGGAGGAGGAAAAATCGCAGGTGTCCAGTATTTTCATCATGACATTCTCCTTCACGATTGAGACCAAAGGGGTACAAAGCTTCCCAATTGTGCAGCCGATAGTTCCCTCCTTCATTTTCCAGCACTCCAGCATCTGAAATATTATCTCTGACAGGCCGTCTTGGTGGTAATCGTATTCTATCCGTTCAATCTCCACATTGGTCAGGCCCAGGCGGCGTGCGTATGTCTTCCATTCTTGCCCTATGTTGTCTCTTAATATCTCCAGGTGAATTTCAGTCACAGCATGGTCCTCTAAATAAAACAACAGAACAACAGAAGGTAAATAAAAATAAATGGGAAGATTAACTTAAAGTTGAATTTTTTTATGGCCAAGAAATTAACGCCTTAAACACACAGTAGATTATTCAATAAAGACAATTCGGTGCCGTTTCCAAACAGAGTGTATGAACATACTATGATATCTGTTCCATGAAATTAAAACTGCTGTAGTTTACCATATCTCTGAATTCTTTCTTTGATCTGAGATTTATCTAAGCCATGAAGCTTTAATTTTTGTGCGCCTTCAAAGTTTTTGATTTTCATCGTGTTGTTGTTCCCAATCTGGATCCCGCTGGCGTTCTGAATGTAGAGACATCCTAGAAGAGAAAGAGCAGAAACGCACTCAGGTGAACAAACGAGCTGTCAAAGCCTCAGACATCTAGAATCCAAAAAGGAACATCTCTTGCCTGGGTCTTGTTGCGAGACGCTGTTAAGGGAGCTGAAGAGACGTCCAGGTGTGATTTCAGGAGCAGACGTATCAGACACTGGGTACGCAGGATAGGACTGCTGGCGATCCAGGTGGGAATGTGGATGTTGCTGGTTAAGCGGTGAGAGAGATGGGGCAGAGCCTGGCACGACGGACTGACTCGGTAAGGAAGCGTTCTCTGACTCGTGGAGTTCAGAGGTAGGGCGATAATAACCCTCTCCCTTGCTGGTTGCCTGGACTGGCTCGACGTCGTTCCAGGATCGGACAGAGGAGTGAGCATTGGAGCTGGTATGTTGGACGCAGGGGGCGAGACTAGCCTGGTACTTGTCAGAGCAGTCATAGCTACCGTATTTGTGATAATGGAACTCTCGATGCAGCTTCACGTCAAGAGGTGAAGGGTTGGGAGCCATGGCATCTGCCTGAATGGAGTCGGATGGCGTGTCTACAGGTGGCTCCTCCTGGATTCCACGCAGACCCCTCGGTAGCTCCTGGAAGTCGCGCAGGTCGTCGATACTGGCCTCGATCGGCACAGATAAGCTGTTTGAACTCACCAGAGGAGCAGGGGAGTCTGCAAAGTAAGGAGCAAAGTGAAGCCAGTTCTTCACTATAGAAAAGAGAGCGGACAGTGTGTCGTAGGCAAGTTAGCAGTGCTCACCTGAAACAGGTTCGTGGTTCACTGATAAAGAGTTCATCTTCTGAACGAGTTCACTCGGCCCTTCATACAATTCCTGTATAATGTATATTTAAATTCTGTCTTACAGTGTTTATTGTGGAAACAGGGCAAGGTTACCATCAAAAACATATTTACCTGGAGGTTAATCAAATCAGCGTCTACATGCGGCTCAAGCTTTTCAGTGTAGAAGAAGAGGAACGACTGGTGGCTCTCTGCAAAAGCAAGACAAAAGGAGCGAAAAGAAAAGTACAACTGGATTCCCTACACATACATTTCCCCAAAAACAAACTACATTTCAGCCCCAGAATATGTTATTACATGTACTACATGCAGGTTCCGCATCACTGCAACCGTTTGTTGCATCGTTTTGTCCGCACGCAAACCTTTAAATGTTGGTCTTTGTTGCGGAACTTGAGCCCAGCATCTCTCCATGAGATGAACTATCTCCTCAGGTGCGTCCTCTGGAATCAGGTTCTCAGCAGGCCGGTCACCCTGACGAACACACTGGCTGATCTGGTCTTCGCTCCGGGCGTCTAGACATAGACTGACGTTGTTTATCTGTAGCCAATTTTGACTGTGCCTCATGCTTTAAGTATTCGTACGTGGCTTCCCCACTCACTTGCATATGGCTCTTCCCCTGTGAGAATAACCCAAACTACAATCGCAAAGCTGTAGACGTCAGACTTTTCGGTAGACGGGGTGTTTATACTCTCCAGGTGCTCCGGGGCCATGTAGCTGAGTGTGCCGGCACCTCTCCCTGCAGTCGACGGCCTTATGCGACTCTTCCTGCGAGACTCCTCCTTGGTGAGTTTGCTCCATGTCTTGTAGGCGGCCAAGCCCAGGTCTGCAATCTGAAAAGGCCGAGTACAGAATGGCTACACAAGCATGCAGAGCTTCACATGATGAATGAGTGTTAGTTTACAGCGTACCTTTATGTGAAAATCCCTGTCGACTAAAATGTTTTCAGGCTTGATATCCTTGTGCAGGATGCATTTTTCTGTCAGGTAAACCATCCCTTCCAAAATCTCCAATATGATTCTGCCCTTGATAGATACTGGCACACTGACCTACCGAGGGAATTCAAAGCATTAATCCAGCCTTTGATGTTAAACACATACAACTGGAAGCTTTGATGGGGGGCGTATAGGTGGGTGAAACAGATATAAATTAATTGTCCTCTTCTCTAGGAGACACAAACGTTAACCCTGCTCACCGTCTGCAGCATGACCAACAGGTTGCCTCTGGGGATGAGCTCCATGACTAGAGAGCAGCCCCTGTCCTCCATGATCACACCCAGCAATTTGACGATTCGCTCGTGGTTCAAGGACGCCATGATGTTCCCCTCTTCCAGCAGTGACCTTTTATAATTCCTGGGAAGTAGAGTGAATAAAGACGTGAAGGAAGAAGACACACACGTGGCATAATCAACCACATAATGAGTGATGTTGATGCTTAAGCGCTGGATGTAAGGACACACTTCTCTGATAATATGACACACAAATGTGTTGTCTGAATTAATTTAGTCATCACTTGCCGGACAGGAAAGCCACAAAGTGAAATTATACAATCCCTGCGTTTAGGCTGCTAATAAAGGTGTAACTATAAATTCAGAGGCTGCAAACAGCTGCAAATATTGTGCGCTAAGAAAAGCTGTTCTCGCTCATAAGCGGGGGGTGATGGGTCCACATCCGCATTCCTCTATGGTCTGTGCCGTTTCGAGGGAAGTTATGATAAGGTCACGCTTGGAGATCATGGAAATGCGCCGCCTTGAAGCCAGCACAAGCCTAGAAAGTTACGCTTTCCGTCGTCACAATTGGAACACGCGTGTCATACAAGACAAGCTGAGGCTCTACGGGCCGCGTAAACACAGCTCAGTCTCACGGAGCCGTGTCGAGCCTGAGTGCGTGGCTTCGCTTAGCGGTAGGGGAATACCCGGCACGGCGCACAGCAGAAACTTACTCGTTGCAGACAGAGCCCGTATAGACGGTCTTCAACACCACCTGGCCGAGGGTGGCATGGTAGCACAGGTACACGTCTCCAAATCCTCCGCCGTCCAGCGGCTCCTTCTTGATCAGATCCCCCGATTTCATGTGGAACGAAGCCCGCGGCGCGGTGGCCATCCCTGCGTAAAAGTGGTCGACGCGCGTCTACGGTCAAATATGTCTAAGTACAGTATGTACAAACACACTAAATGAATGAGTGACGCGGCAGCTCAACCAGGCAAAGCGGCCAAGGCGCCTTCACGGACTCAGGACGAGGTGTCAGGTTAACTCCTACGGGTTCCTGACTCTGGTCAACACAGGCAAACTCAGCGAGTCGAGGTAACAGCAAAAAACACTCAGCGCGTCATCCCAGGTGTCAACGTAAACACGTACCGGCCAGTGAACATACAACCCAGCAACTGTTACCGACGGAGCCGGGAAGTTTAACTAAGTGCTTTGTTTGCAGTTCCGGATGTTGGACGGCGTCCTGACCCAGTTCAAAAGCGAAACCGAGCAGGCGTCACTAGAACTACAATCAGCCCTACAAGTCGATAACTGATCAGGAGATTCAGCGTTTAGTGACAACATACGTCACACAACAAAATATAGCCATGCAGAATACGGCATTAAGTGTCTTCTATAATTCTAGCATTTGTTTGTAATATTAATCATGTTAAATATATATAGAAATGTTACAAATCGTTATTATAATTCCACATGAACAACCTCATGGTGTGACTTGTCGCCATCTACTGGTTTTGTGAAGTAATTGCAGTGGAAACGACACTGGGCAGTTGTTTCGTCAGTCATTTACCTCAGTTACCTCAGGGCAGTTTATTTCCGTGTTCCTTAACACTGACTGTCACCCGAGAGGAAAAACTGTGGGAATGAGGAGGCAAACAGTTATTTTGATATACTGAAAGTTTGAAGAACAAACCAGATTAATAAAATACTAAAAAGCAGAAACAGGCGCAAAAAGGCGGTGCCCAAAAAAACACAACTTCATTGATAAAACAAGTGTTAATGTGAAACTCGAGTGGGAAACCACCTGAACTGTAGCCTCTGACAGCGTGGGCGATGATCTGCAGGCCTACATTTTGGGCAGCCTATCTGTGAGCACACACTATAAATTCCTCCTTTTGCACACTGAAGCCACAACAAAGCGGTATCGTATTCACCTGTCTAGTATTGTCTGGGTTTCTGGTTTACATGTGTGTTTTTTACCCTTTGCTATTATTCACATTTATTACAGTGAGTACTGAAGTCGACTGTGTTTCACTTCACAAACACAATATTTCTAAGCTGATAAAAGTTGTGGTTTATTAGTCTTTAGTGACGGTGGAAACACTGCTGCTGTTGCCTCTACCTGTGTGTCAATTAGGACATTAAAAGTTATGACTGGTTGTGTTTTATAAACTTGGAAACACACATTTTTTGTTAATGTTTGTAAAACTAGGAACATCAGACCACATCTCGTGGAAAGAGCAAGCGAGTCTTCGGCCTTGGCTTTTCATGCTGCAGACGCCTCCTCTCATTCACGCTGCAGCCAGGCAGTCACACGCTGCCCCACATTGAACAACAGATCACCAGGAAGCCTGTGGTGTAGATGTGTGGCCGATGTAAATGTGTCAGTGCGGGACAGTGGGTAACAGAACTTCCTGTTGATGTAGTTAACATGACAATTATCGGCACAGAGCTGCAGGTGCCATTGTTTCTCAGTAAGAGCGGTGCTGCAGAGACCCGTGTCATTTAGCGGCTGCCCCACTTGACTTACTGCCTCTCTTATCAGGAGTGGAGATGCAGCAGAGGCTCAGATCTGCACGTCCCTTCTAGTCATACAGAGTCTGCTTTAACTGCTACTGGTGGACATGAAGCAAGTACAGACCTTTACATGAAGTTGCTATTTCAGT
The DNA here is from genome assembly GCA_030770545.1 of Macropodus opercularis. Taxonomy (NCBI): domain Eukaryota; kingdom Metazoa; phylum Chordata; class Actinopteri; order Anabantiformes; family Osphronemidae; genus Macropodus; species Macropodus opercularis. The sequence goes on from CM061105.1 coordinate 10,587,664, forward strand.
ATTTCCCTTCAGTGTCAGATGTGTAATGTAACAACGTTCCTCTATTCTCTTCTTTCCTTGGTCTTCTGAGATAGTAGTAATAGTAATAGAGCATTTTATTACTAAGAGCCTTTCTAGACACTCGGGGTTGACGTACTGCTGTAACACTGAACCAACAAGTAAACCGATCTGTGAAATAACGGATGAAAGCTGCACAGAACAAAATGGGACAGCATGTTTCTGGTGTTAAGGGAGGTTGTCCCCTTTTCCTTTTCCTGGTGTTGCTCACATCATTTCCATATGTGGTGGGTCACCAATGAAGCTCTGAAGGTGGGAACCACAGCAGCTATACAGTGGTGGGGTTGGGAGACTGTGGAGATGATGTCTGTCTGGGAACCTGCAAGTCAGAGACACCATTTGTAGCTGATTCGTGCACGTAGCCTTTCAAAAGCAAACACATTCATTTCTATCCCCACTGTTCCTCACACTCACGAGCAACAATTCACATGCACAGTGGGCTATTCTCATGTGGCTAATTGTGTCCTGGTATGTCGCCTGTCATATTTTTAAAGCAGTGTATTAATATTCCAGCATCATATCTAGCCATAAACCTTTGGTTGTGCTCAGCCTACGCCTGTGCTACAAACATCTTTCCCTGCTGATACAAGCGAAACTACAACTCCCAGCATTCAACACCGGGAGCTTGGACAAACGTGCCTGGTTTCTACTTGGACTGGAAACCGCTGCCGCCTCTGCGCCCGTACAGCGGGTTTGGGAAAGCTGGGAGCGCGTCGAGCTGCTGGATCAGCAGGTTGAAACAGCGAGCGTCCGCGTCTCAGCATGGGCAATGGCATCAACAAGGTAGGGTTGTCATCTGTTGCGTGAGTCCCACACACGAGCTTGGTCCACGGCGCGAGGAGCTCTGAGGCAGGACACGGCTGCCAGGCGCAGTCTCCGAGATGCTGCTAAGCAAAGTGGTTGTTCTCTGGGTTTGCTGCTTGACGTCGTGAAAAAGCGCCTCCTTCAAAAGTATCTGTTTAGGAAAATACACTCATTTGTTTTCACACATTTTGTGAGCTGAGATTTTAAACACGGACTATTCTTAAGGAGTCTTTGATGCTTTCACACGAGTCAGCTGTTTTCTCAGCTGTTGTCTACACTAAGTGTGTTCTGTCCCACAGGTCCTGCCTGATTTATACTTGGGAAATTTCAGAGGTGCGTTTAAGTGCATATTGTGCAAGCCTGTTGATTTTTTCGTCTGCATAGAGTCATACAGTAGTTGCTGATGGCTGTTTATGTTTATGGCAGATGCCAGAGACAGGGAACAGTTGGCAAGAAACAACATCACACACATCCTGTCCATTCACGACAGCCCAGGTTGCGCCCTTCAGGTACGGAGCTCGCCGCCGGCGCTGAATCCTAAACATTTGTGCCTCCTAAGTGTCTCATCAACGTCGTAGCAGAAGCGAATAAGCAAATGGCTCAGTCCGTAAACCAGTTGGTCAGGTTGTGCAGGAAAGAAGTGAAGTGCTCTCCTGCTGCTTCTCCAGTGAGCAAACAGTGAGCAGGGGAGTTTCTTCCTCATGTGGTGGAGTTGAGTAGGTTGTTCATGCTTCAGCCAGTGTGGATGCTGCATTCACATCATTTTCCTAGTTTCTGGATTTTAATATGAAAGGTTTACTTCATCACATGTCTCTGTTGTAAAGGTTTGCAATTCTAAAAATGTGACGCGCACAACTGGGAAGACAGATCAGCTGAAATTCTCCCACGTACAGTAGCACAGCAACACACAGGCGCCAGCGTGGTGTGCGTTGGCATTTATCAATGGTTATATTAAATGCATCGGTGCAAGTGACTCTTGACGAGATACTCGTGTGCTCTGTCCCTCAGGAGATGACCTATCTCTGCATTTCAGCAGCTGACCTGCCCACACAAAACCTGTAAGTACCAAAAATGTGCCGCACAACAGCAGCTCGGTGCAGAACAGTGACAGGCTGAGGCAGAGAGAGAGCAGCTCATCCATCTGAGGCTGCGCTGTGTGGGCGTCTCAGGTTCATTTTCTTCAAGCTAACGTGTGAATGATATGCTTTCACAGGCCCATCGTTCAGCTGTGAACCTATTCTCAGATGGAGCCGCTGTAATGCGGCTGGATCCAGCTCTCGGTGCATAATCGCTTTTGTAGTATGAACCGTTTGCTTCAAATTTCTATAACACGAACAATGAGCAGGGCTGCATGTAGCAAGAAACAACACTCGGCACTCGTCACCTAGACGCACGTGTGTGAGAACTCAACATACACAAATCTACTTTGGCCAAATTCACGTTTGAGGCAGCAGGAAGGAAGTCTCGCAGCGCAGTTCTGCAGTTTTAGCACGGCTCTGGTGCTAGGCCTATATTTATCCTCCCCACCTACCACACATACATGATCACGCACGCATGTGGAAATACACATACATGCACACACGCACATGTATAGTTATGTGTAGTATGTGAAAAACGATGACGCCAACTGTCCCAAGGCAGGTGAAAAAACACACAGGTACCATGTACTACAAATAAAGTCAGTGTTTTTGGAGCCGTAGGCGTCGGTGAAGACTAAACGACAGCGCGTACAGTAGTGGTCTGCTTTTCCTGCAGTTCTTGCTGTTCTCATAAACACCATAAACCTTTGTTTTATGCTCCGCAGGGCTCAGCACTTTAAACAAAGTATAACGTTCATGCACGAGTCCCGTCTGAAAGGAGAGGGCTGCCTCGTTCACTGGTGAGACCTTTTTCTTTTTTCTCACTTTCTGGGTGTCTGTGCTTGAAAGAGCAAAAAATCTCGAGCTGCTGACACAAGAGATGTTAGTTGAGTGACTGAAAACGACGGATGCACTCCAAGGACAGTATATAGTCATAATGCAGTCATGGGCGCGCTGAATAGAAATGTAAAGTGCTCAACTGCTGTAGAGCTGAAAATAAAACTGAGATCAACCATGTGTAGCTGCTGCACTGAACAGATTAAATGATAAGCAAAGGCATATTCTTGCACTTCCCAAAACAGAGTACAGTAACAAGTCTGACCACATTGTGTTTGTGTAGTAGAGACGCTGACCACATGTTCACTGGGGGAAAGTTAGATTTGGTTAGACAGAGGGTCTTCTCAGAAACACAGGGGAACAAGTTGCTGGTTAGATCTGAGTTGCTAAAGCTTGTCTGCTGACTAACAGTTTGACAAATGATCCAGATTGATTCGGATGCGCACTGTTGCTCGTTTATTTAATTCACTTACATGCTTCAGTGCCAATGCATTCATATTATTATTAGTACTGAAATAGGTATTCGTCCTCAAGCTCAAGTTATGGTGCAGCTGCCAGAGCATTTGTGTTATTCTGTACCCAGCTGGTTCCTGATGGGTGGTGTGCTGCATTAACAATGTTGCACGTATGTTTCCATGTACAATCCTAATGCAAAGTACTTTAAACCAGCTTTGTATAGTTTGGCAGGTGTGTCCCGCAGCGTCACCCTGGTGGTAGCCTACATCATGACGGTGACCGGACTGGGCTGGCAGGAGGCGCTGGCTGCAGTGAAGGTGGTCCGGCCCTGTGCCGAGCCCAACGTGGGTTTCCAGCGGCAGCTCCGGGATTTTGAGGCTACTCAGGCCGATGAGGTCAGTCACGATGATGGAGGGGGACAATTTAAACCCCTGGAGAGATAACCATAATATGATATTATACTGTAACTCTCAGAATGTTCGCGTTGTCATAAACACATGACGGCCTTTTGTCTTGTTTGCAGTTCAGACAATGGCTCCAGAGCGAATATAAAGACAACCCCTTCAACGATGAGGCAGACATACGGGACTTGCTTGCCAGGGCGTCCAGGGGCAGCAGCGAGGAGCTGCAGCAACAGGCGTGTTCTCCACCGGGAGCACCCTGATCAGATGCATTAAGAACCCAGAGAACGCTGCAGCTCTCTGGAAATGGATGTTCACTGCACCTGGAATCGGCATCATGGACATGAAGCGGCATAGACCATTAATGCGTACAGCACTTGTTCTTTCTCAGCATTGCTGATTTTCTAAATTACAAGTGTTACAAACGTGTTTTTGTTGTTTTTGTACCATGTCATTTCACGTTGTGAGAATAAAAGCAAGTGCTTAGTGAGGCTCTCTGCCTGTCTGTGGGCTGACATATTGGTGGTGATAAGACACATTCTGTGCTGTGTTTACTTCACTGTTTCCTGGTTCTCTTCCTGTTTGTCTAATGTGCAAGGGAGGTCATGCGTGGTGGCGTCCAAAACACCCAGGTCGCCTTCTTTTCTCAGCCTTTGTGTTGAAATGCGTTTGTAGACTGAAAAGCACTTCAAGTGGATTCATTTCGGGTGGCAGGTGTTAAACTGATCCGCTTCACGCCACTGGCAGCGAGACGTGAGCAACATTAACCACTAGGGGGCAGTAATTCAATAAGGTTCTGTAGAAATTGATTAAATGTTGACTTTAACTACGTGGCTTCTCTTCTGAGAGGTTCTTCATGCCTCCTTAGTTGTCCAGACAAACTCAGTCTTTCCCCAGCAATAAAGTCAGACTTTATAGACACTTCCAGTCAGCAGCTATGTCAGTGGAAATAAGGTTGAACATGTAGAAAAATAAGAACGCGCGCTGGGGTATTTTGTGACGCTTTGCATTCAGGTAATTGTTCCATTTGGTCCCGGTGCGCGCTCAGAGCGTCACAGGAGGGATTCCCCAGCGCAGCGATGTGTGGGCGCAGAGTTTCACAGAAATGAACGCATGGCTGCTGCGCATCTCCTCTTGAACTTGGCAGAGCTCCTCCCTCCATCAAATCAAGATGCGGCAACATTTAAGAATTGGACACTGAGAGCCTCAAAACAGATTTCAGCGAGGGAGCTCACATGATCAAAGGTAAGAGGCAGCGCCTGTCACATGAAGGATGGTATTTGTTTTGTCCAAATGTAAAACGACCCCAAGTCGCTTGAGTCGGGGGGAAAGGACTGATCTTAATCACTCTTATCAGTTTTACTTTTGCCAGTACTCGCTGCACTTGAAGGAGGGAAAATCTTACTAAAGTTTAATTGTGGCACATCAACGTAATTAACGTGCGTGTGAGCTGTACGTGTGTTTTACAGTCATTTCAGCTGGTGTGTCTTTATTCAGGCATGTTTCCTAAGGACTCTTACTGACAGACAGTGGCCTCCTTCAGATGACACTTACACCTTTATCTTGTAACTGTTTAGTGGCCAAACTGTCACATCCTTGGTTTGGCAATTGCAACAATTCAGTTTTAAGATTAAATTTAAATTCTAATTAAATGATCAAAATTTTCAAGGATATTTGCTCAGTTCAAACAATATAACAAGAGTAGAACTGCACGTGTCCTCACCTTTGGTTTTATTTGAATGGATTTTTTTTTTTTTTTGCAGTGATGAACGTGGATGAGGACAGTGGCCTGTCAGTCAGTTGCGGCAACGGCAAACTGAGACAGTGGCTGATCAATCAGATTGACAGCAGGAAATATCCCGGCCTGGTTTGGGAAAACGATGAAAAATCAATTTTTAGGATTCCATGGAAACATGCAGGCAAACAGGACTATAACCGAGAGGAGGATGCTGCGCTCTTCAAGGTCGGACTCATCCCACTGCACCTGTACCCACACACCTGTACGCTAACTGCATGTTTAATATTGGCTCGAGAACTTACCGTTATTGCTGTTGCAGGCATGGGCAATGTTCAAGGGGAAATACAAGGAAGGTGTGGACAAGCCAGACCCACCAACGTGGAAAACCAGATTACGCTGTGCACTAAATAAAAGCAATGACTTTGACGAGTTGGTGGAAAGAAGCCAACTTGACATCTCTGAGCCCTACAAGGTCTACAGAATCATTCCTGAGGGCGCCAAAAAGGGTGAGTAAACATTGTCCGTGCACGATGCAGAGACGCTTTGTGCAAAGTAAATGCAGCCTCCTCCAGCGTGCACTGATAAGTATAACAAGATCCAAATTAAAAATTAAAATCGACGCCCATGGCGAAGCAGTGGCTCATTTGCATATCATATAGGGCTTCGTTTCACACTGCGTCTCACATTGTTTATAGACTACTGGCATTTCTTTTCAAGTACACATGCACCACTGCAGTTGAGTCTGATGAGGCAGGAAGCACAAAGGAAGCCAAAGCATGTACCAAAAAGGCCGTGGTGCTTTTTTTAGAGGGCTTCGGTTACTAAGCGCATGGTGCACACAGCACAACCAGACGACCTCCAGCCTTGCATAACTAAGTTTCTGCCTTAGCACAACAGCTTTTGTCACAGCAGAGCAGTTATTTCTATCTGGGCTAACACTTGCTTCTCACACAGACCTGCCTCAGTCTGTCTGTTTGCGCTCACTTTGCAAAGCAGCCTGTAAGTCAGGTTGAGAGAGTGAGACCTCGCGAGCACGTGAGGCCGATTCAAAGGCAAAGATGCTAGACAGAACTACTAGTCAGGCCCGTTATTGTTAGATGTTACTGTGACAAATATTATAGATACATTATCTAACAAATGTCTTTCTGATTTTGTACATTAAAAGGACTGAAGATAAGCAGTATGGACGAGATGCCCTCACATATAAATGCCCTTGGCTATGTTCCTCCGTATACGTCTCTGCACAACCAGGTCAGACCACTGTGAAGCTGCTCCACCCCACAAACCAGGCGTCACGCGCGAAAAGGAAAATACTGAACGCCTCCTCTCTGTGCGCTTCGCAGGTCACTGGCTACGTGGTTCCTCAGGAGAGAAGGGACTGGAGAGAATATCCACCAGTCGAACAGCAACCTCTTCCTCCGCCACATCACCCTGGGCCACATGCAGAGCTGCAGTACGGCCAGTGCCACTACCCGTCTCCAATCAGTCGAGCTTGGTCCGCGTCACACACAGAAAATGGTACAGTAAGCGCCAACGTCCGATAATTTAACCTTTTGCCTTTTTTTTTTTAAATAGAAAAGCATTTGTTCTTTTTTTGTGTTTATTTGGAATAATGGAGCTAATTTCCAACCACAGACACCTACCTCTGACATCCTGTCAGTCCTTTTATCAAACGACGCATCCGATCTGAAATTAACCTGTCACCTTTCTTACACAACAGATAAGAAGCGATTACTTTTACAATTACAGTTACTACTGCACTCATACCATTTGTTTCACCATTAAATGATTTCACCTCGCTGAGGGCTGTGTCAGTTGTACTTGTAGGCTGTTATTACAGTCCTGCACAGATAGAAAAGAAGAATCCAAGTTTGATATGTAATGTGGTAAAACAATATATACATAAAACACAAGATCAGAGAGAAAAACTAAACAACAATTATTGAGACTTGACAATAAAAAATGTGCACATTTTAAGCAAATACGTGTTTATTTTAACATTAGATAAGGTTTGATTAACCAACACTTAAAATATGAATAAAACAGTTGATCTGGTGGAGCTCAGCAGAGCTACAGTGTAACTCAGTATGAGATTTGTCAGGCAGTTGTTCGTCAGGCCACAGTTTGCTTAAATATATCAAATATAAATACATTAAAATGCATTCACTTATGACGTCCACCAATGCTTTGCGCAGGTTTCCAGCTCTCCTTCCATACCTACTTATCAGAATCTCAGCCGTCCATGTATACAATGGATCACAGCAACACCATAACAGGTAAAGCACCAGGGCACATAGCGATCACATGCTCACATGCTCACACGCTCGCCTACGCTTGCCTATAGTTTGACTTAAAACAAATTTGCATTGACAGATAAGACGCTTCAGTTTGGTCCAACACTTCCCTTTTCTGAGGTCACTGTACTGGATATATGAGAGAAGTGCGCAGGACTCTTTAAGTCAAAAACACTGAGCACCAAGAATGACGCCACCTTACAAATTATATGCCGCTATGTACAGCATAATAAAATATCTATATGTAAGAAAAATCCACAAAAGTGCTTTTATTTTTCTGTGATCAATGCTTTACCAGTCTGATCAGTTTGACTGTTTCCCACGAGAGTTCATTTGCTAACTGCTGAATGCTTTCTTCCAGATCTCAGCTTACATGTGTCCTTGTACTACAGAGAGTCTTTGGTAAAAGAAGTTACTATCACCAGCCCAGAAGGTTGTCGGATCACCTCTTCCTCGTCCTCTTCCCCATCGTCTTCCTCCTCGTCTTCGCCCTGCCCAGAGGACAAGCTTCACAGTGGGGCAGAGGTCATCCTTTTTCCGTTCCCGTTCCCGGAGTCCCAGAGGCAGGGCGCTGACATGCTTCCCAACATACTGGAGAAGGGCGTGCTTCTGTGGATGATGTCTGACGGCTTGTATGCCAAGCGCCTGTGCCAGGGCCGAGTGTACTGGGAAGGACCTCTGGCTCCGTACATGGATAAACCCAACAAACTGGAGAAGGAGCAGCCAAGCAAGTTGTTTGACACGCAGCAATTCCTCATCGGTAAGCGCTAGCACTCATGGAAGCACCTGGGTAATTCTTCGTGAATCTGGTTCAGTCTGGCTGTACAGGCTGTTTAAGTGCGGCCGGACGGTCGTCTGGGCTGTAACGGCGAATCATATTTTCATCGTATAGTTCTCATGTAACTGGTCGACTGAGGTTGTGATCAAAGCGACGGAGCTAATTACATCGAAAAAGATTGTTTTAATGATTAATCCCATGATAATGATGAGGGGAGAGTCTGCCGGTCCTTTATCTGGGTAAGTCCCTCTTCATGCCACGTTCTCAGCAGGGGGCTGTTGTGTGTGGAGTCCCCACCCACCTCCTGTGGTCCACCACACAGTGTGACAGATGATGTTTTTCATAAGGAGTTTCCAGAAAAGACATGATTAAGAAAAAAGTTGTCTTTAAATCTTTATTTACTTTAGTTTAAGCTTTGAATAAGACATTCTAGTGTGTGGGATAATTAAAGGGATTCATTCAGTTGTTTTTTCCCGCTTGTCTTCTTTAAGAGCTTCAAGACTTTGCTCATAATGGTCGGCATCTACCCAGACACCAGGTGGTGCTATGCTTTGGAGACGAGTATCCTGATCCACAACGTCCAAGGAAGCTGATCACAGCACAGGTACGTCCGCTCTGCAAAAGAAGTTTTTAAAAGAACAAGTTGGTTATAATTATCTCTGTGTTGAGAATGTAACACTCGCTCTCCTGAAGTTGTACAGTTCTGCTGTAAGAAACTGACCAGTGTTACGTTACAGGAAAAATAATGGGTTGTTTGCGGTTCCCTGCTTTGCTGCGTAGACTGGTCATAAAATGTGATCACAGATATCAGCAGACCCAGTATTTCAAATCTGATAAAACATTCATATTCGAGATTTTCATGTCTCACGTCTGTATAATATAAGCTGTATGGCAGCAGTAACCTCAGTCGAGTGCATTCTGCAGCTGTGGACTAAGCCCAGACGGAAATATGGACTATTCTGCTGCTTTAACTCAGTCACATTCTTATGTGGAAACATCTCTCAGTCAGGAGCGTCTCCATTGGGTTGAGGTGTGAGCTGTGACAGTCCACTAGTCCAAAAGAAAAACTCTGCTGCCCTGATGAGCTCTAAATCATTTTCCCGTCTAAAGTAGAAAGTGGCCCCTTCAGGTGGTGCTGCTGATCCATGTTGTCTCCATTTATGTCCAACATGTTTAACTCTGGATTTATCAACGGCTATAAGTTAAATGAATTTGCAGATGACCTCTTTTGAATGTCCTCTGGGTTGACGCTGAGTAACTGTGTTGCCATCATGTTCTTTTCACTCATTTGATTTAATGGGTGTGTTCGAGAAAGACAATAAAATATCGACTATCAGCTTGAAATGATTGTGTTTGTTGATAATTGTGACTGAAGATCATATTTTCTGACCAGTTCATTCACCAAACCATTGCAGAACTGTAAAACGAATAAACAGCCAAACTGCGGAAACTAAATCGAAAACTGTTCAAATCACGGCAAAACCTTTTACATAGTTAATTTAAAGCTTCACGGAACCACACAGAAGTCTCAAATCCCCTTTAGACAGCGCTGTGTGACACTTCTAACAGAAGCAGAACAGGTTAGGTCCATCTTCCTCCACCGCAAGAGCGTTCTGTTACGCTGGCAGGTGTAATAGTAACGGCCTCACTAACAGCAGGGTTACGTTTGTTGATTTTACCTCTTATCATTTTTGCATACTGGATAGATAATTTAAGATCAAATTCAAATTGTAAAGACCAACATTTATGGTGTAATTAGCAGTTCAGACCTTTTAACATCTAGGTATAATCTCATTTTAGGTGGAGCCAGTGTTTGCCAGGAAGCTGGTGTACTACTACCAGCAGAACAATGGCCCCTACCTGCGGCCCTACGATCACGCCCAGGAACCCAACACATCGCCGGCAATCGACTATCCTCCCCAGAGACCTCTGCAGCACATTCAAGACTGACAGACATGCACGAAAGCTACACGCACACAGAAAGGCGACGGCGGCGATGTGCTGCCACCGCCATGCTGTGTACTGTAAAAACTGCCGCGTTACCAAGGGGTAGCAATGGGGAAGACCCTGTCGTTTTCACTCGCACACCTATGCGTTGTCGTCTTTGTGTCTGCGTCTGTGGAGTAATGTGTGTTTTTTTTTTATTATTGTGACAGTGTGAAGGATGCGGTTTGAGGGTGGAGGGTTTAGGGGGAGCGGAGGGCGACTGAGTCAGGAAGTACTAGCACAGGTGCACAGGAAGAAAGGCCCCTAGCACAAACACTGGTACGTCAAGGGGATGGAGCTGAGCATGAATGAATACTTATTGCTTTTTTTTAATTAAACACAGGCTTTTCCTTTCACGCTATTACTGCCGTGGCTCGAGCAAACGAGGAAATGAACTGTCAACTGTATTAGCGCTGCGAAAATCTTTCCAGTGAATTTTGTATCCCATTCGTGTAAATAGCAACTAAATTAAGAAACTCAACCCTTTTAGTGTGAGGTGGCTGAAGACTAAATGCATCCACCGTATATACACAGCGGTTCGCTGCCTTGTAAATGATGTGAGCTGACAAGTTTGATCTTTTTGATTTAATGTCAAGTCCCTCAAAGTTTGTTTACAGATTTTTTGTGACGACTGTTAATCTCAATCTGTGCTTTTAGGCATATTTCAAATCTGATTTGACATCTAATGTGCTAATGTAAATTGTGAACGTGTCAGGATTTTACCTCGTGTTCACAATAATATACTGTAAGTACTGTAATTCCATTCAAATGTGAGGACCAGTGGCTCAGCGTCAAAGGTTGCTCGGTGCTTTTCTAATTCACTGTTACTAACAGTGCTTCTCATCCACTCACCATCCCACACACCGTCCGCAGATCTGCCAGTCACTGATGGTGGACAACTGCCGCTGTCTTCAGAAGAGCTTTGACCTGATAGGAGTTTAAGAGGAAACATCATACCCCTCCCGTAACTTGGAGGGAAACTGTACCTGTTCCTCTTAACCTGAAACTAGAGCCCTCACAAATGGGAAGGAAAACTACCTTCGCGGTCTGTGTGCAGGCTGAGCCAGGGAAGAGCTTCTTGGTTCCCATGCCCATGCTCCCTCCTGCTATGCACTGTGTTTACTGTGCAGCATAAGTAATGAGAAGGCGACTGATGCAATTCATCCTGATGCTGAAGTCCTGAGGCTGTGGCAGCAGTAGGACGGATAAAGCCTGTGTTATGTTATTCTTCTGTGGTCCAGAGTTTCGATCTGTGCATTTACTTCCTTCACACTTAAACCACATCACTTTCACAATGCCTTCAAAAGTCTGACCAAAATCACAGGCAGGAATGTCGTGTGTGTGTGTGCGTGCGTGTGAAACAGTCCTTTTTCTGCTCATACACCTCCCCATGCCCCCCCGAGCCTTCGCCGAGTGCAGTTTTACTTCACCGTCTGACATGTGACTCATTCTAAATCAAATCCTCATAGTAAAAATGTTCCTCTGGTTGCTGCATGTGTAGGTGGCCACGTATCACAGTTATCAGGAATTGACATTTATGGACTCAGGATAAAACAAGTGACTCCCCCACCTACAACATGAATGACTCAGACACAGATACATGTCTATTTCACAGTACAGTTACAGTAAAAGCTTTAGAGCAAGCTGGAGAGGAAATAAACGTGAAAATAAATAAACAAACGTGTTTCTTAAATTGTGGCTTTGAGATTTTAATAAAGAGCAATAACAATAAGACGAGATGAATATTCTTTAATACTGAAGTACCACATGAATAGATCATTACCATTTGAAATAAACGTAACAGTCTTTTATTCGTGTCTGTTGCACTGCTTTGTCGTCGAGAGAGGAAATAACAGAACATCACTTTTGGCTTGAAAAAGACCAAAATGCAAAAGAAAAGCGCATTCACACATTTGCCGTGGTGGTTCCCCCTTTGCAGGAAGCCACATCATTTGTAGTCAGACTTCAGCGTTTTTCCGCCCATATGAGCCGTTACTCCAAATGACATCGTCTGAGCCCTTCGCTCGGCAGTTCAGCCGACTGACACCACAAACAAAAAGGCTTAGAGAGAAATGAAACCACCAACACAATCACTTTCTCTAAATAACGTGATTGTGCTGGTTTGATTTTGACTCAGTTGCTATAAATAAGCCCAGTAATTGGATTGGTATCAGGATATGTTTAATCTCTGTCACCACAGCAGTGAAGGTAACTTAACGTGTAACTACAGTCTGTGCAGCACCGTACTTTATGTGTTGGGTAAGTCTTGTAATGTGATGGCTGCTCTCCACATGAATTATCTGATATCTGCAGGGTTTTGACTGCAATTACAGCAGCATAAACACGGATGTTGTTATTGTTGTTTATAATGGTTCAATGAACATCTGCTATGCTGTTCATTTCATGATGACCATGACTGCTTTTTATTTATCTGTTTTTATGTGTTCAGAAATATTTAAAGGTCATGTCAGGCAACACGATTTCCTACGTGTTGCTGACATCTGCTGGCTGGTGAATCTGCAGCATGGTAATCTAATCTCCATCGAATCAGACTTAGGGTGAGATGATAAATCAGAGGATGAGTTAAAAGATCATCTGCAATTTCTTTGTAAAATGCTGTGGGTAGGTATTTAATACAGCCTAAATAATTGTTTGGTGCCCTTATTGAAACTGTATCTTCGGCTGCAGGTTGAGCTGCTGGTAATGTTCTCTTACGAAGTTATAAGAGCTAGTACTAATTAATTATAATCAAACTTGTGTATTGTGATAATAAGTTATTAAATTAACTCTCCGGATATGACCTCCAAGCGGCATGAGAATCGCTCTCTATTAACAGTAAATAAAATCTTTATCGTCTCAATTAATCAGCTCGGATTGTTTTCAGACGTCTGTGTTTATCTGAGACCCTTGAGATAACAATGTACTCAACCCAGTACAATATGATGGCAGGAAAGCAATAACAGTGGTCGGATAGGGAGCAGCACAGCAATGGAAAACACTGAGATGACTTAGGACACCAGTATAAACAGGCCACCTGGCACCGATGCAAAGGCTGGGCTGCCTGTTTGGCTTGGCTGGCAGCTAATAGAGCAGATAAAGGATGTGACACTAGCATGTAAGTAGGAAATGCTGTGCAGTGAAGCCAACGACCAGCAGGGAGTGATGCGTCATCGGCTGCTCGCTGAGAAAGTGACAATGGGAACCATCAGTGTCACTCTTTTACGGGTGGACTGCAGTTAGCCGTGCACTTCCAGACCCGTTGGTCCCTCCTGATGCCCAGGACGGTGACTCTTCTAGCCCAGTTAGCCTCTGACACAAACACACAGAGGTTGTCCATTCGAATTAGATTTGAATCAGAATCATTTAAAATGAGGTTTCAATTACATTTTCTGTTTTACAGAAATATTTTGTTGTGCGTGACGCATAGAACCAGCGCTGACAGACAGACGGGGATGCTGGGAGTGACAGCTCGTGGGCCGCGTTGCGTGAGAGGGACTCGGGCTGTTCTCAGACTCTGTGTGGTCTGGGTGTGTGGTCTCCAGCTGAGGAGGAGGACGGGAGAGCCCTCTAAGTGTTCATGTGTGCACGTGACTGTGTGTGTGTGTGTGTGTGTGTGTGTGTGTGTGTGTATGTACGCATGCTTAAATGTTTACTTTATCCAGAGTCAGGTCCAGGCCTTCTGTAGCGATGGCTTGACTAGAAAGCTCTGCCTTCCACCACTCAGCAGCTCCGGGCTGAAAGATAAACACACACTGCCACCACTCTGACACGGCTCATCTAAGGACCATTTGGACTCATGCGTACTTATGGGACCTGTGAGACCTTTCGTTTGGAGGGTCTTTGGCTGGTGCGTGATTTCAGTACTGACCACTATTTAACAATGGAACAGTCCAATTTGACCTGTTTAGCTGCAGCTTTTTGCTTGCAAGTATCAGTGGCAGGTCCACATTTGCCATTGTTAACAATAATATTTGCATTTCGTAGTGTTTTAGTACTTTCGCACTTCACCTTTACTCGCATGCGCAGATTCGCTTCGGAGACGATTCGACCTCAGACGACCTCTGTTGCTTGCTGTGTGCAGACATACACATATTCCACCTCTGGACCAGTCTACACTCTTCTCCGTCTCCCACAGTGCTCTCAGGGGAAGTCTATGTAATGCAGCACTGCTGAGAACGCGCCATGAAAATATAAATACAACCTCACCACATTTCAACCATGTAAATAAATAGGGCCACCCAAATTTCCAATTAGAGCTGGTGTGGAAGGAAGGAAATGGGTTAGACAAGACACGTCCACGCCCACTTTTGTATCTTGACCTGTGAAAAAAGGTCCAGGTCCGGGTCGGGACGAGTGACAGTCGTGCAGACACAGTGGCAGCAGCCCAGTCTAGTCCACGCTGGTTTTCCCAGTCTGCCTCCAGCTCTACTGTGCTACTCTGTGTTACCACTTAAGGGTGGGATTTAGACAGACTTCCACAAAATTCAGATATGGGCATGGAACGAAAACACGGGATTTAAAACCCATATCAATCAAAATCACCATAAGCTTGGTAAGGCTTGAGAATTTTAGCGTTAGCCATCTCTGCCTCCGAAAAATTTCATTTTGAGAAACCGATCCTTACATCAACTGGCCCTATCAGTCCCATCGCTGTTATCAGGCAATTCTGCCTGAAATGAGGCGTTCTTGCTGCATTCCATGTCTTCTTGGAACAGCTAGGCGCAGTTAAGCCCCGAGACCACCCAGGAGCTCAGGTCCAGTTGAGAGCTTGGGCTCTTGTTGTGATAAGAAAGAGATGGGGCTCTAATAGTGTAGCGTGGTTCCTCAGAAAGCTCTCTGATCAGGGCTGGGTGGACTGACTGGCAATCACTTTCACTCCAGATGTTACCTCGATGTCTAATTGACTACCACTACACATGTGGAGTTGCTCAACGTGTCCTCACTGTGGACGTCCGCTAGAATAGATGGCGGCGACAAAAACTGTGTCTTTGGAGCAAATCCTCCTCTGTCCATCATCCATTGTTCAGTGTTTATGTTCGACTGGTCTCTTTGCTCGCAGGCTCACACAAAGCCGCACAGGAAACCGGCAGTATAAACACAGGGCTCGGGCGAGTCGTGCCCTGAGTCTGGACTGCAGAACCCCAGTGTAAACAGACAGAGAACGGTGTCTAATTTTCACAAGCTTCTTCATTTTTATTCCTTCTGAATTAGACCTGCAATATGTCAACATGCACCACTGATCTATTCTATGGTCAGTACCTCGTTGAGCACAACAACCATGACACAGGATGAGAATACACGCTCACCTGTGACCGACCAATCAGCGTCCGGTGCTGCTGTTACAATATCAAGCCTGATAGCATCCCTGGCCTCCAGCACAGTTTACAACTGAACGGTCCTGTTACCATCTGTCAGCTACTTTTCTAGTCTTCTTGAATTCAGGTAACTACATTTTACATTAAGTAAAAACAATACTTCTTATTTCAGAAAGCACAGGTAAAAGAAAGGTCAAAGCTTTCAAGTGTCATGGAACATTCAAGTGAGTCCATCAAGCCTCTTACTTGTTATGTTCCACAGTTCAGGATTCAGAACATGGGGAAAGACAATAAGGCAGCGTTCCTTCTCAAGTGCACCAGTGCAATTACATTCTTTGAGGTGTAAAATGAAAAGGACACACTGGAAACGTACACTAATATTGACCTTCCATTAAATGAGACTTAAAGCTTTCTGTCCTGCTTAAACGTTAAGACCTCTGCAAGCCCGTTGGGGAATGTATTTTTAACAGCAGCCTGGCGGTTTTAACAACCTCGGTCAGAACAACAGGCTGAAGACTGGTACGGCAGGGAAACACCTCGCTGACGGATTAAGTGGCCCAGAGAACATCGGTGGGGACAACACTGAGGCGTATTTGCCTAGAGAATATTCATTTGCTGTGTTATAATAGCGATTAGGCACAAGTTGCTCTGTCAATATAGGATGAATGGAGCTGTTGTGTGCATTAACAGCATTTAAATCCGTCTGGTCCTAGAAGTTTTTATTTCTCAGACTGCTTTGCCCCTGGATGCCTTAAGCTGCTGGAAACAGGCAGTGTGATGTTAAAATAGTACATTTCTAATTTTTGTATATGAATATATTTGGGAGACAGAAAAAATGTTTTGCTTTCCCTCTGTAAATAAATTAGTTTTTCATAGACGCTGGTTCAAATTGTACGCAGTCGTCATGCTTGAGGTGTAAATGTTATCTCCCTTTGAAAAAAAAAACCAAGCTTGTTGTTGTTTATTTACATCATGGTTTATAGAGACCGTTAAACAACCTAATGCATTTTATTGTCCAAATTAGTTTTTCAACACTATAGTTCCATGTTAATTTTAAATATCAGGTTTCAGAGGTCTTCGCCATAGGATGAGTTGAAAATTAGCAGTAGACAAAATCACTAGTTTGAAACTTTTGGAAACATGAAATAAGTGCATACGTGCATCATTAAAAACAAAATAAAAATGACTAAACACCATAATATTTGAACTCTTACACCTAAAGACTGATGTATTACTTAATAATTAGATCACATGCAAGTCATTTCACAGTGAAATCCGTCCAGGAGAATCTCCAGCAGGGGGCAGAGCTGAACACACTGCTGGGCCTATTTTTAAATGACATTTGCCACAGTCCATATCAATAGTTCACTGAAAATGTACAAGACTTCCACGCAGTGTACTAGCGTGACATCCTGGGAATTACCTTAAACACACGCCTACAAGGAAGGAGTTAGTGTAGTAGATTTATTTATAAGTAGAACATTCTGAATAACAACTGTGACAGATAGTCACACGAAATGGGGGATGTTTATGAGCACAAACAAGTGAAACCAAAGGACACATGAATGTTATCATTCAACGGCTGATTGGAATGAGCTGCCCTCTGTACACCTTACCCACCCACCTCATTTTCCATAGAAACACAAATGGTGTGTGTCTGTGTGTGGGGTGGGTGTGTGTGCGTGTGGACTATGGGCTGTTACCTGTGTTGTGCAGACATGTGTTTACAGCTCCAGTGATGAAAAGCTGTTCCTCTACCTCCTTCCTTTGACATTTCCAGTTGGAAACCCTCTCTGCTCAGTGTTGTGGCCACTTTCCTTCATATGCTATAAACACTCGCTACATGACTCCCTGATTGTAGCAAAGTTAACACAGTTATTAAGCTCCTGGATATTTTCAAACACTACTGTGTGTTTCTAAAGAATTAAAACCGGCTTTAACAAATTATACTACAGCCTTGTTTGAAAGGCGAACAGATTATTAATTATTCATTAACTGACCTCCTTTAACAATGAGAACATTATCTACACTGTGTAAGAAGCATTGAACAAGTTTAAATAACACACCCTTATTTTAAATATAAGCAAAGGCAGTGACATTTCATAATAAAGTATATTTAGCTTTGAATCTGCTGAGAACACGACTGACATCCTGATTATTGCTTCTGTATTTTTATATTCCACTTCCTATTTGACTTCTCCCAGTCTTTCCCGTCTGTGCCGTTTATTCTAACGTGACAAAATAAACAACTGCTTGCTTAACAAGCTGATTGCTGGACATTAATGATTTATCGTGTAGCTAATGCAGCTGTGTGAGGACAATGCAGCTCAGCAGGTCCGAAAGGGAAGCAGGCAGCCCATCAATCACATTATCACATGCGTGTGTAACAAGTAGGAGCGTTACTTCAACGCTGAATGGCTCCTTATCATTATTACCAGTTCTGCTCCCCATTGTGAACATTAATAATGGACTAATACCACCAGGTTTACCTCGAGTCGTCGACAAGAAAAGGAAAGATTAAAAAGTTATTTTGAGGGTCCACTAACTTAGCGTTTTTCGGTGTTGGATAGAAAGTGAGACAGTAATTGTCCTTCAACTCTAGAGGGCCCTGTAGCGAGGTGGAAACCTCTGCTGAGCCTCTGTAGCGTGACTGAGCATAACACAGCTGTCAGGAGGTGTGGAAAGACCTCTCTGCTGCTCTCAGCTGCGAAAACACACACATACACACACACTTACACACGGTAACAGAAAAGCCAAGTTTTATTGTCGCAAGGTAATAAACCTTGTTAATTTTTTTCTGCTGATGAACGAATGTTGGCAGTCATTTCTTTAGAAATATTGTTCTCTTCCTAATACATCATAAAATGTGATAAAGCTGAGTTTGAGCCACAGTGATGAGTCAGTGCAAATATGGTAAATTGTAATTTATTGCTCACGTAAAAATCAAAATGCAGTTTTGAGCTGTATACAAAAACAAAGGGACATGAAGCAAAACATTGTTGTAGATTCCTACTCCGACATAACCGTCTAAAGTTCCATCATATAGGTTGTGAAGGGGATATTCTTTCAGCGAGCATTGTTGCGAAGAGTAAAATGACTCCTGAATTACTTGACAGTATCAAATGTTCTTACAGTGGAGTTTAACCAAAGCATAGACCATTCATCATCCTTTCTGAGATAGGCAGCCTGACATTAAACAGGAGGGAAGCAGGTAGTCACACATCTCAGTTCTCACAAAACCTACAGAGAAAGTGTCATCAATAGGACCAGACTTTCTATGGTCGGACACGATTGTTCAACATTGTGACCCTCATTTGTGAAAATATTTTTCTAAATATGTTTGATAGTGGAAATGTGGAGTTTGTCTATTTTCCTGATGAAATCAGGAAAACTTTGTGTACCAGCCACAAAAATCACAAAATAGATTTGAATAATTTGAATTATAATGCTAAGCTCCCCTTGCTTTTCATTATTATTATGTATGTCTTTGTGAATTTGTGTTTAGAGCTCTATGTGCCTGATTGGACTGATCGTCCAGAGACACGTCCTCCACAAAGGACAAAAATCAAACCACAGGGTCAAAGACGGTCTTTGTTCTTCTTTGTATGGAAGTTGTGGCACATAGACTGTGTTTTATTGTTAGGTTACCTCTAGTAGCTTTTACTTACTTATACTAGTCGTTTTGCAGCTAATACTAACAAAACCAGGGCAGTTTCACAACCTCAGCCTACGCCATTACCAGTACATGCTGTGTTTATTGTTGCAGCCGTGATGACAAAAATCAGTAGACCTGCATGAATGCGTTTTAATAATAGAGAGAACACTAAGAATCCTGCGTGGTACAGGCCTCATCTAGGTCGTCTGATAGGGCCGGCTGGGTTTCTGGTTTCGTACGTGCTGCAGGATCAGCGTCTACCAGTACCTGGTGCAGCATCCTCTCATGACGGAAACTGGGCATATGAGACACGTTTGTTTATATCCTGAAGCCGACATCGCGTGTCAGATGGGAGTCACCCACGTCAACACCGAACCCAAAACATGAATTCCCTTCAATAGAGACATTAGTCATTGCTGTTTACTATAGGCACTCTTTGTATCGTTACGTTGCGCCTTACTCACCAGTTAGGTTATTAAGTAAGCTTTAAAATCCCCAGAAGAACAACACTGAGGGTTTTCAGGGGCTGTTTGTGTACGCATGCCTCACTGCCTCCCTTCAGATTGTTTAGATATGGGCCTCACCCCAACTGACAGCTTTCATTCAAGTCGTGCTGCTTTTATTGTTGAACTATTTCACTGTTACCTCTCAAAACACGACGTTTTAACGCATTCAGGTGCTGGACAGGTTTGGTTTTCTCAACTTTTGGTTTGGTTTTCTCAGCGTCTCCAGATCCTGTGACACTGACACACAAAATATGACTTTGCATGCTACGGAGGCGTGTTTTATGCTGTCAACCTTTGCCAACATCATAATGAGAAGGTGTTCACAACTACAGTTATCTTAATGGATCTTCAGAGCGGTTGCTTGGCAGCGTGTGTTTAACAGTGCATGTGCTCATCCCAGGTTAAAAACAGTAATAAAACACCATTCACTTCTCATGCACAGCAGTGATTAAAGTTTCCAAAGAGTCTTTATTGTGTTGACACCATTGCTATACAATTACAAGCATCATATTTATGGGAAACTCTGACCTGCAGTACGTTCCCTATCTCTGAAGAATCAAACTGGTTGGTTTAACCGTTATTGTTAAACCAACTTTTACTGTAGTGTGGAAACATGGACGTTGCTTTGTTTGTTAACCCTGTGGGGGTTAACTTGGCTGAACATTACATCGTTAGTGTTGTTGCATCTTAGTTCACAAAGTAAACTTGTATTAATACAGTAAATGAGTAACTGTCATAGTTTATCTATGTTCTCTAAACTAAACAGAGGACAGCTCAGTTAAAGTTAATATCTATTCAGCATTGCATACAGATTTTAATAGACATAAGTCAGCAAGCGGCAAAATGTGGGTGAGTTTGCCTCAGTTTGCCTGTGCATGTCTCTGACAGACCTCATCCTCACCATCAACTACAATGTTATGGTAAAACTGTGACAATAATAAGCTTAAATACACAGAAATGATTCATTTCAACTCGTTGCCTCATGCACTTAGCTCAGATGTGACCTTAACCCGAAATGTTGTCCTGCACCTGAAGTGTAACGACTAACAGCACTAAACAACGCAATGTAAAGATATACCAGAGGATGGTTTATGATAGTTGATCCTAGCCTTCTGGGCTGTGTTATTCAAAGACACATAGCCAAGTGGATTAGGTGTCACAACAGAAGTACCAATGAATGCGCAGTTGTGTCAAAGCAGCTATAAAAAGCAGCTGCCCTCATTGTTCTGCTCTTCTTTCTGTTAAACACCACCCTTTCTCATTACATCTGAACCAGCTTGCTCACTAAGGAAAGCAAACGAAGCTCTTAAAATTGTTTTTCAGAAGTCAGCCCAGTGCGTCATGATGACTCAGGCTTTGTTTATGCCTTTCTGAATGGACATCATAACCTCCTACACTCCAGGAGAACTTGCTGCCTTTTCCCACTCTGACCGTTCACCAACTCATCTCGACTCTGGATTTGCCATATGTGCATTGAGTTATTCATTGTCATGGCATCTGAAGGGCCATGAATTAACAAACAAACCCAACGTACTAACTGCTCGTGTTACTTTGTATTTTTGCAGGATGTGCAGAGAAAGAAATCCTTTAAAGCCCGAGGGTTGTTACTTATTAGAGCTGTGGCAGTTTGCACCTGTGCGATGAGGAATTTCAGCTATTTCTAAAGTCTTACTTTCTAGCGCTCATGCAACTTGATAGACTGTGTTAAATGTTGGTGCTGTCAAGAGATTAACATTTTTGTACAGTTGCGGTCAATCCAAAAATTACACTTTAATTTGTAGCAAGAAAGGTGCGTCCCACTTACAAAGCAGACTCCAGTGTCTCTTTACGGGTTCAGCGGCGTTGTTTTATGGATCATTTCCCGACTATTTCTGTGCCCTTTTACCTCATCTTTTGTTTTGTGTTTTTTGTTGGTAGTAGTTGTTTGATGCTGAATGAGGATCAGATTACAAAGACTTTGTTTTGATCTTGCTCCATACCACGGCAGACTTGGAATGACAAGAGGTCAACGGACGGGAAATGCTTTCATCGTGCCTGACTCTTTGACTCTGGCCCTCCATTGTGTTTATGAAGGGCCAGAGTGTAAGTTCATGCTCCTTAATGGATTTCCCAGACCATCATCATATACACTGTCTCTGCTTGAAGGATATCTTTGCTTACTGCAGTTCTGTGACACAAATTACTAGTGAATGTGGCAGCACGTGTAAAGAAAGGAAACCAATTCTAGTTCTGTGCTGTTTGCAAACACTATAATATTAATTTTATTATCATAAAGACTCAGGCAAAGATTAACAGACACTGGCATATAACAATGGAATAGTAATTTCCTTTCTCCCATAGTCTGCACAGTCTGGGTCAAAGGTAAGAGACAGACCACGGACAGAGGATGGACGTCCCTGTCCTTCAAAGGGACTGAAATAGAAATTGTGGTCCTCTAGAGCTCTCAAACGACCTCATCATAACCCATCTTCCCTTCTCAGACCTGACAAACACTGGGCGTACTAAAAAAAACATCCTTTCACAAGCTGTCCCACTGTCAGCTTCCTGAAAAAGGTATACCAACACTCAAACAGAGTGTCTTGAACCTGAACTTCCCTGTTAAGCAACAACAACTGGTGACTCATGTAATTTGGCCGAGATTCTCACTGACGATTAAACATCGCTCTATAACGTAAGCTCCAGCCAAACAATTGAATGTCTCTGCTTTTTATAGCATAAGGTTGCATCTCTTAAATGACTAGGAAATACTCCCAGCAATATCCGAATGCATGAAAAAGCTTTATTCTGCCACTCACCACCAACACTTGACTGCTTTTATTGACTTCTAAATACCTCGTCAACAGGATTTGGATTATTAAAAGCTCTGGATCCATCAAGGCACCAAGGAGATTTCAAACCGCCTAAGACTTGACGTCTTGTTTACTTTGGGTGTTTTCCAGCCGAACAGATCTTGGGCGCAAATTGAATTATTCTGTCGTCTGGTTTGAACATTACCCATTTGAGTCATGCACAGGCTTATTTTCATGTGTTCACCAGTCATAATCAGGAATGTTTATATAGTCAACTGATTTATGTTGCTTTATCTGATGTTGCTGATCAGATAGATGAAGAATGATTCATAAAAGAGGTGGAGCAGAGTTTCTCACGCACTTTGCTGGCATGGGCTGATTGGATGACTGGGCAAGTTTGCCCTTCTTTAAAAGCCTCCTCAGCGGCCTTACGTCTCATCCATAGTTTCAAGTCGTCAACAGCCAGTGAACAGCCCCAAACAGAAACAGGACTTAAGCACCAAACGAATGCAAAACTGAGCTCGTCGAAAAAACGAGCTGGTATCTTTAAACACTGCACATGCCCCATTAATCTGTCTCGGATCTCCTTACTGAAAAAATACAAGAGAAGATTGCATTTCAGGCCTAGTTTACGTTCTTGTCATTGCAGACATACCACACACCTAAACTCATACAATGTTGAAGAGTCAGAATGCCAGGAGCTCATTTCTTTTCATGGAGGGGCATATCTTAAACAAGAGCCGTAACACATTTAGATTAGTTGTCCAGTTATGATGTTTTTATGAACTTTTTTGTATAAGCTATCATTTTTATCATTTTTATTCTATCAGTAATAAAAATCACAGGACTTCTTAAAGGGCTTAAATAGATTTCACTTGGACCAAGCAGCTCTTCCTGCACAAAAAAGTCTAAATATGTTAACAGTGATTAAGCAGCTCATTCATGCTTAAAATGGGTGTCACATCTGGACGAGTGACATTCTTTTAAATTACATCTAGACTGACGTCTTGCTGCCTGACAGGCAAACATGATTTTTCCAGAGATTATACAAATATAATGTGAGAAAAGGTTTTTCTACTAGCAAAAGTCATGCAAGTAATCGATTCTCGGGACTTAGTAGTAGTACTACCAAACTCTAATGCATGAAAACATGATCCAGACTTTCCTGACCCCAGTTTGTCTGATCAAACTAAGATTTCTGTGTCTTATTTATATCCACTCGATCCACTCAAATAAAGTCTAAAAAATCTACACACATTACAACCTGTTGCCACTGTGATCGTTGACATAAACAAACCACCTTTTTCACTTCATAATGGCCCAAGACGATAACATGTGCATTTGACTGTTTATTAACATATGCAACACGTACAGTATTTGCACAGTTTCTATATAATAAAATGTGCTGTGATGAAATTCTAGTGGCACACGACATAAAATGTAAGGTGTCAAAAGCTACATGACACCTGCTGTGGACAACACAACTGATAGTATTTCGAAAAAAAATATAGGTCAACCATAGAGCTAATAACTCTATACTGGATGTTATGAAAATAAATATCAACATAGTAAAACCATAAAACACACTTTACATCCCCACAGGGTTGCGTTATAACATTCACACACACAGAGATATGGTTGTTTTATGCAGTGGCACAAGAGCATTTGTTACACTGATAATAAACCACAGTTTATATTTAAACTGCTGGTTAGAAATTAGTATGATAAAATGTCATCAGACCATGAGGTAATGGTGCTGTCACCACAAGCTATTGATCTAGGAAAAGTCTGACAATGATTCTTTATCAGCAAACCTTCAAATTAGTTATGATTTAGTAAATAGTTTGAATGATCACATCATGTCACGTGTCTGACAGGATGTGACTAAGCAACGTACATCGATCACTGGTTCTGATGGGGAGTAGTGACATAAAAGCTTTTCATGTGGTAGTCAAATGTGTTTGGTAGCAGCTTTCTTCTAGTGCAACTACATCCATAGTTAAATACCTTTTCCACAAGTTTGCTGTGTTGAATCTACAAACAGTGTTTCACAGTTTGCCCATATGAAATCTGTAATAAATAAGTTTATTATTGATTATACACTGATTTAATATGTATCAAAGACAATGCTTTTTTCAGTATTATGAAATCCTTTCTTTTCTTTGGTAAAAGCTGGAACAGATAGAACTTTTAGAACTTTCAGCCTCAGGCAAAGGTAGAGTTGCCAGACAACACAAATTGTCCCAATCCCCTCTTGATTTGAATTACTGGACTCGGTCACAATGGGAACGAGACGTTGGGAAAGCGTTTACATCAGCTTAGTGGGAAAATATTTGAAGCGACCCACTGCTGCCTACGTCAGTGAGGTTGAGAAAATTAATCCAGATGTTTCAGCTCATTGCTGGCATGATTGTGATGCTGCACATGTTGTGGCACTTACTTTGGCTTTTTATGTTTGAACAAACAATGCATCCATTATCATAACTTTTTCTATTTCTATTTCTGGTCTCTTTTCTCTCGTTTTCTATTAATCACTGCTTTAATTGAACAATTCAACGCTGGTTAAAATATGTTCCAAAGTGTTGATCCAAACGCTGTCATCCCCAGATTCTCAGTACGAGATCAGGCCTCATCTGATGCTGCTTTCACAAGACAGTTTAATCTAGTGCTAACACTGAACAGAGCATTGATCTGGTGCAGCCCTGCAGTTGGGCCAAAGGAAGAGATCTCTGGACTGAGGAGCAGGGTAATTCTTTGTGTGTATGCAAACTGTCTTAGAAAATACATTAGTGCTGTCAACGTGTGTGGAATCACACGTTTATGGAGCCGTCGATACGATAGGAACTCGCAGCATCACAACTGTAATTCATCCACACACACATCAAACGTGATGTAAACATTCCCCATTCACAGACGTTATGAGTAAACTCACACACGGCTGGAAGCACTGTGCCGAGTTCAGGTCCGGCCAAGAAAGTGGACCCAGAACAGGTCTGGAAGCGTGTGGCTTGGAAATAAATATCATTAAACTCAGCTGTCAGATTGCATTTGGCTCTGCTGAGGGTGCCGCCATCCATAAGAGCTTGGCTGTGCTCCACGCGAGCGCTGGTTTCCTCGCTTTCCTCCCTCCTGACGCACACTCATACACAGACCACCTGGGAGATGTGTTTATGGACTTTACCAGAGACCACACGGAAAACAGACATCGCTTTTATTCCACGTTAAGCACAAAAGATCTAAATAACCTCATTCATTTAAATCCAAAATGCAGTTTTGTCAGTGGGAAACAGGGAGTACACAGTTGTGCTGTGATCACAGACAAAGACTCGCTTTTATAAACAAGCACAAACACACACTGGACTGGGGTTTGCTGGTCTGTAGTTAAAAGCAGCAGTATAAATATTTTTTACAGCTACCTTGCCTTGTGGTGTTTCCCAGAGAGGAGACAATCAAATTAAGAACAACAATCCCGGTAACCAAAGCAACAAAAATAAAATGTGGCAACAAACACTAAAAAAAAAAAAAAGCAGAGACGATTATTATTATTCTGCAAGATGAACAGCGTTTAAATCTTCTTGACAGGATGGCATTTGCCCTCTGATTGACTTCTGTCTGTGTAGGTGTAAATAAGGCGTGTGCTGGTAAACCTGGGTTGGTTTCGTGCAAAGGCAGCTTTTAACAGGTACTCACCTACAGGGAGTTCCTTCTGCTACTTGCACGCAGATACCTTTGTTGTCAGAGCAGTGAATCTTTTCTTCCTCTAAATCTCCCTTTCTTTCATTTGAGAATAACCCAAACAGGTCCTGGAGACGTAGCAGTCCTGTAAGTTCACCTGAAGGGGATCCCATCGCTGATTTTCTTTTTTTTCCTGCCTGCACATATTAAGCCTGGAGGCACTAAGGCAGGCAGAACATGTTACACGTACTTGAGGCAGGCTAAGCCTTAAAACAACTTTTAGATGTTGTACAGGCTGCTGCAGATAATGATTTCACTTAGTTTATAAATATAATTTCAGGACTATGTAGGTTTCATTATAAATAATTAGAATGTAAATAATGCTCCCTCTTGGAAAGTCTGACCATTCTGTCCAGTAATGTGACTTTAAAAGTTTTAAGATTTTGATTTTGAGTCACTATGACAAGTCTGTAAAAGCAGACCCTGATAGTATCACAGCTCATATCAGAAGATCTCACATGCCAGATTTGTAAAAGCATGGCATCACGCAACTGTTGTCTGGAGAAATGAAAGGTGCAGATTACTGGCAATTACTGGCCATACGAACTGCTTAATCTTGATATTTACAGTAGGCATTTTTGTGTAACAGAGAGCAACGTGGAAGTGCTCCAGGAAGCACGCTTTGGTTTTCTGCACCAAGAAGAAATTCATTCCGTAATGAGAACAATGATATTGGCAGGTTTAATTTCACGTGTAGCAGTTACGATGTCTCACGGTAAATAAATAAAGCTCTGCAGCACCTTCAGATTTCAGTGATGATGACGAACGTCGTAATGTTTATCTGTGTTGCGTTTGTTCCTCTAGGGTGTCAGTTTAAATACGACCAGCTCTGTGTCGCCTGCTGTGATCAGGGAGTGACATGAAGGATTGTTCAGCTGTTTCATGCTGGTGTGGTTAGCACCTGACAAGTAACCTGCAAACAATGCAGGTGGAGCAGATGAGCAAGAAGGTCTATTGATGTCTTTAATAAAGAAGGGTGTGGAGCAAGTAAATGTCAAAAGAAATGAATTTAGATAAACATCTTTATAAATGTTCATGTAATGTCCTCTTGCAGTTTACACAATGCACTGACTCAATGTAAATACCCACCCAGTTTGATTCTTTCTTTGATCACTGTGCTTCCATGTAGTGGTTTTAGCAAGTTTTATGAATATTCCTGTATATGTCTATGGAAAAGTTGAGAGAGACCGGCTGCATGTCAACACAGACTAATAAGCTTTTTTCAAGGTTCATAACTTTATAACGTTGTGATATTTTAAGTGTGTGAAAATCATTCCACCTTAAATTATCACTGCAATATTCTCAGTTTTTACTTTTGTGCCCTTATTCACTATGAGGAGTTGATTTTTTTTTAATCAAGCCTTTACTTGCGTGTCCAGAATGATTAATTTATTTCTGCAACCACAAGGACTATTTGAATCATAATAAAAGACACAATAACGAGAGAGAGAAAGACACAACACGCACAAATGAAGAAAGTAAATAACAAAAACACCTTGATCAAAAACATCTATCAAATCGCTTGTTTCCTGTATACAAATACAAAGGACAATGTATCTGTCGATTTGATAAATGCCCCTAGATTGCTAGAGAATGACAGCATTCTCAGCCAATCAGAATTAGTCATGACCCCCCCGCCCCCTGGCCCCAGGTCCTAAAGCCCATCAGCGATACACGGACTGGTTTGATTGACGGACAGGAAGTAGGCGTCACACAGGTAACAAACTTTTCGCAGCAAAACAGCAAAGGTATGAGAAACTTTACATTTACCTTTAATGAAGCGACTTGTTGTTGTTGTCTGGCTTCTGTCTACATTGCTTTGGCCCAGCGGGCTTTGTGTTGTTTTTATTAGAGATATGTTTCGACCACGTAGCGTCAATGCATAACATTGTTGTATTATTTCGTGATCGGTGCTTTTGTCGTTTCTGTTTTTATTGCGGTCTTTACACTTTCAGTCTTGTTTGGCTGTCATATAAATCTCCAAAACGTTCTCATGGCTGCCAGGCCATAGATGCTATATCTTTAGAAATATGAAACCAAAGGAAGCATATTGTCCAAAAATAAAAGGTTTTGAAATTTAAAAATTGTTGTAACTGAATGCTTTTTAGCATTAAAAAATGCAGCAGACATTTTGAAGTGAATATAAAAGGTGTAAAACAAGAGCAGTGATTAATCAGTGGAAGACCAGCCTTTGAATTGTAACTGGTTTCTGAAGACGTGTCTTCACGCTGAACAAACCTGTATGACTTGTGAATAAATTTTCTTTTTATTGTTTTCCCTCCCATCGTTTGGCAGTTCATTTGATGCGTATCTCTGAACTGCGAGACCAAAATAGCAACTTAAACAAAGCAGCGACAGGCCAGGGCCTGCTCTCAGGCCTTCTTTTAGAGACACTTTTCCTAAGACGTGACAAAACATGCTCTTTTGTTTGCTGTCGTGCTGCAATTTGTTTCTCACCACCTCAGTTTGAAGATATTTAAACACATCAAAGGGTCAAAAAAATGAAATGGCTAAACTTACAAAGCTTTGCGTTCATCACGTCGTACTTTACTAAGCAGTTAGAGCGACAAGACAAAACATGTTCACAGGCTTCATATATACCTGAATAACACGCACTGTAGACTGTCTGATGACTAAGAACACACACATTTGCGCAAAACCACAATGCTCCAGTTAAATACTGAGACAGCGGGTACATGGTTTCAAAACAGAGTTGTCAAAATACTGTAATTAGTGGCTGGTGAAATATTTTGAGGTGGTGTGTATTGTACAACGATAATAAACACAGAGCTGCCATAAATAGCATGAAGGAATGCCTGGAATCAACATGGAGCTGTGTTTTTATTTTGAAGCCCTGAATACAGGCCTGGCTCTGTAAGACACTCAGTGACCTCGATGCATTTGCAGCACAATCTTTTTGCTAAACATCTGATTTTCATCACTCTTCCCAGCTTTGTTCTTTACACCTGCAGTCAACTGAATGTATTTATTCTTCTTCTTCGTGCCCTTTGACAAATGACCGGAAAACTATGTTCTTCTATAAACAACTAGGCAGAGGGAAGTCATTACAAGTCACGGGCTTGTGACTTTGTCTCTTTCATGAGTTACCACTGGAAAGTGCTGTTTAACTAAAGATCAGAGCTTATGAAATAGAGAAGAAATAAGTTAACCACAACGTTCCAGTATGTTATGGGCCACATACACGCACTGGGCCCTTTATTCGATACACCTGTAAAGTTCAGTTCAATCCAATCCATCCTGTGAAATCTACTTTTACAAGGTTAGACTTTCTCAGTTTTTATGTTCAAGCTGTCAGAAAGGTTATAGTCGTGATAAATGTTTATTATCGGGGTCACTGTGGGAGCTGGGGTTTTATTGCGGTGCATTATATTATGAGTTGGTTGTAATGTTTTGTTCCCTTCTTTTATTTTAAATATGTTGACCAACACATTAGAACAGCTTTTATTATAACCCCGCTGAATTAGATTGAATCACATTATATAGGTACTGTACCTGATGAAGTGGGGCCTGGTGAGTGTATGTAAATCTGAATATGCGACTCGTTGTCTTGGCTTGACTTTGTGATTCTTGAATGTTTGGAAAACAGACAAAGTGCCAGCAAGTCACCAAGCTGTGCTAACAACAACCAAGGTGTGAGTCACCGAAGTCTGGCTACGTGTTTTAGAGTATTACTCATTTCAGCGTATCAACAGTAAGTAATACTTGAACGCCAGAGTCACAGGCACACTGACGGACTGAATCTGTTCTAATTTCACCAGCAATGCCGACCTGCCTCTTTAAACAGGTTTCTGTCTTAGTTGCTCACAGGTGTGTGCTTCAAAAACGGAGTTCATGAAAACTGGCGTGTTTTGTTTGCTGAAAGGCTCCGCAGCCTACTGTAATCTGAAATGCTCGTAAATCTCTCAACGCACACTGACAGCAGGTCGGAGAAAGACAGAGGCAACAAGAGAAGGAGCGTCTCCTTAGAATAATTTATGACAGCACAGTTTGTCACCGAGTGAGGAAAATGTAGCCATACAGACACTTATCTAAACTCTGGCTTAATGTTTTTACAAATGCTTTTGTCCACAGTTGACGTACCTGCCAGGCATCTGAGCCATGTAGAGGTCCGTCGTGGTAAAATAAAGGTAAAGTAAATCAAGCTCAAATGTATCTTTATTTTTGTCATGACATATGGTGATAAGGATTTAAAGCAGTAAGCTTCCAGTTCTTGATGCATATAAATTAACTGAATAGGCTGAGTTCAGTTGTCTGAAAAGTCCCCAGTGGAAGTGGTTCATTAACCATTAATAATGAAGCCCAAATAACCCAGTTGTTAAGAGTGTCTTAGTAAATAAAGGGCTTTTTATTATACACCTCTGGCTGTGTGAGCCGCAAATATTCCTCTCCAGTTCCACCCTCAAAGCCGTAAGAGATAAGGTGTTATTAACTAGAATCTGATGAGCACGACACGATGGCCTCGCAAGCTGCTACATGCAGCGAACAGAATGAATACATGGTATTTGAGCTGCTGTCATTGTGTGGTTAGCTTACAAGTATCCATCCTTGAGATGCCACCTTTCAAAATAGTGACTTCACCGAGGATTGGGTGTCCTAGTGAGCACAAACACACTGCTACCAGAAAATGAAAACGTTCACACTATAGCGCAAACATGTGTAAGCTACCTGCAAATCCGCTTGAAAAAGCACAGTTAGCAGAAACAGAAATCAAGCCACCCGGCACAGAGGCCAAGTGTGATGGCAACATTGGTTTCCTGGTGCCGTGTGTTATATTTGCAGGTGACTAGTTGGTGACAGTATCACAGTTCAACCAATGAAACTAGTAAGTGTTACAGTAAGTTCAACGTGAATGTGAAATTAACCTGAGGTAGTGAGTGGGAGGGGAAGAGGCCTGTAGGGCAGTAAACACCGACAGCTGGGAAATGCAGTGAACAGCTGTGTTCAATGAATATTTTCACCTGTTGGGCATATTTTCATTATTACGCTGCTGGAATGGCACCACAACTGACTCCACCTGTTCTTTCCACCTGTCTCTCAAAACCTTTAGGCCTCTGTCTCTGTGCTGCATAAATAGGCCTACTACCTGGAAAACAGCGTAGAGCCAATGGTGAAAATGTGAAGAATTTAAATATAAATATGTTTATTATAGTGTCGCCTATGCCTAACCATGACAAGCGATATCGAGCTACCTGCAGGCTTTAAAGATACACGGGAATCATACGCCACCTGGTTGTCTCAGGTGAAATAGTCCCAACATTTCGCTTTATCACATTTCACAGGTGCCACAATCATGAAGGGGCACAGAACTGTGACTATAGTCACTTGTCTGCTACTAAATAAGCTCCGTGGCTTTAAACGCGCGACGAAGGTGTGACTTTTATTACAGGCTGTCGTGATCGTTATTTCCACCTGTTTTCCGATGCAAATCTTTTGAGATATTGTAGCCCCGCCTCCTTGGGATGGTCCTGAGGTGAGCCGCCTATAAACTCCTGCTCTCAGACTGTAGGTGAGACGCGACGCAGGGCTCTGGCAGGTATGCCAGCGAAGAAGGACTGGCTCATATTCAAAGCAGACAGCGCCTTGACGCACACGAGTTAAGGATTTTACGCACAGAACAGAACTGGACAGACCGAGTTTGGCGCTGGTGGAAGCGATCAAAGAGGATGAAGTTAGAGGTGCTGTGCGGGAGTCACCACGACGCGAAACATTTGGAGATGTCCAGTGATGCAGAGGGGAGTGTGCGCTCTCCCCTCTCTGCTGAGGAGGAACTCGGGTCGGACGGGGACTGCGTGGCGCACAGCCCCCCCACCTGCGACGGCAGCAAGTCGAAGCCCTACACACGGAGACCCAAACCTCCGTTCTCATACATCGCGCTCATTGCCATGGCCATCCGGGACTCGCCTTCTGGACGCCTGACCCTGGCGGAAATAAACGACTATCTGATGAACAAGTTCCCGTTCTTCAGGGGCAGCTACACTGGCTGGAGGAATTCCGTTCGGCACAACTTGTCTCTCAATGACTGCTTTGTCAAAGTGCTCCGCGACCCCACCAGACCTTGGGGAAAGGATAACTACTGGATGCTCAATCCTCACAGCGAATACACGTTTGCTGATGGGGTGTTCCGGCGCAGGAGAAAGCGCATCAACAAAAAGTTCTGCCGGGAGCAAGAGGCGTCCGAGCCCGCAGAAGATCCGCGGAGCGTTACGCAGCCTGCGGCCGCCACGAACGCGGATTGCAGCCCCAAGTTCACCAGCTCGTTTGCTATAGACAGCATCCTCAGCAGGCCATTTAAAACGGACTCCAACGAAAGACCTGCACCGTTCCTCCCTGCGTACACTTGGCCATACTACACTGAAGTAATGACGCGTCGTTCAAACACACCTGCCTCCTTTCCATACGTTAAGGCGCACTGCCACATGGACGCTTATGCTGCTGCGCATGTGCCAAACTATGGATTGTACTCGCAGGCTGTTTTACAGTACCAGCACTAAATTCGGATTCTTATTTTGATGACTTTAAATCACCAATGTGCACTGATAATGGCTCCAGAGGAAACAAACGAACCATTTAGTCATTGCATTTGTTTTGGATGACTTTTGACATGAATGTGTCGTAATGTTACACTTTATTATTTGTGTTACCTCTGGTCATTTCTCTATAAAGCATCATCAGATGTGATATTTTATAACCTTACAAGCTTGTTGTAAATTGTACTGAACCGATATGCACTTTGACTTTTATGTGTCTCGCTCTTTACAAAGAAATAAAAAAGAAAATATAAGTTCTTCTGAGTTTTCTATTCTTCTAACAACATGAACGGCAACGCACTTATAATCCGCCAAATTACCACTGACGTCTACACATTAACACCTGTCAGGTGCAGTGTCATTATTTCTAAAGGTCTGTGAGTTTGTGTCTACGCCTTCTTAAAATTCTTAGAGCTCTGCTGGGTGGTTGCACACCAGCCTCCCTCTGTAGCCAAAATACCTTCAAGCTCATTAACCATTGCAACTTATGTGTATGTGAATTACGGTAGTTGTTTTCGGTTTTTGTTAGAAAAAATAGTCTAGTATATTCTAATAATAATAATAATAACAACTCGGGTCATTGTACCATGTCTTTCGCATAATTTGCTCTGTGTTCATCAAGCTCCGTGCTGCCGGATATAGGGGCATCCAATATTTATATTTTCTGTCTGGCGCTGCAAATAGCTGTCGCCTCACCACACATGCGCAGGAAAGGGTTTATACAAGTGGCGCATCCTGAGCGAACTAAAGTCGAATCCACAATGGGAAGAAAAATCTCCTAAACAGGCCCATTCTTCTGAGGCTAGAAAGTAAATTTCCTCTAAAGCAGAAGCGCATCCTGGACGCAGCAGGGGGGTGTTTGATGTTAATGTTTTTTTTTCTGAAGAGACTATATGGTTTTAACTTTGCGGATGTATAAGAAAACATTTCACCAACTACCGTAATAAAGCACACACGTAAAATTGTAATATGTGAAATGATCTTCCCTTGAGGGTTTACAACCAATTCATTTCCCCAGAGGCTGATTCCAGGTTCCAAGACGTAAACTGACACTTGTGCGCTGTGTGTGGTATATGCTGGCACTCTCTGATGGAAAAAGCATGCTCTCCCTCATGTCAGAGCCTTAACCCTGAGCAGATCCCAAACATATCAGAGCCTTACTCTGTGCACCTTCACAGCAAAAACATAAATAACAAATGGTTGCTAAAGGACTGTGCCGCTTTGTTCTGTATAGCTTGATTGTCGTGCCAAATATTGGCCTGACAAATGTGGACAGAGGTATTTTGGAAAGTGAGTCATGGGAGGAGATTTGTCTTACTCCGCTGCGCCGTGTCCGGCTTCTAGTTTGGATCCCGGCCAGATGGGGAGGGAGCAGTTTCTGGCGATTTCTTGGAGGGATTTGGGGGGATATAGGGGCAGAGAGAGATTTAGGAATTGATAGGTGGTCGAGTTGTGTTTGGCAGTGTGGATATGCGCAAGCGAAAACGAGGAGGTGTATTGCCCTCTCTTATGGGATTCTTGCCAGCAATGGACAGAGAGAAGAAGGAGGAACAGTGGCTGGCGTTTCTCGGTTTTCAGGTCTATGAAGGCGCAGAGCAGACCTCTTTAATTAACGCGTCTAGGAACATTTCAGATCCCTTGGAATATTAAAAAGCGCTGCTTTGGCTCAGAGCCTCCGGGACGATTCAAAGAAAAGGTGCAAACATGACGACAGAGAGCTCCCAGCAACATTTGGATCCATCTAATCCTCTGTGCTCCAGTCCAGCGGCCGGTGCTGTGAATGCAGCTCTGCTGAGCGCGCAGCCACTGATGGACAGCGCGCACATCGCATCACCCAAAGGAAAAAAGGCAAACTCGGGCTTGAGGCGCCCGGAAAAGCCCCCCTACTCGTATATAGCCCTCATCGTGATGGCCATTCAAAGCTCCCCGACCAAAAGGCTTACTCTGAGCGAAATCTATCAGTTCCTACAGGCCCGCTTCCCCTTCTTCAGAGGCTCCTACCAAGGATGGAAGAACTCCGTTAGACACAACCTGTCCCTGAACGAGTGTTTTATAAAGCTGCCCAAAGGTCTCGGCAGGCCCGGTAAAGGCCACTACTGGACCATTGACCCGGGTAGTGAGTTCATGTTCGAGGAGGGCTCTTTTCGTCGCAGACCTCGGGGGTTCCGTAGGAAATGCCAGGCTCTGAAACCAATGTACAGGATGATGAATGGCATCGGGTTTGGTGCGTCTGTGCTGCCGCAGAACTTTGATTTCCAAACACCCCCGGGCTCGTTAGCCTGCCATAACGGCTACAACATAGACCTGATGGGGAACGTGGCAGGTGGCTTCGAGGGACTCGGAGGTGGACACCACGTTCCACACATGTCCTCCAGCTCCGGGTCGTCATACGTGGCTGCATGTCAGATGGCCTCTAACGCGGACTACTGCCCGGACAGCAGCAGTAGTCCTGTCCAGTCTTCCCCGGCGATGGTGGGCTCTTTGGACTGTCACTCGCCTTATGCAAACACGGCTTCACACTGGAGTTCGCCGGGTGTACCCTCATACATCAAACAGCAGTCGCTAGCGTCAGGCAGTCCCACCTCTTCTGCTCTGCACACGGGGATGTCATCCTACTCTCTGGACCAGGGCTACCTGCACCATAATGCACGAGATTCCGCTGACATTTCAGGTAGACGCTCTTGCATAAGCTACATAGGAAACTATTTTGTCTGATTTTAAACGCTCCCCAACTGGTGTCACTGGGGTCGAAGCTGCACTATGTGAATTAGAGGCCAATGCAGAAAATGCACACAAACAGTAAATTTAAACAAATACTGTAAAATTGGGTTGTCAGGAGTGTTTTCATATCCTTTTGTATTTACCATCTTAATGTAAAAAACTTAAAATAAACTGTTAAATTTTAATGGACAAGTGGAAACAAAAACGCTTTCACGCTTAAATAAACGAGCAATAATTATTTGGAATGAACTGCTGCGCAATCAGATCTAGAAGAACCTTCAGTTTTAAATGTTTAACGTTTTCTTTGCATTTTCACTGTAGAATTTCTTTACTTTTTTCTAAAGCCTTTGCGCCGTATGATGTGCGGAAAATGCAAAACGACAAAAGACCATAAAACAGAGGTTTCCGGCGGGGAACAGCAAGAATTAGCGGAAATTAAATCAGACAGGATGCCACTTAATTTTTACAATGGAAAAATTAGAGTTTTAATAATTTCTACAGTATTTACATGCTGTTGTATTTTGTGGGGGATTATCTATTCAAGGTATAAAATGCTCTGTTAGTTGGTTAGAAATAGGCAACTTAATATATTATTTTTGCACCGTAAAATAATTATAGGGTATTTTTCACTTCTTCTCCTGTCGTTTGAGATTTTTACTTTATCTGGTAAAAACTACAAATTGGAGCCTCGCTGTAGCCTAAACAGGCTTTTATAAATAGCAGCCAAACTTTTCTACAACCTGGAAACGTG
Organism: Macropodus opercularis; assembly: GCA_030770545.1. Lineage (NCBI taxonomy): Eukaryota > Metazoa > Chordata > Actinopteri > Anabantiformes > Osphronemidae > Macropodus > Macropodus opercularis. The sequence goes on from CM061105.1 coordinate 10,624,114, forward strand.
ATCTCTTAAGCCTGAAATTAATAAGGCCTAGATTATAATTACTCAGTTATTAATTGCGTATTATTTTCAGGTCTCTCTTGAGAAAAGCCGTCTTGGATCTCAGTTAATGTCCATAAACCATAACCCGAAGAAGAGCGACGAATAAAGTCATTTATCACACAAACGTGATGATCTGAATTGTTTGTCTATTTATAGTGGGGCTGTCTCGATATTCCTGCCACTCATCTCCTGTGTGTGACAGGAAGGACTTCGTCTTGAACTTAAATGGCATCTCTTCCCTTCATCCCAGCGCCGGGGGATCCTATTATCATCAGCTCCACCACCACCAGAGCGTCTATCAGGACGTAAAGCCGTGCGTCATGTGACCGGAAAAGGCGCAGAGACAAAGGTTTTAATCCAGTATCAACCCTCAGGCACTTTGTTACTGTAACAGGAGTCAGCGGCTATTTTCTAACCGCCTGATGATGGTTTTGATTCCGTATAATGGGACCTGTTGTGCCATTACGCGCTCACTGTACGTCACTGACTTTTCGTATGGATAACCAACACTTAGCACACATTCCTGAATATATCGTTATGCACTTGATATCCTGTAGCAAGCCATTAAAGAGAATTAAGTTCAAAGCAGTGATAGGTGTCTTAGGAAATGTGTTCTTGTTATTAATATTGTTGACATTGGCATGTGATTCGTCATGTTTATCTAAAAAGAGCAGTTTGGGCAAATATTTCACTTTATCCTGAAATCTTTAGTGGTTGATTGAGTCGCCTCAATTTAACTGACCTAAATAAACATCTTAATAGAAATACTGATTAAGTTATGAACATAATAACTGGCTTTCTTATATTTACTCGAATCAACTTCAATATAAATCCCAACAGTTGTACGTCATAACACAAACAGCACAGAACTCCGAAATGGACAGTAACGTGTTTTTTTCCTGTGACTTTACCGCCACCTATTGGTGACAGCACAAAGCATCACGTTCTCCTTGTTAGGACGAACGCCGTTAATTACATTAAGTACATTTTGCTAAAGAATAGACTTAATTTAACATATAGGCAGATGTTACGAGGAACAATTTACAGTTCATGCAGATTTAGTAGTAAAGTATGTTCACTCAAGTTTCTGGGTCACTGCAGTTCAGAGGGAAAAGCCATAATGTTTATTTTACATTTTCATTAACACTAAATAAACTCAACTACTAAATGATGACGTGTTCTTACTGGTTACACGTGTCCGTACACAGACTGGTTAAAATCAGTCAGTCTTTTTGTTTCACATCAACTTGATACTGGCTTTTATTTATAATTCATTATTATGAAATTTCTTTATCATAATTTGCAGTTTGTGAAAAAGTGATGAAATTCAATACTATGTGAAATACATTAGTCTCTTATTAACCTCTAATGTGGTTGCACACCTTTGGACTTTCAGTTTGAGTAAAACATTTGAAGTGGTACCTTTAGTGGCGTGTAAGTGGAGCTGTTATAGGTCAATATTTAGACTTTTACATGCGTAATGAATTAGTTTACTACTACCCCTGATAGTAGTTATATGTTGTATGTAGTGGGAAGAAAAAGTAAAAACACTCAATGGACCTAAGGTCTGTTAATTATTTATGTCTGTATTGTTTGTAACAATTCAATAAAAATTTCATTTACACATAGGGCCAAATTACACAACAACAAAATTGTGATAATAAATAATAAACGCATCAGAAGGAACTCGACTTCATAATATCAAGACTGTGAATGAAAAGAAAAGTTAAGTCAGAGAACTGCTCCAATCCTGAGCTGCGACCTGGTTCTAGAGGTGAGAAGTGAGTGACTTTACCAGTACAGCTTTGCAGCCTCTTCAAGAGAAGCTTGAAAACATGGCAGCGAATATAATTAACTAAACATTTTAAAAACATTATCAAAATTCATTGAATCAATGCTGAAAGTAGACAAAGGGTGAAAATCTCCTATAGGTGGGTGAATATGGCCCTGAAATATTACGCTACTCACTGTGCAGTTAACCTGTGGAGTCCTGGCAACGAAGAAATTGTGTAATGAATATTGTGTAAATATTTGTACACAAAAGCATCAATATGTGCACAGTATATCATTTAGCATCAGTTTACAACCTTTGTATGAAGGCAGGAAGTTACATAGTTCAGTTGAAAGACTCAAAAATGACCAAAAGTAGACCTACAATCACAAGAAGAGACAAAGAATAAACAAACAAAAGACCTGACTTAAGGAAATCCACTGTTTGGATAAGCCTCAGGCCAAAGGCATTTATAGCAGGCAATAAATAATTTAAGTCTATACAAAAGTATATTAATCATGTTAACCTTATTTGCAGCACGAAGAAACCAATCTACTACTTGTTCTGAGTAAAGCTAAAACAATACAGCAATGTCTTGGCTTCGCCTGTGGGAGGCAGCGACGCACCAAAAGATGCCTACTCTGGAAAAACTAAGGAACGAGCTGTTGCGGGGTTCAAGGAGTTTAGACACAGAGCGTACACGCAGATTTCCAGTAGTACTTCAGTAACAGCAGCACCCTCTGCAAGGACAGACACATGGTCATTTGTCACTGGTTTGCTCTGTCTTGTTCAAAAGATTGGTATTGTCAGCAAACAGACTCTGTTGTTAGAACTTCATTGCTCATATATTATTTGTATTTCATAAATACATTATATAAGATTACTGCGCGGAGAATCTTTGTATTTGTGGACATACTTGACCTTTGGGGACTTTTTTCCGGCATAGTCAGAAAACAACTATTGTATTACTAATCTAAACCACGAGGGGGCAGCGTTGTCTCAGAAATGGTCTGCATCAAATCCTGCCAGAACGCACAGTTCCCCTTCTGAACGCCAGGGGGCGCTGTAGTCGCAGCTAAAGAGAGACTCTTCGTCTGTCCGTCATTTAGAATAACAGCATCATTGTGAGCAGGAATTTTTTATCACGGTATAAAAAAAAGAAACATGGTACAATACCTGTTAGATTGTGATATTGAAGAGAAGCATAATTATAACACCCAGCATTTCAAATGCACAAAAGAATCACATAAAGCACAGACATACGTGTAGTTATAAAAGTACAATGGAGCTAATTTAATCGGTTTTATGTTATTATTTGTCTTTATTCTTTTATGTTATTATTTTGACGCTTATTCGTGTTTTCTTATCCCTGAGCTGCCGCCGTGGATGCGTTGAAGACGGAGTTGAGCAGGGCTGGGTGGGCAGGCGGGCCGTGATATTAGTAAAGGGCCGTCGTGAACTGTGTAAACAGCCCGGGGCGGTGGAAAAAGTTCATGCCCGGGTCCATGTAAGGAGAAACCGCACAGCACCAGGCCACTGCACGGACATTTAATCAAGGCGACCTGCAGAGGATTACTGGACGCTGGGACTGTGACTGGGCCTCGCACTGATATGAGCAAATTCATGCTGTCGCGTTCGAGGAAGCAGGCCTTCAGGTCCGGCTTATTCAGACCCTGTTCTTCATTTATCTCATCCCAATTTAATGCAGTTTCCCCTGATTGGCTACCCCCCAAAATCTCAGCCCTGCGAGTCAACGCGTGATGTAAAACCCACAGAGTCTTCAGATGATGCTCAGACGTAAGGACTAACATCTGCTTCAGATGGGCCTGACGCTAAATTGGCCGTTTTGTTTATTCGATTACAGGGACGTTAACTGCTCCACGGGCCTCAGACGATCGCAGCGCCGTGATATTCACGTGCGTTCGAACCTTTTGGTCGCTCGTCTTTTAAATCCCCCTTCTCGAATAAACGCTCGCACCTCTGGCCTCTCAGTCCAAACTCGAGTGTAGGCTAATGAGATCTCACTTAACCGCCTACTGTGTCCTGCTTTGATCTCACGCCCATTAACGCCGCCGTCGAATCTCTTAACTAATAAAACGCGCCTTTAAACACGCCGAGGCTGAACAAACCCGCCATTTGGTTTACTGGTGACGCTGGCGTCTAATTAAAATGTCATAAAAGTGGGAAAACACCTACGTGCTAAGTTATTAAGAGCCACGGGATGTCTTGCAAAATAAATCCACAACAAAAATGTGACCTTTAAATTAATTTCTGATAATTATATGCTATCACATCCAGACTGATGTGGTTGTTTCCTTTCTGCCAAGACAGCTTCAGGTCTGCCTGACAACGTCTTTCTTTGCTTTGCGCCCGGATACGCACTTCATGATCTGACTGCACACACGCGAGTTGCTCCGTCACGTCTAAACCTTTGGCTGGTGTCGGCTGGGAGTTGCCGACACCTCCTCCAGTTTTCCTCCGAAGCCCCGAGTGTGGCCGGGGGGGGCTTTCTGCCCTCTCTTCGCGGCCCGGCTTCCCATTGGCCGATCCGCGCACTCGGGGGAGGGGCTCCAGTGGCAGGCAAAAAGGAGGAAAGAATTCAGCTGCGCAAAAGTCCTGTGTGGTGAGGGATGTCCAAAGTTCAGAGCTTTTTCAGAGTGCGTTTCGTAGAGACACGGAGATGGGGACGGCTTGAACGCTGCTGTGGTCCAGCACGCCGCACTGCTTCTGAGACTTCTCTCCCTTTTTGCCTCGGTTGTGTGAGGGAACAGCGAGGACCTGTGAGTTGAGCGCGTCCGTCTCTAGAGGCGGGAGAAGTGGAGCTCGCCGTCTGCGTATTTTGGAGGCTTACGTTCAAAGTGAAGACATGCAGGCTCGCTACTCCGTCTCCAATCCCAACTCACTGGGCGTCGTGCCGTACATCAGCAGTGACCCAGGCTACTACCGGGCAGCTGCTGGCGGGGGATACACGGGGATGCCAGCACCTATGAACATGTACTCTCACGCGGCTCATGACCAATACCCTGCCAGCATGGCCCGGGCGTACGGGCCATACACACCCCAACCTCAGCCTAAGGATATGGTCAAACCCCCCTACAGCTACATTGCGCTCATCACCATGGCTATCCAAAACTCGCCTGACAAGAAGGTGACCCTGAATGGGATTTACCAGTTTATCATGGAGAGGTTTCCCTTTTACCGAGACAACAAACAGGGCTGGCAGAACAGCATCAGGCACAACCTCTCTCTGAACGAGTGTTTTGTCAAGGTGCCCCGCGATGATAAAAAGCCGGGTAAAGGTAGCTACTGGACTCTGGACCCGGATTCTTACAACATGTTTGAAAACGGGAGTTTCTTGAGGCGGAGGCGGCGGTTCAAAAAGAAGGACGCGCTGAAAGAGAAAGAAGAGCGGCTGCAGAAGGAGCTGCTGCCCAGGCAGCAAGGCCGGGAGCAGGAGCAGCCGGCGCAGGGCTCCCAGCCCGTGAGGATCCAGGATATTAAGACTGAGAACGGCACCGTGACGCCGCCGCAGGCCGACTCGCCCTCTTTGAGCACCGTGCCCAAAATCGAGAGCCCGGACAGCAGCAGCATGTCCAGCGGGAGTCCTCACAGCATCCCGTCCAGTCGGTCTATCGGCATGGACAGCACCGAGCACCACCAGCACCACGGCCAGGCCCCGACGCAGGGCTTCAGCGTAGACAACATCATGACCTCTCTCAGGGGGTCTCCACAAGCGACCACAGAGCTCACCTCCAGCCTCACCACCTCCGCCAGGACAGGTATAACCCCGTCTTTGTCCGTGAACTATTCCCCAACTCAGACATCTATATATAGTTCGCCGTGTAACCAGAACTCCCTCTCCACTACCTCCAACGCGACCTATCATTGTAACATGCAAGCCATGAGCTTGTACGCTGGGGACAGGCCGAGCCACTTAGCACCGAGCACCACCGTGGACGAAACGTTGCCAGATTACTCAGTGACAACCACCTCATCCTCTCTGACGCACGGTAATATAAACTCGGGTCAGGAGAGCCACCATCCCCACCAAGGGAGGCTGACCTCGTGGTACCTCAACCAGGCCGGAGACCTGGGCCATCTGGGCGCAGGTTACCCAGCGCAGCAGCAGAACTTCCACTCAGTGCGAGAGATGTTTGAATCCCAACGAATTGGTTTGAATAACTCACCGGTGAATGGGAATAACAGCTGTCAGATGTCATTCCCAGCGAGTCAATCCATCTATCGCACTTCGGGAGCTTTCGTATATGACTGCAGCAAGTTCTGATCAAACAAACAGGCGCAGTTTGAACTCTTTCAGTTAAAACCTGCATTTTCCCCTCACGCCCGCCCACATGGACTAATATGAGACAAAACAAAAACACAAAAGACTTGATCTTGGTTTGTCTAAAGAACAGTGTTACCGCAGATAACACGTAAGTCTCTCTTTACTTTTATGGCTTAATGTGATATGTTAAAGAAATGCCAGTTTTCATGGACGTGTAAATTGCATATAGTAATTTATTTCTAAACTGTAGCCGGATATTATGGACCAAACACCCAAAGTGTTTCTAAATTGAATTGCCTTAACTGTCCAAAAATTGTTCCATTATAAAAGTTTTTAAAAAGGAACGTGTATATCGCCGTACTATTTCAAAGATTCTACATTTGTTGAAAAGTATTTTGAAGGATTTGTTTGTTTGTGTAATAAATTGTCATTTTAAGTGAGTTAAACTGACGCCTGGTTTCTTACAGACTTGACACAGGCTGGTGGTATTTTACACGCAGCCTGGCCCGTGGTAATAGAAAAAGGGCTTCGCAATAATAGTATGTGACAACGTGAGACTTATTTTCGTTGAAATATTCCACAAAGGAAAACACTGAAACTTTAAAACTGTGCAAAAAAACAGGCCTGACCACGACGATGTCAGCAGAAGCGTGTTTCTTGTTCTCGCCTATGGGAAAGTCGTATGAAAAACATAAAATAACACAGGCAAAATATGCAAAGTGCCATAGACAGGCGCGCGCACGTCCACGCGAAGTATGTGTTTAACTTTCCTGTTCGTGCTTCACGTGGAGTTTATGCATACACAGTCATATTACAGATGCGAAGGCTTAATATGAGATGATTAGAGATCACGGTGACCCGAGGCCTAGACCTGGGAACAGCCTGCACACAGCTCAACTTTGTTTTGGATCGCCCCGTGTGTTTACTGGCGCATACCAGCGCTTACTTAATATCATACCACACATGCCAAGGATAGTCCCGTTGTCACTTCAGTTTTGATTTTTGAATTCTCACAAGTCTGACATGACAGCAGTGTGAAAATAGACGATTGTTCCGGCTTTAGGATACTGATGTGTGGCACGTTTAGTAAACGTTATGGTTTTTGGAGTGTTTTGGATTTTTGTAACTGCAAAAACGAGACGATTTTAAATTGGCTTTATATGTTTTAAATTGGGGTTTGTTTTTAATCGACGTTGGCCGTTGTTTGAACAGTTGGTAATAAAAGAGGATAAATATATATAAAAAAATCATATTTATTGCAACTTAGAAGTTGCCTAAAAGGAAAAGCAAGCACAATAAAGCCTCCGCGACCGTTTGTGCGTCGTTTTCAGCTGTAGCAGAAAATCCAACCAGTTGATTTTACTTAATTCCACTTCATTTTATTATTTTGTGCTTTTATATAAATATTGATATCAGCAGGTATGTATTGAAAATATGAATATAGATTTTATTTATTTATATATTTTTGCGAGGATGGTTGCGTATAGGCGTGTGCGTAAAACTGCTCAAATCAACAGGGTCACAAACAACAACAACAACAACAATAATAATATAATAATAAAAATGTGTGTACATTTTCTAACATCTTATTTTGTAAAATAGCTTCGTCCATAAACCATGTCCATCAATATAATACAAATCTAAAATTTGCTTAAAAGTACAGTGGTTCTAACCTGAGCTGCTTGATTTTTTTAAAACCTTCCTTGATAATGTTTCTGTGATCCTTGCGTTTTCTTTTTTCAGTTTTTTTTTTCTTTTTGCAAAAGTTTCCATCTGAGAAGCAAAGATGTCCTTATGTCCCATAGGGCAAACACCTTGAGTGAACCCACTGAATCAAGAACAGTCTGTCATACTACAACACGTGAAGTGTGAAGCTGCGCTTCTAAATGGAAGTCGTGCTTGTTTTTTAGGAGCGACTGCAACAACAGCAATACATAATATAACGTGGGCAGCCACTGACAATGTGCATATTGCACACTATGTAAGCAAGCTCTTTATTTATTATTAACAACTGTAATGTATATATTTTTAATTAAACCGAAATCCAAATCGTTGTGCAGCAAGTAATCAGGCTTATGAAAGCCATTATACTTTCTCAAGAACAGGCCTAATAAACAAACGTCGTGTTAGTCAAAAGATTGATGGCGCCCATACAGAGTAGACCTGGTCAGGAAGGAATAAAATTCAATCAGAGAGCTGGAATCATTTTTCATGAGACGGAAAAGGCAGAGAGGGAGACTGAGGTCAATGAGGAGGATGTTGACCGCCAGAGCGCCATCAACAATATAACAGGACATAGCACAGAAAGGGAGAGAAAGAGAGAGAGGAGGACACCAGGTTGGAGTTTGTCTTACTGTGTGTGAGTTGAATTACTTACAACATAGACAATTAAAAAGGAAAACACGTTTTTGTTATTTACTATAAACTGACTGAAGAGAAAGTATAGTTGGTGCATCTGGCGCTGAAATGAACTATGAGCCTTTGGCTCCCAGCTTTTGCTCCGGGGGCCGTCATTCGTCCCCAGGGGTCCCACAGCAAAAAGGGTACAAATTTAATTTCACTTTCATTTCCCTTCTCTGAGGAAAGAATGGAATTAATATAGTTGCCTATTTTGCTTTACAGTTATACTCCCATACTGTTCAGCTTGTCATGATAGTTTTTCTTCATAATAATAACAACAAAAGTTCAGATGTTCCGGATAAGTTTCATTAAAGAGGGGCCCGCGCCTGCCTGAGGCCCCTTTACAGAGAGACTGTCGCGGACCCCTGTGTCAGCCTGTGGAGCCTTCACTCTGTTTTTGTGCTGCTTTTCTCAAAACGCACGGCGTCTATCAGTGGTTTGGGGCAAAAGCGGAACGTGTTGTACACTTTCACGTGTTTTGAATATTTCTCCAGTCAACACTTTTATGATTATATTCGCTACTCGGTATTTTACATAATAACCATATGCAACATATGTATTAGGCGTGGACGCATTTAAGAAAACAATGCTCTGGTCTGGTCATTGTGTATTAGCCCGCATCTGAATTAGATTGTATTTAATGCTGCTGTTGGACCTGTAGAGGAATCAGTTTCTTTGTCTGCAGGTTTGGCCAAAGTGCAAGAAATGCATAAAAATAAAGGTAATTTTTAACTACTATTCACAGAATGAACGCCTCTAAATTATAATAAACGTGGACCGATTATTTGAAAACTGTCTGATGACGCACAATCAGAAACCATCCACTTTGCAAACCCAGTTTTTACGTCACGTGCACGAGGCGCGTTGAATCAAAGATGGGACAGTAGACCTGGTTGAACTTTATTTTCCATGAATATTTACCCAGTTCTTCTCAACATCTCTCTGGTGATTAACATGGGCAGACGGATGTTTTCGCGGCACTAAGAAACTATGGTAGGAAACTGGTTGTAAATTGCGCCTTCGCTGCGTAAAACGCTGCGCAGTTTGGCCAAAGCCAGATCAAACTGAGCTGTTCGTAACTCGTCCCTTAGGAAGGAGACCTAGGAGAGCGAGGACTGTGTGCACCTGTATTGACTGGGTGACCAGTAAGCTCACTGCGGAAAATGCAGCGTTTCAGCTCTGTTACAGTCGAGGCCTGAGCCGAGCGACATCTGGTTCGAATTATGGCTCCATAGACGCGAATTCTGTCTGCTCTGCGGCCAAACGAGTGAAAGGTTGGAGGTCCAACACTTGTCTCTCAGAGGGAAAAATAACGGCTGCATGCAGCCTCTTATCCCTCACGTCTCATTTTAAAGACAAATGGTAATTTTTAGCGAATGCTTCACCCAACGTTGTCCAAACAGGCAGAGCGATGAGGTGTAAACAAGGCTTCTGGAGTCGATGATGCTCCTCAAATTGTGCAGCATCCTCAAGTGAAAAGACACGAACTCACGGAGGACGTGCAGGCATCGGGCCGCGATAACGGGGTACTGTGCGAAATCAGACCAGGGGGAAACGACCGATCCGCGGTTAAGCCGGCAGCCTTGGCGAGATACCTCAAAAACGAACAGAGTCGCCTTCAAGTCACACAAACCCTGCTTTCTGCAGCTCAGGTCTGCGGCTTCTATTTATAGCACATTTTTACGCGTGGGGCGCTTGAGTGTCTCAATTATCCAGCACGACTTATAGTAAATTATTGTCACTTTTCAAGCTCTTACAACCTATTTCTTAACCGAATGTCCGGTCGCTAATACAACTCAGATTGGGGTTATATACATATGTAAAGATGTTTATATTTCTCCTTATTCACTCATTATCTTCATGTAAAACGATTTATCTTTCAAGTAAATAGAATAAAGCAAACACAATATATCATTATAAAACAATAAATAAATAAGGCGAAGTATTTGCTGAGTGTTTAGACCATTTCATCTGCTCATTATTGCAATTTATTTTGAATGTTTGTAAATTACAAAGCGTTTATAATTATATATTATGATTCGAAGTGTATTGAATAAAATATCTCAACTGAGTATTAAATAAATGTGTGGCCTTATCGACACTAGTCCTGCATCTTCAGTTGAATTTCGGACTGACTGTATGCAAAAGCATCACAAACATCAGGATAAAAACAACATATGCATGTGAAGTGTAACGCGTCAGTTTTGCTGTGGCCAAACCCCCAATGTGAACAAACTTGAACTCTGTTTCAGACATGAGAGGAGCACTTCAAAGCCGACCTGCTATCTGAGCCGCAGGAGCAGTTGTCTGTGTCTTTCGCGGATCCCATGTCATTTTATAGAGCAGGGCGGCTACTGGGCTGTGAAAACAGCAACAACAGACTAAAGCGCGACATGAACACCTTCTCTGTATTTAACGACGTACAATTAGTACAGTAAAATAAAAAAATACAGTCTAGTTTGCAATACAAAAATATGTTTGTGTTATTTAATATAAACTTACAAAAATACAGTGTAGACATATTTTAATATGTATATACCTATTTAATATGTATATATACCTATATCTATTTAAAAACCGAAATAACAATATGAAAATACTCATAAAAAGTGTGGAATAAAAATAACAAAGTAAAGAACAAAAAAACCGTCATCTGAAATAAATACAGTTTCCCTAAAAATGTTGCATCCTTTTGTATTAAGTTCTTTTAAACATACTTAAACATTTGAACCTGAGACACTTTAATTTGTGTCACAGTACATTAGTGATAAATAGTACATTTAAGTGCAGTATAATTTTATTTATTTAAAATCAATTTAAATACATTTATTACTTTACTTTACTTTACTTTACTTTACTTGCAGAACAAGGACCTGTCTGTGTTTATACACACAGGACAGCATCACATCCAAATAGATTTTCCCTGAACCACACATGCACCAGAAAAGGAGGAGAAACCGCTGGACCTGACCCATTTCCACTGAGTCCCTCTGAGGAGATGGTGTCACACCAGACACAGAGTCAGAGAGAAACTGGGATTTGCAAACTAACCAAAATTTAATATTAATAGACATAATGTTGTTTTTGTTTGTGTGGAGGCAAAGCCATGAGAAATTCAAAAGAACACTTAAGTCAATAAATTCCTGGAGGAGTCATTGTGGTGTGAACAATTTGTGTGTGTGACTACCAAAACTGTCACACAGTTGAATCATTTCCTATTTTATGCTTTGTCTTATCTTCCTGCTCCTTTCACTTTTATTTTGATGTCTGCAGTGATTTCGCAATTAAAAACAATGCACAGCTCCCTGGGACACGGAGACTATCCAAAGCTCTGCCCTGGATTTATTAGAAACAGAAATGTGTCCTGTTTTTTTTAAGGCCTATCAGCGATGAAAACTTCTGATCACGTATTAGATCTGTCAGTCATGCAGAAAAGGTCAGTAGTTCATGAAACGATCTGATTAAATGGCATTAAAACCACAACAAATCCGAATGTTAATATTGTTTTAAATTAGGGAAATGTGTTATTTAATCCTCCACTTTGTTCTCAGACTTATTTCATTATACCGTATACATAATATGTAATACTGAGTAGCTAAAAGGAAGGAATCATAGGCTCTGAATGAATAATTGTCAGATTAATTTAATATCTGCAGTGTTGACACACATTTATGGTATTTACTCAATATGATTATGTTTGGGTTTAGCTCAGGGAGCGACCGCAACGCTACGTTCTACGTAGCGTGCAGCTCCACGTTTCTCTTCGATTGTGATCATTCCCTGCAGCCAGAAGAGCAGGAAGCAGGGATTTACCTGTAACCCCACCCACCACAGCTATATCTACGCACACAGACGCTGCCTATACAGACACATGAACACCTGAGCCACAAATACTGTAATTATTTCACAATTTCTACATGTCTGTAAGTGAATTCAACATCTTAAACAGCCCAATAACCTTGAATGCACATTCCTGTGTCCCCTGTGCAGCGATTCTAAACGTATCTCCAATGTCAGCTGTCTGAGCTGGTGTCAGTGGGCAAACCGCCCTCTGACCTCTGAGAGGAAAACCCTTCCTCCCAGCACTCGTTTTCAGCGGGTCCATTGTTTACTCCTCAAGCAGTTAACTCATTTTCCGTAACTTTTCTTTTATCTGTATTTCATGCTCGCTTGCACTGAAAAGAGCATTTGGAAATCAAACGCAGACGTGATGAAAGTGAAGGATGAGACTGTAGGACACCCCCCCCCCCAAAAAAAAGCAAAAAACAAACAAATAGAGTTACATTAGTAAGTGGAATTTGATTTATAGACTCACGCTAAATGAGTCTTAATGAGAGTCTTTTGCTCAGCAGTTCTTATAAAGTCCTGATGTTGTGCTATCTAATAGATTTAAATGTGAATCCTCTCTGACTGGATGCATGACTGAACTTCATATAGTGCTAGTGATTTTGTGTATTGCTGTGAGGTGTGCAGGTGTGAGGTCTTTTTTTCTTTTACTGGTGAGAGGCAACCAGATGGTGTTTGTGTGTCGTGGCGAGCAGCAGCAGCGATGCAGTGGTGGTTCCTTTCACAGATCAGCACTCATATCTCTGCTCCATCTCTAGGCTCTCTGCTCATATAAACATCCCCAGTCCACGGACCTCTGATGTTTTTGCCATTGTGTTTACAGTGAGAAGTCAGGCAAATACGTGAACTTTCGGACAAAGAGAACGAGGATGAACAATGAAGTGAGGGACTAAGTGCTTGAATAAGTTGCAGTGAACTATTACGTTTCTTTATCAAGATGGCGTAGGATTTATAATTTTATCAAGACAAAAACCTTTGACTAGGTGTAAGTGCTGAAATGTCTCTTCCTTCTAGCAATCAGCAGGATTAAACAATCCAGTTTTATCCAGCGGTGGATTTCATACACACACTGCAGCCTCTGGTCTGTGCACCATACTCCAAGTTCAAGTACTGATTGAGCAAAGGCTTGGGTGGACCCAAAAAAAAAAAAATCCCTTGCTCAGGGCCTGTGGCAACTGTAATCAGGAGTTCAGGAAAAGTGGAACACAACTTACACAAGCACAGCCACATCCACCAGCAGTTTAGCAGGTTAAATTGTCTGAGATGTAGCATTCACTTCTGAAAACGGAGCTTTGTCTGAAAATAAGCTCCGAAAAAATAATTTCCAATCACACGCAGACCCCAAGCAATGCTTCGACTTCGACATCAAAGCGCTCGACACTCAAAGCAATAGCCTCCCCCGGCTCCTTTTGAAAATGCCTGGTTTTCAACTGCCGAAAGAAGAAAAATCCCCTCAACATCAAAGAGCGCGACAGAGAAAGTAATTTAGCCTTATCTTAATTGGGTTGCAATTTTAATAATGGTCTTACACATTGGGACTGAGGAGGAGAGAAGGCGCTGCAGGATGAGGGGCTGGCTTTTCGGCCTCGTACTACACTCCTCCACTTTGGTTGTGTAATCTTAGCTCCAGACAAATCATTGGCCAATGATTTACGATGACCTAATGCTTTGTTTACTTCATGCTCATAAGAGGCCAGCGGCTTGCATGGGCACCGGCGTATGGGGAAACTTGAAAGCGCTGGGACTACTTGCAGAGCAGCAGACTCCAGCAGTTCACGGAAATAAACAGCTCTGTTCTCCAGCCACCTGGCGCAGCACCTCCCTCAAACCGAACCACTGCGAAGTTTACAAAAATCCCAGGCTATGTGATTTGCTGGCTGTCATGCGGTAGCCATCAATCTGCAATGCGAGGGTTACAAGCTTTTTAACCTCTGGAAAAATACGCTGACCCCTCTATTCATGCACACTCTCAATAATTGACTTGTCTTTGCCGTACGTGAGGGCAAACCTATTAGGTCTGACAATTTCTTGACAGTAAGGTCAAGAGTCCAGGGAGGCAGTCCACCCTGCAACATCTTGGATTCAGCTTCTGTTGCTTTCTCAGTGAAGCAATTGAAAGGGACGACTGGCAAAGCGGGAAAAGCTCAACTATTAAATCCCTTTGAATAAGTATTTTAAATGCATCAATGAATGGATACCAGTTATATTTATTACTGACGAGTATTACAACGACATTACTTTACAATATAGTTATAGTTTCTCAAAGCTTCAAAAAGCATCCCTATGCTAACGCTAGCTGCTGTTTGTAAGGCAGGCTAAGGAGTTTGGGAGAGTAATTGATTGAGTATTAATTTCTACCTGCTGTGGAGGTATGCACACATTTGACCCAATCTTAACTTTATCCGTTTAATTTGATGTTTCTCCAGTTCATAAGTCTGCCCTGAGGTCATGCCTACAGCTCTCAGAGATGAAGACTCAATTGTGTAAACACGTTTCTCTTTCCCAGTCTGGCTGTTCAAAATCATATTTGGAAATTCCATCAGATAGGCATTTCCTCCTTCTGCACCAGCAACCACAGCAGATGACTGCTACATTCTTATCTTATCAGTCGCAACGATCTTGCATCACGTCGTGCCCAAACAGGGAGAAACAAAATGATAATGAAAGTGGTATTTCAGCTCCACCTCTACCACAAATAAAATGTATAATCAAACTAAAATCGGCTTCTCCAGTCACAGCCTCAACACAGATATTGGTGTTTTGTCAAGCATAAAGGAAAAAGAAAACCATAAAGGAAAAACCCTCTTCATGCTCTCAATACTCCGGCTTCCTCTTCTTTTTCTCTCCTGGCACAGTGACATGCATGATAAGAGCCGTGAAGCAAATTGCAAGCTCTGTCTGTACAGGAAGCACAAAGGAATCAGTGGTGTTGTCCATCAATGACAGCTTTGCTGCCGTCAGAATCCAGAACAATGGCCACAAGCCCCGCTGGCATTGGGAAAACTTAGTCAGCCTGCAAACTCGCTGAAACTGACGGATGAGATAAAGTTAAGAGGAAAATAAGGGCAAGTAATCCAAATTTTACACATGCTCACATGCAGGTGAACACGAAGGTCCTCCAAGAGAACTTTAATAACCTTAATACCACATGCATTACTTGATTGAGCACAATAACACATATGCTATATATGCTTCTCATTTAAAGTACATTTTACTGGCTGCGGTTAGAGGTAAGGTAACATAACGTATCGCATCTTCTGACTAGATCAGCTGTTCTTAAATATGCATTTAAATTTGACCACTAAACAACCAAGACTAAAGCTGATACGAAGCAAATACACAGGTCTGCAGATTGTCAGTCTTATATGTTTAACACAACCTATTATGAAGATGATGTCAAACAAAGATGCAATATTTTAATGCAATGTATTGAGTTAATGATGTTCTATGAATAACTACCCATCACTACTGTAATTAATATGCACGCTAGTCCCAAGACATGTCTTTGGCAATGCTTACTTTTAGACCTGACATGATATCGCATTAGATAATTATTATAAGTGTGGTGCTTAGAAAGCAGCGACATTCCTGACTTTGCTTTCTTTACACAGCAGGAAACATAATCCCAGTCACCAAACTGCAAAGGCTTCACATACTATGAAAACAAACAAAGTACAAAGATTTGTTCCTTTAATGCCATGCCGTGCAATATTGCAGAGGAAACATTTTCCACTGCCAACATAAATACATTCCACCCTCACGCTGGACATACTGGGGATGCAACAAAATCAATAAAGTATTAACTAATGTAAATTATAGCTATTTGAGCCGCTTTAATGATGAAAGATCTAATTGCTTCCGTACAGCAAAGTGTTCAGGCTTCTTAAACTTAAAAAGGGGAAAACATTCCTCAAAAGATTTTTCACAGTAATGGAAAATATTAAATTAAATTCCAACCTTAGCCTTACAGCACTCGAGCAGTCCTTGGAAATTGTGAGGACCTGAAATGTTTGGTAGGTACAAGAACACACATACACACACAAGCCATTTGCCCTGGACAGGACACACTGTGCATCGTTCAGCTCACACTTACTGAAGAGGAAGTTGGACCTTGAGGCTGTTGTGTGACATCAGCACTGCAAAAGCGACACCATTTATCACTGACCACCAAGCATGGAGACATTCATAACATCCTGACAGGAAAATCTTGTGGAAAATAATCACTGGGGCTTTGATAAGAACTTGGCTCCTTCTTTGCTCCCCATTTGAACAGTGTCATGTTCCAGTGTGTCGTTCTTTAACTGTGACCTTTTTTTTAATCATGTATTCAACCTGCTGTTATATGAATATGTTTTATTACAAAACTATGTTGTCTGCACATGATATCCACATTTTTTGACAGTACAGAAGAAGCTAAGGTCAAGACAGAACATCACAATACACTTTGTTTAAAGGGTTTTATGGCACCTGCATAAGAAGGAGGATCTTCCCAGAACAAACTGTTTCCCATTTAAGCAAAGAGCCACTCTCAGCTCTGCGTTAATGACGTGCTCTCGCGTTTGGTCTCTCTTGAGCAGAGGTGAGAGTGAAGCTTTTGTCACGTGTCACGGGAGCATGGACGGCAGCCAAGCCTGTCCGTGGGTCTTCCTATTTTGACACCCTGAAGCACCTGCCCTCACTGAAGCATGGCAGGGAACGCCACAGCGAGAACAATAGAGAAAGGGCCTCTTTCCAGCCACTCCTCGCCGGCTGATCCAACGCTGACTGCCTGCCACTCAAATCCATTAAAGGTCATTGTACCCTGCTATTCTCAAATACTCAGGAGAACACACCCTAATGGACCCTGCCAGTTTTACATTCACTTTTTCCTCTCCACCATCTCTTCTTTTCCCCTCAGAGGTCATGAGAGGGGGATATCCCAAAAGGAAATGCCTGAGCTCTGAAGGAGTTGCCTTTTCTCTCTCTCTATCTTTATTCTTTTACCATAGTTTTTGATGTTATCTTGTTTAAGTGCAAGGTGCTGATAACACAGGACAATGAAGACAGACAATAATAACTGTACACTTTGAAGTTAGAATGCAAAGTAGATTTTATGCCATGTACAGAGACTAAATGTTTGTCTATCGTTTCATAAAGTATTTTAGGTTTGGTGACAGTTGTGGAGTCTGTTGACGTGACACAACTGTCACCATGGGTGCGTCTGTTCCTCAAACAGTAAACCTGTACTACAAGTCAGGTAATTATTTATAATATGATACACTAAGAGTGCTAATTAATTCTGAGTGGCAAATGACAGTTGAAAAACCTTTCGCAGCTGCAATAATTCACTTGCTCCCAGACCCACCAATTAGCGTTCAAAGGCAAAGATTTATGGAATCCTGTTTGGACATTTTTTACTTTAAATCAAACCCCCATTCAAGAAAGAACGGAGTCACCATAATCCTAAATGAAATGAGGGAATTGTTTTCTCCTATAGTTGTCCGTAGTCATCTCTCATGTCCATGAGACCTCAGACAAACAGCAACAAGACATACTCAGAAACAGCATGAAAGCGAGCACACTCAAGCACAAGTGTGATCAGCCATATCATCCGTGGCATTCCAACCCCCAGCTTGGGAGCACAAAATGATTTAGGTCTCTTCCCCTTGATAAATGCATACCTTTGCTGTAGTAAAATGAGGGAGTGCAATGAGGGAAAATATGAGGCACCAAAGAAGTTAAACTCCGGAGACGGGTCACTGTGGCACCTCGTTTGTTTCTGGAGCTGTGAAGACAGATAAATGTCTTTTCTTGCAGCAACTCCGTCATCAAGTGCAGGAGATAGAACACCCGCTGCCACGGTGATGACGACTCACCCCTATCACTGCAACGCACAGGCCTCAAGTACAGGGAGTTATAGTTGACTGCTTGCCCTTTGTATCCATCAAGACCAGATATGAAAGTACTTAATATGACCTAAACACGTTTAAAAATATGCTCTGTATAAAGATGACAATGTTTGTTGAGGACATAAATTCACTCCAGAATATCATCATTAAAAATATTATCACTGTTTGACCAGGCCTCAAATGGGACACAGCAGGGAATTAGTCAAATAATTCATTAAAAACATATTCCCCAAGGAGACTAAAGGACATGAAGGGAAAAGTAACTCCTCCAATGATCTACTAATAACCCTGGGCAAGCTTCAACCACAAGCCTGTCTGTTATCAAGATAAAGGTCCTGCCTCTGGGTTAATAGTGAACGTGCAGATGAAGACCTTCAGTTTACCTGCTGCACTGACAGCTTTACTAGGCCTGTTTGCTTCAAACTTGTGTTGGCAGCGTCTGACATTTGGGATGAACTACGTGTACTTTTCTCAGGCCAATGTTTTGAGGTATATTGATAAAAATTAATTCGTTTGATTAAACAAGGTTCTTTTATTATTCAAGCTCACCAATATAAAAAAAAATCAGAACAGATGTTTGCATTTTTCTTTTTTTCATCTCCTTTTAGATCATATTGCTTTTGAACTTGGTAACGTGCAGCAAGATGAAAAAGCGGATTACAAATCAGTTGGAATAGCTGTGCAGTGTGAAAACAATGCAAAGCTGCTTGCTTGCATCGGCTCAGGTGGGATAAACAACAGGTAAAATCAACTGTGTTCAGAAATGTGTGACATATTAAACTTGTTCAATCAATTCACAAAGAACGTGTGATACCAAAAACAGCCCAGTTCAGTTCTTCAAATAAAACTATGATTCAAATGTACCTCTGTAAAACACAGCCCATCAACATTATTGAGCACGAGTCGTAAACCATGTGAGAAAAGGAGATGATAGCAGGTCACCCGCCATCCATGGCAGCTGTCAGCCTTGGCTCGTGGATCCCTTCTCTAGGTCAGAGGTCATCCAGCTGTGGCCCCACCCCCCTCTCCTTCTCCCCCGATGCAGCAGATGTGGTCGGACCACCATGGCGAGGGCCTGACCACATCTGGGTCTGATTACAGCCAGACAATCCAGCTTTATCAGCTCCATCCACTTTGCTGAGCTCTGCTACACATTCTCCCAGAGGTGATGTGTGACACATTCTCAACTCACCAGAACCAGCTTTACTGGGTGATTTATGCAGCATTTAAGTCACCAAAAGTCTATATTGTATGTTTTGGTTTATACGGTCACATAATAATACATGGAAAATAACATTAGTTCAGATTCTGTATCAACCTGTGTCTGAAATCTTGCATCTTCCGTTATTCATTATCTATAAAAAGTGACCCTCGTGTCAAACGAAACTAATAATGATGGTAAGTTTCTGAGGATCAGCATCATGCGGAACATTAATATGCACCTATTCTAAAGTATTTTCCCACTGAAGTGATATACGTTCATAATGTCACAGTATTTGTGTGTTATGTTATGCGGACATGAAATATGCCACACTTGCAAATAGAAATCCCATAAACGGGGACGTTTGAGAAAGGATTATGTTGCAGACTGGGATAACTGACTGCAGTTTATTTTCCCAGGGTGCCTTTCCCCACTGCTTTGCCAATGAAATCTCCACAGTCCGAAGTTCCTGAGGCGAGAGTGGGATATCTAAAATCACTTCAAACAAACACTTGGCAAATGAGATGAAATTCCACGGATATGAATACATGAACCTGAAATCGGGGGTAGTGTGAAAAATGAATGGATACTGAATAAGTGGGGGGAAGATCGATGCTTATTTACCCAGTAAGAGCAGTGATTGTCATCTCCTACATCGTAAGTGCGCCATTAAATCTCAGCATGCCTGTTAGATTTTTCGCCTGTGCCCTGACTGCTCTGACAGCCTGCTGTCTTCATCGTCTCAGGTCCGAAACAGGTTGTTGGGGTAGTTATCACAGTGCTTTAAGCCCTCTCCAACCACTCTATCCTTCCAACCATCATCACCCACTTTAACCCCACTCAACCCTAACAGCAGCCCAGAGCTGGGTCACTCTCTGCAGGGTTCCACATGTCAGGGGTCCCTGTGCAGGCCATTTGTAGGGACACAGGAATGTGCATTAAAGCTGTCACCGCCTTCTACTGCTGCCAGCGCTGGAGGAGATCGTCCTCACAGAAGTTCCAGCCAGCCCAGTGTTTGATCTTTAATACTATCAGAGGACTCGTGTTCCCCTCACTCTTACCTGTCTTTAGAATTAGATTGGCCAAATGCATGGGAAGATAAAAGGACGTTATTCAGGAAAGGTTATTGGCAACAATGCTGTAAAAAGCAGTAAATGCTGCACGGCTGCAAATACCAAGGTATTAGCTGCTTGTAGTTCTTTTCCTGCTGTTGCAGCAACAGGAGGAAATGGGTGATGGGTGGGGTTTGTTCCTCTTGAACTGAGAGAACAAACACTGTAGCATGCTAATTAGAAAAGCCCAGTTGTAAACTGACTCCCCGCTGATGGCGAAAATTGCCAATCAATTTACAGGCTGTTTCACTTCTTTATTACTTGTAAATCAGTGATAGTCCCAAAAGGTCTTTGGACCTTTATTTGATGCAGGAACATACAAATGTATTTTTTGACTCAGTTTAATTCCCACAAAGAACTAAATTACCAATCACAGTTTCACTAGGTGCTATGTTTCATTTTAGTTGTTGGAGTATGATTAAGAAAGGCCCAAAGAATAACTGCACATAAAACCACAGCTTTCTACAGTATTTCACAGTATTTCTACAGATTAAATAAATTAAACATCACAAATGTTAATTTGTGAATTAATGTAATTAGTGAACTTTAGTACTATGTTAAATTGTGAAGGAGCTGTTGCTCAAGGGACAACCAGCTGTTTCTCTATTGTTGCTGTTCCTCCTGTCAAGCTATGAAAACGAAAGCTTTACTCCTACTTTCATGCATAACATTAATAATTTTCACACATTACTCCAGGATAATCTTCACGGCAAACACCTTAGCTTGAGGGAAACTTGACAGACAATTCACTCCTACGGGAGCGTGTGAAAGCCAACTTGCACTAAATTTGCACTTGTGTTTTACCAACGCTGAACTTTTTCTCTCTTTTAAAGTGAAGTCTTTTAAACCATACAAAGTGCCAACTGGTCCAGGAGTTACTTGTCTGCTTTAGGTGTCATCAAAGTGACCCAGTTGGTTAAAGCTCCAACATGTGTGAGAGTGTTTTCTTTTGGGGGAGGAGTGATGGTCTAGGGGACTGCAGGGAGCTAATTAGAAGCTATTCTCTAACTCAGGGCCAAATGGAGCAATTATCTGGCTGAGCGAGTAGATAATTCCCTCCCATTCATCTCCCACTGTCAGGGTTTCACTATTCACCAACCTGTGCTCAGCATTAGATGCCAGGGCCTCTTGACACCTAACCTCTTTCTCCTAGTCCCTGCGTCCCTCCCTTGCAGGTAACTCCCCGCTGTCTAGGCAGTGGGTGACGTGGTGGATCACCTAGCTGATGATTTCTCCCGTGGTTGCCACATACCATTACCCACCCCAACAGGATTTATGACTACCGCATTTCAGGTTCAGCTAATGAGTCTGTTGGTCAGTGGTGGGAGAGCGAGCTTAAAGGGATGATTAATGAAACAGCCTGATAGGACCCATGCTCGAAACAAGAAAAGTGCAACATATGGAGTCGCTGATTGAGTTCGAATTAAACGCGGGGTTGGCGAGAGGACAAAAAAGAAAATGTGATTACCCAGAAGAAAGTTCAGCTGCAGCGCTGCATCCTGGGAGTAAAGCTAATTCTATGCAGTTGGAACAGGCGATAGACCTTTATTCAAGTTCAGTGTTGGAATGCTTTGTGAGAATTGAAGGCTAATGTTCTCTGCACATGGAGCCGCAGACCCTTGTCCACAGTTTAACATTTCACTGCACATCCAAGGCTGGCAGGAAAGTTCACACTGCTGACAGGCGTTGCCATTTATTACCTCCAGTATCCCACTCATAACCAACACAAAGGAGGAATCCTGTCAACACTTTGCTTTACTGAAAAGACGTGTTGAAGAAACAGGCCTAAAAGACTTCACTCATGCAGAACTGGTGAGATGCAGGCTTGAGCCTATGTGGATCCTGAAAGTAACAATGACAGTGGTCAAAATTTGAACATCATCAAACAAGTTACTTAAAAATGCATGAACTTACAGATGTCTCCATCATCAGGATACACTGGAAACTAGCTTGTGTATTATTTGACATCATGATGCTTGTCCTCCATTTTTATTCACACACCACTGTGTCCACTGAAACTAGACTGATAGCGGCCACATCTCTTGCTTCCACTACCTCAGCTGAGTCACTGGAGGAGGAGCGAGATTTAGGAATGTCTGGCACTAGCCTGGGTGCCACTACGGAGATATTCAATCAATGAAAATGGAGAGAGTGCAGAAGACACCGTTGGAACCCCTCCATCCTCCCACCTCCAGGAATACATGCCCCATCTCACTTCAGTTATGTGGGTTCACAGATCTGGGAACCTTTTTGCTGCGCAGCCCAGCGTCTCCCTGTCCCTCACTTAGCTCCTTGTCCGTGCAGCTGAGGTAAGCAGACGGGGTGAGAAGAAAGGGGCGGAGGCATCCACATGACCCTGGAATTAGATGAACTCCTGGGATTGAGCTTGCTTGGTGGGACTACGCTGGCAGCTGCTTGATTTTTCCCTCCTGTGTGTACAAGATTAATGCATGCGCTGGGGGTTTGGGGGGTGCTTAGACAGTGAGGTCTGGGGGGTGGGAGGTATTTGGTCCATGTGCAGTTGGAGTAGCAGTGATCCAGCACAGGTCCACACAAGATGTTAGTGAGGGACTGGTAACACCCTGCTGTAAAACAAGAACTTTAGTTTAGGTTTTAATGCTACGGACTGTCAAAAAAGTACCAGTCAAAATGTTCGAATGTCCCTCTGCTACTCGATGCCCCAGTAACAAATCTTCAGTGGCCGTTTTCCCAGAGCTCAGTTCCCCAGGAGGCACCTCTGCCTTCAGGTCCACCACAGTAGCCGTTTCAATGGAGCTTCCAGACGTCAGCTTAGCTCAGCTGCTCAGGCAATCAGTGCTCTTTTTTTTAAGCTGTGGTGGCACACACACACACCCTACACACACACACACACACACACACGCATTTGTTTGTATACTGTGAATTTGAATTGTGGGGTGTGTGAAGGTGTTGTAGCGTGATACATTTATCATATTAGTGTGACATAAATCCCATCGCCTCAGGCCCACAGTGTCACCAACACGGTCAAATAAATAATGGCAACAAAGGCGTGGACTGGCTGGCGTGTCGTCCGGTGTTTGACTTCTGTATGTGTACTCAGGCTACGTTTTATCCAACTATATTTTGATTAGGTGAACAAATATAGAAAGATAAATGCTGAAACTGTTGGGTTTGTCGCGTAGAATGTATATTTTTCCTGGCGCTGCGAAGTACTTTATAACACTAATCTTGTAGAGTTTTCATGTGTAAACACTATTTGAGATTATGTAGAAACATTTTAGGATTATGTAAAGGAGCAATTAGTCAGCATGCGCAGGAACAGTTCAGAGTGGCTGTACTCAACAAGCCCTTTCATCTGGCATTAATTGAGACATTTCATATAAGTTTCTCTCTTCTCGCTTGTAAGTTTATCTGTCTTTCTGACAGGTGTTGAAACAAAAAGGCTACCACGCGTTCTAACAAAGCAATCAAAATGTTGTCCCGTCACTGATTTACATGATTTAAATTACTATTTTTCTCTAATTTGAATTCCCACTGACCTCATGACGTAGCTTGGAATAAGGATATTAATCAGGACTTAGGCCCAGTCTGTTCCCGGCCTCTCATCTTGGGAGTGCCTCCAAAGGTGCCTGAGCAGACCAAATCCTGGCTTCATTTCTCCATATGAACTCATTTCCTTTTGGTGGTTCTCGAGTTCATGGTAATGTAACCTGAGGAGAGCATGCACTGAGGGCCTCCAGGGGATGAAAGCATCCAAAAGCCTGAGAATTAACCCCATGGGTCAACTGCATTATCCACCTCTATTTATAGTTAAGCTTTAATTTTTACCGGGTGAAAAAAAACAGGATTACAGGGGTCAGAGCAAGAGATTTGCAGTTAATTAAATCAATCGCAGAGAACTGACAAAATCTGTGGCTTTTCCTTTCAATATTCTATCCACTTAGTGGCATCTTAATTTGATTACGTGACAAAATTAATGACAGTCAGAGACCTTCGAGATCCAGGATCAGCACTGTTTGAAGAAACAACACTTTAATTTTAAATATTACTATTATTGTTACAATAAATAAAAGTCTATATAGGGGTATATATTTTTCTGCATTATGTGATCTATTGATTCTTTGCAAAACTGTATTGAGGTGAAAACTCAAAGCTTTTTTCAATCTTACCTTGTCTTCAGAACTATCGTGGGATTGGCATAATTTTAAAAAATGCTAAAAATGGCAGAGAACCATTACAGTAGCATTTGGCATCCTACAGTGTAAACTATAAACAGCTGGAGGAAATTTCTTAAAATGTCTCGAGTGTTATTCCGGAGTTATCCTAAAATATTTATTTTTAAACCGCTCCTTTAAATCTGTGTACTCCCACTCGACTCCCATCAGAAAGACGCAGAGTCGATCCAGTTTTATTTACTCCGGCCTCAGAATAGTGTCAGTTCCAGTGATAGTAGTTTCACAAACAGACAGATTTAGGAGGTTGAGTGAAAGTTAAGACCCTTTGCAATTATGATGCAAGCATGAGTGAGCCATGTACCAGCCTGTATTCATCACACACAGAGAGCGCCAGAAACATTAATACTTCAATTTTAATATAAAACAAACCTACCTAGTAATACGATAACAACTAAGTGAAACGAACAAGACAAGAAAATGAAGACCAGGTGACATTTGAAGCGAGAAAATAGATGATCATCTGTTTGAGCATGATAATGACCAACTGGTGATTGCTCCAACAGTATGGTTGTCTTCTGCTCCAAAATACTCCGCCCATGTCTTTTACTGCAGTTTGCAGCTGCCCCCAAACCCATAGTAATGCAAACCCCTGCTCAGAGCACAAAGGGAGTCTGTGTGAGGTGTTCACCTACCCCCTCCACTCTCACCCCAGCCCGGCTCTCACCCAGTGTGGTTGATGTGCTCCATTTGCTGAATGATGGACTGAGCAGGACAAGGCAAAAGGTCACACACCTTTCCTGTTCTCATGGTACAGAGGCCAGTTTGACCCTGCTGAGTTTATCAGGGGCCACCTCCCATGTCCCACTGCTGGCCCTTCCCTGTGCATTACAATTTGTCCCATCATTTAACACCAGCCACACCTCTGTTGTCAAACTGTCATTTCTGTGTCAGGGATGTTGAGGGTTGGGGTACGAGGAGATTACCACACACAATGAGCACACTACGGTTTTAGCTGGTCTGCTCTGGTTGGGACAGAAATAGCAGGCTTTGCTTACATCTATTTGCAAGTTCTTTCCACATGCTGTTTAAAGTTAGAGATTGTGCATCCATGAGCCACAATTCTCTGAAATAATTCTCTAGCAACATACGTAGTGATGTGTCAGGTAGAAAAGTGTGCGACTGGTTGAGAGGCTCGGAGCAAGCAAAACAAATGGCAGAGCCATCCTCCTTTTTCTTTTCCCACAATTCAGCTGTCTCAGCTAGGCAGCGAGCACAATTTGGCATCCCCACTCCTCTACACCACCACCTTGGCTCAGCACACAGACACACACCCTCTGACCCCCACACATGCGCACCACCCTCACAAACACACTCCACTTCAGCCCAGAGGAATTCATTTTCTAATTTTCCTTGACTGAGAAAACAATACACACGCCTTAACAATGTTGACATCTCTAATGCCTTTAAACTCAGTGGTAATGGAGCTTTGATTGGTAGTAAGTGGATACCCGATTACAAACACACACAGGGAGCTCCCTCACTGTACTACAATCTGTCTGGCCAGTGCAACTGTGTTAGAGGTAAGACAAGACAACATATATAGGCAATAAGGTGACGAATACACTCACAGGTTATTAAACCTTTAATAACACTTACACTAAAATAAGGCTAAATTTGTCAAATGTAACTATACAATTTAAACATTATAAACCGTGGTGATAAATTGGTACAAAACCTTTCAAAATAAGATAATACACAGATGTCGCAGTGCGTGGACCAAAGCACATTATAAAAAATAATGTGTTGTTGTTAGTATTGGATTTCTAGATTCTTAGTTCAGTTTGTAGTTACACGCTAACTACGGAGTGACACATTTAAACTTTATACGTGATTTATTTCTATACCAGTAAGTGTCAGAGTGGCCTGACACACATGACCGAGGACAGGCGCTGGATGTGCAGAGGCTAGGCTAACAAAACGGAGGAGAAGGAACAACTGGCGCATTAATTAGTCAAGGAATCAAGGATTAAACTGTGGGCGATCTGTAGTCAAAATCTAATCCTGTCTTTTATCAGCGCCTTGGTCCGTTTAGGTTTTGTTTCAATGTCTGTTCATGTTCATTATGCTTATACACAGCGGGGCTGTGCTCCAAGAAGAGCTCAACAGCCTCATTCACAGTTTGTCGCTAGCTCGTTATGGTGCTACCACAAAATGATGCAGAGCAAAACACAGAACTCTAATTGGTGGACCAAAGTTATGAAAACTGATCGGAACTGATTAATGCAGCAACAAGTTACGTTTTAGTTCAATTTAAGTGTTTCCTAAACCTTGCAGATGCTCACTGAAATTCAGTATGTAGTTGTCCTATGTAGGTCTATTTCCATATAATCCTCCAGATTGATTTTAATCATTGCCAAAAAATTTAGTGTCAGATGCAAATTAGCTTTCAGATAAACATCATCTGGTTGTTGTGCCCTGTCTTTATTTAAATTGAACTCCCAGCACAGTAAGGTTATTGTGACACTTCCTGAGAAAAAAATTCAAAAATGAGAAGAGGTTAAAAAAAAAAAATAATCAGATGTTTTTCCTGGAACTTTTACTTTTACTTTTACTCAGAAAGGCAAAGTTCAAAATTATAATGTAAATTAGCAATGTCTTTCTGTTATGATGGGTTTCACCTCTCTTAGGTTACATTCTACAGGCTTCCCATGATAAGTCCTTGTCTGACAGCACTTATTAACCAGTTTGTCTCCCATAAACACCTCTGTCTGTTATAAAAGCTAATTGTTAGCCAAGTTAACAGCAGAAGCAACTTCCCTTCACCAGCCAGGTGATTCATGGCTGTCAGGGACGAAGCAGTAAGGCTCAGGAGACCCACGTATAGAAAGCAAGAAATCATTATTTATATGCAACTTAACCAAAATGAACAACGCTGAAAGATTGAAAAAGCTTCGTAGAAAGAAATTCAAGAAAATAGTTTAAAGATTAGGGCACTATAATGTAAACTGAGGTCACTATAAACAAACAAACAAACAGTAACTCAATACTTTAACCAAACATAACTGACTTAACTACTGACACAGATTGGCAGGTATATAAAGACAACGGGTAGACAGACAGGGGGGCAGGGATACACATCTAAACTAATAATAAACATTAACCTTAATACAAAAAAGAATCAAATAAATAATGTGAAAAATTGAGTTAAATAAGGAAAATATTAACCCATCAAATTAAACTTTAAGCCAAATACAACTCTACACAAATCCTCACAATAAGTTTAAATTAAATCAAAAACTGGCTGACTCCCCCTCCTGGGCAAACGCAACTGGCCTCTTCCACTTCCTGTTTGTGGTGCACAACTGTCCCATGTTTTGACCAGATGGAGGAACAGAAAAACAGAAAGGTAAAATGAATTCATTTCAACTGGCAAATAAAATGTCATTACTCGATGCTCGTTTAATAACAACAACGGAAACAACCACCTCCGTCCATCCTATCATTTGACTAACAAACCAGTCAGGCCTTCTCTTAACAAACCTCGAGGCCTCTATCATTTTAACGAGTCAATCGTCCCACGCTGAGCTAATTCACTGATAGTGTTGGTAAGATGGGGTCAACCCCTCAATAAGGCATTAAAGAGTTTTATAGTTTGGATGTATTTCCATTGATGTCACACTTCCTCCCTGGTATCTGACCCTTGAGAAAGATATATCTCTGCCGTGTCCAGGCCTTAGTCCGGTTCCTTGACCTAACCAAGTCCCTCGTCACTTACATCAATGTGTCACCATAAAATAATGTTTTTGGCAAACTAGCCACTGAGTGACTTATGCTTAGCCTTACAGCCGGGAGGCGGCAAGGAAGGCTGTCCAGACAGACAAGTTCTAGTTTAGCTGCCCACACACACTTAGACCCCCTCCATCATTCCCATGGTTCTTATTCTGGGCAGCAAACATGATGTGTACAGTTTCCCAGGCCCCTCCTAATAAATGACACATCAGGCCATATGCCTTAGACAGCCAGTACAGACCTGTAATTATTAGCAGGGCTGTAAAAGGAGGGCCAGCTATTTATACCTGCCGATGCCGAGTTTAAATATCCTTTACCTCTTGCACACGCTAACCACCAGGTATTGCAGGGTTTCAGCTCAGACATGGAGGGTCTGCAGGGCATGGCTTCAGACCAGCGGGGCAGCACTGTGTCATTAACTGGCAACGGTACATTTGCTTCTTCTCACTGCACAGAACCCACCGCCGAATGCATAAAAGTGCTATCGACGAGTGATTTAGAACGCGGCGCTTGTGACTGCCTTCATGTTTCTTCGTTAGCTGGCAGCGATGTCCGTGGCATTGCTAGTGCTTCTATTTCCCATACATTCCTACGTGTTTGGAGGGTTTGTCTGCACACTGGGCTCTCAAGAGCGACACGCAGATGACAAGCTGGGATTGGGAGCAGAATGAGGGTTGTCAAAGCTTCGCTGTATTAGATGGGATGAAGAAAGACAAACGCTTAGAGACGGAACAAAATGTCTGCTGCACAGAACAGAAGGAATCATTGTTTTGGGCGGCTGCAGTGACTGGGAAACCCAAACCATCATGTTTTGCTGCCTCTGTGATCTGCCTTTCTCCTTAAGAGTTGCATCTTGTGATGGAATTATTCATGATGCAGACATGTTGCAAGGGGGAGTATGTTTACATAAACAACTACTTAGCTTTTACCTCAGATTTCAACACTAACCAAACACACTTGATGCACACAATTACAACCGGCTGGGCCTTGTATCTCTTCTGTACAGTAGGGGGAGTGATGGGGATTTACAAAAGCAGACTTATTGTCAGGCGTCAACATTCGTGGTGTGTGGAAGCCAACAGATGCATGATACTGTGACTTCGTTATGCTAGTGAAGCAGATATTGTGTCAGATCCCAGCTTGTACTACTGTTAAATCAGCTGCGTGCACACATGTACTGTATATTTTCCTTAAACTGTGTCTGGAGATTGTTTTCACATACATTTAAGCAATAAACGTGGTAATTTATTAACAATGGCTGGTGCATCCTCCGGATACATCCTGCTCATCCGACCTCAGAGGGGCTGGAAAACGTACAGTACTGAAGGTGATCCCCTCAGTGTGTGTTTTTGTGTCTTTGCATGTTCTTCTTTCTTTTCTCTCTCTTCTTCCTCTTTTCATTGCTTCTCACATCTCTCCGTCTCTAGGGGAGGAGCTTCTCTGGAATGTTGATTTCCTTGTGCCTTCCTCAGTCCCTTGGGCAACGTTGGTATGGGTCTTGACCCTTCCTCCTGTATCCCTGGAGCCTATCAGCTAACTAAGTTAGCATGAGATAGAACTTGCTCCCGGCCCCCTGTTGCAGCCTCTTTTCCTTCGCTCCCTTTCTGTTTCCTTCACCCTGGGATATTATGAGGCAGGAGCTTCATTAAAAGCAGGAGAACATTCATCACACGACTGTCTACATTTGGCCTGGGGCAAAATTTGCTTTTCTACCCGTGTCCTCCTCTCTGACATTCTGTGCCTAGAAACTGATGAAATCCCCTAATCGCTTATTGGACAGAAGTGCCAATAAGACATGTGTTGCCACAATGTTTGCTCAAGCTTCTCTTTCATATTGTGATTTTTCCATTGTTCCGCAATCAGCGTAATGTAAGATATGTAATTAGACTGTATGTGACCACACACCCAAACACATATACATAAGATAAGTAAGAAACGATATAGTTGTGTAACACCATAGATTAATGCATTGCAGTTGATGTCCTTGGGGTCCAGCTGACCTCCACTGTGCTTCCATCAGTGTCTGGAAACTTCTGCTGTTCAGCTCTACAGCGTAAGCGTACCACGGGGAGCATTTCATATGTCATCGCAGTTGTACAAGTCGGTCACTTCCAGTGTACACGTGGCAGATCCATAGGCATGTGGCATCTCATATGGGAACCATAAGAGGCGACACGGCCCCTTATCCCGGATAAGAAGCTGGAGATAAATAAATAGCTACAAACGGTGATCATGCATGAGCAATAGTTCAGTTTGTATTTTATATCTACACGTTCCTCCAAACTCTGACATACTCTATTTCCTCTGTGCATTTTTTATACTGTGTCATGCTGGTTATAGTCCCTTGCTGCAATAATCTGTTAATCAACCAGAATCCTTTTGCCAATATGCATCCATTACATTTGGAGGTGGAGCCATTTTTGCCTGGAAGGCTGGAAGTTGTTGGCTTTGAAAACATAGCAGTCAGCAGTTCTGTACTGCATGTACGTGCAGTTTGAAGACTGTAATAGAATGAGCTGTCATTTCCTTCTAGAAGACATTTCAGAGTGTCAGAGTGAAAGGAATAACACAGCTTGTGTTTCTTAATTGTCTGGAATGTGACATATTGTAACATCAGTGTTGAAGGCAACCATAATCCTGCTACAAACTATTTTTACATCAGACCTTCCTAAACAGGAAACTGGGCAACATCATTGGGCCCATGAGCCGAATACCTGACCCGTCCTGTGACCTTTTCTTGTCATGCAGAAAACATTTATCGAGACCATAAGTTGAAGATGACTGTGATCTGCCTCCCGTGTGTTGTGTATTTACTCAAGCCTTTCTTATTTCCCTGTAAGGTCACCAACCCTGTGATTTTCTCCCACAAACTGGAGCGTATTCCCTGACTCTAACACTGCTCTATCTCTTGTTCTCCTAACCCCTTACATTGCCTGGGGTGCTTCAGTCCTCAGTGGGAGAACTCAGAACCAAGAGGAAATGGGCTTTTTCCCAAGATCGGGGCTGACATGCTTAAGAAAATTAAATGCCCTAAAATGGGAAGTGTGGAGCTTTCAGCGGCTAAAAAGAAATTAGCAAATTCAGTTAAGGATGTGTGTCCTTGCAGGGAAGTTTTTAACCAATGTGTTTAGTGCTGATAAATGGCCTGAGGGCCCAGTTGCTTAACTAGAAGGTCATCGCTTGGATGTGAGACCTGGGAAAAAAGGGAGAGAGGCTTCTATGAACTTGTAACCCTGATCCTCTACATAGTGTTTCTATGCCAACTGGTCTCAATGTGCCCTTGTTGTGCCACGAAACCACACAAAACGGGCTATTATTTATTATTTATGATTTTAATACTGGAACTGAAAAATAAAGGAACCACACAATATTCCTCCCTGTTGCTTGGGCCATTTATTGCTCGTCTCTTAAATGAACTAGCTGCTCTGCAGACGGATATTACTCATAACTCCAGCCTGTGCCAAGTCCTGGTCTGAGGGCCATTAAGGTGTTTAAAATCAGCCATACATATTTGTGCTGGATCGGCTTTCTCTATTTTAAATACAGTATTCCCCAGAAAGCTTTCATGAAATATGGCGCTAGTGATTGTCCCAGAGTCTACCTCGTCATAACTTACCATCCCGCATTAACAGGCGTCATTTACCAGCTGATGTATTATACAGTCAAATTACACGTTCATATTTTCCTGCAAGCATACAGCAGTAATAATTTCCTTTTGAATTAAAATGCAGTTGGTGATTTGAGCTAATCTGTAGCACCAAAGTATGCTGCTGATTGAAATTACAGTGCTCATTTTAATCATGAAAATTCCTCCTTAATTTATGCAAAAAGCAGCAGCGTACATGTTGATTTTTAACTAAACCACGTGCAACTTTAAACCAAGAGGCTGCAGGTTTTCACTCTGCTTCAGCTCATTTCCCACCTGTTGAGCAGTGAGCTCAGCCGGAGTCTTTTGTCAGTACGTAAACCTGTGTGAGCTCGGGACTCGAGGTACCACCGGCTTCTTTGGTACAATCCAGTCACAACGCTATTTTAAGACTGGCGCGTTCAGGAAGTCATAGTTTCAGCCATTTAAAGCTCCTTCTTGTTGCTTGAATAACTAAACTGTGACACAGTGCAGCGAAAGTCCTATAAAAGATGGAGTGGAGCTGGTGTTTCTGTGTGCTTGTGTGTAAAGGTCCCTGGGGGGTGCTTTACCCTGGAAGACTCGGTATATGAGAGGCCAGGGAGCCGTCCACCCGGCTTGAGTTACACCACGCCCCTGTGACCTTGGAGACACAGCCCTAAATGCAAAAGTGACAATGTGCATAATTGCCTGCTAAAGATAATGGACTGTTGATTGAGATCAGCAACGTTTCTAAACACAGACATGGGGTGAACTAGTACTGAATGAATTTGAGGCTAAAATGTCTGGAAGCGATGAACAATAGGCAGCTTGAGCTGACGAATGTGTAGAGTGACAGTTTTCAAAACACCTGTGTCACAGCAGAACCACTTTTCACACAGTCAGTGTTCGAGAGCTCACAAACAGGACAGGCTTGCACACACACACACACTATTAGCAAATAGCTACAGACAAATGGGACATGTGTAAATAACGCTGTAGTCCAGGAGCATATGCAGTTTGATTTTTATTAAATTTATGTAAAAGTCATGTTCAAAATATATGACACAATTCGAATAAATGAGACTATACAGACAGAAATAAACACACATAATACTCAAATGTGAATAATCTGGTGTTGCTTAAAGACTAAACTAATTTACTTTGTGTTACTATTGTTGTCTTACTGTTCAATCATCAAACACTGAAATATAAAAAGACTGTGTCCTCTATGAATAAATAAAGGTTTTAAATGACAGACGTGTCCAGTTTAAAAGTTAAGAGCTAATCTATCCATGTTATACTAATGACTGGAGTTAGTACTTTCATGAAGGCCAACAATTTGAGTTAAATGAATCTTAAACTCAGTAGTGGCTGAACCATAAACCTAAAAACCCTGCTGACTAGATTAGATTGACTTGATGCAGTTCTTGTCTTTCTTAAATTCTCGCTGCATAAAAACCAGGAAGTTGTTCCATCGCAGCAGATGCTTATTATAATAGCTGGAGTTTATTTCAGCCAACGATTATGTAGCAAGCTTTCGGTATGGTTATTAATATTCCTGTCTACTGAAAAAAAAAACTGCTGCTGATGAGCAGATACTATTTAAAACCTCTGTATCAGTGTGAAGTGTGTCTGTGGCTTGGTGGCTACACATATTTGTCACTTTCTGCTTGAAAGCCAGATTGTTGGCAAAAGGCACAAAGTGTTCTATAAAAGCTATAATGAAAGGCCAAATCGTTTTTATTTGCTCAGCATTTAATTGCTCACAGCTTAAATTGCACTTTTGTGTTTGAGAAGAACAACAAACCAAAGGCGCAGTAAGATGTAGAAGACTGAACTATGGTTTACGCGGGTACAGATTGTTTAGGAGCTTAAAGCCAAATCCTATGATAAAATACACACAGAAGTGACGCGGCCTGATCCATCTATCCTCATCACAGGCTCGCTGTAGAAGGAGCACAGATAGCTGGCTTCAAACAAAGTCAGCACACAAAGCAATTGACCTTGATTAGACTAATGCATAGCAGGAAAACAACCAGTAAAGTCACTGATGGGGGCTTAAGTGATGGAGGTGAAGCAGGCCGGGTATCGTGACGCTTTTGGGCTTTGATAAAAACAAGATGAATATCTGGCGTGTTTATCCTGAAATTTGGTGCCCAATTGTGAGAAGATTGGTTACAAATTGAAAAATGAAAATCAGGTGGAGGGTCTGGGACCAATACTCACTTCTCTTAGTGGAAACTACAGACACATTCAGTACATACAAACACACGCCCCCAGGCACAGAGCCTCCCTACTTTCTTGTGTCCCTCTCAATATCCCTCATCTCAGTCAGTTGGACTATCCACGATGTTCTGCAGGTCCACGAAGGCACATCTCCAGCGGACTGGTGAAACTTTGTAACCCCTTCCAGCCAAATGTGTGCCCGTAAACTCTCTATTAATGTATGTTTGTCACATATTTTAGAAAGTCCTAGGAGTATTTATAGATCGTCGGCGGTGAGGAGGGGAGAGGGAACACTAATTTGAGTTGCGCTGCTGCTCCCCATTGTCCTGTGAGAATAAAGACATCTTGTTTTCATTAGTGAGGGTCACGAGTGGAAGGAGGGCAGGAGGCGCAGGGGGAGGAGTGAAGGCAGCAGTTTAACGTACGTGTTTCTGTGTGTACACATGTACAGTAAATATGCGGTAGACGTAATTGGCCACAGAACTACTACTACTGCTATTACTCTGGCGGGAGATGCGTCGATGTGTTTGAGGACAACGAACAAAGAGCCGATAAGAAACATCCCACATTAGACAAAGCAATTTGTCGCCCAACAACTGACTTAACTGAGCAGCCAGTTTTCTTATTATTGCAAATCACCAGAAGACTGTATGATGTGTGATCTCTGTGGTGGTTTAATGCATCAAAAAACACACTAACGCATGTATTACTGCTTTGCACGAATTAACAACCTTCTTGCTATAGTTTATGACCTGTTGCCTTTTCTGCAGGTAGTTTCAGCAGAGTTGGGTTTCCCAGATTATGTAAACATTTTAAAGCACAAGTTCCAACACACATGGACTGTGTTTATAGAATTTTTATGAGCTTATAGTCTTTCATGTGACTAGAATTTTATTCTCAATCTAACTTCTGTTTTTTTTGTCTTTTTATGGATTTTGTTTTCGGTCTCGATGTTGTGTTCCAGCAAACCACCTTCATGTCTTGAAACTGGCAGTGAATCGAGGGTGTGAACAGCTTTGCATGCACTGTGCAGACATTCACTGCATGTGTCATAACCCAGTCATTGGTGTTGCCCAGTGTTTTTTGACATATGTAGAGCTTAGGCTCATTTCTTTGAATTTTTCCTTGTGACCATTTTAAATTAGGTTTTACAATTTGTGTATCAAAAGGCTCAATTATCCTCAAAAACCAAAAGCGTGGCAACATTTGTTACCATGGTGATGTTGGTGTTTCTTAAAAACCTGAATTAATTAATTAATTGATCTTGTTTTATACAGTACAAGCTCGTAGTTACTGCAGTGAATGTAAAGAAACACAAAGAGTATAAAATGAGTAAAAAACCCAATGTACCCACACACACACACACACACACACACACACACACACACACACACACACACACACAATCCCATCCTACCTGAAACACCCTGCTGTTATCAACAACACGGGAGATAACGCTGCTTCCTCTCCTTCCTATGGGCCTGTCTTTATCCTATCACGTGTGTTTATAAATGCTTGTATCTATTCATACAACAGAAAATCCTGCTTTCTTCCTGGAAATGTTTTCCTTCTGTTCTTATCTCACTTGGCTCATCCCTTGTCACAACAGTAACATCTGTCCATCTCTACCACTTTTTTGTATGCAGTGTTGTGATGTTTCTATGAGAGCAAGTTCCTTTAATAATCTACAAGATATACAGAATGTTAATGTGCAGTTTTTCAAATGATTTAATAATATTTCCCAAACCTGAAATTACCAAATTAAAATACTTAAACCAAAGACATAGACTAAATTATAAAAGCATTGGATTTCCATAAAAGGGAAAATGTATTTGTGTAAAATTCAAAATGACAGCAACATATCTTGCCGAAATAAATACTGACATCAAACCAAGTCTCTTGATTTTATAAGCTTCCGTGTACAGTAGCTGCAAAGACTACGACTGGTGTCTCCATCCTCTGAAAGCTCTTTGAACACAGCAGCAAACACGTGTAGTGGAAGTGTCGGAAACAGGTGCTTTGTGGCCCAGGCAGCTCTCCCTCTTTGATATTCTTTATAAGAAACAGACGGTAAGTGCCGGGCGTGTCCATAAACACAGCAAGCACAAGCCTGCAGAGACCATTGACAAAGGTTTCTTCGTGCTACGACGAAGAAACCTTTGTCATTCCATCAAACTATCACCTTTAACTTCTTCATTGTTACATTACATTACATTAAATTTACGAGGTAACGTTTAGTCGAAAAATGAACATGAACTCTGGCTCTTAATGCCCCCTCTGTTCCCAGGAGCTGTGGTGCAGTATGGATCCCATGTCAGGAAATTTGACATCTCCAGAATGACTTCAAGGTTGAATCTGTTACTCCATCCAAGGAGCAGCGGATGCCAGAACCGCTGGGACGCTCAACCCTCCGCCCAAATAATGCTGGCACAATAAAAATAAATTTAGTCTGATGGTGTGTTAATCTGCTCTGACAAAACACCTTGCCCCTGAATTAAGACGTCAATTTTCTCAGCAGGGTGACACCTGTTTATAATAGGAGGCCTGGAATGACTTACAGTACGTGCCTGTTATTCTTTTCTGTGAGCAGAGAAAGTGAGGGGGACTGGTCTTTCATCATCACTAGAGCTGCTTTGAAGTGACCCCACCAGGGAGTGCCATGAAATTTTATTATCGATGTGAATTCATTTAAACTGTTAGATTGGGATTGCATCAAACATATAGGAAGATAATTCCTAACTTCAAATTGAACGCAGGTGAGGAGTCCCTCAGGTGACTGTACTTGCCAAGCTTCACGGGTCAGGCTTTGACACACTAGCACACATACACCAGCAACACCGGACGTTCAGAATCGGCTTCCTGTGCAGCCGAACGCTTGGGCTCTGCTGCTGTCAGACTAAACTGTGTGGAGTCGGAGCAGGCGGTCCAGATGTGAGCCAAGGTGTCCACCCTCTCGGGCTAATCAGATTGATTAGGGGCAATAATCTGGCGGGCTGGCACTGGACTCTGTACTTCATGAGACTAAGCATTGAGAACTCACAAGATGGCTGAACGTTACACAGTCCAGAGCAGCGTGCGCCTCCAGCTCACTGACATGTGAACGGTTCGGTAGACTGGGGTTCTGACTATTGCATTGTGTGCCTGTTTTAAATCAAAACCGCAGACTAGAAAAGAGCCTTTCCCAGACAAGTCCTACGCGTTTTTATCCTGTTTTTGTTGAAACATTGAAATGATTCTTGCCTTTTCAACTTGACTTCCTTCCATCGGATGAAACTGCCCAAACCTTCAAATCAAAGCGCTCAGCGTATAAGAGCAGAGTGGAGCCTATAAACAGGCGCAGCAACAGGAGGTCTTATTCCGCTCTGGCCTGAATTTCAGACTTTGAATCAGACCCATTGAAATGATTTGAGAGGGATGTGGGAACTGAGATAGCGGCGTGGTGCTGACAAGCGTACCTAGTGATGGGAGTAGGAAATGCTGCTCTCAATGACCTTACTGTTACCCGTGACAACGCCATGTAAGTCTTCTCTTTCTTATACTGCTCTGAGTCTGAAACATCCAGTTCCATCCTAGGAACCGGCCTTCCTCTCATTTCCTGTCTGTGCAACAGCCGTCGCCTGTTTAAATTAGGCCCCAGCGCCTCCCCAGTACCCCTGCACATAGCTACCCTCTCTCCTGCTGTCTTTCTGCCCTCTCTCCATCCCTATTGACTCCAGCTGCCTCCCAAGCCGAGATTTCCTGGCAGGGCCACAAGACGCTAACAGCGTATTGCTGATTGATGCGAGCACCAGCAAACAGCTGATAAAGAACAAATGTATCGTTCTTTGCTCGTTATTACATAAAGGATTTTTTTTTTCTTTATAGTAGAGAAGATTTGTGCCTGTGGACTCCCAGAAGCGGCTTCTGTTACATTTGTTTAAATTTCAAGCGCCGATATGCAGATTTGATTTCCTTTTCACAGAGATGTTTCATGGATGTTTCCTTGTTTCCAGTGTTTTTGTGCTAAGCTAAAATATCCGGCTTTGGCTTCGTATTTACTGTAGATAGCGCAGATTCACCGCAGACTAAACATATTTCTCAAAGATTGCGAGCAATTGTTAAGTTTCGAAGAAAATAAATTGTAACTTGAACGACGTAAAAGGTGATGAAGATGCAGGTTTTTTTGCGTAAAAATAAATTTGCAAATTTTGGGCTTGTGGAGAAGGAGAGATAGCTTCTTCCTTTTCCTCTCCCTGGCTGACTTACATCCTGCAGGCAAAAAAGAATGTTTGTTCACGAGTCCTTAGCATGCAGCTGAAGTCAGGCTTAATTTATACATCCATAATAGAAATCCACTCCTCTGTCTGGCTCGGTCCAGCCGGCTTCCCCTGAGATGCATATTAAAAAGTCATGACTGAAAGCTTTTTGTACAGCCATTGTCATCAGCTGTCAGTAAGTGAACTATCAGCACAAGCAACACTACATCAGCAAGGAGGACCGTATGGAAATTAATCAGCAACAGCAATAAAAAGGTCAATTTGGGGAAGTGTGAGGAGATATTGGTGAAAACGTCGCACTTATTAGCTGTGTGTTTGAAACAGCTGAGCGCAGATGTTATCACACACGCTGCAGTGTCTATGGGATGGACGTTGTTACTTTAACAAGGAATGATGTGGCTTTCAATGAACGCCCGAGAATTCCTTAAGCCCAGACTATATGGTTAATTCCCAGCAAGGCAGTTAAAAGCAAATTTATTGTACCCGTTTACATTTCTATGCATGTTCCAGAGAAATCAGGGAATTATAAACCACCAGGCCTAGTTCTCTCCACTCGGAGTATGCGTAAACGAGCAGAAAAATGCAGCCAGTGTTTTACATCCCCCTCACTGCTGTGACTGCACTCTGTGGACGTCAAAGGGAGGGTGTTCTGCATCGATGCGTTCCTCTACACGCTGAGCCTCTGCAGTAATCCCACGCACATATTCTGCTGCAGAGCAACCGTTTGAGTCTCGCAGTACCACCTCCTGCTGCCAAGCTAACCCATGGGAAATGATTATAATGTGTAGAACAAACGACAGAGTTTATGTCTGAAAGTCAGGATTTGTGTAACCTGTATATTCAATGTGGATTTATGCGCATGTGTGTATACAACTGCTTTCGCATATGGTGGTATGTGTATAGAGGCTGCAGGAATACGTACGTATACGTAAGTGGTTCTCCCCACACAGCATTTATCAGAGACCCACCCTGGGTGGTAACTGGTCACCAACAAAATCCACGATGCACAAGTTTTTGTTTGAATAGCAGCGAGGTGCAACATCACGACCTTGAGTCTGGGCTTCAAACCCCAGGATTTGTGGTACATGATGTTAGTATGGGTCACGTGGCTCCGTTTACTGATTAATCACTCTTATTGTTTTGACATTCGGCCTAATAAACTCACCTATCTGCAACACAATGGCCTCAAAATGTTTCATGCATTCATTTCATTCTGACTTGCCAGCGAGTGTTTTGCTTATACGATGAATGCCATCGTTACAAGTTTCATGCTGGACCAAGCAAAAAGCCGCGTAGGTGTTTGTCCCTCAGCTCAGTGCGAACGCTTTAAAACATATTTGTATGTAGATGGGAAGAAACAGATGAGCTATGAAGGTCTGCTGCTGGTTAGCTGCTGTGTTCACATGTGCCAAGACACTATAATCCAAAACAATACAGGCTCTAGCCCCAAGTCAGCTGGGAATAAGTGAGTAGAAGATTCTATATCATTGTGGTTGCGTGACAGGATTGCTCTGTGCTGTACAGTATATTGTTGTCTCAATAATTCATTTACCCAACTCTAGCATATGATTATGGTGTAATTTGGTGATGTATGTGCATGTAGACTTATACTGTTGCTGAACCGAGAGGAGAGAATCTGACACGGTGGCCTATAAAATCATAAGTACAACAACCCCCGATGGTTTTCATGGTCACATTTGACATCAATCATTGATGTCCGAGGTCAGGGGTGTGATTTTGTCCGCAGGATTCCTCTGATCACTCCCTCACACTCCCTTACTCAAAACAGGCCTCTGCATCAATACTTCACTGGGAGGGCACTTACTGGACATGAGGCCATTATTGTCAGATCTAAAGAAAAAAAGCAGTAATTCTGCTGGAGGTCTCCTTAACAACGCTCCTCAGTCTATGAGCATCAAAAGGGCAAAACCGGTGAGTGGGCTTTTTCTCCTGAAGAAAGAGAGAAAATGATGTTGACTTTGGAGTCTGTCTTGTTTCTCTTCATCACAGGCGTGAGGGCTCCAGTGATTTTTATAGGGCATGCGGCTGACATTTTGATTTGAGCTGTATACTTTTGACTTTGATGTCAACCCCATGCAATTTTCCATGCAAAAAAAAAAAAAAAAAAAGGTTGCACATATCACGGCGATATGTGCAGTATTTACTGTATTTCTTTAACACCTCGCACTCTGTCCTGAGAGACCACTTAGATGGGAGAGATTAGAATGGAAACGATCAATCACGTAGTAACGGCCACACCCATTCTTGACCTTCTGGATCTGTCACACATCAACATCCTTCTGAATCTTCTCTGTGGAATCCCGTTTTGCTTGCGTGGTCGTTAAAGTACATGGGGAATTCCCAGCATGCATTGGGGGAATACTAACAGAGTAAAAGCGCCTTTATCACCAATACAGGGGGAAAAAAAACATGGAACTTGAGTTTTCAAGTCACTCTGTACATTATAACACAGTAAACCATCTTATTGTATGAAATCCATCCACAGACGCTCTTATGTGCAACATTATTAATTCAGATTTGACATGTTATGCTCTGGCGCCAAAAGTCCAGCAGCGCCATGTGTTTTTGTTTTTCTTTTCTCGCCCATGTGAAAGACCATTTGGAAACAATTTTTCTTTGTTAATATGAGTATTATTTTAATTGTAGTAATTATAGGTTAAACTGTTCGACCACTTGCAAGGTGCTCACAACTTCTGACAACTTGACTCCTTCCTCACCTTTACTACTTCTTTTGCCTTAAAAATCATAGTGACACATCAAAACTTTAAGGCTCCTCATAATATGGTTGAATAAAATATTCTTGGAGTAGAATTGTTTGCTGACAGTTTCCTCTTGGTGTGAGCCTCTTAATCACAACAGAGACGTAGATGTGCATCTAAGAGTCTGGTTAAATTTGACCTCTGGTGCTACAAATATCACTCAAGTCAAATATGTATGAGATCTGCTTATTTGACATGAAATTTATATTAAGCATCTTTTACATAAAATTATAATATCAATATTCCTTTTGTCCTTGCTACCAGAAAGCCCTATGAAATTAAAATGTGTTATTTACTGGAACAAGCCCTGGAGGCGCGTAAAGCCCTTAAATCAGGATTTTCAAGCCAATAGTTTATGTAAACTGCATTAAGGTTTTTGTGAGACAGCGAAAGTGGTAATGGTCCACATTCCAACAGTTTCCATACACAAACTGTGGAACTGTCAGCCGTGAACAGACCAGCTGCTAGCAATTTGTGTAGCAGATAATAATCAGGCTACATGCAAAGCAGCGTTCCTCTGTCAGGCATTACGGCTGTGGCCCACGCTGGAAGGGATGTGAGACATTGAAAGGAATGGTTGGTTTAGTTTAAATAACCTTGGACAAGAGGAAAAGCTGGACCTCCTCTAGCCACATTAAGCCTCACTCCACGAACAAGCCACAGCTTTATCGAGATGAACTAAAGTGAGGGCACAACCGTACTGTGGCCTGTACAAAGAGCGGCACGCGGTGTTCAGGTCTCATATAAATTCATCTGTAGAGGACTAGTATTGATTGATCATAGTTTCATTGTGGACGATGTTTATGGTAAATCCACATTCACTTGTAAACAGAAGAAAGACGCACACATCTATGACAAATATCTC
The DNA here is from genome assembly GCA_030770545.1 of Macropodus opercularis. Taxonomy (NCBI): domain Eukaryota; kingdom Metazoa; phylum Chordata; class Actinopteri; order Anabantiformes; family Osphronemidae; genus Macropodus; species Macropodus opercularis. The sequence continues at coordinate 10,666,333 of CM061105.1, forward strand.
TATGTCTTCACCACTTGCAGACACTAGCAGCAACTGCAGCGACGCCTGCCCACAGTCTCACAGGTTCCTCCACAGCACATGGTCGTCTCCTGAACAGCTGGGTGGGATTCGCTGTCAAGCAGGACTCGTAGACCAAGTTGTACGTCTTTTCATTGGTTGTCTATTCTGACATGAATGATCTTGTTTCAGCCAGGTCCCGTGGCTCCTTCAGCAATGTTCTCACAGCAAACTAATTTCTCTAATGACAAGAAAGCCTGGGCAGGAGACACAGAGCTGGTGGAGTGACCAGACAGGGAGCAGCAGAAAAGGTGAGATAACAAAATGCCAGCCCAGAATTAGCCCAAAGATGCTGATCATTCTTTTACTCATGTCTTAATAATTTGCATGTGAATAGGCCCACGTACAGTTCAATGGAAACCCATCACTCAACATGTCTCTTTGAACTCATGAGTGGTTGTCAAATAGCAGCCAGCACCACTTGATACGTAGGAAGGTGTATCAGGTCAACAGAGCTGTCACAGATCTGGATATCTCCTCCCGTTCCAGCGCTGCCCCGACAGGTGCTGCTGCAGTCGGAGAGATTAGGTGATCAGATTCCTTCCCACTTGGAATGTTCCACACGCAAAGGAGAGCAGGCCTCACCCGACTTCCCGAGGAGAGGTTAAGGTAAAGCGGACAACTGCATGAACGGGTGAGGGTCGACTTGAGCATGAAGAATGAGAGCAACGCCTAAAGATGATTAGTCAATCAAGTCTGGGCACTTGATGCAAAAACACTCCAGTTCATCTGGTTGTAGCTGCTCAGCTTGATATGATATTGATCATCATAGGAAATTGTGCAGGGAATTTATATTTTGAGGTGTAAAATGTTTGAATGAGCAAATACCTAACAGATCAATCCAAATTAAAATTAATTGTGGTTGCAGATGACAAATCATGCTGTTATATTAACATTATATCAGGTTTTTACAGTGTGTAGGATATATAAATTTAAGACATCAGTGTCTGTGTGATCTGTAATGACTTGTGGATATTTCCATCCAGGTAAATCCAGGTAATAGCAAAAGTCAGACTATGACCAAAATTGAAATGCGGAACAAAGGCATATTTGAATATTTATATTCACGGGAGACTGAGCATGGAGACAGTGATGATACAGTGAGGTCAGTGGAGGGCCGTGTGGAGACTGTGGGGTGTGTAAAGGAAGGTCACACATGTTTTGTTCCCCAGGGAGTCGTGGTGGACGAGACAAGAGCTGTGGCTGCATTTGAGATGCAGCGCCTGGGCGCCACACAGATGAGCTCATGAAATGCTATGCTGTCCGCCTAGCCAGGGGTGGGGCGTGGAGGGTGAGAGGAGAGGGCATCCCTGCCATCAATCACACAGGATGGAGCTGCAACCCGCTGCTCCCAGATCAGCCTGGCAGGCAGGAGGAACATGGGGCCAAGGCCACATTAAAGGCATTGAGTGTCCCCCCTCAGCATGAAAGGGTGGCACTGGAGTCAAAGGAGAGGGGCTGAGGGGATAACAACCAGGAGGTGTGGTGCCACGTAACTGGAGAGGTGTAGTTGAGTGTGGAGACAAAGTGAGGAGTGGAGACAGGGGCAGGGGAGGGAAACATCTGAGGGACAGTGGCCTGTGAAACCTGAAGACTGGACAGAGACAGACACTGTCAGAACCCTGGCTTACGACTCCAAGCTTAGTTCATGAACTCATCACCTTGGTCACATGTTGTGCGGCTTGGAGAAGAATGCTTTCTATTTCTTAAATGTGCCCCTGCTTGGTCGGAACCCGGAGTCACTCCGGGGCAATTTCAGGACCCCATTACGCCTCTAGAGTTCTGGCCAGCAGTGTGATCCACTCCTACATTTTGGCAGCAGTTACAGACTGTGGATGAAATGATCGGCCTGCACAAAGGCTCATGTCCGTCACAACAACAGTCTCACCAGGTACCAGTCAAAGTCTATTAAAAGGGAGATAAGGGGAAAACTATTAGACATACAGAGAATCCTCACAACGTATACATTTAATGTTTACAGTAGTGTAACATTCACTAACAGGGGCTTACCACAACAACATTTATCAGATATATTATATATTAAGTAACAGATGAATGAATAAAGCGACTCATTGTATAAATGATTATATTCTAAGCAGTGTTTTAACATTAGGACATTGCTAAATATGTCCATGTCTTAATAAAAGCGCTTCATAATAAAATCTGACTTTCAGGACATATCCTTTTATTTACATGCTGACATGAGCATTTAAGACTACGCTTCTAATAATTGTCACCAAACCAGGCAGACGGAGGAGGGAGTAAGTAAAACACAATGGCTACTGTGTGGGTTTGTAATAAGAGGCAGCTGCGCTTGGCCACGTGTGGCTCTGCACTGACAGCGTGTTCCTGGAAGGTCCTCAACAGAGGGTTGGAGACTTGGTGAACAATCCCGTCCACGCGTAGAGCAGATGATCGCAGACTGGTGCAGTTGTCTCGCTTGTACTGCACAAAACAGAAATCACAGCAATATAAGAGAATTATAAGACTGAGCTCTGTCCGTTGGGTGGACCTGCTCCAGGAAGCGACAGGTCGCAATCACAGTACCGGTATTAATTCTGGGAAACAGGGTTCACGGCGCTGAACCTGCCTCTGAAGAATGCGTCGGCCCTCTGCTTAAATAATTTGAGAGTCAGGAATGAACCGTGCGGAACCACAGTTTCTTCTTCTCTCGCAGCGCCGCATGCAAACATGTGAAACCGCGTGTAGGTACGAAAAAGAGAACAAAAAAGAAACATTCCTGTCTAAGCAATCACTGTAAGCAGTACATCATGTTTATTAACAGTACTAAATCAGAGTCTGTACTCCTGAGGAGCCTCCAGAATAACTCCGCCTGGGTGACCACACCATCACGCATGTGGAATATGTCATAGGTGGACTGGGACCTTTCCGTATTCCCTCATATTTTCTTCTTCTCTTGTCATTTGAATAAATATCCAGTAGCCAGTGGAGGAGAAGAGGTACCCCCCCCTCCCCCACTGAAAAGGTAGCACGCTGAAAGTAAACGTTTTGTTCTGCACCGTGTTGGTCTCCGTTACTTCTCCCTCACCCTGCATCGCGGACCTCCAGGGGCCCCCGGCTCTCTGTGTGGGCCAGGCAACCTAGGATGGAGCGGTAAATTCACACACAAGCCCCTTTAGCCCCACGCTGCTCTACAGCTCCACTGGGCCCCGTGTTTGTAATTAACATTGAGACAAAATGCCGTCTCCCTGAGCCACAAATTGCTGAGAAGCTGCTTTTCTTAAACCAGCAGAGCACTACCAGCAGCGATTAGCAACATGATCACACGCAGTGAGTTAAGTTAATGCTTCAGTAGTATCGAAAGTGAAATTAACAATTATATGCATGTTTATTATATACAAAAAAAAGATTAGACACACACTTGGTTTGACCCTACAGGTGAAAGCGTGACCTCTGTATTAGTGTACACCTGTTCTTGACAGCAGTGTTTTTATTTTAGCTTTGGTGATTTTTCCAGTGTGCTTCTGGTTTTGGTTTTGACTTTTTTGATATTACAATAAGCTTGAAGCATCAGGAAGTCGGTGGATAGCACTATTTTGGTGCTAAGTAACAATGGTGGTTCTGTGTCGAACTGTGCGATTTGGCCACACGAAGCATGCACCAGTATTTACAAGGGATACTTGTGGGGGAAGTTAAAGGCGTAAGGGAGATGAGGCGAGGCGTCGGGTGGCTTGTAAGGCCTCTGGGCTGAGGCGATGCTGAGTACTCTTCACCCGGGCAAAGGTTCACGCCGATCATCTGGGCCAATCGGTTCCAGACGTTGTAAACGACACATTATTAGATCCAGACCTGACAAGGGTTTTGTCTATATTACATTACCAGACACCAGGCTCACTTAAGCTTCATTACCTCCATCCCTCCTCCCCATAAGGTGGAGAAAAAGGAGAGCTGGAGGTGAGGAGAAAGGGCAACGTAGATCTCCCCCCAAGCCACGTCCAGACGTGGCTTTTTTGTCCAGGTCAGGCTGATCCTCTGCTGTCACACAGCTCTCTTCCTCTTGTTTCTTCTCGCTGCTTCCTGCGCTGGGAACCTGTTAAATATAACAACACAAGAACACCCAAGACGCTCCTCCCCGCAGGGACTTTTGAGGAGATATTGGAAACACACCAGAGAGGTCACCCCACCCTTCCCTCTTCCCACACTGACGGAACCAAAGCACATGGGCTGATTTGACAGTTGCGAACCACTGTAGTATAACTGCAGAGGATCTTTTTGGAGATGGACTCAATGCATTATTTGTGAGAAACTTCAGTACTAAGACAGAAACTGTCCTCCAATCCAAACTGATTAAACCTCAAGACTGAGAAGCTACTGTAGCGGCAACACTATGAATAACATCTGCGCTACTGCGTGTTATAGTGGGAGGTTTTCTGTGGCTTGGATACAGTATGTGCCATAGGCCGTTGGTGGATTTGGCTAAATCTTCCTGCATTTGCATGATATATGCACGGATACCAATACCGCTAATTTATGGCAGCGACCACTTGCAAGTTTCCATCCACGTCTGAAAGTACAGACAGGTGTGTGTCCGTCTGTGAAAGAGTCTGTCTGTGCACATCCATAAGTGCTTCTACATGACACTGCTCAGGTACACATTCCACAGCCGTCTGCAGGTTTCAGATTCCTTATATAACACGTGGGCTGCAATGATTTACAGCCTATACAATAGCACACGGAGTCTATAACACACAGACAACCACGCCCTCTTGACCTCCACCCATCGAGACCCTAAGCGCATGACAAATGGAGCTATTTTCCCAACAACAACATTTGAAATGACAATCGGTTTCTCCGTTGCATCACCTGCCTGGGCGCGAGGGCAGGTGGCGCTTCGGCACAAGTCTCGCTAAGGATATATGCGCCCGTTGGACTGATCGCTGCAGGGTGGACTCAGAAGCGTCACTTAAGATATATGTGCCACAGGGATTAATGTTACAGTAAGAGAGCCACAGCTGTAGCTCCCTCAGTAGCCGGAGCGAGGTCGAGAAACCGCATTATGTACGGTCTGCCGTTCGCAACGTGAAGTAATAACAGCTGCACCACAATCAACCCTGAAATGGATGATGCTTTTATTTTACGTTTCTTTTTTGCTTTTTGCGTCACTTTGGTCCACTTGGGTGTTTCATGTTATAACTGGGCATTAAGTAGAAAATATACAGTAGAGGACAGAGAATTCCCTTTTTGCTCACTCACACATAATGGAGTCATACATACAGCATGGCAGGCCTTTCAGCACTGAAAAATACTTTGCAGCGTATTTATCAACATCAGGTTGATACTCAGTCACTCATCACTTTCTGCGTGACATCACATTTCTGTTTTCTTCCTTCTGTCAGTCGTCGCTCTGCTTTTTGTTTGTTTAAACTCTGTTCATTACAACCCACTGGCCGTATGGGTCACTTTGATGCCAAAAAACTGTGAATACACACTAGTGAGCTTGCATTTTTCTGCACACACTGTTGAAGAAAGACATTTGACAGAATTGTCTCCAACCGCACTTTTCAAGAATCGAAAGGAATTAATGAGCAGCGCTTTCAGGATCTTCTTCAGCGTAACTAATGCGTTTGGATAGTAAATATGGGACAAGAGCAGTGAGAAAACATATGCAGAAACAATCTTTACAATGCGTTACCGACTGAAAAAGTATTTCTTTCCTTATCTTTTATCAAACGGGCGTGTTTAAATGTAATGGTAAGCTAACACTACAAGTAAAAATGTGTCTGTTATTGTGCCCTTCACACGTCTGTCCATGTCTGACATTGTGTGTGTGTGTGTGCGTGAGGTTAGACGGTCATGGAAGGCAGCTCAAGCTACACTGTTCCAGCTCATTAGCCGTGATTAATCGGCATGTGAGCTTTCCCATGGTCCCCTTTGCCTGGCTGGAGACAGAGCTCACCTTGGAGGGCACCAGCCGTCCAGCCTGCTCCACCGCTGTTAACACTCTGCCACATGTAAGAATGACTTGTATACTTTAAGCTTTACTCGTCTGAAGCGTTTCTGTCTTTGCTTACATTTGCACCACCTCTGTGAACACGAAGGAATGTAGATGTTGGTTTTTTTTGTTTTTGTTGCTTTGAATGGATCCCAGCCACAGAAATATCAGTGTTTGCCGACACATTCAGTATTTAACAGTGTGTAAAATTAAGATATTTTCTGAGATTTAAGATATTCATGTAGATAATAGGGTCCATTACTGTGGAAATGTACACAAATAAAATTAATTAAATGTTCGAAGTGTACTGTACACTTTGCATTCACTCTTTGAAAAAGCAGTGAATGCAAAGTTTAATTTAAAAAAAATTATCACTTTAAAAATAGTTTATAATCTTTTAGAACAAGTTAGACATGCAGCAAAATGTGCAGCATATCTCTAATAATTTCTAATGTTTCTTTATATCTGATCCCATCTAAGCTTCCCTGACAGTCGCTCAACAGGTTAGTGATTCCCCCCCAATAAGAAATCTAAGTTTGTTCACACACAAATATACATCGATGTAGGTGTCCTCAATTAAGACATAATAAATTCAGCAAAGTCTTTGTTTTTTCACTTATTGAGGAAATATGCTCTTTAATCCAGAGACACAAGAACCATCTGTGTAAACTCTGCCAAAGAGCTCGGACGCTAACTGGCTGCAGAGCAGACCTGAGATGAGGTTGCAGTGATTGGCTGAAGACTCAAAAGGGACCTGTCTCATCTGTGTCTTTTAATTTCATTTTTTGAGACTACTTCCCGTTAAGTCATTGATTAAACACTATCATGTGTTTCAAATTGAAAACAAAGTGATCTTCATTCATCCGCCGTCTTGTCAAAGCAGGTAAAGGCAACAGGGAAAACAAATCTAAATATATTGAAATCATTTTAAAATAAACACTGTTTGGGAGTATTACAACAAAAACATTCCACCGTTTAAGACACAATTCACTGTAGGCATGTGTTTAAAAAGAGCACGTCATCACAGCCAAATAAAGATCTGAGTTAAAGCTGGAAGCTGTTGTTGACCACACATGTCCAGGACGAGCACATGCTGAACCTTGTTTCACTTTTGTTTAAATCCACTGTTCCAAGATAATTCAGACACAAATATGCTTAAAGCTTCAGAGGTTTCTTAATTTCCTGTGTGGGCCACACACAACTAGACAGATCTTTTGGCTTCAGACTGCACACTGAAACTAAGATACAGAATCTGTGTCATTATTTTTACTGTAAAAATAGATTTCAGTCAGGGGCTTTGTCTCCCACTCATGAAAAGTTAACATAATACTTAATGGATTAGTTTAATATGTGATTGAGCAGAATAAGCAGAATATATTGTTTGCAGAGTTTCACTATAGAGTAAATTTGTAAGATCATTCCAAATTTATTTTTAACCAAAAGAAAACAACATTGCTGACTGGGTCATTTTTCATCGATCACTTAAATCCTCATTGCCTTCACACGGTTCACGTTTGTTGTTCTGCCACAGCATCTACATCTCCTCTGATCAGTGCAGTGTCCAGCTCAGTCTGCTTGAAGCCGTCGCACTGGACTTGCCCAGTAAATGTAAAGAACGTGCTGAGAGGAGAAAATCAGAGCAGCAGGGGAGAGGCCAAGAGCCTCGAATTAAACACGGTCACCTGATCCACGCCAGCAGAACAGCAGCCAGCGAAACAGAGCGCTCATTGTATGTGGCAGACACCACTGAGATCTGCTCTTTGTCGCTCCCCTCCCACATCCACACATACTGTCCTTCACTGTAGCCCGCTGCGAAGAGAAATTATTAAATTATACTGTGAATATTAGTAAAAGAAATGTAATAAGTAACTTTACAAGTCCTGAGAAGCACACACACAAATACCTGACCCACAGTCGCGCACACATACGTAAGAGGAGGCAGCCGGCCGGCAACAGCAACTGGTGAATAATTCAGAAGTGGAAATGCATGATTGATGTGGGACGTTTCATTTCCACACCTTTCAAAAGATCTCTTTTAGCTCCGGCACCAAACAGGCCAAGTGCTTTTTGCAGTTCAAAGCCTGGCACGGACCTGGCCCTCGTAGCAGGCTGTTTGGGACAAGAGTGGCTTTATTCGGTGGCAGGCCTACTATTGCTAGTGCTCAGGATTCCACACCTGTGTTTTTGCTCCTTACCCAATAATTAAGAGCTGCGTGCTATTTTGAGCTCGGAGCACAAAGTGCTCACTCATGACAAGTTTGGGGGTGAAGATCTTGGCTCCCAGTTTGATGTGGCTGGAAAAGTTGAAGGCGTGTGGATTAATGTGGCAGGGTGCAGATATACCAGAGCATATGACTTTACAAGACAAACATGATGAAAATACTGAGTCCTTGCATTATTCAACACTTTTAAATTAATATCACAGTCCTGACTTAACTGTATAGAATGCAATTAAGAAAATTGTGTCTAAATGTAGAAAAGATCATTTGTTTTGTGTGCAAAACATTTTTCAAATTAATCCACAGTAAATGTTTGCTCAACATTTGCAGCTGATATGTGATGAGGTAAAGAATAAAGCGACACCTGTCTCCTCAATTAAAGCTTAATTACAACCACAATGACATCAAATGAAGCTGAGTGAATGCGCTTATCTGTGCCATCAAAACATCCCTACTTACAGTAGCACGTGCTTTTCCACTGCACATTAGAAATAGACCAAACCAGGGAAATATTACGATTTTAGCTTTAGAAGCAGTGACAGGATAGAAGCGAATGCGAGCCAGCAAACCCTTAGTGAGCTCCGTCAGTTTAGCAGAGGGTCAGTCCGAGTGCAAAGAGAACATCAAGTCAAAACAAACTGACTTTGGCTTCTGATAGTGCACTCACTTTTTCCTATCATACCCTCAGACAGATCATTTCATAGTCTGACGAACTAGGTGGTCGTGAAGCTCTTGAAAAAAATATGTCGTTTTCATGAAAATGCGCAATTTTCCTGCCATATATAGTTTTTTTCACCACAAGACAATGGGGCATTTAGAGTCGTGACAGCTCGGTGCTTCCAGTTTGTTATAATATTAAAAGCAAGGGATGAAAATGTCATAACCTTCCTCACTTGTCAAGTAACTTTGCCCCAGAAAAAGGGATCTGGTTACCAACCGAGGGAAACCAAAGGGGAGCCTTTTTTCATGTTAACTGGCTGGCCAAGCCGGCTGATTAATTTATTACTAAGAGACAGGAATTTTGACAAATCATTCAGCTCAGCAAACAGCTGTGGCAAAGTTCAGCAATTAGGCTCCTATGTAAAGACAGTCTACTCCTCCGCTCCGGGTTTGCTGGATTTATGTGTGTTCTCGAGCTATTGGCCAGGTTCAAAGCCCCGCGCTGGGGAGCTGGAGGCTGACACATGGGGAATTTTACAAATATGGTGGAACACACACACTTTGCTGTAAATCTGACCAGAGAATAGTGGCCTTTAGGGGGGAAGGCGGTGGTCAGTGAGGGGAGAGAGGCGGAGTGTTGAGTGAAGCCATAGCTAAATAATCAACCCAAGATGGGGGTCAGCTCTTCTTAAGTCAAGTGTGATATTAAAGAAACAGAAGAAAGGGGAATATAGCAGGACAACAGTGATATTTCATAGCCAAAATTTGCAAATAGCTTCTAAAGAGTTTGAAACTTCTCGATACCAGCTCCTACTGCAGCTTACGCGTTAAATTTTGACTTCCAGGCAGCCAAGCCTGAACCCTCTGTCAATATTTAGCTTTCTTTTAATGGGGTGATTTTATGCTACTGTCTGACCATGATGGCCAATGAGTAGCTGCTTGCTCAGTGTCATGTTGAGCGTACCTGAGAATATCTGTGGGTAAACCATTACAGTCTGTTGCCTCTTAAAGGACAGGCATAAAGTATCAGGCCTCCTCTTTCACACACAAGAAACAATCGCTTGGTTTCCACATATGCTGAAGCATTTTCTGTTATGATAAACTTAGATTCAGATTAGCTTCCATAAATCTTTGGTAAAGACTTTTAAACGGTTTAATTTATTGGATTTTTAGAAATATATCTGATGTCACATTTGCTTATGATAAAAGACAAATTACTTAAATGTTCATTCATATCGTTGCCAGTCTTTAACAATTGTTTGTGATTCATTCTGTAATTCCAACATCCAAACTACATGTCGGCTTTTGAATATATTGTGATTTAGAGGTGAAGTAAGTGATGTTGTACTTTCCCACAGTACACTGAAGTGAAGAATATCGAGCACTTGGCACAGGGTGGATTTTTGGCTTTAAAAACACATCTTACTTTTAGGGCTGGATAAAATGTTCCATTACCACCACCTGCCTGCGTCTCAGCTCAGGACAGCTCTTCACTTACCCACAAGAAACACTGTCTGTACAATCACTGGCCACTTTCTTAGGCACACCTGGCAAGTCCAGGTCAGTCCGGTACAGAAGCTCTGCTGTCAGGTGTATGTCTGTTGTCAAGATCAGAATTTCTCTGTTCTCTAGTTTTTCGGTGCGTATACGACAGCTGAGGCATTAGTGAGGAGCACGTACGCTGTCTGCGTGTGCGCTGCAGCTGTCCGCATCCACCCCTACTGCTCCTTCTGACCCAAAATGAATCATTTACTTTGGAAGCACCTCATAGCGTCTCGGGAAGTAGCTCCTACTTTATTCATTCACTCACACATAACGAGACGATCCGCGCCGTAGTGGTTGCTATTAGCGCAGAGACACGGACTAACCCATGACAGACAGGTTTAGTTTGGATGTTTATTAGCCCTTAATGAGTAAGGTGCATGCATGCATTTAGTCAGACGGGACAAAGGGAAATGGCAGCTTGGTCGGTATGTTTTGACACTGATTGTGCAAACTGGTCAAAGACACAATCCATGGCTTCAGAATGACGTGTCCTACACCTGCAACGACTTCCCAGAGAAACAATGAGTCAAGAGAGTCAGCGTCAACGTGTAGTTGTCAGGAATTGAAACGGAATAGATGAGAAATGAAGTGCTGGGACTGGCCTGACCTTGTGGATGATTGCTGCCCAAATAGCTGGAAGTAAAATTGGGCATTTTACACCCTGGCAGGTGCCCAAGACACAATTTGTCCCAGTTTAGTCGGACCATGTTGAAGTCTGGCCTGCCATGCCAAATACCAATTTCCTGGGAACACTCATAACCCACTTTGTATAGAACTGTGAGAAAAAACACAGTTTGTCCCAAAATTATATCAGAACAGCAGTGAAGCTTTCAGCCCAGGTTCTAAGTGATTGGTTGCTGTGGGTCTATACTCAGCGTAGAGTAGGAGTAGTTTATTCATTCTGTATGAATTTTATGCACTGAAAATAAAAAGGCTGCATCTGAAAATCTACTTAAGTCAAATTTATCACACATGCTTACACCCAACGGCTGGAGTATACAAACTGTTTGTTCACTTGCAGTAAATTTAGGTCTGTGTTTTTACAACCCGAGTATTAAGTGAGACAGTACAAGGCATTTTTGTTCTCTTTCCTTCGGAAAGGTTGCACGACTTCGCAGGCGCTGAACATTTTCGCATGCTGGCACGGTAAGAATAGCAGCCGCCCTAATGACTCCTACTGTACGTAATGACACGGCAAGCGGGTCGGGCCCAGATGGAGAGGTGTAAGACAAAGTTCACGGGGTGACGGGGAACTGCCTCCTTTAACTGCAGCTAACTTGTCCACTGCAAGTTCCACCTCATTTGTTATGTGCTGCGATGTGGGAGGCAGCAAGGACAAAAGCCTGGGAGGGAAAGCTGGACATTGTATGAAATACAGTAAGAAAGGAAAAAAGAAAAGAATGAATTAACCTATTACCTTAAAGAATGAAAATGCCGCTTATCTTTTTTGCTCTGCTACTGTAAGGGATCCTGTACATCAACCTTACCTCGGTTATTGTTAGTTTAGGAAACTAATCCCGATGTGCACCTCAGCAGCCTCTGCCTCAGACTGGTGGGCTTAAGACTGTGAGCACATCACTTATAATGGAATCCAACCCCGAGCTGTCTGTTTGAGGAGCCTGGAACGAATCGATCAGAGGGGAGCATCTGTGAAAGAGATGTTCAGAGCAGCGGCTACGGCTGCGCTGGAGCCAGCAGGGCTACTGTCTGATGCCCCAGCTCTGGCATCACAGCTCAGCATTACCGCTCGACACGCCAGTCAAGCTGACTTTGATGCGAAACAGTGCGAGATGGCAGGGCTGGCACATTTCGGAGTCGAAGTCTAATTGCGGTCTCACGAGTTATAATGTCTTCTTTTCGATCCTTAATCCTGCGTCTACATTTTTACATATTTCAAATCAGTTTCTGTGTTAAGTCCTTCCCCTCTGAACTCAATCCCAAGTCTGGCCCTTTACTTGAGCCCCTCAGCTGCTGGTCTGCTCTCACACTAACCCCCTTGTTTATATCGGGACGCAATTAAGTTGAAGCCAAGTAGAGGAGTCCCAGAGAGAGAGGCAAGAGTGCAAGCTTGTGAGTCAGGTTTCAGCGTCTACACTCACACACTCCTCCCTTTCCTCTTTCACTCGTTTTCTGTCCCTCCCTCCGTTTTGCTTTGCATTTCTCTACTTCTCACTTTGAACATGCAAACGTGTTGTGTTTTTTCATTTTAAGATATTGTTGATTTGACTCAGGTCTGCTTGGATTCATTTATTGAGTGACTGCAAACGATTCATTTATAGAAAGGTTCACATAGACAGACAGAGCTAAAGTAGCTAAAGCTAGACAGTACTTAATGTATTTGTAATATAAGTTTGAACTCAAAACATTTATTTTTCAGTTTCCAAATAAATTCTTAAAAAACATTCGTCCTTTCGGTGTATTTCGTAGACCACGGTTTCTTGTTTTTTGTGCATTTTATTTAGTTTGTCTTTCTGTTTTTGTCATGGAAGAACTAGTTTCACGTTCTCCTCATGTGTGGTCTGCCGACCCAGGGGAACTATCCCAGAATCCCGGACACACGTGTGCAGGCAGAACCAGTAGTGCAATGCCGAGTAGATAAACAGTGCTCTTACTGATCACTGCAGCCTCTCTGCATCTGAACAACAGCAAGTTTACTACTTTGCACTAGTATGTTATGGAAAAACAACATAAATAAAATCATTTAGTTTGAACTCATTGATACACATTTCAAACGTACTTTCTTTCTTGCTGGGTTTAGTGTGTGTAGCATCCTCGCTGCCCTGCTCCAGCATTCCAGCCCAGCGGCGTGAGTATGCCTCACTTTCACAGGGGAGATGCAGAAGAAACTCCAGGGATGTGTGCAGCGTTGACAGACAGGGGGATAAACACAGGGATTGTCCCTGACCTCCCAACACCAGTCTGGAGGAAGACGAATAGTCCCCCAATGGGTCCTGAGCAGATAAAATACACCCTACCGTCTTCAACACCAGGTGTGACAGCCATCAGGGGTGGCCTATCAGCAGGGGGTACAGAGAAGGGGAGGTAAGGGTGAGGGGGCACATTAGGAACATATCAGCAATTACTCTCTAGGTTTATTTTTCTTCCTGATTTAATGCCTGGATACTAAGTTACATTCATCCTGGGTGTTGATTGCATCTCAGGGGCTAAAAGAGAACGCCTTGCAGAGGCAGTTGTGGATTATCTGATGATACACCAAAACATGTTAACGTTATGTTACAGCAACCGTGTAAAAGCCCCGCAGTTTGTTTATATGTCCGAGTTTCTCCTCACTGAGTTGCTTGGCCTGGCGCTTATCTGGGAAGCTCAGTTCCATCTTTGCTGTTAGCGTAGCCACAGTTGCAAATCAACTTCTTTATGTAATGGAATTCACAGGGTCGAGGACATGTTTACCTCCTTTTTCAGTCCCATTAGGCACCAAGCGACTATATCATATCTGACACGAGAGAATGGCCTCAATCTGTTTAAGCCATGGTCTCTGACTGCTTGGGCCCCACGTCTTCAGACCAGCCTCAGCAAGCAGAGATATGAAGAAGGATGATAGTCATTCTCGTGTCCTGAACTTTAAACAATAAATGTGTTATTGGTGCAGACATCTTACAGGCCAGACAAATAAATGGGCTCCACTCTGTGCACTTTAACTCTGGAATAGGACAAAAGTTTTGCAGCCGCTCTTGTGACCACAGAAAAACGCTGGAAAATAGCTCCACAGAGGTGAAACCGTAGTCTGTGTAATGGCGGGTTCTTTTTTTCCGTGAGAAACGGCATATGCTAATTCCGTGAAAACAGTCCTCTGTGCATTCTGAAGTGTCAAACCGATCTGCAAAAACTAAAAGAAAAAGTCTGTGTGGAAGAGAAGCTCGTGTGAAAAAGGGAAGCACAGACCCCTAATTTCCTGTGTGAGCGTTTGCCATAGAACGCGAAGGCCAGACCACTCTGTGGCTATCAGGAATCAGCCCAATAGTCCCCCGAGCCACCCCTGCCCTCGCGATACCCTCTCTCACCCCCCCTTCCCTCTAGCCCAGGTCCCAGGGCCACTGTGGGTTAACCTCACTCAGCCGTGACCAGAAAACAGAGCGATATCTTACTCATCTAATCCCCCTCTCAGTCATCATGCAATAAAGTATGCCTTACAACCCTTGACCTCTCAAGTTAGACCAACCCCCTCATCTTTGAGCAACACCACTCTACCAACCCCCACCGAGGGACAAGCGGAAAGACTGCGATGGGTTGGAGGCATAGTTAACAGCCTCAGAAACATCGTCATTGCCAAGGTAGAATAAGTTTAAAGCTCAAGAGTTAAGGAAACGTTGTCGCATTTGGTCTAATGCAGTTGTCTTTGTGTTCGGCAACATATAATGTTGTGTAGTGTAGTTCAGTTTTTTGCGTCAACTTGATATTAACAGAAGTTCAATTCAGAAATGGTACTTTATCATCTTTCTATTATTCCTGTAATAGTCAAGTTTTAGCTAGTTCTAAACATAAAGTCACTAGATGCCTTTGTCTGGTGTAACTTACTATCTTATCTTCTGTAGTGATGACTCAATCAGGACATGCATAAGCCCTGGGCGTGCTCCAGCTGTCAGTCACCCAACAACACGTAGAAAATGAACTGGACATATTTCTGCAGCCTACACGGTCAAAGGAACCGCCCACGTGGATCCCTGGCTTCTCCTCTGAATGTGTGATGCAGTGTGCAGATGAAAAATCAAAAAGCATATTACAAGACCCCCACCTGCAGCCCCGCCTCTACTCGCGTTGTTGACGAATATCACAGAGGAGGAGAGCATCATTTAATAATCTGAGAATTACAGCAGAGACATGGACGCATGTGGAGACTGAATGTGTTGTTATGCCTGTGTGTGTTTTTGCAACTGGCCGTGCACCTTGGAAGGCGCACGCTCCTTTTGGTTATGCTGTGTGTGCACAAGTTGAGGTGCAGTGCATGCATACTTGTGTGTGTGCAGCGAGAGAGAGAGAGAGAGAGAGAGAGAGAGCCTAAAGCAGCTCAGAGGGGTTCAGGGCTCCCTTGCTCCAGCACATCTGGGCTTTATATCAGGCCTTTAATTAATCCTGAGTGAAGGCCAGGCAGTGACAGGCTGGCTGGGCAGGCTCCAGTCCAGGACAGGGCCTGATTTATTACAACTGAGCTCCAACCAGCATTGATTTATTTCAGACTGAGGAGAGAGGAGAGTTAAGGGGGTGTGTTTAAGGGAATTGGAGGGTGGACACAGAAACAGCACTGTTAAACCAGAGTGTGTGTGTGTCGGGGGGGGGGTGTACTGAAAGTGACTACAAGGTGAGTAACAGACTCACAGGGCAGGAGTGAAGATTGGTGGAGGTTCTGCGATGCCTGGCTTTAGAGGCAGGCTTCGCATACCACCACGGGCTCGCAGTGCCGGTAACCTGTCAAGGTGGAGAGAGAAAACGAATGATGGCCGCGGTGGAGGCAGAGGGAGAGATTATGAAAGCTGAAGACCGCTCTCCATCAGGTGGGTTATGCTCCCTCCCAGGCATGTGCTGTCAGTCAGAGTCACTCCTCTCGCCTTATCTCTCCACATAGGGGGACTGTAAATCCTCCTCTGCTCATTTAACTTAATCATGACAGTCATCTGAACTCAGCAAAACACATCCCTTTTCCCCTTCCTCGCCCTCCCCGCAAAAACCATGAGGAGTATGTAAAGAGGATGTTCTTTTTATTATCTAACATGCATCAAGCAGCCACAAATGGTCTGCAGTGTCGTGGAATGCGTTCGCTGCGTGTTTGTGTGTGATAGAGAGAGCGACGGAGGCGCTGTATCGCTGACTCGTTGATTCTGGTTGTATCCTCATGTGTTGCGGAAAAGATGCCGAGTGTCACTGGATTTTTATGAGGCTCTGTCGGCCTGCGCCATCGACATGCTTCCCTCTGATAAGGACGTTATGACAGTTGGCTGCACAAACAGAGACGGTGAAGATATGATTTCAAATGTACATGCATCAAAAAGAAGAAGAAGAAGAAGCTGCATTTTCATGACCACAATCCAGTTTGATATTTTATATTAGCTTCTAAAAACCTTCAAACTTTCCTTGACTCGTGGAAGCTCCTCGGTGCCGTCTGTGCGTCTCTGCCTCCTCTCGGTGACTGGCTCTGAATTCAACAGTCCGCTGTAATTAATGGGCCTTTTTAGCACTATCGTCTAGACGTCAAGCCCCAAAATACCTTGAGGCGCGAGGACACAAGACTGTTGTTACTGGGCTTCCACCCTCGAGCCTTCCCTCATTTGTTAGAGCATTTGTACTCTCTAGCAAAAACATGGGTGAGGACTCGGCATAGTTTTCACAAGTGGGATTCATTTATTAGATCTGAGCTGGAGACAATAAGTGTCAGTCAAGCGGGAAACATGAAATGCCCTCGTTGAGATCAGACACTTGCTTAACATCTTTGAGATTCTGCAGCGCTACAATAAAGTCATCATGTACGTCTGGCTGAGGATACAGCAGCAGGTCACAGATGGAAGAAGAAACAGCCCAGTGGCCACAATTTGAATAGCTACATATAAATTTGGTCTACAAGCCAGCAGGGTTCACGTTGTCCTGAATCTTCCCGCCAGCACTTCATGGCTGCCAGAGGGGAAACGGAGCAACAGAGTCGAAGTGCTTGCCAAGACTGGAATGAGCCTGTGCTGTTAGCGAGGTCGAGGCTGGGTTTGAGTACCGCAGACTGAAGTCTCCCTCCTCATCCCCTTCCCTCACACAGGCCACTTTCAGTGTACCCATGGGAAATGGGGAATTCGGCCTGCCATCCCCTAAGAACATATTTTAAGCTAGAACTCTTTTCATAGTCATGTAATCACTAATATCACAAGGAATGTGCTTTTATAAATAGAAAATGCCAACGAGAGATGTGTTTTTAGTTTAGTTTGCTCAAGTAACTTTGTTTAGACTGTAGGGGATCGTGACATTGATATTAAAGACAGGAACTCTATGAATGCCTGCAGCAGAGTGACAGATCCCCAGGGAAGGTTTTAGAGATCCATTTTAGAGACACCCAATAAAATGTGTCGTGACACCCCCCACGCGGTGTTGGAGCAAATACTGTGGGGCTGCCCAGACATCATTAATCACTGAATTGACCGTTCACAGGCAAAGGTCAAACCTGGGATTTTCCTTCACATTCATTTTACGTGTACAGTATGTTTTTAGACAGATGGTGGTGTTTTATGGTTTCTAACACAACAGAAAGCGTTGTAAATGTTAGCATAGAGTGAGGCAGGCTATCGTCACCAATAACAATCTGGGTCTGTATGTGTTACAGTGGCTACAGTCGCACAATTAGCTTTCTGAATATGAATTAATACTTTATTATTCCAATCATCGTCAGCCTTGTGTAGATGATCACTTCCATCAACCTCCACCCTGCCATCGTTAGAATTACCCTCACTGTCTTCACCGTTGTCATTAGCGTAGTCCAACAGGCTGCTCAAATGCTGGGCCTGCTCCCCTCATAATTATACAGCTCATATTTCTGTTTGGGTCATTTTAACATGCTTGAGGAATTGTGTAAATCACATTTCAAAAGCACATACACCTCATTATAGCACTGAAACTCTAATTCACCAAAGTGCACTAGAGAATATTCAGACCTCAGTTATGGTGTAAACATGTCTTTACTTATCCAGATTAACTCTGGAGATCCGATTACCCTTCTTTCCCAGATGTACCTCTACAGTGCTGTTAAGGAAACCACCCCCAAAGCAACTGGTGGCCCGACAATATTTTCTCTTAATTAGATGTGTTTTAAGTCATTACAATCTAGTTCATTCCGTACTCACGTTACAGCCGTTAAGCATTTTTTTGTGTATGTTACAGTGAAGTGTACTTGGCTCGCTTGCTGGATGTGAAGCCCAAGGCCACAAGCAGCGAGGGCCGTCCATCAGTGGCAGTTATTAGGGGAGACCACCGGTGAACCAGGGCCATTTGGTGGGCCTAATAACAACGCGAATGGGAGAGCTGAGGGACAGGAAGCGCAGCCAGACAGGTCGGTGCTGAGAAAGGCACTTCTCAGCAAACGGAGGCCTCCTTAAAAAACAATGACAAGACCTATTTCAGCCTGAAACACTGCCATGACTTATTTCCAGATGACAAGCCAGTTCTATCACTCCATGCCTCTGCTCCGAGACTGAAACCCTTTGAAATTCCAGTAATTATGGAAACTGCTCAGAAAATGGTGTCAAGCTTGAATGAACTGAGGAAAATGTACAAACAGTTGCAGCTCCATAACTGAGAGAAGGATTTTATCTGTCCTCATCTCCCGTAATCCAGGTGCTTGGTTGGAACCAAAGCCATTTCGACAGTGAAGCTTTGGGACCCCACATGTTTTAACTGCCCATCAACATGGGAGGCTTTCACTTTACAGCCTGGGGTTTATGATGCGACAGCCTAAACGTAGCTCAGGTTTCATGCAGGGCTGTTTCATTGTTCTGCTTCTCTTTTCTATTGCGTAAAGACGAAGGGGACAAGAGGCATCTTGGCTCAGGGAACCGAGCTATATAATAGGGTGTAAAGACAAAAAATAACCTGAAAACACACAGCATGAAAAGCCTTATAAATATAACTAACCATTTGTCAGTTCTTACTCTGAAACGCCCCCCGACTACACGATATGTCAATGAAAAACACACTTTCTAAGGGTCAACTTGAGTGAAGTCTAAATAATGTGAAGCAATAAGCTCCAGGAAAAAGTCTTTCTCATATTTAAAGATATATGATTCGAGTGGCTTTACACGTTGTGTAAAACTGAGACTCACATGTGTCCAAGCTGTGTAAATCAGATATGTTCAGCTCATACCAGCCTATAAATATCAGCACATTGTAGGCTCATTGAACAGTTTATTTCCTGTGATATGTCTGTGTAAAAACACAGAAAGCCAGCAGAGTCATTAGTGGCTCTGACATCAGACTTGTGTGAGGCCTGGAATAACTCCTTATCTGGTTAAACGGACCAATGGCTGAGACAGATTTACTGTTCAGCATGAAGGCAGACCTGAAACTGGAGACATTACACCAGTGTTTTTCAGTCACTTTGAGCACTGTAATTGCACAGGAGGGAACGAGATGCAAAACGATACTCCAACCTATTGAGGGAGTCACAGTTTAGGAATTCCCAAGCTGTCATCCCAAACAAAGGTGCATTCATCTGCAGCATATGCGACGCAAAAGCACACTGTGCATTTATTGATTGCTAATATCACATATTGGTGAGGAGCTTCCATGTCAGCAGTTAATACGTTTTATACTTGCTAAGTTACAGGTTTGACTTACAAGTAGTGCTCCGACTGCCGTGTTTGTTATATCTGGGGAGCTCATTGGATCCATGTCAAGTCGCTGCTATGAGAGACCGAGAAAAGATGAAATGAAATGATGCTTGGCCAGACGAAGATCCGAACCAGCAGCTGCAGCGCTGACCAGCACCACCAAAGCAGACAGGTTTTTATTTACCATGAAGCCTATGAGACAGAGATGCCTAAAGTAAATAAAAGGAATAGGGGGTGTTATTGTTGGGAATGTCAGCTGATCTAATATTAGAAACTACAAAAGCATATGACTATTTAAAATATTTGAATTCAACATTTGGAGTAAGATTTACTGTAGGAGTCGCTGCGTGAGTAAAAGAACTGTGCTCTGCTTTATGACTGCAGTCTGTTAGAGCCAAGAGGTAGATGATTTTACAGTGTGTTTCACAAAGCTTCCATGAACATCTCTCGTGGATTATGGTTGTATGTTTGTAGGATAACAAGTACAAAGTGATTAAGATTGTGATTCTCTATATTTATTCTACTGTACAGTTATTAAGGCCAACAGATCTCATCGGCAGATAAAATTTAAACATCTAAAATTGCCTGTTTGTCTCTCAGTACTTTAAAAATCCTCCAATTTTTTTTGCTGGGCATTTTAGCAAACACAAATGAATAAAACACAAATAAATCGAGCATGTGGACTATGTTCAACCGCGCACTCGTCATGTGTGAAGTGTTTTCACAGCACGGCAGTGTGCAGTATGTGGGATGGACTCAAAATAAACTGTCTATGCTCAATGTGCTGCAGCAGAGTCTGGGCTCCATGGCACAGAAAAGCTAGATGTCAGTGAAGAACTGAAAGAAGAAGATGGCATCAGCAAAGCATCTGAAAATAATCTGGTGCTGCACATTAACAATGCGGAATTAACCAAAAACTTACAGAAGAATGAAAACTGTAGCGACTGACGTCTTGACAATAACGTTTTTATGACGTGAACCATCTACTTCCTTGACCATTTGTCTGTTTCCTTCGCAGCGTTACCATGTGGAACAACAGTGGGTGTTTTTTGGCCCCTGTTGAATTCTGGGAAAATTGAAGTCGTTGTCAGAGGGTCTCAGCCATTCTCTACTCCCTTCTGGCAGAACATCATAAGAGGACTCATGCAGCTCAAATATTTTGGCTTCAAATGATCTTGAAAAACACGTTCCCACTGGGTGGTTAAAAGTGGGCGTGGACTCATTGTGCGCTTGTGAAGGATGTGTATGTATATGTGTGTGTGTGCGTGTATTTGTCTATAACCTGTAGTGACACAGAGCTTCAAATCCCGCTGATATGAGATACTTGCACAAATAACCTTTCTGTTAAGCTGTGGTTGTTTTTCTTAACGTAAACCCAAACAAGCTCCTTCACAGCAGATGAAAATTCAAATATTTTAGAAGCCATGAAATTATAGACAAAGAGATTACAAAGCCATAGCAACCACACATCAACAACTTCTGAGATCAGTTGTGAGAGAAAATCCAGAAGCTGCACATTCTTACTTTCAAGATCCTCACCCAACCACACAACACTTTTGTATAAGGTCAGTATCGGCCTTTGGGCATCTGGCCAAAGACAATCTAATGGTATTTGGGGTTTATCAACGGAAAATGTGCAAAGTTACACAAATGGCTTTGTGAGGCGGTTGAGTAAATCAGAGGCTATATTGGCCTGTAAGACCACCCTGGCTTTCGAGCTCGTAAAGCCTACCCACAGGCCAGAAAACAACAAAGCTGCCCAACCACTAACTTGATCGTTTCTTACCGGATCAAAAATCTAAAAAGCAAAGTCCGTGCAGCCCCAGAGCAAAAAAACAAAGTGATCTGATCCTGTCTAACAACAAATTCACAGAAAGTTGAACCGTCTGGACAAAGGCAACTGTGTCTGATATAGAATGGTTTTCATTTATTTTCAATTATATTATAATATTTTTTAACATGAGACGTGGTCATCGCTACAGTAAGCACTTCAATGTAAATCAGTCCAGGAACATTAGGTCTTTTGAATTTATTATAAATAAATAAATTATATCCTGCATCCAGATGCAACAGAAATGATGTCTCTTGATATTTACACAGCATAAAATGATGTAAACTATAAACACGTGTTTAATATTAAGGAAGCTGTTCTTCCTAACTGTTTCCACACCCAGATACTTTACAGCTTTCTGCTGAATTAGAGTCACTGGTTTTGGAAACAAAACTGTACTTGTGCGTCAGTATCTGTGCACATTGATATTGTTGTTTGTCTTTGACTTGAAACAGTTTAGTACAATCATACAGATGTGAGAACACATCGAACTCAATAGTATAAGAGTCCTGCTGAGCGAAAATATTAGCGCTGGTGATTTTGGCCATCGATATCACAGAGCATTAGAACGCAAGAACACACGGCTCATTTTCTGTATCGACTCTGCCAAAGGCAACATTACTGACCCAGTCACACAGTAAAGGACTATGAATATTGTTTGGTTTTGATCTCAGTCAAACATTTTAATCTGCCACAATTCCTATATAAACACATACGGGAAGCAGGGTGAAAGTATTAGACATTTAAAAAGCCTAAACGTGATCAGTACAACATTAAACCTATAATTTGCACCAGTATTTTTATGTACTATTAAACTGAAAACACTGGACGTGACAGTGGAAACGCACCTGGCTGTTTCCTTGCTTCTACGCTGGCTGGTGGTGTTTTGGTCTTTTGCAAACTCCAGCTGGTGAACACACTCACAACTAATACATTATTTTTCTGTGTGTTGTGCTGTATTCACGAAGCCAAAGCGGCAGTGACACAACCTATTGATTCACCTAGTGCAAAAACAAACAAAATTAGCACTTTCGCCGTTTCCACAGCAACCAGGTGTTGTAACAAAAATACAGGTGTGGAGAGCGAACAAAACTCCATAGAGGGATTTTTTGGGGGGTTATTCTAAGTGTCTCAAGCTGTGATTGAATGTGCCAACCGCACACTGACCTCCTCCCAGGAGTAAAACTGGTAAACAGGCCTTAAACGAAAACCGAGAGAATGAAGTAATTTCCTACTCATGTGGGCAGTGAAGTCTGGCAACTGCGTGGCACTGAGCCTCCCCAGCATTTCTGGAGACAATGATGTCATGCCTGTTACCTCAGCGCTACACGCTAAGTGCAGTAAAGTACCTCTGAGGCCACAGGCAGGTGACTCTCAGCATCAGTAGTGGCCCCAGCTGGGCAGTAATAATATAGACTTTTCATAAATCCTCTCCCTTCAGACTTGTATTCAGATGAACAGACTCAGATTCAGATTATGTGCAAAGTTAAAGTTGTGCTGTGTCTTTGAGTGTTAATTGCAGCTGAACTCTTAGATTATTATAAATAAGACAGCAGTAATATTTAAAGCTTAAATATATTTAGAAAAAGACACATACACACAGAGAAAAACGAATAATTAATAGAATAGAAATATTTATTATTATTATTATTCATAAAGTAAAGACTCGAAACACTTGTGAAGATACTTCTTGTGTTCTAGTCAAAGCTAATGTTTCGCGTTGCTGCAGTTTTTATTGCTCTTTTCCATGTCTCACAATCATTTTACCATTTTGGCTTTAACCTGTAAATATTACTCATGCTCCTATTAATTATCATATCAATAAAGCTTTGTTTCCTATTTGTGCACCAATAGTGTTGCCAGGAATGTCAAACCAATGTCAGATTTGAACAAAGCTTCATTTCTGAGCACTGAGGTTAGACGCTGTCTGTTCTGCAAGGCATGCTCAGGCACGACTCTCCTTCAAACCGTCCACTGAGCTTGGTCTGCTATAGCCATTATTTACAGTGGCTCCACTCTGCTTGAAGGGTGCAAAGTGCTACTAATAAACGGTTTAGGGTTTCCTCATCTGCGAGCTGCTTGCCAGTCGCTTTACAAAAGCCTATCAGACTACTGGCTGTAAACGTGGGACTGGACCTTTCCCAAAGCCGTAGCATCGCGCTGCCCCATAGGGGAGAGGGTACCAGACACAAACGTGTACAAGTCAATCAGACAGACACAGAGTATAAATAACAGGCAAGCCACAGCATCCATGGGTGAAACAAGAGCAATTTAAGTCTGTGTTGAAAGACCTCTTTTGTGGAGACAAGCCAGGCGATAATATTTCACAGGTAAAGAGATGTCCTCACGATGGTAACACCCGCTAGCAGAGAGGATGAGTGGGGGATGAGTGAGAGGTCCCAGGCCTTCGCTGGACCCCCCCCCCAACCAACTCACGGCTGAGAGGAGATACCACAGGAACAGGGAGGTTGTTATTCTCATGGCTGCCTTGTTCCTCAGCAGATTCTTATCATGCCTACAGACTCCATCTTTACCTCCACATCAACAATTCACACGCCCGAAAGCTGCTTAAACTGTGATCACTAGTGTCACTCCAGGTCACATTTCATTAGTGAGGTTGAAGGTAAGAGAGTGGAAATATTACCTCCTGCAGGCCCTTTCTCTAGACTGGAGTCGGACGCGTCTCGTATCGCAGTCATGCACTGCCGTTAGTGCTGCATTTAGCCAACAAAGAACACGAAACCTAATCTTCTCCTTGGTTTTATCTCCTCAAAGCATCGGTTTGCTATGGAATTAGAGGTTTTATATTTGATAGCGTTGGCGTCATCTCCAATCATGAGAACTCTGAACTCTTACCCAATACGTTTTCATCAACCGTGTCCAGAACTCACAGTGTGTACTTCCCTGGTTCACCACGTTGGCTGCCCTCCACAAGTTCAGTAAGAACATGTTAGCTTACAGACACTGGAAACAAAAGAGAACATAAAGGCCTTTACATGCTTTCCTAGATAAGAATAATAAGAACATGTTAAGATGGGAACCTGAACGGTGCTGGCAGGTGGATAAAGACAGGTGAGGAAAGTTAACTATTTTCTGACTGTGCCTAATGATTAATCATAATCATGTCTTTGAATTTTGGGGCAAAGTTGAAATGCTTGGAGAAAACCCATGCAAATACGGGGAGAGCAGGCCAACAGGTAGATCTGAATCCATAAATTTGTAATAATAAATATGCCAATAAACTTTGTGCCTTGTATTTGGATGAATGAAACAATACCTTATCCCCTGTAAGTGGTCGTAATTGCTCTCTACAGTTTGGTGATTTAGTGGCATCCTAAGTAGCTCGGTGGGGAGGTTACGTGTGCAATGGAGGGTTTCGACTTGACCAAGTGAGATGTCTGACTGTCCTCCCTGAGAGAAACGGAGAAGGGCAGAGTCGCCCGTCTGGCTCCGAATTCTCCGACATCTCACTGGTCAGTGAACTGTAGCTCATTTCACTTTCTTGTATCAAATGGTGTTAGGTTAAGGTAGATGATGAAGTAATGAACGTGTCGCTCTGCTCTTATGTCAGTCCCTCCATCCTTGTGTAGGAATGTGTAGGTATGACTGATAAAGGAGGCAGCGGGTTGAGCAAGGAGTGAAGGGAGAGCTTAAGCTGTTCCTTGTAATAAGCAGAGCCGTAAAACCGTGTCAGAAAAATGCTGCCCTCTCGTTCTTCTTTTCTCTCCTCCCTTTATTCTTTATGGGTCTGTAACCGCATTTGTTACTCATTTGATGGCCTGGGGGAGCCGTCAGGGCCCTGGAGTACAAGATATTATTCTTCACTCGCCCCCTCAGCCCTCCCAAAATAACAGCCTCCAGCCTACTGTTTAAAGTCTCTCACCGAAGGGAGCGAGGGGGAGGAGAGCGAACGGGTGAGAGGAGGGGAGCAAGGAGAGGAGCAGCGAGAGGCTGAAAGATGTCTCCATAGCTCTCCTCTGAGGAGATCAAAGTGGCCTATTTCTTCGACCCTGTGGCACCATAATGGTTTGGTGGAGTCGGAGCGAGAGCCCTCGCTGCTCAAGATGTTGTAAAATGGATGATTAGTGACAGTGTAATACTTTGAACAGTCTCCATACAAAGGGAGAACCCAGCTGAGCAAGCGGCTTTTAAGTCTTCTGAGGGGGAAGAAGGTGAAATTATGGGGGTTCCTCAGCCACCAGAGAGTATTAGGCCCAAGATATAAAAAGATATAACTTCATTTTCCCCCTTTTTTATACGCGTCATGGGAATAAAGGACAACAAATAGAGTGTGGGAGGCAGCGTGCATGCCTGTCATACCTTCCCTTATTAGAAAATAGATGTCTGGGACATGTTTTTCTATGTCTCAATGACACATTTGTACAGTAAAGTTACGTGTACAGCAGTTACTAAATGCACACCCTTTCTAAACACATCTGGAAATTCAGCTTATAGACAGTTTCTGCAACATATGAGATGTAAACAGACAAAAGAGAAAGCCTGCATCTGAGCATCCTGCCTGTGAGCAAGCATAAGATCTGCCTGGAAGAAGTGAACATGCAGCGCAATACGCCGCAGCAGAGAACAGAAATAATGAGGACAGTCTCAACTCCATCCCTGATGCTCCGTCCACCCACGTGTCAGTGTAACTGGTGCCTGGCCTGTGACTTTGTGCAGAGTCTTGGTACTGTAAAATGTCCAGATTCCCAGATTGTGACTAAAGCAGCATGTTTTTCAGTGATTACTCAAGAAGTAGAAGACGAACCCTTATATAGCAAAAACAACACGTTCCTACTAATATTTAGAGCAACTGCAGGGTTTTTTATAGAGAGTTGTGATGTGTATACTATTTGTGTAACACTAGCCCAGTTTACTAGGTCATTTGCCTTCATTGTCCATATTTTCAGTATGTTTCATCTTCTTCCTTTCCTCACTTTATCCCTTTGACAGAGGCAACAGGGGACTGCTGCACACTGACAGGATAAATCGAACAGTACTTACAGCAGATCAAACAAGAAATTGCACAGATTTCTGTAATCCACATGTTCCTGTGGCAGTGAAAATGATTATTCTGGACTGAGAGTCTGAAGAGGTCATTTGTGCTTCCCAAAACAAACGTCACCGGTTTTCACAACCTCGTGCCGCACTCGCTCTCCTTGGCTCTGGAAAACTCTCCAGTCATGCTTTTTTCATGTTAAGCATATGCAAGTCTGTTCATTGCAGCTGCTACAGTCAATATCTTTAGGTTAAATGAATAAATTACTGTACAATAAATTATAACCTGATGCTGGACTTCATTAAGCATTTTACAGAAGCTCCTTTCAGCACATTGTTTTGATTTTCTATATGTTTTCAAACAAGTAAATAGAAAAACTGAATTACATTTACAGTTGCAATCTTTCTATAAAAATAAACTGTATCTGTTGGATCTCATTGCTTCTGCATGACTATTTAAGAAAAACATGCCCAGTGTGTCTGAGAGCCGACTGATACGGTCGCTGCGAGGCTTAACGTACAAGCTGTGTAATCCACTTATCTCAAGTGGGCTTTGCCTGCCTCACCTGCCCAGCTTTAAAGCAGAACAGGAAAGAGGGAGGGAAGGAAACATTCACCTGGCCTCAGGCAGCCATGACAGAATGAACCACTGCACTCTGCTCCACAGCACTTGAAGGGCGCTCAGTGCGATTATCACATGATGGATCGCTTGGCAGGTGGAGGTGTTTTGGTGGCCGCTTTATCGTTGCTAAGCACACAGCCGGATGTTGTGATATCGTGTTGTACGAGGCGCGCACGCGATTGTAATGTGTAATGCGGCCTTGTGTGCGTGCCTCTCCGCTACTTTTCAAGCTCCTAACACCTTTCATTTAGTCTAAAAATATTCCAAGTATTCCTCCCAGAAATATGCAGGTTAAAAATAAGACAAGAAATGAGCCTTTTATGGCTCAGAATAGACTTGTGTTTTTCCGTGTGGCTTTCATGTTAGAGGAAGTGCAAAACAATCATATTGTTACATTGTTACATTTCCTCTTCTTGCTGTGAAAGCTTCACATTGATCTTTATGAGGTCACAGACAGTCCTTTGGCTCCCTGTTGATTCTGTTAACACCATATTTATAAATACGTATAGTTTACATTTCACGTGTCTTTTTATAATTTACTGATGTTTACAAGTATGTATATATACAATCGTTGTACTGTATATTGTATACTGTACATATCCCCATTAGCATGTTAGCATTAGCATTTGAAGTATCGTATTTAAGGCCTCCATATTTTTTACCTAGACTCTGGTGACAGTCGTGGCGTTGTCACGCTGACGGTCTCCATCCATCAGGGAGTCAGTTTCCTCACAGAAAGGCATCAGGACGACCCAGAGACTCGAACCCGTGTCCTTCTTGCTGTGAGGTGACGGTGCAAACAGTACAGCACCTCGCCATCTGGCTCGTTTTGTGGAAAAGCACATTTTTTCTAAAAAGCTTTAGGGAGATTTTTTCCTTTCTATTTTGTCAAAAGTTCACATTTGCAGTTAAGGATGAAATGATTTAGTTTCGACATTGACCTTAGGCTCATCCCTTTCTCGTGAGCGTAAAATCATAGGAACAAAGCGTAGTGAGAGGTGGTAATTAGTTGTCTGCGAGTAAAATGTTATCCAAGACACGATTTGAGCAGAATAGTAGAAAAATATTCAATGAATGCTTGTTAAAGAGAAGGTAAAGATTGATTGATTATCATCTTTTGCAGAGCTCTAACACCATTTGAGTTAAATACTGTAGTGTTTTTATTCCAAATACCAGCAGTTGTTCCTTCCAGCAACTTACTGCATCTCAGCCGCTCAGGTGACTAACGACACATGTGAGAAACCAAGTAGAGCCAGTTCTCCCTTTTTATTGTCTTGTAAAAATCACTGGCCTTCAAATGGCTCTGCTGCAGGACTGTGTAAAAACATATACGTGAAGTCGAGAGAGTAAAACTGACAAGAGCAAAAGAGACAGAGACAGAAATTAGTGTGAAATACTGGGAGAGCCACATAATTCATCAGAGATGTCACAATGTTGAGTCATGTACTTAAACTTGGCGGAGAGAGGTGAGCGATGTGCTGAGGATGAGGACAGAATGAAAAAAAAATCTCTTGCTTATCTCTCAACAGTCACAGGCTTGAGCTCGCTCTCAGGACCAATCGTCCAGGGGGGAGAAAAACAGCATTCTTTTCCTCCAGCTGGGATTAATGAACTGACAAACTCTGTTAGAGCCACATGATGGGGCACCTGTGAAGGGTAACCACAGATAATGGCATGAGAGAATTACAGGAAGTTAAAGAGCAATGGCAGTTCCCATCAGCGCAATTAGCACGGAGCCTTTTTGTCTTGAGCACGTAATACGTCATGGAGATACAGACTGAACTCCTCTGGTCTGAAATGTGCACTCTGAGATTTTGAAATACTGCGGAAAATCCCTACTTGAAATTGTTCTTTCTCCACGGTGTCTCCCATTCCTCATGATCCACTTGGCCCATTTGGTGGCAATCAGGTTCAGGCCTAAAGGTCCGCATCCTCCCGATGATTAACACTTCCAACACCAGCTCTCACCTCCTCTCTTTAAATATTCAACCTCAGATCTGCAGAATATTCAACCCTTCCGTTGACGTGGACAACAGCCCCGTCTAACGCTGAGGCTCCTTTTTTTCTTGGCTTTGAAAAGAAAAAGTAGCGTGACCTCCAAGTCTCGTACACAAGTCTACTACAGCTGATGGGTTTCCATGCCATATTTGTTTATTTTACTAAGCCAGCGGTGGAAGTGCTCTCCTTTTTTGTAATCATCGGAGTTTCTGAAAAGTTCCTGGCCTCGGGTTCTATACCTGTAGCGGAAGCCAGACCATTCATATGCTCCATTACCAGGGCTGTCAAGCCCAACGAAGTCAAGGCACAACACACAGATTAATCCTCGTCTGCGTGATACACAACGTTTCATGTGGACATTTTAGTCTGGCCAGCAAGACATACTGTACGAAGTGAGAGGGACAAATGCCCTTGAAGCAAGCTCGTCCAATTAAGTTTCCCTCTGTGATCTCAGACTAAATGAGGCAGAATCTTTAAGTGTTCATGTTGTTCACCCAGTGATTCTATGTGAAACAATGTTTAGAGGATCATATCTGTATTTTAGTACTGGATGAGAGCAATGAGACGCATGTTTAGCCTATAAGTACTTCATGCTCGTCAGTAACGGATAAGATTCTCACAACGTTGTAAAATAAAGTGAAAAATGAAAGCAAAACCAACCAAGTTGCTTCAAAAATTCTTAACGGTTCAGATTACGAGAAGGTCCAATTTATGGGTCAGTGAGTTCCTGCAGTGGAAAAGCAGCTAATATTCTTTCAGCCTTATTTCCATGTGTCTTTTCTTTTTCTGCAGTTT
This sequence comes from Macropodus opercularis, assembly GCA_030770545.1. NCBI lineage: Eukaryota > Metazoa > Chordata > Actinopteri > Anabantiformes > Osphronemidae > Macropodus > Macropodus opercularis. Next base: position 10,696,322 of record CM061105.1, read on the forward strand.
CCCATGAACTAATCGATCGTTTTAGTCAGATCTTTACATTTCTAGACTGTGTCCTAACCTCCAGATGTTTCATGTGCATCATGCATGTATGTGATCAAAGTCAGCCTAATCTTGTGGAGCACATTTAACTCACATTGTTTAACTCAGGCTGTGATGCGTTACTGCGGGTCTGGTTCTCTCTGACTTTGTGTTTATATTATTGATATTGTGATTAGGATGCAGCCTGCTACAGAAACTGGAGTAGGCTTTGTGGTTAAATAATCAGAGTCGGCGGGGGTCTCTTCCCTCCTCGGCTCGGGCTGCGAAGTTTACAACCTCTCCATCCTCCTTTTATTTATCTGTTATTTTCTTTTGATACATTGAACATGCCCGAGCACACTTCCCTCCGGTGACATGCTCCTTTTCATTCAATCCCAAACATGGTCTTTTGTGGCAAGGCACCCCACTGTCAAATCTACTCAGAAGTTTCTTTGAAGTGTTTCCCCTCTGTCTTTGCTTTATTAACCCTGGATGTAGGGTGACAGCATTTTTAACTCCATAGTCTCACGCAGTCACGAGGCCACTGACTGGATGTTACCTACACATCTTCTACGCCTTCTTCTCAGAGATAGCATCGCCGCTGGAAGCTGGAGGAGCTGATGTAATGAAGCCGTATCGCAATCTCACCTACCGGTGACAGCGTGTGGTAACAGTTAATTCCCAGCTCAGAAAGTGTGACCACCTGGAGCAAATGAGCTCCCCCGAGATGTCTTACAAACCGCTCACCTGAACCTTTGCTATCGTTTATCTGTGGAGGAAGAAATATGCAGTAAAGATCTAAAATGTAACCTGTCATATGTTATGTTGTTGAAAAGTCATAGGCAGTTATCTGACAGTGACGAAACTCCTGTAAAAAATGATACAAACAACTGAAGGTATATATGTTGTTTCCTGCACTGACTCTGCTAACACTGCTTTGCTTAAAATGCCCCTTGATGGATACATATAGGTAATTAGAAGTGAATTGAAAACAATGTCTCCTTCTTTGCGTGAAACGAGCCACAGAGAGGCAGAGGACGAAAGAAGGAGAGACAGATTTTTTACACTTTCTGCACAATTTCCTCTCTATTTCCTCCCTGAAGACCCTTGTCTGCAGAATGTGCAGAGTATGCTTTCCATGGACAGGAGGCTATGAAACCCATGAAACCTGCCAGATACTGTGTGTGTGTATACGTATATATATATATATATATATATATATATATATATATATATATATATATATATATATGGAGAGAGAGAGAGAGAGAAAGAGAGAGAGAGGGAAAAGCTCCTCCTCCCCTCGTTCCAAAAGATGAAGTTATTACCCAGAAAACCTCACCACCTTGTTTTTTCACTTTTATCCCAGAGTTCCCGGAACACTGAGCTACTATTACGACCAGAATACTTTGACCGCACACTCTGACGCTGAGAGGGAAGAAAAAACAAATGCTTCTTGCACAAAGTACATTTACTGCATTTTTTTTTCTTTGTCTGTATCACGCCTGATTTGTATTTTTTTTTTTTTTGGCACAGCAGTGCAAACGGATCGGTTTGTGGAGAAACATTAGAGCAGTGGGACGAGGCTCCAGCCTGCTCACTCTCAACTAGATCAAACATTCATCGAGTCATATAATGTAGTTGGCAATTTGTTTGTCCCGATCATTGAAATGTAACAAACAACAGCCTGATGCCGTCTCTGAAATGACATTTCTCTCTACACTACGTTTTTAGAGCTTCCTGCACCATGGTCTATGCAGTTTTCCTCCCTGAATATTTTCCCTTTATCACTTCTTTGATGGTAAACCTATGCTACTTAGCTATGTAACATTACTCCCACACACACAACTGATCTTGTCATTCCATGGTCTCTAAAAACATGTCTGCCCTTGCAGTAATCAATGAAATAATATTTGCTTTGTCCGACATGTACCAGCCTTGATTTCCTGTCAGGAAGTCATCATCTATTTTGGTCCATTAGGGAGAAGAAGCGTAAACAGCAACAGCTCCCAACGAGGACACAGGTTTTCACTAAATGATGATACATCTGTCTTTTGAAGCCATGGTCATCGACCAGCTCCGTTTGGTTCACCGCGCTGCTCTCTCACAAGGTAGGTGGTAAGAACAACTGCAGTTAACGACCATTTGTCCCTAACAAACTAAAACCCAGGGGCCACGTAAAGAACTTTCTAATGGATACCGGGAGAACCTGTGAAGCACAATGGGTGTTAGAGCAGAGGAAGCTGGAGTCAAAGAAGGAAGGATGCCCTCTTTAAAACCAGGAAATGAGACTCCAGGATGCCAACTGCTCACCGTGGAGATACTGACTCAGTCTGCAGGGTCTATTTAGCCTCCTGTAGTGGCAACACACCTCCTTTCAACACGCATCAGAAGCCCTGACACAACCGTAATGCTACACAGTCATTAAAGAAAACAAGGGATAAAAATAGTCCTAAACTAGACACCTTAATGCTTGATGCGTCTGTTTGCTTCACGACTCGCCACAAGTCCTGCGGCATCTTTTTGTTTACACGATATTTGTTTCTCAGACAACATGACAGTCTTTGTTTACCTCCTGCTCTGTTGTGATTCATCAACCGCTGCTGACACTGGCTGTCAGTAAGTCCTAACTTCATACACTAACTCTCTAACCACAAATTGCAAGGTGGCTCAGTAATAACGTACTCCCCTCTAGTCCAACACACAAACACACACACACACACACAAGCTATGGCACAAATCAGTGGTGGATATTTAAACAGTGGGAGGATGTAGGAGCAAGGCCAAGGGCTGGGAAAGGGGAGAGGAAGGAGAGGGGAGATGGGTAGATAGACAGAGTCATTAAGATAGCTTGGGTGTCAATGTAATTCATCAAGCCTGATAAGGCCGTGGCCTGCTGCCAAGGAGCAAGGTGTGGCACTTTCCCTCACCAATCACTGTCAGTACGTCTCTCTCAGTCGGTTTGTTGTTCTTACTCTTGCTATTAATATCCCTGATGATGAAATGAAAATGAAAAGGAGCAGCTGGCACAGAGATCCTTTACCACCTGATTACAACGGTTCACTTCACATATACGCCCCATTAATTAAATTAACATTAACGCTGTGAAGTCTAAGTTGAGTTTAGTTCATGTTGTTATGTTTTCCCTTGAGCTGTTTGTGCAGCACCTTTTAAACTCTTCTTTCTACCACTACTGTCTGACTGTTCAGCATCAAAGGAGCCATGACATTGCTCTCTTGTCTTCTAACACTTGTATGATCCATAGCAAATATGACAGAGCGCCTTACATGCAGCAGCCATCTGTTGCAATAGCAGCCCCTTGGCACCAAAATGGCTGCTGGCGTAACACAACTTTCTTGGTCAGTGTTCAGTGTCCAAGACTGACTCGACAGAGACCAGAATCTGCAGTGACGTTGGGCTCAGGCACGATACTAAAAGATCGTGTTTGTGTTTTTTCAATTTTAATGCAAGCATTCACACGCGTGAGCAGTTGAATTATTCTCTGTGAACCCCGCAGGTATGGTCATTCACATTTGCATTCACAAACTGTCCCGCGCGTCCCAGTGAGCGTCGGCACCGGTTACGCCGCAGGAGTGTACAAAGATGTTGACGCCAAGATTGTTGCTGCGCCTCTGCTTTACCGCTGCGTAGGTAGAGATGCACAACCAACGCAGGGAATGAATTGAGCCTTTGCACGTTAACTCTCCACCCTTGACTAGGATTTGGGGAAAACAACATGACTTCATTTCACCTTGAGCAAAATTTACAGTTGCACAACCTGTCAGACGTACATGCTCACTCAGTCAAACCTATAAAACAACAAATAAGACATAATTTTGTTGTCTGATGAAGTGATGATAAACAGCGATTTGCCAGTTTTCCAAACCCCAGCTCCGGCACAATATTTACAGTCTTTATTGATTTTTTTGTTTCTTAATTTCTCTTCCTTCATGACCGTGCAAATAGATGCATTGCTTTCCTCGTTTCTTGGCTTGCAACAAGCACTGTGCAGTGAAAACCCCTACAAATGGCCTTTCATATCAAACACTAAACACCATCAAACAGGCCTTATGTTTCCAGTGACATGGACGCAAACACACCCAGTCTTGTTCTGAAAATGAAAAGTTGCGTTTCAGCAAAGTGTTGAAACTCAAAGGCGAGCTTCTCTCTGCAGGTTTTTACGAACGCGCTGGAATAGAAACTCGGGAGTTTTTCCATTTTCAACACCTCCTTGATAACATTTGCAAAATATTTCATACGGTTTGTGATGCATTGATGAAAGAGAGCTTTATGCTGATCTCCAGCGGGGTGAACAGAGGGTTTGAAAATAAAGTGGAGGAGAAAGCTTGGGCCTCCTGCTGGATTAAAGAGGTGTGAAGGGCCTTCCAGGTTCCAGTGTTCAGCATCTGTCCCCTGAGCAACAAGAGGTGCTGTGTGGGGACTGGCTTACCTCGCTGCACAAAGCCTGTCCTGTACTTTTCACACACACACACACACACACATGCTAAGACGCAAACCTCTTGAAGGTTTTCTCTTTGTCCCAGGCCGCGCGTTTCTGCACTCCAGCTTACAAATACCTGTTTGTTGACAGTCTGCTGGCTTTCTGAGCTGCAGAGCAGAAGAGTGACGAGCCCCAACCCTCATCTCGCTCCCCTCAGGCTGATAAAGTGCTCTGATAAGGTGTGAGGTGCTGGTGAAAAGTGGCTGGCCCTCAGCCCCCAGAGCTGCAATATGAAAGAGTGGCTTGTCTGGAGCAAAGCTGAACAGAACAGATGAGAAGAGTAAGTATGGAAGCGGAAAAAAAAGTCCAGAAGAAAGGAGCTGGATTAATGAAGTGGTCTGGGTGCAGTGTGTGTGTGTCTGTATATATGTTCGTTGAGGTGTGTGTGTGCATGTGAAACCTTTTGCCACCAGCTGTGGAGGTGGGGGGGGGCGGGGGGGCAGGGCTGCCGTGTGTTTATGTTGACTAATGAGCTAATTACCCAACCCCTAATCTACCTCAACTTGTGTCATTTCACAGGAATGCTGCAGCAGTCAAACGCTTGCAGATTATGGGTCATTTCCTGACAGTTAAAGGCAAACTTCTAGAGCAGTAATTCCTCCACACGCGGGGCATTAGACAAGTGCTGCGGCTCCATTTGTCTCTTCATGAATTTATTGTCCCCTAATCTGACTACAAGATTAAATCGTTGCCACAAATTGAAGTTTGTTAGGACGACTCATCCTGCTTGGGGCGTGTTCATCCCTCTGTGTCTTCAACTACTGTGATTTAATCCATGATTGTATCTCATCGCATCAAAATTTATTTCGATTTCATCTGTAACAGTCGAAAAGAACAGGCAAAAGTTTAAAGTTCTTTAGAGAATGAAGTCAATCAAAAAGTCTGACAGCATGGGAGGTCTCCGTCCCCTCCACCCACGGCGAGAGGTGTGAGTGGGGATTCAGTAAACTCTCCCCTCTGCCCCGCTATGCGCCCCCTCCTGCTCATGATCCTCCTCCCCAGGGGTGTTTGCTGCTCCACTCCCCCTCAACAGGCTCCCATCCATCACTCCTAAGATTTCACTTTAATAGGTGGTCCTCTTCCTCCTTTCACACACCCTTATGGGAAAATATGGCTGCAGAGAACCGGACAACAAAGGGTGAAATGTGGGCTGGGTTCTGTCTAACACTGTTCCACATCTGTCATTTTTTGTATAACTGAACTGAATAGTGGTACTGATGCTAAAACGGTGGTCACCATCTCTGCAGCTTCTTCATTTCTGCTAGTATTATGTTATTTATTACACTAGTTTTAGTGCAGTATTTTATTCCTTGTTTTCATTGTTCTGTAGTTTGATTCCCTGCATTACTGAGCTGTGTATTAAGCAGTAGGCGATGTGCCTTGTACCTTAACAGCACGTCTTCACGCTTCTGTGTTGTCAGCCAAATTTGGTTGTAACACAAGACATAAAGCATAAATGCGCCACTGTTGTACCTGCAGGAATAATCTCATTGGATTGGTTCTGTCCTACAGCGTAATCTGCTTCCACGCTTCAGGGCTGAGCACGTTACTCCACCACGCTGGACAACTCAGGCCGAACTGTGCAGTAGCCTAGAATTCAAACAGGGGCCAGGGTGGTTGATATTTAAATGAAGTCTGTTTATTTTTCTTCGGGTCCCGTGTGTGCATGTGAGCCCAGTATAAAGGCCCACGTCCTTTTGAAGCGGATAGCACCAGGAAAGTGAGGGGGAAGGAAGCTTTGCTTTGGTGTTTTATATATCAACGGAATGACTTCCCTCAAATAAAGACGTGCTCCATTCTGCCGCCTGGTCTGGAACAAGCCGCTTGTTTCCTGTCCTGAAAACTCGCAGCAGCTTCGAACAATGCTCCCGGCCAGAATAGAGGAGATGTCACGTCTTGGAGATACGACGCGGGGCTTTTGTTTGACTGCAGGTTCAGGCTGAATCATATGTTTATAGTATTTGTGACATTTGAATGAACCAACACAATTGTGCCATTTGAATTAATAGAAATGCTGGAACAATACATAACAGCTTTTGAACTGTCGTCTGGAACAAAAGACAAGGATGAAAGTGTGTCCTCGGAGGTCATAAAGTCTCTTTAAAGTCAGATCTAAACAGTAGTCACACAATAAATCTGAGAATGGGACGATGAAACTTCAGCTAGTTAAAGAAACCCAGTTAATCGTCCTCTAAACGTTCACATTTCTGCCAAGTGCCATGTCCACACGACACACAAAGGCTTTCCTTTGCCTCTCTCCGCTGGGAGCTTACCACGCTGAGTTTCTCACTCACACTGCCCCCTCATCAAATTACAGCCCTGCTCCCTCCTGTCATGTTGGCAAACAAAGGTCTTAAAGCGCACTCCCAGTGTAATTGCCTCTAATCTCAGACATAATGTGGTCTTTCATGTCAACTGGTTGCAGAGAAAAGGGAGCTGTTGTTCTCTTTCTGCCTTTTTCACCCCTTGTGGCCTCCCACTTTCACTTTGGGGAGTCCACTTTCAAAAACGATGGTTTGTTTTAGACTTTGAGGTGACAGGACACTAATTGCGGCACCATTTTCACAATGTAAAACCGTAGCCTCGCCCCTCCACCAACAGATGCTTGATACAATGAATGTGAAAGAGTTAAACAGAGTGAAATGGCAGAGCAGTAGTTCCTGGTGAGCTCCTCCACCTTTGGCCTGAATTCCCTCCGTGGCGAACATCAGGCAGTCTGCAGCTGGAAGTGTTTCTGCGGTTTGGCCAGGTGTCTCTCTGCCCTGCCTGGGACAAGGCCTCCGCGGGCCTGGGACTGGAGTCTGGGAGCAGGCTGGAGGCGCTGAGCGGGCTGGCTGCCCCTGCGTGATCTATATGTCCTGCAGACCCACCTGACTGGTGGTCAGCTGTAATTGATACGACATGAGAGCAGCGCTGGAGGGGAAAAGAGGGGAAAATTAAGATGTGTGTGAGCATGTGGGGAAGAGACAGGGAAGCATAGAGTTGTGGGGGGAGAGAGAAAGAATGAGAGGATGATGGAAATTTTCGACTAAGGAGGCCCTTTGGTTAAAAATGTGGAGCACAGACTTTAATATGGTTTCCAGGGGCTCTGGCAGGCAACAATGAACATATCAAGTACAAATCACAGTATATGATATCGGTGCTGCGCTTGGTGGAGAGAGTGCAGGGTAAGACGAGATGCAGTGTTTCTAAAACCATTCAGCTTGGCTTTTTTAAGGGACCCAGCTGTGCAGCCTGGAGGTCCTGAGCTGTAGCGCAGTAAAGCCGGGCTGCAGCTTCAGAGCCTGGTTAGCCGTGACCTGATGTTCCAGGAACCTCGCTGAATTGATGGGCCCCAGGAGAGCGATCGCAGTGCCCTGGAACAATCACCCATTCATCCCTCCAGCCACAGCAAGTGGGCAGACGCTGCACTTTGAGACGCGCAATAAAAAATGTTTTGTAAATAGAGAATTGTTTAAAATGTGTGTTTAACAATTCATTTTTGTTTGTTTTAAATTAGATTAAAAATGAACACGTTTGACGTTTTCAGACACGCAAACAACCTTAATTGTGTAATTTTATATATATTAAAAAATAATAATAATACAGATTTGCCATTGAATATAGGCAGTATATGTTTGGACTGTGTGGGTCTACTGGCTTGAGCCCATCGCGCCTCATCAGCCAGGACTTCACTTCTGTTACATAAGTCAGCTGAGCCAGTCCAGACATCTAGACTAGTCCTTATGTGGACAAAAACGGCTGAGCTCGCTGTGTCCCCGAGCCCAAATCCTTCTGCCGTGACTATATCAACTAACTCTTCTCCAGCGTTTTCAAACGTCCAAAGATGAGAGGCTTATAGGGGTCAGCTGCACATCAGTTCCATTTTTTTTCTGTGCATTACCAGTCAGTTATTTATAGAGCGAGAATAAATATACAATGGAAGGAGGGCAGAGGTTTGGGTAGGAGGCAGGTTGAACCCGGGAACATCTGTCTTTTCAAAGGCATCTCTTCCCTGGTATGCTCAGAATCTACTCCGGGGTGTCGGCGCTTCACTGTGAGGGAGAGAGGTGGCATGCTAGTCAAAACAGAGCCGCAGAGAGGTGGAGTGAAGAACCTCGAGGAAAAATACAGTGCGTGTTCCTCAGGTCACCTGTCTGAGGAACACAAGCAGCATTTCAGAAAGAAACCGGGAAAATTGGTAATAATACAACTAAAATACTCTGTGTGTCCTGCTACACAAATTGTAAAGCTGAAAGCAAATTTATCAGATAAAACTATTTAACTTCAGTCCCCTAATAAAAAAATACTGGTATCATTTATTAATTTTTTTGTCCTTGTGTTATGTTTCCATTGATCTGTCACATGACAAGGTCAAACCTGAGGAGATGTGCACGTGTGTGTGTGTGTGTGTGTGTGTGTTACTGATTAATGTTACGACAATAACAACATCAGGAACTTTATTTAGCTCCTCATTTCCAAGACGTTTATAATCCACAGGCAATATCACAAAAAAGTCAAGATCACACATATTCGCGTTTTGGATAAAGTGCATTAAAATAAAAATAAAAAACGTAAAATAGCAAAGTTATCTTGTTGACTTTGGGGCGTACAGTAACTCATAGTTTTATTTTGATGTGTTACACTGTTGGTTAAATTCAACATTTCTTCTTATTCGCGTCTTTGTTGAGTGCGTGAGTCTGTTGACAATAAGATTTAATTGAAGGCGTTTTGTCTTTTCCTCGTCCCTGCTGTGTTTACTTTCTCACTCACTGTAGCGAGCACAGAAAACTTTGAGGATGAACAGCAGACTAAATAAACTCACTCAAAGCGTTTCAGAAACGGTTCTAAATATAGAAAATATCTCCTGTCATTTGTTCAGCAGCCATTTTATTCAGATAAAGCCCAGGTTTTGTTTTTCACATAAAATAACCCTTTTCAGCGCTGAGTTATCGCCTTAACGCAGGACGCGCGTTGTTCAGACGATTTGTATGTTTTAATAAATCACGTCTATGTAATTACAGCTCAAAGCTATTAAAAAATGCTACAACAAAAACTGCAATCATCGGTTAAACATGTTAATATTGTACATTTGATGTTATTATTTAATATTTATGAAACCGTCTAATTATATATGAGATGATGTCGGTTTATTTCTTTAATTGATTGTGAATTAATGTCATGAATAACGGAATCTTGAAAAATTGGCAGCTGAGATCGGAGATCTCGCGCTGATTTATTATAACATGATAATAATAATAATAATAATAATAATAATAATATATTCTCATGTACCAGTAACACGTCCAGCTTAAGATGATCGGTCCTTATGGTCCAGAGGCCTCGCTCCACGTCCTCACCTTGATCCGGGCTGTGCAGCAGTGACAGCAGCAGAGAGCGGATCGAATAAATTCCGACAGCCAGGAAAAAACTGTCCGTGTGATGTTTGTGGAGAGAGACAGAGAAAACGAAGTCTTATGGTGTGAAATATATAAAAAGCGACATTTCACACAAAGAAGTGCAGTTTTTATTTATTTATAGCAGTGATGAATGCGTGTTAGTTGTTATTGTTAGTAGCCTACGTATTGTCACAGAAATAATAGGAAATAGGTTTTAATTGTTCTTGTACAGAAACGAGTGTACAGTAGATTTGGTTCTTTCCCATCGCAGACAGATTACACATGCAGGGCTGTGCATCCTGTAACTAGGTTGGAGCAGGGTCACACATGCAGTGCATGCCGGGAAAACGAATTCTTCTAATTCATCTGGTATCTTAATACAAAGTAGGTGTGCATTTGTTTTTGTTTTCTTACCTTTTTGGCCAAATGACAGTGGGATTTGCAAAACAAAAGGGAAAACTGCTAATATTTAACCCAGATACCCTCCTATGTTTAAAATGCATTATAAATCAGTGTATCATAAAAAGAGAAGGCCTGCGCAGGAAAAGGATTCCCCTGTAATTAGATTTTAAGAGCAGAGGAAGCTGTAGGTCTGAACCCCATTATTTAGTCAACATTAAATAAACACAGGCTCCATCAGCCTCAGATATGCCCTCACACAGTTGCACTGTAAATAATGACTTTCATGGCCGTGAGCACAAAAAATGCGGGGTCACGATCAGGGTATATGAACTACAGTCATGCTATTGAAAGCTGATATATTAAATGACTGTTAATCATTAAAGCTCTGTTGGTGCATCATCACATCTGCATCCTCCTCATCTAACAACATAACAGCAACGTTGGAATATGACAACAAAAGATGCCAATTATTCAAGACGGGGGAAGCGCGGAAGCAGCCTGTTTCTACTTGTTCAGTAGCACAACACAACATACAGTAATAACAGCAGAGGGTGAGTGATTGCAGTAGGTTTCTTATAACAAATAAAGTTACACAAGGAACCCTTCGGATTAAGAAATGTCCTCACTGACAAAAAAACAATGGTTCTCAGAGACGTTTGCAGTATTTCCACAGAGCTGAAATATGATATCGAACACATGTCGTGGAATTTCTATTCTTCATGTGTCCCGGCTCGCCTCTGATGCTGTGCCAAAACCGTCAGCTTAATAAAGCTTTAAGAATCTCTGAAGATGTGCATTAAAATGGGATTACACTGATTCAATGACAACAATTACTGTAGGTGAATATGAGATCAAAAGCAAAGTGTGTCCGAGAGTGAAAGACGAGTACATGGTGTCATTATCAGAGCAGAGAACCTCATGTCAAGCATAATGGTGGATGAAAAAATTCATTGTGACATGTACGAGACGTGTATTCAGTAAATAGTTTAAATAGTAAATATTTGGTATGTATACACTCACAAAAATGTATTGATTAGAGAATAGCTGATTTAAAGCTATGTTTCTCCAACCTTATATTCTGCTTTCCAGCTCCATCAAACAGACATAACATGTCCCTGATGAGCCCTGTCCCCCTTCAGTTGCAGCTTAGTGATTTAGGCTGACCTCAAGGTCAACGTCAACATTGTTTCAAGGTGTCACAGTGTGGTCGAGCAGCCCAAATGCTTCAAAATTGAATATAAGAATCGTTGTGAGCTTAACAGACTACTCATCGATCTGGCTTCTTAAAATTTGTTGTCTTATACTGAAAGCCTCCTAACAAATCATCTGCAAACTGTGAATAGAGATAAATCGCGTCTCAATTTTATTTTGAACAAATATGGCTTCTTTCACAACAATCTTACTAGAAGTGACTTTAACAAGTACGTGTAGACTTGTCTCAATTTTCCACCCACTAATGTCTCTCCAGAGATCCTACGCTTATGGTCTCAACTGTGCAACGCACCAAATATTTAGACTAATAGCTGGTTACTGCGCTATCTCTACCTATGAGCTGTCAATCTCTGCCCTCCGGCTAATTAAAAAGGCCCCAACGCTTTATTTGTTTGCACACACTCTGAGGGCAGACTGGAACAGTCAGGCGTGGGGGCATGACAAGCACACCATGCCCCCTTAAATCACTCCCCAGTGCCAAAACGCTGACACCACACCGAGACGCCTGACAAAACATTTGCAGTGTCAGTGTGGGTGAGACACACAGAGAGAGAAAAAATTATAATTGGCACGTTTTACAGGCACTTTGTTCAACAAGCAATTACACCTTTCTGTAATTTTTTAGTTTTTCAGCTCCAGTGTTGCCTGATTTTGCCCTTTTACGTATGATACAGCACAAGACCAAATTTTCTACTAAGTCTGCGGAGTACAAATGATTTAAAACAGAGGCTAAATGCTCACCGTGTCGTCCCAGGCCTGCACCCCATCATCCTCCAACCTGCTGGCCTCATCTTTCTTCGCTGCCGTTATTTTTTAAATAAAAGAGTCAGCGCTGCTGTCGCGCTGCTACCTTCTGAAATCTGGACGTCGTGAGAAGTGACATCAGGATGGAGCTGGCACAGAATAAAAGACACAGGCATACATTTTAATTGTTTTGCAGTGGACCCAGGGGCATGAGCTGCTGCGGCCTCATGGCTCTCTGCTGCCACCTGTCTGTTGACGCCGTAGGCAGAATCTGCTGAGTAATGGTGGATTTCCTGGCGAAATATAAAAATGTCTGTCGTGATATTATTGTTATATTATGTTTTGTAGTGAATAAAATATTCTAAGTATTTTCTCATTCATACAAAGGGGGAACGCATTCAATTAAACATGGATTAGATTTCATTGTGTCATCCCAGCTGACACAAAGCTTTTTTATATTAAAATCCAGCATGAGGGTAGCAGTAGTCATCTTGTTTCTGATCAGATCTCTGTAAATGGGCAAAACCCTACTTTGCGTGATTTGATAGCTCAACAGGAAGCTGTTGAAACTCTAACATAAATAGCAATCAAGCCATGAGTAAACCAATCAGCAGCTTTGTTTCAAAATATGCATCAATCAATTAGCAAATGGTTTCCTTCCAAATGAACAGACCGAATCAAACCATCTCAGGAAACACATTACGGACAATCTAAGTTTGTTTTGCTTAATTCAGGACCTTCTGGCGATTTGTAGTCTCAACTTTCTGGATTTTATTCTTTGCTTCCTTCCAATGTGTTTACATTGCGAGAGGTTTGAGTTATTTGATCGATCATCCTTCTGTGCTCTTGGATGAGAATTTTCACAATGCAAGCTTTACACATTGTAAAGTGTAATCATCTGGTGAGCTGATTTTGATTTCACATCTCACTTTCGTGGCGCTATTTTGTAGTACACTGGGCAGACTGTAAACAATGGCTGATTTTCTCCTGTTCATTACTACGCTTGAATAACCGTTCCCTTTTCCTTTTCATCGTTTCTTGACGCTTGAAGACAGCTTGTTGGCCTCGTGTGTACTCACGGCTACACAGCTGTCGTCCAGGCTACGAGTAGAGCTCCTTCACCTGCATCCAGCTGCAAACCACAAACAGATTGAAGTATTTCCCTGAAGGGGGATTTTGTACACTCAGGCTATCATCGACGTAGAAAATGAAGAGGCAAAATATTAAGATAAACCAGCCTCGCTACCCATCAACAAAGGAGCGTTTGCATAACTTTAAGCTCATGCGTCAACGAAGGCCGATACAGTAGTAGCCAGGAATGTTTTCTGAGCATGTGACAACATTTCCTAGACGGCTAAGCATTGAAAACAGACAGACGAAGCAACATGTTGTATTGATTTAGTCATTCGACAAATAGCTTCGGAATGAGTCTCCAAGTCCAGCTATTCACAGGCAGTCGCTGTAGTAGTGGCGGATAAAAGGAAGCATGTTTTTTTTATTTTAAGAGCAGGAAATGAGACAATGGCAGGAGACGAACCTATGACATATTGCAGTGAGTGTGGTAACTGTGGCGAGAAATGCTCTGCGGATGGTGTCTTTATTGTCTCTTCAGGCTTTTGTGGTCATAACAGTGACAGGATTATCGCTGCGTAAGTGGCAGCAGCTCATGTCGTAGGAGCAAGAACATGAAATCATACATTATTCAATGTATTAGCGACTGTTTACTGGGGTATTTTAGCACATGCGAGACCCTTTTAAAGTTTTTTCCTTTATTTAGCTTAGCCTCACTGTAGGACATACAGCTAATTATTATTATGGCGTTGTCTTGTAATGTATTTAATGATTAACTGACTATAAATGTCGATTTTATTTTTAAAAGCTCTAAAACTGGTCAAATTTCCATACATCGCCCTCCACACCTGCTCTAAACCATGAGCGGACTCTAGATTAGCACTTGTATTCTGTGTCGTGGACAATTAGAGCCAAACAAATATGGAGGCTTACAGAGTTTGGTTTGTCACAACAGAGCGATTGCCCTCCGTTTGATTTTCCTAAATCCCACAAACGCCAGTGTGGAACTTCTGTCAGCGAGAGCATTGCCGTTGAGAAAACAGGATTACTCGCCATGGCAACACCTGGAAGCAGCACGTGAAGCGGGAGAGAAAAATGATCCTGGTTAGCTGCTGCAGATAATGGCGCTGCTATATTTGTATTTGTCTTTGGCAGCGGACGGCTTAGTTATTCCACTATCAACCGCAGGCAGCCTTTTTCGTCGGAACAGTGCCAGAGTGAGTCTCAGCTCCGTGTTACAGTGAAAAGGAGCAGAAGAGTTTCCAAACACTAACAGGGTCAGTGGTGTCAAGTGACCTGGAGACCTCAGCGTTTCTAATTACTAGGAGGAGGAGCAGAGTGGTGCAGCTTGTCAGTGACCCAGCACAATAATGTGGTTGACCAGGAATGTGAAGACAATAGAAAGTGTTTCATTATGTAAGTGACGTGATGTGGAAACATATTAAAGGCCGTATTTCAGCCCAAATTCACTGTTTACATTTTAAAAGTGTAATTAAATTCAGTCTCAGGAGGTCGTGAGTGAGGAGCTACATGAGGAAACCCAGCCTGAAGACGGCAGAAGTGTGCCCTCCTCTTTCCACCATGACAGATGAGACACAATGTGCAGCGTGTGCTAACAACATCATCTATAAATGTTAAATGTTTCTGGGATATTTTTGTTGGAAACAGCTGGATGCCTCCTACTTCCCTGCGAATGCTCGGGTTCTTAGAGCTAAGAGCAGGGATTTGCTGCTGTCTATGGAAAATCACTGGACTGCATGTATTGCATGAGGATGACCCTCTTGACCTATCCATCATTCCCAGCCGGACTGATAATGGCTGTCGCGATCCACCCCTCGCTGCCCCCCACACCCCGAGGCCTCCGGTCACATTCAGGTGGCGCTTCTGTTTGACGCCACAGGGCTACGATCCCAACTCAACAGTCCTCTTTTTTTATGTATGTCTCTGTGACCCGCACTCCCCAGACAGAACACAACACAACGCCAGCCTGTGCTGGAGCTTGTGCTGCTTTCATAGAGGTTTTCCGGTCCTTCACATCACCGGTCCGCAGTGCGCCAAAAAGATTGCGACTATCAAAAGAGACGGAGAGTCTGAGGTGAGAAAGGGCAAAGAGATGTACAAACAATGGCGGAGAGAATGAGAGATAAGGTGTCAGACAAAAAGATAACGAGAGCAGCGGCGTGAAAAATTGTTATCGCCAAGTCTGTTCATCACACACTCAGGTCAGAGGGGTGTGAGACATAAGCTGGCAAGGCTAAGAGCATGGGCAAGTTGGAATATGTGTGGGGCCATAGGAAGTGCTGCGTGGAGGAGATAACAGTGAGTGTGTGTGTGTGTGTGTGTGTGTGATGGAGTGGAGAGGAGGCAGCAGAGGTGGGGAGCAGTTGAGAGAGTAACCGTGTCCTCAGCCCTGCCCTGCTTTCCTCTATTTACTACCCACATCCTGTCTGTGTGCTGCTTCTTAATGGCTTTTAATGAGCCACCAGTGAATCCCTCTCTTTCCTGCCTTCACACTACACGTCAAGTGAGAGAGGGCAAGTGAAAGGAAGGGCGAGAGAGAGAGAGAGAGAAGAAGAGTTAAAGAGGCTTCAGCAAACAGATGTATCTGCTGTCATCCATTAAGAGGACAACTGATAAGTTAATGCATGATGGGAAAGGCTCACCATGGACATCCAGCTAACTTTTTATTATTTGATAAACCAGTCGATACTAGTTTATTCCATGTCAGTGGTACAACGCCTGGTGAGGAAAGGTAGGCTGCCCTGAAAGCCTGATTATATTTATCCTTGTGTCTGATGTGACACATACCTTTAAACAAAGTTTTTTAATTGCATCCTCTTCTATGATCTGCATTTGTTATGCTCATTCCTTCCTATGCTGTAAATTACCATAATTACCTCTAAATTAAAAAAAGAAAACCATGTTAGCAATTCCTCATTTGTTGCTTGTTTGAAATAAGTGTAGCTATTTAAAATGTTGCGTGTGAGGAATCTGTCTCTGTCTAGCTTGCTGTTCCTCTTGTGGCATCCAGGATTCCACGGCTGGGTTGGTTGTGTCTCGTCATCCAGCTAGATGACAGGTGAGCGAATCTCTCTGATCCCTCTGACGCTCTCTAATTGAGTTAAGGACGCTGGATTACAGACTGCTTTTGAAAGGGGGCTGAGGTCGGCTCTTGATTCTGCCCGATGCTCAGCTTCAGACAGCGAGGAAAGGCTGGAACGCGTGTGAATGCGAGACACATATAGAAGGGTGGAGTCCTGGCGGAGGAGACTGTGTGGGGCCTCGAGGCTGCTCTTTTAGGTTAGGAATGAAAATCAATCTTCCAACAAAGTGAAACTGAGTCACGGTCATCATCCTTCAAACCCCTGAGATGTTAGGTTCATCTTACAAGGAAGTAAGTAGCCACATGACCATACGTATACAGTACAAACCACACACACAAACTCTTTCCAACGAGACCATTGCAGTTAATGATGCATCAAATTAAGTATTTGCCAAATGAACAAAAGCGAATAAGAGAAAATAAATCAGCAGTAGGATAAGTAGTCCCCCATATAAATGATGGGAATTCATTATGTGATTTCCACTACGCGTGTGTTGCCCATATGACATCAGAAATAACTTTAACTTTCATCTGTGGTCCAATTTCGTGATTTTGTATCATTTGCAGCGTTTCTCGTCGTCTTTTGTTTTCCTTGAGATCCCGTTTTACCACAGTTGTTTTGGAAATATTGTGGTTACAAAGATCAGAGATGCAAAACGCGCTGCAGTAATTCATCCTTGAACACAACGTTGCATTTTTTAAGGGTTTACAATCGGGTAGTGACAGCGAAAGTCCTCCCAGACGTCCAACGCACGTCCTCACGGTGGGAGGTAGAGGTAAGCAAAGAAAAAAAACCTGGATGATGCACAGCAGGATGTTTACTGCCGAGCCTCTCACGGTTGCCATCTGCAATATTTAAAAGCTTAAAAAGGCTTCATACTGTAACTTAACTGTGCTTTGTGATGAGACAAATGCTTAGAACTGTTCAGATAATTCTGATGTATGATAGTCTGTCAACATCCATCCACATTGTTTCAGCTTCCGTGTTTTCCACCGCAGCTGAGTAAGACTGGGAACAGTTGTCCTTTCATTTCTAAAAATCACCCATCATGTCTCTGGTAAAAGTTGTGGTGACAGCACCCAACAGATGGCGGTTAGCTCAGCATTAGTCATAATAGCAATGATGATATAACAATACAGTATATTATAATTGCTCCAGCAGCAGACGATAACCACAGATTCATCTGGGGATACAAGCGGGAGGAAATGTGCATGTTTCCGTGTGTGTGTCCATGTACCTGAGTGTCTTTGCAACCCCCAGAGGAAGGGTCCCGGTCATTGGGCTTCCCTGCTGCAAGGCCCACTCCCTGCAGCACACCCCTTAATCAGTGGGAACAAAGGGGGAAGGGTGTGTAACAGCTCCAAAATAGCAAGAGGAGCAGGAGAAGGGGAAGGATGTAGGGAATCTGATACAATGCCTTGCAATGCACGTATTAGTTATGATCGACTAAAGAGGCAGTACGCTGAGTCAATATCTGTCTCCTAAAGGTAAACGCATCAGGACGACAAGTGAGGAGGAACCAGAGAGCGGAAGGATTCAAGGTTTTTCTTACGTTTGGTCGTGTAATTCTACAGGTTAATTACACGTGTGTGTGGTTGTGTGTGACTTCCTCAGCTGTTCATTACGAAGTGACAGCCTGACAAACTGTGGCTCTAGTAGTAGCATCAACTTCCTGACCCCACAAGCCGCAGTGTTTTTTTCCCTTGATTAACTTTTCCTCCTCTACACCGCACAAAATGGAAAAAGAGTGGACGGGTTGTGCATCATTTCTGGAAAAGGATTATGTTGACAAGACTGTCCAGAGCTAACTTCAGTAAATAAACACTTAATTTGCACTAGAGCTCGTACGCTCCTTCGTATTTGCAGCCGGTGCTGCTGTCGTGTACGTTTTCTCTTTCGCTTGTCTGTAATCGACTGTGATGACACATGGAAGCTCCTTTGTAAGTTACTCTGAGCAGCCCTCTTCTGCCTCCTGTCTCCAGGATAAGTCTCTGTCCATATGGAGAAAAGCCCATCAGAAGCAGGAGATGATAAAGCGGACAATAAGCGGGGGCCACCAGGTCCCCCTCCTCTGGGGGCCACAGATTAGGCCTCCTGCACTTCCTTTGGAAAACAGGCACCAGACCCAAAGGAAGCTCCTGTCAGCTGTGCTCCCTCACCTCCATGGCCTCGCTCGTTCTAATTCCAAACTCTCTTTCTCTACCGCTTTCTACCTCTCTCTCTCTCTCTCTTTCTCCCTGTCCCAGAGATGAAATGCAGGCCAACGCACTCCACCCGGATACGACAGGCCAAGCCTCCAAAGGCTACTGCAGCATGTCACAGTGACTCTTACCGCTGAATTTAAATAAAGAATATTTTTTGCTGTTGATAACCTAATCATAAATCAGACAATGTGTGTGATGTATGTGAACAGCGTGTAATTAAAGAGCAACACAAACTGTAGCAGTCCTGCTGAGAATATCCTGCCTTCTGCTTCCGGGAGCAGATCAGTCAGACAGTGGAAGGTGGAGGGGGTCAGGTGGTCAGCGGGGACTGAGCGTGAACACTCCCTCAGCTCCAGAGCCAAGGCACAGTCGAAGTCATCAGAGAGAAAGTCCTTTGTTGTGTCCACCCTTCAAATGTCTTGAGGATGACCCAGACCATTATGTGAGGACACGACGGTTGGCTTTGAACTTCACAGTCAAAGGTTTTTAATTTATCCAAAAATAACAGAAAGAAGTGATTAGCATAACGGCACATTCAGTCCATTAGCCTACAGAGGTCCAGTAAAAGTTCAATAAAGCTCAGTCTCACTCTTAAAGTATGAAAGAGTTTTTTGAGATGTTTTTGTTCAAACACAACTGAAGGGAAATGAAGCAAAGTGTATGAAAAACTAAAAACCAAACTAATGAGGTGGGAGAGTTCAGAACACAGCACCGTGTGGATATCACAAGCCACGTGACTGTATTTTATGCTATATCTGTCCAAACATCATGCATCTGTCACGCACCCTGATGACTGACATGTTCAGAATCACATGTGGCCATTGTTCCAACCTGGGGTTACATTCTGCTCTTGGTAGACATGACAGGAGTGCACACAAGGTTCTATTTCCAGCAAAACCGCCACTGACAATTTGCATCTCCTGCTGGCCAAGTAGTAGTGGACCTAGTGTGGGCACATTGAAAGCCTGAGTAGGTAACTCTGTCAGGCTTCCCTGCAGACTGAGTGGCCACTGAAGGCTGGCACAAAGTGCACTCTTCACCACAAACACTGCCACAGGTAATGTTTTCCTGAAGTCATGCCAGTGTTTTAAGAATTTCCATGTCTTAAGGGAAAAATCCCAGTTCTGACTCTTAAAATACAAGCGCTCCTTTCAGCCAGACCAGCACTAATGTAGTCCACCTTTACAGACAGCACGCAGACTAAAGCTCTCCTGTCGCGGAACCAAAGAGGTAAGAGGATTAGAGCTTGCCACAACATTTAATGACACCGAACCCTGTTTGATTCAATCACAGTTGGTAGAAACCAGGCTCAGACAACTTTGTACCATGCAGCGTGTGGTTGTGTTCATGTGGACGTCTTTGGTGCCTGCGTGCAGAACGACAGACGTCTGGAACCTCGCCACACATCAGCAAAGAAAGAAGACAGATTGATCTTGAAGCAAACGTCATCATGTTTTCCCCTGACAAATTCACAGGAAAGTCCCATCATTTGCAATCAACTTGTATGATGATGAGATTAAAGGTGAGACACTGGTTCTTTCACAGAAGCACTTACTTAATGTCTGAACGCTAAACCAACCTATACTAACACATACTCTGACTAATTTTAGGGTCTGAAGAAAAGGATGTTTGTATCTTAAATAGTCAATGCTATAATAATAATATTCAATGTCTACCAACTCAAGTTCAAACCTTGTCACGTTGAGTTCTCTTTGCATTAATTAAAAGATTTAAATGACCCTATAAGGAGTAATGTGCCTGCTAAATGTGCCACTAATAGCACATGTGCAGCATATATTTGTAAAATATCTGCTCTGACTAAGATGTGTCCTGATATCATTCCTTCCATTTCTTCCGAGCCAAAAACCAGACCTCGGCAGACACCAAACACCCTATCCCCTGGAACAGGGTCCTCCATTTGACAAGGTCTGGGCCTCAATCTAGTCCGGCCAGAGTGGAACGAGCCGCAGAGGAACGTCATGTGATAAATGGGTCTTATCTGGAGGTTGTGGCGTTGGGATTCTGATTCTGTTTCCCTCCGATTACATTAGCAGGCAGGAAAATGGGAAGCACGGGGAACGGCTGGAATTCCATGCAGCGAGGGGCAGACACTCGTTTTCACTTGTTTGCTGACTGATAAACACACTCAGGCGTAGAGAAGGTGTGCTAGACACAACCACGAGGCACAAATGAGGGCCGATTACTCTTTGCCGTGATTTTAGCTGATTTAATTTACTGTATAGTTAACTTGTGCACAACCTGCTATCTGTTGACCTTAGACCCTGCAATAACGCCCTGGACTGTTTAGAGCCAACATCCTGGTGAGTGGATGAGTCCGAACTGGGTGATTTGTTACGAGGGACAGCAAAGTGTCACCTGTACCATTGTATTTCACTTAACTGTTTCCCAGCCACACGTGTTCGCAGTGCTGTAACAAAGGTCAGGGGCCTTTTTTTTCACCTTGCACCTTGTTGTCTGGTGTGACACGCGATGGTGTGTGTAAAGCATTTGGACACAGCATTTAGCGAAGAATAATATTGTTTGATTGCTATAAAAAATCCCTTGAATTATTTGCTTTACTGCTAAAAGTTTTGCTGCTCTCTGAGGAGCAGTAAAGGAAAGATTTTGGACCTGTAGAAAACACTGAGATATAATTTGATACTAAGAGACAGGGAGAAAAAGGAAGAGAGCGCGATTGAGATAAGAAGTAGGCAGCAGCCCAGACAAACATGGCGTGGCCCTTCCTTACTGACATCCTGACGAGGAAGCTGTGGTGCTCTGGCCCCTCTTCTCCAATCCCTCAGAGACAAGCTTCTCCGACAGGTCATCGCAGTGAGCCAGGATAACCGCCTGTTAACGCTTTCCCTTCTGCCTTTTCCACTCCCTTGCGGCCATTTTTCTATCACATCATCATGTACGTGCTGTCACGTTCTCTGTCTTGAGTCTCTGACTTGCCTGCTTTTTTGCTCGCACCACTTTTTCTACGAAACCAGTGCCCCAGCGTTTCCATCATTTCCATCAATCAGCCTCTTCCCCGTCGCCTTCTTCGCATTCTCCACATCACTTATTCTCCACACCTGCTTGCCGTGGCTCTGAGCATAAATCATCCACCAAATAACTGCAGATAACCAGCAGACATGCAGGAAAGCAGGCGCAGGGAAAATCCTACTCCCGGTTCCATAAATCACCTTTTAGACAATCAAGCTAATTGCTGCTAAAATGGCTCCTAACAAAGTTCTAATTGAATAAGGTGACTGGTGCGTTTTAGTAGCGCAGTAAGCCGAACTCTGGAAAAGATATATCACAGTGTGTGTGTTTAAGCTAGGCAGGCTCGCTGGCACCAGAGACCCAGTGGTAAACGGCTCAGTTTAGCATTACAGTGGTGGCTCCCAGTGGGCCTGTCCTCCACTGTAGCAGCAACCTGAGGAATTGCAGGCACTCGGCGCAAAGGCTGGAAAACAAAGAGTGAGACCAGAAGAGAACCAGGTTGTGCCAGTAAAATATGTACACCACAAGCGCCCCAGAATAAGCAATTTACACACAAACTCGCATGTGCATTTTTTCCTGCACAATACAAATGTGCCTGTGCACTTTATGACATAAATGTTTACAGATTTCTTTTTTACACGTTTCTTTGTTTTGAAAGAAACGTTCAATCAGCTTTCAAACAGAGACGGGGTGATCGACATGTTTTGAACAAGGCGTGACTGTCAAAAACACAATATGGACTAAAAAACAAACATTTGTGCCAAACGTGTTTTTTCTCGGTGCTGGGTAGGTATGATCGCCATGTGTTGCTTTCCTGGCTTCGTTTTGTTCCCACATCTATTCATCCTCCGGCGTGGTTATCTGCCCCCAGCATGCCTGTCCAGCGCAGCGGGGGTCCCCCGGGAGAACAAACCGCCGAGTGTGGACCAGTCCAACAATCCCGCTGCCCCTCCCCACTCCCTCTCTCGCTCTGTCTGCCTTCTCCTGTCCCACCATGGCCCTGCCTGCAATGCCCCGCCAGTCTGCCTTATGACCTGGCTGCTGATAAGACCAGAGGCCCTGCGCTGCCCAGCGCCTGGTGCCAGCACTTCCCTCGCACACAAAGTCAGCCGTGTTGTGTCACAGATGGGATGGGCGATCAAAAACAGCAGCCCAGCTCGAAAAAAAGATTAAAAAGTGCAAGACAATGAAGTCTATGACACAGTAGAACGGCCCTTTTAACCCTGTGTGGCTGTTTTCACCATGCAGGACTTGTTTTAGTCATACTACGACAATATAGCTGCAGCGAAGGGCCTGTGGGCCTGTCCACCATTTTGGTCCAGACTGAAATTTCACAAAAAGGATCGCACTTGATCTAAGAGGATATTAACTGAATTGTATTCACTGTGAGATTTACGTGTGTGGTTTTAAATGATAGTAAGTCAAATTCCAGTATTTTTACTTTTTCCTCTCACGATGGAGTCGTTGACCCTGCGTAAAACGCATGTGACCTCTTTCTGCAGCAGACCCACACCTATTCAGCGCGGCGCACCCTCACACATGATCCCACAGATACATGTTTGCATACACTCGTTCGGGTTGCTCACTCAATCACTCAAGCGCACACCTTTCAGGAGACACAGCGCGGGTGTGCGGTGTGTGCGTCTGGCATGGCTGAGCGTGGTCGCTGTAACCATTTGTCTGGACACATATAACAAGGCTCATCAATCTTCTTCAGGGACTGTGCTCGGTTTGGATTGAAAACACCTGGCCTTCTGTGGACTGAATCATGAGGTGGAAACACGCTCCTACCCTGTCAGAGCAGTGAAGAGCGGTCAGTCTAACACAGCCTCAGACAGATAGAGAGGGAGACCTGGGCAGGGTGCACAACCACACTGGCGCTGCAGTGCTCTGGGAGCCGTCTGAAACTTTATCCCACATTGCAGAGAAGAAAAAAATGAGCAAGACAGTTTAGTATAAGAGCCTCTTCATTCAAACTCATAATGAGTCTGCTAGAGTGGATTAGAGGAAGGAGCAATAATTAGGATCAAGCAGTCAGAAACACACACTTTAAATAATGATATGGCCGTGAGTCGATATTCAGTGTGGTCTGCTTTCCTAAGCTGCTTTTGGCTGAGTCAACTACAGAAACATGAAAGTGAGACCTGAGGTTGACTTAAAAGTGGACCCGTGTTGGAAGACTAGTGGTATAATCCACAGAGGAAGGAAGAACAGGCGAGGTGTGTCATAAACACATTCCAGAGCAAAGCTGAAGTAGTGCACATTACTTCAGCTTACTAAACATTAAGATGGACGCTGTGTGCATATGTGATCGTGTGTGTGTGTGTGTGTGGCTGAAAGAAGGTGCTTTGACCCTGGTCAAGTCACTTGACTTCTCGGCACCTCTGCCCAGCCCAGCTGTATCAACACAGCGCCGCTCTACCAGCGCAGGGAGGCAGGGAGGCAGGGAGGCAGGCAGTGGGCCGGTGGTTTGTCAGGAGCCTGGCTTCAGCCCATCATACAGAGACTGGCGGAGTGTTTGTGTGAGCATGGGTGAAGTAGGAGGGAGGGTGATGGAAAAGGACCTGCAGCTCCCTCCACGGCTCCAGCCTATGGAATTTAAATTATTCCTTTGCACCCCCACGTCCCCCTCTGGCAACCATGCCCTGAGTAAACAAGCAGCTGGGGTCAGGGGCAAAGCAATCAGCACCACTGGGTAGCTCTTAATGTATTGCTGTGTTTGGTAACAGGTGGCTTTTGTGTGGCATGATGTAATGTAGCAAAGGTGATCTTCTGGAAATAAAATAAACTTTACATGTGAAATTCTGTAAAAAATTGATGATCGTGAAATGTTGCATAACCACAATTTGCACATCTTTGCGATCGCTGTTTGTTCACCGCTTTCTTCTGTCGCATACATTTGCACATAGTCTCTAAACACGATGATGACGTCTAGCAGGGTGAACCATTCGGGACGCAGGTGGCAAAGTCCTCACACGGGGCCCCGGCAGAGAATGGTATACTCCTCACATCAACCGTGACAGGATGTGGATATGGGTGGAGGGAGAGAGTGAGAGACTGGAAGAAGTGGACTCTGGACCAGAGGTTTTTGTCTAGACATATAATACGAACACCAGAAATCGGTGGCATATGGTGTATCTCGCCTTTGGATGACAGTGAGGAAAGACACAATGTCATGGTAGGTCCAGTAAAATAAAAGATTTAAAAAGGACCTGTGCCATTTAGCAGCCTGACGACCTCACTTGACCCGAGTGTGGGCTAACTCCTCCGTTTTCATAAACAGATTTGTTAAGACGATAAGACACTGCTTTCATTTCCAAAGGTGACACAGATGTCACGCTTGCTACACAGGCAGCGTTTCTTGAGCAGCTGCTGAAGACATGATACATGTTTCTATCCACTGGGTCCCTACTCAAACAGGATTTAAGGATGTTGGATGCCCTCAACAGTGACATTAAAAGAAATAAAAAGTCTGCTACTTTGCTAATCCTCACTGAAACTCTAATATCATTACTGCAGTAAATTCATCTTGGGGGAGGAGGAATGAATGGGCCTCTTTGTTTTATTATTATTATTTCTGGCAGGGAGAACCACACACACGTCTGTGCAGCACTGACCGAAGGTCTATACCCAGATGGCAACGGGGCTACAACTTATTGTACAACAAACACATCTTTCAAGCTCTTCAGCCAGCTCTGGCCTCGGTATGGGCTGGGACGAGGGCCAAGTAATGCATTACCTCTCACCGCTTAACCTCCACCGCTTCCATCCCACATACTGTAGTTAGCCCTCCTCTGAACGGGAGCATCCCAATTCTGAAGATTTACTGTCTGAGGAATACTATGGGTTCTCAGGTCCAGAGTACACAGAAGCCACAGTAGGACACAACATGCCGACAAATGTTATAATGCAATAGAAATATATGGGGAATGGAGAACATTCAGAGCCTTAATTGCTTATCAAATATTGCCATTGGGTGACAAATGACTATTTAGAGTTGAAGCGTCGGTGGGGCCTTGAGCACTTGGGTGTGCAGATCTTTACAGTCTGTGTTCTGACAGCTGGCAGAGTGAAAAATTAACCTGGCAGAGACCTGCTCTCCACAAAAAAGCAGTCAATAACAGGAACTCAATTAAACTGCCCGGGTTTCCGGTAAGCTATGCACTCTGCACTGCCTGCTCTGACAGAGGCTGGCTCGCTGAAAGACTGGCTGGCTGCAGGTCGACCCCCACCGCAACACGGCGAGCTCTCAGTTGGCTCCATTGTACCGCGCTCATTTGTACGTCATTTAAATGAGGTTTCGTCTTATATTCGCCACAGTTTAAAAAAAAACAAAAAAAAAACGGGCCTAACCCTGCTATGGGTTGCCAAAGAAAGTACTGAGCCACAAGTCAGGTTAATGCGGCAGAAAGATCTGAGTTATCCAGCGCAAAACACACATGAAGGGATTAAAAATAGAAGATTTTTGGGAAAGAGCTTCTCTCTGTGTGTATGAGCTGCTCTCCTCTAAGTGAAAGTTCGCCAATTTATATCTTTTGAGAATGAAACATGTAAAATGTCGTGGCTAGAGCCAGCTTGCAGCAATGACACCAAGTCTGGTTGTAGCAAGTTTCATGGAAAGGCAGCATTCATAGAAAGCCTCACAATCCTTTCAGCCATTTCTATTTTTCTAGTTTTTACTGTGTGTTTTTCACAAAGCGCATTCATTTAGGCAAACTCATAGTCAGGTCACAGCTCGAAAGCTCTGGGTCCAGTTAGCTTGACTGTTTTCAGCCTTTACAGACGACTCAGCTGTGCTGTAGCTATACTTTAGAAGCTAAGTCTTGCCTAGTTGGAGCTATTGTTGTTGTCATGAATCCTCAACATCTCTGATGCATAATTTGAATTCTGAGTAAATATTTGTCTTATTCAGCTTTTTGTAATCGTTGGTTGGAACAACATAACATGAATGTTATCTTTTTCACCCGCAGACAATGAAGGAGACATTACTATGAAAATCACACGCAAAGGTAGGTTTGGTAACACTGACACAAAAGTCAATAAATGTCAGTGTTGAAAATTGTCCAGTTTCATTTTTACAATTTTATTGTATATATGTATTTTACGATTTTATTTCTTTATTATGAAGTGAGGTGTAAATGGTCAGAGGATCAACAGCAAGATTTAGTTATTTATTGAGGTGTCTCTACACACATCTGTTAAATTAGTTAATATAGTGTTTATGTAATGAAATATTTGTCTTGCACTGCTCTTTTTCAACATAGTGTTTTAGGACGCAGGACACATACTGTAGTTATTCAAAGGTCAACACGTACAGGTGTGTATTTATGTACATTTCACTGAATGCCACTGTCCTCTTGATAAATAAACATTGATAATTAAACTGATGCATAGTCGGCTCTTTGCCATTTGAGCGAGTTACAAAGTTACACAACATTCTGTGTTTACGTGGAGCTGAATTCGAGAGCAGCTGAGCCTCAGGTAACTGAACAGCTGCATGTAGGAGTGTGGGTCTGGGCATCAGGCTTAACGACGACCCCTCTGGAATGAGCCGCAGCCTCTCATGTGCCTTTTATCAAGCACCCAAAGTTATTAACACCTACTTATGAGATGTCTAGTAGGCGCCACCCTCTGGCAGCAGACAAACAGTGTACGGCAGATATCACGGCATAGTTTTAAACGGTGCCTTAGTGACAGACACAGAACGGCCGTTAGATATTTACTATACATGGACAGAGCTTCCACAAAAGCCCCACCTCATCACCTCCTGTGAGCACGCACACGGACCACCACCCTCTAGCTGTCCACTTTCTCACACTCTTCCCTGGCCTGCCATGTTTAGAGCCATGGCTTCAGACTAATTGAATAAGCAGCGACCCTCTGGGCTGCCTCGCTGAGGGATTAGGATATGATCTCAAAAGAGCACTCCTCTGAGGGCAAACACAGCCAATTTAGAGCCATTTCATGCTCTGCGCTCCAGCACACGAGAGGCCGGCCTGCAGGCCACACACACACACACACACACACACACACACACACACACAGACACACAAAGCGAGCAGAGCGAAGTAATTCATGGGCTCTCAAATCAGGCATGTTTTACATTCTGCTCTTTCTCTTATGAAACACAGCTGTTTTTCTCGTCTATTTTAGTCTCTTTCTCACCTTCTGAAATGCTCCAGAGAACATTAATTACTAGGAAAACTACCTTGATATGCAAAACATCTCAATTCCACAATTGTAAAATAATAACTACAACTGAGGGCTTCATTTATATTTTTTAAAATAATGACCAGCGAGTTCGGTCCAATTTGATGAATTTGAGTCACCCTCCTCTCACCCTTCTGGCTCTGCACCAACGCTTTGTTTCATCTAATGAATTGTCTGAACCATGTTGTAATGACGCTTGTTTCCAGTACATGTATTGAAGGACCTGTGGGCTTCAATTACATGTAGCCAGTGAAACAATTTCATTCTCAGATAAGGTTCCCTGGAGGCTGTGTGACCATTATTAACAGACTATTCTATTTTGGAAACATCCTGCACATACAGTGAGAACAACTCAGTGGAATAAGCCTCAAAAATACGTTTCCACTCTTTGCCACTTTAAAAAAAAATTAAATCATTATGATTTTAATAAGCATGGCCGCTTATTCATCAATCACATATAATCTTTTTATACTTTATCAAAATGTTGCACACAGTGAGAACAATTTTGAAATTCTCTGAATTTTTATTGTGCCTGCTTGTGGTTTTCACTGCGTTTCTTAAATATGAAATTCATATTATTCACATTACCTGAAACACCGTTCCTCGGGGCTCCAAGGTTCAGAGGAAGCAAGTCAAACAGCGTGTGTTTTATTACATGCCTCAGTAATCCAGGAAAGAGGAAGCACATGTCTCGGTGAAATACGATCGAATTCAGATTATCTGTGGATATTTTGCCACATTTTAACCTCTCACATAAAATGAATCATATAAAAGTCTCCCCTAATTCACTATACGTTATTTGTTATGCAGATACTCTCCTTTTTCCGTGGCACCCAGCACAGTAGTTTATGTCTGCCTTTCTTTTTCCAGCTGCCTATTAGGATTGTGGCTTCCCCTGCGGCAATGTATTTCTTCCCCCCGGCAGAAAGAGAAGTATGCCATTAGTTCACCAGACCTGCCATTGCTGTCAAAATATGAGCGGGGAGTAGATCTATTAGATACCTATATTTCCTGGTAGAACAGCCTCCATCTCTGCTTTCCCCTTGGCAGATTAAATAGAGAGACAAAACCCAGATGACTGGTTCTGAATCTAAGAAAACATGCACTAAGTACACTGCTTTGGATGTGGATTCTTAAAAAAAATAATGAAAAAGCCACTGGTGGAAAAAATGTTTCTCAAAGGACAATTCAATTGAGAAGACACAGTTAGCTGTCACAGCTTTGCTTATATTTCGCTTTTGTATTTTTATTTATTTTTATTTCCCACTGATTTGTTGTTGTTCTTGTTTTTGTGTGTGCAAAAAAAATATTGCCGTGTTTCCAAAAACCGAAAGAAATAATTTTGGATCACAGGTCCAGTTGCAAATCCTCAGTTGCAATTTCACCTCATTTATCTTTATCAAGAGAGTCAAAAGCAGTTGGAAGCCATATCTGCTATTTAGTGCTGGATTTCACTTCCACAATAAAGCCTGATGCCTTAAGTAGCAGAGGGAATGGTGCAAGAAAGATTTGTAATAAAAGCCTGTTCAGGTAAATCACTTTTCAACCTGTCATCACCCGCAAGGGTAATATTATTGGAAACAGGCGGTGTGTATAACATGTGGATATTGGCTGCTCGTTTCACGGTCCCTTAAGGCCTGGGCACCAGTGAATTCCACACTTCTCTGTGAATTATCTTTAAGCCTCATTTTGGAGGACGTTTTCATGTCTCTTTTCCTCTGATGATTATTAAGATAGTTGACCTATTGATGTATAAACTTAAATCTTAAGACAAATATTTATTTATTTGTTGCCTCTGGTGGTGGAACTAAAGGTTAAAGAAATCCATAGTAAAAGTAAACAAATAAAAACGTATTCATTTGCCAAATAAATAATGTAAATGTTTTTAAAATAATTTCTGCACAATTGGTAAATTACTCATGTTTGTATGTGCTAGTTCCTTCTGTTAGAGTTGAAGTCAACTCAAGAAATCTGTAAGACAACGTTTGCTCTGCACAACGATTTTCATGTTTTGTATTTGTGAGATCCTTACATATTTTGGTTCTTAGCTTTCAAATAAATATAGTGTTGTCAAACGTATCATATTTTATAGTGAAATGCAGGACAGAATAAGTATGAGGGCTTAAGTACAGGTACCTCCGAGTTGCACAGTGAATGTAGTTGCATTCCTCCATTTTCAATTGAATTCAACTTTATTTATATAGCGCCAATTCACAGTTATCTGTGAACTGGTTAAAGACCTTACACAACTAAACCAAACAAACCCCACATAGAGCAGCTTTTAATTGCAGCCATTTAATAAATTGTACATTTTAATAGCAACTGTGGAGGAAAAACTCCCTCTATAGAGGAAGAAAACTCCAGCAGACCCAGGCAATTTCCCGGACTTTGCAATTTCAAAGTGTGTGAGTGAGGCAAATAAATAAACTGCTGTAGGTGAATATCACTAATCTAACTGTGAAATACTGTGAAAAAGTTAAGAGTGTGATCTCATGAGGATTAATGTGAGCAGCCCCTCTGCCTGTCCCAGGCCTCATCCACTCAGCTGAGTTTCACTCTTTGTGTGAGCTCTGGATCTGCAGGCTTTACAGGCTTTCCTCTTCAGGCCGGCCAGCGAGGCTGCTGACTCCACATTCTCATCCCTCTCTCCCTCTTCCTCCATCCCTCCCTTCTAGTGTCCTGTTTACTCTCTGCAGCCCTGCGGCCGTGCCACCTCGGAGACACTCCAGACCACCAAGGTCCTGGCGGCCGTCTCAGACTGGCCGGTAACGGGCCTCGCCATGGGAACGACAGCTCGAGGTGCAGGAGTGGGTGAGGGA
This sequence comes from Macropodus opercularis, assembly GCA_030770545.1. NCBI lineage: Eukaryota > Metazoa > Chordata > Actinopteri > Anabantiformes > Osphronemidae > Macropodus > Macropodus opercularis. The sequence goes on from CM061105.1 coordinate 10,726,973, forward strand.
GTGGCGCTGACGGTGGCTTAGTGGTGGGGATTTTTTCTGCTGTGGGACCAGGCGAGAGGGTGAAGGTATGATTAAACGTGGCTGTGCCTTGACATTCAAAATATATACAGCTAGGATGTGGGCAGGTGACCAGTTAAAGCTTCTCTACAAGAGTGGGTGTTTGTAATTTTGAGCCTTTCAGTGGTTGATGAACTTTCTAAATCCATTTTGCTGTGGCTGTATAGCGAAAACTGAATGAAAACAGCTTCTTTTTGCAGATTATACTGTTACATTTTATCTCAGCGCTGCTTCACAGGAGGTTTTTATACCATCCTACTTATATTTCCTCTATAACCATGAACGTAACAGAAGATGTTATTTTTGACACTCCGAGAAATCAAGAGGGGAGGTCACCCTGGCCTCCTGGAATCCTTTTTCCAGAGCTTTAGTCGCCCTCTGCTGGGCCGAGGCTGCGCTATTCCCCTTTCCCTGCCCGCAATAATGTGGTGTGTTTGCACAGAACTACGGCTGCCGCAAGAGCAACCGCAGCCGGCTCCATCATGTCATCTATTTTTTCATGGGTGGTCCCCTTTACATTGTTGAACTCAGTGACAGCAGAATGTGCAGAAGAAAAAAACGTGAGAGGTATAAAAAGAGCTGAGCTTAGGTCAGCCTGTCAGCAACCCGTCAAAGCAGACGGCGTGGGCCAAGCAGCGCACGCAGCTATTGAAGGGTTTTTGTCAGGACGCTGCCTGTTGTGCAAGACGGTTGCCACTGTGGAACGATGATAGCTCCCTTTTTGGGTGCATGAACTACTTTAGGCGAGTGGGGATAGGAGGCAGGCGACGCAGGTGTGCGTGCGTTAACTTTGCATTAGCTTTTTGCTGAGTTTCTGGAAAGTGGGTTCCTGCTCCAAGGTAATCAGCACAGTGCTTTCCCCGTGCTGATGTGTGCTGACGTGAGCTCTGCAGGTTGTGATGGCCACAGTGTTTCAGGAGGGGAGGCAGCTGAGACAGCACAAATAGAAAGCCACCTACTAAATTTGGACACTTAATCTACCACTTCTTCATGAAGCTACATCCCACAGGCCACCACACAACAGAAAAAAGCTTTGGAACCAAACTGCATTTTTCAGTTTCAGTTCAAAAAGTTGGAAAACGTGCACACGAAACAAAACCTGGAACCCAGCGGGAAAAGGGGGAATCGTGGGTCTGACAGCCACAGGATATGTGTGGGCCATTGTTAGAAACTCCAAGTGCTACCTCAGTGGTACAACTTCCTCCTCTCCCACCAAGCTCCATGCCCACACATGCTCGGCCGTGCACATTTCTGTTAGAAGTGATTTATTCAAAATGACGTGGCTTTAATTTCATACTGAAATGATGTTTAGAACATTTAAAGCTGCTTTTATTTGAAATGTGAGCTGAACAAGCTTCATGATTTCACTGCTCTCTGTAAATTTACTGGGTGAATCAGACGACTGCTGAACTGAAAGTATTTAGTGAATAAAGTCTGTAATAAAGTAATAAATCAGTACATATAGCACTACAACAAAAGGAATACAAGGAACTCTTTTATACGTGATCATTTTTTGATTAGATGTGTAAAAAAACTGTGTAAATATATTCTAATTATATATTAATATATTTTATATTCTAAGTAATATAACTCTCAACAGTATAAAATGCAGCTTTATCACAGAATTTCTGAGCTGCAGTAAATTCCTGTAAGCATGAACATCATCCAAAACACTGCTGAATAGACACAGTCAATCTTTCTGGCCTGTGCTGCCTGCCACACATCACATAAAATGTCTCCCTCAAAATGGGCTCTTTGTGTGGTCAAGTGAATATGGCCTGAAGAATGAACCGCAGCACCGTGACTCTTTTCCTGTTTCCCCCGTCTAAAAGCAGACTGGACTAAAAACGAAGGCAGGCCCCAAAAAATGCCAAACCAAGAACCAAGCAGGCCGTGAATTAAGCTTCAATGGAGTCACGTATCAGCTACTTGCACCTTAAGGTTGACCGAGCCCCCGGTCGAAACCCAAAATGCGTGTACATCATAGTAATAAAGTATCTGCTGCTGAACATTGACACAAATGAAGCAAATTACTCTGAGTGTGTTTCGCATCTCTTTAAAATATGTGTCTCAAAACGAACAAAAACACTATGACAGAAACTAAATCATCGCGTCTCACGCCTCACCTCAGCCTGACCCTTGTCTCTCAGTTTCATGGTTGTATCATCACTCCAATCCTCCTCTCTTGTCTTGAACTCCATCGTGGGAAACATTTCACACTACAATAGCAGCAGCGGCCCGGGTTGCCATTTGGGTGCCTCGCGCTGTGTTTTTGTTGGCCTTGGGAGCTGTTTTTTGGAGTCAGACAGAGAGCAGGCTAGGGGTCCCTGCAGCAGAAAGACTGGGCTCCAGCTCATCGATCACCGTGTGCTGGGAGGGAGGACAGACGCTGTGGGTGGTGATGGGAGATCATAACCAAAAGCTGCGGATTATGGACATGTACAATGTTTAAGTATGTCCAGCATCTGTTATTCTGTAACATGCTAATGATGAGCAGGCGTTGTGTGTGTAAGTGGGTGGAAGGAGTAGGTACAGTTAACGGTGTCCAGTAAAACATGACAGCGGTATTTGTGGACAGTATTAGCAGATATTTGCATGGATAAGGGGTCGAGAAGAAATTCATTTGTCTGGCTGGGATGGTCTGAAATGATAAAACATGTTCATACACACCAGGTTGTGTTAGCACACTAACCTCCAGCACAGAGGACATGCTCCTTCAGTGTGTTTGAACATGCTTGGCTTCATTTAGCTGATTTAGCAAAGACCCCTCAACATGAGGCGAGCACACACACACACACACACACACTGAGGCCTGATGGATTACGTCTCTCTCGGCCACAGAGGCCTCTCAGCAGGGTTGGCAGACTGAACAGAGACCCCGTGCGGGCCGAGAGGTGAGCCAGAGGGACGAGTAAATACAAAGCTGATGGAAAGAGCCCCATTGTGGGACCGCCTGACCAGCGGTAGGGCCCAACCTGGAGATGATATGGAGCCAAGCAGATGACCCCGCAGTGGGGGACCTCCAGGATCATTAAAGACTTCAGCGCGGCCATTTGATCAGTGTTGAAACCACCGTCTGTAAACACTGGACACAGCGAGCTGCTGTGATTCCCCCTCGTCTGAAAATCAATCTGCGTGTGGGTGGGAGATGACTGTTTTCATTTCAAAAGATATGTTGCACTGTTTCTGAAAAAAAAAATGAACCGAATAAAAGTATGTAACTCCAGACTGGAATCCTTCCCTCAGTTATGGTGTCCACTAAAGCTTGGGCCATTTTGTCATTTTGTTATAACAAGACATTTTGGTATAATATAAGTGGACAGGGTTCACATTTCAGATCATATCCGTACAGTTATAACCAGTCAGAACTGCATTCAACTTATAAACACATAATCATAACTAAATAATCGGCCAAAATGGGCAGGATTTCTGCAGGCGGACAGCAAAACAATTTGTTGCAAAATTTTCATTAATTTTGCAGCATTATAAACAATAAATAGATCACAGTGATATTCACACGGCGGAGATAACGTGAAGGGATTGGATGCTGTGTACTGATTGGTGGCAAACCTAAGTGGTGTTAAAAACAGATCACTCACCCAGCATGTTCCCACTGGCGGACATGACAACACGTGTACTGACATTAACAGAAGATAAACGAGGTGACCCCCCCCCCACCCCAACCCGCCCTCCTACTCAAATCAGAACCACCTGCCTCCGGGCCCTGAGAACGAGCTGGACCTCCTCGGAAAGAGAGAGCAACTCTTGTTTGGACAAACGTCAGGGCCAGCGCCGGGGCTCATACATGAAACGAAGAGGGGAGCAGGGAATCCTAGCCTTCGCTTAGCCTCCTACAACCCTGAGCCCTGCCTCCTCCCTCTGAAGCAGGGCCCAATATTTTTTAATTACGCACAGGAAACTCTTGTTACAAAGGACACTTTCTTACTCAATCGGCAGGGAGGCTGCGCGGAGTACAGGGGTCACTCTCCACCTTTTTCCCTTTCTGTCTGTTCCCTTCACTGTGTGGGAGGTAGGTGTATCAGCTAGCACAGAGAGCATGCCACCCAGGCGTTCGGATCGGGCCTGACACTCCGGTTCGTAAATGTCGCTAAATATTCACAACAAAAAAACACAACCAGAACTCGCACCAGTTTTGCAACCGCAAGCGCCAAACCAGCATCAGTTCATTGTCTTATTTTCTTTAACATACACTGTATTATACTTCATGTCCACATTAATAATATATCATACTACAGGACAAAGATCCAGACATGTCAGAAAGCTTTTCCACCCTTAGCGTCTTTGCTCTGGTGGTCTCTAACTGACAGGAACTCAGGCGCTATTTGTTATCTTTAGGCCCAATAAGTCCATCTGGTTTTAGTTTGGCTCCTAAAGATCGCCTCTGGAGATGTGGATGGAGGGGACTTAGGTGGTGGAGGGGCGGCCTCTAGGAGACTTTTACTCCTCTTAAATTGAATTTCTCACCATTCCAACCCGGGACTTGGACCAGGGATATAGCAAGAGCTTGCTTCCAACCCTCAGGCTCCTGAAAAGCTATTGAAAAGACTGAGAAAGAGACGGAGATTTAAAAAAAATTGCTCAGTCAAAATCAGTATCACCTGTTCAACCAAATGACTCGCTTGTTCGGAGTAATGGCTATTAACTGACTCTGATTGTCTCTGCCTGTGCTTGGAATAGAGGAATGTATGAACTCTCTCTGAACCGTTACGGACATGAAACCTTTTGTGTCTGATGAAATCAAGTGTGAAAATAAACAAATAGCAGACTAAACAGAGCTGTCAGAGCTGGACAGCAAGTCAGGATGGAAAGTATTGGAAATGTATGTTTAGGATGTTGGATTCAAATTATGTAAATGTTTAATATCCATAAAATAAAAACAGAACCTCCATTTCTCCAGATTCTCCCCTTTGCTGTTTTGTTGCTCAGATTTGTTTTTCATTTTACAGTACTCTCGATTTCAGGTGGTTCTCATGTTCTATAAATATTCCTGAGGACCATTTTCATTTTTAGCAGCACATCTTTCTGCTGCTTGTCCACAAAAGTTGATTTCAGGTTTTCGTACAGGCCGAAGACGCGTCGTTTCGCTGGTCCATCTGTCTTGTCACTGTCCAGGACTTGCTACATGAATCAAAATGAAATGAAAATGAAAATAACCCCAAACTGTGAATTATTTGTTGACCCATACAATTTTATAGCTGTGGCACACTCAAACTACTAGATGTAAAAGTGGTCAACTACTGGGTTTCTGTGCAACTACTGGGTTTCAGTTTGCTTTTCTGGTATTTCTGTACAATTAAATACACGTTTCCCAGGGTACTAGCTCATAAAGTCTGCACTTATCCCAGACTAACCCTGTGGCTCCTGTAAAATAAGACCTTACTGTCTTCTGAAGGACAGATTAGGCTAAATGTTGAGGTATACTTTGTGGAAAAGGAGCTTTGAAATGTACACACGCTCTTCAAACTCTTGTTGTTGTTTCTCGGCTAAATCTTAGCTTCATTTTTGCACATTCACCTGTTTTTTTATATCTGACTCAGAGCTGCAGTCCCCCGACATCAGCATCTTCCCACACACTGAGTTTATCTTTTCAGGTGATGAAACAGCACTGCACACACTGGCTCCCTCAGAGGCTCTTTATTAGGCTCCTGGAACTTCATATGAACACGTTTTAGGGGATTATCTCAAACCTCAGAAGACCAAGAGGTGATGAGGACTCATGCTGCAGACATGTGGCTGAGTTTTGACTCACTTTTTGGGAGTATCAAAACCTGGAATGTAGAAGAAATAAAAGCAAACACACCCTGATTTGGGACTCAATTTCACTTTAATGGATGTCTACACACTGGACATGCTGTGGGTGAAATGGGTAACACTCTCTGGGGGTATGTGTTCAGCAGCATGTATTAAAATAAAACTATATGGATGAAGTTCTGGCAACATTATGTCTGGTGACAGTCTGAAGGTAGCTACGATACGGAACCTTCACAGAAGGCATTAAAACACGCACAGCATCTACAGTAACATGAATATGCAGCACTAAAATCATACAGTACTAATTAGAAAAAATGACTAAAAACATATTACTCAGTGTAGCACATTTAAGCAGAAAGACATGCAACTATGAACTAAAATAGTACAGTAAGCTGATAAGACATAACTGTTTGTTATTTAAGAAGGAAGCAAGACAACACTAACTGTGTGCCTTATCTACAGTATGTTTAAATAAATAATACAATAAAGTGCCCATACTACAGCGTGTGACACACAGATTCCCTTTTCCACGCGTACAGTGCACATTCAGCATCTCACTGTTTTCAGATAACCCCATAATATATGAGAAAAGTGAATTTGAATCTATAGTTCTATTTATAGACCAACACATTATGACTCATGCTTTAATATCAATCCTAAAGAAGTCTAAGCATAATATTAAAGCAGCAGCAAACACTGACACTGGAAAACACAGTTTATTTGGTACTTGTGAGTTAAGGGGAATCACTGAAGGTGGACTGGATTATATTAATCCAAAGCAAAGCTTAAATACGGTGTGTGATGTGTCTAATACAACCTGGCCAGATGGCACTTACTGGTTATCTACTGTTAATCCTTGAACACACAAAACCTTTATCATATTGCATGTTAACTTAGTATATTAGTTACAATAATGCAACACAAGTGGATCAAATGTCAGGTTTATGGGTAAGTAAGAACTTCAGCCCACACCACAGCATGGACGGAATTTAATTTCTTTTGTACGTGAAAAGGAGGGTTGGTCCAAGTGGCCTCAGATGGAGCCGTCACAGATATTATCCTGAGAAAAAAACAAAACAGAGACAGAGTTCACTCTCAGATGACTGGTATTATATCTGTAACAGTCTTTACAGGAGGCTTTCTGTTCTGACTTTCCTGCTCTACACAAAAGTTGAGACATGCTTCCCCCTTGTGGATGTTAAAAAATAAATCAAGTGAAGCGTTGAACCTGAGATTTTTAATATTTGTTCACGTGCTCTTGAAGCTCAGCAAACATAAATTGGCTGAAATGGCACAACGCACACTCACCTCAACTGTCAGTCGAGGGCACACACGATGACCTTCGTGACCTGCACATGGTTTTCTGTAAAAGAAATTCATGAAAAAGGATTCATATCAATCATACACCAAAAATGAGTGAAATAATTCACTAATGTTATAAAGAAGCACTCATAATATTCTACCTTTGTATGAAGGCGATGGTGAAGCGCTGGATTCGATAGCCAAGGATGTCTTAAGGCCTCAGAGGCGCTCATCCTCCAACTGGTAAGAAACACGTAATGTTTGAATTTATTCCTTAAATCAGCAGATAACAATCGTGTCTTAGATGCATGAGAGACAAGTCTGACACCTTTTATTTACGATGAGGAGTCTGGAGATGAAGTCTTTGGCTTCTTCAGACGTATCTACGAACTCCTGTTCCTCGAAGTTCCACTGACAGGCCAAGATGTTGTTCATAGTCTGGCTGTCGTCATCGCCGAGGAAAGGACAAAGGCCGCTCAGACTAACAGAGGGACACAAATGCTCGTTAACAGCAGTCTTTTATTGTGCTTGTGTTTGTATGTTTACTCACAGCATGTATGTGATGACGCCAAGGCTCCACATGTCTGTGTTGAATGACACAAAGTCGTAGTTGATGACTTCAGGAGCCAGAAACTCTGGCGTGCCAAAATTCACTCGCAGCTTCTCCCTTGGTTTATAGCTACGTGGGAGGTATCAAAATCACGTATTACACTTTATGTGATTGCACCAGTGTCAGTAAAATGGAGGTAAAAACCAGTACGTACATCCTGGCGAGACCGAAGTCGATGATTTTGATCTTATTTGTGACTCTGCTCACACAGAGAATGTTTTCTGGCTGAATAGGAAAACAAAACCGCAGCAGAGTTACAAAGATGATTTTAGTTGGACAATATGCGTAAAAATGTCATGACAACATCAGAGACTATGTTACCTTCAAGTCCAGATGCAGGACGTACATTCTGTGCATGTGTTGCAGGCCGTCACATATCTGCCTGATGAATACGACAGCATCCAGTTCCATTAGTTTGTAGTTTTCATCGATGATCCTGTCAAACAGCTCTCCTCCACCAACACTACGGTTAAAAACAAACGCCTCAAACACTCCAGTATATAATATACAGAGTATATGAAGTAGAAATGAATGAGAAATGTATTTTAGTCTGCTGTTGTATGAAATAATCTTAATTTTACAGCATCTTTGCTGGGCTTTGTTGAAGGAATTCTAGTTTATCACTACTTGGTTTAGAATAGGAAAGAGGAATCATACTATTCAAGTACAAGGATCACGTCGTTCCTTGACTCATAAGCTGCGTAGAGCTGAATCAAATTGGCGTGGTCCAGATTATTCATGACCTGGATCTCATTCTTCACCACCTCCTACCGAAAACACAAGCGCAGACAGACAGAGAGATACGGGAACATACAGCACAAGGACACGATGAGAGGTGTCAGCTGTTCTCTCATATGAGACAATGCATCTTCTGTTCAAGGTCAGATATTTCTCACCTAGGTGAGAAGTATTTTCTCTGCTTCTGTTCCAAGTGTGGCCTGGTGATGTAGTAGTAGGTAGAATACGTCTTTATGACAGTGTGCACTATAATACTACATGTGCTGTACCTTTTCTTTCTGACTCCTGGCTTTGATGACCTTTGCAGCCAAAGTGAGACCAGAGGAGTTTTCAACACATCTGTGCACCTGACCAAAGCGACCACTACAAGACAGGACGAAAGAATATGTATACATGCGTCAAACAGTGGTGTTTTAAGAAAGCTCTGGCCTTAATCTGTGATTTTTTTAAATGTGAGGTGGGCTGTGGCTCCTCTTTGAACACTTGGATTAACACTTTGTGATTAGCTACCAGCTGGCACAGGGGATACAGTTTCACATGCCGCACAGTCTTAAAGTAAAAATAACTACGGTGACTCTGAAGTTATGAACCAGGGGACAGGAGACGAGACAAGGGGGGAGGATGGGTTACACAATGAGTCCTCACGAGACTTGAGAACCTCTGTCTCAGTCTGCCGTCCTCAATCTGTGACAGATTATCAGTAGCCTCCAGTTTTTTACATTACTGTAGATGTCACAAAGCCCAGCGCTCACCCGCCTAAGACCTCCTGCCAGTTGATGGTGTAGAAGTTGCTGATCTGGTTGGGTTTTGTCGACACAATGCGGTGATTGAAAGGAGCCGCTGGAGGCGGAGCGGTGTCTGAAAAACCAGGGAGCAAAACAAGAGAAATCACCTGTTGTACTGGATGAGGAAGAAGGTGGGAACACACAACATGTTGTTTTTCCATTAGATACAGGAAAAGAAGTTCAGATACCCAGAATACGAAACAAACACGCGATTTGCCTCCACAGTCACTCGATCTGAATCCAGCTGAGATGGTTTGAGAGGCTGAAGGAAAACTCTTCCAGGTGATGTCCGCCATGAGGCTGACTGTTTCGTGAGAACCAAGTAGATATTAAAACAACAGGAGGCTCTGACTTACCAATGAAGAACTGCTCCGCATCAATATCATCCTCCTTTTCTGCATCTTCTTCATTTTCCCTCCTTTCCTTCTCCACTATTTGTTTGAGGTTTAGCTGAATTTCAACTCCATCTGCGGTGAAGATGGCCCAGCCCTCAGACCCCGGCCTCTGCTCATCCTCCTCGTTGTCCTCCTTCTCTGTCTGCTCTGTCTCGTTCTGCTCCACCACCACATGACTTTGAGCGTATTCCTCCACTACAAAATGTTCTTCTGTCACAAAAGACATGATACTGGGGCTCTTGACCTCTGCTACCTGGTCCTGCTCCGCTGCCGGAGATGACGAGGCGTCTTTGTGCTGATCAGTACTGAAAAAATGTTTTTTATTTATATTGATTTAATATAATACTGCAGTATGATCCTGTAGTTGTAACATAATGTTTGTTTTATAAATGTAAACTATACCTCTTTGGCTCTTTTTTGTCATCAGCTGCTTCCCCCAAGGCTTCAAGCATTTCTTCTGCTTTCTCTTTGGCTACATGCTCCATATCAAGTCCTTCCTTCTTAGCAAGCCCCGTCTCTCTGTCTCCAAGTGTCTCTTCAGTGCCGTCCTCTGCGACCTCATGTGTCTCATCCACGGACGCTTGTGAATCCACAAGGTCACAAGTGGCTTGTTGATTTTTGGCCTCCAGATCCTGGTGCTGATCTGATTTCTCTGCATTTTCCTTGTTGAGTTTCTGCACCTCTTCAAGTAGTAAAACCTGTTTCTTCAAGGAGATATGGTCTGCAAAACGAAATGTAGATTTTTAAAACCTGTTTTGAAACAGTGTTTAGTAGTTGTAGATTTTTGTATTTTTTAAAACTGACCTGCTTTGTCTGGGAGTTTCTTCTTTTGAGTTTTCAGGCCCTTAAGGCTCAAACATGTTTTCTCTGTCCCATCTTTGCCTTTGTGATCTTTCAACTGTGAAATATAAATAAAAATAGTTGAAAAGAAAAATCTGAACAGTTTACAAACAAAAAAAATTCACAAGGCTGAAACTTTAGCTACTGCATAAACATAAAGAGCACAATGCTGACCTTAGGCCAGAAATGCAGGAGCACATAAAGCATACATGTATATTGTTAATAAAGGCTAATTTCTTTATAAATTCAATCCATAAGCACAATAAACCTACAAAGGTTCCACATTTGCGAGATGCGAGGAAATGCTTTGGTCCACGGTGCTTTATCTTGCGAGTACGCCGCAAAGTACTGCGCTTACATGCAGGAGTTATCTCTCGATTCCCTTTATTGGCTTTAGTAGAGGTAGTCTTCTAGTAAAAAGACGAGACAGCAATGCTTAGGAGGCATCGAATGAAGACACATGGAATGAAACAAATGATGTTAAGCATGAAAGTCCAGAAAACAGCTTGAAACGATGACGCACACAGCAGACAGAGAGACAGCAGCAGGGCAGTGAATTTATAGCTTATCGCTTGTCGCACTCAGGGATGGAATGCAACGCTGACCCGCAGTGGAAAATATTACAAGCCACAGTAGGATGTTGTTCACATTTCTCAGCTGAGGAAACTCACTAAACACTCCCTCATCGGGTTAGCGTGGAAAAATTTGTCTTGTACCCCCGGGGTGTCTCACATTGTCATGGGGTCAGCAGCGTGGGAGATATTTGAGGCGCAGTGTTTCCCCAGTGACAGCGGCGGTTTTGTGAAGTCCAACTCTCTGATTGGGAGAGTGCTGAAAGAGCGAGCGGAGGCCTCAGTCACAGAAACGACAGGTAAAGTATCTCACACCTAGAGGAGGTGGAGGACGGTGGGACAACTGTGCGAGTTGCAACAAGGGTTTGGCCTGTTGCACCTTGTCAGCACTGAGCACCATGACATAAGTGTGTGATTGTGTTATCGGGGGACGTCACTGCTTTGTTCCTTACTTGTGGAGGAAAAGCGATACATCTGCAGCTGCGCAAATGATAGGTGTGTGGAAATTAAGCAGCACCTGGTGACCTTTATTTAGTGTCGTGTTCTGTGTTGTGATCACATAATAAGGGTAAACCCCCCACAATCACATGTGGTTTCAGACTTTGGTGGCAAAGAAAAAGTCTCAGAATCGAAGGTTGTTTGACAGCGTTGTCACTCCCAGTAAAATGCTATGAAGCACTACTTTGCACTGCAGGGATGACATCACACAGACTTTACCATGACCACTTTACAGCCACCTGGAAGCGGTGATGTGGAAAATACTGAATAACCAGAATAAGAGGAACTAACAAGTTAACAATGAAGGGGAGGAAAACTGACTCATCACAATTTGTAGAAATCTGACTCCCAGTGAGCTGAAGGGGTTAAAGCCCTTTGAGAGCACAAACACTGATCCAAACCGATCCAAAAACAGCATTTCTAAACTGGGCCGCTCACATTTCAGCCCTGACTGTGCTCCAGCGCTCTCGTGCCCTGCTGGGGGCTCCCTCTCTGAGCCCCATGCCCAGGAGGTATGTTGCACTCAGCATGGGACCCAATCCAGTAAGCATAAACCTGGGTTAAATGTGGACATTATACGAGCTACATGTGACATACCCACTGTGCAGGGGTCTACGTAACATTGTAAAACTAATGTTCTTATTTACTTCGGCTTCAATCGGCAGTTGGCAAGTGTAAACAGACAGTGCCTGCTTTATTAACGAGGCATTTGACACACAAGCCAAGTAACATTAGGCAAGAGAACTGTTTGAGTCGCTGCTTTTGCTGCCATGATCGTTTTCACGCATTATGCCAAGAACATCTCCTAAGAAAACAAAGTCAGCACGAGTAATATATAGCATCTTTTGCAAGACTGACAAGATCTAGACGGCGTCTGTTAATGGTGATGGATGAGCTGCTGCAGCTGGCAATGTCCTGAGATGCCTCTAAATATGCAGACGTTCAAATATCAAACTCTGATTACGCAATGTACAGAATTCAAATACGGTCTCTTCTCTTTTGACTCTAGTGTAGACACACAGCAAGTGTTATGTCAGGTTCTTAATCTCACCTTGTCAGGCTTCCTGTTTACTGTGTCTGTAGATGATTTCCTCTTAATTGCTTGCTTGCCTTTGTTGTCTTTGAGTCTGGAGCCTTTCCGAGCTGCAGGGCCTTTGAACATCAGCTCCATAACCCTGGATTTCTTCACTGTCTCCCCAATGAAGCTGATCACTTGCTGCATGCTGAGCACCAGTTTTTCCATTCCTTCGAGCTTCTGAGCCTGCTGCTCCCAGCGCTGATTCACCACCGACATGATGCTGCTCATCTCCTGGCATATCTCCCTCACCTCTCCCCCTGTAACCGGGGCCTGGTTCTCTAACCTGGGAGACAGATGGATTTCCTCTTTGTCAACCTTCAGATTCTCCATATCGTTTTCAATATCATCGATGTCCTGTGACATCCCATCTAGCCGACTGAGGACCTTTTGCTGAATATTGATGAGCTTGTCCATCTTGCTGCTCAGTGACTCAATCCGGGTTTGGATGAGATCAAAGTTGTTGGCGTCTCCAGAGGGATTCATTTCCGCTGCACTCATGGACCCCGGTGATGTAAAAATCACGTTAAGACACCAATTTCAGACAAAACCAAGACGGTCAAAGAGACTTTTTCAAAAACTGTAGCCAGCTCTACCCCTCAGTGCAGCAACCGATGAAAAATCAAAAGAGTGCAGCAAACAAAAAATAGTCTAGAATAAAATCAACAGACATTTAAAACCTAAATAGTTTTATGTGGGAACCTTCTCTTGATGTTTCCCACTTTATGCCGGGTGCCCGCGTCTCTCCACACTAGAAATGGTATTAGGAATGGAGCGCGCGGGCGTCCCTAAATGTAAATGGACAGCCTGCGTCAGCAGGGGTCAAGTGTTCGGGGTGGGGGCTTGGCACTGCTTAGGTTATGAGACATTTGAGAGCTTCAAAGTGTTAAGCTTACCACTATCACTCACCTGCTGGGTGTCAGAATGGTTACTGTACGCAGAGCTTCTGGATCGCGTCAAGACATGTAGAACATTGTTCATTCATTTTGACACCTTTTTCCAAATGACACGGACATAAACATTTTCAGCAGATGCTCAGCTACAGTATATCACAGGTGTCCACAAGTTTTCATAGCTCACAGGTGGAAAGACAGAGGATGGAGATAGTTTCAATAGGAGTTGTGTTAATAAACTATTATTAAACTTTAAACGATGCATGTGCTGTCGATTAATCTAACAGGACTCAGCTGCTTGGATTTTGGCAATACACTATGAGGTTCTGTCCATCTCTGGACAATTGTGAATGAGAACCATGCCGCAATACAAATTCCTCCTTTATCTCTTGAATGCCTGGCGCTTGCACGCTCAGTGTCAGGGGAAACTTGAGAGAGCCAGTGGTTCCTGGCTATAGGAACCTACAGTAAGATATTTAGGCCTTTGACTGAAAGAAGAGATGGGCGACACAGATGATTTACTCCCAAAACATCCACTGATGACCTCCCATAAGAGACCAAGGGATACATTTTAGGTTTCAGACCTGTAATCTGACCTACATCCTTGTTCCCAACCGATCAAAATGCAGATGATAGATTCTCCAGTACAAACAAGCGCGTTTACGTAAGTGAAATAAATATTAAACTACATCAGGAAATGAATGCTACAGTCAGGCTACATGGTGCAATGCAAGTACAGTTGATTAATCATACTATTTCCTGACGCAAAATCACATTTCCTGTTTGCTTCAAAAACTTTCAATGCTCCTATAAATTCACAGATGATGAATCCAGCTTTACTCAGCCCACCATGAAATGCTTTTGACAACACAGACGCAGACTGCGAACCTAGCCGCGGTGACCCAGGCCAAGCTTGCTTCATTCTAGTGGCTCAAACCCAGATTTGGGTGCACGGGTGCAGGGAGGGAAGTGAACTTGGCAGCTTACGGCAGAGGGGGAACGAGTTTACCCGTCAGCTTCTATTTCATGACAACTCAATGCCATGTTGCGTATAGAAGGTTCTTTTTACTTATTTAGGTAAGAACCAATGTGTTGCACAAAGACTTGTGTCACTGAGGCTTGTGGGAGCCGATTGGCCGACTGCAGCCCCTTGTGACTTGATTTCCATCTGGATTCACTAGGGCAAGATGGCTGCAGTGGAAAGAACAGGCGACTCTGACAAGGCAGAAACAGATGGGAGGGAAGTCAACCATCAATCACTGCTGGAGACAGGGACACTCACACACTCACACCTGTCCTTGGATGCCTATAGATGACAGATAATATAGGTCATTTGCAGCATGCTGCGTCAGACTAATGCCCCACTAGGCAAATCTACACAGTAAAGATCGATACATATGACTACAGAGGTCTACCGCTTCATATTGTACTGCTTGGAGGTGGGGGTGGATTAGGTTGTTAAACTCTGCAGGGGATATAAACAGACCTCGGGCCTCGGTGGCTTACGACACTAAGTGAATATCAAGTTTATATCAATTACACTTTACAGTGAAACGAATCCCAAAGAAAGTAACTGCATCATGACCGGAGCTCCAAGTAGTCTCTCACCTTCTCTGCCAAGCCCAAGCACACGTGCACACAACCCTGAGAAATCACCGCCCTGCCCGGTGCGTGGCTGAAATGTGTTTAGACGATGTGACATCGAACTTATCGGGGTGCTTGGGCACGTTTTCAGCTGAAACTGTGCTGAAGAGTCCTGTCTTTCTGCAGGTGTATCTGTGCACATGTCCTACTTGATGTCCTACTTTGAACTTAAGGACGTCTAGAGTGGAAAAACATTTAAAGGTAAAGTGATATACAGCAGGAGGCTCAGATCCCCTAAATACTTTTAAGGTCACCATGTATTCTTTCTGCCCCTGATGACTGAAATGGAAACACTCTTTTCGTTTTCGTTGTTTGTACTCTGCTGTTTTTACTGTGTGTATTTTACAGTAACTTTAAGCAGAAAGAAGAATAGAAGAAAAAGGTCTCAATGAAGATTTTGTTTGTTTTGACAGAATCTTTCATTCTCAGCAATCAACGCCTTTAGGTGGAAACACAACTAAGGAAAGTGGTCTGCATGTCCATCTATTACTACTTATGTGGCATGTGGGACAAGGCAAACCACAAGGACGGGCTCGCTTACAGAGGACACAATGTTCTGGGAGGCACTGGGTCTCTGTCCTGTGGCTACTGTCCAATCTCACCCGTCTCCAATCAAACAGTGCACGTTGTGCCAGTTCTGGCCACACTTTCTTTTGGAAACTTGCAGGCTCGTGTGTGACAGAAACATTACCCCCTGTGCTAATGCCTAAGACATCTCTTGTGTACTTTCCCCGTCGTCTCAGGTCTTCTCTTGGCATGCAAACACATTTTTACTGCTGCACTTTGACAGACTTTTTGCGTTGTTTATATACAGAAGGTTACATGACAACACTGTGCTGCATCGGTTCACTGATTCCACACATGGACATACACAAATGTAAGTCTGTTCTCCTTGGGAAATGTGATAAATGACCATACAGTATTATCAAATGTGAAGGAAATGATGTTGTTACATTAAACAGCAGGGGGCCTTGTTCATCTATGCAAAGCATGAACAGTAACACTTGATACATGATATAGGGACAGAGGATCAGTAGTAGTGTGTATCACATTAGCGAAACAAAAAGTAAAATATAGATGGTTTGTTTAAAGATTTGAACACGAGCTCTGTCCATTGATAGTATTTTAATCAATTTAAGTCAATGTTACCTTTTTAGATGCATATTGCAAATCAGACTAGTAAGTAAGAGCTTTAAGTCAGAAGCCCACACTGAATCTTATTTGAGTGCTGCTGAGAGTAAATTCAGAGGAGCTGCTGTAATATGTTGGAGGCTCTCCAGCACACGTAGCCTAATCTTGCCAGTACTTAAATGAGTTCAGTCCTTGCACTATTGCTACAAGTGTGGAAGGATCTCTCTATAGTGATGTCATTAAGGGTATTAGTGACAGAATGCAACACACTCATGGATCGTCTACAGTAAATGTCAGTGTGGAGCTTCTAAATGCCAAGACAGGAATGGAAACAAGAGAGGGGGAGATGACTTCAGTTGTCTCTGAGGCACACTGTCATTAGTGAGAACCACAGAACGTGGGTATTTATAATATCGTAATGTACAGCGTATACTGCAGTGTATATATTTATGTAGGGGCAGGACCTTAGTAGTTATTCAGTGTTTAAATGAACTGGTGAGGCGGCATTCACTCATTTCTTACAGCGTGATACAAACAACCAGTAAGACCCAAAATAAATACTAAACCAACTTCTAAACTAAACTAAACTTATATGTGGCACTGACGTCCCCTTGTCACAGACCACTGTAATGATCACTAGATGGCAGCACAGCATGACTCTGAGCTTGTGTTGTCTTCACCTGCGTGTGTTGTTACTACTGTAACTATATCACACTTGCACGGTGAGAAAGAACAGAGCATTTAAAGAGTAATATATAAATTAGACACGTATGTATTTATATAAAAATATTGTATGTAACTATAACAGGGTTACATTTGTATAAATACAACATAACCTGTCAAGTACAAAAACACATACATTTTTAAAACTAGTTTCATCTAATTAATAGCCATTAGAACAGCTTGCATTACTTGTTGTCAGAGGATAAATTAATTATAGTAGAGTGATTAAAGAGAACACCTCTTAACTTCCAGACTCGTCCCTGTAATAAGAGGACAATTCTGGGAATGCTGTAAATTGGAGCCATTATCCCACGCGACAGGAAAGCGGATGCATCGTAACTGCACCACGCTGGCAATGCACATCTTGTGTTTCTTACAAGGTGGCAGCTGGATTTTGGCCACGCAATTCAGCAACACCGTGCAACATAACGTAGTACCTAGAATAAACAAGCCATTAAAAAGACTTTTGACCAGTAACAGAATACTTATATCTCTTCTACTACACCTGACAACTTTGTGAAATGACAGAGAGATTATCAAGTAAGGGTGGTTAATAAATCTGCTGCCATCACAACTCAGGATGCAAATTAGAATATGATGTTTTATTTTCCTCAAGGGTTAATAAAAATGTTGGTTATAAAGCTTCTAGACTATAGAGTCAAAACACTGCAAACAGGTTGGGTGGTTTTGTGAATTCTCTGACCTGACTTGAAGATACCTGAAAGGCAGGTGGACTGGATGCTCTGCGCCTCCTCTTGTAGCAGAGTAAATCACACAGCCGGAACCACAGGTAAGAGGTAACCAGACACATGCTGCTCACCAGCCAAATGTCCCAGCCTGTGACAAAGTTCTCCGTGGCTTTCACTTTGCTCTTCATCCTTCGCCTGGGGCCTCTTATTTCCGATCATTAACTACAAAGGACTTCTAGCAGCTTAAAGCGTCTCATGTGTTGGAAAAGATGACGGCTCCTTCTCAGGTTGAGCATATAAACATTTCTAATAGACCCTCCACTCCAGCCTGTTAATTCAGTAGACCCCCACTGCTATCAGCACTTAGAGCTGAAGGACACGCAGTTTGTCCACATGACAACAGAGTGACAGGTGCCAGCAAAGGGCGTGTGGGATACAGACTCTCGCACCCTCTAACGTCGCCTTTCATTCACTAGACATCATGCATCTTGTCCTTCTCGCTTGTTCGTGATTTAAACAACCATGTCAATAAACTTAATGAACCCCAAGTGCACTGAAAACAGGATTAATCTCTAGCACAGTGCTGACATTGAAGAGTGAGCAGATGGAGGCTGGGGGGGGTCTAGTCTCCCTGTCACCACAGCCACTTGGTTTAAATAAATAGCCTGTGCTATCGGATTACTGCCGCACATTTCACACTCACCATCACAGTCAGTGGTCACGGCAAAGGCAATTTCACATCAGGTTTGACTGCAACCAGCAGTTTGAGCGAATGGATCCTGATTAACTTATATTAGGGCCATTAAGGATCAGTACTGTGGCAGCGTCAGACTGTGTCCAACATGTCTGGAAACTTCTGTGGCCTCTTGTGGCTGCACCTTTGTTATCTGAGCTCTTTTATTGTAATGTATGGATGTTTTGTTGAAAAAAGGAAGGAAATATAAAGTAACGAATTCATGAAAATCTGCTTTCGATATAAAATTTAATGTTGTTGATGTATAAAAACAAATAAGCAAATTAATCACTTAAACAGTAATATTTACGACCCATAACTTGTCTTGTTTTATTTCTTGTGTAAGTTAAATAATTGTATTTATTTTTATTTTATTTTTATTTATTTTATTTTTAAATGACGATAACAATCAAAAGCTTTAGTCTAGTGCTGGTTGGAATGTGCTGCGTTCAAGTGAATAATCATCCAATTTACTTGTTGGGAAAATAACTGCAATGTTACTTAACCTAAATATTAACAACTGCATAAAATTAAACCAAACTCCGATTTAAAATCTGTTTATTATCATTTTACTCCAGAAAAAAAAAAATACTATGCACACAAGTACTTTACTAATGTCGTACCATCCTGTAAGAACGTAAACACACATAGACAGAATTTTATTAACAGGAGCTGCACTATATGGTAAATTATTATCTAATAAAACGCCTTTAATAAGCAAAGAGGAGACGTTACCCGTAGAGTCAACGTTAAAAACGGAAATATTCGTTTCCTCTCTATGACGCGTTCAATTTTTTGGGTCACGTGATTAAAGGTCAAACGTTTCGCGGGAATCAACATGGCGTCAACAGCAGCGGACCTGGTGCGGTGTCCCGTTTGTTCGAAAGACTTCCAGCCTGCCGCGATCAACGGACACCTCGACGCGTGTCTGCTGGGAAACGGTACCGACACGGGCCCGTCCGCTGACGACGGCCGCGGACCTCCTGTTAAGAAACCTCGCGTCCGTGCGGAGGTAGCGCCGCCCAGCCCCGCTGTCAACAAACCCGCGGCGGCAGGGACCCAGGCGTCCGCGATGTTTTCTCTGTTTCAGGCCAACAAGAGCGAACGAGGCGACTTCACATGTAAACAAGCCGCCGTCTCTGCTGCTGCAAACAAGGGGGTTAAACGTGCTTTCCTGGACGAGGCTGATCCTGGACCGGCTGGTGCCGAGACCCACGCGTCTGTGTCCAGCGGACAGACTCTGAAGCTGCTGACGACCAACAAGCCTTTAGCGGAGACGCTGAGACCGAACACACTGGAGGAGTATTTCGGCCAGAATAAAGTTGTAGGCCAGCAAACGCTCACCCGATCTCTCCTGGACTCGCAGGAAATCCCTTCTCTGATCCTGTGGGGGCCACCGGGATGTGGAAAGGTAATACTGCAGCATCCTGCACATTTAGACAGCAACGACCCTTAATCAGTCAGTCCGTACATTTATCTCCTAACTTAATCATACCTATTTCCATTTAATTGCCTTTCTACTACATCTACAAAATGACCCAAATTGAAATGTCTAATTGTAAATGTGTTCATTGTTACACATAAATTCATCCATTCAGTGTGTCTCACAGTGTAGATGGGTTTTGTTTTTAGTTGTTGGTGTTGTAGTACATGTCCTTCTTCTCCACTATGCAGATCGACATTTAAAAACGGATATGTCGTGAATCCGTAATCGATTTGCTTTCGTTTTCCAGACCACTCTGGCTCATATAATTGCCAGCGCCAGCAAAAAGAGCGGCGCGGCCCGCTTTGTCTCTCTGTCCGCTACCAGCGCATCCACCAACGAAGTCAGGGACGTGATCAAACAGGCGCAGAACGAGCTCCGGCTGTGCAAGAGGAAGACCATCCTGTTCATTGACGAAATTCACCGCTTCAACAAATCCCAACAGGTGGAGTATCCAGGCAGGAAGATGTGCTCAGGTTACCGCTGCTGTTTGTATGTGTTTATTTTTAGGTGTGTTCACATTCATTTTCATTATTCACTATTGATCCCTGCACATTTTGATTCTTCAGTTTATGTGTTGTTATGCCAAATAGTATAACACCCTTTTTTCTACCAAGTTGCTGGGGTCCGTGTGTTATTATTGATGTTGTGCTTGCTGTTGCCTTGTCTTTCCTTTACTGTAGGACACCTTCCTTCCCCATGTGGAGTGTGGGACAGTAACACTGATCGGGGCGACCACGGAGAACCCGTCCTTCCAGGTGAATGCTGCCCTGCTGAGCAGGTGCCGGGTGCTGGTTCTGGAGAAGCTCTCCGTGGAGGCAATGGGCTCAATCTTGGACAGAGCTGTGGCCACACTGGGGATCAGAGTTCTAGGACGAGATTCAGCAAATCTCAGAGATCAAGACCAAACAGATGGACATGAGTGAGTGCTGTTTCTGGGGACTGAGCACTTTTATTGCTTGTACGGCGTCCGCTCTGCTTCTGTTCCTGGCTTTGTACTTTTAGCTGGATAATGTATGAGAGACAAAAATCTTGGCAGTGAGACAGTTTACTGCTGGCTGTAGATAGCACACGAAGAAGAAGTGATACAAATCAAATCAAACTGAGAATAAATAGATTTTAGGTATGACTAGGATGACGCTGGCAGTGGTCACCAAGGTAACCTATACTACATTTCCGTCTTCCTTAAGTGATGAAATCCAATATGAAAAAGATGTCTTTGCCTCTAAGCAAATGAAGAATGGCCAACTTGTGCAGTTATATCTAAAGTACTAGTAAGTATTGAAAGATACTGACACAGATGTTTCTTCTCAGGCCAAAGATTTACATTGAGCAGAAAGCTTTGGACACCATAGCCTATCTCTGTGATGGAGATGCAAGAACGGGGCTCAATAGTCTGCAACTGGCCATTCAGGCTCAGGTGAGCTCAAACCAGTTCAAGCTGCTGGTACATAAAGGTTCTTCTCAAGAGATTGTGGTGACGGAGGAGCACATCAAGGAGGGTCTTCAGAGGTCCCATATCCTGTATGATAAAGCCGGTAAGCCCGTATCACTCTAGTGGATAACTTGCCTCCCAAGGCAGTGGTGGATGATGTAATCGTACTTGAAGCAACCTAGCTTTACTTGTCTGTCTTATTTGTGTGTATCTGGATAAATTAAAGGCGAGGAGCATTACAACTGCATCTCAGCATTGCACAAGTCTATGAGAGGCTCCCATGAGAATGCTGCCCTCTACTGGCTGGGCCGCATGCTGGAGGGAGGAGAGGATCCCCTGTACGTGGCTCGCAGACTGGTCCGCTTTGCCAGTGAGGATGTTGGTATGTTAGAAGAAGCACGGTTTGCTATATGTACAGATAAATTGTGAGCAAGGAAGAAAGTTTTTGCCTTGTCATGTCTGTCTCTCAGGCTTGGCAGATCCCGCTGCTCTCCCTCAGGCTGTGTCTGCCTTCCAGGCCTGTCACTTCATTGGCATGCCTGAATGTGAGGTAGGCTAACCTCCAGTTAGCTGCAGTTAGCTGAGTGTTCAAGCAAGACAAGCACTCTTACCCCTTTCTGTCCATCCTCCGCTCATCAGGTGATCCTTGCTCAGTGTGTGGTGTATCTGGCACGCGCACCCAAATCTGTGGAAGTCTACAAAGCCTATAATAATGTGAAGGCCTGCTTGAGGAACAACAAGGGCCCTCTGCCTCCGGTCCCTTTGCACCTGCGCAACGCTCCAACCAAGCTGATGAAACAGCTGGGCTACGCTAAAGGCTACAAATACAACCCAGACTTCGGTGGCGCTGTCGAGCAGGAGTACTTACCCGACGAGCTGCAGGGCGTTGACTTCTTCACCTGGACGCCCTCGAACCCATGAGCATCTCTCGTAAAGGCTCCTTGTGTGAAATAGTCAGTAAAATAATGTGAAATGATTTACACCACTTGGCCTTGATGCACAGTAATTAAATGAATTTCACATTTATCCACTGTTTTATAAACAGTACATTAGCACTTTAGCTTTTTTTTTGTTTGTAAATGTTCTTGATCATTTTTTTTAATTAATGAAAACATACAGTAAATACAGTGTACTGTACAAAATATGCTTTGTAATTCCATATGTAGATATGTAAATCCTTCCAATGATGATGTAAAATGTTTATATAGTTATTACAGTGATTAAATACTTCTTTATATTACAGTTAATGTATATGTTTTTTAATATCTGCATATTTTATATAAAGGTAAAAGAAAGCCATATTGTGTATATTTCCTTTTACCATTTATTTATTAGTCACCTCTTCATTTGTAACATAGAGTTTCAGGCCATTGTCTCAAAGGAGAAAACAAAGATACATTTGAGATATTTCACCAGTTTTGACTGTGGGCTTCTGAGAAGTGTTAGAGCCTTGTCCATCCACAACCTGGTCACTCCTTCAACGTACCGTCTAACATCTGTAGACACTGTGATCCACCACAGGAAGTAGAGCCTGCATAACATAACCGGGCTTAGCAACGGATCGTACAGTAGAGACGACCCCAACCTGTCCCATAACGACTGGTTGTGGGCCAGAGTGGTTCCATGCTCCGGCAGACATGCCAGCTGCACCTTATCACTGATGATGGCACTGATGATGTTGAAATAAACGTTTAGACGGGCTTCTTCGCCATCCACCACACGGCTGATGTGCGGTCAGCCACAGACTGAGCGCGGTGAGAGACGGAACCAAGACAAGCTCAGTAAGAGGCTCCTCAGTCGTAATAACCAAGAAAGAGACCACTGACAGTTCTGCCTCCCTTATTATCTAATTAGTTAGGTGTTATGTAAGCGGTTTAACTACTGTTTAATTTAGTTTAACTTACAGTGATTAGTGTATTTTCAGAATACAAAAGCTACTTTAAAAACTTTAATTTCTCCAGTTTACATATTGAGACCTTCAAATAGATTTTATTATTATATAAATGTTCTTAGTATTTTTTCAGATAACAGTGTTTTTTCAGAGTTAACATTTGTCACTGATGTCAATTTAATGAGTTATTCTATTAGTGTTGTAGATTATTGCAAACTGTTGTTCAAGCCATCGCCAAACAGTGTCGCTGTTGTCACCAATGTTTTCTTCCTCCGCCGCAGAAGAAGAAGTTGTAGTTTAAAGATGGCGCTACCCGGTGGTTTACTCGTGCGGCTGAGATCTCTGTGCACTATTGGAAAATGTTTTCAAACTGGAGGCAAAACATCTTCAAACTGGAGCAGAGAAATGCGGTGGTATAGGACAAAGGCTCGAAGCTTTCCGGAACAAGGCGCATCATCTTTTCAAAATAAACGAGGTGAGTTAGCCATGCTGGCTAAGAGGTGACAGTCCCAAGCAGCTAAACCTCAAGGACATATACAGTAATTAACTGTGCTCCTGGGTCTTGATTCTTTCTTGTTTACTTGAGGTTAAAGTGGCATTAAACTAGGTAATTGCCGTGTGTCCACGCCTTGTCTTCGTTGTTTAGACAGGAC
Organism: Macropodus opercularis; assembly: GCA_030770545.1. NCBI lineage: Eukaryota > Metazoa > Chordata > Actinopteri > Anabantiformes > Osphronemidae > Macropodus > Macropodus opercularis. The sequence continues at coordinate 10,750,892 of CM061105.1, forward strand.
CAGTTCAAATCTCCTGGAGGAGTTTCCAGAACCAAAGAACCTCCTGAACAACACCATCTCCAGGTCACTGGGGGTCAGCGACTTGTCCCAGTTGATCCAGTACAGCTGCACAGAACATGCGGGTGTCAAGGTTAGAACAGAGGTCACGACACACACACACACACACACACACACACACACACCGCTCCAGTGAGAGCTGCTTGCTGTCGTCAGTGAGGATCATTAAAGTGTTGTGCGTTTTGTCTGTGTAGAAAGCAACTGTCACTGTGCTGTGGCCCTGCAAGATCGAAGAGGAGGGCTATGCCTCCAAGAAGAACGATGCAGAGCGATTCGCTGCGGCTGCGGCTTGTCTCAAACTCAGAGTAAGATTTCACAGTCTAACACGTGGACTGTGTTTATTCAAAATCTTCCTTCTCTGGAGTTATTTGGCCGTTTCTTCTTATTTTGCTCGTAGGAAATCGGTGTGATTGGTCCAGACAATCAGGTCCCCAAGAGGAGAGCTGGACGAGGGAGAGGAGGCCAGCATGCACCCTTTTCTAATAATGAGCTTGACTCGTGGACGGATGATGTCCTGGTGTCTAGTGCGAAAGCAGAGGAGCAAAAACAAAGCCCGCCTCCTGTGGAAGACTCCTCTAATGTTTCTGAAGCGCTTTCCTTGTTTCCTCAGCCTAAGTCTCTCCTCACTAGAGTCGTCCAGGTGGCCACATCCTCCAACAGAGTTAGGGTTGGTACCTCTCACCCCTGCCGTGAAAGCTGATCACTTCTAGCTTATCGCATATTCTAAATCTGTCTGTCATTATAGGAACTGATCCAGTTCAGAACAACAGGGGGGAAGCTAAAGAAGTGTCAGCTGACCTTGCACTGGCCCGAAGAAATGACGTTCGCGGCCACAGCGATCAGCAGAGTGACGGCAGAGAAGGGAGCTGCAGCATTAGCCTGCATGAAATTGAAGGTGAGATTAACTCTGGATGCGAGCTGTGCCCCTTTTTAGATCTGCTGTACTAAGCTTTGTATCACATCTTGTGGCGTAGGAGCTCGAGTTGCTGGATAAAAACAACAACCCGCTGACTCATGCCAAGTATCACCGCGAGCAGGTGAGAGAGGCTGGAGAAAGAGACAGACGCCCTCTGTCACTGGAAGTCCCAGAATACCTGCAGGAACACGTGAGAGAGTACCTCACACAGGTCAGCTCTTCTTTTTAACTTTTATCAATGATCCATCATTGAAGTTTATGTCCAGGATACTATCATATAATAAAGCAAAGCATGTCTTTTGGTAAATTCCATGGCTTGTTAGGTTGTTGTTGTTTTTTTCGCTTCGCTTTGTTCACGCAAATGAGAGGGGAAAATGGTAAAAACATCTTTTAATGTAATGTGTGATCGGTCCAACAGTATCCTGTGGCAACAGAAGTACAGAAACTATGGGAGGAGGAAGACTCAAAAGGTCAGCAGATGAACCAGGAGGATGAAGAGGAGGAAGACTTGGTAACAGACGCCATCACAGGCAGGCCATACAGACCTCTGTCTAGACATGAGGCTCGGGAGCTCAGCGCCCACCTGCAGGAGAAATGGCAGAGAGCAAACCCCGGACTGAGCGTGGAGCTGCCGGTCGATTCGCACCGCCAGCGAGTGGTATCTGCGGTGCGGTCCTCACGGGTGGTTGTGATCGCAGGGGAAACAGGATGTGGCAAAACGACGCGAATCCCCCGCTTCCTGCTGGAGGAGAGCGTGACGGGCGGAGAGGGAGCACAGTGCAATATCCTGGTCACTCAGCCTCGTCGGATCAGCGCCGTGTCCGTGGCCCATCGAGTTGCTCATGAGATGGGTTCAGCTCTTAAACACTCTGTGGGATATCAGGTAGTTGAAAGGCAAAGTCGTTTTTTAATTACACAAAAAAGTAAATGTTTAGCAGGATTTCATTTGAGGTAATTATTCATTAACGGGCAGTGTTTGATTTAATACGGATTCATTTGCTGCAAGAACTCATTATTTATTCAGTGGTTTTGTTGAGTGCTTGTGCTCTAATCTTCCAGGTCAGACTCGAGAGTCGGCCTCCAGAGCACAGCGGAGGAGCCCTGCTCTTCCTCACAGTGGGCGTCTTACTAAAGAAGCTACAGTCAAATCCGACCCTGAAGGGAATCAGCCACGTGGTGGTGGATGAGGTCCATGAGAGAGACATAAACACAGACCTGCTGCTGGCCCTGCTGCGGTCAAGTTTAGAAGACAACCCCGACCTACGGGTGGTGCTGATGAGTGCTACTGGAGACAACCAGAGGCTGGCCCAGTATTTTGGAGGCTGCCCGGTTTTAAAGGTGCCGGGATTCATGCACCCTGTGCGGGACCGCTACCTGGAGGATGTACTGAGAGAGATGGGACGCACACAAGTCCAGGAGAAAGTGGAGACAGACAAACCGGTGAGACTTGCTGCAAATGTGATCTGTAGTTTACATCTTTTGTCTTTTCTCCTGTCTCATAAACGTTGTTGTTTAGCTCATGAAGGGAGGAAGAGACGAGGTGCCAGATCTTGATTTAGTGGCCGATGTTATAGAACACATTGACAGACATGGAGAGCCAGGTAACAAAAGACAATTTCACATCCTCCACAGTTCATAGCTGTTTTTAAGATGACCAGTCCTCTTGTCAAAGCTGCGTCGCTCATGCTTCAGGGGCAGTGCTGTGTTTCCTGCCTGGGTGGCAAGACATCAAAGCAGTTCAGGAGAAGCTCCAGGCAAAACAACACTTTTCTTCAGGCTCCCATATGATTCTGCCACGTAAGAAAACAGTCCAGATTTTGTCTCTAACCTATTTCTTTCACCAGATTTAACCAACTAATTCACTGTTTCTCTGCTAGTGCATTCGAGTTTGTCCGTGGCGGACCAGCAGACCGTGTTCCAGCGCCCTCCAGGAGGCCAGAGGAAGATTGTGCTCACCACCAACATTGCTGAAACCTCCATTACTATTGACGACATTGTTCACGTGGTGGATACAGGAACTCACAAGGAACAGAATTATGACACACAAACGAAGGTCAGTGGAGCCTGATCTACATTAAATTCCTCTTTCTCAGAAATGTACATTCACCCTTGTTTTGTTTCCATCTTTTCTTGCGTCTGGTTGTGCAGGTCTCCTGTCTGGACACGGTTTGGATATCCCGTTCTAATGTCACACAAAGAAAAGGGAGAGCAGGACGATGTCAGCCAGGACAGTCCTATCACCTTTTCTCACAGAAACAGCTGGACTCCATGGCAGTCTTTCCAATCCCAGAGATCCTACGTACACCGCTAGAGAGTTTAGTAATGCAGGCCAAAATTCACAGTCCTAACAGCAAGGTAATGAGCGTGTCCTTGTGTATTTTATATATTTCCTTGGTATTTAATATTTCTCACATATTGGGCCCTTGTTTGTGTGAAGGCTGTAGATTTCTTATCCCAAGTACTGGACAGTCCAGAGCAGGAAGCGGTGAGAGATGCTGTTCGAAATCTACAAGATATAGGTCAGAGATGTTTGGTTTTTTTTATGCTCCTCCATCTACATGTATGTGCAGATTAAGCTGAAGTCACGGTTTGTTTGTTTCAGGAGTTCTTGACAAGACAGAAACCCTGACACCTTTAGGAGAGCGTGTCGCCTGTATGTCGTGTGACCCTCGACTGGGGAAAGTGCTTGTCCTTAGTGCCATGTTCCGGTGTGTTCTGCCCATGTTGTCCATAGCTGCCTGTCTGACCAGAGACCCCTTTCACAACAGCCTTCAGAACAGATCACTAGTGAACAAGGTAAGATGCATTTATTATTGTGCATTTGTGTGTAACTTGACCATTTGTCTGACAGGTGCGTTTTGTTTTTTGTCCAGGCGAAAGATGTGCTGAGTGGTTCCAGTTACAGTGACTATTTGGTGTTCAGCAGAGCTGTGTTGGGCTGGAGGAGACTTCAGCAGGAGGGCGACAGAGAGGAGAGAGATGAATATCTGGACACGCACACTCTGTCCAGGGCCAGCCTTCGATTTATAAATGGTAAGTTTGACTCTTGGAGACTGACTCGTATGAAATTAACTCAAATGAATCTTGATTAATATTCTGTTCATTACATCAATGTTTTGTTTTGTTTTTTTTTGCCGCAGGTCTCATCTCTCAGTTCAGCGAGAACCTGCATGAAGCTGAGCTGGTTTCCCGAGCAAGCGAGTGCCAGCGTCAGGCTTCGCTGTACAATGAACACAGCAACCAGGATGAGCTGCTTAAAGCTGTGATTCTGGCTGGACTTTACCCAAACCTCATTCAGGTACATGGCACCGTACGGTGCATATGTCCCGCTGTCCTCCATCTCAGAAGTATTTATTGCAGGTGTTCCATTCTAGCTTGCTTTAAACATGTGGCTGTATTTAGGTGAAGAAAGGCGTTGTGGTCAAAGGAGGGCGCTTTCGTCCAAACAACTTGTGTTTCCGCACACTAAGTGGACCCGTACTGCTTCATCGCTCCTCTGTGAACAGGTGCGAACACACTCCGCAATGTGACATCGGGATCTGGCTAAGCCAGTGTGCATGTAAACTCCGCTCTGTTTTTGTTTCAGAGGAAAAATAGAGCTCCCCAGTCGCTGGTTGACCTTTTTCAGCGCAGTCAAGTCCAATGGAAACGTGTTCATTCGAGACTCGTCTGCTGTTCATCCGCTCGCCCTGCTGCTGCTCACAGACTGTGATGTCACAGAGACAGGTAGCATGTTTATGACACAGATACCTGTACTTTCCCAACTCCTTTACTAAGTCTAGTCTTTCTCGTATCCCAGTGATTGGACACAGAGTCCAGGTTTCCTTCCCTGGAAGCTCTCTGGTGCGCTGCGAGTTGTCAGCGGAGACATGGGAGCTGCTTTGGGAGCTGCGCACTTCTATTCAGACCATGCTGTACCGAAACCTCAATGACCCCAACAACGCAGTGACCAACTCTTCTCAAGATGGCAGACTCCTCTCCTTACTGGTGGAGCTGCTCAGCAATGCGGACTCAAACCCTTTTGCCCAGAATCCCAACAGCGACAGTGAGGTGGATTGATGATTAGTTGTTTTTACATGGTGGGTTGTGTCTGCTGGCTTGGTACAGAGGGACCAAAGAGGATTGCTGGTCCTTTTGTTTTTGTTGAAGAATCTTTGAGTATAAAACACTGTATGTTTGTGTGTATATATAGCACTAATCAGGACAGAAACCCTGTTCACCATAATCGGTTGCTGTTGGCTTCAACATAAATGATGACTTCTACGCAGTGTGAGGGAATCGTTTAGCATTTATGGATGTTTGCTTGACAACAAATGACTGGATGTAGTAAATGTCTAATTTATTGCAATAAATATTTACATTAAGGAAATTTTAAATGGATTTTATTCTCTGGACTAAATCACTGAAGTGCAGAAATGATTAGGAGAAGTCTGCCATAAAGGCTGAGTGAAAGCTGGTCAGGCGTTCCAGTAACTCCTCCATCCTGTCCACGGGAGGCAGGATGCATAATCTGGAGACACAAAGATCGACGATTACACTCTAAAACCTATTTATTAAATCAACCTTAATGCTTATCATGTCTTTGATTATCAGGAAAGGAAATGCTGTCAGTAAAGTCTGGTATTTAAGCAAATGATGCTTAATTTGTCTGCAGCGTTACCTGATGTGATGAGTGCCTTCTCTCTGTCCGTACTGGCAACCAGGCGTGGTTAAAATACCAGCATCCTCTAGCAGTCTGTTACAGTAGAATATGTCTGGTTTCAGTCCTGCCTCCTAAAATAAATCAAATAATTTCTCATCTCAGTTTTATTTCAACTATTTAACTCATAACAGCGGAGGTTTGATAATGTTGATGATGTAACCTTGGCTTTCTGAATGGCCTTAGATGGAAGATACAGTCTGGGGAATACAAAAGCTCCTCCTTCCACCGGCTGGCAGCAGACACCAGGCAGAGCGTTTAGAACCTCAAAGGCCCTCTTTGCGTTATGAAGCAGCATGGCCTTTATGTGCTTTGTCTCCTATGACGGACAACAATTGTCAAGTCTGGGGCTTGAGTAACCAGAGCAAGTTCTTTGACATTGTATGTGTGTCTCTGTTCTCACCACAGTATAGAGGAGATGAGAGGGGTCTCCTGGTTGTGGAGGGTTCACCATCATATTCAGGGCGAACTGAGCCAACACTGGTGCACAGCTGTCTTTGGAAAACAGTGTGTAGACGTGTTTCATAACAGCAGGGTCCACATTTACCAGCTCCACATATCCACCGCGTAGGCCACATCTCATGGGGAAACAAAAATCCAGTTACAAAGGTCCTTTATGGTTCTACCCGTAAAAACTTCTAGCACTGTTGATTCCCTTGTGTTTGCTTGTCCAGGTGTTTTCCTGTGCGTATGGCTGTTGTGTGGCGTTTGCGTGTCCGTGTGGGTGTTCTCTGTGCACTCTGGCTTCCTTCCACAGTCCAAAGACATGTAGCTGGGTTAATTGGTGACTGGTGGATATGTTTGACTGTTGACTATTTGATTTCAAACTTACTCTCCCATGAAGCCTTTGGATACTGAGTGGAAAGACGCCAGCTCCACTGTTTCAGAAAAAGGAGGACCCATCTCTGCCAGAACCTTCTTGTAGGAGACAAACTCCTTTTCCCCATAAACATATTCCTGATAGACCTGCAGAGAAGAGCATGAAGCCACGTACTGATTTACACAGCTAGTGTCTCGTTATGCCTGAGCAGAGGATGAGGCGTCTACCTCATCAGCCAGGAGGAAGAGCTTCTTCTCTGCAGCAAACTGGACGACTGCTTGTATTGACTTTCTGGTTTGAACGTGACCTAAAGGCAACATGAGCAACAAATATGTGTTATGCACAACATACAATTTCCACAGTTATTTGCTGACAACTGGGATTTAACTACCTGATGGATTTCCAGGGTTGATGACATAGAGCGCTACGGGTTTACAGACTCCCTTTGCAGACTCCAGAGCTCGATTCAGCTCCTCGACCTGCAGCTCCCAGCCCTGATGCTCACTGAGGTAATAAGGAACCACAGCTGCTCCCAACTCCATAATGGACAGAATGGTAGTGGAGTGGCATGGCACTGGAGTCAGCACCCCGGTACTGGGTGAAGCCCTGCCGTTCACCATGAGTTTAAGGACATTCTGGTACGAACATGAAAAGACTGCGTCAGAGTGAAGACGATAATAATGTCAGTCATCAGTCTTGACCGTTACCGTGATAGACCACTGGGAGCCGGGGCTGATGTAGATGTTCTCAGGGTACGACGGGGCTCCATCTCGTCTTGTTATGAATTCAGCGACACTGTGGACTATGCCTGGTATTCCTGCTGTAGCAGTGTACGAACCTGACGACACGACAAGACTCTGATATCACATATGTACATTTTATCTAACGAGGGAGCCAACGCTAAATATTACTTTTATGTGACTACTGTTTGTGTTACTTTTACTTTAGGATACACATTTTCATCATTAAACCACAAACACAGCCCTTACCTACACTCCCTCCTGCACACGACCCAAGCAGCCACTGAGCTCGCTGTCTGACATCTACTGGCAGTTTGTTGTCGTTCATAAGCTCAGGGTAAAGACATGCTGCAAGAACCTGCAAAACAAAAGCAACAGTGAAGAAAGTCAGATATTGTGGTGCATTGTAAGTTGTCGTGTGTAGATGAAAAGCTCTAAGATTACCTGTCTGACATATGACAGGGGTTTTACACCTGTACTGTGAAGGTCCCCTGAGGAGACATCGATCACATCTTTGCATGTTTTTCTTACTCCCTGTGGATGTGTAAAGTGAAAGTGAAGTCTCATTTATCATAAATTTACTTGCACTATTTCTATAATGATCTGCTGTAAACATTTTGTCTTTACCTGTCTTAGCTCTTCTGTGATCTGCTTTACTCGTCTGGTCACAGCTGCAAGCTCACATTGATTCATGTTCTTCTCACTTAGGCAGCTCTCCTGCAGAGTGTAGGCCTTTGAGTTCCTTTTCCCTTCCAGTCTAAACCTCAGCCGAACTGTGTCTTGCTATATACATTTGCTGAAAGTTTTTTTGCATGAAGACAAAGTTAAAAGTTAAATATATGTGGTAATATGTGGCTTATTAACGACACAGGGATGGAGGTCTAAGCATAATGTTCTACTGGCAGGGTGTCACATTACAGTGTTTTGTTCCACGTGCTACTGTACTTCTCAAACAGCCTTATTGAAAAAAAAACAAAAACTAAACTTCTTTGTTGAAACATTAACATTTAGTTAGTTAGTTGTTTCCTTGTTTGGTTTTAATAGGCTCAACTGAAGTCCCTCCAAGTCTTCACAAAGTCTATAAATCAATTACAGTTCATGCAAAGTTTCCCTGCTAAAGTTTCAACAGATCACTTTTGTCATCATGTTCCTGCATCACTAATAAAAGCCTCCAACGCAATAAAGCCGGTTTTGTGTGCTCATGACTTGTGTCCATCTCTTTTTAGGAATCAGATAATGGTTGGATTATTATTTGCCTGGGTAGTTTGGTCATTTTCTGCACCACCTCAGTTCAATATATGCTGCACAGAAAACAGTTAGCAGCTTATAAGCCGTTGACATCTTTTCAGAAAGATAATTTCTCCTTAAATCACCTTTTCTAGTTTGTTTTGTGTTTTTTCCAGACTGAAAGTGGTGCATGGATCACACATGAACTTTACTTACACATATGTGATCAAATAAACTTTTATTTCTTCTTTCATAACTTAATCGACGTAATGTTTGAACTTATGTTAAATTGTCGTACGTAATTCTATGTTTATGTGTTTTAAGAAATTTTTAGGTCACACGTTTCAAACTAATGTTTCTTTCCGGAGACAATTACGGGACGTACCCTTCTACTTCCTGTTTTGTTTTTCTCGTTCCGTGTGTACTCGAGCTGGGTAGATATGGAAGAACTTGCGTGGCGAATAGCAAACCACGACCTTCCCGCAAAGAAACGCAGTCTCTTCCATTACAGGTGGACCGTGTAAGCCTCACAGAAGTCGCGGCAAGCAGCAGCACCTGCTGCGGGCTTCACACACCCTCGTTACGCCTGTGCTGTCCGCGACATGGCTCTTAGCTCGGGCGGCTGGGCTCCTCCAGCCCCGGCTGCGTCCTCTTCACAGCAGGCTTCGAGCGACGGGCCTGCGTCAACAGCTTGCTGTAGCACCGTCTTGATGTCGGTCCGCGTCTCGGTGTGTCATTCCGGCATCAGGCCGCTGTGTTTACCCGGAGCAGGCAGCGAGGATCTGCGCCTACAGCTGAGCATGGACCCGAGCCGGGCCGGAGAGTTCCGACTGGCGCTGAGAGACACGGGCGGAAACCGCAGCGTGGTAGGACTTCACACATTCACCTGAGTGTTTACAGCAAGAGCAGCTGTTTGTCGTTATGAATGTTTGCGCTGAACCGCCTGCCTGGGTCGGGTTCGTGTTTTCTGCCAGTCTGGGCCTGTACACGCCATTTTATGGAGCAGCTCCACCGATTGTGGTGCATGTTTATGTCATGACAGGTGGCTGCACCATCACCCACGACAGTTATGTTCTGAGTGTTTCATTTAAAAGCAGCTTCTTTTTTTTATTCACGAAACAAAACCAAATCACTCATAATAATTTCAGCACAACCAAGTTGAATAGCTGTGAGTGAGTTTCTCTACTTATGACAGAGCTTTTAGTTTCTCTTTCATTTGAGTCTCCACTAAATCATGTCAGTGCCACGATGAGTGAACGCTTTCTAGCAACACAAGCTGGAACTTTTCCTCTTGGTTGTCACCCCTCAAACACAGGCTGAGGAGAAGGATGAGAGAGAATCTTTAAAAAGTATTGATTGGTGTAAATACTCAATTTATCTCAAATATGTAAATAATATTTAGAGCAACAGTGAGCTGAACTGGAAGTAGTGTAACCCTTTATGTTCAGTTTCTGCACCTCAGCTTGTGCTTTAGTGATAATTGTTTTATAGCTACAGAGTTCTCAGACTGGGACTGGTTTGGTCTGAAGTAATCTTCCCAGACCGAACTACTTAAGTCTAGCTGAGGATGATATTGGCTCCACCTTTGGAATAGAGCTCATGTCGGTGCAGTTTCCTGTTCTAGGCCATCTGAGGGTCCTTGGCGCATGTTTTCCCTTGTTTCATCTTTCTTTCCTGTCCACCTTTACTCTCTTCTTCTAAAACTAAAAACACAATTTTGTTTCACTGTTGATACACATTTGATATAGACTTGGTTGTGGTGTGTTATCAGAATTGTATTCAACAGAACTGTGGCCTCTTACCTGATAAAAACCACAAACAACACTTTCACAGCCTGTTGGTGTGGTAATAACTAATCTAATCACTCAGAACTGTTGGAGCTTGAAAAACTAAATGGCCTGTTATAAAACTCAGAAGGTTAGTTACGTGTCTTAAAAGTTACGTGTTTGGGCTTTTACTTGTTAAAGGACTTCAATTTTTAATGGATTGATGAGAATTGTTGCAGATTCTTTCAGATAAGGAATTTATGTGATTTAATAAATTGTGTCACTGTATCCTGATTGGAAATCTCAGACTAATGAAGAGCAGACATGTGATCTTTCCTTGACCACTGCTAGATGTGAGTGTGTTCCTCTTTGGTTCTCGTGTACCATTTGCTGCTCTGTTTTGTTCTACTTTTCTTTTGTCATTGCATCTGCATTAGTTTTTAGTAAAGGACAGACATTTATTGTTGTTGCTAAACATAAACCATAAACTGTTTCCATACAGTGCAGTTCTGCACAGATACTCCTTCTTACGTTTCATTTAGTATTACCATGCGATCACTGTCAGTGGCCAGATAATTGGCAGCACTTGCCACGGGCTTGATGAAGCTTAAAGTTGACCTCATGTTGCACTTTGCCTGTGTCATCACGTCCTAACTTAACTCACAAATATGTCCTCTGCTCACTGAGTTCTCTGTGTGCCTGCATTCTTAAATCTGACAGGCTGAGATTCAGCTTTTCATCTCAAGTCAGACGGAGCCCCCCGCTGACAATTGAGATGCGTCTTGATTTGCATGGTTGCCCTTTGATCCTGGATTTTTTTGAGCTTGTCTAACTGATCCGACAGACTTTTCATACACGCTCATATCAGAGTACATATACGCACCCCTGTGGCTGGAGGCAAATCCCTCTTCGCTGCCTTCGTCTACCCACAGCAGACTTCAGTGCCCTAATGATTCCCTTCACTGCCACAGTCAAAGTTTGAGACAAATTATGTGCTAAAATCCCGGTGCTGCCACACGCTCTTGTTTTTTGAAACTTCTTGGATGGATTTCATTTTCCCCTGTTTTAGGTTAACTTTAGCACTTTACGTCCACAAGTGTTACTTTTCTCATTCTTGTGATATAAACAACTAAGAGTCTAAAGTGTATATCCCAAGAAATACAATTTAGATTTTTAATGAGCCAACGGTTCAAATACTCGATTAGTCCATCCATATGATTTCAAAAGTCAATAAATAGTTGTCTGTCCAGCGTGTTTTTGCTTCTGGACTGTGAAGAATCGGTTTGAACATGATTGATTCCTAAAGTAAGGACATTTCTTCTTTCAGTTCATTGCAGAGTTTGACTTGCGCTCGGTGCAGTATGAAGTCAAGTCCCCCCGCTGCCATGAGATGCGTCTTGTCGCTCCACCCCATGAATGCATCCGCTTCAACTTCCGCTGCGACCGTGAAGCTGAGGAGTGGGCCACCGTGGTGATGTCCTCGCTAAGAGAAACTCATAGAGGTTAGTTTGACAGCTCTTCACCATAACCTGTTTTCTTTCTGTTGAGCTGCGACTAATTTTAATCCCTTTTGTGTCTTTCATCCAACAGTTGCAAATATTAATGCATATGACACGGATGGCGTACCGGACCACACGGCAGCAGCTATGGAGCAGTGGAGCTCAGCCTCACTGCCATTCACAGGTGGGCATCTCTCTTTACTGTCATGTGTTGAACCTTATTTTTTTTCTTTTGTACTTGAACATGCTCTTCACTGATGCCATTTTGGTCTTTAGAGGAATTGTGCTTGGAGCTCGCCAGGGCAATTGAAGTAGGCGATGCTCAAGCTGCTGCCCAGCATGCATCTGCTTTGGCTCAACAGAAAGCGGTGCTGACTATGCGACCATCAGAAAAGAACTATGCAGACGGAGAGATCAGGTGATGAGTGTGGGACTGAAGAGATTCAGTCATGGTCATTCATGGCAAAGTCTGGTGGGTTATATATATATGTGTGTCTGTCACTTATTGTGTCTCGTCTGTGTTGCAGTTTATCTGTGGTGGTGGAGGATGTATCCTCATCCTGTTGTGTCACAGTGAAAGTATTCCCCTACATGACTGTGGCTGCTCTCAAGCAACAGGTTAGGCTTGGGTCACTAAACCAATGATGAGATAAACTAATCGCATCGTAGCTTCTGTAGCCCCACTGATTCCCTGCACGCTATTTCAGGTGTTCCTTGAATATGGTTTCCATCCTCGCGTGCAGCGCTGGGTGATAGGTCAGTGTCTGTGCACCGAGCCTAGGTCTCTAGCGTCCTACGGGGTGCAGAAGGACGGGGATACGGCGTACCTCTACCTGATTTCTGCCCGACAGGCTCGTATAACCCGCCAGCTGTTCCAGCAGGATCTGGAGAACGCCCTCCTTGCGCCACCTCTCCCTCCAGGCAACGGGCCCACCTCCCAAGACTGGAGGGGCTACAGCACCCTGCCTTCAAGGCTACCCCACAACAACCAGGGTTAGTTCCACCTATGTCACAGAGAAAAAGGTTTCTCATTGTTTTGAATGCAGGATGTTGGATTTCAAGTTAAAAGTACCAGACAAACCTGACTTTTTTTTTTAACTTTAGGCTGTCCAGGTGGAGGAAGCGAAAGACCTGGTGACATCAAAGATATTCTTGACATTGAGAGTCTGCAGCTAAATGATCACACCAACAAAGCCAGAAAAACACAGGTAAAGCCAGTAATCCAGTTACATAGCTTGCTGTGACATGTAGGGAGCGGGAGCTTGTTATCCGTCCAAATCGTTGTACAATTCTTCGTTGTATTCTCAGCAGACAGAGTGGGCTTGTCCCTCATGCACTTTCATCAACAAGCCGTCAAGACCAGGCTGTGAAATCTGTGCCACAGCTAGACCCGACACACACATCCAGCAGGTACTGCATGACACCCTACACTCAACCTCTGTGAGACTCTTCCTAATATTGCCCCTCAGTGATAGCCTCTCCTTCTCCCCCCACTCTCTAAAAGGAGAAAGGAAGGAGAGACGACCGAGGAGACTCTGGTTTGAGCAGCAGCTGACTGCCCATTATCATCGCCTGGTTGCCATTTGTCACCCATCCACTCACACACGTACACACGCACAGAGTGAGGATGTTAAATCAGCCAGCTACATGTTGAAAAAGCTCGCATAAAGACTGTCCAATGCACTGAGAGTCCTCTGACAGCTCACTGCTGACGACTGGAGCGTTGGAGGCGCTGTAGCATGTCACAGAGGCTCCGACAATGAACCGCAGACAGAGAGCATCAGCTTTGACCTCTGATATGGACATAACTATGACATACATCTTAATCTGGCCAGATCTATTTCTTATTTATTTTACAGGGTGTGCGTGAGTGGTGCAAACAACATAGACAAATATTTATTTTAGGGAAGAGAAAGATGTGATGCAGCTGAAGATGAGGGAATGTTGTTCTTTCAGTTTCTGCCTAATGTGAAGTGAGTGGAAAGATGAAGCCTTGAGCAACAAACTGTTCAGTTTAACAGCTTGTGCCAAATTTTACTGAAAGTTTTAGAAGGTTTAGAAAAGAGAAGGAATGTCACGTTTACAGGGTTATCAAGTGCTTTTATTTTTTATAACATTATGTGTATTATTTTTAACAATATGCCTTGAGATTTGAGCAGGTGATCTATTTCCTCTGAGCTGTGACAGCAACTGATTGATCCGTTTTCAGAGCGTAATACTGTAAAAACTTGCATTAGCTCATTAAACATTAGAACTGAATCGATCCTGTTTATCTATTCTTTCACAGCAGGTTTTGAATGAATGAACCGAACTTGGTTCCGACATTCATGATACACTGAATTTAAGACGTTTGGTGATCGCACCTTTTTTCATTGCCATTTTCTGCTACGTACATTTATAGTATCTTGAGATGTGTGTGGCTCTTAAATGATTCATCCTGGTTACACTAGCACCAGTGTGAGGTTATATAATCAGTATTTAATAAGCTGAAAACACAGCTGTACTGAGGACGCAGTACGTCTCATTTGTTTATACTAGGTTCAAGTATAAAAGTGCCACTTTCCAAGTTCCTTGTGGCTCACTACTTTGGAAAGTACATGAAAATTAATGGAATAAATGTCCTATTGCCTCCCCCTATTATCAAATTCAGATAATGTTATCATTTAAAAAAAAAAAAAAAGCTCTTTCAAAAACAGCTCCAATGATGAGTCATCTGAACTGAAACCATGTAGATAACGTCATCAGGAACATACAAGTTAAAAACCAGTGTAGCCACCCTGTAAGTTGTGTAACTGCCTACTTACATTTTGTCTTTTGTGTTCTGTGACCCAAATTACTGAGCAAACAGATTTATACTTTAAAGTATCCAAACCAAACATTTGTCTTTATTTGACATTTATAAATAGGAAATAAACATTTCAAAACAAGTATAAAAATACCAGCCGTAGTGATGGCATGTTTAACAGACGCTGCCGTAAGAACATTTACAAAGACAAACTTTCATCCAATCAGGTACTTTAGCGTTGTCCCCTCAGACCAAATAATTTGTCGTCTAAATGTCCTCCACTATTACAATCCTGGCTGATTTAAAAAAAAAAAAAAAAAACACAAACAAAGAGCGAAACATAGAGAAACAATCTGTAGAGGAACTTACAGTAAAAGTTAATTTTGCCTGTTTTAAGCTTTTTCTGTGTTTCAAGAAGAAAAACTTGACATTGATGTTAAAATACCAACAGAACATCCAAAAAAGGGAGTCACTGCATTCTTTTGAAGTCAGTTCTCTTCCTTTGTCACATTTCTCCAGTAAACACAAACCTGGGAACACCACACAGGGTTTCTCTCCCAGTGAAGGCTTTCAGTGACATTGTATGACTGGCATTTACTTCCAGAAAAGGATGTTCCAGAAAAGCAGCCAGCAGGGGTACACCATCAGTGCTATGAGTGGGTAAACCAGGGAGCCATACAGGAAGTGGTCCAGGATGCCCTGTGAGATGACTGACAGGTAGAGCAACCAACCCTCTTGGAAGTTAACAGGCATTTCCTGCAGCTCTTGGAAGAAAAAGACAGAAAACAGAAGTGTGCAGGCAGGGCTGAGGATGACCAAGACGAACGCAGACAGAACCCTAAGAGAAGACAAACAGGAGCGTCATGAGTTGCCTCCATTTCATCAGCTAGAATAGTACAAGCGTTACTTGGTTTCGTACTTTGGTACGTGGGGGGTGACGAAGGCAGCCACAGGCACCAGGGTAAGAGCAAGGATGAAGCCCAGGGAGAAGTTGATGAGGGCCGTGCAACCCAGGAGCACAGCTAAGTACAGCACCGCTACCAGCTTCAGCACTCTCCAGCCCTGCTCCGTTGCCTCACCGGACACGAACCTGCAACACAGTAACACATGGCTGAGCTGCAGCACTCTTTGGTCTTTTCAGCTCATCAATGACCTTTAAATGATAACCACTGGAAAATAGAGCAACATGAGCTGTTCGTTTTTTTAATAAATCGTATCCCTTGATATGTAACGGCATACACCAAGTATAAATAACCAGTGTTGTACCGACCTGTGTGTGTTATGAGGCAATGCCAGACCTGCAGTGTAAACAGCAATGGCTGTCAGGACCACGGCCTCAGTCTCAGACACTGGAAAATGTTCAACAGCCATCTCCTGAAAACGGATCGGCAGCATGTACAGAGCTGTTCCAGTCAGATGACTGATCACCAGAGGAGTCAGCACAGACAGCACCCCTGAACCGGACTGCTGGAAGGAAGCAGATATACATTTTACTAGTGACTCGTCAACTTGAGCTAAATTTCTGTCATATTGTCAGGACGTGTCTCACCTGCTCAACATCAGCAACACCATCCTCAGTACGTGTTGGAGTCACCAGTTGAACCCACAAGTCTAAGGCCTAGAGGGTGGTCAAGGTAAGCTATGATAAATACAGCTTTGAAAGTTTAAAATTAGGGAAGCTTTACATTATTATAGTTATATTATTATTTCCATAGTTTTTTAAAAGAAACTAAATGCTAATAAAAATAAACAAATCTACAATTGACAGGAGTACGTCAGATTTATACGGACATGCATTCTAGACTGCGAGTCAGGATAAAAACTACGCTGCAGACCTGCACATATCATTTTCTAACCAGGCACAGATTGGGCTAGAATTAAAGCTAAATTTCTAAAGCTGACTGTTCCCAGGAGACGGATGATCAGAGTTCATCTATATACTCAATATTTTTAGTATAGAGTCATGTAAGTAAAAAAACTGGAAGGATACACGAAGCAACAGGATGACGGCAAGCAGTCCAAATGCTGGCATGTAGTAGCCAATGGAGACGAAGTGAGAGAGCGACGGCATGAGGTAGAAGAAGTAGGACTGGTGTAGACGCTCCAAGAGGTTATTCAGCTTACGAAACATTCCTTCTAAAAGCCTAAAGGAATTTCATCAAGACAAAGATGTCATTAGGTAACAGCTTGCAAGGGTCCACTCAAACAGTTTAAGAACACTTGCTCTGACCTGCCAATGGTGGTGGTGTCGGTCTTGAACTGCCGAAAGCTGTTGATGCCCTTGATGGTGGCAGCCTCAATGTGATAGCGCAGGAAGAGGCCGTGGTCCCCCCAAGGCCGCCCACTAGCCTGCTTCATCACCATCAGCATCATGGTTTGGACTGCATGGCTGTAGCCAGACACACTGTCCCAGTCATTCCTCTGTATCTACAGAAACAGAAGACAGCAATAAGTACCCAAATAAACCTGAGTATCTGGTATCTGGTTGCCATCCGTGGCAGGAGACTGATCCTTTACCTTGCCCTGAATGGTGCAAAGGACGCCTATCTTCTGACAGAAGGCATAGAAGAGGTTGGCTAAATCCAGGTTCGGTAACTGGCCATTGAGGCCTTCCAGTACCAAGTCCAAACTGGTGATTACATCACTGCTAAGCTCCAGGGACAGAGCAGCCTGGATTGAACCTCCCCGGCCCTGCAGTGGTGACCAGTCCATACCTAGACACGCCATTGTAACACTAGTTAGATTACTTGAAACATTAATACTGGTTGAGTACTTTCAAGGACATTTGTTAATGTGCTTTGTAACTGCTGATCACCTGTAGTGTTAGTGTGGTGGTAGCCCTCCAGCCAAGCCTGCATGCCAATCAGATCATGTTCGTTCACCAAAAAGATGATGTCCTTGGCCCAGAAAACTTGATCTGTTGGTAAGAACAGTTTTTTTTGAGCCTATAAACCCAATGGAATTCAGATGTTGTTAAACTGTTATAAAAGGCAGAGGCTGTGGGTTCTGTGCTTACTTCTGAAGTACTGTGCCAAACCAAGCAGCAATCCCACAGCCTGGTTGTTGTTATCGCCTGGGCTGCAGGGAGCGCTCAGCACCAGGGCTTCAGTCCGTGGAGCCCTGGGGGCCCGAAGGATTCCATACACGTTTGTGCCTTTTACCAGCTGAGAGGAAAGACTTAATGCAGTGAGATGAGCTACAGAAGATACAGACATATACAATAAAAAATAATCGAAAGGTGTGAATGTGGAAAAAACTGAACAATGTCCATCAAAACTCACATATCTCTCGTTGTTTTCATCAGGAAAGGGCAGCGTACGTGTGAATCTCTGGGTAAACACCTCCAGGCCTCTGGCCTGCATGGTTTTCACTAACCAATCCACAGGCATCCCACTACATACAAACAATTGGTCACATTACCGCAGTTTTGAGGCAAAAGAGCGAAGGTTACGTAGCGGAGTGTGGTGCTCTCTGTAATGCTCTACATGTTAAGATGTGTCACTTGCAGTAGCTGCATTTTACTTACTCCGCTTTCTTTTTATGAGCTGCAAACTCCCTGCCTGTGGCCAGAGCCCGCTCGCCTGCTGGAAACCGCTCCTCCACCATAGTGGACCCCATGGCATTCTCTGACATGTAGGTCCTCAACGTGAACGGCTCAAAGGCTAAACCCATGAACCAGGCCACGCCTGCCATGTAGCAGACCACACTGAAATGGAAGATGGAAATCACAGGAATCATGCAAACAGGTACAGGACAACAGAAGTAGACACATAAACACTGTGATGCTTATGTCAGTCGGATTAAGCTTTGAGTAACTTAAAAGCAACTGTCACAGCAAACAGGGGGAGTAAAACTCAAACCTACTCACTGGGTGTTGAGCAATATTATAATGCTAATGATAAATACTCACCAGATTGGGGCATTAAGGCGGGTGAGCAGGCTGATCAGAGCCTGTCTTCTGTTTGGGTCAGACAGCAGACCCATGTTGGTTCCTTTGTAACGTACTTCTAAGCCTGGAAACGCTGGACCCTGAACGCAGCAGTGATTACAGATCATGTTTACTGAGAAAATTAACAGGAACATATATATAAAACACCCCAATTTACATGGCGACTGGTTTACTTGAGTTTCCACAAAGCTTTCATTCACCCTTTGTCAAATCATCTACTGACAGCTGAAGTTAGCTTACTATTAGCTACAGCTGCTAGCTAGCAGGCTCGTTCGGCGAATGTTGTACAATAGATTTGTTTGCTGCTCTCTGTGAAGACACTTGATGTTAATAGTTGCGTGGCTCCCCGTGTCAATAGTCCACGCAACACGTATTAAAACGTACCTATTGCCAGTGTTCAGCTGGTCACATCCACCTGCAGCTGGAACAGCGGTGCTAAACGTTTTCGATTTCCTTGTTCCTGCAGGAACAATATTGCTGCGGACTCACTTCCGGTCGGCTCATACCGGTTCATGCGTCTTATTCGATAGATAGTTAATATGAAACTATTCCTTAAACATTAAACTACGAAAACAGCTACTGGCTCTGCCACATTACATATTTTTAAAAACATAAGCTTTGACTTTTCACATCCACTTAAATGTGTCGCAGTCTATCAGATTGAGTATACCGTAGTTTTTGGATTTACTGTTTCTTTTCCTAAAGTGACGACTATATTACTTGATAACTATTAACTGTTAATTAAATGTGATAAAACGTTGTCACATAAATGCAGTGGAATAAAAAACGTACAATATTTACTTCAGACTTGTAGTAAAGGAAAAACATCAAGGTCACATTTTTATTATTAGCTTCACCACAAAGATACAGAAATATAGTAATTGCTATAAATGCATAAAACATTATTCTTCTCTGTTCAGTCAAAGGCCAAATTCAACAATACTTGCCAGGCAGCTCACAAACACACAGTCCAGATGTTCGCTCCCCTCCCTGCATCACTCTCCAGTGAGCACTGACACTTCTTGGAGATGCTGCCGCACCACCTCATCCAGCACCTTGCTCACACCTTTACATGCTGTCATAGCAGCTTCAATCAGAGTCTCGAGGTGATCCTGATGCAATCTGGCGTCCATCTGCAGCAGAGCGATCTGTCCACCCCGGGGCAGCAGCGCTAAGGCCAGAGAGCTCACTCTTCCGCTTTCCTCTGCGTAGCAAAGATCAGCGAGGGGCGTCTCGTCCACAAACCCGACAGTGCAAGCACACACGTAGTCTCTCATTGGGATGCCAGCGTCAATCACAGCCAGGGTTGCAGCATTTACACACACGCTGTAGTTCCCTCCATCCGACTGCAGAATCTGTTTTAAAAAATTCATATAAGAAACCCCGTTGACACTGATGACATCACAGAGCGTTAAGGCAGCTGTATTAAATGTCCCCTCTCTGTTCAGCAGTCCGTTGACTGACCTTGACATAGATGTCTATCTGAGAGCGTGGGAAGAGCTGCGTCATCACAGCAGCCTCAAACGTCTGTTTCAAGTGGAGGCTCATCTCAGTGGACTTGCGGTCCCCGTGCGGTCTCCTCTTCCTCTCTGCTGTGCTGAATGTGGCCATGCTGTACTGACAGTTGATAACAGCCCGGTCATGAAGAGCCCGACTGCGTGAACCTCGGATCTAGGGTGAGAAAAGCAAAACACCTCTTTTTATGTAAGAACAGTGTAAAGCAAAACTAGTATACATATCAAACCCAAACTGCATATAGGTGCATGACAAAATATATGTTATCATAATAAAAAATACAAATAATACGTATTACTTAAATGTATTGGTTGACAACATTAACACGTGTTCATTTGGACTAAAACTAAAATAACCAATATGACATTCACAACACCCAAAACAGACACTAAAACAAACATAACGCTAAGATTTACAGATAGAGCTGCTTTACATGCACCGCAGTTCAGAGGAATCGGAGCCAGTAACTACGCAGAACTAAGCATCGCTCGTCTAACTGATTACTGATTCCTGGCCCTTCCTCCCTCCTTTCATCCCTGTGTTACTCACTTCGTGTGGGCCGTACACCACCGCCAGAGCTTTTGTGTTTCCCTGCTCCAAATACGCAGAACCGTCCGCCTGAGCAAACACACCCATGCGGGCCTGAACCTTCCGCAGTTCGGGCGCTTTTCTTCCATCTAAACGGTAGCCCTGGTCAGACAGCAGCTCCAGCCCCGCCATGTTTCCGCAAACTTCGAAAAAAAACGACAGCGCCGACCCACGTGTTTAGGCCGCACTACGTTACCCACCAACCACCGCGCTGAAGGGACTACGGCAAAGACAAAGGTCCAAAATACCCGCTCCCGCTCATAGGCCGGGGATTCTAATCATTTCTCAAACGAAATATATTGAATTAAATGTAAAAAATGAATCTTAAATTTATACAGGAAATATATATAGGGTTTGGAATATATGACTATGCATATTTATGGAACCAAAACGTAATTTAAGCACCATAATTAATTAGATTAGTATGATTAACCTAAAAACATTAAAAAGTACATTTGAAAAAAATACCTAATGTCTTGATCAGTCTGCACATATTAGAGACTATTAGATGTAACTTATGTTCAGATGTTACGATTCAATCTTTGCAATCACAGAATGGAACAGACGCTGCACAACTTCAACACTTTTAAAAATAAAATTTATTAGCATCTCTAATATGTATAAATAAAAACATATGAAACAATGCATGTACGAATAATGTAATGAGCTTAACAATGACAGGGTTACATGTGATATAAAGGAGCTTTTGTTTGTAGCCAGTGTATTGTGAAGAAAACTGTACCTTGAAATCAAGCTTTCAGATATGCATACCTATAAGTTGCAAATGTACATTCTTTTCACAAGAATGAAATAAAGTAATGTGTGTGTGGGTGCTACCAGGGAGAAAATAAGAAAATGCCATCTTGTGAGCCAGTCTCATAAAACATCTCTGATATAACACATTAGAAATTCTTTATGTTTTAAATGCTACTAACAATGTTGAGGCACAAGGCCACAACTCTATTCACACTGATATTTCAGCTTCAAATTACACTCGGTTAAAATCCTACACAGGATTTCACTTTACTCCTTTTCATTAACAGAAGTCATATTGTTCCACAGACTTGTAACAAAGGATCTTTCTATGCAGACCTGAAACAGACAATGACTATAATGTTAAACACAGCAACAAAAAACAAATCAAATACAAAAGTGACAAACTGTAACTAACAGATCCAGACGGATCAAAATATATCCGGATTTGCTTTTTGCTAATGCAACAAGGTTTGCCATTTTCTGACATGGCTTGCTGCGCCTGGGTCAGATTACCAATAAGACAAGTGGATAGATGCTTTCTGGGAGTTTGAGGACTTGGCTTTCTAAGGCAAAAAGCACAGAAAGGAAAGGACCTGTCGTGTCACCCAATGTTTTCTATATGGTCATGCTTTGAACATCCACCATTTTCAAATGTGTAACAGAACTGACATTTACAGTGCACACAGAACAAATTCTACCTCTGAAAGCCGACCAAAAGTTATAGACCTTGTAACATTAAATGTACACCGCCGACAACTACAGGGAACATCCCACAGCCCACACAAGTGCCTGGCAAACTTCCACAGACAAGTCGGTTACAACTTGTGGACTATAATTGGCCATTGTCTCAGTTTTTCCTCAAAGTGGGGAAAAAAGGAATCACATTTCAAAATGGGAACATTGAAAACTAACTGCTCAAAAGTAACAAAACGAAAAACAGTAGGTAGGTACAAAAAAAAGAAAGAAAGAAAAGCATTTTGTGTGTGTCTGCTTTAATACGCAGGTGTACGTGACAGTGAGAGGTTATCGGCACCCAAGGATCCTGGCGACCTCATTCAGCCTTGTGGAATGAAGGGACTATGTGTTAGATCTGAAAAACGATGGTCTCTGCTCCATCCCAAGTCTTTAGAAGAGTGCAAAGATCCCCTTATATTCCCTGATATATCCATGTTCTCACATACTAAAACTCTGCAAACTCCTTTGCGCATTTTTCCGTTAAAGAAACACGGATTTCCTCCTCCTCGTAATCATCAAAGTTGCTGGTGTCCCCTGGGCCTCTGCACTTTGGTATGAATGGAGCTTCCACCTGCAAGAACAAAAATGCATATGGTAATGGGCAGGATTTAATTTACATCTGCACCTCCAGTCAAAACCCAGGACAGAGAAAATAAATGCATTCTTTGTTTCAGGAAGAGCAAACTGGCCAAATAAATCAAGCTCTTTCATTACATATAGTTACTTCCATTACTTTTACAAACCAGTACAAAAGACATCAGTTTCTTTAATTTTAGAACATGTGCTCCTTAATCCTCCATTTTACACGAAGAGGGTTTTCATCTTCCCTTTAATTTCCATGTTGCCATTTAGTGCAGCTACAGTATGAACATCTGTCATCATAGACGTGATCACATGACACTGTGTAGAGACGAGTTCATCTCAAGCATAACACAGCCTTACAACGTTAGCTACTGTCAGAAATACTTTCACTAGAGGCTGGACTGCAGCAGCACGGCTCTTGGCTGACATTCTTAACTTGTCTTCTTCACTTACTTAATCTTTTACTTCCCACTGTAAAGTTGCATTTTTCTGCAGTTAATATTTTGCGAGAGCAGTTCATTTATGACAGATTTACGCATACTCATAAAACAGTGACTAGCAGTGAAGCTGCATTCAGGGCCGTGTTCTGCGATTAAACTACAGTTGTCCCATGACGCTGTCTATGAACGTCAGCATCTGTTCTGCTTTCCAGGCTACATAACATGTTTTCAAGGATACATCACTCCAAACACTGTGCGTGTTACAGTGTTTATGGTCTTCAAGGCTAAAGGTTGACATGACACAAATATAACCCTTTAAGTCATATCCTCAAAGTTGTAAGTCCACCTCTATCAAAAGCTGATTTAGATGAGAAAAGCCAGAACAGACAACAGAGATATAGCTTGTACTTAAACTTTACCCTGAAACTGACTAACGACTAATAATACAATTTTATTATTTTGATTTTATTTTCAAACAATCAAATAGATTCTTTTTTTGTTGCATTCATTTGAGAGAAAAAAAAATCTGTTAGTCCTAAAAGCTAAGTTTATAGAATCATACTCTGATAATGTGAAAGATCAACAGATCAATGAGATCCAGGACTGATATAAATATCCACTTTGATCAATCGAAACCGTCCATTACCAGAGTCCACCCTGCAAAATGACATGTGGCAGTGATGACCTCACATCCAGCAGTTGCGTTGGGTGATTTCCAAAAAGAATCAATGTGAACAAATCAATACATAATTAACTTGGTTTTTACAGGGGTTATGCTGTAATTATAATGTGTTTGGTGTCTTGCCTTTCTCTCGTAGATTGCAATCCAGTCTGTTGTGGCGAACCATTTGTGGCCTTTGATGTCGTTGACGCCGTTCTTCAGGTTGCCGTAGCGTTTGGTCAGATCCACCTGCAGCAGGTTTCTCAACAGATCTTTCAAGTCTGAGCTGAAGTGGGAGGGGAATCGTACCTAAAGAGGCAAAAACAGGAAATCTAGACGTTACATCTACAACCAAGTCTTGTTTTCAAACTACTAGTAGAAGGTACATTTTGACTTACTCTTCTTCCCAAAGTTGCACAACAGCGACATTCTTACCTTTCCAGACACAATCTTCTCATAGATCTGAATAGGTTGATCTGCAAAGAAGGGAGGGTAGCCTGCTGCCATTTCATAGACGAGAACACCAAGGGCCCACCAGTCCACAGCCTTGTTGTAGCCCTAAAAAAGTTGAGACAGATACAGCAGAAAGTGATGCTTCATACGTCTCAGAGAAAACAAATGCTTATGAATTTCACTACGATGCAAAGTAGAACAAATCAATCTTGCAAATTACATTTCAATCATTACATTTTCTTTTTCCGTTTTTGTAGGATTTACTTTCCTATACCCACAGTCTACGTTGATAGTAATAATAAAATCACAGTGGCACCCAGTCTTCTGAAACATGTCAACACTGGTATCTTGCTCTCTGAGTGAGTGAAAGTAGAAAAAACTGACTTTGTTTTGCTTAAACACTGTTTCAGTATGTACATCCAATAAAACACAACACACTACATCCATACTTTGCTAAGAATGATTTCTGGTGCCAGGTACTCAGGCGTCCCACACAACGTCCAGGTCCTGCCTTTCACCCTCTTGGCAAATCCAAAATCTGTCACCTAAACGTGAGAAAAATATAGTGTTGTCTGGACATGAAAGCGGAAATATGAGACACAGCCACAGTCTGTGTTCACTTGTTTCACCTGAATGTAGCCGTGGTGGTCAATGAGAAGGTTCTCAGGTTTCAGATCTCTGTATATGAGATCTAGTGAATGGAGATACTCGAAAGTCAAAACTATCTGAGCAGCATAAAATCGTGCATGTGGTTCACTGAAAAAGAAACAGAGTGCAACTTGTCAGCGCTTAGAAACTGATCAGTGTAAACAGATCAAAACATCAGAAGAGATTTAACCAAAAGCACTGCCCTGTGTAGTTTTATATACACAACACGTATACTACACACCTGAACCTCCCGATTCGTCTTAGATGTGAGAACATTTCGCCCCCTGGCACATACTCCATTACCATGTACAAATTGGAGTTGTCCTAAGACACAGCAAAGTGAAAATACTCTACACCATGTTCAAATGTTAAGATAGTTGAGATATTGAACTAAAACAAGCACACAGTACCTTAAAAGCGTACTCGAGTTTGACGAGAAAAGGGAAGCTCACAGCCTGTAATATCCTCTTCTCATTCAGTGTGTGTTCTATTTGCTTGAGTTTCACCACCTGACAGATGAAAGGAGATAAGATGACCTTGTCAGGAAGGTCTCAGTTGCAACAGAGTTGGCATACACTGGGAGGAAGGACAGCTTTTAGTGTCCCTTAGTAAAGCAACAACAACAGATCATATAGGTTTTTGGTAAATAAGCAGCTGCTGTATTGTAGCTGTATTAAGTGTCACCAAACGTTTATTGTCTCTACAAAATGCCCCATGAGGGCTGATCCATGTTTCCACTGACCTTCTGCTTGTCCAGTATTTTCATGGCAAAGTATTGCTCTGTTCCTTTGTGTTTCACCAGCATGACCCTCCCAAATGAGCCAGTACCCAGAGTCTTTAATCTTTCGAAGTCATCTAGGCACGTTGTGCTCTGTGGAAAAAACAACCAGTTAACCTTCACTGTGAGCGAAGCTACCGCAAATGTAAAGCTCAAATTTTCATCACCCTGACCTGTGGTGGACATTCCCATTTGCGTAAGAAATCTTCTTTGGCTTTGGCTAGAAACTCTTTGACTAAAAGAAAAAAAAAGAGCCCAGTAAGATGCACTTTGTAAATACTGTGGCAGCATACTTTAAGACAGATTTGGGTTTTAAATTGTACTTGCAAAAAAGATCAAATGCTATAATACTACAAGGGGGGAAAGCAGAATATGGGAAGCACAACTCAAACTGTAAACACAAGGAGAAGAATACAGGCAAAGACAACTCTCATCTGGATATAAAATAAATAAGATATTATAATATCATAAACTCAGTTAAAACAAAACACAGACACAAGACAACAACAATCGCGACAGGCAGACTAGAGATGCTTAATATTTTCTGTTATTTAGTAGCCTTTCACAACACCAAGGGATCACAACACTTAAAAATTACAGGGTAGGTTTCTCTGAGCATCTTGTGCATCACATATTACAATTTGGGGGAAGGCTATTAAACACAGCATAAAAATGGTAAGCAAAGACAAACCAATGTATGGGGAAACACAGCAGACAGGAGATATCCAGATTGAGAGAATGTAGATAAACAAAACACTGACTTATTATCAAAGCACACGATAAAAACAAATCTACAGTAGCAAGTTTTCACAACGAGCCCAATGCTGCTCTGCCATTCCGCTGTTTCTTTTGGAGGAATAAGCATACCAAAAGTCTCTATTGATCACCACGGTGTGGCAGGAACAATCACCCACATGGATGTGATGACACAGAAGAGAAGATAGAGAGAAATACAGAGTTCATGTACATATAAACAGCTGTACACATCAACAAACATGAAGCATACGTAGAAGTGAATCAAAGCAACAGGCATGAGAACACAGCTGACATTCTCCTGAGGAGTTTGAGCAGAGACTGGTGGTCCGCTGTGCTATTTGAACAACGTGTGTAACAAAGTCCATATTAGATCAGATTGAAAACGGCATTCAAAACGTACTAGACATACTACAACGCATTTGTGTTTTATGAAACCTTTCTTCTGCATCTACACATCTGACAACTTCTCCAGAAATAGCGTTGAAATCATGATAAATACTGTAATAATGGACTAAATAAAAAAAAAACAACACAAAAATGAGATAAAGTTTTTAAAAACACTTCCAAATACCACTTTTCTAATATTTAAACTATGCGTCTACTTAACACGGTATTGTTTTTCTACCTTTGGTAGAACATTTTTAATAAGCATTTTCTATTGTTGCAGATTAATAATTGTAAACAAATTTACATATTTTGAAACATATAATGCAATGAGAAGTTTTACAATTTTTAAATAACTTACAGCATAATTAACTGGCTTGACAAAGAATATGAGGTATCCAAATGTACCTTGGGGGGAAAATATTTGGTTCAAAGCCAGCACACTTAGCCAACACTTCCTGACAAATCCAGACAAGCATGGCATGATTTAGTTATGTTGATCTGTCCTGTCCTACAGTGTGCAATGCAATACACAGGCACACAGTTTATTCTCCCGGGGCTGGTGCTGCTCCAAGTGATCCGGTATGTGGGGTATATGGGGTAAACACAGGTAGTCTAGTGTATATAAACAGCATTGTAGGTAACCGGGTCATCTTGTCAGAGCGGCTACACAGCAGACAAATCTGCAGCTCAAGCCACAGTGTCAGCTTAAACAGGTTTAACAGTTAGCCATGGCACAGGATCTAGGGATCATAGGTGCACTCAAAAGAAATGCCTGGCAGTAATGGAACTATTGCTGATCTGATCATCTCTGTCTTCCCAAGTGTGTCTGGTTGGCACCGTTAGCTGTGCCTGCCTGGTCTCTGTCAACAGATCTATAAATCTAAGAGGAACATTTTCACTGCATCGTAAAGTGACGTTACTTTCAACAAACCGTGAGCACAATTTAACACAGATCCAGTTTTCCACTTGTTGCTATCTACACGTACAAAAAGTAAGTTAGGGCATAAATTACTTGAAGTGATTTTAAACTAGTTAAACTTTTTGACCGAAAGAAGAGAAAAACACCTGCCACTTTTTTTTTTGTTTGTTTACAAGGCGTAAGGAAACACTCATGATTTATTTCACGGGATGCTCAGTGATGACCAGCTGCACACATCAAAGTATATGAGCTCGAAGCCACGCAGGCCTAGGCCGAGTTACGTCAAACCTTTCAAAGCTTGTAATACCCCTTATCCTCTGACGAAGGTCTGATGACAAGCTGCTCCAGTCAATGACAAACGGAGTGTGAGAAGCGAGCCTCTGTGGACCTTTACCACAGCTAGATTAGAAGAGGGACTCGAAAAAACACACAGTTGGAGTGTGTTTGCGCGAGATAGCGTGTGAGTGTGTGTGTGTGTGTGTGTACATATGCAAAGAGGACAGTAGTAGCTCTCGGTTTTATGAATGGAAAGAGAGCGTTTGTCGTTTCTTCACCATATTTGGTCATGGTGCTGGACAGAGGGAACGCTTTGTTTATGTGGCCAGGAATAAAATATGGCAGTGAAGCCTGAGGGGAAACGAGTCCCACACTGCCTTGACTGGCAATTTATCACAATCCCTCATTAGTTTGTTGTTACCTAAAGTACAGTGCAAAGTTTGTGTTGAGTAGAGGCTGCAGCCAAACACACACACACACACAGACACAGCTGATGGGACGAGGATGACACCACAAGAAGACACGATGTGGCGATGTTACCCTGGAGGCTTTATTTCAGCCAGTATGGCCAGGAAGCGGCTACACGCAGGCCTGAGCGGCCGCAGCTCCACCGTCGGGAGGCAGCGAAGTGACAGGGGCCTTCTGAGGGCTAATCCCCCTCCTCTCGCAGCTAAAGTTAGCGGGCTAGCCGCTCATCACGCCTGTGCTCCAGCTGTCACGCAGCCAACATTTTAACGCGGGCCACTTATCGACAACGCGTCGCCTGATAATAGGCTTTCGTTCACAGCCCGGGCTCCCGCTGCACCGCCGCATGTCGGCGGCCACTGGTCGTTGGATGCAGGCCTTTAACTCGTGTTGTTCGGTTTTTACAACCACAGCCCGCAGCGCTGTCGTGTTTGGCCAACTAAAGGGCGAGTGTTGTGTGTTAACCGTGCAGCCTCAGTTAGCCTCGCTTCGGCTGTGGTAGTACCAGGCTAGCTAGCTCCGTCCAGGGTCCTCCCCACGAGTGCCGCCCCCCCCCAGCGCACCACGAAGCCCCGCTGAGGCCGGAGTACTCACCGCTCTCCAGCTCGTTGCCCTTCTTGGCGGTGGCAGCGTTCCCCATGGCGCTGGAAGACACGGCGCTCGGTGGAGATGGCGGTTGCTAGCGATCGAACTACCCCCCCGAGCTGCTCTCCACTAGACAAACTCGGTTCTAGTTCCTTCACCGGGTCAGACGCGAGGAAACCAGATCCAGCGTCCCGTCCAGCGGCCCCCACCCTTCAGTCACTCCCTCTCTTTCCTCCCTCTGGAAGAATTCGGGACCGCGGGTATGGCCAACATGAAGCTAGCGGTCACTGCTGTTTCTGCCTGAGCTCTGCCCTCCCCCTCTCTCTCTCTCCCTCCTCCCCCCCTCTCTCTCTCCCTCCTCCCCTCCTCTCCTCTCTCTCCTCTCAGTGGCCCTGCCTGTGCATCCAGCGGAAGGTCTGGATTAGCGGCGGGCAGCGCGTCTCCACCTGTTCTCCGAGCATCACTCCTGCATCCATTCGGTGATCGTGTGAGTGTCGTCGTCCATGTGTCCTCACCGCAACTTATTCTTGGTTGCTGCTGACTAATCCAGCTGCTCAGGTGCGTTTACCACCAACAGACTCTCTAACCCAGACAAGACTGTTCCCCTCACCTTTCACTTCGGCTACAGAACCGGTAGACTCGAGTTTTTCCTGCAGGTTTGAAAAACGTCCCCTCATATAATGTTTTCAGGTGTTTATGCCCATAACGTTTTTAAAAGGTTCTTGGGATGTTTGTGTCAAGTTGTGGTCATCATGTTTAGCATTTGTGCTTGGACTTAAGCAAAGAACCTGAACGTGCCACCAGGTTTTGCTTCATAACTAATTGTGCAGTTCGAGTCCCACCACCCTGTTGTTATTCAGAGGAGCTGGTGGCTCAAGGGCCGCGTGAGAAGTAGCTGACGAAGTCTCCAGTGGTTGGGATGGCAGGTCTCACTGCAAGTATTGAGGATTCCCTCGATTACACACACTCAGCCATCTGTGATTTGGACAAGCTGTCTGGTGATCTGTGTTTCCCGTTTGGTTTCAGGCTGACTGCACCTTATGCCCCAGGTTCATGTGTGTGTTCAACCTTGGGTCATACAAGACTTTTATACAACTCATAGTTTTTATGGCACCAATACGACAACTATCTTGTATTCGTAAAAATGGTAAATTTGTATAATGTAGGATTTTCTTTGCACACGCTCCACTTTCATTCTTTTGCAGCTGATTGTGTGTAGCTGTGGTAACAATTGAATTTCCCCACTGTGGGATCAATAAAGAATGATCTTACTAATAATAATAAAGTGTATTCACATAACATTGATCAAAAGCAGGGATTACAAAGTGCCCCGTAAGAAGAAATTTAACTGTAAAAAAAACAAAGGATTTATGAAGCATATGAATTTCACAGACACAAACACATTTCCAGAAGCAATATAAGGAAAAAAGCCATTTAAAAAGGTTAATCAGAAGCTTCTCAACAGAAATATGTGTTCAGAAGCAATTTAATTTCTTACAAAGGAATAAAAAATTATGTGATATTCATTCCTCCAATATATTTTCTCCTGGAAATATCATTTCCTGTGCCTGTGCTTTTACTAGTACTATTGCTGTATTACTGACATTTATACACTTTTCTTTAGAACATCACGTTGCTTTCAGAGGAAATGTGGTTCTAGTATCATTTGAGCTCCAGTTAATGATCATAATAATATTATGCAGCATAGTAACAATTATTAGGGCGCTGTCCCTGCAGGTCATCGCTCTGTGCTGTTATTACACCTGACTACACCAGAGGGCAGCAGATCTCTGTTGGACAGCCTGTGGCACAGACTCTGCCAGCTGCTCCTGCCTGTTTTCGATTTGATTTCTAAATTTAATTCCAGCATTTTCAGTTTTGCACTGAGTCCAGTACTCATGTTGCATTTGGCTGATGGAAATGCGCTGGTTGTCTGCTGTGTGAATGTACGATTTCTCAAACAGAGCTATGTTTGGAAGTTGTGAAGTTTGTGACAAACCTGTGACAGACCAGTTTGTCCTGTTGGAGCGGTGGCGTGTGATGGTAAAAATAAGTGTTTTGTGTATCCGCCGTTCTTTCAGCAAGTAAAGTGTACGGCTTTGTTTTGTTTCCCGTGGAAAATGTGTCAGGCCAGCGAGGAGATATTTTGATTATTGGATGTGAAGCTCATCTGTTTTCACTCTTTTATCTCCTCATTTCTTCTTTTCTTTCTATTTCCTTCCCAGCAAACAACATGTCATGTTCATCCCAACTGACCAGCTGCTCTCCATATTGGCTTTCTTATGTTCCTTGCAAACAGGCTCGGCCGCGCTTCAAAGGGAATGATTTATGCCCTTAAATGAAGGGAAAGCCATCTCTCTGCTCTGTTTAGGCTGTAACTGCTTCATTATTTCTGCCTGATGCATTAAGCTGGATTTAATCACAACAATAATAGTTTTGATAACTGTGTCGCTAGAACCATAACCATCATTTATTGCAGATGGTTTGCTCATTTGTTTACTTATTACAGATGAATCACTACTTTAAGCCTTTATTTGTCCAGGACGTTGTAATATTGGATAGAGTGGTTGTATTTCAGACACACCCTGCTACAGATTGACACAGGAGCTGCCTCGTACAACCACAGATTTCCTCTGTTGGCTAGAGACCAACTCCACTCCAGTGGTTGGGGCTTGAGTGCCTTCCTCCACAGCACGTCTGCTGAATTTATAGGGAGCAGGGTGTGTGATATTTGCAGCTCTCCAGCTTCTGGTTGTCACTGGATCCCTAAATTTCCTGCTTTTTGATGAGATTCAAACCAAGCACGCTGCAAGAGGCAAGAGTACCGCTTTGGTTTTAAGAGCACAAAGACCTAGAGAGGATAATTAGTGCCCTGGGTTGCCTTAAAATGTGTTATTTTTGATATCGGCTGCCTGAATGCGTAAAGTAGACGTACATTACCGAACTTGAAAGCTATAAATATCCAACCCTCAAGCGGTTAATGTCAGCACCTTTTCAAGGTTGAGAGATAAAATGGCAGAGAAACAGACGAGCTTGCAGGTTGCGGACAGACGAGGTGATCTCGTTATCTCCTTCTTATCAGTCACCAGCTTCTATTAGGATGTTGCATGTGGTTCCAGGACATTACCCATTTCCTCCTCTGTATATCAAAGCCTCGAGGTCCCTCTCCCTCCCGCAGCCTAATTCACTCCAGATGAGCACAATGGGACATTTGATTTAGTGTGTGAAGACACATGTATACAGCTGTGTCAGGCAGCTGGCACAGAACATCAGTACAACTTTTAATCATGCATTTGTTTATGTAATTAAGATTTAGAAAAAAAAGGAAAAAGCCTAGACTGAGAGCCGTGTTCTCCAATCAGATATTGCTATGTCTTGTCTTTGTTGTAGCTCACACATCTAGCAAATGCTCATGGTTTAATGACACGCAGCTGATACAAATCATGTGCAAACTGTAGACGGTTTTCCAAGTGTGTGTCAGCGTCCATGACAGCTTTCCCAGTGAATGTGTTTCTGTTGGATCTGGGCTTTGGACCCTGGACAAAAGGCTGAAATGACCTGTTGCAAAAGCCTCAAGTCTGATGTTGTAGTTAATGTAGATGATATTTTATTAGCTTTCTTTTAGCTTCATATGTATTGTATCAGGTCTCCTCTGTGGCGTCACGCTGGGAACATCCAGGTTTTTTGTCCTCTGGCAGGCTCAGTGGTGCACTACAACACAAATGCCTGTAATTTCACAACCGCAACATAATGTATTCTTACCAGCAGAGGATGGTCTCAGAGTGCTCAGACTGTTGCTCAGGCAGCTAATTTGGGAAAGATGCACAATATTCCTTTGAAGTTCAGCTTTAGAGTTACTGCTCCAAAAATTCTTCCCCCTAAAAAACGGCACACAGCAGATCCTCTGGAGTACGCTGTTTAGTTGCTGAAGGGAAGGTAATGTTGCGTTTGATTAAGAGCAAGGTTGATTCATTAACTAAGCAGGGGAAAGGTGGGGTTGGTTCCTTGATGGACAGAACCGTGTGTTTTTGGAGGGAATCAGTTCTCCATCACACATTTGAACCTGTTTTACTTTAGATGATTCATTACGTCGAGGTGAACGTATTGACCACAGCAGTGCAGAGACAGAAAAAAAATCCCAGTGTCTTTTCCATTGCGGCGTCTCAGATATGGCAGAGATTATAGGAGGATAACACAGAGAAACATCGCTGCCCCAAACCAGATCAAAGCAAAGACAATCAAAGCTGGAGTGTAAGCTACGGCAGTAAGCTCTTTTAAATGTCTGCCCCCCCCACCGCAACCAAACAAGAGTGTTACCCTCAACTCAACTGTTTCCATCTCCATTTTTTGGTGAGTTCTGAGACCGACATAAGCCCCCTGTGCCTGAACATTGGCCTGAGTCGGCTGGACATAAATCCTTCAAAGCAATGCAAACAGAACAGTAAATGACCTATGATAATATTAAACGTGAACCGCCATGCTGTAAAGCCTGTGTAATGCCAGCACTGATAAGACATGACAATGGTCATAATCGTTCATGGCACTGGGGTTAGGCTGTTTAAGATTATCGTGACAAACAAGTTGCCGTGACTCATGTATGGTTTTAAATGAAAGGGTACAACCACAGGACTCACATCCTGCTCGGCTGAAGCCGAGGTTTGATTCCAACCCAGTTCCTCTCATAGGCTGCGCTCTGCTGTAAAACGCAGGCTGGAGAAATCCACCAACACCTCAGCAGACATCTGAAGAGTCAAGCCTCCTTGACTGCTCCGCCTTTGACCTTTGACCTGCCTGACTTTTTCCCATATGTGTGAAGATTGATGAATGCATTTTTTCTGCCTCATAGGCAGTTACTGGTTTCAGTTCATTTCAGTGTGGTATGAAAATCAACATCAGAGACTTGCTTGAGGAAGGTAATCCATCATAATGGACATTTATTCATCTTTATTCCTTGTCAGTGTTAGGTTAATGGATGCATGGTAATGCACTTTAAAAGCATGGATTGTTTTGAAAATGCTTTCAAGCGCTGATAGGAATCTTCAGAAGCGAAGACCTCCCGGATGTCAGCCACTCAACAGCTACCATTTTAATGCTGTAACGCTACTAAAATACATATTTTTCATTTATATTTTCATCAAGTGAAGTAAATAAATATCAATTGGATACGTGTATTATGTCATTACATAGGGCCCAGCTTCACAGGTCAACGAAACTTATAGACATTTTAGCTCGTTGTTATGTTTTTCTGCCAGTTTTTCTGCAACTTAAAAAAAACATATACTTTTAGAAGTTTCTAGACAAAATGGAGGCTAAAGGGCATGAATATGGAACTGACATTACACAGGTCGCCACAATTGCACCTCCAGCTGTGTGTCCACGTTCCTCTATTTAAGCTTGATCTGTACAGTCTGTACAAGTCAACAAATGGTATGAAATGATAAGCAGATATTATCCTAGGGCTGCGTTTGGGAGTACGTCTGCCTCCTTATGGTCTGAAGGCGCTTAATGCAACTTTATATTAAGTACAACCACTTTTTAGCAGCTTTAACCTTTCAAACCACAAATTCTTTTGCATGGATTTTAATGCTCTTATTTACAGTCATGTGGGTATTTACAAAATAAGTTGAGCTACTTAGAAATGCACCAAACAAAGTTTTACTGAAAGGCTCTTCTGGGTTTTTTTTTTTTTTGAAAGAGTAAAACCAATAAAGCTAATATCTTATTAATACCCTTAGATTATTTTGCATCTGAGCTATTCCATGTGTTAAATCTAACTAGACAGAGCTCAAGAAGCCAAAACAAGTAATGAGCAGACTTGGGAAAATAAAATGACAGAAGTTTATAAAATGTTTCTCTGTGCTTTGAAACAGCAATTCCCACCAGCAATTGAATGCACCACATGGAACACGTTTCATAGCATTCCATAATTCCATGGGTCCTATTGCCATGATGTTATAAATCAATATTTCATAAATAATGTCTAAAAATATTTGCTGTAATTGACTCTCTGTGTGAAGCGAGATTTGGTTCAGTGCAAACAGAGGCTCCTTAGAATCATGGTTTGGAAAATGCTTAAAACCAGGCACAGACTGCCAAGTTTGTGTGTAAAGCTGCTGTTAGAGTCCTGCTGAAATCTTTATTTCCTCTGCAAATGGCTTTGCATAGGTTTGCGCCAGAGCCCATAGATCATGTGTTTCACCTGGACCCGCAGCAGCGAGGGACAAACCTGTATCGGTTAAGAGCATCGTAATGATTCTGACTGTGATCAAAGCCCGACCTGACACTGCTTGTCAATTCCACAGACAGCAGCTTTTAGAGTGCCTATAATATCTGAGAGAGCAGGGATGAGCGCTGAGGGGGAACTTTCATTTGATGATATTTCATCAATCTGTTTGAAGGGTTTTTTTGGGCCCTTTTTTCCTTTTTTTTTTTTGGCTGCACTCTTGCTTGGTTTGCAAAAGCTTTCAGACTTGCTGCCTCGTAGCGATATTCCTCTGTCCTAAGTGTCCTTGAACATTTCTTACCAGTGTGGATAAAAGGCAGCTGACAGTTCTTCACGGTGTTACCAGAAGTCCTATGCTGTCAGAGTTCAGTCTGACTGAGCCACAAGTTAAGTGGAATGCTCGCCGGTTTGTGTAGATATTTTCAGAAATAGGTAAAATTGAAAATGACTGTATAGATGATAGAAGTCTTAACAGGTTCATCTTGGGAATTTAGTTTGACATAACCTCACATCTGTACTTATTCTGCTGCTTATTTTTATCTTTAACGTGGACTTGTGTTATTTTTATAATAAGACTTATCAATCAAGTTTCTACAGTTGTGACAGTTCAGTTATTACCTTTGTGTTACTTTATTTTCCACTACTTACTTTTCTAAATGCGGTTTAAATGACTTCTTGGCATCAGCGGGACAGACTGTGGTTTTGTGTTTGAAAACAAATAAAAGGACTGTTGCCTCTCTTCTAAATATTTACCACTGTAAATCTGTGCTCCGTGCACTATGTTTGCTTTAATGAGATGCGACACTGTCTGGACCTAAACTCTGTTCATAATATTACAGTTGTTCATGTAGCTAAAAATATAGCTTCGATCTGTTTTGGCCTAAGGTGCGGTACTGTGTTCAGCAGGGAATGGCTTGTTAAATAGTTTAAAATCAGAGCACAGAAATCTGCACAGGCCTCCTACACATATGACTGAAGACATTGTTCGCTCCTGGAGCAAACGCCAGCTCCCCCGACAGCTCAGCTTCCTATGTTCAACATCTTTTAGGTCTGCCTGCTATCGCTGCAATTAAGACCAAAAGTTATCAGACTGGAATCAGATGAAAGGCTCATAAAGCAGCGCTGAAATCAGACGTATGCCACGGGCCAACCTCAGTTACAGGCTTAATTCATATTCCCTTTGTTCCTCTCCAATCTCACAGAGGGCTCGAGGGCAGTGAAGGACCGGTGGGTCTAGTGGCAATATATCAGGTATTAAATAGGCTATTTGCCGTGTCACCATTTGGTAAGTGAAGGCTTCAAAGAGCCAACAATTTGCTATAAAATTAAACCAGGGATCAGTCTGACCCACCCGCTACTGTATATCTTCAGCACCGCACTGTGAAATGTTATGACGCTGACATTTAGCATGCCCACAACAGAGACCCCTGAAAAGCATCATATTCCCGCAGATATGAGTCCACTGTGACAATCATGTGAAAGACTTATGTTCACCCGCACGGCATATAACTCACGGCGCGTTTCCTGAGTGCGCGGCAGGGCCTGGGACGTGCTACGTCATCTGTCGTGCTGTTCTTTCTTGGCTCAAACCCTCTAATAGGCTGTTTCAAGTCTATTTCTGTAAACACGGCAGAAAAGATGCTGCCTAACGTTGCAAGTAAAAGGATTGTGCTTGTAAAACCCACTTGGTATTCCGGTCATACCCAAATAAACCATCTGGTGGCAGTCTTTGCACTCTCCCAGCGGAGCCTTGCTCTTTGTGATCTTGTTGCCCTATCACTTGCTACCTCATTAAAATGAGTGATGATAATAAATCCCACAGGTCATATGAAATGAAATCATATCGATCTGCAAACACACGCACGCGCATATCAACGCGGCCGTACGTATACATATCAATCCCCAAACAAGCCCCTGCAGGAGGACGACGAACCGCTATGCTGGTAAAATATTTCATTTCAAATCCCTTTTCACAGAGCAGCACCTTTGTAGGTGCTCAGTACATACACACTATACTATAGAGACATAGTGAAGACTTGGTTTTCAGAATACAGACCAGAGAGGAATGTTTAATCAGCCAAGGTCACTCTGTGTTGCCATGTGCTGTTTTGAAGGAGGTTCTGGGAGAAAAGAGGGACCGTCTCTCATCTGTATTCTCTTCAGACGCCTTGTGTTAGTAGGATCATGCAGATATGGGATTTTTCTGTGAGAATTAAAACCCAGATGTCATGCTAACAGACACACACATCCTCAACGCAGTAAAAATATTATTTATGGCTCTGCAGTCAGCATAACTAATGCCTCACACTCAGCAATCACTCACTGTGAACAATGCAAAAAAATTGTCTTCAATTTGAACTTGTTGGAAATAATCCAATTCCGCTCATGCACCAGAATTTATCGGCCCAGTTCTGCTCACACTTCAATGTTAAACAATAAATTATTTCACAGAAAGCAAAACATAATAGTGCTGTTTCTTTGATTTTAATCTCACCGTGGCCCCAGTTATTTCTGGGTGTTAACTTGAATGTCAGAAACACTGAATAAAGGGACTTTTACTGCTCTCTGCAGAAATACAGTCGCTTCAGCTGTTTCTTTAATATAATCCTTTAGTATAACGTTGAATGCGCTGGGACCGCGCAGCCTTTCACATTTGAATGTTTAATGTGAGCCTTAGCGATTGGAGTTAATTAATTCAATACTAAGGTGAAATGTGTCCTGCGTTCACATAATGAATACAGAAACGCAAAGTTGCACCGCAGTTATTTGATGCATTTTACTTTAGTTATTATATTTATGGCAAAGCGTCACAAGTTCCCAACACGTAGGGATCCTTCTTTTACATAGCGAGCAGGAGCTTGGACGTCCCCCAGTGAATCGCGCTGTAATAACTGCGCCTCATCAGATGTGATAGCGTCCACACATTGTGGGTACAAGCAACGCGACAATATGACAACTGTGTAACATTTGATTATGCTAATGCACTGGACTAATACAGACAGGACGTGAATATAGATTCCAGAGATCAGCTGAATGTGTCTGTGTGCGTTGAGACGCTCTGGAAGCAGCAGCAGCGATTGCTTTGATTTGCGCCGTACAAATGAAGACAAATATACTGGCTGTACCCGACCACCTTGCCCTGAAACAGCAGAGAGCATGGAGCCCACAGAAGCAGCCAAGGGAGTTTCATATTTATAGGCTGGCTGGCGAAGTGGTAACAGGCGGGAATGCTTTAATTTCACCCCAAACCATGACTGCTACACAACCTACATAACACCTAAAAATGTAAATGCAGATGGAAACAGAAAATAAATGCAATACCTGATTTTGCTGTTCATGGCATAGATACATTTTACATGTTTTATTACTGGGAGCCTGTTGCTAGGATAAATAAAATAAGTTTTTAATCAATTTATCCTACTTCTCGTTTTATGAATATAGTATTTTATAATCATAAATAGATAGAAGCGTTGTTTTTTTAAATCTCTAATGAGTCACATCCTCATGTAGTTACAGTTAATATCTACCCAGTCACAGTTTATGAAACTGAAATATTAACAGATTACCTGCTAGAGATATTTATTTAGGCGCAGGCTGGCTGGGATGGCCTTGCTACAAAGTACAGTAAAGTCTTACGTTCTGAAATAAAGAAAGAATGTCTTTAAAAACAATCTATTTCACAGCCCTGTTAAACAGACTATGTAAAGCTGTCACTGGGGAAATGTTTGTGTTCCCTTTGTGGTGCTAAAGCTGTAATCAGCAGTCTGGCTTGGGTTTTACTTTTCGTTTTTCGTTGAAGTGACACATTTAAATGGGTTTTATACCTTCACAACATTCGGGTACTTGGTTTTTGTCTCTGTGGGTAAATGTTAGGTAAAAATACCAGCGTAAAACAAATGAACATCTATCATTTTAATGGCAAAACACACAGTTCTTGAGGGAGCCTGTGACTGGAACCTTTTTGGGCCAGTGTCTGTATCATTGCACTCTCTCTGCTGTCATTATGCTTCCACACAGAGCCCATAGCAGCCACCTATACTTAGAACAGGAGACATTACATGGAGACATACCTGAAGTGACACAAACTTGGCAGAGCCAAAATAGTTTCCAGATAGTTAATTAGCCCTAGTGACTGGTACAGCAGTCAGGCTTGGCTGGTCAGTCGCAACCTGTGCAGGGATAAATACAACCAGTCATGTTGACATGCCACAGTTCATATATGTCACACGTGCACTGGCAGCCTTTACACTTTGTTTAGAACTAAGTTCACTGGGGATTTTCATCAAGGAGGGGAAAACGGCGCGTTTCCATTATGTTGTGCAAACATAGTGGAGTTCTTTCTGCTTTTAATTAGCTCATGTACCTCAAAAACTGATAATTGTGTAGGCTGCTGATACAACCTATATTTTTTGCTCATTTTATAATTATTATATGTGTATATTTTCTATTTATATCGAGTGTAGCCACAATGGCAAATTATTTTATCGCTTTCCTCTTTGATCAGTTTTTTTTTAAATATATTAACAGTAATGGAAGGAGCATTTATATACAGTACAGTATTTACAGTAGAAGCAACAAAAGCATTTGATACAATATTAATAGTTTTCTTTTATGCACTAGACTTGCTTTCTACTAAATGGTATAAATAAGCAATAAATAAATAAAGTAGCAGAAACGTAAAGTAGCAAAAAAATCCACATACAAAATTCTTTTAGCTTTTTTTCTTTGGCTTCATGGAATTATGTTTATGCTGCTCACTGAAAATAAATAGTTTTTTTTAGGATCATCACACATATATTAACTTGTTAATTAATGGTTTAAATGATTTTTATCAAAAATACCCAGACTATTGGTTTGGGCAAAACAAAATGTTAAGCGTCAAAGTGGAACAATTTAAGCTTCAATTTAAAACATGAACTATGTTTTTAAATAACTGAATAGCTGCTAAACCCATATTGTTAGTTCAGACGCTAGTGCTCGGATGAAGACCGGTTAGACTGGTGTCCTGATGTTTGAAGCATAACAGGGGTTTGCTGCAAGTCCAGACATCACTCCGCTCTGATTTTACAGCGAGAAAATGTCAAGCTAGAAGGTGGCAGCTCAAAGTAACTATTAAGTCCACAGTGCGACGTAAACATTTATGTGTCTCACCCCTGGTTTTGAACATTTCCATATTTCTCACCACGATCACCCACGCAGCCACATTTCAGCAAGACCTTTAAAAGTGCATGTCTCCAATTCAACACATCTCTCTGAAAGGCCTGAGAATGAAACATCTGGTGGGGAACACCTCACCGCTCCTGGGAAAAGACAAAAGGAAGGCGTCACGTTGGTTGAAAGCGATTGTACGTGTCAGAGAAATGGATATAAATTCGGTGGAATGAACCCCAAACTGAAACGAGGGACCGATGACACACGTGCATAGAAAACAGGTGCGAGCTGCGTACGCCCACTGGAGACTATTTTACCACTGTTAGTTTTTGCTGACTATTTCTCAACTGCTCCTTTGTGTGTGTGAAGAATCCAGATTCTTTTCTTGGTTGTGCACAAAGACTTCACACATGCTTTCTTCGCCACAGGGCCTTCGGGAATGTTTGCCACTGCACGCATGGCATTTTCATATCAGGCCCATCCTGTTAGTTCCAACACTTATGACTGAGACCTTTCCGGCGGAGACCCGGACAGAAGAGCAGTTATATCGCTGGGAAATTCATCACATGACACAAACGGACTTTTTTGCGGACAAACACAACGACGGCAATATTGCAGCAATTTGTTGGGCAAACCGTGTCAGCTTGAGAAGGAATGCTAGCATGATATCGATGCCAAGAGCAATCAGGGCTGACACGTTGCGTATACCAACCTTGTTCCTGTATAAACTCCATGAACGTCACACACCCACATCCAATGCCTGACGTGTCCCTGTCAAATTGCACCATGATATTTTGTTTAAACAGAGCTGAGGTGATTTAAGAAACCCTAACAGAAGAAGACATGCGGTTTGTATTCTCATGGTTGTCTCGGCTTAAATGTCTCCAGATTTTTTATGGAAGGGATTGCAGGGAGTGATTTGCTGACGTTATTTACACGGAGAAGGTTTCGTAGCCTCCCTGTTGGCCAGAACATCAGGATTTTGGAATTTTTTGGCAGTGACCTACATCTGGATTTCTACAACAGAGCCTGCCCCACCCCCTGACAACCCCCTCACAGAGCCACAAGTCGGATTTTTCCTTTCCTCCTCTCTCCCTTTCTTTCTCCGAGCTAAACAGCAACTGGCACGTTGGTAAATGTAACCCCTCGCTGTTCTCTGTCACACCTATCAGAACCGGAGAATCCGGTGAGGTCCTAAAACAACACTTCCTCGCGGTGTCTCTTTTATAAATGGGAAGCAAGGAAGAAAGAGACAGAAAGCGTCTCGGGCCTTATTCTTCATGCTGTATGTGGAGCAGCCGATCTGTTTTTCATCCTCAGTGCCCCACCCTGGCTGAAATACAATGGATTGGGAGCAGGCTTGTGACTTTTAACGCACTCTGCAGATTCTATGCTCTGCCGCCAGTCTGCAGCCCAGAAAATGTCCTTGATGTGTTCGCCAAAGCAGCTTTGAATCCAATCATAAGGCCATAGGTTCCCTTGTAATAGTACATCCATGTTCCTTCACTTAGACACAGGGGAATTGCGTTTATGGTCAGCTATGTGGAAAAAGACTGACTGATTTCAGCCATGAATCTCAGCTCCTGAAGTGATGTATTGCGAGGCACAGATAGTTTAGTAAACCTTTACACTAGTTAATCACAGAGCTTCTGTCACTTGTTGAAATCTCACCATAATCTTAATATATAGTGGAATATATCGGCTGGCGTGCTGCCCAGGGTGCGTAATTAAATATATATTTGTCTTTGCTATTTCGAGTCCAAGTTTTCCACAGCAGAAAAAC
This sequence comes from Macropodus opercularis, assembly GCA_030770545.1. Taxonomy (NCBI): domain Eukaryota; kingdom Metazoa; phylum Chordata; class Actinopteri; order Anabantiformes; family Osphronemidae; genus Macropodus; species Macropodus opercularis. Next base: position 10,793,051 of record CM061105.1, read on the forward strand.
GGACACTTTAATTAAAGAAAGCTGGGATGAATGAGTGAATGTCGGTCTTTGGAAGTCCAGTTATTCATCCATCAAACTTTGAACCAGCCTACAGACTTCGGCGTCTCCGCAGTGGGTTTTGAATGATTTTCTTGTTGTAGCCACCGTACAAACAAAGGCACCCCTGTAGATTTATGCCTCATCCCTCTCTCTCATATTGGACTCTGAGGGTTTTAGGGCTGTAATTAAATTCCAATCCCCACTCTCACTTCTCCACTGACTGTCCCTGTCTCTGTGGGAGTTTGAGAAGCTGGGTTTTACCGCCTGTTGTGGTTCGCTTGAAAGACCCAGAGTTTTCTGGAAACCCCAGCCATTATGATAGAATTCACACATGTGGTGCAGAGAGCGAAAGAAAGGGCCTTTGCTCATGCACAGACACGGGTCTGGTGTGACATCCGGCCTGGTAGAGCAGTTGAAACGCTGCGGCATGTGTGTGTGTTTGAGCCACCTCTGCCTGTGAACCGCGGGATTCGAGCGTTCTCACGTCAGTGTCAGGGATCGCCATTCCAGCACGCTGCTATTTCATGCATATGATACCGCTTTTGAGGTGTTAAGATGCCCGTACGAATAACTCCATCATTGTACCTATCAAAGCCTTTCCCTAGCAGACGGCCACCCACTGCCAAAGCGCAGATTGCTGGCTTCGGCCCACAGCAGGCCCAACAAACTGGAATCAGCTGCAGCGGCAGGCTGTCAGTTGGGACTCCTGACAGCGATATGAGGGGCTATGCTGAGCAAGTCCAGTCCGGCGGGGACCAGCGGGAGAGGAAGGATGAGTTCTGCACCACTGATCCAGAGTGACAGTGATGGACAGGCTCAGAGAGGAGAGCTGATGGCCTAGGTTTTTCTCCTGTCTGGACAGTGTTTAAAAAGATGGACATGACGGTCGCGAGGCTTCTCGGTCCAACAGGGCATGTGTGCCTCGGTGCGGTGGGCGTGTGTGCGAGTTGCTGCTCCAGATTGTTGATGTGGCTGTGCGTGCATGTCAAACGGCCGAGCAGAGCAATGAATGTTAAAAGTCACCCTGAAATCTGAGATCAAAACCTCGCTTGAGTGACGCTTCAGACATTCAACTCGACGACTGCACCATTTCGCAAATTCATTATTATTTTAGTTATTTTAATCGATGGGGCCTATGAAATGCACAAACAAGTATAAATATCACAAATTACCAAAGGCCAAGGTGGCATCTTCATATCTTTTGTTTTGCCTTAAAAACTAATTAAAACCCGTAAGATCTTAAAATGTGTCTAGAATAAAAGGAAGCAACGTTTATCTTCACTTACCAAATATGATTTGTTGATCATTTTACCTTTAAAATACAGCCATTCGTGAGTAAACAATAAAGTTGCAAGCATTACACCCATTCAGGCGACAGAGGAACGTTGCAGCGTGTTCATTACAGTCTTGGGATTCGCCTGTGTCTTGTTATGAAAAGTTATATGTCACAAAAGCAGTTCTTCCTCAGCTCAGGGTTCCCGCTGACACGTCATTACGTCAAGAGGTAGCTTTACCCAATGCAGCAATTAATGCTGAACTCGTAGCACACGACGAGACCCCAGGGCCCGCAGTTCCCATGTGAATGCGGGTAAACCCATGTCGCCCTGTTTACCCACTTGTCTGCTTTGATGAGTCACGTTCTAGCACCGTTTTTCACATGCGCGTTTCAGTCATTTGCTCTCACTGTTTCCTTTGTGTGCTTTAATCCACTGATGTCCACAAGACGGATGACTCAAGGACGAGTATTAGAGTCAAGCTTCAGGATGAAGCCTCTCTTTGAAGAAATGCCTTGTTTTTCCTTTTTTGGACTTCTTCAAGGTTTGCAGTTCCTTCAAGAAATATATGACCAGCACATGCAGGACTGGTTCACCTTTCCCTCCTCTGCACATAAACTAGAACAGAAGCCCTGTCCTCTCCATTTCTCCCGATGCCTCCGAGGTCTCATCTACTGTATATCCCACACAGCCCATGTCCAAATGTGAGTGATTTTCAGTACAGTTCAGGAGATGCTTTCAGAATCAATACTTGATAAGCTTCGTCAGGACAATGAAAGCGCATTGACCATTACATCTGCCTGGCGTGGAAGACTGACACGCGGCATTTGGAGCCTGCAGCTCCAGGGACAGTTTCCTCTTTTGCGTGAGGTGCTCAGAGACAGCTCTGGCTTTAGGCTTCAGGGCTTTGTGAGGTAGTTAAAAATGTCCCTGCTCACTTTTCCAGCTGCAGCCTTTTAATGGCGCATTAAACGATAGTTACCCCGAGGAAGCCACCAGGGAAAACAAGAAATGCCATTTGAAAACCAAGGAAGGGTCAAGAACATCGTCTTACGCGCATCTTCTTTGTTTCCTTTCCTCTTTTTTGTCATTGTTCAAGTGTGAAAAGATTTAAGACATACAAGACAGATATACAATAAAGGCCAAAGTGAGAAAACGTTGTTTTAGCCCAGACGTCATTAGTAAAACATATTCACTGTTCAGCTGAGTGAAAGAAACCTTTATTGTTTTTGACATTACAGTACTTGTCAGCAATTACTACCTCGCCACATGTTTAAGCATCAGCCTTCACATATAGACAGCAGCAGAATTTAGTTATGAAAAAGGCATCAAGAGAGCAATAATGGACACAATTGACCTAATATGATGCAAACATTGTAGCACAGATATGCTACATGCACACAAGGATTAGGAGAGATGACGCGATATAACGTTAGTTGACAAATATTTACTATAAAACACATCTGAGGAGCCACAAACGTCAGAAAATTTTTTATTCAGTTTTAGTATGGGAGCAGTCGACGCCCAGCGTTCCTTTCTTTCCTTTTTCCTAGTTTTTGCTTTGAATTACGCACAAAGATATTTTTGATTTGAAGCTGTTAGAAGAGATGTGTTGCCTCAGCTCACATTCAAGGCCACATTCTGTATATTTTCCTTTATGTGTGTGATTATAAACCCAAAGAGAAACACTATTGCCATCGTCCGCGCCTTTCTTTCTCAGTGTTTCATTCAGTTAACATTACAAATACAGAGCATTCACATTCTCAGCACTTCTAAAGCAGTCTTGAGTCAAGACCTTTCTCAATGTGGAAAAAGCAAAGTGATACCGACAGGAGCAGGGGGCACAGCGCAGGCTAGGAGCGCAGTGGGGGGATTTTCCTTTATGCATTTATCGGAAAGGCCTTTCTTGCCCTTTTCGCTCGGCTGAAGTTGAAAATGTGGGTTCCTGAAATGCAGTTTATCATTTAAAATGCACCTCCTGAAGAAGTTTATTTATGGGAGATGAAAGTGCCATGTGACCGAGGCAGAAACAAGTGTTGCACTGTGTTCTCCATAGGCTGAAATGTGAATGACGGATGGAGGTGTGGGGCGAAACTTTGAGATTTCTCAGAATGCCTCGAGCTTTTATAGTCTGATCTCTCTCAGAGCAGAGAACACAGAGCTGCAGCTCACAGTGATTTTTCTATGAAATATCACGGTTTTTCTGCTGTCGACTTCTGAATCGTTTCCCTTTCTGACACTGTGCAACTGAAAGGAAGAGGAAAAAGAATAGCTTCTGAAGAAAAAACACAGAAGCAGATGTTTGCCCTTGCATGTATTATTTATTTTACATCATTACAGTTCTTACATTTTTAAATCATCTCTCTCCAGGAAAAGTAACAAGTCGGAGGGAGAACGCTTGCTTGTTCTACCCCAGCTCTGATTCACACTTGTCACATAAAGCCCCTCCATAATAAAATTGTAGCAGAAGGAGGAAAGACTAAAAGGGTCCGACGTGAGACGTTACTGCAGATTCAGGTCATGAAGCAGTTGACTGTAGAAGCAGGATCCTGCTGCTGTAGCATCTAGGGACCCTGCTCTCTTCCAACTGGCTCACAAACCCGGTGGTCCCCAAACATGCAGTTAGTGCAGTCGTCTCTGGAAGACGCCTCGCTTCAGGGCTCGCTGACAGTGAAGCACATCTGAGAAGCTTCCTTCCCTATAAACGTGTCAAGAATCATTTCTAGAGCATCAAATAATAAAGGAATGTCAGGAAGTTGTGTACAGTTTAGTTTAGTTTAGTTTAGTTTAGTTTAGTTTAGTTTAGTTTAGTTTAGTTTAGTTTAGTTTAGTTTAGTTTCTGTTTTATGTTTGTGGGTGGTTAGGAGCCTCTATGCCTGTTTCAGCTCTCAATCTAAATGTTTTGTTGAAATATGAACGTTTGTTGACGGCGTCAGTAGTAAAGGTCATTAAGTGGCTGCACGCAAGCAATAATAAAACGTCACTTTGTGTAGAAGCCCTGTGCATCACAGCTCTGCCGTTTTCCAGCTGAAGCCAAACGCTGCTGAATTTCTTCCTTTTCTTTTTTCTTCTAAACCCGTCACTTTGATTCCCAAACCCGTGCCCCACGAAAAAACATAGCTTTGGGCATCTTTTGAATGCAACTTCAAGCATGACATTGATTATCTTAGCGTTATAATTATCTCCACATTCTCACTGTACCGCAGCATTTCGCTTTCAGACGAGGCTCAGTACAGTCAGCGCGAGTGATTATGGCAACTGTAAGTAAATTAGCTGTGAATGAAAATCTTTCAAATAAAACGTTAGTCAAAGACGACCTGCTGGTTGACGCTAGGAACGTTCCCAGTGATCCAGCAGTGAGGTTGGACACGCAGCCCTGGGGACAGGCTGGAAATCACAACTTTAGCAGCAGCTCTGTTCTAACTTTCAATTATCTCTTCTACAATAGAATCAAACTAACAGAGCCGCGATTGAATATTTTGTCCCATCGTCTGTCCTTTCTTCTTAAATAGCCTCTAGTGTTTGTGTTTGTGTAATAGTCAGGCTTTTGTATGAATAACGACTGTACAGTATAGTTTTCAGAGACGTATGGGAAACATCTGCGTGAATGATCTGCAGCTATAAATCTGAAATAGACTCAACAAGGGTTTTTATTTATATACTTGAAATTTTTCAGCAAGCAAAAAAAAATATGTCTGTGTCATTGATGAAGGATTTTTCCGCCCAAGCAGTTTTTGCCTCTCTGAACTGGTGTTTCAAAAGGTACTTTGAAGAGGAACAGTAAAACAAGCAATATCTCATGTCTATCTTGCGGTGACTGGACTTTATTAACATACTTACTGTCCAGGTCTTTTTCTCCCGCTGCAGCATTTTTAAAAGTTACGCTGCATACATTCAGTCTCGAACGGGTGAAACACTGTGGAATCAGTTGCTGTTGTGGTGTTTACAGTGTAACGGGTGTGACGGAAAACCTTCCCCGAGTCTGAGGTCACTGCTGGTGTTTCCTACTAGATATGACAGTTTTACAGCTGCAGGGCTCAGACTCAGATTGTTTCTGACACGTTAGACTGCTGCTCTCCATCTGTCTCACAGTTTCTCCCTTTCTTTACCTGCCACCCTCTCTCTCTCTCTCTCTCTCTCTCACACACACACACACACAAGCAGAAAAATTATTGCAAGCTTTTCTCAGCCGGACTTAAAGAGGACTCTTGAGCATTTTTTAAGCCTACAGTCTTAATCTCTCATAATAGGCTTCTTTGTGGAGGTCAAGGAAGAAGTTCATATTTCTTGTTAAAGAGCTCTCTGTCGGGTTGGGGTGGGGTGAGGGCAGAGGGTTACCTGTGGTGAAATCCTAACAAGCATTAAAACAACAAACGTAAAACGCCACAAGGATAAAATTTAAATTTAAAAATTTTTTGCAGCACAATTAAATTGCAGTAACTATATTAAAGGATCACACAACAAAACTGATGTTTGGTGGTTTCCTCAACACACTTATTTACATCCACCCAGTGACGCAGTCGTTAAGTCCGTTCTGGCCCCCGAGCTGTAAAACTCTTTTTGTCTCGTTCTGCTGTTTTCCGCAGGCAGGAGGCTTTAGGCAGACCTTTAAATGCACACAGTGGCGTCGAGTCAGCCCAGCTAACGCAGCGTTGTTCGATGGGACTGTGGCAGCAGAGCAGGAGCAGCTCAGATGTTCTTTATCTGCCTGCCGCAGAGCGAAATGTAGAGGAATGTAAGCTGTACATTTACAGAGGCCCTGAGGAAACATAATACTCCTTCTGCACTGTGGCTCAGCTAATGCAATTATGCATAGTTCCTGCTCTGGCTAAAGAAAAGATGGCAATCCAAGAGTATAAACACTGTCTGCAACAACACCTTTCATTTTAATAATAATAAAGCTTTATAGCCGATTCTGTAAATACTATATCCACAAGTTTAGTATAATTCATATGTGAGTAAATAAGCACATATCGCACATACTGTCTACGGGTAGTCAGCAGACATGCATGCACACCACATTTTGCCCAGACTCTGTGATCTGATTTTGAATGCAGCATCCTGTTTGATGTCTTTTTGATGATGGACATGAAATAATGTCCAAATCACCAGAGGCTGGAACATCAAACAGATCCAAATGAAAACACAGTAATGTCTTCTTGGACTGAGCCTTATTGCGCCTTCATTTGCCACTGCCGCGTGGAAGCTGGGCTTTGACTGAGAACAGATAAAAGATGAGTTGATAAATGAAGCACTTTCATCTCCGGCAAACTTCGACAACTTTTTCATTTGCAACACAAACACTGCATGGCTAAACTGATGCATCATAAAATAATCAGATAATTGCAGACGCTAATGTCAGTGACTGAGTGAAAAGTCAAAGGTGGAGGGAGGATCTTTGAAGTGGATTAACGGCAGGAAATCGTCCCAGCAGGATCCTGAGAGCCCGGGATGTGCTGATCTTTGTATCAAGCACCCCTCCAAGTCTTACTGGGGGAACACGTGTGATCATCTATGTATTGTTCAATTTCAGAATCCAATGTTCTTTAAGATAATAGGGTGAGAGAGTTAATGCAGAGCACAGGTGACTTAGTGATAATGAACCAATATATATGCATCAAGCAAAACCAAGCCTTAGAAAAAAAAAAAGAGTCTGGGCTCATTCATTCATCACGATTTTGTCTGTTATGAAATTGCAGATGGGGAAAACTTCCCCAGCTCGCAGTGACTTCCCACACGCCCCGAGCCCAGTTCCTCAGTGTTTACAGTAAGGAAGCTTTCACAGATGATGTCGAGTCTTTCCTGGTGAACCGTGAGCAGGTCATCAACTTTGCATTTAATGTGATTTATAACTGAACAGAAGCCAAGTCTCTCTATGGCTCGTGCACCGGTTCGGTGTCTCTCTGGGCTTTTTGGATGGTTCCGTGTAGGAGAGCCAAAACTGGAACCGGAGCTTTGCCTCGGCGTCCGTGTCGGCCTCTTGACAGCACGCTGGCACCCAGCTCCGAGCTAATAAACTGCACCACCCACATCCTACGGCGACAGCGTTACTGTGCGTGTGTGTGGTCAGTTGGAGCTGGATACTCGTGGAAATCTACAGATGGAAGAGATGCTACTTGCAAAATCTGCTGCAAGTCTCGTTCACTGTCTTTGGATGACGTGCTACAGTTCAGCACATGGATGGCATCTTGTTAACAGGCATAATTACTGTCAACATGTGCATAAAATGATAAGATGGATGGTGTTTTACAGTCAACAAAAAACGTTCATATTGCAGCTGGATCATAATCAAACTGAGTAACTTTGTGTTTTATAGTTTTAATGTTTCTGGGCTTCGAGAAACGAACACAAATCTTTTACATGACAATAATAATTACAATTGTTCCCATATACGTTGCTTTAAGTGACTAAGTGATGAATTTAATGAACTGATAATATCAGCTCTAGAGAACAATTTGGATTCTGGATGAGAAAAAAAAACTGCCACAGTGCAACAAAATAGAGACAAGTAACAGATAACAGCTGAGTAGCTAAAGCTGCATTTCAGTGACCCAAACACTATTTGTTTGTAACTTATACTTAGTTGCTCTGGAACAAAATTAAAACATAATTTTCAGCCGATTACGATCTGTGCACAAACAGAGTAATCCTATTAAGCCACGTGTATCATATTTGATACACGAGCTTTCTGAGACAAATGGTCTATATTTTCAAAATGTTATTGGCAAAATGTGATTTTGTATCTAAACTTAACATTGTTGTGAGCCACAGTCTGACAGAAATGTATCAAACATGACCACATGTATTAAAATTGACATTTTAATAAAATGTTAAAAAAAAAGAATCTGGTCATTTTTGATGTATCAGGAATGAAAGGGTTAAACTGATTTATGTTCATAAGCACGTTTGCAAGTAAACATTTCACTAACTGAATAATTTTAATATTGATATAAAGTGAATTAAATGATTGCGAAGCAGGTGTGAAGAGTTTTAAGTTCGCAAAGCTGAGAGTGTGACCATGCAGAAACATTCTGAGCCGGGTTTACTCTGTGTGATTAATACTGGAAGAGTTTGTTGTAGTGAGACGTGGTTTTCTGTTGTTGTGTTATATGTACAGCGCTGTGTTTGCAGTGAACAGGGGATAAATGTTGACAGTGAGAAGCCTGTAAACAGTCTGTTGGACTGCGTTCGTATATCACGTGTTTAATCACCAGCTGCACAGAATGAGGAACTTCAGCTCTAATACAGTCGCCTGTGTCCACTTAACAACAGAGACACATTTTGTTTTTGTGGCAGGCATCAAACTGAAGAACGCAAACATAGGAGCTGAATGTCCTGAGTGACTGCTGCTGTAAATCCTCTCTAGTCACACTGGGTTTAACCCACAGCTCCTGTATTTACTCCTGCCTGACTAATATTCACTAAAAACTGCAGTAACCAGCTGTTAATTTCTACGTTTATAGCTGAAATGAAAGCAAACAACCAGACATTTGCGAACAAGAAAAGAATTCACATTTATTTGATATCAAACAGGAGTTGAATTAAATATCAGCTGATGATGGGCTCTTACAAAAGAAATAAAACCAAAAGAAATCTAATCAGTGCTGCAACAAGTTTTCACACTTTCCAACCATGTTGTTTTTTTTTTCGTTTTTCAGTTCAGTTAATAAATTAATTAGTGTCAAAGGATGAAACATGTCCGCAAAACCTGCAATATCGCCTTGACACCAACAAAGGTCTTCCAGCTTGACAATTTCTTTTAAGCAAAATAAATTACACAAGTATCCAATTCACTCAAATCTGTGCATGGCCCGGTGTTAACAAATATACTACTGGCAAAAACGTATCATTCGGGAAAGCAAAAGCACTTCACAAGCAGAGACGTGAGCATGATTTGATATCGACTGGTATCTCTCAAAAGTTTTTTTTTTTCATTTTCAAACAATACAACGAGTCAAGTGTGAGAGGAAAAAGCACATTTCCACCATTTTGATTAACCTTGTTCGAAGAATCTTATTGAACATTGAAGAGGGCATAACTACTGACGCTTGCTGTTTCTTTTTTTTCTAACTTTTTACACTAGTGGTACAGCAAAATATATTTTCTTTAGCTGTTACTTTGACAACAGTTAAATGTGCAATAGAGAAAATATAAGGCCTGAGTCTGAAGTAGTGGTTTCTTAACTTTACAGTCCTGACTGTGCAGTGGAACCACACTAGTTCAAGTTCTGTACCTCTTAACCAAAAAGACCCTGGTTTTGCAAAGTCCCCCAGGAGTATGACAGGAGTTTCATAGTTCTTTGCTTGAAGTAGTTTTCATCCCTTATCCTTCAACTCTTCTTTCAGAAATGCCAGACTTATCTCTGGCACAGTGGTCTGTGTGTTATTCTCTGCACCTCGTAGTCCAACAGCAGAGCATTCACAGTCTACATTTGTCTGGCCTCGGATGGACGTGTTTTGTGTGTTAATGAGATCTGTGTGCAAAAGTTGTTTATTCATTCATTTTGCCACCCAATAATATTTCACTTCCTGTCCTAACAGGAAAGGCGCGTGGGGTGCCGAGCCAAACTCTCTTGACAGAAGCGCCCGGCTGTTGAAACCTGTGCAAACAAAGGCGGCGCGCTCAGAGGCTGGTGATGAGCTGCATTTGTCCGTCAGCGGGCGCCTCCCCCTCCTGCGCGCAGCCATCGTTGTTGGGCGGGAGGATGCACCCGTCGCTGGTGCCTCGGTTTATGTGGTAGTAGGACAAGGGCTGCGGCGCGTCGCCCAGCTCAGGCATGCTTTTGTGATACACGTCCTCGCTCTCGCTTTGGGGTGAAGGTGAGAGCTCCTCTTCCTCCTCGTCTGGCGGGTACGGCGACGTTGAGGGCGAGTCTCTCAAGTTTGGCATGCTGGTGTAAAGGGAGTCTCTGTTGTTGTTGGGTGAGCCCGTGTCCTCCGCTGCCGTAACAGTCTCAGAGCCAGGGTCGCCCTGCCCCTCCAGGCGCCTGGGGGCCTTCTGGGCACTGTAGAGCAGGGAGTGAGTCCTCTGAGGCAGAAGCGGAGCCTCCAGCACCTCCTTGTGGTGGGGGTGCAGGAGCAGCTCCAGGGTGGTGTGGCCTACCCTTCCGCTTCCTCTCTGGGGAGAGGAGGCTTCCGTGTGATCCGCCACGATGGCGTCATCCTCGCTGCCACTCCCACCCCCGCCTCGGTCCACTGTCACTCTGGTCTGGGGAGGCAAGGCTCTATCCCGCTCCCTCTGGGCGTCGCGACCTTTAGGAACCCCACGAGGCCGTAGATTATTATGCACTATCTCAGATATGATCATCTTCTCAAAGGCGGCATCGTCCAGGTTGAGGCCCCCCAGGTCACCTGGGGCACGAACACCCACTGCCTCATAATCCTCGTCTCGCAGGGAGTAGCTGTTGTTGAAATTGCCATTGAGGGGGAGGGTGTCCATGGCACTGATGTCCCTGCTGTTGCTTAGAGAGTGCTGTCCTGCAAGGAAAGGCGAACAGAACACATGAGACACTGTATTTTCTCCACCGCTGGACAGAACTACTTCCCACTACACCATCCACATACACTTGATACTGCTCAGGACACTTCAGTCTGCAATCTTTGATCTTTGGATTAATTTAAATTTTACATAAATATGAAAACGGAATGGAGGGTTCAAAGGAGAACCCAGTTAGCGCCGCACTATGTCCACCCCTATTATGATCATTACAGCCAATCAAAGAAATGATCCTGATCAATATTGGAGATATGGGAACAGACAAATGACTTAACTTAAAAAATACTTTACACACTTAGCCAGGTAACAACGGCGCAGCACACAAAAGCAAACAGGCAGAATGAGAATAGAGGGAATAAATAAACAAGTTGGTGCAGGGGTGTCGTGACGTTAACAATGTATAAAACATTCCATCTGTTAAGAGAAGGCAAGACAAAAGTGTAATGTCGAACACAGATGGCCAGCCACCTCTCTGCAACGGGGCCCCACAGGCACAGCCCCCACACACACGACAGACAGGCACGGTGCAATGACTCACTTTGCCACCACTCACATCAAGTGTGTCTGCTCAGGCTATCTGGCCTAAGAACAGCTGATGTGCAAAGAAAGTAAAAACAGATGCTTTTTTTCAATTGCAGCAGAAACAACAAAATCACTGAAATAAGACAAAAGTGGAAGCTCCAACGTTCAGCCCGGATTCAGTCCATCCAAGTCGTGTCCTTGTAATTGACTCAAATTTATTCGGCGAAATGCTTTGCTGAAATTGTTGTAGGTGGCTGGAGAACCACCAAAAACCTTTAACAGTTTGAGACCAACAAAAGGACAAAACAAGGACAACTGAATCCTGGACTCAGCCAGTGAAAGGGTTCAGCAGCAAGCAGTCTTTTTCAAAAGTGTACAGTAAAAGAAGAAACATTCCCTCGTGAAATTATTATTTTCTGAATGACACGATTCCTTTTTAAAGTTTGGAGAACACAACACACGCAGGCACACGCTCACACACCGAGGAGAGGATGAAAGCGGAGTGAAGGCGGCTAGTTCGATTTTGATATGAGCAGTTTACTGGGTGCACTGCTAAGTAAAAAGCTGACATTTTGTTGGGCGTCGCAGTTTTAAATGAATGTCTACGTAAAATGGATGATAACTGTGAAAGAGAAAAACTCTTAAAACAACATCAAAGGCAATTCTATAAAAAATGGAAAGAGCTCAGAGAGAGCAAAAGGGCAGAGGAGGGGGGGGCGGGGGGGGGGGGGGGGGGGGGGGGGGGGGCGTCAGCCTTCTCTCTGAATTGATCCTACTTCTAAATTTGCATCTGCTTGTGCGCAGGGAGTGATTTCGCTGCAGACAGGTATTGTCTACTGGGGGAAGAGGGAAATGATGTGAACAGAATTTAACTGGACAGATGCACACTGGGAATCGTTCCAGAGGAGAATCACCCGAGATGTTCCCCTTACTGATTTCACTGCATGGCTTGAACATCTGCACAGTAATACTTAGCATTAATACACCTATAATAGAAGACACCCTCATGCTTTTGGAGGAGCTAAATGTAATGACTACAGCAGAGGGAAATCTGACAAAGCTTATGTTCAACTTGACAGTCTATCCCCATGTATTTCATACTTGGATGCTGATCTTCACACCAGGTTTTGACATTTGCGTGTCCTACTGTTGCCTGCTCTCCTTAAACTCATTTCCATATGTTGAATCCTCTGGATTTTCCTGTTTGTCGTTGCTTCCTGCTCTGGCGTTCAATAAGTGGGGCTCGTACTGTATTTCCCCCGTTGCTCCTGGGTTTAACAGTGGCTGTGTACAGGAGGTTCATCCCAGGGGGCAGAAGAAGTGTTTCTACAGGAATCTAAGATGTTTACACTGACATTTAAATCACCTCTTAATTAAATATAGCCATTTTTAAAATCTGTCTCTTGTGCTCTGATGTTAAAATGCAATTAACCTAGAACGATTAGGCAGGTAAACATTTCAGGGCAATAAAGCACAGGCTGCCTGCGCGTGCAGCGACAGCCGCGTTTGAGCTGCTCGGCTGCTGCTGAGCTCACAGAAAAATAAAAAACGAATAAACACATTTTAGGTTTTCTGTGTAGACATGTTCTGTTCCAACCCTGCTTCATTATCTCTGAGGGTAAAGTCTGTCAGCGTGCGGGAGCTAAGCTTGCAGCACTGAACAACACGGCAACGCCTGCAGTGGGTTAAAGCTATATGCTACTGCAAATCCTCTGCTTCGTATATTTTCCATACTGCAGTTTTTGTACATTCCCTTTTATCATCAAATGGCTGCGAATATCTGAGGGCTATGACTCCCTGCATTGCGTCATGTGCTTCTGCTTTCTCTTCCTCTTTGATTGGGTTTCTTTTGCGTTGCCAATGTGGAACTAGGTCACCATAAACACATAAAGACTAACACCGTTCAAATCAATTTATTATACATTAAGGTAAACTATAGGCAATGAGGATTTTTTTGAGCTGCTGTAAATATACAGTATTATCCAATCAAGTTAAATGACCTCGGCCATGTACGACTTGTGCTCAACAGTGAGGAATTCCCATATGGCAGCTTGGCAGATGAGATAAAACAGCACTGATGTCTCAGAGCTTTACCTCAAAGGACAAACTAATGAACACAAAGAAGGTGTGAATGAGGAAGAACAAACAGTAAATGCAGTGCTATCGGTCTCATTTGCATTCATGCTACATCACAAGCACAACCTCAAGAGTTTTTATGTTTCAATAAATAAATCACACTGAAATTAATAGTTTCACATCTTGGGAAATACACTTATTCACTTTATGGCAGAAGATTAGATGAGAGAATTTTCTGCCAGTCTTATTGTATAAATATGAGTCTGTTAAACATGATGCTACAGTCGGGATGTTGTTATCGTAGCCTAACTTGTAGAGTCAAGACCGGAACAGGGCAAAACCCCTCTGGGCTCTGTTGGATGCAACAAACCCGCTGACCAGCCCTGGACGACTCACAATCACATTGGTTTAACGTGTACTTAAACTGAAGTGTCAATAAGATAATGAGCTGTTTGTGTTGGATTCTGTGCTGGACTCGTTGTTGGCCGCAAACCACTTCCCGTCTCAGCTGGTTGCCCTGGATCCGCTCTGATCCAAGAAGTAGTCTGGCAGATCCACGCTACCAAAAAATGGCTAATTGTTGCTTTTCAATTGATTTCACTAATGAGATACCAAGTGATAATTACCTAGATTTAAATCCTGTAACTAAAACCGCTAACCTGTAGCAGGAGCTGTTGATGATGATGATAAGAAGTCAGCTGGCGTTAATCTGGCACATACAGAAACGGTTACAGCTCCACACAAAGTAAATAAGTGCATTTCCCAAAAGCAGACACGAATCTTCGCAAAATCAAAGGTGGAGGGTGGATGTGCACCTGGGGAGTGAAAGGCCGGAGGAGAGGGGGTGTTGCACACCACTGTTTCTGCCAGCAGGTTGTTATAAGGGTTAGTGTCGTGGGTTCGGAGGAGAGGGTTAGTTAGGAGGTAGTTGCCAGTCATCCCTGAAATAACAGGAAGGAAGAGACAGGGAGAGAGTCAGAGGGGAAAAAACTGCCAGTAAAGAGAGCCGAAGATGCTACAGTTCATGGTGTGTGGGTACGCTGGGTAGCTGCCGATGTAAACAAACGCAGACGTTCCCCGTCCAGAATCTGACACCGCAAAAGATTTATGAGCGGCAATCTGGAAGGCTTCTGCTATGGACGAAGCAGCCACATAAACATTGGTCAAAGCAAGGCATCGTCTAAACAATCAGCCGATGTAACTGACAAACAATATTACCGCGACAAGTGTTGACCAAAGCACAGCAACACAATCAGCTGCAGTGTTTATGTGAAACAAATTCATCTAAACAAACTCATCCAGTCGAGACACTAGACAAAACATGTCTAAGTGGCCTGCCATGAATAATAGAGTATCCTTATCATCCTCAGCGTGCTTGTGTAAATCCTCAAGAACGTAATAACTGTCCTCAGTCATCTGGATGGATTGCGGAGGAACTCTGCGTTGGCGCGCGTGCGTTTTAAATTAAACAAAACTAATTCATAACTACAGCCAAATTTGCCCTGGCACATTGTGGAGACAGAGACTCGCAATGTTGGGTCTGTCCCAGAACCTGTGTTCGCTCCTTTCATCCTGACAAGCAGTCCAGGATGTCCAGTCAAGGTCATCCGGACCCTCGTCAGGAATGTTTTACACCAGACTGATATCCCGCCTCCTCTCCGTCTGTTTTCATTTTCAGAGTGTCTTTCAGAGAGAAACTGCTGCGAACTTTGATCCTCATGCAGCATTTAAATGCTATTTTTCGAATGTTTGGCGCTAAGAGAAATACAAAATTAAATCGTCTACTCCGAGCTGCCGCAGAGCCGCGCAGGCCGCCGCATCCATTGAAGTGTTTATTGTGAATTCAGAGCCTCATCACGAACGGAATAGCATATGCGCCTCGTCTGGTGCTGGTGGTGTACGAAACGACTGCTTACCCTGGTTGAGCGTGGAGGTGCTGTTTATGTCTCCTGAGATGAAGGAGGACTCCGACTGCTTCCTCACAGTGTCGTTCCACATCCGCCTGATGCGGCTCTGGGTTGAGAGAAAAGCAGCGATTGATCAGGACTCGACATGGTGCCGTTGTTATTCAAGGCTTTTGGCCCTGAACTACACTTGTTTACACGCTTCAGCTAACCTACCGCTTGATGATGTGCAGCGGTAAAACAAAGCCCCGCACATGCTACACCCGACTAATCCAAAAAAGTGACTACGGTGAGAATCTTACAGCTTGTAATTTGAGAGATTGGCCCTGAGAGCCTCTTTTTTCCTCTGGATAGTAGGAGCAAAAGCTGCCTCTAAATTCCCAGAAGTGGTCTTAAGATAGATCTCACAAAGTCACCAGAGGAGATTAGACGAGACCTCTACTTCCAATTCAGATATATTTCCTTATTTCATTTCATTTCAGACGTGGTGTATTTTCCAGAATAACACTCATAAAATAAAGACATGGGTTTTTTAACACATTTCAAATCTTGGCAGTCAAATAAGATTTAGTTAAATAATTCAAGTGACTCAGCTTTATAATGTTAATATTCGAATGAAATTTTCAAAGGACAACATACATTTTTGCCTTTACTAAAATTTTAAGCTGCATATATGTTTATTTTATTTGCACTTTTTGTCAAAAAATCCATTATTGAAACCGAAACCAGACGACTGTTCGTCTCTGGCAGGTTTTCATCTTCGCCAACCACTCTGGAGCTTTTTAGCCCTAAGGCGCTATAAAAACGAAGTTACAAAATCTGTATTTGTTCAAAAAGCCAAAATAATTACCTTAAAAAGGTGGGCACTCTAGTTTTCAGTCAACATTACTCAAACAGGAGTGAACAGTGCAACGGGGACTGTTTTCTGCTGCAGGCTAAAACACATTTTGTGTGTTGGCAAGTATTTACAGCAGCATGGCGTACGTGGGACTGACTCACAATAAACTCCAGTGCCCCTGTTTGTTGTAATTAAACAACATGGCAGCCAGTGCAACGGTGTGGATCATTAATATGTTTTTATTAGTTTCTGAATAACAATAGGGCTCCATGGCACAGAGGGGCAAGCTGCTGTACATCAGGTTTTGGCTTATTAGTGCAATCTATTTATTGCTGGTCTTTTCATAAAGTTTTTTAACGATGAAAAGACAAAGGATAATAGAAAAGACTTTATAGGAATAAAAACGAACGGTGCAAGCAAAACAATTAATAATAATAAGTCCATGCTCGACTTTTTAAGCGCTAAATACTCATAAAGGCGAACACTGCTGGTGAACTCGTACCTGCGTGGCAGATGAGTAGCGGGCTGTGGATCGAGACGTGGCGGCCTTGGCTGAACTGTGGGGGCCCTCAGGTGGCAGCGCGCCACAGCACTGGGACTGACGGAAGCATTTACTGTACTCTTTGCGGACCTGCGGAGGAGAGAATGAGAGAATGAGTCCACACACGGCTCCTCACTCACCCCACGAGACATGTAAATCCTGAATCTTTATCAAATGCCATCCAGCTGACAGCTGTTTAAATGTCACATCTGTAAGGACAAGGATAACAAACATAATAACAGGGAGGAAGCACTTTGTTACTGGGTGTTACAAAAAATAAAAATTATCTTCTATATTTACATCATAAATGGTCCACACGTTAAGTAGATGAAAGAAAAGCAACAATTATTTCTTTAGTCTGTTACTAAATAGTAAAAATACCACGATGTCCACGGTGATGCCTTCAAATCTTTTAAAAACTCCAAAAATGTATGAATTGATTAATCAATCAATTTATCACAAATGGTAATATTGCACCTTTTTCTGGAGGAGGCAGTGGAAGATGAAGATGAACATCCCTTGCAGAGTGTTGAAGATGGTGAACAGGTACGCCATCACGATGGAGGATTCGTTAATGAAGAACAAGCCAAAAGACCAAGTGAGACACAGCAGACAAAGCAGGGCAAACGCTCCCAACACCCACGACCTGCCAGAGAGAAAACAGGAGGGTGTCAGCGAGTGAAACGGCTCGGCCGACGTGGCTGGTGTGACGCTCCTCCTGGACGGCACGCTGTACAAAGAAGTGCGTAAAGATTTCGCTTCTGAGCCAGTTGCAGCAGCAGCAGCGTTGAAAATAAACGCTGATACCGAGCTCTGGAACGAACGTGCGTCCAGTATTTGACACAGAGTCAGAACTATTTCTTTGGTCGTCCTCTGAGTTGTTGGCTGAAGAGCCTGCAAACGCAGCAGGTTTGTCCTTCCAGGAAAGTCTAGAAGAAATAAGATAACTTAACAGTCAGTTTCAATGACGACGGCCGGCCGTTACTGCTACACATGAGAGAAGCGAGCCACCCCGAGAGAGATACGGTGAGTCTGAAGAGGAGAGGAGTAAACGCGAGTGTCACAAAGACGGGATTAACTGGAAAACAAGAAGCGGAGTTCAGAGTGATGCCTGATAAGATTTGCTGTTTAGCTTTTCTTTCTTTTTATGTGAGAATGTGAAGTTTTTGTCTAAATAATCACACCAATCTCATTCAATTATTTCACGTTTTTACAAGTTATCACATTTGACACAGAAACTAAACACACAGGGATTTGAGGTAGACCCTAATTAATGGCGGTTAATGAGTTTGGCTACTTAAAATATTGTGCGAAATCCGGCAACCAAACACAAACGCATGCAGGTTGTTGGACCAGAATCAAAATGGCCACCAAAAAAAATCAAACGCCCACATGCTGTAACCTCCAGTATGTTGGCTTGGCCTCAAGCACATAAGAGAATCCAGGCAGAGAAATGGTCAGGGGACTGGTCTCTTTATCGAGCAAATGCAGCCCACAGGAAGCAGAATGATGGTGGGTCCTGTTTTCCATTTAAATCTACAAGACATGTGGCTGAATCGTTCTTCCAATAAAGGCTGTAAAATACACCAGCACAGGAGCAAAAAAGATAACAAAGTTCAGACACGCAGCTATAAAGAAATAAAAAGAGCAAATATAGGACTGGGTAGCGCAAATACCAAAATCATAGAATGAACTACAAAGGCACTAGAGCACAAAATAAAACCTGAAAGGGAAAGTATTGGTCTGGTCGAGTTTAAGAGAAGAGGAAATGAAATGAAAGCGCAGGTCAAACGCAGCTTTTGAAATTTCAAGAAGATGCAGAAAGCAGGAATAGCGCATATTACTGCTGGTTTCACACGGCGTCTCAGACCGCGAAGCCCACGGGCCCTCACCTGATACCCCCCAGCCTGGACGAGTCGGGTTTCATGGAGGTGGAATGTTTCGTCATCTTGTACATCGTCACCACCAGGAAGATGACATTGACCTGTCAAAACAGACGCACACGGGGTTAACGGACTGCACTTAGAAAGGCATCTGATTTCTGCTGCCAACAGAACGAAGTACTCAGATACTTCACCACAACGCATAAATACTCCATTAGACGCAAAAATCCAGCATTTATAATGTTGCTGGGGTAAAAGTGCCTAATAAATAAAATGGATCATGTGTCGTATTAATGCAAAAGCAACATTTTACCGTAGCTCCAATAATTCAAACCATGTTACCCGCTGTTACTGCCATGGTTGCTAACAACTGTCGTGTTTCATGATGTGAAATTATACATAATCTATAGTGGTTTTGGCTCAAGCCTCTACAAAAGCATTCAGTTACAGAGAGGAACATGAAAATTTAATGCCCTGGTGCAGAAGTACACAGACTTCCAAAGAGAAAAACAACAGCGAGAGTCCAATCGCTTTGGTCTCCTCGCTCAGCTCTGCTCCTCCACGTACTGAGCATCCGCACTGAAAGTTTGTCTCTCGTTTGACATTATACTTCATTTTCAAAGTGCAAATCCTCATCAAATATGAGGACGTATGTATCTGATGAGCAGAACTGATGTAGCGCGGCGAAGCGCTTCAGAAGAAACAAAGCTGAGCGGCACATTATAGAAACATTTCTTTTCTGAGGCCAGGAAAAAACGTTTTAGTGATTCAAGCCATACATTCAGAAATGTTTCCATGCTCTCAGGAAGTCTCCATATAACAGAGAAGGAGATGTGCCTGATACCATATCAAACCTTTGATCTAAGTCTGTGAATATTAAATCCTTAGTGCCGTATCGGCGTCTATGTGCATTTTGCAGGTGTGACCGATCAAGTTCACATGATTTAATAAAAACATTAGCTGACAAGAAAACAAAGCAAGGTGATCTGGATGTAGTGTTTGCAGCATACCAGATATTTCAGCTCATTCACAAAAATTATCACACATGGCAACAAAGAGTGGAAGCGGAAAGCAGACGGAAACCAGCAACAGCAGGGGAAGAGACGGCAGAAGAAAGGAGTGGCTATAAAGACAGAAAAGGCTTTCAGGTCACAGCTTAGGGCTACTGCCGAGTCCTGTCTCTCAGCCACCGAGGCCGACTTACGTCCCCGTGGGTCATGTGGCTGGAGATGCGTTTAACACAGCCACGAGTGATGACAGGCCCAGGGAGACAGACGCACAGACGGACAGCGAGGCGATGAGGCGGCGAGGCATTCTGCAGAAAGCTGAGGCTAACTGCATATAGGCTCCCCCGCACGCCTGCTCTCCAAGGGGCCATCCACTACAATATTCAGGTCTCTTAGTTCTCTGCCAAAAACATTACAAAAAAAAAAGCGGTACTGCCAACGCTGCAGTTCTCTAGGTTTTGCATGTTTTTACAGCCTATGGACAGATTTACACTCCTCTTACCACATGAACCTACGTGGACATGTAGTGTATGAGGGTCTGTGTGCACTGCGAACACCCAGCGCAGTGCACGAAGTATTAAAAGGTGAAGATGGAGATGTCCGTGCGCTAGGATTGGCTGGGGACGAGTCGTGATCCACAGCAGGGCTATGAGCTGTGGTAATGGTTGTCTGGCCCACCCACTCATTACTTCCATGTTCAGTTCAGCCCCCACCCTTCTTCACCATCACTCTTGTTTTCCCACTGAGCAAATGACCTTCATGCCTGAGACGATTTCCCCTCCCGATTGCAGGAGGTGAGCATTCTCTAGATGTACAGCACGGTCGAAACAGCTTTAAGTTGTTGCCGCTCACCAATTCTGATTTGGGAGGATTTCATAGCTGAGTGGACACTGATGTCCTTGTGTCAGCTATAATGGGACCACTTTCCTTTCATGCAAATTGATCTGAGAAAGCAGAGCTAAGCGGCTGCCAGTACACAGAGAGGGAAAATCTATAAATTGTTTGCAAAGCTTTCCTCAGGAAAAAAAAAATCACATACATGCACAAAATTATAACTTACCACAATTATTAGGATTACAGGTCCAATGAAGCTCCAGATGAAATGGTTATCAACCCTCAGCCAGCATCTACGGGGCGTAAAAGATCATATTCAGTTCATTAAATCATCTCCCTGCCAAAACAAGGTTGTGTCTCATCGATCAGGGCCCAGCAGAGCCAAGTGGATGATACGCCACAGCAAGTGAAAAGAGCCTCCTCTGACCACAGAGAAGAGAAGCCGGCCTTCAGGGAGTGCTGGACTTTCGCCATGAAAAGCTGCATTCGAAAAGGTAGTGGTTACTGGACTGATGACTTCACAGTCTGCAAATGCCTACGAATGGGAGACGTCGAACGGTAAACAATGTAAAGCGGACACGACTGGGAATGAATTGCAACTCAGGCTGTGTTTGTCACCAGGAGACGGCACTGAAGCAAAGACCACAGCAGTAAAATGGAGTTTGAAAAAGAAAGTTTACTCAAATACCATAAATTTAAGGACTGCAGTCTTACAAATCATAAACTCGCAGCTTGGACGAAGACCAGCAGAAAAGTGTATAAACTTTTAACCGACACATTTAGCAATTATCCACTACGAGCGAATAAAACGCCAGCAGGTCCGCGCAGCTATCCAGTGTATTCATTAATGTTTGCTCACACCCTGTTCTTTTACCAGTGACAGGGTGTAAATTTGCCAGGAAGTAGAGGAGGACGACTCGTCGTGATATTACTGTGATTAACGCGCGTATGCTTGCTGTGCGAGTGAGTCTTTAAAGGAAGAAGGAAGAACTAACGCGTCCAATTTTCATCCTGTTCGGCAAAGATGCCAGACTTACGCCCGCTGTGTGCCGTAGCTTCTGTAGTCGATGGCTGCTGAGATCCCCACCACCACAGCCGGAATGAGGTACCCAGAGATGTAGTAGTATTTCCTGCGTGAGAACTCGCTCTCGAACACTTCGACCAGCATGAGGTACAGCTGCACGCCCTCCAGACACATCCAGACGAACGCAGCCAGGAAGCAGAAGTGGAGAACACCGGCGATTATGGCGCACACCAGCTGAGAGGAAGACACACGCAGACAATACACACACAGATGTAAGAGAGGAACTTAGTTATTAACAACTTCTTTTATTAGCACTTACTCTGATCTATATTTCTGTGTTTTGCATTTAGAGATTACAAGTTCAATGACCCAGTTTAGCTAGACGGCAAATACAGCCCCCAGCCAGAACATTAAAACAGCATGGGAGAAACGGCCTTGATGAACAGATTACAGAACACAGTGCATCACTTGTTGCGTACGAGGCTGCAGGCCCAGATGTCCCCTGTCCACCGCAACTATAAAAGCACAAGGTTGTTGTGACGATGTGTTGCTAAGCAGTGCACAGCTGGAGGAGACCAAACACAGGCAGTACTTAAGTGGACAGAAAAATAAATAAACATTGCTAATCATCTGCTGGATGTGTAGCTGTGAGGTAAGAAACGCTTATAAAAAGTACATTTTCTCTGCCAAAAAACGTACTAATATAAGTTAAAACCACAAGTTTGGAAAAGAAAACTGTGCAGCATTTAAGGGCTAACATCTTAAATAAAATAAAATACATAATGAAGTATAGAACTACCGACCAAAATGATAAAGTAGCAACATAGCATCGTGGCGTTAAAGCAAGCAGACACAGCACAGATGTGATACTGCTGCTTGTTATCATGTGAATATTTTAAAGCCAATTAAAGGAAAATGAAAGGGGAAATTACAGCAGTTAAAGGTTAATTGCAGCAGATGAGCCCATCCATCAGGCGCATGAAAGTTGAAACCCTCCGCCGCACAGTCTCCAGTACCTTTGTTTCCGTCATATTAATGCCCACGAGGAAGACGAGCTCGCCGGCGAAGAGATTGAGACAGAGGTTTTTGTGGATGGTGTTGCGGTCGCTCTGCAGACCTCGGAAGAAGCAGAAGGTGAAGAGGCTGATGGCGAGGCAGACGAGAGACACGGCGATGCCCATGGTGGTGATGACCGTGAGAAGATCGTGGACGCTCCCATCCCCCTGTAGAGAAACACACATACTGTAGCATGGACCGACCTTCAACTCCACACTTGTCGTTATGATTGGTGGCATGTAAGCGCCTAATAGCTGTAGCTATATTTATGGACGTGTGAACACTGACCTTACTGAAACCTTGACGTATGTATAATGTTGCAATGAAAATGTAAATTTTAAAGCACCTTGACGAAAAGGTTTGCAATAGTTGGGGCCTTTGCTTGCTGTAGTCACTGCTCCTGTACTCGATGGCTTTTAAACATGTGTTCCTGAAGCTATTTCAGTGTTAGAGATAAGGCAAAATCCACAGTCAGTGATCTGTGTAAAAAGTCCTTTTAGAATAAATGTTCTTGTGTTTCCCTGATGAGCAGTAAAAACAGGACTTTGGATGCGATGTTGTATAAAATGGGCACCTGACTGTTGATTTAAGATGAACGTCGTCTTTATTCTGATTGTACCTGATGCCATTTGACATTCAAACTGAACATGCTTACGTCGCATCACGTGGCTAGGCTTGCAGAAAAGCCGTGTGATGTGACGGGCTCGGCTTCTGAGGTGTATGCACGCTGTGTCCCAGAAGATCTAAAACTGTTCGCGCGATCGGCACCAGGCGAACGTTGAAATGGCAGAGTTGACCATACAGAATATTGCTCAAGGACACGGTGGCCTCCAAGTGAGGTAATTCCTCTCGTGATATTTGTAATTTTATTGAGGGCAGGAGTTGCCGTTGAGGTGATGTGTGGGGAATTGGTGTGAGGATAAGCCTAGCCTCAGGGCTCTGGTTTCAAGCTGTGGTTAAGGTTGAGGTTAAGACAGATGACAGGGACAGAGTTCATGAGTTAGGACGTATTATTAAATGAACCACAAACTTCTCCCCCACATTTATTACTGACTGGGTCCTTGCTGCACATGCCATTTATCATGTAATTGGATTGTAATTGCATTTTGCGACCAAATGGATCTACACCACTTCAAGAGGGGTGGAAACATAAGTTAAAGCTGAGGCTATACTGATTCCCATAATTCTCAGGGACATATGCACAGAGGAATATTAGACATGGACCATAGGTAAAATATAATTACTCCTGATAAAGGTATCGCAATTCTTATCCTACACCGCAATCTTTTAAAAAGACAACTTAGCTCCTTTTCTCCACCTATCCTGTCCTTCCTGCCGCGCCTACCTTCTCCTCCAGCGATAATCTAATTATCTCCACTCCAAATGCCATTCTTGTACTTGCCGTGTGTGCACAAATTTATCAGCGAGACGAAAGAGCAACAACTAACTGGGACAGAAAAATAACTCCTGCAACCACTTACCGCGTTCCCCCGATGGGCCATGAGGATGGCGAAGTTGGTCAAGTGACTGCAGGAGCAAGTGGTGTGGCTCTTGTTGGTCTCCAGCAGTTTACAGCCCTGAGTGGACCAGTATCCCATCATGCTTCGCTCCGAGTAATTCCAGAAGGAACAGTTGGGATTGTAGTAGTGCTCTTTCTGCAAATCACAAACACACATGATCAATCACACATGAGCGTGTGCCGCAACGTACATGAATCTTAATGTGCTGAAATGTGGGGAGGCGATTTGCAAGCACATAGCAGAATATGTCACAAGGAGCTTGACTTATGGTACTTGTATAGCTTTTCAAAGCTGCATTAGCGCTAACCACCACCTGTGACACACTGGCATAATATGGATTTCGCTTTAACGGGTTTTCTACAATAACAATACATCACAGCACTGCATTTGCCCTTCGATGTCAGAGGCTGTGCAGCCGTTTCAGGATTTCTGACAGCTGAGCTCCTATAGTGTGGTGGTGTGAGACTCGGGAGAAGGCTTACATCCAGGTGCTCCAGTGTAAAGATCACGGGATCAGCCACAAACACACGGCTGGACTCCTTAGTTATAGAGGCTGAAAGGATGTGGGAGTTGACGGTGAGGGAGAGGTTGTGTTTGTTTAGATCCCCCATTCCCCTCAGTGTGGCGTTCTCCGTGCTGAGGAACTGACCCAGGTGTTTGTAGAGCACGAATACCAGCTTGGCCACACCTGTAATAATAAAACCATCAGACATACAGCATAGAACTGGTGGAGGGTGACCGGCGGAACTAAGTCAGTGGGCTTTGGGAGCAAAACGTAGCACGGACACGTAACTCGCTTTAAAACCCATCACCCAACGATACTTAAACACCCTTTAACATCCACGTTTTGCACGTTCTCACCGTTCTTGCTGTTGACTTTGACCGTGTTGGAGGAAAGCTGAAGAGACGCTCCACCCTTGTTCGTCTGAGGAAACCTGAAGTCCTGCACTTGCCCGTCTGTGCTCAACACGTACACTTCCAACACTGAGAGAGGAAACAGGGAAGTATGTAGTACTCACAGGCAACACTGTGTTTAATGGAGCTCTAACATTAAAGCCTGGCAGAGTTCATTGTCCCAGTAACAAAATCCAATCTCATTGGCAAGGCCCTGTGGAGTGTCATTTACTTAAAAATCATGTCACTAAGCTGTTGGTTAGCATTGTGAAAGCCTACGAGGCAACAGCAAAGGGAAAATACCAACAAGGGCGGCAATAGAGGATAAGCAAATGTAAGCACACAAGCCTACTGCAGCATGAATGTCAAATATTCATAGGATCAAAAATATCATTGAGCTTTTACTTTTACTTTTTTTCCCCTGTGGGTTCAGATAACTCTGGGCTCGACGAGCAAATCTCTGAAAATCCTCCAAATTCCTTCAGCCCCTCTCTCCGGTATGCCAGCTGCCGGGTGGTTGCTCCCTTTGATGTGTGAAATTACTGAGGGGTCAGGAGGACACACGTATCAGCACACTCCCTCCCATCAGGAGCGGCCTCTCTTCCTCAGATAGATGTCTTCTGACAGACGTGGGTGATGAATTGTTTTCTGGTTCCCTCTCCATCTACTTCTCAGCTCCCTCATTGCTCCACATCCCTTGCTCTAGTCCTGCCCTTGATGAGCATCATAAGGTGCCGTTTGGGCTTAAGCAAACTGACCCTCGCTGGAGGTGAGGTGAGCCCATTCTCTGTGTGTTTCTATTCATGGATGTGTTTGTGTTTCTCCACTGGAAGATTATCTCTTTTGCTCAGATAAGCAAGAGCTTGACAAGCTCATAAAAAGTGTCTGAATGTAGTGATTAAGTATCCAATATACTGCATATTACACAATGTGTTAATCAGTGCTTTTGGTAGAGCCGGAGCAACTAGTCCTTATCAGCTTAGCTAACTACCACTTAATGGGAAAGGCTTGCCGAGAGCAGATAGAGCGCTGTGTGAATGGAACAATGCCAGTCAATTGGTTTCTTTGTTTTCCTCTACAGGTCTGGATAGTTCATCTTGCAGCACGCGTTCAATGAGGTGACTTTACTATGCAAGAAGAAAGATTAAAAATCAAAGAAGAATAAGACAAAAGATTGAGTGGGACGCTATAACCATAGCAACAACCAGCTACAAGTTGAAATATGACAGCTTGCTGCACCAGGCGGACATAAATGAATGAGGTCACGATGCTAATGAACTGCCTGTCAGGACACACATCTTAGCTGTTGAACCAAATCTAATTTTGTGATATCAGAAATGACCGTTTTATAAATAAGGTTCTCTTTGAGGAATAGCCGGAACACAACTTTACTGAGCCATGATGCACAGCCAAAAAATATAAATAATCATCCGTATCGTAGATTGTGAGTGGAGCATGTGGCTTTTATCAGTTTCATAGCGACTGGAGAGGAACTTACTGATGTTCTCTGCAGGCACTTTTACGATCGCCGGCTCAATCAGGTTTTCTGCAAGGACAAACGCCCCTTCCTCCAGGGTATCCAGTAGCATTGTGGCGGCGTGCGTTTGTTCTGTGGAATTCATGTCTTTCCAGGATTTCAGAGCTTCCGGCCTCAGGAGGTTGTCAACAGTGTCCACAATTGCCTGTATCCATGGAGACAAGTGAAATGTCAGCCTGCTTTCCTCCCATCATAACTTCAGTTTAACAAAGAGCGGGGGGACTGGGCGGAAAATGATAAAAAGGACATGCATAGCCAACAGTGACAGTGACGGCAAAGACTCACACTACAGATTTCAACATCACTCTGAGGGTGGAGTCCAAGCAAAATCAACTGCAACCAAAATAATGATGAATGAATAAAAAATGCATTGGGTATTTTGTTTAGGAACAATAGGTTTAATCTGAGGGTGGCTCGTTTGGACCAACATCTTCATTCAATAATAACATAAACATGGGAAAAAGAAAACAAATAGAAATACAAACCAAATGTTTTCCCCTCACTGACTGCAGCAATTCTCCGTTCCTGATTCTACGCAACTCTTTTCCAAATGAACAATTATCCCCATGAATAGTCTTGTTTCCATAGCATGATCTGCCCATTATGTCCTTGAATATTATTCTCTTGATGAAACCGGGCATTATCATGAAATCCACGTCCAGAGTGGCAGTCTGGGAAAATCTGTGCTTGTTTTCAATGGCAATCCTTTAATTTCCTGCTTTCTGATAAGCAGTAAGTAAGCAAAACATTCCACAAAACCCACACAAGGATCGCATGTCGATAAAACAAGAGTTTCCTTTGACCCAGGAAGGACGGGTTCATGGACCCTGCCTGGCAAAATCAAGTCACGACGTTGCGAACCTTCCAAAGTGCCACTAAAACCAAACGGTTGCACAGGGATTGTGCATCTAAACCAGTGTCTGGTGTGATAAATCAGAGTGACAATTTAACCATAGGTGCCATTAACCGCAGCGAGGCCCACCACAATAACGGTAATTAGCCACAACAAGCCCTTGCTCACTATACCAATTAGTCACAGCTGTGATTATCCAAAACACTAATTGACCACAGGCAGGATTATCCGTTTGGCTGGAAAAACAAGAAAGGGGATCAACCAAAGTCTGCACCAATATATGATTAACCGCAACATTTAACCACAGAGCTCATATTAACCACCGCGATGATGACTGCATCCAGACACGGCGCTCTCAGCGTGTCGCTGTATCTAGGGCTCAAGCACAGAAATCAATCTCTGAGGCCCTGACCTTGCAGGCAACTGGAAGCTTGGGAGCTGCGACTATGATGGGAGTTAAGTGTGTGTGTGTGTGTGTTCAGGACACAGAGTAGTGGCGATTACAGGGTCGGAGCCATTACAACCAGACAGACACTAAATGGTCTTTCCCCCCTGGTGAGCCATCCTCAAAGGACCCATGAAATTCAAAAGGGGTGGAAAAAAAGTCTCTAATTTGTGTAGCGCAGGAAGAATGTGTGTTGTGATTGAAAACTCTTTAATTCTCGCCTGGGTGGATGTTCCTTTACAAATCACAGAGGGTGCTACCAAGGGAGCATCCGCGACCGGCGGTATACAGAGAAATATGTCGTACGACGAAAGCTCGGCCAACAGGGTAGCAAGCACTCGACGGGGTTGACTTCAGCAGCAGATGACAAGCTGCTAGCGGTGAGTGAGACTTTACTTACTGTAGTCGTAGTGATGCTTGAGCTTGCATGTGAATATGCTCCACGTTAAAATGAAGCTGACGTTCAGATCAGCACATGAATGTGCTAAAATACGCTAATTAGCACCACACACAAAGCTCGTGGGAATTAGTTTGGCTGGTATTTAGTCATAAACTAAAGTACTACTCCAGTGCATCCAGTCGTTCATAGAGGGAATTAAGACTCGATGTTACTTAAAAACCTGCACTTTCAAAACATGTACCAGGAATGACAAAGGTTTGGATTCACTGTGACCTGCACGATGATGTCATCCTCTATGGGTGCGCATCACTTTCACTTTCACATCAGGTTTTTGTGTTTTTTCATTAGTAAACTGGTTAGATGAAAGCCTTGAATGTGTCCAATTTTCTGAAATGTACCGTGGGCAAAAAGCAAATAAACCAAAATAAACAAAGCTCTAACTGGGCTGGGGAGATAATGAGCTGGTGTTAGAGGGGCTCAGCTGTCGCGTGTTAGCCTGAGGTGGGGAACAGGGTGACAGACTTGTTGAAACCTCTGCACTAGACCAGAGGTCAGGAGATGGCCAAGCCACAGTGGATCGTCCTCTGGACACCGTGAATGTTCACAGCAATTTTCATGGCAATCCATCCCATGGTCACTGACAAGTGAAGGCTAATTGACCAAGTGATCAGCCTCGTACTGGCTGACATTGCAATGCTGCTGGCATTCCTAAAAGAATGACCTAGAGTAAAAATAATCCAATTTACAGAGAAAAAGTTCCCATGAGCCAATGAAAGATACAAAAGCTGATCATTTGTTTTACTCCAAGCAGGGCATGCCCTCCCGAGTGTTTACACCATGCCCTTGTCTTTCAGCAGAATCCACTGGAGGAAATAAAGTCTGGCACAGACGAGGAAAAGCAAAATGTCAGGGGAAAGGTACTAAAAAATCTGAATTGAACACAAACATATTAATGGGCTCAGAAATTAATCCCGCAGATAAAACACATCTGCATCAGGAGATTTTTTTTTTCTAAGGGTTGTGACAAGGGAGTCTAGAAATTGTACAATGTAAGCAAGGAAAAATTGAGCACTCTGCCACTTTGATCACACTTCTGGCTGACAGGGAGGTGCAATTACGACCGTGGGAAGGCAATTATTCACCCAACGTATAAAGAGCCGACAAGAGAGAGAAAAAGTGGGGGAGGAAGAAAAGAAGGAGACACAGGAAAGAAAGACGGAAGGATGTTCAAGTAATAACATACAGACAGGAGGATAACAGGACAAACATGGGGTGATATTGATGCTGCCATCCAGGATGGACAGAATGACGAGGGAAGTGGAATTGGAATGGGCTTAAAAGCAGCCATAGCTTGTACTAGCGGGTGGCCGGGCACATACCGTAACAAGACAATGAAGGACGCACAGGCAGACAGGGCTTCATGCTACTGATTATACATCAAAAGCTGAGTTAAAAAGCAACAAGGAAAGCCTAGTAGTTATACCTTCATGTAGGCCCTGCATGTCTTCTCTCTTTTTTGAAGCTTTTCCATATAACAAGGGGATCAAGCACAAAAGACAAATTACAGGAATCATTAGAGAAGAAGAAGAAGAAAAGGCGCAGGTCCATCAACGACAACCTCAAAAGGACGCCGTGTGTGCTTGTCGGGACGAAGCGGCATCTTCGGTTTAAACATGAATATGGATCACGAACAGATGAGAGATGGGGAGCAGTGGGGAGTAAAATGCTGAGACCAGACTCTGATGCTCCCCATTAGTGATGCTTTAAAATCCACCGAGGAGATAAATGTGCGATGAGGTCATTTGTATTTCATGGAATGGGGAGAATAACATAGCACTAGCTCTTTAAAAAAGCCTTTGTTGGTCTCTTGGCATTAAATAGGTCTCTATCTGCTCCTAATTGGGTAAAACCAGAGAAAATCACATACTGGGGCTCTCACACAGAACTGGAAAACAAACGAGCAACATGTTCTTTGTTTCCATATTACAGCATCATCAACACTTCCAACGCGGCTCCAAAGGACGACGTGATTTACCTGTTGACTTGGGAGCAAACCTGAAGAACCCTACTCACACGTTAGGCTTTAGCGTCATGAATACACATCGCAGGATATAAAAATAAATGTCTGATTTGGAAATCGCTTATTTCTATGCCATGCATCCAAGTAACTGCGAAGGTAAACCAGCGCTCTTGCATCTTGCGTCGTTAACCACACCCGATAGCGATGTGTGCACATACACATCACTGCAGAGAAGACTTTCAGAGGCGTAAAGATATTCTTTAAGAGTATAAATGAGTCATGTTCCTACCGCTGAGTTGTTTCTTTTCCCATTCTTTTGTAAAATTCAGTCACATTTCTGCTGGGAATCTACGCTCTGTCTGCTACAATAAGTGAGAAATGTCTGCACAGTAAGTCAGGGGTAAAGGAGAAATGTGCTGCATGTATATGTGGGTTTTACTGTAACCAGGTTACTACAGTGTTCTGTGTCCGTCTGCTGCGTCTGAGAACATGAATGGCAGACGTCTCGTTAAACGGCAATTAACCTGCGCTGACGCAGAAATTACTTAAAATGTGGACGCGCAGAAACAAATAAACAGCCTTAAACCCGACAGCGTGCCTTGCAGACGGGTTCGCTGTGATGTTAAGTGTACGTGGTAAAGAGCAAGGAACATGCTAAACTACTGTTTTGATCATCGTTTGTCTCCACACGTACAAATCAACACTACCAGCGCTGCAGCGAGAAAGCTAAGCTCTTATTTTCAAATTCGTTACGGCGACGTAGGTGTTGGAACATAAGGCTGTTATTTTGGTGCAAATCACCTTGTTTACAGAGAAACTGTTTTGTAGAAAGTCTGAATAACAATGTAATTTCTCACACTGTCACTCATCTCTCCATGGGACTGGCGGCAGCTGAGCGTTAGAGCTACGTCTTGAGCCCACTGCTTTCTCTGTGTCTGCAGAAGCTCCAGGAGAGAGTAGTTCCACACTTGTCAACAACGAGCTCTTCTTTGTGTTAGTGGGGGGCTCCTAGCCATTACCTCCTTTAAGGAGGAAGTGCCAGGTGAGCCCTCGTTTCCAAGGCCCGTAATTACCAGGGAGCTGTAGAGGAATGAGCTTCCCCTCAGGGCTTTACCTGCCTCTCTGTCCCC
The DNA here is from genome assembly GCA_030770545.1 of Macropodus opercularis. Lineage (NCBI taxonomy): Eukaryota > Metazoa > Chordata > Actinopteri > Anabantiformes > Osphronemidae > Macropodus > Macropodus opercularis. Next base: position 10,824,343 of record CM061105.1, read on the forward strand.
CTCACCTGAGCCTGTGTGTGTCAGTAGATGCTAATGGATGTGCTGAGTCACGCTGAAGCCGACTTGGGTGAAAAGGTGGGGAGCAAAGTTTAATGAGAGGCGCAACGGCCAGGGCACGAATTTCACAGTACCTTGTTGAAGCTGCGTCCAGCCGAGTCCTTCTCGCTGGGTCGGAGCTCCTGAAGCTGAGCATCCAGGATGTCTACGAGCTGCTCCATTAGGCGCACAGAGGAGCTGACGTCTCCGGCAAACACCGGGCCCTGTGTGTGGCGTGCCAGCTCATTGGCTAAATTAGCAGCGTTTTCTCCAGTTCGGATCTAAAAACAGCAACGAGGGAAACGGGGGGGGGGGGGGGGGCGGTTGTCAGTAAAGCGTCGGTGAGGATGATGGCTCGGCAAAGCGGAGCAGAAATAATAAATTCCGCATACACCTCAGTCACAATCCATCATGGCTCGTTCAGGAGGAGAAAGTCACCGTGTGCAGACTGCATGTAAACACATGGACGTAACAGCCTAGAGAAGAACACCAGCATTTGGCAAAAATGACAGGCTGTCACTTTTTGTATTATTGTCTGTGATCAGCTGTTGTGACAAAATGTTCTAATTGCTTCTGCTGCCGTCATTCTCCCTCAAACGGCTTTGAATGGGCTGTGACCTCGTTTCAAGCCACGTACAGTACGGGTTTTATACTAAATATAATATACTGTATTCGGTCTTCATGGTTTTCCATAGTCAGTCTATAAGAAATCAATGTCATTTTCCATTTTATGCTGAGAGGAAATGAAGCAGTACGCACACTGGCATCAATCAAAACGCCATTTTAAACTTGAAACTTTGAGACGAGAACGCTAATGCAGTGCTCATGTTATATCATAAAGACCATAATTACCAGTGGCCAAGTGGGACGTAAATGTTCGTACCGTTCAGCCTCCAAGGTGTAATTCACATATATATACGGCAGGAAGTTTCTTTTCCCCAGCGCTAATGTCTCCCTCTTGGCAAAAAGCATCAACAAGCCATTCTAAAGAGTGTCACTTCTCTAACAGATTATATCTGAAGTCTGCTTAAAATTAGCAGCGATGTGAGGAGTTTTTCTGAGTGGCTTTCAGCACCAAGCAGACACCCAGCCTGAACCTGCTGCGTTCGGCATCTTTCCAGCTACGAGAGCAAAAGCGCCTCTTGCTTGAATGCAGTTTGCTGTGCGCTTGTGTGGCCTTCTGTGTTCTCCTCTGTTGTCTGCGCGTCTACGTTTGTTTTCCACCTGCATAACTGTGGAACATCAAAGCGGAACAGTCACGGCAGCGAGAAGCACAGGCTCTTTGATTCTCAGTAACCGGCTCCCGTTCTTTCCTCCTGATATTTTACATAGCTCATTTCTTTTCTGCTACCACACTATGCTGCAAGGCGTGTATGTAAGTATTGGTTTTCATGACACGGTAGCAGTGGCCAGTTCTGTGCTGGCACGAGAGCAAGCCAGCGGTTCAGAAGTTGCAGCTCACGCTACCACACCCTGCAGGCTTGTTTGCAGCTATATTCAATAGTTGACACGTTCCAGTCTCACCTTCTGAGCCACTTGAGTTACCCAGTGGGAGGTGCAGTTGCTGAGGTCCGGTCCCTTGGAGCACCAGGTCCCTTCCACGGTGCAGAGGTATGAGGCGATGCCTGCAGTGGCACACAACACACACAACGGTCGGAGACGAGCTAAAACTTCGCTCAGATAGAAAAAAACATTCAAACTGCTGGGCATGAGCAGTGGCTTTAAGCTCGGTGGAACCCTGGAGGCATCTACAGTCTACGCTACCAAGGGACATTAACACGCAATCAGATGTCTACGCGACCTGGACGAAGCTGACTGAAAGAAGAAATAAATGAACTAAAGCAGTAGACGCCAGCTTGTTATTACCTGTAAACATTTAACAGAATATTACATCTCATTACAGCTGCGCTACACTAATTACATCCTAAGTGATACACACGCATGCTAATGAATGTAGCTTCATTTACAACAGCGATAACGTATGTAATTCAAGACTCGTTCCCTTCTCTCCAGTCAAAACACTTGACTTGACTGTCTCTTTGTCGCTTTCATCCTCCACTTGCTGGGCTTTTTATTTTGACAGCTCTGACAGTCTGTCTGAAGCGATGTTAAGGTAACTGGTGAGAGATTCCTGCGAGTGAGTATCATTGTCAGAAGAGCTGCTGTAACGATCATCACCGCAGCGCTGACCTCCGACTCGTCTACAGATTCAGTCTGAACGTTGAGCCAGTTAGTAGATGTTGGGTCTTGGTTGTCTTTTTAATTGTGTAACTACCCCCCTTGCTCGGTTAGGGAGAAATTATTTTGTTCTCTCTTGTTGCAGGAAGAAATTGGTTTCAAAATTACACATAAACAGAAAAATGCTAATGAGGATTATAGTTTACAGCCTATTTTACAGCCTTTGGTGTTGACTTTGAAAAACGCACATTATCACCTGAATAAGCATAAATAAAGTATTAGGTGGGGTCATTGTGGCTGCTTTTGGATGCGGATGTGATCTGAGACTTTCTATTTAAACACACAAAAGTGTACCTCTGGTCCCTTTGGGGCAGGGTCTCTCTACGCTGGTTCCACTGTGGGTCTGGGGCCAGTCGATGGCTCTCCTCCTGGTTGTGTCGCAGAAGCGCCTGGGCGTCGGCGGCAGCTCTGGGACGGGGGGCTCAGCTGTACTCGACCCCCGACTGTCCCCAAATGGGTCTCGCCCTTCTCTCGGATCCGCTCCCGCTAAGGTGGTTTCACCCTGTCCCTTCAGAGTGGACGCGGCCGTGGTGGTCACAGCCGTGGTGGTCTTGGGCATGGATGAAGAGATGGATAAATCCTCTGTGGTTGGAACTGAAGCGAGAGAAGAGCGTAGCTGTTAGAGTCACAAACGCTTGATCGTAACGCCACTGCTGCTACAGCAATATAAGACATGCTGCTACATAATCAAGGCAAACTTGTCAATGCAACACAAAAGATCCATAAATAAGAGCAGCAGTAGAAGTGGGGCATTGTTTGACGGAGCAGTGATTTCCTCCCATCAGAATCACTACCTTGGGCTGATTAAATGTCAACAATGAAGACAAAGCCTGCCTGCATTTTGCTTTTCTCCTGCCAAGTTCATCTCTCGTGTTTTGATGAAGCTGGTGTGCGGAAGTTGCTCTGCACTGCTCCGAGCAAAAACCATATATCAGCAATAATGCGATTCCACTGTATTCAACCCACACCTATCTTATCCTGCGAAGCAAACCCGAGCGTGAATGTGTGTGTGTGTGGGTTATGTTTGCTCCATCGCACAGATGTGCTCCTGCTTAAAATCACTGTGCGACCACAGATGGATATCTGCTGCAAGGATCCCAGCTATTACAAAGAAATGATAGCAGAAACAGGAAATCTATATATTTTATACAGTGTGAACGGTCAATATGTGTGCGTGCTGCAAGGATACACTAAGCTACTTGTCTCCTGCATGAATGATCACACATTTCCACCCACAACCACCTGATTGTACTTGGAGATAAAAGCAGCTTCCCACAATAAGGTCCATCATTGTGAAAGGCACTGCAGTGTTGCCTTCAGGTTCCCTGGGAGCTTCTGGGAGAATGCAATATCATGCTATCTGACACTTCATCATCACACACGTATCTCCATTTCCTGAAAGCCAATGATGACAAAACCCACATTTCACATTTTACACTAATCAGCCAGTCGAGAGGATCTTTGCTCCTTCATTCCAGTGAAATATCTTGAGTTTATTACAAAGCCGATATCTGGTGAAGCGGTCAGGAGGCCACAGCCGAGAGGGAGCAGTCTCCCTGTGATGCTCTAAGTAAACCTCAAACCACCCTACAGTGAGGCTGAATTGTGACATTTTACTGTGTGACCTTTTCCCCTGGTTGGGAGCCCTGGCTAATTACCTTACATGCATTCAGTCATTGTGTGTCTGTCACCCACCCATTGAAAGACTGGCCTGGTCAGGGCGGCTGCAGATGTAACAGCTGACATGTGCCAGGTCAGCACATCCAAATAATGAGGAAACCTTCATTTAGCACCCGTAGTGATGAACGCGTTCACAATCCCAGCCATAAAAGAAGGGAAAAACCTCACCAACCATTCCAGGTAAAACACTGGAGCTTGGCAGAGATTGAATGTTTAGTTAAAAATAACTGGATCACCGTAGTTCTATCTGCTTTTATACCTCTGGTAGCTACGTTAAGCAAGCTAAGGCAAACTTAATGGAAAATAACTGTTATTTTGTCCTAAACAGACAAATAACTGTGAATGGTTTATAACATAATTATATAACAATGCTAAAAAATATATTATTCATTGCTGGCGCAGATTTTTTATTGACTCAGGAAAAGTGAGATGATTCATAGGCTGACTGGGTTGATTCAATATACGCATATAATGCAATGCGAGGGCAAGTGTAATTAGGTTTGAGAATATTAAACCTCTCCATACCTGAGCAAACTTCTGCTTTTCCGCAGGCTGATCTAAGCTTTAATATGCATCTGCCTGTACCAGCATGCGTGCATCCCCTGATTAACCTGCTCCTGAGACTATATTACTCCAACGCAGTCCATACATTTCAGCATAATTTACCACATACAGTAGCATCAAGAATATTTAATGTTTTTGTCAACTTAGCAAATGTGCTTAAAAGTATCATCGCTGTGATTTAGGCCATTTGAAGTTAATTAGATTTGGGCATAGGTGAGTCTGAAAAGGTTAAGTACAACCTTAATAGATTAGCTAAAGATTAATTAAAGAGTGAAATCTTCTAGAAAATCCCTAAATATCTCCTAAAGCTATGAAGCAGCAATCAGAGAATGTAGTCATTGCTTTAACTAGAACACTGCTCCATTCATTTCCACGCGTATGCCTGCTCATACATAATTTACAAAATAATACTCTCAACGAAATGACAAAATCCCTTCATCAAAAACAGGAACAGCAGTTTGGGAACATCTTAATGCAACATTTTCTATCCTAGCTGATAATGAACCAATATATTTGTCAGTTATTTCCACTCGGGTCATTATCCCTCCCATGTTCGCTCTTCCAGGAAGAATCGTGAAGTCATATCGCTTTAATTAGCAGGGGCACTGAGACTTTGATTGAGACAGGTTTTTTTCCCCCCCCAAATCAAAGACAAGATGCAATCTCGTGCATGTTTATACTCAGTGTGTCTTGGCTTTCATATCGGAGTTTGATTGTGAAACACACCACGAGCATCAAATATACAACGTAACTGTTGAATACTGCATCAAATAATGTGCTTGTCAGATGCCGATGCATCTCTGGGCTTATTTTGATGTCTCTACACCGCGCGCGCCACAATTTCCTTTTGATTGCAAAGAGCAAATTCCACTCCAGCAAGATCTCTGTGTCCTCTGATAGCACTCAGCCAAGAGAGGCTGCACCAATTAGCTACCATTTCTCTCAAGAGGCAGTGAAGTCACTCTTTATGGGCAACCTGACACCAAAGACATACTGTTGCCATATGCTGAATAATACCTCTTGTAAATAATGGAACAGTTTGAGATTGAATACTTGAAAAATGGCTGTCACCAGAGTCTAAACAGAGCAGGTAAATTAAAACAGAGCTATGGAGTAGGGGAAGCCATTATGCAAGTTCATCAATCAGGCCGAGGAGATGAAGCAGGATTAGTTTATGACATTACAGCCCCCCAGAGTCATTTAAGTATCTGCAGGAAGATGACAGAAATATTACAGTTGATCAGAGCCTAAGATATTCTGAGTGTCCTCGCTGTTATTTCTCACACCGCGGCGCAGTCGTCCGTCCGTCCGCACACGCACCTGGATGAATGGATGGCCGGCTACCTCACATCTGCCATTGGAGAAGAGCAACGACAGCTCGCAGCCGAATCAAGCCCCTTTAATTAGTCTCGTTTTTGCAGATGTAACACTTACCAGACTAATTCACCCAGTGTCAAAACAAACAGCCACATAGTCGTCAAACAGGCAGAGCTCAGCTACAATCACACCTACATTAGCAGGGATTGATTCTAAATCATATAAAATGGTGAGCAAACGTCCGACTGCCAACACGAATTAGACAAAAAACCTGTGGTTATTGTTTATCCCTCCCACTGTGAACATGACTAAATGCAGGAACAAAAGGACAACACAGTAATTATTACGCCATTGGTGTAAATTTAAGGCTGCAGCCAGCAGAGGGTTAGCTTCGGATAAAAACCGAGAATTGGGGGAAACAGTCAAACCAGGCAGCGTCACAGTAATTCTGCTAAATATAGTTAATTTAATTCACTTGCGGTTTTCACATGAGAAGTTTCTTTGTTTATTGTGCTTTTTCTCTCAGTTTGAAGTGCGGTGCTGGAAAAGGTGATACATCTCTATCCGCTGAGCTTTTCAGCTTGACTCAGTAACGAGACCGTCTCCGAGAATAAAAACAGTGTAACAGCTACAGTTGGTCTTTTTGCCTCTTTACCTGGAGCCGGTGCTGGTAATTAATGACAGAGAAACAAATCCCACAAGACATGAATTTTACATTAGGCTGTTTATATGCGCTCATGCTGTTCTGCTTCATTTAAGTCTCCTTGATGTGAGCACACAGCTTGGCATGGAAGGTAAAGGGCGCAAGACAATTAATGCTGAGAAATACTTTATTATTCCTACTAAATGAAAAAATAATCAACTCAAGTTGTTGAGGAATTGTGGCACAGCTTTAAAGTTTTAATGACACCTGTTCTTTAAAGACCAGTAGACAGAAAAAGCTCTGCCGGGCGTATCCTGTGTCTGCGTGGGGTAATTTACGAGGCCTGAAACTGAACACTATGCAGCAGCAGACATATTGCAGTCACAACTAGGAGACCTGAGTCAGACGAAGACGGCAAAACAGCTCACAATAAAGTCGTGCGCGTGCAGACGGGAGACGGAAATACACACAAACTCTCTGTCATACGTGCCGATAAAGTCGACTTAAACAATTCCCGCTGTAATCCTCCAAGCAGAACAATTACAGCGCCTTCAAATGTCTTCGTTCCTCTCCTTCAGCCTCTATTTCTGCTGCCGAACATCACGCTTTTCAGAGGGTGGAACACAGGCTTAGTGGCTGATACATCTATAAATGTCCTCCATCTTGAAGCCTCACCTGGAGGTGTCGTTCAGAGATATAAAAGCAAAGCAAAGTGCAGCGAGGTGCACTTTGTGATGATAGATATAAGTGGCATGCAGGATATGAAATTGCGCTTTTTTTTTTTTTAACTTGACATTTCAATTCAACCCAGAGCCCACTTGTGCTCACTGCTCCCAGATTACTCGGAGTGGCTAAGCCTTTTGGACAAAGCCATTAATTTTATGCCTGTAGTCTTTAAGGTCTCCGATCAATGCTACCTCAAAGACAAATTAATTTTCTCCTTTCTCTCCTTGTTAGTTTGAAAAGCTCTTGGCAATTACTGGCTCTTCTGATCGTTGTTTTTGAATTCACTGGATTGAAATCGGTTAACGTCCTTGCTCATCACGGAGGATATATCAGTGGTGTCCCTCTAAGTTTTGTAACAACAGGCAGTTAGGTGTGCTTTCTATTGGCATGCGCCTCTTTCAGCGAGACCTCTGAGGGGCGGCCTCTCTAAACATCGATCACTGTTGTTTTGTGTTCACAAAGCATTAGCAGAGCTTAGACATTTTCTTTAAATGTGTGTGAATTGTTTGGAACAATAAGCAGAACAATCGATACCTGTATGTGGAATGATCTTAGGTAATCACTTCAACCAGCGCCAGAATTAACAACCGGGCTATGCTACAAACACTACACACCGAGGAAATACCGACAGGTTACTAAGGTCAATTATTTTGTGCTTTGATCAGTTTGCTAAAACTCCCATAATATCAACCTCTAATCCTCCCGGCACTTCAGCGTTTGTAGGATGAGCTTTACAGCCAAGGTTGATGCTTCTGACAGAGAAGGACACCAGCGCTCACTGTGTTACGCGACTTCTACAAAGGCGAGAAATGCACTGGGTTTGGTATTGGAGGTAACTTTACTCTGTGGTCGATGAATCTTAATGGGCACAATTAATTTCCTTTACGCCTCAAGTGCCCCTGTGTTTCAGAGAGAAAGAGAGAGAGACATTATTTCAGCACCATTAGATTACCCTGCAGAATAGGTTGTTTAATTCAACGGCGTGTCATGGGCAGCAATAAATCCTAATAGCTACACAGTAAAGAAGTTAAAGGTGTAGATCAAAAAAAAAAGAATAAACAAGAACCAATTACTTTGTGCCATTCACAAAGACTGGAGCCCTGCTGCTGCCGCTGCATCTCTAGATGCCTGCCGCCCCCTTTTCTTAACTTTACTTTAAAACGCTCCCATAAAACACACTGATGATTCTGTTAAGCCACATTTCATATTCCATCCCAGTAACAGAGCAGCGGTGGACACTGCAACCACTGTTGGCATCCTCAATTAAATGCACACTTCCTGTAGCAAGTGGCAACAACAGGCCTATTTGCCATTTATGTTTAGCGAGGCATTACAGTAGCTGAGAGAGCACATTAAACCCTTCATTGAGAATGCTCTGTGATGGCCACTTTTCTCCTTCGCCCGAGTCTCTTTTGAGAAAAGAAGGGTAATTATGATAATTCAGTTGTTAATTACATTTACATACATCAGAACATGAAGAGTTGAGCAGGCAGTTTGTATGCATGAAGAACTCATTAAAGTTTAAGTATTTTTCATATCTACTCAAACATAGCCCTAATTGAAGCTTTGGTTGTTCAGGGAAAGAGACGCAAACTGGGAGCAGCCCTTGGGTGTCGAGTTCTTGCGCTGTGGATATTCCAGGGAATGGCAGGAAAACAAACAGACGTGTTGACAAGAGGCCAGAGTTCAGGAGCACACAGCCTCCATTGAGACATCAATGCCAAACCCCTTGAACGGCTCAGGTTAAGAATTAGGTTTCGCCCCTTGACGACCCCGCCTAAAAATCCAGAAGTCAAAAACCATAACCTAATCTGGACGAGTGTTCGGGGGCAGCCCGGTCCTCTAACATAACACACAGCTGAGTTACAGTCCTTGGTTCCCCACTTCATACTGGAGAAACGGGGCCAGCTCTGTCTGTAAGGTGGCTGCAGTGAGGTAATTAAGCTTATTATCAGTTTGATGTAGAGTCCCTGTCTGGTGACACGTATGTCGCCTCCCAGCACTTCACAGATTAATTTTAGCCCCCTAACCTCCCGACAACATTCTTCACTGTAATTGATTTCTCTTTCCAACCATTCTTCTACCCAGATGCGCTACATAACTCACACATACTTGAGCCTGGCGGTTTTAAAAATATTACACCACAAAAGGTTGGTAATTATCTCCTGATCTGCTGCAAAAATGGCTTCTGTAAAGTTGATGCGGTAGCCATGGCAACACAACTTGATGCAGCACAGAGGAGAGGATAACCTCCATCCTACCGCGCACAACACTTCTCGAACACGTTCCCGGCGTTAGAGGGAAGTTCATAGGGGCAGTGTTCATAATGGTTTCGGATAAGGTCTGAGATTAAAGAATTTGATAGGGTTGGGCTTCAGATGGAGGGAGTGCCTTGGCTTGCCTCATGGTAATAAACAGGGCTCTGTAGCGGGAGCTATCCCTCATGCCAAGGTGAATCTGTAATTTCTGTCTGCAAATGAGCCCTTTCCCAAGACTAACACAGCCCTCTTTCCTTTATCACACCTGAATTGGATCCAAAATTAAAAGGCAGCCATCTGTGACAACCCTCGCTGCAGCCAAACAATGGAGGGATACCACAAAGACACTAAACTAAACACAAATAGAACAGTTCTCACCTTCTGCAGGATCTGGTGGCCCGAAGTCCAGGTCGTAGCGCAGGATGTAAAAATTATTCCACACGTACAGCTGGTTGTCCCTGGGGTTGTAATCCACAGCGGTGATGTACTGGTACTGGTTGGGGAAGAGGATGTCGGTGTACTCGCCCTGGCTCAGCTTGGTGTTGTAGATGTAATCAATCTGGCTCCTGCTGGCCTCGCTCTCGTTCTCCTCGTAGGTCGAGCGAACTACATGCAGCACGCCGCACACCATGAAGGCATTTGAGGCAGAGCGTTTGTCGTACGCCGTGTCCCACGTGGCCTCAAAGCGGAGTGTGTACGGGTTGAGCTGACTCAGAACTATGCGTCCATTGTTCTGCTCTGTGGCGTAGATCACCCATAAGCCCCTTTCATCTACGGCCAGGTCAATGTCCGTCTTGCCACCCCAGCGGTAAGGTGACGTATCGTGATAGTTGGCGTTATTAACGATGGCCTCGCCGCTTTTGATGCGTGTGCGCAGGTCGAACTTGACAATGTTGCGAGTGCGCTCTTTGTTGAAGAAGATGGCGCCATCGTAAGCTACGAAGCCCGTCCCGTCAACACGGTGAGGCAGTTTGTAGGTGGTCGTCTGGCGACCGTTTTTGAAGTCCTCCAGAGAGGGGTACTCGATGAGGGTGTCGGTGCGGTACGGCGTCCAAGGCATGAAGAAAACCTTGTCCCCAGCCTGCAGCGGATCTTTGCACCAGGACCCAGCTTGCTGCTCTGCCTCGAACAGGAAGGTGGCGGCTCCTACACCCTTCAGAGTCCCGGGACAAATGAAAACTAGTGACAGAGAAGAAAGTGAGAATAAAATGAGACATGCACACCACATCTTACACACATGACTCTTGCTGCTGTGCAACTCAAGTGAAGAACAAAGAGGACTGTGAATTTGGAAGAATCTAGTTCTGTTTCATTTACTACCGCTCATGAACAGGGAGAAAAGAAAATAAATGAATGCGTCATAGCGATTATTCGGAATGGAAACGGTGAGGTTAAGAGAACTTGCATCACAGGGGTCTGCTGCTACATCCTAACAGGGACAAAATCAAATGAAATGTGAACAAAAAAAAGGTGAAAATCCTGCAAATGAAAGACACTGGAAATGGGACGAGTTCACACATTCAGCTTCTTTTATCATCTTCTCTCTCTGTTTGTGCTTTTTGTTTAAATACCAGCCTATCTCTGACGTCAAATGCCACACGAACAGCGGCGTGTATGGGTGCACTGCACATGCATACTGAGATGACTTAGGTCATAAACCAAAATGATAGGGGAACAGACTCGACACCTCAGGAGTGATAAGAGTGAGCAACAGGTTTGTGAATGGTTGTGGTGGCAGCAAAGCAGAGGTAAAATGAAGGTGGAGGTTGGGGGAACACAGTGAACAAAAGTGGTAAAGGATTTTCACTACTTCTGTGGCAAAAGACAAGAGAAACCACTGATGGGTGAGGGAGGCCATGGCAAAGTTCCCAGAAAGACAGTTTTAGATTAATTGGTTCTAAATGAAAAGGGACACAGTGAATTCTTGTTTTCTTTTCAACTTTTTCTTTACTTTGTGCCAATCTCACTCAGCCATCACTGCTATTTCACATCACGTGCTATGGGTGCAGCAGAATTAGGGCCAAGCAAACTACAAACTGAGCCAAATAGGAATATACACACAACTAGTCATTCTTCAAGGTTAATACGGTGCTAAACAAGAGTCCCTGGAACAAATCAACTCCAAACTCTTGGTGTTTTTCTCTCCCATTGCAAGAAAAAAAAAACTACATTTGGTGACCGTGGGTGTCATTTGGACTCCATGGGTGCATACAATCCTCCTATGGGTTTAGCATTTGACAGGAAGGGCAATCAGGAGGGGGGGGGGAGACGTGAGGGGGGCTGTACTCAACACCACAGAACAAGGAGCTAAAGGAGGGGGAGGGAAGGACCAGACCACTCATTTACCTTTTTGCTCCACTTCTATTTCAGGCATTGGAAAAGAAAGCAAAAAAAGAGTGCAAAAAAGGGAGAGAAAGGTTATCACGAGTCAACCACCAGGTACAAAGAGAAGAATTAGTCAGAGGATACTGACAATGAGATGAACTGCAGGGCTGCTCTGGGGAAAGGAGCTAGAGAGAAATAAGAGGATGTTTGTTAATGAAACGGCTGCTCACCCTGCGATATAAAACACGCAAGTTATGACCAAGCACAAGCTCTGCGCCATTCTTTTATACTCAGCACCTTAAACTGGCAACAAAGTAGCACATTGGCCACTTTAAAAGCAGAATAAATCCCACTAAAAAACGCTTCTATTAAGTGGTGGGAGGAAAAAAAAACCCCTCAAAGTCCCGGTGATGTTTAGGTGGATAACATTCTTAGAGAAACAGCGCAGGAGTTGTTTTTGGCACGTACGGGCCAAGCATGGAATCGGTTCAAACTTTATAAACACAAATCAAAAATTCGACTCCAAACTGCCTTGCCCACACACGTAAGACTTGACATGGCGCTAACGTTACAGACCGAACTTTCAAATGAACCAGAGAGAGCAACAGCACATGAGATGACTGACGAGCGTTTCTCTTAGTGGACTGTTTAGCTGCATACGCCGGGTGCAGAGGCGGAGGGGGGAGGCTAGAAATAATACATACTAGATTGGGGGGGGTGAAGAAAATGAGAGCAGAGAGGTTAGTCGGGGAGGAGGGGGGCAGAGGGGCAGGAGGTAAAAGGGAGGTCTGTTTGAAAGAAGAGAAAAAAGAGTGAATATTGCTGAAAATGTTTACAATTCATCAATTTAAATACTAAGTACTTTCACAGGCATGGATGAAGCCTACATCTGCTGGTATAAACTACTCTGGAACACCCTTTTAAGGTAGATTAACTCCAATCAGATACCAGAGACGGAGTTTAAAATAATGCTGAATGTGTACAGTACTTTCAGTAAAATGATTTCTTTGGCTCAACTAGAGCTGATCCATGACCAAATGCAGGCCTGTGAAGTTAATATGAGAAAAGAGGCAGAATAAGCTCACAATTGTAGGATGTTTTATATGATCTGTAATGTGTTTCCACAGAACAGCAGTGAGTATAATGTACTTAGCAGGAATGTCAGCGAAAGATACCAAATCTGTAGTTAATTTCAAGGGTCAGTTCACACGAATCACAAGAAGCATATTTCCCTTGTTATCCCTAGCGGTATCTAGTCATGCAGATAGTTTTGGTTTCACTTGCCTAGATTTGGAAATCTCTGCGTCTCTGCGATTTCTGACAAACCCCAATACAATAGAAGTGAATGGAATTTTGTTTGTGCTGCTCACAGCAATGAAAAAAAAAAACATTTTTATAGGGACTGTTTCTTCAGTGTAAAGTACGTCCAAGCAAAACAGCTCAGCGAGGCCTGTGGAATAACTAGAATAACAAGAAGTCTGTTCCTTGAAAGACATTTCACTTTATTAGTTTGTAAAATTTAAATAAAAGTCCCCTTTGGCCGCCGTAATTGGTTTATATTTGCAGCTGCTCGTGTTAAAATACTGCAGGTTTTAGCAGAGGTCTTGGAGCTTCAACCTGTCATTACATTATAATAACAGACGTAACCAACAGTCAACATTCACAGCATTATTAAGGTAATGACTTTAAACCGTAAGGTGTGTAAATAAGACACTAGTGGTGCTTCTTTTTCCACGCAAACCATCTTCTTCTGCAGACAGTTCATTAACAAGACATCAGCCAGAAGTTTAATTCAAGTCATTACGGACTTCGCTTTAATTAACATGTGCAACACGGTTCAATAAGAAATCTGTTAGATCTTAACGAATCTGGATATTTTGCCAACTGAAAACTAGATACAAAATAGAAGCAGCTATCAGAACCCAAATCTAAAGACAGACGTCATGAAACGACGGCTTATAAAACCAAAAGCATGTGTTTGGCTGGAATCCAATTAAAGTAAGTAAAAAAACGTGCTGACTTTTGGTAATTGGTGTGAACTGACCCTTCAAATGGCTGCAACAGTTTATGTTTGAACACAGTATGTCATTATTAATGCTACAGTCTTGTTCCAGATGCTTCCAGGAGTTGAAGCGTCCTCTGTAAAACAAACATAAATGCTGTATATACACAACAGCACATCTGTCAAGTCTACACACACTTTGAAAACACACAATAAGAGTTCAGTATGAGATCTGGATGCAATACTTACTATAGGGAACACACTCATACTGGACCTCTAAGTACTTGTAGGTGCCAGGGCATGGATCAGGAAAGACATCAGAGCCAGTGACAACCACACACTGCGTACGGTTGTTGCACCTAGAAAGAAAAAAAGATTGACCAGAGATTTGATCACGATTGCCCACAGCAAGAGAACTCGGCAAAGACAACATTTACAACAAAGAGAGGGGGAAAGTTCATTGTTACAGCTACAATGAAAGTGCTGAAATCCAGGCCGGGACTGTCACATAAGCTTTCTACTTTAAACCTTGGCAAACGGAAAGAGGAATGAAAGCATTAAGTAGGAGTAAATGAATGTGAATGAATGCGATAATGAATAACCCAGTGAGGAAAGAGCTACAGGCATGTTAGGAATTAGCGATGGCATTTCCTTTAACAGCGTCTTCATACCGCTATTGAAAGGGAAGACATTCATTAAAACATACACGACAGGTGGCTGTGACATGCAGGGGACTGGAATGGGTGGCGTCTGGCGAAACGGAGCGGCATCGAGCGCGGCGTGAATGTGTCACTCCTCCGAGAGGTTATGTGCCTTCGGGTCCCCCAGCGAATTAGCATGTCTTAATGTGCGGATTGCAAAGTTAGTGTGTGTTTGTAGATGGCGGCGGGTGCTACAATAGTTCAAGGGAAAGAGGGAGAGGACGGGGAAGAAAGAACAGCCGACGACTGGGTTTGTGTAAATACGGTGTAGGGTGAAATTGGCTCCACTTCAATCAACCTCTCTTGAGGCCGATGGAATGAGAAGTAATAGAGGCAAACAAGAAAAAAGAAAAGGTACCAAAATAGGACATTCAACAATTTGCAAGCCTGAGATAAATATTTCAGAAGGTCAGTAGCAGTCATGCAAGTTGGACATATATTTCAACATTGGGCGTGACTTTCAAACAACCATTAGTAATTCAAGAGGCTTTTTGTCACTGCAAAGGGGGAGAGAGCTGAACAACAAGCGCACAAAGCCTCCACTGTGTCTTTTTAATTACAACTAATGTCATGAGCAAAAGGGAATATGTCTGTACATTAACTAGAAAGAGACTTCAGTTTCCAGCTGCGCCATAAATCCAGCTTTACATTCTTCTGAAACTAATGGATAATTAAACATTTAATATGAATAAACACATGCTACATGAACAGAGCAGACAGTATCAGTGATGGCTACAACATAACTGACAGTATGATTCCAGCCGCACGTCACTGCAGTGAGAGCTGCTGCAGGAAAGAAGGGTCACTGCATCAAAATGTGAACTGAGTGACAGCAGACGACAGCGACAGAATCACTTCAAATGCACCCACAGCCTCTGTTTAATGAGTGTCTGGAGGTGACTGACAGTTGCTCTGGAAAGTACCTTTACTCAACTTACTTGTGTCTGCTTGTTTATTTCAAATTTTTGCTGCCTTTTTATTTCATTTGATTCAAATTTAAACACAGTATGCAAAGAATAATGACCTGCACTCCGCCAAATGTTCAGCCCTGTGAATAGACGCTTTTCAAAACACAACGTGTTTTTTCTTTCGAGTACATCCAATGCGATTAATGAAGGGCGTTTTTGAGGAACAGCGGCTGAGGCAGGAAAAGGAAGCTATGAAGGGCTGCAACTAGATTTCTGACCAGTCAGGGTTTCAAAGGTTTCAGTTTGCAGGCTTTGCAAGAAAAGGTGTTGACATGTTCAAACTATTTAAGCCTATGGATCAGAGTTAGTGTCTGGCAGAAAAAGACAGAAACAAATACTATTGGTGGCGGCTTGGTTGTGATCTGGGGCTGCTTTGAAAGACAAGATGGCTTCCTTCATGCCTCCTAGGGGAAAGCCTCATGCCGACACTGAGGACACCCGGGCATCACTGGACTGCAGCACTCATCAAAGCCTTGTTTGCAAAAGAAACCTGTAGGATTCTAGAGTCACCTGATTGAACCCAACAGAAAATCCAATTAAAAATGCATGTATTACCATAGAGGAGGTGCCATTCAACATTATTAGCATCTTACTTTTTAATGTTTAAGACAATGTCACTTTAATATTCCAGTTTTATTACTCAGAGCTGTGTTTCTGGTTACTCTGCTTTAGCTCTGCTTTGGTCTTTACTAGCTCCTGAGGGAAATATCAGGCTGTTTAGCAGCTAAATGCTCCAGTGTTTCCACAAATTAGTTGTTAACTTTGTGAGCCTGCTGTTTGCTGCTGGGTAGATGAATGTGAAATGGGTTTATCAGAGTCTTCTTTTCAATCCTGTAGCTGGTTTGTGCTATGAAAACACTTTGACATTACATATTTAGTGGAACTATTCCACTGTAGATAAGGACCTAAATATTTCTTGCACCATTACTAGTCGTTCTATTGAGGCTGGAAGAATTCACTCACATTTATTCTACTGGAACCTTTATATTCTTCTGCTTCGGAGGCAGATGTTGTTGCTAAGCATTCTGACACACTTCCACTGGTTTTAGCTGCAGATGAAATCAGCGGATGTAATTTCTACTGCCCTGAGCACAATCTCATGATATTAAAGTGTCTCAGTTCTACTTGGTTTCCATTTGAGAGATGCACCTCTGATGATGTAAAAGATTTATTCTGTTAGTTTTACTGGGTCAGGGAATAGGTGGCCATCGAAACAAGGTAATGCATGTCAATAAGACAAGCTTTTCTCGAGCATATTTGTGTGTGTGAATAGTTTGTGTATCTACACTTGTAGAAATACAGAGAGGTGAAGTGAACAAGGCTGGCAGAGAGAAAGGTCAGACATACCGTCCATTTACGATACATCTCTGAGAGAATGAGCACCTGAATAATAAACAGGCCCTGTAACCTGAGTTTCCATCAGTTCCTTCATACATTTTTCATCCATCCACTTTTTATGTCAACAACCAAACAGTCTACTTGACAAAACACTTTGATGTAGATGTTGAAAATCTCGCTATTTGATTTGTGTCTAGCTGCTTGTGTTGTGAAAAACGAGTCGCTGATGAATACTTTTCGTCGCAATTTCCAAAGCAGCAGAACTGCCACTCTGTGCAGTAGGCATCCCACTGTTTCTATCTCCCCAATCGTGTTTAATATGTTTGTTTATCTGTCTGCGGTGCTATTGCCTTTTGTTAGTCTTCACAATATTGGCAGGGCATCGTGTTTTATTGTGACGCAGTTTAAATATCCTCTTTGCTTTAGTTTGCCACAGACTGAAAGGGCCCTGATCAGGATCTCACAAAGCTGTGTGACTGCTTTAACATCTTTGGTTATCACATCACCCTTAATTACGGTCAGGAGCCCGTTTGATCTGCATCATTAGAATAATTCTGTTTAAGGGCTTTTGGTTTTCTCAAAGCCTTCGCTCGTACACAGCCCCCAGGGAATCGTCGAGATAAGTTTTAAGTGCGTCTCCGGCAAGTGAGAGTCTGTCTTGTCAACAGATGCGGTGCTCGGCGTAGCAGGTTTTAGTCAAACCAAAGGGCACTGGCTCTGTCAGCAGCATGTTACTGTATGAGTGTTCTGGGACTATGCTGTAAATTTAGAAAGACAGAGTAAGACAGCAGGACTCGATCTATTTCCGAGCTATTCTGTAGTGCCACATCTCATGGGAGTAAATACAGAAGTGAATGATGTGTGTGTGTGTGAAGGGGGAGGTGGTGGGCGATGACACTCAGAAGATTGCTAAAGGGGGGGGGGGGGGGGTAGGTTAGGACAGAGCAGTGCATTTAAAGATGAACTGTGTTGGTTACTATTTATGAATACTTCATCCGATGCCCTTTAAAAACACAGACACCTCTAGGGGTGAGCAGCAGTCGAGATGATGTGTTGCTGCACAGTCTTTTGACAGCGAGGCAGCATCCTGAGAGGGTAAACGGGATAAAAGGCATGATGATGGGCACTGCTCACTACCTGAGGCAAAGCCACTTCCGTACAGTACAAGTGTTTGAACAAAGCGAGCCCAGTGCTCCAGATAGGGAATTAAAGAGGGTGTTCGTGTGACTCTCAGTCTCTCTGAGCTTTGCTGATTATGAGTCAAACGTCTGCAACAACGCGCAGCTGGTGTGAAGAGCTCTGCTGCATGGATGTCAATTTCTGCCCATCAAGAATTAATCTGTGCCCCAGTTTCTGAATTTCAAAATGCCACCTACATAATCTAGTCAATTAAGGAATAAGAAAATATTAATAGCTCTGAGATGCTGATTAGTTGTCCAGGATGGAGGTGGCTGTGTGAGCAGGGTGATAATTTACGCTGTTCTTTGTGTGCAAAAATGTTGGGTGACTGAAAGGGAAAAAAACGAGGTCAACACTTTTCCTCTCTAGCTCCTGGTTGTGTTTGTGAAATCAAATCCCTCCTCTCCCCAGCATTTTACCTTTGTGATATAATCTTGTAGGCATCGGGGAGGTAGCAGTTGACGTTCTCCATCTGGAATGGGTCAGCGTCGCAGATCTTGTCGTCAGTCCGGCCGTAGTTGGCCGTCTCGATCATAATGACATCACTCCCCGGGCAGCGGAGATCAATTGCATATCCTTCACACGAGAGCTCTCGCCTGACCAGCCCGAAAGGCAAGGCAGCGCGGCTGAACCCTGGCACACACAAACAGAGGAGAAAGTTTGAGCAGCAAAAACTTGGTTGAAAAGGATCCCCGCTTGAATTCAACGAGGCCGCACATCACGAAGTAAAAATCCACTGGCACAAAATAAATAGGCTACAGCAGGCCAGTGTTTACCACAGTTTTAAACAGACGGGCCATTACAGGAATAGGGAAGGACGAAACAATTCATCTCTCCATCGCTCTGTGGTCGTGGATTTTGGCTAAGACATCAAATGTTAATTCGCTGGAGACCAATAGCAACCTCATAAATTCTTGAGCAAACACAAAAGCTACAGAGCATCAGGAAGCCCTGCACCTAGAGAACATCCACCACAGAGCCAAACCTATTCAAGCTGCCTCCTTTGTTTCTTTTGCTGTAGTTGCACTGTAAAGCAAGACAGAGAAAAAGGCAGAATCCCGGCAGATTGTAGTGTAATATAATCCATTTTACAGCGTTGGCGATCGAAGAGGGGACTGTCTGGAGTCCACACAGAAGGGAAAATCTATACATGGAGCACAGAAGTTGGGAGAGCAGCCAAACAGTGCTACTTTGGGGGAAATTAACTATTTCATTCAAACCTGTCTTCCCTTCGGCAAATCACGACCAACTGGGTTATTTCTTGGTATTTCCTTTCTCTAAATAATAAAATGTCATGTCGCCAACAGAGCGGAACTACAAATACAGAGATTTGCAAAGAGAGATAAACGCAATGATAAAGAAAAGGAGAAAGTAAAATCCATTATCTGAGGTTAAAGCGATCCAATGTTTTTTTTTTTTTACAAAAAAAAAAAAAGATTTAAGTGTCTGCAATTCTGAGAAAACAATTAGGTAAAATCTAAGTAGAACATGCAAATGTGTTCCATTTAAGAAGTGCAAGCAGAGCGCTGCATGAACTGTCAATAATCGCCGCTGTTTGCAGCAATAGTTGGCCCCCGAGGGGGCAGCTACCATTTGTATTTTCTGCACTGCTTTCTCCTAATTAGCCCTCCTTTCAGCCCGCTACCTTTTCCATGCTTCCATCGGCACCCCGGTATTGTCATGTACTAACACTTACCCCCCCAGGTTCACTTTGCCCCCTCACTCTAATTATCCTCGCACGTTTGACAGCCAGGGCCTGATGCAATTAGCATTGTTTGAACTGCTCAAAGTTGAAGTGATTCCGGCTTGAAATTCCTACCCCGAAACCCCGACCCACATGTCTGCTAGTCATTTCAGCCTGCTGCGCCCGGCTCTGGCTCAGTTATAATGATATTCTGTGTCAGGCTGCACATGTCACACCGGCAAACAGAAAAAAAACACACGCACAGACATCTGTAAAACATATACTGTCGAGATTGCAATGCTGAAGTCATTGCACATTAGGAGAAACTTCTGCACACGCAAGCAGTGGTAGCAATACACCTAAATATGAAACTAATGGTATAAATTCTCTGGCACTTGGCCACTAGACATTTCATTATAATACCATGATCTATCTAATGGCCAGTAGATTCTGCTTAGCTGGACTGTTTATCACCTCATTAGGAGCCGTCAGTGTAGCCGAACCATAAGTGCGGGGCTGTGGGGTCACTCCATCTATTCCAATAACCACTACAATTACCCAAACCTTTCAGAAAACCTGTCCAGAATGGTGGATGATAAAACACAGAGAGAAGTCGCCGGGTTTACTGCAAAAGACTAATGATCGTCCCGCCTGCCATTCCTCATGGAAGGAGTGACGGGTTTATCACAGCAGCGGCAGAGAGCGGACAGAAAGAATGCATTTCATGGGCTTTTAAAATTCTGAGCTGAGAGACTGACGTTCGGCTAAGACACCCTCACGGACACACACATGCGCGCGCCATCTGCCTTTGTAACCTCCGTTCCGTGGCTGTCCACCAGCGACACTGCCCATCTATCACACCGCTACGCTACGATGGCATGCTGCTGTCAACACAGGCCCAGCGATTGATTAGGCCTGTGCCTTGCCAGCCTCTTCCTCCCTCGCTGGCTTGTATAGATCTCTCTGGTCACAGGCTAACACTACATCAATTAGGGGGAGTATCTGGACTGTACTGGCGGCCTGCAGAACAAATTGCTTCATCTCCAAACTGTGGATAGCCTCGGTTTCATTAATGACTGTCTTGTCAACGCCTAAATGGGCAAATAATGACAAACCTGTCAAAAAAGTTAAAATATATATAAAGGAGATTTTTTCCTTCTGTAAGGGAGCCAGATTCAAGGAAACATTTATTGGGTCGACTTAACTGGATGTTGCTTCAGATCTAAGACGTTGAGCACAGCTAAGAAAGAAAAACCTTGTGACAACAGAGGTTTCCAAATCTAGAGGTGAGGTTTTTTTTTAGTTTTAAACAAGTTTGGCGAGATTTTGGACAGAGTGGTTGATTGTTTGTGTGCACAAGTGTCAATGTCTTAGGGAGGCATGAAAAGCTTTTCATCTCGAGTTCTGTGCTTTGTTTGACTGCTCAACTTTGCAGCAGTTGTAGACTGCGACAGAAGGGCAGCAGCTGCAGGGAAAACAGTGTCAAGAAAGCTGCAGGGAGAAAAAAAATCCATAACACAATCCCTGTGCGTGTGTAAAAATATAAAAAGTTAAAAGTGCGCTGCTCTCGCTGTATTTGTACGTCAGATTAACATCAAATTGCACAATCTGTGCACATATTTTACAATTCTTTATATGGAGCAGTTAGTCAAATTGCCATGGTAACCACTTTGACTTAGCTATAATTGGCTGTGATCCCTGCTCCTGGCCTTGTTGACACGGAGCCTTATCTTGCATTCTGGTCAGCGAGTGACTGCAAGGAAAGTAGCTTTTCAGATTCCTCCCCCTGACCTGCCTGCTAAGCCGTCTTTTGAGCTCAAGAGACCAAAGCAAGGGCCAGAACTGCTTCTCAATATGTTGCATTCTGGAAGTTTTTCTCCATCTCCAGCTGACAGCCTATAATTCACTGGCGACAATCTACCCCCCCCCCCCCCCCATCATAATACATATTTTGTTTTCAATCAACACCCTTGAAATTGGAAGTGGCACTGCGGCTCAGATGGATACGTCTGAAACCATCCACGGAGTTACACTCTGGGGCTTTTAAAACCCTGGAGATGAAGCGAAAAGATAATGGAGGTTTGGTGTAGAGGTATTGCCATTTGGTGGCTGCAAGCGGCAGACCATAACACACATGTTAAGGTTCCTCTTTGCTGCTCTGTGCTGTGCTTTCAGCTTTCAAGAGCACAGTCGTGACCAACCTTTAACCCTGCAGGCTCCACAGCGTAAAGGGCTTTAGACAGTTGGAGGAAGAATCTGGAGGAATGTTTGATCAGTCTGAAAGAAAAAAAAAACTGGGCCATTTTTGGAGGGCAGACGGAATGGCGAGGTCTGGCACAGACAGAGAGCAAAGGCGTTGGTTGACGCTTGTCATCCTCCATTAAGGTTTCTTTGATTGGCCTTTGTGGTCCTGGAAACGGCAAACAGCTGCATGCAAATGGCCCCGTCTCCCCAAGGCTGGCCCCCATTGTTCTGGGCTTGGGTTTGACAGGGACGCTTTCTCTGCAGCATAAAGGAGGGTGTAGCCTTTAGTCAAATAAGAGTGCTCCCACCGTGGTCACAGCAGGAGCACTTCAAGGTTGTTTGTCTTTTTGGGTTGTTTTATTCCCCAAATTACTGGTAGCCAACATCTCTGGAAGAAAGAGCAGATCTTAAGAGTCAAGCTTTTCCTCCAGCAGCAGGGAATGCATCCGTAATCCAATATCCGGACTGATGCCACGTGATTTGCTCCGGCGGAGTAAAGATTTTCAGTGGGAATTCATTAAGCAGGACAAAAAAATGAAAAACATACTTGAATTGTTAATATTTAGGAACAAAGCGTCGTCAGTGTTTTCCCACTATTGCAGCTCCTTTGTTCTTCAAGTTTCTAATCTGTTCTGAGGAACTTTGTGATTGAATGCCAAGGAACGAAATTAGCTTTAAAGAATCTAATTGCGCTGAACCTTTTATGTGTGATACAAAACAAAAGCAGGCGCGTGTCTGTACACTGTCTATGTGCACAATTTAGCAAACACAGCGTTAGGCTTTTCCATTCCCTACATTTCTTTGAATGCTGGCCCCTGAAATGTGCAACACAGGTTCACAAATGCAGGGCATGTCCACCCATCAGACGTGAGAGACACACGGGGGCAAGGTGGGAGATGAGAACGGAGATTTGGGATTCGCAAAATAACACCTGCGCTTTAAATACAGGCAACACCCCGAGATCACTTCACTATGCCACAGCGGCTCATATTTCACTTCAACTGTCCTAATGCGGTGAAACACTGAAAATCTAGTTGACATATGGCACCGTCTCCCATGACACTTTAGTCCCCGCTCTGGTCCGCATTGCTGGGAACTGTTTCTAAAGACAGTGTCAGACAAGACCACAAACCCCGGGGCTACACCCGCCTTTCCCAGACAAGTGCTATCAGACACTCTTGATTCCGATATAAGTATTCTAAAATAGAAACTGGCAATACAGGAGTCCATTTGTGGTTAGACGAGGTGCTCTGACTCGTATCCCTTTTCTCATTTCTGGCGATACGCGAATTCAGTGATGCCACTTCAATTTGTATTCATGGCCAAAGCTTTCCCTCTAATTCATCACCTGAATGTTTTCTTGACTTGTAAAAAAATAATAAAAAAAGGAAAAGAGTGGGTGGGAGGAGAGAATCACACACTCTCCATGTCGACGCATGTCTTGTTGAAGAGGTTTAAGGGGAAGGATTTGTCATATTGCTGAGGCTGAGTGAGATAGACCCCGCTGCTCCCTCTTAACTCTGCAGGTGGGTCCATTTAGAGGAAGCTAGATCCTATCCTGCAGGATGCAAGCGTGTAATGTTTTCACTTTAAGGGGGAAAAGCACGAATTTAAAGGGGAAACACAGTATTTTGCAGTTCGGGTCTCACTATATCATAAAAAGTCACCTGAACAGTGCGTGTCCAATACTGGACGTTCTGATTCCTGAACGTGATGGGTTCCATAATAGTTAGCACACTTTCCTTTGGCTCGAGTAATATTTTGAAACACGCTCTTTTTGGCCGGAACCTGTTGCTTCAGTCTGTCTTATAGCTGTTTGTTTGGGCATGTTATGGTTCTTTTTACAGCGTTTGCTTTTTGCACATGAAACATCTACTTCAGATAGAACTGTACATAAACTTTAAGATTTGATGTTATGTTATGTCACAAACTATATGCTAGGAACTTTAGAAGCCCTGCGGTGCTTAGCTTAGCTGTTTCACTGAAGTCGCCGTCTCTGAATCTTTCCAACTGACTTGGGAATAGAAAAATGACAGTGATCTATAAATCAAAAGATCATGACTGTGAGATAAATAGGTTCCCAGATTTAAGAAAAAAAAACAGACCATAATATGCACAACATACTTGAAATGCACAGGGCGTTGTGTTTTGATGTTGCAGAAGTCACTTCCTGGGATTACACGTTGCACTGAAAATGTTTAAGTTTTTCCACAACCGATGCACAGTCGACACGGTGGATTATTCTGGCTCCCCAGAACAGCCGGCTCAGCTGCAGAAGACTGCAGATGAACAATTTATCCCATGAGAGCAAGACTTAAAGAAAAAAAAGCCCATAAAAGCCTATAAAAGTGGAGCGGTATAATGACTGTGTCTTAATTTGGCCGCAAGAATCAAAGTTTTCTCCTCTGTCGATTGGTTGAATGATCCCTGACCCTGTGGGAAAACATCAAAGTAAAGCAGCACGGATAGAAGGAACGCATCATTACTTTAGTAGTACTTATAATCCTCTGAATGCAAAAAAAGGTCAGCTCTGAATATAAGTCACGACAGGATCATTTCAGAGACACGACTGGATATAACGTCGTCTTTTGTTTGGTCCATGGACACATCACTCAGAGTAAAGCAAGTGTAATTCAACACCTTGTTCAATCTACTGAGACTTCGGCGCTTTCATAAACACACCAATAACTGTCACAGAGGCTAAACATTTGGAAACAGCTTGTAAGATGAAAAAAGCCTATACGCTCCCAGGAGAGTGCCACCTGACAGAATTAGTTCATAGCTTCTTCAGTGTCGAACATATTCTTGCATCTTTTTTGCAGAGAAGTTGATGAAACAGGCAGAAAGAGGTGAGCTAAAGCACCTTGCACACGGGCTATGGTTTCACAGGTTTGATCTGCCCTGAGTGATTCTTAACTCCCCTTAAAGCCCATATTTTACCCATGCACTTAAATCCCAGCTGGATTTTCCGCTCAAAAAAAAAAAACGTCTCAGAATAAGTCAGGTGCCTCCCCAAGGGTTGAGATGAAGAAGAAGGAAAAAAAGGCACAGGATGAAGTGCAGAAAGCACAGGGGAAGGAAGGAGGAGGATGTGGGCTCGTCTCCATCACATGCCTGTGTCTCGGTGCTTGTTTGCAGGGGCACAGACTCTGTATTTCACCCTCCTAATCAAGCCCCCCCTCCTCCTCCTGAGCAGAGCCGAGTCCAGGAGGCTTGCTCGGTACGTCACAGAGACAGGATGGCAGGAGAAGCTGCAACTGGAACAAGGATAACACGAATAATGAGCCACACGCTACAAGAATGGCTGGGAAGAGAGATCAGCGCCTTGGGACGATAATGAACACGGATTTCTGATAAAAGACACCAGCTTTATCTCCATGCAGACGCAGCGCTGGGAGTAGCTGGTAACACAGTGGCGGTGCCGCTTCCATTGGGCTCAGGTGACTGTGGGTGCCTCCGTGTCGTCAAGCAGACTGGCATGTGCCGGAGTAGGAGGAGTCGGTTTGGCTTGAAGCTGTGCTTCATGCCTGACGTTTTGTGGCTTAAGTTGATGCAGAAGAAGTTTTATTTTGCCTCATTCTCATCCGCATTCTGACATGTGTTTTTCATGTAGTGGACATTAAAATGCGATTTTTAATGTAATTAGGGCACAGTCTGTGCTGGCTTAGATTAATGGGTGATTCTTATCGGGATGTCTTCAGGACACATCCTGCACTCCTGCTAACAATGTTCATATTGCTGGAGTCCATTTTTGCAGAATTCATACACCGGACTTTCACAAGCAGGCAGAATATGTTTTTAAAATGAGCCTGTGCCCAGATGCTGAGAGATAAAAACTGATGAGCGTGTATGGAGAAGCTCGCTTTGACCTGCTCGGCAAACATCGCGTGACAAGCATCACCACAAGCTAATTTACTAATACGAGTGCTGATGGCTGAGCGAGCTGTCTCACTGTCACTGTCGAGCTGACCACGATAGAGCTCATTATTTTCTATTTCCAAGAATATTGCAAGTCCCAAACAAATGACTTTTTTTTGGTGACATACACTGACTGGCCACTTTATTAGGGACACCTCCACGGTCTGATTCTATCCAGTGCACTAGCTCTGACATTAACAAGGTTATCATTTCTCAGTTTACAGGGTGAAGCTGTCACAAAGGTAATAATTCTACAGTGGGTGCTGGAGTGGTACATGTTTTATAAGATGGTTCTAATGTTTTGGTTGTAAAAGTAGAATTAATGGCTTGGATTGAATCAGACTGTAATGAGGTGGTCAGTGAGCGTAGATACACCTTCAGTAAGTCTCACATAATAGAAGTGTAATGATACCGTGTAAAACTAGTCCACAGACGCCTACGGCTGGCTCCATCAAACACGTGACCTTGCTTTGCGGGTCGTGGCGGCCTGTGGAGAGTCTCCCATGCATGTAAAGACACTGCTCACACCCTGCGTGTGCATATCAAGTATGCGCAGACTGTAAAGTGCACCAGGGGCAGCGTTGCAGGCTTTTATACAGCTCTGCTTGGACTCTCTCTCTAAGTTCTACCAGCAGAGTTAGCGAAAAAAAACATCCAGGAACATTCCTTGGCAATAAGCTCCTGTTATCTCTGGAACACTGACCACTTTGATTGACTTGAGCGTGATGACCTTGCCCCATTCCCTTCCACCAGAAAACAGGAGCGCCGATAAGAGACGCACAGATGGGGAGATCGTGATGACGGACAGTTTCCTGCCCCTCATCTTCGATGAGTCCATTGTGCCTCGCACACTCAATGGGGAAATGTGCTACAAGAGGGGGTCAATGCGGAGAGCATAAGGCAAACAAAACCCTTCTTTGTGCTGTGCTGTTTCTCCGACTTTTTTCTTGCTGTGTACTTATTCAATTTCCTGCACGGCAGGAGAGGGCTTCCTTATCTTAGGCTGTTTATACCTGCAAATCGGCTGGTGGCCTTTTGTTCGCAGGTGACCCGCCCTGAGGTGACATTTAATTCCTGGGCAAAAGATGTGTGGTCATGCTCGGTGGCACAGACTTTTGGCCTGAGGAGGTTACTAATACAGTGAAGTCAACAGAGCTGCATTCATGGCCTGTAGTGAGAGCCTGGAGACACGGAGCGAAGGAGGAGGCCCAACACACACCGCTGCTCCGATTTGAATCGTATATGACCATTAGCCATGTAAAAGGAAGCAAAATCAACAAGAGCCAGTGGAACCACTTTCATCTTATATTTACACACCAGCCCCTCACTCTCTCTGTGTTTTTCTTTCTCCTCCACTGACTTAAAAAAGAAAACATGCCGGAAAATCAACGCGCGCACTAAAACACACACTTGAGATACAGAACGCACACAAAGCACATTTACTGAATCCATCATTATTTCTTGTATTGATTTGTCATCCTTTTCCACTGTCAACACCGGTTTTAACACCAACATTTGCTGTGTAAATGACAACCAGCACTAACAGAAACGTGAGACCTGATGTGTTATGACATTTCTGACACGGACTGAGGAAGAAAGCCACAAACGCATCACTTCTGAACAATTTTTCACACAGAGTAAACATAATTGCAGCCTCCATCTCTCTCTTTTTCTTTAACAGCATGAGGCTTTTTGTTCGGATGGCCTTCGTCTTCATTTACACATGACACGCCTCCAAAATCAAGCCCCTTTTAAGAAATGAATACTTAAAATGTAAGTCACGCTTGGGGAAAAACAGCTGGAGTGGCGATGCCAAAAGTTAAAAATGCTGCCGCAGGTATTTAGTCAGAGAAACTATCTGCTTTGATTGTTTTAACACAATGTGTCTTTGGTGGTAAATGTTACATTCTGTTTTCTCGCTTTGCATCTTTGTTCAGCTCGTTTTCCTTATAATGAAATTCATTTCGACTGGCCTCTTAGCTATTTATAACTACTGGATGAGCTGTGAACCCAAGGAAAATTCAACAGGTTCTTGTTGCCTCTGTAAATGCTGTTATTTCTCTTCCAAACGTGATTTATTTTGTTGGCAAACACCCGCCACGCCACAAAGGAAGCTCTATATAGTTTTCTATAACGTAGACTCGATTTTATTTAAAACCCTTCTGCTTCCTCTCAAGATTAAATCCATTACTTTGTTATGACAGCTGAACCGTCCAGTGAAAAAGCGACTTGCACCAAGCAAACCCGAAAGTTTAGACTGTGAGGCAAACTACTTTTTGGTTGCAAGTCGGACTCATCTATTATCTGAATTAGACTGCCTGGTGAAAAAAAAAACACAAGTGCAGACAGGAAAAAGTGAGGCAGGCATCTGGTCCAATGTTTATACAACTTGTTGCCATAAGGGGTGTGAACTGAACGGCTCCGAGATGCTGCGGACGAGTGAGATTTAAGGCAAGCTTAACAAATGAAATCAAACTGTCAGAAACGTGTAGGCCCGAGTCTATTAAATGAAGTGTCTGTTCATCAGCGTGCCATATAACAGTGACTTTTACAATCCCGTCTAAACACACAATAAAGCACAGGCCTCTCACCTTCAGGGACACAGGTTTGCTCTCACATTCACTTATTGAATGGAAACATTTCTTGCTGCGTTGCTTGACCAAAAACACACTCAGGAAATCGCAATAAATCTAGGATGACCCCATCAGGGCTGATATTGTATTTCATTTCCTCTGAGTGAAATACTGATCCTGGAGATTCATGAGAATCTGACTCATTTCAATTTCATGTTCTCTTATGATTCAAAACTTTCCATGTTCTCAGTTCTTATTAAAACTGCATATTGTTGCACAGCTCTAGGCAGGAATTCATCTGGTGGAGACTGAAAAGCTGCGTTACTGCAGGGGCTGTGACAAAATGCTGACAAAACGGTATCAGTAAATAAGTAAAAGAAGTGGAGAGACGTGATTTATCTGTCTCCATATGGCTCCCAATCTGCATGAAAGTCCATTCAATCCAGATGATGAACCTCCTGTTTTTTGAAAAGCTTCCAGTTGGACAGAATTTCATGCAAGACTGATACATCAGAGGTTTTCTTCTTACTCTGTGCTTGTTCTCACCACGCAGATTGACCAGTCATCTGTGAATCTCCCACGGTTTAGCTGATAATTCATGATCGCCCTGCCATGGACCCGCAGCATTCAATATGAATTATAAAATGCCAAGCCAAGCATATCAATGGATGACAGACTGGATGTGTATGGCCCGGGGCCAGAGAGGAGTTCGAGCCCATTCAGTCAAACCCCAGGACTGGAAATACCAGTGTGGCGCGAGGGAGGGTCTTCCAGCAGCACAATGTATGGCACCGCTTGAGACAAATGTTGCGCTGAGACGAATTGTTAACCTTCGCAACCTTTTGGAGGGAAGCACGAGGCTGCTGCTAAGATCAATCTGAGGAAAATTTTGCAATGAAAAATAAATACAAATAAATACATCTCCCTTAGAGTGAAATTACAGAGCGCTATGCAGAGCAGCTGGAGGTCTGACAAACAAACAGAGGCAAACGGGGCTTTTCAGGAAGCCAGCGCTGCATTTTGCTCCTTCCATGTGATGTGTGTCTACTGATTTGGTTATTCAAAGACATGCATTTTAATGCCCATTATTTACACGCTGTGCCCGTGCTGGAACACTGGCTAAGACCTGAACAAACGCTGGCTATTTACTCACCGTCTCTGCAGACACGACACAGCTATCAGAGACAAACCACTTAATCTTTTACATTTCCCATCTGTGCAATATTTAGATATGAAGGCTGAGGTGGCTGCTCTCATTCTGGCATTTAAACACAACGCGAGTAGTGGTGATAGTGACTGCTCAGCGGAATCCTCGCCTCCCACCCCCCCGACCTTCTTCTGCGATAACGGCTGTCGGTCAGTCGCCAGCGGGTGGCCTCCCGCGCCCCCGCCCCGCCTTTCTGTGGCCACTCCCTACGAATGTGGCCAGTCTGTTACGTTCCTGCAGTGTGAAGCATCGGAGACGAATCCGATACCTGCATGACCCACTTTACTCCGGCAGGAGCGTCATTCCGTACCTGTTATATAAGGGTTCACTGACGTCGCAAGGATGTGAAGAAGTGGAAAATGGAGCACACATAGAAAACGTAGGAAGAGCACATAGGTTACGGAGTTGAAGATATTAGTTTGACGTGATTTAAAGGTGTAATCCTTCAGATTTGCAGGATTTACTCCCAAATGCTATTCACGGATGACTTTTCTGTAGTATTGATGCAGCCATTACATATTTTTAGACTTTTTTGTTATGTTAGCAGTGGAGTCCGCCATCACAGCCCAAGATTATAATGTACTTCCTACGCAGATGGGATTTACAGGAAATGATACATGAAGGTAATCCAGCCTCACTGCTCTTAATTTTATCTCACGGGTTCAGCGTCGGCGTCTACTGTTCATCCTCCTGCAGCTGTTACAGGGATGCTGATACAACACCACACATCCTCCTGTTGCAGCTCTACGTTAAAAGTGATAAATTAGCGAAGCACACGGAGGCTTTTACTGTAAAGAAGCGAGAAAAAAAACTGCAACGTATTAGCGGAATTCGCGACATTAGTGCTACCTGTGAAAGAGGACGTGGGTTGTGGGTTTAAAGACCTGCCGAAAGTGTTTTCATTAACTTTGGTAAAACCTGCAGTAACAATTGTTTTGGCCACTTGGCAACATTGAGCCTTTTATTAAAAGCCCTCATTTTTCTTTGTGTTTCTTTCAACCTGATGAATGACAGAGCGTTTAGCTCTGTATCTGCTAAACGCTCCCCTATCTTCAGCAGCTGCTTGTTAACTGGCGCCTATCTGCCGTTTGGTGCTGAGTAGTGTGCAGCGGCGTCCGAGAGCTTATTAGCTGAAAAATGTTGCCTACTGCAGCTGAAAAGGCTGCAATGAGGAGCGAGCAAAGAAAGCAGGGCTGCAAATTCAGGTGATAATTCCCTTTTCATACCGTCATTTGATTTACTGTCGTAGAATAAATATACGAAATGTGGCAGCTTTGGAGTTGAACTTGTCGCGTTAAAGGAAAACCTAAAATAATCAAGGCTCCCAATACAGGCTTAAACTATTTTCCTGGTAGTGGCTAATTCCATTTGACTATGCGCAAATTGATTAAGTTTGTCAAAACAGAGACTTGAATGCTGTTCATTCTTCCCACCGGCCTGGGAAGTCGATACCAGGAGGGAGAGAAATCACTTTATTTTGAGGTATGTCAATGAGCATTTCAAAGCCTGAGGAATGTTTTGGGTGAAAACGATAACCTGATTATACCTTCTCATGCTACGGCACAGGAGGTAATTATCAAGTAGACTTCTTGTTGCAGGGAATCTGACGGAAAGGCAGATCATAGGCGCTGGGACGCAGGCCCTCAGGGCTGGACAGGCTGAAGGTGAATGGCATGTGGATAGAATCAGATATTGTTTTCAGACAGACCCCCACCACACACACACGCACATTCTCTTATTGATGGATGGGCAAATATGCATTCTTAGGCCTGAGAGCCTTCACTTAAACTGAAACCCAAAACCTGGACATTCTGCATACCAAAGCAGGACTCTTTAGGAAATCCAACAGAACTATTCAGCTCTGTTTCCAAGCCAGGCCCATTCACTGGGCTATTATTCAAACGCCGCAGTGAGATTATTTAATATGATCTAAAATTGCTATTCTACAAAAAATGCAAATATGTTTGAGAAACATTCGGGACAGCGAGCTCAATAGCAATCTGTCTTGGTCAACTAATTGTACTCCACAGCCAGAGTTACAATATAACTGGAAGAGAAATCTATAACAAAGCAGCAGGAGAGAGAAAGAAGAAATGCAAAATCCAAAGTGAAAAGAAAGGCCCCAAAATGTGCCTCAACATCAATCTGTAATCAATGCTTGGTACATGCATGGGAGTTACTTTCTTACTTTGTGTCCCACTACAATAGGCCTGAGAGGGGGAAAATGAACGCTCCCCATTAAGCAGACACACCAGCATCGATGCTTTTTGACGGGCATGTAGCAGAGTCTTTTGTGACAATACTTGTAATTACAGCCAAATGTGATCAGAAGTGAGAAACGGAACCAAGTGGGAGCCTTGGGATGTCATTCAAGGCAATTAAAAACAGTGACACGCTCCCAGGCTGACGCGCAATCGAGTGCTCTGCTTTTTGATGATTGTAGGCATAGAGTCTCCTCAGAGTGTTCAGATTTAGATGCAAATGAAAAATGTGTCTGTGTCTGAAAGTACGTTCAGACAATCTGTTATGAAGCTCATCATCGCAGTTATGAAACTTAAGGCTAAGGACACAGGCGCATCATTTGAGAGGAAATGCATCAGAGAGTGTCCAGGGGCCGCCACTAGTATTCAGCGAGTTCAGTGTTTGAAACACCTTTTCACACTCCAAGGGTAAAACAACTGAGGAAGAACTCAGCAACCTTGGTACATAACAGCCCTTCACTTCTTTTGTGCAGCCGCAACAATGTGTGCTAATAAATTCAACACATTCATAAGCTGAATAATAAGTGGCTTCTTGAAAAGGGTCGACCAGAATCACATTAACACTACTTTCTTGCAAGCAACTCCATGGTAACTCACCTTGTGAACAGTGAAAGCAAACGAGAAGGAGCAAGAGCCAGTGAAACACTGGACACCTCCACAGTGCAGAGGCCATTGTGCGCTGTATGCAAACAATCCACGAGCCTTATGGCTAATAATAGTGGTTCGAAGCGTTGCGGTGGGAGGGCGAAGGGCTGGAGCGAAGTCAACAATCAGCAGTTCTCAGAGCAGCATCACTGGTCATCTTCTCATCTGGAAGAAAGAGAGGAAATGGTTGGTCATCGCTTTGCTCTGCTTTCGAACGCTTATTTTCTACATAATAAAAGAAGTCGTGTTTCTGTGCAATGTAGTCGAAGTTCTTCAGAATGATTAAAGACTGGGGGCAGCGCCATGACAAAAAAAAAGGCAGACAGCTTTCCAGTTGCTCGACACTTATTCAACACTCGCCAGCGTGTTCCAGCTGAATGTTTACACTGCTCCATTCTCCCACTCTTCCCTGTTCCACCTTCCCCATTTACTCCCCGATCCCCACGGGAGAAAGCGTGTCGCTCCAGCAACACGTTCACGCAGGACACCATTAGAGACGCGGCTGTTTCGTGAGCTACTTTTTGTCTCCTTCCTTATCAAGGGGTGGCAAAAAAAAAAAACAGTCCTTTGTCTGCAAAAGCTGCGAAAGGTTAGAGCCTGAAACAGACTAACACACCCGACAGATAAGCTGCTTACTGAAGTCAAACACTGAGGAGGAATGTGTTGTGTCATATGTGAAATGCCACACACACACACACACACACACACACACAGGCCTGCCTGCACAAACGTATATCTAAGGACTTGCACACACTGCCAACTTGGACACACACCCACGAGTTCTCACACACATACATGGAGACATACTGTATCTTGTTTATTCTCTTGTGGTTGCCATCCAACATCTCTTCAGTGCAAACACACACACACAGCCACGTTATACACAAGCTCAGTCACTTGGTAGCCGTCGCTATGCAGGGCAGAGTGAACGTTTCCCCTTCATGAATGCCGTTCCTCCACAGCCACCCGTCAACCACCCTGATTATTTTATAATGAACCTAAATTTGAGCAGCGGAGCAGTCAGCACTGATCGCTCTCCAGGCTTCGCTAATGCGCTTGGATATTTTTGGCAACGTGAAAAACCCACAAAACATGGGAAGCTTTCACATTACCATACTGAGTAATAACTTTCATTCACGACTGGATTCTTTCTGTACGCGACCCATGCCTGCGTGGAACCACCTAGCCTGGGAGTATTTATTTTTACTACGGGTCACACTGGGTGAGCGGCTGTACTGCACCGTCTGTACTAAACAGACAAACAGGTTTAATTTATCGGCTGGACTTGAGTTTATTCATCTTCCAGTTGTTTATCTGCCTGTGGCACTAAGCCAGATCAGATAAGACTTAACTGGAAGGTACTAGATCTCCAGCATGAGCAGTCTCACTTTAAGTCGACTCTCACGCCTTCTAACAAGACTGCCACGAGTTCAATATTGGGCCGAGCACCAAATCCCCAGAGACGTGCAGGACTTCTTCCTCAGCCATTTATCATCCCCAAATATAAGGCCCGGGGCCATTAGGCTAACCGTGATGCAGGCTGACAGGAGGAAACTGGAAACTGTTGGGGGCACATCCCCCTGCTCGTCAGGCCTGCTGGGTCCGCTGAGCCACTCAGCCACTCTCCAGACACCAGGGAGCGAGAACCTGCCAGGCCCCACGGACGAAGCCTTGGTCTTATCACCCCAGGGTTCTTTCTCCCGATCAGCTGTCACCCCGCTGAGTAACATGTTCCCTTTCTCTCTTAAGCTGGTGGAGGACACAGCCATGCTCATCTTCCTAAAAAACACGGTTTTGTTTGGTTGGATTTCTGCATTGAATTGGCCGAGACTTGAGATAAAAGGATTAGGCGATTAACATTAAGATGCTTTACGCAAGTACTGACAGACGTATCATATTTTCACATCAGGGGACGGGGAGGTGGTGGTGGTGGGGGTGACGGTCGTCGGGGGGCCAACGTGTTCCCAAGCAGAAAATGATTTTAAGAGGTAAGTGAGGCATCGTTAACTCCTGAGAGGCTGAGTGGAGGAATTATCAACAGCAACTCAGCCCCCCATCCACCCCCACGGCTGGGAATTGAGGTTACTTGTTATTTGGCCAGCTATTCCAGCATAATGAGCATCATGTTCCGCTGCGGCAGATATGTTAAAAAAAGGTGCACGGTTATGACTAACTGTCACCACCTACACTAAATCTAATGAGCTCAAACGTATAATATACACCAGAAGACCACTGACTAAATTGAAGTTATTCGTTTTCATCTGCGCCCTGAGCTCGTCTTCCTAAATAAATACAAGTATATGCACTCCCTCAGGTTTTCTCCTTCTATTAACTGTATATCTTCCTTGAAAAAAAACAACACACCAACCAGATGAAAAATGATACGCAAACACTGACGACATCTGTTTTTCCTTTGTGTCCTACACACGCACGGTGGAAAACCAAGGAGAGAAATCTATCATCAGTTAAGATAATGGAGAAAATCACAGTCCACGGCAAATTTTTCACATCAGCCTGATAGAAATAATAAGCAAGCATTTAAAAGAGGACAGCAAGCAATTAAAACATAATTAAAATAAATGGATAGAAGGCGACAGCCCACATGTCTTAACATGAAGTACAAGGCTGTGTGCAACAGCCGGCTGAATGAATGCGAGGCTCCTTTGACAAAGCTTGTGTCTGCCTCACTCAAGCTGGAGAGGCGTCCAGTGAAAGACGCGCTGAAAGAAAAGGGGGAGTTTGGACGTTTCTAAGCTGGGAGGGACTAAATGGATGGGAGAGGGAGCGCAGAGGAGGAGAAGAATGGAAAGGGGGAGAAAGAGAGGGGAGGCAGGGTCACCGTGGTGGATTGACAGCCTGTGAGTACGGCCTGACCTCCTGGGTTCGCCTCCAAGTTTTCTCCACGGGCTCAGAGAAGAATAAAATAAAGCCCAGGAATGTTAATTTATTTTCAATTGTCAACGCCGAGAAGAGGGAGATAAAGAGCGCATACATACATATCAAGTAAGACTGGAACAAAACTAACGTGCAAGTCCAAGTGTAAGCTGAAAAAAGTGAAATAGAGATTTGGCTCTGGATCTCCTGCCAACACAATGATTCCTCCTCTAGTCTTTGAAAAACTACTAATTTGGAGAACTTTCTGTCCCGCCCCCGTGCCCTACATTCAGGACAAAAAAAGCCACACATGTGAAGGAGGAATTTCAAACATCACAAAACAGTTGATGGCCTACAAGTGGGAGAAGAAACTACAGGAACTATGAAGACACAGCCTCCAGACAGTTTCTTTCTGTCCTCGCTGCACCCTGATGTTCCCAAGGAACCCTTGTCATGACAGTCCTGTCAGGGCTGCGCTTCCAGCCCCTGCAGGGACATGATGTCATTTCCCTGGCTCTAGCAGTGATGTAGAGAAGCTGCGATCAACTGCCAGGAGATGGGTCCACATGGTGCACGGTAGAGGCTGTAATAGCAACACAGAGCTTAAAGGACTACACATGTTGCTATTAGGATGAACGGGATGTTGTATTAAGGAAAGATGCAGGACGTTGCCTTGGAGCATCTCAGATGTGAATATTTACTGGTCTTAATAGTCCTTAATGAAGTTAACGTGATACAATCTTTGAATTTGGAGTAACGTGAATATAAAAACATGGATTCAAGCATATTGCCCAGGAATATATCTGACTTAAGTTTTAAGAGCAAACAATGTCTTTAACTAACCTTTCTTCTGCTTTTTTGTCGAATGGTTTCATAGCAGCACAAACGATGTTTTGTTCTGTTTTGCATGTACTGTAACGTTCGCTTTAGAGCCACAACGAACACTTAATCATCTTTGGTTTAAATAACAATTGCATTTGGACGAGTTCTTTTTGCCTCTTGCTCCTTGTTCTATAAATAATTGATATATCAACAGGTGTCTTCTAAAGATGGCTAATAAATCACAGACCGTCTTGCACAACCGTTCTGAATCAAAATGGGCTCAGCTAACATCTCAATATGCAGAAGTTGAATTCAGGGAACCTAAACTGTAGCTTTTAAGTCTTATTTTATTTTCGCGATCTCCCCAGATTAAAAGGAGACCTTGGGAAAAAAATACACGCTTTTAAGTTGAAACACGTTTCAGTGCAGCTTCAACGGCTCAAACGGAAACCTGAAAGGTGCACTGCTTCACTATTTTGTCGAGCGTGCACAACAGTTGGTGTGTTTAGCGGCTCTTGGCCAAATGATTGAGGCAGTAGATAAGATAGAGTGCCAGCGGGCAGATGGACATAGTGAAACAGAGAGGGGCGCGCAAAGAAGCTTAGCAAAGTGAAGAGAACAAAGAAGGCCCGGGCTGAACAACCAGGTTAGTGTGGGGCAAAAAGAAGAGAGGACGCTGAGCAGTCATCAAAAGAGCTGAGTGCAGGAGCTGAAACGAGGATAAAGGTGGGAGGTTGCTGCCGAAATCAGCCGTCACCGAAATAATTCAACCTGCCTGAAGAATCATTATAGTGGCTATAATCTCAGGCCATCTGTCAAAGCAAAGCTCCCTTCAGAACTGATTATTTTTATAATTCAGTGGTTAATCAGAGTCTATTTAGCGTCGGGACAACGTTGAGACGTGTACGTTTTCAGAGGCCAGAAAGCAAGTTAATATATTAGAGGAAGAGCGTTACATAATGAAACTGCATTCATCACTTTGTGTGTAAAAGAGGCTTAATAGCAGTTTTAGAACCAAAATCATTTCCTGAACAACTCATTTATTTAGTTTTGATGGATGATTTTAGAGCATCAGGAACAGATTGAGTGGGGACAGAAAAAGATGTTGTTTTGCTGCAGTTTGTATGTTTCCTGCTTTGTTTGGTTGTGTTCCTGTGATTATTATGGAAATACATGACTGTGGCTCGATTCAAATGAAGCATGGGCTCCATCAAAATCACTGTTCAACATGTGTTTGGCAAGTTGCTCCATAGCTGATTTTAAACAACAAACAGAATAGCTTTTGGAAACATGAAGCCTAATTTATTACTGAAGAAACATGTAAGGGAGAAGGGACGGAAATGTAACAATTCAATTCAG
The DNA here is from genome assembly GCA_030770545.1 of Macropodus opercularis. Lineage (NCBI taxonomy): Eukaryota > Metazoa > Chordata > Actinopteri > Anabantiformes > Osphronemidae > Macropodus > Macropodus opercularis. The sequence goes on from CM061105.1 coordinate 10,861,905, forward strand.
TCATCTTCTGCTGGAGGCTACGCTGAGCTCAGTAGCTGCTTCAGGTTGGCATTGAAATGAATAGGCTGACCTCAGAGCAGTTGGTTAAGCAGTGGGGTCACTGGAGAGGAGCAGAGAGCAGCTCAACACTGACATGGAAAAGAGAGGTTTCTCCTTTCAATCAGGCTCTTTATAAATTTACTGAAAGCCTCGCTTCTCGCCTCCTCCACATTCTCCCAGCACTCCTCTGCACGTGAACACACACACACACACACACACACACACACACACACACACACACACACTCACCTCCAGCTCGCTTCATTATTAAAGCACATTTTTAACGAGGGCAACATCGCCGCAGCCTAAACCCACAACATACAAATTCATTCATTCCCTCCCTCAGCGCTTTTCACAGCAGGTGACGTGTTGATGTTCACACCTTCAGGGGGTAAAAAAAGGAGAAACGCGTTGACGCAACGTTACATTTTTACACGCATTCAGGCGGGGTCAGTGCTCAGCAAACATGTGAGAAAGTAACTCCTAATATGTAACAGCTGTGTTAATGAACAACATGCAAGCAAGGAGAAGTCTGTGCAATCAGCCTCCAGCATCACAGAGCTCCATTCATGTGCACCAAATATGCATCATAATAATCAAATGTAATTTCTACAACTTGTTTAAACAATGGCAAAAGAGCACGGGGAGAAGAAATGCTGCATCTGGAGCGGACCGATCTCAGATAGTGTGTCTGGGAAGGGGGGAGGCAGAAAACGGTGCCGGGTCCTCCTCTCCCTACAGCAAACCCCTCGTTATGTGCAAACTACATCAGGTTGTCATTTGGGATGGGACTCGCTGAGGTTTTATCTGAGGTTATTTCTGCGGGGCGCAGGAGGCCGAGCTCTAAAATGCACGCGAGTTACTGACATGGCAACATTCAGATGGGGCTAAAATTTACAGACATGCTCGATTTCGCGTTGCCTTTTCCTAACGCTCCCACCCCTGTGGAATTAATCCCGTCCAAATGGGGCTTATGACAACGTGGCACAATGACGAAGTGACACGCTGCCAAAAGTACAGAGCCCCAAGTTTTTAATAACAAATATATGCAAATACCTTTAATCCATGAGAGAAGAGGAAGCAAGCAGTTGACAGTGGAGCAGAAAAACTCATTTTTAATTTATATCTAAAACATAACATCATTTTTAACTCGATCTGGCTTCTTATCTTATTGGTAAGTTTATTTTCCAATACAATTTATTGGTAATTCCAGCTATTTTGGGAAGAAATGGTTTTACTTTAATTGAATTACCACTACTTTTAATTCCTTTCTAGCAGCAGTACGAGCGCCTCCACGTTGTCACTGTTGCGTCTGATAGTCGGATTTGATTTTTATCAGCAGAACGTTACCTGTTTAACCATTTGCATCACTCAAACGTCCGACATCCTCATTTACGCTTCATGCTCGTTGCGTCTCTCCATTGATTTTCACAAGCTATTTGTAGTAATGTGGTTTCTCTCGACTGGAAACAATTTAATGTAGCGACTGTTTTGCCAAAGTGACAACTTTATGATTCACTACACCAGCGCTGATACATCCACCCACTGTGGCACCCTGGAGGGAGCGCGTTTTAAACTTCAAAGTTATTTTCCAACTTAAAGCACGTTTTCTGTTCAAAATCCAGCCTGCTTTGCATTACATCTGCGTGCTCAGCACATGGCCGCCATTCAAGCCGGGGACAGTTTGTGTGGTCTCTATTCACGCAGTGTCTTGAGTGAGTGACGTGCGTTAATTCATTCAGGGCTGTAATGTGACCTCAGAAACAGTGCGCTGGTTATTGAATTTAGTTTTTTTTGCTTGAGTGGTATGTTTGTACACAGCATCCTTAAAGTGTAATTTCTTGAACACAGTAAGCGGGAAAGTTTTGGTGTGCGAAGCCATAAAACCAGACGGTCACATCCACAAGGGCTGCAATCATTATTACAATAAAGAATAGGTTTCTTCCAGCACTAAACATTCCAGCCTTTAAAATGACCATGAAGCTGGATCTAAGCTCTTTCAAATAAAAAAACCTTCATGAACGTAAGCTTTACTGCAGTGAACTAAACATTTGAATATAATATACACCAAGCAGGTGCAAATCATTGGATAACACAAATACTAAAAGGCACAATAACAGACTATTAGTCTGGATCAATTAACTAATCAGTCAGTTAGCAGAGCAGAAACTATTTGGCAATCAAGCCAAATTAGGGAAATGACGACCATCTGTTTTACCTTTTTTGTTTTACATTAAGAAAAGCAGCAAATTAATCACTCTGTAAGAAAAACATGAATCTGTCCCTTTATTGCTTAAAAGGTTCAACCAAGTCAGTTCAACAGATATCAGTGACGTTCACATAGTCTAACCCTAAAATTGTTACACCTCTCACTGTGACGTCACACAATGTGAGTACAATAAAAAAAAAAAAGAAAGGAAAAGGACTATGGGATTATGTCAAACCTGGAAAATCAACCTAGACAGGACATAGTGAGTAAAAGCTATTGAAATATAAATATCATGAGCCTTGCAAGAAGTACATATCACTACCTATTCATGAGTCTTGAAGAATATAATTTTCTTACGCAAGTTAAGTCTCTGGAGCCCGAGTGCCTACAGAGGTGGAAATAGACTCTACGCTCGTGTTGTGCAGGATTTCCCATGATGTTAAATTATGGGAGAAATTTGATTAAACTCATGTAACCACTGCAACACAGGGAGCAGCTACAGTAGCCCAGTAAAACTGCCTCATATACCTACACAACTGTGTCGAATAACGGCCGGTGCTAATGAGTCCCGTGAGCTGGCTGCCAATATTATTGTGGACCCGCCGCCGTGTTCTGCAGTCGACAGCAGGCGTGTTTCGTGCTTTCCGCTGGAGGTAAAACCATCAGCGTGCAGGAAAGACGGGCAAACGCGGCTCCTCTGCATGTTGCTCCTTATCTCGGGTAACTTGCCGCATGTTTGTGAGTCAGCACTGGAGCAAAGTGCTTTCTAAAGGGCATCCCCATCATCAATACCTGCTTTGGAAAGGCAAAGCTATTCAGCCGAGGCGTTAGTTTAAAGATGCCAGGGCTTTGTGTTTATGTGAGCTTAGAATCGCATCCGCTGTTATTTATTCTGAGAAAACCCCGGCAGTGGATTTAATTTGGTTTCTGTCGATTCCCTAGTGACATATGTAAGTATTAAATGTTCTTCTGTGGTCACCAGTGAGTGCATACCAATGCAAAGTGCTGGGAAACTGCAGGTCTCTGCGGTGAGTATCCATTCAGGTGATATGACCCGATGTCATATCAAGACTTTGCAGTGTTTTCAGAAGTTTTCACTCTGCGCACCTTTACTCATTCATGGTAATTCAAGCTGCGGCTGTTCAGCGCTGACACTTGCACAATTTCAGGTTACAGTGTGGTGAGCAGTCACTCTTGAAGCTGACCTACAGCCGATCATTTACCCAGATACCAAGTGCTGCTGCATCAACTTTAATGACACGTTAGTGGCAGAAAATGTCAGCGGTCGTTCGCTGTGTTGGGGAATTGGGAGCCGCTAAAAGTGTTCAAATACATTTTGAGGGAGAGCAGCCAAATAAGATTAGGTTCACAGATGTAGCCCATGTTCTGGGCTGTAATTATCAAAAAACCCTCTCCAAGATCGCTGAGGGACACTTTTTGACTTGACTATTGAAATTGAAACGTGTATTTTAATTTAATTTGTTTAAAAGATCATTAAACATACTCAATAATATTGAACAGTACCGTTCTGTCCAAATCTAATAGCATTTACTGAAGGCTAATTATTCTGATTACTGCTCTGATTAGAAATCCGCTTCTATAGAGACACAGTTTTTCACCAAGACTTAAAATATCCAGCTAATATCCTTTGGCCGAGCCCAACCATTGGTTGTATTGTGTTGGAAATGAGCCATGGACTTAATATGCACACACGCTGTGGGCCAGGATGGGTTCTGAGCTTGTTTTCAATTCAAAGTCGTCTCTCAGTACTAGTTTCTATTAATTTGTCCACCCACTCTGTCTGTTCCTTTGGAAACCAAGACACAAGCATCAATCTGCAGCATTTCCAGTGGGAAATAGGAGCTGGTTGTACTTGTTTTTCTTTGTACATAATTACTCTGTTGTTTTCTTTCCGAGTTTACAGAAACAGTCTCACAGTTATTACTGAAGACCAGCTCGCCCTGATTCGGCTGTAAACTGCTCTATTCTCATTTTGAAAGACGGGCCGGGCAAGTCCATCACTGCAGCTACATTTATGTCCATCTGTGGAAATAAATGTCTCTCCCTTTACAGCAGTACTGATCATTACAAAAACAGCAGAAAGCAGAGATTTGTTCAGATACCTCACAAATGCAACCATTAGCAAGCCAAAAATCCCAACATAATTACGCAACGCAGGCAATAAAGAGCAACAACTGTTTTACAAAAACACAGAGCAAATGCAACCATCCATAGAATTCACAGCAAATCTATGAGAGTTTCACAGCCAATAGATAGTTTTAGGGTCGACCGTAGTAATGTCTGGTAAGAAAAACATCCAAATCTCTTTGTAAATGTTAAAACGCAGCTTAAAGGACAGTGCAACTCGTGTTCAGCTCACCGTATTATTGACTTTATCTCTATTTCTACTCGTCTGTTCTGCTCACTCCATTGTAATGCAAACTGAAAAGCTGTATGAGAGCAGAGACTGAGCTGGAACAATGATGAAAGTGTACGGTGTAAGAATCAGGACAGCTGTCAGGGTGAGCGGGTGTACACTTAGCAGTTAAGCAAGAGCTTTGCTGAAATGCAGCAACGTTTGCAGTCAAGAGAGACACGAGAAAATCATTCTGCATTTGCAGCATGTTACAGTTTGTCATTCAGGGTTAAAGAGGCAGCTCCGGTCTCTGTTTGACTGTTAAAACCACATTAGACGTGTAGCTGTGTGGTTTCTTCCAGAAATGTTCATAAATACAGTTTATGTTGCCTAGGAGCAAGGATATAACAATGCAATGACTTCACAAAAGAAAATATTAGTCCGCCTTGAGATCTTGGAAGAACATTTGTTTAGGAAAGCCCCACGGACTCTGAATGCATCATCAAGCCCGTTATTTTCATTTTCACCATTTATACCATTAATTTATCAATTGTTTAGTCTAGAAAACATCAGAAAATAATAAGAAACAATTGTCACGAGTTCCCAGGGCAGAGTGTGACATCATCTCATTGCTTTGATTTGTTTGACCAACAGTCCAAACCACAAAGACATTCAGTTTACAGTAATAAATAACCAAGCAGAAGGTCCAGCCAAGAGCCAGCGAACGAGCTGACTTTCATTAGGAAAAATTGCCTAAACAATCAATTGATTATCAAATTAGCTGCACATTAATTTCCTTTCAATCAACCACTCAAATAATTAAAGAACTGTTTCAGCTCCAGTGGCCACAAAGTGTAATTATCCTATTAGACTAGAAAAAAAACAACTTGATTTGTTCTTCACCTGAAAGCGCCACATCACAGACTGAGCAAGTTGTTTTATTAAAAGCACACAACTTGACATATTTGTACCAACAAAATATAAAAAGGCAGAGTCAACGCGCTATGTGTATTCCCCTATAAATCAACAAATATACACAGCCAACACGGCACCTCTCAATGCTTCAATAGCACACAGAGAAAAGGCTTCAGTAGATGCCGAGCTTTTCTCCACTGCCAAGTTTTTCCTTGTGCTGTGGCTTAGCCCAACAGTAGCGTAAAGGATGCATGCTTCTTTTATTTTATTTTCAGCCCCCTGCCTTTGTTTTATTCCTCCTCCAGTACATCATTCCTTTGGGTGTTTGTGTGGTGTCCCTTAGTTACCGGATAAGAGACCCAGCAGCTCAGACAGTTAAAAGCCTGCCCTGTCCCACTCATACCAACAAGACCATCAATAATTCACCCTCATCGCGAAGCATTATCTAACAGCCTTATGAAAATTTAAAGATTGTGGGTGACAACACAGAACCATGAAGAAAGTGCTCCGTAAGAGGACACGGCAGGTGGCACCAGCGTCGGCAACAGATAGGTTTAAAGAGCAGGCTGGGGAGACTCGGCAGCACCGTCCAGCCGCTCGGCCCTGTAACGCTGATGTAACAGTGACACACAAGCGTCGGAAGGACGAGCGCGTCAATGAGAGAACGCATCTCCTCTCCTCTCCAGCAGCCCTCTGTCGAGAGAGTGCAGCACAGGGGTGGAAGCATTTGTTCGGCTGCATTAACGCCCAGGCTCATTCTCATTGACAGTGAAATCCCTCTAAGCCTAGATCAATTACACCCAGCTCTGCTGTAATTAAAATGTCCTAACAAAGGTCTTAGGAGCACAGGACAGAAACCTACCTATTGAAAAATAAGCTCAGTCCAATCTATAGCTCAATCTCCAAGAAAATACTTTAAGATTAGATTTGGGCTTTCTGTTGTGATAAGCACAAAAATGTCCATGAACGACTGCTGTGCTCGAAGTCTGCCTTTTTTATCCTCTAATAAGGTCAAGATGTGATTTACGATAACGTGCAGAGCCCACGAGCTCCCGTGAAACACAGTGTGCTACTTGAAAGAAAATTCATCTATAGCACAGAAACCTGCTTTTACGTGAGCGTTACTACTAAGGAAACGGATCATTTGTTCTGTTAAGTACGTCTGATGCTTGACTGTGCTTTGCTGAGAAATGACAGAATGCTTATGAGTCTTCTAATTAAAACTCAGCGGTGAAGTGATTAGCAATCAAAACTCCTCTCTTCAAATATCAAGATCTGATTTGCTTGGCTGATCAACAAGCTTCCTTCTCTCACTGCAACTCAGACTCTCACTCTTTCCTCTACATTAAGGAGGCTTTTGAAATGGAGGAAAACAGCACAAACTCCACAACAAAGAGCTCAGCTGAATTTTCACTTCTATATTTCTTCTTTTCTTCTTTCTTTCTTTTTATTTTTTCGCCAAGATGCCATTTGCATTGTTTTTTAATCTTGACTGCCAAAAATCATAAAACGGATTAAACACAGCCGCTGATGAACGCTCCAGTGTTTTTTGGTTTTAGATGATAATTCATCATAGTATGAAACTCCGAGTATAAAGCGTCAATAACATTACTTATGGCAGCCACCAAAATTAAACTTGAAAGCTGTTCCCTCGTCGTGCCACGGAGGGACTATTCCACAGACACGCAGAGACCAAGATGGCTGACTGCGCTGACACATTGTGAAAGCGTGCCTTGCCATCCCGGATAATAGATTCTCTTTGCTGTGCGACTCCCACCGCTTCTCATCTTCTGTGACAACGCCTGCCAATCAAAGCCCGGGGAACGTTCAAGGGCTTTGACAATATCTTCTCACCTTGAAAACACATTGGCTTCATCACAAGACACCAAGTAGGCATCAAATAGCCATTAGATATGGCAGACAAAGACCTGGCAGCCTGAAGGTGAACAAGCCGCCTGAAAATTGGCTTTAAAAGTAGTCTTTCTATACATAAAGACAACAACTGAAACAAATGCCAGCAATAGCGTGGGAGGTGACATTTAAGCGTAGGACAGAAACTGCACTAAGTGTGGAGAGATTTCATGATCTTTTAAAAACAAAACAAAAAGGAGGGACAGGACGGAACTTCTCTCCTTTTGCCTTTCAACAGCCAGAACAAGCAGAGCTGTGCTGCTCATGTGAAAGCATTTAATAGAACAATTCCAGCTGCCTATTACACGCAGAGGCCCTGTAGATCACTCATTGGGCTCAGGGTGTGTACCTGTTCAAATTTCTTTCTTTTCAGTGCCAAATGAGAAATAACAGCGTTACACCGCATCAGTCGGGAGATTTACATTTTTATTTGATTCATGAATAGCACGAAGGAGGACACGGGGAGATTTTCGCGCAGTGAAGCATGGCCTGAACCTCAATTTCTAGGATAATTATATGATACTATTTAGGAGTTTGAGGAACAGAGGAGCATTTCCTCCGCTCAAGACAGATGACCTGTCAGATACACCTAATACCACGCACGAAGCCTTCAGCCTTTAATCTGCACACTTCCTGCGACCTATACAACGACAGAACCAAATAAAGCACACTATCTTTGCTTCCCCCGAGACAGAGCCGTGTCCTCATATGCTAATGTCAGCCAGAGTTGGAGAAGAAGCTCTTAGGGCGGCCCAGGCGACTTACAGGTCAGCGCTAATCTTCTGATATATGGTGCCTAAAGACCCGGGACACATCCATCACACGCTGCCGACGGCTCCCCAACCGGGAGAGATCCGCACGCACCAAAGGGTTAACACACACACCCCAATAAGACCTCTGATGATCCATCACTCAAGAAGCAGCCTCCTTTTGAGCGCAGCGCCCTTTCCAACACTGAGGGGGTGGCTGTCTTAGCGGAGGCTCAGCGGTGAGAGCATATAGAGCCAGCGTGACTGCTAGACCTCAGCTCCAAGCTTCTGTTGATCATTAAACATCCATTTTAGACCAGTGGGGGAAAGTTGACTGTCATTTTGAACACAGGAGGTGGTACTAGGGGAGAGACGTATTTTCTTGGAGAAAAGGGGGAGCCCGTATATCCATCCGTCGGGTTAACTACCCTAACGCATAATCATTCGTTCCATTCGTCTGTCTCTTTGTTTTTGTGGCAAGCCGCAAAATGGCTGCAACGGGCCTTTTGCAGTTTAAATGAGAAACTCACCCCGCAGCACTTAAACAAACCAACTGCCCTTTCCTTTCTTCTAATCCGCTCTTCTCCAGCGTTTTCTCTCCTGCTTCGTCTGGCTAACAGGGCAAATGTGAACAACAAGAGTGCAGCTTTGATGCAGTTCGAGGAGAGCTTTATCTTTCTTTCTTTCTTTTTTTTTTTGGAGCCTCTTCTCAGCATCACCGGTAAATGTTAGGTTTGGTGTCAACCCCTCAGAACCAGACACTACTTCCCAGACTGCAGACCATTTTGTTGCAACACTCACCCAAGGAAGAAATCCATCTTAGAAGGAGCACTCATGCCAATTTCTCCACCGACATCGGCCTCAACAGAGCAGAATGCATGTACCTCTCCTCTTCTGCAGCTTTTTAATAATTTGAACAACCGGCCTCGGCTCGGCTCAGCACACCACAGCGTGGTTCCTACTCCGCTCTCACTTTTCCTCGACTCGACAAACTTACTACACTTGCTTTTCCTATTGCTCCTGCGCTCCCTTTCTACACATATACAATACAGAGAGCCCTACTCTGCAGGCTTTGTTAGGAGGCATTGTAGGAAACATTGGAAATCACTAACTGCAGAAGACGTGGACTGACGTAAAGTCGGTAAAGCGGGAAGAAAGAATTACATCATTCATCTGAGCATCAAACAATGTTTGATATATATATAACTGATGTAAAGCTGATTTTCTCCTGCAAGACCAAACACAAGTCCCCCATCTACCATCATTCATCACTCCTTTCCCTTCTCTCTGTCCATTTGTTTGTATTGCAGCCAGTGTGTCAGAGGAGTTGAACAAGACAGCTGTCAAACCTGTCATCCTTGAGTGAAGATGGCAGGTGAAGTCCTGTGTTTTTTTTTCCCCCTCTTTCCTGCTCTCGGGGTTCAAAACTAAACCCTGGCCTCCCACTGCCTCTTCCCTCAAGTTCTGAGATGTTATTTTGTCCCAACAAAAGCAAAAAAACGTGTAAAGGAGCAAGATCTGCTCCGTATTGGCTCATGCTATAAACCAGGAGCGGGGATGACCATGAAAGGCCCCTTCATGGTCACCGACCCCTGCCGCGCTCCTGACGGCATTTACATTCCCTGTCCCTGTGTAACGGCATCGCACATGCTGCACTTTCTTTCACTATTAACCTACCCTGATCCTATTTTCAAAGTAAAAGCGTGCACAAAAGCAACAAAGTGTTTTTTCTTGTTTGTTTTTTTAGATCTACTAAACCTGCCTAAAATTGCGGCGAACATTAGGCCATGTATCAACAAAAAGAAGAAATCCATCAAAATAAACATTCTTTTTGCCGCATTCTTTCTCTGACAAACAACAGCTGCACAGAATGGGAAATAAATATTATCTCTGCGACAGAAAAACAATCAGACCCCGCTAGGTACTTAGTCTCTCGCAAAGCCTGAATGCATGTGAATTAGCATCCACGCTCACCCAATGTGGAATAAAACCCTTTAATTTGTAAAAAAAACCAAAAACAAATTTCGCTCGATGGGATTTCAGATGGAGACTGCTGCAGCCGCGTTAAAAATGCGTGAACAGACTCGTAGCAACTTCTTTATGCTTTATTTCTCGGCACAGACGGTAGTGCCCCCCACCCCACCCCCTTCAAAATAAAACACAGACCTTTGTTGATGTTTTATGCTCGCACTGAGAAATGCTGGGGGAAGACGAAATCGTTCTAACATGACCACGTCTCTGAATGGTGTCCAAAGATTTTCCACTAAATACACGGGTTTATGGAGTTAAATTATGGCCAACAAATTCTCCCAATCCATGCTAAATCTGCTTCCAACACAAACACTTGCTTCTCTCTCACACACACACACACACACACACACACACACACACACACAACCAACTGCAGTGCCCAGCAACCCTGCGAGTAGCCTCCACCACCGACAGCAGCAGCTACACTCCACCAGAACAAAACTGCTTAGAGGAAGGGGGCTGGTAGCTCAAGTTTTCCCTATTGAAATGCAGACACTTTGATATGGAAATTGGCAGTTACAAAAACCCGCTAGAATTCACACTAGCATGCATTGAAACCATTTGCGCAATGTGAGATGAGATGGCACTTCCTCCCAAGACAAGATAGACAAATGGACCAAACCAGCAGGTCTGGGGCGGGTGAGAGATGGAGCGGAGGTACCGAGAGAAAGAGAGCGAGAGAGAGGCAACAGAACATTTGTCCTCCCTCTGCCTTTGAATTCTTACCATCCAGGCATTTGTTTCCAGAAACAGCCTGGGCTGTGTGGTGAAGTGCAACATCTACATTCACCAGTGAAGCCCTACTACCGGTCTGGGAGGATGTGACCTTTTCATCTTCAGGAATTACTGATGGCTACGTCAGTATTAAGCAGCCATCAGCTTAGCAGCCTCCCAGCTGAAGAGACTTTTTCGTATAGACTTCCAAAATGGCAAATTATGCTCCGCTCCGTCTGGGACACTGGCGCTCTCTAATGCCGTGCATATGGCTTATATAATGTTGCAGTTCGCCGTCTGAAATAATGTGGGTCCGCTGGCGTGACGAGAAAAACTGCAATTGTAAAGTCATCATCTATACCACCCTGCATAAAAACTGTTACATAAGTAGATGCCAGGGGAAGCTCTCCGTTTCCTAACTTGTCAGTACGGCTTATATAATGTTGCACCACTATCCTGGTTTGGCATTGACAGTATGGATTATGTGTAAATGTTATTTAACCTTGATCTTCCAGTCCACCACGGTCCTGCTCTCCTGGGATTTCTTGTTGAAGTCTATGCTGCCTTAGTCCTAAAAGCATCACGTGAGAGTGAGATATGGTTCCTTCAGCCCTGTAAAAACCGTGTGTGTGTGGATAAATGCGTGTATGAGTGTGTCCCATCATCACACATGGCTGGCTCAGGTTTGTGAATTATACATGCTCTGTGAAATGATCTTATTTTATAGCCGCAAAATGGAGAAGTAAATGGAGACACTAAGTGACATCCAACTACTTAGCTCCTGGACTGGGTGGAGATGTTTGTGGGAGCTCTTATTTTTCATCATGTTATCGCAACGATTCTGCTCCCATTCCAGGCCTTTCAATCACACCCAAGACACCTTTGTCATGCCGCGCGTCGTTCATAAATCTTAAATTCATCACAGGTAAAAGATGAGCAGTTCCAACTTATTTGGCTTAGCCCTCATTCGGGCAGGCTTTAATTTGCACACAGATTTAGCCTGGGAAGTGAAATCCACATTGGGATGATCCCTGTATCCAAGCAACTTCCTATTAATTAAAAGTCTGCAGGGTGAAGCCGCTTCGCAGTAACAGCCTACACGACGGGCCAGACCAAGTATTGATCTCATCAACAGTTTTAAACTGCTGGAGGAGCCCGTGGGCCCGTTTCCTGACATTTCCCTCATCCTGTCCAGTGAGTGTTAATAAAAGGCACAGATTCCCAGACGCATAGCTCAGCATCACCACTGAAACACTCAACGCATCCGCCTTTGAAGGCTACTTACATTGTTACGCCGTTGCCAAAATATGGATCCCGGCGTGGAGCGTGAATTTCAGATCAACACCCGGAGCCCCCTGCTCTCCGCCGCTTATTCAGAAGAGGCCCCCAAAAACTACACAACGGGTCGCGCAAAGACGGCTGGAGCTCGGCTGCATGCTCCACTTTCCTCACAGCGGACAGGCGGCGGTTGCTCCTGTGGCAGGTAGCTGGTCTTCTTCAAGCCGAAGCGTCCGAGACCGGACGAGCAGCTCCATGACGAGGGCTCTGCTCAGGAGTGCTGGTCGTTAGTCCGCGTCCCCTCTCGGTGCGTGCGCCGCGGCTCCTTACGAAGCGAGCGCTACGGGCAGACTGCACAAAAAGGGATCACTTCAAGGAGACTGGATGCGCCCCAGCCTCGGCACCAAATGAAACTCCAAGTACTCCCAGAACGTCAAGTCTGTCTGGACGTCCCCAGCGGTCTGGTGCGCACATACAGCCCAAGCGGGGATAACGTGATCTCGTCTGGCTCTCGGTAGTTCCCTCGGCGCCTCATCCACACGCCGCGCAGACAGTGGGAGCTACCGCCGGACTGGAGGCAAACAAGGCGAGGAGAGACGGCGCACCGGTCCCCGGCTCTGCAGCAGCTGGCTGCGGAGGACAGCGCGCAAAACCTGGCGCGGATCGCTCGCAAGGCACGGACCGGATCCTAGCGCCCGTCTCCAGGCTAATTTTAAATCCTTATCTCTCACGGGTGCAGATTTCATGCGTGTGGTAAAGCACAAGCAGGTCCATCTGTATTTCCTCGGAGCGTCTGGACTTTTGCAAATCCATATTTCACAGTATTTTAATCAGGGTTCCCTGCTGTTTAATCAGGAGAGGTGTGCAAAAGGCACAAGGCTATTCATTATCGCAAACATGTTGCCCAAAGTAGCTCATATAAATTGCATACTATTTTTAATCCGGTGAATAATTTTGTGTTGCGCACCTGGATAATTAGAGGTATGTAAAAAAAACAACAAAGCAACGAGGCTATGAGGAAATAAAACTCGTTAAAACTCAGTTACAAAGAAGACTCTGTAGGCTGAACACGTGATGCATCATAATGATATGAAAAGCACTTTTTCTCAGACTTATTCTACTATGAAGTTGTATAAATAACAAGGTCATGTTACCACAAAGAACCTCCTTAAACTTTACGTTCTATAACGTTAGACTGGATTTTTTTAATCAATGGATTTTCACAGCAGATGAACATATGACCAGAACTCAGTGATCTTCCAGCTTTATATCACAATAAGAAACAAGGAAAATGACCAAACATTGCGTACATCACACACAGCAAGCATGTGTAGCTAAGCCCTGCTGGTATTTGCTCCAGGTTGAAATTCCTGCATGCTAAGCTTGGCTTATGGTGGCTCGATGTTGCTCAGCTATTACACCACCAAACGCTGGTTGGTGGGGTTTCTAAGGCAGGTTTGAGCATCTTCACCACTGTGTGAAGCTATTTTGGTGCGCTACAAACAACTGTGGCTGAAACCGCTTCATCGCTGAAGCGTACAGCCAACGTAAGGCCACGTAATGACATCATGTGCTGTTTTAGAGAGTGGCGTGACTGTATGGTGACTTGTGGTGCTTTTACATTTACACAGATGGAGGTTTCTCGTATTTCGTTCATCATTTTCAGTTCAGCGAGACACAGAAACGTGTCTGTGTATCAGTTCCGATGTGCGACACGGAACTGAGAGTACAGCGCATGAAACTGTGTAAAAACACGCTGTGCCTACCAATACAAGCCTTCGTCTGAACACCACGCACTGATGTTCAGTCACTTCCTCAGAGCAGATGCTGATACATGTTGTGGGCAAACACTCAGCATTCATCCATATGTTGATGATGAGAAATTGCAACGTAAAGCTCCTCCCTTACATAATGGTCTTGTCAACAGGGAAAAGCATCTGGAGCAGAATGTAGCCATTAAAACAATCTAACAACACTCTGGCCAGTACAGTTTCAGAGCAAATAACACATTTGTTTCTTCATTTCCATTCAGTTTATTCAACGTACAGGCTTTGAAATGATTCCACACGTGTTCAACTTGTAAACTAAATGCTCATACATACATGGATGTTTGTATTTTTCCTAACACTCCAGGCAGCCACTGGTTTACACTAGTCTCCACGCACAAACTCAAATCATGTTGTTATACTGCAGAGAACGTGAATAGAAATCAATGGCTGCCTAAAATGGTGAAATGATTACAGGCTGGTCAGTGTTGTTATGTTATGTTAAGTGCACACCAAGCTGTAAAAATCGAGTGGCATCGTCTCTTAATTTCACACGTGAAAAAGAAAAGAAAGATCTTTGATGTTTGATCAGACCTGGACTGGATGATGTTTGTCACTGTCTAAGCCTGATGTCATTTATGTTGTAAAACCTGTTTGTGTTTTTTAGGACTTTTCTACCTATTGTGCATTTTTAAAGTGTATGCTGTCTTATCATCCAGCGTGGGCTAACAATAGCTCTCACGACTTTGATATGAATGTTACATTTACATATTAAATATGTTCTTAAACAGCCGGTGAGCAAACACTTCTGCATAATGTGAATAATGTTAGAATTTCTCTGCAATGTGAGACAAGACACCACCGTGTGTTTCAAGTCCATTATTTACTAGCGCTATTGTCCTTTAGGTGCAGTACACACCCTCATATGAGCTCTAAGGAAATATCATATGGACTTTTCATACTACGAGTCTTTAATCCGCGCGTTTCTTATTGAACGGGAGGTACGTAATGCATTGCAACTGTTTTCACAGACAACAACTTAGTTTTAACAGAGAAAAACGATCGAGGATGCAAAGAGGAACCTTCTACACAGAGCCCCGGTTCATTTTGAAAGCACACCACGCTTCCCCCGTTGGATACAGCCAAGCAGGGTCAAATTGAATCCCGATTTTTCCATTGTGAACGAAGACCACTGCTGAAGCTCACTTGGCTCCGCAAAAACACACGGAAAAGGAATCAGCTTTAACTGATACAATTACACTTCAAAGCTGAAAGCCCCATTAAGATTTTACTGTAAGCTGCACAACATTTGCATTAAAGTTCCATTTGCGGAAAAATATGATATAATCTTAATGACAAACTGGACAACATTATACAGTATTTGTGTATGGAAAATCCTGATTTATTTGGTGGTGATTTGTTGCCTGCTTCGTCAGCTCCAGGCCACATATTTGTCTCGGAACAGAAATACGAAGAAATAAATGCATTTCATAATGTTCTGATTTATTCAACCAGCACACTACAGCTATCATTAGAAACCATTACACCCATGATATAACAAAGCAACTCAGCGCACTAATGGTTCACGAGATGTATAATGTCTACCTGTGCTGCACTACCAGCTGTGGCTTTATTCTGAGCAGAGGTGTCTCTGCGCAGCCACTTTCCTGCTCAGGCAACATGCAATTTTTGATCTGCTGTCTGAGCTCTGTCATTTCGCCTCTAAGCATCATGTGAAGTTTCTGTTGTCATTTCTCAACAATCGATGCACTGGAAGGAAAATGATCTGCTCAGCTGGAAGCAGGTTTATGGTAACATTTTCCTCAGGTTTCTAAAGTTCAGCCCCATGCAGCTTCCTTTTGAACATGATATTATACTGTTAGTAGGCGCTTTCATTCTTCCCCAACGCGACTATTTTTAGATCCTTACTTTTCAGTATTGTAATAAAAGAGCTACCTCAGTGGTGCAAATTCAGGCGAAAGACATATTTGCCTGAGAAAAGTCAGTTTTAGAACAAACATTTGATCTGCAGCTTTGGCACTATTACTATCCTAAATATCATTCCTCTCTTCTTCCCCTCATGAGCCAAAGTACATAGCCAGGTCAGCGGTCTCTGTTACACGTGGCTTCAATAAAAAAACAGTCCCCTGGCCGCACAGGGGAAATGTGAATTTGGGTCAAATTCACCAGGTGGAAAGCGAGAAGATTAGTGCAGAACCCGAATGTTTTCTGAGGCGTAGTTTTACATATTAAAGAATAGAAGAGTAAAAGAAAACAGATGTAATGATGCCGATCCACTGACACATATTTATATTTAGAGAAACAATGTTTATGTATGGCCTACTGCTGCAAGTGTGAATTCTCTATTTCATTTTAAACTGACCCAGGAGAGGCTGCCTGGCTTTTGTTTTATTCATTGCGGTCAGTGCAGTATATATGTAAACCGGTCCTTGTCCTATTTTTTCTTTCTTTCTCTTTTTTTTTTTTTTTGAGGAGAGATGAAGTTGTCAGAAAACGCTTGGCTTAGCTTTTTCTCCGCAGCCTGTCATTCTTTCCTTGCTTTCAGTGTGCAAACAAAACACAAAGCAGTAGCACAGAAAGGACTGAAAGCAAGACCAAGTTTCACATCTGACTCATCCTGAGCGCAAATAAATTTCACTCAAATGGGACTTTATCATATGAACAGACATAAGAGCAGACTCCATGATGTAAATTATAGGTTTTTATGAACCTGGGGTTTGAGCCACGTTGAAATTACAGCAACGACTAAACTACATGCTCTCTTTTCCTTTCATACTGAGCCGTAGCTTTGCTTCCACATTTGACCAGAGCTACTGCATAGACAATTTGTGATAATTAGTGTTTGGGAGAATACAAAACATCCACACATGCACATTACATCACCTGTGATTGCTTGTGATTGCTGGTTATTGCTTTTCTCTGCAGTACAGCCTAACACATATCCTGCCAGCTTATCGTGTTCAGCAAAACACACAAACACACTGACACTTGTTGCGTTGTTGTGTCAACACAGAGTTTATTAATGAATTGGCCTTTAATTGAACGCTAATTTGAACACACAGACGAGCTTTGGAAGTTCACTCCCTTTGCTTGTCCTTTTTTCTTGAAAATAAATGCAGAAAGTGAAGAAAACAACACGCATGTATTAAAATACAAAGTCAACTCTGGGTCTTGTGAATCCCAACTTAGATGTTAAATTGGATTACGAGACTGATAATTAAATTCTTTTGGTGGTAGAGTTCTTGAGAGTTTTGCAGCCACAACGACCACACAGAGAGTCTCACAATTCAATTCTCTTCACCTCGACATGTTGTCTTTAATTTTGTCCTCTCATGAGTTGTATGTGTGTGCGTTCACCCCCCTAATGTGCAGTTCACTTCATGGGTAGAAACCTCATGTAATAATGTGGAGTGTTTCCACAAACATTCATGCGGTAAATAAGAGAGTAGCCGGGAATTCTGTGGTAAATATGTCTCGAGTCATTATTAGGTGGTTTTACTCATTAAGATCAAAAGCCGCAAATTCAAAGGCTATTTCAGACCCTAAAAGGAAAAGCCATGAGCTGAGAAAAGAAAAATCAAAGGATCTAAACTGGGGGTTTGAAAATACTGAACACACAGAAAAAACAGTTCTTCACACATTAAGAGGAAGCTGCTTCTTTGTGGCATCCATTTCCCAGCTCATTGTGTGGAGTAGCCTTCTGTAGTTTGGTAATCACAGAGCAGCACGAAAGAGGGTGGGAGTTATCATGATCTTGATTGTCATGTAATGCCGGTTCCCATGATGGAATAGGCTCGATTATAAGGCTCAACCACGAATGAACTCCACCACATTCACGATAAGACAATGACTTAATTCACTGAGGACCAGGGAGATTGGTTTGCTCCAGCTCCTCATAAATCCATTACTTGGAGAGTGCTATTAGCAAACACACAGTAGGAACGACTTAATCAGCTCAAATGTGACATCTGTAGCACCTCCAGTCAAACTCGCATCATGTCAGATGTTATATATTTATATATTCCATGAGCAATGTGGCAGATGTAACATATAAGACATATGGATGGAATAGTTTTGGTTGGGGATTCAGGTATAACTTGCGAATCCATGGAGAAATTGAGTTTCTTCAGCTGGTATTTGTCTGCGTAATAGGTTTACATTTATTTGGCGGACGCTTATCCGTAGCGCCTCACAAGTGATATGCAAATGAATATGATACCGGTGTATGAATTTTGCCTCTAATGTTGTTGTGGATGATAGAACCGTACAGAATTTTCTCTCTACTGTAAGATGTGGGCCTCCATTCCTCCCCATGAGACTTGTGCAGACTGCTCAGCTGACAGAAGTTAGATCAAGTATAAAAAGTCAATTCAGCTCTCGACGCTAGATAACATCTGACAAGCAACATGGATCCAGACTTGTCTCCCTCTCTAGATCTTTTTGGCTCACAGAACTTTGCCTTTCCCCTGCCCTTGGCCTGTCTGTAAAAATGTTCTTATATGGGTAAAGGCACTGAACAAATGAAGGTAATGTACCAGAGTCAGAGCTTTCCAACTGTGTGATTTGCTCCAAAAACATCAGTGTTCCCCACTCCACAAACAAGCTTATCTGAAAAGGTATCTCAATCTATATTCGATCATTTTAAAGCACTTGGGAACATTTGTTTTAATTTAGTATCCAATGGTGACTGTTTATCTTAGGGTGTAGTTATGAGTTGTTAAGCTATGTTGTTGTGCTACACGTCTAGCCTCTTCCACAGCGACGCTGAAACTCTGGAAAATGGAAACAGATGCTCATTGTTCCAGCGTGAAAAGGCAGGGGAAAAAAAGATTTACTGCATCCAATGATTCCATTCAAAGGTAGCTGATAGTTAGGTTCCCTTCACACTCCTGTGTTGTTCACTGGCCAATACAGACCCAAAACACTGCACAATAAAAAGTAAAAACATCTTTCAAATAAGCACCCTGTCCAGAAAACAGCAGAGCTGAACGAAATACAATGTACAGCAGGTCACGGTTAACTTATTAGCAAAAGAGGAAATGGGTCATCTTTGCATGCCAGGATGAGAAATCCTGTCAGTCAACCAGGACTTCTGGGACCGGGCCTATTTTTAGCACCTGGAGCTCAGACGTATACTGTGGAGTTTAACCCTGCCACAAGCACAGACACAATAAATTATACATCTACCAAAGAGGAGGATATTATCCTCTCAACGACTGGAAATCATTAAGTCATTAGGAAGCTCTCAAGGACAATTCGATGATATAAACCCTTTATGTAAATCTACGTGGTGAAGCAGATGCTGAGGGTCGACTGAACGGAGGCGAGTCACCTCTCCAGGTTTTCTGCTGTCGATCTGTCTGAACAGCAGAAGCATGAAGCAAAGGGAGGTTCTCTCCATCTGAGATGAACTGGTTTCAACTGTTATCCTTGATGAGAACCTTCGCACCATGTCATTTTAATTAGAATGATTATGGACGAGGATTAAAGAGCCTTGATACCCTCGGTCCATCGGTGCAGGATATTTTCTTATAATTCCTGATTAGATCTCATCTCAGAGCTGAGTAACTACTGAGCTACAGACTGGCAATGAGGAGATTTTACCTATATATCTAGTACATTTATCTCCAGTATAATATTCAAGGGTGACAGATTTTTACACAAGTTTCCAGTAGATGTTTAAATAAAACTTTTCTCTATACAGCGCGCAACTGTAAACATATTAATACCACTACAAAGTCAAAATGTCTGTTGTAACATATTTATATTCCCCTCATAGCGTCACTCAGCTCCAACCTGAGCAGAAGTCTAAACAAGCAGAATGAGGCTTTGCACAACCACACAGCTGAATATAATTCAGCGTTATTATTGGGAAGCAGATTTCTCTGCAAACGCATATTGATGCCTCAGGTAAGCCAGAGTCTGTTGTTTAACATAATTAAACCCAAATTAAATGACTGTTTCGCTACAGTGTCAATCCACAGTATTTTACTCAAGCAAGACTGCAGCCAAACAACATCACGTCCACACGAACGGGACGGAATAAAAAAATAATATTCCTCTGACCGAAGAGGAGTAAGAGCTGGCAACCTGACAAGAGGCTGCTGGTGGTGTTCTGTACCAGGCTTCATTTGCTAACATATAACATATGTAACACAACAACAAACACTGATGTGTCACCACGGTCCAGCACAGGAGACGTGCGAACCTCCCATCGCTGCAATATTGCATCCTTCAACATGTTGTCCTCTGCAGTACTACAGCTGCATGAGTCATGATGACAAACGTAGAAATAGGTTCTCCAGAATGAGTTGCCGTCAAGCTTCATACACATTTTGATCAGAAATAAGGTCAAAAAACACCCCAGCAAAAATAGCAACAAAGGGGCTAAAACGCGTTCAGGGAATTGTCACATCTGTCAAAATAAATTGTTCACCTACGTCTGTAGCCAATCAACAAGTGGCTCTAATTGTTCAATCAATAACCGCATGAAAGCCATAAATGCCATCTATGACTTTGAGAACGCTTGTGAAAAAAAATAAATTACTTTCACGCTCAGGTGAATGTGTTCTGTAAACGTGACTCATTTCTCGACTGCCACTCAGCTGCTACAAGCCATCATCTCTGCACAGCTCCTTTCTGCACAGCGGCGCCTCAATTGATAATCACGGCATTTTACAGCCACGGGTATGTCAGCATGGTGAAAGTTGCCCCGAAAGAGGCAGCTGCAGCACAGGTTTCAGTCACCGCGCGCTCTAAGTGCAGACTCTTGTTATTTGAAATGTTACAAATTGATGGAAAATGCAGGTACAGTGTGCTGCCTAGTGCGAACAGAGGCACAAGTACAATAATAACACTGACATAATAACACTGATAGCTCCAGTACATAAGCCATGAATGTATGTCTACAGGTAAAACAGACTGAGACATGAACACAGCAGTTTAACCCGATAAAGCACAAGCCGTGTCACAGTACAATCTTCCACGGAGAAATGCTAACGTGCATATTCTACAGTGCATAGTCTCAGTCTCACTGATGTTTGATTTGCAGTGAGAGGGAGCAGCTCAGACGTTGTGGAGAGCAGCAAAGGTGACAGTATTCATGGTCTGGGCCCATGTCAGACATGTTTGACATTAGTCAAGAGCACATTTCATGGCATGACATTTGTCTTGGGACTAATTTGAAATTTGAATAAATATGCCAATCACGGCTACTGTCAAAATCTCATTGGGTCTCATATGATTTACGCCTTTCAAGTGGGATTGTTTTACATATCAGTTTTTCCACCTTTCCGTGCACATGCATGCCATGTGTCTGAAGGCTGTGTATGTGCTACTGTGGTAGCATCTGGGGCTTCGTGACAGATACTTTACACATGTCAGACTGTTAGACGATGGAAGACTGTGAGACAACGATAAAATGTTCATATTAAAAGCATTTACCCCTCTCCAGGCGCCAGACTGTCTGACACTGGCTCA
This sequence comes from Macropodus opercularis, assembly GCA_030770545.1. Taxonomy (NCBI): domain Eukaryota; kingdom Metazoa; phylum Chordata; class Actinopteri; order Anabantiformes; family Osphronemidae; genus Macropodus; species Macropodus opercularis. The sequence continues at coordinate 10,883,373 of CM061105.1, forward strand.
AATTGATTCTTAATTGGGTTTGTATGGACCCTGGATCTACTGTTGATGAGCACAGTGAAAAGTGGACATCTACTTCTTCTGCTCCACAGAAACCTGATAACACAACTGACCTGGCAGAGGGGAAAATTACTTCTTACAGTCCTCTGGCCTGTTACAAATAATAATAATTATGAAACGGATAATCTGCACATCTTGAAAAGGACTTTGAAAAAACAGATTCATCATCCAGACACAGCAGAACAAAGTTACTGACTCAAGGGGATGTCATTACTCATCACAAGTCACAAGCAGTTGGCATTAACCAGCTGTGTAGCATAGTGTGTTCTCTTTTTTTTGGAAGGGGGGGCAATAAATCACTCAGAGTTGCTGTGGAATGCAGGAGAGCCCTCTGGAACAACTTGGTCTTGGTAGAGGTGATGTTCTGTCTCTACACTGACATTCTTCATTATATATTTTGGCTTACCTTGCACGGACACGGGCCGTGGAAAAGGCTGGTTAAAGACTGAGCAGTGGGGGGGGGGTTGAATGCTCCCCAGTGCCCCCCTGCCACCACCCTCTGCACTGAAGCTCAGCATGCCTCTGTTTGATGAGGAAGCACGGTAGGTTATCCCTACCTTTGCCTCCTGTATGATTCCTTTTTTTCCAGAAGAGGCTCGTTACCAGAGCAAGCAGACATGGTGGAGAGACATGCTGCAAAGCTTTACTCAAGCAGAGGGAAGAATCTGCTGCGGATTAAGTCTCGTCCACAGTCTGGTCTGCTTTTGATTTCGCTCCTTTTGTGCAGTCAGAACGGAGGCGTGCTTCTGATTACTCTCTACCTTTGAAGGTTCTCTGCTATTTGATCAATTTCTGCAATCAATAAAAATAATAATAATAATAATAACGGATGACTTCATATGAGTTTATAAAATGCCGTACTGCCTGTGTGCTACACTGAGCCTTAAAGTATAGGCCACATATGGCCACGGTGATGGTGGCTGCGTCTGAGTGGGTCACTGATTGAACAGGCTTACTAAGCAAAGCAGGAAATTCTGGCACGATTTCACCTACTGCAGGAGGTGCATCGTTAAAGGAAAGCAAAGCCAAACACCCCAGCAACACCACGGTACAGCAGTGCACTGCGAGTGTGGCCTAACAAGCCCGTTAGAGTAGCCACCTGAGCAAAACATGTAGCTACGAGGCCATGTCACTGTCAAGCGTCAGCTTGGGTGACGATGGGCTTTCGGAGCCTGTTTATGATGTAAGTATGGGAACCAGCAGAATGAGTGTCGATCATTTAATAAGTCACTCACGGGGCAGCGTAACCAGATGCAGATACATCATAAAGACTAAATTTACCCTCTCCTTGAAGTTAGGTCTGTCTGAAAAGCTCGGCAGGTCTTGTGGCCTGCAGATTTATAACGGCACAGCCTGACACCCATAGAGCGGCCCAGTCAAAGGTCAAAGCATCACTTATCATCCGTACTGGGCTTCCAGGGGAATCAGAGGCTCAGCCAGCTTTTGGCACATTCGGCTGCATTGAGGATGTAGCTGAAAAGAGAACTTCCAAATGTTTAGAAGTCTGACTTGACCAAAGGGCAGTGAAAAGTTATTTTACGTTTACAGGACAATATAAGGCTCGTTGATGCAGCACAGCATCACTCTAATAATGGCAACAAGGACATCTGTTGGTGCAAATGAAGTAAATAAAGCCTTGAATGGAAGCAGGAAGCAGTGGAGCAGGTGTATGACTTGGCCACTTTCTTTCTCAAGGGTCTAACGCTGCGTCCCCCCCCTTGTTTAGGTGTCAAGAGTTGGCCCAGGCCTGTGCATAGCAGCCTGCTAGGGTGGTCCTCTACTCGTCCACATCCCAGGGTGGGCTAATGTCAGGCTGCAGGCCCAGCACGCTCGTCAGTGTCGCTTGGCTTTCTATTCTGGTCACAGACTGGAGAGGAGTACAAGTAAGTGGGTGAGTGTTTGGGTGGGGAGTAAAAAAACAACCTGTTGTGAGCAAAAGTATGTTCCAAGCACATGGTGGTCTCTTTCTTTGCCAGAGCCCTAAAATACATTTAAAGCAGGCGCAGAGGTATTTACAAGGTGACACTGCGAAATGCTTCAGTTTGAAGAGCGGGATTCACAATGTGATATTGCAAGAATGTCATGTGTGAGCTACACAAAGCCTCGGTGGAGAGTGTGCTTATCTGGCAGGAGGAGATACTTGTGAGCCTCAACACTCTAATCTCCCTCCAAAGTCAAGTCTTTACACTTTACCGCGCTATTGTTCCGTCTTTGTCCCTCCTTTAAAACGCCTCAGTCATTAATCTTCAAAACAGACATTCATCACCGTGATTGTTGCCAATGAAGCAAGATTTGGGTGTTTTCCCAGCGACGGGATTTTTGTTGCATTAATCTGTAGTGTATTTGAGCCATTTTTCATCTGTGCTCAACAAAGGAGCAACGTGATGCCAAACCAAATGTCCAAATGTTTCCGTTTAAAGACTTTCATTATTATTCTCAGCTTTGAATGCAATAATATTACTGGCATAATTAATATGCAAACAACAAGTAGCAAAACTGCCAACCGAACACTGCTTCAGCGACGACTTCCACATTGGTATTAACACATTAGCGTGAATTTATGTGCAGCAGACCTCCCTCTACTCTGCAGGCAGAACATTCCTATCTTATGTGATAACCAGAACGTTTTCGCAGGATGTGACCGCCTCCTTATTTTCCATTAAAAAGAAGATAGTCATCTATTTGGATCCTTTAAACCCTTCATTTGGTTCTATGACATTCTTAGATCCTTTGTCACAAGTCACATTTGGCTTTTTATATATTTTATTGCATTCCTGGTCCAACCAAATTCCTCCAGTGCTTTAGTGGGTAGATGTTCGTCTGTGTTTTCAGCGGGAAAAAGCTGCCGCTGCCAGATTTGTGGCCTGTTGTGGTCCAAAAGAACAGCACCACAGGGAACTTCAGAAAAACTCACTCAAATTTCAGTTTTTGAAGTACAGTCGTGACGACGGTGTGTGAGCATCTCTCAGCCCAATATTTCAAATCAGAGAGGGAGTGGTGCTCTGTGTAGGATACAAGGGGAGATGCCCTCCTACAGAATAAAGCACTAAATAACATCAAGCGCCACAAAGGAGAGGCTGACGCTGCGTTGCTGGATGCATGTGGTTACAGGCTGACATTTAAGTAACCCCTTGACAGGTGCTGAAGTCTAACATGTCTGAAGAGCAGCGCAGGAGACTTCTGCCTTTTTACAATCTCAGCCTTGGTTTGTTCACCCCACACATAGCAGTGTTTTACAGTCAGGCAAATGGTATGAAGAGACTCCATAATGCCACCATGTCAAGAGACTGAACAGAACCTTGCTGAAAATACAAAACCATTCACAGAAGATATTACACAGGATAATCTATTATAATAATACAATACAATAAAAGCGTATTTTAAGGTTATTCATGTTTCAAATTTGTGTGGAATTATGAAAACGAAATAAAATAAATGTTTGTATTTTGAAGAGAAAACTCTCCCTTTCACTATTAATTCCTCAACACTGATGTCATTTTTGAATCAGCTTAGTGTAGCATTAGTAGGAACACAGTAAATAACTAAACATGCTTGGGTTGAAGGTCACAGGAACCATTACCTCTACAGCTCATTAGTTTAGTGGTTTAATCTCTACAACAGTTAGACAAAGTGTAAGTCAAAGTGCAAACGCTTTCCTTGGCCAGCACCAGTCATTTGAGACAATCAGAAGCAACTCTGCAAGTTAGTTACTTACTTTTTGTTTGTTCTGACACAAACAACTATACATTTAATGAACTACTGCTGAACTATAAAACACTATTTGTTCATTGTTGTGCACTAAACACAAAAAGACTAGATGTAACAAAATATTAAAATAAAAACCAGGGCTACTAAAGCCAATTCAAGAACTTGGAAGAAGTTCACTGAACTGAGGCTTGAGTCGGTGCATCAAGAGCCATCAAGCAGACGTTTCAGGAAAAGGGACAACAACTGCTGCTTTCCTAGAATCAAGCCACGGCCGACAGCCTCACCTGGGCCAAAGCCAATACGACAATACGTAAAGGGCTGAGCTCACTGTTGCTCACTGGTTAAGAGAAATTCTGCTTTCCAGTCTGGAAGATGGGAGCAGCACAGAATCCAGGTTGTTGGGCATCCAGTGTTATGTTGTGAGGATTTAGGATGCTGTGTCATCAGCTGGTGCTGGTCTACGGTCTTTTAGTCCAAAGCCGTTTACCATGACTCAGAGCACTTCATGCTTCTGTCTGTTGACAAGCTTCATGGACATGCCGATTTTCTTTTCCAGCAGGACACCGCACCTGCCCACAGTGCCGAAACTACCACTAACTGGTTTACTGACCATGATATTACTGCGCTTGGACGGGCAGCCAGCTCGCCTGACCTCAGCCCCACCGAGAATCTATGGGGTATTGTCAAGAGGAAGATGAGAAATACAGAACCAGCAATACAGGCCGGCTGAAGGCTCCTATCAGACCGATGCAGTGATCTGTGCTAAAGGAGCCGCAACCAAGTGTATTGATCATGCTTTTCAGAAGTCATGGCTGGAACTGATATTTTGAGATACTGGATTTGGGATTTTAATGAGGTTTAAGCTGTAACCATCGAAATGCAAACAAAAAGGACTCTTTAAATGTAGTCAATCCAGAAAGATAAAACACGTTTTATTTCCGTTTCTAGTATATGAAAAGATTGCCGCGTCATGCACACACAGCCCACGCTGATCAGTTCCTGCATGATCCCCCCCCTCGGCCCCTCCCGTGTCTGCTTCTAATGTTGCTCATTGGAAATATGCTAATGAGATCCGTCACGATTGCTGATTCCCTTTGAACTTTTTATTTCGTCACGGGCTGACTGAAATCACAGAGGTAGAGAGCAGGAGGTTTTCTGCCACAAGCCCACAGCCTGGCTTCCACCATCTGCCGGACCTCGTTTCATTTGAATAATAAATGACAGCCTCTTTTTTCACAGAGGCGCTTCGGCTCTTACATGTTTCTGCAGTTCAAGGAATAAACGGCCACCAGCCATGACGGACGATTATTGTCTCTTACTGTAAAACCCTACAGGCTACTCCTCAGACTATCGCGAGCCAGCGGCGGCTCACTGAATTTACCCGAACATTCAAAGCCGTAGTCTCACAGTGAAGAAGCTGAAATCTCTTACGCTATTTTGAGAAACGGCACAGGAACTGAAAGACCTAGGCATCCTGCTTCTCTGGAAGGAACAAAAAGATACAGAAAAATATTTTCATGCTGGATTAATTCCCTTAAATGAAAAAAAAAATCCAGTCCTTTCTGCGAACGAGTACAGGAGTAGATTTTATCAGTGAGATACGCTCGTATGGTTGCATTTTTGCTGTCGATGGCCACCAGATAAGAACAGGAGCCTTTTCAATTGAGCACATGGCAATTTATAGGCTAACCCTTCAGAGTAGATGGAATAAAATGTGCCTGGCTGTGGCTGCAGGGCTGATGGAGGAGGGTTTGTTTCAACTGTTGTTGCACAGACTAGGTCCCGTACAGTCAATTTACATAGTTCCCGGCTGGTGATGTGTTCAAGCAGAGCTAATTCAAACTTTGCAAACCTCAAAGACACACAGCAATGCCCCAAAGAGCAATAAAGCCACTGGCCTCTGCCCTCTGGTGTACTTCCCATCGCCACACTTTATAACTCCAGCCCTCAGCGCTGAGATGAACATGTGCTCCCCAACAGATTCAAATAGAGTCAATAGGAGCCGCTTTCCCCTTCAGCAGGCAGCATGTGGATCTCAAACTGCAAAGCGAAGTGATTAGCATGCACATACTTGGTTAGAATTCAAGCCATTATAATTTCCACTTCATATGAAACACAGTCAGGATATAAATGTTAACAGGATGCTAATCCGCCTTTTATCAAAAGCAAAACAAATGATGCCTGAACATTACAGTGTACATTTTCTTTGAAGGGAATATTTTACAGAACAATGCTGTGGTATTTATTAAGAACAAACATCCTGCTCATTTTGTCGGAGGGAATCTGGAAAGAGTACGTAAATCTGGTTCCCTGCTGTGCACTCCACCAGCTTTTAGAAAGATTGACCTCCGCAGGTTTCCAGAAGCACGGAAACAGGGAATGCCCTTGACATATGAGGTATGAGAGAAAAAAAGGAAAAGTAGCCGAAACCCGAGGGATCGGCGGGGGCAGTGAAGCAGGTTGTTCCATTTCCCCCTGTTTAAAAACTCCTGCCAAGCTCCGCTTAGGCTTGGACCCATGTGCCTGGCCAGGAACAATGGGAGCCAGCTAGAAATAATGAAACAATTATCGACAAACCTCGCAATTAACCAGCTCTCCAAATTCTACCCTGCATGAGTTGTTTAAGGAATCAGTTTGGGTTGAATATACATAGGTGCCACAGTAGAACAACAGACTATAACAGCCTCAGAGGGCCTGCTGGGCTCCTGGGACTCAGAGATGGGCCTCTCTTTCCCTTTCCTGTTTCCTTTGCCGATCAAAACTATTAGTAGTGATAATAGCTAAGCGCGCATCCCAGCTGCTGCCTTTCAATTAGCTGGGTGTTGAAAATCTTTCATTATCATAGCTGAAGTGTGATCACTGGTCTATCTCCTGACAATAGCGTGGTGCTAATCACTGGGAAAAGCTTGAGCCCCACTGTGAAAACATTCTGCGTTGTCATCTTTGATCACGTGTCGGCCAGACGCACGAGAGGCGACGGCACTGCCACGACGCAGCAGGGCTCGCAGCGTGTCGCAGCATTTGCCAGTGTTTTGAATTATTCCTGATCCCAAAATGGCTTTTGGATGTGATGTGACATTGTGGTGTGGCACCTCTGGGGACCTATTAAGTGTAATTTCATGGTGAGTGGGGCTGGTTAGTTACACCGGTCAGTGTGTGCCAGTGGAAATCTATTCTGCACTACAAAGACAAAACAAACTATCAGTGTATTTGGACAGAGCCGCGGTATCTCAAATGGAGGCTGAACCGATTTCACTAACTGCTATCTGTAATTGAAAATTAACTATTTATATGAACTGCCATCGTGAACACTGAATTAATTATTGCAAACACTTCTATCCAGTCATTGTAGATAAATAACTTCATGTACATATTTTGTTTTGTGTAACAAGGACTCTGAGTGTGGTTCAGCTTCCTTTAGATGGATGAGTGAACCTTATCATGAGTGAACCGTAATAAACGTTACAGTAAAAAAGATATTGTTGCTGTAAATTGTAAAAAAAATGTCTTCTTATATTATATACCTATTAATTTAAATTAGGACCATAATCAACCCAGTAAAACTAAAGATAGAATCAGTGTAGTTGCGACCCACGTTGTCATCCAACTTGAAACCATTCTTCCTCCTCTGGACAAAGCAGCTGCAGCAGAAAATACGTTCACCCAAAACAAGCATGAGGACATTATGTTTCCTGCCGTGCAGTCAAACAACTGCTCAGGTGATTTAGTTTTAACCATCCTCTCGAGGCAAGGCTTCAGTTGGGCTTTTCATCTTGCCTCACTATTTCCAACGATCCTGATTTTGTCTGTTATGCTGCCAGGTTCATGGTCTTTGTGTACAAATACAAATGGAACAGAGAGACTTGTGGTGCATTGGCGTACATTCGTCTGACAGTCCAGAATTATGGAAGGCAGACTGGATCCGGGCCGTGAGCAGGAGGGAAGACAGAGAGAGAGAGAGAGAGCAAGAGGGCCCCCGGCAAGCTGCCCTGGCTTTGTTTACAACAAAAAGCCATTGTTTGATGTGGTCGCGCAGCCGGTTCCAAAGCTCAAGCTCCCACAGGATGTGCTCTGGGTAAAATGCCAGACGGAGGCCACTGCTGGATGACTTCGACCTCGCCATGCTGAGACACTGAGCAAAGTCCTCCTGAGGCCTCTAGAGACTTAGAGAAATATATAACACAACAACCGTTTGATGCCTTTTGGTTTTGTATCCATTAGGAAAGGAAAACAGTCTGTCTATCAATAAAACTCAGGTGCGTAGTGTTTAACAGAGAAAGGTTAAGGTAATGATTTTATTTGTCTGAGGTGGACGCTTCAGATCTTTTATTTAAGTGAAAATAGAAAAACTATACTTGAATAAAAGTCCTGCACTCAAAACCTCGCTAAAATAAACATATGTAAGAATAAAAATAAAAATTCACGATGGGCTCTGTTTGTGCCCTTTTTTTTCCATAGGCCAAAGAATTTCTGTTTGATGAAGTGTGACGCTCTGCCTGTCACTTCCATTCTCTGCCAAATCATCAGCACAATCAAGACACATGCCAGCAGCCTACAGGCTACTGCGAAGCCAGACACCCCTTCTAACGCCCCGGATGAGAGTATTCACTTTGGGATGTGCCGTCAGAGGAAACTGCAAACACACCCAGAGTTTTATTCATCTTTTATTATAAGCCTTGCGCTTAAGGGGGCATGTGCTAAACGCCAAGCTGCAAATCACCTAGTAAGTGATGACAAAATGGTTCCCCAAAGACCAGAATTACAGCATAAACAGAACACAAATGTACTTTCCAACTCTCGTGTTTAAAAGTAGCACACAAATAGGAAGTGAAGACGAGACGGCTCAGGTGGAGCATCTCAGGCTAAAGCTGTTTAACCGACTCGCAGCGCAGCTTTGTTGTGTGTATTTTGGGTTGGAAATCCTTTAAGAAGCTCTTTACATGTCTTGATGCTTGTGTATATTTGTAGCGGCGAAGCGAAAATGGAGGGAGATGTAGGGAAGGAAAGTCTCCCGACAGGATCTGCACGAGCCACAGAGGTAGACGGTAACAGTAGCCGGTCTGTGGTGATAATCTGCGCCTAAAGCAACACTGGGCAAGTTAAGAAACATGTGGTGGTGAGCCAGGCTCAAATCCCCTCTGACCTTGCCCCTTTCCTGCAGCCAGGACGAGATGAAAGGAGGTTTTGATGCCTCTGCTGACCTCCAGAGATGCTTGCTTCACAGGCAGGAAGGGGAAGCATCTTCAAGGCTAATCTTCAAATACATCACTAATAGCCTGTGTGTTACACTAACCCCACTTTGGCCGATGAGGTATGAGATATTAAATCCAAACCTCCACAGTTTTAAACGATGATTTACTGACAATCAAAATCTCTGGACGACGTACTGTAAGTCCCAGCCATTTCATGCAGGAGCCATTCGTTGAATTTTTCATGTCAGAGGAAGAACAGAGCGAGCGCTGGACCGCTGAAAAGAGGCTACCTGTAAAAGTCCTTGAGGAATCCCAGGAAACAGTCCTAAGTGAACTGTTAGGGAATGAAATATGTTGTGTCCTTCCTCTTAAGATGGGATGTTGCTGGCAGAGTTGGGGAAATGTAGCGCAAGCGATGATAGAGCAAATAAAAATCACTGACACAAAGACTATCTAAACACGGTCGTCCTTCCGTTCCTTGCTTTTTCCTCGCGGTGCACAAGTTTGTCAGGATAGTTTATGGCCAGCTGTTTCATCTTTCAGCAGTCATGGCTGGAATTAATAGGCCCTTAAGCGCAGGCAGCTGTGAGTTTTCTATACTGTGGCTTGTGGCATCAGGAATAACAGTTGTTGTACTGATTTGATGAAACATCCCTCTACAGTACGACGTGGCTGCATTGTTTCATCCCACTGAGAACAAGACAGCCGAGAGCCGTGCGGGACGCGAACTCACCGGCATGACGTGAGGGTCTGAGGCGGCTTTGACGGGAGCTGGTGAGCTCACGTTTGTTTTGTATCGTTATTAAAGAAATACACTGTGCGACTAAGAAGCCATGGTGACGCCTGATTGCCATTTTGTGCAGACACAGGGTTTCTATTTCACAGCCAACTGTCACATGTAAATGACTGATTTACCTTTTTTGTTTGTTCATAACATGGGGATTTTTTTTGGAAATATGCAGCGGTATTCTTGATACGTGTTGCCGCACTGTGATGAGTCAGGGTAAATCTATATACTGAATATAAATAAGCTTGTGCCTGCAGAGCTCTGTAGCTTCTGTTTACATCTTTTCTTCACGCTGCAGGGCCAGAAATGTGGGAGCCTGAACTGTCAGTGACCTGAGCTTCGAGCGGCTCCTGCCGAATTTGCTGGGCATGTCGGTGTGTACCGAGGGCTTGTAAGCCTCACCGGGAGCCTGTTTTGCCCCATGCTGTTAGGACAGCTGCTTCTGAACTTGTTATGACAACAAGCACCATCACCAGCATCTCGCTTCCTGATCAATACACGCCCAGCTGCTGTGCAGAAGGAGCACCAGCACCATGCACGAGCAACCAAGCTTCAGTCCCCACCAGCTGCACATCCGCCCTGCACCTCCACATTGATTTTAGCCACAAATTCAAATGGATGAATTAATCATTACTGCAAGGGATCCAGATATTTAGTGTGCACCCAGTGGCCTCTTTGTACTATAAATTCCATCGTTATGAAGTCTGTAATGTGTAAATTCACAACCTTCAAAACCAAAATGAAATCAATGTTTGAGAAACGACACAGGAATTGACAGATATGTTGTTCCCAGCATCTTGGAGAACTCGCCTCGGCTCCTCTGTAGGTTTGGACAGTGACTTCCGTCTCTTCATTTAATCCCACGGTACCGGCGTGGTTTTCAGATCAGGGCTCCACCGTCTGTTGCAGGACTCTTTGTTCCCTTTAACTCTGAAGCTAGTTCTTTATGTCTTGAGCTGCGTTTTGGGGTCATTTTCTTGCTGCAGACAAGAGCGAGTTAAATACACTATATAAATAACACTGTACATGCACACGTTACCTGCCATGAACGAACTGATGTGTGGACCTGAGTCGAGAAATGTTAACTGTCCAGTTCGGTCAAGAAACAACAATCAACCCTCCTGTACTTTACACTACATGTAGCCTGGACAAGCATAATTCCAGCTTTTTTGCCACCTCAAGCAAAACCTTTTCTTCTTTGCTTGGCCTCCTTTAGGTTCCTTAGGTACAGTACGTCACAGCGCAGTCGTTTGTAATAATGCAACCCCAAATGTCCCATATGCTTACATTTACATTGTCCCAGAAAAGGCTTTAGTTTAATGAAACTCCAGAAAACTTGAGCGCGTTGGCCTCCGGGTCGCCGCAGACTGGTGTGTCACGAGAGCCTGACATTCATCCAACATTCAGAAATATATTGCACATTTGTGCTGCTTGGTGGATTTGTTGATTTTCTTGTTGATTTGTAATTGTAGGTGTCAGCTCACAACAATAAGCCATTTCAGGGCAAAAAGAATAAAACGTAGCACCAACTGCACCAATATAACAACAGATAATAAGTCATAATGAATCAATTAAAGCAAATCAATTAGCATTCGTATTTCCCATTTCCATGTTTCTTTGAGCACTTAATTGTAGCTTGTCTGTTAGAAGGTAGCCGCAGGTGTCACAGAACAACAATAGAGGGCATTTTGTTCAGCCAGTGACATTAGTGACACATTGTTGCACTTGTGTCAGAACAGCTAATTTCTAGCAAATGTGTATTATCCTGCATGGGACTGTTTGACAGCTCCACTGCTTTTAAAGGTGCAATTAGAATTATTACGTGGGATCGCTTTTCATCTGAGACGCAGAACAGCTTTGAAATGTTAGCACAGTCCCTATAAGGCTCCTACACAGGATCTAACCTCTCTGTAAGACGAGACAGAAACGTCGGAGAAACAAATCAATTTCACTTGAGATTTGAAGTTAAGCATCACCTTGCAGTCAGAGTAAAGCAGCGTCAGGCGAGAGAAATGCGACTTGAAAAGAAGCTATGGGATGCAGGTCTCAGTGGAGCTGCATCCATATCAAAGCCACTGATTATATGGGCAAAATCTTCTCTGATTGCAATAGCAGCAAGTGAGGAGATGACAGAATAGTTTGCTATGTGACGTCTACCTCTCTGCCCCTTAAAGAGCACTGCATGGGCTTTAGGGGGTAGATTGCTGTCACCTTTAAGTGGTGTCTAAAATGTGACAGAGGAAGCCAGGAGTCAAATGGTCATCAGGGATGGATGGATGGATGATGGATGGATGAATGGATGGATGAATGGATGGATGAATGAATGGATAGATGGATAATATTCCATATTTACATTCACCCCATTTCACGTACACGTGTTTGACCCATTCCGAGTGATTCCCAACAGCCTATATTCCAAAAACGAAGCCGTGCCTCTTGGTATAATCAAAACACCAGATGTGGTGTCAAAAACAAGAGATATGATCTCATTTAAACAACCGGTTCTGCATTGTTTGAGAGATTTTGAGCAAAATGCATGGTGAACTGTTTAGAAGTCCATTGTACGAACGGAGAGGCGGGCACTAAACAATGTATTATAATAGACACACAGCATAGTAACAGGGATGGATAGTGGTAGATAGTAGTAGTAAATGTGCCGATGCTTTACTGCTGGTGTAGAGGCTCTCACAGCATACAAAGGAAGAGTTGTTAGTGTTCATTGGCCCGGCAGCTCTGCAGAGGCCTGAGGATAAGCCTTAAGCCACAGCGCAGCAGATAGCTTGGGGTGAGGTGAAAACTCAGACAATTCGGTTAGGCTCCGAGGCAAGTATCCCGCTGCAATGGCAGACTACACCAGATAATGTGTCACACAGCAGCACGCTGGTGTCACAAACAACGAGACCCTCATTCACACTGTCAGGGGACGCTTCGTGGAAAGAGAAGCCGAGCCAAGTCTCTTGAGCGCGATGTTAAGAATAGGTTAGTAAAGGTGTGATGCTGCTTGTGTAGTGAATAGATCTACTGTAGATTTCTTTCTGTCCTTAATTCCCACTGTAGGAACTGAAAGGGCTGGCCAGATAATATAATTGGTTCCAGGAGCGGTGAATGATGCACGGAGGGACTTAAACGTAGCCCGAGAAACCTGACAGTACATGCCGGCGAGAGAAAAGAAAAAAGGAAAACAAAATAAATGCAAGTTGACAGGCAAAATGGAGGACAGTTAGGCTTAGTGTTATTACCATGACAAAGAGAAAAGAGCACAGTGTCTGCTCCCTGCATGGAGGGTGAAGAGGTTTAAGGACGGAGCAGCAGGAGTCGAGGAAGTGGCACACTGAGCTGTGTGTGTGACTCTCCGTGCGCTCGTATGAGCCGACGGGCGTGTGCGCGCTGGTCTGCGCGTGCTCCGCTCTCCGTCCCTTCTCCGTCACGTGCGCAATCGCACCACTTGCAAGGCGCAGCGCTTTGTCTGCTCTGATGTTAATGCTCTCCAAGTAGAACATAACTAAGCAGGCTCGCGGTGGAGCTTCTCCACTTCTAACGACAGAAATGATTAAGTATGTTTGTTATAAGCTCACACATGGCCTGAAGTGGTGTTACAGATTGAATCAGCTGCAACAGAGACAACTATCAAAGGCTGATAAATCCTGAGGGGCCCTTCAGGCATGCAGGAGACTGATTACTCCACTGCAGGGCAAGAAGTGACATCATCCTTGGCTGGAACCTGTTAAGATGAGGGCTAGCAGAGTGCACGCTTCATATACCATCTTCACATGCCGCGCACACACAAACAGCTCCCAGCTCTCGCATGGAGGCTGGTTGTATCTGGTGCTGCTATATCTCTACACAGTTGCTGTGCAGCTTTACATCTGCTGACCGCATCAAACAGCAGAGGACAGGGTTAATCTTTCCCCGTGGCAATGCCATAGGTTTCTACACAAACGCAGCGTTTTGGTCTGCAAGCAACGCTCACTGCCACATCCAATGATATGGCTGGATGGAGCCTCGTTTTACATCCTCTTCATTCAATATTGAGCAGAACTCAATTCATTAATAAACACCCAAGAATATAATTTAATGAATCAGCAGCAAGTAAAGAATTTCCACAGAGCATAAAACATTAGTTATTTGATACAAGCTTTTGTTTTATTTTTCAACAGTATTAAGTATTAAACTCACGTTATCCCACGGCAAAATTTATAAATGAGAGCAACTGTCAGTCTAAGACTGCGAGAGCAAAAATAACAGTACAGCAGTAGGTTCTGTTACACACATTTCCATACGTCGCTTTCAGTTGTTGTAGGCATGAAGCAAAATGCAGAAAAAGCTCATCAGACAAGATAAAACATCCATGAACATTAAATACACTAAAACATGTTCGCCACACACCAGCTGTTATTATCGTAACGTTATCTTGGTCTTCATCAAGTGAAGGTTTGTCACAGTATGAAGTCAGCTCAACTAAACAGTAAGATCTAGGATTCTGTCAGATTAAATTTCAGCATTAAACCTCCAGTGTGTTACTGCTTCTGCTTATATTTTCTCCTTTTTGGATTTTCTTGAACTGGGAGTTGGGTCTGTCCTCACTATATTGCTCCAGACAGGCAGGTTCTGTTTTCCTAACCTCTTGTTTTCAGGCTCCATACAGTGTGACAAAATTCATGCTTCAGCTGCACCAATTCACAGCAAGTGATCCACAGAAAGCAGGAAAAGCAGCAGCACAGTTTTACAATTCTGCCCAGCTCGACTTTCTCAGATTGACCTATCAATATGAATTTCATTGTATACAACACACTGAGCAGGGCTGTTTCTGCACTGATTATACAGCAGACAGCTATTATAGGAATTATGCTGCTGTGCGGAAGACGCAGCGACAACATGGAGCAATATGGATTTTTATATAGAGCTCTGTTTTCACAGGTGTGGAGCAGAACAGCTGTTTTCTTAAAAAGAGACCTGACAATAATATCAGTCAGTCGGTCAACCGTGCGATTACGTTCTGAATCCGGCGCCTCGTGTCCTCACTGCGCCGACTCCTTGACTTGCTAAACGACGTTAAGTGGGGCTGTTCACGTTTGCTGCTGAGCGTCCCGGCAGTTTTCAGCGCTGACAGCTGTGTTTCTAAGTGTCCAAATGTTTATCCAAACACAGAATGATGGGACAAACTCTGAGTATGAGACCTGACAAACGCGTAGTGTCATCATCAGCATGACACAGAACACAGCGGTGGCACAATGCAGAGTAAATTATACAGCACAGACATTTAAGGACGTACGCAGGGCAGAGAGTGGCGCTAAGCCCAGGGCCGACAGATACTTTAGCCTCAATTACTGTATTTAGGCTAACTTACTATGAATAATAATTGTGATAATTGTAAATCTTTTCTGACTGATTGATCACTTTGTTGTTTTATTTTGTGAAAAACAGTCTTTGATTATATCAAAAAGTAAAAACTTTTATTACCAACAACGTCAGTATTTAATACCCAGTTGGTATTTAGAGCCAAGTGTATCTTGATTTAATACACTCACACAGGTAATATGACATTTTCAGGTGTGTTGGTTTACTGTTTTTAAGTAGATGATTAAATGTACACAAATAACTTCACCCATTTAAAAACTTAAGAGACAATTAAGAGTCTCATACCATGACATCTGGTATCATGATATCAATCTGCATCTGCTATGATTATTTTATAAACAATTTCTTGTAGAGCTTTAGCTTTAACTTGGTGATGTTAATAAACTCACTGTTATGTTCATAGTGTTAATGAGTATTAAATGATATAACGATAGCAATATTAAAAAGGCGACCGGGTGTTTTGTTGTTGCCTTTACGTGCTGTTAAGTGCAGATATGTCTCTGCTCTGAGCAGATGCTCATCATCTTTTTAATATATTTTTAACCAATATCCCTATTAATATCACAACTGTATTTTTTATAAGTCGTGTAACGCAGCAAAAGCTATATTAGGTCACTTTAGAGAGCAGAAGTTTGCTGAAAGAGCTTTAAGTACTGAACTTTTATTCCCTCTAAAGAACAAAAGGTTATGTTGTCTATTTTAGGTTTTATTTATTATATAAATATGAACTAAGATGAAAAGAAAGCAAGAAAAGAGGAAAAAAATTAACAGCCCTCTCATCTTTTTCTTTTTTTCTAATCAAGAAAAGGTTAACCTTCATCTCAGACTTCAAGGAGGTTACAGCAAAAATATGCACAATCACTAATTGTTAAAGAAGAGACGATTGTAATGTAGCTAGAAAATTACAAAACTTAAAAATACTACATTGAGGAGAAAAAAAAATCATCTCATGCTTTTGGCTTCCCTGTCAGTTTGCATTAGCTGTGATCTGTACTCTGTGCCTAACTTTGAACACAAGTAAGAAGCAGCTTGTAACCCTGAGCGACAGGGAGCAGTCTGACTGCAGCCCATGTAAAAAAAAAGTACAAGATCTCAGATCTCACTTGTGAAAGCGTCCCTAAATTTAGGTCTAGCGGCCATCCTGCACCCTGTAATCAATTTGAAATAGTCAAGCGCATCCAACCCTCTGACCAGCACCTGAATGGTAAACATTCCTTGGCGCAGTTGCCTCACATGCAATTTGAGACAGGCCGAGAAAAAGATTTCACTTGCTTTGCCAATTTTTTTTTGTTACTTTGCACCTACACGACAAAAAAAAACTGTGAGACAGTGACAGCATCTGCGGCAGCGGTGGCCGTGTTTCTAAAGCACGAATTAATGCTTAACACAGCACTGCTGCTTAAGTAATATTTTTATAGTCCTGTAGCAGTTTAAATTGAATCAGCGTGATTAAAGGAAAGGATTTTTTTCTCTCCTGAGAAGAAAAAGCGCTTTCTCTTAATGCTAGGTTTCTCTGTATTGTTGCCATTGAATAGGATTTTAATGGAATCCAACCCTCCTGTACTTGATTCTTGAGTATTGTGCCAATGGAATGAATACAGAATGTGAAATTAAAGAAATACATACACAGAACAAAAGGAGGAAGGTGTTTTATGCAGCGCCTATACAGACCTATCACAGAAGCAGCAGCTCATTCATACACAGTATTACCCAGTTTATGAAGGGGGAGGGTGACATTTGGTAAAATGTACATCTTTCCATTTTCAAGGGTTCTCTTTTGTCGCTGCGCTTAATAAATTCTATACATATAAATAAGATCCAACATCTATTTGGCACAGACAAATACATGGCCTGGTGTGAATGTAGTTGTTGTTACCTTATGAAACTAAATGAGCTTTTGTTTGTTCTTTCATGCAAGTGCATTGTGTGGTTGCTTCAGCAACTCTATACTTATGCAAATGACATCAGGTTTATTATAGGTTTAATAGATCAGAACACCAACTACCGTTGTCAGTGCACAGCTTTTCCAAACAATCCTGCATTTTTTAGCATTGTATGTATAAACATGCCTTCAATAAATAGCTTTTAATGCCAACTGTAGTGGAACCAAAATAGTAAAAATTGTCATGCTTAATGTGTTTTGAACCTACATTTCCTTTCTTGTGTAATCACAATTAAATAAGAGGAGCAAATATTAGCGGCTGGTATTTTACTCATTTATTAATCTGTTAATTGTCTTCATGATTAATTGGTTAATCATTAAGTTTACAAAAAACTGTGAAAAATGTCCAGTTGAGGTTTCCAGAGTCCAAGGTGACTAAATATTAATAGTAATAAAAGCTCTTAATTCCCTAAGGGAAAAGGCAGCTGCCTGTAAGGCACCGAGGGTTTGGGTTCAGCGTCTTGTCCTTGGACACTTCCAGATGTAGCCAGGAGGCACCGGGAGTCGAACCGCTGCCTGGGGTTCAATAACAACTGATCCATTGCAGCACATTGTAATCTAATTTAAAACGATTAAAGAGATACAACATGCAGAAAGGCAGGAAGTTGGAACAAGAACAAGAAAGGAAAAAACTCCTCAAAATGATGAATTCATTATCAAATTGTTGCTGATTAACTGACTGATCTTTGTTGCTCTAAATTAAATTATTTACAGTGAAGTAACACACATTGGATATTTATAAAGCTGTTGGCAGAGCTTTGCTTTTCTGGCATGAGCATGTCAGACAAAGGCAGAAGTTGTGATGCTGCTTGGCAGGAGAATCTCTATTTCTGCTGGTATTACAGACAAATTAGATACGCTGCAGTCCTACTTCTTCCCCCTATGGAAATGACCCGCATAGTGTAATTTAGGAAACATGCAGTGGAAGGCATAAATGCTCCATCTTGTCCCTCTTGCTGAAAATTTTCAGTACAGTCTGTCTGCACTGACGCACAGCAAGGAGGTTTCATTTCCAAGACACGATGGGTGTGGAGTCCATTGTTCAACAATGGTTTTCCTCTAAAACCACAGAAGAAGACATTTTAGCTGCTCGCCTGTAATAAGGTTGGCTCAGTAAACTTCCTGATTTCATCTTAAGTTATTTCGAAGGATACTTGTCTTTTCAAGAACCGTATTACCGCTTATATTGTCTACCATTTCACCTGCTTGTCATAAATCTAAAACGAGTAGTTTTTGATTTAAAAGAAGAAAAGGAGCGAAGAGAAGCATATCTCACTAAGCGCGGCTCATAATTGTGTGTCTCCGCATTGAGCAGGAGATAAATCCAGCAGGGTGGGTGCTCAGGCTAATAACTATTTCAAGTCCCAATAAAGCCGAAACATCTGATATGACTTAGGAAGCTGATAGAGGCTTGGCAATAAGGAGCTCCGACTAAATGCTGGAACCCCTTTGTCAGAGTCATCGTGCTACAAAAATCCCCACAGACATTCATAATCACCTCCCTCTTGTTTTATTTACGTCTTATTAATGTTTGCGCATAGCACACATGCCAGATCACCGGCTCTGCAGGCAGTGATTTACTGAATGTAAATATGGCACCAGAGCCATTCTCACTGCTCTGTCAAAGCTTTTATTTGATAATCAAGTCAAACGTGGGAATAGTTTGTGGGCTTTCTGGCGTTTGGCCTGCACATTTACAGTTTTCAGCAAATAAACATAGATTCCACCCAGTTTCTTCAATGGCACAGTTTGGACCGAGCTAACCTTGAGAAGAACACGCCTGCTTTCTTTGCTTGAAAGTGCTCCAGACACTAGTTTGCAAACTAAATCTTTTGCACATGTTAAACAGTTCAAACTAGTGATTTACAACAGCACAAAGTCATCTTTGATAACAGCATTTGTTAGATCATTTTTCACACTCACTGGCTATTCATTAAGGATATTAAATTCCCTTTTAAATATTTTCAGGATGCTTTAGGAGTCCATGTGCTGCCAAGGTGTTTTGGCCACATTTGCTCAGAATTTGGAATGAATAACAAATTAGGTGGTAAAAGTGAAATGGTTTACAGAGTTACCTTGAGGTTGTTTTCTCTTTTTCATTTGGCTTCAGTGTGAATTTTAATTCATACTGTAAATGTACCTTGTCATGTCGGTAATGTGCTCTATTCATCCGCAAACTGTTGATGACCTTCTGCTTTTCATCTGCCACTAACACAACCTGCACCAATCAATCAATGTCTATGAACCCATCGTAAACAGCCACAGGTATTCTGCGATCTGACAAGCTTATCCTAGCGGGAGGTTGCACACGCATTATCAAGTCTAATCCTCTTACTTCCTCTCCCCTTTATAAAGTTTGTCTTTCCTCTTGACCTCATCAGAGGAGGTAGTATTTCTATACACGCCGTCTGGCAGCTAGTGCACGCTAACACTTCATTTTGCAGGGGCTCTGCAAACCTCAAGGTCCCGAGAAACACATATAACACATGCTGACAAAAATATAGAATATCCACGTGCTGTGCTGCTTGTCGGTATATGCTGAATAACAAAAAAAAAAAAAAAAAAAGCTAGCTGATGGAGAAAGCTTTGAAGGTTTTAGTCATACCCAAATGTGCTGGCTTTCCTCTCGTACGCCTCGTCAAGGTCTCTCCCTCGTGCATCTGGAGCGTACAGAGGATGCTGGGAGAGAATCTGGCACAAAGAGAATTCCAGATCAACTTCAGCTTGACAGTAGATGAATACATGCAAGCACAAAGAGCCTAAACAGCGTTGCCTGCACCTAAACATACGTATACGCATTTTATTTACCGTGGAAATGTGCAGAGTGGAAATTGAGCTTGTACATAGCAGCTATTTGCAAATTCCCCTTGACATTAACTCTCAAAAACAACTGGGGCATATCCTTGTTACTCGCGATAATAGGGAATTGTTTTTCAGAATTTCTGTAGACGTTACACCATAAATGAAAGCGAATCGGCAGACAGTGAATCAGAGGCGAGGGGCTGTGGTTTGCAGCATAAAGCAGGCAGACGACGCTTTGCTGAATTAGGCAGCACTATGATTGTCCTTGCCAGGCAGGATGGTTCCAGCGTCTCATAAACACACGCCCCTCCTGAGCACTGGACAAGCGGTAAACCTCCAGTCAGCAATAGTGTTGAGAGCTGAAAAACTGCTCATTAATGGTGGGAATGGAGCAAGTGAACAGGGCAAACCACACACAAGAAAAACGCAGCACAGTACAGCAGAGGAACTACAGGATGCTGGAGACAGGTTGAAAATGTCTGTGCGAGTCGTTTTTCTTCCCCAAACAAAGCTGTGTCAGTGTCTGCAACTAAGATGATGTTGTGAAGGCGAAACAAAAGAATTTCACTTTGCTTTGTTGTTCATGTTTGTTTACACAGGAAGAGACGCGGACGCTGTTTCTTTCACTTACAATGACCCCAAAAAAATCACTCTTGAAGCCTCAATACCAAGAATGTCTTAAAACTGGAGTTTAAACTAATCATTTATAAATTAGTTTGAATAGTCGGGTGCTAAACTCTCTAGCAAACGATAATTAAATACTGTAATAAGGCAGAAATGATCCCACGATCATGTGCAGTGACGTGATTAGAGCATTAGCTCAGTGTACTTGTAACACTCTCAATTTCTTCAATCAGGTGCAGGCTGCATTAACACAGAGCAGATGTTCCTGTTAGTTCAAACCCCACATGTGCAACGTCTTTGTGAATGAAATGGGCAATTTAACAGCAAGAATTCCGATATTATGAATAATGAGAGTAATATTTTTAATGCAGACACTAATGTGCACATTTTGTGTTGAACTTAGCAGAATTAGATCCGAATAATTAGAATTTATACGGGAAAAAATGTGCAGTTCTGTTATTACGAGTGACTTAATACATGCATGTACAGTTTATGTTAAATGATAAATAATCTGGGAAACTACAGTAACAACAAATATATAACTCATTCTATTAAAAAGCAGCAGTAATTACTTGGTAGTTCTTTCATGAGCACTTCTAGACTTTTATTACACTACATTATTAAATGAAAGGTGTTTATTACTAGTTTTGTGTAAAATTAGATTATTACTACAAAATCTAAATAACAAATGATGTTACTGTCTCACATTTTTGTTTCAAATACTCATTTTAATGCATCTGTACAGTTAATTTACAGTTAACTTCTCAACGTATTCAATTAGTAGTACATACACACACACACACTACAGTTATGCAACTACCAATACAACGTGTGTGGGATATGTGACATTTCACTGTTGTCTCTGAGAGAAAAATAACTCTCTCTGTATTTGCCTTGTTAATTTGTAAAGCACTCAGACAGTAAGCGGTTAACAGTACATTTTAATGAAAACTGTAGAAAGAGGACTTAAATGGGTGAGGGGATATGGGCAGAGATGTGAAAGCTGATACGACCACCACACGTTTAGTAATGCGATGAAATTACAAAAAGGAGGAAGTTCCACATTTCCAGTGCTGATAATTCATGGCTGCGTTCGCCAGCACAAAGCCATCAGCCCCTGTCACAGATGAGCTGCAGTAAAGGGAGTGTGTCTCCAACAAGCTGTACGTGCTGCATAAAATAGCCGCTGTGCGAGAGAAATGTAGGGCAGAGCAGTTTTTCTGTGTACCGCCATTTAGCCCCTCCGTGCTCTCTAAGGGGCTTCTGGGGTAGGAAAGCAGGTACAGTATCCACACAATCTGGCCTGAGCTCCAGAAATGTTCCACCGATGAAATCAGTTCCTACTCAGTCATGTTTTAATCACCCACACAATAAGTTTCAGTCACACCTGCTGAACCTCTACGTGGAATGTGTTTGCCTCTCTTTTCTCTTTTGCTCTCTATCTGTCTACCTCTCCTTCTTTCTTTCCTCCTTCTACTGTTCTGTCGTAACTGCTGCAAATACAGCAACCTTGTTTGAACCAGATTTTGTGTATCTGAATTATTATTTGTCTTCAGTTCAACAAATGACTGAAAAACCAAAGGAGATACCTAATGCACGGACGACATTAACAGGAAAAAGAAGGGCCTATTTCACAGACATGGATTAGACTAATCCTGGTATAATACACTGAAAAAGAGAACTTTGGCTGTCTGTCTGTGAAACAGATCCTTAAATCTCATTGAATTTAAAATGTCTGATGTTTCTGCCTTATACTCTGTATTACACAATATGGGCAACCTATCAGCACAGAGCTGGTTGGAATAAGCTTCCATGTTGATTTACATAAACATGCTTGCGATTTGAGGAACAAAAGGTTCACGTTAGACAATAAACTCTGACGATTTTTTAATTTACAACGCATTTGATTTGAGATTTTGACAAAACCCAATCCCAGAGCGCTCGGCGCTGTGTGATTTGTCCCCACTCCTACCAATTGCATTTGCTTAATGTATTAATCTATTCCCTTTTATCCGTTTCAGATCGTATCAGACCTCTGCTGTAGTGGGGGACTGTACAGTTAAGTGTCGCTACAGCGAGCTTTCAGGCAGGAGACAGAGAATTAATCCCTGAATCTTCTTGTTCCTACCTCTTACATTTTCTTTTACAGCGAACTGACACGTCTACGGTGTCAGAGCAAATAGTGGTCAAAGTGTCATCTATTTCCAGGCTAATAACGCTGAATGCTACAGTTGCATTTATTATTCATGATTACATGATCTCAGATTCATTTTGCTCCATATACATAGTCTGTGGTCATGTGTCTTTGGCTAATGTTGAGCCTGGTAGCGTTTAAAATATTTAGCTGTACAAGCCTTTTACAATCACATGCCTCCCGCACAGCATGTTGCATTCAATATTGCACCACAAATGTGATCACTGATGACTGCTGTGCTGGATATGAAAAATATTTGCATTGCTGCCATTATATTGAGCAGAGCCAGTGTTTCTGAGCCCTTGTGTCCCTGACTCAAGTGTTGCCTTTCTGTTGCATGTCTAGGATTGTTTGATGTGAGAACATTGCCCCCTGCTGATTCCCTTTTGTACACTATCAGAGGCGACCACAAACTATGCCGACTGACAGAAGACGTGGGGTGAAGTGGCTCAGATGTTACAGAGCGATCACTCTTAG
The DNA here is from genome assembly GCA_030770545.1 of Macropodus opercularis. NCBI lineage: Eukaryota > Metazoa > Chordata > Actinopteri > Anabantiformes > Osphronemidae > Macropodus > Macropodus opercularis. Next base: position 10,906,514 of record CM061105.1, read on the forward strand.
ATTTGACAACTTTTTGGTGGTTCTGTCTGCTCTCGTGTCGTGAGTCTGGCTTCATTTTTATGCCCGTTTCATCTGCATCTGTTTGGGACGTGCTGCTGATTTGGGGGGACTTCACAAAGCAAAGCAGTTGGAGATATGACACAAAACAACATTTGAGTGATCTAAATAATTCACTTATATTCTAAATAAACCTGCATCACATTAAAACACACTAATTGGTTCAGTCTATTCTGGCACAAGACCTCTATACACTTTAAATATGCATTTAAATAGACTATTATATATTAATTAGTAAATAAGAAATCAATCAAAGGTACATGTAAAATTGAACAGTTGAAATCTCAGCTAATCAGTTCCACCAGAACTGGGCCAGTGTGGTCTTTGATTTGACTGGCAGTGGTTTGGAAGCATGGGAATAAACCCAGTAACTTCAACTATCACTACAGTCTGACTGGTAATTTAATTTAAATATGTTTTTAAGCAAAAATGCTAAACATTACCTCATCAGAGGTTTCATGTCACTGTTATCTTAATTTTTACATATTTTTTGTGTGATCCCCCAAAATGTCTGGGTCTATGATTATTTAAAACAAACTTATTAAACCCTGAATTGTTTTTGTTAATTTTAATGTATATAATACATAAATTAGTTCTCTTTCAGTAAGTTGAATAACTAACTCCTTGTTTGGTTTGTACTTCGCAATTTTGTTGGCAGTTTTTTAATCCAGTGATTCTAAAATAAGCAGGTTAACTGGCAACATCCTTGGGTGTAAACGAGCATCCACCAAAGGCTCAGCCTTTGTGAGCAAAGATAGGCCACAGCTCCTCACGTCAACATATGCTGAATGTGCCTGACTGCCGTGCCCTCGGGCTGCATCGCATGAGAAAAAAATGAACGCCAAGTTCTCAGTGCCAAAGTTGAGAAAAAAAGGCTGTTTTCACGCGCAAAAGCCAGCATCTGTGATGCTGGGGGTGCGTTAATGCCGATGCAGAAGGCAGAACAATGTCAAGCCTCGCTCTGCATGTGCATTAACAGCATAGCTTCACAGACTCATAGAGCAGAACTGGCAAACACTGCACCAACTAATATCGTCAATCCACAGATGATTTAAAAGTACAATTAAAAGGAACAATGATGTAACACAGTGGTAAACTTGCCTCAGTTCCAGCTACTTAGTGTGATGCAGGCATCACTTATGTCGCCTTTAGTTTCATTTGACAAACTCAATACTTTGCTACTGGGAAACCAAAGCTTCCTCAGACTGCAGCCATGAGATGAAACAGAGAATGTGGCCAGAGCTGTGTAGTGAGGCCACAGAGCATCTCTTTGTTTTATGAAGCATGTGAGTGGGGTGAGAGCATCAAAGTCTACATCTGCTTATATTTACTAAACACAATTAAGCTGGTGAGTGAAAATGTTTATTTATACTTTTGTCAGATATAAAATGTTCAAGATAATTAAACATGTAACAGATTATCATTTTATTGCATTTTTAAAATGTGATAATGAATTGAATTAATTTTATTTAGAGGAAATGTGTGTGTCCAAAAATTAACGTAATGATTTTCAGAATATTTATTTTATGCTTTTGTTGATCAGCATTGACTCTTAGTGTCTTGTTTGTTGCCTGGTTTTTAATTAACCTTTTTTAATTGTTTTTATGATTGTAGGTAGGTAGGAGATGACGTCCTCCCTAACTACATTCTCAACCACAAAGCTCTGCTTGGTTCAGTGTTTCTCCAACCAGGGAACATAACTGTCAGTATATCATATAAGTGCCTTAATTACACAGAAAGCAAGAGGGCAAAGACTGCAAACAGAAATAGAAATAAAAAAATGTTCTTCCCTGTTAAAACATCAGATGGAGGTTGTTACAGATACAGTTCATCGGCTTGAGCATGTGTCAGAATTCTAAATAACATGTGGATCCCATTTCCTCTGTCAGGCAGGAAAGTGCATATTTCATGAGGAAATTTTCATGTCTGCCAGTTGAGTCATCCAGCACAATGGTTGAAAGACTCTAAATAAACGGTGATAGAAATTGGTATTCTAAAAGCAGCGCTGCTTCCAACTGGTGATAATCTGTATTCACACAGCCTGCCATGTCAGATGAAAGCATTCAATTAGCAGTCAATTCTATTCAGTATTTCCTATCATACCACCACTATTTACATTCTCTGTTAGCAGCCAAGGCAGCTCCCTTCCTGGCAGTTGCAGAAGTCACTCACGGTGTGAATATGAGTAACCCTGCTGTGAACAAAGTGCAAAAAACAGTGTTTGGCAGTAATCAGAGTAGTGGGCTTCTGGTGCCTGATGCTCCCTACCTCGCGGATGCAGATTTGAGGAGCCATAAGTTAAAGTGTCATCCTTTCAGTCTTAACTCCAGATGAAAAACTGAGACTCCAGCAAAGAGATGAATCACCTCTGATTCTTTTGATTTGCAGCCTCATCTTGGTGGGGGTCTGCACAGGCCCTCAGCGTGATACTTGTCCCCTCACCAGGTGTTCCTAGTGAAGATGAGGAAGTGATTGAATTTTGCTCTGCTACTTTCTTTGCTGCACTGAAAAGAATGTGGTGACTACCTTCCAGTCCATTGCACTAAAAAAACAGGAGAGGCACATCAGCTATGATAATATAATCTTTGTATTTGTGTGGGTGGCATTTAATATTATCATGAACTGACAAGCATTGCCTTGAGAAATTCTTTTCTGAGGATAATAAAGCATCAGCAGCAGGCCTCTCTTGCAGCTCAATAACTAAACACATACTGAGATGCTGAGGAGCATCTCTGGTCCTTTGTAAAATTGGTCCAGTGTGGAGATTTTCATTCAGTGTCATTATTGTAACTATTGTACTCTGGTAGTATGGGGGGCCGGGCGGATAAAGGAGCATATTTTCGAAGCCAAGAGACGACCAGTGGGAGTCCATTCTCAGTGAAAAAGAGCTAAAGGCTGGTCTACAGAGACCCCATTTCAACTCAGCTCATGTGTCTCGCTGGATCAGCCCAATGGCGCTGCAGGGCAGGTCTGCCGCACAAAGTTAGTCAGTTGAAATTTAAAAAAGCTTCATAATGTGTTGTATTCACAAAAATATTATGTTATGGTTTAGAGATAAAATGCATATAACAATACACAAGTTGCCAGTGTATATGCAACAATTAATCCATTAGTGGGAAGTTAATCAACATAAATTGTGAATTTGTGTTACCGTTTAAATTTTTTTTAAAACGTCTTTCTCTGTTTTTCAATAGCTTCTATTTAGACAAAACAATAAATACAGGTCAATTAACTGCTTTTTAAAGAAATGTATCATGACAATTAATTAAGTACATGGAATCATCATACTCATACAGAAATGCAGTGGTCATTTATACAGTTAGTCACAGTTAGTCAAAACATTGATTACATCATTACATTAATCCTACAATGAAGTATGAAATTAGATCACTGTTGTTTGTTACAAAAATATATCATATACATAATATATAGTACACAGCTCAATAAAAATAAATATTAAGATCCTAAGATGACCTGGTTTTCTTCTAAACAATTCCCATGGACCTCAGCATTTGCCTCATGAATACAATCAACAACAAGAACACCCCCTGGTTATTCTAATAAGCAGAAGAATAGATTTTTTAAATGTCTAATCTGATCTTAAATTAGGTGGACATTACAAACGCTGGCATGTAGATTTGCATGGGTTTTACTTTTAATTGGCGTGAATAAAATCAGATTAATACCAGAGCTATGGGTTGTTTAGAAGTGCCTGCCTTTATTTCCAGAAAGAAACACAGGATGATCACCACAGGCCACAGAACTACCTCAGAGACACAGAACGACTGCAGGGGCATGACATAACCACAATCACACAAAATGAGCACCAAGAGACGCAAAATAGCTACAAGGACACACAAAAGGGCCACAAAAAGATGCAAGAGGCCCAGTGGGAGAATGAAACCACCACAAAGACGCACAAAAATAGAAACAAAATACCGATTTAATATCAGTAGTGGGTAGCGGCTGTGAAGCAGTGTGGGTGTATCACGTTACCTGTGTGCTCAGCAGATGTCCCCACGCTGCGCGCATGGCTGGCGGCTCCGGGGCGTGTAGTGCTGCGCTCCCTGTGGTCAAAACACAGGAAGTCGTAGCCGATCTCTGCACCAATCAGCGAAGAGAATACTCAGACGCTCCGGCTAAACAAGATAGGCAGCAGGACACTTCGCCGCATATTTACATTTTATGACATATCCGATTGAGCGAGTTCTTTTAGGGCGTCTTGGCAGGAATCTGTAATTGCCGCTGATGCGATGTGACAGCATCGTAATGCGAAGCAGCTACTGTTAAGTGCTATTAGTTAGCCGGTGCTAGCTGGATTAGCTAACGTTAAGCAGCAACCCAGCAGTCAATGGCAAAAAGTTGTTTTAGAGAAAATTTTGTGCGATGTTGTTTCGTTATTTAGCATATTTGTGTTTTACCAGTAAGTCGACAAGGAAACCAACCGGGTAGTCTAATGTGTTTACGTCCTTTTACATCCAAATTCGAGCTAGCAAGAGGACGCTGAGTTAGCATTGCGGCTAGCTAAATAAAGGCACCCATCAAACTGGACAAAACACTGGATCTAGTTGGGTTCAAAGCGGGCTCGGTGGGTTCGCTGACCCCCCAGAAGAAGATGAAAAAGAGGAAGGAGCTGAATGCTTTGATCGGACTCGGAGATGGTAAAAGGAAGAAGACTAAAAAGGGCTCCGGGCACCGACTTCTCCGAACCGAGCCACCGGATTCAGAGTCTGACTCGAGCTCGGACGACGACGAGTTCAACAACATGAGCAGCGGAGCGAACTTTGGGAAGTGAGTACTGCGTTGGATGACAAGAATATTTAAAATAAGCATGTACAACATACATTTCTAATCTCCAAACAAAATAAACAACCGAAGTAAACAAGCCATGAAAGTCTAAGTGACACAGCATCATGCGTTTTGTCAGCGTGGTTGTTTAGATAACAATAATCAGTTTAAGCATAAGAAACATTGCAGTAATTAACGTTTTAATATAATTTACCGAGAAAGACCATTTTACATAAACTACATTTACCATTAGTCTGTTGACTGACACGTTTAGAGATCCTGAAGTTGCCAGCGCCAGAATACATACAGTCATTTTCATACAAATCTGCATAAACATGAAAACCTTTAATCCTGCGTCAGAACATGTTTTTCAGCAACATGCTTTAAGAAACGGAAGCCCTCATTTGAATGTGCCCCAGGGCGTTTTCTCTATATATCTAGTCATTGTGCACTGACTTAAAAAATGTAATATTGGAACATCTATTAACTTGTTTGTCTTCTAAGCTATGATACATCTTGTGCCCTGAGAATCTTTTTTCATGAGGGCTCACATCAGCTAAATTAGACTTAATTCATTCTACATTAAGAGAACGTTAGATGATGTATTAGTACTGTATATAGCAACATGTATTCACAGTGCTACTGTTTTTGTTTTATAGCATGTGTTTTGTTGTACTTCTTGTACAATAACACTTGTAACAAATTGTTTTCTGAACATATATCAGTTGTTTATAATAAATCAAGTACAGTGTCTAACGTCATAAACATGTTTCCTGTCTTTACAGAAGAAGCTATGTGCAGTGCTGCAATGTGTGCTACCCCTTGTTTCTTTTCATCATACTTGCTGCCTGTGTAATGGCGTGTGCTGGACTCATATGGATGCAGATTGCCCTGAAAGAAGATCTAGACTCATTGAAAGAAAAGATGCACAGCAGTAAGTCACTGTCACACATACTAGTTAGGCTACTCTGAGATGGTCATACAGACTCACTTTGCACATTTGAACCTGCCATACCCCAGTAATGCAGTCTTATACACATATATATATATATATATATATATATATGTGCGTGTGTGTTTCTTAACAGTGGAGTCAAGCCAGAAGGTGTCATCAAGTGAAATTCCAAAATTAAGCGAGGACCTGAAAAACAAGGAGAAGAAGCTTGATGGCATTGAAAATGGCGACAAGGGGTTGAGCAAACTCTGGTCTAACCTAACAGAAATGAACAGAAAGGTCAGATTGATATCTGATAGAAGCGCATATATTCAAGATGAAGTAAACTCAAGCTGACTGTAGTACATGCATGTGCGGTAACTTACAGCGGTGCAAATAAAGAACACCTATAAAGGTGCCAAAAGTCGTTCTTTTGAGCAGGGTATTTTAGAGAAAATTTCAATGTAGGTTTCTAGTTAGTCTAGCTAGCCTTGATGTGGGGGGTTCAAAGAAATCTATTGTACACTTAAATAGTAATTTATCCTTGACATGTAATTGGATGGTTTGTGTCCTTATACTCCTGCAGATCAGTGTGCTGGACACTGCTGTAAACCATTTGAAGGCTAACTTGAAGTCAGCCTCTGACTTAATCAGCCTTCCCTCAACAATTGAAGAGCTTCAAAAGGTAAAGGCAAAAAAACCAAAATGAAAAATTGGGATTAAATTAAATGTATTGTACTTTTTCTTGACCATGCACATATTTATATTTTCCAGAGTGTTGCTACAATTGGAAGCACACTAACAAGCGTCCAGCATGATGTAAAGACCATGCAGGCTGCTCTTGAAAGTCAGAAGAAAGATGATGACTTGAAGAAGACGATGGTAAAATTTTTATTCAGTAGGATTTCTAGTACTTTCCTTTTTTCCACCCATAATAACTGACAGTAAATTTGGTAACACATTGATTTCACTGTACAATCTATTCTCAATCGGAAGTTTCAGCAATTCTTTGAACTGCATTTTTTTGTGTCCATCTACTCTATTTGTGTATTCTGTTTAATATTTCTTGTAGAGTCACTGTTAAATACTGAATAATGTTCTTTTAGGTCAGGTTCGTTTGCATGCAGTCATCCATTTATATCTCAACATGAATCAACAGTAGTGGCTGTTTCCTGTCTTCAGTTAAAGCCTTGATAAAAGCTGCCTGCGGTGAGAGGCAGCGTAGTCGATGTGAAGAGCGTTTCCTTTCTGAATCATTTGTCAAACTCAATGTTAAACTACTGAACTGTCAATACAGTGCTTTAAGCAGCTGCCAAACCTCACAGAAGAAACTGAAGCTGTATTCCTTCACAAATAGCGTTGGCTGCAAGCTCTAGTGTTTCTCACTCTAATGGCAAAGTCAAAGGCAAAGTTTTTTATTTATACTGGTTGACATGTCTTTTTTATGCCTGTGCTCACATCATATATTTCTGAAATCTGTTTTTCTCTATTTATCATTTGTGGAGGAATGTATCGAAAAGAAAACTTGCAGTGAATTGTATTTTAATGACTTAGCTAAATAACTATAAGGTGCTCCTCAGTACTCACCTGTTATTTATCAATTTAATGTTTTTATATCGGCATTAGTAGCAAAACTACTTGCTTGTGTCCAAGATAATTCTGTTGAAATGTTGATCTGCTTCACTGTGGCAGGAGTCCCAACCAGACGCTGTGATGAACTTTGATGCTGACAGATTAATTTATTTGTTTACCCAAGCATGCGTGTCTTTGCTTCTCTAGTCAGACTGACAATGAAAGAGTCGTTGGGTTCAGAAGGTCCAGAGATCCCATAATTCATTAGAATCCATGCATCGAGTTTTCATTAATAATACATGATGCGAGTGCCTATCTATTTTGGGATCTTAAAGGCTTTCGTTTGCTGAGAAAAACTAGGTCATATATCTGAGACAACTGCAGAATGTTTTCTTTACTTTATTTTTTAAGGAAAAATAGAATGAAAAAAGAGTCTGGCCAAATAGTATTTTATTATGAATATAGTGACCTTGGTCAGCATGAGGTTGGTTAGAAATTGGTTGCTGGCTGTGCCTAAATTGAACAGGTGAAAATCTTTAACTTTGTGCACTGTTGGTATATTTAATCCAACCTGATTTCCTGTTGTTTGACACTGGATCTTCCTTGGTCCTAAAGGAGTCTCATCTAACAGTAAACTACATGCTGGTGTGTATTGTATTTCTTTTAATCGCAGAACATTACTGACCTAAGAAAAGCAGTAAGTGAGGCAAACAAGACTGAGGAGCAACACCATACATGGACTAATGATCAGATTCACATCCTACTCTCTGCGGTCACAGATCTTCGTCAGAGAGTGGCCTCATTAGAGAATGGCTCAAACCAAAGTGTGAGTAATATGATGTTTCACACTTATTTTCAGCATTTTAAATATACATTTTTTAGCCCAGAGATAAAGTTGCTTGTTCTCTCTTATTTACTTTAGGATAATGCAGCAGCTCAGCTGGTAATCGGTCCAAGTCCAACAACTGAGATGGTGAATGATGCTGCTACAACCAAAGTGACAATTAGAGGTGTGCAGAGTTAGTTTGGATATTTTTTGGTGGTATTGCCTCTAATTGTGTTTAAAATGTTTTCCTCTTTCATTTTAACAGAGCTGTCCACCCCACCGGCAGATCTACAGGCAAGCAGGCATCCACGCTTCTTAACCCGCGCCAAGAGAAATGCTGAGTCAAGATGCCCAAAGAGTGTCTCCCTGCCTCGTGTCCGTTCTCTGAAAGGTCCTGACTAATTACTTGGATTAAACTTGATGGCAGCACCACAAGAGTGAAACAGACACATTTACCACTGTATTAGTAGACCTCCTTCGTTTAACACTTCTGTTTCCAAGTAATTTAAATGAAGGCTTTTCAAATAATGTCAAACAATCCCTCAAGAAGCTAGAAAGTGAAGTTTAAATACAAATTCCAAAACTTTTATATTCAGTGTTTGTTTCTGTCTAAATAAAACTTCTTCTTCTCAGACTTGGAAGACATTTTCAGGCGGGCTGGTGTTGGATTTAATTCACTTGGCTTGACTTACCAAGACCTGACGAAAGTTTGTGGAGCAGCTACTCCCAGCAGGCGTTCTCTGGAGTGCTTTGACAATGACGGGGATCACAGGTTCTCCTTGATGGAATTGAAGGCTGCTGTTGGTTTGTAAGCACATTGTCATTGACAGCAGTGGACAGTATTGAAACTCAGCAAGGCCTGGTTTGGAATTCCTGACCCTTTTCTGTAATTGCTGCACTTTTGTGAACTGAATATTTTATCATACTGATATTGAACAGAGATGCTGGCATGCCCCCTACTCACCCTCTTCCATTTTTTCAGTTTTCTTAACCGACCATTCTCACCTTGATGTAACATTTGTGTTTAGCGTTTGTAGAGGCTGCAAATATCAGCCTGTTGGAAATGCCGCAACCCCTCGACACACCCACATGGTACAACTCAGTTTGAACTTATTTATAGAACTTGAGGTAGACTTTTATGAATGTTTACAAATGACTACTAGACTTTTTGTGAGACTTTAGCTTTTAGACCGTTTCGTAACTTTCCTGAAACACACAGTTGAGCATAACCATAAAGTTTTTTATATGCTCTTTGATAACATGGATCTAAGGTTTGTGATTATTCTGTTTTCCTTACTGATGTTTAACTCATTGTGATTGAACTCATATGTAGTACATCTTTACATTAATCAGTTTTTTGTTTGTTTGGTTGTTTGTTTTTGTTGCTGTTTATAGTTCCAGACAATTTGAAGGGCTATAAACACTTTATGAATTTTGAAGTGGTAACTCATGAAGCATATGTAGCAATAAAATTTGGATATTGCTGATTAAGAAGGCACACCTTGCTCAAAAGTCACTCTATGTAACAGGTAGTAAAAAAAAAGAAAAGCACTGACCATCACTCTTTTACTTGATTCATTTAATGATGGTGTATTTACATAACTAATCTGTCATATGCAAACATTGTTCTCTTTAAAATCATTTAAATGTATTCTCGGTCAATTAACTTGTGAATGGGGTTGTGTTGGGGCAAAGTCTTAACATTGTACATTTTTAAATAATTCTGTTGTGCTTTGCATGTTGCTTAACATGAACAAATTATTTATGAAAGTAACTTAGTCGACTGCTTGATTACGCAGGACAATGGTTAGGTTAGCTTATAATGTAACAGCTCTGGTCATCATTATGTAAACTTTTGGTCCATGCTGCTACTGTACAAGAGAGATTTTTTTATGAATGTGTTTGTGAGCACCGATGAATAAACACACATTTAAACATTTGATTTGTTGTGTGCCTGGTGCTTAAGTAATTAAGTAAGAAAACTTGTCTCTGTGTTACAGTTTATTACTAGAATGCTTTACATCACTGCATTGTGTTGAATCCATTCTGAAATATATAAAACAGATATGACAAAACCTTTCAACAAGCATATGTACACAGGACTGATAACTCATTTATGCCAGTGCCCCTTTGGCCCTCCAGTCCCGAGACAAAAGCCCCAGCAGCTCCTCCTCATCCTCCTCTTTATCCTCCGTGTTGCCATCAGTCTCCATTTGTTCCTCTTTCTGGGACAGAGGTTTGCACTTCATCACATCACGCTTGTCTCTCAGCAGCTCAACTCTCTTGTAACACTCAATTTGTTCGTCGATCTCGTCAATCTGTCGTTCCAGGCGGCCCTCCTCGTCTTCCTCGGCTACGATGGCCTCTGATTTTGTGTTCACCTGTCGTATTTCCTTTTGAAACTCCTCCCATTCCTTGTCCATTTGATCTTTTGGTGCGTCAACATTACGCACTTTGGCATCTCTTATTGGATCATCGAAGAAGCCCTCCGGCAGCGCCTCGGCTGTGTTTTCTTTTTTTTCGGCGCTTTTCTCCTGCACATCTGCCTTGAGGATGGATCCGGAGTGGGAGATGGCGTGTGTAGACGGGATAGAGCTGTCAAAGAAATCGGCAGGCAGACCAGCAGCTTCGGCCTTCTGTGGAGGAGGATTTGAGGTTCCTGCCTGACCTGCTTCCTCATCATCATCCTCATTTTCATCATAGACGCCAGCTAACAGACTCAACCCTGCAGACGTCTGCGCAGAAACAGGAGCCCTTCCACTGGGTTTCACGAAGAAATCTCCCGGCAGCCCTGACTGTCCTGGAGCCGGAGTTGCTTTGGGCTTTTTCCCGTTAGCATCCTCGTTATCCTGAGCTTTCCTCTTAACTGGCTGGTTCTGTGGTGTCACCGGTTGAGTCTTGGCTTCCTTCAGCTCAGCAACTTTCTCTTTGTGCTGTTTTCCAAGAACGTGAGCCGGCCACACCAGTTCGGACTTCACCTGCACATTGCACAGGATACAACTGAGGTGCCCGAGGCTGTTGTATTTAGCAAACGGAGACTCGACGCGCTTCTTGTCGGGCGCCTGTCTTTGTTTTTCCCGCATCAAGCGCCGGAGTTCTTCTTGATTTACAACTTTCTTTCCCTTCTTGGAGGTTGCCATGCTTGAAAACAACGCAGCTCGTAAAAATATAACGACTTATGTATCCCGTCTCGTGAAGATGACATCACCAGTACGAATTCGCGTTCACGCTCAAGTCTTTTGAATAACCTCGCGAGGTTTTGCTAATGGTAAGCTTGCAGAGACGTTAGCATTGCTGGGTTGCTCTACCATCCAGTTTGACTGAATTTTGCCGCAAAGCAGATCGAGTGGATACGATTTTAAGAACGTGCAGCTAAAAGAGCGTTTGAAGAGAAAACGATGTAGTCGTTTTTATTCGTTGCATTCTTACCTTTATGTTTGTTTCGGGCGGGTGCTTTCTGTTATGTTTAGCATTATTTTCAGTTTTCATCGCCGCACCCATAGTCGCTCTGATTGGGGGCTAGCTAGCGGTAGCTAACGTCTGCTGGGAGCTAATGTTGGCTGTGGAGCCGAGTAGCAGGTCTAACGTTATTTGGAAAAAGCATCGCCGTTGGCTCAACGTCCTACGACGCTCCTTTTTATTTATTTTTGCGAATACTACCAACGATATATATTAGGTTTTTACGTCACATCTTCTAGCTTTTAACTTAGTTTAGTAATAGTCCAGTAACGGTAACGTCAGTCATCATGACAGGTGAGAAGATACGCACCATGCGAAAGGACCACAACAAAACAAACAAAAATGACGAGATAATGGACACGTACGACGAGACCTCAAACGGGACCATCTGTAACGGCACCGGTAATCATTTCAAATCTAACAAGGCTTTTCAGAAATCCGTCAAAACCTCGGTTCTGCAACAGCAGCTCAACGCGAACAACATTAACGGGAATCCATCATCAGTTACTACCATAGTCAGTGATGACAACAAGAACCCGATAATCCTGACAAGTGACAACGCCGAGTTCCCTGTTCACGAATGTGTGTTCAAGGGTGACGTGCGTCGTCTCTCCTCTCTCATCAGGACCCATAGCATCTCTCAGAAAGATGTGCACGGTAAGATGCGATTGTTTCACACAACACTTCTGCTTAGTCACACGTGTTGAGTATTGGTGTTAACATTTCTGTGCGCTTTTCAGGGAATACACCGCTTCACCTGGCAGTCATGTTGGGCCACAAAGGTAAAACTTTAGAGTAATCAAATGTACTAAATGCTTTCATCCAAACAAACTGTTGTCATATAAACAGTTGACTACAATGATGAGAAAGAAAAGCTTTTCAGAAAGTAATCCAACAGCTAGAGCCCAGGAAATGACACTAAATCTGCACTGCTCTCTGGCCTTGCATCTGTCAAAATGTGGTTGTGTTGGACCAGCGTTTGGTGTTAGGCCCTTTTTAAGCCCTGTCAGTGGGGTAACAAACGACTGGTATAATGATTTATGACACTAATTGTCTGCAACAATCTTGTTTGTTAAAATGTTTATTTTTTTAACGACTGTGCTACACAAAAATAGTGTTAAAATCAGTTATTTAATGGGTATATATAGTGATGATTAAACAGCACTTGCACCTATTTGTAATTTGTATTTTTCAGAATGTGCCCTTCTTCTGCTGGCCCATAATGCACCTGTAAAGATCAAAAATGCACAGGGGTGGAGTCCTTTAGCAGAAGCCATCAGCTACGGTGACAGACAGATGAGTAAGGATTGTCAGCATTTGAATTAAAAAAACGATCAATTTAAATATTGTTGGATTTTACAGCATATGTGCGAATGGTATATATGAATAAATATCAAAGAGCAGTGAGCACTGTCTGCTCTCCAAATGGCCACCTTTAGCTTTTAGCTTTTTAGCTAAGGGTGGCCATTTATTCTGAGCCTTTCTCGTCCAGATGGGCTGGAATGAAGCCTGAACTACGGCTTAGTGTTAGGAAGCCCTGAGCTTAAAGTCTGGTCATCACCCTGCTTAATGGTGACGATGATGCTGTTGATGATGTTTTTTGATGTGACCTCCAGTAAAATGTGAAAGGCGACAGATAATGTATTTTTTGGTCAGAATTCTGTTATTCCTATAATTTACTTAAAATAAAAAGTCAGCAGAGGTTTGGGATCTCACTGAATTTATTTGAGCTTTTGTGAGTTAACTGTACTTGCTCATTTCCATTTTTGCTATTTGCCTGTGTAGATAATGTATTCGAATTACTCCCCAGCCTCGTTAGTATGCATCTCAACTCTCCATGCCTGCTGTGGCAGGCTGGGCCTGGGACCAGGAGTTTGGCTTTGAGAAGGTCACATCATTCACAGGGGTGAATGGGAGGCAGAGCAAGGGGTCTAGATACATTCACACCATCAGCAAGGACATGCACAGCAGGTTAAACTGCAGTGACATCAGCTGTTTTGACTTTCCTCTTTGGCTAAATATCGTGCGGTTCACAGCTCGCTACATGAGAGAGACCACTGGAGAATAGCTTGCCTGACTAGAAGTTGCAGAATTTCACACTGCAGTCTTGTCATCACCTTCCACTTTCACACATGTCCACTGCATCAGCGAGTCGTAGGTTTGTTTGTGCAATGACAACTGTGCAGTTTCAGAAATAAACACTGTAGCAAAGCAACATTCTGATCTGTGGTAAGCTAAGATCATAATGAACTGTCATACTGTTTTTTAGTTACAGCAATACTACGGAAGTTAAAGCAGCAGTCCAGGGAGAGTGTGGAGGATAAGAGGCCAAAATTACTGAAAGCTCTTAGGGAGGTAAGGATTTCACTGCCACAGATCCACACAGCAAACTTGAGTTGCAACAGCTGTCATTGTGTATTTCCAGACTGAAAGTCTCCGCAGACCTTGGTTTTCATGAAAGTCTATTGTCTGTCCCTGGGGAGGCATATTAATTGCTAAAATGGATAATCTTCAAAGTCATGTACTTTTCCTTTTACCAGTTATGTCAGGATGTAAGACTACGTATGAATATTTTAGCTTGAAATATGTGCATCTTCTCTGTAGCTTGGTGACTTTTATCTGGAGTTGCATTGGGACTTTCAGAGCTGGGGTGAGTTTCCATATTTTACTCAAACAAAAACTTGTTTATATGTCATTATTCTCAAACGTTAATACACAAGAATATTTGATAATATTGGTTTACATTTTAATTTACTTGGCTGTGTTCTTCAAAGTTCTATTATCAGTGGAAAATCTAAAAACCCTTTTTGTGTTTTGCAGTGCCTTTGTTGTCCCGGATGTTGCCTTCCGATGCTTGTAAAATCTACAAGCAGGGCATCAACATCAGGTAGTGTAAGACATCAAATGCTACTTAAAGCTGTTGCTGTACTTATGAAAGAATCTTTATTCACTGAGTGTTTAAGGCAGCAGATGGTTGATATCTAGGTCAAGGACTTCTTTTGGATCTACAAACTAGGACGGGACAATCTTCACAGGCTCTCTTCTCTGTCTTGATTTAGACTTGACACCACTCTCATAGACTTCACTGATATGAAATGCCAGCGCGGGGATCTTAGCTTCATTTTCAATGGTGACGCTACACCCTCCCAGTCCTTTGTGGTTCTAGATAATGAAGCAAAAGTGTACCAAAGAATACACCACGAGGTGAGTGAGCGATTGTTATACCTCTGTTACACAGTGTGTCATCATCTATTTGATGTCAATATAAATGACTCACTCTCATTGCTTTGCTCCAAGGAGTCAGAGATGGAAACCGAAGAAGAAGTGGATATTCTGATGAGCAGTGACGTCTACTCCGCAACTCTATCTACAAAGTCCATCACCTTCTCACGCAGTCAGATTGGCTGGCTCTTCAGGGAGGATAAGACAGTAAGGCTGATGAAGCTAATAATGATGCTGATGAACATGCAAAGTACACACAATGTGACTACTTACCTAAAGTTTGAAGAACCATGGACCACCACATTTGTTTTAGTTAGTCTGCTTGTAAATGTATGCACCCACATGACTGGGATGAGAAAAAAGTGACAAGATTAAAACCGTGGCTTCCTCTAATGTTAGTATAGTCCTACTCACAGTCGGCATCTTGGCACGTGTTAAGAAGTGTGCGACAGGACTTGAAATGACTGGGTGATGAAATACTGAACAATCTGCTTGTTCTTTCCACAGGAGAGGGTTGGAAACTTCATAGCCGACTTCTATGCAGTGAACGGCCTGGTGCTAGAGTCGAGAAAACGGCGGGAGCACCTCAGTGAGGAGGACATCCTGAGGAACAAAGCCATCATGGAGAGCTTAAGTAAAGGAGGTAGCATCAGTGAACAGAACTTTGAGGTGAGAGGAATGAAAGCCAATGCTGACACTTATTCTAAACGGCGCTCGGATGACTGATTATGCCAATCAAAGATGTTTTTATGTCTGCAGCCTGTGAGGAGGCAGTCTCTCACCGCTCCAGCCCCCAATACAATTTCTTGGGAAGAGTACATCACTGCTGAGCATGGAAAGTAAGCATCTGGTGTTTTCTGTGTTTATTAGGCATTTTTTGCAATTAGCAAATAATAAAAGGCTAGACATCTAAAGGGAATCAGTACAGTCACTTTGAATTTTGAAACTTGAATCTACATTATCTGTCACAGATTATGAACATGGGATTTTTGTGTCTCTCTTTTCACCTTCAGGCCACCTCATCTTGGCAGAGAACTTCTGTGTAAGGAAAGCAAGAAGAACTTCAAAGCTACTGTAGCCATGAGCCAGGATTTCCCTTTAGGCATTGAGTCGTAAGTACATCCCTTCCTCCTTAGATCTATTTACAAAGCTTTCTTCACTGATTGATCGTGGGTGAATTTTCTTGGATATGCTTGGGATTATGAAGAAAGTGGTACAGATGTTAAATAAATCATATACGTTAATTGGGACAGGTTGAGGCAAGACAGATGCTGTTTGTACAGAATAAGAATCTGTTCAATTGGGTTAGTGAATTTTGACTGAGCTGGACATTTGAGGTGACAAATTTGTACGCATAATTTTCTTTTTAATCTCTATTTAGAAGTAGAAGCATGTGTACATATAGTCCAGTCTACATATAGGGCTCACAGCATGCTTTTCCAGGATGGTTTTCCTCCTGTGAAAGCTGTTCCAGTTATACATGGCTTTGTATTTAAAGTTGCCATATTAAACCTCTTTGGGTGTTTCCTGAATGTGTTGTTTCATGTTCCATGAGAAATAAATTGGATTAATGTTTTCAACCTAACTGAATGAACTGAAATATCTGACTCCAAAGCTTAGTTTCGATGTCAATAGTGGGCACAAATCTCACGACAGGCGTACGTGACTTATCTGATCTTGTGCTGACCTTCCCTAGATTTATAATAGAAATGATGTTGTGCCAAAACGTCAGTCTACCAAAGCAAGCACACTGTGGCCTTGTGAACTTGGAGACAAAGCGAATTGTGGGAACCACCTGGACAAACTATTATTACATCCAGTAAAAAAGGAAGAGCTTTCGCATATTGCAAGTGGGATTTTTTTTCCAGATGGTTACAGAAGACTTTGAAACTCACGTGAAGTATTTTCAATTGACATTCTGCATTTTGTAACCTCATAGGTTTTTATATTTGAAAGAAACCTGTGGTTATGTCTGTGACGTGTGCATGCATGCTAATACGTGAGGGCCACATTACATGTACAGTTCAGGGTTATGCTGAGGTGAAAGCCTTAATATTTTTTTATTAATTCAAGACCCAGTTGCAGTTTTAATGGTTCTCTTTCTGCTGGTATTCAGGTTTCTGTTTCTATGGGGGGCTGACTCATTTTGTTCTTCCTGCAGATTACTAAATGTGTTGGAGGTCATAGCCCCATTCAAGCACTTCAACAAACTCAGAGAGTTTGTTCAGATGAAACTTCCGCCTGGCTTTCCAGTCAAACTTGGTATGTATGCCTCAACCTACTGACTGTGTTGCTGCGAGTTCTTGAAGTGATTTCATCTTTTTGTTTTCTTTCTCACAGACATCCCAGTCTTTCCTACGATCACTGCAACTGTCACCTTTCAAGAATTTCGCTATGATGATTTTGAGGAGTCTATTTTTTTCATCCCTGCTGACTACAAAGAAGATCCCAGTCGCTTCCCAGACCTCTGACCTGTGAACACAAACAGGAAAGGGCTGGAAAACAAATGAGGAATCTTATATTGTTACTCCTCCATATAGATATACATTCTTCATTCTTTTGAAAAAAGGGAACTGGTCTTAATGATCAATTGCTTTTCATTTTGCTGATGGATCCAAAGCAAATCAATGTAAAAAGATGTTAGGACGCCAACTCACTTGCCTACTGGCAGTTGTGAAATGAGTGATGGCTTTCATTTCACTCATCGTTCACTGAGAAGTTGACTCCTCTGCTCTCTGCTGCTGTTTCCTCCTGTGAAAGCTGTCACAAAACTCAACAAAGCCTGACTTTTCACTATTTTAATATCTATTATAGCTCCTCATTACAAGTGACTGAATTCTTATTGCTGACACTGCAGTGACAGTCATCTGTAAATAAGTCACATATCTATAACTCTTAACAGAATCACAAATAGCTATATCCTAAACTAAGCTTATTAATTTATAAATTATGTATTGTGTATATATTTCATATACTCCAAGGAGTAACACTGTGTAGCAATACATTTCCAGTACGTAAAGAATGTTTTTAAACAGCCAGGAGAAGGTTTAGCATAAAAACACATTCTTACCAGTTCGATATCCAAGCCTTTCCCCTGTTCAGGACGCAACCTCCTGTATTTTCAGGTTAGCTCATGTTACCTCTGTTGTTTCTGTTTGTTGTGTTAGTATGAATTCTGTGCTCAGCGTGAGTGAATAACTGTACTTTCTCAAAGGTTACTGTATGTATGTTTGAGTGTGGGAGAACCCAGATGGGATATCAGGTAAACTGTTTAACACTGCACTGATGTGTATTTAAGGCATGCTATGGCTGTGTTCACCTTCTGGATCACATGCATCTTTAAGCTATACCTGTAGCTTATAGTGTTTGCTATATTGTCTGCAGACCTGTTGGTATTTAGATAAAAGGGAAACTGAATATAGTAACACTAACACTTTGAACCACCTTTTAGTGCTTAAAGATGATCTGCATACATTTTGGGTTTTATTCCAAGAGAATAAACAAAGCTGTGAAATTGATATTGCTGGATATCCCTCAAGTGTCCGGATGAGAAATAATCTGATCCCGTGAGTAGTTTCTGGCTTCATCTAATGTGTACTGCAACCATACCTACTTCACAGCCCTTTAAATAAAAGCACCAGCATCATGTGTCACTTTGTGCAAGTATAATAAAATAAAGGTTCTGACTAAGGCTTCTTAATGATAGTGGCTTCATTTGTCATTGCTCACATATTTTGCTACATTAGGATATCAAACATCTGTCTCTCTGCTGCCCCCACAACCCAGCACCAGACAAGAGGCTGACATGGACAGACGGAGTTGAAAAATAACTAAATGGTTCTCTCACCAGGAGGTAAAAAAACAGGTGTCACCTTACTTTACCTAAAAAGAGAAAGAATTTAACATTTGGAGTCTTACTTCTCCTAATAGGCTTTATTATAAAAGAAATCCTGGATAAAACAATCAACACGTTGAAATTACAAGAAGCAGATCGGTCTTTTTCAAAACAACGAGGAAAAAGATCTGAACATCGCACAAACAGAAATGTAAAGAAGAGACTATCTCAAAAGACAAGCTCAAGGAACGCAAAGCAGGCCTACTTCCAGTTTAAACTGACTAAATCTGTAGAAGCAAAAAGCATCTGAGTACGTTAAAGCAGGGAGACACCGTGTCACTGGGGAAAAAAAGACCACCTAGCATCACACATTTGCAAAAAGCACAGAACTCATCCGTGCCACAAATCGATACATTTCAAATAGCCTGTACATTTCAAATTTACCCCAAAGGGAGGAAATGTTGTCTTTTAACATTCACAACAGAACACAAAGCTAATGTGAGACAAAGATCAACCCACTTAGTCGCTGAAGTCCATGTCCTCCTCATGGTGATCGTCAGCACCGTTAACTTTGCCCTGCTTCACAGGACGTGGTGTGCCGTTACCTTCTGCTGACTGAGGAGACAGAGCAGAGTCGTCTGAATACTTCCTCTCCTCCCTCTCCTTCTCACTATCATAACCTTGTTCTTCTGCATCATAATCCCTGGTGATCTGTGAACAGGAAATCAAATGACGACGACTGTTAACGGTTCCTATGCCTGTGCACATTTCAGATAAGTCTTCTTCAGCTTGCAGTGTGTGCCAACCTTCACGTCTCCTTTGTCGCTGTCAGATTTTCTCTCTCGCTCTCGTTCTTTGTCTTTACTTTTCTTTTTCTTGCTGCTGGAGCGTTCATGGTCCTCACGGACGCGCTCCTTATCACTCCTGCGGTCTCTTTCCTTGTCCCTCTTCTTTTCCTTTTTGTGTCTAAAGGACGAGAAGAGAAAAGTCAGGCCTGGGTGTTCATCAAGGGATATTTAGGTTGCCCTGCTTACTCCTGCTTTTAGTTTCATAATGGACTCAATCAAATAAGTATTTAGCACAGGTGCTTTCACACAAAGCATCTTAAAATAAATCCATCAAGTCCATCAAACAAACCTTCGAGGAGATGGAGACCTGGAATTTCTCCTTTTAGGGGACTTTTTAGGAGGAGATCGGCTGGTGCTGCGGCTTCTCTTGCGTCTTCTGTGGAGAAAGAGACAACTAAGTTTAATACAATTCAAAAATATTTACCTGCATTGTGCTGCAGCACATGAGCAACCAGGCTGGACTCACCGGCTCACACTGTGTGATCTCCTGGCTGTACTGTAGCTTTTGGGTGGCGTTTTAGATTTTCTTCTCCCAGAGTCATCTTTCTTTCTGTCTCTGTTGAAAAACGTTAATTGGCATATCTGAAAGAGCATGTTCTGTGGGCATGTTTTACTGTATAACAGCCAATAACATACCTGGATCTGCTTCGAGATCGTCTGCTTCGGTCTCTGGAGTGGGTGTGCCGTCTTCGTGGGCTTTTAGAGCGCCTCCTGCTTCTCGAGCTTGACCGTCGCTTTGATCTGCTTCTTGATCGCCTGCAACCAGAAATTCTAACAGTTAAACCTTATTTTGTGCGTAGAATAATAATTTTCCACCTCAGCTGCTCAAATAATTTGCATAAAATTTCACCTGTATCTTGAACGCGATCTAGACCTTCTCCTCCGGGACCGGGACCTAGACCGGGAGCGCTTCTTTTTGCTGTCTTTTTCTGCAAACACCAAAATCCCATTTTATATTTTCATTTTAGACCATTACACATTAGGATAATAACTGCAGCTAGAGTTTATAAATGTAAAATTATGGCATTTTTCTCACGTACTTCCAGGTTCAATAGCAGCAGAAATGAGCGACTGCGCCTCTCGGACTCTCTTCATGGCCTCTTCAATTTCTTTACTGGATGCATCGGCCTTCAATCCTGCACTCAGGTTTAACCCTGCAGCCAGTGGATTCAGTCTAAACAAAGAAATACTCTTTAATTTAATTCTCATCAATACAGAAACACTAATGTGCACATTTATTTAGTCTAAAAAGGAAAACCTAACAAACGTACTTTGGATCTGTCATCAACTTTAACAGCTGATCAGCAGCCTGTATAGAGACAATAAAGGGTTTTAGTATCAGTCTATTTGCAATATCACTCAGTATTCAAGATATTGATTTATTGCCATTTAAGAAAATCTGTCACCTGAGGATTCATATTGGGTCCTGGAAATCCAAAAGCAGCCATCGCATCCATGGTTGGAGCACCAAATGGATTCGCCCCAAGCTGGAATAAAAAGAAAACACAAAGCCGTTATTTCAATCCTGCAAATGTGTTTAAAGTGTTCAGTCAGACAACAACGTGTGTACATATATAGGTGTGTGTGTGTGTATATTTTTAGTTGTATTTATATCGCAGTGATAAGAATAAGTATGAGGACCTACAGCTGGATTAGGGATGGGATTTGGTGTTGGAAGAAGTCCTCCTCCTGGCAGGATTCCTGCAACAGCATTTGCTGGCGCCAACAGAGACAAAGCTTTAGCTTCATCTGGAATTGACCCTAAGAGGAAGTAATAACTGGCGTTAGGAGATTCACATTTTCACAAACAACTACTCGCAGACGTTTTGGAAATCACACATAAATGAGTCTTCACACTGCATTTCTTTCAAATTAGGTTCAACAAATGGTTACCTTAAACCTCAGAGAAGAGTTCCCCTAATTCAACAAAGTCATTGCAGTGATAACTATTGCTGGAATAAATCACACTACTCCAATGAACACTGCCAAGAATATATCACCTGAACGTGTTTTTTAAGTCATGAACCAAACGTTAGCAAACACAGCGGCTTCTCCAGTTGGGTGTGCCATCAATTTTCATTTAGATGTTTACTGAAACAAGCGACTCACGCTGGCGGCTTCACTACTAAAAGCACACAGAGAAAAATCGAGATACACACAACAAAGAGAAATTTAGGGATTTGGCAAGAACACTACACAAACTACCAGTGTCTACTTACCAAAACACATTTTCAGAGGATAAAGTGGTTATACGTTAGCAATAACAGTACTCAGGGTAGGTAGTGTGCCTGCTGTACATCACTTTAGTGTCCTTACCTGTGACTGCATCAATTAACCTGGACAGAGGATGACTTGATTCATTTGCACCACCACAGACCAATAAATAATTGTATAATCTTTTTGCAACATTGTTGTTGAATAAAACATAATCACCTCAATGTTGACCCACCTAAAAATACATTTTCCACATTAAGACATGGCCTCAATACAGACACACAACAATGACAACATTTAAATAAAGGAGCACATGGGAGAGAAAGATTTGCTGCAGGAGACAAAACGGTTGGATGGTATTTTCAGCAGGGCCTGGTTTACAGGACTGGCTGAGCCAGGAAAAAGAACTGTAAAACACAACAACAAAAGAATACCACTGTTAACGAAATGATTGCACCAACATTGTCATGTCGGGAGGGTATGTTTAACAAGGACATGGCGTTCAACTATTGTGTATCACTCAACCAATCCTTGACTATTGTTCCCAGTTTTGAAGCATATTAGTTTGTGTAGTGTCAACCATGTGAGCAAATGATGATGAACACTGTGTAGCCTTTGTCACCAGAACCAAAAATACCAAAATTATTTTCTGTAGAAACTCTAACCATAGAAAAAATTGTTTTTTTTTATTTTTTATTGTATTACTGTCAACAAATTCCATGAAAGACCAGAACAATAGATGCCTTTATGCTCTCTGACGTCTATGTTTATGGCCAAAGTCAGATTTGCAAAAAGTGAACATTTCAAAAACTGTAAAATAAGGTCAAATAGGAGTAGACGGCTATTTGGATTATTTGCTGTGGCAACCAATACACAGTATTCTGGCAAGCAATTCATAACAGCAAGCTTAAAACGACAGTGCCCTAATTCATCATTTTGAACCAACGTGTTACCCAGCACACTGATCTGCTTTTATTAGCCATGGACAACACTGGTCTTTTTGTCTTCTCATGGGATTTGCTGACACCATATATAAAGATGACTGGCAGCCTTATCTCTTAAAGAATAATGGCCTTAAAATGAATGGCTATGCAGCAGTCAAAATCGTTGGGAAAAATGCTGAATAAGCACAGTTTCAGGCTGTGTCTGTGATATCTGACCTTTTGTTTTCTATAAAAGATAAATTAGACAGAAAGAAAGAGAAGGCAGAGAAAGAATAGATGACACAAAAAGAAGGGGATTGGGCTTGAATGCTTGCTGGCCTTTGCAAATGTCTACAATCCCCTGTTGGCAGGCAGAGGACCACTTTGAGCCATCAACGATGGGGCTGCTTTTGCCTTCTTCACTACAAAAATCACACACAAACACACACATACACACACACACACAAATAACAGAGAGAAGTTTAACAGAGGATAGTCCAATATGGGGGAGGAAATAAATGCATATGGTTAAGAGTTTAAATAACTTCACTTCTGAAATGCCTGCAGCGCCCAGTTTAGGAACGTTCAACTAGAGCAGATTTTGGTATACTGCATTTTCTGCATGAGGAGCAAATCATTGTTTAAGACAGAAACAAACTGCATAGAATTTATTTAATCCAGAGAACTGTGAAGGTCAAACGGCCATGTGCCCCCGCCGTATACGGAAACAAAACAAAAAAAAAAACAACACACACATGAAATAGCATTACCAAGATCATTGAAATTATCCTTAAAAGCTCACGTGAAAAGTCCAAGGTGAGCGGACTTACTGCAAATTCACATATGCAATAAGTAAAATTGCATTTACTCTTGTACATGCCACTCAACCAACAAGGACCACTCACACGAGGAAACAATGAAGAGACAAACCTTCAGCAAATGGGACCACGATCAACGCTCTATCAACGAACACTGTGTTGGTCAGATGCTGAGACACTCCCACAGACTCCGGCTCTTGGAACTTCACAAAGCACACCCGCGATGTCACTGGCATAGGAGAGTCACTGTTGGGAAATGAAACAAATGTTACTTAAATAACAATATGGCAATTGGTGCTGAGCCAGAGAATAAAATGTCTGCTTCCAACGTCCGTGCACTGCAACCACACTACAGGCTTCACAATCAGCACTGATGACTGTCTTTTCATTTCTTTTAACACTTACTGTAAATTATCCAATCTATGGTTATGTAACTGTTGGAGAGCAGTACAACGATCTTAAGTGAAAACCAACGTATTTTAGGTCAACATCCAAGAAAATTCTACCTCTCTTTGGTTTGGTGATTTTCTGACCATTACTTATTAGAAATAAAACGTTTTATTCTGAAATACAGCAGCATAATTAAATGGAATATCAGTGGTGATGATTCCACAAAGTTAAACAGCTATAGCAAAAGACAACTGTGAAGTAGTTGTGAACAATGACTACTGTGAATGTAACTTCACATTCTTTGGCGTTAGGCAAGCTAACGTTAGCTAACATGCTAGGTTCAAAGGCCTACATGGCCACATGTTTCGCATCCCATATAGATAGTCTACGGCTTCACTGCCATCAGCAACGACTTTGCAATCAACAAATGTTGAACCTACTCTGGTGGAAATAACTTTAGTTCTTCGATGGTTCCCAGAAAACCGAACAGTGTCCTCATCTGCTCCGACGTTGTGCTCGGCGACACGTTCGTCACCTGGACGACTTTCGTTGTGTAATTCATTTTGTTTATACTAAAACCGCAACAGCAACAACGCCTGGCTTCTCAGCCGAACTTGAACTAAGGCCAAATTACAGTATCTAATACCCTACGGTCAATAAAGCAGCTTGTTTTACGGAAATTAACTAGCATAGCGTTCGCTCTCAACTACAACAGACGTTAGTGTTTCGCCGCCATGTTACGTAAAAGCCCAAATGCAATGCGCATGCGTGCAGTGGAACGCTGCTGTGTGACTTGAAAATATTACGTGTTTTTTTTTATTGATTGATTTTGTTTCATTTATTCGATTGAAAAATAAAATATTTGTGCTTCACAACAAGCAGCAATATTCGAATCTAAAAAAATTAAAAAATATATTCTACCTGCAATAACTAACCTGCAGGGGACGCCCTGCCTTCAGATACTGTAAGCAAAGATGAGTCTGTGAAAGCTGTGGGACGCTGCATTTCAGAGTTTAGATTATAACTACAGTTTGGACACATTGTCCCGAATGGGTTAAATTTCCCAAATGAATGAAAGAAGACTCTTAGCTGACTGCTAAGCCATAGCAAGCTCTAATACAGTCTGTACAAGTTGGGTGTTATGATAAGTCCCCACTTAGCAGCGTGACCAGACCTCAGTACATGCTGCAGTGACTGTTAAGCTTCTTTTCTAGTTTTAAATCAATGGAATAAAACGTACCACTGCATTAATATCTAAAGAAAGTAAAAGGTTTAGCGCCAGCTGCAGGGTGTTTATGTACATTTTCATTTCACAATAAAAGACACTTTTGTGAAAACTGTCCTGGGTGATCAGTGTTTGAATCCTTCTTATAATCTCTGTGAGATTGTTCACAGTGATCTGTGTTACTTGAATATTCTGGGCAACCCTGCAAAATGTCACCATTCTCTTGTCTGCCTGCAGTAGTCTACGCCGTACAGACTTCACCTTTGACCTTTGTGATACCAGTCTGACCATCTCAACTGTATACATTGGATTTTACAAAGTAGGTAAATAAAATGTTCAGTATGAAACCGCCACATGTTCCACTGTTGGTTACTTAATGGCTTAAAAGTTTGACCACACTTTGATTGAACTATTTTAACACGTTGTGACCTTATGTGTCAGCAGAAGTATAAGGACGAAACATAATAAACCTGTAAACTAAGTTGTGTTGTGTTTTGGGTCCACGTGCAGAACCACGTCACAAATCTCCCAGTGACAAAAGTTCCTCTGTTGAAACTCACTCTGCTAATAGTGTTTTTTCCCACAAGAAACAATACAGCGTTTGTACTCAGACTATAGCGAACATAATCCCTACACCTGGATTATGGCTTCAACGAGACAAGGAAATTAAGGTATTGTGTTTGCAGAGCCAAGAGCTGGCCACATTTCATCCAATTAGCACTGTGCCCAGTGTTAGTTGTACAATTGCACCTAATAATAGCAGTGACATTTCACTATTATTGTGCTTTCAAAATCCATCCATCCATCCATCTTCTTCCGCTTTTTCCCCGAAGGGGTCGCGGGCGTGCTGGAGCCTATCCCAGATGGCTTTGGGCGAGAGGCAGGGTTCACCCTGGACAGATCGCCAGTCCATCGCAGGGCCACATATATAGACACACAATCACAGTCATACACACACTCACACCTATGGGCAATTTACGCATCCAACCAATTGACCTAACTGCATGTCTTTTGACTGTGGGAGGAAACCGGAGACCCCGGAGAAAACCCACGCAGACACGGGGAGAACATGCAAACTCCACACAGAAAGGCCCCCGGTCGCCTCCGGGAATCAAACCCGGGACCTTCTTGCTGTGAGGCGACAGCGCTAACCACCACACCACCGTGCCGCCCCGTGCTTTCAAAATAGCTTGATTTATTTTTTTTAGTTTGCTATACAAGTTAGTTGGGCTGACAAATTGTAAAGGGCATTAATGTGGCTCACACATGTTGTAAACTGAATTTTAAATCAATTTTTACTTGTCTTGTTTTCAACAAGACTTACTTTCTGTTATTTAGTATTCCTGCATATGGAGTCAGTGTTCCCCTACTATAATATCAATAACATTTGAACAACTGATATAACAGAAAATATATCATATGCACGATTGCAGCACATCAGCCAGGTCCCGTTCCCTGAACTGAATATTCAAAGCAATAAATCCTGTTACACTGAGGTGAGCATTAGGTCATCCAAGGGGGATACTGGCACAATGGATTCTTGTTTGTGGTGTGACATGATTGGCCCAGAGAAGAAGATTACGTCACAGATTGGTGTGACAGACATGAATAAAGATCTGAAATCCACTGGGTTACACGTCCAGTGCACCAGTGCAGTGTCCAGAGGTTTTGTGTTCCCACGGCAAGAAAGAAACATGGTCAGCCGGTGAGTTGTTATTTACTCTTACTATTATTTTTGAAAGACAGAATATTTGAAAACTAGCTCTTGTACACACAGTTTGCTTAATTTAAACCTTTAGCGTGTCTATATCTCATTAAGCCCCAGAGGAATTTCAAGCTGAAAACTTCAAAGTTGAAGTCCTACACTGCGTTGCCTGCTAGAAACACAGCTTCTACAGCTCGAACTGATCAAAGATTCAACTTTCTGGAAATTAAATTTCACTTACTTGGCTGCAGTGTTTGTTGAGGTCTTCACTTTTTCACAACAGATTTGAACACCCAGCTGGTGGCTACAAGAAGATTTTTGAGACATGCGAGGAGCTGGCTGAGCCTCTTCCAACAACAGTCACAGGTTTGTTTGCATCTCTCAGACAGAAATAGACTGCAGACATTCATACAGTGACAGCACAGATCAGGAAATATTCAAGCCTTTTTTCCTGTCTTCAGACATTCGTACTGCTGCTTTACAAACCTAACTCTGGCAACTGAATTGGTTCTACAGGTAGGATTCCTTCGTTTCTGAGGGGAAGCCTTCTCCGTTTGGGACCTGGACTTTTTGAAGTCGGCGAGGAACCTTTCTATCACCTCTTTGATGGCCAGGCCATCATTCACAAATTTGACTTCAAGAACGGCCAGGTCACCTACTTCCGAAAGTAAGACTTAAATGACTCCTGGTCTGTCAGTCTTCAGACTACTGCATAAATCACAGCTCTGGCACATAATGAAGCTGTGAACCTTTGTGAGCTCTTTGTTGCTTTTCGTTGTTCTATTGTTGCCTAGTAAATGTTATGCTGACTTTTCCAGTTATAACCATATTTTCATAATTAGCACATAATACAGCCACACTGAGTTGTCATGTACTCTCTCTGTAGCCATCATGGAGAGAAATGTGCAGGACATTTAAACACACAGTGTAGTGTTAGCGGGACTTAACGTATTCACTGGCCTCTCCATTCAGGTTTCTCCGGACAGATGCCTACGTGCGAGCCATCACGGAGAAGCGTGTTGTGATCACTGAGTTTGGTACATGTGCTTATCCTGACCCCTGTAAGAATATTTTCTCCAGGTGGGTATCGCATGCATACTTATCATTATCGCTATCATCTGGAGCCTTTTCTAAGTATGTGCAGCATTATTTTGGGAGGGAGCCCACTGCTACAAGATTTTCCTGCTTTACTCTGTTTGCAGGTTTTTCTCTTACTTCAAAGGTGTCGAGGTCACAGACAACTGCCTGGTGAATGTCTATCCTATTGGTGAGGACTATTATGCTGTAACAGAAACCAATT
Source organism: Macropodus opercularis (assembly GCA_030770545.1). Lineage (NCBI taxonomy): Eukaryota > Metazoa > Chordata > Actinopteri > Anabantiformes > Osphronemidae > Macropodus > Macropodus opercularis. The sequence continues at coordinate 10,934,630 of CM061105.1, forward strand.
ACATCACTAAAGTAAACACTGATACCTTGGAGACGCTGAAGAAGGTACATGTGTGAATATATCTTTGGTACATTTGTAGTTATTTTCAGTTCTTAGATCACTGAAATCCCTTTATTTGACGTGCAGGTTGATATGTGCGACTATGTCAACATTAATGGAGTGACGGCCCACCCTCACATTGAGAGCGATGGCACTGTGTACAACATTGGAAACTGCATGGGAAAAGGAGCAGCACTGGCCTACAACATTGTCAAGATCCCACCCACACAGAAAGGTTAGATCCGGGGCTGTTATCATATGTCACATGTATGTTCATGTTTACTAATTAAGAGCTGCTTTTGTCATAAATTACAACAGTTTGAAATCTCAAAATCACTCCTTCTAATGAGAATAAATAAATTGGTGCATTTAGGGTGAATATTGTGTAGAGGCTACAGTATGAAACATCTGGATCAAATATCACATCTGTTTCCTTCGTGCTTAGATAAGTCAGATCCCATTGAGAAGTCCAAGGTAGTGGTGCAGTTCCCCAGCGCTGAAAGGTTCAAGCCCTCCTACGTGCACAGGTGGGTGTGACTCTATTCAGAGGAATTTCTCTCAACAACCCATTTGGTGTATACTGACAAAAACAAGTTGATTTTAACACTGTCTCTTCTATGATTTCAGCTTTGGCATGACAGAAAACTATTTTGTCTTTGTGGAGACGCCGGTGAAAATCAACCTGCTGAAATTCCTGAGTTCCTGGAGCATCCGTGGCTCCAACTACATGGACTGCTTTGAGTCCAACGAGAACCAAGGAGTGAGGACTTGCAGAAGATTGACATTTGTCAATTTAATGTTCAGCTATTGCATGGATCATTTTGTCTTTTGCCTAAATCTCATATTTGCTTTGTTGTAGACCTTGTTCCACATTGCCAAGAAAGACCCAGGAGAGTACATCGACATCAAGTTCAAAGGGGCGGCCATTGGCCTGTTCCATCACATCAACGCCTATGAAGACCAGGGATACATAGTTTTTGACCTATGTGCCTGGAAAGGGTGACTAGATGTTACACAGTCCTTACTGTCATAAATAACCTGCACAGAGATCTTTGTATTTATGAGTTTCTTCCGGCAGATTTGAGTTTGTCTATAACTACCTCTGGCTGGCCAACCTGAGAGCCAACTGGGATGAGGTGAAGAAGGCGGCCATGATGGCACCCCAGCCAGAGGTCCGCAGATATGTCATTCCTCTGGACATTCACAAGGTGAGTCACATGTCTTACTCATAAGAAGATGCCAAATGACTCAATGACCCCATCTCAATGACCAATGAGATGTGAACTCTTATCATCTTTATTCTCTTTCTTTCTCGATGTAGGAGGAGCAGGGGAAGAATCTGATCAGTCTTCCGTACACGACAGCTACCGCCACGATGCATGCCGATGGAACGATCTGGCTGGAGCCGGAGGTGCTGTTCTCAGGGCCCCGCCAAGGTGCCAATGCATCCAACCCAGTGCAGTCACAGTGTAGTCATTATATTTTAATATACATACAGTTTCATACTTTTAATATTGTTGTTGTAGCATTTGAGTTCCCTCAGATCAACTACAAGGTGAACGGAGGAAAGAATTACACATATGCCTATGCCCTGGGACTCAACCACTTCATACCAGACAGGGTATGTTAACAAAGTCTTGTAAATTTTATTCTTGGTCTGTAAAACATTTTTTCCAGAACTGATGTAGTTTTGTGGTCTCTCCTTTGCAGATCTGCAAGTTGAATGTGAGGACCAAGGAGACCTGGGTATGGCAAGAACCCGACTCGTACCCCTCAGAGCCACTGTTCGTTCAGAATCCTGATGGGGTCGATGAGGACGATGGTACGTTGACGCACTAAATCTGCAAAAGAAATTCATCCACGATCATTCATGATATTGTTCTGTGCCCGCAGGGGTTTTGCTGACCATTGTGGCTGCTCCCGGCTCCCAGAGGCCAGGATACATGCTCATCCTCAACGCCAAGGATCTGTCTGAGATCGCCCGAGCGGAAGTGGAGTGTGACATTCCCGTCACATTTCATGGAATGTACAAACCCTAATGACTCAGGATTTCAGCGGTGGTCACTGCAGGCGATCAGATGCGATTCAGTGTTAGAGAAATGATGAATAAAGCCATATTGTATCACTGTGTCAGGCAAATAAAGCGTTCTCTCATTTCCAGTCAAAATGTTGCTATAGAAGTGAAACTGTTATGTGCTTTCCTGAGTGTTGATGCTAAAAATGTCAGTATTGTTTAAAAAATAAACATGTATTTGGTTTGTTCACATGCTGGGTCACATGACTATTTATTAGTTGGAGAAATAAAGTTACCAGTGTCAATACTCTCCAGTTTTGTAGTGATTTGTTACGTAACATCTTCCTTTTTTAAGACACTGCTGTCCTGCCAGCTCCAGGGCTGTTGTTAAATCAAGCATTTCTCCTGATATGTGCTGTCAGCTGATGCTAGTAGTAGTCAGGATGGAATTCTTGAGATGTTTATATGGTGCCACGTAAAAGCGTATTATGTCCACATTTGAATAAGTGCCCATTTTATGTATGTCCTTATTGTGCTCAAAATTGTGATTGTGAAAGTATGCAGCTTTGAGCACTGCAAAGCTGCTTAACCGTGTGAAGAAACACATTGCAATTGTTCCTTTTTAAGTGCACAATGCCATTGTCTACGATGTCATGACCCCCACGTAAACTACATTTTATTATACCCAACATTCATACACAAACAAGGATCCAGTTCGGCACGAATCAACTCATGACCACAGGATTTACTTTTTGTTGATGTAATTACAACAATAATCTCAAAATCCTTACCAGGCATTTTTATGTGCGTTTCGTCCCCTGCCATTGAAACAAAGCAGTAAACATTACTAAGATGGTTTGAGCTCGCTTGCTACAAATAGAGAACCATAATTATGTAGCCATGTGTTCTGTGTCACTGCCAGATTTTAGGATTGCGTAAATGAATAGCTCAAAGGAATATTTTGGGATAGTGTATTCTGCAATCTCATATTTTGATCACAGGGTCACAAATCTGTTTCCTTGTATGCATTCAGTCCATCTTAGAGTGACAACAATTGGATTTGTCAAATGAAAAAAAAGAATTTAACTAAACAAAACAAATTTATTTTTCTGTTTTATTTTTCGTTTAGCCTTCCAAGAACAAAAAAAAAAAATCAAACATTACAGCAAATATTAATTTTCTGAATAAACACAAAATAAAAAACACAGCAAAGAAAAGGCTGAATGAGAAACGTAGATATCTTAGTCCTAAGTACAGTGGATTTTGAATAAATTCAACAAAAGCAGAAAGTACAACACAGGTACTAGAAAGAAGACAGACACAAAAATCTAATGGAAAATAAACAATCATTAGTGTAATAAAACAAAACAGGAGATGCATAATAAAGAAAATGACGTGATGATGTCAACTAACAATTAAAACTGCTTTAGATGAACTCCAAAATTTTGCCTTTTAAATAAACTGTTATTATAAAATGATATTTTCTCTCTTCAAACAGTAAATACAGAGACACAGCATGAAGACTCAAAACAGGTAAAAGATCCGGCCCTGCTACCTGATGCGTCATCTCTTGGAAAAAATGTATAAACTATGATCATAAGACTGCAATCATTTTAAACGGCCGTCTATGCAGTTTACGTCAACAAAAAACTTAAGTAGAGCTGTGGTCCTGTTTAAAAACTTTATGTTAAGCTACTCTGCTCTATCGTCATAGTTCACACACAGACACGTGAGCGATATTCAATTTGTTATTCAAGTCTTTACAACACATTTGCCAAAATGATGAACTATTCCTTCAAACAGGAGCAAGCCTCTGTCCATTCACTACCACACAATACACACAAGAAATATCAAATCAAAAACGAAGCGAAGGCTCACTACTAAATCACAGATTTCATGAAATACATCTTCAGACTGACTTCAACATGATACGTAACTACAGACACATTTGAAAATATCTTTATCAGGTATATAAGTTTTGCATCTCAGGGAACAAAGGAATGACATATTGATAGTGCAAGGTTATAAGGTACATATATTAATATATTGTTTTAGATAATGTCCTATAGGTAAAGTGCAAATCTCTGGATCAGGTGAAAAGTGTGTGCAAGCATTCGTAGTTTCTGACTGATCCACCCGCCCATGCACAAATGAGCCCTTTACACTGGCTATCAGCTTTACACGTCATCTGGCAAGGCATTCACATTACACATCATTCCCTTCAACTGAAAGTCTGGCCATTAGTAGCCAAAGACAAATATCATACGTCCATTTCTGTGTGCATACGTTACTTGTAATCATTACTAATGGAAATTTACCGGTGTAAACAGCAGCTGAGTTTCGGTACATCTCCAAAGTGCAGGGGCTATTTATTTATGTTAAAGCGGTCAATATGGAACCTTTAATCTTCAAGCTTCCTTGCCTCATCTCTAAGCATTTTGGTCAACAATTTGTTAAGGTGATTTGTCCATTTAAACAACTACTTACTGGGAATGAATGTGAACTAGGGTCAGTTGAGGAGAAAAACCACTGAGACCAGCTCAAGTGGAAAGAGTTCACACACACACACACATACACACCACAAGTATTCACTGTCAGCAGCAACACTGGACACTGCTGCAGCATGTCACACACCCATGCAGGGTAAACTGGAAAGATTTTCTGACTCTTTCGTGTAACTTTCACGATATTTAAGACCAGCTTGTTAAGTCTTAGGGGTATGAAAGCATGACATTAGTTCAGGGAATTATAAGGTTTCCAAGTGCAAGACAACAGCCAACAGATATATTTTAGCTCCTCCCACTCTATAAGAGGAAAGCCGTTGGATTTGTGTGTGGTTTGGGGACTGTATGTTATCCTAAGAAGGGTGTAGAGCAGGGGGGGGTCAGTTGGTTTCATATGTGGAGAGCAGGGCAGCATCCACAGGCTCCATGCAAGAGGGGCAGGTGAAAGACCTCATCAGCCAGTCGTCTATACAGTCCATGTGGTAGATGTGCATACATGGCAGGAACCGGATGGGGTCACCATATACAAAGTCCAGCATACAGATCACACATCTGTAAACAACAGCACGAAAACCAAAAGCTAAGGACTGTCATATGTGTAAAAAAGGTACATATCTTAGAGCTATGAAGAACTACAATAAATTATTGTGTGATTATTGCTTAACAGCTTTTAGTAACATGTATACATGAAATAATAACAACAAAGGTTAATTACAAAAGTAAAAAAATATTATCCAACCCCATAGTCAAATAAAATGAGTTTTATATTATACCCACATTACAAATGATGATAAAGACTTTTACAAGACAAATTAAACTAAAATGATTGTGTTGTTCACAACACAAGCATGTTTAAAACCAAGCAGTGGTGGCTCTGTGTAAACACCACTTAAACAAATACAGAATACTTACTCTCTGATCTTTTTCTCTGAGCCACCTTGCCCTCCATCATAAACACCCTTTGGGAGGTGCTGGATGAGGCCAATGCGCTGAGCTATGCGGATCTGCTCCTCCTCTGTCAGCTGGGTGGCCAGACGGGACTGACTAGGCGTGGGATGGTACATGGGCATGTGAGCCTGCTCCTGGTAACAAAGAAGCACCAAGATTAAACAAACACATCCTCCTATGTCAGCTCGCTTACATCAAGTGGTCCGACAGGCCGAGCTCTGTACAGGGACAACCAGAAAAGAGCAGCTTTGCGGTCTAGACATTCTTGACAGGCCAGTTAGTGAGAGTGACACTAAAACCCGTTTGTTTACTCAGGCATGAGTGACAAAGTCCAACCACGGAATTACTCTGTGTACAACACTGCGGCTGTTTACTGAAACTGTAACAAACTGCGTTTCCTGTGTTTCATTATCACCAGGCAGTCCGCTTCTTACCTGGTACGGCGGAGGCGGCTCCAGGTCTGGATCTGTCCCCTCACCGAAACTCGCCCTGTCTGACTGGGACTCGTGAAGCAGGGAGATGTCGTCTGATGTCGGGGACTTGAGACAGTTGCCCATGTCTTCGTGTCTCCAGTCGTGTCCCGGCTGACGTTGTAAAAATCGGCTCTTTGTTTTGCTAAAGTTGCTCTCGGTGGCTAATAGTAGTTTAGTCCTTACAAGATCACAGACACCATTAATTTACAGCTTTACTACCAAGTGCCAACGATGCTATATGCATTATCATAAAGCTGATACCTAAAGATTAAATGCAGACAACAGTCTACACTAGTTTCGCTTCATGTTTACGCAGACCCCCACTTGAAAACAAAACAAAGGACTCCCCTGCTAACGACAATTAGCAGCCAAGCTATCTACTTTCCCGTCAGACTTCCTTGATAAGTAGCGCTCGTTTCTTTATAAGAAAGGGAATTTCTACAAAATGTCCACTTCAGCATCAGCTGTGTCTGTTACACTAAACTATCTTAGTATTTGATAGCAGCGACATTCCTGCCATTTAACTTGGTAAATAAGCTAAAACTATTCCCTTCCTTTTGCTAGGTTTCTTCACGGTCCTTTGGATATGACGTAAAGCTGTAAATCTGTGCGGCGATTGGGCGGTTGTGTTTACGTAATTCCGCAAAGAGCCACACGGCCCCGCCCCTTTCACAAAGAGCAAATGTATTAATGATTACTAGTACAGAGTATTAGTTTATCAAATAAGGAACTGGAAGATAACTAAACCAAATCAAAAACGGTAAATGTCTAATTATTATTATTTTAAATTGTATTATATATATTCTTATATATATTCGTTTTTCCTAGATTCCCTTTATTGGTCCCATAATAATCAGTAATTTATTTACGATTAATAAGTCAGTAATTTGTTACATTATGTATTGTGGTGCCACAGATCTAGCTTCTAATATATGAACAAAAAACACCAGTAATACGCGTTAATCAGTCAAATAAATTAGCAGTTAGATATTTTGACTGATGTGTGAGTGTGTCACTGTCAAGCTACACCTTTCAGGTAATCACCACAGTTGCACAAATTCAGTGTATATAGCAGATAAATATATGAAACTGATTCAACAGAAAATGCAGAGACTGAAAGACAAAGACTGGTTTGAGTTGTTGTTCTTGGCTTAAGGCTTCAAGCTTTTAGAGCATTTGTCAAGACTTTTGATGATGTTAGTGCTTTGTGATACAGAATAATAATAAAAAGTCACCCAGTGACTGCATCAACTTGAAGACACCTTTATTTGTATATACAACTATAGTACACATAAAAACCCACAAGGTATTTGCATTCCAGGAACATATGGTACAAATCTCCATGTTTTTGGTTAGGTGAGTTTCACAGAATTGGCCTCGTCAGGCAAATAAAACAAACACACAAACCTTAAAATGAAAATTTTCAAAGTTTCCTTTACCTTTTAAAGCTTGTCAAGTGATACTGGTGTTTTTTCTCTAAATGTTACAAACAGCATAATTCCTCTGTACATTATTAGTAAGTAATAGAGCGATGTTAATTTGTGAAGCAAAATGTGTCATGGTGTGTCTACAGTCATCATCTGCAATGGTTCATACAATATTCACAAGAAAGAAAGAGGTGAAAATAGATGAAAGATTATTTTTTCATAACAATTAATGGTAAAATGATGCCCAACACTCAAAACCAAATACAACTGTTAAGAAGCTCTAACTTAAAAGGTCCTTACTGGCAAAAATAAATGTAACAAAATGTTTTGAAGGGATCTTAAAGGATTCAGTTTAGAGAAGGCATGATTTAACAGAAACGCAGGGGAAAATAACAAATAAGCGTATTTTCAGTATCATTACTCTATAATGTTATTAATATCTATCAACTTATTAAGTTCAATACCAAAAGGAAAAATGACGAGGGAAATCAGGCAGTTTCCCCCATGCACATTCATTCATACTGTAAAAAAATCCAGCATTATTGAGTGTTACTTATTAAAATCCACATTGTCTGGTAAAGTATTAGGTCACCTGTCCAAGATGGCATTTTCATTGACCCGGTCTAATAAATGGCAATGGTGTGATGGTGCGATCACAAAGCATTTACAAAACAATTAATTAATAAGAAAATGTAGTTACATATTCACACACCCCACAGAGAAATACTGTTCAGAGCAACACTGAATCTTTTAGAAACATCTTTAGAAATGAATGTATTGATACTTATGACATACTGTAATTTGACCAATTTGTTTATTTTCTGTATTCTGTGACTATCTGAGAGAAGAAATACTCTCTATTATCAAGTACGAGTCAGGAAATAGACCTTATTAATTGTCAGTGTTCCGTGTGAATTGGCAACTACAGTTTCAGGAAGTACTGTTCTTGGGCGATTTACCAAGCATCAGAGAGCAGCCACTGATGACTCAAACCCCTGATGCAAAGAGAGTCACCTTCGCTCTGCTCCTGATTGTACAGCGTCCTCCTCTACCACCTCTCTCTCGCTCCCCTCCTCTCTTACGCCATCGGTCTCGTCCCTAGCACCTGTCATCCTCCTCTGTGTCGCTGAGAGGATCACAACCCGCCACTGAGGTCGTCTGTGCCAGACGCTTACGGAAGTGTCCGTTGGGGACCTGCCAGCCAGTTCGCAAGCGGGGGTGGGCTGAGCTGATGGTGTTAGAGCGTCCAAGGCTGCAGGCCACAGCCGCCTCGAAGGTCAACGTCTCCATTGGCCCGGTGGGGTCTGGACTGTGGTCGTCCTCTTGTGAGGCCAGGAACGGCTCAGAGGGGTAGCGTCGAGGCGGGGACGGGTGTCGGCTGGCCTCGCTCCTCCTCTCACCTTTGCCTCCCTCTTGGATGTCCCAGGCGGGTTTGCGTCTCCTCATGGTCTCTGGGCTGCCCTGCTCATCCTCGTCTTCACCGACAGAGGCTTGTGTGTGACACACGAGGGGGGAGTAAGAGATGTGAGGACGGGATTGAGACAGTGGTCGTCGGCCGCTGGGGGTACTGGACTCTGAGGTGGAGGGCACTGGGCTGTCCGAGCTGTTGCCCTGAAGACAAAATTAAGATTGCACAATGTACTAACAAAAAAGAAATAAATCTACTGTTCAGAGTGACCACGCATATTTATGCAGCAAGTCAAAAAACAAAAACAAACCAAGTCATATGTAAACACGAAGCACATGTTATGAATATGATTATTATAATCATCAAAACTTTTATAAACATATTTACTGTAACATATCCTGTAGTATTAAAGGCAGGTGTTTGCCTTTTTGGATGTGTGACCCTTGATTTGGTTGCTTGCCTGATCTACCTGCTTGTCTTGGGAGTACGCTCGCTCCACGCTGGAAGATCGGGAGGGCTGCTGGCTTCTCTCCTCTGAGTTACAACGAGACGTGTCTGGGGAGAGGAGGTGGCAGCGCTCCTTGGACCGGCCACGCTCCCTGTTGCCCTGCTGCCAGTGTTCAGACCGAGAAACTGGAAGGAGAGAGAACAAGAAGAGGAGTGAACACGACATGACAGACCAAGAGAAGGAGCAAGGAGCAAGGAGAAAACTGAATTTTAGACATTATTAGCAGTGAGGCAAGCAAGTGAGAAACAAAGTGTATATAAAAACAAAATCCCTGATGATTTTATTAAATGCCATTTATATAGAAATAGTTATGTTAATGTATCTTCTCATTGTTATAGTCCATCACCTTAAAGAGGATCGATATGCAAGAAACAAGCCTCTATACTTCCACCAGGGGGCGGTGGAAACAAGCTGTAAACACATCGTTGACATTTTGTCTCTGCTAACAAATTCATCATATCATCTTTACAAACAGCTGAACAACTGAAGATCATTATTTCTATTTCTGGAAACCTGTCAAAGTTTGTTTTTTTTACTTGCCATCTCTGATTTTGGTCTAAACCTACCACTGCAGAGAACAGAGATTACCTGCAGCCTTGTAGCTCTTGTGACGAGGTCGATACACTCGCTCAGGACTTTTCTCCTCCTGCCAAAGACCGTTCACCTGCTGATCCCCAACAGTGGACACCGAACGCTTCATGGAGCCGCTTGCCACCTCCGTCTGCTAGAATTGGAACAGGCCAACATGCGAATACAGGGTGCGTACACAGAGGAAGGATTAAAACACAATGAACAGCACATGCACAGTATTTGGGTCAAACATAAGAGCCATGGCAGAGTGTTGTCTTTGTCATGCATCACTCAGCAAAGTTTTCTTTTACGCTGGAGATGAACAAGACTGAGATAAGAAGGAGAAGCATCAGCATTCCAGTCCGCAGCCCGTTCTGACGATTGATTAAGCGTTTATCAGACTTCCAGAGTTGTAAACAGACAGACTAGAAGTCGACTGACACAAGTTCTCAGCATCTCGTGCACATAAGGGACTTTGGCAAAAGAGCCCATGCAGCCATCGAAGTCCTCAAGATCCAGCCCAGAGGCCGTGTCATGGAAGATGTGTGTACCTGCAACTCTACAGCCAGACGGGGCATGGAAGAGGCCCGCACACATAGGCCCCTCCCTAGTGGAAGCTCCAGTGGGGCTTCAATCCCCCTACTGCACTCGCCCACCTAGGTGAGTACAGAAACAAGGAGACACAGAGCACCGATCAGGCTCGTCCCCGCCAGGACTGCCTCTGCACAGACCGAGGTCCAGATCAGCGCGTCGCTGAAGGGCATCTATCGTAGGCAATGCCACCGCCTTTCAAGCCATTCCAAGATCAAAGAGATTAACAACTAGCAACAGGAAAACTGATTTTGGTGAAGATGAAGAAGATGAAGATGAAGAAGAAGAAGAAGAAGAAGAAGAAGAAGAAGAAGAAGACGAAGACGAAGACGAAGAAGACGAAGATGACGAAGACGAAGACGAAGAAGAAGACAAAGAAGAAGACGACGAAGACGAAGACGACAAAGAAGACGAAGACGACGAAGACGACGAAGACGACGAAGACGACGAAGACGACGAAGAAGAAGAAGAAGAGCGAGAATAGACAATAAACAGTGAACAGGGAAAGATGGAATCCACACTTCAGCTGCTAGTGCATTCAGTCACGCATGTTCAAGTCTGAAGAGCTACACAAATGGAGCCAGACAACATCTTTCTAGCGGCCTAGAAAGACACCAACGCTGTGAGGAGGTAGCTGCTGAATTATGGCATATCATTCATCTAGCAGGCGACGGGATCAAAATAACCAGACAGCGCGACGCAGCAAAACAGCAACAGGCTGCCTGTGCTGATCTGTCCTTCACAAGACTAGAAGACAGGAGCAGAGAGTCAGCGATGCCACAACAACGTCTGCAGTTACAACATGTTGGAGCTGTGGTCATATGGTTTAATAAACGTGGTGTTTTGTACATGTTCACCGTGAATCTGTGATGCGATCGCTTGCACTGTAAACCCACAACCCGCAAACATATGATAAGTTATTTCACTGTTCAATACAGCTCAGGGTATATTTAAACATAAACTATGTTTGTGAGATTCTCATTAAGCTGGATCCAAGACTGATTAGCACACACAGTGTAGGCGCTAGCTTGTGTAGTTTATGTAGAATAAACAATAACCCGAGATCAGTTTAACAACAAAATAGAGAAATTCTATATTCCTTGTGTTTTTCTAAATAAACTAAATGTTTGGCGACACTGCAGATGTGATACTTAATGAGCATTAAAGAGAAACAACAAAAGAACATTTCTAATTTTATCTTGAATTCGACTCCTAAATATGACTCATAAAAATGTTGTTGTCATTTAATATGTAAATCATGTTGTAATAAATGTTTACCTCCCACACGCTGTGTTCTAAGAGTCTGTGACATAAAAGGCTGGGAACCGCTGCTCTGATGCGGTTCTGCTCTTAATGCTGCTCTTCCTTCACTTACCACATTCTGCTGTTGACCGGCCTCGTTTTCTGAGCTCATGGGCTGCAAAAACAGTTCTTGAGGTGAGATGGGACTCAAAGCCACAAAGCCCCCTCTGGTTCTGTAGAAGGACAGACGAAACAGTAAGCCGACACGAAACCAGCACATACACAGACACGCCAACATCCGCATGTGTGCGCAGACTCACAGGGCTGAACCAGCGCTGTGAGCCATCATGGGCAGCGGCTGGGTGTTGGACAGGATGACCTCTGGGAGGGCGGCCGCATCCAGACGCTTGAACATCAAGTTGCTCTTCTGCAGTGAGAGCCACGACAACGTGACGCGTCAAAGCGGACTGAAAAAAGGACAATACATTTGGCTTCTAGCGAGAATAAATGAGCTGACCTGAGCTTCTAGCTGCTGCCTGAGCTTCTTGGCCTTGTTCTGCTTGAAGTAGTCCATTATCATCATAGAGGCGTAGATCTTTCCCACTGTCATGTCCGTATCTATGAGGACAGACGCGCTACATTAACTGTGGCTGTGTGATTTATTGGCATCAGGATTTCCCGCATAGTGAGAGCCAGACCTTTGTTGATAGGAACCAGTAGGTCCAATGTCTTCTGGGGCAGGTACGGCCAAATGATACTGATCTCTTTCTGCAGTTCACTATCCAGAGCGATGCGGTCCTCACCCCCTGTGGCAGACAGGACTCTAGACTCTAGACTCTACTTTTTAAAAAACACTGGTATTTCTGCAGTTTGCAGACATCTGGCAAAACAATTAATCAGGCATCAAAATCATGAAAAAGAATCGTGAGTGAATATTCTTGCTGACCTCGAGCGATTTTGATGTCCAGAGCTGTGCGGATGAGGGACATCAACGTGGACGTGAAGTGTACGGTCATGTCTTCATCCACCGGCATGTTCATCAACACCAACCTCTGAGTGACACAGGCAACAGAGAGGACACAGCTAATTCAATGACTCTTCATTTCAGGGCACAGAAACAAAATATAATTTAAAACACCTTAATTTTTATTTTAGTATTAATTTACCAGACTTAGACAAACTAAAAAGCAAATAAATAGAAACATCACTAGTAAAAGTCTTCATTTTCATTATCTATGATCTGAAGGATGTTCCAGTACCTTATAGGCGATCTTAGCAGGACACTTTTTGCCCAGACCCAGAGGTGGTGACATGTGTGTTAACATCTCATACATAGCTGTGTAGTGGATACGACCGCTGCCAACAAAAAACATTGGAGAAAAGTGAAGGAAGGTGCAAGAAAGGAAAAGAAACAGAGGCAGGAAATGGACAGTAATAAAAACTAGTGTAACCAAAAATACTGATCAATTTGAAAAATTTAATTTGTTATGGCATATCTACAACGCCTTTCTCACAGTACCACAGTGAACCCTGAATGTACCTTTGCATTTGATTCAAATAGTGTCTGTACTTACTATTTCACAGTTTAGCTGCCCTCTGCTGGATACAGACAGAACAGGATTCAAGGGACAAAGAAGCGCGCTCACCATGCCAAGCGGTCGTACTCTCCCCAGATGCGGACAAACTCATCCAGGTGATGGGGACCCAGGATAGAAGAGTCTCGTGTCAGGTACTCGAAGTTATCCATGATCACAGCCACAAAAAGATTTAGCATCTGAAAAAACCAGACATCAACTAAACATCTTCCTAGACAGCAGAAAAAGCTGTGACTGTATTTTGTTTCAACGCTAACCAGGAAAGAGCTGAAGAAGATGAAAGAAACAAAGTAGCAGTAAGCAAAATCGGTCCCGCAGCCTCCCTCGTGGTCTGGCGACATGGTGAGAGGAGCGATGGACGGGTCCGGTTCACACTCCTGACCTGACAGACAGGACAGCATGATCTCCTGCCAGGACTCTCCTGTCGCACTCCTGGTGGTTTCAGCACAAACAAACAGCTAGCTGGCATCAAAAGAGCATTCTCTCAAGTGAAACTGAACTTTACGTACTTTTCCATGAGCCCACCTGAAGAGGAGCATCAGCGCACTGAAGAAAGTTTTAAAATTGTTGTGTTGATTAATGTGACTCTCATCGTTTAGCTTGATGTTTCCAAACACCTGAGAAGAAAACAGGAAACTGCTATTAGAGTGGATGCACCGACACCAACAACAACTCAGGATTCTCAGCTCCATCCCATAAAGTGTTAATCTGGTCCAGACTCAGAGTTTACACTGTTATTTATGTTAAACCCGTGATACCTGCATTCCAATGATGGCATATATAAAGAAAAGCATAGCGATGAGAAGACAGACGTAAGGAAGAGCCTGTGGAAGAGCAAAAAAAAGAGACAGATGGATAGAAGTTGTCATGAAGCAATCATTTCAATGCGCTATACATATTAGACATAGATTATAAACCATCCCACCTTGAATGATTGTACAAAGGTCCACAGCAGAATACGGATGGTGTAACCTTGTCTCAGCAGCTTGATCAGTCTGGCTGTTCGGAAAAGCTTCAGGAAGCTCATGTTGATGGTGTTCACCGACTGGGTCAGAGGCACAATCGGTTGGAGAGAGGGTGACACGAAACGCAGGGAGAGCGACAGACAGGACGCACAACACAGATGGCGAAATTCGTCACAACATGACTTAAGTTGTGTCTGGAAGCAGGGATCGTAACACACGGGGAAACTTGGAGAGAAAGAAAGCTGCATTCAAAGCCGGCTATTCGAGGCCTCTTTGGGGGTCGCAACATTGTGAAAATGAATGTTGTCTTGGCAGTCTCTTACCTGTAAATCCACAATTATCTCCGTGATGCTGCCAAGAACAGTGATGAAATCAAATATATTCCAAGTATCTCGAAAGTAATTCTGCAGGAGAGAAAATCTCTTTGTAATTGAACTAAACATAGACAAACTCCTTGTTGATTAATCTACAGATTTGAATTAAATTTTTTACATTATAATACTTACCACAAAACCGAAGGCCATAATCTTGAGTATACACTCCATGGAGAAGAGGACCGTGAAGGCCGTGTTGAGGTGTTTGAGGACTGTGTCGTACGCTGTTGGGGCTGAGTGGTACTAAAAAAACACAAAAATTTAAACTACATTTTTAATAAGCCCTTGTTATGTATATGATATTAAGTATATGGTATAAGTATATGCAAATTATTCTGATGTTAAAGTTGAATTCACCGCAGTTCAAATGTGAAATTATCCAAGGTTACACAAGATGTACATGTACATGTGTTCTTCACCTTCATCATGAGGACGACAGTGTTCAGGGCGATCATGACCAGCACTGTGTACTCAAAAGAGGGCGAGGCCACAAAGTGCCACAGTCTGTATTGAAACGTCTGCCTGTTCTGAGGCATGTAGCGCGTCATCGGCTTGGCACTGATGGCGAAGTCGATGCAGGCCCTCTGACGGATAGAAATGCGACAAAGCAAAGCTCAGGATGGTTTTTATGTCTGTGTGTGTTCCTGAGTGTCTGGATGCTTCACTACCCCGCACCTCGTTTTTCTCCAGGCTGCATTCCTGAATCATCTTGTCGCCCTGCTCCTGGAAGGTGATGATGATCAAAGCCACGAAGATATTGACAAAGAAGAACGGAAACACGACAAAGTAGACCACGTAGAAGACGGACATTTCCATCCGGTTCCCCCGACTTGGCCCCATGTTCTCCTCTGTTACGTCCGTCGAGTGCTGCAGGACCCTAGAGGAAGAAAAGACACTTAAACAGTCAGCTGAGCGTCCAAAGTGAGCCTGAACACTTCAGATCATTTTGAAATGCACTCACTGAGGCCATCCCTCTCCAGTTGAGACAGTGAAAAGCGTGAGGAGAGCCCAGCAGACGTTGTCGTAGTGAAACTCGTGTCTCCTCCACTCTCTCCTCTTCACCTCCTTTTTGTCTCTGCTGTAGTCAATGTAGTAGCCTCTGTAGGGAACAGAGCAGCCTGGACGTCATGGTTTCATCAAAAATAAAGCATTTAGATAACCTCAGGGTCCTAGAAGAATAAGATTCAAAGTTTGACCAATTCGACTCTTCGCATTCTGGTTTTATACCAGTTTGAGTTATATGTTCACTGTGATTGACAGTGTGTAGGATATTCCAGACAATAATGCAGCAGCAGTCAAACACGGGCTGCGATTGTTCACACAAACACTGTATCCACTTACTGACACTCTTTCTCAGTATTCATGGAGCTGTCAGTGCAGTAGAAGAACTTCCCCTTAAAGAGCTGCACTGCAATGACAGCAAAGATGAACATGAAGAGCTGGTACACAATGAGGATGTTGAAGACGTTCTTCAGTGATGTGACCACACAGTCAAAAACAGCCTGTAGAGGAGGAAGACGAGAAGGATCGCAGGGCGACCCTCTGTCAGAGCCCAGAACCACACAATGCAGCAACGTGTTTACGGACGGTAGCATCGCACCTTGAGTTTAGGAAGTCTCTTGATGGTTTTAAGAGGCCGCAGGACTCGAAGCACTCTGAGAGACTTTATTGTCTTGATGTCTCTGCCTTTGTTGTTCCTGTTAATGTCAAAACACAGCGTGAGCACACAGTGGTCGCACGAGTCAGCCGATGCACAAAGACACGTGACGCGTGAAAAGAAAAATACAGCAAAAGTGAAAAGTGCATCAAAACAAAGAAAACCTTGAGGGTGTGTGTGTGTGTTTGCATGGAGCTCTGAAGGCCTCCAGGGTAAAATATTCGACAATTTGTGTAATTGGTAGTTTTAATTTAGTAATGCACTGCTTTGTGTTTATAATCTGTGACCTTCTTATCAGGCCAGTATATGCTTTGCTTTTTAAATTGTACAGTTCATTTTATTTGCCCTTGCACTAAAAACAAAACTCTGAGGACTCTGAGATTGTCAACAGGGCCTGAAGTTACCTAAACGTTTTCTACTTGAGATGACACATTCAGAAAATAGTTGTTGAATAATTGTTTGGATTCTTTTTATACTGTATATAAATTCTCAGAAAGTTTACCCTTGAAACCTCTCAGGCCTTAGATGAGATATAAATGCCACAAAGAAAAACACACTGAATATAGAAAAAAAACTGATATGATAATGGAAGAAATGTGAGATTTTGGGGAGATTATGGGCGAACTGTACATTTAGTGTGACGCAAATTTTTACCCCATAACATTCCTGGAAGTCCCAACAGTGACACAATCCACAGGAACAACAGAGAAAAAAAGACATAAATAAAGATACACCATGAGCAAAGCTCAGAGGATCACAGCTATATTCACAACAGAGAAATAAACATAAAGTAAAGTCCTCTATGGGACAACAAACGGCACAAAAGGCTCAGTTAGTGATCTGTCGCACTCATGCTGGGTTTTTAACCATCGGCCATAACGGGACCCACCCAGTACATAGAAATCCAGCTTCTTCAACCACCAAGGTGACAGTTCAAGCAAACGCTACACACTGTGCAGGGTCATGCCCCTGCATTTGAGCGCTGTCCCCTCAGTCAGTGAAGCAGACTTTAAGCTGCAAAGCGAGTCTTTGAAAGCAGGTCGTCTACAACAAAACTGTGCTCAGAAAATGATTTGCTGCTCTGAGTCAGTCATTAGTCATAAGCAGGCAGCACCACACAGTGACTCACGTTAAAGCAAAGGCAATCAGAGCTCCCACCACCACAATAAAGTCCAGGATGTTCCACATGTCTCGGAAATAAGAGCCGTCGTGCATGATGAGCCCCTGGTCGATCATCTGCAGGACACACGGACACGTTTACAGAATCCTCAAAAAATTGAATATCATTGTGAACAAATGACAGGACCAACCTTAATGATCATTTCAAAGGTGAACACTCCAGTGAAGACGTAATCAAAGTACCGAAGGACCTGGAAACATAACAAAAATAATAATACTATTTTACAAATACTATCCGACAGTTTGCAATACTACTACTACGCTTTTTATTATTATTATTATTTTAAGCACTGTAATCACAGTGCAGTAGTAGAATCCATTTGAAATTTATTTATACCTAATATACATACCCATAAACATGTTTACAGTTAGCGTGTAGCTGGTTTGCACGACTGCTCCCAAGTCATTTATTGGATGCGTTTACCTTATTGATATTCATATGTATTCAGAAAACCTCATGTGAACCTAATGACCACTGATCCTCATGCAGGACTGTCTGTACTTTTAGTGTAAAGTTCCAGCTTTCACTGAGTCACAGACTAATAGAGTCACAGTGTCAGAGGCAATCATGGCCTCTCTGGTTGACTTGCTCGGAGACTCTGCCTCCACATAAACCTATTACAGGTTGAATCAGTAAGTTTCAAGTGTCGCTCCAAGCAGACACCTCAGCACTGAGCTGGAGAGGTTTGATAGAAATATGCTGCAAGAAATGTGGGTTTCACCGTTTGCCTCTGGCCCCTGAACGCAACGTTTGGTACTGAACATTATATTCTCAGATTAGGTTTTATTCTGATATTTGATACTAACATGCTGGATCATATATTTCCCCGAATGCAACCTGAGAGACTCTTCTTCTATTCTTGGCTTTTTATAATTAGGCTAATGTGACAGTAGTGTGAGTATTTACATGGACAGTGGATTATTTTCTACATCTCTTCACACTTTGCAACTTGACAGTGACAAATACATGCAGCACCTCCTCTGTCAAACTCTGGTACTTTTGGCTTGCTCTCACCTTGTTTCTGTCTGAATTGGTGCACACGGGGTCCTCGGCAGCTAAAGCAATGCTGCTGGCCACGATCACAAGGAGGATGGTCATCTCGAAGTAGCGCAGAGTGACCACGTAGTGGCAGATTCGTCTGATGCTGTGGATCCGCGAATGGGAAGAGTGAAAGTAAAGAGGATACACAAAACAGGCACAAAAAAATAAACAAGCGATGAATTATTGAGTGGCTTTTGTAGACACGTACGGGTTGGAGGCCTTAAAGATGAACATGCTGTCTGGAGCAACAGGTTTGGGTGGAATCGGAGGTTCCTCCTCCTCCGTTTCCTCCTCTATCTCTTTGTCTCTTTCTGACTGGTAAGCCTCCAACTCTTTACTGGTCACTGAACCCCAGACAGAGGGAGAGAGAGAAAAAAATGTTTTAGCTGTACATGCGCCGCCATGTCAGTGAAAGCATAACGTGAGTCACCAGAACAATCGATTCAAGTGCAAGTGTGGCACTCAGATGTCAGAAACACCTACACATGGCGATACAAAGCGATGCTGACACTATACCGCGCAGTCGAGGTGGTACGAGAGCTACCTGTCATGGGTGTGAGCTCCAGCAGAGGTTGTGCTGACATTTCGATGACCACGCTTCCCTCCAGGTTGGACTTGTCACGTTTAATGGAAACCCGGCGGTTCTCAGACTCAATGGCGCTCACAGTGTACTCTGTGGCCTCTAATGCAGGCTCCACCGACACGTTCTGGCACAGCGGCTCGTACTGGCCTGTGTTTGGGCCCTCGCTCTCAGACCAGGCGCAGTCCAGCAGCTGCTCACACTGAGGAGGCTCGGGAACGTCGCCGCCAGACACGGCGGCTCTGAAAAAATGACAGAGCTTAAAGCCAGATCCTGACAAATCTACTTAGATGTAGATGTTAGACTTCTCTATATTTTGTTGTGCTGACTTCAGACCTTGCAGCAACTGCCTTACCTTCTACAATCGTCCCCAACTTCTGCATACGGATTGACGATGCACGCTCCACAGTCGTCTTGCAGTGACCCTCCTTCTGCGTCGGTTTTCTCTCGTTCTTCCTTTTCTTCCTTCTCTTCCCTCTCGTCTAGTATCTTCCTCTCCTGACTCATTGACCTTCTGACTTGTGGTACCTCATGTGGAGACTGCACACAGTCCAGACTCTTAGCTTCAGAGCGAGCCTCGCGGTGACGGTGGCGTCTGTGCCTGGCGCCTTCGTCGGGGCCTTGACTGGGCCTGAGCCTGCGGGCCATCCTATGCCTGCCTCCGCCTGCTGTCCGATGGTTGGCTCCTCCTGGTTTCTCCTCGCTAATGTTTACGAGGGGTTCGGCCGCCGGAGGTTCAGGGATGGACATGGACATGGGGGGCTCAGGGAGGGGAATCCCGACAGACATGGGTGACTCAGGTAGGTGAGCTGGACTGGCCTCTGGTGAAAGCGTGGAGACATGGTGAGGAATGGTGGGAGTCTCAACAGTGTCCTCTGTGGGGCTGCCGAACAGCTCCTCTCTGCTCGCCATCTGGCGACGTTTGCGAAGTTGGTTGGCTCGCTGCTCCCACACAGACATGTTAACTTTCCTTCTCCTCTCGCGGCGGTTGGCGAAGGCATTAGAGCCATTGAGAGGCGGCTCATCTGCAGCCTCTGTTGCAAGTTCGGGCTCATCTGGGAAGTTTGGACGACCACGGTGGATCGCCCGTTTCCTGTACAGGTAGGGTCTTCTTCTCCCACTAAGAAGCAGAGTAAACTCAGAGTCATTATGAGGCCGTGACTGCCCAAAACACATGGAACTGTTGACATCAAGTAAAGACAGATACATCAAAAATATATTCAATATCCAAAGAAAAAAGAAAAGGCCAAGCTTTTTCTTTAGTTATGTTAGTCGTTGGTGAAACAAAAGGTTTTCCCACGAGAAAATGAAAAATGTACCTCAAGCTAAAAAGTACAAATACATTCAAAAACTCAAAAAAAATGGAAATACTTGTGAGGTAAGGACACCTAAAAAGGAGAAGTGATAAACAAAAGCCACAGAAACCAAACGGGAGAAGGTGCAGTGTAACATCTAGGAAAAACAAAATCTCGAGAGGAATTTAGTGTGACAGGGATGCATACAGTCATACTTACTGGTGTTCTTGTGTTGTCCATGTAATCAATGAGTGATTATTTGAAAACAAGACATTAGTGTTTTACAACATACAGTACACAGAACATTTGTTGTGACACAGAGCAAAATGTTAAGGGGAAGCGAAACACAGTGGAGAAGCTAAAGAATGTCAAACGTCCTTTAAGTTGCAGATTGTGACAGAAACTCACTAAAAGCAACATTTTGGTCAGTGCCACATAACAGGCATAAACAAGACAACAAGATGGATCAGCAAAACACCGTAATGCACATAAAAATCTGCATCTTGAAGCTGCAACACAAACAAGACCGACATTAAAATATGTAACAAACAAATGATACATTCAATAGAGTCAAGGTAAGAGTCTGAGCAGATTCCAGTCATCATAGCTTAGAAGGCACATTCATACAGCTATAAATAAATATGATTACGAAAACCGCCAGTAACTCATGTTTGCTGTTAATGGTTTAAAACATGCAAAATAATGGCCAGAGGTCTGAATGAGACGCTCAGCTCTTTCGTAGCAGTGGTTTGTAGTGAACCTCGTCACTTTGTGTGATACCAGAGCCTTCCGACGTTGGGTCAGATGGAGCTATGCTAAGCAGGGGCGTTTGGTCAAATGAAATGTGCCTCCTCCCTGTAGAGTGACACACGGAGACGTCCCACTGTTCCCAACACCCTTCAGGAACCTGCTGCCCATCCCCTGCAGCAGCATCTGGATCATTAAATGTGTGAAGGTCACCAGGTCGCTGAGAGCGTCGCATGTACGACCTAACCAATCACAGGCCCAGACAGTTAGAGGACAACGCTCTGTAGTGCTGCTGAGATGATCCGTATGGGCTCATGCTTTTCAAACAGGCACATTCAATACGCATTCATTGTTTTGTTGGTGATGCCTCATACATGCCTTTGTTTCTTTGCGTTCACCATGCACCTGAACGCACCGATGTACAGTCCACAATCAGTATTGCTGATGAAATATTCATCTTAGTAACTAAGCTCTGTTGATCTCATTGAAAAGAAACACAAACACACAACCACCACCAGTTTTTCCAAAGCGCGCATATCTTAAGTAAGTCTCTTTACACAGCATGTGCATCTGTTGCTAAAAACAATGACATGGACATTTATTCCTGTTCAGTTTCTGATGAGCTGAAACACTCAATGCTGGGACTTACTTAAGATCAGTGAAAGGCTCTGGGCATCTCATCGCATCTTAACATGGGACTGTTGACGAGTAACTTACTCAGATATCAAGCCGTCTCTGCCTCGGGCATATCTCTGGTTGAAGAACTCCTCTTCCTCTTCTTCATCCTAACAAAAACAAAAACGCGTTTACTGGTGAAACACTTGAAGCTTCTTCACTTTAGACTATTGTTGTGTATCAGTTTCGTCTCCGAACTGAAGCACCGTTGTGTTTCAGACCCATGATTTTGAAAGTGAGTTCCATATACACATGTCTTGTGTTGAGTTCACAGTCAGTGGATCCATTTATTTCACTGATCATCAGGTGGTGGTGATGCAGCAAGAAATACAGCAATATGTCAGCAAACTGATCGTTAGTAGACACAAATATAAGTATGTGGATGTCTGAGAATAAAAATACTAATGAAAAACAAATGGCTGTGCAAAAAAACACTCAGCCTGTTGGTTGGAGCTTGGATGAGGGAATGAAGTCAGTAACACTTAATGTAGATCTTGACACACATATTGCACAGTTTGTTCCACACACATTACATCAAAAAGATCAGATTAAAAAACTGTGCAAACCTTTGTCAGCTCTTGTGCGTTGGCCAGGTTATCCACAGCAATGGCCAAGAACACATTCAGCAGAGTGTCTGTCATGACGGCGGTTAAGAACCAAACGGTTTGGATGCACAGCGTCATCAGCAGGGTAATACAGGTGTACGCCCCACATCGGAGCTCTGTGACCCAGACTCAACAAGGATACAGTTACCAAACAGCGTGAGCACAATGAAGTAGATTGACGACCACATGCCGTACTGCACGCCTCCCTGTGAGCGGATGCCATTGTACATGACCTCGTTCCAGTCCTCACCCGTCAAAATCTGCGGGCAGATGCACAAAAACGACGACATTACTCACATTAAATCACAAGAACATCCACCTAAAAATACACCAGACATGAGACGTACAATTTTCCTGTGGCAGCACTAGAAGTAATTACAACATGCGCTGATCAAAGGTGGTTCACAGCTGGTTTTGAAGCCGATCTAGATTGTTCACGTTTCACTTGCCTAATATTCATGTGCGCATATGTGTGCATAGATGTGTGGGATGGCAGCAGAGGCGAGGAGAAAAGGGGGGGGGGGGTGTAGAGCGAGCGAGCAGAGTTGTTTAATCTGCGCCTGGGGTGAGAAATATCCCAGGGTGCAATGTGTCATGGAGAGCAGGCAGGATGAGGGGATCTGTAGGAGCCAAACCTGAAACACTGTCATGATGGCAGCCGGAAATGTGTCAAAGTTGGTGGGAGTGTAATCTTCAAAGATGAACCTAGAGGGAGAGCAGATAGACAGCGGGGTCAGATCTGACCAAGGAGGAATCGGAGGAGGAGGAGGACAGAGGGCTATTTCCATCCAGACGCGTCACTTCCTCCACGCTCTATCAAAGAAGTCATTGAAGAAACTGGTGCTCAATTCACACGTGGCAAGTAGGTTAAACCAGACAGATGCAAGTGGGCCCCACAAAATCAACAGCATGGACAGGTTTGTCCTTAGTGACAGAGAAGGGAGGATTTGACTTTACTCGCCTTCCTCCGAAAAGCTGCATCCCCAGCAGAGCAAACACCACAGTGAAGAGGAAGAGGAGGAAAAGCAGGCTGATGATGGATTTCATGGAGCTCATGAGGGACACAACCAGGTTCCTGAGGGAGGCCCAGTACCTGACAGAGAGCAGTCACACACATAGTTGTAGCTTTTCCACCAGAGATCTGTAAAACTATACGCTGCTATAGGAGTGAACAGTCGCTTACTTGGTGATCTTAAATATCCTCAGGAGTCTCAGCGCTCTCAGTACACTGATCCCAAATGACATGCCAGGCCTGAAGAAGCCCCAGACCACCTCGAAGATGCTCCCAACAATGACCTGCAACAGAAATCTATTTCTTATCAGCTTCTTTTAATCAGCAGGACACTGACTAAACGTGTTTTTAATCTTAAATAGATGTGATTTGTGGAATTTCACACATGCTTGGCTTATTATGCTCTTATACGTCTCCTGAAATACAGCGTGCTGTCAGAAAAAGAGATGAAGGACCTCACCCCACAGTCGAAGCAGTTGAAAGATGAATGGAAGTAGAGTCGAAAGCCCAGACCGTACATTTTCAAAAACATCTCCGCCAAAAACAGCCCCAGGAAAACAAACTCTGCATAGTCTGGAAGTGAGAAAACAAAAAAGCAATTAAGTCAAAGCAGCAGCGATGTATAGAGCACAAAGCATTTACGGGACCTAAATTATATTTTAAGACGCAAATCACTGAGTAGCAGGCCAGTGATTTCAAAGTGAAACCCACATAGGAAGATGGTCAGCCAGTCGGGCTGGTTGTGATGGACGATGGCTACACAGATGGTGTTGAGAGCCACCAGACTGAGCACCATCAGGTAGAAAGTGTCTGTCTTCACCATGCGGCGGATGGAAATGCGCAACATGCGCTCTTTACGGCGTAGGTAGGCAGCGGGGCCCCGGCGCCCGCTGCGAAAGTTCATCCTTGACCGTGACATACCTGAGAGGAGAGAGGAGTTCGAACGTGTAACTCGACATGAGGCTGAGGAGGCGACAGACACACGTCAGGAGGTGTTAGGTGTTACATAAACACGATGAAGAGACAGGGAAGCTCTGGACTCACTGGCAGTGGACATGTCGGTGTACTTGTCGTCCCCCGGCGCTCCTCTACGTGCACCCGTCTTCTTACTCGCTCTCTTCAGCACTAAATAATCATACACAAGAATATCAACAAACACCTTTCATTTGAAACCTGTGCCCTACACTCACAGCTGCTGCCTGTCAAATGCAGGTAGACGGTGAATCGCTGTGGTAGACACAGGTGCAGCCTGTAGGTGTGGTCACAGGTCAGAAGGGCGTGAACTCACCGTCCAACGGCGATCTGCCTGAACTTTTATTCTCCTCTGCGAGCATTACCTCCTCTGTAAAACAATAAAACTGCAGGTTATGCGCAGACAACTGAAAGCATCAGACATGGAAATATACATTTCAAAGTATGATGTCTGCAAACATCCCGTCCACCTGAACGCGGCTTTCAGAGTCCGCTGTGACCTTCTTTAGAGAAAGAGCTCTTATTATCTCTTACAGTACATTTGTGCAATCTCTCTCTCGCGCTCTCTGTTTTCTCTCGCTCCCTTCCCACACTCACCCACATCCATGCACGCATAAATATGCACGGCAGCTCTCGCACACCGTGTGTTTTTTTGTGTTTACATTCATGTGTGTGCGCGTGCGTACGTACATGCACACAAATTTAAGTCAGTGAGTCAGTATCACCTTTTCCTCACCCTCTACTTGCGTGGGAGGGCAGCAATGTAGATTGCCATCAGCGCTGCGTGCATGTGTGCGTGCACGGCTACTCCACTGTAAATCCAAAAACTCTAAGGGGCTGCAGCAGAGCGAGTTTTCCTTGGTAGCACACCGATACCCACCTCTCTAAGACCTCAAACCTCCACCTAGCGGGGTAGCGAGTGTGTCAGAACAGAAGTTATTCTGTGGCCCAGTACCTGCCCTGTCTATCCAAGCTCGGTAGCCGTTCAGTTCTCTTTCCACCTGCTGTTGGCGGCGTAGCTTCATGAAGGCCCGCCGGTTCTCCACCCTCTCTCTCTCCTTGGCAAATTCTCTGAGGAGGAAACCACGAAAACAGTTCTACTAGTCTGCGATACAGACGGGAAATGCTGTCTACACACAGGAAGAGTCGCGCTCACCCAGACAGGACACCCAACACCAGGTTGAGGACGAAGAACGAGCCAATGATGATGAGAGGAATGAAGTACATCCAGTTCCACGTAGGACCCAAGGCATCGTTGGTCTGAAATGTGCAACATTCTCATTAGTATGCATGGAAAATAGAAACCAGTGGGATGTTTTCCTGCTCATCGGTTGCCTGAATACTCACATTATAGAGCACAGCCGTCCACCCCTCCATGGTAATACACTGGAAGACGGTGAGTACGGCAAACAGGATGTTGTCGAACTGTGTGATGCCGTCGTTGGGCCCGATCCAGGTGTCGTTGCAGTCGTACTTCTCCGGACACTTCCTCACTCCACATGCAAACGCCAGCTCTGACGAGTCAACAGTCTCGTTGTCTACAAAAACACAGCGCGACATCAGACAGGATAATTACATAAGGAATGCTCGGCCCGCCATGACGCACGCAGTACACCTCACACCATTTGAGTTTGTTTTATCATAAAGACTCGTAGAAGAGTTGCCTGCTGCTCCATTCAGCTCAGTACAGCTGATGGAAAATAAAAACGATGCACATGGGGCCATTTTGCTCATTTAGTATGTTTACAGTCTTATTCTGTTTGGGGGAATCACTTCTTCATTTATTTCTCTCACTCAGTTCCTTCACACGTTTCACATGTGGCCCAGACGTTTCTGATTGTTTGGGATGTGCAGCATTTGAAATGAATGATGATTGTGAAATTATTCAACTGAAGAGGAAGTTTGCTAAATTACAGCATTGATTTGAAAACGATTAATTAAGGGATGTATAGATTCGTCCCGGTATAAATACTGTGAACTTATTCTAGTGCTGTTCCTCAGTCCCTCCTTGGTGACAGTAAATGCTATGGTGTGGCTTGTGATTGCAGAGTAGTTGTTGACTAATTAAGCAGCAGCTAAATCAACCAGCAGCTACTCTAATAATACCTCTGAGCTCGCTGCTGCTGTAATCTACGAAAGCTCCGGTTTCTCAAACAAAGACGTTCTCGCCCTCTGTTTGAGAACAGCGTGTAAACCACGCATTTAATGTACCTGCTGGCAAATCAGTCCCAGCCCGTCACGAACAATGTGACAACAAGGCATGACAGCGTCCGCCTAAATGCACCGGTGCAGCCATAAAAGCAGGTGGACCTTAAGGACGGGAGGAATCCACAGAATGTCGTCCAAGAATCGGTGAGACATCACCTGTGAGTTCACCTGCCTCCTCTGACAGGTCACTACATCTACCGTCAGTAGTATGGATCTAAAACTGCAAACACGTCCCTGTCACAGAGTCTAGGGGGCGTCTTACATGTTGCATCTGCAGAAGCAGGTATGAAGAGCAGACGCTCCTCTGTTTTAGTGTGCGCATCATACCGAGGATATCGACTGATGGCAGGCAGGTGTGGTGAAGTTTCCCGCTGTAGAACTCCAGGCCGATGATGGCGAACATGAGGATGGCGAAAAACAACAAAAGCCCGATCTGGAGCAGGGGTATCATGGCCTTCATGATGGACTTCAGCACAATCTGCAGGCCTGAAGAGATTCAGTGTGTTTAAGGGTTTAAGCTGGTATATTTCCCATCCCACAGGAATCTTGTCATTCTCAAATTAACCTACAACGCGGAAAAGCTCTGTAAATTATGTGACTCACTGGGGATCCCAGAGACGAGTTTCAGAGGTCTCAGCACTCGCACGGCCCTCAGGGTGCGAAGGTCCACTGGGATGTTCATGTGGGCTCCGGCGGTGGCCAGGATCCTGAAGGACAGCACACACATGCACACGATGAAGCTTAGGAATGTAGCAGTTTGTACATTGTTATGTGTGTCGTGTTGTTTTCAGACAGATTGGTTGGCCCGGAATAAAACCACATTTAGGCTAAAATGGAGAAAATACAACAGGGACCTGTAAATGAGGGGACAACAGCCATTAGCAGCTACTCTTTCTGATGAATGTTTTTTGTCTGTGGTGTCTGACAAATTTGATTACAAAAATAGGTAAGTCAAGGACGCTTTTGAGGATGACTCATTCATTTTAAAGGGAAAAAAGGCGCATGAAACACTGAGCGTTACAGTATATCCAGTTAGTGCACCAGACTTGTATGGAGAGACGAAGAATGCACAGCCACATGCACCTGGCAGGCAGCTCTACTCACATCTGCCCACGCACACATTGATGTCCTTCCACCTACACGCAAGCACTGAAAAACAGCATCAGGAGAAACCGACAGGCAGCCGCTCACCGATGCCGACCAGAAACCACAACTCGACGCGGCTCGTAGCAGCAGCAAGGCGACGCTGGTGTCGTTTGCAATTAAGAAACGGTAATGTTACAGCAGCTAAGGTGAAAATGCCACAACAATCCCACCATGAAGGCAGAAAATGTTCATTTAGATAATGTTTGTCACCTCAAATTTATGTCAACCCAGTCAGTTCTTCGCCATGAATGCTTTCACTGACAACGGGGTCACTGCTAATTTGTTTCGTATTATCATATTCTAACAGAGACGTGAGAATCATCTTTAAAGTCATAATTATTTTCCACATTTGTCCATTTAACTCTCACTTACACACACAGATACAAATATACAGACTCATACAATTTTTGGAGAGTGTTGTGAAGTATGGGGGAGTGTGTGTGTGTGTGTGTGTGTGTGTAAGCAGAGGGTAGAAAGCACATGGCAGAAACTCAAGTGCGAGCCCACGCAGAATCTCTCCTGAAAGCAGTGGGAGGGAGAGCGAGCGAGTGAATGAGTGAGGTTCACACTAATGTGGATGAACCTGAAAACGTTACTCAACGCGCACCATCAATACTGAACGCTGCAACGTGGAGGGGACGGCTGAGAGCCGCTGCTGTGCCACCGTCAGAGTTGAACTAGTCGCGCTGAAGAACGTCTCTAGGAAAACGAGTGAATGATGGAGTGAAGGAGCCACAGAGTCAGACTGTAGGAGGAGAGGAGAATGAGTCCGATGACAAACATGGCCGATGGACCATTTACGAAATTAAAAGTCCTCGGCCTGGCGAATGGCTGCAGTGACGGCTTCATGTTACACTTGTCGTCTTCTAACCTGGCCTGAGACAATATGACCAAGATTATTTTTAGCCCTACTCGCAGCGGGACTCTGTAATGGCAATCAGCCTGTCGGGTCACTAGTCTGGTCCAGAATACAGCCAGCGCTGGATGCATAGACAGACAGCAATTAATGAATAAATACCATTTTCTGGCTATGTTTTATTATTATTTAGTTCAGCGTTGATTGTTAACATATTGTCAAATAAAATGAATACAGTTTAATATGGATGTGGTCTCACTCCCTACAAAGACAAGGCCACTGTGAGCACAACAGAGTTGTCTTAACACATGCACGATGTCAGCATTAGCACTTAAAGCCTCCAAAGAGTCCAAGTAAAGCCTGCCAGCGTTAGCATCGACCCATCTGGTGCAATGTTTATAGGCTGAGCATCCTCCTCATGACAAGTGGGCTGTTCTAGTTCACCTTCGTCTAGTTTTCTCATTGGGCTTTAAATTCTGCCAACAGCGTGGTTTCTGCCAGAGGTTGACATCAAGTCAAATTAAGCTAAATTAACGGGAAATGACAAACAGCAAAAGGCAGATGAAGTGTTAGCGCGAGTGAGTGAGTGAGTGAGTGTGTCAGACAAAGGAGATGACACAGTGAGACACAGTGAGACGGAGCAGGAGCAGAGGAGTGGGAGTCTGTGGAAATAGCCTTCAAACCAAACACACTGAACAAAGGCAGGCAGCAGCCCGGCTCCTTCAAGGCTGCACTTTGAGCACAGCGATTCAGCGGAGGCTCCCTCGAAATTAAAGTAAATATTCTGTCTGCTTGTGGTAGCTCATGAATCATCCCTACATACACACAGGGGTCATTGTCGGTTGTTTGGTTTATTTAGATATTGTTTTCCTGCAGAATATTCACTGAAACATGCAAACCAGCATTTTAGCTTTTTGTTCCTCATAACTACAAAGGTCTATGCTGCACATACTGTAGTTCTCTCTATGCTCACATTATATCGGAGATTTCTCAGCACAGACATTTGCCAGTAGTCATTCTTGCCAAGATGCCTGTTAACTGTCTCCTACTTGTTCCTGTGTCACTTCCTGTGTCTGGCTTTATAAAATACACACACACCTTAAAAACTATTTCTATACTATGTAGTAAAACCGTAACCGTTTGGCACAACCTTCAATTCCCTGTGTCTCTCATGTACGACGTACATTTAAGTCACAGACCTGCTGTAACACCAGTCATTACTGCAACATGTGCCTACGTTTTAAAGGTAACTCTTCTCCCTAGCTGTTAAAAGATGACTTAATTCTGCCAACTAAAAATGTAATTTTAGTTCTTAGGTATGACAGTTTCTTTAGGATCAAAAATATTGTAATCATTGAAAGAAGAATTTCATTAGAAAGAGCTTCTTAAATCCCATCTTAAATCCCTAATCTCCTCCTCTTACATCTTCTATTTTAACTCTTTGTCCTCATTTTCCATTTTCCATCACCATTGTCTTTGAATTCAACGTTGTTTTGGTTCCTTTTGACGTTAACATGTGAAAATCGCAAACAGCGCGGCGCAAAGAGATTGCGAAGGAGTTTCACGCATGACGCGAGTGACGCATGGCAAACACAAGACAGCAGCACACGATCAGACAGCCGCAGTTCAGCGCTCACAGCGAGCGCTTCAGCTCTTCCTCCCTGGCACCGTTGCGCAGTATTGTAGCAAACAGGCTCTGGAGAGGATGAATTCATTACATGCACAGAATGCAGCCTCTCCCACACACCTCCACCTACACTGAGAACACCACTAAAAACTACAGTAATCAGCAGCATCACGTTGCTCACCATTTGAGCTCTGCATTTGGGAACGTGCAGCTGAATCAACTAATTAATGTCTCTGAAAGAAATCTAGAAAGACATGGCAACATAACAGCAATAATATGTTGAATTGGAAAATACACAAAAAAAGGCATTTAATCGCGATTAGTCATAGAATAAATGTGTAAAGAAAACCCACCTGGGACCGTTAGCTCTGGCTTTTTCAGCTCGACTATGAGATCAAACCTGGAGCTGAGACACCTGCAGTCCTGCTTCAAAACTCCAGCCAACAGACACACAAAGACTTAATGCTAGTTCATCTGTTAGGTGTTAGGTGTTCAGGTGTGGAGTGGGACGAGGGCTTGCAGGTATGTGCAATCACAAGGCACTTCACACTAAAATAGCACAAAAAACACATGTAAATGAAGTTGGATGACAAAGCAGGCCGAGAAGACGAGACCTTGATGTCTGCCTTGCATCAGCTCCCAGTTTGTGTGAAAAGTCTCCACTTCAATAACTGCTGGATAGAAGTGTGTGCAAAAAATCTAAATAACCATAAAACTGACTAAAGGCTAAACTTAAGAAATGTCTGCTATAGTAAACAGGCTAACGATGTGTACAGTCATTATTAGAGTACAACTGTTTTAGTAGTGAAGGCTGAGCAGTGGTGTGTACTGGGCCTGAGGGGAAGAGACCTGGCTGCTACAGGGCGCACACACACACACACACACACACACACACACACACACACACTGCTACAGATTAAAACTGCATAGACGAACGCACACAAGTGGCTCTTTTCTCACTCCTGTATGTCTGTCTTTGTGCCAGATGGCTAATGAGTCACTCCCAACTCCCACCCAGTTGTATTATTCATCCTGTCTAAAGAGCAACGATTTTAGGAGGAGCCGGAGACTGATGCAGCAGCGGAAAGCACATATGATACAACGCGGCAGGACACACGTGTTCGTTGGGAGACACATCAGCATCATTTAGGTCTAATGACTGAAATTAATCCGACAACATGGGGGCAACAGGTTCACAAACAGCAGTCTGTACCTGCACGTTTATAAATAGAGCAACAAGCACACACACGTCCACATTTCACTCCCAATCAAAGCATCCACCTGCACCGATCGTTTGCCGCAGGCCACGATGGGCCATTTTAGGAAACCCGCTGAATTAAACTGGTTTGTGTGCGAGTCGTTCTCGCAGTCGTTCTTTTTTTTGCTACACACTCTTCACTCAGATTAAGGATTTTAATTGAGCTCAGTGTCCCAGCAGATTCGCTTCTAGCAATTCATTAATACAAAATGGAATGAATGCCGCCAGCGCTGGCCCAGTGGCCTCGATTTGAGTCCCGAACGGCCTCTATGACACATGTGTGTTTTCTTTTAAGTCTAACTTACTTGCACGGTGCCATCGGAGGATGAGAGAGCCACAGTGTGTGTTTGAGTCAGTGAGAGAGAGGAGAGCGGCATATGTGCTACCAGAAAATGTGTCAGATGGGTGGCAGCAAACCAGGTCGTCAGTTACCAGTTCCAGTTGTGTCTGGAGTTGTCAAAAACGACATGTGGGCTACAGAAAGTACAGTTTTACTCTATATGATGAACAACAAAACAGAAAGCTAAGGGAAAGACGAAGTGACTCCAGCACTTGCAAAGATTGCACAAGCAGCATGTTTAGCT
Organism: Macropodus opercularis; assembly: GCA_030770545.1. Classification (NCBI taxonomy): domain Eukaryota; kingdom Metazoa; phylum Chordata; class Actinopteri; order Anabantiformes; family Osphronemidae; genus Macropodus; species Macropodus opercularis. The sequence continues at coordinate 10,966,731 of CM061105.1, forward strand.
CCGTTCTGGTAATAGCACTGACTGGAACACAGTGAATGTCAAACAATTCACACCCATAACGTTGTGAATGATGTTGCAGGAGTCCTTGAAGACACGCTGACACCAGCTGCCAGGAATCATCCTACAGATTGTTAGAAACGCAGCGATATTATAACTTCATAAGTCATTGCGGAGCTGCTGTGTCGAATTGTGCCCAATAACGTGGCCAGTGCATGTCAACAACTGTGCTGAGGCCGGCGCCCACTGGTCTGTAAACCTGATGTTGATGTCCCTTTTATGTAAGAGGCAGAGAAAGCGACTGCAAGATAGAAAGACAGACAGAGAAGTAAGAGAGAGAAAGAAACATGTGGGCGTCAGGTTGAAATGAGATGTCAACACGCCAACAGCAATCCTCCCTGAACGCTGAATACGGTACACTTAGCCACAAACAGTGCACCAGTGGAAACAATGCTTTACTCCTACGCAATTAATTCACTAAACCCAGTCTTATAGGGAACAAATTAAGCTTCTCATTATGACTTTTCTGGGGTCTGCGTCTCCAGCTTCCATTCTCCCCCTTGTTTTCTTTCTTCTCCCTTTCTCTCCACCATCCATCCCATCTTTGTAGGCATTTGCATAACATCTCCAGAGTTGCATTCACATTTAATTCACAGAGGTCCTGGGGGCGAACCAAAGCAGGTTTTAGACACAACTGCCAATCCACTTATCCACCCACCTATGGCTGACTGCAGAGCCCGACTCTGCCATGGAAACGCACATTTCCCTGGGTTTCTATACGATGTTTTCCTGTGGATGTATGCAGTGCGTGAACGTATGGGGGGAAAAAACTAAATCACATCAACTTATCGAAACCAGCCCGGGGCGTCAACCAATGCCAGTCGTGTGGCAATAATGTCAAACATGAAGCACAGCATGTGGGGATTAGGAGCCTTTAAACTGCAGTGTGGGCAAGCGTGCCAAAATATTGATAAATGTTGACAGAGGCAGCGTCACACGCATGAATGCACCAACATAACTTGACAATCAGTGACTGAAATTAATCTTTTGGTTCACCAGTCACAGCCTGGCAAAGGAAAAATGAATTATGTCAAAATTAATTGCAGAATCAGTTGCTGAGCACTAATTTAAAACTTTTCTCCCACTCTCTTATACAATCTGGGAAGTTTGTCATTCATCACGGAGTTCAAGCAAATTCAACGAGAGAGCAAGTGGAAGCACGCCTACGGTCCAAACACACACAAGCATGTAGCCCACTCTAAACATGGCAATAATAGTACATAGCTGACCTCCACCTGCTGCGTTTTCCTTGTAAGCAAATGTTCTGGAATTATCCAACCAACAGTGACTTTGTTTTACTAAAGCACCTTCAATGTTGGACATGGGCTGAACTGCACCAGTCACTGACACGTTCCTCCATTACAGTGAATGGCTCTGCAGTTTACCGCTGCCACAAAAATGCACTGGAGTATCAGCAATAAACAGGATATTAACAGACTCATAAGAGATAACACCTTTTAACGTGAGGCGGTGAACATACTGTAATGTTCTGTTTATAGGCTCTTTGCTTGTAGAGCAGCATTGTCATTCATTCAAGCCGCGTTTTTACTGATGTGCTGAATTCCAAGACAATTTTTAGCTCTGTTTTTGGTCCCTACCGACTGGTCAGGTAACTCTCTGCTACATGCTCCACTATCTTAACCAGTTGGTGCTGGGCTGGAGGTTTTAAAGGTTCACGCTCAGGTGTAATTGATCCCATGTGCATTCAGTTTAGGCTCATTGTCTTGGTTTACATGGACACTTCATGATTAATGCCGTTTATTCAGCAGCAGCAACAACTCTGCAGCAGTAGCTTCTTTACAAACGCATTAAGCATCTGGACAGAGAAAAAACTGTGTGTATAATATAAAATTCATCATTTCCTTAAGTAAAATGTCAAAATACATAATACAGACCGACATGCAAACGTAAACGTTGCTAAATAGATTCACTACAGTAACGTGTATGCACGGTTTTATCTTAGGCGTTCGATGAAATGCTTGGCTCACGGTTAACATAGACGTAGGATCTATTAAAATTTGATTAAGTACATGCACATGAGAGACCACGACAGGGCAAAACACAGCAGCAGATGTGATGTTTGCCAAAGACGCTGACACACTGCAACACTCCTGAAAAATATGTGGCTTGAATAGTGAACAACCATGGTCCCAGCAGTGAAGTGTGGAAAAGGGAGCGTGATTTGAACTGAGAGGGGAAATCGGGTCCAGTTGATCAGCAGATGTCCGAGGTTACAGCTTACACCAATAGAGACGCTGTGGAATGACCTTTCACAGCTACTGGAAGCTCTGCCCTGAGGTTAATGCTGCCAAATGTTGTTTGGGCAGTTATTAGAGCAGCATCACTCTGTGTGAGCATATTTAACAAAGGCACAAAAGGTTATGACCGTTTGTTTCATCAGCTTAGAACTAATGTGCTGTTTGGGGAAGACCAGGCCACGTTTAATGACCAGTTAATTTACAAAACGGTGTCATTTTTCTCTCAGCTAATCACCGACATAAACGATTAAGCATTTTCTACTTGAGTATAAAAGGTTCATCTGTAAAGAAGCTCTTAAAGTAAAAAACACAGTATGAAAAACACTTCACTCCAAATTCCTCATTAGTATTTTCCACCACTGCAGAAAAATATTTGACCTTTCTTCAAAAGCAGATTTCAGCAGTATATGTGGTGAGAAGTACTTTAGGAATATGTTGACAATGTTTAGAACAAACATTTCTCACCTTTTTGATCATTTGCCAGTTGTCATGGAGACGGTCTGACGTACTCACCCGCTTAGAACGACGATGAAGTCCATGACGTTCCAGCCATTCCTCAGGTAGGAGCCTTTATGGAAAACAAAACCGAGGGCCACCAGCTTGATCCCTGCTTCGAAGCAGAAGATCCCAATAAAATATGGTTCTGTTATTTCCTGTGCAAAGCAGAAAACAAGCAAAGATCAGAGTCAAAAAGAGTTTTACACATCAGCTCGTAATTACACACAGTCTAATGGACAGAATTGTTTTTCACACACTGTAAAACATTAACGCAAACAGTAGTGGACGTTAACCAATACTGGTAAATAAATGTATATATAGTTGCGTAAACAAATGTCATGTACTGTGAAATAGAACTAACATAGTGTATGTGTGTCCAGTACTGGAGCATTTACTGCATTTATTGAATTGTTTTCTAGCAAGTCTCTGATCTGTGAACAGATCATGACAGACTACAGTGCAGTAAGTATGCAGCTGGAGCTGAAAGGGAGGTTTCCGTTTGGGGAGCCTGACTGCCCTTCACTCTGGACTCATCTGATGCCTTCAGGTTAGCCTCACCAGTCTCTTTGCCATGGGGGTCTTATCCTCTCCCGGGAGGTGCTGCTCCAAGGCCAGGACGACACAGTTGGCCGTGATGGTGGCGAGAATCATGTACTCAAATGGTGTAAAGGCAGCAAAGTTAAGGAGAACATCAGAGCACACGTATAAAACAACCAGAGACATGATGACGCTCAGAAAGTGTGATGCAGGTTTGTGGCTTTCAACACACTGACATCAGCTCTTCATCCACATCCTTATTCCAGTTGCACAACTATTTCAAAGTACATGTCTGAATGTGTGATTCACTGGAAAGCAAAGAAAAACGTAGATGGACGGATGATTAAATGACAGATGAATTATGGCATGGTTCATACTGGAAGCAATCTGTTAGAGAGATTTCAGTATCCATGGCAACCTGCTTTTAAAAGTGCTTTTCATGAAGAGAAAGAGCGCAGGTTAGGGAGGGAAAGAGCGCGCTGTGAAGTCACCTTGGCCTGACTGGTCTGACTACACAAACTACAGCAAAGCGCTCTCATAACTGCTTTCACTGCCAGCAGACTGTATTACACCCGCTTCTTTTCCAAAGTATGAGCTCTTTGCTTTTAATGACAAGTAGCCAGGGCTGAATTAACTGAACCAGGGAGCTGTAGCATGTTTAAAGCCTGTCAGAAGCAACGGAGCTTGCAGCTATCGTTTAAACATGGAAACATATTACAATAATAATGTTGAGTGTTTTTCACTGCTTTCTAAGATTTTATTCACACATTTGATGATGAGCAATTGATGTAAATTAGTCAAATGACGATGAGTATTAAGTTGCACCTATAATGTGTAATTCTGAGTATACAAGACAATAAATAAAATGAAATAAAAAATATGAACTCTCATATAAATTATCTGACATAACATATTACATACATGTATTCTATTTCTTTTTTTCTCTATTTGTGCCCAATTTATTTTATAAGAAGTTTCCATGTTCATTTTATTTCTAGAAGCTCCTTCTCCATTGATTAATTTCCTCTACATAACATGTACTATATCGACTTCAATAGACTTTCACCCGGTACCATGCGTGGCCCCTACAGCTACAGTACTTACACATGTGTGAACCAGGACGCACAGAAGGAGACGACACACACGCCAACACTCGTACATGATTGTGACTTTCAGTCCCTTTGAATTCCCATGAGGCAGCTGCTCCTTGTTATTAATTCTCCTGAATCGACTGAAATGGGGTCACTGACTCACAGAGGAGCGCTGAGGGGCCTCTGGGACCCACACTGACTCACATTGACAGGTCCACATTGTTGCCATTGAAAGCGGTTGAAAATAGCTAGAGTGGGAAATACTTAATAAATCTCGCCCACTCTGTTACTACCCGATACCTGTTACCAAGAGTGATTATGCATGTTTTAGCCCATTTTGGACAAATCACACAAGTTGCTGCTGTTTTCCGTGGACATGTGCCATCTGCATTATGTAAAAAACATGAAACGGCAGGACAGGTTGGGTTTATCTGGGCTCTACTTTGCCTTTTGTTGACAGTTTGTCATTTCTGTGGTTTCATATTTTTTGGAAATAAATGTTATGTCTGATTAGGTTGCCAATGACTTTCTCTGTTAACTTATTACAAAACGCTTGACAATGTTATATATGCAATAAATAAAGTCTGACTAATTACACAATTACAGTAAAACAAGTCTACAAGACAAGAGTCTGCTAATAAGTTTTCATGTTGTAACGCCAGTGGTTGTTTAGAAGCTATGAAAATACATTAGAACATCTCTAAGTAGTCATGTAGCAGCATTCAGCGATGCCACTGTCAGAACTTCGTATGAGCCGTTTTTCACTTCAAATCTCAGATCTTGGACGCAGTGTGCAGAAAATCTGGGTCTCGCCCAGTCAATACTCTGACATGTGCTGCTTTCACAGCCCACGATCCACCACAGTACTACTGGCCAGCTCTCTCCCACATACCTCTGCCTCTGTGATACCAACAGTCACATTACTGTGCTGCCAGTGGCCAGCTAGTCTTGACCACTAGCCCCACTCCCACACACCCACAGAGCCTGTGGTTAGGTAACAGCGGGAGACTGGCACGCTGTACTGGAGGGGGTGTAAGACAGGAGGAGCAGTGGGTAGATATGGCAACTTAGTGAAGTTGTTGAGCGGATTATGAGAGCAAAACATTTAAAATATGTGCCGAGCAAACAGCCATTTCAAACATAGAAAAGGTAAATAAATTATTTTGATTCAACAAGCAGTTGAACCTCCATATGTTTGACATGGATTCGATGAATCTGTTTGCACTGTCGGATTTCATTGAGAGGTTACTGTGAAAAATAACAACCATGATGTTTGTTAGATCGGTAGAAGTTCAGGAGTGAGGAACTGTTGGCCTGGAAGCTGAGGAAGTGCTGCCTGCTGGATTTGAACTGACACCTACTCATGGCCAGGTTCATATTCCAATGAGCACTAAGGCAGCAGCGATGTGCCTACATGCCACCCCCACAGTGAGCAGAGCTGCTTCTAATGATCACCACATGCTAACTTTCTGTCTTCTGCCAGCACTAGAGCACATGGAGACCAGAATGGCAAGTTGGTTAGCAAAATTATGGAGATGCTCAATTCAGCCGACTCAAAGAGGAAATCCTCACTGTGGTGATGTACAGTATTTAACAGCGGGAGAATCTGTTTTTCACATAAGCAAAGTGAACAGAGTGGGTGCAACACGTGTGCCAGGGAATATCAGTGAAGTTTAGGAGTCATGCAAAACACACAGACATCACTAAGACTTGGGGAAACTGCACTAGACATGAAACACTGAAGCAAAAGGACTCAGCTGTTCACATGCTGCCTGCCGCTGTCCATGGTGCTGATCTGACATCAGCCTGAGCACAGTATGTCACGTAGCAACACATAACTACTGTTTATCACAGAAGGATATGGCCATTCAATGATTCTCCTGGCATATTTCCTAATGATGTTGTCCTCTGCAAATATGAAGAGTGACCTGTTGACGGTGAGGCAGTTCTGGCGGTGGGGGACGGGGTTGTACAGAGCCATGGTCCGGGCCCGCTGCGCCTTGGCTTGTTTCATAGAAGCCGTCAGTCCCGCCGTCGCCGCGTCCTGTCCTTCCCCGGCGCGCTCCGCATCCCCATCCCCGGAATCCACCGTGGTGGGAGCGGACTCATCTCCAAACCGAGCCATTCTACAAAGAGACGAGGAGACGACCGGCTTAGAGCGTTCAACTGCAGGAGGACTTCTAATAAGGGGAATGTGAAGTTGAGCTAAACGAGAAATGATCCACCTTCAATCCAGCGACAGCTTTTCGAGCGCCAAAAAAAAGTTGCAGACTCCTACTTAATCCATATCCATAATTTAAATGATTATATCATTCAGCTGAATAAATTTTAGAAGACAGTCCATTTATTTAACGCGTCGGGTGCACAGGCTGCGAACATTCAGCGTCTTTGTTATCCCATGCGTTTATCAGAGCCTCACAATCAACTCTGAACAACTTTTAATGTGTGCGCGTCTCCACCGAGTTTATGTCTTGCAGTTTTATCGACATCCACGCTCGTTTTGATCTGAAACACTAGGAGCTGCGTGACAAGGCTCTACTATGTTCTCGTCAGATAAAAAGATCCGAGGGAAGTCTCCGCAAACTTTACGCATCTTCTCGACGCTGCTAACTTGACAAAAGGCAGGTCTCATTTGAAATCAAGTCCGTCAAACGCGTTATTTTAGAGGAGTCCTTCCAAAACATGGGCAAAATTCCTCTCAAATCAGCCGGAAATGTAGCGAGAGAGTTGCTTGAGTTAGACGCATCTTACAATCTTAACACCTGGAGAATGATCGCGCAGCTAGGAGCGCGCAGGCACCGACAGCCCCCTCCCTCTGTAACATTACATGATGGGCGATTGCAAAATACAGCTGAATGAAAGCCGGTGGAGGAGGAGGAACATATATTTCGTTACCATAGCAATTAGAGTTTGCTGAGGGGTGGGGGGAAAAAAACAATTTCCCAAATAAAAGACGCCTCTATACAGCAGGCTGTGTGGGTACGGTACAAAACAGCAATTATATAAAGATGTTAGGTGATGTGGTGTGAAAATATATTTAACACTGATACCAGCAAAAGCAATGCAGCAAAATGAGCTGATGCACTTCTATAAATCTATATGCGCTTGATATGTGCTGCCCAGGTGACTGTTTGAATGGCATTGTCATATCTCATTAATGGAGACAGAGTTGTACTATTAAAACGTTTAAAAGTAGGTCATTGTGCTAATATTGGAGTAAAAGTCAGGAGCAAAAATAGAGCATGAAATAGATCTTAGGGCTGCTCCCTTTTTAGGGGAGAGGAGAGCAGGGTCTCTTTCACACTCAGTGCCACAAGTGAGACCTCATTAGGCAACTGGGCTCTCTCGCTCCATCTGCTGCTCTCTTGCATTCCCCACTGTTTCCTGAAGATGATCACTTCAGCCCCCACAGACAGGACTGTATTTGACCGGGGCTTGTTTGCTGCCGACAGTCACAATTAAGCTCAACCACGTCCACTTGATGTCCTGACGCTGACGCAGCCTGGATGCAGAGCGAAACTATGAGCTGCACAGTGCAGGTATGGCAGCGTGCAGACGGGCACCAAGCAAGGGCTCAGACGAGGGATTGTGAAACAAGCCAAGAGAGAGTGACAAATTTATGCTTGGCAAACAAGTCGAGATCTGGGGGAGATGAAAAAATGGATTTAACAGGATCTATGAATAAGTCCCTAAGTGAGCTTCAGAAACTCAGCCATGACTGGGTTGCCTGCTCGTCCTGATCTGCATGAGGCAGGCGGGCGTGTCACCTTATGCAAAGCAGGATAGCAACAAAAGGCTACGCTGACCTATTAAGCAGAGGCTGTAACAAGAGTAAAAGGATTAGAAAATGTATCTTTTGTGCAGTTTGCAAATTATGAATAGACTGTATTCAAAGTATTTGTGCATTACATTCAGCTTCTCGCTCTACTTCAACAAATACATAAAGACTCATTATAAAAAAATCTACTTGTATGTTGCCTTACAAAAATATTTGTCCATCTCAGTAAAGAGTGCATGTCTGTGCCTGTGTGTCTCTCCAGCTCTCGCTTTGCTGTTGTTTCCATAGCGACATAACTCTCTTGAATTCCTCCTCAGTTCTTTTCATTTCTGCCAACAAAAGCCATGTTGCACAATAGAGCAACCTCTTCCTACAGAAATCCGTTTCTCCCAACACACATGCAATCACACACTCCTCCCTCTGCTCCGGCAGGGTCACTGGACACCAACGAGGAGGTTAACAGACTACTGTCCAGCTCCGTCAGTACACTGATGAGCCATTGTACTGCGGAGATGACCAGATGTAGGCTGATTTGAGGCTGTTATTCTGTTTTTGCCTACACAACAGCGCCTGAAAATACCCGTGTAGCGCTTAGCGGAAATGCTCGTATCCATTTTCCTGGGCCTCACCAAAGCTCAACTTGATCAGACAGATAGTCATGATTCGATGATTAGGGTGAGGAAAAAGACTTGTTTTCCGAGAAACAGATGTGATGTTGAAAGCCCAGCCGCTTGCAGAACACTGTGTCCACAGGAAAAAAAAAATAAAAAACATCTTTAGAGACACCGTAGAGAGGAAGACAGATGAAGCCTGCAGGTGACACGCACTGCGAGTTAAAATGTTAATGGGCGTACTTTGTGCCAGAACTCTGAAGAGCATTTATATAATTGCAGACAGGCTTTCACCCAACATTGACTGGAGTGGTTTTAGCATTTATTTTTCTCTCTGTTCCCTAGCAACCGATTCAACCAATAACCGGCGCTTATGTGATTGCAGATTGGTGTGGCACCGCTCCAATTTACCTTGAAATGTTCACGCTATGGTTACGGTTCCTAGAAATGGGCTGAATCTGTGCATCAGCGGAGAAATGAGAGAGCTCCAAACGCAGCGAACAGGTTCACACAAAAGTTTCAGGTAGAAGACTAAAGGCTTCTCTCACACTTGGACCAGTTATGTACGAGTGACATTGGTGTTTGTTCATCTTACAGACACATAAATAATATTCATAGGTCGTTTGACTTCATATAACATTGGCCTTAACATTTCCAGACTGTACTGCTTGGCTCCACAGGCATCATACGCTGCCTCCCTGCTGCTCCTCTACTTTGATTCCCTAGCATCCCCTAATGGACAAATAACCACAATACATGTAGAGCAGTGCACTGAAATTGGCTCCATTCCTCCATCAGTTCGTTTTTTTTGTTTTTGTTTTTTTATGCGTGTGATTCTGACAAAACAAAAATATCGGTTGACATTGTTAGTTAGTGTAGAGTTCAGTGAACAAACGTAATTTAGGTTCTGTTGGTGTAAGAAACAATAGAAAGCAATTAAAATAGCTTGTACACCTGAGCTATGGAGTGGGCAGCAAAGTGAAGAGAGATCGGAGGCTGGTGGAAGGATGAGGAGGAGGCAGAAGGGGGCTTGCTGGTGGGTTGGGGGTTACGCTGATGGAGGACCACTCCACATTCAAGTGGTGGAAAGCAGATAATCAGAGCCATGTGGCTCCTGAGTTCAAAGGATCACACGCAAGCACCCTCATCTCCAACATTAATAACTCTATCCAGCATCTGATTACAGTAAACTGTTCCACAGTTCAGATCGACTCAAAAGTAAACGTCAGCCTCTTCCTACAGAAATCCATGAGAAAAATCACTGGGATCAAGCTTTGGACTTTATTCAATCTACAGTGTTAGACACTGCGAAACACAGCTTTAAGGGAAGATGCTGAGAATAATATACCGCATGTGGGTGTTTGGGTTGTTACTGTGGCTGCTCAAACTAACATTAGTGCCCAGTTGACCATTTTTGCCATTTAATGATGGGCATTTGTGCAGGTTTCTGCCTACATATCATTACATTACATCCAAGTCAGGATTTATAAGCTACAAGCAGCAGAGAGGACTCAAAATATGTGTCATCTTTAATAGATGGTGATAAAAATGTGCAATCTGCACCAACTACCGGGGAGAATAACTGGCACCTGCTAGTTTAACAGGTAGACAGGTAAATTACAGTGGGTTCAAAAGAGCCTTCAAGTTCTAAGCTATATGTGCCTGCTGTAAATGGGAACTACTGCAGATTGCGGCTAACTGAGGCCCACTAACCGCAGTGTTGATCCCCATCCCTCCTCTGGGGGTAACTTTCTTGTAAGTGTGCATAAAATGACAACTGTAACAAACACGCAAAACAAGTTGTGCAACCAAAAAAAATTAGGAAAGGATCTGAGCAACTTTGATGAGGGACAAATTATTTTGGCCAGTGGTCCAATAAGGGAATCCTTTCAAGCCTGAACCAACAGAAGGCTATTGTGACACAGGTTGCAGAATATTATGAAGACAGCTAATGATGGAGGAACGTAGCCGAGGTGGAGACAGCGTGCACAGCTGGCCTTAGCGTTCACGCTCATCAGCGGAGGAGTCTTTTTCACAGCAGATGCTCTGAAACATCATCGCAGGAAAAGCACAGGTGTACCCAACATCAGCGGCTGAACTCCACTTCCTGTTCAGGAGACTCGTTATCACGCTCCGCTGCTCACTTGCATGGCTTACTCTGACACTTGCTGTATGTTGACATCTGTGCACACGGATGTTTACACCTGGGCTTCTACTGCGACGACAAGTCGGAGTCTTTGCAATAAAAAAAAAGGGCCTGTTGATGTAAATACTGAACATCACATCCCACTGCATCATTACTGCTCTCGGACGTTACACATTCTAAGCAGAATTTTCTACATTTGCAAGCATTTGAACCTGCCGGAGATTTTAAAAGCTTCACAGCATGCGTTTCTAATGTTGGACCCAACAGGTTGAGAAGTGCATAGACATTGTTCAGAGTAACTATGTGTGTGTGTGTGTGTGTGTGTGTGCGCGCGCGTGTGTGTTCTTTTAGTCTGGCTCTTTCATCCTCCTCCATAGAGATTTATCATTTTTACACGTACAATTTAAAAAGAATCCTTTGCCTCTGAATCTCTTTTATACTTACTCCCACTCCTTCCTGCGGGCCTGCGGCGTGCTCTGAATTTTGTGAGCTTGGTGAGCCATGATGATGTCCTTCTGCTCTACAAGCCCCCCACGCCGTTGCAGCTTGCAGTGGGGGCTCAAAGACCCTGAACCTTGATCGGACGAGGTCTCTTCGTGCCCGCTAGGCACATCGAAGCTGGCCGCTCGAGGAGGCAGCCCCAGGTGCTCTGGGAGAGCATGAGGGACCTGCAGAGAGCAGGAGCGGTCCGTCTGAGCGAGGCCATGCCGTGCAGAGGCTCTGGTCCTCCTCCAGGCCTCAGGTTCGGGGAGAGACAAGGAAGACTGGACACGCATTGCTCCTCCTGGACCACAGCGGGATGGAGAGTGAGGGCTGGGTGAGAGGGAGCGGGAGAGGGACTGGTCGGAACTGGTGAGCATCTTTACGAAGGTTGGTTGTTGTTGGATTCAGCATAATGCTACAAACGAGAAAACAAGAAAATTATATTGTATATATATATATATATGAAAATAGATTGCTTCATAGCACTCAGAGAATCAACCAGTTAACAATAAATTTAACTTTAAGGTTTATTAGCAATTTCCAGCAAACAATTGTCATTTGCATCACACTCAGTGTGGCAATAAAAAAAACTTGCAGAAGATACAATATGTTGACAACTGAAAACGTATGATTCACACCATGAATTCAGAACCACACCCCCATACAGGTGAATGTTTTGTAAAGGAGTCTGACAGTGAGATTTTTGTTGTCAGCAGTGCTGGGTTGGATGAACAAAAGCGTTGAACCAGTAGCTGTGCAGAAATAGCACCAATAATAGTACTGGTGGGTGGATTCAAAGTTTGTACAGTAAGTGGTTCTAATAAGGAGACATCTTAATTCAGTGTAATTTAGCCTTCGTTCAGTCATGTTTCGTTTCGAGATACTGAACACACCACCCAGTTAAACCATTGTCCTGCTTTAAGTGCGACTGTGTAGCCGAGAGGGAAACATGGAGCAGACGAGGTGACAAGGCTGGAAAACAGCAAGTTTGAGGCAAGCCGGTTAGAGACAGACGAAACAAGGCTGTTTCCAATGAGCTGGAGCTGAAAGGAGGATGCCTGAGTGTGGGAGAGCTCAAGCAAAGGCACAGTGACTCACTCATCAGCAGCGGGGCTTCGAAGACATGAACTGGACACAGTCTGGGTTGAGCTCTGCCCTCAAACGCATCACAGCGCGCGTCTGGAAGCTCGGAGGGGCTACAAGGTCAGCGCACACATTTACACGGGTGGCTTGATGGCAGCTTCGTGCTGCTGATGGGTGGGCTGCCTTTGATTGTAGCACAGCCATGGAAGTTCAAAAGATATGCGATACCTTGCATTATCAGGGAGTGTTTGCGGTCGGAGCTGCTTGGAAATTGAATGTCAAGCACCTGTATCAACAGACACACCTTGAAAAAGCATCAGGGGCAACAACGTAGGTTGAAGAACAGGATGGATTCATTACATTTATGTTCCAAAATTGATCAGAAATAATGCTGCTATAGAAAATAAAGTCAATGAAGCTGCTGCAGGCGTTCACCTTGTAAATGCATTAAAGTTAAAAGTGTTGTGTGAAGATGCGCCTTTATTTTTCATTCTAATAATTCTCTCTGTGATCTCCTTCGCTTTAATTAGTCCAACCGCTGCAGACGGAATAACAGCCCCCCCCTTCTTATTTGTACACGCCGGCTTCAGGTGGCCAGAAATACATCAAGTAGCCCGTTAGAAGATATTGTTAATGAAATATCCTGGTTCTTTATTCTCGTGAAGTTTACGCGTTTTTTACGCGCAAGCGAGACAAGGCAGGGGAAAAACGCACGGAGACGCATAGGACGCTAAAAACGTTCTCAGCAGGAGGAAGATGAACGAGAGGAAACAAAATAGCAATTAACTAACGACATGATTAATGAATTTGACAGCTTTACCTTGAGGTGGTGCGCGCGCCTGCATCGCCAGAGAGCCTCGATCAGGTGGATCCCTTCCACTCCGTCCAAGTTTAGTGGTTTGAGGATGGTTTCGCGAGGATTCCTTGAGTGATGATTACCGCTGCATGGCTATAAATACTGCGAGGTGGCTGGGAGCCAGACGAGTGTAGCACAGATGAACGTAAACAGCCATGGGGACCGGAGCGAGGCATGGAAATAATCCCAATCATCTTCACTAGCAGGCTGCCGTGATGAGTCACTTTATGTGCTTTGGAATGAATGGCTGTGCCTTCAAACTTCATTTCGAGATTTGATTATACTCGCGCCGCCGCGGATCTTCCGTTAAGTGAAGTTGTTGTGCATGTCCGTGGATTAAATGTTTTGTGAAGCGTAAGAGCAACAGGTTTCTTTAAAAACGGTGATCTGGTAGAACCCCGGCTGAGCGGACTCAGGTGAAGTTGCCACTAGATGGTGGACTAAAGCTACCTGACGAACCGCAGGGCGCTGACATCACAGGAAGCTCAGAGGAGTCTAGTGAGACGACCAGAGAAACAATAGGAATCTTTTCTGCAGGTGCATAAGAGCAACTGATCAGCCAACCTGTGCGCAGGGCCGGACCGAACCTTTGCAGGGACCAACCCACGAGGAGGAACACAAGCTGTGGTGACCTGTAGGGGTGACGGGTGCCTCCCTGGGTGACCTGCTCTTGCAGCCGACGACACAAATCACTTGACAGAAAACTATATTAAAGATGCTGAAGCTAAAGCACCAGATGAATCGACAGCTGACTTGTGTCCTTACCGGGGAAAGATCCAACGTACAGAACCGAGGACAGCAAACTGAGCCATTAAAGGTCAAATTCACTCATTTTATGTTATAAAAAATATTCCCAGGCATCAAAGGTGTGAGCTGTGTGTGTACTATAAAGAAACTAGAGCCAAGGACAGAGAATACTTTGTCTTTGATCAAACAGAGCCATTACGGTCCATGTAGTTAATTAAAAGGTCAGCTGCGTTCATTTTAACTATCCCCTTATTCCCCGAGCTGAGGAAGAGGTGTTAGCGGTGGGACTGGGAGCAGCGCAGAAACCATCTGCTGCCACCGACAGCGAAGGGTAAATGAAGACTTCAAATCCACACATGCTGCACACTCACACTCAAATTACAGTTCTCTGTAAACCTCTGAACGCGAATTCTTTCCCTGGGAACAACGTCCTGTTTCTTAGTCTTAATCAGATTCACGTTGTCTTTATTTCCCCACAGTCGTCTCATCGTTTGGTTACTGACCACAGGAAACATTCAGACGTTGCTTGACTGCAGAATTTCGGTTATTGTTGTGAGACATTTTGTGACATTAACTATTTTCTAAAGTCTGTATACCATATTGTGTGAATTTGATATGGATTTATGTAATCTAGTAAAATCATCTCTGTGAGGAAATAATTGCTGTCTTATCCTCCAGGCACGTGGCCAAGTGGATGCATGGAGGCGCCAAGCAGCGAAAGCTGCTGCCACGCAAAGAAAGAAGAAGCCCATCAGAAATAAAGCCAGGTGTATGTATGTGTGGGGGATGTGGACGGTGAGACAGTTGGTAGTAAATGGTTGGCAAATCAAATCCGGTCTGGCGTGAGCGACTGCCCCGGGGGTAAACATCAGGCTCTCATCTTACAGACTCCTGCTTTGTAGCATGCTGTGTTTTTAATCTGAAGGTGTTTCAGGCTCACATTTCTTAAGACTGAGCAGAGATGAGTCTTTTAGGTAATTGGTGTTATCTAACAGTCAGACTCTGCAGCTTAGCCTTCGTGATGAACTTATTCAACAGCTTTGCACTTTAAACTACTCAAAAACAAATACAACAATCCGTTTTCATTCAAACATTTTATGGTTCCAGTGTTTTAAAGTGTTAGGTTCATTTCTCAGAATTTCAGAATTTTACAAACCAATGTGATGCTTTTAAAATAAACTAATCGAAAGTGTTGAGACTGGATCAGAAACCTTTCACTTAGGATTCAATTAAAAACAAATTTAAATACATTTAAAACATATTTAACTACACATTAAACGGATTCTGTGTTTGAATGTCAAAGACCTAAAATGGTATTTGAATCAAGGAACAATTTATTTTCATATTCTAAAATGCAAAGGACATAGCAGGATTTGAGAATAAATCCAAGGTTAAGTGCACAAAAATGTTTCACTGCAAGCGATTATGTACAAGAATGAACTCAACAAATCTTTACAGAATTCAACAGGTACTGCATCAATATTTAGAGTCAACTTTTAAACCTTATAACGTAGACTGGACTGGATTCATTTGTACTGAAGGTCATTTTTTTTAAACACGTCACATTAATAAATTTACATTTCAGTGAACTCGACTTTGCTGAATTCAAAGTTCACCCTTAGTGCATTAAGAACCACTGTGTTTGTTTTTCATACGTTACAGATGAAACTTTCATGGAGGTAACGTTAGGCCTCTTCAACAACCTGTAAAGAAGAACAAATCAAACACCCCCAGCTTTACACCAAACATGCCACCCATACACACACTGGCTAGCAGTTACAATTTGATTGTACCATCGTTGTATAACTTATATGAAAACCAACTTTAAGAATCAACGGTAAATCTGACAGATTTTCTCTTTTTTTTTCTTGCAGCACAGTTGCCACGATCGTTTGGCAAATTCTTTTTTATCAAGCAGATAACCTGTAAGAAACTCTATGTTCAACAAGTTATACGGATAATTAGTTACAAAATTAGGGCTGGGTGATGTGGACACCTCCTTTACAATGTCCACCTCTTTGCCTCAGGTGAAACCATGATAACTGCTGAAAGACGCTGTATGGAAATGTCCCAGGTTTTAGAGACACAATGTTCATTTTCAGAGAAAGACAACGAAACAGCTGCGTAACAATCCAGCCAGGTGATACAGCAGGTTAAGTGCACAGTACAGCCAGAGAAAAATGAGCAATAACATGAGCCATGAGGGATATTTATACATTTCGATCATCACAGTAACTCACCCAGCCCTAGTTTTACTGAACCCCATGATTTTTTGGGACTGATCACCTTCTGTTCCAGTATCAGTCCATCAAACAACACTGCATTATGCTGGAATTATGCATCTACTGAATACAAGATACAATGGATTGGAAAGCTATAATTCATCAACACTATGCGTGCTATAGAAGAGAAGCCAAAAACACGTACTATCAGCTTAAAAAAACCAAATATGAAACCATTTCTCAAAACACACATGAGTTTAAATACATGAGCTACACAATTCATTTGTTTTTTAAGGAATAACGAAAGTGCTCTGGTCAAACCTGTAAAAAAATAATTTATACACGCCTCCAAAAAATTGTCACAAAATTGTTGACAACTGTTTTGCTTATTGATGGTCCACCCCCCAATCACTCTGCTGCTCCTCGCCCCCCTTCGTTTGGGTTAGTTGTCATTTGTTAAAGGGGAGGCAGGCAGGTAGTATGACTGTGGAACAGGCTGGGCCTGCTAAAGGCTCCGCCACTTCTCCCTCCAGCTCTGTCCATGTTCCTTTCTCTGGGCTGTAGCAGATGGTGGAGGACTTATAGGCCCCCTGAGAAAAAAAAACAGCAACGAACTTAGTTTTTTCTCTTTATAATGTTTGGCTTCTTAAAACCTCCGTCACCTTTACTGGTTTAACATTAACTTGCTTTGGATTTGCTCCAAAGTCTAATCCTGTCTCACACAAGTCCTGAATGTTACTTAACCATGAAATGAAACTGTGGGTCGTACTAATAATGAAGCATAACAGACAGCGGACTTGTCTTTTCTTATCTTATCTGTAAGCATATACTGTACCATGCTCCAGCTGTAGCCGCCCACAAGGAAGATGCTGTCATCCAAAACGGCACACCCTGGGCCGCTGCGACCCTCCAGGATGGGTGTCTGCAGGATATTCCACTGGTCAGCTTTAGGGTCGTAACATTCAACCAGCATCACGTCTAAGTGGGAAAAGCCTGTGAGAAAGAGAAAACAACAGGGTTCAGTTACAAAACTTCTATGACTTTAAAGCACCTGAAATCCCAAGGTTTGCTTTTAGTTTCTTTTATTTTGGTATTTGTAATTTTGTTTTTTATAAAAATCAATAGGAAACTATGTCAGAGATTAAACCTTGTGCATCATGTACAGTAAGTATACATTTAACTGAAGTTCAGCTTTTCATGTTTCCTGCTCCAGAGTCATCGCATTTGGCTGTGAAATGCAAAAACAAAACTGATAACCGTGCTTCAGTCGTTTGCTCAGCTTTTCCCAATGTTGCACCTCGAGTGAAGTGTGAAAAAGAAAGGGCCTGTACAGTGTAATCAAGGTCACCATCGCCTGCAGCCTCTCTTTCACAGTTTTGAAACAAAATGCATCAATCTTCTGTTCAGCTCCTGAAAGGCTGGAGTCCTCACCTTTCAAATGGTTTCCACCGATAGCATATAAGCGGTCGTTCATTCCAGCCAGGACATGAATAGCACGCTTTGTGTTCATATCCTGCTTCCTGGCCCACACATCCATTATGGGGTCATAACAGTAGAGCCAGGACACATACTCGCCATTGTGTACTCCCCCTGCAACAGGTAAACACAGCAGCTGGATGAGAGGTAATAAAGCAGTGTGTGAGGAGAACTGTGTGTTTGTGCGAACTCACTGATGTTATTAATGCTTTTACCAAAAAATCAGGCTCCCTTGTTGAAAAACATTGTCATCAACCTTTGTTAAATAAATCTCTAATTGTCGACTTTGTTCTCCACATTTTCTGTCCACATTCTTCCGCAGACATTCTCTTTGTCAAGCCTTTGCCTCTACATTGTTTCACAGTGTGTCTGGGTTAACAGCATCTTATCCAAGCAGCTCTATTGTTATCATAATTATTATTCCCTTTTAGATTTATATTATAATGACTCGTGATGCATAATACACTACGTCATGAAGTTCGCCAGTGATTCACTGACAGTCAGCGCTGGTGAAATGAGTCTGCGTCTGATTTCAATACGACAGACAAAAGTCAAATCATTACATATTTCAGTAATATTGTATAGACTAGATTATACTGAAGTTGTTATTTGCTCTCTCTCAAAAAAACAGGGCTCATAACGCACATAAAATTACATCAGGATTTAGTTTATCATTGTAAAGCTTCATTTTCAGATATTACTAAAACATTACACTGATACTATTGTCTTGTTATAGTTTAGTGATATTTATCTTGTACCTTTGACACTTTGCTTCTATCTCACGCCAGGTAATAAGTGTGATTCTCTCCTGACCTGATATGTAGATCTTGCCGTTGTGCACTGCTCCGGCATGAGCAGCCAGAGGCTGCGGCAGAGACGACACGTAGTTCCACTCGTTGGTCTCCAGGTTGTAGGACTCCACGCTGGACAGGTAGCCCGTCTCGTTCCTACCACCAATCACATACAGGTGCTTATCCAGGCGGCAGGCGAAGAAGCTGGCTCTCCTGAGGAGGACGTGTCAGGCAGACAACATCATTAAACCATTCGAGTAGGATGTTCTAGCGTTTCTGTGGCGTGGAGCTACAGTGCTTAGATGTTTGCCATCTGTGAGGACCTGATGTGCTCAAGTCTGACACAACTGCTTTGCAGTTTTGTAGAAAGAGATGACGTTTTGAGGTTCTGTGTTTCACTGCATCATCCAGTCTAAACATCTACAGCTCATCACCTTTGGGTTAGCGTTCAATTAAACACATAGCCATAATAATATTAAATGTAATGAAATCTAAATCAGTGCAAGAAGAAAAACCACATAATAGAGTAAACACACCTTTCCTGCATAGGAGGCAACTGTATCCAACTGTTGAACCTGGGGTCATAGCGGCTGACAAAGTTAGTGCTGTGCTTTCCTGCACAGCAGAACATGAAAACAAGACAGATGAAAATGGTTATTTAAAGATTTTAGATGAGCAAAGCAAACAGGCCAGTGTCTTGGTCCTATACCAATAAATGCACAAGGCTCTGAAAGTGATCATTTAAAAATAAGCATAATATCTGAAAATCACCACCCACACGCGATCGTTTCCAGTGTTAACACGCTGCTTCTCACCACTATTAGTGTTAACAAGTGTTGACTGAAGGCTTTTTTCAGTCACACAGTCGCCTGGTTTTGGAGGACAATCTGTTCAAAAAGACTTAAATAATCGCTAAGGATGTCTACTGCTATTTACCCGCAGTAAACATACACACCATCAGTTCTTCTACATGCCACGATACTACTAAATCAGACCATCAGAAAGAAGATGAACAGTGGAACAGTGGAGTCCGAATGGCAGTGTGTGGTCATTTACAGTCAGTTTCACCATCTGACAACAAAGCACTCTACAAAAATATTTAAGTGTTAGTAGCAGTTATTAGCAAGTGTTGATTAGAGTGTTGTTTGTCCACTCAAAGCTGATCTGCTGGTGAGTGTGCGAAAGTATCTGCAAGTGTTGCATTAACTCGGACGACTCGTGAACAGAAATATTCAGTCTGTACCGTTGGGGTTCCACTGGTCCTCTCCACCCAGCAGCAGCAGAAAGTTCTCCACCTCCACCACACAGTGATGGGCGCTGTTGTAAGGCATTACTAGACGAGACACAAGGTTTGAAGGTGGTCAAACGCAGGAACATGACAATAGACCTGAACTTCATCCTTTATTTATGATGTTATTATAAAACACGTGTACCAAAGAATGAATAACTGCTGCTCAGCCACACTGAAATGAGGTCGGTATTTATAGAACATTGACAAAATGTTCTCCTAACATTATCTTCATAAAGGATATTTGTGCTAGTGGTGATGTCATTCAATGACTGTTTCTATTTTGTCACGCTGAGTGTATGATTGTTTGACAGGGGAGGCTCACAGTACGTATTAATGTCAAGACTGGTTTAATTTCCAGAGTACGCTAACCAACAATCTATCTGTCTGTCTGTCTGTCTGTCTGTCTGTCTGTCTGCATGTCTGTCTATCCATCTATCTATCTATCTATCTATCTATCTATCTATCTATCTATCTATCTATCTATCTATCTATCTATCTATCCATCTATCCATCTATCTATCTGTCTGTCTGTCTGTCTGTCTGTCTGTCTGTCTGTCTGCCTGTCTGCCTGTCTGCCTATCTATCTATCTATCTATCTATCTATCTATCTATCTATCTATCTATCTATCTATCTATCTATCCATCTATCCATCTATCTATCTATCTATCTATCTATCTATCCATCTATCTATCTATCTATCTATCTATCTATCCATCTATCCATCTATCTTCAACAGGACCCTCTGTGCATGTTTTGTGCTTCCTGCCTTTGCTCCATTTTTTCTGAAGTGACCCCATTGAGATGTAGAGAAATGGTCTTAGGTGACAGTCATAATGAACATGATCGTGTTCACTCAATAAATCTCAGGCCCGGTGCTTTTTGAGCACAAATCAGTGAAATGTTAAAGCCCACCTGTCTGTCTCCATCAGTCATTTCCACTGTCACCTCCCCATCGCCTGATGGATCACAGTTGCTGCAAAATTAGACAGCCTTGAATCTCATTTCTTTCCAATTGGCCTCTCCCTGCAATCTCACTCTGGCTGGGTGACATGTGCCGGTACAGTCTGTATGAGAGAGTCGTCTCAGATAGGAACTAATGCTACATACTCTAAACACAGCTTTATCTCAAACAAGGGGATTAGGTTGCCTGCCTCCAGTGCACCTCAAAGACGAGTGCCATATGACTGCCAAATTCCCTTACATGCTATTTACATTATCTTTCACTCAGCAGTATATAGGACATGGATGGTTGCCTTTTTATTTGATGTCTACTGACTTGTACTAAGAATCATCCCATATCCCACGTGAAAAGAAGATTAATACTATGCAGTAGGTCTCAGGCTACAGTATGAGGAGTACTGTGGGGAGTCCTAGGACATTTACCTCGTACAGTATCTACAGGTGCCATAGATACATGTGAATAGAGGGATAAGTGCTACAGTTGATTCACATGCACAGTTAAAGCATGGAAACGTTTCATTTCTTACTGTGAGTTACTCTTAATTCCCTCCCCTTTCTCCTACACTGAAGCCCAGGGGTGAGCAGCCATAGTAAGGCAGGGTGAGCACGTCCTTCCACGAGATGGACGCCATCACTCCAGTCTACAGTGAGCTCTAGGGCTCACTAGAGGGAGTCAGAAACCTCGGCATAGAGGCACGGTCGGGGTCGGTTGAATGACTCCACAGCTAATGCACCACTGCTGCTCGAGCCATGACGTGCCTTTAACACCATTACAATTGTATCCCACTGAGCTGAATTCCTTTGTTCTAGGCCATTCCATGTGCACGAGGTCCATTTCCAAGGGAGAGAGTTTAATACATGGTTGGGCGAAGGAAGAAGAAGAAGAAGAGAATGTTCCAGTATTGTGGCTGAGTCTCTGCCTGCCTTTGTCATGTGTTCGTCCACGCTGCAGTGGGTACACTAGATGGCAAACTTTACACTCGAATCACAGAGCAGCAGACTTATCTGACACAACAAGAGGGATCAGACTCTTCCCAAATTGTGTTGATGAATGTCTTAATCAAAGGCTGTCCCTCTCAGGTTTCGCCTCATTGAAAAGTTATGATTGAATGTTAATAATCTTCTATTCCACAACCATTGTGTGGAGCCTACATCAGATGGTCACTGATGTGTAAGGGGATGATTTTGCAGTTTTGTCCTTCCACTTGGCCACGGACCATTTGAGTGTTAACTTTTTAGTTTTGAATGATGGAAATCCCTACTGACCTTTTGCTTGTTGCAGTTTATACCCAGGAGTGCGGGTTTAATGGGAAAATGACAATATAAACACCAACAAGCTTCAAGATGTTATGGATGCATGTCTCCTTTAGAAAAAAAGCCTCCTGATTAAAAAAAAGGCAACTGCCAAGAAACAACACAACAACACGTCCAACATCGTTAGTGAATCTCCACCAGGTCCAAGCCGACAAACCAGACAGACCCACAGCATAGCTAATAAGTACAAATGAGGAGACAACTCGATAGGTCTGGAAATGATGATGCAAACGACAAACATAGGCTACCATTAGCTCTTGCTTGACCTTTGCAGTATGGCAAGAATATAGTGGTGAACCTTAAAGGTCAGGGAAGACAGAGACAAAAAAGAGCTTCACAGACGTGGACGCTCTAGGCTTGTGTTTGTAAATTCACAAAGGTTTCCCGTCATGTTCTCTGCAGAGCATTTGTGTTTGTGTTTTTGTGGAATGATGACATGTTGCTTGCTTTATGATATTATAAAATCAATATCGTAACCCACATCCCGGTATAAATCCCGGTTCGCTCTCCTTTTGTCAGTGCTATTATTTAGTGTCACTTTTTTTAATGCCATTATTGATACTGCTACCAAGTCAACAGGCTGATTACAGGTAAATTCCATCTACTGTAGGAAAGTATCGAGGAATAACCTATGTATTGATAAACATCAGGAAATAATGAAGCCACATTTAAGAGCTACTGTACTGAGCAAATATGTTCTTCATTATTCTTGTATCTCTTCCACAATAGATCATTAGATTCAAGTAAATCTCATCATGCATCCTGCCAGCATATTTCTGCAAAATCAAGGGAAACCGGGCATGAAGCTCCACAGTGCTGTGAAGTCACGCTCTGATTAAAAACTTATATTAAAAGTGATAGTGAGACATTATTACCTGAAGGATTTAGGGAACTCCTTTCCCTCGTTTTCTGTGAAATTAACCTGTGTTAAATTCATCTATAGGAACAGCTATTTCTCATTATAAAAGCCACTAACAGGAGATGCCTCAGGTAAAGAAGAAAGCCAGCAGAGCTGTCTGCTACTCACTTGTGAGGATCTTCCATGTCTTTTTCTCATCGTCATAGTACTGGACCAAATTGCTGGGGAGCCGATCGGGTCCAGGAGGCAAACCACCCACCAGTAACAGCATTCTCTTATTGGAACGGATTCTGTGATGTCAAAGGTTGTGGGTTTGTGGACAAGCGTTGGGAAAGAGAACAAAACAGGTAAAATGCTCTGAAACGAAACATTTAAATATTTCATAATAAATACAGATTTTAATTTTTAACTTTGAATGGAATAAAGAATAAATGTCTGAGTACCATTACTTGAGGCTACTAATCAGGGCCTGTGGGGTTTAATATGTCACCATGTTTATTATAATTGACCAAAAAATTGCTCAACAGCACATCTATCCCTCCGATGTGTTATTAAATGGTTATTGTACTCTAAAGATATCTTTTCAATTAGCTGTGCAGCAAGGACAATGCTGCAGGGTGCCATGCTGGAGGCTAAAAGCACAACTGAGTACATCAACCTGCCTTCACGATGCCCCCATTTCATTGGCTGCGGTGATTCATGTGACACCACCGTGTCAGTTGTGAGATGTTTCCTGCTGGTATATATATTTATACGCTGTGATATTTAACATCAAAGCGGCACACTTTACTGTACATTAATGACCACTGTCTAGCACTAATGGATTTCAGCACAAATCTTCCAATTAATCACAATATGCTGTGAAAAGATTAGGAGTAGCTGGCCTTTATTTTCGAGCATGTTCACCTTTTTCCCTCTTTCATATTGTACTTTTTCACGCTTGAGTGAATGACCATCGTCTTGGTACATTCTTCCTGCCTCTGCCCCACTCTGAAGTGTTTGGGGGTTATTCATATGCAAATGAGCCCCTGGACATAGATAATGGTGATTAATTGAGAGGAGAGAAACAGTGGCATGTGAAACTAATTACGAGGATTCCTGATTCCTTGCTCATTTAAGTCTGTGCATGAGAATAGATATGTTATTAAGATATTTGTATTTGTTTGGTCCTAAGTGTGGTTTTCAGGTTTCGAACAAATCTCTAATAAACAGCTTTATTTTCCCTCTGCTTACATATTGCATACAAGTACAAATGTCCAAGCTGAGGCTACAGAGTAATAAGTCCAAAGAGTTCAAGTGTATTACTACAGAAAGTTCTCTAAACAACACCTGACAACATCACTGTCAGTCAACTTACTGACAGGTTTGTCTGCTTAGCTGCTCCTTAAAGCACTGATCAGACATGGAAATGAGCTGTGTGGCCTCTTTCAGTGTGTGAAACAGCTCAAGTAGCTGTTTAAGAAACAGCCATTGTCCACAGGCCACGGTTTTAAAATGTAACTCGCACATCAGATCAGGTTTGTTGCATAATTACCATCTAGCTATAGATAATGTTGTAATTAAGCTGTAGTCACGGCTATTTATCAGATGTATAACCTCAATCTAGTTTGTCTACACTGATTAGTGGGCAATGACAAAAATGAGCATTAAAAAAAGTTGTTATGCTTCACTTAAACATGAGGTATCCTCATGCAAACAATGAAGTAAAGAGTAGATCAACACCCTGATAGCATTTTAACAGGAAACAAACCCCTCATTCCACTTTAACTGGGCCTCACGCCTCTGACTGACCACCTACATGGACTAGAAAGCAGCGTGACCAGGACTTGAGTGAGCAAGCAATTCTGCAATTTGATCTAATTTAACAAGAGGGAGGCATTTAGTCGCCTTCCTTCCTCTCTTGCATAGCTCACTGTTGTGTGTTTGTTTCTCACCTGCTGGCCGTGGTTTGCCTGCAGTGTTGCCTAAAAGGCATCAGGTGGTAGTTCATAGCGTCCAGTAGTAGCTTCTGGCACACAGGGTCACTCCTCATGAAGTCAACCGACTGCACCCTCTCCACCAGCTCTGGAGCAGGTATGAGGGCAAAGCGCAGCCTCTTCATCAGGTCCGGCGCATAGTGCATGCGAGTTTCCCGGTCATGCTCTAGCCAGAGGACCGACATTTGAAACAGAGCCAGCTCTGACTCCACGGGGGGCGGCAGAGCATCGAGCATGGCACACATCTCCTCAAAGTTCAGCAGCAGCACATCCTCCACCAGGTACTTGTTGGCCAGCTTCTTGGTCTCATCCAGTCCATGAAGTGCAGCAATCTTGCAGATCTGTTTGTAGTTCTGCACAGATATCTGGTCATTGAGGAACTGCACGCTGAGCTTAGTAATTTGGGGAATGTTGAGGATCTTGCTGACTGACAGCACTTCTTCCACTGTGTCCAGGGAAAGAGTCACGTTTGCGGTGTACAAATACTCCAGCACTAATCGTAATCCAATGGAAGAGCAGCCCTGGAGCACCAGGTTATTGATGGGCCTGGCACTGGGGGTCATCAGCTTGTCATCCGGAGAGGATGACGGGGTCCCACTGCTTCCCTGGTCCCCTTTGCTCCCCTCGTTGTTGATTACATTATGGGACGAGAAGAGCGATCTGAAATACTGGGAGCATGAGGCCAGCACAGCTTTGTGGCAGTGGAACTGTTGTCCCTGGGCTGTGAGAGTTACATCACAGAAAAGCTGTTTCCTCCATAAGAGATTGAGCCCATGCAGGAGGGTGTCACTGTGTGTTGGGTCAAAGGTGGATGTTCTATCACCCGATCTGGACATGACTTCCTGACTGTGAACGCCACCTAGGCAACAAATAAATGCAAGCCATTTAAGTCGGGGTCATTTATTTGCAGGACACAAGCAGCTCATACGCGCTATCGGTCAAATATTACAATAAAGAAAAACGTTCCCGGAGCAAGTTATCGAGCAGTTTTCCCGTTCATCCAGCGAGGGGTACGCGTCATGCCATGGCAGCCGGCGTGAATCTACATCCCATACGGCTCCAGTCGCCTTCAACTTTGAGCTCCTGTCGTAAAGCAACAAACAAAAACGCAGTAGTTCCCACGGCGTCCCGCTCGTTTTCATTCTTAGCTCGAGAATAAGATTTAAAAGCCGAACGCAGGCGGAGGACTGAAGGGCGATGCCAAAACAAAACAAGGATGCTGCGGCGCGTCCTCCCCGGCGACGCGGCTGAAGTTGTCGGGTGAGGAGAAGAGAGACACCCGCCCCGTGGACGGAGAACACGCAGCGTTGTCGCCGCTTCTATCCGACTGCACAGCCCCACGACGAGGACATTACACGTCGCACAGGTTTACGGACTCATACAAAAGCAATTAGTTCGCCTCTCCCGAGCCGCCAGGCGCGTTTCGCTTCCAGCCTACCTGAGTTACGCGGGCGTGAGTATCGAAAAATGTTCTGTGAAACGCAGCTCTGGGCAAAGTTACACGTAAAAGGCATCGCTGTTTGTTAAAAGCTGTCGCCACGGCCGTAATGTGAGTCAACTTAACACAAGCGCGCTGCAACGTCGTCGCCAGATTCAGCAAAAGCGCCTGTCACAACTAAATGATGAGAGCAGCCCGAGAAGCAGCCAAACTTACCTGACTTCAGCTCTTGTCAAAAAAGAAAAGTAACCTTCAGGTTCCCAATAATCACTTGAATTTTCCTTTGTTCTCCCTTTGAGAAATGTCCTTTTCCTTTAAAGTCTACAGTCGGTGGCGACTCAGAATAACCATTGATTCCAACTCATAAAGTCACTATTTCAGGTTATTTGTTGACGTTGATCATTTGTTCTTCTGAATTAACAAGAAGTGTGTGAGTGTGTGAGAGGGAGCTGTGCTTTCTGCAAGAGAAGAAGAAGAAGAAATATACGTGTGACAAATTATGCTACCAAGAAACAACACATCATTATCCTTGGGCCTGGGGCTCAGTGAGTCGTAACGAGAGTAATAGGAAATCCACGGTTGGGGAGAGAAACGGTCGTGCATGGCCGGTGGAGAGAGACCATGCAGGGGTATGGATGCTGGAGAGACTCGCAAAATTATGGCTCAAGGCTATTGTAAAAACTGTCGAGCGTAAATGACTGCGATTTCAAACATCTATGGAAGAAAGAAAAGAGAAAGGGGGAGAGAAACCGAGTCTTTCCCTCGCTGTTATAGAGAGAACCGTCAAGTTTTAGTGCGCATTGCTAATTAGTCAATTTCTCTCTGCCTTCACAGCCCGACGACTTTGCTGCTGAGCTGAAACTGCTAATTTCTGGGACCAGCCTTTTTTTGGCTGTGAACTGGATGGATGAATGGCTTGTCTCGCACAAATGACAAAAAGCCCCTGCCTTAATCTCCATCGCCAAAATAACCCCTCATTTCATTCTGCTCCTGCTAGTCCTTCAAATGAAGGTGCTCTACACAAACTCAAGTTTGCATATACGTACCATAAATACAACGCACAACACAATGTCCAGAAAATGACACTAAGCATCTCACCACCACATTTTCTATTTTAATGTCAGAAAAACATCAGGCCACACAACACACGAAACGCAAAGTGGTGTAAAGTTGTAGAAACAATAGGCAGAAAAATGAAGCCTGACACAGCACTGTGCTCTGGTGTTATTATGTCCTCTGATCACATCATTGTTTCACAACCTCACCTCCTACTGGCCTGAGAGCACAAATGGTTGGAACCTGATGCAGCATCATCAGTGCACGGCGTCTGATGTTAAAGGGCTGGATGCATATTCACATTGTATTAGCCCTGACACGACGGCTGGTGCATCACCGTCGCACGGCGGCGTTTAAAACGAGTGCTTAGTGCATTCACTCTGTGGGTAACTGTAAGAAGTATCACAACACTTTAGGTTGACTTCAGCACACGTGTCAATGCCTGGATGCCTTATGCTCATTTAATACCTCAGGTCAAACTAAACCTATTTTCATTAATTAAACTGAATCCATCCAGCGTGTGCATGAATCACCAGGTGATATCATTACTGTAATTAGTCCAGTAGGTTGACACTGGATGGTCTCGGGTTCAAAACGAACAAACTCATAATCTTTCAAATTCAATCAAAAACGGATACATGCGACTTATTAGGGCAGAATAAACTGTCAATTAAATAAAGCGCTCAATAAAAGTGGAAAAAAAAGCCCTAACATGCAGAATTCCCACGGGACCACAAGTGACAGATACCTCACAAGTTATGAAATGACAGATAGGGATAAATGGGTTTGTTCATGTACTATGAAATAGAGCAACACCAAGCTACCGTTAATGCAATAACAGGACACATATAGGTAGAATTCATGATAGATGAAAGCAAACACTGATGTTTGAGACTTGACAAGTCTGCACATCCTCCACGTGTAGTGACATGAACCATATGAGATGACTGATTAGACTGTGCACCGCATTCAAACGAGCATCACCACTGAGGGAAAACTACGGATACTAGTATTAATTAGTGGTTGGCAACTACTAAGAAAGCAGTTTTCATCGCTGTTTACTACTATTAGCACGTTGCCGCAGAGCATTACTGTACTTGTACACTGTATTTCTCGTTGGAGTCACTGTTATCTTTACCAGCATTCAGTTAGCACTACATTACCCAAGTCTCGAGCGAGCTATTCTAACGCCATAAAATGACCATTTGCAACTCTTTCAGCTCTTTGTAGCAACTCAGTCTCCTGAGGCCACTGGTCTTCAGATTGCAGGGCCTTTATGGTTGTAAGTTGTTGCAGTGTGCAGAGGGAAGGAGGGTCATCAGATAAGAGAAGAATTTCTAGACTAATTAAACCCTTTGAGACAAAGAATCACACTACAGTGATTTACAACTCTCTGTACCAGTTAACCCGACTCATATTTATCTGTCATATTACTCACATACCATATCTACCTCTATGGTTAAAACGTCCTTACATCGTGTTTTTGTCCTAAATATCCTGAAACGCAGGAAGGGAGGCGATTGCAGTCAAAATCAACACTTAGTATGAGTTTTCAATCAGATGAAGGGTAACAAAAGACCCCAGCCACTGACCATATACAGTGCAGTGGTATAATAAGTTCCTTGTACCCTCCGCTGCTACACAGCGTCTGTAATGCCTGCGTTATAGCACATCCTCTGATTGTGTGCTACTTTGCAGCTTAGTGCATTTAACAACATAGAAAAATAAGCCTGCACCACACAATCTGTAGACATTACCGTGGCTCTGGATAACTCATTAAAGAATGAACATTTAATCTAATCAGAGCAATGAAACAAAACAAAAGGAGAAGCCCCAAAGTTGTGAATAGCAAAGTCTACCAGGCATAATTCCTTTTGCAGGCTGCAGCAGAGGGGTATGCTAAGATAGAAAGTATTATTTTCCTAAATGGAAGGTGTCAGATGGTCACGGAAATGTGATCGGCTGTTCAAGATCACTGCTTCCCATCTGCAATTTGTGACGTGTGAAAGATTCAGCCCAAATGTGCTCACCAAGCGTAAATCCTCAGCACTTTCTCTTATCATGGAAAAGCAAGATAACCAGCTGTTTACAGATCAGAGAACATATCATATTAATATCATGGAGAGGGTGATATCATCTTGTTTGTAAAATATTTTGTTAACTAAGTGTGGTGTGGTATGGCAACCTATAAAGTGAAAGTTGTAATTTGTGTTTTAGCAAACGTGTTGTAGTTTAAAGCCTTCTGCTGAAAATACAAATAAAGGGAGGGACAAAATGCTACAGGGAGCCTCTTAAGACAGACTAAGAGACAATGACTCCAAACTGCAGGTTACAGTAAATACGGAATTAAAAACCTTTCAGCAGTTACATTTGAACTGAAGATCTCCCTCAGCTTCAGTAACTGCACGTCTTAATACAAGCAGCACTTTTGATTCAACACCTGTATCTCTTGAATCTTCTCTTACAAGAGTTCACAGTTACGCGTTGATATGACGGCTTTGGGTACGGAAACAGGTAATACACAGATTTTAGGGGGCTCTGATTGAAAGGTCCTATGTCTGTCATTTCCTCCACCAGTGAACAGGGTTAATGTATATACTGGACCCGAAAGTGATCATTTCTAATGGCAGTTTTATCTGATTATGATGCATTTAAATGCATTCAATCATCTGTTTACCTTATTAAATGTAAATTTTACATACGCAGACATTGAGGCTGATTAGACCATGCTTGTCAGCTCTGATCTAACTTAGTCAGACATGATTCATAAAACTTCCACTGTGTAATAAATTGGCAGCACTTATATTTGCCATTCAGGGAGTATGGGAGGCCTGCTGTTTTAAACCCCTAGATCCCCACACATGGCGTAGCCACCACAGACACGGCTCAGAGAGTCAGCCGGCAGCCGGGAGGTGAGCAGAAAGGAACAGGCGGTGTCCCCTCCAGAGTGAGCACAGGAGCGTGTGTGTGTGTGGCATTCTCAAATGACAAAAGGATACCAGTTGTGCAGCTCAGGTGGGAGGAGACATGGAGGTGGTATGGAGACGCACCTGAGGGAGAGTCTGAGCTGTTGGGACTGCGGCTGTAGTGGACACCCGGAGATGTGCAGGGGCCGCAGGAGGCCACTGTGCCATGGAGGCAGTTTGGGGGCTGCTGTTGCGCACTCTCCCCAGCGTGATGCATCTACCTTCAGGGTGGCAGCAGGCGTGGAGTGGGGTGCGATGGAGCGAGCACGGGCTCAGTGGCGCGGTCACCTAGGGACGCTGGAGCTGCTGTAGCAGGACTGATAGTTATTCCTTGGGAGAATTTCAAGATGAGCCCCATTGTATTAGCAACCCTCTTCTACTAAAACTGTATCAAAGTTCTCAAGCCCTAAAGAGTAAAGCTGACACTGGTCTGAGTTTCATGTTTGCTGTAAGAAAAGGACAAATTGTTGAAATACTGTGTACTACCACAAGTAAAACATAAAATATATTCAAAACAGTTTCTCTAATTAAGCGTCATATTTTAAACGCTAGGTTTCACTCTGACTCTGAATTACTATTGTCAAGTTAAACTTCAGTAAATTCCTCTGGCAATGGGAAGCCAACAAATTATTCCATACTGATTTGAAATTCTCAGACATTAAGCTTTTAATTTCCATGCCATACTTTTGTGTTGCAACTGTTTCAGTCGTATCTTTTAGAAATTCTCTGTGTCTAATATGGTCAGCACTCCCAATTATTCACTCCACTGACAAGTGAAACAAATGGGACCAACCAGTGCATTCTGTATTATCTAGACCCCTTGGATTCCCTGACAATAATTAATACAATGGCAAGCGGCTGTTACCAGCCCCAATGACATGAGCTCAACAACATAAGCTCTCTCTTTCCAAGAGCTCTTGAGAGGAAATTACATCCACAGTAAGGTCACACACACCACGGCCACTAGTAGCTGGGTCATATCATCCCACTGTCTGGACGCCTGGATCAGATAAAGGTGCTATTGCAGGCTGCTGTTAACATCACCAGGTTATTACTCACATCATTACACCATGAACGTAAGGTGCATGGAATATGTCCAGAATAATATGAACGTAGCTCAGACCATCGAGACGCGCACAGACTGCCCCGACACATCAGAGTTAATCCGTTTCTTACATGATCTTGGTAGAGCAGCAGTGGTGACCAGCTCACTGTTATGGTCACACATCGTTATGCAGTGTTACTGATAATACTGATAAACAGGGAAACCACATACATACAACTATATATTCATTACTACTGTAGGGTATTTGAGTTATGCTGTACGTTAATTAATACAGACATATTTTGGTTTCAATAGTCAACAGACCTACATGTTCCGTCAGTGTCTGTCATGTAATCACACTAACCTGTTATTTTGGTCTACGAGGATATTAACAAGTTTTTTTTAATTATAGAGGAGCGCATTCCCCCAACATCCATTAAAGGAATGCCACGCTAATTTTAAATCCTCGCAGCAGGCATTGGCATCAAGAAAAGAAAAGTGGATGAGTTTCTCTTTAACAGCTGTAATTTGTGTTTTCCAATCACCATGCTGATTTCTGCTCATTATGCTCTGGTTTCACACCGGTAAGTGAGCAAAGTTTGGATTGATTGACTCTAATTAACTAAAAAATGTTCCAAGCCATGGATTTATTATCATGCTAGCTAGCCACAAATGTCAGAGACTTTCACAAATTATTATCCTGTTAAGATAAATATCTTTGAAATCAAATGAGTGTGGAAACACAAGGAACATGTATTGTTCTAGTGATGAATTTGTTTGGCATGTTTTCTGCAAAGCTCCACATTAAAGACTCACCTGGGCAAACACACAGTTCCAGTGTATCACTAAACCGTACAGTATGACTGAGTGACAGATGCTGTAGCTGCCTAAACTTTTAAGGAACGTGTCGACTGAGGAGTACATACTATTTCTAATTAATTAGTTTTAAATAAATAAAAGATTCTACATTAACAGCTACAATCTGTAGCAGAGCAGAACTGCCTGGTCCACTCTATGTCTACCTGTTCCCTCTTGTGTGCTCCAAAACTTGGCAGCATCTCCCTCATTGATATTTTAGACACAGTAGCACCTCTCTCCACTCACATTCTTTCCTTGACTCCATCGGCTCTATGGTTCAACTCTCCACTTGCTCATGAACAAAGACAGGACGTTCTGAGTGGACACCTCCATCTTCCAGGTTTTAAAAAGATCTCAAAACAGAGTTTTGGTTAGCTCGAGGAGACAGCACGGTGCTCTGATTCACTTGGCTTCACATCATCGATCAGAGGTGATCAGTGAAGTGAATCCAGACGAAACGAGCTGTTCGTCTGCATGGTGGCGCCAGGCTGAAAATGAGAATCATGCCGCCTGTAAATCAGATTTTCTCAACATGTCTCTGGCAGAATATGCTTTTATACAAGAATCTTCTTAGCCTGGTTTCATGTATTTCCGAATTCAACAACACAGTGAGATTTAGCTGCACATTCCACTCTGAACATGATGAAACCATTGTCTAACATGAAGCAAAATACATCTCAGCTGATTCATTTAGAGTAGCAGCATTTAGGTGCGTGTACCTTCAGGTACACCTGCAGATAAATGTGATGACATCTACTTGTGGCTTACTTTAATTCATTTAGAGGATTGATTAGATGCAACGAGACTAGATAAATGTGGTAGGGAGGCACTTCCCTTTGAGATATTGCCATAAAGTCTGAAAGGTATATGAGATGGACTAAACATTTTTCTCCTCAAGGTGCTTGTGGAAACCTAGTGGCATCACAGCTTTGCGACCAGTGAATATTAAGCCCTGTGTTAGTATGTATTTCTCACTGTATAATATTATATAGTATTAGTAAATTGCTGGCAGAAAGAAAAATGTATTTGCCGTTATTCATTTAAATTTTTTTATTATTATTATGAACTTTAAATGTCCAAAGATAAAATGCTATGGAGGGTGTTGTTGTCCCTATGGTTGTTGTGTCCACACTGCCCCCTGGTGTCTCTACTAGCAGGTGAGACATCAGACAAATCAACATGCCAACATCTCCGTGAACCAGCCCGAAGACGAGGGTAACACATATTTCTTAGTTGCAGTGCAAATGCATAAAGGCATCAAGCATTAAACCACCAAAATTACAAAGAATAAATGATTAAGGAGCTGCCGAACATGAAAGTTTAAATATTTAACAAGCCTGGTTATGTTTAGAGGAGAATTGTTTATCAGAAAATATTTTACTCAACTTAAAAAATCTATATGAAGCAGACATTAGTGTTGTGTACTATTAGTATGACAATGTTGATACATGATGAAACAAGAATCAATTTTCTACAAGTACTAAATGTGATTCAGTTAAGATTCCAAATTGAAAACACTGTTTCCCCAGGGTTCTTTAGAAAGCCAGTGGATAGTGCACACACAACATCCTTTTGTGCACACTATTTACCCCTGGATTGCTTCAGGCTAATGTCTCAATAATTTTCACTCCTTTCTCAGGTCCTTCCCACAAAGGACTTAACTAATGATCCATGGACAAAATGAAGCATTTAAATTTATTCATTAATCATTCATCTCCAGCTCATTGAAAATGCTAAACTTCCACAAAATTAAGATTGAATATTGAAAAGTGATTGAGGGCGACAGCTTTCAGAGAATGAAGAGAGTGGAGGAGTGCAGGGTGCAATCGAAAACAGGGTCGTTCCAGAGACAGTGGTCTTCACATGGGCATGGTCAAGGTGGCTAAGGTGTACTAAGTGCTAGTTAAGGTCACAGGGTTTCACTAGTTGTAATTAGATCTTGGAATCTGGAGAAGCGTAGAATTTCTGTCAACACTGCCTGTAATTATTCTCTTTTCCAATTAATGGTGACATAGATTAATTATCTGATGAGGCAAAGCCAATTGCAATCATTCACCCAGCTAAAATTAGATCAGTCCTGACAGCAGCATGAAAGTCACCTGTTTCATTGTTATGGATTTGCTGCAAGTAAAGAGGGGGGAATAGTGAAGCGTGCTGGGGTAAGTAAGTTGTCTGGTACAGGTGAATGTCCAATTACATTGTATTTGAACTGCAAGCATCTACTCATTCTCATCTGGATTGGCTTGTTTCTTCACCCTGGCATCATCGGCGGTAGCAGAGTCATTTGTCAAGCTTTGCAGGAACACTGAGATTTGCTGAATTTCTTCTAACAACTTATCCTGTTGAAACAGGGACAAAGAGAACAAATTAAAACAGACTAATTAAGAAAACACAGTTTTTGCAAGAAGGCAATAATACCACACCCCCACTCCTCGTGCATACCAGACACAGCTGATGGGTCTACAACGGTGAGAGTTAAGTTACCGTCACGTTCTTATTTTTGTGAGGAAGGAGAACAAGAGGCTCCTGGTGAACCACGTCCAGGTTCAGTGCTCTTCTGTTTTAAAAACCTCAGCATCCAGTTTTTCTATTAAAGTGCCTGGCACTGTCAACCAGCTTGGGAATCTGAACTGGCCTAGCCATGCAGAAATTCTCTGACTAACAATTATATCAGAAACAGGATCTTGGATTACTGTCTCCTGGGACTGGGGCAGTGGGCGTCTGCTCCAATCATTACTGGCCATTCAACAAGGCTCTGCACTGCTCTCTGCTGTTAGCCATTGTCAATTATGCCATCCCTAGTGTAAACTCGCAGAACACAAAGCTGAACTGCCAGTTCTGGCAGGAGTGTAACAGGATGACAGCCCACCACCACCCCCTATTCCCACCTCCCCACACTCCCGCCCACCCGCCCTAGGGTTCCCCAGACTTCCTCCCCTCAAGCTACTTTTCAGCAAACTGCCATTTGGCTTCAGATTCAAGCACGTCTTAACCGTGAAAGAGTTAACCTGACCTCTCATATGTTCTGCTTGTGGGGTTAAGTGGACATGATGGATTAGTACAGGCCTCATCAGGATTCAGCCTGGTTTAACTGCAGTTACAACTGGTATCAGTTCTATTGATTCCTTCATTTCTTTCTTATAAGCTGACAAGTGATTCTTTGTTTTAGTTGTTACCTACTCAAAAATTCCCAGAGAATTCTCGCTATCTGCATACTGTCACTGAATCTCTTTTGTAGAGTCAAGATCTTAATATTTACATAATCATGCAGAGTGTCTGGAGTGATTGAATGTTCTCTTTTTCCCGTTTTAGAGAATAGACCCTGAACTGGACTGTTCATGAGAAGCCTGTTTAAAGTGAGTGCTGCCTGCTCTGATGGACCCTGTGCTGAGCTGTGACGGGTGACGATGTGGTGCGCTTGAACACACCAGCTCTTTTGTCCTTCACACTCTGCAGCTCTCTGATAGCTCCTCCCCCTGTGCCCCACTCCTCCCTGCCTTGAGCTGTGTTCTGCTGGGGCCTTTTGAGGCTGGGCCGCTGAGACATGGCTGCTCCCTGTAATGTCTGGCCAGACCCATCAAAAAAACATGTCAGCAGTCAGAGGAGGAGAAACGGGAAAGGAAACCACTTAATAGTATTTTCACTAGGTGCCCCTGTGGAAAATCTCTAATCAAATCAAAGCATATTTTGCCTCTAGCATATCTGATAAAGTCTGTAGAATTTGAATTTGGTGAACAAACTAAGCGACGGAAAATGTTCATACAAAAACACCACATGGTAACTGACCAAGGTGAATAATTCAGAGTAGGTTTCCCTACTGTAAGAGTAAAAAGTAAAAAAGGTAGAAAGTGATGCGTAGTTCTGCTGCATGCCACCTGGCTGTGCATTAATGCTGGACAGGAAATTTCATAAAGATTCATCACTGTCCCCCTGTCCGCTTTGACCTCATCTCAAATCACAGCACAGATTAGACACCGATTATCCTCTAATTGAAGATCCTTACTTCTCAACCTTGCAGAACATGCTGCTGCTATTCTGTGAGAGAGACAGAAGGTTATTCCTGTCACTAAGAAGAAACTGTAACACAGATATGTTCCTTGTGGGCTAATGAACTCTCAGATGTCAGACATAAAGTCCCAAATGCTCCTACTGAAAGGGAAACCGGCAAAGTGTTTTTGTAATGTCACTAAAGACAATGTGTTGTGTATATAAAGATATCTTAAGAGGCAGAGCCTCAGTCATGGGGTCACTGCATATGCAATCTAGCAGACACATCATCCATCACATCAGCCTGGGATCTGATGAGTGAACGTATAGACAGCAAGAGAAGCGTCTTTAACTCCACCCTAGAGAAGCACGAAAAGCTTTGGTGGATATTTGCCTGACTGCCCTAGCTTGGCAAAGAAGACACAAGGCGACTGACTGGCCGGATGAGGCTCAAACAATGCCAAGCATAACATGGAGTTACTGTAGTATGCAACAGAATATGCTACCATTCAGTAGCACACCTAGACTGGGATAAAGGTTGAATAAAAGGATTTACCATTTAAATGAATAGTGACAGTTTGTGCAGTTTTGCAACCTGATTTACATGTATATGTACAAATACCTGGGCTGTTTTTATTTTCTGGTTGGTCTCTTGAGAAAGAGCCTGGCAACGGTCCAGTTCAGCCTGGCTGTAGAGGCTGCGTTGTTTGAAGTATTTCTCCAAAGCTTTGTGCATCCTCTTCTGCAACAAAGAGAGCTAGGGGGAGAGAATGCAGAGAAAAGGAATTGGTAAGGCAGGAGAGGAAATTAATGGCAGTGTTCAAGAAGAATGATGGAGGGGAATAGAGAAAGCAGTCAATAGCCCATTCTGCAGTACACGGGCCTGACAGGAATTTCACAGTCTCTTGGTTTCTCTGCCCACTCGTGTGCACTCATCAGAATCCAGTCACATCTGGCTGCCAGGATGGGGGGTTAATTTTCTCTAAATGCTTCAGCAGTTTTGTTCTAGCCGAGGCAAACTCTGTGACTGCAAAGCTGATGAGTAAAATATTTCTACTTCACCCAGTTTAACTTTATACCAATCCCCTCAAGACATATTTTACACATACACACAGAGTCATGAACCCCCCACTGAAACCAGAAATTATTCCTAGTCTCTTGGAAAGACATGCTGCTTGCTTTATTATTTGAACACAGTTTCAAGCAAAGAGGTTTAAATTCTGATAGATGCCATTGCTTTTCTTTCCCCTCCATCTCTCTACTCTTCCTACAAAGCTTATCATTGCTTGGCAATGTGTTCCCCAGTGCATTGAAAACTAAAGCGAATTAGCTCAGTCATCAGCTTCCGAAGGAAAGACAATAACAAGAATGCTCTTTACAGTTTACCCTGTTAAAACCCAAGAGCTAAAAGCCTCAATATAAACAAAGCTATGCTTACATGTACAGTAGATTCAAGAAGAGTTTTAAGTGCTACACACCAGCAAATGCTATCAGATGTTAATTAATCATGCAATTTCTGTTCACAGTGGAGAAGTACGCTTACATTAATATTTTTATACTTGTTGAATTTACATGGACTAATGTGCGTCTAGTTTAGAGTTAATAATTGAAGCATTCGTCTGGATCTACATACTTATACTTAAAATGTATATGTCTGAAATACATCTATATTTACGCTGCACTCTCCATATGTACATCAAATAATTGTATTTAAAAAGCATTACAATCATTCATAGTGTAAATGTAGAACAATAAATTCATATAAAATGGAAATACTGAAGTAAAATACAAGTAGCGTACAGTGAATTTGCGTACAGTACTAAGAAGAATTAAACTATGCTCCACCTAGATTTATTTTAACATCTTACTCTCCTGCTTGTTATAATCAGCTATGGCATGTGAGGTGCATTACAAATGTCCTCTTTTCACCCAGAACAACACCCAAACATTGTAGTAGCTGGTTGTGCGTTTCTTTATGACTAATTATTCTAATTCTAACACTAAGAGGTCGTTTTGTTGTATGGGAGTAACGCCTGCTGTCCAAATCGTAATCTAAGGATATTTAATAGATGCTTTGTGTTGAATAGAATAAAAGGGATTATGGGGTCACCAAACACATTGTCACACTAATGTTCTGATCTGTGAAATGATCCTGACGTTGTTAAATGCACACCTTTTGCTTCCAGTTAAAACAAATCAATTGCAAGCAATTGCAGTTAGTAACATGTGTGTAATTTACTAAATGTACTGAGACATAAAATGCAAATAGCATAAAAATAAGTAGACATTTTAAATGGAAAATAGACGTACTTAAATGTTCCTGTAAAAATCTGATTACATCTGATAGCTTTGCATCTACATTTCAAAAACAGTGGTGATTATAAGCTTGTTATAAAAACTAAATTTAGGCTTAGAACACTAGCCGAGAGGCTGCTGTTGTACAAGTGCAGAGTTGAAACAAACAAAAATGGTGAAGGCTGAATCCGGAGTAAAAGAAAATCAGGCTTTGATCATGAGCGTAGCAAATCCTGTCCACAGGATTTTATTTTTGCATGCATTTTTCACTTGATAACATTCATGCAGTTAGATGAGGAATTGCTCAAGTAAAGGTATTAGTCATTTTTGGAACAAATAATATGTATTTTTTATTGCGGGAGCAGTGTGGCTTCCTTCTGGTGTTATGGTTGTCATGTGTAATTCTATTCCAGTTAAATAGTGTCAAAAACTATCAAGATTAAACAGAAAATGCATCTGACTTCTCAAACTCAACTAGTCAACACCTTTAGTGCTATTTTAACATTGAAAGCCCGTTCACTGCCTCATCCTAACCTGTGCTTGGCTCTGATCCCTAACCAGTTGACATGGTGAGGAAAATCAAATTTGGAACATCGTTACAGCCACCATACAAAAACTATAAAAGGAAAGTGCTGAAGTTATAGTATTTACATTTACCACCGAGCTTTTGCTTTACTCCCTTTGGAGGCAAAAATACATAACTATCATTACCTTGTGTCACATCCATCATCCTCCTCCATGCAAGTTACCTCATCATTATTAGATTGCTGCAGCAAACTCCTCACTGGTTAAAACCTTCAAGTTACTGCCCATGTTCAGATGCGGTTCTGTATCGAGTGCTAAGTAAAACTGCATGAACTAAGCAACAAAAGGTTCAGAATATAAAAAACTGTCAAATGTAGCAGTAACAGTTCTATAAACACTACCTGTGTGTAATCATTGAAGGATGAGTGCTTGTTGTTTTTCTTTCTCAGAGCAGACACTGCCTCTTGTCTGGCCTCCAAGAGGACCATCTGAAGATCTTCATACTCTGCAGCCAGTCTTTTATTTTCCTCCAGTGCAATTTTTAGAGCTTCCTACACACACATAAAAGAAAGAGATATAAATAAAGCATTGGGGGTAAACATGTTTGTTGTAGCCTAAAAACCAAAGCAAGACCAATATTCTATTAGAACTCGTTTCAACAAGCATCTTTTTTTCTCGCAGAAATTCAAATCTGTGGTCAACTTCAAGACCAAGAATTGTTGGACTGACAGTGGATGGTCTGCTATGTGTATCAGAATGTACCTGAAAACCTCTAACTGGATCAGTCATGTACGGCGTATCTGTTTGGCTGCATCCCTGTCGCTAATATATTTTTAACATAACAAAAATTGGATTCGGGTTTCTGTAACAGTTACAGTGAATGTGAATTTTACCATTTGAGCGACACACATTAACCAGTGGGTTTGCGTTAGTATGATTAACAGTTAACCAATATGTTTGCAGAAGACCACAGCTACAGTGACACTACTGCTGAGACAGCAGGATGTATAGAACAGATGTAAAATACATAATGAATTATCACATACATCAGTGTTTTCAAACTTCCAATCTGCTGTGTAAACATACCCACGAAAACAAAGCAGACTGGGGAGTCAATATAATCTGCTCAGGATGCCTGAAGCAGGATAGAGGTCTTTTTCAAAGTACTGTAGTGATGCCACTGACCTCCTATGTGTGCTCAGTATAATAGTGTACATGCGTTCTGTGGTTGTGTTAATACAGGGAATATGAATAGCACACATGCAACAACGGCTTCTTTTATGGGAAATCAAGCAAATAAATCACAGTGAACATGTGTCTCTCTACATGTCCCCTTTTCATTTGAACAATGTTTCCCAACTACTGGATATGTGGCTGGTGAATATGTCGACTCTACCTGCAGACATAATGAAGTGTGTCTCTGCAGTAAAACTGAACAGCACTAAAGTGATGAGTTTAACCCAGCAGAAAGAGGGGCTGTAAACATGACAAATGCCTGCTATTGATTTCAGGTTTAATTACTCCATGCAGCACTGACAAAGCCCATCTGATGCTGTTGTGAAGTGTAAATGGAACAAATTACACTTCATTGCCCATAAGAAACTGATAGCGTAGGCAGTTTGCACTGTTTACTTTGTCCTCGCCACACGACAAGCCTTGATCAAATCAAAATTAGGTGCATGTATGAAAGCCAAAAGCCTTTTACATACAGAGTTAATGACTTAATGACCAGATTCCTAACAGGTCAGACTATTTCGACTTAATATGCTCTTAGTTATACTAACCTGTATCAATGTCTCTATAAAAGAGCAGCTGCAAACTACAGGCTCTGATGGGAGTACAGCATAGGGTCAGCATATTCATAAGAAATCTCATATTTAAGGGTATAACCATTCTACTTCATGCCCCGTGACTTCAGAACACACACGCTTCTTATTATGTTATGCTAATGCAGACATTATGTGTGCTTTGTATTGGTCCCAGTGATTAAAGTGACCAATTTTCTTAGAACTTTAGACTCTCTCTGATCTTTTTATTAGGTGAGGAGTATTGTTGTTATATCATCTTATTTTGTCAAGTGAAAAGACTAAACCCTTTTTTACATGGCTAACTTTTATCTGGCTAATGGGAGTTGTGTCTATGAGGAAGACTTCTAATTCTTAAATTGTCTCACGCCAACAACTTCTTTAAAGTTGTTGCACTTGGATGCATGGCGGCTTAAGCTCCATTGCCTTTTCTTGTTTTGAACTAATGCATTCTTGATCACCGTTTAATGAAACTATATACCACATGGCGATTTCACATTAGATAAGCCATGTGAAACCCCCATCAGCAAAGAGGCTCTGGCTGGGGCTGATAATCCTGCAGATGAAAACCTTACAATAAATAGGGGGTTCTCTTACAAAGAAGTGTTCAAATACAGGCTATTTTGTGCACAGTATGCTTGTGATCTCACAAGATCTTATTTTGCATGTTAATAAAAATATGCTTATTTGATACTGTGAACTGTGTATTGAAGTTGCTATTGAAAATGTGGCCTACAGGTAACAAAACAGGCACAGCATCTCACCACGACATGCATCATCAAATTTGTCCAGACAAAAGACTATAACAACAGTGAGTTGTCATTTGTGGGGAAAAGCACTTAAACAAGATTGACCATGGCTTGTAATTTTAATTGCACTCAGCTCTTTTCTCTGCATCTTAAGGGAAGTATTGTGACAAGCAATGTGCTGACACTAATCCACAAACAAATAAACAATGACATGTTTTTTTTACAGCTTGTCTC
This sequence comes from Macropodus opercularis, assembly GCA_030770545.1. Lineage (NCBI taxonomy): Eukaryota > Metazoa > Chordata > Actinopteri > Anabantiformes > Osphronemidae > Macropodus > Macropodus opercularis. The sequence continues at coordinate 11,008,724 of CM061105.1, forward strand.
TGATTTCACAGCATGTGACAAAGAAGTCATGTATTTACAGGGAGTTACATACAGTACAACCTTTTGTTACCTTGGTCTCTTCTATGTCCTTCTTTCTGGCTTTAACAAGAGCAGTGTGTGTCTGCATGGATTGCCGTGTTCGTTGTTGGCAGTTATTAATATCAGACTGCAAGGTGCTCATTATGAGAGCAGCTGATTGGTTTTTGAAACGCACCGCATCAAACTCACTTCTAAAAAGAGATATAAAACAAATACAGTGATATTAATCACCCCAAATTATCACTGGAGAAATACACAGAAACAGAAAAAAAATTTCTGTTTTTGACATTGCAGAGATGTTGAAAAATGCATTTTCAAATCATTTACTTTCCCTTCTCTAAACAATTACTGCAAATCGTATTCAGATCTTACTCAAGTTCTGCTACGACTTCTGTAAGGCTTTCAATGCTTTTTTCGATGTTAGTTGAAGCATCTTGGTATTCGTTGGTCTTCTTTGTAAGGTCGCTGATCCTGTCCAGCGTGTTATCATATCTCTTTATAGTGGCAGTGTATAAATCCTGTACACAAAAAGTCAAGAAACCACATTTTGTTCAAAGTGCTTTGAGCAAGTAATTATTTTGTTCAACAGAAAAATGACATGATAAATAGCTGTGCCGAGCTTGGTGCTCACTGAGCTTTGTTGAGTAAACCCGACTTAGCAACTTGTTCTTTGACTCCAGAACAAGCATGTTCTGCAACCCTCACTTTTCTTTTTTACCTGTGCAGCTTTCAGGTGGTCACATTTGAGTTTTTTCTTCCTCTGGAGGTTGAGTAATATGTCCTTGTGCTTACACTGAATTTCTTCCAAATTTGCCACTAATGTCTTGATATTCTATACAACCACAAAAAAAAATAATAAGGTTACTATAATACCTTATTGCATTTGTATAAGTGTTGTTTGATGTTAAGTTGCCATTGGGCTAAGAGTAAATAACATTAATCAGCACCCCAACTTTGGCCATAAGCGGTTTTGTTGCTGAAGATGCATCTTCAAATTCTTTCTGAAGTTTTTCATTAACTAGTGCTGAGCTCCTTTTCAGTTGTGTCAGTTCTTCTTTAATATTTGCACATTGACCCTGGTGAAAAGGAAAAAACAATGAAAGACAGAATGCTATTCACCATCATACCATCATGAGCATGAAGTAAAATCTAATTATTTGGAGGATATAACAGCAATTTCTTAAACATGTTGTGCTTTTGCATAAAGTCTGCAAAAATACAATAATACATGCTCAGGATTTCATTTGAAATCATCTTTGTTTTTATTAGGTCCTACTCTGTCAGACTGAAAGAATCTCAAGTGACTCGTGAATTTACCTTCAGTAGTTCCAGGGCAGTCTTCTGATCTGTGAGACTGCTTGTCAGGTTTTCCATCTCTTTCTGCAGGGCATAGAAAGTGGACTAAACATCACTAGTATCTAACATTATTCTTTCTAAACATGTCTTTGTTCTTTTTTATATATTGCTGACAATGTTTTGCAGACAGTGACTGCTGCAAATCTTCAAATCCATCCCCCAATAACACTCTCTTGGGTCCTCACTAGTGCCACCTTCACCTCTTGCTTGATGTGACATCTCTATACTTTGGATTTTGTTTAGTCAAATACAGTATTTCACCTGTTCACCATGAAAAGCTGTTTGGCTGCTTTTAGCTCTAGAGCATTTTAGGGTTTATATTCTAATGAATAATGAAATATTATCCAATAAGTAACATCTGAGCACACAGGATGCTCTTTTTCAGTACACCTCATTTTTCATGCTGTACATCTACTGTGCACACATCTTGTCTGTTTGATAGACTGTGTCATATACTGAAACATGTCAATCTCCTTTAGATGACTTTGTGGTATTCCATTCAAAATTATCAATAATAAGCAGTATGTCAGTCCCACTGGCAGCCTGGGCCACAACTCAGGCACCACTCTGTTTGACAGAAGCGGTGCTGTGCGTTGGGTTATGAGCTGTTGCTTTTTTCACCTCCACTTTCTTTTTGACATTATTTTGATAGAGGCTGGTCGTAGGCTTCCAGAGCCCTGTAAGTTTCCTTTTGAACCGTATGCTTTTTGTGAAATGCAACCTGGCCTTTCTGTTTCTGAGGCTTTGCATATTGTGTGGTATCTTTTCAGAATATGGTCATAGCGTCTTCTGTGGATCACTGATAAGGGAACGTGTCTGCCTACTTCCTGGAGAACATTGGAGATGGAGAAGGTGCGTCGCAGGATTTTTATTGACCACACAAATTATTTACTGGTCATCCAACACACCCCTCAGTCAGTATATGTTTTTGTGCTGAGCACAAAAGAAAAAAAAGTGCAACTGTCTAAAAATGCCCAGTCTGAACTGTACATAGAACATGCACATATGCTGTCACTGACCCTGGCCCTCTGTTCTTCCATGAAGGTGAGCTGCTCCTGCTCTTTCAGCTTACTCTGGGTGACACTGTGCTGGGCTATAACTTGGGTCAATTCCTTCTTGGTCTTTTCCCACTGCTCTTCATTGTCAGTGATTTCCTGGAGCATCTGCTCCTGCTCATCACACATGTGCTTCACTGCTTTCTCACTAACAAATAAATACAAAAATCACACAGCAAAGTAAAGGCAATACACATAAGAGAATCTATAACAGGAAAAATCTAATAAGGATGTTGCATCGTCTGGCTTTGACATTGTACCTCTCCGAAATTTTTGTCTTGTAGGCTTCAATATTCTGTTCATACTCCATGTTTTCCTTAAGGAGAGCTGCAAAAGCATTACGTTTCGATTGCAGCTGCTCTTCTGTGCACGAGACCTTTGCTTCCCCATTATGTTTCTGTGGATTAAATATACAGTATGCCACCGAGTGGATGCACTTATCCAAAACATGCATGTGAACATTAGCATGCAATAACACTCACAGTTTTCTCATAGGCTTCTTGCAATGCCATAAGTTGCTTCTCTAATTCATTATTTTGAGGCATTTGCTCTGCAATTTTATACTTTAACTGCAAAATCTGTAACAAATGAAAAAAAGAGTATTGCTATTTTGTATACTGTTAAAAATCAGAACATTTTCAAAATTAACATATGGGCAATTTTACCAAGTCTTTCTCAGTTTTCTCAAGCCTGATCATTTCGAGCATATGTTGTTTTGAGGCTGTGCACTTTTGTGATGTAGCCGTAATTGTCTTTTCAGCATCCTCTATTTCAGTACGTATGCGTTTATCAGCCATTGTCAACTGGTTGAACTCTTTCCTGCAGGTAAGAGAAATGTTAATTAGTTGGTGGAATCACATACTGTAGAAACATAAAATGCATTGCTACCACGGTATGTTGCACATGATAGCGTCACAACTGACAGGATACACAATATATTGCAACAGAATTGACTATAACAGATCATGATACCCACATAAACCTTGTATGGAAATGTAGCTCGTAAAAAGCAAAGTTTTATTTTACAAAGAAGAGCTGTTCACTGCATCTTACTGTATATAAGTCGTATGATAATATGAAACCTGATCTGCTCTTAGCTTTGCCAGTTTTACATATGATTACAGTTTCATATTGTTGTTCAATATATGATATATATACTGTATATGTGTAATGCAGCTTGGATATATGGTAGTTAAACTATTTGGGTGCATCCTATTAACATATTTGCCACCTACATTCTTCAATTTACAAACCACAATCCTAAATACAAAGGTGCTGTAAATACAGTAAGTCTGATTAAATGATTTTTGTCATTGAATCCAGTACAAATTCAAATAGAAAATGATGACATATCATAAATAATAATAAAAATACTCACAATTCATTTGCCACCTGATTTTTCAGTGCTACCAGTTCACAGTTCTGAGATATTGTTTCACTGCTGGCATCCAGTTCCATCTTCTTTAATTCCTTCTGAATCATTATGAGATGACTTTGTGTTTTTGAGTATACATCATCAGCCTGAAAACATAAGGAACATCATGAATTGCTATTTTTCTGTTACAGAAAAAAATACATAATTAGAAGTTAACAATATTACAAAAAGACACCACTGAGAGGCTTGTAATTCGTGGAAGTTGGATTAATCTTCACATGTGTACATCATTTAATGGCAGTTCAAAAAAATAGTTACGATGGAAAGGCCAACATGGATTTCCCCAGTGCAAGGCTAGTGATTCTAAGAAAAACATCAGTCTTCAGTTTTGACCAGTGACAGGCGTTACTATATAAACACATCTTTCCTTTTTGTGGAGACGCTACCTCTGTTTGTGCAGCGTTGATGTCATTTATGATGCCCTTCTGAAGGTCCAAGTTTTCCCTCACAATGGGGATTTGTTTGTTGGCAAAGTTGATGTCCTCATGTAAATGCTGGTTCAACACCTCAGTATGAGTCAATTTCTCCTGAACTTGGTCAAGTTTCTCTCTTCTGAATTTCAGCTGCCACTTCAGTTCCATGATGTCTCTACTGCAGGCTTCATGTTCTATTAAAAGCAACAGTGACATATAAAGTTCGTTCACCTCAGTACGGGACATTAGCATAGCACAATATAACATATAATGATTCCACAAATCCGTGTAGCCACTGACCTTTTTGGACAGCAAAAGCATGCTCTTGTTGCTTCCACAAAGAAATACTGTCCATTTGACTCTCCAGAAATCTTTTCCTTTGCTTCTCCTTTTGAAGCGCTTCCTTTGCATATTGCCGATCAGCCTCCAGACGCTCAATCAGATACACAGCCTCTCCAAGGACATCATTTATTTTCTTCAGTAGTGGAGATGATGAACAATTTTCTGTGGGACAGAAAATTTAACATTTAGTTTAATAAACAACAGTCTAACTAAGTTAACAAACTCCAATACTGTCATAATGTGACCAACTACAACATACTGCATACCTAGAATGTAAATTCTATAAAAATGTATATCATGTTCCAGTAATCTGGAATCCATTATTCATTACACAGATTTTTTTCAAACTCCTATGTGTTGTTCTGCTATTTATATTTATAAGAAGTTCACCTCTTGCACTAATTGCAATTCCTTCAACAAACAACTCTGAAGAAGTCACTGATTCTGTATCTGAGTCTCTGGACTGAAGTCTGTTGAAAAAACAAAATAAATCTCATGTCATACTTTGATGTCATACAAAAATATTAGAAAACATAATATAAAAAAACAGTAGACTTCACCTGAATGTTTTGTCTTTCCTGTCTGGGTTGATCAGTGGTTGATATTTTCCATACTAACTCAATAGAAAAATATACAATGCATTCCTATTAGCATATTTGGTGTTAAAAGTGTTTGATTGTGTACGATTTGTTCACCTGTTGACACCAAATTTCCACAGTCCTCTTCATCTCTCGAATATGGTACATAGCATTGTTGACACAAGGAGAAGGACTGTTGAGCAAAGCACCAGTGCTGCCAGGGCAGACAAGTTGGAGATCTGCTGGAGCTTGAGAATTACAATATATTAAGTTCAGCTTATTAGAAATGCTTTTAAGATAACCCGTATTTCTGATTCTGCCTTGAAGATGAATGTCAACTGTATTCAAGCCTCTGAAATGTTCTATAAATAAAAGCCCTATTCAACCACACCTGAAACTTGGCAAAATATCATTAAAAAAAAACTTTGATGAAACAAGAATTTGTCCTTCTTGAATAAGTATTAAATGTAAAAACAAAAATAAAAGTATTTTGCTGTGGGATTTGTTCTGTGGTCCTGTGATTGTGGTCAGAATGACGCCACTGAAGCACCAGTGAAAAAACGGAAACAACTACCTTGATTATTTGAAGACAAACCCAAAGGCACAATTGTTGGTGGTGAAAGTACGCCATCTGCTGTTAAAGGCGGTAAACAGGTATTGCTACACGTATTTTGTGCCATAATTCTATGTCTGAATTTAATTTACTTATTAATACAGAAAGTACAGTATTAGAGACCTACTATACATTATTACATGTATAACATTCTATTATTCTCATTCTCCTAATTTTGTGACTTGCAGTGACTAACAGCAAGTAAATGGAAGCGTATGTAGATGTTTTCATAGTATACAATAAATATTATTATTATTATTGATTTTTTTTTTGGGGGGGGGGGGTTAAATAAATGCATAAAAGAATGTATTACCTAATAAGTAATGGGCCTTCAACATTCACCATTACTCTTGTATATGGGGCGTTTTTAAAGATTTAGACAGTAGAGACACGAGAAGACAAAGGGACGCAAGGATCCTGTGGTATTTTCTCCCATGTCAACTGGATTAAAGGGGAACCCGTTAGGTAATGATTCGAAAGGCATAATTTTAGCTGCAGCTTGTGAGATCTGTGAAATTCTAATATCCTTTGCCTTAGTGAAAAGTTGGATGAAATGTGCTTCTTTGTGTTCAAAATAGTAGAATATGTTTCTCTGTAGCAGTAAAGATTCCCTAACAAATTCATCTTAACATACATACACGACTGAAAAGAGGCCCAACTACAGCACTGTATATACACACCATGAAAGAGTGTCTTTAAGCATTACAATTTGTGACATGCGCATTAGCAGGTGTTTGTATTTCTTTCTGAAAATGCCCAGACAGTAACATCTAATGTTGCCTTATATCTTTTTCGGTACAACGTGAAATATATGAAGTAGCTTTTAATTTAAGTTTTCTATGAGGCATACACAGCGAGACAGGGCAAAACAAACAGCAGAGTAGCAATGAAAACCAAAATGATTTGTAAGTAACAGTAGTCTAAACGGTTACTGAAGGTAACAAAATATACTGTGAACCATCTGAATCTTTGTTCCCTGAGAACCGCTATCTTGTCATGATGCCCCATTCATTAGCAGGACAGCTACCAAATGAGCTGACTCAGATAATATGGGAACAGGGTCGGAGAAAAACTGAAGAGGGTCTGAAATGAATGCCATCTGTTGCTGGGCAGTTTAGATGAATAATACACACTGAAGAAACCAGGTGGGGGAAGAAGGTATATATCAGCAGCAGGCTGAATTAGCTCTAAATCATACTGGCAGAGCGTATTGGAGTCACAGAGCAGCTCCACGCGAGTCCTCAGGACAATCCCCTGCCTTTAAAACAGTTTGATTGTGATTGTGCAGATGATCAAGAACTGGCTAGACAACATTATTCATAACACACTATAATAAATAACTCCACAGTGTATATTTGTTAATAATAATCAATAATAATTGAAATAAAATTCACCATAAACCAACAAACTCATTGTTTATTACTGCATCAAGATAAACAAATGAAATACAGGTTCACAATTTCAGTTAGTCTAAGTTTACATTTTAGAACGTGTACTGAGTAGATACTTCAACCTGAGCAGCTAACTGTGAGCTGGTACGACCACTACTGGAGCTTTCTTCTTTGTTTGTGTACTTCCACCACTTGTGTGTACCAGGATACAGATGCTAGCCATTGTCCAGCTAGCTGTGCTAACTCTGCTCTCCTTACCTTGTTGGCTAGGTGGTCTCTCTCTAGATGGGTGTCTCAGGGGTTCCACGTCAGGCATAGCTGCAGCTTCTAGCTTCAGCTTCTTTTCTAGATAACGACAATATTCAGGTGCAGTTCAACTACAGTGTAAACCGGTTTAGCTGCGCTTAAGAGTAAGTCGTGTCTCTAAAACTAAACCAGAGTCTCCACACACGTATGTTTTAGTGTTGAAGCCTGGAACTTTTGGAAAAAGTTGACTGAACTAACGCAAACGCTGGCGAAAGTTACAAGTAAGTGGAGCCTGTCACTCGATCTCTTAGCTAACAGTAAGTTAGCGTTTAATTAACGGGGCTAATTAGAAATTAATGAGCTCGGGGGGTCGTTGTCATAGCAAAATATGAAAGCGACCCTTGTCCGCTGGCTTTAACAACGTCACCTGCATGTGCTCTGCTTGATGCGTGTCACTGTTCCTTAGCTACTGTCCCGGAGAAAGTCACCGTTTATTTACGTTTCCTCCAAATTAAGCTACCGAAGTTGCTGTCAATCTTCTTTGAAGGTTGCTAAGCAACAAGGGGCTGCGCTTGGAGAGACTGAGTTGCGTTCAAGTACCTCAGTAAACGTTCGCACTTTTTCCTACTATACTGTGAGGTGGTTGTCGCTCGATTCACACAGAAATAGAGTAAAGTAGAACGGATAATATAAGCCACATACTCTTTAAAAGGTGATTAAATGTATATGCAATTGTTTAGCAATAATTTTAATTATAATTAAAATGGATTTATCGATGGTTTTGTATTATTAACACTGTTGTGTTAATCTGTAAATTGTTGTGTGTACTTTTTCCCCATATTTCACAATTTCACAAGTACAGTGCTGCATTATATTCAATAAAATTATCATATATTTGTAGCATCTATGTCCTTTGAGAATCTCCATAAAGTCAGTCTTACACATTCAAGAACAACACACTTATTTCATCCCTAAAAGGAGAGTCAGAGAGTTTTCTTTCTTAAAAAAGTTGGAGAATTATCTTAAAGCTCATTTAATGTAGTTTATCAGAAAATACCAAACACTGAATCATCAAACTGGATAAGAAATACAACTGTTAGGGATGACATGGAAAATTAATGAGAAGAAATTGTAAGTGTTTGACAATTGTACTAAAGTAATCATTGCAAATATGAAAAACTCTCATAACGTTGAATATTTAATTCCTTTTGTAATGTTTCTGCAGCGAAAGCTCAACAATAATTTGATTTAGTTATGTTGATAATCAAAACAATCAAAAGGCCAAACACATGATCCATAATACACGCTAAAATCAAAAGATTCACCTTATTATTTACTTTATCTTTCTTTACATTCGCAAAACAGTGTACAAACACTCGTTTTATCTGCATGACGTCATCCTCCATGCCGCATACAATGAAAAGGCTAAACGAGCAAACGAGCCAATCGTATGGACGAAAAACACACGGACACAAGTCTGCTCCTTATTTCCCACTTCTTATTTTTACGTGTGTGTGTGTGTCAAACTTTCACATTTTGCAGCCGAGGCAGGCTGACGCAAGTGAAGAGATTCCGCATTACGTCACCGCGAAGGCCACATACTGGAGGCAAATGCTGTCTGTGTTCAGTTCAGCCAGTGCGGGAGAGCGGCACAAGAACGGCCGCTTCGTGCGGTGATGCTGCACCCGACACCAAAGACCCCCTGATCGCCGCGCAGGAAGCGACCGGCTGTCGTGTTCCTGGATGGAAAACAGTGATGTTGCATGACATGCCTCGAAATAAATTCTGGTAAGTCTTCGGCAAGTGCGCCGCTGCAACTGCTAGAGGCTGGCAAACAGCAGATGAGCGACCTCAACCTACTTTGACACCGGGAGAAACGAGTTTCCCGATCTAGTTTCAGCGATAATGAACCCGGGTGTGCGCGACTAAAACGTGGCAAAGGGGAGTCGGAAATGCAAACGGGTATTTCTGTTACAGCGAGACCTTTGTCTCTCGTCTGCACAGGTGTCTCTAGCATGACAGGTGATGGCTGAGCTGAACGTGTACCGTAAGGTGCCTGTTGCCAGTCTGCTTTTAGTCAGTATTTCTGTGGTGGAATGTAGACGTTTTCTGTTTGTTGTGACAGTCTCGGTGCCCTGGAGCATAGCTCTTACAGGCTTGTGATTGAAATTCAATCTTATTCACATTACCCGTTTGCAGTGGCAAACAAAGCCTGAATTTCCTGTTGGTGGAGCATTTCTACTGTTTCTCCGAACATCACAGGATTTATCCGTTCAGCTCTCAGTGACAGCGTTGTAAACGATGCAGGGAGCGGTTAATTTATAGCTGCATTCCCATTTATCGTCAGGGTCCCAAAGTTTTGGCCATTTTGTAACGGAAACCATGGTGATCATGGTCAGGAGGAAGAGAGCAGAGGGCCCTTTATCAGCAGACATCACTGGTTGGTATCAGACAGGAAGGATGAACTGTTTCACTACATCCACAGCGTTTACTACAGCACTAAAGCACAACAGCTGATTAACTTTAAGTCAGTGGCACAGCTTTTTTATTCTTGTCAGGGGATTGGATTTGGATGCTGGTGTAGTTTATAGTCTCGTGATGTAAAAATAACTCTAATCACTGGTGTAACAGCTGTGATGTACTGTACCAAAGCAGCTGAACACATATTGCTCTGTAAGTGCTTGTGTGTGGAAATGTTGCATGACAACGTGCGCAAAGTAAACCAATGGAGACATAAACTAACTCAACAGCCTTTATGTTTGGTGGAGGTGCTACTGAAATAGACTCTTATTGCAAATAACTGACCAATAAGGCATTTTATTGTTGCTGGCATGCGAGTCTCTTGGTTCAGCTCTGGTAGTGCGTCGGCCTCCCAGGCTTTCTGCGCGAGGAATGGTGAACGATGATTTGCTCTTTTAAGGAAAGTTATTTTCTAACACTGGAAGTTGACAGTGCCACAGAAAAAGAGTAGTGTTTGCTGGGCACATGCCAGGAATGAGGTTTGGGGTGTGCAACTAGAGAGCAAGTAAAGCTGTACAAGAATGTAGAGCCTTTGCATTGGTAGTTAAAGATAGAGGCGGCACAGACTGGATCCTAGCTGACAGTTTCTAATTTCAGAGATGTTTAGTCAGGCCCGTCCATCTGTGCTGCTTTTGTTGTAATGTTTTCTCATTACGAAAGGGTTTGTGTTGTGGACGATTGTGTCAGTGAGACCTCAGCTCAGACGAGGAAAAGAAACACAACTACTATGGTGCTTTATGAAAGGTACTGTACTGCTTGCTGACCATTGTGTTCCCTTCACCACAGCAATGCTTGTCAAGACTGTGTTGGTTTAATATCCACTCTTGCAATAGATTGTATCAATCTTGGTTATTTCTGAGATGAAAACAGACCTGAAGGTCACGTAGCTGGCACTCGGGTGTGTTTACTTGTGATGTGGAAAAGGATATCAGAGCTCTTTTATAATATAGCATATTTGCCAAATTCTGGAAAAATATATAGACACTTATACTTATGCACTTTTACAATGGCTCACTTTGTATTTTTGGAAAGAACAGCAAAATCAAAGCACAGGATCACTGTTGTTGCTGCTTTCTGTGACGTGACGATGATTTCATTTCTGCACCACGGGTCTCTGCTGCGTAGTATGTGGGGTCACCAATCACTGACCGTAAAAAACAGAGGTGCTCTCAGCCATTTGCCTTAAGACATCACTGCGGTGTCAACTGTCACCGTATCTACGTGTTGTCGTTTGAAAGATACGTACTAGTGCACAAAAGTTTCCTCTACAAACTTTACGTGTGTGTGTGTGTGTGTGTGTGTGGGCGGGTGGTGGGGTGCTATGTTTTTACGAACAGAGCGGCTGGGATCTTTGCTACCATGGCAACAAACCACATGACTAGGTGTATTAGATTGCCTCGGACAGTGTGCAGCGAGGCATGGTGTGAGCATTCTCTCTGCTGCTCTGCCCCTTGCAAAGTCTTGCTCCTGTCTTGCCATCGCTTCTAAGTTTCATGCCTCCCGGTTTACATTTTTTGTTTATGCGGGGTAGTTTGTATTGCAACTCTTTTGCACTGACCTGCTGACTGGGCAGCTGAGCTTATGGGCCTTGCTCTAGGGAACCACGGTAGTATTGATGAAGCAATGGGAGCAAGTGCTTTTTCTCATGTGCCACCCAGATTTATTCCTGCTTTTCCAGGGCTTAAGGCAATGGGTCAGAAGGTCGCTTCTCTAACCAGTCTGTTAGAATACATGCATACAGTAAAACCACTAGCACTAAGCCCTCCCCTAACAGCAACTGCCAATCATAAGTCAGGAACCTGGACTGGAGTCAATCAGCTGATGAGGATGCTGACTGTCTGGTACCTTTAATTAGAACGTTACTGTTGCAGTTATGTGCATATTTTAGACCACCTGGTAACTAACTCAGTGAGCTAACTCATGGAGCTAATATAATTTATGTAGTTTTCTAAAGTGGTGGGTTAGGTAGTGACGGCAGCCACTTTATTGTGATATTCCTAAAAATGCAATTCAGTTCATGAGTTGTTCAGTGGTTATTGAACATCACCTTCATGGGAGGTATTTGAGTTAAAAGCTGAGATATGTAGGTTCTGACATGACTTTCTCTCTTCCTGACCAGAATGATTGAAGACTGTAGGCAGAGCGGTGACAACATGGCAGATAGACGGCAACTGTTCGTTGAAATGAGTAAGTGCTCAAGGCCGCAGCTCAGGCTGATGTCTGCCAGGAGACCTGTCTCACTCACTGACCAGAAAAATAGCAAATTATTATCTCTCTAACTTTCATGAAGATCAAGAGTCCGCCAGTGTTAACAATGACTTCATCATTTTACTTCTCTTATTATGAAAAGAGAGAATGTTTAATAATTGAAAGCTGGGAAATAAGGAACACTTTACATCATTTGTTCTGTATTTATTCATATCATTGTGTATTGTAATTTATTTATATATTCAGATTTTGAGCATTTTTGCCTCTAATTCTTCTGCAGGGGCTCAGGATTTGGATTCCATAAGATTATCAACATACAGAACAGCCTGTAAACTCAGATTTGTGCAGAAGAAATGCAATTGTGAGTACATGTAACCTACTTTTATCAAATTTTCCATCAAATCTTATTTATTAGTGTATTTATTTTTGCTTTTCAGTGCATTTGGTTGACATATGGAATGTCATTGAGGCTTTCCGAGAGAATGGCCTTAACAGCATGGACCTCAACGCTGAGCTCTCTGTGGCTCGTCTAGAGGTGATACTGTCCACCATTTTTTACCAGCTGAACAAGCGCATGCCCACCACCCACCAGATCAACGTGGAACAGTCCATCAGCGTACTGCTCAACTTCCTGCTGGCAGCCTATGACCCGTGAGTAACGCATCACGTGGCAGTCGGCAGCTGCTTGTGTACCTTCGTGTCTGAGGGTTTGACATGAGTAAATGTAGCATGAAATGTGAGTCTGAAGCGTCTGCAGAAATATGGTGGAAATACACGTTAATGTTGTCACAACATGCCGCTGTAGACTGAATATTTTCATGAAGGTCAAAGCCAAGTTAAACATTCTGTAAAGCCATCGCTGTAATTCAAGTTTGCCTTTAAAGGTTTTCTTAATGTCATCCTTATTTGCTCCTTTTAGGGAGAGCCACGGGAAAATATCTGTCTTTGTTGTGAAGATGGCCATAGCAACCATCTGTGGAGGGAAAATTCTGGATAAATTAAGATGTAAGCAACACAAAAAAAAAAATCCCTATTTTACTTTTAATAGCAAAAACAAAAACAGGCTTTACTTGTAATAAATCAGATTTACGTTGTCTTTTAAAAGGTTATATAGTTTATAATAAGTAATGCATGGGCTTGTTTTAATATGCACAATATTAAGGTCTGCATCATCTATATTTCTGTCTGCTTAGCCTATTGATTTTTTGTTTGTTTATTTTGTGAATGGAAAAAGCACTTGTCTTGCCCTTCACGTTTTGGAAATTAATAACTCATTATGTTAAAGATAAGGTTTATTACGTAACCTACAAATCTGTGGGAGCAGTAGATTTAATCCATAAAGAAACAGAGGAGGGCTTCATGTTGGTGCATTACAGCAAGTGATTTGAATAACTACTTTACTTTGATTTGTTTTCACAAAGAAGTGGGTTAATTGTGTTGTGTTATGCTGTAATTAGCCCACTGGGGTGGCAGCTGACAATTAGTTTTAAATTAGATTCAGATCGATGTCTCCCTACATTGTTCCCAGATATTTTTTCACAGATATCAGATTCCGCTGGAATAATGGTGCTGTCACAGTTTGACCAGTTTCTGAGGGAGGTTCTCAAATTACCAATGGCGGTTTTCGAGGGACCATCTTTTGGTTACACAGAACAAGCTGCAAGAACCTGCTTTGCACAGCAGGTGAGGGTCCATTAACTGCCAAGTGCAATACGTCTGGGATAGTTTTAGTGCCGTCCCTGTGTGTGTATCTCACTCTCTCCTGCAACAAACGTCAACAGAAAAAGGTCTCCCTCAACACATTCCTCGATACGCTGATGTCAGACCCGCCCCCTCAGTGTCTGGTGTGGTTACCGCTCATGCACAGGCTCGCCAACGTGGAGAACGGTAGGAAAGCTGAATATTTATAACTGAAAAAAGCCAGCAGGGCCAGGAGGACGTAAAGTTCAGCTGTGCATCATAATCTTGAGTCACACACACAATTGTACGCGCAGTGATGATGACCCATAGGGACCTTACACCCTGTGCCTGGGTGTGCGCTTGTGCGTATTTATGATGCACTCATCATCACAAGCCACCTACATGGGAGCAAAACAGAAAAGCGGTACACACGCATTTCCCTGCTGTGCCGATTTCTGTGTATTTGTTTAAAATGAAAAGATGTTGCCATCCAAACAGTATCCCAGCACATCTGTCCTTAAATTAATGAAAATTAATCCTCCACTGACTGCAGTGTGCAGAATATCTGGGTTTATCGCCGCATCTGTTTGTATGCATCAGTGTGCATTTGTATGTGTGTGTGTGTGTGTGACACCCTCCTCTCCTCCCTGCAGTCTTTCACCCGGTCGAGTGCTCCTACTGCCATACTGAGAGTATGATGGGCTTCCGCTACCGCTGCCAGCAATGTCATAATTACCAGCTCTGTCAGGACTGCTTCTGGAGGGGGCATGCCAGCGGTTCCCATAGCAACCAGCACCAAATGAAGGAGTATACGTCATGGGTAAGCGAAGGAGATGGGGCAGGCGGAGGGAGGTGTGTCTGCAGTGGCCCAGTCATTGTGGCTGTTTTTCGCCACAATGTAAGGATGCTGGAAAGATGATGTGTTTTATTTTGATCTTATCATCCTCATATGCTCACATTTGCCAGCTTACTTCTGTGTTTCTCCCAGAAATCCCCTGCTAAGAAGTTATCCCATGCACTCAGTAAGTCACTGAGCTGTGCATCCAGCAGAGAACCTCTTCACCCCTTGTTTCCTGAAATGCCAGAGAAACCTCTTAACCTAGCTCATATCGTGTGAGTTTATCGTCCTGCTTTCTTCTTTATCCTGCAGAAGTCTACAAATGTAGTTCTGCAGTTAGAGTATAGAACTGATAGGATACGTTTTCTATATCCGATATAAATTATGGTTTCATCCCTGAGCTGATAATTATCCTGTTGCTGCCTCCACATCTGAAGTGGTTCTAGTCGATCTTTCGGGTCAGCTGATCAATGAAGCTTAATTATAGCCTTGGGAATGTTTGTAATCGGCAGTGCTGCTGCCATCTATTCCTGTACTTGACTCATGCTTTTTGTTGTCTCATAAATATTGAAACCTACATGTGTGTACATATTGTAGCCTTGTAGTACAGACTAAATTAGCCATTTCGTGTTACACTAAAAGCTAAATGAACATGCAGGGCCTAAGATAAAGTGATCAGCTGAAGTTGCATGGCTGTATTTAGACAGCAGATAAACAAAATCTTTTCTATTTTCCCTTAAAACTGTGAAGCTAAGTAATGATAGGATGACCTTTATCTCTTCATTGTCTGTGGTGTCGTTTTTGAAATGGGCTGAATTAATTAAATATCTTATTCCTTTCTTTTTCCTTTACTGTGCTGAAAATAGAGACACGTGGTGAGTTTCTTTTGATTATTTAGTGCACTAAAAACATGGCTCTGTATATTCTGTTAGCTTTACAGTCTTATTCACAGTGCTATTCTAGTGTCCATTGTTCATTTCTAAGTGTCTTTGGTGATCCATTGGACTTATTTGTCTTCGGCCACCCCCTGTATAACTAATGATCATTTAGAAATCTTGTCAGTTTTAACTATATTTTAAAAAAGACAACTAAAGTTTGTTTCCTCTCCAGGCCACCAAGACCAGTGAACATCACCAATGAATACTCATTCTCCCACTCCATGCCCACATCAGGGAACCCTTACTCCACCAAAAAGTGAGTACTGCAGCAGCAACAATGGATGCCCTGGATTTTACAACGCAGCCTTTCAGTTTACCACGCTCCCTGAAGGCCTCATGCCCAACACACTCCGTGACACGCTCTGTCTTTATTTTGTTGCGTTTATTTCCCTAAGTGCGTGTGCGCATGTGTGAACATTTTTGCATCACCATGTTCTTTTATGTGCTAAATGTAAATGGCTTGCCTTACAGCAAGAATAATGATGTTGAGCAAAGAAAGCCCTTGACTGGGGCTGCTCCACATCTGTTGAAAGGGAGAGGGTAAGTGACGGAGGTGTGCATTCGAGAAAGCTTTTAAAGCTCAGGCGCATGTTCATACTAATATAGATAATAATCATAGGGCATAAACTAGAGTCCTAGGAAAACTATTAACAAACAGTTTCTTATAGAGGGGTTTACATTGTTGTACTCGAGGGGCTATTTCAAAGATGCTAGATGAAGCATGCATCATAAAGATCATTGGCCATTACTTTCTATAGTCTGTTACAATCTCTTCACTCTCATACAGGTAGAAATGGAAAATACTCAAATAGGCTGCTTGAAATGTGCCCTTATTCTCCTCATGTCTAGTCCTGTAAATTGCGTTTATGTTGTGTTTTGGAAGCTTTCATAAGCCAGGCTGATAGATAAAACATACAGATGATGTGGTGAGTGAGTGTCGTTCTTTGGGTTATGCATGTCTGACAGAGTGATCGGCCTTCGCAGAGAAATGATAGCATGATATGACATTACCGAGTTATCAGGTAACGTCCCAGCTGGAGGTTAACAGGAGCTGATGAAAAGTACAAAAAAAGTACTTCCAAAAAGCTGACAGTTAAATTTTCATAATGCTTAGTGAGTGATGTTAGTGCAATGTAAACCGTGCGTACGACTTGTACAGTTGCTGGGCATGTTCTTACGCCTCCAGGGTTCATCAGTGGTGTCTCTCCCCAACATAATACGGCCTTGTTTCTGTTTAGTCACCCGTGAATGGCTGCTTTTCATCCTCCTCTCCTGTTTTGCCGTGTTCCCTCCTTTTCTT
The DNA here is from genome assembly GCA_030770545.1 of Macropodus opercularis. NCBI lineage: Eukaryota > Metazoa > Chordata > Actinopteri > Anabantiformes > Osphronemidae > Macropodus > Macropodus opercularis. The sequence continues at coordinate 11,025,676 of CM061105.1, forward strand.
TCTCTCAGTTTTAGGTTTCCTTTCGTCACCTGTGTAACGGCGTGTTTTATGTTTTGTGAAAACCATGCACTGTTGCAGGTTGAACTACAACCTCGATGTTGCTGATAGACTTGCGGACGAACATGTTCTGATTGGCCTCTATGTGAATCTTCTCCAAAACCACCCCAGAACATGGTTAGTTGGTGTGATGGTGAAACGTTTATACGCGCTGCTGAGCTGCAGTCCTAACACTGCATGTGGTCGGTTTTACAGGCTCCTTGACCTTTAGCACTAATAGCGACGCACATTTCAGCATCAGTAAACGTTTGGCTGATTAGCATCCAATGCTTTGTTTCCACCCAGAGAGCTGAAACAAACGAAGCAGATGTAACATTGTCATTAACTGTAATCTGGAGAAGGTGCTGTGTGGAGATACTCTTGGAGATGATTTTATTCTGTGACATAATTGTAACATAATTTGTCTGTAGTAGTTTGTTTTGTCATGGAAAATTATTATTTTGTTTTTATTGCTGGTTATCTTTGTTATTTGAAAAAGCTGTTGGCTGTGGGTTATTTTGTGCACGTTACAAAGTTTGTGACGCTTCCTCTGATATATTAGCGGTTCTTCAAACCTTGTGCTTCTGGCCTTCAAATGCAAAGCAAATGAGAACTTCTCCTCCATTATTTTAGCATAATGCACCTCCATTCCTGCTGATGTGGTTTTACCAGTAACTATCTTAGCACGACTGCTGGGAGATACTCTCTGACATATTTTCTGTCTGCACATGTGTGTAGCAACTGTGCCATGTTTTTACTCCCATCTCCATTTTCCTCTTGATCAGTTTGCTGGACAGCAGTAACCATCAAGATGAAGAGCACAGTCTTATCGCCCGCTATGCTGCTAGACTGGCTGCTGATGCTGCGGTGAGATATGTTTTGTATAAGACATTTATCACACATAATACTCTGGTATCGTTCATCAGTGTCCAGTGCCAGAAATCCGCCCTTGATGAGAAGAAAACATAATTTATGCTGCTGCCCGTCCTAGGCTGGGTCAGTATTTTTATGGCTAATATGAAGAAGGGAGCTAACAGTGGTAGTCAGCTCTTTGCAGGGCTGTATGCCAGCCTGCACGTTCTCCAGGTCTTCATCTGTATCTAACTTAACTGTTTTGTTCCCCTTGCGAGAGATGAGATAAAGCAGTGGATGACATCACCCAGAGGTAAAGCCAGTTCATGAGATGTCTCTTGCTTGGTTTCACCAGCAGGCTCAACAGCAGAGGGTCCCCACAGACCTCCCCTGCTCTCTGGATGCCAACAAACAGCAGAGGCTGCTCATTGCAGAGCTCGAGAGCAAAAACAGGTTAGGGATGACTGCCTTGGTGATCCTTTTCAGTGTGTCTCTCCACTTTGTTTTTCATTTCCCCAACAGAAACTTCACCTTTAAATAAAATAACTGAGCTTAATAATAGGTAATACTTGCCTAAAAGCACAGTATTCACTTTTATCATATGTAGTGCAATGAATAGCAACACAGTTTATTTGCAGAGCACATTTTGTATAACGCGTCAATTTGACTGTAATTTTACAAAATGGTGTTCCAGTGGTTTTACATCTCGTTTTTCATCTTTTTTTTTCTTTTAGACTGAATTTGTTGTACCTACCAGATGTCAATTATGTGACAAGAGTATTTCGTTGTAAAACAGAAAAGCTTTTTGTTTTGTTTGATATTTCTTTGAGAGTAATTTATGTTGGGCTTATTATATTCAAGCTAGAATCAAGATTGCTGGATGTGTACAATTAGACTAAAGAGTAAATTTGGGTTGAGTGTGTGTCTGTTGCCTCCAAGTGGCAGAAACCAATTATTGCACATTTGAGATCAGGACTTAAAAGCAAAATGTACAAATGATGTGACCGAACTGTGAACAATCAGGTGAAGCACATCCGGTTATTTTAGTATCAATCAAATTAATATGTTGTGCTTTGTTTGTTGCTGTGTCAGAGAAATCCTACAGGAGATCCAGCGGCTGCGCCTTCAGCACGAGGAGGCCTCCAAGCCGCCTCCTGACAAGGGCCAGCAGAACCCCACGCTGCTGGCTGAGCTGCGACTTCTCAGGTACGTCTGCTTCCTGAACACGCAACCGTCCTGTGTTTTACACAGTTGTGACTGCCGCAGAATCTACATACAGGAATTGCAACAACATATATCCCAGTCAACACTTTTTCCTCCCTTTTTTGTTGACTTGACGTAAAACACTGTCTTCCGGAACAACTTGTTTCCTCTGTTAGGCAACGGAAAGATGAGCTTGAACAAAGAATGTCTACTCTGCAGGAGAGTCGCAGGGAGCTCATGGTGCAGCTGGAGCAACTGATGATGCTTCTCAAGGTACCGCAGCCATGGTCCACTAGGCACTGACCAGTCGGCACCTATTCACAGCCTCATAAACATCTGTGATGTACTGTGCAGCTCTGACCACACAGCCATTCAATTTTCCACATATTGACCCCAGTCCACCACATCATAAAAACTGATATGGTCTCCTTAGCATTACTAAAAGTATTTAGTTTTACGTTCTTGATGCACATGGTAAGCAATATGTTAGACAATGATAATATATGATAAGCTGCTTATTTGCATATATAAAGTGTGGGATCATTCCAACTAAAGCAAATAGGGCACAATAACACCACACGTCCATTAGAGGGCATATGTCTTCAGTCAAGTTCTGTTAAAGGCCCAGTCTACCAAGCCTAATAACATTAGTATTATATTCATCATTTTTAAGAGATGCATCTATTGGTTTCTTGCTTGATATAGTGTCTTTACATTTTGTATCGTCTTTGTTTGGACATGTTTGGTTATTGTGTTTCTTGCTTGCATGTCAGGTGATTTAGGATATTAAACTGGATTATTTTGTTACACCTTAAGAGATATCATGGTGTGTAACCTCAAAGAAGTATCACAGTGAACAAGACGAGTTCCTCAAAGCTTACATAAACTACTTGCTCTATCAGTTTAAGTGAAGGGGGCGTGTCAGTCTAATTAGCCTAAAAGGATCAATAATAATCCATTACACATGAGGAAGCCACGTGATTGTCAGGTCCTCAATGAAATACCAAATGGCTTTTTGTAGACAAATGCGGTGCAGTGTTGTTTTCATGGAGCAGAGTATATTTCTTTCAGCAGGAGGAGGAGCGTAAACAAGCTGTAAGTGTCAAAATGAATGCGTCAAGAGCCTGAAACTCTGAAAGTGTGAAATGCATTTGTTGCTGTTGTTGGGCAAAACTCTTAACTATAAGTTGTTAACTTTAGCTGCGACAGCTTAAAGTTTGGTCTGTGTGAATAATTGGAATTGCTTTTAGAGAAAAATCTGTTTTAACAGCATGTTCATTTCTGAAAAATGCTGACAATCATAAACACAGTTTAATGACTTCATGTAATGTACGTTTGTGGCATGTGTGTAATGTTTGATACTTACAAAAGACTTTGTGGTGTACTTTAAAGACCAATTGGCCTCTCAGTGGACTTTACAGCTTTTAAGTTAATTGTTGTAGCAGGGGATTATGTTTCTCTGCAGCGATTTAAGATTCAATAGTAAAAAACCATTCATTTCTTGCATTAACTGTATTGAGCTTCTATTTTATTGACCTTAGGGTCGTAACACTACTGTATGGCTTTCTGCATGTGTCTCAGACTCAGGGTCCGGGCTCTCCACGCTCTTCCCCCAGCCACACCATCAGTCGGCCAATCCCCACCCCAATCCACTCGGACTCTGCCGGCACAACCCCGACTCACACACCTCAGGATTCACTCATGGGCGTAGGAGGGGATGTTCAAGAGGCCTTCGCTCAGGGTAACACATTTTAACAGATAAGCGTGCATCTAGTTAGACATGGTGTTAAAGGTATGTTTAAAAACTCCACTTATCATGTTTAAATTCTTTTTGCTAAGGTCCAAGGAGAAATTTAAGAAATGATCTTCTCATAGCTGCTGACTCCATCACCAACACAATGTCATCACTGGTTAAGGAACTCAATTCAGGTGCACTTAGAGGTTATAAAAGGTTTATATTTGTTCATTTTTATACTACAGATGATTTAGTGTTTCGTTTCCCCTGACAGAGGGTGGAAGTGAGACGGAGAGCACTGTGGATTCAGACTTTGGACGCAGTGACCTATTGGCTACAACCTCTTCAGATCCCTTCCTCAACTACAAACCAAGGTGGAGTGTCAGAGCCTCTGTGGGATACGTCATCAGCAACCGATGCAAAAGAAATAATACCATAACATTTGGACTGTCTTTGCTGAAAACACATGCGCCTTTATATCAAAGTGAGCCCTTTTAGAAGACAGATGTTGTTCTTGTAGGTGCGCTGCAGATGATGAGAGGTTTGAGAACGATCTGGAGCAGCAGCTGGAGGACGAACTTACATTAGATGAGCTAATGAAGCACAGGCAGGAACCAGAAAAAACATGCATGGTAAGTTGTAGCCTACCACAATCGTTTCAAAGAACAACTGACCCTCTAAACTTTGACAATTTGTTGCTGTGTTTGTTGTCCTGCAGGTGACTTTGCAGCAGTAACCGTGTTGGTCCATGTTATTGGCAAGTATCTAAAAAATCTCTTTCTTAAATAATATTTATTATATAATTCAATTAAGCCTGTATTTAGGCTGTAAAATCCCTGAAAGCTGTGAAAGTGTCCACAAAGGCGTCCAAAAAGTGTCCATTGAGCTTATTAATCCTCCATTAGTGTACCCCAGGCGTCTTCTATGAGTGTTAGCAGCTGAGCTGGCCAGCATGCTATAGGAGCATGATGCCTGTCACTGTGCTGGCTGAGCCACCTAACATTCCAGATATTTCAGAATACAGCCCATTGTGATGATTCATCAAAGGCCCTTTGTGTTACCTTATTTTAGCAGTCAGGCCAAACACTGCGCTGGTCAGCATGCAGCCTGGGTCACCAAAGCAAGCCAGTCCCCAGTAAATATTATTAAAATATCAAAACTAAATATATAAATATCTGACGATCAACTAATCAATAAGTTGAATGATTGATTGTGAGTGCAGCTAAATATGAAACTCATAAAACATGTACCAACTGACGCCTCTGTAGAAACACTTTCATTTCTTGATTTCATTTCTTTCTTTTGCTGCTAATAATGTGTTCTGTATTGTTAACAGGTGAGCAATATGAAAATAATAGTTGAAGACACTGGATGAGACAACACTGGGCCGACAGAAACGAGCACTGAAGATTAGAAGACAAAAAACTCCAACCATAGAAAACACTATGTAAAGATATATATTTTTAACCAACCACATATTTAAGGTTATACTGTGAGCTAATGTAAAGAGATTCATTACTGAGCTGTCTACTATACCACAGGTGCCATAAAACACACACACACGATTCGGGCAAGTATTTCTTTTTATATGAGGTGTCCAGCAAATGTAAAAGAATACAGCAGGCGGCAAACTTAATTCTTTTGTTTCTGATTAGAGAACCAAGTTTAAGTGTTTGTCACATGACTTTATGGTAAAACAAAAACCCAACATTCTGCTGGAATTGAACGTACAGATGGGCATTTTTTTAAATGTAGGAATCTGGCCTGCTTCCAAACAGATTTTTATCACTATTCCATAGATTTCATACCGATTTGTCAATTGGCTTTCCTATTGTTTTTGACTTGTTTTTAAAGCAGGCCGACTGCTGCTGAGATCATTTTGTTTTATTTGATACATAATAATATTGCACACTGCCTTAGCTGACTGGATGATCGTACAAAGGACTTTGTCAATGCAACATGTAGCGAACAGCAAAACAAACTCACTCGGCAGTAATGCTAGTGTTTTCACCAGACAAATGGGGTCAAACTCATCTAATTAGGCTTTGCGAAGTGATTTTTGTCTGAAGTGGACACTATGTAAACTGTCAGGTAATTAGAACATGGAGATGGATTAACACTCTTGCAAATTACTCAAATGAAATGTTTTACATCGGTACGGCATTGAATTGTGTACATACGTGGTTTATGAGGTCTGTTCATGTATCATTGTTTCATTTCTCAGCGCCAATGCTCTCGCACAAGTCTTTGTGTGACTTGCACAATAACACACACATACACACACACTCCTGATGGATTTCCTGAGTGTCTGTCAAACTTTACTCAGTCACTTTGGGAAAAGTGGCAAGCCAATCTAAAATCATAAATGTGTGAAATATATCTAGTTTGATTTTTGAGCAAGTTCATAGCAGTGATTTTGCATGGTGGTGATGCATAATAAAGTGTTGACACAATATCACAATTTTTTTTGCCTATGAACTCCTTTCCTCTCTCTTTTTCCATTCCAGAACAGCACACTTCAATTGGTTTGGTTTGGCAGAACACATTTATTATCTGTCATAAATGCACTGTTGGCTGCCCCTCAACCTATTGTCTATAATTCACCACATAGAACCACCCTCTGAGGTAACATAAAAGCAGCCATGCAGCACAGAATCTCTTAGTCATGTGGATATTACGAAGGAGATTTTTTTTTTTTTGTGATCACTACTTTTCAAAGACGTCAACACATGTCCATTTAACATATGGAGTATTTAATACCACAACCAGAAGACAATGCATCTCTGCAATTGTGCAAATGTACATTTTTGTGTTTTTGCCAGTTCTACATTGCATTTGACTATTGAGCACTTAGCATGTAGCTAAAATATTAATGAATTCTTTGCCAGTACTCGTTTCTTTATTCTTCTTTCGGGCGCACGACTGCACCCTGGTGTTAAAAGAGGAGGAATGCGGCTGTGGTCAAACAGTTTAGGAGCCTGTTATAGAGCAGATGGTGAATGATGTTTAGCTTTTGATAAAATTATGCTGAGCTGTTTTTAAAAAATGAAGCAACCTGTTACATTTGGCTTTTCATTTTCATAAAGAGACTTTCGTGCTTGAACGGAAGAACTCGCATAATATTATATTTCTGAGGTACTTTTCCAGTATGATCATCTTAAAATGTTCATGTTAATGCGTCATTTGTAATCATTTAACTACAACAAGCGTGTTGTATGTAATATAACCGACACACTCTTTAGAGTCTAAAGTTTAGACTGGATACTAACCAGTGTAGGAACCGGCCGCACATTGTACTGATCCTACAAACATTTATTTGTGATGGATTATTATTACACAGCGGTTTCCGTGTTACGTTTGAAGTATTTTAACAATGCTTAGTGGAAATATTCTGCGGTTTATGGCAGTAAAAGTGAAATTATACAAACTGACGGAGGCAGCCTGATGTTGTGAATGATCAACGCATCGAGACGTGGTTGGTCAGGCGCGCGACAGATGTCAGAAGCGAACCAATCAGGTACCAAACCGGTGAAGCGTTGTCCAATCCGACGCCCGCCCTCCGCTCATCGTCTAGCTAGAATGGGCGTTTGAGGGTGGGGTGACTCAGCCGGAAAACAGCTTTTTTTACTACCTTGTTACCTGCAGATCGGAGTTCACTGGTAAGTCGCGTTTTACTTCGTTGAACACTTTAAGTGTAGAGTTTGGTTTGGACGCCAAAACGCGATGCGTACACGCAAAACCAGAGCGTATGGACGTGGTTGTCGCCCGTCCGTGCGGGGATGTTACCCAGGGTCAGGGCACAACGTTATGTCGGCTGTCACTAGTCTGACAAAGTGCACGGATCCAAATCAGCTCACAGTGACTTGTCTTTTAGCTGGATGAGATGCGCTGGAAGGAGCCTCTCGCCTACAAACGTCCCCTCGTTAAACGTGACGTCGTTTGTCTGCGTTGTAGCCCGCTTTCAACTCGCTGTTACTCATGTAACTGGTGTGTTACACGAGTTAGCTTCATACGCGTAATGCACTGCTGCTAGCTAACGTAGCCGTCTGCCCAGTCTGAGAAATCAAGGCTGCCTCATCACTAAACACGCTTAAAGTTCCTCCTCGGCGGTGCTGCTCACTGGGTAAGACAGCGTCAACGTGGACCGCTCGGTCTGGTACCTTATGGGACAATTGTCCTTTTCAGACAGCAAAATGTAAACCGCTCATTGTGCACATGTTGCAGCTAAAGTCCAGAGAAACCAGGCTCGGATGTGACAGATCGGCGCAGCCTCCTCTCCTCCTCGTCTTGCTTGGGTCTGAGGATCCCTGCCCGTGTTCCTACAAACCTCTCACTTTTTATTTTCCATCAGTGCTGTTGTGCACAGCTTTGTTACAGCCGACGAGCTGGCAAACATTTGAACCCGTCCAACCCCCGACTCAGTGCCAGCAGTGACCTCTTAGCTATTTTTTGAATGTTGAGGGCTGGATGTGTTGGGTGGAGCTGCCACCCCTCACCCACCCACTTGATTATCCAGAGCCAGAGAGCCATTGGTGGCTCCTGAATGCAGGACGAGCTGACAGAGCTCTGGCTTTTATGGAGTGAACGTAGCTGTATCAGAGCCTGTGTAGTGTGCTGTGCTTTAACAACACGTCACCAGTACTGACAGCAGTGTATAATGACTGATTAATGACATGATTAGAAGTTATTGCTGTATACTGGTGGTGAGGAGTGACATAAGCCCACATTCAATTATTTACTCTACTTGTCTGGAAGTGGAGTCACAGACTTTTTTCTTCTTAGGTGAAAACGTTTTGCTACTTATCCAAGTAGCTTCATCAGTCTGAGAAGCGTTGGAGGCCGCACATTTATCCCCCGTGTTGGTTTCAGTTCACACCTGCAGTGAATGAAGGGTGTGAGTGGACGTGGAGGGCAGACCTCTCACCCCTACTAGCACTGGTGTGACATGTAAAGCAGCCGTAATTTCAGACACATGACCAACTGGCAAAAATATGATTCAGTGTTGTTGAATTGCAATACAATAACTGGTCTAATAGGGCTTTTAGTATTATATTATATCACAGGGGAAATGCGAGCCTGCATGCCTTTGATTCTTAGTGGAGAATGTGCAAACTTTGGTCTTTTAATGAGACTAATACGTGATTGTACTTTGACTCTGCAAGAAATAGTGTAGAGACCCAGTAGAGGTTGGAGGAGTGTTCAAGCTTCCCAAAGTACAGATTAATATTCAGAATTTACCAACTGCCTTGATGAATAGTTTTCGCTTCACTTCAGACATCATGGGCTTAATTGCACATTGTAATACAATCTTACATTATTTTGATTGGCTTAAAAGCCCCGTTTATTAAGTAAGACATCACTGAGAATGTATTTGTTATTCATCACTTTATCAGTACAAAGATGTTTATTTTCCGTCACAGCTAGACATTGGTAGACTTTCAGAACTATATGCAAAGATGTTTTTCTGCAGATTTATCTTAAAGGATAAGTCTATTTAGTCCATACAGAGACAGAAATGTCTCTGTACCACATAATATTCTTCTGTCTTGAATTTGGTTTAGCTTATTCATCTGTTGCTGTTGCTGTTCAGAAACAATTAATTGAATCACACTGCTGTACTGTGTGACATGATTTTCCTCTATAAAAAATATGACTGTAGTTTTATGTAGTAAATGCTAAAATACAGCAGGAAAGTGTCAAAGCATTAAAAGAACGTTGGGCAATCATATAAGTGCTTTATCTTTGCCCCGAGGTCTTTACAGGCTGTTAAACTAGTGGTGTTTGAGGCCAAATTAATGGCAGGAAATACTTTTTGAAATTTCTGCATAACATGTCATAGCTTTATTGTGTTAACTGTCCAGTGCATTTAAACATTGATAGCAATTATCCATCATACCTGTTAAATAGTGTGATAGTTCTGGCTCACTTTACATCAGCGTCTTGGCTGCTTGACTAATACTTAACCATGTGCATTTGAGTTGGGACTGAGCTGGCCTTGCTTGCTAACACAGGCATTTGTATGTTGCGAGGATAATGAAACTGTACATCTATAATGTCATAATGTGACAAAATGTATATAGAAAGTTAGGAAGTGATGTGTGTCCGGTTGCTCATCAGTTTATACAAAACAAAGCGAGTCTACCTTTGGGCAGTAACTGTCTGCTGCACTGCAGTCAAGCTGCCGTTTGCATTTGCATGGTTAAATCAGCAGCCGATATATTTAAAGTGCATAGCTGATAAGACATGTCATGGATGAAAGACTATTTGGGCTCACCAGGCACTCCTTGAATGGTGTTTGTCACTATTTTTCACAAGGTATTTCTGTGCTATAACATCCACAAGAATGGTTTAGATATGAGGTCAGAGAAACCCCATAATTTGTCCTTTTGCCACAAATAAAGGTTTGTGTTATAGCATTAACACAAATGGTAAAGGCTGGCATCACAAGAAGATAAGTCCCCAGACAGACAAATAATTGTTAGTTGGAGTCCAACATGCGACTAAGCTGTGATTTGAACCCACATATTATATGTTTATACTCACCGGTGACTTTGTTAAGTACAGCTGAACAACACAGCAGCTCTAACCAACCTATTTACACAAATAAGGAGGGAAGCACTGGAAACAGATGCAGTAATAAACAACGTGGTTAATAAGGTGGCGATCGAGCTTTTTATTACATACGTGGCCATTTTTCATCACCACTTTATGACTTGTGACTTGATCTGCATCCCAGCAGCCGCATCGATCTGAGCGGTTATAAAGCTTTTTTGAGCAAGCGATCGATGTAACTGGCTGTACTGAAATAGCCCATTATAAGAAACGGGCAGGCCCCCGTCGGTCACGTGGTCCGGGGAGCAGCGACGTCATTAGGGCAGAGATTTGTGAAGAATAGGGAGACAGACGGCAAGAGCCCTGGAGGTGTAGCACTTTTTCTTAGCACTTCCATCGTCCCGCTTGTCCTTTTTTTTTTCTCTGGCCAGAGCGAGAACAGACTATCTGTTCAACATTTCAGAGGCGCAAATGCCCGGTCCCACCCAAGCCCTTTCCCCAAATGGAGAGAACAACAACGACATCGTGCAGGACAACGGAACCAACATCATTCCTTACAGGAAAAATACAGTGCGGGGAGAGCGCGCCTACAGGTAAATCCGCGTAATGTCGCATTTCATCCGAGGATTAAAGGCCATAAGAAAGACGAGCCTCCGCTGCGGACAGAAACCTGCAGTCTGGCCTCTCGCTCGACGTGTGTGCTTTTGCTTTGCACCCATCCTCGGTTTCCCCGTGTCTCCCAGCCCCATGTCACGTTAGCGCCGAGCACTAAACTACACGTTGGCACAAAACCACCCCCGGCTTGAATAAAACGCTCCGAACGACCGGTGGCTTCAGTGGAGCGGTTTCAGCTGCGTCGGTGCGCAGTGGCACAGGCGCAGGCACAGGCACGTTTCGGAGGAGTGTGCGGAGACGGTGCAGCTTGTCAAGTGACAGGGATACACCGGCAGCCGCCCCTGCTGCTGCTACAATATTCCCATCGTCACTTGCTACTTCGCAGCCTCTACTATTATTAGCTGATGTGCGTTTCACTACCTGCTCCACGCACTGGGTTTCCACCCGGCAGCCCAGCCCCGCTGTCGGGGGGCCGGCCGGCCGGCTACCCGTGCCCGGCTAACAAAGCGGGCTAGCTGCAGCGCATACATCCGCTTTGTTGACATGAGATCGGCTGCCCCAGCTTCCTTCCTTCCTTCCCGGAGAGTCCGTCAGTCAGCCCGCAGTGCTGCGATGGCTTATTAATGACGACGCGTGTTTATTATCATGCTGGTGTCTGCTTGTGGAGAGTGACCACCATGATGATTTAGCATGATTTAAAACCGTATCACCGGCTGCCATAATCCAATAAGAGGGTGTTTTAATGCAGATCCTGCTGCTCCCTGCAGACGATGGAGTCGACATGGTGGCTCCCAGATTAGCGTATACAACGTGTTTCTTACTAGTCTGGCTCAGTGTTCTCTCATAACTGTGTTGGGGTAATTTATATAATACAGTTATGTTGGAAAACATTTAGATAGAAACTCCCCTCACTGCAATGCATGACAACTCCAACGCAGCAAGAACTGCAGCCTCAAACATGGTCTTGCAATTAGATCGGTGCGAGGGGGTTTATTATAGAAGTGACTGCTGCACTTTTTGCAGTGTCTTTAAGAAACTGGGAACTGAAGCTACAGAATACACACACAGATACAGAACCTGTTTGTTACGGTCAGACAGTTAGATTACTGGAACGCGATCACAGGCCCACTGTGCAGGTAAAATCAATTTTAAGGGTCCCAGATATAAATGCAGAGAGGGGGGCATAGGAGGGCCTCCTACCTGATGATGAGATTATGTATTATCCCCGAGCAAAGATTTGAGATCTGAAATATTTCACTACACCTGTGCATGAAATGCAGTGAGCGAGTTATCTTGAATATCTCTAGAAGAGCTGACGCCAAAGGTAGCACCAAATGCATTGTTGACATTTTCATCATCATTCATGAGTAGCTGATTAACCCATTGACAGCTTGAATCAGCGAAAACCACAATTGATCAGTCACTCTAACATTCATCAGGCTCCAGCTACAAGAGTAGAACCATTTTTTTTTTTTTTAAATAAACTGTTCTTGCAGGTTACACTACGTTGTTGTACGCCTAGTAGTCTGTGACAGGTTGTGGACTGTGCTCAGTGCAGCGAGTCAATACCAGTACTGGTCACATGCAGCACTGAGGGGTCGAGTGCTGGTTAAACCCAGAGCTTCCTTTTGCTGCTGGGTTTGTTCTCTTGTGTCTTGTGGTTAAATGCTAAAGATCAAAGCTCGACACAACTTTACTGTGTGGTTTCCAGTGTCAAAGTGCAGGTGAATGTTACCTGACCTGATATTAGGACAAGGAACCGACACAAAAAGTTGCATTGCTTTGATATTTGTGTGGATACACTTTGTATTTTGCTCATTTACATTTTGTCTTTTAGCTGGTGTAATTGGTCTTTAAGTGTATATTCTTTTGGATTATTTAACACATATGGCAATTCTTTAAAGAAAGGTTCAACTTTTTTTTCCTGCAGTTGGGGGATGGCGGTCAACGTATATTCTACCTCAATCACCCAGGAGACTATGAGCAGGCATGACATTACTGCCTGGGTTAATGACATTCTCTGCCTAAACTATACAAAAGTGGAGCAGCTTTCTTCAGGTGAGAACTGAGCAAATACTTTCCTCTTCATCTTGTTCTCCTCCCTCGGCCTGCATCAGGGAGGCTGTTGGTAGATGGTGGTGTTTTACAGATTACATCTTTGCCTGTAATGAGTTTGAATCATTTTCTATGTAGTCTGACAGTTAAGGCAAAGTGGGTAAACACGCTCACCTCTCCATGGCTATAAATAAACTTATAGCTTGCAGAGCTCTCCTGCTATGACCAAGTAATCCCATTTCAATCACTCTCTGACTACACAGAGATTTCCACACTCACACAGGCTTCTTTTAAATATAGGTTATTTCTTACAAGCTCTCTAGTTGGATTTATCTGATAGCTGTCCATTACCTACAACCAGGTTGAGCTAGTGACCCATTTTAAAAGCCTAACTAGGCGTCAGGTAATATTAGCCATGTTACCTATTATAGTATTCTTTTTAAGGGAACAGAGCCAGTTATCTGGATGCCCAGGCTTTTGTTATTCTAGGAGATTTTTGTATCCTAAAGGCAGGCAAAACCATTAAAATTTGTCAATTTGCTGTCACTTCCAGCAAGGTGTTATGCACTAAACTGTTATTTTACAACTTCTGCAGGAGCTGCTTACTGCCAGTTCATGGATCTGCTCTTCCCTGGCTGCATTAGTCTTAAAAAGGTCAAGTTTCAAGCTAAACTGGAGCACGAGTACATTCACAATTTCAAACTGTTGCAGGCATCCTTCAAAAGGATGAATGTGGACAAGGTAGGTTTTATAACCTTTACTTCAGTCCTGTTGTAACTTAGTGTCCATCGTGACACGTTTCTGTGGTTGACTTGTATTTGGGACCTTTTTAACAGATTATTCCTGTGGAAAAACTGGTTAAAGGAAGGTTTCAGGACAACCTTGATTTCATACAGTGGTTTAAGAAGTTCTTTGATGCCAATTATGATGGCAAAGAGTATGACCCAGTTGCAGCCAGACAGGGTCAGGATGCCATCCCCCCACCCGACCCTGGTGAGCAGATTTTCAATTTGCCAAAGAAGTCCCACCATGCAGCCAGCTCCCCAACTGCAGGTAAGCTTCATCGATGTTCGCGTTGAGTGTTCATTTAACGCAGTATTTTCTAAAATAAGACTGATGTGTTGTCATTTGTTACAGGAGCATCAAGGTCAAGCTCTACAACTCCGAAGTCCTCCACACCTACATCCAGACCCTCATCGGCCAAGAAGATCCCTGTAGCTGCATCAACTCCTGCAAAAGGAGAGAAGGAACTTGAAGCACAGGTCACGCATCTCACCGAGCAGGTATAGTTACCTTTATCAATTCTGCTAGTCACACACGAAATACACTGTACACAATACAAAAACAATTAATTGCTATATAGTAATATCTATTGTGTTGTATATGTGGTTTTACAAATGTCAGTGCCAGAGGGAAGCGAACTTTTGATGGCAGTTATTTTAAGATTTTTTTATTATAGGTTGTCAGAAAAAGCCAGTGGCTGGTTGAATGAGGGCAAATTTGGGTAAAGCCAGTTTCCCTCTGGAGTTGTGTTGGGATAACAAGTATGAAGCAACTGTAGAAGATAATGTCGACATACTAAAGCTTAGTATTGGCTGCATATAATCACTTTATAGTTTTTTGCACCAAGGCAGGGCTGTGGATTTTGGCCCTCATCGCTTCTGAAGGGAACAGCTGCTAAAACCTGGTTCAGTGTGATCATGAGTTTGGTTTTAGACCTGAACCCGTTAAGTCCTGACAGTTGTGAACCTAGTACCAACACAAGTATATTCTGTATCTGTTCAGTCCACGAACCAATCAGTTTAATGACTTCTACTGTTCTCTAGTTACTTTAGTTATTCTTGGTTTGTGTACTTTAAACAACTTGCCTCTAATGTGTGTTTCAGTTTCATTTGTACTGTAGTTTAATTTATCTTAAACAATGCAAAGTTCAGTTTGCTGTTCGTGTTGTATCTGTTTGATGGTAAAGTTAAAATCAACTATATTTTTGTAGGTGAACACATTGAAGTTGGCGCTGGAAGGGGTGGAGAAGGAGAGGGATTACTACTTCAGCAAGCTGCGAGAGGTGGAGCTACTGTGCCAGGAACATGGTGAAGAAAGTGCCCCATTTGTTGAGCGGCTAATGGAGGTCCTTTACGCCTCAGACGAACAGGTCAGTCTGCAAACCTGGTCTTCTCTGAACGGGATTCAGAGCAGTGTTTTTTGCATTGTGTGCCCCAGTCCTAATCACGCTACATGCCACTTTGTAGGAGAGAGCAGAGTTGGGTGATGGTGACGGACAGGAAGTGGACCAGGAAGCCCACGAAGAGGCACCAGATGATCAGCAGGAGGAGCAGGATGAATACTGACTGTCGTCATCCTTCACTGCAGTTACATCCGTCTTTTTAATATGTGAGAACTGTTAAAGGATTCAATTTTTTTTCCTCATGTGTTTTTGTTCTCTCCAAGATTGAGCACAGGAAGCAAACTCCAGAATAGACGCACCGTCAGTTTTTTTTTATCCTTCTGTTCACTGTTTGATGTTTGTGATTTTTGGTGAACTGCTGTGGGAGGTTTGTGGTGACAACCTCCACCAGCAGACAGGCTCAGACCATCACAGGAGTGTCCAAGGACTGTGCCAGTGAAAAGTCAATTCAAATCCTACAGTAGGTGTGATGAAATGCTGAAGTTTCTACAGGTAACACTTACCTGTCAGTGCAAGTATTATTTTCCCAGCTTCAGCCTTTTATTTTATTTTGTTTTTACATATCATCAATATTAATCACAAGGATGCAATAAGCAACACCCTGAAAGGGCTCATAGTGGCTCTTATTTACCCTCCTTTCACATGTTGCACTGACATTTGACTCTGTTTGGACAATCTGTCCATAGACCTTCACCATATTTATTGTTGTTATTATTTGTTTTTTAATTATTAAGCCTTAGTGTTACTTGTGCCTCTATGTGTGTACTGCTCGTTTTCTCACCTCAGGTCATGCCCCTCCCTTGCTGCACACCACAGTGCAATCAGTGCTCATGTGGTGGGAGAAGAAGAGAATAAAATGTCTAATGTGCTGGTAGAACAGAGATGGGCAGCTGCAAGTTATTTTATTCTCCTTTTCTTTTATTGCCACATGGATCTCTCCGCTTTAAACTCGTTAAGACCGAGCTGTACTACCAGATCATTTACACCTCATCAAAGAATCACCAAGCAAAGCACAATTAGCCAAGACCGTAACTCAGACTCCTTTTTCACCTGCTTAGACACAGGGACACCAAAATGCAACAGCAACAACAAACATATAATAATTTCTGGGGAGATGCTGGCAGCGATTTTTTTCCATTCTCTTTTAGTTGTGAAGAAACAAATTGGAATACTTTTCATTTTAATTGTAATTGTAACCAGCAGCTTGAATCCTTTTTTATTTTTTAGACATAAACTATTTATTAAACAAAGAAACTAAACCTAAACAAACTAACGGATAACTAGACACTGGGAACGTGTGCTCAGGTGTGCCACACACCGACGGAGGGGAGAGGCCTGAAGTGTGGAAAAGATCAGGACAAACGCAGAGAGGCACACGTAATGTTAGGAATAGTGTAAGAGTCTGAATCGATCCTCGTGAAGGAGGATAGTACAGTTGCTGAATTGTGAATAAAATGTGGTTTAATACCAACATATGACTGTTTGACAAAAGATAATATTTGAGATAATCAGTGTGCTCCACCGTGTGTTTTCACACGACACAAGGTGGTTCAGTAGTTTCCTACTTGCCATAAACATAAGAAAGGAATAAACGTTGTCATCAACTCGTCTTACTACAAATGCAGCATTTTCAACATTTCAAACTGAGCTGGAACTTTTTGGAGTTGTTTTTTTTTTTTAAACCACAGGTCTTAGGAAGCTGAGTTGGTTCACTGAGTAATTTGCCATACTATATTCCAGTAACTACATTGTATACCCTTTCTTAATATTGCATTTACTAATACTAAAATGGGCAGTGCACCATTATGCTTTTGTCATATTATTGTGTAAATGAAAAAGAATGTAAACATGTACTGTCAATAATTAATGAATGGTAAATGTTTTTTTTTCATGTTCCACTTATGCATTCCCCCAGAAACGTGTTGCATGTTGGCATTTTATTTGTGAATAACTTGACCTGCTTTTTACATATTTAATAAAAAAACCAAGTACGATAACTGCGCTTTTGTATGTTTAACCTGCTACTCGGAAGATGTTGAGATATGGATGGATTTGCTGTAATAAAATTACGTTTTGAGCCGATGGGAGGATTGTCACGTCACTCCAGGTTTACAGCTGAGCTGCAGATTTATTTTAATGTTTTAAAGATTGACAGTGTTTTGCCCCAATTAGACAAGGGGCAGGTGGTTGCCGATGACGTCACTTTAGAATTTACCTATACACATAATACACCCTGATCCCATCACTGACTAGTAGTCAGAGACATTTTACTGATTTCTTAAAGAGGTGCTTTGTAATAATAATTTCTTATTCACTGATGAACATGAGTGAACAGCACCACCTCCTCCTCCAACAACTGCCTTGGAATATCTGAGCATGTTGTGTTTTTCCACGCACGTACTTGTTTTCGTGACAGTATTTTGAAGTAAGCGTAAAAAGGATTTTTAAAAAAAAACAACAGAGCCGCCCGCCCATGTGTCCGCCTCCGGTCCATGCTGGTGGGAAATCAAGTTCACCCCTGTTCAGATTGTGCAACAGCGACAAGTTTGCTCTTCGTGATAGTTGCTGGTGTGTGGTCCAACTATAGGTGCTTTTAAACAATCGCCTGCTGCACTGGACAAAGACTGGTTAATGAAAACTCATTTTACCAACGTCATGGTGCTCTAAACTTACTGTACCCGGATGAAATGTCTTCCAGAAAGGTAAGAATTCCGCTGACTAGCTAGCGCGCATTAGCCGACTTGCTAGCCATGCTAATTTAATATTGAATGGACAATTAGCCCCCGCAACGTTATCGGCCCCTGTCCATAGCTGAGGACAGGGCTCTAGCTTGCCATGCACCAAATTAACCACAAATCACTTCACGTGTTGGTTACAGGCAAGTGCTTGTACAGTAACCCATCACAAAACATGATGCCGTGCGTCCTGTAACGTACAGACATGCAGGGCTCTGAAAAACCCAATCGTAGATGTCTGAAAAACTCTTAGTAATGTGGAAATACCTTCTGACTTTTAAAATGTGCGTCTGGATTCCTTAAAGACCATTCTTATCTTCTGCATGCTGACAAATTCAAACAATTTCCCACATAGCTACCATATTTCCGAATCAAAACAAAGATGGCCGCCTACTGGAGAGGATGCCGAGTAACAGCTTAGGGAAAAGTGGAAAGATAATTTCGTTTTCTGCCAGAAAGAGACATTCTTTGCATCCAGATGGTTAGATGAGCCCCCAGGGATTTTGAAAGTAGAGCCACAGTTGTGCCAAGTGTTTTAAAACAATCGTCTGGGTTTTTCCAGACACAGCACATTAATAATTTCTAAACGACCCCGTTTAGACACAAGCTAACATAGTAGAAACCTCGTCTTAAATTAACCATATTCTCTTTTGATTTGTTTGTCCTGCAGCGCAAGAAATACTCTAAGGATATAAAGTGTGTTTTTTTTCCGGATGATGTCGAGAGCGGCGTCCAAAACGTGAGGAGAGAGGCATCAGCTCTTTCATCCGCATCATCAGCCAAGAGCTGGGAGAAGTGTGGAGAAAGTTTTTTAGAAACCCCAGTGATAAAGGTCAGTGAAGTTATTTTATGTGCATTTGTGTATGCAAACAATTAATTCACCCCCATATTAACATCTATGGCTCATTCAGTTAAGTGAAAGGAGCCACAGACTGACACCCGGTCATATAAGCTGATGTTTCACCTTTTGAGTTAGTACCACATAAGGTTCAAATGTGCAACCTGCATGAAATACTATCCACTTAATCTATTAATGACACTGACATCAAATATTCCCTAATATTGCCACATTTGGCATTATTCCCTTTAATTTAATAGGTCTTTTCATTTTAGAGCCTTGATTCATTTGGACGGACACCGTCTGTCAGAAGAAAGTTGGCACAGGGCTCTGCTTTAGGTAATTTGTTCTTCAGACTACTTCACTTATCCAGTATAGTGATTAGGGCTGGACCCTTTCAGGATTGTCATTACTTTTTAAATTGAGTATGCTTTTACAATAGGACACATTTTAAATTACTGACAAGCTCTGACGTTTACACACATAAAATGATGTTCTTTCGTATGTGTTTGCCCAGTGCAGACCAGTGCTGTTAACAGTAACGAGCACCAAGTGCATATTGCATGGAGCTCCAGTGACAGTGACCAGTCTGACAATGAGACTGAGGAGCAGCGTGTGTCCAGAGTTGTTGCTTTGCAGCAACACTGTCTTCAGAAAGCAGCGGGACCCATGGGTCACATTCAGTCTTACAGCAGAGCACTACGCATGCTCAGCTCTGATAAAGGTAAACAGCTCTTCTTGGACATGCTGGGCAGAAGCGTATTTGGTTCTTGTAAATGTGCAGTTGAAGTTATCATTAAGTTCTGTGTGTCACACCTGATTTGTATTGTGCTTCACGCTGAATGGCAATATCTTTGTGAGAAGCGTGTCTCTACATGCATTTAATTTGTTAACCAGAGATCTGAGCTTTAATTAATGTTTGTTTTATGTCTTTCTTTAGATGATCTTCCTATTATAGACACAGACAGTGACTTTAATGAGTCTGAGGAAAATGCAGAGAAGGACGGTGAGGAGCAGATCTCTGATTGTGAGTCAGAGTCTTCAAGTGAAAAGCCACAAATCTCCACCCATACAAATGTAAGCAAACTGCACTTTTAAAATTTCATTGTTAAATGTGTGTAATCTTTTTAACCAGCCGCAGCAGCAGATTATAATCCGCATTGCTGCTGTTTGTTGGTAAAATGACATGGCCATTTTCTCAAGGAGCCTATATGCATTGAGGGGCACTTGGTGGCACTGTACTCCCACTCAAACTCTAGGCAACCCTGGTTCTTCAGGGCCACAGCGCTACTTGTTTTCCAACCATCCCTCATTTACTGCTTTTGATTAGCTGGACACACCTGATCCAGGTAATCAGGAGTGGCTAGGGCAGTAAAGGTCTGTTGCAAAGTTAGTAGGACTATCTCAGGTATCACAGTTGTCTGCCCTGGTCTGGAGAATTCACCAGTGTGTTTCAGTTGACTAGGGCTTGCAGTTAGCTTCTTTATTACTTCACTAGGTGGCATATTAGAGTCACTTACTAATAATTCTGATGGTCCTGACAGGTTCAAACCAGCTACTGCGCTGAGCAGTGTGTAGATTCATGTTATGTTTCACACTATCAAAGTTCACAAGCAGCACTGCTGAGTCTCATAATGAGTCTGAAGGAACTAGGTGACGCATAGTCATGCACCCACAGTACATGAGATAGCATTTAACGATGTATGAACATGAAACTTTTTACTTTATTAAAAGGAAATGTTGGTGGAATTGATAAAATGATTCAGAGCTTCAACACATCAATGCAATTGTCTGCATTGACCGTTGAGTCATTTCTGTATTTGTTGCTTTGTCCTTTGTTTGAAATTTCTTTGCAGCTTATGCTGTTTGAAGACTTTCAGTCATGTCACCTCAAAAACTGGAAAATCTTGGCAGACTTTTACTGTTCTCTAAATATAACTAAACTAACTAACTACAAACTAAGCACATTAATCAACAAGACACTATAATGGCCATAGTGCTATATGCAGTATAATGCAGAGTAAACCCTGTGGTTATTTTTCTATATCTGTAGTTTATGTTATCGCTGATGTTGATCTTTCGTTGGCCCGCTTGTACATTCTGAAGGCTTGGATTGACTGTACTTCTTAGAACACATTCAGGAACAGTGTGTGTCAAGGGCAGGGCTATTATGAAGGGAATGTTCAAGAAGTGGTGGAGGTGATGTGCTCAGGTTAAAGGCTGCACATGCAGCGTGTAATTGACATAGCATGCATTACAACATGTAATTGATGAGCTGTGGTTTGGCTGCGGAGCGGTGAATGACAATGAACAGGACAACTCTGGTTAAAGGCAGTTATTGGCAGGTGAGTCATTGGCGTGATGCCATACTGTGCCCATCAATTAAACTCAGTTCCCCACATGATGAGTTTAAGTTTAAGCATTATCGAGTGATGATGGTCTGAATTTGCAGGCTGTGTGTCAAAAGGAAGCCTGTAGACAGATTAGCATCACTCCAACAGACCCAGCTACTTCCTCTTGTCACAGTTTAATATGCTGATATCAGCTCTGTGGGGTCAAATGAGACTTAAGATCACCTCACAGGACGCTTGTGGTCAGGCCAAGTAGAACAAGGCACTCTTTGGGGGTCCTAGTTTAAAAATGGTTATCCTGAAATCTATGTATGTAATGTTTTTGATAGTTGCATATTTATAGTAAAACTAATAGCACTGAGCTATGTTGATTAATTGTGTGTTTATATATATAAAGATAATAAATATATATATATATATATATATTATCTTTACACTAGAATGTACAACCCTAGTTTGAGCTCGGTTACAAACTGCCAATTGTAAATCAAACCGGATCTAGCAGGACAGAGGGGGAAGAAGTCCAGGTTTATTACTCCAGATAAATACATGGCTGACTCACTTGATGCAAGCCTGCCAGATTTCTGTGTTGTTGTACTAATGCTGAGAGTGGATGGGCGGAGCTGTAAGGGCTACTTTGCATTTCAAGTTCGAAGAGGAATCGCCACTTCCCGAATGAAGCGTGGTGCTCAGTCTGGTTCCACTAACATCAGGCGTTTATAGGGTCAAAACTTCCACTTCTTGACTAGATAAGGTTCATATCAACCGCGCAGAGCCATAAACCACGTTTTACTACTGTTTGTTCAGGAAATCATGTGAGTGGATGAGGCTGCGCAGAGCTGTGTACTTAGAATGGTTTCAGTGCCGGGTGAAAACATTTTTGAGCTGCGTCCAGGAACATAGTGTTCCTTTTTCTCTGTAGCTGGTTAGAGTGTGACGTCTGCTGGCAAGTCGCCTAGCAGGGTCAAGTTGATTCAAATAAGAAAGCACGTTGGTGAAGCTGACAGAGCCCGGTATGTCGGTCTTGTCTGCACATGACAGGAACTCAGGTTTCTCCTGGATTTTTCCACGAGAACAAATTCCCTCAGGTGCAGTGAGGAGTGACACAGCAAAAGAGATAGTTTTGCTGCCGTGTGTTGTTAATCAGTCTATCATATCCACCCATTGCATTACTGAGTTGATTGATTTTATTAAGTTTTAATTATTCATTTACTGACGGTTGAGGCCATTTTAGGTGATCAGTATTCGTTGATATATAGTGAGCTATTG
This sequence comes from Macropodus opercularis, assembly GCA_030770545.1. NCBI lineage: Eukaryota > Metazoa > Chordata > Actinopteri > Anabantiformes > Osphronemidae > Macropodus > Macropodus opercularis. Next base: position 11,048,102 of record CM061105.1, read on the forward strand.
TGTGCAACATTCCATCACACTTCAAACGTCCTAATTATGATTATTGTTGTTTTAATTCTAAAGGTCGCAGAACTAGAGACCTCAGGCTACGTGTCCCATAGAGAGAGCGTTGGTGACACAATGTCCTCGAGCAGACTGGACTGTAAGAGCCTTCCTTCCCAAACTGGTGAGGGCAGCAGAAGGTCAGTCAGTGACTGGGTCAAGTCTGCTCAGGCGATGCTGCAGACGCCTCAGAAATCATTTGACAGGCAGATCAAGACTCCCGAAGACTCTGCCAAAAAGAAGAGGAAATTTCAAAGGTTTGAATGATGTTCATTTCAGAATTCGCAATAGGAAAGTGTAATTGTAAAAAAAATAATCCTATAATTTATGTAGCGCATAGACTATGGAGGGTGAAGATTCTATGGCATTTTTAAAGCAATGCCCCATAACTTGTGTTAATTCTCATAGTAGCACTAGCTGAAGTTGCAGCTTTAATTAATGTAACTCATGGGTAAACACAGAGTTTTATGACGTTAGTAAAGAAAGTCTATTCATTCATGTGCGTCAGTCACATCTGGCCCTATCAGATCTGCTAAATTAGGTCAGGATGATCAGCACATTGTTTCAGAATGCTGTTGATTGATCTCATTATTTTGGAGGACTGATGTTGTTTGTGGTGCTGTTGTACTGTACTGCATGAGACTGACGGGATTTCTATTATTTTACTTTATATTTCATTATCAACCTCGATGAGGGACGATTTATTACAGATGTAATTTATAAGACTGCATTTGTTTTAAAAAGGTTTATATAATACACTGCCAAGTGAGATTATTATTTTTTTCTATGGGTTGCATTGGTGTTGAACTGAGGTGTTTCTACTGTTTTATAAACATGTGGGGAAAGAACATTAGAAACACATTTGAGTATAACGCAGTTCAACACAACTGCTGAGTGCAGGGAACAATGAACAATGAACAACTGAACAATGAAGATGTGCAGTTTTTGTTTAAATGCTCTCAAATGTATTAACAAAAACTGAACATCCACATAAAGCACAACTTGTGGCAGATGTGTTATTTAATAAAGTGGCCTGACAGTGAGTGTCAAGTGTTGTAGTATGTTGCTTCATAACAAGAGCAAACAAAGTCAAAAAGATATATTGCTTGCTGCCAGGTGACAGTCAGGCTTTGGCGACGATGTTTCCACGGCAGAAGTGACGATGAAAGGGACACCTGGTGTCATGATGTGGGTGCTAAATGTCATTGCCATCTCTAAGCCCACCAAATCTGTCAGATGGCTATCTGCGCTGCTCGACAGCTTGTTGTCTGCATCAGAAGATCTTTTTTTTTCCTTTTGAAATAAACATTTCTGCATATGCTTTAGTTCTGTTTGTGTGTGTGTGGTGTTTATCACATAACATCATCTACTTGTGTGTTTGTTGCACAGTGGAGGTCTGGCAGAGAGGCTGAATCGACTGCAGTGCAGACAGAGGTCAGCTATTAGCTTCTGGAGGCACCAGTCCATTGCGGACACCTCAACAACATCAGGTGATCCACATCCTGCTACTGCAGTGGCCTGCACACGTGCGCCTCTGAATCACGATTCAAATTCAGCGAGGAACTTTGATTTGTGTGTGGGATGAAGCCCCATCTGTAAGCAGGCGTGAATTCACATTTGTAATCGCATGGAGAGGCCACGCTGAGGACAGATCACTGAGCCTGTAAACTGTGAACTCAATATGTAGGTGACAGGAAACCACTTGCTTAGTTCTTTTTTTTCTGTTTTCCTTTCCATGGTGTACCAAACCACTTGTGTTCTCTCGTTAAGTATCTCCTCATAATAGGACAAAGTTAGAGGCTGGAACGTGACAGTTGGTTGTGGAAAAATAATCCAGCCATAGAACGCAGATTGTGGTCAGTGGATGGTTTCATTTGCATTAAGAACTAAACTGAGGTTAATATTGACTTGAACCCATTTGATAGTTTCTGTTGATGCATCTCATCCACGTCAGGTGGCTTTAACTTAGTTAAGTTAAAAGTTGTATGTGCTGTTTAATCTGACCTTTTTCCACTCATTGATTGTGCCTGTTCGTTTCCTGGTACAGTCTTTACAACAGCAACAGTGTTACTCAACTACAGTGTACTACTGAAGGATACGTGCTTGTCTTTATTGTTGTGAATTTACTATATGATGTAAGAGCACTCGTACATGCAGAAGTGGGATTGTTTCTTGACTCGCCATGATTTATCACATCAGTTTACTCTAGGTCGAGAATTTTGGCCTGCTGCTCACATTTATTCTGGCGATTTCATAACATGGGTTAAGGTTAGCACAGTAAAAATATTAATCATGTTCAGATATGATAAATCATGATAAATCCGTTTAGCTCTCTAGCGATCCCCTTCTTAATAAATTAAGTTTCCTTCACTGTTGGGTACAGTTGATGTATGTATAGAGACACTGAACAGCTGACATGACTATGTTCTCATGCTGCAATTTTCATAAATTGGTCTAATCAAGTTAACACACACACACACAATCCACGTTCAGCCAGACTGCTGTCTTATCTCAGTGTGATTTATAGCTTCGGGCCCTTTTCTTGATTTGCTCTTCTTAATTTTCTGTGTCGACTTTATTGTCTGAGCCAACACTGCAGTCAGAGTAAAATTCCATTTGCACACTCACCCAGTGGGATTTTTTTCCTTTTTATGTCCAGTTCAGACTAAGTCAGCAACAACTTCACAGTTATGAGTAATTCTCATGCTATATTGTGAATTAATCTCAACAACACATAATGAGTCCTGCAGAGAGCAATAGTCGGTGGGTGTGTGAAGACACCATGTATGCAGGCACACACCTAACATCTGTGTTGTTGTTGCTCTGCTCTCCAGTGGACAGGCCTGGTGTGCTGGTGCTGGAGGTGCTGGAGGTTCAGGAGGAGTGCGGCATGCAACTGGTGCACTGTGAGCTCCAGCAGCTGCCTGCAGAGGGACAAGCCGTGTCCCAGGAGAGAGCTCGTGCGCTGGTGTTATTCAGCAGAGAGACTGCAGCCCAGCTGATTCCTGCACCCAGAGACATCATCCACGTATACCCACCATGGTGAGGGGACGCAGTATTCGTCACACTTAAGTCCATTCTCCTCACTCCATTGAAAAATGCAGATCACTTGTGGCTTAAATGTTTGACCCTCACTGCACAGAATGATGTGGTTTGACGTGCAAATCTTAACGTCAGAGGCCTGTTTTGTTTTTGTTTTTTTTAACTGAAATGCTGTATATGTACTTGTAGATTTAGCAGTTTTCAAATGCACAACACATGCACAAGTCGTCTTATTTGCATATTTGAAGATGGTAATAATCAAGGTGTGAAACTGGCAGCTGTTCAACACCAACTACTGAACTGTCAGTAAAGCTGCTGCAAAAGTGACGCATAACTATTTAGCATTAGTTAAATGGAATATATGAGAATAGAAAGAAATACGTGTAACAAACCCAAGAGGATCTGTATCAAACAAAGATGTTTGATTTAATTAAAAAAAGGTGACATTTCCACAGTTTAAACCAATGACTCAAAAGATTTCTCAGTAAGTTCTATAAATAGTCAATTTCTTGACCAATTGATTAATTGTTTCAGCTATGAGTGGAACTAATGCATTATAAATTACAGTACACGAGTTACGTGTCGTGTAGTACAACGGTACAGGAAATAGGTAGGGTGGCGTGTTTCTGTTCCGGTCAGTTCTTTCCTCTATGGAGTTCCCTGTTTTTGATATTTAACCTTGTTTCTTCTTGGCTGGCGACCAAACACGACACAAAAAAGACACTGTTACAGGCAGTTGCACAATAAAAAAAACTGACTCACTGCTTGCAGGACAAAGTGTGACAGGACCTCGCAGAATAATGCTGATGAGGCAAACCGAAAGTGTGTATATTGAACAATGAACCACTACACGTTTGCAATACTTCATATTCACAATTCATCGTATCTTTTTTAGTATCATAATGTTCTGTTCCCAGCTCACAACAGCAATCAGCAAAAGCCCAGATGTGTGGAACAGTCCCTCGCATACAGGCCAGCAAAGCTAGGAGGGGGCTGTGTGTGTTTTTGGGATTGTTTTGGAGTTGGAGCGAAGCAGCAGCAGTTGACTGCAGCTGTTGGGAGTTTGGGTTGAGTGTGATCTGGAATATCCAGGCTGGCGGAAGTGCAGGGGCCTCCTCTGTGCTCTGACGTCACGAACAGCTCCAGGGAATGCTTGACATTCCTCTTCCTGGCAGTAGTTAGGTCATTTCCAGCAAACTGGGGAAAAAACACAGTAGGATTATTTTCTGGAGTATTTGGAAGAAGAGAGTGGAGGGAGCCAGAGTGCTCAGATTGAAAACACATGTTGGCTTGAGAGCGTCTCTAGTTTTAGCACCTCTTCTTCCCTGTTGTATTATATTCCTGAAATCACAAGCTAGAGCAGTCTTTCTAAAACACACCCTTGTACTTTTACAAAGACGTGAGCTTGCATCCTTAAATCCTCTTTGTTTCTTAATTTACTTTGAGAAGTTGCAGAATTTGGTTGACATTTAAAATAAGTCCATGTTTTTACACAATATATCGGTTTATAAATAGGAAGCCTGAAATGTTCTCTGAACAGACTTTAGTTAAGTTTTACATGTCATGTCAAAATTAAAAAACATGAACTTATCATGTCGGTATGTCTGGTAAATACCTTTTATGGGTTTCCGGCGTGTCAGGCCAGGGGTTAACCTCCCCCATAATTCCTACACTGAGTAGGTTGACTCCTCCCACCTCCCACACCTTGTTGTGAGTAGGCAAAGAACAAAGCGGGAATACCTGTAGAGCTTATTCACTCACAGGCTGTGACGCCAGCAGCCGGAGCCGCTCCTTAAGTCAGCTACCTGTCTGATGATGACAGCTGCCCACTCACCTGTTTACAATAATGTCACACTTCCTGTCCTTGTTCCCATGAGCAGTACGTTCTGCTCCACTAACATTCGAGTATGTCTTTACTGATAAATGATCTCTGCTCAAATGTCAGACCCAGAAATATCCATATCAGTGTTAATCTTAACAAGTGTGCCTGGTTTGGACTTTTCTGTGAGGAGAAGCGCAGACACAGCACAGAAGTGTTCACTTTTGATACTAGTGAAAACGGCAGTACCACATTATGAAAATACTTAGAATAGAAAAGTAAAAGTCATGTTCTTGAATCTGCAGGGTGGTTGTAAGGATTCATGGCAAAAAGTATTTGAAGTGCTTCTGTCTGTGCTGTACGTGAATTCTGTTGGCTCATTTTTATTCGCAGAATTCTCAGACCAGTTTTGTTCTAGTAGTAGTTCTGATTACGCACTTAGTCTAATTATCTTGAAAGTTGTATGTTTCAAGATAAGCATAAATAATTGTTGCTTTCCATTACTAAAGTAATAAGTTTAAGTTAAATAATAAAAACACTTAACCTTTGTGAATCTGTGACAAGAAATGTACCACTTTAAACAAGGTTTTATACTGTATTAATATCTTTTAATAAATATTTGTTTCCTACTCATTAATGCTTAACGTGAGGTTAAGACAAAAGCAAGTTTTACAGCCTTTTGAAGTAAAACCAGCAAATGTTATTTTGTTGATAAATGAATGGAGTTGTTGACTGTCAAAACACCTCAATAATGTATTCAGTCATTTCAATTGTCTAACTGATGGATGAGTCAGGTTTGTGTCTGCCAGCATGGAAATGTACGTGATGTGGTGAATGCCTAATATTATTGTTAGTTTTGCATCACTGCATCTAGTACAGATAAAGGAAACGATACCAGGAACTACATGAACACTATTTCAATCAAGACAGTAACATTATGCTAACTACTCCCCTTTCATCTAAAAAATAAAAGCCAAATAATAATAATGCTCACTTCTGAGGAGGACACATTTACATTTAAGCGTTTATATCGGTGAGGGGGTAAACATTACAAACCAACTACCTGCAGCATAAAGGTAAATAGACACCCTTCAAATCACTTCTTACCAAAACTGAAATGTGTTTAGTGAAGGCTGTGCGTCTACACAGCGAGAAACGGAGGGTTTGCATTAACCTTCCAAATCTCTCCCTCTCTGTCTCATTATCGCTTAACATCCAAACAAATCTGGGTTTTTCCACTCTTATCTTTACGATTAATGTCCCTGGTTCAGCTGTCACCACAGGTGTGAGACGAGCTGTGGCATGTGCAGTAGTTTCACCCTTGGCTTTGACTCAGTGATAAACCATCATCACACTATTATCCATTTCACATGTGGGAAAAAACTCGATCCCAAGCACTAGCAGTGTGCCATATAATTATCTGGCTGTTAGTCAAGTTCTTTTATTCTCAGGCTCGATACAAATCAGGTGTGTTATTTTTGTGTTATTTATTCTTGACATATTTGAACAGAAAAGTTCAGCATGTCCTTACTGACACACACAGACATGTAAAATCAGCTTGTTTGATAGTATTGGGTCATATTTTTCCATGGGTGATGTCACATCTGGAAAATATTTTCAATCAGGTTGTGCAGCGCTGTGAGATGTAGCCTTTTAAGAACCTCAGTTACACGGAAAACTTTTCTTTTACCTCGGTTAAAGAGGACAAATACACTCGTTGTGTATTTTAAGTTGCCTCGGAGGAGGGTAACGTATTTGAACTTGTATTCAGTGCTGGGTGGTACGCAGTGAGCAGACCTGCGGAGGTGGTTGGTACCTTATCTGAGTTTGACATTCAAGCAGTGAGGAGCTGTCTCCTCTCCCGCGTTTATGCAATAGCCTATATTCTATTCAGTGTAAAAATCACAGTTTTGCATCCGTTATCATCCGTATCACAACAGCGATGCTCTATCATTGCTCCACACCTTGAGGACGCTTAATTTCACGGTGAATACGAGGTCCCACACTCGATCCTTTTGTATGGCGCAATAAAGAATGTGCAGAGTCAAAGTGTGCGAATACAACAACATCATTCACACAGCTGCTTTACGCTCAGTCTAAACCTGATGAACTTTTCTCTCTGTTCCTTCCCAGGCAGAGTCTTACTATAGATGGCTTCGACTGTGATGTCATTCTGAACACGCACTTCAGCCAGAAAGTTTTCTCTGTTTCCAAACCTGCCAACCTGGCCGTCCCCAGAGCCCTGCTCTCCTCTGGCGGGTGCCTGCCGTATTATTTGGGTAAAAGATTTGAAGTGCTGGAGGCGCGCAGAGCCACAGATGAGGTGTGTATCCTTTGGTATAACTATTTTCTACCTCAATTTCATGATATTTGAGGTTCATTTAGTAAACTTTTAAAACGACAGGAATATGACAAACAGCCAAAGATGTGATGCTGCGTGGTGGTTCCCTTTTTTACTCATTTAGCTTATTTAGTTTTATATAAATAAAGTAGTATAGTGAACTAGGGAGCCTGCTTCTTTCTTCCTACAAGTCATAGGTGCAGCTCTGCAGACACTGGGTTTTATCACAGGGTTCATGTGGTTCACTTTAATAATTTGTACGCAAAGAAAAATAAATAGTTTCTGTGGCGCATCCAACTCACATCAGTCAGAAACAGGTGCATTCAGTCTGTGCAGTAACAGTATCATCAAGCATTTGGTTTACATGTATGTTTGATTCCCTAAATGTGAACATATGTTTGCTTTGAGCAAATACAAATAAATGAACTAGGTGATGCTGACAGCGATTGAGAAACACCAGACTTTTAAATCAGATTTCAAACAGTGAATAAAGAAACTGATTCTAATTGTAAATAAATTAGGACAATACATCTGCCTGCACTGCTGCTGACATCAGACTGTGATTTGACATTTGCTGGTAGTGAAATCAGCCTAGTTTGTTAGAGAAGGAGTGTACTTAAAGATGTTTATATACTACTGAAGCACATCTGGGTTATGCAAGTAGAAATAAGTCTAGTTGCAGTCTAAACTTTTTTTAATACTATAAGACTAATAAATGCAGCAAATGTTAAAGTTCTAAGGTATTTAATCTGTCCATTTTTGCATTAAAATTGTTTATGGTTATTAAGAAGTTCTCTAGAGGATGATCTGTTTTCTCCCTGCCAGGATGTTGTATCCACTGTCCTTTGCGGTTCTGTGGGCTCCGGAGCCTTGACAGGACACATTTCTCTTCTGGAAGCTATTGAGGGCCTGGGCCAGGCTGGCCTAGTGGGACAGGACGTGGAGGTCGTGGTCCAGAGAGTCTATTCCGTCTCTCTGCCTGACAGCTCTCCTGTGTCCATCCTCAAGTCCAGAGTTCCCCTCCGGCCATCCTCAGATCCTCGACGTCCTGCAGAGAAAGGGAAAGCCAGGTAATGTTGGACAGACTGGTAATTGGCTTTGGTTTGTCACTTGATTCCAAAATGGGGAAAAATGATTCACATTTCATCTGCTATCTGTGCTGCTCTCCCACAAATGGCTCTTACGTGTTAAAACTGCACGCTGGTATTCTTGGATCAAGGCTTGCATGCTTCTCCTTGGTGGCACAGTGTGTCTCAGTGGTTGAGCTATTGTTCACGGCACAGCGGGCCCCACAGAGCGCTCGCACTGTATCCAGCCATATGGCATTGCTTGACAAAGGACACAAACATTCATAATTGAATCCAGTCCCTGTGTAGCCAATTCTCAGGAAAGACAACATGATGTTTTCAAAACCTTGTGAACCAGCTATAGTTGAATATGTGCCCACAGTTTACTAAACCACAGGTGTATTTTAAATGGATCTTAAAATGTAATTCTTTATCTGTTGCCCGCATTGTGTGTGAAAGTGGACTGGAGCCTTTAGGTCTGGCTACTTCATCATAGTAGTGATAATGTCTTAATAATTCGATTTAAAAATAATGATGCTGCTTAATTTAAGCGATTTGTTCACATAACAAAAGAGGAAGCTCAATACAGATGATACAATATTTATACAATATTATAAGTATATGACTTTCATTAACACAAAATTTGCAAAATGATGCAGTACGGCTGCCCCCCAACATCCCGATATCTGAATTTTGATTCTGTTATCTCGTGGAATCGTGAGACACCTTTTTATCTTGACCAACGTAATCCGGCGTTGATGTGTTAGTGTACAGTCGACGCAGATGCGAGTGGTGACCCTGAACCAAAAATGGAAAGTTGTGAATCAGAAAACTAAAACAGTGCCCTAAGTGAAACCCAAACTCTGTAGACATGATGGGAACTTTAGCTGAACGATCTGTGGGTTTAATAGTTTTACATAATTGATGAAAACATTATTGCAGTTTAAAACGTGTCACGTTATCGGTTTTAATCTGATAAAAACGTGTGCGTGCAGTACAAGCTGCTTAGAATGTGCTTACGGTGTGTTATTCAAAGGACTACTGAAGTTGGACTGCAGTTAATGAGTCAGTAAATGTTGTGTTTGAAGCAAACCCTGGAAGTTTGACCTTTAGTTGCCAAAACTGTCCGGCTTTGTTTGTGTCCTTTGCTGAGTAATAAAGGAAGAGTATTGGTTTAGGGTTTTGTGAGTGGAGGGGCCTCTAGGGGCTCCCTGTGGTGAAGGGAGGAGAACCCTGGTCTCTCACCAGCTAACTGATGTAACATGACACTCCTGCCATGCTGCCTCGGTGGCTGGTAAACAAACGCCGCCCTCTGACCGGAAACGCTCCCGCCCTTCTTCAACCAGATTGAGCAGGCTCGGTTGCTGGTAAGGATGGAGGTGGGGCAGAGGGTGAGGCGGCGATCACATGGGCTGGAGTTCAGAATATCTGGGTGACTCTGCTTTAAACATCTCAAAAGTAATGTTATTAATTTGAAAACCTTTTTTACAGTCAATTCTCCATTTTCTACCATCTGACTGACTTCTCTCTGATTTTCTGCTCTGATGCCTTTCATGATTGACTCTGGCCTGATATGTAGCACAAAACCAACATTTGGGACAGATTTGTGCCTCTCAGCTAAGAGCTGGGTCGTTTATTTTGCAGCCCACTGGCCTCTTTCAGTATAAAGCACAGTTTGTACCTCTGATGTTGTGTCCCCAGCCTGTGAGTCACTCTCCTGGTCAGCATGCTGATTTGATCCTTTTGTTGTTTGGCCACCGTGTTCACACACGGGAGAGAGGCCAGTATGATATTTATGCCTGAAAAAGATGTTAAGTTCCCGTAAATTTGGAATAGAATAAACAAGAAGATTAACTGTTTGCAGGAAGTAAGGAGAGGCTGTTTTTTTTTTTTTCTTCTTGGTGGAGAAGGAACACAATGTGCCGCGGGGATCCTGTTACAACCGTGTTTATCACTCTGCCTGAGCTGATTGGTGCACAACACATAGGAAGGAATCCCGCCTGTCTGCCCCCCACCAATGAGGCCTCTGTGCTATATTCTTAATGTGTGGGTCGCTTACTTAGTGCGTTGCCAAGTACTGTGCTTGTGCATTGGCTTGCATGTGCTCACAGGGTGACTGTGTGTGTCTGGATCATAGTTCCAGGAAGAAAACCTGTATTGCTGAGAATTTTCTGTGATCGCTCACAATAACAAATTCCTGAAAGCAGCCTGTTACTAAAAGGCCATTGGCTCCGTGGTTTGGGTTCTGAGGGGGGGGGTTCAGTCGTTCAGCGAAGGCGAACGACTGAATGGAGAGGTGGTTGTTTATATACAGCTGATACCACCACAAGTCTCATCACCTGTGAAGTATCATATCAGATTTCACACTTGGAGTTTTCATGTCGAAACAAGCTCCACAAAAAAGGGAGAGTGTGTAATTGTCCCGGCAGCTGTATACATTTCATAGATCGTTTGGCTTCATTTGCTAGATCGGTTGTTTCAGTATGTTTTTATATTTGTAACTTTGTGGTTCTTTGATACTTATGGAGTCATACGGATCATGTGCAGAATATGAACTGTAACAACATTTTCATTTTTGTCGCTTAGTTTTCCCTTATGTGTTTATAGCCTTACAGTCTACTAGTAACATTCAGGTGCCATTCTCTGGTCTCCTGCTGTTTGCTAGTGCTGCGGTAAACCCTCAATAATTATCAAATGCACAAATGCTGAAGCCTCAGTAATAAAGACAAATGTTGAGCAGCTTTGATTTACTGTTTATCCCTGTTATCACAAAAACAAAGGGTCATTTTATTTTTATTATAATTTATTTATTATTATTGTTGCGTAGCTTTATGGTTAAGATTCGTTTGACAGGGTTCATTGTAGGTCAGAAGCTATTCACTCTCTCCAGTGGGAGCACGTTTTTTTATTTTGAAAGAACGCGAACGTTGCTTTTCACCAATGACGTTTCTTTTCTTGAGGCATATTCTTGTCTAACTTGACATGCCCCTCATGTTAAGTATTCTGCGCTGGGGTCAGTTCACTTTACTCACTTTACTCTTTAACTCACTCACACTTAGCTTCTACAGCTTCATGGCCTCTCTGAAAAACTCGCTGAAAGCGTTATTTGTCCGCCGTGTATGTTCAGCACTTCTTCTTGTTGTATGCGTCTGATTTTGGATTGTGACTTAAGCAAACAACTGAGAATAATCTTGGTTAAAACGTTGGCCTAAGCCACAAAAAGTCATGTCAGGAATGTTATTTAGATATCTATTTCCAGGTTTCTCAAAACAAACACAGACAAACCTCATGTTTACCAACACAAGACATTTATAGGCCAAATCAGGTGGTTGAAAACAATCTCCAAACTGTCCCAGCGTCTGGGACATGCACATGCAGGCACATGCAGGATGGGCATGCTGACAGTCCTCCCTTTTTCCTGTTTTTTTTCTTCCTCCTTCTTCTTCACCTCCTCCTCTTCCTCCCTGGCCGTTGCTTGTCTAACCAGGGGATATGAACTCCACTGTTTACTCTCAGGGCTGGGACAGGGCTGTGTCTGGGCTTGACTGTGATACTGGAGCATATAACTGTTTAGGAGCTGCAGCGCAGTGGAGGGATACACAGCAGTTCACTGCCTCATAACTTTGTAGGCTAAAGGTCTTTTCTGTCAGCAGTAGCTTGTCAAACCAGCCACCGGCGTTAACGCGACGTCTGAAAAGAAAAACTGCACCAGGAACTATCATTCCTGTAACGTTGTAGCTGTACAGGTGCCTCAGTCAAATGATCTGATTAATAAAACCTGTCTGACAGTTGACAGATATTCCTATGAATTTATGTGTCTGAATCTTTATTTATTGTGTATGATTCTATACACACCTGGGCTCAGTGACATACAGGTTTGTATTATATAGTATATTAGTGCTCTGCTCACCAAAGATCATTATAGAGCAGCTTCAACTGGTTTTGTGCAGTAATTTGTAGACAGTTTTTAATCTATCTATTACAACTTTTACATCTGAGTATTTTTCAGTTAATATTAGTATTGTACCATGATGTTCACTTTCATAAATATGACGACAACAAACCCAGCTAAATTTGTCTCTGCACATTTGTTTTTCCGACAGACTCTGTGTTCTTGTCCAAGACAGTTATGGGACGTTTAGCGTGCTCCAGCTCCACCACCTGCTCTCCAAAGATGACCTCCACCACTACTGCAAGATGTGGCAGGGGAAGACCTGTCTGTTAAGAGGCATTAAAGTGGTTCAGCGAGTCACTCGAGAAAGGTGAGACCCACAGGATCCTCTGAACTCATCCCCCCTGAGATAGATGAGAGTAGCCAGGACAAGATCCCTGACTGGGATCTGAAATGTGACAGGGTTAAACCATTAAACACAACAGGTTTACTACCTCATGTTTTAATTTCCAGTATTTTACACCATAGGTAATTCCATTAATGATAATATCTGCATTTACACTACAGCGTAAGATTGAGCTCATGTGAACCAAATTACATTGTGCTGCCAGCAGACCCACTGTGTTTACATGTAAAGTGATACTGAGGTGCACGCTCTGTGTCCCTTGTGAGTTTCCATAGTCAGGATCCCAGATTAGAAGCAGTTAAACGAACTGACATGGGAACATTTAGTGACCGACTGGGGTATATTTACATCCTTGGTATTTTCAATGCCACCACTGCCTATAATGTCTCTGGAGGTTGTGGTCAGACTGATGGATGGCTATCTTCAGAGCTCGCATATGGGCCATATTATTAGCTCAAGTGGAAAAACACGTGGGCCTGTTTGGGATAAACCAGGCATTCATATTTGTCCAGTTTCTTAGAAATGGAGACTGCCTGACCTCTAATCGTGTCCTGATAATTCACGGCCTCGCAGAGTATTAGATGAGACGAGTGGTATCACTCTGAATGTCTTCTAATGAGACATTAATGAGACATCAATGAGATGATAGAAGTAGACTCCTACATTTGAATAGGGTGACTGCAAAGTGCTGTCCATGAAACAAATTCAACCTGGTTAAAATTTATCACAACTCAACTTTTCTAGCACGACACACGTGGATTATTTTGTTGTGATTATTAGAGACCTATTTTGTTGCAGTGAAAGGTTAATAGAATAAGGTTTTGCAGTGTGATAACTTTTATTAAGGTTCATATATTAACTTTATGGGAACAACAACAATCTCACTCCACCTTACCAAGAAATACAAGAAACAGAAAACATTAACCTGCTTCAGGATAATGTCGCTTTGCATTTAACATCTGATCTGAGAGTGACGTTTGTCTGCTCATCTTGCAAAACACATTAAAAAAGAAAAGAAAACACATTAATTAGTTGGTCATGAATATTAAGATAATAAATAAATCTCTGTTCAGCTCAAGCAGAAGGTCGGAATGCTTCAGATTCATAACTACTGTGTTGCTAGTTAATGCAACTGAATATATTTGTTTCAAAGGAAACATTCAGCAGACGCCGAGTCACCTGTGTGACGACTGTGCCCTTTTAAAATTACCATCATGGGAAGAAGTGTTTTTTTTTGGATGTGGGCCAGCTAAATAGAAACGTGTATGGACTTATCCACTTCTCAGTTCTCATCAAGTTTGAAGGAGCAAATTAGGAAAGGAACAAATGTAACCACAGTCAGACTAAGGCCCATTAGTACTGACTAAAGCATATAAGCTGTGGAGCAAAATCACTGTGTGTTGAATGAATCCTGTTAGTTTGTTGTTACTCATCTTTGAGCTGCCCTCAATGGACTTGAATGGGCTGCAGAACCAGTTCCACACAAAGAAACCCTGTGATTAGAGGCTGACTAACAGGTTGTTAACCACTGACTGATATGACAGCACCCACAAGGATGAATAATACTGACCTGTCGAACTGTAATCAACAAGTACTTCTCAGAAGGACAATAAATTGACGTGTCCTGCTGGAGTCGACGCTTACTTTTTTCCCCTCCCCATCTGAAATGTTTTAATGCTTCTTACCGGCATCCGATTGACGTAGATGAAACACGGTCAAAGCACGTGGTGTATTATCATTTTATTTCAGTCCGTTTTTACTAAGGTTTCGAATGTGGGGAGTGGAAGCAATGGTTATGAAGGGAGCTTTATAAATGTCCGTCATCACATGTAACATCACTTGTAATTGGTTTTCTAATCCTTGTTATTTTTGCCCCACAAAGATATGGTGATTTGCATAGGGCGTGAAGCGTTTTCCCAGCCTTCAGCGTCTCAGAACCTGCTCCTACAAACTGTTTTGTGTGTATGCGCTCTGCCAGCCAAAGCATGCTGTCTGTTAATGTCTGGGGGACGTTAAGACAAGCTCTGTCTTAACAGATTCATGTTTCAGTGGAAGTGAAACTGGCTGTGAAAGCTCTCAATCTTCTCACTGAAGGCCTTTGTGCACCAGTTTCTCATCACTCCCCCTTCCCACCTCCTTTTTTTGTTTGCCTCCTCCTAACCCTGTCATATTCGTGTCTCACTCTCAGGTGCACCAGGCTTTTCAGCTTGATAGACAGTCTGTGGCCACCAGTGATTCCTCTCAAAGATCCTGGCAACACACCCGCCACGTCCACTGTAAGTCCCCTCTGCAGCGGAAGCCATGGCACTTCCCCAGTGACATGTTGGTTTGTGGATTGTCATTATTATAACGGAGCATTGACTGTTGACATCTCGATTGTCACATCAAGCATCTTTTGATTCGTGGCAGTTCTGAAAATTGAAAAAAATTTTTACAGACTAAAATTTATCATATGACACTGACATTTGAGTGTCAACCACTTATACAAAACAAGCAATATGGAAAAAGTTGCTCTTGGCTTCAAACGATTCAAACAGCTGTTTTTCACTATTTTCAGATATTTTGTGAATCAAACCATTAATAGAGGAAATGCCTGATAGCTTCAGGCCTAATCAGATTCCTTTGTTCTTTCGCTGTTTATTATCACATTTGTTAAAGAACAGAACAAAAGCAGATCTTCACAACTCAGAACCTGGAACTATGGGAACATTTGGTATGTTTGCCACAATAAATACAATTAAATGAAAATGCGAAAAGTTACTCAGTAGTGGAACTACGGTCACTTTGAACCTGAGCCTTTTGTTTGATTTAATTAGCTTCATCAATCAAATAATGTTTTTATAGCCTAGTATTACAAATAGGAAAATGTACCTCATGGGACTTTACAATCTGTACAGCATATGACAGCCTGTGTCCTCAGACCTGCCCTTAAACTCAAAAAACCCTTTACCAGAAAAAAATATGCAAGTCAGTCAGAAAAATGTCACATTTTCCACTTTTCATCTTGCCTCGTCCTTTTAAACAAACACAGTCATTACAGGTAAAACTAGGTTATTCTGAAACCCGTCTCACAGGACACACCTGGGTGAGAAGAAACGCTTGTCAGATGTTTTAAGACATTTTCTCACTAGGCGTTTGTGTCGTCTGCAGTGCTTTTCAGTGTATTGAGGGGCTGCAGAGCATCCAGTTTTTGGTGTACAGCAAAAAGAAACAGTCAGCCGTGTTCCAGTGCTTATGGAAGGGACTGTATATGAACTATAAGATCGGGGAGGAAAAAGTCCTCCTTTCTGGCAGTTTGTTTGGAGTGGGGGTGTTTTGTTTTGCCCTTAACAGTCAGAAGCAACCGACATATCCACTTCAACAGCACCATTTTCAAGCAGCGTGGAAGCTGTGGTCATGGACGCTAGGGGAAGTCAACAGCTCTCCTGGAAAATGAAAACCACGTGCTAGCTATCTTTGTTGGAAGATGATATACTCATTCTTAATCCTGCCAACACAACTGCAATTGTTTCTATAACCATAAAAAATAGTTGTCAAGAGGCCCAACACCAGACTTCCATAAATATTCAAAATAATCCAAGATGTGAGCCATGATTTTGACATCTGGAGCCAGACTATTCATTTTATTAATTTGAAGTTGCTTTAATTTGCAGCCCCTTTATTGCAATAAAACATGTTTGTCATTTCTTTACAGGAGAGCAGAGCAGCTGGTCCAGCTCCAAGTTTCTGCTACCTGCTGTCAGGTGAGGCGACGTCGGTTCAACCCACTGAGGAGCAGAGTCTGTCCCCGCTCTACCTACCACCAACCACACAAACCCTACAACAAGTGCTGCAGGTGAACACTTTGTCACAGCACATATGCAAATTGGAAAAACTAGTGCTGCAGATTGAGATAACTTATCTTCAGTAAGCTGATCTCAACCTGTCTTTTTTTGACTTTGCAGAGTGAACTGAAAACCTGTCGCTGCAGTTTTGTTGCCAATGTGTTGTACAAGAGGATGCAGGTATTTTTATCAGTTTTGCTTTGACTTTGACCTAATGAAGAGAATAAACTGTGCTCTGAAGCTCCCTTTTTTAACAAATTTGGACCAAGTAATTGATAAGATGTGACGTTCAGAGCAGTGTATCAGTGTGTCATATCGCTGCATGTGCGACAATCTGTGAGGCTTGGGTGTTCTTTACCATTGATTGGTAAGAACTTTAAACTTTGACCAAGCTGAGATAGCAACCCAGAACAAAGCTGTGGACTTTGCCACATGCTCACACCACTGGATCACACTTTCCAATTGTATTTCAGCAGTAAACCAGCACTGTGTGCAGAATGAATAATCTTGTCTAAGCCGTTCGACAGAATTATCAATTTTCAACTGACTTGTGCTTTGCAAGCTCCACCTATGTAATGTTTCCTTTGCGTCTTTTCTTTCTGGGTCATTATGTGCGTGTCTCTGGCATTTGTCAGTGTGTTCTCTGTATTTGCCTGCGTTTCTGTTCTAGAGGTGTGATGTAGGCCAGGGTGAGGTTTGGTTGGTGCTGACAGACCCCAGTCTTCAGGAGGAGCACCTTGAGAGGCCGTGCAGGCGAACCGTGGCCCTGTGCGTGTGCACTTCCTGTGTGCTCACTTCCTCTGTCCTCGAAGCACTGAATTCCCCCACTGCCTGTTGCATGTCATTCAGAGATGCTGTCAGAGAACATGGTAGATATAACATGATATATACCTCCCAACTGATAGTAACAGTCAAGGAAGTTAAATAAGTTCCAATGCTGTGACTTTAGCAGGTCTCTGTAGCCTCATATCTCTATTTGAGGCTGCTTCTCCAGAAGGCCTTAGTTCTTACAAACAGCTGAACATCTGACCTAATTGTTCCACGTTCCATGAAATAGTTGTTGCACCACTGTAGCCTCACTATTCTGCACGTTTGTCACATTTCAGCTGTGTTATTGTGTAAAAATCTCAATCTCTAGGTGTCCTCCTGTGCGTGGAGCAGTCGGTCGTCGAGGTGTGTTCAGTCCATCCTGATGACAGCCTAGAGTCCACAGCGAGACTAGAGTCACTTTCACAGACGTTGGCCGAGCCCCAGGCAAAGACCCTGCCTCAACCTGTAAGACTGGATCCCCTGAATCTGGATACCACGCCCAACTCCCTCTGCTCTCTCACAGGTCATTTTTTCCCTTTCATTGAATCTTGTGCTTTCATGCACAATGAGCTCTTTTCTCAGGAGAAGAGAACTGCTTTTATTTTTAAGTACATTTGAAGTTTTCAGCTCAACAAGATGCCTTGATGTGGCTTTAGGGCATTGCTTTCTGCTGTTTGTTATTCATCGTCCTCAGGCGGTCATTGTTTGCGACTTTGCGAAGTAAAAACACATGAAATGTTGGTTTCACGTCAGTTCCCATGTCATTTTTTTTAGTGAAATTAAAATGCCTGTCACGCATAAAGCATTAAATTCTAGTTGACGATGGCATAATGTGAAAAAAGTTTTTGTTTCTTTGCAGTATTTGCTGAAGACAGCACATTTTCCAACTTCAAATATGATTGTTCACAGCTTTGCTGCTAAAAATTTACCTTTGTGCTGTATTTAAACTTTTATCTCATTTGCTACTTTCTTTGAAGCTTTTGAAGTATGTAAAAATCAGATAATAATGTGCATCTGTCGGCTTTGTGTTGCAGTTGAGGGCAAAGTTCAACCTGTGAACCCTGTTGGCTCTGGCCCCTCTGGCCATACATGTTTAGTCAGGTGGCAAAAAAAATTAAACAAACATATTTGCACATTTTGCACTCGTACATGAATAGTATCTTCTGGAAATTACCAGTGGAAAAAGCTGCCGACCGGAAAATACAAGAACAATTTATCAGTCTTAAAGTCAGTATCTTATATAAGGTCCTGTGTTTGTGTTGCAGGGCAGCACCTCTGGTTGTCAAGCAAGATGGTGTTTAGGCAGGGAGTATGTCTCTGCTGCGTTTATCAGCACAATCTCAGATTAAAATGAAAGGGATGTGTTTATCTCTTACACCCTGTCACAAACATACACACTCTTAGAAACGTACGTTTACGTTTGTCCCATTTCTTCTAGTTAGACGTCAGTGTTCTTCTTTTGCGTCCACCAGTTTAAAAATAACAGGATGTGTCAGCAAAATTAGTTATAGTCAGATGAAACTACAATGATGAATGTAGAAAAGGGCATGAATGTATCTTTAGGCTGGTTTTGTGTGTTTATGGTTATTTTTTAATGCTTTTATTTCTGTCTGCAGGGGTGATCGTCGGTGTAGATGAGAGCACAGCTTACTCCTGGCCTGCCTGCAGCCACTGTGGCAGTGAGAACTTGGAGATCTTAGCTGAAAGGTATGTTCAAATGTGTCACAATACCTTAAGGAATGTTAATTATCATAACTTTCTATCATAACATTAATTGGTGTTTTCCCCCACAGTAAGAAGTTCTTCTGTGTTTCTTGTAAGACAGCGATGGACAAACCGGACACAAAGGTTCAGCTTGAAGTGTTTCTGAGTTGCACTTCGTTAAGTAATTGCACCTTAAAAGTTAAGGTGAGAGAAATTTTGATTTTTGAAGCCTTTGTTCAAGGGAATCTTTAATATCTCTTTTGTTGAGGGATAAGAAGACTGAGGTGGGGAGGAGTTGACCTGGCTGTGCTGCAAAATCCACCTTGTAAAGCCGTCTGTTAATTAACGTGTAATATCTGCAGGAATCCATTCGGGCCACACAGATGTTGCTGCACTGTTGTTATGTTAAATGTTATTTTCTCTGTATATCAGTACGAGTACAAAGTGCAGCAGGGCGCGAGGTCGGTATAGTGACTAGGGAGCAGAGAGCAAACCTTTTGATAAGTGTCCTTGAACGAGACATTGATCATCGCCCTCCTGCGCCTCTTCTGTGGGGGAATAAAATGTCCTGCACATTAGAATGTTAAATAAATAAAAGGCTCCGTCGTATGTGCATCTGCACGGTGGAATTTGCATTATGAACCTGGTGTGATTTTGTTATCAGCCAACTATGTGAGCCAAACTGATTGAAATGATCAGCCTTGCTATTATCAGCCAGCTGATCGTTTAACCCCTTCTAATCAGTCAGCTGTTGATCAGAGAGCACAGTGTGTTTACTGCAGCGTTTGTTGTCAGTTATACAATTAAGGTGATGATTTAAAGATACTCATGGCTCCACACCTTTTCTTTTATCTCTGCCTGACAGCTGCAGCAAAAGACCATCATGTCTATTCTGAACACAGCGGCGCTGGATGGCGATGAGGTGGGTTACTTTTTACTAACGCTTATGTAACTGCACGCTGGATCTTCTGTCAATGTGTCCTGAAAGCACAGTCATCTGTTCATGTCGTGGCCGTAAAGTCTGTTCTGTGCTGAACCAAAATCTCTGAGTCATGCTGGTTATTGATTCAGTTTGAAGAATGTGCTGCCAAAACACTGACATAATCTTCCCCTACCTCCCGTCTTTACTGAATATTTAAAGTT
The DNA here is from genome assembly GCA_030770545.1 of Macropodus opercularis. Classification (NCBI taxonomy): domain Eukaryota; kingdom Metazoa; phylum Chordata; class Actinopteri; order Anabantiformes; family Osphronemidae; genus Macropodus; species Macropodus opercularis. The sequence goes on from CM061105.1 coordinate 11,068,192, forward strand.
TAAAGTGCATTTTTCCCCACTTGGCTTTTTTATGTGGTGGAGCTTGTAGAAACACATGCAAATATCATGCTGCTTGCTACAGAAATGCCAAATTGACTGTGTCTGACTTCTCATATGGGACGGTTTGATGCTTTGTCCCACAACTGTTAATGCATTTTTTGGGGTTTTTGGACGGATGGATGAAAAATGTGAAATACAGGCAGTGATGCTGTTTCTAAGAATCGTGTGACTGCTGAAGTTTTCATTTCAGTATAATTCACCAGTGTGAGGAATGCAAAGATCAACTCAAATATCCTTGCAACCACAGCAACATTATCAGATTGAAGGACTATAAATAGTGTTTGTGTACATGCAGTGCAAATGAGTGCTTGTAAAATAAGGTATGTTGAATGTTTCTGTGTCAATTGTGAGGCTTTAAATGTACTTTCTTTCCATGCACCACGTGTTGCAGTTCCCTGGTTACGATGTGGAGAATGTCCTGGGTAAAGAGGTGGGCCCCCTCGCCGCTTACATTCGAGTCGTCACCAGGAAACCTGCCCTCTGTATCGGCCTGGAAGAGATTTGCCTCTGAATGCTGTCAGGGCGAGTAGGTAGCGTTATCAATCCTCGGGCTTCATCTGGCTCCAAGGATCTGCACACTAGACCTTGGTGTGAGCCAGTTTAGCCTCCTCTCCTCCCATCTGAAGGCCTCTCTGACAGCTTGAGGCTGTGTTAAAGTGAACCGGCTGCAAGAAGACAAGGTCTTGTTTGTGTTAATGATATGTGATCCTGTAGACCAGGAGTTGACAGCCCAAGGGTAGACCAGTGGCATGCAACCTGTCAAAGCAGCCAACGTGGTTCAGCAGCTGGAATGTGACTTTTCTTTAGAGGACTGTTTTAAATTGTCTGAAGAGCTTTTCTCAAAGTCATCTACCTCTGAGTTTAAAATAGTGAGTGTGAATAAAGCTGTTTTTGCTGACTTGACTTTCTGTTTCCTGTTGCTCTTTCTGACTTCTTGTGTGAAAACACACTTGGTTTAGATAGAAAAACTACTCGCATACCAGGGGAATCTGCACAGTTTCAGTGATTTTTTTATTATAGATTCCATAAACAAATGGTTTCAAGGGTTCATACAAACTATATAAAAGATCATGCTCTTATACAAAGTTTGGAATTATAAAACATGTACCATATCAGTTTTAACATCATATCATATAAATGCAGTGGTAAAATAATTTAATACAGACAAAATCCCACAAAAATATGGCAGCAACATCATATATTTTCCAGTGCCATTATGGTAAGCTTATAATACATCTGGTACAGATGGTAAAAGTGAAATGTCTCTTGAGGTATGTTTCCTAAAAGCCCAGTTCTTAACAGTTATTGTGTCACCGGCTCTCTGCGCTTGTGGAGCCCGCAAAGGACGAGTTGGGCATCTGCTTGAAGAAATCTCGGAGCCCAGTGAGATCTCGGGTTAGCTGCTCGATAGTTTTGTGAAGTCTGTCGTTCTCTGCACTCAGTTCGATCATCTTCTGCTGCATCTCCATGTTGCGCTTCTTGGCTTTGTCCCTGCTTTTCCTCACTGCAATGTTATTCCTCTCTCGCCTCTGTCGGTACTCCAGGCTGTATCTGTCCACAGACTTCTTCCCCTTTTCCCTCCCGATCTTCCGCGGGGAGGATTTGGCCGAGCTGACTGTGGAGCCGGGCTCCGGGGTCGTCGGGGGGGTTGGCTGCCCCGTGGGGAGGCTGACAGAGGTCTGGGCGCACGTTTCAATCTGGGACGGCAGGGACGAGGACATGTCGCTGTCACTCCAGTCGGACTCCTGCTTGATGGGCGCACTGTACGCCCCCTTCTCCAGGGCTCTGTCCGCCCTCCTCTCCGCCGCGTACCCGGCAGGGGGCTGCTGCTGCTGCTGCTGCGTGCGCTCCGGCATGACGGAGCTGTGCATGTTGTAGAAATCCGCCTTCTCCTGCTTCACGGTGTTGAACAGGTCGAGGAAGAACTCGTCGTTGCACAGCTCCAGGTTCGGCACGGCCGGCATGGACTCGATGTACTGGCTGAAGTCGATGGCGCTCTCGTCGTCGTACATGGCTGCAGCGGTGCTCAGCTCCACCATGGTGCCGTCGTCGGCCGCGGCGTCGCCCCTGCTGCCCGGCTTGCAGACCCCCTGCTGCGGCCCGCCCAGCTTGGCGCTCTCGTAGAAGTTAGCAGGCTCCATCGCCCAACTCATGGCGCATGGTGGAGACACGCAGTGGGAGTCCAGGCTGTATATGTCACACATGAACCCTGCTGGCGCGTCCACGTGGTTTACGGAGGAAAGTGAAGTGGTTGACGAGTAGCCCACTGATGTGACAGCTCCGTGCAGGCGCCTTGTGTCGCTGACGACGTTCGAACACGTCTTGTCACTGTCTGGAGCGCCTGTACTTTCGCGGAGTGTTTTGTACCGTGTCCTCCGCTGACGTCACACGTGCCGCCCTCTCGCGGGCCAGTCAAGTTAAAACTGGGATCACGTGGTGTCCGAAGCGTGGGGCGTTTTTGCACATGCCGCCCACTCTTACTACGGCTGGATGAATGGCTCCGAGTTGTTTACATGCTGTAGGCTCTGAAGTGCGTGTGTCGGATTGACTGCAGTTCACAGGCCTATAAACATCTCGTTTCCGTCAGTAGTAGAAGAAGCATTTAGGCCACGAACCTGAGTGAAAGTATGAGTATTACACTGTAACAAGGGATTTATTGCCTACGGATCAACTCATTCAAACTGAAGGACACTGTGTTTGTTCCAGAGTTGTTGTTGTTGTTTAGAAGTCTTTTTGGGCAATGAAAATATTTCTGTGGTACATTTAAGTCCATGAGCCAGAAATCTCGCATGAATTTAAATATTTATTATTTACTAAATGTATTTAAAAAGCATTAAAGATTCGCTATGCAGAACACGTTACTGTGTCATTTATGTACAAGTGCTCAGCCACATGGTTTTATGAGACACAGTGGATTAAAGCATGGGCTCAGGGACTCAAAGAACAAGGGGCCTCCAGGGCTTCATCTGTGAAACACCACAGAGAAATAGACACATATTGACAACAAAGAGACATCAAATAAATGACTTCACAGAGGCAGAGAATGACTGGAAAGAGATGAAAGTGATCGCAGGAGACAAGAAATCCCAGTGCCCACAAATATACATAACCTTAGAAGAAGGCGAATAAAATGATCACAGACAAAAAAAAGTTACTACAAACAAGGCGAGAAGAAGAAATCTGGTCGAATCGATCACATAACATACATGATACTACAAAATGCAGATACGAGCATGTACTGGTTCACAGCAGAGGGAGACTAAAGCAGACAGACAGTACCTTCTTTATTGTCACTAATCACACAAGCATGCGTTCACATTCACAACTTCAAGTACTATCATGCTGAGCTACGTCACGACGACACGCGCCAGTTCCAGTGTTCACAGTTACACTTTAACTCAGCTGCACAGAACACAACGTTACAGGACTGGCGCTCACATGGGTGAAGGAAACTCAACTGCATAGGGTTTACTACACATTATTAGTTGACAGTCGGAAGTGGACGATAACTTCCTACGCAGATGAGCGAAATGCTGATGTCTGAAATGACAAATGTGCCGACACGCCTCAGAAACACCGATGTTTTCCTCTCGTGTAGTGTGGTGAACTTCAGTCCTTCAGTCCTTTCTGAAGGGCAGACATCGCCACGTGGTGGTTGTTGAGTGTAATGACAGGATGAAGTCTTACACGTTGTCACATCAAACAACGTACCTTTCTTGCGACTCCGTACATTTATTCAAATGCAATGAATGCATCATGACATACATACATATACGAATATTAAATAAATTGAAGTAAATTCATTAAATTTAAGGTTGAAAATTCTGGGGAGGGAAAAACAAAATGAAAAAAAAAATCAGAAACCAAACTGAAGAGTGAGGTGTTAATTATTGTCTGATCACTTTTAATGTATTCTCACTCAGCTTTGTTTTTGTACTTTCTCAATAAAGATATTGAATTTTTTTTTTTTAAAAAAGTCCTGCTAGTACAAACCAAATCAGCTGAGGGTATGGTGAGTAAAAGTCTCCAAACCGGAAATTCATATAGAATTTTAACAACACTATAAAACACTAAAAAATTATAAACTCTTTTATATCCATGCTATGTTGTTTATTTTGTTTCTTTGCGTGTTTAAAATGTGTCGTCATTGTGATATTTGGTGAAACACTACTTCAACACCCCTCTGCCGTGAATGAAGTGGCCCCACGAGCCTGGCGTTCTATTGGTCCAAAGTTCCCCGCGAAATCAACGTCACCTGCAGTTTCGCGCCAGATCTGCAGCACCGTGAGTTACGCAGAATAAGAGGTAAGAGAAACCGTAATTTAGTTAACGTATTTATCAATTACTCGTTGGTTCTTTCGTATATGGCCCGTCTGTCTTTTTTCTGACGTGTCACTTTATTGTGCAGTGACGTCTTATTTTGGTTTATGGTTGTTTCATGTGTTAAATTAGGTCGAACAGCGCAGTTTATTGTTTCCTCTGCCGCCACATGTCAAATGGTGGAGCCGTCGGTGTCAACTCGCTCACAGTCTTGTCTGAAGGTTACAGAAATTCATAACATTCATGGATTATAATAAAGAGGGAGTTGGGTGATGTGCGCGTCACAATCTTTACGCCTAATCAAGACTTGAGAACCGTGTTTGCCAGGTGATGCTGCAGTTCCGTTGACCTTTCAGTAATAGTTGCTGTAGTAAAATTAAATCGCAGTTTCTCGGTCTAACCTGCACAAAATCGCCTATTTTGTCAAAGCCTTCAAAACTGTAAACATGAATGGAACCAGATATTTAAAGAGATCTTGTTAGTATGGCGTGTTCACACCCGAAGTATTGAGAAACAGAACTCTGTGTGTGGTTGGGGTCAGGTTATGTAAACTTAATGGGAACGCATACAGTGTCAGTGTCTGAAATATATAGTCAAATATTTGGCAAATGTTGGTTAATCTGCATATTTAATTTCTAGATAACCCATCAATAATGTCTTCCCCCACATCGACTCCTGGGCGCAAACGTGGAAGAAACACCAACCCATCCACACGTGAGTTTGTTTATTTAGACCTTATTAATTATTTTTAAATAATGCCTGGGTCCACACGTCTTCTGTCACTGAGATGTTTTCATTGTTGGTTCTGTATCTGTGTCTCCAGATGTCTATTATTGACGTTTCATATAATGTGTTGACAGCCAGCAGTGATGTGCCAACTTCACCCCCCTCTCAGAGGCGCAGGGGTCAGGACTCCTCTACCGGGGACCTCATGCCGATGCCCACCTCACCGGCCACTGATGTGCTCAGTCCCGCGGCACCTCAGGACACTTCTCTGTTCTCCAGCCCACGACCCTCGGGTACTATTCATATCATGCTTGGTTAAATTAACATTTACAGCGGGTTGAATATTTGAGTATTTTGTGGGCGGAAACAACGATATTTTCTAATTTTAGCGAAATCTTCTTTTCAGTTCAACCCAATGATGTAGACATGAGCTCTCCTCTGATGTATGGGACCCCCAGTTCCAGGATTGAAGGGACCCCTCGTAGTGGAGTTCGTGGCACTCCAGCCAGACAGCGTCCTGATCTGGGGTCCGTGAGGAAAGCTCCGCAAGTGGATCTTCACTCTGAGCCAGTCAGTAGATCACTCAAGATGTTAACTATCATTGTTGTACTGTATGTTTGCATTAGATGTAATAAAATGTTGTCACTTTGTAGTCAAATGCTGAAGGTGCTGTAGCCAGTGAATCAAATGCAGGTCAGAGACTTGTGATCTGGGGAACTGATGTCAATGTGGGGACCTGCAAGGAGAAGTTTCAGGTAAGAACACGATCAAGTATTGTTATATCCTATTCCTTTCTCCTAGAGAAACATTTGACTTGATGTTTCTGTGTTTTGTTTCCAGAGGTTCCTGCAGAGGTTCATTGACCCAACATCCACTGAAGATGAGAACGCTGGTTTGGACCTGAATGAGCCGTTGTATATGCAAAAGCTGGAAGAGGTAGTGTCATGGTGCTTTGGGAGTAGAGTAGTAAAAGATCAAGATTGAGCATGAAGCTCAACAAATTGATTTGAGTCATTGCAGAATAGTAACCATTGATATTGTGTGTTGTTGTTTGCAGATCAGCGTTGTTGGTGATCCAGTCCTCAACGTGAATTGTCTACATGTGCAGGCATTTGATGCAGAGCTCTACAGGCAGCTTATTTGCTACCCACAGGTAAAGTTCCATATTTATTAGCATGGTCACATCTATATAAGTAGATTCTAGTATACCCAGTTAATAAATTAAATGTTTAAAATATTAAACATTTGAATTCAAAGCATTGTGCGCTTGTGTATTGTGTGTCCCTTTTAGTTAATGTTTGATTAACACTTTATTTCTCTTGATGGTGCATTGATACTTATAACTGAGCTTTGCTTCATTTGCAGGAAGTCATCCCAACCTTCGACATGGCCGTCAATGAGCTTTTCTTTGAGCGTTTTCCAGACTCTATTCTGGAATTTCAGATCCAGGTCCGCCCTTATAATGCCCTGAAAACCAGAAACATGCGTAGCTTGAACCCAGAAGGTGTGTGATCTTTATTAGACCCGGATCGTGTGACCTAATGCCTACATTTAATTCACACTTTGTTCCATATTCAGTGTGTTTGTGAATATCGTTCACTGCTGTGTTAAATGTAACACTTGAAACCGAACCTTCTCTGTTCTCGTCTTTTTACAGACATCGATCAGCTGATCACCATCAGTGGCATGGTGATCCGCACTTCACAGCTCATCCCCGAGATGCAGGAGGCTTTCTTCCAGTGCCAGGTGTGCGCTTACAGCACCCGTGTGGAGGTGGATCGTGGACGCATCGCCGAGCCGGCTGTGTGTCGCCACTGCAACACCACCCACAGTCTGGCGCTCATTCACAATCGCTCGGTCTTTTCAGACAAACAGATGGTGAGAGTTTGATCGGGCTGGTAATGGGGCACATGTCTCACAGTAAATCACACCTAATCTCAGAATATGTTAAGTGGTAACAGCTGATGTGTTGCTGTTGAGGTCACGACATCTATTCTTTTATTGATCTGTCTTAACAACAGGTAAAAATTCAGGAGTCTCCAGAAGACATGCCTGCAGGTCAGACGCCTCACACAACTATTGTCTATGCTCACAACGATCTGGTTGATAAGGTGCAGCCGGGAGACAGAGTGAACATCACTGGTAAGTTCTCCTAAAGGCATAAAAGTAGTGTTGTCAACATTCAGCATTGGTTCTGTAAAGTGAAACTTCACCATTAGCTTGTACAGCAGAAGCTGAGAACTTCTGCACAACACAAACATTCAGTATTTAGTGACATATTTATGAAAATGTAAGCCTAATTGTTTTGTTTTTTTTCTAACTAATGGTCCAAAAATCTTATCGTTTTTGGGTTATATGAAGAAGAAACAAATTTTAGCAGATAAAAACCTTTTGCTTGTTTTTTTTGTTTTTTTTTTTAAGTAATCGTCAGATCTGTTTCATTGTTTTGCTAATTGAGTGTTAAAGTCGTTCATCAATAGGATAAAAGAAAACCTCTAATTCGTAGTAAGCGGTTTAAGAGTGTGTGACTTGTCCATCCAGGTATCTACAGAGCAGTCCCCATGCGTGTGAACCCCCGTCAGAGCAACGTGAAGTCAGTTTACAAGACTCACATCGACGCCATTCACTTCCGTAAGACAGACGAGAAGCGTCTTCATGGTTTGGATGAGGAGACTGAGCAGAAGCTCTTCACTGAAGACAGAGTGCAGACGCTGAAGGAGCTGGCAGCAAAGCCAGACGTCTACGAGCGCCTCTCCTCTGCCCTCGCACCGAGTATCTATGAACACGAGGACATCAAAAAGGTGCATGCCGAGCTGAGTATAGGTCACGGGACAGATCTGACCTTTAGCTGAACTTCATTAACACCCGTCTTCTTCCAGGGAATCTTGCTGCAGCTGTTTGGCGGCACTCGCAAGGACTTCAGCCAGACTGGCCGTGGTAACTTCCGTGCAGAGGTCAACATCCTGCTCTGTGGAGACCCCGGTACCAGTAAATCTCAGCTGCTGCAGTACGTATACAACCTGGTGCCCCGTGGCCAGTACACATCAGGAAAAGGCTCCAGTGCCGTGGGTCTCACCGCCTACGTGATGAAGGACCCAGAGACCAGGCAGTTGGTGCTGCAGACGGGTGCGCTTGTGCTGAGCGACAACGGCATCTGCTGCATCGACGAGTTCGACAAGATGAGCGACAACACCCGCTCTGTGCTGCACGAGGTTATGGAGCAGCAGACCCTCTCCATCGCCAAGGTACGTATGACGAGCTTAAGTGTGTCTGTACATGAAGGAACGAAATCCGTGGATGTTCTTCCTGACTCGGTTGCTTTCGTTGCAGGCCGGAATCATTTGTCAGCTGAACGCCCGGACTGCTGTGCTGGCTGCTGCCAACCCTGTGGAGTCTCAGTGGAACCCCAAAAAGACCACCATTGAGAACATTCAGCTGCCTCACACACTGCTGTCTAGGTGATTATGATCAGTCTGCACTGAAACACTTGCTGAGAGCTACTGAAACTATGAACCAGTATTTTAAGAGGGCTTCTATGAGCTTTCAAAGCAACATGCATCAATTTCAGTGTCTTGCTCATCTCTAATATTGTTTATATGCTCAGGTTCGACCTGATTTTCCTGATGCTGGATCCCCAAGATGAGGCCTACGACCGCAGGCTGGCCCACCACCTGGTGTCGCTGTACTACCAGAGCGAGGAGCAGATGGAGGAAGAGTTCCTGGACATGGCTTTGCTGAAGGACTTTATTGCATATGCACGAACATACATTAATCCAAGACTGAGTGAGGAAGCAAGCCAGGCCCTCATTGAGGTTGGTTGAAAGCTTCCAAACATTTGTCGGCCTTAAGGGTCAGACAGTCTGGCATCAGCTGATGTGTGCATGTCTCTCCCCAGGCCTACGTGGACATGAGGAAGATAGGCAGTGGACGAGGCATGGTGTCCGCCTACCCCCGACAGCTTGAGTCCCTGATCCGCCTGGCGGAGGCCCACGCTAAAGTGCGTTTCTCTGAGAAGGTGGAGACCATCGACGTGGAGGAGGCCAAGCGGCTGCACAGAGAGGCCCTCAAGCAGTCGGCCACTGACCCCAGGACTGGATTTGTTGACATTTCAATTCTCACTACAGGTACCAATAGGGGCTTTGACAGAATGATGTGCCAATTTAGTCATCTGTTTGGATTTAGAAGTGGACTTGCTGTTTCTCACTAATATCTGATTCCAGGAATGAGTGCCACCGCACGTAAGCGTAAGGAGGAAGTTGCTCAAGCTCTCAAGAAACTGATCCAGGCCAAAGGAAAAACGCCTGCTATGAAGTACCAGCAGCTGCTCGAGGACCTCAGAGGACAGTCTGAAACTGTAAGTGTGTGTATATATTTATATATATATATAGATAGATAGATAGATTTTTTTTTTTTATCAACACTTCAACTTCTTGTAATGACTTCCTCCTTCATGGCTTTGTTGAAGGCGATCACTAAGGAGCTGTTTGATGAGGCGCTGCGGTCCTTGGCTGATGAGGATTACTTAACTGTCACTGGAAAGACCGTTCGTCTCCTGGCCTAGGGCACACCCTGCAATTATGTACAGTACAGAAAAAAACAGTATGATTAATGAACCACATCTTTTGGGCGTATTAGATTTATAATATCCTGAATTATGGAGACGTCATTGATGACTCAACCTATGGGGGTATATATATATATAAAATAAAGAGAGGAAATGAAACATCTGGCCTGGAGAAAAATTGAGGAAATATTTAAGTGCTTGTGTTTCTTTGTTTCATCTGTGTTTTGTGCTCTGTAGTAAAAAGCTCCATTTTGCAACTTGTACATTATTACTGCATTTCTCTTGTTATGGGGATGTTAAAGCAAGCTTAAAATATACGTATATGTTTTGTTTCAGACTTCTGAATGAGTACTTATCAGAATTCAAGACTTGGTAGCTTGAATCAACTACTTGTTAATACACAAAATAAAATGTTGCTGACTCAAAGTGGTTAGGTTTTTTTTTCTATTGGTTTATATTATCATCAGCCCTGATCTAACTCAAAACGGTTTCAAGTGTCTACATCGACAGGGTAAAGCCTAACCAATGCAAGGGATGTAATAAGACGCCATCACTTTCAGCTTTTATTGGGTTGTACGTAGACTCAGCAGCAGTGACAGAAAGGCTGGTCAACACTGAGAGAAGGGCTCAGAGTGTGAGAGCTGACGCTGGATAACCTTGAGTTGATTAGACCTAAAGCTGTGACTGTGTAGTCAACACTGGAGGGGCCTGGATGTGGCAGCTCTCATGCGTTTATCATCCGAAATAGTGACAGGATCTGTTCGGAATAACGTGATGAACTGCAGCCGTCGACGCCAGTGCAGACATAAAAGATGGCTCAGAGCCGTAAATGCTGCAGCTTGTGGTGAGATAAGATGGGATCAGGGCCTTTGGTTTTATAATTTAGTTTAAGTGACTTGTCTATAAAAACGCTACTAAGTGCACGCGTTTGAATGTGTTATTATATCTTGTAAATATTAAAGCTGATTAAAATAGTGAGTTTGCAGCGAGCACTGTGCTGGGAGCAGGGAGCAGCACAGACCTGTCGCCGTGACGTCACACTGCTGTGCGCTTCTGGACTCGGCTGAAGAAGATGGCGGCCTCCTCAGGTTTGTATGCCTTCAAACTAACATCCACAGCGACACAAAGTGCAGGTGAAGCAGGGGCGACGCTGACGTCTCCGTATACAAACGTGGCCGTTGACTCACACGACACATTTGACAATTTGCTCCGAGTCGTCAACGTCTGGTCAATATCTCCTTTCGGCGGAGCAGTGGTCTCCACGGGACCCATCTACTTCATGCAGCTACTGTGTTGCACGTTGAAGCTAAAGCGAGGCGTTGGGCACAGCGTGTCCCGTGTGTTAGCTGCAGTGGCTGAATGTGCCCGAATTTTCGTCTAATATTGCATTTTTAAGTGTTACATGGGAAAACCTACTAGTATTAAAATGCAATGAAAGTTAGATTAGCTGTGCGAGCAGGCCTTAACATGAGGACTGTAAACAACCGCAGGCAGTGCTTGCTTGCTAGCTAGCTAGCTAGCTACCAGCCTAATGACTAGAAAATTCTGCGGGTGTCGAGCCCGTTATGTCCGGCTACTTTATCAGAATACTGTACGGACCGGCCACTCACGCCTCATGTGTCATTTAGTATGAGCTAAGCAGTGCTACAGGAACAAATTAAAACGTTGTGGGTTTTATAGCTTCCACGTGATGCATAACAAAGCAACAGAAAGGTTTACAGGGGCCAGTCTAGCAGCTGCTAGCTAGCGTTATTGACAAAAGATTCAATAGCCTGCCAAATTTCAAACTCTGGGGGCAGATATAGTAATTGATCCACTGTTGTTACGTTAGCTAAATAATCATCAGTGCAGGATGATTCGCAGCTAGTTGTGTGTGAACGCATCTCATCAATTGATAAAACAGCCACGCGTCGTGTCAGCAAATAGTCGGAGCCTGCGCTCAGCAGGAAGCATGCTTTCCAAACTCGATTTGAAACTTCGCTCTGGGCAAACGTTTTAATTATTTTCAATTTCACGCCTTTAACGTATTTCATCGCATTACAGCTGTGGTAAACCTAGCGGAGGAAATGGTTTTCAGCATAGTCGAAACTACACTCGGACACGTTTGGACCAGCTGATTCAGTTTTGCATGATGAAATGACCGCAGAAGTAAAAACTGTTATGCAAAATGAAACATGATGACGTAGCTGTCTACACTGGTCATGCATGTAATTTGCAGGAACCATGGCTTTTCTGTCGGCATCATAACTAAACACAACATAATTCACGATTAATCTTATGGAGAATTATTTACTGACTGCTTAAGGTCATTTCTAACCAATTGAGCTGAAGGTTGATGTTCCAGTTCCTTGCCTGTTTGGTTTTTGGGCTGCTGGTCAGGCACAGTCCACTGTGGTTTATTTATAAATCAGAAGGTATGTGCTTTGAGGAGCAATAGATGTGAACGCTGACGTCACACAAAAGTTGTTCAGTAGTTGCTTTATTAGGTAGAAAACGGATTTAGTTGGTGGCTGTTGAAAACCACAATCGGATTTCACCCATTGAACTGCGAAGGCGGTTGTAAAGTGTTTCAGGTTTTAACAGCGAGCAAACAAATCTGAGCAAACCAATTTTAGACCTGGCACAAAGGTGTCATCAGTGCGAGGTGTTGCCTGCGTCTGGAAGTGCCGAGTAGTTTTCTCATTACTGGCTCTGGGTACAAGGATCAGCTCATCCAGACGGACAGGCGTGGCAGTGTTAATAAGTGTTAGTTGTGGTTCTGGTATCTGTAGCATTTCTGTGCTGCAGGTTCTTGTTACTTAGCAGCTGAAAAATATGCTGCCACCAATAACACCGTGCTGAGCTAAAATTAACATGACACTTTTTTAGTGTTTGCATGTTGAGAAAGGAGTTTAATTTTTTGTGAGCGGGAGCCTACGTATAACACGCACCAGTATTTCAAAGCAGATTGATGAAGCTTTGACTGATGCTTTTTTGAAATTGATGCTTGAGACAGTCCCTCTGTCCTGTGGCCTTTACAAAGTGCTCTCATCGCCTTCCTTTTAAAAATGTGTCTGCAGGATCTCAAGCAGTGGTATAGTGTCTCCTCAACGTTGTCATTGTCCACTGATCAAGAGTGGTTCAAGTAGTTTGTCATTCGTGCTGCCATTAGTGCCTGTCAACCTCTGTGTTTAAGCTGATATGTGAGGCATCGCACAACCATTTTACAGATAGCTGAACACTTTGACTAGTTTTGTCAGATATTTATTTCAAATACAGCCGTTACGACATTGGTCATAAGACGATGGCATTTATCCAGAGGATCATTTGTTAAAATCAGTATTATAGGCCTATGTGTTCTAAATCTCATGACTGTTTCCAAACAGCTGCCGAGCGCAGATTTTTAGTAGGCTTCAACTTTCAGCAGCATCAGATGTCATCAGTAAATGTCTGGCGAGCAAGGTATCAAATTAGATGCCATTCCACAGTAGATACAAGCATGTGCTGCGTGCTGTGGTCACATGCATCTAACACATCAATCCATTGACTGATTTCTGCAATATCCATGCCTTATATCCGTTATTTGAAAGATTTCTGTTCGTGGACCACTAGCAGTGACAAAACTGTCAATTAGAAACTGGCCCCAATGCCAAGTAATTGATTTATTTATATACTATATTATCATTTAGATTTGTTAAAACATCAACAGAAATTGTGCAAATTAATTTTAACACGGTTTAGGTGACTGATCTAAACTAAATCTAAAAAAAAATGCATCAAAGCCAAAAACACATCGGTTTCAGTTTCGGCCTTTAAACTGTATTAATCCAGCAAGTCTTTAGTCTATAATGTAAATCAACAATGTCCAATAAAAACATATGTTTCAATTGTTAAATTTAAGTCAAATGGGGAATTTTGTTAAAAGCTGTTATAAATAATTTGCATTGTTTTGTTGTTACTGAAGTGTTTGTCTATTCTATATAACATAGACTAACATGCTAGTTCCCTGATGTCCCAGCACTGACTGAGCTTTATGAAAGACAGATTGATTTTGTGAATCAGCTGTGAAGTGCAAATTTTAGCACAAGGATCTGATAGATGAGAGAAAATTGGTGGCTATTTTTAATATATATATTTGGTGCGACTACTTTAGATTCACAGCAGCGGGTTAGTATATGCGGTTTATTTTTCACAGTAAAGCAATGTGTCACCAGTGGTGGTCTACAAATGTACAAGATTTATTAAACTCTGGCTACACAGGCAGAACAGCTGGCCCTCTGGTCTGGATTTTTTCTAGTATTAATGCCCTGTCTCTCTTGCTACATAAACATTTGTCTAAATTTTGCACTGAAAGGGACAAGCGAGTTATTGATATCACTTATTTCTCAGCACACACGGGCTATTTGAAGATGTGTGTTGCACAGATGTAATATTTTTAAACCCGAGGTGTAAAACCTTTAAGCAAATCTAGATTTTAGTAGGAAAATGTAAATTAGGATTAGGTTAAATAAATACTCACATATTTACATTAGTAAATGTGAAAAAGTCTGTCATCGTCTACAGTTTGTATCAGGATAAGTTACAGTAATAACACTGGAAACTGGTTTAGATTAGCTGTGTTCTAATTTTAAATGTTAGCCCTTCAAAAAACCTCTATAGATTGGTTGGTAGGATCAATATAGCTTTGTGTTAGTAGTGAGGAAAGAATAGAACATTTTCCAGACAAGTTTTTAAAAATACTTTAGCAAGCCATCATGTGTCTTTTGTTGTTATTTTAGAAGTTAAAGTTCCACGCAATTTTCGCTTGTTGGAGGAGCTTGAAGAGGGACAGAAAGGTGAAGGTGATGGCACCGTCAGCTGGGGCCTCGAAGATGACGAAGACATGACTCTCACACGGTGGACAGGCATGATCATTGGACCAGCAAGAGTAAGCACAGGGAACAACGTTTGGATGCAAACCACACAACCATTACAGACGAGGTCACGGTGTTGATGTGTTTCTCTTTGTTTTTCAGACCAATTATGAGAACAGGATATACAGTCTGAAAGTGGAATGTGGACCTAGATACCCAGAGACAGCCCCCACTGTTAGATTTGTAACAAAAATTAGCATGAATGGGATAAATAATTCCAACGGGACGGTGAGTGCCATCAAAAACCTGATAAGCCTGCATTTGAGTATTTCTCGGAAATAAATAGTTTTAAGATGCAGTTCTGTGGCGCTTACGTGTAAGGATGCTACGCGGTCTGTGCCCCGCCAGTGACTGACTGGTGTTTTCTGTTTGTCCCACAGGTGGATTCACGTAGCATACCAATATTAGCAAAATGGCAGAATTCTTATAGCATTAAAATTGTTCTTCAAGAGTTAAGGCGTCTAATGATGTCCAAAGAAAATATGAAGCTTCCACAACCACCAGAAGGACAAACCTACAGCACTTAATCGCAATGGATTGTTTCGACCCTCTGTCTTAAACCTTACTCTCTTAGAAATATTGTGTAAAATCATCAAGAGGCTCACGTCGCACATCAACAGTATCGTCTGCAAGAGCAAGATTGGACTTTCTGATTACATAGCTCATTGAAAAAAAAAAGTCCCTGCAGTTAAGCACTGGCTACATAGTTAAGACAACCAGACCACAGTTATCTGCCTTTAATAAAGTTACCTTGACAATGACTTTTATGTTCGACCTGTTCCAGCTTGAGTGGGCTTGAAGTGGGAAGCATGATGCCACGCAGAGGCTGTACCAGAGTCCCAATAGTTTTATGTTCAAGTGACTGACCACTGAAGTAAACAGCAAGATGTGTGTGTCAAGGCATGTTCTGTAACTAATACCTAGTCAAAGAGAAGCCACATTTTGAGTTGTTAGTCAAATTTAGCAGGTTTATTGAAATATCATGCAGTTTACTCAATATTAAACGGTGGCTTCAGTCTAAAGTAGTGTCACAAGGTAAGAGATTTTTTTTATAAATATATATATATATATATCTATATATATCTGTATTTGACACAATACCAATATGTTTCTGTTCTGCGGCTCTTTGACACGTAACAGACATTGAAGCCTGTTCTGTTCTGAAACCCTCACATTTAACTTCTAGTGAAAAAGGCAGGTGTATGAACTTGTGATTTTCTGAAATTAAAATCACTGTCCTCGAAAACCAAATCCTCAGGCTGAAGTTTATCTTACTCTCCTATTGCTCCTACAGTTGCTAGATATTCCACCAGAGGGCCTTAGCTGACAAGGCAACCTCTGTCCTGCTGGAT
This sequence comes from Macropodus opercularis, assembly GCA_030770545.1. Classification (NCBI taxonomy): domain Eukaryota; kingdom Metazoa; phylum Chordata; class Actinopteri; order Anabantiformes; family Osphronemidae; genus Macropodus; species Macropodus opercularis. The sequence goes on from CM061105.1 coordinate 11,084,106, forward strand.
GCACGAGTCATGCATTATGTGGAGAATCTGCTCTCGCTGTCCCTCTCGGGCTGTGTAATGGAATCCGGGTTAATGAAACTGCTTGGCGATACCACACTGCAGATATTTGATACATGGCTCCTTCTCATTAGAATAATATGATTAAAAAAAACTTCATTTATTCTACACTGCGGTTCTCATTTAGTGGCATTTTTATTAGCTGAACAAGCCTCTGTCAGGCTGACCGATGGTCCAGCTGAAGCTTGACTTTTCTCCACTAATTCTTGTTCGTTAGTGAACACTACACAGTATTTTGTGTTACGTGTCCTGTTGTCGGTGCGAAGGAAGGTTTTGTTCCCTCAGAGAATGTGACCTTTTGTTGCTACTTAGCTGTTTGATTATTCATAAAGTGTAATTATCCAAATGGACATTTAAAGAGGTTCGCTGCTACTGGAGGAATCGTCTACCTTTCGTATACCTTGTTCATTATTTAAAATAAAAATAGCATTGCTAAATGTTGAATTTAGACAACAATCATTCCTAAATTGCATTTACCAAAAAAGGAAACTGTGAAAGATGCTTAATGTTGTATATTGTGAAATTTCTGCTATTTGCTTGCACCAGACTCAGATGACAGATATGCCAAAATGTAATGGCTTCAAAAGTCTGAAAGCAGCCAAATTACACAACACATGTTTTTTCCTCCAGTCTAGAGCTTGAGACGTTGACCTTACAGAAGTGATGGATGTTAGATTTCGAGAGGCGCAGACCCTCTGTGTAAGCGTTTAAGGCTTTAAGACGGTGACATCGAACACAGTCGACCTGTGTGACCCGCGGGCTGCATGTCTACCTCGCTGCGGCCGAGCTGACTCCAGGCCACTCGCCTTGTCTTGAGGCTGGGTTGGGCGCCCATCTGTTGGTCACATTGTGACCCGTGATGTAAGGCAGTTGCAGCAGCAAAGCAAACACGCCCCCGTCTTTACTGTGGGTCACAGGCTCTGTCTGCACATGCAACCAAAAATATACTGGCTTGCATACAGATACAGTATCAAACATTTCTTGTCTCAGCATGTTTCACTTTGTAAAAATCACTTGGAGCAGAAAAGATAAAGCGTAATTTGTGGATCTCGTGACTCTCGCACGTCTGTGCAGTATTTGCATATCAAAAGTCGTAGTGTGTTTCTCTTTTTTAAGACACATTTGCATAGGGTGAACTTTGATGTGCATTTGCCTCCCTTTCTTATTGCGTGACTGCCCCTCATGTCCAATCAAGTCAAACCTCTGTCCCCTAGAGGGCGCTCTACACCCATGTATGTCCTTGCCAGGGATCTGTGAAGGGGCTTCTGTTTAGAGGACATGTCTGAAAAGGCACGGCCACACTGATGCTTCCAGGCTCCATTTGTACATGCTGTGATTATTCTTTACAAAAGTGACGCCGTTTTTTTTAGTTTGCTGAAGGCAGCGGCAGCCCGGCTGTGCAGAGGCTTTTAGCTGGTGTCCCTGCGTGTCCTTGTGGGGCTACTGGAGTTGTGCACACTGATAGATAACTAGTTTTTACTATTCTGCTGCGAATCTGTGAATGCAAGCAAGATTTCTTACCTCAATTGGTGTGCATGCATGTGTGTGGGTGTGAGATGAGTCAGTGTTCGCTGCGGAGGATGACCTCGCTCCTCTTCAGTCTGTGCAAGACGGGATTTGACTTTCTGGATGTGACAGTTAGTATATGGGCATAGCTTCCATCAGCTATATACTCTCCTTGCTCGTTGTTTTGTTTATTTTCCCCCACTCCTCTGGGAAGTCATGAATATAAAATCAGAATAGGCTTGTGTTGCAGCCAGTTCACTCAGTAGCACAGTCATTCCCAAATATAAAAGACACAGCCCCAGGTTACTCAGACGTTCTCCTTTATTCCCAGCATGTATGTCCAAAGCAGACTCCTCTGAACCTTTGCTCATAGTAACTGCACATTTCTTGAGAATCTCCTTTGAATGGAAGTAGGAAATCCTTACTTGACTATTTAACCTCCAGCCCCATCAGACTAATCTGAATTTCAAACTCAGGCACCTGTACAAAAGCACCAGCTGAAACCGCACTGGAAGCTCACTGAGCTTATTACACTTGTGCAACCCATTCTATTTTGGTTTCATTATATGGTGCCATCTGGGTAAAAATAAAGACTTATATTGCTCTGGGTTGGAAGGGAGGGAAGAGAGAAAGCCGGAGAGAGCTGTTTAATGATCTAAGATGGGAAGGAATGTGGTGGCGAGGACATGCGTCTCGTCCGCTGGCTCCTGCTCCCAGAGCTCTCACCTTTTGCCCTTTGGGGCCACAAGGTCACGTCTTGTGTGTGTTGATACTGTAAAAAGCTTTGTCATGAAGACAGAGGGTGTTTGTCTTCCTGAGAAACTCCATGTGTTCACATTCTCCAAGTGGGTTTTTACAGGGAGGAGAGCTCAGACACGCAGCTTCAGATTATAAATAAAGTCAGACTTGTGTTTTTTAACATGAACAAAAACGTCAAGGGCGCTGTGATAGAATCAGTCATGATGCAAATGATACTGTAGCTCCTCCTACCACATAGAAGCAAATATAGAAATGAACCTATGACCTATTACTGAACATAGTTTGTCATCACCTGCTTGTTGTTAAGTTTAACACAGGACGTAAAGCTGTGATTCTAAATTCAAATTCAATGTTTGGTGTCCTTTCAGCTCCTGTTTTGGTTTGTGTGACAACTGAAAGAGATACTGGCTCTTCGCCTGCTAAATGCTTCCCAGCGTTCACCGGCTAGTCGCTAACATTGTCACGTTCATGCTGGGTACAGTTGTACACTAGAAACCAAAACAACATGTTTCAAGATGCTAAACGGGTTTGAACTCCCTTCATCAGTTAAGTCTCCTTGTTTGGTTTCGCCTTTAGGAGGCACAGAGAACAAGATGCTCCTCAAAAGACAATCAGTAATAAGCACATTGTTTGCTTAAGCTAATGACTCGCACAGACAGTTTTTGGGGGGTTTGAAAAGCAGTGTCTGTTGAGTGTTTAAGTGCTGTATTTACAGTGAGATAAATGAATGGCCTCCTCTCTCTGTGAGAAATAGACAGATTGGAACCACATGTCTGCTGCACTGGCGGCTCTCTGGGCTATTGACATGCACTTCACAGAACCACCCGCCGCCGTATACGCTGCTACAGCGAGCACTTGAGGTCATTTTCACGCTCAGCGATGCCGAGAAACTATATGACTCGTCGGAGCGACAGTTTGGAGTTTTGATTTGAGTCTGTCGGCGTATGAAACGCGGATTGCAATGTCTGGAACGTGGATTTTAAAGTTGGTGTCAGTGTTGCTTCTCAGCTGCACCAGCACATCTCAGGTCAAAGTGAAACAGAGCAGGGTTTCTTACAAAATGTTGCAAAAAGGCAGGAAGAGGGGAAGAGGGGAAAAAAAACAAATCGTCCGTCTGTGTACTCACTGCGTTCCTGGTTATTTATACAGAGTGAAAAAACCGTGTAGACTTCATGTCTCTACTTGGTGAGAACTATTAAATTACTGGTGGATGTTTTTAATTACTTCACATAAATGCTGGAACACAACACTTCTCCAGTGTTTGGAAGAGGAGGGGGGTCTATAATGTCTCACATGTTTAGGGAAGCACTGGCTTGCACTTAATCATGGTGGTCCCTGTGTGATTCTGGTGTTGGAAATGTGGCTTTGTGAGAGAAAAGTGAGCATTCCTTCTGCTGGCGCAAGGGAGAGGAAATGGGTAATAAAACCAGGGGAAAAAGCCTCTGCGGCGTGCTGGAGCCAGTGATTCTGGGATCCACTTAATTGCTCTTAAATGAAAAAGATTTTTGGCTTCCCATTTGCTGTGTTTAAAGAAAAGTCAAGTCAAATCCCACATGTATACCAGCCAAGCAGCGACTTCTCATCCAGCAGTATGAGCACTAATCCTTCTCCTTCAGCGGTGCCATCGGTAATATTATTATTAATACTGAGAAAGCTGCTGTTCGCAGGCAGCGGACGCCAGAGGAGGCAGAAATTCTGCTCGTTTACTGAGGCCAGACGAGTCACTGGGGAGAGAGGATATCAATACTAGTTTACCCAATGTTTTATCTGCGCTTTCAAAGACTTCCTCATGACAAATATGATAACAAACTGCTGGCTTCACTTGGAAATTATCAACAGCAATGCTGCTTTTTCTTTCCTCAGGACAAGTTTGCCCTTCTGCCAAAAAATACTTCATGTAGCTGAAGCTAGTGATAATGAGGGGCGGAAGTCGAAGGCAGCGTTTACCCAGATAGAAAATCTGCTTCAGATATCGAAGTAACAGTAGCAGGCATCAGTATTATAATAGTAGTAGAGCAGATTATTGCTGTAACACTTAAATCCATGCGCTATTAGTAACAGATGTGCAGTGTCTGTATGTTTCATTAGCTTAATGTGTAAACAGTAACTGCCGTGTCTGAACATGGAATTACTGCAGTAAAGTACCTCAAAGTAGTTTTCTTTTTCTTTTTCTTGATGTGTCATTTTTTATAAAAGGTCCGACCGTCCTTGTTTCCATTATTGGTCATTTTTTTGTTCCTCAGTGTGTTGACCGGGTGTGAAGATGCCACTCGGGGAGCCATTAAGGCCAGAAGTGCCACGCTACGCTGTCACGTCGCGTCACTCGCTCTTTTTGTACTCGTTAATTGTTGAGAAAAGTGTGTCACATCCTGTCAGGCTGACTGCTGGTGTCCCTCTGGTCACCCCTCAGCGCCTGGTGCCCACCGATGCTATTGTGGCAGCGGTGGCCGCCGAGCAGAGGAGAGGAGAGGAGAGGAGAGGAGAGCCGGGCCCTGCAGGATGTGAGACAATACCGGGAAGGAAGAGGAGGGAATCCCGGTCAGCAGAGTGTCTCTCAGAGCAGCCTCCTGTGACTTCTCCCCCTGCTTCCCCTGAGGATAGACTTCGTCATCCTCTCACCTTTGCATGTGAAGAGACTGGGAATTGAAATATATGCTTCGTGTAGCCTTGTATTTATTTCAGGGGTGAATTATATCACTAGACATCACTAACAGTAAACAAAAGTCATCCATATTTAGTTTTCGGTTGAGAGCTCACTGAGCTGCTTGATGGCTGAGACTGTTATATGTTGAAGAAAAGCAATTACATTCTCATGTTTCCACATAGCGTCAGAGTACAACGCTGCTTCGGGACCAGTGACCATTACCTTCTGACTGGGTCTGTTACCAGGGACCAGCGTGTGATAGACTACATGGCAGGGACGGAGAACTAATGAAGAAGAATCTGCGGCGTCGGGATGCGGTTGCGATTTGCTCCTGCTGAGTGGCTGAAATGCAGTCGCACAATGAAAGAAATGCAGGGCCGACCTTTTAAGGTTCTGCCTCTGGCCACTTGAAAACGTGTCTCTCAACCACAAAAGATGATGCACTGGATTGCGCTACAGACGAGCGGGGGAGCAAAAAAGATGTCCAAATATTTCCATGGCTCCTGTGGCCTTCTGCTTGCATAGTCCTGGCATGAGCTCATCCGTGTGCGGCTAGCTTGTGCTCCCTCAGCACTGTTCTTTCCCAGTCTGTAAGTATCAATGTCGACACTAACTAGGCATTGACAAAGTCCTCTGAGCTCCCTTTCCCATTACCCACTAGACTGTGGCTCCACTTGGTATTGAGGGGAGAGCTTTCCATAAAGGAAGATTATATCTTTGTGTCACCTAATACTGAAAAAGTCTAGGTCATGCTCTCAGATTTTAAATAACATGTGCAGCACTTTATTCTGTATATTGGTCATTCTTGGAACAGGAGCCTGGATGATAGCTGTATTTATCATCAATTAAAATAAGATATGCGTTCCCTGTGGTCTGTAGAGTCTTTATAAGTGAACTTACTCCATGAAACAGTTATTTTTGTGAGCTCAGATCCACACGGAAAAAGTCATCACACAGCTGAGAGGAACCGTCTTTTGGGGGATAAGCGCTCTTTTCAGAAGCAATTCGAATTTCCCAACGAGTGAATCTCTTGTGGTATTTAACCCACGAATAAATTGACATGAAATGTATTCCTGATAATGCAAACACTGGGAACAGAGGAGCCAGAAATAACTCCCAGGCAAGATGTGGAAGAGATTAAGGCTGAAGCAACGAAATAAGCAAGTGGAGGCGGAAGGTTGGAGAACGAGATGTGGAAGAGGGGGGGGGGGGTTAGAGGAGGTGAGGAGATGGTGTCTGGGTACGTGAATGTGTGCGTGTGTTGGGGAGCCTCAGTCCGCAGAGGGTTTGGAGAGCGAGCCGAGAAACTCAGCCGAGAAGGGGGGCGGCCCTGTGAAAAGGAACTCATAAAAGTCACATTTGTTGGTGATGCATGAGGAAGTGAAGCCAGCTTTGGCACATGTGTCTGTGGTGCTAAATTAACTGTTAACACAAATAATCAAAGTGCAAGGCCCATTGAGCGCTGGCGCCAGTGAAATGAGGGGGAGAGGCTGGCTCGCCTGGTCGTGAGCTAGCAGGTGGAGGTCTACCAGGGGCTTTCACAGGACGGAAGTGCTTACAAAACAGGCCGACCAGCCCACTGACAGAGGAAAGCACCGCCGCACTCCTGCTTTTCCAGCTATTGTGTGGAAGTGTGCTTCTCTTTTTAGATCTTTCTTTGTGAAGCCTCGCATCTCGCAGCACCGAGGGACATGGCACCAGCAATTACCTCCACGACGGTCTGACGGTCATTAAAATGCTACGACCGTGACCTCGAGAGCTCGGCGGTGGCGACCGCGTGGCCACGGATCTTGGGGATTTAAATAAATGATGACTTTTCGCTTGCAGGAACAAGAGGCTGCTGTTGTCAGAAGACGTATAAACTCTATGCTCATTTCTAGCCATTAACAAAACACTTTCCATTTAAAAAGCGCAACATGAATAAGTCATTATTCTCTTGGCCACATTATTCAGCTTTATCCGTTCAATAGGACGATTCGTAACCTTTGACTGGCGCAGAATCGCAGCCTAGCTTAGCCGAGGAAACCAGAAACGCTTCTACGCGTTTCCCCGTCCAGACTGCGTGCAGTGTGTGTCTGCGTGGGCTTTGCAGGCAGACTTGGCCTGCACCTGTTTCCAGTGTTTGTATGAGGTTAGCCAGTGATAGAAGGCCTGTGTGTGCGGACGCTGTTCTTCCAACGTTCCCTCCAGAGGCTCTTTCTTTACTTAATTTTCAGGAGCTCAACTCAGATAAACTCAGAAAACACGCATCATCTCGTGTGACAATACATTTCCCTTCTCTTTAAAGTTGAAATGTTTTGCAAGTGCTCAGATACTCGGGGACCTCATAATGGGTCCCAGTCCACATGTTGTATCACCAAATCAGATGTTATCAGATGTTATATTTGATGTTTATCTTTTATTGCTCCTTACTTGCATGTTTTTTATTTTCTTTTGCATAAAGAAATGTTGGAATGAACAACGGCAACAAAACTCCACTTTGTTAAAAAATGGTTTTATCTCCATGAATTATCAGTCAATTAAACCGATTAGGATGTGGCGCTGTTTTCAAATCACAGTTTGTCCGTCACACATGATGTCATTGATGCCTTTATGCAACATTAAACAAATGAGCAGCTTTTGAATTTGCCATCAAAAGAGTAATCTTTGTCTTTACAAGAACAACTCAGCTCTGGTTTTCTTCTGTAGCCAAAACCAGTCAAGTCGAGAAGGGGAAAATAAATACAACAGTTTGGAAAAAGTAATACCCTGCAGCTTTGTGACATCAGCACAAAAGAAGCATGGCCCCTGATGCTCTCCACTTCCCATACAGCCCACAACTGGGCCGTAGACCGAGGTTGCCTGGCGCCACAGTCATCATGTGTGTCAGTCACTTGCAAAACTCTCTGTTTTCCTTAGAGGATGAGCTAAGCTCCTCCTTTAGCCCTAACGATTTATTTTAGAGTCCAGCGTCCAGAGACCCCCTTTCTTGAAATCCCAGTTTATCTTGGCCATGTTGTTCCAATATGAACCAATCAGCTTAGCCTCCACTGGAATGTCCCCTGAGACGCTCTTTGGTTTCCCAATAGACCCATTCATTTTGAGGACACAAGTTTAACATCTGGTTTGTATTAACGCTCCCTACAATATCTCTCATCGTGGGTTCAGTCACACAGGAGGGACAGGAGGGCAAGGAGCCCTTACAGAAATAATGTTTGATGCTACGGGATAATCTCATTTAGTAAATCTGATTATGAGATAACATCATGTTTGGCATATTTGGAAATATCCTCATTCACTTTCTTGCAATGACTTGCAGAAAAAGCCCAACACCACTTTCCTGTCTGTACGATGAATAAGTAGCTGGAGCCAGCGGCAGGTTAACTTTGCTTTGCATAAAGACTGGAAACTTGGAGAAGTCTGGGTCTGTCCCAAGGTAATGAAATCAGCCTGTGGCACCCGGGGTGGAAGCAGAGATAATGCAAGAAGTGGTGAACTTTACAGGTGCAGGTGGGCAGACGGAAACTACCATCGCTTTTTCCTTTTGCTTCTGCTTTGTACAATCCCATGCGCTTCCCATATTGTGTTTACTATATATCTTGATTTGTCAGTTTCCAGAGCAGCAGAGGAAGTCGTTGATTAATTGATTGTTAATCGCCCTAACAATTTAATCTATTAACTATGAATGATCTAACAATACAGAGCACCGGGTCAGAAAAGCCTGTCTGGTTCTAAATGTTCAGAACAGACTGTACTCTAATTAAAAAAGGATTCAAACCTCATCACCATATAAGTGGAGAAGTATAATCCACTAGTCTGAGCAGCAGCTCACTGGTTTGTGGTGTGTTGGTTAAATAGCGACAGACAGTGATCCTCACTTCACTTTTTTTCTAATCAAGATTTTAGATGAGTTGGATACTGTCGCCTTTAGACAGAGTCAGTCATTTCCATGTTTCAAGCTTTTATGCTAAGCTAAGTTAAACAGTTTGTGCCCTCAGCTGCAGAGCTATGACAGACGCTGATAAATATCCTTTCATGGCCCAGAAGGGGAACACGTCTACTCCCCAGTATGTCAAATAAAATCCACTCAGTTATTCTCACGTATCAGTGATTTGTTTCCGTCTTTGTGCTCCTTCGATGTCTCACTTTTTGACTGGTTGACCTCTAAAAGTATGAAAGCGAGCCTCCGGAGTTTCTCATTTCAATACCGAGGTAATCGGCCTCCATCTACCGCGTGAGCAGATGTAAAGCGTTGCAGGGGGCTTGTCCTTTACGAGAGCACACTGAACCAGCAGGTGCACGTCTCAGGTGAGGGCTGCGGCTGCGGCTCCCGCCTCCCTCTCTCCCTTCGCTCTGCCATGAGCGTGTTCTCCCCCCGTCTCTGCCTTTGTCTCGCGTTCCACCCAGAGAGCAGTGCAGTGAGGTGCCTGCCAAATTAGGAGCTCGGAGGGGAAGCTGGCAAGTCTTTTATCTGCGTGTTATTGAAATTTTATTTAAAGAAGTAATTAATTTCTAAGTGAAGTGTGTGCGTCTGACCACAGTGCTAAGGCACCGTCCCCATCTGTCTGATCGTGTCAGCATCTAAAGCACAATAAACCTATTGTACCATAACATCATTCCAACTTAGTGAACCTTTGAACATTATGACAATTATTCCTAAGCTTGTTATCTGTTGTTTTATTGGCCAAATAATGTTCTTAGCAGTTGTGTATCTGGGCTTTATTAGTATTTGCACTGTGATAAACCCTGTAACAAAAAGTGTTCTGTCAAAATCCTGTTGATCTCTTTTAAATGGTTTGTTTCGCTTTTAGATCATTGACTATTCATGCAACCAATAAAGAAGCAACCGCTTGTCACGTTGGCCTGCTTCAGAGAAACGCAGCCCAGGTTGTCGTGCAGCTTCACTGATCTCACCGTGACAGAGTGTTTGTAGAAGTCTAATGCAAACACACACCTCACAGATGGGACGCGTGATACCACGTTCATTTATCCAGCATCACCTCTCTGACTTCATGCTCATCAGAGGTGAGCTATCATTTGGTTCTACAAGGTGCTAAATAATTCATCAGTATCCACTCACCAGGGGTTTATTTGCTCAGCAAGTAGAGAATCAGCCCAACAGTCTTTATTTACACAGCCAGCTCCACAGACAACTAAAACAGAAAAAGGAAAATGATATTAATTCTAATTAAACGTAACAAAGCCAAATGTTCTTATGGAAGCATAAACTACGCAACAACAAAATAAACAAAACATGGAACCAGATTCAAATATACAGAGTTTACACACACCCTCCTGACTTCAGATATTCAGACATTCCTGGAACTGTCAGATAAAAGCACACGAGTCAAACCTATTAGATACATCAGTCTAAATACATAGTAAATTCAAGATTCAACTTTTGATTCCATCATAACAAACTTTTCTTCTGCAGGTCAGGAGGTGATTGTTCCAGTTTGATGTCATTAATCTCTTTAATTGGTCTCGACAAAGACAATATTGTTATATTATTAAGTAAAATGAAACACAGTTAGTCATCTCTTAGGCCTTGCTCTGAATCCCAAACATTTCTACCTTTGACCTCCTGAGCGGCTTGGTTTACTGCCGTAGTCACCAGTGCTGATCGCATGCTGAGAACCTGTCCATCTGATCCATGGACACAGCTTGGGACCATTTTACAACGCGTGTAGATCATCAGAGAAATGTTTATTTATAGTCTTGCAGATAATCGTTAGCCCATTGTGTTCTCTGCCGCAGTTAATCCAGTCTAAACTGAAAATATCCACACAGAGTAAAAGATTCCCAATAACTACATTTTATTGTTATAGAGTTTATGCATTTAACATTTTCAGGATTGTTGTTAAATGTGTGTATGTAATCTCACATTAATGGACCACAGGCAGAGCTGGACAGGCAGGAGGTGATTTAACGCCACACATCACTTTCTTAGTTTTACACAAGCCAGGAGCGACTGATCTGATGGACTCATGAAAGACCTTCTGGGATTTGTCCGTGTAGATGGATTGTGGTGGGCTGGGCTGAAGGAGCTGCAACTGTGGACATCGCATAGGTGATGAAATCGTGTCACAAGGATCCGATACATTTGTGTTAGTCCAGGTCAGTTTGCAGGTTAAAACAAGAATGTTTAGTTTCATGAGCGAAAAGCCATTGTTGACTTTGGTAGCTTGGCTTAAAAATTGTTTGTAATCAGACATTAATTAAGAAAAAGGCTTAGACTCATTCCTATTCATTTGGTCAAATGGCAGTAATTCTGCCTTCGGTACCGTTTTATTATAGAATGCACTATGCCACACTGTCAGGATCACGTTATTATTATTATTATTATTATTATTATTATTATTATGTTGTGTTGTGAAAAGGATGATGTGGCAGAATCTGTTGTTTTCCAGTCGACTCAGGGACCCGAGCATTCCCCAGCAGCACCCCGGCACAAAAACCCATCCACCACCATGCAGCCATTACAAAACACACAGCTGTACGTTGGATGAACCTAAAAAAAAGTTTTAGATGCCTTTCTTTCGATCGGTCTCATTTTACGTATTTAACACGAAGGCGGAATGCAAAGCGTATGCAATTATGCAAAACCTCTATTCTGACCTTTTAAGTAAAACTGGGAAGCAGCTTATTAAAAATGTAAAAGGTCAGTAAAAGTACAAGCGTTACATGTTATACGAACTAGTTTCTGTTGTGGCAAAAAGGAGAAGACTTTGATTCAGTGTAATATTACAAAGCATGTTGCAGTTATTAATTCTCTAGTTAAAACAATCTTTAATCTCACACCAAATGTTCATTATAGGAGAATAAGTATATTTAGAAGATAATTATAATACAGTAAATTTGTTGGCTTCAAAAGCACATTTAAAAAAAATCTAATAACCTTGTAACTGTGAGTGTGAAAGCGTAGCATGACTTCCTTTAAATAAATGAGCGGAACAGGAATCCATCGCATCAGCTTTACCATAAGTTGCAGCTTGTCTCTAGTCAGTTACTACTTTATATCAGTTTGCTTTCAGGATCACTTCTGTCCTCTTAACTGAGATGGAAGACTGTGTTGCTGGCTGGGGCTGATGTGATGCCGCTATTGCATCGTAGACCATCTGTCTTTTTGATGGCTCAGGAATATCTAAGGCTCTCGGTTTGATGTCACAAACCTGAAATCGAGGGCACGGCAGAAATAGAAAGGTGTCATTCGATCACAACATATTCCCTCCAAATGGTGACAACAGAATATAGATTGGTTTTTTACATATGGGACGGCTATTTCTAGAGCAAGATCCCTTCTGGGTCAGACTGGAAACTGTTTATTTAGAAAATATATGAGTCTGGAATATATCTGATGTCAAAATAATTCAACTGGTAGTGTTGGACTGAAGGCACTGATATGATCATGTTAAATATCAGCTCTGGCCCTGTTTCACTGAAGTAGGTTATTCCTATCAACTGAAAAGACAAATATGTTTCTTTTATTATGCTTTTTCATTTACCAGGCTTTAAACAAAACCAGAATCTATCTCTAGCCTTCATCAAAGTGCATTTCCTGCCTAAAACCATCAATGTATGCAGGAGTCAGACCAGCCAGTGCTTTGTGCTAGAGCTGAGCGGTGGTATTTCACTGTGGGCTCTCTTTCCTGGTTGTCTGTTGACTGCTAGGAAAAGCTAGAAAGCACATTTTGATTAGCACATTTTGATGAAGTCTTCAATAACACGCGACACACGATACACTATTTATAGCCAGAGCAGTGGTAAATTACAGCCCTGAAAGCAAAAGCTGGAAGTGCACAAAAGGGCTTTACACATAATTGCAATTTTAGATAAAGACCCTTTCATCCAGGAAGACATTGCTAGATTTAAAGCAACAGACTGTCGCTGAAGCAATTCCACAAAACATCGACGAAAGCATCGCAGATAAGCTGCGAGCTCTAAGAGGTTTGCATCTACTGCCCATGACTGCTACTGAAAATGCTTCTGTGTGACACACGTTTTAATGCATGGCAAGAAATGGCCAAGATATGTATGTTAAGAAAAACACCAAATCTAATAGAGCACAATAAAGGGGAAATGAAGGAGCCCTTCTGATCAAACAATGGTTTGTGAGAATGGAGCTAATAAGCTCTAAGTGTCCATTAACAGGGTTCCACATTAACTACCTCATCCCAGACTCTTTTACTACACCTTTATTTCCCAATTAGCCGTAATCCTCGGAATGGCTGGCAGAGGGTCTTACTGGCCTCTCAGAACCAGGCTACAATTACACACATTGTGTTGAATTAGCATTGTGGAGCCTGAAGTCGCGCTCCTGTGAGGACTAGTGTTTTATTTGTCACCTGGGAGCTGTGCTCTGAGGCCAGGTCACAGCTCCACACAGCAGGGACCCTGTAAATTGCCTGCTGCTGCCGCCTAGGCTGACCTGCAACAGGGCTGCCATTCAACCATCTTGTGAGGAATGTCTCCTGCACCAGCGGGGGGGTGGAACGGAAGTTAGATGTGGTTAAAGGGAACAGACGGATGAACCGTGTGCGGACAGTGTTTCCTTTGAAAGGCCATTCAAAGAATCCTTTGACTGCCACTGTGTCAGCTGATTACAAGTCCTTTGACTCTTTCCTCTGGTTGTTTAATGTGCTTAAACGCCTCAGCATCTGACACTGCAGTATATTCTTCAGTGATAAAACACAAGTACCTCTCAAGTGGACAACTGCTGGCTTGTGTCAAATGATATACTTAATTGAAGTTTTAAGGTGCTTCCACTATATCTGACTTCTTCAGTTTTCTGCTGGTTTACAACCTTATACTACAGTCATTAAACTGATGTGGTCTATAGTTGATTTAAAAAGGAAGCATTTCACAAAACTATGCTGTTATCAATTAAACTATAATAATATATTATATAATATTTATCGTTGTTGAATGATTGCTGCTCTGTTTTTAACGTCACTGACAACTTTGGGTTACACAGGAAAAAAATATCTATTAATAAGCTGAACACTGAGGCTTTCTTCCACTTTAATGTTACATTAGTGCAAACAGAGAATTGTTTTAAGACAATAAACATTGCATTTCTCCAGTTCTCCAAACTCGCTATACACATGAATAACTAGGATTGTAATGATGTCGTCAGCCCAGCATTACATTCACACACATTTGCGTCATCAGAGGAAAAATATTTATTTAAATTAACAAGTGCGCATTCAATTTACACTTACAGGTATTTTTATGTAATGGCCCTAGATTAGTCAAGGACTGACTAAGTCCTCTAATTACTCTTGATTAGGTATATTAGATATTATTATGTCCATAATTCATCAATTGTGGTATTATTATAAAACATTATCATAACATTTAACTACTACTTGTATTTCTACAATAAATGAAGAAGAAGGAGACGTCTGAGGTGATTAAGTTAGTTGGGATTCATGGATAACGATGGAAAAATGCTGTGAAACACTCAGACTTGTGCTCTGCAGCCAAAAGTACCACAACTTGTGCGTCATCAAATGACCACGTGTTGCCAGTCAGAATTGCAGGGTAGCATGCCGTAATGACTGTGCTTATCCATAATGACGAATAATTGTATTCCTAATGGCATGAAATATTTATCTTCAGATTCACCCCCTCCCCTCTGCCGTTCTTTCCTTTTGTTCGTCTCAGCTTATCAGTAAATTTTCTTTTAATCTGGCAGGACGATCGTGCTACAAGACCTGGAACCGGTTCTCGTCTGAGCCCTGTCTTTATTATTCAGTCCCAAACGGTAAGCGACACCGAGGGAGAGTTGACGCTGGCGTCCACGTCACTGGGACAGCGACTGGAGCAGTTAATCGCAGCAGCAGGGGGCCGATCTTAACGGTGCTGTTGTTTTCCTCTTGCCATTGCGGTTGAGTTTTACGACCAACCCGCACACACGTTTTTACCTCCGTTGCGTTTACGAGACACATGCAGCAGTCGGTAGAGATGATGTGATGTAAGCTCTAAAGAAAGGCAAATAAATAATTCACGACATTTATTATTTAGCGTCGTTCAGCGTCTATCATCATCATCAGTACGACGAAATGCATTGCTGGGTAAATTATGAAATCCTTTTCAATACAGGTGTCACATCACATCAGTACTGCTGCAACCTGCTGTACGGCTGGAAGCGTAGTAGCGGCTCGCTGAGGTGACCTGCGCCAGCCTGTGGTCGGACCTCTCAGTGTGTTGCCGGGTAGAGTTGAAAGTGAGAGCGAGGAGGTGGCAGGAGTGCGGCGAGGAGCAGTCAAGGATAGACCTCCAGTGTTTGTGGAGAGAGGGAGGCCGGCCAGCTCAGGTTCTGGGGGGACTGTGGGGCTCGTGGCTTGGCTGGAGGGGGGCGGTGGCGGTGGTGGTGGTGGCAGGCAGGAGGGTATTTCTAACATAGAGACTGTAACTCATTGTAGCCTGACTCCACTGGTTTGGGTGGCAAAGATCGTGAAGTCCTGGACATTCATCAACCTGCCGAGGAGGGCCGACTGACTGGAGCCAGGGCCTGTTTTCTTCCCCCCTTCTTCTCCCTCGCACCGTGTCAATGGGATCCAGTGCAACTGTGCCGAGGCAGCCGCCCTGACGAGACAGACCTGGGTCAGTGCAAATAATCAGGCCTCTGACGCCTGGCCTCGTTACTGGCTAGGAGGGGGGGCCCAAAGCTGAGTGTGGGGGATCCCAGAGGAAACCAGGGACAAGGGGTCGAGCAATGGGTCCGCCTGTGGAAGAGGAAAGGTTAGGATAGGGGCATGCATACAGAGCCATATCAATAAAACATATTCAGCTTAACGGCTTTCGTTCCATTGAAATGAAATCAGTTTGACACCTGTCGCCTCAGGTTAGCTAACGTCTTCGCTCGGTTTTGCGATGATGTATCTGTTAAGCTAAATGAACAATTCAAACCTGTCCCGGAAATTGCTCAAATAACTATAACCTGCTTAATCATATTATATATGAGAACATTTCTGGTTGATTTTGCTCTGCAGCATCGCGCTCAGTTAATTAAGGGCATATAAATATCTACTGTCGTTATCTCTAGCTGTCCCAACCTTCAGCCTGTGAACGATACAAAACACGGACGACCTTTAATAACATCAGATGGGAGGAAACCACGTCATGGACAGGCCTGAAGCATTAGCCTGGACAAGAGGGCTTCACTCTGTAAGTCATCAGCAGCTTTCCTATGACTTGATCCCGGTGATAGTGGCGCTGAGTCAGGGCCTGAGCTCTGAGCATGGGAAAATGTTAACGGGAGGAATGTGCGGGGGAAAGACTGTCTGCCCTGACGACACCCCAGAGTCTGCACGCTCCTAAAGCTCCGGCTTCACTGTGACTCAGGCCTCTGTATTTATATTAAGTGATGATCGTGTATAAATGTCATGGCGTCATCTTTTTCTGTATTACTTAGTTATGTCTCCTCTTGGCCTGACCATGAGTAACTCTGTTAGACCTTTCTGCGACAGCTACTGTTTTGTTTCGAGTCTTGTTTCTCGTTTTTATTTATTTGGACACGGCTTGATTTAAGCCACGCTGAAATACCCTGGCTGTGACCTGCTTCCACTCTCATGTCTCCATTTTCACCAGCAGATAAATTCTTCTGCGAAAGCCATCATTTATTCTCGTCTTCACGTCGGTCTCCTCTCATTTGCTGTCCCGCCGCAGAGCCAACTGAGCTCATTATCCATTTGGATGGGAATATTCAGAAATGCTACACTTCTGTGTGTTAATGGTCTCTGACCCTTGCTACTAATCAGTTTCAGTTTTGAGTTCTCACTTCCAAATATCCTCCCCTGCCCCCTTGTTTCTCTCGCTAAAACACCACCTCCACCTCCCCCAGGGCCTCATGGGAGCGCAGCAGTACAAATTTCCGTTTATACCAGTGGCTGAGGCTGACGACACCGCAATGCTCTACCCCACAGATTGACGAGCCCTCAGATGCCGATTTACTGTACATGGCAGCCACTCTGGAGCCGCCGCACATCTGGAGTGGAGTACGCTTACTGAAAAACTGGGGCCAACCTTGGCCCAAACAAGTGTAGCAGAGCAAAGCCGATGAAAGGCAGCTCCCCCCTCCACACACACACGTCCTCGAAACCTCCTCTCCCGTCTCCAGAGCCCAGATCTCTCAAGCTATTACAAAGACCTTGGAAGGTCTGGATTCTGTAAACAAAAAACTTGAGTGAGGCATTAAGAGACATGCTGGAGCTAATGATGTGATTGTGGTAGGAATGTCTTCACCGAAGCCGCTGAAATCCCCTCTTTGAAAGTGCGATAGTGTGTGTGTGTGTGTGTCAGTCAACACAACCGAAAAAACACTGTTTGCAGCAGGAACACTTCCAAAAGTGACAACTTTAAATCGGTAAAAAAGTGGGGGAGACTCAAATGGCACATAAATTATATATGACATTTCAGATTTCCTGGGAATTAATTTTGGCTTTTAGCGGCGACCAAAAATACAAATATAAAACTCAAATAATTAGATGCCTTGCTGATTTGAAACGATTTCTTAAACTGACACGGCCTCCAAAAGCAACATAGGAAACTAGCTGCCTTCCTGAAGGAACCTCATATTTTGTAATCTTGTCTTTTGCAATTCGCAGCTGACATTGTTCCCCACAAGTAGAAAAGCTTTCATAAAGCTGGGAGCAGGCCAGGGCAGGAAAAAGACACTGTAAAATGTCCAAATATCACACAGCACAAAGGAGAAGTGGCGTCTGCAGCAGCTGACCTCTTTTTAGAGATAAACAGACAGTGACTTCTTGATTACAGAATAAAGTCAGAATACGTCCAATCGCCACATTCAACGCTCACATTGTATATATTCTTGTCATATTTTGTTCTCTTGCCTGCTGAATCCTAAAACAGGCCGTGTTCAGCTCTTGAAATGTGCTCAACATCCTGCCCGCTGCCCTCAGATCTGGTCGTTACTGAGCTGCAACCACAGAGACGGCGTCAGGAGTCTCTCCCTCAGCATATTGAAAGTGCGTTACTGTGCGTTCCACAGCGTGTCAGTGCGTCTGTGTGTGTCCCTGCGCGTGCCCGAGGTGAAAAAGTGTCAAGGAATTCATTGTCTGTTCTCCACCTGTTATTATTCTGGTCCCAATCAACCTGCTAGCCAGTCTGGAGCCAGTGGCCATCTGGAAACACTGCTCTGTTTATAAACTTGGCAAGGATCAGCACTCCGGGGCTCTGACCTCCCACACAAATCTGGAAACAATTAGAACAAGACAGTCTGGCTGATTACTGTGAAAAGGACCCAGTGTGGATCCCAGTGACGGCTGCGAGGACGCCAAGCCCTTGTTAGAGAAAATGCAAGCTCAGTAATACACAAACCCCTTCACACCATTATCACACACACACTTACACTTTCAGGATTGTGTATCCTTTCATCTAGTCGAGTCTCTATTTTTACATTTATGACCTTTTTTTGTTCTCGTAGACGGTAGGACCCACAAAACCACCCACACACACAAACAAACACAACGTATTGATTTGTAGGCATTGTTCTTTGAATGACTTGCACCTCACTCTTTTATTTGAGGAAACTGCCTCCCATAACCTCTGTCCACATGTTGACTCACGCTCACAAAAACCGCCAACGTAAAATCTAATTTTAGAGAAGGCTTTGAAAATAATAATAAAAAAAAACAATGAAAGAACATGATGAAAAGTCTAGAGTTAATGTTTTCTAAATGATGTTTCACTTTTTTTTCAATGCCACAAATAAAGTCTGAAAATCTCTAAGAGCCATTATGAAAACACAGAAACGTAATTGTGCTGCTGACGGCTTGTGAACCAAAAGCAGCTCAGTCTGGGGACGCCAGGTTGTACCGGTGGGAAGAGACTCAAAATCTGTCACCTCACAATAGCAGCAGTGTTTTTTTCTGATCAAATCAGTATAATAGTTTAGTTTCTCTGCTAAAGACTCAACGGTCTATTGAAACTAAATCCTTATTTCTTTATGTGTTCTAAGCAAAAAAGGAAATGCAATGAATTTCTGGTAACCCACCAGATCACTTTAGTAACAATGATGAATTACAATGTTTTCATGCCTAACACAAATGTTTTTATGCGGACTAAAACAAAAAGAGGTAATATTCATTTAAGACTCTAGCAGAGGAGTGTGCATCGGTTCAAATCTGACTGCTAATCAGCTGTTAGTGGACGTGACACACCTCGTGTTTGGGGCCTTTCTTCACAGCCATAAGGTCTATTTAAGATGGACTCACGTGCAATTTGGTGACAACTCAAAAAAGCAGCTTCCCTTGTGAAGGAGCAGGTGGCGTTATTGACTGGCTGCATCCTTTTAGTCTAAATTAGCACAAATATTGTCCCAACATGTGACTTTGCAACTTGTAATTAACAAACAATCTCCTTCACAGTTTAGATAAACACTTTAGTTTAATCAAATTGATTACATTTATTAGAATTTATTTGCACCGCAATTCATGCATATTACAGCAACAATGATATAAAACAGGATTTTACAAAGTATTTCCCTGATGTGATGTTGTAAATGAATGTGTGAGCAGTGATCCAGGGTCAATATTAATAAAGCACCCCAGAAGATTAATTAACAGTGCATATTTTTCCCGTTAGAAAAGGTCTTACTCATTTCTCACAGTATTCTCTGTGTTCAGACCAACATAAAAGCCCCAAAAGCTTGATTGTGCAGACATTAATCACTGGCAAATATCAAAGCTATATATCAAGTAATGAAAACTTACATGACTCACATAGTGTTGATGCTGTTTGTCCAGTGGGTTCTTTCTTACTGATTACCAGCAGTTTTCAAATTATTAATAACATACATCTGACTATTAAAACAACTCCCACGAATGAAGAGCTCTGCATGTGAGCAGTTGAGTCTAAAGTACTGTCCCCTCTCTTGCTTTGGTGAGCCAATAATTAGGAGGATAATGAATCAGGATGATAATAATGGAGAATAATTGCTGTGCCCGTTTCTCTTTCTCTTCCTCATTTTCTCTCGCTTGGTCTCACTCCTTTTCTCTCTGTGTCTCACACACATTCAGCCTTTTACAAGGATTTATGATATTCTGTTGCACAGAGCATGTGAATGAAGCAGGAGGGGCTGCTTTTAATAAGCAAAGATTATAGGAAATGGGCCCAAAGCCCAATAGAACATTTCCAGCTGGAAGTCCAGCCTCTGTGCTTAGCAGGAGTGCAGCTCAGCAGCCATAGTTTAACAAGGGGGAGATGGAGATTGAATGCAGATACAACATTACATGGTACTTTCCCATTTCTGTTTCATTACTTATGTTGCTGGCCGAGCTGCTCCTGTGCTCCCAATGGAGCAGGAAGTACTCAGATTCTTTCCTCAAATGAAAGTATCAAAATAAAATTATTTATTCCGCAGAAAAGGCCCCGTGTGAGTCGTATGTTACAGTCACATCATTACTTTTAATGCTCTTGGATCAGTGTGTAGCTTTTATGTTTGAGGTGGCGAGTTTCATGTCTTAATCCCGCGGTTCCCAATCCAGAGTCAACAAATGTGAGAGGTGAATTAAAGAAGAAAAAACGGCGTCCTGCTAAACCTTGTACACGAACAACACGAACGACATAAACTCTAGTAGGCAAGTACTTTGAAACAGCCCGTGTGTGCCAATTATAATTCATTTTGCCTGTAAGCATAGCTCAAGTTATTGTCCTGTCGTGAAGCTCACATGACATATGTCCACATAAGGGTCGAAGAGAAAAGCTTGAGCCGTTTTAATAATGTCAAGTGACTTATGAATCAGTCATTTTGGTAACGTGACGTGGATGCAGGAGTTCAGTGAATCATTTCAGTGCTGCTGTACAGCTTCTGAGTATTACAACACCTTCGGCTGCTTGAATCTCTGTAGTGTTGGTCAATTGCTCCCACTTGGTCATATGCGTCCTCTAAAATTAAAACCCATGCTGCTGCTTATGAAACGCTGGCTTCTCTTAATCACACACAGCCCGCTCGGAGTTTGCACGGACCCTTCTCCTTTTTGCAAACTACAAATGTGGAACAGAAAAAGAGTGAAAACAGGATCCTGAACACGCAGCCTGTGGTGCCTGTCGCTGGAGTATTTTTGACGTAGCAGAGGAAGAGCGAGGGCAGTGTCCTTCCTGGTTTTCTACAGCTTCCTGTACAAACTGCAGTTTGATTCACAGCCCCTTGTTACATTCGCTCCCAGTGCCATTGTTTCAGCCACCGCTGATCTTTTTAGATTTTACTAGATACTTGTTACAGACTGAAGGCTTTGTCCACACACACAGGTGTTTGTCACTACAGGTGCCGTAGAGGTGGAGCGGTGCAGTGGTCGCATGGTCTCTATGCATCTATATGTAATACTAGGGATGATACTTACTTAATGAAACACATTTATATCAAATAATAATGCACAATGAGTTGTTATGTGGCTCAACCTATGTCACTTAAGTCTGCCCTGTTTTCTTCTAATTCAAGAGCCTGTATGCACTGAAAAACATGGAATACATGTGATTTTCTATTACTATAATGAGGAAGAGTTTGGCAAATCACTAATATTCTAATATTGAACATATGGTAAAGATGTTCTCACTCTACAGTCTCTACAGTGCTGCTGCACAACATCCACTTTTTATGGTTATGATTAGAGAGTTTATAGAAAGACTGTGGTTTAATACAGTGAACGTCCACGGTGCCTCAATGCACAACATGTTGATTAACTTTATTAACTTTTAACCAATGCACAAATGCGCTTGCGTGCACTGTGTCTGCCAAGGCTATGAACCTGTTTATGAACTCAGGGTATTTGGGCACCAGTTTAGTAACACATACAGCGCACGTACTGGGAGACAGAACTGCTGAGTCAGCAAAGGCTGAAAAGGAGCCTATTTCACATTTCTGGAGGGTTGAAGCTGTATATATATATATTTCAGCCACCAAGCATTGAAAACACAGGGTGGACCAAGCTGTCAGTGGCTAAGCAGCATTTTGGGTAGTGCAGCTGTTTTCCATGGTAGGATAATGTGAGAAAAATTATATTAAAATTATCTTTCATACATTTCATATAAAGCACCAAACCGTGTTAATACGAAAAATTGTATTGATTTGTAAACATGTTCACTGTGGGAAGAACTAGTAGCCGTGTTGTTTGTGGTCATCATATCTTGTCTTGTGTCTTTTACTTTCTTTCAAACATGTTTTCAACTAAACTATTATGAAGTTATTGCTGCTTATGTGAACGATGTAGCTTCTTCTTGCACCTCCGTTCCTAAATAATCCTCCTCCTCTCTGGTCATCAGATCATCAGAAACAAGCGTGAGAATACTGCTGGTGGTGCTCGTGGGGCCTTGCACCCAGGAGAGTCCTAATGCCTCAGATTCAGCCATTTCACAGTCACAGGCTAATGTGGGGGAAAGCTGCCAATCTTCATGTGAAATCTTATCAGAAAGCCAAGGTTACGGAGGAATCGCTCGTAATTTAAAAGCTTGTTTTTGTCGAGAATTCAGGGATAGTCTCCATATGAATGTTGCATTTAGCCAAATACTGTGCATATGTGTGTGTGTGTGTGTGTGTGTGTGTGTGTGTGTGTGTGTGTGTGTGTGTGTGTGTGTGTGTGTGTGTGTGTACCTGTGTGCACCTGCCCCCTTGTGTCCAGGTGGCCCCAGCAGGTGACGATGTCTTCCTGCCACAGCTGGTGGCAACAGGCCCTTATTTCACCAGGTGTAACAACCGCGCCTACGCACAGCAGATCTGTCTGGGGTGTAACAGGAGGATGCTGGGCTGGTTTCAATATGATAAATATCTATGCCCACACAACTAACAAGGCATTTTTCTATGCTGTATTTGATGCAAGTCTGACATTTGTGGATTCATTTTATTCATATATGGTTGGATGCATGGGAATTGAATGGTGGCATGAAAATGTCGATGGAAACCGTTTTGGATGCAGTAGTTGAACTGTGTCAGTATTATTCAGTTCAGATCTAAGTCTAAAAATAACTATATATTTTCTGATTTACATTTTTCTGTGAATATTTTCTTTCTCTACTGGACCATAACTATTCTTTCAGTTGAGTATTTTCATGAGGTCTGTCTCCTTTCATTCAAATGAAGCACTTCAGTAGGTCTTGTGTTTACTAAAACTAAACCCACGAGACACAATATCATAACTAAATACTAGGAAACCACAAGAAAACATGGATGTGATGGAACGTGTGAAAAAGACGGCGGAATGAAAGACGCGTCGTGTGTGATGTGCGGTAGGATCCTGCAGGTGGTGTGGATCCTCCTTCCTGTAGGTTCCCACCAAGGATGAAGAGCAGCCATCGGTCCATTCTCCTCTTTATTGCTACATGCTTCCACGAGCAAGTCTGTTTGATGAATGTTTCAGTTAAGCAAGGCAAGAGGAAAACGGTTGGCGAGCAGTTTCAGGGAGTGGATAGTGTTATAGGGAACATTTTCTGTTTGATTATGTTGGATGGCAATTCAGGAAAGTTCCTCTCATAGCTCAACCAGCCCTGGACAGCTGACATGAAATTGGGAAAAAGTGCAACAGTGTAGTTAGAAGAGAGGGAACAAATATTAGACGAGCAGAGAACGGGCAGGAGCTGCGAGTGTTTCAGCTCAGATGTGGGTAAAATACAGTTTTGGTTCTGGGCTGAGCTGCTATTTTACGGCTATTTTAGGGACTGAGTGCAGTGAGCGGGCTGGCGATGGACGCTGTGTGGGAAGCAGGTGTCTCGCGTTTGAGTGGCAGGCGGTGATCCACGCCGAGCTACGCAGCCAGGGACAGACGCCGCTACGGCTGAGCTGCTAATGAGGACGAGAGGCGCAGGTGCAGACGTGGCGTTTGTGGACAGGCCAAGCTAGCTTTGTGCTAAGCTACGCTAACTGGTGGTCAAAACCTACATGAGTAAAATAAAAAAAAATAAAAGCACGTTTCTATAGGTCCATTAAGCAGAGTATAAGTTACAGCGTGAGCCTGAGAGGTGCAGGTGCAGAGTTTTGCCGTTTCGGCCACAAACCAATCCCACCCCTGTCCCGAAGCTGCGATCTCTAAACTCTAGGTCTGAAAGTATTTACTAAAACAGCGGCGGCTCCTGGCTGCGTGTTTGAACTTGCAACCTGTGCTCAGATTCACAGCTCGCAGCTCAGGAATGCAGGCTTTTCTCCTTGCTTGGGGTGATGCTGTCGCTCCCACTGTCGGTCTATCATTATTCCTAGGATGACACAAACACACACACGCATGCACACGCACACGCCAGCGTTGCCGCGGTGCACGCGTTAGCCTGCGAGATTTATCCTCACAAACACAACAAACTTCACAACGTGATATTACGGAGGGATGAAAATTCAGAGAGCTTTGGAAGGGGTTTGAGCTGATATAAATTATGGATGACTACGGATGTTGTGTCAACATTCATTCATTGTACTTTCAGACCACACCAGAGTGGATTCATCCAAATGTTAGCCACACACAGAAACGTTCATGCATTCACACACAGGAGATGCATTAGGATGATGATCACACCTGTTCTCTGTATCTGAAGCTTCAATGATCAATGGGACTATAAGATGGAAAGGAAAGGAGGGGATTACTGTTGCGCTACAGAAAGTGATTCCAGTAAATCTGAGGAGTAATACATGCTATTCTACTGAAAATGTAGACTATTACATCCTTGCCTCAAACGACAGCTGCTCTTTCTTAGAAGCTCAGGAGAAAACCCATTGACTTCTGTCAAGCTTCTGTGAAAACTTTAAATCCCTTATCAACATCAGACAAAGGTGTGTAAGGGAGAACCACAACCTGGCAAAGGAGTGGCTCCTATCGCTTAGAACTAAGCTATAAAAATACATCAACTTTCCTATGAAGCCTTTAAACACAAGTGTACGTATTTATTTCTGTCAGTCTCTGCTACGCTGCTTAGTGTGTGAGCATGACAGACTCGGGTTGCTGCTGTAGGCATTAACCTGACAGGCCAGCAGCGCGTCTCCTTCCTGAGCAGGTAATCCACCTTACAGGTCACCGTCCCCACATATCTCACAGGGCCATCTGCATTGTCTCCGTTGCTGCTACATTAGCATCATGAGGTGAGAGAACCGGCCGACTGGATGACCTCGCATTCAGTCAGTGTCACGGGTTTGTGAAACAGGCAGAAGGCGATTGCTTAGAGAGAAGTAGGGAAATATGTGGTGCCTGAATTTTGCTTTACTCAAGTCTTTTATATATTTTATGTTTATAGAGAAAACATAAAGTATTAAACTTAATCTACAGTCGTCTCTTTCCTGCAGAACACAAAACACAGTATATCTCAATGGTAGCAAAACATTCATGACTACCTGACTCCACCTGTTTCAAAGCTGCAGTACAACTACAGGGGTTTAGTGATTTAGCCTATTTTTACATTTGAACAGGGCAAAAGATATTTGCGTTCAGGAAAGATGATTTAAGATTTTTATATAACTATAACTAGGTTTTTCATATTCAAAAAGGTTGGGACCATTCACGCGTTCGTATTATATGCTGCATTACGCTGACGACATAACATGTTTACTTACTTCAATGCATCCACATGTTTTGTAAAAAAAACATCAGTGGGGTAGTTGGATGAGCGGTGAACTCTTAACCTGTGCCCTTGGGCCTCCAAAGGAACTTCCTGTTGTTTCTTAGTTTCATGGATTGAAAAGTCTGAATGTGTTTAGAAAATCCTTCTTTAACTCTCAGCCCTGGGCTGTGTTTGTAAAATAGCAGATGGCTGAAGGCTATATGGAGATGTAGCTGCTTCAAGGCTGAACATCCAGTGTGTTAATCAAATGCCAAGTGGACGTCAAATGCAAGATGACTGAAGGTAAACATTCATTTGACATAGTCTGTATTAGTGTTATTGGTCATCTGTGAGCTTTTATAGCTTAGCAAATACCTTTTTGGCAGCTCATTTTCAGTTTAAACGTCCTTCCTATTTGTGCAGGTATATTTCCCAGCAGTGAGAGCTTCTAAATCCACCGTGCAAGTACATGTCTCAGGAGATTGAGTGACATCCACTGCTTTTAAGAGGATTTTATTTTGTGAAGCCAGGGAGATGGACCATGGCGCTAATCTATTCTGACACTGCCATGCTGGTGGATCTGCTAGTCATTCGAGCAAAGCAAACAGCGGAGGGAAGGCAGATTGTTTTGCTTACTCTGCCCTCATAGCCTACGCTCCTTCAGGTGTCCACGGCAAGTAATTGCACCTAAATGTTGTGTTTTAGATCCATATCACCACACTGACTCCACTAGCTCTTGAGAATCACATAATAAATTCTAACAGAAGTATGTAATGCTCAGACTTAAATTACCCGCTGATGAAATGCTCCAGGAGGCTTAAAGACGGATTAAAGAGGTATATTTAAATGCCTCTGACTCCATGTTGGTGGGCATTGACGTGATCTTTGATTTACCAAACCAGCATGAGGGCTGAAATCTTTCATATCAGCTCACTCAGAGCTTTCTCTTTCCCCTTTCCTTTTAAAACACAGGCTGAAACAAGCTCTGGGTCTTAAATTTCATAGCTCAGATCAAACTGCAGACGTCAACATAGAATTTTGATAAGTTCTGGCTAAACACAGTCATAGAGACGAAGCTCTTGCTTTCTCCACAACATGGCAGAAATACGTTTGCATGGAGCGTTTTTGAACATAAAAAGTATCGCCTTGAGCCCTTCATCGCCACTCCTCCAACAAGAGAATGTTTTGAACGACTGTGAGTCACATCTCCTTCAGAAGAGTCACATTCTTCACTCTTAACCTTTTCATTTGCTTTTTCCTACTCTTCAGCGTAAATGATTACTGTTACACTGTGATGCCAGGAATCCCACCTGACATGGCCAGACTTGCACGCCTACATCTGTCAGTGATTTAACTTGCTGCATAGGCAGCTACAGGTGCCTGAGTGGCGCAAACACAGGCGAATCCGAGTTTTAATCGCTTTATCCTGTCCCACAGGTCAGACGAATGAATGCAGTGAGCACCTAATGACCAGAAAGGGGAGCTTTATCAAGAAATACTGCCACATTTTGGAGAAACTCCTTAGTGGAAAATGGGAATCCTCTGCCATAAAGCTTCAGAAGATCCCCAGTTATTATGTACTTTTTTTAATATCAGGCTTTAGGACGAGTCCACTCCCATAAAAACAAACATTTAGAATTTAAATATAACTATGAAAGATATATGCCTTTATGTAAAGTCTGTAAATAGTTTTTGTGCTTTTTGGGGTGGAATATAAAAGAGATAATCCGTGGGATTGTAATTGCTATTATGATGTATTATCCTCCACATTAGCTTCCATGACTTGCATCACAACAATCCTTTAATTTTAAGTTTTAGCCCTGGGATTTTCCAGTTCCTTCATCACATCTTTAGAAGTACAAGTCATGCCCATGCCACTCTGGTTAACTTTTCCAGCAGGGTGGTGACTGAATCTTCCGACTTGTCCTGACAACTCGGCAGGTTGGGCGCATCTCAATAGAAACACCTCTGCAGCGTCACGTCCGCTACCTGCACCTGCCACAGGCAAGTGCTCCTGCTTTACAAAGGCATAACTTAATGCCGCAGCAGGTCCCAGCCTGCAAATCTCCCCTACACCACCAGCAGCGCCCCCCCCCCGCCCCCCATCGTCTTACTCAGCCCTGTCTTGTTGTTCTTGCCGGCTTATTGTTAGATGACAAGGAAGGCAAGAAAAAGTCTACTTGACCTCCTTTGGTCCCTTTTCTTGCCATGACATTCGCACAAGAAAATATATTTCACCACAGAAAAGCGGTTGGATAAATTCCAGCGTTAGAAAGCTGCTGAATAAATTGATGTCCTCTTCCCAGCAGATTTTATGGCTCAAAATAAGTAGCACTAATAATACTTTACAAGCAGCTCGCCATATGTCGTGAGTATTAGCATTTCCAATTTGTTTTCTGCACTGTTCCTGTGTGGGCATTGATCAGGTGGGGATAGCTCGGTTATTAAAGGCGTCTTTCAGAGATGCTACAGCGTTCATTTATAATTGTTGCCATGAAATGTCAAATTTACATAGCCTGGACCACGGAAAGCAGCGTGAATCAGTGAGGCAAAAGTCAAAACACGATCCCTCTGTGCTGTGATAACCCCCTGATGCATGCCCAAACAGATATTATTTTGAATTCCTTCTTCTTTATCTACATCGTCCTCCGCATCTGCTGCCAATTACATCATCAAAATGCTTCAGTTCCTGTTTCCTCCCTCTCTTGAATGGCTGATCAGTCCTCAGCGGCAGCCGAACAGACCCAGAAAGGCATAAATTTAGAAGGTGCATGTACTAGTGTAGCAGTGAACTGATGAAGGGGAGTTATTAATGTCAGGGAGATACAGTACGCATTAGAGCATGACAGTATTATCCTGCTCCAGAGGCTGAAATTAAATTCATAATCATGAACCAGTTCAAATTCACCTAAGCATTACATGTACAGGTGGTGGACAAAATAACAGAGAAGTCTTAGTATTTATTGTTTATTTTATTAGTAATTGTTTAAGCCACTCGTTTAAAAGCAAAGGTGCTTTAAGCTACATTTTATATATGTTAGTTGAGGGACTGATAACAGGGAGAAATTGTAGGAACCTTAACAAAACCTTCTGGATATCTGAACATTTTCACTCACATTTTACACATCAGTGACTGGAAAGTAAAAAAAATGTTAATTCTTAGTTGAGAAACTTCAATATTTATTTCATTTAGATTGAATATACATATATACTATATATAATATACATTTCTATATATGTGTGTGTGTTTTCTTTGTTAAAAATGCATCTTTGAACACAAAAACAACATTTCAAAGTACAAACATCAAGGATTGATGCAAGCCATGACATAACTTCAACCTAGGATGAAGGTCACAGTAAGTAGTTGGTGCTGTAATATAATGTGCACCTGTTATTTTGTGCACCCTTTGCATTAAGGTCTACTGTCAGACCACTGCAGGCACTTTCTAGACTGATTACAGTCATAACACTCGCCCTAGCTGAAAAATGTCCTCTTATAATGCCTTCCACATTGTTGTCATCACTCAGTGTATTACCTTATTGTGTTTTTTACTCCAGAGTCTGCTTTGAATGATGGACTAAAATATAGGTCAATAAGATGACCACATAAAAATGCCCGCTTTTACTGTGCTTCATGAAAAAAGCCATTTGTCATTGATTTCCCCTCTGTGCCTCGCCTTGAGATTACTCTTGCTCCTGCACGACGTCCAATACTTCTAGGGAAGCACAGAAAAGGGCAGCTACACCTGCGGCTGCTGAACAAGTGTATCACTGTCTGGGCGCCGTGTCCTGGCTTGCTTGGAATGTGCCGATGAGACAATCAGGTGCAACAGGCGCGTGGCAACACGCTGCGGGGAGAGATAACCTGCTCTGAGACGCTGCGCAAAGCGCGGTGGAGCAGCTTCCATCCTCTGGTCAACACCTCTGTCAAACCGTGCTGGTCGCGCCAGGGCAGGGGCGAGACTCGTGACACGTCAGTGAGCACGGTGACTGGCTCCTAAGCAGCTCTTCGCCAGGAGGAGCGTCTGCAGATACATCATCATGAAGGCTTGTTTGACTATCCCAACATGACTCACTCAATGGGTGGAGTGTGCGGGATTTTGTTTAGCCTGAGGGGGGAAAAAATTCATTTCTATCAAGGAAAAGGTCATGAGCAATGTTCCAGCTTCACAAGGAAATGCATCAACGCACATAATTGGATAAGCTATCAGTTTTGGGGGCACCATGATTGAAATGACACTGTTTGCCAGTGATATGTGGTCAGTTGGATTAGGAGTCTAGGAAAGTGCTGAATGTCAAGCAGCTCTTCGCCGGCTCCAGACCAACTGTTGCTGTAACATTCATGTTTTGTTAGCGTGTGGTTACAAAACGGTATTAAGTTATATTTACGTACAATTCGCTTTAAACTCTTTATCTTTCTAATTTCCAACCAAAGATAACTCTACAAAATTGTTATTTTCCTTGGCCGGCTCATGTTAAAACCTCAGTGAAGTGATACAAACAACCACATGACCTCTGAAGTGTTTAAAATGAGTTATGAGCTTCTCCTCCAGTCACAGTCACCCCCCCACTGTTAAACTGCTGAAGTCTTGGGTCACAACGTGGTTATTCGTTCCTTTTTCTCAACTTAAGGCATCACAACGCTGCACCGCTCGAAAATTTAGATTCATGGTTTGATAACATGTCTTGTATCTATTATCTCAAGACATTTTTGTAAAGCTTCACGCTGAAGGGAATATTATTTACCACTGAAACCCAAGCAAGGCGCTGTGAGGAAAAAAACGACCCCTCTCAAGTGCTCATTTTTCCAGAATGTGTGTGTTTTTGTTGTCTAGATTTTCCTTGGTGGCAGTGAACAAAGCGTTCTACTGTGGAGTAGTTTCAGCAATTGCAGACACAGTGTCTGTACGGGGAGTTCCTGTCCCTGGCCCAAACCCACAGACCAACAGCAAAGAAGGACAAGGTCAACCGCTGCCTCTGCTTTCTCTTGGCATCAAGGCAGAAGAGCGTTACCTCACCCTCAACTCGTGTTGCTCCGGGCTTCATCGGCAGCTTGATTTTGCAGTGAGAGATGAAAAATAAAACCCAGCAAACCTTTAAAACATTTTTCAGACAACATTCATGACATCATTTTCAGAGTGAAGGCCGTACAGAATATGCAACGTGCCTGTTGCATCCGACTGCTCCTAACACAGAGTTGACCTCTGTTAGCGTCGTGGATAGACGTGACCGATCCGTTAGCTGAGGTTCTGACCGTCAACATGTACGACATGTATGTTGACTTACAGGTTGGGTGAAGAATCTGTTTGTGGAGTATTTTACAGGCCACATTTAGTCTTTGGTTAGGAGTTAACCTAACCAGTTATCGGCGGCTGGAATGCCAGATTGTGCCGCACGTGATAAGAGCAGCTCAGTGGTTGTAGAAGATAAAAGCACAGACACTCACCGATGAAAACACCGCGAGTCTTATCAGATTGTGATAGACCTTGTAGATCCTTCCTAATCTGTGCATGTACTCGCTTTGAACAAGCTTTCACTGCTGCATGAACTCACCGCCATATGTGATTAGTTACCTTTCCTGGGAATTCATCCTGTCATTGTTGGATTTTAATTTATAGCCTTGAGATTTGATTAACTTTTTTTATTGTTCTGCAGTGCTCTTCAAAGCTAACGAGCAATTATTCTTTAACTATGGATAACAATCGAAATAAGTTGTTTCACACAGTTAAAATAGAGACTGACAAGATAATATCTTAATTGTGCTTAGATTTTGTTTTAGATTAACAAAAAAAACCCCACTTCAGTCAGCGCAAAGAGCCCAGAATTTCATAACATGTCATTCTGTAATACATTCAGCTGATGCACTGCATTATAAAATGTACCTCACAGAATATTACAAATGATGCAAGACTTATTACCACGGCATTACTCTGACAGAGAGCTTACACATCCTCTCTGACAACGGCAGCAGGCCTGCAGGGGGATGTCTGGCCTTTTGCATTGCACCAATCTCCAGTGTCATTTCAGTTCCAGATTACAGAGTCCATGCGCTGCTCTGCTGAGGCTGGCACTGCAACAGCATTATGCGGAGCCTGACCTTTGACTTCGCGCTAACATTTACATCGCGAGTATGTTAGGAGAAGAAACATGGTTGTGTGACATGCTCTTTAAAACCAAAACCGTGTTTTGACATGAATCACGATGTACGCGCTGTTTTCTGTGTTTGAGGCTGATATTGGTAGTGAAACAGACGCATGTGCATGTTCTGGCTACTGAGCAAGTTAAAGGTTGGTTCAATCATTATCCAACTATCACCAAGTGAGATTGAGCAACCAGTGTTTTTGGAAAGATTTGGTTTTGCAAAGCGCAGCAAAGTGATCTTCAATGCAACACCAGCTCGTTTTCTGACTGTGGATGTTTCTGATGGTTGAGTGAAACCGATGTGAGAAGACACAAATGACTGATGCTGTTTAAAGAGTCCAACGAGTAAAAACTGTTGTGAAGTGATTAACACATGAACTCATCAATTCTAGTACATGAATATAATATACACTGTTCAGAAAAAGGCAGTTTGGCAGAATGAATGACTCTACAGCACGTTATTCATATTATTATTTATTATATTGACTATGACATAATACTGTTATACTATACAGAGCATCGCTCCACTGTGCTGCTGATGTTGTGACTGTAAAGTAAAGGATCAGAGCAGCTTTTCCAGCACTGCCATATGAAACAATGAGACATTTTCCCTCATTACTGTGAGCAGCAAGTTTATTTTGGGTCTGTCCCACACATACCAGCCCTCTGTGGTAGATACTTGTTAGAGTGTATTAATCCACACCTAGAAATAGATGTTTACACTTAGTTCAAACTGAGTAATGTTTGCTGAAACAAAACAGAAAACTAGAGACCACCTGTTTTCAGAGTATTACGTCTTGTAGTGCTTTTAAAATGTTGAACTATCCCTTTATTTGTGGAAACATTTTCACTTCACCTCACAGTCAGTGTAATAAAACACAGAATTAACCTTTACACGACTGGTTTGATCATAGAATTAATTAATGAGGTAAATAACCATAAACACGCTGTTCTATGGAGCCTCTACATTGTACAGCATCCTTTAACGAGTCTTTGATGAGAACTGTTCAGTGAAAAGGCTACAGCAGCCCTGCACTTCACGATAACAATACAATTACAGGACATTATTTGCCATGGCCATTGCTTCTGCTAACAAATCGTGCCCATGCGAGCAGACCACCCCCTGGGAGCTGCTTGTCTACACCACATCCTAGTGAGTAAGAGCAGCTCCAGACGCTGATGTACTCCGGGTCCTGCCCACTTCTCCACGCCTACCCCTGCGTGTCATCACGGTCAGGGCTACTCACTGAGCCGTAATTACCTCAGGCCGACACACACAACAAGGGAGATGTCTTCAAGTAAACACAGTCCTGATTCTGGCCCAGCTCACTTCAAAGCTGGAGTGTGCTGATAACGTAGCAGACCCTGGAGATTCCCCCTTTCCCCTCCTGCGGAGAGGGTGGCCAGGGCTCTTGAGGGAGGTGGGGGGTGCGACAGTGGCAGTAGGGTGAGAGAGATGAGGTGTGAAGCACAGCACAGCACCTGCTGCATTTCCACTGGTGGGAAAATCTTCCCCATTCGTCTCGACTGGCTGGTTAGTTTGGACCGGGGGGATTAGAGCTGCAGGGAGGTTCAACCAGGAGGCATGTTGATGGGAAGGGTGGCGTTGAGAGAGGTGGAGGTATGTTGCTGTGTGATTGGACACACCTTCTGTCATCCCAGTGGAACATTCCAGCTGTCTGTGGCAACTAGCACCACTGTTGTGGGATGATGACGCGTCTTCCCCCACAGGCGCTCGGTGCATATCCATTCCTGTGCTCAGCGGCACGTCTCGCACCGCCACTATCGTCAGGCATCTCAAAGCAGAGGTTTTTCACTTCAGTCACACATGCCTAAATTAGCCTTAATCTGAACATCGTTAGTGGTTCTTCTAATCTAATCCAAATGCTGCTTGTTGCCTTTAAAGTCGGGCCTTATCCCACATCACTCAGTGTCTTCCCCGTCTCTTATCAGCCGCGGTTCTCTCTGTGGCTTATGACACCCAGCTGGATCAGGTCTCTTGTGATCAGTCCATTGGAATCAAAGCATCGGCGCAGACCAGGCAATCTCCGATTGCTCAACGGCTGCAGCGAAGGCAGAGGAATGCACCAATGACAGCAGATATTTATGGCAGGAAAGACTGTGACTACTAGCTTGGAAAGACAAACAATCTGCTTCTCAGAAGGGATCCCCACAATGTAATATTAATGCAGTGTTTATAGGACTTGTAATTGCCAAACATTGCTGTGTATAATATTCAGCAGCCTGCTGGGTTATGTTAGAAATCGTAGAGTGCAGATGTAGTTATGACTCCTCTTGAAAAACAGGAAAATAACAAGAGCGAGTTGTGTTCAACATAAATACAACCTGGCAGTCCCAGAGGAGGAACCGTTGTAAACATGGTGTAACTAGTCTGTGCCACCGTCTCAAGCCAAGACAATAGTCAAACTGAAATGACTGATGACATGTGTACAGTACATGTTGTTTCATGAAGCATCTGTCAATGTCTTACCATAATGGATTTTTCATTTAGTATCCGAGAAACTGTTGTTCGGCACGAAACGAAATGTACGCAACTCAAAATTTGTCTAAGTGAAAGTTACACATAAAAACTTTACAGATGATCTTTCCCAGGCAATGAAAAGAGATTTAACACTGTGCTCTTTGAATGAAAACAACAATAAACAATGTCTATCAACAGAAACATTTATTGTGTAGTAAACATTTTGTAAGTTTGGCTCCGGTTTAGCTTTTTTTGCTCATAAAACCAAAAACAGGGGGCACAGAACACAACGAGCAGACCGGAGCTACATAGTCAATTACAAACTGCTGTTTCCAGCCTTATGTCTCAGGATTCTCTGATAAATACTAAAATCATGGCAGAAGGAAAGGTCGACAGGTCGACGCAGTCAGGGCTCAATCCTTCAGAAACTATCAACAGCACAGGGAAAATATTATCCAGCATGTTAAAATTGGCCTTTTAGCCACGTTTGGAGTAAGAACAGCCCCATATTAGTCACTGAGGATAGAAAGAGTGACTAAAATGTCTGGGTTCACTCATCAGCAAAAGGAAGAATTTTTCTGTTTTGATGTTTTTAGTGAGTAAATAGAGATTTTGGTCCTACCACAGATCCATGAGATACAAGCCTATGAAATGATAAAAAAAAGCATTAAGAAAAAATAAAAACACCTGCAAATTTCATGGGAATGCAGCCATTTTGTATAAACACATTTTATGGGCAATTTTGTTTTAAAAGAAATAATAAGTGCTTCCATTACAGTTTGTTTTCACATAGTCAATAATAGGATTGTTTTACATCTTGAGATCTGCAAAGAAGTGAACGAGCTGCAGAAAACGGTTTCAAAACCTAAAGAAAAATGACCACCTCAGAAAAAACTAATTGTTGCTGAATAAATGTTTCATTCCTGTAAATCAGGAACAGGCTGATTTAAAAAGTAGAAACATGACATGACAGGAGTGTCAGAAAATTCATTTCACACAGTTTTATAACAAGCTCCTGCTTCACTTTGCATAAAATCGTACCTGTCTGTGTTTCTAGTTGTGACATTTTATGTAGTGCAGCCGCCCTGATTTGTGTCTTGGATGTGAGTTATGCAGCAGTGAAGATTGCCTACATCACTTTTTTAATATCTGCTGAGATCTTTGTTGAGTTTTACCCGTCCCCAGAGAAGCTTCGTGTCTTGTTGAGGCTTGTCAGCGGAGTACAATACCCAGAGTCTGAATAATGTGGCCGGGAGCTAGTTTATTCAAGCACCTTTTGTTTGTTCTCCATACTCACCTTTTCCCTCCACAGATGATCAGATAACCACTAGACTGAAAGAAAGAATTCTGACTATCTCCGAAGAAGCCGCCACTGGCTCTTTGTAGAGTGCCACAGTGGATATTGTAGACTGATTTCACACCGTGTCATGGCTTGAGACCACTATATCCATCCAAAAAACCCCTCTGAGCAACACATTCACGTCTTAAGTGTGATCTGGATGCCGCCTAATACCACTCTGAGGCCCAATGTCATGCCAAACTACAGGGCGGGCCTTTCTCAAGCCCCAAGAGTATTCAGTTTCACTATTTACCCATAAGTTAAGAGAGGTCATGCAGTAATGTGTGCGCCCCGAACAGATGCTCTTTGATGCCAGTACCTGGGATACGCATATTCTGATGACAACTTCACAGAATTTTGATCCAGTTACTTCTTTTGCTTTAAAGGTTTAAACAGTTTGACATTTTGGGAAAGTGTTGCTGAGCAGCTGAGCTTGAGATGAAAAGACTTGCATCACCGTGTCTCCACACCCAGCTATTTACAAGAGAACAAGTCAAACTTTTACTTTGAAAAGGTAAAAATCCCGACACACCCGCCCAGCCTTTTCTTAAAACCCTCATATGACTAATATAAGTGTTGAGCAGCATACCGGCCACCTCTGTGTGCTGCGGGAGTCTCGTTGTGTTTTGATGTTCTGTTGAGGCCGTTCGTGCTGTTGCTGTGAAGCGTAGAACCACTTACAAACCGCTGGTGGCCAGACAGCTTTCCCCGGCCCTGATTCATCATAATTAGGTCACTGGCTCGGTCTGCTGGTTTCTGAGGGATCATCTCATACTCACAGTCGCTCATACCCCACGGTGCACTACCGATAGAGATAATCAAAATAATACAGCATGAATGTGCACAAATCTTCCCTGTATTTAGCTGCAAACTTGATTTTTGCACAGTTCATGGTGACTTGTGAAGGCGTCTCCGGCTTGTCGGCCGCTTTGCCTGCTTGTGTGATTAACTATAGATTCAGAGTAAGAAATCAATTAAGGATAATAGCTTTCACCTCAAGTCTGCTCGTCAGAGGACGTAATGAAAAGTGCCCAAAAGCTTTCTATATTCAGTGTAGGTAACAGATTTAAAAACACACTCCAGTGAACTCTGCTTCCCACAACAGGTGAACGTAGAGAGAATAATAATTCAAATAATTATCTTAGGACTCACCCAGACAATTGCAAAGTAAATCTAATTTCCTTGATGATTTGCCCTCTGAAAGCTACTTTGTTTTGTCTAATTTCTCTTCCTTATCTGGATGTGAATGAACGCAGCATTTGCATTTGGACACAAGCAGCTGGTAAATATGCAATTGGTTTAGACCTACTCATTGTTAATTGGTTGTTCAGACCAGACATTGTTTTAAAATTGTGTAATCACCACCGAGCCTGTGCATGTGGTGCTTCTGCTGAGGCGACGGCACACGTATCTACATCGTCTTACTTTAAAGATCCTGGCTGACAAACAACCACACGAGCTGTAATTGAAGCAATCATGTACCACCTCCCATTCAATGGCTCTGATGTTTGTTTGCTTCATATCACTAATTTATCACTAATGTTCTGCAGACTGATCTTTTTCCTCTTAGTTATATTTCCATCATTGAGCTACGTTGGGCCTTATTCCAATTTGCTGAGAGATAAACTGTAAGCGACTCAAATTCATTGTGATAACCAATTACTGACAAGCCATACGAACACACACAGCATATGTGACGCTCCAGCAGGATCAATTTGCTTGTGACTTTTGACGCCTGTCAAAACATCCTCTGAAAGAGGCACATAGAGTTTTGTGTTGTCTTTCTAAATGAGGAAAATATTAATATTTAATGTTTTTGAAAATGCTGCAGCTGAAAATAACCATCAAACTCGTCTTTTTGTTATGAATATACAATGAAATACCCACAGTATAATTTATTTATAGTGACAAAGGAAAACAGGTGACAGGAATAATAGTAAAAATGTCTCTCATAAGTGACATAAGTCAAACTTTCAGTTCTGGAGAGTTAAAGAGTTAAAGGTGATGCAGTCTGGATCTAAATGGTGGACTGACACACTGGCTTTCAACACCCTAGAGACACGACTGTGGCTAAACAGTCTGACACACCCACTTTCCCAAGAGGTCAAAAGATTTGTTTATTGAAAAAAGGCTAAATTAAAAATTGTGTTTACAGATTATGCGTCCCAGGGAAATGTAAAAAAGCTTGGCCCAGTGACTGAGCCCTGAGGAACTCCAGATATGATGTTCAGTCAAGAGAAACACAAGTTTCTACTGGAGAAATTAAAAGTTTCTGTTTGAAAGGACAGAGATGAATCAGTCGAGCACGACTCAGGTAATACCACCCAGTGCTCATGGCATTCAAATTTAAATTGGATAATCAGCAGTGTCAAAGGCAGCTCTGAGGTCTAACAGGATTAAAACGAACAATTTACTGCATCCGCTTCTCAGAGAATGTCTTCATCATTAATCAAATTAAAAGCAGGTTCTCCACAATTAGTGTGACAGCAGCTTCACACCAGAGATTGTGTGTCCTGCACTACTTTGTGAAACTGACAGGCATTTAGAAGCCTCTGTCAGAACGTGACTTATTCACCCATCCGATCACAGCCAGAGAAGAAGAATGCTTTTTGACCTTTTCTGTGGGGTGCAGAGCAAAGGAAGCTCTGCATGTAGAAAGGAGATGAAGTCTAAATGAACGGACATCTGTGTCACCATGGTTACATGGGGGTCACCGTTTCAAGGTTAACACGTGTGACTCTACTTGTGTATTGTAACAGTAAAAAGTATGTGGTAAAAGTAAAAAGGATGTGGTCAATGTTATGTTTGCTTTCAAATGGAAAAGACACGATTCAAATCGATTTATGATGTTTCAAATGATGATTTGAATATTTTATATTTTTCTGTACCTTTCATTCAATGACGTTTAAACGTTCTCAAAACATATTTAATGATACACTACATTACAACTTCAGTTTGTTTAGCTGCCAGTAGAGCTAAAGTTTAGAGCTAAATATTTACAGAAACATTTTATGATATAGTTTTTCTTTTGTTGAATGAAGCATGATGCACAGTCTGTTAACTGAGGTTAAATGTATTCGACAGAAACTACAGCCGTGTCCCACATACCTGCCATCTGTCAAGGACAACACAACAAAGGTCCAGGACTATGCGGCTGTGGTCCTTGATGCCATGTAACATTGCGTTTCGTCAGGAGTCGGGCTTCCTCGACAGCGTAAAATCTAAAACGGGTTTATAATGTGTGCAGAAGCCCGGTTCAGGCCTTGGCTTCGTATTGAGTTCTCTGTGTCAGACTATTTATTGTTTTTTTTAATGGTTATGACTTGGGGGTCTGAATTATAGAGTTGCTGGTTACGACATTTAATTGATGTAGTGTAAAAATCTTTTATGGACATAGCTTTTAAATCCATCAAATCAGTCATCAGTGGCCACAAAGCAGGCGACTGTCTACAGACAGGATCTTCTACAGCTTTGGTCACGGGGCTTAGTGAGTTGAGCGTTAAGGAGGAAATACAGTCGAGTAAATATGATCACAGGGTCCTTTGACAGCTGACCTCTGCTCAACAAGCAGACAACAAA
The DNA here is from genome assembly GCA_030770545.1 of Macropodus opercularis. NCBI lineage: Eukaryota > Metazoa > Chordata > Actinopteri > Anabantiformes > Osphronemidae > Macropodus > Macropodus opercularis. The sequence goes on from CM061105.1 coordinate 11,123,124, forward strand.
AAGAGACCACTGAGCTATTGATTAAGACAACACAGGCTCGTCTGTCTCTGCTGGACTCTTCACTTCAGTGCCTGTAATGACACCGAACAAAAATCGTTTCTGACCTACATGGAGGGTTAGCCGCCATCCCTCGGTACAGGACTGCAGCCCGCCACACATCACAAAACGCGGCCAGCTCCTTACTTCCTCTCTTAATGGAATTTCTCAAAGTCCTAAACTATTTTTGCCCCTTTACATTAACCCTTGTGTGCTTTAATGAGATAAATACATAAGGGAAGGAGTTGCAGCAGAGCTTCAAAGGAATTCATCTTCCCTGGTGATTAAATTACATTCGCTCAATCTGCATGAATCCAATTTATCAACAGTAAGAGCACAGATGCAAAGGATGCTACACAATTAGAGGCAAACAGTATTATCTGGAGAATATGCACCTCCAGCTGAAAAACAGCGCCATTCTAAGAAGCTACCCAGTCACTCGAGGAGACAACAGAAATGAAAGAGAAAAGTCTTTAACAAGATGTGGGGAGCTCAATAAACAGACGTTCCTCCAGGCGGTCGGCGTAAAGGGGAATACACAATCGCCTCCTTTCTGATGCGGCAGGGCTAGAGAGGAGGGCTGGGGATCGCTTCCCGGCCAGGACAACCAGACCTCTGAGGGCACCCTTAGGTTTATTTGTTCCACTTGATGGTCATAAAGGAATCATACTCCCTGATTCACCATAAAGTCAGCGGGTTTCTGACAGTCATGCCCTGCTGTACATCTGACACGCTGTTCTCTGAGGCGGCTCTGGAGCTTTATGTTGCCCTTGGCGCGTCGATGTGAAAAGTGAGGACATTTATTTTGAATGTGACATTATGCGTGCGATAAAATAAAGAATATTATGAATTCAGGCATTAATGGCTTTCAGAGGATGGATGGCAAAGTCATGAATCAGGTTTTATTTGTAGTACAACGGGAGGTTAAGTCAATTAATCAATCAGTTGATTGATGATAAATGGCATTGGCAGCTTCTTTAATAATTAACTCATTTAGGTGATTTGTCAAGCAAACACGTTGTCATTCGTTGCTGCTCGTCAGATGTGACAGTCTGATCATTTCTTTGACGCACTGAAGCTACGGTTCAGTAAAATGAGCGAAATGACTAAAATGACTGGATTAGGACGACATGACAATCTGTCTCATTTTACTGACATTTCCAGATAAAAACGAACCAATTAATTGTGACTATATACCCTGAGGATTAATCAGTAATGAGAGTCATTATTAGTTGCAGCCCCTGTTTATGCGGATTATGATGAATGATTTAATCAGAATATTCAATGTAATTGAATTTTGAGAAAGAGGAAATTCAATGTCACTTTACTGTCACAAAAATCACATTTTATTTGCACCGAATGTGATCAGCTCCTTAACTGAGGCCTCCATTATACGTTTGAAGACGCTTGGGACAGAACATCTCAAAATTACATCTTACATTCACAATATTTCAGCCATTATTCATTTTTATCTAATTGCGTGAAAGCCCACAGGGTGTTCTACCTGTATTTGCCATCTTCAGACGAACAGTGTGACTATTAACAGTCTCCACACCTACAAATATTTGATCTCACATTCTTTCACACATCCTCTAATAGCCATATGCTGTAAAACAAACGGGTTCCCGCTCGTTCTCCTCCCCTTCCCCTCCTGCTATCATCACGACGGCCGAATCAAATATTCATGTTGGATAACACTTTGTTGTTATCTGAGAAATCAGTCATGCAGTTAATTGTTGTTGTAAAAGACTAATCTTGTGAGATTATAAATCTAATTGGCATTATGCGTTTTTTTCATGTTGGGTGTTTTTGCACCAGGATGAAAAAAAGCTGCCTATGGAATGAAGCGGTGCAGGCTGCGATTAGAGAACCCTCTCGATGGCACGTTCCTTTTATGAGGCAAATGATCTGAATAACAGGACGCTTGTAGCGGCTCCACTTCAGGTCATGACAGCGTTTTGTACAGTACCTGTAGACCTGTGGCTGTGGCTTATCCCTGTGGTTGCACCTGCTTCTCAGCAAGGTTGAAGAGCCCTGGAGCCACCTGGCTCCAACCAAAGACAGGCTGCGAGCACCTGGAACGGCTTTATGATGACTCATAGCGAGGAAAATCTACCTACAGGGGAGTCCGGGCCCTCGCAGCCACAAAAACAAGTGTCTGTTTGTCAGATCACATCTTTCAGGTCAGCAGCTTTGGAGCGAACACACTCTGGGGTTTGTTAGACAGAATTCAAGTTTGACTGTATCCTTTAAGGGATGCACTGTTTCTGCTGGACCCTCAATGTGCTGCCTGTAGACAGAATAGGGTGAGAGACAACAAAATGTAGCCTGAGGATGTTTATCTCATTCTTGATGGCACCGATCCCAGAATTCATACGGACGTCAAACCAAATGCAAATTTGAGATTCATGTGAAAATACATATTAAACATATTAAAATGTAGATATCGGTGGTGATAGTCACCAAACAAGCGGGAAGATTTATAAAAAGCATAAGTTAGATATACGATAGACTTAGTAATTATTATTATTATAAAAACTACACGTTCACATTTCAACTTCATGAAATCTCGGGTAAAGAAAGAGTCACAGCCTCTCAAAGGGTCTAACAAGTGAGTGCAGATCAATATAGCTAGTATGTGTTAAATTTCAAGATTGTTTGATGTCTGGACAGGTTCACAGGGAACAGGTTCAGGCCTGATTCAGAGCTGAGTCACCTCTCTCCTTATTTTTACATCCCCATAACATGAGATGGTGTAAGCTGGATTGAATATCATTTACCTTTAAGCAAGGTGTCCTGTTTAAAGCATATAGTATGGCAATCAGCATATGATCCTCACACAACGAAGCAACGGGAAAACTGAATAAAAGCACTTGAGTTCTGCTTCGGCAGCAATTATACAAAATCCCATGAAACTTTATTTCTTAAAGTGTCATGAAAGTATGAAAATATCAAAATCATTCAGAGTCACAGTTTTCACTGTATACATACAATCATTTCAGTCACCCTTACATTCAATATACAAACGTATAAAAGAACTTTAACAGTTAAGAATTCAATCAGGCACTTGAGAAAAACTGTATTGCTATTTGAGTGCTGGCAAACTGTTTCTAATGATTGTGCAAAAGTTATAAATTCACTCTAAAAAACTAAGTTTGCACTTGTTCCATAAGTAACAATGGGTCAGTATTCCTAAAGCACCTTTTTGGCATAGTTTGTGTATTTCCTGGTACAAAACACTGAAGAGAAGCTTGTGAAGGCTCGTAAGACATCATGCGGAAAGTGCATGAAAAGCACAGGTAGACGAGCGCATAGTTAGAAACACTGCTTTGAAACGAGAAGTTTGGGAGCACGGAGCTATTTCTCGCTCTGAAATTAACCCGAAGAGTTCTTGGAAAATAGGTCAGCGTATCTGGGAAGAAACCCCTCATCGATGTGACTCCCTGACAGTTCTTCCTGGTGTGGAAACATGACGAAGACGTAACAGAGGGGATGTTTTGGGGTTTTTTTTTCCTCTTTGGAATCTGCTGGTGGAAAAGTCGTCCCGGTTCAGTGTGCTACACAACAACCAGATTCCTCATGCTTGTGCAGAAGAGACATCCTGGAGAACGTTTTGGAGCAGTTCTTGCATTGGTATTTTTTCACATCCGAATGGGTCTGTAGATGAGCCCTGAGATTGGACCTGTCTGCGAAAGCCCTGTTGCAGTGAGGGCAGGAGAACGGCTTCTCACCTGTCAGCGGGGAGCAGGAAAAACACAGTCAGTGGTTGTACACAGAGACACCTATATCTGAATCCAGCTGTATAGTCATCCCGGCCTGTTATTTATAGCTGCAATAGAAACGCGCTCTGCTGCTGCTGACTGATTGTAAGATGGCATCTGTCATAAAAGCTGTATTTTACTTTTCAACACTTCACAAAGTCGCCATAAAAGCGTGGATAACATCCTGGGAGGGCAGCATCTTATTTTTCACAACAACAATTTGTTCAGCATCGCTAAAAGGCTTCTTTAACAGCTGCGTAACAGCTGGGTGAACCCCTGGCTGCTCTCACAGGAGGCCCCGGTCGTATCATCCCATTCACTCACCGGTGTGCGTCCGGATGTGTCCTTGAAGCAGCCACGGTCTGGAAAAAGCTTTCCCGCATATTTTGCATACGCAAGGCAAGGTGTGAGTCCTGATGTGCATTTTGAGAGCTCCGAGGCTGACGTACTCCTTCTCGCAGTATTTACAACTGAAGGATTTCCTCGTTTGGGCGTCGCAGTGCAGCTGCTTGTGCTTGAGCAGTCCAGAGTACGTGGAGTAGGACTTGCTGCACAAACTACACTGGAATTTCTCTGCCTCCACCCCGTGAGGGTCTGTCAGCTTGGGCAGCATCTGCTCGTCTTCGTCGCTCCTCGGGCTTTCCGAGCCGCTGTGGTCTTTGGAGGAGGTGTCGGAGAGCGATGATGGGTATCCAGAGATGGGGGAGAGATCACTGGGGAGCGGACACAGCGGCAGGTTGGTGGTAGTCCACACCGTGATGGGACTGTACGCTGCCGGGCTCAGGATCTCCGGCTTGGGGATGAGGGGAAGGCCCTTATAGATGTGCGGCGTGAGGAACACTGGAAACAGAAACGAAGAATGAAATGACTGGTCAGAAGTTGGCCGTCACCGCCAGGGTGGAGAGCACACATTTAAAAGTAGGGCGATCAGTTTAAAAGGCCGGAGAAAAGCGAGTAAAGGATCAAAACTTCTAAAAGTTGCAGAAATCAAGCAGGTCCTTTACTTTGAAAAACTTTACCTGTTGGGCTTTCCAGCTCACTGTAATTTGGCTTCTTGGCGGAGTTTATGTGCTTCTTGACAAGGAACGAGCGTGGCATCTTGGAAAACAAGTGGACAACGACACGTTTGTATAATCTTGGAGGATAAAGCGACGAGCGTCAGTTTACTCTGTGAAGACGGAAATCCCTGCTGCTCAAGTCCAGTGAAGCGTCATGGTGCAGCGCTGCGCTTTTGGAATCAGTGCAGAGAGTAGCCGTAAAGAGCAGTAAATACTCCCTATCAGGTGCATGGGAGGAGCCAAGCCCTGCTATTTACATATGCCCTGAGCCCAAACCAATTAAATCCCGCGTTAAACACGGGGATTTGAGCCCTACAGGGGCGTAGAACCCCCCCTAGGGGCAGGGTCGAAGCTCTGTCGCTCCGCTTACTCCACAACAGGTGCTTTGCGCACAACCGCTACAAGTGCACGTGGAATTGCGCCTTTGCACCCAGCGGCGGTGCGATCCTAAAAGAATGCTGGGAGAAGAACCGGGTCGGGAAGCGATGCAGGGCGATATTTAAAATGCCATCGCTAATGCAATCACCGCAGAGTGCGCATGGTGCTACGGATGATTGTTGTGTTGATTATCCTGGATGGGTGGCAAATTTGAACAGGGGGAAACTCCTGCCAGTCCTCCTAATGACGATGATAATGACTGGCGTGAGGCAGGAAAGAGGGCCGTGCTCCACATTTAGCCCATGTTCTTGTCTGTGTGTCCGACGCACACGCAGGCAGCTGGACCACACTGACAGGCTAAAGGATGAGCCTTCATAATGCAGCTGTGTGTGGAGACAGCCGCACATATCCTCGTCAATAATGCAATAAGTCCCCCCTTTGAATGTAAATGTAAGTGTAGTTCCCTCTCAAGGTCAGACATGATACCATAATCAAATTTATCTCTGCTGCTGCTGCTGCACTGAATGTGGAGCAGACAAACTTTGCAGTCTACGCCCCCTTGTGTTCGCCTTCATTCTCATGAGCGACGTGAGTTGAGCGTCTAAAATTACCAAGGCAGTAAAAAAACAGAAGACAAGGATGACAAAGGCAAAGGCTTAGCTATGGTGATATTGAAAAGTAGCTCCTGGAGCAGTTTGATTGGCTGGGTCAGCAGATATGAAAAGCTCCTTATGTCTGGGGCAAGCCTTAAGTTAATTGTGAACCGCTTATCTTATCTAGAAAACATAATTGCAGATCATGAATAGTTTTCCTTTGTGCCTGCTTGGATTATAAAGGAAGGGAAGGTTATCTGTGCATAATAACTCCCTGCTGCTGTCACACGTTTGGCGTATGCTTAGCGTCCGTATGGCGAGCAGGGTAGGTGAGGAATGATTGCTTTTGGTGGTTATCCAGCAGAAAACAATGTGCTCCATAAAAGATAATGCTTTGACATCAATATTTGCCACCAACCGAAGCATATCCAAGAGAAGCAGCGCACGCGTGGTCGGGTGAAAAATGCCTTCTTGCACTTTTCATGCTTCGCTTCTGTTCTCTGCAGCCAGAGCATGTGGATGCCGCTCTACTGACAGTAACGAAGGGGGAGTGAAAGCATGCGGTGCCGACTCCAATCACATCACCAGCTCTGAAAAAGCAGAGGCAGGAGTTTACTCGGCCCAAAAATTAATTAACAGGGAGCAAAGCGTGCACCCTGGGCCCTGTGCTGTGTCACGGGAGGATAACCAAACACCTGCACAAATGTGCTGGCTTCAGACAGGAACATGCTTTTGATTATCTGGTCAAGAGGAGGCAAAAGGATTAAATGAGCTGATTTTACCCCATGCAGGTGCTGTCAAGGCCTCCTCCTCGTCTCCGAGCTGTGTTTGCTTATCTTTCAGGAAACTTTTCGGTGACACAACCATCTCAGTGAAATGTAAAATATGTATTTGTGAGTTTTTCTTTTTCCCTGGTTCTTCTTTGTTTTGTAATTGCTTTTCCATACCTCATTATTTCTGTTTAATGTAATCCACTTTATCTTCTCTGGAGTTTTTTTTATTTGCAGTCTTTGTTTGAGCTTTGTTTCCCTACACAGGCTTTTCTTTACAGTTAATCCAAAAATGTGTGGGTGGACAACAGTCGTTGTACATATATGATTGTTTTTGTGTATATATTGTATCGTGAATGAAAAACATATTAAAAAGACAGTTCAACTTGAATTCACATTTAATTAGAAACAATTTTAACGTAATCTCAGCTAATCTTCTTTGACAGGATTGTGTGGATGTGCTTTGATTGACCGTGTCCTGGCGACGTGACGAAACAATGGCGTCTCACTCAAATGACGCCAAACCCTGATGGATGCGCTGGAGTATGTGACATCATCTATGTTTACGAAAGCTCTGCTTCGCTCCAGACGGTGCGGCGCTTGTTACGTGGCGTACGAGCGCCGTTTGATGTAGCAGGTGTTTTGCTAAATCTCTGTCACCTGATAATCAAACAGTAGCAGGTGGTAGATGCTGTAGCAAAATGCCATTTATCTTCTCAGAGCAACGCGTCAACAGCTTCTCGACAGCAGCTTTAAAGCCAACGCAAGCTCAAGTATTGCAAGTAACGTGGACATACAGTTCAGCCTGATATTTCCTCCGGTTAAAATGTGTTTTATCCGCATTGTTCGCTTGGGGTTTGGACTTAGACTTGTTGGGCAAAGCAGGGATAAGAAATGTTTCTGTTGATCCACAAGGAAACGTGTTTTCAGCAGGGACCCACAGACTGTTTCTGTCCTAATACTGATATTGATCACCAACTTAGTCTGCTGAGTGCCAACACCAGTGCTCTCCTTCCCCCAGATTTATGTGAAGCTCGTCAGAGACACTTTCATGTAAGATAAGAGGTCTAGAACTGCTCCAGCACCAGGACTGAGTCAGCAACATTAATGAACGTGACTAATAGCGGAAACACTGGATTCGGTGTGATAGTAACACAGAAAGTGGATTTAATGTGAACCACATAATGGCTTATACCCAATCCACTTACTCGGGTCATTTTCAACCCTGGTTCTGATCTAGCATATCAGCACGGGCCAGGCACAGGGAGGTGGGCTTGCTCACGGAGCAATAAGTTCGGTGCAGCGTCTAGTGAGACTTGAAACGAGCTGTAATCTGGGTGTGAATTGTCTCTGGGTTGCTAATGGTTCACGGCTCAGCCATTAGGGACGGGATGGAAAGCCTCACGGTGGCAAGACCATCACTCTCCAGATGTAGCTGTGGTACAGTGAAGTGTGAAGTCACAGAGCTCATCCATTTATTATCCCCCAATCACACCATCCTTCCTGACAGAGACAACCCTCAAGACAACTGGGCTGCAGGACCAACCACAGGCCCAGAGCTGGAGGTTTCTGGCCGGTAATTAAGCAGCCTTCCAAAATAAAAGACTTACGTTGGGTTGCCCATGTGCTCCTCTGTTTCTGAAGAAGTGGCGCCTGTCACGTGTTTGCTCAGGTTGGCAGGCAGCACCAGACGTCAGAGGAGTCAGCTCGCATCATGTGGGGAGGCAGCGGGATCTTTCAGCTGGCGCAGGGACAGCATGGAAGATGAGGTGCACCTGGTCAGCGCGCGCAGCTGCTCACGCGAGGGCCTCGGGGAAGGAGTCCAAATAGTACCAATTGACTGGCGACCGCATATGTACAGTGTGTGAGTGTGTGTATGAGAGTGTGTGATAGTGTGTGTGGGGGGCAAAATACAACTGTGTGTCTCAAAATGCTGTAGGGTGAGAAAATCCACCCATTCTTACCTCCATCCAGTGCCTCACATGTACACACGCACTGGTATCTAATGCCATAACGTGAAAGTACATTTCATTTATTTGTTTGTCACATCTCATTTGTAAACCTCCAGTTTCCTGAATTCACGTGCACTCAGAGAACCGCAGTGGACGCAGATGTAAATGGCAGAACAAAAAAAAGAAAAAGCCCAAAACGCTTTGAGAGATGTTAGTGCGTGATGTGCTACAAGAAGGCAGAGGTCCCTGAACACACCAGCAGGTAGAACCGTGCGAACCGCGGAGTTGTGCGGCTGCCCTGGGTAAACGAAGGCGATTGACGCGCGCGTTAAACGCGCCGCATGTGATTTCCAGCTTCATTTTGGCAGCACGATGCGAGAGAGAGACAGACACGGAGCTGTGAAACTGGACCCTCTGCCAGAGATGTCGACGGCGAGGAAGCCCTGAAACCGCCGCTGCTCGGGAAATATGGACAAATCTGGTTTTGTGTGCGAGCCCGGGCTGCTTTTCTGTGGGTTTTTGCACATTGCTACAGTGTAGTGGACCAGGATGCCGAGTGGGCGATGCTGCCACAAGGGATACATTGTGATTTCGCAGAGATGTTTCAGTGGCCGTTGCACAAACTGACATAAGAAAACCCGTCTCAGGAGGGATTGAAGTCCAAAGGGACACGACTAATAGGACATTACCACCTGTTACTAGGATATCAGGTAAGCCCACGGAGCCCTTTTCGCCCTGTACACAGACAGCGTCTTTTCATACAGTGCATGGCGGACGTAGGTAGTTAATTATCACGGCGAACACCCATGAAACCGAACGTTAACCCATTTACGGTGCACTTTTTTGGGGGAGCTGTAATTCGCCTTAATGCTGCGCAGCAACACTGACACCAGCCACAGTCCATGATGCGCCGGCTCGTACTCGACACGGAGCTGAGCGCTTCACTTATGACGCGCCTCGCGGTGAAAGATCTCAGTCAGATTTGCAGACATGTGTGAGGTGTGCGGAGACCTTCACAGTGTCTCCCTCAGCCGCAGGTACACGAGCAGCCTGCAGTTCATCCAGCCCAGTGCAGTGGCAGCAGACCTCGTTTAAATCCACAGCCTTAAAGTGCTCTCTCTCTCTCTCTCTCTCTGCACTGGATGCCAATAATGAACAACATTCTACTTTTTCATTTTTGTCTAAAACAGGCCATTACACACCTCAGATGTCCGTGAACTGCAGTGGCTCCACGGCGTCTTGTTGGACAAATCATAAACTGAATAAACTGTTTTTTATTTGAAATAAACCTGAGGAGTATTTCTCCAGCGCCTGCACAGCTGCTGCTGCTGGTTTGGTGTTTTATTAGCTCCCGAATCCTCTGCTGTTTGACAAAATTTACACTGCTTCTCCAGCTGTAAACTGGTGCGTCAGGGTGCTTACGAGGCAGCCTTGTTTTTTGTAATGATGGGCTGTAAGGTGTCAGGCTCAGCTCAGCGGTCGCAGGTCTGTATTCTCAGCACTGGCACTGGAAGACTTTGCTCCCACAGGCTGAGCAGACCCATTTGGTGGTTGCACTGTAGGCCAGGAGCAATCTTCTCACATCCTATAGAGGGAAAGACGTTGACATGTCATTGATAATTTATAGCCTATAGCACACACATCCGTCCCCCACTGTTGCTGCTTATGTCTTAAATCAAAGAGCAGTTTAGCCAAGTGATGGAAGCACACCGGCTGAAAAAAAAACCAGGCCCGAGTGAAATGAAGTCTGTCATGTCTAGTCAATATGTCAGGTGGTGAGCGAGAGCCAGAAACAACTTGTCTGAATCCTTCATACTGTGTCACAGTCTGGATCTGCTGATAATTGAAAAAAAAAGGAGACGTGCCACGAAGTAGTACCCAGCAGAGTCAGGATCTGGCATAGTGGCATCAGTCACGATCAAAACCAGTGTCTGCATAGCACAACTAAACGCTTTACCACACTTCATCGTCCCTGCTTTGTTAAATAATAACCCTCTGATCCCCACTGGGTCATTTAAAAATGAGAACTATACATAAACGTCCTGAAACATACAACTGGGATGAGCTGTCTGAAGGCATTACTGGAAGGACTCGATGTACACACTGACATCAATTTTGTATGCCAGCACTTTTAAAGTGCTGCTGACAGTCCCCTAGCACCAACCAGTAGCTCCATATGCAATTGAGTCGTTCTAAATATTCAACAGTTATGCCTTCGATCCTTGAACTGAAGCACAATTGCATTATTTCATGCCACGTGGCTTCATTCAGTGACCCATTTTGACCATAATCAGAAGCGCTGTGTTGAGAATAACACACGACAGTGGCAGCAGAGAAAAATCACAGAGGAGGGAAATTAAATATAACTTGACAGCTCCAGTGTATTCAAAGAAAACAGTTTGTTACCTCGGAATAGAGCAATCTTTTAACATTTTCCTTCGGTGATTGTTCTGTCTAAAGGGCAGCTGGGAGAGCCTACAGCATGTCATTGAATGGACATCTTCATTACGGCCTGGCCTCAAAGCCCAACAGCGGCAGAAAGAGAGAAGGAGAGAGAAAAACGTATCGCACCTGATGTATCAGACTGTTCGGTCGACCATCCATAGAAGCTGCTCCAGATGTTGAATTCACACAGGAGGAGCCATATGGTTTTACGACAGTGTGATGTATCACTCCCACAAATAAAAAAGAATGTAGATATTTCATAGAGAGAGAAAAAGAGAAGGAGAGATCAGGCAGGGAAAATGTATTAGTGGTCTGTGCCACGAAGTCATGGTCATGCAACAAGAAAGCCATTAGTCTGGTGTAGTGGAGGCCGATGGCTAATGAAGTGAATGCACACCAAACTCACAAGACACAACGCTCATTTATATGCGCCTCATATAGCAGCCCATCTGATTTAGAGGTTCAGGACTGCAACAGAGGCTGACACTGAGGCTACGCGTACAGTAGGTGATAGCTGCTATGGAGAAGCAACGAGGGGTCAGATTATGCGCGATGATTAATGATCCTCGCATGCTGTTTAATATACAAGTGGCAAAAGCCTCGGAGGCAACGTGTGAAGCTCCAGTGCCGTGCGCCAGCCGAGCTTCCTTTACGCTGTACAACGTGTAAGTAGCGCAGGCCGGACAATTTTAGGTCGCACGTGATGAATGTGGAGAGTCGGCCTGTTTGTTAAGCCCTGCTGCCCTGACAGCACGAAACAGTAGCAGCTCCAGCTTGATGGAAGGTAGACCTGTACTCTGTAAATTGCATAATTGTGTTGCCTCGGAACATTTGCAATTCATCCAACATGGGAATAGTAAAATGGCCCCAAGCTGTAATTAAGCAACTCTGCAATTTTTGCTTATGATGGTAGAACAAACTGCATTTCCAAAGTTTTTCGTTGTGAAACTTATCACAGACAGGAAGTGCATCCTTGTTTAATTTAAGCATAACTCTATGGCTCCAGCTTTACAAATGTGTGGATTTGCTTCTTCCCTCTGCTTTACATTACATTATAACTGAATATATTTGCATTTTGGACTATTCATTCAAAGAGAACTGCAATGGGAACGTGATACAATGATGTTATAGTCTACACTTGTTGTTCCCTTCATCAGTGAGTAAGTTTCAGTCCATCAGAACATATACTGTAAAGGTATTCACTCCTTGAAGTAAATAAAGGCTTCTACTGTACAAAGCAATGCCAATTAAATCAAATGTAGGGTGAAATGTGCGTTTGCATTAATCTTCACAACATTCAGGTCAATTTTGAGTACATGCACCTTTGGCAGCAATTACAGCATGAGGTCTGTGTGGACAGCTCTCCATCGGGCTTGCACGCCTGGACACTGGTAGTTTATGCAGGTCTTCTTTGCAAACCAGCTCAAGTTGTCAGGTTGCGTGGGGGTTGGATGTGAACAACTCTTTTCAAGTCCAGCCACAAATTCTCTGTTGGAGTGAGGCTTGGGCCTTGACACGGCCTGTCCAGAACATCGTGTTGTGTTGTCAGTAAACCATTTCTGTGTCACTTTCGCTCCATATTTTTGGTCATTGTCTTGCTGGAAAACGAATCTTCACGACTTCCCAAATTCTCCTATATTCAAAATAAGATTGTCCTCCATAATGTCCTACTTTATATTTGGAGCGTTCATTTTACAAGCCTTCCAGGGCCTGCTAGCGTGAAGCATCCCCACAGCATGATGCTGCCACCACCACACGGTTGTAGTGATGTGCTAAATGATTCTTCTTGTCTGATGGTCAGAAAGCAAAGTTTTAGTCTCACCAGACGAATGGAAATGATAGATTTTGCTGAACTTCAGGAGATGCTCAGTGCCTTGGAGATTTTTTGAATCCATCCTGACTTGTGCTTTTGTAAGGACCTGTTGTCTGAGTTGCTTGCCGTGTTCTTCTGTCTTCATGGGGTAATGGTAGCCAGGAACACTGATTAACCAGTGACTGGACCTTCCACACACAGGTGTCCTTATACTGCAATCACTTGAGCTGCATTCACTGTGCTCAGGTGATCCACATGTCACTAATTGCAGGACTACTACCACCAAATGGTTGCACCTGTGTTGGATTAGGTTAGTCTTTTTAAACGGGTGAGATTTTAACTCTTATTTCACCTTACATGCATTTCACCACATCATTTTGTAGAAAGCTGTTTTCATTTTGACGTCAATGAGGTGTTTTTTGTGGAAGTCATACATCTACTTAGACCATATTTCATTTATAATGTCAATAAAGGGGTTAATACGCAAGGGGCCGAATGAAGGTTATAATTCACAGCTCAAAATAACCCAATGCTAATCACACAAATCCTGCAGGTCTGTACACTGTGGAACTTAAATCACATCCGTAAGATTAGTTTCATGTCACACAGTTTAGATTCATAAATAATTAGCCAGAGCTTTTGAGACGTAGTTCTGTGGTTCCATGCTTTATATTTAGTAAGGGAGCAGATGTGTCCCTTGACTGTGTAGCTTAATTTCAATGTAACCTAGCCTTCAGCAATACGCTGAGCTTTTTAATCCTTCCGTGTGTCCCCCACATGGCCGTTCAGGCTTTTGTTCCAAGTACAACAGTATTTACTGTATATACAGATATATTTAGACTCTATTCATGCACATATTGTAGAATAGAAGAGTAAACAGTGTACTTCAGTCTGGTTTACATGATGCATTCATTTGTTGAAGCTAATTAGGACCTTGAGGTAAGATTAAAGATACGTTTGCCCATCTACCATTTTCCACAGACAATGCACCATAATATTGTATTTACACACACACAAAGACTACAGTCTAATTATAAAAAGTGTCTGTAGCGAACACGCTGCAGGATCCATCAGCGCTGCAGCACTATCAGCTATAGTTGATGGTGATATAACAGGGAACCAGTTTGTGAAATGATTCTCGCTGATTTAAGTTGGCACCCACCTGATATCTGGTGGCTTCCTCCTGCCAGAAAACATACATCATAGTCAGGAAGGTCAGCAGCTCAGTCTATAAATGTGTCCATCACTAATTCACTCCTGCGCCTATCATTCATGAGCATCTGGCATGGAGAGCGCCGCTGGCTGTTACCGAGGCCTCAGGTATTGACTTACGATGTAATGAACGGCTTTTTTTTTGACAAATGTCCTCAAAGAAGTGAGAACATGATGAGATACTCTTTCTATCTTGTCCAAATCTTGAGCGTAATCTGAGAGAAAAGGGAGAGTAGAGCCACCTCCTGGGGCAGCGCCTGTTCAATACAGGATGTGCTCCTTAAATACAGAGCAGTTCAAACAGCTGCCTCCTCAGTAAAAAACCGAGGGACCAGTTTAGCGATTGCACTGATCTTTACTTTACTTAGTTCTTATTGTTATCAGTGATAGAACAGTGATTTAATAAAACTTATTAATCTTTTTTTTACTATTAATTGGATGAAACAAGACATTTGAAAACGGTTAAACTCTGGTGGTTGCCCAGAAAATATTTGTTGATTTTTCCAACAATTTTCAAAATCAAATAATTTAAGGATGGACCTAAAAAAAGAATCCACAGATTCAAGGATAATGAAAATAATTATTTGTTGCATTTGTTTAGAGGAGACAAAGCTTTTTTATTCTGGAAATAATATTAATAATCAATTGTACCAAACCTTAAGGTGTTTTTTTTCTCCTGCGGTTTATTGTCTCCAGAGACCGAGGCAAAGGTAAAGGAAAACCTAATCTCAACCCCTGCACCTGTCCAACAATCAAAGATAAACCTACCTACGCTGTGCAAAGATAAAGCATCATGTTTATCTGCTGTTGGGTGGGCAGATGTATATTTATACAACAGAGGAACCTGACAGCTCGCAACAAATATGTCATAATGCTTTCTTGTGCGCATCCTGCGAAATTGCCAGTTTATGTTGGGATGTGATGCTATAAAATTCAGGAAACATTTTCTATCATCAGTTGTCCAATTAAAACGCTGCACTCTCAGGCACCATATGCTCCGGCTTGCAGGACAAGTGAATATACAGTAAGTGAAACCCATCTCAATTTTGAAGCAGTAAAAATGAATTTGCTGGAGCGCTCTGCAGACAGCTGCTCCACCTGCCCACACAAACAACCATTCATCATGTTGCATGGGCCACAGCTGTCCTCAGGTCTAAGAGATGGAGATGTCACGTTACAATCTCCACATCATCCAGGCAATCTCACTCTGCTCCACTCTCTCTGTTTCCTGCCATTGTGTCACAGACGGGAGCCGTTTTGAGAAACACTGCTTGGCAAATTGGTAGGACGGGAAATATCTGATGGCGTGGTTGTAAAAGGACTTACGCTGACTCAACTTTAAAACACACAAAAGGCTCTGCTTATTCAATCTTTGGATCCTCGCAGAAATACAGGCGAGCGCTCGTGTCTGACAGGATGTTGAGGAGGGCACCCGCTAAGACAAAGTGCTCATCCCGGAGCTGCAGACACATTTTTCAGCTGACCACATCATCACATTCATTTTTAAAGCAGGTTCACAAATGATGTCCTGATTTCTCTTACGGCCATTAGGCAGCACAGACAGCGCAAGTGGAGGCAAAACAGCGAAGCTTCCAGTGGAACAAAGAAATCATAGAATAGTCAAAATGCCGGTCACGACATCTCCAGAGGCTACGGCGACTCCAGATACAGTAACTCACCAAAATATTACAAACAGCACTGTAACAGTTACAGCTTTTAAAACTTCAGTCAGTCTTTCATTGGTAAATTAATCAGAATCTCTTGTTCTTGTTGTTCCCCAGCGTTTAAAATATGCCTGAACATTTCTTATGTTTGATCAGGACTCATAGCCTGAGCCTGTGTCCAGTCCCGTAGGACATTGATCATCAGCAGCTCAGCATCACGGTGGCATCAAGCCAACAATGTGTCCTAACGAGGAGGATTTCTCAAAGCTGTGCTGTCAGAACTTAATAAACACTTTGAAAGAGTCATTTGTGTTTGACGTACACAAATCCAAGAAAATGGAATAATATGAGATAATTGCATTTTGGCATTTGTGCACATGGATCTACAGGTTTTTAGAAGTGGGCTGTTTGAGAGGATCCTCCATCACAGAGACGGGATTCTCAGCTTCGAGCCTTCCTTTTGTGCTGCGTGCTTATGTGAGAAATAAAGCCATGAATCGCTTCTGATTCAACGTCCCACATACATGCAGCAGTTATATTGACATCACACTTGTCTGTGTTTTCTGGCAACTGTAGATCGCATCTTTTCAGCGGTAGTCAAAGGAATTTAATCAGCCATATTCAGTTCAGTTTTTAAGCTCGAGTTAAAGACAAATTCTGTTTTGCGTTGGTTTCAGCTCTTATCTCACCTGCAGATGGGTGCGGTACCACAATGATCCCTTAGACACGTCCTCCCCCATTTCTGCTGCACGGCCAGGAGCGAATCCTCTTGAACGATAGCCTCATTCTGCTCTTCAGCACCACTTCCACTGGGGGTAATTGTCCGGCACCTACGGCCAGAAAGGAGAGGTGACAGCGCTGCGCTCTCCCCCATCACCAAAGCCTGACGGCCATGATTTGGAGAGACCCTCTGCTACAGCTCAGATCAGGGATCAGCTCGCTGCTGGATGGCTAAATCTCACTGTACAAAGAGCTGGGGGCCTTTCTTCTGAGGTAGGTCGTTTTGTAGAAAAGCCACACAGTCAATTAAACTGCAGCTGGTTTGTTTTATATTTCTTCAGACAACCTGTGGCTCCGTTTGTGAAGATCGAGACTGATGCTTTAAAAACTGTGGCATTTCCTGGTACTGTCACTTCAAACCACTGCACCTCTTAGTTTGCACTGTAGTTCTTTTACTGTGGTATTTCTTACGGCTTTTTAAACCACAGCACTGCTTTTTGGTGGTATTTTCTCCTGCTGTGGCTTTTTCTATTCTCTAACAGTCTATTTCTCGTTGCACAGGATTACATTTTGAAACATTTATTAGGACACCTGCGTTCTCACCTTTGCCTGTAAATTATTCATTAATGCTTAATGCTGGCCTCCAGTTTTCTCTCTAGATTGCTCAATAGATTTTTTGTTGCACAGCTGAACTTCGAAGAGGCAGTAAAATCAGTAAAATATCTATTTCTGCCCATTGTCAGTATGAGAAGTCGGGCCTATAATGAAGATGGGCATCCTGCTAACAACGCTGGTTTAAATTGACTGTGTGGTTTTTGTTGTAGTCAGTTGGTCATGTCATTAAGCATTTAGCTCCACAGTCTAACTCGGCTTCTTTTTTTTTGCATTGCAGTATCCTTCACTGCGTAGTAGCACATGGATTTCAAGACTTCAAATGAAGAGGTTGGTGGGATTCAATCAATTCAGCGTTTTGACAGGATTGACTGTTATTATACAAACTGCCTTAACATTTTCCAGCACCTGAAATCACATTAAGCATTTCACTGCATCTAAAAGTGGTTAGAACAGCGGCACAGCACATAAATACAGACCCCATACTGTACACATGCGGCCCCAGCGGGCCTGCCTCCACTTTTTATCACGCTCCCATTCTAGGAGAACGCATACGCAAGTGCTTGGTGCAGAGGATTGAATGAAATGGCTTTTATGACAACCTCAGTAACATGAGAAGATGTGACGATTGGGCAGCTGATTCACTCTCTGGCTGTTTCTCACACTGCACATGATGTTTCATTCAAAGCAGCATAATTGTAATATCATTCAGTCTTGCTACGTACGGCAATAGGCCACGATGAAACACTCTAGGGTGCTTTCTCCCCACGACTCCCAACTTTCTTTTCCCTTTTGCCTTATTTTGCGGGCTGCTCTGAATTCACCTCAGCATTAGCCGTGAGTTTAGAGAATTCAGGCGGGAGGACTGTACAAAATGATGTTCTCCTTTCAGAGGGAGTGCTCCTCTGTGAACACAATGTGAAAAAGTGGATGGATGCTGAAATAAATGTTACACAGTCTGAATATGAAACAAGCAGCTGGGAAAATGGGCAGTTGCTGCACCATTGTGGAGGACAGTTGTGTGTCAGTTCCTAAAGAGTTGGTGCTGATCCTGAGGGATTGTAGATATAGAAGCAGATAAGCAAACACAGAAAGTATAAATTAAAACTAAAGCTGAGAATCTGTCCCTGCACTTACAGCATGCAGCTACTTCCCTTTCCCCTCTAATTGTGTTGCTCTGGCTCCAAGGCTGAAAAAGGATTATGGTATTATGGCATTTCATAAAAAACAGTAGAAGACTTCAGTGCAATGTTTTATTTGCAGAATAAAGGAGAATTTGGGCCCAACAGGGACTACAGTAGTAGAATGCTACCCTGGTAGAAGTAAAATTATACTTCAGTGTGTGAAACCCAAGTGGACAATCCAAGTACTGTATAAGCAGCAAAGCGCACCCAGTGGTAAAACTAAAAAAGAGCCCAATTAATATGAAGCTCATTGGCTGGTCTTCATATTAGATATCACTCTTCTTTAAGCCCTGAAAATGTCTACACTGATGTCAGGTCCAAATTGTTAAACCCTTCTGATGCAGTGTTCAATCGGTGAACACAATAACAAAACAGAAAACACTATAGTAATCGTTCTTCAGATGTTTGTAGAGGCTGTTCTATGTTGTTTTAGAAATAATTTATTCATTCATACAACCTGCAAATAAAAAGACATTTAATTCCACACTTCCTGAGGGAGTTTTGTCCCCTCAGCATCACATCCTTGGGCTACAGAGATGTCTTGGTGTAATATTTGCTGCTGAGGGCAGTATAAGCAGCCATGCACGCTATGAGCCGTTGATTGAGATAACAATGGGAGGGTGAAACATAGACGATGAGGCTAATTGCGTGCAATGCAAGTGCTACTACGGGTCAAACAAAGCTCAAGCATGTGCAACGCTGTCTGATGCTGTTGCTTGCATTTACTGTACAACACTACTGCTCTCAATTTGTTCCGCTAATGACCCTTGTGCACACACTGCTTCGGTAAATGTGAATGAATGCCTCCCTCATTTCATTTCTCATCATGCAGCTGCAGCCAGAGGCCCGTTGGTTCACATTCCTCATTACGGGTGAAAGATAATATGCTCCGTAAACTGACTTTGATTTAAGTTTGACCTGCAGTTGAGATACTCTGTCTAAGAATAGCAGCCGTACAACCGACCGCCTTGTTAACTGATTAGTGGCGTATCCTGGGTGACAAGGATGCTGACACCGGTGGCCCGTTTTCTATTAGCAGTCTTGTCAGGTGAAGGTGCTTCTTTTATTTAGACCTTTTTTAAGTCAAGGACAGGACAGGCATCACAATTAGCTGGAGAGGAGGGAGGATATGCAGAATGCAAATTTATGCGGATTAGCATGTTTTAAATGGATCATTGGAAACACACACAGCCCTCACACTTGCTGGTATGAATAAGGAAAATTTAAATGTAGAGCTTCCTTCCTTAACAATTTCTTAATTTGTCATCATCATCATCATCATTAGTCTTACAGTAGAATGAGTAAGATATTGATTACACTAAAGCAAATGAACACAAAAGCACAGAATGTTATCTGGATGTAAAGCATGCGTGTGTTGCTCAGATGATAAATATTATTTGTAGTAAAAAGGAATAACAGGCTTTGTATCCTGATTTTCATGTTCATCCTGCGACCCACATTCTCACTGACATTTCATTTCATTTCATGGCCAGTTAATTTAGTCATGGAGGGATGATGAATGATTTTTCTGGTCTCTGACTGTTTGCAGACAAAGACTGGGATTTATTTGATGCAAGAAGGTAATGAAGAGCCATTTAATATTCGACTGCACTTGGCCAAAGATATTCTGACCATTCAAGAACAAGATGTCATCTGTGTGTCAGGAGAGCCTTTTTATTCAAGTGTAAGTAACCCGGTCTGTCACATTATTAATCAGTGTGGACGTGTTTCACACGCTCATATGATGAAATCAGCAACACGTACTGCACAGTGGGTGAAGGTTACAGCAGAAAGATACTGAATATACGTGTTAATGACAAATCCACACCAATTAATCTATTCCTCTTTGGTTATTGTACTGCATGGTGACCCACCTACTGGATCATGGTGGGTCACACTTCACGTCTGACAACCTTTCCTTTACATTATTAAACCACAGTTTTGTATAAAAAATGATTCCACTAAGGCTGTGAGTCCATGACCTTTCTCAGAATGGCATTATTCATTCAATAAAGTATTACTCGATATAAATATGAATTCTCAGAGACAAATGGAGGAAGCGTTTGTGTCCGCTCAGATACAATTTGTAATTAATGAAAAGGGCGAATACGTGGGTAAGCTAATTCAGCCCGGCATGTCAGGGAGGATCAGTGCTGGTCTGCTTTGACGGGCAGTTTAACATTTGACACAAAGCATTAGCACTAAAATTCTCAATGTGAAACAACCTTTTTCTATTAGGGTTTCAGATTTTAGAGAATTTAATCTATAATAGACAAAAATAAGTTTCATAAAATGTGGTTAAAAAGTGCATTTCATGATTCATAATACAGGAAAAAGAGAAATAGAGACATGGAAAGAAAATTGAAAACTATCTTTTATTTTGTGAATATGATGTCTGATAAAGGATAAAAGATAAAGTTTTACATCAGTTTTTAACGTAAAAATATTCATAAGTCATATATAGTTTTTGACAGTTAAGTAAAATGTGGGTTTTGCAGAGCTACGTATATGCACATGGCTGAATCATCAACACATGGCAAACTCTTACTGTCACAACCCAGATGATCAAACTGATGTTCAAAGAAAACAGCTGAGCTGTGTTCAAGTTGTGGTTCGTGTGCAACAAAAGCTTCAAAGGGAGAGTTTGACACTGAGGATGGAGAGATTGAAGCTGCTGTCATGTGGGAGCAGGATGGGAGACTTTCAGCTAAGCAGGCTGGAGGCAGCGAGGAAGCAGCTAATCTGACTTTTATGACCTAAAAAATAAACCCATCAGCTGTGAAGCTCAGCAATTACCATGTTTGTATTCGTTGTATTACAGGAAATGTAAACACTGTCTTACTGTACGTGTGAGCTTTTCTTCTCTCTGCTAAACTAACCTGATCCCTGACTGTCGCTCCATATTTATTGCACAGATATAAAAGTGGCATCAATCTTCCTACTTGTTTTGAATCGATAAGCATAATAAGCATCATAAGATCGTATGATCATGCTGCTTTGTGTGTATTTCCATCAGTATCATTAATGTATTAGGACTGAATCCTAGTTTCAAGATGGATCCTTCCCATTTTTTGTAAGAGCTTCCACAGATTCAGCATCGGTCTAAACTCGTTTCTTTGTTCTAACTGAATCCGTTCCAGGAGAGGACTGTAACGATCAGGAGGCAGACGATTGGAGGGTTTGGCCTGAGCATCAAGGTAATTTAGTTCCCCATTCCTTTAAATTAGGTCCAAGCAAGTCAACCCACCAGCCAGCCCACATATTGACACCAGTCAAAACGTTTGTGAGCAGCCTTTACCTGGTTTCTGTAACAAAATCAATAATATTAATCTCCAGGTCTGTCATGCCACATTTCTTGTTGAACAAGCTGGAGACTGTTTGTTTATGCAAATGCTTATGCAAAGAGTTGTCTATCAGATCTTTAAGGTCTCTCCTTCAGGGGGATTCTGTGGGGTTCACCAAGGCTCCATCCTTGGCCTTCCCTGGTTGTTTGAGACTCACGTATAGCACAATGCTCATTATTAGTGGTATGTGATGTCTACGTTAAACATAGAGACATCACGTCATGTCCTCTTTTTTCAGAAATCAAGTGCTGAGAATCTCAACATCGACAACAACACACCTACATACAAATAAATCACAATTATATTTTGCAATCCCCTCCACAGAGCTTGTTTTTCTACAGATATCAATCTGGTAGAAAACCACATGGGTGTATGTTAGTAATAAACAAGTCTCCAGCCTGTTGTCTAACCACCTTTCATCCAGCTGAGGAGAATTTCAAAAATCATGCTCGTCCACTGTCACACTGACATTGTGAAAGTCAAACATGGTTTTATGTCATCGCATCGTGATTATTGTAATTTACTGCATTTAGAATGTGCCACCTTCAGAAAGTCAGGATCATGTCACCTTCCTCTAACTTGTCTTCACTGGATCCCAGTCAGTCACATTGTTGAATCAATGTTAAGCTTTGCTACGTGTGTTTGAAGAACTTTAGGCTAATTCACCTTTTGCATATAATTGTATTTCTTTTGACCATTGTCTAGTCAAATTACAGCAGACGCAGTGGGATTCACTGTAAATTGTGTTGCTGTGTGTTTTAATTCAGTTTCATTTAATTTGTCTTTGCAGGGAGGAGCAGAGCATAAAATCCCTGTTGTGATATCAAAAATATCAAAAGAACAAAAAGGTACATTGTTAATTTAGAAAAGTTTTTGCTGCTGGTGTCATTTTATTCCCCAAGATCGTTTTTATGGAAAATGAGTTTCTGTTTCCAGCTGAACTCTCTGGGCTGCTTTTCATCGGAGATGGAATCCTGCAGGTAAAATGCCAAAGTTCACATTAAAGCCTGTTTACAGAACCATCCTTCTCTGTCAGACTCGCATTCTACATCTTTAATAATTCACGTGCAACATGTTGAATAAATCTGTAACACTTTAGCTAAATGTCACTTGCCAAACTGTTTACGCGGTGACTTGTTTTTACCCACAAAATATCTCCCACATCTCAGCTCATGTGATGCACATTTACAATTCAGCCAGAGATGCTCAGTATTCATGGCAACGCGATGTGACTCTCTTGTTTACAGTTTTTTAGCTCAGATGCCATAACAGTTATTATGCTTGCTTCATTAATCATTTTGAAGATAGAGCCACCGTGATACGATGCCAGCAGTGTTATTTAGGGTAACCTTGTTACTGTTGTTTCTAGATAAATGGAATAAACGTTAGAAGCTATCGCCACGAGGAAGTGGTAAGCTGTCAGCTCATATCTCATATTTTCTCACACTGCAACAGCTCTTTTAGCAGCTTATCTTGTCTCACTTTATGATTTGTATCTGTTTGACATGTAAATCCAATTTTGGGTGTTTCATCCTCTTTTTTTCTAAATGCAACTGCAAGAAATATATTTAGGAGCATAAAACTTCATGTCTGGGTAAATCCCTTATCTTGGATTTTCATTCTTAGCCAGATATTGGCGCACTGTGTTTGATCACAGCAAGTGATCAGCAGAAAATCTCACAGTTTACAGCTCCTGCTACAAAAATATCCCCATGTTTCTCCCTTCCAGGTTCAGGTTTTGAGAAATGCTGGTGAGGAAGTGACTCTTACCGTCTCCTTCTTAAAGAAGACTCCAGCCTTTCTCAAACTGCCCCTGTGTGAGGACTGCACATGTACGTAAGAAACTTTGCACACCCTTTAATCAAAGTATGTAATCACCATTATGCCTGCGGAAAATAATTACGAGTATTTATAGCTGGTATTATTTTTCGTCTAAGGCTGGTTGTCCTGGTGACAATAAACTGAAACCTGAAGAGCCACTTTGAGAAAAATAAAGAATTATAAATACAGCTGCTAATCTTTCTTTTTCTGGTCTTGCTTCTTTTGACAAGCTCTAAATAAAGATCCCACTGCACAAAAGATGCCAAAGAAACTGAGAGAATTGACATTGCTCATTGTGGTGCAACTGATTACTCCTGCATGGGAAAGCTTCAGTCTGTCATCAGAGATGAAAGCCTTATGAAAATCCTTTCATATTCGTATATAGGCCAGGTTGACTGGCCATCCAACCAGTCGACTGAATACAAATTGGCAGAGCGCAGGAGTCCGTGAGGAAAACAAAGTAACGCACTTTTGGTGATGGCTGTGATTGTGAGCAGTTGGAAAACCCTGAAATAAATGGATAAATGTTGCTGGCTTTCCTTCCCGTGATCCCGCCGGACTTCTAGGCATCCCCAGCGACCAGAGCAGTGGGACCTCCTCTCCTCTGTGTGACAGCGGCCTGCACTTGAACTACCATCCTAACAACACGGTACGTTTTTCTTCCCCCGCTCATCGAGCTGACTGCTTCTGTAACTGCGCCTCTGTAACCATGCGGCAGCATTCAGCCCCAGCGCAAGGTTGTTCCTATGCGACTGTCACAGCCCGACCGATAACAAGCGAGCTCTATCTTTATCTTTGGCCTGTCTGTGCACCTGTGACAGTAGCAGCACCAGCCTCTTGACATGTCAACTGTTTGAAAAGTGCAAGGTGGGAAACGACAAGCGCCTTTAAATTGTCCTTCACACTTCTTGCAGGACACGCTGTCCTGCTCGTCCTGGCCCACGTCCCCTGGGCTTCGCTGGGAGAAGAGATGGGTGGACCTGCGCCTTATTCCGCTGCTGCACTCACGGCTGTCGCAGTACATCCCCGGCTCTGATGCCTGCAGGTGAGCTGCAGAGCTCTTCATCTTGAAGGGTCACTGATGTCTGTTCTCGCAGAGCTGGCGCCAAAGAACGGCAGTGCTGAGACGTCTTCCCTTTTAAATGGTCACAGGTTTTCAAATGGCCAAGACTCCCAAGGTCCGCGTGTGAAAATGTGCTCTGCAGTCATTTAGACACCTCTTCACAGTTCTGTGGATCTGCTGCTATGTAGAACAGAGAGATTAGTTTTGTGGATTGACGACTTGTTTCAGCTCATCGTTACAAAAGCTTTTTTTTTTTAATTAGCCTTTTTGTGTTAGGATTTGTTTTACTATAAAATTAAGATGAGTCTTCTCCAAACCACAAAGCCACAGATGCCTGAGTCTATATTTATTCTTTTTGGTTATTACATAGTGAATATGGTGTTGGTACAGATATTTAAATTAATAGTTTAATATTCATATGCTTTCTTCAGAACGTCTGCACTGAAGAATAAGATGGTTATTTTAGCTTAGCTTAGCATAAAGACTAGGAGGAAGTTCACTCACTCACTATTTATTTCTATTGACTCTCTGCGTAAGTGGTTGTAGGGTATGTGCTGCTTTGGTTTGTGTGGGTGTGTGAGCTAAGCTAACAGTCTCCTGGCTCCAGCTATAGGAGGCAGCACATATGGTGCAGTATTGATCTTCTAGCTCTCAGCAAGAATCCAGTCATTATGGTTCCCGAAATTTTGAACTGTCTTTTTTAGGATAGATTTCTGTATAATGCAGCAAAACAACAGATTTGTGTTAAATAATTCTGGCGATATTATAATTTTATGTCTTGTTACTAGTCTGTCTACATGGTTTCCTGACGTAAGTGAGAGGTTTCGCTTTCAGCAAGGTTAGAAAAGACTCAAACAAACGTAGAACTCGTGTGATTTCTGATTTATTTTCTTCCACCCTTTCAGGAAAAATGCTTTCCAGGTTATAGCTGTGGATGGAGTTTGCAGCGGAGTTATTCAGTTTGCCACTGCTGAAGATTGCTTGGAGTGGCTTCAGGCAATAGCAACCAACATTTCCAGTCTCACCAAGCACAATGTGAGTATGAAACAATAACACTCGTTAGCTCTGGCGCTCCCCCGTGGAACGCAGGCAGATATTAGGTCCAGCGGTAAATGCAACAGACTTTCAATTTGTGTCTCGTCTAACGGTCCCTGTGCTAATGTCACAGCATTAAGTAGACACACACTAACGTCTTCTCACACCATACTGTACACACTTATTTCTGAGAACCTGAGGTCACAACAGCAGCAGCTCTGCTTCTCCCTCCAGCTAATCCACTGAATTATCATCTTAATATATTATATAATAATGACACCAAGAGGCGGCAGAGACAAAAATAATGAAGTATTCTTCCCCTCACTGTGAACATATTTCTCCAGCTCTAGCTCAGCTGAAAGCGAAGTGTGTTTCTGTGTTTCTAGACGGGTGGTGATACTCAGCAGGGGAGTCAAACACAAATACTGCTAACAAGCTCCATCATGTGTGGTGGCTCACACCAAACGTCTCTTCATGCTCACGCGTTTATCTGCGTACTGTATTTACGCGGCAAACTGGAGTGCGTCGGATTTCTAGAAGGATGTGACGAGACGGTGGCGTGAATGCGGCACTGAGTGAGCAGCAGCGGAAAAACGGGAATCTGTAATTATCGTGTGTCCGTTGGTCTGTGTGTATGTGTGTTAGAGTCTCTGGGGAGTAATGGAGCTCTGGTTAATTGGAGTGGATGAAGTGAAGGATGTACTAAACATAACACTGATGACTCACTGCCAGAATAGCCTCAACAATAGAGAGTGCATTTGTTGTTTTGGCCTTGGCAAGTAACCTGGACACACTGACTGCTGGATATAAATACTGTAGTTCCAATATGACTTGGGAAACTCCCAGTGTGTTTATTGAGACCAGATCGATTGTGATCACCTGGATTTTATTTTTCTCGTCAATATAATGTCTTCTGCCGCATAAACGCAGCGTGCACTTTGAAACAACTCGCCTCTCCAGGGTTCTCCTGTGTCAAACATGGCCCCAGATGCTTTCATTCACACACAGCAAATAGGAAAATTACAAGAAAGGGGACAGAGCCGCTAACAGGCTACTATAACAATCAAATATGGAAATGTTGCAGCTGATGAGTCACAGAAACAAAGAGTAATATAAAGACGTGCTGAAAGATTGAAGAAAGAAAAAGGTGACTATAATTTAAATTAAATAAACACAGCAACCAAATAAATGGGGCCATTATCACACATATGGAACATCTTTAAGGATAAAGCACTTTACTGATTCACTGATATTTACAGCAGGAAAACTAAAATGTTTTTTTAACAGAATTAATACTCATACACATGTTGACCTTTTGAAGAGGTGAAATTAAATGGGTCGCAACTTAAAATGGCAAAACTAGCAAATGAAATGTAAAAGTAAGTGTAAAAGACAGGAAAAGCACCAGCGTCAGAAAACACATGCAAATGATGGAGCTAGTGTTGGGTCATACTGTGCTTAGAGAAGAGTTTCCACACGTCTTCGTTTGCTGTCAGATGCTGGAACTGAGCTGTTTGTAGTCAAATATTGCCTCATTCGTCATGACAAAACCGCCTCCAGTTCTGCGAGCGATGATGGAGGAGTGAATCCACTCGGCTCTCCCCAAACCCCCGTCAAAGGTGCAGAGACGTTCAGGTCTGGTGACTGGAGAGGCTCCTCATCAAGCTCCTCTTGAATTTGTTTAGCTGTGCATTTGAAGGCATCATTGAAGGAAATATGCAAAAATTATGAAGTGAAGCGTTTGCTCCATTGGTTCTAACGACTCCCACTTGTCGGTTACACAGCAGAGCAGCTGAAATTGTAGGCTGAGTAAGGATTCCACATTTGATTTCAAATTAAATCACATGTAGAAATCAAGTTAAAGTGTGACTCATATCTAATGACTCATTACTTTTTTGTAGAGGTGTAATATTCCCTACACAAGCTTCTGTGTGTTTGTGACTTGGCCTTGAGTAGTCGATCCTGAATGGCAGCTCTGCTCTTTAAGTTTCCAGCTTTTCTTTTGTATTTTCGCCTTTAGTCTCGCTTTCTGCCGAGACTCTGAGGTGCTGAGTCATTTCTGTGGCAGCTTCAGGGTCTGTACTTTAGTGAGATTTAGCAGGTTTCGTTTGAAGTGTACTGCTGTTTCCAAGCAAATCACTGCAAAATAGCAAATAACCCCACATTATTTAGTTTTCTCACCATATGTACAGCAAGATGCTGTGCTTGGCTGTTTGTTAGAACTATAGGTAACATGAATTTATTTCCTATTATCAGTAGCTATTACTGTATGAAATGCCTGCAAGAATGTGAATATGATAAATCCATTCATTAACAGTCATTATTGCACATTATCAAAAATTGCTGTGCACATGCCAGGACTGACCGAAGTAGCGTCAGGGCTCAATGAGGCTCTGTTTAAACAGTCACAAATGGACAAAATGGAAATGTAATGGTTGTGGTTATTGTTTCTTTATTTACTTTTAGTTAGCATTTATTTGTCAACTAGCAGTTAAAGACCTGGGACCACCTGACGGCAATATATGGCAATATTCTATTACAATATTCTTGCTAAAACTAAATGAACCTTGATATAAGACAAAACTAAAACTACAAGAATACAGAGTCTGAGAACTATAATGTATTAAGCACCACATGCATAAGAGTCATTATTGTGTCATTAGAAACTACAGAAATATGTCAACATTTTAACCTCATTAATATAAAAATGCTATAATATTACAGATGCACATTCGGGGCTATTGTGTCATTTTTTAGCTCAGACCATTAGAGAGATCACAGGAGAGGAGTGAGATGCAACATGGATCTCCACAGGCCTCAAGCCAGAGTTATTATGGTTCGTGGTCGATGTCTGAACCCTATTCCACAGGGTCTCCCAGCAAATGGGAACAAACTCCATGAAACTGCATTAAGTGGGCAACACGCTGGGAAACGCGGAGATAATGAAACACTGGATACAGAAGTTAAAGTGCAGGATCACAACCGCTGCCATGAACAATAGTCAGGTGAACATTTCCAGCAGCAGTTTGTTTGCTGTAATTATCCATCCAGCCATTAAAAGATTGTGATTGATGCGTTCTCAGTCTAAGTGTCGTGTGTTTAACGCTTCATCTTTCTGAATGAGGCTTAATTAGCCAAATCAAGAGATTAGAGGCTTTCTAGTGCACAGTGTGCTCTTTTTGTCACAGTGCTTCCAACAACAATGACAAGCCGCCTGTGGAAACATAAATAAAGAGCTTTACACTGCACCTTTCCCCGCCTGGGCCATATAAACATGTTCCTCCCTAAAGGCCGTGAAGTCTCCTAATGCACAGTCCTCCCATCCTGACTGCTCCTTCACATTTCAACATGCTGTTTTCTCCCTTGGCACAAACTTCAGCAACATTTCACAACAAGTAGCTGTGACTTGTTCTCGCCTCTGCAGGAGGCCGGGAGCTGGGGAGGACGGCTTAATTTGGTGTTTAGCTCTTAAGAAAGAGTTATATTGATAGTATAGCGCTGTGGATTAGCAGCGAGTGATACCTGTGATCTGAGCAGAATGTTTTAATTTGAAGCCTCACTGCCTTCTCCCATAGTTTGGGCACTTTTATTACCACAGAGAGAATGGATTTTTTTAAATGGATTTTTAAGGAAGAGCCTCAGGTCCTTGTGGAAATGACTCTATCTCATTTTGTAATTTGAATGCACTGAATAAATGAAGTAGCTTCTATTCCTTCAGTCGTGTGCTTAATCTGTTCTCATGGACACTGTGTTTATTTGTTCTTAGACAGATCGTCACTTTGATTAAGTCTCCACGGGGCCCTGCAAATATTTTAAAGTCTGCCAGTAATTGGTGGCTGATGGTTAGCAGGAGAGTCATTGATGTTCTTTTTAAATTTAACAGGTGAAGAAGATTAATCGCAATTTTCCAGTTAACCAGCAGGTGAGTCTTCTCCATCATCTGCAGCTCAGCACGGACACAGTGTTTGTGTTTTCTTTGGCTTCTTTGTTTCATTTGTGTTTGTTCCTCTTCGTCGTTAAACTCATAAGCGAATCCAAGCAGGTTAGACAGCCAGAAAAAGGACACGGCTCCATCTTACCAGCTATTGCAACACGAGGAGAGTGTTTGCATCATTAAAGTCCATCCACACAGAGAGGATCAGAAAACAACTTAAGTTAACTCTCAGCGTCATCTCTCAGTCTCTTTTTCACTTATTCATTCTGGTTTCTCCTCTGCACATGCATAAGAAAGAAAAAAGCATACTCTTGACAATTTGTTGAAGAAATTAAACAGCGGGAGACTTGGCTGCTTGTCTCAAGGCGTTCACTCGCTTGTTTTGCAAACCCCTGAAAAGCAAATGTTTTACTTGGGTTGCAATCACTCTGACTTTAATTAGTAGTGATGGTGTAGCGTCTTTTCTTTTTTCTCTCTTCTAGTTTGCCTGCATGTAGAACTGACACAATTTATAAATAACGATGTTCAGTTGCACTTTTGATCAACATTCCAATCATTTTAATGACGCAACACACGGAGGGGATGATTAATTTCATGTTTATCATACAGTACGTGTAGTTTGTTAGTTGTCTGGCGTCGCTGAACTCCTTACTACAGTATCTCTTAGCCTTGCTCTTGAGTTTGACCCCTTTGTTCCTATCCCCCGTGTTCTGCGACAGATTATCTACATGGGCTGGGTCGACGAGAAGGAGCAGGACTCCGTTCAGGACCGAATGTATTCACCAAAGTTCCTCGCTTTGAGGGGTTCCTCACTCTTCAAGTTTTCCGCACCCCCTGTAAGTTCATCGTTTCATCGTTTCGCATCGTTTTCCTCTTTAAGCCCCAAAACCTTTCAGTTTGAAATTGATTTTGCTCCACTCCACAGGGGATTTTTCATTCGATGTTAGAGTATTCAGGGAGAAAAGGCCTTCCTGCTGGAAATAAGGAAACAGTTTGCTCATAATCATTTGTGCTGCATTGATCTTCCTCTTGATTGATGATGATCATTAAACCTGTTTACATTCTGCCAGCGACTTAAGTGATTATGACAAGAGGGATAAGCTGTCGATGGTGCTGGAGATGGGAGAAGATTGATAGATAACTCAAATTGCCTGCTCAACTTGCATGTGCAGATATAAATGGAATATGCTAATGTGAGTGGATGCTGGATTGTAGACGCCTGCTTGTTAAAGCCATCGAAACACGCTTCTCTCTTTTGTTGCGGAAGACCAGTAACCTGTGAGAAATATTTCCTCTCCAGTGGCGAGATGACGGCTTCGAATTCATTCACAGATAATGACCCTGCCCCCAGACGCTGACTGATTCTCTAACTAGGCGCCAAGATTTGGATTTTCCTTCATGTCTTAAGTTTATAGACTAGTTTTAAATGCTAAATTACTAAAGTTCAGCGACAGATCTGCTAGAATGCTGCGGAACGTTTTGAACTGACAAGCATTTACAAACATTTTGTGCTCCTCTGTAATCCTCATGATCTGAAAAGATTGGTGGGTGTAGCCTGTCACTTATTACCCAGCTTGAAGCTGCAACACAGCTTGAAGTTAGAGACTCTCATTACTGTGAGAGAGCCTTTATAACTCATACTTATATAATAATATTTGTGATGTCTTTTCTTTACCCACTGTCAGGACATGGAGACTAGAGCTAAAAAAAATCTCCAGTAAACAGCCTTCATAGGATAAATTATCATAAAAACAAGGTCAACTCATGTCAGAAGTGAAATTGACAAAGAGGAAAAGTCACAAAAGGGCAGTAACTAGTTCACATCTATTAATTTCTAGCACTCATTTCCCATAACAACGCATGAAAATCAACAATAAGGCGACACTCAGATACTGATGTCTACAAACCTTTCATTTAAGTTCCCACATCAACCAACACTAAATCCAACCTGTCTCCGTAGAGTATATACTGTAAACATTATACGACTCGGTTATGAAGTAGTAATTCAGCTTTATCCACCTTTAAAGCAGCCGTTTTCTAACCAAATATACATTTTATGGGACATTTTCAGGTGACAACGTGGGACTGGACCAGAGCAGAGAAAAGCTTTACTGTGTATGAGATCATGTGCAAGATTTTAAAGGTAAGGCCGCCTTTTTATGAAGTTTCTCGACCCTCTCAGTGAACACGCAGAGGGAATGTAAAGCAGAAAGCAGAATATGACAGATCCACTTATATAACTCATTTATTTATCTGAACATGTTCTTGAGCCTCACAAAGACACTGAGCGTTCAGGTCATTTTGCTCATTCTCTGCAGGTTTGAGGTCACTTTGAATTTTCATTGTATGAGTTTATCTGCAGTTCATTAGCTAGAAACTCATTATGGGCAATTTAATTCATATAGATTCCCATAATAAATCAGATATAGGTTGACCTGCACTGCCACACCGATTACTCTGTGTCATTTGGGTGCATGAAGCTATAAAAGAGACACATGATAGTGGAACATTGTTAGGGCTAAGTCTAAGTGCAGGAATGGAAGTACTTAGAGTCATTAGAGCGGACCCATCCTCCTCTTAGCTTCAGGAAACGGCCTCGCTGTTGCTTTGTCTTATTGCCGCATCACTCTGTCAATCTGATCAGCATGGCAGTCGTACTGTCTTATCTTAGGATAACGACCTTGTGGACAAGAGGAAGCACTGCTTCAGCGTCCAGGCCGAGAGCGGGGAGGACATGTTCTTCAGTGTGGAGCTGGAGTGTGAGCTGCTCATCTGGGAAAAGGCTTTTCAGATGGCCACTTTCCTGGAGGTGGAGAGGATACAGGTCAGCGTGAATGTGCAGCAAGTTGTGATGATTTCCATGTAGCAGACGGGTCCAGGAAGGTTGCGTTAGCTTGGGACTATTGCTCCTGTGATTGTGTCCATCTTGTGTTTCTGTTTTCTAGTGTAAAACGTATGCCTGTATCATGGAGAGCCACCTTATGGGCCTCACAGTTGACTTCGGCATGGGCTTTGTGTGCTTTGATGCAGCCTCAAAGGTGAGTGTCCTTTATCATCGATAAAAATGCGGTGAACGCACCGTTTCGGTGGGAGATTTCAGACCGCAGGATTGCACGCAGCATGATGAAACGAACCACAACGCCTCAGCTTCCCTTTTTCTTTTTTGGAGCTGCTAACTTATTCTACACTGTGGGCATTTTGGGAGTATGAGCACATTTGTTTTGACGTCTTGTTCCCCCCCAGCTCAAACCTCTCGCTCCTGCCTGCAGTTCATTTTGGCCTTTCCCCAAGTCTGAGAGCCATGCAGACTACTCCACTGGTGCACATTATGTGGATGAGCAGGACACAAGCGCTGCCATATTGTTCTCTAAGATTTTGGCCCCATTTCCTGCAATGTGAAGCAGCAATGTCCCCGAAGGATGATATAAATGTTGCCAGCGTATTGTTTACAGAGAGAAATGCACAGATTCAGTCCGTATGTAAACTGCAGTCACAGACAACAAGCAGGGTGAGATTACTGTATAATTAAAACCTGTTGTTGGCAAATTTTAACAACAATGTTACAATTAGCTTCAGAAAAGGAAATGCTAAGATGTGATCTGCTGGCTAATGACCTAGTTCCATTTTTTAAATTACTACATTTAAAAAAAATCTCAATTAGATTTTGCTGACAGAATCAAGACATCTACTGCATAGCAATTTATAATGTACAGTATAAAGCTTGGAATGAAAAAAACTCCAGCTGTGAGTAAGTGGCGGTGCAGAGACAGACTTCAGGCCCCGGAGACCTGAGATGAATAAAGCACTTTGTGTCATCTGTTAAGTAATGAACATAAAATGTGTCAAGCGCAGCCTTCTTCTATATGGAACGACGACTGAGCGAAGTGAGCTAATCAGTCAAGAGTCGGCGGATTCGTCTTCTGGTGGGAAGCGCTGGCATCTTTTACAGCCAGCTGGTGTATTAACCTTGTAAATTATCAGAAAAACAAATGCAGGTGGGAGTAGCAGACAAATATAACAGGGTTAATATGAATGTGACCGCCTGCATTAAAGAAGTCATCAAATTAAAGTTCCTTTAAGATTAAGAGCAGGAAAAATTCAAACCCTTATTATTAGAACAGACAAAGATAAAACCAAGTTCATAAAATTGTTTCCTTGAGGGGAAACTGAATAATTTGGACTCCTCCATGTGAGACGTGATAGAGGTTTCAGATAGAGCTATCATCACCTCTATCTAGGTCAGCAAGTCAGGCAGGGTTTTAAAAGTGACTCTGACGCTGATAAAGGTTCATGAACAACACAAAAGGATTGTTTCCAAAAATATGTGTGTTGAAGGAAGAACTCAGATCATTTACTTTAGTAAGGCTATATAGGAATTATCCGTTAATTAAGTCTAAAAGTAATTGTGGTGCACAAAGTACTGTTATTAGCATAAGTTTTGGTTTTGCATGGCTTTGATGTGTTTGTGGCATCGCTGTAGTTTGTCACATATGTATTGCAGTACTCCGCAGCCCTGCAGAATGAAGTGAGCGCACACATATTCATGTGAAGCGCGTGGCCAGCTGTTGACCCGAGTCACTCTGGAAACTCACTGTCGTCTGGCTCGCTTTGTTTATTCAGTTCAACAAAAAGAAGCGCTGCTACTTCAGGTGAAGCAGCTCTGGCTTGTTAAATTTCCCATATGTCAAAAACCACAAGTTTTTTTGGCCACGTGACGACCAGTGCTGACGTTGCCCGTGGCTCACTGAAGCCGTGCTGATTCAGTCGTTAAATATTCATTAAATAATGTCTCAAAGGAAAGAATCACAAATAGTTTCACAACACTTGCATGTGTGACGACATATTGTTGTTAGACTTGTGTAATCTTTCTGTGTTTCAGGCCGTGCTGTGGAGATACAAGTTCTCTCAGCTGAAAGGCTCGTCAGATGACGGAAAAAGCAAGATCAAGTTCCTATTTCAAAATATCGAGTCCAAATCTATTGAAGCCAAGGTAATTAATGTAAAGAGATGCTTGATGTTGCATGTCAAAGAAAACACTGCTTCTAGGCCACAAAGATGTGGAGAACAAAAGTGTTTCCTAATGTGTTCAGTAAATGTCTTCTTGTCTTCTTCAGGAGCTGGAGTTCTCAAACTTGTTCGCAGTGCTTCATTGTATTCACGCTTTCTTTGCTGCCAAAGTTGCTTGTCTGGATCCGATGTTTGTGGAGAGCCACGGCACCGCGGCCAACACCGGGATCCCCTCTCTTTCCAGTATCTCGTGTAATTCACAGACTCCCAAGCTGAAATACGCCACTTGACAAGCGCTGCTCTCCCCAGATCCCTTCTAACACACAGCTGGACCTAGTTTTGACTGATTTTGTTGGACAGGGGCTCTTTGGATTATGGCACTGAGGTGGAGGACAACTGCGTACAGACTTCTTTGGGACTGATACACTTAAAAACTCTGAAGCACCAGATTTCTGGGATTTCTGGAACAATAGACATAAACCTCTACTTTGAATAACACACAGAGAAATTCTATGGACACAAAATGTGTAATCTAAAATGTTTTTAGCAAAATGTTTTGCCTCAGACGCCGTATTGATCCACACATCACAAAAAGAAATTAAGATCTTTTGTCAAGATAGTCTGGGTTTGTTTTTTTTTTGTTTTTTTGTAATTTTACAGAAGATTTAGACTCAAAGCAAAAAGCAAAGATTTAGCTTCTATTCCCTCATCGAACGACCCATCACTGAGTATTTGTGGATGTGGGCTATGATGACGTACAGTAGTATCATGTTGTTTTCCTGGGTGTCTGAACCGAAAACATTTACCTACATTCATAATTCATACACAAACAGCTTCATGGTAACATCGATCTGATCTTGCAATACAGCATTCATTGACAGCACTGGTGGGAGAAATGCATGGTTGTGGATGGTGTTCGTATGATTCTACTCAGTAAACTCGTGTTTATTTTTGTGTATGTGTGCACGTATGAGGTGAGCGTGCAGCCGGGCTGTACTAACGCTGTGGGTGAAAAATAATCACGTTCCTCATCCACACAACTACAATCTGACAAAAACACACTAAACATGATTAAAATCCACAGTCCATCATGTTTATAGTGTTTCTCCAAAACTTGATTATGTAAATAAACAGTGACATGAACTCAAAGAAATTACAGTGAGGGATTACTTGTAGGGATTACTGCATTTGTTAATTTGGTGTGAATTAGAGACCACTAGGTAGACAGCTCACAGCGTCTCCTCCTCATTCGCTCTATGGACCAATGAAGAAGAAAAAACATCAGCCATGACGCATTTTCCCACTATTACTAATTTTTGAATTCCTCTTGTAAATAATAAATGGGGAAAAGCACCCAGCGAGGACAACAGTAAAATGTAGCGTGGCTGGAGATGCCCCTGTAAACGGTGTCTAAATGCAGCAGAGTGACAAACAAACTATCATATTCAAAAAGAGTTCAGGTCAATTACTGCAATTAATCACGCTCTTACCTTCCATTTACAAAGTCGTATCCAAACACAAGAGGCCCGTGGGTAAGCGAACTCTAGAGGATAGAAATTAAATGGGGTCAGTAAAGTGCTCCGTGCTGTGCGGGCTTGTTAAGCTGACAGGAGTGTCTGAGGGAAACTAATGGTGGTGCAGTCTATGCAAAGAAAGTCTGAGTGATGCTTGTGTGAGGTAAAATGATATTAGTCACATGTACCCTTATAACACAAGACGTAGAGAGTGAGGTTTATTTTATTTTTTGCAGATGTTTTATTAACAAATATGCTGTGTAATAAATTAATAAATGAAAACTTTTATAACATGGCTCACTTGTAATTGCTCTATTTATTGCAATTTATGCCATGATTTACGGTTTTATATATTAAGGTGTGTTTTTTTTCCCAAGAGAGAGACTTTTACTTTCTCTCTTTTACTTTCTGTCTTTTAACTTAGTTTTCCTCAGCAGAGAGAGACTCTGTCCATTTGTGTAAATGCTGCGTTTAAAAACCTTTCCATCCAAACCAATATATCAAATGAACCTGATTATGTCAAGCTATGCAGAAAATTAAAACAATACTTAAGATCATAGAATAAGATGGTTTCAAAAGCCTGAACACTAGTTGGAGCGAAGCAGAGGAGAGAAACACTGATAAATGTATGTTATGCTATAAAAATGTAACACATTCTGATGCTTTTAGCTACTGGAAGGCTTGTGGCTCATCCTCATAAGATAACTATAAATATAGATAGAATCACCCTTTTTCAATTTGTTCTAGCTTCATGATTTTATTTTATTTTTTAATCAAATAAAGCTAAAAACTAGTTCAGACTTTATCAGTTCCCGTCTGTAAAGTAAATTCAAGTCGTTCAAGCATATTAAACTTTAATGTGAGGTTCACTGCATCATTTGTACAGCTTTGTTATGAAGAAAGTGAGCTGGCAAGAAAGTTATTTAGTCAAAACAAAACAAATGTGAGGTTTCTGAGCAAACAGCATGTGCACATTGCTTTATAATTCTGGGCTTGGTGAGGTTTCGTTTGAATAATGAAAAGATCGATGTTCGTCTTTTCACAGGTTCTGCGCTTGCTGAAAGGAAGAAGCACTGGCGATATCTGGATTAACGCAAGACTGGATAATGAATAAAGTAGTGGGAATTAAGTTGTTTATAATTTATCTACACTTGAGACTAGATATTTTGCGCTTTGCTTTTCTTCTAGAGAAGGAAAAGCTGATTTGTTCTTTTTATTTATGTAGAGGAAACATGAAAATGTAGGCTCTATTATGCATTTATGAAGTACCACCTTTATCATTCGGTCGAATAAGAGTAAGAGGCTTTAGTTCAGTAGATTCAACACTGACATTTGCACTAGTTTCATCTTCATGTCTGCTTATCACTGTGACTCGTTTGACTCCTGAGGAAAAAGAAGAAACAGCAACTGAAAGACAAGGAAAGCTTCCAATGATTAGAAGAGGCATTGTGTGATTGTGACCTTTATTTCTGTGCCAAACATTTACGAAGGAACAACACATTTTCAAAATGAACTGCACACACTACGAGAAGTCAACCTAAGCCGAACTGATTTGGCTCTCAACAAATTAACTTAATAGGCGCGGGCTGAATTGGACACGACTATGCCAGGTGCCATTTTTGTAGTCGAATGCCATCCACTTCAGACGTACTCACAGCAGTCCCATTAACTTTGGTGCAAGGCGTGACCTGAGAGTCAAGGTTTTAGGTCCCCTGCTTTCAAAACCTAATGTGCTCTCTAATTAGCAATTACATTTTTGATAATGGTATATAAACTGTTGCATGGCTGTAATTGGTCATGTGAATATTAATGGGTACTATGTGGACCAAATGGGACTATGCTGGTATGGGTAATTATACGTGGAGAGATTATTCCATTATTGCTTACTTGCAAAGCTTCCCAATGAAGGTTTAAAAACAACACAACACAATAACCAGCTCTGCTTTCAAACTGAGTATTTTTCATTACATCAGAACAAAATGAAAAGATCTAAAGCACTAGTATATCTTTCCTATTTAACAGACAGCAGTGGAGTTCCCAGTGTCAAGATACAGTACAGCAAGAGGGCGCTACAACAAACCAAATGCAAATTAAACTGTATGCAGAATCATGTGGTAACAACACATATACGTATTTATATCACTTTCATATTGAATAGAATTAATATCAACAACTCAGCTTTTGGAATACTAAATTATGCATTCAAAGTATGTTGAAGAAATTTCCAAGTCTATGACAGTAAACAAAAAAAACAAAACAAAAACAAAAAGTCTTTTTGACATCTATCGGTGATGTGCTGTTTTCTTTTTTCACTGGAATGTTTCCTTACAAATGTACCATCACACGGGTTTTTAATGTTCCTATGCCAGAGAACTCACAGAAACCCTGACGTGACAGAGCACTTCAGCCATCTCTACCAGGGACGTTCTGCAAGCGCGTTGTACTTGATGAAACAGGATTTACATTATGATAAGTCCAGTCCACTGTTAAGCCAAAAAAAATTGCTCCTTTTTTTTCCCACTTGCGGACTAAGGTGCTTTGCTGAACACTTCTAGAAAAGGCTTCAAAATCTTCAGCGATTCTGATTTTGCATTGTTGTCAATAATAATAAAAACAAAACACAGTACTAAATAGAATTTGAGATTTGTCTCAAGGCTGTTTTCCTGCCTTCCTAGATCATTGGGACATCACCTCCAGTGACCAGTCGTAAGATGCAACGTCAGAACAAGTCATATACAGTATATTCATGCATGTACTCGTTCCTATGAGCAATTTCCTCTTTGTAAAATACTTACAAAAAAAGCTAAATATGAACCAAGGTTAAACACCTGTAATCAATATTTTAAACCCCTGATATGATTAATCACTTGCATCATAAATAGAAAGCAAACCATGGAGAGAGCAGGTCTACACCACCTCGTAAGAATTCATGTAAGTACCCTGTAAAATGTGGTACGTTAAAAGGTTCTCTGCAGAAAACGTCACGAACCGATCTGGTCTTTCAGTGATCTATTGTAATAGGAAGGTGAAAATACACCGTGAACTACACCGGAACAATATCAAAGGAGTAATGACATGAACGCTCCGCTCATGATTACACTAGAGCGTCTTACGCTCCAGACTGAAACGGTGCGATGTGGCCCTTTGCCTTGTTTCAGTATCTGCTTATTTCAGACACTGACTGTACGTTAAAGCTTCTAAAAAAAGGTGCAATAAAAGGTTTAGCATGATCGTCTTTTAACAAATATAGTACAAACTTTACTTTTATACAACTTTAACTCTGCAGAAGTCCATGTACTGTGATCAAATCTGAAAGGTTTCTCAAACTCTGTTCATTTAGTTTGCTTTTTAATATACAAATCAAAAGAAGGTGTCAACAAAGACTAATAACTTGTGACAATCCTAACATTATTATCCAATATTATCTATGATGTCTCTTTCCATTACAGTTGTGCCATCAAGATTTAATGGAAATAATGCTACATTTGTTCAGAAAAGAGTGGAAAAAAAACATCTCAGCAGACACCGTTCCCATTAAGAAGATATCAAGTGGATCAGTCATTTCTCTCTGTAATACAGCAAATAGGCTTTCAGTGACTCAGGCAGCGGTAAAGCCATGATTTGGTCTCTCAACACGTTCACTTGC
Source organism: Macropodus opercularis (assembly GCA_030770545.1). Taxonomy (NCBI): domain Eukaryota; kingdom Metazoa; phylum Chordata; class Actinopteri; order Anabantiformes; family Osphronemidae; genus Macropodus; species Macropodus opercularis. The sequence goes on from CM061105.1 coordinate 11,162,686, forward strand.
TTGAGGATTTCAATGTCGCCAATGTCTCTCTCCTCCTCCTCCACCTCCTCCTTGTGTTCCTCCTCAGCGTGCTCCTCCTCTTCGCTCTCCACCATTTGGGGGATCAGCTGGTTGCCTACAAAAACGTAGGTGTTGATGCGTCGCCGCCGGCACCGCCTGCGTTTGCGCTTCTGTGGGACTCTTTGCACCATCCCGTTCCCCTGACTGTCCTGGTTGGCCAGGTTTCTGAGAGTGCGGCGTATGTAGATCCGTGACAGATCCTGAAGGCTGCGGACAGTCACCGGGGCTGAGGACAAACACAGATGACACAGAAACAGAGGAATAATCCATACAGCGGCACTAGTCTTTCAACTGGGTCAGCACAAACAACTGCATCTCACTATTTCAGGAAAAGGAAACAAGTGGCGCGGCTGCAGGGCGAGCTTCATATGTCAAAGCTAACACTGCTTTAGGACTCGTCTCATCGCATCTCTCTGAGTGGACCTTCTAAGTTTAAAACACTTCAGGACAGGTTAGGCCAAACTCTGAGCCCTCGTGTTTGGCTGAGGCTGGGGTAACTTACGCAGCTGGACAGCATCGGGCTTCTCTCCATCGGCTCTGCTCTGCTGGATCAAGGGGGCAAAGGACACAGCCAAGATGTTTTTACTCTCCCACGTGCACTGGCCAGTCCTGGTTATCTGGGTCAGCTGCATAAACAGACAAAACCTGAACTCAACACTCTGTTTAGCTGAAACTACAGGGGCAGTTTCTCTACAGTCTAAAGCTAAATCAAAGTTGTGAGGATATTTTGCCCCCCGTCTATTAACCTACTGCGTCCTTGTGAGCATACTCAGGGCCTTGGTTAAATAACTACCAACTCAGCTTCAGTTTAGCTCCTTTTTCCTTTAAAGGCCTTCGACTGACCCAAATCCTTGACCATGAATCTGTTTTGAAAAGATTCCTGACAACCATTTTCTTCGCCAGCATCCCAAAATGTGCTGAGTGCCCTTTTACAGGGCCCGCGGTCTGTCCAGCCTCACACATCCACCATTTTAAATAAAACATTTATTTATACAGCACTGTGTGTATTCCTTACATGGCTGCTCAAATCCAGGAGCGGTAGCGGCTCAATTATGCATGTGAAGGTTCCATCATCAGTCTTGTAGGTCAAAGCTATTTCACCTTGTTTTCCCCCATGTGTTTGCATTTGGAATAGCAATCATGATGTGCTGATTCTGTATCAATTTGAGGACGGCCGGCACTTACCTGATCCTCTATAGGCATCACCAGTATGCCGCCAATTTTGAGCAGGACTTTCATGTAATTTTCATGGTCTTTCTGCACTCCGGCACCGCAGTAAATGCGGTCGTATTGGTGGCTGTCTGTTGAGATTTCAAGGCAATTCCCCACAACAAAGACGGGTTCACAAAACTCAAACCTGTGAAAAAGAGGATGAAGACGCGTCACAAATATAATAAACAACCACAGAAAACACATTTTTCCTTTCATTAGAGTTAGTTTAGTATTCAGTAGTATTCAGATTCAAATGATTTATTTGCAAGGTTGAGTCTTCAGGTCTACTGTTGTACAACCCAGTCAATTGTTGTTTAAAGACTAGTTTGACATTTGGGGAAATACACTTGTTAATATTGTTAAAGGTTAGGCGAGAAAATGAATAAGGCTCTGATACAAGTTGATCTTACAAGCAAGACTGGACACAGCCCGACTCTGTCTGAAGGTACCAATATCTCCTAACCAGCTCTTATAATCCTCATTAATTAACAAGATGTATCATGCTTGTTTCATTAGTACAAAAACTGAAGCGTACAAACAGACAAGGAGCTTTATGGAGTCTCCACTGGTTGCCTAGCAACAGGTCCTGGCCAAGAAATAATCCATCACATGACATCACATCTGTGTTTTTACAATTCAGTTGTTCTGCAGATAAAATAAATAAGGTTTGAATCTACATTATATTCTCCAGAAGACAGTTGGGAAAAGGCTCCATTCTAAAGTCACAATCACTGCAGAACCTCCCAAAGGTTCTGGAATGAATGAGAACCTTCACAGAAAACGTGCATCTATTCTCTCATGGTGAAAGATGTTAAACAGTTGCAGATACAAACATTTTGTTGGTACCTTCATCTTTCCCCGTTTTCACATTATGCGAAGCTAAGTTAACCTTTATTTGAGACTAGGACACAAAAAAGGTATTGACATTCTTATCAGTCTAAAAAAAAGCATGTACTCACTTATCGAAGCTGTCACTATTTTTTATGAAATCATCCAGCTTCTCCCTGGCATATTCAACAACGTCCTTATGAAGTTCAACTCCATGGTTCACACCATAAGGTCCTTGAAAAAGAAAAACAAGCAGGAGCAATATTACCCTTAAAATCAATCATCACAGAGCAGGTCATGGCCAAGTGCTGCCTAAAATGGTATCATCCAGAGCTGAAACAAGCCCATGAGTGAAAGGAAATCAATCAACAGCCATTTAGCTAATTACTACAATCTGTTAAGTGTTATAATAATGGAAAATGCTAAATAAAACCTGATTCCAGGGAAATCTGCTGCATCATGGGTTTTTGTGGCTATACTTGAATTTGTTTTGCCAAAACGAAACTTTTGTACACAGCCTTTACCTCCCTTTTTCCCGGTATTTTATTTCCACAATTACTGAATAAACTGTTAAATAAATAATTATTGCTGCGATTGATGCTGATGTGTACAGTACAGGAGGTGCACACTGTACTTTCACAGTAAAACGTGTTATCTAGATTATACAACATCTGAGCACTTCCCACACATTCAGCTGTGAAAAAAACAAGGTGCACCATGCTTACCTATGATAAGGCCCACCATTGTGCTCAGGTACCCAGTTCCACTGCCCAGGTTCAGGAAAGAAAGTCCTGGCTGCAGTTTTAGGGCCTCCATCACCTCAGAGTATATACAAGGAGCAGACAGGTGTATGTTGCCGTGCTTCCATGCCAAGTCTTTGTAGGCACTGTCCCGGTAACCGTCCAGATAGTAGTCCCCGCGGTCTATGGCCCGAAAAGCCTGCTCGACTTTCTCTGTGCGGATGTACTGAGCCTCCTTTAGGTTATCAATGAGGTCGTCATTGTCCTCCCCAGCGCTCACGGCTCCCCCCATGGCAAAAAGAAAAGACAAACACACGGGACGAACTCCTTCTGCGCGCGAGCGAATCCTCCTCAGACTGGCATGGAGATGAACGGCTGGCTGAAGGATCCTGCCGCGACTCCTCTGGCTTCAGTTCAGACGGCGGTCATGTCCAGGCAGCAAGTGACCTGAGAAACATTATATGAACACATGATGTGTGCGCAGGAGTTAAATGAGGCGCACATTTTAAATGCGGATTAAATTAAAGATTAATTATTGTTCTCCTGCAACTCGAACTACTGAAAAGAGACAATAACAAACTACGCAACAGTACAAGTTCAGATAAAAAACAATAACTTATCTTGTTATGCAGGTGCAGAACAGGAAAATTAAAAAAAGACAGTCATGTCATACTAGGAAAGGCACAGGTGTAATTAATATCCACTATAATGTCAGATTGTATTTAGATGTTCAAGTTTAAAGTTTGGTGTATGCTACAAAAGGCTCTTCAGGTCACTGATAAAGTCAAAACACATTTAGATTTAAGAAAAAAAAGCTCTAAGGACAGCTCTTAGTATCGACTGTACCTGCAGAGCAAAAAAAAATTATTATTATTATTATTACATAATTACATTCTTAGGGTCCAGGCTTCCAGTGTGTGCACAGCTAAAAGTAGTGCAGCGCAGTGCAACAGACCTGTAGTAAATCTTATTAACAAAAGGCTGATTAGTTCATATTCTGTTGAATCCCTTTAGAGGCATTGACTCAGCTTGAGAATGATTTCGACACTTATGACGGAGAGCCATTAAAAATGTTCCCACCAACGTTAATTTGCTGGTAAAATTGAAAAAAAAACATCTCACAGAACGTCAGACGTTGGAGTCACATTCTACTGTACATAGTCTAAAGCTACATGACTTTCTGGTCCCTTTGTCATAGAAAGCGATAGAATGATCAACACCACATTATGTCAGTACCATCGCAAGTTCAGAGGCCTGGGTATATTTTTCTTAGAGGCTCAAATCTGACTGTGTTGCAAGTCAGTGCATTTCAGCAAAATCACCTTTAGTTGGGCAGATAACAACAGGCAATAATGTTTAATTTCAGTGAAGTCACAGGCCAAAATGAGATCAGGGACAGCAAGGTTGGGATGGATGGACCTCTATACTGAGCAGCTGGTTACATTAGGTCAAGATTTTCTATAAACTTCCTGACACATGATGTCCTTTGAAGATTTTACAGATCCTTTGATACCAACTATCCCCCTCTGGCACAAAGAGGCTGGGGATACTGTAGCATGCAGCCGAGGGAATCATTCTTGAATTCTCTCCCTGCCTCCTCAGCATCTCCACATCTGACTCAGCTAATAAGGTATCAATTCAGGGGTGACTTTGTAGTGGCGAGCCTGGCAAGGCAATTTTCCAATGGCTCTTTCTCTCAGGCAGAAAGAATCACTGATTCGCTCACCATCACTGATTGTACAGTACTGTATGTTTCCCGCTGCCCCAGCTGTAATGCATGCTCCTTTGATTTGCCTGCATTTGAAAGAAAATCCAGGAAACGGGTCAGAAGAGCAAATCTTAAAGCAAATTGCTTTTGGGCAGCTTTGTACAGTCTTACCAATGATAATCCCGAGCCTTGAAGTGCTCATTATTCACCCGCTCCTTTCAGAAAAATCAAGAAAGGCTGGCTATAGGTAACAATGTTTGTTGCTGCGAAGCGAATCAGATAAATCACCTCTTTGAAAACTACTGGGAAACACGAACAGGCCATCCCGGGCTGACACATGGTAAGTATGCATGTAAGGAACGTGCATCAACGCCACCTCAGCTCATGGCTGGCTGCTGTTAGGGACACTGAACCATGCACGATGACGAAAGATGTAATAGAGCCTCCGGCAAAGCAGGTCTAGTCTTGTTCTGTAAGTAAATACCAAAAGGCCTGTAGCGACAACACACCATCATGGTCTTATCATGCCTGCATGATGTTACATGTTAAAAAGGTCAAATCTGCTGCATTTGTTTTCACGCAGTGGTAAAATATACTTTAAGGTGTGAACAGTCAAAACCACCCAAATATTTTTACATTGAGTCACTGAATTTCTCCTTTTAAGTCATCATATATAACGGCAGACTGTGTGTAGAGTGGTTACAATGAGTTAATGTGCTTGGGCTTGGTGGGGCTCTAATGTAGAAAATATGCCATAATACTTCGACCGCGAGTTAACATTTTGACAATGAATTGTCCGTGTGACCCTGTTGACTAGTGGGGCCTTCAGCCGAGCATAGAGCTCTGTTCCTTCGTCAGCGCGAGCAACATTCGCTTGCAGATCCTGATCCGAGGCCCCTGTGCCGCCAGCTTTTGCTTTTTAACCACCACTACTCCAAAACACAAATTGTAAGATTTACTGTGCGATTTGTTTCCCCCCTCATTCATTCAGACTCACCATAACTTATTACAGAGTCAAGCAGTAAAGCAGAACAAATCATAGATCTAAGTACATGATGTGACACAGATCAGAAGGACCAGTTTCAAACCAGACTTGCAAACTAAACAAAAAAAACAACAAACTCCTCCAGATGACGTCACTGGATGCGTTTCCGACTTACTGTTGTTACAGGTGTTGACGGAACAACCTGAACTGACACCTGAGGAAACCAATGAGCGGGGCGCGTGGTCACGTGGCCCAGTTGCCACACAGACAGCAGCCCGGCGGCCAATCACGGGCCTCGGACGCCTCCTTCGCACTGCGTGTGACGACGGAGCAAAACAACAGCAGCGTTTTCATGATGCGCCGTCGAGCGTTGTTAATCACGGCCGCCCGCGTCTGGGGGAAACACCCGGCGGACGTTCACTACACGAGCCGACAACACCAACACGCAGCGTGGCTGTGGCTGTGTCCGTGTCCAGCTTTGTCCCCCAACATAACGCAGTCGCCAACTCTCTGCAGTGCGATTAACCTCGAGGTTTAGCAGCGGCAGCTAACAACGCGGCTGAAATGCGAACCTTGCTCTGTTTACGAGCTGCTGCAGAGGAGAAACGCAACCAGCAGCCGAACAAGGCTTATTTTTAGTGCGTCCTGCGTCTGTCATCTCCGCTTGTGGAGCCTGAGCACGTCGAAATGAAAAGACCCAGAAAATAAAAACAATTAAATAATGATCAATAAAAACAACAACAACACGTGCAGCTGTGTTTGCAAACGTTGTCCACGCCAGCAGGTAAAGCTGCGTGTGTGCGTTCGGCTGCTAGCGAAGTGTCGACGCCATCCGAGCTGCGGGTAACCTTGCTAATGCTAGTTGTGGTGGGCCTGAGTGCGCCATCATCCACACGGAGACAAAGCGGGTTAGGTAAGCTCGCCTCTTTGCCCTGGTACACGCACCACGGCCGCGGTGTCGTGACACGCTCAACAAAACCAAACGCGCTGTCACACACACGCTTAACACACGCTACACGCTAACTAGCACAGAACACGAAGCGAGCGGAAAAAGACAGTTAGAAAAGCACGGTACTCACAACGCCGTGGCGCATTAACTCGCTCCTTGGATGCGGCGTTCGGAGTCAGCGCGACGGTCACTTTGACGCTAACTGGCTCCTGTGCAGGAGGAGGGGGGGGGACTAGTTACCAGAGCTAACCGGGCTAACTAGTTGTCCGCAGAGGTACAGGAGTGAGGACGAGTCGAGGCGTCCGAGTGGAAGAGGAAAGAAACAGCTGAGGATGTAAACACAGGTCACGTGGTGTGAGCGTCGAAAGAGGGAAGCACTGTTGCTTCCACTGTATCCTATCTATCTATCTATCTATCTATCTGTCTATTATCTATCTATCTATCTATCTATCTATCTATCTATCTATCTATCTATCTGTCTATTATCTATCTATCTGTCTATTATCTATCTATCTATCTATCTATCTATCTATCTATCTATCTATCTATCTATCTATCTATCTATCTATCTATCTATCTATCTATCTATCTATCTATCTGTCTATTATCTATCTATCTGTCTATTATCTATCTATCTATCTATCTATCTATCTATCTATCTATCTATCTATCTATCTATCTATCTATCTATCTATCTATCTATCTATCTATCTATCTATCTATCTATCTGTCATTTGCTGTATTAGTTCCTATGTTTGCACATGTAAAAGCTATACCCTCAGTAATCTTTGATATCATTCTAGTTTTCCAGAAACCTTCTGTGTTTTATTTACATTTTATAAACAAAACGTTCATCAAAGACTTGTAGAAGCTGCTCCATAAAGTTTCAGCACCCACTGCCTTAGAGCCTTTCTCAAGGGCATCTTAATAGTGGCGATGGTGGACGAGCAATTACGAATAATAATAGATTATTCATAGTTTTCTAAAGTAAAACAGTGGTTATGAACTGTCAGTGTTAGAACATAATGGTGTTGGGTCACATTTCAGGATTTTACTGGTTCTGAGTGTTTTCTCCTCTAAATATCTCACGTCATTTAATTTAATTTACTGCTCAGAGTTCACAAATGTAAAAGCATCTAGTTTTGAAGAGAACAGACAAGGGCTGAAAGAAAAACAAAAGGAACACAAACCTTTTAACACTGGGGACGCTGCTCTACTGGATGGAGGGCCTGAACTAAAGCATCAATAAAATGGTAGTTTGTCTGATTAAATAAAATTAAAGCACTGGTTAAATTTACTGAAGAAAAGGAGAACGAAATATAAAGCGGCAATAATGATTTTTTTGTTCATTGCCACTGTTCGCAGTAAAAAATGGAGAAGATCTGGGAAAGCTTGATCCACCTTGTAACCTCAAGCAGTTCCCTAAAGGAAAGGCCTAAATTTAGCATGCAGCTGGTTTATGGCCTGTTCTGGAAATATTGGAATGGAGGGATCATCAGGTTTAATAAGGAAGCAGGCTCGGTCAGCGGACGCCGGCAGGTCTGAGCTGGTGAGCTTTAGTTTTAGTTTATTACTGTAGCACAGCCACAACCTCACCTTACATTTTAATGGTATTATAAATAGGTTAAAAGTAATGTATTGTTCTTAGTTTCGTTGCTGAGGCTGTTAAGTGTAAACTGACCTACATATTTCTCTATTGATAGCAAAACAGGTTTTTACACAGATTCATCTCTAAATGTAAACAGGATGAGGATGATGATGGAGAAGTCTGTTTATTTAAATCTGTCAGCCCATTGAAAGAACAAACTATACAAAGATGCAGCTAGAGGCCTGACTGATGAATCAGATCTTCAAATACAGCCTAGCGTCATAAGTAACATGTAATAAATGCCGTGCGTTACTTTACATCACATAGAAATCCTTCATTTGGCTGCATTTGCTTTTCCACATTATTTCTCTTCTACTTACCTGCATGTGATAAATGTAAACAGGTTTCAGCAGGTTGAGCTGAGGTCACACCCCAGACGAGTGTGGCAGGCAACCAACCGTACATCTGCAACACTCTCAGAGGCCACTCGCAGCACAGACGGCACATCTCAGGAAGACGCGTCTGTCTACAGAACAACAGGAAACCTGTTGGTGGTGGTTCTGACTTTCACACAGCACCTTTTTGAACACTTGTGTTTAATATTTCCGCTTGTATTATATCTATGGCACAATTATCATTGTTGGATAATACCATTATTCTCTCTGTGCCTGTGTGACGTTAAAAGGATTTGGACATGTCTTGTTATATTCAGTTATAACAAATAAAACAGGAAATAATATTTAATAAGCCAACTTGTGTAGTGTATGCACTAAAGGGGATTGTATGATATATTACAATTACAAAATTGTAACGTTCCAAATATATGTCACGTGTTCATATGCTCTATAATGTCTTCTAACCTCAAACACTGCACGTGAATCCACTCCGTCGTTTATGTGGTGTAATGCTTCAGTTCACCACCACGTGGCGCTAACGCACAGGGAAAGGGAATCTCCTTTATTTCAGAGGTCACTGGGTGAGATTTGGAAAAAGCACACAACCATTTGAAAAGTTTATTTCTACCATACACAAACTGTACAACACAGCGCATATCTGTTTATTATGAAATAGTAAAAGTAATAGGAAGTTTTAATTTACAAACTACTTCAACTGAAAAAAAGCATTACATTTTAATGTAAAAGAAAAGAAAATACAATACAATTTCATATCATACTAATATCGTTCCACAAAAAAGCATTTCACATTACAAAACATCAAATACTAACAGGGAAAAATAAATATTATTCACAAAACTTCCTGAGCAAACAATGTGTGGTATAGGAATTAAATATAAGAAATCATAAATAAAGGATTGTTAGGTTTAAACAATGTGATTCAATTTTTAAAAGATTAACGTCATTTAAAACATACTGAGTATTTTGATAAAATAGGGTCTTAGTTTTACTGTAATTTGGCTCTTTCGCTGTTACATACTTTTTTCAACATGTCCTAGTCCTAGTCTATCTGTCTTTGACTTCTTTTTGCAGAAAAGAAAAATGTATTGCTCAAATAAATCATTTTTGTCTGGGGACTAACCTCATGTAAAAATTAGACGAGGATCCGAATCCCGTGTCTCATTTCGTGCTTTGTGTGGAAGTCAAGGGCAGTTTGGTGAACTAAAAATACAAAATGACCAAAATACAAAAGTGCAATTGATGCAAACAAACAACTGATGAGCCAACGACTATCATTTGTCTATGTTTTCATTTCTTTTCTTTTTTTTTTTTTTCTTTTTTTGCATTTAGTGATTGAAACTGAAATGCGAGTTGTAGTGGTAGTCAGCTCAGATTTGAAATCGCTGTTGTTCAAATCTGCCCCAAGCATTGTGAGAATACTCAAACTGTGAGACTGGTGGAAATGTTAAGGCTTGTAAGCAGTTTAAGATAAAACAGGAGCAGAGCAGATCTTTTTTTTATGGTCTCCGTTTGTTTTTTCTTTTCTTTTTTGCTAGCAAAAGTTAAAATCAACACCAGACTTTTCATTCTCGAGTCATGATATTTCAAAACTTGACTCTTGAGTTTACAGCTACTGAGACAACAGTATTTAAACAGTCATCAGAACATCTCCTCCTATGAAAATAATTGTACTGTTTAATAAATTAGACACCATCCACATAATACTGTCCTACCACAAAACATAGTACTCGTATATTTTTATGGATTCATATACATTTAGGCACATACTATATGCACACTCCAAAGTGTGTGCACAGAAGGCAGTTTTATATCTATATTAAAAAAAGAAAGACATCTTGAGAAAGTGGGTTTTTCATGGGTTTTTGTTGCTGTCTTCCTGTCGCCTGCTGACGTCCAGCTCACTGGATCACGATGCGTCTTTGCTCAGTGTCGTCTCGCAGTTGCATTCAAGGAAAAACGTACAGTACTCGTTGCATTGCATTTTTTTGATCCAGTTGTCCTGCCATACATTCAGATTCCAATAAAGAAAGCAAAAGCAATGCCTAGAAATGATGCTTAGTCGTTTTGGTAGGTTTCTTCACTTTGAAGGGAGAATCAACTTATGGTCTAATGATAGTATCTGCTTTTCAACACTAGATGGCGAAAGTATGCCAAGAAATCGGAATGTGCTTCTGTGTAAATTACAGTGTGCAGAAAGTCGAACAGATTTCTCAAATACCAAGCATTTACAATTCTATAAATAAATAAAAGTCGAGGAAATAAATACAGTGATGAACGAATATAATAATAAATAGCGATAATATAAGATGGACATGAACACGTACGGGTCAAAATCAAGCAAACCATACAAAATAATTAAGTGCAAGAGGGGTAAAAATCTCACCAGGATAAACATATCAAGTGAATGCAGAAACAGTAAAAGCATTACAAATCTGGCTGGTAATTTTCTCAGTGCAGTGTACTTACTGGGAAATGCCAAACACATTTCCAAAAGCCTTGTCTTATACATGCATCCAAGCCAGCACTCTTCAGTAAAATAGAGCTATCTAGTGCCATTATCCCAAGTCAAAGAAATCTCTGGGTAGCTCTACAGCTTAAACATGGATGCCCTTAATAGCCTGTTTGATATTATCCAAGAGGGCCTTGCACTCCGGAGAGTATTCGTGCTCCGAGTTGTTGTACATATCAGTTAATGTGTTCACATAGGCTTCAAAATTATGCTCACTGATGGGTCCCTGCAACAAAAACATGTTTGACTATTAGTGAAAACAGCAGAGCAGAAATGACAATTTACAGAAAATGAGATTTCTTCCAGAACAGGTTAGATATAATGAGTTGTAGTGGAGTCTGTGGTCAAGGCTTACGGTACCATTTGAGGCAGCTGGATGTCTGTGAGGCTGTTAATGAGAGCTTGGCTAAGGCGGGCGAGCTCTTTCAGAAGGCTGTCATTGTGCTGTTCGATCATCTTGTTCTCCTCTTCAATTGTCTTCAGGTTACATTCCATAGACGAGATCTGCTTTCGGGTACAAAGGGGAAAAAAAACCTCATCAAATTGAGCGAGCGGCGAGCTCAGGCATTTGTCCTCAAAATGAACTTGTGAGAGTAAATACTTACCTGTGTTTGGAGTTGCATCATGTCTGCTTCTATTTTCATGTTGGATTCATTCAGTTCCTTTATTTCATGATCCAAATGTTGAATGTCGTCTTTGTTTTCTACACCTGAGTTGGACGGAACAACATAATTTATCGTAGGCCAACTGGAAACGTTTGTATTTCTGTGCCGTCATTTGGTTTTGTACGTCCGTTAGATGATCTTACCACTGCTGGCTTTCAGTTTAATAGTCATCATCTCTTCCTCGGAGTGTTTTTTCTTGATGCTCTGTGCGTTGAGCGGGCAGCCCGACAAGCTAGTGGAGCAGGTCACAAAGGACAGGTTTAGGTGAATAAGACCCAACTTAAGCACCAGTGGAGACAAAAACCACCCTGCCCTGTTACAGTAAGAAAGCAACATGTTGACGAGCAGCATTGTTTAGATAAAATGGAGGACAGGCGACCTCACCTTCTGTGAGTGGCAAACACATTATTGGCATGTCCAAGGCCATTGCAGCCAGGCAAGGGACAATGGGGCAGTTCCTGTTTATTGGCCTTCCAGGCAAAGGGCAGCCCGTTGATGGACGACTCCTTCTGTCTTTTGGCAGCTAGTGGACAACTGCCTGCGCTGCGGTGGGATGTGTATTTTCCCGATATATGGCCTTGTCCGTCACATCCAATTACTGGACACCTACCAGAAAGGCAAACAAAGACGTATATGTTATAGACCTGCACACTATGGGGAAATGTAGTAGTAGTAGTTTTTACACGTCCAACAGATTTTACAGCAAAAGGCAAACGCATGTCTCTGTAAAACCACAAAAAAAAAACCTAAATCATTCTCTGAGATTATTAAAAAATGTCTCTTTCAATAACTAGACCGGAAGATTTGTTAACCATTAAGTTGATTAATCCAGCCAAATGCTGATTAAAAATGAAGTCGCCAAAACTAGAAATGGACTCAAATAATCGCATTAACTGTAAGTTACTAATCCCCTGAAACTTGAGTTCGAGCGAATGCCGCGCTGGGTGCGTGTTTTGAGGTGACTGATATTTGTGCTCGAAAAACGCTGAATATCATTAAGAGTTTGTCAGTTGCATTTTCAGGCCTGTTTTCTGCAGGTCAGTAATGGAGTGACATGAATTATAGATAATTGTCATGTATCCCCTCATGCGAAAGAATGTAATTTAGAGGTGGCTCAGCCTTTCCCTTATTGATAAAGGTGAAAGGTCACCTGAGATGATACAAATGGCACACATGCTGTAGAGTGCTGCTGCAAAAAGCCTGTTTCAGCATTTTGTCACTGTTCCGGGCGCAGCAGCACTTAGAGGACAAAACAACACCAGTCCCATTACTTACAGCTACCACAGGTAGGTAGCCTGATACAAGGCACCAGGACAATGGAGAGATGCCATATGGCCCACTATTTACAATAATCTAGGGACATTTGCTACCCTCCCCCTGTCTATCCCTCTCGCTCTTAATGTGTATGAGATCTATTCCAGTCTAATTCCTAAGCTCATGCACTTACATTAGTAATTAAAAAGAAAAAAAAATGTCCAGATGTATAAGTAAACAAAGGCTCATATATCCGCAAATCAATTATATTATTTTTTTCCCAATAACACTTTCACACGCAGTGTTTAAGCTGCAAACGGACGGAGTGCCATCGGATCGGGTAATTCAACATTTTCTTAGTATACTGTAATTATAAAGGAAGCACTTAGTGAAGAGTGATAACCCTGATATTCCATTCAGAAAATAGGAAAACACAACCCCCCCCCCCAAAAAAAATCCCACAAAACACGCTGCTAATCCTTAGAACGTAATTCACTAATGTTACGTCAAGAGAAGTATTATTTTCTTTGTTTAACTTAATGGCCTCCAGGTATAAAAGCCCGGGGCACAAAAGCATGACACATTTTGATGTGTTCTTGTTTTATCTTTGAAACAAACAAACAAACAAACAAACATGACAGAATAGGATGAGAAAATAAAATCTCTTACTTAAGCTCTTGCTCATCTTTGTCATCTTTGTTTGGTGTGAGCTTCAGACCTCCCTTTCTGGCACGTGGACACCCTGACAAGCTAGAAGATAATGAATGTGACATTTAAACATAAATATAATATTATATCACAGTAAAACAAATGTGGCTTAACATGAGTAAAGCCCATTAGTTTATTTTTTTGTTCAGTGTCAATTTCACCTAAATACCTAAAACTTTATTCTGAATGTTCTACTAATACAAATCAGTCTGTAATTTGGCTTTAATGTTGTATTAAAAACACAATTTCAGCCAGTCAGCTGTAAAACTGTATATAATCTGAATATTAAATAGCTACATAGATAAAAAAAACAGGATGCCAACAAAATCAATAAACAAGAACTCAACAAATTCAGCATGTTTGCAGCATTAAGTGAGACTTCCACCATCTGTTTGAATGTCATGCATCTGACAAATGTATTTCATGCTCAGTTGCAATGATTTTTCTCCGCTACCTTCTGTGCGAAGCATAGTTCCCAGTCACATGTCCAGATCCATCGCAGCCAGGTGTTGGGCACCTGCAGGTTGAGAGACAGAGAACAGGTGCTTTTTACAGCAAAAAGACTTTCATGCTAATCTACAGGAAAGTAGCACAAATAGCAAACAACTTCACAGAAATGGTGCATAATATGCAGCAGACAGGAAAAGGAAAGGAAAGCAATGACTTAAGTTGAGGCAAACACAAGCTGCAGAGTTTAATGTGAAAATCCTTCAACAACAATAATAAAACACATACTTTAGTTCCTGAGAGTTGGCTGCCATCAGTGATTTGAGTGTTTTGTCAGCCAGGGGACACCCAGATACACTAGAGAGGATAAAGAGCTAACAGTCATTTTAATGCACTCTTTGATCACAGCTGAATTAAATCATCTTAATACAATGTCTCAATGCATATTTATACAGACATTATTTTGAAAACACAATACCACTTCCTCCTCACGAAAAAGCTTTCACCTGTCACCAGTGCGAATGAAATGGCATCAAATCGAACTGTACAAGCTATGTGACAAGTTTTCAACTGTAATAATTAACACCGTTTAACAATGGGCACAGTTCCACCCGTCTATACGTCTTCTAGCTGGTGCTAATGAGTGTGTAATTAATTACCGTACCTCCGATGTGATGCATAATTCCCCGTCACATGGCCACTGCCGTCACAGCCTGGGGTCGGACAGCTGCAGGAAAACACAAAGCATTTCATATAGAGCTTACTCCACTTCCCACTGACTTTGCCAAGCGCGGACTGAATCTTTCTTTTAAGGCTGTGAACCTTTTCATGGGCATTAAAGAAGAAAAAAATGAGTTAGTACAGCGGGAAGTTTAGTAGAGATTTATTATTTTGAGGCTCAACGGTCACTTTTAACAGTGTCTTTGAATGTGACTGAGGAGGTGCTGTGCTGCGAGGAACTAGAGGATCCTACTTTCCTCCTACTTGGCGTGATTCTCCAGGAGGAGACCCAGCAGAGCATGCACTCTAACTACGAGAGTGAAGAGTTGTAAGCTTGTACAGGACATACGGGGAGAAAACTCACTTTTAAATAGATACATTTCTTCTCCACATGAACCTGCAGACACACTGGTTACAATCATACGCAACACAGTGAGTTCTGGGTTGAAGTTACACTTTTTAGTATTGATACTGACCATCTGGCAACTAAAAGGCAGGCTCACATTATGCACAGCTGACTTAGTAAAGATGCCTCGAGACGCTCGAGTCTGAAGCGTTCTCACGTACCTCAAAAGCTCTTTTTTTGAATCTCGTAATAGCAGCTTGGTTTTGGAGCTTAGCATGCTGCCATCTCCTTGATAGTGTTGGTCCTCCAAGGAGACCTGGTCATAATCCTCCTGCTGAGAAGGAAAAGATAACACATGGCCTTACCTATTCAAAATATCAAACCATAACGCAATCTGCAATGACCTAAAAGTGAATAATTAATGAAAAGCTCTGCATAATACTCTTAAAACACAAGCCCTGGGGGGTTAGAGTGAAAGGCAAAGAGATTAGTCTTAAGGATAGTTATACTGCAGTGAACCAACATCATTTAAATGTACTGCAGTCCACCAATATATGTACCTCTGGACATATAGTCTTTAATTTTACCCTTGATCAGAAAACAGATCAATTGTGACAACTCCTGATGAAACAAAGACAACATGTAAAGCCCAGATTAATTCAGGCCTCTGGCAGGAGAGACACATAGAGACTAGATTAGCACTAAAGTCCTCAGTGTAAAAACACGTTTTATAAATTCACAGATGTGGAGCTGCTTCAAAAAAGAGACACAATGTTCCAATCAAATATGAGATTAGCCTGTAACGACCACTGAGGACATCTGTGTTTGGGTGGATCTGACTGTTCACAAAGTTTGTAGGCGGATTTAAATGTTTAGAATATCTGGTGTTGCTTTCCAGGAGAACAGTTCTCCTTTAATATTACATTGTGTTATTTACACAATTGTACATTTTTTAGATAAGGGCCCTTTTGTGTTTGTTTACCTCTTTGTCCTGTAAGACGTGTGCTTTGCTAAAATTGACGGGGATGGGGCTCTCCCAGCTGTCTCTGTCACACAGCGGCTGGTAGAAGGCGGGGCTGATGAGCATGCTCCCGCCTTTGGCCATAGTGGACTCAGGAGGAGACAGCGGGTCGTCTGACGGGGGCTTCGTCTGGCTTTTCACGTTCTCCTTGCATTTCTTCATGCTCAAGTCCAAGGTGCCGTTTTCATCCACCTCTATAGGCATCTCCTAAAGGAAAAACAGAGGAATCTTTAATGGAATAACCCGTGAACCGTGTTTTAGATAATAAATAAAGATGGCTTTAACATGTGCTAGTATGTGAAAACAAATGAGTCCAAGGATAAAAATAGAAGATATTTTCTAATTACACTGAAGGTGAATAAACCTGTACGAGGCCTCAACTTCGAGGACGTCGCTTCTGCGTAAACGTGAAAAATGACTCGAAATGCAATAAATCATACATACAGTGGTTATCTCACACTAGACAAAGTACCAAACTAAGCCAGCGTTAATTCTGCTGAACACAAAAAAATAATCACTGGTGTGTAGTTTTTTAGTGACAGCTGCGTCATCTGTTTTCTAGGACACACAACCAAGATGGCAGCTGGGGTGGGGTGGGGGCTGCTGGTTGGTTTTAGGTCATCGTTATTATAGCAAAAATTAAAAAGCTCAATGTGGCACAAGTTTCCTCGCTGACAGATGTGTTTGTCGTTGTTGTTCTTTGAACTGCAATAGCACATTGACTTATGACTGTTTCACGGTATTAAAAGTTTTACCTCATTAAAGGCTGAAATCCTGGAACCAAGTATTCAAGGCATATGTCTCATTAAACCCTATACATCAATATTTTTTGTAACAAAGGGGAGACTTTTAAATTAATTAAAGGGGATAATGTTCATGAACATAGATTGTAGCTGTGCACTTTAATTATCAAGCCGTTACATGATGAGCGTAGGTAAGAAAAAAAAAACACCAGTTGCAAGATGTGCAAGGGTTGACAAATTTATTAAAATTGATTTTGTTTTCAGCGTCACCTAAAAACTTAAACGAGGGATTTGTTATTCGTCATTAATATTACTTCATGTTAGAATTTAATCCCCTCGCTCTGATCGGCCTGTTTTCAGCTCTTATCGCTTTGCTTATTTCTAAGTGTAATATACACGCAGATAAGTTAAAGCGTCTGACGACACATATCGCTCTGAACGTGGCCCCCTGTTCAGACTCGAAAGCTGTTCTTTATTTCATACGTCGCTCCAAGACAACTAAGCTGTAAATAAGAACAGATGATTAACTTGCTAACACTGTTTTATTCATTCAGTGGGCTGGTACCTGGTACAGGGCCACGTTCTCGGCTCAACAAGCTGGGAGACAAGGATCTGTGCTGTGTAGGTGTGGAAACCTTGAATCATCTACAGTACAGTGAGCACGTATGTAACCCACAGAATGTGACCAATATTAATCATGAAGTGAGTTTGGAGGAAGTTAAAGACAATGCAGCGTTGGAGATAATCGCTGGATCTGAACACATTTCTGGGAGGAGTTTGGATTTTGTCTCAATTAAACTTTTCAGATGTTAACTCCTTTAGCTGATTGGCCTAATCCTTTAAAATGCTCTTAAAGACTATCTGGTGTAGACACACAGCCTATGCTGGATCATATAACTAAGCAAAATATCCTCTGCCATCTGCAGCGGGCAAGATGCATTTTCAGACAACAGTTCAGGGTTTTTACATGCCAGCTGATGTCAAAACTAAATACAATGCCACATGTTTCACAAAAATAGACAAGTAGTTGTAATTGGGGAAGAAGGCTGTTTGTACTTCTTCTTTTGATGTGATTACACAAATTTTCATTTGTGTACATTAAAGCTTTATGGAGTGGAAACCTCCTTGTTTTTCTGCCACCAGCGAGCCAAGCTCCCTTTGCCAAATTCTGTCTTTTGATGCCTTCCCTTTTTATACACAAATCAGAGTTCCTTTAAAATGACCACATTAAATACCTTTCCAAGTGGTCTAATTTGATTACCTTTGTGGAGGCTGCCAAAGGCCGGCCGGCGACAGCCTCCATGTTCTTCCGGTAGCGAGTGGAGAGGTTAAGGATGGCAGCGGTCGCTGCTGTGGCTTGGAGACCGTCTTCTTTTTTGAATTGACTGGGTGGGCTGTGCTGACCAGAGGTGGGCAGACGGCCACCTGGTGCACCGAGGAAGCCAGGATACTGCTGCGGGGCTAAAAGACAAATGTATTCACAGTAAATGTACAGATGTAGTTACTGAGATGACCGAATGGTCCACTTAGAGTTTTAACAACCAATGATATGTTTGAAGGCAATCCTTTAATGTGGCTAAACTAGTGAAATACATGACAAAAATATTTTGTCTCATGTTTGTAGCTTTGATAATATGTTAATATACAAATAAAGAACGTTTTCAGGTCAAATGAAATATATGAACCTACAATCAGGGAACTGTGACATTTCCTGGTCATGGTTTGTCCCCATCAGAGACTGTTTGCCGAAGACCTGTGCATCAAAGCTGGCGTAATCAAAGCGGATTCTGCTGTACTTGTCCATGTCTTTTGTGAGGCCCGTTTGCAAAGCTGCTACTGGATGAGAGAGCCTGTAGTTCAACTGGTTCATCTCAAATTTCTTCATCAAGCCAATGGCTCTACAGGGAAAGGAAGAAGCACGGATTTAATGCGTTAACTTGAGAAATAAGAAGCCTGACCGCTGCGTATTAAGCAGTAAAGACGTCGCTCTAAACCGCTCAGTGATGCCAGTGCTTTTGTACACATAGAGTCTGGGATCTGATGTGTGTTGTAGATCCACAGCCAGGTTGCCAGACTAATTAATATAGTGGGAGTGGGCATCCTGCCCATGATATATCCACAGGGAACAAAGAGTTCTGCTCTTTTATCATTTCTAATAGAGAAGAACTCACAGGACCAGCAACCATTGCTTATGTCTGCTTGGAAAGCTCAAAATAGTCTGTTCTGCTGGGATCAGTGAATAAAAATACCCCACACTCTCCTCAACAATACTAATGTTTATCACTTTTTTGCATAACCTCAGTCAGGCTTTTACAACTTCAGCCCTCTGTAGAGCTGAGAATCACTTCTGGATGGTAGTTGGTAGTATTTTGTTCTGCACACGTGACTACACTGAGAGCGGTGAAAAGCCCTGATGTTATCTGGCATTATACCTCGGTGAGCGGTCAGGTGTTTGCCTGCATTTCAGACTCTCGTCCTGAGGTTTGGAGACTTTCACTGCAGCGGCGATGGGGCAGCCTGAGAGACTGGATGGGGGGGAAATCAAACACATTAGCCGAGCACAGTAACTCATCTATGAACAGCGTGCGGGTTTTCTAATGGCTTTCTCTGCCGCTGTACCTCCGGTGGGTGCTACGGTTGCTGTTGACATGGCCTCTTCCTGTGCACCCGGGTGTAGGGCACTTGAGGACGTTCTCATGCATGGCCAGGACTGAAGGGATGAGGACAAAGAGAGCAGATACAGTAAACATCTCCACGTGAGACTTAACCAAGCTGAAAAGCTATGCACGCATTCTGGAAATGAAACAAATACATTCAGTAGATTAAATGATGATTTGTGTAACTGGTTGCTACACAAGAGCCTATAGATGCTAAAAAGACAGAAACAGACAAAGGAAAAAAGCAGGAGGCTTCTGGCTGTGAGGGACTGTGCTGTAATGTGGCTGAAATGTAAATAGCTTAGTGCAAAGAGACAGCTGATTATATTCTTCAAAACAAACGCGTCGTTAAAGGTCCGCTCTGTATCCTTAGAAACTTCTTTTCTGTACATATTCTCCAATTAGTTTGTTGGAGTTGTCTATTTATTTTTGAATACTGCGTTAGCTAGCCCTTTGATTTGCAAACACTGCCTCCAGTCTAAGAGCACGCGCGTTTTTGAAAAAGTTAATTACTTTTTCTGTTCCTTTTGTAACATTACTGTTTAATGTCGAATGTTTGTTGAGTTATATTGAAATGACTTAACAATCGCCAGTGTGGGGGAAAAAAAAAAGAGGGAATTCAATAGTCGCACATGACGAGTGAGTGAACGACGGGAGAAAAATCCTTTAAGTTTATTTGAAAAGTTTCGTGCACATTTTTGAATTGACTAAATGTTGAAGCCGGTCTTTCTTGCATTTGGGCTCAGGCTAAGAGGATTTCAATTACTGCAGTTGATTGTAAATCCTACAACTGTCTGTTTGAGTAGAAGTCATCCATTGTACTGCGTGTGTGCGCGGAGCTGACTTACTCTCAGGAGGAACTCGGACTTTGTGGGGACACCCAGATAAACTCCTGTGATGTGGATACAGGCCCGTCACATGACCAGTGCCATCACAGCCCGGAGTAGGACACTTTATATCCTTTTTATCTGTTCGTGGAGAATCTGTACACGGAAAAATGTGATTTTATAATGAATACAGACAATACAACCACTGCTTAAACAGCTTTCTGTCTTCATATGTGCTCTACCATGAAATACATAACAAAAGAAATCAGCTGTAATGTACATACAGTACATAGGTCAACAGATTGAAATATCATGCAAACACAACACTTTTTCCGCAGAATGCATCTATTAATCTGTCATTTTAGTTAAGGCTGCAGTTCAACACAGAGCATTCACTTCTTAATGCCCATCCATCCAAAGATTACATTGAGGATTACACTTTTAGCTGCAGTCATTTGAAGAATCAGAGGGAAACATGAGAGGTACTTTAGGAGGATTTAAGACTTATGGTCATGGTTAAATATCCAGTTGATTCCTATCAAAATCCAATATTCTGAGTAGTAGCAATTCCATCTGAAATGTTTGTTCTTCTTTATTTTAGTCTGTTTATTTGTTACTTCACTTGTTGCCAAAATGTTTTTTTTTTGTATTTAAGAGGATTTACCCCCTTGCGTATGCTTCTTCTATTCCCTTTAATGTTTTCTGAACAGGATCAAGCACGTGGTCTCTTTGATTTGTGATGGATGTAGGTGCATTTGTGCAGATGGAGTCTACGTTCACCTTTTCCTCCATGATAGTTAGTTCTACTGTCCATGTCCATCATCCTGTGGTGCCTCCTCTCGTTAGTCATCTGCTCCAGGAGGAAGCGGTCCATCTCCCTGTAGGCGTGGTGCAGGACCTGTCTTTGCTCCGTCTGCAGAGCGATGGCCTGCTCCAGCAGGCTCAGGTTCACCCTCCTTTGGCTCATGTCCAGGCCTCTCTCGTGGAGGCCCAGCGCCCAGGCGTCCAACCGAGGGGGCCTTTCCACCTCCGTCTCCCCCTCGCTGTCCTCCTCTATGGGGAGTGGCCTGTATCTTAAAGCCTCAGCCTGAAAAATACTCATTCTACTCAGTGGGCTGCCTAGTTCTGACTGAGGCTCTGCTTTAACATGGCCGTTCCTTCCTGAAAGGTCTTCGGAGGCTCTGGAGGGACTGCAGCTGAGGACGTTCACCTTGGCAGAAAGAGCCAGAGGCTCCCACTCGACCTCCCTCAGGTGTCCGTACGGACTCTGTGGCGATGACGCGCCACTCATCCTGTCTTGACTGTGGTCTTCCTCTCCATTGTTAAAGAGCTCCTCCTCGTCTTCATCCATTAGAGGCTCCGCTGTGTCCAGTTCACACCGCGGCGAGCCATCAGATGTGACTTCAGACCATCCAAGGGAGTCGCCGGACTTTGCTGCTGCTTCATGGCAGCCGTTTATGTCGGCGACGCCATTGATCGCGTTTAGGTTTCCCTCTAAAACAACAAGAAAACACTTATTATTCTCTGTGTCTTCAAGTTCTTTCAGGACTCGTCGTATCGTGACCTCAGTGACACACAGGATAAGAATTGAATGTCACTGGTAATCTTCTCCAAATCCATTTAAGGTTTTAGCTTTTGTGTTACTTTTCTATGAATAATATCTTGAGAAAAACATGTTTTTATTACCATCTAGAGGATTTATACAAACACATGTTGCAATAGAATGAAAATCATAAGGTTGCAAGAATTCCAAGTAATTCCTCAAGTATATTTTAAATGACATATAAGACCCTTCGCTCTGCTAGTTAAACATGAAACGTGAAGATGAGGAACACAATTGTTTAGTTCTTGTGTGTTTTGCAATGAGGAAACAACCACAAATGGATTTAGGACAAGATTATCAAGGGATTTACCGTGTGTTGGACAGTGAACATCAGCTTTTTAATTAGTTGTGTGTATTTTTAAATGCAAGCTAAGCAGCAACATGTTGTTATCTGCAAAGAAAATCTGATAGTTGTTGTTTCTAGGGATGAGAACAAGTTAAGAGAAGAGGATTCGTAAAATACAGATGGAGGAAAGCAGTAACAAAGATAAGAGAGAGAAATATCTGTGCGGCAGGGGAAGCCAACCATACACCTCAACAACAGCTGCCCATCATTTTTCTTAAAGCGGAAAAACAGCCAAGAGTTACCGCATTAATGAGCGTCCAGAGACTAAAGAACTGCAGAAATGAATTTGGTTTTGATTGGATTTTGCTCTAGTTTCTTAAAATAATTTTTAAGAATTAAAAGTTGTTGTTGACTGCGATAAACTGGAATCACTATTAAAAGAATTTAAAAAATCAATATTATCAAGCTGTATTTTGAGGTTAACTGATCTACTTTAATATTTCACAGTGTAGAAATGAAATACATTAATAAAATGTACAGTAAGAAGCTGCAGGGGATGATGAATTATTTCATCGAAATCATCATATTAACAGACTGGAACATTTTCCAGTAAAATCACATTTACATTTTGATATTTTACAAATGAATCGCTAATTAATCTTTTGGTTTTTTAAGTCCTTGCGGGTGTGACTCCATATATGATGCATACTGGCGCTAATGCAGATTATGACTGCATAGTACACAATGTATGTATTTCTTCTTAAATGTTACACCCATTTGCTATAATCTCCAGCTTATTTTGCTGAGTGCTCTCAATAATTTAATTTGCGTTGACCTCTGGCTCACCATCTTTAGAACAAATCCTGGTCCCATGTGTAGAAAGGAACAAGACTGCATGAAAAAGAGGGTTAGGGTTATCCCTCAAAGTGCATCTGAAACAACTCTTATTAACGCCACTGATTACATTAAGTCATGGTCAGTGATTAACAATGGGAGGCTATCATCTGGATTGATTCAACAAAATCTCCCTTGATCCCCCAAAAGTCAAACTTATGCTCGATTAAGGCTCTTTGGACTGTGAGGGTTTTTACTTTTAGCAGGCTGGACTGTAGTTTTATATCCTCTTTAGTGGCTAGACAGCAGAGACTGAAGGGAAAGTAGGATTCGATAGGGTGATAAGACAGATAGAGATGGATTGTGAGAATCAGATCACACACAGGCTTTATCAGACAGTTAGCACTTATTAATGGCAGCACCATGAACACTTAATCCTCTACAAAGGAGCTTTAATATGTGACAAAAATGATGAAGCACTAATACAAAAAAGGTGAGTGAGTGAGTTTGTCTGTCTGCTCCTATGTGGATTTTTTTGCTTGTTCCCTGCCGCGAGAAATATTTGAAAAGAGGCGTCTAAAGACAAACCATGTTGAATGAAAAATTAAAGCCAGTTACACGTATTTACATTTATAAGGCAAGCAACAAGGGTTTTGTTTTTCATCCAGATGGACTCCCAGGCCTGACACAGCCGCATACAGTCAGACACAGACACACACACACAGAAGTGCAGTGAAAAAAGGAAAGAGACGGAGGAAAAAAACTTGGATCCCTCCGGTGGTTTGTGTGTTGGAACAGGTGAACAGTTTGTACTCCAGAATAGCCATTACCAGCACTCTGCAGCAGGGCTGCAGTTGGCTGGAGTTGAACGCAGTGTGGCTCGACCAAACGAGAGGTTTATTTTTCTCCCTTTTTGTTAAAATGCAGATATGACCAGCTTCCCACTGCAGAAATTCTTGCCGCCTCCAGTCCACTTTTCCAATTTTTGTTTTTGCACAGAAAATAGCCCCCAAATCTGACAATAACAGCAAAATATGTTGTGAATATGTTTGTCACTATCCGTGTACGTTTGACACTCTTTGGACTTTTTTTGTTCTGGCAGGATTTTGTTTTGTTTCAAAGCTCCTCTGAATATCAGGTTCGAATAGGACGAAATATCAATGCTGCAGGATGAAAACCGAAAAGTAGCTGGAATACACCACAACAAAAGGAAAAACTGATGATGCACTGTGAATTACTCAGATAATTGTAATGTAATATGAACCCAGGAAACAAATAAATTCCATTTCCAATGAATCCACACAATTCAGTGAGCTACTCTCCTGGTCCATTTAACTACACACATGTGTACTATAATGAGCTGTAGACATTATGCCTAATTATGTATTAGACTGTGTTAGAGGGCCTAACAAAAGCTTTTGAAAGGGACAATTACGTTTGTTGCTTAGTTACATCGTTAAAAATATACCAAATCAGGGCAGATTATAGTGGGCGAGAATGCACATGTACACCACAAGCATTGTTGCCAAAATGCACAAAATTCAATTCATTAGGTAAAAAGAAAACATTTTCTCTTGAAAAGTGGCTTAAGTGAAAATAAACAATTTTGAACTGATGTGGGTAAAAATGTTCCTGTGGTTGAGTAAAATCTCAGTGAAAATACTGAAACGCTGAACTCGTCCGCCAAGTTGTGTTGACATCTCGTTTGTTTTACACAGCAGGCAACTTTAATAAAATCCAGCCGGAAAAAAAAAAAAAAAAAACGGAAGAAGTTTAATTTAAATCAAAGTGAGCTGGTGCACTCCCCCATTCAGCTGTAGATTCAATAGGATTGGACTGGCTATTGAAAAAGGACAGATGAGGGGTCTGAAATCTGGCCTCATCAAAAGAGGGTAAAGCCACGCCAAAAATATCATGGCAGATCAGCTGTCAAAACTTCAATTTGTGGACGTGAGACACAACTAATGTGGACCCAGCAGTGTAGTCTTTCACTTCCACTGCACAATGACTGTGGCTGCTGGCTGATGGCAGAGGGAGGGAAATATGAATGCAACAGATGGGATTTTAAAATTCAGCGTCAATTGTTCATCAAAACAGACAAAACAACAGGACATCTGTTTACCTGCTGGAGTGTCAATGTTCCTCAGCTCTTCTTTGTCCTGTGATGGTGCCAGGTCCTCGCTCTCCTCTTCGCATGCCTCGCTGGGGCTGTAGTGGCGGGGTTTCATCAGCAGGGACTTTCTCTTGTTGACGGGGGCGCCCTGCACCCCTTCCTGAGCGCTCCGCTTCCTGGCCACGGACCCATATGGGCTGGAGGGAACAAGATGCACTGAAGGGTCACCAGACGTCAGGCTTCACAACCATTAGGCTTCTTTACATGCCGTAAAGTTAAAGCTTTAAAATGTAATCTAGAATCAAAAAACACTTTTTTCTGCATCATTAAATTGTACCTGTGAGTCTCGGTGATGCCGTCGACCAGCCCTGTGAGGTAAAGGCCAAGAAAGAGCAGATAAGAAGTCATGTTTACATTTCCGCTATCTAGCACAGCATCTGTCAGCGCGTTCCTAATCAAAGGGTCAAGGCTACTTTTGGGAAATTGCTGATGAAAATTTTACAATGTTCAGTAAATATTTGTTTTGCAGATAATGTTCAGGGACGATGGTTCCTGAGTTAATATAGCTCCATCCATCCCTTTTTTCCATAGATCTGATTCTCTTTTACAATGGAGATCCTCGGCGTACGGCTGGAGAAGTGCCCTCTTCATTGATCTGAAAAGCTTTCCACTCAGTCTGCTCATTCTCTGGGAGACCAACAGTATCTCGGCCTGTGACAATGTTGACGGCGCCATCTAAAAAGGCTAAATCAATTTTTTTTTTCCAGAGGCTTGTGTAAATCTCATTCACAAGTTCTACCCATACTCCCATGAAGCGCAACCAATAATCACACTTTTCATGAATTTCCCCACGTGCAGTAATAGCTCCAGCGCGAGCAGGCGAGCCTCAGAGGCCCTGAACACTTGCATAATGACATATCCAGTCTAGAGGTTTTCAATCACACAATATATACACAGTCCTTAACTAATTTGAGCCAGTGTTCCAATTTAATGAAGTTATTCCCCTCTGAATAATGAAATGGCAGTGCAGTGCTCTTCAGACCAGTAAGATAATACATAAAATTGACAGTTTTAAAGTTGGATTGTTGAACCAGCACCCCTAACCAACGGGGATAAGTGGAATATGTGTGTGTGCGCGCACGTGTGTGTTGTTAAAAGCAAAACTGAAGCTGAAAGCTGTCCTCACCTGTGCTGCTGTGGCACGATTTCAGGGTCTGCTCCTCGCCATCAGAATCCATCTGGAAACGACAGATTGAACGCACAGCTTTGTTTCGTTATTACTTTATCAGCGGTGGAAACATCCTTTAACGTCGCGTAGATCGTTGTTTTATCTGTCACGGCCAGTGAGGCTTCAAATCTATTTGCGCGCGCGGCAACATCCCAAAGAGCAGTAACATGCAACACACACAAAGGGGGGAAGAAGTTTCCAAGGTGAGTAAATGTAATGACACTAAATAATGACATTACAGTATGGACAGCGCCTCACTGCGCGTGTTTAGACAAAAATAGTTGCTAAAATCCATCCACTCTCGGTGGCTGTTGCTTGTGGGTCCCAAATAAAACCTATTAAACATAATTATTCCAGGCTGATGGTGGCGTATAGTGGTCACAGGCCAGTGAAATCTGTGAGTCATAGGATATGCTGTTACTTTTCCCTGGTAATGGGAAACATGACTCCTCTCTCTCGTTTGCTGTTGTGATTGAAGGCACTGACCTGTCATACATTTATAATAGGGGAGCAGGTGTGGCAGTGATGGACCTTAATTTCCTTTAATAAACCTTTTATGTGCCACACTCTTAATGCCACGCCGGGCCCTCAGAGGTCCTGCTCATAATAGGTTCATTACTTTTGATTACTACAGCCTATTGAGACAAACAACTCCCAAACACTATAGATTACATTCTGTAAAAACGAATGTACCTCATTAGTTTGTAACACTTTTCCACACAGACGTGCTGCAACATTTTGTATAAATTTGTTGTTCTGAGGGTAAAATGTTGCTCCTACATGCTGCAACCCGAGATTGTAACATGGAGCATTAATCAAAGTTCACATGATGTTATCACTGCAGTGAAATATCACCACTGACTCACACGTTTATTAACAGGGTGTTTTTTTGTTTTTCTTTATTTGACATTTTAGACTTGGGCCTCTGATTTGCATGTTTAAAAGAGGGTTTCATTAATACAGAGGGTTTGCATCACTTTTTTCTGCTTTATTAAGATTAATGTGTGCATCAGTTAACCAAAATATTCTTCATTTCCAATCAGGTGTACAAATATTCAATCCAAAACTATTTAGGTCCAGGCTGCATTTCCGTGGGTCTGGGCTGTGTTTGTATGTCTGCCACCTCTTATTTTTACAGGACGCTGCAGCCACTCTGCACTTTCTCGTTTTATATACTGTAAACGTGTGTCAGACAAGCGAATGAAGCCTTTCTTTTCATAGCACTGCTTTTAAACAGTGGCCCATGTTCTTCTCTGATCGTATAAAAACAAAACCGTCAACGCCAGTTGTGGAGATTTGGACAAAGCTGAATTTATGTCTGAATCACAAATCAAGGAACAAGTTAACAAGGCAGATGCACTGGATTACTAACAGGTAGCCCTGGCAAAGCAACAACATGGACAAACAGGAGATGCCGAGTGTTTACAAAAGCAGAACAAACATTCAGGGTCAAATTCGCGCGTTTGCCTGACATTCACAATACACAATCTGGCAGAAAATTCAGTATCATTTACCTATTTATTATTATTCATATAGAATTAGTGTTGGAGGACTTTCATGTATGATTACATAGGTTGCTATATGACAAGAATGATAAAATTAAGAATATTTATCATGAGCGTTTGGATTATGTAGCATTTAGATCACAACCAGTAAAGTAAACTTAAGTATATTAATAAGAATATAATATAGATGTAAGAAGAGATGCTGAAAATGTTTACCATCAATAACGTTTGCGTAATGCTTACAAAACAAGATTTTCTGATAACAGTAATATTAATAATGTACTATGGTACAATATAGAGTGTTACTCAACAATTAATAAATATTTATATAATGCTCAGAAATGCTAATGGCATTAAATACTACATAAACTGCCTGAGAATATTGAGTTTTAGCTGATTCTATTTTAGTTTACTACAGAGGAATTGTGTTATAACAAATGTGTGTGTATTCAATTCACTTTTCAAGGAGTCACTGTAAGATTTTTTATGAAATGTTCTAAAGCCTAAAATAACAGGTGGATCTAGTTCACTGTTCAAAGATTTAATACACAGTTTATTAAATTAAATGCATTTTCTGTCAATTAGATTTCAGCACAGCCTGAAACATCTTTCTGATTCAAACAAACATAAGTAAACAATCCCGGTCAACAGCAGCCTGTACGTTGGTTAAAGTTAAAATGTTAACAGCCTTTCAAGTCCAACAGGCTCGTCATGATGAATGAACTTCCTGTTTTGGTTTCAAATAAAGTCGTATGGGTACAAACGCCACCAGGACCAGCTGACGTCTAAAGCAGCCATCACTTCAGAACAAGCAGACTCAGCAGCGGTGTAATGTCTGCCAGCCACCCACAGCTCTCCATAAGTAAAAAACAACCTCAGCCTCACAGCCACCACTTATCAGGCTGCATAGCCAAGACTCTTGCGCAACCGTTCATCCCCAGACACTTTTCATTTGTCACAAAAGTCATGTTTCGCTTCATATTTACAATTAAAGCCGTTTCCGCTGTGCCTCTGTCACATTATTTACCTTCGACTGCGGTTTTCCAAGTGCTCCGTAGGATAAGTTGCCAGATCCACACTCTCCACCCTGGTTGATGCTTTCACACGTCTTATCTCTCAGGAGGTGATCATGTACTTCATTATCTGGGACAGAAAACACATTTAGCTTAGGAACTGTTCTTTTTACATATTGGCGGGACGTGGCTGCGAACATACAGTCAGAAAAAGGTGGAAAGTGCATATTAATACCTCACGTGGAATAAGGAATGGGATGCAAATTGATTGCTTGACAGAGATCAAATTGCTTGCTTCTAATTAATACAAAACATCCAAGAGGGAAAACAAGGATGAACACAATGAGTACATTAAGCCTCTTCACTTCACAGATCTTATTATGGAATTATTTATTTCTGTTAGCTTTGGAAAAAAAAAAACAGCATGGTCTTAATTATAGCTCACAGAGCGTTCCCCCGGAAAAACAAAACTAGGGGAAAAAAAGACGCGAGGAGGAGGGAGGGAGCATTATTCACTCCGTTTCATTAGCATATGAAAAAAGACTCTCTACTATTTGAGCTGGTTCGTCATCTGCTGAATCATATTTATGCGCCCCCTCCAAAAAAAAAACACACGCGAACACACGCCCCAAGTTCAGCACGAATAATGCTCCTGCGAAGACGGTTTCCCTGCGTCTGGGGCACATTTCTCAGGGGGAAAGGACGCAGCCTGATGTTGAGGGACTACGAGGTTTTCTATGTGTTAATCTGGCTGCTAGCTGTCCTTGAGCCCAGCCCATTCCCCCCTAACCCCATCTGCTAGCATTCCCACCACAGAGAAGAGAATGGGCTGTGACTGGGGGTAAAAGAAGGGGAGAGACAGTCCAGCAATCATGAATAACCATTGCCCAGCACCATTATGAGAGAGGGCTGGATCCGAGCTGAGATGGTGGAGGGGACATGTCTAAAAACACCCAAACACTCGCTGACGTTTCTCTTGCATTTAGCTGTAAGTGATGCTATTACTGTTATTTTCAAATAATGCCTTATTAATACCACGCAGCTGCTGTGGATATTCATCACTGACCTTGAGTCTTTGCGTCCCCTTGTTCCAGCTTATCCGTGCACTTGGGACGCTCTCATGTAATTAGCACAGACATTATTGTTGTGGAGTTAAAAAAAAAACCAAACTCTGCTGATACCTCATCTTGAAACCAATAAAGCAGGCCAAAGTAGCAAAGTAAGATTCTGGAGACCATAAAATTAATTACATTATTTACATTTCCTTTAGATAGGGGGGTACAGGCGAGATGATAGAGGCAAATGAGATTACGCAAAATAAGATTTCAAAATGTCAGAGCTGCACACTCAACCAACCAACTGTTATGATTAGATTACTCTTAATATAATTACTGTCTAGGGCTGTGTGTGGAAACAATGCATACATAAAAACAGGAGCGGTGTCTTAACTGATTCCCGTCCTTTTCTCCGGGAGCCTTTTTCTCTTAACCTTTCTTCAACAGTATCATTTTGAATTATAGGGAACGGATGGGTGCTCTGTGCAAGGTCACTGTCTGCTGTGTACTCACCCCCCTCCCCTCTCTCCTTGTTTTTGTTTCCTCTTCCAGAAGCCCACAGAGTGAAGGGTTAAAACTGGAATGGATTTAATTATGGAATGAATGGAATTATAATGCGCCTGCAGCAAGTTTTCCTCCTTATTTATTAAAGCAGCTGATGGGCCAGGTTTGATGAGCCACTTCTGGCATAATTGAGTCATCACACAAAGAGGGTTCCTCGCATTCAGAGTGGTTTTATCAGCAGCAAACAGACCTGATTACTGGCAATTACACTCTGATCTAGGGGAAGGAGAAAAAAGGGTAAATGTGCAGGGTAACTTCTGTGTTTATAGTTTACCCCGGGAATAATTTTCACATTAATTTTACATGCTAAGTGTTTTCTGTTTATGTATAATAAAGCGGGAACGGCAAGAGATAGCACCTTTTACTTTCATATTTCCTTGTAATGAATGTCTGAGGAAAGGGAAGCGATCGCAGTTTATTTATTTCTTTACCCTATAGGGGCTTTAAGATGCTCAGGGAATCTGCTGAAGCAAACGGTGAGCTGGCAGTAACGTACCTGCTCGGAAAACGCTCACAGGTTGAATTGCAGACAGAAAACAGGTGACTGCTTTCACCGTTTTCATTGAGATGCTAATGGTGAGTAAATTGGGTTTAGAGATTTAAATCAACTTCTTTTCGGACAGCATTTAGATAAACAACTTTGTTTTTTGTGTGGTGGTTTTTTTTTTTTTGGAGGGGGTGAAGGGGGGAGGGTTTTTGTGAGGTGGTCAGTGAGCCATCAGACACGCTGGGCCCAAATGCCAGCTGGACGCTGGAATAAAAGCAGGGATATATTCAAGGATGGGACAAAAGGCGTGAAAGGTTTCAAACTAAAGGCTGAAACTTTTTAAATTTTACAATGTTTAATTATTGCTTACCCTCACAATCATTATAAATTCTTTGGCGATTTTATAGGTTTGGCTGCAAGACCTAAAGCCCGATCTCAGCGAGCGAACAATCCCCGGCTTTTCCATACGTGTGACGTACATCTTCCTTCCAATAAAAGAAATAAAAAGCTGTGCCTGAAAGAAAACGGATCTGCCAGCAATTTATGAGCATTCCTTCATCTGATAGAGGTTTCTGGATTCATGCAGACACAGTCAAAAATCTTGAAGTCAACTGTGATTTCAGATATAACAGCCTCACAGCTACCCTGACGGCCAAGCAAAGTGTTTGTGCCTTTTGCCAAAGAGTACTTTTATAGAGGAGCGTATTGGCATCTTATCACTTCTCCAAGACAGAGATGCTTCAATAAAAGAACACAGCTCACAGAATTCTTAACAGACAATTAGGAGCCTGGCTAGCCACTATCGCTTCAATGATTTGTTATGATGGCATAACTACAGGGGAAACTTGTTATTGGACGGAGTTAGCAAGAGTCCCATAAAAGAGTCAGATGGTGACACCTTTGCCGAGGTGATCTGTGAATCTTGTCATCGCTTTCCAAAGTCATCCCAAAGCCTTCCCTCTAAATTGAGTTCATCTGGAGCTGGACCACACAACGGCACCAAGTCCAGATTGTTTCTTCTGACATCAAAGAGCCAATTTCTGTTTTTGACCAAATTTCTGGTGCTTTTAGTTCCCCCGTCGTATGAAAGGGGCCTGGATGGTATGCTATTTTATTTGTGAATTTCAATCCAATTAAGAACACCAAAACATTGAGACAAATAAAATTAGTATCTTCTTGCACTACACTATGCATCAATAGCATAATAAATGGAGTGGCAGACAATTCGTCCTCTGGCACGTCTCCAGTCTGCCAAACCACCAACCATGTTAGTTTGAATCTTTGAATCTTGTCATGAACATGATTTTCCAAACCTGTCTAATTTGGGGACAGGTGTTTGGGGAAAAAGAAGTTCCAGCCCTGGTGTAACAATGAGCGGAGTAATCCTGCTCATTGTTCCTGCCCAAGGAGGCCCCTTCATGGAGGAGGTTGCATGAATGCTACCAGGTGGTCTGCAATTTGGAGAAACGTAGTAACCGTTCCAGCTAATCCCCCGTCACAAAAGCCAGGTCTCCAGCGCTCCGGGGCTCTCCGGGGCAAAAGGGAAAAGTTTACCTCCAGTACACAGTGTCTGAAAGGAGTCAGGGACTCGAGCAGTGATTCCTAATCAGATTGCGCTGAAGTGAACAGCTCGCATGGCAGCTGTAGTTTTCCCAGGGTTAATTACCTTTCACTGCTCCCTCTAAATGAGTCAGCTGTTCCTGTCATTAAACAACTCCACTCTATCTCTGCTCCTCTGTCCTCCACACGCGTGCACATGGGCGTGAACGCGCTCGCGCACGCACACGCTAAGCCACACGCACACACAGACAAGCACTTTGTTCCGAGCAGAGTGATCAAGCAAAAGTGCAGCAAAGCGTCGCTCAACAGAATATCACAGCAACTTTGATGACTTCTCCTCTAAGTGCGACTAAAATGGAGGTCGCTTCCTTTTTTTTATCCACTAATGTTTATTCAGATAGAAGGCGGTGTTCCCAAAACACCTCCCCTGCCCTGTTAGAGGAAAATAATACCAATCTGCCAAGGTCTTATTCTAAACAGCCCCTTTGGTACTAATTGAGTACATATAGGAAGCAAACATGTTCACATATGCGCACACAAGCACAAGCATACGTACATACGCACAAACACGTAAATGCACACACACAAACAGAGTCCAGCTCCGATCTAGTTGTGCTGTCATCAATTCTGAACAATCTGTTTGCTTACTGAGCTCAGTGGCTCAGGATGTTGGGGGAGTTTTAAGTGATTTTTGCCACTGTATGGTAAAATCCCTTGGCCACCTGGATTACAAACTCTAGTCCTTTAACTCATGCCAGTATAAATCCGTGTTAACTCGGATTTACCTCTGGCATATGAATTCTCAATCTGCGTAAGCTTTGTTTGGAATGAGTTGAACATAAGTATTTCATGCAGTAAGGATGCCCAGTGGTGAATTCCTCTTTCTGTGAAACACACACTGGGAGATAGCACAGATAGGAAAATCACCAGAAAAGCGTGGAGCTGTGTTTTATTACACTGAAGAGGTGACGAGGCCCCGTGCAGTCGTTCGCGACCAGGTGGAAGTGTGTAACGCTGCACTGTGAAACCCGCGTAACCATGGTGACACACATAAACTGAGAGCGGTAACACTGTGGTCAAGAGTTTAATCAGATTCCTTATACCAAGATTTTACTTTGTTGATTGTCAGACAAACGTTATTTGCTCAGTTGTTCAAACACAAGCCCTGGTCTGCTACCAGCGCGGTCACGATAAAATAAAATATGGCATGAGCAGCCTGGAGGATCTAAATTAGAGTATTATCCAATATCCATACAATCTCTCACACTCACACACATACGCACACACTTCTGTGCTAGCAGAGTTAAGCCAGACTATTTTGTACTTAAAAGGTTAGCAGGGCTGTTTTGTGAGTTTGATCCATGCTTGCCAAATCAGCAGATGGTCCATGAATATGATTATATGCATCAATAAAAGGAGTAATCTTTAACAAAATGTAAATTTGACTTAAGTCCAGGGTTTAATATACGCAGTGGACTTTAACCCACTTTCCAGCCTAACAGTAGAGCGTGATAAGCTAATGCACTTAAGATTTTTGTATAACAGCAATCACCAGCGATGCTCCACTGCTGCTATTCAAAAATCAAAAAGGCACAAGACATCGGCACCGTGCTCGAAATGTGCATGTTTGTGTTGAAACAACGTCTAATCACTCTTGAGTGAGTAACTAAACAGTGCAGCAATCGATACAAACTGAGTCCGGGGGCTTAACGAGACCCTTTCTTGTGTTGTCGTGCTTTTCTCGCTTATATATTTCAATGCTTTTTACTCACCCTCAAATAATAAAGTGTCTCTGAGTAACATGCACCATTAACAAATACAAGCACAGACACAAGAAATAAACCTTTATCGCCTTGTGAATAAAAGTCCTTTCTGTGATACAAACTGGCATAAAGTTCAGCTACAAGGCAAGAAAGAGGCTTCGAGAAAGAAATAAAGAGAAAAGTTTCAGCAGCAATTCAGAAGTTAAGGAACTAAAACGCAGTGATCCTATTCTGAGCCACATAAAACAGCTTCACTGCTATTGATCCTTGCATGAATCTACTTATCTGAGCCTGAGGCTTACACAGCGCAGCACATCCTCACACAGGCAAACAGAATCACTTGTCTCCTACGTCTAAACGCTCTCATGTTAACATGTCCGACAGGGCAGAATCGCGAGCTCGACTTACCATGCCCCCGTTAGCCTTTGTTTTGCATCTCATAGTGACATCAGGGAGGAGACGGAGCAGAAGGATATCGAGGTGGGGTACAGGGTAGTCCAGAGTCTCGCTGCTGAGAGTGTGTTCGGTTGGTGTGTGTGTGTGTGTGTGTGTGTGTGTGTGTGTGTGTGTGTGCAGGGACACTGTGATATTCACCCGAAACGCTAAGCTTTTTTTTTTCTTTCTTTTTTTTTTTTTTGTAGCCTTTGTGTCATTCACTTAACAACCAATCTCATTAGCTGCTGGGCTACAATGGGCTGAATTATTTTCTGTGTAAATACACCACATGGTGATCCTCAAGGTAAGACCTCTGAAGGTCTTTTTAATCACATAAAAGATAGATTCACCCCCAGAAAAAAAAAAAATCACTCCTGACTATAGGGAAGAACAGGCAGCTACCAAAAAAAAGGAATTGAAATTAAAATGAGATTTGTTTTCCTCAGGGTGTAAATGTCTAATTATGTGGCTGTAATTAATATAGCATGGTGATATATACATCTAGCTTTGACATACATCTAGTGATACTCTGAGCACATATGTAATAAGTAAAATGAGACAGGGTGGATGAATAGATGTGCTTAAATTATATGGCACAGTACACGTAAAGAAAACTGCATGTTTCATCATTTAGCTTTTACCTAATCTCTTGCTGTAGTGCTGGTTTGTGCAGAATCAGGAATCCGTGTAAAATGTAACTATTGTAAGTACTTGAAGTCATGACAGCTGTCTATAAGCATCAGGGACATGTCTATTGGCCAACTTGACCCTTGTTAGAAAACAAAACAAATACAAAAAGAGAATACTGCAGCTTGGGACTGCCGAGCCGGGTCACTGGAGATTTTCCAGACAAACGCCGCACAGGGGAGGGGAGGGGAGGGGAGGAAGAATAAAAAGGACAGGCTCAGAATCTCATTTTAACAGACCGCACACAATCTGGGCTCCCACAGAACTATCTCTGCCTGACCGCTTTCTATTTATCCCTTATCAGTGTTTACCAACCGCTAGTTTTCTTTCATTCACACTGTGAGGCAGTTCTCTTACTATCAGTCAACAGCTGACACCGTGGAACAGCCTCAAAGGCAAGAGGAAAGGATCAAAACTAAACCAAAGCTGTTTAAACAATACAACAGAGGAAATAAATTCATAAATCCTAATTCTTCCCAACCCACAAGGGTATAAGCAGATCCTTTATAGTTAGGCCAACAAACAAAACCACAGCCAATGAGGTATATTACAATCAAGGTAAATTCTGAAATATATTTAGAAAAAAGAAAGGCGGAAAAAAATCCCATGTAATATTAATTGGAAACATTTCATCGTCTTGCCCTGTCAAGTCAAATATAACTATTCACTGAAAGGGCTTTTCTGTTGTGTTTCATTATCTCGTTAGGAAAATCCCATCTGATTCAACCTGGTTTTACAGTTTTACATCATTTTTCTTCAAAGTTGTAACAAGCTGGAAAATATGACTCAGGCAAGCTTAA
The DNA here is from genome assembly GCA_030770545.1 of Macropodus opercularis. NCBI lineage: Eukaryota > Metazoa > Chordata > Actinopteri > Anabantiformes > Osphronemidae > Macropodus > Macropodus opercularis. The sequence goes on from CM061105.1 coordinate 11,199,002, forward strand.
TGTTCAAAATATCATAATCTTTAATAAGTGGTTGGTCTCAGAATTTAAGTGTTTGGAATAAATACACTAATAAAAGACGACATAAAAAACATCAAATGTAATTTATTGTATAATTATAATATTGAGCATAGCTGCTAACTATAATTCAACTCACTTAATCTTAGTCTGATAGAAAATTAAATACTATATATATTTAAATGTAGAGGTTATTAACTAACAAAATTTGAAATAATTTCCTGTCAATGTAAACATTACAATTAGCCTGACTTTAAGAATGTGAAAATATAAAAGCCAAAATCAGTCAATACATTTCAAAGGGTTTGTGCTCACGTCTGCTTTCCGTTATTTTTTTTTAAATTTTTTGTTTGTTTGTTTGTTTGTTTGTTTTTTGTTTTGCCAGTAGGACACAAACGGCGCTGCTTTTCTGGAACACTGTTCAAAAGTTAATAAATTAATTACATTTATCCTTTCACCAGCTGTTCAACAGCAGATGGATCATTTTTGAGACCTTGTTGAATTAAATCCACATAATTCATTTTCCTGGATTAACTAACCAAAGTTTGAGGAGGGCTAAAACAGGTAACACGCTGTGTGTTACACTGATATATATCAAGCTTTTTCATGCTGTTTTGTTGTTTACACTGTTTGCACCCGGCGGCATTTGACTTAAAAATCACACAGGCCCTTCTTTTATTTAATGATCGCAAACCTTGAATAACTTCATATCCTCGTTTTAACCATGTAAACGCACAAACAGATCTACATCTTAATTTATATCAGGAATTATTGTGTATGACAACTCACTGGATGGGTTCATGAATCCAGTTTTGCTGGGCAGCAGGTACCATGGACAGTTCCTGGAGGCGAACAGAGGTGCCATGAATGTGTTGTGTAGCAACTAACCACCCTGTGCTTTGAGAAGGAGGGTGTGGAGCAGGAAGGAATAATGCCTCTTACTTATCACTGCTTTGCCACACATGCCTGCCACAGCCTGTGCTGCTACAGCAATTAAAACAAGGCGTAGAGGTAAAAGTTTGTAAGCTCGATTACATCTCCTGTCGTCATCTGCTACCATATGTAAATAACGCGTCAAATTTTCCAAGGGATTATTGTCAAGTGACACTGTTTTGTTTTATGCTGAATGTCTTTTGTCTTTTTTATTAAAAGATGCGAGCTGGCTGAAATAAGATGATGGAGTTTTGATTAAACTGATGCTAACAAGCCACATTTCCATATATTTTACTACTGACTATTACACTATTCCCACTGAACCAAAAATCTCCAACCAAACTAAAACGATTTAACACCTTTATCAAGCCACAATGCTCCTAAAAGACAGGGCAATAAATGGCATATTTGTTACTTTGTACAAATATTTGTGACTGGAGGCTGGACTGGTTGTTCTCAAAATCTAAACAGACTATAAAACGTAACGGATAGCAGCGGAGCAAAGGTTCCGGCCCAAACTGTACCGATGTGAAAAAGAAATCCTACTTTTATTTGACAGTCATCTACGTAAAGTTGTGTCACATAGGCAGCTTGTCAGTCATAACCGTGCTGCTCTTTACTAGTAAATGATAAACTTTTCCAACCAGCGTTCACTCTCTTAAACCAATAGTTTCTCTGGAGACAGTCGAGTGCTGTGGTGCTGAGACTTGCCCCATGTATAACACGAAAGTTCATAGTCTGTACTAGTATCGCCCAGCGTTTATCGTTAGCATGGAGTTTTATAACTTTACCACACTTACAAAGCAAATAATTACATCGATTAAGTGCTGAGTGTAACATCTGTCTCTGCTCAATTTGGACAAAACCACAACTTGCCCGCAGAGAATAACACCAATGCCGATATTTAAATTATTTTTGCTGTCACACCAGAATCCGCATTAGCCTGTAGTTTTTCAACTTTACCAGACGTACAATCCACAGAGGGAAACAACAGGATGCAATAAAATACTTCACTGGCTGTTCAAATATGTTATTGGAACACAGAGTCAATGTTTAAGTGCATTAGGGCTCAGTGGTCTTGTGTGTGCAGCTGTCACTGTCAAAGCCACAGGCAACCTGACAATGCTTTGTCTCTACACATAATACGAACATGTGTTCTTCCAAGACGAGCTTAAACTCCACACGAACGCTGTGAATTTAATCTAGGTAGACGGTATCTCGTTGCTATCTGGACGATCAAAAATAGGTCACGCATCTCAAAAACAGTTTGAGCCATTTAATCTCCTCTCAAACTGTCTGAAACCTGGACAGAAGCTGCGCTCGCTTTCCAGCAAAAGATTTTAAGAACGCTGATTTCTATCATGGCAAACAATACCCACCACCAAAGACATATTTCCCCCCGGCAGACACACATGTCCCGTAAACTACGGGTTTATCAGCGGAGGAAAATCTAAATAAGTTTCCAACACTTTGCCATTTCAGCTCCTGTATTTGAATTTCCAATTCACATCACTTAACAGCATAAGCTGAAAGGCTGCTCGTTCACATACGCAACACACGGTATCACTGATGATAAATGCTGACCAAACTGACACTATATTAAATAAAAAGAACTTTGACACCAACCTAGTGCTGTGATCCAAAAAGTTTGATTTTCTCCCAGTCTCTTGATAGCTGAGCTGGTGCTGTGGCTTTGAAAGGTAGTCCCCAGGAATATGACATACTGTGCCTTTGACAGCCTCGAGATAAGCACCTGCGTTCGGGTCCCTTTTTACGTCACACCTCCCCATTCACAGCCCTTCAACATGATGCACATTTGCACATCAACAGCCACCAACCCCCCTCCTCGCTCTACTCCCACATCCGCAAAACACACAAACAGGCACACAAGAAGGCAGATGCGTGCGCTAGCCTCCACTCATGCTCGCGTACGCTCGCACAGACACAGGCAGGGGCGCCACAGACTTGTGAGCGCTCAGGGAAGATGCAACATACATGCAGGCAAACGCGCATGTAGGCTCACAAACACTCGCAGGTGATTTATTCCTTTTTAAAACGTCTTCACCCAGCTTTATTTATTTATCGATCCTCGTACAGGGTTTGAAAAACTTTCCCTTGCTTTGTCATAAGACTGGGGCATATGCCCTCCCAAGCTCCTTATACATCACTCACCATGCAAATGAGAGAGAATGTCACTCCTCAGCAGCAGATGGCCAGGGATGATAACAATGGCTCAACAGACCAGTTTCAATGTCTGCGACTTTATCGCTACGGCAACAACAAAAATAGATGATATGAAATCCTCGTCTGCTAATTTGATTTTGCCCCCTTTTTTAATGTTTGTACCTGTCAGTCTGTTTCGCTTCTCCTCGACCATCTGAATGGAAGAGCTTTGTCTGAGCGTTTCTGTCACTTCAAGTCTGGCTATCAGTAAAAGGCAGAGACCTGGAAATGATTTTCGGTGATGACGGAAGGCGGCCGCCGAGCAGTTATTCATGTAATTAGGTGTAATTCCTCCCTGTAGGCCATGTTAGCCTCCTGAGTTAGCTCAACCGTTCGACAGGCCTGGATAGAGACGGGGAAGAATAAAAGAAGAAAGGGGCCCCGAGAAATCACAAATGCAGTTTTTCAACCCCCCCCCCCCCCCCCCCCCCCCCCCCCTCAGCCAAAGTGATGTCACCCTGCGTCCTGCTGACTCCTGTTCATACAAGCCCCCGTAGCAGAGAGTAAACAGTGGAAGCGTTTAGCAAACAGGGCCAGATTACAATGACAAAGGCAACCACACTTCTGGGTGGAGCCTGGGGCAAGGGGGGCCCAAAAAGGGGGGTGGGATGGTGTGGTACAGGGTTTAAAAGAAGTGATACCCATGAGGACCCCCCCCCCCCACATCCAAGCGAAGCCCTTCCCCAGCTGATGGTAGGGGCCACCCAAACACGCCCCCACCCCCCAGTCCTCAGGGACTCACGTGTGAACACAATATGTAATAATAATGTATTTTCAGTTCTTTTTTCTGTGATTTGTGCACTTGGTTATGCAAGGCTGGGGACTTGAGGATGGAGAATATCATTACTTAAGGTTTGGCAGTTGATCATCACCTTGTTTAATGCCTCATTTGAAAGTCTAATTTCTAACTGTCTTCAAGAGCCAATTCATGGTACACGGTGAAAGAGACATACAAAGAGAGCAGACTCGCTCTCTTCCCCCTCCTGCCACCGTTTGTGTCTGATAGTCACACAAACATATGAAAGTAGGGAATAATCTATCTGAGCATCTTATCAAATAACGTGTTCTTTGTGTGCTGATGCAGACAATGAGCTTGTTCTAGGGAAGATTATTTCATGTTCTGAACTAGACATTATTCCTGTAAGAAGAGAGCGTGGAAAGAATCAAGTCATGTAAAGCAATCTTGACAAATTGTGAGAGAAGACCACGCTCCTCCACCATTACATGTAACATTTTCTTTTTGGCCCTAACATCTGTTCAGATCTCTAAAAAAAAGGGGGCCTCATTCAGAGCCGACACAGAACATAAACTAGTGTTTTGTCAAGCTATTTCATCAACTGAAAATGTGGGCATAACTGCAGAGAGCTGATGGAGAAATGAAAGAGGAGTGGGTTGGACAAAATTACATGTCAAACAAGGGTTCACATTTAAAAAGTCCTGCTCATATTTGTAGAAAGTGTTTGATTGCATTTAGAAAGGTATTACAATGGGTCACATCTGTGTCTAAAAGCTTTTTGCATTCTGCTGCAAATTATGTAAGCAAAGTGAAGTGTCACAGCACCCTGTTGTTTCGAGCACTATACCTTCCTCCTGTGAAACCTACACAAATATGTTTAACTGAATTCTTCTAATGCAGTGCGGGATCAAAATGTCAGCGGCAGAACTTCAACAAACCCCCTCACTCAGCGCCCAACGCCACCAACAAAGCAACGCGGCTAATTACGCATGGCAGCCCGTACATACAAACAATGCACATTCACACTGTGCCATTGAGTGTGATGGACGTGTAAAAATCTATATTAAACTGTGGTTAATTTCAGCTATAAATGCTTTAAGCTCGGTCTAAAATGACACAAATGCTTCTTCGTGGTGGTGCTGAACCCTCATTGTGCAACCACTTGATGCCGCTTGTTCATCACAGAAAGTCACATAAAAGGACTGAATTTAATTTTTAAAAAATATATTTGCATATGCAAATATGAGGAAGCACACATAAGTACATGTTGCTGATATGGCTCCAGGATGTAGAACTATCTTTATGTTAATGTCAGCAGACAGGGAATATTCTTTTGAAAATACAGTACATTTTTCATGGGGATCATTATCTACACTGCATGTCACTGTGTTGCAGTTAAAAGAAATGATTAGATTACTTCCCAGCAAACCCCTTTGGGGCAATCTGTGTGTGACCGTGGGCAACCTTACAATATGTTTATTCAGTGTCGTTTGAAGACACTTCAATAATAAATATAGGATGTTTTGTGTCTCTGGCTTGAACGGATCATTTAAGAACTAAGATACGTTATATTTGAGTTTGTGTCCAAAACTTCAAGAGAACAAAATGCAAAGGTTGCATAAGATGTGGGTCAGCACAGCGTTTAGCAACAAGGGTGAATTTCATCAGCATCTGTGTAACGGCAGGTCCAAATTATCCACCTGAAAAGCATCAGTCATCAGCAGTTACAACGTTAGCTGCCCTTAGAAAGAGAGCATCTGATTACTCACGTCTAAGAAATCGATGCTTGACTGGTCAGTTGATCTCTGGCTTTTATAGTCCACGGGCTGTGCGCTCATTGTGTTGTGTCATTGAGAGGTTAGGGCCAGATCTGGGCGTCTCTGGAGGTCCCTGCCCATCGCCTCCACTCAGGCGGGTAGACAATGCAGCAGACACGCCTCTAAAAGGCCAGATAGGCGCTGGGATTTTCAGCCAAAACGAGCACCTAAACAATGGTAACAGGTGTGTGTAATGCAGGCTTTGATAATGACCTTGGTGGCCGTAATAGTACGTCTAGACACAACTAACAGGAGCCATTTCTGTCCTACGAGTGCTTCAGAGGCAGATCCAAAAAGTCGGGAAGAATGAGAAAAAGTGAAGTTTGCTTCTCAATGGTAATTTTTCTTCTGTCTATAAAATGTTTGTAAGGCAGTTTGCATAACAAGCTAAAATCATCTTGAGTATTCATAGATATGCACTTGAATAAATAGGAAAAAAATCCATTAAAGTGAATGGCTTGCAATTTTTGATTGCGCCAGATACAGGAAGCTTGCTGACATGAACTAAAATGCAAATGGCCTTTGAGCAAAACAAAGAAATTGATTATGAAGTAAGTTTCTTCAGCACAAGTAGCTGGCTTTGAGTGATTAATGGGGGTGGGTCATTGATTTCCTTTTGTTTAGATCTTGGTTAACTTTCTGGAGACACAATTATAATTTGTTTTCAAACAATAAATCCAATCTAGCTTGAGCAAATTAAATTTCCCTATGGCCTCTTCTGCGTCATTTTACATCTGAAATGGGCTGTTATCAAAAGGCATTGCATGTAAATGTGTGCTGTCTCTGTTTATATTTGTTACGTTTGTGATTGGATATTGTTTTTCTCAGTATATTGGGAGGTAAGCACCTGCTAAGATTAGAAAGAGCTGTTTACAGAGATCTGCATGACTTGTCAGCCATGATGTCAAGGGTTAATCTGCCCATTCTCACCTCAATAGATGTCACACACATCAACATTTCTGATGAGCTATCTCTGCGCGGTGTCATGCCAGAAGGTTGTCTTTACATTAGCGTTGCTGAAGGTGGCTGAAATGTTTTTGCGTTATCACAGCACAATGTACTTTATATTTCTGCATATTTGCAAGTCAAATTGCAGTGTTACACACTAGTTCATTGAGAGGCTTTCTGCCATATTCTTCGGCTTTACAACTTTGAAAACTTCCACAGATCCAGACATTTATACTTCCTGATTTCTCGCATCATCTCTCCAAGATAGTGATAATACGATTTCTGTGTTTTTCGCTGTTGAGAAACAAACTGGATTATGAACAGATCACTACATAAACAGCTTTCTAAAAGGAGGCAGCTATTTTAAAAAAGGCTGAAGAAATGCAAAGAGGGATTTAAATTTTAATTTGAATTTATTCCAGCAAGTGAAAGGTTCTTTTGAGAGGGGATTTCAGCAAAGATGATGGTATTTAAAAGTGATAAACAAGCATCTAAACCTCCAGTGGAAAACAGTCATTTTGCTTCTTTCTAGTGTAGGAGAGGAATTGGGCTTGCTATGGTCACATCCAAAAAATAAGAATAAGTAATAGTAGTAATTAAAATGTAAATAAGCGAGATCCACGGAGATATTTCCACAGATTTCTGTCATAAATTGTGTAATTAACATTTTGTCTTGACACACCTTGCGACTCTGGATGTATAGCTATATGTCCTCAGGTGCAAATTCGTGTTCTCTGTGTACTTGGCATAGCGCACTTTATACTCTGTAAGGATGCTTAAAAAATCTTTCACACTTATCACATGCAATTTAAATCCTGTGCCTCAACACCACAGAAGAACATCAGGCAAAGTTTAAAATTAAATGCCTTACAAATGAGGACCTGTGTTAATTAAGGATTGTTGTCGTGCGGTTTGAGGCAGTATCTGAGAAGGAAATCTGGTGAATTCGAAGCCGTGCGATTCACTCCGGGCGGTCACGTGTCACGTTTTGTGTGACAAGGAATGATTAACCGAGGCTGTCATCTATTATGTTTGTAAGGTGAGGATTATAAGGATGAGTGGATTTCTAATGTTTCTATTCTCTTCAGGATGACCACTGAACTTAAGCGGAGAAACCTATGCCACACAAGAAAGACAAAGAGTTACATCATTTTGTTGAACAGTTAATCCGATCATGGACAGTGTTTGTGCATTTGCTATCTTCGGAAAATGCCAGCAAAGGCGCTAAGTAAACCTATTTTACAAGACTCCCTCACAAGGATACAGTGCCAGTATCGGGATAAAATTTCACACAGCAGCATGGCTCAGTCACATAACCTAAGCAGGCTTAGGAAAATGGAGCACTACAAAGTATTGCACTTCCTTCCTGTGTGTCTGTCGCAGCAAACAAAATGCTCGGGCGACTGATACGAGTTCGAGCGCGCGCCAAAGTGAACTAATAGCTGAATAGCATGGAGATACTGTTGTTAATGCTGTGAGTTGTTTAAAATGGTAGATTATGGAAGTGTGCACCTGGCATTCTGCAGGCTAGCCTGGCAACACTCCTCCCTTATAATTATAATGAACACACAGTAATTCAGGGTTGAGGCTGAAACACGAATGATGTCCTCTGAGACAGCTTGTTTTAATGGTTATGCAGAAGAGTTCCTAGAAGTGCAGATGGCAGATGCATCGCCTTTGAAGCTATTTACAGATTGTGCACTACAAGGTATGGAAAGAGCCGTTTTGCTCTTTTGTCATCCTGAGCTCGCGAACCGCTAATGACGGCTCAAGATATACTTCAGGGTGTATTTACTGCAATATTAATCCGTCGGACAGCAGAACGACGGTGGTGCAGTTACGCCTGCATGGCCTGAGCGATTCATCCACTACTCACTGTTCTTACTTTGTCCACATAGGGGTGCATTTGCTCAGAGCTTGGGTTGTCATGTATAACTACTCTTCTGTTACAGAGGATCAGAAACATAATTTCAGCATTTTGGCAGAATAAAAAATGTTCTGCAAGATATTACATCAACATTCAACACAATATGGAGCATAACAGACTGCAAATAAGATACGAGCCAAGTGCTAGATGAAGTACAGTTATCATACAGAGAGGATATGTTGCTTGTGTCAGAACACTCTCCGGGTATTTCTATATTAACGCACAAGATTAGAACGAGCCCTGCTTTGTTCTGTCTGGCTCCTGAACTTAAAGGTCGCGTGTTTGTACCTGTTACACTTGAAACCTGCCACTAGAGTGAAATCCGTCTTTACGTCCAGCGTGGTTAATATATCTGTATTCCTGGCGCAGCACCAAACTAACACGAAACAGACTTTGAATCAGACTTGTATCACTACTGTGATACAAGAGCAGGTATTGCGACAACAAAATGTTAACTCCACGAAAAAGTTTTGCCGCATTAAAGTCACATAGGAGCCACATTAGCATGTGAAAAGAATAAACAGGAGCATTCTCAGTTACACACTCCACCTGGCTGCTAACCAGCATCCTTGTCAGAAGTCCACCCACTGCACTGGCTAACACTGAAAGACCTCCTGGGGACCGCAGTGACCATTCACTCGCTTCTCTCTTTTTCCCATGCACCTGTGACTGTTTTTGTGTTTGCTATTTTTTGCTTTGTCTTTTTCTGGCAACACTGTATCATCGGAGACACACTTTCCCTCAAAAGGAATTCTCCTGCCCAACAATGTGGTTTGTTTGTTCAGCGGATATGGCAGGCCAGAGAGTCAAACGGAAAAAAAAACAAAAAACACAAGTCACCACAGTAATAATTAAAATTGCCACAAGAAAAAATAAGCCGAGAGACACAGCAGTATGGACGGACATGAAATAAGAAAATAAGGTACTTTTACCAACTGGTTTCTTGCCGAGCTGGGGGGCTTCACAGGTGCAGTTGGAAAGGCTGTCGTCCTTACTCTCCTCGGACAGCTCATCCGGCTTCTCCATGGTCCTGGGCCTTAGAGAGCTGCTTTGCCATTTTCCAAAGGACTTTGCCACAATCGCTTTGTCCGCTCCTTTCATTGTTTTCTGTAAAACACATTTACAGCATGACTTCCCAGGTTTATCCCTCTTGTGAGCCATCTGCCCCCTTTTTTGGCTCTCAATAAACCTGGGCTCATCTTTCCCAAACCCAAAGTAAGAGAGAATTAGGGCATTGTGTGCATATGCATTCTCTTAAGCATTCCAGAAAATTTCCTGATTGCCCTGGCATCTTTTTTAGAGAGCGCTTGGACATTGTTGTTCTCCTGACATTTTGCAGTCCTGTGTGGAGAGAGTGGTCCTGATTGAAACAGTATGAAACAATACTTTGCAAAGTACCCGCACAGTGAAATGTAGAATGGAAAATGAAAAAGAAACAAACATGTTGTCACATTTAATCCAACTTAAAGGAAATAAAAATAGCACATTATGCCCTAATTGAGTGCTGTACAGTCCACAAATACTATTACAAGGCCGATCAGGATTAGCAGTGGAACATACCTAGTTATCTATTTCTGAGTGCCAAGACTGCTAGCAGTGGGCAACTAAATTTCAAAAGCTGGCAAATCCAGTTGTCTCCTAAATACAGAAAGTACTTAAATCCAGAGCTAACAGAAGAAAAAGACGGATAAAGGGTGCTCTGCATATCACCGAAAAGCTTGTGCACTTTTCAGAATCACTGGCTAGGTTAAACAAATATGCTAAGTAGAGATCAAAACAATCCTTTGATCTGCAGCCTAGTTTCCAGAGGAATGGCTTGGCTGTTGTTGTAAATAACTTGTATAAATCTATATACCATTTGCCTTCAGGTAATATCAAAAGTGCCAGGGATTCACAGGCAAATACCTTGTGGTTAGGCAATAGATCAGATAAAAGCATATAAATATTTCAGCAACACTGCTCTGTCATTTTGTGGATTCTAGTTGAGCTTTTAACCCCATATGAGCGTTTTACTTGTTTTTTCTCCCGCAACAACACAAATGAGAACAATCTGACAGCAAAGTTACATTTGGCCCCTTTCTATTTTGCAGTTTGGAAAAAGTGTTCCTACCTCGAGCATGCCATTCAGGTCACACACTGTGTAAAACATTGTGCTAAACTTCATACAAAAGAGGCTTGAAGAACCAGAATGCAGAAGCTATGCAACTTGCTGACTAACTTTGCCCTCTGTTTTGATCGAGCGCACAAAGAAAAACGCTGTCCATTCAAAACAGACAGCATAACTCTTTTCAGAGAGGGGGGACCGTGAACAAACGAGGCCATGTCCTGAGCTGCAGTCGGTTTCCCGGCAGGCTTGGACGGGGCACGGTGAGGGCTGCAGGGACTGGGACAGGCTGACACCACTCCCACAGGCAACAGAACTACTTTTGTGTACATTAGCCTCCTCTGGAGCTTTTTATTTTCTTTCTACCTAAATTGGACAACTGGGCCTTTTTTGTCCGTTTGCGTCCTGCTTTAAGTCTCATTTGGCCGCGATCGCGTTGGCAAATAGGTCAAGTTACACAGCAGGCAAAAAACATTATCAAATATAATCAAACAAGAAAATCCAACATGGAGCCACTTAAGTGTTTGGAAAAACATCTTCTAAGGCAAAGCAACATTCAACTTCTCATCCTAATAAAGCAAACATCACTTATAGCGTTACTATCTGCTACACTATTATATTATATATAGAATATTAATCAGTAATATTCAATGCAATAAATGTAGCAAATTGCAAAGCGATTGTTACTATTAATATCATTAGGAGGATATTCTTACGCTAACTAGCGTAACCAGGCTTATGGAGCCGGTAGCGATAGCTGCCTTAAAGAAGCAGGATGATTTTTTTCTGTATATTTTGCGTTCAGAGATCTGCACTTTTGAGCAAGTCTCATCGTTTTTATTTAAAATCTGAGGATTTTCAATTCTTCCTGATTAGTAAGTTTGGGGGACATTTGCAGTTTTTTTTATTTTACAATGACTGTGTGAAGTGTTGGGTAGGGTGTGATGCAGCAGACAACAGTAGAAGAGGGAGATAGAGAGACGGAGGGACACAAGTAGAGTTTGTGGTTTTTATCTGGAGCTATAGCAGTTTTATCTTGGATTTAACTTTTGAAACACTATCTACAGCTCAACACGACTCCACTCCGCCCTGTCACACTCTGACCGACCGGTCAGGTGTTAGGTTCGTGAAATAACAGGACGCACGGAGCTAAAAACGGTGAAAATCAAGTTGAAATGATTCTCTTTCTGAATAGCAGGGTGAGTCTCATTCAAACGCATCCATGTGGGAACATCCCTGCACTGCTGCCAGGCTGCGCACACACTGCACCTCCCTTTATTAATCCTGCTTTTACAGCTGATAAAAACTTAGTGAAAAATGCTGTAGGTTCAACACATATAGTAAATAATACCAATGTTGCAATGTTATAGCAAAGCTTAACACAGAAGATAAGAACAAACCACGACCACGTTGTTGTAGCAGACAAAATCAACGAGAGGCACTGAACTCACTGTTCTCACAAGCTGGTTAAGTACAAACTAAACTTTATGCTGCCTACTGCTGTTTTGCTCATTTTAGGACATTTGATTTATTAATTCTGACTTTTGCTTATTACTACATCACACTGCAGCAATAGGAGACACCTGGAAGGTTAAATCGAACAACAAAAGCACACAGGTGTGAATCCTCAGCGAGCAGATTAGATTAACTTCATTATTCTAAATCATTTTTGCGCCCAGCGAATGTTTTAAAACCTGAAAACTTATCTGCGGTGTCTGGGCGGCATCTTGGGAGCTTCATCTAGTTTCTCTAGAGTCCTGGAGAAGCAATTTTGAGAGAGAACAGAATGTACCATATTCTTGACCCGTCTGCCTCAGATGCTTGCTGTATATGGAACTGAATACTGGACGTGAATTGTATCATTCTCTGTGTCAACTTGTTAGATGGCAGTTGCTGTAGTGGAGTGGTGAGAGCGGCACATATGCATTATAGGAGAAAATTGTGAAATGACAGATTCCGGGTGTGATACTGAGGGAATGACTAACTAATAGGAGGGGTGCTCCAGGCTGTTAGCTTTGAAAAGCAGTTTGCACATTACTTTATCTTGTCAATCAGATTCCTGGAATGGAAGAGGTGACTGATAACTTGAATTAATTATTTTCTTATTGCATGCATGTGTTAATTCATGTTAATTTATGTCCCTTACAGGCCCAAGCCAGAATATCCAGAGTAAAGCGCCACCTCTGGCACCCAGATCACCACACCACTCTCTTTGCATATATTTATATCAAATGAAAGACTTTTTTTAATCCCGCTGGAACAAGGACCGACTGCCAAATTTGATTTTTAAATGTACTTTTAAGCTGTTATGTTATGTTAACTGAACAACGTGGAGCCGTATTTATGGCTGTGATGAGATTGAAAGTTAAATTATTTTTTAAATGGGCAAATCCAAACCCTGAACACAGATCCCTTTCCTTAAAGAACACACCCAAATAATATGACACAGGGCCCAAACTGGAAAGACAGACTCTGTGTCAATTTAAACCTAATCGGTTTGAATTATTTAGTTCATCATCCAAACGAGGTTCGTGTGTGTGAATGACGCTTTGGAGCCGCAGCTATTTCGCAGAATGCACAGAGCACACTTTAAACAATTGCATTTCACTAAACATCTTTAAACATTTTGACAAATTTAACTTCCACTGAACACAGAAGATAAGAGGAAAAACATTTCTCTGATGAGAACAGAAACAGCAAGAAGTTCTAACAAGGAAAAGCCTGCCAGGTGGCGAACTGGCTGCACCAACAGAACGCACAATCTGTCTGCTTCTCCTTCCAAACCATTGACAGCTGCCATCACCAGCCTTGCACACTCGCACTCAGTGGCTCCTCAGCTCCCTGCCCATCCCTCTTTAGTGTTTCCTGCTAACCTCAGAGACAGGGTCACCTGGCCCCCTAGTTGCCCGTCTGTGGGGCCCTGATGGCCCCCTGGAGACCTGCCTGCATGGGGATGCGTGGCTAACAGAGGTCTAGCAAACTCTCTTTAATATGCAAACCAAGAGGCTATTCCTTTGACCTGAGACCATAGCTTTTCTAGCAGTGAAATCCAAAAATATTCAAGTGATGCACAACGATGAGATTTGATTAGCGGGTTTTGATCTGCTGCTTATTTGATACTGAATATTATCACAGACAGACAGTCCCATAATCAGGTATATCCTTCAGTCAGGTGGCTCATTTGATTTTAATTAAACATACACGCAGCACGATGGAATCAGATCATGTTCTCCGCACCTAATTTGAAAAAAATCATCATGTGCAGTTTTAACGTTTAGTTAAACTGGAACAGCTTTTCTCCTCTGAGTAGAACCTAAGCACACAGATGCACAGAGGCTAAACTGAAGAGTGTTCCACAAAGCTAGCATTGCAACTGGGCTAAAAATAAAACCTGGCAAAGTTGTTCTGATCCCTTATTGGTCCCATAGTTTGATTTCACATTTAGCATTTGCATTCCCCTCCGCATAAACATTTCATTCTTCCCCTCCTGCAGTACAATGAGACTTGAGTGACTTTGGCAGCAGATTTTGGATCGGTGCTCCTGAATCCACCAGTGTATGTTATCAGCAGGTAAACAAGCTTTCGAACAAAGCCATAATGGAACTGCAAGCGGCATAAAGAGGCTCATCTCAAAAGCTATACAACCCATCAAAGCTGGTGTCATTTCCTCAACACTGCACTGCAGCTGGAAAATGCATGGCTGTTAGTTACAGTTTAAATCGCCTGTCTATTTTCAGACACTTCACAACTATTTCTATTGATTATTTACTTGTCTGTAAGCAGCCAGATTACCAAAATAAGACAACAGATTTTAATGTTTACTGGATTCTCCTCCGTTTTGTTTCGTGCTAGGGAATAAAAAACTGTGTCATGTACTAAATTAATGGGATTTGCACTATAGGGTGTTAATAATTATTTTCTGGTGAAAATGAAATAGTTCTATCTATATTTGGAAGGATTACCGATGGCATTGAACTTAATGTGAAAATAATTTGCCCTTTAAATACGTAGTTAAGATATATCCTACACTTTCTGCTCACCAGATGCAATCTTGTTAACCACACGCCTGGATGCTTGTCACCAAACTTTCCACATATTTGCCTTTTGGGTACAGCTCAGACGCATAACTAAACCTACGCACTCTCCTCCCAGTGCGAGAAGAAGCCTCAAAGCTTCCCTTTCATATGCTGCATTATCTCTGTGGCGGTAATTATCCATAAAACTATGCCATCAGATGGTGATGATTTCCAATATGAACCCAATAAACGTGTTTAAATTTTGAATTATCATATTTATGTGGATATGTGTTACTAATAGTGATTATGTTCGTCATGTGGGTAGAAAATCACCCATCCATATATTGCGCATTCTCACATATTTCTCAGACATTTCATCACACATTTAATCTGCCCCTGTCTAAGATTTTCTACTGAACCTGTAGTCAAGGCACAGAGGGGACAATAACGGATGAGATTATGAAGCATGTCTGTTAAAGCATGTCTGTTTGATCATCATTCTGTTTAGGTGAAGTTCTCCACTTGGTCTCTTCAGTCCCTGACAGCAGATATATAACGTAATCTCTTTCCCTAACCCTTTTCTTAGGCATGAATAGGGTGGAAATGTGATGGCATTAAGTCGATTTACTCCTTGGTTTGCAGTTTCAGCCTTAATGCCTCTTGGCTCGTCTTCAACACACTCGTTCCATTTAGATTTCGAAAATATAAATGTTACGTTAAGGCTTTCCTATTTATTTTCATTTATCCATCATTTGAAGTTCATGCATATATTTATTCTACAAATAATGCTTGTTTATTTGCAGCTCCATCTCTCCAGTATACAGTCAGAGATATTGGAAAATCAAATACAACTTGTGTTATTATCTTCAAATACGCGAGCTATCAGTTACAAAGGGCAAGATCTGAGACTGTATGACATTCTTTGTGAGTCGCCTCTGACATCATTCCGATATTTCACGTTTACTCATCTAAACCTTAATTTTGTGCCTCCAGCATATGTTGACATGCAAAGAAAAGCTAATACAATGTCTTTGAAATTCAGCTGATGCCACTTAAAGGCTGCATTAATGCACCTGTTATTATACAATTATTGGAGTGTATTTGCGGAGAATTTACATGAAAAAAGTTGAAGTCACTTTTCCACTTTTGCATATTGTTAATGAGGCAGGTTGGTTCCTGATTATTAGTTAATCCTAGAGCTACACAAACAATTTAAAGAAACTTTTAGTAACATTACGTCTTACAAGCCTCAGCGCTATCCATGCCCCATATAAAAGGTGCACAGAGAATTTTTGGATATTTATTTAATAAAAAGGCTCTCGTGAGAGTAAGTCAGCTCAGCATTTGCAGCATTATTGTTGTCTTTTAAATCATCTCTTAAAACATGTTTTTGTTTTTGAAAATCTATTTAATTTTGAGACTGCACGAAATATGTTGATACAGTAGATGTAGGTGTATTATACTTTGTGTATCCATCTGTACTGTAGAATATAGGTTGATTTATATTTTCTATTTAATTTTATTTATATTTTTCTTATGTGCTTGTGTAACAATCCATGTTTTAATGGGCAGCAAATAAATAGTCATAACAAGTCATTAGGTTTCTGGTGTGTTTTCTAAAATGTATGATAGTAGCATTTCTGGATATATTAAATCATAAATTCTGGTTGAAATAAATGTAAAACAAAAAAAAAAGCTGCAGACCACACTGTATGCTGCTCTGTCTAACAATGGCCAATTTGTTGATACAGGAGATAAGCAGTGATGTATTGTAGAAAGAAGTTTGACAGCAAGTCAAAGGCATTTTAATGGTGGAAGTAGCTAGAGACTACACGTGGCAGTGTTAAATCCCATTCAGCCTGATGAGAGTGACTCTCAGCAGCACTGAGCTCAGTGGGGGGTTGTAAACATTTACACTAAGAGCCTGTCCAGTGCACATGGTTGGTGCTTGCCAGCCACCTCGGTATCGAATGTTGTGTTGCATATTTTGTCATTCAGGCCTGTCCCGAAATTGTAGGAATCACACCATCAATTTATGAAGGAGCCATCCAAATGTGACAACAGGCTTATGCTAAATGGAGAAAATAGAGCTAAACATTGTTAAAACACCCCTAGACCCACATGGTAGAGAGTGCTCGGCAGAGAGCTGCTATGCTCCCCGCTGTGAACTGGGAAAGTGATGTTGGTGGGCTTCCTTCTCCATGAGGGCCGCATCGTTCTTGGGCCCCGATTTGAAGCCTTTTTGAAGTCTGTTTCCTGCAGCAGCGTGCCAACATTAATGTTTCCACAGAAGCAGAAATGATAAATCAAATGAATACACTATACAGTGTATTCCACACTGACTCCTGAATCCCTCAGCAAAAAGCATCATTAAAAAGCCAAGTACTATTTACATGTTAAAAGCGACAAATGTGCGTTTTTTATTTGGTTTGACAACATAGTAACAGGACAATTAGGTCTTGGTAATAACAATTAATTATAAATTTGATTGGTGTAATGTCTATTATGTTTGTCTATGAAACGAGAACAATTATATCTCCAGTATTTGTATTATTCGTGTGAATCCCCTATAGCATCAGGCAAATTTCATACAGTTCTTGGTGTCAAAAAAAAAAGTTGAAATATTTGAAAATAATTCCCACTAATGAAAGAGTAGGTTGTGTTTGGGATCAATCCTTTATTGTTTCAAAACTCTATCTTTTACAATACAGTCATTTATTGTTACATGTTTAATTTGATGGATAATGTACAATGATTTCTGATAATGAAACACAGTCACAAAGTTTTCCTTTCTACATATCAATTTTCTATGATAGTGAGAAGTTTGTGCTGATATATTTACTTAGTTCTGACAGCTCAATCACTTCCCATTTCAAATCAACAAAAGCCTTGTTTTGAAAGTGCATTTGAAGGATTGCAAAGACGACTGTTTCCATCAGTCAGCCATAATGTACATTTCAGTATTGACAGAGGGCCATACTGCTTTGTGAGTAACAAACAGCTTTAACTACATTTCCAACTACAACATTTATCTGGATAAATAAATCAAAGAAAATATATCAATATGCATGCCATGAACATTCCTCCATAAACATTTATTATAAATGTATATTTTCTTTTGATTATGTTGATAATGACACAGTAATCTTCACAAAAGGACAAAGGCTGATAATGAGAACTAATATTTAACATCCAAATTTTGTTCAATTTTACACACAGGTCAAATGGCTTAATGCCACAGTATATAGGGCAATGCCCTAATAAGGTTAATAGCATTTGGTCCACAATAACAAATCTGGGTTAAAAAGAAAACAAAATGGGTGGATTTTAAACTGAAACTCAAATTAGCATGATGATGATCTTAATTCTTCTCATTTGTAAGGTCATTCATTTTCCAAGTTATGAATCATGGTGTGAATTTCTGTTTAAAATGTATGCAATATAAATATACATTTAACTCATTACTTGGCTATTATACTTTTCTGTTCCATGGAACAGCTTTCACTCTGTAGAACTTGGTTCCTAAAGGAACCTTGAACCTGTTCTGGGCCTGGGGAAAGAAAAGAGACAAGGAAAGATAGAAAGTTCAAACTTTGCAGCATCACTGACACAGTTTAAGTCACAAAAATAAAGCTATGCCCAAACGGTCACACACAGACCCAAAGACAAGATTTTCACATGACCACATCACACACGTCAGTATATTAGAGTTGAAACTGATAAACATATATAATACAGCACCTTTTTTGCCTGGCAATATTCCTTCTCCATCACCTTTCCTAGAACCCATGGCCGCCTGGAGGTCCCTGATGCTAAAATACACAAATAAATTATTGCAACCAAATACTCATGGTATAAAACTACAGCAAAAAAGTGAGAACAAAACAAGTGTGAAATTTTCAATACAAATTTTTCTCTTTATGCATATTTGCAACATGTAATTCATATCAGTTACAACAGGTTTGGGGTGAGACTAACCTGGTTTGAGGTCCAGTGCAGTGAGAGACTCTGAGTGGAGGAAGTAGAGGGTGGGACCTACTGTGAAGAGCACATAGTTGTCGTGCCTTTCATCCAGGATGATCAGAACCAAATCGCCTACCTGGAAACTACAGCATAAAAAGAAGAAGACAGACAAAGGACTGATGACACACAACACTGGTAACTGCATGGAATGATGACCATCTTTAGCTAAAGAAAAAAAAAACATCACAACCACAATTACACGGCCATGTGTTTATTCACTTACTCTCTGATGGCGATTTTGTCTGAATTTCGTGACGACACAGATGACATGCTTTGAGACATCTACACAGACAGGCAGAAGAACATTATCCCATATTGTACGGTACAACAGACTCAGTATTGACTAAAAATTACTTCCAGGAAAACTTATTTCCTTTCCGGTCTTATTAGAGATGTGAAAAACATTAGCATTTGTACTCTTACCCTTTGGCAGCCTTGTACTATAATAACATCATTGTGTTTTTGTTGTGAATCAAACAGTCAGGGATAATTATAAGAACTTCTCAAATGACAAAACTTTTATTCAAAATCATAAATATTTGGGGTTTTAAACTGGAAATGTCACAGTATTTAATTTAATGATATTCTTTGGACAAATGCAACTAAGCTCTTTGGCCTTCAGGGCCGGGATTTAACACTTTGATGCTACTGCCACCTAGTGGAGCAGGTGTTTCACAGCTCCTAGTGATAAGAGGATGAACTGACCAGTCTTTGACTTAGGCGCTTGTTTTCTTCTTCCTTCATGTGTAAAGTCTGAAACATACATTAGACTTTACTAAACAAACACTGTATTTACTATACTGTACAGAAATATTTTGTGTGAGTGTATATTTACCCTCTCAAGTAACAGTATCCGTTGTTTTTCCTCTGAAATCATGATGTTTTCACTGTAAGAAGGAAAATTTCATTAATTTTATGTATCTGAATGCTACAGCTTCATACAGTTCAGTACAGACATAACTTCTGGATTAATATCATGGTAATCACACGGTTACCGTTACCGTGATATTAAGAGACAACGTATAACCTAGTAGTTTCTACACAGCCTATCATCGTCACAAAATTTAGTGGAGAGAAGGTGCTTACTGGACGGTCACCATGCTGGCTTCCACGGCTGAATCAACATGTTCATCATCTCTAATGGTTGCCACAGATGCCAGTCTTTCAGTTTCAGCCATGGGCTCAGAAGAGCAGGCCCCCGCAACAGGCAAAGCTCGAGCTGCTACTGCTGCTGCGCCGGCTTCCATGACCTCCTGAGCTAATGGGTTAGAAGTGAAGAAGGCAGACGAGACCAGTGCACTGCTACGTAGACGGTTAAGCTCTTCTTCCAAGTGTTTCTTCTCCTGCATGACACTGGCCCGATCCTCAGAAAGAGTCTCTATCAGAGCTGTAAGTAAATACAGAGGACACAAATATGAAATATCTGCAACTGCATGGAGTCCTGTTCCTAAAATATGGTAGTAAGTAGTAAAGAAGTACCGTGCTGCTAGTTAGAAAAAATTACTATTTATCATTAGCCAAATCTACAGCATGTTCAACATTTGCATCAGTGGCTTCTTTTCAGTGCACGTTCTTACTCACCTTTGTCTTTGTCCTGCTGTTGAGTAACTTTCCGCAACTTCTCTGTGAGCTCATTAATGATCTGCTCCTTCTTTAGCTTCTCTCGAGTTAGAACAGTGTTGAAATTAGTCTAGAAAAAGGACAAACTTACAGTAAATAAGTGTTTTTATTCATTGTTATCCTACTTTTATTCTGAATCTAATAAACATCTGGCGTGAAACGTATTATCAAACAAGCGATGTAAGAAGCTGACTATAGCTTGCAGCAGTGGGAGCTAGTAGGTCTGATATGCTTCAAATTAAAAGGGGTTAACATAATATCCTTGTGTACTTCTGAACGTTTTGAGTTCATCACATCTCCAACCTGCTGCTCTGCAATCAGTGACGTCTTGAGGTTCTGTATCTCCTCGTTTTTCTTCTTCTCTAGAAGCTCCATCTCAGACTGCATGGAGGCCCTTTCCTGCTGCAGCCTCTCCTGTAGTGCTGAGTCTAGAGACAGAGATGCTGCGGCATCGGCTCGGCCCTCAGCACACAGAGAAAGCCCTTCATCGCTGTAACACATATAGTTAACTTGAAATCGCTTTTATGTTATGTGCAGCCACATTAAAGAGGATAGTTAACAGTTCAACTAGCCCAACGCTTAATTTAAGCATCTTACATTAGGACAAACATTCAACTACGGTCAGATTTTAAAACCGTAACAATAAAAAAAAGTTGGACCTACATACAGTATGTGGTTGGTCTGTCGTCGTGATTTTACCTTTTGGAAGATCGTCTCTCATGGAGCTCATTCTCAAGTTGTCTAATTTTGTCTAACAGTGTCTTCTCCATTTCCTCTTTCTGCTGCTCTAACTCTTTGAAGGCATCTGGTGATGCAACCATAGCAGACTTTTCTGTCTCTACCTCCTGCCTGTGTTGTTCTAGTGTTTTAGACAGCAGGTCATTTTCGGCCTGTAAATTGTTGACCACAGTCCTCATCTCTTGCTCCAGTCCTTGAAAACTCCTCAACTGCTTCTCTTTTTCTTCGCTTAGAGCAGCCACTTGCTTGTTTAAATCTTGCTCAAGTGTCTGCTGCTGCTCAGCATGTTTACTCTCAGCATCCTGGATCTGCTGCTCCAGGGTAAAAAGTTTATTGCGCAACAAAATGTTCTCCTCGTCGTGCCTGTCCACCAGCTCTGAAATGCAGTGGTCTTTCTCAATCCTCATGAGAGTCCTAAGCTCTGCTAGGTCCACTTCATACTCCTCGTTTTTTACCTGAAGCTGTTTTTTGACATCTGCCAGCTCCTCACTAAGGACTTTGGTACTATCCTCTACCTGGGACTTCACAGATTCAGCCTGCTGCATCTTGGCCTCCTCAAACAAGAGCTTAATCTCTTCTGTCTCTGACTCTTTGAGGGCCAACTCCATCTCCAGTTTGCAGCGGAGTTCTGCAAGCTCAGTAATGCGAGTCTCCAAGTTCTTCATTTGGTTGTCCTTTTCTCGTAGAGCGTTGGTGTATAGATCAGTTGCTGCACTTAACTTTGCACTGTTCTCAGCTGTCAGACTTTGCAGAGCCTCACTGTTATTCTTTGTAACACTTTCCAGTTCAGTCTTGTGCTCCTGCTTCAATCTGTTCTCCAGCTCCTTTAAGTGAGATTTCTCAGCAACTTCCAACTCTTGCCGAATCTTCTGTTGGCCACGTTCAATCTCAAAATGCAGATGCTCAAGTTGGCTGGTCAGTGAATCTTTTAATGCTGAGAGCATCTTGATTTCTTCAGACTGATCACTGATCGTCTGCTCCAGGGATTTGATCCTGTCCTCGTGGCTGCTCTCTGTTTGAACCCATCGCTCTCTCTCATTCTCAAACTGAGTAAGTTCTTTCTCCTTGCGCTCCATAAGTCCCTCCAGCTCCAGCATTGCCCGTTGCACATCTTTGACAATATTCTGATTTACTTGGTTTTCCTCTGTTAGTGTCTGAACCTGCTTCTCATGCGCTTGCCGTACAGACAGAAGCTCACTTTGATGCTGCTCCTTCAACTCCAGTTCGTGTGTCTCGTAGATGTTGTCCACAATGTTACACAGGTCGGTGGTCATACTTTTCAGAACAAAGCCAAAGTCAAGTTGTTCTTTTAAAACCAGACCCCGTAAGTGATTGAGATCACCCTTTACACTTCTTAAGTTGGAATGAGACTCCTCTGCAGCAGATCGATACTTGTCAACAACTTGTTTCAGGGCAGCAATTCTGGAGCTCTCCCTCTCTAGTGTTGTGGTATCTTGCATACGCTTGTTGTCAATAGCATTGATAACTGAGGAGTATAGTGACTCCACCATCATCTCAGGGCTAGTGGGGTCACTTATGGGGTTTGGAGAGGTCAAGTTCTCTTCAATTACAAACTCATTAACAGCAGACATGAAGTCAGATTCAGGACTCTCTGCTAACGAATCCAGATCCAGTGAGCCCTGCTGCAAGACTGGGTCCATGTTCGGATGGCCAATGGTTTCAAAGTCAAATGTTTGAGCATCAATGCTGTCTGGAGATAAATCCTCTAGAGGAGCTGGGACGGGAACGTGTATGGGCTGGTAGCTGGGTCCCTGAAGGCTAAGAGACGCAGGAGTTTTGGAGGACACTGATGTGGTACTCCTACGTATGCTTTCAGACTGTGGGGTCACTACAGTTGATCTATGAGCGCTCTGACTATAGGATGCCTACAAAGACAGAAAAAAGCGAGAGTACAGGTCAAACGACAGAATTCAAGTCAAAGACAAGATCAAAGCACGAATCACACATTTCTGGACATGTGAAGGAGACCAGTGATGGACGAGTGATGGAGTAGTACATCTTAGTTGATATCCATTAACTGATGAATTGCAATAAAATGCTAAAAGTTGGTCAGATGAACGCTAACATTGGATGTTAGGATGGATCGGTGAAGCTTATATTACCCTTTGTTCACTTAGCAGGTCAGTAATGGTTTGAGACATTTCATCTACACTTTGTGCTGCTTGGACCAGCTGGTGTAGTGTCTCCACATGGCGATTTAAAGGCTCAAAGTCACACATGGTGGGAACCCTGCAGGAAAAATAGTGAATTTGACCATCAGGAATAAACTATAATAAACTAATTACTGAACACTAACAGTAAAAGTATTGAACAGGAACATTTTTCATACAGTAAAGTTGATGAACAGTGTAGCGTCTCAAAATATAAAAATGACCGCTTGTTTCAGATTAATTGAGTAACTTTTGATCTTAAAGGGATTGAAACACCCTCCTACAATGACATAATAGTAATTATACGTCTTCTTTTTCTGTAGTTACTATTATAGACAATTACTTACATAAGGAAAGGCTGCACCTCTAAAGGACAACAAGATTTCAAGTACTGCAGGTCCTCAAGTGAGATGTCTGGAAGTTCATCATCAAACCTTCTGGGCTTTCGTGTCTATAAACAATGGTGAGGAGAGAAAATGAAAAGACCCATTAAAATACAGTGAAGACAATATTCAAAATGGTCTTAACATTCTATCTTATCTAACTTACACAAAATGATGTCGGAGGCCATGAATCAAGTCCTCGAAACAAACGATTTCTGAGGAAAGACTTTCCTGAAAAGAAATACATCAGACATCAAATGCACATTGTTTTTTATGCGAGGACAGTAACATTAAAAGAAAGGCAAATTGACAGAACTACACTTACGGAACAGTTTCCCAAAGGATTCCCGTTTGAACTTCTCTGCCTCGTAGAATTGTTTCCCATCCTTCACGAGTGCATAAGCCCACTGAAAAGATTAACAGTAAAGCGCTAACTACAAAAAAGTAAGAACCGTTTTCTCTCAGTGTCCACTTTTACCAATAAATGACCACAAGTTTCCTTAACATTGTCTCTAATGAGTTATCAGTTAGCATAAATGCTTGCAAGAAAAAGTATGTGAACCCTTTGGGATTACGTGGATTTCTGCATAAATTGATCATAAAATGTGTTCTGATATTCATCTAAGTCACAACAATAGAAACTCACAGTCAACTGTATATGTACATACACAATAAGAGCCCAACAAATGCATTGAACACTAACCCCTCTGTAGTGGCGCATAAACATTTTTCTCCTGACCACTTCAACCACAGCCAAGCAGTACATCTGGGGGACACTACTGAGGGCCTCCACGACTCTCACTCTTTCTATTAGCTCTGTCAGAAGTCTGAGTAGAGCCTGAAGCTTCTCTCCATCCTGGTCTGCATGAAGCATCACGTAGCAGCACCATCTGAATGAAAATCATTGAGAGATGTTACTTATTCACTTTGGCATTTTAAAAGCAGTAGGCTTAAACCCAACAGAGCAAAAGAAATCACTTGCAGAATATAAATTTATGACATACAAAATAGGGCAGGGCAATACATATTGAGGCAAAAAGTGGCTAGTCAGTATTACTTCAGTCTGACTTGAAGGTTGTTTGCTAGTTCCTGTTTGGCAGTGGTGCACTTCTTTTTGATGTCTAGCAGCTTTCTGTGGTTGTTCAGCATGATCATCAACTGGTTGGTATGACTTAGACACAAGTCAGGCAGAACAGACGTATCCTTCAGGTTTTCAGCCCTCTTCTGATTGGCTAAAAATCCCTGTAAAGAACAAGACACCAGCACAATTCAAGAGAAACAGATGTGGAAATTTATTTTAAATAGTCTATACGAAAAACCAAAGTTTGCGTACCTGAGCAAGTTCTTTCTGTTCATTCACCAACTTTTTGCAGCTTGCAATCATCTGGTCTAGTGCATACAGCCGATCCTCAAGTCCCTTAATGGCTTTCATGTTTTGATTATCTAGCTTGGCAATTGTGTCACGACACTCTGTGAGGAAGGGTTGAATGATCCGTGGATCAAGCTAAAAAAACAACAACATTTTAATTTTTAAAAATCTACAGGTCTTACGTTCAGGAAGCTTCAACATTACTATTTGTTCATTATTTACTCACCCTATTGATAGAATCAAAGCATTTCCTCACAACGGACTCCACATCATTGGGTCTGTCTTGTACATTGATCCAGTCTAATAGTGTGACGTTGAAATAGGTGGGGTTGGTGAGCTCTGGAGATTCGTCATCCAATAATGCAGCTCTAAGCCCGCCACTGTCAGTCATTTCATTCATTTCCTGGCCATCCGTTGGCTCACAAGTGGCTGTCCCCGAAGCAGAGAAGGATGATGGTAACTTGGAGGGCTTTTGTGCATCATTCATGCAGAGCACAGAGTCAGTGGATTTCTCTTCTTCCGTCTCATCTGAATCTTTTTCTGGGGTTGAACTGGACTTTTCCACGCTCTCTCTATAACTGTGCCTTGTCAAACATTCCAGCAGAGGTATCCTTGCCATTACAGAAACTGCAGTCCCCAACCTGCAGGCATAACAAAAGTAAGTGCGCTAATTGCATACATTAACTGTTACATCTGTAGACTATACCAAGATAGTAATAGATAGTAATCTATTAAATACGGGTACTCTGTCAGCAATACTCAAATACATCACTGGTTTACTGGCCCAGTACAGTAAAGCAAAACAATGTTCAGTTGACACTTACTTTGTAAGTTTCACCTTTATTTCTTCTAAGTCGTGTTGATAATTTGTGTATGCAGTTTCAAATTTCATGAGCAACCTCTGATAAGACAGAGTACAGTCGTCCAGGTTAGCCATAATTGCTGCCCAGCCTTGGTGTTGAAGGTGTTCATCATGAACCAAACGTTCACAGAAAGAGCTAAGTTTCTTGGCAACTTCAAACATTTCCTGGAGTTGAAGAAAAAAAATAGCAATATTACTAATAATAGAATAATAACAACATTGGGACAATTGCAGTGACTTGCATGTTAACAGTTCTGAGCTTAAAGTAATACATTTTTACAGTGCACTTAAAGAAATCTACACATAAAAGGTTGTGTGCAGTGATAGACAAGCATTTTAGAAATTAGTAACAGCATACATTTAATAAAAGAAAATGTAAATAACTACCAGGGCAAGTTGTGTTCGTGAGGCAACGGTGTGAAAGACAGCTGGCATTAAAAGAGACTCCTCCACCTTAACCTGAATTTCACTCTCAATCGAGAAGGTGGTTTTGGGGATGGTTGGATCCCGGTCACACAAGATCATCTCTTTGTTGAACAGGAATATGGGATTGGTTTCCTAAATAAAACAACATGATAACAGTCAGAGCATAATATCCTGGATGTAACCTTTTTAGCTTCAAGGTATACTTACAGTGCCAGCACTGTAGCTACAGACTCTTCTATCTGCAGCCATACATTCCCCTCCATTGACAACAAGGACTTGATGTTGCATTGCAATCTTATATTTGGCTTGGATGGCATGTTTAAGCTCCAGAACGCTGAGACAAAGGAAAAAAGGTGTTCAGGTCGCAGTAACCAAAACATGCTGAACACTATTTCTGACCAAAATGATAAAATGCCAATTTCTTACGTTTGAACAGCAAGATCAGTGTCAAATGTCAGTGTGCTGCCATTGTTGACCTGGAACACATACAACTTCATGTTGAATTTCCCAGAGTTCTTTGCATGTGCCTGTCTTGCTCATTTAGTCATTCAAGGCCAACCTGTGACAAAAAGAGACAAACAAACATATTCATACAACAGTAACACAACATAAGCCCTTGGACTTTATTAAATCTGTATTATTAACATTAAATGGTGGCCAGTGATGCCGCCATGAAAGCACAAAACCATAAAGCCAGTTGAGTAATACCTGTGTTGCAACACAGGCTATAATTGAGTCTAAAGTTAGAATTATCATGGTCTGTTTTGTGAGACCACACACAAAAAGCTAACATTTCACTTGGCCAACGTTAGCATTACACTTCCAAGTCTCAGCTTCTAGTCTGTTGAATAATTCGCTTAGTAGCCGAGTCACCGTGTCGTGGATTTCTAGCTACTGTGGTTTTTGATATACGAGAAATGGCCCAATTGTCTGGTCTCACGCACAGACCTGCCTGAAGACGGGGATCGCCTGCCCAGCGCAGTGTTTACATATGTAGTATGCGATATACGCAACTTGAGCCTAAAGGCGTCAATGCTAAAAGAAAGAGGGTGAGCCTAATTGTCCGTTTTTAGCTAGACTATGTAAAACATCCCATCAGTAAAGTTTCTTTAACAGACTGTTTGATTTGAAGTTATTAACTAACTGTGGTTAAGGGCCGTTAAACTACATGTCTATGAGCCTGATATTCTCCAAAGTGGACCGAGTAGAAATGTTTCTGTTTGTGGTTTTCAAAACAGGGAGCACTTCAGTGTTGATATTAACCAGTAGGCCTCCAGTTAGTCGTGGTTACAACACCATAAAAGGGGCCACCAGCAGTGGTAGCAAGCTAGCTAGTCAATAACAATAATCCACTGACTGCGCTAACTACTAGCTTCAAATAGCTGCCAGGCTAGCGCAGCATAGCTATTTCTAACATCGATGATTTTGACAAACGTAATCAGACTGTCCAAAGAAGCTAGCACCGCGTCATTAGACTTCTAATTGTGCAAGGAGCAGATTGTACGTTTAATAACGGAACAACCATTTTCGTGCGTCTTACCTCACCTTGGCCGCATCACCCTGTTCTCACTCTCCACCTCTGCTAGCTAAAGAGCTAGCAACTAAGCTAGCTAGCTACGCTGTTTTAGCTTGGCATACATAGAGCTAGCTTAGCAAGCCACTTAGCTAACATTAGACAGACTAAACGGAAGTAAAAAAATGACAACCATGGTTAGTTGTAAAAAATCATGAAACGTTGTTCAAGAAATGTCTAATTTGGCAAACTCCAGCCGAGAGAGCATAGAAAACAACCCTAAGCAGCGGTTGTTTATCTCAACTAGCTACTAACGCTAACTCCCTCTCTGTTGCTGTCTGTTTTGTTATTGTCACTGCTGATGTGCGGTGGGTGAACGATCAGAGAGAGAGAGATTCAGCTGAAAGACTCCAAACTATCGTCAGTTAGCAGGCCTACAAAAAACACACGATACAAACATTAGAGCTGTACATTTTATGGAAATGTTATGTTATCATGCATAGTTTATAAGAATTACGCAATTATAAGCTTCTTGTAAATCCTTTGTTAGTTTTTATGTTTTAATGTAGTTGTTAAAAACAAATAATTTTCTAACCGTCACTTTTATTATTGTGCCTATTTAAATATAACCTCTAAACCTACTTAGATCAAACGCGTACCATAATTAGGGATAATAACAATATTTAAACGGATGTTCAAAAGATTCGAATCTACAGAGTCTGATTTCCCATCAGTGCACGCGAACGTCACTGTAGTTCTCCAGGTGTATTCTGGGAAAGTAACAGAGGCGCTGTGGAGTGTTTTGCTGCAACCCTGGAAGGGGTGTGGTCAGCGCGAGGCTGCAGTGTGGACGAGCTGGTCTTGCTGCAGGATGGAGTGAGTTTCAGCGCCCGTCACTCGAGCTGGTTAGATTTGAAAACTACAACTTTTCGTTGTTACGATCGGGTATAATTTAACAGAAAATTAGATGTTCAATATGAACATATGCGTATAAATACGTGTGCCAATGCGCAGTTGCTTTGATTAAATGGACAATGTCTTGTAAGCCTAATGATGGAAAGAACATTGCAAACACCCAGCCAGAAAACAAATAAACATTACATCATTTATTCATATTACGTATATACGTGTATTTATTTAGTTATTACAGAACAAAACCGACACACCTGGTGGCTGTCACCCATCCTATTTGCTCCCCAGCCCGAATGCTCTTGGTTATTTGACTGCTTTGCTGAGGTTACTGCTTTGTTTATTAATGAACTGTGATCCCACCCTTCAAACATATTCATGTTTTAAATGCAACACCCCCACTAGATGTCGCTGTGTCACCGTAATTTGTTCAAAATCAACAGATGTTTCCTTACACTTCTTATGACTTCTCCTCGCATTATCAAATATCAATTAGCAAAATCAGTTATAGGAAAAATAAACGTTTTGTTTCCATTTAGTTTTTTCCCCATAGATGGACAGAAGGTTTTTCATTACCAGCCATATTAATGTGTAGTACACTATAGCATGTCAAATGAAGTACATGCAGTATGCTATTTCTTTAATCTAGGAAGTAAACAACCCTGCCAGCGAGGTCACTGGCATGGTCTAAGCACAGCTATCTGAAATCTCTAAGAGGCCTGTGCTCATTGTGCTGCACTAGTTGCATCCTTAGATGGTAGTTAAAGCTGGTGTCTGGATGGCACCCAAGAGTGTCTAAACATAGCTGAGAATCCTGCATTCATACTGCCATTACTTTAGTTTGTACATAAAATTATGCTCCTGCTTTTGCTGCTGCCGTGAATATTAACAAGTCAGATTTTGCCCTGAAAACTATTATTCGTGGGGGGGTTCTTTTATTCGGTTAATAATTCATTTTGTTTTCTCAGAAATCCGGCGTTGCAAGGTTTACAAAAACTATGGTTAAGAAAAACCTTAGCTCATAAATTTTTAGCTTTCAAACTTCAAAGTTTGATATTCAAAGTGCCAAGTAATGGATGTGTATGTGCGTGAGTTTTCAACAAGGTGAAGATCCATGCAAGTGGGTTTAACGCAGAACAGAGTTAAAGTTGCTTGTAAGGAAGTGTGAGAACTGGCAGAGCAGAGGTTTCAAGCCGTTTCCACCCCCACCACATACTTTACAACTGTATACACAAGCCCCATGCTCAAAAATATGCCCAACTTAATCACATTACTTGTTTCTGCAGATTTTGCACAACCTATTCAGGCATCGTCCTAACTTAGAAACTCTGGTATAAGGACGTGAGAAGAAAGAGGATGAAACAGGTAAACACAAGCCAGACAGAAATAAAGATAATGAGCTCTTTCATGGATGTCCAAGTTATGAGCACTTTAATCCGTGTGCACTAAAGGCTGATAATCTTGATGAAAATGGAATGTTTAGAGAGTAGGCGTCTGCCTCCAAGCCCCAGCTGGGAACTAAGTAAATGCCGTTCTAGTTCTGGAAATGTTGGGAACCATCACAGGACCAGCGCTGTTCGGTTATTATCTACTGAGATAATATGGTGAAGTATTGAACTGGTTAAGTTAACTGGTTAGATTACTGAGCTGAAGGCGTTCAGTAACTCCGACAAGGAAAGGCCTGCCCTGAACCAAATGACTGTGGTATCCCCTGGGGTGGTGATAAAAGAGCCGCATTCTCGCTTGGTCATAGATGTTGATGGCTTAGGTCGCGTGCTCTGTTGAGAGAGAGTTGGTAAGGAGTTGATATGAATGGCTCCCTTCACGCCTCATACGCCTGCCTTCTGTCACAATCTCAAAGGTTGTGACAGTTTTGGTCGCCCTTATCTTTCAGATGCAGATGTGCTCTCCTGTGTTCATGCAGCTGCTGTTTAGCCTCTTTACACACAAATCTTCACTGCAGGGAACTGCATGTACTATCTAGGTGATTCGTGCTTACGGTGGACAAGTCTCTGTCTCAGTGTATAGCTGGGTTTGAAATGTACAGTACTGGCATGTGTGTTGGAGATCCTCTTGACCTTTTCATGTTTTTTTCTGTAATTCACTGTCTGTTGCGAAGGTGCTCCTGGAAAACAGGATTTGACAAAAGGCCAGTTTTTATAGACATAGCAGGAGTCAAGACGTTAACACCAATCTGTCAGCTTTGAGGTTTGTGTTTGCTGTCTGCACCAATGATGTGTTGTGTGAAACCTTCCACTTTCTTTCTGGCCAGCAGACATTGCTTCACTGCTATGAATGCCACGGTATTCAAATACTGTACCATAAACAAATACTTTATAATGTTGCTCTATAAATCCTTGCTTCCCCCGAGCCCAGCTGCCAGTCTGCAATATGTGAAGCTATGGGTATTTTAAAAAAATCAATAACAACATAACTTTATTTCATTCTGCCTGGTATTTTGCCAGAAGATGTTTTGATAGACCTAATGTATAAATGATTTAAATAGTGTCTCCATCTTGTTTTCAGTGAGTGCAATCAACATATCCTCCATTTGATATAGTTTGAAGGTTGGGTATGAGTAAAGAGAGTTTTGGCCAAAGGACTCAGCTTAGGTGCACGTCTGCAAAGAGCTTTGTATTTGCTTCTCATTTCTGCAAGATAAAATGAGAATCAATAATTCATACAGGCTTCATAAATATTGCTCTTCCTACATTATTCTCTCTGGATGTGAATGAAATCCAACCTCTTTCGTATTCATTACAACTTCCAGGGTCCTGGGGCAGCTCCCAGAAGCTCTTAGAGAGCATTTGGAGCGAATCTAGATTGGATTCAGGTGTTAGATAAAACACTTACTGAGGTCATTATGCAGTGAAACACTCCTAAACTTATTATTTAACATGAAAAGTATGAGAACAGTTCATCATAATTAAACACACAATTTCCTCTGTCTTTTTATTTCTATTAGCAATTAAATGTACACTTTCAACATGCAGAACAGATGAGCCCTAATACGTGCTGGTGTAAAGTCATGTCTAGAGTAGTCTAGCCATACCTGGCTTCAAATTTGATGTGGGGGTACTAACAACACTCTAAACAAGAATGCATTAAAATGTCCAGAGGTTGCAATAAAGGCAAACGTGATCATATTTGAGTTACCATTTGATTGGTTTATATTGCATATAGAAATATTGTCTTGTGCTATTCTTCAATAGTATTTAATATACTTTAATTTTGTATTTATTCTATCGGTTTTCCACAGTCAAATAACAGTTTTGGTCGCTACAAGCATCCGTCCCCCGCGATCACTCCGCCTCAGAAAGATGCGCCTCAGCCCATTGTCTGCTTCCGACTGAGCAGCTGAGGAAACGCCCATAGAGGAGTGTCCAGTAGCGCGGACTGCTGGTTTGTAAGTCAGGCCCAGATCTGGCCGATGACGGAACGCGAATCGTAGACAAGTTGTTTGAAACGCGCTTTGCGGGCGACCAACTATTGACGCGTGTGCGCAATCGTTTTCCAGACCATTAGTTGTAGCGCACGTCGCTCGAATCCTAAACTGTAGTAGTTGTGGCAGAAACTAATAAAAACAAAAACAAAGAAGCATTTCCAGTCCCAGTGTCGGATCAACAGTCTCAGTCAGACATGACCTGGACCGTCTCCAGGCGCAGAGGCTGGATGGCTCTGATGATTAGATGTGCGAGGTGAGGCGATACTGAGCTGTTTTACTGTAAAAGCTGTCAAGAGTTTTATGCTCAAAGCATAAAACTACACACAACTATAAAAGCCACACAGAAGCGTAGAATATTGCTATAATATAACTCAATAAGACCTTTCATATCTACATAATTTAACCTTGCAGGTAATTATCAACACGATGCATTTAAAGTCGTGAATTAAATACTGATATGAGATTAAAAGTGAACAAAGTTGTCGCAGCCAAATTAAACAGTTAACAGCTGCTGTAGAAAAGTTATTTACACTAAAATGGAGAGCAACAGGAGGAGCACAGCAACGTGGTTGTTCCAAATTTGGTCAACAGATGGTGGCAGACGGCTGAAAATAACTGAGGTGCAGCGTTTGCGAGCATAATTTATGTATTGCTACATAAATAAAAGTATGTATGTCTACTGTGATAAACAGTGTCATCATGTCTTATTAAGACATATGCATAGAGGGGGTTGATAGGACCTCCTCACTATTGACCATGTTGCAATGACACACACTTCTAGCAAGTTAGATGTTTATTAAGAAAGTCGTCCATCATGAAAATCCTAACTACTGCTCACAGTCTTCAAAACAGTACGTGCTGTTGGCTGTTTTTACTCAAACGCGATGCCGCTGTAGCACAGAGCTCCAAAGTTATGTGTCAGAATGCAGCTGTTCAGAGTATATTATCATCTCAGCTGCCACAAACAGGTTTGGTTACATAATGAATTAGATAAACATCATTAGATAAACACGCCAAATTGAATTTATTGGCATGTAAATGAGTGTTGACTCGGCACAATTTAAAACCTTTTTGTAAATAAGCGAAGCTATACGTGTTCTGATTCATCTGCAGTGACATCCCATGAAAAAAATATTCATCTCCGAATTAAAGCTGTTCTAATTGCGATACTGGGAATATAAAAGATATTATTACATTATATATTATGCATGTGTGAGTAATATCCTTGAGCTGTACATTGCTTAAACTGGAACGCGAGGTTCCCTGCATTATGAATGACATTAAATGACTCACACAAAAAACTTGTGGGTGCAGTAAAACAACCAGACTCTTGACCTGACAGTCTGACATGCAAACCACATCTATGCTTTGTCTTTGTTGCAGTGTTTGATCAGTCATTATCTGCAGCAGCAGGGACCTTGACTGACTGCCACAGTCATCTGGCCTTGAACAGCTGTTGTTGTAATACCCATTCAAACCAGCAGGTGGCTCTGCGCCTCCCTCTACGGTAAAGAAAGCTTATGATTCACGTCAAACCTCTGATGATTTGCTTAATGTTGTACTTTTAGGCATTCGGTGGCATTTAGTAATAATATGTACTATTTGGTGGTGTTTGTGCTAAAGTCCACGTCTTGTACAGCTGTTCAGCATAAAAAATGCACTGACAGCGTGCCTCTGTGTGCACTGACATCTGGGCTTGTAGTTTGCCAGAGTTAGATGTTATTGTGTTACCATAACTATGCATGTCCATAAAAGATAAGGCTGCTGCATCATGTGCCTCTTCCTGTAATCCGCTTTAAACGATAAGTGTAAATCAACGTGGACTACTTTGGAGCTACAACAGCAGTAACACTTGTCCTCAGTGACAATGGTGCAAAGAAGCTCCTTCAGAGCAAATACTGCAGCTCTCCGTGTGCGTGCACGCCTGCGCGTTCGTGTGTGCGCGCGCGCACGCGAAGGGAAAGTGTGAGTGTGTAGGCCCTGCGTGGGAAACAATAGCTCGGGATTTCTGATTAATGCGAGACAAATGGCGCCCTAATGTACCCGCAGCCTCCACCAGCACCTTCCAGCAGCTTTTGTGCGGTTGCGTAACCGCCAGGTATGTTATCATAATGGCGCGCACGTTGCGATTTTGCCCCCCCCCCCAGCTCCGCCAAATCCAATCACACCCTCCCCCATCTCAAGTACAATTACGTGATGGGTGACGTTTCAGCTTGCGGAGGAGGGCGCTGGGCAGGGACCACTTGGACCAAAGAGGACTAAACGCTATTTCATTTCAGCGCAGAAACAACGCGTTCAAGGCAGCGGAGCAGGGCGCCTCGCAGAAGCCGAGCCCATTGTCTGCTTCACGCCGAGCGACCGAGGACAGCGCCGCAGTCCACAAAGGAGTGTCCGGTGGTAGGGACCGCGGGTTTGTAAGCCACAGCAAAGGGCCCAGATCTGGCCAACAACGGAAAATGAGTCACAGTCAAGTTGTTCTAATATGAGCAAGAAACGCGTTTTGTTGCAACTGGCGACCAACTATTGATGCTTCTGCGCCGATCGTTTTCCAGACCATTAGTTCGCGCGGACTCCTTTTGTTCGCGTCGCTCGAATCCTAAATTGTAGGCTGCACATTTCTTGCCGCTGTAGAAAGAGTTAGTCGCTCCAAAAGCAGGAAAAAGAAAACCCGAGATGAATTTCCAGTCGAGCGTCCCAGTGTCCGGTATCTCCCAGCAGTCTCAGCCAGCCATGCCCACTCCAGGCACGGTCCCGGCCCCCGTGCCCGTGCCCCAGTCCATCCCGTCCCAGTTCGGATCCGGATCGTCTGCAAGCTCAGGGGCCGGCCAGTTCGGTTCGGGGACTGTTTCGGGCCAGGCTGCCCAGCCCGGCTCGGCGGGCTCGCAGTTTGTTTTGTCCAACTCAGCAGCCATCAGGGCAGAGATCCATCGGTTCGAGTCAGTCCACCCGAACATTTACGCAATCTACGACCTGATCGAGCGCATAGACGACCTGGCCCTACAGAACCAGATCCGGGAGCACGTAATCTCCATTGAAGGTGAGTGTGAGGGAGCCATGCTGCGATTTCACTGTCGTTTGGTGCCTTTCATTCATTGGGGTCAGGGAACAGGGGGTGTTGTGTGTCTGTTTGGCGGGGGGGGGGTCTCCTTTGCCTGCCTTTTGTGCACACATGGCGACATTGTCATGGGCGCGTAGCACACTGTCAACAATCACACTTCGGGGTTGGGGGCGTAGCCGATCTCATTCCTCTTCAAGGACCCAGTTGTCCACATGAGACAGGCTGCAATTGTAATTAGCTCCCACAGCAGAGCTACCTGCTGTAGGGGCCTTGGGTTCCATCTGAGGTGGACCCTCCAGTGAGGTTGTAAATACGGCTGTGAAGCAGAGGCTGCCAAATTTAAAATCACGTGTTGCACGGAGGTAATACTTGCACTGAGCACATGCACAAACATGCAAGCACACAGATTTGTGCCAGTGCAACAAGAGAGAAGTAGTAATGATGTGGGCGGCTGCTAGAAAAGCCATGATGGACGGTTTGGGGTTTGTTATAAAGCCCCTCAGCCGGTATGTTCTCCATCGCACTGGAAATCAATCCAGGTGTTATTACCTGCCCAGGGAAGGATGACAGTGGCTGTAAAGCCGACCACAAAGCTACAGCAGCCTGTCACATTCTAGTGGGGCCGATGCACTGACAGACACGGGTGTCTTAAATGATGGTAGCAGTTTCTTACGTGTTGCTCACTGCTACTCACCCACCCATGTATCCACTCAGTGGCTGTGTGACATAGCTGTCACTACGCTTCCCATCAAAATCAGCCGCAATGGCTCCCGGAGTATTATCGCGACTGTCAAGGCGTGCGCCTTTGCACTATTGGCTCCAGAGCTGCCTGTGCCTGCATGTAATGCATTTGGATCAATTTATGTATTGTCAGATATGAAGAATCGATTTGCAGGTGGTTTTGTAACCTGCGATCATTACAGCATCACGTGCAAATGTTGTGATTTTTTTTATGTGTGTCTCTGAATTTGAGAAATGTAATGACGCTTATTAAGACTAGTTGGGCTGTTTCTTCCTGGCAATGGAGAAGTGATAGATAATGTAAAACTAAAGTGTGTTGTTGGTTAGAGCTTGGCTGTAATGGACAGCATTATCAGAATAGCTGTTGTGTTTCCATGAAGCCTTTATAGTGTATCCCAGGCAAACACTGATCAATAATAAACGCCTGCTCTAATATGAAGATGCAGATACAGGCAACGCTAATGCTTCTGGACGTTCCCTGTATGAGCATGACACAGCAGGCAGATATATGCGTTTCGCTCATGGTGGTGATTTGATATTTGTGGCCACATTGCATAATAAACACCATGACGCCCAACGCGGGAGTGTTGTATAGTACGATGTGTATGTTTGCGACAGTCCCGTGTGGAAACCACCATTCAACATGGTGCCTGCTGGGTCTCACTTTAACCTGGATTTTCCTGGTCTGATGACTTAGGTTAGTTTTGTCAGTGAAGTCTCGTCTTTATTCTGTCTCCTTCTCCTTTTGTTGTCTTTTTTTTTATCTTAGATGCACTTTTTAAAAACAGCAAGGTTATTGCTTTGTTCGTCACAAATCTCTTTTGATACAAGCGTGTTCGACTTCCTAAGAGACACTTGACACGGAACTCAAAGTAAAACTCCTCCGTCAGCTCTTCTCCACTGTAGTGTCGCTGGAGTAGTAGGAGTAGTCTTGTGTCTGACTTTTATAATTCTCCCTCGTGCTGCTGTGTCTTCTTTAGCTTTATGATTTCTGTTAAATGTATACTAGCCGACAAGTTCATGAATATTGGGTCGCGACTGAGGGCAAAAGTTGACTTATGGGCTGCAGTGTTGTGCACCGTGACATCTGCTGGTGGAGGAACTGGTGCCTCTGTGATGTTTCTGTGTGATTGCTACACCTAAACAAAAGCTTAGAAATATGGACCAGCTCACCACCTCAGATGCTTCTTTGGTCTGTCGGGAGAATATCGCGTTGTCTGTATTTGGCTGGACGTGTTTGGGAATAAAAATAAATGTTATGATCATTGTGTCCACGTCAAAAAACTGAACCCCCAGAGCAAATATCCCCTGCTAGACTAGACTAGATAAGTTAATAAATGCAAGCTACAGTCCATGCATCAGTGTGTTTATGAATCTGCTTGAGAGAGACTGGTTTTTGATATGCAGAAATACAAATTGTAGGTCAAATAGCACGACTGATTTTGACATCCCTTTCACGAAAACATTACGTAACCTCTTCTGTGCACTGGCCTCGTTTTCATTTTGGCAAACGAGATGCAGCTGCCGTAATAACTGTACCTCGAAGAGGCTTTTAAGAGCCGCTACAGGAGACGTTGTCCGACTCGTCTTCACCTGCACCCCGGAACTGCAGATCTGTTCCTCAATCTTGCATCATTGCACAGTCTGTTGCTAAGGAACCGGTGGCTCATGCATTTAGCTGAAAAATGCTGAAGAAAGAGTGAATAGAAATTACAGCCCTTACAAAATGAATTCCCATCGTTACTAAGGTCTCCCTGTTGTTTTGTTGATTAAGAAGACCTTTATATGGTGATGAAACGCCCTGCTGCTTTTCTTTTTCCGTCTCACGTTCCATTTTCAGTGATTGATATTCAAGCTGCTGTTTGGTTTCTGTGAGCCAATTTATATTACAACTACCAACAACACGTAAGAGATAAGCAAGCCTGTGTTTTTCCCTTTTGTCTTTTCTAATAAATGATTCTTGTGAATTGAGGACAACAGAAGCTGATCTAAAATAGAAAAGCAAGTAATTCATCATAAGCTAAATTTCCAGGGCAGAATATGAGGCACACATACCAAAGGGAAGTCACTTTGTAGTGACATGATGAATTTGAGCTGGGTGTCTCGCGGCCTTTCGTTGCGTGAGGTGAAGTTTCCCAGTTGGTACCAGACGTCTATGGCTGAGAGTCTTAAGTCTTATATTTGTCACTCACACAATCACCGTGCTAATGCTACAGTCGCTCTTAATTTCTTAAATAAAGCTGGTTTAGCTGGATCGCCAACCCTGACATTTATAATCAGGCTAAGCTGAAAAGTGCAATTTCCTGTGTTTTTTTTTTC
The DNA here is from genome assembly GCA_030770545.1 of Macropodus opercularis. Taxonomy (NCBI): domain Eukaryota; kingdom Metazoa; phylum Chordata; class Actinopteri; order Anabantiformes; family Osphronemidae; genus Macropodus; species Macropodus opercularis. The sequence goes on from CM061105.1 coordinate 11,237,298, forward strand.
TGTGCATGCGTCAAACTAAACTTAGCCGCTGCTGTGCATTAAGTTAAGCTTTTCTACCCACGTGAGTGACCAGCTCATAGCTCCTGTCTGTGACTGGTCTCATGGTGGAACATTTGAAACATGTCAGATACACGAACAGCTGGAACCCACTGCACTACACATACACACAGTGAGCTGGAATCACAAACATAAGAAATGAGTAGATACATGGAAAACCAAACCAACGTGATAAATGTTAATACATAAAGCAAACACGTGCTGTGTGTTTTTCTGATTACACTGTGCATTAAATCATACATTTGCTTTCAGACCCATGCTCATGAATATTGAACACTCACCTGTCGGGTCAGTGGATACTCTGACTCTTGCCACTGTACAATTCTTTGTTTAAAATTGCACATATGTTCTCAGGAGTGTAATTAGATGGAAATGAACCAGCAAGTTAAGATTGTTGTAATATTTTCTTGTATCTTCTTTCTAGTAATCCCTGCATTTCTTGAAAGGTGCAAAAGCTCATTCAGGTATTAATTTTTTTCCAGTCGACGGTCCAATGTCAGAGCAAGGACAGTCACCTAAACCCAGATCTACTCAAGAGGGGTGCTTGGGATTTCAAGAAAGGACTAACAAGGGTGCACAATGGGACATTGTGTGCTCAGATAGAACTAGGGACGACACAGAGAGACACAAAAAGCACACAGACACTGAAGTGTTGCAGCTCTCTGCTGGCATTGTGTGGCACCTAAACAGCTCCCTGGTACACACTGCATCTCTCTCGTAGTCAATTGCTAAGGAGAGCGTGAATAGAGTGCTCATCTGCTAATCACAGGAAGGGAACGATTATAATTCATTTTTCTACTCTTGCTGAAGCAGGATTCATCTTCCTCATGACCACTGAGCTGTAAAACATTAAATGACATTATTTAGCACAGTTTTTGGTGCCTCTCTGCATGGAGTTTGCGTGTTATTCCCAGTGTCTGCATTATTTTGCTCCACGTACTCCGGTTTCTTCCCACCATCCAAAGACAAGCAGTTGGGTTAACTGGAAATTCTCAGGCAGAAGATTTCCACTTCATGGGTTTCTACAGTGTGTGTGTGTGTGTGTGTGTTGTGTGGGGCTTTGGGGTTCAGATGTGATGAACTCTCCTTGCAGTTGTCTCTGTGGACCAGCTGTTTCAGTAGAATGCCGCCGCTGCTCCTTCTGGCAAGTGAGGTCTTCACAATGTGCTCATTATATTTCAAAACTGTATCTGTGAATATGGATTAGAAGCCGTTCGAGTTAGAAATGTCTGTCAATACCGACCGGCTGCGTCTCGTACACAGTATGTCAGCGTAAATTGCTGTTAATGTGGAATGCTGCTGTTTATAGAGCCGCTCAGTGACTGTTTACTAGTTGTAGGTCTTATGCCCAAATATACCCTCACATAAATACATCTGTGAAGCATGGAAGAGGCCCAACCGCGGCCTGTCTCTTTTCTTTTTCGTTATTCTTTATATCTTGAGTCATGTAGACTGTAGCTGTTTATGAAAATATGTAGATGCGCATCGCTTTCCCATCAGGCTGTACTGAAGGAGTCGTCTAACACCTTACGTGTTTGTTATCTCCTCTTAAAAGGACTCTTTTATTCCATCACATCAACTCCTTATATTTTATGTACACATTTGCAACGTAAACGCACACGTGGCCTGTGAATTTTTAATGAAATTATAGACCGGATTTGACATTAAACTTGTTTACCATGAAGCTCTCATGCGTTTATAATACCTTTTAGCAGAACTCTGTGTGAATTCATTACATTCAGTTGTGCAGACCAGCTCTGTGAAACATGCTGATTTACATTCATGCTGCAACTCGGATGAAAAGATGGACACGTCTCCTGCGTCTGTCAGAGCCCAGAGGGAATTAGAAATGGCTTTTCACAATGACAGACCTCCATGAATCTACTGCATCTAGTTGTTTACTGGTAAACACATTGTCTGTTTTTAGTACAGGTTCACAATATTTCTGTCCTGTAAGCTAAGCTAACATGGTTCTAGAGTCACAGTTAATTGCATTCGCGTTTGTTCATCACATTTAATTGTAGTGCTTTAACTTTGTGCTGGTGAATATTTCCAAAACCGATGAGAAACACTTTCTATTAACAAAATATAAACATATCAGGATTTGGACATGGGAGTGATGCCGTAATCGTCTGTGAATAGAGCTAATTGGCTGCATCACATGTGTCAGGGGTCTATGAAAGCACTGTCAAGCTCCGCGTTGAGCCTGTTGATGTGATGGAACACGAATGAGTCTGAACACCTCAAATGTGCATGAAGCTCCTGCGTCAGATCCTCTGCAGGGACTGATAAAAGTATAAGCTTCTTTTGATTTCCCATTCACACAAGTCGCCCTCAGATCCTCTGCAGCATCTGCAGCAGCAGACTGAACCACCTCCGTGTTTGTGCATGGAAAGTCGCAGGTTGCAGATCTGTTTAATCCTTGAGAGCAAAAAACATTGAGAAAGTTCCGGGTTTATTCTCCGAGGTGTAGTGGGACAGATGCATATAACTGTGTTTGCGCTCGCCTTGGTCTCTGAAGACTCCTTGTTTTGTGATTAGCCCATCAACTCTCGGTCCTGAGATTCAGAACGCTCACTCCATCGCCCTCCTAATTGTAATGCTTTATAACGACGCGCCCGACTCTTGACCTCGGGTCGTCAGAGATGAGCTGCAAACAGAGACTCGGTCTGAGGGGCTGGGAGGTCTGCGGGGGTCACGGTGCTATTTTCTGCACGAACCCTGCTGTGCGCGCTCTGCTGTAGCCCCGTAGCATTAGCTTATTGAATGCGACGCTATCCTCCGCAGCAGAATGTCCTCCATTGTGCTGGCAAACAAAAGCCCCTCTCTGCCATTGATGGACAACAGTTTTCTTGTGTTGTGAATGTGTAGGGCCAGGGGTGAGCTGGTCAGGCTTTCTGTTCCAAATGAAAATTTAGAGAATGCTCAGCCTCATCCCCTATGAGGAGAAGGTTGATGCTGTGTCTGTCCTGTAATATTCTGATGTTGGTAATAGCGGTGGGGAGTAGGTCTGATCTAATGCTTCAGAGAAAGACTGAGCTGCATAATAAGAGATAAATGTTTGTCCCTGCTGTATGAATCTGTGACTGATTTGAATCGAGCATCTTCATTAGCCTGAGATGAAACAGAACAGAACAAAATCTCAGGATATTTGATATAACATTGTTGATATTTTTTCTGCTGCTGAGAATATTGAGAATTCTCAGTGTCTTTGTTACTGTGTTTCAAATGGGACAAAAGACTATCGTGTTTGTAACATTAGACGCTGTACTGCAATACTACACACTACATTTGCTTTAAGTTACAATAGCTTGAGTCCAAGGGAAGTGGAAACAATCAGTTGAATTATTCTTTCTTTTGTTTTAATTGTCCTGAAATGAGCAACAGTTCAAAGCCCCAAGGGTAATTAGTTTACTGTCATTTATGTTTAGATGAGGTTATCGGTTCATTAGCTGAACATCACAGTCTTACAAATGACTGATCGATGTTAAAACTAATCAGTAAAGAAAAGAATTAGCCCTAATGTTTTCCTGTGATATCCATGTCTTCTAACTTGTCTTGTTTTCAGTGGTCAACTGAATTTGCCATCTCTCCATTTTTTTTAAACTGTGCATCATCCATATCTTATGGTGGAAGTGCTCATGTTTCCTGCCAGTGGGGTATGGCTGGAAACAGATGGCTCCTGACAGAGGAAGGGGTTTGGAAAGCAGTGAGTGAGCAACAGATGGAAAGGCGCATATGCCTCCAAGTCCCCTCAGCCTGCCAGCAGTCCCGTGACTAACTGTGGGAAGATTCTGGCCTCATCCAGGTTGGGGATGGAGAGAGGATCATGGTTAAGAATGAAGTGTGCTTAGAATAGAAATGGTCATCTGACACCAGTTTGTTGCTAGAAATTTAACTCGGGGATGAATGGAGAATGGTGGCAATGAATCAGCCTCGACCGCTGCAGCATTCTTCTAAAGCAGCATTTGACAAAAGCAGAGCAGTGATCACGCCTTGGTTATCTCGCACTTTAGGAAAAATAAGCCACAGTCGCCTTTTCTCTTTGAAGAGAAATATCATGCAGGGACTTCTCTGGCCCTTTGGGACCACATTTTCTTCACAGAGGAGGAAAAATGCCGGATGAAGGAAGTGTTGCCCGCAGTATTTGAGGACATAGTGCTGCAGTATAAAAGCCTACAGTGTGCTAGTTATTGCTTTGGTGTTGCAGGGCCATGTAATTGAGAACATGCAAACTATTTAAAGGTGGTGGAAATTCAACGTAATTCCCTCAAGGACGTGTCACAGTTTTGCTGTTTTCAGTCAGTCTTCCAGGACACGCCTCGCTGTTTGTCGGGTTTGCTGCTGCTGCAGTAATTCATTAAAGCGGTTTTGCTTTGTTCCTCGTCTCGTAATATGTCTCCAGCTTGAGTTACTGTAACCTCCCCACCTCCACATAGGTACGATCAACATAAATACTACGTTGTGCGTCGAGTCTATTGTCATTGAGCTAAAAATGCTTCCTGTTTTCAGCATGACCTTTGTGAGGTTCGAACCCTTGTCAGTAGTGGCTCTTCAACACGTGCCAGCTGAGCGTTGTCACCCAGGTCCCACATTCCTCTTGGAGATGTCGTTGTTTTGATGGGGGTTCGACATGTCCTCTTCCCTTGTGTTCGCTGCCTTCAAAGGCCTCGCGCAGGCAACGCGCCAGGGGCTTGTTTTGCTGTTTCACTGTGGGAAAATGCATGTCACAGTGGTAACAATTAGAAAAAGAGAAGCTGCGGCGGAGGGCTTGAATAACGTAAAATAAAAACCGTCTGATGCTCTACTTGAATCTGTGACTTGGCTTGGTTGGTTTTGTGAATCGCTGCTAAATTCGGAGGAAGATTTGTTGTAAAGTTGTTTTATTTTTCTGTGGGAAACACTAGAGAGGAAGTGTAATGTGACCCTCCATTTACTGTTTATACCCCCCATTTCCTGCCTTCTCCGACTGGAATAAGCTAAAGTTGTTCCACTGCTGAATCCCCCTGGCCCTGACCCAGGACTCGTGTCATGTGGTGGGGTATGTGAACTGCATGTGCTACAGCCTGTTCCCATTCTGGACCCTACATCTGAGGAGTTTTCAGAATAGGCTTTATTCACACAGAACATTAGCTCCTAGCTGTAAAGGGTTTACTTCCTGTGCGTCTAAGTGGTTGGGGACGTTACAAAAGAAGCAGACAAAAGAGCTGCTGCCACATTTATCGCAGAGTTATAAAATTAGAGGAGGCCACAAAATCCCAGGACGCTAAACATCAGAAGGTAGAAGTGAATCAGTTCTGCCGAGGTCTTAATGAATGATGTTACTATGGAGATCTGGAAGAAAAACTTACCAGAATGCTACAGTGTTTGACAAGCACCATTTGGTCCTCTAGTCTAAAAAAATAGCGTTTCTGTGTACAGAGACTCTGCCGCGGAGCGAGTGGACTGCGTCGCCGCCGCCTGTGTGAGCGGACACGCTGCAGCGCCCGTCTGATATAAGCCGCCGTGCTGCGGCTGTCGGGGCAGCTTCTCAACGGCTCCGCTTCGGATGATGAGATTTTCCTCATTGAGGAATCTGGCGTGAAAAGTGCACCGTTCAGCAGGCTGACACTGTTCTCAGAAGATGAGCTCTCCCTCAATTTTGTGTTCGCGTACTGGAACGAACTGTTGGCCTGCAATAAAATACTGTTCGGTTGAAAGAAGAATTATGACACTTGTGTTGCCACATAGTACATCTCAGGCCCTGCTGTGCTCTTGGGCTCGTTCTGTTGTGAAAATGGACCAACTGGTGTCTAGAGATGCTCCCTGCTGCTGCATTAAAGCACAGAGAGCTGTTGGTATCTGTTTTTCAAGACATTTATTCCCTCAGAAAATAAGTGCCTTAGCACGACTGTGCTGTTGACTTGCAGAAGTTTGTTCAGATGCACTTGTGTTTTTAAGTGACCGATAACTCACGTTACTCATGTTTTTGTTTTGCCTCACAACATTAAATTGTGTCTTTTTACATATTTGGCTTGGAGAAGCCTTGGGCTCAAACGAGGTAGGCTGTGCTTTGTTGTGTCCGAATCTGGCACGAGAGCAGCTTTGGCCTGAAACAATTGGCAGATAAACTAGGCCCAAGCTAATTCAAAGTTGCATTTTGTCTGTGTGCACTATAAAACAAATCTTCCCGTGGTTTCTTGATGCCAATAGGGCTTTTAGTAAAATGGGTCCTACCTTTAGTGGGCTGGTGAGAGAGCGTGGGCCTGATTATTTGGCCACGCTCATACTGTAATGTCAGTTTGCACCATCAGGGTTGACATAGGTCCATTAGCATCGGCAGCCCAGAGGATCTGTCCTCGTGTCTGACGCGAGTCTTCCACGCAGAGAACTGGGAAGTGAACGGTTCTACGGTTGCTGCGTCCGAACTCTGGCAGTTTGTCTCCGTGTAGCGCAGATCTGCTGGTGGACGGGTAGGCAGTGGCATGTGTTATGTAACACTAGTAGGTGGCTGGAGTAGCTCAGCGTGTTTGTGTGTGCGCGGTACACGGCGTGTTTCTTTTAGATGTGCGAGCCTCACCACACGCAGGCCTTTGGCCCTGACCTGGATGGGTGGGTGTTGAGAAGACTGGCGTAACAGGGGCTTTGGTTAGTTTGCTGCCGAGGCGGGATGGCAAAGGTGTTTGAGCAGTGTCGTGTTGTGACGGCAGGTCGGCAATTGGGGTCGCGGAGGTGAATCAGCCATCTAGAAAGCCTCTTAACTCTCCTCGTCTGGCACAGTCCGTGTATACAGTATTCTAGGATTATGACCACGTTCTTTTACTCTATAGCCTCTGTACAGATAATTGAGCCCGTATCGCAGTGACTGGCTCACACGCCTTTGTTTGCAGCTGGTCCAGACTAGACATCCTTAGTCCTGACAGAGAAGGGATCAAGTCCCAGTGGAGAGACTGCCCCTGAGGATGCCTGAGCCTCAGCGACCAGTCAGGTCCGAGCCAACTCAAACCTTTATAGGTTGGACGGTGTGCAGGTTTAAGACCCATTTGGAAAATCTTTTGGTTGCTGGTTGATGACTAAGCGGCACCTGAGCCTGCGCTGAGTCACTGTACTGCTAAGCCAAACATGGGGTGGTTCTGGATGGTCGCAGTTATTGGACCTGCAGTGGAACCAAGAAAAACGCAGCAACATGTTTCGTTTGGTTGCTTTTAATGCAGCTTTACATGAGCATCCTGGGTAATTTGTCCTCGTGTGTCCATCTGGAGAAAATAACACCCACTCATCCCAACATTTTGTGGAAGCCTTGTTTACGAAGACCTTTAATGAGCCGATTTGAAATATTCAAAATGTTTATAAAGTCGAAGCCTTTAATTATCAGTCCTAGTAATTCAGGAGAGAAGTTAAGTTTCCTTTCTACCTATGAAGTAGTACTGCTAGTGTAAATATTGAGCTAAACGCTTGCCTCGAACTTTTAATGGGTTTAATATTTAGCCAGGATGGGCAGAAAATGAATGTAAATGTATGGTAATGACAGTATTTTTTTAATATCTGTGCTGTGGCAGGTCCGTTTCTGTCAGCTCAGATAAAAGCAGAGAGGAGAAGGTTTGGGGGGAGATTCAGCAAAGTCCGTCAAAGCTTTTGCTCCGCAGCAGGTTTTGGATTAAACAACTGGATCTAAACTCAGTAAGGAACTTCTCTGTGATGTCTGTGATTGCTGCCGTGGACTGAGGTTCTGTTGAGGAAGTGCATTTTAACGTTACATTTATATTTACTGCTGCTGTTTAAATCTGACACTTACCTGCAGAAAGACTGTGCTCCCCACAGTGAAAAGGTTCAATTTATCACTAAGGTCTCTGATTTATTTTTGACATCTAACGAAAGAGGGAAATGTCAATCACATGGAAACTCATCCTGCATAAAACAGGTCCTGACAACTTGTGGCTTTTTGTGATGATTTCATGAATTATTCATTTAATATTTTGCTATGTGTTCATCTCCTTTATTGAGTTACCTTGGTAGATTCCAGTGTGATAATAATAGGTATCAACAGACTTTCATCAAAGACCGCTGTCAAGGGAACACATTTATTACACTTAATGAAACAAAACTCATCAGGTGCTTGTTTGAGGATTTATTGTGAAAAGTGTCAAACTTTGGATGGTGTTGCTTGATTTTTAAAAGGAGAATGAAAATAAACAATGGCTGATATGTTGACAGGATAAATTTCCAGCAAAAACAAACTTTTAAAGTTTGGCACAACATCAGCTCTGTGCACAGGTTTTATATTTTATCATATGCATTTGGGTGGGATCACGCGTCACTGCTACCACGGCTACGACCAGGTGTGTGTGTGTGACGGAGCAAATGGCTCCTGCTCTGCCGTGTTTGAATAAACATAAACACAAATGCATTTAAATTACTATGGAGGAGACGTCTAATTGATTTCCTTTGTCTCTCCCTCATGCCTTCACTGTATTCTTCATGGATTCTCCACGTCATGCTAATCTGCAGGTAAGACTCACGAACACAGACTCAGGATCAGCGAGCGCATTGGTAGTTACTGTACTGTAACGGTTTGCTACACACCTGCTGTACCGGACCGACTTTCACCTGCCTCCAGCTTTGTGGTTTAAGACAACAAGCTCTGGCTTCTTGACCTTTCACCCCCCAGTGTTTTTTTTTTTCAGCCTTTTGTTAAATTACATCAGTAAACCTGTGCTTTGTAAACATTAGGAACCACAGCAGGGTCACGGGACTCGATAAGAACTGAATTAGAACATTATTTTCATATCTTCTGATATGAAGCCCGTTCTGTCATGTTCTATTCATGAGCCGGCTAATGTTTAGACTTGGCTGACTTGCCTTTGAAATCTATTGAAGAGTAGAATGCAGCTTGGGGGGAGTGTTGTCGTGGGTTTGTTTTTGACACATGCTCTATGAACGGAAAGGCACATGTAGCCCAGGGCAGGTTATAAGCAGCAGCAGAAGAAGGAACAGCATTAAGAAGCTGGAAGACCTTCGGATTCTTTTTCTGGAGCGTGGGGATTGCTCATAGAGATAACCTCCAGAGAGGATCCCAGATGGGGATGCCATCCTCTGCGCTGGCCTACTTCCCTGACACTTCTAGCACGTAGCAATTTGTCTAATCTGTCTGTGCCTCCTCTTGCGCTAAGCCAACCATATAATTATCCTGTATGTTTTAGCCTTGCTGCAGTGTAAGTTGTGCATAATTTCCATACGATACTGTGGTCAGAGGATGGCGTGACGTGAGTGACAGGCAAATCAAAATATTAATACAACCACCGGAGAAGGAGGAACGTCTCACCAAGGTCTGAGCGGGAGCTTTAAAAATGCCAAAGCCCACAGTGGGGTAGAGCGATTTTCTCTTCACTCACCTGCTTGATACAACGCGTCAAACCAATCGATGTTTGCTCAACAGCGTTGAAGGTCTGCTCCGGCCACCGCTGCTCCGCTTAAAGAGCACACCATCAGTCAGTCTGCAGTCGGTGGAAGCCACTTCACGCTCGCCGGGGAACCGTCCGCGTATTAAGAGCTGACTCCAGGCTCAGTATTGGAGTCTCAGAGCTGCGTATGACACGATTCAGCATTTACATTCACTTGACATGTGCACAGGCTGATGTGGTCGAAATCAAACCCCTACGACCCTTCGTGCTGATGGAGGCCCCTGTGGTGACGCAGCAGTCACAGTGTCTGTGGTTTGGGTCTGCGTGAAGCTTCATCGGCACCTGCAGAATATTGTAGACTTTGTTTCCTAATTAATCCCTGTCAACATATTGACATTTGGAGTAAAATGATGCGACGGACTATAGTGTGAGTTAGTGATTTTATCTAATCAACTGTCTTTTCCAATTCAGACCTGAGTCACGTTAATGAGCTTCAAAGATGAGCTCTACAAAGTATTAATTTCACTTCATTTCATTTTTATTCCTTTTTCTGATTAACAAACTTGAGCCACAATGATCGATTAGTTATTTGTGGAAAAAAAATGACTGAAGCTGATTTTCTTTTTAAACAAGTTCAGAAATGCTGGGGAAAAAAGCCTGTATTATTTTATATAGTCTGTAAACGTATGACAATGTACAGTTCAGTCACTTCAATCCAGAAATGAAACGTCCACACACCTAGAAATACTAATTAAATGTGATTTAGTCTTCCGAGATGTCGCCACAAAGTGGATTTTAGTTTTTTGTTGGTTCAGATACTTGTTTACCCTCAACTCCACGTCTCTCCACATAATCTCCTCCGGTTCATAATTGTGTTTTCGCTCTTCAAGCAGTATTTGTGAAAATGACCTAATTTAAGTAAAGACACACGGTGCCAATGCTAAATCAAAGGAGAAAATGGCTTTAAGTCTGCTTTTGGCTCATTTTGGGAGTCTTTTGTAACATCTGTTACTATATGTGTTCAAAAACAGCACCTAGTGATCAGACACTTCTGTGTTATCTAGTGCTTTTTGCTTTCTGTTTGCTTTTACTGACCCTATTCTTTAATGACTACAAAATCAAAGGCGTAACATGGGCACACACAGCACAACAGACAGGAATCACTGACTTCCACCCTGCGTCATTCTCCCGTTGAATGAAGTTGCATAAGCAGCCTCGCACTAACCCGTAGCGCCATGAATCAACTGGCACGGTCAACTTGTTTGTAAGTTGCTCCTCATCTCGTCTTCCTCGTCTTCCCCGCTTCTCCTTCTCTTTCCATTATCTGGAGGAGATAGAAATGACTGAGGATTATGATGGTCGCATCACCAGCTTTGATGATTCACAAATGTGCATATTGGTAATGATAGCAATTTGACAGAAAATGACAAAATGCTTCCCTTCTCCTTTGTCGTCGCCACCACTCCCTATCGCGTCTTCACCGCGGAGCCTCTGAGCCTATAATTTGTGTAATTTTTTTTTTTGCAGGATTATTTTTTTGCCACCTTTCCGCATCTCATCAACTTTTCCGAACGCCCGGGGGAAGTCTCCGATCCTGCTTCCCACTGTTTTTGTGCATTCTTTCAGCATAACATAGCATGGTTTTGGCGAGCGCATCTCTTGAAAGTCTTCCAGAACTTTGAGAAAATCGAAGCTGACGCAACTCTTTTTCCATGCTACTTGAATTCAGCATTTTTTGGCCAGATGATTCGCTTTGCCAGCCTCGGAGTGTGAAATTTGCTGTGACGTGCTCACTTTCCCTCTTTCTTTCTCTTTATCTTTCATTCACTGAGCCGCACAATCGACCACTTTTCCTTGCACTTTCTTAATTCTTCCTTTCTCATGAACACAGATTTACTCCTACTTTAGTTTTTACTGCTTTACAATGATTATCTATAATGAGGCTTAAAGTCAAATCTGTTTTCAACCCTTTGTCGCAAAATAGGGACGTATTGGTAAAGAGAGGATTTGCCCTTAATGTGTTGCTCTAATAGTTTGATGTTCTTTACAGCTGAACCGGTTTCGGTCTGGTTTTATTCAGTTGTAATAAAACCTACCTTTTGTGGGAGTGAACTAATCATGGGTTTACATCACTGGCATAGGATCCTGTCCTGTTACTAATCAACAGCTTTCTCCTCCTCCTCTTCCCATCATACTCTTGCTTGGATGGAGATCCCTGTGCTCACGCTGCAGTCGTGGGTGTCAGTGTGTGGTTTGGGTCTGTGTGAAGCTTCAGCTCACCTGCAGAAGATATTACGCTTTGTTCACATTTCCTAATTAATCCCTGTCAAACTGTTGTCATTTAGAGAAAAGGGACAAACTGCGACTATCGTGTGAGTAAATGAAGCTGAATATTTAAAATAAGCCCACTGACCACACCTCTACAAACACACAAAGTCAGTGAACCCATGGATCATGTCCTGTTACTAATCAACAGCTTAGCACCTTGCTGGAGCACAGAGACAGGGGAGCATCCGGTCTCGGTGGCCACGCCTGGCGTATGGTGGGAAGAGGAGGAGGGGAATGAGACTCAGCCACCGGATGTGTAGTCTGTGCAGTCATCACTCTCTTCCTAATCTCCCTGTTCACCCCCTGTTCGCCACCATCTGTAGATGATGCCAAGGACTGGCCTGGTGGCAGAGTTAGACTCACAGGCTCGGAGCGCTGCCAGGCTTGAGAGGAAAATCCTGGAGGGAAAAGGCCTTTTTGCAGTTCACGCTTGTCTGTCCTGCGCCCTTGCTCTGTGCTGTTGGACGCCGGCCTGCAGAGCTGACGTAGGCTGCCCTGCCTCTCAACAAGCCAACATCTAGCTCATCTGGCATCCACAACGTGCTCATAAGAACAAATCCCCTGATCGTGGATTAGTCGCCGTCTGCAGAGAAGCATCAGTTTAGGGCGCGTTGCAATCAAGCTGCACCTCGGTTCACTGCAGTCATTTTCTAATCTTTGCCTTTGAAATTATATGATGGGCAGGTTTCATTTAATACATTAAAAAGCATTCTGCCTCTGCCTCCCTCCTTTGTGGTATGCATCTAATTTAAAGCTGAATTAGAGACGTAGGTGCTTGGTCTCTTTCTAAGCTCCATTCCCCTGGAGAGCTGTAGACTGCAGAGAGCTGTCTTTCCCCATGTAATGAGAGTGCTAGCCACCTAATACCTAGCTGCAGAATAATGAGCCCAACCGCTCACAGAGCATGTGCTTATGTTTTCATACTGTACTTTTATATTGGCGTCTATGTGCCGCATTGTTTATTATTAACGGTATTCCTGCGTCGGATTGTCAGCTTTGACCCTCTCAGCTTTTGATTCAATACAGGTTGACTAATTGGTGATATGAGCAGAGATGGTGAGTGAGTCCTCTCTCCATGGTTACACATCTTTTATGCTTATAGCGAGCTATAGTAAGGAACACTTTGTCTCCGATCGTGTGGTTGGTAAGCCAGATGGAATTCAGGCTGCATGGAGAAATAATTTTAGTTCACTCTGGGGACTGCTGCTGCCAAATTGTCTGATTATCTCCTTTCTGTGCCTCTTTTCCTTCATAACTAACAGTCAGACCAGCTGTAATAAACTGGTGGCCCCTGATTAGTCTCCTGCAGGGGAGGGAGACAAGGACGGGAAGTCATAATAGGCCGTTTGGGAGGAGAGGAGAGATGTTTGTGTGCTCAAACAAGTGGTCCCGAATCTGAGCCGCGAGTCCGTCCTCCCACGAGAGCAGCTCGTGCTCGCTGATGGACTGGCCCTGATCCCCTTCGCCCGCAGTTACATGGGTCACAGTCACGAGGGATCTTCAAACGATCGCTTTGCTGAGACGTGCCTCACCCCCGGATTCACAGCAAACGAAGACGACTGGACTTGTAGCTAATTTTTTTTAAATTCTTACAGGTTTTCAAACAGAAACTTCTTGGTCTTACATAACATAACTGTGTTCTTCTCATTTTTATGCCGTGTCAGAAACACACGCTCCGCAGTTTAAGCAGAAGTCTGTCTAGACCGAAAAGCTGTACTGTTTGAAAGATAGTTCGTATGGGTTGTGAAAACATACAGGCAGGAGTTGTCCTTTCCCCCCAAAAAATCAATGCGACTTTGACCGGAGGGATAAACACAGACTCTTCCGATTTGGCTGGAGAAGTAGATTTTTTTCATTTAACTCCATTTACCAGTGTGTAGCTGAAGTTTGGGAAGGGTAAATATGTTTTCACTGAATAAGATACAAACGTCACCTCTTTATGTACGGATTTGCTTCGGGCTCCATTCAGCGGTGCCGCTGGGGCTATAGTAATCAGGGTCTGGCACGCCGCCCCGGGTTTGTACAATATGTGCGTGCATTGTTTGGTCGTGTAGTGGTTTGTAAGAAAAACAGCATGGAGCAATATGGTTTGTCCTCCCATAATGTATCGTTGGTCTCTCGCTGTGAAAGCAAGGTTTTCTCTTCTACCTCCATCCCTCCCACTCTCTCTCTCTCTCTCTCTCTCTCTCTCTCGCTCTCTTTCCTTTCTCTCGCACTCTGCAAGGGTGAACGTGGGCGGCTGTACAGAGCTTGACAGCAGTGCTCTGTTGAATGTAGACTAGAAATGGGGAATAAAGAAATCCAACACCCATTGAAACGCCGAGGCGCTCTTGATAAAGGTGCTTGTTTTTCTTTAGGGCTCTGTGTGTGTAATTGTTGCGATGCACCACCATTTCGTAGTATCTGTGTGTAACCGTACTTTTTATTAAAAGGCTGATTGCAGTTGTTTTAATTGACAGCGAATGAAGTTTAATTGTTTGTCTACTCGTCTCCAGTTGGACTACGCTGCTGCTGCTGATGATTTCCTCTCTCCTGCCACATATTTTGTCTGTGTTCATGCCAGGGGGTGTTTGCATCCCATAAATTCTTTTGTTTCCATGCTCGCCTTTATGCAGGCACCCTTGTTCCCTTCCTTCGGCTGCTCTCCCGCTGTGGTTTGTACAGAAAAGGGCTCGGCAGCAGTGATACTGATGAGCACAGCATCAACCTCCAGCCGTGTGCGCGTGTCTGTGTGGTTGTTGGGGTTTTTTTCGTGGCTGCGCATGCATGCGCTTCAGAGTGAGTTTTCCTGTGCGTCACGCCCCCTTTGACAGCGCCCTGGCATTGATGAATGTAGAAGCAACTGGGCTGAATTTTACTTTTCGGCCTTCGTCTTCTTTGTTCCTTTCATACAAAGCCACTTCTTTTTTTTGCGTGATAGAGAGAAACTGGTGCTGGTTGGTTGGATGGCTGTGCAGCAGTCGAACTGGGGGTGGAGTCGACGCCGCCCTGCCTGCTGGGCGCCTGGTGACTGTTTGCATGCGTCCACACCAAGTTTGTAAATGATGTGTCACCTTTGCTCTTTAGATGTAACAGTGGCCTTTCGGATCAGGCACAGGGTGATGATGAAGTGGTGAAACCCACAGCACATCTGATGCCAGTGTACTTCTCAGGTGAGGCGTGCAACGAGGCGTCCTCCTGAAACCCATTTTCTCTTATGTAATTGAAATTGTGCCATTTGCTGATCTCATGCTTACTCAGCTGTTTGATGATTAGTTTTGATCGTGACTGTCTTGGTTTCCATAACACGTCGGTGGAAGGGAGCGCATGCTGCAATAATTGGAATTGAAATAATACCCGTTTATCTGAGCTATTTGAAGAGGATCTCGGCTCGTGCCCTACTTTGTGAGGATGGAAGACTGCAGCACTTTTATTAGCTCTTGTCATCTGCGCGACTGATAGAAAGCAGCATCTTTATGTGTGCGTCCCAGAGACAGAAGAGTTAAAATTCAAACCGATTTGCTCACAGAGAACAGACAGGCAGATGTGGACATAAATTCATGAATGAATGGATGAATGAAAAATGAACTCCTGTGCAGGGAAAATGTAAAATAGAATTTGTCTTGACACTTACACAGGCGCGAGGGCTTTGCGGTTGCCTAGGCAACCGGTTGCCTGTGCAATGGATGGGCAAGTGGGTGTGGAGTCAACAGGGGTTTGTGGGCCGGTGAGAGCGGAGGCAGGCGATTGGCACACAGCACATGCCACATGGGGGCTTAATGCTGATGCTCTGACAGCGGTGTTGACCCTCGTCCATCTGCTGGGAAATGAGGAGGGTCACAACAACGCGACACGCTGGGAGTCTTTGTGCCGCGTCGCAGCTGGAAACTAACAGCAGTCGGTGAAAACACCACAATCATGGAACACCTGGTGGAAGAGGAAATCTTCAGTTCAGCCACAGTTGGTTGGTTTGTCGTGAGCTGAGGGGGTTAACTTCTACACGGTTCTGGAACAACTGGCTGTTTTAAGCAGCAAACTGATTTTCCCGCTATTATATCTTGATTCATTTATCAGAAAAACGTTCACTGAAAGGCTACAACCACTAGATCACTGTCACGTTTTTTTACTAATTATGTGTATCATCTAAAAATACGATGGAAGGACAACATGGACAACGTTTTAGGGTTTTATCATCTAATTGATTAACTGGCAAAGTATTTTAGGTCAATTTAATCAAATTTTTTACTGCAGAAAGTTGTCATTGACATTTTATTGACTGAATGATTAATTGATCAGAATATGCAAATATGTCAGAAAATAGGGTCATACAGTAGCGTAGATTTTCTCTTTCTAACAGGTCAGTTTACGACACAAATCTACTGTCCGGAAAACGTGCAGGCTTTCAGTAAAGGTCAGGGATCTTGTGGTTTGTTCTTTCTGACCACAGTGAAGACCCCACCTGCCACAGTGTGTGTTTACAGTCTGTGCGGCACAATGACAACCTGAACTACAAGACACGGGTGGTGGAAAGCGCAGCACGTGCATTTAAATGCACGAATAGATCACGCACGTTGGCCGCGCGGGGACGTCTGATGCCATTTAATCCCGCGTGGCGCAGTATATCCACCCAGTTAATTTGCAGCGAGTAGCATCTCAGCACTGGCTAATTATTCACATAAATTTGCAGCCTCTCTGCAGCGTTTTCCCCCCTCAGCCATTTTGTTCTTATTTTGAGCAAGAGGCCGATCACCAGTGAGAGATTCCACAGAGGATGCAGAGTGCGTGGGCCACTACCCCACTGATGAGCTTCTTATGTAACATCCGTCTTCCAACCTCTCGGTGCACACTGGCGGTGGATGGTCCACAGTAAGCACAAGCTGTGCAGAGTGTGCTCTTCTGTGGGCACACTTTCCAATTTGAGAATTATGTTTAATACATGCAGCTTTGAAATATCTGCATGTAGGACTCGACTTGGAAAACGTCTGAAGACATGCTCTCAATCTTTAAAAGGAAAACACGAGCAAGCATTAAAAAGAATCTCCTCTTCTTCATCCTGCTTTGTCTTTGGCACATTTCCTATCAGTAAAACGCTTATAGCTGCAAATATTTTATGATTATCTGAAGGTATTTCCAATACAGCAACAGTGACCCCCTGTGGCGGCGCGGTGCCACCACATACCCACCAGGCGACTCTGGTGCATTTCAGCTGACATAGAGCCACAGTAGGTGCAACACATCAAATTGGACAGAGACTACGACAGAGCCACTGCTACAAATAGTTCACCAAGCACGGGGAGATGCAGAAATAGAGGGTGTCTGCTGTATCGTGCCTGTGTCTGCGCAGTCCGTGGGCAGAGCTTACAATAGGATTTAGACGTTTCTCCTCCGCTTATTGTGTCAAGACAGTTCTCAGTTGTTGGCTAAAGTCAGATTAGCTGTTTGTTTACTCTCTGCAGCTGTCCCTTCTCCACGGACTGCGCTCAGATGCTATTATTCTTGGGTTATCTCTGCGGATGTAGCAGGCTGTGGTGGGTTTCTCAAAAAAAGACCAGAATAATTTAGTGTCCTTGTCACTTGAGTGGCTATATTTCTCATTTACTGAGCTTCATTGCTTGAACGAACTGGGATAGCTGAGGCACCTTCCCCTAGTGACCCGTACATTTAATTTCAGATGTCCTTTTCTTAGGTTTGTCTCCACAGTAAAGGGGTTTCAGTCACGTTGTTTCACAGGTTTATTACAGGCGTCTTGGATTTAAGTGGCTGTGCTGTGACTTTGCCTTTAGATGGGGAGAGCAGGGTGGCGGAGAACAATCTGAACATCCACCAAGCACTTCTGATGGTCTCTGTGTCAGCCATGTCTGCTTACAGGCCTATTAGGAGATATTTGGATTACGTATATTATTAGACAATCAGCTGAGTCTATTCACGTTTAGCCAAATTCTTAAAAGTACGGCCTTGATGGAGATTATGCATCGTCAGCGGTGTTTGCTCCGTATCGAATGTGCATGTGCTATGACTTTTTCAGTGTGTGCTTTCAAGGCTAAGTCTACTTAGCGCTGAGAAAGCGAGAGCCAGCACAAATCAGACTGAATCCCGAGTGCAGCTGCTTTCCGATGAGTGTTTTCACAAGCAAACATGTATTTACCTCCTTACCCATAAGTTAATTTGCCGTTTGAGTAGCGGGATATTCCCATCAAGACTGACAACGTGTTCAATACGTTTTGATTTAACATAAAAGTTTATGTGGTTTCATACCTTTCTGAAGTAGATGCCTGTGAAATCCTTGAATCTAAAAACTGTGATTTGCAACAGTGCTGTGCTGTAAAAGAACATTTCCATGGCTGCCTCCAGCTTTCACAACGAGGAGTGGATTCCAGTGGGATCAATGCTACTTTATGCATTTAAATAAAATCAATTCTGGTTATATCTGATTAACTCTCTGCTGCAATATCGTATCAGAGAAATAAGCCAGTCACTCACTGTGACAATAACTTCATTAGGCTTTGTCTTCTTGCACTCAGTAGACGTGAGATGATCACTGACGTCAATGCGAAATCAAAGCGCTGATGACGACCCAGCAAATGCATTTAGATGTGCAGATGGTGGTCAGCTGGTAACGAGATGAGCTGACGTCGGGATGATTTGTGCCGACCGTGAATTGAAAGCACGTCATCTTTTAGAAAGACGGTGTGTGAGGAAGAGCCTAAGCAACAACTTTACTTAAGCAAGTTGATATGAGACGACCTGAATTATCCGTTTGATCCTGTTGAAAGGAACCATCTGCATCCGCTCGTACAGTGTGTCTGACTGCATACCAACACAGAGACTTCAAAGGCCGGGGACAGGGAACTGGCTTGTGCTGCTTCTTGTAAAAATTTCACTGAGCCCATCCAGTTTGGATTCAATTATGTTTGTTTCCTGTTGCATCTTCTCCCAAAATGCCCCAACCTCTAAGCCTGCATGCTTTTTATCTTCGCCCTGCGTTAGACAGGGATTTTCTGCAAACAAACAAGTTTCTTTTATATCCTAGTCCTTTTATATTGTTATTTCATCAGAGAGTTTATTCAGGACGCTGACCTTTATGAATTTTGTTACACAAAGACTCATCTATTTAGAAATGTGCGATTATTCAACCCAGTGTGTTTCAGTTAGGATAAAATAGTCGCATTCCTGCCTGAAAGAAGCAGCGGCACCAGGTCAGGACCACAACATTAGGCTGCGCTGCAGGATGCTGTAAAAGATAAGGCAACAGAAACAAGAATACTTAAAGTGGGGTCATTTAAGGGGTTGGAACCGCTGCCCTAAAACATAAAGCAACCCTGGCGGAGAGTCACCTTTCTTGTGTTCAGAGCTTTGTGACATGCAGACAGTGAATAGTTGAGATATTGGATAATTTCCATGTCCTTCAGAATCCACCTACAGATGCCATTTTTGATATCCATTATAATAAAAGGTCTCTGCCGCTCCTGACTACTATCTGGCCTTTTCTAGATAGAGAAGGCCTGTGTTATGAGAGAGGGAGACTGATGTCGACATAACGCCGGCCATCCTGCAGCTGTCGCTGTGATGAGGGCTACAACCGACGCTGCTGCCGTGCTGATCTCATTGGCATGCGGCAGCAGCGGCCAAGCAGCCGGCTTAGACGCCGCGCAGACAAAGGCTCGGCTTCACCGTTCGATCCCCAAACACTCACCTCTACCGTTTTTTGCAACAGCCTACGTCACAGCTAGCGGCGAAACAGAGGGAGTGTTTGTTATCCCAGTTATTTTTTCCACCATCAGCCTTGAAGCTGTGGAGTGCTGTAGCACCTTTCAGCAGGTTTCTCCCTCCACGAGCGTTCACACCTGTCTTTTCCTGCTAGGAACCCAGAAATAGTCCACTGCAGCAATGTGCATCTCCAAGGGGTGGGCAACCATGTGACCTCAGAAAGGATAGTACCTATGGAGATGCCGGAGTAAAAATAGCACACTGTAGATCAGCCCATGTGGGGGGGCTTCCCCTGAATTAATCCTGGAGTGTCTGCAGTTATTTATCATGCAGGGTTGCGTAACAGAATCGCGCTATGGAATCAGATCTTCCCTGAAGGTGTGGGTGCGAATGAAGGCGGCGCATCTTGTCAGATTTCGAAGCGGCGGGTATTCGTAATCGCCTAGTTAAGGAACAGGTCTCCCTTCTCCTGGGCAAGATGCTGATGCAGGGAGAGGGTGGAGGGCTGTGGGCGAGTGGGATCCAGTTAAAGATGAAGAGATGAGGCAGGAGGAGGAGAAGCTGGAGGAGATCACGTTCTTGTCATTTCTGCCGCTGAGGATTGTTTTCCAGAAGCTCAGCCCTTCGTGCGCAGCTCATCAAGTGCATATGTAGAATAGAAAGAAATCAGTTGCTGCAACGTTGCATGAATTGAGGGGTTTGGCAGGTTATGGCCCTTCAGAACCCATTGAGGCAGTGATGTTGAATAATAATGGACACGTCTGATTGCACTGCACGCAGATACATGCCATTAAGTACATTCAAGTGATCTCTGGAAAGTGAAATCTGTAAATCACAGCACATCGGCAGCGCAAGAGGTACCGCTCCTCGCCCTCGCTCATTAAATGCTCGTTTGCTGCAATTTAGATGTTCTGTCTCGCTAATGATCGGTTTCAGGTGGAAAGGTGCTGAAATGTTCGACATCAGTGCAGCATAAGCATAACATCAGCATAGGTTTGTTGTTTAGTTTTTTCTGGATCAACCGTATGAACTGACATCATAAAGTAACAGAGAGCTTCACTGGGCTACTCCCATGGATGCGGGTCTTAACTGTACCTGTACAGCAGCTGCCTGCTTGGACACTCTCCAAAGAGACTGCAGTTATTAAAGGAATCCCTTTGGTGCAGCTGATATGTGCCGTGTATTAAATCGACTAGGTTGTGACACTTCCTAAAGGGAGATCTCCCCCTTGTCCAATAAAGAGGGGTTGTCAGCATTTGGAAGGACTCCATCTCTGAGCTGTGAGTCTGAACAGGCTGTGATGATCTTTTGTGGTGGTTTACTGGAAGCAGGGCGAGTTTCGATGGATGTCGGTTAACATAAAGTCCATTTGATGTCGTCGCTTGATGATGAACACAGACTTCACAGCCTCTCACGCTGGCTTCTGTCTCCTTGATTTGCTGATCTACAACACGTTGCTGTTGTGGTGGAGGATTTCAGGACCAGTAGTTTTGTGCAATGCTTTCACTTCGGTGTCAGACTAAACGGTGCGTTCAGCATCACATGTACTGATCAGCAGTTTTAATATCCTTGCATTTAGTATTAAAAGTGACGGGGAAAACATGGCCACGTGTTTGTGTTGCTGTGTTATTTTTTAATATCCCTACTAATCAATGTTTTTCCGGCTTGGCTGACATTATAGCGGACACCCAGCAGGTCTTCACTGGCTCCATCTCTGGGCGTCTCCGCGTCCAGTTTAATCACGATGAGTTTTCGGGTTCACCTCGACCTGTTGCTCACGCCTGCATCACATACTGGACTGAAGCAACGATCATGATGAAATGTTTCCTCCTCCGCTGCACATGGGAGTGACAGGAATGTGTCATTATGTGAAGGGCATCTAAAAATGTAATGGGATGGTGTAATATAACGGCTTCATATTGACAAATAGAGCTTTCAGGAAACGCCACCAGTCGGGAAACAGATCGGTGTAGACAGAGACGCTTCTCTACCCTTCGACATTTCTGTCATTCAGCTGCTGTAGACAACGACGATAAGTTAAGTTAGATTTCAGGTCAGTGGAAACGTATTTGTAAAAATATCTATTTACTCGTACATACATCTCCAACATGCGTCACGTTTTCCATCCTAAACTTGAGGATGATTGTGTGTCACCTGTGGAACTAAATCTCCCCAAACTACCACACAGGCTGCATATTTGAGATTTTCATCAGTCACAGATATGCTAGTTAAGTAAACACAACAACAATTAATCCCACGTTGAATACAGAATTGATGATGCGTCACTATCCTGGAGCCATTATCTGTTGAAAACCGATTGCATAACTGTTTGCTGTAAGCCAACAGCACCGCATCAAATCAGAAACACTGAACGTGTCCACACAGAGTTTTTATTTTGGAAGCCCGAGGTTCGCGAACCGCATCAGCTTGATGGAAACAAACAAGCCACTGCTGTGCTGAGATCAGTCGGCAGATGCTCCAGGTTTGCATGTTATTAGCGCTGGTGGGGTGGCGTTGGGAGCAAGGACGGTGTTCCTCCTGGCTTCTGTGTAATATGGTGTTGTCAGCTCCGCGACCGTGCTCCTAGCTTATTGTCTCCGTGTGCATGGGCGGCACAGGAACGGAGACAAAAGGCGTGGGAAATTACATGGGAGCTTGTGCCCAAATGTGTCGCTATTCTTGGCCCTTTTATGGAACAGCATGGAAGGAAAACCCTTGAAAGGACTGGAAAGACGGCCGAATGGAATTAGGACAAATATGCATTGGGTCTACATGTGAACCACAACATGAACAAATGATTTTGTCTTATGAGTAGCATCATTTTTACCTAATGAATAGCTATATACGCATCATAAATAATTCATAGTCTTATAGTTGAATGTTATGCGACTGCGTTGCAGCAAGATAATGTCAGTTTATGATTGATGGTGCTGTGATGGTGCTTCCATTTACTTTAACCACTGCTGGATTGTCGTGGCAATTCACAAGGAAGCTGAGCTGAAAGCCAGATGGTGCATGTTTCTGTTTAAAGAAGGAAAAACGAACACGGCGTTTGAAGGCTGCATATATCGGTGATGTATGCAAACCTGCAGCCGGGGCATTTTGATGGATCGCTCACAAACGCTGCCCTATTCCTGACCTCCCCGGTTAACGGCAGCCTCGAGTCGACCAATGATGTCACGGCGTGACAATCGCAGCTCTTTATTGAGCGTGAATTGATGTATTAACGTGAAGCAGCTCTCATCCCTACTGAAGATCACACAGGAGGCCCTTTTTGTGTTGCTCTGCAGTAATAACAGAAATTACACTGGTATCGCTGCTACTCCCACGTTAGAATGAGGACTACAGAATGTAATACCACATCAAAGCGAGTTTGGAGGCAAGTTTTATAAGATGACACCAGAAGTGAGCGGGGGTTTGCAAACTTATGCGTAGAGGGGGAGGAGGACTGGGAGCCACCAGCCCACAGAAACCAGCCTGGAAAAACTCGGCAGCTTCCGCCTACGTCCCCTCGCTGGTCGTGCTTGGTCATCTCCTGCGAACCGGTACGTTGCCTCTGTGTTTCCCTGGCCATCCCCAGTTGCTGAGCTTCACATTGACCTTTCCTGTGTGCCAGTCAAGCCTGCGAAGCCTCACCCACAGTTTTGTGCACCTTGCTTCTCTTCAGCTGAGACATCAAACAAATGGTAACATGTTGGCTGGCAGGAGGGTTGCGATAGGACTCGAGAGAGTCGAGGCTCCCACCTATTTATCCACCCATGCACGTACAGAGCAGGTACAACAAACAAACACCGATTCCCAGGTCTTGTTTATGGCTATCAGTCGAGGGAGACGGGAAAATTAGCTGTGAGCATTTTAGATGTCAAACAATTAATAAGACGTCTTTGTGCTGCTTGTACATCTTCAGCGGCGAACGCGCGCCTTCGCTGTCTCTCTCTCATTCAATTTCATACATTGTCTATCTCCGTCTTTCTCTCGCACACTAAACACGGCACCAGCTCTCAAAACCTGAATTTTAGAGACAGAAGCGTCTGGAATTTTTTCACAGCCTCCCACAGACGTCCTCGAACCTATCATTTTCTCTGCAGTGGAGCAATGGTGACGTATGCTCGTCGCTAGTGCAGCTGAATTTTAAAAAGCTCGACACCCACGCTCAATACCACTACTGCAAGCATAATTATCATAAACTTTCCTCGCTGTCTGTAGCCCTTCTGTCTCCCTGTATGATTCTCCCAGCGTATCCGTGTGCAGACATTAATTCAGTGTTGATGCAGAAAGGGGAGGGTGAAAGGGGTCTGGTAAATGTGTGTCTTTTAGAAAATTGCCAGGTCATTGTGTAATCACTGTTGCTATTTAATCACCTGGGTGCCAGGGAAAAGAAACGCGCATCTTAACATGGCTTCATAGCGTGTGTTTACTGGATATACATACTGGATTTTGTTGCACCCACATTGCAGTTTGTTTACATCTAGAAGCATTTCTCATTGTGTGCAAACCAGCACCGCTGCATGTGCTTCTTTTTAAATGTAGTTCATATGTTTCTAGGGATTCACTTGACGGATCTATTTGTGATTTTTGTTTTAACCGCAGCATGTGTTAATTGCGCCGCAGAGACATGAATAGTCACGCCCAGGAAAACACCAATGTTCCGGAGAAACTTACAATTAACAGTGTTCATTTAGTCTCCCCCCGTTGAAACTGTGATGAATTTTGTTATGGTACAGTAGCTTGATAAGTTAGGGTAAAGCTAAATCATCAGTTCAAATATATATGTTTTTAGTGATGATAAACCACGAGCCCAGTTCAGCCCAGCTTTGCTAACAACCAGCTGAAATTAAAAATGCACATGTAGGAGTCAGGGGTCATTTAGTATGATTGAAGCCTCTGGCAGGGTCTCGTCCATTAGCAATTCAGATCAGTCTGAACTGTGATAGACACGTTTTGACTTGGTCCAGACTTTCTATCAGTTCCGTCTCTGTGAAAGCTGCGAATAATTTCCTCCTCGTCTTCGTTTTGTGCTCCTCGTGCATAACACCGATTTCACTCTGCGTGTTCGCATGAGGCTATATTTGAAAGCCTGACATCAATACCTATGAAAAGTCATGAACATTTTTGTTCTCATTAAATCTGGTGAGTCACTGCTTCGAGCCTCAGTGCTCATTTGTCATGCAAAGATCCCACCGCGCACTGAATAAACCTAATGACATGTATGTTTGTGCTTTCAGAGAGTTGATAACACCAGTGGTTTGTCTCTCCACGTGGTACCAGCTAATACTGGATTCGCCGGAGTCATTTGTGAGATGTGTATGAGGTCACTAACACCTTATTACCAAATAAATTGGGCATTTTTCCACTGCAGCCACCTACCCGCCCAATGCCGATTAACTCGTGGAGCCGCCTTCGCCGTGTCCCTACTACCTTGTTTGCCAGAGGAAGCGAACTCCGTGAGTGCGCATATGTGCGTGTCTGACTTCCTCTCACTGACTCATGTCCTAATACTGATGAGGGGTTAGTAAGCTTTACTCATGTGGCTTGGATGCATCATGCAATCTTCTAGACAACAGCAGTGTTTGTCACACAAAGTGTCTGTGTCCCTATATAAACACACCAGTGCCGCCTGTCTGTCATGTCTGCTCTTGAGGCGTAACAGTCCTGTGGGTCTGCATTTGCTTCGAGACTAAAGGTACCTGATGCTGCACCTGTTTCAGCTCCAGCCCAGGTTTACAGTACATTAATGATCCAATCTTTAACTGAATTCAGTAAAGAAGACGAGACGAAAAATTTACCAATAAGACTATAAAGATGCCAGCTCTGAATTTAATTTAGTTTTATCTCCCTTAAGAAAACAAACTAAAATGTTCACTGTTGTATTTTGATTTCCTTTACCTACACTCTAATGCTGTGTAATAGCTTTAAGGACAATGAACTATTTTGTTTTTGAGTTTCTTTTCATTTATGGCAGGGATTAAAGAATAAATGATAAAAAAAGTACTAGAAAAACCTACGTGTTTGTAAGGGCTGTGAATGTAGCCTTTAAATGTAGTTACAGGAAAACTCGGGTCTGAGCCTCACATGCAAAACAACTGTACAGTCATGTGTCACAGTGACGTGCAGAGATTAGATGGAAGCGTCACTCGTCATGACATCAACCCACCATTAGACAGGTGTTGACACCGGAGGATACAGGGGCAGACGCTAAAGCCGGAACTTCCAAACATGTTTGGCCAGTTTTGGTGAAAGCTCTCTTAGCTGCCGCCGAGATACGATTACGCAGGGAAAAGCATGTAGCTGTGGGACATGGGGGAAGGAGGACTGCACAAGAGGAGCTCTGTTACCTGGTCAACATTTTGAAATGCCAGGATTTACAACAGCTCAGGTTTCCTCTGGACCAAACCACAGCGAGGACAACAGGCCAGCGGATTCTCCTTAAAACTCAGGACCCTGCAAACCATCACCTGCATTACAAATTACCAGCAGGAAGCGGCTCCAGGTGGACCATGACACTTGGCCTCCCAGGGCCGCTTCATCAGGCGGATCTGTAACTGTCCAGGCGTCTGCTGGTAACCACATTATCAGTCTGTGTGGAAGGCGCATCATGGCCACAGCGTGACGCAGCTGACAAAGTAGATTTTATTTTGTAGCCCCACTGGACATAAACAATGGAGGACTACCGCGCTGGAGCCAGTAATGCCTGCAAGACGATGAAGACGATGAAACCCAGGCTGCGGGGAAAATGAAAAAGCGACCCTCAATTCAAAGTGAGACCTGGACGTCTTCTTTTTGAACGCTTACACGGAGACGTCCCTTGAATGAAGTAGGAAGAACATGCTGCTGTGTTTCGGGAGCCGGCGGCGAAATCGACACCACGAGATCCAGTGGACGGAAACAAACTGTTTGCAGATTATCCCAAACCCCTGCTTCCTAGACACAGGTAAAAGTCAGCGCAGTGAGCTTTGACAGCTACACACCAGACCAGTGTTGGGTGCAGCTTGACAATGGTAATACTCAAACCTCTCTCTCATAGTCGACTTCGCTGAGTGTGTGTATGCGAGCTTCCAGTACATCCTGAACAGTCGTACAGTCGACTTCCTGGAACAATACCTGAAATGTTTTGAGTGCATTTCATTCTTACACCAGGCTGCTGATAACACAAAAGAAAAAAACTGAGCCAAGCAACAGTCAGCTGGTTATCAGGAGTTCACACATACTGTGGATGGTATGGATCAGTAAGTGGACAGATTAGTGTGGCGGCGTTATTTTGACTTCAATTGTGTACGTGAAAAGGAGGCTTTGCAAACAACTGATGGTGCAGCTACTGGCACCAAGTGGCTGTGGAGCTTTGTGTGCGACTTCCAACTGCGTGGCTGTGCTGGAATTCTCGTAGTGACGCGCATGAAGGGTTGTCAGTCTAGTTTTGTTTTGTTGGTTTGCAACACGGGAAATGTGGTTCGAGTAAATCAGAGTTCTCACATAGATGTGATGAGCAGAGCTTGTGTCCTAAAAGAATATCAAGTCTTAGGGTTTTATCCAGTTTGCAGCGTTTTCCCGTGTCTACCCACTAGAGGGCAGTGTTCTGACCCCATGACCGTTTAGTATCCAGAGTCCTGCAGAGCAGAGAAGGTAAATGTGTCATGACCCATGGTTCTCCTTAAAGCGGACGCCCTCTCATCCAGTGGTTGCATTTCAATTTACCGGTGAAAGTGTGAAGTCCGTTTGGTCGTTTTACTCTTTGCATTTCGTCGGAGAGGCTGTTTCCCACTGGCTTAATGTAGCAATTTTCTCAGCTGAGTTCGATGCATCCTTGGCAGTAAATGTGTAACTATGTTGATATTACATAATGTTCTATTTTGTGCCCCAGCAGCGTTCAGCGCTTTTAAGAGTACTACTCCCCCCCTTAAATAGCTGTCAGCAAAACTTGGAATTAGGCTGAAGCTACCCACAGTGTGTGGGCTGTGAAGTGGGAGCCACTGGAAGCGTGGGGCTGATGTGTGGATACTCCAAGTTACTAACATTTGCGTACGCTTAGATCCCGTAGTGAGAGACCTTTTATTTTGAAGTTTAACAAACCAGCGTGAGGCTCTGCTAAATCATCAGTTTAGAGCAGTGTGGTGGTCACTAAACAGCGAAACGCAGGGGAGAACCCTGTACCCCCTCATATGTTTTGTTGATGTGTCCTTTGTTCTGGAGTTCAGACTTTGCGGACCACAGCAGTGTGTAATCAGCTCAGTCTTGTTTCACGCTCGCGCTCACTTTGTTGTTTGTGTCTCTGTGAGCTACGAGCGGCTCTGTAGAAACCAGGAGGGCGTGTTTAAAGCTCGTGGGATCCACTCCTTGTTTTCTGTGCGTCCCGGGGGTTGGAAGGCAGCTGAGAGTTCAAACAGAGACACACTCCCTCATGGCAAGAGCTCAGAGATTAAGGGGTTTGTCTGCACTGCCAACAACATGGATTGCTCACAGTTCGCAACTTGCCCAAGACGAAGGATGATTCATTTTTTTTTAAGTTGCAACTTTTGCACTTACAACTGATATGACTTTGTAGTAAAACAACCAGAGGATAACCTTGTTTTGTTCTGTTCGTCTGCTTGTCCGGGACATGTAGAACAAAGTGGGGGTAGCGAAAGCAGCAACTTTCCGTCTGTGTGAGTCTGGTGAGTAGAGGAGCCAGAGGATGCAGGTGGCAGCGAGGCTTTGCGCTAACTTGTTTGAAGTTTTTTTTCCCATGTCGGAGGTGAAGGATTATGCCTGGCAGAGGAATTTAGTCTTCAGCTGAAGGACTTTATGAGCTGAATCTCAACAGCTCACCGGCAGAAAGTCGAACATTTGCCTGTGCTGTGCGCTTGTATTGCTGTGCAAATGAGGATGTGAGTGTGAGTCAGGTGGAGTGAAGTGCGATGCTGTTTCTCAGCAGTGGGACGGCGGATGCGACCCCAAAGAGCACAGCTACGAGCCAGGCAACGCAGGAGGAAACGGTTTACCACATATCTGTGATCCTGAAAGAAACTCAGGGAGATGCTGCGGTGTCGAAATATGGAAAGGCCCCGGTCGCCCACACCACGGTGGAGAACTGTCAGCCAAGAGAAGAGATAATTAGTATAGTACCAATGGAGAACAGCCCCGAGCTTGGCAGGGTTCGACACGCGCCCGACAGGTGGCCCTCCCTGAGCTGCACAGGTAGAGCTGGGAGGCAACAAGAGGAGGTGGTTGTGGAAGAGAGTGAGGAGGAGCTGGAGGGAAAAATGAAGACTAGCTGGTTTTTGAAACAACCTCTCAGGAACTTGAGTAACTCTTCACAGAAAGGGACTGACCTGGCAGAGGCAGCTACCCCAACAGAGACGCAGGAGAGACGCATTCGGAGCTCAGCGTTGCGCTCTGTGACCTTACGTGCTAAGGGTCTTGTGTTCAGGGAGCATGGCGCCGTATCAGGACACAGCTCTCTGCCGCGCGCCGTGTTGCGCAGGCCGCGCCAGGAGGACGCCACAGCTGGCAGGAGACCGGTAAGCATGTATGGCGACCCAGCCAAGCAGCAACGAGATTCTCAACCTGAACAAGGACCGCTGCGCGGGCCCAGGACTGTTTGCATGCTGGCAGGCCCAGGCCCCGTGCAGTTGGAGCCCCAGACTCGGCAACCCTTCAGGAGGGCTGACAGTTTCGAAAACAACCAGCAAACCAGGACTAGGAAAACAGAGTTGAGGGCAGTTGATGGCCTCAGTTCTTTTGCACCTCAGCGGCCTTTGGTCCTTCCAGAGGTGACCCCCAGGGTCCGCCAGAGGAGCTGGAGGCAGAGACCTGTCAGTATGACAGTGCTGGAGCTAAGAAAGAGGGGCTCTGATGATGAGATAAACAGCCAGAAGAGCTTCGGCCACACAAGCAGCGATGGACGAAACTTTCTTACAAGGAGCTTCCGTTGGAAACTATTTGGAAAAACGCATCAAGACAAAAGCAAAGAGAAGGAAGGTGACAAAGATGTGAAATCTGTCCCCAAGTCCAGCAAAGCTGATACTTCAAAAAGTACATTTAACTCCTTAAGACGGAGCCTCAGTCTACGGATAAGGAGGCCCCGGCCTCGGGACAAAGTTACTTTAGGGTCTGAGGGGGATCCAAATGAGGCCTATGTGACTAATAATACAGTTGAGGAGGCAAATGTGCCTCCACGGCCTTTCTCATACCTCACGGGAAGAGCTATACCAACTTCCAGTGAGCAAATGGAAGACCAGGGGATGCAGTACTTTCAGTACCACAGCAAGGGGAAGGTCAAGGTGATGGAAGTACCCACCTGTCCAACAAAACTGTCGTCCAAACCTGCCCAGGAAGAAGTTAGCTTCTGGCAGCTCATAGCAAATCGTTTCAGGAGAAAAGAGCAGCCATGCAGCGGCAAATGTGAATCTCAGCCGTCGCAGAACAAAGACACCAGCCAGTATCCCCTGACCGGGAATAATAAGCCAGAGCCAGTCACCATAGAGACTCTGGCAGGCACTGACTCACAGAAAGGTCAAGGTAAGCCCAACAAGATTGCTGAAATAATTTCTCAGCTCAGTTCTCTGAGTATAGTCCCTTCAGTGCACAGAAAGTTACAGCCCAAGAGAAACAAGGAAGTGTACTTTTTTCTTTTTCTTTCGTTCAGTCAAATGAAAAACACATGGGGAACTGAGTTTGGATGCTATTCAAACAACTTCTGGTTCCAGCAAGTCCTTTTGGAATTTCTATTTTGAGAACTTTATTTCTCCAGTGTTTTTCATGTGTGAGCTGCCTGTTTGTATGCACATACTTATACACATAGGAGTTCAGAAAATGAATGGGTAAATACCTTTCAGCCAGTGACTGATAAGGAGCAAGTATAATGGCTTGTTTTGCAGCAGTGGTATAACACGGTTCTGTCCCCACGGTTTCTGTGCCACCCAGACTCAGGCCATGGGAGGCTTGATAATGCAGCCTGTTGGCCTCTCAGAGACACAGCTTAGAGCAGTTGCATTAAAGCCGTTAGTGGCTGTAATGGGGATGCGCTTGGCAGCCTAGCAGGGCTAAATTAAGAGGGCTTACATGCTGTAATGATGGGGAGAAGATGACTTAAGCACCGTGTTTAAAGGTTAGGTCTTACAGTGAAGTGCATTTGTCCTGTTGCCTCGAAGAGCAGGCAAATATTCGTAACTATCTGAAATAGCTGTGATTTGCTTTGTTTGGTGTATCAACCTCCAACACCACACTTTAGCACAGACCTAATTAGCCATATATGACTTAGTGACGTCTTGTAATGTCACGTAGCATGTATGGGGTGGTAATCTTCATTAAACCCATCTGAGAAGCACCAATGAATTATTTTATTCCCCAAATAACACAATGGTTGCACCAGGGCCGGGGGTCGGCTTTGTTGACCTTTTGGTCTATTTGTGTTCACACATGACATGTTACCAAGGATACCGATTACTCCGCGGACTGCAGAGTCAGTCAGTCAGGCATTAGGAATGTAGGTGTGTCGATCAGCCCGAGAGGAAGTAGGTGTTCAATACCCTGGGCGGGACTGCGCCTGTTGCTACCTGCTTAAGTGTTTGCACCTGAATTAAATCCACAAAGCTGAAGCCCGTCACGCCCACAACCGAGCAGACACACACACTCACAGTTTACGTGCGTCCTGATGATACCTTGTGTGTGAGGCGGGTTCCGGGGAAGCCAGGTAAGTAGGTGAGAGGTTTGAGGTGTGCAGGTTGTGTCCCCCACCCCCACCTGTGGATGAACAAAGCCGCCCTGTCACGTTTGTGGATGCATGAGTGATAGACTGAGGCCGTCCGGGGGGTTTGGATTGAAGGAGGCGTTGCCGGTCACAAGGTGTAGGTGGTCATCCGTGCACTTTTCTAGTGAGCGGTGAATGCTGTGAACGGGGCTGTAGAAACAACTCTGTAATAACCTCAGTGTAAGGTGCCTGTGAGAATCATCAGGCTGTTCACTGATGCGTATTTATTCTGACTTGCCTTGACTCGATATTATGACAATTTGAACAATCGCTCCCGCGTGTGTGCGATCCAGCCTCCTTTATCTCGATTCTGACAAGAAATGTAGTCGTGAGGATAGAATTTGATACAGATTCCTCCGAATTCCTGCAAACAGTGGTTCCTGTGTCAGCCCTACCTCACAGTCGGATTCTGCCTATCTGCTGCAACATCTACAGATTGAAAATGATTTTAAAATATGTATTTGTTTGAGTGCCTTGGTTCCTGCGGGGGTCGGTCTGCCAAACTCCCAGCAGGTAACTACGTTCCAGACTTTTCTAAGGAACTTGGGACCAAAGGCTCTGCAGTGATAATACCCTCTCATCTGTTGCAGCAGACATGGGGAGACAGTGAGATATTGAATATTCACACAAGTGATGCACAGTCTGGGCAGGAGCAGAGGGAAATCTGGTAATAACTGAATGTAACTTGTATTGGAGCATCTGCCACTCAGCCTGGGTGCATTTTGTTCTCCGTGACTGTGGTTCAGTAGGTGAGCAGCGTCCTGCTGTTCTCTGTCTAGAAACCGTTCACTTTTTCACCAAGTGTGCAAACCGTTGAGTACGGCTCTGCGATCCACAGCTCTCTCCGTTCGTATGCAGTCCCCTTCCTTCATTTACGCTTGATCGTTTCCATCAGCTTGTTCTCTCGACATGTTGAGTAGCAGCAACAGCAAATCCCAGACTCTTCCTCTATTAACTCCACAAATTGAGTCAGTCAACCTGGGCATTGTACTGCAAGGCTTCTCGAAAACCTAATTTGCAAATCCTATGTTTGATGAGAATCGTGTTTGAACCAGAAAGTCGAATTTCATTTGAGGAGCTGATCAATGGCTTCCTGCAGACGCACAAGATTTGAGGAGGGTTTAGAAGGGCAGGCTACCCAGGACACGCTAGGCTGGCAGGGCAGATTTTCACCCTGTTATCTGGTGGCTCTGTCATTTACCTTCTTAAATAGAAATATCAGGCTTGTGTTTGTGGCCCCACAAAGAGATGACTGGCTCGCTCATTTTGTAAACAGCTTTGGAGCCGTTTTTACTAGACATGCTTGATAAAAGTAGCCCGATGAGGAATGTTGGTTGGTCATGAGGTTGGCAAATGAGGAAAGTAGGCTCACTAATTGGTAGCTAAATTCTCACTCTGTAATTTATGACAGTGGGAAAGCTCGGTTGGAAAGTCAGCCGGAGCTATTGTGGAAGTTTAGACCTCAAGTAAATTCCCCGAACCACTTCAAATTCACTGCACGGTGGAATCCATGCATGCATGTAGACGCATGCACACACTCAAATGGCCATATGCACAGGTTTTCTGCCCACTCGGTATTTTCCTTGCTCGTGAAATGGAATAAGTGGGGGTGGGGAATTGTGCTTCACTACCCTCTGAACGGTCATTTTTATCTGACCAGACGTGAGCAGTGAAGTGAAAAACCTGACAAACAAACACAGTTTTCTCCTCGCACTGACACAGACCCCGGTGTCCGCTGTTAGCTGGAGCTTTCTGTTTCCATGAGCGTCCGGGGGCACAGTAATGTGAGGACACTCGTATTTAAAGAGTGTCGTAACGCAGAGCACATGGGTTCAATTAGTTGTGTTTGTTTTTACGGGGGACTAAACTGTATCTGCACTAAGCGTGGAAGACATTTTGCCATTTCATGTAAAATCTTGTTATGGGAGAGGATATTGGTGAGAGGACCTATGTCAGATCATCTCCACACGCTTTTTAACTGAAATATGCATGTGTTGGATGTTGTGTTCTTCTGTTTTCTTGTCCTTGAAAACAAAAACGATGGGAATGATGCTGCGCTTCTCTGCTGCTAACTCCATTTCTGTGTTGGCCTTTGATGACACCTATTTTCCCTCTGTGAGTTTGTGTTGACTGGTTATCTGGTCTGGCCAAATGCGAGAAGAACATTTGTGCCTGTGGTTGTTTCTTTGATTTTGTTTTTGCAGTGACTCTCCTGTGTTTCTGTTCATTTCTCTACGCGGTGACTCTGTGTGTGCAAAGTTTTCAGTCTGTTTATTTAATTGCTACTTGCAACTGTTATGATATACCAACAATACCATTATATACCAAACCTCCAATTATGTGAACAATAACACAATATAGGCACCAATTGTTACAGTAGAATACAGATAAGTAATGTGCAAAGGAAATCAAAGAAACGTAGGAAACATCCTTGTGTGAAGTTACCTCTCGGCCGTGACCTGCTCTTTAAAACTCACATGGGTGTCTACGCTCATGCCCCGACATGTCAAACTCACGCTGCGAGGGCTTAAAGTGAGGCGTGCTGCTCAACGGCTGCCGTGCTCCACACAATGCCTGGTGAAAGGCCCTTCTGTGTGGGATGCACCCTTCTCCACGCCCACAACAAGCGAGCCACCCAGAGCAGGACTCGGCTCTTTGGAAATCCAGGTCAGAAATAAGGAAACGTTTTAGCTGTGCGTTTTTTTTACGCTAATTGGAAAAGGTGAAGCCGTGTTTTCTTGGCTCAGGTCTGCTCAGCTGTGAGTCACAGGTACTTTTAGCATGCTTTGAATTTCCAGATAGACGGTGACGGTGCTTACCTACTGTTTACGCTGTCATTCTTCGCGTAATCATTGCCTCAGGCACAATTGGAGACCATTATTGCTGCAACAAACGGGCTTATTGTAATGACGGCTCACTGTTTGGTGCATGAAAGCTTTAATTGTTGTGGGTTAGACATTTGGAAGGAGTAAGGGGCGTTACACACCTTGTTGCCTGGAGCCTTCACTCCAGCTTCTTGGGGGGGTTCAGATGGCGACAAGTCCCTGATCCAAAACAGGAAGGTGGTCTTAGTTCTAATAGCTGTTATGGCACAGAGCCGTGTACTCATTCTCTGTGGGAGACAGACACAGCTTGCAGAGTTGCCATTTGTTGTTTTTAGTTCTGAGGGTTTGCATTGTTCTTCATAGTGCTCTTTCCCACTGCCCTTTTTCAAAAGCGCTATTATCTAGTCAAAGTCTCCAAATGTCACTGGAAGCCCAAACGAGCTGAATCGAGCCTGATAATAGCTGTCATGGATTAGCCTAATCCCCCTGTGTGTCGTAACCGCATATGGACGCACGCTGCAGAGTCTTTTTACCATACAGTAGGTGTTTCATTGATCCTTCTTGGCAGCTGTGTGTCTAATTAGTTGTTAATATATAAACAGACCTTGAAATAAGCTAGAGTAATATTTTTGACATTTCTTTACAAAGTGCGTTTTACATCTGCAATGAGTAATTTAACTGATCAGAGGTCGGAATTTTACAAGAAATTGACTCAGAATGTTCAAGCTGTCTTGGAACACATATACGTTTGTTTTGATTAAAATCAAATTTAATTAGGAAAGTCGATTACAAAATCACTCACACTGAGTGTATTGCAATAAAGTTAAAGTTTACCAGGCTGCATCATGACAAACCTACGGTGACCCCACACAGCCAGCTAACCGGTGACACGCTCCCTCTGGCTGAGAGTAGTGTCCAGAAAGACAAGATGGTGAAACACAGAAATCATTTACCCAGCGACTCGGTGTGTTCTCAGTCCCTCTGACTGTTGCTTTTGTTGTATCTTAACGCCAGTTTAAAATTCAATAGTAAAACTAGCTTCACATTATCTATAAACTACAGCCGTGAAGTCATTTCCAGCTTCTCCCATCTGGGATTCCTCTTAATGCCATTTTAATAGTAGCACGTTTAAAACGGGACACGCACAGATGGATAACCTTTCAGTGCTGCTTGACTTCATGTCTCTTTTGTCCTTTTCGTTTCAGACTCTTTCGTCAACAGCCAGGAATGGACATTGAGTCGGTCCGTGCCAGAGCTGAAAGTGGTGAGTGACTTTTCATTTCTCTAAAAGTCCCGCTGTCAACTCGCCCTGTTGGATTTAAATGTCAGTGGGAAACATGCTCTGTCCACATAAGACTGGTTTTGCATTTACATGAGAGGGAACAGGGAGGGATGTTGGCCGGACTTCTCCCTGGCACATAGTGGGTGATTTTTAATGAGATGCATTGGCGTGGAGATGCAGGGCGGCTTGCAGTAGGACGCGGCATGAGTGACAGTTTTAGGCTAGACTAGTGACACATCCTGGGTCTGATCCCACCAGCCGCTGCCAAACACAGCTAACATCCTCACATGATTTAATGCCTTCCACACATAAAGACTAGGAAAGAAACGCACTGGATATTCTGCCAGCTGATAGAATATTTCTGTGCTGGGTGAGTTTATTGTTGCGGCACCTTGCAAAAAGAACAAACTTCAATGAAATGAAAAGTGGGGAATTCACAGGGAGCTCAAAGACAAACTTGCTTGTTTGGCTTCAAACACTTTAAATGCGCGTTTCTTTTTATATTTCCAAGGTGTTAATTGGGCGCCTCCACACAGGGGTTTGTTAAATGGACCCAGGAAGACTGAATTAAGCATCGTAAAACAGTGATCAGCCCTTTGACTCTTTTCAAAGAGTGGTTGTACAGCAACAAGGTCATACTGAAAACAAATGGTCAGATGACTCAGAATTCACCAAACTCTGTTTTCTACTGCAAGGAAATAATAGGAGCTGGGGTCAAAACCATTTCCTGCACACTGAAAAACGATGATTACGATACTGTGGCATAATCTTTAAAACGTCCCTGCAACGGTGAACTGTGCCCTGGTACGGTTCTGTCCCTGCGTCCGACGCCGACAGAACCGTACGCCTGCTGTATTTCATTGCCGTCTTTTGATCTTCAAACTTGCGCTCGGTAATATTCTCAGATCTGGTCTACAAAAAGGAAGAACTGTTTAGTACTGAAATAGTGCTGATACGGCACTTTGATTTCACGACGCCTATATAGCAGCAGGTCACAAAGCTGAACAGTTAAAACAGCAGGAGCACAGTCTGTGCTGCATTCAAAGCCACTTTTTGTTGACTCATAGTTTTCGCTGTGCACAGCTTATAAATTCTGTTCAGTTAAGGCCTATTCATAGCTTAATCTGCTGGGATGCCTTGTGACATATATACACTAGTCTGGGAAATGCCTTCAACTCATCTGTCTTTTCTTTGTGCCTTAAACGTCCCTATAATTAGAACCATACCTGACTTAACACCCACTAATGGTCTGGAGAAGAAGAGGGCGATGGTGGGTAGAGGAGGAGGAGGAAAGGGAGGAGATGAGGCTCGTTGGAGCCTTTGTTCTTCTCAGACATGCTGGCATCATCAGCCCACCCTCCATCATGCATCACCCTGAAGGCACAGTAGTTAGGTCTAGCCTAGACTCCGGGGAGAGCACAGACTGCAACCACATCCATGTATGTCGGAGGACTTTCCTCATAATGTTCAGTCTGCTCACAGACTGAGAAAAAGCGTTTTTCGTTTTGTAACTAGAACCATTTTCATGTTCTAGTCATTGTCATTCTAGTCATTCTAGTCTAGTCATTGGACTCATACGCATACAGTATTTCAATATAAATAAGTTTAAGCTAATAAACTCCAATGTGTCAGCTTTTGATTTATGAGTCAGACTCTAATGGAGGATAGAGTGTGGCTGAGTGTGGAGCAGGGTCTGTTCTGAATATGTTTCCTGGGTGCCTTCAAAGATTTGGTCCTTCAAACAAACTTCTTCTTCTGATGAAGGAAGAAACAAATATGTGTTAACCTTTTAACCCTGTCTGTGGAGAATTAGTCAGCATAGGTCAATAGTTGTTGACCTTTGACACAGCAGCTTGACAAAAACTCTCAACACGTCTACTTCTCCTCCAACCTTTTATGACTTCACTCAGCAGTGAAGTCTGAGCAAGCGCAAAAACTTCTGAAACACAATCCGCTGAGTGCTGGGAGGTTTTCACTGGGACTCCTTTATAGCTTTTTACATGTACATATGTTAGTGGTTTGTACCTGTCATGTCATGCATGTCAATAATAATCACAGTATTTTACTCTCTGCCTTATAGGGCATTGTGGGAAATCTTTCCAGTGGGAAGTCTGCCTTGGTCCATCGGTACTTGACAGGCACATATGTGCAGGAGGAGTCTCCTGAAGGTAAGAGTCTGTTGGAGGTGATGTTAACACGGGGCTGTTAATTATATTGCTAATACTGTACATGTGGTAGAATTGACAATTAAACTTGAAACTTCAAAACTAATTGTAAAGCCTAATGGTTAGAAATGAAGAAAAGCCTCGTTATTAGCTTTCTGACAGTTTTTCAAATCCCCTGGCTGATCACTACTACTCACAGCTGATGGCATTATCGTGGCTGAATTAAGATATTTACTCCCCTTTTCAAATTAGTTTTGATGGAATAGTGTGTGTTTAATGTAGGCTTGCTTCTGTTTATTAATTCCCTAAACCTGTGAGATAACTCATAGCATTTCCAGTAAATGAGAGCTGTGAGGATTGCTCATCGTTACATGCCCAAAAGTACAACTAAACATCATCATTTCTCTGAATTATTCTGTCATGTTCATAAGGTGTACTTCCTTGATGTCCTGGTGGAGGAAAAAGCCAGTTCACCCTTGCCAGTTCAATTTACTCCCTAAGATGTAAAAGTCAGATATTTGTCTGTTTCAGCCAAATAATGATGAGAATGCCCCCGTCTGGCCTGAAATACACGTTACCCTCTTGGAGATCCCCAAAGATGTTGGCAGACGCAGAATCAACAGATGATCCTTGCAGCGTTTGCAGGGTTTCATCTTACTGTATTCATGGCGAGGATGAGACATGAAGCACATAATTAGCTTGTGGTGTTTTGCTGCACCAAGGGGGGAGAAGTCCACGTAGCTTAATTAGTTGGTGAGGAATCAAAAGTGGAAGTGCTGCAAAAGCAGGATGCGGGTTGTTGGTGTTGTTGTAATCGAGGACACGTATGGGCTCAGATCCTGTATGTGCATGTCTCCCTTGTCACGTTTCTGTAAGTCAGACGCCACAAACCCGCCTCAGGGTTTGACGCTGCTCCAGACTCTTTGTTTGTTGTGTCTGACACTGGCTTTACACCACGTCGCGTATTTACTTTGCCGAAGCACTGGCCAGCACAGGAAGCTTCACCCGTGGCTGTTTCTTCAGTGTTTTGTTCCTGCGCTTTTGCTATGATATCGGAAAAAAAGGTACTGGGGTGTGTTGCCATGGCAACACCGGATGGAGCTCCGTTGGATTGTGGCTCTGTGTCAAGGTCTAAGCCTCCGTGTAAGCAGAGTATGCTCGCTGTGTGTTAACCATGCCTACAAACTTGCCGTCTCCCTCTGTGGGCTGTCGGCAAGGTTATTAGTCATTTCTGTTTGATGTGAGACTGAACAGGTTCGAATAATTTAGAGCCACTTTTTATCAGGCCTCATTTATTCATGCTGGCTTTCTCGTTGGGTGCATTTTAGGCTCGGCTCTACATAAAGACCTCAGGAACTTGGATGGTTGTGTAATAGAAATGTTACATGATGACATTAATGCAAGTTTTCCCCACGACTCCTCCAGTACAGACGTTTGTTGTGTACATGTTTCTCACGTCAATCAGTCTGTCACATCTCTGGGGCTCTGGACTGTTGTGATCCGCTCTGTCTCGCTGCGTAATGAGGACCCGACTCATCTTCTTTCCTCTTTTCCAACAGGATTCACAGACACATAGTTAGTCTAATGCTCCAAAGCTGTGACTTCAGTCAAAAAAAATATAAAAGCACTGGCTGGTGGTACATGAATGACCCTGTTACACAACCAGCATCCAGCAGGGGCTTGAGAGCCTGTGTAAAAGGTTGGGAGAATCCCCTATTTGCCAGACAGGCCAAAGTGGACTTAAAAGGGTTGAAGTGTGGCTCAAGTGGATATGCACTGCTAGCTGAGACAGCAGTGCTGTCAGCCTCTTACCAATTACAGGGTCCTGGCTGCAGCTTGGCCCCGTCTGTGATGCGAGAGCTGTGTTCTTAGTGTCGCCGGTTTAACAGCTGCTCTACTCTCTACTATGCGAGTGTGTAAAGA
The DNA here is from genome assembly GCA_030770545.1 of Macropodus opercularis. NCBI lineage: Eukaryota > Metazoa > Chordata > Actinopteri > Anabantiformes > Osphronemidae > Macropodus > Macropodus opercularis. The sequence goes on from CM061105.1 coordinate 11,276,669, forward strand.
TCTAACATGTCTTATGAAATTAGAGAAATGTATGTTGTTCCTTTATGTCAAATTGCTCTCACCATATTGCCATATTCCATTTCGGTCTTCTCTCCCAGGCACGTCTCCAGCATCCCGATGATATGCTAAATCTAATTTGCTGCGTAGTTTACTCATTGGTCTCTTGTTTATGTGCAGCCGGCTTTGCTAGCTGCAAGGAAAATGCTTTTGTATTCGAAGAGCAATGAGGAAAATGGGAGCGAAAGTCAAAGGGCTTAGGGTTGGTTTCACTCTATCATCTTGTGGAGTTTGTAGCCACTTATATTACCTCTCATCATGTCCTTTCCTCTTTAAAGGTTCTGCGTTAGTGTGGTATTAGGACTGTAAAGTACTGTAGCACACACTCATGCTTTGTTGGTGAGGAGTGAAGTCAACAAAATGGAGTTTGATGTTAAAGTAGAAGCTGGTCTTTCCCAGAGCCCGTGGATATGCATTAACTGCAGCGCTGAACTGGTTTCCTCAGCAGATGTGCATTAGACACACCGAGTGTCACACCCTTGTCCGTGTATTTGGCTCCAGAGAGACCTGTCAGCATGATCCTAACAGCGACACATTCGGGAGAATGCTAAACGGAGAAGGTGCACTTAAACACGTGCACATCTCACCAAATGTTGATCAGCCATATGCTGCGTTTTGGGTTATTTCATGCACCTTCACAGTTTGTCGCGTCTGTGTCCTTGGTGTAATTGTCTGTTAATGTCTCATCCTCAGGCGGACGGTTCAAGAAGGAAATAGTGGTGGACGGACAGAGCTACCTTCTCCTGATCAGAGATGAAGGAGGGCCCCCAGAGCTGCAGGTAAGACCCTAGAAAATGTCTGATGCGTCTGCAGGCAGGAACTGTTTCGACACGGACCATTGCTTCACTGCAGGACCGTTTGGCGCAGTGTGACAGATCTGATTGTTGTAACAGAAGCACAAGGTGCAGCAACAGATCAATGGAACAGCTGAGCCAAAATCATTTCTGCGGTCAAAGAGACACACACAGCACTTAATCGTCCTATTAGTGTGCGAAAGTGAAGGGTTGGAGGAGAATATTGGAGCAGTAATGGAATCGCACAACGGAAGATGGCGTTTTGAATGTTATTATTTGTGAAAGGAGTGATTTGGACAAAACTGGTAATGATGCTCCATGAGGGACCTCCTGGAAGTGGAGCCATCCTTTACTGTGCATTTACTGTTACTTAATATGTAACGTAACACCATACTCAGCTCTGTTCTACTCATTATTTACGCGGCAGCGCGTAACTAAATGCTGCGTTGCTACGAACGGCCTCAGCTCCGTGCAGCTTTTCAGCCTCTTTTAGCTCAGTGTTTTGGATGTGATTCACCGTCGCCAGATGCAGCAGCACATCACAGTCACCATCTCCCAGGCACCACGTAGCAGACAGACCCAATTAGAAGCCAACTGGTGAGGCTAGCAGTATTTTTCTCAGCAGTTGGCAGGAACCAGACCAGATCGAAAGGAATGATGATTATTGGAGTTTTTTTCCAGCTGTGAAATTGGTGCAAATGTTACTTTTTATCTGTTGGGCATGTAAATAAACAAAACAAGCTTGTTAACACATTCACCACATCAACCTCAGAAGGTGACATATAATCTGTAATTAGTGTGTTTACAGCTTATTTCTGCTGCATCCAGGTTGCCAAAATAATCAGGGGGGGGGTCTTTGGCCAACTAAGTAGTGTATGTGGCAGCGCTTTGAGGATTAGTTTAGATTAGATGCACATAAAACAGCATCAATAACAAAAGCAGACTAAATGGGAAAATCCAAACCTGTTCACCATGAGAATTTGTTACTTTTATTGCTCTACAGTAACGTGACAGCTCCCCCTGACACCCGTGTGACTGCAGCGTGCGTTTCCACACCAGCTACTGACACCGGCTCACGCTTGCGTCACGCTCTCGGAGGTTAGGGGATAGACGCGGGTTGGCTCACTTGCCAGCTGCCTGTATAATTAGCGGCATAATTAAAGGCCTCCATTATGGTCCCACTCACAGGGGGCTGAGCGGAGTTGTGGCTTGAAGGCGAGATTTGCTATTCATTCCCTATGGGAGTCGAAGCATTGTGTGGAGGCTGAATGAAGAAGAGGGCAGGATGGGGAACGGGTACCACTTGATTGTCACTCTTATTACACTGATTAATCACCTCGTCTTAATCGTAACATATATTTATATACAACAACAAAAAATACAAAGAATATTACCTGAAGCTATAGAAATACAGAAAATCTAATTTCGTAGTGGTGTTGAATCCATCACTGCCATTACTGCTCCTGCTGTTCGCTTGCTTCCAAACAGGACTCAAAATTAGCGGTGCTGTTGCACTGCCCCCTTCTGTCTGAACATGTGAACTGAAGCAACGTGTTGATAGAAGATCCCAAGGTATAAAACGCTAAAACGTACTTGCTTCTCGTGCTAAGAACAACCGTTTAGATTGCTTTGCCACAATGCGATGGCGATGGAGATCACAATCGCTGGCGGAGCAGCCGTCGCTAATTCAAAGCGCTCGCTTGTGTGCGTCAGCGCTCATTTCGCTGTGATTGAGCAAACCTCCTCTGCTCTGCCTTCAGTTCGCTGCCTGGGTGGATGCGGTGGTTTTCGTCTTCAGCCTGGAGGATGAGATCAGCTTTCAAACAGTCTACAATTACTTTCTGCGCCTATCCAGCTACAGGAACACGGCTGAGGTCCCCATGGTTCTTGTCGGAACACAAGGTGCTTGTCCTACATCACGTACAGACAGTATTAAGTGTTTAAACAGAAACATACAGAGTTCATAGATTTCAAATATCACCAACCTTAAATGAAACACTGCTGTAATAAGTTTGTCTCATCCCGTTGCATTAGATGCCATCAGTGCTGCCAACCCCAGAGTAATCGACGACTCGCGGGCCAGAAAGCTGTCGAATGACCTGAAGCGCTGCACGTACTATGAGACCTGCTCCACCTACGGCCTGAACGTGGAGAGAGTCTTCCAGGACGGTGAGGAGACATGGATGTGGGCTGAAGGGGAAGTACAAGGTGTAGCTCGGACGGCAGGATGTAGGGCTCGCTCCGCATCCAACGTGAGACATGTCGGATGGGATATTTCAAGTAAAGGGTTTAGTTTAGGTCCGTGAACTTTGAGCCGATCCATCACTCATTACTTGACTTTCATTCACTAATTATGACTCCGCTCTTGGCTAATTACGCACTTAATGTTGTTCATGAGTTATTGCTGGCAACATGCGGAAATGCCTGCGTGTTCGACTCGTGTGGAGGCCTTCGCAGACATTAATGTTTCCTCCGCTGTGAGACTGGCTGTGAGAACAGTAGCGAGACATGACCAGCCTTCATTTACGACACAATAGACAATTTAAATTAAATTAAATGCAACTGTCAAGCTCTGCAACAGCTCATAACAGTAGATACAATCATTCAGTAGGTTTGCATACAAATGTGATGCTCTAAGCTAGAAACCCTTTAATATTCAGTTGTGTATAAATTGTGTCTTAAAAGTGTCTGGAAACTGATTTTTTTCACTGAAGTCGTGAAACTGTCATTTGGAAACTTGGCTGCTTCAACTCTGGCACATTTTTCCCCCAAGGCTGCAGCTTCTTTGAAATCCTGTCATCCCTTCACAAAACATCTGAATATGTAACGCAGCGCTCATTTTGCATCTTATTGACTGCTGATGCACAGGCACGTTGTCTTGCCTCCCCGCCTTAATTGCTTCCTGAAGCCCAATTTGAAATAATTAAAAGAGATGAAGGAGTGTTGGCTGTCTGGCGAAGTCGCTCTCGCCTTCGTTCTCTATGAGCCGTGCTGCAGCAGGCAGCCGAGTGTTATGGTCCCAGCTGTCAGCGCAGCTTCAAATCATCTCTCTTTCCCTCGGTGCTAATTCATGTCACGGATCCGTGAGCATCACCTCCCTCCCTCCTTCTTGCTCCACCCAGCCCCTCACTCCAGTGCGCCGTGATTCAGATGGCGGCTTGCACCGAGCGCATAGCGAATCTGGTCGTTCAGATGGTGGCGGCGGTCTCATTTGGCTGACATCGCGTTGTAGAGCTCCGTAAAAGACGGGGAAACGTGAGAACGCCGCGTGTGATTACATCTCGTGAAAACAGGGGTTCGTCTGTGTAAGGATGCTCATTCAGTGAAGAAGGCTGTTGCTATGTTCACATCAAGTCATGTGAAAAATATTGAACTGTCTCTGATAGCGTAATAAACATATTTGTTATTATCCATTCTACTGTAATATTCCTTCCTGCTAATCATAGCTTCTTGTTATTCCTGACTGTAACGACTTAAAGCATTATTGATTATTGATGATGCACCTGTTGATGTGTCTGTGCTACTCTCACCTCCAGTTGCCCAGAAGGTTGTGGCCATGAGGAAAAAGCAGCAGCTCTCTATTGGCCCGTGTAAATCTTTGCCTAACTCTCCCAGCCACTCATCAGTCCCGGCTGCATCTCTCCCCTCTGTTCACATCAACCAGGTGAGATGCGAACCCCCGCAGACATTCAGCTAAGTGTACAACATCTGCTGGAGATGCTTCAGTGATGCTGACCAAACCAAGTCCGCCCTTAACTGACCTGCTTGTTTGCTGTTTTTACTCCCCCTCCCATTCTGACTTTCATTCCCTTTTTCCTACTCTTCCTCCCTCCTTTCGACTGATTTCTGTCGGTTCCTCTTAATCTCTCTCTCTCCCCAGGCGGCCAACGGTGGGGGTGCATTCAGCGACTACTCCTCCTCTGTTCCCTCCACCCCCAGCATAAGTCAGCGGGAGATGCGCATTGAGACCATCGCTGCCTCCAACACGCCCACGCCCATCCGCAAGCAGTCAAAGCGCCGCTCCAACATTTTCACAGTAAGTATGCGACAGCTGATGCAAAGCAACACCCACTCACACTACTAGGAGGCATCTTGCCGAGCACACTTTGTCCACCAGAGGGAGACAGGTAGCTCGAAATGAATCCAAGCCACCTCTCCTGCCTCCGATGCAGGCAAAGAAAGCGTCTTGTTCACACAGCACAATGGGCAAAGGAGGAAAAAGGCTAAATAGAAATTACATTAGGTCCCCAAAATGCTCCCAAACTGGCACCTTAAAGCAAATATCAAAGATAAGCACTGTGGAAAAAACATCAGCTCTTCTTGTGTCCTTTTCTTTTCCAATTGGATGTAGTAAGTTGCTCATCTCACCCATAACAAGCTGGGCCCTCTGCACTGTCTAAATCTTTGACCTCCCTCCCCCCACCCCTCTTATTTTTACTAGATCCTTTCTTTGCAGTGATTTCCTTTTTGGGGAGAGACGGCAGCAGCAAACCTCCAATGCCCCTCCTCCCGCCTGACGAGCTAAACTAAAGTCCCAGCCAGCCTATGGCCTGTTTACGAGCTGCTAATAGGGCACGGCTGCACCCTGCAACACTGCAGCTGCACGTAGAAATGCCCCAACCGCCCCCTAACTATGTGGCTGACATTAGACTCCCCAGCCCTCAACCCACTGATTTCTATTCTGCTCCTAATCCGACCACCGAGATTCAGTGCCACACCAGTCTCCTGACCCTGTCTGCCTGCTCTTTACCCCGTGTCCTGTCGTATTTTCCCTCTGCTCTATCCGATAGCATATGTGTGCACTAACCACTCTAATTTCCTTAGCTGTCGTAAGCTTGTGTTTTACTTGTAGCCTGCACCCCCCCCCTCCCTTTCCTCCTCTCTCTCCCCTTCTTCTTTCCTGCCAAGTCTTTTCTAATCTCACGTAGTCCGACCTCAGACTCTTGAAGCTCAGGGAGGTCTGTAGAAATCCTGACATACGTTATTTTCTTTGGACAGAAAACGTCTGTGGGCAACGACAAACTAAATCAAACCCACAGCGAGTTGAAAAGCTGACTTCGGCTTTCCAATAGTTACGCTCTTGTTTCTGTTGCTCAGAACTTTGTGAGCTTTGTTAGACAGAGGTCAGGCTACATGACATTTCTTTTTTCTACAACTCCTCCCTGATAAATCCACATTTCCCCACCTCTATGAGCTCCCTTCTCCTCCTCCTGTCTTTTTGACCCTCTGTCTATGGTGCCCTCTCTCTTCTACCTGTCTCTCTCCATCCCCCTCCATTTCTCGAACCTCCCTATCTATTCCCCCCCTTGCTCTGTTTCTCCTTCCGCCTCCACCCTTTTACCCCAGCTGCTGTGGGAGCCGCAGGCTCTGTGGCCTCCGAGCAGTACAGGCTATGTGCTAGCTCCCCTTGTTGTCTCCCTTCCCCCCCTGCTAGGTAGTGACTAACCATGTCCACCAGAGAAATGAGCCTCTCCCTGTCTGCGTCATGGAGATGCCGAAGCACGCCACCTACCCAGTGTGGGTGCCGGAGTGGCAAGCCGAGCGGGAGTTTCAGCTCATGACCTTCTGAGGAGCAGCAAGCCGAGGGTGGGAGGAGGGAGGGTGAGGGAGGAAAAGAGGAGATGGAGGAGAAGTTAACGGGGCCATGTCGACATTTCTTCAGTGACACTTGAAGAGTCCGATGGGCTGAGGAGAGGAAGACTTGCAGTGCCAACGATTTTGCCATTTTACAAAAAAACACAAAGAGAAAATGGAGGATGTCCCCATCCCAGCTTTGTCCATATAAAAAAAGTAAAACGTCCTGCTAGTCCCTGACAGCTCGCTCCGTACGTGTTACCTAGCCACACTCCCGTAAGTTGTCCACTGTCTGTTGATTTTGAGAGGTTTGAGAGAAGTCCTCCATGGATGAAATCAAAATATGCCTTAAAGTCATCAGTGGACAAGCTCTGACCCACTTTATTACACTCAAGGTATTTCCTTCTGATTTTGCAGAATATTTTCACACCACTTGTAATCAGATACAAAAATACTGTTTGTAACTTCCATGGCGCTGGCACTGGGACTCTCAAATTAAGCAAAGTCGTTTTTGCCGTTTGCAGTTTATTGACTTAACAGTGTTGCAGAGTAAAAATTAATTTTGGGTCCAGATATTTGGCCCAATTTTAACTTGACTGCAAAAATAACAAATTCGCAGAAGAAATAGGCAAATCTTTAGATTAAATTAGCTACGTAAGCAATTTAAATCCAAAGCTTTACGATCATCTTACCACTCCGTCTGTTCACCACTCAGTCATTTCAAGCAGTTCTTGCCATAACTGTCCTCGGCCACTAGGTGTCAGCACAGTTCATATTATTCTCTCCTAGTGCTTCCATGGTCAATAACTCCTGCCAGTCTGTTCTATAACCTGTCTGTGGTTTCCTGGCGTCTTCAGCCTGTCTGTCATTTTTTGTGTTGAAAAGCACACTGTTTAGGAATTTAAAAGGATATTAACGCGTTTTTTATACTTAAATCCATCGATCGCGTCATTCGTTCATATTCGTCCAGTCCATGTATTGATGTCGGCCATTCGGTGTTTTCCATTTCACGTTTGTCGTCCCTTGACTTGTTACTGGATCCACATATGAAGCAACGCGAACAAAACGAAAACAGCAACAACAAGAAAATAAATATAAAAATAACCATTTGACACTGTTTTTCGATATTTGCAGATTTGTGCTTCTGTTTCCAACCTTTCATCAACAAAAAGGGCTTTCCAACTCCTTCCGAATTAGAAGAGCGTGACGGTTTATAAAAAAAGAGTCCCCCTGCTTTGCCAATCCTGATAGAGAGGAGGTTATTGAGGACTTAAAGCTTGTCGCTGCGTTACCCTCTGTGCTGTTCCGCATCTAGGGTAATGCATAGAACTTGCACTAAACGGAAACCGTAGGACGCAGTCTAAAGTCGAGTCCACCCGAGTGTTCGAGCGCACTCAAAGTAGACTGTCCGATGTCACGCACTGAGACAGACTGTAGGGACTCTTCTGGAAATGCCCCGTCCAAACCCCTGCCCCTGCTCTCACTCAGACACCCCATACAAAAACACGCTGTACAGTCAAGTCACTCTTGGAACTGTTCCAGCCGCCCAAAGGACACTACCTTTCCTCATACGACATCACACTGCCTTTTGCCATAACATGAGGACTCAAGGACTAGAGGTGCCAAGTTGTTTTTGTTTGTTTGTTTGTTTGTTTTTAGACTTTCCTACAGTCGTTTGGTCAGATTGTTCTTCGACTTTTCCAGGAAGTGTTGAACTCTTGAATGGAACTGAACATGTGGTATAAATGTATTGCGATAGAGGTATTTTAGATTAGAGTAACTTGGAGTGGTTTTATGAAGGCCTTCATAAAAATCAGCGTAGTGTGTCAGGGTGTTGAGGTATTACACAGAGATTCTATCCTGTAAATGAAACTGGGTTGCACCGACTTGTATGAATGTAGTGAAACTTAACTTTTGGTTTCATTTAATTTATTTTATTTATTATTATTATTTGTTATTTATTCTTGCACATTCAATTGTTTTTTATTTATTTATGATTTTTCTCAGTTTCGTTTTGGTACAGAGATTATGAACTCTTGCATAATCGCTTTTCTATCATGAGCGGATTAACAAAAATATAGACTGCTGTATAACATGTATTGTATTTTATTTACAATGGTACTCTATAAAAAGTACATACATATAAGGAATATATGAAATAATGCCTCTCTTGTCCATCCTATATTTTGTGGGAACTGCAATGTTTGGCTCAATCTGTTGAATATTTTGAAGTGAATTTGTGACTTGCTTTGTATGGTGTCTGTATAGAAGCTAAACAAGTCATCATAAAAAATAAAATGTTGTAAAAATAATACCACCAGAGTTGGTTTGCTTGAAGTCAGACTCTACCTCTTCTCCATTGGTGACTGGACATTTCTCATGTTCTGAGTGAGCCCATACACACTCTGTCTGTCCGTGCCGTACCTCATCTCTATTTGTGTCGGGGTGGGGAGGTTGTTTTGAAATGATGACTTTATTTCCATGTGAAGTTATATTTTGCTGTCTAACGCTTTTTCTCCCCCACAGGCATAACCAGAAACTTAACATGCTCATGTATTCTTGTCTTCTTTTTTTTTTTTTAAACTAAAAATGTTTAACGTCCTATTTCATGCCCCACCAGGTTTTGCAGGTCAAAGGTCGGCGGAAGCCTCGTGTACTGAAGTCTTCTTTAAATTAACCGTTTTCCTTTCTCTCCCTTTAACCTGTCACAACTTGAACTTGCGTACTGAGCTACCAAAGCCCTTATCAGTGCAGCTATGCTAAAGGGCAGCAGGTGGTCTGCAGGTCCACTATGGGCCCACTCTGTGTCTCAGAGGAAAGGATCCCCGCAAAGGGTTTCAGGGCTGAGTCATGACTCAATGTGTGGTCGTCCTTGGTCTCCTCTGTGTTGAGATGTGTCTAGTGTTGGTCTTGGTTTGGTCTCCGTTTTTATTTGATTTTATTCTTTGGACTTGCACGTCGGTGTTACTGCTGTTTGTTCCGCTGGTCTGCTTGTCTGTTAATTTGAAGCTTCTTTTGAGACTTTTATTTTGCAAAGTTGAGTTTTCTCACAAATTTTGCAAACGCCTTGAAACACAAGCCCCTCACCTGCCCTCTCTCACTCCCAGTCGCTCTCTCTCTCCCGCACACAGCCACCAACATGCAACAACTCCCCTCGCACCCCACGACTCCCTCTCTGCCTTGTTGTTGCTGTGTCGCTTCAGTTGCTGACTCGCTCTCTTGTTTTCTTGCAGTCGCGGAAAGCCAGTGAACAAGCAAAGAGCGTTGACAGTAAAACAGACAGCATAGGCAGTGGAAGGGCCATACCTATCAAACAGGTAAGCAGTTTTACTCATCTGTCTCCTACATTTCCCATAGTTCCCGGGGTAAGTATGGTCGCTTTTTGTGTGAATAGCTGTGTGAACCACAGGGTGAACGCTATGTGTTACTATAACCACTAGATGGCGACACAGTACATCCCTTTAAATTAAGTCTGACAGTGCAGGAGTTGTTAAGACCTAACATCAGACCGGCTATTGTCACTGAAATCACATTTAGTTGTGTGAAAATCACACATTTAATAAATTCAATAAAAAAATGTAATTTCAGTCAGTTATAGATATTTTTTTAAACTCCCTGATGATGCAAATATGAAAAACTGTAACTAAACGAATCTAAACAACTGCAGTTGCGTTTCACAATATCAGGTTGAATCCTGAATTGCACCTTCACTACTAAAAGGTTTAGTGTAGATGACAGTCAATCAATAAGATAATTAATTTAAAGTGTTTACATTTTCTGTTACATGGTGTAACGTTAAATTAAAGTCGTTTATACGCTGAAATAGTTACAAACTTTCTTCCTATGAGCGTTTCCATCATTAGTTCCCCCGTTTTATTCCTAATGTATTCATGCTGTGCTTTTAAAGGACCTGACCAGTAGCCAACGCTGAATTACACATCAGAGCGAGGAGCATTGCTGTCGGTCCGACTATAACCGGGGAGAAGTAATTGACACATCACAGTGATGTGCAATCACTCATGATTATATGAGAGCTTTTGAAAATGGGTCAGCATCCGTATATTATCCTCTTTACCTGCAAATGACAAGATAATGTCCTTTTTTTCTAATTGCATTTGGGAGAAACTTGCCAAGGCTTTGGTTCATCCTAAATAATGTTAAGCTGACGTTTCCAAGCCCCCTCACTCAATCAGAAAACACCCAGTGTCTGCCAGTATGCACCAGTCCACCTGTGTAATAGTCATTTACGAAGTGCTGCTTAATAAAACCTTCAAATTGGGATTTTAATTGTAGACAAAAGTGACCTAGAAACAGTTTTCGGGGCCTTTTGAAAATACGTTTGAGCTCAGTTGAACTCTCGGCCTTTGTGGACATTAGCATAATTCCCTGCAGAACCTGGCTGGTCTGCAGGTGGGGTCCATGTTAAACGATTCCCTCTTTACTGTAAACTCTGGCAAGATTAGCAGATACGTTATAGTCCAGGGCCAATTTCCCTGACTATCATGGCAACTTTTGACTAGATAAGCCTCCCCTGTCTTTATCTGCAAAGCACTTTTTTGAAGGGGGGTGGCTCCAGATTTGCTGGGAGGGACGGGGAGGGGCCACTGGTGTGAGTGAGTAGCTGGTCTCCAGGCCAGTCAAATGCACAATCAAGGAGATCAAAGTGTCAATGTGAGCTTAATTACCACCCCCACCCCCCTTTCCTCCATCAAGCCAAATTACACACCACATGCCTGCCCCCACCCCCGCCCCTTTATAAATATAGTGATTGGGGACAACAATGCGCTCGCTGCCGAGGAGCCGTTGGCGGCATTCCTGTCCCATCACCGACCCTTCACACACACACGTCCCGTGTCCCTTGGCCTGTCACAAAAGCTCAGCCTGTCAGTCAGCCACAGTGGTAGGACGCAGCTTTCCTCCTGGCGCTCTGACAAAAGAAGAGAAAGACGCTATCTCCTCTCTGTACTTATGACAATCGCGTGGACACAGTGCGTCTGACGATCGGCCCGTTTCCCTGTGAGGAAGCACCGGACTCACGATTCCTTTTGATGTCATTATAAAGAACAGTGGCTCCTCCAGTGATAAACAATAGAGCAATTATGATTCTCTCAAATCATCCATCACATTTTGAGTTAGAGGAAGGGACGGCCTATGTCAGCGGTACATCGTGGCCGTAACTGTTCAAATAAAAGAAGAGAAAAATTAGTCTGCATGTAAAGATTTTCACACGCACACGTCTGAGTGTCTCTATTGATCTGCTCCGCTCTGGTAAATATATGAAGCTCCGCTCTGATTACATGTATGGATTTATTAATGCCTCAGTAAGACCACAAGATGAGCAACATATTTGCTTGTAAAACATGTATTTTAAAATCGCCAGCAGCCCCATGGCTGGATCATTTAGTTTGTATGATCACGGAGTCATTAAAAAAGCGTTTACGGTTCTCGTATTGACTAAATTGAGAAGCGTCTGGGCAGCAACGTATCGAATGGACACAAGGTCAGAGTCAGTAGGTGCAAATACATAAAACAAAGACTACTTAGTATTATCATTATTCTTGTTAATACGTGTCAGGCTGTTAGTATTAGTAGAACACACACAGGCAAAATGTCTTGCTTCACCTGCAGAGACATCCTGAGGTGGGATGTATTTGGAAAAATAACTTTTTCCACACTGACGCGACATCGCGAAGGCCGAGCGCTGGAGTCCCAGCATGCAGCCGGCAGCCAGCGTTTGCCCCCTTCCTCACATGAATCGGCCTTCGGATTAGGATGATTGTCGGCAAACAGCCTGGTGCCCAGGTCACGAGGGTCACCTCTTCCTGATGTGTTAATCAGGATTAAAGCAAAACACTACCCCTTTACACCCCCTCCTCCGTTTTTCAACTCACATGCACACACACTGGCCCTGCCTGTAAAAGCACAAACATTGCCCCGGCTTAATCCCCTAATTAAGTGGGCCCCTCCTCACAATTTAACCCCAGAGAACCTCCTGGGCCTTGCACTCAGCAGCGCTTGGTGACCTCCAGCAGAGGAACTGCATTGTTTACCAGTGGATTTACTCAGCAGATAAGGAAAACCATCGGAGGCCCTAAAAGGCCCCAGAAGATAAAGTAGAATAGAATAAGGGCTGAGTGGGCTTTGAAGAGGGGAGATCACACTCCCTAATCCCAGGATTGAGAGGTCTTCCAGAGTTCAGCATGTTATGTGCATGAATGCAGGGAGGTGGTCTGGCAAATTGGATTGTCTCCCCTTCTCAATGCCTCTGAGCTGGAAGCGCTGGCATGGAGGCTCTAATGGTGACAAAAGAAAAACTAAGACATCATTAAACTCATTAGTCAAGAAATTGTAATAAATAACTCAAATTCATAATTCATAAACAAAAAAGGGAACTTTTTAGGGCACTTCAATTATTTGTTCACTGTCACATCTGCACTGTTTCATAAATGTCACTTAACACTGAAGTGCTTCAACGTGACCTCTATAACAACCGTAAGTGTTTGGTGTTAACGTCCATAAAGGCTGCTCTGTGAAGCACAAGCTCACCGTGATGCCTCGTCTCTTACAGGGAATCCTTCTGAAGCGAAGTGGCAAATCCCTCAACAAGGAGTGGAAAAAGAAATATGTCACACTGTGTGATAATGGCGTCCTCACTTACCACCCCAGTTTACACGTGAGTGCGAACCACCCCTCCATTCCCGTCTCTTCCCTATTTCTTTTCCAATCAGCTTTATGTGTTTGTGATACCACTGTTTGTCCTCGAGGGTGCTGCAGGAGCTCTTAATGTAGGACTGTTTCGATTCTCTCGATGCGTTTACGTGCACCGCTGCTGCAGAGATGTATCGCTGTATATGCAAGCAGTAGTAGCTAACCTTGTGACTTTAAGATCGGTATTAAGAAAACAGGGCGTCCCGGTGGTCATCTCCGGCCCCCCGTGGTGCCTATCCCCAGTGCCGGCTAATGGAGACATGGCTGTGCTGCTGCGTGCCCACCGCACCCAGACTCCACGCTGGCTTGTATTTATAATGGTTCTCACTGCATGGCAGCAGAGCCTGACCAGCCTCCCACATCCATCTTTGTCAGAATCCCACTGGGCCGCTAATACCTCTTAAACACTGGGCTGGCTGGCAGCAGACGGCTCCGGAACCCAGTCACACTCACAAATGCCTTCTCGGAAAAATCCCTTTTGATTCCCCTCCCATTCCGCTCGGATTCTTTCTGTCCTGTGTTCGGGATGTCGGTAAAATGAAACCTGTCTGCAGCGTCCTGTGTCTAATGAGACGGCTCAAAGTTTGAACCCAAACCCAACCGTTCGGAGTGAACCTCGCGTGTGGCCTCCTTGCGCCGACACTGTTAGTGGTTTAATTTACAAGCGGTTATTAGCAGAGCGGTGCGGAGCCACAGTGATGGATGTAATTGACTGAACGGGCTATCTCTTGATCTTTACAGCTATTACAGGTCAGCGGGGCAATCTGCGAATCTATGAATCTGTTGACTGAGTTGAAGGAGGTGAAATAAGGAAGACAGTTACATTAGCACGGTAACAGCCCGAGCTCATTTTGAGCAGCGGAGCAGAGAAGGAGCAGGAAAGGGGGGAAAAAGTGGAGGAGAGAGATTGAGGGAAGAGGAGGAAGCGAGGGAGGGAGGCAGAGTGAGAGTGGAAGAGGGGAACCTTTAATTTCGCAGTCAGCCAAGCCATCCACACAATCACCTTCTGTTAATTCTATCTGCTACATCAATTAAATTGTTTGTAGAAACTAATTGAATGTGGCTTAATCACACATCTTAATAGCTTTGCACGCTTCGATCTGGCTGTTAATTCCAGCAATAAAATGAAATGAGAGCGCTCACTGGGTAATTAGCGAGGAGGCTTGGGAAAGAAATGAGTGCTTTATGACACGGTAATAAAGTAGAGGAGCCGGTGGGGGGACAGCAGAGGCCGAGCTCGCCTCTATCTGGGTCTTTTTCTGCTGAGCTCAATGATTTTCACCTTGGCTTCCCACATTTGGGCCGTAGTCGCTTTAAACCATATCGAATGGCCCGATGGAAAGAGAATGAGACGGTTTGCATTCATTAAGCCTAACATCTCGCTGTGTGGAGGGGCAGCGTGGGCACAGGTGATGCATAATGGCCAAACGATCATTTTTCCACTAGCACTAATGGGGACGAAAATTAAATCGTCTTTTAATTAGTTTTTCTTCCACAATTCTTTGATTCCTGTTTGTGAGCTGTGGAAAAGTAGGTTTGTGGGTTGAGGCGGGAATATCTGGACTCCAGACCTTTCAGTGCGGTCACGTCCTCCTCGTTTCCTTGCTTTTCTCAGGACTACATGCAGAATGTGCACGGGAAAGAGATCGATTTGCTGAGGACCACCGTCAAGGTTCCTGGGAAGCGACCGCCCAGAGCCGTGGCCACCGTCGCCCCCACTGCGAGCCCCAAAACCAACGGGCTGAGCAAGGACCGCAGCTCCCTGCAGCTCGGTGTAGGAAACACAGGTACGAGTCTCAGCGTCGTCACAAAGCTCACAACAAAATATGGAGGAGTTCGTGTTTTTAAGTTGTTAGTTTTCTATTACTGATCATTTTCCTTTTTTTTTTCAAACCAACTGAAAATTCATCCATGAGATTTTTGTGCAAATGTGACTTGTAGACGTGTTTAAATGATTTTTTTTTTTTTGCTTGTTTTACTGACGACAACATTATAATTATTACTGCTAGTCTGACATCTGGGGGGGGGGGGGCACCTCCCAGCAGAGAAGACCTTTCAGGTACAATATGTAATGGCTGCTCAATGACTCTTACTATTGTGCTAATTTCCAACATCCTCTGTTTATGATTAATCATAAAAATACATCCCAACAGGTTAATTATCTTCTTTCCATATGATTCATTCATGCAAATGAGCTGCCTTGTAGTATACACAATAATGACTTAATTAACATATATGAGAAATGTATGAATTCGTTAAATTACTGACGAGGGAGTTGGGATTGTGTTTAAACGGCATGTCGCCCTTAAAGGGACATGCAGCTCTGTTACACCACTGTGACACTGCCCTACTTATTCTTCTTCCTCTGTGGTAGAAGGGTCACATGTTGGTCCGTGCGTCCTTCCAGGGTTTCTGCGCGTTTCCACTTATAGAGCTGTTCTCTCAGAGAGCTGTGCCACTGGAGGCTGCAGAGGGTCTGGCAGGCAGGCCGGTGATTGGATTTAGGGGTTGGGTTTAAGAGTAATTAATACTAATTAGCGAAGCGATCCCCGGAGGGAGGCGGGGTCTTTCATCGGCTGTGAAATGGGCACAGCGTTTTCATCGCTCAGGCTAAAGCTGCGTGGCTGAGAGCGGGTAGCTCGCCAAAGACAGGTTAGCAGGGACAATTAGGACTGTCCAGGCAGGTTTCTGTTAAACCTGGCCAAGGCGCTGTCACCACTGAACGGGTTAATCAGTCAAAGGCAGAAAGATGTAGGAGTTTACTGACCAGAGGACGCTCAGTGGAGGTTGTTCAGTCCCACGCACAGTTAACCTTGTGTGCGAGGTTGAGGGCAGCCATCAGGACAAAGGGTCCTGGAAAACAGGCCAGACAAGGGTTTGGGGAAAACTGCACCAACTGGTTCATTTTGTCCTTTAGTTCCTTTTTTTTTTTACCAACAATGTTGTTTATTCCTTGTGCGCTTTTCTTGGAAGAGACTCCTCAATGACAAATTCCCAGTCATCATCCATTTGTGTATGAGGGAACAATGTGAGGGAGATTTGCCTTAATCTCCACTTAGGAAAAGAAAGGTTACAAATCACATCAGGTCTCTCTCCGGGTGGAGGACCCTCTTCTGATTATGTGATCGGGATTTTGATTTCATTAGACATGCAATTGATGAAGGGAACAAAGGGGTAATTTTTCATTCACAGCGTCCAAATCACAAGCCTTGTCTTTGCCTTTGGTAATTCATTCATTCCTTAGATCTAAAGACCTTTATAATCACTGGGAGAAGAGGGATAGCGACGGAAAGAGGGAGGGGCCGGGTGGATGGGGGAGATGGGAAGATGAAGAGCAGAGCTGGAGAAGACAGAGAATAAATGAGAGAACGCATGCGCCCACAAGTTTGCCGAGCGGCCAGGTTTAATTCCTCCGCTGGGTGCTGAGCGGAACCATTTTAAATATGATCCTCCCTGTTAACGCGCATCCTGCTGTGTCACCGGCGACAGATACATTGTATCAAACTATTAATGGGCCCAGTCACTTTTAATCAATCCTGTGGGGGGAGAAACGCAGATGAGGTGGAGACTTCAGGAGAGCGTTGAGCTCGTTCTCCACTCTGATTTGTCTGTAGTCTCACACACACACACACACACACACACACACACACACACACACACACCCTGACCAGCAACCCCTGTTTGTCAGATACACGCAGCCCTGGTGGATGAACTCAAGTACTCGTATATCGGCTGTGTATCATGTTACTGATGAGCCATTGTTGCTGATTTAAAAGTGTTTTCTAACAGTATTAATTATAGAAAAGTAGTTGTTTAATTTTTTAATACAAGACCCACACACGTCCATATTTCAGGCACAAACTTTTCCAGAGTAGGTTCCTTTGAGGCTGATCTGGTGACAACAATGTTAAATGAATAAATTAGTAGAGCTGTTGCTTAGTCTTTGCCGTTTGGTTATGGTGTAAAGTGAGATAACATAGTAACTACGTACGTATTCACGTTATAGTGATGCATGAATACTGTGACATTATAGCAGGCAACGTATGAGTGACCTGTTTGGGGACTAGTAGCAGTGTTAGGGGTGGAGGGGGCTGTCTGGGCGTTGGTCATGATCATAGTGGTAGATTACACACAGCCTCAGATGATGTGCTGCCTGGTCTACATTAGCATGAATGCTTCATTATCCCACTACTTGTACATAATGACAACAACTGCACGGAGGGGTCAGGCCTCGTCACGGCTCATCAGCCCACTGACGGCCCGGCCTAAAGAGAAATGAGAAGCAAGGCAGCGCAGCTCCCTGCTAATCCATCGCCTCTACTTAACACCCCAGCCCCGGCTATCCCGCAGCACACACTATATGGCTTTTATTATCTCTTTATACGCAAAACTCACAATAGGGCATTACGCTGTTAACGCAGTGTACAGCAGGTAATTATGAAATGACTTTCTCCAATTCCCACGTAGCAGCATATTTGTAGGAAAAAGTTCCAATTTGCTTCCTGTTTTTGTTTTTATGTCATTTCATTGTGACAATACTTAAAGAAGCGTCAAGAAGCATTGGGTTCAGATGACGTGATTTCTTAAGCTACGCACTGTCAGGAAGTTTAATTTATAAATGCGGTTGTCAAATAAAAGTAGTGGAGTAAAATTAGGAACAAATTACTGACGAGAGTCTTTATGACTTGGGCTGAAACTGTCGGACCACTGCTATATTCTCGCTACCAGTGACCGGGTGGTGACTCTGACATTGCTGTGCCTGGCCTGCCAGCTCCCCTGACCTCAGCCCCACAGACGATCTATAGCACAAAAGTTTTGCTTTAAAATGATAATTACGCCTATTACGGCTTCCTCGCTGCTAAATGTTTTGCGCTACTGTCTTTTTATTCTTAACATAAACTGCATTAGCATAAAATAACATTTGACCATCTCATCACTATCATGACTGTCGCATCGGAACCTTCGAGCCCCAGTAGGTAGACGTCGGTCCTCCATAAGGCAGCTGTACAAACTGCAGAGTGCACCAGAGTCAGGCCTGGCTGGAGCAGCGAGTACAGTGCTCTCCTAATGCCACAAGCTGATTATTTCTCCACTGTAATTACATTATCCTCCCCTTTATGCAGGAGTGGTCTCTGGGGACTAATGGGTACAGCCATGTATAATTCATTAATCATTAGCATCCAATTTGACAATTAGATGTGATTGTTGAATTTTAAATATCAATCGAAGTTACCTTGTAGTTATCTGACAGTTTCTTTTTCTTCTTTTCAAGGTGTCATAGAGTCAAACTTGGGTAATAAAAGAAATATAGTCTCTTTTTTTAATTAAACAGATATTTTCTTTAACGCCTGTTTCTGTCAATGGCAGTAATTGCATATTGAAGCGATGTCAGGTCAAAGCTGAAAACAAAGCGACACAGACTCCAGGCTTTCAACAAACTTCACAAATACTTTTAACTCAGATACTAACAATCAGACCTTTAAAAAAAAAAAAAAAAAGTCATACGCATATTTTATGTACGATCCATCCGTCACATTTTGAAAAACAAAGTTTCGCATTTTCTTTCCAGTGCCCTACTCCACAGCTCCGTCGCCCCCCACCCACCCCCCCCTCCGCTCTGATTTCAGCATGCTAATTTAGTCAGCGCTCCTCAGCATGATTCCCTCGCTCTCTCTCCCATTCTTGCTGCGATTGTGCTCCCTCCCCTCTGGGACCTGAAGATTAATATTCCTGGGCCCAACAAGATAATTACTGATACTAATTAGACATGATTATGTGAATTTGATACACTTATTACTCTAGATAATGAGTAGGACATATTATCCTAACAAGCACCCGTGCCGCTTAGTTTACTTTACACACGACCCGCACATTGTATTTTCTGTTATTGTCACCTCATTCACAAACCGATATTCTCTTTTAATTATGGAATAAAAGACGTTGATGAGAAATACCTGAGAGATGAAAAAGCAGAGGAATGCCAAAACAATAACTCCTCGTGTCAGAGCGATATTCGTGTGCTTCATTAAATCTGAGTTGATTTTAACGGGTAATTGTGCAGCTTGTAAAATAAGTTACTGTGTCAACTTTTAGTGAGAAAACCTGTGAAAACATTTTTTATTGTAGGCCGTTGAAAATACATCCACGTTAACGTAACGCTAACATTCATCATCTTTAGTAAAGCACAGTTGTTGAGGCTGAAGCATTTCATCGGGTCTCGCTCACATGACTGGAAGTATATCGATGAGTTTTTCACGCTAGTTAGGATGAGAACAGGAGGGAAGGACCCCACATGGCGCAGCCTAGCCCATGAATTAGTAAAGGGAGCCAGGCGTCCGTGGCTCGCCTGATTGGAAGTTAGGGAGCGAACGCCTGCTGACGCCAGTGGAGATCGATGTGGCAGTCAGAGGGATGAGGCGAGATAATTAGCGTTCAGAGTGTATCTTGTTAATTAAGGGCTAATTAGAGGCAGAGGCGGAGGGAGCGGGTTTTCGCATGCGTCTGAGCGAGAGGGATTTTTTTTGTTTTTTGACAGAAAGATGTGCAAAAAATAGGTGAAAGCAGTGCAGTGGTGTGGAAACTGCTGAAAGCTGTTAACTCAGTTGCTTCATTATAACTTCTCAACACGTTTTTGCCACACCATGTTAAGAATTCAGACATCCCAGCTCTGGGTTAATTTTCTGGCGCCTGTCACTTCTTTTCCAGGAGCTTCTCATTCCAACAGCAGTTCGTCCCTCCAGACGGGCGGGTCAGTGTTCGGCGGCAGTAAGGACGGCATGCACCAGCGCTCCTTCTCCGTGTCCAGTGCCGACCAGTGGAATGAAGCCATCAACACCAGTACGACCAGCGCCCGTAAGATTTCCCACGTACACGCTCATCATACACAGTGCAACAGCAACGTATGCGTCTCGGTGCACAGATGCTTAGATACTGAAGGGATCTGATCCAGGGGTGAGAGGCTGGTGAATCCTTATTTTCATAATTACGTGATCGCTGTGACCTTTTTGGCTGCCGCGCGCTCCCAGAAGCAGCGGGTTCAAGCGAGAGGAACGCTGAAGGTTAACTTTTTGTCATCGATGCATCTCCACTTACTGCCTCTGTGTCACATTGCACCTTGTCACTGTACTTGAGTGAAGTAAGATAATATATTCACCATGCATGTCTGCTCCCCACCCCCATCCTTTCTTTACCTTCCATCTTACTCTATGTCACCCCCCCCCCCCTCCTCTGTTTTCCTCTCTTTTCTTCCGAAGAGGAAAATGAATGCTTTTCGGGGGTACCATTCATCACCAGTTATTTCCCTCTCTTTGTGGTTGGCAGTAAAAAAGCACTTAAATGCACATCAACAGAATAACAGTCATTTCCATGCATGTTTGCACTCTGGTAGTTCTCATTAGCACGACGGCGGCTCCCCCCCCTCCCCATGGGCTCCCAGGGGCCCCGGCAGTTTAAAGAGCGCACTTTACGAGCGCTGCTGGAGTCCAACTGCACGGCCCTCGTGGTTCCGCAGACAAGCCTGTCTCTCATTTGGAGCTGCCAAACGATCAATTCTGCCTGGACGCAGGCACTTCCATCACCCCCTACCCCTGTCTCCCATCAGCAGCATGCCCAAAGCAGAATTACTTAGATTCGTGGGGTCCTCAAATAAATGAGCGCAAGTGTGTGTTACGCATGTTTGTGTGCATGTGAGTTGTTGTTGTTTTTTTTTTTTCCTTCCACAGAGCGTGTTTGTGTCTGTATCGTAATGTGTGCGTGGCAGGATAAAAAAGGCTTCACACTGGATGTTTGTGAACGTGTGGTCCGCAGCGGACAAAGAGGACGCTCGGAACGTAGCGGTGTGAAAATAAGAAAGGCTCGGGTTTCTCATTTTCATGTTTGGTAAACTGAAAAGCGCTCAATATTAGCATAGCTCATTAACCAGCATCCACTCTTCAACTAAATCAGATCCACAATTTGCCCCATTATTCTATTTTCTTCAATTATTTTCATGCTTCTCTTAAGGTAAGCACAAATGAGCTCGAATGAGGCAAATGAGCTGAGAATAATAGTAGAAATGTTGTGTCAAGTGATAGATATGTTTTTTGTCCTTGGGAAGGAGTGTCTCTGTAATCAGTGCGTAGTCGGTGCAGACGATTGAAGGCTTCCGCCGTGCGCCGAACGTCTCTGCAGCTCCAAAACTTTCCCCTGACTGTCTTAGTTTAGCTGCTTCTTACAGGCTGAGAGTCTGGATTAAACAGGAGCCTGCGTCCGTAGCATAACATGTGACGGCACGATCAGAAAACATAAAGCTGATTGAAAAGCAACCCTCTTATCTTTCATCATAACGTGCCTTCAATAATCAATAGAGGGTGTTCCACAGTGAAGGCTGCTCATGTTTTGCCATTTGAATTGACGTGAACCGAGCCCAATCACTCCATTATCCTTGGTGAAGGTTGCAGGTTAACATAAAACGTGATTCTGAGATGCAAAAAAGTGCAGATTGATGATTCAGGGGAGAATGAATGCGTCTTAGCCAGGTAACCATTTCCATATTATTTAAAGAATGTCCTCATTTGTAAACCTATTGAGCAAAGGCAGAAGCAGAGGTAGTAACGTCTCTTGAATATTGAGCGTCGATTTTTTGATTAAATCCCGTCCCAATTTCTCCATCGCTTGCATTCATAACGGCAGCCATTCTTAATGCAGACGATGCTTGTTTAGATCGCGCTCTCCTTCCTGCACCTCAATCTTTGAACCTGAATTAAAAGAGCAAGAGCAGGAGGCTCAAGCAGACATGAGACGGCGTGATGGGACGGCTGATGACAGGAAGTCACGGGCAGGTGTGATCGCATTTAACACGCCAACGTGTCCACTATTTATTCAATAGTGTTACTACTATCTAGTAATCTAATACTAAATGATGGACATTTGAGATATTGTTTCTTCATTAAAACATTTTGTTTTTGTAGACGTATTTCATCTTGTAGAGTTGAAATAACGAGTTGACTAATCAGTATGTTCATCATTTCTGGCTCCTCTAACATGAGGCTTCTTATTTCACATGTGATAGTATAAATATCTTATGGCTTTCAGAAAACATAGGTTCATAATAAAATTAATTAATTAAGTTAATGATAAAGCAGACAAATTCCCAATGAAAACATCAGAATGGAAAGTTTTTACGTTGAGAGTTAAGCAAATAGTCTTACAAGTGATAATTAGTAATTAGTAATATTGCTGACATCGTCATGTAGGAAAAGTTCACGTCAGCGTTTTTCCACCTTCGTCTTTCAAGACATCTCTGCTTCACTGTCACAGTTACTACATTGAACATTGAATTTATACTTTCTGCTTTTCGTTTGCGTGTCGGTAATGCACAGATAGCCTTTTCCTGTGGCACTGTGTTTTATACCTTGGCCTCCTGATGCGAAGGTGATAGCATGTGGGGCGTTTGATTTCTACGCCAAGCCATAATGAAGTTTGACATTTAGTTTGGAGAGAGCAGCAGAGCGCGATCAGGCCTTGATTAGTACGCTCTAATTGAGGATAATAAGGGAGAGGCGGTGATTGTTTCTAATTTTTGCCATTAATTGCAGCCGTTGGCTTTGATTGAGGACAGACAGGGCTGCCATGTCAAGGGGCCTAGCAGAATCATAGTGCTCCTCACCCGGAGCCTCTTGAATAACAATGAATTGACTCCCCCACCTCCTCTTCATCCCCCCTCTGCCTCGCTCGCTCGCTCTCTCGCCCTTTCTTTCCTTTTTCATTCTCATTCATTCTCAGTGTGGTGTTGGTAAAGGCAGGAAGCTGTTAGCAGCCCCCCTCTTCGCCTCACCCACAGCCTTCATCCTGAAGCATGTTTAAACTGTCATCTCCATGGTGGGAGTGTAATACGCTGTAATCACAGGTTAGGCTCATACCTACTCTGCTGCCCAGGTGATCTTGGATGAGTGGGAAAGAGGCTCCTGATCCCCAGCGTACTTCATTACCCAGCTTGGTCCTGATGGCCATCAACACTAACAGCCAGCTAATAACACCACGGCGAATTCTCTTCTTGCAGAATGAGTCTACTTTCAACTTCATAATTCTCAACTTTAGAAATATAATCTAGCAGCCATGCAAAGTGAGAACCACTTAAGGCAGGAGACCTTCTTCTCAGAAAGCCATTAGGGCTTTGATGCTGTTGCTCGCCGGCGTGTGCTGTAGTTTTCTGTATTTCCTGCCTCCCCGTCTTCACCTCCATGCTACAGACTGCTTAAAGGCTGAGTGGCAGAAACAAAGGGAGGCGTAGCGTATATGTTTCAGGTGCAGGATGAACAGGGCTGGGGTCATTTTCCACAACATTAGGGGCAGAAATTGATAATTAGAGGTGTTTATGACACGGCCGGGGCCCCCGAGGGGCAGCCCTCCCCTTTAACCTCAAGCGACATTAAACAAATGCTGGCTGTCACATCGGAGGCAGGTTGGAGCTGCAGTCTTCCACCCGCCATACGGAGCTGTGCTGGCGGGACAGACGCTGGGATGGAGAGGGAGGAGGAAGCGGAGGGTGGGAGGTGGAGGGGGGCACATGGAGGACCCCTGTGCCCCCAGCTGTCTGAGCCAGCTAATGACTCGTCTCAGGGGGGCTGTTGTAAGAGAGCAGGGAAATTGAAACAGACGCCTCGACTAGAAGCTGCTACATGTGTGGCTGCGTGCTGCCATTCAAAACACCAGAGAGCTTTACACATGTAGCCGGGCACAAGGAGCTGTGTTTTGTTTTAGAAATGTGATGGCACATAATCAATATGAAATAATTTAGTATTTTTTGCTAAATTAACCTTGTACTCTAAGGATGACCCCTGATCGTCCTGTAAATTACACGCAGTTTAATCAATTTGTCATTTCCCCCACTATTGTTATTTTTGCGTCATCAAACCCAGGACGTATCTTTAAAGTTGACACGACTGTGTGCGTCTCAGGTGTTGTGTCTCATATTTTGCTTAAGCTCCAACAACGCTTCCTCGGGCTCTCAGGCTCCCCCCACCATCTCCACGCTAGCATCTTCAATCCCCTGCTGAGCCCATCTTACTCCTCAAAGACAGCCCCATCTCCCTAAAGGTAATGACCGAATTAGGCCTAATGTTGTACACTGGCTAATGGCACAGCTTCGCACATTATAGCATGTGCAACTGGCAACGACAACAGCAATAATCCCTGAGCCCCTTGTCCTCCTGCACTCCACCCCTGGGGCTGGGATGGTGCACAGGGAAATGAATGGAGTTTGCCACACTACAATGAGCTTTTGATGGGAGACAATGGAAGAGGCTGCCAGCACCACACAGGGTGGTAAGAGGAGAGCAATATGGGGCCCATCTACTGGCCCTCCCTCTCTGCTTCCCCGAGGCCCCTGGCCCCCGCTCCCAGATTCATAATGGCATCCGGAGGGGGAGAGAAGGGAAAGTGATGTCAAATGTCAGGAAATCAGAAGGATGGCAAGCTGACAACCCCCTTCTATCGCCCCATCCCTCCTATTCCTCTGCCCAACGGTAGCGCAGGTTAATATCACATTTATAAAATCACTTACAAGAAACAAAGCCGGCTCTTAGCCCCCCTGTCACTCCCAGACAGTCATATAGAGAGTTTTGCCACAGGCTAACTCAGGTAACCATTTGTTCACTCATAGCCTCACACCTGTCCTTCGCTCCATCTAAAGCTGGAGCCACACACTTACTTTTTGAGCCGTCTCCAACTCTCACTACCGTAGACACATTTTTAGGATGTGGTGGTTTGAAGTTCACATAATAGTTCGTACGTTTCTGTACTTTGAACTGAGATTATAACAAAATATATTATAGCATTGATTTGAATGCCTTTATAGTCCTTGCAGATTTTTCAGTTTCTGATGGTTTTAGATGTTTATCCCAGCTACTTTAATATAACCTTAAACATCAGAGTCCTTTTCTGTGTTTCTCTTTCAGCCAATGGAGTGAGCGATCCTGCCGCTTCCTGTGTGGGCAGCGCCACCAGTCCCAAACTTGAGCCGCCTCCTTCTCCCCATGCCAACCGCAAGAAACACAGACGGAAAAAGAGCACAGGCATCACTAAGCCAGATGGTGTATCTGCAGGCAATGAAGGTACAACACTATGATGTCGTTACAGCTTATTCACTTACGAAAACGAGCAAAGACAATTTTCACGCGGTACATACGTTTCAACAAGCACAAAGCCAGTGTAGTGACCCAGATTCATCTGGACAAACAAAAGTTAAGTTCATGATTTGACTTCAAGGCTATTTTTACCTAAGGTAACACTTATTTGCAAATGAAGTCTACAGGAATATTTTGCATGAGAAAATCGAATCACCTGGTCACCCGCTGTCGGAATATAATGTAGTAGCACCGCCTTCGGATGGTTTAAAGCCAGAAACAACAACCAGAAACCCTCCAGCAAGGAGCAGCTGGAAGGAAACGCCTGTGAAGAATGGTAGAACATCTCGGCGCAGATTTGTGCAAGACGGGTTTCATCCTTGCCGGAGAGGATGGAATCCGTCATCGGAATTAAAGGTCACGATACAAAATCGTTCTACAGATAAATAAATGTGCAGCTAGTTGTATCTGTTGTGCTTTTAAATGAGGGCCTTGGCTGTTCGCACTGCACCAGTATGTCTGCTCGTGAAACTATTAACTAAGCCAAAGCAGAAGTGAGAATAGTAGAGTAGCCACATATTGAGTCACTGATCAGTAAAGAGGCTTCACTTCCTCACATCTGATATGACTGAGGTAAAGGTGTGCAGTTCTGTGTCTGTGTTGCCTCCTGCTGAGTGCACCATCACAGCCCCCATTCCCTCTAGCGGCGTATGAACGGCCGTGGCCCTCCTCAGCAGGGGAGTGGCAGTCGGCTCTCCACCCAATTAATAATGATTCTCCAGCCCAGTGATGAATGGACTGCCCTAATTGGATGGCATTGTGAAAACACTGAGACGCATTTCAGAGGCCATAAAACTGATGTCACTTGAGTGCGATGATCAATCAACATGATTGATACGCTGGATAACAACAACAATGGCATTGACGCCTCCTGAATGGGGCTTAGCATTTATAATCATTATACTTTTTTATCATGGTGTCTGACAGATTCTCTTTAAAGTGTGAATGGGTCTGTTGACCACATTGTTGTTCAGAGCGAACATCATCAGCATCTCAGCGATAAGTGGGGCTCTTGTATTGTCAGAGTCGCATGGCGCCACGTCCACATCTGTAGCAGCGATCAGTACTTCACGTGTGGAATATCCCAGATTGTTTGGTTTTATTTTATGTATCGTCTCTTGGCAGAAGTCCACATTTCCATTAAAGCCTTGACCAAACACTATCAATTCTTATTGCTGGACTCTCTGAAGGACAAATGTGGACAAAGGGGAATCAGACCAGAGGAGGCAGATTCCGAATGTTCCTCACGTCATCAAACAAACGCATTGTTTTCCGTCTTTCTCATTGTTCTCCGTGAGGTTTTCTATTAGCATCAACTTGTCTGTTCTGCTGAATGCCCTGGAATACAGACGTATCACTTAAATATTGGATTCACCCAAGTTTGAGAAGTGAGTTGTGTCTCCCGTTGAAAGAACAGAGGCGAGAGAGGAGAGGTGGGATCCTTGAATAAATTGCTATCAGTTTATCTCATTTACGGGGCAATCAGAAGCGTGCAATGCAGGCTGAAATTGAATTTTAGTAGTTGTGAAGCATCATAAATCAAAACAGCACGAGTATCTTAAGGTGAAAAATCATTTTGGTCAACATGGGACGTGTGGGACGTACAAGGGAGCTCGGAGAAACTGTTACTGCACCATCACTCCTAAATATGACTCTAAGTACGTAGCGAAGCTTTTCCATACGAGTGCTGACGAGCCGTTTTAAACCCACAAGTTGTAAAATATGTTCATAATAAATTATGAGCATCTTAATGACTAACAGCAGTTGCACGCAAAATTACTTAGATTGCATCCACCCCTTGTAAAGTACAGTTAAATGCCTTTAAATTCAAATTTAATCTCTTTCAACTCAGTGCAAAGTGAAATTTATTCCAAATCAATCTAACACATTATTTGCATAGTCTATGAATTCTCCAGCCTCCAGTGTGTAACCTCGACAATGGACACAGTCCCTAATATTCTGTGCGCTGTCAGAGCTGTGCGGTGTAATGAACTTCTCATGTGCTTAAAGAATGATGCAGGATGCATGGCGAGACAGCTGACAGCCCCGTAATGTGTTTCCCAGCAGCCGACCGGCGACGAGCTCTCTCGGTGTGTCGCTCGCCATAAACCCACTGGAAAATCGATGGCCGATAAAGAGTTGTGTTCAGGGGGAGCCCCCTCTGATTAATGCAGACTGTCACGGAGCATCATTAATGTATTTCTCTTTTAAGGAAAGTGTATCAAACGCTCATGGGTTTGGGGGTTTTTAGCTTGTCCAATGTGAGGAGAAGCGGCTCAGATCGAACAGATAGATATTTACTCACGCTAAGGTTACAGATATAATGGGAGGAAGCAGGAGCAGGTGTTCGCACTCAACCCTGCGCGCAAATGAAACTGAATCTTATCAAACTTTACTTTACAAGAAAAGGATAACAGACTAAAGTGTGCTTCTGAAAGATGACCTCTGTGTTTTATTCCAGTACTTCTCATATTAAATTGGTTAATGAATTTAATTAAGACTCCAACAATAGCTTTAAATCAACAATGAGTTTATTTCACTATTTGAAGTAATGAGTTAAAATTATCCTCCACTGGATTTAATCAGCAATTAGACAAAGATGGTAAAAATAATTTTTATGTTTAGAAAAGTGGATCTTGAAATGTTCAAGTCTTACGAAGATGTTGATTACATCTGCCTTAATGGTGTCTCTGTAAAGTAAACCTGTAGACGCCGCTGTAACCGTGACAGGGCTCTTTGTCCAAAAGCTTCATTTTTCAAATCTTCAAATCTAGTTTTTCTTTGCTCGTAGATTTAGCTGCCGTGCGCTGAGTTAGAAAATCTTGACCTGACTCGTCTAGATCGACTGGAACAACTTAATCCCGTATCCCATTGTCCTGCACCTTGGTAAACTAAGGGTTAATATCCTCTGGAGTCCAGCTGAGGATTAGGAAATGGAGGTTTAACTGCCTGTGCTAATGGTGGGTGTTTATCTCAATACTTTGTTTTGTCACTCCCTGACTTGCTCTCATTTCCGAAAGCTGTCCCTGGAGCCTACACTCTTGTAATGGCTTAGCTTTCTGAGCACCACAGTATGGAGGGAAAGGAATAACAAGATTCTCATTTGGGCTGTATACACACTGCCCACAGATACATGTATAATTGGTCCTGTTTTCACTCTACGCTGTTGTTAAATGCAGTAGCTATTAAGGTAGTGCTGTTGGTGCTGATTTCATGTGTTTGTTTATTGTAGGAAGGTGTGCTACGCGTGTGTTTGCGTGTCAGATAGATAAAGAGTGTGCTCCGTCTCTCTCTCTCCCTCCCTGCTCTCTTCTTTCTGAGTTTGGTCGTGGTTCCCCTGGGGCCCCTGTTGCAGTAATGGCCTGCTCCTGATTGCTCTGATACAGGTTAGGAATATTGGCTTTAATGATGTGTAAAATGAGCAAGCAGTGCCTGTGACATTTACAGATGGCACCGCCTTGGCCTGTTCTTCCCAACTGCTCGTTAATTCACGGGAACGGCAAGCACTTCTTTAAGTGACTGCCTGATGCATGCGTACGACACACCGTGCGTGCTACACACCAGAGCGGCAGCTCACCTCGCGTACCTCTGCAGCGCGCCATCGTCTCAGCCGCGTCTTCTTAGGGACGCTTAAGAACTGTTTGCTAAGCCCTTTCCAAGTGGATCATCACACTGGTTTCCAGAGGTGGGCGAGAGGCTTAGACAGAGTGGCTGCTGTGCGGCTTCCTGCCATGTAGACGGCACAGCTGGGCTCAGCACCAAACCCCTCAGGTGCTAATCTCGTCCACAGTTCCTCAACAGAGGGATCGCTGTCCTCCTCTGCCTGGTACTGGTTCAACTCCCGGGTCAGGAAACCACATGTTTGGTATCCTTACCATTATGATAATTGGCCGGTATGACACCACCAATACTGCCCGGGATTATTAGCGTAACCACGGCAACGTCTGTTCGGTGGAACCGCTTCAGGTGACGTTTCTGTGGGTCGTATCTCAGGGTATGAAGTGTCCCATATGGAGCGTTATGTCGGAGGGCTTGTTGAGCTGTCTTGGTTTAATTGCGTTACATACAGTTGCATTGTGTTGATCTCCACCTCCTGTTCTTTGTGGGCCCCTTCAACACAAATGGCATTTTTTGTAATAATGGTAATGAAAATGATAAAGTGCCTTAAATTATTTAATAAGCTCTAAATTTTAAAGATAAAATCATAGTGTTTGAGTGAAGGGTGTGAGTTTGCTTATCATGTCTTTGTGTGTTTGTATTTGAACGTCTACAGCTTGTAGCATCTAAAGATGGAGTATTTACATTATCATTATCATGCATTAGGAGATGTACGAACTAGCATGAAGACCTTTGGACTTGGCTTAAGTTCTGTACTTTTCTTTCTTGAAGCAAACACTTGCAGACTATTTCACGTTATTAATAGCTGCGGAGAGGTGAGGTTTTATGATGCATGTAAAAGGCGGGCAGAGTGTATCTTGATCTGTTCCTTCCTCTTTGTAGCTCTATGGCCATTATGCTCTAATTTCCTTTTTATTACAGCATGTTAATTAAGGAAAATCATATCTGGCTCATTCTTCACAGTTGGCTCTTCCATCGGCTTTGAATCGGTGTTCTTCCTTGTCCGCCCACCGGCAGAGCTGCGTTAATTTATTTCTAATTGGCGCGAACTTGTTGATCGTGCGCTCGCAGACAGATGTGGTCAGGAGGTTAATGCTCGTGTTAATGTGACAAGGTGATCGTTCCTGCGCCAGCCATTCGCTTACTGCAGCCACTGAGTAATAACAGAAGCACTAATGGCCCCTTTACAAGCTCATCATGCCAGGTGCTGTAACATAGCACTGATACCTTTGACACGTTGTTCATGCTTAGATTTACTATGTGTGAAATGAACACTTTGACCTCAGCATCATGCCTACATGGAGCAGAATTACTTTGTGCTTGTGGAGCTGAATTGCAGGACTGTGGACGGCATTAAAAAGTAATATCTGTGTGCTGGAGGTGCATGTAATGACAATAACTGTGGCGCACACACTCCTGCTGCACATGCTCCTCTGTCTCTTTAGTGGCTACTGTACGTCTCGCAGGTACATTACTATGCATGGAGAATTAGATTTGTTTTCCCTTGTATACTCATCAGTTTAAGAAATCAGCCATCCGTTGCTTTTTTAATCTCCATAATGAAAGTGTTTTAATGCCTCCAATTTATTGCCTGGGCAGCCAACAGAATAATTAGCTTTGTTCAGGGTTTTAAAAAGATGAAAACACAAGTACAATAACATTTGAGTCTAAGAACCACGAATTATAATCACATGCATTAGCTATTCTACCTGAAGGTATATTGGACAGAAAAAATTGAGTCCTTTTTTGTGTTTTCCAATTAATCAAGCTTTTTAAATTTCTTTTCATATTTTTGACTCTATTGTCACTTTTAGGCTTCTTTAATTTGGTGTTTTCGTATTCCATCAAGTGAGGTTTTATGTTTTAATCCCTGCTAGCGTTTTAACATGTCACAGCCACACGGTGTCTTCTTTTTCCACAGTAAGTATAAATGAATAGGCTTCCAAGTCTTCATTGATTCTTTGTGACCTGTAGTCAATTCCACAAACTAAATCAGATAATTGAAGTCGGTGTCAAGCTAATTGGATTATTGCTTTCCCCCTGAAGAGATGGAGCTCCTCCGCAGCACAGGGATCGCAACATTAGTGGCATCCGTCAAACACCTTTCATTTACCAGCGCAGGACAAATTGATTCTAAATATTATTTCTTTGATTATGTGATTTCATCATTATAAGAGTGCCATAATTGTATAACTTGTACTGAGTTAATTTAATATGAAATTACCTCTTCACACATCAAATGTCAAAGTGAATTCCAGTAAAAGTCTAAATATATTTGTGCAATAATCTCTTTGCTGAGGATAAATTAAATCAGCACTTTTCATAATTAATACAGCATGTTAATAGGACATCAGCAGAACTATTTCCTGCGTAGTTGATCAAACCTACACAGTTTAAACCATTTCCCCTTGTGTCTTCTTGCCTCCAGTCCTCCAAACATGGTTTATGCAAATGAGATGACTATTTGCATAGACATAATTGGGTAATTACAAATCATTTGGCTATGTGCTCAAGCATGTGCGGAGACCAGAGATGTTGCACGAGTCACATTGTACAGTACGGAGTTAATGAATTGCTTGTGAACAGCAGAGTCATTACAGCATGTGTAGGAACATATGTGGTGTCAGGCTTCTTGTTTCAGAACGACAGGTGACATTTTCATAAATCTTACGCACAAGGATGGATGGAAAAAAAGCTCTGCTGAGTCACAGTTATGACAGTTTAAAGTAAATAATTGTACATTCCATCAAGAAATGGCAAAAACATTTAAGGGGAAAAAAGAGCAGTCATTTCGACATAATGGACGAGCAACAGCGTCAACAGCAGTAATCAGTAAATCAGATTTTCTGTTAGCCAGTAATACACACTTACTGTAACACAACCCACATTAGATGTTGAGTCTTCTCAAACCCATTTTAGTTCATTTGGTTAATCACGTAGCCTAGATGGCGACGAAGCACCGATTGGTTCGCATGCTGAATGGTTGAATGCACTGGTTCGTCACCTAGAGAAGCCTCCCATTAGTGGCCTGGTTGGCCACCGAGGTGAGGAGAGGTGGACTAAACACTCCAAACGGCCTCTCTCAGTACCGAGGTATAAACAATGGGAGTAGTTTAGGATTTTTAAAATCATTTTAGTTGATGTAAATCATGTTTGTGCTTCAAAGCAACAAATCTGCTTGGTTGTCAAAATCCTAACTTCAGGAAATTGTGCAATTGGCAGTTGTGATGGTCTTTTAAAGTCGCTGCCCAAGACTGCTAAAGAAATTTGATATATTTGAGGCATCATCAAACAAAACGGCAGCGGCAGAAAGAGCAGAAGGTGCCAGAAATCATTTTGGATGTTGCTGAGTTCAACAGAAACCTATTCCATCGTGCGTTTGTGCATGGATGGGCCTCAATCACTGAGCTGTGCCACTGAGGTGCAGAGTCAGATTGCACAGCCAACGTGCATGTTGCTCCACGCAAGGTGCATCGCTTCAATGTTGACAGCTGCTTCTACCATATAGATTCGATTTGTGATTGACTCCCAGTTTCTCCTTAAAGGGTCCACTGATGAGACTCTGAACCCCAGAACCTTGGGGCCCTAAATGGAGCTTTCCACAAAATTTAAGCATTAATGACGTATCCCGTTGTGATATTTTTTCCTGTCTCTAAGGAACATAATCCAGCCGTTTTCCTTTAGATTATGTATTAACTTTTTAAATTCATTGTTTATTTTGTTTTCCCAGAGCAAGAAGACTCATTTGAGTTCATCATTGTGTCGTTGACGGGGCAGACGTGGAACTTTGAAGCATCTACGTATGAGGAGAGGGAGCTGTGGGTCCAAGCAATCGAAAGCCAGATCTTCGCCAGCCTGCAGTCTTGTGAGAGCATAAAGAACAAGGTAGGTCATGTGAGATAAGGGCTGTCAGCGTATCGCCCCACAGTGCGGCTGCTGCTGCAGAGGCTGCAGAGCTCCCTTTCCCTCTTTCGAACCTTTTATTGGTCCCTGCCCCTCCCGCATCTCTCTTCCTCAACTTCAAGCTGTCACATGTGGGAGGTTGGCAGACAGGTGCACCACAGTGTGGGGGATCTCTTATTAGAACTGACAGACATCAGAAAAGGAGCACGGCTTGTGTCAGCATACTGGGGAGACTCAGCCTCATTTTCATATTCATATTTTTTCTGCCTCAGTCTTTTTTTTCTTGAGATTGTGAAACACGCTTCCTCCCCTCCCTTCACTGCTTGTCTAGTCCAGTTATAATTGTTTGCCTTTTCGTAGTCTCACAATGATTAGTTCCTCCTCACGTATTCTTCTCCTCTTCTTTACAGTCTCGGTTAGGCAGCCAAAGTGACGCGATGGCCATTCAGTCCATACGAAACGTGAGGGGCAACAGCTTCTGCGTGGACTGTGATGCACCCAGTGAGTATAGTTCTTCACAAGTTGTCAAGTTTTATAATATTTAAATAGTTGTATTTATTTATTATTAGAATAACTTTTTATTTAAATGGTTCAACTCAAGTCAGTTTTTATTTATGTTAAAATTGGCAGTGAGCAGCTTTGCAATCTGTCTTTACTCTATATCAGTAGCACTTTGTGCGTCTGCTGCCTTGCTCACTGGCACAGGATTCTTATTTTTCTCTCACTTACAATAAATGCTGTCTTTTATCAGTTGTAATTCACGTTATGATGATCATCTGTTCATTTAGACCCAGACTGGGCCAGTTTGAACCTGGGAGCGTTAATGTGCATCGAGTGCTCGGGCATCCACAGAAACCTGGGCACCCACCTGTCCCGGGTCCGGTCCCTGGACCTGGACGACTGGCCGGTCGAGCTGAGCATGGTGATGACTGCCATCGGCAACGCGATGGCCAACAGCGTGTGGGAGGGCGCTCTGGAGGGCTACAGCAAGCCAGGGAGCGACAGCACCAGGTTAGCATCCCACTGCAAAACAAAGGTGCTGCTTAATGAAGCAGACAGAGATTATAGAGTGAGACGCCAGCTCCATTAGCTGCCGTTTATTAGTCATCTACATTTCAGCACAGGCTTCTCACTCCACAAATCGCTCCATAAGAAGAGCCAGGGGTCCATAGATAGTCTATTAAGTCAGCACGAGTCCAGCCTGTACACACTGATCACATCGCAGTACTACAGTACTTACTGTAGATGACATCTGATAAACAGAATATATTCCGTATGCGCCACAGAATCAGTTGTCTTGAAACTCAGAATTCATGAGATGAGTGTTGTGTGTGACGTCGTTTAGCACTCACCTGATAAATGCCCTGACTAGCTTCAAATCCATCAAGGTTGTCACTTGACACCTAAGTGATAATCAGGAGAGACATCTCATCATCCAAACCACATCTAGCTCAGCCTGAGCGCTTCATTCCTGCTCACTATCTGTGTTTAATTAATAAGTCATACCTCTAAACTAACTGTGAACCAGAGTTCAGGTTACTTTCTAATACATATCTTTCCATCTTTAGAAAATGAATCTGACATGATATTTTGCCACTTACCTCGCACTGCCCTGGCCTAACTTTTCCGTTGCCGCTTCTCTGAGGTACCAGATCTGGTAGGAGGATTGTTTATCTCTCGGTGACAGGTGAGACCTAGCGTCCCAGTCTGACTAATGACCTGCTGTGTGGCTGTGCAGGTAATTAAGCACACCATTATGGCTAAACCCCACCCCAAGAGCCCGGCCCTCGGGCCTCAAGCTGCCCTGTCACATATCCATCACACAGGGCCGGGTCATCACTCTGTCTGTCACAGCAAAGACTGTCTGTAGGGTCTCCCTGGTGGCATTAGACTGTTTTAACATCACAGCTTTGAAACTTTTAGAAAAGTGACAAACCAACAAAGAAACATTGTTACTTTTTCACCAGCAGCACTGATCCTGATTCAGCAGCTACTTTTACTTTACAACAATACAAAAACACAAGGTGTGTCTTTAATTTCACCAAATTAGAAATTGTCAACAATCCCATCAATCTAATGTGTTTCACCATGTTGAGACATGAGAAAACTTCCCCGTGAACATAGTAGTTGAACATTGTGATCAGTAGTTTTACTGGCTCAGGCAGAAGGAACAGCTGCAGTGACTGATCACTACTTTAATGCACGTATCCAGATCAGACAGACCAGGACAGTGTGTCTGTTTGTGTGGTTGGAATTGTTTCAGAGTTTTATTAGTAACAATGTTTTATAAAAGATTAAAACAGTTTCTGTACTGTTTATTAAATGAGGGATGTAATCATTTAATTGAACACATTGTTTAAGAGAAAGTTAACTGGTGAGTAATTTTTTTATTAAAAGAAGAATTTGAAAACGCCAGTTATTCTGTAGCACTGCCATAATTAAAAAAAACCCAATGACAACTGAGAAAAAGTTCAGTAGAGCAGCTTCAGAACAAAAGCACACTGAGCTGGTTGAGCTGCTTTAATGTGCTCATAGGGGAACATTTAAAACCATTTCCAAACATTTGTATCTTTATTAAATGTTAACTGGAAAACCGTTTAGTTTGCATTGTTCTGTCAGTCCGGTGATGGTCTCAGGCCCTTTCCTCTTGAATCCATCCTCCACTCTTCGGCCAGTTCAGAACTGAATGATGGCCTACAGTTATTTATTGAATAGTATCCGTGCTAAAGTGCTCCACTGTGGCCTTGATGAAAGATTATTGATGTTGATTCCTCTCCCTACCACTGTCAGTCCCACGTCGCCTCGGGCAGGGAGGTTTTTCATTGTCTAAAAAATCCGATCTTCTCCTGCAGCAGCATCTCCATTAGTTTTTACTGTCAAACAATAAATCTAATTTGCAGCAAAACTAATCCTCAGACAAAAACCAGCTGTTGTTGATATTATTTATGGCCACTAGTTATTGAAATGCCGATGATTATGTTGCTGGTAGAATAATGTGGCCTTTCAGGGTAACATTTGGTATCAGATATTTTTTATTGTGAGAGATGAATAATTACTTAATAGGATGTAGTTTGCTTCTTTCGTTCCACACAATAGATCCTCACCCGCCTCTCTTTGTCCTGAAGCTGCTCCCATCCTGAGTAGCGCACATATGAGAGCATTTTAATTGTGTCATACCTGTGACATGCAGCAGCTTTGCGATGGCACCTAGACAGGCAGTATGTGGCTTCCGACTCCCGCTAAACATTAGTGACACCTAATCTAAACGATTCAGTAAGTACCTGAATATCAACCCGGTGTCTGATTGAATGTCTCCTGCAAGACTAGTTTTACCTTTTGCATTTTTGAGATTTAACTTAAAAGCATTCATCCACAAGATTGGTTTAGCTTATGATATTCTGGATCAGAAGAAATCACAATATATTAATTTGCTGCATGCTGACGCGCACTGCAACACGGCAGACTGATTACAGGCATTTCAACAGGAAGCATGTTTATATGTACATGTACATAGATGTCGTATGATCGTCTGCTTTTAATTAATTGCAAGTGCTTTTCAAAACTATTATGAACCATTTAATTCCGTACATGTGTAATATTTGGTACTAATACATTATTTTTAAAACGCATGTCTTCTGAAAGTCTGCAGTGCAGAAAGTTATTCATTCACAAAAACGGAATCATCTGCATTTACTACATTTACATTAACACTTAGCTAATTTCTGCATGTCCTCCATTTACTGCGGGTATGAGGTCAGACGGTCCAACAACTAGAGGGTTTTTTCACAGCGTGACAACTTATTAAACATTGATAGAGTCACTAGCTACAATTTATAACCCATTTAGGATGCTTAATTAGAAAGTAGTACCACATGAAAGAGTCATATGTTGTGTGGCTACAGTTACATCTGTGATCATACATTTGTGGAAGCTCTGGATAGTGGCTGATCTGTGCAGTCAGCATATTGGAGGGCAGTTGTTCTTTTAATTAGCACGTAGGAGTCATTGTGTTTTGCACGTCACCTCTAATTGCTTGGCATCTTCGTGATAGAAACCACCACAGACTGTTTTGACGGATACTGTGGGGGAGGTCCAGCGACTGGCGCTGTCCTTACCTTCTATCGGCACACAAACACACACCGTAAGGCACGCGCACACACACAGACACCAGTTCTCATTTGGGGAAGATGTCCCGGAGCGTGGACGGATGTGGACGGCTATCCCTCACTGGCGCGGGCCTCTCACTGTCACCCTCTGTAGGCTCCATGCTGCCCTCGGCCACAGGCAGGTAATAGCTCTGATGAGAGCCCTCCACTTTGTTTCAGAAATAATTTGCCACTCCTGCCGCCTGCAGGGGCTACGTGGTAATAAAAATGAATCACACCGCTAACCTCTCCAAACCTGGCCCCGCTGCCTGTTTTAACTCCTTCCACGCCGGCATTTTGGCTCTTCCTCTCAAGCTGTTTGTTGCGTTTACAACATCAGTGCTGCAGCCGCAAGAATCTCGTCTTGGGATCTTAGGATTTCTTAGGTCTCCGTCCTCCACGTTACTCACCCAGACACGGAGCAAAGCTTCCGGGGTAATCGCAGGTTAGAAGTGCTGGAACGGCAAACTCTCAGAAGAGCTTTTAGAATAGCCGGCCTTGCCAGGAGCCCTCGTGGAGCAAGAGTAATTAATTAGGACAAATGAATGACTGGGTCTTCCCGTGTCCTCTCGCTCGCTCTCTCTAAATGAAACCCACAGGTCAGTAATTAGCCCTGTGTGGGAGAAGTGGTACCACAGTCACTAATTGCCCACATGCCACCGGGTTTCAGAGCCAGGTAGATGTAGAGGGAGGACTGAGTCATTATGACTCGGTCTACACTACTTAACTGTGTCATTTAGTTTTATATTGTTAGCTTTACAAATCATTACAATCACTGAATGTCCAGTGGCGTGAAAGACAAAGAATTAAACGTTTAAACCGCGTCCGTACGTGAAA
Source organism: Macropodus opercularis (assembly GCA_030770545.1). Taxonomy (NCBI): domain Eukaryota; kingdom Metazoa; phylum Chordata; class Actinopteri; order Anabantiformes; family Osphronemidae; genus Macropodus; species Macropodus opercularis. The sequence goes on from CM061105.1 coordinate 11,314,469, forward strand.
CACGCTGCATACGTAACCGAGGCATGTGGCATTGTCCCCTCAGCTTTGTATGTGAGGCTAGGGTTCAGCAGGGGTTAACAGCATGAGCATTTAAGGGTGTTAGTCTTGCTGGCACAAAAACACAGCCACTCCATCACGAGGAGTCTGACAACCTCATTAATGTCACAATATATTCAACTCATCCCTCTGCCTGCCTACGGCACCCAGATGCTCTCATATTATCCTCTCAATAGATCTTAACCTTTTGAATTCTGGTCAACAGTTCGGCCCAAATGAGCGGCATCTATTCCTCCTGTAAAAATATTTGTCTCCATTCGTTTGCAGCTGTTCTTCTCAGAGCGGAGCACACCGTGTCCACACTGTACCCACCAGGCCGTAGGGGTCCTTATTTAGCACTTTCTGCCGCCGCGTTTACTGTGCTGCTCCTTCATTTCTCGCCCTTAGCAACCTTTGATGCTCTGGGGCCCAGCTTTCTTTCCCTGTTGTGTGCTCGCTGCTGTTTTTTTCCATCTCTGTCATTTCCCTTTCAGCCCCCTCTCTATCTTTCTGCCGCTGTCCCTCTTGCTCGCTCTCTGCCTCTTCCCTCCCCTTGGTTTGTGGAAGTGGAGCTGCTGGCTGCATGGGAATCAGTCCCATACAAGCTGCACACCCCCACTGTGAGGTCTGTTGAAGCTGGTCACACCCCACCACCGCCACCCCCCTTAACTCCAACCCACCAAGCCCACCATTTCTCCTCTTCAGTGCATCTATTTGATGTGTCCACAGTGACTTTGGGTGCTCAGGGAAGAGTAGGAGGAGCCGTCAAAGCTTTGATTGTTTAGGAGGACTCGGTATGTGTTTGAAAGATGTGCTGGTGGTGGGACGGGCATCCTCCTCATCCTATGGACCAGTGCACCTTTATTGCAGGCGGTCGAGTGGTCGTTCTGTGGCTACTCCAGCGCTGGCTCCACCCACGCTGTCTCGGTTTCCCTGCCATGCCTATAAATTCCCGTTGGCTTTTGTCTTTCAGGCTTGACTAATTATCCTTGTTTGTCCCTCTTTATTTGAATTCAGTCATGTGTTCTTGACTCCGTGGGCCGGGTTTAGCAGAATCATTCTGCCATTTGCCACTTAATTAAGTCAGAGTCAGGATCCATTGCTCAACGGAGAGCTGAAGGGACAGAGCTCTAATAGAATTATAAAAGAGGCCTTTCTCTGCTGTTAAGGCTGCCTTTATCTAGGTGGACTCTGCATAGGCAAATGAAAGGGGACACCAGGAGTCCCATTTCCACTTCAGACTCTGTAAGCATTTTGATGTTTGCTCAAGATTTCTTTCAAATAAACCTGAATGAAAGAAAGTTAAACAATGATCAGCGGTGAGATAGGTCTAAACGGTGGAGGAGGAAGCTTGTGGTCAAGTAACTACGGCAGTTTTTTAACGGACCCAAGCATTTTTATTGGGAATTTTGAGCTCTCCCATGTCCCCTCAGCAACAGAGATACCTAGAACAAGTATGCGTTTGAGCCAGGGTGGGGAAACCAGTGTCTGGTGCCCATGTCTGTATATGTGTGTGTATAAGTATCCTTCGTATCAGTTTCCTAAATAACCCCGCGAGCTATGAAAATTCGCTCTGATACCTCCCCTCTGGCTTTGTCCTGGTGCTTTGACATGCTAAATCTGCTGATTTTATTTTTCTTCCTCCTGTGGTGAGGAAGTGTCCTTTTCAAGGGTCTCAGTTTCCCCCCCTGACTGTCTAAACCCTACCTCTGTTTGGATTGTTTTTCTATTTCAAACAAAAGACAGAGGCGGGATTACTATTTCACTTCCTTTCACACTCTGTCTTTCAAGTGGCACCAGCTGGGGATTTTTTTTTAATAAAACCACTGCCTTGCTTCTTTTACTGTTTTTTTAAGTGGACTGCCTAAAAAGAGCCATGATTGAATTTAGATCAGTGAGCGAGGCCTTTTTCCTGCAGGTCTTCGGTCTGATTTTGTCGCGGAGGCTAACAAAGTGTCCTCAGGGCTCCTTTCTGAGATGTTGACGTCTTCTTAATGGCTCTCCTCAGCCTTTTTGTTTCACATGTTGGTGCTAACTTTCTGCCTCATTTAGCTCATATCAATTCACTGGACAGACACAGATTCAGCATGTTATTCACGCTCTAGCTTCCTGAAACAAACTTTGCACAACAGCTATTACAGATGCTTAGATCTTTATTAAAGGTTGTATATAGACCCTGAGGATTACCTTAAAGTTTTCAGACCAACTAAATCCTTCCTGCAAGTACAACAAGGACACTTGCTTTCAAAAGGATCTGGCCAAAATAAGAGGGGATGGCAGGACAGCCTCTTCCTGTTCTGAGCAGTCTGAATGGTTCCAGGGCCATTTGATTTGCTAACAGGCTTATCCACACATAATGACGGAGTAGGGATTGATTGAGGTCTTACACCATAAAACTCAGAGCTGCAGCAATTGCCTGTCATTAGGGCTGTATTGTTGCTCACATAATACCCTCATTCCAAAGATTTAGTTATGGTATAGCAGGGTAAAGGACTTTCTCTTGCAGAATTTCTTCCAGGTCATAACAAGAATGTACCCGTATGCTGATAGAAGTAATAGCTTTGAGACTATTTAGAGATGTGGGTTAAGTTGTTTTATGAGCTTCCAGTGGTGTTTTGCAGTTAATCAGTCTGTGCTCAGCTGCTGATAAGGCCTCTTCCATCACAGCTTTAACTCCCATAGTTAGGGCCAGTGCCAGGCTCCTCTGTGTAAGACGAACTGCTTGGTGAATTGAGCCCGGCAGCTGACATATGAGTCTGAAAATGGTCGCTGTCTGTGGTGAGTTGGCAGCCTTGACATCTAGCCGCTAAGGTCGTAATAGAGGAGAGTGACTAATGTCGAACTGGTTACAACAGCTACGATAATTGAAAATTAGCTGTGTGGGGATATAATTAAAGGTCAGTTATAGCTAAATTTTTAAGATTTATTTTTTCATGCAGATAGTTCTACTCTCTCAGATTATTCAGGTATCACCCTGTGATTTCTGCCCTGTATCCAGTGTCGCTTAATAATTGGCACTATCTTGCCAATATTTCCTGATAAGTCAGGAAATCTAGTGTAACCACAGCACTGATGCAGAAAATACATTTGCTGTTGAGTAAAAGGCCCAATATATTCTATATTAAGTGTAGAGACTGAAAGTTGAGATTGTCTTGTGTATCCATTGTAGTTTAATTTAACCCATTGCACACATTTAGAATATTATACTGTATAATATAAGAAAACACATTTACACCATAATTCTGTAATCTTTCTCCTTTGATTGAGTTTTTACTGTGATTATGATAAAATAGGACTGAAGTGAATTAGTCTGTCACTTTGTACATGTTGCTGAGCTTTGGCCCATTCACAGAGAGTCCCATGAGGGTCTTGTCACTCTAGCCAGCGTCACTGCTTTAACTTATCCATACAAACCTTCTCCTTTCTGTCACTCACCCGTAAATCCAAACAACGGCCTTTTTCTGCTCTCCTTATCACGGCGACTGACAGGGTCACTGGGTTAGTGCCACACTGGGCATGCTCAGTCATTCACATATTGATATTGATTTTTTTTTCTTTCTGATTTGGACAGTTTGTATGTGGATAGAGAATGAAAGGGGGGGGTCAAGATGGAGAGCAGTAGATAGAATTCTGCCTGGCGATAGTGGACAGAGCCTTCCCTCAGTCTATTCTCTGTTGCCGGCTGAAGTGAAGGAGGCCCACGTCCCCACCGTCCCTCTCTGGCTGCCATTCAGCCCCATCGATCTGACTCGGGGCCCAGCCACCCCAAGGGAGACCGGGGCTCCGAGACACACTGCCTCTTTTGTGGACGGGATCCACCAGTTCAGACTGACAGCCGACAGTGCTGATAAAAAAACATGCCCCCCTCCTTCCTGCATTGTCCACAGCAGACATGCTGTTCAAGATGTGTAACCTTTAGAAAGCTGGCCAGGCTCTAACCGTCTTGCTGTCGACTGTAATCGCTAGGAAGTGGAATATTGCCCAAAGCGTCACACCCTTTGGCATTCTCACATCTCTCCAGCCTATCTCGCTGTATTATGTCCCACTGTGATAGTAGGGGCTAGTGGCGTTTTTGTGCTGCAATAATTTAGAAATGTCACTTCACACTGGTGAGCCAATTACTGTAATACTTCCCTTGTGTGTGTACAGTCTTTCTTTTGTACAAGTACCTGCCTTTAAACTGCTGCTGCTAAACTCTGACATTTGCATTGAAAGTTTTTTCATCTTGGCCACGTCACGGCTCTTGGCATCATATTTGCCCCTGCCTGACCTGTAGCGTCCATGTCATCTCCCCCTCTCCAGGGAAGAGAAGGAGCGCTGGATCCGAGCCAAGTATGAGCAGAAGCTGTTCCTGGTGGGACTGCCCCAGTCCGACGTGCCCCTGGGGCAACAGCTGCTTCGAGCAGTGGTGGAGGACGACCTGAGGTTGGTGGTGTTGCTGTTGGCCCACGGCACCAAGGAGGAGGTTAACGAGACCTACGGGGACGGAGACGGACGCACCGCTCTGCACCTCTCTTGCGCTATGGCTAATGTGGTCATCACACAGCTGCTCATCTGGGTGAGTTGACTCCACTGACTCTGAGGTGAATGAATACGGTTCCTGTTGGTTCCAGTTAGATGTTAAAGTGTAAAGCCAGTTAATCCTGAAGTAGTCGAAGGAAATGTGACCAAACCAAACCAGATCTTATTTCCTGGTCGTTTCCTCCCACAGTACGGCGTGGACGTGAAGAGTCGGGACGCTCGTGGCCAGACGCCGCTGTCCTACGCTCGGCAAGCTGGGAGCCAGGAGTGCGGTGACATCCTGGTTCAACATGGCTGCCCCAACGAGCCAAGCAGCCTGACCTCAGTGCCCACGCCCAACATGAGCCGCCGTAACCCCAACATCAACAACAACAACGCCCAGTGTGAGCTTAACCGCAGTATTAGTATCATGTAGGGCGTAGAGAGCAGCTGCAGACAAACGTATAAAACCCAGAACTCGTCCCTGTCTCGTTCCAGTACTTCCTCCTCTGTTTCACACTGTGTAACCCAGATACATCAGGAGCTACGGACCTACTGTTAATGTTCCACTGTGCTGAAGAAGTGGGTGCTTGGTGTTCGGACATTGTACATTGCTTGTTTTATATTTGTATTTTTTATTCGTTGACATTGTTAAATACATTCAATCTTGGTCTGAGATGATCATGATCAGCTTTAAGCTTCTCGTTTTTAAGCGTCAACCAAACAAATGACTTACTTTGGCATTCATACCTACCCTACGAAAAGCATTTCCTTAATGTGTGAACATTTCCTTTTATGTCTTCCCCCTTCTGCAACTTGAACTGATTTTATAATGAGCATGAATGAGAAACTTCCTTCAAATTTTCAGGCTTAAGCGTACTAACATAAAACTGTGAGGAATAGTTTTACAAGTGACAAACCACTGATGTGGGAATGAAGCTAAATCTTCCACGATATCAGGGGCTGTTACAACTTTAGTAATGATGCATGTCTTCGGCACAGCTATCAAACTCTTGACATACTATTCATATACAAAGGCAAAGCAATTATAGCCGAGGAGTCCAAATGATTTAGATACTTAATTCACATTGTCATAAAGGAGTTGATTGCTGAATTCCTATTGGGTGAATTTTAGTCATTTCCTTCACCGCCTTACTGTGATCCTTGAGCAAAAAGTGTGAATATAAAGGAATTAAGTGTGATAATGTTTAATGACCATTGATCTACGTGGACTTGAAATGTGCCTCCTTAATCAGAATTCATTCAAATTTGACCTTGATTGAAACATTATAACCATTATACTATTTGGTGTCTTTGCTGGAGTAATTTTCTGATTGACTAGATTGTGTTGGTAATTATTTGAGACAGACTGACACAATGTGAAGCCGTGAGCGTACTGGAATACCCGTTTACCTCCTGTGGCCAGCGGCTGTGCGATTGGTACTGACTAGAGCGTTTCCTCGATTGTTGCTGTGACGTACATAAACAGATATGAACGGTGCCGTGCGTGCATCCGTACGACATGTGCCGCTCACGACTGCGACCGGGCATTTCTGTTCCTAAACATTGGAGAAAGGATGAAGAGACGACAAACAGCTGCGGTGACGATTTGGGATCATAACTGTGTTTTAATGTACAGACCTCTGTTAAAGTAGTTCTTGTTCCCCTTGTTCCTTATGAGGACACTTTTGACCTTTAGAGTGAATAAAAACAGTGATTTCCTTTTCCCCACCCTGAGAACCTGTCGGCCTAGAAGCAGGGACCTCCTGCAACGTGTTTGAGTGACATATAGGGAATAAAATAAACAACAAGGTTTATAGAGGGAAGTATAATTAGTTTGACTCGTTTTGCTTTAATGCATATGTACAGTATTCATTTATATTACATAGAGCAGGATTGAATTTGGGGGGAGTTCTACGGTGTATTTTGCCATTTTAAGGTTTTAAACTATCTTGATTTTATGAGTTTACAAAGGAAAGATGTATGTTTACAGAGCAAGTTATTAACTTGGTACCTTGAATACTATTTTTATTTTGTTGCGTAACTGTTTTTTGTTTTCACAGTCGGGAATAATGTGTGGACTAAATGTTAAAGGAAATTTTGACATGGTAGGAAAATGTACGTATCTGCTTTTTTGGCCAGAAAACGTTTTCTTGCCTGTGCGCTACGGAGCTGAACTAGCCTAGCCTAGCTTACCCTAGCTTAGCCTAGCTTAGCCTGACCTAGCCTAGCAGATGCCTCACAGTTCCCTCTATCAACACCATTCTTTGTACAAATCAAACCACGTGTATTATATGACTTTAAACATGAGATGGTGGAGTTTTAAGCTTTGGACGGAGCCCATCTGTGATTCCAGCTTCATGCTAAGCTAAGCTAACTAGCCACTCTCCCGTATATGGCAGTGGTATAAATATCATAGATTTCCATTTTCCCTACGATGCCAAACTGTTCTTTACAGACATTACATAGCAAACCACAAATGTAACCAGAAACTTTTAAATGTACTTGTACTGTACAGTTTTACTGGCCTTATTTCAGCTCCTTTTAATAAGCGTAGTGTAGAGAAGAGTTCACCGTGTACAGTGATGCCTGGACTCTTCTTTACACACACTAGATGAAATAACACTAGAAACATGAAGTGTACATATTAGCTTAACGCTTTTATCGGAAGACGAGCTCCTAGAAACAAACAGAACTGGTTTTAGGTTCCCTGGACCCCGGAACCGTATTTTGATAAGTTGTATTTGTTTCTACTTAGGCATATATTTAAGGTACTTCTGTTTGGTCTCTACATTAACTGACCATCTTTGGTACTTGTGTATAATGATGTACATTTGACATATTTATAATGCAGTATGTAAATATCTTTTTTTTTGTTGAGTTGCGTTCCAGTTAATTTTCCTATTGTAATGCTTTTACGTTCAGAACGTGAAACAAGGCAAAAGCTACAGAGTAACTTGTTGTATGCTTGGATGCTTGGCTGACTGTCGACCTATTAATAAACACTCAAATAAAATGACGTAGCCTTCCCTGGATTTGGGGAAATCTGCATTTGTCTTGTGTGTGGGGTTCATTCATCATCCGTCACACGGTTGTGTTTGTACCTGACCTAAACAAATCTCACTAGGGTTGGATTTTAACAAATGCTACCATTTCATCTCGTCCTCTTTTGCATGTTGCGCTCAGTCCTGTCAATGTGGCCGAAACGACTGCAGCAGGCGCGTTTAGGTAAGTAAAGCATCCTCTCCACTTCCTGCTTGTGAGACCCCCAGCAGCTGCTGAAAGGGGATTAGGATAAAGACTTGGGCTTAGTGTCAGGTAGCACAACACCGTGGAGAAAAGTGAAAGGTCTCTGTGTTCAGAGGAGTCAAGCCTTCACTAATCCACTTCTTATTTCCTGCTAATCTTGTCTCAGCATATCTTCATCCCCTTCCTCTCTCTGATGGCTGGCATTGTTTGCTCTTCCTCACCTGGTTCCTCTTTGGCTTTATCTCATCTTCCTTGTCCCTGGTGTGACGTGTCGTCGTATGAGCGCTGTTTTCTACCATGAAGAGAAGCCTAGTTGCTTTAAGATTTCTGTGTTTGTCTGCTTTGAACTACGTTAGGCTCATTTTGGCCTCCACCAGCTCATCAGGATAACAGATAGTTGCTAAATATGAAGCTAAAGAAGTATGATACAAATTAGACAGCTGTTTAATAGTAACTGACACCTATGATGATCACTGACAAAATACAATCATTTAAAAGATGCTCTCGAGTTCAGATGATATTTTGTTGTGACTTGAACATGAACATGTTAATATAAAAATATTATTGTAATATATGAAGCCTTCAGTGGTTGTGCATGTCAGTAAGTCCTGTAATGTATCACCGCCACACGTCCTGGCAGACCTCAGCCACTTGTTTGTCGTGGTGAGACTAGAGCGCTCGCCTGCACCGCCATGTGTTTTGATATTTCATCAGGGCCTGCTAAACAGTGAGGAGGGCTCTCTGCCGCCCACCTCTTCTCAGACAAATTGCCTCCAAGATTGCAGAGGTGGGTCTGAGGCTGATGGATGGGTACACAAAGACCTGACGAGACCATATTTGCAAACATTAAATCCATATTTCCATAACATGTAGGAGCTGCTTGGCCACAGGCCACCATAACAGCCTGTTTAGCAAGCAGTTAGTGACGCGCCTGGCAGACACACAAATGTTGCTTTAAGGTGGCACCGAGCTCTAGTTTGTCGTGTGTTTATTCCTGCTTTGATTCGGTTACTGCTGCTTTCAAATGTTCTCGTCCTTTGACCTTCTTCACCTCTTTAACTAGTAAATATTTCCACTCTCTGCCCCCCCCCAAGCCTCTACACCCATTCATCAATTTCAGTTCCATCATGTCTGACTACCACATCCATGCTGCACCCTGCCCTTTCTGACTGCCACTAACCCTTGTCACCCTGCTCATTTCCATATCCTTGAACCTCTCGCTAATCAGCGGATTTTAACGCATCTCTGCCTCTGTGGCTCTCGCTGGCTGCCAACCTGGCTGCTTCATGCCCGCCGAGCGATCTTCCCCCTCATCCTTGTCTCTCTTTCCTTTGTTTTACATAAACGCTCTGTTCTCATCACTCTCTCCCTTTCTCCTCTCTCTTTTCTCTCCCCTTCCCCGTTGGCTTTTGCCTGCATTTCTCTGTTAATTTGCCTGAGAATGCATTAGCTGTAATGAAGGCTGAGGGCCGAGGGAATCCTCCAGGGTTCCATTAATCATCCCCCCTCAGACAGGCAACCTTGATTACAAGTGGCAAGAAATTCATTAGAGCCGGGCCTCTGACAACTCTTATCTCCGCCACTAGATCTGACTCATTAGGCAGCCAAATTAAAGCTATGATGGCCCTGATGAAACTCATCGCTTGTTTATCTTGTGCGATTTGATGCATCTGCCCATACATCACTGTATCCACGACCGTCCGGACCCTCCCAAGAAGTCAGGCCTCCAGTCGGCGCAGAGCAGCCTGTACACTCACACAGCAGCTAGTAATGAGGTCCCTCGCTTTACCTCCCTCTCTCTCCAGGTGGGAATGCAGAAATGGTTTAATGTCTTTGCTGGAGAACTTCTGATATTTCAATTTGTGATTCAAGTAGCAGAATGCAGATGGTAGACTCTCAAGATCTGTGTCTACAATGGAACAGACATTACTGAAATCCATAAAGAACATGAAGCAAGTCATTCAGGTATAATATAAATCTGTTATTGTGACATCATAAATAATTACTTAGTGTTGTGAAAAGTTAATTCTGGAAAATTCTGCTTGTTGAGGTCATGATTTTATGAATAAAAACAAAATTGCTGATGAAACTGATTCACTTGCAGATCAGTAGAACAAGTGGAGTTAGCGAGGACTGTGTCATGGCTCCTCGCCGTCACCTCCACCAAAGCGGCTCATGGAAACTAAAATAGCAGCTGCACTCTGGCACAACGTCGTGGAATTGACCGTCTCTATTAGTCGGCTCTTGAGCCACGATAAAACTTCCATTGCTCCTCCGCGCGATCATCACTCCTTGAATCCCCACATCAGTGCCACAGTCCTGACGTATGAGGTGGACAGTGAAATAAGCTTTACTCCTCATGGCTGCCCAGGTCATAACGTGTGTGTTTATGCTCTGACGTCCAGCTGAGATGAAAATATTTTTCAGGGTGTGCGTCCATGAGAGGAAAGCTAATAATGTGTACCCTCACGTATTCAGGAGGATTTTCTACCAAGCTGCCACCCAAACCAAAGGGCTAAATACTGATTAAGGATAAAGTTTAATTAAATATTAATACTAATAAAATATTTGAAGAATCTTGCCATCATACTTTAGCAGGTGCTGCTGCAGTGGCTCGAGGCCTGGGTCTATTTTGGAAATGGGAGACCAATCACTTTCTGCCACATGAGCTGAGATGAAATTATTCCAACACAAGACTTTTCTGGAAACAGTTCAGAGAAACTGTGTGAGGACAGAATCGTGCATATTTCCTTGAAAACACCCAACTTTCCCCTTTCCTGTAACTGAATAGCTGTGTGGCCAGACAAGGCTTAGTTACTGATTATTTTAATATTGATGGTCTATCATTTCACTGTTCTTGCAAATTCTGTTGGCTAAAAGAAATGTGTAGTGTAAGGATTTTAGCTCTACGTCTACCAGATCTGTATATATACATCTTCACAATTCAAGCCTTATTCTGTGACAACTATCTGAATGTATTTTTTTACAGGTTCTTCAATTCATTCTAAAAATAAATGTCTCTGATGTTTTGATATTTAAAAAAAACAGATCATTCAAGAAACATTTATGTTAATTTAGGTTCCACTTAAGCCTCTGTATGAAATTTTATTTAATCAGCTTATAGCAGAATTTCTTATTTAGTTCAACTGCCCTGCTGTGACTGATGGAGAAGTTCATTACATTGTGTTGAATGTTCTCAGACTAATGAGAATCTATCGGTCTACTTGAGACAACTTGGCCTCCTGAAGAGAAATCAATCAACGCTACTATTTACAAAAATAACCATCATCATTGGAAATCTTTAAGTTTCTGGGGGAGAATATTTGTATCAAAACGTGCGATGCTGCGTTATTGTCAAATTTTAAAATGACAATGTTAATAAATATTCAATAAAAGCCTTTTGCATTGGGAATTTAGCAACAATATTGACATCGGAAATCTGAAGCAAATGTCGTCAGAACAAAAACGGGTTTTTCTTGAAACGGGTTCAATAATATCAAAATTGCCACCTACAAGATGGAGGCATCTCTGAAGGAATCGCTGCTGTTACACTGTACAGACCAGTTGATTTCATTTTAGGTGTATAAAATTATTATACTAAAAACATTGTTTTTCTATTGTCACGGTAATAATGATTCAACCTGGATTCCATCTTTCGTATAAAGTGATTTATTAGGTCAATATACTTTACAGTTGTCCCTTGTTTGGTCATTATTTCCTTCACATCTTTTAATTTTTTTTCACAAAAAGCTGTCAGATGACCTACAGTTGCCAAACAAAATGTAAAACGTCTTAAGTTACATGCAAAAGTGGTCAACAAATTGTACGAAACACAAAACAAAAATCCAAATTAGCTTCACCAAATGAAGACATGCACATAACCAACAGAACATTTTGGCCCTACATATAAATACTTAAAAAATCTTTACAGTCGCATCTCATAGTGCCCATTTGTACCATTTTTTACCCATTTATATTTACATATTTACAGAACAATAAATAAAAATGACAACATATTGCCAAATAATTGATCTGTCCGTGAGCAAATCCTCTTCTCTGCCCAGTCTCAGACAAAATAACTGACTCCTCCTTTTTGTGCTTCATGCGTTCAACAAATCACTGGAACATTCAGTTTGCGTGTCTCATTATTGTTGTTGTTATTAATAAATTGCGTGGCTCTCGTCTGATTCAAGGCCTGGTTCCTTGCTCTATTTGTTGGTGCTGACTCCTCACAGCAAACCTGTTGACGTGCACAGGGATGGGAACAACAATTTTGGGATTTCTCACCGGTTCTCCCGACCGGTTGTTGACGTTACCAGCTTTGATCCGTTTCCACTTGGCCCTGCGGTTCTGAAACCAGATCTTCACCTGCACCTCGCTCAGTTTCAGCGCATGTGCGATCTGGGAGCGTTCAGTCAGCGAAAGGTACTTTTTACAGTGAAACTCCTTTTCAAGTTCGAGCAGCTGCTCGCTGGTAAAAGCTGTTCGTCTCCTCCGACTCTTCCCCGCTGAGCTGCCGGTGGGTAGCGCCTCCTGTGAGCCGGCTTTTAGTTTGCTCTTCTGGGACAGGGAGCCACAGTTGTTTCCGTCCGAGAAACTTTCGTTCTCGCTGTCTGCGGAGCTGTCCTCCCGGTCGCTGCAAGCGGCGTCTGCTGATTTTAGGTCCAACTTCTCGTCATCTGAACTGTACAGTTTAGTCTCACCTGAAACGTGGAGACGAAAGAGACACACGTTTATACTGAGTTTATACATCAATCACCGGGTTTTTCAGTGGGCTTGAAGACAAACAAATTCAAACTTGCAGAAAATGCTTTGAAAAAAATACAACATTGGTTAAATTCATACAGGACACTTACAGCTGTTTTGTGCGTAAAAGCAGTTTTTTGCTGGAAGAGTTTATGCTGATTAGCACAGTGCAACAAACCTGGTTCCCTTAATGTTTTTGAAAATGTGGTAAATGTTGTTTTTGCATATTTATATTATGTGAACAACAACAACAACGAGTAGCTTTTGTAGCTGTCTGGAAAGCATTTGTCTTGTTAACTTCCAGGTTTCAGCCCCAGCGTGTGGCTGTTTTAAGTGCTGTGTCACGAACATTTGTGTCAAATATGAATATTTTGTTATTCCCATAGAATCCGCTGCATTTCAAATCAGTTCAGATGATTTGTCAGTGGAAAGCAATACTTTTAAGCATTTTACGCACGGTGGTCACATTTTCCGCAACCGTCTTCAGGATGTGGCAAAATACTACACCAGAGCGTTCACCCCAAGCTCACCTGATATTGTTTGAAAAGTTTCCGAGAAGTTGAGCAGCTCTGAGCCCTTGTCCCGGCTGTGCAGCTCTTCAGAGTGCGGACTTTCCTGTCTTCTAGCTCCGGGGTCAGCGGCGCTTAAACGGGGACCTGGTAGTTCTTGTGGTGGGTAGAAACTGTCCGGTGGATCCGAGAAACTTGGCATGGTTGTGGTTAGCGCAACCATGGATGGCACCCCTTGTCCCAAACTGGCACAGAACGTGTTGGTGAGCCGTCCGGCAAAAGAAGCCAAAGGCGCGAGTGGAGGTATACCAGACGATAAAGGCGAGTGGGATAAAGCTTGCGGAATAACCAGAGGTCTGTAGGGCATGAACATGGGGTAGCCCGTGTAGAGCAGGTGTCCGGGTCTCGGCTGAGGGGTCCCTATCAGGGAATCGATTGAAAACGCCGTCCCTTGGCCGCCTGGTCGTTGCATTTTGCAGCCGAGCGCTTTATGTCGGTGGAAACTTGAGAGCAGATGTCCTTTTCCTCGGCGACGCGCAAAACTTTCAGTTTGAAGACGCGGTGGGTTGAAAGTAGATCCTCCGCCGTGTTGTCATCCCTGGGTGCGGACCGCTTGTCTGGCTCTCTGTAGTCAGCCGAGCGCTGTGTTGTGTGCCCCGCCGCTACCTTTTCCCTCTTATTTGTCACACTCTGAGACATAAACACACGCTCTCTATCTACCTCTCCCCGCTCCACAACTCCTCCCCCCGCCCCACGCCGATGCTCCGTGTGTGCGCAGAGAGAGAGGGGACGAGCGCGCATTGGTTATCATCTGCAATACAAGAGGAATGAAAAGGGGGAGTTTCCCTGGGGGCTCATCCATCTTCCTCAAATTACGCTTCATTTCCTTATTCAGCCTCTGACTTTTTGGCCGTCTTGAGAGGCGGTAGTTTCCCAGTGGAGACCAAATAGACGGGTCGCACCCCCAACCCTCCTCCCCTTTTGCCAGGTTCAGCATTGACTGCAAAACGGTGTGAGAGACTCTTCCAGCCCGTCCCCTTCTATAATCGTTGACCACACCAACCCAATCAGCTATTATTAATTTTGATTGATGATAAGTAATTACTCTGGATTCAAGGGACAGCGTAAAACAACGGCGGCTTTTGTTGAAACACTGGGGCCGATGGGCATCGCAGTCAGGAGGGAGGAGAGGCAGATGTTTTCTCCGCTCTCTGGCCTCTTCTACCCGGCGAAAAACAATGCGCTTGGCCTCAGATAAAGAAGTTCTCCAGCAATTGTTCCCCGGAGAGAGACGCTCCGTGCGAAATTAGATTCAGATAAAAGGCGTTTCTATGAGGTCGGAGCAGTGGGGACAAACTGGCCAAAGTCAGATTCCAGCGGATTTCCACTTTGTTTTCAAGTCGTGGGAGGAGGCTCGTTTGAAATGCTGCGAACGACCAACTTCAAAGCCTCTCGCTGATCATCTGTCAGTCTTTTCATACGAGTATAGGCTAAATAACGCGCACGTTTATTCTTGGCAGAACCATTTGGTCCCTGATAAAAAAAAAAAAGCACTTGTAGAAAAATAAAATCACTTTCCCTTTTCTTTAAACACTGGTTTAATCGCACATCATTTCACCTTTTAAATGGCAATGGGGGCTGATGATGATTAGCCCTATTGAGTCTTGGGTGCCCGGGCTCTCCAACTGGTCGTCTGATTGCATGAGGACATAAACATATCACCAACGACTCTGATTAGCAGTGAAGGGCCAGGACAGGCTAATTCTTATAATTGCAAGTGACTTCAGCAGCACCTCGCTCTGATCTGATGAAACCGTTCGCCGAGCTCTTCCTTTCTGAGACCAACTGAGATTCTTTTCCCCTTTTAACGCATTTTAATCCCACGTCCGCTTCTCGAGAGGCTTCGTAATTTGGGTCTGTGTTCCTTCCTTAAAGTCTTTTATGCTCGATGATTAGAAAACATCAATTAGACGCTGTTGTCTTTTTTGCAGCTATTTTGCAATAGGTCTGGTAATAAACGTTGTTCTCTGAAACTGGAGCCTAAACGGGTTTTATTCGTAGATGATGATGGTTTAGAATGAAAGGTGCAACTTTTTCCTTTTTTAAATGTGTGACAGCTCATTTCTAAATCAAGTAGCCACAAAAATAATTCATCATTCAGTCATTCCATAAATAAACACACATTAGGTTTATTTGCTTTGTTAATTTGTTCAAACTTTTTCTTTTAAAATGTTGCTTGCATACAGAGATTTGTTGTGTTTTTCCTTTTGCAGATTTTTCGTATCGTATTTTTTTTTCCACTATAAAAAAAAACAAGCTACCAGTCAACATGAAGCAGAAGGTAACAGAAGCATGAGAAAAGAAAGAGAAATGAAAACCAGGAAATAACAAAAAACGGTGAACAGATTACGTAGCCGTGGAGGAATAATGTATTTTATATCGAGCTTAATTTAGGTATAAAACACCTCATTACAATAATATCGGTGGGAATAATAATTGTTTATGCAAATATTTGCTGGCATGTCTATGGACTGCTTTAACATCTTACTGTGGCAATTAATATGTAAACATATAAGCAAGATGACATTCTATCAGGTGCGGACTTAAAAAAATGTGATCTTAAAATAAATAAAATAAAAAAACAATTATTAGCTCACGTTCTACAGACTTGATCAAGTCTAATCTTTGGCGCCCCCTTGTGGTGCAAACACAAGCATGTAACAGGAACACAAGCAACAGATTTTCCTCCTGAGCAGCCTGCACGTTTCAAATATTCAGAGTACTGATGCACACTGATACACGTCATGCAGTGCCGGTGCATTCTCAGCGCTGACGTCATCGCTTTCAGTGGACATAGCCTCTGTAGCCTAGGAGCAAGTAGTTCTTGATGAAAGTGGGCAGTCCAAGTTTAGGGACGGCATTGTGTACTCGCTCCCCCAGGAAGCTCCTGAGTCTGCAGCGCGCCAAGTGCTGGAGGGAGCGAGGAGTCATCGCCAAAGAGAAGACCGACTCGTAGAACTCTTTGTGCTCCTGATTGGGAAGAAACAACTTGAGACGGTGACACACCATTTAGCATGGCCTACGATCATTCAGTGATAAACACTCTGCCCAGTCTGCACTTTATTTATTAGACATATTTTATTCATGTACTTGTAATCATCACAGTGTTTTTGTAAAATTACAAGTGGTTAAAATAGCAGAAATAATGTAATCAGTGCTGATTTTATGGGGGTTTCTTATCCTGATTTGTGACCAAAAGTGCAATTAGTGGGCATAAAACTTTCATAAAGGGATTTTGTGTGATCATATTACTTCAATAAATAAAATAAAAAGCTAACCATCAGTCCTAAAACACCCACAGTGTTTCTCATCGGTCAATCATTTCGAGAGCTTACCTTAAAGGTCTCAGCAGAAACTGCCTCAAACCAGGCGTCCGTGACCTTCAGGTGAGTGTAGGCATTCAGAAGAACCTCAATGGTGCGAGGAGACCCAGAGCAGTGCTTCAAAACCTGGAGGAGACGCCACAACACAGAGCAAGACACTGGGATCATAAAGCCATCATTTAAGTTCACGAGCGAGCTGTGACTCCACACAACTGAAGAAATAAAGTAATTAAACACTTGTGAAATGAACAGATTGGTCTTCCCTCCAGGGGTTTAACTGGAAATTATGCAATTAGTGCTAATTAATCTCCTATTAACACTTGCCTAATTAGGAACCAGGCATTTTGTCTAGTGCACGTGGGTTTACTGATAGTTGTAGTCTGTTCCCTGCAGAGTGTGCAACACTCACGTTGTGTCATGAAATGGGAATGATCCCAGTGCAAAGAACTGTCTGCTTCTCAATTCTGCTACTATAGATGCTAAATGTACTGTACTTGCTACTTATGCAGACAACTTGATAAATAATTGCTTCATACTGCAAATAAGCTCAATAATTACTTAGCAACATCTTATGCATTTGCTATGTTTATTACATGTTTGTCTGTGCTCTGGTGCGTTTAGGTGACATGTAACTTCAGGTTTCCCACCATGGGCAGAGCTCCTGGCCAAACCCTGATGGATCCATGGTTGAGCAGGGAGCGAACAATCCTCTCGGGCTGATGTGCGACCTTGTAACACACCACCTTCAGGATGTTGTGCATGGGAGCTTCACCGCCATAGTCCATGTTATTAACATCGGCACCGTTAGCCAGCAGCAGATCCACGATGTCCGGGTTGGCGTTTTTACAGGCCATGTGCAGAGGGCTGTGCTTGTCCTGGTCCAAGGTGCGGACCTGAGCTCCGGCCTCCAGCAGCTTCTGGCACACCCTGAAGTAGCTCTGGAGGTTCTGCGCCTCCTGAGGCTGGGAACACGCAGCGTTCAGGGCCGTGTAGCCCTCTTCGTTCTCCTTGTCCACGGCGGCTCCGTAGCGCAGGTAGAGCTCGGTGTGGTCAGGGAGGCCGTGTCTGGCTGCCACGTGTAACGGAGTGTCCTTCTCTTCTGCGCTGCGACCGCTGACGGCTGCCCCGTACTGAAGGAGATACTTGGCACATCTACAGACAGCAACACAAGTCAGAGAAGAGGTTTGAACTTTGTAATCTGACTGACCTGATGGAACCCTTCATCCTCACACTATGAAAGGCACTGAGTATAATAATAATAATCATTTGTATAATAATCAGTTTGTAGTGAACAAATTTCACTAGTGTAAGTTCACATAAAAATTTGGAATAGCTTTTTTTTTACTTATTTCAGCTTTTCTGCTCAGCTGCCATAGTTTTCAGGAACTCTCAACAACAGCAGGTGCTTTTAAAGTGAAGTTCTCTAACCCTTGAATCTACCCTTCACCAAAGCTGAATTAATTAGCACCATAGAGTAAGTGAATGGACATACTCAGCCACAGTGTAAACGGATAAAGTTAGCTTTTACTTTACTTAGCTCGTTCACTGGCTTGTTCACCCTCCCGTTAGGTTTAGCATTTACCTTTGCCTTGTGTTCAGCCGAGATTATGTTTTAGTCTCTGCATCAAACCTATGTTCCCAGTGATGAGGTGAAGCAGTGGTTCTACTCTTTCTAGTCCTCTCTACTTTACTCACTCAAGGGATTCTGGACTTGTACAAACATGCAAAGGCATGAGTCCGTCTTCGGACACGGCGTTGGCGTTGGCACCGTGAAGAAGCAGCAGCTTGGTGCACTCGGCCTGGCAGTTGTCACAGGACTCGTGCAGGGCGCTCGTGCCACCAGGGGCTAGGTCAACGTCAGCGCCGCGCTGCAGCAGAAGTCTCAGGCAGTCGGCGAAACCTCGGCCAGCTGTGATGTGAAGCGGGGTGGTCAGCTCCTGCTCGTACGTCAGCGACCACAGTCCTGCCGGCAGAGAGTTCAGTGGTCGTGAAATCAGCTCAGAGCTCTGAACAGATATACAGATAATGCTGGAGCAGTAGTGTTTGAAGTAATACACAACTTATTAGTCACAACCATCAAACTGACAGCTCTAGAAAACCTACTGAGGCCTCTGTAGTTGTATCTGAAGTTCTTCCATTCCTCTACGTTGCTGGTGTCGTAAATTGCATTGATGAGGTAATCATTCTCATCGTCCACCAAAACGCTGAGAATCGTGAGCTCATCCCCGACAAGCAGAGAGTTCCAGAACTGCAGGACGCAGCCCGTGGCCTCGACTGTCGTGATCACGTCGTCGCGATAGGTCTTTGGTTTGCGCCACTTAACCTTGGGCGCTACGTAAGCCATGATGCAGTCGGGCGGTTTTTCAACGTTTTAGTTGGGTGCTTGCTTCTGTGGGAAATTAGGCACTTCTGCAGGTTGTTTGTGCAGACAGGGCTATTTCAGGGACCTGTTATGTGACATTTTGGTTGACCCAGACAACCGTTCCAGGGCCAAGAGCATGGGAGCCTATGACTGGTGTGTTTTCGTGTCACCTGCCTAAATGGCCTAATTCCCCAAGTGTCCAGTGAACTTCTATATCAAATGTACTGAAGGTGGCACTTTCCTCTGGGTTTGCAGTGACTCAGCAAGCTAGTAAATTAGGAATCTGATTCCTTTTACTAAATAAAAGAACTAACGGCTTATTTAGCCTGGAATGAAAAGCTGAAATTTAATAAAGTGAACCGTTGGCCCATTGCTCAGAATAAACACATCACCTCTAAGTCTGATTATGTTGTGGACACATAATGGTTTCTATAAATATTGTCTCATGTGCTGTTTCTATAAATATTACACCGCTGCCTGAGGGTGAGATGAATTACAATTCAAGTTTTTTTTTTATTTTGTCTTACATAGCGGCATCTGTATTTTTAAAACTATAAATATTGCATAGTACGAAATAGAGATTTATAATGAAAGCATGTGCGTCCTACCTTCCCCTCTGGCGACCCAGCGCATGTCCCCTCCCTGTGGCTGAATGATGAGGTTCACTGTGGATCCTCTAGGAAAGAGACGCTGCATAGCCTCCAGGTCTCCTGTGTACAGAGCGTTCTGGACGACCACATCATGGCACACAGCCGGTGGGAGGATAGTGCTGGACCTCAGCGGAGCCGTGTCCCTGGCCTCCCTCCTCAGCGTATAGCTGTTGAGCAGACGAGAGGCCGACTGCCTCTTGTGCTTGTTTCTCTCTAGCATGTCCTCGTCAAGTTCCAGGGAGCGCAAGGCCATGGGCGTGAAGACAAAGCTGTCTCGCGACATGCTGCACGGCTCCCCTCTTACGGAGACGAAGCGAGGGAGGGAGACTGTCTGAAAAGGCCCGTCTCTCTGTTTCTGCGGCGGCTTTACAGTCTGGCTAATGTCCACTATGTGCCTGCCGGCTGTTCGCAGGGTTTGTTCACAGAGTTGTTTTGATATTCGATATGAGACCCTCCCTGCAGTGTGACAAGTAATTCTATTTTTATGTCTCACAAGCAGCCACTCGAGCTTCTCCCGTCTGCCTCCAGCAAGTTGCCTCTCTGCCAGGCAAGTCTCAAATGAGTCGAATCCACTCCGATTTTGTAACTAGAGCACATGTTGTCTCGGGAGCAAGAGCGCATGAAGTCAACAAAACTTTAATGAGCACAATGTGGAATATTTGCTTACTTAAAAGACAAAGTAATAACAATAATTACAAATAGTGTTCATCTCTGATTTTTAAATACCCTGATTTTCCTGATCTCCGAAGTCCGAATAGTCCACAGAACGGTCAAGACTTTTTTTCTGTCAAATGTTAAATCTTAAAGTTTAAAAAGTAACAGCTGCCTAAACTTTTTTCTTAGAGGAAGAGCAAATAAGGATTTCCTATTTGTAAGCCCCTGAGTTTCTGTTTGCAAAATGTCTTTTTCTGCTCAGTATTTCTTCTTCGGGAGCCTTAATAGATTTTATGCATCCACATGGCTCCCTGCATTAGAACATTAGGCTGAATGACTGGCAACCGCTGTGTCACTCTGCCCCACGTGTAGTGTTCTGATGGCAGAGGGACGACACATAATTAAGCCTCTTAAGCCTACTCACTAGGCATCTGACAAACATCTCCTTTGACTGATGGGCCACCATTTTCCAATGACAGTGGAAATTCTTCCCAGTAGCAAAACGGATCCCATCTTTACGCTGCTTAGACCCCAGCAATAGGTTTTCTCCGCTAACAAGAGAGAGTCAGAATTAACTCGGAGTGGAGGGAGATTGCTCCACTGTATTTGATAAGCAATGTGTCAAGACACACGCTTTTAAAAGTATGTTTATCCACCTCTTTGCAGGAGTCCATCACGATATCTGCGAGCGCTGCAGAAAACAAGGTCTGCACCACAGGTAGAGAAATATGACATTTTTAAAGGGGTTTTACCTTCTTTCCCATTTGAAAACACAGAAGCATAGCTGCATCTCATATGTACCTTAATGACTGTTCTGCTATGGAAATCAAGGTCATTTATTTTATGTTACAGTTTGGTAATAGATGCCACATTAAACTGAAGGCGAGTAAGAGTTTCAACTTTGAAAACACACATTACCAGAGAGAGACTAGGAATATTGTTTTTGCGGCTGGAGTACATCCTTTTAAATGATATACATAATGAGTTTATAATATGCATCTGGGCTACCTCCTCTCTACTTTGATGTCTTCCAAATGGCCCGGGTGTCATCAGCAAAACATGTAGGCACTTTCCCGCCTCATTGACTCCCAAATGTATTTTAAATATCATTCCTAGTAACGCAATTATTTAAAACGCTGAACTAAACACTTACTAATGGGGAAAAAGACAGCGACTTCGATAAATTCATTTCTCAAATGGTGGGCATTCATGTTTCTTTTTCTTTTTTCTTTCTTTCCTGTGAAGCGAGGGCAACTCTGATGACAACAAAAAACATCAGCAGTGGTAACATCCTCTGCCCTAACACCCCCCATGGACATATTAAGTCTTTGGTTTCCTCACATTACCCATCAGTAGCTGTCTCTCCAAGGTTTTCTGCATTGTGGTCATCTGCCTTCCTTTCCCAAGGCAGCAAGAGGCTGGACATCGGCAACAGTCCTGATGAGAGTGAGGCACTTCATTTATGCAATCATAGGCAATTAGTTCCCTCTGATTATGTGCCTCTTAATGCTGTTTTGAGTACTGTGGCACACAGTAATACAGAAAGAGATTAAACTATAGCCCTCCCTCCACACTCAGCAGTCATTTGAAATACTGAGAACATAATGAAATGTACACAGTAATTACAGTAATATTAAATGCTAATGGATTTGCAATTGGATCTGTTGTTAGTTTAAGATGGAGTCAGTGCACCCAAAGAAAACCTATGTTTAGATGTTTAGAGAGGGCGTCACCGTGACAACACTGCGCCCAATTTTCCATCAGGGTTTGAGTATTTTGGGAAATTATTTGTACACTCATATATATGTCAGAGGAAGCGACATCAACTCTGACATATTGGCAAGTCTGTGGTAGTAATGGAGCAATTAATGTGCAATTTACAATTTCACTTCACACAAGGAGTTTAAGAGAAATAGGCTCTGAAGTTTGTACTCTGGTAGGAAGTCACCATGGAAACGTGATCATTAATAATGACCATGCTTAATTGGCTGCTGCCATTTTCTAAAAGCTGCCCACTTCTACTAATTTAAACGTCGGGTTAATATAATTTCCTTAACATATACGGTGCATTGGCCGTACAGACACATTAAGGTAGATACACAGTGTCTGTTTTTTGTCTTCCATATTATTAAGGTGCCTTTGATAGCCAATCAACAATAGTTTACTTCTATGTATATGGCTCATCAGGGTCCACAATAGGGCTTAGACAAGCTGCCCTGCGTACAAATCTCCCTCAGGTCTCATCACAATGCTTGAGATGTTAGTGAAGACCCTAAGTGAATTTATAAAGGCTTGAATTGAACAGTAGCTCCAAACTAGTCTGTGGAAGCATGATTACTTTTTCTGTACCCTTTCAGCTCTGAGCCCGCTACCTATAATGTAATGTATCGGTCTTTGCAGATTTCCAATTGTCTCTCAATGCACTGATCACCACGCAAATAGCCCTCTGTTTCATCATGACAATTGAGGGGTTCATATTTCAACCTAATAGTCCTGTATAACTTTAACCATCTATCACAACCTCATTTCATTGCGGTTGCAGTTAATACGCGCTTCCCTGCCAAGTGGAACATTTTCTAATGATGCACTCTCCCACAAAAACAAGGCAAGCCAGCCCCAGCTCTGCATCACTCACTAATGTATCCATCCATAATGTGTTCATAGCAGTCTGCCTAAAGGAGGAAGCGATGACTACCACTAGGCATGGGCATGAGAGGGGATGGAGCAAGATACAAAACCTAAATGGCCATGATAATCATGAACAAAGTCGCTGCCATCAAAAAACTGTATCATCCTCATAATAACGTCTGTAGATTTCATATCATTACCAAGGATACTGGGAAACATGTAAGACGGGTATCTCAACAATAACAGTCAGTGGTGGGAGTCACACTCAAGTGTATTATTATGGTGAGCCTGGCTTTGCTAGATGTTGATAAGGGTAGTCTAATAGGTGTATGTAAAGCCTGATGTAAACACTGTCCTAATTAGAGAGACCTTTCAGTTCCTCCATTTTATGCAGATTGGACTGGTGCAAACGCTAGTGTCATTATCCTGTAATCAAGTACTATTCAGTTGATAGTGTCGTCTTTTAGAAACCTGATTAGAATGC
This sequence comes from Macropodus opercularis, assembly GCA_030770545.1. NCBI lineage: Eukaryota > Metazoa > Chordata > Actinopteri > Anabantiformes > Osphronemidae > Macropodus > Macropodus opercularis. The sequence goes on from CM061105.1 coordinate 11,337,670, forward strand.
ATAACAAGGACACAATGTTGCATCCTTTGTTCTGTCACTTTATAAATAGGTCTGTTTTCAGAGCTAAGTGACTATTAGATGTGGTCAGGGTTCAGATGAATGGTGAAAATAAGATTACACAGGCTACTGAGGTCATTTTAATACACTGAGTGTACTGTAAAGCATGTGCTACTCATGGGATCGCTGTCGTATTAGATGAATTGTGATTACAAATGAGTCAGAGCAACACACTGCAGACCTAAAACAAACTTAAAAAACTGCAGCACTAATATCTGCATTGCTGCTTAGATTCTATTCTGTTGAAGTACGGTACTGTGCAAAGGCAGCTGTAAAAAAATGTGCTGTAAACAAAGAATGCTTTCAGAAATAATAATGATTGTTTATTTTTGTCAATTTACAAAATACAAATAAAACAAAAATCTAAATCAAATCAATATTTGGTGTCACTACGTCAGTACTGGGAGTGATGTCACGGCCCCCACAGAGACCTAGTCTCAACATCATAGTGTGTCTGGGGTCACGAGAAGAGACAAAGGATGTGAGAAACCCTACATCAACAGAAGATCTGTGGTTGGTTCTGCAAGATGTTCGGACCAAAATACAGGCAAGTGAACCTAGAAGAACTGCTGCTGTTCTGAAGGCAAAGGGTGGTGACATTTCTGTTGTTCATTCACTGCATTTTGTTCATTTATAAAAGTAAATGTTTAACACTTCCATTTTTGAAAGCATTTGTTTACAGCATTTTTCTCCACATCTGCCTAAAACTGTATGGCACAGTATTGTGTGTGTGTGTGTGTGTGTGTATGTATGTTTCTTTTTTTTTTCTTACAGTTGATTGTGACATATTCACTTTAATCGTGGCCTATAAACCAGGACCATCTGTCACTTCCGGTAACCGTCATAGTTTGGGCAGCTGCAACTCGAAATGTCAGTAAGTGTAGTCACACAAAAAGTGTTTTGTCGAATTCAACCTATCGCGACTAAGTGCGATGCTACATTAGCTTAGCTCAAGTGTTTAGCTTATGCTAACAAACTAGCTAGGTAAATAGAATTATTTCACGCAGCATGTTGCAAGTACTCGTTTACAACATATCTGCAGTGATTTCATGTAATTAGTGACACTTCTTTAGCGCTGTGCTGGTCACTGGGTGGACATCTTTCATTTCAGCCACACTCTACTTCAGTGCAACTTTAGGCCTGCGCGTCAAGCAGAGGCAGCTGTAGTGAGTCTCATTTTAATTGGCTTAAAAGTAAAATGGCCTCCGCATTTCTGCTCGTGAACCACGTTTCCGCCACACCTGCACTTTCCCGGGCCAACAGCTGTCTTCGTTCCTAATCATCGACGTCAGTGATCCACAAATGGCGCCATGGGGAAATTAGTCACCGAGGAGGATGAGGCAGAAAGCGTCGAGTCAGCGCAGGTAAGGTTGCGTCCAGCAACACACGGATCCATGTTTGCTGGTTTCGTCATACACTCGTTTGCCTGCAACACGGCGCGTGGACAATGGCCCCATCTAGTGGCCAGACTAGTGTAACGCAAAACAAGAGCAACACAAGCTTCAGCTTTCGTGCGTTTATTCCAGTTCATGCACATGTGCGGCTCCTTCGTAATAAGCTGGCGTGCGGCGCTCACTTGGAGCTGGTGTACTTGGTGACCGCCTTGGTGCCCTCGGACACGGCGTGCTTGGCCAGCTCGCCCGGCAGCAGCAGCCTCACCGCGGTCTGCACCTCTCTGCTGGTGATGGTGGAGCGCTTGTTGTACTGAGCCAGCCGGGACGCCTCGGTGGCGATCCGCTCAAACAGGTCGTTCACGAAGGAGTTCATGATGCTCATGGCCCTGCTGGAAATCCCCGTGTCCGGGTGGACCTGCGGCGGCGGAGAGGAGGCGTGTGAAGTTCGAGGACCGGGGAAAAACTAACTCTGAAGCAGACACTCACCTGTTTCAGAACTTTATAGATGTACATCGCGTAAGTCTCCCTTCGTTTGGCTTTTCTCTTCGCCTTTTTCTCACTTGAACCCTTTCCTTTCTTTTTGGACACATCATTAGTCATTGTAGGAACTAAGCGCCACAATAGGATGATGCTGTAACAAGTCGTTCATCAAAGATGCTGCGGGTCTTGGCGCTTGGACCTTTATGTGTGTTAATCAGGGACTGATTGAGCTCAGCCGTGACCCACGGTTCTCATCAAGGGGCTGTTAACAGAAGTCCTCCCGAGTCTCGGCCCTGCTCGTGGGGATGGTTTCCACTGGGGGGCACACTTGCACCAGGTTTGAAGCCTGCTCCAGAGTTCTCACGTGGATTTCAATCCACGGTAGTTTAGAGGATAATGTAATGACATCAACCATGTACTGTGTGTACATTTAAATATGAAACCATCTGTAGTCACATTTAGACACTTAAACAGTTTATGTTCACTGAGACCGTGCTTATTTAAAATGCATAGGCCCCATGACCAAGGCTGGATTTCCAGACACACCCCAGGATCAGTAGAGCTGAATGTATGTCAGTCTGACCAATTTAATTTGCCCTAATAATGTCGAGTGTCTAATTAATTTCCCTCTATATAGCCATGCGGTGTATTATTTTAATCAGTATCTATACTAAACTATATACAATGACCAGTTAGTATTTAAGCTACAAGCTATTTGTGATCTTTTTGAGGATTCCTTGGCAAAATCTGTTTTGGTGTGTGTGTGTGTGTGTGTGTATTCAACACAGCCTCTGTTCTGCATCTTGCAGGCCCTCTAGTGGCTTCATCTGCTTTTTAAACCTGTGTACTGCAGGTTGTCTTTTCTGTTTTTACGATGGTCTTGTTTTATTTCAGTTGAAAACCATGGTTTGATGGCAGCAAAACAAGCGACTGAAAGCAATTGTCATTATAATAATTCCAGCTATTACTGACCCTGGCAAATAATAAACATACCCTGATGAAAACACTGTAAATGTTGATAACATGACACGTATCACTTTGAATGATTAGCTCCAAAAAGACTGAAAGAAACACAAATGGTACCTTTTACTGTACACACAGGTGTCTCCATGTGGGCACTTTGTCATGTCTTTCATTTCTACCAATCAAACATTTCTCTAAATTTGCTGCCAAGGTTCGACTCGGTTTGTGGATGTATGCATGAATAATTTTACAAGCAACAAAGGCACTATGAGGTGTGATATTCACATTGGCTCCATTAGGTATTGTTGACGTTGGCACACTTTGTATTGTGAATTTTGCATCAGTAAAATTGCACTGTTTGATACCCAGTCTACATTCAGTAACATGCAACAACACAGTGAAATACTCACGTCTCTCAAGTTTTAAACACCTAGAGTTGGTCAGTCTTTTATTCTTCTCTTTAGATCCGCTTGGGTAAGGCTGGACAGGAAGGCCGTGTGTCCACTGCCTTCTCCGGAGAAATTCAATTAATGTAGATAACTTGGGCTTTGGCTGGGCCTCTCAGTGATTGTTAGACTTGGCTCAAAGGCTGTCCTGTCCTGTCTTGTCTTGTCTTGTCTCAAGTTGTGTGGACATTTGTGCAGGTTTTCTTCCAGTGTGTTTGGATTCCTCTGAGTTCTACTGGGTCTAGCCCGACAAACAGTAGCGGCAACAGTGCTGGGTCTCATCACAATAGATGTCTTTTTTTCTCATTCTTCGAGAAAGTTCTGTGAGTCACAATAAAATGTTATGCTGTTTGGATAGTAGGTTTGCTTCTACTCAAAGTTCTCATTGATGGAGGTGATGTGGTGATGTTCTTCCAGCAGGTTCTCCCATTTCTGCAGAGGTCTTCTCAACCTCTGTAGTGTACTGTTGTTTACCTTATTATTATTATTTACCTTTACCACACACCCTCTCCCACACTTCACAGTCTTCATAGACTCTAGATCTTCACTTTAATCTGTAAAGGGAATTATAAAGACATGTTTATTACGGAAACGCATTTTCCACTCTGTAAGATAAAATGGGGAACAAACACATCTATTTTTTTTTTGGCTCTGTGTTTACACCTCAGGCTTTTGTTGTAATGCTGACCCCCTCAGGCTTCTGGTTCTGCTAAAGACATGGGTGGATTTCTGTTGATGAAGGGCAGAGCAGTGTTCTCATTTTACTGTAATTAAGTAATTACTGTTGTACATTACTGTTTCTATGTTCAGTCTTTCTCTTCCCCTCTTAATTTCATTCACAAGCGCACAGCAGATATTAAGGTCTCTAGATTACATAAGAATACGTCCCTATCTCAGACAGCAATTGTGCAAGGTCATTTGCAGCAGCAACCACAGACATTACTGCAGCCATTGGTTGATTGCATTGTGAGGGCCGTAATTTCCTCTGTTGTCTGGCAGATTTCCACTGTTTGGGTGTTTCATCTGCGAGGAGAAGACGGAAAGAGGGTGAGTGTGAGACCACATTTTCTACTGCACTACTGTCTGCACTGTCTGGCAGCACAGTTGTGCAACAGTCCCAAGACTTGAGCGAATGTTTTGAACTTCTTAGCCAAATCTGTACAACTTGTGCAGCACACACTGTAGAATGACTTACAGTAATTGCTCCATTAAGCTCTGCGTGATAGGAGTTTTTATTCATCTGTAGAAGCACAGCCTAATTTAAAATCTCAAGTTAAATGTGCTTTATTGCTATATGGACTTGACTTCATTTAGATGTTTATCAAATCAAGCTTTGTCAGATAGACTAAGCGTTGGAAGATTTCGCATTGATAATGCACTGTTCTTCATGTATGCTGACCCTGGGGCACATTGCATTAGTGTTTTATAACTGTGCAATATTGAAAACTATATTTGCCAGACCTTTCAATTAGCATGTCTAAAATAATATGACTATGTCCAGTATTATTCCATTTGCAGGCAGAGAACGAACCTATATTATGATTAAGGTCCAAATTCACATGAGAACTGTGTCCAGTCTTGGTGTACATACAGAAATGTTCGAGCTATTATCCACATTGCACAGGGTTTGGCAGAACTGCTTTTGTAATGCAGCAGCTTAAATGGTTTTATGCACATGGATGAACAGGTTGTTTTTGATTCATATTTATGTTCCTTTTCAAGCATTTCTGGACTAGTTGGCAAACGAACGCGTGCCGCTGTGTCAGCTGTATAAACAAACAGAACAGTCAATAGTTATGGATGTGTCCACTTTTTATGATATTAGTTTAGAGTTAAACGTCAACATTAGAGGCTGGAAACTGTAAAATCATCTTTTACCCCTCCTCATTAATATTCACCGTGTGACGCTGCGCATTCTACCCTCCACTTGAAAGCCAATTACTCTGGAAAAGTCCACCACTTTCACCCTGCAATCTGCAACAACAGGCGTGCCTGCTAATAGGAATTTGAAATTTAAGTTTCGCAATCTTTACACAGGACAGCGTTGTACAGAGGATGCAAATAAAGCAGCAGCACAAGGAGTATTTGCATTCTATTACCATAAATGAAAATTTAATATCCACAGCATGTTTTTGCAACAATGATGACAAACATCACTCTAATTTAAAACAATGTGTGTAAACATTTGGTTTTTACTAGAGACCCTTGTTTTTTTTTTTTTTATATCTCAACTTTTTTCAAGTTCTTCATTAATTTTTCAGTTAATAGTTCAGTTCAGTGTGAAACATTATATCTAATAAACAGTTGTTATAGATTTTCATCCAAGCATTTCCTGTAACACGCAGCTGATTTATACATACATAGAGTAGTGTCATATAACATGAGAGACCATCACTGGTCTCATAACCTTGAGCGCGGTGTCAACCATTTTTGATTTCTAAGGTTTTAATTAAGTCGGCATTTTGACATGGAATAGTAATTGAAACATTTATAGGGGTCATGATATTATTCAAGTGACTGAAAGCTGTTTTATTGTAGCTTTTATTGCTTTTGGTCAGAGGAAGCAAAAAGTAGATTGCTGTCAAGTAGTTTTGAAATTGCACTACCTCAGATGTTGTTCGGGTAAACCTATTCTAAGTCTTGGCATTCCCTGTCGGGGGAAAATAGTGTGATAGGTGGATTTAAAACCACAATAGTCTATCACTTCAGGCATCGTGTTGCATTCCCTTCAGCGAACATTTTTCAGATTGCATCTCAGCTGTGACAGTGTTTGGTTGACATTGCATTTCTGAAGTTTACGGGTGAAATGGTTTTGTAGTTTTATCTGAATTGCATGGGTCTGTAGTGTTAAGGGTTTCTATGGTTTCTCTGCTTGGTTACTAAAACAGAATATTGATTTAATCCTCAAGGGCTGTGGTCATTCTCCTGGCAGTTGACCTATTGTTATGATAATAAGAAATCCCAGCGGTAGCCAGTGACTGTTAATCTTGTCTGCTTTTAGGACAAATGAAAAGGGTTCACAGAATGCTGGTGAATGTTTAAGTCCGGTAAAATGACCAGCACCAATACTGGTTAAAGCTGAAACTCACAAATTATACGCTACAACGATCCAAATGAGAGAATAATAAAATCAGTATCAAATGATCAAATCATTTCACCCATGTTGTCACAAGGTAGAGTTAAACCTAAAATGAAAGATTAAGCAAGAACCAAGACATCATCTAACCATTTAGTTTAGTCAATATATATTTACATTTACAATACATATGTAAATACAAAAAATATGCAACCTGTGGCTTTGTGTACGCTAGCAAACGCGCTGACGGAGCAGATTAGAGGATAATAACACGGTGAAGGTGGTGTCCAGATTGAGAGACTTCCTCTGTGAACGTAGACACACAAGCAAAGCAGCCATTCAGCAGTGGGATGGATCCTGACTACTAAAGAGGAAAAGGGAGAGAGAGGCAGACTGAGAGAGCGCGAGAGAGGGAGAGAGCAAGGACTGGGGGAGTGGTGGGAGAGAGAGGAAGCGAAATAGAGAGTGAAAGGCTCCACACGGCAGAATATAAATCTGTACGTTAACGGGGCTGAGGCTGGAGGTCTCGGAGCGGTTTTAGTGGTTATGCTGGTGGGGGTGGCCATAAAGCATCAAGAGGTTGTCTTCTCTATTAACTGAGGATCTGTGCAAATAAGGAAGTGTACCCCGTGGAAGCTGTGAACGCCGGTTGTCAAGCACAGTGGTGGGCTGGTTGGAGGTCTCGACCCCCTCATTTTGATTTCGGGAAGAAAGGAGAAGAGCAAAACAGACACAAGAGAAAAAGGAAGGGACAGCGAGGGACCAGTGAGCCATTTCTCTCTTTATTACCACCATTCACAAAACCATTGCATCTCATTAGCACAGCGATGTAGAGGCATTCTCTCCGATTGGAGGAGGAAGGGTCCCATTGACTGCTGAGGCTTAGCGCCTCTCTCCAAACGCTAGCCCTTTTCATTGCAGTTCTTCCCACATATCTCGCCTCCATCCACACGTCTGCTGTTTTCCTAGTTCATCTCTCTTTTTTTGTCCCTTGTATTCTTGTCCCTTTCTACACCACTCAGGAACCAGGAGGCATTGCATTTTGGTAGAAGTGGGTGTTTCTGGAGCTGTCATTGTGTTTGGTGCCGCTACAAAGGACAGCTGAGCAGGGAGTGAGAGACACAGCTTTGGAGATAATAAAATAGCAGCCTGAAACAAAAAGGGGGGAGATGGGACTACGGGAACAGCTGATAACAACTGGAAGGTGAATTGGGATGAAGAGAAAACTGTTACAGAGACTGACAACCCTTTTAAAACAGCTATTTTCTGAGACCACTACGACTACTTGAGGAAATAAAGATTCAGTGTGCCTGCCCAACACTGCCGGTTGGATTTTCTGCTATTGCTGTTGCTAAGCAAAGTCTCTAACCTGAAGTTCTTGTGGAGTATTAAGCATCACTTTGCAGCCATGAAAGGAAGCTCAGAGGAAAGCATTGAAAGTGTCAGGCCCTCCAATCTGCAAGCTTTTGCTAATATATCTACCTTACATGGCATGAGTCACATATTCGCCTATGGGCACATGACATTCCGGCGATTTCTTTGGTCTCTTTCCTTCTTGGGTTCACTAGCCTTATTGATGCTGGTCTGCATGGATCGAGTGTCTTATTACCTGGAGTATCCTCATGTCACCAAGCTAGACGAGGTGGCGGCGACAAACCTCACCTTCCCAGCAGTTACCTTTTGTAACCTCAATGAGTTCCGCTTCTCTAAAATCACCAGAAATGACCTCTATCATGTGGGAGAGCTTCTGGCCCTCCTTAATAATAACTACCAAATAGCCAATCCACACTTGGCGGAGCCAGAGGTTCTGGATGCCCTTAGGGATAAGGCAAACTTCCAGAACTTCAAGCCCAAACTGTTCAACATGACTGATTTCTATAACCGCACAGGTCATGACATTAGTGATATGCTACTGCAGTGCACCTTTCGAGGAGAGGACTGTAACCCATTAAACTTCACCACAGTAAGTAGCCAAGTGTCCGTGCTCTTAATATGCTGTACCTCTGCACAGTGTGTCTGATGTTCTATGTCCTGCCAAATCTGTTTTATATTCATGTGCTTAGATTGTGTTTTAGCCATAAATGTCAAACACATTTACCTTTCTAATATACTGAAGAATGTTGTGGTTATTTTCGGCTGAAAAACTGTGACGATTTATTTTTCCATTCATTAGTTTACTCTGAAGAGGGGTTGTAGTTGTGTATACTTTAGGTTTGGGGGTTAGCAGAGGTCAAATAATTGAAATCCATGCTTTGTTATTGTCATGGAGACATTTTACCATAGTGTGTTACTTCTGTCTGGGTTTTATTTACGATATCATCAGTGCTTTTCTACAATGTGTCCCATTTTTTCTTTGTAGTTGTCTAAACAAAACTAAACAAGCTTTTGTTGTGCACTTCACATACATAAACAAAAGTCATAGGTGTATGAAAATGATTTCGGGGATCCTTAGTAGTAGTAATAGTCACAGTCTGTGCTTTGAATCGTTCTGCTCTCCAATAGGCAATGTGTCCTATCAACGGCAACTCTGGAATCACTATACGCCATGAATGAAGTTCACTCAACTGAAAACTGTCTCGGTGTGTCAACAGTAAATCCATATGGATTTAAGACAGAACATGGTTGATGATACAAAATCAATTCATGATTAGGCAGAATAAGTGAAATGTATTGTTTCATGGGTTGATCAAAAGTAAATTAAAGCTGAGGCCTGAATCCAGGAGGCATTAGCCATATATACAGTAAACGGGTCTGAAAGCATCCACACTCCTGTGTCATAGTGAACGACATGATATGTGGCTGCTTGAAAAGAGCCTAGAGTAATGCTGACGCTATAGTCAGATTTTTGTGAGACGGTACATTAGTAAAATGATGTCATTCTTTCTTTGAGGGGTTAAATCAGTGCTGCAATTAAATCAAATTCAACAAACTCTTAGCCCATGTCAGTTGAATAAACCTCTAATGCGCTGCCTGTTGTATTTAAACAAGCTCATATTACATTAACCGAAAGGACTACAACATAAAAACCATGACCTAGTGATGGGCAATGGCAACACTCTGCATTTACTTAAGACATCTATTGTTTTCTATATCATGCAGGTTTGATAGAGTAGCACCTAACTAGCTTATCTCTTGGCAGAGTTCATCCACTCTCATAAATACTATTTCTTATCTGTGCTGTATCTTTACCTGAAACAAATTCCTGGAGATGGTCAGTATTTCAGGCACTGCCTCTATAATCTTAAGAGTTGATCAGAACTCTTATCTATAATATGAGTGTTTGTGTCTCAAATTTAGTTGATATTGCCTTCATGTATATTTGATTGTTTTCAAAGCGCTCAAGAATGTCCAATTACTGAAAGTGCTGCATGATTTGAAATACTTGCAGCATCCAGTGAGCTGGCATAAAAATGTAATGAATCTGCTTGTAGTGCATGTTGACTTATTTCTGTTTGTCAAATTCAGTGGACCAGCGAACTGTAAACACTCACCTGTCCATGACTTGCTTGTGTCAGGTGTGAACAGTCCTGGCGGTGAGCTGGTAGTTCAAGCAGTGCCACCACGTTGCATCATGCTGTCAGTGGGCAGACGTGATCGTGTGGACGTGGGGCAGAGGCAGCACGTCATTCCTAGCTGCCGAGCTTTGGTGATGTGTCCGTTAATGATCTCACAGGACTAACTGCAAACACCGACTTACTGAATCATAGAGTAAGTGAGTTCATAACCTGCTTGGATTTGGAAAATGGTTCTGCTACTGTTTGTTGGAAATCCTCAGCGGAGAGCACGAAATAGAGACGTCTTGCCAGGTTGTAGTTTGCTGGCTTCAATCACTAATGTGGGTTCATGTTGTCTCCTTTTCCAAACAGAATCACTATTCAGCAACAGTGTATTTATATTTAGACACCTACCACTGAAAATTCTCAATTATTCAGATTTCCCCAAAGACATGATGAGGGGAAGATTTACAATGCAAACGACTGTGGGAGTGATGAGCTTTGACCTTGAATAAATGAAGCAAGAATTCCATTAAGTCTGGTTTATGATGCGGTTGGGAGACAAAACATTCAAAATGTTTTGCATTGTAAAGGATGGGTGGGCAAGGGGAGAATGGCAATTTGTATTTCTAATGCCTTTAACCACTTTAATCTCTGTTAATGATTTTATAGGACAAATGTTACCAAAAGATTTGAGATTTGCTTGCCGCAGGACATTTTGTGCCGCAGGGGAATTACCCACAGGGTCCTGTCAAACATGAGGACTATAACAATGTCTCTCTAGTGTCCTGTCAGAGCTTCAGTGCAAGTTAGTGCAAGCAACTTCAATTTTTAAACAATTGTTTTCCAGGGCTGCTGTAATTATTATTTTTTAATATCCTGTTCCTATTATGAGGAGATTAATAATCCGTCAAACCCTGTGGTAAAAATCGTTCCTCTGTGTGTTGTTCAACACAGATTTGAGACACTGTCTATGGTGAGATCTTCAGTACCTCCCAGTAATTAAGTATCACAGGTATGAATTTTCTCCCACATCAGCATTAATCCACTTAAACCCTTTTAAGCCAACTTTAGATGTTCAATGTGATATTTGAACTCAAAAGGATGTGTTGTTGTCAGCAAAATGACCTTTATCACCATGTGCTTATTGACTTGCTATGCTTCTGAAAGTCCACACAAGTATCCTATGACTAGCTCTGTATGTAAATGGCACCTCAGTCGATAATAGACTGCAGCTAGTGAGCAAGAGGTTGATTATCATAATCTGATAGTGTGGAAGTAGTGCCGCGTTCTCGAGTCGTGACAGGTCATGACAAGTCCCCCTCGGCTACATTTCTGACCATTTCTTACAGAGTGTGTAAAATCCATTTTATGTGTCATCATCACATTTTCCTGAAGCCCTGTTTTTAAGATGCGAGTTGGCTTTCATGGTCTCATCAAGATGACGGCAGGTGACAAGAAGATGAAACATGGGTAGGGTGGAAACTAGACTGACTGACAGTGTGAACGCTGGATGTAGGTTTTCATGCAGACTCAACATCTGGAAGCTCATTTTCTATCTAAACCAATTAATATATTTCTATCACAGACACTATGTCAGCATTGTACACATTGCAGTAAAAGTAGAAAATTTAAAAACAGTCACAATTTGAGGGGTTCATTTTGTTTATGCACTTACAACACTCTGGAGCAGCTAAGAGTAAAATATCACAGTTTAGCAGATGGAGTTGCAGATTCTGTTAATAAGTATAATGATCAACTGTGGGAGCATAAAATATGTATTTGTCCCAAATCGTCATCCAAACTAAATTTAGAGATGATATTAGTATAGAAATTCAAGTCAGAACACTGTTACCCAGTTGGCCAGCCACTAATTTTCTCCTCCTCTGTCAGACAGCTTTATTAGATTTTTTTTTTTTTTCTTCTTGTGTGTGAAACAGGTAGCCAGTGCTAGAAATGAGGTGTGACTGGAGATAGAAGCTGGGCTGTGACACACTAATAACAAAAGCAAGAAAGCTGCAAACCAGGGATTTGCAGAGTCGTGTGATGTTCCTTCTCTGTATATTCATCTCCATATGGAACCCGTTTGTGATGTGCACCTCTTTCGTATGAGCTCAACCGTTTAAACTCATTCATTCACACATGCTCACTGTTGGGATTTAATGCCAGGGGCCATGACTAGTTTTTATCATGTGTACATAAATGGAGGATCATGGCAGCTCCCACTGCCACATCAAACCATATGTGCACATACTGAGATGCAAGTAGGTGCTTGTAAGATTACACATACTGTGTATAACACTTCACAAAGCTACTCGCCATGAAACGGCATTTGCAGCAGTAGGTCACCAAATCCACAAACTGCCCCAGCAGCCACTGCGTGAAACCACTATAGTCATTTGGTTTTGTTAAGTGGATATGTGGGCTGACTTTGTGGAACAAAGCTATCCTCAGAATTCAGCTGGTGGGAACAAGTAGCCTTTAAATCTGCATCATTAAGCCGATCAGTTTTGGTAAAAGGAAAAAAATTGTGTCCATGCTGTATTACCAGCTGCTTCGCAGCAGCAATTGATATGTGAACATGCTGAAGGGAAATGAAATTGGACGCTGTCAGGGAAGACGAAAACAACATGCTCCACTGAATAATGTTTCATGAGTTTTTCAGGAGATGGCGTCTTGTGAGAACTTACCGGAGTGAACCAAGCTCTGTAAACATAGCTGCAGAGCGAGAAACATGTAGAAAGTTGATGTGTCCTACACATACAGCTAAGATTCAGTGCGTTTTTAAAATGGAGAATCTTTGGCTAATTACCATGTTTGTCACAGTTGACAGCTTCATCTCCCTGCACTTGTTATGTCACAGGTTTAAGGGATTTAGAGCATTTAGTGGGTTCAAGGGGTTTTTAACTCACTGAGACTTTGGACTGCGTTAATTAAACATACGCAGTAAAACAACCCTGCAGGAAATGCATATACAGCATTTAGTTCGAAAAGCCTTGGGTAAAAGAATCTGTCAGATTATACCTACATATCAAACCTTTCTAAATTAGTGGCTCACATCATCTAAATTATGTGCTACGTCAACAAACGCATGCTTACGTTCAGTGGGGTGAAAATATATGTGCAGCGCTGAGACTGGTGTAGGAACAAACTGTATACAAGTAGTGGACCCGATGTTTTCTCTGGGGTCTGTTTTAGGGCCACATCCCAGTCCTCTGCTTTTTAAATTCAGGTCCTGTTCTGTACTAGAGTTCGTGTACAACAGAATCTCACTGTGTATCTGTTATTATATTATAATATTTACCAGTATATGGCATCTGGCCACTAGCAGACATGGATACGTTTGGACCGGACGTTCGTAACAGCCTAATGTGCAAATGTAGAGCTACGGAGATGTGTGTAACTTTTTGTATCATAACCACAGGATAATTGTCTGAAGGCATTAGACATTAACACTGATTACAAAGTTTAGTGCGTATGAGCAATATGCTCACTCTTTTGTTCATAATGCATTATCTGCAGTGACAGTTTTGCTGTAGCACAATTATGTGACTGGCTTTCACCGTCACCTCCTAAAGGCTGAAACTCTTCAAGCTGGCTGTTATTCCCTCACCCTGCTCGCATCTGCATTCCAGTCAGGATGTGTCGAATGAACCTAATCTATGCTGGAGACTGCCTTCTGTCACCGTTCATATTTGACATCGGAAGATAACGTTATTTATTACAGCCTACTGCTACCGAAACCAAACGGCAAGTCGGCTTTAATACAGCTGAAATATTCCTGTAAGGACTCACGGTGTCCTGTGGGACTGAGAGGTTGGCTGTTAGTGACACTGGATTATCCAGAAAGCAGTCCCTGACAGGCATCATGTTTCTGGCGACGATTACTACATGACAACGTTGTGTGTTGATCTTTAAAAGGCTTTTTAAACTTATTGCACACATGAAAGCAAAGCATACTGTTCTTTGATGATCAGTACAGAACAGTAAAACAAATAATTTCTCTACATTCTCGCCGTTGTTGCTGTGACAGGTGCTACTTTTCCTGGCTTGCTTCAGACAACGGTCAGAAATAGATGTGGGTGGTTAGACAAAGTTAATATTGCACTAATTATCACAGCAGTGGTAATTACTGCATCGGCAGTAGTCTTACTGATGTGTGAACGTATTTACTAAGATATTTAAAACATAAAATGTCAGAATTATACCGTGGGAGAAGGGAGATGCAGTGTATGAGTGTTAGAACTGTACCAGAGCTTATTCTGCACAATGTATTATATAGTGTACATGAGATTATTTCTTCCGTGTGTAAAGAGCTTTTTTATATCTCGACATTAACAATGTGGCTGCATGATGTGATGGTGAACTGAGTTTCCATGTTGAAGAAACGTGCGATTTCCATGTTCCACGTGCGATTTCCATTGTTCCACTACCTCAACACCACCAAGATAAGGAGGTTATGGGAGACGTTTCAGCAAAACACACACAAAAACTGGTGGTTCTCCCTACAGTAAAAAACATGATGCGGGACAGAAGTGGTGGCACGATAGCAATTCAGACAAAGAATGATGCAGGCAAATTATATATAAAAAAAAAAACACCACTTTCATTTATATTCAGTTTTTTTAAGTGGAGAGCAGTTGCTAGAAGTGTCTAAATGAGACTACAGAGCCGGTTTATACTTTGATTGTATTTGAAAAAAAGGATGTCAAGCTGGCATTTGATGCAGTCACGAACACTTTTAGGGAGACTCACAGTAAGAGAAATCGTTTTTGTAGTAGTACTATAAATTAAGCTAGAAGTTTGACCTTTGCTGGTGAGGCGTCATGCAGTCGTGGTATAGTTTGTTTATAATCGAACAATCTCTTTTTACTGCTAGTGCTTTTACTTACAGTAGGCCTTAGAAATCCAACACGGCCTTTTCTGCCGTGCCATTAACTGCAGATTGGCTCTAGCAGCTGTCTTCATTATTAGCCGTACTGGTTAAGACCTTTGTTCCTGTGTTGTGCGTTTATTTTCTAAACACTTGGTGTAAGGTTTTCTGGAGCAGGTCTGGGGCATGTTGGCATTACTTGTTGCCTATTGCAATATAATTTCAAGCATGTCAGCCACTCGTGATAAAATCCTTATCCATGTTATTGTTTTATCAATTATCTGAGGAAGATCATATACCAGAACACAGTTTGACACTAGGCCTCATGTGCGGCTCTGATGCCTCTTCCATTTGCAATGAAAGGAGCACATGACTCACTCAGTTTGCTTGAGACTGTTACAGCTATGAATTTGTGATCAGATTGACCTCAGGTAAAGTAATTTCACTTGATGAAATTATTCATAGGCCTCTTGCATTGTTATTGTGAAAAGCACATTCATTTATAGTGTGCGCAAAGGTTAATTTAGTCAAACGTACGTCAATGACTTGTGAGTGTAGAACAACAGGTAAACAGAATATGACGGCGCTTCTGCAAAACAAGCACTTCTATATTTTTTGGTGTAGCTTGAGCAAAACGGGCGTTTTGCACTTTCTTTTTGCATGAGTGCATTTTCCATTAAAATACAGCAACACAATGAGGAAGCACAAATGAATATGTCACTGAGTAAATTGATTCTGCCTCTTACATGTTCAGAATGGTTATTAACTTTAGGCCGTTTTGGACAGAGCTTGAGAACAGACATAGACTTTAGTTCCTTACATTTTAGTTCATAAAAACCACTAATCACAACATCAAAGTTGTGTCATTTCACTTGTCATGACCTTGATTGTGACGCAGCAGCTTGTTTATGTTCATGAGTTGTGGTGATTTGTTTATCTTCAATCATAATGGTTCACTTTGTACAAAGGGGCACATTGTCAACAAATTGCTCCGTATATTATTCAAGCGCAGGTTTAACAAGGTAGCAAGGTTTAACCCTAAATAACAGGTTGACAATGTTGCCCCACATACACTAACACTTGATTTAATTTCCTCAGCATCCAGAATTTGGCCTTAGAAATACATATGAATGCTTTTTTTTGCACAGAATGTGAACTTCAACCCCCACCATGAAGGGAGCTATTCATGGACAAAGTGTTTTTAACACAGACTTTAAAATTGTGAAACTATTGTACACGGGTTCAAGTTGTTGGCTCTTGAGCTTTTCTGTGGAAATATTCAATAGCTCCCAGTCTTGACTTACTGCGCTTAATAAAATAGTTTTAGAGAGATTGATGCCTTTGAGCTTTACACTGGCGCCAACAGTACTGTTTCCAAACAGTTTTACATTATGGTGTTTCATTCTTTGTCCCTTAGGTCATGTATAACTTTCTTTTTTTGCTTGTCTTTTTTCGTAATGTAGCCTGAAACATGTTTAGCAATGCACAACGGGTCATAAAAGTATAATAAGAAACTCGTATTGTGCCATGTGTTGAAGGAGACGATCACAGTGTTTATTTCTGTACACCGTTACGATCTACCGTTGCAGAATATGACGTGATGGTCTGCCATCAAAGGACACAGTGATTGCACCTCTGCTGTCAGAGTAACGGACTACCCAGCTGTCCTCAGCCTTCTCCCCGCTTAACCTGTCTGAGCAGTCGCTGGCTTTTTTTTTTGGGGTGGTACATTGATGCGAGGAATGATTTAGGGTGAATATCTGACCTGCGTTTATGTATTTGTAACCCTCTTTACCAAGTCTAACCAGTTTGTTCAGTACATCAGTTGTTTCATACCGATCCAGACAGTACACACTGTACAAGATACTACAAAGAGCCTAAACGAAGTAGATTTTTACATTATTGGCAAATCTCCTCAAAAACCTTCTTAACTGAATACGTGTTTTGGCCCCAAACCTTTCCCCTCATGCTTCTCATCCTAGTAACCAAGATTTTAAGAGACATAGCTAAAGGGAGAGTCTCTCTACCGAGGGAATACAATGTCTGAAAACTCATTGTATCATAATTACTTTTTGTCTTCTACTTAACTACATCCAGTTATGGTTTTTATTCTCACCAGTTACAAAATGACCTGACCATGAATAGACCACTGTGTCTGCTGCAGCTGCTCAACCACAATTATATAAGTAATGACTTTTTACTACATTGGAGCGAAGGAGCAAATTGTTAATTGTTTTTACATGTCATGCTAGCAAAATGTTAATAATAGTTAATTGTCATTGCAGAAACAGAAAAAGGACCTATTCACTCAGATTAATTACTTCAAATAAATATTTTCTTTTTTCTTTTACTTTAGATTTTTGTCTAATAATACAGTAGATGATAACCTGCTGTTATTTAAGGTTAAATCTTCAGTCATTAGTTGCTCAAATAGCCCAAAGCTTGATGTGTTGGGTTATGAAAAGTCTGCTTTCTCATTTCAGTGTGTGAATGAAATCTAGCCCCTTGCCCCCTGGGCCGGTCTGTTGCCATGGCAGTAGTCTGTGAGGCTTGTTCCTACACTGTTATCACAAATTGCATTATTCTATGTTCAGCACAATTATCCAACTCATCTAACCAGCTCTTAAGGTGCAGCAGCAATTGCTGCGGTTTACAGTGGGCTCAATACAAAATAGCCCCACGTTGTGTTTTTGTTTTCCCCCTGTGTCGGTTCTAAACTGATAATACATGCAGCACCAACATTTGACCGGGTTGAGAGCAAAATGACGTGTCATTTCCCTGCTGATCAGCGGATCAGATCAGTGGACATTCCAGCATACTAAGAGGCTCTCTTCCCCCAAAATAATCAATATGTGGGCTTTTTTCCAGAATATTTTAAGACTGTAATTTAAATTCATGTAGAGACATTTGTCCAGGCGTTTGTAAGCAAACATGCATGAGTATGTTTACTAACCCTTCAAATGGGTTATTATTCATGGGTTGTTATTACTTTTTTTTTCTAAAGCATGACTAGAAATATCAGAAAGATGAATATAACTACTTAGAAAACTAAAACTGTAATTGTGTAGCATTATGAGCTGTGTTAAAAATTGTATAAATTATCATTATAATAATCATTGGTATAGAATTTCTTACCTTTCCTGTAGAATGATAACATGTAAGCTGTCCACTTTGTGCACTTGTTTGGTGACTGTCCAACACGTGACGGCTATAACGACTTCCAATTTATTAGCCTTTCAGCCTTCCTTTGTGTTTTGAGAAAGAGACTTGTATGCACTCCCCTGAGGCTCATTATGTCTGTGGAACTGGAGGACATAAAATAATGGTTTCACTGGGGACACGATTCCTACTAGAAACATATTTTTGGATTCCAAAGCTTCCACCCCCGCATGTTTGTTTTGTTTTGTTCAGGTGCTGGGCGGCTGCGGCGTGGACGCTAGTGTGCATTCGTGGTCACACCCTTCAAAGGTGCCAAATCGAGTGTTGTCATGGAAATCAAAATGTGACTCAAGCTGAGTTCATAGTTAGCTATAATTCAAAATTACAGTGGCTCCCATTTATTAATGGATTTGATTGGAAGCGTACGTGCCACCTGTGGATTTTAATGGAGGGCAGTCGAAAGTGGCCATTGTGTTATTGCAGAGCACAGCTAGAAACACGCTGTAGGTGTTGGGAATGTGCTCTCTAAGCTTACACCTCTGCTAATATTTAGAAAGCGGCGCAAATCAGACGGTGTCGCTTTCACGGCCATGAAAGTCGTTAGATTTGCACTGGTGTCAACAGTAGCGCCGTAAATGAAGGCCAAAGGTCCCACTATGCATGCGCTGGAGGACATACACTGCAACCCTGCTGGAGTTCCTGGGGAAGAAATTCTCACAGTTTGCACGTCACTGAATTGTGGCACCGTATTGTTATCTGTAATTGTAATGACCTTACCTGAAATGTGTTGGCCTGAGACGTGCGGGGAGGAGTGATGACTCATCTAGTTTGCATTTTCTGTTACTCTGCTTATCTCAAAGTGTCTCCGTTCTACAGCACAATTTGTACCTTCCTGTCTCCAGCCTCTGCCTCGGTATCTGTGGATTAGCAAACCTTTGCCGCTGCCGCTGCTGATGATTCATTCTTTGCCCAATTGAAGGCAATACGCAGCCTGGACTATTTGATCAGCAATGCTAATTTGTTGGCGCGATCTCAGCTAAACACATGTAAGAACAGTGTATCGATTTAACCTGAAGTGTGTCCTCTACTTGCATTGGCCTTACAGACCTATGGTTTGTTTTAACATGTCTTCTTATTTCATTCATCGTGATCATTGGGTGTCTCACAATGTAATATAGCACTGCACATACAGTACAATATCCTTTTTTTTAAATGTAACAAATGCAGCAGTCAGATAATTTATGCACCCCAGAAAGCTGAAGGAAGCTCTGTGTTGCTCTCGCCCTGTCCTCATGTCTGCTTCATCCCTCCTTTGTTTCATCTCCATCTTCCTTGCCTCCTCACATCTGCCAATAAAGTCTATTACAAGTCTCTGTGTATGACAGCCACAGGAAACATTTCTGTTTGAGACAATTTACACTGAACTCTTAAAACAGTCATTGTTCTTAAGAATCTGCTGCCTTGGTTGCTGAACTAACGCTCCCTAATGGCTGTTCACCAGATGTAGTCTCTTGATAATGCAGGGATTGAGATTCTCTCGGAAGCCCTCACTGTTTACTCTCTGAGCTAGTGCCATATGGTAAAGTCAACTGTGAGGTCCAGTCAAGATCATGCTAAGCCGTTGTTGCATAGACATCAGAGTTTCCATATGTCAGCGTTGTGCTGCTGCCCAGAGCTGAAGGAGTAGTTTCTCTTCAGTGGATCGTGGGAAGGCTCTCTGCAGACAAGTCAGTGTCTCACTCGCACTGCTTAGTCAGGCCTAACATGCCCGAGGCAGATCACTCTCTGCCTGCATATAAATTAAAGCAGATCGCCTCGTCCATGCTTTATTATGCTGCGCTGCTGAGCGCCGTTTCAAACTTCTTACTCAGAGGTGGCGCTTATTTTACAGAGGGTAATGACGGGAGCATCATCCTCATTCACATGCTTCAAGAGTATGAGTAACAGTCGGCATCATAGATTTATGGGAAACGCAGCAAATTAATGACCAGTGATTCATTGCTGTTCTGTTTTTGCGATGCTTTTATTTCAGTTCCAGAGCAACACCTTTGTTTGCAGTGGGAACTGTACTTTATGTGTGCGCAATATTTTCAAAAGACTGAACACACTGTGACTCACCTCGATTCATGGGTGTTACTAAAGGCAGTGGTTTGCTGTCCCTGTTTTTAGGTGATTCTTCACACAGAAGATGGGCACTGGCTTAGTCACGTTGTAATTAGCACCTATACACCAGCGGCCTGTGTGGCTCTTGTTACTCTGTGTGGATCGTGACACATTTTCAGTTGTTTATCTTTACTCCAGCGTATTGGATTTGAAATGAAACAATGACTGTGACGTTAACGTATTGACTCTAAGCTTCAAGGGAATTTGGGTGTTCACACTGATACTGGATAACCCTTGTATGTCGCTGTACGTATCCTAACTCAGCTGTGATTTTGTGGACAAAGTCAACTAAACACTAGCTTATGTGCAACATTTAATGACCACTACTGTCTCAGAATTATTCAACTCCTTCATAACAAGACTCTTCAGTAATTGTTAGAGCATATTTTACTGTTATGATCTTCAGCAAATGTGCTATATGCACAGCCAGACGCCACATTCTGGCAGCGTTCTCGAGTAGTTGTAGCCCGTTTCTCATGGCCATTAGTTTACTATTATTCTTGCCTGCTCCAACTCATGTGACTCTTCCAGGCGTCGTCTTCTTTACTTGGCATTTCTTTCTTGGAAATTCTGATCATTGAAGCAAAAAGCCTCAGAGCGTCAGCCAGCTACCGCCATAGTTTCATTTAATATTCCTCTCCCTCCAGACTTATTGCTGATCCTTAAGACCCAAACACTACAGAGATTGGGATGCAACTTGCCAAAGTAAAACATCAGAGCATGTTTTCTTGCATCTGTTGCAGTCACTCGAGGGATTTCTCCAACTGCCTCCCCAGAAATGTGGTTGCAGCCAGATAGCTTTGTTTTTCTGCCACACCCAGGTAGCATAGCTGCAGGTTTTGATGTTTGATGTGCTCTGTTTCAAACCTATCTGACACAGATGGTCATGCCCTTATTTTGTGATATGCTTAATATATGTCATGTGCTGTACAGGGCTGGAAGTATTTTTGTATTTGTCTAAGTAATACATTGTAGTATAATCCTCATGCCTGAGAGCAGTTCAACACATGACCATCTTCCAGATTCTTCATTCTTTTACGTTTCTCTTAATAAACTACTACTAACTAACATTACTTCGTATGCAGGAGTTTGCAACCTCTGGTCTGTAACAGCGCTGTGTTATCTGCTTCGTGGATTTCTTCCGCTCGTGTTTGGCTTTGCTAATCTAAATTGCTAGTGGAAAAGCTAATACAAGGGTTTAAGATGCAGAATAGAAAATCAGCCTTGGCTCTTTCATTATCTTAATGAACCCGTTATGGGCCTGATAATTGTCCTCACTCTGTGCAACTGATTGGACGCTAGGTTTGATTTTTTTGTCTATATTATGTGTTGTAAGCATTTTTTTAACATTTGGTTAACTACACTGCCACTGTAATTAGCACAGTAATTTTAATATCCAAGCCGTCTAATTGCCATTTTTACTATTGTAGATGCTGATGTAGTTTATAAGACTTCTTTTCATGTTTTTGATCATATGTAGTCCTGTTACACATGAATTAATAGAACATTACAAGACATTATGAAACTAGTGGAACCATAGAAATGGAACATGTGAGAAGATTATCTTGATTCATGGGGAATCTGGCCACACGAGTCTTGGGAACAACAACAGTTGTGCTAGTGATTCAGACTGGGGGCTTCAGGACAGACCACACATGGAAGGGTTAAGAGTCCTTCAAGCGGGTTTGCAAACACTTCTGTTTGCTGAATAAATTGTCAAATTAAATAAAAATGTCCTGTGGCTTTAGCTACAGAGAGAAATAAGATTGTTTTACATCCTAGCTGATTGCTGAGATCTGTGTTTTTGTGTATTTTACCTGCTATCTGTGGTATTTCAGTTTCTTTGCCGGGGCTGTTCCATCTTGTTTACTATGGTCTGTCTGGACTCAGGCTTGTCACAGACTAGTTCTCTTAAAGGGGATTTTACCTTACTTGTCTACTACCTGCGTCGCCTACAGTACAGCCCATACTCAGTCTCATTTACCAGGCCAATTTTATGTCTTGTCTGCGAATTCGTGCCAGTGTGAAAAACAACATCTTCTTGTCTCTGTGAATGTGAGATTCTCTTCTCTGACATGTTTGGCACATGAAAGTAGCCTGACACCAAAATATCGCCGTGTATATTGCACAGGAACATCTCTGGCCTTACTCTAAAAATATGCTGTAGGTTTCAGTGCTGTATGTCTGTCTGTTTATGCATTGTGCATTTCTATGCCAATTAGTATCACCAGTGATGTGCTGCTTCCTTTGTTCCTTTTCTGCTCTGTTCGTGCACAGTAGTTGTAGCCGTTCATGCAGAGCTGAGTGCTTCTTAGTGCGTACAAGCACCTCAGATGTTTATTGCTAGTAGTGGAACATCTGTCACTTGCTGAGCTGCAGGACCTTCACCTATGGAACACCTACGTGTTTTTAAGAGCACTGTCGATCTGTGAGCTGTGTAAACAACTACAGAGGGACATTAACAGGGTAGATATTTGCAGAAATAGCGATGAATCCATTGCCTTTAAGTCTGACTGAAACGCTGGACTTCATAATTCAGAAGTTTAGCTTCATCCTTCCAGACTTGATGAAAGTCCCACACTCCACAAGCATGTTCTGGCAGAGAAGTGCTCGGCTTGTACCGGGGGTGAGAAACGGCTCCCTCAGCCAGCAGGATAACATTCTCCTCCCCTCCAGTCTCACAGAACCGCCTCCTGCCAAGAGCTTCCTACTGCACTGCCACCTGGTCTCCTGTTGTACGTCTAATGCCAGCCAGAGACCCATCCATAAGGCATCCAGATTTTCTTATGAGGCTGTAGTCCCACCATCAGATCTCGGCAAGGACGCTGGCAGCAACTTGTATGAATAAGTGAGCGCCAGTGCCAAGTGTTTAGCTAATCATCTTTGTTTAGGTGTGATTGAATTACAGGACTGAATAAGCAGAAAATTAATTGTTGACTTTTAAGACCATTGTCACAGATGTGTAGGATGATTAAGATGCTTATTGATGGAGAGCGTTCAAGTCACTTACTAGGCAGCTTTTCTAATCGGAAGGTTTGTGTTACAATCCTAGACCCTGTAGCTCCTCAGAAGTGGTGGTTTTATTAAACAAAGACATTTAAGTCAAACGCTTGCTCTTGATACAGGCGGCCAGTCACGCAGGGACACAGACATTTACTTATTCAGTATGAGCAGGCTTGAGGCTGACCTTTTTAAATAGAATTTTTCCTAAGAGCAGTCACCAGTGACCAAATTTAAGTCTTCAATCTTACAGATGTAAAGTCTGACATTCAGAGCCCCCATGTTTATCTCATTGATCCAGCAAACGTCAAGCACCAAGGCATTGCAAGCAAATTCCCTACTCTCCACCCACCATTGTCCACCTCTTTTATAGCGGTTGGCTGAATTGTGAATACAAATTCTATGTGACATTTAAACAGTCATATTATTTGCCCAAATCAAACAGTCATCACCAGAAGCTGGTTGCATATCAAAAGTGTGCCGTTGATGAGTGTTTGTAATTTGCAGCCCCTGTGAAGTGTATGGTGAGAATACGTGTATGGTTGGAGGTGGTGAGGCTCAGCTCATCATCATTTACAACACCTCACTGTTAGGATGATGTATTCATCTTTCTACAATGTATAGACCCCGTGTGTGTGTGTGTGTGTGTGTGTGTGTTCAAGCTTCGGTACATCAGTCAACAAAACATTTTGCTGTAGCCCTCTGCAGGCTCACTGTGATCACTTTTTCTTTTTGGAAAGCTCTGTGCTGCTGTGCCATAGACTGCGTGCTTTATGTAACCATGCACCATGATTTGCATGAGGTAGACCTGAGAATAGAGGTATTCATGAGCTCGAATTATCCCATAAAGCCTCTAACTGTTGCTCTTGGCTTCATTTTTACCTTTTTGAGCATGTTTTGCTTTTAGAGTGTGCCCACGTTTAGCTAGAATAGTAACTGTAGAAGATTGTGTCCATTTATAGACAGACACTGTGTAACTGAACAGATGAGTACAGTCTTTCAACACTGTACCTTGTAACCCTATAACCTCTATAGCGTTGGTAAAAGGAACTGTTTTATGTTTTGAGTCTCCTAAAATCGGATTCTGTTATTAAATGTTCATATTAGCTGGTTCTTCTATTTGTGGTTTTTATTTTAATAATGAATCAATAATGAATCTGGTTTCATTGATTGGACCTTTTAAAATTACAAATAGTTTACTATTATTTTATAACTACTACTACTAACTTATGGATTAAGTTACTTTGCAAAATTAGTAGCAGGAACACTTGTAAATTATTCAGAGACAGATAATTAATCACATTTTAAATTGTACTACATTGTTTTTGTTGGCCCTAAATGGATGATATCAGTCATTGACTGATCCATATGACGCAAATGATCTTAGTCTGGTCAGACCTGGCTAATCGGGCATCTGTTAATGTTCACTTCCATTTAAAGTGCACAGCATGAGTATTAAATCTGGAAGCAGTCTGGGACGCAAACATAAAAGGCATAGTGTTCCAGAAAATCTAAATCAATCATTTACTTTTTTTTTTTTTTTTTTTTTCTCTCATGCTGATATTACAGAGCGGCTGGATGTATCCTTGCAAGACACGATGAGTAAAACCATGTGCCTCCTGGCCCACACTCTTAATTTTTGACCGGAATAGATTTGCAAATTCACGTGTAGGCTGAAGAATGTGGGGCACACTCGGCTAATTCCTCGTGGCTGTGTGCCACTAGGACTGGCCCGACCCATGGCGTGTTGTTTCTTACTCATGGAGCACAGTGCTCTGTATATACTGTACACAATCTACCACCACAGTCGGCCTCAGCTGGACCTAAACACACGTTCTTGATTAATAGACTGCCTACATGTAGGTGCCTAATGAAGGTCTTTAAGTACCTCAATGTCCAAACACATGATATCCTCTTATACCATTGTCAAGTCTACTAATGTATTAATTCGAGCTCTATTGTTACTCCTCATATGCTAAAACTGCAAACACACTCATTGTAACAGGAATCAGCATTGGGCTCAGTAAATTGTGCCCCGTCGTGCCTTCAGAAACAAGGATCAGCCACAGACCACACAGCCCTGTCTGTGCGTGAGAAGCACAGGGCACCCATTTGGATGCGTGTGCTGTCATTGTTCACGAATGGAAAGCAACATGAGTGAGCAGATGACGAGGCTGCAGCATTGTCCCTTTGTTCTCTCCTGAAGCACAAGCACATTGCAGAGCTGCTGGAGGCTTTTCACCCAGTTTCTTGCTATATTGCAGCGTGGATTGCTGCTGAATGTGTGTGATTACCTGGCCCTCTGTAGGTGGCATTAGGAACAGAATTGACATAATGTGGACTGAGGAATAGAGCGGAGACAAAAGTAAGCGACAGTGGTTACATTGGTTGCGTTCATTGCAGCAGTGCTACACCAATGGGTGCAGCACCTGAGAAGTGAAAAATAGCTGCATTTCAGCGTTACTCCAGTTCTTAACACACTCCCATCTGGTTGTGTTGCACCGGGTATTTGTACGTGGTTGTGAAACACACAAACACAGTAATGGTTGCATCTGTTCTGTCAGTCTGACCTCGGGGTTTGCTCTGTTTACAGAGCACCGAGACGCAATTTGAGTCAGTGACCTGACCGTGTCAGGGGGCTTTTTGTTTTGATTTCGGGTTCCTCCAGCCCTGTACGGTTCAAGCTGTGTTATGAGTGAGAGGGTTCCATGGTGGACTGGTAACATTCCATGATGCTTGCTGGGTGAACCGTTGATGATTGTGTAACTGAGAACCGGAATAAAATGTGAGTACAGTGTGACGGTGCTCATACGCTGGTTAAAACCTGAACGTGTTTGTGTTGCAAAGGTAATTACAGAAGTTCATGCACATAATGACTATATGGATGTTGTCAATTCATGCATGAGATTCCCCAAGATGAGAGTCTGGTGGCATTTAACAGGGCAGTGTAGCTGCCTCCGTTGTTGATGTTAATGAGTAAAGGGATTTAGCTCATAAGCTTTTTATCAATGAAACGTGTATTCATATAACCAGAAAGTTTCCACAGCATCAGTTAGAGATTTACACTGGGTTAAAGAGTCTCGTCTGTTATGATTGACTTCCTGAATTGCTTTTTCACACCGACTCCTCATAGAAGTCATGAAAAGTACTTGTTCATCTCTCAGCCTGTACAGTTTTTCTGCTTGCTGCAGTTCCATTGCGACTGTCTGAATATGGTAAACCTGAAGCTATAGATAAAAACAGTCGACCCTCAGGATAAATTTGTGTATGAGGCAATCTAATGTGATTCAGCGTTAAAGCTGGATCTTCTGCTGGTTGTCGCTGCAGCTCTCAGGCAGGGGATGTGAAGCTTTCAAGGACAGAGCAGTAGACCCCTGTAAACTCAGGTTTATGACTCTATTACATTATGGCATCAGTCACCTCTACTGGAAATTCAGCCTCATTTTTCTCAGTGTGTTACTCTGCCTCAGTGAGAGTTTGTTTGCACTTCCTTTCCTGCTGGCTTTTTGGCAGGAATAAATGTATGCTAGGCTGACAGTGAGCCATTCGCTTTATGCCTGTGAAAATATTTGGTGTGTAAAATAAGAATGAATGAACGAATGAATGCATTACACTTTGCCTCTAAACTTTAAAAGGACTTTTAATTTTGCACCAAAAAGAAAGCAGCTTCTCATTGTGGCTGTAAGGCTACAGTGCAGCCTCTACTGGTGTTTGAAATGAAGGTTCTGCACATGGCAAAATATTTAGTCATCAGTCTTTAAGCGTGGAGCTTAGAATGCAAAACAGTTTGCCCAGCAGGATACCGGCTAATTGCAGCCAGGAAAAATATTGCATAAGCTCAAAGTTGTTACCGTTTCATCGTGTGTGTCAGCAAAAGTGTAACACATGATCACACAGTAGTGGGGTAGCTCACCACTGCTGTCAGCTTTAATGTAGATTGATGTTGTAACAGCAGGACAGTAAACCTAGTAAGACAGAGAATACGCCAGCAGTTTACAGATACTGTCCTAGAAGACGACCTTTGTTCACTAATGTCGTTCTGTCAAATGTTTTGGGTCGTGTGTTCTGTAGATTGAACGCTGTAAATGACTATTTATTTAATCCGGTATTATGAGGCAGAAATGCAGCGAAACACAGTTCTTAACAGGTGAAGGTAGACCACATTAGTATGCCTATTAAAGTATGATAAGATGAAATGGCATAGAATACATTTCACTGTGGCTGTTTACGCCTCCTCAACATCAGGCACATCTTATGAATTAATGGGAACTCGCTACAGATCTTCCAGTTGTGAACCTAAACATAAACCTTTGTTTGTTATAACCAAAACACATTATACTTCTAAGCTAAAGTTAGTGTGCGTAGGAATGATTCTTACTGTAAGTGATCATTGACTCAAAAACAAACCGCAGCTTCACAGGCACACCAGCAAGAATGACGGCTCCCTTTGTTTACTGTGGATCATTGTGTCATGCGTCTCCACCGTTTTACTGTGTTTATTTGCTTCTGCTGCAGAAGGCTGCGTCATTTGTGACAATCAATTCTGTCGCCACTTGTACGTGTTTACGGTTTTCTTTCTCCTCAACATGTGGCTGTCGCCTGCCGTTGCCAACAACGCTGCTGTGAGGACTTGTTTTTTTGGTTGAGAATGACCAGCTGCAGCCTGGCAGAACATTTAGTTGTTACCTTTTTAATACTGCTGTAAGCAAACGAATAAAGTTAGACAAGTAATACACTTCATACTGGATTCTTATTACTTTTCTCCTTGTAGAAATCATTGAAATCTATCTGGTTGATTTTGGATAAGCTAGTGAGGGATTTCTCCTTCTCACAGCTGATACTGTGCACAGAATTTAGATACTCTGAGAAAATCTGTTGTAATTTTGTTTCCAGAGCCTGATTGTCCTTGAGTAAAGATTTTGTATAGTTTGGGATACCTGGAATTGCTTTCAGTAGATAAAATAGAACTATCAATCAGCCTGAGGCATTCAGGAGGTTTAGATAAAGCAAAGTGGAATATTGACTGAGCCTCTGCAAACGGCGCATTTATTAAAACCTGTGTGTTAAATCTTTTATTGTCTTCCCTGGCCAAAGGTTTCCTGATGCCTGAAACACCACCTGGCGTTCAGTAACACAGATTGACAGTTGCTCAGCTGACTCCAATCAGACGTCTACAAAGGTTATGCGTAGTTTGGCCGAGGTTTGTTGATCCTGCCTAAGTAACTGACAGGAGGGGAAAGGCTGGTTTGAGCTTATCATTAATGCATACGTGGATTACAGGGTCAGCATTAGAGGAAAGGTAAACGAAAGCAAGAGTCGTAACCAGCTCGCACACTAATAGTGCTGTTTACGGATGATTACAGTGTTGTACTGGCAGTGATGTTTTGATATGGATTTTTCTGCCCACTTTACCCAGTGTCACATTCAAAACTCACCTTGAAACACTGATGGGAATATACTATTTTTTGACATTTAATGAAAAAAATTAATAAAGACTTCATTGGCTTCATTTCATGGGTTTACACATAAACACGGCATCCATGCGGATGAAAGGGCCTCTGACCATCAGGTCCAAACAAGGAGTTGATGCGAGTGAAGAGGGACATACTAAAAACACCCACACCCTTAACAGATGAAAAAGACAGAGCTGTTAATGCTAAAGTTTGGAATAAAAATAAATTGACTGGCTCAGTTACAGCAGAAAGCCTAGAGGACAGCAAGAGTCAACTAAGGTAAACCTCTGTTTTGTTCTGTATGCAGTCGACGTGTACTGACTTCAAGAGTGTGAACACTGGAGACGAGCAGAAGGGCTGGATTGGACTTCCCAGAAAACACCTAACAATAAGATTCTTTGGACTGATGAAGCCGAGATGAACTTGTACTACAGTAGATTGATGAAGTACAGAGAAGAAAAGGAAACGCGTGGGATCTTAAATTAAATTTAAGCTCACAGTTTGATCTGTTTAAACTGTGGAGGTTTTGTAGAGGAGTTATGGCATGAACCTGTATAGCTGTGTTTATTGATGACCCGACTCCTTTTAAAAGTATCAGGATGAATTCTGAAGTGTGTGGGCTCTACTTGCTGCTCAGAATCAGCCAAACGCTGCAAAACTTCAACTGCAAATGGATAATGACACAAACCTACAGCAAAAGCTACCCAAGACGTTAAGGCAAAAAACGGGGGCCATCCTCAGTCCACCTATCCTTAACAAACACAATGGATGTGCGCTGTAAATGCTGAAATACCTACAGTATCAGTGTATTTGTAAAGCTGCAGGTCTTCACTTCATGCACATTTGTGAGCTTCTCGTTCGTTTGTTTGTTTCCACCTACTGATAAACCAGTTAAGTGCTGGGACGTAGAGAGTGACACTGTAATGACGACTTGTTTACTCATGTTTAGTTTCTGCCTTTCTACATGCACTGATGTTCTCTTCAATGCAAATATTAACAATTAAAAGCATTTTGAATTCATAAATATTTTCATTTGCAGTAGACAGTATTATGTATTTTATTATGAATCATTTTGGTTTGTTTTTTTTTCCTTTGCTTTGCCAAATGAAGATGGTGTCCTGTTAAATCATTCATATAATCAATCATGATTGGCTCAGTTGTTTATTCAGGTGGAAGTTAATACCATAAATAAGCACAACACCAGATGCATTTTAATCAGTGGAAGAAGAATCTGAGATGTAGAGATCTACAATATGTAACCTGATGGAGAGGCCGAAGAGGTTCTTCTTATTTGTGAAATAAAGCTCTTGATGGACCCGATAAAATAATTTTAATACCTTATATCCTGTCGGGTGGTGGTGTGTTTGGGTTGCAGAAGGGCGGTAACGTAGATCGGACAGGTTGCCAAACTCTCCCTGGGTTGAACGTTTTCATCAGTTGTGCTGTGTTTCTGCCAGACACTGTTTTCTCTGGATGCGGTCGCAAGCAGTGAAGCGTGGGCTCTTCACACAGACGAGTATCATCTACTCGTCTGAAGACTTTAGTATTAACGCCGGCGCCCGCATAAATTAATTAGCCCTCGTTTCATTATACTTGTGACGACTGGGTAAAGTTTTCAGCAGAGACACATTTATGGTGCAGAGGTCAAATAATTGACCTGTAGGCCACAGAGGAAAGGTTCAAGTAGAAAACTTGTGAGAGCATGAGAGGAAAAATAAGAGAGAAGGAAAATAAGTGAATCGATTTCTGCCACAGTTTTCATGAGATTTTGCGTTTGTTGCTTTGGACAATGTTGAAAGGTCAAATTCGACTCGTGTGCGATCAAGACGGGACCTGGATGAGCAAGTGAACGTTTGTTTCTACACACAGACTCACAGCGACACATTCCCATGCATGCGCTCATCCACCCACCCATTTGTTACGCACAGTCCAACACACAACGCAACCTCCCACACACATATACACAAAACAGAAATAATATCGCACACGTGAGCACACAGGCACGTCACATCCTGAGCATTTATATTAAAACCCAACCTTTTTTTTTTTTTAAGTCTGCATCAGAGAGCATTCTGAACCTTTATCTTTTTTCTCCCTGGGAATTAAAAGAAAGCTCAGTTGCTCTGTGCAAAATAATTATAACAAAAAAGTAATTTGGGATACAGGCCTGTACCGTCCTGTCCTTTAATTATTCCATAAGGCTGTGTTGGTGTGTGCATACATATGCATGAAGGATGGGAGGAGTAAGGGAGTCACACGGCGTAAATCCAGTGATGATTGAAGCTGGTTAAATTAGAGCTCAGCTCGATACTATGAACTTCGACCTGCTTAGAGAGAATTCTGTGGGCATCTTGTGAGAGGGATAAGGAGTGAATTGTTATGCTTCAAGAAGCTTTGACAGAATCTCTGAATATGTAGGAGTGTGATGTCCACAGCGCAGTCGATTCAGTGACATTGTTCCACATGTAATTATTTTATGTAGAGATACATAGCTGACAAAAACACAATATGTGTTGATTTGGTGAACCGTACTCATTCAGTAATGGGTCCCAGCTGACTGTCAACTGGCATCTTACTCTGATCCCCTATTGATCATTTTGCTGCTTGTACCATGTGTTGAGACAAGGCAGGTCCTGATGAACCACAGACATCGCAGGTTTGTTGCTTCTTAGTCACAGTCACCACTGAAATCACATTCACGTTCACGGACCGTGTGAGTGATGACAAACGTCAGACGCAGTCCTGGGTTGGTTTTACCTGTAGCTCAAGAGACTCTTACAATAATCTAGACCAGACCAGATGTTTAGCACGTGACCTACATTTGACTAAACTTGTTAAAGGATTTTAATAGTTTCTTAGTCTCCATCCATTATTTCTGTCTTTACTCATCAGCCAACAATTAAGCTATAAAAATCGTGGTGTAGCGGTTCGCTGAGGCCTGAGAGAAGAGAACCTCACTAGGTGTTTGTTTCTCCTTTAAACTGTACTTACAGTAGTTGTTATGTTGTTAATGTAGGGATTACGAATGAAGGAGAACTGCATCGGTATCAGCAGGGAGTCTGTAGGTTAAATGTGCTCTAACCCAAGGCTCATTTCTTGACATTTTGTTGCATTTTGACACTGCCTCCAAAGTTTTCCCCAAGGGGCTGAAAGTTTGAGCTTCCTGCGGCGCGGCGTGGCGTTTGATTGATGCATTCCCTCCACGTCTATGTGATGTGTTCACCGATGCGGTGGTGATGGAGTGAGAGACCCCTGCTGAAGCTGATCTAGTGAGCAGCTGGCCCGTGTTCCCCGCTCACACAGTGGCGTCGCAGTTGTTTCTGGTCACATTTTTCTCCTCATTATGACTCGAGGGGATTGTTTTGGTAACTTGGCGACTTGTGACTGATGCAAAATTTAAATGGTTGTTTCTTATTGAACCTACTATCTCTCGTTTTACTGGCGAAACAATCACTGTATGAAAATGTTTAATTAGCAGGACTTCCAACACTGACCATTGTGTTTGGCAATTAAAATGACAGACATCACTGGTTGCGTAATGATATCAGCTGTAACTCATTAAAGTTAATTTCGTGTGGTTATGATAAAAGAGCTGGTGTTAGGGCCCAAAGACTGATTGAGAGGAAAGAACACAAACGCAGCGGTACAACCACAAGTGACTAATGCGCTTTTCAAATTCAATTTTCTATAGCAATACTATAAGCTTGTCCCCTGTACAGTTCTACACTTTGTTCTTCAGAGCTAGTGAAAAATAAGCTGGGTAGACTGTTTCTGCTATTTCAGTGTATTGAGTAAACATTGCAGGAGTGTTACGGTGGTTTAGTGCAGTCACAGCAAAAAGCACCTGAGTTTGATTCTCTTCCAGGTGCTTTTCTGTGTGGAGTTGACATGTTCTCCAAGTGTCTGTGTTGAGTTTCTCCTGGGGTTCAAAGCCGTGCAGACATTAGGTTTGAGTGTTTTTTTTTTTTGTCTGGGGGTGATGGACTGGCGACCTGTGTACCCGCCTCTTTCCCAAACGCCAGCTGGGGTTGGCTCCAGCCTGCCCATGAATAAAGCAGTTCAGGATGTGAGTAAACATTTCATTAGCATGTTCTATCCAGTGTCCATTTCCGCGCTGTAGCTACAGGTTGCGAACAATAATCATGCCACTAAAACGAGTACGAGTACACATGTGGCTAATACAACAGTCAGTCACACCAAACCTGTGGGAATGTTGATTTTTGTTTGACAACAGTCGTAATCACACCATCCCTGTTGATGTTTAGGTTAGTGGGGAGCAGCTGCGCAGTCTCAGCAGAGCCGCTGTTGACAGGCTGGTGTTGTGCAGTGAGAAATGGAGGTACCTGCTGTACGGTGCACGGAGACGCCTCCATAGGGATGGCTCATTTCATGCCTTACTGGCGTCTTTCTACAGCACATACTCCTGCTCCCTCTAAGCAGATCTAGTCAGCACGACCCTGTATATGCGTCCTGAACGCAACCTTTTGCATAAAGCCATGTCAGCATGTTTTGATGGGAAACGCTTCTTCTTTGAGTCTTCTTCTGAAAACTGTGTTGTAAGGTCAAAGCTTTTACCTACCCTTTAGTAGGATGCTATGAAAGTGTATTTTGCCAGTCATACTGGAAAATGAAGGATCCCACATGAAATTTACAGCAGGAAAGGGCATCTTCAGAACGAACAGGTTTGCTCCGTGATCTTTTAATGCTCGCAAAATCTCCAACCCAGGAGCTTGTTGACTCATAATAGGTTTCGCTTGAACTTTGTGATGACAGTTTAGTCACTTTTGTGACCATGGACGTCCCGGAGAAACAACACATTAATCTTTTATGCAGCGTGGAACTGCTCCTGTGGCACTGCATGACGCAGACTTTGAAGACTTGCCCAGTGTTTGTTTGAATTTGCATCCAAATGAGCTTCGTGCCATAGCAGGATTATCATTTCTAAGCAGAAAATGTACTGGGAACACTAGACAATCCCAGGTACGGTTAGGGTACTGTCTCCTTCTCTGTTAAGCTTCATTTTTCATTCAAGGAGCTGCACAGTGTAAAGTCTTGGTGATACCCATCATAGCAGTGAATGTAATCAATATAAACGTGTTGTACTGCAGGTAAAAGATGTTGGTCTACTGTCAGTTTGGCCCTAGTCTCTTAATGGAAACGTCAGTCTGGAGCTCTGTCAATGTTGCTAACATGAAACATGTTCCCCTTAGCTTCAACTAAAATACATCGGGTTAACAGAATATATGGTAGAGGGCTTGTTTAATGAACTTCTGTCTGTCTATTTAATTACACGTGTCAGTGAAGCACAGTAATGGAGATGGAGCTCATCCGGCTGAGTCTCTGACTGTAGCACAAATAATATCTTGTTTGCTTCTTAAAAGGTGGAGAATCTAGGCCAGTGCAGAGAAAAGTACCAAAGTTAATTGTACAGAATGTTTCTGTTTTCTGTTTTCTTCATCGTAATTTGCACGATCAGTATTTAGGCATCAGGTGTTGGCACTTGATGACACTTAGAGACTCCTTTATACACAACATACCGTGTGTTTCAGTGCTCAGTGGCCCAGAAAACAAGCAGGCTCCCTCTTCATAGAGCTGGTTGGTCACATGTTAAGGTCAACCACCTGTAAAGTATTTCTTCTGCTTCGCGTCATTGTTTTCTTTGAGGAGAACTCCATTACGTGATGCAGTGTGATGCAGTGATTGTGTATTCTTATACCGTTTATGTCCAAAAGGATCCATTTTTATTCGTAGAATAGCACCGTTCTGAGAAGACTCGCACTTCACAGCTGAGGGAATGTAAATTGTTGTCTATCCAGCATTTAGGAGTCTGCCCCTCTACACTTTGCTGATACAATATCATTGTTGCTTTCTAGTTTGCCTCCTTTGGCTTTAACAGTTTAACATATTATTTAATTGGTTGTTTATTATAATTATCCTTTGACTGCATCATTTCCCTTTTTATCTTTTAATGGGTCTCCATTACGCCCTAAGACACTAGCTTGATGGCTCTACAGCATCAGACATGTCACAGGTACGGACATGTCTAAAGTCTTTCTAATGCCCATGTACTGGAATTAACCTGTCATTGCACATTAAACCACTTGTTTTGGAGCTTTGCATTTAAATCAGTGTGGCACAGTGGAAAATTGCAAGAAATGTAAAGTATGTCTGCAGCCAAGATTGAATCCAAAACAACCGAGTGGCTTAAGATTTCTGCTCCACTGAAGCAGGACCCTCTGTAGATACACCTCAAAGCTTAACTCATTCTGCCCTATAGAAAAACAAATGGAATGTATTTTTTAGCACCACAATTTCAACATTTAATTACTCCAGGCGTAATTAAGCTACTGCTGTCCCCTGGATGCAAGTGATGCAAGAGAACAAATGGATGCACCGTATTAGGTTGTATCAGAAAATGTGTTTTCATTCTTTGCGCGACCTTCAATCATAAATTCTGAGAGTCCGCAGGACACGACGAGACGAGCCTAATAATTAGAGAAGTCTGGTGTGATGAAATAATGACTGTAATGAGGTTTGTACAACAGCACTGCCTTCCATAGTTTCTTGATTATATAGGTATGGACTGATGCGTATTCTATTTGTGTGCTTATTAGCTATGCAAGAGCCAAATTATTGCAGTTGTACTGAGATCAACCCTCCGGATACAGAAGCCGCTCTGGGGCTCATTACTAAGTGAAAGCTCTATGATGATTTTAATGACACAATTTTATTACAGCCTCAGTGACTTTGTTTTTGTGTGATATGAAGAGACTGTCTTATCAGTAATATGCAATGAAAAATATAAACAGAAGACAGTTGGCATCTTACAGCACTCATTTGGGGATTTATTACAGATTACCAGATTACCTACATTATGGATTGAGTGAGCAGTTTTGGGTCTTTCTAGCTGATCCTTTGGACTGTTGGCGTTTGAGTTTCCTGTGCTGAAATGTATTACAAACACTTTAATACACAGAATGATCCAACAATGAAATAAAGGTGTAAGAAGACAGTGAAGAATACAATTTACAATTTAAAGTTTTAAGTAAGTATCAAGTGTCTTCTATTTGTACATAATAGTACAGTTGTTAAAACTCTTAAAGCAGCCTGACAAGATGTGATGAGAGAAGAGGGAAAGCATGTAGTCAGATGTCTCAGCATCAGGACATTCATGGTAATCATTCATTTTTTAAATTCTACTAGTATATAGTTAGTGGTTTATTGCAGTAGTCATCGCTTCAATGAAACATTTCAATTAACAACTACAAACTTGTTGATCTTGTGAGAATCTGCACTGTTAGCATCATGTAAATACAAGATGATGCAAACCATTCATAATCAGGTGGGAACGAACAGAATCTTAATGGAAATTAACCAAATGACAAGATTAGGTGCTAATTATACAGATGCCTGGAGAAATGAGAGATAATAAAATAAACATGAAAGGTTAAAAGGATGAAGAGGCATGAACTGGCAAAGAGCAATGAAAATTGTGGTGTTAATTTAATAAATTGTGAATTTTGCATAACCACTTAGCGAAGTGTTCGCTGTGAACATTCTTCTTTATGAATATGTAGTTTATCTTGTTGTCATACAAATTAATAGGGCAAAGACCGACAAATTCCTCAAATTGACATTAAATTGTTAGTTTATGCAATAACAATAAAAGTAATTGTCACTATTTCAGTTTGCTGTGGTCTATGTCTTCTTGATGTTGTAAGCAATGGTCATAGGGGCCGAAATCACAGAAGACAATCGATCATCCATGCAGCTTTCTCTTTCCTCGCAGCCATATTTTCAATTTACATGTAATTGGAGTGACATAGTGAAAGGCTCCTCTTCCGCTTTGCAGAGAAAATCCTCTGGAAACAACCTCATGTTCCAACTTCCAAGGGTCTTGCTCTCTGTGCGGCTCTAATTCTCAGACCTGCCCACCCACGTTTCTATAAATGGCACGCTGCATTTTACGCTGACGTGTGGATGTCAGAATGACATGACATGAGCACACACCTCCCTCATAGTAATAACAAGAACTGCTTATGCTAATGAGCTAACTGCCTCATTACTTTTCTTTGGAAGAAATATACAAAGTCAATTAGTTCAGTGGAGCACAAAGCCCTTCACACGTGGTTTCGAAGCAGATTTGCACTGTAGAAACCCACATAAAAGCACAAATGTTTCCTTTTTCAGCCAGGAACAAGTTGATTGCTCAGTGTTGAGTATTAGTCTAGCTATTAAATTCCTCACTGCTGTTTAATTGCTAGTAAAAATGAATAAAGGTGCTAAATGGGTCGTACTGTACTGTAAGTACGAAATGATGAGTTCCATATTATATATTTAAAACACATCGCTTATTTTGTAATTTTACAGACACTTAAATGTTTATTTCAACATTTACTGCCTTTCTGTATCAAAGAGCTTGTTTGGTATGCTGTGATTGTACTGTCTATTGGAGCAGCCGTATTGTAGACATGTGTTCAGTAGAATGAGTGGTTTGCCTCAGGCGCTTGATTGTATTGTTTCTTTTCTATTGATTTGGGGGGAAAATCAAAAGGCACCATGTGAGTGGGCTCGGTGATAAAAACGACATCCACTGCTGCCGAATGTTTATTCTTTAGCACACAGAAGCCATAAGGAAAATGCTTATTTAACCTACACTGAACCACAGAAAACAGCACCTTGGGGTGTGAAGACTCTGGAAATGACAGTATTTGTGCTTAAGTGTGTGCTTTTCTCTTTGGCAGGCAGAGCGATGCGTCACAGAATATTGTCATTAGCTTTTATGGTGTCATGTCTGAACTTTTGGAGTAGTGATGATTAAGCCAGAAATGGAACTGTGGTCATGTTAGTGGAGGAAAATAAACAAGTTGCACAAATCTCTTTCACCCTGTAGGCAAATCTGAGTTGGTGGAGTACACTGTCTGCATATATAAATCTGCTTTACATAGTGACTGCAGCAGTAAGTGTGACCCCAGCCTGACACCTTGTGCCCACACATATTGCTGTACGTGTAGGAGGGAGATTGGATGACTAGTTCTGGATATATAGTGCTCGACTCTAACTCACTTGGTCTTCCTGTGTGTTTCAGAAGCCACATAATTCACACGAGGGTCGTTTTAATGCCAAGACCCACCACAGTCCACAGTGGGCTGACACATTGCATTGTAACGCTTAAATATCTTCTATTGACTGTGCAGCATCCAGATGGTTGAAGAGGTACCTGCTGCATCTATTTGATTTCCCATCCCCTAGAGCTCCAGCCATCTCCAGCTAATGATCCTTCACAAATTGAAAAACTGCTGCCCTGAACCCAAACCCGTTGTGCCCTCTCATCCATCAGAACCCGCCCATCGCTGGGCCAGTTCATATTGAAATTGATCTTAGACGACACATGGCAGCACATAAACTGCATTATCAGTGTGTCGAAAACAATTATTTACTCGAATGAACTGAGCTTCTATACATTTTGATATGTTTTGTCTTTATACATTTTATTTTACCAAAGGTTCTTTTTATTATAGCAAAAAATCAGTGTTAAAGCCATGTGGTAATCTCGCCCAATGCTCTGTGCTATTGGTCATGGAAGCTTGAGAGTAATAGGTGGAAAGCCAAGTCCTCTTCCCCTGGCATGTACCAGTGCCTCTCCCAGACCCCCTCTAATCATACGTGTCAACTTAAATTGAATTGAAATTCTCAGGTGTCACAAATGCATGAGCACCCTTCTGCAGCCACAAGTCAAACTACTTATAGGCTTTTAATGTGTTTTTTTGCCCTCAGTCACAAATTTATGTTGCACAGGTTGAAAGACGTT
The DNA here is from genome assembly GCA_030770545.1 of Macropodus opercularis. Taxonomy (NCBI): domain Eukaryota; kingdom Metazoa; phylum Chordata; class Actinopteri; order Anabantiformes; family Osphronemidae; genus Macropodus; species Macropodus opercularis. Next base: position 11,376,039 of record CM061105.1, read on the forward strand.
AGATAAACCAGCTTTCCCTGATGCCTCAGCATGAGCAGATAAATGAAGGCAAGCTTCTTCTTTTTTTTCGTTCAGCTGTGCAATGATAAATATATTTAGTTTGAAACTGGTGGATTAAGTCATTTTGGAATGAAAACGACTGATGTGAGATACATGACAATGAAAACAAGTTTCACAGAACATACACTAGAGACCTGATCTGGAGCCTTGCCTCCGCTGACAGGAGCAGATCTGGACTAGGATAGATAAATAGCTTGTTTGTCTACGCTAACAGAATGATTTGTGGCTCAGCAGTTGCTCACTGATGAAATACACAATATTAGGTGTGTGAGTGTCTCTATGGTCACGCATTGTTATTAGGATTTACCAGCACAGTATTCATCACTTCATTAGTGTCTGATTTCCAAAGAGTAAAGTGACTCATAGGCTGGTAAACAGCTGAGATACAGTAGCTGCGTATTGTTTTTCAGACGCCAGCCAAGCAGCTGCGTCCATGATGTTTAGAGAGTGTAGTAAGCATCTATGTAATTACTCACCACTTTATAAGGTACAGAACCAGCACAGCTCTAAAACTACAGCGCAAAGGCCAGTTTATCAGTGGTGAAATTCCTTCTTTTTGAATAAAATACAGTCAAATGAACGTTTCTCTGATGGTGCCTATAAAATATTCCTTCATGACAAAATGTTCCATTTTAACAGATTGTGATTGTTATGCTATACCTAATAAACTGACCTTGGAGTAGAATACGTCGAATACTTACTCACTGAATGTTTAACGTTCCCATTTCCAACGATGCTGTTCCTGTGGCTAAATAAACATTGCCACCTGCTGCCAGCCTTTATTAATTTCAAAAAAGGGAACAAGAAGTTTGTTTGTAATATATGTACTGTATCAATTACTTACTGATATTTTGCGATAAATTCCAAATGGATGAATTAATTAAAATGCCAAACACGTAGTCGTGGGAGCACAAACAGCTTTAACAGCTGCCTTCAGATACATCAGTAGATATTTTACAGATATCGGATCAGCAGGGATGTGGTCTTGAATACTGTAGTACACAGGGGTGAAGGCAGTTTGTAGGGACTGTGAGTAGCAAGCAGTCGGTGATAGAACAGTAGAGATGCGTAGCAGATAGCTCTGAGGCACACGGGAGAGCTTGTTAAGGAGGCAGCTGAAAGAAATAATGGAGGCTGCTCACTTCGCTGTGTGCTAAAAGGCCCAGACAAAAAGAGCTCAGAGGATAGATGTCCACCCTACAGGACGGGGGCTTGTAAGCACCCCCGCCCACAACGACATCGTGCAGCTCTGTAGCAACTGTCCTTTTAAGGGAGACGGATGCAACACACAAAGCTGGTCGTCACAGTTTGTGTAGCTTCGAAGTGTACAAGTTCTGCAGCCATCACCCGAAGAGGTGAAGGACAGAACAAGCTGTAAACACGTGAAGGTGATAACCACAAGCCACACTAACGCAAAGAGGACGGGTACTGTACTGTTGATTATTTGTAACATCCGCAAGCCATTGATTGACTTCAAATTGCTGTAGTGTGTGAAATGTCTGATCAGTATTTGCCTTTGTGTCCTTCCCTCTGTCCTGCTTGCTTGGCCATGGATGCTAACCATTAATCCCAGAGGAATAAGGGAAGCACGGCTCAGTAGGGCTTTCCCATGGATTACTGTTAAAGGATGTGGTGGTGTGGATGTTTACTTGTCCAATTTAATTGAATTCCTTGTGCTTTACGCAGCCATTACAGGCAGAAGATGGCCTGATTAGTTAACTCGAGCCTACAGGTCCTTGACAGTCCTCTGCCACGCCTAATGATGAAAAGCATTAGGGAAAGATTCTCGCAGTTAAAATACAGACTTTAATGCCCTTGAATCTCAAACTAATTTATTTGCTTGTGCATTTTGGCTCATCTTAAATTTGCCGGTCACATACACAGAAATAAGGTAATTGGTTTAATTGGATGTTTTCATAGCTTGTTCAGAGAAAAGGCCACACATGATGCTTTTATAAATAACAGTGAACAAACAAATAAACACAATTTTGAAGCAAAACAATAAAAAGAGTTGTGTAAAGCGTGGCGTAGTAGCTAACTATAACATTACTGTCTGCTGCTTTGTTGGAATAACTACATTTTGGGGCTTTATGAGTTAAACTTAATTCATTTTAAACATGCTTTTTTTGTTTTGTTTTGGACCACAAGGTCATTTCCATTAGAAATAAATCTGTAAAACCCATTACCAGCCATTAAAAGAGACCTTTGAGTCCTTCATGCAGTTCTTTAAATCTGACATGTTTTATATGGTAACAGACTGATTTAGTGATGTCTAAAGTCTGGATTGGAAGCAGCTCACATCCATTAAAACACTAAGATGTCTACCTTGGCCTTTAGTCTTTATAGCCTGGAATCAAGGTGAGTGTTATCTTTAAGCACTGAAGTAGTTGGAGATGTTGTGGAATGTACTAAAGAACTGAAACGCACCCAGTGCTGAGGAAGGGAGAGAATGACTCTGTTCCTACCAGCTTATAAAGCATAGGATCCACCAGCACAGGTGTCTGCCGTCGCTCTGATGGACTCCCTGCCAGTCCAGACAGCAGTACCTGGCTGTCACACGCCTCACATTTATTCTGTCTTCCTCCTCTTTTTCATTGTGCAGACGTCGTTCAGACAGCTATCAAAACAATCAAGCTCTCTCCACTAGTACATTAATTGGTCTTAAGCCATTTATAGCCATTATAATTAATGGCCATGGATGTAAGTGAAAGCAAGCTTGTGTCTTCTGTGCAAACTTTATCCTCTAGCATAAATGAAAAGAGGGAATCAATCTTTATTGACAGGGACTGTCTGCTGCCATTGTTAATCCAGTTAGCTGACTTTGGACAGCAGTGCAAAGTCAGGGCAAGCCGAGTGGACAACATGCTGTAGAGCTGCCTACTCACGTCTATTTAACACTGTCAGCATCGCTCTATGTCATCTTATATTGACCATAGGGATCAAAGTGAAGAATTCTAACAAAACAACAGACTCCTCAAGAGATTATATAGGAAGCACAAGGAAGCGATAGTGAGGAGTTGTGTGTAACACATGCTGTAGTACTGGCTTCTGATAAGTAGTCCAAACTAAACACGAGATCCTAATTTCCGCTTACCTTGATCTGGGACAAACCCACTAACCGCTACTCCAGCCCATGCTGCTCTGCACATCACTGTGAGCGTGTCCTCAGGGACAGAAATAAAAACGAGCACGCTTGCAGGTTTAGTGGTGTAATAATCCAAGTGGGAGCTATATATTTTAATACTTTGTTTGGTGCTCTCTGGCCTAATGCACCTTTAATGTACATGGTAACCTTAAGTGAGGCCTTTTGCTGTGTGGTGCCTGTGTGATACCTGTAATTATGTACGGGGATGGTGGCTTATTATAAAATGGCTGAATGTGGCATAAAGAAGGAACCTGGATTCAATGTTGAAGCCATGGTAAGAATCATGTTTTGGGCTGTGACAACTGTTATTGCTCAAGTTGTTCCTGCAATAACTGCACTGTGTATATAACCTACCCTCAACCCTGGAGAGAACACAGAGGCTCCTATCTTTGATTTCATCGAGTGGCACTTCCTGAAACTCCTGTTCAGTGAACAGGGGACCTCATGGACACTGCTGCAGCACATACAGTAAATGCCGGTCACAGATGTTGTAATTTCCTGAGTATGTGTGCTTTTGTTCAGAGCTGCCTCTTCGTAAGACCAAGCATTACACATTGCTTATTATCTGGATTGCCCCAGAGTTAAGTGTTCATTAGCACAAGATCATCCAAGGAAGCTAGAGTATTATTTCTGATTTTACAGCGCGGTGGGCATTGCTTTATATTTCCATCATCAGTGATCATAACACGTCTCCTCTGGGTTAGTCTCACCACGTTTTTAGCATGCAGTTAGTTGTTGTGAGCAAATAAAATTTCCAATCTTTAATAATTTCAAAGATTAGACTTTATTTTTTTCTCACCTGATAATAATGGCCATGACAAATCAAATAATAAGTCTTGTGCTTAAACACGTGAAACATGTGAAAAGTTGGCACATTGAAGCTATGATCTCTACAGGCTGACACCAGTGGTATGTAAATGTCATTTTAGATAAGATTTTCTTCTCAAGAGTGTTGTTTCCAAAAATTGCTCTCTTAAATGAAAGGGGGAAGAGTCACCTTTTTATTCCCCTTAACTGTGCTTACAGCTAATTGCTGTCTTAGATGGACAGAAATTAATTTTTGAAAGGTCCTTTGAAGTTCCCTCAGTGACGCTTTTCTGCCTTTTTATACACTGTGATTGCTTTGGCAGCTCCATGAAGTTCTCTGCTTGTGCCTGATGAATAACTCACAGCATGGAATTAGGGTTTAAATCAAACTGAGGAGGGATTCTGCCATGACTATGAAGCACAACGGCATAAGAAGTGATTGACCATCCTCCTTGTGAAGTAAATTTACTGTATGCAACACCGCTGTGCCAATACATGATACCCAGCTTATCTAGGATTCTCATGTTGGCGTCAATATAAAAATATTGAGTTCCTGCATAAGTTGTTGCTCATTTCTTTCTTGCCAGAGAAACCAGCTGCAGTGTACTGTACATTCATTGACGTCCCACATGCTTATTGGCATTTAGAAAGCTGCTTTTATGAAGTGGAAATGGAGTCGGGCATAAATAGCAGCAGACACTGTGCTGATAGGAAAACGTGGTGAGGCCTGTGTTTCCCATTGGCAAAGGCTGATCAGTGGGGTTGGTTCTTTTTAATTGAATCTACAGCAAATGTCTGTGTTTTGGTTTGTGAAAATAATTTGCATTTACAGGCACATCTTGGCACAAATGAGACATCACAGGCAAAAACAAAACGGCTTGACTCAAGGCAGTTGTTGAAAAGTTAGAAAAACAGTATGAAGTGACTTAAAGCTAAGACTTTTTTTTTGTCAAAGAATGTTGAAGGTCATGAACAATTTTAATTCACAGAACTCTCCTTTATTAAGCACTTGTGTGGTTGAAGAAGTTTGGCCGAGGCATTTGGGGTCTGGGGCTTAAAAGATCTTGAAACAAATCCAACATCCTGCCCAGCTCTTGCATTTTAATGAGTTTATTTGCATACTTATCTCAGTGAGGCTTATTGATGTGAAATGTGTCATTACATTAATATGTCAGCTCAGCACTTTCAAACATGGCTGTTTGGTTCTGTTTGGATGTTGGAAGTACATGAAAGAGCTTCTGTTCAGAGGAATTGGGGAAATGTTTAGTTGGAAGACAGCTGTGATTTGAGTGTCCTTGTGAAGGACACTGACGTATGGTTCTCCGAGCTGCTTGGACGCGGTACTGTTCTTAAAGACCTTTTGACCCTGTGGTGGGTGCTCCATAAAAATAACTACAAAATAGTTAAGAACAGCCTTTATTTCTCTCCACTTAACATTTGCATAGGTGTCTGGTTGCAGAGGTGCACTTGGGTCGACATAATAAGGAAGGAGGTAATTAGCAGAGGGACGGGTTGAAACCTTTTTATTCCACACTCAGTATTTAAATGACCTTTATGAAAATGACATTCTTTTTGCAGCGGAACATGTCCTCCATCAGATCCAGCAGACCAACCCTGACATTCTCCACACACTCAGGATACAAAGTGGCTGATGAGGAGGAGCACTTTCTGTCTCCGAACATATCAGTAATCTTGACACGTGTGAATGCAGCCTCTGCTTCTTCTCACTGTAGAATGAAAGGCCTCAGACAACCCATGATGCACGGAATTGCTGATTTCTTAAGGCAGCACATTAACCACTACACCTAACTTAAGAGTCTGGACAAACTCCACAGTGTATTGATTGAGCGGTGGCTCGCTCTTCGCTCAGAGTGCACCTATTAATTACACAAACACACTTTGACCAGCTCTCGGTTTGCTGTAGTTGAAGAAAGATTACTCCATTTTACCCGTAGGGGATATAAGACAGCAGAGGTGGTGCTCACAGGGCACAAGTGTTCAATTTAGTGTGAAGAGCTCATGAATGAGTTTATTTACACTTAAAACCTGTGTCTCTGTAAGCTGTGCATAAAAGAAAGCAACGCTTAAAGCTGCACATTGTTTAAGGCGCTTCATGTGAACGTTGAGTTGTCCTTACATCAGGTTGCGTCGTCTAAATGACTTAACTCATTTCACATCTTCGCTGAGGGACAGGATGGTTTGGATCCACCAGCCTTTGGGTTGGTGGGTTCCTGTTTTAGTGTACTTCAGCTCAGTTTTGGTTGTGTTGCAAATAGTTGGACTGCTTTGGCTCTTACTCTCGTACCGTAGCTGTGTTTTTTTCACAACTGCAACAAGAGTCAATTTTATAAATCCTTGAAAAAACAAAAAACCTGAATGCTCCTTGATCAGCACCAAACACAATTAGCAGCTAGCTGTTAAGAATAGGGAAGCATTCAGCTGCTTAAAAGCCAGATGTTTCCATTCGGGGTGTAAAAAACAAACTTGTGGCTGCCAGATGTAGGCAGCTAATCACTGTTTACTGACACGTTCTGCATATCCACCATATGAAGCATGATTATGTGTTTGCAGGTTGGTGCGCTGCCCCCCAGTGGCCAGCAGACAAATCAGTGTAGGTTTAGGCTTTAAGCACATCAGTAACTATGAAAATCCACTTTATTCCTCTTTCAGACCTAATGTAGCTTAAGGATGAAATATTACAAATGAAATATGCCACAACTCAAGTAAATGTTAGACATAAACACATTATATATTTGAGATTACATCCATCTCAAAGCCTCAGGCAGTGGAGGAAGCCATGATTGCAAGTAAATTTGAGAATTAAATTTGTGAGGATGAAAAGAGGCCTAGGTAAAGTGGTGTTTATAGAAGAGCTGCAAATTATCATTAGGGATTTGTGAGCTTGAAGAAAACCAGGACAACAGGAGAGTATGGTTGAAGCAGGTTTCCTGTATGTAGTCTGACGGATGATTAAAGGGGAGGCTGATGCCCATGCTTTGCTCCCAACGTCAATTCAATTATGAAGTTAGTGTTTTAAATGAAGTGAGTAGATATATTTCATTTGAGACAGCTGCCTACTAGGGTTGACTGAACTAAGCTCAAGTGTGCATTCTGCACTACACACCTCTGTCCATGAGTTGAAATATATGCAGGAAAATACATTAATTATTGATGCTGTTACAAAACACATGATAGGGAGGCTGCAGCAAGATAGAAGATGATGTGTGCTGCAGGTTTAAGGGATCGACTTTTGCTGCATTGATTAGAACATTGGATTTGGATTCTTTTTATCGATTTAAAGTGGCGATTGAAAAATATGTAAGTGCAATGTGAACAGCGGACAAATGGCTTCTTTAACTCCTCAGACAGATTCGTGACATTGTATCATATGTGCCTGAAATCAGCATCAAATTGAGGACGGGTGACGGTACCCAAAGATTGGAAATGTTAGTGTGTGACTGCAAAGACTGCAGATTCAAATGCGGTCACCAACTGCATTAAGCTCCCCAGGAACCATGACCCATGAGTAATACTGTGGCGTTTCAATGCAACATCCGTTAAGGTTTCATTAAGCAAAACACTAAACCGTTCCCCAAGTATAGCACCCCAGTGGCTAACAATACATTACTGTGGTCGTACATGGCAGCTCAAGCTTCGAATGTGCTGCTGTAACTAAATGTGATGCTAATTGGGAATTACTGACATTTTGTATGTGTAAAATGTCAACTTTTCGGGAATTGAGAACAAAAGGCCTGTTTTAAGCACCGCGAGCATACATTTGTAAGGTCTCCAGTGGCTTTGATTAGGCAATAATACTGGATCCTACTGAAGTTAAAACAATAGCGTTTTTCAAGTCAAAGGTACTTAAAAGGTATTTAAACAGTGCAACCTGAATACATATATATATAAATAAATATTATATAGAGAAACCAATACGGGCATAGTAGAGGTCACTAAATTGAATATGCTTCATCTTCCCTCTTTGATCCCTCTCTCCACCACCTCCTGCTGTCTTACTTCCACAAGGAAATTAGATCTGTTGAAATCAGTGTGCCCTCTAAGATCTCTGTTAGGATTGGTTGATGTAACAGCCAGTCGCTCCTACCCAGCTTCGGATAGCCAACCCATGTCCGTCCCGTGGGTGTGATCGGGAAACTAGACCCATTATTGTCCTGCCTTCCATCAGAGCACCGTTCAGCTGGTCACCACTGCAGCAAGACCACATCTAGCAATCACACCTAACTTGGAAAACTCTTTGAGAAAATGGGGGCTCCAGAGGAAGAAGCGCCACGTCCACCATCAGACATCACTGTGTTTGGAGCCAACTGTACCCTCCACGGCCTGAGCCACATCTTCCTGCCTGGTGGGGTGACTATCCGGCGGTTGCTTTGGGCTGCCGCATTCAGTTCCTCCCTTTCTATCTTCCTTCTCCAAGTGGCTGACCGTGTAATAGAGTACTACCAGTACCCCCATGTTACCCTCTTGGATGAAATGGACAGTCCCGTCATGTACTTTCCTGCCATCACCCTTTGCAATTACAACAGTTTTCGAAAGTCGCAGATCCAAAAAAATGACCTTTTCTGGATGGCTGATCTCCTGGGCGTAGAACGAGGGGACTTCGATGACTTTATGGCTGCTATAGGGAAGCCCCAAGACAACACCAAGTTTTTCCCCAGCCAGAGCTTCAACATGTTAGAGTTTGTGCAGAGGACCAGTCACAACATTGAGGAAATGTTGCTTGACTGCAAATACAGAGGCAAGGACTGTGGTCCAGAGAACTTTACCACAGTAAGTACGGCTCCTTCTGTGGCTCTAACCCTGGGTGGAGTCAGACAACCCACTGATTTCTCTTTGGAGAGCTCTGAGACATTGGTTGCTAAATATGTATATTTAAATATTTTGATTAAATATTTATTAAAACATCACAATTAGGCAATTTTCTTACAAGAAAAGAAACATACATATTCACTAGAAACGTTTCAAAATGAGATGTGAGCATATGCAGACGCCAAAGGGCAACGATGCCAACACCTTGGAGAACTATAATGGCGATTAAACAGCTCCATTTTGAATGCTTGGTTTCGCCCAAGGTGAAGGGAATATGAGTCACTTCATGTTTATGAACGCCCCGAGACATTAGAGCAGCAATCTGCTGAAAGGAGAGCGGTTTATAAAATGAGCATCATCATAAGGCAAACGCGTCCACGTCAGGCCTTTTTTTTGGTCATGCCAGTATTTGTGCTGTACTTCTTCTACTTCTGCGTGTCTTTATTTTGTAAATAGTATTTTTGTTTTTAGTTACTTCTGTGTGTCTCCAGAAGCATGTGAACTACCGAGGTGCCATATGGTTCAACAAATCTCTGCTGACATCATGCATTATAAAGCAAGCATATGCTGTTTTCAGGACCAGCAGAGTTTCTAGTTTTTATTGTTTTTCTTTGTAAATACCACAGCAAGATAATCATAAGTAGCAGGAAGAATCCATCAACTAAATGATCATATTTCCCATGCAAAGGTAATTTTCTTCTTCCTTTGTGCCCTTTTTTGTTTGCCCTCAATTGCCATTGTTCTGTCTCTATAAGAGATGGAACCATGTCAGCAGAATTTGAATGATTGTATTTCGATGAATTGTGCCATTTAATCGAGCGGTGAAAGTCTACAGTAGCAACAAGATGGGCTTGTTGTGCTGCAAAATATCTTTAAGAACCAGAAGTAGTGAAAGTAAGTAAATGACTCACATTAAGTATTCGCTAGTTGTACATAGTGTTAGTTGCTATGCTGTTCGTCGTTGGGTACAATATGAAAGGTTTGGGCTTTTCAACCCAACTGTAAGATGCACTTTAGTCAGGAACAGGAAAATGCTGCACCAGGTTTGAGTTGTAAAATGGCACATGTAATGTTAATAAAGGCAGGTTTTGATTTTGCTGTGGTCAGTCATATGACCTTGGCTCCTTTACATCCTCATGCACAAAGGGCAAATTTCAGCTAAATGTCAGAAACTGGAGAAGCTCTGAGGGCCTAAGTATAGAGGGGACTAATTAAAGATTCATGGAGCTGCCTGAATTCCCCCTCCTCGGCCTGCTGATCTTACTGTGGGAGACTCTGAGGCAGGTCCTCTCACAGGAGATGAGATGTGATGGAATTGCCCATTATATACTTCAGCAACATCACTGCGAGATGACTCACACAAGGTCTAGACAACAGCTGACAATTAGCTCTGTGGGAAAATGGGAGGTAATATATGCAAAAACAATGCTCAGATGCCTCCACTGATACATTTCACTTTTGAGAGTTTATTTAAACAAGGGAACATTAGTGTTTGTAGCAGTTCAGCTCTCCTAGAGTTTACCGCATTACCACATGTTTGCAGTACTTTTACCTGCCTTGTTGTGCGTTTGCAGACATGCGTCATCCATTTGTATGCCTAAAGTCACACGAAACAAATGGCTAAAGAAACTCCTGCAGTCGCAAGACAGACCAGATGTTACAGCTAATGAGCTGGATATGGGTGCCATGGAACTGAAAAATATCAGAGCCCCAAGTGCAATTATTCCCTCTGCATAAAGTAATAAAATACTTTTGGAGGAGGAAGTGGTAATATACTGGAGGAGAAAGAGAATTAGATATTAAAAGGCTGGCAGGTGGTAGATGCTGGAAATCTTCTACCCTGTGCTATAAATACATACAGAATCATGGCCTCCAATGTCACAGTGTAAATCTGTGAGGGATCTTTGGTAATAGGCTTTGGGTTTTTTATGCATTTACTAAACATCATCCGGCTGAAATGTTTACAGTTTTGTCAGTATATGTAACTCAGCATTAAATTAGAGGCGAATCCAGAATTGCATATATGAAAGACTGAATAGCTTCCTTAGCAGAGGCTTTATTTAATTATCAAAATTAATCTCATGCCTCCATCTTTCCTTTCGGCCTGTCTGCACTGTTTTTTGCTGATTGATCACCTCATTAATGCTCAAAAGCGTAAGCACCCCAACACCTTCTACATCGCTGCTGTGGAATAAACGGCCAAGACTGGCTCTGACCAAATAAATCATCCGTCAGCGTGTATATGCAGGAGGCATGCTGAAGTTGATGTAATATCATTGCAATCGATCACCAGCTCAGTGCGTTAGGGAGCTTGTGCCAGTGCAGAGACTTGATTCCAACACGTTTATCCTCTTACTGTTGCTCTCATGTTGTGATTGCATTTTACTGTGGAGGTATCTGCTTGTGCTGAAACCAAAGCCGGAGCCTTTTTAATATTACATTATGGCCAGTCCGCAGTGTTCTGGGATTTGTTCAGGGTCTGCCGAAGCAGAGGCTGGAGGTGGTGTTTTAATTCACCTATTGCAGTGTAGTCTGGAGGCTGACATTGACTTTGGAGGTCAAAGAAATGAGAAAAGGTGAGCGAAGGAAGCACAAGCCGAATTGAGTGTCAGACCTGTTCAGAAACAATGAGCTTGGCTCCAGACAGCCAGGAAATGGACAGTGTGAGAGATAGGAAGAAAGACAGAAGAGTAATAGAGAGAGAGATGGAGAAAGGCTGAAGAGCAAGAAATTGAGTTGGAGGGGAGAGCTGAGACAAAGTAGAAACGAGAAAGGAGCAGGGAGGGGAGCAGGAGGCTGTGCTGTGCTTAGATTGAGGTGGGACTGGGACTCGGCTGAGGAGCGACACGTCACTGTGGTTCAGCCTGCTCTTGGAGCGGCGCCAAGTCTGTGATGTGCTACTGGAAACGTTAGAACCGGTGAACAGAAGAGGTGTGTGGAGCAGCACAAAATGACAGAGAGAGCAGGATAAAATAATGTCGCCCGATGCTTACAGTGAAATAAACAAATCTGGCGCGGAGTAGAAGACAGGAGCGAGAGCAAATGCCTGTTGTTGTTGTTTCATTCCTCAGTGTCAGTAAAAGCCAGTGTGGCAGCCACTGTTACTGTAAGTGCAGTATTGGCAGGCCGATCAATGCTGCTGAAGAGGTATAGTGAAGGAATTCATAGCGGGGACGCGTTTTGCTGACTTGCACATCAGGCAGCAGATGCTTCCTGAGGCAGATATTAGAGGTGCCAGTTGACAGAACCTCTTAAGTTAATTAGCTTGTTAGGTGGAGACACCCGACACAACTGTAGCTCTGTCCAAAACCAACAGGACCATCGTGTTATGTTGTCGAAGATGCCGCAAAACTTCCAGAGCACAGGAGCTTCTTTCAGGTGAACCAGGGTTGCCCTTGACCTCATGTCACTGAGGGATGGAAGATTTTTTATTTTGCATGCGTGACAATCCTTTACATACTGTAACGGATTTCCTTGATTGAACACTGGAAGAAGAGAGTCTATCAGTCAGTTTCAAGCCTTGCGGATGTTTAACTATGTCATTTCAATACGTTCACCAGGCAGAAAAACGATTTGATGGAATGTGGTCACACTGTGACACTTTCAGGCCTCTGGCAAAGTGCTGGCTTTGCTTAATTTCTGGGCAAGCGGATTCAGGAATGGATACCAAAAGCCTGCAGCTGAGCAAACAAGATGAGGACATGCAAAAAAAAAAAAAAAAACAGATTATCCTTGCAAATGAAAGTACCAGTGAGGAAATTTGAGGAGTGAGTTTATCAAAGTGTGACTGCAGGCTGCAGACTGGAAGCTTGAGTGACAGTGGCTCTTATGTTTCGTCTTTATTTGCCGGATTCTGCCTGGAAAGGAACAAGGGAGAGAGAAGGCAGGTGTAGCCAGCAGCATCTGTTTTTTGTTGATACAGCTGCATCTGCCCTCCACCCAGGGGGATACACAGTGCTGTACATGTTCTGTATTAGAAATAGTCAACATGACTACATTCCCATTAAATAAACTACATCCCTTTGCCCAAACCTGAAAAACGTGCTGCAGCAACTTCAGCCCGGAAAAATGAAAAAGAATTGAAATGGTTGTGAATAAAATACATAAAAAGTGCTTTTATTATTTGTTATTCCAATATTTCACAGTTTTAATGAATATTGTATCGGTTGCATCCGTGGTTTAACATCTCTTCCTGCTCCCCTTGCATTACTCCTGCTGCATACAGACACTAAGAGGTTAGTTTCATTTAGAGGCAGGCCACCAGATGTCTCCCTCTGCTAAAGAAGCTGCCTGTCCACTAGAGTGACAGCCCTGATTGGAAGTGTTTGGGCTCTAACCATCTGTTCTCCATGATTTGCATTTTTTAAAAAGTGCAAAGCAGAACGTTTCAGCCTGTGTCTCTGGCCTCGGTTTTTTGCCTAGTTGTGTTCAGGGACAGGGTTTGTGAAGTTTTCATGTGAATCCGAGTGTGACATGCTGCATATCAAGTAACTCCACACGGATCCCTCTGCTTATGGTCAAGAGAATTTTTAGTAGCTGTGGAATATTTTTAATATTCAACAGTGAGTTTTATTCATTTAGGTTTTATATGTGAGAACATTTCATGACAACTCACCAAGTGAATGCATATTAGTTTAGTAGCTTTTCTATTCAAATATGTATAAAATATTGATATTCTGGAATTTTAGCTATTTAAATGTCCCACGGTTTACAATTTTCTACCCCCAGTAGATATTCTGTCATAAAACCCGTGTTTGTACTACAGTCCTGTATTTGACAAGACTAACAGAGCCTGAAGAGTGACATGCATCTAAACCAGATGAAAACTGTTGCAAACTACCTTTAGTTGTGTTAAACTGACTAATCAGTTCAGCTTTGCACTATTAAAGTTTTATTTCTTTGTCTTTGCGCTGTGTGGGCTGGGGCTGCCTCTTGATGTGCATCTAATTGGTGCCAGGATTTCATTTGGTGTTGAACATTCTCACTGGCCCATGAAGGAGCTCTTCCTTTGACTCAGTGGAAACTCTGCTCCTCCTCTAATGAGACCTCTGGGGTTCAGCCTGGCTTTGACATGAAAGCGGATGGTTAGTGTCACTCCCTGACAGTCTCAGGCATCACTGAGGAGGTCTGAAAACTTGGCAGTGTGAAAATCTGAAAAAAATATGTTTCCGATAGTTCCACTTTCTTAATGTAGATTTCACTACATCATCATCCTCTAATCACATGCCTGAATTCTGAGACAAAGATTAAATGTGTTTCCGCTCCCACGAAGATAACAATGGAAGCGTACGAGCAGCAGAAATGTGTTTTCAATAAGCAGTTTTATAGAGATGAAAAATCATTTGCGCTTGCCTGCAGTCCTGTATATTCTGGAGTATCGGGAGACACTTTAATTAAATTGATGATTTTGCAGAATGATTTTACAAACGGATTAAAAATTTACAATGACACTAAAACGTAAGCTGCGCTGGAGAAGACTGTAAAACATTGCAGTGCAGGAACATGATTGCAGAGCGTTGCGCCAGCTTTGAAAGGTTTGTTGTTGTCTGTCCAGTAACAAAGCAGAGGAAACACAATTCCTGTCCGTATACAGATCCACTGCTTTGTTTTCCTGTTATACAGCAGGTAGTCATTAATTGTTAAAAACGAAAACACCCTGGTGACCCTCAGCGGTTCACTGAACAAGCCCCGTATTTACGCCTAAAGCTGCACCAATCAATATTTTTATATTAACCATGCACAAAAGTGGTTGTGGGTAAGAGACGCTTATAGAGATTAACCTACAGAGAATTATTACCTGACTCAGCGGTTTCCCCCAGCTCTGCGGAGCTTTAAAGCATCATTCAGTATTTGCTTTTATGGCTGCAACTTTATTGTTTGGTTCACTCTCACAGTTCTCGTCAGTGTCGTTTCTACACACAGCTGCCAGCAGTTAATGTCAACAGCCTCTTCAGTGTATATCCTCTGTACACAGCCGCCCAGCACCAAGCCGACGTGTGGAGAGTCGATCAAAGGTTTAAAGCCTAAACAGCCTAATGATCGTTGTCATCCGTGGCCACAGTGTAACTTCAGGAGCTGGTTGTAATACAATTAGGCTGTTTAAACTGCTGACCGGGGACTTTGCATAGACCGGAGCCGTCCATCTCACACTTCCTCTGGTCTTGTGTAGGACAAAAGAGTTTGAGCACTTAATCAAACAGCTGAGTAGAGCTCACGTCTACCGACATGTTTCCGAAGCAACTGAGAATAAAGGAAATCAATGCAGCTGTTCTATAAGCGGACGACCCTGGCAGTCAGCTATACGTTACCTCTCATACGGTGGCTCTGTGTGTGGCAGCTATTTGTTCCTCTGCCAGTCATGCAGAGTTAGCGCAGTATGTTCTTTTGTTTTGCTTTGCTTTTGGGTCTGAGACTCAGGTAGTTTTCCCTGCTGTATTCCAAACAATGAGAGAAGCTGTAATTCCACGATTTGAAACACAAATGCAACAGCAGCCATCTGTCTTGTCTGGGAGACTGAAGAAGTAGGTGTGGTGCAAACATGTCATACAGTAGCTGTTGGACCAGCTGGAGTCGGGCAGTTAATTAAGTTGTTGTGCTGCAGGAAAGCCCTAAAGCACACAGAGAAAACATAACCATTACCATACTGCTGCAGCTATTGCTTATTTGTTGACTGGTTTTATTTTCCAGACATTCATTAATGCTGCATGTATCCCACTGTTAATAGCCCACCTGTGAATACAGAAGACATGTTCTGTATATTGTTGTCTGTGTCATGAAAATACATTTTGACTAAAAACAAGACATCTGGAAATACAAACAAAAATGTTTTTTAAAAATCTTTTTATTAAAGAAGGGTTTTGCAAAAAACAAACCAGAGGAACAGCTGCTGTTTGACCATATGTTTCAATTAAGTGCAGAGACGTGTGTTGTACGACTGACTGATGTGACTTACCAGCGTTTGAGGCGTGTCAGCTGTTTGCTGTTTCAAGCCCTTCAACTACCTCTAGTAGTGCAAATACATTTATCTTACAAAATATAGGACCCTTCCTGCATATTCGAGTAACTGTGACTAACTTAGACACTGCCTTTCTCAAAATAATGTTTGCAATTGGACGGTAGGTCGGCATGTAGTAGCTGTGATACGTTATACGCTAATGTGCAAATTCTAGTCAGAACATAATGAAAGAAATTGCCTCAACATGAACCTTGTGCAATTTTCCCATAGAATGACACAAAGCAAGCAAAGCACCATTAATATCAGCCAGAGCCACATCTGCATGCAGCAGGATGCCAGTGCTCATTACTCTGCCTTCGTGAAATTGTATTTGAAAATGTGAGAACACGAGAAAATGTGCTGTAACGTAGATTTCAAACAGCTTTTGAAGAGGACTTTGCTGCATTTTTTTTTTTTTTATCGCTAGCGAGCTCCAGTCCGTTATCAATTATATAGATATATCGATCCACCAGAGAGCTGCAGATTCCTCATTATTAAGGAATTTCAGACTTCATCATCCTGCTGTTGCAATGTCTTCATCACAATTTCTCTTCTTCTGCCGCCTCTCTATTCCATTGGAGGTCTACTTCATCACCGGAGGAAAACAATTTCATCCACTGGCTCCACCTCATTCTCCATTCGACTGTAGAGAGAGTGTGAAGGGGGGCAACAAGCTTTATATTCCTTTCTGCAGACAGCAACTCAACAGACTAAAAAGCTTTTCTTCAATCTGTGGAAAAGGGAGGAGTTGGGATCTGGGCAGCTACTACACAAAGACAGAAAGCTCAGAAATCTGCAAGTATTGTCTGGCACTGAAGAGGGCGATGGGGGAGTGAAAGATCTGAGCAACAGGGGTAAGGCTTTCGGGATTTTCAAAGTGATTGCCTCTGGGAGTGAAGTCGTCGCTTACATCTGCAATTATCACGTCCATTTATGTATTGATGAAGGATTGGTGATGGTTACGCTTGATGGTTTTTGTTAATGGTGTGATTCAGCTGTTTTGCTCATAAAGGAATCATTATGTAAATCAATTTTACCTCCCCCAAGGAGCTGAGTTCTTTGTTTTTTTTTATCTTCACAGCAAGTATTTTTCTACCCTGAACACTAGGACAGTTGCACAGTGAAGTGCTACCTGGAATGTCTGACGCTTAAAACCTGAGATGGTTGTGGAAAAACCCACCGTGTGTAACATAGACAGGTCTAGACTGGGTTACTGAGAATCTGCCTTTACTCAGTCGATTATGGTTAACGCATCTACATCTGAATCCGTGGCCCTGGGGCCAGACAAACAAAAAGATGAGCAGGAGACCACTCTCCAAAACACAGGGGCCAGCTCACTGAAACCAACATGGAAAGAAATCACAGTGGATTTTATAATGAGGACCAAGATCCACGGTCTGAAGTTTGTCTTCTCTTCAGACAAGTCGAGACCACAGCGAGTGATCTGGATCCTGGCCTTTTTTGTTTGTGTTAGTCTCCTAATGACCTGGTCCTGGAATCGAATCCTCTACCTGATGTCCTACCCTGCTGTCACTAAGATCTACATGGTCTGGGCTCACAACATGTCCTACCCAGCGGTTACTTTCTGCAATAAAAACGTCTTTCGTGCATCAATTCTGACCAAGGACGACCTGTATCACAGTGGCTACTGGATGGACCTCATGTATCCTAATCACACGGTGATAGAGAGGAGCCTGTCCATCCTTAAGGACAGCCACAAACAGGGTCTTTTGAGCCTGCTGGACTTCAGAAACTACACGGTGCCTTCTGATTACCATGTCAACACCACTGAGATGATGGGACGGCTCGGCCACCAGCTGGAGGACATGCTGCTGGAATGCAGGTTTCGTGGGGAAACGTGCACCTACAGAAACTTCAGCACTGTATGTACAGAGAGAACGATGGTGTTTGTCAGGTGTGGGTAAGGGTGTTGTTTACAAGTGGCATTAATAATTCATGTAAGCATTTGATGATGTTCCCTCCAGCAGCCATCCTCCCAGGGTGTTTTGAGGGGTTGATGTTTGAACGCTACAAACAAACCTGTCCCGTTTTTGCGTCTCAGACATGACGGTTTGTCCTTATTAAAGCTGATGTTTTCAAAAGGAAACTCCAGGAAACAACCACATTGCCCCAGTGTGGTCTTTTACATTCACGTCTCCTCACCTTGACGAGTTCTCGCGTTGGCAGTAGCTTTAACAACTTTTTGCTGTATAACCTGTGAGAAGGATTAATGCCTTAAGCAGTAAACCATCGTAATCAGCCCAAATTACAATTGTTGCTTCTCTAATTAAACATCTGGATGGCATGTGGAGTATATGTTCTTTTTTCCAAAAATGCAGCTGACACCAGGAGACAATTATGCTCTAATTGCTGGATGCTGCATGGAGGAAGTGGGTGACGTTTCAGTCTGGATGGTGATGTTGCTATTGAACAGTCTCTGCATATTATAGTGTCATAAGACTAAATAGGGAAAGTTGCGTAGTGCAGAGTGACTAATTTATTTATGCAGCGCCGATAATTAAATCTGGCTGTAAATATCAACTCATGACTGGCATTTTACCACAATATAGATGTGACATGACATGCGACGAAATGTCACCCGTACCTGATGAAACGCCTGTTTTACACGAACCAGTGCAGACTCCGCAGCCTTAATGGTTGATTTATTTATTTTTACCTGCTGCCCTGCAACCATGACCTCATCATGGGATATAAATGAAGTAAATTTCTTTTTAATATCATCTGCTGTTTAGATTTGTAAAAGCAAATGTAGAGAGCTAGCCAGCTAACAGCTGAAATCAGAACTGTACACTGTTAATTCAGAAACACGTTTAAAAGTAAGATATCTGTCAGCATTCATTAAATAGTCAGTATAGCAGTTATTCAATATTCCGTCATCCCTGAGGTTCTGTGTGGTATATATCAATATCAAAACGTTTCACTGTCAGATGAATGTGCTGCCTGTTGACGCTACAGGTTTTTACATTGAGTTAAAAATGATGAAGAATCGATACTTTGGGTCTGAGTGTTGCATCACTAATCGATTTTAGTCTGATAGCTTTGATTGTTTGAAGTTGATTGAGAGTTCATTGTACAATGCAGAGTACAAGAATTTTTCCATGGGGAAAAGCCATAAAATAAAATAAATGCTGACATAAGAGCAGAAGATAATAACTCGAGTTAATTAAATCATAGGTATGAGCTTTACTGATTTAAGTTTGTTCTCTTAACTTGTACGACGTGTATGAAGCCAAATTAGAGCTTCTCCTATATCAGTGTTTCTTATTTAATGATGGCATAATAGTACATTCACTCTAAATTACTCTGGGGAAATTTGGAGTGAAATTGGCTAAAGATTGATATCGTCTCCCGCTGCTTAGAAAGGCTCATTAAGAGTCAGAGGCAGGTGCTTGTTTAATGCAGGTGGTGCTTTCTGTGGTGATGGCCAAACCTCTGCAATCATTACGGTGCCTGTCCCGCACAATTACAGCCTGACATGTAAAGCAAATGCGATAACTGGACGTCTGTGCCTCTGTTTTCTTTCTTACAGATTTACACACGCTATGGAAAATGCTACACCTTTAACTCTGGATTAGACGGCAACCCTTTGTTGACCACGTTAAAAGGTGGAACGGGCAACGGCTTGGAGATCATGCTGGATATTCAGCAGGATGAATACCTGCCCGTGTGGGGAGAGACAGGTCGGTGCCGCTTTCTGACACGAAGCTCTTAGATAGCGACCCTCCACACTTATCACTCATCTCTTTTCTAATTCTCTGTTGTACCACACAGAAATTATAATCGATTGTGTTTAACAGCGTTTGCATTATTTACTATATGCGTCTCCAGGTTTACAAGTTACCACGTGAACGTTTCCCCTTCATTGTGGACCATCACTGTACTGTACAAACGGAGAGTGTAAACCAGATCTTTAACTGTCCATCTGTTCATCTTGGTTCAGCGCAGTGACGTGGCAGTGCGTCACTTTCTTTAGTGCCTAGCTTGGGGTTTTGTTAGTAAAAGAATAAAGAACCACTAAGCGGGTTTCCATGCTGCACCTTTGTTACATTTTCTGGCGTGCTGTATCCACAGATGAGACGTCCTACGAAGCAGGCATCAAGGTTCAGATCCACAGCCAGGATGAGCCACCCTTCATTGACCAACTGGGATTTGGTGTGGCCCCTGGTTTTCAAACTTTTGTTTCATGTCAGCAGCAACTGGTACCTAACGTTCGGCTTTCTCCCCCGTCCCCCCTTTTTTTTTTTTTTATCTCCGCTTCATTCCGTTTGTTCCCAAATGCTCACCAAGCAGGTGCCCATTCACATGTGTGTCACAGAGCCTGGAGCAAAATCAGGGCTTTGATTAACCTTATGAGGAAAACGCACACATAAGGCGTTGCATAAACATTCAGTGGATCTGGGTATGAGGAATGAAAGAACAGGACCACACTGTGATTGGAGGCAAGCATAGCTGCACACTGTGCTTATCAAAGCCAAAAGAACCTCATTCTACACAGCATGCAAAATATCTGGCAGCTCTGTTTGTTTCTTCTCATATCGAGTCTGGAAACTTGTTCTAGCCTGAAAAGAATTAATACAGAAAATTGTTTTCACAAGTCATATTCAAAATGAAGGCAGCGAGAGACTAAGGGGAAGACCTTCACATTTTTGCGGGAATGAAAGAATTCACCGCTTATTCAACACTCTGTGAAGGACTCTCACACCGATGTTAAGCATCACGAATTACAGTCAACTGGCATCAGCAGCAGAATAAAGTTAAGCTGCTTTAAAGCCCTGCTATGCTATAAATGCATCATTAGATGATGAAGACGACTTAGAGCATATTTTAAATCATTACAGTTTAGGGACACAGTAAAATGAGAGTTTCAGCACAAGATGTCAAACAGAAAGGTTTGCCAAAAATGAAATAGCCCCCAACTGTCCCTCCACTGGCTTCAAAAAATGAAAACTACAGTTAAGACGGCAATTGATCAGAAAACCTGTGTGCTAGGTCATAACACTGAGCTCACATGGATTTCCTATCCAGATCTAATGAAACGTTACGGCAGCTATGCAATGTTGCCAAGACGACAAATTCACATTGTGCATCCTTTGTCTACAATAGAGAACCACATAAACCAACACCAGTCTTAGATTTCTAAAGAGAAACTGTGACAAGCTCAGGAAAATATCGTGACTAATAGCAAAACCCTTATTGTAAGTCACAAGTCAGAAAACTGCAGCAGTGTCACAAAGGATTTATGTTTCTGCAGTGATTACCTTTGAGATCTAGTGTGTTTTTGTATTGTGCTGCAGGCTCATTAAATTTTTACCACATAATCAGTCCTTCTGAAGTCTCAAATAATAGATGGCCAAGCAGTAAATGATGTGTATTATTTGAACTGTTAACCAAGTCTAACTTAAATGATTTTGCTCCTAACAAATAATAGTCTGTGTCAGTTCATGAGCATGAGATAAATGATCCAAAAACAAAACTCCACCCTTGTGTTAACATGGTAACATGGGATGACTGAGGCACGTTTTGTCTTTCGAAGCAGAGACACTGGACACCACAAAGATGACAAATTTTACTTTTGGGAAGCACTTTTGATTATGCTGTACTGAATGTCCCTCTCTTTCTCTTCCTCTCCACAAATGTTGTGTATCATCATTCAGCCATCTCCAGGAAGCCAATCTGGTCTATTAATCGCCATCACAAAGTTTGCTCCAGAAAGCAATAGTGCATGAAATGTCATTTATAATCATGACACCAGCGACAGCTGAAAGACGTGTTTACGGCCTAAAAGACGTGCTGAATTAATTAGACTGTCATTAAAGCCTGGACAGCATTAATTCCAGTCAGTCTCCGCTAACTGTAGTGACGCTGCTCTCTGAGTAACAACAGCTGTATGAACTTGTGTTTCCAGACTTTTCATGTTTGTGTCAGGTTACGTGTTAGTAGGAGGCCACTACACTGTTAAATG
The DNA here is from genome assembly GCA_030770545.1 of Macropodus opercularis. Classification (NCBI taxonomy): domain Eukaryota; kingdom Metazoa; phylum Chordata; class Actinopteri; order Anabantiformes; family Osphronemidae; genus Macropodus; species Macropodus opercularis. The sequence continues at coordinate 11,397,855 of CM061105.1, forward strand.
CTGGGCCACAGTTACTTGTAACCTGCTTGTATCCTCCTTCCAGCTTGAATGGAAGAAGTAGACAATGGCTGAATGATAAGCAACCAGTGCTGCAGAGTGTTCACCCTCGACTGTGAGCTGTAGACTGTTGTCCTTTAAGTGACAGGCTCTCTCCCTCACCTTGCTCCTCCTCTTACTTTGGGAATAACGTGGGCTGTGTTCGCTCATCCCCTCGTCCTAGATGAGACGTCCTATGAGGCCGGCATAAAGGTGCAGCTTCACACTCAGTCAGAGCCTCCTTTCCTCCATGAACTGGGCTTCGGGGTTGCCCCTGGCTTCCAAACGTTTGTTTCCACCCAAGAGCAGAGGGTAGCGTATGACTGTCTGGGCTTATTGCATGCCACTACTACTCCACTGTTGAGCAGCTACACATCCGTCATCGAGTTCCACACTTTCATCTGCTGCCCCCCCTCCCCTGAGGAATGGATCCATCTCCCTCCCTCTGTGTGGCTGAAGCAACACCATGCAACATCTGCTGTTCATCCTTGTCATCAACATTCTCTGTTCAATGGATGTCAGCAACCAGGCCGCTAACGGGCTCCATCCCGGCAGTAAGCCATTAATCTGCGTCTGCATCCTCATCAGAACCGTTGATGGGCTTCAGTCTTTCACGCCATGAACAGTTCTGTTCACACTTTCTGTTTGTTTCTATCTAACTGGGGTTATTCAGTGGACCAGACAGTATGATTCATTAGGCTTTATTACCCATGACGTGTACAGTAGCATATAATATATATAATGTATAATCAGGTTTGCTACTTCCTCAGTAAAATCTACTGCAGCACTGTCTATCGACCAAATCACCATTTGATGGTCACACGGGTTAGGCTCGCAGCTTTATGCTGAAATGCCACAGCAGACAACAGGTCATCACATAGACCTGGTTTTGTTTTGTTGTGGAACTAAAAAGTTGCTGCAAAAATGATTTTAGGATGGAGAGGTCTCTCTGCTGGATTAATACCAGTGTGGTGAGTGTTCCTTTAAAGTGACTGCAACCCCCACACTGAAGTTTACCACGGATGTTCAGGGGGAACCCAGCCCTTAAACACCGCTCATTAGCGGATTCATTTCCTATTCCCTGTGTTACCTCTAAATAATAATGACCTGGTCTGACCTTTTAATGAGAGTTTCTCCTCTAATGAGACTGCAGACTGACTACACTGTATGTCTTCAGTACAGTGATAAATTGACAGTATTATGTCGTCATGGTACTTTTGTCACAAACTGTCATGAGCGTAAATTAGAAAATATGACCAGATAATCAGTAAACCTGCTTCACCAAACGTCTCCGTGGTGCAGTGAGACCAGATGCTGTGATGTCTGTTGAATGACTTTGTTCTCTTGAAAACTGTAAACTGTTAATTGTTGAGTTTCATTCTCAGAGTTGTAAAATTTGTCCATTGGTCGTGGTGTCCTGTCTGAAAGTGCACATTTTACAGATCCCATGTTACACTGCCTCCAACAGGGAGGAGATCTGCATCAGTACTGCTCTGCATGGAGTCTGCCTGCTGCTGCACGTGGACAGTCATGTTGAGTGGACCTTTTGTGCCAGTATTTTGTCAGCGCACATATTTCATTTAAATACATCAGTATTTTATTTTGGAACCTTTGTGTTGGGTTTCATCTGCTTGCTGTCCGTTTTTGTTATTCTGCTGCACTGGACGTACACGTTGTTTATTCATTGTAATCCTTGTGTGGTGATATACCGAGCAAAAACGTGCTGTGTTTTGTTTTTCAGCTTCAGTACCTCCCGCCGCCTTGGGGAGATTGCAAGTCTACCCCCATAGACTCAGAATTCTTCTCCACGTATAGCATCACCGCCTGCCGCATTGACTGTGAAACCCGGTACCTGCTGGAGAATTGCAACTGCAGAATGGTCCACATGCCAGGTATGAATTCAAAATATGCCAGAGGAAAAGTGTCTCGCGTTCTTGTGTCCTCGCGGAGTGTTTGTGTTTCACATGTAATTGTTTTGCTGTGATTTCAATCAGGAACCTCAAAGGTTTGCACACCAGAGCAGTACAAAGAATGTGCTGACCCCGCTTTAGGTGAGCCCACACACTTTATCACATATGTAGGAAATATTAGAGGAATAGCGTTGGGTTATGGTCTGAATTCAACCAAGTGTTGAGCAGCGGCGCCACGAGACTATTACGGCCGTTAAATAATTCTTCTGTGGCTTTAACTTGAAATTGCTTTAATCTCAGACAGTGCTGAAGCAAAATAATAAAGTCAAATTATTGTTCAGAAATTCCATTAGGATGATTTGTGATATGTCGTTGCTTGGCTGATATAAAAAAAATCCCGCTGAATTTTTCTCCCCGTCTTCTGTATTATAGCTTCAGTCATTATTTGCTGTCATGGAAAGTGAACGATGGCAGCGAACCGAGCTTTTCACTGTGTGTAGTTATTTTTAGCAGTAACTGAGAGGCTCTCAATGCAGGTTTGTTTGATTCCTCGCAGTGATCACAATATTTTTAAATCACTTTGATCATCCACAGACTTTTTGGTAGAGAAAGACAACGATTACTGTGTCTGTCAGACCCCCTGCAACATGACTCGCTATGGCAAGGAGCTGTCCATGGTTAAGATCCCCAGTAAGGCATCTGCTAAATATCTGGCTAAGAAATTCAACAAAACTGAGCAATATATTGGGTAAGTATTTGGTGTTTGGTAGCAGTCGGTGATTCAGATAATGGCCTCTTTGCTGTTTACTGTTGATGACTGTACGGTGGCAGAGCATGAACCGAGTCTCCATCGTTCACCTTCAATGTAACAATAATGAAAGTTAGTCGCACAGGTGATGTGAGATCAGTCGGCCTCGTGTAAAATCACTGGAAATAAACTGTGTTGGTTTTGCTCCTTTCTGTCTTCTCCTCATAGAGAAAATATATTGGTCCTAGACATCTTCTTTGAAGCTCTGAATTATGAGAAGATCGAGCAGAAGAAGGCCTATGAAATCGCAGGGCTTCTCGGTAAGTCCCTTGCAGTTCGCGCGTCACCGTGACAGGATTGTGTGGTTGACCTCTGTCCCGGCGCTCACAGCAGGCCCCCTCCGCACGTTGTACAACCTGCGTTCGTGCCTGGTGCTTTGAGGTTTCAAAGCATGAAACAGGCTAAACCCATTTTCATAATCTGATGCTCTTGCAAGGGCAGCGTGGCTGAGTGTGACGAGAAGCCGGGGCTGGATGGACACTTTTGACAGTTCTGCTCAGATTTCTTACACAGATAGTGAATTAGACGTGACAGCACAGGGAACGGCTTCATGCACCATTGTTCATTCACTGTACCTGCCTTTTCTCTGTAGGTGACATTGGAGGCCAGATGGGGCTGTTTATCGGAGCCAGTGTTTTAACAATTTTGGAAATATTTGACTACCTATACGAGGTAACGCCGTAGTTAAAAGTTCACATGTTAAACTTGTGCAGCCGTGGTTGTTGGCTTAACTAAGTATAAACACTGGAATCACAGGGAAACAGGTGGCCTGGCTCTAATTAATTATACAGTAATATATAGGGAACCATGTGTCTGCTGCTTTTTGCCAGTAGAAGGTGTAAACGTGTGTCAGTCCAGGCTATTTGTGTCTTTATGCCAAGCTAAGCAAACCAGCTGCTGGTTGTACAGTAACCACACATTTAAATACATCTGTGTTGAATGTTAAGAGTTGTGTAACTGTCACTTGAGTATAATTGTAATTTGTAATTAACGCTAATGCCAATGACTGCTTTTAATGTGTATCTCGTGTTTTTCATTCATTTAGGTTTTTAAAGATAAGGTTTTGAGTTACTTCATACGCAAGAAACGTCCACAACGTTGTCAGAGCGACAATCTGGTAATTTCAGTCTCTTTGTATCTGTTTGTATGAAATTGATGTGATAAACATGTCTGCTTACCACTGAATTGCTTTTAATAAACTGCAGCGGCTAAAAGCATCGGATACTGCAAGCCGTGATTAGTTTAGCAAAAGCAATTTGTTGCTCTAAAAAACATAATCATTAATAATACATGAACATTGTGCCAGTGTTTCACAGTGTAAATGCACAGCTAGTGTATTATTACACTTGATTTGCATTGTGAATATTACAGAGAAGCGGCTGAAGTTATTCACAGTAATGACAAAACTCCAAAACCTTCTGAACAGACTTTCTGTGCCTTGTCTGGTGTTTTCATGCATGAGTGTCCTCTACACTCCAAACAGAAGTATCTGACCTGCTCATACCTTTGATTTGTGACTCATAAAGTGCTCTTATAATCTGAGGTTACGGCCATTATCCCAGTTAATTCCACACAACAAGCCACTTTTAAGTGTTTACACTATACACTCATGAAATTAAGAGTTCACTTAGGGCAGGGGAGGCTCTCTTCCTACTTGAGTTTCCCTGCTTTACACATGGCAGCATGATTAGAGGAAACCTCTAGTAGATTCATGTGACAGTGCAAGAATGAGGAGAACAAGATTAAGAGGTCTGGAGATTTTATTAACCTTTTATGATCAGCTGTTTAAAGCCTTCAAGGCAACGAAACCCATTTCACTTCAAAATGAAATACGGATTCATGTGAGGTGTTTCTGTCCTGCTCTAAATCAGTGGTTTACCACATTGCGTCCAGAAGCTCCTGCTTCCAGATGGCTGCACACAGTGATATAAGCCTCATAAAGAGCATAAGACATTTTTTATAACGGCTAATTAACCTGACTAAACGTTCCACGCACAATATTCTGCTGACTTCAATATTTCCCCACAAAATGTCAGGTCTTACTAAAATATAAATACAGTTACTTTCATCTGTTTAACCACCTAAAATCATCCGATCAGAAAAGAAAATGTTACATCCTGCAGTAACACTTTCCTCTGACCTGTTGCCGTAAAGCAGTTAAACTCATTTGCTTTTGTCCCTGAGCTCACCATATCCACCAGCTTGCATCCGGCCTTCTTTGCTCAGCCTTGGACATGCGAGCTCTGTTTGTTTGTTATGTGTGACACAACCCAAGACTTCTTCATCACTGGCGAAAAGATGGCACAGCCTGTCCCCAAAGTCTGGTCAAATGGGTGGAAAAGCTGTGGGTTGGTGCCTGCATGAGAACCACGTTCTCGCATGCTCGGTTGCCTCCGACTCGGGATTGGGTTTGACTGCTCATGTGGAAGAAAAGATCGAAAGAAGGTGTTTTTTTCTTATCCAGGAGTAGATTTATGTTAATATTTATTCATTCACAGCTGTGAGTTCATTGCTGTCAGGTTGAATCAGCTTTTTAGGGATATATGTGTCAGAGAAGGAAGCATTTACTTGATGGCGGATACTCACAGTCATGCTTTTACTGGAGTGTGATATCTACTGTGTTCTGCTTCATTCATGTCATATGTTCAACTGCTTATTATAAACCATCCTTTTTGTTTTTTATATTCCGTAACCGTTTCTCAGCTAATCCACTGTGACATCTTCACTCGCGCCACGTGACAAAGAAGTAATTTGGTGGAGTTTGACTTTCATCTTCGTCTGGATCACCGTAGTCTCCCAGCGCTTTTCCCTCAGTACTTACGGCTGAGGGGAAATGCTCTCAGCCAGTGTTCCCTCACAAGCCTGATTAATAGCATTTGCATTGTGCTTTATTTTCATTTCAGTCACCCTCACCCATCTTTCTTTTCATCGTGTCTATTCCAGGAGTTTCCAGAGAACCCAACCAGCCCTGGTGTCACGCCTAATCATGCCCCCAGGTAGCACACCCCACTGATAATAGATGCTCCCTCCCATGCTGTCCCTCTCTTTCATACATACTTGAGACCATCTCATACATCATTTCCTCTGTGGTTACAAATGATTTGGTTTGATTTAGGAGACAGTCAACAATAAAAGGGGTGATTTTTCAGCTGCAGTGAGCATTTTAATGCCTGCCTCCATGTCAGAAGTGGTTAGTTTGGTATGTTTCTGTATTTATTGGCTCAGCAATAGATATGAGTTGGTTGGATTCTCCATGTGGATAAAGATTTGACTCTGTGCTCTATGCAAACCCTGTTCCTTCGGCTGAATAATGCTACTTTCCTTCCCATAGGCTAGAGCCCAGAACGCCTGTGAAAACAGATTATTTATTTATTGAATTGTTGTACAAAAAAAACCCACCACATGAGATCAGCTTGTTTCCCTCCAGCACAGAGGTCCATTTAGAGGCAATGCATTTGACGTTTGTGCCAGATAGCATCACTAGATGCATTACTTTGTGATGTTATCACAAGCCTGCATGCAGTGAGTTTGCACAAATTGTAAATGGTTCTTTGTCTGCTGGAATAGGCATTTTGGCCAGAGGGACTACTGATGTTATCTGCGTATCAGCCGTTATCTCCTAAGCAAGCACCTTTGCACATAGAGCGAAATTCAGACATATGTGAAAGTTGCAGCTTCTGTATATTTAAGAACTGACTGTGTTAGTTTATGAAGCAGGACTAAAATGTGCTGTTTTCTTTCTCTTCTCCCTCCTGTCATTCATCTTCTCCCATTCCCCTGATTTCCTGTGAAACATATGCAATGTGGCTGATCTTGGAACCTCCACATCTGTGTTTATCAACTCATTGTTGTCTACAAATGTTTCTGTCATTCATCGTCCGTCGTTATGTCTGACGCCTTTATCACTATTAATCTCATTTTGTTTTTGGTTTTGCTGAATCTCTCTTCACCCTGCATGGTCTTATTTTTCACACTTTTGCTCATGACGTTTTGTCCCGGTTGCTCATTTTACCTGTGGCTCATTTCATCATCGCTCCCTTCACCGCCCTTCCCTTAACCCGGTTGAACTCGTCTTCCCTCCTTCCCTCCCCTCTGTGTTGCAGAGCACCTGTGACACCCTCCGGAGTCACTCGGACAGCCTCGGATTCACGCCGAACATGTTACCTCGTCACCCGACTCTAGGCAACTTTGAGGAGTTTGCTTGTTGACAGCATAAAGCAGGGGTGGAGGGCGGGTGACACATGCGGGGACTTGACAGCAAACTGTGAAATAATTCATGTATTTACCAGAAAAAAAGGAGTTGAGTGTAAAACTCAGACATATAGTAGAGTTTATCAATGCCTGAATAGAAATAGAATACTATCATCAGAAAAAGAGACCACTTCCAAAACAGAACTCAGGTTTAACTGCCATGTCAAGGCATCAGCGTTAACTTATCCATGTTTCATTTTGTGGATTTGATTTTCTGATTGGGTCACTTTAGTGTGTACAGTCGGTGGCGGTCGGTACATGTGTCCAAGACAGGGATTTGGACCTGTGTTCAGGTGGTACGTACCTATGCTGTGCTACTTGTTGTGCTTCGAAACAAACAAACAAACAAACAAACAAAAAGAAGTCATATTGGTGGGTATGTGTTGCAGTTTCAGTGTTATGTTTGCAGTGGTGTACTGAGTGACCTTATACCTGTTGCCAGCTAGAACAGAGGAGCCTTTTGGAAATCTGCTCTGGTTGTTGGTTAAACGAGCTGCTTATACCTGAATCAAAACACTAGACTAGTGTTTATTGTTGCCTTTTGCTACTATGAGGCTTTGAAACGTCTCAGTTAGATGACTGTGCTTATTCAATTAAAAACGAAAGGGGAACTTGATTATTTGTATATATGCAAGTTTTATTCCAGGAAGCTACTGTAGGTGGACGACTTTAACTGTGGACACTTTTTACTTACAGGCAGGCGAGAGGGTCTGTAGGCAAGATCAAAGGCTGTTGATTGTATCTTTATATAGCTGACGTTTCAATTTTCATTCATGTTTCCCATTTTTGGGATAGAGTTGCTGTGCTGACTGTCTAAACCAATGCTAGCATTAAGCATAAAGCTTAAAAGTTCATTCTTACATCACCACAGCTGAAACAACCAGGATTTGCATTTGCATTTCTTTTAATAATTCAGCATTTGAATCATCATATGTGAAAGGTTTCCATCAGCACAATCCCCTGTGATAGTAGTCTATTCTCTATTGAACATTAGTAGAGTTAAGAGGCCTGTTGGTGACATTCCTAAACTTGAAAGTAATTTGTAAATACCCACAATCAAATGCCATGATGAAATTCTATACAGTTCATTGACACATTTGTCAAATCTATAAATATAGATATACACAGATGATAAAAAGACTTTGTCCGTGTGTTCTTGGAACCAGAAGGAATTTGGGCTTTGTAGGCAAAGCGTAAGTGTCTTTAAGTTGCTGGTGACTACAAAGCGACAGCCAGCTGGACTTAGACAAAGAGAATTGCCTCAAAACGCGCCTCAGCCTCATTCAGTTCAGTTGATTTATAACACAAATGCATTGTAAGATTTCACCATTGTATCCTATTATTCTAATTATTATTATTCCAGAATATGTAACAAGTCACAAATAACAGTTTGTGATGTATAAATGATCAAGTATAATAAACTCTCTATTAACCATCGTACTCACGTACACAACTTTTCTTCTTATCTCCGTGTCAGTCTACTTCCTCTCTTGTTAATGTGTTATGTAAACCCTTGACACTACAGTTATGGACCTGTGGGTACACTTACATATCCTTCACTATGAATACTTAGCTGAAAATACAGAAAGCTGTTTTTTAAATGTGAAACTTTCAAGTATATTGCCAATCGAGAAAGTGGTGTTCATGACACTGTAGCTTTATTACTCTGTTGTGTGTGTATTAATTAGATGACTGTTGATGTGAAGCACAAACCTTTTGGAGATCAGCCATCACTCGAAAGCCAATGACGGCCGAAAATGTTTGCGACTACCTTTTTACGGCTCAAGTTTTAACTTCTCACACTGTTACGCGTGGTGCGTTCACCGCTCCCGCATCATCGGGAATGATCGCGTATTTCTTAGCAGGAGCCGGGGACCACTATGTGCAGAGACTTTGTCCAAATGGAAAATTTACCTTTCAGGAAAAACTACAATGATGAAGCAGTGACGTTGAGTCATGAGCAATAAATGCATGGAATCAGATACCACTGACACACACAAATGATTTGCTTTTTGATTCCCATTTTCAATTCACGACATGCCCAGCACCTGGAATTGATGTAGACTGAACAGCTGCAACACAGATGTGTGATAGAACACTCGTATAGCAGCCAGCATCTGCCAACTAAAACAAATGCCAGTTCATGTTACACAATGATGCTGCATTGCTGCGATGACTGCGATGACTGCGATAACGTTGACTTCACACTGTGGAGACGTGTAGGATTTGTGCTGTCCCGGGTGTTTACCTCTCCCCACCCCCTGCCTTACTACCAGTCAAAGAACGGCAGAGTGTATGTGAACTGGCAGAAGTGATGACACTGAACTGTTCGTTAGCCAGCGCAATTTCTATTTACTGCATAGCTGCAGCCATGTAGGGAACCGTGTTCTCTGTCAGCCCACTCTTACATTTGAGCCATTACAGGTGATAATTTACAGCACCCATGTTCTCCCTGCATGACCACTGTGTATTATGATTATCTCTGGTCTCCTCATGTAATATTAACCATGCTATTCACTCTGTGGTGTCCAAAATGTATTTCTGGAGCCAGATGAATCAAAGTAGTGTTCTCCACATACTGTGTGTTTCTCCTTCACCAGGTTTCAGATTGTGCAGTACTGAGAATTAAGATGTTATTCTGATGTGGTAATGTGTCAGGTTCTGACATGCTGTATTGAAATTTCCACGCACACGCGTCTAGGACATTGGACTTGCTTCATCTGGCTCTACATTCTTAATGTGCATTTTACTGTAGATATGTGATTTTACCTCTGAACTGTACATTAAATAGTTAATACACACCTAACTATGCGTAACTTGCTCAGTCTTAACTCCACTGGTCATGACGGACTCAAACCACCTCACTGGAACCTTGTGCACGTGTAGAAATGATACCCAGGTGAATAAAAGCTGGCAGCCTTGGGTGTCAACTGAGGCAGAATGACTGGCGCCACTGATCACAAATATAGATTGAAACACTGTTGTTCACCAGTAGTAGAGGTTTTTGTAGACTAGCAGCACTCTGGATGCGTTTCCTACCTTTCTAATGATGGATAAACAGAAGGGAAATGAAAGATTAGTGACGATACAGTGTGGAAGTAGCTCTTTAATGAGGACTTACATGATAAGTACAACTTATCCATTTTACAGTACGCTTGCTTTTAAAATGTGGTGATGCTGAACCTAATCTGTACGGTACGCGAGTACAATGTAAATGTAAACATCTACAACTTATAACTGAATAAAATGCCTAAATCAACAGGTACCAAATTCAACAATTACTGTGAAGACCTGGCCACAATGTACTGAAGAGACGCCAAAGGTGTTTACTGAATACTTGCATCTTAATGGCTGCAAAAAACAAAGGTACTAGCAAAGTGCAAAAATCCATTCTTCATTTAAACTTAAGGTTGAACCAGTAAAGTAACTACAGCAGTTTGCTTGAAATATCCTGTCGCCGTGGCAAAATGGAATACTGAAAGCATCGTATTCATTCTAACTTTGAACCACACATACACACAGTTTAAATCCTAAAAAACAGCTAACATCTAGATTTAAATTATTCTAAGTGAGAGTTCCTGTCCCAAACGAAGCTACATTTAAACCAATAAATACATGCATCCTTTCCTTCCCTATTTCAACAGACCACTTAATGTTGGCCTTAATGGGATATGTAGCGATCTGGAGTAATTTATTACAAGTTACCCAAATGGAAACAGCTGACGGTGCAAAACAATCATATGCAAACACAGATCATCAGATTATCTGGACTTCCTGGAACTAAACCAGCCAATACAAAAGCAATTCATAAAAGCTAAAAGACATTAGTACAATAGCCATTTTAAAAAAAATCTATACGTCACTAATGGTCCGCTACTCAACAAAATGATATATTTACACATATATTGGCCCATTTACTGTTACCCGGCTATAATCCTAGCTGTCAGTGTTCAACTTGTTTATTAATATTGATATCTAAATGAAAGTGCACAAAAAAATAAAAGGGAAATTAGAAGGTCTTACAAAAACAATAAATTAGCTCCCATACTAATATACAATCTCTCATTAGTGGGACAAAGAACTGTACCATTGGTTTGTGAAATATCAGACGCATCTGGTCATTAGAGAGGAAATTCTGTAAAGGTCATATTGAGTCAGATTTTTTCCATTAAAATCAAATGACACTGAAATGAACATCTGAAATGTGTAAAGACAAGTTGAAATCTGTGAATATGAATTTAGTTAGTCTGTTGGGTAACAGATGAATTTTAGTGGCCTTTTTGGTTCATGGTTGACTTTGAAATAAACGGCTGCATATTAATTTATTTCTTTTGGACCAGAGGCTCTTGTTAGGAAGCATTTCCACAGGTATATAATGAATTCAAAGCAACGCACAGTGCAGTCCCACATCTGTGCTAATTAACCGGAGATGTGTATATGGACTAAATTACAGTGGCTTACAGCTTAAAACAACCTAAAACCTAGGACTTTGTTCCAGACAGAGGCACCACAGAATGAAGTGCAGGAGAGTGTTTGACAGCCGGTGAGGGATTTGCCTCGGGACTTGTCATAATAACCCAACGGAGTGAAGAAAGATTGATTCTGGCGACGGAAGTTCAGTAAGAGGCGATTTAGCATTTAGGGTGGGCAGAAATCGGCAAAGTAAGGGTGCTGCAAGGCCTCCTCTGCAGAGATCCTCTGGACAGGATTACATTTCAACAGGTTCTGGGTTGAGATCAAAGCAGATGGTTTAATTAAGTTAACAGGAAACCTGTAAATTGGCCACAGCTTATTGGACAAACAAACAAAGAAAACGTCTTAGTATTAACACTTTCAGAGAGTTTTGATGTGTTAAACTGTAGGCACATTGAAAGCGAGCTGTACCTGGAGAAGATCCCGACCTGTGCTACTTAGTTTGGGGACCACGTTCACCAGGGAGGTGGTGGCTGGATACATGGGATATGGCTGCAGACAGAGAAGAATAATTAATGGAAACTTAGCAAAACCTCTTCAAACGGTTGCTTTACAAAATGAGTGTCATCAGCAACCGACCTTATAATCAGGGAGTTTCGTCATGGTCTGCCACTGTTCTTCAGTTGGTGTACCCAACAATGTACCAAGTGGTTAAAGCCAACCTTCTGAAACAGTCCTGTCTAGTGCGACCAGATGCACATTCACCCCAAGCCTCGTTCACACATGCATTCCAGACCATCTCCAGAGGATCATAGTCAGACAGACACACATGCAGCTGTCAAGTGGACATTACCAGTTGGAGGTGCACTCTAACTTCAAGGGAATGATGTTTTGGATTTTGGTGCATGAGCATTACCTACGTTAAAGTAGCCTCATGCATGTTCGTATTCCCCCGTGATATAAGAAATGTTTTCACCTGGCTCCACTGCAGCGAATTCTCCACACATCCACTCACTCAAAGGGGCTTAGGACTACGAAGCTTGTTGCAGAGTCCCGTTGAGGTCCAGAGTATTCAGTTTACACATGCGGCCCACATGTTTAAGTACAGACGTGCTCATATCTAGGGCTTTAGTCAGTCCTGTTTTTTGACCATTGAAATGACCGGTTCAGTCTAAACAAATCACATAAACTACGTAAGCAGAGGACGAGTCAATCAAGAAAAAAAGATATCTGAAGATTCTTTTTAACTGGTCGTCCACATCGTTGCCAGGAAATAAAGGCCTTCCAGCATTTGCCAACTCTGAGAGGGACAAGAAATAAAAACATAACATGATTAAATATTTATTTCTGAAAGATAGTTTGGATTTATTCAGTCATAAAATAACCTACACTCCACTAAATCAAACTTAACAGATTAAATCCAACACAAAGTTGAGACACAACACAAACAGGCAAAATTAACTATCTCGTCCAGATAACAGAACAAAATTAGAAAGACAAGAAAAGCCTCACATATATCCTCGTTTACGGCAGCAACTACAAACAAACCTGCAAATATGCATCCAGCTGACCACATGTCAATTGAGGTAGAATAAAGTTTAGCACCAAACAGCACATCTGGAGGTCGGTACCACAATGTTACCACCTGCAAATCACAACATGTAACAAAAATATATTATTAATTAGACCGATGCACTAGTTATCAAAGCCAAACTCAACACATAATTTTAAAAAAACTGTTGGCAATGTTAGCTGTTGATTTTTACACAGAAAGGTTTTTTTTTGTAACTGTACTTACTTAATTGTGTACTTGGTTCTACATCTGGTTTCAAGTACAATTTGACATTTTAACAAACTGTTTGTCAGGTGTCAAGTGTTGTACAGACCTATCCCCAAATTGTATGATATTGTGTTTGCTGAAGTGCACCAACAGCAAAATCAAGGTACGGTATAAATTATTTCTATTTAATATTTACCAAAGAAAAACGTGTGGGTGTCTGGAAGTGCTTATGTTTCAGAGAGAAAAGTTTAAAAGTTCACTTCAGTACAGGTGTTTTTTTTAACGTGACCATCTGCTACACACACAACAGAACAACTGCAAACTTTTCTCAAATGATTTTACAGAGAAAACTGAAGCTGCGCTTCTTGATCATCCAACTGTATTAGCATAAACACTGATATGTTACATATGCATGAAGACAGTACAGTGTGACCCAGTCACAACAAGTTGCTGAGTTCATTTTTAAGCCTCCCTCATTAGATACATTTTGATTACAGCTTTGCTGAAGCCTGGATTGCGTCTCCTCTGAAAAGTTAAGAAATCAACCCTGGCTTTCTTTCACATTTTTGTTTACCTACTAAAAGTGAAGAAATTAAATGCTATGCAACCTACCTCTGCTGAGTAACACCTCACAGGAATGCCAAAGGCCCGAGCCAGTCCAAAGTCAGCCAGCTTTAACTCCCCGTTCTATAGATGGAAGCAGACGTTCACGGTTCTTTACAGACAATATACACACATAGCGACTTCACTGGTAAACGGACAGATCTGAGTCACTTATACACAATAACATAAATCAACACTCACTCTGTTGATGAGGAGATTTTGTGGCTTCAGATCTCTATGAAGGACATTTCTACTATGACAGAAAGCGAGGCCTTTCAACAGCTGGTACATGAACGACTGCAGAGGAAAGACGAGAGACAAGATGATGCCTGAGTGGTTAACTCCAGGTTTGACATGATGCAACAGAGGTCAAATGCAGCTTTCTACAAATGTTAATATATATGTTTGTATATGTTACTCAGGCGACCCCGTGGTTGGACTCCTGTGTGTCTCTTACCTTCACAGTCTCAGGATCTAGATCCCCATTGCAGCTGTCAAAATACTTCTTCAAATCCTGCAGTTGATGAAAGACGCGCGTTAGCATCAGCAGCTACGCACTGACAACATGCTGCACCGCTGAAGCGCTTGTGTCTCACCTGGTCACAGTATTCAAACACCAAGGTTAACTTCTTATCGCTGTGCAAAACGTCGTGTAGTCTGGAATCGACAGAGCAGCTATGAGTCGATCACATCTGGGTTAAATGCAACCACTGCCTGTCATTCCCAGCAAACTGACCTGACAATGTTTTTATGTTTGAGTTCCTTCAGTAGACAGATTTCTCTCAGGGCAGAACTTGGCACCCCCTGAGAAAAACACTGGTTAGCTTTCCTGCTAACTCTGTTAGCCTGCACTAAATGTCTGATGCTGAAAACATACCTCGTCGTCGTCGTCCAATCGGACCCTTTTTAATGCAACGATTTCGTGGGTTTCTCTGTTTTTAGCCTTGAAAACAGTCCCATATGTACCTGGAGAGCAGACACGGGTAGCGTTCAAATAAATGAAGTAGCAACATTCTGTTTAGCTAGGTTAGCTGATAACAGCATAAACGATGGCAGGTAGGACTCAGACCATAACTAAAACATGGATGCAGACGTTGTACTGTGCGTTGTACGAGCAATGTGTAATAAACGGTGTTTATTACATTTAGTTGTGCTCCGACTGAGCTGACAATCTGTCTAACATTAGCCCAGCAGGCTAAAAGCTAGGTTAGCAATCCGAGCTAGCAGGTATTAACTTTATAGAAAGCATGACACGTACCCTCTCCGATTTTTTCGAGCTTCTCATATTTCTGCATGTTGAGTCAGTGAAGCCAGCGCAGAACCAGCGGGCAAACCGACGCCTGATAGAAGCCCCGAACTGGGGTCTGAAAACTGTTGATAGCTAGCGTTAGCTCTAAGCTATCTGCCGGTGGATGCTGTGCAGCCCGGCTCGCCTCGGTCCTCTAGTGGTCAAAAGGTGAACTGCAGCCTGGAGAAACGGCGCAGCAGCCAAGGGAGGTGGGCGAGAACTCAAACAATGAGTTATTATAATAAACCCTCTCTCATAGCGCAGGTTCATAACAGAACACAAACCAACAGTAAATAACTGATGTGTGTGTTGACTGATCAAACAAATAGTTTTGTGGCTTAATGATTACAAATATCTTGACGCTGGAGTCTTAAAAAAAGTTTTTTTACCTACCAAACGCTACCAAAACGTTTCATATGCTATGTGCAAAGAAACCTGGAGTAAATGTAGTGAAATAAAAAGAACAATATTTGCATCTAAATGCAACAAAGTAGAAAACAGATTCATTACAGAATAAAACGTTGCACGTAGAGCTCGCTTTAATGAGACCATAATACATTTGTAGTATTTGCAGAAGTTCAAGCACTCAACTGGTCTCAGAATGAACTGCTGAGGAGCAGAGTGGAAAGTTCAGTTCTGTTTACTTTCTCCATGGGAAGTGGACGATTATAAACATAATCAGCACAATACAAGACACAGTTTAATAAAGCTTGTGTTGCTCATCACATTATTCAGTCTTTAGGATTTTAAAAGGAGCATTTGTGACAAATGTGTGATAAATAAACTATCATTAAACAAAATGTAAATCTTGTTCCTGCCACACTGCAGCGATAATGCATCTAGAGTTCATTAGACAAGACAAGACAGTGTCAGGACATTCCCCTCAAAGTCAAACGTTATACACTTGCGTAGTTTATTAATCATCGCAGGCTGATCTAGTTGGTCCATTTTTATTGCAGCATCATTTATTTGAGAATTTCTTATACACCCAGATGGGGAGCTTGTCAACTTACAGTACATGTTATAGAACCTATCTGTTCTTGCAAGTTCTGTGCATTCAGGAACATAGTCCCTCTCTATTTTCTACAGTGAGCTAGTTTCCCAGCGCTCATCTCTGCCCCTCAGCTCTTTGCCTTCGGATCAGATCAGAGTAAAGTCCTCCTTTGCTCAGCAGTTCCAAGTGAGTCCCAGCCTGAAAGAGAAGAGCATCCAATATATCTGTACGAATTACTCAACACCGCATCAACTTTTTAAACTTAAAAGGTTGTCAAATGAATTAGCCAAGACGTTTATCAGGCGATATTAGCACCTCTATCACTCCAAACATTCTGCGAACTCACCTCCACAACGCGGCCGTTGCTCATGACGCAGATGAGGTCAGCGCCTTGAATGGTGCTCAGCCGATGGGCTATGATGAGCACAGTGCGACCCCTTGTGGCTCGGTCCAGAGCTTCCTGCACTACTCGCTCCGATTCCGCATCCAGGGCACTGGTGGCTTCGTCCAGCACCAGGATACTGGGATTCTTGATCAAAGCGCGGGCGATGGCAACACGCTGTTTTTGGCCACCGGATAATGTCACTCCTCTCTCACCTGGGTGTAGAAATCTAGCGCTTAATATGAATATCACTTCATAACAGGCTGACCTAGCTGTTCATTCACATAAATTTGTAACAATCACATACATACATTTGACAGTCGATCATAAAATTAAATGAGAGCACTTACCAACCACTGTGTTATAGCCATCTGGGAAACCTGTAATGAAGCGGTGCGCGTTGGCTTGCTTGGCTGCATTAATGACTTCAGCATCTGTAGCCTCAGGCTTCCCAAAGCGGATATTCTCCATAATAGATGATCCGAACAACACTGGCTCCTGAACAGAGGAATACAAGATATGCTGAAATATGTACAGCCACAAATGTTATTAAACTAACTAACGTGTCACGTTCCTGTTTTAATAAAACTAGATGACAAACATATTTACTTGATTAATAAATCCAACAACTTGTCCCCTGAGCCAGGACGGGTCAAGGGTTCGAATGTCCAGTCCGTCCAGCATGATTACGCCGCTAGTCGGGTCATAAAAACGTTCCAGCAAAGACGCCACTGTCGACTTTCCTGTAATAAATAGGGTTAAAGGTTTACAGGCACACATTCCCAATGTTTATAAACCCAGTGCTAACACAAAGTTACCTCCTCCAGATTCCCCAACAATGGCAACGGTCTTACAAGGCGGCAGCGTTAGGTTGAACCTCTTCAACACCTGCTGGCCTGGTCTTGTTGGGTAACTATAAATATACAAAAAATATCAATATTGAGATCATGTAAAATAGTTTAGACTATGTACTTTTACATTCAAGCTGAGGTTTGAACCTGAATGAAACGTCCATGAAATCCACTCTTCCTGTCAGAGAGTGGTACGGGATGCGTCCTCCTCCAGTTAGTGGGATGGTTGGCTCCAAAGCAAGGTATTCAAACACCCGAGCCCCAGAGCTTAAACCTCTCACCATCTTTCAGAAATGAGAAAAAAAAAATTTCCCACTAAATCATACTTCATATATCCACACATCCATGTGTAATATTGACATTTCTGTCACCTACCTGTCCAAAAAGGATGGAGATGCTGGCCAGAGACCTGAGCACATGATACACAAGTTACACCCGGATATGATTTTATATTATACACACATTTAATTACAACACAACCATTTTTACCTCTGAACAGTCTGAGAAGCAACCAGGAAAGACATGAGGTCTCCAGGGGACATTTCATTGTTAGAAATTAAAGTCCCGCCAGCAAAAATTGTTCCTAGGACAATGCCTGTATCCACAGCACACAACACGATAAGAGAAGTTCAACATAACATTGTTTGTATAGTTGTACAGTAAAACACACTCACAGTTCAAGGCAATGTTTGACAGTCCTTGGAAAACTGCTATTCCACCGCCAAGATTTTCATTCAATTCACATGATTTGTCAACCTCATGTGCGTACAGCCTGCGGAAAAAGGTTTAACGTGAGCTAACAATGTGCGTTGAATGAATGAATGAATACACGTGAATACAGTCTTACTGCTGCTCCCGCTCCTCCATTGCAAAAGCTTTCACCGTCCGCACATTGCCCAGTGCCTCATCTGCCACTCCTGTTGCTTTTGCCACCTTGAAGGAAACCCAAAGTCAGATAAAGGCACAGTCGGGAAATAATTTCATAAACAGCAAAACTGTAGCACAGCCAGCTAAACCGTACAATATCATATAGTACAAGAACTAAGTTACAATGTTGTGTTTGGACTCACTTGTTCCTGAGCTAAACGGGACAGTCTGCGTAGGAACGAGCCGAGGAGGGCTCCTGCTCCCACCAGACAGGGAAGAACGACCACCGTTAAGCCTGTGAGTTTAGGAGAGATGACGTAGAGGGAGACGAAGCAGCCGACTGTCTGTGTTAAACTCCGCAGTCCCTGCAAACAGGAATTAAATGGCTAAAGCTTCCACGTACGTTGCCTATCAAACACAATGTAACACTTTTTACCTGAGATATAACCAATTTAAAGGATGACTTGAACTCCTGAATGTCAGCTGTCAAACGATTCACCAGCTGCCCCGTCCTGTTGGCGTCGAAGAAAGCCACGTCCTGCCTGAGACAGACAAAGCTCTGTACTGTATGTGCGCCATCTTTAAACTTTACACCTGTGACAGTGAGTGTTTCATCGCTGCTTGTTTTGTACCTCAACAAGGACGCAAAAAGGGTCTTCCTCATGTCTGCTGCTACTCTCTCACCCACCCTTGAAAGCAGGATAATGTAGCCACACGTTAGCAGGCCCTGCACAAAGGAAATGAATAATGACTAGCACAATAGGCCATTTTCTAGAAAACATCTCTGGCATTTATGAGCTATGAAGGACATTTTTAGAACAAAAGTGGAATGGAACCGGGAATCTGTGATGTATTACAGTGTATGTGTGTTACTGTTATTGCTTCCACCCCTTGTATTTGTTTATTCATTAATTAAGACTTCCTCTGAACTTACTTGAAAACCATAAAGTCCAAGCAACTTCAAGGCAGGACCTCTTATCTCGTGGACATAATTCCCAGTATGTTCTCTCAGGTAACGGGCTACAACATTCACCAGATCCCCAAGCATCAGCGGGATTTGAATATTCAAGACTGCTGCACCAAAAGCAAGCTAAAAAGAAAAAGGGTTGTATTTGATCCTAAGCACAGGTCACAAGTTGCTGTAGAAAGAGTGAACTGACTTGTGCTTACCACAACGGCCCCAATGAGAGCAAAGAGCTGAGGCTTGACAAATTCCCATAGGATGTGCCATTTGAACTCAGGCACAGAGTTTTTGACGGCAGCTTCCACTGCGCCGTTGTTATTCACATCTGCCTCACAGTGAGCTACACAGCAAAACAGTCGTGCAGAGACAGTGAGCGCCGCTGGTCCTAAGATGTACTTGAGAGCCACTCCCGTGGGTCTGGATGTTCTGCTGGAAGACTGTCGCACAGCTCTTAGAGTGAGTCTCCAAACACGACTGAGAGTATTTCCAGTGAATGCATTAGACCCCGGAGATGTATAGCACCTGGATGGGAGAACGGTTTCTTAACACAATTAGGCAAACATCTAAGACTCAGACAGTTTTAAGCTTTAATACTTTTGATGGATCAGAATTTGAGTTAGAATTTTTGCTGCAGATACCAACAAAATTTTTATTATTATAATTCTGACCAATTCATCATTATTCTGTGGTCGTCAAAATACAGTATTTAAATGTGTCACCAATTAGGGAATAGTGTGGCATTCTGCAATTATTCTACAATTCATTCACTATTTATTACTACACTGTGACCTAAACGCTAAAACCGGTTACTACTGACCAACATTTTGACCTTGTCTGATTTATCCTCTCCTTTTTAAAATCCTGTCATCCGATTAGCTGGATCAGACACATGTTTGAAATTCTTGCTTGAGCTTAACTTAAAGTCACAATATGCATGGGAATCAACAAGGCAGCAGCGCGGCTCTAAATGAACACACACTGAACTCTGACCTGCTTTATCCCTCTGCTCTATTACACTAAATTGGACTGAACGACTTAAGCAGAAATGATTGACACCTTTGATTTGCTCAAGATCTGTTTTGGATCATGTTTCTAAAGAATAGTTTTCATAACTTATCTTCATCCAGTTTTTTTTTTAAATAACAATTCACTGGGTAGAATATGATCATATTATGATAAAGTGTTTTACTTTTCAGTTTTCACAGTGCAAATCTGAAGAAACAATTTACTTTGAACGCATTTTTTTTATTTCAAACTTTTGCAGATAAACCTGAACCTGCTGACAACCAACCGATCAAGTACTGTAGCTCGTCCGTGTTTGTTATTCAACATGTGTCTGATGCAGAAGATAATTCCCTGCCGTCATTAGCCAGGCTAGCCACCGGTAGCATCGTCCTACCGTGGGAGTTTCCACGTGTCAGCTGCTCTCCTGCATCGCGGTGGCAGCGACAGTAACCGCCCTGGAGCAGTGACGTGTGCTCGACCACAGAGTAAATGAATCATGTTCCACGCGTAGCGAACTACTAGTTAATCTCTGCTGTATTCCTAAGGCGACCTGCAGGCTGCCATGTTGACGCTGACCCAGAATGCATTTCCCTGACTGCAGCGGACATTAACGTCTCCGTGGACGCTCATTTGCGACAACTTACTGATAGTTTAATGCGTATTTTATATATACTGACACGTTTTAAGCAAGTCGTGCTACAACATTAAACAGCGACACCACAAAAGTAGCCTTCTGCTACGGCAAACTACAACCGCTACCCGGATGTGACGTCGCACAGGAAGTGGCGCTAATTGCGTTTTTGTTGACATTTGCTTGATAAAGACAAAAACAGTGGCCACGCACAGGATGGGGTATTTTTGGAAACGGACATCGGGACGGAGCGATGACCCCCGCGTCGCGAGTCGGAGATAGCCGCGTGTAGCGCACGAACTCCCGTCAAGATCCGACTCGAGGCAAACCGAACGGAGCCCGAAACCAGCAGATGGACGGAGCAGGACGGGAACAAAACAAACCGTGTCACCCCGATCACACGAGAGGCTGAATCATCCACGGGCTAGCCGGCCACCACAGGACGCGTTGACCTATGTGCAGGTGCTCTGTGCGTTACTGTTACTGTTGCTGCTAATGCTAAGCATTTATCGACGTATCTCTAACCGCCTCCCAACATTTGGCATGTTCCCACGGTAGAGATCGAACCTCTGTCCGTCAGCTACAGCCCTTGGCCAGCCAGCTAGCTAATGTTAGCCGCAGCTAACGTTACCCCCACTTGAACTGCTGAGTAACAGCTACATTATGTAGGTGAGATTGCGAGACTGCCATCGTTTTGGACAGTGTTTACTCCGAGTGGCTCGTCAGTTCGGGGCGACCTGAAGAATGTGAAGCACCATGGCCCAATTTGAAACTTACCAGGAGTACCAGAGAATCGAGGACTTTGAGGAGGACTCTCCTCCGGGGGAGGAAGATCTATTCTTGCATGTGCCCGAAGGCCTGAAAGGTAAACAGCTCTTCTTTGAAAACGCATGTATGTAACTGATAAATACATTAAACGTCTGAAATGATGTTACGATCGTGGGTTGAAGGTGATTTTCCGATTCTCTAATTGATGTTACAGACTCATGGCACCACATCAAGAACCTGGATAACTTCTTCGCAAGGATATCCTTTTTAAATAGCAGTATTGCTAAACAGCAGGTTACCAAAGTGCACAGTCACTGGGTCTAACACTGACGTCATGTCAAACACTTATTATGATGTTTGTCTGGAGTCTCTTCTAACCGTAGAAGCCACAAAGCCTTTTTGTTTTTCTGTAAACAGAAAGGGAAAGTTGTGTAAGAGAAATACGTGTTTTGGTTTTGAAGATCATCTTCGCTATGATGTACTTTCATTGATATGTTTAATCTTTACACGTTTGAGATTTTCCTTAACCAGCTGCTCTACATCTATCATTTCCATCAAAAGAATGGGTTTGCTTGTATGATGTTGTCAGAGTTCTTTGAACTTTTGTAAGTATGACGAAATGCAGTGCTCAATACTGTAATATGAAATAATTAGGTCAAAGTTGTGTACAGTTAGGACTCATGTATGTCACTGATCATTTTTCATGTTGTTATGACAGCAAACGGTGCCTCAGGCTTAGTGGCATGAAGTTCAGGAGAAACAGCATTTTGCTGCTTTTACAGTTTGTGATATTTATCATTCTGTTGCATGGAGGCTTTACTTTCACAGAGAACTGTTTCTTTTATTGCCCTGGTGCCGGAGATCATTTATAGCTGCGGTTTTGCAAATAGGCCACCTTTTATTAATGGTCCCGGTCTAGTGTCTCTCTGATTGTGACCACAGAAGAAGTTATTAAGAAGCCCCATAAAACCACAAGCTTGATAAAAACCATCACAATGACAGAAACCTCAACCTGTATATGTACTGAATAAGTCAACTGCTGTTAACATGTTTATGCTGCACTATTATAAATTATTGTTACCTGATCAGAATATATGGTTTGTAGCTCGGTAAATACTGTCACCTAGCATATTGCAGTGGCATAATCAAATTTTGATTTACTTTTTTAATCTCCTCCTAACAGTCAGTTTCTGTTTGTGGTCACATTCACAACGTTCCTCGTGAACTGTGTGGAGTACGATGTGCTTTTTGCCAATCGAGCAGTCAATCACACCACGCCAGGCCAGAACCCCTTGGACAGGAACAAAGTCACTCTTCCAGATGCCATTTTACCCAGCCAGCAGTGCACTCAAAGGTAACACATGTTAAATGAAGTATTACGGAGAGCTGTCGGGAGTTGAAAATGTTTATTATGGGGCAAAAGTAATGAAAAATTCAAGGTGAATTAATTGATGCTGTCACATAAAATCTCTTCTTGTTTCAGCCAGTTATAGAAGCTACTCTGTTCTCAAGCAGACTTGGTTGTGTATATCTTATTAATTTGGCACAATTGAACAGTAACCAGACTTTTAGACATAATTTCTTCATGAATTTCTTAGACCAAGAAAGAATACAACACATTTAACTGTAGCCTCTGAATGTCTTGTATCCCTAATGCTAAACATTTAATGGATCAGTGTTTCAAATTATAATCTTTGTTGCTCACACTAACATATTAGTTTAGTGTCTGATACATGTGATGTTGCTTTCTGTGAAATGTATTTCTTGCCTAGTTTTGCTGTTTATCTTAACTTGAGAGCAGCAGGTTCAAGTTGCAACATTCCAGCAAATGACGACTAGTGAGAGGAAGGTATTTGTGTACTGTGTTGAGAGCAGCTTTAGAGAACAGGACAGTGTAATTGATAGCTTTTCTGAGGCAAAACACGTCAGCCAAGATGCTGACGACCACATGACACTATCTGGCTGCAAGGAACAGCCAGATCAGCCCACCCCCAACCCTCTGTGTCATATTTTTAAGACATAGCCCGGCTCTTCGGCTGTCCTATCATTGATTCGTTCTGACTATGGCTCCAAAGTAATTTCTATGAAAGCCAGTGATGTTCAAGGAATTCTAATATGAGAACAGTATGAAAGCTGTCCTTTTAATGCCCCATCTCTAATTGCCATTTGAAAAACGTGTCCTTGTCTTGAGAGCTCTCCAAGACTTTGTTTGTATATGTAATAATTAGGACAGTACATAAAATATTACTTAGGCGTTGGATGACATGTGCTTGTAAGTACACATGACTGGCGCTCAATGAGTATTTGTTGCATTTGATCGTCATGCGGTTGTTATATTATCAGCTACAGGGGTTTTCACTTTGAATCTCATAACTAAAATGTCATAATTAAACATTCACTATGCTTGAACATCCTCCGTTTCTGTTTAGGATTCAAGACAGCAGTTGGATTATTTTCCTCCTCATCATGGCAGCCATCTTCTGGATCTATCGACTCATTAAAGTCTTTTGCAATGTTCTGAGCTACTGGGAGATCAGGCAATTTTACATCAAAGCGCTGAAGATCAGAATGGTAAGGGATACACAAACTGTGCTACAGGAGAGGTCATATGAATGTGCCTTTTTGCAGACGACTTGTTCTTGTTCTTATGAAGCCTGTTTCACACTCTTTGAGTTATGTTTCGTGCAATACGTCCGGAAGTCACGCAGGTTATTTTGTGCTCTTTTTCTCCTTTTCCCAGGATGAACTATGCAACTTTACTTGGCAGGAAGTTCAGGACAGGCTCATCAGCTTGCAGCGGGAACAGCAAATGTGCATACACAAGAAAGAGCTGACAGAACTTGACATCTATCACCGCATCCTGCGATTCAAGAACTACATGGTGGCCATGATAAACAAATCCCTGCTGCCGGTGCAGCTGCAGCTCCCCCTGCTGGGGAATGTTGTATTCCTCACCCAGGGCCTCAAGTACAACTTTGAGCTCATCCTCTTCTGGGGTCCAGGCTCCCTGTTTCAGAATAAGTGGAATCTGCATCCCAAGTACAAGCGTAATGGGAATCGCTTAGAGCTTGCCCAGCAGCTTAGTAGAGTCATCCTGCTGATTGGTTTGGCCAATTTGCTGCTGTGCCCCTTCATCCTGGTGTGGCAGGTGCTCTATGCTTTCTTCAGCTATACAGAAATAATCCGCAGAGAACCTGGAAGCCTGGGCGCGCGACGCTGGTCCCTGTACGGTCGCCTGTACCTGCGACACTTTAACGAGCTGGACCACGAGCTGCATGGACGTTTAGGTCGGGGCTACAAACCCACGTCCAAATACATGAACTCGTTTACGTCACCACTTCTGACTGTGCTTGCGAAGAACATTGCATTCTTCTCAGGCTCGGTGTTGGCCGTTCTCATTGCACTGACAGTCTATGATGAGGATGTTCTTACAGTGCAGCACATTCTGACAGCTATCACTGTGCTGGGAGTTGTAATCACCATCACCAGGTAGGTTTACAGAGCTGGAATGTTTTCCTGGTGCTTCTTTCATAATATTTCTTGGGATTTAATATAATTGTAGAAATGTTTTCAAATCAAATGTTTACACACTTTCTAACACTATTATAATGCTTCTCTGCAGTTTCCTTTTCTTCTCTACTGCCTTTATGACATAGCGATACTGTTTTGTACCTGTCCTACTCTAGGTCCTTCATCCCAGATGAGCATATGGTCTGGTGTCCAGAACAGCTGCTGCAGTGTATGCTGGCACACATTCACTACATGCCAGACCACTGGAGGGGCAATGCTAACAAGAGCGAGACCCGTGACGAGGTGGCACAGCTGTTCCAGTACAAAGCGGTGAGGAAGACGGAAACATTCTCTCACCTGAAATTGTAAATGTGGTCTGGTTGTAGCAGCAGCTGGTCATTGCTCAGACTTAGACTGAGTCTCACAGAGTAAAGCTGTTCTTTGCATTCTGTGTTTGAGTATGAATGCGTTAACAAATTGACAACATCTCTGTTCAAATTAGGTGTTTATCTTAGAGGAGCTGCTCAGTCCAATTGTCACACCCTTCATTCTCATCTTCCACCTGAGGAACAAGTCTCTAGAGATTATTGACTTCTTCAGGAACTTCACTGTGGAGGTCGTTGGAGTAGGAGACATTTGTTCCTTTGCACAGATGGACATTAGACGCCATGGAAACCCAACAGTGAGTCCTCTTCCTTTTCTACAGTATTTATGCCAGTTTATTTTTAGCGCCTGTCAGCCATCTTTATTGATTTTATACAGTAAGTTTTATTATTTACATTTTTTTGCAGTGGCTGTCAGAGGGCCAGACAGAGGCCTCTGTATACCAACAGGCTGAGAACGGCAAGACCGAGTTGTCCCTCATGCACTTCACCATTAAAAATCCACACTGGCAGCCACCACAGGAGAGCTCAGTGTTCATTAGCCATCTGAAGGAGAAGGTGCAGCATGATGCACAAAGCGGCCCCTCCACTCAGCTGCTGCTCTCTGAGGCCCCTCTCTGCACCTCCCTGCAGTCCAACGAGTCTGCCATTGGGGTAGGAAACACTGAAACCCACCCGTGAACTAGACATCCCACTAGAATAATCAATTCGTCACTGTTTATAGGTTTTAAATATGCTGTTTTGTTCGCAGCCTGATAATCTGTTGGCCAGCGTCCTGGCTCATCCCATTCTAACCGCATCTGGACTACAAGGGCGAGACCATCGCTTCATCCCCCCAGCCACTGCTGCTTCTGCCGCTGCCAGTGTCCTGGCCTCTTTGTCCACCTCTCAGGTCACACATACTCACCGCGCCCACTCCTCCATCCACCCTGAGAGCACCATGTACCGCAGCGGTCGCACCGTCATTGACAGGTAGCTCTCAGCCATCTGATCTAGGTTCATGTGTGTTTAAACTGATGAATAAATCCATGGATTTTTCACTTTTCTTTTTCAGTATGTCTAACAGTGAATCTTGCATCCGGAGCAATGCACTCCAGTCAGAGTTTGCCTCTGCAGAGATGAGCCTCCATGCCATCTACATGCATGAGGTAACTTTATTCCTCTAACATTCAGGCTGTGCAGAGCTATAGTGTTAGTGGGAGAGCTGAGCAGCAGTGAGATGCAGAAACCGTGCATCAAATCATATTAATAATAACACTTTTACAACAGAGTAATAACAAGCAAACAACGGTGTAATAAACTGAAAATTGAACTGCAGTTTTGTGAGAAACACATGCCAAAGCTACATGGAGCTTAGTCAGTTTTTTTGCATTGTCTCTTCATTTTAATCTTTCTCACCATTTTGTCATAGTCAACTTTTTTAGCTTATAGGCGTCGGCGTCTTTTCACTATCAGGACAGCTCTCCGTCAAATTTCTCCAGAAATGGCCATTTCTGGTTACAACTATCGCCTGAGTTTCTGGAGCTTTA
Organism: Macropodus opercularis; assembly: GCA_030770545.1. NCBI lineage: Eukaryota > Metazoa > Chordata > Actinopteri > Anabantiformes > Osphronemidae > Macropodus > Macropodus opercularis. The sequence goes on from CM061105.1 coordinate 11,424,828, forward strand.
AAACTGTACACAACCAGACCTGTGTTCATTGGTGGACTCTGTTCTGATGCATCCACTGCCTGTGTCCTCAGCTCCACCAGCAGAACTCCCATCCACAGAGAAGCTTGGGGCAGAGCCAGAATGCCGTGCCAATGAGAGATCTGCACACAAACACTGGTAAAGGAATATGTTTATACGTTGAAAGCTTGACATGTGGCATACCTTCTGATGCATTACCAATGATCTAATGAACTCTGTTAACTTTGTGTTTCTTACCAGGCCTCCAACCACATGGTGGCCTTGGTTTCAGTGTGTCTGTGCCTGCCCCTGTCCACCTGGGTGGCTGGCAAGAAGAGGAGGAGGAGGATGAAGGTGACCAGGAGATTAACAGTGGATCTACCGGAAAGCAGGGCACTGGGGGTAGTTGTTGACGTGCCTTATGTCATAAGGTACATGGTCTCTCTTTCGAACTCTGAGGTGTGTGGTTCTAAACTCTGTGAAATACTTGTTTGTTGAACTTAACAACACTGGCTTTTTATCCACTATGAGATTCTTGGCCATTATCATTTTTCTTCTGTCTTTTTTTTAGTGTTTACATTTTACTTTCTTCAACAAACATTGTGGCCTTAGATGAGCTTCATGGAGAGTTTAGCATGGATCTTTAAAACATTTCTGGAGGGAGGGATTCATTAAAAAAATCAAAATGTCTCTGCATCTCCTCATGTCGTCAGGCAGACTGTGGCGTCAGGGAAACCATGTCTTCCATCCGTGTCATTTGATCATACATTGTATAGACACACCTGCTTAAAAGGTTCATACGACTGAAGGTGACAATGGAGTGTATTGATAGATCACTGTGTGATGGTAGGTGTGGGCAGTACTTTTGTGAAACGCAGAAGGCTGAACATGACGCCTGCTGAACAATATGTGTCACAGATTTGAAGTATCAGTCGAATTGAAGTTTCTCACAGAACGGTGTTGCGTTCTGTGCTACAAAGACTGCAAGCTGTATCATAGCTGCCTGAACAATTTATATCCTATTAAAACAAAATCTTTCAAGGTGTGCTATTCAACACTGATGACTTGTAAATACACTTTTGCATCTTACTTAAAGGCTACGTTTTTACTACAAGAATCAATTAGATACCAAGTATTGATAAGTGCTATGACTACATAGTAGCTTATGCAAACTACTAAAGTACTGTGTGTGTGTGTGGGTGTTTCAAAGCAGACATACACATGCTTTAATGCTGCTGTCTGTTTTTTTTAAGTCCAGACTGTGTTCAGTATTAAGGAAGTGATGATGGATTGAATATATGGGCATCAGTCACACTTGGCGTGAAAATCTCAATGCAGGTAGAAGATGTCTTTTAAATTGGCTTCATGCCTTAACATTCTTATAGACAGATGTATTTAAATCCTAGTTTTCCATATTACCTCAGAGGCGGTGAAGAAAAACTAATACTCCAATCAATACCTCTGCTTTGTATTTACCTGTACTCATGTAAATACAGATATATATATATCAGGGTTTTTTTGCAGTGAACACAATGAATCTTTTAACTGCATTTTGGTTTTAATGACAGGTGTAAATTGAACCCATGTCATTTTCTGGGGGGGGGGTTTCAGTTAAGCAGCAATGTCCCAAAAATGCTAAAGAGACAGGATTATATTGCATTTAACACAACTTTTTTTGTGTCCATTTTTCCCCCCAATATGCCCACATAACAACACGACACCACGCTGTCCAATTTCAGAGTGTGCGCCGTGTCTTCTACATCAGGTTTGACAAATCTAGGACTGCGGTTTCTCCAGTCCTCTGACTTTATGCTTTGGAAGCTTTATTTTGTTAGCTTTAGGAATATTTATTACCCTTCCCACGTCAGACATTTAATTAATGAAAATTAATTGTTTATTTGAACAAAAAAAGAAAAGAATAGATTTTGTGAAATAATTAACTTTTCACTAATAGGAGCACCCACCTTCTCCCAATATATCAAAAATTGTTTCAATATATTTGGTTTTCACATTGATTTATTATTCCTAAATTAAGCCCAACTGCATGACATTGAATGTGATTAATGCTTAAAATAAAGTGGGACTAAATCTGCTTGTAAATGCAGTGCACAGAATATAATTCTCATTCTGCTTAGATCACAGTACAGGTGGATCCAATCCCCTTTCATCCGTTACTGCTAGACTATAGATGGTACCGATCAGCCTCTGCCTCACAAACAATTCCACGTTGTGTACGTCTGTGAAAGAATGAGTTTTGACGAGAGCATATTTATGTTAACATGAACTCAAAATTTTGCACTGTAAGAAAAAAACAAAATATTTCGCACTATATCAGTCTCCATCCTAAATCACCTCAGTGTTTGTATATAGGCATAGCATCAGCACGTATTGTATCATTATTGTCCACAGGAAACCATCTGGAAACTAGCAGCCAGACACACAAGGTCGTTCTTACCTCTGGTCAGTAAATGTTCAACCTGTTTGTGTTACACTCTTAAATATGCTTAGATGGGTGTTGTGGTCGCTGGTTAGATGTGGTACATCACACAAATACACTGAGTTGTGTGTTACGTTGTAAAGACACTGGAGCTCAACTTTGTGTACAGAGTTGATTTCTTTTCCCAGTCTCCACATTTACACCTTGTCATTTTATTTTAAGCAGTGCCTTAGTTTTAAGGATTTATATTTATTTACAGGTCATGCAAATCATATCTTTAAGATTAAGCAGAATATATGCACAGTGTTTTTGTTTTTGGAACATCAATGTCTGTCACTGTAGCACCAAGTATGTAGTTAAACTGTGGTTGTGTGTTCTAAGGTGAGCAGGGAGCTGCTCTTAAGAACAGTGCACCTCTTACAATGGTGTCTATACCTGCACTGTCTTCACGGTCCTAAAGAAGCAGGTGTATGTGTCGTAATCAACAGTGTCATCTCTCCAACTATGGTTTCTTATCCACTTTACACCAGTCTAAGATCACAGTGACTGGAACCAGGTGCTAAGGAAAGTATGTTTTGTTTTTGTTATATAGACATGTCTGTTTTGTTCTTTAAATGAAACACTAGCTGAAAAACGAAACATGCCAAAAGAAACGTGTTTTCAGCACAGCTTTACAATACTTGTGTTAGTACAGAGGCAAATAAATCCTGAGTGTGTTTAATCTGTTTATGGGTGGTTGATGATGTGATCTTTATTTGAAATAAACAGATTTTAATTTACTGTGTATTGTGTATAGTTTTATTACACACGTTGTTTTTTTTTGGACAGTTGGTCGTCATCATTGTCGTTGTTGTCAAGTCGTCCTACACTATTTCGGGCACATGCCCACCATCTGCTGTTCTTTCTTCACTGATCTGTTTGCGCCTTGCTGACGTTTGTCTCACTTGTCATCTGCTATGTAATGTTCATTTGAGGTAACACCCATGTGTGTCCACTGTGAACATGATACAGCCATGACCTTATTCTTGAAATGGCTGCGAGAGGGCAGCTGTAGGGCCGTGTTCGTCAGATAGTGTTGAATGTTCACTTGAAGCATTTTGTGAAAATATTTTGGGACGTGCATTAGGTTTATAGAATAGACCTTTATATGAGCTAAAAGCACAGCCTACTGCTATGGGCCTGTTTAATGGCCTTTAGTTTATTGTGCTCCATGTGCAAGGTTATTCCCACAACCTTTTAGTCACCCTGGCTGGAAGAAATATCATTTGTCATCAACGCTTCACTGGTGATCAAGAACTGAGGAGCAGATGAGAAAAGCATGTGTTAAACTTAAGACATTTGTGTACTGCACCCACACACTTCAAAAATCTAAGTACCATATGTATCCATATATTGTTCTTGTATATTTTCAGGGGTTATGTAATCCTCACACAGTAGCTGGACCAGGATGACGCTGGCGCGAGCGACGCTGGATTACCGTCTGCTAGAGTTTCGGAGAGTTTAAATCAGGGTCCAGGCGACCTGCTGCTGTCAGTCATTGGCACTGGGGGAAAGCCACAGTAGACAGAAAGACCAATAAATGTCATGTCAAGCTTCAAAACTAACAAAGAAAATGTAAACTTGCTACTGTACCTCTATATTCTGGATACTAAATAGATTTCTCCATCTTATATAGATCCTATGAAAAAGGGCAAGTGTACTAAGGTTGCAATGTCAGACTGAATGATTGCTAGGAGTTTTCATCATTGTGAAGATGTGGGAGAAACATGCATGACTGTATTTTTGGCATTTGTGCGATGAAGTCATAATTCAATTATGGGCCTGACCAGCTGAGTAAAAGCAGCTGTCACAGTGAAGGTTGTCGAATACAATGTGGCACCAGCGCAGTGGCAAATTCATTTAATCTCTGATCTTTCCCCAGTCACAACAGGGATCTATTCATTCAAAATATATCCACACATGGGTAACACCAGCCCTATAAGTCTGTGTAAAAGATGCTGTCCACAAGAGGAACGATATAGAAAACGAACAGAATCACGCTGACCCGGAAAACAACGTTATTTTCAGTCAAACGACTGAGGTTCTAGCAGATTAACTGACTGGCTCACCGGAAACAATATGAAATAGACTTTATAGTAATATTTGGGAAATTATTGGGCGATTATTTCCCATGAAGGATGTTGTGTTATTTCATCTCTGTGAATCAGCACACAAACCAAAGTGCTGCTCATTATGAGTCATAAAGTAGAATACGGAAAATATGAAAAAAAAAAAGACTCTTAAAAGCTGTTGCTCTGAAAACAATTTTCGTGTAGTGGCCTGATATTCGGCGTCAGGAGTTGTTTACGACGCGGCTGTTGCAGAGGCGCTGAGCCCGTGGTGTGCTCCCGCAGAGGGGCGCGGGCCAGCAGGAGGCCGCGCAGGCCGCCCTCCTTCCCGACCTCCCATCTCCACGCTGCAAATGACAAATCTATTTTGGAAAGGAGGCTGCGACAAAATAGGCACGTCAGCTATTTGGCATCATGAGGCACCGGAGGAGAAAGAAAAAAGGAGTCTAGTCAACCGCCCACCGCAGGACACAGGGGGGTGTGCCACCATCCTGGATTTACAACCATTCAAGCATATTTGCGCACAAACGCAACTTTTTTTTTTTTTAATGGGATTTGTGCAGTAGGATCATCCGCAAAGCTGACGGACAGCGGGCGTCACGTGACTCCGCGCGCGTTTTTACCTGAGAGCCTGAAGCCTGGAGGTAAGACGGCAGCTCTTCAGTTCACGTCACCTTTTAGCGCTTTAGTAGTTATACCGAGAGCTGAACCCGCGTTAAAGCAGAGTTTCAGACGCCTCGTATGAATGTGCATTCGTTTACTAACTTACATATTCTCTTGTAACGGTCTCTTGTAACTTTGCGTTAATTAGCTCGCTAACGTCGCGGCTGCGTTAAGATGGCGCAGCTCTGCAAACACGTTTTAAGGAGGCTTTTAAACCCAGTTTTGAGAAAAGAGACACTGCGTGGAATGGAGTGGGAGCCTTATCGAACAGCCTCCGTCCCTCTCGCTTCTACAAATGGCCATGGACAGAGACGGGGTCTGACAGCTGAGGTTATTTTTGGGCCAGGCAGCACAAGATAGAGGTGATAGCTGGCGAATACCAGAGCTGCGCCTCCGCTTGGTGTGACCTTGTTCCGGGGCAATTCTTCTGTGTGTCGTATTAAACGATCTTCCTGTTGAATGCGACCAAGTAAAGTCTTTTTTAGTAATGAATATCTGCAGAGGTAGGACAGTGGTATGCGGACCATGACTGTCACAGCTATAAATACGCCACAGAGGATGATCTATTTTCGTAGCATAGTTTATTTCTGGAGTACAGACAGAAAGCCCACAGATCAGTGGTTTCCATGTTTATTTTAGGTTTATTTTAATGTAACATTTGCCTGACACAATATTTATATTTATGACCATTTGTTTCCTGATATGAAAACAAACAACTCTCAATTTATTCTGTCAGTTACAAATTGGAAAGTTTTTAATTGCTCCTAAATGATAAAAGCAAGAAACAAGAGGAAACTGCTTGGCTGTGACATCGTTACACTGATTATGAAATGGTTCTATTTTAGTTTACATGTTGTTTCTTTAATTGATTTGCCTCTTTTTTTTTTATTTCTTTCCTTGACTGTAGGAACAAACAATGGATCTAAACTTGTTTGGAGGAGCTCCCAGGTTTCTCACTCGCCCAAAGGCATTTTCAGTATATGCCGGCAAAGATGCCACCCTCAGCTGTACCATCGTAGGAAGCCCAACCCCACTGATCACCTGGGAGAAGGACAAGCTTAAGCTGTCATCTGGGGTCCGATTCAAGACCGTGGAGGATGGAGATGTCTACCGTTTGACCATCTATGATTTAAAACTGGAGGATAGTGGGCAGTACATGTGTCGGGCCAAAAACAGTGTTGGGGAAGCTTATGCTGCTGTAACGCTTAAAGTGGCCCTGCCAACAGAGATGACCCAGAGGGCCCCTGTGTTCACGGTCAAGCCCACCTCTGCACGTGTAGGTTTGGGAGGTGACATGGTTTTCCACTGCCGGGTTGCAGCGTACCCTGAGGTCGTCTTTGAATGGGAAAAGGATGGGCGCTACTTGGGGGTAACTAATCGCATCAAGATTGTTTCTGATAGTGACAGCAGCACCTTAAAAATCCAGAGTGTACGCAACCTAGACAGCGGCACCTACACCTGCAGAGCTCAGAATGCCGTTGGCCGCGCACATGCTGCAGCAGCTCTTGTTGTGGATGCTCAGGATTCCCGCCACCTTGCTGCAGATAAGAACACCTCCCTCCTGTCTCACCTCCAAAAGCGCAAAGAGGAAATGAAGAAAGATATCTCAATTTACCGCACCGAGGAAAGCAGCTCCTCAGTGGCTTCTTCCACCAAAACCAGCATCACTGATGGGTTGAGCCTGGAGCATGAGCTGAGAGCATCTGCTCTGGCAAAGCTGCCCAAAGGTGTGTTCACCCGTACTTGCACAGTGACTGAGGGCAAACATGCCAAACTCAGCTGCTTTGTGACGGGCCACCCTAAGCCTCATATTATTTGGAGGAAAGATGGAACAAATATTGGTGAGGGGCGTAGGCATGTCATTTATGAGGACCAAGCGGAGAACTTCATCCTCAAGATCCTCTACTGCAAGCAGAGTGATAATGGGCTCTACACCTGTAATGCAACCAATATGGCTGGGCAGACCTACAGTGCTGTGTTGGTCACAGTTAAAGGTAAGTGTCCATTTGTGTAGTGTACATTTTTAAAGTGCAAACACTCTCTTGGGTTGTTGGGAAGGTTTCTCAGGAAGCAGAATGAATAATATTATGTTGCTCATTCATGCAGTTTTATAACAATAAAATGTGGACTGTAGATGCATATGTTAATGCTCATGGCTACAGTGACTACAGTGCTGTATGTGCTGTCCAAACTGAAGCTACATTTAAAACTCTCAAAATGTGTGTGAGGCTTGTCACAACAACACTGAATTCTGGCTCATCCTCTGGTGGAGAGTGTTGCGTTGAATCTGTTTTCTGCTGGCGATGAGTAGTTCACAGTTACTAAGATGGTCACTCATTTGCAGGAGCACGTTGGCACCGTTGCTAGTGTGACTTCCCTCAGGAAGAAATTGGCCCAAGGGATGAAACTATATAGTTGTAGATTTCTGTCAGTTGTTAATCTTCATTTAATGAGCGTTGTGTGACCGATGTACCTGTTTGATTCAGAAATTGTTTATTGGGTTTAAAAGGATTGTTTGGAATGAGAAAACACCTTGTAAAGCAACTGCAAGATCATTGTAAACATTTTAAAGTAATATTATTATTATTAATATTATAGTAAAGTAATATCTCTAACTTTAATTCTCTATGGCCATTTATTAGACTGATACTCATCTGCTAAGTTAAAACAGCTCACATGTCCATTGGAAGTGATAAATCCAGAACGTTAAAGAATGTTATTTCATACCAGAGATGCCAGGCTTGACGAAAGTTTTTATTATTAAACTTGGTTTTAGCTTTCAAGCTTTCACATTTGAGTACTGAAAGGATTTTAATTCACTTTTTATATTGTCAGAAACTGAAATATACAAATATCAAAGCCTTTTTGTAACAAATGTACTGGTGCTTTTCACTCTGTCAGAACCTAAGGTTCCATTCCGGAGGAAGTTGCAGGATGTTGAGGTACAGGAGAAAACATCAGCCACTCTCATGTGTGAGGTGCCTCTTATTGCAACCCAAACCAACTGGTTCATGGAGGAAACGAAGCTGGAGCAGAATATCAAGTATCGCATGGATGAGGAAGGCACCCTGCGACGTCTCACCATCCACAACGTCACCACCAATGATGATGGCGTTTACGTCTGTGAGATGAAAGAAGGCAGTCGCACCGTAGCCGAGCTCACTGTCTTGGGTACGATTTGACATTTGAATCTTTTTTATTGTTGAATGTTTTATGTAGCAAAGTACTATTACGTTAATATTAAGTGTTGTGAACGTGACAATTGTAACCTGCTAAAACTAAAGAAACTATATCACAGATTGCTGTTGTTTGTATGACACGCTTTTATTCTGTTTCCCAGGAAACATTACTAAGAAGCTTCCTCGGAGAACAGTAGTTCCTGTCAGTGACACAGTTATATTCTGTGTGGAGCTGGAGCATCCCTGTCCAGATGCATACTGGACCCGCAATGGGGAGAAACTGAAGGAAGATTCACGGATTTCGATTGCCTGCGTGCTCAGACAGTACACACTCACAATTAGACATTGCCAAGTGGATGATTCAGGAGAAGTGGCATTTGTTGCTGGAGATTGCAAGACTTCTACTCGATTCTCTGTCACTGGTGAGGAAGACACCTCAGTCATAACCTATTATAAAGAGTTAGGATCATTTAAATTTAATATGGATGTTGTGTTGGTGGAATGGCTGCACAAAGGTGGAAAATATCAGTGGTGTGGAGATATTTTATGATTATGATTGAGAATAACAAAATAAAGTTTAAATGGGCTTTTTAGTTACTTTATATTTCCTTTTATTGTCGTTGGTAAGATCTTATACAAATTGATAAACAATCTATAAAATTGAAATCTAAGTTTTCAAACTTCACACTTTGTTGACTTATTAGTCAGTGCTCATCCAGTGTGAACGAGATCATTACTTCTTCTCCAGCTGCAAGGAAGCATCCTCCTGATCCCCCAGTTGATGCTGTGGTGCAGAGCAAGACTGACTCATCCATCACAATTCAGTGGTCTCCTCCTGACAGCAATCGCCCAGTCCCCATCAAAGGCTACACTGTGGAGAGAAGGAAGGTTGGCACACAGACATGGCAGAGGTGCAATGCTGGAGAAGCCATTGTGTCAACAGAGATTACCATCTGCAACTTCACTGAGGAAGCCAGTTACCAGTTCCGTATCTCTGCCATGAACGACTTTGGCCAGAGTCCTTACCTGGAGGTGGCTGGAAGCTTCTACCTTGGTAAGGACGTTATCTGTGGCATTTCTGGCATCACGGCAACATTCATTGTTGTGTGCGTTCTAGTGTTATTAATAGTGCTTGGTTGCCCCCAGAACCCACTGCAGAAATCAGGAAAGGCCTGATGAATAGCACTGCCATCTCTGGCGAGGAGTTCTCTATCTCTGTTGAGCTGTCTGCTGTTTGTTCTGGCTTCTGGTCTCTTAACGGCCGCCTCCTGCGCAGTGGAGCTGACTACCTCATCACCAGATCAAAGAACAGACACACTCTGCTCATCCGCGTCGTGACCGCGGAAATGAATGGAGCTGAAGTCAAGTTTGTGGGTGGAGGTTCACAAAGCAGTTGCGTCCTATCTGTGAAGGGTGTGTACTTAACCATAGCAAATGACAATATGGATGGAAAAATTGCATTGTAATTCTTTTAATAATCAGTCTTGCTATTTCGTGTGAGGAGTAAGTCAGTAATTCCTTCTTTTTAGCTCCTTCTGTTAGGTTCATTAATAAGTCAGATCAGATGGAGGTGGTGACTTGCAGTGCCCAAGCTACTGCTCAGCTGACTGCTGAGGTGTCAGATTACAATACACAGGTTTGTAATGAAACTTGCATTTACTTTTTTTGCTTTATTATTATTATTACTATACCTGTAACTTTACACACATGTGAGAATCGAACATACACCAGTGGTCAGAAGTATGTTAAACTAAATCTTGACCTAAGATTCCTTCTACTTTGGAAAGAATTAATGCAGTTTTCTGGTCTTTGCGTGGTTGTTGTTGTATAGTGGAATCCAGTCATTACCCATACGTTACTGTTACTCACAATTTTGGATTAAATAATCGTCAGCAGACATTGAAGTTACTCTTAAAGAGTATGGTTGAATTATTAGTAATCTTACTTGAACGGTGTAATTGAGCAGTCTCACATCTGTTCTGTGTTTGTTCTTCAGGTGGTTTGGATGAAGGATGGGCGGGAAGTGAAAATGGGTAAGAAGTATGAACATGTCACAACTGACCGCAAGAGGATCCTGATGGTGCACAATGTTACAGAGGAAGATGTGGGCATCTATGAGTGTGTTTTAGCAGATGACAGACTGCCCCTGCAACTCACACTTAAAGGTACGCTTACCATATCTCTGTCACCGAAGAAAACATCTGCCACTGCTGTTGTTTTAAAATTCAGCTTAATGCTTTATGAAGCAAATGTTTTGTTGGTGGGTGTTCTACGAGTGATCATATAAGAATAATGTGATTGAAAACAAGCGACAAACATGATGAACATCTGTCTTCATTTTGTGTATTTTGAAAATCATTAAAACTCCCAGCGCTGTATCTGTTTTTGTGCAAGATGAACCAGCTAAGTTCTTGAACAAGGCCAGAGGTCCCATGGGACTTTCATCATCCCTTAAAGGAGATCTTGAGCTGAGCTGTGAGGTGTCTGCTGCCAGTGCGGTTGTTGTGTGGAGAAAAGATCAGGTAGAGATCACTGAGGACCAAAGAACTACTACCGTCTCCAAGGGGACTCAAAGAAAACTCATCATAAAGAATGCCAAGAAAAGCGATGAAGGACATTACTCCTGTGAGACAGCAGCAGACAAAGTTACATTCCAGGTCAAAATAAAAGGTAACAACAATGGCTCTACTTGCTTTTGTTGTATAATTTAACACTTGATTGAACATCAGAGATATACATTTCTCTACGTTTGTTTTTATTTCAGAAACTCAAGCCCTCGCTGCATTCTCTAACAAAGAGTCAGTCCAGAAGGAGGTGAAAGCCATTCTTTCCCAGAAAGTGACTCTGAGCTGCAGTGTTTCAGAAAGTAAGACAGAGGTGAAATGGTATAAAGACGGAAAGCTGTTGGTATCCAGTAGGACGATATACTCAGAAGCAAAAGGCAATACTCGTCAGCTGGTGATTGAAAAGGTGGAGAAGAGTGATGCTGGCGAGTATACCTGTGACGCTGGAGGGGATAAGCTGGTCTTCAAGATACTTGTGTCAGGTATAATTCAAAATTGCAGTTTGCTGTAAATTGCAATATCCATATGCTCATGTGCATTGTTTATAACAAAACTGTATTTCATTGCTGTTGCCCTCAGAGGCCCAATCGGCTTTCTTCAACACGGAATCAGTTCAGAAGGAGGTAAAAGCCACTGTATCTCAGAAAGCCACTTTAAGCTGTGAGGTAACTGATACCAAAACACAAGTGAACTGGTACAAGAATGGCAAGCTGCTGACCGCTAGTAAGACAACCCACACAGAATCAACAGGCAAGACCCGTCTGCTGGTGATTGACTCTGTGGAGAAGAAGGATGCTGGAGAGTACATCTGTGAGGTTGGAACCGAGAAGTTGGCATTTAACATCCATGTGGAGGGTAAGAGGGATGGAGATTTTTAAATGATGAATATTACTTATTGGGTGCTAGTTAGTATCAATTGAATGAATAGCATCTAATATTTGTGTCAATTCTTTAGAGGCCCAGTCGGCCTTTTTCAACAAGGAATCGGTCCAAAAGGACATCAGAGTCTGTCTCTCCCAGAAAGCGACTCTGAGCTGCGAGGTAGCTGATTCCAAGACAGAAGTGAAATGGTACAAAGACGGAAAGCTTCTGACCTCTAGTAAGACTGTCCACGTAGACTCAAAGGGCAAAAGTCGCCAGCTGGTAATAGACAGTGTGGAGAAGAGGGATGCTGGGGAGTACACGTGTGTGACTGGGATGGAGAAACTGGTCTTCAGACTACAAGTGGAAGGTAATAATTACCAAGCAAAAATTCATAAATGATTACTCTATGGCAGGCACTTCACTACTTGAATATACATTTAAAGACTGTTAATTAAACTGGTTCTGTAATGAATTTACAAAATTACAGTTTTCACTATGTTTGGCCTCTATGTCTGTTTTTACATATCCTTTATGCTTTGAATTTATCACTTTAAATAATTACGTGGTGATACTCCTGACACTGAGGTATAATGGTAGAAGTACAATAAACTCCTAAATCCCAGCAGTACACTTCACTTGTAGACAGCAGGCAATTCAACTAGTAATCAGTAATTAACACAGAAAATAAGAATGGAGCTGAAAAAATTTGTATAGTGACAAGTTAATATTGTATATTACTGTTATCACACTATAAAACAAGATGATGCTAATTGTCCACCTCAACTTACAGTATGTGTGTTTACGTTCTGGTTTTATTTTGGATTGACTTGTGCTAAAACACTACTGTGTTTTAAGGAGTTGCATTCAGGTGTAACAATCGTTTTCTGTTATTTATTTTCAGAGATACAACCCAAATCAAGCTTTACTAATAAGGAAACTATCCAAAAGGATGTGAGAGCCACTGTTTCCCAGAAGACCACATTAACCTGTGAGGTGGCTGATGCCAAGACAGAGGTGAAATGGTACAAGGATGGAAAGCTGATGACTTCCAGTAAGACAGTCCACACAGAGGCAAAGGGTCGGACTCGCCAACTGGTGATCGACAGCATTGAGAAGAACGATGCTGGAGAGTACATCTGTGAGGCTGGGACTGAGAAGTTAGCTTTTAAAATAAACGTATCGGGTAAGAGATATCTGTTTACTATGATTGCAGTGTTTTTTCTGTGGTTATGCATTTAGGTTCATATGTTTTTAGATGCTTACATCATACTTTGAATCTCTACAGAAGCCCCGGCTGGCTTCTCTAACAAGGAGTCTGTCCAGAAGGAACTCAAAGCAGCTCTCTCACAGAAAGCCACTATGAGCTGTGAGGTTTCAGATTCAAAGGCAGAGGTGAAATGGTATAAGGATGGTAAACTCCTCACTTCCAGCAAAGCAGTTCACATGGAGTCAAGGGGCAAGAGTCGGGAGCTGATTATAGAAAAAATTGAGAAAAAAGATGCTGGAGAATACACATGCGAGACTGGAACCGAGAAGTTGGTATTTAAGCTGCAGATCACAGGTACAATGTATTCCAACTGTTTAAAAGTTGCCACAAGATAGATAATTATTTGTACAAAGCACTGAAAAGAATTTCCCACCTCTCCATAGATGCGGCTGTTAAGTTCCAGAAGAAACCTGTAAAAGACACTTGTCTTGCTCAGGCAGGTGAAAACGTAGTTTTGACCACTGAACTTACTACAGAGAGTGGTAGCGTGAAGTGGTGCAGAGAGGGTGTAGAGCTCAAGCAGAGCAGCAAGTATGATATGAAAAAGGAGGGACGCCTCCGTACGCTAATTATAAAATCAGCTGAAGCCAAAGACGGTGGTTCATACTCCTGCCAAACAGCTGATGACAAACTAGAGTTCAAAGTTCAGGTTAAAGGTAGGTCATAGAAAAGTTTCGATTATTCTGATAATTAATTTAAAGTCCTCTGCAGAGCCTGTAGTTTAACTCCTGTTTTCATTTCAGATTCAGCTTTGAAGTTCGTTGTCCCCTTGAAACCCGTTGAGGTGGAGTTGGGAGGTATACTTAGCCTGATGTGTGAACTAAATCAAGCCTCAGGGGATGTTGTCTGGCATCGTAATAGTCATGAGATTAAACCTGGAGGCAGGCACTGTGTCAGGACAGATGGTGCTAAGAGGATTCTCACTGTGACTGGCATGACAAAGGAGGATGAAGGAGAATACAGCTGTGAATGTAGAAATGACAAGACGTCTGCTAAAGTGTCCTCCAAAGGTAATTGGCACATAAATCATAATCTCCATAGCTAAAAAAAAAGTCTGCTTCATTACATCGTCATTCCTTTCAGCACCCAGACTAGTGAGACTGACTAGTAAACTGAACAATGTGGCGGCAATGGAGGGGAAAGAAGCCATTTTCAAGTGTGCTGTTACTCCAGCGGACGTCAGTGTTAAGTGGTTTCATAACAATATACCCGTCACTACTGGGCCTAAGTATAAGGTTGAGCACGGTGGCAACAGCCACTCGCTCACCATCATCGCTGTCACACAAAAAGATGCTGGAGAGATTAGTGTTGATGCGGAAGGCAAGAGCTGCAAAGCTGTCCTACAAGTGCAGCGTAAGTATTGGCTCTTAGTTTTAAATGCCTCTTATCTGTGTCTGAAGTGAAATGCAATTTCCTTCCTTTTGTTTCTTTGTCTTCCAATTAGATGAACCTGTTATATTTAAGAAAAAGCTAGAAAATCTAAGCGTGGAGGAGCAGAGTGAAGTCAAGCTGGAGGTGGAGCTAAGTAAGGCATCAGGTGAAGTTAGATGGATGAAGAACAGCGTAGTTCTGCAGCCTGCAGGAAATATGGAAATTCACGTCGATGGGACCAAACAGGTTCTGGTGTTTAAGAACGTGACCTGTACTGATCGTGGAGTCTACTCCTGTGAAACTCTGGATGACAGGACTCAGGCCAAACTCACTGTGGAGAGTAAGAATAACACATACTTATAGAGCCTAACCTTCACTTATTAAAAGGCCCATTTGAGTATGACGTTTGTGTTACAAGAGAGGAAGTCATAGTAAAACAAAACCTTTCTTCCTCTCCCCTTTAGTGAAAAAGATCCAGGTGATAACAGGCCTAACAGAAACCACGGCACATGAGACAGAGACGGTAACGCTTGAGGTCGAACTCAGTCAGGCTGATGTTGAAGGCTTCTGGACAAGGGACGGGATCAAGTTAAGGTCAGGGGCAAGCTGCCGTTTTACAACTTTGGGAAAAAAACATGCCCTTACTTTGTCCAACCTCAAGAGGGACGATGCAGGAACTATCGCTTTCCAAGCAGAGGGAGTCCATACCTCCTGCAAACTGATTGTCACAGGTAAGCATTCGGTACCAGTCCCACCCCTATATCCATATCGTACCAGAGTCGACGTAGTCCACAGAGTGACTTTTATTTTGGTTACGTTATAGAGCCCCCTGCTATGATCTCCAAGCCCATTACGGATATCAGTGTTCCTGAAAAGGAGAAGGTTACTTTTGAATGCGAAGTGTCCAGATCAAATGCAGATGTTAAATGGTTCAAGGTGAGAGAGTAATGTCTGAATAAGCTATGATTAAGCATAAATCAGTCATTAGTCAAGTAAAAAAGTGAAATAATATTTGTGCAATCCTACAGGATGATGTGGAACTGAAACCAGGCAAGAGCTTTGGCATCCATTCCTTGGGTCGGAAGCGCACTTTGGTCATTAATAAATGTACCCCTGGAGATGCAGGCACTTACATCTGTCGCACTACTGATGATAACACAGCTGCCGAGCTCACAGTACATGGTAAGTACGTCTAATTAACACAATTTAAATGTTCACAGTCAGTTCTGACTGAATAGATATTTAAAATAATTTGTCTGCAGCTAGAGACATCAAAGTTATTAAGAAGCTGGAGGATGTAGAGGTGATAGAAAAGGAGAGCGCTGCATTTGTCTGTGAAATCTCACATGATGAAGTGGACTGCCAGTGGTTCAAAGGAGGTGCCAAACTCAAAGTCAGTGACAACATTAAGATGAGACAAGAGGGTACGGAAATTAAAATGACCTAATTTAATTTATAGATTTATGTCAATAATAACTATTTCTATAAGCAATATACTTACTTTTTTCCAGGCAGAACCTATGTGCTTCTGTTTAAATCTGCATCTGTAGAAGATACTGGTGAGATAAAGTTTTCTGCTGACAAGGCCTCTTCAACTGCAAAACTTAAAGTAAAAGGTAAGAAAATTCTCATGTTATGAACTAAAGTCATATGCAGTGAGGTGTGTGCTGTACATGTTTTAGGAGAAACTGAATGGCTGGTTATACCATTCATGATACTTTTCATCGATTCTGTGTTTTTGTTACTCTAGAGCTGCCTGTCAAGTTTGTGAAGAGACTAAGGGATAAGATAGCCATGTATAAACACCGTGGGCATCTCGAATGCCAGGTGTCCCGCGCCAGTGCAAAGGTGAAGTGGTACAAGAACAAGCTGGAGATCAAACCCAGCAACAAATATGAACTCAAAAGTGAGGACGTTTACAGAAAACTCACCATCAACGATGTGGATTCTGGGGATGAAGACACTTATACCTGTGATGCCACTGATGACAAGACGTCCTGCAAATTGCTCGTGGAAGGTATTTTGACATGACACAGTAGTAAAAGTACAAGTGGAACATTCCACTGAGCAGCTTTTAAAGTCTGCTGATGTTAGCTCACTGTCACTCACGTGATGGCTTGCTGGTACGCTCCAGAGGAGTTTGTGTTTGTAGTGCTCTTGCTGTTCATACAGTATGGCAGCAAGGTGTTTTGATCTCCTGCTCTACCAAGTGCCAAACAAAAAGCAGCGCGACTTCATATGTGCTTAATTTTGTTAAGTGTTGACTTAAAGCAAACCCCATTTTTTGTGGCCTTTCTAGAGCAGTCCATCAGCATTGTGCGGGAGCTTAGTCCCGTAGAAGTGACAGAACCATTTGCAGCAGTTTTTGAAGTTGAAATCAGTATGGAATTGGTGAAACCTCCTGTATGGACTCTGAATGGAGCTGCTGTGCAGGAAAGTGCTGATGTTGAAATGGAAAAAGAGGGCACGATGCATCGCCTCACTTTCAAAAAGACTAAAGCGTCTATGTCCGGACCTGTGCAGTTTACAGCAGGGAAGAGCAAATCTCTTGCCCAACTCACGGTCAAAGGTAATGTGTTGAACCGCATTACATAAATATGTGTATTCTTCTTCTGTCGTTTGTAAGTAGATCTGTCCAGCAAAACTGTCTTAAATCCAATCTGATGTTCTTCCTCATATAGAACGTCCACTTGAGATTGCAGAGCCCATCAAAGATGTGAAGGCAAAGGAAAAGAGTTCAGCTATACTCTCCTGCAAGTTCTCTGCACCACCTAAAGAGGTTATTTGGCTCAAAGGTCAGGTACAATTGGCAGCATCAGACAAGTTTAATATGAAGCAAGACGGTACAAGGGCTCAAATTACTATTCAGAGTCTGACTGAGGAAGACGGTGGAGAGTACCGGTGTCAGTCTGGACCTGCTGAGACCAAGGGCACTCTTTTTGTTGAAGGTACAAGCACCTTAAATGTCTAAAAACAACAGCTATGCTCTTCCACAAAGTATGTGCTTACAATCATTTTGCACCAAAGTCTTTACACAAACAGTTTTTTCTTGTTTTTTTCTGTTTAGTGCGTGATATTAAGATCACCAAGCATTTGACTGACACAGAGGTTGATGAAGACAGCGACGCGTTGTTGACATGCGAAATTAACTATGCAGACGAAGAGGCACAGTGGTTTCTGAAAGACAAGGTGCTCTTTACTAATGAAGTTAACACCATCACTCATGAGGGAAAAGTGCACAAGCTTAGGCTGAAGAACTTGGCACCTCAGGATGGAGGAACTATCACATTTCAAGTGCGCAAGATAAAAGAATCAGTCACACTCAAGGTTATAGGTATGAATTTTTACTCACTTTGTCTACAAGCAAACAACATGTTTGTTTTCTTACTTGTTGGACAAAGGTGGAAATATCAGTCCCTAAGCCATTTGTTAATTGTTTTTAAATTGCGCTGCAGAGAAGCCTGCTGTGTTCCTGAAGTCTCTTGATGATGTCATTGGAGAGGAGAAAGGAATGATTACTCTGGCATGTGAGGCATCCAAGCCCAGGGTTTCTCCCACATGGAGAAAGGAAGCTAAAGTCTTGAAAGCAGGCCCGAAGTATGAACTCCTCCACACAGGCAAGTCTTTGGGATTGATCATCAAGGATGTCACCAAAGATGATGCTGGGGAGTACAGTTGCGATCTTGGAACTGAAGTTTCTAAATCAAAGGTCACCGTAAGAGGTTGGTATTACAGTGTTGTACACACAAATTAATATTATACTTGCACTTTTTCACCACCCTATGCTCTCTGTCCCAAATGTAGAAATTGGTATTGGTATTACCAAATGGCTGAAGGCAGCTGAGGTGAATGAGGGAGAGACGTGCAGCTTTGAGTGCATCCTGTCCCATGAGAGCACAGATGAGTCCTCTTGGACACTTAACGGACAAACTGTTTCAAATGGAGGCCGATTCAAAGTCACCAGCAAAGGTCGCAAGTACATGCTGACCATTAAGGACGTCACGGCCGCCGATGCTGGAGAGGTGGTCTTCAGAATTAAAGGCCTGAGCTCTAAAACAACATTAACAGTTGAAGGTAAACTACATATCTTTGTTTCGAGAGGCTAAGACAGAGACAAAAATATATAATTAAATTAAGTTTGTATTATTGCAGGCAAAGCTTCATCTGTGTTAAAAGGACTACAGAGTGTTACTGCAGTTCAAGGGGAAGATGCAGTATTTACCTGTGAGGTGGCACAAGCTAGTTCTACTGTCAAGTGGGCCAAGGAGGGCAAAGCAATCAGAAAGAGCCAGAAGTATGACATCAGCCAAGAGAATAAGGTCGTGAAACTGACAATCCATAATGTCTCTGCTCAAGACTCGGGACAGTACAGCTGTGAAGTTGTTGGAGGTGCAACTACCAAAGCTCATCTTGAAATCAAGGGTGAGACAGAAATGACTTCCATCTTAATGGCTGGCTGATGAAGATGATGATAAAAATCGTAGCATAATGTGGCAGTTTTAAACTGTGCCTGTAACAAGTTTAATCTGCTTTGACAGACCCAATCCATAAATTTACTAAAGCACTGAAGGACAGCCAAGTAAATGAGAAGAGCTCTGTGACGTTGCAGTGTGAGACGGCACAGATCCCATCCACTGCGATATGGCTTAAAGGTCATACAGAGATCAAGGCTGGAGGTCGGTATGAGATGTCCCAAAAAGAGAGGGTCTTAACGCTCACCATCAATAAGTTGGAGGAGAATGACACCGATATCTACACATGTGATGTGGGCACAGCCAAGAGCATGGCGAAGGTGACAGTTATAGGTAAGAACCGGCATATTGCATGTATAGATGTTTGGGGTTATTGTTTGGAAGAATTCTGTCAATATCCAAAATATCTTGAAGAATTTATCTGAATTCTACTGCTGATGTGTGAAGCATAATGTTTACGTTATTTTGAGTGTATTGGTCTCAGAAATGCTGCTTCAGCTCTAGGAGCACAAAGCCCTTGGATGACAGGTGAAACGGGATATGTGGAACCAAACGAGCACAGACCGAGAGACGGGGACTTGTACTGTTTTTGCTGCAAGGCATGATTAAAGAACAGAGACTGCTTCTCCAGCACGACAGGGTCCTTAACCCAGTAACACAACCATCCAGTGTAGTGTCCTGGTGCCACAGGGTCAGTGACACAGTAAAGAAGTGACGTATGTCGTTAAACAATTTAAGTGTTTCTCGGTTGAAGCAGAGCATCATTTTGGTCAGTGATGGCCAGACATTACCATGTTGATTGCAGAGGGCTATGACCTGCATCTGAGCAGGCCATTCAGGGTCAGGCCTAAAACTGACTGAGGAGTGTGAAGGAAGGGGAGCAGTGGAAGCAGACGTAGGTTCAGGAGAAGAGAACTATGCCGTTGTTGTGTTGGGTTTTTAGAAACATCCCTTTTGACATGAAAAATCTCGTTCTGGGTTCTTGCTGGGTCCATAGTCCAGATTGTTCTGTTTTGATTGAGGAGTTGTATACCACAACAACAGGTGAGTACCAGGGATCAACTGGCCACCTGTAATGTAGGTCTGTGGTGAAATATTTATTCAAAGAAAAATGTTTCTCTCATTGTTTTGTGGATACATTAGTGTTTTGCATGAGTGCTCGGTGCCAGGTCTTTGTCTTTGGGATCGTATGTGTGTAATTAGTATGTTTTCTTGCAGATTCACAAATTGTAACTGTCTGCATGTGTAAACATTTCAAAAATCTACCTGCAGGTGGATTTTCCCTGTTTATGCTGCAACTGCTTAGTGTTTTTTTGTTGGGGTTTTTGCCCCATAGAGTTTTTTTTGTTTGTTTGTTTCCTCATCCATCATTTTTGTTTCTCATCATTATCTGAAAAATTATGTGGTTGTCCAAAAGCAAAAGCTACTTATTTAATCCGGTTTTCCAGTAATCCAGAGTAATGATATGTTGGTTGTACAGCATCACCAGCAACATTTATACAGAAGATACAGAGCCAGGAAGCTGTGGAGGGGGCGGACATCATTCTGTGTTGTGAGCTTTCTAAACCTGGAGTCCCGGTGGAGTGGAAAAAGGGAGCACAGGCCCTAAAGGCTGGAGAAAAATACCAGATGAAGCAGAAGGCTTCTGTGAATGAACTTTGGATCCCCAAAGTGGTTCCAGAAGACAGTGGAGTCTACAGCTGTGTGTGTGGAGACCAGGAGACAACAGCCAGCCTCAAGATCCAGGGTAGGAAGAGGATTTTTACAGCTGGTTTGAGCAACATTATTACGGCACATTATGTTCTGCATAACATTGTTATTACAGCCTGTCTATGCTTTTTGTATGTTCTTGTCTGTGTAAATACCACGGTCAAGTGTTGGCTTTTGTATCGTGTGTTTTTGTGTCCATTTACTGTATGTCATGTACCGCTGACTGCTAACCAGCTTATAAATGCTCAGCCCAACCAGTAACCTTCAAACAGAAGTTGGAAAGCCAGGAAGCAGCGGAGGGAGCAATCATTTCTCTGCGGTGTGAGCTCTCTAAGCCCGGAGTCCTAGTGGAATGGAAAAGGGGAACGCGGATACTTCAGGCTGGAGAAAAGTACCAGATGAAGCAGAACGCTTGTTTGAATGAACTTGTGATCAACAAAGTGGTCCCTGAAGACAGTGGAGACTACAGCTGTGTGTGTGGAGACCAGAAGACCTCTGCCAGCCTTACCATAAAGGGTAGGACAGGGAGTTTTAGATATATTTAATGTTGAGTGTGCGTCACGTCTTTGTGTTCCGTGTGCTTTTGTGTTGTACATTAAAACGTATATATCATGGCAACAGCCCAGCCAGTGACCTTCAAGCACAGATTGGAAAGCCAAGAGGCCGAGGAAGGAGCCACTGTTACTCTGCGCTGCGAGACCTCTAAACCTGGAGCCCAAGTGGAGTGGAAAAAAGGAGCACAGGGGCTCATGTCTGGAGAAAAGTACCAACTGAAGCAGAAGGGATGTGTGAATGAACTTTTGATCCACAAAGTGATGCCTGAAGACAGTGGAGACTTTACCTGTGTGTGTGGAGACCAGAAAACTACAGGCAGCCTAAGTGTAAAGGGTAGGAGGAGCATTTTCAAAGAACCAGTCAACGGAATGTTTTTAGTTATTCACAATTTACTTTTTTGTTTAAATGTTTAAACTTGCTTGTTTAGAGGTTGGTGTGTTGCCATGTATGGAAACTTGTTAGTGCCTTTTACTGTGTTCTCTGTGTGACCAGTTTTATATATACATTTATTACATGTTCTGTTGTTTCTAACCCGCTAATAAATGCTCAGCCCAACCAGTGACGTTCAAACAGAAGTTGGAACATCAGGAGGCTGAGGAAGGAGCAGACATTACTTTGCATTGTGAGCTTTCTAAACCTGGAGTCCCAGTGGAGTGGAAAAAAGGAGCACAGGTGCTGAAGTCTGGAGAAAAGTACCAGATGAAGCAGAAGGCCACGGTAAACGAACTTGTGATTAACAAAGTGGTTCCAGAAGACAGTGGAGACTACAGCTGTGTGTGTGGAGACCAGAAGACAAAGACCAGCCTGAAGATCAAGGGTAGGAAGATCATTTTCAAGGGCTCTGCTTGTGTAACGTTTTTCAAACACCTTATGTCTGCATGAGGACCTTGTCTTTGCTTGTTGTTGTCTGTTTCCATCTTGAACTTTACATTTCACAAGTCATTACAGTTTGACAGTTTGCCATTTGTGTTCTTTCTTGTTCCGTGTTGTTTTCGTACCACTTTTGTCATTCAATACTAATAACTGCTAACCAAATAAATAAATGCTCAGCCCAACCAGTGACCTTCGAGCAGAAGTTGAAAAGCCAAGAGGCTGAGGAGGGAGCGGACATTACTTTGCATTGTGAGCTTTCCAAGCCCGAAGCCTCGGTGGAGTGGAAAAAAGGAGCACAGGTGCTGAAGTCTGGAGAAAAGTACCAGATGAAGCAGAAGGCCACGGTGAACGAACTTGTCATTAACAAAGTGGTTCCTGAAGACAGTGGAGACTACAGCTGTGTGTGTGGAGACCAGAAGACCTCTGCCAGCCTCAAGATCAAGGGTAGGGAGACAATGTTAATGTAATGTCACATTTTTTTACGTTTTGTTGTTTTGCAGTCAAAGTACCATATGGAGTTTTTTTTATTTGATATAATTGTGGACTACTAGTTACTAACCAACTACTAAATGCTCAGCCCGCCCAGTGACCTTCAAGCAGAAGTTGGAGAGTCAGGATGCTGAGGAAGGAGCAGAAATTGTTATGCACTGTGAGCTCTCTAAGCCTGGAGACCTGGTAGAGTGGAAGAAGGGATCACAGATACTTCAGTCTGGAGAAAAGTACATAATAAAGCAGAAGGCTGCTGTGTGTGAAATCCTGATCACCAAGGTTGTGCCAGAGGACAGTGGAGATTACAGCTGTGTGTGTGGAGACCAGAAGACCACAGCCAGTCTCAATGTTAAGGGTAGGAGGATTTGTATTTTGAACATCTGGAAGGTATCAAGATGCATTTTCATTATACAGGGAAAATTAAATGCGATTCATCCATCATTTATTGTTCACTTTTAATTAAAGATTACTTTATACATTGATGTCTTATTAATGGGGAAAAGAACGAAGAACTTACTTTTTTATTTTGTTTGTTTTTTGTTGTCTGTCTGCCAACTCACATGTCAGCTTTTCACACGTCATCCTTCATTTGTCTTGTCTCTGTAATTGGAAATCCATTTCACCAACATGACAACCTAGCTTAACAGTCCAACTGAGTGAGCTAAAAGGTCCGTCACTGGATGCTACCTCAGACCAGGACCAGTAGCTGATGACCTACTTTAGTTCGTCAGTCCCGCCAGGTTAACCTGTCTGACAAAGACCCACTGGCCAAGGGATTCATACAAAACATTTACTTTACTTTGTGGTTGATACCTAAGCATAACACGCCTTTCTTCTTTTGTTTGTCATTTGATTAGACCTTTCGATTTCTGTTTTTGAGACAAATACCATTTGTGGTGCTTATTTTATGTTTTTTTTTATTGTGGGGTTTTCTAGACCATGAACAGTATGAGTTGCAAGCCATCTCTGAAAGGTGGAATTAGGGTTTGTACTTTAACTGTATGTTGCAGGGATTTAAATGTAAATATTTTCTCCTTCAGCTGCTAGACTGGAATCTAAGAGGCAGGAGGCCAGAGAAACAACAGAAGGTATGATGATGGCACGACACTGGCTTCACGTCCAGCTTTACGTTTTTTGTCCGTCTTGGAAATGGTCGTTGTGTCCATGTGAAGCCTGCTTTTGTCATTAGGCATAAATCTTGTTGCACTTATATATATTTGTGTGTCATTATTTTGTGTTGTGTTTGTCGAAAGCTGCTTATGTCGTATAGTAGGAAGGATGTAGACGTTACGCATAGGCTGTTCCTTTAAGTGTAGTAGCTGTATTTCAAGTAAAATATAGAAGAAATAATTTGTTCTAGTAGCATGTTGCTAGAGTTGATTGACTGAAATTGACTTATCTTTATATTGTACATGTTACCATCAACTATTTATTAAATTATATGACTGAGTGATTGATACATTAAGTTACTGCATGTAGCTAGTGAGGCATTTCTAAATGTTGAGTCCAATATTGTGTTCAATTGTATAGTGCCATCTACTGGCCAATGTTCCTTCCTGCTTTCTGTTAAGGTGAGGGACACCCTCTCTACGTAAAATGGTGAAGATGTGGGTTCATCGTGTGTCAGTCCCTTTGTCCCTTACTTCCGTCTGAATTTGTTTTTGTCACTGTGCTGACATTGGCCCGTGTTGTAGCTCTATTTAGATGTCTTGGACGATGTGGCTCTTGTGGCTGTTGTGATTTGTTCCATGTTTGTTAGCTGAATTAAAACCTAATTTACATACCTACAAATAATTTCAGTTGCAGCACAGAAGTTATCAACTTCAGCAATGACCTCCAAAACTGAACCTGAGAAGCAAGAGTCTAAAAGGATTGTTGAAGGTATGTGTCAGTGGCTCTGGTTCTTTCCAGCAGGTTTCTCGTATGCTGGCGGTATGCCTAAGCATATGATGCATATATTTATACGTATTATGCCTTTACTGCAATCTAGGTTGGGATGTAATATATTTGTGTGTTTAGGGTTTTGTCAACATTGTGGTTTTTTTTATTCTTGCAGTTTGCATTTTGGCACTTAATGTAGTAGTAGCCATCGGTAACTCAGAACTGATTTTAGTATTGTTGTTTTATGTCGTTCAATGGATTCCACTATTGCTGTTGGATTTGTGGCGCACAGCTGATATATAAGGCACGATGTCTAACGCCTGGTGCGCCTGATGTTTTTGTTGTGATTCTAAAAAAGTCTGCTATGATTTCGGGCTTGTTGCTGTTCACTTGTGAATTCCAGATAGGATCTAGTCTGGGCTGTTGCCTCTGACCCATAGAATATTTCAGCTTATTTGTTGTTTTTAAATGAGAGGAGAATTGTTAGATCTGCCTACCTGCCCATATGTATATCAACACACACGGCAAGACCTTTTTTTTTAATGCTCTTATGTTGAATCCCCAGTTCTTCCAGTCACAGTAATTCGAGATCTGGAGAGCCAGGAGGCTGAGGAGGGAGGTAGTGTTACTCTGCACTGTGAGCTTTCTGAAGCAGGAATCCCTGTTGAATGGAGAAAGGGAACCCAAGTCCTGGCTGCTGGAAAAAAGTACCAGATCAAACAATCAGGATACATTTATGAGCTGTTGATCTTTAATCTGACACCTGAAGACACAGGAAGCTACTCGTGTTGTTCAGAAGACACAATTAGCTCAGCCTCACTTGGAGTAAAGGGTATGGTGGAGTCCATGTCATCATCTCATGCTCTCATTTCTTCCTTGAAGTCTCTCATTCAATTGTTCATTCTTCCCTTTGCGTCTGTGCTTCTCCTTTGGGTATCCTGTATATAAATCTGGTTATTTTCTCTGTCCATCAGTTGCCCCAGTTATATTTACAAAAAAGCTGGAAAGCCTAACAGCTGATGAGGGGGACAGTGTCACCCTGCATTGTGAGCTTTCTAAACCTGGCGTTCCTTTGGAGTGGAGGAAAGGAGAACTTGGTCTATGTCCATGTGCCAAGTATGAAATTAGACAGACAGGACTTCTTGCCACACTAGTAATCCATGATGTAGAACCAGAGGATTCTGGGAGTTACACATGTGACACTGGCGACCATCGAAGCACTGCGCAACTAGCTGTGAAGGGTATGCTTACTCGTTGTGGATTAAAGCATTAACTGACTGAAGGCCTGTTCCTCTTGTGAAATAACTTCATTAATCTGGATCCCTCCCACACGAGAACTTGATGAAAAACAGTTTTCTCATTAGTTAAAGTGTGTTGTTAATCTAACGTTTGACATGTTTTTTTGGATTAGGACTTTTTTCTGTGACGTGCCTTTGACTTGTACCAGCTTTCTCTTGTCCCCTCATTTCCCCTATTGTATTTTCCATTGCAGCCCGGCCTGTTCTTTTTAAAACCCAGCTGCAGAACCTTGAAAGACAGGCAGGGGAAACTGCTTCCTTTCACTGTGAAACCACAAAACCGGGAGCCAGCGTGGTCTGGAGGTTTGGTAATAGGTCGCTGGAATCCAGCAGCAAGTATCACCTGAAGCAAGAAGGGACTGTAGTTGAGCTTGTAATCTATAAACTGCAAGGATCTGACTCAGGAGAATACACTTGTGATACGGGCAGCCAGACGACTTCAGCTGTTCTCACTGTGCAGGGTAGGGTCTCTTCTTCTCATGCATCCTCTTTAGTCGAGTCTTCTTCTTCTTCGTGTACTACATTACTACATATTGACATCTTGTCACTGTGCAACACTTATTGTAAGCATGAACTGCATTAACCATTCATCTGGATATCCTGTTTGGGTCGTCTTGACTACGGTTACTTAAGTGTTACTTGTCGTTCAGTGTGTGTTCTTGCCTTGCCGTTGACTGTTTTTGGTTCATCATTGTCACAGTTCTCTCTTGAGCTTGAAGACTGATCTTTTGTGTGCCTGGTCTCTTTTCACAAACATTAACACACTCTTGGTCTTCACTTGATATTCTTGATGAATTAATACCACTTTAATTACAGTCTGCACATTGTCAAGCACATGCTCACTTCACAGCTCATATATGTAACGTTGATGTGTATCTGTCAAACAGAGGTTGAGGTCGACATACTGAAATTCTTGGAGAGCTGCGTTGTATACGAGGGGGAGGACGTTCGCTTTGAGTGTCTGCTTTCTCACGTGGAGTCACCTCTTGTCCAGTGGAAACTCCAGGATGTCCCGCTACAGAATAATGAAATGAACTTGATCCAGTCTGAGGGTCCACTACACAGCCTCACACTAAGAGGTGTCACAACAGCTGATTCAGGAACAGTCACTTTCACAGTGGGAAACCACACATCCACTGCTTCTCTAACAGTCAGAGGTAGGCGACATATTTAGACCTTTGTTTGTAGGGCATATAAAAGCATAGTAACATTTGCACATCCTCCTAACAGTATTTGCTTTCTGTAAACTTCCTTGTGGGATGCCCACCTACTGTTTTCTACAAAGCATTCCTCTCTTTCATCGCAATGTATTGTACATGTCCATGGTCAGGCCTTCTTCTACTGAACCTAACCGTCCACATTTTCCTTTTTTTTTACTATACACTTTGTGGCATATAATAACTTGAAACTTCATTGTTCATTGATGACAAAACCAAATGCACTTTTTGTTTTTTTTAGTCTTTATACATTATAATTTTTGTATAGTTTGTTATTGTACCTAAAAACCTTATTTAGTTTTGCTAGAAGTGGGTAAACAGTTAAGTTAAAAAAGTTTTAGTAAAGCTTTAATCATGGTTTTCTTTAGTTTATCTGTGAGCCTAAATGTTGCTTTTGAGCACAGTGCGTTTTATGACGGCCGGGTTCAGCTTTAAAAATCTCGGATGAATCATCCTAATTGATCATGGTTTTTCTGGCAGCCGCTCCTTTGCTATTCAAGAAGGAGCTGGAAAGTCAAGAGGCCATTGAAGGGGGCAACGCCACCCTGTCCTGTGAGACTTCCAGCCCTGACTGCAAGGTGACGTGGAGGAAGGGTTCAACTGTTCTCACCCATGGGGGGAAGTACACCATGGAGCAGAGAGCTACCACCCACACCCTGGTTATACACCAGCTGAATGTGGAGGATGGTGGTGAATATATCTGCGATACCGGGCTCACAAAAAGTACGGCTACCCTGTCTGTGAAAGGTAACGGCATCTGTCTTTCCTTGTCTTCATCCTTCCTGAAGTTCATTTCACATTCATTCATCCTGTTCCCTCTACAGGATCATATCGTCTCTACTTTCCATCCTTTCAAGTTCAATTATAGAAGCTTGATATATTTGTTGGGATGGCATTCGAGCTTCACCCGAGTTATTGTTGGCTGTTTTATTTGATGTTACACAGTGAAAACCTAATGCTTTTGTAATTAGACATCGCTGCATCTGTAGTGTTACAATTAGATTGTTAATGATAATTAGTAATGTTTTATGGTCTGCTGAGAGCTGACCACTGACCTTCATCCCATTTGCCCTCAGAACATATTCACATCATCCGACAGCTTTGTGATCTTACTGTGACAACTGGGCAGGATGCTGTCTTTGAGGTTGAACTGTCACACTCAGATGTGACAAATGGGGAATGGTGGCTGGGGGACAACCTCCTGCAGAGTAATGATCTGAATCAAATGAGCAGCCGGGGTAGAGTGCACCGTTTGCTCCTGAAGATGGTAACCACAGATGAATCTGGAGATGTTGTTTTTGTAGTGGGGGAAGAGAAGAGTGTAGCCTGTCTGCTTGTGGAGGAAAAACCTAAAGGTAAAGAAGACGACACAGTCCTTTGATATTTTTAATCATCACACCCATCTTCATTGACCACAAAACAGCTTTGTCTTGGCAAAAGGAAATCTGCTGGCACCATCATCTTCATTGTTCCAGTTAACATCCTTCATTTTCCCTGTAGAGTTGACTAAGAATCAGGATGGTAAAGCAAAATGTCTAGTCAATGAATTGTCCTTTAATTACACTAGATCTATTCCTAAATAAAAGGCTGTAAAACCTTTGACAGCGCATATAAATTACTGTATGCATTTATATGTATAGAAGAGGATTAAAAATCTTAATGCTTTTGAGCCCATTCTGGGTTTCCCATATTTACAGTGCTAATAATAGAGAAACCGCACAATACTGTGGCATCGGAGGGTGAAACTGCCACTCTGGCCTGCACCGTCTCTGACCCCAAGGCCTCTGTCTCCTGGGTCAAAAACAATGTGGCCGTCCAAGCAGGCCTCAAGTATGACCTAAAACAGAATGGAGCGTTCCACCAGCTTTGTATTCACAACTTGGTGCTTGAGGACTCAGGGACTTACACCTGTGATACTGGAGACTCACAGTGTGATGTCACCTTGACTGTGGAAGGTAAAGAACAGTTCTACTTAAAAAAACATATTTGATTGTGGACTAATAATAGGATGGAAATAAACTGCTAAAATATTCTTGAGCTTTCTCTTGATCCACAAACACATTTTGGCACTTTGCACCAGTCCCTTAAAAATGTTTGTCTTTTGGCTATGTGTTGCCAGACTTATCATCTCAACACTGATGTCAAACTTTATCATTTGAAATTCTTACCAGGTGCCCCAGTGTTCTTCCAGAAAGAGTTGGCGAACCAGGATGCTGTAGAGGGTGATGATATTACCATGAACTGTGAATTGTCTAAGCCAGGTGTTCGTGTTGAGTGGAGAAAAGGCGGTGTTGTCCTCCAGCCCAGTAAGAAGTATCAGATAAGACAGAAAGGGTGCGTTCAAGAGCTCTTTATACTAAACCTGGAGCCTGAAGACAGTGGCTACTACACCTGTGATGCAGGAGAACAGCTCACTACAGCTTCTTTAGCAGTGCAAGGTAGCTGCCCCACTGTACCGCTGTTTGTGCTTGATGTGACATATTTTAGTGGTTTGTGAATATGCAACGAATGTACTGACTGAAAATGATTGTGAGGCTCAGAGATTGTGTGTGTGTGTGTTTGTACTTTTCACTCTACAGTGAAAGAAGTCGTCATTGTTTCTGGTCTTAAGACCACTGACGTCTTTGTTGGGGAATGGGCAACGTTCTCCTGCCAGCTCTCTGGTAGGGAACCTGGCAAGGTGCAGTGGTGGCTGGATGGCACTTTGCTGGAGAACAGCCCGTTTTGTGAGATAGGACTGAGCCAAGACCACATCCACACACTCACCTTAAAGAACCTGGTCACAGAAGACTCTGGCACTGTCACTTTTAAAGCTGGCAGTTTATTGTCGGCCGCCAAACTCTTAGTCAAAGGTATCAAGATTACCACTAGAGCCTTTTCATGCTTGTTTGAAAAGGGTGATTGTGCATGATTACTTTAGACAAGTTAATAACAAATGAATGACTTGGAACATAAAATATAGATGGTTGCAGGAAATAATGTGGGACTTTTTCCTACTACACTATTCGTGACTAATTGAGGTATTAATTATAATTATTAATTATAATATTAGGTAGTTATTGTAGGTGTTAATGTGTGTACACCACTACATTTTTTACACATGCGTGTGTGTGCATACTGAGCTTGATGCCTTGCGATTGTTTCTGCAAGGTAACATAAAAGGTTTGTAAAAAAAAAAGTACATTAATCATTACACATTTCAATGCTTTATCACGCATGAGTAGCACCTTTCCTGATTTCAATAATAATAATAGTAATTGCAGTAGAGAGTTTTGTGCTTTATGCCTTAATCCAAAATTCATTCTGGGTGCAGCACCACAGCAAGGTTTTATTAGAGCAGAGTACCATGACATAAACTCATAAAGTAACGTTAGAATCAACTACCTTCAAGAAATGGTAAATAAATATAATGACTCAATGCTGCTGCTAGAAGTTTAGGCAACACTGTAGTAAACTGTTCTCCAACTTGTTTTTGAGTCTGAGGTTCAGAAAGGATGAATTAAATGAGCCCTAGAAGTCCAATTGGTAAATGTTTGTTATATATGTTAGATGCTTTGTTGGCTTAATAGGTTGTTGCGGTTGATTTGACATTCTGTGATTCATCCTGCTGCTCTGACATTCTGCTGCTTTTTTTAAACAGTTCTGCCAAATCTAATGCCATTTGGCTCATCTACAGTAAATCTGTTACGTGTTAATCTCCGATTCAAGCACTGACATCTACACTGTGAATATACTAGTCATTGTTACAAATGCCGTTGAAGCTGTACACATATAACTGTTACATAGAAAAGTGATACTGTGAAAAAGTCTTGTATCTATTGACAACGGTCTCTGTGGTTGGAGACCAGTTAGTAGATGGATGCTGGAACAACATATTTGCCAGCTGGGATCCCTTGATTTGTTGTTTTATAACAGGCACTCTTAAAGTGTTGGCAACCCAAAGCATGTTACATGGTTATCTGTGCAATCCTTACCCTTAATATCCCTTTGGTAATACAAGTAATGGCTGGTTCCTACTTGGTGGGTAGATTGATGTGAATACCATTTAATACGCTTGGTTTTGGTTATGATGTTAAAGTTGCGACAAAGTCTATTGAACAGCATATCAGCATATCAATGACTATGAGCAACATAAATGTCATGGTACCAAAGTGCTGCTCCACCCATCCATGTAGGCCGACTGCTGTGTTATGACCGTGCTCTGCCTCCACCATCTCATCCCACCTCTAAAAGCACTAAAAACCTCTAACTCCACACTTATTTTAGTTTGTTAATCACTCTCCCCATCACGTCCACTGCGAGCGTTTATTGGCTCTTGGGTGTGACCATTACCTGAACCTTGACAGTTGGGTTTTTAAACCCCCTGTAAGCCGACATGGAACACTACGCAGACCATTAAACTCAACATCAGGATAAAATGACTATATGTTTCGGACAGTCCATAACATGTAACATTATATTTTAAAATTCTTCGGGGGGTTATAAAGTCCACTTGTCTCTCAGCATGTTGTGCAAATACCCTAATATGTCATGGCAAATGCCTGACACTTTGACCCCTGACCCCAATCTCAGATCCCACAGTTGAAGTGGTGAGCGAGATGGAGGACCTCTGGGTGGTCGAAAACCAACCAGCTGAGTTCATCTGCCAGTACTCGAGGCCGGTAAAGGCTCAGTGGAAGAAAGACGGGCAGCCATTGCAGCCTGATGGCCGAAAGGTGTTAGTGGAGCAGGACTGGAATGTGGCTCGCTTGTACATTAGCCGTGTGTCTGCTGAGGACAGGGGGACGTACTCCTGTGAGGCAGAGGGAACCTGTGTGGTTGCTTCACTTCATGTGGAAGGTGAGCCTCCCTCCACATGGAAAAAGCACCAACATTTAGGGAATCTCCTCTGCTCTCCCTCATACTTTACAGTTGTTGGTCAACTAAAATGGCCTTTTGTTTACAAAGTTGATGCCCTTTGTTGACAAAATCCTGAATGATTTGATTTTATGAGCATTCACGTTTTTAATATTAGTGTTTCTTTGTCCTGGGTTTCATTTTTCATTTTCTCTTTTTTTCTGCAGCCAAACCCATTAACATTGTTCAGGGCCTGGAGAACGTGGAAACGTTTGACGGCGGCGAAGCACTGTTTGAATGTGCCCTCTCTCGTCCTGAGAACAAAGATTGCCGCTGGCTTATGGACGGAAAACCAGTAAAGGAATCCTCTAATGCTGAGGTTGTGACATTTGAGAGTGGCCGTCGTCACCTGCTCCTGCTGAAAGAGTTGCATGTTAAAGACAGTTGCACAGTGACCTTCCAAGCTGGCACAGCTTCCACGTCTGCTCAGCTGTCTGTAAAAGGTGAGTCTTTCCACATGAACACCACAAGGCTTCAAAATGGCATTGTGCATTAGTATATGATTCATTACAACTACCACCCTATATAATTGTTTTAGGCTGGAAGCTGGACATTGTGAAGGGTCTGGAGGACAGGGTGGCTGCAGTGGGAGAGAAGGTTGAGTTTTGCGTAGAACTGACAGAGCCTGTTCCTGTGGCTGAAGTAGCCTGGTACGCTAATGGGGTTGAACTGAAGCGCAGCGAGCTCTGGGCTATGAGGGCTGATGGCTGCTGTTATCGCCTTGTCCTTAGACAGGCACCACTTTTGCCTCAGCAGGAAATTACATTTGCGGCTAGAGATGCTCTCTCATTGGCCAGACTCACCATCATCAGTAAGTGTTTTGAGTTTTGAGATGATGAATCGGAATTATGTGTAACACTTATGTACACAAATGTATTTGAAAACCTCATAAGGACAGTACAAACATTAAATTTAGATATGTGTTATTCAGACTGTTT
Source organism: Macropodus opercularis (assembly GCA_030770545.1). Taxonomy (NCBI): domain Eukaryota; kingdom Metazoa; phylum Chordata; class Actinopteri; order Anabantiformes; family Osphronemidae; genus Macropodus; species Macropodus opercularis. Next base: position 11,457,607 of record CM061105.1, read on the forward strand.
TTGTTCCCAACAGCTGTTCCTGATCCTCCAGAGGACCCAGAGGTCCTTGGTAAAACCGAACAAGCTGTAACTCTCTCTTGGTTCACTCCACTTCATAACGGAGGAAGTACCATTCTGGGTTACAGGGTGGAGATGCGGCTGGTGGACAGTGCCCTCTGGCTTCCGTGTCATTCTGAACCCGTGTGCAACACAGAGTTTGTGGTTGAAAATCTCAAGTCTGGCAGTGGGTACAGGTTTCGCGTGGCGGCCATAAACAGAGCAGGGATTGGCGAACCTGTTGAGTTACCCCAGACTGTGCAGCTTGGTGAGTTGATTATTTCTAGTGAAAATGACATTTGTACATTTATAATGTACAAATGTCAACAAGCTAGTAGATGCAGATATGAGAACAGAAATCCCATTTGTCCAGGTAGACACTGACAAAAGGATTTATCAAAGTAAAACAACTGTGTTATAGGTTTTGAGTCAAAACAAGAGGAAACAGAGGAACTGGGTCAACCCACTTTGCCTCCTGAAGCTGCAGAAGAAGGTGATGTCCACGAGCTTTGGGAGGCTTTGGCCAAGAAAAGGCGCATGAGCCGAGAGCCAACTTTGGACTCCATAACTGAACAACCTGAGGATGACTCTAAAGGTGGTCAAACCAAATCTGGACAGAAGGAGCTGAAGACCTCAGAGAAAGCAGAAGTAAAATCAGGAGAGAAAGAGCAGGTGATTGTGTGTAACAGGCAAACAGAGTCCCGCTTGTGCACAAGCTCAGAGGATGAGTCCGTTTCCGGAGGTTCAACACTTGTGTCCTACCTAAAGAAGAGCAGCAAGTCTACTGTCACAACGGCCAGTGAGCCTGAGACGCTGACCGCTGAAAGGTTCTTTGCACATTTCCAAATGGCAGAACAGAAGACAGTGCAGCAGACAGAAGTGAAAACCACAACAGTTCAGGAAACACATATAAAGCAGTCGACTACAGAGGAAACTACCATAATGGAGATCAGCAAAGAGGATGAGCCTGATCTCAGAGAGGCTGCCATTAAGATTCAAGCTGCTTTCAAGGGTTACAAGGCACGCAAGGACATGCGTCCTGTTTTCAAAGAGGTCTTCAAAGACCAGACCAAAGAACCCAATGGCACCATACATCTGGAATGTGTGGCAGAAGGGAGACCTGATAAGGTGCGATGGCTGAAGGATGGCGAACCACTGACAGATGGCAAGCACCACCATATTGACATCTACAATGATGGCACTTGCTCACTGGTCATCACAGCCATCACCACAAGAGATACTGGGGTTTACACTTGTGAGGTCAGCAACAAGTTTGGAGTCACCTCTCACAGCAGTAAGGTGACAGTAGGGATGGTGAGAGACCCCTCTGAGCGACGGCCTCTGACAGTGGGCTACAGTGCTGACAGCGAGGCAGAGAGCTCCTCAGGTAGTGAGATGGATGAATCGCTGAGGCAAGCAAGCAGGCGTCTGCACTACCTGTTACGCACTCGTCTCCCACCAGATGTTGAGGAAGAATCGTTTGTCAGTGCAGATGAAGGCGACTTGCACCCCCCTGGTCCTCATTCCTATCGCGAGGATGAGAATTATATCTACATTCGCTTTGATTCGCGGGAAGAGGCTGAGGTGGCTTCTAAGAGGTTCCAGGAGATGTTTACAGTTCATGGGGTTCCTGTAGACACCACTATCCTGGAGGCAGGGTCTCTCAAAGTGGAGCTGCGAATTAGAAAGATGGGCTACACTCAAGATGGCACACAGACCCCCACACAAGATAGACAGCCTCCTGCATTCATGACTGGAGCCCCAGGTAAAAGTTGTATTTTATAGAATTTATAAATCATCGTGATATAACTTCTTATAAATAACATCATTTTATCATGGCTCATGTATTTTATCTTTTTACTTTTATGTTTACTAAACCATGCCCAGATTTGCACTAATTGATTGTGTGTAATTTGTTTTACTTTCTATTTGCCCGTGTCATCAGCTGCCCCAGTGTTCTTGACAGAGCTACACAGCCAGGACGTTCCAGATGGGTGTCCAGTCAGCTTTGACTGTGTTGTGATTGGCAAGCCGCCTCCCACTGTTCGCTGGTTTAAGGATGGAAAACTACTGGAGGAGAATGACCACTACATGATCAATGAGGACCAGGAGGGCTGCCACCAGCTCATAATTACTTCTGTGCTCCCAACGGACATGGGAGTGTATCGCTGCACAGCTGAAAACAGTAGCGGCATTGCAGCCACTAAGGCTGAACTCAGGGTCGATGGTAGGTGAACACTAGATGTACAAACACACCACATTCTGTGCTGTTATGTCTGTCCACACCACAAAATACATCTTATACGAAAACAATTGACATATTTATATATTTACAGGAAACTATGGCCTAACAGTAAATATCAGGAAATAATTTTGTGGATTTATACATCAAAGTTCACAGATAGGAAAATATGCCCTCTATTTGTAAATACTGTAACTATAGTAAAGTCTTGCACTCTTCTGCACATTTCTGCCTTTTTAGATAGATAGATAGATAGATAGATAGATAGATAGATAGATAGATTCTTTATTGTCACTGTAACTTGTACAATGAAATTTAAAAAGTGCTCTCCAGTTATCTAAAAGGTGCTCTCCATACAGTGCATCATTCATACGAGGTAAAAAAGACTAAAACAATAAATAAGAGTAAAAAAAAAAAAAAAAAAAAAAAAAAAAAACATATAAAAACCCACACAAGCATCGTACATTGTATTGGTCCAGACTTGAGTTTTGCATTAACTCCTTTCATTGCAAACTCCGATCTTAAGAAGATCGTGTCGGCTATAGATGTTTTTCGCCAGACCGATTGTACACAAAACATACAAAAACATCCAAACATAGCACCAAAAACTGTGACACCTAGCTGCCGCAACTGAGTGCGCCGCCATCTTTTTGCACTGCCTATTATCTGTAGCTGCTGTAATAATTGAATTTCCCCAATGTGAGGTCAATAAAGGATTATCTGATCTCATCTTATATATTAAGTACAATAATATTCACCTAAGATAGCATTTTAACTAGTTAAGGATGACGCTGACTGTCCAAAACCCACTGCTTCCTTCAAGTATAGCAAAGTTATGACAAACCTAAACACACACTGACTCTAATTTCTCTTATCATTGTGTGATTCTGGTCATCAATCATTTCTCTCAGTTTCTTGCAGCTCAGATTATGACACTGCTGCTGATGCCACTGAGACGTCTTCCTATGTTAGTGCCAAGGGCTACATGTCCAGGTGGGTAATATTTTGAACTGTTTTGATACTGTGGCTAGTTTAAAATGTTTAACTAAATGAATAGATTTATTGTAATATGAATAAATATCAGATTCTTGAGAGGCATCATTCGACCATCTTTTGCAGGGAAACTGAGACCTTTGAGTCAGTGGCCGAAGATGATCAGCTCCCTCAAGTGGTAGACGAACTTCATGATGTTCATGTCAGTCCTGGTTCACCTATTGCTAAGATGCAGCTCAGAGTAAAGGGTATGTTTACTCACATACTGTATATGTTCATTTTCAGTTTGTTAAGGACATAAAGAATGTCAGCTGCCTATGATTAAGGTATATTGTTTGTGAAATATTGGCCTTCAGGTTTCCCCAAACCCAGAGTATACTGGTTTAAAGATGGCCAACCTCTGCGGTCCTCAGAAAGGATTGTTTTGCAAGCAGACAGGGAAATTCATGGCTTGGAGATCCTGGAGGTACATAAAGAAGACATGGGAGAGTACTCTGCTTACATCAGCAACGCAGCTGGCTCTGCTTACTCCTCTGCCCGACTCATAGTTCTGAGTATGTATGGAAATAAAGGGATACTGTAAATAAAACGACGTTAAGCTTCAAATAGTAACACATTTTCTTTGCAACAGGTCCAGGAGAGATTATGCCACAAGATAAAAAGGGTAATTTAACATCAACAAATCTTCATGTTTAGGTAATTTTCGAAGGTAAAGTCATATATTGTATGTGACTGTGCCTTTTTACACTACATATTCACAGACTCTAAAGAGCCGTTGGTGCCACCGCGCTTCCTTGAAAGATTCAGCAACAGGAAAGTAAAACAAGGAGCAAGCATCACTCTGTCTGTCAAAGTAGAAGGTTTGTTAATTTCCAATTTATTCTTATATAGCATCTGTTCCCAGGCTCTCAACCATGCAAGTATATAAACTTGCCTTTCATCTTTCAGGGTCTCCTACTCCCATGGTCTCCTGGCTGAAGGAGGAATCACTGGAGGATGTCTTGTGGATCAAGCCTGATACTAAGGGATACAAAACGGCAAGCTCTGGGCGACAGCACAGCCTCATCCTGATGGATGTGGGAACAGAGTACACTGGTGCCTACACATGCATTGCCACAAACAGAGCAGGACAGTCCATCTGCACTGCACATCTTGAGGTGGATGACAGTAAGTAAAGCAAAGACTAGTCAATTTGCATCACAATAATATTTACCAGTGAGAACAGACTTCCTTTGAAGTTTGTTGATTGAACTGCAATCATGTAACTGTCTTTTGTCCTTTTTTAGAAGCCCCACCAAAGAAAGAGACCAAAGCCCCAGAGTAAGGAACATAACTACATTAAATATGTACTGTACATACAGTTGATTTTAAATACATGCAAATATACAATTTCTTTACTTCACAGTGCACTTGGTATTACAGTTAGTCCTCCAGAAGAAGTGGCAAGTAAAGAAAAAGGTGGTGCTTATCGTCTTGGCATTCTGTTATTTACAATACTGAATCATTTATAGTAATACATCCCCAGTTATTTAAGATGCTATTTCCTCTATGACAACCTTCTCCCCTTTCAGAGGGTAAAATAGCCTATCTAGGTGAAGTGGGTTCAGAGGAATTCATCATGAAACTCACCTCTCAGATCACGGAAATGGTATCGGCAAAGATCAGCCAAGGTAGGTCTGGTGGTTCTTATGTGCTGAAACATTACACTGTAAGACCGACCCAATGTACAGCGCAGCATTTATAAGAGCAGTAATGAGCAGTGTGGCAGTAGCTATATCCAGGGAGAGTTCCTGAAGGAAAAATTACAAACAGCTGTTCAGCTAATACATGATTTTGTTTGAATGTTGAAATGTGAGTAGGACGGTAAACCTTAATCTGCATGTTGCTGCAATAACAATTAAGGCTGGACTCAGTGACTTTATTCAGTGTGAAATATTTTTGTCATTAATTTATCGTCGATAATAATAAGATCCCAGACTAGCAACTAACTCACTACTAGACTCAGAAAAGCACAATATTATACAGAGATCCTGAATAAACGTCTACAGGTGGAAGCAACCTACTAAAAGTGCTTTTCTGGTGTCATGGTCAGGTTTGGTTGAAACAGTGAATTCATTGGGAGTTTCAAGAATTGTAAAAGTGTTGTTTAGTCTGAATGTTTCAACACTTTGATTCTTGAATTAGAATTCACGCTCTGTTAGATTTGAGATTAATATAGAATTTGACAAACTTCTTTCCTGCATTTAGTGCTTGTTTTTCGAGCCTGTTTTGATTTTTGCATTGATCGTTTTCACTTCTCTTTAACTCATACCGACATCGTTCCTTTACCACTGTTACATCCATCACTTTTCCAAACCATCAGATTAAATGCTCATTCGATCATTAATTTGTTATTCAGACAGTTTACAGAATCATGAAGTGCTCCAGTGGATGAAATCTTGGCCCAAAACTACCAGTATGTATCCCAAGTGCATCGGTTTTCTTTTAACTATTCATTTTCTACATGGAACATAAATAACATTATGAAATTTGTTAGAGTGACAGAATAGAGACACACAGGATGTAAATCTTTAGATTTACACACATGGAAACATCAGTTTGGTATAAAGCTGCATTTAAACCGTTCACTTGTTTTTCCACATCTTGCTGTGCACCTTTACGTCTCCCAGTGCAATTGTCTTGTCTTCAAATGGTTTCCCATAATCTGAATGTGGAGCTCAGACAACGTGTCTGTACTGTGGTTGCATGTTGTCATGATACTAACTCAAACAGTAGTCAGTAGTATCAGGAGTCATTTTAGCGTAGTTCACATCAGTAGTGTGTTTTTTTCTGAATAATGAAGCAAGGATTTACCTTTTGGATGAGTATGATGGTACAACTTTTAAGGTACTGCCTTATTACGCTTTCCTCTGTGGAACATCACATTTTATACACAATAATGTCAAAATAAAATTTAAAACATTATAATTATTTTAGGATGATTCTAATCATATGTATTGAAGTATGTCACCTCTGCCTCCTCCTGTCTTTGCTGCACCAGCTTCTTTACGTGTGCCCGGTGTTGACAGTGATGATGAGACCAAGACCCCATCTCCATCACCTCATCAAGGTCGCTCTCGTCCCCCCTCACTTATTGCTGACTCCTCCTCAGAGTCAGATGAGGGTGATGCCAGGGGAGAGGTGAGACATAGGAAATGAAACTGTAGATAAAACAGTATTTAGCCAGTTATTTAAGTCAGGGTTCATACAAAAAGTAAACATTTTAGCGAAACACTTAGAGACCATAAAAAAGACACCTGAAAAATATAATATAACCGAATTGCTTACGGGTCTTATCATACATTACATTAGTGGAATTGTTGAATAAATCAAATAAATAAATAAATCTTCTGTAGAACAAACAATTGAAATGAAACAATTGTTCTTTGGTTCAGGAATTAGTGGACATATTGTAGTTTTGCAGAACTAAGGGAGCCTCGTGTTCATAATTACACCTATTTTTACAGATGTTTGACATCTATGTGGCAACAGCAGACTACAACCCCACAGTGGCAAGCAAAGAATCCATCTCACTGAAGGAGGGACAGTATGTTGAGGTTTTGGACTCCGCTCATCCACTGAAGTGGTTAGTCCGGACCAAACCGAGCAAAACGACACCATCCCGTCAAGGCTGGGTCTCACCAGCGTACCTGGACAAGAAACTGAAAGTATGTCCCAACATTATAGTCTTGAATTCAACTGTATTAATAAATAGGTGTTAATAAGCCTGTGTATCGTTTCAGCCTTCCGCTGATACAGGGGAACTTCCAGAGACAATTGAAGAGGAAGTGTCTGAGGGTGAATACAAGAGGAAATTATGGTAAGTAAAGCTTCCCTACACTTAAAAAGCACATAAATAGCCAGATAAAGCACCGTAACAAACTATCATTCATGTCCCCAGCCAACTGATCCAGGACTTAATAAATGGAGAATCTGAGTTTATAAAGGAAGTTGATTACTTTACATCCCATCACCTGAAGCACGCAGACAGTGTTGATGCACCGCCTGATGTCAGCAGCCAGAAGGAGGTCATATTCAGAAACATCGATGATATCAAGGCCTTTCATAACAAGTGAGCGGTCACTAGTTATTTTTACAAATAAAATGGAAACGTCTCTGTTAACGTTATATGGCCCAACTGTTTTTCATTCTTCTTTCTGATATATTTAATCAGTGACAACAAGATTTACTTTATTATTATTATTCAGTTCTTAACACATGTTGGTTTTAGGGCGTTTCTCCCGAAGCTAAATGACTGCGAAACAGATGATGATATAGCCATGTGCTTCCTGAAGAACAAGGAGGGCTTTGAGAAGTACCTCCAGTATCTTGTTGGTCAGAGTCAAGCAGAATCTGCCGTCAGTGACAAAACTGTCCATCGCTTCTTTAAGGTAACACAACCTGTTATTGTACTCTGTTATAAATTGTAAATTGACATTTAGTCAGTATAATAACTTAAAACAAACAACACTATGTTGTAGGAGTATACCAACAAGGAACAGGCCAGTGCAGACCCTGCAGGCCCTCCCGTACGCAGCATCAACGCCTACCTCCAGCAACCACTGGAAAGGATTCAGAAGTACAAAGCTTTCCTCAAGGTGACATTTCACATAGAGCATGACGTAGTTCAAGGCCTTTAGACCTGTGTTGTTATCATCTCAGTTGTGAAAGTTCTGCTGTATCTTCAGGAGCTAATTCGAAACAAGGCGAGAAATGGTCAGAATTGCTGCCTCCTAGAGGGAGCGTACGCAATGGTCTCTGCGCTGCCACAACGCTCTGATAATACTCACCATGTTTCCATGATTGAGAACTATCCTGCCACGCTTGAAGTACTTGGAGAACCAATTAGACAGGTAGGATACAGTTAATAATCAAGATATCAGTTGATCAGAAGCTTGATTTTGTGTTTGATTGCCCACATATGGTATTTTCTTGCACTAGGGACCCTTCCAGGTGTGGGAGGGAGCTCCTGGAATCAGAACATCCTCCAGAGGTCACCACCGCCACGTCTTCCTCTTTAAAAATTACTGCATAATCTGCAAACCTAAGAGGGACAGCAATACCGAAACACAAGCATACGTATTTAAGAACATGATGAAAGTAAGACTTTTAATTTAATCACACATATAACACGTCAAGTACTGGGACCTTTCTAATAATATGTTCTAAACTTTTATTCATGTTGTAGCTCAATAATATTGATGTGAATGAGACAGTGGAAGGTGATGACCGTGCTTTTGAGATCTGGCATGAACGTGAGGACTCTGTGAGGAAGTACACTTTGCAAGCTCGAACTGTTACACTGAAGAACTCCTGGATAAGAGACTTCAGAGAACTGCAGCAGCGATACAGCGTGCCAGCATGGAGTAAACACCACGCATACGCAGCCTTTCCCCCGTGTTTTTAATATTTTATCATAACCTCACATTTTTTGTTTCTGTTTTGGCAGGCCCCCCTGATTTCGATGAAATCCTAGCAAACTGCACAGCAGAACTGGGACAGACTGTTAAGCTGGCTTGCAAAGCCACAGGAGTACCCAAACCTACAATCACCTGGTACAAGGGTACGTACGCATGTCGTACTGGATGGTGCTCTGTGTAGACTAACAGGGTTGCGGTAAACACATGCTTAGTTATGTATATATATATGTATATGTAAGTTAGCCATGTGTATGACATGTGTTGGCCTTTTGGATGCAGATGGACGTATAGTGGAGGCAGATCCTCATCACATCATTATTGAGGACCCTGATGGTTCCTGCACACTGATCCTGGACAACATGACAGCAGATGATTCTGGCCAGTACATGTGCTTTGCCACCAGCCCTGCTGGTAATGCCAGCACTCTTGGGAAGATCACAGTTCAGGGTAAGAGACATATCAAAGTGTAAAAAAAAAACACTTTTATTCGCAAGTGAAAATACCAGTTTTGGTCTGTATGTGAGCATTAAGTGCTGTCTCCAGCTGATTCAGAGAACATCCCCCCAGTGCACTTTGCTTTTGTACCTATAAAACGTTAGAAGGATGTAATGTGTCATACATTTTGATGTTTTCCCCACAGTACCTCCTCGTTTTGTGAATAAAATGAGGAATGCTGTGTTTGTGGCTGGTGAGGATGCTCAGTTCACCTGCGTCATCCAGAGCGCCCCCAGCCCCAAGCTCAGGTAAGGATACATCACTTTATATTTGCTACTGTGAAACTGGCAAAACATTACATTTAACCCACTATTTTAAGATCTGTGCTTTCGTGTGTTGATTCCTGCTCTCCTGTGTGGGACCTCTTCAAGGTGGTTCAAAGATGGCAGACTGCTGACTGACCAGGAGAAGTATCAGACTTACAGTGAGCTCCGTAGTGGGGTTGTGGTCTTAGTAATCAAAAACCTGACAGAGAGAGATCTGGGACACTACGAGTGTGAGGTTGGTCCAAACTGTTCAGCATGAGACCCACGAACTACCGAGTAGCATCTACACAAACAAAGCTATTTTCCTGTGTGGTCTTATAATAAGTCAGCTGATACCTATTAAGAACGGTGAGTCATCTTAGCACTAATAATATGTTTCCCTGCTGTTGCCAGCTTTCCAATCGTCTGGGCTGTGCCAAGTGCGCTGCTGATTTAGTCCTACCCTCTGCTATGGCTCGCACTGGTGAGCAGGCAATAACTATTGAAGGTAAGGACACAGACTCACCTTTGACTTTATACAAAGAAACTAAAGATTTCAGAATCTGAATGAAAAATAAACTGATTCAACTGTAGCATAGATTAATTATCATCTAATAAATTTGTTTCTTTCTGCCGCTTCCATAGTTACTGAACAGGAAACTAAAATGCCAAAGAAAACCATCATCATGTAAGTCTGAACGTGAAAAAATACTCTCATGTATGTTTGTTCCCTGTGGAATTGTGAATTCCTTTATAGATTTCTAGTTAAGAGTAGATTTCAGCATCATTATGAGGAAGATATATATGATTTCTTGTGACACGGGAATCTTCAAACACATTAGTTCCGCTGCAGCTTTTGGCCTCTGTGACACAGATAATGTTGAAACAGAAGATGGTCTGAGAGGAAATGAAGAGAACGTTTGCATGTCCGTGTGCTTCTCTGGCCCCATGCACGCATCACCCTGTAGTATTTAAAGTGTGAGCGCAAAGAATTTCATCAGTAAGATGATGAGAGAACAGGCTGTTTTCAACGCAGCGCTTCTTCTTTAACAGGTTATATAAACTATGTTCTGTTATGTCTTTTTAAACACAGCGCAGCATGATTCTGAATACAGATCACACGTACTTACTTCCTTTCCAGGTTTTTGGTTGTCATCTTTTCCTAATTAGTTTCATAACTCAGTGTCACTTGTATCAGCAGCTTGACATTTTCAACAGAAAGTCTTTGTGCAGCCTGTGGTCCTATTTCTCTTTTTCCAGTGAAGAGACTATAACCACTGTGGTGAAGAATCCACGTATGAGGAGGCACAGATCCCCTGGCTTGACTCTCACTGGTGCCCACCGCTCTGAGACCGCCACCCCAGAGCCTCCCACAGCCAGGCCGAGGAGGATGTTCACGCCAAGAAAGACCACCATCCCAACTCTGTGTGTTACTGAGCCCGAAGGTGCTGCAGCCCGTGTTGTGGAAAGCAAGCCCAGGTGGGTTGAGGTAGAGGAGGTCATCGAGTACAAGGTCAATAAATCTCCCAGGCTGCCCAGGAGAAGAGGCATCTCACCTGCAGGATCTGACCGTTCGGCCACTCCCTCCAGACCCAAAAGGTCTCCACCGGAAAACCCAAACACTAACAATTCCAACAATAAGCTGGTGGAGCAGGTCCAGGCTCAGCTGCAGGGAGATGCCGGCAACCAGCCGCTCGCCTGGGAAGAAGAAGGGGTTCATCCTCCCGTCGGTTCTGCTTCTGGGGATCCATACGACTTCTCAACTGTCCAAACTCTAGCTGGAGAGGACAGTGATGAACTAGATGATCAACAAACTGTCATATTTGAACCTGAAGATGAAGATAATGATTACAAATCTGTCACAAAGCAAGAACCCAAGATCCTGAAACAAGGAGATCGTGTTTTGACCCTTGAGGACTTGGAGGATTATGTTCCAGAGGAAGGCGAGACCTACGGCACTTCTGACACTCAGAATGTCACTGCTGAAAAGGCCTGTGAGATCTCTGTGCTTCAGAGGGAGATTGGAGGATCCACAGTGGGACAGCCAGTGCTTCTCAATGTGGGAAGGCCTGTCATGGTCCCGCAGCAGAGGAGCGGCTTCTTCACCCGCTTCAGGGAGCATCTGTCCAGCAGCCTTTTTGCTCCCACTGTCCCCCAAGCCAGTGGAGCACAGTCAACAACGGAGAGGGACGTCCCCATTCAAGTGAGCCATGCGAAGCTGGAAGTGAAGCCTTCATACTACTCAGAGGTGCAGAGAGTGGAGGGTGGACAGAAGAGTTTTAAAACCAAAGTGTCAACCCAGACCTACGGCTACACATCAGTAGGAAACCAAGTCACGCTTCAAATCAGAGATAACGTTTATCAGAAGCAGTAGGATTAAGCATTTGGTAAGACAAACCCTTAGTCTTAAATAGGAACTTTTCTACAGATTTGGATAACATCACACACAGACCTGAAGTATATTTATTGCATTTGACAAACCATTCCACATTAAAGCTTCCCAGTAGATAACGGAGTCATCATCAGTCTTTCTTATCAAGTGGTTAGTCCGATGGTTTTTTAATCTAGGTGAGTTGAAAAATGGAGGCGTGTTTTCTGTGGATTTCCTGTTTTCTTTTGTACCTCTTAAGTCCCTTCTGCACCGTTGCAGTGCCTTGGATTTCAGAATTAAACATCGGTAGCAATGACTTAATGAGGTCACAGCTACAGTATTACTACAGGGTTCATTTAAATATTCAACCCTGATTAAGTTGACAACAGATTTAGACTAACCACGTTACTCCATGACCTGATAAATGCAGTTTTATCTGTGGTCAAACTTGAGATCAAATTTCTTTGTGAATGACTTCTTGCCAAGCGTCTTAGATATGAGACAGATAATAAATCAGTGGGTAGGTGAACAGACTTCTGAGCTCAGTGACTGCATTTGTTGATCTTGTAGTTATTGGTTGTGAAATGAATGTCATGCTGAAGACTTTAGATGTTGTGTCTATTGCAGTGCAATGACCTGTGATTTCACAGGATATTCATACTTACATTTACGCCATAGATCTTTAGATGAGTGACTGCATGTTTCTGCTTTCCCAAAAGCAGATGTTCTTATGCAAAGTAACCAAAAACTCATGTAGAAGATTTTGAACAAATGCAAAATACTTGATCACACAGTTATTTATTTTAGAAAAGTGCCTAGAATAGCAACCCCCATTAACAACGTGTGGTGTTCTTGTTTTTAGCATTTAGTCAAGTGCAAATATGTTGTTTCCTCACTTTGAAAGGCACTAAAAGCATGTAGTTGCTTCTCCTGTACATGTGTAGGTTTTGGAAACACGTTTGACTATTCAGCTTTGAATCTGAATTAAACTGAAATAAATACAAATATTTTTGTGCCAGTACTGTACCATAACATTTATTGTCTCAACAGATAACATATTGTTACTGCTGGATGTCAGTGAATGTAAGAAATGTGTTCACATCACACACGTTACCACAGCTGGTTAAGATTAAATGTCAAACCAAGAGGACTAGATGCATCTCATCAAGAATACATTTAAAATGAAACTTTAAAGAATAACAGGAACATCTGCACAATGGAATAGATGTTACAGCTGTCTAAACATTTACAACATTTATGAAACCGACATAAAAAACATTAACACATGGCAATCACAAAGCTTTTTCAACTTTGAACTAGACAGGAGCTGTATAGTGTGCTTGTGTCAATGTAAAATAGAAACATTTCCTCTAAGATTTTAAAAAGCTCCAATTTTGTTCCTGAAGCATATTGAATCCTGAAGCTGCAAAGCAATACGCACAATTGCACAATATAAAAGTAAAAAATACACCTGTAAAATTTTCCTGTAACAGCCCCCAACAACAAAAGGTACATTCTTAATGTTTGCTGCCTCTGACTCTTAACTTGCTTGTACCCCTTATAAATACACAGAGAAGGGCTGGGAGTAGACAAGTAACTGGTACCATAAACACAGGTAAACTCATTTATACATTGAGTGGTCCTCTAGGAGTCTCCTATTCTAATGCTCTGTGTTCCCCTCCTGAACTGAAAAGGGCACATTTTCAGTGTTGGCTAATGGCTGCCACTAACAAAGACTCTAAGATGCAGGATTTTATACTTAAAAATAAAAAAGAAAGAGTTATGTTACTTCTTAATTTGAGTTGAACCAGGCGGACGAGAGGACAAGGATGCAAGCAGTAAACCTTTGTTAAAAGAGAACAACCTGCATTCTGGCCCAGTCACTCATCAAGTACGCGATATTGGAGTTCTCTCTTCTTCAGGAACATAAAAAAAGCCGGTGGTCGATTAAAAACAGATCCACGTTACAGTAAGTTGACTTATAGTAACTACTTCTAAACACTGTAAACCCTGTTTGGTGTATATATCCACCAAGGTCTACAGACGGCCATCGGAGGGAATGGACATAGCTGGAATGGAGGTCGGTGGTGGTATGAGGAGTGGCTGCACAGGACGGGAAGGTGTCAAGATGCTGAGGTGCCCTAAGAAGACATGTTGACTTTCTTGACGTTATTAATTTCCTATAGAAGAACAAAAAGCAGTTATCAGCACACGGGTCAAAGGCCCAACACACAGACATTCCTCTATCAGGAGAACTTGGACGTCATTCATCCCAAAGTAGCCCAATGTTGTCCTGGAACGCTTGTCAGGGTTAACGTTGCCAATACACTTAATTTGGCTTTGAGGTTAAATTTTATTTGGCATACAACGTAATTAAAGTATTTTGTATTGTCTTTAATGTTCATGGTCTAATATAAAATAGTGTGTTCTACAACGACTCACCTCAAGTAGAGCCTTTTTTAAATGCTCGTATGCATCATCCAAATTATCATTGATAATTACAACATCAAACACACCAGGTTCTTTACCTAGAAAAGAAAAGAGTCATGCTCAGTCATGATTTAAACTGTTTTTCAATTGGTGTGACCTAATTGTAAATACTTACTGATCTCCATATCCACCATGGCTGCACGTAAACGCTTTTGGAGGCTCTCTTCGGACTCTGTTTTTCTGTCTCTTAAACGTTTTTCCTGGAACAATAAAACCAGTTATGATCAGGATATTCGGGACTGCAAGACTCTCCGAGCTTTGCTTTCATAATGTCTGTGACCAGTAAGTGTAGTGGTAAGTAAACTCTGTGTCACACCCAAGAACTCTCACGTTGTAGGATGTTGACATATGACATGTTAACTGTGTGAATTCTCACCAGGACAGCCATGGATGGTGGCTGGATGGAGATGTAGATGGGGTTCAGGTCTGTCCTTTTAATGTTCCTCACGCCCTGCATGTCGATGTCAAGTATGCAGATGAGGTTTGAGGCCTGCACAGCCTGTACAGCAGCTTTACTCGTCCCGTACATGTTCCCTGAAAACTCTGCACTCTCGATGAAGTCGCCCTTGTCGATGGCTGCCTGCATCAACTCCCTTGTGACGAAATGGTAATCTGAAACCCCGACATTAGGACACGCATGGAATTCACGTAAATAAAGCTACAAAACCGCAGACTAGACCTGCAGCAGAGTTGTAGTTTAAGTGAGTCATCACAGAGGAGGAATGTGTGGTACCTTTGCCATTTTCTTCTCCAGGTCGAGGATTTCTTGTCGTGTCTAAAACAATAATGAAACATTTGTCACTATGCTGGATTTATAGGCAGGAGTGAAATAATTATATAGATTTAATAATAATCTTTTGAAAAAAAAAATCTTGATCTATAAAAAACCTTGACATTCGGTTTTAATTATTAATTCCTTCTTAAATACTTATAACCAAGTAATGTCCTGGAGTTGAACTTACGGGAGACGCTGAAGCCAAAGACACTTTCATATTCCTTCATGAGCTTCTTCAGCAAAGTGCTCTTCCCTGCCCCGGACGGGCCGCTAAACACCACAGGCCTGGGTCCAGCCATAGCTGTGAGTAGGGTGAGGAAATGAGCATAGCTGAGTATTGGAAACAAGCGGCTGACGCTAGTGGAACGACACAAACCCACTGAGCGCTTTCAGTGAGTCATCACAGGGATAAATCAGCCTTTGTACAAATGCTGAGACAGCCCAACGTGTTTAGACAAGCCACAATTAAGTGGGATGGATGTGATAAAAATGATAAGCCAGCAATTCTCAAGGAGGTAACAAGCCAAAGTTGCCATGGTGCTGCTGAGGAACTGAGATTCATCAACTGGGTTTCAACTGGGAACGGTTCAACAGAACAGAACAGCAAAGAACTAATAGGGACGGACAAGAAACTGCCTTTATTAAAGTCATATTCACAATCGAGTAAATGATATCAACTTAAAACAAACTCTCGTCAACCAAAGTATGCAGCCAGTCAACCACTAAAGCCTATAAATCATGCAGAACATGTTCTACAGTGCGCGTAGATAGTGGCACAATGTCCTACTGTAATAATGCCACACAATATTTCTTTTATTACCAACAATTTTTAGATAATTTAATCAAAACAAAAAGAAAGACTAAAAGTAATGCCTACAGGTTTCCTCCTTACCATTCATGAACAACGCAGCAAACCGAGCTCACACGGACATGGCACCAGGCAAATGGGGAGGGTGTGACTGTGTGTGTGTGCTGGACTGTGTGCATAAGCAGGGAGGAAGAACAACAAGAGGGCAGGAACATGTTTACACATAAAATATTCAATGAATGAAGAAACTAAATACTTTTAGTGCATTGTCTTAGTGCTCTATTTATAGTATAAATGACGGAAACAATGCAGTACAACAGGAACTGCGAGTCATTAGCACGAGAGACTAAAGCTACTGAGAGCTGCTGCTTACATCAGAAAAACAGCCACGTTGGTCATTAATCTATGACATGCACCAAATATTAGTCTAATCTCCTTTACCGGTTTTCAGATGAACCAGATGGAATAACGCTGTGTTTACAGGCGCTCACGACAGGAGTCCTCCTCTTGGATACTTCCCATAAACTGCAAAGATGCTTATTAAAGGAGCAGGACTTCCGTCATCGGGTCAAGGAAGACGCTTCAATACGTGCGCGGTACACATGTGAGTATCACGCTATATAATTTGCATTTGTTATTGCCAAGCGTCTGTAATCTGCAGCGTCATTTGACTTGAAGAATGCATCTCAATTAAATAATCGAATCTGCATGATGGGAAATAATTGAACAGCACGGCGCTGATAATTCTGCAGTAGTTGGAAGCTGCACTGTTTGAATTTAATCAGGTCCACTGAACTTCATGTGAAAGGTCATGTGAAATCTATTACATGCCACATGTCAAGTCTACAGCTGTAACGTGCTTATCTTGTAAAATAGCATTTTCTTGTTTATTTCTATCAAGTGAGTGTCACAAGTGTTTACAATCATGTGCCAGAATTATCTAACGGATACAAACCACTACCTTGGGCACTGCTACGTGCACTTTGACTCACTGATAAGGAGTAATAAAGTGACTTACAGACACGCTGAACAAACAGTTTCAGGATGGAATATGTCCATGAGAAACATGTATTTAACTGCTAATTAATAAGGAAGTAACACAGCCTAGAGCTTTTTAAATTCCTATGACATTTCTGTAGTACACAGACATAATTACAATTGGATTAATGTGGTTTTAATGTAATATATAAGACATTGACCCCGAACATGAACAAAAGAAGTCCTGCATCAGATGGTGTGGCCCCTCCAGAGCTCTGGCCTCAGCATCACAGAGTCAGCCTGGCATTACATGATAAGATAGAAGACCCAGAGACAGAGCACAAAAAAAAAACAAACTGGGTAAACCCTGACTCTGAAACAACCTATTTTGATCTACTTTCTAAAACTGTACACACATTTTGCATATGCTAATATTAAGGGTGATCACACTGGCAAATGTAGGCATTGGAGACTATTGCAGATTGGTGCCTACATGACAAGGCTGCTGGCTGGCAATAAAGTCATAAATAAATCTGATCTTACACAGACAATGGAATATAACCCGAAAAACACAATATGGCACTTACAGCACTAGTTGCTTCTAAGGGGTAACGACTCTACGCATAACCGTTCAATCACACGTAAGGAAACGTCGGCTTGTTAATTTAACTTGCGGACTAACTTAACCCAGCTCAGAGAACAGACCACGGCCATGTGATTTCTCCAGAACATCACAAGCAATCGGAAGGAAATGAATGGCAGCCTCGCATCCACTGCGATCTGCAGACGCGTGAGACGCGGCGGCAGTAAATAAACGTCGTACCTGAAAAAAGCCTGGAAAAATGTCTCATGTACATGAGGAGTAACGTTAGTCCTGGGTCCTGGGAGCGTCTCCGGTGGATTTGCTCCCTTCGCTGCTGCTGCTCCGTTTCCCTGCTCTGAGAGCCATTAGGGGGAAACTGTGCCTCTTACGTCATCTCTGCGAGCCAAAACATCCACGCGTCACCTTCACGAGCGTCGGGAAAGTGCGCGACTGAACAAACGTCGGGGGGGTCATTAGCCACAGAGAGCCGATAAAAATCACAGACATTTACAACAAATACTTGTGAATGACCGGCAATTACAGCTTCGTAAAGAGAGACACACATACGATCACTGTTGGACACGTTTCTAATGCTACAGCGTTGTTTTTAGGTGGCATAGTAACATTTTGCTATTAGTGTTAGCTTAGCTTAGACTCTAAGAGGCGCGTTAGTCGGTAGAATGAAGTAACTCATAAACTGGTCATTTGCTCCATTAATACTAAACACTCCGCTCCGACCAACAAAAGGGGGCTAACTTACTGCAAAACCGCGGAGGACCGGATGCTGGAGGCCTGACCAACTGCGCTGCTCCTGGGCTAGTGTGGCTAAAGCTAGCCAGTCTACCGGATTTCTTGTACACGTTCCGAGTGACTAACCAAAATGTTTGGGTCGTCGAGGTCTGGAGGGGTCCGCGGAGGACAGGATCAGTTCAACTGGGATGACGTAAAAGTCGACAAGCACCGGGAAAACTATCTGGGTAAGGCGAGTCCGCTATCAGCGCTAACCAGACTGCTATCAGAGGCGACATTTGCCAACAGCTAAGCCGAACAGCGGCTCCGTGCGGGGCCTACCTTTAGTTGCAGAGTCCCTCATTACACGCGGTCTCAGCTGGTGTGGCGGCGTTCGTTTCGTTTTCCACTCCAGAAACCGCAGGTGCTGACCTCCATTCCGCTTTCTCTGGGCTCACTGTGCAGCCAGCGTGTCAGCATGTCCCACACCAACTACGTAGCACCCACCGCAGCTGTGACCTTAAAAGATAAAACGGAATGGGATGGGATTACGTAACCTGCTCACCAGACAGTCACATTTTGGGGACCCGACCCAACCAGCACGATGTTTAGGTACCAGTGTACAGTACAATGCTCATTTAGCCAAACGCATCTGATCAGCAGCTGAGTTTTTGTTGAATGTCTGAATGTCCAGCTCAAGAAACATTCATTTATTTGCAGATCATATAGGGAACACCACCACACATTGCAGTGTACACAAACATTATAGTGTATAGTGATATTGAATATCTACAAACACCAACATTATCATAAACCTGCAGGTTTTGGATAACCATCAGACTCTAATATCAAATTGTTCAGGTTCCTCCTGTGTTGTGGTATTTGGACATTTTTTGGGACAAAGACATTTAATGCCACAGGCTTTGGTCCTAGGAAACTGTGTTAGTGTTTTTCATGAGTATATTACAATGTAGTGAAGAATTTGACACCTGTTTATTTTTCCTCTAAATAAAAGCCATGTTGTGACATCGCTCATCTTCACATTTCTTAATTCCTGTTGGGTTGTTTCCAGGGAACTCTTTGATGGCGCCAGTGGGGCGGTGGCAAAAAGGCAAAGATCTGACATGGTATGCAAAGGACAAAAGTGGAAAAGCTTTGTCCAAAGAGGAAGAACTTGCTGCCATCAAGGCTGCAGAGCATGACGCAATGATGGCTGCACTGTACGTATCATTTGCTATGATTAATTACTTTTTGATCTGATATTTTGAAATAGACAAAATTCTTTATATTCTCTGTTTAGAGGGCACAAGAATATAAAGAGGCAACCAACTGGCCTGACTAAAGAGGTTGGCATTCACTCATATCTTGATAATGTAAGTGAATGTTTTGATGTTATATAAATGTAATTTTCCCCCTTTTAAAACACCAGGACCTTGTAGAGGTTTGCCGAAGGGAAGAGGTTGATGGTGAAGAAAGAAATGTGGACCGTGTCTCAGGCCTGGGAAGCTCAAGGTAAATTAGTTTCTGCCCTCTAAATAAGGCCTTGTTCTGTTTTTCCATTATTTATAGAAATGTTCCTCTAGACATTCAAGTGCTGGGTGATGCACTGTGACGGAGTGTTTGTTTGTAATTCTAGTGTAGGGTCAAGAAAACTGGCGCTGTCCCAGGAAGAAAAGGAAGCTGCTAAGTTGGGCTTGCAAGTTTTTACAGTAAGTATTAAAAAGTTATTTTAAACATTTGGGATTTTATTTTGTGTATTTTTATAGAAACATAAAAAGACACTTTCTTTACAGCACCACAAGACTGAAGTTCGTACAGAAACCTCGACAAAAACATCTGAGAATGCAGAAAAAAGAGAAGTTGAGCCAAGGTCAGGATGCAAAATAAAATATATTCTGTCTCAGAAAGCATAAACACTAAGACATGCAGGACAACATGTGACCTTGTTTCTCCTGTTTCCTTGATTAATTAATATATTTACTTGAAACTCTAGACACGAAAGCAAAAAGAAAAAGAAAGAAAAAAAGAGCAAAAAGGACAAAAAGAATAAGGAAAAAAAGAAGAAAAGGGACCGACGAGACTCTTCATCCTCTGACTCGGATGACAACAGAAAGAGGTGGCGTCATTTATACATGTATGTCTGCTTGGTTATTATTTGGATATATTTGTTCATGGTCTTGTGTGTGCTGCATCAGCAAAAAAGCACGTGCTATGAACCAGAAGCGCTTCTCTGTCAGCACTAGAGGGCACTAAGGCTCTGTCCAACACAGAAACACGACAACACAACCCTTTAAAACGCATCCATCACAAGAATGTAGATGTATCATGTAAGTTGAGAAAATACCCCTGTCAATATTTCTGCCCAGAAATTTGTGCGGAGGATAGGATTCATTCACAAGATGGTAATATGCAAAATTTAAGATCATTAAGAGCATGTTTTACTCTATTAATACTTTGCACAGTCACATTCATTTCCTGGTGCCACTTTGTGTTTTCTGTATGTATGTCACAATAAAACTCATCTGCCAGCTTCTTCTCCAGCCTCACAGCATCATGCATGATCCCCTCCATGACCCAGTCATTGATTGTTTGTTTCCTTTTACTCTTCAGGCACAAAAAGGACCACCATCATCATAATCCATCATACCGCAGTCAGAGTGGAGCCAGGTCCCATGACAGCCATTCAAGGGGGGGAGCAAAGGCCGAGCATCAGCCCTCCTACCCCCATCATCGACAGAAGCGCCATGACACAGACTCCTCTGATGGGGGGTCTCCTGTCCCCCGTAACCCTGCCAGCCACAAGACGGCCCCTGCTGGTGCCGTACAAAGCCACAGGCAGCGCCACGACACCGACTCGGACGACTAACGTCCTCCCCATCCCCCAAATTCAAAGACACAGAGTGCGAACAGAGCACTCTACAGGCCCTCGAGACCTCATTTACCCTGCACAGCCAAGTTAACTGTGGATGGAGGCAAGTCTGGATAATTTGGTTTGGCCTCATGTTTCATGGTTTTTGTGTTTTGAAATGAATTTGACAACAACACACATTATGGGATAATTTCACAAAATATCAGATTTTCTTTACGGAGGTTGTGGATTAGTTTCTTTTGTTTGTTTCATTAGATAAAACTCCAGTTGAAATAATTTTATTCCCAGGTCTTTCCTTTGTGATTTGTACTGCTCAGGAAATCTTTGTTTCGTTTTTTTATTGGAAACTATCAATTTAGTGTTTATTGCAGCTTGAATACAGATTTAATTGTTATTCTTTGTCAGTCTACCTATTTTAAGGTATTGTAAATAAATAGGGTAAATACACTTTAATGCTGGTCATTTGCAGCAAGTTTTCAGCAACTCTTGTCTCAGTAACCATAAATTCAAATACTTTTTGTTTTTGGCCAAGTTTTCCAAAATTAAGACTATATTTGAAAAAATAATTTAAGCATGTTTGTGGTCATTATCCTCCAAGATGCTCCCTGACTTTTTTTATTCTTGCACATCTCCCACATCCCACTACTCAGCAGCTCTGCTCTTTTTTTCCTAATCGTGCCAGTGCTCCTTAATCCCTCATCGTTCTAGGTTGAGCTCCCTGACTGATGTGATACCATTGGAATGCTCTTCACTGGTCATAATAGAGTGTAGTGTTTGCATTTCCCTTGAATTGGTCTGAAAGAGAGTATTCTGCTGGCTGGCACCTGGGGGTGCACTAAAAAAGAGCAAGGCATTCATAAAGAAGAGTGCAAAAAACCAGACTGGTCCTTTTATATGGCCGAGTACCGTTAGACCGCCACACACAAACTCAGCTGATGGAGCAGCAGGAGAGGCAGCCAGACAAAGCCACCCTATGAGGAACCTAAGACTTGGACTCCCTCCCCTTTCACCACCACCATACTCTCTTACCATGTTTTATAGGCTTGGTTGCATTAACCATAGCAGCCTAATCAACCTGCAAGAATGCTGTTCTGTTACTACTCCTGCACAATGTAGGACAGGTTGTGCACTGCACATTCCAGCTTTAACCCAAACTCTTCCAGGTTTGCATTTCCAAAGACGTCACATTTCCGTCAGGTCAGCCCAATAGGTCACTATGACCGATTTTGGGCATAGTTTAAGTTCTGCTTTTTTAGTTGTAAATTTACTATCATCATCTACCACCTATTTTTAATTGATAAATCTGTGAGGAACAGTTAAAGATATAGCCATTACAAGTCCCCGAGGTTCAGTGTGACATTTTTCAGAATTCAGTGTTTGTAGTAGCAAACAGAACAGACAAAATGCGGCTGAGTATGGACCGAAGCTACATCACACACCTTAACATTCAGTCATTTTATTGCATAGAAGGAAACAATATCAGATGCAAATCCTTTTTTGTCAGTCAATTTAATTTCAATCATCACAAAAAAGCTTCACATAACAGACAACCCTTAGAGATTAACTTATTTTTCAGACATTGAGACAATCAGAAATCAAAAACGTTAAATGCACAAACAAGAACTCTTCAGAGCAGTAAAGTAATACACACGTTTCAGAGAAGATGCTTGAAAATAAGAGGCAACATTTATTTGATAACATCCTTGTGTACAACTTTCTCTTTACTCAAAGAACAATGTGCTGCAAAACGACTAGGTAATGTAACCTTGGTTTTAAAGTTTAGCTGAAACTGAGATTTTGTATTGCCATCAAGACACCTGTTCTTAGCTTGTGATAAAGAAGTCCAGAGCTTTTGATGAGGGAACTAGCGATGTTGTAGTGTGTAACTCTGTCGTTCCAATTACCTCATACAGTACACACAAGTTACAGTACAAGCCTGTTGAAACAAGTGCTGTGGCATAAGAGTTCCCATGCAGCCTAAAGATGTAACCACCCACCAAGTCTGCATGGCTGTAAAGACCAACAGAACACACCAAGCCATTTTGACTATTGCAAAGGCAGCACAAGATCAACCTGAGACTCAAATACTAAAAATCTAATGCCGACTCCGCAGCCTGCCTTTTACACAACCATATAGCAGGTAGATGTGAGGTCATCGCGGCTTCTCTCAACTGAAGCAAAAACACTGTATAACAAAGCTGGTAAGTGTTCTTAAATAGTCAGTGCCAGTGTTTACTAAATTACAATTTGGGGGCTGTTATGTTTAGTCACTGTTTTAAGTAACCATTGTAGACGAGTAGCGCACAAGTATAGATTTTTTTTCTCTTAAATGGAAACCCAGCGGGTTACTCCCTACAGACAAGTTACCAGAATCAGATTCTATTGAGGATGTGGGGCCAACATGCTGATAAATTGTCTTTCCTTGCATCCCTTTACTTAATCAACACACACACGGTTCCTCAACAGCCAGGAGGAGGGAAAAAAAAACAAAACACAGTAGGATTTGTGTGAGTGCAATAGCTGCCCCATTACGAAATATATTAACAGTTACATGAGTTTTACATGGAGCAATGAACTGCACCACATTCTTGTATGTTTGTGGTAATATCTAATGTGAACGCTGCTTACAGTACATTTTTGGACAGGGTAATTCAGTTTTGCAACATCTTAAGAGTAGAGAACAAAGTTGGATATAGCTGTGGTGATTAATGATTCTTCAGCTGATTAGACAACCAGTCCAGTCCTTCATAGAGACCATCTCCAGTTGTGGCACAGGTTGCCTGAATGTACCATTGTCTGTTGCGTAGGGAGTGAAGATTCATCTTATCTGTGAGTTCTGCCGCATTCATGGCGTTTGGAAGGTCCTACAAATATTGAGAAAACATTAGCAGGGTACCAAAATCAATAGATTACCATACCACACTCCTCGTTTTATGAAGATAACTTACTTGTTTGTTAGCAAACACTAATAGCACAGCATCACGCAGCTCATCCTCTGCCAACATTCTTAAGAGCTCTTCTCGAGCCTCTGTACAACGCTCTCTATCATTGCTGTCCACAACAAAGATGAGACCTAGAAGAAAAGCAAACAAAAAAATAATTTAAATACAAAGCATAGAATATTTTAAAAATCCATTACAAAGGGACTGATTTAAAACTTCATAAACATACCCTGGGTGTTCTGGAAATAGTGTCGCCAAAGTGGTCGGATTTTGTCTTGGCCACCTACGTCCCATACTGTGAAACTTATGTTCTTGTACTCTACCGTCTCTACATTAAAACCTGCAAAGAAAGGAAACAAATTTAAAAAGAAGTTCTAATTTACCAACAAACAAAGGAGAACTGGCTTCGCACTATTGTACATCCTTATGTTTCTACGTTTAACACACCTATTGTAGGAATTGTGGTTACGATCTCCCCTAGTTTGAGCTTGTACAAAATGGTCGTCTTTCCAGCAGCATCAAGACCCACCATAAGGATCCTCATCTCTTTCTTGCCGAACATTTTAAAGAGGTTTGCAAACATATTCCCCATGGTGGCTGGTGATGGGAATCTAGTTGGGCAAGAAAAAAAACCTGTGGAGAAACAGACTTGTGAAACAGAATCAAAAACCTGATACTACAAAGGCAAAATTTGAGAACAGGAATAAACAGTAGCCAGGTTTACGTGCTGACAGGAGGAATATACCGTTGGTGCAGGTAGAGTGAAGGGTTAAATTGACATAACACTGAAACCGAGGCTGATGTAACGTTTGTTTTCCAGGAAGCTCAGAGTTGTATTTTTGAATGCAAGACAAATATAAAGTCTACGTTTGCGTTGACTGCACAAACCTAGTAACACAATGTTTCGTAACAAACGTAGTAATAGTGCACGTGATTTGACAGTAACTCGGCTGGGGAGTTACTGGACTTTACAGCTAAATGCTAAGGTCATGAATAAGCTACCGGTAAATGGCTAATGTAAACCAAATGTAACGTTAGCTGTAAACAACGTTTACGTGGCGGGCTAGGCGTCAAGAGAGCGACTTAGCAAAGGCCGCTCATTGGAGCTTTTTTTCCTTTTAATTATTATTTGCAAGGTGTATATGCAAAGTTGTCCGACTGGGAAACATTAGCTTGCTGAGACGCAATGCTAACAGTCATCCGACCAGCTAGTTTGGCTTCTTTTGCATTTTATATTTTTACACTTGTAGCTAAGACGTTGCGCTTTCATGTCGACATATTACAGCAGATATGTAGAGCGTGGTGTGAATAAGAAAAGACAAAGACCAATTAAAACGCGAAGATCCATTCAGTGAGCTAACTGAAACATCACGGCTAACTAATCGGTAAATCAGCTCCCAGCCGCAGCTGTCATTGGTTCAGTGTCTTGTTGCAACTGCACTTTAAACAGACAGTATTTGTGATTCTTTACGATCATACAATGCAAACAAACATCAATACATTGGCTTAATTCAATGTCTGTTTTACACTTACTGTCCGTGTGCTTCCTTTCCTCTTCAAGGCGTTTCCTTCCTCGGGAAAATGGCGACAATTTGACACGTCAGAGTTTCCGGTTCTGCAAAACGGGCGGGAGATGTCGCCCCCTGTGGCCGGGCGGAATATCACACCTACCGTTTGTAGAGGTCAGATTTGGCAATTACAAATATAAAAACAGTAAATGAAACCGTTTACAGAAAACTAATATAGTAACATGAGCTATGTTTACAGTGAAATGTACCAATGTGGTCTTTTTATGGCTAACCCTCAAGTGAAATACCTTAAAACTTCACTTGATTACATCTCTCTAGTAAATGTACTGATGGTGAGTTTGAAAATTAATTCTTGGTCATGTAAACTATATTTAGTAATAGATACAATTTCTTAATTATTAACTTTCTGTTTAAATAGGCTTTTGGGACAGTAAAATAGTATAGTATAGTATAGTATAGTGGTGCTCTTTATTATAAGCCACTTGTTATTTTTTTGCTTATTAATTACAAATAAATTAGGTGAGTGGACATAAAGCACTACCAGTAGGTTGTTGAGGAGAAATCAACAACGTGTTACCCAGCATTATTTCTCAACAGAGTCTTATGTGCGTCCCCACAACCCCGTGGAAACCTGTAAACACGCAACCTGGTGGCATATTTCTCTATTTATCACACACAGGATTGCGTCAGTCTGGTAAACTGTTGTTGAACTTGGTGTCCCGGTGGCTCATCTCAATCTACAGTCTTAGAACTGAAGTTCGATATATTTGTTGTTTAACTGTGAACATCCCTGATTGTCATTAGGAAGAAGTCTAACAATGTCATTGTTGGGCCAGTTGAATTTTAACCAGGGTTAACTATGCCTGCTACCCCCAGCAGAGGGGGCAGCAGGAGGGGAGAAGGGCAAGCGGGAACAGCAGGAGGGAAGCCGGGTCTATAGTTGATGGTGGGCCACACAGTGAAGGCTCATAATACGTCTCACTGTGCAACCATAATTTGTGGTTTTGCCCTGCCAAATGCCGGAGAGATCACTTTCAGCATAGTTTCACAGCAACTGCTGTCTTTTCAGATGTGCCTACTGAGCAGCCACTGATCATCTCAGTTTCTTTCAGCAAGTTTATGTTGTGTTTTTAGTTTTCCTGTCAGTTTTCAATTTGAACTGATGCAGTTTTGAAGCCAGCATTACAGCCAAACCAACAGGATTTGAAATAATGTTTCAAATCCTGCTGTGCTGGGCTGGTCTCAGTGTGAATAACTAAGATTAAATACTTCCTGGTTTTAGGATACATTTTTCTCTCGCTCCTTTTTGCAGATAATCAGATGCATTTTAGCAAAGTACCACAGAAAAAAAATCACTTTTGATCACTGCGTTTCAAGTGTTGTTGATAGAGAAACAAAACCTGACTTGACGTAAACTTCTTCTGACATAAAGGCCATTTTTGAGACAAGGTTAAATCTTGGAGAGCAAAGCATAAATATATGTTGTAATGTCGTCATGTGTTCACATCATCTGCTACTGTCTTTTGTTTCCCACCCTTGGTTAGTACAGTTAGGACAATTTATTGAGATTTGACCAAATTTAGTTCTGACATGTCTAGAAAGTCACAGTGTCATTGCGTCATGACTGAGCATCTTTACATTATTCCAGTTAAGGTCCTTTTGTGGTTCAGCATCACTGGTTTGACCAAAATAAACCAACATTGTGTGTGAATTACAGTATTAAAATACCTGAAGTCTTAAGGGCATTTTACCAAAACTATTAATACTTTATATGAAGTTTGATCCTTTTCAATACAGCAGATGTTAAACTATGACAATGAATATCAGCTTGAATGCATGAAATATAATCTACCAATGTGAGCTATGAGACATCCACTCATTGGAAAATAAAACACCATTGCTGAAAACCTCTGTTGATTAGAGGAATTTTATATTATATCATATTTAAACTTCCGAAGGTAGGCATTATTCTGTGGAACTGACCATACAGTGACACGTACCATGTGGTGAGCTGGATGTACAGTAAAGATCCTTCGAGGCAGCGCTAAATCCATCTTTCCATGCGCCACGGGCGCACACAGCGGTAATCCATTTGAAGGGCTCTCCTCCTTGCTCCTTTTCAGCTTCATAACCCACTAGATGCTGACAGTTGTGATGTGTGGACAGAGGACTGGAAAAAAAGGACAGTAGGGGGTGTATATATCGCACAGCGCACACACATACACACAAACAAACAAATTCTGATGACCCTGCTTGTGCACACGCTTTACAGCCTCCTCCAGCACATGCGCGCTCACACACGTGCACAATTCTCCTTTTTTTTGTATAATTTTGTTCAAATCTCTTCTTTATTCATGGCAAATGTGGGGGCACCTGTTCACACCTGGGGGCCGTGGCCCCAGAGCAGCGATCTACTATAGGCCCCTGGAGACGTAGTCCTTCTCAGCAGACAAAACATGCTCACGGTTCCCTTCTAGGGCAAAATATGCAGCATACATCACCACCTGTGAGGAGATATCCAGGTCGCTGACTCAGTCACGCCAAAATCAGTATAAATGTATGGCTAATGAGGCAGAGAGCGAGCTTGTCTACAGTTTGTGAATGGAGAAGGGCTGCCAAGGAGCCAAACAGGCTTCGCAGTAGGAAGTCGGTAAGGATCTCAGTAGGGGCCTTGCTCCCTTCTGGGACAAGGCCTAGCGAGGATAAAAACGCTCAGTAAGGGGCTTGGGAACGCTGATCTGATGTGTGTGTGTGACAGAGAGGCAGACGAGAGAATGTGTGTGTGTGTGTGTGTGAGTTGAGGTCAGTGTGTATGTAAGAGTGGAGTGTTATCTGTAATTTCTTGAGGTTTCACGTCACGTTAAAGAGCTTCTTTTAGATTTGGCGTTTGTGCGCATGATGCATATGTTTTTAATATTCTGAATATTTATGGTAATAGATGAACTGGCCCTCGGGCGACAAATAGACTGCTGTGTGAGTCGTACAAAGGAGCTGGTTTGGGCTGAGCAGTGCTGGAACTCAGATGGACAGGCATGGGATGCCTCCCTCTGCGTCTCATGTACTGGATTATAGTTCGGGCAAAGTCCCAAAGGAGGTGTGAAGCAGGAAACAAACCGAACATTATTACAACAACCCGCATCGCTGCCATGAGAGGATCCATGCTGGCTTCATCCATTGGCAACAAGTGCCACTGGGCACCCTACCCCACGCCTCTCACAGTAGGGGGCGCTACAGAGAGAGAGGCAGGCCGGGGCAAAAGGATAAATGTGCACCAGTGTCGCCTGCCAATCACCTTTGTGTGGTGATTGTCAGTGGCCTGAAAAGGTCGTTAAGGGGATTTACATAACATTTTGCACTCCGCCCTGAGTATATACGGAAATGTTTGATTCCATATTGAGTTGTTATGGCATGAAGATCGTGCACATTAGCATTTTGACTGCACGGTTCTTGGAAACTAAGGTAATGTAGTGACCTGGTTGGATGCCTGCAAAGAGTTTGTAAAAAGCCTCTTGTGCAATGCGATTTTCCCTATCTCTGGGCCCCCAGACGATCCTTAACGATATTTGTTTTCATTTCACATGTGACCCTTTTTTTCCTCCAATCACAATGGGTGTGGGATCCATTGGTGGCAATGCGAGATGTCCTGGGACATCCGTGACAGATGGTTGAGAAAAGCTCTTCGAGGACGCACTTCCTCAGAAAGGACATGGGGGCCTCTGGCCTGGGAGGGGGAGTGTTTTAAGAATGGGAATTGCTGGCTTGCAGGATGTGGGTATACTGGCAAGGTGTACGGGTCCACATAGAACACAACGTCCATGCCAGGAAACTGGATTTTCTGCTAAAGGATGACTTGGTTGGACGTGAGGTTACCATGGTCCAGTTCTTCAAATTCTCAGTAGCCATTAAAGGACCTACATTTCAGGACATTTCACCACCTTCTATGAACTTAGAGGCGTTTTGACTGGAGTAATGTTTGCAGCTATGTCTGTCGCTGTGGCTTTGATAATTGCTTCAACCATCTACACAGGCTACGATAAGCCTTTGCAAGATTAAACAATAGTTAGGATAAAGGTATTTCTTTGAAAGACTTTTTGTTTCTTTCAGTGGGTTGGTTTGAAGTTGATTCATGTTTGATATGTATACAGGTTTTAAGGTTTATCCCACCCCTGTTCCCTGTTTTAAATCCAGCTATATCCCATTGGAGGAGGCATCAAAGATTAAAGTGTGAACCTGTTGCACCTTGGGGTAGATAATTGGGTGGAATGCACAGCATGTCGAAGCAAGGCCTTGAGGACAACCAGCACCCATCAAAACCTACAGCATCAAAACAGGTCGATGTCCAGACTGGGCATTTGGGGGTTTTCTCTTGTTGGTACCAAATTAGTTGTAATGTGTATTTCTGTTATTTCTCCTAGATTCACACATGTGTGGCATTGACAGGTTGACTCTACGTGGCCCTTTGGCCTGGTTGCTTCCCAGGTTTTCCAGGTAGGGTGTTTATTGCTACTGACAACTAATCTGTTTCACTTATGCGAGTCTCCCAACTGCAATGGTTCAGTTGGGAGACTTCAGCTGGTTGAGTTGTGGTTGGAGGCATTTTGAATGTCCCATTACAAACACGGCAGTGGCACCTTTTCTGTGACGTGTACAGCTTTCTGTCCGTTCAGTTACACATTCAGCACGTAGGCAGTGTGTTCCACTTTCATTGTTTTTGGTTGTCCTTTCAGTGCGTGTGTGCGGTTGAGACCTTGTGTGCAGGCGGCTTGACGGCGCACCTGTCTGCCTCGAGGCTAGAAAGGCTACAGCCTCTCATTTCTGGCTGGCACTCGTGTGGTAATGCATTAGAGGGCTTGTCATTGTAGTTTATGGAAGGCCTCTGACAAGCTATTTGACACTCCTGACAGGGTCAGAGGTGTCAACCTGCTCAGGCTGACAGGGAGATGGACACATAAGGACACGGGCGAATTAGGCTGCTACTTGAGTCAATTGCAGTGTGCAGCCCTGCAGCACTTTGCTGCTCCACAAGTACAGTCTGGACGTAGTTACACTTCAGAAATGTAGATCATTTCCATGTTTTCATTGGATCTATTCAGCACATTAGATCATCTTTTGTAGTATTTTTTGCTCTTTGTGACATTTACTTTACGATTTTCTACAAACATAAATGAGGGTAGAATAAAAACACGATGACAACCTTACATGTCGGTAAATTTAAATATTGTGCCCGCACTTAAATGAACAAACGTGCAGAACTGTGGGCTTGTTAGAGCCACAAAATGGCAAACAATTTAGCTGAAACTGCAGAGGATGAAAATAATGGAACAATGAATTCTAAAGTCTCAAATCCTTGTTAAGACCCTCTATCTTTCAAACTAAACTGGATCACACCGAGAATCTCCGATCCCTTTATCCTGTTTAGATCCTCTAATCCTGCGGCCATTTTCCATTCTTGTTCTTTTTCTCATTTCAAATGGCAACTGTTTGGTTGTCCGGCAGTGGAACGTTGAGAATTTGTCCTTTCGCTGAAAAGAAAGTAACTATATTGAAGAAAGGAAGAACAGCTTGACAGAGCCAAGAATGCTACGGATCTCTTTAAGTCCTATAATGAGATGTTTTCTCTGCTCAGAGCTTGTATTGACATGGAGACTAATGATTTCCACAAAGTAATAGATTGAGAGAGTAATGCACAGGGTGGGAAAGACAACGTGAAGTGATTTAAGTTGTAAAGTAGCCAAGACGCTCAGTGCCTCTCTTTGTATGGGATGTGAAGAGCTTTAATGATTTAATGACACAAATAGTACATGCAGAGTTTGCATCTATCTTCACAACCAGCTTCTTAAGTTCACGTTTATCTGTGTGGGACAGCTAAGAGATTCAAAATAAATTCCAAGCACTATATGAAACTTTCCTACAGTTCGAGACCTTACAATTAGGGACTAATGTTATCTGTATTAACCCTTCGCCCCCTTGCTGACTTAGCTTTATTGAGGGAAGGGCAAGGGGGTTGGGGTTGCATCAATAAAAACAGCACTAAAAAGCAATTACAGTGCTGTGAAGAATGGGACTTGTCAGTAATTTGCTGTCTAAAACCGAGGAGATTGCAGGTCTGGGGCCGATTGGAATTCTGAGCCTGCAGTGCAGTGTGGGAAAAGCAGTGGGAAGGCAAGCACCACCCTTTGTGAGGTAATTACTGGAACTACCAGAGGCCAGCGCCTGTCCCTGCTAATGATAACCCCACTCCTCTCCCCTGCTCGTCACCTTGCCATCGATATACCCAATATCATCCTCTCAGGATGCATCCATAATGAATTTGGATCTTGCATTTTGATGTTTGACATGAGCCTTTTCAAGAAAACTAACTTAGAGAAGAAAAGCATTCATGAATTTCACTACACTAATAATTGTAATGTATGATTTTATATCATGTTAGGATTTCCAGGAAGTTGAAAATAATATAATTTGTTTACATTAATATGATATATCTACAGATATATCTATATCTACATATTTCTACAGATGAACAGGTCCTTCTCCCCACTACAAAGCCTGGCCACGTTGATCTGGACGACCCCTTGTCCACCCGCAGCCTCGGTACCCACCACCACCAGCAGCAGCGCAACACACCACGCTGCAGCCGGTGCAGTGCATCAGTATGGCTCTCACGTCTCCCTCCCATTTGTTATCTCCCCAATTTGAGTAATGCTCTCTAGTAAGTACAGAGGTGGCCAGAAGCCCTTTGTTGCCTTCTACAATACAAACAGGCACTTCAAAAGGGAACAAGACTGCGTTACAGGTGGCATCGCTTCTGATGATGGTCGCCCTCTGTGGAAACCTTGCAGATAACCCATCGTCGTTGTTGAGGCAGGTGACGTCTTTTGCACGTTCCCCTGGCTCACTGGCTTTAAAAAGAGAAGATAAGAATCGCGATTTTCACAGAGATTGTGTTTTAGGGCAGGGGTTAATCAGAGAGGAAGGTTTACTGTGTATCTGAGTTTGCCATGGACCTATGGATGATTTTGCTTCTATGCTTTTCTGGTTGTTTTTCAGAAGTGGCAAAATGTGATTAAAATTGTGTGATAAACAACACTTGGGCAAATCTGAAGTTAGAATGTATTGGCTGACGTGTTGGATAAAGGTGTGAGTGCTGTCAGGATGCATTTATTCAGAAAACAGAAGGGAGAAACAAAAACAGCTAAAAATGAGGCTGAAACTTGCTCATCTCCACCTGGCAGTAGTTTGTAATATTTTCGGCACATTGCAGTTGAAAAGAGGTCACTTGACAGCCAGTGTTTAACCCAGGAAAGCTTATTTTTGGATGCTCTGTTGTGCTAAATGTGTTAGCTTGAGATGTGTTAAATGAAGGTGATCTGACTTCACACAGACGCACACACAGACATCAAAAGCCTGACTTCAAAGTCAGTCACATAATGAAATGCCCACACACAGCACTCCCCTCTGTAGTTCAGTTTTGGCCCATCACCTTTGCTGTGTACGACCTATGAACAAGAAAAGCTTTGAGATTTTCTTTCTCAAAAGCTCAAACCCATCATGCAGACGTGCGGAGCCTTTTCTAACGTGTAACATTCTGCAGCCTGATTAAAGGTCACAATGATCATGCCAGGTACTGAAATACTTAAATACTCTGATTTTCATCAGAAAGCTTCAGGAAGAGCGAAACAGCAGCTGGCTGTCAGTGGGACTATTTGCATCATATGGCTGGAGTGTGGGCATTTGCACCACTCCACTGTATTTATCCGCGGCTTGATTGAAATGCATGCAGATGTGTTTTCTGGAAGTCAGGGTGAAACTCAGGACATGGAAAAAAAGAGGACACTGATTGCAATTAGGTCTATTGTCCCCCTCATTTATATGGTTATTGGGTGGCGCCACTTGCGGTCTGGTCGTGTCAAAGTTCTCACAGTCAGGATGCCATCTCGCTCACTGGGGCTGCCGTAGCCTCCTCTGGCAACTATCTGCTAACAATGTTCATCTCACTTGGGTGACAAAGCTTCTCGGTGGGTCTGGCTGGAGGGAAGGGCCCATTTCCTTCAGCCACAGGACAGCGTTGCTGCAGGGCCGGAGTTTCGGTCCATCGTGTGATCTGTTTCATGTTTTGTACTTGCGTTCTTCCCTCCAGATGGCGTGAAAAGTGCCAAGGTGTGGAAAGAGCCACTCACAGCCACCCAGTCGCTAAATCAGACCTGAGCTTTTAGCACAGCACGGCCTTCATTCGTTGCCCATCGTGACACAGAACTTCTGACGAACGCCTGGGAAAACATGCACAGTAGTAATGAGTCCTAGTCGCAGGGCAAACAGGGAAGGACGGTTTGAAATATAGTTTGATGTGGGGGTGGGCAGACTAATGAATCCACATGAAAGACAACGGAAGGGTATCACTTTTTGTGGTGCTTACACTCCAGAGGGGGTGTGTATCAATCTTTCTGTGTGATAATGGGGTTAGATAGCAGTGAGACCTGGCCTCTGGTGGTGACATTGTTGCAGGGCTCAAAGACTATCAGGGGTCCAGCGGCTGAGCTGGAGCACTGGTGGGCTCTATTCACACCCAAGCCCTAATCTATCATGAGATCAGATCTTTCTCTTCAGCAAAGCTCTGTCTATTTCCCAACTCTCATCACTGAGACTTCTTTCTGTTATTATTGTTTCTTTAAAAAGCACAGTTGGCTCACGCAGTCTCTCAAAGGAATCTAATTATTAGTCCAGACTTATTATTTTCTGCTTTCTTCTTTGACAATTCCATGTTTGGGCATTAGGGCTGTCGTGTCAGACAGCTTCTGCGTGTCCTAACCCTGTGTCTGAGATGAAAGACATCACATGTCATTTGAGCTTGAATATGAGTGGAAATGATCAGGATGTTCTGTGGTGGGTTTGCAATAGTGTCTTTACAATGATACCATGGACTCAGCGCCTCACGTTGTTATGGTCATGTCATGGTTGTATGTTGACCAACTATGAGCTTATGTGCATCACTAGAAAAAGCTTTGTCTGCTGTCTGTTATAGTTTTAAATGAGGATTTCCCCCTAATTCAACAAAGCAAACTGTAGCACATCAAAGTGTTTCTTTCACATTGAATTCTAAAAACCCAAGAGAATCACTTCAGATGGAAAGTATTGCCGCTTTTAACACTGTTTTCACGTTTGTGAAATTAGTTTAAATTAGTTTTAACCCATATTTGTATTATGCAGTTCTTCACTGACTTGCTTGACATTGTGCAACTTTGAGTGCTACCTTTACCCACTTGTTACAGGGCAACAAAATCATTTCTTACAGTCAGGACAGAACACCTGCGGGCTTGTTTATGCTGTTTTATTCTGGTGTTAAAGAGTTCTGGATCTAAAATCTACTACACACAGTAGTACACACCATTTCTGTGTGCAGTCAATGAAAATCAGAGATGAGGTAAAAAGGCTACAGTGTTACAAGACACACTGTTTCAAAACGTGTATTTCTGCAAATATATATTTCCACTTACTAATATTTACATAGCATGAAATAAATAATTATAAAAAACATCAAATTTTAGAAATCCATAATAAAAAAGTAGTTTGTACAAAACTTTGGATTTAAAGACTTAGAACGAAAGAAAATTGTCCACACAAGTAATCAGTCACTTATAAGGTGTACGGCAATAAATGCGCAGTAACAGGTCTTGTACAGAAAACGCTGTTGTGTAGTTTATTAAAAATGATTATGGCTGATCATTAACCTTTTCAGTCATGATGTAAAGAAATCATAGACAGGCAAGTCTGAATAAAATCCAAGAACTACACATGCCTGAGATGTACAATCACATCGGCTGTGAACAGTAATCGAGACTATCGGGAAAGTGATTTTTATAAACATTGTGAGAACATTTATGTTCTTTCAGACATTTTCTATTCTCCAAATAAATAAATACTGTGTGTTCTTCTCAAATGAAGGGAATCCCACGTGAATCAGCTTTTCACTGACGTTTAGCTTGACTACACAATCCCTAAACTAAAAAAAACAAACTCTATGTTGGTCTATTTGGTTAAATGGGAATTACTGTATGTAGGAATTAGTCCAAACTTCACATTTTTCCAATCTATACATCAAAATAATATTTCTTTCACAGAAAGAATTAGTATAAGCAACAATGTACGTAAAACCCAGACAAAGACAAGCAGTATGTAAAGACCTAAACACACATGAATATACACACATATAATCTTCACTTAGCAGCATTACAATAAGGGAAGTATTGATAGATTCAGCGATGCTGCTTGTTGTTTAGTTTGGGGAACAATAAGCCACAACTGAGAATCATCACATGCTCAGGTTTTCAGGTTTTGGTCTTTTTTTTCTGTCTCTTTTCTACAGCTGTAAATTATGCTGCAATGCACACAGCTTACATGACAAGCCTTGATGTTTTCTGATGTAACTCAAAATTGACATTTTTGATCACATTTGTTAAAATTTAAAACGTTTAGAAGTATAAATGACAGACAAATGTGGGAACATCTATTTTATAAATAGTCACTTGAGATAATACTGATAAAAACAAGAAGAATAAGCTTCATATGTCTGAACAGGACACCGTGCTGACTGTTTAGATTGATGTACAGCTCTCGGGCCACTGGTTTTGTTTCTCGTCTTTGGTCATAACTCGCCGCGTCGTTACTCTCGAGAAGCTCCCAGTGTGTTCCGATGTTTCAGGAAGTGTGACCCTTTCGCCGGTGTTCAGTGGATGTGGCTCATGTCTCCTCTTAGAAACGGTTAGTCATTTAAAGCACATATTAATTTGTTAGCTTAAGTATTTGTGAATATGTAAACACATTACAGCACGATAACTACATTCACTCAGGTGCAAGTGCATTCTTACCTAAATGTCAGTAACGTAACAACACTACATAACAAATACCCACACGCACAACTTTGTTATTTTTAAGATGTACACATACATGCTAACAATGCTGAGAAAGAGAATGCGTCCTGTCCGGTGTCTGGTCATGTGTGAATGTGTGTATTGTTCACACATTGTCGTTTGTTGTGGCTAAAACAAGTGAGAGCTTAAATGCTGAGAAGGTGTGACACTTGTTTGTGACTTGAAAACGTTGGCAGCGCTGAACTATTTGCCACCAAAGTGACTTTGTGGACAGACAAATCACCAATATGGTGTTTGTCAGTTAGCCGACAGTTTTCTTTCCTACGTGAGTTCACAAAAAGCGCTGCTCAGCCTCAGTAGCACAGCTCGGGCTGAGGATGCTGAACTTTCCAGCTGATCATGGCAGAGTCTGGTTCGTTAAGGCATCGGTTGTTGAGTCCACGGTAATGTCTGTTTATAATTTTGGTGGAATCGCTGAGTCTTGTGACTCTATTTGCAGGTGTGCACGTCGTAGACTCTCACACACTCCTGACAGCTGACGTAGCAGCACCAGTGAAAGATACAGTGGCACTTCTCCTTCCTTTTCTCAGTCCGCGTGTTGTGTCCCCTTCCACAGCACAGGAGGTCACACCCGTCGATGCCATGCGACGTCAGGTTGCAGACGCGGTCGCGTGTGCCGAAGGAGCCTGTCTGAGGATTAGGCTCGCAAAAATTGGGCGAGCTTTCATAATACACCAGGTCGCGGTCTGTGGGAGGTTTGAAGTAGTTGTACTTGGGTCTCAGGGTCTCCACCCATCCACG
Organism: Macropodus opercularis; assembly: GCA_030770545.1. NCBI lineage: Eukaryota > Metazoa > Chordata > Actinopteri > Anabantiformes > Osphronemidae > Macropodus > Macropodus opercularis. The sequence continues at coordinate 11,494,817 of CM061105.1, forward strand.
GGACTCCTTATGTTTCTCCACCACCATCTCAGAGGCACTGTCATATTTATCCTTCATGTAGTCACCGATTACTCTGAAATCAGGCTGAGACCACCAGCATGTCTTGACCTCACAGCTCCCTGAGAGGCCGTGGCACTTACACTTCAGGAACATGTTGTCGTTAAGAGACTAAAAAGACAAAAAACGAAGTGTGTTCATTAAAATCTGAAATTTGAAAAACTACAACACAATCATCCAGAAAGAGCCTTCGCACACTCACCGTTCTTCCTGCCTCGTTGTTGTGGCGGTTCATGGCTGAGCGAGCGTCAGGGCGGTTCTCTCTCGCGTCGGCAAACTCCCGTGACACCATGCTCCCGAACTCCACGTCCTCGCTGCAGCCACCCCACTTCCATCCCTCTCCTGGGGGCCCCTTGTGGCGCGTGTCACATCCGCAGATGGTGGCCGAACCTTCCGCACATGCGCGGGTCACTGCGAATGCCACTCCTGCCGAGGCGATGGCGTGAACAAACGCCGACTCCCGGGTGGCTGGAAAGAAATATAGACATCTGCTTTAAATCCCAGAGAACGGAGGTCCCCAATAAAACAACGATACTCAAACTATGTGTACTCCGCCGTAGAATGTGTTTAAGTCATATCTCCCAAGGTGCACCATTGTGTGGCTTCATTTAGCCCAACAATCGTGCTGTTTTTGAATGAGACCACCGAGGCCTCTCTGTCTCTGTCTGACATAGCAAGCTGATGACTAAGAGGGATCAGGATCTTCCAGAGAGATGAGAGGAAGTACTGACAGGCCTATAATTAAGAGACTCAATTAAGCTTTTGAAAGGTTAGGATGCAGCCTCACACTGTGGGGACAAGCCATAGACATGACTCGAAGATGAGACCGCAGTTTTCTGATTTTCAACTCTAGGAAAGAAAATATTGCAGACTCGTAGCGTAGAGATTTGAATATGTGTACTTGCAAGATTATAAATGGAGGGAGAAGAAGATCAGGTGAAGACACCATGAGGGGTACGTGCGAAATGCGAAGAAAGTTGAGACGTAAATAGAAACACATCGAAATCACTGCTTTGGGAGTGTGTTGAGGCAGAAAGAAAGGCAGAGCACACACACACACGCTGCACGACAAAGGGAGAGAAGGAAAAAAGAACTGGAACGTAGAAAGCTGAAGGGAGTAGCAGCTCCTCCTTTACAGCAGGTTCCAACCAGTTCCAGGACTAAAGTTCATTAGAAACAATGATGCAAGAGAAAAGTTCTCCTGGCATCCACCACCCACTTCATTACTGCTTCTGGAAACACACACATAGAGCCCGTGCTGTCCTTCCACGAGTCCCAGATCATTTCACCTGGCTAATATTTGCTTTGTTATGAGGCTGAGATTCAATCACAGCGTCAGGAAACTGTCTAGAGTGATTCATTACATATCATCACGCCCCATCTAAAACTCACCTTCAGTCGGCTTCTTGTTTTAGGGTTTGGGTTCTGAGGGAGTTGAAGTGAACGTGCTGGTCCTGCCTAAATCTAGAATGTTAAGGAAGTTCGAACAGAGCCGAGAAGACATTCAGTGACTAGATCGAACAGGAGGATCCGACTCAAATGGATTTGAACTTAGCTGTTACTCTTTGTTACACACAACACACAACAAACTCAAAAGTAGAGGAAGGAAGCTGGACCTACGGCAGAACCCAGTTGGACACTTTATGGAGCAATAATGCTGCAGACTAGAAGTGGGTGGAGGGATGAAAGGATTATCATGGGGCCTTGTGGAGACAAGAAAGGCAAATATTATTTAGATAGATGCCTTAGGTTGTACGATCATTTGCAAACATTCAATTGCGAATATTTACAGTTCAAACATTAGCTTTGACGTGTACTGTATGCGACTGGACTACTGTGAATAGATGCAACAAGCAATTATACCCTTGACCATAAAGCTATAAACCTGTAGCGACTTCACGTAAACATTTCTCATTAAGCTGGAAACCTTTCGCTTTGAGTGAGAGTAAATGTTTTTATTCTACACTTACGTATACTGTGACCCATCTTCTACGTTAGTATTACATATTATATTCTTGTTATTTGGGGACGGCCTTGTAATGGCCTTTACTTCACCTGGGAACACCAGCTCAACACTAAGACCTCCGCTTTTCTTAGTTTTACAACCAATTTATGGTTTTTCAGGATGCTTTTCCTCTAACAATACTCCTCCACCAAACTTTGCCAGAGCCTGGCAGGCCAAGTGGTCCCTACAACCTGCTGGGGGGTTGAATCCCCTATTGTGCTGGCACTGTCACGCTCTGTTAGCCTCACAATGGCTCCAGATATTTTATATGAAATTTGCCCTGGCCGGTGATTAGTGGGGACCAAGTTAAGTCATAGCAACAGAGAACTATGCATTGGCTGGACCCTGCTTGTCGGCAGACGGGGAAATCCCTATTCAAATGGTTTAATAAAACAATCTAAAGGGCGTGTGAATGGGGAAAAGCAGTTTTTCTCCTGCTTAATCTCATGGTTGCGAAGATATTGTGCTCTGAGCAGTGCCCAGCGGGGAGTGGGGCTAAGGTCCCCCCATCAGCTCCATTTACCACACCCCTTCTTTCTTTCTTGCCTGGAGTTAATGATATACTGGTGCGCTAGTTTCCCTCCCCCAGCATGGTGAGACATACGTCCCGTGAAAAGCAGAGACCCCTTAGCTCATCCTAAATAGTTACACTTTCTCATCCTGAGGTCGTAGGTCGTAACCCACACCCCCTAACAGTTTCCCAGTTCGTCGCCCTGTTAGTTTAGATGGGACTCAATGAGTTAGGTTAATTTTTAGTGGGATTTCCTGGTAAGGGTAATTGGGCAGGGCAACGGTACCTGCAGGGCATAAAGATTAGATAAGTCACAGCTACCACAGCATAAGACTGTGCTGGTCCCGTGTATGTTCTACGTGTTATGTAAGAGGAGTTTCCTTTGACCGTCACTTTAATTGAATGGTTTCTAGTAGAACAGTCACCGTGCATGTCTATACCTGTGTGGGTGGTAGCGCTTGTGAAACTGTGACTGTCCACTTTTTTGTAGCAGTCTGGCCCTCGATTATCATCATATGACTCATAAAGTAGCGCCTGATTACACCTATATCGTGGTGTAGGTGTTCTGTAAATACCACGGATGCCGAAACCGCTCTGGGATCGGCTCTGGGGGCCGGGAACACCTGCGCGGCTTTCTGCTGCCTTTCATCGCAGGCAGATTCCAGCCGTGCATGTTTTGACACTTTAGTTAATGTAAATTAATGAGCGCTGACGCAGATGTAGCCTGAAGGTAGGGCTCGTGATGCTGGGTGTGGAGTGAGAGAGGAACACACAGACGGGGAGAGAAAAGGTACTGTACATGAGCGAGGACACGATCCCTGTAAGCACTGGTGCAACTTTACCCCTTCACGTTTTGATGCATAATATTCTGTTTGCTTTTAGATGGATGGATCTGGTACGTGCATATTTATGTAAATGAGGTTGTTTGAATGATTACATTTTTCCCACATGCAGCAACTGTAGTTTTTTTTTCCAGCCAGTGCATCCTTGTATTCTTTTAGCTCTAGTCTCCATTCACATAAAAGCCAAATCCCTTAGGTCACCTGCTTGATCCACCTGAAACAAATGCCATTGCTGGTCGTAGTGGACTAACTGATAGGAAGTGAGCTTCTGATGTCAATAATGGTGCCTGCTCTTCCTATTCAGCTGTGGCCCCGAAAGGCAGGAGGAAACTGACACACAACAGTCTGAATCGCAGACAAACAGACACCAGCGAGGACAATGGCCCTGTAGCACAGACAAACAGCAGCATCAATCAAATCCAATGAAATGGAAGCCCTCTCCTACTAAGCCCTATCAAAGGCCTGTGAGCCCCTGAGTCACTTTCCTTGGCCTCTGACAAAGGCACTTAATCCAGCCACTTTGACCTCTCACATTATTAAGGGCCTCAGTGACCTTAATCCAATCAAAATGATTTACTAAAGCCCAGTGGCTGCCTCCTCTTTACACTCTGTAGTCCTGCAATTTAGGCCTGGGAGGGAGGCAATGGGAGAGATGTGATGGCGTTTTGCACCACAAAGGGGTTGGGATTGAGGACCCCTATCGTCAGCCACCTACTCGAGCTCAAGCCACTTCTATCAGTTGGCTCAGGAGTTTATTAAAAGCAATTGCCCCAACTAACCTTCACCCCCCCGGTGTTTGCATCAGTCTTCTGCAAACTAGGTGACAGCTTTAGATCCCCACTCCCCAAAATATGTGTTTAAAGTCAAACTATCGCAGTAAAAATTTCTGTTTCAGCCGCGGTGGATGAGAAACCCAAAACCACTCCCATGTCTGTGTGCAGGCAAGAGCCAGCAGTCTATGAACTTAACTCAAAATCTTGTGCCGGGCACTTCAGAGGAAACAGAACAATCGCAGGGGATTCCCTCTAAAGAAAACTCCAACAAGACAGAACTCACTCGCCTTAATCGTGTACATTATTGCATGTGTACAGGCCCCTCAGAGCTTGTTCAGCTCAGAGTCTATTTAAACAAGGATTTGACTGAGCATAATGAATGATGCACGCAGGGAGTGCAGATTCCCTACTGCAAATACAAGACACGCATTGTTCAGGGGAGAGTAAATCAGCACACAGATACAACAAGTCACTTTCATTTTTTTTCCAGGTGGTTTGAAGAACCAAGGTCTTTCAAGACGTTAGGGCAGAGTGTCCTAACGCAGGCGGAGGAGCAGCGGGATTAGCCAGCATCAGCAGAGCTACTATTATGTTGTAGGCGTACAGCTGTATACAGATACAGACGTCCTCGTTATGCTCGACTTTTCAGGGCCGACAAATGAAAACACAGGGAATTCTGGGAACGTAAAACAAGCTTGTGTCTGTCCCCATGGAGGCTTAGGACGGTGTACTCATATCAGGCATCCACGTGTGTCAGAAGTCACATGAAGAAAGTGTCATGTGACAGTACCTTTATCCAACACTGGCCCAAAGATGGCCAGGTTGTCGTTGATGGTGGTGCAGTTCCAGCGTCGGCCTCTGAACTGGTGCTGGCACTCCTGGATGCCGATCTTCACGCCCTCCGCCACACTGGGCATGATTTCCACGTAGTTCCGACAGAAACGCAGCTGTTTGGGCACCAGACCTGGAATGCTGCCACACAGAATAGGTTGCGTTCCCAGTGAGGTGTACTGGTGGCCCACTGCTAGCGACCTGAAAGCAACGGAGGAATAGTTGTGAATGCTGTCGGTGCGTTTAGCTATTGATTAACCACATCTGAAGGCAAGGACTGATTTGGACCCGTGTAATTTTACGTCTGACTACATTGAGTTGAGTGTGTTTATTTGCTGTGTCAGATGCTGCCATTAGACATCCATCCTTTATCCCTTCAACCACCCTTTCTGCAGACACCTGGCCTTTGTGTGTATTGAAATTGCAGCCCTGCTGCTGCAGAAGCAGGCAGTGTTTCTGTTTAAGATGAAAGTCCACCATGTGTCTAGAGGTCTTCATAGGCCTTAAGCTGACATCTTGGAAAACTACACCTTGTTATTAAGTGTCCGCACACTTAACACACCTTCAGCTTAGGGTAATAAGAGTGCAAACGCTACGCTGAAACATCAGAGAGCGTATAAGGAGCAACGCTGAACCCATCCCCTGACCTTTTCCTTTGAGGATGGTATTCTGGGACATGACAAGTGCAAACTTGGTTCACTGATTACATCTCTGTCTCGCTGCCTTTATTGCTTTCTCCATGTCTGTACCTATTTTTTCTGTCTCTCAATTAGCATTTGCAGTGTATCATAGCAGTCATATCAATCATAGCAGTTGGATAACCATTAAATAATTGGTTAGCATGAGTAAACCTGAGCTGATTTCTTTATTGAAATCTCACCAAAATCAATGCTTTGACTGCATCATTAACAAAAGATTCCTATTATGTTTTGCAAATACCCTGCAAGTAGTAGCTGACTGTCCTCATTTGACTTTCAGCTGTCTATTAAAGAGTTGGCAGCAGTGATCTGATGATCCGATGAACCTGCTCTGGCTGCTTCTGTGCAAAACTACAGGCCCAGAGCAGGTGTGGAGCCCTTTGCTGCTCAGTTAACTCGCTGTCCGATGACCTGTTCGCTGTTGTTCAAGGACTAATCACTGATCACAACAAGATTACAAAAAGTCCTGACACTGGCCTGAGGCAGCTTGCTGTAAAAACGCGGCTGAGCCTGATGACCCCTGGCTCACAGCTTCTGGTGGCTTCCAACGTGTTTACCTACAATACCCAAGTAAATGCAATGAAATGACAAGGCTGATTTCTTTTTATTTTAAAGATAATGCTCAGATGTTATCAGGCGTCAAGTATGCGTGAGCCATCAGCTGACTGGTTAAGTGAACTATACTTCTTTACCCTCAAGCAGATGTTGGAGTTATGCGTCACGGTGGTTTTAACAGAATTTCCTGTCATTTCTGCAAACTAGTCCGCTTTAGTTAATCATAAATGAGCCATCCAGCAAGCGAGCAATGCCAAGTTGAACACGTCTCCAGAGGAAATCCTATTTGTCTGCAGTTTGTCTACAACATCCATCAGTAAAGCAGGACACTCCTGTTACAAATTGACCTCTCTTTGGCCCTTGTCAGTCCATAAACCCCAAAGCACATCATTCCAGAGCGAAACCTGAGCCCAAACTGGTGAAGACTGTTGGTTTGCCCCAAACACGCACAACAAACAGAGCAATGACTTTATTAGGGCAGAAACACAATTGTCATGTTCAACTTCTCTACTAAGCGTTAGTCCTGCTGATCAGAACCAAACCTGCGGCGATCAAGCATTTCTGCCAGCTGACCTTCCTGAAGCATGTCACACCAAACAACGGTGAGTCAGTGAGCTCAGGTTAGTCCAGTCACGCTTGTCTGTGTCAGTGGGGCTGAGTAATCCATGCCCCTTCTTCCTGTGTTAGGAAATGGCCTAAGATAGGAGGCTCTGTATGATTTATGATTTTTAAGGAAGCTCCAAGAAATATTTAAACAAAACCGCTGGTGTTTTATTTATTGATTTTAGGCATCTATTGAGTTTTATTGCCTTAATTCTCTCTAACTCCTGTAAAATCGAACTGTGGCCTTTACAGAAACAGTTCGGTGAGATTGGTAAAGAAAAGTTTGAAGCGCTGTCGAATTTACACTCGCCTGAGTGAAAACTGTTACAAATAAATACTTAAGCAAAAGATATATCACATTCAATTTTTCTCTAAGTACAGACCTTCCCCCTCTCATCTAAGTGTATCCAGCAGGTTTAATGCATATTTCAGCAAGCCCAAGCAGGGTACCTTAGAATTACCACTTTACTCGTGGGCCCTGGGGCCTTGGAGCCGACTTTGACATCAAGAGAGTATGTTTGGGTAAAGGAATGTGCGGCAAGCTTTCACCTCCAGGTATTTATCTTCTAAGGTGGGGTGGACTAGGGAAGGGGGTTGGCGGGCTGGCGGGTGCAGTCAGGCTATGTCATGGCAGGTAGAGAGGAGACAGACATGAACCTGTCTTAGTGCAAATCCGTATCCCCGCTGACTAGCGTGGCACAGAGGCTGAGCGTGATGCAGCTCCAACGGCCACTTGAAGGAAAGGTCAGGAGCTTTTGTCAGCTAAACATCCTGAGCTGCTTTTCACAGAAGCAGTAGCTTTAAGCTGACATGCTGTTTGCAAACGGACAATGCAGCCACATTGAGCCCAGTCCAATAAGAACTGGGTTTGAAAAATTCAAAACTTAAAAGCTGATTTTCTTGCAGTCTTCAATCTATGGCCATGACTGAATCTAAACTTTTACTGTGTCGTATGTGGGTCCAAACAGAGCAGGAAAGCTCCAGCTGAGACTGAACTTCACGGTCTGTCCTCGCTCTATTTGTGAGCGTTCAAGAGAAAAGCACAGCTTTGACTTACACTGGCGTCAGGCACTCTTCACCAAATGCACCAAACCTCAGCTGACAAAATACCACAGTAGATGCAGGCATTTATTGTTAGGGTTGCACTGATCTGCGTTCGTTTATTCCCGTCTCTTATGCCACAGGGCCTGCAGTTATATCAGGATTTCCTTCCAGCTGAGCGTGTAATTAGTTTCTCATCAGTGTTACCACCAGGGGACCCATTAAAGGAAGCAGATTAGGGCACATCTAATATCCCAGCAACCTAAAATATCACATGATTCATAAACAAAATGTGGCCATGACTGCAGCATATTTAAATTAAAATGCCAATTAGGCACATAATTATATATTCAATGTTTTATATTAAGTGATGTAATTAACTAATTGGTGAAAAAATGCTTATTCTCACTTCTTGCTCTGATTATATTGTATTATTTAAATTTTGTTAACATATTCATCATTCTTAACGAAAACGTATCCTTTTCGGTGTCTTTGTGACCCCCCCAACACACACACACACACACACACACACACACACACACACACACACGAGCACGCAAACCTTGCACCTGCTACATCCCTAATATGAAAATGACAAACCGCCAAGCTGCGAAAAATTGTCCAGAAATACAGTGAAATCTGAGATGAAGACCCTTTGGCACAAGCTCCACGTATTTAGGTCTGTACGTGCGTTTTCTGCTGCAGGATAAAAATGAAAAGCGCTCGTTTACTGTACACTTCACAGTGAGCTATGGTGCCAAACGCCTGGAGACGAACCTGGACCTGTCTGCGCTGTCCACTAACCCACGACCGAAACCACCTCTCACCGGTTAAAAACGCTGCCGTGCGGGACATAATGACAAGAAAACTTACCACCAGATGGGATAACTTGCCATGACATGCGTGAGCCCACAGAGCAACAGGAAACATCCAAGGTATATCATCCTTAAAGTTTCGCAAACGGTCTCCAGCAGAATTCCTACGCGCACGTTCATGCGCGCACAGAGATTAAAACTGCGCAAAAATAAATAAATAAAAAGAAACGAATCTGCGCCGACTTTTATTTTTTACCCGGTGGCGTCTGGAGGAGACTCTACCTTTCGCGTAAAGTCGCGGCAGAGCTCTGGAGGCAAATATTAAAAGTTAAAAGCCGCTTGCTTTTTAGGACCCAATCAGCGGGTATTGCCAAAGGGGGAATACTGATGATATGTTCCTCAGTCAGGCAGCTTGAACTCAGACACCAGAATGGGCTAATTTTAGGATGAGTTTTACTGCTCATTGGGAATTGGTCGCATTAGCATGCAGTGTGTGATATATAATGTTGTTTAAAGCAGAGGGAGGGTCCGAGGGGTTTAAATAGACATCGGAACCCCTGTGGATTGCGTAGCTATAACAACCTGTCCGGATTTCACTCCCTGGCTTGAAGCTTCTAAAATGCAGAAATAAATATGTGTGAATTGCTTCAGACCATTATTAAGGTCTGCAGCCCTTCATTGCCCGGTTGCCATGAATGTAAAATTAGAGGTTGAAAGATTTGTCCTTTGAGGGCTGATGGACTCTCAATGCAATTCAAAACGAAAATGAACTGAATTAAACTGCTCTGTTGGTTTTTAGAGAGAATTTATAGCGATCCATTCATTTATTTATCCTTTGCTTTTAAATATACTAAACAAAACTTTTTATTGTCGCCCATATTTTGTATATTTATAGTATGATTAAAATGTTTGCTCTCAGATTAAAAATCCTTTCTATAGTATTTATTATAACTCATTATAAAGTTGGTTATTTTATAATGTTTCTTATTTTCTCTAATATTAACCAGCTCACTGCTATAGTTGGTGTCTGCATAATAAACTGCCAGACGGTTTACTCCAAGCAAAGTATCGGACCACGGAGGGGAAGCTGCAGACGGAGCGTATCTCTTCCCAATGTCAAGTGAGTGTTGATAGCTGATCTGATAGGAGCTGGGCCGGTCTGTCCATGTGCAGCCTGATGCTTGTCTGCAGATTAAAACATCGGCTGTAGTTGGGCACCGTCTGACCAGCCAGGGAACAAGACAGGTGACGTGTTGAAGTCATAAAACAACTAAAACTGTCAAATTAACTGAGTTATTTATCAGAACGTGGTTTATGGAGAACAGGACTCGTTCATGATATTTAATGATGACAAAAATCTGCAAAAATGCACAAAACCCATTTTCAGCAGAAAGAGAAAAAGATTTTGACCCAAGTGAGAAAATCAAAGCGCGTGTTGTGTTTTACTTCATTTTGCTTTATATATTTATGATTATTTATTTCCTCATTATATTTAAGTTGCGATCAAATAGTTCATAACAGACAGTGGAGCCCAAAGTGCTTTGCGATTTTTCATACTGCTGCAACAATCCTTATAGGGTTTTATTTTATAGCCCAGTTTTATTCATGCGTGCATAGATTTGTCTTCGTATCGGTGTAACCTTATTTCTAATTTAATGAAGTGATTATTCAGTCACACTGTCGACTTTCCAAAGGCGTTACTTTGCCAAACGTCACTGACTTTCACGACAAAACAAGGCGCAGTGGTCTCCAGACCAGAGGATGACACGATGTTGTCGCCATCCAGTGGAGACTGTTGTGTACAGCAAATCTGACAAACGTAGCATGTTACAAACTTAAAGAACTCTAAAATCTGACGCAGTCCTTCTAGTTTATTCTTCATAGATGCAATATTAACACACGAATATAACAATTATTATAATAACGTAGGTTTAATATCAGTAAATGGCTCTTTTGTATAAAAGCTGTAAAAGTTATTTTCACTGTAAGAAAGTACATTATTTTGATACAGTGTATAAATTAATACAATTGAATGAATATATTATGTATCTTAACAAAGAGATTTAAACATTTGAAGTAAAACTACTGACAACCCACTAAAGAAATGACTTGCATATAGCATCTCCCTCGGCATAGATCATATTAAATTCATATTTCCCACTTGGCTGCACCCATGACTTCCATATGAAGTTGAAATGAGAGCTTTTGTAAAGTAGGTCTGTGTTTCCCCGTTAGCTGTCAGCATAGAAGCCAATTCAGCAGAGGATGCTTGTATAAGACGTGCCAACGCTGCTCAACAAGCTTAACTACATACGATTAAAATCAGAAACGGTGTTATTATGAACAGCACACATTAAACGGTTTGTTGCACGTTCCCCTCCGCTCCAGCCCTTTGTCAGCAGCCAGGTTTTCCCCGAGCAAACAGGAGGACATCAACACACCTCTGTGAGTCCACGGTGACCTCACCGCGCCGATGATGTCATTCAGCAAAATGCCAATAGCATCAAATCACCCCGGACAAGTGAGTTTTGTCACTGCTCTGCATCATAAGGCTCAGTCAGAATCGCCGTTTGACACAACACAGCCACGCTAACATCATGCTAGGCACAGACGTTGAAGCACACGTGCTCTCATTACTTCACTCGGTTTTCCATCCTGTGCGGTGGAGCTGTTAACACTCATATGAGCATTCAAACACTAATTTGTTGCAACAAATGCACCAAAGGAGCCGAATGTGTGTTGACCGTGTAAAAGTGAGGAAGCACCACTAGATGTCAGCATTGTAGTAGAAGCACAAGTGGGTCATGCAGAATGTTTGTTATCTACTTTGAGGTTAGACCAGCCAAATGCATTTGAATATTCAAACAGCAAACACAAAGCAAGGAAATGCATCAGAACATTCATAACAACAAATGACAGAATAGAAAAGTGGGTGCACAGCAGTAGTAATAATAAAAAGAATTCAACATGTATGTAAACTGTCATTCAGCATAAACAATATCTCACAGGCTGAGCTGCGATCTTTCCAGGAGAAAGGGAGGAGGATTGTGCCTCTGTGAGTCGCGGCAACACCCACTCACAAGCTCACACCTGGAAACATCTCATCACTTTCCCCTTGCACTTCTCAGCCGCTCCAGACATGGGAAACAGAAGTAAAGGGTCTGTCTCTGCTCCAGCTTTATCTTCAGGATGGGCATTGCCACAGGCGCTGACGTCCATATCTTGCTCGCTCGCCCTTTGACAATACAGGGTGTAAAAGGGCTTCTGATAAGAAACATGAGGAGAACATCCACTTCTCAAGGTATACTGGCATCTGCAGGATCAAAAAAAGGGCATATGAAAGTTATCTGATGGCGCTACCACAAATGTGAATTTAACGTAGCACACTGAAAAAAAGGGTGAAGGGCTGAGAACAGATTCCTGATGCACTTCTTAAAATGCCCGAGAGCCCAGGCTTTGTTTCAATACTATACACTAAGGAACAACATCAGTTGTCACAGATTTTCTGTCGCTGCCAACAGCTTCTAGCCAAACAAACATCACCTGAGGAGTTTGTCAACTCAGATGATGTTATCTGCAGGAGCAGGTTCAACAGTGACTGTGACCTCAGATGACCTCAGTTGTTTTCAAGGCAGAATAGGAGAGATAGTTTAATTAAGGCAAGGCAGGGTTTAGTGTCATGCACGTACCTGCGCTCTGCAAAGTACAACTAAGCAAAGCAACCTCCTTTAAAACTGCAATCAAATCAAAGATACAAAAGCTGTTTAGTTCAAACTAATTTCTGAATGAAAAACAAATACAAATATGTTTTGTCTACGAGTAAAGTTTTACTGTGGTGGGATTATGGGTGACAAGTGTTTTACCTCAGAAAGATTCAGATGGTTGTGTTAGCGCTGAAATCACAGCAGGATGAAACTCCGGAGGCTAGAAAACAAGAAGAGACAACATGGCTTTAATTACAGGAACAGGTCTGCGTGTCTTATCACGGTGCAGCACTTTTATCAGCCGCTGACAAGGTGAGAAACTCTTCTTTGTCTTCTTCCCTGTCTTCTTTTTCTTCTTCATTTTCTCTGGTCATTTCCAAACAATGACACATTCTTCTGGGTCATCCCAGGTCGCAGTCAGCTAAGAGGGAGTCTGTGCAAGCTGCAGCTGCACGGCTGGACTCTGTCTTGTTTCATTAATGCTAAGTAAAGCAGATCCTACCATTCCATCAACACCACCTGTTGGTCAGGAGCACGAACAGTTCACCATACAGTCCATCTCCCATATCGTCTGCCTGTGTTTCCTGGCTCAGACGCATGTCGCTCCCTTTGCTCTGTGTCAGTGTAGAAGCTTCCTCCAGTGGAACGAAGTCGACCTGGGTGAACGGTCGTTTTTGTTCAAGGGCAAATAGAAAATTGCGTTTCTGTAAACACCATTCAAGCGGGGTGTTTCAAATGTTGCTGGGAAACCAGAGAGTGGATGTGATCATGCGGGTTTGGCAGTAAAAGACCTAGTAGACTGTGGTTTGATATTAAAGTCAGATAATAATGTTTGCAAGACATGAAATGTAATTAATGTTTGCGTGAGAAGAAAAGCACTGAGACACGTTTCCAATCTCTTCTCTAAGTATTCAAAGCGGAATTTTTCTCACTTTCTCACACCTGAACGTTTCACTGTGCATTACTCCATCGGAGGCAGCTTGGACGTCCCTGCTTACACACTTTCAAGCATGGACAAGCCACCACATGCTCACATACAATTTGGCTCGACTGTGTCACAACACTTCACTTGAAAATGTGTATGGACTATAGGTTACATGCCACAAATGAAGCTCCACTGTGGCGTTTGCTCGATAGCTAGGCCAATATCACGAAAGCGTTCTGTGATGTCCTGCGGTTTCAAGACATCTTTCAGCACCTCTTTCATTTCTCTTCTCTTTGTGCATTTGATTGTAACCAACCAGACGCACGAGGCTGACGGGTATGCTGCCTCTCCAGCCCCTGAGAACTGCTGCACATGGTACGCGATGCCTGAAACCGGCGCAGACGCACCGTCAGCCTCCAAACCTAAGCCACAAATTATGTCTGGTACATGGAAAAGATCATGTGGCCCCGCAGCGGAGTAGGGGTGGTGAGAACGAGGACTTCGGTGGTAACTGGGTTGGGATTGGACGGATACGATTTACATTCCTCTCCAGGGATGTGATATCAAGACAAGGTCAGACCAAGGCTAATACATAAGACTCTGAGGAGAGGGAGGAATCTAAACTTTGATCTTTACTTTATTAATGTCAAATATCATATTTTATGCGAAATCCACATGTTCCCTTAAACTAACTACATCTCTCTAGATCTCCTCGTAGCATTTATATAGACGTGCAGCAGATGCCTTGCACATGGTGTTTGTCGTGGATTCATATTGTTGTTCACATTTTGGGAACCTGTAAAGGAATTTGCTCAGTAATAGGAGCTGTACCTCCAGCAGCATGGCGTGAAAGACTCCCAAAAGCCTAAACAGATAAGTGTCCACTGAGCTAATTTCGTCAACCAAACGCTTATGACAGCGCCCAGTTCAACTCCCACTGGAGCCGCAGAAAAAAAACAAAACAAAAAACACGCGCTTTGGCAGTGTGGCGGTGTTCCCCCGACACCAGAATGAAACAAGCTCTGTTTTCCTGGTTGCCGGGACTGAGAAGAGGGGGCGAGTGTGTTCTAAGAAGGGTGTGGGAATCAATTATCCCACTCAAGAGACATGCAGGACCAGTGGGTATTGCTTGGGATTAGTGTCCATTCTTGTCATGTACTGACAAACCCTCCTGCTGATCTCCTTAAAACCAGGTGTTATTAAGAAGCAAGGCCCTCAGTGGGGGCCTATAAGCTTTTGAGCGACTGCCCTTTAGGAATGACTGACAAGCTTATAATGTTGGAAAAGTGCATTCCTGTGCTTTCATGTGCCCACCTGTGTGATTTGTCAGATATCAAGCGTGAGTTGGAAGCAAAATCATGCAAAAAGACAAATCTTTAGATTTTAGCTTCTCCAACATGTAAATGTCAATAATCTGGTGTGTTTACGTTGGACAGTTTTGAATTTTGTAGCTCATTCTGATTAGCCACTCACACATCTATGTGTCTCTAAAGCAGGTTGTCGTGTCGTGTGAGTAACACTAATGCCCCGTGTGCCGCAGATGAGACTGATCTGATCACAGCTTGGGAAACGCACAACCGCGATCATCACTTTAATCTGAAATTCGAGCTGTTATTTCGTTTACATGCAGCAGGTAAAAACTTGGCTTCGTGAAGCCTCTTGGCTCATCTGGTCGGTTGTGATCTGTGCTGAATGGCCTGGATATTGTTCGTAGATTGGTAATGAATAGACTTCATCCCAGCTCCTGGCAGCAGCGTTCTGCAGGTGTAGCTGAGGAAACCTGGACGCTGCCCAACTTCAGGTACTCCCCTCTCGTTTTGTGCCAGAAATCAAAGTGTGCGAGGACACAAAATATGTCAGGTGGTAGCTGAGCCATTGAACGGTGTTTACATAGGAGTTAAGGAGGGTTGTCCCTGACTAAAGACAACCTCAGCTGGCAAACAGTCAGTGGATATTATTTACTAATCAAAAGGTCATGTTAGTCAAAGATCTGTTTGCCTTGTGCCAGTGAAATGTTATTGGAAAAAACATTTTAAAATTACATATATAATTGTATTTGAAAAAAGACTTTGACCTTTATTTTTATCATTTATGCGTAAAACAACTGCTATTGATCTGCATATTGTAAAAGATGGCTAAATCATAAAAATGCAAGGAAGCCAGTTATGTTTGCATGTTAAAGGAGGTTTTCTGTGACAATGGCAAAAGGTTTTGTTAATCTCCAAATCTTATGCAATCAAATGCGTAGGAAGAGCAAATATTTTTCAAGAGCCGACCTGCCAAAGATTCAGATTACTTGCCAAAATGATTGATAGTTTGCCAGTTGATTTCTGCTGCTCAGTATGATATTTTGCGAAGCGATTAAAGGTTTCATCTTCAGTTCAACACGTCCTCAGCAGAGTTCTTCAGTTCTTGTGAAATCGCCTGCGGCTATATTTGTGGACAAATTAGCTTTCTGGTGAACTGTGGATGAACTCGCCTTAGTACTGTACCTGCAGGAGAACTGAACGCTGTGTGCAGAAAACAAAACCAGACTGATTTGAAACTTCAGCAGACAGAAAACTACTGAATAGGAAGCCGCCCCTAGTTTAGTTTGATTTATTCTGACATTATATTGAAAGACCTGCAGACATAAAACAAGCATTTGGTTCAGAAAAGTCTTATACCACATTAATAAATAATATATAAAGAAATTAACTAAGCTCAAGTAGTTAAAAACAGCAGATAATTGAATAAATTGCTGTAGAATGCACAAAGAAAAAATGGCTCCTGTCAGTGGTTTGGATCGTTGGATAGTTTTATATATGAAATGGTTATATTATAATAATGAGCTGTCACATTGATGTAATATGAGTAAAAATCTTTTCTAAATCCTTTCTTTAGATGTGTCAGAATTTCAGAGAGGACACTTAATCTGCGCCTGCTGTGGAGCTTTTGATGTATGACTCGATCTTCTTCAGATGAAGTTGTCCTCCTCATCCAGAAAAGTCTGCAAACGTTTTTAAATTGACTTTGTCACTTTAACTAGTTTAAAATGCAGAACTTCCAGCCAGTTTGAAGTTCATGTGCTCATAGATCAGCGTTGGTATAAACTACACTGGCTTCTCTGGATAAAGCCAATTTATGGATTGCCTGTGGAAATGAACTGTCCCCGACTGAAGACAAACAAACGTTTCATCTTGAAGTACAGTAACCTCAGTCACACACACACTAAAAATACCCACAGAGGGGAAACTGTCATGCCAATCATAAATTAAGACCGAGGAGATTTATCCGTCTGAAAGTTCAGTTCGGCTCTGTGCGTGTTGTGCGTATTCCCCTCTCTCTCTCCTCCCTCTCCCCCCTCTCTCCGCGGATGGGAGGAGCGCACCGCAGCTCCTCTCTGTATAAGAAGTGTTGAACGTTCAACAAGGGATTTTACACAGCTACTCAGGAGAAACGAAATGATCTGCCCTGGAGCCGCAGCAAAATGCTGGATGGACACCTACTCCTGGGATGGTTATCGTTCACAGTTATAGTGTATCTGCTCAGCTTGCCTGGACCAACCGCAGCATATTTCGGGTAAGGACTCCCACAAACAGTAGGTTACGTTTATGATGCTGGTGTCATTGGTTTAATAATTGGTTCTTGAGTTACAAAGCAGGTAACAAATGACACCTCTTTCACTGAGAAGCGCACAAGTTTCCACCGTGAGCGTAAAAGTCCGACCATTAACTCCGATTTGCGGCGCAGCTTGTTTTGATTGCATTAATGTGTGCGGGTCAGTGCGGTGTCACTTGGCGCAGGTTGCGCAGCGCTCAGCGCCTCACAGCTGGTGGCTGCAGCAGGTTGTCTGCACACGAGTTGGCTCCGCTAAAAGCTGCTGACAATGATTTATTTTTTTTTTGACGAGCAGAGTCAGCAAATATACGAGCAACTGCTGCAGACATCATCTGGTGGAGGTAGATGTAGGTAAAGCTGGAGGAGGGTTCATCGCGTCAGGTAGCGGCGGAGCAATTATTCCGCTGAAACACTTGTACGGTCATATCCTCAGTCGACTCTGAAAACAGCCGCGAAGCGAAAGGTGAGTGGCTCAGACTCCACAGCTGGTAACAATAAAGCCATCTGACTGACTGGACCGGTGGCCGGAACGTCTGCTCAGCTCGCTCAGAAAATCCCCCCATCCAGCATAAACATCATGTAACTCTGGCAGCGCTTTTTCTGCTGCGTCCGTCAAAAGCAAAACAAAACAAAAAGTGCATGCAAATTAATCTGAAGCGTGAATCACGTCATGTGTACAATGTTTAATTTAGGACCAGCTCAAGGGTGTATGTTTCAAAGCAAGTCATTCCCGGTGAACGCCTTGGATTCTAGGTGTTGCCCATGATGACCTCCACTTCAGGCTGGCGCCTAATGCACTGAACTCCAGTTTGACTCCTCGCTCACATGAACTGTGCACTCTGTGTGTTTTCTCTGCCTTAGTTACAGGAGAACATTCGCAGTGTGGGGAGGCCAAGGTCATTCAATGTGGGTCAGCATGTCAGGTGGCGGAGCAGCCGCGCTTCACCTGGAACTGTAGCGTATCCAACCAAAGTGCTGCAGCCAAAATGCATCTCTAAAAACAGCCAGTGTGGCATCTGATGCAAAATACAGGCCAGGCTGCCATCTACAAATATATCTGCTGATGGGTGTTGTTAGTAGTGCAGATGCATAGGAAGACAAATGGCTGTAGGCTGTCGAGTGATGACACTTGAGGCCTTTTCAGCAGAGTCAGATTTATGGTAGGTATGGGTGTTGTGTGAAGGCTCCACGAGTGTTAGGGGATCTGGGAACTGCTGAGAACCTGCCAGAGAGCAAGCTCGCCTCCGGGCTTGTTAAACTGGTGCTATCGACCTGCCAGAGCAGGTTTATACTGTAAAGGCCTGAACATAACGCGAAAAGAACACAGGATGTCAGCTTTAGTCGTCTTCGGACACTTTCCGCGTATTAAACTGTCAGAGCAAATCAGGCTGCTGTCGTTTGCGCCCACGTTGTCACGTCTCTGGGTAAATGTCGTTCTGCTGGATGCTGGCACTCGTCTTTGGAAACTGGGCGATCCAAACATGGCCGTATGGCACCTGTGATAGCTCCGCAATGCTTGAAATATCGCTGCCCTTCTTGCTAAAACGTCATCATCTGTAACAGTCGTGCGCGTATCAGGTACTTTCTCTGTCTCTGTCTTTGGTTTCAGTGCAGCTCTAGAGTTGCATTAGAAGGACAAATGTAACCCCCTCCCTGTTGGAGCGTCGCCCTTGGCAGGCCGCGTGTATTAAGGCTGACGTGCCAAATTGGCACTCACGCTGGCCTTAATGGTCCTAATGGTAATGCATATTTACTTATTCAGTTAGCACTTGTTTTCAATTCCCCTCTGTCAGTCTGTTCTCTATCTGTGGCCTGCGTACACAGAAACATGTGGTATTACGATACTCTCAGATTTATTATTCCTCGGCCCGGAGAGAAAGGGACCATGAGTGATTGTCAGTGAATGATTTAGTCCTGCAGCTGAGGGACATGAGCCGTACTGAAAGAGCCTGCACAGGTGACACAGACACAAAATGTGACTGCCCCGTGGCCAGCTTCCCAGAAACACGACACCGTTGACACTCCAGCACAGTCCTGCCCGGCTTTGACTGTGGGACATGCTAACGCAAACCTGCTCAAATAAATATTCCATGAGCACGAGGCATCCTAGGGCCTCCTGGGTACTGATTTACTCAAAATAGAGGGTCAATGTTGCATACCCAATTGCCAGAGTGCGGTGGAGCATAAGTGTAACATAAACACAATCTCTCCTGCCCATAGTCTGTGCAGCTGAGGGTGGGGTGGGATTCCTGGCGTAGTCGAGCACTCGCTTAAATTGTCATCCTTTGCCACAAGAATGCGAGCGCTTGGTTTCTTTCCCTCCCTTGTTGTG
Source organism: Macropodus opercularis (assembly GCA_030770545.1). NCBI lineage: Eukaryota > Metazoa > Chordata > Actinopteri > Anabantiformes > Osphronemidae > Macropodus > Macropodus opercularis. Next base: position 11,514,109 of record CM061105.1, read on the forward strand.
GCAGGTGCTGGTTCTGCTAAATCCGTTGTCATTAGACGGTGAATTGGAGATGTCCTCCGAGCCGCCGTACTTGACTTCGTAGGCCACGGCACCAACTGTCAGGAATGGGAAGTGATTCTTTTCTGTGCTCTGTTGGTTTAAATTTGAGTTTTGGTAAAAGGCATGTCATTCTGCGGTCTTGTAAACCGTGCTGAGTGCGAGTCCTGACGCTGAGTCAAGAGCTTGTTTTTATTTAGCTCATGTGCGACATATACAGGAAGGCTGCCCACAGTCATGCAACTGGGATTTACCAATCACCGAGGCACCGCAGCATCCGGAAGAGGCAAATATACCAGTTACTATTATTTGCTATTTAATTGCTGTGATATCCTTAAACCCATCATCATCAGCTTGTTCCTGTCGCAGAGCCGATGCCCTTTCCGCCGGTATTATTGTTTTCAGTGCTCCATTAGGCAAGGCAGCCTGCCAAAAACAACAGGATAACAAATGGGATGTGTGTAAATGCACCGAGGAGCCAGTTTTCAGTAGGCAGCTGTAGGTTTTTATCAGAGGGCTGAATTAGTTCCTGCTGTGTATCTAACAGCAGCTTGGCCTAAAGCTTTAATGGCACCTCATTGCTTGAACACAGAAAAAAAACCAAAACGTCTCAAGTTGTTTTTTAAGCAGCTGCATGCAAACACTTGGTTCCATCTTCTCCCCCTGCTTTCGTCTTCTGGTTTTCCTGTCTCGTGTGCGTGTCGGCATCCCAGCGGTGGTTTGCGGGGAGCTGCTGGGTGATTACCACTCATTAGGAGCAGCAGCGCCAGTATGGGCCCAGGCTGGCGTAGCCTGGCAGACGGTGGCGGCGGGCGTCTCGTTACCAGGCCTCAAGGACTGATTAGGCCCGACGCGCAGCAGGGCGGGGAGCGCCGTTGATAGAGGGGTTTCCCAACTTCATAGGATATCCTGTGGCTACAGCCACACCTCAAAGGGTATCACTTTACCGTGAGCCAAGAAGATAGGATTCTCTGAGCGTGGTGAGATCACGCAGACCTGCAGGCTTAGATAACACACTGCACGACCCCTGAAAAGAAAGAGCTTTGTTTTCTTTATATTTCTGTTTGATACTTCCAGATTTGAGCTAAGCCTCGCTCTGCTTTGAGGGCTCTCCCCTATGAGAGCGTGTTGAAAAGGCCTGCTATGCCCAGGGACACCACAGGGGGGTGCAGTGCCTTCTGAGAGTGCAGGATGGCCCTCAATCGGCACGTTGTAACCTTTCTGTGTAATAGTAGGAGAGTGGGAAATGAAATGTGAAAACATCAAATGTAAGGGCAGCCAAAGTCTGTGTAAAAATAATTAAAGCAGGGAAAATAGTTCCACGGCTGCTTAGTTGTGGTCGCCCTGACGCGTAGAAAGTGTCTTTCAACTTTAGCTTACAGAGCAAAAATTCACCTCTGTGCATTAGGCTTTCTTCCCATGTTAAGTCATCAGAAAAAGCTGCTGCAGGGCTTTGTTGTGAAGGTTTTAGTGGGTCTGCAGCGGGTTGTTACACAGCTAATACTATACAATAACACAGTACAGAATATTTTTGAAGATTACATGCTTTAGTGGGGGATTAAAAAAATGTTTGACCCGCTCATATAGGAACGCGGCATAGCTGTGGTCCGCTCAGGTCATTCCCAGCAGCCAGGCTGGGCCGCGTCGGTGGACAGCCAGGAGATGAGAAGGAAACTCCCACTGAAGGACACGCTTGTGCGCAAAACTGCACACAGTTGATGATCTTTGCAGACAGAGTTAGAGACATGGGCAATTTGCACAACAGGAAAACTAATAAAGACTCAACATACTTCTAGCGGTCAGGCGCTGATGAGATGATGCTAGTTAGTGCGACCGCTACGTCCGCTATATATGCGTTTTCCGTCCTTGACCACAGGCAAGTTTTTCTGCCCGGTTTGTGGGGATAGAAGAAACGCGGCGCTTTACATGTGCCAAAATTAATTACGGGTTGAAAAAGCCTCACTTAAGCTTGTAGTCGTCTGGAGAGTATTTCTCATGTCTACAGTACCTCAAGGAAATGTTCTTCTTTTTAGATTTTACATTTGTTTCTGAATCCGCCAGCAAATATGGTGTTTGTAGCTGTATGCACCTGTTTACCTACTTTCATAAAGAATTAATGGAAGTTAATGACTGCAGTGGCTGCATGGAAGCCTGACCCGACATGTGTTCAGATACCTGACTCAAGCACGTCCCTTTGCCAGATGGGTGTTATTATATAGACTAATGTTTCCCCCAAAAGGTAGAGCCTGAGACTGATCCTGAGCCTGAGCACAGTCAGGCGAACGCAGACATAAATGGGCCTTGACACGGCAGATGTTCTCCGCTGTGATTAAACCTGGAGGAGTTTTTGTTTCACGTTGAAAACGGCCCTTTTGCATGACTTTCAAGCGCTTTAATCGTCGGCTGTCAAGACTCAGACGTTTCTCACTCCGGGCAATAAATGAGCTGTGTGTACGTGCACAAAAACCGCTGGGGAATATTTGTCAGGTGAGGCGAATTAACTGTCATGACCCTACGTTTAAACAAACGTTTCACATTTGCTTTTTACATTTGAGTTCTGTCATTTCCGAGACACCGTGTTCAGCACTGAGAGACATAACTGTTAATGAACCCGCCCGGTTGCAGTTACAGAGCCATGAGTGATGCAAACCAGCTACTGGTTTGTTTTGGATCTTGCGGTTTGTCTTGCTCGGTTTATTCACACACGTGTTTTTGCCGGGCCAAACAGAAACGAACAAACCTGACATTTCCCGTCTCCGCACACGCGAAAATATTGCATCTGCGAGTTAACAGTCAAACCGCTGAGCTCTGCTGCCAAATGACCATCGCGTGGATCCTGTGTCAGCAGGTGTGATTTGGTGAGAGCTGTGTGCCGGAACGTGTTTGGTACAAGGCTGCTCTGTGCCATGGTGTAAGCTAGAACAGTGGAGTCATGCGGACACCACTGCATGCCCAATCTGTGCCAGTCACACAGTGACTATAACTGAGCTGCTGACCTTAGAAGCCTTGAGTTCTCACATAGCAGTTAAACCTCTTATAATGCCCCACACTCCCATTCCCAAACTCAGGTTCTACGGTCCTGCTGCTCGGCTACCTCAGCTCCCATTCGGATTAAAATTCGGTTTTGTTTGTGCGTTGATTTAAATGAAAATATACAGTACGTGCTCAGGAACTTGACATCAATTAGCTGAGATTGCCTGACACAAGTGACCAGAGGGGACAGCAGATGACATAAGGCTGGGTCACATCCTGTTAGGCCACGGCAGATAGCGAACTTCCCCTCCTCACTTTGTGAACAGCAGTGCTTTTAGACCCTGCATGACATTCCCTCTGCGCAAAAAGCCTCATTACTCAACTAATAATGACTTTGAAGTCCCACAGGCCATTTTGTCATGTTAGTGTACTGTGTCAGCCACAGCTTGTTAGGAGCAGTCACAACACCCAGTGTGTTCAACCGGCCACTAATCTTATCGGAGCCTCAGTCACAATCATTTGCTCTTTTCCCTCGTTTCTGCCTTTAATGACTTGGAGGGCGGATGGTGCAGGACGTCTTCTCCCGTGAGCCTCTCGGTGGACCACGACCTGGAGAATGTCTGTACCAGAGAGTCACCCGACACTGATTTACGGTTTCTTCAATAATTCAAACGTAGGCCGTGGAGCACATCGTCAGCCGCAGTCTGAGAGGGCCAGAGGGAAAACACCACACACACTCACATTCCTGCTACCTCTGGCATGGCCTGGGTTGTGATACACCAGACGGGACTTGGGCAGGGTGGTCTGAAGTTCAACATTTCTGAGAAAAACACACACTTTTCCCCCCAAAAGAAGCATTTTAAAAGCTGTAAAAGGAGGAGAGGGACGAGCAACGTTGATGTTAATATCAGACAGTTTTCTAAAAAGAATAATCTCAGGTGAGCGATAGTTTGTCTTTCGGAACAGCTGAACTGTTCCAGGACACATGTTCATGTCTGTCATTGTCTTGCGTGGCTTACGTTCGCAGACAGCAGTGGTTTTGTCTAGAGGAGACTTTGTTTGAGCCAACAGCTGGGTGGAATGATTGGCATTCGTTTAGAGTAATTGACCAGAGGGAATAGTGGGAGAAGAGGAAAAAAAGAAGGGCGGAGGGGGTTAGTGGGGTGCAGTGGGGGGTTGGTTGCGATCTAGGAGACATCGGACCACACAACCGACAAGTTCAGGCTGATGGGGAAACTGTGGCTTTTGTTGCTTTTTCTGCCTGGGCGCGTTCAGCCATGACTGAGTCTTGTCGGTGTTGACTTTAGCTAGTAAGTACCCACATGCATGTGAACACGCACACGTACATATGAAAAGTGCATACACAAACATCTCCAGCACCTGTTGGTCCAGCTGAACGGAGCTGATAAACAGACACAGGCTGGAAATCGCTTCATCACATCACCCGCTGCTTTGTTGTTTTTATTCTCATCTCCATATTTATAGAAAAAGCGCCAGGGTTGGACTGACTTTGGTAACTTGTAATAGTTTCACAACGTGCACAAAGATTTTTCTCTACAAAAGTTACAATCTTTGCATTAATGTGGGTGTTGGTCGACTAATGTCTTTTAAAATACGAGTATCACCTGCACCAAAAGTTAAAACATCTGTTTGACATTTATGTGCTTCTGTTTTTTATTTCTTATCCCGAGAATATCTGGAGTCAGTCTCCTAAAACCGTCTTCCAATGCGGATAAACGGAAAACGTGTGTAACATATTTTTTGGTCCGAACAACGTGACGTGTGAAAGCAGGCCACCAGATATTAACGCGATGAAGTATACGTCTAAGCGTAGCAAAGCTAACGTCACGTTCATTTGTGATCAGGACACCAAGGCGTAGAGTCCTCGTGTTGTAAAGAGTTTGGCAAATGATGTACTGATGTACTGTCCTGAATGACTTTTCCTCATGTTTGCAGAGTTGGACTGCTTTAGCCTCCTGAGGTTAATCCACACCACATGGACCGAGCTTTCTTTGTTTATGTATGTCTGTGTGAGCATATGAATAACACCAGCAGTAACAACGCTATAGCTTCAACTCTAGGCCAGGCAGGTTATAGAAGTAGGATCATATGTTTTCCACTATCTAAGAGTTTAGGTATTGTTACACTTGTTTAACTATTTACATGCCCACAAGTGAAAAATGAGCAGAATTTAGCAAGTGGGGGTCTGGTCCGGAGTAAAGCTCGAGAGGGAGTGATGATGGTGAAGTGTAGCTCTAGTCAATGATTTCCTCAAGGGATCGACGCTGAGCCGCGGCCGTGTGAAATGAGCCGTTTTCACGGCGTTGGAAAATGTATATGAAGTAAATGTGACAGGCAATGGGAGGTGCTGACAGGTAAAGAGAAAGGACTAAACAAACTCCAGAGGGAAAAACAGCGGAGGAGGCGCAGGCCAGCGATGTCTGCAGCGACGCAAGTGTGTGAATGGAAAAAGCAAAGCTGAGCAAACACCAGCGAGAAACGTAGGATAATAATGCGTTTTACATGTTGGGGTTATATTCCAAGTGCAACTGGTGTTGCTGTGCCAACACCTCAAACAGAAACACATAGAAAACAGCTCCCGATACAAAAACACACGGTTACATGGGCTTCAATGTGGCGGAGAGACCGACATGTAAGCTGCCCTTCATCAAGGTGTTTTTATCTTGTAACAAGCAGCTTTTAAATGGTTAATAGATCATTTATTGGTGCTTTATAAGTCAGTTATTAGCTGAAAATGCCTTTTGCCTTCTGACGTCTTTCCTTTGTCTTTGTGAACTGTTTGTTAATTAATACAAATCTGATAATTGATCCAACAATTTTAGGAAGTTTCCAAGCAAATATGACAAACAAATTGTATTTTCTTCAAAATATACTTTCCTTCATTTCAGACAGTAGTAATTAATATGACCATGACTTCTCAAACTTACGGCTACAATTATTGTATGTTCGATATAGTGGCGGGTCCTTTACTTGACTCTTGACTTTTCCATTTTGCCTTGTACAAGCTTGTGATCCTTGTGGGAGAATCGAAGCGACTTCCGTCCCATTAAAGGTTGTCCATGATTTTTGTGCTTCAGCCCCTGCGTTGTCTTCCAACTCGTTATTCCTCTAAGTGAGTTGAGCGAGTTCATCCTTTTTTTTTTTTTGTTGCAGATCATCGTACTGGAATGTACGACCCCTTTTGTGTGACAGCTTGGGTCACTGTCCTGAACCCAGTGAAACAGTTAACTTTCATTTCCTGCTGAGATTAAATGAATAAAAAATGTTTGACATCTACTTGGATATTAGTGATGTACTGTACCATCAAAAAGATGCATTGCTTCTCTTTTTAAAGCAGATGAAATGTGGTCATCTGGGTACAACTTACTCACATTATTGGTTTTCGACCAAAGTGGAAACATGCACCAGAGTGTTTTCTTCCACACTTTGCCCTCAGGCTGTCTTTGCAGCTATCTCTCCTGGCTGCAGAGACAGTAGCAGTGAGATCAGTGTCATGTCATCCTTGGCTCCCCTCCAGCTCCACTTACGAGCAGACGTCACGCAGACAGTCGAGGCCTGTCACTCCAGTGGCCTCTCGTTTTGGCAGGAATGTGGGCTTTTGGAAGATTTGACGCCGATACGTGTCACCGTGCACGTCGTACTGAGGAATGCATGCGTCATGTTGGGGATAATGAAAAACGACCAACGTGTCTTTTCGAAGTACAGAACGTATTTCTTCAAATATACACCTGGTGCGGAGTAAGTAAATCTCGTGTTTTCTTCCTTCACTGCTTGCTCACCATAAAACGCTGTTGTCAGTCATATTAACATACTACATCAATTGAAATAGTTTGCTTTGGCACATTGAGCGTGTTTCCTTGGCGTCCTTAACTCAGTGCATTTCAACAAAACATGAAACAATTAGGAAGAAAATGTCAGCTATTCAGACAGAAACAGTTGTGGTGCGTTGTGTTCTCCTGAAACCACACGTCTCTTTCTGTTTTTTACTCTCCGGGTGCGTTGAGAGAGCAATCCCCTTCAAGACACGGCTTGCCAAGTTTCCATTTCAAAATTCATAGCTGTCAGACAAATTAAGGGAAGGCAAACATGCTTTGTAAAAAGGAAACCATTTGACCCAATCTGAAAGCGAATCCTGACGCCTCCTTTTAGGTCTGACTGCTCAGATTCTCAACCGAGCTGTGATCGCGCTGTAAAGACAATAGTGTTTAGCATATGTGAACTTCTAAGCCCACTGGTATGAAGCTGAGGACTCGAGGGGAAACGTTTCAGTCAGTTATTGGACTTAATAAAACAAATCTCTTGTTGAAGAACTCCTGCGACCCTCTGCTAGAGGCTTGACTGAGTGTGAGTGGTGACAGAATTTCTGACAAACGGTAACAAAGCCAAAAGTCTAAGTAATGTAGATCCAGGATCAGCACTTTTGGCCTGTTCACTAAACTGCTGTGAGCATCTAGCAGATATTGCCACTTTTACAAAAACACTGCCGAGTAATTTCTTATACGCGGCTTGGCAGTGAGGAATCTGTGGCATGTTTCCCATTAGTTGCGGTTTCACTTCACAGTTGTCACCAACTCAGAGTTTTTCACATTCAAAGGATAGAATAACAAGTCACGATAGTTTCTCTGTTATTTGCATCCATTTCCTGTCATGCTCTCCGTCTCAAACATTCAATGCAACGCTACGTGCTTTCGTGGTAGCTCACTCCTCACGAAGGCAGAAAAAACCTGTCTGTCTTCCAAGGGATGCAAAAGCTCCAAGTGCTTCGTTTCATTAGTGCAACAATTCATGCATAACTGTAGTTCTGAGTTCTGTAAATCCATTTATTCTTCAGTTTCACTTTAAGGGTATAACGGAGACCAGAAATTACACATAATGAACGACTACGGTGCCAATCCTGTCAGTCGGTGAGACCAAAATGGTCACAGGCACATGTCCCCCGTGTGTTTATGAAAGTAACGCTCTGCTTTCGCCATCACAGCCTCAAAGCGCTGCTGCTCGGTTTGCCTGCTATGTGGCAGCCCCCGCTTTGTGTGTTTTATATATACTGATGAAGGGAGTGCAAGCCCACCACATGTTCGTCGTACCATGTTTAGAACTGAGATGTCTGCTTGTTATATTTCGAATGGATTGCAGCTGTAGGATCCTGAACGCGGGACTAACGGGGGTGGCGGCGGTTTCCAACCTGATGGGCGACTCTCGAGTACGAGCAGCTACAATCGGTTCTGTAACGAGAGTGTAAAATGTGCTGCGTGATTCAAAGTTGCTTTACACATCAACCTGCCTGCGGTGAAGGTTGGTCCTGGCGAATTCCCCTGAACATTAACTGAACAGCTGAATCCATTTGAACATTAACTGAACTTTTCAGGGCTGTACAACCAGCTGTGCTTCCTGCGTAGTTTACGTAGTTTATCTTTGCAGCAGCGCTTTGAGGCTGACCTGGCCGCGTCTTCTGTGGTCTTTCTCTCCAAGGTTGACGGGGAATGAACCATTGTCTATCCTGCCACTGAACTCTCTACCGGAGGAGAGCGTAGGCAGGGCCCACTACAAGCTGTGCGACCGGCTCAAACTGGAAAAGAAGCAGCGCAGGATGTGCAGACGGGACCCGGGCGTGGCGGAGACCCTGAGAGAGGCCATCACCATGAGCGCCCTAGAATGCCAGTACCAGTTCCGCTTTGAGAGGTGGAACTGCACCTTGGAGGGCCGCCACCGAGCTAACATACTAAAAAGAGGTATAGAAAGATGAAAATGCCAGTTTAAACTCTTGACTTGCTCATTTCTCTGACACTGTCATCTGTTCGATCCTCCCTCCCCAGGATTTAAAGAGACTTCCTTCCTGTATGCCATCTCCTCAGCGGGCCTGACCCACGCCATGGCCAAAGCCTGCAGTGCGGGACGCATGGAGCGGTGCACGTGCGACGAGGCTCCGGACCTGGAGAACCGCAAGGCGTGGCAGTGGGGCGGATGCGGAGACAACCTTAAATATGCCAACAAGTTTGTCAAGGACTTTCTGGGCAAACGCTCCAACAAAGACCTGCGCGCACGCGTGGACATGCACAACACGAATGTGGGCATGAAGGTAAGCGTCACGACAGGACTTGAACCTAAGTCTCAGGTCTTTTCACTCATAATGAATAATACACATGTTGAGCTTTAAGAGACGTATGTGTTAAGTGGTGGGAAGGTCAGAGTATCTCCTCTGAGAAATTCTCCTCTTAAGTTTTAATGGTTCACATGTAAATAATGCATTAATTATAACAATTAATTGTTTCATTCACAAATTTGACAGGAACAGTTTTATTATCTAATAATTTATGTGTGTGTTCACTAAGGTTGTAACAGACTATTATTTGTGACAACATGATATTAGGGAGTAATGTTTAAAGGAAGCAAACATATTGATATTATTATTTGATTGCAGCATCTTTACCCAGACTGATCGTAATCTTCTTGATTGGCTTTTTATTAAAGTAATAATTTTCACTGAAATCTCAGGAGTTATTAATCCAACCAGGACACTCTCAAAAAAAAAAGAGTTTTAATGAGGGTCAGAGTTTATTTGGGGTCTCAGATGATATTTGAACAGAAACGTTGGCTAATTGACTCACATGAATCAATTCAATGGTGGGAAAACTGCGATAATGCAATAGCGTGTGAGTTCGGAGCTATTATGTAGACAAACACTGACATGAAATAGCAATTAACTGTGTGCTTTGTCCTGCATATACTCCTCCAACGTCTCTTTGTTGTTGGTTTTCTAATGTAGGAGTCAAAACAATTCTGGTAAATGGCTGTTGACTAGTATTTAATACAAGCACTGCAATGTGGCCATAAAACACATCTTGAACTACCATTCTTCTAATTAGGAAAGTCCAGCTGAATTTAGTGAAATCTAAACGTGATGCTGAGTCAATAATTGTTTCTTCCTCTTGCAAACTCATTTGTGCTCACGATTTCCAACTTGTTGGTGATGAGTGAATGTGTTTTTTTTCATATTGGAAGTGTTTTTAATAGTAAAATAAAAAAGAGGCAATTCTCTTAGTCTGTCATTGCCAAAACTCTGGAAACTGTTGGTTTTAGTCGGCTTTTCTCATATCGTCGCCATTTCCATTTTGCTTTTCAGAATGAGTTATAGCCGAGGCACGCTTCCCAAATGTTAGCAGACACTAAACTTTCCCTAAAGACGCTGCAGGCTCTTCCTTTTCAGCTTGGCTCTCTAAAATTCGGTCTCTCAGGAGATTGTATTTGTGATAAAAGATTTACATTCAGGATGAATTCCCACACGAAGGACGAACCCGATGCGCTAGCCTCCGCATCAACTCAGAAATGTCTTTTTGTGCTTTGTAGTAAATTTATGCACTTCCTGTTCCCTGATGTTTTTCACACAACCTGTAGATGCTGTCCAAGCCCCACGTAGGATAATATGTTATTGTCATTGGTTTTTAATATTGCGGTTGACGCTGAAGTGAACCTTGGCTGACTGTTAAGAGGATAGTAGCATTAAAATAACATGTAGGGATCTGTCTCATAATCCCTGCTGCTGAATAAAAGGAGACTTTCTTCATCTTATGACATAATTACAACACAGCATTATTAGGTTTGTCAACTCTAGGTTTTGAAAACACGTAACGTCAAAGGACGTCGTGTGTGAGCAGTAAAGTCTCATCTTTCCCAGGGCCGTCTGAACACACTGTCTGTTTGCGGGAGCTTCTTGGTAATAACCTCCCTGCACTTATCATAATAACGGTTATTGTGTTTAATCAAAACGTCACCCGCTGTTATTGTAGCAAAATCAATTCTCCCACCCACAATATTTCAGTTACATATGAAGCTTTAAACAAAGTCTTATATTGTTCTCCTTCAGCTCACAAGCAATTAACGGCGTGTCACATTTTCCCCTTTAATGATGATTTCATAAAGTGAATCTAATAATTTTCCTTCATGTCTATGTTCCTTCCAAACTGCTGCACTCCACCCTAGTCATCTAATTGTTAGCATATTTGGGCCATGAAGCTTTTTGAACTGCTGCGTACTAAACAAAGGCTCATTACATTGCATAGCTTTCATTATATTCCTTTAATGTTTCAAGGCAGTTAACAGTGTCTGTCTGTGAACCAGGTAATCAAGGCTGGAGTGGAGACCACTTGCAAATGCCACGGTGTCTCTGGCTCCTGCACCGTCCAGACCTGCTGGAGACAGCTCCTGCCCTTCCACGAGATTGGCAAGCAGCTGAAGCAGCGTTACGAGACTTCCATCAAGGTCGGCAGCTCCACCAACGAAGCAACAGGAGAGGGAGAGATCTCCACAGGCCGGAGCCAGCAGCCGGAGCTCTCACCCGGCCTCAACGATCAGATCCCTCGCACTATGGACCTGCTCCACATCGAGGACTCGCCTAGTTTCTGCAGAGCCAGCAAGTACTCTTCGGGCACGGCAGCTCGGAAGTGCTACAAGGATAAGAACTGCGACGCTATCTGCTGCGGGAGAGGCCATAACACGCAAAGTAGGGAGGTGACCAGACCCTGCCAGTGCCAGGTGCGCTGGTGCTGCTACGTCGAATGCAAGCAGTGCACACAGAGAGAAGAGGTGTACACCTGCAAGGTGTAAAGCAGCCGCCTGTCAGTGCCCGTGACCAGTGGAGCAAGGGGAGCGGTTGCTCTGCTTTCACTGTGTCCATGAACAAAAAGGAGTGAGCCGATGGAAAAGCAATAAGCACTTTGAGGGATTTCCGTGGGTTGGGGTTCGGAGGTTCTGCAGCCCCAGAGTATGGGCTTGGCAGAATCAAGACCTTCTCAGACAACTGGGTCAGCATCTCACGCTTTTCGTCATAGTGTTGAAGAGAGTATCTTTTATTTTCCTATTAACAAAATCCATTTTACACATGAACAGAAAAATAAGGTTGGCATCCGATTGTTGAGGATCCCATTCGAGGACACCAACAGACTGGTTTCTGGGTTCTTGCCTGAAGAAGAATTCTGAGTGTGTGTGTGTGTGTGTGTGCATTTGCCAACTTTTACGTGCATGCGTGTGTATGTGAGCGTGTGATAGATAGCGAAGGGGTTCGAATGACGACTTTCGTGGCAAAAACCGTATTCAGAGACTGTTATAATAGACAGGGTGTATGAATTATACACGCACATATTTACACTCACACACATTGTGTGTTTGCATATGTATGTACATAAATGCAGTTATATTGAAATGATATTATACAAGCCACTTATCTAACGTTAATGTTAAAACAAACCACTAACCACACAAATGCTTGTTGTTTGTGTGCTCTAACTCGTTTTTCTTCTTGATTCATGTTGACAAGGCCCTTTGGAAAGCAGCGCAGTCGTGTCGGTCGTCTTGCTGTGGATAATTTAGAGCTCCTCTGGGACTACTCCTTCACAGGGAGAAAAATGAATCTAATCTTTTCCTTTTTTTAATAATATAATACGAATATAATATGAAGCTGTTAGTAAATGCATTAACAGAAAGTAAACCAGTCAGTTTAGGCTATTCTCGGCCCTGAGCATTCAGTGTTCAGGGAATAACTTAAACCACTATCTGACTAACTGTTTGGATAAACTAGAGCTAAATGCAGTCAGTGTCCAGCATCCAGTGTACAGTGGCTTTTTTATTGTAGCCAATACTTTTACAACAGGCGACCAGCTCTGCAGAGCTTTTATGTAGCTTAGCTTGTACTTATTAGGGTTTTTTGAATACTTTTTCATTGTAAAGAAAACTGTGGAGACCTGGAGGAATGTAGCCCCCTGCTATTTCACATCCTTCTTTCCTCTTCATGTGCCACGATATGATTGAGCCATATTCAACATGCTGACATGCAGTATGTACAGAAGAAGCTGCGTCAGTCTGTCCAAACGTTGTGGGGCAAGAAACGGAAGATCGAGTTTGACGTGTCTGCAGAATTGCTCAAGTGAAGATGAAAGCGTAAGCCTTGTAGCTAACATGGATATGTATTGTAAGGCTAATTTTGGAGTAATGTTTGACCAACTGATGCAAACATTTAAACGACAATAGTCTGACATTTTGGCGTACGCCAAGAGTTACAAGACTGACACCACTCATTTGTTCAGTGAATCTCAGCTGGCAGCCAGTTAGCTCACTAATAACAAAGACACAGAGGGAGACACGCCGCCGTGTTTTAATGAACTGTAATCAATCACCGTCACATAAAGCCGCAAAGCAAGGTGTTTCCCAAATTTCATGCATCCCCAGGATCAGAGCTGGGCTGTGAAGCCATTTTGGCGCAGACAAAAGAGATGACGCATGTTTCCTGAAAAGGAAAGATTTCACTTAAACTACACGCCGCTATGCAACTTGCATAAGAGCAAATGTTCGCCATGTTTGGAATCAGCATCCAGCTGTGTCTCGGACATTCATGGGTTCGTTTTTTATGCTGCGTTAAGCTGCCTGACTGGTGGCTCTCGTTTCAAGTGAAGTTGGTTTATTTGAGACTTATGGATTTTTTTGAACTCTTGGGAATAAAGTTAATAAATGTGTTTCCTAAAATATCAGATTACTGTTATGAAAAACATAAAGAAACACAAATTATACGAGAAATGCCTCTGTACAAGCAATGCAGACAATAATATTCTCAGCACTTGGGAACATGTTAGTTCTATACTTTGGATATAGGACCTTTTGTGCCTTGTTGTCGATGGGTGTGAATTAACTACTGAGTGAGGGACCCAGCTTTGTAATATAGCGCCATTCACGCACTGAAGCCCAAAAAGCCCTTTAAAGTATTTAAAAATCTGTATTTATGGATACAGTGCGGTGCAGAATCCTTGTTTTTGAAACTGTAAATAGCAATGGTTTCTTCTCCTGTGGTAGAGAGGCACAAACAAAGGTGAAGGCACATGTTCAGTGCTCACATGGAATTGAAGCAGGAATTGGTAGCGATAAAACATGCGAGGGCACACAGGTGCTGGTGCTGCAACATCAGCAGTCAGGACCCAGGCCAGACTTTAAAAATCCCAAACAGGTAGTTTCGTCTTTAAATCCGATGAACCACAAACCACCGCTGTCCACAGCAAAATTACGTTTTAGGAGGAGAGCCTTGCTTGGCTTATTCGTCGTGAGGAGATAAATTCCAAGAATCTTGATATGAGGAGGTTTGCCAAATAAAGACTGGTCACAGCGTATACATAGAACTTTGCACGCTACATGGAAACCATAATAGCCATCCTGAGGCTCGGAGCATAAATGCCTGCTTCCCACAACTTTGAGCGTGTTCGTTCTCCACAAACACACCAAACACACAGAGGATCCAAACAGGCATGACAGGAATATCAGATGCACATTGGGCGCATTTCTGAGCACATTTTTGTTTGTTTATAGATTGTACATAGGTCTAAAATTTCTCCCAAGTAAGAGCAGCATGATGCAGCAGCCAGTGGGTTTTATTTAGATGTCGCAGTCGTCCAGATTCTCAAATCCAACACCTCTGCACTGTTTAGTTGTCAGTGGATCATGTACAAAATTCTATTTTGTAGAAAAAATAAAAAGATAAATTATTTTTAAATATATTATGAGCATGTGTTTAGTGTAAATAACGTCAAAGTCTAAATTGATTTTATATCCTGGATGTTTTCTTTTTCTTTTTTTTTTAAACTATGTTACTTTTTGGGTGTTTGTTCATTTTTGGGGTGGAGGCTTCAAGAAGCAGTGTAAACTTTAAACATATTTCATTTCATATCTCTACGTCTGCTACTATCTAAGCACTAACAAATCCTAACAAATTTAGAATCAACTCACGCATTTCTGTCTTTTATTCGAATACATGATAACGAGACATTTGTGAAAGTATTTAAACAAATCACAATCATCAAAAACGTATTATTATCATTTGACCTGTTTGCATAATCAGTAATTTTGTGAAAAGTGAACAGCTTTATTCTTTGGATCTTTACATGTACAAACACTTTTTGTTAGGATTTGTGCTGTGCTTGTAAAACAACACACCAGCACGTGCATTGCCCGTTGTGATGATACTACACCAACAGAGCTTTGTCCATGTTCACTTATTGTCTTATGGGAACCCTAAATTATTTCCTCTACCTCATGTGTATAGCTTGTAGGTATAAACAGATCACAAATGACTGGTAAGAATGTATTTAAGTTATTTAACATCTTTGTATAACAAAGGCGAAAAAATCTGAAATAATAAATGAATTTTTAAATTATTTCATGTGTGGTTTTATTCTTCTGTGGCACCTTGAAGATTCTGTGTCATTATTTGATTCATGGCCTTTAAACCTCATGAACAATATTACTAATATATTAATATTAGCTAATATTAACATGTTAGCCGTTTAACTTCCTTATATTTGAATGCTGTATATTATGCATAGTGTGAGTTGAGTATTTATTGTGTCAAGATCGTCACAAAATAATTTGTCAACCTTTTTGTACAATTTATAGCAAATTTAGATTTTGAGAAAGTTAAAAAACATAAAACAATATTAAATAATAGGCTGACAATTTTGAGAAAGTTAAAAAAACATAAAACAATATTAAATAATAGGCTGGAAACTCACTGTATATAAAACTTTGAAAGAAAGTGAGAAAAGAACTTCATCTGAAGGTAAATGATCCATTTGAAGAGTTTTTGAGTTCTTGGATCTTGGGTTTGTGTGTGACTGGGTTCGCTCCAGGTCCTCCTGCTTTCTCCCTCCTTCCAAAGACACGCGGTCAGGTCGATTGGTGAGTTAATTGCTGTGGGTGTCATTTTGACTCTGTGGCCCTGTGATACCTGTCACCCAGTGACACCTGGGATTGACTCTAACAACCCTCTGCGGGTGAGGATCAGCAGACACAGTAAGGACAGTCATTCATCCACTGGTCTTCCTGTGTCTTGATCCCATGGTTCAGTCCCCACGTTGCAGTGTAGACTGAGGTGTGAAACCAAAGAGCTCTTTACCAGCATTCATTTCCTTTGAAAGCCCTGTGACTCTGTATTTACACATTTTACATCAACATTCCAGTCAAATGCATCGAGAGGCAGAAACGAACCCTTGAGCACACACTGAGGGGTTTTCCTTTCTGCTTCAGCCGCAGACAGGATGGGAAGGCAATGGGAAACGACCAGAAGGTCTCCAGATCAAATTCCTTGTCCATTCGATCGAAGAATACCTGGAACTAAAAAGTCAACCTGCTGTGTAATCGGGCGTCACTGTTAAACTGAGTGTTTACAGGAACCCGATACAGACATTGTTGGATTTTCACAGTTTCATGCAGCATCGCCCTCACTTTGCTATGACATTTAATAGCGACTTACTGTAAACTGATTATGAAGGTCTCTATTATGTTACTGTCTCCACTACTATGGCAGTGGTGTTTCTGCTTTAATGTCAAACAAGGTTACTGTGAAACTCATTAATGCAATGTTTAAACCTTACTGTTTTGGGTTTTCAGAGTTGTGTCATTCGAAGCTGCTTCAGAATTACCCTGCTGAACTGCTGTTATTTGAACAAGCCCAGTTCGCTCAGCAGACGAGTGGAGCTTCTCAGGGAATTTTCTCTTTCAACAATCTTGCAAATATCTTGTGGTCTCATCATAGAGGCCTTGACGCTTGACTAATCCAAGAGAAAGGGGACTTTGTGATCCCGGGCTGCGAATAGGAGCTTCATGTCAGGTTGTGAAAACAAAACACAATTATAGAATGTATCTGTTCTAATACCTAAAACATCAGAGGCAAAGCCCACGATATCCCTGACACGTGTCCCGAAATTAGCAGTGCAGGAGCAGCGCCCTCTTGATGTTAGCTATGCTTCCCCTGGGTGCGAGCAGAGCTTCGCTGAGAACCTGAGAGGCTTTAATGTGCTCTGCTCGTTGGACTTCCTGCCCGGTACCAGGCTCTAATGCAGTAACTTTGCAGTGTGTTGTAATTCTACAACGTTTTGACAGCTGCTGCCATGAAGGAAGTGGGTGCAACTAAAGCACACACACCTTCCCCCCCCTCCCCATGTTCTCCCGACTGGCTTCCATCTAACGCAGCCCCTGTCAAGCAGGAAGAGAGCACAGAAATAATTCTTGATGTTTTGAGGACAGTTCTCTCTGAAGCGTTTGATTGTGGTCCCGTCACAAGGCCACAGCGCGGAGGCTAGAGCCAGGTGTGAGGCTGGGTTTGACAAAGAGACGCACTTTGGTTAGGCTCGACACAACTTTGTGATAATTGTGTGTAAGCTGTGATGGGGCTGTGATGGCACCTCAGACCAGTGATAAGAACAGCGGGTTCTGATTGTATTGGTTGAAAACGTCATAAACCGGAATGTATACTACAATAAGAAATGGGAGAAGTTTTAACAGTGTAAGACCTAATTAAAGAGCAACCAAGCACTAGCTGCCCAAAGGCCAGTTCATCCAGTGAAACGTATCTGCCGAGCCCTGAATAAACACCTTAGCTCATGCTGTGGGTCTGTGGAACTCACAGATTTATGATTTTTTTCAGTGTGTTGGGAAAAAGCGAGTTCCTCTATGGAAAGTGTGATATGGGTCTGAGGGGTATGTGCCTTCCTGCACCCTGCCCAGCAGCTCGGCCTGTTTAGATCTGTTTTTGATTGTTGTTAAGTAGCTGTCAGAGCTCCGGCTTGTCTCTCCTGGAGCTCTGCAGCACTGTAAAGGAAATGTGAGGCCTTGATCAACGCGCAGAATGTGGCGTGCAAAACACGTCTGGTTGTGAACGCAGGCTTCGGTTCAACACGAAGACAGGCGAGCAGTCAGCGAAATGATTTAGAGACAACCTCCTACACATTGACTCAATAATTAGTCCTCTTATGAATTCGAGCAGAGGCTGCTCAGTGATTAAAGACCAGGAAGTGCTTTATTGCGCATCATGTCTTTAATGTGTCTTCTGATACGTGAGCTGTAAAAACAATCATTTTTTGTGTGTGCTTTACTATTTTTCCGTAGCTGAGGTCTCTGCAGCTTTTCCCCCTCAACTAGGGAGACAGCTCATTGACCATGTCTGAGGCCTTCCCACAAGATGCAATGGATAATGATGATAACTGGCTCGGGAGGTTTTCAGCACTTGCTCACAATCATAAAAACGTCAGCTTCACATGACAAAGCTCATTTTTCAAAAGCTTCGCTCCCGTCCAAGTCCAAATGAAGAATTCAATCGAGCGCATAAATTGTACAAAATCCGAGCGAACCTGGAAAAATAGAATAATAAACAAACAAATTATTCTATAAATAATAACGTAGCATGTGTTTCTTTCATTGGCAAACATACTTGGAGAGGGTGGAAAACCCCCCGAGACTCTATAGCGGAGTTTCTAGGCGGATGGGATAAACATAGATCTGTGCAGACGCTGGGGTTTTTTGGCAAGCCTGCTGCATTCGCAATTGCACCAGGAGAGTCAGAACGCTCGCCATGAGAGGCGCAGGGTTAGAAACGTTTTATTCTCAAGGAAATTCCTCCTATTACTCCATTATTCATCAGAATCTCTGAGGAGATGGATGCTCTAACTGCTCTAGCAGAGACCGTTTTCAGGAAAACAGTTCATCATGGTAGATATCCAAGACAAGAGAGTATTCTGATGTATCACCAGCAGGATGTATGCAATGGACACATACGCCTCAGTCCATCAATTCACGTGGACAGTAAGTACTTCAGAGATCACTGAATGGATATTCAATACCATAACTACACAGGATCAAATGTCAGAGCAGAACGGACAAGTGCAGTTGCGGAGGAGAAATTCTGTTCAACCCGGTCACCACCTGGTTTGTGCATCATGGGTGTATGAAATATTAACTACAAATTGTGGCTTTTGTTTTCTAGCAAAATGTTGATGTTATATAAGCACGTAAGGGAAAGCTGCAGTGCTGCACTGGGCCTCTTATTAGTATCTGCGTGTGGGCCGATGCTGAGGAAATTAGCTGTAGCTGTGCCGACCGTGTGTTCGGGTGAGAGGCGGCACGGGGGTGGGGGGTGACAACGGCATACTGATGAAAGCGAGGGGGTTTACAGAGATGGGTGATGAAGCTGCTGTCCAGCTCATGCTCCAATTGTTCAGTAAAGATTCCCCAGCTGTCCTGAGGATTAGCCCACGCGCTTATGTGATTAGGATACATGGCACCGCGGCTAGACCAGGCGCCTCTGACCCGCAGAATGTAGAATGACACGAGTTGGGAGAAACAGGACGGATGGGTGGACGATGCTGTGGAGGACACACAAACACCAGACCAAATATAAACCTGCGATTGTGGAGCAGCGATTGTACACGCGCTCGCCGTCACGCATGGTAGCTGTTGGAACATACCCTATAAGTCGCATCGGAAGTATGGGACGCATCGATGCCAACGCGGGGCTGAGGGACCCTCCAGCCCAGAGCCCTGCACAGCTGCACGCTGCCGGGTCGACCGTACCAGAGGCATGGGCTCGACGGTAACGCTGACCTCATGGGTCACAGCCAGCGCTGCCTGCTAACTGGAGGCGCTGAGACCTTTGCTATTACTCCTAAATTAAGCCTAAACAAGTTGTGGGGCATTAGGACGACGACTCATTCGTACACTCACCACTTCGGCCGCTACGACACCGGTGACACATTTGGTGTGGGAATACGGGCTGAGGAGATAGTAATCCCATCTAGACATGCAGGATGTGTTTTAGTGGCATTCCCACCCTCGCTGGTTTCGTGACAAACATTTGCCAGCTGAATTGAATCCCAAGGGATAGTGGGGTTTTTCGTTTAACAGAGTGGTGCTTGAGGATCTGTCACCACAATCTCAACAAGTGTGGCTGGCTGCTTCAATAGGAGCCTCTCATAAGGACAGAAGAAAGGAAGGAGCACATTGTCGGTGGGGGCGGGTCTCCGTTTTGTGTGAATTTGGTCATTTGTTGGCCGAGGTCAGCCCCTTAAGATTAGTGTTGGTGGTAGTGTGTGTGTCTGTGTGTGGTGGGGTTGGGCTAAATTGTTAATCCATTGATTTAGCTGGTGTTAACACACTGGCTGAGGTCCAGCAGAGACTTAAGTCACAATTGCAGTGGGGCAGATATATTGAGAGGAGATGGTGGGAAAGCTGAAATGCTGCTTTTCTTTGACAAAAAGGGGAACTTGAAGAGGAAATTGAAGCAACAGTCTGCGGTAGGTTTGCTGAAAGTCCTTAACTACTGTCTACACTACACTTTGTAATTTGTTTTACTAATATATTGAGACTGTAAAACATAAGAACTGTTTTTAAACACAGATGACATCATTCCCAAAAATCGCACAGAAATATTTATCCTGGTAGCACACGGACAGGACAGTATTTCCCTCCAGTGTAAATACGAAAAACATTGTCGTTGCGATGAATAATTTCATTTGAAAGATAATGGAACAAGAGGGGCATTGTGAAACACGCTGACCTGAAATTCTTGGAACATGTTAAAACAGGACAGTGAAAGCATAACCGTGCAGGACAAAGAAACATTCCTTGTGTCAATGAAACGTGTGTTTTTTCACGCTCATGTTTTCAATTACGTTAGCGGGCTTGTTGAGAGAGACGAGCAAGATTACCATGGAGAAAAAAAACCACTCATCACGCTAGACAGCTATTTACGGGGCGGCTGTAGCCTCGCAGGAACGATCCTCCACCTCGACTTATTGAATTATGGAGAAGCTGTCGACAGGTTGAGCAACTGTCTCCTTCTCTGTGAGTTTCCTTGCGTTCGCTTTACTCGACACGCGGCTGCAGCTGTCAGTGTGCGCTCCATTCCAGCCCGGGTAGACGAGTGCACCTTGCAGGCTCAAATCACAGTGACCTCAAGCTGTTATCGTTCACGCTGCTCCAGAAAACATCTGCCAAATGACACAATAATAAGCCCCAATTTTGATAGGAGACATACATTTCTGCAAAAATAATGTAATCTTGGAACTGCAACAACGTCAAAGCCTTGTGCTTATTCTGCAAACCACCTGCTGAGTTATCTAAAAATATAATTTACTCTAAAGCAGGTGTGTTTTCTGTAAAATGGCCTCTGACATTTGAGCTAAAGGTGCAGACCAGACTCTAATACATAAATATTATGCGCTGACTGTGGACTGCATAGTTGTCCACTGAGATCTTG
Organism: Macropodus opercularis; assembly: GCA_030770545.1. NCBI lineage: Eukaryota > Metazoa > Chordata > Actinopteri > Anabantiformes > Osphronemidae > Macropodus > Macropodus opercularis. The sequence continues at coordinate 11,535,200 of CM061105.1, forward strand.
CTGAACTTTCCTCTTTCGAGCAGTTTGTTATTCCAGGTTTGTCGTTAATTACAATAAATGTCTTACACAGCAGAAGTTCGTTGCGTTTAAAATAAAGGTTTCCAATAAAAAACGATATAATAGGAGCACACTTTGGTACTGAATATTCAGTTACTGCACCAGAACCTTTGGGAAACACAGGCGGTACAGAGCGCATGCGGAGTTTAGAGGCGTTTGAGGTCATTAAAAAGTGAGCACGTTGTGATTGAGTTTAATTCATAGCTCTGAGCTTTAACTACAGGGTGCAGTGACGTCACAGTGTTTGGCCGGTGAGAACCACGTCCAGAAACACGCTAACCTTCCAGCGAAGCGGTCCTGAGGTGTTCAATTTCACCCAAACGTGCGGCGACTTGGCGTGAAGCGGATCTGCCACCTTCCGAGCGTACGCCTGCCCCTCGGAGCACGGCAGCCATCGCAGGGCCCTGCGGGGCCGAAGGAAAGGTGTGGCAATCAGAGGTTGTCTTGTTAACTGGGACTACAGCAACAGCAGACCATTCCAGATTAATGTACAGCAGGTGTTGGGAGTCTAGACTCAGAGAAATACACTGGGTGAGTAATTGAAAGTGCAGGTGCATCTTGGGCTGCTGCCAGCATGTGGGGCTGCTGTAATGTTTTTAGCTGCGTGACATCTCACTTTTAGTGTCGGAGTTATTGCACCAAATGCCTCTGAGCTCTGAATGAATAACACGGTGGCAGGGGAATGCCACACTTGTTAAACATCTCTCAGTCTTTATGGACTTTTCGTTCTGTTTCTTTGACGACTATTAGTGCAATTTCATAAGTTTTGGGCTCGCAGACGTGATATAAAATGACTTGGCAACAAGTCTGGAATAAACTCTCCTGACTGTGTCCACTTAATCATAAAAATCTGGTGGGCTTGGCTTCCTCTGTTGACAAGCAGGCTGAGCCAAGATATACAGACAAATGCTCAGTCACCTGATATTCAGTGATACTGAGATACTGGCTTGATGCTAAAACCAGCGCTTTTGCTGTAACGTGGAGTGGACAGAGAGCAGTTCTAACTGATTAAAGGCCACGTGCTTTGCCAAATATGAAATGGATTTCCTTTAATAGACATGAAATTAGACTTTTTAATTAAAAAATGATTATTAAAACGCACATTATGTCTTAATCAGCGATCAATGAGGGAACAATATCTGATCTGCGTTAAATTGACTGTTGCTCTTGCTGTAACTGTGACGCCTGTGTTATTCCCTGACCTGTATGGCTGCCACTGGCTCGAGGCCCTCGCTGGCTATCAGTCTCCAGGGCTAAGAGGATAATGTGTTAGCTGATATCTTAGCTCAGTGTGGTGCTGAAATGGGAAAGGGGGAGTGTGGAGGAGGTAATGATGGACCACTTTGGTTTCTCCTGAGAACGAGGAATTCAGACCCAACCTCAGAAGCACACGCACTGCTTTATTGTTTATCAGCCGTCATTTTATGATTTTGGTCTTTGCTATTTGCATGCTGCAGGCTATTGCACATGCCATTTCCAAGGCAATCATATCAAAATAAAATATATACATATAAAACGTATATATATATATATATACATATATATATATACTGGAAATTAGATGCATGCTGTATTTTACATTACATTAAACCTATGACAAGGAATCCATGTTGTCTGCGTCTTTACGGTTGAGATGAGACCATGAAACATGACTGCAGGGTAATGAGTGTGGCTGTGGTGCCAAGCAAAGGTCCTCTTTCTCTCCTCACACTGAGCCTCTCCAGTCATGGATCACAGAGCTGGAGAAGCAGCTAATAGCTCTCTCTAGCTGGGGCTGTGCTAAATACTCCCTCCACTAAAATTATTCCTCTGGGAATCAATGGGCCCATTCTTTTGTGAGCTGTAGTTTGCTTGATGGTCCCAACCTCAATGTGAAACATTAGACAGCAATGGGGAAAACATAAAACATAATACTTGTGTGACCAGCTTGTCATTGGCTCTTCGGTGGCTCTGCTAAGAATTTTGCCTAAGATAGGAGATTCAGCGAGGCAGAGGCTATTGAGGGTAACAGGCTGCCTGCAGTTTGAATCACACTGCTGATTCGCAGTAAAGCAGAGGTTTCGATTACTGTGAATATTTTGGGCACCTTTTTTCACAGTTGTACAAACAAGCAACGTTTCATTCAAAAGTAATGCTTTCGAATTACTATGTCACTGAATGTCTGACTGACATGTGATGAGACGGTGGAACCTTGGGTGAGACCAAAATATAAAACAAGACAAGGCCTCTAAGCACCACTGTGTCTGAATATACTCTCATAAACCAACTGGACCCATAGTCTTGTTGAAACAGAAGGATTTTATTTCTTGCATTTTGGCCTGTAACACAGTCATTTGGGTTAATTTTATAAGAGAACTGGTTTCCTTTATTTGCAGTGTGGTCAGTGCCAGCACCTTGAGACCAGCACATCAAACACGAACCAGCGTCTTTTTGTCTACACTCATTTTTTTGATTGAGCGCCACAAAAATGTCTGAAATAGAGACAAGCATTTAGTGGAAAAGCAAACATCTCTCTCTCAACTTTTTCTAATGCTCATCGTGTTTTCTCTTCAAGCCCTTGTTAATCTTCCAGTAATTGTTCTTTCGGTCACTCCCCATCACCCAGAGATTTCATCCTAGCCCATTACCACAACATCTCCGCTGTCTCACCACAATAACGTGGTATCGAATACTTACTCACCCATAAATCCTTGCTGCCTGGATTTCTAGGGTTTCCCAAATCAATTATCACAGACCTGCTCAGACTCCCCCAGCTGTTGATGGGCACTTTCTTTGTTCCCAGAGAAAAAAAGCACAACATCGGATCAAAAAGCGACTGAACATTTAGCTTCCACTGCTCCATAGCATTCACTGCCTTTACACATAACAGTACATGATGATGTAACTGCAGACCCAGGCATTCATATTATCTTGGAAGAATGCAAAACTCGCGCTGAGTGGCACAGTACAAATTAAGCAGATTTAGACTCAAATGTTCACAGCAGACCAGCAGAGTAGAGTACCCAAATCAGCTTAGTGCGGCTAAGCCTAAATATTTATCAAATCAGTTGTAATGGGCTACTCCCCTGGCAGTACCATCCTGTCCAATATCACTGTGCACACAAGCTGGGAAAATGCGACTTTTGGTGTCCAGTGTGAACTTAAATCCACTGAACCAGCCCAGGGGATTTAAAAATATTCAAATGTGGCTACTTATAGGCCAATTGTTCTCACCGTTGTATTGTATAATATGCATTTGTAGAATATAACATATATTACAGATATAATACGTATTTACACTGGATCTGCCTTGTGTTCATAAGGTCCTCTGCCTATGCCAGATCTCGTCTTGTCTGTTGCTGAGCCTCTGCTTGTACTTTAATGGAAGCTGATATGAGTTGTAAGAGGACCCTATTGCCACAGGAGTCTTTGCAAAGGTCAAACATGGTGGTTGTTTTCTCTAGGATCCCTGTGGGATGGGGAGTGAATAGTTTAAGACCTTTTACCTGTGGACAATAAAGAGCAAAGGCAACCTGCCAGATGATCGAGTAGGCATAAACATTCTCTGGATAAAGAAAAAAAAACAACAAGCAAAATGAATGACGGTATCGTTGTGTGTTAAATGGTCCATTGCTGCATGTAGGCTACCAGTTTAGAGTTAAACCAGCAGAGAGTCAAAAGCACATGCCTTCTCCTTTTGCCCCTGTTTTCCCCAAACGTTTCGAGAGGTGCGCGTCGCATGGGATATAACTTATTTGTCAGTCACGTCAGGCGTAAGAGTGGCGAGAAGTACACGTGGAATGTTAAGTGCAGTGTATCAGACAACATCAAAGAATGCTCAGAGCCCCGGGGAGCCTGTAAAATTAATGATCCAGATTGACTTCTGCACAAAACAAAGAGTGCGGAGAATAGGCTACTGTTTCAGAAAGGTTACAGTTCACGTTCCTGCGCATTTTATGGCCTGCTGAACCATAATGTTTCACCCATTTAAAAGTGAGCAGGCTTTACATCCTGGATGTGGCGTCAGCTTGGGAAGAATCTGGGGACCTGCCAAGGAAATTTCAACAGTTGGCTTCACTGAGGTAAGACGTAAAGGACATTTGTCATCTGTCTGACGAAACACTTTGGGATAGAAATGCACATATAAATTAAAAGACGTTTCCTTGATGTGATCAGACCTTAACACTCTGTGGCTCCAGTAAAGGGACATGCACAGAAAAGCAAATGATTTGTGTCCCGAGGAGCAAATATTGACGACAAAGATAAATGTAGTGAAGCATTTCCAGTCTGGAAAGTGCCCAGATCCAACCAGCCGGCCAAATGCTTCTGTGGTGCCTGAGTGCCGTTTCTGCCCAACAAGTAAGATTGAAAAGCCACAAAAGCTGCTTCCTGGGGGAGCTGCAGTGCCACTGGCGCCTGCATGAGTTTGATATAAATCCCGGCTGCTTTGAAAATAATTAGTGCAGGGATCAAGGCTAGTAAGGCAGTCTCCCCGGCCTGGCGCTGAAGAGGAGACAGGTGCCACCAGCGGCCTAAGCCACTGGAGCTCCACCCATGCAGTACGGAGCAGGACCAGGTTGGGAGAAGGAATGCCAACCTCGATTAGACAAATAAAAAGCCTTATTTTTGCTCTCGCAGCAGACATTTCAGGCCTGTGGGAGGTTGTTGGGTGTGGGATTTGAGTTGGTCGTGAAAGAAAAAGTAGCAGGAGAATTAGATTGAAGGGGTGGGATGTTTGTGTCCACCCCTGTGACCTGACCATTGAACCGACCCCCTGGTATGATGAAAGCTCTGTTTTTATTTGCCCAATACCTACAGAAAGCAGTGGAGTCCAATGCAAATAGATGGTGAAGAGGCTGAGGAAAAAAAAGAGTTTCTGCTGGTTTCAGTGTTCAGATGGAGATTAGTGGCACAGAAAACCGCCAAACACGCATAAAAGTATGAACGCAGTGATTTCTAGTTCACGCGTTAAGAAGACGGCATTAAAAGCGTCACAACAGAAGTAAAACAGGTTGTGGTGGTTTCTTCAACGTCATCGGTGGAAGAATAAGGCAGAGCTTGAACTTTAGCTTTAGTTCTATCAGCGTCTTACCAAGCGTAATGTTATTACTTTTGGAAAAACAACATTAAAAGCAGCCTTAGTGTGAATAGGCAGGACTTTGGTACGTTTGCTATTTGGCTCCCCCTACAGTCACTGAGCTTCACTCCGTGATACACAATTACCACAAATTCCAGTTTCCCTTCAACGGCTGCTGAGGCTCACAAGCTGTTGCTGATATGTCTTTTCCCGTTTATAGACGTTTTCCCCTCTTTACTGTAAAATGCTACAGGTTACTTAAAGGTTGGCTGGTGTTCTTTATATGCTGGCAGGGACATATTTTCATGGGCTCAGAGTTTATTAGCTTAGCATGTTGCTATGTGGACTAAATCAGGCTGTGAGTGACTTGATGCTGTAAAGATCTTGCAGCTGGTCAGTAAAACAGATGATCTCTGCACAGTGATAAAACATCTTTAAAGTGTTTCTTTAATATCTGAATATATTTAAACTTGAGCTCTCTTTAATAGAAAATGTTGCAACTTAATAATTTCATTTGAGCTTACAGTAAAATATAATAATATAATATTTGTTTTATATTTTAATCAACATTTGTTATTTGTTTGCCCTTCATAATGTTTACAATAAAATCATTTCCATATTTTATTCCTGTTAAAGGATTAGAGGTCAGGAAATTGGATGGATAATCATTAACTAAGCTCAACAGTGAAGTGAAGTAACCACTGTATGTTTCTCCATTAGTTCCGAGTTGTAAAAGTTTCCCATGTCTGCTTACCCCCATGGAAATTCCTTGCATCCTTCCTTCCTCTCGCAGCGGTAGACACTCACTCTGTCAGTCATTGTCCAGAGAAATGACAAAGGACCATCATTTTCCACTTTCAGGGGGTGTGGGAGGTTCTAGTTGTCCAGAGGGAAGAAGGAAAAACAGGAAGACCAAGAGAAAGCTCCCAGGTTGGACCCGGGGAACCCCTCGCTGGTCTGCCTCGTGGTGTTCAGTGTTGGAGAACCAGACAGTTGAGACGTTCCCATGTCGTGTTTTCTATTGTCTTTTGCACTTGGGTCAGGGATTCTCTTTCCATCCCATGTTGGCTGCGACGCTGCCAGAGTTACTGTGGTTAGGAGGCTTGCAGAGCGAGACAGAGACAGCTGTCCTTTCACTGCAGAAGCCAGGTTCAAGTCCTGCTTTTGGCAAACATCCACACTGTTGCAGAGTCCTTGAGGATGACACTCAATCCTCTGTTGCAGACTTTGCACGTTGATCTGGTTGTGAAAAGTGTCAAGAACTAAGAAAATAATGTAACAATGTGGTATTTTTATTTTAAGAAAGTCAAACATTACCACTGCATATTGCGTAATTAATAATTTAGCATTATTCTTTTTGAAAACACTGCATCTGTCAGTCGGATTCACTTTTGTGCGCAGTCGAACATTTAATCACTCAGATCACTTGCGTGTGTAACAGGAGCCAAGACGGTTTTATTTAGCCTGTGGAGGTGACATCAGTCACAGGGATGTGAAAGGCATTTCAGTCTCTAAAGCCAGCAGCCTTGACATCACAAGGATGGACGTCTACCTCAGCCCAGGCCTTCAGGTAACTCAGCACATGAGACTGATAGCGAGCAGAGATGAGCAGGAACAGTTGGCCTGTAGATGTTTACTTCATGCTCTGCATTTCTCTGCTCACTGAACATTCAGCCTATAACTCCAGACTGAGGTCCACAAGGTCAGTTCCTGTGATTACACAGAAAAACACTCTCATGCTCACTTGCTCGGTGTCAATAAAAATTACGACCACCTTGGTTTGTGCCAAGAAATAATCAACATCAGAATGGCAGCACCTGGTGTATCGTTGCTATATGCATGTGCCAAACACACTTCTGTCTCATTAGTTCGTGAGGAATAGTAGTACATTTTGTTTATTGAACTGGTGAGTTGGGATTTATTATTTCCTTCAACGGAGGAAATGTGGACACTTATTAAACACCTCATACTCAGGACATTTGTACAACAACGACAAGAAGCCGGAAAAAGCAATAAAGAGGGGAACCCAGCGAAGAATGGGGAAAGCAAGTGTGCCGGGTTTTTAGGAAGTTTAAGCTGAAGACAACACCCAGCACTTCTGAGGGCTTTACCTAAGGTCATGAAGCAGACATGATGAGGTGACACAGGGCCCAGACACTCAATCTCAGCTAAAGCAGTCAGCTTCTTGTCTTCCAGTCGACCCAGACATATAGCAAACTGTGATCGACTGTACAGAGGCACCGAGCCAAGACGACGGAGGAAGATAAATGTTCACAGATTTAAAAAAGCAGTATCTATTGATTTCATGAGGTTATTGCCAATGTCTACATTCAGTTTAGGGTCATGGGAAAATCTGAGTATCACCCAAATAATTAGCACTGAAGATAAATGATATACATTTTGAGCAGACATCCATTTAAAAAATACTTGTGTGAAAGTAACACAGCAACTACTGTATTCGCTTAATTGGGCCACAACCACAATTTGTCAGACAAATCATATGACCAAGACACTTCCTTTCAAAATAGTATTTAAAGAACCACTAATATGCAAAAAGCAAATTAAAGGGTAAGCGCACATCACGATCGATGTGAAGTTATTTTACATCAATGCAAACCACTAATGTTTAATGTTCCTGTTGTTTAAAATGCGCCAGGCTTAGCACGATGATTGAACATTGTGTGCACTGGACGATTTCCACATTTTTATATTGTGAGATATCTGCAGTAGCAGCCGTTCGCTGGTTTCCCTCAGTGAATTGAGGATGGCCGTTAACTTTGTGTTTGCACTGACATCAGCCACTGACCAAGGCTGTCGAACAGACAGCGAAATATGCACTCAGGCAAACTGCACACTCCCTTTTCCCACATCCCATCCCAGAGCCCTTTATGTTGTCCACACAATGGAAATCCAAACACACAAGAAAGAGTTTTTTTTTCATGCAAATGTGAAATCCATACAGGAAAAAGAAAAATATGCAGTCGGAGATTCACCATGCGCCCAAAGAAAACAGCGCTCAGTAAAGTGCCTGCACCGCCAGCCCGACAACCTCTTGCCTTTCAATTATGCTGCCAGCAGTAAATCAACTTGACAAATACTGAAGGATGTGACCTTTTGATCTGAGCTAAACCCAACCTTGCCTCAAAATCTCTGTCGCAGTTGACAGACTGCTCTTCACACACGCTCACATTCAGCAGCAGCCATCAAATGAAACACACGATTAAAGACAGTTCACTTTTAAAATATGAGCTGTTGGAAAGGCCGTCTGTAATTACATTCAATCGCAGGGTGGGTCAGTGTTTGGATTAGCTCCACTTGTATCAGTTTGTAGATAAAACGGACCTGTGTGGCATCTGACTGTTACAAATGTGAAATAGTCAAACCATCGCGCACATGACACATCAAACCTTTAGCATCAAACGAGTCTGTGTTTTATTCCATGCAGTGAACTTTGCTCATTCTCTTCCTGGCGTTTTTCCTTCGACGTTTTAGTTAAGCTCTGGGCAGAAGATAGCATCAGCAGTCCCAGCGGGCAGGGGACAGGCTGTGGGAAAGTATACGATGATCCCTCTAATTGTCGCTGTCTGAACACCTCCTCCCAGTCGCAGAGACACTGTCGTCTCAAACAGTCTGATGTCAACAGCTGTCTGCTGATGTAGCTCCAGGAGTCGGAAAACTGCTTGGCTCGGGCGCAGCACTGGTTCTCTGACAGACCTGATGCTCGGCACTTACTTCACCATCAGAGACACTAACTACGATGCAGACAGATAAACGCGGCTCGGATGACGACGTGCTGAGAAAAAAACGATAAGAGCTGCTAATTATCCATTGTTTAACTAGCACATCTATGATTTGTGCTCTTTAAGTGCATACATTTATGTTGTTCAGCTAGAATTTTAACAACTTTATCAGATACTGTGATATGTGCTAAAACTAGTTCTAACATTTATATGCAATATTCACAACTAAAATAGTGTCGGCATGTATTTGAGGGGTGAGAAAAGCAAGCCCACATCAACATGCAGGAGGACATTACATTTGTTCTGATGTTGAACAGATGTAAGAGGAATTGACACAAACATTGAATAAACAAAACCATGAACCTGTATTTCTATACAAACTAACAAAATAGTCTAATAATTCCCATAAAAGCAAATGTTATACTAGAAGGAGAACAAACCAAAACATGTCGTAACTCTTCATGATATATACAAGTATACTGTAATTCTATACCCTCAAATACATCTCAGGACACATAGTGGATGTGAAATCCGGGTTTGGAAAACAAGCCACTTTCTCCTCCATCAAAGCGCAGAGATTTAGGAATGTGGCCTCAGACTTGGCACAAATCTGGAAGAGAGTCATGAAGCTGAATGTGGGCAATAAACAACGAGTCACAAAATGTACACTTCACATGCAACACAGTTGGTGATTCACTTAACCGTCTGGCTTGGATCTCGCTCACTCGGCCTTGGTCACATATGGCATCGGCTCTTCCCGCAGCAGAGCACAGACAAACACGAGTGAAGCTGAATGCAGGTTATCAATATACAGTAATGCTCACAAATTACACCATGCGGGGAGAATCTGAATACACAACTCTCACTGCCAACTTCATTTGAGACAATGGAAACCTTTTGGTCTCCCCTCCCTTTTGTGCAGTCAGAGCGCTGCTCCCTCCTTACGTCAGCCCCATTCCCCTATTAAAACAATATACCAAAGACTTTGTGTGCAGCCCATTAATGACTAGAGGAATTAATGTTGAGCCGCAGCCAGGGTTCAAAGAGAGAACGTGCTATACAGCAGGCCACCAGCGATGTCAGACGCCAACGTTCACGTCACAACAGTATACGCTTGCTTAATTGGATGACGTTCGGCGAGCAATTACAAGCTTGTCTCCGAGAAGGGAAGGGCTCGACAGAGATAACACAATTACGTAGAGTGGACAAAGGCTTGATGCTGGACGGCAGTACTGACATGAAGAGGGAGCGGCGACCGAGTGTCCCATCACTGTTTTCCCCAAACACAGTGATGCATCAAAGAAACACACATCGCAGATTCCACATTTCCCACGTTTCTGTAACTTATCCACCTAAAACGCACAAATAGAAACTTATCTAAACTATTATCCAGGCTCTTAAACAACAAAAAGCTTTACAAAAGCCAGAACACTGCTGCAGCCACGTAGAGGTGGTAGATCCCAGTGAAAAACAACCTCAAGAAGAGCAGACGAGGGAGAGAGAGCAGGTGAGACGCAGGTGTAAGAATCAGAGAACGGCATCACGTCTGGAGCAACAGGACAGGGAGGATTTTAAAATCAAAGCCACAGACTGACGGAGCGGAATTTAAATGATGAACTTATGAACTGTGTGACTTTAATGCTTGGAAATTAAATGTTTGATCATTTCTTTCATGTAAATGTTGAGATGACTTGGTTAAAATGACCAATACATGAATTAATTGCATTAATTAACCTGATGACACAGTTTTTAATTGTTCTGTTGAATTAAATCATCATTTGCACCTGTTGAATGTGACACGTGTATCTGTTTTGTTTTTAACTTAGCTTTGTTGAGTAATAAGTTGTCAGTGCCAGCTTGTTTTAACTCCAGTATCAATCCCTCAGCTCAGTAATTGATTAATGACGATAATAAAGGAAACAGGTTGTAGAGTATCTTTTAGGGGTTTGTGTTTTTCTTTACTGTTTTGAAACACACTAACGTCTACTCAGGTTTTGAGGTACAGGTGGGTTTGATTACATCTTGAGTTATCGTAACATCTTCTGAAATTACAAACGTTAGCGTTGTAGCCATGGAAATATTTCAGCGACGTACGTGAAAGACTTGAAAGATTCATGTAGTGTTTATGATGGAGTTAGCAGGCGTCTGACCTCCGGGTTGAAAGAACTATCCTGAAACAAAGGAAGATGGAGAATGACCTGAAGTGTGAAATCACTCCCAGGTCACATGTGTTTCTGTTCATCCTCTTCACCTTGAGGCTTTAGGAGATGGAGCAGATAGCACGCAACGCTGCGGCAGACCTGCGAAAGGCCACCTCACTGGAGCAGATGCAGGCTCCAGTCTTTTAGAAGCACAGTTGCAGATTAATGATTTGTGCTCTGACAGCAAGCCTGTGCATGATCACAGCATGCTGTTGCTCGGGAACCGAACAGGCATGTGGTTTATTATTCCGAATCTGGAGAATATTTCATGGGAATATTCTCTGCTAGTCACAAAGCTTTCACGCTATTTTTGACAACGTCTCCACAGTGAGCCAAGTGACCTCTCTCAGCTTCCACAGTGAGGCCAGTGGCTGCATATTGCAAAATAATAATTTGATGAAATGTTCAGGATATAAAAATAAGAGGGTCAGCAATTGACAGCAGACAGTCCACAGCCCAGTGAGATCAAATGAGAGCCATTATGAGTCTCATTACGTTTCTTAGTGATAAGGGGAGCATGAAGTTCTCCAGACAAGCTCTGCTGTCAATGCACAGATAAAAGGCTTCCTCTTTTCAAAGGCCCACTCCTCATTTGGATAAGCCGCTTAATCAGCAAAACACTTAAGGAACTATTCCCTCATTAATGTTAAGGCAAACGTGTTTGCACCCAAAGCAGTCGGTCTGGAGCAGACAGCCCACACTCGGATCAACCTTTGCTTAAGACTCATCCTTCATAATCAGCTGAATTTAGATTGATGCAGCGCACGCAAATTTTTTAGCTCTTAAGTAAAAACGTTGTGAAGACTAAGGAAACAATTTTCAAACGAATGTGGCTTTGGTGGTTTATGTCATAATTACAAAGGCCCATAACAGATGAAGGTTTACATTTTTATGCTAAAAAATGCTTTTAAATTTTCATTTACATAACTTTCACGTATCACAACAGCCAAACCAAACCAGCACAACATAATTTAGAGTGAACACAGAACGTAATGACTATAGCAGATGGCAGAAGTACTGTATGTCTTATATCCTGTGAACCAGGATATAAGATTAATACCTAAAAACACAAAATACTGTATTTAATTGAGTGAGGACTGGGGTTTTATCTGTTAATTAGGTGCTGCTGCTCTCAATTACTACAGTTTTACACATTTCATCACACAAATGTCACGGAAAATGCCAAAATCATCCTAAAGAAAGGGAAATAGTGCTTGAATCATCCCGTCATCATGAGCTAAAGGGTAGAGCTACCGTTGTGCTTAATTTATGGTTCACGTTTACTCTGGGGCTCTAGTGATAGAGCATTATAGGATTTAAAAGTTAAAAACGTTTAGCTGTCACTTAATGCAGTGGCTCATTTGGCCCTGAGACTAAAAAGGCCTGGTTGTGCTCATGCAACTTTAGTTGCCGTTTAAAGGTGTCGTTACATGTCATGGTCTAAAACTGGGCTCAGCCTGTCGCTACATTAATCCTGAGTGCAGGCAAAAGATTTAGGGAGGTCACGATGTCTCAACCCGTTTGCGTGTGATCATCATCAGCCATCATTTCTTTTGTCTGCCATCATTCGTGTGGTGACTCCATCAAATCACTGGCAGCCTTGTGACGGACTCCTCACAGAGCAACAAAGGAATGAAGATTCGGTGAATGATAAGCATCTCACGGTGACTTCAGAATATTTTCTGCCTACAATTACTCACCACCCAAATGATGAGATAGAATGTCACTTCTGGTTCCCGCTGCAGCGTTTGAATGCCTGACTGGTGACAAGAGCATGACTAACAGGGTAAATGCAGTGAGAAAGGGTCTGAGAACGAGACATTGTTAGCAACGCTTCATCCTCTGCTCTCGCTCTCTCAGCTGACCAGTCTCGCATCCACGGTCGCTGTCATGTCCTCAGCCTGCGGCTTGGCATCGTTAGACAGGAAGATAAATGCGCCTGCTATGGTCAGCATCACTATTAATGAACAGTGACATCATTGCATGGTCTCCATAACAGGCCTCTAACTCTGCCCAAAACTAGTCCAGATGTCTGTTTGATTAAAGGCTTAAATGAGTTTGGAGGGTGAGAGGGGAAAAGCACAGCACAGGTCAACCTGGTTTCTGAACTGTTTTGTAAAACTCTCTTAAAAACATTGACAATTCTCCAACCGCCACATCTCAGCCAGGACTTTTCCTCCCAGACTTCACCTGCTTTCAAACGTCAGCGCCCGATAATCTGCAGGAAGCGCGTTTGCCTCATTGGATTTACTGCTTAATACGAGCCGTTACATACTTCCTACTGCTAATTCATTCATAGACTGAAGTTGTGAAGCTGCTGGAAGCTCTTGAGACAGTAAATACCAACTTACAGGAAAACATATTGCAACCAATCAGTGCTTGGGATGAGGCCAGGAATGTGTGTGTGCTTGGATTGTTTGGCACTGCAAGTTTTAAATAGAGCAGATTGTATTCAGGGCTTGTCTCACATCCTAAAGTCGCTGATGCTCTTCCTTGTTTCCTGTATTCTGCTCTAGCACGTCTAGTTGTACGACCAGCGCAGTCACCAGGCTAAAGATTGCGATGAAACGGAGAGGTCGTAACTGGTCGTGTGCTGTCTCTAACTGCGCTGGTGGCAGGCGAGTAATGGAACATGATTTCAGGCTACTTCATTTTCTCTCAATGTGTCATGTCAGCAGTCATGAGGTGAAGAGGCCTTGAAAGCCTCAGCGAGACACATGCAGTCATCTGGCAGAGCCACCGGGGACTTACCTCCAGTCCTGAAAAGAGGGATTTAGGTAAACTCAAAAATAAAACCCAAACAGAAAAACAAACCTGTCATGGATGAGGATAAACAAAGTCTACCTCGATTTTTCCCCTCTCTCTCCAACCAGCGTTTGACCTCTGCTGGCCGCAAGGAGACGCAGGCAGTTTGGACCGACTGCAACCTGAACTGCCACATTAAATGACTCACCTGACACTGCCTGGGCGTGACCGTCCTCAGCTCACATTTTCCCCCACAAGTCTTTACGAGACCAGGCCAAGGCTGAAACTGAAGCACAAACCCACCCAGCGCTTTCTGGCCCACTTGTTTTCTTTAGCGTATATGTAGCTGATGCAGGATGGATAGAGGGCTGAAAACTGAGAATCCGTGAGTCACTTTATTTGCTTTATTTGGTCTAATGGCAGACACAATGTTTATCATGTTACTATGGTATAGTCTGAGGCTAAGGTCTGTGACGTGCTGTTTTTCACAGTGTTTCCATGAATGGGGGCCGTTATTGAGTATAAATATTGCAGCGAGATGCGTTTGTGTTCTGTTTTGACTGCACAGGTACACGACGCTGGCGTAAACGTGAGGAAACTCCCTCTTGGGTGTGTCAAGCTCAGCCGTCTTCTGCAGCGCTGAACAGCGGAAACCATCGCTCACTGTCTGCGTCCCTGTCGCGACTGCAGCGTTTCTATCTGCTGGCGAAGGCCTGACAGGTGCCTCACATGGTGGCTGGAGGCCCTGTGAGGGCGGGGAGCCAGCTACAGCGGGAAAAGGTGGAGCGGCAGGAGGTGGCAGATGAACTCAGATGAAACCGCAGAGCATGCAGCTGCACAAGGAGCGTTTCAGGCCTGTCCGTCACCCTGTTTGCTGTTTGCTCTACGGTTATACGTCTGTTTTTTGTGCTTGCCTTGAAGCTGCTACCACTCACTATGAAATGCATAAATGGTCTCTTGCAGAATTTGCCAACAAACATGCCTTGGTTTCAGTTCATACTTAAAGCGAACGTTCTAACTGAATAAGAAACAAACATTTAAAACTGAAGATTTCTGTAAACTTTTCAGTGATTCTGAAAAGATGTAATCATCACTCAAAGCAGTGAAACATAATAAATAACACTTTTATCTTTGTTTAGACATCTTCAATCAGAAGCGACGTCTGCTTTCTAAACACAGACAAATCTCTCTTTCCTCTGTGGTCCGAGGAGACGTGTGAAGCCGGCCGCGGTCTCAGGATGTCCGTCCGCTGTTTGAAGTTTATCGAACTACCATATGCATTTGTTTTCCCCCACGGAGTAAATGATGATACTCTCTGTCCACTTATCATCCGCCTTTCCACCGGTGCATGAGTTATTTGTTAAGATGTGACACCTCACTGTCCAGAGAGCCTGCTGCAATGGGCATGATTCACGGAGGCAGGCGATGAGACACAGGAAGGCCATTAAAAATCCTATCAGCATCGCGTCACAGTCGCTGGACAGCTAGCGAGAAGTTTTATGTCGAGGCTTGTTTTCACTAATGGAGAGTCCAGACTGACGCTACAGTCCAGCCTTAATAATGTCATTGTTACATTTATTTATTTAGCAATTGTTTGAGAACCAGAGCATCGGTGATTCTGAACGGTAAAACACTGCTGCACAGGAACAAAGGGTCAAAGGCTGAAGATATTAACAGCACTCTGGTGTGAGCGCATTAAATGACAGCCATAATACACACAACATTGCTAAAATGATTACACACACACATAAATGGCCTTGACATATATACACAGGAGAGTATCCTGACTGCGGCAGATGCCGGAGCTCAGATGGCATCAGTGTGAGCTGAAAAACATCCAGCATGCAATGTTTATGAAACTAAATCCTTGAGAGCGCAGCAATTTTAGCTCAGTGATAAATTTCCTTTTTGGATTGCCTCAATCTTCCAACGCACTTAGATACACATTCTAAGTGCTTTGAAGACTGAAGGTGGACATATGGCTTTCCCTCTCCTCCCTTCAATTTACTGATACATACCAGGTGTTACACTCTTCTCGTTGCCGTTTCGAGATAATGGTTCCATTCCTGGAAGAGAGGGAGAAAAACACACGCACATGTTTGCATGCTACAGCGAGGAATCCGCCTTCTACCGTATTCCGCTATTGTGTGGCACAAACGAATTCCAGTTCCTTTGTTTGAGAGGCAAAGCGGCTGTGTTGAATCCCATGTGGCCTTCAGATGTTTCTGCTATTACTAACAGCCACGACAATTTATTATAGTGGAGCTCCAAGACACAAGATGAGGCAATGAGGCACGAGTTTTCTTCTGAGACCTGCTGCTTAAGGCCGATCGTGCACAATGAGCTGCCACATGAAAGAACACTGTGTATAGATAATTAAATGATAAGAGGAAAGGAATGAGATGCTTCGTTTGCTGCCTGTCTGGCCGCGCTGATGGGTGTCTCCTTTAAGAGTCAAAGGGTGGTCAACATCACGCTTCACAGAGGAATGCATGGAAAATGTGGGGTGATGCTCTGGTGGTGGCTGTTTTGAATTTATCACTGGGATGCACTCATCGCTGTCACTGTGTGCCATTTTGGAATGAAGGGGGGGGGGGGTGTGAATTTACTGTCTAATTTTGAGTCCCCGTAGATCAGAGCACGCGTGAACACACGTGTGGCTAAGACGAGCCCAAGTTGCGTTAACTGGCAAACGGACGCGGGTCACACCAAGCCGACCCAGACGCCCCTCCCTCCCCGCCCTCATCACACACAGATGATCTACAACTAGAAGGTTTTGCTCCGTTTTACCGACGAGAATTACAGTAATGTTATTAGCGCCGCTCAGTCAGGAGCCACTGTAAGAACAAACTCGGTGCATGTCAACATCAGCCCGTGTCC
Source organism: Macropodus opercularis (assembly GCA_030770545.1). Lineage (NCBI taxonomy): Eukaryota > Metazoa > Chordata > Actinopteri > Anabantiformes > Osphronemidae > Macropodus > Macropodus opercularis. The sequence goes on from CM061105.1 coordinate 11,551,879, forward strand.
CTCGTTTTCATAATCACAGTTCAAGTCTTAATCAGATTAAGCATGTACAATACGGGCTTACTCTGTGTGTGTGGTCTCCTGCCCGAGCTCCCGCCCAGATCCTCTTAATCACAGGATAACACCTGTGGGATGTTGGATCTTTACTGTGGGTAATATTATTACGAGGTAGCTGATTGACACCTTACATTGGATTTTAATATGTGATTTTGTTCCTGAAAAGACAAATATGTGTGTGGACACCCAGACAGCTCCTGTTAATACAGTAGCTGAGTTTTTAAGGGAAACAGGAGCAAGTCACTGGATCCTACATGCAGTCAGATGTCAGCAGACACACAGATGACCGGTGCTTTTCTCCGTGGTATTTTAAATGCATTACACCGATCTGTAACTTTTTCCCCGTCTCAGAGTAATATGCTCGACTCCTGTTTTTTTTCCTATCAGCGTTTTCGCGGCGCTAAATCAAACTGTTTCTAATTAGAGGGAAGCGAGTGCAGGGAGAGGCAGGGAGGTCTGAGGAAACGCAGCCACTGAAGGTGTGAAAGATGAGGACAGATGTTGTGTTGTCTCTGATGGTGAGGTCACTTTGATGGCTTTGACCTCATATGCACAAGTCAGCGGGACTCTTGCAGCCAACAGATCATAAATATATGCCTGGGATTGGGAGGCAGACATTACCAGCATAGCGCCACATGACCTAATGATCTGGCAGGCTACAGATGGCGTAGTGTGCCTTGGTGTGCCCATACTACCATTCATTCATACTGCAAAACACATTTACTGTTCTGCTGTAGTATTACCAGTAATGACTTTGTGACACCAAGCAAATAAAAGCTACAAATTGTAACCAGAGAAGTGTTTTTCCACTTTGTACGAATTGCAGGTGACACGGCGTAAGATGCCCTTGACCTGATAGTTGCATGATAGCGCTGGACTGCAAAAAAGCTAATTGACCACTTTGGACTCATTATAACAATTAGTGTTGGTCTGACCGTGACCCCTAATTCAATTTTTCACAAATTACCACAAGTCAATAAGCAATGAGCAGGGATACGCCGCCCACTGCTGGCAGGAATGCGCATGTACAACATGCTCACCGTAAAACCACACATCCATCACCTAACCCTCTAAAAGTTCGGGGAGGTCTGTTTAGTGTAAGCTTCTCTACAGAGTACGAAGATGTCTGTGGACCAGAAGACAAGTCAGATGACGTTCAGAGCTGCGCTCCAGCTCTTCCCTGTTGTTTTGTAATGACTGTATCAGTGATCACGTCCTCAAGCAGGCAATTCCAGTTGCGAAGCCACATAGAGGATTTATGAGAACCAGATGGGCTCTGCTCCCTTACAAGCTCGGCCCGACTCAAAAAACACAGGGCTGGCTTCTCCCAGGCCTGCTCTGAGGGGAACGGAGAGCGGCTGGTCCACCCATTTCCTTTCCTTGCCCTTCCCAGGCATGTCAGAGAGGAGCCAAGCCAAAAAAAATCAGACCTGCAGTGGCTTTTGGACAGGCCAGGACTCGAACAGTGTGGTAATTACGGATGGCAAGAGGGAAGGTGTGCGGTAGAGAGGAAGGGGGCTGCCAGGCGGAATCATCCCGTGCCAAGGGCTTTAAAAAAGCCACAAAGGAACTAAAAGAAAAATAAACAAACATGTTGCTAAAAAGCTCTGACACTTTTTTCCCCCCTAATCTGACTGTCACAGCACAAGTGGAGTTCAAGGCTCCTCACGCTCTGGTTAGAAACAAGGCCGCCGCACATACGACCCGGGTCACTGGGATGTGAGCAGAGGGAGCGATGAAGATGCTAATGGGCCTCGCCACTGTGTTACACACTGCATCAGTGGAGCCATATTCCTGTCTCCTGTACCACACAGTATCTCCACAGCCATCTCTCACCCACTCTTCAAACACCTTCAATTATTGCCAGCAGCAATTTGCACTTGTCCTTGCAACTCCTTGCTGCTATCAGCCACCTGTTTTTCATTGGTCTGACATACTTCTGGTATCCATCCCCACGTCTCAGCTGAGGCAGCTGCACGGCTCCCCTGGCTCGGACCTGCCTGGCAGGAGCTCAGCTTATAGTGGTTTTGAGAAGACCTCTTGCATTGTGCAGGAATTGAAAGACATTATACATACTGGATCTGAAGCTGCAGAATGTGTCCTCCTGTCTGTTACCAAGAATGTTACAGCTCCGTGCAGGGTCTTCAGTGACTATATGCTGGAAGAGGAGGAGAGGAAATAGGCCGATCAAGACTTCTTTTCAGTATCAGTATTTCGCTCTGTGTGTTCAATGACTCTAGGACTTTTTAACAGTGCCGCTGTGCTTGATCACTGCATCATTGCATCTCTGACCAGACTTATTCCTCTGCAGTGATTTGTAATGACTGTGGAAGCCAAACTCTGTCATTGTTTTCCCAGCAAAGGCTTCAGATCAGACAATGTTCTTTTCTACAGGGTGTGGAAAAATTTTATTTGCACTGGAAAACCAGATTTCTTTTCTTGTATATATTCACTTGGCTAAAAGTTTTGAAGGTGAATTTGGTGAGAACTTGATTTTGATTTGGACTCAAGGACAAGTGATAGGACATATGATGGTTTTTATTTACTGACTTTATTTGAACTAAGGTTTGTGGTTGCGTCTTGGAGGCAGATGTCCACATGTGCTGCGTCTCTTTTTTGTTTACAAGGATGGATTAACTTTATGGGATTTTCCTGCGTGAGAAAAACGTTTGTCACCGAGGTTCTCAGAGCGCTGCAGGACACCTTCACCCCCTGCACGTAGGTGCTCGCCATTTAAATAATGATGTTATTATTAAAAACAAATCAGCTGCACTGAGGATGATTTAGGTGAGTTAGTTAACTTGGGGTCACTTATGTAATTACCTCTGGAAAGGGAAAAATTCACACTTGTTTTAACAAATGTGATTCTCGCTCTCTCTGCAGCAAAACATCTGATTTACTTCAGGTGTCAGAACTTTATCCCCAAGTCACACGTTAAATGAATTACATTTGTTTTCTGTCTTAAATAATGATGTGTTAGGGACTTTATTGTAGATGCATCTGCATTTTATTAAATAGTCATGACCAGTGCCATTTTTAAGCGTACAGCATGAATATTAAATGTTCAGTCACATTTAATGGAGCTGGACTCACCGACGGGACACCAAGGCTCAGTTTTCCCATTCTCCCACAGGTTCCTTTAGACATTCACATGAATCACAAACAATATTAAGTGTTGCAGAAGATGAATCTGCAGGATGATTCATCCTCTCCGATTTTGGGTGCAAAGCATTGCCAAACTTTATTTGCTCATTAAGGGCCTTGCTTATGATCCTTCACAGGGACCAGAAACGATTTCAAAGATGTTTCCAACCAGGTGGAGAAACTTATGAGCATGGGTGGATTTCCTGCGGAGAAGCATAAAATAGAGCAGAAAACTGGAAAAGCAGCACAGTCCTATTATTGTAGGAGGAGCTGGCGTCTTTCTCCTGTTTGTAGTAAAGCAGTGGAATAATATAACATTACACAACTTTGTTTTGGGTGGCCTTGCATATCCCTCCAAGAAAATATAAACAGCCGCTGTTCAGGGAACGCCAAAATATAATTCATGGCTCGAGCAAAGGTTTTTTCCTTGCAGCTGCCGTAGTTTGCCATGACAAGTACATGTCTCAGAAGGATGATGTTGGAGAAACACTGGCCACAGGTACAGATGATTTACTCCACGAGCTGCTCGAAATGAGAGGCGCTTGTGTCGCCCTACTCAGATTGAAGAAACAGGTAAATATCCAGGGCCTGAGAAACTATTCGATTTGAGCTAAGGCTTGTTCGTATCAGGAACAGCATGTCCGCAGGGCTGTTATCTGTGAGGGCCCGCTTCAGAATGCGGACACGGACATGCAATAAAATGGCTACCAAAGACCCTGGTAGAGGAAAATCCCCCCAAATTTGCATTTGCTCTTTAAACGCCTGCGATGTGTGAAGACTACTGCTACTACTACTACAGTACGTCTACTACTAAAGGGGTCGAGTCAATGAAGAAAGTAAACCTGTCAGCCTAAAAATAGGTTGGCACCGATTCACTTCCTTGTGGAAAAAGTCTGACTCAACCTTATTTTTGCCTATTAAAGTAATTTTCTAGGTTATGTAGATGTTTTATAGGTCACAAATAAATTAATAAACGTGACGACTGTGCAGTAAATCCTCTCTGATGTTTGCAGATGTTCCTCTATAGTAGAATGTGAATCAAGGTCACACATGTTTTAACAGAAGTGTGAAAAAATGTACATGTGAATGTTTTGCGCTGCTGCTGCCAACATTTTCAAACGACACACAAATAATATGCAACTCGCCAACGAATGCTAAAGGGTCTCACTTTCTCCCGAAGGCTGGCACGAGTTCTCCTGTTAAAGCAGCCCGGTCTCTTGATGTGGTCTGTCGCTTCCTGTGAGCTGGCCCCGCTACAGCACGGGAGTTCAAGGAGTGTGGGAAAAACCAGTGTGAGAGAGACGAGAGGAAGTGTGTATTTATCTCTGTTGGTGGGGCATCATTCCCACTTTGATCTGCCTGCAGACCAGCTCCTGGATGGCCACGCGGCTTGCAGAAGCCGTAAGGTCACTGTGTCAGACACTAGGAGCGCCGTCCACCTGTCCAAATAACAGGCAGAAGCACGTGTGTGTCCAGTGGAAATGGAGTAAATGTTAAAAGAAGCATTGCATCTTCAAACCCTGATCATTTATATAGTTAGACAACAATATCTACACATTATGCCAACTTTCATGTCAATTTTGAAATCGATCGCTCAGCAGCTCAACCATCAGAGGATTTCAACCGTAAACACGGACTCTGTTCAGCATTAATGACTCGTGAAGCCAGTTTCGTGCCTGAGCTTTACAGTAAATGATATGATATCATGGGGTTTGGTCTCCATCTTAGCCATCCATCTTCAATCCATCTCCAAAACTTAGTCACTGAGCAAACACTCCTGTATTTGTTCTTCCCATTCAGCCAGGACTGGCTGATTAAATGCTCCATTTTCCATTGTCTGGAAAATTGTATATTTAATTAAAGCGCAAGCTGCATGTCAACACCTCCCCCAGTGCATAGAGTGAGATAATACAGTTATGCTCACATCATTGTGTCTTCGATAAGCAGGCGACTAGTACAGCGTGGGGACCTTTGTGCATCCCACACTTCTACTGGAAGCCAAGCTTGCTCACCGTCTCCTGTATACACAGCAGCTGCAGGTCTTCTCCACCTCGTTCCGTAGGCATATGGAGGAAGTAGGTCAGCTAGAGTGCAAGTGGCCGCAGTCGTGAAGGGTGGCCTGGGAGCAGATTAGCTGGTCCTGTGTCTATCGGGTGCTGACAGTTCACACAGGCCTTTTTTTCCACTGGCCCTGGGCGTATCAACACACAGTTTCCCTTCTCAGACGGCTCTATCTCCCGGCTTCAGGCTGAAAACGTGAAGCTTTACTGTATACACGTCCTGAAATGCAGTTAAAAGAAGTAGATCAGAGTAAAGATGATGTGCATGGTCAAATGAATACAAAGTCTGTTCTGGCGGTTACGTTTGCAGCGTCATGTCAAAATCAAAAAGATAAGTCAGGCCTTGAGCCCGACTTACATACATAGATGGAATTAAACTAAAGACAAGACAAAGGTGCGCTGTGGAGTTTTCTTGTAAACAGAGTATCAGTTCACACTTGGTGGTGGTTATGAAATTGCACTGTTTCCAACCAGGATGCCTGCATCATGTGCATATGACAAATGATTGATTTAATTTAATAAAACCCCTTCGTTCATGCACCTACCTGTGTGTATGTCCGCAGGGTAGAGACGCACCACTCTGAATCGATTATAACTCATCTTTCATGATTATAATTTACGATGTTGATGAAAGCTACACGCAGCCGTCCAGACAATGACTTTTCTATTCTTTGACTGATCTTTGGCAAAGGGCTGGGGTTACGATGACATGTCAGACAGCATCCGGCGTCTGTATCCGAGTCTCCCGAGCAGCCCAGTCCGTGTCTTCGCCCCTGGCTGCCTCATTAGTCTTCACTTCCGCCACTAGAGAACCCATCTGCTTGATTAGCTTTATTAATGATGCTCCTTTTGGTTCTGTCACATCACTTAAGGTTCTGGTGATACTGTTGGTCATTAGAACAGCTCAAAGTGTGGGATCCCATCTGGAGTGTCTCACACAAAAAGCACTGTCAGCCCAGTGAGGCTGCCGAGGCTCCAGCAAACTTTCAACAGTTGTCTCCACCAGGTCCCCGTGTTGTGGAAAATGGGGGCTTATAGAGACAGAGAGTCTGTGCATTGTAATTCTCCGTACGCACGGCTCGCTGAGTGCACAGGAAAAAGTGGTCATATTATTTGGAAAGTCCTTGAAGCGGAGAATTAATGAAAATTCAGAGTAGATGGACAAAGGCAGCCGTTAGATTTCATTACAGTGAGCTTCTCATCTGCGCAGAGCACGAATTCCCAAAGCATGATAACGTTTTAGATGCTCGTCCAGCTTGTAATCATTTACACATCTGACACTGCAAATCATATTTTTAAAAAAAGGAAGAAAAAACAGTTGTTACTGATTAGCATAAATAAATGAGAAGTAAATGTTAGCAATACGAGCTCAGTGATGACAGAGATGGAGAGCTGCAGAATTTCCACTCGCAGTCACGCACGCTAATGTCATCACTCACAGGGAATTCAACCCTCCTGCAGATGAACAATCTCTGAGAGCTTTGCAGCGCAGGTTCAAGCACCTGACGTCACGTGCGCGGGGCTTTTATGGAGAATGGAGAATGGCGAGGGCGTGGTGCTCTGAGCTGGGAGGCCATTAAACTGTCACCACTCCATTTGTGTGGTGGGTCTACAGAGGGTTTCGCTCGTCCCCCGTAGCACTGGAGCACTGGCACCGATGAGAGCGGAGGTTAGTCAGCCACTTGCAGTCGAAACCTGCGTTTGCGGCTACTGTTGGGCCGCAGCAAGTATGTGCAGGAAGGTATTGCGTGTGCGTGTGGTTGTTGCGTTACCAGAGTTATAGTCCTAAGGAATAATTAAAACTCATTATATTGCTAACATTTACTTGCTCACATACCTGGCAGTTATGTGAGCACCATAACACAGGCATCTCTGTTACACGGTCGCTATAGCAGCAAATGTTTTTGTGCTAATCACTGTCAACTTCCAGTTTACAGCGTAGTCAAATCAAGGGTTTCTATGCACAAACTGCAGTTTTTCTCTTATTACCATCTTATTTTAAGAGCAGAGCACCGTTAACAAGCCTTTAATTTTGTCACAAGGAAGGAAATATCGGTTATTATGAAGAAGAAACTTTTTTCCACGGCATGGAAATGATACACTGCTGCTGCAACTGCTGGGAATGTGTCCCTGAAGCCATGTAGTCTGAACAAAGGATGATATTCTTAATTATTCTGCACTTACAGGAAATCAATCTGCCGGATCACATTTACGAAACAGTCCCGACCTACAACACGTGGCCCGCATCGCGTTTGGCTGTCGGCTCTTGGCAACAGTGGGAGGAGATACAGGAGCACCACCTTGTGTTGTGGCACAGTCAGAGGTTGAAAGGCGTAAAGGAGTTAAAACCAAAGTTTACGGAAGAGAATAAGGTCCAGACATGTATCACGTAATCACTTACGCTGGAGGACTTTACACGCGGCGGATGACGTGGCTGGGCGGCGTGAGGGCATCCCCTTGGCCTTTATGTCTTGCGCACAGAGAGGAGTAGAACGGCTTGTGTTGGCTACTCCTTCAGCCAAACGCAGCCAGACGTTGAGTTGTTCTGGCATAATTAGAACCTGCTGCAGATGTCTGAGGTATTACCTCACTGCAAAGAACACGGCTTCCCCAGCTAACAGCCTCAGCCGGACGGACGTGGAGTCTGCTGCTCTGCTGATCAACAGGGAGATCCCTGCACTTACAGCCGCCGCTGGTGCAGGAGACTGACTGAATCCAACGAGAGCGGGAGCAGCGAGGGGTTTACGCATGGGGGCGACCAGCTCGGTGCTGACTGGGAGCCAGATTGTGCAGGGGCCTCACAGTTCGGGTTGTGCAAAGGAAACACACACGTAGGAATTTGATTGTGTGTGAGGCCATGGCTCTACTCCTTTCTGATGGATGTCTCCTACTGCTGGTGTTGAATATCAATTCATTCAGACACCAGGGGAGACTCCAGAAAATCGGACATAAAATGAGTCTTTCGCTGTCTCTAGTACTTAACATACTAATTACTGCAAGTAGAACTACCACAACACAAATAACACACCAGGCCTCATGCTCTCATTGTGTAGGTGTTGTCGTGTCTATGTGAGACTCAAAATAAAACCATGTGAGGCGCAGCCTGGGGATCAGGGCCGTCTCTGAGCTCTCGTAACTGCCTGAATCTAAACTTCAGGTCATTCCTCTGCTGCTCGACCAATTACCCACGCACACAGCGCAGTGGAGTCTCAGCCAGACGCTTCCCCTGAATTGTTCCAGGACCACCTCCTGTGGGTTTACATTGCAAAATACGGTCCGTCATACACGGACAGTTTTTCATTAACCACCAACTCACGGCGGTGCAAGGGGTAATATTTTTACATGCCGGTTTTAGTGCCGTAAGTGGCTGATGGACCTATTTTTGGTGGATCTGCATTGCTGCTACAACCATTTCCTCTTTTTTATCTTCTAGCTAATGACACAAGCCTGCTAGCACATCGAGAGCGCGTTTTAATAATTTCCATATCTCAGAGGAAACGTGTAATTGCTCCCTGATATTTTCTCAGGCGTGTGAATGCTTTTCGTCAGAGACATGGTGTCATTGACATCAGGCACATGTTTGTAGACGTTGTTTGGTGGGATGAGTCATGTCACGACTCGCCTGTATGTGTGCTCCTTAACCCCTGGTCCCTGCACAGGAAAATGCTGGTTATTGTGTTTTTGTGCAAATTTACATAAGCTACAATAAAGACGGTTTAATTTTTGTTATTCCATTTTCTTCTCTAGCCTCGTTCTCTTCCCTGTATTTTTGTATGAATTAGCTTTTGCATTGGATGCTGTGGAGGTTTTTAGAGTAACTCCACATACGATACTGCATAAGTACTGTACGTGTGAAGCCAAACATGCCGCTCCTCTAAAAAACTTGCTGCCTCTTTCCATTTTAAAAGTGACCACACGCTGTTCCTATATTAAAACCCCCAGACAGAGCGTGTCCATTTTGATTTATGAAGATGTGTCTCCTTGAGGGTGAGCCTGTAAACCCACCCACCCGCTCTGCCGTGGTGGCCTTGTGTAAGCTGCAGCATGAGCCAAAATCACAGGAGGTCACCATCTCCAATAGTCACTTGCAAGCATTGAATTACAGCTTGGTCACTATGGAGAAATATTCCCAGATGCAGTTTCAGTTTGAGGGGTGAACCAGAAAAGAGATACTCGATCACTCTAAACACTCAAAGGAGAAAGGGCTGTCCTTTGCGCTGCTTAAGCACATAATGGAGTTAATCCCTGGATCATTGAGAAGGAAAGAGAAGCTGGCTCCGATTCAAGCCAGAAAGAGTAACCCCGATGCATAGCAGATATTTAAAATCATGTGCAAGACAATGGGAGAGTTATGAAGGAGTAATGTGCAAACTGACAGATGGGGATGATAATAACACCAGACAAAACCAGGTGTCATATTTGAACTGTCATTTACTGCTGCTCTGGGTCTCGGTACCTTTTCAAAAGACTGACAAAAGCAGGATATGTCCCGTGAATTCACATAATCGATGGCGGTTATTACATCCCCAAGGAGAATGTAGGGAATGAAGAGCAGGTGGGCTCATGTAACAACCATAACAACATCACATCACACGAGTTTGCAAAATGAAGAGATTCAATAATGTTATTTGACACCTGGAAAATGAGTAATACTGTATAACTGCGCAGTGGGCATATTAAACTGAAACAATCATCCGGCAGGTTAACAGGGGTCTATAGCCGTGAAGAGAAATATTATCACAAAGCAGCCCAAAACATTTTTGGGAGTCGACAACAAAGTAATTTTCTTAAGGATGGTCACAATTTATTGCTTATGTAAAGCTCTGACATCTTTGCAGCTCTGGTCATTGGAGAGACGTTACGCAACAGTGATTAGGTCGTTGGATTGGGTATCACCTCAGCGAAATGTTCTCATGCTGTCACTGAGACGCGTTCCTCTGCTCCAGCGACTGCAGGCCCCGAACGCCTCAGCCGACACGGAGCGAACACGCATCCCGCGGGTCTGACGCATCTCTGTGGAAAACAAGCTGTGAGCGGCAGACTCATAAATCTCAACTCTAATACACTGTGAAACGTTAGATCACTGTAAATCAAGTTGAGGAACTTGACAACAATGGGTGTGAGCAAGAGAGCGAGCCATCAAAATCTGGTTATCGGCTCATTGGAGTTTTATAAGAATGAACTAAGGGAAGGGTGCTGATAGTAAATGTATAATTGTAATGATGAGTTTCATCCCAGGCTGCGATTTTCATCACACTGAGTTACTGTACCACAGTTCAAAGGTGTTTTTAGCACGGTCACACCTAGATCCACAATGTCGTAAGACGTAAAATCCCCATTTAATGACTTTATTGGTGGAGATAATGACGCCACAGTAAATCCTAAGCGCAGTGTTCTGAGGTTCATCATGTGCTTGCAATACAGAAGTAATAGTCTCATGGGGCTGTCATAACTCACTTCGCAGCCAGTGTATAGCATCACATGTGCAACGAGCCAGATGTTTCATTAAAATACAAACACTCATCATATATGCAGATGTAAGAAATATTTAACGATTTACACACTGACTTTGGAGACTGAAGCTCACCACTAATGACAGAACGACTTAAAGATCTGCCTTTGGTCCTGAAAACCACAGAGGAGGAAAACAGGGTGGACAGTGACGCACGTGTCACATATATAGACACGGTGATTCCACCTCACTCTCACCAGAATGGAAAGAATGTCTTGATAGATCCGCCCCACACATACATACACGCACGGAGGAAAACGCCTGCTTCCTAGGAAACCTAAAAGGATTGTGCATTGCATCAGCCGCTATATGCTATACGCTATACAAACCCTAGTCCTAAAAAACCGAAGCAGCCAACGACTAAACGACCAGCGCAGCGCTGGTCCTGCAGACGCCTTTGGCCTCCAGCTTGAGCAGGATGGACAGCGAAGAACAGCAGATAAACACTCGCTGGCAGTGGCGCTGAGGAATGTGGGATCACAGCGATTTCCTCCAAAAAGTGCTTGATTTGCCAATTGCACATACAGGAGGTACAGATGTAGGTACAGTAGCATCTCTTGCATGTTTTTTCCATAGGACACAACTACAGATAAACATCTAAAGAAAAAAGCCAATTGTGTCACTAACGTCAAGCACAAGCTGCTAGTGGGGATAGATTAACACTAAGGGTCGTTGGTTTCATCCATCCATACATGTGAACAGTCTGTCAGTTATTATTTCTGCCAGTGTTGTGCCACCAGCATAATGTTTAAAAAACGTTTCCAGTGCCTAGAATGTAAGCACCTGGTATTAAAGCTTGTTACGCTGTTCTCTCGTGATAAGCGACCGATCAAACTGTTGGTAAATGACAGCGGACAGATGAATTATACCACGCTGTGAAGTCAAAGCCCCAGCGACTCCCACCTCCTGCGTAACTTTATTGTTCCAGACAACGTTGACCATCAGATCCAGACTGGACTTGTTTTTGGGGACGAAGCTGAGCTTCTCCGAAGAAAAGAACGCAAATATTCAATGTCTCTGACTCTCAAAACATTGGTCTACCACAGGTGCAAGTTTTCCATACCAATTAGCAAGTGCTCCACCCACAAATTTTCCATCAAAATAAACTGGGAGCACATAAAAAATTCACATTAAAATGGGAGTGATTGTCTTTGATATTCAATGCTATAATTGAAACCAGGCAGCAGAATTACAGGGCTCTGTTTTGACGGCTCCATGGTTTCCATCAGTAAAAAGGGGATTCCTGAGCGATATCCTGAGGAACGCTAAATTTCTTTTTAGAGGAAAACCAAACAGGGTAACACGTCATTGTTTTGCACTGGCTTCATGGTCAATCGGCGTTACCATTTTTTCTGAAGCTGTAATGGATACTGGGTCAAAGGTTCACACTCTGTCTGTCTGCCACTCACACATTTTGCACATAGGTTCAGTAACCACCTCACATATGGCGAGGCTGAGTAAACATCTGGTAATCTTTGTTTCAGCTTCTCAATAGCTCACCAGGCTATGGTCTCGCTGTGTGTACTCAATCTTCTCCAATTACATAGTTGCTGGCTGCTCCCCTGAGGTTACGTGGACAAACCGTTTGGGATTGCGGAAGGAGTTTCCACAAAATAGGTGTTGTCCAAAAATTCCTTACAGTTACGGAAATAAAGAGAAAGTGACATAAAGACTGAAAAGCGTAGAGAATGAGATTGTGGTCGTGCCTTTGGGTGTTTGGACGTAGAAGAATCAGAGAAATCGCAAAGACGCAGATATTTTAGGGTTCATTTGTTTCTGCTAAGGACGATGTGTAAAAAGCAGACATTTTTTCTTTAGATCTAGATTAAACCCATTCCTTTGCCAAAGATGGTTACAATTATTCTTTCCCTTTGTGGTTGTATTGACTTCAGTAGTCTAAGTCCATGGTATTAGGCTGGCGGCTTCCTTTTGGACATTTTTAAAAGTACACTCCCTCATCAGACACAATATTGTCCTGGCATTCGCGCTGCGGTACGTCTGGACAATGACTTCACGGGTCCCACCGTCAAGGCTGCTCACGCCATGCTGGCATCGGGCCAGAGGAGGCTGCCTGCCCGCGCGCCTTTTTCCCAAGTTCCACCCAGACGCTGCATGCGCCGTCATCCTGCTGCAATGTAAACCCCAGATTCAGCTGTGTTTGTTATGGTTGCACCAGCCCTCAGTGAACACACAACGCTGTCACAACGTAGCTATAACAGCGGGGCAAAATTTCAACAACAATCTATTTGGTCAGCTGCAATTACATCACTAGGTGGTCAAACACGTTCGCTTCGCTGGAGCGATAATTAGGATTATTTCACGGATGCTCTTAGAGGGTCCTGGATGCTGGGCTTGCTTCCTAACACACCTCGACATTTAACACAGAGGCTTAAGTCAAGTGCTTTTAAGTGTGTTTTCACAGCTTCTGAACTTGACCCCACTGGACTGTGTTCACGAGAGCAGCGGTGTTGCCGTTTGTGCTGGGGATGCTCTACCCTGTTGTCTCCTCTAGTCATCCGGCTACAATATAAACAATAGACTAGTTTAGACAGAACACTTGCGTTGCCCTTGAGATCACTGGCCTGCCGCACTAATATCTATTTACTCTTCAGAGAAAATAAGTAACTAGGAGCGACTATTTTTATCCTGACATGACCCCAGTGTCACCCTGACGAGGTGAGGAGGGAACACAGGCTGCAGGCTGCACGCTGGCACAACAACCTTAGCATGATTTTTTTTCAGCTCATGTGACCCACAGTCATTATAGCATAACAGTTGTAAAAATATAAATCCATAGTCAATCCCAGCTAGTCATGCACAACTAGCTGGGGGTCTGTGCAGTGCGCCATCAGTCGGCGGGTAATTTATTGTGGGACCTAAGTGTTTCCATTTGCAGTAAGAGCCACTAAAAACAGGCTCACCGGGGGTTTCTGGGGGGCCCACTTGTAAAAGTACTGATGTGGTGTGAGCTGGCTCACAGCCTGACAACCTGCTTGGGGAGCTGTATAGATGGGACTTTAATGAAAACATAATCCAGTCATCACAAAAAGGGACTCCTCACACTTGCCTGAGTTGCAACTACGGATTGTATTGTTCCCATTGACCTTATGCATGAGTGTAATGCACTTTTAGAAAAGGTTTCCCAATGAAAAGACCTGCAGAGTATTTACTGTTGTTGGCTGCTGTTACTGTTAGATTAATAAATAAATTTAATTTGATCTGGTAAGACCAAGGATCTGGAGGTAAACAAAAACAAACAAGCATTTGTATGTATGTGTTGACCTTTGACCTGACCTAACACAGTGTAAAGTCTACTGTTTCAGAGTGGTATGAATATTTCTAGTTAATGAATGGACGAGCACCATCAGCTACCTACTGCTGCCCTCTACTGAATGCAATGAGCACCAGTTACCAATTAACAAGAAAGTGATTGACTGACCACTGTCCCACCTCATGGAGAACAGGATCTTCACGTTAAACTGTGTTTTAGGGGCGAGTATGTTTCCCTACACAGCGTCATCACAGTGAGGCAAAGTGGAAGCACTTCAGCAAAGTTCAGGTAGGTTATACTGTGGCTTCTGACCTGGAGTTGATTAGAGACTAATACCACTATCTAATCCCACATCCACGTTTGCTTTGGCTGTGCAGCTGTTAACTCTGTCGCACAGAAATGAGAAAGGTTTGTGAAACAAAAGCCAGAAAACCAAAGTGTGCCTCAAAGACCAAGGAAAGCATAACAATAAGTGCAGAGAGTGCATGATATCATCATGCAGCTCAGCATCTGGGAAAGTACCACGTTACGGCCACAGAGAGCACAGTTATGGCTTGATAAAACCACAGAAAGCTCTGAATCCAAACAACGAACACAAACGCAACGAGGAAAATACAACACCATAAATTTACAGGTGGGAGTCTGTGGAGTGAGGTCTATCTATCACTACTACAGAAGAGACGAGCCAGACACCAGGGGATGACGATGATGTCGAGTGTCATATCACTTTCTTTGGATACTACACATACACCCCCTTGTTGGACTCAAGCACCTTCCTTCTAGGAACGTTTTTTCCCAGTTCTAACATTAACCAACAGGCCCTGTTTCCTGAAACCAGAAACTCCCTCAGCAAAAGGAAACACAGCAACACCTGCGCTAGTAAGACGCTGGCCAGGACGTGAGTCAAAAATCAGGCCATTAGACTCCGACAGCCTAATAGTGGAGTGGAAGTCAAACTTCTTTTTTACCTTACTAACATTTTCTAGCTCTGTTCCAAACATCGCTTACTTCTGGGCTAAATCATGAGCATAACTGACTGTGAACACTGCGCACTAGATAACAGAAATTCCTTAAACCAATGCACGAATGAGTAAAAAAATTGTTTTCACAGACGCTGAAAAGCATATCCCTGAGAATTATGATGGTGACTCCAGCCTATTTGTACTGCAATCACATGGCTCCATCTGCCCACAACCCTGGGCTGCTTTATTCCCTCAGAGTTGATTGATTGACCATCAATGGAGACACGCTCCTCGAGCGAGAACGCCTGCCACAGAAACATCGGGTAAACACACTTGGAAGTCAAGGCCAGCAAAATCCCTAAAGTCTCCATCCCATCCGTTAGCAAGGCAAAGCCCAATCTCATGTATCTGTGGTCAGACGAGACCGCCACCACTTCCTCGTATTGCAAGGCTGCTTCAAAACCTCGCCAGTGTGCGCTCTATTTCCTTAAACTTTCTTAAGGGTTGGAATTGTGGTGTGCTCCCGGACTTTGGGAATTCCAAAATCTCTTTGTTTATCACCGAAATCAACAGAAATAAACACAGGAGAGTGAGAACTATTCCCACGTAGTGGAGCTGGAGGAGCTTTCTGTAATGTCATAAACAGGCGGTTCTCTTGTGCTGTGTGCTTTCAGTGTCACGTCTTTCACGGTGGGCTGTGTTTAATAGAAGTGATAGGTTCACGCTAACTGGGACCAGGCTGCTGAGTGAGGCTGTTGGTCTTCTTTCAAGTCCCTTCATGTCGGTCGTGGTCCTGATTCCTAATTGAGTGCTCAGCCACTTGCCAAACTAAACCTGCTCTCCTGTTGACACGATGGAGCGCCCCCCTCATACACCGGTCTGGGTGAAAGGAACCTGACAGGAGTGGTCAGCTCATGCACACACAGTGTTGGTGCCAACAGGATGTTATAGTAGCAGAGGGTACAAAGTGAGAGACTTCCACACAACAGCATGCACAACAGCTGAAACAGTAATTAACATCCGCTTCTAAATGGCACCGTTTGATATTCCCTGTTTCAATATGTCCCAAAGGAGCCGACTGTGGTGGGTGTGGCCGTTGACGTTTTGTTAAGGAATAAAGCCTGGTTTGAATTCAGGAAACTCATTTTGTTGGCTCTGGATTCCTCCAAACAACTACACCTAATTTACTTTCCAGTTAATAAATGATGTCGTTTCTTTGGCTTTAATGGTCATTTTATGCCAAGTTATTATATTCATGTGTTCTGAGGATTGAAGTCAATTGGTTGTGCCTTTAAAAATGTTTCCAAGGTTCTCATCTCAAACTGGTGTTAAATTGTAATAAAAGCCTCATTATGTCGTTTTTAGGATAATTGTCAAGCAGAAATATCCATATACAACTGTACTGTACGTGAGATCCTCCAAGACACACGTTGGAAACTACAGGTACTGCACTAACAGCGTATTTGTCTAACTGATTACAAAATTCATTCCAACACAACGTCTGCTGTGTTGCTTAACCTACTAATTTATTTGCTATATGAAAGCTGCACGTGTACATTTTTGCCTTGAAGAGCAGAGCACATTATTATGTTATAAACCATGGTACAGACATTGCAAACTCACCTAACCATTAATTACAATAACAAGTTACCTCTTATAACAATATAATAATAATCAGGGCCTATACAGCAGCAGGTGTCTGCAGAATTTAAAATCAGAGCAAGAGAGTTTATATTATTTTATACAGTACATTTACAGTCTTCAGCTAAATACTGATGATTATGAAACATTTCCGTTTGCTCAAACACAAACAGGAATTTTGAGACATGCAACATTAAGACACAGACATGCCACAAGTAAATTAATATTAAAAAAGCTGCAGATATTATTGTAATGACACTTTATCTCTCAGACTCTTGCTTATAACCAAGCTACTGTGGACAACAACTGTTTTCTTTATCCCTTTTCACATGTCAGCTGATAACGGAGTGAGTCTGGTTTAAAAAAAGTTAAAAAATTAGAAAAAACATCCACTTGCACAAAAGGTATCGGCGACGTCATGTTCAGTAGACGTGTGGAAATACAGTGTTTGATGTGATTTGTTACCACTGATGTGGAAATTTAAGGTATTTTGGTCATTATAGTTAGTGCAAAGCGAACACCTGCAGTGAAACCGCCGACGCTGATGTTTGAACTCCTTAAATTATAGTTGTGATGTACTACCAAATGCAACAATTTGTTCAGGATTAAGCAGGCTACTCTTGCTGTATTTCTAAACTGTACAAGCCCACTGGGAAGAAAGAGGATGCTTACGGAGCATTTCTCAGGAAGGACACGGGGAACGCATTCATCCCATCGACTGTCTGAGCTACAGCAGTCTTTTCATACGGCAGGTGTGTTTCTCTATGTTCATGGTGGCTTGGTCCGTGGAGCCTGTCAGGACATCCAGTACTTCATCCTGGCGTTCGAGCTCCGTCTCTGCCTCCAGGGCAAGGTTCTTCAGCTGCATCAGCATCTGCGCACACATACACACAACTCATTCAACAAAGTCGACTAAGAAGCAAAGCTAGGGTTAGGGTTAGGGGCTAGCAAACTAAAAGAAGAGCAAAAATCCGAGCCTAAAGTAAGCAGTTGTTGGGACGTGTGGACCATATGAGGAGTGGTGCACAGATGGGATCAGTGAGTTAGAAATCAAACGTGTGGTAGTGAAACAGAGCAGGAAGGTTAGACAGCGTAACATCAATCATGACTCATGACTCATGTGGCAGGTAGGATATTTTTTATAAAGCACAATATGAAACTTGAGAAAATATTCAGAAAAAGGTTTCAGCTTGTCTCCTACGATAATTGATATTATACAATAATGTTTGTTTTCTATTTTCAGTAGGTTTATGGAATAGTGTGACTACATCTGCATGGTCCGGCAACCGTGTATGTTATGGTCGATGGAACAACTTAAATATGCTGCAATGTGCCAAGCAAAACCTAATAAACAGTCACTCCAAAACCCACCACCTAGGTTTCTAAACTAATATTATGTTATGCTACATATGCTCTCACACACACACACTGACATTATGTCAGTTTTGACTGGCTGTTACATGCAGACATTGCAAATGGGCATAGAAACGACTCCAGACAGCAGTTTGAAAAACAGATAGCATGTCAATACACACGAGGAGCAACTGTATTACCTCAGGTCTGTGACGTTACTATTTCAACTAGCAGAACATGACCGAATCACATCTTGCAGTTCACATTCACAGGAGTTTTGGTGTGTCATAGAAAAACAGAGGGAGCTAATATTTTAGGGGCTGCTTATAGAATGGCTAGAAGTCTTAAGTCATGTAGAAACCACCGAAATTAAACATTAAGGCTGCAGCTAGTAGAAAAATATATGAGCTAAACTTCCCAGTGTCTTGCACATTAGTGGGGTAATTTCAGGGCTGTGTTATAAAGCAAACAGTGGAGGACACACAAAAAATACTTTATCAATCTTTGAAGCCTTAACAAGTCAGAGTTTCCAGCTTCAAACAATAATTACTGTATAAAAGTGCTTTGACAAAGGCTTCTATTTGCTAAAGCACTTAGGACGGGACATTAAACTGAGTGACCCTCTGTGCATGTTACCCCAGTGTAGAGTCTAATCTCAACATGAATTACATTAAGAGTAGGGTGTGGAGAGAAGCGTAGCATTAACTCTGCATCGGCAGCTTTTGAGGTCTGAACCATTATCGGCCGTAGACAATAAGCCATTTATAAACACAATAGTTAAGCTGTATGACTGTTCTAATGCTGGTACTGTTATGATATGATTTGTTTAAAAATGATTACATAAACTGAAACGACAGTAAACCACTGCATATTGACATTACATACAATAATTAACTACATATTAGACATTAAGTCTTAACAATGCCTGGTTTTAGATATGATTATGCAGTGAATTGGAAAGCAATTCTTTTAAGTAGGCAAACTGTGTATACAAAAGTGGGTACAATTCACTCTAAATATTAACTATAATTAATTAATTCCCTCTCATTGGCTTCAACTCACATTGCCTTTTTTGGCTTGAAAAGTTAGTTGTGCAAGATTTAGTGCACATTTTATTTTCTATGATATATTACCTACCTCTGATTTACTCTACACTAAACGAATAAAGCTAAACGTAATCTGTAGTCAGTAATGTCTTATCCAGTTGCTCTGCCAGTCACTGATGCGGCTCTAAGCACAGTACACGACACCAAAAGTAGCCTGACCAAACCTTTCCACGACCAACCTGTAATACTGTGTCGCATACTCACGAAACATTGTCGGAATCATAGGTCTGAATTTGCGTCACTGTGTATTTTCTGTCCCCATATCTACAGCGGTCGTCAGTGCAGCGATGTTCTGAATGGAAAGACGCTGTAGAGTCTGACCACAAGACTGACCGTGTTTCTCTTCCTCTCTTAAAACTAGATTGACTTTGGTTTGTGGTCTCACCAAATAACATTTTAAACATACAGGATGAAAAATAAAAATCGTTATGATGAATGGTGGTTTGGAATAGAACTATCAGAATACATGTAACTATAACTGCTGCCAATGTCTGTTGCCCGTGCACGCAGACATGACATTTGTATTATCTGCTGTGATGTGTACAAATATGAAAAATATCAATCTGAGAAGTCGTGCAAGTCTTACATTTGCACAGGAGACCTCACCTGTTTGAGTTCCTGGGCCTCAGCCTGACTGACAGATGGCTGGAGGACATGCACCTGCAACTGGGACAGCTCTCCTGCTGGGACCTCCAGTGGGAGCTCTATGTCTTGGCATTTCTGCAGCAAACCTGACTCCATGGGTGGAGATGGTGAAAAAGTGCATATGTTGTTTGTGAGAAAACCAGACAAGTAAACTTAGAGCAGAGCAACTGAGGCAATCAGGGTGAAGTGACTCATCAAAATACACCTATAATCATGTCCAAAGGTCATGTGAAGGAAATGTTTTTACACGTGGCTGGACACTTAAAAATACACTGAGGTGAAACATAGAGCTTTACTGCCACTTAGTGGTCAAATTCCTTCTAGGCGTGGAAAGTTACCTTCATTCCAGCTTTTTCCTTCCATGTCACACGGAGATGAAACTGGAGTTGCCCTACAAGCGCTGAATTCACTTGTGAACTCCACCTTCTTTTTGTACTGCATCTCTAACACCGACAGGGCTTCTGGCATTTTGGCAGACAGGAACCTGTAGCATATATCTGGCTTCCCTATAAAACGCTGTCTGACAGTTATCTCATAAGGACTGTGCACCCGGATTTCGTCCACTTCATTACGTTCAAAGCGGTGAAGCAGCTGGCAGTTTGTGTCTCGCACCTCCAGTGACGACACCAGCACCAGGAAGCATCCAGGTTTCAAGTCTGAGTCGCTACCTTTGGACACCACAGCTGGGATGCTTGTGATGACCTTACTTCTACCAGACCCTCTGCCAGCTGAAGCAGCAGCTGCAGCTCTTGCGGCATCCTCGGCCTTGGCTTCCTGGTGAGTCTTCCAAGGTAGTTTGCCAAAAGGCCACCAGGAGGGAGATTCAAGTTCTGACAAAAGTCTGCGATAGACAATAACCATAAGAATGGACAATATATATATACACACCGGTATATGTATAGCTGATATTTCAGTGATTTGAGAAATAGAGATTACTTATCAGCCACGCCCAGGTCAGAATCAATCTTCTCCAGTCCCTGCATCATGTTATCGAACTGCTCTCCTTGGTGACTGAGGACCCTGCCTGTGTCCGCCAGTCTTCTCTGGGCCCCTGCCACCAGGCTGATCAGCTCTCTGCCTTTAGATGGTTGAGACTCTGCTCCTCGGGCCTCTGAGCTGGGGGACAGAAGCCGCTCTCTCCAGAAATGTTCCAGTACGTTATAAACTACCACCCTGTTGGGCTTCAGGGAGCCAAACCAGTGTTTGACGTTGCCCTCTTCAAGCACTGTAAGGGTGCTGAAGATGAAGCTGGAAGACTCCATCTTGATCTCCAGGATGCGGGAGAGGTAGAAGCTGACAAGGGTCCCCTTGGTCTGGGCAGAGACAAAGTGAACCGTGGTCCTGGTGAGGAACATGGTGCCATTTTCCCAGCGCTTCTCACTGTTGATGTAATAGGAGCCCGGCCAGCTGTGGATAGCGACGTCCCGGCTCATTTTGGAGAAGGATACACTGCTGCACCTGGAAGAAGTACAAGTTCCAACATTACACATGTGCAACACTAATACATACATTATTGCGTTTTATTACGCAACTAATACCACTGATGGTGTATTTGTCGTCATGGTGAACATACTTGCTTCGGGGTGTAAGACAGTTGGCTCAGCGGCATTACGGCTCCCAGTCTTCTCTGTATCGACGAAGATGTTTATCACGGATGTGACGTCACCACGAGTACGGCAGTATTTACTGTCCGTCTGGAAAATTCTCCTCACAAAAAAAAAAAGCTGTCGCGGCCAGGTTTTTGGAGGAACAATTATTCTTGGCGAGATGGTTTCAGAATTAAATGAGATATCATGCTGCGTTAGAGCTACATGCATTAATATGTAATGTGTGTAGACAGTGTTTATAGACGACGAACAGTAACGTCATCGTATGTGATGTGAGGCGTTGAGGAGCCGTATTCTGAGTCGCAATGAAGACATGCAGCGATCGGTCTCCAAAAATAGAATAAACGGTTGGTAGCATTATGTTTTCAACCCAGTCTGGTTCAGCAGTGACGGCTTAAGTTGCAAGAGCAAAGACGTTTGTCATGTCAAGCGCCCTAACGTGAGTCCGTTTGTTCTGACAGCCAGCGTACGCGAGGTCGCTAACGGGCTAGCTAGGTGTCGCTTAGCATCATGGACAGAGAGGCGTACCGTAACTGCTGCAGCCTGGTCAAAATACCGAGGCAGGCGTACGAGCAGTTCTGGTCCGCACACTTCGTAGATTACATAGACAAGGAGCTGAGCTATTCCAAGTTTTTCAGAAAATACCTGCTTCCCAATCATCCGTGCATGTTTTCAAGAAGGTTTACAGAGGACTGGAACTGCAGGAGACAGTGGGTGACTGAGGAGGGGAAGCCCAATTTCCAGAAGCTGCTGCAAGACTTTGGTAAACAAGCCTGTTACTAATGTGGTACCCAACTAAAATACACCGTTAGTACGCAGCTGCTGCAGATGTTGATATATTTACTCTTTGTAACAGCCGAAACGCCTGTTCCTGTTGCAAACTGCAATGCAAAGGAATACAATGCAAACCCCAAACAAGTGATGCCTTTCAAAGAATTCATTCACTACTGGAAGGAATACATCCAGAATGGCCACTCCTCACCTAAAGGATGCCTCTATCTAAAGGACTGGCATATGTCAAGGTATAGTGCAGACTCACCTGCAATGCGTTTTACGCAAACCAGTATGGAAAATATTTAAGTATCTATGCTGAAATGTATGTAATTATTCTGCAGAGACTTTCCAGACCACAATATTTACGCCACACCCGTCTTCTTCTCATCTGATTGGCTTAACGAATACTGGGATACTCTTGAAGTAGATGACTACCGGTTTGTCTACATGGGACCCAAAGGCTCATGGTAGGAAAGATACGTTATAGTTATGAGTTATAAATAGTTTCTCCTTTGTGCAGATCTTACAATCTGATTTACTTTCTCACCCGCTAGGACGCCGTTCCATGCGGATGTGTTCCGCTCATACAGTTGGTCAGCAAATGTCTGTGGGAGGAAGAAATGGCTTCTCTATCCCCCAGGCCAGGAGGAGTTTTTACGAGACACTCACGGCAACCTCCCATATGATGTAACATCATCTGAACTTCGAGACAGAGGCCTTTATCCACACTCTGAAGAAGCCTGTCAGCCGCTTGAGATTATTCAAGAGGCAGGGGAAATTATTTTTGTGCCCAGTGGTTGGCACCATCAAGTTTATAATCTGGTAAGAACTGGCAGTGATGTGAGCAGGAGAGCTAGAGCCAAAACATATATTAAGTGACGACTTCTACATAGTTGTAATAGTTAAATAGAAATTACTGCATTACCTCTGTATAAAAGTCAGTCAGTGTATGCATGTCCACAGATTCACAATTTCTTTTACAGGAGGACACAATCTCCATTAATCACAACTGGTTAAATGGCTGCAACATTGACATCATGTGGCAATTCCTTCAGAATGAACTGTCCTCTGTTCAAAAAGAGATAGATGAGTGGAGAAACACAATGGATTCGTGGCATCAGCACTGTCAGGTACTTGTCAGATAAGACTGCATGTTTCTCAGTGTCCAAAAAACATCCCACTGTGCTGTATGAATATATTACAAAGAAGACTGTGTAACGGCACCGCTGCGTGTGCTTCTTTCAGGTCATTATGAAGGCTTGCTCTGGTATTGACTATGCAGAATTTGCCTCTTTCCTAAAAATCATTGCGGACAACCGAATGGCTTTCCTAAACGCGTGTTCCTCTGGAGATTCCTCTGACTACCCCCAGCATCTCTCAGAGACCCTCTCCACACTCGGACCTTACCATGCTGCATTTGATCTCCAGAGAGTGGCTAACATAATTGAATGCCTCCTCTGTAATGAAGACTTTAAGAGGCTTGACCATTCAACACTGAGTTTGCAGCCCGAAACGATGTTACAGCAAATTCAAGACATCATACAATCCACCAGAGGGCAACATCTCCTTTATCAAGAATAAAATGGCTTGCAGAGAACAGTGACAGGTTGTTGATAAAGTTGTTACTAAACTTTGGTTTGAGTTGACCGGCAGTTTCAAATGTTGCTTATGAATGTCTGAAATTTGTTTTGCACTTAGGCTAACATGGCTGAATAAAAAAACAATTCACTTGAGTTTTTGCTCTTTGCACATTTATTCAAAAAGCACCAATGCTATACAACATTTGGTATAATTAGCTTTGTAGTGCTAAACGAGATCTGTTATACAACATAATTATATGCCAACTGAAACTTTACAAGTAAGGGGAAAAAATCATTTTACTGCAAATGGAACAAAACTACTGGATTGGAGCCACATGAGTCCTAAGCAATGACAGCTAAACATATCGTACTTCAGGGTTCTGCCAAGGACAAGTGTGTCAGATGTGATATGTGTCACATGTTAGGGAAATGTAATGTATTCTTCTCTTCAGTTGATACTTGCATCTTTAGGCCACCAAACTGGCACAGATGTCTCAAGTGTCACAGTGCGCTCATCAGTAGATTTGAGTGTTAACACCTCTTTGGCATGTTCCATGCGGATTAGGCTCAGACCCAGTTCTCCTACCCCAGCTCGGTGCTTACCCGCTGGCTTGCCCGACTGCGTTTGCAGCGGGGCTCCTTCCTTGAGGTCCTGGACTGGAGATGACAAGCGCACTGGCATCAGGCGCTTTCGAACCACCCCAGTGTGATGTGTCCTGGCTGTGAGCTCCTGGCCAATGTAACAGCCCTTGCTAAAGCTGATCCCCTGCATGTAGACGAGATTTGACTCTAGTGGTAGTGCCACACCAGGAGGAAGGTCCTTCACTCCCTCTGGAAGTCCTAGACAACAATGACAGCAAACAAAACAACAGATTTCACAAAATCTGAAGAGCATATATTCATATGAATCACTGATTCCTGAACCAATTATTTCCAAAACAAACTATATTGTTCTCACCTATTTCATAGCGATGTCTATGATATTCCTCCGTATCACCTTTCTGACATGATGCAACAGTATCCACAGGGTCAACTTGACGGTCTGTCACCAATCTCCAGCCCATTTCCTGAATTCGAGGATCCGCTTCCCAAACCAGAGCCTTTTCAGGGGATGAGAGCTCGGGTTTGTTGAATTTGTCTTGACCTACGTTTTCACACTTGGGGAGCACTGCCCACACGGAGAGCTCAGGACAGGGCTTAATGTTGACCTTTCTGCGGATCTTGTACACCTTCAGATGTTTTAACATAGAGTCTTTAATTGTTGTGTCACACTCCAGGAAAATGCTGTTTCCAGAGTCGTCATCTTTCAGACTGAAAGGACAGTGGGTTACATTGTAAATGTTATAGAGTTAATTTCAATCAATTACAACTGATAAAAGCTGGCATAATGTCTGTGTATTACCATCCACAACATTCTAACATTCGGATGACACTGAATTACTAAATACAATTGATTACAGACACAACCACATAACTTCATCAGGAAGAAATATTCCAGTAAGTCGTATCTTTGTTTTTACCAGTTTACACATAGCACGTTTTAGTAGGTGTAAGTGTTTTTCCACTTCTTGCTGTCATGTCAAAGTTAGTTAAGGTTTAAGAGCATCTCAATCGTGACGCAGACTTAGTGGGATAAACACATCTTAAAGACATTCGTGTATGTTAAGGGCACTAGAAATATGCAACTGATGGCACCGAGCTCAACGCGCACAAGCATCTGCAATGCAAAGATAAGCAGACACGCCCGCGTGTTTACTGCAAACACGCACTTGTTAGAGTGTGAACATCACCTGTACAACAGGATGTCAAACAGCGTCCTTCCTTGTACGTTCAGCATGTGCGCGTATACGGCTCCGACTCCGGGCTCCTTCAGCAGCCCCACGTCATTGGTGATGATCCCCTGGAGAAACGCGCCTGTGTCCTGCCCCTGGATGTGCACCAGGCTCCTGTGGGGCAGGTGGTAGCACACGCACTGTTGCGGGGCATCTCTGCGGTTTGCCGCGTCCTCGCTGAACCTCCTCACGTCGGGAAGCCGCGTGACGCACGTCCGCGGGCCGGCGGCTCTTGTCGCGTAAACACCGAGACAGCGGTTGGACATGAACGCACCCTTCGCCAAACCCCAAAGCCTCATGTTGAACACACAAAGGCGAGCGTTGAGTGAGAGAACCCGGCGTCTCTCCGCCCAGTGGACGACTATATGCCGCTGAACGCCACAGCTGACCACTGCTGCAGCGCCACCATTTTGAACTCCCACAATGCATTGCTCGATAATAGTGGAACACGTGCACACAAGTGTTGTTTTCTATCTCGGAGGCGTGTGTCCTACTGTGTGTGCGGCCCAGAACTTTAGTCGATTCTCTAAATACTTTCGTGAAAAGCAGCAACAGCAACACTTTACGCATGATTTGCTGTATGTTGTTCCTTTTACATGGACCTGCAACATAAAGGTGACTAGAGTAAAGTAAAAAGTAGTTTTGTAAATGTTATGAATTTTGTTAATAGCAGTAGAATTCTAGAGCTAGAGAAATGCAAATATTAGTAATAGGTTCCTCCAATATACGATAAGATGCTAGCTAGTCAACAGCACAGTGTTTTTAACAACCCAGTATAAATTTGTGAGCTGAGATATAAAGAACGAGTGTGAAAACACGCACAGAGAAATGCATAGGCACAGCTTTGTTTCTCGACTTCAATAGATGTTGTTTACGCTGAAATGATGCTCTGTGCAGTAAAACAGTACCTGAACTGGCAGCGTGAAGCACCAGCATTTATAGTGGTTATTGTGATGTTTCTTTGTTTATGAATGTCTAAATGTCTCTCCACACGCGGTGCTAATTTCCCAAACATTAGA
Organism: Macropodus opercularis; assembly: GCA_030770545.1. Taxonomy (NCBI): domain Eukaryota; kingdom Metazoa; phylum Chordata; class Actinopteri; order Anabantiformes; family Osphronemidae; genus Macropodus; species Macropodus opercularis. Next base: position 11,578,439 of record CM061105.1, read on the forward strand.
GTAGTAACCTGGGTGTTTGTTTTGACACCCACCCTGATAAAAGCATGTTTCATTTTTTAGTACACGTTTTTCTTTTTATCGCTGCAGCTGGTGAAGTGTCACAGTTGCTCTTTTATGATATTCTCCCATTTAGGATAATAAATGATTTGTGAGTTTAGTGTAAAGTAGAGTTTAGCTCTAAATGGCTATTTAATGTAGATGTTACTCTTCTCATTAGCGTTTTATTGCCCTGAACTACAAAATTCCACTAGGAGTGCACAGGTTTCGTCTTCGCAGACTCTGCTTAGTCAAAGGAACCTCTAGATGTCAAGATGAAGTGCATCTGTCGTGTTCAACCTATGGAAATTCCCTCTTATAGCATCAGACCTGTCATCAAAACACGTGTGAAGTTGTTCTGACATAATGTCAAGACATTAAGGCACCTGCAATAAAGCAAGAAATCAGAGGATTCAAATAAATTTATTTCTCCATGAATAAAATAACGGAACAGTCTTTAAAGACAGAACAGTCTTAGAGGCACTTTGAATTATGGCAACAGTGAAGGCAGGATTAAATATTACTCACATACTGCTTCAATGCCAGACAAATTAAACACTCATCTTCAAGACAACATGCCTAAACATAAGTTAAATGTAAGCTAATTGAGAGCAAAGGTTGGGATTTCTACTGTAGCCTATGAGTATACTGTATTTTCCCAGTTGTCAAGCATGCAACATCTGCTTCAGATCACAGAGAGTCAGTATTTACTTCAGAAAATAATCAAATTCTCTATTTACTTACCTCTTCCCTTTTCAGTGCTACACTACAAGGCTTTGGGAAATATAGAATAGATAAAGGCTTTGCACGCAACAACTGAATATCATCACACCGAGCACATGTTTAGCCTAGAGAGACACAGCCCTGGTTCACATTTAATCTGCTCCCAGCAACACTCGTCCATAATACATCCAAAAATACGTCCCCCAGATACAGTCGTAACCTGCATCTTTCCAGCAACAATCATTGTTTTTCAAACACGAGTCACTTTGCATTTGTATGTTCGCACTGTTTTTTTTAAATTTGCTCTCTTTCTCCCAATGAATCCAGTTCAGTGACAGTTGAGGGCAGATGAGATAAATAGCTCTAAGCAGTCTGTTTATTTTTTTGACATTTTAGCTGGAATTAGATGTGTAACTAAGTAGTCAAATGTAACCGTGTCCAAAAGCTATAGCAAGCACACAATGACACACTAAGGTAACAAAGAAGAGTCTTAATACTGCATTTGATACTTCCTTTTGTGTTTTCTTTTCTAATCTCTAAAACTACAGTAGGTCTACTGTGTGTTCTACGCCTTCAGCTGGTGTGATTGAAATGTTATTGTCCAAGGTTGCATCTAACAGACTCAAACTTCCTCCAGCAGTTTCACAGTGCAGTCCGTGCGTCTTTACAGTTACTAAAGTAGATTTACGTCTAAATCCAAACAGAGGTCTTTCCGTTTTTTACAATGGTTGCAGTCTTCTCCGCGGCTGATTTTGGTCTTGCTCCTTGTTTCTCCTGAACTGTATTGACCCGATTTTGCTCTGCCATCGTGCCCCCAGACACGGGACTGCTGGTTCGGGAGGTTTGCTGGTTGTTTTTGGTTTGATACGTTTGAAAGGCCATGTCAAGCTGCTCCTGGGCAACCCGTAGGTGACGGTGCAGGCTGGCCAGGTCTGAAGGGATGTTCTCATCTGGGCTGGTGCACTGCTGCTCCTGGGCCACGTTGGCCATGTTCTGCTCGTGGGTGATGAGGCTGTTGGGGATCCTGCTAGGTTTATCTGTCTTCATCACAAGGTTGTAGCCCGGAGGGGAGGCTGGGATGTTGCGAGAGAAAGGGTAGCCGTTCGACGCCCATTGGCCCCGGTGCCTCTTCATGCGAAGGGTGTCTCGAAAAGTGCCGATGCCCAAATGAAGCATCTCACACACGTTTAACACGAGACATAGACAGCTTACCACGTACATGATGAGGAGAAAGATTGTTTTCTCAGTGGGCCTTGAGATGAAACAGTCCACTGTGTGTGGACAGGGAACCCTGTTGCATACATATGAAGGACTAACTCGAAAACCATAGAGGAGATATTGTCCCGCAAGGAAAGCGATTTCAAAAATAGCTCGCGACATGAGTTGAAGGATATAGATTCGCATCAGTCCTTCTTCCATAATTTTTCGGCGGCCATCGTGTTTTCTGGGGTCTTTGTTAGTGCTGTTTACTGGTTCAGGCTTGGCCTCCTGCACTTCCAGTGTTTCCTCGTAGATCATAGGCTCAGCATCATCGTCTTCCTCTTCCTGTAAGACGTCCCCCAGATGGTGGCTTTCTCTCCATCTCGAGTGAGGAGGGGGCTTTTTGCGGAGCCGTTGGTGCTTCCTGCGATCCTCCTCTGACGTGCGGGCGATCTTGTGGATGGCGTAGCCCATGTACATGATAGAAGGAGTGGATATCATGATGATCTGGAAGACCCAGAAGCGAACGTGCGAGAGGGGGGCGAACGCGTCGTAGCACACATTGTCGCAACCCGGCTGCTTGGTGTTGCAGGTGAACTTGGTCTGTTCGTCCGAGTAGATGGACTCACCTCCGACTGCTGTGAGCACAATGCGGAAGATGATGAGCACGGTCAGCCACACTTTCCCCACAAAGGTAGAGTGGTTGTGGATCTCTTCCAGGAGACGTGTGAGAAAGCTCCAGCTCATGTTGCTCTGACAAGCTTTTCAACTACTATCTGTGAAGATATAAAAGACAAGGGATTAATGTCTGTTAAAGAGGGAATTAATCCTCAAACTGATCTGGCCTTGAATTCAACCAACTGGGCTTTTACTTTTAAGTTTTGATTCATGTAATCTTGTGTGGATGTAACCATCTTCTTGGTCTTATCTCTCTTTTTCTCTCACTGTTTGTCTTGATGTCAAACACAAACACAAAGACTTTTGTTGATTCATGCCAGAAACTGCAATGATGTCATTCACCCTGTCCCTACACACACCACACAGTTCTTCACTCTTCCATACAAACAGATAGAAATGCTTTAATTTGTTAGTGTGGAAATGGTAAAAAATGAATAAAAGAAAGAAAGAGAGAAAACCCTTCATCAACTATCCACCAACCCACCAATGACAACAGCTTTGACCCGAGAACACGCTGAGCACTTCAAAAGGTGACAGACAGAAAAGACTAAATGCAACTGACAGAGCGAATGTATGCACAGCCCTTGCTGTGGTGCGCTCCACTCAGCGCCACTTCATAAACAGAAAGAACCCTGTGTGCTTTAACACTTAACTCCAACACACACACACAGAAAGACAGATGACACGAAATCCAACAGCGTCGTACTCTCCTCGCGGTCCCTTTACAGCAGCTGAATGAAGCTGGGGTGAGAGGACGGCGTTGGCGCGTCTGCCCTTTCATTCATGGGGCAGAGCTGCAGAGTTCACGCTGATCTCATGACTGCGGCACTGTGCTCCCCGGTGTGGATGTGCCATCTCTCCTGCCATCTGAGTGAACAGGAGAGGCTTGTTGCTCTGCCATGAGGCCTCCCCTCCAGATCCAGCACTGCTGTCACTGGGGAGGACTACAGCCACATGGAAACAGATGGCACCTATGGTGGGCGACTCATTCTGCCCCAGGATGACATGACTTTACACCGAAGTTTAAAAAATTTAATTTTAAATTTAAATCTAGTGCAACAACAACATCTACTACTAACATGTGAGCCATAAAGTTGATTATTTACTGCGCTGACGTCAGTTTGAACAGGTCGCCTTTCAATAGCGAGTTTAAATCACACCTTTTGGTGCATGAAATTAAGATGAGAGTACGCTGACGATGAACAATAATTCTTTTACGTTAGCAGTACCTGTTAAAATGTAATAATCACCCTTTGACCACGTAAAACTGAAGGTCATGGGTTGATGCTCATTTTCTAAAACAACAATAAAATAAACTAATAACCTTTTTAAAATAGCTTAATAGCATTTATGGGAATAGCAATGATTTTAATTCTCAGATATAATTCGTAGGTACAGTACAGTGACGATAGCATATGCATTTAGTCTCATTTTTATATTTTGTAAAGACATGCAAAAAGGATATGCATGTGTATCAGCATAAGGTGAGTAAAAAATATTTGGACTTCTATACACGAATGCTTACAGCAGAAGTCATATTTTCACATTATTTAATTGTTGTAGCCTTTCGAGATAATTTTATAATATTTACAAGTGTCCTGGAGGGACATGAAATTGACTCTAAGTAGGACAGTCCAGTGATGCAAATGTTCATCCACGACATGTTGAAATAGTTGAACAGAAATGATTTTAGGGGAAGTCAACAACTGAAACCCACCTGGAAAAGTTGCACATGCATTTCCCATCCTGGTGGACTCCTGTGCCCTCTGTACATATCTCATCCACGGAACAACACTTCCATCTTTATGCCCTGGCCTTTTCAGAAACAGATAAAAAGAACAAGAAACAGTAACATAAGTAAGGACTCTACACTTTATCCTGTTTTCCCACTCAGAGTAGAAGTGAGGTCTCGCCGCTGTGCATGCCTCACATTCTGGCTTGGGTCTGGTTTCTATTACACCAGCCTTCTGCCCAAGAAGGAAGTATAAAAAACAGAAAGGCAGAAAAAAAAATCCTCCTCTGGCAAATGACCCTCATCCAAGGGTTCAGACGTGAGGATATCGTGGTGTAGATTGAAATGAACACCCAGCTGAGGGAGCGCATTAATCGCAACACACTCAACTCCCCCCATCCTCCAATGTGCTCATGTGCAACATTTGTAACACAGATGATGAGATTCTCTCTCTCTCCCTCGCTCTCTTACTTTGTCTCGCGCTCCCTCACTCTCTGTCTCCATCTTTCTATCGCAGCCGTTTTGCAGGTAAATATTTTCAACAGCTGCAGCTGATGGATAAAATCGTCTCATGCTTCACACAAACTTGATGAAAATGCGAATTTAAAGCAATCACACCCCTTCCTCTTACTAACACACTCGTCGACTCACTCAGATGCACATACGCCTCAAGAAAAGCACATTTGCAACCTGTGCAACACATGACGGGGGAAGGCAGGGCCAGGGAGTTTGAGGACAGGGGTGTCGCAGAGACATAAGCCACCTTGCCTCAGCACAGATCCGCTACATACGCTCCGTCATATCAAGTGTCATAATATTTAGATCTTCCACCGAGGCAGATGGCCAGATAACAGAGCAGTGACCAGGTTGTACTCCACGCTCCAGCTACACGGTTTATACTTGAGAATGTCACCGCGTCCTGTGGAGCTCAGGAGCCCGTTGTTATCAGTCTTCAGGTTTGTGATGGACTCTTTCATGTAACGGTAAGAGCAGCTGTAAGCCTCTCTCTCTCTCCGTCATACACATATTTCATCACATTTTTAGACTGAGGTGACTCGACGAAGTACAGACAAGGATGTGAGCCATGGAATATAAACTTGGAAAGGAATTTCTGCCAAACCGTGGTATGAAGTTTGGGACAGGGATTTAAACTTAGCTGCTTTTAATACAGGGCAGACAAATGACTTGTGTCTGGCTTGCATTAATGAATCGTTTCTGGTCATTGTCAGAGTTATGGTATTATTGTAATGTGACTTTCAAAAGGCCCTTAATAACCCTTAATTATGAGCTGCGTGCACCTATAAAGCAAAGAATAATGTTCAGCAGCATCATCGTCTACTGTCAAACTGAACAAAGTCACCGAAATAGTACACAGAGAAATTATTTTTTACTGTAATAATATTGTAAACAGAAAGAGCTACAGCAAAACATTTTAAAAGGCAGATAGAGAAGCGCATGCAATGTTTGTCCATTCAGATAGCATTCTGTTTGAGAAATCTGTGGTGTAAAGAAAGCTGTGGGAGCCAGCCATCTGGGCCTGTAGGGCACGCCCTCCAGAGGCCTTGCCTTGTAGGCACCCCTCTCCGACCGCAAGAGGAGATGTGGCATAGCAAGCACCCCTGGTGGAGCGCTGAGGAAAAGAAGACAGGGGATGCTGCTGGAAGAACTCGGGCATTTTGGGAGTTTGGACATGTGCTGTCCCTAAGGCGCAGATAAGCACGTGTTTCTAAGTTGCGACGCATTCCTCTTTTTCCAAAATCTTCCCATCTCATCCAAGACACAGATGGTCCAGTCAAGACGGTTTATAAGTGAGCACTAGTGTGATTTCGACTCAAAGTCAATTAGAGATTATGTTCCTCGACAGTTAATAAAACCTCTGCCTATGGTTGTGAATCACAATTAACACTCTCATCGGACTGAATAAAAGCAACTGATGCTAAACACACTGTATCTAAGAGCAATGAAAAAATAGAAAATGGTTCTCCCTAAAACAAACCCTGACTCCATCCTGTTGTCTGGTTCTTTGAAGAACACAAGACAAATAACAGAAAACACTGTAGGATTCTTGAACAAAAGAGAAAAATATATATTAAAAAGTATATACTGTATGTACTTCTATATTAAATAGTATAAAATAACATAATTCACTGATGACACAGAAACATTTTTGTGATAATGACACAGATGTTTTATTTCAATTGTCTTCCTATTTTATTAAAATATCTGAATTGCTCCGTCATTTAAAAAAAAAAAAAAAAACACAAACACACAGAGTCAGGCCAGTGACAGTCTACAGTGTTGTCCCCGTGTCCTCGGACAATCCAGGCTATTCTAGCTTCTGGGAAACTGCAGTTCATGCTGATAAATATTGATTGGACGGCCCAGAGCCACGAAAACATTACAGTATTCCCCTGTAAGATATTGTTTGACATTGCTCTTGCAACAAGGACTGTCATCATGTGACAGCCAATTCAGACTGTTTCATATTTATTAGGTCAGTTATATTTAGTGCTAAATGTACATTTGGCTTTTTTTCAAATACAGTATGGCAGCGTCTGTGAGGTACGAACAAGTTGAAACTCTAATCTGGCAGCTGCTGAGTCAACATATTGACTTTTAGTGAAACGACAGAATTCCTGGAGTGTAACAACAGTGACATAAACCTAAACCTATGACTCTTTATTCATGCAGCAATTGCAGAACCCTTTGAACAGAGCATGTTTTTGTCCCAGATAGTTTCACCTTTCAGAGGTCACTGGGAGCTCTGAGGGTTTGCAGCATTGCCGAGTGTTGCAGTGATGCAACGCGGAGGAGTGAACATCTCGACAACTCTCCTTGGCCGCCACCAATGTCATCACAAGAGTTTTATCCGCGTGTATGTACTGAATAAAGTTGATGCGAGCAGACTGGGGGCTGTGGAGGTCTGTGTTTATGTAACAGATCAAGCTCCACCATGTGACTCGGATGTGCCCCCCCTTAGAGAAAAGAGTGACACAAGACACCAGTGCAAAAACATGCAACTTGGTGCTTGGGCTCCTCCTCCCTCCCGTCTCTCCCACCACTATCATTAAGCCGTTCTTAGCAGGCTGTGGGGGGTTATCTCACAGGCAGCCTGAGAGTGGTGGCAGTCCCATCTCATTTGTTCATGTTTCTCCCAGTTTCTCAGCCGGGCCTATCCTTCCCCAGGGCTGAGTGCGTCCCGTGCCAGTTTCGCTAAGGCTGGACTCCAGTGAAGCGACTGAGATGAAAAGCCTTGAGGTGGATGCCAACAACTTCCCTTCGCCAAGGCTCTGTGTCTCCCACATATGAGCAAAGCGACTTGTACTGGTGTGAGTTAACAACCTGAACACTGTACTCACTTACCAAGGCGTACGTAAGGTCTAATGCTAACGGTTTCCACACCATTCTGTTGTTAATGCATAAAAGAAGCATCTGCAAGATAAGCTTTCATTGGCTGATTTCTGATTTGTGGTTAGACTGTTAATTTGCTACTAAAAATGCATGATAATACAAAAGCCTTTTTTGCTGTCAAGCAGCCGAGCTCATATTTCTTCACGGTGTTGATCTTATTTCAAGGAGGTTTCGACATCACTGGATATTTTATATATACGTACATATAAGTCCAATTAAAATAAGCAAAAATGACACCATGAACCAATGGAAGTCAATAAATGTTCTTTGAGCTTTTTAGTTGCATCCATAAAGGTCCCTAAAATTTCTATCTTGTAATGATAGCTGATGACAATATATTGAGTAGCTGATGAGGTTTTTCGTTGGGGCAGTAAAAAGCTTAACACGACTGCCCAAATAAAATTATGCTTGCAGACCTGCAGGATCTTAATCTTTGGCATTATCTTGTCTTAACTTGCCATGTCATGGCTCGATCGGAGGCAGGCCTGAAGCAGCAGCAGACCCAGCCAGGATCATCTGGACTACCACAGATATGTTCACAGCAGACCCTCCTTTTATTTCCAGAAGCCTTGATGCCTTTGCTCTTCCTTGAGTGAAGTCTAGGCACCGGTAGCGATGCTGCTGGATACTCAAAGATAATAAAGTAAAATCCCTCATTTGCCCATTTAATCATGCAACAAAAGCTCAGACAAAGAAACATCCACCATCCAGTGTTGACCAAGCAACATTCAGAACATTTTGTTGTTCAAGGTCACGTTTCCGTTAAGCAGAAACTGATATTCAATGCTTATTATCAGGTTGTAGTTCAATGTATAATGTAAATGTAACAGCCTACGTTCACAGCTTCTCTGCTTTCTTCAGTGGATGGTGTCAGCCACTAGATGGAAATCATGTATTCAATTAATACTGAATTCATAAACCTTTACAACATAGAGTAGACTGATTATATTGGCTATTTGTTCAATAGGGGAGACTATTTAATGAGAAGTGCATGTTTTTAGGAATTCACAAATGTGTACTTATGTACAATAGGTTTGTATCTGTGAGCTTAATTTTGCACACTTGTACAGGACGAATAAAGGTAAGACCCGGCGTAATGCTGTCATCAGGGTCTTAAATACCACTCAAATGACAGATCTATGAAAAGAGAAAATTAAAATCAGAAAGTTATTAATTCAAAAATAATGCTGTTGTTGTTTCAGTTAATCAGTGACAGATGGACGAGGATACAGTACGGTTGCACCACTGCAGAGACCTTTGTTAATGTTCTACCTGACTTAATCTACCTCTCAAACTAATCTATCATTTGTTTTATCTACCTGATGTCGTAACCAGATTTGACCCTCTGTGACATCTCAGTGACACAATTACAAGAGATAAATAGGTTTAAATATGTCCAACATATGAAGTAGCAAACAGACGCGAGAGGACTCTTACACTCTTACAAACCAAATGTACAAGGTCAAAGTTTCAGTTTAAAGATGCAAAACTAAATTATTGGTGAATAGAATGACAAACGCTTCATTTTAGAAGACAAACAGTCCTTAAAGCTGAGACTTCTACCCCTTCTTGATTTGCATTGCTGTAATTGCCACGATCTCTGTTTCTCTCGCATGTGAGAAATGCCAAAATCCTGCTGTCTTCAGGTCACTTGAGTGGTTACAGTGTATAGCTTGTGTGTGTGTATAAAGCGAACAGCTCCATGCTATAATAATGCAAAGATAATTAAAATGGAAAGGCTGTACCTACCTGCCCATGTAAATAAAGCTGTAGCCTCTTCTACAGTATGTGTGTTTTGTGGAGGATCATCCTGGGCAAAGACCCACAAGTCTCGCTGTGGAGACAATGGGTGTCCTTTTTCTTCAAAACCCCTCACCACCTAGTACAGGCAGGGCACCCAGGAGACCGGTTTCCTGCCAAAGGCCCCATTGTTCTCCCTGCCATCTGCCTCCTTTGCCATGACCCCTGATTGTTTATTTATTTAATCCTGGAGAACTGCGAGTACCGCCCCAGCTATCCATCCAGTGACTTCCAGAGACGTAGATACGCAGTAGTAGTAGTAGATACGCGGTAGCAGGGATGGATAAGGCCACTGGTTTATGAAAGGGCAGCGCAGTCAAAATGTGTGTCCCTTTAAATACATGAGTCAATTAGCTGCACATCTAGAAACACTAAGGCGCCACAGACTTACTTACTACATGCTGTTTGATGCCTTTATTATGAAAGGGCAACACTTTCTAATTGTTAGTAAAAATATCACTCTGACTATCGGGTACTTAACTGTATGTATTTTACTTCATTTGTTTAATAATTAAAACAAGGAATCAATAAGAAATTAAATTAATAAGTGGCATCAGAGAATTACACTAATCTCCATTTTAAAAAAAAAAGTATCACAATATTAAAGTCTCGATTTGTTTTTAGTAGTTAACTCGTGGACTGTTTGTTACGATATGAAATGATACAACTGTCTATTTACTGTTCTGTCTGTCTGGTGTTATCTCTGTCTGCACCTGATAATGATTTCAAAGCCATAATGGTCCTGTCTTCACAATGTATACATACACACAATGCATTCCACTTAAAAGATCTGCATGTGGGTCTAGAGGTAACAGCTCTCACTCACTCACTCATTTTCTACCGCGTCTGCCCTGTAGGGGTCGTGGGTGTGGTGGAGCCTGTCCCAGCTGTCTATGGGCGAGAGGCAGCGTTCACCCTGGACAGGTCGCAGGGCAGGTAACAACTCGCCAATTAATCAGTTCACCAATTAACCAAATACATTAACATGGTTATTGTTTATCAGTTCATGCTGATGTTACCTTCCTGTACAACTAAGAACACAGTGGTTAACCACATGTTGCAGAACTTTCTACATATACATATTTCCAATTCAGAACATTGCATTTGTGAGCAACAAACTCATTCTCATCAAACTCATTATACATTTTTAGAAATCATACATTTAAAAAATGTAATGGAATGATTTGCTTTCTTAAAAAACACAGTCAAACCTTACAAGTGATTACACCGGTAATCAAATGGTGTAGTTTAATATCTGAGTCTGTATCGAAACTCAACATCGTTTTGGGGCTGCATCGATCCAAAGCCCCATCGCCTGTAGTCAATTTCAGGGATCTTCACATCAGGATTCTTCAGCTCAAAGTCAAAGTAGACCAGCATGAGGAAAGCAAACTGTTTGAGCTCATTGGTGGCAAAGAAACGACCGGGACACATGGACACCCCAGCTCCCCAGGGCATGGTATAGTACTTTACCTTCTTCCCCGCTTTGTAGAAATCAGTTTTCCTGGTGCCGTCTGGATTCAGGAAGCGGTCATACTTAAAGGAATGTGGGTCAGGGTGGATCTCAGGGTCAATGTGAACATCCATATAAGGGAACATTGCCAGTCTGTCGCCCTCGCGAATGAAGTATTCACGGCCATCGGCCATCTTCAGGGTCATGTCATGGAGCACGGCTCTCGTCAGAAGCGGTGCAGCGGTGAGGCGGAGCGTCTCTTCCACTACACTGTCCAGAACTGGCGTCTTTGTCAGCATTTCACGGGTGAGGTTGACCAAAGGGCCCCCAGGTTTCACTTCCTGTCCGGACTCCTTCACAACCTTATCTACTTCTTCCTTGACTGCTTTCATGGCTTCTGGGTGTTTCATGAGGAAGAGGAGCAGCCAAAATGAGGAGGGGCCCGTGTTTCCCTGAGACGCCCAGAGTAGGACAAACATGTACCTGTTTATCATTGACTCGTTCATACCCATCTCTTCTCTGGCTTGTTGCATGTCCCCCACCCATCGACTGATGTTGTCCTTGGCCTTTATCTTCTGCACCGACAGAAAGTTCCAGAAATAATTCATTAGCCTGTTTGCTTCAGCTCGTTGCTTTGGTGACAGGATCCCATAAGCCAGGTTGGGAAAGAGTTGGTCATATTTTCGAAACTCGTAAAATAAGGCTTCTGATTCAGCTCTGTCTTTCTCTTTGGCTTTTTCCTCACTTCCTGCTGACTCACTGGACACATTGCCATAGAGAGACAAGTAACCTGCTCTGAAAACAACATTGTAACAGTACATGAACAGTCCATCTTCTATCCAGGTCTTTTGTTCTGCACCTGAGTTGATGTTGTGCAGCATAAGGTTCTGCAAATTACTCATCATGGCTTGTGTCATTACTTCTAGGCCGTCCCCTTTCAGGTGCTTACTGTTGGACTCCTGAAGAATGAAGTGCTCATTCTCTACAGCTACATACCCAAACACTCTGCGCACCAGCGATTTTGCAAACTTTCTGAAATCCAGTTTCTCTCTACTCTCTTTAACAAATGCTCCAATTGACATTGGATCCTGCAGGAACGTGATGTAAAACCCGCCCAGCTGGACTGTGAACACATCTCCATGCTTTCGCTTCATCCTCTGTAGAAACTTTAAGGTGTTCCTGCGAAACTCAAAGACATGACCCAGCCAGGGAATGGGGCCTTTATCCAACGGTGGTTCCCCCAGTCGTCGCTGGCGGAAAACCCCAAGGAGGTACAGTCCTCCTATGAGAGCCGCAAGACAGCTAAGAATGATCGGCAGCAGCAGCCCCATAACCGGTTCCTCCAACAGGCTCACAGCGATTTGGAAGGAAACTAAACAGCCTGTGCTATAAACACACCTTTGCTCCTCCCTCTGCTCATGAGATCAACTTCAGCATTGCAGGAGCTGCAGAGTTAAACAGTGAAACCACTGATACTCAAACACTAAAATGCAGACAAGCTACCAAATATTAACCATAGATAACCCTGTATCTGTAATAGTACAGTAAAAACAGAAGACTATTTTCATATGCAGTAAAATTAATGCCAGGTGAGGAAAGTACATGTGTCTTCATCAAGTGTTGAGACATTAACAGAATATTCCTCCGTGTGTACTAACAAAGTGATATGTATTAAACTTCTGCCTTTTTTCACAGATCAGAGAAGTGGAGGCGTTCCTAAACTTATTTTGACTTAATTGTCAAAGCATTGTGGGTATGCTAGAAGGACACCCTGAACAGGTCATCGCTGTGTCATAGGCAGAATTTGCTCCACTCAACAAAACACAGAAACAGTAACGGAAAAATACAGCAGAAAAAAACAAGAGTGGTTCAGTCAGCACAAACAAAATAACATGAAATTAATTCACTTTGTCCATTCCACCACCTGAACTAAATAATTATAAAGACAACATGTGCACCTCTCAACACCCTAAGTGCCTTATGTTACCTCCTCGTGACATATACAAAGTGTCATGGTCAAAGGTCGGCTGAATGCTGCCACCATGTGATCAGCCTGAGACCACCTGCTAATGTACATTTAAAAAGCTGCAATCTTATATTATGTTATTGTATTTTATGAATCAATTTGTGTTTCATGAATTTGTGTTTCAACACAAAGTGGATATAGTACAATGACATGTTTATTAGAAAGTAATTTATTAATGATGGGTTCTGCAAATCTCTATGTAAAAACACTATCTTGCCATAACTTTCATCTTTGAGAATTTATTACACAAATCTGGACTGAACATTTACTCTCAAGTTAAGAAGGCATCTGTTACATACTGTTACAGGTAACTGATGTGGGCAGAGGTGTGGACCCAAACGCAGACTCAGAATAGACGTGACTTGAACTTGAAAACTGAGGCAAAAACAGGAGCTACTTAACACGACTTGACTTGAAGCTCAACACAAGAGCACATAAAACAGTATTTGACCAAAGGCCCTACACAAGAGCACAAACATGACTAGACAGAGACTCACGTGACACGTAACAGCTCCACGTGGAACATCAAACAGACCGACAAGGACCGAGATATGAGGGGAGGCTTAAATACAACTAAACAGGAAATTGATTACACAGGAGGAGCACAAAGGGAGAACGAGACCTCACAAGACAGACAGAAAACCTGGAGCCCTCATTGCTCTGAAGCCCGCACTGTAACAGCAGCGGATTACACGTTGTTCAATTATTACCTCTTAGTGATCTACTTTTATTTTTGTATGTTAATAAAAAATGAAAAACGTGTGGCTGTAGTTCTAGGCTAATATGTCACTTGACTCTTGAGTTTGTCAACTTCAATAACGTGATTGTGTGACGTGTAATAACAACAAGGTAAGCTCTCTGCATGCTTGACTCCTCACACAGTATTGGAAACAACATTTCATAGAGAACTTCCAAAGTATTTATACTGACTAGTTTTCTTAGAGTCACTGACTTATTTGCACAAACTCTGTTAGATGTTACACAGAGTTGTGGCCTCAGATTAGAAAATATAACCAGAGCCTAATCACTAAGATAGTGATATAGTTTAGATACAGTAAAACTGTCAAGTGAGCCTTTAATCTCACTGCAACACAAACTCAGATGATTATGGAGACTGAGATGTGACAGAAGTTGCATTTGTTCTTCAGTTTGACAGCGTGGATACAGGCTTGAACGCCGGCGAGTCCAAACTCAGAGCTTCACACCCTAGCGTTTGATCTACACCAGCAACCTTGTCACTGATGAATCTTGTAAAGAAGAGTAAAACATCCACCTAATGTGTGTGATTCAGTCAGTTGATCTAAAGGATACCACCATGCAATTAATATTTAATATGTTTCATGTACTGTGGCCGTCGTGGCCGCTGTGCATGTTAAAGGCCTTGGGTTGTGGCATGTTTGCGCTTAGACTTACTCGGGAAAGTTGCACAATAGGAAAGGTCAAGGATAAACAGTCAAGGTTATCTGAAGCTGTTTAGACAATGGCCTATGCCATAAATTAGTTCATTCGTTTATACTGCACTCAACTAAATAACCCACTTTCGCCAACACCACATTTTAAAACAGGTGTAGTAGAGTATTACGCATTATTTGATCATCCAGCTTATTTTTATTTAGAAGATAAATGTAAAGTTCAAAGGTTGTTAAGTAATGACACTGTAAAACAATGCACAGATTGTGAAACAAAAGTACAGATGAGTTGTGTAAATATATAACTGACAGCAACCTTCCAGTAAAATGTGTCTAATGACTTTCTAGCTAAGAGCATCACTGTTCTCTGGTGTATCATAAGATAACACCTGATAATAAGGCTACAAAAGCACAATATCTTTGAGAATACGTTATAAAACATTGAAATACTGTATATTTTTAATTGAAATACACATTGTGATAAAATTAACCTTCTGTTTGATGACAGAAGAGACATATATTGATATATATATATAATTATATATTCATATAAACGTTTGAACAATGAATTACCTGAGGATCAGGGACTGTCCACCGTCCAATTAGTTTAGATCAGTTACAATGTATACAGAATTATAATAAAATTATGTTTTAAAGCAACATTTCTATAGAAATGAAAATTAAGCTTCATCGTACATTCTCCTGTTTAAGCCAGTTGCCAAAGAAAAACCCTTATTAATGATGATCACACCACAACAAATCAACGTTTATTGTCTGAGTCTGTATCGAAACTCAACATCGTTTTGGGGCTGCATCGATCCAAAGCCCCATCGCCTGAAGTCAATTTCAGGGATCTTCACATCAGGATTCTTCAGCTCAAAGTCAAAGTAGACCAGCATGAGGAAAGCAAACTGTTTGAGCTCATTGGTGGCAAAGAAACGACCGGGACACATGGACACCCCAGCTCCCCAGGGCATGGTATAGTACTTTACCTTCTTCCCCGCTTTGTAGAAATCAGTTTTCCTGGTGCCTTCTGGATTCAGGAAGCGGTCATACTTAAAGGAATGTGGGTCAGGGTGGATCTCAGGGTCAATGTGAACATCTATATAAGGGAACATTGCCAGTCTGTCGCCCTCGCGAATGAAGTATTCGCGGCCATCGGCCATCTTCAGGGTCATGTCATGGAGCACGGCTCTCGTCAGAAGCGGTGCAGCGGTGAGGCGGAGCGTCTCTTCCACTACACTGTCCAGAACTGGCGTCTTTGTCAGCATTTCACGGGTGAGGTTGACCAAAGGGCCACCAGGTTTCACTTCCTGTCCGGACTCCTTCACAACCTTATCTACTTCTTCCTTGACTGCTTTCATGGCTTCTGGGTGTTTCATGAGGAAGAGGAGCAGCCAAAATGAAGAGGGGCCCGTGTTTCCCTGAGATGCCCACAGCAGAAGAAACATGTACCTGTTTATCATTGACTCGTTCATACCCATCTCTTCTTTGGCTTGTTGCATGTCCCCCACCCATCGACTGATGTTGTCCTTGGCCTTTATCTTCTGCACCGACAGAAAGTTCCAGAAATAATTCATTAGCCTGTTTGATTCAGCTCGTTGCTTTGGTGACAGGATCCCATAAGCCAGGTTGGGAAAGAGTTGGTCATATTTTCGAAACTCGTAAAATAAGGCTTCTGATTCAGCTCTGTCTTTCTCTTTGGCTTTTTCCTCACTTCCTGCTGACTCACTGGACACATTGCCATAGAGAGACAAGTAACCTGCTCTGAAAACAACATTGTAACAGTACATGAACAGTCCATCTTCTATCCAGGTCTTTTGTTCTGCACCTGAGTTGATGTTGTGCAGCATAAGGTTCTGCAAATTACTCATCATGGCTTGTGTCATTACATCTAGGCCGTCCCCTTTCAGGTGCTTATTGCTGGACATCTGAAGTATCTGGTGATCATTCTCTACAGCTACATACCCAAACACTCTGCGAACCAGATGCACTGCAAATTTGACGAAATCCAGTTTCTCTCTACTCTCTTTAACAAATGCTCCAATTGACATTGGATCCTGCAGGAACGTGATGTAAAACCCACCCAGCTGGATTGTGAACACGTCTCCATGCTTTCGCTTCATCCTCTGTAGAAACTTTAAGGTGTTCCTGCGAAACTCAAAGACATGACCCAGCCAGGGAATAAGGCCTTTATCCAACGGTGGTTCCCCCAGTCGTCGCTGGCGGAAAACCCCAAGGAGGTACAGTCCTCCTATGAGAGCCGCAAGACAGCTAAGAATGATCGGCAGCAGCAGCCCCATAACCGGTTCCTCCAACAGGCTCACAGCGATTTGGAAGGAAACTAAACAGCCTGTGCTATAAACACACCTTTGCTCCTCCCTCTGCTCATGAGATCAACTTCAGCATTGCAGGAGCTGCAGAGTTAAACAGTGAAACCACTGATACTCAAACACTAAAATGCAGACAAGCTACCAAATATTAACCATAGTTAACCCTGTATCTGTAATAGTACAGTAAAAACAGAAGACTATATGCAGTAAAATTAATGCCAGGTGAGGAAAGTACATCTGTCTTCATCAAGTGTTGAGACATTCCACAAGAGCACATAAAACAGTATTTGACCAAAGGCCCTACACAAGAGCACAAACATGACTAGACAGAGACACAGGTGACACGTAACAGCTCCACGTGGAACATCAAACAGACCGACAAGGACCGAGATATGAGGGGAGGCTTAAATACAACTAAACAGGAAATTAAACACAGGTGTAACTGCTAATTACACAGGAGGAGCACAAAGGGAGAACGAGACCTCACAAAACAGACAGAAAACCTGGAGCCCTCATTGCTCTGAGGCCTGCACTGTAACAGCAGCATTCTCTACAGCTACAT
This sequence comes from Macropodus opercularis, assembly GCA_030770545.1. NCBI lineage: Eukaryota > Metazoa > Chordata > Actinopteri > Anabantiformes > Osphronemidae > Macropodus > Macropodus opercularis. Next base: position 11,595,802 of record CM061105.1, read on the forward strand.
ACCCAAACACTCTGCGCAGGAAAGGAAACAGCCTTTGATATAAATGCATTTTCACTCCTAGCTCTGCTAATGATCAGTTTCAGCGTGAAGCAGAACTAGACATTGTCAGTGCTGATAGATGGGATCAGGGTGATCTGACTAAACTATGACTGATTAATAAATGCTTAGGGTCATACTGTTGTAATAAATTATTACTTTATAGATATTTTCATCCTGCTGTTGACTCCACAGACCATTAAATCCGAACACACTGATAACACCAAAGTAATAATCTAACAATGTGATATGCTATGTACCATAATTAACCCAAGAAAAGTTCCCTCTGTCTGTAATAACCCATTTATTGCAAATACAAGCTCAAAAGACATCTATGATAAGACCTGACCTTGATCTTTGTTTGAACCTGGTTCAGTGACATCTTGTTCCTGCCCGTTCTTCAACTTACTATCATTATTGGCAAACAGATGTTACCAAAGGTACCATAGCATATGAGTATTCAAATATAGGTCATACAAAAAGAGATGCTCTTTCTACCATCACGTTGATATAACTTTGTTTCCCTGTTTTGCCTTTTTAATGTTGTATATAAAAATGTACAAACACTTGCACACAAAATATATATATATTAAGTTTAAAAAATATTATTCTGTCAAAATATTTAATTTAAAAAAGAAGCAATAAATCACACATACACATAAGATATCATCATTATGGTAATTTGATTTAGAAGATCTCTCTGGACATGCAGCACCACCTACTGGATTATTTATCTTACTGAAAACTGTAAAACGCAGCAGTAGCAATAAGACAGGTCTTCAGGATACTTTCATCTGCTTTGGCATAATAATTAAGTCAACAAAGGACCCAGTATAGTAAGTATAGTGAAAGTAAATGTTAACACATAAGTACCCAGGGTCACAGGGGTCACCAAATACAACAAATCTGACGTGAACAAAACATCTGATGTGTTTTATGTGGTCCATTTGGTTTGGTTCACATCCAACAAAATGGGTCTGGGTTCTTATGGGTTAAATGACAAGGACATATTAGTACACTTGACTAAGTAGATATTAAATCAGTCTTAGCATTTTAAAATCTTTATAGTAAGCTGCACAGGTTACTTTGCTAAAGTACCTCCTGTATTTCGCTTACTCACCAGTGGGTGGAGATGTTTTTGGTACTAGCAGATCTACTAGATCCTATTCCTCTGGTTGTACTGACTGAATCAGTTTGCTTTGAATTTTAAAATTATGTTCGTGTCATTGCACAGACAAAATTAAAGTGTGAAAAAACACAAAATACGATGACCTTCATAGTATGGTAAAATTATGTATGCACTGCTTGATTTTTCACAACACAACACATAAATAACATAGTAGAGACTGAAGATTTAATATTAGCCTACTAATAGCAGTTTCATCGTGGAACACTGTAGTTTGTATTACATTAGTTAGGCCTATTTATATACAACAGATTTGGAATAAATTCATTGTATTCTGCTGTTTGGAAGCTGCGTAAATGTTGTTTGCTGAACTCCATCATTTATCTCACTACCACAAAGTCAAGGCCTGCGTGGTCCACGGTCTGTTGACGCTGATGGTCCGTAATTGCATAAAGGAAATGCCACAATCTCATTAGAGCTTCAAAGCTGTTTTGATGTTGAGTCTTAAAAGTTAAAATCGTGCAGGAGGGTGAACACAAACGTGACAAGTTGCTTTTCTCCGGCAGCTTTTCCTTGTTTTATGTGCTATTTAAAAGCCTACCACACATCACAAGTACAACAAGCACAAATTCTTTGGACTAGTCCAGCTTGGAGCTGACTATACTGATGTCACCTCTCCAAGATATTAGGTTTTGGAACAAGAAGTAAATTACAACAATTATGCACCTGAATTCATATTTGTTAGTATAGTATGGTTTTTGTGTTGTTTGGTTACTTACAGTGTGTTAATTACTACTACTAATAACGCCTTTATGTGAAGGAAATCAGGTCTCTGCATTAGAACCACTTAAGTGTAATGCTAGTATTCCTGTAATAGTACATCAGCACTTATTGTACGTGCATATTAAATATTTAGTAAAGTTGTAAAAGTCAAGGGTCATGTCATGGAGCATGGCTCTCGTCAGAAGCGGTGCAGCGGTGAGGCGGAGCGTCTCTTCCACTACACTGTCCAGAACTGGCGTCTTTGTCAGCATTTCACGGGTGAGGTTGACCAAAGGGCCACCAGGTTTCACTTCCTGTCCGGACTCCTTCACAACCTTATCTACTTCTTCCTTGACTGCTTTCATGGCTTCTGGGTGTTTCATGAGGAAGAGGAGCAGCCAAAATGAAGAGGGGCCCGTGTTTCCCTGAGATGCCCACAGCAGAAGAAACATGTACCTGTTTATCATTGACTCGTTCATACCCATCTCTTCTTTGGCTTGTTGCATCTCCCCCACCCATCGACTGATGTTGTCCTTGGCCTTTATCTTCTGCACCGACAGAAAGTTCCAGAAATTATTCATTAGCCTGTTTGATTCAGCTCGTTGCTTTGGTGACAGGATCCCATAAGCCAGGTTGGGAAAGAGTTGGTCATATTTTCGAAACTCGTAAAATAAGGCTTCTGATTCAGCTCTGTCTTTCTCTTTGGCTTTTTCCTCACTTCCTGCTGACTCACTGGACACATTGCCATAGAGAGACAAGTAACCTGCTCTGAAAACAACATTGTAACAGTACATGAACAGTCCATCTTCTATCCAGGTCTTTTGTTCTGCACCTGAGTTGATGTTGTGCAGCATAAGGTTCTGCAAATTACTCATCATGGCTTGTGTCATTACATCTGGCCGTCCCCTTTCAGGTGCTTACTGTTGAACATCTGAAGTATCTGGTGATCATTCTCTACAGCTACATACCCAAACACTCTGCGCAGGAAAGGAAACAGCCTTTGATATAAATGCATTTTCACTCCTCCCTCTGCTAATGATCAGTTTCAGCGTGAAGCAGAATATTTTCCTGAATAGTCTAAATGTAATTAACTGAACTAGACATTGTCAGTGCTGATAGATGGGATCAGGGTGATCTGACTAAACTATGACTGATTAATAAATGCTTAGGGTCATACTGTTGTAATAAATTATTACTTTATAGATATTTTCATCCTGCTGTTGACTCCACAGACCATTAAATCCGAACACACTGATCCGAACACACCAAAGTAATAATCTAACAATGTGATATGCTATGTACCATAATTAACCCAAGAAAAGTTCCCTCTGTCTGTAATAACCCATTTATTGCAAATACAAGCTCAAAAGACATCTATGATAAGACCTGACCTTGATCTTTGTTTGAACCTGGTTCAGTGACATCTTGTTCCTGCCCGTTCTTCAACTTACTATCATTATTGGCAAACAGATGTTACCAAAGGTACCATAGCATATGAGTATTCAAATATAGGTCATACAAAAAGAGATGCTCTTTCTACCATCACGTTGATATAACTTTGTTTCCCTGTTTTGCCTTTTTAATGTTGTATATAAAAATGTACAAACACTTGCACACAAAATATATATATATTAAGTTTAAAAAATATTATTCTGTCAAAATATTTAATTTAAAAAAGAAGCAATAAATCACACATACACATAAGATATCATCATTATGGTAATTTGATTTAGAAGATCTCTCTGGACATGCAGCACCACCTACTGGATTATTTATCTTACTGAAAACTGTAAAACGCAGCAGTAGCAATAAGACAGGTCTTCAGGATACTTTCATCTGCTTTGGCATAATAATTAAGTCAACAAAGGACCCAGTATAGTAAGTATAGTGAAAGTAAATGTTAACACATAAGTACCCAGGGTCACAGGGGTCACCAAATACAACAAATCTGACGTGAACAAAACATCTGATGTGTTTTATGTGGTCCATTTGGTTTGGTTCACATCCAACAAAATGGGTCTGGGTTCTTATGGGTTAAATGACAAGGACATATTAGTACACTTGACTAAGTAGATATTAAATCAGTCTTAGCATTTTAAAATCTTTATAGTAAGCTGCACAGGTTACTTTGCTAAAGTACCTCCTGTATTTCGCTTACTCACCAGTGGGTGGAGATGTTTTTGGTACTAGCAGATCTACTAGATCCTATTCCTCTGGTTGTACTGACTGAATCAGTTTGCTTTGAATTTTAAAATTATGTTCGTGTCATTGCACAGACAAAATTAAAGTGTGAAAAAACACAAAATACGATGACCTTCATAGTATGGTAAAATTATGTATGCACTGCTTGATTTTTCACAACACAACACATAAATAACATAGTAGAGACTGAAGATTTAATATTAGCCTACTAATAGCAGTTTCATCGTGGAACACTGTAGTTTGTATTACATTAGTTAGGCCTATTTATATACAACAGATTTGGAATAAATTCATTGTATTCTGCTGTTTGGAAGCTGCGTAAATGTTGTTTGCTGAACTCCATCATTTATCTCACTACCACAAAGTCAAGGCCTGCGTGGTCCACGGTCTGTTGACGCTGATGGTCCGTAATTGCATAAAGGAAATGCCACAATCTCATTAGAGCTTCAAAGCTGTTTTGATGTTGAGTCTTAAAAGTTAAAATCGTGCAGGAGGGTGAACACAAACGTGACAAGTTGCTTTTCTCCGGCAGCTTTTCCTTGTTTTACGTGCTATTGAAAAGCCTACCACACATCACAAGTACAACAAGCACAAATTCTTTGGACTAGTTCAGCTTGGAGCTGACTATACTGATGTCACCTCTCCAAGATATTAGGTTTTGGAACAAGAAGTAAATTACAACAATTATGCACCTGAATTCATATTTGTTAGTATAGTATGGTTTTTGTGTTGTTTGGTTACTTACAGTGTGTTAATTACTACTACTAATAACGCCTTTATGTGAAGGAAATCAGGGTTCTGCATTAGAACCACTTAAGTGTAATGCTAGTATTCCTGTAATAGTACATCAGCACTTATTGTACGTGCATATTAAATATTTAGTAAAGTTGTAAAAGTGGGTGTTAAACTATAAAACAATACATGGTTTTGTAAATATGTTCTGGATCGGATGTCGCCATGGACGCAGCACGGAGCGCTTTCAGAACACGGTGTTCCATCGCAGAGATTAACGGGCGAAGCAAGACGATTCACCCCAACTTCCTCTCATCTTTGATTCAATTAGAAACACTGTTGCATTGTAGCAAGACTACACGTTCACGGCCAGTGACGCTGGGGACAACACGGGGAGATTAGACACTCGTGTATACTATGAAGTAAAACAGACCTTGAACGGCTAAGTGACAACATAACAACATGTATTTTCACTTTCGCTGCGAAACAGACGACACGCTCGTGGTGCTGGAGAATATCTGACTTTAATTTTATTATCTTCGCTATTTTTTGCTCCATGGGCTGTACACTGGGTGCGGCGTTCACATCGCCTCGTACGCGGTAAATTCTATGTTAATTTTTTTTAAATGACATTAAAGGTACATTGATTTATACGTATCCGTATTTTCCCAGAGTCAACTCATGGCGGCGTTTTTCTGTCGACCTACTAATGACTTTATGTCGATCTTAGATATTATTCAACAAACAGCTTCGAGAGAGAGGAGTAAGGCGCTTACGTCTAATTTTCCGTTTATCCATTAATTTAATGTTCTTGTTTAGTTGTTAGTTAATGTTACTCGGATCGTAAGCGACATCCTAAGAAAATGAATTTAAAACATAATTTCAACCCCGCTGGAAGAGCAAATCGTTTCTACGGCGCATCGTGTTGTCTTTTGTACAATTTTGTTCCCCGTCCTGAACACCCCTCCTGAAAAGTGCTGATGTCATGCCTGCGTGCGACGGTAGCGCGTCACGTACCCGGCCCGGTGCTTCCTCCGTACATTACGTGCGCCCTGGTGCTCGGAACACTCAGTTTCTTTAGAGGCAAGTAAAGCTGCGACCCACTCCGTAAACAGGTAAGACTCTCCATCTCTCTTCGGCCTAGCGACACTACTATGCTCCTGCTGCTAAAACTCAAATCTTCCGTCCTTCTCAAACCTCATGGCGTTTTTCCATCACCGTCTCGATATAACCGCGTTAAATGTCTTACTGTTGCTACATAGCGGCTAGTTTGTCTTGTATAATGCAGGGTGAGCAGTTAGTTAGGTTTGTACTAGGATGAGCACTTCCTCTGCCCTTCACCCGTAACCTCTGAGCGGCTCCTGGGTTGCTAGCAGTGGCTAGCGCTGACCAGCTGACAGTACTAGCAACCCAGCTAAGAGGACGAATCTGAGCAGTGATCATCAAACAGCTGTGAGACTAAAACATCACACTTCCTTAGTAAGTGTAACACGTGTAGACAGTGACGGAGCCCTTCCACAGCGAGTTTGCATATGTTGGTAATGACTTGATTGTATGTGAGTAAATACATGTTTAAATTTTTTTTCTTTTAGTCAACATGTCTGCTTATGACGAAAATGAGTCCAAGTTGCTGCGAAAGGCAAAGGAGAATCCATTTGTTCCTCTGGGTGAGTACACGCTTTATTCTACAACGTGACAACAAACGCACAAAACTTTTGAGGCATAAAACTGGCAGCAACAGCATTGTTGCACATGTCCATGTAGTCCGCTGTTGCCATTTACACCCTCACAGTCACCTATGACTGTTTTCTCATTTTGCAGGAATGGCTGGATTCTTTGCCATTGTTGGGTACAGACTGATGAAAATGAAAAGCCGCGGCGACACAAAAATGTCAGTGCATCTAATTCACATGCGTGTGGCTGCTCAGGGCTTTGTGGTCGGAGCCATGACTCTGGGTATGTACCTAGTTTTACCTAGTGTTAATGCATATGGCCTACATTTTTGCAATTTAAAGAACAGAAATTAGTTTTTGCCTTGTTGTTTTATGAGCATTTTGTTATTTGCATGTAATGTATTGCTCTGTTCCTCTGCTTTTAGGAGTCATGTATTCAATGTACACACAGTACTTTGCCAAACCCAGAGAAGAACAGAAGGCAGCGGAACACAAGTGAACATAGATTCCTGTATATTTTATGCCCCTTAATATTACCTCATATTAAGGTGTTTAGAATGTTTATTTTGTGTTAAGACTTTTGTATGTTAACATCTCCTAAACAGCTCACCTATTACTGTATAAGGAGGTGTCAATTATTGATTGCATTTCTATCTTCTGACATTATAACAGGGTGAGATTATTGCTTCTGAAGTGAGAAGCAGGTATATTGACCTCAGCTGATGGTGGTTGTAATCTTGGCTGGTTTGATACCTATATGGATAGGTGACAGTTTCACACGTATTCAGTGCAACAGTTCACTTACTCTATTTTAGAGTGAGTGAACACTACAATGTACAGCAGCAAAGTATTTGAAAACAGTGTGATTAGGTACTGTAAGTCTAGATAAATGACACCAATGGCATGTAACAACCCACTTCTTATGTACAAATACAGATTTAAAAAAAATGCCAAACTGAGTATGTATAAAACCCACATCCACCTTTTTAATATGGGCATCCTTGTGTGAATGATCCACTTTAGCAACACTTGGCTTACAGACAAGACTGGAGCTCCCTCATTATTTTACCAATGAGAACTCGCCAGCATCAATATCAGTCCATAAAACAAATGTCAAAAATAATCACATTATGTATTTGCAGTGATTTTTATTTAGAGGCTGTTTTTTGCCATGACGTTACACAGGGGTCCAATATTTCATCACAGCAACTACTACTATAGAGACCTGCAAATTTACTGAGCAATACCTGCAGCTGCAGACAGTACAGTGCAGTAACTTCTAAAAAAAAACTTCATATGGCCAATGTAATATTATTGTTGTGATACTTAAATAGATGCCTTGTTAAGTTATTCACAATATTGACATGATGGTTTTGTGCAAATATATTCTTTATGAACATGTGTTTTAGTTTTTCCTCTGACAATAAAAATGAAAACTGAAATTGTGTTGACATTTTTTTAACCTCTCAATAAAATTTTAAAAAGTAGTATACAAATAAATTACTGCTGATTTAATAGTGCTGTAGCACATATTCCAACAATAAAATGATGGCATAGTCAACATTATCTATTTAATTTCAAATTATTCAGCTCAGCTTCCTTAACTGCTACACCAGTGTTTTGTGCTTTTAAATACTTTAATTTCCCTAACTCTGTGTTGTTGTTAACCTACCTTAAAATCGCCTTCAGGCAGCAACTCCACACATGTAGATGCGCTGAAATGCTGTGTCATCATGACTTTCTAACTCCTGTCATGATGAGTGTTAATACAGAACACCAGGCAGTCCAGTTCTGCCTCAGGCTCAGGTAACACTGTGTGGAGAGCACAGATGTCACATACCTGTATAATTATAATAAAGACACGTAAGCATGGCTTTGCAAATAGAGATCTATTAGTTCTTAAGGCTTGGTTGTAGACTGGTTAGGGTCTGTGACCAACCCCCATCTTAGTAATGTGCAGCCATGAGCTGTGGAACAGCCTGTTCTAACCTGTGGCAGGCACAATCTATGGAGAAATTGGCATCTACTGCAAATCTACACCCAAGTGTCAAGGAATCTAATGTTAACGTCGTTAGGTGCACAACTATCTGAAATGAACATTACATCCCAACATGAGGTGCTTAGAACTTGCCTGTAGTCTGCCTGGCATTACAGATTATGACATTACAGGTGTCATGAAGTCCAAGGAACTAACTCTAGAGGAAAACTGTGGCATTGCAAAGAACAAGGAAGTGTATCAATCTTTTTAAATGATGTTTATAATTGTAAATATGGTTTGAGTTGCTGGTTGAACTGAGTAAAAAGCACCTCATGGGAGATTCCAATCTATGTTTCCATGTCAATATGGGCTGTATATTATAGGTATAACCTAATAATCAGAAGCCAACCTGCTGGCAGACTGACAGTATCTCACTGCCTTGTGGTCATGTTGCTCTATATTACTCACTGACAAAGGCTTGACTTCCCTTTACATTAAAGCAATAATTAAGGCTACTAAAGCTGCTAAACACGACTCTTCATATATTAAAAACTCTTAATGTCTCACTTATTAACCCCTGATATACAAGATGTTGGTCTCATTCCAGTACAAAGCGACAACACATCCCTTACCACAACACACCCAGGAGTTACAGGAACTTCGCAGGTAGAGTCACAGTCGCTATGACGTCATCCACCCGCGACATCTTGTCTAAGTCTCTGGAGTGCCGTTGCCATAGATACGGGAGCGTCGCTAAAGGTGAGTAAGGAAACACGTCCGCTTCGCTCCACCTCAAAAAAGTAAACATATGACGGGATGACGGGCTGTAATTTGTGTACAGCGCTTTTGTAAATAACAGGTGAAGTCTTTTGTATTTAAGTGTAGCTTCGGAGATGTAAAAGCTTAAATTAGGAGATAGTAGCAGTTATGATCGTAAACGTTTAGTGTTACAGTATCTTGCTCTGCTAACGCTATAACAGGTTCGTGTTTTTCTAAGATTTAAGTCCAAAATCTTATACATATAATTAATAATAATAAAAACAATATGTTGTTCTTAGAAATTCTAGATCATGGAGCCTTATGATGAACTGACTGATTTGAGGCTTCAGTTCCAAGAGCTGCAAAAACAGCAGGAGAAAAGACTAGTGAAAAGAATGGAGAGCCAGCCAGATAAGCAAGAAGATGCTACTGAAGATGACTTGGGTTTGTCTAAACAAGGCACTCTGGCTGACAACCGTGGAGACAGGTGAGACTCAAAAAAAAGCTGAAGGAAGGGTAAATCGCTTTGTCTACTGCTTACGATGAAGAGAGGAACAAATTAGCATATATTTAACAATCTAATAATCTTAATGAACAATAACAGTCACAGGTTTAACTAAGCACTTCTCATTCTAATGACCTGTAGACTGCTGCGGAATGAGCTTCAGAATTCGTTAGACCAGCTGAGAGAGCTAAAGGATGAAAATGGTCGCCTCTTTAAACTTCTGAGCGAAAAGGATTTTGAAATTAAACACCTGAGGAGAAAAATGGAAGAGGAAAGACTGGCTTTAGCAGGTACTGAATGCAGTGACTTCCACTAACTTTGCACAAGTGATGTTATAAACTGCAATGTCATAGTGACTCATCATCCCTTAGGTACATCGAGCTTAGCAGGGGATGTGGCAGCCATGAAAATTGTTGAGCTGTCAAAGAAGAACAGAGAACTAACAGCTAAAATTGAGCGAGAAAAGTTTTTGTCCAAGCAAAGTAGCAACCGAATTAAGGAGCTTGAAAAAGAGGTAACAACATTTTGAATTAAATGTAATGTTTAATTTGATGTGGTTGGTGGAGGTAAATAACATTTGTTTCAGATTATCAAAGTTCAAAATTTGTTTGCTGTTTTAAATGCTATGCTATGATGCTTTCAACAGCTGGACACTGCTTTGGCTTACTCTCCACATGGGCAAAAGCCTGACACAACATCACAGGACCAGAGGTCAACGAAAGAAAGTGAGGTAATTATTGTGAAAATATAAAGGTTATGTATTTGTGTTTTTAGAACATTGTTACATGTTTCTCAATCTGTTCGCAAAAGCAGGAAAGTCCAGTGGTGAAATCTCTGCAGGAAAAACTATCAGCTGCCCAGCTGAAAATGGCAGAGTATCGCAACCAGCTTCAGGCTTTGAAACAGGAGTTGAAAGTAGCTCAGAAGGTTGTTCTCTAGCATTTAGTTGCTCAAGTGAAGTATATTCATATCATAATCACCAGTGAATGCATTTCAAAATATGAACTGCTGCTATTGCAGGTCTTGATCAGTGAGGTTGGAGAGGATGTCAACCTTCAGCAATTATTAAGCTGCCCAGGAAGCTTTAGAGGTCGATCTCAGCAGATACTCGCTCTACAGACAAGGGTAAGAGGAATTCATCCAGCTGAATTATATTACCTTCTTTGTAAACGTAATAGATCAAGCTTTAATACAAGCTTTGGGCAACAGGTGCGGGACCTCGAGCAACAGCTGATCCAGTCAAATCAGCAAAAACAGTCAAGTGTCCAAAGTGTAGAGGAAGAGTTAATGGGCATGGGGGTCCTCGAGAAAACCTCTCCTCAAGTAAGGAACCTCAGCAAAATCCGCACCATTGAGAAAGAGAAGAGGGAGGCATTTGAGGTGTGTAGAAATTAATTGTTAATTATGTTTACAGTACTTGATTGAACATATCATTTCTAAATGTGCAAATGCTTTGCTCTTTATTATGACTGCTCAGAGGATGTCAGCTGAATATGAGGCCCTCCTGAAAGACCAGGAGGATTTAAAAAAAAAGCTGGAAGCTTCTAAAGCCAGGAACAAAACTCTGTCTGCTGAAATGAACGCTCTGAAGTTCCAGATTTCCACCCTGATGGAGAAGAGCAAACATGATGATGAGCTTGTGCATCTTTTGATGGTGATGATACAAATGTGCTGTTATATTTAACTTTATATTTAAAGTGGCTCTGCCTTAATTTTACAGGAGGTCTTTTTTTTGCTAATTTGAACCAAACATCTTGCATTCATTGTCCCTGCCAGAAACAACAGACCCAGATGCAAGAGGTGCTGAAGCGACTCAGCCAACAGCCGAACCAAAACAGAAAAGAAACTCAGTTGAACCCCACAGAGCAGCTGAACAGTGAGTGTACAGAGCAAAACATTCTCATCCAGAATCTTAAGAAGGTGGTTGCTGAGAAAGAGGCAAATATCAAACGACTAGAAGAGGAAGTCCAGCAGCTCAGTCTGAAGGTATTAAAAGTAAACCTAAGTTTATATATATATATGTTTGTTTATTTTTCTATTTCAAACTCTTTAAATGTGTCGTCACAACTGTTGCAGGAAAAGGATGAGGAAGGACACCTCTGCCCCAAGACAACCACTTGCAGTTCAGGATTTCCCCCTGAAGAGGGAGACATTAACAAGCAAATGACATCTTCAGGGTACGTATGCTAATGATAATCATGGCAAATTATTATTAGATTATGGATATTTGATATTTATATTTATATAACTAATATTTAATTGAATTAGTTACTGAGTCATTAAAAGTGCACTTCATATATTTACATCACATCAGCTAATCACCCCCTGCTGTTACAGTAAGTAACAGCAGTACTTTCTATAATTATGCTCATAATCATCTTTGTCTTCATATGACCGTTGGTTTCTAAATCCAGTCCTTAACTGGCATTGCCTGTTGTGGGAAATAGTCAATCAGAACTATTGTATAAATAAAACTATTACTATATAAAGCCACAATGTGTTTTTAATGATGTATCCCTTTGGTTTTCAGGGAGCTGAGAGTGGAATGACACACGTCTTGAGCGGGTCAGCATATGACAGACAACGTAATACACTGCCAATGTCATGTCTGTAGTTTTCTTTTTTTCTTTTGATCTCAAGGTTACAGTACAGTCTCAGAAACAAAAATCTAAACACTGTATATATCTCATCTGTTTTATTACAGGCTCTATTGAAAACAAAACAGGTAAAAACTGCAACAGCATAACTGCTTACAAACACTGATGTATGGTGATGAATATTTAAGACTAATATTGCGTTAATAATTACCGTAGTAATATGCTGCAGGGGATGAGATGTGGCAGAGATCAGGCAGTTTGCTTGCAGGGTCTGTGTGCAGTGTTTCGGTGATTCACACAAGGAGCATTGAACCTTTTCAGACACTAGTTTTTCATTTGGAAATTGTGAGATTTTTGTGCATCACAGTCATCAAAATGAACAATGTTACACTACTAAAACATGCTCTTACATTGTGGATGCCTGTCAAGGTCATGGACACTTATTATTGCTCTCTGAACATTACAGAAATGTTTCAGTCAGTTCCTATTATTCATTTTATTTATTCTGACCTTGACTGAGGGATGTTTTTCAGTTTATTCTTCACTTTAATGCCATAGTCAGAACATTTTATCTGCATTAAATTCCATAAGGTGCATCACACATAGTCATACAAAAGTAAATTGTAGTTTTAATCTAAATGTAATTATATGAGTAAATAAACATACTTTTACATCTGTTTATTTGCACGTCTGCGTTCATTTAAAGCTTCATTAGCCCGTCTCTAACGTAAGCATCAGAGACCTCTATTTTAAATGAATAAATAGAACTATAAAGAGTGAAAGGCATGAACTAGGGGTGTTTGGAGGCAGAACAGAAGTACTGGGATGAGCCGTGGGATGGCAAACGTAGAGCTGCAGCTGGAGGAGACACATTTAGATTCAAAGTAAACATTGTGCAAGCAGGCAGGGTACAAGTAGTAAACCAGGTCTCAGTGACAGTGTCATGTGACAATGTCAGGCAGATTTCTGTTATTTGCTGTTTTGTGACTGTCATAACTCTGCCTTTCAGGAGCAGTGCTCCTCATCACTAGAGGACAGGAGCCTTAACAATAGGAACTGTCCATAGACAAGCCAGACACATTACAGGGGGTTGGCTGACATTTGTAAACATTTTATTTCTAACATTGACAAAACAGTCTTTCCCCGTGTGAGAGAACTGAATGATGCACCTCTGCAGAAACACTGCCTATGGACCAGTGCAACCCTGTTTTGGCTGCTCAGACGTGTTCATGTTGCTGTTAAGTGTTGTCTCGTGGATGGTCATTCAGCTGGAGGTAACAGACGTGCTGAAGGCATGGCTAAAGAGCGCTCTCCACCACCAACCCGCCGATCTGCAGTGACGTGATGAGAGAAGTCAGGCATGTTTTTCTGCAGGGCCTGTGACAGTCCAGACAAGACACTAACCAGGGGAACTGGCTGGTCCCTGCTCAACCTCACGTCCAACTGAACCCTACCTTCCCTGTCACACGTGACAAACAGCAGCCTGCAGGAATCACGCGGTTTTCATCTGCCACACAAACCTCATTTGGAGCTTTGCCTTTTTCTCTAATTCAGACATTAAAAATAGTTTGACGTGGTTCCTGGTGCGTTTGGGTGACTTTAGTTTAGCTACTTGATTACTTTGAGCAGCAAATCAGCAACCTTAGCCTGATGCCATGAGTCAAGGGCACGTTAATAGGATGCCTCCCCCTGGTTTTCTATCTGGTCTCATTGTTTTATAAATGTCACTGTCACATTTTGTTAGATCAGGTTCTTGGTCTCTACTGGTAATGTTATGTGCATTTCAACAAACAGTTTTTGACTATGGAAATTTATCAAAATCCTCACCAAATGTCTGAATTGTCGTTTCCTTTCCTGGCCTTAGCCTCGTTTTTAGTTACTTTTGGCATTGCGTGGTTGTACGTAAATGTGTGTAAGGCCAATGCAAATAGTAAACACCTCAGTTAAGGTCCCAAACGTGTCACTACTCCTTTCAAATATTAATGCTAATCATTTCTGACTTGAAACCAGCTATGTGGGAATAGTGGTTGAAAATGGATTCAAACTCAAGCTGGACAAACCCACACTGTAATCGTCTATGTATTCCCCAGGGCATGTCACACATGTGTGCTGTTTGTGATCTGAGACTTTTAATTCAGCGGCTATGTTGATATGCATGACTCGGTAGGAGTAGACCCTATATTCATACTATAACGTTCATACTGACATCCAAGATATTTTCTTCCGATGTAGCCAAAAGGATTTCAGTAAACCCCCATCCCCTCCTTCTCCTTCCCCTGCACATCACGCTTAATTTAAAAGCATGGCTGAGTTAGTGTGCTGCTTCAAATACCGCACTATGTCTTCCAGGACCCTGTGGGAGATTGGCAGGTCCCCGTTGGACCGAGTGAGAAAGTGCCACAAGACAAAAATATCAGAGTTTGGACACGATGAAGAAAGCCTTTATGCTCACAGCTACAGAAACCGGCTTGTGTTGAATCCTCCTGGATAGAAGGTGAAGCGTCCTTTAATGTGAGCCAATCAGACGGAGGAACAGTGGCGATACCAACAACCTCGTGTCTCCGCCGTGCGCGTTGACAAATATCTATCAAATGTAGCAACGTGCGTCAGAAAGGATGTTGGTGGAGCAAACTCTCGTCACGGTCCAAACCTGCATCCCTTTCCAGGATAAATGTTTAATGTGTTTAATTGGCTATAACAGTTTCATATGAAAACAAAGTCACATGTTTCATATATAGGGTATATCCCCTAGAATACATATATGTTTACTCTGTGTCTTTGTGGTGTTTGATAGAAAAATGGCCAATGTTTAATTGATGCTTAACACCCAAATCACTAAACCCAGTGCTGTCATATATTAATACTACTGCGCCTGCTGCCTCCAGTCATTAAAGAGTGTCATCACTTCCAAATAAATTACACTTCAGCAAACAATTTTAATATTGTTTTAGGTAGCTGTATTACGCAGAAAGGTGTAGATTTATTCCAAAATGCCCAATAACCCACCAAACCAAACACATACTTATGTAAACACAGCATACGTAAACAGCCTCACCTATTTGTCATTCCAGGTTTGAATGACTCCTTTCTCCATCGTTCTCCTCAGAGGTATTCCCTCGTTCTGGACCAATGCTTCCTGCAGACCATTGACTGCATCCAGAAACTAAAGTAAACAGTGGAGCTACGAACGCAGAGGTTAAAGTTAGACATCAGTATATGAGGGATCTGTGAACTTTACTCAGGCCAGAAAACGGTTTGTGCCTCTATGAGTCCATTCATCTCCTGGTGCCTCTCATTTACATGTAATGGAAAGAAAATAAACAGTGGGATTCTAATGTGCTCATTTACAGTAAGTAGAGCTGAAATGATAACCTTTCACCTTTACTAGGACAGCAGAGAAGCAATGCTAGAAATTCACATAACATTGCTGAAATTATATAGTATAGTATAGAGTTGTCATGACGATGTAACTTCTGCCTGCAGAACTCGATTTTGATATGTGGCTCTTCATCTCTTATTTATATACTCTTGAGTTATGCCTGCTCATTTTCAAACTTATCTTTGCTTGTGGGTCCTCGGTTGACACATTCTGACGCAGTGAGGCGTCAATATCACATATTGAATTAGATTTTAATTGTGTTTATTTCAGCAAGTTTAGAAATAAGTAGATTCACTACATGGCGGTGTGTGGTTAATTGCACTTTTGTCCTGCAATGGTGCAGCCTAAGGCTAAGAATTCCAATTACACATTGCATCGGCCACGAACAGCTCAGTGCAGTGTGTGTTCAGTACAGCACAGTTCTGCTGCCATCCTGATGACCCCATTGTGATTAAATTACAAGCGGGAAGTGAACATAATGATAAATGCAATAATGATACAGTAGCTCGATTCTTGTCCATATTTAGCCAAGCAGGATAAATGTGCATTTTTCTGTCCAGCCAGAATGCACCATATTACATCAATGCAGAATATACTGTCCCTTCATTTTTAAAACGTGTTTTAAAGACATTAAAGTCACTGAAGGCACTGAACAGGCTTTCTCATAACACTCCCAGACAATGCGTAGCACCCAGCAGTCTGTGCTCCACATGCACATGCCACTAAAAACTGATTTCCTCCTCCAATCACTGTGGTAACCGACCTGTCACTCCCAGCTTATGACTTGTCCTCTTCTCACCCCCAGTGGTGGAGCAATTTTCACACTCAAAATTAAATCGCTCTCCATGTTCTGTCAGAGTTGGAAATAATCAATTTTGTTCAGGGAACACTCTACCTCACCCCTGAATAAATAAAGGAGATTTGTTTAAATGTGGTTTTTATCACACCTGTACTGTGCTATTATTGCTGGATTACAGTTATGCTTTCAGTAGTGCCGTTGGAAATGAAAGGTGAAGAGGTGGAGGAAGTGTCAACCTTCACATTTCTGGGAGGGTATTGTGCATTTCAGATGACGTCACCCACACATGCAACACAATCTCCCTGGTTAAGAAGGCACAACAATGACTGGACTTCCTGAGAATGCTCAGACACATTAACCTGCTACGTTGCCTGCAGTCTTTCACAATTTCTCTGCTCAGGGTGCCCCAGCATATGGCATCCTACCATCCTATCCTAGAGCAATCAAAGCTGCACAGGAGACGCCTTGTGCACAACTACCTGGTCTTGAGAACACTTTCACCTCCTGCTGCTTCCAGGAAACAAAAAAACATCCTAAAATGCTGCCGAGCTCTGTATTTTCATTAGATAGTTTACAGTAGTGGCTTAAATTGCAGTGAATATGATGCTACTCACAGTGTGGCTGCAGTAATTAGCAACGTTTGTCCACTATTTTTGGTTTCACTTTTTTCATTCTGTGATCGAGGGTGTGCACAGGAATGATGCTACATTAAATAAAGTGCAGCACTCACTCAAATGAATGGGTGGCTTCAAGAAGCACTTTGCATTTTAACTATTCCAGTTACATAAATTGGCATGATTGACCTTGGTTAAAACAGATTATGATAATTGTTTTCAGAGGCAAACTCACTCTGATTGATAAAATAATATGAAAATGTAATAGTGTAACAGCCCACTGTATCACATTAACTGCTACATGAAATACATCAAGCTCAATATCAGCAAAATCTTACTGATGTTTATCAAATTGATTTTAAAATAGCACCAGAGTTAAAGACAAGCTTTCCAAAGTCAAACGCCACCTATTGAACAGGTTCTAGCTGGGGCACAGATATAGTGATGACATTTAACACCTCTGACAATAACCAATCACCGGGAGCTATTTCTGACTGATGCTGAGGACTAGCGTTCTCATTAGCAGTGAAAATGAGGCTGCAGGCTTCTGGCGTACTTTCATTCATCATCATCAGGGAAGTCCGATTTGAGTGATCTCCATACTAAGTTTACCTTCCACAGTCAATACACACATGCATGCCGGCCTAGTTTCTATGGTAATTAATGGCTGTTTCCTATTGTTTTCTGGAGGGAAAATCATTGACGACGAGACATTTCATCAGTGTTAATTAAGGCCTCACCCAGGACCAGGAAAGGTTGAGCAAATGTAACGATAATGACACTAAATCCAGTTGGACTGATCAAATGTCTTTAAAAGGCCTTTTAGAGCTGCCCACACATGTGAAGATGATGTTTCATTAAGAAAAACCTGTAAATTCTTTGCAATAATTGACATAAAACCTTTATATAAAAATGTCTGGCTTAAGGCGTGAAAATGGTTCATTGGAGGGAAAGTAGGTGGTAGTGGTG
The DNA here is from genome assembly GCA_030770545.1 of Macropodus opercularis. Classification (NCBI taxonomy): domain Eukaryota; kingdom Metazoa; phylum Chordata; class Actinopteri; order Anabantiformes; family Osphronemidae; genus Macropodus; species Macropodus opercularis. The sequence goes on from CM061105.1 coordinate 11,613,933, forward strand.
ATTGGACAACTGACCCAAACCCTGAATTGTCCAGAGATGGAAAATAAGGAAGGAAATCTAAGAGTGACATTTATTTCAAATAACTGATTTGACATTTTAGAAATTTGTGGTGTTGAGACATTATAGCCAACAGCGCATTAGCTTAGCTTAGCACAGTGACAAGAAACAGGTGGAAGCATCTGGACCTGTTCAAAGGCGCCAACACCTGCCTGTCTTCATTGTAAAGTCGTCCCAATGTGTCCTAATGATGCTGCTGAATGTGTAGCCCACGAACGCAACCATGGCAACAGATTCATCCTCTTAACAAGATGATAATAAGGCTTCAAAGTGGCTTCAAAGCCTGTGTGGTAATGTATTTGTGCTTCGTGTTGCGGTGGTTTTTCCATTTCGTATGAGGAAGTAAGAGGGAAATGATTTAACCAAAGTAATGTTCTTCCAGCCTGTAGTTAGATTTTCCATATCATACCACTCTGAACATTCCACTCCAGCCAGTTATTAACGATGATGGTGCTCACACCCTTTTGTTTGAGTCGTGTGCAGGCCAGTGTTATGGTTAGCTGTCCTGCCCATCCCCCTGCTGTGTGTTACCTCTCCGTCCCCAGCAGGATGAGCTGGCTGTAAACCACACCAGCTCTATTAATTAATTAATGGACCCTAACTGCAGGGCTGCGGGGCTGCTTCCCTCGTCCTACCGGAGCAGTTTGTAGTTGGCTACAGTTTCCGCTTGTGTTGTTGGATTCTTGCAACAAGACAGAGAAGCAGAGTAGCAGAGCAGCAGAGTGCCGGGGATGGGAGGAAGCCATCAGCACCGTGGTCACCATTAATCAGCCTGGGACATTGTGGTCCTGGCTTGTATACGACGCCAGTGAAGGCAGGCAGAGGAAGAGGGGGCAGGGTGGCTGTAGGGAGGCAGAGCGAGGGAAAGAATGGTTGGGCATCAGCCCGTATGTCCTCGGCTCCTACTGCAGGGCTGGGGAGCTGTGCTGCTGACTCAGTGCTTGTCCTCCGTCTCCTCTCAGATCCCGGATCCAGAGGTAAGAGCCTGAAACATCATCACCTCCTCCACAGGTTCCTCTCGTGAATCCTCAGGTTTACTCTGTGATGGCTGCAGGAGGTTCGCCATTGAAAAGGCAGCGTTGTGTGATCCGTGTTTACTGCTCGCTCTCTAGAGCTGTTGCCTCATTTGCCTTTTACTTGATGAAGTGTGTTGAAACTTGATATGTTACAACATCGCGCAGAACATAAATGTGTGATAAACTACTGAAAGAACAAAATACCACATAACATATAAAATCTGGAGCAAGGTTGTTTCAAAAATGGTTAATCGAACACTGAATTAGAGCAATTATGGACTGAGCATGTGTAAATACAGAATATTAATACAATACAAGTAGATTTAGGAGGTTTGTTCCAGCAGGTGACTTTCACCTGTAAACACCCAAACGACAAGAGAAGCTTCTAGCAATAGTCTCTGGCTGCTAAACTGAAAGAGAGAAGCGTTGATTTGTGACAGAAGATGTGATTTTTATATTCTAAGCGAGATTTATAGCTTGAGACATGCTTGAGTTCTCGGCTGACATCAGGTGCTTGTTCTTAACCTGTAAAACACTCATCGCCCTCGAACAGCAGGAAACAGATGTGAACGCCGTGGGCATGACACACGTCTGTGTAAACCCTCTTTTAGCCGCAGACGTCCGTGCCAGAGAGTGTTGTCCCAGTCGCAGATCGCTGCTCTTCAAACTGTGGCGTGTTGATATACAGTGTCCTGAGAAATGAGGTCGCTTCCATGATCATCTCTCTGCAGTTCAGAGGAAACCTGAGCAAAACGTCTGATGCGTCTCGCTAACAACTGGTCAATATCACTTCTGGGGAATTAATGTGTGTGGCTCTAAGTTTATTCTTCAAAAAAAAAAAAAGAAAGTTAAGGCTTATAGCCACTACCCCCCCACCCCCAACACACACACACACACACACACGCACACAGAGACTTAGTGTAGCATCACAGCATCACTTTCACAGACAGAGGACATTCATTTGGGCCGTTTCTTGTGTAGTTCTCCAGCCCTTGTGTGATCTCCTGGGCAGACGACCAGTTTAGACGCCCTGAGGACAGCTTGTGCTGTCACAGTTGGCATGTTGGCTGCTGATGCCTATCAGGTTTGATAAACACCATGGTGATTTTTTTTCCATATTACAGACCTTTTATGTGCAAATACAGTGTGACAGTATGATAAGAATATGTTGGTGCCTAAACCCAAAGAAAGACAGAAATTCAGTGGCTCAAAATGTTTCACAAAATAGTTTCCATCATGCAGGATTTATTTGTCACTCGGACATTTTTAAATCATTTCCTTGTGTTTATTGTATCGTTGGCTTATTTTTAGAGCACTTTTCCACGTCACCACATGCTAGTCTTACCAGAAATGGCAGCTAATTTAATAAAAGTCAATTTTCTGATCTATTGTTGCTTTATTCTAAAGTGCACGCTTTCTAAAACAACCTTGTATCATCCAATGCAGAGGTCGAAGTACAGCACACAGGCAGAAATCCTCACATTGATCTCATTGGGGAGCGGACGTGGCTGGCTCTGTCAAAGCACCCACCCAACCCATCGATCCAACACAAAGACACACAGCCACAGTTACATACTTATTATTATCATTATTATTCAATCCCCACCTTTGATCACAGGGGTTTTGCAAAGAATTAAGACAACTATGGCTGCGGAGAACATTCAGAGAAAATGAAAATGAGTCTTACAGTGTGCTATGGTTGTTTAACTCTGGTCACCCAAAGGTGGGATGGAGTCTGAAAACAAGCATTTTGACAACTCGAGTTGCTTATCCTTCATTCATTTTCACTTGAAGCCAGAAATATAGAGAAGTGACACCTTAGTATGAAGGTATCGCACAGACCAGTAATATTCTCATACTCTGCAGATGTTTTCTCTTTTGCTTCCCACAGCTTTTACCCACAGATCCTCCAAAGAAGCCCGATCCCGTCACGTCAGAGACCGTCGTTTTCTGGGGGCTGCGGTTATGGCAGGTCATCGGCATCTTCTCAGTGTTCGTTTTAGCCATTGGTCAGTGTTTCTCAATAGATCACGTCGCTACAATGTCAACCTTTACTCTACCACTTGAAAACATACAATTACTTATATCTTGGGATCTGCCATGTAGTTTTTTGTCGTACGATATATTTATATCATGTGTAAAATGAGTCATTAAATGTGTCATTAATAGTTGAAACTCCTAACAATCAGATGACGTCATCATGCCTGTTTTTGTCTTCCTCAGTTATAACTTTATGTTGCATATTCAAATGTCGGATCCCGAGAACCAAAAAGGAAATTGAGGCCCGACATGCGCAAAGACAGGCCGCCAAGAAATACGCCAACACATTAGAGACAGTACCACCTCTGAATGAGCTGACTGAGATCCCTGGATGTGAGTACTTATTTAATATCTTTCCAAAATGAATGTGGTCATATTAGACTACATATGAAATTAGCATCATCTAACACTGGTGCTGACTGGTCTTCCTGGAATCGCTTTGCTCGTCTTATTAATGCTGCGATTGAAGCTGCACAGGGAAACTTGAAACACCGTGGCTTCAATGGAACAAAGACAAGACGAATGTTTGAACCTGACTGCAGTAAACCCCCGGTGACCTGCACTGGTGTTAATCTGTGACTTCACTTTGAGATTCAGGCTAAAGGTCACCTGTCATTCTACAAATCGCAGGCTTCATTTCTTTATCTGTCACTGTCTGCTCCTGTTACTTCACCCGCCTTTCTGTTCTGTGCTGTTCTATTCTGTTCTCTTCTGGTCTCCCCTCCAGCGACCCCAGATGCCTCTGCAGTGCAGACAGTCTCTGAGCAGGTCCCAACTCAAACTGCTACCAACAGCCAGCTCTCAGTAGCTAGGTTCAGCGAGGAGCATCCCAGCTCCCTCCCTTTGCCAGAGACAGACTGACTTTCTTCTCCTTCTGCTTCTGCTTCTTCTGCTCCTGTGGAACTCAGACGCTTTAAATCATGTACATTGTTGACACTCACATCATCTAAAAACACAATTAGTCCACTCTCATTTAGCTGCTTACCACATCGGGTTTGATACGATAGAGCACAATTCTTCACATTCTGCCGGGTAGTGGGGCAGCTGGACTTTTGTAGTTTATACTTGTACACACTATGAAGTTATTTGTGAACCTTTAAGCCTTAATAGACATGCAGAAATATGCAGAAATGTATTTTCAAAAGTGTAATTTCATGGTAATTGGGCAAGTTACAAGAAGCACAACCTCCACCAAGTTGGAAACGTTGGGCTTCATGCATAGTTTTGTGCACGTAAATATCATTGAAACAAATTATTTTGATGATTCAGTGAAACTTCAGAAACAAAAACTGTTATTACAGTAATCAGTGTAAATCGCTTGCTGCATGCAAACACATCTATTTATGTTCTGTCTGTTTCTCTGCCTGCATGTTTTCGATAATGGAAAAATTATACACACTGCCTTCTACTATTAATTAAAGATGATGAGCATGTCAGCATCAGATTAAACGTTCTTGTCTTGCTTCTCTTCCTTCTCTCAGAAATTTGGACCGGTGCCCTCTCTGCATCTGAGCCATCTCAACTGCTTAGATAAAGCTTTTCTAGGTTGAGAATGGTGACAAATACAGACTGACATTTATATCATATGCACAAATAGTTATTACAGTTTGTCACTGACTGTGGAAAATAGAAGGACTAATAGAAAAAAGAGATCAACATATATATATAAAACAAATATGAAAATGATTGCAAATCCGCGCAAATCACTTTATGCTGACTGAGATAAAAAACCATAACAATCTGACAAACCACATTTTCTAATTGGAGGAATGTAGAGGAAAAACAGTAAATATGAATGTACTGAAGCAATGAAAATAAAATGTACTACTCATATCTAATTATGCATATCAACACCACTCGTCCATCGCATTCAGTAACAACAGCCGCAAATATTCACAACGGTCCGCTATATAATGCCCATTCTTACATTTCACCTCTAATCATGTACAGTAAAATGTACTGGTTGTTTTTTTTTGTCCCACATTCTCCATTATGACTTTTTTCTGCATTTCAATTCCACTTCCATTGGCAGGATCTGGGACAAAATAAGAAACAGAAAGCAGTTTTCAATTTCACCGTCAATATCGTCTGCAAAAACAAAGAGCAGGAAGAAAAACTTCAAAGCTCTATCATCCAACCCTTTTCTCTGCCTCCCTCACACAAACACACAGCAAAACACAAAGGTTGTGGATCAATTCCTCCTGTTTGCCACCTTCATTCACTGGCCAGCGAGTCTCACCAGACCTGTTTCTTCTCCGGTACAAAGTGTATAATTTCAAGTAGCTGAAAATAAGAAGTTCACCGTGTCACCGGAGCGTTGGAGCTGTTGCAACAACCCAAACACATTTCTAACACATCTGTTCCTGCAAGGTTGTTCAGGGTTCACAGCTCGTCGACTGATGAGTGACGGACTTGCAAAAAGGAATTTGGAACTGGTTCTGCTCTGTCCCTCAGAATACACAAACTTATTTTAATACACTAATTTTAAAACACACTACTGAGACTGATTCGGACATGTTTAAAACAGCACAATACGAAGCCTTAGGTGAACTGAACTGAAACCATGCTGCTGTTTAGTTTGATTTAGTAGATGTGCAGTTTGGAGCAAAGATGGCTTTTGCAGAAGCCAATATTGGCCTGTTATCATTCCATGCTGTACACAGGGCACAGACACACGCAACCAGACCTACAGACACATCACTGCATGTAATTCAGCCATGAGCAATCCTGACATTATCTGTTGTCACTATCCGTCCGTCGTTTCATCAACATCAAAGCCAAAGAAACAAAAAGGGAAAGAAGAGAAAGGGGGCCACGGTTGGGAAAGCATGGGGATAAGTGGACAGCTGTGGAGCACAGTCACAACACAAGGAAATCTACTCACAAACATTCTGATGGTTGGCTGATTATTTTAAGTCGGCTGGATTCTCCCAGTACAACAAAACGTGGGATCAAAATACACCCAGCCCCCTCTGGCAGCATGTGGCATTTGGTGGGTTGGTCATTGCTGTCTTGACCTTCGTTTGTGCATCGTGTGTCTCTACAGGTTTTGTGGAGCAAATGTTTGCTTTGCTACTGAAAAAAAAGAAGAGCAAAGAAGCTCCATTCGGCCTCTGTCCTTTGAGCAATTTTCACAGCTTTTAAGCAATGCATGCAGTGTAAAATCACACCATGATCTATTTCACAGTCAAGTGCAATTTGTTGACTCGTGCCTGAAGCCGTGGCCTGTTTTGACAACCTGTTGGGTCAGCTCTACTCGGTCACTTAGCTTAGTAGGAAACCTCTGGGCTCTGACTAAAGATAAGAAAACCCACTAACAGCTCCTCTAAAGCTGACTTACATTACACCCATTTGATCTATGGGTTATAAGTTAGGACTACTTCTTAGCCAGGAAGCTTTTTTTTTGGCTCTGAAGCTTGCACTGGATCTTTCTCTTGACCATAATCGTCTGGTATGGTTGAAATAAATCAGCCTAGAACTACGCTTCAGAGGAGCTGGATTTTGTTACCTTCAGGCAGAGCCAACCGAGCCGTTTCCCACGTTTCTAAGCCTTGATGTCAAGCTAATGCCTGCTGACCATAGCATTAAATTTAAGTGACAGAAGGGTATTGATCTAAATATTATTTCCCAAGATGTCAAACTACTGTTTCTTTTTTATAAACAGCCGTTTGTTACTTAATTGTGTTGTTCCCCAACCTCAGTGTGCTCAGTGTCACCTCTAGAACAAGAAGGAAAACACACAAGAACTAACAGCAAGCGTTTGTTGCTCATTTCCCACAGAGAAATTGCTCAAACAGTCCTATTAAAAGAATAAATAGGCCACGATTATTAGAACCGAGAGCAGCAGACGTGCCTTCATTACCTACTTAGCTGGGCATTCTTTTGGATTAAACTCTCGCCTCCAAATCAGGACTTTAATGATACCTGATGCCGCTCAGGAGCCTTTAACCCTTTTACTTGTTTTCTTACAGCTGCAAAACCAGAGGAGAAGGAGGTGGTGGCAACAGTCTCTGGCAAAGTGGACGCTGATAAAGGAGAGAAGAAGAGCAAAGAGGGCAAAAAAGAGGGCAAGGGTGCCAAAGATGGGAAAGGAGATGAAAAGGATGCATCAACAAAGAAGAAGGGAGAAAAGGGAGCATCCAAAAAAGAAGATGGTGAAGGAAAAGGCAGGAAATCTGGAGAGAAGGGAGACAAAAAGGACAAAGAAGAAAAAGCAGAGAAAGGAAGCAAAGGAGGAGCTAAAGCAGGAGCGAAGAAGGCTCAAAAGTGAAAGTTCACATTTTTCACCACAAACATTTTAGATTTTTTTTTCTAAAATGAAATTTGTATTATATTTTAAATAAAAAACTTTAATATAAGAAATGAGTATTGGTGTTCAGTGTGAACAACAAGAGGAGTACAGCAACTGTCTACATTTATTGAGTTACTCACAATTCACGTGAACACCGGAGACCAGAAAACATCTTCCCATTTTATTCCAAGTTTACATGAATACACCCACTAACGCCCCTAACAGCTTATAAGGCGACGAGACAGTGAAATATGTCTTACAAAACAAGACCTAAAGCATGAAGACTCCTGTTGAGTACGTTGTGGCACAAGATAAGTTAAAAAAAAAAAGACAATGAAACGCATTTCCATGAGAGGTATTTGAAAAGAATGAAAGATGACATTAGCTCTATGGTCCTCGGCCTCGTTGTACACTTCATTTTCAAATTACAATCATTTTACATGGTACAGTCAGAAAAAACTGTTGTATTATATGGAGTTAAAGTGCTCAAATAAAATTTATAAGGCTCTTACAATAGACAGAAAATACATATGACAATTTTGTTAATAGTATGATATGAGTAGATGATTTCGGTTAAGCTTTTCACGCAGCGGCACACAGCCACCTGTGCACGTAATTACTGCTGTGGTCAGTCCCCTCAAGGTCTAGTCACAGTCCGTGCCCGTCTCCAGGGGAATGTCCTGGCTGGGACCAAATCCCATTGTCCCATCACTTCCACTGCAGGAAGTTGTCTGGTTCAAATGAGGCCTCTGAATATTTCCACATTTCTTGCTACGTTTGACTTATTAAAATCTGTTATCTGTTATAAAGTAAATACTTACACTGAACAAATGTCACTGAAATGGGGTAAATCATGTGTTTGTTGAGTTTAGCAGTGGACTGATACACGTCTGAACTACAGACTCAATTCATGCCTCACAAATCAATTATTAGATTTAGTTTTCACTGGATTCGTTGTCAGTGAGAATAAAACCAGAATCCCTTTAACTTCGGCTTCAGTGGCCGAACTGCAGAAACAGCTGCTGTCTGCTGTGGTGCACAGACTCTTACGCAAACTGGATCAAACTCAATATTGACCAGCACACACACCTTAATGCGTGTGACATGGGCGTGAACGTGATTCATCCAGTGTGAAGTGGTCAGAGGCAGACGCCAGTCAAACGGAAGCGCGTTCACCGGATGGGTCAAACATGGGAGCAAATATTAGCTGCATGCGAGTCGATTAAACGCAAGTGAGGTGAAAACTCCATTTAGCTGCGTCCGGCATAAACCAGGTGATCAAGAATCAGACGTACGAGTCCAAAACAAGTAAAACTAAAAAACTGCAGATTAAGTAAAGAGACAAACATCCAAAAGGACGATTATTCTTTTTGGAAAAAGTGTGACTTTAAATTTTTTAAGATTTTGGCCACTGTAAACAATATTGTAGCTGCAAATGCAATAAGATGCTGCAAAATAAAGCATTTCACTGGCAGCACATCACACCTCTACTCTTTGGTATAACAGATTATGTGGCCGTGCATTAAGTTACAAGTTGTTTAAAATAGCACATGGCTGCTGAACTAACTGCTGGTCTAAATGCCCTGTCATACGTAAAAATATTCACCAGTTTGATTAAGGACAAGATCAAATACTGCAAACATTCACACATGGGAAATATCTACATGAAAACAGTTTTATAACATATACACATCACAACTAGACTGTCTATCAGATTTTTGTAAACATTGTGACTTATATATACATGAAAAAGCAGCATAACACTGGTCCATCTGTACTGTCTGTTATTCATTTGTGGGTTTTCCTCCACATCTGTCACACTTGGAATTCCAGGGTAATTTGACTTTTTTTATTAGATTCTATTCTAATTAACTTTTACTGGAATGTGTGATTGTTCTTCCTGCACAGTGTGAATTTCAACGAGGCCTCTCCCTTTTAAAAACATCGGAGAAAAGACTGGATCCCTGTCAGGTTTCCACGAATGCGCCTCGACTAACGCTGCACGCAAACAAAGTGAGGAAATGCATATGAAACATTCATTAGAGCTTTTTGTAACTTGTTGGAATCAAAGACACAGATACTGGATCAATATAAACAGCACAAACTGTACATGCGTAAGACTTCCTCATCCTCTAGAGAGAAATGCTGACCAGGCTAAAACACCACTTTAAAAGGTATAGAAAATAGGTGTGCGACAACAGAGGACTTCATTTACCTGAGTACCTTCCCTTTAACACTGAAGTGGGTTTAAGTCAATGCAGAACCAATTAGGTAACGTGCCAGACAGCATGAGCCGATGCCTCAAAGTAGTTGCATTCATATTTTTTAAACTGAGCCACGAGTACAGTAATCACTGGACCTGACGGTTCGCCCACTCATCAGACTCCTTCTGGCTTTACATGGGTGATTAAAGCTGCTCCACAACTACTGAAACGAATGAACACAAGTTTAGTTTGACATTTGCCAACAAAGCAAACACAAAAAAAACAACGAGAAAACAGTTACTGTCTGGCAGTGGAGCTACGATATGAACTGAGTCTGTTTCCAGCCTTTTACACATTCACTTGGAACGTAGTCGTGGAAAGAGTCGAAGGTCTTTGCCACAACAATTAAGACTGTGAGTTCTCAGCTAAAGGAAGCCTGACTCACTAAAAGCGATGCACCCTTTTCGCCTTGGGCCCCATCAGCCACGCTCCGACTGGATTCACAGGAGAAAAACTGGCAGCCTACGCACACAGCCGTCCCGTTCAGACCATCCTGAGACTGTATTCTATCCAGCTTTCATCCGTGGTGGTCACATGACCGTCTCCCTCTCCTCCTCCACCACAGGCGAGGGTTTCTCCTCCTCACACGGTCGTGCGCTCGCGGACTGCTCCTCCTCTGGAATGTGGAGCTCCTGTGCCGATGAAGGTATGGAGTTCTCGGAGATGGAGCCGTTCTTTACGTAACCCGGGAGGTTCCGGTGCCCGTTGACAGGCACGGGTCCCAGCCTCGTGGTGAGGTGAAGAGCCACAGGTCCTCTAGCAGTGACGTTGGTAACACTGGTGTGCGACACCATAGGTCCGTAGCTGTAAGTGTTACTGCCGCTCCGAGCTTTTCTTTTGAAGTCCAGAGCCAGAGTCCTCCTGCTCCAGGACTTCTTGATCTCAGCTTGCACCTAAGTAAATAAGACAGTGCTTAGCTGTGTCACATGAAATGAGAGCGTTGTTATTGTAATACAAAAAGAGATCTTACCTCCCCGTTGCAGAAGCAGTATATGATTGCAACAAAGAATCCCTGGAAAAGCACAGAATCATTTTACTTGTATCATCCACATGTTTCCAGGTCATTTTAGGTACATAAGTCGATTTTTTAAATCAGTCATGCGTCACCTCCTCTTATCTTAATTATCTAAACCAGAAACAACTCCCTCAAGAATGAGCAGCTATTAGGTAACTGAGCCCTGCTTGTGTTTCTCCCAGACTCTGATAGTGTTCTTGATAAATACATCTTAAAGTCATGGCCAATCAAATTTCACCCTCAGCATTTCTGGTATTTCCAGAAAGCTTTACCTGGAAGGAGTTAAACAGCATCTCGTAGTGCATCTGTATCAGCCAGGGGACTCCAGACACCTCTGTATAAGGCATGGCGTTGAATATGATGTAATGAACACCAAACAGTGGCATCAGCACCAGCGTGGACTTTAAAAGTTTCCTGTAATAGCACAGAACAAATCAACTACTACTTGTGTTTCAAAATCACATTATAGAGTTAAAGTTACTGGTAGTTCATCGATTACAATGTTGCTATAATTAGTCACTGATTGTCAAGTTTGACACATAATCATAGAGAGTAAACCCATTCATGGTTTCATGGTTTCTTGCGTCATGCGATACACAAATTGCAACAAAATATTGTACTGTATTGAACATGGTCATTTTGCATAATGCCCCTACCTGTACTGTTGTCTAGTGTCACACCTTCCTGCATTTGTTTCTCGCAGTTTAGTTGCCAAGACTCGGATGATGTTCAGAAATAAGATGAAATTAATCTGCGTAGGAAATAAAAAAAAAACACAAGTGTCATTGCAAACATAATGAGGTGTCATCCAGCAGCCGTGATGCCGCAGGGGAGGTGAAACATCGCGAGCGTGTACTTACCACCACCGCCACCAGGATAGGCACTTGATAGATCCATTTCAGATTCCCTGCACTTAAATCCCAACACCTGCAGCAGATGGACGAAACCAGGGATGAAGAGAGATAAGCAAGGAGCAAGCCGCCACCGTACGTCCCTCTACTGGTCTCTGCTGTATTACGCTGCCTTTGCCTTCCTTCAGGTTAAGTGCCGGAGGGAATTTTACCCTTTACTGAGATTAAACATTTATTTAAACACATTTATTCCTCATGAACTAATTAATAACACACAGGCGTCACATTAAGCGTCCTACAATGTTTGTAGTTGTGCACAAGCCACTAGGCAACAAACCTGAGGACCTGAGGAATAATCCCCTCTTCTGCAGAATGCATGCTTTTAGTGACAACAAGGGCAAATACTGTTGATTTGAACAAACATGACACCTGCTATATACAGATTAAACCTTTCGCCAAACCCCTACAGTGCCATTACACTGTTCTCCTGCTGACTGAGGAGGGAAGTGTGGCTTAGCTGTACTGGACTGCTGCTGGATTTCGGCTTAGCTGTAAGCTCTAAGCTCCAGTTCTCAGTGTGACCACGGTGCTGCACAAGGCCAGTGGATGCAGATAGTTTCAGTCAGACTGGGTTTAAGACTCCTGCAAGTGTGGAGATTTAACTGTATTGCATTATATCGCAATGTCTTGAGTCACAACTCCTGTGTCACATTTGCCAGATTCTTGTCAACTAGCATCCGTATCCTGGAGTCCCTGACGTGAGACGGACAAAATAAAGGCCCAGATGCAAACTGTGCTTGATCATCACATGTATCGCTCAGCACCAGCATCACAGGTTGGTACAACTTACTCTGTATCTGCAAAAATGGCCCTGACAGTCGCCCAAACTGCCACGAACATAGCCGGGACTCCTGAAAAATAAACAGAGTAATATTAAAATTAAATCGATGCAAACATTCTACATGATTCAAATCATAATGACGCTGCATTTGGGTAGATCCAGGGCGACACGGCATCCACATTGTATGCGCTGTGCTTATACAGCCTACACGCACAGTGTGTACAATGCAGGAGCTGTAAAGCCCGTTTTCACTTACTGTTTTTATTATTATTCCAATATCAGCAAGGGGTTTTAAAGTGCTGTCCCATTTATTTTTGTTCAAACTACTTTGCATGCTAATTAGATCATCCGCTATTAAATACTGTAATTAATTTGCTTGGTGTGAAGTCCATTAATAACGTTACATCTATCTGCAAGGAAACAGGATGTCAGTGAAGTGGAACTCACCCCACCCAATCAGAGTAAATCCCCACAAATACTTTCTGTTCGAGAAGAAGGTCATAAAGATGAGGCTGTGGAGGTAGAGACCCTCCACAAGGATCCAGTAGTAATTGGTTGCCAGGAAGTACATGAACAAGGTCACAACCATCTTGCAGCCAATCTATATGCAATCGGTAGAAAAAGAGAGCAACTGTAATCAATAACCACTGATAGAGACTGATGCACAACTTAAATACTAGTTCAAATGTCTTTGCTATATCATATTTTATCATTTCATTGCTACCTCATGATCAGCATGAATCCAGTGCATAACAGTGATCACAATTTGACTTTAGGTGACATTTGAACACATCACGTGAAAGATACTTCCAACATTTTGTTGTGATTTAGTTTGCAGGTAGTGGATCTGTCAAGTGTTTAATCCCACAGAGACAAGCAAAACACAAAACATACCCATTAAACACGTCATGTCAAGTCCAGCATCAATACTGTGTTTTCTGATAGAGTATAAGCTGAAATACGATGCAGTCTGTCCAATTCAAAAAGCTCCTTTAAAACATGTTTCCAGAGGGAGAAACTGCAGGTTTTTGAACTGTGCGCTAGCTTGCGATGTGGCAATAATTGATTTTTTGGCTTTAGAAAGCACTATAAGCTTCAAGCCTGCAATATGTTTCTGATTTGCTGTAACATTATGGTCCGTTCCCACCTCTGAGGTCAGGAGAAGGTTTCCTGAGTTGACACCGCACCACATGCTGTATACGCGACCAGCGATCACAAAATGCCACCACGGTGAAGTTGGCTCCATCCTTTCACGTAACCTTACTGTAATTTTAATGTTATCTGTTCGGCTTAATTTTATCTGCTCGTTTCTAATCCCCTGCTCTGGCTGATGCTGTAATACCTCAACAAATATGAAATGAGTTGCCTTGAAAAGATCTTCCGCTTACTCCTGTCAGCGTGGTTTCGCTCCTCGTCGCGTGCGCGTCTGATGAAAGCCATACGCTCCCATCGATCAATGCAGGTGTGTTTACGGCTTGTTCACTCCCAGTCACTGCTTAGGGCCGACCAGTCGTGTTTCCAGCTCACTTCTCACCCATCCCCCTTAAGTCTTTATGCGTGGCTGTAGTGCCTGTCCAGAAGTACCCGGTGGGTTATTGATTTGCACGCTGCCCCATCCACTGGCCCTCATTTCTAAGACGCTCCTGCAGGCTTACTGTACTGCATCTGCGAGCTCTTTGTAAAGGGAAGCGCGTCCAGCTTAGACACAACTGTCCTGAATAACACTCACCTTCATGTTACTTAAATGTAAGAGTGTACAGGATGCAAATGCTACAACTTATTGATTCAGTGTAATAAATAATCTTGTGGAGAGTTTAACTCGCATGTGTAGAGGTCACTGGGTCACTTAAGGTCACCTTAGGTTTTAAATGACTCAAAACAAAACATCTAAATGAACTCTGCAGATATTGAAAGGTGATGCATTGGTTTGTTGCACAGACGATACAACTGCCATAAATTATGGAACCAGGGCAGCAATTAGCAGAAAACTACAGCTTTGCATTAAAGTTACATGCTTTAATAGCTTTTTGGACCATTTAAATTTCCCCCGGGCTCCAATGATTGTCAATACAAAGCAGTAAAACTCACACAACACGTCAAGCAAATCATTGATCAAATAAAACAACAAATAAAAAATGACCAGTGTCAAATGGAGAATCCTAGAATGTGCTTTAGTGACATTTGATCCTAATACAAATGATTTGTGATTGAACAGCAGTTCGTCATAATGCAGCGAGTAGTTCAGTTTACTATAGGCTGTGGTATTGACAGAATGTGAGGACGTCTCAGGGGCCCACACTGATTTAGTCAGCCATCGATTCAGCTAAGACCAGCCTCCACGCTATTATCCAGCCTCAGCTTTTGCTGCTGTTCTGTCAAGCCATTATTATTTCCGCTTCTCTCCGTCCCCTAATGATTCCCCGTCTTCTAATCGCCATCTGTATTGTTATTCCTCCATTTGTATTCTAACAAGCGCTGTTCAGCTACAGCAGGAGTTTTGGTATGAAACATCTTTCTAACTGCATTTTGATGCTTTTAATTTAGACACATTGTTGTGAATGTACTCATTTTATAAAAGACACAAGGGAGTAAAGAGTCAGAGAGGTCGATCAAATGGTGCTGAATAAAAGAAATGTGAAGGTGAATAATAAAACAGCAATTTTAGTCCGAAATATGAAATATTAATACAAAACAATCAGTTTCATCAATAGCTCCAACAATTTGACAACTTTATACTGTTGTTTTGGAAAATAAATGACTTTTTGTGTTGTTTACAAAAGTAATCCAGAAGTGTTTTTGTCACTTGCTTTGACCTTCCTTGACCTGTGTCTAGAATGGGTCTGGTGTCACCAGGACTTACTGCCTAAGTGCCACCTTCAGGTCAGAGCAGACAGACCTTCATCTCTAATGGAGGAAAAATGGGACAGACTTACAGAAGAAGACTCGAAGCTGTCACTGAAGCCTTGAGCTAAGAATCAAACCCCAGACACAGTTCACGGAGCTTCATTCAGTTCTTAGTACTGGACGTTGAACACTTTCCAAACGATGTTATTTACATTTGTTTAAGGAACAAACAAACGTGTCCCAGAATGCCTTTACTTAAGCCTGCTTTAATTACGCTGTTTTAATGTGACTCAATTTGGAAACCGCAGGATAAAAGTATCTAATAAATACCATATAGGCTCAGATTGTTTGTTTGTATATTAAAGCATGCATGAAAAGTACCCCGTGTTTACCCATTAAAAGAAAAAAAAAACTTGACTTGGAAAGTGAAAGTCAAGCATTGGCATAATAAACGTTTGGCATGGTTACAAATACTACAGTTTATTTGCTCCAGTACTGGAAAAGCAGGTGAGACTTTGCAGAATACCACTTCCTAGATGGAAATAAACGTGTTAAACGGATAACCGTGTTATTTTTGAATGTGATATACCTAAAACATAAACGTGGGTTGAGCGACCCGATAGCTAGAACTGATCACACGAGAAACATGGGTGTTTGGCCACTTGTAAGGCGCAGAGAGTGTTTGTTGGCAAAAGGTCATCAGTTCAGTTTTGTAAATTGGTCTGCAAGTACATTTTTTTATATTCCACATATTTTGTGTGTGGCTTTTGATCTCTGAAGCTACTTTTGGCTGTTACCTCTCTCTGTGGATCAGAACTCTGCCTCTAGGTTGTATCTGCGTAGCTGCAGATAAAATGTTGAGGACCTACTGGACCACACTCTTATATTTTTTATTCTCTTAATTTCTTTAAAGAAGCGATGCCTTATCTGGAGTGTACTTACAAACTGTGTTTTGTTGGCTGGCGGCCCCTCCGTGATAGACTTGAGGTCTTCCACCGTGACTCTCTCCATGTTCTCTAAAGACGATCCAGAGTAGAGCACGAGATCTTTTACAAAAATGCTTATAGCTCGTAGCATATAGGACACGAATAGGTGCATGTGGATGTAGTTCCTGGTGCAGTGCAATCGTCTAGGGAGAAAAAACAAACAAGAGCAGAGAGGTGAAAAGCTCGATCTGTGTGTGTGTGTGTGTATGTGTGTGTGGGGGGGCTGGCACACCTAACACATCTAAGTGTGTTTAAGTATTTTCACACACACAAACAATACTCATCCTAATCAGAGCCAGCTGAACTACACGCTGACTGTAACATTCTGGAGATTTAGCGGCTTGAAACACACAAATATTAAATTGCTCAGCTCAAAGTGAGCTGTAAAAACTAAATTGCAAGCATGTGTCGGGAAAACCGTGCACGTTTCCTTCCAGACAAGCGCAACTTTATCTGTCAAAAAATCCTCCCAAAACATCCTGCCTAAGAGTTATTACAGTAAAGTGGGCTTTGGGGTCACGCTCCGTTATTGGAATCCAGTTGGATCATTAGCTGCAAAGCTGTCATCATTAGCGCGTCAGGAAGAAAGTCAATGACGATATTTATACGTAGCAATATTTAAACATTCTGAAGTCTTACATAAAACGTTAAGAATCACTGCATCCTGAAATGAGAGCACAGTACTCATTATTGCTTTGTACTCCGAGGCCTCCTTAATGACAGGCTGCCCTCAGAGAGCTATTGTTTTAAGGGCAAAAACTAATCTAGGGTACATTTCCCTTGGGAAAATATTGAACACATTTGCTAATGTGAAATATCCCTTTCCTCTCCTTGGAAAACATTCACGGGCTCTCCTGTCTACGAGCTGACATGCTGAAGCGGAGATGTGGCCGGAGCGCTCCAGAACACACAGCCAGAATGTCAGACGGGCCCCTGGGATAACTTATTAAACTCATTTGGTCCGTAGGTTTCCTGGTGCCAGTTGGGAGCTTTCCTACAGCTTTCTGTAGTAAACAGCACCTTTACAGTACATAGGTTCCCGATACGCTCATGCTCCAATGAGCCAATAATGACAGACGTGCACTGCCTTAATGAGCTGTGTACAAATAAATGTATCGGAGTCGTGCCGTACAAAAAACCAATTCAACCTGGTTTTGGGGTTTATTTTTCTTTAAGCCTCAAATCAAGGCAGGTCAGATAGGACCTGTAAGGGAAAGTAACACACAGCCGTTATTGACTGATGCAGCGAAAACTGTCCAAAGATGCTGGAATTACAAAATCAATAGTCCAGTTTGCTTGTTTGTCACCAGAACCTTATGAGCTTGGAAATAACAAAGAAGATAAATGTCAGACAATGAGGCGTGCGTTCCTCCAAAGCCTGGAGGCAGACTCCTCCTCAAAAGAAGACATATTTAATCTGTTAAGTCAAAGTAAAAGTCAAAGGTGATGTCTGAAATACCAGATATCCTGCAGTGCCTAATTAAGCCGCTAGGGCGTACTGCATGATGTGCTGATAAAGCCTCTGACTTTCATGAAATCGCAGCGTTATCTGCTTCGCTGTGTGTTCACGACAGATAAATTGTCACAGCGAGAAGCGGGCGCCCACCGCGTCGTCGCGTCGTAGAACATTTACACTCCCCCGTTTGATCCCTCCTCCTGCCGCTCTAATCTGAGCCTGTGTCTAAAGCTCTCTCCCGGGAACATTTGCTGGTGGAAGGGACTGAAAATTCAAGTGACGGCGCTGACTCACCGGAAATATCCCAAGATGATGACAGCGACCATGAGTGAACCCAGAGAAATGGAGTAGCCCACTGTGTAGATGAGATACAGACGGTGAAAGACCTCCTGTTGGAAGAGGAGCTTTTGTTAGATTGTCAAAGTAAAGGACTGAATCATAGATGTGTAGAGTTTTTAGTCTCGTTGGATGCATTTGTTTTCATGTCTGAGAAACTAGAAACAAAACACATCAGTTTAGAGTCGTGGTGCGTTTTTCTGACCACATTACTTTAGAGAACAAATGTTTTATTAGAAGGAGCAGGTTCTCAAAGAGGCTAAGTAAATATCTAGACAAAAAGGAAAGTCCTCCGTATGTTGACAATGTTCAACACAAAAATACATTGCAAGTTGGTGACAGCAGCACCTTCAGTCCCTCTATGCAACTGATGGAAACAGCATAAGACACGGGTGATGGAGCAGAGAAGGGCTGGGTGGGGCAGTTTGATCTTCCAGTCATGACCTGAGCCAGAGGACACGGTGTGGAGAGCCACGAACCAGACGCTGTGTGCGTCAACATGCTGACAGGGCCAACAGGCCCGTGTGATGTAACCAGATGCTCCACTGCTGTTATCATTTAGCATGAGGATCCTGTGCCAGAACAGCTAGTGTGTAAGTGGCGGTGGTGGTCTTTCATTCATGCACATGTATTCGTCATTAACTGTAACTGTTCCCTCGGGAGCCCCTCAAAATAAACCCGTGCAGTCACAAAGACACTGAAGGGCGCCATGATGAGGTCACACCCACATTCTCCACATCACAATCCAACGAGAGCCAGCATTCAAAAAAGCCTTATTGTCCCATTTCCTGACTGAGCTTTGAAGTTTACCTTCTTTTAATAAACCATATTTCAATCCTCAGTCACTGACAAAGCTCAAGATGTAACTACGGGCAACTGGAAAGACCTTTACCTCAACAATATTAAGCACCATGGACTCTTAAATGTTTGTAATCCTTATTAAAGTACTTATACATAAAAATTATTAGCTCAGTATGTAAAATATTATAATACACATAATATACTAATATACATACTTCTAGCTGCACAAGAGAAGAGTTTGTTCAAGTTAACAAGGTAAATAATATGGTCACATAACTATTTGTGAGTTCCTCCTGCCTTGTTTTTGCAGTTTATGTTCATTGTGACTCTATTTTCATTTTATAATAAATAAATCCTTAGCCAATAGCAGCTTTATATGATCAGAAATCATCCACATTCCCATCCTCTCATTACCTCCTAGTACTTATGGCAACATTTTATGAATAACATTAAAGTTAATTGACTTAATGATTAATAAAGCAGATGCTAAATGTGTTTTTAATTGGGGGGTAGTTGACTAAAAGGCTACGATATCGACTGTGATCATTTACTCTGGCAGTGCATTCAAAGAAGCCTTTTCTCTTAATCATTACGTGGGAAGCTCTAAGAGGAAACGAGATCTCACCTTTTCATGGCTGGGGTTGCCATACAGGAACTTCGCACATTCGCTATAATTGGCCCACGTCCTGTTGGTCGTGGTCAGCTCCCATGTTCCGTTGTTGTCACATCGGCGGTATGCTAGTCCTAGACACCACACACAAACGTCTCATCTTAATTAAGTTGTCTGCTAACAAAGTAGTCGCTTTATGCTTATTAACATGTCTCTACAAAATGGTTTCAGGGAGTTGGAGACATGGGCTTAACTCTGACCTGTGTCTGTAAAGGCCTGTCCTACTGTACCTTTATGGTTGAAGTCATAGATATACTCTGGACAGGCAGTGGATACGAGCCTTCCCGGAGGCCCTTCAGGCCAGCAAACGATGCCATCCCACTCTGGTGAGCAGTAACCATCTGTAGGGAAAGAACAACACGCAGGTTGTGGTGATAACGGCCATGACTCCTCTCCACGCGTTAGTTTCCTGTCTGCCTCGCTAACGCTGACAGATAAAATGGCAAAAAGCTGCAGAGCTCACTTGTGCTTTTAAGTTAGAATACATCTTTCTGTGTGGAACCACAGGTCACCCAGAGTACTCGCATACTTGTCCACTCCTCGTCTATTGTAACAAAATTAGGACTTGCAATCGCGGAATTCCCAGAATCCTGATCACAACATGTCCATTCAGTCTAATTTGATCATTAGTTTGTTAGTCCCAGCAGATTTCCATAAGCGCTAAATCCTAGAGTATGGATCTCATTTTCAAGATTCCCTGCGACACTGCACACATTGTGGCAGCCCAAGTAGCCTGTAATGCTAAGTCCTCTCTCTGGCATGAGACTGAGTTTGGCCGAGGTGAAATGCGACCTGATGAGGGCTGTGATGCAAAATGTTCATCAAAAGCTCCTGTTTTACTTCAAATCTCAACTTTTTCCAATTAAAATCCTTTTAACGGCTTGAAACGTTGTCACTCGACATCACGTGTTCTTACTGTATGTAGCCATCACAAACCAAACACACAACCGATAATGACTTATTTTAAACAGCGTTTTTGTTGCTGCCACAGAGTTGCCAGATTCTAAATGTAGAGATCTGAAGAACTTTCCTACGTGTCCCACCAAAGTGCTGACTGTGCGCTGTTACAGCACGAACATCACTAAAAACCGTGTCCGGCGAGTAATGAACGCGCAGAGACTTTATGAAAATCCATCTCGCGCTGCAGGTCCAAAGGGGGGAAAGGCTCTGCTTGCGAGCTCGGAGCCCCTTTAATTGTCAGCGTAGACCTCAGCTCTCTGATAGCGGGAGCAAAGGCCCATTCTCCACAGATTCCTGGCAAAATTCTTGCTTATGGCTTGGCATGTATGTAGTATTATTGAAAACATCTGCCCCACTATGACCACTAATAAGCAGCTGAGGATGAAACTAAAACTATCCCCTTTTTTTGCAGGAGATCCATTATTTTCTCATTCCTGTAATCAAACGTACGAAGAGACTCGTGAAGCAGTGACGACATGCTTTTTTATTTGCCTGTCACTCGCAGCGCTAAATTAAAGAGCAGACTGCGTGGAGCTGACGGACTCCTACTGATCTGGGATGGAGAAAAGAAAAGAATCGCACTGACCAGAGTCGCTGTTCACATTTTACTACGCTAGGACCACCTACTGACAGGCTTCATTTAAGCACACAACACACACACACGTATCATTTCCCGTCAATTTCTTGACCACGATTTAAATATAAACGTGGCTACCAGGGGACTTTTGGTATTAGTGATGTAACAGGGGGTTTTAATGAGGTTTTCTTTACTTCTCAGCGGATTTGATTCGGACTTGCAGATGTCAAAACACGTTTTGCACTTTGTCTTGATACATGCAACCTTTTATAATGACTGCAGATGTTATTCTACACCCCAACCACAAGCTTGAAGGCTGAGCTATTTTCACACAGCAAGGCCTGGGGCATTGAACCCACATCCCTCCACTGTCCTCTCCAGGCAAACCTCACCATTTCCCTCAATGAAAACCTTGTCTCTGCAACGTAACGGAGACTTTTGTGTATTTAAAATACAACTGAGAAAAAGAAACAAACAGACAAAATACAGCTAACGTGTGAGCTGCTGGCTCATGTGAAACCTAATCTTTTCTCAGAGAACCTAGCGTCACATGATCACTTCATTACGCTGAGTTTTAAATAGCCACCACTCTTCAGCTCCCATAATAGTTCAGAAAACCCCAAGTTTACAGCGCCAGAAAGGAAAAAAACTCAGAGGGTGGTCAGGCAGGACACATGGAAGAATAACACAGATGTTTGAGAAAAAATGAGTTTACCTCAAACCAAATTCAAAGAAAATAATAACATGGTAAATATAGACAAGAGTAAATTCTGTCCCATATGCTCACAGACGATCATTTGTCAGAAAGCACAAGAACACAAATGCTTTCTTTGAACCTTATATGGAATTTCGATCATTTCACTCCAAATCACAGCAAAACCTTCCTGTAAGTGAGGTCAAAGCAATGGACAAAATATATACGTCTTAGTTTGATTTGTGCAACAAAGAGGCCAGAAACAAAGCTCCGCGTGCAGGATGAGTCAGTTAGAGTGTGGCAGCGTCATCAGGTAAGCGGGTCATCTCTCAAAACAGCACCCCAAGCGTTTTACACACTCTCAGTCAGACGTCCCTGATGGGCTTGTTAGAGTCCACATCCGGTCCCATCATCGTCCCTGATCCACTGTACGCCACGCAGTGTTTGTTTATAGTGCACCGCATTAAAGTTTCAGCTTTAACAAGAATAAAACACAGACGTGGCTCATGTACTTCTTGTTTTACTTTTATTTTAATTCAAATGCCTGCTTATAAATTAAATGTGTTAGAAGCCAGGCTACATTTCCCCAAACTTCCAGCCTTGCTAAGTTATGATTATCGTGTGATTTAAGACATGATGATTGTTATTAATATTACCATTTATCTCCCGGCGAGGAAGCAAACAGGCAAACTAGGAAATGTTTATGACTTCTAAGTAAATGCAAAGACAGCAGCTGCTGCTGAAGTGTGACAAAGCTCTTGCCAGTCACTGTATGACATGTCAGGATCGATTAAGCTCGGCGGCGGTCGGACGAGCGACACAGAGCCCGATCTGAGCGAGGCCATAATGTTTGACTGGCTGTTCTGCTCTGCATTAGCATGTCCATCCTGTTAAAAGGCGCCGTGTTGTTATATAAAGCCGGGACCTCACACGAGCTGCTGTTTGGCGCCTGCAATTCTCAATAGTAGCTATTCTGTCATATTTTCTCAAATCCAATTTGAGATTTGTGGCCATTTATGAAAACCATGAAAACACAGGGCATAGTAACTACAGGGACCCGTTGACAAAAGCATCCGTGTTCTGATCCTGGAAGTAAACATTTTTAATTATGTGTTTCATTTACAAGGGGGTATCGTTTGGAGGGTCGAGGAATTCAATGCAACCACAATGCACAGGGGTTAAAGAGAAAATAATACGATTGGTTTGGCTGTGGAATCCAAAACGCTCCTCTGAACAATCAACTGGGAAAATGACGGTAACCGCAACGAGATACAGTAGATGCTGGGGTCTGCTGGAAAATGCTGTTTCTCAGACACCCATAAATACACAAATACACCCCAGCATTAGCTTCGCCTTCAATCCCAGCCTCTGGAAAGCCACAGGGAGGATGAAGGAAATGTAACCTTCAGCGAACATTAAACAGCTAAAACAAGTTCCCAAAATGCATCTGTCCTTAACTGTTATCCTTTAAGTGAAGTCATAGAGTGGTTCTTGTAGAGGGAAGTGTGTGTCAGCTGATTACAGCAAGTCAGAGAAATCTTCAGCGCAGGTTAAAGAATATCACACAAAAGCTAATCAAGGCTAATGAAGAGAGAGCCTGAATAATAACAGCAGTTCGCTCTCCTTTCAGTGACATCAGTACATTTAACATAGTGACGTGTGGAACAAATATCGACACGTAATCTTTGCAGTGCGGCTGGTTTACAGTAGGTACAACACATTTTCCTTTGTGTCTCACCGGGAATCTTGGTCCTTGACTTGATGTTTCCCTCACACTTCTCTCTGGCTTTCAACAACAGGACTATCTGTTCCTCCTTGGTCAGCACATCATCTGCAAACACCTGCGAAAGTAGACGGACACAAAGAGTCAGGTGAATGGCCCAGCAGTCATCTATGACATCATCTGTTTTAGGCGGCGCAATCCAAAGCATCACTCCATGAACAAAACTGCATATTTTTTTACGTCTTACCCGTCGTAAAGCAGAAAGACAAAACCCAAACATGTCCCACTTTCATTCGTTGTTTATCGTCCTAACTTGTTTCCCTGTGGTTGTATTCACGTATAGTGGCTAATAGGAAGTGACAGGACTAAATGAGCGTCTATTTCCTTACACCTTTCTCAGCTCTTATACATTGTATTCTGAGCGTGCCGGGGAACTTCCGGTGTGGTTTTCCAGTCAGGGAAACGTTTTCCAGTCTCAGAGGTCATACTGACTGACTTGCTGTTTGCCCACAGATCACTTTTGGGCAACGGCAAATGTGACTGTATTGAAATTGACCCCATTCGTTTTTAACATAGCGTGACAGGAAAAGTGGAAATGAAAACAAGAAAGAACTGAAGTTTGAGCTAAAACCCAAGCACAGAAATCACGCTGTCATACAGAGGTTTCATTGTTGCGCAGACAAAAAGGCAATATGTGTACTCACAATAAAACACAAATGAATGCGTACGGCAAGCAGTACGCCTGAAGGTACGGTAAAAAAAAAACAACTCCCACTTTTGCTTTTTTTGGTTCACTGATGCAGAGCAAACACAACTAATTAAAGACAGACGTTCACTCAGAGCAGCTGACTCCCTGGCTGCAGTTGCATTTGTCAGTTTCTTCACAAATTACATCCACATTTGAATTTGAAAAAAACATTTATGCACATGAAGTGTGATGAAACAGTAGAGAAACAACATGAGGAAGACAAAATACAGCCACAGACAGTGAAAAGGTTAAACACACACACGTATATATTATTAATTGAATTTATAAAATAAGCATGAGCAAAATTTTCTTAGCATATTACATTTTCCAAAGTAAAAACGTGAGATGTGACGTGTGCCTGTGTTTTAGCTTAGGTGAAGCCAGAGTTTGTCCATGTCTCCTTTAAAAAAGGAGCAAAATGCTCAATAGTGGTAGTTGTAGCTGTAGCGTCTTAGAAGCAGAAGCTCTGGAGGCCAATTTACTCTTCAGAATCATTTTTCAAGTCTATTGATTGAGCAACTCATAAAGTGGATATAATGCAATTTTATTGTTTTACGTCTGGTCCAACAACAAGGTTTCTTATTATATAGTATTCAACTATGTTAAATTGTACTAAAATGCAGCAATGGCGTAAATGTTCCCCAGTACAGTCCGTGTATACTCATCCATGTTACTGGAGTCATTTTGCTATAAGTGGCCTAAAGCTACTGCAGCAAAGCAAACGTGATGTTTTCCAGACATTCATCCTCCTCTGGTGCCTCCTTCTAATCTAAACGAGGCGGCTACGAAACCTCTAAATCGACATGCTGACACAGGGAGACGTGTATACATTGTCTCTGGTGGGAGTGCGTAGCTTTGCGGCGCTTAAAAAGAAACTGTAAATACTGAGCAGCCGCGGTTTTCGCTGCACACAAAACCATAACACCACAATCCATCAATATTTTCTCTGCCTTCAGTCCTGAAATAAGGATGTCCAGTCTCACAGATGAATAAGGTCCCAGAATGAAGACGTTTATGGCTTTGCACAGTAAACAACCACAGATGGAACAACATTTGACCACAGGCGAACAGGGATAGATACAACCTGTTTACTGTACTAACGGTGCCAATATAGAATATTCCACTGACAGCTACTGAGGCATTGACTCTATTTTCACCTGAATACCTGACTGGTACGACTTTACTGTAGGTGAAAGCTGGAAACCAGAGACAGAATGGAGGCGTGTGACCATCACCGCGGTCCAGTCAGTGCCGAACACGGACGAGGAGCAGTTTTGGACCCTTTCAATCTCGTGGAGGAGAATAAACGAATCATTTAATATGAAATGTCAGCTAGTTTACCACACTCTGAAATCACAGGATGCGCATCAGCCACATCTTGCCTCATTCAGCTCTTTTCTACAAACTTGCTGTTGTAACACATTAAGAACAAACATCCCAACCTGCACAGTGTTGCCCGAGCCCCTTGTGAAACATTAAACTAAAATGAGGCAGAGAGTTTATTTTCTTTTTAAAAGCCAGACTCCTGCTCACAAAGTCGCAGCAGAGTATCACTTACCACTTTAAGAAGAGCATCCTGGGTAATAAGTGTGCCCGCTGATTATTCCTAAAAACTATTCCTCTTCCACTGGCTCGCGTCCAAACCTCCAAAGTAAACAGGACCCTCGGAGGGAGAAACATGGACATTCTTATTTACTGCGTTTCGTTTAAAACACAGTATTCTGTTTGTTAAATTCTTTTGACCGCGTGCCAAAATGAAAATTTGAAAAATACACAGCGTGTAAATATGCACATTTTCATCACTGCCTGCTAGAAAATAAACTCCACTCGAGCAAACCACAAGTTTCTATTTGTCTTCACAAACTGCGGCTGGACGACCTAAACTGCAGCTCTCGGCTGCTCTACATAAGACCAATATTGAGAAAACTGTATTTAGGCCGGTGTGTAAAGACAGTGTGGGACCACTAGGACTATATACTGACACTACACACTACGCGACTGTAGGTGTGTTTGCAGTCCAGATTTAGTTTTCTTATTCTAGCGTCTATTTACTGAATTATTTTAGATATGAAACTTGGATGTGCTTAGCGCCACAGATGAATACCCTCCATGTTTGCCTGTTGATGTTTGACATTTTACTAAATAAACAAAACCAATACAAGACCGATGTGACGTGACTCATGCATACATTGAATGGAGACACTGGGTTTCTGGTACATTACCAACAGTCTTGATTGTGGGACCGACTTACCCGCTCACTTTTTTTCAAGAACGTTGTGGTTGACCAAAGTCATTTCCTGAAATTCCCCAAAGTGAATCAGGGAGTCTAATGCTGGCGCTTGTGAGGTAGACTTTATTTAAAGCACAAAACAAAACACAAAAAGAAAACAGAAAGTATGCAGACCTTTAAACCAACCACTAAATCACCACCGAGTTCAATGGAGTGTAATTATCAGTAATATGTCAACAAAGGACAGCCCAGACGTAATACTATTAAAGTAGACACATTCAGCACACACACAGATGCAACAAAACAATTATGTGCATCTATGATAATATGAAGCGATGGATTCAAGTCAAACAACAGAACGTCGCTGCAGATGTTTAAAGCATGAACGTGTCCTTATACCGTAGCTTGTCTTCCCTTCAAATGAATCAGTGTAGCTTTAGTTTTTCCCCTAAAGAAAAAGACGTATATTGACTGATTATGTTAACTAGTTGCATTTCTGGCTGAGCGTGAATTATTGGAGGCACAGGGTATGCGGCAGATATGCAACACACACAAAAAAAGCAGAGCTCATCATAAGTTCGTCAAATGAAGATGCAGGTGGGATTTACTACAGCGCTTCCATAAGCTGATGAAGTGTGCAGCTAGTCACAGGGGTAATTAAAACATGGCCTTCTCCTGTGTAAAGGCAATGATGTGGTCTCCATAATATATGCATTGATGAAAAACGCGCCAAAATTCTCTTTACCTGCTGGTTGTGTCTGGAACTGACGGGTAATGGATGAGTGGTGGCCAACGTTAACCCTGTGAATGCAACCACTCATTTAGTTACGAATGTAAACTACACTCTTTCTCTCTTTAGCTTCAGAGTGACCCGATAATGCGCGTCTGTTGGCCGATCTGTCAGCGAGGAGGAGATTTTTAGGTAAATGGTCGCATAAAGTGAGACTTTCCTCTCTGGATCACACTTCGTCACACGCTTGATGAATAATATACAGATAATATTGACTCTGTCTGCAGTAAAGCGCCTCTATTATGGACACACAGTTGAATGTTTGTTTTGTGTACTTGTTTTGGTCATTTGCCATTCTTTACACCATGGGCTAACCTTCACTTCCTTGTTGTTGGCATACATTCAAAGTGTGATCCCGAGGGCTTTCCGACTTTCCTGTACGTTTCTTTTTCTCCACTAAACAGGGGGGTTTAGAAAATTATAACTCCGCTGAATCTTGTTTTTAATGGCCTGTCTTCTATCTGGAAAAAACATGAATATGTTACTTTTGACATATTGCACCGCATGAATGTTCTAGCGGATGAGGTTCCTGGATATTATAAACTCTATGAGTCAGTGCCACTCCTTTTCAACTGTGCAATTTGCATTTGATGATAAAAACCACAAACCACAAGACTGGTTGTCCTTTGGAAACGCTTGCAGACCACATTCTGACTTAAAGCAGCATTTAGTTCCTAATTATACCCTACTCTGGTCGTAAGCTGGAAGAACAGCACTTTTGTCCTTGATGGAAACATTGTGTGTGCCCTGGGAAGCAGCATGAATCTCATGAAGCCCAGAAAGTGATTGTGTTATTCTCTAAATTAAAAGGGACCGTGTTTGTGTTACAGAAGGGAGTCTGGCCAATAAAACACTGCAAATACGGGGTTTTAATGACACTTTAACATGCATGATGGCTGAAATAATTTCACTTCACATTTGTATGAAATTTATTTTTCTTTTGTAAATTTCTTTCAAATAAAACTGTCCGCTTTACTACAGTTTTACTGCACAGGCCGTAACATTAATGGCTATGATATGACCTCAGTTACTACAGAGCTGGCTGAAAGCGTCTAAATCACACTGTGCTGTCGCTTGCAGAGATGCCTTCACACCTGTTGGCAGCCTTTAGCCGTTGGATGGGTAATTCTGACAGGTAATTACAAACCTGGAAATTGCTTTGTGACCGTAAAAATAAATACGTTCAAAAGGTTGCAGAAAGTTGGGCTTTACAATATTTATTAGGATGGACAGCAGGTACTAATGGACTCATGCATTTTTAAACCAGACGTTAGGCTGATTCGGCTGCAGGACAAAGACAAGATGAACCTTGAAACGTCTGAAAGCCTTTAAAGGTCATTTGGTTACACAAAAAGTTTCATACATGATGATTCGCTGCTTCACTGCTGCCACAAACGTTTCCGCCTACTCTGACAGTTAACAGTAAATCTAACGTATCTGAAGAACCGTGTTCCTGTCTCGCACTCAATCTCATTGTCAGCGATATAAATAGTTACTGGGAGTTTGTAAATCCATATTTCACTTTGTTTACTATAATAAAATCAATGTCAGTACAGACACCAGCCAGCGTTCCTGGCATAACGACGCGTAAACAAACTAAGCACTAACTACTGCACAAACGTGAGCAAATTACGCCTTTGATGCAGCCAAGGTCAGCACCATCACTGGTGTTTCCTTTAGTAGCAGCTGAGCCGATATAGAACATAAGCAGGACCTGGAGATGCCTTCAGGTGCATCTGTGCGCTGGACAGATGCACTGGGGCTGGAGCTCGGTCTGGGTGGAGTACGCCCACACCTCCCAACAAGTTGTCACACTGTGTACTGGGTTTCTTTTTTTGGCTGCCAGTGTCTTTGCATTTCACGGCCCACGTGTCAAACAAATTGCTACATGAGCACAACTCTGGAAATGATTTCACCAAAATACTGGTCACTGAATCCTACAACTCGGAGTAAAAGTCAACCCAAAAGATAACGTACAACGATCGAACTCAGGAGCTGGGACCCGTTTGACCAGTACAGACGTCTCTGAAATCAAAAGCCAGCAAGACACTTCTTCTTCTTCCGACTTTAAGAGGCTCATGACGATATTTTGTGCAACAATACCGTGTGCCATCACCAGAGACGAGCAGAGCACAACACTCCAATCAGGGCTGTGGAGGAACATCAGAAAAAAGAAGCACATAGAGGGAAGTACTCACAGCAATCAGCCCCTTTCCAGTTTCACCAAGTCTGTTGTTAGTGAAGAAGTAGGACAAGGACACTGTTCGTATAAGACCCCTAATTTCCCTGCTTTTGCAATGAAACCTTTTAAATTCAGGCTAATGAGGCACAGCTTAATCAGCCAAGGTGATTTTTCATCGCCTGCTAGGATTCGACCCTTCACTGACTGAAGCCTTTGGACGTGGTCACGAAACAGTTGTTGAACAGAGTTGATTTTTAAACTGAGGTTTTAACTTTAACTTCGTGTCAAATTAAACGTTCTGGACAAAACTCATTTAGCATGATTTCTCAAAACACAAACCAATAAAGGAGATTAAATAAAAACATGCAGGGATAGACATCGTACAAGGTGCCTTTACTTGACTTTCTTTTAAGTCAAGATAAAGTAGTAATATCGAGAGGCTGCATTTAGACTGTTTATCAAAAGTTACCTATGTTTATCTCAATACACACGACACGTTGTTAGGCTGATGATTCAAGGTGAAATTTATTGGCAACGAAGAATATCTCAATTTCATTTTACACTGGGTTTTCAGAAATTCCAGGCTTGATTCAATTAAGCTGCACGCTGCCAGGAACCTGCACACCACAGAGGATGAACAACTTTTAAACTGTCAAACTTCTCCATTCAGTATTACACAGTTCAGACTGACACATTTTCTGGAGCAATAATTCTGTTTAAGGCGCTTTCAAATAAAGACGTTATTTTTCGTGACCTGGACTTTAATTGCAGAACTTATTTGTACCTTTTGTTCCTACTGAACGTGTAAAAAGCTTTTCTGTCTGATACGAGGTACAGTCACTAGCGCTGAGGTCTTTGAACCGTGTTTTTATTTGACTGAAAATGACTCATGGGTAAAGCGCAGCCTATAGGAAAAGGCAAACAGTGAGCACGGACTGTACAAGTCAATATCACACAGCCCACTGTAAACAAGACATCGGCCACTTGCTATAAGGATCGTTGGAACACACCAGCGTCTGTATGGACTGAATGATGTTAATGACAAAACTCCAGATATTTAAATCCTGAATATACAACATCTGCCACGTCGAGACTTGCAGATCATAATAAGCTTCATAACCCCCTAAACGGGTTTATTTAAAAGAGGACGCAACCGAATCAGACCCAGGATGACACGCGTATCTTCACAAGGAGCACTTTACCGTTGCACTGGTGTCTGAACTTGAACTGAGATCTCCTCTGTACTGCAGCGTGAGGATTTCTTACTGTACTTATTGCTGGAAAATCTGTAGCTGTGAACTGCACCTTTCCAAACTCATAAGCCCCTGAGTTTTGCAATGAAACTAATAAAGGTCCTTTTAAGAAATCTGGCCTCCGCTCGGCCATAAGCCGTGAGCCAGGGGTGTATTCCTGCACATAATTTGAGCCGCTTCCAAATCATGTAAAACAACTGGTTCAGACGTGTGAAATCCTACACACGCAGTCTATAAATTAAATAGTGCCCATGTTCGTTTTAGTCATATTTATCTAAACTGATTAGTTAGGACATAGTGAATGAGAACTGAATGTTCCCTTTAATTTATTTGGCAAGAAAAGGTTTTGAGCATTTTAGTGTTGAGTAAACTGCTTATGCAATGAAATGTTTTCAGGTTAAAGGATAATTAGATTAGAAAATAAGCCACATAATAATACAGTAGCTTGTATGTTTGAGAATGTGGCCTGGTCTGAATATTAAAAAGTACCAATACAATAAAGAAACAGAAAACAATAAAGATGCCTCAACTATAAATGTAATTTCAAACATGTATCGAAGCAAGATGAAGATGAAAGCCACAGGGTTCAACAGCGGCCAGCGCTGGTCTCATAAAGCCCACTATTCTCAGCACCGTGCCACAAAGTGTCTGTGGAGTCTCTCAGTCGTCCAGGTCAGGATTATCCTGACGCTGCTGCTCAGCGGTAGCTGGACTTGCTTGAGGCTCCGGGGAAGAAAGATGCCAAAAAGGTGTTGACGTTATTTTGTACTCGCACACTTGCATTTAAATAAATTTGTTAAGAAAATACTTGCAGCCTCTATGCATACAGCTCAAGTACTAGACAGCTGGCGGCCCAACAGACTTTAATCAAGCCCAAAATCAGTCAAAATCAGGTTTTATGCTGTGCATCTGAATAAACATGAGTTTCTTCAGGTTCGATATTTATATTTACTCTGGCATTTTTTTGACGTGCTGTCGTTATTTCGCCATAACTCTATGTTGATCAGCTAGTTATGTTGTGGCTTCAGGCTAACCATTCACAGCGGAGGGAAAACAGCTGGAATACAATCTAAGTTTTGTTATTGTATTTATAACAGTTACCAACTTCACTGCTGCTGCGTTTAGAGGAGTCGGGTTATTCTGCGAGCTCATATATGTTCCAATCTCAACCCCTTCACCGGCAGCCATCAGTCTGTGTCAAACACATCGACATAGCTGAGAATTTTCACATGTCAGCTCGGTCGAGGTGCTTTAGGATTCCAGGCATATTCTCCACGAGGAAGTCCGAACCACAATATTGATACAGAAGGTAACTGATGGAAAAGAACAACACAGGTCTCATCACAGCAGCAGCAATTAATCAGCATATCCAGACTTTCTGGACGGTTTAATTATATCTGCCTTTTATCATTTCTTAGTGTTGTGCTTGAATGAAAACAATGTTGATGCAGGACGTTTTAACGCCCAGCAGACAGACAACCTCATCACAGGCTGACAGCGAGAGGCAGCCTATCGCTCTGCAATGTGTCAAGTCTGGCACATGGACACAGCTTCACCTAAGCCCAACAGAAACTCGCCATATACAAAATGCTGCAGCTAAAACTTTAATTTACGACATTTTCACTATAAAAAATAAATCGCTAGAGATTTAAAGATTTTAGAGTCAAACTGTCAGATGCAGTTTGCTTTGAAATGAAAAACTCAAATTGCTATTCGTCAGTTTGTGAAGATACATCATGTTAAGTCAAGTTAAATGTATAATTAAGTTGTCAGTGTTGAAGAAAATAAAAGCAAACGCAGAGCTAACGTTGCCACCAACTCAAACTCAGATTACAAGGCCAGATCACGGATCGTCACGAGGCACTTTATTAAAAATATTTGCTGGAAGAGTAACTTTTGCGACGAGGTGTAAAAGTGGTGTTGAGTTCCACACACTCGGACATTCTTTAAGTAGGAAAGTAAAGGAAAGGAGCCGAGGTCAGGCTAAGTCATGAAAACAAGCTCTTTCCTGAGCCAAACACAGCCATGGTATAACCTTACCATGCTGCTGAAACTGAACACTCTGCTACTAACACACACGTTAGGAGTCTGACTCACAGGCCTTCGAAAAGCTGAGCGACGTGTCAGTCAAGACAAAAAAAAAAGATAACCACAGTGCAGAGGTGCCTGGATTTCTACGAGCTCAAGAAATCAGATTAGCTCAGGAATCCTCTGAGGCTCTGTGAGCGTTAGATACTGTATGTGTGAAGCCTTTCATCCCACGACAAGATGCTACTGGTTGATCCCAGGAAGGCAGCGGAGCAGAGGCCACAGCAAGTAACTCACACCCCCCTGTGCTGATAGAAGCCATGAGATGCTGCGAAACTAAAAAACAATCTCATTTGGGTGGAGAAATGTCGCGTGTGCACTAGAAACTCCCCTCAGTTCCTACAGCTTCGTTACCAGTATCTTCAACACACACAATTACACAACATTTATTTACAGACCCTTATTTGCTCCTGTGGACCCGTGTACTGGGTCTGCTCTGCTGGGAATTCTGTCAAGTGAGATTTCAAGGCACGTTTTTCCAGTAAGAGAACAATACTACAGGACAAAGACTCGCTATGATTATTCTGCCTTTAGACAAAGATCAAACCCCAGCAGAGCACTGGGGTATGTGTGGTCGCTGCTCGGACAAGAGTTCAAACACGCGCAGTGCCTCATAAGAACTGTTCTGATTAATGGGATTATGTTTACCTATGTTTTTGGTCATATTATGAAAACCCACAGTGATTAGTCCCACACATTTCATGGTTTTGGAGGATCACAGCCTCACACAATCCTCTTATCTGTTCAACAGTGCAATAACGCAAACCCACACTAACACAATTAAATATGTAATTCAGACAAAATAAATAAATAAAAGTCATGAGCAAAGCAAATTCAGGCTCCGTTCTCAGAAACGAGACAAGGAGAAGCTGATGTCTGGTGATACGAGTTGTCAGAACATTTAAAAACAGTTGTTTTCCGTTGCTTGTGCAACCTTTGTTAGAGGCAGAGGAGTTTGAAGTCACACGAATGCTCTGGCTTATACGTTAGGAGCCGTCGCAATCAGCCAGACCACATGTTGAGTAGCTGGGGCGAGATAAGACATTTGGTTTCTGCGTTGCTCTCAGCGCATAATGTGCAAAGTGATATTAAACGACAAAGCAAAGAGACTTCGTCTGATATGTTGCTCCCTCTACCAGCTTCATACTGAATCGTGTAATTAATCAGACATTTATGGTCTGGAAATGAAGCGTGCGCGTTAGACGAGTCTATCCCTCTTGGATAGAAAGCGTAAGCAACATTGACAAGTCATCCTCTCACGTGTAAATATGTCACAGCTACCTTTGGGCTAGTTTTAAACTTCCTGCTTGCGCTGCCTGTGAAACGGACCAGTGTCAAACACACAGCAGTGATTTCAGGGACTATAACTTTCCCGAGAAGCCCCTAAAGCTCTGAAATCCTGCACGGACATGAGGACTTTAATTACTTTGATAGAGTCCCAGGGCCCTGTGGCAATTCATTACCAGTTTGGCCTTATATGTGAGAGCTCACATCATCGTAAGCCAAGCAACAATTAGCAGTATGACAAGCTGAAAAGACTTAAAAACGTAACTGCTAAGACCTGGGGGATTCCTTACGAGCACTGGCCTTGATAAATGAAGCAACTAACTAAAGAACTGGTGAGGGTCAATACTAGAACGGGTGGTGCTTCCGAATCCCACTGGGATGAGCATTAAGCAAATGATAATGGACTTAACTTAAATAACAAAAGCATCTGCATCAGGTTTTTCTTTTGGTCTGAAAGTGGGAAACAAATGATAATACTTGACACAAACATTGCACTTTTCTTCCTAATCTTGGCTGACACGCTTCCCACTGCTTCTTTTGTCCCTATGGGAGCAGTAAAGGTCACAATACGAAGATCGAGCTGTATCACACACACACACACACACACACGAAGCACAGCCCTTAGTAAAATAACTAAATGCAGACAACAAATTGACGGGACCTATTGCATAATCATATGTGGGATGGCTCTTCCTAATAAAAGGGATGAAATGACCCTCAGTTTTACATTGTGATGAGCAAATTAGTCCTGGCAGGGCTTTGTTGTTCTGTGTCTTAATGGAGCCTGTTTGAACTGCCTGGGTGAAGACACACAGACGACAATAAAGCCTATAATACGGGTTTTTGATCAAAATATTAAAGGAAGAGCTTAAATACCTGGTGTACCTTTATTCTTTTATTTTATTTTCAGGACAGCACTTTGTGTGATACTACATATGAGATAAATATTTGAGTTAAATATAAGACCATGCGACCTGGCCCTGGACAACACAGTTGAAAATGGCTGGATGGATATATCTTGATTATTATCTTCACCCCAGTAGCATTGATCAAAGGTGACATATCTTACAACAGAGGAGAGCAGGAGAACGTTGCCTATGATTTTCTGAAGATGTGTTTCTCGAATGGAAATAAATCGACTTTGCATATTAAATGGAAAAACAGCGCAGCCTTCGTTCACCATCGTGAAAAATAATGAGATATTACAGCTAGAGTTCAGCAATAACCATAACAGTTTAGAAAGACAATAATGGCTACAAGGAGCTGTCAGTCAGCGACACCGCGTCTTGTTCGGAAAGGTTTCAGCCAAACAGACTCAATCCTCACTTGGTTTAGTCAAAAACGCAAATTTGTTGAATATAAAACAGAGAGAGATGCTTCATTCCACGTTCACATGCATACAGTCGCCACACAAACTCAGACAAAAGTGGAAAAGAAATTATCATAATCCATGTTGAAGATAAGTGAAACAGACACACAGAAATGAATTTCAAAGCTTAATTCTCCAACGCACCAGCAGTTCAAATGAATCAGTGAGACGTTCTCTGCTGCCCCTAATTACCACAGACAGATTGAGACGAGATTATCCCACACTCTAATCTGAGTTATGAATTCCCATTGTGGAGAATTTGGCAGCGATGGATGAAGCTACACTGAAAGGTTATTCCAAGAATTATGCTTGGAACCATGAAACATAAAGGCTGTAAAATGATAAACAAAGCCTGGTTTAATATAAAAGTCTTTTTGGTTTGCTGTTCCATCCATTTTGACTGTAATCATGTCCCTGTGGTTCCAAATTAGTTTAACAAATGAATTACTTACTGATGGAAATGTTTCAGTCATTTTAGTTTAGTTTACTCAGACCTATACTATGTGGGAAATTGATGGTTACGAGTATTCGGGTCCACTCTGCCACACTGAGGAACCGAGCTACTGCAAAAAGTTCTTGGCTAAAGTTGTTATTTTCCACATCTCGTCAAACCAGTCAAACCTGCCTTGCGCACGACAAAACATGACAATCCTCGCAGTCATTTTGTCCAGAGCTGACATAATGTTTGGCTGTGGCAGGCAGATACAGCTGCAGCCGAACAGTCCTCCTGAAGATCCAGACACATGCAAGTCATCACAGTGAAAAACACAGTCATGAGGCAGAAATGAAACGCTCGCTAAGGTTACCGAACGCCGGGCTTCCGTTTAATAAACGTAATGAGAGAGTTGAAGCGGCGGGCGCTGGACACGGGCGCTGTGATCTCACCGAGGTGTCAGAGAGGATCCGTTTGACTTCTGAGATGGTGATCATATAAAGACATCACCTCTAAGTCGAGACACAGTCCTGACGCTTGACAGCTGCTTCTCCTTTTTACAGCTTTTTCTTTTCTTCATACAGAAACACACACTTTCCACACTTAACTAATCAGCGTCCTGTTTGGTCAAAGCCCAAAAAAAACCTTTTTGTGGCAAAGACGACTGAGCAAACAGCAAACTTATAAACGGGTAAACATCATGCACAGACAGACACAGTCTCATAACGACTGAATGTTGAATCAGCTATAAATACACAGCTATGTTATAATTGTTTTCCTCTGCCATCTCAACCAATGAGCCTAGAGGGCCACTGCGGTACAGTGACGGACCACATCACTGGGAAAATGCACTGTACCTCAGAGCCTGGGCGAACTGCCTGTCGAATGCACTGCAGCCTCAGCCAAAACACACACAACCAGCTTGGTGTGCTGCTCAGCCTGCTTAGTGTGTGTGTGTGTGTGTGTGTGTGTGTGTGGCTGCCTGGACACAGCTATGGCAATATTTGAAAGCGCAATTATAAGTCACATTGTTGAGCAAATGTAAATGATTACATCTGTGACCCAGAGGTGACTGAAATTGTCCAGGGGCTGCTGGGAAGTTGAATGAATGTCAGTTAAATAGTTAACGCTTGGCCCGACTGCGAGAAGCGCTTCAGTCCAGGCAGGTGAGAGTTTTGTAAAGACGGTTACACAAAGCTACTGCGACTATAGGTTACAAACATGGTCTTGTTGTGATGGAATTGTGGGATGATGCACGACAGCGTAATCAGTAATTGCAGCAGCTTCTTAGGAGCCGTCAGCCTCTAGTGAACGCGTCTCTGCAGCTTACATGCTAACGCACATGGGCTGTTTGCACACAGCACGAGCACAGTCCCAACAATAAAGGTGACTTCACCTGCCTTCCGTCGTGATCACAGACCTTGCAGGAGCATCAGTGAGCAAGTGGTGTAAAGGTTAAAGGTGAGGTTTGTAGATAGTGAGCGTGAAGGTTTGTGTATACGTGTGATGGAAATGAAGGGCTGGGATCAAAGCTGCTCCTCTGTCTGCTCCCACACTCTGTCATTAGCGGAGGCAGCTCTGGATCCGTCCAGCTCAAAGTAGTAAAAAGTGAAAATGCCATTTTCAGTGCACGCGCGTGTGGACATGCAGCGTGACTTACCAGACAGACGCCGCTGAGCAGAGAGATGAGCAGCAAGTCCAGGCTGTGGAGCAGGTGAGCGGATCCCATGCCTGACCTGAGGCAGCTCTACCTCCAAGAGTCCTTGCACGGGCTCGAACAGACGCAGGTGATGCTCGGGCGAAGCGACTCGA
This sequence comes from Macropodus opercularis, assembly GCA_030770545.1. Classification (NCBI taxonomy): domain Eukaryota; kingdom Metazoa; phylum Chordata; class Actinopteri; order Anabantiformes; family Osphronemidae; genus Macropodus; species Macropodus opercularis. The sequence continues at coordinate 11,651,547 of CM061105.1, forward strand.
CGGACTTAACTCTCTTCAAAGCGCAGCGAGCGGTGCCTTTTCACTCCATCTGGCCCGGCGATGCTCACGGTGGCTTGTGAAATCATAACTCTGTGATCGTCCCGCTCTGCCCTCGGTTTAATTTGCTCTAATCTACTATGCGCTCAGGCTCAGCCCACTCGCTTTATTTCTCTGCATCTGTCTTTTTTCCCCTTCTGATTACATCCACATGTCAGAACTATTTATGTCGCTCTAGCTCTGCGGTGGGAAGTTCAAATGATTCTTTGTAGGGAAGAAACCAACGCTGTATTTTAGGTCTTTTAAATTTCCCCTCAGACTAACTTAAACACTTCAGTATGGAGCTGTGCGCCTTATAGCTTATTCCAGTCCTCTGCTCCAAATCTTAGATCGCTGCCGAAACGCATCACTCCATCACCAGCCGCTGCTGAATCTCACTATTAGATTCTCTCATGTCACCATCAACGCAGTCATCCACTATCGTGTAGGCGGCAGTTTGTCAGAGCTGAAGACTGGGTTCACTGTTAACGCTTAGCAGTAAATATCTTTTGACAGAGCAGCGCAATTACAAACTTTTTTTATAGATGTGCCCACTTAATTTACGTGAATTGACTCAGTGTGCGCGGTGCCGTGCTCCACTTCCCTCGGTTACGCGTCTCCTTTACGCATTTATGAGGACACCGTTTGGAAACGTGTCATTTATGCTACTACAACACAATCCAACGTGGCTGTTAAGCAGTCCTGGATGTATGAAAGTCTCAGACAGCCGCTGTTTACCAACGGTGATGTCAAACGAACAAGCTCAGAGAAGGAGAAAAACGCCAACTTGCCTTCAAGAACCTCTACTTACTGGCGAGACAGCGCCACATTCGCGCTGACGGACAGACACGTCGTAAACGCCTGAGTAGTTTGCGCGGATTGAACGCAAAAGTTGAAGTTTACAGTGTTGGGCAGCGGCTCCAGATGTGGCAGGCGGCAGGTCGTGCTCAGCAGCGAGTATGTGGATGGAAAAGGGGGGGCGGAAAGGAGGCAGGTAGGGTGGAGCGTAACAGCGGCTCATTGGTGCGCACGCTCTTACGTTGGAGTAAACCACGACTCCGAAATGACATATTTTCTCACCCCTCAAACAAACTCTACATTCAACAGATCGCAGGGCTTTTGCCAAACCACTTTTTCCCCCTGCAGTCTCTCAAAAGTTGCATCTAGCAGCGTTGGATTACTGAGACATAATGCAGAAAGATCAACGTTTTCATCTCAGGCACCATCTGCTGCTCTACTCTAATTTACTTTAAAGCTTCTGAAGCGTCGACAAATTTGTGTAACAGCTTTGAAACGTGTCAGTGTGTTTGGAAATGAAACGTTACCTGATGTAATTGACATGACTGAACCGTGTGAGAGGAAGAAAGACACTTCACAAAGCAGCCTGATAATTATTACTAGCATCCCAATATGCACGACTAAATATTATAATAACCATTACGTATATTCCAGTCCCTGAAGGCTGTTACTCCCTGCTGCTCGGAGGCCAGCGGTCAGTCTGATGTCCCCTCTGGACCAACTCGAGTGTAAAGACGGCCTGTTTGAATAATAGCCGTCGTTCCTCAGAAGTGAACTCAGAATTGTCCTCTTAATAAAATCCCGCAGGCTACGGTCATTTATTTGCTGGAGAGTATTGACAACGCAGTGCTACCACGCTGCTCATTATGGAGGCTATTGCACAACAACAACAGGCTGCAAATTTTGCTTGTGTGGTCAATAGTGAATGTGCACTTGACTGTGGTCATAAGAGTGAAATGTTGACGCAGGGTCACAGATATGGTTGTTGAATAATTGCGTAATTCAGGGAGCGCGCCTCAGCTTTGACTGTATTTATGGCACCTAGTGGAAGCAGAATCTTTATCGTGAAGATGTGGATGAACTCAGAAACAGCTACAATCACATAATGAGAAGACCTTGATAAAAGACATTCTTATGTGATGACTCAGCTCTTTGGCTTTAGGGCAGAAAGAGTCGCTGGAAACGATTTGATTGTCATATACATTAAAAGTATGTTTTCAAGCAAATGGATGAGAAGGAGGACAAAACTGGAAGCTTTAACCGAGCGACGTAAGCTCTTTTTTCAAGTGTGTACTTTACTTTATCTGTGGCTTTGCTCAATAAATCCAGCGCAGACTTACAGTACTTGCCTAATTTGCCACATGAGAACCATCAGTGACACCTGCCTCATGAAACTTGTGCATAAACATGTTATGAAACACACTCAGAATATGAATGTTTGTCTTTTTCCACTTCCCCTTTCCATTTTTGAATCTGCACTCATCTTTCCGAGGTCAAGGTATAACTGTAGCAATATTCCCAACCTTAATCGGCCCAGACATCATTCCCCTTTCGAACAGGTTATTCCTGGGGACTTAGACAACAGTCAGCGTTCGTGTGTGTGTGACCCTACCGTTGCTCATCCCACTGTGTTTCCATGGGAAACGCAAAAAAGTGTAAGCTGCAGATTAACATGAGGGAGCGTGTTCATGACATATGCATAATCTCTGCTCCGTTTCCAATCTGTCAGGGTTTATATCTCTCTTTCTCTCGCTGTCTTCCTAAAAGCAGAACAAGCTTTTCTTCCTGGCTGAAAGGTTACATATGCCTTTAAGCCAGTTGTATCTTCATGCCACCATCTTGGATGTGGTGCTTGTCCCTTGCTGTGCAAACCTTTCCACATTGTCCTGCAGTCTCTATCATTACACCAGTCACAAAAAAGGCAGCTCTGTGGCATCCAGTTCTTATCTTCTGTCATATTTAATATAAAATATAATTACGCATATAAGTGTTCATTCACTGGGAGCCACATTTCTTCAATTGCTTGTGTTATTATTATTATTATTATTATTATTTTTTAAAGAGCTTAGACCTTCGTGGCCTGAACCTCATTCAATACTAAATAAGTCTGTAGCCGTTGCTTTTTGTGGGCTTGTCCGAGTTGAGTGATGGAAGACACTCAGGAAGTTGGACCCAGGTTCAAACCCTAAAAATAGAATCTGTGGGAAATCTGTAGTTGGCCAATGGTAAAGAAACGAGACGTAATTCCCCTCATTCATGTGTACTTACAGTATTTTAGAGTTTAATTTGTGTCTGGTTTTTCTTTTTGCTTTCTTATTTGCTACACTTCCTACTACGGGAAGCTATTTTCGACTGGACCAGGGTCTGCTCATCTTCTGTGAAGTAAGACTTGTTGTCCTGACAGCTCACCCACTCAGGTCTCCCAAAGGTGCCCTCCAGAAATAGAGTAAAAGAACAAATGTGATCAAAGAAACACTGACACCCAAAATATGAATTATACATACACGGCTGAGCTCAGGGCCTTTATGATCATAGCCTTCAAAAATACACCTGGATGTCTGCAGCTGCTAAGACTGTTTTGATAAAAACACATGGCTGTAATTGAAAAGGCAAAATGTTTCAACCAAGGATTTTTACCGACCCCAACAAGAAAAAAAAGAAAACACATCAATTGCTGACACATTGTGCCTCAAGTGTTTCATTTGAAATCACCTGGCAAAACATACATTTAGTCTTTAAATGTTGCTTATTTGTTTAATTTATCTTCTATTAGATTTGTCCTCATGGAAAAATGTTCTAATAATCTCAACACAAACACACACAGGAAATATAAAAATATACAACTGCATCCACATGTACAACACAATACAATGTGTTGTAATGTTTGACAGTCAATAATATCCTGACTGTCAGCAAATTCCTAAGAAACCAAAGTGTTTTGCAATAAGACAATGGTTTAAAAAAACAAAAACATTACACTCAACCAGAGGCAAAAGCGCAGCCTGAGAAAAGTGCGAGCAATGCCACAGTCCAGCAAAATGCACCAGTTAGTACACACACCCAGTCAAAGACACAGTTGACGTATTGTGTGTACAGGGAGTGTGTCCAGATGTATTCTGTGCATGCACAGAACAAAAGGGTTCGGTCCACGTTTCCTTTTAATGTTGGTGACAAAAACGTACAAACTATTTCTTTAGTGGGACCTTTCATGGCAGGTCAGGCATACATCCATGTACTGTAGCAGAGAAAACATCGACAGCAAGTGTAACAATAATTAATAAATAAAAATGTAATAAATCATATCTAAAATGACACTGTACCACTAAACTGTATCAAAATGTATAATTTCCTTAAAATAACTGACACACTGTCATTTAAGCATATTACCCACACACAGGCTGTCGGACACTGACTCATTCCAAAAGGCTTTAACATTTTTGAAAACGATCTTCTCATTTACACGAATCATCTTCAGAATCCGTGAATCTCAAATCCCCGTGCAGAAGGGAGCCTATGACGTAGGAACACGGCTCACATGAGAAGCCTTGGGCTTGTCGCGAATTAACTTTGCTCCAGTGCCCTGAAGAGAGATCAGGCTGGTAAACAAATATGACCTGGACAGAGAATGTTATTCAACTCATCGATGACAAACAGCAGCGCTGGGGTCGAGCTGCGACGAGACGGCTGCTTTCACCTTCACGCAGACATCGCAAGGCTGAATGCAGCTTCAAAAACGAGCGTCAGACAGCAGTGTCGGCTCGCAGCAAGGGCATCCTGCTCCCGGAGAGCGACTGCCGTTCACCCTACTGAGTCAAATTCAGCCACTAAATGTCCCAATGAGGATCAATACACGTAAACAACCTCAATAAATCTCCTCTTGCCTTTCATTGACTCATGAAAGTAAAAAGCTGTTCGATAGGTTCAAGGGGACGACGTGCTGTCAGGGACGATGGGATTTTAATCAAATGCACGTGTGAATCATGAACCTAATGAGAGGATACCTTAATAGAAGGTTATCCCGAAAATGTCAGGATGATGTAGTGATGCTGAAGTGTGCATACGACTCCCTTGATTCCCTGTGAGCCTGTCACCAAGGGAAACAAACCCTGAGAAAAAAAAACAGTGAATGGCTGAAGCGCGTCGACCAAAGGGGGGCGCTGTGGCTCAGCTGCCAGAGTCTGCCAGCACAGACGTTGACTTGTAGGCCTGCGCCCTGACACCCTGCTCCTGAATAAATCCCGCTTCTCCACTGGATGAATGTTAGACGTATTTAATTTAATTTATGGACGTACAGAACGAGCAGATTCTACGCGGCCCCATGCTCAAACACACACAAACAGGAACAGCATCAAAAGTGTTTATCAAGGCTGAAACACTGATACATAAACATTTGAGCGGACATCACGCTGTGAGCCGCTAAACGGGAGTCTTTATATTATCTTTACCAAACAACATGGCATCAGACTGTGCTGGAGCGAAGCCTGGACAGACTGGCAGCGTCCACGCGACTACACACTGACCTGGATAGCACATGTAGCTCCAGCTTGGCCGGGAGACAGTTTAATTACATGCTTGCTCAATTCACTGACTGCCTTGTGAATTTGATAATGAACACGTCACATCTACCAGGAATCCAGCTGGAATTAATCTTCTCGCTCGTATTAACATTGGCATGGACGCGCCGTGTCCCGAGTGCTGGTAAATGATCACAGTGGAGCAGTGTCGCCACAGCGTCGTGCAGCGGTAACACCGAGCCATAAAGGATTCGTGTTCTGTTCACGCAGCTACTAACGGGGTTATTCCAGCTCCAACGTGATGCTATGCACTTCCACGCTGATTGACGGCATGTGAGCGTTAGGTAAGACCTGCAGTACAAGTCTAAAATATGAAAGTTACGCATTGATTGAGATTTGTACAGTAAGTAGCAGGAAACAAAGGACCAAACGGAACAAAACACACGTTTTCAATCAGCTTTATCAACTAATTATGTTTGTGCATACAAGGAATCTAACTCTCAACATACTTACACACAGTAAGAGTAACATGGAAGGTTCACAAGGTTCACACTGACGCACACAAGCAAAGCGAAGCAGAAATCACCACAATAGCTACGACAAGTGAAACACAAGTCCTTGAGTAATGTAAATCAGTTCATTGTCAGCAAGGAAAGTAGACCAGCTGTCATGGATCCAACTGAAACAGAGTCTTTACATAGGGTGTTGGAAAAAGCCAAATGATGTCAGAGCTGTTCACCTTCCACCATCCACCTCCTCTTTCTCAAAATAGGGTTTTCTGTGTCTGCCCTAACAGGGTTTCACACTCAACCATTGCAGCACATGTAGCAGAGGGAGATTTATTAGCTTCAGAATCCAGCTGCACACTTGATTAATGATTTCAACTTTTTCCTTTGTCTTTCTGCCATGGCCTCTCTCTCGGTGGATAAAAATAACTTCATTTAGTGCACATGTGAATTACTTGTAATTCTATAACAGCCCGGGTGTGATGGGTCAAACCAGGGCTGTTACAGCTGCACTGAAGGTCGTCTGATGGGTCCTGGTAACAATTGGCATCGGTCAGACGCTGGAGTCTTTCCAAGGTACATACCAGTTGGACAACAGACTAACTCCAAAATAGCAAAGTGCACTGGTCCTGGATGTTTTAAAAGCTTGAGAGTGTGTAGTTGGTCATGTGGTGAATTGTTGCTGAAGCCTGCCAATGGCATCACCTGATGTGATGTGACGCAGAGCTATGCCGGGACCATTTATACTCCCACAGCCAACACGGTTTCTGTCTGAATCTCTGTGCTAGTGAAACAGCACATGAACTGAGCCTATCATTTCTCCACTGTGCACTAATTGGGTACTTTTTTTCTTTCTTTAATGCTTCGATGATCCCCTTTTCCAGGCAAAACCAGTCCACGGACGAGCAAAAGCAGGAGAAGCAGAGCAAACCTAATTTTCTATTTCTGCACACGGTGAAATTGTGGATTCTAGATCCCGGTCTGAAGTATTCTCATGCACCAGGAAGCAACATCAAACTTCATTCACAGAATAAACCATGCAAATGTGCTTAACAACATACGAGGTCAGAACAGGTCAGACATGTCAGAAATTAATGTGATGTGCTGTACTTCCTGAAGAGGCGTTTGTCATAACTCACCATTTGTCACCGTTTACCTGAGTGAGTACGTGTTTATCAGACGAGCTGAATTGAATTTATATGACTGTGGTTAATGACTAGTTCAGTCTTCAGCTTGATCGGGTCTGATCAAACCTTTGAAGTTTTTTCCCTTCATTCTAAGCATAGGTCATTTTTCATCTCCAATAAGTCAACAGATACCAAATCAAGACAGACTGCACCACAGACCCATGAATCAAAATGCCTTCATCAATCCATACTCGACCTGCCACCACAAACTGCGCTAAACTAAAAACAACAAAGGAAAGGGCTGAAAACCGTGAACTGAACTGCTTGTTCGTAATTGTGATCATTTATTTATGGCTTTAGTCTGTCATAAAAACTGAATAAACAGCTCATTCTTGCATTAAGTGAGCTTTCTTTCATAACACACTGGGGGAGGTTCAAGCCTTTCTCATAGACAGTCTACGAGCAGCTGGACATGCTCTCTAATGAAACGTGTAACACAGACTGGTTGGAATATCAAAAGATTTGTTTGTTTATTTATAACTATGCTCACAACAAACGTCTTCCCCTGGCTCCAACTGTGCCTCCATTCAAGTGTGAATGGCAGCTTCACAAAGTGGCACTTAGTGTCAGTGTCCGCTACTTCCTTGACTTGTGGGTCCAGCTTGAAGATGGGCTTGTTCACATACACCGCAGCACTTCAGATTCTGGGATCAGACAGAAACAACACTCTGCAAATCCTTTTTTGGGGGAGGGGCATTTGAGTTTAATGCTCTGCAAATCCTTGTGATAAGACCAGATAAATTGTCATTGTAAAGGCTTGGCCTGTGATGCTGTGCGTGTGGTAAATAATGCTTCATTGGCTGCAGTTTGGAATAATTACAAGGGGTAATTGCAGGCTATTAAAAGTCCCCATAGAGAAATGAATCAGTGCGATTTAAACAACTTCACCTTCACTCTTCTCCAGCAATCATCATTTTCTTTATCCTCTCCTCACTAATAAGCACCGCTCTCCAACGAACAAGGTCAAGAGTGGAAGACAAGGTAGGTCACACTGGTGTTGATGGAAATAGCCTGATTAGCAGCAGGTTACAGGGATCTCAGCTGATATAGTTTTCCATTATCCATATCCTGATGATGTACACACACACACACACACACACATACAGCAGCCTTTGTCTTAAATAGAAGCACAAAGGCATGTCCTTTTATAGGCCTCCCCCTATTGTTGGCAGTGTGGTTGGGCGCTGAAAGGGGGGGGGGGGTGGCGATGACACCTGTGGTCAGTGGATAAAGGGACCTGCCTCTAATGGGCTCTTCCACCCACAGTGCTGGACCCCGGTGTGTTAGTCCTCCCCTTTTGCCTCCCGAGTGCTTCTAGGAATGGCCCCTAAGAAGAAGGAAGAGCCCAAACCTGCAGCACCAGCGGCCCCCAAACCCCCAGAGCCAGAGCGCCCCAAGACCCCGGAGTTTGACCCTGCATCAGTGACGGTAAAGGACACGCAACTGCAGACTTTAAACCATTTCAATTCAGGAAATTTAACTAAAAATATAGAGATGTATTATAATAAATAAAGGTGCATTCGTGTTAAATTCTAATGATAAAAATGAGATATCCCAAAACGAACTAATCCTGTGTTCAGAGCATCAGAGACCCCCAGTGACCTAAACTGGGCAGTGCAAGCGGAGGAGGGCTCTACGTGGTTATCCTGCTGAGTCCTGTACATTCATATCTTTCTCTCACAGCTTCACACATGTCCCACTTCATAATATTTCCACCCTAACATAACAATTTGCTTTACACAGCTGAAGAAGCTGTGATTTCTTACTGACGCTCACAGGCAGACTGGCCGATACCAGACATCATGGAAAGATCTTCTGCTGACTTGGCCTTTTCTTGGAGGAGAAATGTTTTCTTGGTTGGACGAGCCATTCGGTTACAATGGAGCATGGTTAAAGCCACAAAATATGATTTTCATTATGTCTGAGTACGAGTAGACCACCCACACCAATCCTCCGAGGGCGAAATGGGTGGAAAAACCAAAAGGAAGAAAAATAAAGATAATTATATCCATCGCCATCCATCTTTAAACACGCTTAGATAAGTGTTTAGATAATATTTGACAAAGCTCCATGCAGAGGCTGCGGTTTGGAGACAGAAACTGAAGATGCTATTTGATCACAGTCCAAAACATACATGGAATATAAATAGTCAACATTTGCCGTGGGTAGTCAGAACAATGACTTATTTTCAGACTTGGATCAACGCATCAAACACGAGTGTGGCACAAGCTATAAAAAGTTGGGGATTGTTAAAACGGCACAGAAAACCATTAGGTTGTGAATACATGACCTGCCTGGTGTCTACGGTAACAAGGCTTCTTTACTCCACATTAGATCCAAAAATACCCTTAATCTACCAGTAGCTGGTTGTATTTGACTATAACAAGGGGCTGTTACACCCAAGGTCACTGATAAGCAATGCAGGCTGTAACACAATCTGATGGAATGATGACAGGAAGGGGGAGGCAAGGTCGTTATTTGCTTTCCAAAAACATAATTCCTCTGTTATTACTTGACTTGTGAGCTCTACTAATCTCTAAATGATGCAGCAACTAAGCTCCTTGTTTGCTTCGTCTCTTTTCAGCTGGAATTCACCCCGGAGCAAATTGAGGGTAAGGCAGGGGCTGTTGCTACAGTTGTCATTTGTGCCTCGTGGACAGAACCTATTTATAGAGAGGGGAACAATACGTCTGTGAGAAATGATCAACAACAGGTGATGATACAGCACTTCTGCAACGAATTATTTTAACTTCAATCCATTCAAACTGAGCTCACTGAGAGGAGTCTCAAAGTCTCTTGTTTTGGTTTTGTCAGCAGAGGACTGAGGTACATCACCTGCGGTGTATCATTATACTGGACTGTTTTAAGACACAGGCAACGTCAGGGCCTCCCCTCAAACGCTGCATGACTTCTGGTATCACAATGAAGTGGACAGATTTCAAAAGAAGCAACCTACTTCTTCTGTTTGTCTGCAGACTTCAAAGATGCTTTCCAGCTGTTTGACAGGACGCCGGCCAACGAGATGAAAATCACTTACGCCCAGTGCGGTGACCTCATTAGGGCTTTAGGCCAGAACCCTACCAACGCAGAGATCATGCATGTCCTCGGGAAGCCCAAAGCTGAAGGTCGGAAGTGAGCACTGGGTCCTGTCAGTGATCACTTTGATGTCTGTGTGCACGCTCACATTAAAGTCAATAATCAGAGCGTTTTGTTGGGTTTGATGCTGACGTTTTCTTTTCATTTCACCTCAGCACAATCAGTGTTTGTATCGATTTAACAGACATGCAGACCAAAATGCTGGACTTTGACCAGTTTCTGCCCATGCACCAATACATTTGCAAGGCGAAGGATCGTGGGACATTTGAAGACTTTGTGGAGGGTCTGCGGGTGTTTGACAAGGAGGGGAATGGCACAGTCATGGGAGCCGAGCTCAGGCATGTGTTGGCAACGCTGGGTAAGTTGAACGGCCTTCGCGCAGGAGAAACACTCAAAAGCGCTCGTGATTCTGGGTCTGACAGCATGTTTATTTTCTCTCTTACGGACCACAGGTGAAAAGATGAGAGAGGATGAAGTGGAGCAGCTAATGCAAAACCAAGAAGATGCTAATGGATGCATTAATTACGAAGCCTTTGTGAAATACATTATGGCGTCTTAAAAAGAGACAGTCAAGTTATGACAAACGCCTCTTTAGTCAAGGAACGTGTGACAGCCAAAGAGCTTTATGTTCTGTTGATCCTACTGCAGCTGCTTTCTATGAATCACTAACTTCACCTTGTTGTTGTCTGAGAGGCTGTGGTGGCTCAATTTTTAAAATGTTTAAAAAGTTTAAAAAACTTTTCTGGTGTCTTATTTGTAAATTAAATCAATTAAGACAAAGCAAGCAAACAAAAAAAATTGTGTAATGTGAACAGAATTATGGTTCAAACAACAATAATACATCTAATATATCTATAATCTATCTAATATAACCATCTTAAAATAAAGTAAAAGAAAATATAAAAGTTAACGATGAGTCTGTCAGAAAATGGTTGAAAATGAAATGAGATGAGAACATGTTATTTTTTTCTCTTTCTACAGCTAAATTAGTATTTTATGTGTGCTTTATAATAAAGTTAAAAAGAAGAACACAATACAAACTAACACTGTTTAAATTTAATTAGGACTGCAATTCGTGGAGGCAGTAGTTCATCTGCTTGGCCAACAGATGGCGCTGTTGCTCGCATTAGAACCTACAGTATTTGATTCAAACACTCGTCCTCGTTTGTGACTTTCTTGATTGAATGAAGAATCCAGAAAGGTCTTCACCCGATTCAAAGCTCCAGTCCTGGTCTTTTCTTTCCCTCTATTAGTGTCGTTGCTTTGTGATACTAGTCCTAGACAGCTACACACATGGGTCCAACTATAAATATATATTTCCCTGCATTTTTCTGCCTTCTCATCGGACAGAGTTTTTCTCTTTTAGTTTTTCTATGCACACAGTGAAAGGGATGAAAGTGGTCGTGCTTGGTTTGGAGTCTCTCTGGAGCCTGAACTGTGAATTCAGAGATCAAATGGATTTTCTGAGGGGGCGGAAACAACAGGGAGAACATAGTCAAACTTTGTCCTGATGACTGAACAGCAAAGGACAACGATTTCATATCGCTCTCATATCACACGGTTTGGACTTAAAGCAGTTTTATTCCTTGTGTGTAAGTATATATATATTATATTATATACACACACACACACACACACACACACAAGCAAGTGTCACACCACTGCCTGGGCAAATAGAGCTGAACTAACTTTAAGGTTAACTTTAAGGTTAAGGATAATCCCACAACACCAACTAAAGGACAAGTCACTAGAATTAAATAAGCCTGGATGTTTGCCTGCTCTGTATAAATCTCCACACTAACCTAATTCATCTTAATTTTACTTGCTGTATAGGCTAAATCAAGCTGTGATAAGTGGTTGTCCACACACAGACCACTCATAAATCTCCATGCTAACTAAACCGGTTTAATTGATTTTGCTTTCATGCAACTACTCAATTATAAATTAAATGAGAATAAAAGGAAAATCACAGCTTATTCCCTTTTGTTGGTTTTGTGGACCGGCCCTCGAGTATGAGGGAAGTAGACTCAAATCTATGTCTGCGTCTGGGTCACAGTTGCAGGTTAAGGGTTGATACAAATAAAAATGTCTTAATTAAACCAGCATCTAGACGCGTTAAAGCATAAATCCACAAAAAAGTTGTATCAATTATAGTTTTATCTGAGCTGTAGAAAAAAGAAAACACTTGGTTCACACCTATACACAAAGAGGGGATTAAACAAGTTACACAAACACAGTCTCACCGAACCCAACCTGAACCAGAACCAGAACCAGAACCAGAACCAGAACCAGAACCAGAACCCGGAGTAGGTTAAACTCTCACCTGTTGGGTCCGGAGGAGTCTCTGGGTCTCAAACCCGTAGCTTAAAACCGTCCAGTGTTTTCTGCAGACCGCGGCTGTGCGCTGACGTCACACGAGTTAATGGCTCCGTGGTGCGTTAAGGGCTCACAGAGGGTGGGACAAACCAAAACGCAACAATCCAATAGATTAGTCTGCATTAGAGATCTTCTGCAGGTCTACCTTAAAGATCTACTGCACTGTAGGTCAACATTAGAGCTTCAGGACAAGACAAACACTCCAGGATCCACATTTATAAACTTTTATATAAATGTATTCGACTGAGCTTCATCAGATGTCTGCAAGCAGTTTTATATTAAAAACAAACAAACATGCAAACACTATCTTGCTTTAAGCCCAGATGAATAAATTAGGAAACAAATCAGTATTTTACAGACTTCAGACAGACTGAACTGAGCAGCCAGCAGGTGGCGACACATCACCTCTTCTGCAACAAGAAAATGAATTTCACAAACTCACACAGTACTTACATTCAACCGCGTTTTACTGGATGTGTCTCTGATGTGTGTTTATTCTCTTCTCTGGGCAGATTCATATTCCAGCGTTTCCATCGTGCTCCTGATTTTATTGTCCTTTTGTTGTTTGAGTCGCATGTAGTTCTAGTTAGTTTGTTTATTTATAGTCAGTCTTCTTGTGTATACTTTTACTAGAAGCAGCAATCAGAGTTTGTTTTTTACCAATCTCGTGCATTTTCCTGAAGAAAATGCACAATCTAGTTTAAAATCAAATTTCCATTGGACTCAAGTGGCGGCAGAGTTACACCCTCACCGCTGATGAATATCCATCTCTTAACACTCCAGAAAGACTCATAATCAGCCAGCAATTAACATAAATGCTTGAAGCTTTTCCCTTGAATAATCAAAAACAAGTATTCACTCACAGTTGGTCTTTCAATAACCTCTTTCTTTTTTTGAAACTCAAGTTTCCTGGTAAAGTGAAATAAATCAAACCACTCACACAGCTGAGTGTGATGGATTTGTGTAGTTGTGGTATCTGTGGTACTAACAGCTGCCTGATTTGCATCATAAGGTCCTTTTTAGTGCTGAGGTGAGATGCTAGTTGCTCAAACCACCAACAACTGTTCCTGGTTCCTGTGTTTCACTACAAGCTGAGATAACATTTATATGCATTTCCCCTGAAGTGTCCTTAGAGTTGGTTAAGTCGCATAATGAGAGCACCTTGTGCCCAAAATGAGATTATCTGCTACCGTGTGAGCAGAAGCACCAATCTAGGTTTAATTCCATCATTAATATCATATTCACCTTGAATGCGAAAAAGCTTTCTAAAGCTCTTCTTCTTCACTCCACTGCTGACCTTCATCACATCACGGTATCGTTGTTAGTCAACTCTCCAGCTGAGCCAGCCTGAGCGGCAGGTTGTATATTGAGTCATTATTTCTGCACAGTACCTTCAGGACGGCACCAGATTACGGTTGCTGGGATATTTTGGCTCAGCTGCAGTAATTCAGTTAACCGGCTGTATCATAATGAAATCATTTACTTGATGTGATTCCAGGTAAAAAGCAATACTGTTCTTGTTTGAGAGCATTTTAATTGTCTTCCGCTGTCCAAGGCTCATCTTTAGAGGAAACATAATGCAAAAATAAAACACTCTCATTTACTGTCTTTGCTTTGGCTTGATTGATTTAATTCATTAGGTGATATTAAAGCCAGCAGTCGCTCTGCATACTTATTGGCCAACTGTTTGAGTATGTACTGTATATTGTTTTATTAAAGACTGATTTTCAGCCTAATCTAAGCTCACATGCAGTTCACCATACTTTAATTAAGAGCATAAATTGTGTGATGTTTCCCATTAGTGATTTTTGTGCCCGTTGGAACAGTTGATGTGATAACCAGTGGGATAAATAAGGCTTGTAGAGCATGTTTAATATTGTAATGTAGGTCCCATAATCACCTGGTGCTACATGATACATGATAGTGATTTCATCTCAACAGGAGCTTCAAACCTACTAATCAGGTAAATGTCCTGTAACCTGGGAAAGCTACAGTACAAAAAAACAAAACAGAGCAAAGAGAAGCTGGATCCTACATTTCTCAGATTACACGGCATCAAATAGTTAAGACTATTAACGAAAGCTGTCTCGTTAGTGCTCTGAAATATTTGGACTGAGGTGAGGATGCAAAATTCGGCTTTACAACAATTAATCGAACTCAGTTTTCAAGCTCAGACTGGAATTAGCTTCGGTTTACAGTATATTGACAAGCAGCAAGAGTTCTAGTCCTGGGAGGATGTGTTTTTAATCAGTGAGCCAAACCTGAAGCCTTTTGCCAAGTCATAGCGTCTCTATTCACACAAGAAATTTAATTTTCAAAGAGAAAAAACTGTGAAACATAAAGGACACTGTCTTTAAGGCTCTTTGCTGAGTCTAGTTGGGCTTTTTTAATCTATGCAGGACACAATGACATTGCAAGATTATCAAGGAATTCTGGAGCAAAACATATTTTCCATTGTCACAAGGCTTGTCCCAGTTGCACATAATAGGCCCTCAAACAGCGTAATGACCGAAAAACAGCAAGAACCAACGTTTATCTAATCTCTTTAATTCCCTTAATTTTGCTTTTCTGTTTCAAGCGGTTGTGAAAATTGTGGCTCATCCGTTTTTGTGAAAGGGTAGGAAACTCATCATCCCACTGGACTACGGAGGCAGCTTCAGGTTGCTGTGCCATTTGCGTTCCGCTAACGACGGGTAAAATGCGTTGTGCGCCTCTGGACCCTGCTGAACATCTCCGCTGCTGTGTCCTGCTGACAGCCATCAAAGCGGTGACTGTCACGGCAACTATTAGGCAGCATCAGCGTCCTGGCTAATTTGCTGGGGAGGTTTAACCGATCAAAGGTCCTGAGGCGCAGCCAGAGGTTTGTGCTCCTCAGACAGAGTTCTATGAATTTACCTTCATATTTCACAACCAGACCACGGCCATCTCTAAAAACTATATTCCATACATAAGAATAATTATTTGATTGAGTCATTCATGGAGTGCTGCAATATTTAATGTGATGCTGGAGACAGGAGGCATTAGTAACAAATGAACCCTCTCAACACAACACATCAGTGTGATCTGCGGTCAATGTTAAATTGCTCAACTGAACGCATGCATTGTTTAAAATACTGATGACTGTTTCCATGCTGTCACAAAATAATGATACCTTTACCATCAAAAGCAAAAGGCAAACATTATAATACAGATTTAATCGAAATCGTTTTCCTTTTACAGTTTCATGTACAAATGTTCAGTATATTAGTATCACAATGAAGCCGTGTTTACAGAGCATTTGCTTGTGTTCGTAAGGCAGCGTGGTTAGTCCAACAAAGAGTTTTCCATAAAATCAGCTCTGTACAGTTACACGTAACCAAATGTGACATCACACGTTATTATGTACAATAAGCGGAGTAGAAAATAAAGCCAACAAGTTTTGGTCTAGAAAGTTCAGTGGCAGGAATAGAAACACAGCATGTAGACAATAAAGTCCTGGACGTAAGTACAGGTGGTTTGTCTCTTTGGTGAGTTTGAGTAAATGACACTATTCAGTAATGATAATTTTATCTCGATGTAACATGATGAAGTCGTAGATCAGAACTGCTTTGAATAATCAACATGATATAAAAGTTCACGTCTGGTTGAGCTGCTCCTAAACACAAACTGACTAAAAATAAAATAAAAAAATATGAAGTGTATATTTGAAAACGCCATCATAAAATACTTTGTTTTACGCGATGTACAGTACTATACCACAACACTTGAACTACATGGATTCATACTTTTAATATTTTTGTTCTTTTTAATATTTAAGCTTTAAAACTGCAGGTACAGTAGAAAATGTCCTGTTGCAAGTAACACATGACATTAAAGCATAAATAGATACACAACAATGTGAGAACCCACAGTGACACAGGTGTCACCTCATTTGTTTAGTGTGTTCCACACGGTCTATTTAATTTATATCCCTTCGAAAAGAAATATGTCGGGGTTCTTATGGATTAATAGAATTAAAAGTAAAATGTGTCAGGTGGCTTAGACGGTAGAAAATGTGGAACCAGCTACTAGAAATCCCACACAACTAGCACCTGGAGAGATCCCTTCACAGTATGTTACATGCTTTTCTTAGTCTTTCTCAAAAACAAGTGCAAAAATAACAATTTACGATGATACGTGTGATTACATGTTGTGGAGTTTTCTGGTGTCACTAAACCTTTGGAAAGTGCCAAGCGAGCTCCAGCCTCCAGTTATCTGGTGACTTATGATCTTATTCTCTGTAAGAAAAAATATATATATGTGTGCAGATGTCCTAAAATAGATGTTTACCAGGTGCAGACATTCATTTTATTTACTTTCGTCTGCTTTCACCCAGTCACAAAAGAAGCAGCCAGATATGCACCATTAGACGCTACCGCCGCAGACGCTGCTGCCATGAACGCAGGCACGCACAGAGCAACATCTGCAGTAAAGCTTAAACTCACATTTTCTGTTGTTCTAAGCAAATATTTTCCTTTCCCCCTTTGATCTATGTGTCAAACACAACAGTCTTGTGGAAAATGTCTTTGAGCAGCCTGAACAGATTTAACGACTGGCCCTACAGTCTGAAAATGTATCGGCCTGAGCAGGGCCAGTGTTTAGTGAAATGGCCGGTGCTCACTTCATCAAGCTCCTGAAACATCAGCTTAGCCATGATACTGATTCTGGGAAAGCCACGAGGATTTCATGAAGCCAAAATAATATAATCTGCTTCCATTGGGCTTGCGTAATAAACCCATGCATGGCACTTCAGACCTCCAGAGACAGTACGTCACACACTGTAGATAACTCTCCCACATATGCTAAGATAAAATCAAACAAATAGTCCTGTTTAAAATCAAGCTTTCATTGAAAGTGCTCTTTTGATCGCACACTCTCTAATGCCACAATACAAAGGGAGAATAAAAAACAGTGGTGGACAGAAGAAGAAGAAGATTAACTTGTAAACAAGTATTTCAACAACATTTACAGTAGTACAGTACAAGACAACACATCAACAATGTATAGAAAAATTCAACAGGATTATTAGTAAAGGCTCGTTCAAATGGCTTCTTTGTATAAAACAGCAACATCTGTTGGTCGGCCTAAACGATGTCACACACGTTTTCCACTACAGACACAACTTCACTGACTCTCATTTAATTCTGCACAGTTTTCTGTGTTTGATGAGATGCTGGGACTTGCTGTAATGTCTCAGATTGATGCTGACATGTAAATGTTTCATGAGCGTCCATTTTCTTTTGTAAGCAGAAAGTGTGCTTTGAACCAGCGAGACCTGTTCTCAGTGGTCGGCTGTGGCTTTGGGAGGAATCCATCGTTGTTTGAGTTAAAAACGAATAAAAGTTTGTTACCTAAGCTGCTGCGGTGGAAATGACAGGAGCTGGCGCCCGCGGTCACACGGCTGTGGTCTGTTTGATGCTGTGAAAGCTGATCCTGGTTGGAGATGTGGGGATGGACATGGCTCGAGCCACTCGCACTCGAAGGGCATGGTTGTCCTGCCAGCGGTGCCACCGCTTCCTCACGGCAGAACGGACCTTGCAAG
Source organism: Macropodus opercularis (assembly GCA_030770545.1). NCBI lineage: Eukaryota > Metazoa > Chordata > Actinopteri > Anabantiformes > Osphronemidae > Macropodus > Macropodus opercularis. Next base: position 11,669,620 of record CM061105.1, read on the forward strand.
CGGACGAGTGATAAACGATGTTACTACACTTAAGCACTGGAAGTACGAGTTTATCAGCTGGAACAGTACTGTGGGGAGCTCCACTCTTACAAGGTACCGTTTAAGATCAAACAGGCTGCTTGACATATCCTCATGTCCACACACTGTAATTCCTTTTTTATTACATTAGGAACAACTTAATAGACTTTGCAAGCAAACTTTCCTTTTACTGCTACATCAAATCTTGAACTTGCATTAAACAATGGTCCGAGAAATAGTGGGATAAATCCTAAGTGCTTCTCCACTGCAAAGGTTAAGATACATGCTGGTCTCATCAGAGCTGACAGAGGGATCTTCATTCCTCACAATTACTCATAAATCACTTTCAAACAGCTGGAAATGTAGCAATTACATTTTATTTTAATAAAAGAACAAGCTGCTACTTATTTGCAATTATCTGAGTTTAGTAAAAAATATAACCACTCTCTAAAAAAAGCTCATTTGCAGCTTTAGAACGTTTAATTACGTTTATAAATTCTGAAAATCTTTAGCGAAACTCACCTCTCCGTTTAGGAAGCAGTAAAAGACTGACACAAAGAATCCCTGCAGAATTACAACAGGATGTGGTGAACACAGCAGTATTGCGCAAATGCACCATAATAAACAGATGGTGAACTGCAGTCGTGAAAAGAAACATTTTCATATTATATTTTTACCATCTTCCCACAACAAGTCTCCTAAACTAAAAAGATGCAGCATGAAATCAGAGTGATTCACATAGTTTGCTCCACAGACAGTGTGTGTGGGCCTCTGCAGCTCTGGCCAGAGTCTCTTCTTCTCACCTGAAAAGACTGTAAGAAAGAGTTGAAATAGATGAACACGATTTGCGAGATGTCGTCCTCCCCCGGATTCACGAAGAAGAGCATGTAGGTGATGCCCAGCAGGGGAAGCAGCACCAGCGTTGCTTTCACTGCTTTTCTGTGAAGACGAGAATAAAGTTGGATGAAGTGACTATATTAAGAACGCAATTTTCATCCGAGTTGATTTTAGAATATGCGTCACACCCACCACCGCCTGACTCTTCACAGCAGAGACACATTATTAGACATGAAGTGTAAGTCACACAATAGGCACCAAGTTCTGTTTGTTAGACTTATAATAAATGATGAAGTTCACTGCTGCTTTGGAAGCCACCTACCAGCACTAACTAACTTTTGATGATTGATAAAGTGTTTATTAATATTATTATTATTGTAATGGATGACACTTTAACCACAAACAGCTTTCTGGGAAATGAATCTCCTGCTTTGCTTTGCCAGCATGTTGAAGCAGCCATTATGTTTTACATTTAGGTCAACAGTTTGCGCCGGACACGCCTGCCTCTCACTCCATGTGCGTGACCCGCGTCAGCATATCTGTCAGGCACCAGCCTCAAATCCACCGCTGGTCTGAAAAGCCTGAATTGACCTGTCTGAGCTGTGGCATCGTGCTCCCGGTGCACTTGAAATAATCGCTGAAGAAGAAAAATACACTTGACAGAGTAATAAAAAGGTGAGAAAGCAAACTCCCAGTTTCATCAATCACATGTGCAAGCAGGGCTGCACGTGGCTCACCTCCCTCAAACACACATCAAGCCTCTGCCATTAGTCACTCATCAGCTTCTGTCAGACATGAAGGTTAGATTGCTGGTGGGACTGCTCAAAGTGACATCTTGCATCAAGTTCTGTAACATCACTTTCTCTACATGAACTCAAATATGACAAGAACATAAACAGCAATAAAAAACAGACCCCAAATCATTCCTGTTGTGTCTATAAATAAAAAAAACTATTATGCAGGAAAACAGATCCAACTCAAAAACATCAAATTCTAAAAGCCGTTCGTCACTGCATAAATGTCTTACCCTGAATCTACTCACCTGTATTGTATTGTTTCAGATGTGGTTGATGCTCTTAGTTTGGTCATAAGGATTCTTACTATATTGAAGAGGAAAACAAAGTTTATCTAAAAAAAAAAGATGACACATAAAAGATAATTACTGTAGGTTTCAACCTTGTGCTAAAAGCCTCCACTGAAATGCAATTGTGTGCTATGAACAGACGTTGCTCATTAACTGCTGAGCAGGAGGTGTAGCGTAACACAAGCCAAGGCCACAGACACAAAAACACTGGTGAATACTTCTTCTTTTCAGAATTCCTGTGTGTGGAAATGCCTTCAGGAAGATTAATTCACCTTTACTTCAACTAGACACACGGTGGGAATGGCTTTCATTATAAAACCATTTGGGTTCTGGGCAGATTTATTAAAACCACTTTACACCTACTGTACAGCGCAAGCATGCAGAGTGATAAATCTCCACTGTGGTCACGGGCGTTTGTGCGTGTTAGCTTACCAGGAGCACAAGAATAACTGGGCCCTGGTAAATGTAGTCCATATATTTTCCAGGTTCTTTACCAAACCAACATCTGTTGACGGAGTAGAATAAAGAATCAATAGTGTCCAGATCAGCAACAGAGGAACTGGGTCATGGACTTTTATACTTACTGTTCATTTTCATAATACAACTTCCCAATGGCCCAGGCTACTATTATAGGGACTGGAATGCCTGTAAGAAAAAAAGCTTTTGGTAACAGAACATTTATTACACACGCGGCGCATAATCCGTCCAAGTCAAATTGTTCTGAACAGCTTTTCGATGGTACTGCAGACAGCTGATCCAAACATGCGAATTTGTTCTACTTCATCGAACATAACAAGGCTCCAGCTAAAAATACCACCTCGCTCTACGTTCTGGTCTGATCAGCTACACAAGGTTTAAAGCTGTGGATGAGCTGAGAAGTGAGTTGAGCAAAACATCTGCAAGGTAATTACCAGTGTTCACAAATGTGTTGGTACGGTCGCGTGTTGTGTGGAGCTACTGTACAGAAAAAAAAGTAGATCTGCCGTCTTAATAAAGGTCAAACGATCAGTGAAACGACCCTCAATGGAGCCGAAAGAATCCAGGTCTAGACCTGTTTTAACCTCTGGCTTCTAGTGGATCCCAGATTTAACCTGCCCCACTTCCAGTAGCCTCTGAGCAATTCTAATTCTCAGAAATCGAACCTCTGGACATGGTGCATGGCTTCTTGAATGAAACACATAGAAGAAGGGATTTTTTAATACGTTATCATTTCAACTTATTTTTGAATATTTGCAGTGTGTATCACTATTCCAGTAGAATATACTATTTTAAATGAAATAATAATGAATTTCATTTTGCTCCTGTAACATAGTTACTACCCTGCACTGCACTATTCACTCTTGTCACATGTTGCATCATTTATGATGGAAAATCGTCCACACAGGAACTGACTGTAGCTGTCGTTTGACCCTGGCCTGTCGTGTGCGTGTACTGTACGTTGGGACGCTGCCGGTTTGTCTGTTCACTCGCTCATTACATACACATACATCAGACGTCCACTGAGGATGGAGCGGTGTAAGCGCACAGTGCTTCCTCGAGTAAAGTCAAGGTGAGCGTTCATAATGGATGCGTCCGCAGTGGGACATCTGCTACTGTACGCGTTCTACCTCATTCTCTCGCTGCAAGTCAAGCACAGAAAACGACGTTTTCCACGCTCGGCTGCTGCTCCATCCTCTTATAGAATTAGCAGCTTATCATAAGCTAAAGCATCTTCCGCGTCACTTACAGTACGTAGCAGAGTAGTGATTTCATTCAAGGGTGTTTGAACGTAGTGGCGTAATAAAAGTACAGTATGTGTATAGAGTCCAACCAGTAGCACCAATGAAAAAAATATATACATCATATTTAATATTTTGTTAAATCTATAAAAGGTTTTCACAGATTTGATTTCAGTGAGGACTAATTTCTTGAAAGATGCTCCAGTTGTACTGAACTGTGTTTGCTACACAACCCAGGCTGAGCGCAGACTCACTAATGCGCCGTTAGCGTGAGCATACTCACACCATCCGATGAAAAGGAAGACCCACTTTCTCAGCTTGTCAGTTGAATAAGTCATTACGATGGCAGTGTGAAGGTAACACCCCTCCACAAACATCCAGAAAAAGTTGGTCACCACAAAGTAGTTGTATATGGTCGTAATTAGTCGACACCAAGGCTGAAAGACAAAAGCACGTTTTGCTCCCTCTACTCATCTGACTCGTTAAGAATCGTAGCGTTTTCAGTCAGCGGCGTTACCTCGTTGCTCTCGTGGATGTTGTGATCAATCAGCTGAAGCAAAAACCACATAACATTCCTCAGTATGAAGGTAGTGATCAGATTCCAGTGGATGATGTTTCGAAGACACCGTATGCTCCTAAACAAAGACACATTTTACCATCACGACTCGCTGGTGACATCACTGTTCATGCTTTACGCTGGTTTCATGCATCGTGAGAAGTTTACTGAAAGACATTAGAGCTGGTGTGGTTTTTCATTGCAAATTGGGCTTTGAGAGGTTTACTGTGCTGTGAAGTGCTACCAAAAGTTTAATAATTGTATTCATCAGGCTGAGTTTCAGCTCGCTACCCTGCTGGGAACAACCTTCAGTGGGTAAAAGTCTCACTGATATGTCCATGAACTCTTAAGAGATTTCTTTTAGAAACATAATATTGACAATGTTACTCTTCAATCTTAAGAAATCAATATTTGCATCAGGAGCCCACATTGATCAAACTCTAATGCACGGCACTAGTGCTTTCCCCTGTGTGTGTGTGTGTGTGTGTGGGGGGGTGTGTGTGTGTGTGTGTGTGTGTGTGCTGGAACCAGGACATGAAAAGCAGCCTGGATAAAGAAGTGTTTTGAAATGCACATTATGCCTTCCTCCGTCTGAGTGCGCCAGCTGAGCCGTGCTGCACAAATCTATTCATCTGACATAAGCGAGTTAATGATAAGTAGTCTGAGAATATTACGTGAATTTTCCCGATTGTCTTATACGAGGTCTCATGCATAGAGGACACATTTAGATGGGAACTATTTCTGTACTTGCCTTAAGCACAAGAAGAGAATGAAGGCCACGACTAGAGCTCCCACGGAGATACAGTGGCCCAGGTAGTTGATTATCAGCGCGATTTTATAATGCATTGGATATTTTCTCTGCAACGACAACACGTACAATACTTAACACTTAATGTAGACAGAAAGAGAAGCTGGATATCAGCCTATGTACATGTAGGTCTCATTGTTCTGACGTTTAGCTCAAGACGGAGAAAACAAATGCTGCTGACATTGACACACTTCAGATGTTCCAGCTGAAATTATCTGAGGAAATAGAGCAAGGCCCAGAAATACCCAGAGTCAGGAGACATGACTGGAAGTAATCAGGTCGTTACGTACAATACATCAGTCGTACTGTGTGCCCTCAGGATGCGCTTGTTCAGTACAGTAGGACCTATACTTGTGTATTTGATTAGCAGTCGCACTTAAACATCTCAGTGTTGAAACGCTCTCGTGCTCATGCAGGTCAATCATTAGGCCGCAGGAACGCCACTGTCTCCTCGTCCTCGTGACGAGCGTTTATCTGAGGTGATTAACAGATGCTCACAGATTGAAGGACGCAGCAGGTCTGCTCCTGAGGCGCCTCACTCACCTTCTCCTCCAAAATGGGCTCACAACTGGAGTAATTGCTCCTCAGCGCCCACGTGCCATTGTCCATGCATTCCCTGTAAGCGCTCCCTGTGAAAAAAGGAGTTTGGAGCAGGACTGAGAGAACAGCAACATCGCGGCAGCGTTTAAAATATTGCTCATGTCGCTCATGTTTAACTTCACCAATAGTTTTGAGATTTTGTTTGTTTCTCCTTTTCTGTCTTTCCTCTTCATCGAGCTGAGTCGATGCTGCAGCAGCTCCCTATCTGTGGTGGCAAGGTTAGCGTGAAGTGTTTGCCAAGTAGCCAAGCTTTGTAATTTCTTCAGAGCTCAGTTCAAAGTTGAGAACTACTATCTGAGTCTCGCACAGAATACCAATTCAGCAATACACATTTTTATTCATGGCGGGGAAACGCAAAGCTTCTTAATCTGTCACTTTATTTGCATATCTTTTAAAACCCATTTTCCATAATCAACTTTGAAAGACATTTTTTCATTTTCCTGTTCCTTGCTGTGCATTCAGTGGGCTCTTTATCTCTTTAACACGGGAAAACACGTAAAGTGCCGGGTGGAAAAAGAGCAGCAATAGCGTGTGTAAAGGTTACTTTCTTCTGTAATTGGACCTTCAGATGTATTAATTCTTTCATTCATTTAACTTGAATGATTATTTTGAAATTTGTGGACAGCATCCTTCTCTACACAGTCGGTCTCGAAGCAGTGGCAGCAGCTTGAATTCAAGTACACAGCCGCATTATGAAATGTGACATTTGTGTTTGGAGAGCAGCGAGCAGAAAACTGCTTGTGGCAGCTAGAAACATCCAAGTAGACAAACATCATTTACAACAGGCCCGTGTTGTGCTTTTCATGTCACTTACGGCAACGCACGCTCTTTAGAGACTGGCCCGTTCTTTGTTCTGCGTTTAAGAGGCGAAAATCCCAATTCTCAGCTGTTTGAGTTTAGCGCAGAGCAAATCAAAGTCAGATTAACCACAACAATACTGGAACGTGTCCCCTGAGACGGAGCAAAACATCCAGTTGGAAGATACTGCAAATCGCGTTTCACTTGTTTGTTTAACTTTGCGAAAAATTGCCTGAACATGTTCACACTGATCGTTTGCCTTGTGGCATTTATAGAGATCAAGCAACCGTGACAGGACGGCGTACTGTACGCAGCACGGTCACGAGGAAAATACTGTGGCAGACCATAGCTGACGATTCGTTTGCATCAGTGGAGACATGAAGACATTTCCAGGGGGGACATTACGTCTTTCACTGTGTAATGGTGCATTAGTTTGGAGCAACTGCATGTGCTGCACATGAGCAATGGGGAAATGGAAACACTTCTGCATGGTAACAGAAGCCGCTGCTGTCAGACAGTACAACTCTGTGGCAGCTTCTGAATATTACGTGGTTCAAAACGACAACCGCGCCACAAATCGCACTTTCAAGCGATGACGTTTTCGTCTCTCCGAGCAGATATCACACAGTGTTTGAGACACTGGCAGCGATGGCGCAGAAATAGAGAAAGCGGAGCAGGATGTGAGGTTTGTCCCTGAGAGCTATTCCACTGAGGCAGGACTAATTCAAGGCACTGGTGCAGCCAGAGCACATTTCTGTCTACCCATCTGTGCATTATGCATGATAAAGCTGTTCTCATCACGTTTTTTTTTACAGTGCGTTGAAGCTGCGCGGCTAAAAAAGAATCACTTAATGACTCAGTTGGTCTACGGTATAACGTGTTAATAGCGCTGGAAGCAAACGCCGACTACACTCTCTGGTGCACAGACGCACGAGGGGAGGAAAGAAATGTGCAGGCTCTCCGTTCCAGCATTTCCCACCTCCTCCGCTGGCCAGCCTGCCAACTTTCTTGCTTTTCTTGGATGCATAAATATGTCCATGAAACCAATACTATATGATTGTTCAGGCATTAGGAGACGAGGAGCTTGTGTGTAAAGATGAATGCAAAAGTGAGTTTTGAATTAAATACTTTAGTTTGGATTGTTGCTCATGTCTAAGCTGTACTTCAGTTAAGGCCGTAACACATCGTTGATTAAATCCTTCAGTTTTAAATAAATAAATAATCTGTTTTCAAACCCACAGTCTGTCCTCAGTGCTGCTGGACCGTTTCGTCCAACTGATAGTTGCTGTGCAACAGGGTCACAAGAATATTAGGTTTTCCACCTTAAGGCAGAGTAAGATTGCTTTGGTATGTTTGGAGTTTTATTTTGTCATCTGTCTCTTTAGCTCTTTGTTACTTCTCAGCCAGGAGGTTGTTTTTTTTATGACTGGCACAGCTGATAGGCCTTTTCAAAGCCCTAAGCTCCCGCTCAGCACTTATCAGGAATTAGCCGCCGGTTTCAGTTGTTTTGTCACTAAGTCAGTGAAAACGGCGACTTTCATTTGGATGAGTTTGGATTTGTAGTCAACATGAAAGGCTATAATAACTCGGAGTGATGCCGCGCACCTGAGCCATTTCAGCAGTGTTTCCTCCAAGCTGTGTGAAATTCAATTTCATAAGCCAAGGACAAAGTAAAGTAGGCCATACCATGAGAATCTCACCGCTCATTACAGTTCAATACAATTCATTTATGCAGCAGGAACTGGAGCAAAGCTGCTGTATTACATCCACAGACATCAGAGGGCAGGACAGGATATGAACACAGAAGTCCAGCAGATGCAAATACAACATGACGACGTGACACTGTCAGAATCAAATCAGTCCATGGGAGTAGGATAAAGCACATCAGTTCAAAGATGGAGTCAGTTATTATATTTAATGCACAAACAAGTGTGGGAGTGACACTTATTTAATCGGTTTATTAAAATGGGCTGACTTACTAAATACAGTTTTAAGCTTAACTTGATAATAAAATCCTCTTAAAACGTGATATAGATGGATGGATTAACGAGAGCCTCCTACCAACGCCTGGTGGAAGAAAGTAAACATAGCGTGACTCCGTCTAAACTCCATCCTACCCGCTCACGATGGCAGAAAGGTGAAGAGACTGCGGTCAACTGTGATTTCAGCAGAAATAGTGTGGAGTTGAAAGGAATCAGTTCTGTGGCACGATCCTCATCTCTGCTTGAAGCTACAGCCTCAAGGCTTCATTACAAGCGTAACACACTGGTGCCGGCACAGAAAACACAATGCACAGGTGGGAGGAGAGGCACAAACAGTGAGATGAGACACTGCACAGGAAGCTCCTGGTGTTTTGGTTGTAAATATGTTTTAGACTGTTCCGGTCCTTTTGTTTGCCTCTGACGCATCAGTCTGCTGCTATTTGGTGGTGTTATCAAAAGCAAGATAATCAGTCCAAGCAAGTGGAGGCTTTTCAATCTGCGTAAAATATGTATGGCCGAAGAAAGACTACAATCACTTTAAAGATTAATGTCTCTGCCTCCTCCGGCTGCTTTCACTGTCATGCAGTAAACTAATCACAGATAAGCACCACTCTGCCACATCCAGACAACCCTACGCTTTCTTCCTCGACCGGCTTCCCATGTGCCGAGCTGCCGTCGTCATGCATCGCGGTGATTGACGTGGTGGTTTCCAGGCCGTGGGATCAAAGGTGTGACTAGTTAATGGAGAATTGATCGCCACTTGTTCTCTGTTCCATCCCAGGATGCACCTTTCGCTATTAGCTTTATGCGCAGTGCGACCCACGACCTGTGAACCTGTGAACTGCACACACTGTAAGACCCACCACTGTTCAAATAAGGCTCCATTTCTGGCTCTGTAGGCAGCGATTGTGAACATTTTACAGTGTGAAGTGCTGCATTCCTTGTAAAGCATGTCGTCCATATTTAGATTCATTATGAAAACCTGTCAGATCATGCCTCTAATTTATTTCTCTGATTTTTCTTGTGTCATCTTCCTGAATTAGTTTTTCATCAACTCTACTAAAAGCAAATCCAAACTCTATGCTCATTTTAGTCAAGTGGCAGCTTCATTATTTTTGAAAGGTAGTAAAGAGTATTTTTCCTGCACAAAGTGAGTGACTTAATCTCACCTCTATCACTGTGAAAGAAAACATCCTATTCTTCTTTTCACACTCATCCAGCTTGGAGAAAAAAGCTTAAATTATATGTTTGCCCAAACATCTGAACACATCAGAATCCCCTTGTGATAGGTTTCTGCAAAATAAAATCACATCTGAAAGCAGGAAGAATGCGTTCCCTTGGAGCGGTAATGGAAAACTCCAACTGTTCCCTGTCTGGAGAGAAATGATAGGATGGCCTCCAGTTTCCAAAGATCCTATATTTATGAGCTGTTTTGGTAGCAATCATAATGTATTAGCCTCCTGCGAGTCCAAACTGTCAACACTCGCATGCATAACATCAAAATCCAACTGTTCCAAAGCCTGTGATTGACCGAGGTTTGATCAAACTCAACACGCAGCTAAGCTACTTCACAAAAAATAATACTCTCCTATCCTTGTCATACTCACTCTGCACCACATTTTGTCAGAGGTGCTGATCCCTTTCAGAGCAAAACAAAGCCTCTGCCTCTCTGCAGTTATCAGCACCCGTGCAAAAAAAAAAATGACGTGATTACCAAAAAAGTGACATATTCTGGGGTGACGCTCAAAGCCTGGACGGTGTTCGGACTCAAGTCACACACAAAGGGGTTTGAATTTATCCCAGCGGGTGGGAGCTTTGTATTACCTGCATGCATGCGTTTGACTTCTGGCTTCAATCAGGAATTAGCTTAAATACGCTAACGGATGAAGGCTGTTAACTCCTGGCGTGTCTCGGTCTTTGTTTTTATTCCGTGTGCATCTACAGCAATAATTGCCCCATGAGAAACATTCAGATGTTTAACAGAATGAATATGCGCCGCGCTGCCTGTGCTGACTTTGATTTGTCACCTATTCGCTCAGTGGAATCTGGACACACGGCTTCTAAAAAGGGAAAAACCTGAGGGGATGAATAACCAGAAGAAAACATTCAAGCTTGTTCTGTGTCATGCACGTTTATGGTATGTGCAGAAATGTTTCTTCTACTGTCTTCTATTTTGAAACGCAGTCATGGCATAGATGCATAACTAATGTGACTGTTGATTTTAGCTGGATAACAACCAGCCAGAGAGATAGACGGCTTCAGAATTAAGAGCAGGGAACCTGACAGAATAACATCCCACTCTTGCTCTGCTGTTTTCCCACAGTGACAGTCAGCCTCTGTGCAGCGCTCTTCCTCCTGTGGCTGACACTTGAGATGGCAGCTGGAGGTGAGGCTGTAGCAGAGAAGCAGGAGCGTCTCTCGCTGGGTGACACAGACACCCAAGCACGCAAACCCGGGTCAAACACCCACTGAGACGGTCCTAAAAGTGTCAGTCTGAACCGCTGCGCGATAAACCTTCCCTGGTCTCAATCCTGCATCCGTGCGACATGAAGGCTGCAAATGAACTGAGCACGTCTCTAAAAATGACGTATAAAAGCAGGGCTCTGTAAAATGGGGTGTGACACCATCATCCAATGCTTCTGAAGGCTGTGGAGAGCACGCAGCAAAATATAACAAAATCCAGACTCGCAAGCAAAGCTATGAATGTAAATGTTAATGCAGAAGAATGAACATTCAGAATAATGAATGTAACCGTGACCTGGGTGACAGAGAATCTGTGGAAAAGGTTTGAAATCCTGCACTAGACTCGTTCTGTAATATTTAGAAGGTACATTTTTTTCATGTCATCACTCTTGTATGTACAACTTTTGCAGCTGTTTTACTTAACTATAAAGAACTTGATGAAGATGATGGTTGAATTATCCTTGTAAGGCTGTGACTAAAACTTGTTTTTACTTTATAACATGTCTTAATGAAATAAGCTTAGTTTCTATCCACTACTTAAGAAATTTATTCTGCGCTTTATTGAAGTTACGCCAAACCCCAGGAGTTTCTATCCATAATTGCTTAAACCAGGAAGAGATCGTTAACAAATTACCAATGTCGTAGCCGTTAGCCCCTAAAAAGTGTGTGATTGAGTGTATTAGCATGTTTAATGTGAGCATTAAGCTTAAAGCAAGACTCACTGCAGCTGAGAGGCCATTAATCTTCAGTTCAGTCTCTTTTTCTGTGATTCAGCAGTGAGACGATCCATCTCACTGTTGTACAGACCCTCAGACAGCCAACACAGCAAAACGTGTGACTAGGCGTCACTGATATTGTTACTTCTCGTCAAGGGGACAGCATTTATTCTTATCATATGTTACCTCGGCTCGGAGTGTTTTAAGTCCATACGATTTAAAATCATCCCTGTGGGCCGACGGTGGTGTTTTTAAACTTTTAAACTACTTTATGGAAATCAGGCCACTTCAGAATCTGAAGATACATTCAAAAGCATGTCAGCAGATTATGAGGTGCCTAAAAACACATCTCTTTTATCTTGCTCATAACATTTTCATATCCACTTTGAATATCAATTGCAGAGATGGGACTGAAGCGTATATACAGGGCTTCTCCCAGGAGAGACGGGGAAGGATCGTGACTGACACTCTCATTACACTTTATTGAATTTTATATATTAAATTAGGGGAAGAGGGACATGTGAACATACGTGACATAAGCTTTAATGTACTGCTTGACTATGTTATGAATATAAATGTGGCCTGAAGTCAAACTTTAACGAACCTTAAAGGACAAAGAAGAAGAAAGTGGCTTTTCTCAGCTCAACGCGGAGGAAGGGGTCAGGTTCTGTTTGGGTTTCAGAGTCAGTCGCCTGGAACAGCTGGATACATGCAAGGACAGAAAGAGAGAGAGAGACAGCGAGAGCGAGGGAGCATGCAACTGTTATCTGTCCTCTGAGTGTACATTTCATTTGCCTTGATAAATGTTATGGTGGATCTTTCTTTACATTTAACTTGTGCTGTATTCATGTGTTCGGTTATAAGCTCAGGTATTTCAGCATTTTCTGTTACAGTAAACCTTCTGCCAGCGGATTTGTCTGTGAAGTTCAAGCTCCAGTTCAGTTCTAATTCAGATCAACATGATCACCGCACTGTACAAGTGTCGCACCAGCACAGAACAATAGCAATCAAAAGCAGTTTGGGAAGCTGTCAGCCTGTCTCCTGTTGTTAGGAAGGAAACCCTGAGCCGCTCTGAAAAGCATCGAGCCTTAAGAGGAGCCCGCGGAGGCAGAAAGGCCAACAGCGCCTGAGGTATTCCTGGGCTCACAGCTGTGGCTAAGCGCTAACGTTTGTCCCTGTGGCCTCCGAGACACTGGGAGAAAAAAAAACAACGATTGACACCTCACAGCTGGAATGAAGGAAAAGAAATGAACAAATGGACTTCAAGCCTGCGAGCCTGAGGGAAGCTAACAAGTCAAACATGAGGGAGAGCGTGTCTGGATAATGGGAACATATTCTACCAGGCCACACGAACGCGGACACGCTTTATTATCCCATCATAGTCAAGTCAGTTTTCAATATTCTACCATGATATTGATGGTTTTGTAACATTAAGGGCACATTTTGAGTTGGCTCAGCCAGTGCAGCCAGACTCTACTGGCAGAACATGGGATGCAGCTTAAAACTGTGCTGCAACTGCATCTTTCCAAGTCAAGAATGAATTAACATACTGTGAAAACAGTATTCAGCTGCCAGGTGAAGATAATATGATATAAAAGCAAAATGTGTTCATGCACATTAGTTTCATTTTATATGAATTATGATTAACACATCTCATCTCCAGTACATGGCATAAACCCAGCTATGGAATTTACAGGGCACATCACCTTAAATGCTATTAGGAATATGCTAAATCATTCATAATCGTAGTCAAGTAAATTATATCAAGCTCAGTTTCAGTGGGTTTATATTTAAAGGATGAGTTTGGTAGAAAAAGTAGCAGCAAATACTCGACATTAATAAGAGATCTTTTTACTTTTGTTGACAAAACGGCAGCTTGGTTACCTTGGTCACCAGGAGCGCAGATGTTCGGGCTTTTAAGCCAGCTGTTCCACCGAGTTTTAATGTGTTGAAGCGCCAATCTGAGATGGAGGTGAAGTACCAGTCCCAGGGTTGGTCATTTTATTCCAAGAAATGTTCAAAATAAAATTAGGTTTCATGTTTGTTACAAGGACTTTAATAATTAAAATGAAACAAGCAGCTTCTCTGCAATTAATAACAGCCTGAATGTGTGTTGTAAAGCTGCTGTACTGTCTATCTGTGTGTGTGTGTGTGTGTGTGTGCTGCAGACGGATGCAGCCAGGCCGGTGCTGATTATATCCCCGGAGGGACCTGGTGTGAAATGGCTGGTGAAATGTTTGCTGCACGCGCTGACCTGAATTCGCTGACTGACTAACCCCTCACCTAGTCTCACTTTGGAGACGCGGATCAAAGGTTTCACTGCAGGAGACGAGCGTTACAGAAGACGTCGGTGCAGTCGCCGGAGTCAAGCCGAGAAGAGCATGAATCCCAGCGTGAGGCCCTGCGCGCTGGGGTTGAGAGTGTCAAACACAAAATGCTGTGTGATTGGTAAATGCCCAAAGCAGCTAAGAGTCTCACCCTGCATTCATTCAGCATTTAAAGAGGAAGTGTGAGTTTGCTGTAAACTCTGGGGACATGACAGCTCGCTGACGAGAAGACGTAAAGCGGTATTACACTCATTTAGACTGTCATTAAGCTTCAGTGGTTAATGCTGGTGAGTCATTAGCTTGTGCTGATGGTACAGTACTCTGACTGACTAAGCTCTTGACAAGCGGAACAATTTCTTTGACGCTGCTTGGGGAACTACTTCAGTCCGTTACACAACTATGCCAGTATCTTCAGCCACTTTTAAAATATTTGTGCCCACAGGTCTCTGAAAAGAGATTTAGCCTAGAAATAAATCCTTACAGACTGGAACTTACGTTGAGACTTTATGGGCTTTAAGGCTTTATAAAGCGTCACCATGCGTCCTCTACCTGGACCTGAATCTCTCATCTCTCTCTTTCACCTCCTTGTTTGCCTTGGAAAGACTGAGTCATGGTGCTCAGACTCATTCCTGGCTTGAAATGAAGCATTAGTCTATATCCTCAGCATGTGATGTTGCAGCATCTCTGCTCTGCCCTCTGAACCTCAAACGCGCCGCATCTTTAATATGTCTCCGACTTTATTAATCCTGATAAGAGAATCAATAAAGTTCGATGGCAGAGACAGAGATCCTGACTTTGAGCCGTGTTGACAAGTCAGGTACATGCCATGCATACAGGATGGCTCCTCTGTGACGCGCAGGCAGGCGGAGACTTTGCCAAAGACAGAATGTAATAATCACAGTTACGCTCCCCGGGTCTGAGCAGAGAAACGCACACAGGTCACAGAGGTATGACTCAAATTTGCCAACCTGACACTGTTGCTATGATTCATCTATACCACTGTGAACATGTGCCTGAAGCTTCGCCGTAGATATATCACATGCTATGACAAAGACTTTACACTACGTCTAACGTCTCTGTCCCGACTCCTGTGATGTGCGGTTCATGCACAGAACCAAATAAACGCAGCAACAGAAGGACAGAGGAAGCTTTAAAAATGCATAAACCTCTTAAGCCACTCTGCAGAAACTCATCAATATTTATACACGCTTGACGAAATACAAACAGAATTAACAGCTTCTTACCTTTGCAGGCTGGGAAGCCTCAAGTTGTTGCAAAAGAACTGAACAATTCACTGACTTTAAACTGTCTCAATACAACTGAACACCTACAAGATATGTTACTGTAAGTAAATCATCCAGTGTCCAGGAACCGGGAGGACAAAGAGCCACGGCCTCGTCTTCTTGTCTTCTATTCTCTGTTATTAAACCTGACAGTAAGACTTTAAATATTAATCTCAATATGACATTTTCACCAAAGCGAAGCACTGCACTGTGCGAGTGACGTCCTGGTCAGCACGCTCACACTCACATCAATTAATTGTCCATTGTTTTGAAGCGCACTCTGTTAATTAACACCTGCTTGTGTGATGTTAGGCCTGCTTCTATTCTTAGACTGGCCTGATTTGTAATTTGACATGTTTTTTACTCGTGGTTGCATATGGGTGCTGCTGATGTGACTCAGCAGGATGACGATAATAACTTGTACTTAACCTCTCTGCTGTCTTAAACTAGAATCCGTGATGATCCTAATTAATACTGTATATTTAACAGACTAAGTGCCAGTAACTATCTCACTCTGTAACCAGTGAAAATATGCATCAAATATGTTAACTTTTCTTTTATTTATTTGTTGTTGAATGCTTTTTGTTTGTGCTCCTGGGAGGCAGCTTGCACAGCTACAGCTAAGCATGAAGACTGGAAAATCCCAAAGCAATACGCTTCCCCCAGAAGACCACACGCATCCTGTCATAACTCACATATGGTTCTGCTCCTTCTACTGAAGACGTGACAGTGGACCACTAAAGCTGCTGGACGTGAGTCCACAGATTCCCTCATGTGCCACTGCTTCTCTAGTCTGCAGGTACATTACGAGGAACACAAATCAACGGTAATTGTTGGCTTGTGTTGACTCTGTCGCACTCTTAGGCTAAAGTAAAGTGACATGTTACTTCTAAATGCTCGTCAAAGCCGTGTGTTCTGCTGTCAGGAAGACGGATTCCTGCAATTACAACACTCTCAACACAAGGGAACAAAAACATCTGTCACCTGTTTCATTCCGTTCAGTAATGTGGCTTAATATTCCTACACGCTTTTTTATTCCTGTGCTTGTTCGTCCTTATTTAAGTCATCACACATGCTAAAACATGCAGGCACCAGAACGAGTAGCTTCTAATGCATTTATATCTCAATGTCCCACAGCCAGTGAACATTCTGTCGGATCGGAAAATCAATTTTACTCAAATACACAATCACTGCAAACTCCCACAATGTCTAATCCCCGGCCTGTCAAAAGCGCTACATCGACCCGAAGCGGTGTCAGCAAACGAAGATGCACATCAGAGGAGATCTTGGCGCATGTTGTCATGGCAAATGCCTGCGCTTTTCACACTGAATGGGCCCAAGCAGCGGCCCAACCAAGAATGAGCAGCAGCAGAACTAGGGGGAGAGGCGGCGAGGAAGCGACGTGGTGCTTGTGAGTGAGAGTGGGGGCGTTACTGGGTCATAATCTCACACCTGAGCCTATTACTGAGATAACAACTGCGTTAAATGAAAAATCTAGCTTGTACAATCTCACATCGTCACCCTAGAAGCTCGCGCCCAGGGCATTACAGCAGTTATTTTATGGTGTGTTATTTTGTGAAATCGTGCTGTAATTGACTTTTCTCACCGTGTCAACTTCTTTCAAGTGCTATGATTAATAGAGTTACATAATGGAACAGTGTTGGTGTGGAAGCGAGTTGTGATTTGCTCTTTGCTGATTCAGTTTGTGTTTAGAGCTGCTCAAGCCAGCATTTGAAAAGCATCATTTCATATTATTAAATCCAAAGGCAAGTGAAAAGCATTAATATTCCTGGCACATGGGACTTGACTGCAACTTTATGATAAGACCGGATGTTCAGGTGAAGCTGATTAAAAAATCAATGCCCTGGAGACCTCCTGACTCAAACTGAAGAGGCCGGAAACTCGCTGACAGTGAACGGAGGACCACAGTGCATTTCATCTACTTATACCTCAAATGTCTCAGGCTGACAATTGTATCATATGCAGAGCAAACACCACGTGCAAAACGAAGCAAATGGTGAAAATGACTAATGGGATTTTTTTTTTTTTGACCAGCTGCAATCAAATGTTGCCAGGTGCTGTCATATTGTCCAGCTCTCTTCTGCCTGGTAATTCGCCACCGACCAATTTGAGCAAAGACCTGATGTTGCCTCAGAAACAGCTGTAGTTTGGGTAATTTTAGGTGAGCTTGTCCTTTTAGCTGCACAATGACGCCCATTTTAATGCAGCTGTTCCAGTGACAGGAGGTGTAATGATCATCGATATTCACTGCTGTCACTGCTACAGAGCAGCAGGGAGCTCATCACCCCACAAATCAGACCAAGAAATGAATCATTAATTATCATTTAAAATTCAATAACGATGATTCAGACTCATTTAATGAACATGTATATATATATATATATATATATAATATACGCTTATTTAAAATGAAAACACTACTACTATTGTGCGTAATTACGCGTTGTGTCGGTGTTTTAATTAACTTCTCCAAAAACAATGTAGACATGTACATGTAAAAGAAATGAAGCGTGTTAATGAACTTTTCTCGTGCCAGTCGGTCGGTCTTACTCGTGGTGTTGTACTTGACTCCATTGATGTACTCCGGGCAGGGTCTCTCCACAACCCTGCCGGTGATGCTCCGTGGCCAGCAGGTCCCGATCTCATCGGTGGTAGCATTACAATATAAACCTTGTAAATAAGACAAAACAAAATACAAAATGCGGGAGCTTGTAGTTTTCCGTCTTGCGAGACGCAATGAGACACATCGTAGAATTGAACAAGAAAAAAAAAGAAGCAATCCCATCTTACCATCAGTGCTCAGCAATGACAGCGAAGCGTTTTCCAAAAAAGTGTCTTGGAAAGCATCTACCAAACTACAGTTAAGGTCCACGAGCTCTTCGAAAATGATCTGATAAATGGTCGCATCCATGGCGCTGCTGGGTAACACCGGGTTAAATCCGAGCCAGGCAGAGGGACGCGCGGAGCCCACAGCTGCTCGTGGGCTTGTGAACCGCGCAAACAGCAACGACAAGTAGGGAGCGCGGCTCTCCCGCTGGGAGCGCGCGAGCCTGACCAATCAGAGCTGCGCAGCCGCTCGTCCATCCACGTGCTGCGCCACAGCGAACTGACCGGACCGCTGTCGTTTCGCACCTGCCGCCCACACGTCATGTTCATTGAAGGTAAATCAAATGCGCATATGGCAGGTAAAGAACCACTAGACAGGCTGAACTGCTCCCAACTTCATCAAGGGAAGTATTGGAAATTATTCTCCAGTTCTTTTTGCCTGCTTGGTTACTTTTTTCCTGGGGAAGATTTGGATGAGTTCAATGAAAGCTATGAGGATTAGCGATTGATGATTACCATGGTTATACAAACTGACAGTGGATGGGCTGCATGTACCTCATGTGTCAGACATTTTTTTGACCGTATCGCCTCCAAGCTTCTCCCTAAGTGTTCTGTGACACTGAGCAAACATCAGGCAATTTCCACGTCTGCCGCAGGACAACTATGTCTGTTGAGAAAGCTTAAGTAAGCATCCATTTAAACAAGCAAGCAAACAAACAAACAAACAAACGTCGCTGTCGTTTTCCAGGTGAGAGCAGTCACATTGACTGATAAGATTCCTGTGCAATTACTGTTTCACACCCGTCAGCAAGGCCGAAGCACAAACAAACATTCACTGTGGCTGTAATAACAGAGTATTACTGCACCTGTGGAGCGGAAACAGATTTTACAGCTCAGTGAAGGTGGATTTAGAACGAGTGAGACATCTTAAAACGCATTTTTAAAATAAAGAAAGCCCTTTTTTGATTTTAGCCATTTAACAAATGACAGAATGTGTTTTAGCCACTTTTACAAATAACCTCATATTCAACCGATTTAACAGCTGTTGAATGAAACATGTCATGTGCTTCTTATCAGTGAGACTAATATCGTGGCTGTTTGCTTGTTAAATGTGAGCTATGACCTTTTCTCCAGCATCGGGCTTGCTCTCTGAGCTCCCTCTAAGCCTCCCCATGAAGCGCCCCGGCTCATTTTACCACCCTGAGCTTTCACATCACGTACTCTTAGATGTGTAACACACCCTGCCAAGTTCAGCATGCAAATATGGCCTTGGCCGCGTGGCGAACAATGGTCTAATTGCCCCCTCTATTAATAGAACACCAAAAAGTTAATCAATTCCGACATAGTAAATGTCCTGCCTCACACTGCTTTCAGTGATTTAAAGTGGAAGATATTTCACGATGAACAGCTGATCAACTATATGTATAAAATATAATCCAAAACTGGGACAACAAGCCTCATCTGCTCTGCCATAGAAGTCACATCCTGTCCTGAAGCCAGAAAACAGAAGTGCACAACCTTCTACCTTTTCTGACCCACTACTTTTCGTCAATTATGTCAACGAGACAAAAACAGTGATAAAAATGTAAGGGATAAAAAAATAAAGTTTATGTCATCTGCTCATTCAAATTGGACATAAACACCATCTTGAACTGATTAATTGCATATTTTGTTTTGAAACATTCTCATAATAAACTGTTCTCGCCGGCTTGTATGAAAACAATTGAATTGTGAATCCGGTTAACGAGGATCAGCTTGAAAAGCACATTTGTTAAATGACGGCTCTAAATTGTAAATATTAGTCTTTTGCAGAACGTAGATAATATTTTCTCGTGATACGTCAGTAACATCCGCTCTGTGAACAGCGGAGCATTGGCTGCGAGCTCAGGTGGACATTTCATCTGGGTTGCATGGACTCCAGCCTTACATCTATCAGCCTCTGATGACCCACAGGCATCTGTAAGTCTAATCCCACATAACTCCGCTCAGCCATGGATTGTGTGCTGATGTATAAAAGGGTGTTGATTTTATGTGGGATTTCTCTGATGGTTGCGAGCCCTGGGGCCCTTCATGACTCAGTGTTTCAGTAAAGTGGGCTTAGATGCAGCTGAGGATGACTAATCGAATGTACAGTGGTCAGATATGTAAGTTACGGTCATCGCAGTTGTTTTTCTGCTTTTTGAGCTAGTTGCAAACAAATCACTTGAAATTCTTGTTGTCTTCAGTCAGCTTTGCTGCCACTGGCATGATGACAGTCCTTTGAAGAAAATCCCTTATCCTTTGAGACTAGTTGACCTAATTCTAAAGAAATGTAATTTCTCCAAGTGAATTGAAAAAAACCCCACAAATAATAAAAAAAATAAGGCAGCACCGAATTCCCAAGTGGGAGACAATGTGCAGCCTATGTGCCAAAGGATCAAGAAGCCTAGAGTCAGCGCACGGCACAAAGAAACCCTCTGCAGAGAGAAAATAGAAAGGGATGCAACACAAAGTGCAACTCGGGACAAAGCAATGATTTTCTTGGGTTCAGAACAATTGAACACAACACAACAAAAGGTCAAAGTGATTCCATACTGGCCAGAACACGAGAAGCCAACACCAGCTACACATGGAACCACACACAGGACAGAGAATGAGAACATTTCGCCGTGACTGTCTCGTGCGTCAGCCTGAGTAGGTCTGCTTGGCTGTGGGGTTTGGTTTGAGCTACTCACTGCTCCAACGACATATTCGTTCACGGCGGCGCAGGCCTCAAGGTGCCTCACATCACAGTTTGGAGCTGTTGACGGTGCAGCTCAGCAGTCACATACTGTGCTGAACCCAGCTCAGGTGGCACAAGTGATAAGTCCAACTCATTGTAGTGTTTCCATTCCCAGATCATTTGGCTGAGGATCTGAGCAGTTGAGCCCAATTTGTTTGTGTTCGACTGCTGCTGACGTTCTCTTGTGAGTCACGGTGCCACAAACGCTGCAGCGACTCATTGCTCGTGGACAAACAAGCCCTTTGACCACAATCAGCCTCGTGTGAAGCTAAAAGGCAGTTCCTACATAAAGCAGTGCTTTAAAAGACTTTCATGTTTAAAGACTGTAAATTGCTGCTCAGGGCGTTGAGGCAGCCGACTGCACTGCAATTAATATCCTAAACGAAACAAGCCGTTGTCATCGGTGTCTTAGCCTACACGGTGCTGACTGGCTCTGCTGTTATCACGAGCAGAGAACTGTCCGTGCATTATGAAGGATGAATGGAAATCCCATTTCTTCCCAACGCCGTCTGCTGTGCCAGAGCGGCTCATTACAGCGGGCCGAGCTCAAGCTGAGACGCCGCAGCGCTGTTGTGCATAAACACACGGCTTTGTCCTGCAGGGCCGACGCTGGCTTTGTGTCCTGCAAGTCGCTCGCTGCATTTTCACCTGGCGTCGTAGAACGAAAGCTTTGAACGGCAGCGAATTGTTCCGCTGTACGCAGTCAGCAGAAGAACGCGCTGCTCACAACTTTAGCAGAATCGATTGCGGCATAGGTGTCACGGTGATAAATTACAGCGATAAGTAATTCATTAGCAATGACATTTCTGGAAACATGCTTATTAGCGTAATGGAGGACCTCTTTGAAGTAGAACAGTGAAATAATTACACAAAGCACAATAGAAGCTACTAGTAGCTTCATCACAGCTTCGGTCCTGTATGTACAGCACAAATACGTGTGAAGGCGTAGCACAAATAAAGACCTGAGTCTTGTTTTGCCACAAAATGTGTCCAAGTGCTTCCCTGAGGAACAGGTCAGGGTCAGAATCCTCCTGCGTCTTCTTCTGCAGCTTCCGCCAGAGCACATTCACTCCAGTTCAGCTCCGGCGTTAACCTTGTGTTTGTGTGTAGATGGCTGCGTGTCCAGTGTGTGTTTGGTGTCACTGTGAGGATAATCCAAGCGGTTGGGGTTTTTTTGGGGTGGGGGGTGAAGTGGTTGATCCAAAATGACTTTTAGTGGTTGGTCTTATTACAGCATCTCCTGGGACTCTGAGTTGTGAGTTATTAGGGTGCAGATGAGAAAAGACTTGTCGGGAGCAGTCTGCTTTTACGTGTTGATGAGCACTGCTTTCTCTTTGGATTGGTGATGTCACAGAAGGTTTTCATTTGGCTCGTGTTGTCTTCCTCTCCTTCGGGCCCGTCCCCTGCCTCCTCCCGCTCGCTCTCCTGCGTCCGTTCATGCTCATCACAGACACTATAAAAAGCTCCCTGCCAGACTTTTCATCAGGCGTTTGATTTATGACTCCCCGGCTCACCTTGCTGTGTTTACCTTGGACTTTGGCCCATCCGATCAGCGAAAGCCTTTATCTGAGAGTCTTGGTCTGGTTTGTTTGCCCGTCTGTCTGCCTACTTATTGGCCCTCAGCTCGGATCAATGTCCAAACGGGTCAGTTGCCTGCATATTTATTGATACGCTGGGAAGACTGCAGCACACTACAGTAGTAAACGAGTAAATAAAGACCCCCCACTGACACTGACGGCGATTACCTCCCTCTAACCCTAAAGTCAGTTAGGGTTAATTTAACGAGTAAACAGCTGGCATCAGTTTGAGCCCTTTGCCACCTTTGCCTTTGCTTTGCTTTCTCCAACCTAAAGAAATGATCCAATATACAGAGCCCCCAAAAATCACAGTTACAGAGTTTGCTGTTCCCAAAATGTTAATTTTGTGCATGAAATAATTAGTCAGTGCTCTTTAGTTCACAGCAATGAACAACTTGCTTTCTTTTATTTCATCGTTGGTGTCGTTATACTGCGAGGTGAACTGAGCTGCCAGGGAAATATATTTCCCTTGTATCCAAAGGTATGTAACTCAATAAACAAAGCTCCCGGCTGGAGATGATGAGGCTGCTTCACATAGAATAATAAGCAAAGTGTCACTCTGTGCTGCCTGAGTGAGCTGGTGTGTCAGACTCTACATCTGCTCACTGCTGATGAAGAAATATTTCGATCACAGCCTCTTTTTTCTCGCCAGCGGCTTATTCCATCAATTAGTATCATCATAATATCGCATGTAGGGCCGACGCGCCCTGGGTGTCCTTGTGAAATGCCCTGACGACGAGCACCGCTTCCCGGGACGTCGCCCCCACTGAGAGCAACCTTGCGTGAAATGACTTGGTCTATCATCCTTCCCATACAACGATGTGCAACCTACTTGTTGTGGGGCGTCGAGGTCGTTACCAGTGTTTAAGACTTTTCTTGCTTCTCGGTCCATGAAACCCTGCCGTGATGTAATGCGGTTAGAGCTTTACAGGACGGAGACATGTTATCCGCAGCCATGAGTGAAGCTTCGGCAAACATAATTATGGCACTACAAGAATGTGAGTTAATAGGCCACAGGGGGCAGAAGGAAATCTCTGGATATTATGTCAGATTAAACGTCTTAGTGATGGTTTCATTGAACATCAAATGCCATTGATTTCTCTTGTCTGCTGAGGATAAACAGTGCATTTATACTGAAGCTCCACAATAACAATTGTCTCTGTCCAAGATTTTCATTCCAACCAGCGCCTCACTCGACTCTATTTGCACAAATGACTACATAGCACAGAACACGCACCATTAGTGAAGAGAGAATAGCAAACACGGGCAAACAGGAGGACCAGACAACTATCAGCTCTGATCCTCTCTGGGAGCGGTTCGTGCATCATAATGACACAGCTCTAATAAGCAGTTTAACGACAATATAAACTGTAGATCACAATTATAGTTGTACTTAAAAATACTAAATAAATTGTGTATGGTCTTAAACCTTACTTGTAAAATGCCTTGAGACAACTGTTGTGCATTGGTGCTATATAAATAAAATGTAATTGAATTGACATGAATTAATACTAGAATTTACATGGCAAAGTTTCTACACCTTCGTGCTCCTGTGGTTTGGACTCAATCTAAAACTGTCGCCTATTTAAAGAGTATGACCAACTGTAATTTATTACAGTCTCCATCACTTCATTACTTCTATACACATACACATCAATAAATGACTCAACCTAGTCATGCTCCCAGTCACTCGCCCTAAGAAGGGGCTGAATGACGCTGAGGTCCTCATCATCCAAATCTTGGATAATAGAGGTTATACTCTCGCCACGAGCTGACATACAATTGGCGAAGCAATTTTATTTTTTTTGCCACACCTTTGACCAGATGTCATTATTTCTCTCAGCGCTTGCCTCAAAAATGAAGACCTGCGCTGAGGAGGTTTAAAGAGGATTTCTGATAGAAGCCATTTTCAGTGTCACGAGACTCTGAGCAAGAGGAAGACATGTTAAAACCACATCGCCTAGGATGCTACAGCCCCAGCTTTGATTTTCACAGGGTTTTTTTTTTTATTGCAAAAACGATGAAATCTTAATTGACGTGCATGTTAGCGATTTGCATAGTGCTCCTCACTGAGCTTTTGTTCTTAATTTCTTCGTGTGGAGGCTGTTAGACCTTTCATTAGCTAGGTTTTGTTTTCCAAGTGTTCAATTTATGAAGCATTCTCTGTAGACTCTTGTGTAGAACAGCGCACAGACAGAAAGAGGGTTTAGTTGTAGTTATCCCTCCATTGTCACAGTAAAGTAGACTTTTCACTGAGCCTTGTTTAATTTACCTAAAAGCTACATTCTTACAGTTTAATTCATGCTG
This sequence comes from Macropodus opercularis, assembly GCA_030770545.1. NCBI lineage: Eukaryota > Metazoa > Chordata > Actinopteri > Anabantiformes > Osphronemidae > Macropodus > Macropodus opercularis. The sequence goes on from CM061105.1 coordinate 11,694,302, forward strand.
CGGCTCTTTATTGTATTTATTCTGGTAGAATCCAAATACAAGTTTGATAAACATCCTGATTAGGCTTTTTTTCACGACATGGACAGAAAGTTGCCTGATTGTTACTATCAAATGTTTTGTCTTGTTTTTTTACTACAGCAAACAAGTTATCAACTCTGATTTCACATCACGAAATAAAATCTCCAGCCTCAGTCAGTGTGGGATGACTTTTCAGCTAAGCCTCTAATCCTTTCAACGCAGACGATCGCTGTACACTTTTATCCAGATATGCAAATATTTATAAGCACAGAGTTCAAGCTGGCTCTGTCCTTGGCTTTATAAGCAGTAAGGAGTTAACAGCTGAGTTTCAACATACCATGAAATGAGTCCCATACCCAGTTCAGACCATGGCACCCAGCACACTGGACTGTGACGCCTTGCCGCCTGTCCTGTAGGTGCCACGGTAATAAAAGCTCTCCCCCTTCAGGCTGCAGAGATGTCAGAATAGGAGAACGTGAAGCGAGTCCAGCATCCAATCAGGATGTGGAACCTGATCCAGATAACTGGAACCAACAGATCACCAACACACATATCCACTAAAACACAAATCATTTTTATACACATAAATGCATTTAGGTCATCCGTAGGCCATGAGCACCTTCCGTTCTTCTCACCATTCACCTGCCTAGATACCTTAAGGGAAGATGAACATTTTTCTGGTAGCTGAGTTTCAACAGAAACGCATCATTATTTCATGAATGACACCAGCCGGAGACAGCACAAGTCTTCCGCTCCTTAAAAAAAGCCTGTTTGCACAAAGCACAACTAAATTTAGTCCCATGTCCTCCTTCACATCCATGTGTCATATTCTGCTACTGACGTGTATTAAACTGTAACACACTATAACTTACTACCAAACGAAAGTAAAACATTAATGTGCAAAGAATAAAACACATAGACAAAGACTTTCCTTTGTCAAAGTCTAAATCAACGAAGCTTGAATATTAGAGAATCTAAGTCTGTGACTACGTAGGAGGAGAAGAATAAGTCATCCAGACATATTTCAAACAGAAATATAAGAGTGTCAGTGAGGATATTCTCTGGCACCCGTAAAGATCTGCTCACCACAGGCAGGGTGGCTGTTATTCATTGGCTCTGGTGAACAAACGTGCTCAGCATGGTGTGATACTGGAGACTGGATCTACAATACAAAGGTCACACACACACATGCTGAAACTGTGGCTTGTTGCTATATTACAGTGGAAATGAAAACCAGGCAAATGAGGTATTCGAACCTAAAAACGAGCTCGGACATTCAACTTGTTTTGAAAGGGGAAAATGTCTCAAAGCTAAATGCAGCTGTAGCACTCGGAGTTCTCTGCCTGAAGAGAGAGTAAAAATAGGAGCACGGACGCAAACGCATGCATCAGACTGAGGGGACGACCTCTACGAGCCAGGTCTTCACCAGTCAGACAGTATATAACCTTTCCGTTTGATTGACAGACAGCCTGTCAAGTCATTTGCCCGGGTAATGCGATTTATGGTTATTCATTGTCCTCGATACCTCATCAGCGTCTGCAAACTGGGTTGTCACCTGGCTGCTCCGTGCTCCTACCTTCATTTTTCCTCCAACACAGGACAGATACTGTTCCTTTGGTCCTCTGCTCTGATGTGTAACGGAGCCATTTAGCAAACGGCGGCTGCACCTGTGAGCAGCGAGTGCAGGTGCAGCCAGCTGGTAATTACAACTCTGCATGTTGGGCAGCTGCGCTTTCCAGTGGACTCCAGCGATTCCCATCGCGAAGGGAGAAATGTTCAAACAGCCTCCGACGCGTCAAATCACAAGACATCTTGGTTTTAAAATAGACTTTAGAATTGATGTACTTCCATCTTTTTCGATCCGTGTGCTTGTAGTGACTTTTACTTTCTGTCACCCACCTCTTCAGTTTCCTGCCCTGACTTTTATCCAGATAACAACTCAAAGCTGAACCTCGTGTTTTTTAGTTTACAGAACATAGCTCAGCTCATACGAACAGTTCTAAACCATATTCTGCTCCAGACTCCTTCCCTGGACCCTGACAACAGTTTCTCTGTTTATCGTATATTTCCTTTCACTCACCACTCACTCGCTCTAGGCCATATTTTCTCTATATTCTCTTTGCAACACCCTGACTTTCATTTGACATCCATGAAATGATTTCTTTTCCCTAGACATCAATTGCTCTGTCACTCTCATTCTTCAATCTGTCTGTCTTCCTGACTTCTCCTCCATGTGGCTGATCTAAGACAGAGCCCTGGTCCATTAACACTCAGCCGCCATCCCTCTAATCTACCTCTGTGAATGTCTCCAGTTCTACGCGTCCTTGAAGGCTCACCAATCGAATGCCACTTTGTTTAAGCGGCGAACAGCTGTTTGATAGTTCAAAAACACACTGTGGAAATATCCGCTGGAGCCTTATGCGTCAGCAGGTGTCATTCTGGTCTAACGCGAAATTCAACAGCTTCCCTCTGAGACAAAGGTGAAATTCCCACTGGGCTCCGAGGGAAGAAACGAAAAAGGAAGATGCTCAATTATCAGACACAACTGCCATTTAGTCTAAATTCATTCATGATCTTTTTATGAAGCGCACAGAGACCGTGCTCCAAATAAAAAAAGGAACGTTTTTAATTGGAAATTTATCGTGCTGGCTTTTTAATTCCTCGTTGTCCACAGTCTGCTGATAAACTTCTGTCACTCACTGTGAAATGTGTGTCTCTGGGCTAATCGGCCTCATGCTGAATCCCTAATATACAGTATGCTATTCATGTCCCACTGCTACATTCTTTCTTTCATTACAGCATCAGCGATTTATTGTGTTTTAATATCCATTAGTAAACCCTGACATGTAGTTCAGTAGTCAGAGGTGCAGACACACACGGCAACTGGGAATTCGTCGCCTCTCTTATGTTTTTCCACCACTTTCATTCCGTAGAGTCCAAGACATTTATGTTTCTTGTGGGGGCAGAACAAACCTGCATGATATGTACAGTAACCACACGACTGTGACTGCATGTTAATGCTTCCTGTGTGACTGAAATGATGCTGGAAAACATGACAAATATTATAGAGACAAGTCCAGAAGCACAATTAAAGCACAGGGTTATAATGGAAGATGAATGAAAAGAGGAAACATTGTAGAAGAAAGGAAGTTGTAGTGATTTCATGTTCTGTTGTAATATATTCTTATATTGCGATGTTACAAACTTGCTCGTCCGATTCATGAACTCGAAGATGCCAGGCGACATTCCTACAATTACAACAATCTGGCTTTTATTGTGCTGTTCAACTAAAGCACTGACAGATCAGAAAGGTCCCTGAAATCACCGAGTTAGGCTGTGCTGCATGAACTGTGGCAAAGGTTAAACAATGAACGATGCATTGAAGGAGCATAATGAGGCGGAAATCTTTTTCAGCCAGTGAACCTCAGCTCCATCTGCAGACAATGTGTCGTTTGATGTGCACAGTCCCTCACGTATTGTTAATTGGTTACACAGTCAAAGGTCACATTCTAATTCATACAGAAGGCCTGGACTTGGTATCGTGTTAGCCAAGATTCATGTTCTGACCACATGGCAGGGCAGCAGTCCGGCTTCTAAACAGCAAGCACCCAGTTGGCTGGAGAAAGTCAACACATGAAAGATCACGCCGTCAGATTTATGACAGGAAAAGGTGACCGACACTCAAGAGTCCAGGACTAACAGTCCAGGCATAGAGAGAGAGAATAATGAGCTGGCGAAGAGAGGATGCCATGAAAAAATAAAGTAGAAATGAAAAACAAATAACAAGAAAAGTGCGATGAAGAAAGTAAGAGCCGACGCTATTATGGCCTCCAAACTAAAGTAGGAAGAAGACAGAGAGAAAGAACAGAGACAAGGAGGAGAATGTGATTTCTGCGACGAGGTTTGGTCACACTGGGCTGAGCAGCACAAGAAAAATAATGAAGAGCCACGATACAGGCACGTGTGAACATTATGAGATGTCAGAAACCAGAGAGCTTGTGTTTCACAATGGCAAGACACACACAGATGATAATTACACAACCCAGATTAACTAGAAACATCATGAGGAAGGAGACATAGAAAACAGATACAATGGCGACTTCAGGAAATGTGGAAAACGTCTTGGTTTCAAGTGGGAAACGTTTTACGCCGTACGCTGCAAACGGCTCACACTCGCTAAACCAGCCTGACCGTTTCCTGTACTGCAGCCTTCACCACACCACCAAGGTGATGAGCTCTGATCAGGCTGCTGCGTGCATGTCAATGAGCAGAGGAGCAGTTTTAATGGAGTGACCTTCGTTCGTTTCCTCTTGTTTTCCTGCTTTCAGTTGTTGAACTGTAGATCTGTAACAGTGCAATGACTTATCAGCTTCTGTGCCTTGAAGAGACGACACGTCAGTCAGATTCCTTTCAGAATAAATTCCCCCAGCAGAGTAAAGGGGGGTAAATCCCACACACAGGAGCTCGCTCTCAATCACTATAATCTCAAGCATTTGCCAGAAGGTTGCTCTGAATTTTCTGTGCAAGTAAAACTTTTAGGAGCCGAGAGCTTCTGTAGCCTCTTTAATACGCGTCCTTGAGTGCAATTACATTCATAGCTCATCTTGCATTATCTGAATTATACAGGATCAATGCATCTTATTTTCTAAATGCATCTGGTTTGAGTTGAACTCCACAGTTTCCAGCCAACACAAACAAATCACACAGCCTCACAGCAACTCTGTGGCGCTGGAGATCTGTCACGCTGCCAGTTTAGACACATAAGTGGCAAAGTGATCTCACTTCTCACACACTGGGCAACATTTCAGAGCTGCACAGCTTATTTCCAGGCCTCTTGATGCAGTGCTTCTGTTCCCGCTCCACTTTGCTCCACACTGATTTTCCCCACCACCCAACTAAAGAAAATGAATTTCTCCACACAAACGCCTGAAAATGTGCACTCAGGTATATTCCTCACTGTCTCCTGCTCATATCCTTGGCGACAGCACCACCACAAAGGTTAACAAGTTACTTTTTGTATAAATTTCCATTTTAAAAATATTTACCATTCACACCTTGCGGGTATTAAAGTCACCCGGAGGCCAGTCATTCTGCAGTGGCTGCATATTAAAGGAGGCTGGGATCCCCAGGCTTGATGACGCCTGTTAAAAACGCACACAGAGGAGAAATCCATGGCAGTAAATGAGATGTTTACCTGTGGTTCGGCCGGTGGAACTGTTTCGATCCTGTCTGCTTGGTTGTCTGTCTGATTTCATTACGCGTCCAGCTCGTTACCAGCGCTCCCACTCCAGTGGAGGAGATTAGCATAACGACATTGTCTCTGATAATGGACTCATCGCGTGTAAACGCAGTCCTTTACTACTACAACGGAGAACGAAAAAGTGACGATCAGTTCAAAACCTTTCTCTTCTCTGTCACCTGTCTGATCACCCCACACATAAAGGCTTTCGCAGGCCATATAAGCTCCGGCTGCAGCATTTCAGAGCCCGTAATCAGTGACACAGGGAGAATCTCAGAGCCAATAATAAAAAACACATGTTCACCAACACACAAAAGGATTTGCTCACATTGCCTCTTTTCCAAATATTACTTTAATAATAATGATGATCATAATAATGATCTCTGCCTCTGCTATAATGGATTCTTTGTTTCATTTTAAATTTGATGAGCCATTAATTTTAGGGGCTTCTACAGTATAATTGCCGATATCATTATAAGGATTTTCTTCAGGTGGGGTTTGGGGAAACACTCAGGGATGTAGGGTCCTTGGTGTTATTTGGTTCTCTGTTGGTGAAAGTACTCGTGGTCCTACCCGATAATGAAGGAAGCTGCACATCCCTCTGTGAGAAGGATGGAGGAGGAGGCTGTCGCTGGGAACAGACTGAATGCTGGTGGTTATCTTGTGATTTGATTTGTCATTTTTATAGCGGTAATTGATTTGTGGGGTCATTTTCATCTAATCTGCTCAGCCCCTACTCAGAGACACTTATCTCCCAGATGAGACAACAGAAGTAACTGTGAACTAGATCAGAAACTTAAAGGCTCTCAACACTTCCTGAAGCTACTGTGTATCAATTAGGTTAAGAACAACAGTACAACATTACTTTAGAAACGCCTTCATAAAGTTAAACGCTTGCCGTAGGTGAAGTTAGTTTTAAGCAAGTTTCCAAATGACATTGGCTGGAGTCATAATAATCCCTGGAGAGAAGCCGCCTTTCATTAGATGCTGGTTTACGATCCATTTAATTATCTGCCTTTTCAAATGAGATCACCAGGGGGCTCTCACCTCTGACCGTTTATAATCAGTTTGCATGTTTCAATTCTGCGCTAATAAGAAACCGTGCTGAGCAATCAGCCTTTCCACAAACAAACAGTCAACAGCAGGCTCCATCCCGAGGCCTCGGACCAGCAGCTGCCGCTCAGACGTCACCACTGGTTTGCTTCCATGTGTCGTGTGCAGCAGGTTAATGCTGCTTTGTTTACTACGCACACGTCACTGAGGTTCAGTGATAATGGAGCAGCTGCGGTTCGACCACTCTAGAAGATTCACAATCAACTAAAATATTTCTGTTTTCTCACTGGTGTTTCATTTCCTGGTTGTGCCAATTTAAATTTACACCCGGTAATTTCAATCTGCAGCATCTGCGATCCTCTAGGAATAGGATCACAAACACTGCATGTGTGGGCCGAAGAAATGATTATGAGAAAAAAAATTAAGTCTGACGAAAAATAGTAAGGAAAAACATAAAAAGCAACCCTTACTCTGCTATGTCTAAAAGATGTGTGCATGCCGCTGGAAATGTGGCAGCGTCCCGTCGATGGAATGGAAATAGTTAAAAGCTTAGATAGCAGGATGCAGGCAGAAAACAGAAGGAGCTGAATGCATTAAGGTATAGTTTAAAACATGTTAAGTTTAGAGAGAGTGCAAGAGGTCAAATGAGGTCTTAAGCCAAAAAGAACTAGAATGGGTGAGAATAGAGAGATTAGTAGAAGTGGCGCAGCCAAGGGACAGCTCATCCACAGCATGTCATGAACGGAGCAGATGAGTCGGACATGTGAGTGAAACGCGCCTGAAGATGTGTGACTGGGTGAGTGTGTGGAGAAGGAAATGTGTTTAATCCACAGAATACAGGGCCACACAACAATGGAGCATCTGTGACCACCAAACAAGGCACCGAGGGGAGATACAGCCATTCATGGAGAAGATCAGCAAACAACATCATCAGGATCCTGTGATCCTGTTGTATGACTGAAGGGGTCATACACAGTTTAACAGTTTGTGTTTGGCCTTACGTTGCAAGTCCAACTACCAAACCGAGGACCTGACATGACATCGCAATGACGGCCGTTTACATAATAACACTAATCATCAAATATGTGATATTTCCAATAATTCTGCCACTGTTCCTGTCATTGGAACTGAAGAACCTCTCGTGCATCTCGTTAGTGGCTCTGAACTCATCCTCTGTCTGTGAAGTGTCTTTTTAGAGGTTGCATTACAAAAACACGTCCAGAGCGAAACACTTCATCATACAACATGTCTATAGAAGCAACAGTGTGATCAGCTGGGTTCCCACATCAAGCACCAATGAGACGAAACCGAAACTTTATGAATCGCGCCGACTTTGAATATCATTTTATTCCTCACCTTGACGTTAGCATATTAGCAAGATATTCCGATTCCTACTGGATGCAGGGCACTTAGACCCTCACTCCAACCACATGTTGAACCACAATGACATCTACTCGACGTTAGCCGTGGCATTTTAAGTATGAGATGCTGATTGGCTCAGGGCGTTTTCACACTTTAGTGCATTTGTTTGGTCCAAATTAGTTGATGAGTGTATGACTGAGAGAAATTAAAATCTATGTATAACTCATAGACACCATTCAACCAACCAATACTCGAACCTTTAGCTTAAATATCCTAATACTGACGTATTTCAAGATCAAAACAAACAGGCAAATCTTTCAACTTTCAAATAATTCTCATGCATGTGTCTGAAAAGAGCAGACAAAGGAGAGAATGAAGCATTTTTTGTGAGAAAGAAAATCAATATCACATTTAACAGGTACTTTACATTATGTGCTCTCCAACAAAAAGAACCCAGACACACAATCTATGACATTTGCACTTGCACAAACATCTGATTTGTGTCCATTGTGGTCAGGGTGTGTGTCTGAATAGTGAATCAGGTTCCCGGAGCTGGTAGCGCTGACGTAAATGTGTCCCCTGCAGTTTCATCAAGAAAATTGCTGTTTGTGTATTTGTCCTCCGTATCATTCCGACGCTGCAGTGCTGTGGAGAATCTCCCTGCTGCACATCACAGGAAGTGGAACATTTGTGTTTGACTGTGCGGGCACATGCGAACGGGCGCGTGTCTAATTTCAGTCCGCGTGCACGGTGGAAAAAATCCATCTGCTGCACGGTTCAGGTGTGGCAGTAAACTGGATTAGCATATGCAGATTATTCAGTGATCACCAGAGGCACCAGTGACACAGGAGGAGACGAGGGGAGGTTAGAGTCAGATAAAGTATAGGATGGAGTGAGTCTGGGTAAGAGAACGCTGGATGAAAATGTGCCGTCACAAGTGTTACAGTAGGTGTCTGCTGCCGTAATCCAGCCTCTGCATTAGTGTCCATCACACCCGAAACATCCCATAATTAACGTGACGCTCATTTGGACAAAGGAGGAGGTTGATGTGTTGTGTATGTTGATTATCCATATCCATACAGGGCACAGTTAATAACACGGCTGATGCTGTAGCCATTTCATTTCAATATTCACCCTCACATCGAAACTCTGAAGTGTTTGCATCGTTCAGTTGTGGAAGCCAGAGTGAAAATCATTCCAAGAGTGAGCGAAAGCTGTGTTTCTGTTGCAACTGGAGCCTTACGTCAGCCGTCATGGCTCATGACCACTAGCGTAAAGACAGAATGGCGTTACTGCAGGGGACGTATTTCATTTGTGGCAAAAAAAGTGATTTGTTTCGCTCTATTATGATAGGCACAGATATGCAGAGCCCCCACTTACGCCTCAAATAAATCCTTCACCCAAAGTTCAAATGGATCCTTGATGGGATATGGATTAATAGTTGTACCTGTGTATTTCATGAAGCTCCATCCTCACACAGTTATTTAAAACCTGCTTCTGAACTCTTCCATCCCCGGGAGGAGGAGGAAATTGTTGATGCAACCTTTACCTCAAACAGGAGGGTCAGTTAAAAGCTGATTTTATTCGCACTGAAGCTCCAGAAAGAACGTAGAAGGATGTTTTTGTTAATATCATCCTGCATGAACAGGCTGCCAGATGTTGCAGGCAAATGTTGGTCCATCGTTGCCCTCTGGTGGTCACCCTTCAGTAAACGACATAAAATCTGAAGCTGATTTAAAAACTGTAAATTAAACTAATATAATGCTTTGACTATGCAAAAACCTAAGCAAGTGTACCAAATAGCAGAGAAGCTGCAAGGTGCTGGTGGCAGAGGACAGCTGCTGTACTCTGTGTCTAAAAGGAGAAAGCTTTTTAGTAATCACAGCATCAGCAGGGGAACGGGCCTTTTGCTACCGCTATTGATCGCTCCAGCTGTTTGTTTCATGTTTCCTCTATTTCTGGCTTTCGGGCAGACTTTTGTCTCATTATAGCTCAGCAACTTTCAAAGCCCAGTCAGTTAGAATATACAGACGGACTGGAGTCAAGCGAAATCAATATCACAAAAGGAATTTGACTTTAAAATCCACACAAAAGGAAGAGCAGTGTGCAGAGATGGGTGATCACAGGGGCCACTTTCCTGCCGCACAGGGTTGCTACTTTTTTTGCTGTGATTTGAAGTAAATAAGTCAGGAAAGAAATGGGGCAAATTAAAAAAAAAACCTTCTCGCCCATTAAACAGATTATAAACTTCAGTGATTATTTAGACTACAGCGCTTCGAGTGCTGGGATTTTCCTGTGGATATCATCAGCAAGTCATTAATCAAATGATTCACACACATTTTCTGCATCATTACCACTATGGCTTTTATTTTTTGGTCATTGAAAAAAGCTAAAACTTTTAAAACAGACACAGACTTGGGTTTACTACAGCCCGTTATTATCCTCGTGAGCTGGAGGGTCATTTTTTGTGGCTGAAGCATTACAACATCAGCTTCCACAGCGTAGCATCCAAATTACCCAACATACCCCGCACCCCCTCCATCTTCCCTCCTAGTCTCATTTGTGTCACTGTCAGATTTAAGGTCATGGCTGTTTGTGCCAGAGCAGCTTGAAGTGAGACTGTGTGGAGCAACTAATCCTAAAAGATTGTGGTGGCACCTACAGTATATTATGTTATTATATGAATTTGTGTGCTATTAATGTCATCAACTGTTTATTGTTTATGTTTTCAGATCATTTTCTAAACATCCTAACAAGATAAAAAGAATTTCATGACCTTGAGCCTTGAGTTTGCTCAAACGTTCGTTAAGGTTTTATCGAACCTCAAAGCTGCAACTGGCTCAGAAGACGATTATTCCTGTCTCCTCTGGAGCCGCAGTGTGAAGGCGGCAGCTTCTCTAGCAGCCTATTGATCACGCCTCCCATTCAGTGCTCACTAGAGGGCATCGCGAGGTTAGGAGATGAGCGTCAGAGCAGCGACCCAGGGGTTCAAGAGCCGATCCGTTTACCTCGCGTTGTGGGAACACACGGTTCATACGCTGCACCTCAGCCTGCAGTGGAATTCTGACAGTCTCGTGATTTGTACCGTGCGTCCGGCTACAGAGAAGAAATGCCTGTTGGAAAATGTGCATGGACATGTTTTGACGTCACATGCAGCCACAAAACAGAAAGCAGAGGAAGTTCAAGCGCTTTGCTATTTAAAGTGTGTGAACAATAAGATCTATTCAAGGGAAATAGTTTGGGGCGAAATGTTGATTTCAGCAGCGATATGAGTCACGTGAAGAGAGATCTACATGTGACTAGTACCGTATCCCGACTGCATCCCAGCACTCTCCCCTCTTGGTTGCACGCCAGACTCCACCTCATTGCTATAAATGGCTGCATGGATTCCAATGTCATTACCATCTGGTGTGGCATGCACCACCTCGGAAGGTAAAGGAAGCACATTTCCTTCAACAAAAGAAAAAGATAATACAAACAATAATATTTGATGCTCCTCCCCAGAAGATTTGATCACGTTACGCCAAATCACACTATTCGGAAAAAAGAGATGTGAAAGTCAGGACACAATGCAGAGCCCACAGCAACGTCCGCACAATATAAATCAAACGCATCTCCGAGCTGTTGTCTGAGCTGATAATCATACCACACACTGGCCACCAAAGCTCAAGAACGGCTGCATCAGCACATCCACTCACACAGTCCATACTGCGACCACTTTACATGGTGGATCTATTAGCTTAGTCTGGCCACCCTCGAGATGTTGGAGCTGGAGAAGTAAAGCGTTTTGGATCTGAAAATAGATTTGTTTTGCTAATGTGTGACAGGCCTCTACTCCCTTAAGAGCTTTCAAGCCATGTTTGATAGACCACATCCAACAATTTGAGTTCTAACTATTTTATATATACAGTGTATGAACATATCATTTTTCTTTGTAGCTTATCACAGATGGTTCAGCTTCTGACAATAACGTTCCTCTTAATTGTGGTGTAGCTTTCATCAGCCTGTGGGAATGTGAAATATCGTAACAGCATAATACTTGTTTTGTATTTGTATCAGATGTCATCTTTGCAGAAATACTGACAGCCGTGTCATTAAAACAGCAGTGGAGAACAGCAGAGAACCACGAGAACAGCCTCTGCGCTCGAACCTCGTCTCTGCTCACATACTGAAAATGACAAGGGGGTGATGACTGAGCTTTCCCATTTGACTTTATGCACGGATAAATAAGGTTCACATGCAAAGCGCACCGATGAAACGAATTCCTCTGATGTGAAGCTTGCGTTTGACGTGACGGGCCTCCACGTATGCGAGGTATGCCCTAATGCCAGAGCAGATAGTATTATCTCTGCATGGAGCTCTGGACACTGAGGAAACTTAGAAACGGTCGTCTCAAAGCCATGATGGTATGTAAAGCCACGTAATTATACTTAATGTCTGTAGAGATCATACGAGTGATACAGGGGGGTCTAAACACAGTTGTCAAACATCACAGGGATGAGTTTCTCCCCCAAACTGAGGTTTATTGAAGTCCCAGCATTTCTGTCCCTTCTGTTCGATCGAGTAATAAACCTAGTATTTCAACTGGGAGATTTTAGTCGTGGTTTTCTCCTTTTTCGACCAGTTTTACAATGGCAGGATACTGACTGCAACAACATGCAGCCCATACCTTCCTTATTTTGAGTTCAGCAGCGTGTTGGTCTAATATTTGTATAAGTGCTTTAGTCAACAGTGTTTCCTGTTCACTTCTCCATAATAATCTTTGTCGTAAGGATTTCGCAGGCTGGTTTTATTCACAGCCGCTCACAGCTATTCACAGCTTTAACAAAAAAGATGTAGTTAATAGAAACTCGATGAGAGTCTGTGTGGATGAATAAAGGACGAGGGAGGGTGTAACCTCTCTATTCATAATGATCAGTTCTGAGTTGATGTGGTTACTCAGCCTTTCTGAGGTGATCAAAACAGTTGCACCATTGCTATAAACGTGTTCCTGTGTGTGAAAACTCTTTTTGTGTGTCTATCTACAGTAGTTCCCTGTTCAATAGACCCAAATATGCAAAGCATTTCAAAGCACACTAAGGTATGTGTGGATTGAGAGAAGGATGTGTAGCCAGAGAGTAGGATAGTCTGCAGTGGATCGACAGAGCAGTTTACAGTAGATATTGCAGAAGAATACAATGCAGAGTGCACTGAGGTCAGCAACCAACAGATCTGATTTACAAAGAAGGTCAACCAGACCCCAAGCAGACGTTGGAAAGCAGCTTGTCTAAAGTGACGGGTTCTCATGCCCCGATTGGCTGGAACCTGCAGAAGTAATCTGCCCTGTTTACATTTACGAAAGCGTGGCCCACATGTTTATGTGGAGAGCTCGGGTTTAGGCCTACTGCTCCATCTATAGGGCTTTTGTTTAGCAGGAAGTAAAGCACGCCCCCGTTCATTACTGGGTGGCTGGGGTGTGGGTCCGGCCACCGCATGCTAATTTGTCCTGTGCGCGTACAGTAAACGGGAGCAGCTCATGGTCTGCGTCAGAATCGTTTCTGTGACACCCATCAACAACGTGACAAAGAAGTGACCGTACTGAAGCCTCCCAGGGAGGAGTGTCTTTCCCGACCAGTGTGCTTACTCACAGGATGCAGTGCTGAACTACTTCATTTATTTGGTTCATAGTTGCTGCCTGTATTCAACTGAGGTGAGGACTGAAAGTATGTAGCTGCTTTTGGGCTGACAAACGTTTACCCGCTGGATTTAGGCCTTTTTGTTCCCGTGCCGGGGGCTGGCACCTGGCAGGGCTCTCTCATTAACATACACGTCTGAAACAGTCTTCTGCTCACACATTTGATCCTTTTTCAACTAAGGGGCCTTACACCCAAGTTCCTCAATAGCCTTTATTTCTCACTATAGGGGGTTTGGTAGGAAACTGCGTTAAAAACGGTAGCGTATCCTTTCATGGCTGAGGCTCACGAGAAAGAGCCAGCATCTCATCAGTGGTTGCAATAAAAAAGTAGACGTGACCTTTCCAAGGGATTTAGTAATTACGCTCTGTGATATTTATATTCAGGCCTGCTCTCAATCTGAGAGGTAACGGTGGACTGAGTGTTTTATGTCCATTCCAAATGCAGCGTTGTAACCTTTCTGAAACCTCAAATTAGCACATATCATTCACCAAATTGGTGCTGTGATTACACGAGGGGCTTAATATCTGCTGAGGCTGAGCTGCATCAAATGCTTTCAACTTAATGGCGTGAAAACTGCCCCCTTATGACCCTTTTAACCCGAGAGCAGAGACAAAGCTGGACTTGTTTATCTAGCGAGAGAGGTATGGCATGAGACTCCCACCGCCATGTTCTCGGTGCTCCCCCACCGATGTCCCTGTCGAGCTTCAGCCATGGGACATAAGCATGTTCAATAAAAAGTATGATGAATTGATAAATGGCAATGAAAAGAATTGTTCTGTATTCTAAGGTTGAGTTTTCCACCTTTATATAATAAATCGTTATAGATAAGCTCTCACAGACTTTAACCTTGTACATTAAAAGTTCATGTTGGTCCTGGTGGAGGTTTGAGTACAGTTTAATGCATGTGAGGCATGATCCATATATAAAAACAACAGCTTCCTCCATGCGTCTACCTTTCTTCTCTGCATCATCTTCGCCAGCTGTCTTCCGTTACCTGTCCCAGTGCCAACATGCTCAGTTCCTACTTTCACCCCCACGCTCTTAACCTTTCTCCTCTGGACACGCCCCCCACCCCCCTGCCGTTTCTCCTCCTTCGCTTAAAGACGTGTAAGCTATTCAAACCATCAAGCAGTTATTGTTCAGTCACAGGTCAGAGGAGGGTTTTTTGTCTCGCAGAGCTATATATGTACATATGCATATAAATCCTGGCCAAGTGATGGTCTGTGAATGGGTTTATGAGTAATTGGACAAGCTGAGGTAATAGGAAAGGTCAGGTACAGTCAAATGAAGTCTGAATGTCTTCCCACTGATGGACCAAACCTCAGTAAACTGTTGAGCTTTTAGAAGGAAGTGTATTGTAACGAGGTCTTGGCCTGAGCAGCCGATTTGCAGTCCAGGATGTCATTAAGCACAGAGCGTTAATACAGCTCTCACCATTCAACCTTTCGACAGCCCTTTACGATCTCTGCAGCGTCTGGCGCTCGGCTGAAAGCGTTAGTGTGCACATTCAGACACAGTCTGCTCTGGTACTCGCTGTTGAAACCGACAGCATGGAAGCGCGTCTACATGTGGAGGATCTCTGCAGGGACAAGTGGTGCTGGTCAAACATTTCAGCGTGAGATAATCGGACGTCTAAGGTGCAGGTATCCATCCAAGAAATGGAAAAGGACATCCTCTGTTTTTCCACCAAGCTGGCATGGCGTGCTTTCTGGCACGGCTGTTTGCCAGTGGAAAACAAAGGACGGGCCTCTTGCTATGCAGCTACACAGCTTAGCTGTCACTTAGATTTCAGGTGGAGGAGTAGTCACTTCTAGTTCTAGCAATAGAAGTGATGTAAGACGGCCCAACGGAGAGCACAGAAAGAGTGGCTTTAAGATCAATTTGACCATAAATCAATTCCACCTCAGTATCTTATTAAGCTCCGTCCTCTGTTTGTTTCCCAGTTACCAAAACAAGGATTATATTTATATATATATATATATATATATATATATATATATATATATATATATATATATATATATTCCTTGAAAGCAAAACTACCTTCAGCCACCCATAAGCATTGTCTTCTTCCTGCTGATCAATGTAGCCTCCTCTCACTACACGGTTTAACACACAATGCAGGGAAGCAGCTCTCAGATTATTTCCTTCCCTTGATCAGGCGCTAGCTACTACAGAATAGACAGGAGAATCCTTTTTGCACCCTGGGGAGCAGCAGTGAGTGAGAAGATCCTGTGCCTTTGGAGCCAACGCCTGCCCGTTGCCACCCCTGAGCTCCCGCTTCAGTTCCCAGCCGACCTGCCGCTGATTATCAGCCCCGTATGACCTCGGTCGCTGCGCACGCGATTCTGGGACCATGTGCAAAACCCTCCAGAGTTTCTTCTATGGAAGCCACAATAAGGGTGTTCGCTGAATCCATATGTTCATGTGCTGCGAGTCACTCAGAACGTCGCCAAATAAGCTTCTTCCGTCTGGTGTGAGGGGCTTGAGGCGAGGCACCAGCACGACACACGTACGTATTTTGCTACACAAAAAACACAATGGAGTGACGGTAAATTATAGCTTCCTGCATTATTTTATTAATCCCTATAGGGGAATTCTTTTGCACTCACGTCAGGCCAGGAACTGGCAGGGATGTGGGGCCTTGTTTACAGCCACTTGACTGCGTCAGACCCCATTAATGCAGATGCTCCACTGACCTTCCCCGTGTGGTTCAGGGACGTTTTCTCCTACCACACAGTGACCGAGAGGCACCTGAGTGCAACGCGTGTCCACACCCAGGAGGTTCTGCTCAGAACACGTCCATTAATCATTGCCAAGAATCCAGCAGAAAGCACGGGACAGTGTCCAGGGCGCCCAGCGTTGCCCCACATTGTTCTACGCACAGACATTTACCACATCAAAGACCTTGACGTCCATCGCCAGCGACTCTCACAGAGACAGGATTTCTTGAAGAAGCTGGTGACCATGGGAAGGGAAAGAGGGATGTTTTCTCATTTCCCAGCAGGCAGATTATCTCAGTGTAGGAAAAACTGAGTGGAGTCACGCACACAAAGGCACATTTGGTCGTATTGACCATAGACATTAGTTAAAGATGCAGCCACATTAAATTAGATTTTCACTCTCTGTAATGAAGTCCAAGCACTGCAACAATGTGATTTTTACTCTTTGTCACGTTTTACAGTTCTACATTTAATAAGCCAGATTATATCCTTTTCATTATTACCCTCCCACAGTTATTATTGTTATTCCCTTTCGCTGTGACCAGTCGTGTTCACCCGTCCTCAGGGACAGAGGTTTGTTTACAGGCTGAAGCCGTTTCTGAACTACTGCTGTGTCATAATCGGTTCTCCCATTAAGATATTTACACTCATCACTCTGCTGCTGTGACTATCAAACATTTCACGCTGCGTCTAAAGGAGTTTGAATTTCTCACATTACATCAGATCCAATACAGACGCTGTTAAAGTGTGTTGTATTATAGGTTGTTAAAGAAAAATCACTTTATCCAAAGAGGTCAGGTGCTCACCGAGTACGTTTCCATGACGATCAGTATGTGTCTTATATCACCACAAATCATCACAGTGACTGACACAAGGCTGACACGGTGTCCAGGCTGAGTGTGCGTCTGTCTGACATTCTTTTGTTGTTTGTTTGTTTTATGAGGCGACTGACAGAAGGTCTGTCACAACCATTTCCTTTTTTTCAGAATGTCAGAGATGTGTTGAGCCTTAAAGCGTTTGAGCAAATACATACATACACAATAAATGACGAGGCTTTACCTTAGTAAAAATCTCTTCTTGTTCATATCACTTGCAGAGTTTTATTCTCCTCACACACATCTACTGAGGAACTCTGAGTTCCAGGTTTAATGTGTGTGTTGCGTTCCCTGACACAAACTCTCTTTCTTCTCTTTACAGAAAAACAAAACTAAACATGGAATGAACCTCTGACGTAACTTTCCCACAACCATCTCATGTCATATCTTCCCAATTCCTCATATTGTTTTTTAGTGAGGGTGGTGAACTTCCACGTTCGGATCAACAATGGTACAAACATGTGCCAACCTCTGTTTTTGAGATGTTCTTTCAATATGTTGATTAAAAACTGAGAAATTGCAGGTTGCAACCGAAAGGACAAAAAAATCTCTGAGGCCTATTTATTTGTGTACGTTGGAGAAAACAAGGGCATACAACAAACAAACACTACAGAGGCTGCTCATGGGTTCGATGGACAAAAGGTGTTTCAGAAAGGTGTTTAAAAATATGTTACTGCTGCTGCTACGATCATTAAAGTTTTCTTTTTTGGATGCGTGGCGTGATGACGTTATTGTGGTGTCTCATTCTTATCTATCCTTGACTGGCTTCTCTCCACTTTAATGTTTCCAACATGTTTCCTACGCAAAACACAAACCACTTCAGCTTCCTCTGCTTTGCTGGCGAACCCTCAGTGACGCTTCTTTTGTCCCTTCTTCTCCGAGCCTTCGCTTCCCCATGGGGCTGGCATATACTCTGCCGCCTGGATCTGGGCGGCTGTTTGTTCACTGCTTCCTTTCTCTTTTGTCGCATCTCAATCTTCTGCGTGATCTCTCCCGCTAGCCCTTCCTTTCTGTTGTTGTTTCTTTGTACCCAGAACTTGTTGATAGGTGAACTTAGATTTACATCCTGCCAAAGGGCATTAAGGTGGTTCTGCCCGTCATAGACTTTGCTGGAATTTGTTATCTGGCCGTCTTTCAAGACTTATACATTGCGTTTCTGCTTTTTGTCTCATTCTAACAGAACTAATCATTACATAACCACTAACTAAGTGAAAGGATGTCTGTGACTGTCCAAGGCCACAGAAAATGAATCAGTGGAAAAGGTGATGGACACAAGTTGATGGTTTGTTTATTCACTTGTTCTGGTAGAGTCCATTCAACAGAATCTTTCAGAATCTCTTAGGGTGTGTTTTGTTCACTTGGTATAAATCTAAAATTGTCAGTTGTAAAATATAACAGCTGCAGTATTTGGGTAAAGCACAACAGAAATGTATAATGACCATCAGTTCATCACACTGGCTCTGGAAGAAGAATCAGATTTGGGAACAAGCAGAGAGAATTTATGGGCGTTGGGTGGGACTCCAGACATTCCAAGCAAAATTAAAAATATTTGAGGACACATTTTAAATGGTTGCAGATGATATTTGCAACCATTGCGCTGCTTTCCCATCACATCTGTTTCTGTGGCCTGCACATAGAAAGCATCGCTTCCTCCTCATACCTGAGGCAGCAGGTTCCATCCAGATGCTGAACGCACATCATTGTAAACGGCCACGAACGCAGACAGAAAAATGGTTTGTGGCATCTGTTGTGTCTGTGTTGCAACACAATCGGAGGCATTGTGCAGCGAAACGGCGCTAATTCACTGACGCGGGTCGTTTATTGAAATGTTTGTCAAAATGCATTAGGTTTAGCAGGCAGGAAATAGAATACGTGGCTTCCTGCTGCATTTCTACGTGTGGACTTTTCTGTGATTTGATTTGTATCCACGGGGACGAAGCAATTAGCAGATCATGCCTTCAAAATATTCTGCTGTTTCCAAGGGAGCATGTGAAAACCCCTTGTCATCTGTATCTTAACATACATATTTGGGGGATGGACAGAAACCTTGAGCTGCTGAGTTGGCTGACGGACTAGATGTTAGTGAGCTCAGTGGTTTATACAACCATAGTGGAAACAGAGCAACTTTAATGCCTCACTGTTACTTAAAGCCAATAAAAAAACACACTGACGTTCTAACGGAGACGCTGGTACCACTGGGAACTTACACTGCTTATCTTAATCACTTTAAAGCTGCTCGAATGGTCTGAATGTCAATGTAGTCGTTTATTATATCTCTCTACTCACATTTAATGCACATGGTTCATGGAGAATCTCATTCTTGTCTCTCCACAATTTACAGAGCAATAACTTACGCAGGCATCGGTACGTTACCTCGCAGTGAACCGCGCGTCTGTCAAGGAACCATCTTGAACTGGGTTTAAGGACTTTACAACAGTACGACCAGTCAAACTAGATGATGTGCAGTTGGATCCGTCTGCCTTAAATTCAGCTTAGCCACACATGAAATCTGGCCTGTTTAGGGAGGGAAGCATCTTTGACGTCTCATATTTCTCCTGCCTGCCCTGAATAATGTTCAGCAGTGAGTTTGTGCCTCTGTGCCAACATCCTGATGCGGTTAGTCAGCGAGGTCTCCCTGGTGATCTGGCCACAGAGAGACATTAAAACGTGATTTGGTCTCCAAAGCAGGAAGACGTCTGTGATGTTAAACCTGTTGTCATAGCATCACCGACCCCTGACTAAGCTCTTCAAATGCTTTTCTATAGATTGTGCAGCGTTGACAGAGTCGAGCGGCTTTACAGTGGTAATAAACAGGAGCGGGAGCCAGAAACCGCATGTAGCGGTTGAAGGGGACGGATGCCTCCAATAAAAGCTGCTCTGTGTGCCTGTGAGGCTGCTGGAACACCCAGAGTGGGAGTGGAGGTCTCTTCAGACGTGGACAAATTGAAGAGTCTTGTTTAACGTTTAGATTCACTTACTCCAGCATCTGTTGTACCAAAGTTGACTTTATGGGGACACTATTCTTAGTGCAATTGTCCTACAGGAAGTCACATGCTGAAGTCCTACCAAAGTCCCTGATCACTGGTGTCAGGGGGCATAAAGTTTTACTACTGCTCCTCTGCCTTGAGAGACAAGCAGGAGGATATCCTATGGAGCTTGTTGTGAAAACACACAACAAGTCACCTTCTATATGGCTAATTACAGCCCAAGGTGGAAGTCAGATAAGCCAAAACCCATTAAAGCGACATTACAACCAGTCTAATACTTCCCATCCTGAAAGAGCCACACCAACCATTGCACCTTGGATATTTTATGAACAAATAAAAATGACGCAGACACAGCAGGAAATTTCTGGGATGTCATAATTCACCTGTCGTCTCTAACAATGTCTGGATGTGAGGGACTTTCACCACGCTGGAGGTGTCGAGCAGAACGAAGCGGTTAAAAATAGCCTGAGTGCCTGAGAACCAGCGCCCTGTTTTCCTTTCTAATGATATTGCGGGAATAATTGGAGGATGACTGGCTAATCTGGGCAAGGGTTGCTTATTTTGAGATGCTTCTTGTTACTATAGTTACGTAACTGATAGTCCAGTACGGGGTTGCCCGTCGGAGCACTGACCCAAACACACTAAGCAGCAGCAGTCTCATGACTGCGATTTGCCAGCTAATGCTACTGTCTCCTGGGGTTGAATAGACGCCTTTGAAGGAGAGCGTTTACCAGTGTGCAGGCAGGGCAGCAGTCGGTGCATGTGCTTCCTCATCCACACATCACGGCCATCAAACACATGGTCGGGAACCTGAGCGGTGGCAGATCATTTAATTGGAAATGTGGCTCTTTTGTCTCTGAGCTAAATTCCTCTCCTTGTCAGGGTGAGGTCATTGTGAAGCGTGACCACTCTTAAGCCTCATAATCAAAACATCTGTTGTGGAACACACCCGTCAATTTCAGTGATTTCTTAATTTTTTTGTTTCTCAACTTTGTCAAATTAAATCATATAAATTTGTTTTGCTGTGAAGCGTTTCCCTGTGGACACAAAAAAACCTTGTGAGCGAACTGTAATTAGATAAGTTTGAGCAATTAGTAAAATTCCTGACTGTCACAGGCGGTTTCATGGGTCACTGGCTCTGTGTTGTCCATGTTCCTCAACCTGTGAGGCTTCAGTGTGTTTGTCGAACTCATCGTCCTGCCGACGAACACTCGAGTTTGATTCCATCTTCTCCTTGTTCGATGCATTGTGCTCCTCTGAATTGCTTCAGGAGAAACTGGCAAGAAGGGGAAGATAGACATCTGGCAGCGATAAGGACGTCCAAGCGATGAAAGTTGTTTCGTTGTTCACCATCATCTGAAAATAAGTTACAGATTATAAAAATCTTACAAATTCATTTTAGATCTAATTGCAATAAAAACTGTTTTCTTGCAACTCACAGAATGACATGGAAAATATATAAAGTTATACAAAACCAAATCTCTGTCCTCTCTCCTCTGTGGAGTGTGGAGAGCAGCAGAGACCTGAACCGCGCACGTCCAGTGGAGATTAATGTTTATTTCATGCGTTGAAGGTCTGTAAGATGTCTTTGCGTCACTGTCCTTGACACGCTTCCTGGTCTTGTTGTTCACTCTTTCATGGTGCTCAGCCCAACACAACAAAGAAGCTCTTCTTCCCCCAAACATGAATAGAAATGCACACGCATCAGTAGTGTGGGTCCGGTCGCCAGTCAGGGTGCAAGTCGAGACTAAATGAGGTGGCAGACGAGCAGGGACACGTGACAAGAAGAGTGGAAATCTATTTCCATGCTGCAGTAAATTTAGTGTGTAGTATTAAACTGAAGAGAAAACATCGCTGACATGAACTTTTGCCTCTAACATGTTATGTTACTTTCACCTCATCTCGACTCATACTTCCCTTCTTTTCATAGTCACCCTGTTGCAATACTGGAAATCCCAAATGAATTTATCTACTTTATCTCAGCTCTTTCATAAATCACTCACATTCTCCACATTCCTCCACTAGTAACACCTCACATTCAGCGAGCTGTAATGTCGCTCCACACTCAGAGGGGCATGATTTGAAGAAGAGCCGGCGTAGTCTGACTGTCAGATAAGAGGCAGGACAGTCTATCAAACTGTAAACTGTCACAGATACGAAAGATATGAGGCATCACTCACCACAACAGAGAACATGGTTCTTCTTCTGTGATAGAAGGCGCACAATAAAATTACATTACAGACTGAAATGTAAACAAAGTGTCCATAATCTCAGAAAGTCGTGAAGTGCATGTGCTTTTCATTTCAATTTGTGTATCACTGTCAACAACTGATCGTCTGTCAGTCCTCAGTTATAAGTTACTAGATTAATGTGATGCCAGCGTCTTAACCAAGTTATTTACTTAACGTCATGAGGAAGATAGCCGTGAGCAAACAGACCTACGTTATCTGGGATTTATCAACACATGTATTGTCTCATTTATCTATTTTATTTTGGCCTTGCTCCAGCAAGATCAAACAATGATATGAATCAAAACTATCTCTTGTATTTTCTTGGCTAACAATAAAGGCAAATAGACGTTATCATCCCCTTGTACATACAATCCAGCAGCATTCCTACACTTCAGTATTTACAGATGTACGAGAACTAGCTGAACTCCAGCATCACGTCGGCTTATAAGCATTGCTATGTTTTTCCACCTACATGCAGAGATCTGCGTTACACCGGTCGATCGCCTACACCTCAGTGACTCTCTCGCTGATTTGAAGATCAGAAGATTAAAACCTTCCTCATCCCATTTATAGTGCAGCTAAAATGTTTCCTGCAGTCTGCCAAGCATCCTTCCGGACATTAACTAAGTTATCAAACAAATCAGGTAAAATTGCATCACTGGGGAACCGCTGTAACGTATACGCTTTGTTTACGCCAGCCACTCACTGAGCGCGTGCATCAGCAGCCTCAGCCTCAGAGGTGGATTCTGTACTGTGGCTTAATGCTCAGACTGATGAAGGAAAGTTCAACAACTGCTTGGACTATTAGAATAGTATAGCACAATAATTAGTAAACCTCTCTGAGTTTCTATACAAAACACGCTGTAGATATGATTAGTGTTTATGTGGTGAATATCAGTCTTATATGCTGTGTTTTATCTCAAATGAAGCAGAACTTGTGTAGGAGTACAGAGGATATGTCACCATTCCGTACTGACAAATAGTCCTTATCTGCATCCTTTTCCTGGGCAGCAAACAGGAACACACGAAAACAGAGCTCTAGGTGTGTCCAGGCAGAAATTTGATGTGATATAATATGAAAGTCTAAACGATACTTAATTATAAACCCACTGCCCTTTCACCTCCTGCAGCTTCTCCACCTAAATGTGATACCTGGTGTAAGAAAAGGTGTTTGAAAACATCCCATCGTGCTCTGAAGACGATGTTCTGTCTTTGAGCAGGTGGACGTGAGTGACAAGACGGGAAAAGCTTAAACATTAAGAGGTCAGCGAACAGTGTCACACCCATGATGACACGTACAGCGTGACACACGTTCCTGTTAAATACATCTTACTGAGCCCTTTTCCAGCTCTGAGCATCGTGTCGTCATGAAGCTGTTGTACGAGCATTTGGATTCGTCAAGAATGTCCCAAATACTGAACCCATTGAGCCGGAGTACAGACTGACACGCTGGTTATTTAAAGGTCAAAAACCGACAGCAGGCTGCTGCAATAGATGCTGAACTACACTGCAGCTGCATATCTATCCTGTAACCAGCATTAGTCACAACTCATACTGTAAGTCCCACGTGCTGAGTCAGCGCCACGAAGGTTCAGATGCACCGCAAAGTTCAGAGAGTCGTGTGATTGGGTAACGCGACTGTTTCATCCAACTAAATAAAAAATTCACACATTGATGCAAGACCACAGCGAAATACCTGCAAACAGCAGAGGGAAAGCAAACACATGCCCTGACACTGGTCTGTCTGCTGTTTGCGGTTCGCCCCCTCTGTGCTGGGACCAGGTGCAGCAGGCAGCTTGTTTCTCAGAGTAGAGCTGACGTTACACTCTTCGGTTTTGAATTGTTAATGCTTTGTAAAGCGTGTAAAGAGGAGCGTGATTAATGCCTCTTTAATCCAAATTACCTTAAGCAACTGTGGTTTGATTATGTTGTAGTTTGTCTTGGATGTGATGCGTGTTGGGCTTTTTTGTGTTCGGAGGAAAAGGTGGGACTTGGAGTGAATGATGATGATGATGTGGGAGTTGTCTGGCTTCTTTCTGCCACTCCCTTGTGGTTATTATGCATGTTATTGCTATCGATAGATGTAAATGCAATAAAACTATTTAAAATGCTATTTTGCATGAAATTATAACCAAACGTTTTTTTTTTTCTGCCAGTGTAAAACATGTTAAGCAATAACACTGAGTGGAAATCTACCTTTGAGTGCAGCTCCCAAAAGTCCAAAGACCAGAAAGCGGTGCACAGGGAGGTACTGGGAGAGGGGCAGGAGAACCAGGAGGGGAGGAGGGAGGGCGAGGGAAGCGAGAGAACAGTCTTTTGGATTTCTCATTAATTCAGTGTGGCCCTCTCTTTCAGTTTTTTTTTAAGCCCGCCCACTGACCATTATCAGCCCAGGCCTTATATATGCAGCCTGGTGGTGTTGTTTGTGAGTACACACAGCTCAAACCCCCAGCCAGGCAACCCCTCTGCCACCACCATGAGAGAATTCAAGAGCAAGGACTTCTGGAGGGCCGTGCTGGCCGAGCTGGTTGGCATGACCTTCTTCATTTTCCTCAGCCTCTCTGCAGCCATTGGAAATGACAACAACACTAGTCCGGACCAGGAGGTGAAGGTCGCGCTGACGTTTGGCCTGGCCATCGCCACACTGGCCCAGAGCTTAGGCCACATCAGTGGGGCCCACCTGAACCCTGCCGTCACCCTCGGGATGCTCGTCAGCTGCCAGATCAGCGTGTTGAAGGCCGTCATGTACATTGTTGCTCAGATGCTGGGGTCAGCTCTGGCCAGCGGCATCGTGTACGGAACGCGGCCAGAGGCCAACGACAGACTGGGTCTGAACAGCGTGAGTGAAAGCTTTTCGTTTGCTCTTCTCATGTGATGCACAGTGGGGCAGCAGGTCTTTACCTGCTTATTCTGAGTTCTGGAGTTTGACATTTTCTTTGCTTAAGACTGAATTGTGTTGCAACTGCAACAGCTGAAAGAAACTGCAGATAAAGCACGAAGCGTGAGCTCCTTGACAGTTTAGTTCATTTAAAATGTTTAAAAGACTTTAATCTCCAGGTTTATTTCATCCTTTTATATCAGAATCCGAACTGTAGAGAACCAGACTTAAAAACAACATGAAGAACACTAGTAATTATAATGATGATAATTGGAGTCAAGGCGATGCCTGCGTGTGCTAAGTGGAATGGTCTTGATGGGAAACTATTAACCTAAGTGGGCCATGCTGACAGGTCTTTGTTGTTTTTGCAGCTTTCTGGTGTTACTCCCAGCCAAGGCGTGGGCATAGAGCTCCTGGCAACCTTCCAGCTGGTGCTGTGTGTCATTGCAGTCACTGATAAAAGGCGGCGTGATGTCACCGGCTCAGCTCCCTTGGCCATCGGCCTCTCCGTGTGCCTGGGACACCTGGCAGCTGTAAGTTGCACGTTCCTAGGTTCAGCACAAAAAAGTCTGAGGCAACAGGAAACCTCTGCCGGACTCACACTCTGTCTCTGTCTCTGTCTCGATGATACAGATCAGCTATACGGGCTGCGGCATCAACCCCGCTCGCTCCTTCGGTCCAGCTTTGATCCTGAGCAACTTTGAAAACCACTGGGTAAGTAGAAGACGGGCCCTTCACGCTTGGCTCACACTGTTTCTGCGCACATTATATGTCAAGCTGAAATAATTCAGAGGCTCCATAGGAGACAGATTAATCCATTACTCGTGAATCCTCCTGCAGGAGTTAGTCAGTTACGGCATTCCTGTTGCACCGAACAGCTGTGAATGCGTGATGAGGCCGGGTCAGTACCTCTGGCTGCGTTATCTGTTGCAGGTGTACTGGGTGGGGCCCTTGTGCGGCGGCATAGCGGCAGCTCTCATCTACGATTTCCTGCTGGCCCCTAAGTTCGATGACTTCCCTGAGCGCATGAAGGTGCTGGTCAGTGGCCCCGTGGGCGACTACGACGTCAACGGGGGCAACGATACCACAACCGTGGAGATGACGTCAAAATAGCAGCCGCAGCCACTTAGAGTCGTTGTACATGTCTATACGCCTGTAAAATACAAACAGCTCCTAGATTTAGTGAAGGATGTCGGCTTCTGTGCTTTTGTTTGAAGTTGTGGTAATGGGTCAGTTAGTGCTTATGCTAATTCACTCCTTTGTTTGACCTCTTGCACAATTGTTATCCAAAATGCTGCTCACACATAGGGGTCAGGGTTGGGCAGAACTTGAGCAGTGAGTTGTTCACATGTCAGTATTCTCTGTTGAGCCATTATTTTGTATTCATGTTTGTGTCACTTGTCATTTCTAGGTTTTATATTATATGTACACTCTTAATGGGTTTCTTTTGTAAGTAAATAAAACAACGTTGTTAACAACGATTTATGTGTTTTCTTATTTATTATTTATTGCTACACATGTAGAGTTTTGTCAATTTCATGTCATCATCCTAAAAAGCCCTTATATTAAGTGCTGAGGTTTTCTCTATTACATTATAAACCCACTATTACTTATTTTAATTACACACCAATATTTTACGAATGACAAAGACATGCTGTGTGTTGAAGTGTATTAAGTGAAACATGTATTAAGACAGAAATAAGCGGATTCACGCCTGGTCAGATAAACACTGTGAAAGGCCTCAAGGCAGAAACTGCTGGGCCCCTTCAGTCTCCGCCCTCCCATATCCAGATCTACAGTACACTGCACAGTTTGTTTGCTCCCTGCTGCCGCGAGGTCGGTCGAGAAAGGACAACACTAAACACAGAGCTAACTACACCCAGACCCACAACTAATGCGCACAATCTGGAAGAATAATAATAAGTGATCTGGGCGCAAAGCGTGTAACGAAAAGAGACATTTTCCCCACATGAATCGTGAAAAACACAAACACCAGCACGCGTCCACCCGCCGCCCTGTGGACCGACCGCATGACACAGTGTGTGCGCTGTTGTTTCTCAGGTCAAAGCAGCTCCATGCGTACGGCACCACTCCAAGGCTGCCCTGTACCAGAACCAGTAAACCAGTGGACCAGGTCTCCCTTGCTGTTCATCAACGCCATCATACACGTTAGCACCACAAGGGGCAGCGCTGAGAGAGCGGCACCGGCGATAAACGTATTACACATACACGTTCCAGAGAGAATGACCTTGACCTTGACCTTGGCGTGGAGAGAAGACGGAACGCAGGTTATCTGATGAATAACCAGTAAACAGTAAACATGATGCGCCGTGTGCCTGCTGTAACTGGGTGACGTTCTCATCCCACGTACACTGATGCAGGACCATCACTTGTGATGATTTACCTGAGAGCAGAAAGGCTCCTGTGTTGCGGTGCGGGGCACGCAGCCAGGTTTCCTTCCCATTTGATCCTGTCTCCCTCGTGCAGCTCTGTGCTGACTGATGCAGAGCTTTTCCCGCCGGACAGGTGAAGCATCCCGTGGCAGTTTGCCAGCTCAGTGAGCGCTTCCCTGCGGACAAGAAGAGGAGGAGATTCCTGTGATTCCCCCGTTTTTCCGCCCTTTTAATCCCTGAGGATCAGCTCGTGGTAACTTGCTACATAAAAACCACAGAAAATGACCTGAGAACTTATTGCTTTTCTGATCCTGAAACACTAAATGGTAACATTATTTACAGATAAAGTGTTACCACCATGACTGAGTGATAAAGTCCGCTGCGATCTAGTCTGGCATCTGATAAGCCTCCTGGCTCGTGGCTCTGTCAAGCGAGACTTCCTGAAGCATTTAGGAGACTCAGATGACATTACTATCTGTTTGTCCAGCCCCTTCATTTGTGGAGCTTCTCCCAGATGTACAGAATAATTGGCCTGAAGCTAAACCTTCTTTCCTCCTCCTTTCTCCTCAGACGCCTGCTCTCTGACATTAACCTGAGTCTTACAGGTCCAATCAAATTCCAGGGCAGCAGGACAAACGGAAGGTCGGAGTTATTAAAAAATACTGTTTTATGAGCTGCACTTTTCATTATGTCTACTGAGGGGGTGGTCACCACTGAACATACAGCGTCTGTCAGGAAACAACTGTTTGAATGAATATTAGCTCTCGATATAACGAGGCCGTAAAGTGTTTGCCCTGGCACACGGCCTGTTTTCAAGGAAGTAATACTTTTCCAAGAATTTTCTTTACGGGTTTGCTTCACTTCCTCCCCTCACAGAGATGATGATGATATGATTACTTTTAAATGTATTAAATAATAATGATTCACTTGTTTTTCCACAAACAGACCATCTATATACTGTTTGTATAAAGTTTGCTCTGTCTGTCTGTTTATAAGATAGTTTACTGTCCCTTACAACAACACATGATGTCATTGTGGGTGGTGACTTTAGATGAATAGTTCTAAGAAATATGTGATTAGGGGCCTTATTAAAGGAAAAACTAGCAGAGTTCAGAGAGAGCAGAGGGACTGAGCTGCTGACTGGATAAACTGCTGGAGATGAGCAGACCAATCTGAAGTGGCATTGAGTTGTTGTATGCTTTTCTTTTTTTACGAGGAGGAAGATGCTTTAATATAGTAAGTATTACTAATTTAAGACAGTTGCTTGTTTCCATTTCTGCATGATAACGAGTCTGCAATCCTACGATTCACCACAGCGATAAATCCTCTTAAAGTCTTGGTGAAATGAAAACTGAAATGTTAGCACTGCTTCTACATCCTTACCAGAATGTAGGATATCATTCATCACTGCATGGAAATGTCTTCCCCACAGCCTGGAGGTGTATCTGAGGTGGAGGAGGCGCTTATGAATCAGATAATCATGTGCCAGCAGGAGGTTATGTGACTATTCAATTAAAGGGGACACAGAAAACGTTACCACTGTTTATTACCTCATGATCTGATCAGCTGAAAGTCATCACAACATATGTGCAATGTGGTTGCAGATATTTTAATTAAATGAAACAAGGGGATGTATTTTTCTTTCCTGAAAGCTGGTTTTAACAGTTTTCTCATTCGTGGTTCACACACGGAGCGGACTGACCTTCTAACCTGTCAGTGCTTTCAAACAGAAAAGTCAAATGGGAGACTTTTCTTGCTCTGAATTCAAAAGCTCCGTTTTCCTTCACAGCGGCATGTGACTGATTTGAACCTAAAAGCAGCAGCTCTGCGTGACTCGAGCTCAGCGTGGAATAAGCTGAGAGGGTGAAAGTAAAATAAAGAGTCGGCTCAGTCAACTCTAAACTGCGTCCTTCACAGATGATGAATATCTTGCAACAATACATTACATTACTTGGTTAAAATCCTTTGGATTTGGATGTTAATCATCTCTATGGAATTTCAGATTTATTCAAGATGAATTGAATTGCATTGACCAGCTTCACTTTACTTTGCAAATACACAAAACAGTTGGAAAAGCACCGAACGGAGACGTGGAGGTCATTCTCACCGGCTGAACGCAAAGCTCTCAGCTGTTTCTAATTAGTCACACGCTTGATGAATGCAGCGGTGAAATCCCCACCGACCCTTACATGGGCCATGTTGGCGAATCACTGACTCAGCCTCCACAGGGTCAGTCGAACTTAAGCCGATGCCTTTCTGCAGACACCTCCACTGTGAGCAGAAGGTAGAAGCGCGATTTCTTTTCACCAGCTTATCTCACTACGAGAGGCATCGTCCTGAATCCTGCCACCGCGTCCTCTGAGTCATTCTCAGCACAGAAGCTCAGGCTTTGGCTGCAGAAACTGACGGTGTCTGTATGGAATTAGGCCGGAAACCACAGACTATGGTGTTAACAACATATGAGCCTCCATGTGCTTCCAATCTTTAGGACAGACGCCCTGAATGAGTGGCATTTAGCACTTAGGCTGAGTGGCATGTAGGGAATTGCCTCCTGCTTCAGGTCAGACACTCTTTGTCTGAGGGTTTGTGTAGACGAACCTTCTTAACTGCCAGTGATCAATGTTGGGAGCGTTGATACGATAACTGCCCTTCGTCGTCCTCTGCAGAACCTATTCTTAGTGACTGACCGGACTTTCCTGACTGACTGAATAAATCGGTTTTCGTGTAACTCTCTGATGTCGAGTAAACAGACGAGCGATGTTTTCCCTCTGATGTGATTTACAGATCAGCTACGCAGGATGTGGATCCACCGAGCTCGGTGCTCTTGGCCTGCTGTTACACAGAAGCCTGTTGATGAGCGAGCCGCAAGATATTTTGCAGGTGTCGGGCACATGCGTCACTTTTGTTAAAATAGTAACGTGTCTGTCCTGTGATTGTTTTCAGGTACAGTGGGAAGGACCAGTGTGTGCTGGTACGATGGCAGCACGTCTGAACCCTGTAATCATCATCTGGCACCAAAAGAACAGTTGTTCAGAGAGAACACAACGACCCTGCTCTGCTGTGGCTCCGATAAAAAACATTTACTTTACAGTCTCTTCTGAATCATATAGAAGCTGGTGTATACACTGCATATTTGTGGCATATAAAATACTTTTACACCATAAAACATTGAATTTTCGTTTCATTTGCTGAAGTGTCTACATGCTGGTTTGAGGTGACCGGGTCTGCGGAGGAACGCTGCTCGTGAGCCGGAGGCCTCGCTGGAGTTCACTGCATGTCAGCGCCCTGCAGTCACTTCAGGCTTGTTGATTTGCTGGCAGGTGAGAGCGCTCAGATCTACATCCTGGATCACATGCTTGGAGCAGTCGCTGTAAGTGAATATACGTGTCCACGGTCCCTCTGGGTCAAGAAGGTGAACGGGCGCCGTCAGGTCAAGCACTCAGACGAGAGCATCTGGAAAAGAGAGGACAGCAGAAGATTAGAGTCGATGAATTAAAGCACGTGTCGCTAAAACGGCAGCTAGACATCTAGTAAATCAACTTTTATTGAAGCGTTTATGCAGGTTTAACACTTTTATAATGCCCTATAAAGCAAACATCCTGCTGTTGCTCTTGGCTAAAACAATCTTCCTGGTGTTAGGGACCAAACTCTTCCTCCCTGCTACATTATGCTTTGTAGCAGTGTGCAGCCAGCAGCTCAGGAAGTAGGTGCAGTAAATCACAGCTACAAGTGGCAGCGACACAAGTGTCATGTACAGGTGAAACGTATTAGCAGTGTGTCAGCTTTATTGACAGCAGGTTTTTGGGGCAGCTTGTTGAGGTCGCCACTATTTTCTTACATGTCCGTTTTAAACATCACGGTGATTAATTGATTTGATGCACATCCCTGAGCTGTTTTTTTTTATCTGACACGATTATACAACAAAGGGCAAAGTTCACGGAAAGGTCAGCAGTTTGTCATCATTCTAGGCTGTAACATCGCTCTAGAGGAACAAGGCAAGGATGTGGATCAGGTAATTGCACATCAAATGAACTTCATACTCTTTGTTTAAAAAAAAGCGTCATTAGACATCGTGGAGATCATGGAGATTTCCTGTTTGGCTGTCTCACAGGAATGTCGTTGCTCCATCTACACACACGGCCCCTCGCACATCCTGTTTTGTGGTTTTGTATTCGCCGGCCCCTACGCACGCTGTGGTTGGTTGCACATCCCCTTTGCGGCGCGCTCCCATTATTCTGCGCTGTGTGAGTGTGTGAGATATTGAGCAAACGACTCTGCCCCAAAGAAATCTGCTGTGTCCTGTCAGGGAGTAGAGATGTGCAGGTGCATTGTTTGGTATTTTCACAACAAGGTCCAACAAATGCTCACGAGCAGGTGCAACGACAGTGTGATTAAGGAGGAGATACTGCAAGGCTCCCACAGCCTGAAACAAATCACCAAACTTCCTTCAATGTAATTGCAATAGTTAGACAATATAAAAAAAAGATATTTATGTGCGTTCTCCTGGGTGCTTCTGTCTGTGAGGAGGAATATTGCTCTGCGCTGGTGTTTGTCAGTTTGGTCTCTGTCACAGCTGCTCCGTGTTTTTCATTTTACAGCGAAGAACAGCCGAGCTCATAATAAGACGCGATGCTGGTAGGATCTCAGAGGGCACTCGTGACGGCGGCCAATCTAAACTCTTCTTCCTTTGTGTGTTTAACCTCGAAGGTCAGCGCATTGTGTTTTGCGTCTTGTTTTGAAGTTTGTCCCCAACAACACAGACAATGGTCTTTTTGTTGTCCCTCAGTCATTTGTCTGAGAGTGTCCTTCATCAAAACTCTTTGGCTCGCACGTTGGACTCGATTGTTCCATGATTTGGCATCGGAGACCGTTCGGTGGCCCTCTCATTATTTTTATCTCGACAAAATAAACAACTTGGAAATGAGGCTGTAGTGAGAAATGTACAATTCTAACACAAAACCTAATTAGATTTTTAACCGTTTTTTTAATGACAACTCAACAGAGCTCATTTTCATGTCAGTGTCCTATATCCTTATCTTCACAGTCAAAATGAGTCACTGTGGAACTGAGTGAGTTGGACACTGTAGTCCAGTCCCATGTCAGCCATGATCCAGCAGTAACTGTTCACTAGAGCACTAATGTGACTACTCTGCATTCCAGCGAACAGTTTGTTCCTGCTTGAATAACATCTGCTACAAGCTACAACCTCACTGCTTTAAAACCCTTTGTGACTTTGTTGACCTGTTCTTAGCCATGACTGTAATTAGAGCAGATAACAAAAGGCTTTGAGTCCTAATGACAAGATAAAAGAGTGAAATGTAATGAGAGAGCGACGTTGGTTTGGACTCTTTTTTGATCATACGTGTTTTGTTGTCAAACCCTCCTACATGCTGAGTGACTGGTGCCGGGCCCTTATCTGCCGCACGATAGCTGCACTGCTCTCTATGCTCACTCCCACTCGGCTTCTCGTCCGCTTTTGGCAAAAGTTCAATAACCGCTATGTCATAAGGAGAAGCTGTGGCTGTGGTGGGTTAGCGATGTGCTGTGCAAAACACCGCAGCAAAAACGTTCAAGTCCGCTTTTGTGTGACAACTACAACCGGAATGATGTGAAGAAAATGATTCCTGCTCTTTTACTGTCTGCATTTTCATAGCGTTGGTCTGTGCACTGCCTGCAGGAGGGGAAGGAGGTGAATGGTCCAACTGCTGCGAATGATATCAGGGTCCTGACCCGTGAAACTTCTCGTAAACAAATCAGAACTGGCCATAAGGTTCACTGTGTTCTGTCACCATTAAAGCACAAAGTCTGTGCTTCCCACTGTCTGTACAAAACAGAATGTATTTTGAAATTTTAGACCAGAAATGTATAAACTAAGCAGTCAAACAAGTCTAGATGATATTTTCAGCTAAACGCACAGGCCTGAATTTAGCGTAATGTCTTTGTACTACACACACAAATGTCCTGTGGACTGGAATTTTACCACAAACGTTTGAGTGGACAAACAGTCACAGAGTTCAAGTCAATGATCCAATGCCAAATTGGAGGAAATTTCTTAATGGCTTTTCTGCATTCACAAAATGAGACAAAGAGGAGGCCACAGCGACCTTGACCTTTGACCACTGGTTGAATGCAGTTCAACCTTGGGTGTTGGGTGTGAGTGGACATTCCTTTAAGGCACATGAATATGAATGGAACGGAACCAGAATTCATGGGTTTATCCTGGAGATGAACTGGACATTTGAGCCAAATTTGAAAAAAGAAAAAAAGAAGAATAAATCCCAGAAGGCGTTCCTGCATTATCACGTTTACAGGAATATACACGAACATTAGGTCACAAAGTCTTGGCAGTTGACCACCAAAATCAAATCAGTATTTTTTAAAGTCCAATACAATTTATGCCAAATTTTTTGAAAAATGGGGGGAAAAAATCCCCTCAAAACTTTAAAAACAGGGACAAACAGAACATAATGGATCCAGTCACTGCTGACAACAGGGCAGAAGCCTCCTCTCATTTTGTTTACTTAACAGTTTTCTAGTCTGAGATGTCACTGTTCAGTTTTTTTTATTAATTATTGCACAGGTGGTGTTGTGCATGTTTTATGACCAGCAGTTAATAAGTCAAACAGTAACTCTCCCTTCTCATAAAATGTTAAAAACAAATCTATGGAGTGAGCACAACTGTGCACTATACAATCATCTGGAATCTTACTGGTTTCCAATAGTACAGAACCTAAGCCACACAACCACCGCTTAGTTTGTCATGAGAACAGAACCCACACGGCCTCGCTTCTCACAAATAGTGTGCAACGCTGCCGCCCATTGGACTCAGCCTGAAAGTCACCGTTGACTGACAAACCCATCGTGTAGAAATAACATGTAACATGTAGAAATTTAAATATCCTTATAGTAAAACAATTCAGATACGTCAATTGATTAAATCTTTTATTGAACGTTTGATTAAACCTCCTTCTCCACCGGATGAAAGACCAATTAAAACGCGCAGCTTTCTTGATGCTGCATACAACCATTCATAAATACCTCCAGCATCGCTGTAGAACTTCAAGGGTTTCGCTTGTAGGTTAACAGTCAGTAACAATTACACTCTGAGCAGTTTTTCTATTAATTGACGTAACTCAAAACTGAAAATCACTTCTAATCTATTTGAAGTGTGTTGAAATGTATTTATAATACACTGGGTGCTCCTGAACGCATCTCGACGTAGTTTTACAAACCGGAAAAGGTTCGACGTCACATCCGGTTGTGAGTGCGTAAAGATGTCGCCGTCCTTATTTAATTTTGTCGACGCTAAAGACAAATTTACGGTGAGTAGCGATCAAATTACATTTGTTTCCTTTAAACGTATGTTGGGTCATAGTGAAAAACGGAGCCAGACTGCGCGCTGCTTACAGTCTTTTAAAATTTCTTGTGTTTTCACAGCAGTTAGCAAATGCTAAGCTAACACAAGCGGTAGCTATGCAGCGTAATAATACATGCTTTGCTTTCCCACAACAGGATTCTGCAAAATCTGCCCTCACCGGTAAATGCAGCAAACCGCTGATACATACGTTCAGCCAAATTCCCGGAAAGTAAGACTTTTAATGCTCATTTGCTGATGCTCCTTTCTCAATTCAACACCCAGCGAAGTCTAACAATCCTTCATTTCCCTATGTTACAGTGAGGCAGAAAAGAAGACCACCCTTGACCAGGCACTGAGGGGGGTTCTTGGTGATCAGATTGTGCGAAATCGTTCTTTTTTTAGTTCATGTTGGTTCAGTTTTGCTCCCCATGTTCCGTGTAAAGGCTAAAGCTAATGTTTTTGTTTGTAGAACCAGCAGAAGGCGAACTGTGAGGATTACCTGTCTCTCATCTACCTGAGTATAGAGGCTGTTACAGAAGGTGTGTTGTGTTGTAATAGCTAGTGCATTGACTATTTCTATTAGAAGTAAAACAGTCTAGTTTTGTGAGCATCTTAATTAAACCGCTGGCATAGGGGCCTTGTTATCTGTAGCAGAATCCAAAGCTTAGCTGTGATGGTCATGTCTGTTTTGTTTGCACCGTGTTTGTGTAGGCATCTGCTCTGCTACGACACCGTTCCTTCTGCTGGGAGATGTACTGGACTGTCTTCCTCTTGACCAGTGTGACAAAATATTCTCTTTTGTCGAAGAGAAAGTCTCCACCTGGAAATCGGTAAATGGACATAGTGTCTGAGTGAAGGCAGTTCAAGTACTTGTCACATAATGACTTAATACAGATATTTTGATGCATGTTTCTCTCTCTCATATTTCTAGAGCTCCTTTTACACTGCTGGGAAGAACTACTTGTTGAGGATGTGTAATGGTAAAAACCAAACTCTATACTTGTCTATGGCCTGTTTATGTGATGTTTTTATGTTTACAACATAGTTGTCTGTAACATATCTTTCCATCTGCATAGATCTTCTGAGAAGGCTGTCAAAGTCTCAAAATACTGTATTCTGTGGGCGAATCCAGCTTTTCCTAGCTCGCCTCTTCCCTCTGTCTGAGAAATCAGGTAATAACAGCAATATCTCTGAAATCCTTGACTAAATTAGGCAAGATTGTCATTTCTACGAGTCATAATGTCAACAGTTAGCTTCTCCTATGAGGATACTGATTTGTTTGTTTGTCCTAGGTCTTAATCTGCAGAGTCAGTTTAATCTGGACAATGTAACTGTGTTCAATAAAAATGAACAAGAAAGCACTCTTGGACAAAAGGTAAAGCTTTGATATGTGCTAATAATGGTAACTATTTAATGTAGATAATTTAGATTCATGTTGTGTTGTGGTTCTCATAGCACACAGAAGAAAAGGATGAAAATATGGAGGTGGAGGAAGGAGAAATGGGGGAGGAGGATGCTCCTGCGCCATGGTAAATACCAACATTGATCTCAAATATACTGAGCTTGTTTATGTTAACTACACTGGTTATGGCTGCCTTCAATTAAAAAAATTAATAAAAATCTTTTTCAGTTCCATTCCAATTGACTACAACTTGTACAGAAAATTCTGGACACTGCAGGACTACTTCAGAAACCCTGTGCAGTGCTATGATAAGTTCTCATGGATGACATTCCTTAAGGTAACACGCTTGATCCCTGATCCTCAGAGCAGCCTTTGTTTCTTTGCTTAAAAATGTATCACATTATTAAAATTATCCAAGCAAATTTGAGACCAATATCCATGAAGTACTGTTGATGTGTGACATTTGTTTTGTTCTTAAAAGTACTCAGACGAGACCTTGGCAGTATTTAAAAGCTACAAACTAGATGACATGCAGGCTTCTAAGAGGAAACTGGAGGAGCTGAGAATGTCTGATGGCGAACATGTCTACTTTGCCAAGTTCCTCACTAGTGAGAAGGTCCGATAACTACTTTAACATTTTGTTAATTTACCAATGAATTTCTAAAAAGCTTACAGTACAAATACAGAAGGATAATCTCCATATGTTTGATGATCTCATCTTTTCTCTAAATCTACAGCTGATGGACTTACAGCTGAGTGATAGCAACTTCAGGCGGCACATACTCCTGCAGTACCTCATCCTCTTCCAGTACCTGAAGGGTCAGGTCAAATTCAAAAGGTGAAGATAAGATGGGACTCAAAGAAGAAGTAAACTGTCATTGTGTAAAGTTCTTATGTCATATTGACGTTTTTATTCATGCAGTTCCAGCTGTGTTTTGAATGATGACCAGACTACATGGATTGAAGACACAACTAAACTAGTTTATCAGGTATGTCCTAATGATTCATTGTCATGTAAACCAGATCAGAAATTAACATTTCCACTTATTAATCTTTATATCTAGACTAGACTAGTGTGCCACTCGTCCAAACACAACAAGCTGTCTAATAGAGTGAAGTATAAACCGAAGTCATTCTCTTAATGTTCTAGCTTCTGAAAGAGATCCCCCCAGATGGAGACAAGTTTGCCACCATGGTTGAGGTACGCTATGTAAAACGGATATTCCTATAGTCAATTAATGATGCTATTATGTGTTTAAAGGTTCTGAAAAACTAGTGACTCTGGAAATGTTTGTTTTGGCAGCATATACTCAACACAGAGGAGAACTGGAATTCCTGGAAAAATGAGGGGTGCCCAAGCTTTGTGAAAGAAAGGTATGGCAGTCGCAAGTTTAACCTTAGACACAACAGTTTATATTTTTAGATTTGTTATGATTGATCAATTTATGACATAATGATTATGTCATAAATAATAATCATTTAGCAAGTCAGATAAAATTATGCTTATTATTATTATTTCTTTCCTTTGCTAACAGGGCAGTAGATGACAAACCTAAAAGGCCCACCAGGAAAAGACAAGCACCTGAAGACTTCCTTGGAAAAGGACCAGACCGAAAGATCTTTATGGGAAAGTAAGTCAGCTAATAATGGAAAGGGAACAGGATACGTCAAAGAGGGGTGAGAGTTGTTTTAAGTGGAGAAAGCCCAGGGTTACACCCAAATAGAGTGAACCACCCACCTTGTTAAAGCATCGTTAACTGAGCTCAGCATGTTTGCTCTATGCCAGTTAAGTTAATCTTTAATGGATCATCCTTTATCAAGGCTAAAGTGGAATGAACAGCCAGCGGACTCTACTTTCATAATATGTTCTTGTGTGTATTTTAGTGATGAGTTGACTCGACTGTGGAACCTGAACCAGGACAATATGGAAGCCTGCAAATCAGACAGCAGGTCCGTGTTACACTGATGATGATGATGATGATGATGATGATGAAGGGAGCTGCCGCTTTGTGTTCTTTGTTTCTACACCTGTCTTCACCTTTGTCTTTCAGAGAGTTTATGCCCTCCCTTGATGAATTCTTTGCAGAGGCCATTGAACAAGCCGATCCCACAAACATGGTGGAGGAAGAGTACAAGTATGTCAGTTTAAGTTCCGTTAGTC
Organism: Macropodus opercularis; assembly: GCA_030770545.1. Lineage (NCBI taxonomy): Eukaryota > Metazoa > Chordata > Actinopteri > Anabantiformes > Osphronemidae > Macropodus > Macropodus opercularis. Next base: position 11,732,656 of record CM061105.1, read on the forward strand.
CCTTAGAACCTTTACAAGTCAATTGTTTTAAGTCTCTTCAATCCCAGTATGCTTTTGAAATGGCAGGGTTGTGCGAAACCCAAACTACGGCTGGCGTGCTCTGAGGCTACTCTCCAGGAGAAGTCCACACTTCTTTCAGCCAACTAATCAGAAGTTCAAGAGCCTGGCTGACTACTTAGACAGCATGGTCAGCAAACTGGCCAAAGAACTGCCTGTAAGCTTTACTTTCTTTATTCTTGTGTAAATTATAACAAAACTGATATATGGTATTCTGAATTTGACTCAGTGAATTTGTTTACTAATTAAACACTGGGATGTTTTCAAACATCAAGAATGACTTCAGATAATTGTACAGTTAAAAAGAAAATCCAAACAAAAACATACTTAAATCACACTTTGTTTCTTTCATGCAGAAGGACATTCCCTCTGAAGAGATCAAGACAGGAGAAGAGGACGATGATGATAATGGAGACAATCTTCTGAAAGAAAGCAATGACAGTAAGTTGTAGTTCCTCATCTAGATCCAAAGAGAGAGAGAGTGTGTAGTCACTGTCTTATGATAATCAATTTCCAACTCTGTGTGTCCCCTTGTTTTTAGGTCCAAGCATACAGACCAAAGTCGTGACAAACCAGCAGATGGATGACATTGCAGCCAAACTCGGTGCACAATGGAAGAACCTGGCTTCTCATTTGGAAATGAAGGCAGCAGAGTTGCGGGAGATTGAGTCCGACAGCGAAGACGTTGACATGCAAGCTAAACTGCTGCTTGTAGCCTGGCAGGACAGAGAGGGAACACAAGCGACTGTGGATAACTTGATCACAGCTTTGAATGCTGCAGGATTCTCCCAGATTGCAGACAGCCTCAGTGAGGCTTAAAATAACTTGTTACAGGCTTTTTAACACAAAAAAAATCGGAATACTTTTGTATGTAGTTTAAATTGAAAGCAATTTTTCACCGTAGAAAATTCAATAAATGTTTTCCTATTCAATGTGTCAGGCAAATGATTATCACATGAAAGACCGTGTTTGGTATAAGTTTATTTTCACCACCTATGAGAAGCGATCGGTCAATAACTTATTACAGTGTTGATGGTTACATCTTACACATTGTGGCAGGGTGATCAGGAAACCTGCACGGAGAAACAAAGTGAAGCAAAGCATTTTATGGGTATGGATGACAGTCTTCAGTGTCAGCAAGAACAATGTTAAAGGCTTGTTGAGTAAACCATCATGGCTGAATCTCAAGTCTTTTAACTGCACTTAATTCACAAAGACGTGTTCTGAACCAGTCCCCCCCCAGAAAAAACAAGACGCCATTAATAACGGTCAGAATCTGTCAATACATCAGAGAACAATCCCAGGAAGGGACGCAAGCCAAGCACTTAAGAAAAGACCTGAGATTGAGCCCAAATTTCCCAGAGAGCCAACCAGTGAACAAGGCCAAGTCTTTACAGTGTTCAGTGAAAATCTGATACATCTGAGAAAGTACAAGCCAGTACATGAGGGACACAGCTCAGATAGGCAGTTTTATACAAGTTAAATGACTCGTGTTGTGAAATGTTTTGCTTCAATGATATGAGCACCTTATCAAAGGCTTAAAAAAATATACAATGTGTATAAAACATTTAATGAAACTGCAGAGCAAGACTTAAAAACCTCTTTCAAGGATCCAGTCCAGCAAGTGCCTGTTATTCCTGTGTTTCAGCCCGCTATGGTTGAATATTTAACACTTTGACAGAATTTGTTTTACAAGCATTCGTGTTGGTTACAAAACAAATTAAGGTCATCAAATCTTTAAAGACACCTGTTTTATTGCACATCTATGCAGACAGTGCTTGGAAATGGCAATTTGTATCTGTGTTGAATGTCATCTTTGTGGTACAGGAATCTGCCACAGCTACTGTTCCTCTTCAAGTATTTCCAGCCGCCGTGGGCCATACAGTAGAACATAGGCTATATGCCAGTCTCCACCGCCAGACAGCCGCAGGATGTCCTCTGGGGACACCACACTCACCTTATCATCATCAAACTTGACCCACTCATCTGGCAAATACAAACGAATATTAGTTTCACACCAAAACATATATACTGAATATGAAGATTGAAAACATCTGGTTACCTTCTTTCCTTTTGACCCATCCCACATAATGACCTGATGAGCTTGAGCGGCCCTGGTGTGTCAAGACTGCTTGCAAGTCATAGTAGCCGCTGCTGTTGGAACCAAGATCTGTCAGGTTAAATAAAAAGGGCGTTAAACTAGAACAGACTAAATCCTTGAAGGGAAACCCTACCTCAAACACTAATGTTACATACATGACCAGCACAGAAGCAGTAATGACCACTATGTTTTTAGCAGCATTTTATCTTAGCATAGAATGTCCCTTTAAAGGGTCTCAACATACCATCTGCGAATGAGAAAGGCTCATATTTCACGGCTTTTGCTGCATCTGGCTTCTTCGGCAACTAATGCAAAAAACAGAATTATAGTGAGAAATGTGCATTTCTGGAAGCGAAAGCTTTCATGACACTAAATTATGTAGGGATAAACTGGCCTGACCTTTTGCTGCTGTTTCTCCAACTTCTTGTCCTCAACATCCTTAAACTTTGACCTGATTGGTAGCATCTTCTCCTGGAGCTCAGTGGTGCACAGCTCATAGACATCCAGCATGAGTGGGAACTTAACATCCTTCATAAATAGATAGTATAGTTCAATAGCCAATTACAATGAACCCAGTAAAAACCTACACATAAAATGTTTGACTCAAGACAAACCTTGAGGACTTTTGCATTGACAGATTCCTTCTCTTTGTAGAAAAATCGGACCATTTGAACGGTCAAGTAGGCAGGGAGACGGCTGAGTTTTGACTAGTTGTAGAAAAACAAAAAAGCACAAACTTTAAATACAGTAAACAAGACGATATCTGTCTAATTTCTGACAGAAATAATGTGGAATAGTACTTACAGACTTGATGTACAGGGCATTTCTTTCCAAGGAAGGAGACATTTTTGTGATTTCCTCCTGCAGTCTCTGCAGACACAAAACAAGCAGAAACATGATTAGATATGGAGACCATAACCACAAATCACTTCAAGTATTTCCACAATATGTATTTTGTGTTAATACCCTGAAATAAGTACTCAGTCTAATTCTTATACGTACCAGCCTTAATCCTGTTGCCAAGTATTTGACTTCTTGGTTTATGAAGCAGCTGAGCTGCAGCTGGCTTTCCTTGCCTTTGATTGGCTCCTCCTCCTCAGACTCTGTGCATTTCATGCTGAACAAGCTAGTTAAGAAAACCTCTAACTGAATGATGCAATGCTGCACAGAGACCTATGCTTTAACATATTTCACTTTAACATCTTACACTCTAAAACCACTGAACCATCAAGAAAGACGCTGCAAGGATACGCAGTTTCAAATTCTACACCAAAATATTGGTCAATCAAGTTTTTCTTTGTTGAGGCAGATGCAGCACCACTTTCAGACTCAGTCTGAAGATAGAAAGAACAAAATGGAACTTGTTAATTGTCATCACTTATACAGTCATTCTTTCACGTTGTTGTCATTAAATCAGCGAAGGTTAAAGAAGTTACCTCCATTGAAGTTTCTGGCTCCACTGGCTCCAACTTTTGCTGAAGAACTCTCATCATCTGCAGCCAGCACTCATTTGCATCCTGACAGAATATAAGTGCATTATATAAAAATACATATGGTGCAACTACATTATTTAAGTGATGTTAGGAAAATAGAACTGAAGAAGACAGAGTGTCCCACCTGCTGGAGATACTGTCCTTGTTCCCCCTTCTCAGCAAACTGTGGAAAGGCCATGTGAAGGAACTGCAGCAAAATAATGGGTGGGAGGCTGGAAGAGGTCTTGTCCATGGTCTCATATAAGTCCCGAAGAGCTAAGGATTCAAATACATGTACACAAATTACTTTATATGCAATATTAATAATGCATATTATTTCTCAATTAATTTCACTGTGCCTCTAACCTGCTGTGATGTATTGTGATGGTGCATTTGCCCCTGAAGATCGCAGAGCACCAGAGTACCTGCAGGCAGAAATACAGGATTTCAGCAACAGCAACTATAAAAACAACTAAGATCAAAGAAAAGAAAAAAAACAAAACACAAAGAGCAACACAGTTTCCCCAACTTGAAAATACTTAGGTGGGTTACCTTCTGAGCGCAGTTCTGAGCTCAGGCACAGAGCGCAGACACTGCACGGTGGCGTTCATATAACAGGTGTTGCCCAAGTTTGTTAATCCACAAGGCAGCTCCATCTGAAATGAACAAATGAAAACAATTTTTTTCCTACTTGTCCAGATGGTAAATATGGGCAAGTCATGTCAGCGAAGGCTGCAGGATATCAAACATGATGTAGACAAAAATCTACAGATCACCTTAATCCAGGGTTCAGGTACATTTTTGAAAATCCATCCTTAAATCAGTCATTTCCACAATTACAAAAGCTCTAGATACTTGTATGATCACAAACCATTCAAATGGAGGCTGTTGCTCCTTTTAAGATCACCCTTTGCCAAGAGAAGCTCAGCAAGACTGCAAAAACCGCAACGCAGTATTGAGTGACATCGGTTTGTACTTCAGGGCTTTGTGTCCTCTGCACAATAAGTAAACTGTGCTACAATTATATATGGCGATGTCAAAGGCTCTTATGACTGTAGCTTTGGTAGTAATCACATTTTTTGAGCCACATCTACAATGAAGCAATAAAAAGGTCTGACTTCAGCACTCGATGCATTTAAATGCCTATACGCTGCATATTTTGTTGATTATATTCTCTACTTGGCAAACAGTATATTGAGGAAACTGCATTTAAAGCGTCTACGTCAGCCCAGAAAGCAACAATCACCGTATTTGTTTGGGGCGTACTGATAATTATAAGGCTTACTCACTGCTGAGGCCAGCTGCTCCTCAGTCATGTCCTCAACAAACATAGGCCGGACAGCAGGCTCCTCAGGCAGGGCATCTGCTGAGCCCATCATCAGCAGAGTCATTCCCTATGAAAACAGTAACAATAACCTGAAATTCACTACATTACAGTTGATAAACGCATTAAGTAGCAGACTTGTAAATGAAGAACTACTGCTTGGAAAGAGGCATAGACAGCAAATATACTCACATTTTTCAGTTTAATGTTTCCCCACTCATCATCCTACGATGGAGAAGAGACAGAGTTTAGCACCTTACAAACAGAAAATAATAATAATAATAATAATAATAATAATAATAATAATAATAAGGCCTGTTTCTTCAGTTTTCTACAGACTATCCATACACCGACACTTTGTAACACCACCAACACCAATTCCTTTCATTCCTACGGACAAAGGCCTGGACTAAAATTAAATGACTAAACATTGGTCTACAGCCTAACCAGTCTGGCTACAGAATCTATTAATTACTCGATTTATTTGATCTTTGTGTGGGATTGACTGACAACAACTACACAGGAATCCCGGCCGTTGTTTAACACAACGAAGGCGACAGGACAGATGCGTTTCCAGTCTACTGGTACCTTCAGAGTCCCTCCCTTCACCATGACCTTCTGTCTGTCTGGCTGGACTCCTGTCAAGGCAAAGAGCTGAGCCTTAAACACCATGGGCGGCTCCTCTGTGTTCAGCTCCACTGCATCAAACTTCTCTTTGCCCCATTTCACATTTACTGGAAGAAGAACAGGGCACATTAGTTCAGAATGATTGTTGGGAGACAGATCAACTTGAACATGAACATGCTATGTATGACACAGCATCTAGTCAGGTCCAGCAGTGTTAGCAAGGCAGCCAAGCTTCCCGTCGAGCTACAAACACCAACACATACTAGTCTGTGCTCCACCGCAAAGCGACGTGTTAAAATGCCAACTTAAGGTTCTTGGCAACTGCAGTAAAACGTTTAACTGTACACTCATGCTATGACTAGCTTAGTTAGCATTGCCGTCTACTAACGAAACGCGAAACGTATTTACATAGACGAATGAAATCAGTCAAATTAAAGTGTCAAGAAAGCAATTCAATTGTCCGACGTGTGCTTAGAAACAATGGCTTTCAAAACCGGTTTAAAACTTGTTTACTTGACGTTACTTGTTACCTGGCTAACGTGCTAGCAGGCACTTTGCTAGCCGCTCTGTGTCCGTGACAACGTATTGACAGCTAGCGTCGGCCGCACTGTCAAACCCATTCTGTGATACTGCTAACAAATAGCAACGCAATTACATCATTATACAAGTCTACACTATGTCCTGACTGAAAGCACTATTTTGCTAATAACTCCCATCAGTGACCTAGTAAGGCTGCAAAACTACCTACTACGATTAGCATGCTAACTGCACATCATGCTAAAGCTAAGCTAGCAAGCTAATGTAACTTACGATGCCAGACAAAACGCGTAAGTATTTGTATTGTCACATTATTTCTCATGGCAGTAAACGTGCCCCAGTAATATGACTCCATACCTGTAAACACCGGCATATTTGGCAACGCTTTACTTCCTCAGCTCTTAAATTTTCTTGCTCTAATCCACAGGGGCGCGAAGGAAGAGTTGGCTAGTTCTCAGTCTGAACTTCATTCAAACAGAATGACGCTGCAACACGCTGGGAACTTATCGATGCGCTCTGGCATCTGCTGAGCATCCGGCTGCTGGTAGCGCACCCACGCTCCGACAGCAGGAAGCGCAGGACACGCATGTTAATTACACGGTTGACTGTACTTAAACTCAGCGATGACCCCACTAGAGTCTGCGTATTCCGGTAATTATGCATTTCCCTGCCTTAACGTCTCTGGATAAAAGTACCCCCTGGATTCCCACAGTGTAGGGTGCAAATATGTCCACGTTGGAACATAACAGTAATTTAATTAAGCACTAATGTATTACAAACAGGAGACGTGTAAACACATAGATGAAGTAATAATCTGCTGCAGACGGCTGACATCCTATATAGGGTGTAAAAAAGTTAAATAGATATTCATACCAGTCGTCAACACCACTACACAACCAATGACAAAGATATGTTTATTGACATATCCATCAGTGCGGACTCCAATGCAATTAACCATGCAAATTATCCAAGACAAGAGTAGATCATAGTTCCAGTGCTTTTTTTTCAACTGAACAAAAAGTTACAAATACAAAGATTGCGGAGGTATTCCATAATCCTTATGCATCTCTCATTATATACACTTTGGGGGGAGGGGGTTTGCATTAACGGGACATTACCATGTTAGAGAAATTACGCTGAACTGTTAACAGGAGCAATCATTGACATAGGTAGACTCACTTTATAGCCTCCTGCAAATTGGAATATGATATAAACAGAATCTGGAAAATTTGTTTTGACATGCTAACTATTGCAATGTGTCCATGAAGAGGTAATCTAGATCTATATATAGATATATATATAGATCTATATATCTATATAAATGCAAACCAGAGAAAGTAAATTCTGATAAAACCACAGATGGGTGGCAATGTCGTAAAAAGTAAATGATGGAAGAGAAAAGATTCATTTGGGGGGAAAAAAAAAAAAGAATAAACAAAACCCAACGATATGGCAGTAAAATCAATATCCAAATGTTAAGGCACTAGGTGGGCCAGATGCTACACCTGTTTAGTCTTCTACAAATAATTTACAATTCAAACAGTGCAGTTTTACGTTTGTTAACTTAATGTTTTCCTTTTGAACCACTTATCTATGAATCAATGTAAGGCAATACATTACAAAACAATACAAAAAATATTACAATGTACCAAATAAACAAAGCAGAAAAAAGTGTAGGTCTCCTATACGCCATTACAACGGAATATTCCTTATGGCTTGGAGCATTAAAAATAATTATAACAATAAAAATAATGCATAGATTTAAATGATGACCTTGCATGCTCCTCACTCAGTACTCAAACCGCTAATACTCATGTCCCAAACCTGATAAGTGACTTTCAAAGTGATAAGAATAAAAAGGCAAAAAAGGCCAGACATAGATGAAGGCATCAGTCAACTGTAGTTGGAGACAAAAGTATGCTAACATAGCTTGAGTATCTAAGGTGGGGAAAGAAATAAGAAAATATTTATTCATGTTCCACCCCTGAGACACGACCACTCACTGCAGATCTGCAATCCCTGTATAACAGTACCTTAAACTGAACACAAACTTGCAGGCGTCCCAGCGAAACCCCCTTTATACCTTCATGTTTCCAACAGAACTGTCAAATAATATGAAACACAGAATGTCTTTCTGACATTTGATATTGCGCCACCATTCTCCCTTAGTTCAAGACGAGTGTGCCATCCTCTGGTAGAAATGGAGAGCTGCAAGTTTGTCGACTCCAATAATAGTTTCCTTTTGAATGTGTAAGTGTGGTGAGGGACGTTGGGAGATGTGGTGAGGCCTCTTAATGTCCACGTTGCCCTGTGTGACACGTTACATTTTCCCAGCGTGCTTATTTCTATATTTTTTGTAAATTGATTTTTTTTAATGTAATACAGGTTTTTCTGTTTTTGAGGATGAGGAAAAGTTTAGAGTCCAGAAAAGAATCCAAATGGTTCAGGTGGTTAGCTGAAAGAAAGAACACAGAGACACGTGTCCAGTGAAAGAAAGACAATAACATTAACTCCGTTAGTAACCCCACTTAAGTCAACATCCAACAAAAAGACTGCAACACCACTGACACCTTTCCATCTTATTTGACAGTTAATGTAAGAAATTCTTTATGTGGACCATTCTAATCAGAGCTTTATAGTAAGTCTATAAGTTAGTTACTGAACCCAACACATTAGTGTCTATTAGAAAAACGAAAATCCCAAGTGTCAACTGGAAAGAACCCAGGAGTCAACCAACCAACATACAAACCAGGAAGTGTCTCGTGTTAGAAACACCCAGTAACACAATTAATAAATAGACAAGTTTTACACTACAGAGAAACTCCTAAAAAAAGCCAACACTTTGTGAAGAAGTTCCTGTCAACAAGTGCTGGATGTTGTGTCTGCTGCTTGGAGACTGGACTGCGCTCGGCTACAACACAGGAGACAAACAGCAGGTCATGTGACTGACTTGACCAGAAGGTCGCGCCCAGCAGATGGAATAAAATAAGACTGACTGCAGCAACCCTTCACTTACTGCCTAAAATAAAAGAACAGTGCCTCCCTCTGTCTGTCATACATGTACCTGTAGCTATCTGTACATTGACGATTGGAGAAAAAAAAAGATCTAAAGTTACCTCAGCTTTCCTGTATTGCTTTTAGGGTTCCTGCGGAAGGACTGGTTCGGTCCAGAGCGGGTGGACATGGTTCGAGGTGAGGCTCTTGGAAAGGTAGAAGGGGGGGTCTTGGGAATTTTCTTTCCAAGGTGACCAATCCATTTCTTCTGTTCATCTTGGGTCAGGGCCAACAGGAGCATGTCCCGGGCAGAGGTCACATCATAGTTTACTGTGGGGGGTGGTATAAGATGATGTTGATCAGGAAGCATTAATGACATATCCAACTATCAGAGGGCTGCAGTTAAGAATGACTTTCTTTAGCTTATAAATAAGTTATTAAAAGATTTTAGTACCTCAATAGACCAAGTAACAAGCCTGCAGCTTGCAGATTACCTTTGCAAGGAGCAATAACGTCCTCCTTTTTGTCGAGGTGGTCCTTGTGGCACTTGACGTGGCAGCGGCGACACTCCAGGGCCGGAGGCGGCTTGAAGACGTGCCACAGAGGCTTGGAACAGGCCTCACAGTTGGAAGGGAAGTGATATAGTGTGGGGATGAACTCGTGGCCTTTGTGTGGGAGACAGTTGGTCTTGTCGCCCTGAGGGACTGTCTCCATGTCTGCCTCCTTTCTGCACTCCCCCTCATTGGCATAAAGAATCTGAATACAGGCAGAGGAAGCTCATCAGAAATGCATTTTTGAGGCAGAGCCTGTCAAAAAAATATCACATTCTGATGTAAAAGTAAAGGCTGACCAGGCTGAATGCAAATTCTAAAATCTAAAGACAACCTACCTGGAATATCCTTGGAATTTCTTCAGTCTCAGCCCGGTACACGTCTCCTTGTGTGACTGGTCTCACGTGAAATAGTTTGCTGCACAAAAAATTAACCAACACACATCATTGACCCTATCAGCACTACTCACTATAGATGCCTCAGTACGTAGTAGTTTTTTCTCAGCATCTAAAGGTACTTACTCAATATCTAGTACCATTGAAGGGTTGGACTGTTCTTTATCTTGCTCATCATTGTAGAACAGAATCTTCTTACTGCTCACCACCACATACTGCACATATAGAAAAGACAATGAAATGAAGGCTGATGTTGGCAGCATTAACACAGTCTTACAAAGCGTAAACCGCAGTGGAACTGAGGCAAATGCCATAAACATAACATACCTGCTTCTTCCATCCGTATCGTTTGATATTAGCACGGTTAGGAATGGACAGCCAGCCCTCCAATCTTGATTCTGAAAGGTCCACATATGAAAGATTAAGAATTTCATAGAGTGAAATAAAGTCACTGTGAAGGGAAAAGGGCCATGCAGTAATTAAATCCAAACTCAACTGGAGGAAAAAACTAAAGTCAAGTCACAAAAAGTCAAATTCATCTCAAAACACAGTGCAAAGCTCTAACGGAGTTCTTCCAGCATTAACGTAGCTGCACCGGAGTAGGTGACAAGAGACAAGTTCAGATATGCTGCATAAAAATATTAGCCGGTAAGAAGTAAGAATTTGTAACATGTCTGCAGCAGCAATTAGTATTGTTTTGCTTTTAATTAGCTTGATCACTCACTCCTCTCACAGAAACGAACACTGCAGATTCTAAGCATTATTTAGTGCTAAAATGATAAATTCACGTGCATGCAGCTGAAACAACACAGGCTAAAAAGTAACTAACATAGTGGGAATCGTCTGGTAAATGTGAGGGAAGTCGTCGTGCCCAAAAAACGAGCAGTAGTTCTGGGTGAACATGCCAACAAAAACAGTGTTTTGTTTTCAAGACATTTTGAAAGGTGCTAAGAGTGATGTGCTAAACCTCACACGAGATGGAGTCAGTAACCTGTAACATACGTCAGAGCTGAACATGTCACATTAAAGAAAGCACTTGTTTGTCATTTAACATCCATGTTAATGTTGGTTCGTCTGTTTTGTCATTCTGACTGTTTTTAATTCACTCTCCACTCTATGAGGCAAAAGTGCTTTATAAATTCCCCCAACAGAGATGGCCATCTCACCTCTGCAAAAGGAAAAATCAGGGGGGCAAACAGACAAACACAGAACAGCTGCAGCACAGGCCAAGCAAAAGGGGGCTTTGTCCACTCAGTTACTCACAGAGGGAAAGGAATAGAAGTTACAAAAGATAAGAAGGCAAGAAGAACCAACTGGACATATGGGAAACAAGGAGAGAAGGATTTAACCAAGCATAGATAATATCAGACCTAGAACACGTTACAGATGTTAGACTATGTACATGTTCTCATAATCTACATTAACAGACCGTCGATGAAGATCTACACAGAATCAACAAAACAGTGTTTCCAACCATTTTACCTCCACCGAGACTGTTAAGTGGCAGCGGCGGCGTCGCCTGATCAGCTGTGACGAACTAACCTGCGATGTTGCCGTCTGTGTCGTCCGTCTGCAAACTGGTGATGCTGGAACTGTCCATGCGCTGCTGCAGATCATTGAGCTTCTCGCGGAGCTGCTCGATGTCGCTCTCCTTGCTGTCCAGCTGCATCTGCAGCTCGGTGCGATATGTGGACTCCTCTGCCAGTTGCTATTAGCAGAAGAGATTGATTTTAAAATAATGACAATGTAAGTACTAGATTGCTGCTCTGGCCACAAGCTCCCTGAGCCGTTACCCACCGCCTGCATCTCGCTCAACTCCTTCTGATATTTAATGGCCATGTGGTTAAACTTGTCCTTCTCCTGGTTAAGCTCCAACTGCAGCTTGCGGTTCTCCTTCTCCTTCTTCCGCAGATCAGAAGCACTGTCCTTCTTCTTCTTGTCCAGCTTCATGTCCTTGCGGTTCATGATCTCTGCCAACTTGTTCACTGCCTGATTTTTGTAAATAACAAAAAAAACGTATATCTATCCATCAACTGACATTATCAGCAACTGCATATTACTTCTGAATCAAAGTACGCAGGCTTACCTGAGTCTTAAGTGTGCGCTCTGTGGTGAGGGTCTTCTCATAGTTTTTGATTGTAGTTGCAATTTCCTCCTTCTCAGCTGTGTGCTCTATCAAAAAAAGAGAGTCAGCTTAAAGAACAATACGATTAAGATACCGCTGGGAGGCAAAGGTCACCAAAGGGACAGTACCTTCTTCCTGTGCCCGAAGCTTCTCATTTAACTCAGTTTTGTCTTTGCTGAGGTTTTCCACATCTTTGGTCAATGTTTTATTGGATTCCTCGAGCTGCAGGAAAATTAAAAAAAATGTAATACATATAATTTCCCCTATTTAAGGTTGACACAATAACAATGCCTAAATAATATTGCATCGCACTGACACAACAAAAAAAATTCACGTGGGGGATCATGCTAACCCGTGCAATAGTAGCTTCCTTCTCCCCAAGCTCCTGCTTATGTCTAGTCACAGCCTTCTTGTTCTCCTGGCTGAGCTCAAAGTACTGTTCTTCCTGAAGGGCCCGAGCAAGCTGCTCTGACTCTGCCTTAGTCACAGTCAGATCCAGCTGCGCAGACAGGGAGTCCCTTCATCCGCAAAGAAACACATTTCAACATTTCTGTCAGTTCATCTAGTATTAACATCTGAATGCTTATAGGTATCAAGTAGCAACGCAGTTGTGTTCTTACCTTTCTCCACACAAGTCCTGCACCTTTTTATGAGCCTCTAGTACCTGGCGGTTTCTCTCTTCGATCTCCTCTTTTAGTTCCTTTACCTGAGTTTTGTAAAGCGTCTGAGGAACAACAGTAAAACAGCTTAGCCCATGACCTGCACACTGAATGAATGAGACAGAGGGAGCACTTGGGTGCAGAAACTTATACTTACAGAAAAATACTGTTCGGCTTCAAGCTGGTCTTGAAGTTCCCTCATCTGTCCCTCATTTCCTCTGTATTGTCTGATAGCAAATGAAAAAGCTACGTTAGTTACGTCACGACTGTATTATTGTTTCAGTATTAATAATCATTGTGGTCCCAGCAAACAATGAAACGAGTTTTAGCCTCAAATTTGATCAGTTTTAAATAAATACATTTATTTCAAGTGCCTACCACCTTCTACACCTGACATGGGAGGCACCAGAGGAGGCCAGTGAGAGTTTTTGGGGGCCACCCCTGGCTCAGCCCCCATGCACCTAATTTTACACACATTTGATTACTTTCCAAATTACACTCTTTAGCTGAGCAAACAAACCAGAGCCTCTAAAATCAACTACTGTAAATGCATCTTGCAGCATAACTAGCACCTCTGGCTGCAGTGCTCGCCAGGGGATTAGCAATGGAGTGGATGAAGCTGGACCTAATCCTGTGGTGTAAACACTGTCGCACAACAGCTTTGGCACAGTCACCCTCTAAGCTGGAATAATAACGCTTATTTGAGAATAGCAGGCAATTGTAGAGCAATTTACCCCTTGACTTGCAAAGAGCATTACGGACCAGTGCAGCAATGGTAGAATAATAACGGTTTAAGACTGAGAGGAAAATGCACTGGACAAATCAAATGCTTAAAGCTTTTATCATTTTTACAGTGTTTATTTCGGGCACGTTTCATGTAATGTGAGACGTAGACGGGAAGCTGTACTCACTTGGTCAGCTGTGCCAGCTGGAACTCCAGTGAGCGTTTACTCTCTAGTGCTGTGTTGATCTCCTGTTTGAGCTGCTTCTCTGAACACCGGAGACGATCCACCTCTTGCATGCGGCTCTTCAGGTCGTTCTGAGCAGAAATGCGCTTGTTTGACTCCTGTTCATTCTGTCCCCGCAAATTCTTCACCTGGAGACATAGAACAAGCGAGAAGTCACTAATACAGTAGACATGGGTATGAAAATACTTCGAGGTCAATATCGGAACACTATTATTATTATTTCATATTCGTGAACATTTGGGAGGCTGCTGAAGAGGGATTCCTAACCTCTTCTTCCAGACGTTCCTTTTGCTTCATCAGCTGCTCCATCTTCTGCACAGATTGCTTGAGGTCAAACTCTAACATTGAGCACTGCTTCTCCACCTCCACTACCCGACTCTCCGCTCGCATTCTCGCCCCGTTCTCCTCTGACATCTTCTGTTGTACAGCTGTAGAAGCAAAACGTGTGATATTACACGCTGTGTACAGCAAGTTATAAAACACTGGTGAAAACTTTGTATCATGGGTCAGTAATAATCAGTAAAAACGCACAACAGTTAGCCTCACAAAGTTTTGTGATTTTGCATGAGAAGGAAATTAGAAAGAAAGACTCAAGAAAGAGTCAAATATTGCACTAACTGAAAGACAAAAAAAACCCCCACATGGACAGATCATTATTCTTCTGCAAAGGCTGGTTTAGAGTCTAGCTTTGACATACAAGATGTACTGACATACTGATTGCTGGTCTATAGTCCTTAAATTCCTTCTGCTATCAGCCCCTGCTAGTGAGGTAAATCAAATAATGAAAAAGAGGCCAACGGGATGACATAAAGGAATCAAACAGAAGAGGCGAAGTGAACAACAGTAAGCACGGCATGCTTTGACACAGGACCGGCATACCATTCATGGCAGCGGATTTGGCCTCTTCAATAGACTCGTATTTGTCAGTGAGCTGTGCCCGGGTCACCCTGTGCTCAGTCTGTTCCTGCTCCAGTCGTTGCTGCAGAGTCTTCAGCTTGTAGTTCAGGTCAATCTCCAGGCTGTTCTTCTCCTATTAGATGAAAAGGAAACACAATGAAACAATCTACAACTAACTAACAAACAAACTAATTCTTATACTGATTTGTACAATTCTGGACATGCCATCTTCAAGCCCAGTCCCATAATATCTGTATACCTTCTCTAGGTTATTGCTCCGTTCTTGGGCGTGTTTACGCTCTGCCTCCATTTTGGAGAGGCTGAGCTCCAAGTTTTTGTTCTCTTCTTGTAGCATGGCCATCCTCGCTAATAATAAAAGACATGCATGAAGGTAAGTTCTGGCGCTTTCACTGTAATTAATATGAATCTTTAATATGAATCAAAGTGTGAACTAGTGGCACACTGCGACAAGTGTTGGATTTGTGTTGGTCAGTTGGTCACCTTGCAGCTCCCTGATCTCCTCTGAGTCCTGGCTATAGTTTCTCCTCTCAGAGTCCAGGGTGCTCTGAAGAAGAAGGAGTTCCTTCTGCAGCTGCGCCTTCTCTCCATCTGCAGCACGGACCCTCTCCTGCAGCTCACGATTCATGTTTTCCAGTTGGCTCATTGACTTCGTAATCTCGGTGTGAGTCTTTCTCAGTCTCACGGCTGTGTCAGATTCTGCACGCAGCAGGTCATTGGCCTCTTCCAACTATCAAACAAAACAGAGAGGGACAGAAAATGGGAAAAAATTAATGTATTGTCACCTGCCAGTCCAGACTGTGTGTGCACATGTGGATTTGTTTCTGTACTTGATTTTGCAGCTGGGCAATCTTGTCATTCGAGGCCTGTGAGTTCTGGCTGATCTTCCTCAAATCTTCAAGCTGCTCCTTTAAAGTTGACACTAGAAACAGTAAAGGCAACAGTTAAATGAAGTTTATTAAAATTCTAGTGTTCAGCAATTTGGGTGTGCAGTTGTAACAGCTTTATAGCTTGTTAATCCCCTTAGTGCTGTTGGCTGAGCCAAGTCAGTGGGAAATTCAGAGGGACGTGCATGGTTGAACTGTTAACTAGATCTGTAGTAAGCAGGAAGCAAGAGGACTCACAGGATATCAGTAAGCAATAGGATCAAACGTGCGTCACCACTTCTCTGCGCAAATGTTTAGCACAATATCTTTACCCTCATTCTCCAAATTGCGCCTCTTCTCTCCCTCCTGGTCAGCTTTTCTTTGGTACTCTGTGAATCTGTGCTGCTGCATGAGCTTGTCCTTCTCCAGCAGAGACAAGCTGGCCTCTGCACTCTTCCTCAGGTTTGCCTGTGGCAAGGAACAACAGAGCTGCTATGATATGGCAGGAAAAACCAGTCCCCTCATTTCACCTCATTGTTGTTTGTTAGCTAAAGTCATTTGTCAGTATAATGTTTTATTAATGTATTAAGTAAGTAATCTTATTGAAAATGTAACCTCTTCATCCAGTTCTTTCATGATCTTCTCAATCTTGGTGTTTGAGGTCCTATTGAGAGCAGGATTTAAGAATTTTTAAAATCAATAAAAACTGTAGTTCTGTCTCTTCAAACTCTGAGACTAAAGGACTTCCATCAGGTTACATCTTTTCTGTGTGAGTGAATAACTTGCTCCATACCTGCATTTGTGTTCCAACTCATCCTTCATCTGCATCTCACTGTGGAGCTGCTCCTCCAGCTGGTAGAGCCTTTTCTGCAGGTTCTCCAGCTAAACAGAAACGAACCATTTCAGTTCACGAGGTGTGACAGAGAATAGTAGGAATCCATTCTTGAATAATTGTGACCTCCTACTCACATGACTCTTGTCTTCTTTTGTCGAGCTGCTACGTTTGTCACTGGACTTTGTGGTGGTCGAGGTGTCTGAGTTGCGCAAAATGCTGAAAACCAAAGCATGTTTTTTTTATAGCTATTGAATGAGACTACTGCAACAAAATGAAAACCTCTAAACTACCAGTGCTTAAGGGTTTAACACAGAAGCTTAAATAAAGTGAGAATAGCAAATTGAGTGCATGGTGTTACCCACTACTGAAGTCACGAGTCAATGATGTTGGGAAATATCAAATGAATAATTCATCATGTCATAGATAAATATTCTTCACTAGTATAGTGAACAGTACTGGGCAACGTTTGGCAGACTTACTGTTGACTGCTGTAGTAAGTGAAGCCTACAAAGGGAAGCTGATTGCCAACGAAGGCCTTTGGTATGGGGAAGGTCTCCTCTTCTCCCCGGTCCTCTTCGATATCATCAAAGTTACTGGTGTCAGTGTCACAGCTCAGTTCAGGTACTACTGGAGCGGCCGCTGCACGAGATGATGGATGATTAACAGGGATGCAGGACAACTTACTCTAACCAAACACCATTCACCTATTTGTTGTGATGCTGTTAAAGGTACGGTTTTTAATTCTTTATCTGACACACCTCCATTTTCAGATATTTCTTTCTGTGCAGAGGGTTTACATGGATCAATATGCTCTTTAATAGGAGAGAAAACAGCCAGCTGGCAGAGCCTGCTGGTGAGTGGAACAGCAGAGGTGGCCAACACCAAAATGCTGACATCAGCCTAGTAAAGTATTTAAATATAAAGCCACTAAAGAACTGACTGGAGCTACTGGATTTAGCCCAACGTTTCTAATCTCCTGGTGCTCCGGTGACAACCTTGCGCTGAATTGCTTACTAGGCTGTTGTGCTGCCAATGACTCCTAGCAGGAATCACGTTTAGACTTGGAGAGGATACTAAATGAATGGCTTGCCTACAAGAATTTCCTGCAACTGTCTGTAGTAGGTCAAATGGAAAACATTATCACCAGCTGCATAATTGGAAAAACAGTGAGCCGGCTGTGAAAACAAAATGGGATGTGTGAAAAGAATCTGTCAACTTAGCAGTAAAAATGTTCTTACTCTCTCTGATGTTCTCCCAGGTCCACTGGTCATTCTTGAAGAAAGGGTGCCGCTTGATCTCGTCAACACCATTACGACCAAGTCGAACTTCCCTGCCGGGGTCAGGAGGAAATCAGATGTTGAGTACATTTCTTTCTTTTTCTGTGTGCGCGTTTCATAATATAAGCAGAAGACGGCAGTTTTTAACTATTTATCAAGATTCTTTCCAGACGTTCCTTCAAACTATCCATGTCCTAAAGAAAAACCCGTTAAAATGACAGGCCTGCTTGGTCACTTTCTAACCTGTCAGTCAGGAAAGCACAGATGAGATTCTTCGCATCGTTGGAGATGTCGCTGTCATCAGGAAAGGTCAGGGCATTCTTGTGATTCATAATTTTGCTGTAGGTCCCCACCAATGAGTCTGCATAGAAAGGAGTGTCGCCTGTGCGCAATACAAGACAAACATGAGTCAACAGAGAAAAATCGTAGTGTTCAAAAATAACAATTAATATTAAGTTTTTGCATCAAAAACTCACCAACTAGCATTTCATAGAGAAACACGCCCACCGACCACCAGTCACACTCTCTGCCGTAATAGCCATCTCCTCCTTGGGATTTTAGTACCTCGGGCGAAATGTAGTCTGGAGTTCCAACCGCCGTGTCACATCGTACCATACCATCCTGAGGAGGGAAAAGTACTTTAAGAACACGGACTGAAAAAGAGTGACAACCACGGTCCTAAATTACCTTAAGGGGTTGGATTTAATATAAAGTATTTTTATTAATGTAATGTGAGTAAAGTGGCCATGATACCTTGTTCATTTTCATACAGGTCCCAAAGTCTGCTAGTTTTAGGTGTCCTGCTTTGTCCAGCAACATGTTGTCTGGCTTCACGTCCCTGAGAAGGCAAAAGAGTCATCTCAAACCCTACGTCAAATGCAAGCGTGGTAAAAGAAAGCTCAAGCAGTTCAGGTTAGCGCTGCTTGATAGTACACCCTGGGGGAAATAGCTCTCCACATAAGACAAAAGGTGCATTGCAGCAATAGGTCAGAGACGGCAGAAATGATCTGCTCTTGAAATCACTTTCAAGAGCTTTTACTTTCACTGAAACTTGCAGGGATGCGAAGACAACAGCTGTCATGGTGCCAATTTTCCATTTTCAACTATGCACATAAGTAGAATAGTATCAAGTAGTACCAAGAACTTTAGAAAATAAAAAAATCTGGGAATGTTGAATACTGAGAAGAAGAAAAAAATCTGTATTTGGATCATGCAAATAACATGAATGCTAAAAACAGTGCATCTGACCCTGAGCTACTTCCTGCCTATTACAATGCCCCTTAGATCATAGATTGAATCACTTGTTCCAGATCCGAAAAACTCTAACCAGTTTTTTTGGACTGAATCCAACCTCTAATTCAGCAAATAGTGGAGACAGAGGGAGACGGCCTGCATTAGGCGGTTACCTGTGAATGAAACCCATAGAGTGTATTCCATCCAGAGCTAGCACCACCTCAGCTGTGTAAAAGCGAGCCCACTTCTCTGGGACATCGTAGTTACTCATCAAGTTAACCAAATCACCGCCAGGCATGTACTCCATAACCATGTAGAGGTAGCGATCATCTTGGAATGCAAAGAAGAGCTGAAGAATAAAGAATTACGGCAAATAATGAAATGTCAACATATTTTGTAATTGTCGCAGATAATGCTGGGTTTTCTGCATGTGTTTTTACCTGCACCACCCAATTACTGTTGGCAAAAGCCATGATGTCCCTCTCCTCCCAGAAGAAAGCAGAGTCCGACCTCTTGATCATCTCAAACTTACTCAGCAGCTTCATGGCATATACTTTACGTGTGGCTTTGTGC
The DNA here is from genome assembly GCA_030770545.1 of Macropodus opercularis. Classification (NCBI taxonomy): domain Eukaryota; kingdom Metazoa; phylum Chordata; class Actinopteri; order Anabantiformes; family Osphronemidae; genus Macropodus; species Macropodus opercularis. The sequence continues at coordinate 11,752,165 of CM061105.1, forward strand.
CTTACCTGGAAAAGATAACACAGTCACAACCTTATTCTAGAAACACTCACACGATCACATCATAGTAAATATTTTGTTTTGCTCAATGAAAAAGAGAACAAATGCATTCTTACCAACTGCACCTCTCCAAATGCACCTCTTCCAATAACTTTAACCACTTCATAGTCCTCTGCTTTCATTCGAAGGTCACGTATTTTACTTATTGTTTCTTTGTCTGGAAAAACAAGTAAAGACAGATTTTAACCTTAAAAATACTTTTTTGCACCTTTTGCTTTGTGCATTGATGCATCACAGCAAATTAAAGGTACGAGTGGCAAAATTAGTGACTTGAAGCAACTCTACACAGCTGAGAACATAGGGAAAGTCGCTGGCTTACTGAAAGATGACCTCTCCCTGATGTAACAATGCAAGATCCCCTGGAGGCAACAGTTTTCACTGTCCAGCCAAATTTGGTCAAAGCTGGACTGAAGGGATCATTTTCAATTCACATGGGTCACAACTGGCAAAGGAACACTTAGAAAAGGGGGGTGCAGGGGTAGTTTAATTAATCTAAATATAAAAAGCAAGACTTGACCTATTAGAGTAGGAACATTTCACAGTGAGTCATTCCCACTCTGAGCAAAGGTTCATGGGTTCATGATCCTTACTTAAAAGTCCCAGGTGGCCATAAAAACATAAACCATGTTTACAAATGATTCAAATAGGATTTAGTGTTGTCACACAGATTATCTAGTATGTTTGTATGGGAGCTTGGGGTTATTTCATGTACGTCACAGAATATCGGATTCTGTAGAAGGTAATCATCTGATATGATCGGGATGCACAGCTGAATGCACGGCAAAGAAAATTCCAAGTAAAGAGTCCTTTAGGCGTTGCATGTTGCCGAGGACCATGTCTCACATGACCAGCCAGTCCATTAGTGCACATTCAACCAATGTATTTCCCACATTTGCCTGCTCCACATAGAAGTACAGCACGAAGAGTAGAGTAGAAAATGCCTAATGGCAGTTTTTGCCCCGGGGATTATCAAGGCTTGCGTTAATATTCAGATGCAATCACTGAATTTTATTTACCTTAAAGTTAAGAGACGCATAAAAGCTTGGCTGAAATGCAAGAAAAATCTTGAACTTCACTGAACCTACATCCTGTGAAGCATGCTGATTGAATGATAGCAAATTCATTTATTTGAACATTTTGTGCACACAAAGCAGAAATAAAGTTGCCCTGTAAATAACCTCTACACAGCCTTTTTAAAGGAAGACTTGAGAGAAACCACAGGAAATAAACAAAGATGCAAAAGGCAGTAGCCTCCCAAATATTTGAATTTGTCAGATAAAGAGATAAACACTGATTCAATTATATATGTACATTAAAGGTATACCGGATATTTAACACTGGTTCTTGGCTTATATCTCTGGCATTGTTTTAAAAACAACAACACATAAAGCCATTGTTGATCTGTAAAGGAACTGTAGGTTTAACTTCACTCTTACTCTCAGATTGATATAGTCTGTTTTGTCTACAATAAAACTGTAATGTCTGGAGCCACTGTAATATAGAGAAGCCATCAGGACGGGCATCATGTGGGTCACCATCCATTTATGAAAGCCCCTTTGTTGGGGACACGACGCAGCAGACACCTATTGTGTCCAAGCCGACATAGAGGCAGTGACCCAAAAACAGACTACTTTTCTGAGTATACACAAATTGATAAAGTGAAAGACTCTAAAGCAGGACATAGAGGGTAATGCTTGTGTGAGTTACTTACATCTATTCAAGAAATTGTCAATGCTCTTGTTTTTCCTCAGGGCGGGGAAGTCAAGGTCGTACACCAATGCATCCAAGCCATCCTGCAGAGAGACATGAAGGGTTAACAAGCGGGCAACCAGGCTAAGCTCTACTAGTCTAATAAGGTCCTACTCTGTGGAAAGAAGAACACGATTCTGTTGGTTCCTGTACAGTGAAAAGGCGCCGCGCCACAAAGCCAGCAGCGGCTTCTATCCTGGATTATAATAATAGCCTCTGAGCTTCAGCTTCATACAAATTAGTACAATTTCACTGTAAGCTTTATAAATAGATCCTCTGATAAGGACACCTATTTGCTAAACAGAGCACAGATTACTAAAAACAAAATAATCACTGGGCTGAGAGGCTTTACATTCAAACGTCATATAAAAGGCTGGAATAGTTTGAACTCATGTTCCAGATGTATTTAAAATGGGCCACATGCCAAACCATTCCACACCAGTCATTCTGCTGGCAGGTGACTGGACGCTGAATTTCCCACCTTTGTCAAAAGCCTTCTAATTAAAGAAACTAAGTTCCTTCTACTAACTAGGACAAAAGGGTGGTGCCTTGCAATAACTATACAGTGAGATCAACAGTGTGACTTAACAATACAGGTTGAAACACCCACTGAGGTTACTCTTACATCACCCTTTCTGGCCCTTGTTAGTGTTCCTTCAAAAGTACTATACTCTGTACATTTAAAGATAAAACTGAGGGTCTTTGCACAAATACCCAAATTATGACACGACTGCTACAATACTGGACTTCCAAGAGCTGCAAACAGCCCGGGCTGTCCTGACTGGGCTTGGTAGGGAGTATAAATGCCACTGGCAGGGTTTAATCTAATCTGCTGTAATCCAGAATGGCTGAAAGAAGACAGCCATACAAGCACTTGTACAAAACACGCTGTTAGGCATTCCCTCCAGCCAGCGTGAGCCAGATGTTAAAAGCAAGCATCTTCTGGCACTGTCACAGGTCGCCTCGTCTTTAAAGGTCTGCAGTGAACGCGACCGTTGAGTTTCCCATACCATATGAAAGAAAACAGCTTTGTTTCACTTGTTGACATAAGCATTCGATTCACTATCACAACAAGAATCTTGCCATTCTTGTATTTGAATATGACATCTCCGTTTGCATGTGAGCAGAACAATGATGACACACGGTGAATCAGCTGCTCAGACAAGCCAAGAAATCTTCTTAAGTAAGTTTGCTGCCTCTACTCAGCAGCAGACGTCATAGCCATGCCCCCACGCTAGCAGACATCCAGTGGGATGGGTGGGAACAGCGAAAAAGGCAGGCAGGAGGGGGTAACATAGGACGTAATAAGAAAACTACAGGTGGGAAAACAAAAGCAAGGCAGGCATTTACTAGTAATGCTGGAAATTAATGAGAGGTCAGGCTGAGATCAGCACATGTTGCAGAGCTGAAAGCCATCATCTGCTTTCAAGAGGGAGCATTTACACAAGCCAGACCATAGACTGTGAGAAAAAAGGAGCCTTGTTGGCCATACAGTATCCAGCCAGTCTGCACTGGAAAAAAATGCAGAAGAACCGAGTCCTTCAGGACCCTAATCACAAGGCTCTGTGCTCAGCAATGCACGTTTGCATAACTTCCTGCCGCAGAGGACTCTGGACAGCCACAGTAACATTCTTTAACAGGACTGTACACGTCAGAGAGCTATTTTAGGTATGTGGCTAAACAAGTTCTCAACAAAAACTAAAGGAAGGGAGAGGGAAAAAAAGCTCCATCCCAAGAAGAGAATTACATAGTGAGCCTTATTTCCAATCAGTACTGGTGCTTAACACTATGATGGAAAGAAGGAGGGAGTGAGGGCTGCTGTGTGGAGGTGGCCGTCCAATAGGAGGAACAAATGAAAGAAACAGCCACGCTCACAGTTGTCTACCTAAACCCCAACTACAGTGGCGAAATTATGTATCTATGTGTTTTTACACTAAAATGTAAAATAAAAGTCACAAAACACATTTTCCTCAGCTAAAACTCAGAGATCATATATTTTGAAAGGCTACTCCACTACTAATCTCATCAGTCCTCGGATATTCCCTGCAAGGTATCACCAAGATTCATTTACCAGAATTTCAAAAGAAGATAACGTTGAAATAATGTGAACTAATGTGTAATTACACACACACACATATTCTACAGCTGTTTGAAAACAGTGTTACATTATTATAACACATTACATTATGGTTGTGGGTGTTGTATACACAAACACATACATGTCCATTATATTTATTTTGTCGTCTTGTTCATGACTTATTAGTTGTAAAGCAGTGACCAAATATTATCTGTCTCTGTTTTAGTTGAAGCTATCAAAGCACTTGGATGGAGAAGCCATCAGCCAGTAGCACCAACATGGCTTCCTATAGGTCCATAATGTCTAAGTGCTCAGGGCTTTGTCTGCTTTCTATGCAAACAAAGGACAAATAAAGGTGGAAACAAAAATGGTGCAGCACTGCACATAACCAGTAATGCATCAAGAGTTTAAATTCTAAATGTATAGCGAAATCTGAGGTTAAATCAAGCTTTACTCAGTGTAACCAACACTGGGCGGCAGCGGCCCACAGGGTACGTTTCACTTTTTGGCTGTGCTGAGGGAAAAAACTGCTGGGAAAACAAACCAGTTCAGTGCTCGGTTATCCTATTTCTGCTGATGCTGCTACAGGCAGTGAGTGGCACATCCCTGGGATTACTAAATAATGATATGGAAATCACCTCATCACCTTATTAAAGAAATATCATTACGTTCATAAATGTATAGGTAGACAAAACATGCAAAGCTTTTGGTTGACATTACATATAGCAATTATTGCTTTCAGCTTGAGAGAGAAATCCATACAACACGAAAGCTCTTTTCCAGACATTAAAGTCTGAGTTAAAATTTCCATGGAAGACTCAGCCACATCATCCCGTTCTGCATGCCAGCACAAGGCATGTGGACTGGCCTACGTTGAGAGCCCTACTTCTTGCTTCCTGTTCTGCCACCTCTTCAAGATGATATCCTTTCCACATGTGTGCAACTGTGCAGCCAGTCATCCAGTTTGCCATGCAAATAAAGGCAGTTCCATCACAGGTTGTGCTAATGTAAACACAAATGTGAGCACACAAACCAGTGAACTCCTTCAAAGCACAAAAGACCACATTGCTTCCTCACAAGTGTATATTACATGTGTAGACAGTGTACGTCCAGCGGTGAACTGTGCTGTGGAATGTTTTACTTTGTTACACAATGAGCGTTACACTCAGTCCTAACTCCTTTTGCACACTTTTGTTTTACATAATATCAACTGACAGGAAATCCCACTTACCTAGAAAGACTGCATATCTAACAAGTCTACTGGATAAATCGCAGTGACAGTAAACCCAGGGGTAGCAAAACAGGGGCATTCCATTTCCTTATGAGGTCCCAGTGAGCGAGAATCACTGTCACAAAGGCTTTCATGTCAAAATATAACTGAGTTATTCCAACAGTGGTGCGCAATCACGTGTTTATGCTGCTCTGCTGCTCTGCCTGCCCCACACAGGACTTCTGACATCACCCCAACAGCTAACAATCTTAGTAAACACTGACTCAGTTCACTTCCATTTTTCTAGACGGAGGCTGCAAAGCCCTTTGAATCTTGGGCTTGCAAGCCTTTATTGCAGCTCTTAAGATAGAAGATTGTGGAGAGGCTGTAAAGCTCAATGGTAAAATCAATAATAAATATATATATAATAACCAGTCGGCTAAGGGGATGCAGAGCTAGAAATAACCCAGTTGATTGTTGTTCCCATAGATGAATAGCTGAGGAGAGCAGTCTACTGACAGCCCTGAACCTTCCGACAACAGCGATGGTCAAATGCTGACTGTAACTGTTTCTACAAATCTAAAGGCCACACTACTAACAACTGAAAATTGTTTAAAGTTACAACTAGTACAGTTCCCTTCTGGTTTCCCAAGCAAACTAAGCATTATTATGGTCTCTCCTTGGCATTGAGACAGTCACTCAAAATCAACCCGCAAAAGCATATCTCAAGTAGGTAATCCTCCAAGAGATACGTCTCTTGATGAATATTAATATAAAAAGTTGCGTCATTGTCCAAGAATCAACAAACCATGACTGACAAAACCTAAAAACAAGTGCAGCGCTAAAGGTCTGGAAGGAAGAAAATGTCAAAATAATCACAACGAATATAGGCCATAGTCAGTTTGTATTTAGTTTGTTAAATACTAGTATCACACTTTAAAATGCATTAATATCATCTCAAGCAAAGATAAAGGTTGATTTTACTAAACCACCAAGATATACATGAAGTAAAACATACTTGTGTGCTGTAGTCTGACAACTATCTTACTGTCAAACAATTTCTAGGTCTACAACCAATATAAACTCTTTCATTATCAGTACAGACAACACCTTGCAGGTACAGTTTGAGCACTACGAGCAAAGGTTGCTGAGACAAAGGTAGGTGCTTAATAAAGACAACACAAGATTTAAAAGTGCTTTTGGCCTATGTAGAATGATTGTGCAGAGAATAGCATTATATAGCAAGTCATTCTCAGCAGCTGTGACTTAAACATTTCACAGCAACAGCTTATTATCTACACTGCACAATTAAATTATAAAATGCTGCATCTCCTTCCAATCTGGGTAAAATGCTTAGTTTTAACCTGCAGATATAATTTTAACATAAAACACATGGTAAATAAATATGAAGCACTAGCTAATTATGCCTTTTGTGTTATAAAGACCTGTCACATAAAGTGCAGTACCAACACTGTTGTTGATTTAGTACTTTTAGCTTATTCAACTCATATTGTAAATCACTTCACACTAAGTGCATCCACCCTAACATGTACGGTATGTACAACATTCACACAGTCAATCACGGTCTACATATCTGGTTTACTAGCCCAGGGGTTTCCTGTAATTACCCTTATTACAGATTTAGAGTCGAAATAGCACATGAAAGAGGGATCAAAACACAGAGAACCTAATGCACACCAAGTGTCTCAGTAAAAACAAAGACTACACCGAGGAGCCTCTATGCATCTCAAACAGAGGCAAAGCATGAAAAACAAGTTCCAACATAACAGCTCCACCATACTAATTTACCAAATGATCAACAGACTCTACCACTTAATGACCACGTGCAAACACTGCACATTTGAGGAAACAAATTAAAATGCAAAACAATAAAAATATTCTAGCTCTTCATTGCTGCCAAAAGAAAAACATATATAGGCATTGCTCAGTGTGATTTCACATCACAATGTCAGGAATTCTGCCTGTGTTCAGTGGGCTCTTAACGGCCTGCCTAGAGCACAAAGGCTGGGAGGGGGCAACTCATCCAGATAAGGTGCTCTTCTTTGGGAGCAGGATTTATTTAAAGGTGAAGATAACAGCGACGGGGTGGAAAGACAGTGCTGCACAAGCAAGAGCTGAGTTAAATGTCACCCTCACACAACACAGTGCAGGCTTCTGTGGGGGAAAAGTAAAATCCCAGTGGCACTATACGTCAAACTCAGGTACAGAAATGTGGCCGGTAAAAGGCTTGCATTGTGCATTCTGATGGAATCTATTACTCATATGCAAGCATGCTGGCCTCTTTATGAGTTAAATGTCCTGATTCATGGTCTTCAGAAACTTGAGTCCTCAGTCCACATAATTTTGGTTTATGGGTAGAAAGCAGAGCCCACACCCAGCTACCTCAGAGCTGCCTGCCTGCTCTCAACTCTCTCCAGACGTACAGAATGGCTATGGGACACACAGGGAACTCCAGGCCAGTCAAAGACAAGAGGTTATTTGATTAGTATGGAATTTTATTAAGCTGTGGGTGGAGTTGCACAGTGGCAGAGGGAGCCTCAGCAAAAGGCCTCCATTCATTGATCAGGGGAGATTGCAGAGAGGGGAAAAAAGAGAAACAACACCCCTGTGTGTGTGGCTGCCAGCAGGAACAGTCCCCACAGCTTTTTGCCACATAAAATGCAGTGTGTGCGCACTTTTAGGTAAGTTTAATTACCCATTTTAGTAACATGACGGGGGGTCACAGAGACTAAGCAAGACTTTGTCAAACAACAGTTATCTACAACAGCCTGGCCGCAAACCCGCATTTGATTTGTGGCAGGGAAGTTTAGGACAAGCCCGCTTTCCAAAACAGACTGCCTCCCTAATGTTCCTTTGAATTAGTTAGCCTGGCTGCTATTACACCCTGCTAATCACAACATATGAATGTGCTATTGCACACAGAGACTATATTACCAGGTATTTGTCACGGGCTTCAGCTGAGGACCCCTTGCCATTTTCACGCATCTCATGAAACACAAAAAGCCAAATCCACGAGGAAACACTTGATGCAAACACTCCTGATATAAACAAACACCTGACATCATCCACCATCCCCATGGCTATCTCTCAGCTGGTGGGACTGTCTGGGCCTAATAAAAAACATCCTGCTTTATAGTGTAGCATGAGGCAGCAGCTGCCTCTTTCCTGGCTTTAAACAGGAGCGTCACTTCATGAGCTGTGCCCATAGACAGGAAGCAGCCAAGGCAACCCCGGCCAACAGGTGAACTGACGCCTCTAGGCTTGCAGGCAGGTTATCACTGTAAATGTAAAACGTGCTTTCAAAGTACACAAAATTGCACAACTACTAAAGACCACACAAAGAAGATGCACTGAGCCCACTGATCAGATTTAATAAGTGCCTTACAACTGGCCTAAAGCAAAGGTAATCAGACAAAGTGAGACAGTAGAGCGACTGCCATCTGTCAGTCTGATTTAGTTACCATTGCTTTTTAATTAGTTACCCTCCTTCAGTAACGTCAGTGCGTCAAGTACTATGGTATAATACAGGGCTATAACACGGTGGTTAAACATCAGCGCTGCTGTTAGCAATTATAGCCACGTTGTTACTAGATGTGGCTTGAAAACTGATGATTGTTTACTTTTGCAAAGCCTGACTAACTTATCTACGGTCACTCATAAAAGAGGGGCCTTGAGATAGTATATGAGCCCAACTAGGCTGGCATGTCACTGCCAATATCAGCACTTCTGCTGTGACAACTGAGACGAACTGTTGTTCTCGGAAAGAATTTCTGCTCTAAAGAATGGTCTGACCCCGACAGGCCGACTCGCTAGCCACCTGGCTAGCTAGCCAACTACATACTTACCAGAAGACAATCCGTGTTTACTTCTGACTTCGGGTCCTTCAGCATGGCATCGATTTTTTCAAATCGAGCCTCCATACTTTCCCCAGCAGACATTCTTGCTGTTAAACTCAGTCCCGACGTTGGGCTATGAACAAAAACAGCTCACTGGCGCAACAGAATGCTGGCTAGCTAGCGTTAGCATCCAGCGAGAGCTAGCTAGCCAAATGTTCTTTTCTTCCTTTGAACTTTACACCGCACTTCACAGAAAATGCATCGTCCTCTTCAAGCTTCCACACACGATGAAACGTTTAAGGTTGCGCTGAATGTACAAAAGCCACATTTCCAGAGTCGAAAAACGGTTCCCCGATGTAAGCGGCAACTTCAGTGGCAAAACATAACGTTAAATGCGGCGACAGATTAGTCGGTCTCCGCAGGATGCCACTAAGGACGAGGCTTAACTAAAACGCTGGTGCATCCGAACAAAAGGCAATTAAAACTTGATGTCTACTCGGAGAGCACAGTCTGTAGGAAGGTTAGTCCAGGTCTTTTCCTATATCCGTGCCAAGCCCTTGCAGAAAACGACAAACCAAATCTGACAGCTCAAAAGTAGAAGTGGTGGGGAAAAAAAAACTTCTGCTTCTTCCAAATTTCGATCAGTTTAACCACCGTGTCGCTGAAACGTTTAGCGTACGTGCTTCTGCTGCATCCTGTGCATTGTCAATGGCTGTCGGCCGTTTCTCTTCCAAACTGCCTCCGCTCTCAGTTCGGAACTATACAATCACGTTTTGATATGCGTTACTTTCGGAAAAAACCAGCGAACGATGCCCGATTTTCTCCCACAGCCTGGCCAACATGTCCGCCTTCCTGTTCAAACACCCCTGAGAAGCAACTTCAAAATGTCAAGTACTGCGCATGCGCCCTGTCGAGGGGCATTCAAAGAGATCACAGGCAGAAGAGACATGTTGCTGCTCCCGAGAGTTAGACGTCCGACACTTTACGCCTTTCACGCGCGCTGGACGAGGTTTTAAATGTGTTTTCCTAATCATATCATCTACGGGAGACATGAGAAAAGCATTGGGCCAAACACAGAACCACGTGGAACTTCAAATACATTATCTGTGTATGAAAGATTCAGGGTCAACACGAACGAACTGAAATCTGTTCAACGGATAAACGTCCGGGTTGAGTTTCAGTCTCAGTAATAGGAAGCTGCGATCTGTGTGTTGAATGCAGCAAAACGAGACCGTGCAGCGAAGCCCAGAGATCATTATTAGTCGCTCTGTGTTCAGACACGTTCACCAGTGTGTTTGGCCTTTCTGCAATTATTACAGTTCAAATTTAAGTCAATATTTTGCAATAATGAATTGTTGAGTTTCCATTTCACTTGGATTAGTTTTATGTATATTATAGTTTGTTTATTTGAAATACCCTAATTGTATTTTAAAATAGAGACTTCTGTTAAGATTCTATTAAGGGCAGAGTAAATCTGATAAAAGCCTGAACCAAATTATTATTTATAAAAACTCCAGTCCAATTGGCAAATATTAAATAAATTGAGCAAAGATGATACATTTTATTTTCAGTATCTTGAAACAAATAAGCGTCTTATTATTGGAGGCATAAACTAGCAGTGACTTACATCTACTCTGCGAATAATCCATCTTTCAAATCCTCATTGTGCAGCGCTAGTTCTCTTCACCTTATCCTTTAAACTGGCGACCCCTGCTGGCCAGTTATCGCAATTGGAAAATCATATTAAACTACACTAAGTGTTTTGTTCTGAAAATGCTCACATGTTGAAAAAGACTGAGTTTCTGGGTGAAATGAAAGTCAGCAACTTAGTTTCCACAGTACAGGAAACATGTCTCTTCTAACCGCTTTAACCAGCCTGGACGAACATTTCATTGGGTGGGTTCTTAGTTTCGGGCATTAATCTGAGACTATCTCCGCCTGCATGTTTAACAGTCGCGTCATGTTCGAGCCTGCGCTGACGTCTGACAGGAATTTAAGGAAAGACGCTCATCAATGAGCTGCGTGCAAGAAGTTTGGCCCATTTTCCTCCTCGAAGTCGTTTAACTTGTCGCTGCGTTGCTACTCGTGTACTTACGGTAGATCCGTCCGCCACACGGAAGCGAGGCTCCAGCTAGCCAGAAACAGGGATGTAAAATTTCCTAGTGCGTCGATTCTTTTGATATTTTAAAAAAGATCGGTGATTTTGTATGACTTAGCATGGCGTCGTGCATTCCGTTCCAAACCCAGCTGGCTTCAATAATGGAGGTCTTGGTGAAAGCAGCGGTGGCAGAGATATCCAAACTAGTCGATGACAAATGTGCGTTTTTGCATCTCGAAATATCCCGAAAGCAAAGCGAGAATGAGATGCTGAAGAGGAAGCTGCTGCTGTTGGAGGGGAAAAACGCACAGCTGCAGCGCGGCTTCGGTGAGATCACCCGCCGCCTCGTTTCTGTCCATGGCTGACGTCTCAATTAACGTGGTCGACATGTTTATGTTTACGTTTGTCACCTAATTAAGTTATTGCGCCGCAGGGACGTCAGTGAAATGTAGCACAGTATCAAAGCTGCGAATCCAATAACGTTCAGTGTTAATATGAAAGAAGCAGTTTCCTATTAAATCGTATTTGTTCTCTCAGAAAACTACATGGACAGAGGAAGTGATGCTGGGACTAACTGTCCACATCCCATAGGAGACATTAAGGTATGTGTCGTTTCAGTAGTAGTCTGTTGTAGTTGTAGTATGTTGGAACCATTCATCCATTTTTAGCTGCTTATTCGGGGTCAGGTCGTGGGGGCAGCGTAGAATCTCAGACTCCCCTCTCCCTGGACACTTCCTCCAGCGATGATGGAAGGGTTCCCAGGCATTCCCAGGCTTTCCCAGGCCAGCTGAGGGACATAGTACCTCCAGCGGGTCGTGGGTCTTCCTCGGGTTCTCTTTCCTGGAGGAATATGTCTGGAACACCTTACCAGGGAGGTGTCTGGGAACCGAAGCAGCATCTCCTCACCAAGCAGGTGACAGAGCTCTCGTCCTGCGTCCAAGCCTGCACCCTGCTTCCCATAGAGGACGCTTGTTTTTGCTGTTTCCGAGATCGCGTCCTCTCTGTCACGACCCAGAGCTCATGGCCATAGTTGAGAGCGGGAACTTCACACCGTTCTTCGTTGTCCTTCTTTCTTCACCACAACGGTTGTTCCTGCAGCTTTTCTGTTTCAGCAACCACATGACTCACATCACTCATCAGTACACAGTCCAGCGGAGCGAGTGGTTGTTTTTTTTTGTGTGTTAATAAAAAAGTTATTAAAGAAGGTAATAACACATCTGTGTTCTGTCGCATTCTTTTCTTTTCTTTATCTAGTTTCCTGAGATAGAGGACGCTGCTATTTCCTTCACAATTAAACAAGAGACTCCAGATGAACCAATATGGATCAGTGATTCTGCCGCATCGATTGGTGAGTTTACACGTTTGGTCTTGTCTTAGAGGTATATTTGAATTTTCGTTCGGACCTGGCGTCACCATGCTTCCTGACTTTGCTCCACTCTTGTGCCCTGCAGCGTCTGCCGTTCCATACCCGACAGAGAACCAGCAGTTTGAACAGAACCGTTCGGAGGTCAGCAGGCAGAAGAGCTTAGAATACAGCGAGTCGTACAACCCAGGTCACCATGCAGGAGACATGGCAGCGCTTCAGTTCACAGTTAAGACAGAGAAGGAAGAGAACAGATCTGGATTCAGTCACGATGGATGTCACCACAGCGCAGGGAAGCAGACTCAACTTGCTGCAGATTTTTCCATTGACGAGCGAGAGAATCAGCTGTGGTCGTCCATAATTGAAGGTAATGACATCGATGCCGGTTTTCCTGACTTTTCCAGTGTCGTGGAAGAGTATTCCAACACATTCCCAGAGGATTCGGATACACATTTGGTTACGAACGCTAGTAAATCGTCTAGCATCCAGCAGTCATCCTCCCAGAGACCGTGTAACGGGATCTACAACAGTGAGTATCAGAAGGATGTTCCCCAGTCGTCCAGTTTCCAGCCGAGACCTCAGGGTGTCCTGACGCAGCAGGACAGACAGAAGGAGCAAATTCTCTCACAGAGAAACCTCTCGCATGTTGCAGATGTGACACAGCCAGAGGGAAATCCAGAGAACGACGCTGCAGCTGGAGACAAACCGGTGGCACCACACTCGCACAACACGTTCACACCAAGTAGCTACCACCCTCACACCCCCCACAGGCCCGTCAGCGGCATGGCCCGGGGCTACGTCTGCTCGCAGTGCGGGAAGGCGTTCGGCCGCCTGCACCAGTTCAAGGTGCACCAGCAAAGCCACAAGAGGAAACGAGCGTTCTGGTGCACGGTGTGCGGGAAAGGCTTCCAGTGTTCGTCCCACCTCAGCATACACCACCGGACGCACACGGGCGAGAAGCCGTTCGGCTGCGGACAGTGTGGAAAGCGGTTCACGCAGCAGAGCAGCCTGAGGGTCCACCAGCGTACTCACAGCGGGGAGCGACCCTACAGCTGCTCACAGTGCGGGAAGACCTTCATCCTGATGCACCACTTGAAACGACACAGAATCATCCACACGTACAGCTGAGGTGAAGATGTGGGAGCAGGTGGAGGGACACAGGTGACGCTGAAAACCAAATCCGAAAGCAGCTTTTGTGATCAGACTATATAAACATTTCTCTCACAGACTGTATATTAATGCATATGTTACTATGCAAATCCATCTGGATGGATGTTGAGACGTTTGTTTCTTTTATATATACGTGTCTTATAATTGCAAAATTGAAACTACACTGCATCCTCAAACACAAGTCACACATGTCAGTATTTTTTAAACCCTTCTACAGCTAGAAGTCCAAAAATAAGGTCTAAAACGTGGAGTCATCAAGTCATCTGCTTTAATGAATCCTGTGTTACTGTACTCTGTGTTTTACTCATCTCTGCCTTCTGAGGCTGCAGCATTGGGCTGCACAGCAGAGGGACAATTGGAGTGTGTGTGAGTGTGAAAGGTCGTTCAGGCAAACCAGCGCAGGACTCGGACTTCAGACACAGAGGAAGGCAACTAGTCCTGCTATGGATGCTTAGTATAAAGCAGTGTCCTAATTCAGCTGGGGGCGTCTCGTTTTTAGCTCATGCTGGTTTTTGTATTTATTGAGTAAAATAAATAATATTGCGTTTGTAACTTCAGTGCTGTTAGTAACCTGTTTACACAACTCTCTGCATGCTCCCAAAGATTGTTTGCGCAGGAAGATGCTTCACTCTGCTCGACTGCAGATTTGGTTCCAGAAAATCAAAAGATGTGGCATAACTTCACGTCTCTTTAGTGGATCCTGTTATTTGAAAAAGGTCACATTCTCTGCTCATCATACTGTAACATTCACATTATATCTTAATTTACACCAATAACTGATAAATTTTTCAATCAAAGAAGGCTCCACATCAACTTCATTCCATTGAAGTATGTCTAAAATCCAAGCGTACTTCTCTCAAATATACAGCCAAAATAACACAGCAGCGTCAAATAAAAAACAAATAAACCTGAAAACCAAGTAATGTAGGCACTGAAAAATAAAGACATGAAAGAATCTAGAAACCCTTAATGGATGCAGTTTTGGAAGAAGTTTTCTGGCTCACACACTTTCACAAGTAGTATAAAACGCTGCATATTCACATATCACGTATTATTATGATATATCAGAAAAAAAATCCTGTTATTCTAGAATAATGCTGAATAATTTCGCATGGTTGTGAGACAGCAGCAGAGGGCGATGTAGCTCATTCAAACCAGGCCTGTGCAGGGACCTGAACTTCACACTTCTGCATGAAGCCAGTTGCCTAAACGTGAACTGAAGCCAGCGGCTTTGCACAGTTTCAGTAGCATTTCATCGTTTTTTTACTCTGTTTTTAATGATGTCCTCTGTGCATCTTTACCTAAACCTTTAGAAAGCAAAGAGGCCAAAGCTGCTCATTCTAATTAAACACTGACCTTTTCCTGTTTCTGCAGAACACAGACTCAAATATGTCCGTTTTGTCGACAGGGGTGTTTCTGGTCTGCGATAACAGACGTTTATGTACTTGTAGTCTATATCTGCTATATGCACCGTAGAGCATACTGTATAAGCTCTGCGGCGCACGTAGAGCGGTTTTAGTTTGCAGTGAATTTTAAGTATATAGAGGCGCATGCCAGCGTGTCTTGACGCAGCAGACAGTTGCCTTTACGCTTGTGGGCGACACCTGGACCGGCTTATTCTCAGTACAAGTACACGTAGCTCTCAGCATTCTCATGACCCTGTATGGCTGCCAGCAGCAGAGCTTGCATGTCATGGAAACTCCTTGTTTTTTCTGGAATGTTGTGTGAGGAAGTAGGAGGCTGCAGAGACTGTGGGAGAAGATGCTGATAAGGCGAAGGACAGGCTGACAGTAAAAATGTCAACGTCCCAGGTGGTGTAATGGCAGCATGACCTGCTGTATCAGGCTTCAAGCTGTGGACAGTCTGGGAAGACTCTTAAGCAACAGCGTTTGCTCCTGTGTTTGCATTTCTGACCTATTTTCTCTCCAGTGTAGCTACATGTCTGTTCTATTGACAGTAGTTATGTGGACAGTCGCTCTGGGGCTGTTTTTTATGGCCTGGGCCTCTTACTTGTGTGAACATGTGCAAACTTACAGCATCACTGTCCTATTTATGCAGAAATCTTTGCTCGTCCACTTCTGAGTGTCACTGTTCTCCGTTCAGTCAATTTCCAGCCCCTCAAAGCCTTTAAGAGAATTTTTAGGAACTAGACGTTTGAGCAGTTTCTTTTTTTACATGTCAAACATCCAGAATCCACTGCGACAACTGTCAACGTTCAGCTGTTTTCCATCATCCCACTCTCTGTCCAGGACACAGTTTTATTGCCAGTTTCAGTTTACATAGCAGACTCCTGCCAGTTTTACCTTGAGCTCCAGAGAACCCGTAATCTTTTTTGTTTTCTACATGGTACTTGTGTGAAGCCAAAATTGCCACAGAGAAGCTTTCAAGATTAGATATTTTCACCTCTTTACCAAATTTTATTGTGAAATGTGTAGAAAGCCACTAAGAAGTTGAACAGAAAGGTTCAGTTTTTGTTGAGGGCAGATATTTCCTGTAAAGGTGCATTACATCGCTCAAAGAAAGAAAACAGTATCACACAAAATGTCATTTTCAAGTTGAGTCCTTTTATTGTAAAAGTAGATTCACTGTTTGTACCGTTTTCAGCGAAGTGCCTCTAAAAGCACAGTCAGCCAAATGCTCAGGCTGTTCACAGCGATAAGACGCAATAAAAGCAAATATGACATATATTGATAACTGTCCCATGCCAGATATCGTCCCTTTCTTAAAGTATGGCCATCAAACACTAGATATATTATGAAAGAAAATAAAAATACTACTTAAATACGTTACCTTTAAATATTTCATAAACATTTTACACCAGATTTACAGTTCTGAGATAGTTATTTTCGCTCTATTTCAGTGACAAACTGAAACATCGCACGAAAAGTCGTCCTCTACGTTAAACAGTGTGAAGGTCATTGGTTGCTATTGTAGTCGTGGAATGTAAAAGAACTGAGACAATAAATATTTTCATCACATTAAGTTAGAAATTATTAAGTTGAAAATTGCAACGTGGTGCTGATTTGTCTGAAAACAGTCCAGAGTGTCAGAGAGCGTCATTTGTGAGTCATTTGAGAGTCATTTGTTATGTTTGTAAACGCTGATGATGGAGGAGTGTGTAAAACGTGGACTGGTTTCCAGGATCTTAAGAGATATAAGAAACATCTGCTAAAGTCGGAACCCAGCCTGGCAGTTTGTGCTGTGTTAGCGTTCTAATAAGTTGAGATGTTGTCCCATTAGAGGGAGTCGTTGTTGTTGTTGTGCTCCAGCCGCGCCACCATGGTGGACACCAGCTTCTCCATCTGCTCGGCCCTCTGCCGGCCCGTCTCCAGCACCTCTTCGTGGTTGGCCTTCTGCTGGCTGTCGTAGTCCATCACCGCCTGGTTGCTGATCAGCGACATGGCGAAGCAGCGCATGCCGGCGTGACGGGCGACGATCACCTCGTGGACCGTACTCATCCCTGCAGCAGAGTCAGAGGAGGTGAGACACGGAAGAGGCGGGTGTGTTGCTGGATGAATCCGGTCAAAGTGGGGCAACATTTTCTATTGTCTATTTTAATTAGATCCATGACAACATCCTATAATTGTCTTTTTTACAATATGAGAGAAGAGAAGGACACGTAGCACCCACCCACAGCGTCGGCGCCCAGCTTGTTCAGCATGCGGCACTCAGCGATGGTCTCGAAAGAGGGGCCTCCCAGGACGCAGTACACGCCCTCCTGCAGGAAGTCGCCGAAGCCCAGCTCCGCTGCGACATCATGGGCCAGCTGACGCAGCTCGCGGTCATAGGCGTCAGACATGCAGGGGAAGCGCACGCCAAACCTGCCGACGGGAGCACGGTGTTCACTGAAAGTCAACCATGAAGCAACCCGAGCAGCTCAACAGTGAAATTCCCCAAAGTTGCTTAGACGATGCTGAGGCAATACAGCAAGTTTCTGAGGTTACTTAACATCCCAAACACGCTGCGTGACAGTGCGTTTGGAAATCTGCTCTGAAAGTCGACACGGTGCCTGAGCTGCCTGCAGCCGTGAGCACAGAAGCTGATGTTGTTCAAACATGTCAGATTCCTGAGGGGCTTCGTGTAGGAGAGTGGAAAATTCACATAACCAGACGAGAACTTATGAGGAGTTATCGTGTCTAGACCTAGTTATACATTTAATCCCTGCAGTCAATCCCATTGTTTTCCTCACTGTCTAACTCTTTGCTTTTGGGCCTTTAACTTTGATGGTTTAACTCTTTTCCTAACTATTAATGAAAGTGGTTTGCTAAAGACACAGATTATAACGGCCATCGTCAATCAGTAATGAAACACATACACAAACCTAATCCAGGTAGACACAAACATGACTTGTGTTTCCATTTTTAGTCTAGGTAATTTGCAACAAATGTCCTGTAAATGTACCTTGTAATTTATAGAAAAGTTATTATTATTATTTCATCCACCATTTTAACTCCTCCTACCTGTCTTCGTTGGGTCCAGCCAGCGGGTTGATCCCAGCAAAGCCCGGCATGTTGATGTGGTCCTTGATGATCATAACGTCTCCCACTTTGTAGTCCTGGTTGAGGCCTCCGGCTGCGTTGGTCAGGATCATCGTCTCCACACCCATCAGCTTGAAGACGCGCATGGGCAGCGTGATCTGCAGAACGAAAGGTGTTCAGCACCCGTGCACGCATCTAATGTCAAGTCTCAGGACTTTCACACATTCTGTGACATATTAGCACAGATACAGTCGCAGATCAGATGCTGCGCGTTTCCACGTTTCCAGCGGGCTTCATGCTCCGACTGTGTCCAGACAGCAGCTGAATAAATGAACATATCAGCAGATACAGGACGTCTGAGCATCGAAATAAGAAAACAACACAATTCTCACAAACCTCCAGCCAGACAGAGTCTTATTTCAGTTTTTATGAGATCTTTTAATTTTACATTAGTGTATAAAGAAACTTTCAGCAGCTGCATCTCACCTGATTGTTCTGTTAATATAAAGACAAATTAGTGATTCTTGTTTATGCTCATATGTCTTTAATGTAAGACAGGATGAAGTCAAGGATCCGGGAGCGATCCCACTGCGTGACTTTAGTAATATAGTGTGAGAAGTCACTGGTATGTGTTTCCTGCTGTGGGCAGCTCATGTGCAACGTCTTAACTTTTGTCTTCATCTTGAAAGGCTTCAAGAGACAACAGGAAATTGCTTGAACTTGACCAACTTGTCCTGAAGGGTTTTAGCGTCTGCTCACCTTCTGGATGGGGTAGCCCTCGTACAGATGGAACCTGCCCTGCATGCAAACACACGGCTTCCCCTTTAGTGTCCCAAACACCAGCTGGCCAGCGTGACCATGCACTGCAACACACAAACACACCTCAAGCTGACAGCACACAAACACACCCACACCTGTCATTATGAGGCAGGCGGCTGCAGGTTATGCGTACCTGTGCTCCGGGGGAAGTTGGGAATGTCGCTGTACTTAATGACCTGCTGTTCCTTGAGCATCTCTGCCAGTCCCCCCAGGCCTGATCCGCACACGATCCCCACGGTCGGACGCACCTGCGTGTTGGACAGCAGCCAGTCAGCTGTGGTCCGACACTCCTCGTAGCTGACGCTGAGGAAATGGGGAAAAGGCAATATCAGTAAAATGCTACTAAACGTTCGTGCCCTTTACTCGTCCCACGTTCAGCCAAAGACAGGCAGGAATATCAATTTAGCAGAAGGAATTTTGGAGGCGGGTCCCCTCTGTGCACTCACTGATCTCTATGGTGAAAACCATAAAACAAGACTTAACAGTAAATTCAATATAGTCTGTAAAATCCATGCAGCACCTAGTTATATATTTAATCCCTGCAGTCAATCCCATTGTTTTCCTCACTGTCTAACTCTTTGCCTTTGGACCTTAACTTTGATGGCTTAACTCTTTCACCAACTATTAATGAAGCTGGTTTAATAAAACACAGAATATAACAGCCATCGTCAATCGGTAATGAAACACATACACAAACCCCATAACTCAGGCACCTGCATAATCACAAGTGAATGCAACAATATTATGTGCTGGTATTTTAATCGTATTTTTCCTGATTCGTTGTCTTAGTTATGAGGATTTCTCTGTCCTTTGTTTTCTGTGATGGTGCATTCAATAGGTCATTGTTCCTCCCACATATTGACTGAAAGTATGTAAAACAAAGACGAACATTCAAGGATTCATTGACTAAATGTCCGTCTGATAAACCCTGTTATAAACGTTCATTCCTAAATGTTCGACCTGCCTGACACGGCACCTTAAAGCAGGGAGCTGCCTTTTTACATCAGCTGTAAAAACTGAAATCGATCCTCAAGACGGAAACCAGAAAGACCTGGCTACTTATTTCCATCTGGTTTGTGCGTTTATTGCAGTTTTTTTATTACTGTTTAGTTTCAGAATGTGGGAATCCCGGAGGTGAACAAAATGATGGAGACAGTATCTTCATCTGTTTTTTTTTTTGGATTATGTTTTTTTTTTGTACTTGCTGTTGATGTTTCTCCCAGTTTTTCTCTCTACGCTTCCAAGAGCGCTACGTGCGCTCGCTCACTAACCAACCCAGCATTTTAACGAGGTGGTAAAGTCACAAAGGCTGCGGGCGGGTCTGCCAGCTCAGCTGCGTAATTCACATCTCACTCGGGTCAATGAAACCTGGCAGCAGCCGCAGCAGAACGGAAGTCTCACACTCATTAAATAAACACCTTCCCGTTGAGCATAAAGGTCAGTGGGTTTGCGGAGCTGACGTCATGCGATGCGCACATGTTCCAAGTGGGGTTTTTTCCTCCACACGTCCTGTCAATGAGGAAACAAACGGGTCTTTTCCACACGTGGTAACGTTATTAAACGCGACGAGCGGGTGTTACACCAACGTGGCCTACATAAAAAAGCGTATAAACATGTGCGGGACCCTGAAGAGCTCAATATCATAATCCAAAAGCGTTTTATGCGTAATAAGGCAGCCTGAGAGGATGCGTGTCTCTAGGGGTCCGCGGCTACAGCACAGGATGTGGGATCCGCGTGGGATCCGTGTGATAACACTGTGGAAGCCCGATGTTTCCTTACCTCCGACATATCACCAGACGTCACATCAAGGCATATAAAAATGTATCATAAGAGCTTTTAGAGCTGAGTTTGTGAACTCACCAAGATGCGACCTCGGACGTGGACATGATGACGCGTAGTTGGATGGAGTCAGCAGGTTGTTCTGCGTTTCAGTGAATCTTGGAGCGTCTAACCGAGTTTCCCGATGATGGAACCGGTTTTAGGTTAACACCCCCACCCTGAAACTACCCCCTACGTCACGGCAAGCCGGACTCTGATTAGTCGAGGCGCAGGCGTTGCTGGGGTGACCCTCTGATGCGCTCGTAGTCCCAGCAACCGATGGTGCGTTTAGGAGTTTCCTCCCAAACACGTCGGGAGCCAGACACATGTCTCGACGGAAGTCATGACGAAACCTGCACAGCTGAGGATCTGTTATGTAAATATAAGCGGAACTTTGTGAAAGTGGAAACACAGGATATTAATGGGATAAAGAAGAAACAGCACCAGAAACCACTCTAGACAATGCAACTTAATGAAACCTCTATTCTGACTGTAACAATGTAATGTAAACCAACCCACCTTAAATCATTGCACAGCGGACTGTAAATACATGAACCAGTTCTAATGAACAACCACTAAGTGGAGTTAACTGCTCACAGGCATTTTCATTAGACTTGTTATAGGAGGTCACATGTATTTCAGCGTATTGCACAGATGGGTTATCTGATTTAATGCGAGCTTCATTTAAAATGACACACTTGCCAAACAAACATGATACGTTTGTGTTCCATTATCATTTCCCAGCTAAAATCGCTTCCTAGCGTCTAACGTATACATTTTCCCAGTGGCCTTGAAAGCATCACGCTAACCCAACCCTGTGCACACACAACGTGGCCGCGTTGCTTGTGGTACTGATGCAATGGCCATGAACCTGGTAGTGGAACCTAATGACCGCCACCACCACTACTAGTATTTTTAAGAATGAGCTTCCAAACCCAGCTGATCATTTCTGGTTTTCTTAACATAATCGAGGTGATGCTTCATTAACAAAGAGCCTTTTTCCCTTCAGAGCTGGGAGGCCTCACTTCGCTCTCTAATAGCTGCACTGTGAGGTTGTTGACATCTTGGACGGACGTGCTGCATGTACAGATCCTACATTTCTGTGGCTCCTTAATGTTTCCACATCTGGCTGTGTGTTATTTCATTGACACTTTACACATCGCGAGGTTGGAAACATCAACAGAGACGGAAACGTGGTGGCGTTAATGTGCTGCGTGCAGGACGTGTACAGACATGCAGGCATACTTTGGGTCTGTCGTGACTGATTACAGGGCTCCTCTGTGCATGTTTGTGTCGCTGGGGAGAGATGTTCAGTTGATTTACTGTTAACACAGAAGCTGTGTGTATGTGTAGGCACCCGGCTGGCACCGTGTGCACACACACGGCATCGCTGTGCGTAGCAGCACAGTTCAGCCCCTGTTCTGGTTCCCCTCTGTTATGTAATGGTTGATTTACGTTGTGGCTGCTGTCGGGAACCTTTATCCCAGAGTTCCAGGCAGAACCTGCTGCTCTCACTCAAAACAAAGGAGACGAAGTGCTAGGACCTTGCTTCGTACCTAGAGGAACTTTTTCACGTTGGTGAATGTCGACTAACAGTAACTTTACCTGATGTCAGTTTTGTTGGGTGGGTGACCTGTTGGCATCTTCCTATTAAAAACCAGAACCTCATCATCTTGTCTGACTACATCAATGAACCAACTTGCAGATTTCATGCATGTCTGTCCAGAGTCATCCAGGTGAGATTGTCACGGCAACCGGACTTCTTTCTTTAGAATATATTTAATATAGATCATCATGAGTCCATGTATAGTTTCTCAGATAAATCCTTAATTTAATGATTTAAATGTGCAACAAAAATGCAGTTTGTGTGTTGAGATCCATGGATGTAAAGACGGATGCAAATTAAGTGTAAATGTGACACAGTTTATAGCTGATCTGACCTGATCTGATGACTGTGCGGCGTTAACAGGGTAAAAGTGTCCAGCGTGGAGTTAATAACCTTGAACAGGGACAAGGACACAACACGTCAGGATAGAGATTTGCTTCTACTCCAATCTTTACCGTCACTCTGCCCTGAGAAAGTCCGCTGCTGTCACCTGGTGGCTAAATTCAAGTAATGCGTTGACACCTTGTGTTGATTAAAATGACAAAAAGCAGCAGCAAAATATTTATTCTTTACTGGCTACTTCTACTGCATTCAATAAACAATATTACTGTTATACTTAATATACTTAGTTAACAGATGAAGTTAAAACATCAGCTAACAGGGATAAAGAGTCAGTTTCACTTTTGTCATAAGTAATAAAATGTGAACTTGCTTAGTGTAGTTTCAAGCAAGGATACTAATAGTCCATTTAAATATACTTGCTTTACTTCTTCTTTTTCTTCAACTTCTTCTTCTTCATCCTGTTTTAGTAACAGTTCTTAGCACTGGACTTATTCACTGCAATTAAACTTTAGGCAGAAGTCATTTTAGTATTATTATATATATGTTTCCTACTTTTTATTATGTTGATAATGTTTTGAAACAGATGCAGAGCAGATTGGTGCCTATATAAACTTAACAAGCAAAGTAATGAGCTTGTTAGCCCACAGGAAGGAAGTGAAAGAAGAAGCAAACCAGAGCATAAATATTCAAACGACCGAGACCGAGAGCTCAAATGGCTGCAGAGAGAAAGAAAAGAGCTTTTGCAAGGATGAATAAAACAGAGGTAGTCCAGCACCGTCAGCACCACTGCCATGAGCCAAAAGCACTCGCTGACCCCAAAACACACAAACAAACAGACAAACAAACAAACCACCTCTGTTTTCTCCGTATTGTGTAAAATTAGCAAAAAGTTAAGTTGCAGCAATTTAGGCCACGTGGGCTGAACACATGTTGAAAGACAGCTTGTGTTAAAAGTGCACAGTAACTTCTCCATCAACATTTCCCTTTGCTCAGACTCTGTGCAACACGTTGTGTAAAATAAAGTGAACATACACTAGTAGTGAACATACATAGTTCTCATTTCTTAACAGAATTCTTGTTCCAGCTTCCCCATACAAAATAAAGAGAACCTGTGGTTTTGGGGAAGTATTGTGTGAGTCACTGGTCATGTTCAATAACGTGACACTTTTATACTGTGTGATAAGTTGTTTGATAGGTTGGAATGACGTGAAACTAGCCCAGTTTTGTCCCTGTGTATGCATTGCTGGGTTTTTAAATCCAGTTCCTTTAACTTTAACCACTTGCCACAACTACTGACACATTTCTGGGAAACTAACACTTCACTTCGTTTTTAGTTTGGCTGGTGCTTTTTTCTTATCTCTTAACTGTCAGGCCTTCCCACAGGGCCACAAATAATTGCCCATGTGTATCTGAGCATACAGAACTGCAGGGACCACTTCAACAACTAATATGTGAAAATGTTGTCGCCTTCCTCTGGTTGTCATCTCTGAACAGGTGCAGCCTGAAGCAGGAAACCTAACGACAGAGGAAGTGAGTCAGTGTGAGGTGTTGCCTTCCACCGAAATGACTGCATGTGTGGAATCATTTAGTTCAGTGTTAAAAATGCATTTTAATTATATGCTAATATATTACAATTTGTTAAGTGATTATTAAATGAAATATTGATTCTCTGCCTGAATATGTACATGAATAAAACCTAACAACGCTCGACCAGCCTGGACTGTTCATGTTATCAACCACATCAAGTGTGAGTGTGCTCAGCGAAATCGTTCTCTTAGTTTTTTTCTTGAAGGAAGTAAGTGCAGGTCCCTGTTTTTACTTGTGTACATCTACCACACCACACAGCTCTAAAATGTGAAAAGGCCTTTGCTGGCTTTGTACCTGGAGACTCGCGGGGCCTCTTCGACACCATCCGCCTCTCCCCCTTTCGCTTAAATAACACTTTGTCACCCTCTCCTGAGACAGAAGACGAGGTCGTATTCACCTCACGGACGCCCGTCTTTGTGTGTGTGAGCTTAACAGGACGCTACGAACGCTGGGCACACAACTGTTGAATGAGGGTCTGTGGTCCCTGAGTGTTTGTGTGTCTGTGTGTGAGCAGGGCTGCAGGAAGTGGTTTGTTGGTGTGTGTCTGTGTATGTGAGGCCCCAAACATGTGCACAAGTTACTGTGCAACTGCAAATGTAACAAAAGACGATTTATAAAATGACACGATTCATATTTTAAACCTCGTTCTTTCTATGAGGTTCAAACTCTGCATTAGGATGCATTTGGGGTCCCTGGGATATCCTGATACTGAATTGAGACTTGGGGGGAGTGGCGATCAATTATTACAGCAATTACACAGACATGAGCAGGACACAGCGGGAATTCGGGAGAGAGATAGAGAGACAGAGGGAAAGTGAAGGCGAGGGAGAGAGAGGCCTCTTATAAAGCCAAGTCCTGTCACTTTGGACAGAATTGGGCAGTGGGACCGAGCCCTGGGTCAGAAACAGGAGCCCGATGACCCGATGACTGTCTCCATAATTCTCCTCAATGGTGAAGGGGGCTGCTGAAGTTATCTGTTCCTGCAGAGTCCCAGCATGTGTGTGACAACAAAGCAGACATGTGGACAAAAGGCTGAGGCTCCTGGCTCCTAACTTCTCTCTGTACAGGTCACTTAGATTGCAATCCCTGCGGAAAAGGTAAGCAAATTCATTTCACTGCAGAGGGAGACGCAGCCGCAGGAGAAATAAAGATTTATGCTCGGCAACAAATTTGATTCTTAAAAGTGCTTTTAACAGTAGTAAAGATATGTTTCACATAAAATAATGAGAGGTTCTTAAAGGAAATGTTATTCTTCACCTTCAAAGATCATCAAAGCTCACGTTCACTCATGAGAGTTTTGTGCAGTTTGCTTTTTAAAACCCCCCAGAAGCTCTTTATAGTGAGACAGCGTCAAAGATTCACTTGTCATGTCGCAGCGTTCGACTCAACTAAGCTGAGTTTATGAAAACTAATCTGTCTTGTCATCATTGTCAACCAATCGGAGCATGTGACTTTAGAGCGTTCGACAAATATCAGGAGGTTGATGACACCGGATCCCAGTCAGACACGTACATGATGTGGTTTAGTGCAACATGTCAGTTTAGTAATGAGGCTAATTTGGGTATATTAGTAGTTTCTCCATCACTCGTGTCGATTGTTCATTTAGATACGGTACCAAGAAGAGTTGGTAGAAAATGATACATGGTGACTAATAATGCAGCAGGACACAGACACTAAGTGATGGAGAGAAGTGTTTACATATAATTGTGGGTGAAATTACTGGACGTTAACAAAGAAAAGAAAGTGAAAGTGTTAAAGAGTTAAAGTGTGTGTGTTTTAGGGGGGAGACAAAGAGGGGGAGGTTGATGGGGATTACTCCTCACTCCAGAATACTAATGAGGACCTTTTATCATAGATCTCGTTCTCTCTCCCTTCCTCTCTTCCGTTCTCTTGTTTTCTTTTCAGTTATCATACGTACACACACACACACACACTCTTTGAACAATTGCACACAAACACACATGCACAGTCACACATGTCTGATACACACATACCTACAAGGAAATTCACATGTAATTGCAGTTACACACACACAGATGGGCACTGAGTCGTTTTTGTCAATGGCGCCTTTTGTTTCTTTTATCTCAGCTGCAAACAAAGCATTCCTGTGTACACAGAGGAGAAAGAGAAGGAACGAGGGAGCGAGAGAGGGAGAGACAGAAACAGGGAGATCAGGACAACAGTCAGCGCTCAGAAAAAAAGCTGTTTTCACTTTTTGGATACGGTTACTGAAGCAGGGCAGTTGTGGCGTTGCCATGGAGACGGAGCGCATCTTACAGGAGAGGTTGGTCAAACGCTCCTTTACTCCCATTTACTCCATTACTGTTCATTTGATATGGCAGCAGTGAAGTTTATATTGCGGAGCCACGTGAGCGTGTTAGTGTGTGAGTGACGAGAGGAGGTTGGATGACATGAAGACAGCACCGGTGGAGGGAGTGTTCAGTGGTGTCACTGTAAATATGAAGCTTCTGAGGGGCTCATCATTTCATAATCACAAAAGTGCGGCGTGATAAAAGCTGACATCATCCAGCAGAGAAGCTGCTCTCATTTACATTGCATTAAAGGTTTAGGCTTAGGTTTAGGCTTTGGTTCTCTTTTTGTTTTGCCTGGTCTGCGCAAAGCTCAAATCTCCCCTCACGTTACCTGCTCGGCTCTCATAATAGCATCCACTGCACCAAGCTGTCTAGAGAGACTACCCTTGACCTTCGGGCGCACAGTGAACTTTTACTTATTGCTTCATTGTGCATTGGTAAGACAGAGCCGTGTGTGAAACACCTGCTAGCGAACTAAAGGACCTGAGCAGGACAAAGCAGAGCTGGATCTTTTCTACCACACTCTCACTGTCGGCTCCAGTTTCCAGTCAGAAGGTCGCTTTCGTCCACTGAGGGGCCTCTTTCGTTGAATCAACAGAGAAGCCTTTAAAAACGTTATCAAGATAAACGTCCGAGCTTTGGGAACAAAGACAACAAAGATTTTCTTAAACTAACCTGCCTCATTCAAGTTTCCCTTCCCACAGATGAGACTCTGTGTGGACAGTTGTCGTGTTAATGCTGCAGTGCTCATCCTTCTTTCTTTACTGTCCCCTTTCGTGATATTCTCTACTGGCTGATGTGATCTGAGGACGTGCGTGAGATTCAGTGTGTGCAGACACTGTGTAACTGTGGACGACAGAGCTTGTAGCTTCTCTTCTTACAGGAACCTGCTCATGCAAACATCCTGTTGTACTAAAAACCCAAAAAACAACATTTTTACACTTGTTAGGCGTATTTACAGTGAATTTTCAGTGCTCGTCTTGCAATAAAGAGCTCAGAATCAGGGCCGTGAAGCAGTTTCTCATCGGTCCACAAATATCTTGAAACCACAAACAGGAAACGTTACTTCCGCATACTTATTTTTTCAAGCTTACATTTTCCCCCCTAAGTGTTTGCATCTTCATCTTTAGCATTTTAGCAGGCGACACAGTCTAATGAGAACCAACCATTAGTCAGTGGAAGTGCTGCATTTGGCCATTATTTTAAAAAGTGGCTTATTCAGAAAGTGAAGGAAACATGAAGAGGAAAGATCCATTTTGTGCCATAATTTAGTTACAACTGCAGCAGTTTTATTTTGTTCCTCCTGTAGGTTTTACTAGTAGTGATCTTTGCGTGTTTTGAGGTTTTGGTTTGCGTGTTATGCTCAGTGTGTGAGCTCAGCTCTCAAGCTGGTGGCTCACACACACCAACCATGAGATACACTGACATGAAAATGTTTTATTATTAAGTGATTGTTTCATTGTCCGTTTATCCCTCTGGTTTACAACCTACCATCAACCTGCACAATACCAGAACCAGAACACAGTCCTCATTGTGAGCTGTAGAATTACAGAACGGTATTTGGTTCCACATTGAGGGAAGTTTGTTATGTTGAAACTGTTCCTCTAACGAGAAACGTGCTGAAACACCAAAGCAAACACACCACTGTCAGAAATATTGCAACCTTTCCCAAGAGACTCTTGTGTCTTACAATGAATTGAGCAGAAACTCAACTTCTCCCTCCTTTGCTTTCTGACAGAAGCAGGTTTACACAGAACATTTTTGTAGTTTCCAAAAGCACAAATCATCATCACAAGGTGTCCGTGTGAGCAGTAACACAGGATGTGACTTTTTCTCATGCTACACGTGTCTTGTTGCAAAACTATAAATTCCCTGAGGAAGAAACTGCCCATCACCACTCTGCCCCTTCGTCATGGAAAACACCTGCTAGAATCCACCACTGAATCATTCTTACTGGTCATTTGGTTTTCCATGGTAAACCTTCATTTATACAATAGAAACAAAGAAATACTTAGACCCACTTGGTGTCCAGGGCCTTTCATGTTTACTTGGCTTGTTGCTAATTAAAGCTGTGGCTTTCGTATGTGTTAAAATTATATCATAGTATTGTTGCAGGTAGGAGTTTTAGTTTTGTTTGGCATATGACTAATCACACATGGCCTCAGATAACATTAAACTGAGAGACTGAATTCCCCTGAAACTACGAGGCTGGAGGGGAAGTCGCTTGCTGTGACTGTGGTTAGTTTCCAAGCTTCAAGCAGATAGTCAAATGCTGTTCATGTTGTGAAACTTCACACGCAGATTAAAAAAGATATAAAAAGTACTTTCTAAGTTGAAGTTCAGATAAGATGAAAATGATCTGGAAGAAAATCTTCTTCAAGCTAATCTGAAACGAGCCTATTAACAACACTGAGCACTTCAACAAAATAATGAGCGTTATTATTATTGTTAATTAACTCTTTCTCTTTCTTTCGTTGCCAGATGACATCTGCCACACCGCCTTCGTCACGCAGCCCCTCGCCCCAGAAGGTTTGCCACTCTCAGACTCAGACAGATGTTATGAAGCCTTTACTGGGTGGCGGCATATCTGGTGGTGGGGGGATCCTGAGGAAGAGAAAGCGAGTCCTCTCCAAAGATGGGCGTAGCAACGTGCGGCTCGAGCACGTCAGCGGGCGCAGTGCTCTCTACATGCGTGACCTTTGGACAACCTTTCTGGAGATGCAGTGGCGCTACAAGTTCTTCCTGTTCACCGCCACCTTTGCAGGGACCTGGTTCCTGTTTGGTGTGTTGTGGTACCTGGTGGCACTGGTGCACGGAGACCTGCTGGGTGAGAAGGCAGAGAGGGTGGTTTGAGGAAGAAAGAATGTTAATGATGCACAGTATATATTGGGGTTCAAGTAGAAATCTCGTGAATGCATATCCGTCCGTCCGTCCGTCCATCCATCCATCCATCCATCCATCCATCCATCCATCCATCCATCCATCCATGCATCCATCCATCCATGCATCCATCCATCCACCCATGCATCCATCCATGCATCCATCCATCCATGCATCCATCCATCCACCCATGCATTCATCCATGCATCCATGCATCCATCCATCCATCCATCCATCCATCCATCCATCCATCCATGCATCCATCCATCCATCCATCCATCCATGCATCCATGCATCCATGCATCCATCCATCCATCCATCCATGCATCCATGCATCCATCCATCCATCCATCCATCCATCCATCCATCCATCCATCCATCCATCCATGCATCCATGCATCCATGCATCCATGCATCCATGCATCCATCCATCCATCCATCCATGCATCCATCCATCCACCCATGCATCCATCCATGCATCCATGCATCCATCCATCCATCCATCCATCCATCCATCCATCCATCCATCTATGCATCCATGCATCCATCCATCCATCCATCCATCCATCCATCCATCCATGCATCCATGCATCCATCCATCCATCCATCCATCCATCCATCCATGCATCCATGCATCCATCCATCCATCCATCCATGCATCCATGCATCCATCCATCCATCCATGCATCCATCTATCCGTCCGTCCATCTATCCATCCATCCATCCATGCATCCATCCATCTATCCGTCCGTCCATCCATCCATCCATCCATCCATCCATCCATGCATCCATCTATCCGTCCGTCCATCCATCCATCCATCCATCCATCCATCCATCCATCCATCCATCCATCCATGCATCCATCCATCCATCCATCCATCCATCCATCCATCCATCCATCCATCCATCCATGCATCCATCCATCCATCCATGCATCCATCCATCTATCCATGCATCCATGCATCCATTCATCCATCCATCCATCCATCCATGCATCCATCCATCCATCCATCCATCCATCCATCCATCGTTAAACTTCCATTTTTATTCTTTTCAGTGAGTCACCCAGACGCTCTCGCCCTCAGAAACGTTAAACCTCAACTACACTTCTTTGTTCTCAGTATGAGTCAGAAGCTTAAAACATTTTCCAGTTGTGAAGAAGCACGACACGGTGGGACTTCTATAAATGTTAATAATGTGGCCAGAGCTGACATCAAACTGAGAATCGATTAAGAAATGTTTTGAACAAGTGAATTCATCAGTGCATTCTTCTATGAATCACCAATTTATACTACAGAGTCATCTAATCATATGAGGCCATGTAGACTGATAAACCGGATGAGACCTGGCTGATTCTTGTTACACATAACACATAAATATGCTTTGATGTAAGCAGCTTTTACGAAGATTTAAGTGTAAACGACACAGTCATAAGTTTATCTGTCAGTTGTTCAAGCTCGTTGTAGGTGTAACTGTTAAAGGAAATGTGCAGTTCACGGTTTACTGTCATTCACACCGTTGAGCAAAAAACAGCTCGACTGCGTTTGAAAACCACAGCGTAGGTGAGAATAGGAACCTTTTTAAACGACACTGAAGCCTGTAGTTGCAGACGGCGTGAAACATGTGCGTGAAGCAACCATGTGACAGTTTTGTGTGTTATTTAAAGCAGAGCTGCAGAAGAGAATAAATGTTAGTTGACTGACTTATGCATGACCACACTGAAAATGAATCTGTAGCTATGGCAGGAAATGCTTTTATCGAGAGGACACCTGCTCTGTCACATATCAGCCATGAGTTGACTGATTTCCTGTTTTTCAGCAAAATGTTATCAAGATGCAGTGCAACAGATCATTTCAACACATCTCTGAATCATTTTGCATGTACTGTGCCTTCCTCCTTCTGCAGAGTTTGACCCTCCATCCAATCACACGCCCTGTGTGATGCAGATGCAGAGCCTGACGGGGGCTTTCCTCTTCTCTCTGGAGTCCCAGACAACCATCGGTTATGGTTTTCGCTGCATCACAGAGGAATGTCCAGCAGCCATCATCCTCCTCATAGTGCAGCTGGTCATCACTATGCTGATGGAGATCTTTATCACTGGCACCTTTCTGGCCAAGGTACATGTAAAAAGTGCTGTGTTTACCTGCTGCTATGCTGCACAGGCCTTACACAAAGATAATGAAGGCGACTGAACCGAGACTAGAGCTAACTGAGGTTACTGTGCTCAGGTTGCTCGACCTAAGAAGCGAGGCGAGACAGTGAAGTTCAGTCAGCACGCGGTGGTGTCGACCCACGACGGCCGACCCTGCCTGATGATCAGGGTGGCCAACATGCGCAAGAGCCTCCTGCTCGGGTGTCAGGTGAGCGTGTTTAAAGACAGAGAGGCCCCAACGAATGATCAGGTCTGACTTGGTGCATTTGAATCTCTGCAGGTAACTGGGAAACTCCTTCAGACGTCTCTGACCAAGGAAGGCGAGACGATCCGCCTTGAGCAGAGAAACGTTCCCTTCCAGGTGGACACTTCCAGCGACAGCCCCTTCCTCATCCTTCCTCTCACCTTCTACCACGTCATTGACGAGAGCAGCCCGTTACGAGCCTGGGCAGCGAAGGGTGAGTTAAGAGTCACGAGGGCAGGAGTTGTTAGATGCTGCTGGTACGAACTCGTACAGGTTTTCTCTTTGCTGCCTTTTAACCAGACGTGTCAACGTGCTTCACATGAAGCTCAACGAACCCACCACCATTAGTGACACGACTTCCTGTGGCCAGAAGGTTTGAAAGTATAAAGAGCTTCTGTGTCAGGCTCTGTTTAGTTCTCATGTTTACGTTTAGGGTTTGATTAATGTTAGTAACAAACTGTGGTTGGGCTTTGTTGTAACAGAACCTAGTGTGTTTATGCCGACTCTACACAACCTGATGTTTTTACACCTTCCATTAATGCGTCTTGTTTGGTGCTGTTTGCCTCCAGCAGGTGGGGGCTGGACAGATCCAGAACTGGCTGACTTCGAGCTGCTGGTGATCATGACTGCTACGGTGGAGCCGACCTCTGCCACCTGCCAGGTCCGCACTTCCTACCTGCCAGATGAGATTCTCTGGGGCTACGAG
Source organism: Macropodus opercularis (assembly GCA_030770545.1). Classification (NCBI taxonomy): domain Eukaryota; kingdom Metazoa; phylum Chordata; class Actinopteri; order Anabantiformes; family Osphronemidae; genus Macropodus; species Macropodus opercularis. The sequence continues at coordinate 11,784,690 of CM061105.1, forward strand.
TTTCCCCCTGTGGTCTCTCTTTCCCCGTCAGGGAAATACGTAGCAGACTTCGCCTTCTTCGACAAAGTGGCCAAGACCAGGACCACGCCCATCTTCAAGCCGTCCAGTCCTCAGAACGGGTACCAGAGCAACAGGGGTGGGACCATGTCTGAGGTGTCTGACCCAGAGAAGATCCGTCTGGAGCAGAGCTACAGGCAGAGAGGGGACGACCGTGTCCGGGTCAGAGACGCTCCTCTGAGCGTTCGCATCAGCAACGTGTGAAAGATGGAGGGTTCACAGAGGAGACTGACTGTGGGCAGCTCACAGGACATAACTCACTACTTCACTACAGCGTCACGTGTGTCTGTCCAGCTCACACCTCAACAATTAACAGCTTGGGTCATTTACACACAGAGAAACATGACAAAGCTAAGATACTAAACAAAGCGTCAATGGAAGGTGGAACCTTGGTGGAGATTTGAATTCCCCCAGAGGACGACATGGAAATGAATCACTCTGTTCTCCATCTTACTGAGCAGAGCAGGAGAAGTTACTGTGACAAAGTGAAGAGGAAACACTCACACACACGAGACGAACTTCTATACATGACACATACGTGTTAGACAGTGTGTTCCACTGTTTTACACATTATCTGTAATGGTACATGAATAAGTTTGAGTGTTTTTTTCCTGTGAGGCTGTTTATTCTCAGAATATCAGCTTCCTCTTAACACCAGGATATTTTATTGTGATATTTCCTGCAGAAATAGAAGAAACTGGACCAGATGTGTGTTTGAAAGAACAACACGCTGTCGTCATAGCAATAATGAAGCTGTAGCTTGGATTTAGACCAGTGTTACTGTTTTCAAGGTGCTCTGTAAACTGGAAATGTTGACGGTTTGTTTGTCTTTTATCAGTGAATGTTAACGCTGTTACTGAACTACAGCACTTTATGCAACTACACTCTGCATATTTGTACCTTAGGTGGTTAGTGAGCTGTACCTGAAGCTCTACATAGAGAAGATGCTTTAATACTAATTAAGCACTTTCACATAAAACATGATCAATAGAAGAGATTTGTAGAAACGGTTGATTCCTGCCTACGATGTTAAATGAATATAGAGACATAACTGCTGATTCAGAGGCTTTAAACACAACAACTACTATAAATGCACAAATGTTTCTGCTTATCTGGCAACGTCACTGTAACCATTAAAGAACAGGCTCAATTAACAGACACGTTGTTGAAGCCCAATGTTTTAGAAACTAGTTGTGGCACCACCTACATTTCGAACAAGTCCATAGAATAACCAACAGCTTCCTCTTCCTCTGTTTCATGTCAGACTGTATATTAACAGTCGTCACGGTGATGTGAGGTTCTGAAGATCTGAACTTTGAAATTTACTGAGTTTGAAGCAATACTTTGCTTCCCCTGTCATGTGTCACACACCACTTCTTTAACATACGAGAGGCAGCCGTGATCACTTCCACTTCACTGTCTGACTATGGGGCACATCGTTCTTCACGCTGTTTTCCTGTTGTTATCTTGTCTTATGCAAGGTAAGAAATCATGTTTTTACAAATGTTTAGTTTATTTGTTTGAAACCTTGCTAACGTACATATGTCAGAAACATGAACCTGTCAGAGTTCAGGGTAGAAGGGCAGCCATGGGCGTTGAACATATGTGATTAAGTTAAGGCTGCATCTGCCAAATGATCACTGAGAAAAATGTAAAGAAAAGTATCAGCAGAAGCAAAGAGTAGAATGTGTTACTCAGAGAAGAGGAAAAAGTGACTTAACTCCCTGATGTTGAGCTTTATGTCTCCTGAACAATGAAACTGAGCAACTACGTGTAAATATTCTCCACATTTTACAGTAGGAGGACAAAGAGAGGAGTAGTAGAGTGAGGACAGTATGTACAGACACGGTAGAGTTTAAAGAACTGATCTGACATGAAGCACGGCTGCTCTTCAAGAAACAGACGTTTAACTATATGCAAGCGTGTGAATTAGTGCTGAAGGTGGAAAAAATGCAAAATGAAACAAAGGAAGGTTGGATTAAAAAAACACATTTGGAGTCTTGACACTATGTAACAGAGAATGATGGGAAGGAAAGATGAAAATTAAATAGTGTGAACTGAAAGATAAAATCCAGAAATAGGATATTGAAACGCTTTTTGAAGAAACTGTGTTAACTAAACTGAAACGATGCTTAACCTGAGCTCAGGGAGTCACGAGTTACAAAAAGACCGTAATAAGTGCTGACGAGCTAAAATCACTAATAAACGTCCTCTTTTTAACAGTGTGTCAGCAGAAACCTCCTGTTGTGTTAAGGAGCTGAAGCAATTTTATGTCACATTCAGAAGATGAAGTCACATTATGTGTTTAAATAAACTGTCAACATGTAAATAAAATAAAAGTAGATGAGAATTAAAGTTTAAAGCTGAGCTTGTTGTGATCACAGTATAATTACCAGAGATTTTCTTAGACTGGGAAGCATTTGCTGCAGTCACTGTACATACTGAGCAGGAATGAATGGTTCTATGTTTAGGTAGATCTATGAGCTATGATCACAATATGTGGATGAAATTATAATTTCTTTATTTATTGATGGGAAATCTTTTGGACAAAACATTCATCCATGGCCACTGACAACCTGTAAGAGTTGAAGTTAGAGACGCTCTAACATCCACAGGTGGTTTGCTCTATACCTCAGTTACACCTTAGCTACACATCTAATATTACATTCATACAGTGACTTTTTATGTCACAATTTATCAGTTGTACATTATTACCTTTACTCCTAGAACATTATTTATGTGTATATTTAAGCAAATTCTGTACAGCTTAAACACAACAAAAAACAAACAGGACATATTACTACGATGCATTACATCTGTTAGCAAACTGCTAAACTATTCTTCTACTCTTCTACTTTATAAAATCTTTTGTCTGAACAGATAAAAACTAAAAGATAAAAGACACTAGTTTAAGAACTAGATTTTACTTTTGAATAACTTCCCCTGGATGACGGAGAGTCTATGTTCAGTAAAAATACCTTCTGCGTCTTATTTTTAATATTTATTGTGTCTCTACTGTGTTTGCAGGATCCAGAGCTGTGACTCCTGTGTTTGTCCTAAAGGGCAGTGATGTACAGCTGGACGTTAAGGAAGCTGATGTTCCTGAGGGTTTTACAGTTCTTACATGGAAATTCAATGAAAGAAATAATTTAGTACAATTTCTACGTAAACTAGAACCAAGTATCTCTGGTTCTTACACTGGAAGACTTAAGTTAGTGGCAAAGTTCTCTGTGAAATTGAAGAATGTACAAGAGACAGACAGTGGAGTTTATGCTGCAATAGTTTCAGTAGATCAAGACCAAATACTGTCTGAATACAAAGTCACAGTTCAAGGTAGGTTTGTTACCATTCAAAACACTGATAGAGCATCTACTGTCATATCTTGTATCTATTGTCATATTTCATAGTTTTCCATCTTTCTCCCACTCAGCTCCAGTGTCTCCAGTTAATCTGACTGTGGACCCAGTGTCTAACAGCTCAGACTCCTGTAACCTCACTGTGACCTGCAGGACACGTGACTCTCACATCAGCAGCACTTTTACATGTGTCCATCAAACCTGCAGTGAAGATGGAGACAGATCAAAAAATACAACCTCTGGTGCTGTTCTCCATGTCTACCTTGAGAATGACTACATCACCTGTAACCATAGCAACCAGGTCAACTGGACCATAAACCAAGGAGCAACAAGGATACAGGATTTCTGTCACCAACGTAAGATAAAAAACAAAACTATAGCTAAGAAACACATTGGGTGAAATCGTCTGTTTTGATTCATATTAACTGCACCAGTGTCTTTGTTTCACTAGGAGACAATGTTTACATTTACATAACAAGCAACGTTTGAATGTTGATAGTTTTAATTGTATTTGAGATATGGTTTAACATTTTAATTATCAGATCAGCTCTGTTACAAAGAAATCTGTATTATTGATACTGTCAATAGTGCAAGTTATATATTGCAGGCTACAATTTAAACAAAGAAAAAAATTAAACTATTCCTCTGTGTTTGCTAGTGCGTGTATATAACATAGTCCCACTGTGTAACTATCAGACAGGGAATGAGAAAGTTTAGTAAAGATTACGTTCAATGGTCATAGATACGTCACTAAAAATTATAGATATCAGTACATTAGTGTTTTCCCTTTGGTTAATAAAATATAGTTTTTAACTAAACTGTTTCAAAAGCAAATGTTGCAGGTCTTCAAACTTATTTTCATTGTTTTAATGCGCCTGAACGGTTGTAACACTAGAGAAGTAAATGTTGAGTTAAAACTGCAAATGCTTTTAAGATTAAATGATTTGTTCTCTGTTTTTTTCACACAGAACCTGCAAGTGGAGCACAAATATTAGGAGCTGTGGTTGGTTCATTGGCTGGTTTCCTTGTCCTTTGCATTGTGATACTATGTAAGTATTTAGTACATACACAAGAATGTCATTAATACGTTGATCACTTCAGGAGAAATGTCTCACGTTAGACCAATACTTTTATTTGTACTTAAACTGAAAAACACTTTAAAAATTAAAATAAAATTCCAGATGAAGAGACATGAGAGACCAAACATGGTTAAGTATGATGCTGTACAAACCCAAACAATAAAGGTCTACATGAAATTGGATTGAAATGTTTTTGAAACGAATTAAATGATTCATATTTTATCCATGATAAACACAGAAAACTAATCTGTGGATGATATTCTGTTGAGAACTATTCTACATTGTTATAAGTCTGATGTTGAGTTAATTATTAGATGCAGCTTTTTATGTGTTTCCCAACTTTTATTGAAATGTATGCTGTGAATGGCAGCAAATATATTTTTCTTTCTACTTTTTTCCACACACACACACACACACACATATATATGTGTGTGTGATTCTAAATAGCTTTTAATTTTATATATAATATATCAACATGAATCACTTTGACTGCAAATGGGAGGAGTTTAATTGACCCACATCTGAGTTTGAGAATTTAACCTATAGCTTCACATTATGTTCAACAGTTTAAACTCAAACTTACAGTTAAAAAAATGTTTAAAAAGCGTTTAAGCAAATCAACTTGTATTTTTTATTACTGACCTGCAGGTTACAGAAAAATAAAAAAGGGAAACAAACAGCCAGAGGAAAATACAGTTTATGACGTTCCTCAGGTAAGCGTCAAAACAAACTCTCCCAACTTTGCTGTTCAAACTGAGGAACATTATTCCATTTTGTGGGTAATTTAGCAATGAGCCGTTTGATGTTTCCAGTTAAACAAAGCTCTGACCTGTTACAAACTGCACTAATCAATCCACAGCCTCCCTGAAATAGCTTCACCTTCTAACGGCTCCACCTGCTGCAGCCAGTCTGCTGTCAGTCGTCCTGTGCTGAGCTCCTCACACTGTTTGTGCTGCTTCTTTCTGTGTAAATGTCTTGTGAACTGAAGACGTTTAATTCTCTCTTGTGTTTGTTAGTGAGCAGTTGATTGACCAGATATATTTGTAATGATGCAGTGTTTGCTTTTCCTAACGAGTATATTTGATTCATTTCTAGGAAAACAACCGAGACCAAACTCAGAACCAGAATCCTGTAACTTCCACCTACGCCTTGGTCCAATTTCACAAAGCATCTGAACAATCCACAAACACCGTGATCACTGCAACGGCAGAGACGATTTATGCTCAAGTTAAAAGACCGGACAAGTCCCAGTCCCTGGAAAGTCCAACTCCAGATCCAAGGACCTGAAAAGCCCTGATAGGACGAGTTTACAGGACCAAACATCATCATGAGGCAGCGTGAGGTTCAAGCACCTGCTCAGAGGCTGTGGAAGAACCTTCTGTGCTAGTCAACAGTTTCCACTGGATTTGTACTTAACATACACTATGTTGCCAAAAGTATTTGCTGACCCATCCAAAAAATGTGAATCAGTGAACAAAGGCGTTGACGACAGAGTCTGGTGTGGATGAACTGACTGGCCTGCACAGAGTCCAGGCCTTCTCGTCCAACATCAGTGTGACCTCACAAAAGCGCTTCTGGAACAACGGTCAAAAATGCCCATAAACACACTGAAGAACCTTGTGGACAACCTTCCAGAAGAGCTGAGGCTGTTATAGCTGCACAGGGTGGAGCGACGTTGTATTGAGCCCTATGGATGAGGAACAAGATGTCACTAAGTTCATATGCGAGTCAGGGCAGGTGAGCGCTGTGCAAGCACCAATGCTGGTATCACCACATCGGTGAATGGGGTAGCTTTGCAGGTTTATTAATGGGATAATGGGACAAACTACATCTGAACAAATAGGCACGAATGTCAAGCTTAGCTAGAAGTCCTTATTATTATGTTAAAAAATGTTGATGTTATGGTGTTTGTGGTGTATTTATACAAGTACATGTATGTATGTGTGTATGTACGTATATATATATATGTGTGTGTGTGTGAGTGTGTGTGTGTGTAGTATTATTACTCATGGTCGTCTCTCAAGTTTTGCTCAAGTCTTCATTCTGCGCATTTGTGTAATAGCCCATGTTAATCACATCATGTGCACCAGTGTACTGGATAGATTACATTGTAAAATGATACAGCCCTCACTTAATAATAAAGAGATGTTGATACACTTTTCTAAACAATGACACATATTTTATATCAGTTGTCTCCTCTCTGTGTAATATAAACAGTCACATGCTTGTATTTAGTTTAGTTTTTCATTACTGTTGGGAACTAAATCTTCTAGGTTTGTTGGATGTTAAGGGGTGAATTGATTTCTCTCCTGCTCATCACAGTGTGAGTCAGGAGCTCTGGCAAGTGTTACTGACAGGCCATTCACTAAAAACCACAAACAAAGACAAATGAATCCAAGTATTTCACATAACAGACACTAGATAAACATGAAAGTAGACTAATCCAGACACTTACTAGACTTTATCTTTAGCAGTTACATAGTTTTTACCTGAAGCTAAACTAAATGTTGGCATTTGTGACAGTAAAAGTTGGACACCAAGTAAAAAGTCACGATTTTATCCTCTCAACATTGTTTAAAATATTAATTAAATTTATTTGAGGGTTTCACAGAGATAAAGATCAGGATGTTCTTCTCCTCTTCAAACTGGATCACACAGAGGAAACTGAATCAGGCATGAAGACGGGCTTGTGCAGACGTGGAGTGAGTAGCATGTGATGGGAAGGAGAGAGTTGTGTTGCAATGAGAGAGTTTACTGGACTCTACGCTCTAAGATGAGCACCACCTGCATTTACTGCCTTCACTAACATCTAAACGGATTCTGAATCTGTGGTGGGAACAATGATTTACTTTCTTAGTTTTGGAGGGTTGCTGGTCTGTGGCGTTTGTTTTGGCCTCCACAGACAGTGAATCTCTCATTGCTACAATTAGCTAAACAAAAGTTTTATTGCTGAACCGTTTATGTTGCTTATATACAGTCGCTGAAGAACATATTAGAGGAAACTAAGATGCTTATTGTTTGTTACCCTGACCCTCTAGTACAAGAGAGTAGGACAGCCCTCACATTAAAGTGGTTAATTCATCAGCCTGCCTGGGGTTTAACAGGTTTCTCTTCTAGGCTGAGGCGAAGGAATTCATCCAGCTAATTCACTACCTTCATCCCAGTGTTCCCCCTGCTTGCACTAACATCAGCACCTGTACAGACCAGAAAATTACAAATACCAACGGGTCACCCTGGTTAACGGTAGCTTCCTTCTGAAAGTAACAGTTGTTGTGGTTGCTGGGATAAGTTTTGGGTCTAGATTAAACCGAGAAGAGCTTTCATCATGTGAGTCTGGCTTAGTCACACACGATTGGTTACTTTTACATCAACGAGGAGAAGCTACGAGCACTTTGAAGAAACCCTGATAAAATACAACTAAAGCAAGGAAGCTTTTACTTTAACTGCAGATGTTGTACTTTATTTATCAGATGCGAAAGCTAACAGCAAATAATAAAAACGATTAAAATATCAAGATTCCAATGTATTGAATATATATGTCACGATCGGCAGCTTTGCTGCCGCTCGGACTTTTATTCTGAAGAGCCGACCGGAGACACATTCCACACCTCCGCCAACTTCACCTCATCTCACAGATTACTTTCACCTGTTCCTCCTACTCTCCCGCTCTGATTGTCTCCACCTGGTTCATTAACTCCACAACTTAAGCTCTCTCCACAGCACACTCGCTGCCAGATCATCAACGTTACTACGTGCCTCTCGGACCTCGCCTCATCAAGTGAGTTTTGCGTCCATTGTCTGCTTTCTGCCTCTGCCTTGACGCTCACTGGATTGTGGATATCTCTGGCTTGGTCAGCAATTCCTCTTCCTGAACTCCGTATGCCCTGTGTTCTGGTGGCTTGTGCCCCTCCTACCTGAAGAAGGACGTTCTTTTCTGAACACTGCTCACTGGAGCCGCTGCGAGCGCCTGTGGTGCGCCATAGCTCATAGCGCGACTACCCTAAGCTACCAGCCATTTCGGCTCGCTCTTTGTTACCGTTTTTGTGGATTATCTGTTGTTGCCTTGGATTCTGCTGTCTTTTTGTTCAAATAAACTCACTCCTTTTTACATTCCATACTGGTTCAGCCTGTTCCATTCCCCTCTCATGCCCGACACCCAAAACCGTAACAGTATGATCTGGCCAAACATGGAACCCGCTGAGCCAGTGCTAGCTCCCGATCCCGACCTGGTAATCCAGTCCCTTTTTGACCTGCTCAACGCCATCCCGGAGATCCTGGACTCCCCGACCCGCTTAACCACGCTAAACTGGATTACAGACTTTTACTCAGCTTGCCCTTGGTTGAAATCCCACACTAGGTTCCCTGAGCTTCTGACCATACAGGTCAGACTCAGAAGGAGCGAGGCACCCCGTCGTCAGTCTGCTCCCCCGTCACGACCACAGTCTGCCCTCTCGCTTGTCTCATCCACACCAGAACGACCTGCCGCACCCTCACTGTCCCAAGCCACCTCTCCGGTCCTCTGTGCTGGCCACGTGATCCTCGGCTCGTGCAGGACGCCGGAGCTCACCCCTCGTCTCTTCCCCTCTGAGGGCCGCCGTATCTGGCAGGAACTGAAGCATCAGGCGGACCCTCTCCATACCCCGATCCCGGGTCCCAAGTCTCGGCCTCATTCTCCACGCCACCCAGAACCTGCCGTTCATGCTGCTCCACGCCACCCAGAACCTGCCGTTCATGCTGCTCCACGCCACCCAGAACCTGCCGTTCATGCTGCTCCACGCCACCCAGAACCTGCCGTTCATGCTGCTCCACGCCACCCTGAACCTGCCGTTCATGCTGCTCCACGCCACCCTGAACCTGCCGTTCATGCTGCTCCACGCCACCCTGAACCTGCCGTTCATGCTGCTCCACGCCACCCTGAACCTGCCGTTCATGCATCTCACGTCCCACGCCACGCAGAGCCTGCAGCTCCAGCTCCAGCTCCACGCCACGCAGAGCCTCCAGCTCCAGCTCCACGCCACGCAGAGCCTCCAGCTCCAGCTCCACGCCACGCAGAGCCTCCAGCTCCAGCTCCACGCCACGCAGAGCCTCCAGCTCCAGCTCCACGCCACGCAGAGCCTCCAGCTCCAGCTCCACGCCACGCAGAGCCTCCAGCTCCAGCTCCACGCCACGCAGAGCCTCCAGCTCCAGCTCCACGCCAGGTCGCCCCATGCTGGATCGCTCCTGAACTGCCTCCTGGTCCGGTGTTTTTCCGGGCCGTTAGACTCTCGCCGCAGGAGGCGGAGGGAGGTGGTGAACGTGTGGAGGCTCGCTTGGAGCGACGCCTGCTTTCCCAGGCCCTTTCAGTGGCTTTCGTGGGAGGAGGTTCTGGCCAGGCTCGCTGCCAACGACCCAGAAGAGACCCCCGGCTTGCTCAACCACCTCGAGCACGGAACTCGCTGCCCCAACACTGGGAGCGGATTCCTGCTCTCCCCTGGCTACTTCTGTCACCCAGGCCCCGGAACTGCCCACGCTCCCGTCTCCAGCCTCGACCGTCAATGTCTTGCCCACGCCTGTCTCCAGGGGCTCAGGGGAGACCGCTCCGTTCACGACATTTTCTCTCAACGCAGAGGAGCTTCTCGGGTCCCGACCAACCGACCGCAGCAGCCAGCAACACCCATCCAGGCTCCGACCCCACAGCCTTCGCCGCCGTTGGTCCCGAGGCCCTCGCCATAGCGGCCGCAGACGCCGACCGCCCAGGTCGCCACGGCACAGCGGCCGCAGACGCCGACCGCCCAGGTCGCCACGGCACAGCGGCCGCAGACGCCGACCGCCCAGGTCGCCACGGCACAGCGGCCGCAGACGCCGACCGCCCAGGTCGCCACGGCACAGCGGCCGCAGACGCCGACCGCCCAGGTCGCCACGGCACAGCGGCCGCAGACGCCGACCGCCCAGGTCGCCACGGCACAGCGGCCGCAGACGCCGACCGCCCAGGTCGCCACACAGAAGCCACGGATGCTGGTCGTCCAGACCGCCGCGCCACAGCAACAATCTACGGCGGCCGCCCAGAGTCCTACGCCGCCGACGGCGTCGACCACCCAGACGGAGCACCACAGCGAGTCTTGCCATCAGCACTTCCCGAACCGGTTCCAGTCCTCGCCTTGTGTGGCCCGCGGGAGGGGCCGTCCCAGATGTCCTTGTTCTGTGCGGGTCTTTGGAAGGACTCGTCCTGTGCTCTTGTGTTGTTTCGGATGTCCTCGTCATGAGCGGCCCTTTGGAAGGAGTCGCTTCCTGTCCTTGTTTCGTCTCGGGTGTCCTGGTGTTGTGCAGCCTGGAAGGCTCACACAGGTTCCTGGCTTCTGTCCCTGATTCGGCGACCCCAGGAGAGGTCCGCCTTCTGTTTCCGGCTCTGGCGACCCCAGGAGGGGTCCGCCTTCTGGTTCTGGCGACCCCAGGAGGGGTCCGCCTTCTGGTTCTGGCGACCCCAGGGGGGTCCGCCTTCTGTTCCTGGCTCTGGCGGCCCCAGGAGGGGTCCGCCTTCTGGTTCTGGCGACCCCAGGGGGGGTCCGCCTTCTGTTCCTGGCTCTGGCGGCCCCAGGAGGGGTCCACCTTCTGGTTCTGGCGACCCCAGGGGGGGTCCGCCTTCTGGTTCCTGGTTCTGGCGACCCCAGGAGGGGTCCGCCTTCTGGTTCCTGGTTCTGGCGACCCCAGGAGGGGTCCGCCTTCTGGTTCCTGGCTCTGGCGACCCCAGGAGGGGTCCGCCTTCTGGTTCCTGGCTCTGGCGACCCCAGGAGGGGTCCGCCTTCTGGTTCCTGGCTCTGGCGACCCCAGGAGGGGCCCGCCTTCTGCTTCCTTGATTCCGGCGACCCCAGGAGGGGCCCGCCTTCTGTTCCTGTCTCAGCGACCCCAGGAGGGGCCCGGCTTCTGTTCCTGTCTCAGCGACCCGATAGGGGAGGGTGTTGTTTGGTCCCTCCGCCTGGTCCCCCTCCTCCCGCCCGACCTTGTGTGATCTCCAGCAGGGTTGGGCCGTCTGGAATCCGGCCCTTGAGGGAGGGGCTCTGTCACGATCGGCAGGTTTGCTGCCGCTCTGACTTTTATTCTGAAGAGCCGACCGGAGACACATTCCACACCTCCGCCAACTTCACCTCATCTCACAGATTACTTTCACCTGTTCCTCCTACTCTCCCGCTCTGATTGTCTCCACCTGGTTCATTAACTCCACAACTTAAGCTCTCTCCACAGCACACTCGCTGCCAGATCATCAACGTTACTACGTGCCTCTCGGACCTCGCCTTTCGGACCTCGCCTCATCAAGTGAGTTTTGCGTCCATTGTCTGCTTCTCTGCCTCTGCCTTGACGCTCACTGGATTGTGGATATCTCTGGCTTGGTCAGCAATTCCTCTTCCTGAACTCCGTATGCCCTGTGTTCTGGTCGCTTGTGCCCCTCCTACCTGAAGAAGGACGTTCTTTTCTGAACACTGCTCACTGGAGCCGCTGCGAGCGCCTGTGGTGCGCCATAGCTCATAGCGCGACTACCCTAAGCTACCAGCCATTTCGGCTCGCTCTTTGTTACCGTTTTTGTGGATTATCTGTTGTTGCCTTGGATTCTGCTGTCTTTTTGTTCAAATAAACTCACTCCTTTTTACATTCCATACTGGTTCAGCCTGTTCCATTCCCCTCTCATGCCCGACACCCAAAACCGTAACAATATAGGTGTCTATTCTTTCCCTATGGTGCTATTCTACTCACAACCCCTTTGGCTTTGGAAAATTAAGGCTGGTTGAAGAGTGGGCACGACACAGGTATGAAGATTGTTGGCTGAGAGTCTCTGGCTTGGAAACTGAGGCCCAGCTGTAGATCTTCTCTGTGATGCGTCATTCCTTGTCATGTTCCAGGGCAAAACTGCACAAAGGCAGCTAGGCTGTGCAGCAATTTTTGCTTTGAATCTCCTTTCTTCCTCTACTTCCCAGCTTTTGGTTCAGTGTCCCCCTGCAACAGTGAACATTCTGCCCAACCAGCCAAAATCCAAGGGTTTTATACTAAATTTTTGCTATGTCACTTCTGTCTCCTCCTTAACATAAACATAAAAGTACATCTGTGTCATCATTGGTGGTTTCCATGCACAGTAAGGTGATGCTTAGTGGTGTGTTCAACATCCATCAACCAATGGCAGGACAGCATTCACACGTGAACAGACATAATCTAATCCCTGCTCATCCTTGACCAGAGATGCTGTTTTTCATGTTCTCCCCATCCCCCATCACAACCTCCTGGTCCTTCTGGTACTTTCCACTGGCCCTGTACATACTGAATAATTAGCTGATTCACACAGAAATTATTTTGATTCTAACACAGATCAGTCTTTTGACCTTTACTTCATGAGTTTAACACTTTTGAACTTTGTATCAACCTGATGACAGTTAATTTGATTTCAAACTTCACAATCAAATACATTTGATTAACAAACATCATTCTTTAATCATTCTGAGTAATTATAAAACTCATCACATGGTTATACTTCATAACAATCATCATAAGTAAAGTTGTTATGCAACTCGTATAAAATCATATAGTTGAGTACAAGTACAGATTATTTGCTTGCACAGACTCTTCTCCCTTCTCTCTATTTTTGGGTTTGGATGTTTTCGACTCGGGTGACAGGCAGCCAACTTCCATCACAACATCTCCTCTAGCTGCTGCTGGGGTCGCACCGCCCTCTCCATGGCAACCACTTTATCAGGGGATATGTGCTTGGGATGACCATGTTGTTTCCTCTGTAAATGCTTCTTATAACGCATATTCTCCCTTTGCTCACACCATCTGCTTCTCTTAGGCCAGGCAGGCTCTTGTTTGCCATTTCCTCTTTCTTCCTTCTTGCTCTGAGGCTGATAAGGCCTGAAATGCTTACACGGCTCCTCACAGGGTGCTTCCTCATTTCTTTGTTGTAATTCATCCATACCATCGATGTCCATTTCTCTGGGCTCTTCGACAGTCACTTCATACAGTCCCTGAAGAACATATAGAGAACTTATCATATTAGAGGAAACTAAGAATATTTTAGTTTTGTTTTTATTAGTTTTTATAACCTAAGATAAGTTTGAGGATCCAGATTTGAACAGGATGAAACCTGGGGAGCTTCTGTTCTACTGAATTTGGCAGCGTAGGCATATTTCCTGTCAGGACCTTGACAGACAGCCTGAAAGTGTTTAACATGGCTCGTACCTTTAAATGGGTCATTTTCTTATCATATCAAATTCAAGGTAAGTATTTATTTAGCAACTACTATTTAAATGTTTTCCTTGTTTATAAAATGAAAAATAAAAACTAATGAAAGTAAAAGATGTGGAGAATGAAGATATCTGAGAGATTTATATAAAAATCAAATTAAATTTATTTTAATCACTAATCAATTATCGGAATTGTTTCAATGGTCATAGGGACGATGGAGCTTGTCCCAGCGGTGTCAAACCAAATAAGACTTTTGTCATATTATAGCCCTGTAAAGCCTGACACATGAAAAAATGGTCAGAAAATTCTAATTTTTTGGAACTGAGATGTTTATTAAGCAATTAAAAAAAAAAAAAAAAATTAGTCACATATCATTTTGTTTCTGAGATTTTTTTTGTATCACATATGATACATTGGGCGATTTTGACAACTTTTTGCTCATGTCAATTTTTACTTTAGATACAAAAAAACATTTTACATATAACGTTTAGAGTATATAATACATTTCAGAACATTTTTCTGGTTGTTTTTTTTTTTTATATAACTTTTTGCACCCTTTTTATTTCTTTTTGTGGTAGGCAGAAAAACTGTTCCTGTGCTTATCCAGCACGTCCCCACATTTTGAAACCCCATTTGTGAGGCTTTCCAGGCATGTAGACACGTAGATGAGATTTTCCCTCAAATGGCACCATGATTTCATCAACTGCATGGCAGGAGATATGCAGGAAAACTGCATATCTCAGGAATGGCTATTGTAAAAATACCCTCATTTTTTAATTTTAAGATGACATTTCACTCATTATTAGATTAAAACAATCTACAAAGTAGTTTGTGACTGTATTATGATAGGCATGATGCAGTTTACATCACAAAAACAGAATATTACTGTTCAGAAATGAAGAACCTATATACCTGCAGTATCAAGTTTGATACACACATTTTAAACACGATTTAAATATAATATAAGTATGAATTGTTTAGTTATTATTCATTATTTCAATGCAGAAAAGCTTTGTTTTTAAAAATTAGTTACAGAATAAATGGTTTTCTTATTGTAACTTCTTGAAAATTAGCAAAGATTTTACTGCAAAAAGTGTTCGGAAGATTCAATGACAGCAGCCATTTTGATAAATTGATTGTTCCACTGCCTGCAGTACAACGTTAATCCACTAGGTGGTAGTATACAAGTATCAGGTTGTAATTCATACAACAGGTTTTTACGGAAAGTATTGATCGTATTGATAAATTAGAGGTCTCTGAAACTCGAGTAGCAAATATGATACAAATGGTTATATAGGGATAGTATTGTTAACTAACTTAACTTACTCAGGTCTTTGTTGTTTTGAATTTCTGTGTACATGTACATGTAAATATGCAATAAAATATATTTTCCTACTCTCAGCCTTTTCCGTTCTGGTGCTAACATCAACCTGACTGGCAGGTAAATTATATCATTACAAAATAGGAAACTTATTTTGCTTAAACCAGGACAAAACACACACTGAGTAATGACGACTGTTATTAATTATCAGTAACGTACTGAATAGATTATTGTGTAAAAACTCCACATCGCATTGAACCCAGGGTCAGTGTGTTCCTCACATCACACATGTTGTTAGTGCTGTCATCTCCTCTATGTGTAATGTAAATGGTTACATGCATTTAGTTTGGTTTTTTATCGTCATATTCTGCCTTTTAGGAAACGTTTGACTACTCAGAGGTGAGAACTGTTCCTCTACTGAATGTAGCTGATGTATGCAGGCGTATTTCCTGTCAGGAAGTAAGTTAGTAAGTAACAGACGCACAGAACCTGTAGACAGCATCTACGAAGGTTCATACCATGAATCATATCTTTCAGTGCGTTGTTTTCTTTTTCTTATCGTATCATATTCAAGGTAAGTTTAGCTGCTTGTATTTATATGTCTTCCTGGTTTAAAACCTGGTTTATGTTCGTAGTTAAACGTCTCAACGTGGACGATGAAGACAGCTTAGAGTGTAACACTAGGCCATTTTCCCCACCCGGGGGCACTGATGAGTGGGATATGTGGTTGTCTTGTTGTTGTGTTGTCAGGTCATTATTCGTACCCTTGTATATGTAACCCCTCTCGTCCTGCAACGCGTCTTTGCTGGAGTCGCAATTCGTCCACGTCCCCCTGGTTGTCTGCGTTGTGTGAAGGTGTGATCTTATTGTGGTGGGGAATGGGTGTGTTACGAAGACACCAGACGCTGAGAGTTCTGATGCGGCCGGGACTTATTGGCTTCCCTTTATTGAGGTCACGTGTCGTCTTCCAACAGAAGCAACGAAACACATCAAAAAAAACATATATAGACAAAAGAAAATCATATCCATCAGTAAATAGAAACTATCATGGGACACTTATGCAGAAAGAAAACTAAACAAAACGTTTCTTAACAACTGAGGCAAAATTACTGTGACTCCATGTGGAAACCAGTTAAATTATACATCTAATTAGCTTACAGCAAACCATAAATAGACCAATTCCCTTACTTCATACTTATGCCACAACATAGCTTAACCTCTTATATTATGGAGGAACTAAATATGTGCCCCCAACGGAGGGCAGAACTTAAGATGTTGCCCGATAATGTCGGGTGCTTTAGCGGGTGCTCACCTTCCAACAGAAGCAACGAAACACATAAAAAAAACATTGCGGCACCCAGAATGCAACGGGTCTGGGAGTAAGGTGTCCTGTAAGGGACAATGCACCTCCAGACCCACAAAACAGCGACACCTAGCGGTCACTTTATAAACCACTGTCCTACATTCACCTCTTGTTTAATTGATGGCGCCTCAGCCATCTGTCCCACCTAAACCTAATACACCTTTATGGAGTGTGGTGAGCCATCAGCTGAGACGCGCTGCTCGTCTTGCCTTGACCCTTTGCCACAACCTCCACCCTCTTTGTATTCTCTGTTCCTCACTCTCCTGCTGCACAACACGAGACTCCAAACATAGCTTCTCTGGGGGACGCCGGTTCCTGGCAGGGTTCCTCCTCGGACCCTCTGTGGGTGCGACCACACTGGCACCTTCCTCCGATTCAATCTCCACTCCCACTTCTCCTTCCTCCTCCTCTTCGTTCTCTGAAGCTGTGTGTCCATTGTGGGATGCAGCAGTCTCGGTATCCTCTGGCTGTCTCTCCACGTCCTCCCCATCCAACGCCACATCCACCTCACATTCTTCCAACTCATGCTCACTGTCCTCCCCTGCTATTTCACCGGCTTGTTCCACTGGGAGAAACATGCATTGTGTAAGAAGGTTGCGATGGACCACTCTCTCAGCCCCACCGTTCTCTGCACGGACCACATACACGGGGATGTGAGGTTGTTTCTTGACCACAATGTATGGACAAGATTCCCATCTATCACCTAGTTTCTGCCGCCCCTCCACATGACATATTTTGACCATAACCCTATCCCCTGGAGTGAAGACTTGGTTCTTTACCTTTTGGTCATAGTACTTCTTCTGCTCTCTCTTTGCCTGCCGGGACATCTCATCGGCTCTAGCATAGGCATGTACCAAACAGTTGTGGAGATTCTGGACATACTCACTGTAACCGTGCTGCTCACCTTTGGAGGAAAGCCCAAAGATCAGGTCCACCGGCAGCCTAGGGTGTCTACCAAACATTAGGTAATGCGGCGTATAGCCAGTAGAATCGTGCTGCGTACAGTTGTATGCATGTGTCATGGCATCTACATACTCAGGCCAGCTGGGCTTCAAGTGTGGCTCCAAGGTCCCCAGCATATTTAATAGAGTTCGATTAAACCTTTCAGTAGTTCCATTACCCTGAGGGTGGTAGGGGGTGGTGCGGGTCTTTGCGATGCCGGTACACCTACACAACTCTCTCACAATAGCACTTTCAAAATTGCGTCCTTGGTCTGCATGTAGTTTTGCAGGAAAACCAAATCGACTAAAAAAGTTCTTCCATAGCACTCGGGCCACCGTGCGTGCTTTCTGGTCTCTAGTGGGGTAGGCCTGTGCAAAGCGAGAGAAATGGTCTGTAACAACAAGCACATTTTCTATACCACCCTTTGACTTCTCCAGGGTGAGAAAGTCCACACATACCAGCTCCATAGGGGCACTGCTGTGGATGCTTACGAGAGGTGCTTTAAGACCTGATGTAGGTGTCTTCCGGAGGCAGCACCTCTGGCACTTCTCGCACCAGGATTTGACATCTTGGAACATTCTTGGCCAGTAAAACCTTTCTCTTATCATCTGCAATGTTCTCTCTATTCCCAAGTGCCCCGAGTCATTATGAAGAGCAGTCTTGACTAAGGTGCGTAGCGTCTCAGGCAGAACAAGCTGCTCGACTGCACCTCTCGAGCCATCTCTGACACAGCGGTAAAGAATTCCATCCTTTACCACCAACTTCTTCCACTCTTTTAAGAGGTGGCGTAGGTGTGCGTCCCCAGTCGACCTTGTTGTCCGACTAGGCTTGAAATTTCTGCTTCTGAAGTGTAACACTGGCCCAATTACCGGGTCTCCCTTCTGCTCTGCTCGAATTTCCTGTTTCGTCATGGCTGGGAGGGACTCCGTACCCACATCCGCATATGGATCGCCATCCTCCAGAGCCCGACTGGATGCCTGGCCATCATGGACAGCAATATCTGGACTTGGGGTAACTTCCATCTTGTCTTGACTCAGTTTTTTGTCCTTCACTAGCTGTGGGCAAGATTGCAGTGCCTGTGTGACCTCCTGGTGAGACATCCGCGAAAGAGCATCAGCATTTGAATTACTCCGTCCCCTTCTGTATCGGATGTCAAAGTCAAACACTGACAGCATAGCAACCCATCGCTGACCTGTGGCATCTAGCTTAGCAGAGCTCATTATATACTTCAGAGGATTATTATCAGTCAGCACCGAGAACCTGCGCCCATAGAGATGGTCATAAAATTTATCTGTTACTGCCCACTTCAGTGCCAGGAACTCCAATTTATGTGCTGGATACCTGGTTTCTGCTGGACTCAGGCCCCTGCTGGCATAGGCAATAACCCTCTCAACTCCCTCCTGCACCTGTGCCAAGACAGCGCCAAGCCCGCTCCCAGAGGCATCAGTCTGGAGGACAAAAGGTAGGTTATAGTCTGGGTAGCCTAACACTGGGGCACTAGTCAGTTTTTCTTTTAAAGAATTAAAGGCCTCTTCACATTCTTCCGTCCACGTGAATAGCGGTTCAGGACCTGCCCGCCTCTGTCCCCCCCTCTTCTTTCTTCTCGGATCACCAGTTGTTAGGCAATACAGAGGTGCAGCTAAGTTGGAGTAACCCTTGACATATCTCCTGTAGTACCCTGCAAAGCCAAGGAACTGCAACACTTCCTTCCGATTGGTGGGCCTCGGCCAATCCTTGACCCTTTCAATCTTTTCTGGATCAGTCCTTATGCCTTTAGCAGACACCAGATGCCCCAGATAATGGACCTCTTTTCTCACTAGCTGACACTTTGAGGGCTTGACCTTTAACCCATGCTCTCTAAGTCGGTTTAGCACCAGCTGTAGCCTTTCCAGGTGCTCTTCAAACGTGGCTGAGAAAATTATTAGGTCATCCAAGTAAATCAAGAGGTGTGTGAAGTTGAGGTCACCAAAACAGCAGGTCATAAGTCTCTGGAAGGTAGATGGTGCATTCTGCAGGCCAAACGGCATCCTGTTTGCTTCATAAAGTCCCATGGGGGTACTAAAAGCCGTCTTGTGTTTATCCTGCTCTGCCACTTCTACCTGCCAATAGCCAGACGTAAGGTCAAGGGTGGAGAAGTACCTGGCTTGCCCCAAAGACTCCAGAGCCTCCTCAATCCTTGGGAGGGGGAAGGCGTCTCTTGTGCTGCAGGAGTTGAGCTTTCTGTAGTCTATGCACAGCCTTAGGGATCCGTCCTTCTTCGTCACTATCACCACTGGTGATGCATATGGGCTCTTACTTGGTCGTATAACTCCTGTAGCTTCCATATCCTCCAGCATCCTCCGTACATCTTGCCACTGCGATGGGGGGATTTTGCGGTACGGGAGCCGGAACGGCTTTGTGTCAACCAGGGGGATCTCATGCTGCACCGTCTTCGTGTGGCCATAGTCCATAGAATGTTGCGAGAACACACTTGCATTCCTTTCCAACAGCTTTGTGAGAAGGGAGCGCTGATGCTCATTTTCCACTGCTGCCTCACTCAGATCCACTCCGCAACCTTTCACCACTTGGTCGAGACTCAGGCATGCCTGGATGCCCCCTCCAGCATCATCCTCCTTTTGCTTTTTTTCCGCAAACTCCACAACACCCTCAACTAGAAAGGCATATGCCAAGTGTGTATGTGGCTTGATTGTGACTGTATGCTGGGACAGGTTCAACACTCTAATTGGGGCAGAGCCTCCCTCTACGTTAACAAAGGTTTTTGCAACCATTACACTTGGAGGTAGTCGTATGGAGGGGTTCCCTTCAATCAGAGCCGTGTATGTCCTTTTTTGTGGGCCCGCTCTAATTTTACACCATAAATTCCATTCTTTCCCCCCAGGAATTTTAATGCTGTGGCCAGCATACACAACAGGGCCCACGATGCCATCCATAGCACTTTGCTCATCACTTCCAACTTCCAGCAAGGCTGTATACCATTCAGGATGGCTCTCTTGCACTTGATGCAGAAATTGCTTACCATATGCAGCTTGCAGATGGCCCCTGGAGGCTCGGATGACATTAGTCCCCACTAACACTGGGACGGAGGACCGATACTCGGAGTCAGGAACCACGAATGTCGGCACACTCTTGAACTCATTCCCCAACAACTTCAGGTCCATCCACAGTACGCCATAGTAAGGCACATCCTGGCCCCCTGCCCCTTCAATACACACCCTAGAAGACTCTAACACCTGCTCGCAGAGGGTGGGATGACTACGCCAGTATTTGTGAGTAATACTGGTTATTTGTGAACCAGAGTCAATGAGAGCCTTGCTCAGAATCCCATTGACCTCCACCTCTCCCTCATTTCGAGGGCCTACTAAAAGAGCGTCTTCCCTTTGATTGTGCTGAAGTTGCTTCTTCACCTTGGGGTCTCTCCCTCTGCCCATGGTTACCCCTGCTTCCATGGGCTTTAGCAGTTTAAAGGCTGGGCTGGTTGAGAGGTGTCCCCCTGTGTTGTGGATGTGTGGTCCTGGTTTTGTGGGGTCCAGCTGTTGTTAGGATTAGGGAGTGCCGCTCTGCAGACTCTGGCTATATGTCCCAACTTACCACAGCGATAGCACGTAACAGTAGGGCGTTGTGTAGCATTTGTGGAAACCAGCTGGGGCCTTGGTTGTGGGACAGCAGAGGTAGGATTAATCCTTGACTCCAGGAGAGATAACTTAGCTATCTGTTCTTCTTGGCTCAGAGCCAGCCTTTTAACAACCTCTGTTAACTCAGATAGCTCCGTTGTGTACTTGGTCTTCTCTGGCTTTGCATTGCTCCCACCCGCCGAGGCAACATGTACATTCTCATACGTTTTCTTCGTCTTGAGTGACTGCTTGAAAGATTTAGCCTCCCTTGCCAAATTGCGGAGCTCAACCTGCAGTTCTCTAAAACTTAGCAACCTGGGTTTCATTGGTGCAATTCTGGCATACAACTCCTCATCGCTGAGCCCCCTTAAGAACTGCCGGGTGAGCTTAATATCCCGGTCTGGAAAAGGCTTTCCCCCTCGCTGGTTCTCCTCTACTGCTCTCAGTGTTGCCTCTAGAGCGATCGCATATGAGCAAGCAGACTCCCCGGTTCGCTGGCTACATTCATAGAAGTCAGCAAGTGGATCCAGGGAGCCCCGTGTGTCACCATATTCTGCTCGTAGCTCTGCAAAAGCATTCTCCGGAGTTTGCTCACAGTGGGGCAGGTTTAGGACGAGTTTTCTGGCCTCTCCACTCAAGTGCCTCACTACTGTTGAAAAACGAAGATGGGTGGGAAGGTCTATTGCGTCCAGGAGATACTGCATGTCCCGTACCCAGTCCTCAATGAGTATCTTGTTATCCCCACTACCAGTAAACACCTGCACGTTCCTAACCTGGTGCGTCTGCATGAGCCCACTATGAGACATAAGTGAGAGACCTGGGTTTACTCCTACTCTGGCTGGTGTCTGCATAGGTACATCCGGAGAATGAATATGCACTGGCACGGGGTTGGATGAGGGCAGGGACACAGCTGCAGTGTGGGCCTCAGCATATAAAGCAGCCTGGGGCTTAGGGCCAGCTACATAGTTCAGAGACGCATGTGGAGTTACGTCATGAGCAGGGTTGGTATTCCCTGCCCTTCCCAGGTTATAGTCATTAGGGTTATTAATCTGTGTCTCTCTTGTAGGTATGGGCACAGCGGGTGCCACGCCACCTACAGTACTCTGGGGGTAATTATCAGGTGCTTGGGTACTGTGCAGTGGTGGCTTGAAAGCCCCTCCTGAGGCCTGTGCTGGGAACTTCTCCAGGTGGGCCCCCACTATTGGGGTCGACTGTAAATAGTTCGTGAAATGAGGTAGTGTGCTAGGGTTCATGGACTGAGCTAGAGGAGCAGACCTGATTGGGTAGCCTATGGAGGGCTGTGGAGGACTCTGCACATCCAGTTGAACCAGCTGGTGTGGTTGAGAGACGGTAGCGATGTGGGCATCTGCCGGCAGGGGAGGGATGGGATCAGCAGGGGAGTAGCCGGCATTGGGTAAGTGCACTGGTAGTATTGGGCCAACCTGCGGGCACGGTCCTCCCCTCTGTGGCTGAGCATACGCTCCAGAATCAGATGCCTGGTATTGCTGTGGGGTTTCGGCCAACCTGGCGGTGTAGCGGCTATGTCTTGGTCTCACCGCTTGCTCTGGGCTCATCATAGCTCCCTCTTTCACAGAGTAGTGGAGAGTGTCACTCAATTGGGGGGAGAAGTCTGCTGCAGGCTTAGTTGGCAGTTGTCTGCTAGGCGTTGTGGGTGGAGGTTCATCTGGTCTCAGTCCCGATACCACACAAGTGTCTGGCCTAAACATTTTGAACTAAACTAATGTGCACTAATGCATTAAGTAGATCTGTATATCAATAAGCTCACGGTGTGGTTACTGTGCATAAATACCAAACAAAACAAAACAGTACATTTACATCGAATATTTTGACAGTAACTCTCTATCTTAATCCTAAATTGAGTCAAAATAGTTAACAAAAATTAGCCAATCACAGTTAGGATATCTCCAGCTTCGGTCCCTGAATGCCACATCCGGGTCACGGCACCAAAGATGTAACCCCTCTCGTCCTGCAACGCGTCTTTGCTGGAGTCGCAATTCGTCCACGTCCCCCTGGTTGTCTGCGTTGTGTGAAGGTGTGATCTTATTGTGGTGGGGAATGGGTGTGTTACGAAGACACCAGACGCTGAGAGTTCTGATGCGGCCGGGACTTATTGGCTTCCCTTTATTGAGGTCACGTGTCGTCTTCCAACAGAAGCAACGAAACACATCAAAAAAAACATATATAGACAAAAGAAAATCATATCCATCAGTAAATAGAAACTATCATGGGACACTTATGCAGAAAGAAAACTAAACAAAACGTTTCTTAACAACTGAGGCAAAATTACTGTGACTCCATGTGGAAACCAGTTAAATTATACATCTAATTAGCTTACAGCAAACCATAAATAGACCAATTCCCTTACTTCATACTTATGCCACAACATAGCTTAACCTCTTATATTATGGAGGAACTAAATATGTGCCCCCAACGGAGGGCAGAACTTAAGATGTTGCCCGATAATGTCGGGTGCTTTAGCGGGTGCTCACCTTCCAACAGAAGCAACGAAACACATAAAAAAAACATTGCGGCACCCAGAATGCAACGGGTCTGGGAGTAAGGTGTCCTGTAAGGGACAATGCACCTCCAGACCCACAAAACAGCGACACCTAGCGGTCACTTTATAAACCACTGTCCTACATATACCTACCTTTTGTGTCTTGCCCTTTGCTCGTGCGTCTCCCTGTGTTCTGTTTTCTGTCCAACCTCTGTCTCAACCTATTTTTTGTGCCTGTTGTGAATCTTTTTGTTTTTGTTTGAATAAATTTCAAGAGTTAACCAAGTCATCTCTCTGGTGTTGGTTAGCGTGTGGGTCCCGAGTCAGCTCGGTATGGGTTTTGTAACAGAGAGATTTATAAAAAAATCTAAATATATTTAGTGAAATAAGCAAAATATTGTTGCTGCATTATATTATTAATGATATTAATCATTCATGGTAATTAATTGTAGTCCCTCCTAATGTCAAAATCAAGGTTTTTAATGATTTGATCATTTTTATTGTGAGTTTTTAGGTTCATATTCTGTTCTTCCAAAGGTTCTGGGTGTTATGATGCTGTTTAGAATTTAGACGGTGCAGTAAACTACGTTGACTGACAAGAGCAAGGTCATTTGTGTTATCACAGGGCTGACACACTGTGAAAAACAACCATTCACACTCACACCCACACACAGTTCACACATCAACCTGATCTGCAGGCAGTGGATCTAAACTTCACTGAATTACTAACTGATAACAGTCAACAAATAATAATACAATAATAATGATAAAAAAACTAAAAAAGCATCTGCAACCTGTGGAACCAGTACAATCGTCTGAAACGGAAAATGCTTTTTTTGTGTGTTTGCAGGATCCAGAGCTGTGACTCCTGTGTTTGTGCTAAAGGGCAGTGATGTACAGCTGGACGTTAAGGAAGCTGACGTTTCTAAGGATTTTCTATTTCTTCTATGGAAATTCAATGGAAGAGATAATGTAGCATCATTTTCACCTGATGGAAAACTTAACGTCCGTGGTTCTTACATTGGAAGAGTTGAGTTAGTGGCAAAGTTCTCTGTGAAATTGAAGAATGTACAAGAGACAGACAGTGGAGTTTATGCTGCACGAGTTACAGTAGATCAAGACCAAATACTGTCTGAATACAATGTCACAGTTCAAGGTAGGTTTGTTACCATTCAAAACACTGATAGAGCATCTACTGTCATATCTTGTGTCTATTGTCATATTTCATAGTTTTACATCTTTCTCTCACTCAGCTCCAGTGTCTCCAGTTAATCTGACTGTGGACTCAGTGTCCAGCAGCTCAGACTCCTGTAACCTCACTGTGACCTGCAGGACACGTGAGTCTAACATCAGCAGCACTTTTACATGTGTCAATCAAACCTGCAGTGAAGATGGAGACAGATCAGAAAATGTCCATGTCTACCTTGAGAATGACTCCATCAAGTGTAACCATAGCAACCAGGTCAACTGGACCATAAACCAAGGAGCAACAAGGATACAGGATTTCTGTCACCAACGTAAGATAAAAAACACAAATATGTACAGTAGTATTTCACAGATTAGATAATAGCTCAGGTCAGTAAATTGTCAGTTGTAATTGAACCTCAATTATTATATTTCACTATGTTGCATGACCTCAGGTAGAAATGACTAATCTGGTTTTGTCCTTCTTCACAGAACCCAAAGATGCGAGTCATGTTTTTGTATATGTTGTTGTTTCTGTTGTCATTATTGTTATAATTATTGCTGCGATTTGTTATCAAAAGAAAAGACAAAGTAAGTTCATATTTATTTATTATGAAATTACAAGCTAACGTTTAGTTTATGTGAAAATCTGTTTTGTAGCAAAGTCTTACCCGTAAAACGTTCTGTGTAAAAAGGAAAAACATGAGAATGAACAATATCATTATCCATTTTTAATAGACAGTACTATGCCAAATATGTGTGTAACCTTTGATATGACTGTTTTCTTTATGTTCAAATTCAAGACATACAGTTTTATAACCAATTCATGCGTCACATCACAGGATAAAACAAACAAACCTAAATGTTGTTTGTCATATTTACTGTTATATATTTAGATTTCACAACACTTCTTTAAATATGTCCTCTACATGTAACTAAGTTCTCAAAATAACCAGGCCTGCGCTTTTACAAATGATAGTTATGACATAGTGGAATTATTTATCACAAATTGTAATATATCACAGATTGTAGGAACAGCTCTGGTTATGTGCTGGAATAATGTTGACAGATGACAAATAACCTTTTTTCTTGACCAACCAACAGAGAAAATATTCCACATGGAGAACACAGTGTACGAAGTTCCTGAGGTAAATCTACTTATAATTTTAATGACTCCCTGAAATTTAACAAAAGTGAAACTAATAAATGTTTTGTTCACTGGAAACTGTTGCACATCAGTCACACAGGGTCAAATTTTACCAACAGAACAGGTCAGAAAAGGGAAAATATAATTAAACTCTTTTGGCCAAAGTGCTGTAGACTAACATGAAGACAAATAAAACACTTGTATTATGATGCTTTTAGCTTTAGTTTGACATATTCTATTTATTTTACCAGGCTCCTACAGGTCAAACTCTGCAAATGCTTCCAATCAGTGATGATTCAAACCTTTCTCCAAACTCCACCTACTGCATTGTTGGTTCTCACCCTGGACCCAGGAGATCTGCTGGTACTGGCCAAGCTCTGCCACAGAGCGTCTACGCTGAGGTGAACCAGCCTGACTAACAGTCTGCCATCACCCCTGACTCTCACTCCATCCACTTCATCTTCTTCTGCTCCTTGTCCTCATCACTCTTACTACTATACTTCTGCATCTTTCACCTTATTCCTTCCTGAACGTCCTCATTTTACCCCCAAGTCTCCTCATCTCTGTCTTTCCTGTCTGGGAGTCGTCCTGAATGTGTCCCTGTCTTCTGCACAGGTTGCCCAGTCACACATACATATAACGCTGCAGGTCACCTTCTCTTTCATAGTGGTAGAGGCTACAGTATTTGAATAATTCTCCACATAGAGCAGCTCCACTTTTGTTTGTTGGTTATTGTTTACACGTGGCAACATCTGTAAGTTGATATTTGTCCTGAAGAGACCACATGATATTTGAGTTTGAATTGATTTCAGACAGTTTGTGTTTCCGTTCAGGTAACGTGCAGTTTTTCAGAAAACGTCATCTGTGGCTGGATCTTGGCCAAGTGCAGATGAATTAGATCAGGGGTGTCAAACTCAAATACACAGTGAGCCAAAATTGAAAACTGGAACGAAGTCGTGGGCCAACATTGATATTTACTGAAAAAAAAGTGGATATGGAACAAGCAAAGCTTAATACTAAACTAGACTATTTGATGAGGGATGAATGTACAGTAACATTCTGTGTATTAAGCCAAGTGACCAAACAAAGTCTCTGTGAAAGTCTATAACAGGTGAAACTGAGTCTAACAGCATCGTGACAATAAACAGCTTCATGTTGTTTAAACTCTGATTGTTTACTTTGCTTTAATAGTGATTGTTTATTGGTTTCCAAGTGTTGTAAACGTTGTCATATTGTACCAAAGGCTAAAGCGTTTTACTGGATGCTCTCTGTGTTTTTTTCATTCTTACATTAGAAACATTCCATGTTTTATTGCTTTATGATCAGTGTTACGTTATTGTCTTCTGTGACTCAGGTCCAGTAACTGCAGACTTTATCATTTATAATGTGGTGTCATACTCACCCTTCATGGAGAAACACACTTTGATTTTAACTCTTAGTTGTGTCTCATTATTTTTATAAATAATTTTTGTTCGTACATATGTTTTATGTGTTGCATACACACACTGGCCACTTTATTAGGTACAGCTGCAGGGCCTGATTCAATCACACTCAGCAACTCTGCCATTCATCACTTTTACAGGGTTCAGGTGATACTGTCTCAGTTTTAATGCTGTCAGAAGGTTAGAATCATTATTGAGGTTACGTGGCTGCTGGCGTCGTACTGGAGGCTGTTACATGCACATTCTGGACTCCAGCATGAAGCCAGTGTCCATGGACTTAGAGCCTCCTTCCAGTCTTTGTGGGTATAGTTCATGCATAGCTACAATAGATGTTCAGCCTGAAACATGGATTAAACGTTTCTCTAGATAAGAACGTGAGACTGTGCTAATGTGAGTAGAGGAACAACTTTACACCTTTTTGAAAAAAAGGAAAGATGACAACAAACATGTGATTTTGAAAATTCTATTACGTTTTTTTGTTTCCCTAGAACAAGCTCAATTTTTGTATTATTTCAGGTTCTCGTTCCTATTAACACATTTGTTATTAAACCTGTTTGTTCTAGTTGTTTCTCTGTGCTCATCACGTCCTTCCTGAATGTTGTTAATGCATAAAAACCCCACAACAAATAAACACAGTTTTGTTTCCTGGTCATGAATGGTCTTATGTTTCCTCTTATTTCAAGCAATGATTTCAAACTTTCTCAGGAGCAGCAAAGAACCTTAACATTCAACAACCTAAACATAATAAAACATAAAATCATTATCATTAAGAAAGACTTCAGTGGTTTAAATGTGAATCACTGTAAAAGCTATGAACAACACAAAATTACAATATAAGTCATTTGCAAATAATCGTATTCAGTTTAGTCTTGATTCCATAGTTAATGTAATTTCCACACTGGCAGCTGCGTCTCTGAATGTGCAGCGTCACCATGAGACCTACCGTTCAGGGAATGTTCAAGGTTCAGAATGTGAGGGGTGGCTACTAACAGCAGGAGACTCCTGGGTGAGTTTTCTCCTCTTGGTCGTCTCACAGAGGTGGACAGTGATAACAGCAGACGTCATAATGATCAGGCCAACGGAGAACACGACTGTCTTCACCAGGCAGAGAGAGAAACCAGCAACCTCTGACCCTGTAACCACACAAAACCAGTTTCATTATTAAACTGACCGAGCAGATGCAAACTGACACCACAGCAGGTGTAGAAGAAAACAAATGACTTAGTTACTCTGTGAAAGCAATGCTACGCTATGTCAGGACATTACAGACCAAACCACCATCTGTGTGTTAAGGCGTTTTACTATCACACTTAATCCGGTATCTCTGCTAAATATTATGTCAGAATTTGTACAGAAACAAATCAAAACCAACGACTTCAACCATTGTGTTTTTTAACTAACCAATAGTTTTGTCTTTTATCTTACGTTGGTAACAGAAATCTTGTATCCTTGTTGCTCCTTGGTTTATGGTCCAGTTGACCTGGTTGCTATGGTTACACTTGATGGAGTAATTCTCAAGGTAGACATGGAGAACAGCACCAGAGGTTGTAACTTTTGATCTGTCTCCATCTTCACTGCAGGTTTGATGGACACATGTAAAAGTGCTGCTGATGTTAGAGCCGAGTGTCCTGCAGGTCACAGTGAGGTTACAGGAGTCTGAGCTGCTGGACACTGGGTCCACAGTCAGAGTAACTGGAGACACTGGAGCTGAGTGAGAGAAAGATGGAAAACTATGAAATATGACAATAGATACAAGATATGACAGTAGATGCTCTATCAGTGTTTTGAATGTTAACAAACCTACCTTGAACTGTGACTTTGTATTCAGACAGTGTTTGGTCTTGATCTACTGTAACTCGTGCAGCATAAACTCCACTGTCTGTCTCTTGTACATTCTTCAATTTCAAAGAGTATTTTGCCACTAACTCAACTCTTTCAGTGTAATTACTAAAGACTTTGGGTTTTACATCAGGTGAAAATGATGCTAAACTATCTCTTCCATTGAATTTCCATAGAAGAAATAGAAAATCCTTAGAAACATCAGCTTCCTTAACGTCCAGCTGTACATCACTGCCCTTTAGCACAAACACAGGAGTCACAGCTCTGGATCCTGCAAACACAGTAGTGACACAATAAATATTAAAAATAAGACACAGAAGGCACAGTAACACAAAGCGCTAAATTAATCCTCATTTTATCACATTCGCCACAAAAGGTGTAAATTATGCAGAATGTTGCACAGTTGAAATTCATTTGCTGTGTCGATCCACTTTTAAATGTTAAAAATGTACAAGGTTTAAATGTTAAAATTCATAAAGTAATGAACAATGTTACTGTGATGTGAATGTCAGGCCTCTTTAAAAATCCAGGCGGTAGCTGATATGTGAAATAAATGAGGTTTGTCTGTTGGACCAGAATTTGCTTCTGGTCCCTATTAACTAATTCCTCAACTGCTGTAGTTTGTTTTCTGTGCTCATCACTTGCTTCTCATGAGTCTTTAGTCAAATACTACTTAAGTAGTGTTTCATCTGAGTATTCGAAATGCAAAATGAAAACACAGTAGAAAACCGTTATAATGACCTCGTGCTTTATAACGACTGATTTCAAACCATCTCAGGATCAGTTAAACACGTTACATTCAACAACACAACCTCTGCAAAAACACGAGTTACATGCAAGTCACTTAAACCAGTGTGGTCCTACCTGGTGCCTGCATGCAGACCAGTAGCACCAGCATCACAGAGACAGACATGATGTAGAGTCTCTGTTTGTCTCAGCACTAACTGAACGTCGTGTTCTTCCTGTTACAACTACTTCCACAGAGTCAGAGGGAGGAGCCCTACTAACACGAAATACGGTCCACAGCCATAGAAAACGTCTTCTGTACCAGACTAAAGCTCAGCACCTGACTCCACAGATACTTTCTCACTGAGCTGAGGAATCAGAGACATTAAATATCAGGCATAACAAGACATAAACCAGAGCATAATAAGATTTACTTAACTGACAGTTTGTCTGAAGGGAAAGTTAAAAATTAGACTTTGGACAAAACCGATGGACTCACCACTAATTCTACAGAAAATGAATGACAAATCTTTTTATTTTTAGTTAATTAAAAAAAAACATATATACCATGATAACTAACTAAAAGGCAATGAGGGTCTGTCTGGTCGGGATCTTTTGCTCAGTCCAACACAGAAATTTGTGAGTTCTCATGTGGGTTAACGAGGCTTCACCTCCTGCACAGCTTTGGTCGCATGCGTGTACATGCGTGTTAAAGCGTATTTCACACATTTATCTGTAATGGTTCACGGCTGAGTTTGACGTTTTTTTTTTCCTGTAAGGTTGTTTATTCTCAGAACTGAAGTCAGTTTCCTCTTAACACTGTGATATTTTAAATTGTGATATTTCCTGCAGAAATAGTAGAAACTGGACCAGATGTGTGTTTCAAAGAACAACATGCTGTTGTCATAGCAACAATGAAGCTGTAGCTTGGATTTAGACCAGTGTTACTGTTTTCAAGGTGCTCTGTAAACTGGAAATGTTGACGGTTTGCTTGTCTTTTATCAGTGGATGTTAACGCTGTTACTGAACTACAGCACTTTATGCAACTACACTCTGCATATTTGTACCTTAGGTGGTTAGTGAGCTGTACCTGAAGCTCTACATAGAGAAGATGTTTTAATACTAATTAAGCACTTTCACATAAAACAAAAAAAATAATAGTTAATAATAGTTCATGTGGACCAAACTCTACTTCATTTTTCTTTGCTTAAACACAGTTTTCAAAACTCTACACACTTATCCCATGACTTTAACCACAACCTGCACAACACTGTGGATTTACACACTGCTGTCAAAAATTCTCAGGATTTTACAGCTGTTTCAAACTATTCCTCTGTGTTTGCTAGTGTGTGTAACATAGTCCCAGAATGAGAAGGTTTAGTAAGGATCACGTTCAATGATCAAAGATACGTCACTAAATATTATAGATATCAGTACATTAGTGTTTTCCCTTTGGTTAATAAAATACAGTTTTGACCTAAACAGTTTCAAAAGCAAATGTTGCAGGTCTTAAAACCTATTTTAATTTTTTTAATGCGCATGAACCGTTGTAACATTAGAGAAGTAAATGTTGAGTCAAAACTGCAAATGCATTTAAGATTAAATGATTTGATTTCTTCACACAGAAGCTTCTAGTGGAGCCCAAATATCAGGAGCTGTGGTTGGTTCACTGGCTGCTGTCCTTGTCCTTTGCATTGTGTGTTGGATACTATGTAAGTGTTCAGCATGTACACAAGAATGTCATTAATACGTTCATCACTGCAGCAGAAATTTCTCACATTAGACTAATACTTATTACTAATACTTAATACCCAAACAATAAAGGCCTACATGAAATTGGATTGAAATCATTTTCAAATGAATCGAATGATCCACTAATCTGTGGAAGATATTCTGTTGTGTAGATACGAGATCTATCTACATTGTCATATGTTAACTCGACATCGAGTTAATTGTTAGATGCAGCTTTTCATGTGTTTCCCAACTTTTATTGAAACTTATGCTGTAAATGGCAAAAAAAAAACTACAAAAAACTTTTTTTCTCTATGTATTTTTTTATCACTGACCTGTTTCAGATAAAAAAGGGAAACAAACAGCCAGAGGAAAATACAGTTTATGACGTTCCTCAGGTAAGCGTCAAAACAAACTCTCCCAACTTTGCTGTTCAAACTGAGGAACATTATTCCATTTTGTGGGTAATTTAGCATTGAGACGTTTGATGTTTCCAGTTAAACAAAGCTCTGACCTGTTACCAACTGCACTAAACAATCCACAGCCTCCCTGAAATAGCTTCACCTTCTAACGGCTCCACCTGCTGCAGCCAGTCTGCTGTCAGTCGTCCTGTGCTGAGCTCCTCACACTGTTTGTGCTGCTTCTCTCTGTGTAAATGTCTTGTGAACTGAAGACTTTTAATTCTCTCTTGTGTTTGTTAGTGAGCAGTTGATTGACCAGATATATTTGTAATGATGCAGTGTTTGCTTTTCCTAACCAGTATATTTGATTCATTTCTAGGAAAACAACTGAGACCAAACTCAGAACCAGAATCCTGTAACTTCCACCTACGCCTTGGTCCAATTTCACAAAGCACCTGAACAATCCACAAACACCGTGATCGATGCAATGCCAGAGACGATTTATGCTCAAGTTAAAAGACCGGACAAGTCCCAGTCCCTGGAAAGTCCAACTCCAGATCCGAGGGCCTGAAAAGCCCTGATAGGACGAGTTTACAGGAACAAACATCATCATGAGGCAGCGTGAGGTTCAAGCACCTGCTCAGAGGCTGTGGAAGGCTTTTTACCTGAAGCTAAACTAAATGTTGGCATTTGTGACACTAAAACTCAGAGACCAAATAAAAATTCAAGATTTTATCCCCTCAATATTCTTCAACATATACATTTTATTTATTTGAGGGTTTCACAGTCAGCTAAACAAAAGTTTTGTTGCTGAACCATATATGTTGCTTATATACAGTCGCTGAAGAACATGTACAGAATTTATCATATTAGAGGAAACTAAGATTATTGTAGTTTTGTTTTTATTAGTTTTTATAACCTAAGATAAGTTTGAGGATCCAGATTTGAACAGGATGAAACCTGGGGAGCTTCTGTTCTACTGAATTTGGCAGCGTAGGCATATTTCCTGTCAGGAGCTTGACAGACAACCTGAAGACATAGACAGCATCACTCAGCATGAATGTAGCTGATGCATGCAGGCGTATTTCCTGTCAGGAAGTAAGTTAGTAAGTAACAGACGTACACAACCTGTAGACAGCATCTACGAAGGCTCATACCATGAATCTCTTTGGCCAGAGAAACTCCTGTACCAAGCACTGGGGTAGAGGCCAGTAACTAGACTGACAGGACTGAACCCAACCCACAACCAGGACTAAGAACTTTATTAAACACAAAGAGCAACTTAGGGACGAGACTCATAGAAAGGAACTAATGAGAACAAATAATCACTGCACATTGCAGGCGAACTAGAAATCAAAGACACAAACAAGTTTCCTGGCAAGACACGAGGATGTGGGTTAAGGTTCACACAAACGTGACTTGATCACTTGGACTTGACCAAATTTGACATAATTAGACTCGACTTGACACAAAGGCAACACCAGACGAGAACCAGCCACAACACAGAACTGACATGAACCCACACTGGAAGAAACAAGGTGAAACAGGACACAAAGCAACAGACCGACATGACAGGAACTTAAAGACAAGACAAGACAGGAAACGAGACACAGGTGCAAGTAATAATTACATGACATACAACACATGACTCAAGACGCAGAGACAGAGGAAGAACAAACACAGGACAGGACCACAGCTGGAGGACTGACTGTCTCAGATGACACATTATAATTTATGGATGTTGACTGAACTATAAAACACAGTTAAAACAAAACAGTAGTCATGTTTTGAATGAATAAAGCAATTAAGAATTTAGTTTTGTTAACCAACTTAACTTACTCAGGTCTTTGGTATTAGTTATCAGTAACGTACTGGATAGATTATTGTGTAAAAACTCCACAAAGCATTGAACCCAGGGTCAGTGTGTTCCTCACATCACACATGTTGTTAGTGCTGTCATCTCCTCTATGTGTAATGTAAACGGTTACATGCATTTAGTTTGGTTTTCTATTGTCATATTCTGTCTTTTAGGAAACGTTTGACTACTCAGAGGTGAGAACTGTTCCTCTACTGAATGTAGCTGATGTATGCAGACATATTTCCTGTCAGGAAGGAAGTTAGTAAGTAAGAGACGCACACAACCTGTAGACAGCATCTGCGAAGGTTCAGACCATGAATCATATCTTTCAGTGCGTTGTTTTCTTTTTCTTATCGTATCATATTCAAGGTAAGTATTTCTGCTTGTATTTATATGTCTTCCTGGTTTAAAACCTGGTTCGTAGTGAAATGTCTCAGCAAAAGTCCTAAAATTAAACTAAAAGACATGTGGAGGATGAAGACGGCTGAGAGATTTATATAAAAATCTAGATAGATCTTTAATTTCATTGTCACGTGTACAACGGAAATTAAAAAGTGCTCTCCAGTCAGTGCATCATTCATAATAATAAACAATAACAATAATAAATAAGAATAAATAGACCTAAAAACCCACACACACATCAATCATTGCATTGGTCCAGACTTTGTTTAGAGCGGTTATCACAGTTGGATAAAAACTGTGCTTGAGTCTGTTTGTCCTCTGTTTATACAGTCTGTAGCGTCTGCCTGAAGGCAACAGTTCAAACAGCCACTGTGCTGCTGGTGAACCATATGCATATGCAGTACATTAAAATACTTTCTATGGTGGCTCGGAAGAAGGACACCGAACGTCTTTGTGTGATGTTACTCTTCCTGAGTATCCTCAGGAAGTACAGTCTCTGCTGGGGCTTTTTCAGCAGCTCAGAGGTGTTTGTGCTCCAGGACAGACTCTCCTCTATGTGGACTCCCAGGAAGCGAAAGTCTGCCACCGTCTCCACACAGTCCCTGCCGATGTGTAATGGTGGAACGTCTGTCTTTTTCCTCCTGAAGTCTATTATGAGTTCTTTGGTTTTTGAGGTGTTGAGGAGAAGGTTGTTGGTCGAACACCATGTCGATAGCTGCTCCACCTCATCTCTGTAGGCAGATACGTCCCCGTAAATGAGCCCCACCACTGTAGTGTCGTCTGCAAACTTTATTATGGTGTTGCTGTGACGGACAGGGGTGCAGTCGTGTGTGTAGAGTGAGTAGAGCGGCGGACTCAGCACACAGCCCTGGGGGGAGCCGGTGCTGAGGCTTAGGGCCGTGGATTGTGTGTTGGCCTACTCTGACTCTCTGCCTGCGACCAGAGAAGAAGCTGCTGATCCACATGCAGGTTGGATGTGGGAGCCCCAGGTCCTCCAGCTTGGCCACCAGCTTGTGTGGGAGGATGGTGTTGAAAGCCGAGGCAAACTGGTGTGGGTCGAGACTACGGACCAGTTTTTCAAAGCACTGGGGTGAGTGCCACTGGTCTGTAGTCGTTGAGGATGGGACAGTGAACTGTGCCAGGGACTGGTTGTAAAGACTTCAGTCAGCTGGTCTGCACAGTCCCTCAGCACTTGTCCTGGAACACCATCAGGACCAGTCACCTTCCTCGGGTTGACGGCTCGCAGGGTACGTCTTATCTCGTGTTGCTCCAGACTGAGGATCGTGCTGCTGTGCACAGTGTGGTGTAGCTGCGCCGCCTCCGGTACGGTAACTTCAAAGCGAGAAAAGAAGATATTCAATTCCTCTGCTAGCGTGAGGTCCCCTTCACAAGCTTTGACGTTGGTCCTGTAGTTGGTGAGGTGCTGGACGCCCTACCACACCTGCCGGCTGTTGTTACTGTGGTTACATATTTAGTAAAATAAGCAAAATTAAATGTATTAATAATTCGTAGTAATTAATAGTAAGTAATTAATTGTAGCTATTTATTGATTTGATCATTTTTATTGTGAGTTTTTTGGTTCATATTCTGTTCTTGTTGGTTCTGGGTGTTATGCTGCTGTTTAGAATTTAGACGGCTCAGTGATCGTTGGCTGACGAGTGAGGTCATTCGTGTTATCACAGGGCAAACAAAGAAAAACGACCATTCACACTCACACACACAGTTCAGTCAACCTGATCTGCAGACAGTGGCTCTAAACTTCACTGACTGCTAACAGTCAACAAATAATAATTGTCCAATACAATAATAATGATTAAAAAAACATCTGCAAACTGTGGAGTCGCTACAATCTTCTGAAAAGAAAATGCTTTTTTAATTTTGTTTCAGTGTTTGCAGGATCCAGAGCTGTGACTCCTGTGTTTGTCCTAAAGGGCAGTGATGTACAGCTGGACGTTAAGGAAGCTGATGTTCCTGAGGATTTTGTGTTTCTTCTATGGAAATTCAATGGAAGAGATAGTTTAGCATCATTTTCACCTGATGGAAAACCCAAAATCTTTAGTTATTACACTGGAAGAATTGAGTTAGTGGCAAAATATTCTGTGAAATTGAAGAATGTACAAGAGACAGACAGTGGAGTTTATGCTGCACGAGTTACAGTAGATCAAGACCAAATACTGGCTGAATACAAAGTCACAGTTCAAGGTAGGTTTGTAACCAT
This sequence comes from Macropodus opercularis, assembly GCA_030770545.1. Lineage (NCBI taxonomy): Eukaryota > Metazoa > Chordata > Actinopteri > Anabantiformes > Osphronemidae > Macropodus > Macropodus opercularis. The sequence goes on from CM061105.1 coordinate 11,821,090, forward strand.
TCAAAACACTGACAGAGCATCTACTGTCATATCTTGTATCTATTGTCATATTTCATAGTTTTACATCTTTCTCCCACTCAGCTCCAGTGTCTCCAGTTAATCTGACTGTGGACTCAGTGTCCAGCAGCTCAGACCAGGTCAGCTGGACCATAAACCACGGAGCAATAAGGATAAAGGATTCCTGTCACCAACGTAAGCTTGAAGATAACAACATATACAGTAGTATTGCACAGATTAGATAATAGCTCAGTTATAAAACCCAGAGTTCAGTGAATTGTCTGCTGTAAGTGAACCTCAATTAATAGATTTTACATTGTTGCATGACCTCAGGTAGAAATGACTAATCTGGTTTTGTCCTTCTTTACAGAACACAAAGACGCGAGTCATGTTATTGTATATGTTGTTGTTTCTGTTGTCATCATTATTGTTATAATTATTGCTGCAATTTGTTATCGAAAAAACAACAAGTTTATGTTTATTTATTATGAAATTACAAGCAAACGTTTAGTTTATGTGAAAATCAGTTTTGTAGCAAAGTCTTCATTACCCATAAAACCTTTCTCAATGCACAATATCATTATCTATTTTTAATAGACGATACTATCCAAAAATCTGTGTAACCTTTGATATGACTGTTTCATTTAGACATACAGTTTTAAAATCACCATCACAGGATAAAACAAGCCAACTAAATGTTGTTTGTCAAAATATTTATATGTTTATATTTCACAGCATTTCTTTAAATATGTCCTCTAGATGTCACTAAGTCCTCAAAATAACCAGGCCTGCACATTTACAAATGATGGTTATGACACAGTGGAATTATTTTAAACGCTTTATGAAGAAACTGTGTTAACTAAACTAAAACAATGCTTAACCTGAGCTCAGGGAGACACGAGTTACAAAAAGACCGTAATAAGTGCTGACGAGCTAAAATCACCATTAAACGTCCTCTTTTTAACAGTGTGTCAGCAGAAACCTCCTGTTGTGTTGAGGAGCTGAAGCAATTTTATGTCACATTCAGAATATGACGTCACATTGTGTTTAAATAAACTGTCAACATGTAAATAAAATAAAAGTAGATGAGAATTAAAGTTTAAAGCTGAGCTTGTTGTGATCACAGTATAATTAACAGAGATTTTCTTAGACTGGGAAGCATTTGCTGCAGTCACTGTACATACTGAGCAGGAATGAATGGTTCTATGTTTAGGTAGATCTATGAGCTATGATCAGAATATGTGGATCAACTTATAATTTCTTTATTTATAATTAATTGATGAGCTTTTACACATAACATCATCCATGGCCACTAACAACCTGTAAGAGTTGAAGTTCGAGATGCTTTAACATCCACAGGTGCTTTGCTCTATACCTCAGTTACACCTTAGTGTAATATTATATATTACTAATATGTTTTATTATTTAATATTATATTTATACAGCGACTTTTTATGCACCAATTTATTGCTTATACATTATTAAGATCACTCCTAATAGATTATTTGTGTGTGAATTTAACCAAATTCAAATTTTGCTGTACAACTTAAACACAATAAATAAATAAACTAATAACAAACAGGACATATTACTAGGATGCATTACATCTGCCAGCAAACTATTCTTCTACTCTTACTCTTCAAATCTTTTGTCTGAACAGGTAAAAACTAAAGGATAAAAGACACTAGTTTAAGAACAATGTTGTTTGGGAAAGAGAAACCTGATATGTAGTAAAATATCCAGTTACTATATGATTAACTTTTAAATAACTTCCCCTGGATGATGGAGAATCTATGTTCAGTAAAAATACCGTCTGTGTCTTATTTTTCATATTTATTGTGTCTCTACTGTGTTTGCAGGATCCAGAGCTGTGACTCCTGTGTTTGTCCTAAAGGGCAGTGATGTACAGCTGGACGTTAAGGAAGCTGATGTTTCTGAGGGTTTTCAATTTTTTGTATGGATATTCAATGGAAGAGATAATGTAGCATCAGTTTCACCTGGTGGAAAATCCAAAGTCTTTAGTAATTACACTGGAAGAGTTGAGTTAGTGGCAAAGTTCTCAGTGAAATTGAAGAATGTACAAGAGACAGACAGTGGAGTTTATGCTGCACGAGTTACAGCAGATCAAGAACAAATACTGTCTGAATACAAAGTCACAGTTCAAGGTAGGTTTGTTACCATTCAAAACACTGATAGAGCATCTACTGTCATATCTTGTATCTATTGTCATATTTCATAGTTTTACATCTTTCTCTCACTCAGCCCCAGTGTCTCCAGTTAATCTGACTGTGGACTCAGTGTCCAGCAGCTCAGACTCCTGTTACCTCACTGTGACCTGCAGGACACGCGACTCTCACATCAGCAGCACTTTTACATGTGTCAATCAAACCTGCAGTGAAGATGGAGACAGATCAAAAGTTACAACCTCTGGTGCTGTTCTCCATGTCTACCTTGAGAATGACTTCATCAAGTGTAACCATAGCAACCAGGTCAGCTGGACCATAAACCAAGGAGCAACAAGGATACAGGATTTCTGTTACCAACGTAAGATAAAAGACAAAAACATATACAGTAGTATTGCACAGATTAGATAATAGCTCAGTTATAAAACCCAGAGTTCAGTGAATTAATAGATTTCACATTGTTGCATGACCTCAGGTAGAAATGACTAATCTGGTTTTGTCCTTCTTTACAGAACACAAAGACGCGAGTCATGTTACTGTATATGTTGTTGTTTCTGTTGTCATCATCATTATTGTTATAATTATTGCTGCGCTTTGGTATACATGTAAATAACGTAAGTTCATATTTATTTATTATGAAATTACAACCAAACGTTTAGTTTATGTGAAAATCAGTTTTGTAGCAAAGTCTTCATTACCCATAAAACCTTTCTCTGTAAAAAGGCAAAACATAATAAATAATAAATATCATATCACTTCTTTAAATATGTTCTCTAGATGTAACTAAGTTCTCAAAATAACCAGGCCTGCACTTTTACAAATGATAGTTATGACACAGTGGAATTATTTATCACAAGTTGTAATATATCACAGATTGTAGGAACAGCTCTGGTTATGTGCTGGAATAATGTTGACAGATGACTAATAACCTTTTTTCTTGACCAACCAACAGAGAAAATATTATACATGGAGAACACAGTGTACGCAGCACCTGAGGTAAATCTACTTATAATGACTCCCTGAGATTTAACAAAGGTGAAACAAATAAATGTTTTGTCCACTGGAAACTGTTGCAAATCAGTCACACAGGGTCAAATTTTACCAACAGAACAGGTCAGAACAGGAAAAATATAATTTAACTCTGTTGGTAAAAGTGCTGTAGACTAACATGAAGACAAATAAAACACTTGTATTATGATGCTTTTAGCTTTAGTTTGACATATTCTATTTATTTTACCAGGTTCCTACTGATCAAACTGCAAAAGCGTGAACCAACCTGACTAACAGTCTGCCATCACCCCTGACTCTCACTCCATCCACTTCATCTTCTTCTCCTCCTTGTCCTCATCATTCTTACTATTATACTTCTGCATCTTTCACCTTATTCCTTCCTGGACGTCCTCATTTTACCCCCAAGTCTCCTCATCTCTGTCTTTCCTGTCTGGGAGTCGTCCTGAATGTCTCCCTGTCTTCTGCACAGGTTGTGTCTCATTACTTTTATATATAACTTTTGTTCGTAGGATTTTTGCTCTAGAGTTTTATTTTTGTTCTGTACTTTGCATTTATTCCGTTCAGGTGTTTTTTAATTTGTTATGCAACATGAATGTTCCTTTATTGTGATCACTGGTGTCAATAAAAAGCCTGCTGATTTTACCTACATGTGTTTTATATGTTGCATACACACACTGTCGCCTCACAGCAAGAAGGTCCCGGGTTCGATTCCCGGAGGCGACCGGGGGCCTTTCTGTGTGGAGTTTGCATGTTCTCCCTGTGTCTGTGTGGGTTTTCTCCGAGGTCTCTGGTTTCCTCCCACAGTCCAAAGACATGCAGTTAGGTCAATTGGAACAAATGCGTAATTTGCCCATAGGTGTGAGTGTGTGCATGACTGGGACTTGTGTGTCTATATGTGTGGCCCTGCGATAGACTGGCGATCTGTCCAGGGTGAACCCTTCCTCTTGCCCAAAGCCAGCTGAGATAGGCTCCAGCACGCCCGCGACCCCTTCGGGGAAAAAGCGGAAGAAGATGAATAAATGAATGAAATACAAAATCCTGAGAAACATCAGCTTCCTTAATGTCCAGCTGTACATCACTGCCCTTTAGCACAAACAGTCACAGCTTGTCATCATCACTATATCAATGTTGATTAGTTGGGTTTGCGATATAGTTGTGGAAGGCGTTAAACTTGAGATTACTTTTCTTGAACTGTGAACAAATAAGTAAAACTGAATCTGTCCTGGTGCCTGCATGCAGACCAGTAGCACCAGCATCACAGAGACAGACATGATGTAGAGTCTCTGTTTGTCTCAGCACTAACTGAACGTCGTGTTCTTCCTGTTACAACTACTTCCACAGAGTCAGAGGGAGGAGCCCTACTAACACGAAATACGGTCCACAGCCATAGAAAACGTCTTCTGTACCAGACAAGAGTTCAGCACCTGACTCCACAGATACTTTCTCACTGAGCTGAGGAATCAGAGACATTAAATATCAGGCATAACAAGACATAAACCAGTGAGGCACCAAAGCAGAAAATATTTAGAGAAGCACAGATGAGAATCGTTATTATTATAGAATTTTTTTTTTCTTTCGCTTTCTATTTTTGATAAAGGAAAACTTCTGTCACCTGCCACCACAAAGTTACAATTTCTGACCCGGTAACATGATTAAAGTTGGTTCACTTTGTTCTTTGACCTTTGTGTTGAATAATATTTGCTTTTCTTTTGCTGATTTGCTTTTCTCATGTGGATTCTTCATAGTGTTTCAAGCTTGATGAATGAAGGAATCTCTTGTGTTGCATGTCACGTGTTGCCTGTCGCTGGTGTTTGCTCTCACATGGTTCTGTAACGTAGTCAGAATTAAAAGCTCTACTACAAGTGTTACATTTAAAAGTCACTTCATCAGTGTATTACAGTGAGTCTCTGGTGTAGAAGAGTCTACGTTGAGGGCGATAGCAGAGCTGTGAGATAGGTTCTGATGTACTCCGGTGACTGTCCTCATATACTGAACTCCTCACGTTATCGTCTCCTTTCAGGACAAGCGTCTCTCCTTCCTCACTGGTGCATAGCTGCTCCTGCTCCTCTTTCGTGTGTGGAGGATTTGGATCCTCCTCATCCTAACTGGTTTTCATCACCTGACACTTCCTACCTGCCAGATGAGATTCTCTGGGGCTACGAGTTTCCCCCTGTGGTCTCTCTTTCCCCGTCAGGGAAATATGTAGCAGACTTCGCCTTCTTCGACAAAGTGGCCAAGACCAGGACCACGCCCATCTTCAAGCCGTCCAGTCCTCAGAACGGGTACCAGAGCAACGGGGGTGGGACCATGTCTGAGGTGTCTGACCCAGAGAAGATCCGTCTGGAGCAGAGCTACAGGGAGAGAGGGGACGACCGTGTCCGGGTCAGAGACGCTCCTCTGAGCGTTCGCATCAGCAACGTGTGAACAGATGGAGGGTTCACAAAGGAGACTGACTGTGGGCAGCTCACAGGACATAACTCACTACTTCACTACAGCGTCACGTGTGTCTGTCAGCTCACACCTCAACAATTAACAGCTTGGGTCATTTACACACAGAGAAACATGACAAAGCTAAAATACTAAACAAAGCTTCAGTGGAAGGTGGAACCTTGGTGGAGATTTGAATTCCCCCAGAGGACGACATGGAAATGAAACACTCTGTTCTCCATCTTACTGAGCAGAGCAGGAGAAGTTACTGTGACAAAGTGAAGAGGAAACACTCACACACACGAGACGAAATTCTATACATGTCACATACATGTTAGAGCGTGTTTAACACATTTATCTGAAATGGTTCACGACTGAGTTTTAGGTTATTCTGCCAATGAGGTTGTTTATTCTCAGAACTGAAGTCAGTTTCCTCTTTACACCAGGATATTTTTAATTGTTATTTCTCAAGCAGAAATAGAAGAAACTGGACCAGATGTGTGTTTCAAAGAACAACACGCTGTCGTCATAGCAATAATGAAGCTGTAGCTTGGATTTAGACCAGTGTTACTGTTTTCAAGGTGCTCTGTAAACTGGAAATGTTGACGGTTTGCTTGTCTTTTATCAGTTAATGTTAATGCTGTTACTGAACTACAGCACTTTATGCAACTACACTCTGCATATTTGTACCTTAGGTGGTTAGTGAGCTGTACCTGAAGCTCTTAGATTCCTCTGGTCTGCCGTTTGATTTTTATAGTTGGCAACTTTCTCTTCCCCTGGTCTTCTCAAAGGCATCCTAAAACCAGTACCCTGGACCACAATCTTCGTCTGAGTCTTGTTCTGAACTTTCAGTGGAGTTTCCTCCCCTTTGTCTGTTCGTTCCATTCTCATACCTTGGTTTGCAAACTGCCTGTCTTCTTCTGACAGAGATGTCAACATGAGTTGGAATAACTTCCACAAGTAGGTCATTCGCCAACAACAGGAGATTACGGTGCATAGTTCTGGTCCTTTGACTCTCTTCCTTCTCTGGATGGACAATGTAAACTGGATTTTCAGCAAGCTGTTCCTTGACTATATAAATAGCCTTCTCCCAGTATGGTCTTAGTTTGCCGGGTCCTCCACCTGAGGTTTCTGACCAGGACTCTGTCTCCTTGTTGCAGTACCACACCTTTGGCCTTCTGGTTAATGTTTGGGTCTCGCTTTGTGTTCAGGTTTGTTGTACTGCAGTTACTTTGTTCTTGTTTAGAGTCCTGTCTGTGTTAAGGTTTTGTAGCTTCAGGTTTTGGTTTTCGTTATTAGTAACAACGTGTTTGTCTAAAGTTTAATGTTAGGTTTTGTTGCGTCATGTTCAGATTTGGGTCTGTTTAGGTTTACAGTTAGTTCTGGTTTAGGTCACCGTGGGGTGACCTAGATCTTGGATCCTGGGCAAGGGGTGACGATCAAGGACAGTTTTCTTGTTTAACAGGCGATAATCAATACACAGTCAGAGTATGGAGACTTGGATTTAACTACCCAACCTTTCACCAACAGTTCCTGTATATACTCTTTCACCTCTTTAAACAAACGGATGAGTACGTTTTCTGGACAGGAATTTCATCTGTAAGGGTGATTGACATCTGTAGACTTGTTATGCTTCCAATGTCATTACAGTCACGAGCAAAAGCTCCAGACTCCTCATAAGGCATTTTGTGGACTTTTTCCTTTTGTGATTCATTGAGGTGATGAATAGGAGGTTGCCATAGGGCTGGCCCGATGGTAACAGGGGTTGTAAGAGCACTGTTGATGGTCACAGTGGACTAGAGTGTTTCGAGTGAGTCAGTCACGATCATTTTTTCAATATAGTGGAGGCTGCCAAGGGATGTCGTTCTTGGTATTGTAACAGCATGTTTAGTGTTGTTTCCCACAGGTACAGCCACATATGGTCTTGCAGAGTTTTGTACCCCTAACAGACCTGTACCCTCAAATTTTTCCAGTTGTACATTGTTGTCCTCAGGCTCAAACAGAAAGACAGGATGAAATCGACCCTTGGATTTGGCACTTAACCCAGGCTATCTGACCTGCTGCGATGACTGTGTTGAGTCTACCTGTCCTGTTCACATTGGGCTTTTCAGTCTGGATGAGGCTCACTAGGAGTTCTGCTTTTTCTGCTGGTATTGCCAGGGCGTTACAGAACAGAGTGATGAGGGTTGAAGCAAGCCTTTCAGGTTGTTTCCTGACCACCTCCTCCAGCACATTGAAACCTAGTAGTGGCCTCTCCAGGGCAACGCTACTTACAAGGAAGGGCACAGTTATAGAAAGGTTAGGCTCCACATTCCCGATCAAGTTGACTGTAATTGCGACCCAACCATTGAATGGGAGAATGTCACCATTCACAGCATAAATTTTCAGTTCTTCATCATTAATGATTTTACTAAGTCGTCTAATAGTGATATCTGGTAGGTATTTGCTTCTCCAGTCTCTGTCAATCATACACATTTGGGTGCTCATGTCCAGCAAGGCACTGACTGCTAAACCATTTAGGTTACACTGTGTGAGGGCTTTTCTGCCTATTAGTTGGGCCAACCATTCACCTTTACTGTTGGCTAAATCATGGAGAGTTGCCGTAGCTGGAGCGTTTGGCTGTTTTTGTAGTGGTCAGAGATGTCCCAACTCAGAAGAATTCAAGCCGAGGCAGCATTAGGTTCAAATAATCAAACATGAATTTATTTTCAGTGGTGAGATGAGAAAATATGCAAAGACAGGAAAACAAAGTCACCTCTCTCTCCTGCAGAGAGATGCTCACGCGTGGGGAAGGACGGAGCCCAGGCTGGGAGACGCTGGCTGTGTCTCCCAGCCCAGCACAGCTCACATCTCCCCCGTCTCCTTCTAGAGAGGTGGTTTTAAACCCTGAACATGCGTCAAAATGTGAAGATTTCATACCAAGAATTGTTTGTCCAAATTCCTTTGTTCAACAGCTCAGACTGTTTTGTCTAAAAGCCAGATTGTCTTCGGACCCAAGGCCAGCAAGCCTGCACAGCCTAGACAGGACCTGTTCTACTCTATTCTAAACCCTTTAGCCTGAACTAAATGCATATGTGCTAAATATATATATTCCACTACAAATATCTTTATATGCATGAACTTTTTCTACTACATTTTCATTCCTGGTTTAATAATATTTTGACCTCCTTTGTGGTTTTAACTCCTACTGCACTTCCTCTGTGAGGTTTACCAGTCCGACATGTGGTGTTATGGGACAGTAGTTGGGATCTGGTCACTGTGTGTCCCTCGACAGGGACCGGTCCCTGTTTCTCTGATGTGCAGGTTTCTTCAAGCAGCCTACAGCCCTATGGCTGTCCTGGCCGCACTGGAAACAACGGGGACATGCAGGACGATTCTGCTCAATGCACTTATCACAACCATAGGTTTTCCCCCTCCTGGGACCTCCTGTGCCTTTAAGAGGATCTCCTCTTAGTTCTGACCGTTGAGGCTGCATTGACTGTTTCATAAGCTCGACCATGTTTTTCAACCTTTTCTGCCAACAGCTAGATCATATCTGCTTTCGGTTTCTTTGATGAACATTCCTCCTTGACGTTAGGATACTGAGTGATCATAACTTCAGTCTGGACACTGTGCACATGTGTCTGCCTCTGGCAAAAGGATGGGCCTGTCGCTGTCTTTTGCTTTCGTCACTCAATACTCTTGTCATCACTTTCAGAATTGTGTCATCTGTCACCTGATTATCAAGAAGTATTGGTTTAAGCTCCTGACGAATGTCATCGTGCCTATGCCCTAAGCCCTGATACACCGTATGTAGAAAGACATCTTGCACTGTGCTTGCACTATATCTAACGTCAGTGTGGGCATGTTTCGAAGCCAGCAGTATCTTTTGTTTGAGTCCATTGACCCAGTACAGAACTGTTGAGGTGTCTCACTTTCTTTTTGTTTAGTGCAATCAGTTCTTGGAATAGCTCTGTGTTGCTCTGCTCCCCAAGATGGGAGTGGACAAACATTTCAGTTCTTCTACTGTCAGCTCATCCATTAACATGTCTTTGAAACCTCCAGGTTTGATCGCTCTGAGGACTGCTCTTACAATCTCAGTATCGCTAAACTGTTCCTTGAAGCCCTCATCAATCTGCCGGCAAATACTATTGTAGCTGATATCTGATCCCAGATCTCCGATTTGACCCCCATGAATCTTGAGCTCTCTACGGTGGAGGTAGGACAAATCTCTCAAAGAGACCACTTTGTCAGAGGTTGTACATGTGGGATGTTCAGTTAAACTACCACTCAGCAGTGTACACTTTGCAGGTGATTGAGCACACAGACTGATGAGTAGAGGTCGGTAGATACTGCATGATTTTCTTACTCAGCTCTTCATAACTACTAAGTATTTTCTTATGTTCTTTCTTTTCTTAAAAACAAATTTCCAGAATTATCTTTACTCACAGTAAAGTTACTCACAGAAATATATTAACAAATTTGAAGTGTTTCTGAAGATCCGGACTTTGTTTTTGTTGGAATTACATTATTGAATTTTACTGAGTTTGAAGCAATACTTTGCTCCCCCTTCTAAAACATGCGTCACACAGCTCTTCCTTAACATACGAGAGGCAGCCGGAATCACTTCCACTTCACTGTTTGACTATGGGGCCCATCGTTCTTCACGCTGTTTTCCTGGTGTTATCCTGTTTTATGCAAGGTGAGAAATCATGTTTTTACTAATGTTTTATTTGTTTGAAACCTTGCTAACGTACATATGTCAGAAACATGAACCTGTCAGAGTTCAGGGTAGAAGGGCAGCCATGGGCGTTGTACATATGTGATTAAGTTAAGGCTGCATCTGCCAAATGAGCACCGAGAAAAATGTAAAGAAAAGTAACAGCAGAAGCAAAGAGTAGAATGTGTTACTCAGAGAAGAGGAAAAAGTGACTTAACTCCCTGATGTTGAGCTTTATGTCTCCTGAACAATGAAACAGAGTAACTACGTGTAAATATTCTCCACATTTTACAGTAGGAGGACAAAGAGAGGAGTAGTAGAGTGAGGACAGTATGTACAGACACGGTAGAGTTTAAAGAACTGATCTGACATGAAGCACGGCTGCTCTTCAAGAAACAGACGTTTAACTATATGCAAGCGTGTGAATTAGTGCTGAAGGTGGAAGAAAATGCAAAAATGAAACAAAGGAAGGTTGGATTAAAAAAAACACATTTGGAGTCTTGACACTATGTAACAGAGAATAATGGGAAGGAAACTTAAATGGAAAATTAAATGGTGTGAACTTCTTGAAAAAAATAAAATAAATCAAGAAATAGGATCTTGAAACGTTTTATGAAGAAACTGTGTTAACTAAACTAAAACGATGCTTAACCTGAGCTCAGGGAGTCACGAGTTAGAAAAAGACTGTAATAAGTGCTGACGATCTAAAATCACCATTAAACATCCTCTTTTTAACAGTGTGTCAGCAGAAACCTCCTGCTTCAGCTCCTCCTTGAGGAGCTGAAGCAATTTTATGTCACATTCAAAGAATGAAGTCACATTGTGTGTTTAAATAAATTGTCAACATGTAAATAAAATCAAAGCAGATCAGAATTAAAGTTTAAAGCTGAGCTTATTGTGGCCCTGCTGTTATCTGGTTTCCATAGTGATCACAGAGATTGTCTTAGACTGGGAAGCATTTGCTGCAGTCACTGTACATACTGAGCCGGAACGACATGTTCTATGTTTATGTAGATCTATGAGCTATGATCAGAATATGTGGATCAGTTTATCATTTCTTTTTTTTTTCTATTTATAATTAATTGATGAGAAACCTGAGTTTTTACACAAAACATTCATCCATGGCCACTGACAACCTGTATTAGTTGAAGTTAGAGATGCTCTAACATCCACAGATGCTTTGATCAGTTACACCTTAGGTACAAATATCTAATATTACATTTATACAGCAGCTATTTATGCCACAATTTATTAGATATGAATTATTATCTTCACCCCTAATACATATTGTTGTGTAAATTTAACCAAATTCAAATTTTGTTGTACAACTTAAACACAACAAATAATAAACTAATAACAAACAGGACATATTACTAGGATGCATTATATCTGTTAGCAAACCGCAAAACTATTCTTCTACTCTTCTAATTTATTTAGAATAATTTTTCTGAACAACTAAAAACTAAAGGATAAAAGACACTAGTTTAAGAACAATGTTGTTTGAGACGAAGAAACCTGATCTGTAGTCAAATGTCCAGTTACTATATGATTTAACTTTTAAATAACTTCCCCTGGATGACAGAGAATCTATGTTCAGTAAAAATACCTTCTGTGTCTTATTTTTAATATTTATTGTGTCTCTACTGTGTTTGCAGGATCCAGAGCTGTGACTCCTGTGTTTGTCCTAAAGGGCAGTGATGTACAGCTGGACGTTAAGGAAGCTGATGTTTCTGAGGATTTTGTATTTCTTCTATGGAAATTCAATGGAAGAGATAGTTTAGCATCATTTTCACCTGATGGAAAACCCAAAGTCTATAGTAATTACATTGGAAGAGTTGAGTTAGTGGCAAAGTTCTCTGTGAAATTGAAGAATGTACAAGAGACAGACAGTGGAGTTTATGCTGCACGAGTTACAGTAGATCAAGACCAAACACTGGCTGAATACAAAGTCACAGTTCAAGGTAGGTTTGTAACCATTCAAAACACTGATAGAGCATCTACTGTCATATCTTGTATCTATTGTCATATTTCATAGTTTTCCATCTTTCTCTCACTCAGCTCCAGTGTCTCCAGTTACTCTGACTGTGGACCCAGTGTCTAACAGCTCAGACTCCTGTTACCTCACTGTGACCTGCAGGACACTCGGCTCTAACATCAGCAGCACTTTTACATGTGTCCATCAAACCTGCAGTGAAGATGGAGACAGATCAGAAAATCCAACCTCTGGTGCTGTTCTCCATGTCTACCTTGAGAATGACTCCATCAAATGTAACCATAGCAACCAGGTCAGCTGGACCATCAACCAAGGAGCAACAAGGATACAGGATTTCTGTCACCAACGTAAGATAAAAAACACAAATATGTACAGTAGTATTGCACAGATTAGATAATAGCTCAGTTAAAAAAACCCAGAGCTCAGTGAATTAATAGATTTCACTATGTTGCATGACCTCAGGTAGAAATGACTAATCTGGTTTTATCCTTCTTTACAGAACCCAAAGACGCGAGTCATCTTATTGTATATGTTCTTGTTCCTGTTGTCATCATTATTGTTATAATTATTGCTGCGCTTTGGTATCGAAAGAAAAGACAAAGTAAGTTCATATTGATTTATTATGAAATTACAAGCTAACGTTTAGTTTATGTGAAAATCAGTTTTGTAGCAAAGTCTTCATTACCCATAAAACCTTTCTCTGTAAAAAGGCAAAACATAACAAATACTGCACAATATCATTGTCTATTTTAATAGTACTATACCAAATATCTGTGTAACCTTTCCTATCACTGTTTTATTTAGACATACAGTTTTATAATCACCATCACAGGATAAAAAAAGCCAACTAAATGTTGTTTGTCACGGTCGCTGGCAGCGATGGAAAGGACTAGGTGGATTCCAATCAACTCCAGTTATTTGTGTTTTTTATTAAATGACGGGGAAAGCGTGACAAAGGGTACAAAGATTCAAAACGCAGCACAAAACCAGGTGTTTAAAAAGCAAGGGCAACAACAGGACATAGTCCACGCCGTAGAAGGGGTTAACTTAAAGCGAGCCGTTCGGCTGAGGATAAACAAACGGAGTCATTGGGGAAAAACACAAGTGCGTGGCGGCGATCAGCGTCTTCGCCGTAGCGATACAGCAGGGAAGGTGTTTAGCACTAGCAGTTCGAAACTCCGATCAGCAAGGAGCGAGGGCTAACGAGGAGTGAGCAGTGTCTCGACACTGAACGGGAAAACACGATAGCCTTTCTATAAGTCCAGGAGACAGAACAGAGCAGGCCAGGGGATAGCTCAGAGTTCTGGTATGGGCCAACAGAACATGGAATTCACTCACGAAAGCAGGCAGGCAGGTTCAAAACGACGGGGACGCTCCAGAGAACTAGTCTGAAGGTTGAGTCATGGCAACTGGACTTCTTCTAGTAGAAACGTTTCACCACCTATCTAGGTGGCTTCATCAGTCTGTGGGAAGTTGGGAAAGACCACTAATACTGTATATCCCCCAGTTTGGTTTCACTTAACACCTGTGAAGAATGGTTATGCTAACAGAGGGGGTGTGAGGGTAGTGAGTAGGTGTGAACCCTCAACTACCGTGACTCCTCCTCCAACCATTACAGGGTCGTTAAGTGTCTCCTTTGTGGGGGACGTGTGAAGTGGTCTTGATCTTCTTGGGCATAGTTGAAAGGGCAGCAGGTAGATGGGGGACAAGTTTTGTCTTAGGCCTCCCTCCCGTTGAGAGAAGGACTGTTCACCTGGACATGTACGGCTTCTCTGACGCCTCGTTCAAACCACCTGTCTTCTCTGTCCAGAATGTTAACGTTATTGTCTTCAAATGAGTGGCCTTTGTCTTTTAAGTGGAGATACTCGGCAGATACTAGTCCTGATGTGTTGTTCCTCCTATGCTGGGCCATCCTCTTGTGTGTTTGGTTTCACCAATGTATAGTTCAGAGCACCCTTCACTGCATTGAACTGCATATACTATGTTGCTCCTTTTATGTTTTGGTGTCGGGTCCTTTGGATGGACAAGCTTCTGTCTGAGGGTGTTGGTGGATTTGAAGTAGACGAGTATGTTGTAGTTTCTAAAAATCCTCTTGAGCTTTTCAGACACTCCGGCCATGTAGGGAATGACCAGGTTCTTCCGTTGGCTCTGGGTGTCAGGCTGTTCCGTTGTCCTTGTTCTGGGTTGAGACGCAGCCTTGTTGAAGGCCCATCTGGGGCCACAGGTCCTGAGAGCTGCCCTTAGATGCATGTTTTTTCTTAGATTTTTTCTTAGATGCATGTTCTTATCTTATCTTATCTTTTCCTTCTTCTTGGTTACAGTGGAAGTGGGAATGTTCTCCGCTCTGTGGTTCAGGGTCCTGATAACTCCTAGTTTGTGCTGCAGGGGGTGATGAGAGTCAAACAGAAGGTACTGGTCAGTGTGGGTGGGTTTCCTGTAGATTTCTATTTCTAAACCACCGTCATTCCCTCTGATGACTGCGCAGTCCAGAAAGGCCAGTCTGTTGTTTTTGGTGTCTTCTCTGGTGAACTTGATGTTGCTGTCCACTGTATTTATGTGGTCTGTGAAAGTCTGTACCTCCTGGATCTTAATCTTCACCCAGGTGTCATCCACATATCTGAACCAATGGGTTGGGGCTGTTCCTGAGAAAGAGTCAAGAGCTTTCTTCTCCACTTCTTCCATGTATAGGTTGGCCACAATAGGTGACACAGGAGAGCCCATAGCGCAGCCGTGCCTCTGTCTGTAGAAGTCCCCTCTATAGCTGAAATATGTGGTGTTAAGGCATAAGTCCAGGAGTGGACATATCTGACCCGGGTTGAGGTTGCTTCTGTCACTGAGGGTGCTGTCCTCTTCCAGTCTTTTCCTAACAGTTGTTAGAGCATCGCTGGTGGGGATGCTTGTGAAGAGTGATGTAACGTCAAAGGAAACCATGGTTTCACCCAATTCCAGTTTCAGTCCTCTGTCCTTGGCTGCATATTCCTCTGAGTTTCGGATGTGATGGTCCGTGTGTCCAACCAGCGGTGCGAGGATAGTGGCCAAGTGTTTTGCAATGTTATATGTGACCGAGTTGATGCTGCTGATTATGGGTCTGAGTGGGGCTCCCTCCTTGTGGATCTTAGGAAGTCCGTAGATGCAGGGAGTGGCCTCTCCAGGATACAGGCGGTGGTATGTCATCCTGTCGATGGTCTACTCTGTTTCCAGCTCGTTGAGATGAGCTAGGATTTTCTTTTTGTAGCTGCTGGTGGGGTCTCTTTTGAGTTTCTCGTAGGTGTGTTGGTCCTCTAACAGTGAGACGACCTTTTGATGGTAGTCTGGGGTGTTCAGAACAACAGTGCGTCTTCCTTTGTCCGCCGGCAGTATATGATGTTTTCGTCCCTGCTGAGGGCTGAGAGCGCACTCCTCTCCTGCCTGGTGATGTTGGGTTGTGGTGGCTGTGCACTGGCCAGGGCAGCAGAGACTTAAGTGTTAAGTGAAACCAAACTGGGGGATTTATTAGTGGTCTTCACCAACTTCCCACAGACTGATGAAGCCACCTGGATACGTGGTGAAACGTTTCTACTAACTAGAAGAAGTCCAGTTGCCATGACTCAACCTTCAGACAACTTCACCTGGATGAATGAGAATCTCCAAAGACATACTCCAGAGAACTAGTGGCTCCATCTGCGTTGACGATCTGACAAGAGTGTGTTAGTGGGCAGGGGTTATGAAGGGAGCGAGAGACATGGCACAGGTGCAGGAAATCGACTAATCAAATAAAGCTAACGGGGGTGGTGAGAGTGTGTCCGGTGGAGCTTTTCATAATAAAAGTTGTTTGTCAATATATAAGCTTTAGTTTGACATATTTTATTTATTTGACCAGGTTTCTACAGGTCAAACTCTGCAAAGGTTTTGAATCAATGATGATTCAAACCTTTCTCCAAACTCCACCTACTGCTTGGTTGGTTCTCACCCTGGAGATCTGCTGGTACTGGCCAAGCTCTGCCACAGAGCGTCTACGATGAGGTGAACCAGCCTGACTAACAGTCTGCCATCACCCCTGACTCTCACACCATCCTCTTCATCTTCTTCTGCTCTTTGTCTCTGCCTTTCCTGGCAGTGATGTACAGCTGGACGTTAAGGAAGCTGATGTTCCTGAAGATTTTATGGTTCTTGTATCGATGCTGAATCTGTGGTGGGAACAATGATTTACTTTCCTAGTTTTGGAGGGTTGCTGGTCTGTGGTGTTTGTTTTGGCCTCCACAGAGTGAATCTCTCATTGCTACAATCAGCTAAACAAATGTTTTATTGCTGAACCGTTTATGTTGCTTAAATACAGTTGCTGAAGAACATGTACAGAATTTATCATATTAGAGGAAACTAAGATTATTGTAGTATATATAGTTTTGTTTTTCTAATTTTTTTTTAACGTAAGATAAGTTTCAGGGTAACAAACATATGGAGAGACATGAGTCATTTACCATGAAAGGGCTGAATGTCACATGTAGTAATTAAATATCACTTCTGTTCTCACAATGTTCTCTGACTGTTCAATACACATGTAAACATCCCTTTGATTTGATTTGATTTAAACATCGCTTCCTGTCTGTAGAGACAGGTCGTCATTTTGTTTCACTTCTTTTTTGCATGTCCCTCCGTAGACGAAGCCTGATTCTTGCATCAGATAAATCAGGCATTTTGTGAGTAAGAGTTTTACTAAGAGGAAAAGGATTTTAAAGTTAACTGAATTTGTGTTTTTTTTGTAACTCTTGTCTTCTGTACTTTGCTGTTTTCTATTCTTTCTCTTTTGTGGCACAGCGGTGAAATAAATGCCTAGAAACGTTTTTGTTTGCTTGGACACTTGATTAATGTGTGAATCAGTGGTTAAAAGACCTGGAGACTCGCACACACTGACCTGCACATATTCAGGGTTTGGTGGTGAAATTGATGCTGCTTGGATCAGACAGGCTGCTGGAAAAGGCCTGGAATGGATCACTTACATCAGCTACAATGCTGGCAGCATCTTCTACTCTGAGTCAGTTAAAGGCCGGTTCACAGTCTCCAGAGACAACAACAACAGAGATCAGGTGTATCTGCAGATGAGCAGCCTGAAAACTGAAGATTCTACAGTTTATTACTGCGCCAGAGCGTCACAGTGACACAAACCATGAGTGGAGATGAACAAAACCCCTCAGAGCCAAACATTAGTAGCATGGAGCCACCAGAGGAGGAGCCTCACACCAGGAGAACTAATGAATGAATAACATGCAAGGCCCACTTCACGTTATACTACTAACACAATGCAACACGTGATGACTTAGATAACAATTCAATGTTCATATGAACCACTTCAATGGAAGTTATTGCAACACTAAGTTTCTTTTACAAATGAATGAATGGTGGACTTTTCATGTGACCTTAGACACTTTGCCAAAATAAACACTTTACTTGCTTTTGAAACCATCGTTAGGTTTTCAGATGTGGTCCATTTTGTCTGTTCTGTTGAATGTAAACGTTGATCTTAACCATGTCCTTATAAAAAGCCTGAACAGAGCACAAGTCACAGGCTGAGCTGTGGATACTGGTGGCGGCAGCACTTACTGCCCTCAGCCCAGGCAACAGCAGCGATCTGCTGGATCTGTCTGACAGCTGAAGATTCTGTGCATCTCTGCTCTGGTTAATGAAGCAGCTCTAGAAAACGCTCTGCAGCTGATGTCCCACAACTACCACTTGGGATTTGTATTGTTCCAATGAAAAGACCTCATTAAAAACAAAAATACAGGAGCAGAGGGTGACAAAACTATAACACGCTGTTACTCCAGCAGCCAATTCCTCCACACGAGGTCCTGATGCAAATCTTCATTCTGAGCAGTGAGTGTCTGTCCTGCTGCCTGGTCTTATATTCTATGAGCAGCGTCGGAGCTCACATCTCCAGCCTCAGGATGAAGAACACGCCGATGCTGGCTGCTCTCTGTGACATGTAGGTTCTCCTGCTTGGTGCGGTTTTACCTGACAACTGAAGCATCACAACACTTTTCACATTGTCTCGCTTTGCTTTGTTATCTTGTCAGAGCATGAGTCCATTCCTTCCACCCCAGTAGTGAAGAAGCCTGGAGAGACCCTCAGTCTCTCCTGCAGGGGATCTGGATTCACATTCAACTGCTGTGTTATGCCTTGGATCAGACAACCTGCAGGAAAAGGACTTTAATGGATGGGGAGAAGCTGCTGATGCCAGCCCCAACAGCTATGCCAGCAGTGTCAGAGGCCGTTTAGAAGTCAGTAGACATGACAGCAGCAGGATGTATCTGAAACTATCCAACTTAAAGCCAGAGGACTCTGCTGTGTATTACTGTGCTAGAGAGACACACTGGTTAAAGTAAACCAAAAATCTACAAGAACTTTTTCCCAGTCTACACAGTAGGTGGCAGTATGAGATCAAAGACTTAACATGAAGAGAATAAGCAAAAAAAAAAAAAAAAAAAAAAATCTAATAAAATAAGAAAACTTCAAACTATTTTAAGGGAGGAGCCAAGTGGATATTTAAGAAAATATTGTCAGGAGGGAGTAATGCAAGTTGTGTTGCCTTTACTTATCTGCAGAGAGATCAGTGGACACAATTTTACATTCTGTACCATAATGTTTAATTGTATAATTTCAAACTTTCCAGTTAGTCTTTAAAGGTTAAATGCAACAAATCCTCAGCAACACAAACAGATTCAATCACCTCTAACAGAGCTGTCAGTGAGAAGTTTGATCAAGTGCCAATACAGGTTTACATCTACAGACAATATTAAACACCTGAATAAGGCAAACGATACAATTTACATACAGTCCAAAAAGTTTGTTGGGTGATATGTTCATAATTCTGAAACAAAGTTGTGAAGATGCTTTTGTCCACAGGCCTCAGAAAAACCTGGTTGAGAGAGAGAGAGGATAAAAAAAAAAATATAAATAAATAGTGAATGCCTTTATAAAAAAAAAAAAAAAAAAAAAAAAAAAAAAAAAAAAAAAAAAAAACCTAATCCCCACCACACAGACTGATGTCTTCACCATTTTGTGGCCAGAGTCTTTTGCTTGAGACGTCACCGTCATGTGGCTGCTCAGCCTCTTCAGTCTCATTCCTGAATCCAATGAGTTGTCTTCATGCTTGTTTCTGACCACATTCTGGTACAAGGCTGAACATGTTGCCAGTTTTGTTAAATCTTTTGACTGAATGTCATTTCCATTTCTCAGACCACTTTCAGTCAGTTGTGGAAACTAGGCTCGGGTAGATGTGATTTATTCATCATTAACGAGCAGAACATTTTGCTCACTCAGCAGCAGCTTAGAGTCATTTCTGCCAGGTTTGCTCCTCTACACGAACGCAGTCCTACCTAACAATACAGCGATAAAAACTATGCTTGCAGCAATAGACTACTGTAAAAACTAACAGGGGTAGGATACATTCCCCTGCTGGGAGGCCTCCCATTGTACTAGAAAACTGAACATAGACTCGCTAACTTTTACTTCTTGATTTTACTCTTTGCAGAGAATTCAAACTTGGCAGAAATGAGTCAGCATTTAACCCTGAAATCACTAAGGGTCAAAGCCATTTAACAGTTCCATATAAAATTAGGATGTGATGAGTGACAGCACAACTAGGGCTTGATATTTAAAAGATGCTTTGCGGTGAGGGCACAAAACCCAGGCAGCCATATGAACCATGTGCTAAAACCATCATTCTCAAGGGGGGAAACAAAAAAGCAATATGTTCAGCCCAGCACCAGCTCAGGAAGTCCCATGTCCACAGATCTCTGAAACAAGGTACAAGAAGTCTATAAATGCAAAGGATACATAATTAAAACCATGATAACACTCAGGCAATTCATACTCACCATTGGTTCAGTCAGTAGTTCTTGCAGCCACTGTGTTGTCCTCTGAGCGGATCAAGGCCTCCAGTTGAGACAGGGCCAAACATGTTGCCAGATTGATTTGATTGCTTGTATTTGTCACCAGAATTTTCCCACTGCGGGATTAATAAAGTCTTATCTATCTATTTGTCATTTTCTTCTCATACCACAGTTCTGTGCGCACACACACACACACACACACACACACACAACCAGTGAACCTCAGTGGCAGTAAATGCTCCAAATGGAACATTCAAAAGAGTGGCTGTTAGAAAGAATATATATAAAAAAATAAGATTGCCCAAACAATGTTGCTGATGCAAAAAAGTTAAATAGCTTTTTTTTTTTTAAACACACATGACTAAGGCTTCTGTTGTGGTCATCACTAGGATGAAACTTCTAATTGAAAGCTCACTGAGTTGCTTTGAGTCACCTCTGCCAGGTTTGCTCCTCTATATACACTAACGATCTGAACTACACCGCGACACGTACGGATGAAATAGTCATAAGAGCTGTGCAGTCTACTACTGTAAAAAAACAGGGGTGGGATAAATTCCCCTGCTGGGAGGCCTCCCATCGTACTACAAAATTATAATGCACCAGCTTTCACTATATTTTACTCACTTCGCAGAGGGATTCAAATTTGGCAGAGATGAGTCAGCATTTAAGTCAGTGATTCCATATACAAATGATGAGTAGAACTATGCTCAGCAACAACTTTGGGGCTTTACATTTAAACCATGAAGGGGCAGGAGTAAACTGCAATTGATGGACCATGTATAAAGCTATTGTACATTTGTGAACAACAAAAAAAAATAAAAAAATAAAACACAAACAAACAGGACAAACTGGCAACACGTCCAGCCCAGACCCAGCTAGAGACTTGAAAGAACTTTGTCCTCAGATCCCTGGAGCCTCCTGTGTAGGGACAAGCAAGCGGTTAATGTTTCTTAAAACCTCAATGCCATATCAGATCTAGATGAGCAGTTCATACTCACCGTTTTGTGGCGTAGTTTCAAACGCATTAGGGTTTTATGCTTTGATCCTGGCGTTTGTTCAGTTGTGGCTGCTGTACCTCCTCAGTCTCCCCTCGTCTCCAGTTTGTTCAGTCGTTCCTGCATCTGCCAAGTGCTGATCATGCTCCCAGATGGTGCAGGGCCAAACATGTTGCCAGTAGTGATTTCTCAGAGTTTTGAGTGTCTAGTGAATGCAGTTACTAACTACTAATTCACCCAAACAAATGTTGCTGAAGCAAAAACTTCAATGGCTTTTTTTTTTTATTAAACTGACTTTTGTAGTTGTGCTGTTGTGGTCACCCCTAGGATAACTTTTCTAAACTGGACACTCAGCTGCTTTGAGTCAACTCTGCCAGGTTTGCTGCTCTACATATGTAGCCTGTCTCAACACATACGGATGGGATAGAATATAGCTGCGCAATAATCGACTACTGTAAAACTGCAGAGCAGGGGTGGGATAAATTCCCCTGCTGGGAGGCCTCCCATTGTACTAGAAAACTGAATATATACACTATTCTACTCCAGCTTCAGAGGGATTCAAACATGGCAGAGATGAGTCAGCATTTAACCCTGAAATCTATGGGTTAAAGTAATTTACATCCAGATACATACAACATTTTGGATGGTGATGACCACAACGCTTTTAAAGTTAAGAATTTATCAATTGGCTACAATTAAAAGCTTGCTCTGTGGGATTTGTTGGGTTTAGTTGTGTAAGGTCTTAAAGCTCACTTGTAAAGTGCCTTGAGATAACTGATGTTAATTGGCACCATATAAGAAAAGTTTAATGATTAAAGCTATGTTAATATAAAAAAATAAAGTTGGGTTAAATTTCAATTAAAGCGTTATGCATCTAGGTACCTTAGCCGTCAATCATATTGTATCAACTGCATAAAAAAAAAAAAAAAAAAAAACACACACACTATGACAGTTATCCTCAAAAACATGTGGCCAAATAAAATTTTGAACAGGGCATAAACTGGCAACATGTCAGGGCCACCCACTGTCACAGGGGAGACACCTCCATAAAAAAAATCCGGAACAACCTACGTAGAGACAAGAAATCTACAGTTAACATTCTCAATTCACAACACACCAAGTAATGAGTGACACTCCTGTTCTTACCGTTGTGTGGTCTTTTATTCAAGCAGTTTCTTGATGCTGCATTGGTTCAGCTGTAGATCCTCTTCAGTCCAGCCTCCTCCATCGTCTCTTGGCTGGTCCACGTCTGTTCCTACGTCCATGTTATGTGCCCGCTCCTTCACAGAGTGCTCATGACGTTGCCAGTTGAACTTGTTTAAAGTCGAGTCATAATGAACTTGAAAGTGTTGGTCAATTTAGGAAGTCAACCACTAACTTAAGGCCACCAATTTTTTGGTCCGACAGGGTCTGTTTAATTGCAATGTGACTAATGTCCTGAATCTTTGTGTTGTAAAAGACACCTTCAATCTAACCTGGTGCATATAAACTTCAACTACCAAAACCTAAACTGAGTCAAATTTTACCCAAGTGGGTGATCACCGAGCAGCAGCTTTGAGTCTTCTCTGCCAAGTTTGAGCGTCTAAATATGCTAAAGCCGTCAAAAGTAATAAGTCAATCTGCAATAAGCGATCAGCTACAAAAACAGAGCAGGGGCTGATAAGTTCCCTGCTGGGAGGCCTCCCAGTAAGTTTAAAAAGACAACGCAAAGGCCTATCGACGCAAACGTGTTAGAGTTTTAGAAGAATTTAAACTTGGCAGAGGCGAGTCAGCACTTAACCCAGAAATGTTAAGGATAACATTTGACATTAAAATTCTGGATGGTGACAATAACTACAGTCAGCAGTAACTTGAAAGCAAAAAAGTCATGCTATAGCAATGTAGACATAAAATGCTATGAGAATCATCCCAAAGCAAATTAGTCTGGGGCCCAAGTCAGTAAGTGTAACTGGCAACATGTCAGGCCTGTACCAGCTTCTGAGGAGACGGATGTGTGAGCACACCTGCGTAGAGAAAAGACGCCTACAGTTAATGTTCTTAAATTACAAACTTATAGCAACCATACGCTGAAGTCGTACTCACCGTGGTGTCTTGTGCAGATGTCCAACATCTGTGGCTGCTCTTCCCCCTCAGTCTCCTGGCTCGCAAGTCTTCGTCGTTCCAGCTCACACTGCGTTGTCGGCACCGTACTTCAGGTCTGCCAGCACCTCAGATTCCTCGCCTCCTCTGTGGACATCTAAAACCTGCAGCAAACTTCAGTGCAGCCATAAACTGAAGTACAGTGTACAAAGCTTCAGTAAGTTAACAGCAGTGAAATTAAAATACAGCAACAAAAAAACAAAAACATATTTTAGATTTAACATATCCAGTGTTTGTGTCCAAGGGAGTAGTTTTCCAAGATTGTCCAAAGATTAGAATCACTGATCAGTGAGGAGCAAAGTCTTTTGAGTCCTGAGTGAGTGATTGTCTCACTACCTTTAGGTCCAGTGACGACTGAACATTTCCTCGGTTTAAAATGTACACAACCAAATAAACTTAAGAGCATTTCAGTTTAGAAAAAAAAAAAAAAAAAAACTTCAAAGACAGTTTTTAAACCTGGTACATCAATGTATCACTTGGGCTTTGGTAGTTGTGCTGTTGAGGAGATTAATTATCATGATGAGACTTAATAGTATAAAGAGTCTGGCAATGCACTGACTTGACTTTAAAGTTGAAGGAATTCAAACTTGGCAGGTATAAGCCAGCACTTAACCCTGAAATTGTTAAGGGTCAAAACCCATTAAAGGGTTCATTACAATCACAGCATAACTACACAGAGCAACAATATTAGTTGAGTCAGAACAATGTACAAAACCAAATTTTACAGTATAAGGAACATGTACTTGTGATGCCAATACATTTTAGTTCACCGGTTTTAGACAATAGAACCACAAAAAAATAAAAATAAAAAACCCACCACACCCCCACACCCCCACACACACACTCATTAAGGGCAGGACAGAGCTACTGCCACAAAAGTTAAACTGCTCCTGGATTGATCTGTTAAAATAAAAGAATGTTCAATACCTGGGGGAATAAAACGTTACTTCTACATGTTCAAAGCTGATGAAGACAGATCCTGGATCAGGGTCCTATTTAGTCAAATAAAATCAGAGAAAGGAGAAAAGCAAAAGGAAGCAGAGAGAAAGATCGAAAGCTAAAAATGTACACATTCAGTCAGATAAGTTCTGTTTTCATGTGATGCACCTGCCGCAGCCTGTAGATAAAGGGTAAAACCAGACTTATCTGAATAAACGTGGACACTATTGGTTCTCAGTTATTAATCAACAACTGTAACCATTGGCCAATTTGATAAGTTAGTAACTTATATTCAGGGCATAATATACCAGGAGTTTGTGTGAGGGTCAATAGCATTTGTAGTTCAACTTTTACAGGACTGATTCTGATGAGGCCATGTATCATTTTCACTTGTAAATTTACAGATTTTAGTAATCGATACTGATTTATTAAAGCCAGCAACAGCTGCCAGCTTTCACTTAGGCTTAAATGCCTCATTTTAAATTTTGCCCCAGATTAGGGGACATTTACTTTAGTTAGAATCCATTGGTCTGTGGACAACAGCTATCCCTGAGATTAGCTTCTACACAACCAGAATAAAAATACTTGTCTGTTTTTTTGTATCCAGCCTACTAGGAGACCACACACTGCTGTAACTACAGCCAAACCTACTGCGACCACAGACCACAAAAAAAAAAAAAAAAAACCCACTACTGTACTGGGACCACACCCCACAACCAACATATACTGGAACACAGGCACCATAAAGTAAAGGCCACATGGCCCAAGCCATTTGCCACCAAGCTGCAGAACTAGAATAGACTCCGCCTTCCTCGGCGCCAACAGGCTGATCAGAGGACTACAATAAAACAAAGACAGAGCGAGTGAGAGCAAAGCAGCAGCAATTGAGAGCACAGCAGGCAAGAAAGCAAGGAAACAGTGACAGAGAGCAAGGGAGCTCGCGATTATGGCATGGCAGCCAAGGAAACACACGGACTTACTATTGACGACGAGAAACTGGATGGTCCTGCTGGATGAAGCTGAAAGAAAGAGGTTAGTAGGCACGGCGGCCATCAAAAACCCACTTACGGTGTATAGACCTTCCAGGTCTATGGGAGAAATGATGAAGAAATTTGCGTACGTACGAGCTGGAGAACTTCTTGGAGAAATGACGGCACAGCAGCCGTGAAACTTACTGTTTGGACCTTATGGTCCGACACCAAAATGGATCCAGGCATCAAAATGGATGAAATGCGATACACCTGAAATAAAAGCATGTAGGACAAAACACTGGGGGGGTTGAGACAGAGCGAAAGAGGGGGGGGGTGTTAGGGGGGGCAAAAGAGAGGAAAGAGGGGGGCAAGACAGACAATGAAAAAAATGACTCACCATTTGTAGAGATCTGAGGGGGGAAAGGTTATTGCATATTAAATTGACAGCCTGGCCTTGATCTACCCCTCAGAAACCAAGTTCACACATCTGACCTGCTCTCAACCTGCTAAAGGAAAGGCCAAACCTTACAGCCTTCACACCAGCCACCAACCACCACCTACATCTACCCAAGTAGAAGCCCCACCACCAGCTACAGCTAACCAAGCAGATGGCCGGCCACCAACACCTGACCAAGCTAACCTCTCAAATACAAAGAAAACAGTTTCATCCAAAAATAAAGAGACCAGTAGTCGGCTGGTCATTGCAAATTAGACCCGTTCTGAACTGGACCAGTAGTCGGCTGGCCTCACCAGTAGTCGGCTGGCACTTTTGGCTAAGACCAGTGGTCGGCTGGCCTTTGAGTTGGACCAGTAGTCGGCTGGTCTACCTAACAAATGTCACGGCACATTATTCATGTTATTGGATGAAACCAACAGTTGAGGCAGTTCTGGCACGGCGGCCAAAAAGGACAGTTAGGAAAAGTATGAAAATCACCACCTACATAGATCCACTCTGATCAGCCAGACAACAGGCTCAGCAGCCAAGCAAATAAAAGGGACTTACAGTTCGTAGATCTACCTGAAAACACAAAATCAAAAACTGAAGTTACATACTGCTCATGTTTCTTAATGTTTCAGGCTTTGAAGATTCCTGTACTCACCTGAAAAGCAGAGAGTGCTGGACATCTCCATCGCTCAAGGTTCAGGTGTCCTACACCTGTGGCTGACTATCCTGGAGGAAGATTACAGATCATCACTGAGCTGCACAAACCAACTTCAATCTGCTGTTAAATCATGTCACTAATGAGACCACAACGCATTTAAACTTACGGAGCCTGTGTTCGGCAGCAGAATTAAAAGTGCAAATACCTTCCAACAAGCAACTCGTTTTAAAACGTGGGGAAGCGTAAAAAACATTTCTGAAGCAGTTGGTAAATTCAATTAAACAAGCTGGACTTTCCCCCAGAAACTTTGAGGCCGATGTAAAGACAAACTAAAGTCCAGGCCTGACATGGAGCCAAACTGCGTCACAACCAGCAGCGGTCAAGACGATTCTTTGCTCGGTAGCAACTCACAGACTCTCAGCGCTGCACTGGCTCTTTTAGACGTGTATTACAATTAACATTAAGGAGTTTTAAGTAACACGTTGAGTATTTGAGGGATAAATGCACTTCAGCCCCAGTTAGCGTGTGTCCACCAGGCCCGGTGGCGTCTAACACCTGACGCTAATCACACAACAGCCGCTCAGGTAACTTCCAGAACGTCACTCACCTCTTCAGATGCCTTTTGGATCAGGTTTTCAATCCGGACCAGCTCGACCCGGTTCTACTTTGGCTTTTGTCTTAGTAGACGCGATTGGTTTTGTCAAGCGTCAAAATAGGTTTTCAAAAGCCCGCTCACGCGACCACAAGTGGTTGGCGCGTGCTCTTAGTGGCGTCTGACGTCAGCCTTTTATTGGCCGAGTGTTGCGTTAACTGAACGCAGCGGGTCGTAAAAATCAAACTCACCTGCCTGGTAGAGGCACGTGAGCCTTTAGACGCCTGGTGGTTAGTTTTTGGATTCTTCATGAGTGAAACGTTTTGAAACGCAGTAACATTTTATATTAATATGATTTACTGAAACAGTGTATTTATCACAAACCTGATGAAAAAAAACGTATTAATTATTATTTCTTACTGTTAAAGTGCTGAGGCGCCATGACTGCATTTCCTGTTTCCAACCACCAGGTGACGGTATACGTAAAATAAATATAGCGGTAAAACATCAAACATCATCTGTATTAAAGAGCAGCTGTTAATGTTGGTTTCGACTCCATTGTTGCTACGTTGCACAATATGTTTTCAAAAACAACAGTGTTGTCTTTTTTGTAATCTTACAATAAAGTTTGCTGTTATGTTGTGGTGAATTGTAATCATTAATAAAAAAGAAGCTCTTTCTTTTCTTTCTTTTGAAATAAACCTGGCAAGCATCTGAGTCAATGAGAGGAGGAGTCACTGCAAACTCCTCTGTCGTCCAGCTCTACTTATGTGTCTGAGAGAGGATGAGAGACAAGCGGAGGTGCGGGAAAATGATGGGCTTCAGGACGGGGCTGCTGCTGATGTTCCTGTAAACATTTCCACTGGCCTTAATCTGACTTTTATATTTATACATATCTTCAAACAGCCATCACACAGGTACATGTCATTGCTTCTGTTTTATCCTGACAGGTGCTGCTGGTCAGACTCTGAATCCCACAGATTGACCTGTACAGCGTCTGGGTTTAACTTTGATGGCTCCAATATGAACTGGGTGAGACAGGCTCCAGGACAAGGACCTGAGTGGATCACTTTTATTGGCAGTAAAAGTTTAAACAGACACTACTCTGAGTCAGGCCAAGATCGTTTTACCATCTCCAGAGACAAGTATAGAGACAAGACATACTGAAATTGTTGTATGTTGTTGTTAAAATGCACAAATAATCAAGTTCAGTTTCACTAGTTGTCCAATAAAGTTGCAATCATACATGAAAACCAAAAGCAGTTCAGTCTGCTGAGAAAATAATGGTTGATGATGTTTACATTACTACTTTCTTGTATTGTGTCGCTGTGACTCCTGTGTTTGTCCTAAAGGGCAGTGATGTACAGCTGGATGTTAAGGAAGCTGATGTTCCTGAGAAGTTTCTACTTTTTGTGTGGAGATTCAGTGGAAGAGATAATGAGATAATGAGAACATGAGCGAAGATCCGAGACCCTGGTGTCGGAGAACAGAGTCTAAATAGAGTGAGATAGTGAACAAGGTCCGGATGAAAACAATCTGTAATCTAATGAAGCTGCTGAGAGTCCATACAGAGGAGAGCAGATCCGGGATTGGCCTTCAGAATAAGGCTCCACCCCGGAAGTCAGGATGCCGATCGTGACAGTAGATGAGAATTAGAGTTTAAAGCTGAGCTTGTTGTGGCCCTATAATATTCTATATTTAGGTAGATCTATGTGACGAAGCGCCTGCTTGTCACCGCCGAGGGAGCACCGACCTGACCGCACGCATTCACTCACCTCACCATAGGATCCGCCTCTTCTGTTTAGCCGCCGTGAGTGGGTGCACACGCTCGTACGACGGCACATGGACATTTTCATACATATACATTCAGGACAAACCACACACACGCAGACGTTGCTAGGTTCCGTTTATTGTATTGTTTGTTTGTCTTACGTGCAGGGAGTAGTCGGACATCCACCCGGCGCTCGGGCAAACTGAGGGGTCGCGCGGCGCGCGCTTATGACGTCACAGCCGGCGTCGCGCCGGCGCAATGGGTTCGGAGTCCGGCGAAACCAAGTGTGTTATGTGTGGGGGTTTCTATTGTCTGGTTGGGAAGTGTCAATGTGTATAAGTGTTACAGTCTGTGTTATATATGTATGTATGTTATTAGGGGGACTGTATAAACAGGGGCGCTGAATATTGTCCCACGGCCAGGGGAATTAGGGGTCTGAGGAAGTTAGGAGTCTTTGTCTACTTACCTGTGGTTTGGTTTCCTCCTATGAAGGGGTGGAGCCTGGGCTATATGAAGGGAGGTCAGGCTTACACTAGGGGGAGAGTGGACTGGTGGATTGACAGAGCAAGACTGAGAGACAAAGTGTGCATTTGTGGTGCTGACCTTACGTATGTATATGGGAGATATACATGAGCTTTTGACAGCTCGTTTCTTTTGTTTGTTTTGTTCATTTGGACATTTGACCGTTGTGTGGAGTACTTTCACCCTGGACCTGCATTTTTGGCGCTGTTAATAAAATTACATCCTGCACTCAAGTGCTGTTGCGAGTGAAGCCATCATTCTTTCGACGAACTTTAACACGTCTGAGGTGAGCTGGTAGAGCTCACGTCTCACAATCTATGAGCTATGATTAGAATATGTGGATCCGCTTATAATTTCTTTATTTATAATTAATTGATGAGAATGTTGAGTTTTAACACAAAACATTTATCCATGGCCACTGACAATGTGTAAGAGTTGAAGTTAGAGAGCGCTATACCTCAGTTACAACTTAGCTACAAATATCTAATATTACATTTATATTATTTACTTTTTATTCCACAATTCATTAGTTATATATTATTATCTTCACTCCTAATACATTATTTGTGTGTATATTTACCCAAATTCAGATTTTGTTGTACAATTTAGACACAACAAATAATAAAGTATTAACAAACATGACATATTACTAGGATGCACTATATCTGCTAGCAAACAAAAGGAAAAAAACTATTCTTCTACTCTTCTACTTTATAAAATCTTCTGTCTGAACAGGTAAAAACTAAAAGATAAAAGACACTAGTTTAAGAACAATGTTGTTTGGGACGGAGAAACCTGATAAGTAGTAAAATGCCCGGTTACTGTATAATTTAACTTTTAAATAACTTCCCCTGGATGAGGGAGAATCTATGTTCAGTAAAAAATACCTTCTGTGTCTTTTTATATTTATTGTGTCTCTACTGTGTTTGCAGGATCCAGAGCTGTGACTCCTGTGTTTGTGCTAAAGGGCAGTGGTGTACAGCTGTAAGCACCAAATTTGACATAATTAGACTCGACTTGACTCAAACACAAAGGCAACACCAGACAAGAACCAGCCACAACACAGAACTAGCATGAACCCACACTGGAACAGGAAAATATGTAGAACCTGAAACAAGGTGAAACAGGACACAAAAAGTGCTTGTAAGTACTTTTACAAGGTTCAGGTGATACTGTCTCAGTTTTAATGCTGTCAGAAGGTTAGAATCATTATTGAGGTTACGTGGCTGCTGGCGTCATACTGGAGGCTGTTACATGCACATTCTGGACTCCAGCATGAAGCCAGTGTCCATGGACTTAGAGCCTCCTTCCAGTCTTTGTGGGTATAGTTCATGCATAGCTACAATAGATGTTCAGCCTGAAACATGGATTAAACGTTTCTCTAGATAAGAACGTGAGACTGTGCTAATGTGAGTAGAGGCTTTTCCTTCTAGTTTCCCTCCATGAGATGCACAGTGATGACAGCAGAAACCACTTGTTCAGCAAAAACTTTACTCCTCTTTGAAAAAAGGAAAGATGATAACAAACATGTGATTTTGAAAACTCTAATAATTTTTTTTGTTTCCCCAGAATTTTTGTATTGTTTCAAGGTCTGTTTCCTATTTCACATTTGCCTGACAATGGAGCCTTTTCCCCACCAGGGGGAAGTGTCTCTCTGGTTCGCCTCTTCCTTTTCCTGTACTATGTGTCCACACCTGTCATGCATCTGATCATTACCCCGGTTTTTTATACTCACCCAGGTCTGCTGCTCTGTGCTGGTGTGTCCTCCTTGCTATGCTCGTCTGGTCTGGTCTGCTCTCCCATTTCCCCCGACCTCTGGCTTTGTGCAATTTGTCTAGTAAGTTTGTAATTAGCATTTCATAGTTTTTGTAGTTCATGCTCGGCAGTGATTTTCTGTTCATCTAGGTAATGTTAGTTTTTCTCCCGTTTGTGGGGACCTTTTGCTTGTAACTTAGACTAGATTTTGTTTCATAGTCGATTTGGTTTAAGCTACACTCTTTGTTTTTCAATGTTTGCATTATTAAATTCAGTTTTCTGACTCTCCAGCTCCACTGTGAATTTTAGTTTTCCTTAATATATCAACTGATTGCATCTCTCTGGGTCTATTTGCTTCTGGGTCCAAGCACCTGCACGTTTAATTTTGTAACAATTTGTTATTAAACCTGTTTGTTTTAGTTGCTCCTCTGTGCTCATCATGTCCTTCCTGAATGTTGTGAATGCATAAAAACCCCACAATAAATAAACACAGTTTGTCGTTGTCATGAATTTCCTCTTATTTCAAGCAATGATTTTAAACCTTCTCAGGAGCAGCAAAGAACCTTAACATTCAACAACCTAAACATAATAAAAGATAAAATCTTTATTCAGCAAAGAAAGACACTGAAATCACTGTAAAAGCTCTGAACAACACGAAATTACATTATAAGTTATTTGCAAATAAACTTATTCAGTTTAATCTTCATTTGATTGTTAATGTCATTTTCACACTGACCTACCATACAGGGTATGTTCATGTTCAAGGTTCAGAATGTGAGGGGTGGCTACTAACAGCAGGAGACTCCTGGGTGGGTTTTCTCCTCTTGGTCGTCTCACAGAGGTGGACAGTGATAACAGCAGACGTCATAATGATCAGGCCAACGGAGAACACGACTGTCTTCACCAGGCAGAGAGAGAAACCAGCAACCTCTGACCCTGTAACCACACAAAACCAGTCTCATTATTAAACTGACAGCAGGTGTAGAAGACACAAATGACTTAGTTACTTAGTTACACTATTTCAAGACATTACAGACCAAAGCATCTGTGTGTTAAGGTGTTTGACTATCACACTTAATCCAGTATCTCTGGTAAATATTATGTCTGAAGTTGTACAGAAACAAATCAAAACCAAAGATTTCAACCAATGTGTTCTTTAACTAACCAATAGTTTTGTTTTTTATCTTACGTTGGTGACAGTAAGTAAAGTAAGTAAACAAAGCGCAGCAATAATTATAACAATAATGATGACAACAGGAACAACAACATATACAATAACATGACTCGCGTCTTTGGGTTCTGTAAAGAAGGACAAAACCAGATTAGTCATTTCTACCTGAGGTCAGGCAACATAGTGAAATCTATTAAATGAGGTTCAACTACAACTGACAATTCACTGAATTGTGTTTTTTTTTTTTTTTACTGAGCTATTATCTAATCTGTGAAATACTACTGTACATATTTCTGTTTTATATATTACGTTGGTGACATAAATCCTGTATCCTTGTTGCTCCTTGGTTGATGGTCCAGTTGACCTGGTTGCTATGGTTACACTTGATGGAGTCATTCTCAAGGTAGACATGGAGAACAGCACCAGAGGTTGGATTTTCTGATCTGTCTCCATTTTCACTGCAGGTTTGATGGACACATGTAAAAGTGCTGCTGATGTTAGAGCCGAGTGTCCTGCAGGTCACAGTGAGGTTACAGGAGTCTGAGCTGCTGGACACTGGGTCCACAGTCAGAGTAACTGGAGACACTGGAGCTGAGTGAGAGAAAGATGTAAAACTATGAAATATGACAATAGAAACAAGATATGACAGTAGATGCTCTATCAGTGTTTTGAATGGTAACAAACCTACCTTGAACTGTGACTTTGTATTCAGCCAGTATTTGGTCTTGATCTCCTGAAACTACTGCTGTATAAACTCCACTGTCTGTCTCTTGTACATTCTTCAATTTCACAGAGAACTTTGCCACTAACTCAACTCTTCCAGTATAAGAACCAGAGATTCTTGGTTCTAGTTTACGTAGAAATTGTACTAAATTATTTCTTCCATTGAATATCCATGTAAGAACTGTAAACTTCTCAGGAACATCAGCTTCCTTAACGTCCAGCTGTACATCACTGCCCTTTAGGACAAACACAGGAGTCACAGCTCTGGATCCTGCAAACACAGTAGAGACACAATAGTTAATATTAAACACAATCTACTGTATGTTATACTGAATCTGACTTTTTCTTAACACAAGTTTTTACATGTTATATCAGGTTTATGGAAACAGTTCAAAATAAAAAAAAAACGGCTTTTGTTTGTTTGTATAAAATACGTTCCAAAGATTACTTTTAAAACTACATTTTTATTCTATGCAGAACGTTGTACAGTTTGAATTAATTCACTGTGTGGACTTTTTGAACCATTAACATGAATTTATGACGAAGAAGCTTATCACAAAATCAATGTTGATTAGTTGGGTTAAAATGTTAAATGTTACTTGTAAAGTGTCTTGAGATGACTTTTCTTGTGAATAAATAAATAAAACTGAATCTGTCCTGCAGCCTGGATGCAGCCTAGTAGCACCAGTATCACAAAGACACATGATGTAGAGTCTCTGGCTTCTGAACTAGATGATTCATTCCTTCTGCTCAAAGTTCTTCTTGTTAAAACCACAAAATGAAGGCCTCTGTTTAAGTTCCTCTCTGAGGTCATTTGTAATGTTTGACACATCTTTACAGACAGATACACTTTTAAATGTTGAAAATGTGCAAGGTTTAAATGTTAAAATTCATGAAAAGTCCGATTACTGTTACGTATTACAGAAAAAAATGAATGTCTCACCTCTTTATAAAACCAGACGGTAGCTGATATTTTATGAATCAGGTTTGTCTGTTGGACCAGGATCTGCTCCTGTTTTTTCATATTTAAGTGTCTGGTCTCTATTAACTGATTTCTTATTCCACTCAACTGCTGTAGTTTGTTTTCTGTACTCATCACTTCCTTCTCATGAGTCTTTTGATCCGAGTATTCGAAACACAATGAAAACACAATATAAAACCTCTTCCTCGTTGGCTGACTGATCGTTATAATGACCTCATGCTACATTTTATAACGACTGATTCCAAACCATCTCAGAATCAGTTAAACACGTTAGATTCAACAACAAAACCTTTGCAAAAACAGAAGTTACATGCAAGTTACTTAAACCAGTGTGGTCCTACCTGGTGCCTGCATGCAGACCAGTAGCACCAGCATCACAGAGACAGACATGATGTAGAGTCTCTGTTTGTCTCAGCACTAACTGAACGTCGTGTTCTTCCTGTTACAACTACTTCCACAGAGTCAGAGGGAGGAGCCCTACTCTGATACCGTCCAGCTGAAAGCGGCTCATGATGATCACAGGAAACAGTCTGTGTGTCTGGGGTTTGAGCACAATGAACAGAAAAGCAGGTCTGACTCCTCCAGCTTTCAGATGTGGGGGGTCATCGGATGCTGTGGACTGTGGTGCTGTCCCTCATCACAGCCGCCTTCAGAACCTGTAGCAGGTACAATGAACTAACAACATGACCAACACACTTCTGGTTCTTCTAAGAATAACACAACACGAAATATGGTTCTTCTCACAACCATCATATCACCACATAGACGCATAAGTCATGAACCATGATACATCATTTCATTAGCTATGCTGCCGCTGTCCTTGTCTGGGCTGTCGTCCCATCTCTACAGGTTCTCGGTTCTGGTTGATCAGGTTGGTGCTGTTTTATTTTCTGTGTGCTTAATCACACTGTGTGCTGCCAAGTGCTGCTTTCTTTAGAGTCTGTAGAGTCAATCCTACATTTTCTTTCGCTTTCTATTTTTCATAAAAGAAAACTTCTGTTACCTGCCACCATTAAGTAACAATTTCTGACCCAGACAACAAGATTAAAGTTGGTTCACATTGTTTTTTGACCTTTGATTTGCTTAAGTTTGTCTGAAGGGAAAGTTAAAAAATAGACTTTGGACAAAAGCGATGGACTCACCACTAATTCTACAGAAAACTCATCACAAATCTTTTTATTTTTAGTCAATTAAAAAAGATGATATATTCCATGATAACTAACTAAAAGGCAATGAGGGTCTGCCTGGTCTTGATCTTTTTCACAGTCCCACACAGAAATGTGTGAGTTCTCATGTGGGTGAACGAGGCTTCACCACCTTTAACTTGCCACCAGCTTTGGCCTTTGGTGTGTAACAGGGCGTTAGCTACGCCCATTTTCCCAACGTCTGAATAATTAAAGACAGGATAAATACCAAAACTTCCCTGTTCCGGTTAGTTTTGGCTTCTTACCTGCTGCAGCTGTGGGAGGAAGCTGAGTCCAGATCCAGGTGTGTGTTAGCTTTAGTGGCGCTAGTGGGATCAACGCTACTGTTTTGTTTAGCTCGACTGTTGCTCTGCGTGTGGTTCGGTTCGGGTCGGATCGGGTTCATCTCCGTCAGTGCGGACCGATGGGCAGCAGCGCAGGTGACAATGATCACTTGACGTGTGTTCAGATCGCAGGCAGTGATGCTGGTTGCGTGGGTTCGTACGTGAAGCAGAGCTGAGGGAGCAGAGAGAGCAGCCATGTAACCTTGGTTTACACCGTTTTAACTGTGTGGCTTTGTAGTGTTTTAAATCCTGTTTAATTTCATTAGAGCCACTGCTGCTTTGTCTTTTGTGCTTTGTCATTTGGTTGGACTCAGCATGTTTTCTACTCAGTGTGTTAACATGTAACCCAGCTTTTACATGGACTGACTTCTCTTTGTTTAGTGAGTAGCTGTTGCATGTTAAATGAATCAGTTGCATGGTCTGGGTGTGTAACTGCCTTGTGACTGGCCCCTTTGATTCTATTTTAACATTTGAATTTTAATATAAGAATTATAAGATCTTTGGGTGACAGTCCCAAGGTGGCGTAGATGAGTAAAATCACAGCTGTTTCCTTATGCCACTCTGATTATTCATAGAGAGAAGGCTTAACCTGTATAGTCAGACTTTCCCACACGTATCTATCTGTCTACACGTGTCCTCACGGTGATCTGAGGTTCGGAAGATCTGGACTTTGTCAGAATTACATTATTGATTTTTACTGAGTTTGAAGCAATACTTTGCTCCCCCTTCTAAAACATGTGTCACACAGCTCTTCCTTAACATATGAGAGGCAGCCGGAATCACTTTCACTTCACTGTTGAACATGGGGCCCATCGTTCTTCACGCTGTTTTCCTGGTGTTATCCTGTTTTATGCAAGGTGAGAAATCGTTTTTTTTACTAATGTTTAGTTTATTTGTTTGAAACCTTGCTAACGTACACATCTCAGAAACATGAACCTGTCAGAGTTCATCTGCCAAATGAGCACCTAGAAAAATGTAAAGTAACAGCAGAAGCAAAGTGTAGAATGTGTTACTCAGAGCACAGAGGAAAAAGTGACTTAACTCCCTGATGTTGAGCTTTATGTCTCCCGAACAATGAAACTGAGTAACTACGTGTAAATATTCTCCACATTTTATAGTAGGAGGACAAAGAGAGGAGTAGTAGAGTGAGGACAGTATGTACAGACACGGTAGAGTTTAAAGAACTGATCTGACATGAAGCACGGCTGCTCTTCAAGAAACAGACATTTAACTATATGCAAGCGTGTGAATTAGTGCTGAAGGTTGAAGAAAATGCAAAAATGAAACAAAGGAAGGTTGGATTAAAAAAACACATTTGGAGTCTTGACACTATGTAACAGAGAATAATGGGAAGGAAACCAGAAAATTAAATAGTGTGAACTAAGAGATAAAATCCAGAAATATGATATTGAAACACTTTATAAAGAAACTGTGTCAACTAAACTGAAACGATGCTTAACCTGAGCTCAGGGAGTCACGACTTACAAAAAGACCGTAATAAGTGCTGACGAGCTAAAATCATTAAACGTCCTCTTTTTAACAGTGTGTCAGCAGAAACCTCCTGTTGTGTTGAGGAGCTGAAGCAATTTTATGTCACATTCAGAAGATGAAGTCACATTATGTGTTTAAATAAACTGTCAACATGTAAATAAAATAAAAGTAGATGAGAATTAAAGTTTAAAGCTGAGCTTGTTGTGATCACAGTATAATTACCAGAGATTTTCTTAGACTGGGAAGCATTTGCTGCAGTCACTGTAGATACTGAGCAGGAATGACATGTTCTGTGTTTAGGTAGATCTATGAGCTATGATCAGAACATGTGGATCAATTTATAATTTCTTTATATATTGATGAGAAATCTTTTAGACACAACATTCATCCACGGCCACTAACAACCTGTAAGAGTTGAAGTTAGAGACGCTCTAACATCCACAGGTGCTTTGCTCTATACCTCAGTTACACCTTAGCTACACATCTAATATTACATTCATACAGCGGCTTTTTATGCCACAATTTATCAGTTGTACATTATTACCTTTACTCCTAAAACATTATTTATGTGTATATTTAGGCAAATTCTGTACAGCTTAAACACAACAAAAAACAAACAGGACATATTACTACGATGCATTACATCTGTTAGCAAACTGCTAAACTATTCTTCTACTCTTCTAATTTATAAAATCTTTTGTCTGAACAGGTAAAAACTAAAAGATAAAAGACACTAGTTTAAGAACTAGATTTTACTTTTAAATAACTTCCCCTGGATGACGGAGAGTCTATGTTCAGTAAAAATACCTTCTGTGTCTTATTTTTTATATTTATTGTGTCTCCACTGTGTTTGCAGGATCCAGAGCTGTGACTCCTGTGTTTGTCCTAAAGGGCAGTGATGTACAGCTGGACGTTAAGGAAGCTGATGTTCCTGAGGATGTTGTACTTCTTCTATGGAAATTCAATGGAAGAGATACTTTAGCATCATTTTCACCTGATGGAAAGCTTAACGTCTTTAGTAATTACATTGGAAGAGTTGAGTTAGTGGCAAAGTTCTCTGTGAAATTGAAGAATGTACAAGAGACAGACAGTGGAGTTTATGCTGCAATAGTTACAGTAGATCAAGACCAAATACTGTCTGAATACAAAGTCACAGTTCAAGGTAGGTTTGTAACCATTCAAAACACTGATAGAGCAACTACTGTCATATCTTGTGTCTATTGTCATATTTCATAGTTTTACATCTTTCTCTCACTCAGCTCCAGTGTCTCCAGTTACTCTGACTGTGGACTCAGTGTCCAGCAGCTCAGACTCCTGTGACCTCACTGTGACCTGCAGGACACTCGGCTCTAACATCAGCAGCACTTTTACATGTGTCCATCAAACCTGCAGTGAAGATGGAGACAGATCAGAAAATCCAACCTCTGGTGCTGTTCTCCATGTCTACCTTGAGAATGACTCCATCAAGTGTAACCATAGCAACCAGGTCAACTGGACCATAAACCAAGGAGCAACAAGGATACAGGATTTCTGTCACCAACGTAATATAAAAAACAGAAATATGTACAGTAGTATTTCACAGATTAGATAATAGCTCAGTAAAAAAAAAAAAAAAAAACACAGTTCAGTGAATTGTCAGTTGTAGATGAACCTCAATTAATAGATTTCACATTGTTGCATGACCTCAGGTAGAAATGACTAATCTGGTTTTATCCTTCTTTACAGAACCCAAAGACGCGAGTCATGTTATTGTATATGTTGTTGTTTCTGTTGTCATTATTGTTATAATAATTGCTGTGCTTTGTTATCGAAAGAAAAGACAAAGTAAGTTCATATTTATTTATTATGAAATTACAAGCTAATGTTTAGTTTATGTGAAAATCAGTTTAGTAGCAAAGTCTTCATTACCCATAAAACCTTTCTCTGAAAAAAGGCAAAACATAATAAATAATGCAAAATATATATATAAATATCACCTCTTTAAACATGTTCTCTAGATGTCACTAAGTTCTCGAAATAACCAGGGCAATCACAGATTGTAGGAACAGCTCTGGTTATGTGCTGGAATAATGTTGACAGATGACAAACAACCTTTTTTCTTGACCAACCAACAGAGAAAATATTCCACATGGAGAACACAGTGTATGCAGCTCCTGAGGTAAATCCACTTCTAATTTTAATATGACTCCCTGAAATTTCACAAAAGTGAAACAAATAAATGTTTTGTCCACTGGAAACTGTTGCACATCAGTCACACAGGGTAAAATTTTACCAACAGAACAGGTCAGAACAGGAAAAATATAATTAAACTCTTTTGGCCAAAGTGCTGTAGACTAACATGAAGACAAATAAAACACTTGTATTATGATGCTTTTAGCTTTAGTTTGACATATTCTATTTATTTTACCAGGCTCCTACAGGTCAAACTCTGCAAATGCTTCCAATCAGTGATGTTTCAAACCTTTCTCCAAACTCCACCTACTGCATTGTTGCTCCTCACGCTGGACCCAGGAGATCTGCTGGTACTGGCCAAGCTCTGCCACAGAGCGTCTACGCTGAGGTGAACCAGCCTGACTAACAGTCTGCCATCACCCCTGACTCTCACTCCATCCACTTCATCTTCTTCTGCTCCTTGTCCTCATCACTCTTACTATTATACTTCTGCATCTTTCACCTTATTCCTTCCTGAACGTCCTCATTTTACCTCCAAGTCTCCTCATCTCTGTCTTTCCTGTCTGGGAGTCGTCCTGAATGTCTCCCTGTCTTCTGCACAGGTTGCCCAGTCACACATACATATAACGCTGCAGGTCACCTTCTCTTTCATAGTGTTAGAGGCTACAGT
Source organism: Macropodus opercularis (assembly GCA_030770545.1). Classification (NCBI taxonomy): domain Eukaryota; kingdom Metazoa; phylum Chordata; class Actinopteri; order Anabantiformes; family Osphronemidae; genus Macropodus; species Macropodus opercularis. Next base: position 11,860,789 of record CM061105.1, read on the forward strand.
ATTTGAATAATTCTCCACATAGAGCAGCTCCACCTTTTGTTTGTTGGTTATTGTCTATAAGTTGATATTTGCCCTGACAAGGACTCCCCCTTTAAAGTAGACAACGACTTTTCGTTTAGTGATTTTCAGTACAGCCTGTGCAGCCTTGTGTCTATGTTTTGTTGTTATTCTGATGACTTGTAGAGATGAGCTGCCATTTGCTTTGTACTACGTGTTCTCCTGTTTATTGCTCAGGGAGTCAGCGCTAGCTGACCATCTTTTCGTCACAAATCGTGTGTTTCGCGTCGTACCTAGACTTTATCATTTATGTGGTGTCATACTCACCCGTCATGGAGAAACACACTTTGATTTTAACTCATAGTTGTGTTTCATTATTATATTAATTCATGATTTTTGCTCTAGTCTGTATTTTTGTTCTGTACTTTACATTTATTTCGTTCAGGTGTTTTTTAATTTGTTATGCAACATGAATGTTCCTTCATTGTGATCACTGGTGTCAATAAAACGCCTGCTGATTTTACCTACATGTGTTTTATATGTTGCATACACACACTGGCCACTTTATTAGGAACAGCTGCACGGCCTGATTCAATCACACTCAGCAACTCTGCCATTCATCACTTTTACAAGGTTCAGGTGATACTGTCTCAGTTTTAATGCTGTCAGAAGGTTAGAATCATTATTGAGGTTACGTGGCTGCTGGCGTCGTACTGGAGGCTGTTACATGCACATTCTGGACTCCAGCATGAAGCCAGTGTCCATGGACTTAGAGCCTCCTTCCAGTTTGTGGGTATAGTTCATGCATAGCTACAATAGATGTTCAGCCTGAAACATGGATTAAACGTTTCTCTAGATAAGAACGTGAGACTGTGCTAATGTGAGTAGAGGCTTTTCCTTCTAGTTTCCCTCCATGAGATGCACAGTGATGACAGCAGGAACCACTTAATGATCTTTAATGTGCAACGTTTGAATGTTCAAACCCCTTAAATTATGATGAACAAGGTGCCTTCAGCAAAAACTTTACACATCTTTGAAAATAGGAAAGATGACAACAAATATGTGACTTTTTTTGTTTCCCCAGAATAAGCTCAATTTTTGTGTTATTTCAAGTTCTGGTTCCTATTAACACATTTGTTATTAAACTTGTAGAAATGAAAACACAATAGAAAAACACTTTGACTGATTATGAATGATCTTATATTTTCTCTTATTTCAAGCAATGATTTCAAACTTTCTCAGGAGCAGCAAAGAACCTTAACATTCAACAACCAAAACATAATAAAACATTAAATCAGAATTATTCAGCAAAGAAAGACTTCACTGGTTTAAATGTGAATCACTGTAAAAGCTCTGAACAACACAAAATTACATTTAGAAGATAAATGCAAATAAAGTTTAATCTTGACTCAATAGTTAATGTAATTTCCACACTGGCAGCTGCGTCTCTGAATGTGCAGCGTCACCATGAGACCTACCGTTCAGGGAATGTTCAAGGATCAGAATGTGAGGGGTGGCTACTAACAGCAGGAGACTCCTGGGTGAGTTTTCTCCTCTTGGTCGTCTCACAGAGGTGGACAGTGATAACAGCAGACGTCATAATGATCAGGCCAACGGAGAACACGACTGTCTTCACCAGGCAGAGAGAGAAACCAGCAACCTCTGACCCTGTAACCACACAAAACCAGTTTCATTATTAAACTGACCAAGCAGATGCAAACTGACACCACAGCAGGTGTAGAAGACACAAATGACTTAGTTACTCTGTGAAAGCAATGCTACACTATGTCAAGACATTACAGACCAAACCATCTGTGTGTTAAGGCGTTTTACTATCACACTTAATCCGGTATCTCTGCTAAATATTATGTCTGAAGTTGTACAGAAACAAATCAAAACCAACGATTTCAACCAATGTATTTTTTAACTAACCAATAGTTTTGTCTTTTATCTTACGTTGGTGACAGAAATCCTGTATCCTTGTTGCTCCTTGGTTGATGGTCCAGTTGACCTGGTTGCTATGGTTACACTTGATGGAGTCATTCTCAAGGTAGACATGGAGAACAGCACCAGAGGTTGGATTTTCTGATCTGTCTCCATCTTCACTGCAGGTTTGATGGACACATGTAAAAGTGCTGCTGATGTTAGAGCTGAGTGTCCTGCAGGTCACATCGAGGTTACAGGAGTCTGAGCTGCTGGACACTGAGTCCACAGTCAGAGTAACTGGAGACACTGGAGCTGAGTGAGAGAAAGATGTAAAACTATGAAATATGACAATAGATACAAGATATGACAGTAGATGCTCTATCAGTGTTTTGAATGGTAACAAACCTACCTTGAACTGTGACTTTGTATTCAGCCAGTGTTTGTTCTTCATCTCCTATAACTCGTGCAGCATAAACTCCACTGTCTGTCTCTTGTACATTCTTCAGTATCACAGAGAACTTTGCCACTAACTCAACTCTTCCAATGTAAGCATCAAGAACGCTGAGTTCTCCAGCAGGTGAAAATGATGCTACATTATCTCTTCCATTGAATTTCCATAGAAGAACTATAAAACCCTCAGGAACATCAGCTTCCTTAACGTCCAGCTGTACATCACTGCCCTTTAGGACAAACACAGGAGTCACAGCTCTGGATCCTGCAAACACAGTAGAGACACAATAGTAAATATTAAACACAATCTACTGTCTGTTATACTGAATATGACTTTTTCTGAACATAAGTTATTACATGTTATATCAGGCTCATAGAAACAGTTCAAATTTGAAAAGAGGGGTTTTGTTTGTTTTATAAAATATGATCTAAAGATGACAAAAAAGATGACACAGTAACAGAAAGCGCTAAATTATTCCTCTTTCATCACTTTTATCACAAAATGTTTATTATTATGCAGAACGTTGTACAGTTTGAATTAATTCACTGTGTGGACTTTTTCAACTATTAATATGAATTTATGATGAAGAAGCTTGTCATCATCACAAAATCAATGTTGATTAGTTGGGTTTTTAGCTTTAGCTTTTAGCTTTGGAAGACGTTAAACGTTACTTTGTATGTTTTGCTCTCACCACAACAAGTTTTTCTTGTTAAAACCATTTAGTTCCTCTCTGAGGTCATTTGTAATGTTTGAAACATCTTTACAGACAGATACACTTTTAAATGTTTAAAATGGTTTAAATGTTAAAATTCATGAAAAGCAATGAACAAGATTAGTGAGCTATATGACAGAAAAAATAAATGTCACGCCTCTTTGAATAAAAAGTGACAGTAGCTAATTGCTGTAGTTTGTTTTCTGTGCTCATCACTTCCTTCTCATGAGTCTTTAATCAAATACTTGAGTAATTTTTGATCTGAGTATTCGAAACACAATGAAAACACAATATAAAACCTCTTCCTCGTCGGCTGACTGATCGTTATAATGACCTCATGCTACATTTTATAACAACTGATTTCAAACCATCTCAGAATCAGTTAAACACGTTACATTCAACAACACAACCTCTGCAAAAACACAAGTTACATGCAAGTTACTTAAACCAGTGTGGTCCTACCTGGTGCCTGCATGAAGACCAGTAGCACCAGCATCACAGAGACAGACATGATGTAGAGTCTCTGTTTGTCTCGGCACTAACTGAACGTCGTGTTCTTCCTGTTACAACTACTTCCACAGAGTCAGAGGGAGGAGCCCTACTCTGATACCGTCCAGCTGAAAGCGGCTCATGATGATCACAGGAAACAGTCTGTGTGTCTGGGGTTTGAGCACAATGAACAGAAAAGCAGGTCTGACTCCTCCAGCTTTCAGATGTGGGGGGTCATCGGATGCTGTGGACTGTGGTGCTGTCCCTCATCACAGCCACCTTCAGAACCTGTAGCAGGTACAATGAACTAATACAACATGACCAAGACACTTCTGGTTCTATTAGAGAACAGAAGGGAGCGTTCTGCACAAAATCACATTTTAACCCTTCACCAGCAGTGAAACAGCCCAGAGTTAAGATGAACAGACTATTAAATCAATTAAATCTGTATGTGTCATATTTTTATCCTATTATTCTACATTTAAGAACAACACAACACGAAATACGGTTCTTCTCACAACCATCATATCACCACATAGACGCATAAGTCATGAACCATCATATGTTAGTTCATTAGCTACGTCACACTGTGCCAAAGACACTAATTAATATATTGATTATTATAATTAAAATATCCATTTTGTGAGGTGTCCAGTCCGCTGACGATAAACAGGAGACTTCAGACGCGCCTCCTCTATAGTTGTGTGTTTTACGACCCTCTGCGTTCACTTAATGCAACACTGTGCGGGCAGGGAGAAGAGTAACAGGTCAGTTCACAAAGTTGACAATAAAACATAGTCAATTCAAGTTCAGGAAACCTCTGAAGTGGAGCCATTAGCAGCTTGAAGCATTTTTCTGGCTGTTTTTTTGTTTTCAGGAAGATCTTTGACTGTAAGTCCTTCTTGTTGTTCCTTTGTAATGATCCTTATTCTCTGTGGGGGCTTTGCTCCTTGTCTGGGCTGTCGTCCCATCTACAGGTTCTCGGTTCTGGTTGATCAGGTTGGTGCTGTTTTATTTTGTGTGTGCTTAATCAAAACGACATCACATTAAATAGCCTCTATCTTTGCTTCTTGGTTTGTGGTCCAGCTGACGTGGTTGCTATGGTTACACTTGACTGGGATCTTCAAGGTGGACACGAACAGAACCACCAGAGGTTGTAGCTTTTGATCTGCATCTTCGCCACAGATTTGATGGACACATTCTGCTTATGAGTCCTGTGTAAAACAATGTTCAGTGTTGCCACTAGATGAAGGCCTTGTGTCATTTCCTCAGCAAGTTAAACAGTCGAGGTAAACGGACCAGACTGATGTAACCAGTTCCTGTCAGTCATCCTTGATGGGAACCACCAATAAAGCGTCAGTGGTGAGAAATGGTGAAGTGCTGCCAAGTGCTGCTTTCTTTAGAGTTTCTAGAGTCAATCCTACATTTTCTTTCGCTTTCTATTTTTGATAAAGGAAAACTTCTGTTACCTGCCACCATTAAGTAACAATTTCTGACCCAGACAACAAGATTAAAGTTGGTTCACATTGTTTTTTGACTCTTAACTGGCAGTTTGTCTGAAGGGAAAGTTAAAAAATAGACTTTAGACAAAAGCGATGGACTCACCACTAATTCTACAGAAAACTCATCACAAATCTTTTTATTTTTAGTCAATTAAAAAAGTTGATCTATTCAATGATAACTAACTAAAAGGCAATGACTGTCTGGTCGGGATCTTTTGCTCAGTCCCACACAGAAATGTGTGAGTTCTCATGTGGGTGAACGAGGCTTCACCACCTGCACAGCTTTGTCACATGCGTGACAGGAGTAGAGCTTCTCTCCCGTCTGCACCATGATGTGCTGCCAATGTCCTGGATTCACTGAAACCTTTGCTGCAGTAGTTGCAAAGCTACGATCTCTCACCTGTGTGAACTTCTCTCATGTGGATTCTCAAGTCTCCACTATTTCTGTAGTGTCTCCCACATCTTTGCATGAATATGGTTTCTCACCTGAATTAATCCTCTAATGAACTTTCTATTACAAATGCAGAATTGGTGTCTGTGTTTAAAAGGTGGATGGAGGTGTGGACCCAAATGCAGACTCAGACTTGACTTAAACTGGAACAGTGATTTTATTTTAACATAGGAAACTCAAAACATGGCAGGACAAAGGCTCCTCACACGAGCACTAAACACGACTCACTTGATGGGGAACATCGGTAAGAGCCTCAACCACACAGAACACCACAGAGACACAAGGGCAAGCTTACATACAAACCAAACAGGAAACTAAACACAGGTGAAACAACTAATTACTAGGGAGGAGCACAGAGAGAGAACGTGACATCACAAGACACAACAGAAAACCTGGAGCCCTCAGTGCTGTGAGGGCTGAACTGTAACACTTTCAGCTGTGGCTTCTGTCAGAATCTTTTCCCACAGGTTTTACAAGGAGCTGTGAGAGAGGAGCTGATTGTCAGTCTTTGGTTGTGATGTACTCAGTGACTGTCCTCATATGCTGAACTCCTGCTTCAGGACAAGCGTCTCTCCTTCCTCCTGCTCCTCTTTAACGTGTGGAGAATTTGGATCCTCCTCATCCAGACAAGTTTCTTCACTTGATCACAGATCCGTAGATGAGTGAGAACCTCCTGCTCTGTATCTGACAGATGAGATTCTCTGGGGCTACGAGTTTCCCCCTGTGGTCTCTCTTTCCCCGTCAGGGAAATATGTAGCAGACTTCGCCTTCTTCGACAAAGTGGCCAAGACCAGGACCACGCCCATCTTCAAGCCGTCCAGTCCTCAGAACGGGTACCAGAGCAACGGGGGTGGGACCATGTCTGAGGTGTCTGACCCAGAGAAGATCCGTCTGGAGCAGAGCTACAGGGAGAGAGGGGACGACAGTGTCCGGGTTAGAGACGCTCCTCTGAGCGTTCGCATCAGCAACGTGTGAAAGATGGAGGGTTCACAAAGGAGACTGACTGTGGGCAGCTCACAGGACATAACTCACTACTTCACTACAGCATCACGTGTGTCTGTCCAGCTCACACCTCAACAATTAACAGCTTGGGTCATTTACACACAGAGAAACATGACAAAGCTAAGATACTAAACAAAGCGTCAATGGAAGATGGAACCTTGGTGGAGATTTGAATTCCCCCAGAGGACGACATGTAAATGAAACACTCTGTTCTCCATCTTACTGAGCAGAGCAGGAGAAGTTACTGTGACAAAGTGAAGAGGAAACACTCACACACACGAGAGAATCTTCTATATATGTCACATACGTGTTAGAAGGCGTGTTTCACACATTTATTTATAATGGTACACAACTGAGTGTTAGGTTATTCTTTATTCTCAGAACTGATGTCAGCTTCCTCTTAACAACAGGATATTTTTAATTGTGATGAAAAAGTAGAAACTGGACCAGATGTGTGTTTCAAAGAACAACACGCTGTCGTCATAGCAATAATGAAGCTGTAGCTTGGATTTAGACCAGTGTTACTGTTTTCAAGGTGCTCTGTAAACTGGAAATGTTGACGATTTGCTTGTCTTTTATCAGTGAATGTTAATGCTGTTACTGAACTACAGCACTTTATGCAACTACACTCTGCATATCTGTACCTTAGGTGGTTAGTGAGCTGTACCTGAAGCTCTACATAGAGAAGATGCTTTAATACTAATTAAGCACTTTCACATAAAACATGATCAATAGAAGAGATTAGTAGAAACGGTTGATTCCTGCCTACGACGTTAAATGAATATAGAGACATAACTGCTGTTTCAGAGGCTTTAAACAAAACAACTACTATAAATGCACAAATGTTTCTGCTTATCTGGCAACGTCACTGTAACCATTAAAGAACAGGTTCAATTAACAGGCACGTTGTTGAAGCCCAATGTTTTAGAAATTAGTTGACAATAGAATGAAGAAGATAAATTAGAGTTAAGTGATGAGGTGAGAAGAAACTAAAGCTCAGAATTGACTGTGAAATTAAATTAACTATCAAGGAAGGTTAAATCAGCGTTTTGGCTGTGACTTTAGGACTATAAATTATTTTATAATTTCTGAAGATCTGGACTTTGTCTTTGGTGGAGTTACTATTTGCGTCCCCTGACGTGTCACACATCACGTCTTTAACATACAAGAGGCAGCCGTGATCACTTCCACTTCACTGTCTGACATGGGGCACATCGTTCTTCACGCTTTTTTCCTGGTGTTATCCTGTTTTATGCAAGGTGAGAAATCATGTTTTTACTAATGTTTTATTTGTTTGAAACCTTGCTAACGTACATATCTCAGAAACATGAACCTGTCAGAGTTCAGGGTGGAAGGGCAGCCATGGGCGTTGAACATACTGTATGTGATTAAGTTAAGGCTGCATCTGCCAAATGGTATCAGCAGAAGCAAAGAGTAGAATGTGTTACTCAGAGAAGAGGAAAAAGTGACTTAACTCCCTGATGTTGAGCTTTATGTCTCCTGAACAATGAAACTGAGTAACTACGTGTAAATATTCTCCACATTTTACAGTAGGAGGACAAAGAGAGGAGTAGTAGAGTGAGGACAGTATGTACAGACACGGTAGAGTTTAAAGAACTGATCTGACATGAAGCACGGCTGCTCTTCAAGAAACAGACATTTAACTATATGCAAGCGTGTGAATTAGTGCTGAAGGTGGAAAAAAATGCAAAAATGAAACAAAGGAAGGTTAGATTAAAAAAACACATTTGGAGTCTTGACACTATGTAACAGAGAATGATGGGAAGGAAACCAGAAAATTAAATAGTGTGAACTGAAAAAAAAATCTAGAAATAGGACATTGAAACGCTTTATGAAGAAACTGTGTTAACTAAACTAAATCAATGCTTAATCTGAGCTCAGGGAGACACGAGTTACAAAAAGACTGTTAATAAGGACTGACGAGCTAAAATCCCCATTAAACGTCCTCTTTTTAACAGTGTGTCATGTGTTATGTCACATTCAGAAGATGACGTCATATTGTGTGTTTAAATAAATTCTACACAATACAAAAACAGGGAGAGAGCTGTAGCGAAAAGAATCCATCAGCTCTTAACACTCTTGCACGGAGGACAGGTCGTGACAGCCAGCAGTCAATGAACAGATTACTTAGCGTGAGTGGTTTCCAGGCCGGAGAAGTCGCTGCGGTTGAGCTGAAGTCATCAATGGCTGAGTTTAGGTTTCGTGGGCGAGAACGTGCAAAAACAGGAACGAACATGAGCGAAGATCCGAGACCCTGGTGTCGGAGAACAGAGCATAAATAGAGTGAGATAGTGAACAAGGTCCCGGTGAAACAATCTGTAATCTAGTGAAGCTGGTGAGAGTCCATACAGAGAAGAGCAGGATGCCGATCGTGACAGTAGATGAGAATTAAAGTTTAAAGCTGAGCTTGTTGTGGCCCTATAATATTTTATATTTAGTTAGATCTATGAGCTATGATCAGAATATGTGGATCTGCTTATAATTTCTTTATTCATAATTAATTGATGAGAAACTTGAGTTTTTACACAAAACATTCATCCATGGCCACTGACAACCTGTAAGAGTTGAAGTTAGAGATGCTCTAACATCCACAGGCGCTTTGCTCTATACCTCAGTTACACCTTAGTTTAATATTATATATTGCTAATATGTTTTAGTATGTAATATTGCTAATAATATTACATTTATACAGCGTTTTTATGCCACAATTTATTAGTTATATATTATTACCTTCACTCCTAATATATTATTTGTGTGTATATTTAACCAAATTCAGATTTTGTTGTACAGCTTAAACACAACAAAACATAAACTAATAACAAACAGGACATATTACTAGGTTGCATATCTGCTAGCAAACAAAAGGGAACAAAACTATTCTTCTACTCTTCTAATTTATAACATTTTAGTCTGAACAGGTAAAAACTAAAAGGATAAAAGACACTAGTTTAAGAACAATGTTGTTTGGGACGGAGAAACCTGATCTGTAGTAAAATGTCCAGTTGCTGTATGATTTAACTTTTAAATAACTTCCCCTGGATGATGGAGAGTCTATGTTCAGTAAAAATACCTTCTGCATCTTATTTTTAATATTTATTGTGTCTCTACTGTGTTTGCAGGATCCAGAGCTGCGACTCCTGTGTTTGTGCTAAAGGGCAGTGATGTACAGCTGGACGTTAAGGAAGCTGATGTTCCTGAGGGTTTTGTACTTCTTCTATGGAAATTCAATGGAAGAGATAATGTAGCATCATTTTCACCTGATGGAAAGCTTAACGTCTTTAGTAATTACATTGGAAGAGTTGAGTTAGTGGCAAAGTTCTCTGTGAAATTGAAGAATGTACAAGAGACAGACAGTGGAGTTTATGTTGCACAAGTTACAGGAAATCAAGACCAAATACTGTCTGAATACAAAGTCACAGTTCAAGGTAGGTTTGTTACCATTCAAAACACTGATAGAGCATCTACTGTCATATCTTGTATCTATTGTCATATTTCATAGTTTTACATCTTTCTCTCACTCAGCTCCAGTGTCTCCAGTTACTCTGACTGTGGACCCAGTGTCCAGCAGCTCAGACTCCTGTAACCTCACTGTGACTTGCAGGACACGCGACTCTCACATCAGCAGCACTTTTACATGTGTCAATCAAACCTGCAGTGAAGATGGAGACAGATCAGAAAATCCAACCTCTGGTGCTGTTCTCCATGTCTACCTTGAGAATGACTCCATCACGTGTAACCATAGCAACCAGGTCAGCTGGACCATAAACCAAGAAGCAAAAAGGATACAGGATTTCTGTCACCAACGTAATATAAAAAAACAAAACTATGTACAGTAGTATTTCACAGATTAGATAATAGCTCAGTTAAAAAAACAAAACACAGTTCAGTGAATTGTCAGTTGTAGTTTAACCTCAATTAATAGATTTCACATTGTTGCATGACCTCAGGTAGAAATGACTAATCTGGTTTTGTCCTTCTTTACAGAACCCAAAGACGCGAGTCCTGTTATTGTATATGTTGTTGTTTCTGTTGTCATTATTGTTATAATTATTGCTGCGCTTTGGTATCGAAAGAAAAGACAAAGTAAGTTCATATTTATTTATTATGAAATTACAAGCTAATGTTTAGTTTATGTGAAAATCTGTTTTGTAGCAAAGTCTTCATTACCCATAAAACCTTTCTCTGTAAAAAGGCAAAACATAACAAATAATGCACAAAAACATATCACTTCTTTAAATATATTCTCTACATGTAACTAAGTTCTTAAAATAACCAGGCCTGTACTTTTACAAATGATAGTTATGACACAGTGGAATTATTTATCACAAGTTGTAATATATCACAGATTGTAGGAACAGCTCTGGTTATGTGCTGGAATAATGTTGACAAACACCTTTTTTCTTGACCAACCAGCGGAGACAATATTCCACATGGAGAACACAGTGTACGCAGTTCCTGAGGTAAATCTACTTCTAATTTTAATATGACTTCCTGAGATTTAACAAAGGTGAAACAAATAAATGTTTTGTCCACTGGAAACTGTTGCACATCAGTCACACAGGGTCATGTTTTACCAACAGAACAGGTCGGAACAGGAAAAATATAATTAAACTCTTTTAGCCAAAGTGCTGTAGACTAACATGAAGACAAATAAAAACACTTGTATTATGATACTTTTAGCTTTAGTTTGACATATTCTATTTATTTTACCAGGCTCCTACTGATCAAACTCTGCAAAGGCTTCCAATCAGTGATGATTCAAACCTTTCTCCAAACTCCACCTACTGCTTGGTTGGTCCTCACGCTGGACCCAGGAGACCTGCTGGTACTGGCCAAGCTCTGCCACAAAATATCTTCTGAATTGTGAATAAATAAATACAATTATATCTGTCCTGGAGCCTGGATGCAGCCTAGTAGCACCAGTATCACAAAGACACATGATGTAGAGTCTCTGGCTTCTCTCAGTATGAACTGAATGATTTGTTCCTTCTGTTGTGCTCTCATCACAAATTTTCAAAGTTTTCCTTGTTAAAACCACAAAATGAAGGCCTCTGCTTAAAGTTCCTCTCTGAGGTCATTTGTAATGTTTGACACATCTTTACAGACAGATACACTTTTAACACTAACACAAAATACGGTCCATAGCCATAGAAAACGTCCTCTGTACCAGACCAGAGCTCAGCAACACCTGACTCCACAGCAGCGGTGGCGTCATGATGAATATTACAACGCTCGAACGATAGAAACGGCTCTGAACCGGTGAGTTTTTAACTCATTCACGTGGTTAGAGGCAGATGGACCCGCGACGCCTGGAAAACGCTCTGACGCGGACAACCTGTACAACCTGCGTGACAGGAGTAGAGCTTCTCTCCCGTCTGCACCATGATGTGCTGCCAATGTCCTGGATTCACTGAAACCTTTGCTGCAGTAGTTGCAAAGCTACGATCTCTCACCTGTGTGAACTTCTCTCATGTGGATTCTCAAGTCTCCACTATTTCTGTAGTGTCTCCCACATCTTTGCATGAATATGGTTTCTCACCTGAGTGAATCCTCTAATGAACTTTCAGCTGTGGCTTCTGTCGGAATCTCTTCCCACAGGTTTTACAAGGGAGCAGCTTCTCACCGTGTGGATTCTTCATAGTGTTTTAATCTTGATGAATGAAGGAATCTCTTGTGTTGCTGTCACATGTTGCCTGTCGCTGTGTGGACTCACATGGTTCTGTCACACAGTCAGACTTAAATTGATCTGATTGTCAGTCTTTGGTTATGACTCAGTGACTGTCCTCATATGCTGAACTCCTGCTTCAGGACAAGCGTCTCTCGTTCCTCTTGCTCCTCTTTAACGTGTGGAGGATTTGGATCCTCCTCATCCAGACTAGTTTTCTTCACTTGATCCCACATCTGTAGCTGAGTGAGAACCTCCTGCTCTTCCTCACACACATGTTGGTCTGAAGTAACAATAGGAAACTGCCTCCTACCAGTGGTCAGACATGACAGATCCCCGGTTCACTGAACACTCGGAGCGGTACAGGTCGTCCCCAGTTAAACCAAGCTACCAGCTGCATCCTCGTGTCTGAATAGACGCTTTGCTCATTTCCAGTCCCACGTTCATGTGCGTGAAATCCTTTAGGGTCGTTATTGAATCGTCTCTGCTTGTTTTGTAGGCATCGCTCCCACCGATCCTGTTCAGTTTTATTTCACGTTTCAACACGACGTTCACCAGTCTGCGCTGACGGCCGAGCTCCTCTTCGTACTCACTGCGGTCATATGAGCCGCTGTTCGCATTTCCGTGGTCAAATCAGCCGTCACCGTATTTCAAATGCGAGATTCGTGCGATAATTAAGGTAACAGTGTTACGATCGGTTGTAAGAGGGGAGAGACTGAAACTACAACATAACAGATAGAGCTGATGATGAATGTGATCACCTTACTAATAATGAAAAATATAATAGGATACAATTGACTGTGTACGTTTAGAAATATTCTAAAAAGTACACAGTAAAATAAGTTGATACTTTCTGTGGTAGTACTCTATGAAGTACTAAGTAGTACTATGCAGGAATGGTGATCTACTAATTAGAGGAACAGGTTTTATTGAAAGGTAAAGTCTGGAAATAAATCTCAGTTTTACTCATTGTATGATACTTCAGTAGTGGATTACTCCAAAAGTACACAGTAAAATAACTTCATACTTTCTGTGGTAGTACTCTATGGAGTACTAAGTAGTACTATGAAGGAATAGTGATCTACTAATTAGAGGAACAGGGTTTTTTTTTTTATCTTAAATCTGGAAAATAGGTCATTTGCGTTTTCTTAATCCATTTCATTAGTGAATATTTCTAAACGTACACAGTCAATTGTATCCTATTATATTTTTCATTATTAGTAAGGTGATCGCATTCATCATCAGCTCTATCTGTTATGTTGTAGTTTCAGCCTCTCAGCTCTTCCAAGGGATCGCAACACTGTTACCGTAATTATCGCACGAGACTCGCACCTAAAATCCGGTGACAGCTGATTTGACCACGGAAATGCGAACAGCGGCTCACTTGACCGCAGTTCGTAACCGACGATGTTATTTTCAAAGGCTCCGACTATTTCCACGGCAGCAGCTGTCAGACAATGAGTGATGAGCGCATTCAGACGCGTTAGTGGTGATTTTATTTTAACGCATCCGCTACACACGCCTCTCGGTGTTACACTGCGAGGTTCCGGCAGGCAGCGATGCAGTTCCGCCTGGAACTTACTAACTTATTTACATCTGCGTTGGTCACATCATATTTCTGTACTATAGCGCCCTCTGCTGCGTAGTGGTGACGTATCGAAGACGTTCTCGGATGGACAGTGTGAGTTGAACAAAGTGGGCATCATAATTATGGTGACAGAGGAAAGTTGGGGAAGATGCTGCAGTGAGTGAGCTTCAGTCTAAGACTTAGACAAATCTTGTCTAAAACACTGACTGAAACCATCAGTTCATCACTGGTTCTGTTGTAGACACAGATCCAACAAACAAGAAGAATAAAATACAGAACTTATCACAACAACGTTGTTGCTGCGGATTCGTCCTCTTTTACATCATTCATAAATTGACCTTCCAGCTGTGATACCCTACAGTTAAAAGTCCTCCAGTGTAACTTTCAGGCCTGGGCTGCTCATTTTAAATTAAACTGCTCACAGTATAATTCATCGCTTACATTATAGTTTAGTCAAAATTCTTGTTTTGTGTGTACATTTCAAACGAGAGGTTTCGTTACAGTTTGTCTTCACAGCTGCTGTCGCACAGAGTCTCAGTGTTTACTGTGAGAAATTGAGAAAACCATCATAAATCAGTTTATGTGATTTACACTGAGCAGCGAGGGAGCAGAAACCAAACACAGACACTGAGAATGATGCATCATTTTGCATTTTGATGACATTCACTCTGGATCCACAGACTCACAAACACATAAAGAACAAATCAGTCTTTGCTTGGCTCCAGGTACGACTGTCAGCCGGGTGTCGTCTGGTGCATTTCTCTTGCCAGGCTCTTGTACTAATCCATCAGATGTCGCTTGTTACTCGCAGACGCTACACGACTTGAACAAGGTGCTTTAAGGAACCAAACATGGCTTCATACTTAACTTTAGAAAGCAGTGATCCCAAGCAGAGTCTGGACCAGAACCACAACAGTCTGCAGATGTGCTGATGCGTTTCTAACCACATCTGTTGAAGCCTCTGTCAAAGAAAAGGCTTTAACAGCAGAACAGATTAATCTTGCAGCAGTTTTTATTAACCTGGCTGCACATTTTCTTCACATGACTCGAATAATTAAACCATTACACGCTAAAGGTTCAATTTCCAAACAGAAGGTGGCTTTTTTGCTAGACTTAATTTACTGATGCCACCTTTATCATTTTTAAATATATATATTTCCACACATTCTCCTCATCTTCAAAATGAATCAACAGACGTCTATGATCACAACAAATGTTAAATCGGAGCATCAGCGAGATTAATGAGGCTTCCTGGATTAGCTGGAGGCTTACTCAGCTGTGTGGAAAGGTCAGCGTTAATTGGACTTGTTGAGGCATCGAGTTTTGCCCTTTAACTACAGCGCCCCCCGGAGGCAGCTCTCTAATAAAACCACAGAGTTCCTCAATGAACAATGAAAATCAGTACAATGGCATCAAAGGCAACAAAGCATCGACCAGCTCGTTCCCTGCTGATGATCTGTCATATGCCAGCAAACTCAAAGTGAAAGAAAACACATTCAGACTCCTGTCCTAAAAATAAAGAAAAACGAACCTACGTTTACTTTTAAAATGTGTGTATTGGTGGCGCCTCACTGCATTATGTAGATTATAACTGAACGAAGTGCATTAAACATTAACAAGGTCATTTGAAAATGAAATTGCCTGAGTTTTATCTGGCTGCTCTTTGCATGCATTGTGCACATTCCTCCGTGGCTCCAGTTAATAATTCAGAGCACAGCGAGAAGTGTGATGATTTAGTGCACGGTGAGCAGGGGGCACAAATGTCTCAAAGAGCCATAGTGTGAATGACTTGATCCGAGTGCCCTGAGGACTGTACAGGCACGTCATGTTCGCTGGACCTTCTATTGTGAAACAGAGACACGTCGTCAGAGGCACCGTGGCTCCAGGAACATCACCACTTCAGCTCTGGGCCTGATTGCGTTACTCGGATACCGTGTGTTTCCTCACAGCTTTCACGCAGCAGTGGGTGAGACGTGGTCTTCATGGAGCCACCCGGCGGCTTCTACCTGCCTTGCTCTTATCTTTGTGTGGATAATAAGCGTCATTCAGAGAAGTCAAACCTAACCTTATGTCACATATTTCACATATTGTTGCACTATGAATTTGGCACATTCCCTGTGATAAACCTTGAGATCCAAGCACTGGAGTAAAATAAAATATAGTTCATGTGATTAGTGGCTTTCCTCAAAAGTATAACACAGCTTAAACCTTATTTCATCCTTCATCTTCTTAATAATATTTGGTGGTTGCAAATGTTTTTTGGGACTTTTCTTTAGCACAAAAATAAATAATAAATAAAGAATAATGATAATGCCACATTTTGATAAATAAATCTATTAAATAAATCAATTCATGAATGTCTGGATTCACATCCAACTATTCTGCCGCTGGCAACAAGCTCCAAAAACTAATTTTGGTAAAACCCTCATTTGCAATTGAGTCACATCCAAAGTGTCTGTCTCGTGTCTCCTGTCCCTGACCCAACAGACCACGTCTGTACAGTTACACCAAGGACATCTATTACGAGCCACATTATCCTCTGGTTCAGTAATAAATAATTGCCCACATCCTAATTTACGCCCTTCCTCCCTAGCAGCACTGCTCCCCCGCCACAAGATGGCGACAGCTTAAAACAAATATTCCACAACCCACTTGACAGCTTCTGTGCCTGCGAAAGCCAGTGACATCATCTGCGGATGGACAGAGGGTGTGCAGAGGACAAATGTCTTGAAATGCATTACATCATTCACCACTAATATGATAATATATCTCGGGCTCTGAGTGCGGTGCCAAGCATGAGAGGGGCCATAATCCATACAACGACCGCCTCAAATGTGAACAAGAGGATAAAATAGAAGTGGTGCTGGTGAATGATGGGGGTGGGGGTCCACGCTGGAGTCGGGAGTGCGGTGCTGAAGGTTATTCCAGACATTATTTCTCAATGGGAGCAGGAAGAGAGAGGAGACGTTAATCACTTTTACACACTGAGTAAATATGACAAAGGGATCGGCTGCAACGCTTTCTGTCTGTCTTCTGTCCTTGTCTCGTTCGTCTCGTATGTTGGTCTTTTCTTGCTTTTTTCTCTCCATACTCATGTTCTTTCCTGTCATTCAAAAGAGACAAATGGAGACAAAGAGGGAAGATGTGGGAGAACAGGGTCACAGAGAGGGAAGAAATACAACCGAGGATAGTGTGAAGTAGGAGACAGAAGAAGAAGAGAGGAATAAAATTTAAGACAGAAGAGGGAGGTTGAGAAGGAGAAATATGATGGAGATACAACAAAAAGTGAAAAGCAGAGAACTGACTGAATGAGGAGAAACTGGAGGGAAATGGTTAAAAGAAACATAAGAAGACAAAGTTAAGAGACAGACAGAGAAAAGGGACAAAAGACAAGAGGAGAGAAGCAGGAAGGAAATAACAGGAAAGTGCTCTGGTGGTGTGATGAGACAAGGTTGATGAGAAATGAGAAACCGAGCTGAACGACCTAAAATAGAAGGAGACACACAACAGTTTGGAGCAGAACAGAGGTGAAAGGTCAAGTCAGATTAAAGACGGACCAAGAAAAAGATGCTAGAAGAGAAATATCAAGACGCCGAAAGAGAAACATGGGTGAGAAAAAAGATGAGAGTCAGAGAAAGTTGGAGCGATGAGGAGGTGAGGGAGAGGAAGAGACGGACATGTAGGACGGGATAAATAGCCCGAGGAGAGTCTGTGAATTAGAAACGTGGAAGGGGAGAAGAAGAAGAAGAGCAAGACGACATGTTAGAGTGGAGAGATGAGGAGATCTGAGCAGAATGAGGACGAGGGAACCGTCTCTTCCTCGTGTTCATGAGACACAGCGTAGAAGAAAATGGACAGTAACAAAGGAAAGGAGAGAAACAGAAGTTTGAGTAAGTGAATTTTAAATGAGGCGAGAGACTGAGACGGTGCAGCTGTTGGTTTTAGCTCCGAGCTCATGCTAATATTCAGGTAAACACTCCATGAGCCCTCGTGTCTGTGCTACACACAAACACACTCGCACTTCGGCCGCTCGACACCAGAAACCATCAGAGCAGCCTGACGCTAAATATAACATCTATTAAATAAAAGAGGCTTTTTTCTTATGAAAGCTGTGTCGTCTTTTATTTTCTGTCATACTGTGGAAAAATAATTACGTACAATTTGAAAAAAACAAAACAAACAAAAACAAGAACCATGAAAATAAAAGAAATATCAGCAACATCATGTTGGATGTTCGTACATTTTTTTCTTGAATAGAAGGAATAAACGAGTAGCAACAAACATAATTCACATATGGCGACAATATATAGGGATAAAAATAAAGGGTAGATAATATATGCATATCTGAACACACACACACAGACACACACACTGTCCCTCTCTCTCTGCCGTCCACACGTTTTCAAGTGCAACGTGGATCCCTCCCACCGTACAGATCATTGTCTTCATACTGTTCGGCCTGACGGCAGACAGCTCAGCAGCTGGATGCGGGACGAACGTCCTCCCGTCCTAAGGCCACACAGCAAATGTCTCCTTCGCTCTTTCCTCCCAAGTGTCCTGCTTCCCATAGGGTTTGACTGATGAAAGCCCGGAGCAACGTCATTAATGTCGGTTTCCATGTACATAGTTGATACGAACACAGAATGTTGTAGAAGCATAACACTTCACTTGGATTTGCTTAATCAGACGGTTTCTCAATCATCTTTTAGTGAACACGACGGCTGCACTATCGATTGTTGAGGCCATTAACATGTTCATGTCTTAAGTATGACTGAATGTGATTAATGAGTCATTTCTACTCTGTGGCACCTGCACCTGGGCCTCTGACATAAGGACACGCGTACATTGTTTTAATGAAGACGACAGTAACACTGAGCGCACGTCTCCTTCATTAGCTGAAATACGCATGCGTTCACCTTTTGAATTTGAATTCTGTCCAATAATAAGTTCATTAAAAATGTACTTTGCTTTGAAATTAATTAATTCAATCTGTAACAATGTCTAATTTGCCATTTCTATTGTGGTCAGGAGGAACCTCCGTCATTCCAGCAGGACGCAACATGATGGTGGAGGCTGGAAATCTCATGTTTGCTCTAAACAATCAGTCAAACCCTAATTTCTACAGTCCACTGGTCCCGAGTCATTATAATGGAGAGAGAACGCACTGGGGTCCCGGGCTGCCAGCACACACGGCCACAGATGGATGCACAGTACATGTGCATGTACGGACACACACACACTGGTAGCACCGACGTGCGCGCACACACAGACACCCTTGAGCGTACACGAACACAATGACACAAATGGCTGCTGCATTAGTTTGTCTGCTCAGTTCGTTTTTTGCACAGTCTTCTGGCACTCAACAAAGACTCCACGCCGGAAAAACGGACACCGAGCCACTCGAGTCACTCTTGGCCGGGGATGGCACAGCACGGCGCAGCACGGAACAGAGCGGTGTGCTGCGGGTCTGGCCTGCTTCTAGTCTGGGTTGGCCTAGTTGAGAGGGAGTTTGGCTATTTGTGGCCTGGCTGAGCAGTCATTTGGCCACAGACATGCACAGCTCCTCCATGTTTTTTTATTTTTTTGCTGGGTTGATTTATCAGACCCCACCTTCTCCAAACGAAAGAAAACACTGTTTAGAAAAGTTCAAAAACACACGTTTGACCACAGTCGTTTCTTTCACTGGTGAACACCACAAAGTATAATACCAAGAAAACAAACTGAAAATACCGGTTATCATAAAATGAGGAAACGTTTTCATACAATTCCAGAATTTGATGAAAGTAAATGAACACTGATGGATGACTCATGAGTTAATCCTGCTGTTAACCCCCTGCTATACTCCGCGGAGTCTTAATGAAACTTTGGAAAAAGGCAATGGGAGAAAGGTTTCTGATATTTTTTTATATTACAAGAGGGTTTTATCCTCTAAAAATGGAAGCTGGTAGATGGATATTAATATGAGGCAGAGCAGAGAAAGTACGAGTGTGGCAGCTCACACAGAGAAGCAGGAAGCATCATGAAATAACCAAGCGGAGTAAACACTTGTACATATTTTTGGCATCTGTGGCATCTTTTACAATTTTTTGTTTTAACCCCTTGTCAACAAACTGCAAATATCCAAGGGGCAAAACCCAAGTACCTGGTGGCCTGACTGTGTTTGTTGGCCTCAGTACCTCCATGGTGTCAGAAACACTCACTTCACACAAGGTTATCATGACATTGCAAGTCAGATGCAAAACACTGCAGCGCTACAACTCTGTAAAAAGGTTGTAAAGAGGTAATAGTATGCCGTAGCGAGGCTGTGATAACCGTATAAATTTAAAAGGCTGCTCTCGCTGCCGTTCGTCTCTCCATTACTGCTCCTACGGTTTATACGGTGACCTTGGAGCCACAAGGTTCCATCTGATATTCTAATCAGAGGTGATGTGGTGGTGGTTTCCCTTTCCTCAAAGTGTTTATTCAAAGCAGGGGTAATAAATAAATCTTTACTGCCTCTTAGCACAAAATTAGCATAATATACTGCGCCTGTGAGGGGTTGATAGGGCGGCTGATAAGCGTAAAGACTCAATGATTACTTTGGAAGGTGCAGAGATTCCTGGCATCACTTTTTAGCCTCTGGTGTCCTGTCTCGTCTGCTGTGGCTTTAACTGTTCAAACATGTGGCAGGCATAAAAGCAGGTGGCCCTTTGTTGCATAGAGTCTCTCGTTGCTCAGCGGAGAGAGTTCAATATCTCTATAAAAATGAAGCTGCGTTAATGCAAACGTACACTGCGAGTTAATTATTGTCTCCCTAAAAGCTGAACTTCGATGTTGGGTTCAGTCTCCAACTAAGCTCTGGGTACAGCAGCTGGTAGGAACTCGGTGGTAGACACGAGGCCTTACGCTCGTTTAAATTCTAACTTCATATAAAACTGGCTGGGAAGTAATTACTTCCTGTGGAGGAAAACCTAGTTTCTTCACTCTTTGCTTGTTACCAAGCCAAGTGGAAGTGGGGAAAGAAAATGACGATATGTTTCCACTGAGCAAGCAGGAAAAAAATCTAAACGTTCAGTTCGCTCCGAAGGTCAAATAAATGCCTGAAAATCAGCTTTTAAGTGGTTCCTATTGTGACTTTAGTCATTAGTAGAGAAACAAATCAAGACTGTAATATATTATTAATTATAAGTATAATTAATAATATATATGTAATATATAATTCTGCTGCAGCTACAGTAGACGTTGGGGCAAATATTTTAGACGATCCTTAAGAAAATTCTCTGTTAAAGCTGGACACAACTTGACAAAAGGATCTCAGCAAAATAAAATGCAACGCAAATGTCTTTTGTTGTGGTGAGGAATTGAGCCAACGTACACGCAAATGTACAATATAAGCGCTGACCAAAAGTCATCTGTACTTTCGTTTTGATATGTTTGGCTACACTCGAACCGTCACATCGCCTTCAAACAGCACAGCTCAAAGTGAACAGCTGCTTGTCCTCCAGCCATTATTTTAAACGCTGTCAGCGTTACTTTGAAAGGCAGCTCAGTCAAGAAGACCGGAAATCAAAGGAAGAGTCTGACACCAAACAGAAACATCCACCAAAGAGACTTTCCCCAGCTGGATATTCCCGGTTTTGGTATTAGGCTCTTCAGAGACTCTAATTTAAGTCCTCAGCATGCACTTTAAAAACACCATCCATCTCTTTTTAAAGAATCCAAAATGATCGCGTTGTCACATTAAAAAGCGAGTCACCGAAAACTCTGAACCTTTGGTCCACAACTCCTTATAAAAATATTATAAAATGTTTATGAATGACAGTGGTTGTTTTTTTTTACATATTCCGGTATAAATAAGGGAACAAAACTACTCTACTGTGCAAGTTAAAGAAACAAATACTGTTTGACAATTATGGGTGAGGGAGGTCATTTTTTTTGTACAAATTGCAAAAATGTGTGAAATGAAAAAGCGCTTCGCCACACCTCATTCCCCAAAGCACTGGCCTTAAGTGAAATGTTCAGAATGGAAATACGCCGATCAGAAAACGAGAGATGAGGAGGTGAAGGAGCACATAGGGATGCGTGCTACCGCTCCTTTCCTCTCAGATGTGGCACATACAAAAAGAAAACCTCGTCATCCAGTCAAAGACACACGTTAGTAGTCTGTGTGTGTTGGCACGTGAGCATTGGCACTCTGGTCACTCACTGCACCTTCAGAAGCGCTGTCCCACTTCAATCAAAGCGGATCTTGCAAGAGATGGCCACCAGGCAGGTGTGCAGAGAGGAGAGGAGATCAGAAAGTGCCCCATGTATTTATAGTCCAAGCTGCCGTTGATGCAATACATAGAAACAGATACGTCTTTAAAGATCTGCGCGTACGGTCATAAAACGTGTGGCGAACAGAGGTTTGCTGTGGGTCGCTGCGTCACACTGTATAGCTTTGTAAAGGACTGAACGCTGCTTTTGCACGTATTTACAAAGAGGTGAAATCTGATGGTCGTAGCGAGCAAGAGGTGGATCACAGGAAGTTCTTAGTGCTCGTCTTCCTGTCGTCAAAGTGCCCTTCTCTGCCTTGATTGTTGCTCTCGCTGTCGCATTAACACTGCACGCAACAGAAGGTCAATGCAAATGTGTACGTATGCATGTATTGCTGCTAGAACTATATCATATATGGTAAGAAGCTAACTGCTGTGCATTCTTAGTTTTTTATCGGTTCAGAAAATGAACCAAATTCCATGCACTGGTTGCTGTGGAAACTGATGTTTATGTGTACAAAATGGGATTATAATTATTTTTTTTTGTTTCAAAGACCAAAAAGCGAGTGTATGTGTTTCTCACACATGAGTCTGCATCCGCTGCGTGTGTCTGTTGGAATAGTCTGAGGGCGGAGACGAGTAGGAGAAGCGGGTTGAGCTTCCGTACTTCCCCAGACCCGCTTCAGGACTCTGTTGTCCTGGCCCTGGCCCTGGACCAGTCCCTTGTCCCGTGGCATACATCTCATAGGCCGGTCCTTCTTCTATGGGTGGAGCAAAGCCCATGCGATAGCTGGGGTACTGGGAGGGGTATCCGTAGTTGTCGTAGGCCAGCTGTGTCGTGCTCTCCAGCAGGCCGCAGTCTCCGGGATAATCTCCTGGCGACTGAAGAGCCGGATTGGGAGGCGCTTGCTGGCTCTGTGCCACCCTGGAGAAGGTGTTGAACTGGGCGTAGGTGGAATGAGACATCCTAGAAGGAGGACGGGGGTCGTAGCATCCAGCCCTCGAGCCTGGAACCGCGCTGGGGGGTACCGCGCCGCTGGGGGATGCTGAAGGCCCACTGGTTGTAGCACTGGCCGGTCCAGGGTTTGGGTTCGGAGAGCGAAACTCTCCCTGGTAGTGGATGGCGTGGGACTGAGGTCGCGCCTCTTCGTAGGTGGTGGCTCGGACATTGTAGTAGCCGTTGGTTGGGTCCTGTGGTCACAAAGAAAACTGTTCAGGCCTATTTTACACATAAACATCTGCTCTGTGCTTTGGTTAACTGGGTGTGAGTGCGTCTATGAACATGAAACATAAGGATGCACATCAAACTTAACTTTACCGGGACAATCAGTTTATCAGCTGTAGCACAAAATACACCTCTCATTTTGGTGTAAAGAAACCAAAATGATGCGTTAATCATGCTCTGGCTTAGCAGAATCTAGTGGAGTGATGCATAAAGAATCATCAACATGTCGTTTTAGGGTAATTCATGAATTATGCAAAGGTGATAATGTTACGAAAACCAAGCTTTTAGCTCCAGTGTAAATGCCAAACCTGAGGAAAAAGCAGGAACAGACACAGTAATCAGCACTTAATGTAGGATGTGACCACAAAGATCATGACATTGTATGTTTATGCACCATGCAGGAAACAATGTTCAAGATGCTGCAGACGGAGAAAAACCCTGCCGCCTCACCTTGAGCTCGTACTCCTCCCGGGTGTCGCTCTCGCTCCTGATGTCCTGCTTCAGGTCCATGTCGTCTTTGAACGGCTGAGTGGAGGGAGAGAGGGAAACAGAGGGCAGAAACTAAACCATCAAACAACGAAACACACACACGGAAAGAGGGAGGGTGAGAGAGGAAAGGAGAAGGAAGAGAGGGAGGAGAGAGGAAAACAGAGTTTCAGGATTTTCATTTCGAGAGAGCGAAAGACGAGAAGCTCTTAGGTGTCGGAAAAAAAGGTTCAGTTCAGAGTGAACCGGCGCCTTCTGCAGGACTTCTGGGCTGGAGCTCTTCTCTAGAAGGAACACAGCGTTAAAGCAAATGTGTGTGTGTGTCCTCTTCTTCTGAGGCTGTTGTGTGTGTGTAGATGTGCAGCCCTTGTGCACGTGCGCCCATGTTCCTGTGCCGTGTCGCCCTTTGTGCCGGTGCATTTGTACGTTTAAGGTCATTGACCCATACGCCTCCTGTCCGTGGCCCCCGGTGACTCAGATGGGTGTCTACTCACGGAGTACATGGCCTTGACCATTCGAGTTGCCGTGGAGACGTTGGCCGCCTCCTCCTCCAGGCTGTGGGTCTCTTTGTTGACCGTCTCTACCTTGATGTCTGGTTTACCGAGGGTGACACCGCGGCGACCTGGAAGAGAAACACAACCTCTGGTCATATAGTGGTCGGCGTCTGAGCACACGAGTGATATGTTTCTATTTAACAGTCATGAAAGCAACCAAACAACAGCCACTGACTCATTGGTATGTTCATCTGAGTTGTCTGGGCCATTATGTGCCTTGTTGTTTATTTTCTCTCATTTGATAATGGTGCATTAAGCAATTTGTTACGCTGGCAGCATCAAAAAGCAGAAAGACGTAATAGTTAGTATTCTGAGGAAGCAGTATTCACCATTAAGAAAAAAGATGTCGGAGAACCACTGGTTCCTTTGGCACTTAGCGGTTGTTTGGATTCGCGAAGTGATGAGGCAGATTTTATTGCTTGTTGGTTTTTCTCCTTAATATTATTTTCCCTCAAAAAGAAGCAACGCTGTCGCTGCTTCTGACCCAGTTTAAAGCTCCTGGATGGGAATTATAATTGTGTGTTCTGTCTTAATTTTGACTAAGAGGATTTCATTATGAAACAGATGCAGCGAATGCAGAGGAACAACAACAGCAAAACAAAGATTTATGGTTTGTTTCATATTTAAATAAACACAACACAGCAAAGTCAGGATGAGAATCTTATTAGAAACCGAGTGACGTCAAACCAACAAAAGGCAAACATTAACATTAGCACAGAAATGAGCTAGAGGCAGCAGAAATGTAGATATGTCATTTAAAAGCCACTAAATCTTACATATTTTGTTAAATGATGCTTTATGCAAACTGACACTGCTCAATTAAATCCACACATCCCCAGCACAGAGCAGTCAACAGCTCGCTCCCACAGCCAGAAACCTCAAAAGTAAAGACTTAAATCTGTGAAGTCTTGAGCTGCAAACGGAAGACGGCTTATCTGGAGCCACTACGATGTTTGTTTGAGTTTCTCTTTCCAAACCGTATCTTTTCTGTAGTGGTGTTATCAGCTCTGAAGCAGAAAATATACTCTTATCCCCTGGAAATCCCTCTGGGGCCTCTGCCAGTCACCTTCATTGTTTTTTGCATTTTCTTTATTTACTGTGGAGGAGCTGGAAAATTAAGCGACGTAGAGACGATAGATATTCACAGGATCGGGTTCGTGTTCCTAAAACCCACTGGATCAACAGAAATGTTCACCTTTAGTGCTGCTGTTATTAATGACTTACAAGATGTACGAGAAAATTTACTTTAAACATACAGTAGGCGTTTTGCGTCTATGAATATTCATTAATATCATTTGAATACAGAGCTATACGACTGGCATGTGCTCCTCTCCTTCGTGGAACAGCGGATGAGAGAAGGACTGATTGATGCGAACAATGCGAGCGTGCGCGGCCACGCGCGCCTTAAACAACCAGCGTATGTACTCACTGCCTTTGCGTTGGCGGTAGAGGAAGAAGCCGAGCGCCAGGAGAAGCATGAGCAGCAGAATGGAGGAGCCCACCGTACCGCCAGCAATAATTCCCACTGGAACAATATCTGAAAAAAGAGGACGAACAACAGAAGAAGAAAAAGGGGTCAGGGCTGGGAGACGGCTGATGTCTCATTGCTACAGAAACCTGCACCGCTGTTGTTTTGCTTAAGCATAAATCCTGTTGTGTTCTACTGTAGCTTATCGCTGAATATCTGTGGGCTGGTTATGTTGATAAAGTCGTGCAAGTCGGACAAGGGATAAAGACACTGTTTAGTGGACGTGTGAGGACAAACCTAAGCTCTCTCTGTCTCAGAGATGCTGCGGTAGATGCACTGCACCCTGTGAAATCTGACAGCTGAATGGACGGGTTACACAACAGCGAAATCACATAAAGAAATAATTCTCTCAATGTAACGTGACACATCAAGCTCTCAGAAGGAAACGCAGAACCGTCTACAATGGACAGACAAACAATCTACTGCCGTCCTGCCGCTGAGGCCACGGATTAGTAATCTTTTCTCAGGGGTGTTGCTGTTTCAAGAGAGAGAGAGAAGAGCATCTTATTTCTTTGGAGATATTAACAGAGCCATTTTATTGTAAACAACAACCGAAGCGCTGCCTGTAACAGGGCTTCTGAGTTTTACGTATCCTCAAAGACTCACCAGCCTGATGAAAACACTTTGCATTGCTCACATCAGTTTACAGTCATTGTGCTTGTTTTCTTCCTCTTTGCAGCATTTTGACTTAATTGTTCTTTTCTAATTGGTATATATTTTTTTAATTTACTCTGAACTCTGCTCCAACACGACTGCTCCACCTCCTGATCCACAGCCGCAGCACAAACTGTCCCACCCAACTAAAACCCTGCTTTGGTCCTGGGCTTCTGAGCCTGGTTCTCTGGTGATGTGTGATTGTCTCGTAGACACTGTTCCTTTTGTGCATGTTTAATTGTGGACATATCAAGGCAGCTGGATCCCCCCAGGGCGAGTCAGCCTTGATTCTAGTTTATCCTGAAGGTCGATTGTGGTACTGCATCAAAAATAACCATTGAACAAGAACATTTCTCTCAAGGGCAGATATTATAAATGCAGTATTCTTAAAACTGTGTCAAGTATTAGATAAACAACACTTTAAACAACCACAATAAATGGCTCCACCTAAACTGCTCAACAGCTAATTTAATGCTTAAAACTGCTCTTTGTTCTTTTCATTTGTTCTCGGCTTCATTTGTTAAACCTACGACAAGGTATTAATAACACTCTGGAAGCAGGATTAACATTGCAGCCGCTGCGTTTGGCTTCATCTCTCGCTTTTGCTGACCTGTCTCCTCCAGGGTGATGATCATGGTGCCGGGACCAAAGGAGTTCCAGGCCGTGCAGTTGTACGGCGAGTGGAAGTCGGACTCCATGACGTTGTTGATGGTGAGCGTGGAGAGCACGGCCCCGCCTTGGGACGGAGGCTTACTCTGCTCCACCGTGTACCTCTCCATCAGGGTCCCCTTCTCCTTCTCCCACACGTTCTCTTTCCACGCCCAAACCTGCAACACATGGTTGAGCAGGTCTAGTTTAGGATTAGCACCGCAGCTGTGTTAAGGCCCGTTACTGCACATCTGGCCTTTAATTATAATTTATGAACACACAAACAAAGCGTTACAGGCCACCATCAGTCACTCTGTAACAATCCATTCCAACTCTATTAACAGGTGCAATAACATCAGAAGCTACACTAGAATAACTATAAATCTATACATCTGTACAGGATGCGCTTGCAGCCGATGGATCTATGTTACTGTGGTGCAGACACATCTTCAATATGTTTCATTGGTTTGATTTGTATCTAAACTTCACTCTTTAATGCTGTAATCACCCATTTTCCCCTCAGGGATCGATGATGCTAATTTCACTCGATCTTATCTTAAACAGTGTAGAACCACACACACACACACACACACACACGTGCAAACAAACATTCAGCCAACAGATGGGCTGCTGTTAAGAAAGGTTAACAGAGACTAACACCTATTCTGGGCAGGAAATATATTTTAAGCAAAACTAATTATGTTCTCACACCTTGGAAGCTGGTTTATTCCACACGGTGATCTTACTGTATAGGCCTAATTAAAACCTGCGCTCAAACTTTTCAGGCTCGGGAAGGAAACATCAAATAAATCAGAAGAGACGCACACACACACGCGTTGAAGCAGGTGTACACAAACCACAGAAACCCACGTTTCCACTTAAACTCTGCTGAGGTAGAGGTTATTAAATATGGAGCTGATGGTATCAAATATAGATAAACCCGTATGTTGGGCTAATGT
This sequence comes from Macropodus opercularis, assembly GCA_030770545.1. Lineage (NCBI taxonomy): Eukaryota > Metazoa > Chordata > Actinopteri > Anabantiformes > Osphronemidae > Macropodus > Macropodus opercularis. The sequence continues at coordinate 11,888,881 of CM061105.1, forward strand.
ACCTTTTAACCTAATTGACTAAATGAAAAGCTGGGATGTGATCGGACTCGGTGAGAAGGACGTTTGAACGGAGCTGAATCTTTTCGAGCATAACATCACATCTTTCTCTCCCTGCTCCTCCTTCCAGCCGCTCCTGTTTCTCTCTTTATCGCTTTCTCACAATAATTATGCTGCACCACCACCGTCTGTCTTTCATTTTGTGTTCCTCAATCTCACATTGCCTCCTTCACACACACACGCAGCATCACACTCCATATTTTATAACCCCTTGTGTCTCTGCATTAAGCCGAGACTATAATGTCGTATCACATTATACGCTCTGAGCTCTCTGCCAGTGCAGCAGGAGGCCGAAGCTTCCTAAAAGCTCTGATTTCTGTCATGTCGGCACTGCACAATTGGATAATTGACGCTGAAAGGTACAGAATTTTACTCTTCCTCCATTTCTCTGCCTCTCTCGTTTCAATCTATTTCACCCCCATACTCTCCTTTTACTTATTTCGGCTTTCAAACTTAAATGCTGTTACTGGATTTATTTCAATTTTTCAGCTTCCTCTGAATTGAGAGCATTCTACTATTTCCTTTTAAAAGGTTTCCCTCACATACAATCCCAGTCAGTTTGTGACTTATATAACGTGCAGACACATTATATTAAACTGCAGTTTGATCAAGCGTTGCACTGGGCACATTCAGGAGAAGGCAGGACTGAAGAAAGCAGCATGCACTTCTGCAGTAACGGCACATTTGGAGGTTTACTCCCTTACAGCACTGCAAAGGCAATTTAGGTGAAAGCTTTAAACAAAAGATGGTCATCGCTTTCAAACTAGGAACAAAATGGTCAAGTCATGGGTTTGCAGCAAATGCAGTCACACCTCAGTGCTGCTGTGAAAGGAGACGTTTACCTGCTGGTCACTCGACTGTCTTATGTTCAGCAGGACAGAAAAGCCCAACATGACATCATTTGTCTCAGTATATTTCTCTATAACAAAAAATAAAAATAACGTGAGACTGAATTTTAGCAAAGCAGCTGAGGACGACTAGCGAGCCTTCCTGTGTGATGTTATTAAATGACCCACGGTTTGAGGTTTACGATGAATGATGGTCTGCCACTACGTCGGCTCCGTGACAGGCTGGCGACCTGCCCAAGGTGGATCCCACCTCTCACCCAGCCGCGACTGGCTACAGAGAATCATAACAGGGAAAGCCGTAAAGGTAAGTGATGGGTGAACGGCTAAAAGGCTAAAAGATAATTACAGTATCTTGTATGGATTTATGCATTCAGCCACTGATTCACCACTGAACGATTAGGAAACGCTGTGGGATTACTCCTTCTTTTCATCATCTGCACTCCAGCATCTGCCTGGAACATGTGTGCAGCGCTACAGTATGTGTCCCCTCTCTCATTTCAAGCAAAGACTACAGCAGCTGGTTTGGATGACTCACGCCATCCACCACAGAGATGAAACAGATTGTTCTCGTGACACAGTTGGAGAGCAAAGCCACTTGTGCCAGTCGCTGAGCGAGTAGCGCGAGCTGAAATAGACAAAGTAAAAATCATTCGGTTCTCAGCGGAGGCGGGGAGTTGGCGCGATCGGGGCCCCGCTCCAGACAGATGCGGCGTGAAGCGGCAGAGTGACCTCTGCGGCAGATTACAACTTCAAACCGCAGACTTACAATCTTATCAGGTGGAGGGGTGCTGGCGATGTAGCACTTGATCTCTCCTCGCTCTCCCCTGACAGCGTACTGCACTGGATCACTGGAGATGATGGGGGGGCCTGAGCACGTGAGACAGCACATACAGAAGACACAAAGAGTTTGATGCATTCAGAAACGCTGCGATAAGCACGAATAAAGATCCTCCTGTTAGCACAGTAGAGCACAGGACTCAGATTATCAGGCTAATGACGCTTCCCACATATGCTCCAGTGCAGGTGGACAGTTTGACAGGATTAATTTTCTGCAGGAACGGTGCAGCTTGTGTTAAAGTGAGTTTAAGGATAAATCACCTCTGTCATCAAGTAGTCAATCAGTCGCACGTCTCTGTCCATGTCCCCAGTTTGGACAGTTGACAAGTTGAGATTTAAGGAGCATTTGAACCTTCTGTTCATCGTTGCTTTCTTTTTGAGTCAGCTTCGATTTATTAAGTAATTGATGGTCTCTCTCTGGGAGACGCTTCTGGCATCAAACTATTGGCTTTGGTCCTGTCTAAGGCTGAGCTTGACAGAAACAGTAGATCTGCGCACTCCTGTGCTGTGTAGCGTACGGACTCTGATTACAGAGAGACGCTAGATTAAAAACGGTGAAGGGCCTGGAGTGGCAGGCGTCGGTGTGCGTAGGAGGATCTTTTCTACACATTTGATCAAGTTTGCTGACATTACGTCCCACTGAGGCAGTGATTCAACAGCCACTGACCGTTGACGGTGAGCGTGACCTCGGTTTCGCCCACTCCAATGCGAGGCACGATGGCCTTGCAGACGTACTGGCCTGCGTCGGCCTGGCTCACGGACTTCAGATACAGCTGGTTGTTGTTGCTGAGCACCTGTACACACACGGACACGCTCAGGTTTGCGAGGTGAAGAGCAGCGATGGACGGAGGAGGAGAGATGTTGAGCAGAGGGAGGGAGAGCTGCAGTATATTTAATTAATAAAACATGTTGATTTACTCAGCAGACTCCATTAGGTTTTTTTTTTTCCTGGAGCTTTTCTTAACTTGTTAGGCATGAATTAAAGATTTAAGCTATGAAGACAGAGTCTCGCTCCTAACTGCTCGCTTTACAACTGAGCAAACATTTATGAAGTCTGGGTCTTAGGCGCTAATATAGGTTGGGACTGAGGGGGGTTTGCTGAAGGAGTCTGGTTCACCTCAGTATTTGCTATTTACAGTGTCTTTCTGTGTGCATTCAAATACATGACGCTGAAATAAACGTCAAGAAAACTTAAAGGTCAAAGGTCAGAGGAAGGTTTGATGGCCCGATCTCACCATGCTGGAACCTTTCTTAGTCCACGTGAGCGTGAGGGGAGGGTTCCCAGACCACTTGCAGTTCAGAGTGACGTCAGAGTCCACATCCACCGTGACCGGCCTGGGCTCCACTACCAGGATTGGACCAACTGAAGGAAAGTCATTCATATAAAAAACTTGCAACTATTGGTACTCAAAGAAAAACAAAGATAACTATAGTTACACATTCCTACAGTGTCATAAGAATCCCACACAGCTGAGGGGGAATTTTACTCACAGTGCACGTCCACCAGGATGCTGACGTTGGTGCTTCCCACGGCGTTGAACACCTGACAGGACACCGGCTCGGTGAAGAAGGAGTGATCCGCCGTGGTGACGAACACGCTCTCCCGGGCCCCCTCCAGCAGCACGCCGCCTTTAGCCCACCTGAGCGACACACGTCGGCATTTACAATTCACCGCTTGTGGACAGGACACGTCGCGTGCGGCTTTATGAAGTTCTGGTGGCGATCCAAATGTTTTATTTTCACCGTCGGACAGGAATGTTTTTATATTATCAATTAAAGCTATTAAACTAACACTTATAGAGCAATAATGTCCAAACCTGAGAGAATAACTGCAAGGTAGAGGAATAAATTCTCTTCATTTATATCTTCCTGGCCAGATAGCTAGCTCAAAATCATATAAGCATATTGCACATCTACCATTAGATGACATTTTAATGTACACTCAGTGGGGCTTAGTGCCTGAGAGCCTGGCAGTGGGCCCACGCTGGGACCCTCTGGAGGAGCCTCAAACCTCCAATTAAAAACCACTGTGTTAAAGTCCAGCATTTAGCAATTGCACCGCTTCAGTACTGTCGCTTTAGATAAAAGTCAGCATTTAGCTGCACAAATGTTCAATACTTTCACCAATTCTGTTCTCTAAGCACAAATTACGATTCAGGAGGGTGGACACGAGATGAAAGAAAACCTATAGGCACTGGAAATCTGACGTGTGCACGTTCCCATCAGGAGACAAAGCAGCAGCAACGCAGGAGGTGGTGTGTAGGTGTGCGTCTCATGCTGGCTTCGTTCCCGAAACCTGGATTTAAAGTGCTTTTGAGCGAAGTTGTGATAAGGTTGAACGCAGACCTGTAGCCCATGATGGGAGGGTTGGCTGTAGCCTGGCAGGTAAACGTGACTCTCTCACCCTCCAGGACAGAGCGTGGCTCGATGGACAGGGTCACCGTGGGGGGGTCTACACAGGGATGACACAGATTTCACCATAAACCCAACCTCACATCTACTGTTACTGCTGTTATTGTCACTGTAATTACTAAATGCACTGCATTTGCAAAACACATCAATCTTCTTGACTGAGTATTCAAACTACAGCTCATTGGAAGCAATCTTTTCATATTTCTTCAGGGAAATTACTGAAATCCTTTTGAACACAAAACCGTCCTGGCTTTTCGAGATGTTTCATAAAATAAACCTGCTGAAGTGCTTTAAGTAAAAAGCACAGCTCTTAAAGTCAGCACCAAAACAATGTGAGCAGCAAAAATCGAACATGGATCATGTCCAGATTTTAAAACGATGGAAACAATAAATTCACGAACACTGATTAGATGTCATTGTTGTTGATAAATACAGTATGAGAATTGACCAAGCGCTCTGGCAGCTGAGTCAAATTTATAATATTTATATGTGGTAATGTGTCCATACAAAAAGCGCTCAGTGTCAGTCTGGCTACGTCTGCAGCTGCAGAGAAAAGGACCAACATACGGTGCACATTCAGGTGGATGTTGGCTCGCTTGCCCATGGGCACCGCTGGATTGCTTGCCACACAGGAGAAGTTGGAGCCGCTGTCGGTGTCGATGGGGGTGATGGGCAGGTAGCTCCTGGTCGTGACCCTCTTCCTGTCCGACAGCACTTCCTGGTTAACAAAGAAAGTCTGATTAAAAAAGGCGAAGAAGGGTGAAGAGGACGGGAAGGACAAAACCAGTGGAGAAGAAAATGTCATTAGAAAGAGAAGCAGTCGAGAAAGGAGAGAGACAAAATTAACGAAGAGCACGGAGGAACTGAAAAAGCATCCTGGAGGTAAAAGAGCGAGATGCCAAGCAGAATTTAAACAGAGATGCTGTTTAAAAATGAATGTTCTCCCACTTTATAATTCTGACATTTAATGTTGGCTCAGGATAATAACTACAGTACAAACTTTGCTGATTTAAAATCTGAGCTGAACACTCATGCGACGAGAAATTTAGAAAGTCAGCTTGGGCTCGGTCACAGTTTAATAACTGCACGTTAAGAAAACGAAATGTTTTCCATAGTGTTGATGCCTGGTTAAAAACAAGCGAACAGAAGAGCAGTATGTAATACGTATGAGCATGTGTGAGGTGAAGACGCATGTGTGTTCGCTGAGGCGCAGGCACGGAGAACCAGCCTCCAGCAAGCGTGTGAGAGCGTCTCGCACATAGCTGCGCACTGTCAAGCGTGGGTTCACGTGTTTAGGGGAACATATACAGGACTGTGTGAAGTGTGAAAGTGTGAGACAGAGAGTGCAAAGTACATCACCGTGATAATTCAAGTGTCACAGTTCCTGCAAGTTTCTGCCAGTCATGTGTGTCACTACCAGTTATTAATAAAACGAGGCAATGTGTTAAGATTTTAGGAAACGTACAAAGAACAACAGGAATCCTTTTATCCTCAGATTTCCCTGAGTCTCCTCTGTTTACGCTGCTCTTCTCTCCAGCAGATCCATCACTAACATTCACATTTCCTGAAATCTACTTTGGCCGAGATTCTCTAGACTGTTGGAAGGTTTAAGTATGTAAATGTACTGTATGTGCGAGTGTTACTGCAGTATTGAGTTTGGTCTCTATGCGTCGGGCAAACTCAGCACAGTGACCGCATCGATAAAAGCTGGCAGGGGAGATGCTATCCAACTGACCAGAGGAGGCTTAGAAAGAAACAAATGGACCAGATAATCCTTTAAGTTGCATCCTTGTCTGAGTAAAATAAATGGTGGCTTAGAAAAAGACGTTTGTTAGAGATGGATCACTTTGCAGGACGTTCTGATGTTGAAGTATCGTTTGTTTTGTCCGAGCAGCTGCTGAATCGCAACCAGGTGGAAGGAAGGACACTTAAGCATGTACCCGCTAAGTAAGAGCTATCCGTGCTCTCCGATGGGCTAAATCGGCTAAATGCGAGCGGTGTACGTCATAAAACAGGTGATTGATTCGAGTGATACAGAGGACCTGCCCTCGCCACAGTCAAAACCTTTAAACTCCTCAAAATGCTGCCGCCTACTGTTTAGCAGGTCTGACGCTGCAAATTGTGAGCATTTGGAAGCATTACTTAATAAATATGGTCTTGTGCTGACTTTGTTTACTATGCTGAAAGAACCGCACGCTGCATTTTCTTGATGTAGAACTCAGAGGCTGCTACATGCTCTGAAGTGCACTGCAGGTCCTCTTTTCAGTGGCCACAGCAAAAAGCATATAAGCAAACAATCAGACAGAGACTTTATGTTATCGAGGACTAAAAAATGCACTAGAAGGACTTTTGAGGCCACAAAAGCCAAGGAGGATAGTGCAGCTTTGGTTGTGAGTGTAATAAAGTCATTATGTTTTATAGTACGTCGCTGTTGTTTGCTACGTGTGTGAGTCACCCACCGTGGACTGGTAGGCTCCCTCCACAAGGACTCCATCCTTGGTCCACTGGATGTGGGCTGCAGGCTTGGCCCCGCGGGTGACGCAGGTCAGGTTGAACGGAGTCCCAGCCATCAGCAGGAGCTCTGGAGACCCCTCCACCACCGGGTCCTCAGGTGGGACTGCAGGAGAGATGCACGCCAACATTTTAAAGAGTCATTCATTTTATTGTAAGCTAACGTTTCCTCGTGGTTAGAAATAAACAAGAGAGCATTTTGTCCAGCTTACTTTGTCCATCCCCCCAAATCTGTGACTTATAAGCTGCAGCTCAGAAGGACTGAGGTTTCAACATATCACAGAAAGGTCTTTGTCTAAGATCTGCAGCCGGTTCACTTACTGAGCACATTGAGCTTGGCCCTCCTGGAGCGCAGGGCGGCCTCCGTGGCCTGACACTCGTACAGCGAGTCATCGGACAATTCTGCGTTGGAGATCTCCAAGTTGTACTGGCCGATGTCCAGGGCCCGCAGGACACGGTACCTGGGCCACGCTGCGGGAGACACGCACACACACACACACACGGTTTGCAGTTAGATCATGTCGAACGGGAGACAGCCAGTGGAAAACTCCCCTTGTGATTCATGCGCTTGGCATTTCTGCATCAGCATGCATCATCCTGTGATTTATCTGCAGGTTGGAAACAGCCTGTCGGGTTTGGAAAATGAACTTCTGCGTCGCGATTTAAAAATAGTGCACCACCTGGAAAACAAAACGATTGTTGGCATGAAGGAAGCGACTGCTATTACAGTCTTGAGTCATCACAATAACGTTTCCCTTCAGCTTCATTTTGAGTGACAAGTGTGAGGTAGTAATGTTAAAATACAACATATATTATGCATATGGTGATTGTTACAAACAGTGTGTTCAGATTCATCATTAAAACACAACAATTCAAAGGGGTCCAGCTCGTTGAACAGATTTTGGAAGGAATTCAGTCTCAGTGAGAGCTGCTGACGAGGTCTTCTGTGGCTTCCTCAGGATAACACTAGTTCAGAAAAAGTTTGAAGAGCCAGCTCACTTCTGCTGTGTCTGATAGGAACGGAATTACTGCAACTTCAGTGATTTATGGGTGTTCACTGTACACGGAGGGAGGCGAGGAAAGGATGTGAGGAAAGAGGAAGCGAGGAAACCGTCAGCGGGCTCCCAGTAAAGGGGCAGCTCAGTCCAGTAAAGCACTGGTGTGTCCGTACGTCGAGCGAGGTTCAGCGAATGGTTGGCATGTCTCACAAAACCAAACAGCAAATCACCGCGCCGGCAAACGCAAGTCATCGCAGACGTGAGCGACATGCGCAATACCGCTCTGCGCGAGACTACAACTGCTGTTCCCGCTCCGTTCGAACCCTCGCCTGTCAAGACATAATTGAGCATGACGTCCCACTAGGGGGCACTCATTGATCCTCCGTGCCCAATCCTAACATGACATCACGGATTCAGATGGCAACGGCAGGCAGGAGGTTGGGGTGCAGAGCGAGGAGGAAGGAAAAGTATTAGTGGAGATTACATCATCCACTCGCGCACCTCGCAGCATAGCAACCACAGAGGTGAAAGCACCCCAGGGAGAAGGGGAAGGAGAAGGAGGAGGAGGTTGGGGACAAACAATGAACTGCCACCACAGGAGCCTGCAGGTAGATGAGTTTATCTGTAGGTACAGCGCGCATTGACACGTGCGCGTGTTAACCCTGCTCCATGGATTTTGTATTTACATCAACAACTACGTGATGTAATGTTGAGAAAGCGTTTTGTCGGTGAATGAGCAGATCTCCTGAGAACGTGTGGGTGTGCAAACTGCAGGTATGAATTTACTGCCTGCCCACACTGTGATCAGCATCTGTGTGAAATCATACAGGGCACATAACAACAGCCACTCATATGTTACACTAACAACCCGTTGTTAGATCAGAACTCATTTATTTTGTCTGCTGGTGCAAATATTCACAACTTACAGACTCCCACACACACACGACATGAGTTAGTCTGCATGTACTGCACACAAAAGAAAGACTGAGACATGAAAGGAGGATGGATGAAGGGATGAATGGCAGCGCAGACATTTTACGGATGGAAAAATGGACCGCGAGCGATGATGGATGGTTGAAAAGCACAGCGACAAAGGAGACAACATGTTTATCAAACACCGGCGTGTTCGGAGCAAAGAGGCGAAGGACAAAGAGAGCATTAGCAACAGAAAGGGAGAGAAAGGGAGGGAGGAGGGGGAAGGGATGGGATGAAGAGAGGAGAGCAGGAGAAATGAAGAGCAATGGAGGTGATCTGGTAAATGCATAAAGCAAGGGATGATGGAGCTGTGGCAGAAAAATGGAGGAGGAAAGACAGAGAGAGAGAAAGATGTGACGGCTTTTTCATTTCAATGAAATCCACCTGAACACAAGATTCACATGCAGGTGATAAAAGCAGCACGACGGCAACAACAGCAACCGTAAAACCAAGAAACAATGAATTAAAGTCCTGCCTTTGGTTTGATTGACAGGCGCATGTAACGCAGGCACCATTTCGTTTCTGTTTACCTCGGCTTGGTTGATGGTCTCATTGTGTTTTTATGATTAAAGGAATCAATAGGACGCTTGACTGTGAACTGATCATAATGACACGTTCGGATTTCCACCCTTACCGACGTGAAAACCTGAAGGAGAATTTATCTTTCGCAGGTGCAGTCATAACATGGCAGCTCCAACATTCAACAGGCTTCAGTGCTCGAATGCCGCTTCGAACAAATTTAGCAAACTGAGGTCAAGCAGGACCTTCGCCCTGCTTTTATTCTGAACGTCTGAGTTTCCTCTGATCATTTCCTGAATGAAGGAAAACACACTTCCCTCTGTTGCTGCTTTGACCCTTTGACTCTCCTCACTTTAACTGCATGCGATGCTTTGTAGTCGCAGTAATTCCTGGGTGTGCGCGTCGGCTTAGAATGTAAATGTGAAAGTGTGAGGGATTTTCTCTTATTCAGCTTGATATACAGGACTCATTTTTGCCCAGATTGTCACTCACACGCCTCTTGGCTCTTAACTCTCTCTCGGGTACAGTGTTCATTCCCTTAATGTTAAGAAACTCGACACTTTTCAGCCGTAATAGCTTTTGTCAGGGTTCTCACAGTCGAAACCGAACCGAAGCCGCGGCCGAGTCATCCTCCCTCGTCACTCCTCTTTGGTCCCTGCAGCTCGGTGAAGCTGTGAGGATCTCTCCTAGCCTATCCCTGCTCCCCCGCTCACCTCGGAGACCCTCGCCGATGCCGAGCGCCAGGCCGTCCTTGGTCCACTGTACGATGCCGCTGTAGTTAAAGACCACGCAGGACAGCACCACTCGTTCGCCGAGCACCACGGACTGGTCTGCTGGCTCCTGGGAGAAGCGAACGCACCACACTGCATCAGAAGGACAGAGAAGGAAATCAATTTTAAATTCCTCTCACTGTGACCCGGCCAAGAGCTGCCACCTTTTATTGCACCGTATCGACCTACACTGTCCCTGTCTGGTCTTATTGACTCATGCTTGTCCATGTGGTGACCGTTGGTATAATTTATTATGTATTATTGTGTATATGGTGTTTTTTTACCGTGTGTGTTTGATTAGTGTGACTGATTTCTCTTACGAGACAGTAAAGGATTGAACTGACTTATACTTCACCAGTTTTATTTCATAAAGTCATATTTATTTCTGTTCTCAGCTGGACACGGAGCTCAGTTACTTTCACTCCTCGGTTTCTTCTTTTTCTTGCCCCCTGTCTGATCTGTTTCCTGGACTTCACTGAGGCTTATGTGTGCCTGCGTGTGAGTGTGCGCAAGAACAAGAACATCATCGCCATGCAGTGTTACAGCCTCCCCTTTTTTTTCGTCACTCAGTACAAAGAATTTTGCTTACACACACACATTTCCTCCGGCAAAATAAGCCTTTTGGCTACTGCAGCGCCGCTGAAATACACAGATATAAAAAGTACAAGTGTAGCGCAGGCATGCATTAGCGCGCTCACATAAAGAGAGAGTGTCAGGTGAGGAGGCGAGGCACTAACGCGCCACTGTTTTCAACTGTTTGCATCATCAGGTAAAATGATTTCATATTCCGGAGAAACTCTTGCAAGAAGCCACGTTAATTAAGCGAGAGAAGGAGTGCGGCGCCTTAGAAGACCGCGCACGAGCACACGCACGCGAATAAGCACTGAATCGTACATAAACAGCGGCTCCCCGCACACATGCAACATATGTGCAGCACCCTCACGCCCAATTTAAGCACACACACACCTCACTGAGTCATTCACGCACACTGAGCCGCGCGCACTCGTCCACAGAGCTGGTGTTTGTCTTCCCGCGGGCTATTCTGTTCTTGGATTATGGTTAAAACAATCCTATTAGCTAATTAAGGCAAAAACTGGTTAATAAAGCGAGCCGTGGCTCTGAGGGACACGTCTCAGTGGGATTCAACCACAAAGGTGCAAACAAGCGGGAGATTTGCTGATTTGTGAGGGGGATTACACGACCTGTCATGTTATTTGTGTGCGAGCCTCCTTTATTGAACGCGGGAATCTTCACACTTCACAAAAGACACTTTGATGTTTCATCAACTTTCCCTCTGAATACGGCATCAAGAAGACAACTGCAGTCACTGTGTAACCCATTTAAAGTGGTGTTTTAAAACACGAGCAGCTGCTGTTGTGTTGCTTGTAGAATATAGAAGACGACGATGATGAAATGGTCCAAGTTGTTGTCCTAGCGCCTGGTTCATCAACCAACAAGTCTTTCACCGTCAAATCTTTTCATTTATGATCTTGCTTATTGATGTACAGAAAACATCCCTGCTTGTATAATAATAATAATAATAATAATAAGTTGGCCAACACTAGGGCACAGTATGGCTGAGCGTGTTGTGTGTCCACACCTGAGGTCAAGAAAAGATGATGAAGAGGAAGGTGAGGAAAAAGAAGAAGGAGGTGAAGAAGCAGCAGCTGCTGCAGCGATGCAATATCCCACTGACATGAATGATTTGCATGTTATCCATGATTTATGCAAAATTAACAACTACTACGAGTTCGAGCCTTCTGCTTCATGTATAAGTCTGTAATGAACAACACATGTTCTCGTGGGACAGAGGGTTGTGTTGTTGCGCAGATGAGCTTGTGTGGAACAGAAACAGAGAGAACTAGTGACAGAAACAGAAATAAAAGAGGAGACAGAGCATCTCTGTGTGTGCGTCGTGACATTTCAGTGCGTTTATGAGAGTGTGCGTTTTGTGATGCTGTTCGAGTGCATATATTGAAGACGTGTGCGTGTGCGGTGCCTGTCAGCCAGCAGCAGGGACTCAGTTTGCGGAGGAGAGAGCTGCACTGACAGAGAACAGAGATGTAATTAACCCAACGGGAAACCCACCCTCCTCCCCCAGTGCACACACACAAACAGACACACACTCCTCAGCCCGCCTCCATTTTTGAATCCCATGTCTGTCTTGGTTCCTCTCTCCTGTCCTTTCTGTCATCTTTCACTTTCTTTTCCATTCTTCCCACCTCTTTTCCTTTTTTGTTTTTTCTGTAATCTTTCATCTGCACTTCCTCTTCCCTTGCTTCTGTTCATCCTCACCTCCCTGCATCATTACCCTGAGGGATCACGTCAGGTATATCTTCCTCTCTGTCTGCATAATGACCCAGTGGTACAATAGGCAGAGCTTCTCAATTATAGCCTCAGTGTCCAAACATATTATTCCTAATAACTGTTTTCTTTTTTTCTGATTTATTGCCCCTGTTGGACAGATTAGGCCGTTTATATTGTCTGATTTGACACACAGCCAAAGGACAGAGCTCTCTGGTCAAAGTCAAACACTTTGTGGACCCATCCATTCACTTTGTAGACTTTGAAACTGTGTAACATCCTGTCGCTTCCATCTCTGCACCTCACAGATCAACCGTCATTATTAATAGGCTGCTTGATTTTGCTTAAAGGACCGTTTCATGCGTGGGTCCTACAGTCGATGTTGTACAGTTGCTTCCCCAGTGTGCCGGTGGCAGATCATCAGTGAAATGCATTCCAAGTAATTCCCAAGGTTTTGACTGAGGCAGACAGAAGTAACACAAAGGAATCGATGAAGTGCGCCTGACAGGAATCTAAAAATGGAGAAAATGCATTCAGCCCTTCCGCTCGTCTACGTCGTCCTTGTGTGTCCTCAACAGCAAAGTGCTCCTCGTAACTTTCCTCTCACACGTTGCTTTTGTTGGAATGTAAGTTGGGACGCTGTCTCTGAAAACGACATAAAAAGTCAGTAGACGCTTCGATGTTAGATCTGTCTTGACTTCAAAGTGGGGCGTCTTAACTCAACTTATTACATGTGGTCACATAGTGACTGAGGAATTCGTCCCCAGAGTGAGCTCAAGACCTCCAATATGGCCGCCAGAGGCAAAACACAGTTTCCTCCAAAGGAAGCCATTCCTGTCTAGCTATGAAAGGACAGTTTGTGAGGAATGTAACCCTAAACTTCAGTCCTCCACACCCTGAAGCCTTCATCCGTCTAACCCCCGCCCCCAGAAGCTGCCACGCTGACCCTCCGCGCGTATTCATGTCCCAGATCTGCCTCCAGGCTACGGCTCGCTCCCATTTCTACTACCACACACTACTCCACTGTGAGCAGAGGCAGCGCACGTGGAGTGTGTTTGTGTGCGAGCATTGTCCGTGTTTACATGCATGCCTGCATACATATCCGTCGCTGCTGCATTGTGTATGCCATGTGCATACATTTGCCTTTTCTGAAAAGGCAGCAAAGGGCAAAGTGTGAATGGCAAAGTAAAAATGAAGGTGTTCTGCACGAGAAGGGAAGAGAGGACTGAGCGAAAAGGGCAGAAAGGCCTGCATCAACAAAAGGGAAATGAAAAAGACTTAAATCCATTTTAACATTCTAAGAAACATTATCAATCCTTAAACAAACTACACAACTGGTGCTGACTCAAGCTCTGTCCTGTCATAGTTGTGTTGACATTTGAGGTCAAGCCGTCTTAGCCGCACCCAACCCCATAGGATATTTATTTCTCAATTCAATTCTGTGGTAAAGCTTTGGCACAAAAAGGTTTTACACCTGTGGGTTTTGAAGTAAGTGGAGCACAAGTGTCTGGGTCGACTCTGCCATTGACCCGATACCCGATGAACATCCACGCACTAGGTCAAGTTTCACAACCCAGACTCCTGTGTCAGCCCTACACAGCGTCCTTTACATTGTTTGTAGCATCGTTGGCTTTAACTTTCTTTGTGTAAATATGCTCCGATGCTCCCAAGGCCAACTTAACTGCTTGGTGAGGTTTTTATTCACTTATACTGACGGCAGAGAACAGTAGCAGAGCAGAAGCGGGGAAGGGCTGGGCTGGGGAGGCTGAGTTCATAGAGTGGAGAGCTGATTCCTAAAAGCTGCGTATTGTAGCTTTAATTCATACTGGTTTCTACAGATTGCGCTGCATAAAAAGACAGCACCATCACTCACTGACACAGGGGGTGCAGGCTAAGCAAGACATTCACAGAATACTCCAGCTGCTGAGCTATGTTGAGCTTCTTCACAAGCAATGTCATCCAGCAGCGAGCTGTGACATCCAATCATACATTTATGTTCCCTTATGATCGTGATTATGATAGTTATTGTTGACATTAATCTAAACTAACACCACACACTCCCTGTAAGTGGTGCATGCACATATAACATTTAAACGTATTTGCAGCTTTAGGAGTGATGGTCTTTGGGGCGTGCGCGTACACATCTCACGGCTGTATTTCACTCTCAGGTGGCTCAACAATATGAGAAAAACATGTCATGAAAGAACATCAGCTCATAACATATGCAGGAACAATACACACACAAGCAAGCGGTGTTTAATGCACCTTGATGAATTCATTAATTGGTGCTTGCTACTGGAATATTTCTGCTGCGTTCATCTCAGGAAGACATTCATGGCCCATTTAGCTCTGCAGTGAGGTAGGGCTCCGCACGCCCACACACACAAAGTTACCACAGCAAAGTAATCAGAGTTTGTGTCACATTACAAAGCCATACTTCCCTGCAGTCATTTACAAACAAAGGTCAGCGTACAGAGACCCGTTTGTTCCTCATCTGCCCTGAGGGACAACGGCATCATTCCTGTGGGACGATATGTTTACTGCTGCCTTGTTTATTTTGATGTTTAGAAATATGGCTCATGTTGCATTCATGTCCCCGGAGCAAACGCACAGCGCTCGACTGACAGAGACGAACACGAGAGGCGACGCGGAGACGAAAGACGGGGGAAGACAGACCCGAGGATCATAGCTTCATCCCTGTGTGTCCAGGCGCGTTCGGCGTTGGCTGTAAACAGAGATTTCCCGGCGTCTTCCGCTCTCTCCACCAAACGCCGGTTTTATTTCCCCTAACAAACACTTCCAGCTGAACAGAGGAGCAGCGTGACGCCAACCACAGGAGAGTCTGAGCAAACTGAGCAGTTATTGGAAATCACACACACACACACACACAGAAGCAGAAACACACACACACACACACACACACACAACCTCATCCAGCGGCAATTACTGATGTGTGGATGCAGAAACACAATCTAATACGGCACAGACGCTGTCTCAGCCTTACAGTCGTCAGAGAACAGAAATCGAGCTTCAGCAGCACACAAACATTTAGACTCTCACCAAACACACTCACTGCACACAATGCACACACTCAAGACCAAATGCACTCAATCACACACACACAAATACTCAATTATGCTTCCTAGATAACATGAGGGATACAAACAGCATTTCTTCTTTGCATAAAGACAGAGACAAACTGAATTAATTTATTTACATAGAATATAACAAAAGCACTGGGCAAAAAATATTCTAGAAAGTAAGAAGGATGATAATTGGCTACAAGGTTTCAAATAATTAGCTAAAGAAAAACTGATCTGGAGAAGTTCTGGAGGAGCAGGTCACGGTTTGTGTTAGCAACAAGACGTCATCCTCTGAAGACATAATCAACTCGATGAGATCGATGGTACAAATGACTGGGATGACAGACAGCTGCACAAATAAACACCAAGTTGTAACAGGAGGTGACAGGTCATCCACCGACTGAAGGGCTAATTAGTGCGTGTTCGACTCTCGTCTCATCTAGTTCATGCGTTGACACGTCCTTCGGCAAAGAACTGGCACAAGGTTTGAAGGAGGCCTTAAAACACCAGCAGCAGGATTTCTAGGCCCACAAATCAACGACGTTCAGCACATTTCCACGCAACCACTGAACTTCATCTTCACTGAAGGCAGTGTGGTCTAATCGTCACTGCACTGCAACCTGATTATCCTGCTGCGGCAACAACTGGGTTGTGTTAGATTGACTCTTCCTCCAGAAAACAGGCAGGAGAGAACACAAAAGCACCACACACACACACACACACGCAGACGCAGACACTGGCAGCCGTCCCTCCCCTTGCTTCCTATCTGCTCCTGCCTGCAGCTCTCTCTCAGCCTCTCTAATTGACTTCTGCTTTCTTACATTTCATTTCATCTCTTATTTCAGTTTTATTTCCCCTTTTTTATGATCCCCTCTGTCTTCAATTATTCATCCTTCTCTCTTTCTCGCTCTGATTTCTTTCCATCTGGTCTTGGTGATGTTTAATTCACCTCTTCATTTGGAGGAGGAGGAGGAGGAGGGTGGGGGGCCCTGCTGCTGTGCGCTGTTAATTGGTTTTTAAAGCGCGGTAAGTACACACATACTGTATATACACACACACACACGATTGCACATAGGCACTTGCAGAAACATGCCCCCCCACACACACACCCTGCCCTCCCTCCACTGTTAGAGCACACTGTACATGTCTGGAAGCATTAACATCACCAAATGAGCACGGAGTGAACAAGCATGTGAGAAGATGGGCACAGTGTGTGTGTGTGTGTGTAGTTTGGGAGGGGGTGTGTGTGTTTTGGTGCATGGAATAGTGAGAGCATGAGTGAGTGGGTCAAAGCTGTGGATGTTGCATTCGATAAAAATTAGACTAAGTGCACGGATGGACGCAAGCGTGTGTGTGTACACTTCTATACTTTCGAGAACCAATACGACTCCAGTTTTTTAGAAAGATATTTGATGAAGACTTAGATTAGTTTAGTGGAAATGTATTAAGTTCTGTTTATTAAACTCTTCAGGATTTAAACTCTTGAGTTTTTGTGGGTTCAGTCATTTGAGCAAAGCTCAAAGTAACTTGATTCATAAATATGAAAAATCTAAACTAGAGCTTAAAATTGAATTAAAAGGGATTTTGTGACCATGCAATGCGATAAATTGTGAATATTACAGAACCAAATCCAAGTATCCATGTTGGAAAACAGGAACATATTGATAAAACCTGCATTAATTGTCCATATGATTGCATTGAAAGCAATAAACACATGGCATCAGAAAGTACTAACACTCTGTCCACATATATATGGACAGTATGAGATGAGCAAGTGACTGTCTGCAGATGTCTCTTTTCTGCTTGGGTGTATTCTCTGCATTCCCAGACAACACTGCAGCCACATCATTAGCCACATCCTCTGACTCCAACCTGGACGTTGGATCAGAGGAATGGAATTAAGTCGGGCGCGGATTAGTCATTATCCAAATAACGACCTCGCTCAGCAGTGGCTGTGTGATTTCCCCTTCAATAAGAATTGGTGATGTGAGCTCCGCTGAGGCGAGAGGAGATGAGATTCGGCTGTAAAGTGAAACGGTGAAGAGAGAAATGACCTCACTGTGAACAAGGGGACAGCAAAAAAAAGGAATCAGCTGCCAACAGGGATGAGGACACTTTCAGTTCAGTAACAATGACAAAAAAATCTGCTTCACGTACTTTAAAGAATGTAATTGTTGATAAGTTGCAGTGAACTCTCACGGCTGCGGTAACGCAGCACGGCCAGGAGCTCGGCTTTCTTCCCAGAAGTAGAAAAGCTGAATGTAAATGTCAAGCTTTATGCTCACTGTGGGTAAAAAAGGAAGGTCTGCAGGTTAAAACATCTCTTTGTGATGTTTGGCGTAAACCGTGACCTTCCACAGAAAGTAAAACTTAAAGCGTCTCCCCTGCCTCTAGAGCTCCGGCGTGGCTGTAGAGCTAATGCCTTACAGTGTGCAAAAAGCTTTTCATGATTTCCATCATGAAAGGAAAGCATGAAATATCGCCTACATTACCCAGCGTGAACGTGCAGCAGCAACTTGCCAAACAGAAGTCAATTCTTAAAAGTGTGTGTGGAAATTTAATTTATTTTCTTCACCGCACATGAAACAAACGCACCTAATTTGCATTTGAAGCCTTTTTATTCCTCTGCATCTCAACTTCCCGTCTCTCCCCACGGTGGCTGCCTGACATTTTTCTCGCCGCTCCCTCGCTTCATAATGCACACATGTAATAGAGAAGCACTGGAAGGGTGTGAAAGCTCGCCAAAGTCGTGCGTTGGAGGCCCTTTTTGTCAGAACTTCACAGCCAAGCACCATTCAACTTTAATCATCTTTTTCTCTGATGTAAGTGCAAGATACCTCGGCTGCTACGGACTTTGAAGACCTGCTCTTGCTACTGCAAAGAATGTAAAATATGAAAAAAGGCCTTCTGCATCTGCATGAGCTCAGTTTGAGTGTCACATGCTGTATGTGGAGTTACAGGGCATCGCTGTATGCTTCATTTAGGAGCGACGTGGCAACCGTCAAAGTGCACAAAGTTGAAATAATATTTGCTCTGCAGTTTTAAAGGTGAAATCGTGTAGTGTCACCTCCTGCTCAGAGCTCGGTGCTGTGCCATCATCTGTCAATCTACCCGTGTTGTGTTACACAGTACCGGCGTCACGGCTCCACGGTCTTTTAAGTGCTTTCCTCGAGGGGGCTTTGCCCTGCTAATTGCGCAGAATTAAGTTTGTCTTTAGGAAAATACATTTTTAAAAGCGATCTTAGGAAAATGTGCTGCCAGGGCAGAATTAAGGTAATAGGTTGAGGATTACTGCGTGAAAGCGAAATAGACTCTTACTCGCTCTCCCAGCAGGAGAAGCAGCTCGTAGAAGAGTTCAAACTGCTACACATTCCCAACACAGGCTGTCTTTACCTTCTGCTGATAAAGTGGGAGTTTGTGGCACCTGCACACAAACAACGCGGCTGTTGTCAGGTACGCTTGAGTTCTAATCACCGCAGCTGCCCACGTGCACTTCGCTGCACTTCACACGTCGCTGCGACCCGGAGCACATTTTACACTTTGTGGCTGAACAGATCCAGCGGCGACGTCAAACCTGCGTTAAATCAGCTAGAACTGACATTAAAACCGATGCTTTAGGATTTTATTTCGTTAGCGCTTTTAAGAATCATATACTAAATGAGATTTCTTCACTCCGACCTTCAGCTGTCTCCACTTTTGTCTTCTCTGGATGAGTAAAACATGTTTGTGTGCGCTGGAAGACGGATCCTGTCAAAGTGTTTTTCATGGAGATTTTCTTTATCCAAACCAAATGTCTAAGGATAGAGGATGATGTAGAGATTGTAAAGCCCTGTGAGCCTTGTGATTTGGACTTGACTTGAATAAGGGCTGCAGCACATACACACACGGGATCCTGCAGCTTTACGCAAAAGCAGATTACATTACTCTGTCTTTTGAATAAGCCAGTCAGAGCAGACGGGCCTTAAGACACCACAGCAAGGCTTGACTTTGAAAGACGTGGCTGACGTAAACGCCACCAGGAAGACATTTTGAACCTGCCTCTTTCCCTTTCAAAGCGTCTCCATCCACATTGTAAACAAACGGGAAACTCATTATTCCGTGTGGCAGATGGTTCCTCTGCAATCGACCAACTTCACCAACTCTAAGAGCGAACAAAGTGGATTTTTCATGAATCACAGCTGCTGACGTCACAGCGGCCACACGCTGACTTCACGCCATTACTTTAACCAAACCAAAACCGATTGTTCACCAAGTCTTTAATCGGAGCAACTGAGGACACAAACGGACAAATACAGCAAGTGACTGTTGTTCGTTTGTTAGTCTGTCTGTCTTTTTGTTTGTCTCTCTGCTGTCTCTTTCGATTTGTATCCAGCTGTGGATCACTGTGTCTTCCCTTCTCTTCCCGCTCATCCCTTTTTCAGTCTGTAGGCGTGTCTGTCGGTCTCTGTCAATCACTGCTGCTGCTTCGTGAGATCGTACTAGTGTTCGTATAATTTTTTAAAACTCATCTCCGTCTGTCTTCCTCTCGCTCCATCTCCGTGCCCTCTCCTGCTCGTGTCTGCTCTCTTATCTCTCCCCATCTCGCTGTCACTCTGTCTATTTCAATCTGTCTGTTTATCAGTTTATCTCGATCTGTTTTGGCTCATTTTTTTTTCTCTTCCAAGTTGTGTCGCTGCATTTCAGATGAACGCTCGCACGCACACGCACACACCAGCGTGCCTTCCTTCTCTGGGCTCCATGGGGACATGTAAGTGGGACAGGGGGGAGCGAACAAACAGATAAAACTTCAGCCTAGCAAGGCTTTTCACTCATTCTCTGAACCCCCAAACCACACACACACACACACTTCCTCCTCCTCCTCCTGTTTCTCCTCCCCTTCTTCGTTCCCTCCTCCTTCCCTGATACAAGCTCTCTCCTTTGCCCAGATCCAGCAGCCTTTTTGGCAGGGTCGACTTGTTTCAAACAAACACACACACACAAACCGGGAGAAACAATGCAGACGCACACAAACACAACATCACAAAGCACCACGTGATAAAAACTACACGAACACACTGTCGGCTCAAACTGCTAATTGCCTTGTTGACAGTGAAATATTTAAAATGAAGCATGAATTATATAGAGAGACATCGATTGTATATTTGCTGTGTGAATAAAACATGAACGGCTTGTTTCTTGTCTCGCTCTCTCGCTGCCCCCGTCTCTCAGCTCCGTTCAGCCCAATTCAATACAGCTTTACTGGAATTACCTTTAACTGAAACGCATTAGAAACACGCTCCCATTAGACAGCCGCTCATCCTGCAGAGGATCATGGGAGATGGACGGCAGACGACCACCGCACAAATAGAAGACTGAACACTTTGAATACATGGCGAACTGACTTCTCTCGCAGCTCTCAGCTTCTCCCATGGTCCCACTGTTCATCAGGTCACTGTGTATGTCTTAACACTTTCACACGCTTGCTGACCTCAGATCAGCTTTCTCACGTCTGCTCTCACTTGGTCTCTTGTTCTCTCTCCTCCACATCACCATCTATCAAACAGCTGCACAGCGCACGGCCGGTGTCAGAATTATGTTTCTCTTTGTTCTCCGCTTAATAACTCGTGCCCACAAGGTAGTTATTCTGGTACTGACATTTCAGATGATGAGTGAGTTCATTCCTTCACATTGTTTGTTTCAGTTTCCACGTTTCCCATTTAACTCAGGACGCCTCGTCATCAGGCACTGATTCAACTCACTCCAGCAAAAAAAGTCAAAAAGAACAAAAAGCCCCAAACTCCCTCATATTCTCTTTGCCTCCAAGTCTTTCTCTCTCCCGTCTCCTCCTTTCCTCTGGCTCTCTTTCCAGTCTCTTTCCTAGGCTCTCACATTTTTCTATGTTTTACTTCCCTCCCTCTCTCATTTCTCTCCCCCTCCATTCCTCCCTTATGTCTCTGGAACAGTTTTAATTAGCCAGTAGCCTGAGGTCAACCTCTGCTCCTCCGCATTAGCGCTCACACACTTTTTTTATTGCATGTGTGTGTGTGTGTGTGTGTGTGTGTGTGTGTGTGTGTGTTATGACAAGCAGAATTGATTTTCTCCACTCTGTTCTAACAGCAGATACATGTAACGATTGCTCCTTTAATGTTCAGAGTCGAAAGGTTTGAACTCCCACGACGATGAGCAGGAACACGACGTTAAGTGCGTGCTTGCATGAAAATATATATCTGCGATGCACATACTACAGAATGTAGAGTGTCTGTGTGTGTGAGCCACGTTGGTGCGTAGGTGAAAGCACATTAGTGGTTGTGTGTGTGCGGCCTGACTGGTGTGTGTATATGTATAATGACATATGAGCGTCAGTAGTCCCGTATGATGTGTGTGTAGACACGCGACATTAGCAGTGACACAGAAAAGATGCATCGGTTCCATTTGTGGTTGGCGGCGACACACACACACACACACACACACACACACACACACACACACAAGCCCTCCACCTCTTCAAATAATAAAGAAAAAAATCCAGGACTTCTCTTAGAATCTGATGAATTTTTCATTTGAATTTTTTTTCCTCTAAAATCATCAGTGAGAAAAATCGTGTTTTCGTGACCGACTGCTGCAGGGAGGAGGGAAATGAAAGCGATCTCTGTGGAGTTGAAGTGGAGGACTCACTTGTTAGAGGCAGCTCTCTGCTCCCAGACGAGGCGTCGAGGGACAAACGCGTGTACGTGCACTTTACACGTGTGTACGTCCCCGTCAGCAGACGCTCGCAGCCGTGTCTTTGTGCTTCTAGTCTGAGCACCGTTACCGTGCACGTGTCTGTCAGTGTGTGTCACAGCGCCACAGAAATTCAGCGCAAAAGGTTTTTCATTAGACAAAGACAGATGTGGAGGAGGCTGGAGGGAGGAGATCCCAGTCACAGGACTGTCAGCAGGGAGGCCTCACCTTCAGCGACCCACACGTACTCACACAGCACTCGCAGTTTGAGAGAGACATTTACCTTAACTAGCTGCGGTGTGTTCGAACGTTCATTTGAATACTGAACCTAATTGTCTCCTGATGCCTTGAGAGCATCATTAGCGTCTGAAAAGACAATTGGTCTCATTCTGGGCTGTAGTTAAAATCATGTACATGAGCAGCAACAGTAGAATGTACGTGTAAGTTAGATTGTGCTCTTAGATTTTCAAATCTGTAGAAATATGGAACTAACAATCAGCTTGAAAATGAATCACTGAAAAATACATACATAACAAAGAAAATGATCTGGCAGATGCTTTTATCTAAGGCCGTGCGGTACAAAGTGAGGACAGTCAGACAACATTCGCTTCTGTGAGACCTACATGCCCTGTACAAAGAAATAATTATGCTCAGATCATAAGACCTAGAAAAGGTAAACCGTGATCTGAAACCGCTCCAGACGAGGACGTCGCCTCAGCATTTAGCCGGTTTTGTGTTAACCTGACGGAAAGTGAGCTCACGTCTACTTATCGTCTATTCTCTACGACTCAAACGAATCTGCTCCAGTGTTTACCTACAAACACACACAGCAGACATTCATGCGCACGCCAACATATCAAACAAGCGAAGATATGAATTGCAAATAGCTCGCTTCCTCTCGTGGCCTCAATGAGCGTCACTCTTCAATCACAAACGCGAGAATAAAGGCAGGTTGTGTTGTTTTTCTCTTACACGAGAATCACACAGTCACAAAATGAACTGCTCGTGTCCCCTGCTGAGACAACAGTGAAAAACGACTCGTGTATCATTTAGAGAGCCAACTGTCACTCTGCGCTTTGATACACTTTTCATCTCTGTAACCAGGTTATCTACGAGCGGTGGTTCCGATTTTTTTTTTTTACTTTTTGCACAATCTAAATCCAATCTAACTTTTAATCTCTTGGCTATAACATTCTTTAATTCATACAAAAATAATTAAAACGACCCGAACTCTTCGAGTATTGCACATAAATAACACTCTGCAAAGCAAAGCAAGGTTCAGCTCCCGTCAGTCCTGCCCCCGGAGTCTGAGTGAAGACTTTACCCTTGATCCATGAAAACTTTGGCCTCAGCCGTAGAATTAGAAATCATCGGAAAACAACATCGTACAGAGCAGGACGTAGAGGGCGTCACGCGTGGGCGCCAGGGTGAACAACGGGGGTGAACGCGTGTCAGGACATGTTCCTACTACTGTTACTACCACCATCACTGTGTCCATGGCATCGGTTCAAGGCCCAAGACTCGGACTGACTCATCAAAACATCTATTTTCTCTTTCCTCTTGAACAGCGACTGCAGAATTAGATGATGAAGTGCAACTGATGCTAAACAACACAACGCTATCATAGTTCTAATCAGTGGAAAGAAATCACATTTGCTACTGAATAACTTTTATTTGCCTTCTTATCAAGGTTATATTGTATAATTCTAAAGAGTTAATTCAGTCTGGCTGCACAGAACAGACCAATCCTTCACCTAGAGTCAGTCTATTAGCTCAGGTTTTGTGAGGGTAACGATGGATCTCGCCGTCACCTGGCTACCAGTGGGGCCTGGGTTTGTGTCCTCCCAGCACAAACACATGCAGGTCCGTTGTCTCTGTGTGTCGCCTCTGTGACAGACTGGCAGACTGTCTACGGTGTACCCAGACACCCAGACCCTTAACTAGAGACGCGGCCAGGATAATGGACTGACGGATGCGCCAACTGTCTCCCTGTTTGGTGATGAGAAGGTACAATGTGTGCAGAGACCTTTGTTTGCTGCAAACAGCTGGTAAGTGTTCGATTCTCACAATCTCCGGTTTGAGTCGTGCCTCAGTTTCTGTTTATTTGGGCTCCGGGGATTTCAGGACGCACAGCACCTGCATTCTGTGCGCTCCCTGAACAGATGACGTGCTGTACACTCTGTTCTCCCCCTGAGAGCAGAGCGCCGGGCGTGCAGCTGACAGACAGCTCTCTCCACCTTCTAACTGCTCTGGCACAGAAAGTACGATTTCCAGGATGCTGTCAAATTAAATGTTGAGTTGAGGGGTTTGCTGGCATAGTGTTTGTGTAGTGGTTTGCACCGAGGCTTGAATATGGATATTTATAACCTTCCTGTGTCTGTGGGTAACTGTACACTAACAATGCGTACAAGTCTTAACAATATGGATGGTTGAATTTAAACACTGCTGGCAGAGCTACGCTTTCAGTGTGCTATTACAAAACTGGACAGCGTGTCAGCTCTGATCTCTGAAGCTCACAGCAGCTCAGTGATGTTTTTATGCTCTGAAACTGTGCTCAGCACCAGCAATCGCCTTCCTTTACACCACAGATTGTTTGGAGCAGGACAGGATTGTGGACTTTGATGTATCTGAATCCATTTCACACAGTAACAAGTTTACAAAGACGTGGCCTTATCTGGTCAACATTTTGGGTTTGGGTCGTGCTGATATTCAGGAGGAAAAGGGAAAAGTCTGTCGTTAAACTGATCACTGAGGAAGAATCAGTGTAGTCTCACTATTTATTTCTAAATGTGCTACATCATGCAGTCATATGGAAAATCAACTTAAACATCTTTACAGCTCCACACTGAGACATTCCCAACGTTCTGATGCCACAAAGGTGATTTTATTTTTAGAATAAATCAACATCTCAGCGTGACTGAGGAGCTGATCTCTTTTCAAATGAAGAAATGATACGTTCACGGCCGTTCTGGACTTCAGGCTTCTCTCAGGTTGTTCATTTAGACATGAAATAAACTAAATGTGAGCCTGGTCAAACCTCTGTGTGTAGTAATATGTCAGCGGTGATATAATGTAAAGTTTAAAGGAAGCGTAGAAGATCAGGTTTTGCTTGTGTAAACTAATCATAAGTCATTGTGTTGTCAGTAATGCTCAGTAATAGCATTGCTCGCACAGCAGTGAGTTGTCTGTTTGCAGGGGCCCATTTTACTGTAGCTGCAGATCAATACATGTTAGCTTTTATGGCAGCGAGATTGTTTATGTGGGATTGATTCAAAATAAACGGCAGTGTTTACATCCGTTTCTAATAGGCTCATCATTTAGGATCAGACCGTGATTTGTGAAACACCAACACCGTAACGCTGGTCAGGCGTAACCTGAGACCATGAGAACGTTAAGTCCTGCTGGTTCCAGCACTAACTCATTTTCAAAGGTCAGGACCACAGTTGAGTGTGGTGAGTCATTCATTGGCTTGTTCCCCCTTCTCACCCCACTACGACCCCGTTTTTATCTGTCTGTCTTTATGTACCGTGGTCTAATCCTCCCGCGTTCCTGTATTTTCCTCTCATTTCGGACGCGTCCTCCTCTCTCTGCGGTTTTCTCTGGCCAGCTAATGGAATGCATGGCATTTCCTCCCTCCCTCCCCTCTGCTCTTCTACCCCTCCATCCTCGTCTCTCCAGCCTCTATCCAGCCCCCACCTTCTGTAATGAAACGTAAACTTTGACATTTGTCAATTTAGTCCTCCCATCAACAATTTGCAGGGCCTTGAGGGGGAGGCTGTGGCGTCTCCAGGCTGCTCGTTGCGAATTGTGACCTCTTCACCCCGTTTGTTCGCTCTTTAGTTCATTTGATCTTTGATTCTTCTGTTTCCACTGGTTCGTTCTTCATGTTTCTCTTCTTTCTTTCCTGCATACTTTCTTTCAGCTCCTTATTTTCTGTCTTTCATTCCCCTTCTGTGTTGCTTCATAATCTCCTTTTCTTTCTTCACTCACTCTTCTGTCTCCCTTCTAATTCAATTCTCTGCTGACCGATAATCTGGCTTTCCTCTTTCTTCTTTCTCCACTAAGCACCCTCACCCCCTCGTTCATTCTCCAAGTTCATTGATAACATCTTTTTGCCCTTTTGCCCCTCCTCTCCCTCTTGCGTTTCATATTCCAGTCCTCACAGCTTGAATCAATAGCAGTTTCGCAGCTAATTCCACAGCTCTGCATCAATATCCAACGGCTCCAGTCGCCTCCATCACCCCCCTGCCTGCCTACTGTGAATATTCAAATGTGTTTTATAATAAAGTGTTTTTTCTAAATGTGTTAGGAAGCAAAGGGGAGGAGGGTTCAACCCACATTATGATTTACACTATATGAGGGAAGAGGCAAAGCACATTTACAGATCACAAAGAAGAAGGTGAAGCACTTGTAACATGATCATAGTTTGTGGTCAAAATAAGGCGAAGCCACAGCACCGTTAGGTTCAATGAATGATTCTCAAAAGGCAGAACAGGAAACGATTTCATCACAGCTGAGATTTGGCAGAACTAGCACACAAGCTTATAAAATGACTGTCAGCGTTACATATAACCAAATGGCAACAAGCGCAACAATAATAAAGATTTAAAAACTTCAAGAATTATTGATTAACCACAGGTGATGCAGTACTTTCACAAAAAACTCCAGATTTTGGCTTAAACCCCATATTGTTGAAAGGAAATGAGGCCAGCATGTACCACGCAGCCCAAAGACGTTTTCTTTCTTCGTTTCTCCCCCACTTCCCTTTTTCTATCCTTCATTCTATCCCTCTATTCATCTCCTTCTCTCCCTAGCAAATCCAAAAGTTGTGTTGCCATAGCAACGGCTGTCGTCTGCAATTTTTTCCCCCCGCATGTTCCCAGTGACATTCAATGCATGCTGTTTTGATGTTGGAACAAACAAACGAGTCAGGGGGTGAAAAAGAGTAAAAAGAAAGAACAGAAAAGAGGGAAGGGAGGCCGGTGTTAGCAGAACGCCAGAGCAGAGCAGCCGTGCAGAAAGAGGAGAGGAGGGATTAGAGGTGGGAATGCCTGGTGGCCAGACAGGCAGCCAGTCAGCCGGAGAGACAGGGGTGAGACAGAAAGCAAACACAGACGGCTATGGATGCGGGGACGCAGCCAGACCGATACGCAGACAGTCCTGCCGATACGTAAAAGAGGAAAAACTAAATAAACAAACAGAAAGTAAACAAAGGAAGGCAAGCCAAGGGCACACAAATATCCAGCGGCAGACAAAAACAACAAGCGAGGGAGGCAGACACACAGAGAGGCTGACCCGCAGCGAGACGGGGCGGCATGCGAAACAGGTAGCCGGCAGATGAGACAGACATGTGTCACCATGGTAACACTGAAACCAGCGAGTGAAGGGGAGGTGGTGGAGACGGTGGGGGGGTGGGGGGGTTAATAGAGAGCGATATAGGAATCATGCTGTCCCCATGGTAACACAAACGGACGGAGCCTGAAAGAGGGGAAGTGGGGCCGACACACACAGACGCTCAAAGAAACAACACAAAAAGGTACATTACAAAAAAAGGTGGGAAACCTCGCTCTTCATATCCCAGCATGCCACTCTCCTGTGCTCCCGTCTCCGCAGAGCTAGAGCCTGTCGGACTGTGTGTTTCTAAAAAGCCTGAGCCCGCCTCTACGTGGCCAATTAGCACCTCCTCTGTGATGAAGAAGGCATGTAGTTGTGGAGAAACCCTGATGGATGGTGTAAATCATTACAGCTTGCAGCATTATTCTTGGTTGGACGGCGTACAAGGCAATCTGTTGTCTTATCATGTGTGCGAGACAAGGCCGGTTTCCAGGATCATGGCTGAGCCAATTCGGCAAAGACAATCACATTCAATTGAGATAAAGCCTCGGTGGAAATCATGTAGCTGGGAAACTTCCCCAGAACGCTTATCAGACGCTAGTAATTACTCCTCAGCAAACACGCCAGCAGATTTGCAACTATTGTACCACTTAATCAGAGCATTGTGGAAGCAAAAAGACTCGTGGCAGAATGTGACGAAATGAGTCAAGTCGCTTGACCGGAATGCGCTGCTGACTACGAGCGACTGTCATTGCCAGGAAAAGAGTCACCCAACACAGCCTGCGGATTTACACTGAGAGCTCGCATGAGCGGCGGGGCCTCAATGAGCCCACTGTCATTGAACAGAGCCGACAGCTAGAAGCAGCTAATGGCTGCTCCTGTTGGTGCCTGAGTCTTTGAAAGCTCATCAAGAGCCGTTCGAATGTTTTGGACTGCTATTAAAAGGGAAAATGGGCACAAAAGTAATTTTTTATTTGGGGTATTTAAAAAAAGTAACCCAACTAATAAACTCCATCAGTATTCATGTAGCCGCCATGCTCTTCACAGCATCGTTACCTAAGGTATCGTTGAAAACTCCCCCTTTCCCAGCCATTGTGTCGGGTCATTAATGCACGCTCAACTCATAATTACTATATTTCCAACAGCACTTTAAGGCAGCATAATTGCAGTGTGCGGCAGATGGCTGTTGGCTAACTGGCTTGCAGTTATGCCTAATGGCTATTTGCTATCGGTGTAAAACAGGCTAATGGTTCACTGGCCAGCAGCTATAGCTTAAAATAGACAGCTGTCCTGTGTGGGCTCAGCCAGAACTGAAATGACTGTGTTCTCCTCATTATCTGCTGCGTTGAATTCATCACATCATGATGATCCATAAATGCAAAAGGAGGAAATTATAAACATTTTTTCCCCCCCTGCTTGATGTCTGAGCGCACTGAAGCTAAATCCAAAAAACAGCCATTGATGCAGAAAACTTGGATCGTGTTGGCGCTCATTTATAATGACTATACTTCCTGGAAAATAATTACCCTCACGAAGCGCAGTAAATGTAAATCATTAATGGCTGTGCACGGAGCGTACCTGCTGTTTAAAGCCAGGCTGTGAGGGTGTTTATGGCCAGTGTTTGCCATAAAAGACATTCAGTCTGTTTTTGTCTGCAATTTTATCATCCAACTCAAGAGGAAAAAGACAGAGAGAGGGACAATGTATATTCCATTTTGAACAAGGGGGCTAATTACAAGAGATTAAGTAATTGCTTGCGGAATAGTCACGAAATCTTTCTGAAAACCTTTTGTTCCAAACCCCATTAATTTCACCCTGCTACGTACATGGTATAATGGGTCGACTTTTTGCAAACTGCTTCAAAGGACAAATCTAGCAGATATTTTCTACACTGCTCAGAAAACAGCCTTTCATGAAGACAGAGGCACCCGGCGAAAAGGCTGAGCTGAGGCTGTGAAGTTGCGAAACAGCTCACCAACTTTGCAGATGGAAACTTTTTATGTTCGAGGGAAGAAAAGGTCTGACGAAAGAATGTTGCCCTTTAAAAAATTCAAAGCAAAATGGTTCATTGGATGCTCTGTCAAAACCCTGCATCAGAACTATGAGAAGTGCAAGTTCACTTGTTTATAAGAGAGATTTTAAGACTTTTCCACTGGAAATATACTGCACAGCTACACGTACAGCATATGCGGAGAGTCGGGTACTGTAGGTACATGTACAGGAGCAATGTAACACTTAGATTAGCGACAAATGAGTTTGTCGGTATCGGAAATAGTCACACTGAAGTCTGTGGGTATGGAGCGGTGCAGCAGGATCAGTTTAATTGCAACGTCAGTCTGTGCATTTTCTAAAACCGCCAAATGCTGCAGTTTAATTAAATACATGAGTGTAAAGCAGGCGCCCTGTTCTCTGTTGGTGTGCAGTCTGCTCATTACCCACACCTCATGAAGACAGGAGCAGTCTGCCTGTTCAGTCGCTGCAGTGTGTGCACACCCGATGAGCACATCAAGGTTTTCCTCGCAGGACTCAGCAGACAGAGGTATTTAAACAAAAGGACAAAGTTGTATCAGCACAGATAAAAGTATCCTTAACACAACTTACAGTAAACAACTAGTTAAGTGGCCATTTTTTCCACATTGTGCAACCGCAGCACGGAGCAGAGGTCTTGATGTGCCAATCAGTAGAGTGAGTCGAGGGTTTCAGGCCAGATTAAAGACTGTTCGGGATCTATCAAGCTGCTTCTAGACTGACAGGGGCCATTTACAGCAATTCACTCAGAACTGGAGAACATTTAAACCTTTACATTACCCACCTCACACTTTAATGACATTTATGAACCTAAAATGGACATAATGTGAGTCTTTGCAGTATGAAAGATGCTGACTGCTACACAAAACTAATGCACGTAGAAGTACAGAGTGCAGCTGAAAGTGTCTTTAATGTAACTCCACACATCAGCATAGACCCCATGTGCATTTGACTCTTTCACTGTTTGCAAATATGGATGATGTAAATGAGCCTTACATGTGACTTGGCAATGGAAATAACTCAACAGCTCGTCAAGCTACGGAAATAACTTCCAGAGAAGAACGCAAATGCTACGTAAACAAGCCGACTTTGGCAAAAGGTGACCAAGTGTCAGGTCTGTGTTCTGAATAAAACTCACGCAGTGGTCCGATATATATAAACCCATTTGACCAAGTGACACACGGGTTATTAAACAAACCTGAAAACATCCCGTGCACACTATCGCTGCACTGCGCTGGTTTGCGTGGACTCCCAGCGTGACCCGCGTCGGCTCTTACTCGGGGTCACCATGTAGCGCCGGTGCTTTTGGGGAAACACATCGAGGCCTCTGCAGTCAGAGCTGTCTGAACTCTGTGAGTGCCAATCAATCCTGCGCTGCTCGCTCTCTCTCTCCCCCTCTGCGTTTCTCATTGCTCACTCGCCCTCTCCACACAGTGATGGAGGTCATGTGTGGTCAAGAGCTGAGAATGGACAATCAGGCAGCAGCCTTACACACCACTACTACCACTGCAGCTCATATCTCTCTCTGTGTCAGCTCTATATGGTGCAGCCACATGACCCTGCTCCATCTCATTTATAGGTCTGAGCAGCGATGCAAAATGGCCACTTTCATAATGAGCAGTGTGAGGGATGTGAATTAAATCTTCAGCGTTTGGGGAATGAGCTCGTGTGCCGTCTCACAGCTGTAGCAGCTGCAGGATAAGGGTGATGCTGAGTCGGTTTCTCTGCTTTCTCTCATTTCCACGTTTGTGTAGCTGCATCACAAACTTACACTTAAGTTGGAAGATGCCTTAAGCCTTCACAAGTGCTGCATTCAGTCACCAGGGCTCAGCTAAGCGTTCATCTGCCTGCAAAGCCAAGCGTTTAGCGGCTGCTGTTCAAGCCGCCGCATGTTGTCTTTAGTACCAACATGATGTGTGCGGCTGTGACAG
The DNA here is from genome assembly GCA_030770545.1 of Macropodus opercularis. NCBI lineage: Eukaryota > Metazoa > Chordata > Actinopteri > Anabantiformes > Osphronemidae > Macropodus > Macropodus opercularis. The sequence continues at coordinate 11,920,187 of CM061105.1, forward strand.
AACTAAGGAGGTGATTAATAGGACTAGACCAGAAAACTATTACAGCCATTTGTGCAATAGTTGCTTTTGAACCTCTTGCAATTTCCAGGTTCAAAATTTCATTAAATGATTTTACTTTTACATGTTTATGTGGTGTTTTACTCACAAATAAATGACCAGCTGAGGATATTAATATGGTCTCCTCGGGTTTACGACACGACGATCTTTGACGGCAGATTGAAGATGGAGCAGCCGTAGCTCATCTTTGCACAGATAATCTAATCGTGTTCTCGTCTGTCAATACAATATGATTTACATCCCAAAACCTGAGCGGTTTCCAACAACTCCTCCCACTCCTCTGCTCTCTCTCTAAAAAAGAGTCATAATCATTTTTGAAGCGTGTACTGAGTAATATATAAAAGTGTTTTAATTAACTTGCCACAGTTTCCAATTACGCTCCACTGCGCAGCTGTATGTTCACTGGTCCTGTGCTTATCTTGCCTTTTACGGTTTCTTCCTATATGTTTTTTTTTTAAGTTTCACCAATTCATTTTCTCCCTCTTCCTCCGTTGCTATGGTAACCCTCTCTCTCCTTCTGTCTCTGTGGTGCACCCCCACTTTCTCCTCTCTCTCTCTCCAGCGGCTGGTTGGATGGTTGCTATAGAAACAGACTTATTTAAAAGAAGAGCTAAGAAATTATCTTTTTTTCTCTCGCTCTCCTCAACACACTTTTGCTCTCACTTCCTCTCCCTCTCAGTCAGCTCTCCCCCTCCTCTCTCGCCGTCTCTTCCCCACTTTGCCTCAATCGCAAGCAAGCAGACCCACTCTTTTATTTTCCTTTGTCCCTCACTGTATATTGTGAATTTGCTCAGACAAATAAACCATCTCTTGCTTCCTTTATCGCACTTTGCTGCCTCCACCACAGCCCCACACACGTTTCACCCATACGGTTAATGGTTTACCTAGACTTTACATTTCTGTGCTGAAATTGGACCAGAGTCACCAACCGAGTAAACCTAAGACTGCAGACATTTTCATGGATACGTTTTAGAAGAAAGAGTATCAATAATAACTGTGGATGATTAATTGCTCTGAGCCGCTTTACATTCACATTTGCATTCTTTTCCTCTTATGACAAGTTCAAGTACCGTTGATAAAAAACTAACAAGCATAAGCTCAGATCCTGCAACAGTCACACAGACATGCAGTCTAATCTCCTCTCCGGAACAATGACAGATCTCGCTCTGACATAATCTCCACCTGTGACGCCATAACTTAATTTACCGCCACGGGAGCGAGAGATGAGCAGCGTGACGTCACCGCGCCCCCCTCACCGCCAGCGCCGCCGCCGCCGCCGCCTGCTTATCTCTCGCTGCACCCAGTCATATCAGGCTTCACTCAGGAGAGATACTGTCACCCCCTCACCTACACCCCCACCTCGCCTAACCCCGCTCGTCTCCTCGCCTCATCGAGCCTCACCAAGCAGAGCAAAGCCCCGGGGTGTTATCAGCGCCTGATAGTTATCATCTTACATTAAAACATAAGAGGAGAGAGAGGAGGAGCAGGCAGATAGACAAAAGGCGGACGGAGACACAAACAGAGTGGGTGGTGATGGATACCAGCTTTCATCATCTCTAATCATGTTGTCCATCTCCATCTTTAAAACGCTGCTGCTTCTTTTATCATTGTTTAAAATCCACCAAAGGAAAACGTATAAAATGGGATGGAGAGACTTACTGAGCAAAAAAAAAAAGCTTGGTCATGGTGCCCACGCTTTAAAATCATTTGGTTACACAAGTTTGGTTTCTGATAAGCGAAATAGATTTGGGAAAGCTTCTGTAGAGAAGATCGTACGGCGCTAAATGTTAAATTACGTGAAATTGAAGCCAGTGGCTACGGAGTCTGTGGGGAGGATTCTGTCTGTTCAGAGAAATTATTAAATAGTGCTAACTTTTCCTTTAACTTCGCTACTTTGATTAAGTTAAGCTGTTGGATTAGTGGTTGACGGTTAGAAAAGAATGAGTTGATGTGAAACGATAAGACACGGAGTAAAGACTAGAAGTGGTTTAATGACACACAACGTTACAGCAGAGTTCACAGCTGCTGTCAGCGCAGTGGAGCTTCCTTTCATATCCCTACGTCAGCCATCTCCACCTCAGAGAGTGACGCGAGTGTGACAGGATACGGCTTAAATTAACAACAGCATGTTTGAGGCAGCTGGAAGTAGCTTACAGCAAAGATTTACAGTTAACCTAAAACCCAGACTCATGGGACTGATTACAAACCAGCACTGGTCCACAGCCACATTGATAAGGCAAAGGAGACAATCATTTGTATCCTACCTGCTCAGTCCTGCTGCTAATTGTGGAACGTCACGCATGACGCACTGAGACATTTGACTGAAACAATTCCTACCAAGTTTTGTCTGCTTGAAAATTGGAATGTGATTAATAACAAACAGGGGGAGGAGAAGTAATCTGGAACCAGCTGTCCACGCTGGATTTATACATTGATTATGCGGCGTATTTTATTGTTCTCCTTGTGTTTGTACAAAAACAATAAATGGCATTTGGCAACCTGGTCAGTACAGACAGCTCTTCCAGCAAAAGGATGAAGCCCATTACCCAGTGATCACATGACGGAGTGACTCTTCAGTGATTACATGTGACACGGTGTTGCATATGTTATGGAGTCAGTGTCTGCACAGCGCGCACGGACACACACGTACCCAGCAGCATGCATAATCCATGGCAAAGACAAAAGGGAAGACCTTGTGATAGTGATCTTGTAATGGATCGCATTGATTTAATTCACTGCGTCGGACAATTTCTCATTCTTATTCCTTAAGATGTCTCTGAATGGATTTTATGTGGGAGGCCCATTCAATTGTTCTCTCTCACCTCCACACATGAGACTCTCAGACGGCGAGCGAGAGAAAACACGGCAGACAAAGAAACAGAGGGAGAGAAGCATAAACTACCTCCACACTCGGCTTATTTGATCTCGCAGCCCTTTCTGTTGACATTTTTCTTCATATGAAAGGAAACACTTTTATGTTTTTGCTGCTTCTACACTTGATGTCTGCATTTCTTTGAAAGCTTTTCCTTGGAGACAGTGGCCAGTTTGGTTTCTCACTTTCCCATCCAAAAAAGCTAAGAAGGGTTACTTCCAGCCTTTTATCACTTTTATTGAATACTCATGCGGAGAAAGGAAACCCACTTTATTTATCCTTGGAGGGCTGAGGACTCTGTCGAGGGCGGCGCTTTGTGCATTGCAGCGTGCTGCTTTGAACAGCAGTGAAATATGCTGGAAATGCCTAGAAAACTCCAGGCCCTGCTCTCCCAGGAGAGCCCCATCTATAATAGGCCTGGCTGTTTCCCTCTGCTCCCTTGCTGCAACCCTCTCCACACATAAATCTCTGCTCTGCTCCTCCTCCTCTGCTCCTGTTGGCTCCCACTCCTTTCTCTCTTGCCCCCATCCACGCCGTTTGCCTGTCTTCTTTCTCCTTCCGTAACGTCTTCGCTCTCTCTCTCCGTCTACACTCCTCTGTTCTTCATTTCCTTCTCCCTCGTCCTCACCCCTTCATTTTCCTGCTTCCTCCGTTCTCCCGCTGGTCTACACACGTACATTTCCACTCCTCACCTTTGCTCTTCATCTTTCTCATCTTTTTTCATTCCTTTAATCAGATCCCACGTCTGCCCTCGTTCTCAGTTCACTATTTTCCCTCCATCCGTCTCCTCCATTAACCTCCATCTATTTGCTTTGACTTCTGTTCTCCTCCTGCCTACATTCCTACATTTCTTCCTTTCTTCCTAATCCCAGGTCTTCTTTGTTTTTCTCTTTCCTCCTTCGTGATGTTTTCTGCATTTCCACCTCTTCCTCCAAACTTCTCTACACATTTGTCTTTGCTCCTCATCGCGGCTTTCGGTTGGTTCAGGCTCCTCTTCGTGTCTTGTCCTGCTCTACTGCGTCAGCCTCTTCCTCAGCCTCTTTTTGTGCGAGCTCTCTGCCTGTCTCATCGTCCTCTTCCTCCTCAGCTGGATCAACGGGTGTCAGTCCTAATACCAGTTGACACTCTGGTGGGATCTACGCAGTCCTCACTCTTTCACTCCCACACACACACACCAAAACACCTCAACCCATGCAGAGGAGGGAAGGAAGGATTTGCTGCTGTCATATTAGCAAATGACTAGATTACAAGGGCCTCTCAGTGAATTACGCAGTGGCTAATTGGGGCGGTTGTTTTATTTATTTCTATTAATTGCTGTTCCTTGTCACCTCAGATTATGCTTCCCCTGCCATAAGGACATCAGATCTGTCAGGTACTGGAGGGCTTTGGGATGAAGGCCACACACAAACACTTAACTCCACTGCTGCTGTTGTTGAAACCTCTCCGCTCTGAAAGGCTTGTCATGCCATTTTTAATTATCTTCAATTGAGAGCGCTGCTTTTTTTCTTCTTCATAATTGAACTCAATGTTTTAACAAGCTTATTAGAGCGAGCTTTTATATTTGCTTTTATGGTACGATCAGTACTGTGTGGCACTAATGGGCAATGCTGCCGGGTTTGACGCATCCTGCGGTTGCTCATACGGGAAATACGTGAGCGGTGCTTCCGATTGATGGAATCCTGCGTTCAACGCCGAGGCTTCCTATTAGCAACATCTGAAGCAGGCGATGACGCGTCGGCTGGTTTTACAGGTCTGTGAGGATTCTTGGTCATGCACCGGAGAACCCTGTTGCCCCTGGAGCCCTCTTTGGGTGTAAACTTGTGACTGTGTAAACTATCAAACATTGATGATCCAGCTGGGTCTTTCTGTCTCCTTGCTTCCTGAGTGATCCCGCTCAGCCTCTGTTTATCCTCAAACATCCCCTCTTGTCAACAGATTAGGACTGAACCCCGCTGTCTCTTCCTTTCTTCGTCTCCCTCTGCCTCCATCTCTCTGTCTTTTGGCCTGTCTCTTTACATCTGCGCCTCTGCTCTATTCTTGTGACGGGAGAACAGATTGGGAAGAAGTAGGAGACGGAAGAGGAGGAGGAGGAGGAGGAGGGGAGGGGGGCGAAGAGGGAGAAAAAAGAAAGTGGATGTGTGTGCGAACGAGAGTGAGGGGAGAGAGAGGACAGGTGCTTGCAGTGCAAGAATTGCTTTGCTTGCATGATCAGGCTGCAAAAATGTTCAGCTCAAGCAAAAGCGCTGCTCAAGAATCGACTCTGAGAAACAGGCTTCCTCGCCTGTGGCCAGACCGACGCTGGCAGCGCAGCGCTACATCAGACCCAACACATATACACATGCTGGGCCGAATAGTAATTACAGAGGCTCAGACGTGCGGTCAACCACACAGAGATGTAGCCGGCCTGCGTGAGGAAGCCAGACACAACACTGGACCGGCCAGTAAATCAGGCCGCTCGGACAGAGACGGTCAGAGCTGACGGCAGAGGAAGGCAGCGGTAGACACCTGGAAAAGTCCACGCAGGCTAAACACACATTAGGCTGCAGCTGCTGCGTGTAAGGGACGGCTTCACTCTGATCACAGTTACAGGCTTACATCAGCTCAGCTGCAGACACGGGGCTGCTGCTTTGCTCTGTTCTCCGCTGCTCACATTCAGCTTCTGTGCCGTTTGTTGCTCTTCTTCTCTGCTCTTTTGTTTTGTGTTGTTTTGCCTCACTCAGGTCTGATCCGTGTTTATTCTCTAGTCTTTAGACTCTTTCCTGCTCTCTTGTTCTGCTTTGTTTTAGTTCTCTGTTTGTGGAATATTCCAATCTGTCCAATTTATTCCACATTTCTATTAGGCTATAACCACTACTCCACCATAACCTTTTCTATGAAGCTATAACCACTAATATATTTACATTTAATTGTTCTCTAGTTCCTTTCAATATAGATTATAGAAATTCTGTTTAGTCTATCATATCAATCCGAGCAAGAACCTACTCAACCCTTGCATCTGTCCTTACTGCACACTGCGATAATATTCTTTTTATTCCACTCAGGTGGTCAGCTCTGCTTCAGCCAGGCAGCTCCTCTGACTGTCTGTCTAGGCTGATAACCGTCTGTGGTTCATCACACTGGCAGCCTGTGGCACCAGAGACCCAGGTGCTGAAGCAGGTACACACACACACTCACACACTCACCGACACGCACACTGGCCCAGTTGAACTGTTCTCATCATCATTTAATCACCTCTGTCTTTGGAACCATGACTGCCCTCTAACACAAACGCACATTTCTCTTTCTCACTGAGCTTTGTGCGGTGAGAGACGCGGAGAGCGAGGGGACAATCTATCAAGGTGATCGATAAACAGGGACATTAATATTAGTAATGTGGCTCTCCTCCAGTCCAGTGAATATGTCTCCGTAAAATATGAATGTTTCTTGGCACCTGCACCTTAGGAGAGGGTCTGCGCGCACTGGCACGCGCACGCGAAGCTCTACCTGCATGCTAAGAGGGCTCTATTATGTCTCTCACACAAGCGGACTTTCTCTCTCCAGGGACGTTCGCGCTCCACTCTCTAGAACACGCATGTTGAGATTAAATGGATGCACGTGGCTGGCGCGTGCGTGCCACATAATGTGTGTTGGAAACGCGTGTGTGTTACATGCGTGTTGGAAAATTGATCCAGTGTGACTCATGTCAAAACCTGGCGACCAGACTGTGCATTGGATACTCGGCTCATCAATCATCGGCTGGAACGTTATGCGCAATGTCTGTGGTGTGTGTGTGTGTGTGTGTGTGTGGATCCAAGCTGCGTTTGCATGTGTCAAGTAAACGTATCCATTCATGCGTATCAAAGGTCACGTCAAAGTAATGTGTGCAGATGCTTCACATCTCTCCAATCAACGAGTAATTGAAGGAAAAGCGACTGCACCACGTCTGGACTGTTTCCGCCTGTGCTCTAAACCTTTTATCCAGCACAGCGAAGACCCCGAACACCCCACTACTCCATTCAGCGCCAGTGGGCTGTAATGATGATGTCCGGGGCAGCGCAAATCTATAACAGCGTAACACATTCACGCGCACGCACGCACTCTCACACATACACTTACACACGCACGCACGCGCGTACTTACTGACAGACACATGGATGCCCAGTACCCAAGCACTGGCAACACAGACATAGAGACATCAACAAAGCGCACAGGCAGCCACACAAAACAAAAAAGTATCGAATATTAAAACATGAACTTTCCAGCCTTACTAGCGCCTTTGGACGTTCAGGTTGACTGTGTGTAAACATCTCTCACCTTGGGTCAAAGTGATCGCCAAAGTTATGATCCACAAGGCTGGCATGGTTCAGCCGAGCGCATTCAGATTCCTCCCCTCGGCTCTGCTTCCCCAAAAAGACACCATCAATTCCTCCCGACTGGGTGATTTCAACTGGAATCCTCTTTGAGTCATGGGATTGAAAGGAGCCAAATACTGAGGAAACGCTCAGTGCTTCTTCTCCTCTCTCTTTCTCTGCCTGGTTTTCCCGTGCGTAAAACAAGTCTCCACTTTTTTGCCTGCTCTTTTGGTTTCTTGGTGTGCGTCCTTTCCTCTGCGTGCTCTGGATTCCCATTTAAAAAAGGACTCCTTCTCCCTCTCTCTCTTTGTGCCCCCCCTCCTCTCATACAATCAAAAGCACACACCCCCTCCCTCCTCCTGCACGCCTCCCCGCTCCAAATCGCCGTCTTGGGCTCCATATAGAGAGGAGGAGGGCGCCCCAGTGGCCAAACACAGAACTGCGTTTTAAACTTTAATTCACAACTGCGTGAAATGTAAACTGGATATTATGGTTGATTTGCCATGATGGACGACCTTCTGCAGCCATAGGTGGGTCGCTGCAACAGAAGATGAACGAATTAAATGTACACATATTGTACAAAAATAGTGATAGTGAATAATTAAATACACGTCAGCACGTTCGCTGTGTTTTATGTAGGATATCGTCGCGTCACGCGCAGTGAATGCATCACTGAACAGGCCTCTTGGGCACGTGCCAGGGGCCTCCTGACCTCCTGTGCCCAGTAATGCATGAAGTGTCTGTGCATGTTTCCTCTTTGAAGGTCACAGAGCTCATTAAAAAAACACGAACCTTTGCAAAAGTATTGCAAGACCAAGGCAAAATGACACAAACCATTCACAAACAGAAACCAAAGTCGGCCAAAAAGTGAATTTAAAAAAAGGTGCATAATGGTGAAAAGCTCTAAATCGCTTGATTTTAACTGCCTCACAAAAGTTCGGTACGATCTGACAGAATGGGTTCAGCAAAAACTCTTAGAGCGGTGCCTTTGCATCCTGTAAGGACTGAGACCACTGTGTAATCAGCTAGATGCACGTGACTGATTATTAACCTCCACTGCATTATCAACATGTGGTAATAACAGTCCCCAGGCCACTGCTGAGTGAAGGAGGAAAGATAAGAAGGAACCACAAAGAAGGAAGCAGAGGCCGAGGCCGAGAGCTGGACAGACAAAGACCCACCGAATACAAAGTATAAAAACACGACCAATAAAATGCCTCAGGTGTGTTATTGGCTTGTCCGGCGTTGGAGGCTGAAACTGCTGTAGCAGTGATTGAACGTTTGCATTGTGCCGCCCTCTGTTGGACACTTATTGAACTGCACTGTTTAACAGCCCTTCTCGCCTGTTAGACCTTCACAGTGATCGTTGGCAAATTTCTCATATCGACTATTATTAAAAATATCTTTTCACAGCCACGAAAAAACAATGTGCTGAAATCAAAGCGATTTATTAAGACCCCACCTTAGTCACATTAAGGAGAGTAAGTCGGAGCAACAAGACTTGTCTTGTTAGACTGAATCAACATTGTTTAATTGACTCCATTAATCGTGAGGGAAGCTAAGGACCCAAACAACCCCAGAGACATTATGAGGTGTGAATCGGGTTCAGCAAAACGAGAAATGAGCATAGTTGAGTCACACCTGAACGTCCGATAATCTTACCCTACACAGCTTGTTTATACAGCACTAAATTCCTTTATCAGTATATCTTATTTTGAAACCTTCTAGACAGGAAGAACGCACGAGCAGACAGGGATAATTAACCCAAATGCTTGTTTTATTGAAGTCAACAACTGAACTGGTATCTGAACAAAAGACCGAATAAAACAAATACTTCATGAACATAACAGCCAACAGACGTAAACCCACCACTACGGCATGCGGCTGGGTCCTGCCTTGATGACATCATCAGCCATAGTACAAATTAACATACATGACAGCACTATTATTATGTGATATGGATATTTATTCAAAAGGAAGACTCGTCATCCAAAATAAGACGTTGTTTTAGTCATCAAAATAATAACATTTCCGTGAATGTAACACGCATAAGAGTGTCTCCGGAGTCTGTTTGGGTCAATTAATACACACCTCACACTCATACACAGACCCACATACACACACATATGTACAAACACACAATAGTCACAGACCTCACGCCTGCCGTGCATATCCAGATATGTGTGTGTGGATGCATGTGTACCCGAAGTGTGTGTGCAAGTGTGTATGGGTGCGCTTGAAAGAGTACCGAGTAAAGGCAACACTATATACATGAAATTATATCAAAATGGTTGCTGAAATAATAAAATACGCAAAAGCTAAATTTCTAACCTTCAAATTTTGCAATGTCTAATTAAAAACGAAAGAAAATGATCATCGATTGAGTCAAAGGAATAAATTTAAGATTATCCACACCTTTTACAAAACATAATTAAAAAATCGATTTGTTTGTACTACGAAAAAACTAAAGAGATGATCGGCAGCTAGTGTGCGACTGCCTGAGGGAGATGGAGAGGTGGGCAGGACAGCTCAACGTGGCTGAGGAGGGGCGAGAAAAGCTGCTGTTTGCCGGCATCTGCTGACAAATAATCATTACTGCACTGACGCAGTGAAGCGGGAACCGGACCAATTGTACGTCCGCATTCATTTCAACGCAGGAAAGGCGGGAATCTTTCCTTCTAGGCCGCCTCGGTGGCGGCGAGGCCTGCAGTGAGGATCTGACGGGTGTGTCTGAGAACAGCAGGGAGCTTCTTGTCTCAGGAGAGAAGCTTGTTGATGCTCCTCGTCTCCAACGCTATCTACAGGTCCAGCTGTTTCTCATGCAAGCTACATGCTAGCACACTAAGACGGACAGACGGACGATGAACTACAGGCAAAATACAGGTCCATTAGTTTTTAAAGACACTACACTTTGTTGAATATGAGGCAGGTTTCCCTTCTTCCATTCAGAGCAGAACTAGACCGAGCTTCAATACGAATCTGAGGCCTTTCAAAGCTCTCTGAGACAAGAGCCTCCGTCTCATCTGCAGACAATGAGGCTATTTCACGGGACACATGCAATAAATAGCTCGGTGCTCAATGTTGATCTGGATTAGTTTAAAGGTTTCCGGTGCAGGCCCAGTTTACGGTGAGTTTACTTCTGTGTCATCTTAGCAACTGAGGGCTCTAAGGAGAGCGAACCCTGCTTCAGGTTACCCTCGTAGCATAGCTAGCTTATAGACACGCTGCTTTAGAAGCAGTTAAAGACGATGTGGGGGGAGAGGTACAAAAAAACATCCCTGAACATTCCCAAAAGAGTTTTCACAAACTATCACAGACGTAAATGTCTACGGGTAGACTGACAAGAGCAAATGGATTCCTCTTCCAAAACCCTCCAAAGCAGAGCTGTTGAGAGCCATGGCTGGCAAACCTAGAGGAGCTACTCGTACTGTACGTCTACGTGGACTCCTGAATGACACGGAGACCAGCAAAGGAGAACCTGACATCGATCAGCGAAGGAGGACGGAAAACGAGGGAGAAGGAGCGATGAGGAGAGGTGAACGCGGGTGAAGGTGGATGAGGACGCAGACTGGGTGATTGATTAAAGAATGAAAAGAAACAGACGAGTGGCGCGGAGGGGAAAAGGAGGAGAGGGCGTCTGAATTCCAAAACGACTTTCTTCAGCGTCCGCACAGCCCAGACTTCAGCTCGGCAGCCTGCCCACAAAGCCAAACCTTGGCATGTGTACAGTCTGGAGAGCCCAGAGCCTCTTAGTTAGATTGCAATCAATTTCCATGACCGGGCCAAGTGGAGCTGGCCGGTGCCAAGGCGAACTCCCAACCTTAATAAAAACACAGTTCATTTAGAGGAACCTTTTGCTAAGTTGGTGAGTGATTTCTACTGTACTTACAATGACACGTATACACACAGAGAAGAAAGAAACTATAAGAAAAAGTTTTTTTGCCAGGACGTTTGTCGTAACACGTGTAGGCAGTCGTGTTTGGCTCCACAGATGAACGCAGCCAAGGATTTTCACCTCCCTGAAGCAGCAAAGTCACAACGTCACCATCGAACGCGTTCATAGGACAAGCGGCCGCTGCAGGGAGAAAAGACGGCAGATTCGAGCGGTATGTTCAACAGAAGACCACAGAGGTCCACGAGCACGAACACCAGGCAGTAGTGCTCCCAGAAAAACGCTTCGAAGCTGCGCTCGGTTGCTACAGTTGTTGGGGGAAGAGGTGCCAGCAGAACACGGGGAGAAAGAAAGCGACTGAAAGTGACGCATGAAAAAAAAACAGAATAAATGAACAGCATCAAAATCCTAAACCTCAAACTCATCACACAGAACTTTATGGACTCCTGGACTGACAAACTGACAGACACTGTAAACTGTTAACACTGACAGTAACACACTGAGATACCGATGAGAGAAGAGCTCCCTTAAGTTTCAAAAACGAATAAAAATAACCCATAAAAACAAAAACAAGGAAGGAAAACATTCCTCATACAAATATTTGCAGTTAAGGTTAGTTTTCATCGCAACATCATCATTGTTATTTTCACGTTTTACCCCAGATATTGATATTTTTGACTCTGCATTTCCACGCATGTAGTAAAAACAGGCAGGCGTCTTTTTTTCTTTTTTGAGTATATACGTTACTGTGATGCAGTAACACTGGGTGAGATACAGGAGAAAGCCAGATGTAGAGAGAGAGACGCAAAGGAGGAGGAGAGACAGAAGGTAGCGAGAGGACAGAGAGAGAGAAAGTGTATTTACAGCACACCAAACATTTTCTGTCAAGTAAAAAGAATGCTATATAATTATATATATATATATTTATATATATTTATAGTATGTATACTGGAGCCCCTTGGCTTGGTAGCACAAGGCAGGAATGCTATTTTTGCATGAGAGTTTCATGTTGTGTGGTGCTGCATTGCTGAAATTGATCGGCCAGGGCGTTGGCACGCATGAAGAGGGTTAAGGGCATAAAAAGATGAAATCGTGACAGAGGGAGCGCTGCCACTAGGTGTTACACAGCGGGACGCCGCCGGACGTGACGGAGGGAAGAAGGACACAGACGTGAGAGGTCGGACATGGTGGCGTGTGGATGAGGAGGGATATATCAGCTTGAGATGCCGGAATGTGAGTTACAATTTTCCTTTTTCGAGGCGCTGGCGATCAGGGATGGGATTTGATGCTTGCGGGTGAGGTGTGGTAACTTAGAGGTGTTAGTAGGAGGCTCGTGTCTGTTAATCTAAGCGTGTACGAGCGTTCAAGTCCGAGCGAGAGGACCCCGAAAGCCGCCTCGTGTAAATATGCGTGTTCTAGTGTGTAACTTCAGTTCGTCCATATGTCAGTGCAAAATCTCACTTCCCTGTATCAATGCAAAGACGGTACGAAGCTCAGCTGAACGCTTTGTCCTGCCCACAGTTCTTTCCCTCCCCTGCCCCTTCGCCATCCCTCCAGCCGAGCGAAGAACTGAAGCGTCATGAAAAAAAAGGAGTTTTTTTCCTTCATTCCTCCCCTGTCCTCCAACTTTTCCTCCTCCTCCTCCTCCTTCTGCTGCTGCCTTCCTACACCGCTCCGTCCGCAACTAGATGAAGTACTCCTTCTTGTCCTCTGCTCCGGAGTGGCCTCCCTCTGCGTTGATGATGGCCGTGTCTGCGTCCGGGGCGTCGTCCGAGCCCTTGGCTTCGTGGGTCAGATACGTTCCTGTGGAAGGAAAGAGAGAGAACAGGGAGAGAGACAGAGGGAGGAGAGTGAGAAGCCAAACACTGGAACTTTCAAATGCCAGTAGGCCAGCAGGGCAGAAACCGACGGAGACAGAGGAGTCGCAAGATGCTTCGCTTCATGTGCCACTAGGCCACTCGTGTAACGTTACACAGCCACTTTCTGTGATCCGGAATCACGTTGGAATGAAGTGTACAAGATGAAAAGCCAATCAATAAACAATTACCTCATCTAAAAATACGGCACTAATTGTTTTTGCGGCGCACGTGTCATTTGTCACGCCTCTATTCCCTCGGCAGCCCTGTAAAAACAACGCTGGGATGGGAGCGTTGGGAAAGTTCAGCGCTCTGAGTAGCGTCGCGTGGATGTTCACATTATCCGCTCTTCAGATCCCACTCACACATTTGCGCAGGTGCTTAAACCAACCAGAGGAATCATTAGTACAGTGACACAGATGCGATCCCTCGTTGAACACTGAGCACCAGGTAATTGGGTCCAATATCCTGAACCAGCTGGAGGCACCCAGCTGAGGGTGGTGACTGTGCCTCCCCCTGCTCCTGGTGCAGGTGCTTGCAGCTGCACCATCAGGCTGCCAAAATATACATATACCCCTTTACTACCCCAAGTGGAGCTGAAACATGCCAATTAGCACTTTTCTTGTTTGTTTATATTCCAGAGGTGAATATTAGAGCGAGGACCGAATCTACTGATGTGATTACCTGCTGACCTTATCAAGACAGGAGGCAATTACATTTCAGTCAGATCACTTTTAATCCCATATTTGGTCACGTAACTGAAAACATGCCGCTGAAACTCTGGTGTCACGAAATCGAATCTCACATGGAGTAATTTGAACCAAAATGTATTAACAGGCAATGAATAAACATTCCCTTATTGGCATTCGCTCGTTTTCCTATTCTGTTTTGAGAGCTTCATAAGTGAAATCTATGCTTAGAATTCATATTTAGCCATTTACATTCCTGTGAGCGTCTGCGTTTGTAAGTGTGAGATTCAGCCGTGGTTGCGCGTGTATCCACATCTCTGTGTACACTCATGCATGATTCTGTCCACGTGTGTACGGACGTGTGAGCAGATGACCTTTGTGTCTGATGAGGTATCTGCCGAGGACGATGAGGAGGCAGAGCAGGATGAAGACGATAACAGCCACCACACCTCCGATCACCGCGTGGTCCACCCCCGAAGACGGCGACATGGCTGTGGGGTCTGGAGAGGAGAGAGAGGAAGGAGGTGAAGAGAGGAGAGGGGCATCACATAGGAAATGCAAGTCATAATGACAGAAGGGAAACAAGAGAACGGATGAGAAACACAAAACAGCAACGGAAAATGAGGCAGCGATTGTGAGAAATAAGGGGCGAGAAGGAAGTAGAGACGGCGATTGAGAGCAGAGAGGGAGGCGGAGTGGTGGATGAATATTGGTGTAAGCAGGAGATGGATGATGAAAGGCAGCAGAAATAGACAAAGAGAGAGAGAATAATGGGGAGAGTGACAGAGGGAAAGCAGAAAGTAAAGAGAAGAACAGGGAGCAGAGGAGACTTGTCAATATATAAAACCCTCCACAAACCTTCAGAAGACAAAGACAAGGATATAGATATTTTAAAAAGCCAGGCGAGCGAGAGGAGGCCGTCATCTCACCCTCCCATACAGCCTGTTTGTGGCCGACATGCAACAGGAACCAAGTCCCAGTCACCTGTACAGTAAGGATGTTGGCACGCTGCTGGTGTCGGCTCAGATCTTCTGCCTGTTCAGCTGTGGGGATTTCTACCTTTGTACTTTGATGGTAGCATTTTATTCTCATCTCTGGATTAAGAAGCCTTCATTATATTCATTATATGCAGGCTTGATGTTGTCGGAATAATTTATAACTCACTGGCAGATTAAACATTGTTTCCTGTCATTCAGCCACGTTAGCTACTTGTCCCTCAGAGAAGAAAGAAATGAACGCAGAAATAATCCGAAACATCATTTATTTCGCTCCACTTTTCAGACCGGATCAAGCGCTGAGTGGGAATTTGAAGGTCACTCAGATGTCAGACAGGCTGAAAAACAACATTGCTCATACGGAAAAGCACAAAAGAGACTTGTAGATAATGGAAAAATAAAACGGACAGACACAGATGGAGAGAGAGCGAGAGACAGAAAGAGAGAGAGGCTGGTTTGCACCGAGAGAATGTTTAAGGGGTCAAACCAATAAAAAAAGGCAAGGACTCGACCAGGCAGACGAAGACAACGCTGCCCTGAAAGGCTGGAATGAGAAACAGAGGAGCAGAAACATCCACTGACAACCAGACACAAACTGAAGAGGGAACACATTATGACCAGCTGGGACACCAAATGATGTGGTGAACGGACAATTTTGGAGGAAAAAGTCACATTTCAGCCAGTTAGAGAAGTGAAGGGGCCTGACAACAGCCAGCCGAAGGCCAGACGCAGACAAGAAGGGGCGGCGGTGGCGTTGGTGGTGGGGAGGGGAGGGAAGCATCGAGACACAGAGGCAAACACACACTGGCTGGCCGACGTGGAGGTGAGAGGGGCATGCTGACGAGGCGAGACTGAGAATGAGCCCATAAATCCTGCTGTCAGCATCAAAGGAAAGCGGACAGGAACCGAGAACACCTCAAAGCTTGAGCCACCCCCTCCCAGTACTGACACACACACACAGATAAAGATACAGAGGATGTGAAACACTATGTAAATGACTTGTACCACTTAATGGGGTCATGGTAGTGTGTCAGACAGAGGGCGTGGTGTGAATGTATGTTGTGTGTGCGTCTGTGTGAGCAATAACAAACCTTTACGTCAACAAAAATAGGAAATATTCATCAGTATACATTGAAGTTCAAAGTGTCCCCAGACCAGGTTTATCCAGACCAAAATGCAACAGAACTACACACACATACACACCAACTACAGACACACAAACTGACACACAAGTGGACGAAAGGTGAGAACGACAGGAAGTCAGAACAACAGGGGACTGGTGGAAAAGTTATACCTGCGCTGTTGCCTGCAGCATCTTCTCAAGAGGATGAGTAGATGGATAGATGGATGTTTAGATGGATGGATGGATGGAATGGTTGGTTGGATGAGTGGAGCAGTGTGTGTTGGAGAAGTTTGAGGTTTAGGGTTCAGGAGTTATTAACAGGAGAAAAATGGGAAACAAGAAAAAAAAGCATCAAACAGCTGTGAATAGGCCACACAAACGCCATTTTTCCATCATTATGAGCTCGTCCACCTCTTGCCATGCCTTTGAATGTGTGCTTGTGTTTGCGTGTGTGTGTGTTACACCCGGACTGCCCCACAATGCAAACACAACATGTGTGTTTATGGAAAAATGGAAAGGTGTTCGCTTCCTTTTGTGTGAGTATGTTACCTGTGACAGTGTAAACTCCATTCAGCTGCACAGAAACTGAGGGAGTAAGGGAGGAGGCGGGGAAGGCGTAGGTGGCATTGACAGTGAACGGAGCGATGCTTGCCGGCGAGGGAGGGGGAGGAGTCGGGGAGAGGGAGGATGGCAGGTCGGGAAAGAGGGCGTTGGAGAGGGTGGTGGTGGAGACAGTGGACAGGGTGGCTGGCACGTCAGCTGTGGAAGGGCTGAGAGAAGGGGAGGAGTCAGGAGAGGAAGTGGAAAGCGACATGGATGAGGAAGAGGAATCAGAGCTGAAGCTGGAGGAGACTTCAGGAGCAAAGGTGGGTGGGAGGAAGCTGGAAGGGGGGAAAGAACTGAATTCAGCCGGCGACTGAGATGAGGGGGAGGCGGTGTCAGGTAAGTCTGGGGTTGTGAGACCTTTAGGAGAAGTAGCAGGCACGTAAAACAAAAAAATGGCCACAGATACAGCAAACAGGACACGTAAGAGCGAGGCAATAAGCGCGTGCGAGCGGTTGGATGGCGGTGGGTAGATGAGAAAAAAGCGAAACAATGGAAGGGGAAAAAAACAGGAGGAAAAGAAACGAAAGAAAATCAGAAGAGAAAAAGATGGAAGTACAAGCAAAGCCACAACAAAAACCAGAAGAATAAAGAAAAACGATGACAGAACGTAAAAGAAGAAGACACCTGTCCCTCTTCATCTACTCTCCACCACATGTCTTTGTTTCCTCTCACCTTGCACCTGGAGTGTGTACTCCCCTTGGCCGTTCCCAATGCTGTTGTCTGCGTGGCACACGTAGACGCCATTATCTGATTTGTTGAGCATCTCAAAGCGCAGGAAAGCACCGTCTACTTTGGACAGAGGGGGGAGCTCTCCATCCTTCTTCTCCCATATGTAGGAGTTGGGCCTGAGAGGGAAGAGAGTAAAACAGATACACATAGAATGAGAGCGCTGAGCTGAACTGGGGATGCTCTGCACATTTTATGAAAAGAGAGATGTAGAGTAAAATCAAAAGAAGGGTAAAGTAATGAGAGTAGAAGTGAACTGTGACAAGTACTGCAGGAGAAAGCAGAAGATGACATGATCAAGAGCGAAGAAAAAAAAGAATTGAATGCGGGAGAGGGGACGCTTGGAGGAATGATGGCTGAAAAAGAAGAGATAAAAGCACGAGCAGAGATAAGTTCAATAGGTCCAAATAGGAGAAAGATGAGAATAAAGAGACCGAGGGAGAGAAAGACCGTTAGACACAGGGAGAGGCTGAGAGAATCTGCAGCCGTCAGAACCAAAACAGGGAATGATGAAAACTGGGAGCAGTGCTGCAGCTTGATGAAGAGAACAGATTAAAAGAGATGAAGGGAGATGTAGGAGAAGAAGACAACAGAACGAAGATCAGCATTTCAAATCAGCCTGCGTTAAAAAAAAAATCTATTCTGCATAACAGATGCGTGAGAGAGAGATAGCGAGACCAGCCTCGATAAAAGAATCAATTATGTAAATGTGCCAGTCCTTAAGCGCTGTACAGTAATTACAATGATGGCGAGTCTGAATCAGGGGCAGACCTGAATGTGCTGGACTGATTAATCGCTCCTGGAAATAAGGAGAAAAGCCTCAGTGACAGCTAAAGGTGCAGTCTGTGAGTTCACGGCCGACGCCAGGCGGACACTTCAGCCCTCGTGTTCAAATCTAGTTGGGTTCTTCTGAGGCAGAACCTACAACGAGTCTGTTCTAGCTGCTCAGCACAACACTCGAGGAAGCTCCGAGTTTCTATATGTGTCGCTTCATGAATGCAAATGCTAACGAAGCTGTCAACTGTCCTGGGGCGAATAAAAGCTTCAAATGTAATCATAAAATGTTTGAAACAACTGTTTCCAGCCACGTCGGGCTCGATCGCATGCTTATCAGCAATAAAACGTAATCAGCTGTTGTATTACACCGCCTCCAAATGCTGGATAATACGCAATTAACTGAACAATTAACTTCACATTTACAGGCTGCAAGTCGTGTAGTGGTATTAAGCATCGTTCTCAAACGTCGGCCCCCGTTGGCGGCAGGTGATTTACACAGAGATGGATGAGGTCACCGTGGAATCGGAATCACCGCGGTGTCAGATTCATGTTTCACTCTCAGCTCTTACTTACTTGGCTTCTCAATTAGCAGGCGTGCATTAGTAAACTTTGCACTGAAGTCATGATACGCTTCAAGACATTCTTTATTGCAGTTATGTCCACTGTGCTGCTGCATATTCCTCCTTCTTACAGCTGTAATTATTACCACATTAAAAAATTTGCTTTTGGGTGTTTTTGCTAAATTATTAATATAAAATGTGTGAAGTTATGCAAATAGCTAAAATCTGAGTAATCTACCCAAATTGTCTGTCATATGGGTATTATTTCTTATAAAAGATTAATCAGATGTGATTTTATATTGTTGTTCTTCTAACAAATTCCTGAGAAGACTAACAAAGCATCACAGATAAGTCATATAAGTCACTGCTGCTGACGTCCCAGTCATATAAGCAGTGGATCACATGATCCATCACCTGCCATTGCACCTCTTTATTTAGATGTTTACTTTTTCCCAGCTCATTTTCAGCTTTTCGGATTCAGTGAGCTCTCACCAGGCACAAATCTCAAATCTTTCTCTCGCACATTGGCCGAACCGAACGTGCTCTGCTGTGAAAATGGAGTTTGTTGAGGTTCCTGTGATTAAAACAGCTGGATCAAATGAGTCGACTCCAACAGACGGAGGGAGATGACGTGAATATGCTGGTGACTATTTCGAGCCGTATGTTCAAATGGGGTCAGGGAGCAGCAGCGGGATCCTGCGACAGAGGGCACGTTTAGACTCCTACGGCTAACGCTGGTCAGCAGCACTTCATTACGTTGGATTCTTCTTATGGTTTGTTGGCTACGAATCACATTTATTGAGAGTTACCCTCAGAGATTGTTGAATCCTGTTGCGTGTCGCCTGCTGTTGCTGTCGCACACAGACACACACGTGAGCTTGCACACAATAAGCCAAAGCTAAGCCGAGCTACTTAGGCGTAAACGTGTTAAGTGAGTAGTCTTGGGGAGTTAAACTTGGTTGAATGACTTCAGGAGCAGAAATGTGATGCTATTGTGAGCACTCCCCAGCCGTGCTGATCCAATAGATGGGAACCATAACAGAATGTGGAGCACGGTTCCTTTGTCCTCCATTAGAAAGCTGTTGCCGCCAGGCGTTGAGGAAACACAGTGCAGAATTTGATACGCTAAGTTATTCTTTTGAACCTGACAGGATGTGACCACGCAGGGAAAAGTGCTGTGTGTGTTGCGGAATAAGAGAGTGACGTTCATTGAGCGTGATGCGGGAGGGCAGCTCGGGATGAGGAGGCGCTGGAGCCGAGCGGCTGGGCGTGTCAGAGAGAAGGTGCTGGCGCCGTGGTTGCGTTTTTGATTGACAGCTGTGGGAGCAACCTGTATCTGATTTGATTGGACACCAGCTCATCCACAAGCGCAGCGCCGTGCTCCCGCTCTCTCTCTTTGCCGTATATACACAGACGCCGCCTTGTGCGTTTGCTCCCTCTCTTCCTGTCTTAGTCATTCGCTGCTTGTCACCAAATCTTTCTGCCTCTCCTCTGCTCTGCCCACGCTTTCCTCCGCTTCCCTCTTCGTACCTCTCGTTCTCCTGTCAGTTTGTTTTTCAGTCCCTCTCTGCGTCTCCTCCTCCCCCTCTTGTCATTTTTCGCTTCGGTCTCATGGGTTCTCTCTTCTCTTCTTCTATAGCCTCGATTTATGCACACAGCCGCTGCCACTCATGGGGACGTTTTTATCTATAGCCTCTTCGCGTTGTGTGAGTTAAGTACATTTTTAGAACGGGTGGTCCCAGTGGGAGCTGATCCCTGACCTCTTGCAGCGTTAGGGTCAATTCAAACTGCAGAGAACTATTTATTACCACAGAACAAGGCTGCTCCCTATGCAGAACATCATTTAATCAATACTTTCATGCACAGTGTCTAATTATATCCCAAATAAATATTTCCAGGCATGGGAGTTCCCCGTGGGGACTGAACCCGTAGCCGTTCCACGCTGTTCCCGCCTCGCGCTCCTTCTGAGACGTAGCGGCTCCTTTACGCTGTGTGTTTAAGCATGTACATGTGATGACAGTAACCTCCTCCTTCCCCCGCCTGCTTCCTATTCCATCTGCCAGTCAAGGTAACCGTTAGTCGTATTCCTTGCTACTCCTTTGATTAGCTGACAGGAGGGAAGGAGCGTAGAGGGGAGGGGGTGACAGCAGAGTAGCGGTGGGAGCAAGAGGAGGGGGAGTTTGAAGGGAAAAGGTGTGAGCGGAGATAGAGGAGAGTTATAGGAAAGGACGGGGAGAGGAAAGGGTGGAGGGGGAGGAGGACGGCGGGGAGGCACAGTGACAAGACGGAGGGACGCGAAGGAGCCGTGAGTGACGCGGCAACGGAGAGATACTCGATTATGGAGGTGCTGGAGGGAAGCAGGGAGCGGAGGACAGCGGGAAGAGAGCGGATCGATAGGGCTGGTTGGCTGGAGGTTCATCTATAATGCAGAAAGGCCAGAGGAAAGAGTGTATTTGTGTGGGCAGGATTTAAGAAGCAGCTGCAGTTTGTGTGTGTGAGTGTGTCTTGTTCAGGGAATCAGCGAAATTGCATTAATGTTTTGGTATGTGTCATGTTTGAACAACTCACTAGCGAAGGTGTCAGAAACCTGCCCGTGTTAACAGGTGATTGTTTTGTGGGCATGTGTGCTGTCAGTGCTGTTGTCTTCACATGTTGTCTGCTGGCGTGTTCTCGCTTTGTAAAGCCCCAGTTGTGTCTTCTTGCTTTGCCAATTCACACAATTTGATTTAACAAGTGTGTCTTTGTTTACATATATGTGACTGACAGATGTTACTACATGAAGAAGCTATGAGCGAGTCAGCACGTGTGGCTGGAATTAACTGTCGGCACTTTGCTTCATTTGGTTGAAATATGTCCTTACTGTGGTCTCGAAGCCAAAAGATACAGAAAACAAGCTTCTAACACAACAGACCGAGCAGAACCCAGCAGAACCAGACTCTGGGTGGGCGCCCAACTGCCTCAGTCGGCTGGAGTCAGAACTTCCAGGAACTACGCTTTTACCTCAGAGGTGGCGGATCAGAACATTTCTGACACGTGCAGATCATCAGTGTCATCTCATTTGACAACTACACGTCGCCGCACAGACGACTGGGACACATTTGACCTGACGTGGCTCTTGCGTAGAGAATAAACACCATCAGTTTTTATGCGCTTTAATTTGAGTAAACCTACAGGAAATGCTAAGCGTTAAACAAACCAGTCACCGTGTCTTTGTAAACACGATCGTAGTTGATACTGTGCATGTGTGAGGGCGCTGTGTCTGCCATGTGTGTCTTACTCTGGGTTGCCGTTGCCCAAACACTGAAGATAGAATTTCTCTCCCTCTCTAGGCAGATCGCTTTCAGGCTGGATCTCCACATCAGGGGAGTCTGTAAGCAGAAGAACACAGACACGCACACACAGACAGCGTGTAGTTACATAACACATATCTGCGCAGACAAGCGCACAGCATCGACAGCCTCATTCATCCCTGTCTCCGTCTACTCCCGCCTGCATCCTGTAGGCGTCACCATCTCTCTGCCTCCTACTGTGACATAACCTCTTACACAACTACATCATCACACGCTCACGGCAAAGCAGTGGAGCCATCTCACCTACGGGTGGCAGCACTGACCCAGAGTCCGACGTGGCTCCATTTGGTTACAGTTTAATGGCCTCTGTGACTCAACTATGGCCAAGTGCACCAGGAGACAAAGGTTAAATTCCTATGTGGTTATTAACGAAGGTAGAAAATGTCAGATTTGTCAAACTGAGGTCGAGCTGCGAAGAGGGAAAGCGTGTCAAGACCAGGGCAGACACGAAAACAAGAGCAAATAAGTTTCTCGCTCACATTTAATTGTCCTCTACCTTCTCTCTCTCGTCCCCCAGAATCCTCTGTATCTCCCTCCCCTCCCCTCCCCCCCGACTTCCCAGGTGACTCACACAACACTCGCAGACGATACTCGCTCCTCTTGTCCCCGGGGGCGAGAGACGGATGGTCCACGGCACAGGTGATGAGGGTGTTATCGTCTCTGCGGCTCACCTCGAGGGTGAGCTCGCTGCTCACGTTGTACGTGGGTTCGTCTGGAACGGACTCCACCACGTCTGGACGTCCTGAGGTCAAACGGGGACAAGGGGGGGAGAGAGGGGCCAGTCAAGGACGAGTACACAACGCAGATGAAAGAAAATCGCACGATGACACAGATAAATACTCCAGACTGTAATTAGGATGTGGTGGCTTCATGTTGTAGAACAGTAATGACCTGCATTTTTTTCCCTTGGAATGAAAAATGTGTTTTCCGTGCAGTTACCTTGTGCCTCTGGGATGTTTCTGTTTGCTATCTATCATGATATGCCACATCCACTGTAATAATGCAACAATGCACTGCCACACATTTTTATAGCAACACTACAACGTTTCTCTCCACAACAGAACTTTTTTTAACTGCTGACTCATTCGGTGATGTGAAAAACCACTCACATTCAAATTCACGTTTTCTTTCTCTTGTTTAAAAATGTGATTATTTGTCCATTAGTCAATCAACAGAAAACCAATGTTTTATGTCTACAATGATTCATGTTTAGGGTTTTAATCACATGAAACCGCTTCCAGCTTCTGAAATGTGAGATTTATATCATTGTAGGATTAATATCTTTGGGGTCCAGAAGAAAGGGACATTATATTAGTGTCTAGACTTCATCTGGGCTGTTTCATAGGACAAAAAACAATTCTTTCTTCTGAGAAATGATGATGTTATATACGTTTGTCCGCTTTGACACACTGCAATAACTGTGGTTTGGGGAATAAACAACTCTTGAAGTGCAAGAACTTAATTTTTATGCAACATTCATTCATTCCGTTCAGCCAGAAATCCTGCTGCAACGTCCTTGTTCACAGGGAAACATGGAGAATGTTAAACATGAACTACTTCATGTGATCAGCTAGTCCGCAGAAGTCAGGGTTGGCAGCGAGGGTTATGCATGTCCCCTCCTGTTTAATAAAACATACAGTAAATACCAAAGTACACAGAGCGTGCTCATGTTTACTAAGTAGTACAGTGTGTGATGTTTCATGCTGGAGACCGGGGGGATGCAAAGCGGGTTAAAGATCTAATGTTTTTAAGGCCGGACTTCTTCGGACATGCCTGCACGCTGTCGCTTAGGAGACCGCTCGCGTTTCCCATCAAATGATAACCGAGGACATTTCATTCTGGCAAATGAAGGAATGCACAGCTTTTTAAGTGCAATCTGTTGCAGTTATATTTCGTGGGAACATTTAGAGCATGATAAAGCAGATCAGTTTTATAGTGTTGATTTACATACTGTTGTCAGTTTTAAGTAAGAACACGCACCGATTTTCATAAAGACACTTTTCTGTTTGCAGTCGTTTCCCTGTCTTTGCTTAATTTTACATTTCTAGCAGCAGTTCCGGCAGCTTGTGTGGAATAAAAAAGAAGAAGCGGGCAGATGTAAATTGGCCCAAGCAGCTGCACTACACTTAGACGCGGCGAGAAAGCATAAACGAAGACTATCGCTCAGTGATCGTTGGGAGAAAAAATATCAAACCGGGTGGTCAGGACGTGAAAGTGCTCGCTGAATCCAGGAAAGTGAGCCTTAAAACTTTCTCCTGCACGGCGCACAAACAAGCAAACACGCACACACAGACACACACGTGAGCAAGGGCTGGTGTAGGTCAAGCTTATGAATAACATATACGCAGGAAAGACAGCGATACGCGCAGGGAAGCTGATTGGAAAACACACATTTTCTCTCTGTCTCAATCATCTTCTCCCTCTGTCTCATACTCACACACATTATAGTGGTCGTCTCCCCCTCCTCTGCTGAGAACTCTTCAAATACCACTGAATCTAATGACATCTCTCTTTTTATTACCATAACCAGTCCTCTGACCCGTAGAGAAAATTAGTTTACTTTCCAGGTGCATTTCAATAATCCTACGCCACTCAGAGGAGCTTTTTCGTCACTGTCTGTCTCCCCTGCTGCCCTCTCTCTCATTCTGCACACACAAACGCACACGGCACACAGCCTTTATTAAAGACCACCGATCTCCAAAATCAGTCTTGGGAATGAAGAAATTCTGTTTGTTTACTCGCTGACTCTTGTGTACAATATTTCTGAAATCATACAATTGAGTTGTAATAAGTTTTTCCGAGCCCAAGGGGTCAGGGAAGTGGCTCAGCACATTCATTAAGGAAAAAATATGATGCACTCAGTTTAAGTAGTTTTTCCCAAGACAGCAGTGAGACACGTTTACACGTACTTCACATTACCTCAGTTCATTATTAGATAATCAGGGTAGATTTGCATGTTGTCAGCGGCTGTGAGAGGAGCAACAAGCGGCGCCGACTCGAAAGCAGCAACAAGTTCATGGAGCCCAAAGTTTATGGACGTTTATTATCAGTGGCTCCCAAGTTCACAGCAGTTCACCAATATACCAATTAGCCATCATCAAATGTATGTTTTAATGCCTGATAAATCATTCAATCAAACATTAATATTCAATTATATTGAATATTAATATTTGTGGCGTTTAATATTTAAGTGGAACTATACCTCGACGCCTGCTAAAAATTTAATGGGATGCACTTTTCTCTAAAACTCCTACTACTCAAATAAAAAGGTGGGCAATCTGCACATGCTTGAGACTAAAGTCCCCCAAGGTGGTTATGCGATGCAGATGAGGAGCTGGAGATGCTGATGCTTCAAGCCTCAAGTGTCCAATTCACCGTTAAACAACCACATTAGGAGATTCAAGCAACTGGATGCTGCAATTACTGCACCAAGCACGTTTGGGCCTTTAAGGACGGACGGGCGTGCGACCTGATGGAAAACGTGTTAATGATAATGTAAATAAAAACCAGATTCTGCCTTATCTTTTATCGGTTGTCTTATTTTATGTCTCTTTTGGTTTTACATCATCAGGTTTTTGGCCATCATCACCATCACGTGTTGTAAATGTTTTAAATATTTCAAATAAAATAATACCCAGGTGCAGCCCGAGATTTAAACCAGCTGGACCACACACAGGAAGCAAATTTGGATGTAAGACTTCTCCTTAATATTCAAGAACTTTGCCAAGTGAACGAGATGCTTATCCCCCAGCTACATACTCCAGCGGAGCTGCTTAGTCACCAAAAGTAGAAGACTCTGGTTGTACTTGGCATCTATGAAAACGTGGAACTGTGAATAGAGAGTAAAGCGTAGCTTAATAGTGGTGCGTGCTCAGCAAAAGCCCTTCCCCAGATAAAGGGAAAGGTTTTAAAATAATCAAAACAGTCATCACTTTTAAGCCCAAATCCGATTACAGCCAGAGGAAGCACTGGAGTCTGAACCGAAAGTTCACGTGAGGTCATCTCATTTGCAAGCAGTTATAAATGGCTACGTCTACTCTGTTTGGACTGTGTCTATTCCCAATGGCGAGAGCGGATTAAAGCTCCACTGTATTTTTGTAGTACTAATACATGACTCACACTTTTTCTTTGCCATGGTGTAAAATTCACAATGTGAGACAGGATCTGATGCTCTGCCACAGATTATTGGCTTCACCTCAACCACCTACAGCATTGAGTCTTGGCCCTGGAATGATAAATGTTAAACATAAAATATAAATATACATAGAGCTTTGGAACATTGCAATGGACAGCTCTCACAAAACCATTACAGACTAATTTAAATCTATTAAGAGTAATTAAAGGTTCAAATTGGCCTTCTAGCTTGCAGCTCTAGCTTTTCCATTTCCCAGAGTGCTGTGAGTATTATTATTCTGATTTTTTTTCCAAAAAACGCAGATTTACTACTTCAGCATGTCTCTTAAAGTTGGACTGCTGCTTCTGAAACTGTCTGGCTTCCATTTTTCTGTGCCACGTCTCCGTCCTTCTCGTTTCTTACATTACATTGCTCCACACGGACACACGCCCATGTACCCTGCGCCATCCGCCCCACGGCCTGCATTATGACAATTTGGGCTGGTATTCAGCCGGTGCGGACTTAAGTGCCACTATAAATCCCCATTATCCCCAATCCAATACATCGATGTCACTAAATGATCCATAGCCCTTTCAAACAGTACAACTAATACAGTCTTCAAAGCTCTTAGCCTTTCATTCTTCTCAATTACCACTCCCCTTCCTGCACACTTCTGCTCCCCGTCTCCCTGCTCTCTCTATCTAAATCCTCTTTCTGGATTTCTCTCCCCATTTCGTCAGCCTCTCCCTCTTATTTCTCCCCTCTCTCCTGTTGCGCTCTCCAGTCTCTCCTTCTTTAAAAACTAGCCCCCTTTCCGCTTCATCCACCCCCCCCCACCCACCCCACAACACCGCTCCCCCCACTCTGCCGCAAAGCTGCCCCGTTCCTTCTTTGTGGCTTACTTAATTCCCCTTCTGCTCTCTTTCTCCTTCATTCTGCTTTTTACTGCTTCCATCAGTCTCTCAGTATCCTCGCAGTCGCTCCATCTATTTTTATGCACGCACACAGGCACACACCCGCTCATTCACTCGCTCCCTCTCTGTTCCTCTTTCCTCTGCAGCCCCTCGCTGTCACTTTCTCGATACAAGGCTGCTCTCTTCCTCTCTAACGCACACATAGACGTTCCCTCTGCACATCTGTGTTGCCCTATTTCCCCTTTCTCTTACTCTCTATATTTCCCTCCTTCTTTCATTTTACTGTCAGCGAAAGCTATCGCGCACACACCGAGACACGCATGCACAGGCTGCAACCGCATGAATGAGAAGCTGTATTAATAGCACGCTGACCCGTGCAGCTCTTTGACTAGCTAGCACATGATGAGCACTGTGTGACAGTCTGTGAGCGTGTGATTATCATTTGGCCATTACCAGTGTTTGTGTGTTAAACCGAGGGGATGTGTGTGTGTGTGACAGAGTGTGAGTCGTTTCAGCCATGACTGATTGGCGCTGTGCGATGTCAGGACAGCTGGGCGAGGCCTCAAACACACCATCATTCACACAGAGTTGATCGCCTTCAAATCGCTCTCTGTCTGTCTCTATTTCTCTCTGCTCTCCATTCACTTCACCCAAAAAAACACTAAGGTCACTTTGGATGCGATAAAACTCGAAATGACTTTGTTCACTGAGCAAACACCTGGATTACTTCAGCCACTGGATTTTTAACAAACTATAGCGTGTGTATCAGTAAGATGTGGTTGCAAGGCCGTCCGGTCTCGGTTCCTGCCCTTCCAGCATCTGACTGCCTGAACACACCTGATCCAGGTAATAGATGCTTGGAAAACAAGCAGGATGGAGGCTGTCAAGGACTGGAGACACAAGCCAAGGTAAAGAACTAAAACATGGGAGTTTGGGAAAAGATTCTACCTACAGACATTAAAAAACAAAACAATATAGGTATCTGGACACTTAGACAGTGGCAGACTGTGGCCTTTCACATATGCATCCACGCAGCTCCCACACCTCCAACTTTCTACAGTAAAGGCACTTGCACTGGGTCTAAATCAGCAGCCGTGACATACAGTACGTCCTCTATAAATAAGACACCTGGGGACAGGTCTGTTTCTGCAGCGGAGCTAGCAAATATGAAATCTTCTACAGAGAAATAAAATGATTGTTTCTGGAGAGACACGGTGCTGTTCAGTTGTTTTAATGAAACATCTGAATGCTGCGAGTACCACAAACGAAAATTGCATCAACCTCCACTGTCTTGTAGTGTTGCCAGTAATCCTAAGAGACAGATATCTCACTACCTGGACAAAATAATACCAAAGTGGTCTGCATGGCTGGACACCGTTAAAAGCAAAAAGAAGAAATACATATTTTTGTGTTTTGGGTGAAATAACCATTTAAACAGAAATCCAATCTCTCTGAGAAGCAACACACTCTCCTCTGTAACAAAAAGAGCAGATAATGTGTCCTCAGGCGGGCAGCTCTCCCAATTCTCCCTCTCTTTGTAGATTTAGTCCATTCTTTCGATTCATTTCAGTCCATAATTATAGTAAACGCCAACACTGGCATCAGGATACAAGACGGGCATTTTTGCATCACAAAGCCTGAGTGTCGCATTTTGTCACCAATAAATCATTATCATATTATATAATCAGATTATATTGGTATAATTACTGTAGAAAGGGCCACTGTAAAGAAGATCTACAAGCCTAAATGCTGCAGTTTACACAGTGGGATTTAGCAGGAACTCTGCTTCACACACAGACAGAGGGCGCTGTTCAAATATAACTTAAAGCTTATAGCATTTCTGGTGATGGCAGATGGTGGAAGGAGTGAAAGGGCGACAGAAACAACACTTCCAACATGTTTGTTCTGCTCGGTAAAGCAAAACAGAAAACCTCTGACTGATGAGGTAACGAGAAGCAGGGTGGTTTACAGGAAACACGGTTGTAATTTGGAGAAACGCTCCCACTGCCAGCATCACTGGTGTGAGTCAGAGGCTGCCAATCAGCTCCTTGATTTTTCAGTTTATCTGTAATAAAACAAGCCGCTTCATTTGTCCTCTCGTGACATCCTGTCTGCGCCGGCTTTCTCTGGCCTGTTCATTTCTCCTGTTTATCAGTACCAGACCGGCCCGTCTGACCTCATGCAAAGCTCTCTGTATCTCTGTCCCGTTGTCCGACCTCATCCCTTCATCCTCTCCTCCGCCCTGCCTTTTATTGCCGGCTTCTGGCGTTATCCCCGGTTAGATCCGACCCACGCTATCTCCTGCTCTCTGTTGTGTCACTCGAAGTTGCAGATGTGTTGCAGCTCAGCGAATGACACATGGACACATTTGTAGGGATAAACTCTGGGATTCGCACAAACACACAGACGCACACAAAATGGAATAAAGTCGAACCTTTACACCGCTCCTGGATACATGCATAGGCACACATTTACAGGATTAGGACATGAAAGAATGACACAAATACACTCACAGCATGTTTTTGCATTCATACACACAAACAGCATGCTCCCCCACACACACACACATATGCAGACACAGGTTTAGGGCACACAGGGAGACCAGCAGGCAACGTGGCAAGGACACAATGCACACCCAGCGTGATCTAACACACACACAAACTACATTCTCACACACTTGCAATAAAAATACACACAAAAGCTCATATGTGAGGCATATGCGCACAAACCCGTGCGCGTGTGCAAACACACAGCACACAGTACGCACTTGCGATTCCCCAGACACCGAACGCAGCAGGATCACAAACACTAAAGCTCAGAGACAAACACACATCCCCAAGCAAAGACCACATACTTGCATTCCTGCAGAGTTTCTCACACGGACACAACCGCACCCGTGCACGCTCGCAGATCCAGCGGCGGTACGAAAACAGACACGTCCAAAACGCATCCTCTGACCTCACAATACCCACATTCACAGACGCACGAAGACAACGTCCATATGCTCGCTGTTAGTCTCACCTTCTTCCTCCCTGTCCTCTTTGTACCAGCGCAGCCTGGCGGGAGGTTTGCTGCCAGTACTGGTACAGGTCAAGGTGACTTTGCCCCCTTCCTGCACTGCATTCTCAAAGCCCGAGATCTGAGGTTTGCCGGGCACACCTGGAGAGAGGTAGGGATACATAGAAATGTTAGCGAGAGAGAGCAAACTTTATGCTGCAGGCCTCACTTTGTTGTTCTGCAACGCTGGGGTGTACTGAATTGGGGAAAAACATGAATATCAGTAATACAGCTGGTACAATTTTCTCAAAATCACAGACAGCTGGGAGAAAAAATAAAAAACTGTTGCACTTGAAACTGCTGTTGCACAGCAGCTGAAATGCCTGCAAAGCTTGTGTTCACCCCAAACTTCACCTGCAGCCATCAACAACAGAGCTGTTTGTCTTGGCCGCTGCAAGAATTTGTCTTTGTTTTATGACAAGTGACCACCACAGCACAACGATTTATTGAATCACCTCAGGCTGCAAGTCACACCAGCATTTCCTGACATGTTATAGATGAAATGATTTATTAAGACACAATCGTTAGATTAATTTAAATCAGAAAAAAACTTTAATTGGAGCCAAACTATAAGGAAGAGCATTTATACATTATATGTAAAGGCGTAAGCAGATAGAATCATCTGGATATCGCTGTGGCTGGATGCTGATTTGCTTTGGTAATGAAGTAAACAATGGAGCCATCTGGAAAAATATACTAAACAAAAAGTCTCCTGTTTCATATATATTTATTAGCCATATCAACTGAATGGGCATCTGAAATTATGATGTACTGGAGGATGCTTCAGTTTGTGACATTAGTAACAGGGGAAATCTATAATAGCATGGAGTAGACTGTTATTGAGCCAGGTTTCTCTTTATTAATTCAATGAAAAAGGTCAGACACTCGTGAAGAATCTGAACAAAGCGGCCGAGCACTAACCACATTTTCAGTAACACTTGAAAACATGACACGAGACAACAAACGCGGCCAAAAGAGAATGAATTCAATCGTTCATCAACTTAACAATGCAACAGGCCTTGTGGCAAACGTTCAGTATAGCAACATGTGTAGAGGAGTGGAAGCAAACTGAAAAAAGGCGGAAATGAAATTAATGTAATGAAAAAAATAATAACGCATTATCCCTTTAAAATTAGCTGCATGCTTTCTGCATTACCTATGACAGCCTTGACATTTCTACAATTCACGTCGGTCTGGTGAATAGAACCGCGCGGCTGCTCGACCTTAGTACTTCAGCTCAGTTCAAAATGTCAAGTAAATTATATTTTACAGAGATTATTAAATACGACTCCCAGAATTCATTAGCTAAAAGCCAAGATGGGAGTTAGAATGACTCAGTCAGACCTAAATTGTTTTTTGCAGGGACACTGGAGCCTTAGGGGACAGCGTACATGAAAGACTGAGAGGGACGACAGGAACCAAAGGTCAGATTCGAACCACGTGAAGAATCGGGATGCTCCAAGCCAAACCCGACACGACGATTCATCTTCCTTCCCCGGAGGTGTTCGCCCAGATTCCAGCGGACTTGGTTAGAATAAGGAACATTTTTGCTTAATTACTATTTTAAGTTGGATCACAAGCTGACGAAGAAAACAACACAAGCATAGGAAGGAATGTACACGTCTGCTCTGCTAATGTGCGTTTAGACTTCAGCTTCGTGATTGAACGCAAACTTTTTCTCGCCATAGTCCATCTGGAGCCGATGAGGGAAGCGCTTCCCTCCAAGTGCTGGCGGAGTTTACTGTCATTCTGCTCTTGAAAATAATAAACATTGGCTTCGCTGTCTACCACATATACCACCGCCTTGTGCATTAACGGAGAAACGTGGGATGATGGATAGAGAAGGGGAGAAAGGGAGCGAAAGAGTAGAAGCAGAGAGAGTCTGGCAGAAAGTTAGATTGATAAGGGGATGAGACTAGAAACGAAAACCGACGTCTATGAAAATTGATGAGATTTCGTAGCAGTTAACAAAACTACGATTTTCTTAGGCCAAAAAAGTTCTACAATGTCAAATATTCTGTGATGAATGATAGATACCGATGATCTCCGGTCCTCCCAGTGATAGCCAAGGTACAGATCAAAAAAATAAAAATGTGGTCAATTTTTTATGGAGCACTGTTTGATGTAGTGCACTGTGCAAGGAAGCTCCATGGCAGTAAAGTAGCATTGAATATTAATGAAGGAATAGTACTGCACATATAGGACTGGCTGTAGGAGCCCTGTCGAGACCCTTCCCTCTACAAGGAGAATAAAAGAGAGTAAAGCCGTTATAAATTATTCTCTGCTTAGCTGAGGAGGGAGCAGAGGGGCGCGCTGCACGTTTAGCACCGGCGGACACGCGGCCATTTAAAGCTGACCGCACTCAGCAGATATGTCCCCGAAAACACCGCGCAAGTCAAAACAAGACTGAACGCACACTCAGTCACACACGCGTGAACACTCTGCCAAAACTCGATATGTTTGGCTGATTTTCCCCACAGGGGTCCGCGCGTTTTAGACATTTTACCATACATTTTTAATGGTTTGGCTCGCTCTCAGGGGTAATGAAATATTTATCGAACGCAGAATACAGTGTCACAGCCGTCAATTACAGCCAACAAAAAAAAAATGATGAACATGATCATTTGAATTTAAAAAACTAAAGTAGACCCTTGCTTCAACTCGAACACCCTCCCTCCTCCTCGAACCGCCCACAAACATCACATTAACATTGGAGGCATACTGTACTGCTCGTGCTGTTGTCCAGAGCAACTACATTTCATTACTTCCAACACGCTTTACAGCCCTGTCAAAACATTTGAGAGAGCATCCACAAAGTCATTTATTCAGGGATGCTTCCACCGCTCTTCACTGACAAACCCCAAATTTGGGGAGCAGCCCTGTGGCCTCTCAGCTACAGAACAGCCGTTGTAAACAGAGCCCTGCCCTAAATATCAGCGGTTTTAGCATATCTTGTTTCCACTAAGTGCAGTTTTCAAAAGAAACCATCTGCAGCTTGGCTTGATCCAAGAATTTGTTGGCAAATTACGTGGTATTAAATTAGACAATCTGAGACGAAACAACTAAATCCCTCCTTGATATCACAAATAAGTTCACAATAAAAAAAATGTCTTTGTTTTGCACGAAACATTGCTAAATAAAAATTAAAAATAAATCACGGAAACTCTTTTGCTGAATAAATGTAGATGTAGTTTGTTTGTGATCACAAGACAAATCTACATACACAGCAATTTAAAGCGGTGCCGGAGGCTCTGAAATCGACCCACCACAACCCCCCTGGAATATCTGACCAGCTGTCTCTCCATGCATACTCTAAGTCTCCACTGTGCTTCTATAGCCATTAGTTTGTGCATTACAGTATTGCCAAGCACATTTGCTTTGTTGTCGCCTTCAAGAGAAACCGTGAAGTGCTGCCAGTAGCAGCATTAGCTGATTCAGAGGAACAATAGCAACTCAACTAATAGAAATCAATAGTCGATAGACGGTTTGTTGCATCCAAAACAGATGAACTGACAACGTGATCAATGCGATCACTCGCCGCTGACAGGACGACGGCGGTTTACTGCAGGAAGTATCACACGTACAGATACAGAAGGTAATAACAGTCATTTTACCTGCATGTAACCGTTATATGAGGCCAAACCTTGAAACGGAGTGAAGGCAGTGAATGAAGGCATCAAGCTGTAACATTGCGGCTCAGTTCTAAGAGGAACACTCGCCAGTCTCACATATGACGGTTTATTCATCAGAATAAAAAGGCCCAATCCATGTCCTCCTGTGAAATACAAGCCGCATAGATAAACTGGAGACGTGTTGATCAAGACGCTTTGCCACATAAGTGGAGCATTTTTGGCCTTTGATAAACTGATTGCAGATATTTCTGTGACACACTATGGTTTCAAAGCTTGTCCAACTCTGATGGGCACGTCGGGCTAAGTCATCACCACAGCAGATCATCAAGGTGACTTTAAGCTATGTAAACAACATGAGTGTAGTATAATTTTCTGTGTTAAGCCCTATGGAGAGAAAAAGTATCTATTTTTGTAAAACTGTTATAAACAACATGACAAATGAGGAGAAAATAAGACAGGATGTCAAATGCTTTGATGCATCCCCTTTAAATTTGTCACAATTCAACAGGTTCTGGGGGAAATTAAGATAGACTGCAGTCAAGATGATTTGCCAAGTTGTCAATCAGTCTGAAAAGAGACACAGTAGAGTATGAACACAGGGACGGGAAGAATGTCTCGACTGTAGCATTAAGCCCCAATAAGAAAAGATAATTTTAGCAAAGCCTAAATAGACATGGTAAGAAACTAAGGGTTTTGAAACAAAAGCCTGCAAGACATACTCTCAAAGTGTCTCTTTTACTGTATATTTATTTGTTTTCAAACCTGAGAAAATAACCTTCCTTTATTAAAAAAAAAAAAGTTCTTTGTTTTTTACTTTCTGCAAGATTCAGGAAGTCAAATTGAAAATCCGCTTGGCAGCTGGGTACAAACAGCCCAGGGTTTATTTTCTGAATTTGGAAACGGTGCACGTGCTTTCTGCACATTCAGGGATTGGGCGTTTGCGTGACCCACCTAGCACGGTGACGGTGGCTCGGGCGGTGCGGACAGGCATGGTGAAGATGGAGCAGGTGTACTCGCCCTCGTCGGACAGCTGCACGTCGGAGATGGTGATGGAGAGCTCAGTGGGTGTGGAGCGGTGCAGCTGGATGCGGTTATCTCTTAGCGCTGAAGGAGGAAGAGAATATTGGTTATTACATACATAATTGATTCACTTTATGAATTTTTAAGGATGTGAGGTCTTGAATGATTTCTTATCTATATTTTGCAATTTGCTATTTTAACTTATATGCTGTTATTATTCAGTTGTTTAACTGCTTTGTAATATTTGCTCTGTTCTGAGTACAGTGAAAAGTAATAAGAAAGAAATACAGTGTCAGGAGTGGAGAAGAAAGTCAGAGATGTGGGAGGGGGATGCCAGGGAGGAAAAGTAGGAGTAGCTGTTAGAAGAAGGGCTTGTCTGTTCTAACAACTACTCCTGCTGCTAAGTAGGGAGGAGGTACAAAGAACAGTAGGAGGTAGAAAGACAAGCAGGAGAAGAAGGTGATATAAGCAGGACTGGGAAGGAAAAAGTGTTGCTGGAGAGGAGAAAAGAAATAAAGCCAAGGATGGTTTGAAAACAAATCAGATATAGTCTGAAGAGGAGATGACACAAGGTTGAGAAGAAGGTGAGAGAGAAATAAGGTGAAGGGGATGAAAGCAGGATGTGGTGAAAAGGATGAAGAAGAGATTAATTAAAAAGAAAAGGAAAGGGAGAGGAGGCGAGGGAACGCTGGGAAAGAAAATCGGAAAAGTCTGAACAGCACAAGTTGGAAAATGTAGGGGAAAGAAAGAAATGACATGAAGAGAGCGCAGAGTAGGAAGCAAGGAATTCAAATCCTAGGAAAGAGAAAGGTAAAAAGGAAAGGAGAAGGGAGGGGGAAGTGTTTAGAGCGAATATGATGTAAGACAGCAAGAGAGAGGAGGAGGAGGAGTGAAGAAGATGAGGTGAGAGAGGAGGAAAAAATAGCTGAGACGCGAGCGTAGCAGAGGAACACAAAGAGGGGAGGAAACAGAGAAGATGCAAATTGAAAATGAGAGATGAGAGAAAGTAAAGGCGAAAAAAAAACTGAAAAAGCATAAATAACTATAGGAGAACGGGGGAGAGGTGACGAAGGAGGGAGACGGGGGAGCAGGGTATAAGTGAGACATAAATGGCTTTGTCATCAATGAGAAACCCAGTGGTGAAAGAGGGAAGCAGAGCCTGAGCGACTGAGATAGATGATGATGAAATGCTACGAAAGAGCCGCTGGTTTCCGTGACAGCATCGACCTCTACGGTGTTTGTGCAGATCGCTGTCTGTCTCTCAGCCTCCCCACAGTATCTGTCTGTCTGTCCAGCCCTCCGTCAGCCGCAGCAGCTCCCTGCAACTAATGAATGGAACTAGAACCAAACTTAACCAGAGCCGACCCGCTGTGGTCGAGTAAAGCGAACGCTCCTGTAGGTTTGCTGCCCAGAGTAGCTGAAGTTTGAGGAACACCTCAGTGTGTGCTGTACATTTAGTTCTTGCTAGTTGTACTATATCTTGACAGGACAGGCTTCAGAGGCCCAGGCACACGTACAGTATGTGCAATAAGAAGAAGCAGAAGCTCGTTTAAACATATTCTGCCTAAACAGAGACGAGTGGGGTTAACAAGTCAGTTCAAGTTCTACTTAGCTGTAGATCGTTTTGTTGCTGGTCCGTAAAGAGCAGCGGCGGCGCCTACTGCGTGTTTGCGCGTCGGATCTCTTTGCACGGCAAGTGACTCTGATTCAGGTTTTATTTTCACACGAGTGTGAACAAACGCAGATCAGAACACGAAGAGCAGAGGTGACGGGCGAGACGGGGACGCTTCAGGTTTGTCGGATATTTATGGAGAAGCTTCTGATCCATCGCATCCATTTCAGAGGAAACGGAGCGATTTGACTCTGTCGGCTATTAAAACGAGAGTAGCAAGGTTAGCCCAGCCTTCCTTCATGCCCGTGTACAGTTTGTGCATAAAGAATTGAGCAGAAATGTCATTAGAATTAAAGGAATACAGCTCAAAACACTGTACTTGAAGTGGAAAGGCTGACGTGTGGAAGAATGCAGATAACAGATCGCAGAGGAAACAGACTCAGAGGATGAATATCATATTGTTTATGGGTTTGTCTCAGCACTGAGCCACATCTGTGCTTGTCGCCTCATCTCGTTGTCTTTCTCTCTGACTCGCATATTACCTCCCCGTGTTTCCATTTCTTCATCTGTCAGTCTGTCTCACTGTCGCACACACACCTGTGCTCCTGGTTTTATGACCCATCTTAGCATAACTAATCGCAACCCTCGTCTGTGAGCAAACCTTAGTCTACCCGGGCGCCTCACAAAGATTCCCCAGCGTCGGTGTTTCTCCTGCTTTTTTTTAGTTATTTTACCCGACGCTACTTTATCTTCATGCCTTATCACTGAGCAAGGTCACGACATTCATCTTCATGAGCCACCGTCTATGTACGTTAGTGTGTGTGTGAGGCATATGGTCACTCACCCACTCACTCGCTCACTCTCTCACTCACACACACACACTCACACTTATCTATGCCCCATGGACCCTACACTCAGCTATCAGTCTCCTTAATCCTCCCGCCGTCATCTCCATCCTTCCACTCTCCCGTTCGTCTTTGTCTTCCTCTCTTACGTCTCACCCATTTCTAATCTCTACTAACTCCGGGCTTTTCTCGCTCCCCTCCTTTGCTCGCTCTCTCTTTTTTTAATTATAAATGATATATATTGCTTGAGAGCACAGGTGTGATGGATTTTCACAAGCGATATGATACGATATCTAGTAACGGGGGGCGCATCGATTCGGACGGCTCTGAATATTGTGCATGCGTGTTGAACTGTTTAGCCTGCGATGGCGGCAACATTAATAGTCTGTCAATATGTCACGACCTGCCGCTTGGCTTCCCTGTCTTGGTGAAATGGTGTAATGAATTTCTCATCAGTTGGATAAACTTGATTAACGGCTGGCGTGTGAATATGGGTGGTGGGATTAGACGTCCTGATTATTTTCTGATAGAACCTGGGTGAGTGACATCTGCAGCCAGTTCAGGCCTGGATGGATGAGCCCTGATTCTGACTTTCGGTGATACTAGCACACAGAATTGACTCCGTTTCTGTTGCGTGAGATGTAAAACACTGATGAAACATTCAGCCGTTAGTTCCTGCGGTTTCTGGGTCAACTTTTGACGTGTTCGCCAACTGTTCTGCAGCGACTCATGACAACAGAACATTGTTGCTGCAGCTCTGGGTTCTTCTCCATAGCAACATCAGCTGAGGCTGAGGTGTCGCAGCGCTGAGCCCCATCTGTTAAGCAGACTGACAGAAAATGGCAATGAAACAGTTTATAATGTTTCCAGTTAAGCTGTTCAAAACATATTGAAAGAGGAAATTCCTGGTTTATAATGGCTGTTAATCGTTCTTTTACAAGCTTATAATTGAGCCATTGTCAGAAATCAGACTATTTACTGGACTGGGCCTGATAAGTGGTCGGTGAGCGTATGTGTGTTGTTTACATATCGAGCACAGAATCTGCTTATAAACCGTTTTGTACACGAGTGGGATCAAGTGTTCGCATGACTCTGTTGATGGTGTTTATGCGGTTTTGGCCGGGCAACGGTTCTGGAGTCAAGGAGGAGACCTGATATTCCCCGACGGTCCATCTGTTGATCTTGTCGCTGCAACTACTTTCACCTACTCTTCATCTTCTCCCACCTCGTCCTCCTGTTCCTGCTCCCTCCATCTTCCTCATGCTGTTTCAACTTCAAACGCTGAGGAAGTGGGGATTTCTCTCACAGCACTGCAAACTCATACAGCACATACGTTCAGCGCTTCGCTCGCCTCCCGACCCTGCCAGCTGAGTTTCTTCTCTGCTGAGAGGTCTCTCAAATTTAAATAGTCTTTATTGGCACAGCAGGTGAGAAACCTCCATCGCTGAGGCAAATTACATCAGTTACCAACCGATATTTTCCTCCCAGCTTCTCCATCTCTTCATCTCCCTCGTTGGCGCAGCATGTCTGAATCTGCGTTTCACCTTTACCACCTTTTCTCCTCCCCTTCCTTGTTCGTCTCGTTCCTTCTCTTCTGTCCGTTTCGCTCCCCGTGTCTACCCAGCCCTCTTTCACCCTCTAATTTTGTTTTACATTGCAGGCATTTAGCTCACACTCTAATCCAAAGAGGCAGCCTCTTCTTCCCTCTCCTTTCTATCTCTCTCTCTGTCTCCTTCTCCCACACATGTCGCCTCCATCCTCCCATCTGTTTCTGAATAATCACTCCAGCTCCCTAATTATCTGTTGCTTCTAACAGCTGATCTGGGTTCAGTGACCACGGGCTTTCCTTGATCCGACCATCCCTACTGATCTGAGAGTGTCAATTGATCCTGGTTCAGTGCTCCAACTAAAAACTGCTCAGTAAACACACACCTCTGTCTTTTTATTCCACCGTCCCTCCTCCCCTGCTCATCTTTCAACGTGTCAATCCACTTGTCTCGCTTTCCCTATCTTCAGTCGGAATAAAAAACATCATAATAAGTGAGCGGGAGCAGTATAAATGTAGGCATACTAAAAGGGAGGAGGCAAACAGAGGGACGCGACAAAACATTGCCCAAGGTGGTGCAAATTGAAGCAAGGAGGCATTAGTTCCAGCTGGAACTTGAGAGAGTAACATTCCTGTCGGTGTATTAGCTTCCAGCAATATGCCAGTGAAATCTTGTCATGTAGTATTTACAGCAGAAAAAAATGTCCGCTGGGGATTTCTGCCGAATAACACTGACCGATGACACGTTTTCAAAGCTAGTCTGCTCGTGCCACCTGGTTCAAAAAGATTAAAAGAAAGCGCGACACTGTAACATGCGCTGCACTAAAGCATAGATTAATTTCCACTTTTTCCTCACCTTTATAGAAAAGCGAAATTAAGGAAGGCGAGAAATTACCACGCTGGCTTTTGCTGTGCCTGCTGCTTTCAGCTACTTCTGTCTGCATGCCGTCACATTAACATCACTGCTCAGTTTTAAATTGTTTGATTGAACTGGCTTTGACGGCCTCCTTTGTGTGTGTGTGCAGCCCTTTTTCATTTGTTGGGTTTAATAAAGGCCTAATGTCCTCATGTGCTCCACGAGCACCAGCCTAGTTTGAAAGAAATTCACTTGCTAAGAGTCGGATGAGAAAATCGATATCGCTCTCATGTCCGTTAGATCTGAAGATGGAGCCAGGAGGTTAGATGTGCTTATAATATAGACAGAAAACAGCAGAAAGCAGCGGCAATGGTTTTTTTTTTACATAGGTAAAAGCGGCGCTGACTCCAGGAAGTCACCTGGCAGGGATGATGTAACCTGTTCATTAGAACTGGAAGTAGCTTCCTTCTGGCTCTGCCCTGCTTCATGTGTGCAGAGCGATTATTTCTCAAAATGCAAATCTTTTCCTTTAGGGAACAACGTCTGGGCCACGTGTACGGTTAGACAAACACTGAAGAAGCACTAAACGAAAACTGGCAGTATGTTGGTTAACAGATGAAATGTGCAAAATGTCGATTTGTTTCATAAAAATGCAATGTGGTAAATCTGAGTTATGGCAGCCTCCTGCATCATCTAAGATAAATACAGCGTAGTCCATAAAGGGTTGACTAACACCAGTGGACCCATTTCTGAAAAGTTTTCCTGTACTGTATGGCTGGCTTATTGATTTATATTTCATTTCGATACGTGAGAAGCACAAGGTCAATTTCTAAATCACTTAGGGGACATGTTTCATTTATTTACTTCATTAACGCCAGAATAAATTGGGTTTTCCTTTGAATTCTCTGAGTGAATGCCTCTTTCTTCTCCCTGCACTTGTCTTCCAATGCACGAGATTGTTAAAAAAAAATGAGATCAGACGATACAAAGAGAAAATTGAGAAGAAGCCTGCTTTCAAGGGCTGGATTTAAAAAGGCTCTCATGCCGTCTTTCGCGCCTGTGATGGTTGTTGCTAATACATTCTCCAGAGAGTCTTCCCAGACACCAAGAAAACTCTGACTGATGTGATGTAGATCAATAGTTTTGCACAAAATGTCAAAAACAACTCACGCTCCGCATGTGGAGCACCGTCCTTCAGTGCCCAGTCGGTTACTCTAAGGGGGATTTTTCAGTTCCAGGGGTTTATTTCATTGACAGTATAATGTGTTACCATGCATTTATAATGAAAGGCACTGAACGTTCTCCCACTAGGCCAGAGGATTTGCATCAACCACGTATGTTTGTAACTC
The DNA here is from genome assembly GCA_030770545.1 of Macropodus opercularis. Classification (NCBI taxonomy): domain Eukaryota; kingdom Metazoa; phylum Chordata; class Actinopteri; order Anabantiformes; family Osphronemidae; genus Macropodus; species Macropodus opercularis. Next base: position 11,960,966 of record CM061105.1, read on the forward strand.
ACCGGAAAGGCAATCCCCTGTTAAACTGAACGGAGGCAGAACGCATGTCTGATGTCTGCAGACACGCCACATGACAAATAAAGTTCAATAAAGGAGCCCTGAGAGCAAATATATGATTTTCTTTTTTTTCTCGTGAGGAAATTTGTTTGCAAGACCTCAAATTACAGGTATTTGCACGGCAGGTCTGCTTTGATTGTTTGCACACCGGAATGAATGAGCGAGGCGATCGGCCCATCTGGCCTCGTACGGTTCACCTGAACTGCATATATCGCAGTTCTTGGCCAAAGAGAGGACTAAAAAGATCGTTACGTGATGGGGATGCAGCTGGAAACATTACTGTAGCATCAAGCGAAGCAAACAAACAAGCGCAAAAGGCAAAAGCGTTCGGGTGGTCAGATACGTGTACGTTCGTTTTCAGTGCTCGATAATCTTGATTTATCTCCTGAATCATACAACGATGTTTTTCAGTGTTTTCCCCATAGATTTAGTTTTTACTCACAAGCAGCCAACCAAAACAAACATCCTTATTCATCCTTGTTCCACCACTAGAACGTTCATCGCTGGCCGACTAATGAATATGCAGCGCCCTAATTTGTAGTGCTGTCACATCACCCTCTCATCATAGAGGAGCGAATCTTTGTATTGGTGTTTAATATGCGTTTCGGTGAATGTGCTCGTTTTGTAAAGTCATTTCGAGACACAGATACAGTTGCTCTGAACTCAGCCCCCCTCTGTCCTAGTGTCACAAAGTTTGGCAAGATATTGGCCAACGCATACCATCCAGGACAAACAAAGCTCCGCACCCGCACGATCTCTGGCTTCCAGAGGCATCAAGGTTTGTATGTGAAGGTTGCTGCGTTTTATCCACATTGTTGGGGTGTTCTGATCCCAAATCAGATTCACGTTGTACTTTATTATTGTCTTCTCTGGGACTTGCCTCTAGTTTGAGCAGTGCTTATGTTTCACATCCCAGTTTTTAATATCCAAACAAGAGTGACTGGTTTGTTTGTCAGCCGGTTCCCGTGTGTCTACTTTCCGTTGCCAGACGAATGGTTAGAAGTGACTTTGTTTTTGTTTTGGAAGTGAGTTATTAGTATGCTGTCAGGCAATGTCATTTATCAAACAGGTAAACGTTTCTAATTTTCATATTTAGGAAGCGCTGGTTTGTAATCAGTGTTTGCACTGGGTGCATCAGCCCACGGCCTCAGGGGGAGGTTCAGTGGTTCTGCTGTTAAAGGGCTCGTTCTGTGGCCAGGTCAGGGACCCGTTATCCTGTCAAGTGGACTGTTAGCAGAACCTCATGCAGTTTTGAAGATGCTACGTGTCCTAAGGTCAAATCATGACGGGCTTTACTGAGTCAGAGCTAGTTTCAGGCTGGTTGAAATGCTTTCGGGCGACATCCTTCATCCTTGTTTGTTTGTCGTTGTCTTGATTTCCTTTGTTGGCTTTGTCCACCTCTCTTCCTGTTCTTAGCGTCCAGCTCTTTGTGTCACCGTCTCTGTCTCCTGTGTTCTAGCATTAACGTGGAGACACATCCGTTTCATGCTTTCCTTGCTGTCTAATCTCTTCTATTAGCAGCACTGGGTCCTCTCTTTCCTCCGCTCATCCATCAATCCAATCCCACGCGTTCCCTCCAGGGTATCTCTGGGTCCTTTTAAGGGTCTTAAAATAAATTATCTGGAATTAAGGAATTAAAATGTATCAAAATATCCTGAATTCTCTACAGTTATCAGATCATTTATTTTTGCTTTGGAATGTCAGGCTCCTTTTGCTCTAAATGTTCACGCTCTGATTAATACAGGACAGGATTAACTTTAAAAAGCTTTTTTTGTCATTGTATCTGCTTTAATAAACACAACTGGGCTGTGTGTCCCCGAACAATTAATTTTCTGTTTTGCTTTATCTCTATCTAGGCGGTTATAGTAGCAGAACTCTCATTAGCTCTGCTCCACTGGAACCAGGCAGGTTTTCCCCTCGTTTTGTTCCTTCACTGTAATTTTTTAATATAAATTTTTATTCACTTCCATATAAATGTCACATAAAAATGTGCCCACGCGCTGTTCCCTCGACTGCCTCTGTGACCTTACATATATCAGCGGCGCTGGTTGCCTGAATAAGACTTTCGATCTAGCATGAAGAGCTGGATCGATGTTACCCTGTGCTTATCCCAACTCTGGCTGTGAGTTTCTGTCCTTTTTCACATTGTTTGTGATCGAGAACTTTTGTTTATAATAAATTAGATTTTATGTTGTTTTTTCCTGTATCTTCCTGCCTAATTGCTCCAAACTCATTTCTCCCGTGTTTGTAATGTAATCCATCATGCTCTATCCATTTTCTTCCCCGTCTCTGCTTGTATTTGTTTTAATGAGGCTACCTCTATAGATATCCATCCTTTTGTCCGCTTTCTTGTTTCTCCTTGTTTTTCTGGCAGCTGAATTGGGGATGTCTGACCTCACAGTAGTACCGTTTCTATTGCAGTGTGTCTGGTCACTGAGAGTTGTTTCTCCGTCTTTCTCCCATCACAGCCATCGCCTGGTCCTCACCTCTCTCTCCCAGCTCACGCCTCCCCATCCAGTCTTCTCATCTCTCATCGCCGCATGCTGTGCTGCGTTGGCATGTACTGGAGAGGAGTTCTGATCGTGCCCTGTCTCCTTTTCTGCTCTTCATCCAACTCTGAGATTTCTCTCCCACTCTAGAATAAGGTTCTTTTGCTCTTTAGTCTGATTCCTTCCGGTCGTGCCGTCTTAACTGGGAGTGCAGCTCTGCACTAGCTGCTCTCCACTGCTGGGGTAATTGACTACCTCTTTCAATCTATCAGTCTCAAAGTGGATCACTGAGCAATTTTAAGCATCCTACCGTCTGTCCTCCCCTTTTCTTTAAATTCTGTCACCCTTTTATTTGGTCTGCTAATCGGTTTGTTTTTCCTTTGCCTCCATTCTCCTCTGAATGGACAATTACAGTACGTTTTTGTTTTTGCACAACAATATGCGAGGATGACAAACTGCAACATCCAAGTCAACAAATAAAACCAACTGTTCCAGTTGCGCTGCTAAAAGAATGATGCTTGATCCTTTTACTGAAGCTGCACTTCGCACTGTGGTTCTTTTTATATGGTCTGTAAGTCAGAGTTTTCAAAACCTTGGAATGGAAGAAAAAATGCATCTATTTAAATGCTACAGATAGAACTGCAGCCTATTCATTTCCTGCCCTTTACTCACTAAACCATTACTGTGTAATGTCTTTGAATAGGCACAGAGCAGGGCTATGGGTCATGTACAGTGAATATTTTTGACTTTGACTCACTGATAGCATGAGACGCTGGATCAATGCACCCTCCCCACAGCACTGTTCAGACATGCTCTGCCCACTGAAACTTGATGAAAAGGATCCAAAGGTAACTAATCATGCAGCTATGTGAAATTCCCCAGTTTCCCCCAGATACCTCAGCAATGCTGCTCAGTTTTGCCTATGTGTAACTAAAACCACGCCGCAGATCATTTTCAGTTTCCTTCTTTCTGGAAGACACCATGGAGCAACGACGTCCCGTGACCAGATCAGAAAGCATTGACCGCGCTCTCTCCATCTGCTGCTGCTTGAAGAGAAGACGCCGCGTCTTCAGGGTTAAATTCCAGTCTCCCATATCTCTCGCCTCTTCCGTCTCTCAGCTCTCCGCTTTCCAAAGCACAGCATCTGCTCTGCGTGTTGGACTGCTCCAGTGGGGAGTGGTGTTGCCTGGCGCTCCCTCCTCATATTTTCTCCTTTCCCTCTTCATCCTCCTACTCTCTCGGTGCACTTCTCAATTTTCCTGTAAAGTACTGTAGAGGTCGGCCTTTAAGTGTTATTGCAGAGCAGAGCCTCACCCTCTATCTTCCTCCTCTTGTCTACGGTTGAAGCTCCATCTGGAGTAAAGGCTCGCTGATCTTTCCATTTGTCCATCCCCACTTTCTCTCTCTCCATCCGCCAAATTGTCTGTTACTAACATGTTGTCCCTGTATCCCCTGTAGAGCAATCTTAAGTCAGTCTTTGTTTCACTTCACTTCTATGCTTAAGTGTTGTATTAGTGCACAGGGGACTTTCTATCTCTTTTATAAGACTTGTTCCTAATTATACAACTCTCCCACGACTTCTTCCTTCCATCTGTACCTCTGTCTTCTCTTTCCGCTCCAGTGTGGCAAGTGTACTGCTTGATGTCAAGCTACTGAAAAAAAAGCAGAGACTACACAAAGTTGGAGCAATCGTTGAAACTGTTTTGAGCGTTTTTGTATCGTGTCAGATAAAAAGAAAAACATGTTTTTACTGCAATCATAGCGCAGTAATGTCCCTGTCTTTACGCTCAGAAGTAACTGCTGTGCACGCTCCTTTTCATGCCTGACAATGTTTGGAACACAGTCAAAAGTAATCATTAGCACCAAAACTCCATATTTATAATGTCACTCCTTATTTACAGTGTCAACTCCCCCACCATCCCTCAGCTCTCCCTCGGCTTTTCAAAATACAGGGTCTGTTGTGATATGTTGGACCTCTTCACAACTGAATGGGAAGTCTCTCTATTCAAAATATCATGAAATGCCAGTTAGGCCATCAAGTCTTACAAAATGCGTGATTAAAAAGCCCAAAATGTTTCTCTTTAAAAAGTATGTGTTTGAATTGGACACATTTAATCACACAGATTTGTTTTTGTCCTGTGTTCTGTTCATTTTTTCACTCCCTGATCACTTCTGGCACCATGCAGTAGTACAATAACATGCAATTTGCTATCGCAGTCCACTAGTCTTTGTTTGGGGCTTTTTTCATTTGAACAAAGCTTAAGATCCTGTGTGTACTAAGTAATTATTAAAGCCTTCTTCAACAAAGACTGTGGCAAACATCTTTATTGGAAAGCTGTCTGCTAAAAATGACATAAATAACATGCATTAGCAAAAGATCAGATCAGATGTGATGTGAAAAGGCAGAAGTGCATTCGTATCTAAAAGATGCATAAATAACCTTTACTTCCTCCATGTGTCAGTTCTTCAGTGAGCGCGTTGCAAACCTAGCGACTGCACAGTTCATCCCAGCTGACAGCAGCTAAAACGACACTTCACCCAACCATCTTGTCCCCACTGCTTGAGACCGACAGAAAGAAATCTAGAGACGTCTCACACCAGTCCTTTATCTGGTCCCTGACCCAGGCAGTAGCATGAAACCTGTGCAGATACAACTTCCGCTTAATTGCAGAGCATAAATGTTATTTAGTGCATTTCTGGCATTTAGCAAACACATTAAGGCGCATTGCAACCAGACTCTGAACAGAAGCAAGATCTGTGTTCATTTGCATGTAGCCTTGGAAATATAAGATAGTTTTACAGTCAGATTTGTTACATGGCCAACAGGGATATATACAGCAGCAAATGGTAATTAACATAAGTGCATTAATTTGCATCTGGATTTTTTATGGATACAGTACGTGTGTGAGTGTGAGTGTGTGTTATGAAAGTGTCTGAGAACTGTTGACTGCCAAAGCAAAATGTCAACATATTTTACTGTGGTTTCTCTAAATTATTGCTCCTGGAAATGAGCAGTCCAGTGGTTGAGGTTACACAAGTCAAACCAGTGAGTTGAGGCTAGGGGTTAAGGAGACTGTGGGCTCGGTTAACAATTGCAAAAGTCATCACTGACTCGTAGCAAACAAAGGGACAGGCTGACTTTTAGTATTTGGCCAAAACCATGACCTTTACTCACAGTGTAATCAGTTGTTTTTAAAACAAGAACCCAACAATGAAAAATCTCTCTCTGTTGTCCTGTGTTTTACACATGAGACCACCCAGTCCAGCCTCCCTCCTCCAACACCTCGGCAGTATAGGAACTGACTGGGAAATATATTGCTAGTGAACAAGATCTAGACAGCACTTATGTTTAATCCAAACCATGTTCGGGAAAGTAAGCTGTATGTGAATGTATTTTGAAAGAGATATGGTTTGCTCCCCGTATCTCTGCCCACCGCTGCCTCTCACCTCTCTTCTCTCCAAAGTACAGGGTCTGCTGTGCAGTGTTGGACCACTGCAGTGAGGAGTTGTCGCTTTCGGTCACTCGACAGGTCAGCGTCACGGTGCCCCCCACGGACACGGTTTCATCGGAGGTCACCGGCTGCAGGGGTTCGTCATCTAGGTAATAGAAAAGAAGAAATAATAACAATAAGGCACAAGACAGAAGCAGCGACGCTGGGCTTGTTTGAAACTATGTGTAAAAATAGTAGCAGGCACAAACAAACAAATCAGATAGAGCCACAAAATACATTACACGCCTTGATCCCGCTCACTCTCTCTCTGTCACCCCGCCCGTCTCTTTCTCTGCTTGTCAGATCACCTATACATCTCTATCTGTCTTTCTGAAGGCACACTCACAATGGCAAACGCACACACACACACACAGACAGGCTGTCAGAAGGACAAAAGTAGCAGACAAATGGCTATTGGGCTGTATGTCCACGAGGCCAATGTAAGAGCGATGAGTCAGGAGCTGCCCTAGTATCTGGAGACTGCACAACCTGAGGGACCAGCGCAGATGAAGAGACCGTGTCAGACAGTGGCCCCCGACAGGTCAAAGCAACAACAGGAGTACAGCGTCGTACTCTAATGGCAATGAAACCCTCTTTTGTGGATATTCACGTCTGTTTTTAATGCCGTGCATATGTATCGGCTGGTGCAGAACAAGCTCAAACGGGACAAGCATTATGGAGATGAGCAGGTCGGGGAGACAGAGAGAGAGAATACAAATGACACGGCATAATGAAGGAATTCGAAAGGCTGGAGCTGGAAGTGAAACACCAGAGAAACCACTGAACAGTGACCTGTCTGGGTGTGGAACAGTATTCAAATTTGCTCAAATTATGGTATTTAACAGTGCTCTCTTGATAACGGGTAATGGTGCAGGCTAATTCTGCTCTGTGCATTCAGGGTGGGTGGCGGACGATGACGTGAAACAGAACAAGAGATGTGTACTCAAATAGGCTTTTATTATGGTAAGTAATACCCAAAATGGGCGCTGCAGCACTTGTGGCCTTGTTAAGTTATGGTGGCCTTGGGTGCACCCAGCCACGCTTTGCCGTCCCATCACTCCATGCTCCCTTCAAAACGTGCCAGTGCTCATCCAACCTTAACTCAAACAAAACAAAAATGGCATAACTGACAACGGAGGGAACATCTCGTAAGAAGACATGCCTCAAAGCGGTTTCCTCACCCCTGAAAATACGGCGTGTATAAATAGTTTAATTGGAACCAAATTGTCAAACGGGAGACAGGTTTATATTCGGCGTGGAGCGTTATCACATCCTTGCACCGGCGGTGGAATTGATTTTTTTTTTTTCTGCAGGATGAACATCTGCTTAAGTGTGCTCCGGTGGAACTCCCATCAAGACATGAAAAGAGGGAGGGGGGGCAGGAGAAAAGAGGCGAGCAAACTAAGTGCATGTAGCATCAAAAATACGCATTTGCAGTTCATGAGCTAAGAGCAGGAGACGACATCTTTTGTGTGTGCATGTAATTTTAAAGCTGGACGGTTCTGCATCTCAGCAAACATCAGTTATTAGGAAAGAGAAAAAAAAGAACTTAAGTTGGCTTCCAGGCTTAAGGGATTCGGAGCAGTAACGGCTTTTAAAGGTACAGCTGCTGCGCGGTGGTAGGACTCAAACCCTCTGGGGCTGCCAGAGCCCTTCGTGTCAGAGTAAGTCTCTCTCCGTGGCGTTTTAATGCAGCCTTGACCTTGTGGTTAGTTTTTCTAAGCACCATGATGGCTGAGGGCAGAACGTGTGGTCAAGTGCACCATGGATTAGTGTCTCCTTTAATAGCATCGTGGGCTAATTCCTGCGGCCGATCGCAAGAGCTCCACTACTTGACATGAACACTTTGGGTAAACCGGCTGTCCCCACACATCACGCCGCGGCACCGCACTCTGACAAGTTTGCTAAACGTGTTTTGCATCCTCAGCCTGTTATTTATGACTAAAAACAACCTGTGTTCAAGGCTCAGAGTGACATCTGTGCTGCTCAAACAACTGCTGAATTGTGGCTCTTTAGCACTTTACAGGTAACTGCTGTTAAAGGGGAAATAGGTTATATATAAAGTTATTCAGTACAGAACACACATCCCACAGTGAGTAGTATTAGTCGGCTTACCAGCAGATCCAGGATTTCCTACGTCTGTGCTCACTGAGTTACACAAATTAGCCTTAAACTGTAATTCTTCCCTTAAAGGCTCTTTTCAAACATCTTCATAATTTCCTCACTGCATCTCATCGCATGTATAATTCTCTTTCTGCCGATTCCATGGTTTTATTAAATTTGTATAATGTTTACACTGAATAAATTATTCAAATCCACAACGTCAGGATTTCCATAAACATCATCATTATGTCGAATTGAGATCTGAGTATTTTTGATGAATTAGACATTGAATGATTGACATTTATCCGAAACTTTTATTCAAAACTTGAAGATTGGAGATTATGAAATCTAAAATTGATTGCAAGTCCAACCCTGTCCTCTTATTACATGCTGACTCCTCACCAGCCTCCAGCTCTGCAGAGCATAAACGACGCCTGTGCAGGCTTCTGTCATTTCTACACATTTGTTTGTCTGTTTTATTTGTGCCCACAGAGATAAGACTGTGGTTGTGGCAGGTAGCAAACGCTGCATTAATTAATACGCAAAGGTTAATCTCACTTTATTTGAGCATTAAGCCTAAAATGTTTTACTCGGTTCGCATTTTAAATGTAAAGCTCCGCTAATGCATACAAATCACCTAATGTTGTACAGTAGGAGAGCATGTCAGCAACCTCGTTAGCCCTGTGGTCACATATTAATCTCATAAGTTTGCTTTAATATATTTCTGGCGCTGCGTTAACAGCATGAAGATAATTTATGAGTCTTTAAACAGTATTTTGAACCAACTTAAGTGGCCATTATATGGTCAGATGGGTGAGGTTAACTGCCGTAGATGCCAGGGGGATTAGCCTTTATGAAATATGATAATAAAAAGTTTGTGTGGTTTGTATGTATATGCATCCTAACGCGGCACACCCAGCCCGCCTGCCCGTCCACGCTGGTTGCTACAAACAAAAACAGAGCGAGGCACCAGAAAAGTGACCCTCATAAGCCTCGGATACAGATACAGCCCTTCTTTTTACCTTTGAAGCTACTTAAGTACAAAGTTAAAGAGGGGAAAGGAAGTTCAGCCAGAGATTGAATGGTTAAGTCAGGCTGAACACCCTGGCTGCAAAAATGAAAGGAGACCTATCTATCCTTAGCAGACATTAAGCTAAACACAGTGGCTCGCTCTTCTTTCTTCTCTCCTCACATTCACTTCTCCACTCTCTACTCAAGCTGTAAGCTCGAGGAAGACACGGGTATTTAAAGCAACACAATTTACACTTTCTCTAGCCAGCAACAAGGTGAGAGAACGCAGAGGTAGAAGGCTGACTGGGATACCGACTCAGGGGAGGGAGAGATGGATAAGGCTACGTAGAGGAGGGTGGGTGATAAAATGAGGTGGGAAACGAGACAGCCGAGAAACTGTGAGGAGCTCGAGGGCTCTTCAACAATGAGACGGAAGAGGAGACGAATGTAAAGGAACGATTCTTAATATAACATTGTAAAATTATTTGCTTTGTAAGACAGGATGCGGGGGAATAACAAGTCCGACCAGAGAGACAACACGCATCCAAGAACTCAATATTGGGAGAATATTAGAAGCAAACAATACTGGTGTTTGTTTGTACACAGAAAGAAATGGATACTGGAGCATCCCAGTAACCAAACAGTTAGAGCACATACCACATAACCACAGTGTCCCCCGTGTGGTTTCTGCTGGGGACCCCTGCTGCAGGCTGTGTCTTTATCAGCTCCTGATCTCTGCCTGCAACTTACTGTCAATAAAGGCTTAATAATAATAATAAATGTTTCCAAAATGAAATGTAACAATGATCATCTGCAGTTCCAGGCGATATAACAACAGGAAATAAACTTCCTGGTGGGTCAGTTTTGAACATCTAAAGCTCCAAATCATATTCAGTCATGTGACGCTGAGCAGCTTCCAATGTTTCAGGTCTGCGTTAATATACAAATATATGAAAACACTGACCTCAGCTGTTTGTTATTTGCTGCTTTAAATAAACAGTCTGAGGCTCAGATTCCTTCCACCAGTGTTTTGGTTTTCTATCATATCTAACTGAATCTCCCAAAAACTGGATTTTAATGACCATTTCTTCATTTGAGCCCATCTACATTTATCATGTGCATTATCAGTTACAGCTGCTGTGTTTACCCGCATAGAGGCTGAAATCAAGCTCGACTGTGTAACGGTGGAGAAACACCAGGTGGATAAAGTCTTGTTCTACTGATGCACATTGTGAATGAGGCCAAACTTAGAGGTCAAAGCTTTTTTCAGATCAACTAACTCTTCATTCCAACAAGACGTTAAACACACAGTCATGAGGCTGATTAATATCTTCTTACCCCATCTCAAGGAGATAATAAAAATAACCAATGTTTCCACTGATTTTACCGCCTTAAAGGAATAAGAAAATAAACCGTAGCAACTTTGGGCATTTCCATCTTCCCCCTCTCCTCTCTCCTCCATCTGTCCCCCTCCCCCCCCCCCCCCCCCCCCCCCCCCCCCCCCCCCCCCCCCCCCCCCCCCCCCCCCCCCCCCATTTCCCTCCATCTGCCCCAATGTCCTCGTTGGTTTCCCCTCGTTCTCCCTCACCTCTCCGCCCTTCTGCCGAACCTCCTCCCCCTCCTACCTCGTCCCCCGTAAACTCATTTACTTCTCCCATCCTTACATCCTTCTTTCCCTCCTATTTTGTTCTCCCGAGGAGACTGTACAGTGTTTATGCTAATTGGTGTCAGTTAATGAACTTTATTTACCGGACTGTGGGGGCGCATCCACTGCATATATGCATGTACTTGAGCGACAAGATTATTGTATGTGTTTGCATATATGTGTGAAAGGGTGTAGCTGCCTTAAAGTTATTTGCATGTGTCTTCATATGTGTATAGATGAGCCTCAAGACGCTTATTATAGATGTTTGTGTGACTGTTTGAACTCAAGTTGTGTTTGTTTGGCAGGGATGAATTGGTTTGTGCAGTGCGGCGTTTGGGATAAAGTACGGTATGTGTATCTGTCTGATTTATGAGATGCTTTTTATCTGCATGTGGCTGAGGTTACGTGCATGTGCGCGCTTCTGTGTGTATCCATATTTTGGTGTAGCGCTGCGGCGTGTGACAGACTGAGTCGTGTGTCATTGTGCTGGTACACACTGCACAGGAAACTTAGCCAGCAGTGTGCGTTTTAATGCGGTATGATACACGGTGTGACACAGGCCATTACACACAACGAGACGCACGCTGACACACCCCCTCCAAACTGTACATGGCAGCATATTCACACCCTCTTGTAGCATAGACAGAGAGGAAGCACACAGCACCTACACTTACAGACACACAAATGTGTTAGAATGCTCCCATAAATACTCACAATGTAGTTAGATACATAAAACACACATGAAAACACAAGCACACGCTTTTTTTATTACAAAGCGCACAGAGAACACATTCAGACTCACACGCGAAGCAACCTCCCCCACACCATTCATCTATGCCCAGCTGTCCCCGACTGCCACCCCTCCCCCTTGGTAAGTGTGTGTGTCTGTGAGGATACAGTATGTGTGTGTGTGTGTGTGTGTGTGCGCGCCCTTCTGCCCACCTCTACCCTCCCCTCTCACCCACCGTCTTCCTCTTGTTTACCCTCTACACAGCCTGTCTGCTCGCTGTGAACAAAAATCTAAATCCAAACAAGGTATTCGACAATTGCACCCACTGAAAAACAAAACATCTGCAATTCTGTAACGTGAAATAAGTCACTTATTTCTTATAAGTCACTTTAAAGTGGCAGCCCCCCCCCCCCCCCCCCCTTTTCACACAACAAACATTTCTCCTGCTCTTCAAGTGCGGAGAAGAGCAGATGTAGTGAGATGCTTTGTTTCCCACCTGATTTTCACAGCATTGCGTCTTTTAAAGGAACGGTTGTTGCAATTTTCATTCTGTTGTCCTGTCGCCATCGTCTTGGGGCAACGACAGATTACTTGTAATCGTTGAGTTTGGGTGGGGGGGCGAGTGATGAGGGATCAGTGGGGTGTGTATTTGGGATTTAAAAGTCCCCCTCCTGCCATCTTACCACAAACACACTGCTTAGCCCTTAGTTTTACCTCCAGATCATCCTGAGGGTTTGAGGGACATTCTGTACGCAGAGTCTCACCCTGTCCAACCACCTCCAGCAGCGACCCTACCACCACCTCTGCTGCCTGCCAAACATAGTTAGCTCAGAGCTCAGACAATCCCCCTCAACCTCCTCATCTTCTTGCAGACCCCCCTCTTCGCCGTGCACACAAACAAACCCACACCACCACCATCACGGCGGAGTGCCTGCAGAAGTGAGGCGCCAAGCCGGGCCGCCCCACCCTGCCACTGGAGCAGCGCTGTGAAAAAGAAAAGAGAGCGCGGGTTGAGACAGACGGGGGGAGGAGGGAGACGAAAAGGGGTTCAGCTTGCAGAAAAGGGCAGCAGCATCACTGCTGACAAAAGAAAAAGAATAATGATTTGCCAGGAAGCGAAAGACAAAGAGAGTTGAAGCGGCGAAAGGGTGAGAGAGCTACAGAAATGCACATGGGAAAAGCAGAGGGAAAGAGAAAGAAGAAGGGAAAGAGAGAGGGTGAGCGAAGGACATGGCAGAAATAAGCATATATAGATAGATGAGAGCAATGAGGAGAGCTGACAGGGTGACTTAGAGAACGGGCAAAAAGAGTGAAAACGCAGAAAAAACACAATGAGAGCAGAATAGTGGGAAGTGGAGCAGAGTGGAGAGACGGAAAGTCAAAAAGGAGACGGATAAAAAGAGATGCTGACGGACAGGGGGAGTGGAAGGAAAGACGGGGACCTGATAAGACTTGAAAGATAGGTCTGGATTGTTTGGAGTCCATCCTAATACAATGAGCATGTTGAGAGAGTCCCGGTAATGACTCAGACTGTGATCTTCCTACTGTATGATGCTGCAAGGGTCAAACCGTCCTCAGTACTGAGTTCAGCTGGTTATTACAGCGTATGTTTGGAAGGTAAGGTCCCTTAAGGATCAGTTATCCTGAAATCGCTCCTTTACCTGCACAACAGTGGTGATGAAGCTACGCTACCTGGCAGGGTCAGACTACACGGGCACAGCGACGCTCAGCTGGACACATTGCACCAACCAATGACTATTTGACTTACATTTGAAAAGGGAGGCATAAAATATTGTGTTTGTTTTGCTCTGGCGCTAATCAAACACATTAGTCATCCACTGTGTTTTTATGCCATAATGAGCTATGTAATCATCTTTCTGCTGTGTTCTGATAACTTCCTTGTATCATAACGCACAGTAAACCACTTTAGTAATAGTGCTCGTTTTTTCTGACAGCTGTGCCAGCTTAGCTCCTTTAAGAAATGAACCGATTGGACACGGACAGAATGCGAAACAGAGGCAGAAAGATGTTTTTGATTTAAGAGAAAGGCTCTTGACTGCACCGCAAACGCAGTTCAGAGGAACCTCGCCCATCAGAAAGCAACATTTGATGAGAAAAAAATAGAAAACCAGGCTTTAGTATGTCCATCTGTACACACCCGCACACACACACACACACACACACACACACAGAAAGATAAAGGGAGTGAAATCTTTAATGCCTTGGCACATGCACTGACAGTCCCTGCCAATAGACCACTTAAAGAAATGAGCAGTCAATTACCAGTACTCTGCCCTTTTGACTAAGATCTGTGGACCCACTGTGGGTAGCCTCAGGAGCTGCTTTTCCTCCTCGTGTGGGGACAACACCCATCTTCCAAAACAGCAACATCAAGAGGGCTGGAGAAAGTTTCTGCAATATTCTAGGAACTATTACGAGCACGTCACAGCCTCACACACTGGCATGAAATAGATGTCCACAGTCCAGCAGGTGGTAACGTAAAGGCATAGTTGGTTCCATTAACTCATTTAGTTCAGATCAAGCTGTGAGTAAAAGCTAAAAATAACAAGCGCTGATGTGTTTGTTGTGCATGCACACAAACGTGTCGGATGCCGAGCGTAACAACAGAACTCGCCTCGCTGCCGTTTATTTTCACGTCGTTTTGCATAATGTGTCTAATCATAACACATGATACGCCAGAAGCGTGTGGACGACCTGTACAGCTCGTTTGAACATGCAAATTTTAGACAGAACTTCCACATTTATAGCAGTCTTTTACGGATCAGAAACTGACGAACACATATTCACTGACACATAAAGCAGAAGTCCACATCAGCAAACCGCACAAACTATTATGTTACACACATACATGCGTGCACACACTTGCACACACATACCTATCCACTCATAAAACCTTCAGATAACAGCAGGGACTTATACACCAGGCACAAGAAGCATTGGGCTCTCAATGCCCGGGGAAGGGCCGAGATTAGAAATGGGGAATAGTCCTTAAGCTCGGCAAAAAAGAGAGGAGCCAAGGCAGGTGAAGGGAGGGAATGACGGAAGCATGGGAGAGAAAGAGCGAGACGGAGGAAGAGAAAGGGAGAGAGAGGGTGAGTCGGTGAGGCAAAGGTGAAGAGGAAAGATATGCTTCAAATTAAATCATTTGGAACAAAAGGGGATTGTTGCCAAGCAACCCAACCAGAGCGGGGTTACCGGAGCAACCAAAGTGACCCGAAGCCTGACCTAAGAAACGAAGTCGCCATTGTCGTCCGTCGGCGCACATGCACAGACAAACGCACACCTCCACCTCTCGCTCCCTCTCTCCTGCTTTCAAGGTCTATCAGCCAAACACAAACAGACAGAAGGTTTCTTCTGGAAAATGCAGAACACAACCGAAATGTCATCCTGTGGCACAAACAACAAGCAGGGCTTTCAATCACAGGGGAGGGGGGTAAAATTGAGAGCGGATGAGGTTAGGTAGTTAATGGATGACGTGAGCCAAAATCAACAGCTAGTGAAGCACAACACATAAACCGTCCAATGTCCGAGATGAGCTTGTAGAATAAATAAATAGAGTTGTTATTCTGAGGGTTTTGGCAGCATGGGCAGTACACAAACACTGTTTGAGATGATGGATGGATCCAGGATTCTGCAGGAAGGGAAAGCGCATACACACCCTCGCCGAGGAAACTATGCGAAAGGTTTTACATTAGAGAGCAAATTAATTGGAAGTATCCTGGGACTCTGGCTGCTGCAGCCAGTTCAACAACATTGTCGTTTTGCGACCACTTTTCACCAGGGGTCCCCTCAAACCTTTCTGAAATCGAATCTCTTCACGCTCGTATCGCTTGGCAGGGGTGCTACGCCATGAATGCCTTGGAGGAGAGACAGACCAGAAGTGTGTCCTGTGATTCTGTGACCCGACTACAAACATCCACAGAAGAAGGGAAGCTGTTGGAGGGAGATCAAGGAGGCAGCGTGGCGCAATTAGCAGGAGGATATAATGACAGGTATTTTGCTGCACCTGTGAAAGAGGCCATTCAGAAAAGGTCTAAACCGTTTACCCATGGGACGTGGTCGGACAACGCCGTGTAAATACTAGTTTGTTTCAACTGAGCGCGTTTACAAGAACAGCAGTTTATGGTTCCAATGACTCCTCCAGGCTGCTGCCAGTGCAGATTTGATCAATAACCCATTTGGTTGACTTTATAAACTCAGTCTAGCATGCAGTGGGTTTAGAACTTCATGTTGAGGGGATAACTAGAAACCTGTTCCGATACAGATGCACTACAACACTGTGCTACTGAAGTCCCTTCCTTTGGTCTCAACTCACCCGTCTGAGTGCTTCCACTTAAAAATCACAAATAAATGTGTCCTCTCTTCTCATCATGTAATTGTTGCTGAGCTACATGAGACTGGATGTTCTACCGGATGCTTTTTTGTTTTGTTTCAGACAGGATTCTTTCTTTCTTCTCCCCTCTGCGCCTCTGACTGCTCAGCAACATGACATGAAAGGACGATGGAGAGTTTTTTGGAGTGTGTGTGTGTGTGTGTGTGTGTGTGTGTATCTGTTTGGTGGGAGGTGTGGGATTGTGTTTGTATCTATTTAGTGGGTGGTTTGGGAGTGTGTGTGTGTGTGTGTGTTTGTGTGTCTCCCTGGAAATAGCAAGACAGGGCAGGGTTGAGATAAGCAGAAATGTTAATGTGGACCACAGAGTGCAGTGTGTACACTGTGTACACTGTGTTACTGTGTGTGTGTGTGTGTGTGTGTGTGTGTGTTTGCACGGTTTGTACTCTTTTAATGGAAGAGTGTGTTTTGTCTCCTTGTAGCCGGACATGTTTTCTCCAGGGACCACTTTGGGAAACTGTGTGTGTCCTTTAGTGTTTGCCAGTGGGAGACCATGCGGCCCATGTACATGCCCCCCTCTCCGTTCCCCCCACCGTGTCTTCTGGAATGTGCGTGTGTTTCTTGTATCGACGCCCACTAACGAACGCAACCTTTCAGATGGCCCCCGCGGTTTGTCACTCCCAATCAAGACAATGAAGATCAATGTAAGGACAAAGCGCGGGAAGGGGAGATGAAGACGGCGAGGAAGAGGAGCGGGGAGGGAGGGGCTTGCTGCTTCCAACAATGGCAACACAGGCTGCGGACGAGGGAAACAATGGAAGTTGGGCAGTGGCGGTTTTATCTGCATGCACGCTGAGTGGCGAGGAGGCTCCAGTCGCCGTTGGGGCGCGTCTCTTGGGCTAATTGCTAATTAGGGTCACTCCAACTGCTGTGGCCCCGGAGAACTGGCGCAACCCTGTGACTATAGGTGAGCCACTTGACACGAAGGATTAAATATTGAGTCAGGGCATCCAATTATAAGACTGTACTAAGATTCAGATGTACACAGATAAAGCAAGTGGCTAAAGTGTGGAGTTAAATTAGAGTGAAATGAGTCAGGAGATCCACTGGAAGCTCCATCAGTGACCCATGGACCCTAATGATTTTGTGAACACGAGCACAGCGGCGCACAGCACACACCTACTCACACTATAAATACAGTCCATACCACGCAGCGGGTATTACATGCTAGTGAGCTTACGTTAAATATAGTAAATAGGTGG
The DNA here is from genome assembly GCA_030770545.1 of Macropodus opercularis. Lineage (NCBI taxonomy): Eukaryota > Metazoa > Chordata > Actinopteri > Anabantiformes > Osphronemidae > Macropodus > Macropodus opercularis. The sequence continues at coordinate 11,978,105 of CM061105.1, forward strand.
GTAAAGAATGAACTCTAGTTGGTGTCAATCATAAGACAATTACACATAACACTTATGCAACCTATCATGTACTGTACTTTCAGAAAAAGGCCTGTTTCATTATTTAAGAGACTTAATGTAACTGACAGGACCATTGGATGCGACCTACTCTTATGTATTCAAACTGAATTCATCATGGCTCTGCATTTCTATGTAAATTGTATTCTTGCTAGTGTGAAAACGCCTATGAAACATCACTTAGAGCTCTGTGGAACACTAAGAGTCATTTTCTAGCCATAACTCGTAGCAGCTCTGTGAGATCAGTTGTCCCATTATTGATTCAGTGGTAGGCCACCGTCTGGGATTTATTAGTCCCCTTAATGGAAGGAAAAATTCCCAAACACAAAACAGAATATTTAAAGTCAAGAGGAGTGATACGGTTGTTTGTGTTTGCATCCAGCTGTGGATGGAGGGAACCATCACGGAGGCAGCAGCATAAATATCTGATCTATCCGACACCAGCCAGATGTACCATCATCCTAAAGTATAATATAAATTCATATCATAAAGATATACGTCATGCTAAAATGCCGGGTAAACACAGAACACCAAGCAATATTTCTTCCCTCACAGATGCATGATGGATGTACAGCCAACAGATGTGCAGATTTGTGTGCACTGTAGCATCAATGTCATTTGAAAAACTCATGTCACTCAAGTTACAGCTGTCGGAAATGATGAAAAATAGACTAATTCCATCGCTGCATCATGGAGCGATTTCAGCTACTGTACATCTGATGCTTTTGTAAAAGTCACGCACAATTTGTATTTCATCCTCGTTTGTTGTTCCCCGTCTAGAAATTGGGACAGTGTGGATGGTAGTAGGACGTCCCTTCCAGGTGTTTATAAATTGGCTGCGATCTGTAGACGGTAAAAGCCAAACAGCAGCATATGATTTCCTTTATTTCCATAATCATCAAATCGTTCAGTGAGGCTAAAAGCCTTACATTTATTACGTGTCTGCGCTTGTTGTGTGTTTTTCCTCTAATTTGTCATCCTGTACACAGTGTGTGCTCAACGTCACTGGTTTATGAAACGCCTGAAGAAAGGCTGTACTTTCCTACTGTAGGTAGTCCTCTGAATTAAAAGACGACACGCAGTGTTAATAATAATTTCCTTCCTGATCTGACACCCGCCGACAACAGTGCACCGTTAGTTCAAAAACAGTCACCAAACAAAGTGGCAAAATAACCTGGTATACGCAGGTAAAGATGGTTTGGGTCACAGAGCCTGTGAGCGAAATGGAGCAAGTGGATTTTGGATGGAGTCTGGTTCTGTCCTGCTCCTAATTGGCTTCGTTAAAACTCACACCATGAGCCCGGAGCTTGACCAAGCCTGACCCAGAAGGCACTTTCAGTCAACAACGGGCCGTTGCGAAGGGTCGTTCTTTATTTCAGTGGGTGAGATACAGTATGAGGGGGGATGCGAGCTGCACTGAGCGCTGAGGGATAATGAGCGGAGAAATCGGATGCGGCTTTGTGCAGAGGGAGAGCTGCAGGTGAACCACCGGAGCAGAAGAGCTCACCGCTTCGTGCTGCTCACATGTTCTGTTGGGTTCAAATGATGGAGCTTCGTCGACATCGGATATTGTCGACCTAACTGTTTAATTTGTCCCACCCAGCTACGCGAACCATCTCCTGCTCCAGACTTTGCTCCCTTCCAGCATCGCCCATCATAATTATTAGAACCACCAGCGGGCTTTGCCATGTAAACACGTGTTGCATTGAGATGCTTGCTGACATTATTCTGCCTATGACATTTGAGACCAATATGAAATGTCTGAACCTAGTAAAATCCAATAAATGCAGCTTGAGACCATGTGCAGAAACCTAATTTTGTATTTTAACTCCTTGCTGACTGTGTTTCACTTCACTTCCATTCTGGTTGAGTTTGAAGAGTATTTGTGGGACTGAAATAGGTCTGAGAACCAGTTGTGACTTGTGAGTCCTTCCTCTGTCTCCACAGATCATTTCTCTGCACTTAGCTCGTATTTCAAACCTTCTACTTGATCTGCGACCTGTGATTGTACCTCAGTCTACTATAAATGCAGGTGTATTAGGAGTAAATAAGATACATATACATATCCTGACCCCCCTGGAGAACCAGTTGGGACTGAATTTTCTCACTTACCTTTTGTGGAACTCAACTGTGCAGATCTTTTTACATTCAGTTCAAGATTCTATTTTACACAATTTATTTTCAGTGCCGAAAAAAAAATTAAGAAATTCTCAGAACACCACAGTTCATGGTGACGCCGTGTGGCAACAAGGACATTGTTTTACTTCAACTTTTCAACGCTGTGCAGCGAAAATGAGATTTCATTCACTTCTCTTGTACTGAAGTGGAGGCAGAGGCTGAAACGCAAAACCCTGAGCAAATGAATAAAAACCATCTACATGCCTACTTACCAATGAGAAAAGGGCCACTTGCTATAACGGACCGTTTTCTCCACACCCAAGTGAACACTACACAATATACCCATGTGCACACAGTGTAAACATCCAGTGCACAAGCTCGCACAGACCCACTATAAGTAGTCGTCTTGGCTGAGCTACTGTACGACAGCACATTACTATGATATACTCACGCTCTCCATTCATACACTCAGTCATGACGCTGAATCTTATTTAATGTCACCAGACACATTTGCCTGGAGTGGAGCCCTACAAGCTCAGCTCCGAGAGGAAAGGACTGAAGTCATCGTTCCTCTCTGGCTGTCTCCCTCTGTTTCTGCTGTCTCTGTATTGCTTTCGTTTCTCAGTATCTCTCTATCTCCCTCTCAGCTGTGATCACACCCACCTCTCTCTCTCCCTCCCTCCCTCTCTGCCTCATTCTCTTCTCCTCTGCAGTCAGTGAAGTCCCTTGGGTCCGACAGCAGGAGACTATTACACTCACAGACAGATTCGCTCTCCTCCAATTTCTCTCTGTCCTCGTCCTCCCAGCTCTCCCCCTCTTTCACTCCTTCTCTTGCTACTCCTTGCTCCTCCTGCGCTCTGAAGATTCTGTCCCCTCTTATTCATTTCTTCCATCAGTGTGAATGTGTGCATCTGTGGTCCTCCAACCCTCCCTCCCCGCCTCTCTCACTCCTCCTCCCCTCCTTTCCTTACTCTTTCTCTTTTTCTTCAGTCAATATAATTGGCATCGCAGGAGCGCTCCCTGCAGAGTATGCTAAAACAGAAAGCACAAAAACAGAGGGTGAGCAGAGAAGGAGGCAGGAAGGGAGAGCGATGTTCATAAAGCAAAGAAAGAGAAGAAAGCAAGAGTGGAAGGCAGTGAAGGAGAGAGCGTAAAGAGGGATGGAGAAGAAGAGAGACCTGAGAAAAGGCCTTAAAAGTGATGAGAGAGGGGGCAACATAAATAAAAGGAAGAAAGGAAAGACAGATACATAAAAGGAGGAGAAGGCATAAAATAAGGTGACTTAGCTAAAGGAGAAAGAAGAACGACTCGATGGGAGACGGAGAAGCCTGGAAGTGAGAATTTAAGGAAAGGAAATATATCGAGTAGGAAAAACAAAAAACAAAAGAATGGAAACGAATGAAACAAACAAAGCAGGATGGAAAAGGTGGATGAGCATTTCAACCCACACCAAAATAAGAAACTGAGAGAAAAAACAAAGAGCAATGAAAACAAACAAAGGAGAAAGAGGAAAACGGAGAGAAAAAAGAAAGACGTGGCAGATGAAGCAGATGCAGGGAAGATAAGACAAAAGAATATACAGAGAAGAAAATGAGGATGAAACACAGGAGGAGAAGGAATTTTGACCACAGCAATCAGCAAGCAGCCAACCATTCAAGGCAAATTCGACAATATATCTCCTCCTGACTAGACACACAAGTGCCAAACCACATTACACTGTAGGAGAACTATCCTGAAATAACTTCAATAGCAGCCATTCTCTCTCTGTCTCTGCCTCCGCAGGCTCGCAGCAGGTTTCAGAAGGAATAATTTAGATTTTTTTTTTTTGTTATGAGAAAGAAATATGTAATGTAAAAAGGATCTGGTGGAGAACAGTCCTCCTCCCCCTACTGGGATCTTTGACACTTGTCTTAATTAACCACCACCATCTAATTCACACCTAAAGTTGTTGTAATGAAAAAACCAACAAGTGCAAGTGACAAACATCCGTAAGAGCTCGAGTGACCTGTCCACACATCCGACTGCCCACCAGGCTCAGTCGGAACAAATTCAGCGTTGGAGTGCATCACACTACTTATTTACCAAAGATTACAACATCACAATGACGTCTGGCTAATGAGTTTCTCACTAATGAGCTAATGAATCTCCTGCTGCCACTCAGCGTTGCTGAAATGAAATGCTGTGTTTGCAGCCTAAATGTGACACATGTACCGTAGGGCTGCAGCAAACCTTTGTTATGATTACTGTGAATTCATCGATTATTTTTTGATTAACTAAACGCTCATAGCAAATAAATGGCCAACAATGAAGCTCAGCGTTACAACAGCGAGTTCTTCCTCTGACTCCACAGATCATTTCTCTGCACTTAGGTGTATTAGGAGTAAATAAGATACATATACATGAACAAGCAAATCCTGACCCCGCTGGAGATTTGTCCAGTGAAGGGACCTCGCTTTGAAAATGACAAAAGAATTACACTCATCAATCGCTCATAGTGGTGAACCTACAGTATGAAGACCCAAGTTTGCTTTTACGCAGCCTGAGGCTGTAAAAGCAGCTCGTGTGCCTCGACTGAGTGGGATCATCCATCCGTGCGTTACATTCGTTGAACTGTGACCTGTGCTGTTCACTACTGCTTGATTATTAGCCTGCATGATGCTGTACATACAGGGAAGAAAATGCTCAGACATTGATCACATTTCTATGTTACCAATCAATAATCAGTCAATGAAAAGCATTCTGAAACACAGGATAAAATGTTTTCAACCACAGATGTGCTGTGTTTACAACAAGTTGCTTAAAAAATCCAAGGTGATAAACACATTAGTGCCATATGACTCCACAACAGAAGATTAGAGCAGACGTCACAGCGATCGAGGCCAGTTTATCAGTGTTGTCAGTAAACCCAACAGCAAACTGGTTGTACTGGTTTTATAGGACACTATTCATAGCTTAACTACGTGATGGGAGTCTTTGACAAACCTCCACAGCTGTGACACTGCAACGGTTGCATCAACTCTACTCAGTGCTACTGGCTTTTGGTAGCAGGTATTTTGTTCTGCGCTGCCAACATACAGTGGTAACCCCTGGGTGTAGCCGGTTATCATAGCAACAGCAAATTAAACTGCGGCGAAACTGCAGACACACGCAGGAATAATCAAAGATATCAAAGGAACGCTGTTCTTGTTTCCCACTATGAGGCTTTTTTTTGTCACAGCAAGGAGACAAATTTTGTTTCAGAAGAGACGGAAGGCAGAACGATGAAAGAGTTTAGAAAATATTTCAGTTGAGACAACGGGACGATTGTGGCTGCAGCAGTGATGCTTCTCTCTGGCCAGTCAATAGTAATACAGAGTCATCTTTTGGTAATGCCACAGCTTGCTTAGATCTTTTCTAGAGATGATCCCATAGATAACTAATGAAGGTGGGCAGGGTGAAATTGAGCCGAGCTGGTACTACGCTGTATGAAATCGCCGCATGTGTGTCACTCCTACAACCCATCACTCATGTATTGATTTTGGTCAAAGTACGATTCAAAGGTCTCCTATGATGCTTTTTCAGGCTGAAGACTATTGGACCTGGATGTCTCAATAAGGTGTCTGCACATTTTCATGCAAACAGCTCGTTCTGATTGGGGGTGTGTGGCTTAGTATGCTAATGAGACGGGATCCCCACGCCTCTCTGTGGAGGCTCATATGACGTAGGGGATGTCAGGTCATAGCGTCCTACTGCGACCTACGCCGAGCTGGGAACGACGTCTCACGGAACGATAACGGTGGCTGGCACGTCGTATCGTTTTCACCCTGACTCTGATTTTTCCTCAACCATGGTAGCTGGGCCTTTTCAAAAGTCGGGTGACTGGAATTGGCCGATTTGACTGTTCTGATGTATGCACATTGTTTAATCTGCAACAGGCAGCTGCTTTCAGGGAAAACTCCCCACCGTCCCACTGTACAGCTCCCGCTCAGCACAAAGCAGACAGACACAGCAGAGACTAGCAGGTGAACATATAAAAGCACTGAGCAGGTAGAAAGAACAGCTACTTGCCTCAGGAGTCGCTAAAGACCAAACGAATACTGTTGTTCAGAAAAATAAGAGAACATATAGGTCCCACATATTAAAAATGCATAATGAAATACGCTTACACAGGTAAAACTACCGAAAGGAAATATGGCAGTTATTTTTATAACCTAATGCAAACTGCTGGCTATCTGGCAGATTTCCTTCCCAGGCTGCCGATCTCCCTGGTAATAGTGTTATTTGTTTATGGTAGTTACATTATTGTGAAAATGTGGTGAGGGTTTACAGATCTGACAAGGCTACAAATAAAAAAGCTATAAAACTGCCAAAAGCAACTTATTTGTGGTTCAGAACAGTGAATAAAAAACTCATGAATGGCCTATGTAATAAAACATGAAGTTATTTGTTAAGGAACACGAAGTCCAAATTTGTTTACTAAAGCAGAAATTATGAATAAAACATTGCACAGACTATTAGAATTGCACTGGTCTGTTCTGAAAAAACATGAAAGGAGACAAGAAAAAACAGGACAAAAAAACTTGTGGTGGAAAAATAAGACCTCTTATACACATTTTACACATTTCCAAGCTTTCAATGCCTTAATGTAGATTTATTTTGATTTGTTTTTGTTTATTTGCATTTTTAAGAGCATTGAATTCTCTCTGTAATATCTTGTATTCATTATTTTCCTCATGTCACCTCTGACTCTGCGTCTCTCCTTTTCTCTGTGTGTCCCTTTCCTCCTTACCTCCATCTAATCTTGCTTCCCGAAACCACAAAGGCACAATCGCATTTATAGCCGGGTTCCGCTGCAAATGGTAATTTGTCGACTGTCTGCTGGCTCCTGAGACTGACACTCTCACTACAACACCGCTGGGGGAGGAAGCGATGGGGGGGGGAACGAGGGCTTTCACATTGACAGACATTTAAAACTTCCCATTCACGTGCTGTTTCTTTGGCAGCAGTGCGGCTCTAGAGGTGACGCCGTCGTTCACTGCTTCGGTCCAGACTGAACGGCTTCAGACGAGGAAGAATCACAATTAGCTGATGTTCCCAGTGCCATTTAGATTAAAAAATACCTCTTCAAATATTGGATGTTTGCGCTAATGCCATTTAATAATCACATCCACGTCCCATTCTGGTAAATATTTCACCTGATAGAATCCAGCATACCAGCATTTAGCTCAAAACAGACTACTGCTCCAAATGAAGCCATCAAGGTAATGTGTAGGGTTTTACAACCAGAATAAAAAAAACTGTATGTCACATGAATTATGACACCTTATTTGATGAATCAGTTCTCATTCGTGCACATCATGAGTAAGAACCGAGGCAACTAAACTTCTGAAGGTTAGGTGACAGATGAAACTTCTTAAAAAGCAAGCAAGAAAAAAACAACTTCATGCGCCACAGTTTGATGAATTGCTAAGAAGGTCCTCCATTACATCAAGTATGCCACATAGTCTACAGATCAATGCATTATTATGGGTGTCAATTTTGATCAATTGTTGCCTGCACAGAGTGTGACAATGTTGAATTATCCAGATCACAGTCGAGTAAATCAAGGGAAACTTACTTCGTGACCTTGAAGCTTGATAACAGGTGAAACATCTGAAAATCCAAATTCTTCTTTTGGAGACAGTAAATTATCGGCAGTCTGGTGAGAGCAGAAGACCATTTTCCAGAAGACTGACATTCTCTGCCCTTATAACTTAATTCTTGCATAAAATCGGCTGCCTTGCTATACAGTATGTCTCTGTGTATAAGAGGCTGCACTAACACTGTCATGGTTAGGGATTTCCCCTCAAGCTAATAGAGCTAAAAAAAAAAAGCAGGCAGTAATGATGCTTTGGGAGAAATCATCCAACAAATGGCAGGTCTTGCATCACTGTTCTGTTTCTAGCTTTTAATGGATTTACTTTTCTCACTGTGAGGATGTTTGTGGTTTTCCTTTGAAACTACTGCATAAACAGTTATTTTATCCTGCTGTCAATCATGTCTGCCACGTCGTTTATTAATATTTATCTTTGTAGTAGTCAGGTGGAGCGATACAGGACTTATTTCAGGACTTATTATTTCAAAGCAAATATAATCATAACTGTGATTATGTTTTTCAAATGAACACATGTTTTTCTCTCCTCCCTATGGTGTGGTGCTCTCTAAATAAAGAGATAATCGGGTATTTGTCTCTTTATGTGCTATTAGGCTGTGAAAGAATAATTACTACTTTTAATTAAGTATTTATGATAAGGTAGCTGGGTATTTGTGTATCAACATGACCTATTTTCTTTATGTTGGCTGCTGTTGCACAGATACATATTTCTTTATCAGGTATTTCTTGATTGGAATAGAAGACGTCAAAGTTGATTCACTGGCGTTTTCAGCTGTAAAACCCTGCTTGATTGAAAAAAGCTAAGTGGTAAACTCTGACAGGAGATTTGATAGCAGTAGTTCACTGAGGATGTAAGTGGGAGAGAAACCGATATGACCTCCTCTTTCTTTCTGTTGTCACTCCTTCTCTATGGTAGCGTGTCCCCGTAACCACTGGTAACGGTGTCGACACATCCTCTGACAGACGTCTATTGTTCAGGGAATATGTGTCAGTCAATTTATGACATGCTGGTCGGAGCTAATCCGAAACTGCCAGAACACACTGATTGGATTTCTGAAGATGGAATTACCACGCACATTAACATGTCGGCCATTTAAGCCAGAGCCAAACACAATGGCTGAGCAGATACGAGAGCAGCTGTGTGTTTGGGCCAAGGACAGGCAGAAAGCATGGTTACGATGATATTCTGCTGTCACACCTGGAGCGTTACGCATGCGATGGTGAGATTTGATTAGGAAATGCCTGCTGTGAGACTTGACATGGCTGAGGCTCGCTTCGCTGCAGCGATGTACACGTTGACTCGCATTTTAACTTGCTACAACAGTGAAGAATTAATTAGAGTTGCCTGGATTTTCATCAGTAATAAATCCACTGATTGTTTTGTTGATTAATGGTTTGGTCTATAAAATGTTACAAGAGACTAAGGAGGTACTGTGAAATTTGTTAATTAAACCCAAATAAAACTAGAGATAATTAGTTAGATAAGACAAAGAAAACCTACTAGTGAAAGCCAAGTTATTACTATAGTTGATTATTATCCATTCTGGACTGAGTCCGACAGGAAGCGCTACAGTAACAAGACTAAGCGCTGTCAAATTATAATATATTTGCATAGACCAATAACACAGGCCACAAATTTGCCCCAAGGGGCTTCACAGTCTGTACAACATATGAGACTCAGAGAAGGAAAAACTTTACAGTCAGTTTATGTTTTGTCTTTTAACACAGTTTGAACAAAACTCTTGAGACCTGAATGACTCGTGTCTGAGTTTTCACTTGACTTGGATTTGCCCTCAAGAACATGACACTTAACTTAAGACTGCTTTGAGATTTTTGACCTTCCCGCTCAAAGAACATTCTCAGTCCAATGTCCTTGACTTGAGAAGAAAGGAAAGAATGACTTTCCACAACCAGATTAAATGAAAGTGTGCGCTAAAATTAAAGCCGGCAGTAATTAAAGCACATGATGAAACATTTTATAGGTAGAGCAATTTGCCAAAGTGTAATGATAAAGCATGTCAAAGTGAAATTGGAAAAAAAGCCATCTTGCCGTGCTTGATCTTCAACTTGTCAAAATGAAAATGAAAGCAGTGGCTTGGATAATAAGTTGATATGCTACAATATTTCTATACAGCTCTGTAGGATGGCAGCTAATGCCAGGTACCACGGTTTTCACGTTTGCTCCATCAAAGTGTAACACAAAGCCCAGTAGGAAATGTCAACATGCAGCCGTCACGCCAACGGCCAATGACCCTATGACGTAAATGACCCTTCTTTCGCTCCTTGTCCTTTCAGCAGAACCTCTGTAAACTGTACTGGAGGTTGATGAAACCAGGCTCGCTTTGACTCTTCCAGCCCCTGAGGGGAAAAACCAGAAAATGTCACCAAACCCTTCAAACAACCACAAAAAGACGCTCTCCCAGGCATAACGCCGCGCTGTCACAAAGCCAAGCGTGACACCTCCTGCGAACAGGTTCATATACCTTCCCTTCCCTCCTGACTGTGAAGATGTGAGGGCCTAAGCCTGAAAACACCTCTGAGACGCTCAACACTGAGCAGAGATAAATAAATCACTATAATATTCATTGTAGAGTGGGAGAAAACACAAACGCAGAGGATGAACTCTTTCCTCTTTGCTCCTCACATCAACACAGCACGCCTCGAGGACGCGCGACTGCATTATCAAATTCTCCCTTCAAGGGACTCATCAAACATACAGTAGTCCGTGTACAACCCGGATAGTCGTCACGCCACCAGATAAGGGCGTGTAGCTCATTAACTCAATTATATCGTTCACTTGTGCCGTCTGTCGATGCATTACACAAATGGGGGATCGAATTTGCTAGCAGATATAAAGTCATCTTCCCTGACACACGGGCCAAAGGAGACTGATTAAACTGTAACTACAGAATGGGGAGGGGTTATTCAGAAACTAGGCCACGTGGGTCAGCTGAGCCTTGTAGCAGGAGCATTGTCAATAAATCTGTCTCATAAAAAACGCGCATCAATTTGTTGAATGCAGTCAGGAAACCATCTCACCCCACACAATCACAACAGCACTGGACATGCTGCAGCGTTCCCTGCCCGCAGAACGGGGAGGCTGGCGAGCAGCCCTCCATCCAGCGCCGCCGTTCGCTTTTGATTGCAAATGTTCTAATGGCATTCTAGCGCTCAGCAGGCTGAGCTGTGAGGCGGCGCGAGAAGGAGGAAGAGGATGGAGCAGGGAGCGTGAGCTACTGTGCGCGGCGGTATACACGCGTGTGGGACCGTGCGAGCCGTGAGCATGTGGGGGGCTGAAACTTGAGTCTGTTAATAAACTGTGGGATGCATCCGTGCTGTGTCATTTTCCCATGGTGTCCTCCCCCTATCCACTCCTTCAGAGAGGGCTTGAAGAGCTGTTTAATTACTCAGCACTTTGCTCACTGGGAAGTGGAAAAACGCTGGTCAGACACCTCCTTATGGAAAACATATAGCGTGTTTACACAGATTGGTAGGCAGCGTGCACAGCATATATGCACGCAGTGGCTGGGCCGCTAAAACACACACACACTTAGAAACACAAAGATAACCAGACGCTCGTGTTTTCTTCTCCTGACAGCCAGCAGCCCAGCTCACAGGGGTGTTTTTTGTTTAAGTAAAGACTAGAGAGCCTTCAAAGCTCTGTTTACAATACACGCTTATGTCTATGCATGTGCTTCCCCTGAAATTGCTTCCATGTGTTCCTGGACGCGTGAGCATCTGCGTACACGTCTGGAAGAGGACGTGTGTATGAGCGCATGCATGTCAGTATACAGTAAAGCACTTGTGTATTCATTGAACGGGCAGCATGTTTAAGTCAGACTGAGAGCGAGGCCGGCTGAATGGCACCCAGGCTGAGTGTGTGTGAGAGAGTGTGTGCACGCATACAGAGGATTCTTAATGCTCTGCCTACTAGGGTGTGAGAAAACCAAGCGAAGGAGAGTGAATCAAAACGAGGCGCAGTTGTGTGTGTATTTCTGACAACTCTGGCTGAGGTGTGTGTGTGTGTGTGTAGCAGATTCTCTCGCAGGGATAAGCAGCTTAGGGAAGGAGCATATTCTTTTCTAAGTAAATCTCATTAATTTTAATTAGCTGTATATTTAGCCTATACACCTGGATTGAGCGTAATTCTCTTTGTATATTTAAGCGAGCAGGTGAAGTGACTCAGGTGGAGATTATATTGCTGGAGCTGCCTCACATTTGAATAATGTCCTGTTTTTGATTGTCGCGTGCCTAAGAAGCATATCACAGGCAAATATGCATTGCCTTCATTTTCCAACATGCTCGGTGTAGCGCGCCGTGGCTTGTCCTTTTAAACATTCACCTTTATTCTCTTGTGTTCTTTCTTCCTCCCCGCGCTGTGTCGTTTCATTTTCTCTCTGGTCTGTGCACCTCATCATTAGTGTGCGCTTGCTTTTTTTTCGCCCAACCCCTCCTCCTTCTCCATTTCCCTGCCCTCAAGCTCCCTTACTGTATGGATTTCTCTTGTTCACGTGCATTCCTCTGTCTTCCTTTCGCTGTCTCCCTCACCCTCCCGCCTTTACCGGGTAATCAGCTTATCCTATGTGTGTCCAAGCCTCTATGTCTGCGTTCCTTCTCTCTTTGTTTCGGATTCATTCAGCAGGAAGATTAGAGACGCCTATTTGGTGCCTTTGTCTTCAACCGGCGCTGTAGCGCTGTAGTTACAGTGTGTGGCGATGGCCTCGTCGTCAAAAGCCACATGCACTCATCTTGTGTTGCTCACACGCCGATCGGTCTCGAGGGCCCGATGCAGCAGAAAAGCCAAGGCCGCTCCTGTCCGCAAGGCTGCGTTTGGATCTGAAGCTTCCATTTGGTTCACAGTGACGTATTAGAGGAAAAAGAAAAGACGTGGGAGCAGCAGATTTCATTAAAAGGGAAACGATGCTAATGCAGATCACAATCACTGTAGTCACCGTGTCAGTCATCAAGTCATTGTCTTACAAAGCTAAGCACCTATCCAGGCTGCGGGTGTGAAAAGCATAATCACCTGAAACATAAAAGCGCAGGACAAAAATAAAATGTGCTGCAGGTGGAGAGGGCGAGATAGATTACAGACTATTTACTCATCTTCTATTTAAACATTTAATAGTCTGATGTCATTTTCACCTTGCAACGCACTGTAGTGTTTTTGAGGATGTTGCGGAGTTGCATAAGCACAACACGCGGTAGCACCGTGAGGAGATGCACACTATTACTGGAAAGGTATCAGGCCCGTTGGACTGCCTGCAGAGGTGATCAAACCACAGCCAAGTGTAAATGCAGTCCGCGCAGTGTGGATTCCCAACTTGCAAACAGTGCAGAAAAGTCTAAACACTCCAAACTTTGCCATCCACTCAGCTTCTCCAAAGACACCTACAGTAACGCACCCACATTCCCATCAGTTCACTCTGCTTTCCTTCTTCCACAGCAGTTACATTAGTTGCAAACTGCAGCGAAAAAATCACACATCATCATTTTTGTTGCCTTCCAGGAAATAGTCATAAAAGACGACCTTTTCCACTTCGATGAAAAGCAAATCCAGACACTACGGTATCGTGTCTAATGACCCTACACCTGTCATTCTGGTTCTTGTTGGCAATGCAACCTCTTAGCTTTGCACAGGGCGCATAAAATCTTCATCCAATCGCAATGCAGCCACAAATGATGCTGAAAACACGTACACTAAATGCCAGGTACTGTATTAATGCAAAGGGCATTTAAATAATACACGCTGACATTTTATTGCACATGTACATGAGAGTTATGAGCATTCAAGCAGTGTAGTACAATGCGATTGTGAGTGCAGCAGTGCAGTGGAACCATAAATGAACTCCACTGAGCAGCAGCTCTGTTACCAAACAGAAATTAATGATACCATCCAACTCCTCCAATGCTGAAATCATATCTCAGTATGCAATAAACTTGCAACTGATAAAATAAAAAAAAGTTTACTATGAATAGGAAACAATATTCAAAGCCGCTCTAGTACAACAATACACTTTTAATATAGCGATTCCAGATTTTAAGCTGCTCTTTGCTTGAAAGTCGACACACGATTCGAATGCAGTCCAGGCTGTAATCTGCGCTGACATCAGATCAGCTGGTGAAGTAGAAGTGCCAGACTCTCTTTCGGGCAGAAAGTTAACAGGTTTCCCACAAGAGATTTAAATTTAACAGCCATTTGTTGTTTTGTAATTGAAGGTCGTTTGCTGGTTCGTATTTCACTTAAGGAAGAAATAATATGCAAACCTACAGACTTAGGGATGAGAGCCCCTACTACTATCTTAAGTAGCAATATGAAGAAGCACCGGCTCTGTGATAGCACTACCTTAGAGGCTCAATAAGACTCAACAACCAATGAATGGACAGCGATATCCTCAGCAGAAACCAGTCTTAGGGGAATTCCCAAGACAGAACACAGGTGAAATAAAGTGGCTTTATGGTTGTGGTATCAGCGATAAGATCCCCCCACAGACACACTCCTCACCACCAGCTGAAGTGATGGCATCATCAAAAAGAGGCAATAAACTAGAGCAACCTCTGCTCTTTCATTGCTGGAGCTCCTGTGCTCGGGTGGAACCCTCAGCACTCAGACTCAATCAATACAAGCGCTGCGCTTTACAGCCACGCACTCGCCTCTTCCGGCTTTCCGTCAAAGCTCCACACGGAGCGGTGGCTGGCTTCAACAAACAGCTACACCTCTCCGAGAAGCCCTTGGTCAGGCCTACCATGCATCACTGACAGGATGGGTGATTTCCACCCCCACAGCAATCAATTAAAACACCTGCCTGAGAATTACGGTAGATAACTGAAGAAAGGGGGGCTGGGTTGGAGGCGGTGAGAGGGGACCTGATCAAAGAAAGCCAGCTGAGTGTGGAGTGCAGTAATAAGGGCTCTTGTTGGAAACAAGGTGAATTAATTTATTCCGGGCCTGGCGTTGTTGCTGTTAGGTTTGTTTAATCGGCGCTGTCTTCGTAAAGTGATGGTTTAAAGCTGACAGCTCTGCGAACGCGGGACCCCCAATTTTCTCGACCCCGAGTCGCTGCAGAGTGATGTGTCTTTTAAGTGCACCTGAGAGGAAGCAGAGTGTGTTACTGCTTTGTAAAATCTCAAGAGCTCTTCTCCCTTCCTGTCTCTAAATGGCATTTACTGTTATTATGATGGTAGCAGGCAAGATTGATCTGTTCTGATGTAATCTTGCATTGCCTGAGAGGGCCGGGGTGAATAAGATCTGCCTCAGATTGATGAGGTCTAATGGAGTCTCGTTTGGATGTTCCTGATACCTCTGAGATCCAACGATACTGGCGAGCTACTGTGCTTTAATGCCGCTTATTTTAGCCGCAAATAAATTATCGCTCGTACCTCGTTCAGCTGTGAGCTTCTCTTCCTGTCACTGACGAACGTGTAGCGTGTCTGAGGAGATGTATGACGATAACATGAAGACGCAGCAATGTGCATAATGTGCGATGCCAATCATCTCCAGGGCTCTTGTGCTCATCGTTGGAGTTTTGTTGGGAGTTTAATCAATCAGCCACAGCCCCTTAATTAATCGACATGATGAACAGGAGAAATAATTGGTTTTCTGCCAGATGTGAATCTGTTACAAACTAATGCCAGCCAATCAGGATAGAATTTATAATCACAAAACTGATCTGGACGACAAACCACTTAAAGGAAGAACACTAGACAATGAGAGAAACGTGCCTTTGGGTTTTAAATTATAATAGGAGAGATGTTTGGGCTCTTTTGTGTGTCGTAGAGTGTGTTTTAAGTCCCTAATTGGATCAAATGGCATATACATCACTATTACATAGTATTTTTTTCTCTTTACTAAGTAATAGGTATGACTGGCATTAGAGGAATTAATTGCTCCTCCCCAGATGGCTTCGAATGAATCCGTAGAAACTAACAAGGTCCGTCTGGTTCTCCACTGAAGCAGCAGATGTCATTAACTGCAGCCCGCACTCAATATATTGATCTGATTGGAAACTCAGACCAGGTAACGAGTATCTGAAACAAATGAAAAAGCACTGGAGCCAGTAAATGGCCGGGGTCGAGATTGGAAAGCACTGGTTTCGCCCTGTGCCAAATGGAAAAATAGCTTAGGCTTCTTATTAATGTCACAGTGGCTAGGCTGTAATTCCCCCGGGCTCTGTGTACCTCGGCTTGTTAATGAGTCACTGCTTATCAGTCAGCCTTGTTAACAGGCAGAGGCCTCCCATCCAAACCGCCTACTGCTATTGTGCACTAGTCGTACTGTGTATTGGCGAAATGTTCCCCCATCTTGGCACACAGGAAGTCAACAGTAAACAACAGCAGCACACACAGGAAGTGGGAATCCAGCCAGTCAGAAAGATCCGGTCCAGAGGGGAAGGAACCCATTTTGTGGCAGGATAAAGTGAACCGCTGGCAGAGGCACACAGACGCGATGCCCTCCCGCTTGTAAATCTTACCGCACTAACGATTGGTCTGCACTACTCCTATACTTTAATCCTTATTCATTACTGGCCTCAGCTGGAAGCATCTGGACTCCTTCAGTTGTTCCGACAAGCAGAACTTGTTGAGGCAAATAAACTATTAGGCATGTTTCTTGTCATTAACGCAAACAATTTCCTGGTGGCTGGGATCGGACTACCGTGGAGCTGAGAGCCAGGTGGCTGATGGGAGCGACGGCACGCTGTTCTACTTGCCATCTCCTGAGTGTTCGAGTGGACAGTCCCCTACACTACACAGCACAACCAAAGTAACTGGGTCAGCAGTACCCAACCAGGACACAGCCGGCCAACTGCATATCTGTGCCCCTTCGACAGTCACTCTGGGTCCACAGTGCACGGCCGAACATCCAGCTGCAGAAAGGATATGTCAAACAGCATGCAATTAGTGTCTCCCTGATTTGTTCACTTGCTCTGAAGAAGCTGGGTCAGAGATAAATCCAGAAAAACACAGAGTTAGCGCTGTCCTTTTCTTGGGTTTGACATACTGTAGATGAAATGAGCATCACGCAGTGGAAGTGGGCGAGCTGGGAGTTCAGGGTCCATCAGGAATTTAAACGGTCATGACGTGCAGCTTGTTGGTTGCTGTATAATAACACACCCTACAAGCCAGTGGGGAAGATTTTTTCCTCTCTTTCCTTCTTTAAAATATGAGAAGAGACAAACAGACTGCGTGCTTTCAATTCACAGCGGGCTCGGTATAGCACTGATGGGCAGCTCTGCTCATCTGCTCTCGCATTGATTTGCTGAGCTAATCGCTTTTCCTCTCTGATACATAACATTGAATTATTTATGCTAAGTACACCCTTTTGTTGCAGGGCCTCTTAGCATGGAGATCTCCATTATGACGGCACTATCTGACTGCCCACCCTGCTCTACACCACCTTCTACTTAACAGCTATGCTGCTGTGTCACAACAGCACCGATCAGAAAGATTGGAGCAGATGGGAGCGACGGACCAGTGCTTTGCAGCTCAAACTCAGCGTTTCCTTCTGGCTCTGCAGCATCACTGTTTGTCACATTTCTAAAAGCCGTAGAACAATGAGAATAAAATCCATTTATATATAGTTTCCTGTCTGCTGACTTCTTGGCACTGTTCCTTGGTGTTGTACAGTATGTGAAGTCTCATAACAGCTGAGTCCGTTGCTTGCCAGACAGAAAATCTAGAAAATGCAATTGCGTACTTTTTTTGATGAAATTATACATTATGATTCTAATTAAATTCTCAGAAAGCAGCACAAACACACCAAGAATTTGAAACTTTTCAAATAAAAGTTAAAACATTATTCTGCTGCATAAATTGCTATCATGCGGTGTTTCCGGGTAGTTATTTTTATTGGTATTGTTTAATGCTTTGATAGCAAAAATTAATGACAAAGACACTTTGAGTACAACTTAATGGTTTACAACATGCACACTGAAAGTCTGTTAAGTCAGCACTCCACCGCCGCTTCCATTCTCCCCTCAGTTGCCCTCTTTGACATGTTTTCTCATCTCCTAAACATTTTCAGACGTCCCTGGATTAATAACTCCTCTTGACTGACATGATAATGTAAAACAGCGCTTAGGTGAAACCAAAGCAAGAATTGGTCATGCATGGTCAGGCCTCCCGCTAGGCACACCTTAATCAAATGTGACATGCGTCTGACTGTGAACCAAAATCATTTTCAAACGCAACTAACAAAATACTGTCTGCGTTTCGATGACGAGCAACACAGTCGGGGTCAGGACTCTGACGAGAGACTGATATGTCATCATCTGGACCTCAGTCTGCTGATTGTTTGTGCGTTTCCCATCTTTAACAGCTTTCAGGGCTTTGACGGACCTCAATTTGCATTTGTTTAGCAGTGACCTCATCCCGGCATTAAAACCAAATTATTTCTCAGTTTTAGCTGCACTGACCACGGTGAGCTGCCGCTGACAATCATCCACCTCCTCACCTTTCGCGCATAAGCATGCAGAAACACAAACGTGCATCATTGCACAGAGGTGAAAAGGCTTATGTGGACGTTTATAGGTCTATGTGCTTACACATATAAACAGTACACAGGTTTGTCAGCTTGCATGGATTGTGCGCTATTGAGTGCAAGGGACATCTTAGAATGTAAATCACAAGTACAAATCGTGGATTTTCTATTAGAGCCACCATCTTATGGTTCTTATGCAAACTCTGTGCAATTAAATCCTAGCTGTAATGAGAAAATGCCAACAGGACTGTACCTGTGTCAATCAATTGTGTATGGATTGAGGGCCATCATGGTGCACCATTATGCCGCTGGCACACTGTGACCTCTAAAGGTTGTATTACCAGCAGCAAGTCACTTGAGCGTTATGTAATTGGAAAAGTACATTGGGCAGAGTATTCCTACTCACTCGATGCTCACAGCAGGGATGATATCATTACAAAGTGCTTCTCTCATCAAATCCTCACTTACATCTGCTTTCAGTTGTGCCCAGCTCATCACAGGTTGAGCTTCAAGTGTCAGGTGTGCTAAGTGAGTACGCCGTGTTGCTATTTGAGCAAGTACTGTACAAGATGATTACTGCTTATCTCCAGGTTGCGCGTGTGACAAATACAAGGAGATGCTGAGCAGGTGAAGATGACAGAAAGAAGAGCGCGTCCCTGCTTTTGCACAGCTTCACCTGACTGAGGATGTCGTGGAGAGACGAACGGGAAAAGGAAAGCAAGCCACGAGGCAAGAGACCTGCATTTTCCACCGGGGTCTGGGGAGCGGGGAGTGTCCCATGTGCTTATTAACGGCTCTGTGATTCCCTTGTCGTAGTACAGGAAACACGAAAATGCCTCAAGTCAACAGATAAGGGGCACCACCAGAGAGAGAAAGAGAGGGTCGGGAGGTCAGGGGCCCAAAGAGAGGGCGCGAGGGGGTGAGATGTAGAGAATGTGAATTAGATAGATAAACTGGGAGAAATATGCTCACCATAGCTGATGTTGCTCTGAACCGCAGCTGCAAATAGTACTGTCAATAAGCTGACACTCCATAATACAGAGGGGGCTGATGGGAAGGCCATGGTCGGGCGCACAGATCCGCCTGTCTCACTGAATCCCCAGGAGGGCAAAGGAGCTCTGGAGTGTCACCTGCAGGGGAGAACAGTGGTGAGATAAAGAAAACAAGCCAGGCAGGCGGATTGGCCACTAATTGCGTCCCCTGCCATTGGCTGGCTGCTACTAAATAAACGTTTGGCCCACCCGTTTCTCACGCGTTGCTCCATGGGTATTCATCGATCTACTTGTGTCATAGCATTCAGGGGAGTGATCGAGGAAGTGGTGGGGGTAAGAGGAGGAGGGGGGGCAGTGATAAAGCCAATCAGCAGAGGAGATGATGGCGGTGGTGGCGGTATGTAAGTGGTAATGAGGAGAGAAGGGGCGAAGAGGAGCGAGTTCATATTTCTGGTAATTTATTCATCCACTTTAACAAGCCGTGCGCATGTGGAGAGAGGAGGGAAACGAGTGTTTTGGACAGCCCGTAGCGGAGACTGCAACTAACTCGCGCTAATTAGACATAACGCAAAGGAGCCTTCCCCCAGTCGGTCGTGAGGAGAAAAGGCGGAAACGAGAGAAAGGAGAAAACAACACCAAAGCAGCGATGCACCTGTCGCCCGCTGAGAATACGCTGCGCGCTCCGCACGAGCCAGGAGACGGACAGACGTGCATAATAGATGCTCAGGCACTCGTTTTCTCACGCACACACGCGGACGCGCTTCCTCTCGCGGACATTCCTTAAAATAGCAGAAGCCTGCGCCGAGGTGAGCCCTCGGTCCATCTGCGAAACGCTCCCTCACTGTTGCTGCTGAGAGTGGACCGTGGCTGGAGTGTTGCCTGTGGGACGGGCGGGTTGGGCGGAGACAGAGGGTGGGATGGAGGGGGGCGGGTTGGGATGGAGGGATTGGGAAATTTGGGGTGGGGTATGTGTGTGTGTGTGTGTGTGTGTGTGTGTGTGTGTTAGGGGAGTGGGGGGTGATTGGTGCTCCAGCCCTTCCTGCTGAGTGATGGTGAGAAATGAAAACAAAACTAGAACAAGTGCATCCATGGGAAATAACCCGGACACGCTGGGTGTGATTTAACACAAGTTCTCGCGGTTTGCTCTGAGGTGCAGAGTAATAATAGTAATGATGGTGATATAAATAACAATAACAACAGCTTGTGGTGGCTGCCTGCATTGCTGCGACGAACAGCGGGCGCCCCAGACCCGTGTTTTCAAACACCTTCTCTCGCATTTACAGAAATATCTGCTCGGCTATTGATGGGGTGAGATTTAGAGAGCGGGGAGAGGTGCTGCTGCACACAGCGCGCAGCTGTGTTGCCTTTTTGCACTAGACCCAACACAGCTGAGAGAGAAGAGGAATTGGAGAGTAGTCTGGTACAACGCGTGCAGGCAGCCGGACAACAAAACACATATTCAAAGAAATTAGAAAAGGCTCAGGGATTAGGTGAAGCTCTCTCCCTGGGCTGGCACAACGGATTACACACACGCAGGCACCTACCCAGAGTGCGCACACAGACACATTCCTGGAGACGGAAAAGCGTCAGCACTGACAGGTGTCTCCTGTCCGCCCTACAGGCTACAGCCTAACCCCGGACAATTACACAAACTGCGAAGCAATGCGCGGCAATAACCACGCACACACACACACCGTAATAATCCGCCTCCGGAGTCGGGTTTTGTTGGCGCTGGTTTCCAATAAGGTCCCCAGTAGAGTCCCTCCTTTGATGCGCAGCAGCCGCTTGTCCGGAGCCTCCTCTCAATCTGCTTTTATCGACTTTTTATCTCCTTGTTTCTTCTCCTGACTCCTTGTTTTTCTTGCTTTTCCCTCTGCTCTCTCTCGCTCCCTCGGTGTTTGTATCTCTATCTCTCAGTCGCTCTCTCTCCACGGCTACCGTGCACTGCAGCAAAAACAGTCTGTCTGAAAGACGAGAGGGAGGGGAGGGGACAAGGGAGGGAGGGATGGATGGGGGAGGGAGGGAGGGAGGGGGGGATTTTAATACGATTTGGCCCGTACCACCGGGATAACAGGGCCAGAGCAGGGGCCTACTGGCTGAGAGCAGCACAAAGGAGATGGAGCAGATAGAGACGTGTGATCTCACTCTACCCAAAAACATCAGCATAATGTTTCTATAGTACTCCACAGTGAGTGACCTTATCGGGCTTCATGGTATTTTATTATCTCCTGTGGTAGCACATTACCGTAGGAGTCCCCTCGAAAGCGCGTAAAGGTCTGATAATCAGTAGGTCTGGTATCGCGCTAAAGTTTTAATCGCAGGATTAAGCCTACATTTCCCTTGAGGTGAAGCAGCAGAGGTCATGTGAAGCTGACTGTCACGGCTCTCAGTGGCCTATGATGTTTCCTTTATCGTCGATATTATGGAGCCATTACTGCTGTTTTACAGACAGACCCGCTGTCTTTTCCCGTAGGCCTGATCATTTGCAAAATGACAACGATATCACCAAGTCCTTGGCCTCTTAGAGTTGTGTGTTTCAGTTTGGACGGTCCGTGTACTTGCGAATATTCACGCATCAGGCCCATTCGGGAATCAGGATGCGAGGGAGGGAGGGAGGAGGAGGAGGAGGGTGTTGTTCAACTTGCCAGAGAGGATTAAGGATTAGTTTTACTGGAGGATTAGGTCTGTGTGTGGGGAGGCATGATGGGGTTAAACATGGATGGCGGCAGCGGCACGACAGCCTCAATCAGTGGTGGCGTCGTCAAACTGAAACCGGGGAGGTGAATTTGAAAAAAGTACTTTAAAAATAGCCCAATCAAAACCACGGGGCGTCGGGAGGGGTTGGAGGAGTCCAGGCGTGTTGAGAGATCTTCAAGCAAGCAGCTGCTCTCTCCACACTGACAAAACAAACGGGGCTGCTCTGGGCTATCGTGGATGGGTTAATGTGGGTTTTCTAAATCAGAAACTAAAGTCCACCTTCAGGGGTCCTTCAAATGATTCCCGAAAGGTTTTCACTTAAATACATTACGACTATTGCAATTATTGTTTTCCACTGGCGCCGCCACATCGCAGTCGTATTCAAACTGAAAAAAACTCGACACTTTCACTACACGTTTATGTTGAAACTAAACCCGAGTCTTTATCTTTCCCGCGTCTCTAAACCAAATGGGAGACTGGAAACGCGGCATCTGGCGTCATTAAACACTTCTTATGAGGACGGACGGGGTTTTAAATGCGCTGCAGCTTTAGCTCTGCTTTGCGTGGACAGCCGCAGGTGCTGGGACCGTGCGCGAACCCGTGTGCGTGCGTGCGTGTCCACCGACTTTCACACGGGTGCGCGGCTCTGTGTGGTCCTGCGTGATGACCGCATGTGACCGCAGCTCCAGCGCTGCCTGGACAATGGGAGGCTCGTAGCGAAGCCTGGGCTGTGCTGCCGTTTCAGGCGCTTTGCCCCTTGTGAAAGCCGTTTATTAACACTCTGACCTCTTAAAACTCACCCATGAGGGATTTCTTACAAACACAGGCGTCTTTAAAATCAGAGTTAGGCCATTTATCTATCACGCATCCACTGTATCTGATGACAAAAGGGGCCTCGCAAACTGCTGAAGCCATAATAAACGCGCGTGGTGCGTCTTCCATCTGTCTTTCTTCTCATCAAGTAAAATAAAACCTTTCTATTCACATCTCTGCCGGGACTCGAACCCGGAGCCTCTGGATTAGAAGTCCAGCGCGCTATTCCATTGCGCCACAGAGACTAAGACACGTTATTTCCCATCAAAAGCGGGTTTATACTCCCCCTCCCAGCCGTGCCCAGCATCCTCATCATTGTCAGCATCAGGACCGCAGCCCTACGGAAAGCAACCTGCCGCCCGGTAGGGGGTGCTGCCGCCGCGTAATCACTGGGCGCTTTTGTCTAATGGAGGTCCTGCTTTTCGCCCCCCAATGCTTTCACCCAGGTTATCTCGTCAACAAAGCCTAATGGTGATATTACAGAGGCCAAAAGATGGGACACTTCATGTAAATGTATCGATACCTCTGAGACAAAGTGCTCATTCTACTGAGGGAGCAGCTCCAGTGAACAGTATGAGTTCTTACCACCGACATTTCTGTTTTACCCCGAAAATGAAAACCATTTCTTATTTCTGCAGATTTGCTATAAACCAATCCAGAGGATCCAGTCACACACCCCGCAGAGTGTGAGCAGGTTTCCGGCTCCGGAGGAAATGAACTAGCCTCACAGGGAATCAACCAAATGCCAAATCACTGCAATCAGACAAGTCACATAGAGGCAGCAATTTTGTAAGTGCTGGTGTTACAGTGGCAATCATTCAAAGCTGACAAATATAGAGCTGTTTGTCCAGTAACAAAGCTGATACGATGCAGAGGGGAACATAACTGCATAAATGCTGCAGCATTAAATTAACTCTAATTTTATGAACACAGAGCTCTGATAGAGACCGTTTGTCATGTCCTTTACAAGCATTACATTAGATCACACTAATACATTTTTTAGAAGCAAACTGAAAGGAAATGCATGTTGACGTTCTTCCATTATGATAAAGCTATTTTATTGCAGGTAACCACACTAAGTGGCCACATTGCTTCTTCCAACAGATCTCAAGCTGATCTAAATTGACATTTTCAAATCATTTCGTACAAACACAGCAAGGGCTTAGTCCCCCCGTGTGAATGTGTTACTGTGCCCTGCATAAATGAAGCTGGATCTGACGTTACACGGCAACTTGTGCTTACTTACACTGCAGGACAAAAGCTGTTCAGGTGCAGGGTGTATTTCTGTGCAGCTCAGTGGGGGGGAAGGCCTGGGGCAGGCTGGTGGTTAGAAGACAGTTCACATACACAGCTTCCACCACTGAGCTGCCTCTCTGCAGATCAGCCCCACTCTTTCCTGATGTTAAAAATGCATCTGAGCATCTGTGGCCTGAAGAAGGTAAAATATGAATGACAGGCAACAGTAAACAGCCGCTGCACAGACACAAACACACAGTCCCGTGGACACAGGCGACAGACAGGCACATGGGCTGGGCTGACAGTGAGTGAGCACTCAGGGCGAAGAAAACTGATTAATGAAGTTGACGTCAAAGTGCTATTAGACAAATTACATAAGTATATAACATGTAGGACACGTCTAAATTTGGCCACTGGTTGTTGTTCACACCAGGAACAAGTATGAAATAAACTAGGTCACATTTGCATGCACTTTGCTCTCCCGCTGCATTGATGACCCTAAAGCTTTATAATTAATTCCAAGGGACAAAACATCACAACACCTTTTCCACATACACCGCAACATAATCCTTTATTTAATATTTGGATGAAATGAGGCCTGCAGTGCGCCAGAAGAGAACATATACACAAAACTCGCACAGTACACTCAGTCCATATTCCCTTCAACTCCTCCTCTCCATTTTCTCTGCTCATCTCTTCTCGTCTTGAGCTCAGAGCGAAAGCAAAGCTACGGTGGTGATGATGGACAGACCAATAACTGTGTAGCCACTGCGGTAGACCTCTGGGATTTTGAAGCCTTTGCCGATGTCCCAAAGCTGATTTAAATAATAATAAACAAATATAAAGCAAAGAGAAAAAAGACCATTTAGTAAAAAAAAGCACCATCAGTTTCTATATATGGAGAAATGTAATCTACTTTCTATTGAAATCAGTAAAGCAAACCTGACAAAAATAAACAATGTAACAAATTGCACAATTGTCTGTCTATCAAACAAATGTGCACCCAACATTGTAATAGCAACTACACAACATTAATAATAAAACAGACAACATTGGCTTGGCCAGTGAATCTAATGAAGTCTTACCAAGTGCCGAACGCCGTTGTAGCTGTGATAAGAAACAGGGAAAACGATGCCAAGTTTAGCCAGCCCAATGAGATAAGGGCCAACCGACAGTGAACGCACCAGGTCCAGGTAGTAGGGATAACTTTCCGGTAAGACCAGCGCTGCCACCGCTAAAGTTGAGATAGCTAGACACAGACAAGTAGCAGGAAGAGATAAAATCACAGACAGAAAGATGTGCATGTGAATCTGTTTTAGCTTAACATGTTGTCCATGCGTTCCTTTCAGAGATGCAGTGAAAGGTGAGGAACTAATGGATAAAAAAAGACTATAAAAAACTCCTTTGCTGGATTCATTTTAAAGACACATCAAACCACTAGACAACATTCAACAGTGACGTTTGAACACCTGAAAGTCTGAACTGTATGAAAACCTTCTGTTGAGTGTTAAGTGAAGGACGGCGCCCAGTAGATTTTTTTTAAGCTTATGTTTTTCTGTTATCTGGAAGATTAAAAGGTCTAATGGTAACAGAAACACCATTAAGGCGAAAATACAAAGCAGGTATGGCTCAATAAGAACAGAAAAGGAACAGTTATATGAGAGCAAACAAGACATGTCTTACAATGCACATCTTTCAATTTCTTTTGCAAAATGACAATAATATAGCAGCAGCATTTCTAAATGTTACAAAAAAGTATAATAAATATAAAAATATTCTGATTTTTAATCGTTAATGAAGCTGTAATTAAGCAAAGACACACTGAGTTCATTTCAGTATGTAGCAGTTGAGAGCACTGACCTTTATTGAACCCATTACCGTGTAAACAAACCCGAACTCGGCTTTTAGCGCATGGTACATGAGGATTAACGGAACTGATGTGAGAGGCCACATTAACACATGCGCATCCTTTACACCAGGCAAATGGCTAAAAGCCGTTAGCAGCTCAGAGTTAATTTTTATATGCAAGAGGTTGAACTGTATTGAACAACTTCTGTTTTGCAAGGCCAGTAAATGCTCTTAGCAGAAATCAATGGCAATGAATTAAAATGTCCTTTTCAGGGTCAGTCAAAACTGTCGGCAGCAGAAGCAGCAAAGCATCTCATCAATGCTAAATAAATACAGACAAAGTTCCCATATATCAGCAAACATATGTAAAATAGTTGTGGCCAGTTCCAGACAAAACTAAATAAAAAAGGGAACAGAAAAACATTAACTTGCATAAAACAGACGTGTTACCTCCACTGAGTGCCAGCCCAGTTCCTCTGTGTGTGATGGACATTGCCATTGGGACAGACCACCTGAAACACAATAAAAAAAAATAAATTGACTCCAACAGAATACATATGCTGTATAAAGCAATCTACAAAGTGCAACCTGGTGGATGCAACAGTCACATTCAGACTTTCAGCAGTTTTAAAAATTGTCTTGTGTCGGGCAAGGTTGCAACTGACAAGTGCAATCACTGCATTGGAGTAGAGGAAAAAAAACACTTATTTCCTAGCTACAGGCAGCAACACTAACTCAGAGAGGTTCACAAACCCACATTACAACCGCGGCCATTTCAGATGAACGTCAATAAGCTCCTGCCTTCACTTACAGTCTCCAATGCCTGCACACGGAGCTAATGTACAGAGGAACAAAATGAAAGCTATTATGGTTGAATCACTAAATCGTCAATGTTAGAAACAACCTATGATAAGGGGTAACACTGACTATCTAAGCAAAGTTACATTTCAGACTCTAGCAGTGTACATGTTCTGCTAATAAAGTAGACATGACACAGACAGGAAAAAGCAGATCTTTAGTTCAGGTTTTAGAACTCTAATATTTACCTGTAAGCACATTAACATGTGCTACATGTATTATTTGGCATGTAAATCTCTGGTAATGATGGATTTTCCTGCTGATTTGCAAGGATTAAAATTATTTAATTTTTTCCTTTAGTAGTTACTAATAACTCCTCCTGGGGTCCTGGGGTAAAAAAAGAAATGAAATGAAACGCTGATAATTGACCATAATGTGAATAACTGGATATACTGTCCACAAAAGCCGAAATGATAAAATATGAATAAAATATTTTATTTCATTTAGACAACTGCATTATCCCAATTTAACAATTTAAACATTTCTCAAAAAAAAGAACACAGGCTGAACTCTGCAGTGCATGCAACACACAGCACGTACTTGTAAATGGTCAGATGGGGAGACATGGGTCGATTTAATTTGGCATTTTTGGCCCAAAACTTGTTCATCTCTTCTTTAGCTGTGGTTCCCATAGGAGCCGCACTAGAAAAGGGAATTAAGGCAAGTACATAAGTTACAGTAAATGTTACACAGCATGTTAATATGTGTGTATATGTTGTACATCACTACAAAGGCAGCACATGTATATAAAACAGTGAGTAGTCACAAAGATGAGCAGACTTACTGTCTGTAGAAGACACCATACTGTTGTCTGGAGAGACAGATGCCCTGGCGCGCAAACGTCCTAAACACAAAAGACAAGAAAGCATTGTTAGATTTCCTACCATAACTTTGGTGTTTATGGGTAAATGCAAGAGAAAAACAAACACACTGTATAATTAACACACCAAATTCACTTGACACACATGACACACAACTCCTGATCCTCAAAAGGTGTGTGTGTGGGGGGGGGGGTAATTTTCTGGATGACAAACAATTCACAATGTATGCACAGTATCTGCTGGTTGTGCTGTAACTGATTCAGTGTTCACCTCAGTTCTGAGCAATAAACATAACATAAATATTTACCCACCATGGGATCAAAAGTATAAAAACATGAGGCTAATATGAAAAGACCAAAATGAGGGTGAAACCTCTGACATACACAAATAAGAGCACTCTTACTTCTAGGAATAACGACATGCATTAATCAGATTGGTCTAATTGCAGCGTTGCTAATCTTGAACAGGTAAGACCAGGACAAAGATCACTAACCCTCTAACTTCCTGCTTGGTTTATGTCTTGATAGCTTGTTAAAAGTTAAGGCACTTTAGTGTAACTATGTAAAAAAAAACACTTAACTCTTCGTAAAGCCTATAATTTCTCTTTCTTTCTTTGTACACCCAACCAAACCAAATCGCCAAACAACCTTAACAGACACCATTTATTATTTTATAACCCATTACATGCAAGCACAATACATATAACCTGCTGGCTCGTAATCAAGAGATGTCAGAGATTAAAGTTAATGCGCATCGTGTATTAATTCTGAATGTAGTTAGAAAATATCCGTAGGATTGTCTCATAGTGACTTTGAAACATTCACGATGAAAAAATGAAACCTGACATAACAACCGCAAAATAAGTTCATATTACCAACGACTTACTAATGCTAGCGGCGAGAACTGAAGCAGTTTGAGCCTGTTATGATGTTTATTTAGGCAAACGACCACTTTCTGCTTGCCGATAAACGCTCCAAAATAGCTACCGTTAGCCCGCTAGCTAATGTCAGCTACAGCTACGTCACACCAGAAATGCGAAAACCCACAGACAACACAACATGACAAGTCGAACTTGTGCGTAACGACCACAGGTGTAAAGTGAATATTCTCTCACTGCTTCTATCTGGTGCGATAAACCTGGAAGCCAGTATAATGAGGCGTAACCAAGCTTAACGTTATGTAGCACAGATGTACTGACCTTAGTAGCAGCGCCATGTTTGATGGTCAGTAAACGGAAGTGACGATTGCGGAAGTAGTCACGACAGCGGCCACCTGAAAGCCGCGCGGACCGTTAAGCAGAGGTCAGAGCGGGTGAAAACGACCGCATGGCTTCTCTGGGGCTGTTAGTATTTTACTTAATGCAGATACGACTGTCGTTAATATTTATGTAAGATTCATTGATAAAATGCAAACAATCATTTGATGTTAGCTTTAGTCCTCTTCAAGCCAAGGTAATAATATATATATATATTATATTTTCCACTACACAGGTTGATGTAGACCTTTTTAATGACTTGAATCGTCTTAATATTGTTAACTAGACCATATTGATTGGGCTGCCACCTTAAAAAAATAAAAGCTACACCTTGTTCACGAGTTGAGGATGCTGATGTAATCTTATTTATTGTGTGGCAAAAGTATGGACGTCTACAATTTCCAAATCATCATGCCCTATCTCCTCGTGAGGATTGCAGGTGTTGCATTGTGGAGACTCAGGGCTCATCCTGGACAGTCACAGGACCAACACAGAGACAATTTGTGGGCAACCCTGTGTTTGGACCGAAAACCCACACAGACATCAAGAGAATGCGAACTGCTTGGAGAAAGGCATCAGACCAAATTGTAGATTTGAGTCCAGGGTCTTCTAGTGCTGAGACATTGTCATTGTCACAGTCCTGGATTGTGTTGGATCTTAACAAATCCATGTGGACATGTTTCTGTTACAGTCAGTGCATAACTAACTATGAAATAGCAAAATGAAAACATGCAACAGCGACGCAGTTGGCAAGGAAACAACAGTCAAGAACATAACAAGTGTGGAAAAACTGCAAATTAGAAATGACACGCCTAAATCAAAACCTCACAACACTTAAATAAAATAACACTCAACAACAAACTGGTGAACACCCAAAAAAAGAAGCACTCGTGTCCACTGGCAGGTAAAAAAGGTTTATGTGGAAGGAAGCAAGGAGACAAGGCTCTGGTTGGACACGTTAGAACCGAGGCACATTTCTAATTTCATGTTAAACTAGTTTTATGTTGCATTTGTTCAAATACATTAATGAAAGCATTTGAAATTCATTAATGGTAATTGATTTCTGTAAAGGATCTCAGGTTTAGGCTTCAACTACATAATCTTAATAAATAAAAACGAAAACAGGGACACATTGTAAAACATTTTATTTGGTATATTTCACATAATGAATTACATTCAGTTTCCCTTCACAGCCTAACACAGTACAATACATCACTTTGGTAAGGCACAAAGGTTTACATTACCATTGTTCTGTAGGAAATGTTTTCTGATAAAACAAAAAAGAAAAACTCAAGGCACAATCAAAAGCCTATTTTCAGCAGTATTTTTATGATAATCAGATTTGTGAACTGATCCATGCAATATTACAACAGACAGACACACACACACACACACATCTATCATTATAAGAATGCACACACACGCATATACACAAGCTCACAGACATTTAATTCAAACTGGCATTTTCTGAATGTTAATAATACGTCTCCAGCTCCACCCAACCTGGAACAGAAGAAGAAAGAGACAGTGACCGAAAGAGAGAGAGAGTGTCAGGGTCCAGAATGGCAGGCGAGCGGTTCTCATATCATCCCTTTGTATTACTCTATTTGTATTCAGCTCATTGTCTTTGTCTCTGTACATTTCAAAATGAATCACCGTATAACTCTAAGACTCTGATCAGCAGCCCGTGACACACAGATTAACAGAAATGATTAACTGTCACGATAAATCGTATTTGCCTCCTCATTTTCCCCCCTCATCAGCTGAAACGTTGTGGCAGTGAACAGATTTTGTGTCCATATCATATGTATGATCTTTGGGGCATATCTCACGAGTCTTCATCACCGTGCTTTAATTTCCTTTCTCGTCATTTTCTACTTGTTCTGCGGGTGTTGGACAGGTATAATCGATTTCCTGGAGCGTGTTTTACACATGTTCACTGGCTGGCTGACAACGTAAACACCAGGCCGGGAGCACAATGCGCACATAATGCTGTTCTAAAGATCTGTTAATGTCATCTGAAACTGTCGCTATCAACAAAGTGAAAACTCACTTACTCACTCACTCTTCCTCAAAAAACTTTGAAATGTTGCAAATATCTGGAGCAGACGCAGGCCTTGAATCAGATCTAATTAGATTTCAGTGGAGATGTGGATGTGTGATATTTCACCATTGGGTGTTTTCTTGTTTATGAGATGTGATTGTATCAAATTGAGCTGCCAGACAGCCGCGCATTTACATGATATTTTGTCAAAAATCAAACCTGAGAAACAAGCAGTAATCAGTCAAGTGCCGCCGAGGCTGCAGCTTTGAAAGTTTAACTATTATTCACCTCTGAGTGGTTTGCATTCTGCTGGTGTTTTAGCTGCGCTGCTTAAGGTTTGGTGTCGCTTACATACTTTCAGTTGAAAAATTAGTTATTTTGTATATTATTGATAAAAAAGGTTCCCTTAGAAACTGCAGAAACCACACGAAATGCAACGTTAGCATAAGAGCCCTAAACCAAAATAAAAGCCACTTCCATACAGCAGCTAGTGCCAATGCTAAAATCCTATGCTTGCACTGTTATTCCATAATTAAAGCTTTCATACTACATCGTCAATCATCATCTAATTACTACCGACATTGTTTTGTAAAATTGGTACCTGTGTTTCCCTTTTTAATCTCCATACAAAACAGTTCACAGCTGCTTTTATGAATTTTTTTGGCCTCTTTTGGATGATGTTGTGTTTCTCCTGCAAGTCACCATCTGTCACCTGCCTGCTGAAAAGCTTCGGGTCAGATTAGCGGAGCAGAGCTGTGGTAGGTGTGTCAGTAATTGTGTCCTTAAAGTGGACGCTCTACACATATAGGTGTTTATTTTTCACAAGGACAGTAGAAAGACAGCGAGAGAGAGGATGCGAGAAAAGCTCTTAATGGAAAAAGGCATCTGTGGCTCCTGATACAGGCATGTCCACCACTATACCCTCACTTTTTTTCTTCTAGCTTAATAACAAGACAAATAGGGTTGAAACCTTTTAATCTTGGTTGCGCTTAATAAGTGCTTACCTCCGGGGCACCTCCTCAGAATTAATTTACGGACCTCGTCATAAATGAAGATGAGGAGACTGTATGGGAAGGCACAGAACCACCACAGGATCCTGAGAGGAAGATGGAGAAAGCATAACAGGGCAGGGCCGTTCAGTATTAGCGAGTCTCAGGCAGGGTGCAAATTGTTAAATTCATTGCAGCCATTTTTGAATATTAGGGATAACAACACGGTGTTTAAGGAGATCACGGACTTCATTTAAAGTGGAGAGTGACAGGCTAATGGCAGCCTATTAGGTCTTTAAGAGGTTATTTTTCGGTTCGGTGGAGACATGCATATGCAGGGCTTACTTCAGGGGGTACATGCGCAAGGCAACGTCCATTCCAGGGCAGTAGGAGAGGAAGGCAGCCAGGGCAGTCTCCACAAACAGGCCAAAGATCAGGACCCTGTTCCTGTTGAGCAGAGACGAGGGGAAATCAGAGACCGGTTGGATCAACTGAGGTTTGGACGAATGCAGAAGTAATCACAGAAGCTAAACATCCTTCTATTCATTTTTTCCTACCCTCACTTACTTCATGCCTTGCTGGAAGAGAGAGTTCCTCCTGGTTTTGCAGATGATGAGATCAGCCCACTGGACAACCACGATGCTGGCAAAGAAGGCGGTGTGGCAGGTGAATTCAATGATCTTCCTCTGCTCGTAGGTCTGCCAGGTTCAGACACACACACAGTATGTATTATCGCACAAGGGTGGACATATTAGAAACGTGCACTGATTCGGTGTTTACCCCTGCTCCTTACCCACTGCTGCCCGTAGCTGTCCTCAACGTCGTTGACTTCGCGATCATCCCAGCTCAGGCGGATGCCCAGCAGGGTCCTCGGCAGGAAGCCGTTTTCAGCCAGAATCACAAAGTAGGTGAAAAAACCAGCCAGAGCCTGGATCATACCTGGTTTAACAACGTCCATTAGTAAGTCAAATCTACAGAACTGTAGTTAGAGTTGAGTTGTTATAAGCAGAGCGTGAATTCATAGGCAGGTGTTACTTTCCAGAGGAAGGTCCTTGAGAGAACCTTTCATTTATTCATTCACCATTCTCTTATTATTAGAAACTCTGATTAATCCATGTCAGCCGATGGAAAACTGTCCTACTTTTGCATGTCCAGCGGATCTGAGGTAGCAGCTACTGAAATTATCATCGAAAAGGGGGGGAAGTTGTGGCGTTCTTTTCAGGAAACTAGGAAAACGCGGAGGCAGACCCATAAAATTACACGTTACCTCTCACATTTGTGCAGTGTCTTGTATAAACTAATCTCATGGTTCTTTAAATCACAATCATTTCTGGGATCTTGGTATAAATGACCATGACATGGGTGTAGCTGGTGGGAAGGCCGCTGCAAACCACTGTGTAAATGATGTGTGTGTGTGATTTACATTCTTGTTGCAACATTTTTTATGGACGGCGCTGAGAAATAACAAGATTTATATGCTATGGGTGTCTTGACTGAGGCTATTTTAGATTAAATTAGACTAGATTCAGCTTTATTGTCATTGTGCAGAGTGTGCAGCTCGCAGGTACAGAGCCATGAAATCCTCACAGCTCTGCAACATATTTGATTTCTTTATTTACAGATAATATATGAAAATATGATATGATATGATATACCTATCATATATCTCTCTACATATCTCTCTACAAATGCATATTTCTTGGAGTCTATAGCTGCTGATATTCTGCCTCGGTGCACCTGGGGCTTGTCACCTGAAATAAAAAATAAATATCGCAGGTGAACGTGTTGCTGTTTTGTCAGTAAATAGCTCCAGACAGCTGAGGGCTGCAATAATAGCTGATAGTGAGTTTTAATTTCATGTTAGCAAATTCGTTTTGTCAGAGTGGGCGTAACATTTTCAGTATGATGGACATCTTATTTCAGAGAGTCTTCACAGACCTAGCGTGAGGACTGATCAAGCCGCGAGACGATGCTTATTAATCGTCTCGCTCATTATGTGGTGAAACTCAACCTCCACGCAGGCCTCGTATTTGCCTTTACAGATGAGAACTGCTCTCAGAACACACCTTGAGGCTTCTGCTTCAAGGTGTTGGTGACTTTACTGTCACTTTGGATCGGATCGTCGGCACTTGCTTGTAGATGCTTCAGAATTGAAAGTGGTTTACTGGTCAAACGCTCTATAAATGTGATTCGATGTGACCTGCAAAAGTTTTGCCCCAGCAGACGCTCGTCTTGGAGGAAACACGGGAGCCGCTGTGAGCTGCCGTCTGTTTTGAGCGTGTTCAGCTTTTATGTCATCCAGTGAAGCCCTGTCATATTTTGACCCATTTAACAACCTATGAAATGGGGCCAGCCTTTGATTTTTCACTATTCCCAAACCATCTAAAACCAGAGATAAAAGCTTGCATTCATGTGTAGCTGCAACCAGTGAAACATGGCGACGATACGTGGAAAATAGTTGCACTCTTCGCTCTCAATTCGCTGTAAATGTCACGACAATTAGAAGACAATTGAGGGAGTCTCCGCTGTCCTAGCGCTCACCTCTGGATCTATTTTGCTTAAGTGAACATATCTAAACATTTATAAAGACAGCATGAAATGGGTGGTTTTCTGATAAATGTCAATATTTTATGTTTTTCTGCCTGTGATGTTTATTACCAGTGTGGCTCCGCCCTAAGAGGCCTGTCACAGCGAGTGAGGTTTAAGAGCTGTGGTTCAGGCAGGTTACGAGACACGAGGGGACGAACCTATTTGTCCGTAGGCCATGCTGATCAGACGCTCATTGACTAGCTTGTCTGATTTGGGGTTTCTTGGTTGGCGCTTCATGATGTCGCTCTCCGCCGTCTCGTAAGCCAGTGAGATAGCTGGAACCTGCAGGGACAGAGAGGGACAGAACCCGTCAGCCCAGTTTATGCACTCTGTACAATGAATGTGCAGGTATCCGTCTCAGTGGCACCGGTACAAAGGCGCGATGACAGTGCCAAACATCGGGGAGA
The DNA here is from genome assembly GCA_030770545.1 of Macropodus opercularis. NCBI lineage: Eukaryota > Metazoa > Chordata > Actinopteri > Anabantiformes > Osphronemidae > Macropodus > Macropodus opercularis. The sequence continues at coordinate 12,012,938 of CM061105.1, forward strand.
CTAGACATATGGCTATTAATATATTTCAGCATTCAATCACAGTGTGGAGGGAGAAAAGACTGGAGGGGAGAAGAGAAAAGGAGTGACGACAGTGATAAAGAGAGAGGCGGGAGGGGAGGCAGGAGGAGAGAATGACTGATAGCAAATTTAAGGACACTCATAAAATGAGAGGGTAGAAAGGTGCCTGTAATAAAGACCTTATATTGGCTGGTTTTACCTGGTAGGCAACAGGGCAATATGTGTGACTTAGGCCAGGAAATCTCTGGGATTTGAGGTGAGGACTTGGCACGATGTGAAACTGAACACATGCTCTGTGGCTACAAATCCAGTTTGCTGTGCTGCTGCACTCTTTGACCCGCTTGAGCTGAGAAAAGCAATGAGGGTGCAAACGGATCAGATTGGCACATATTTTAATTTCTTTTCTTTTGTGCCAAATTTCAGTCTTGAGGCATTCTTAAGTGTGCCACATCGCGCTTTGATAAACATCTTTTGCAGCCATCCTCTTCCACATGGCAGTGCTTGCTAAAAATAATCATAGCAGACTCCAAGTGCTGCTTGTCACTGCTAAATCTCAGCAGAGCCCTCCAGCCTGTAGCCTGGAGTTGAACTAAGCTGTTAACAAGCTGTTAACAACCTCACCAGCAGACATGGGAAATTCAGAGATTTACTTGTGTAGTGTACTGTAAACACACAATTTTCAGGTACTTAATTGAATATTTATTTATTTTTATATTTCAGTGTCCTACTTTTCAAAGCAGACACCCAGCTGTTCTCGCCATCAGGGCTTACGAAACGCATGCAGCCGTGCCACTTTGAAGGGAAGGGGCTTTATATGCAAAACAGGTGCACAAATTAGGCGCGTTTAAACTTCAATCACCGCGTCTTTAAAGAAAGAACAGCCAATAAAGGATGCTCTATCCCTGTGATCCGCATAGTTAAGTAAATATTTGTCAACAAGGAACAAATCTGTCCTGGTACTAGAAAACCAAAGACGTTCATTTTTGATGTCACCGAACAAAATAAGTAAAACGTCTTTTTTAACCATGTGATCAAGCTGTTCCTCATTACGTTTAACCTGTGGAGACACAAAATGCTGCGCTGAGTCCTTTTTACGCCGCACAGCTCGTTACTTGTACAACTTTGGCGCTTGGCTCATCGGTAGCGACGCGTAAGAGCAAGTTTCAGCTGCACGCTAATGTGTGGCGGCTGAGAGCAGAGAAAAATTAAAATAATGAACACAAGTGAACAAGTCCTTTTGAATATATTCATCGCATGCTTCCTTTCTTTTGCAATGATGGATTACGCCCCTCAGGCGCGCGGCATGCCAGCAACTCTTTCTGTTGCTGCTGGAAATACAATGGAGAGACTGGCATCTGGAAATGGCAGAGCTGTGTAAATCTGTAAAATGTAAATCTGTATGTGAGCGTCACCCGCTCTTTGTTCTGCTTGAACAAATGGGCATCGGCAGCGAGCCAGAAGCACATTTCTCCCACAGACAGAAAGAACAAATTAAACCAAACCTTTTGTTCTTTTTTTACCTTGAGGCACTCATATCTGACACCAGTATTAACACGGTTTTCCTTAAAGTCACCTTTAGCTCCCCTGCAGCTGTGCAACATGCTAATAATTAGCATTTAGTCATTGAGAAATGTCACCAAAATGAGCCGATAATTAGCTTCGAACCTTGGAAAGTTCTGCATAGCACACACACACAAAAAAAAGAGTTTTGCTTCGTGACCTGTGAATTTTTTATAAATCTATTTGCAAGTTGCAGTCTAAGCTGGACGTTTCCAAACATAAACACAAAAAATACAAAAGTCTGTAGGGAAAAGGAAATGCCCAGTAAATAAAGGATTACGAAAGGCTCTCTCTCACACTCACAGCCTTGGCTGCGGTCTCTAACTCTATTAGGAGGCCATTAGGCAAACAAACTTGTTGATTTAAATAATGAAGGCCAATCGTTGTTGTGATTTGAGAATTTGTTCTCCCTGGAAGCTCACCATATCAGTGCCCAGATCGATGCAGAGGATGGTGACCGTTCCCAGAGGAAGAGGGACGCTGGCGATGATGAAGAGGAGGAAGGGGGAGATCTCGGGGATGTTGCTGGTGAGGGTGTAGGCAATGGACTTCTTCAAGTTGTCGAAGATGAGACGACCTGAAGCAACGAAAAAAGCACAAGGGAGAACAAAGTCAAAGCTGGGGGATTTATTCCTGCTCAAAGCTGGGATGTGAAGAAGTATTGATCCCACAATACACCGGTACAGTTTGAACATTTCCTTCTGCTGATGGAGGCGTCTACAACTTCAAGTACATTTCCAGACTTTCTGAAATACAAGTGATTTGCCCACTTTAAAAGCTGTTTACCACCCTTGGATTAAAATTCATTATCTTCTGAGTCCTTGAGGGCAAAGACTTAACAATTCACAAGCATCAATACGAAAACGGCAGGTCAAAAATCAAGTTCCAGCTCCGACCAAAATTATGTGATAGTTGAACGATTCCAAGTCAAAATGTTCGCGGAAACATCTTTCAGTTCACAGAAGTCAAACTTTAAAGTGTTGCTTTTTGATTGTTGTCCAAGTTTTACCTCTATACAACCTGAGATTTAAAAACTCTCAGTCAAATTAGTAAAGTAAAGTAAAGATTCAAGTATGACAGGACTTAATTTGGTAATGTCTCCATTTCTCTGACCTCAGAGTGGTCTGAGTCACTCCCAGTTTCACAGCTCTCAATGTCCTCTCCTTTTGTTTCTCTGACTCACTTCCCCCCTTTTTCTTTCTATATTTGTCGCATTTCTCTCCATCATTCCCTCGTCATTCTTCCCATCTCTCCCCGTGTCACTCCCCCACACTCACCCTCCTCGACTCCAGTGACGATGGAGGCAAAGTTGTCGTCCAGCAGGATCATGTCAGCTGCCTGCTTGGACACATCAGACCCCGCGATCCCCATGGCAACGCCGATGTCGGCTTTCTTAAGGGCCGGAGAGTCGTTCACACCGTCGCCCGTCACAGCCACAATCGCTCCCTGCACCCAGAGGAGTCGCCCAACAAAAAAAGTCACAAAAAAGAAAGATAAGTGCTGTGATTTAAGCTTTTCTCTCGCTGCGCTTCCTTCTCTTTCTCTCGCCCCTTCTGTCTTAATTATGTATTTTCAAAGCAGCTCTGGGGAGATTAAATGAAAAATGGAACTGAGTTGCAGTCATTCAGTCACACAGAGTGAGTTTGAGTGAGTCTGGGTGAATTGTAGCATGACCTCAATATATGGGAATGTCCACAAGTGCATTTCAACTTTCCACTCATGAAGGATGGCCACATATATAGTTTATTCTATAGACAATCATATTGTTTACTCACAAGCGGTGAGTATGCGGACACACACTGAAAGAAGCATTCAGCTTTAAATGGCAGGAACCCACATGTGTACGCTTACGTACACCCACCTGCATTCAGACACGCTGCCACAGCGATGCAAGCGCACATTCATCCAGACTTCACCACAAACACTCACAGGCTCACATCCAAGCATTTAAATGCACACAGCACCAACACGCGCACATCCACGTGCATGCTCCCATCCATTGACCTGTCTCTGGCAGCCCTCCACAATGATGAGCTTCTGCTGGGGAGAGGTGCGAGCAAACACTATCTCAGTGTGGTTCCTCAGCAGGTCGTCCAGGTACTCAGAGCTCATGTCCTTTAGGTCCGAGCCGTGCACCACACAAGCCTTGGCATCCCTGGGAAAAACCCACACACTCACACAGTTAGGAGTCAGTGCCACTGGGGACAATTATGCAAAAGGGGAGGCATTGACATTTTCGTTTTCTCCTCAAGTTGGTCTTTCGCCTTCTTTTTGCGTCTCTCTCTCACACACACACACACACACACACACCCACACACACACACACACACACTCTCTCTCTCTCTCTCTCTGCTCTCTGTCTTAAAAAAATGGTGTGACATTTTGGGAAATGTGCTTATTTACTTCGCAGAGGAGTCGGAGCCAATAGCAACATTAGCTTAACTCCGCATAAGACAAAGAACAGGTGGAAACAGTCCAGAGGCAACAAAATCTGCCCATCAGCATCTTGAAAGCTTCCTTCTCTGAACAGAAGGGAGCGGCAGCAGGGCGATGCGTCAGGCTGTTTCTTGGCAGGTCTACCTACCTATCTATTTTCTATATTGTGCTAGTGTTAGTATTTCTATCTACACAGGTCATCTATTGCGTCTTCATTCATCCTGGAGGGAAGAGTCTCCTCTACAGCTGCTGTTATTGTTAGTCTGGGCTATTGCTGGTTAGACTCTGGACTCTGTAATAAGCACATATCAGAATAATGAGCATGTTATTATGTTGCATGCAGTAGTGTGTAGCATCACTGTCCACACACACACACACACACAGTTTGCACAGAACCTCTTAGACGCTCGAGCGCACTCACAGCCTGACCCTCCTCTGACACACACCCACCTGGGGTTAACTTGACTCAGAGGGATGTTCAGTCGTTCTGCGATGTCTTCAACCGTCTCGTTGCCCTCAGAGATGATGCCCACACCTTTGGCGATGGCCTTAGCTGTGATTGGGTGGTCCCCGGTCACCATGATCACCTGACCGCAGACAGAAGCTCCCATAAATCACTGCGCTTTATCACATTAAAGGCTGCTGTGGCCCGTCTCTGCAGTGTAGGGACGGTTGCAGTGGAAAAGAGCAGCTAGGAAGAAACCTAAAAACGGTGTTGTGTGCGTTTGCCTTTGGTGAGTACAGGGTAGACACCGGCGTCAAACTGCTCATTTTCATTTTCCCTCTGCAATGTAATTCTTGTTTCAGTGTTTAGTGATCAGGTTCAGGCAGCGACACCATGTCCTGAAGCAGCTTTTCCATGTTTTCTAATTATTCATGTAAAAAGGGACCCGCAGTCCAACGCAACAGAGCGTACTGATCATGGAGGTTATGTCTATTTTCACAGCAGTCGTCATCTTTGCATACTCACGATGATAAACTGTTTTATTCATTACAGGCAAACTAATACATTGTCATTCAAAGTTGCAAGGCGTCTATCGTTTATATCATGAGTAATAATAGTAAATATATTTACTATAACAATAGTTGACCAAATATGTGTTTGATGATCGCTTCATTGTGATCGTATCAGTGGGACATACATACAGTGGAGGTGCAATAGAGGAGCCAGCAGCACTTGACTCAATATAAAGTAATTACAGCAACAGTATCACAGTACATTACAGCACAGTATGTGCCCCAGTTTTCGTCTGAGCTCAGATTAGCTGAAATACACAGCATTCACACAGATGCATACTAGTACTTCCAGAATACCAGCTCAATCAGGCATTACACCCACAGCACACCAAGAATCCAGAAGAAGTGAGTCCAACAACAGCCACTAAATCCCAGGTAGATTAGAGTTTAGAGCTGTATTTATAAGGAGGGAAGACGTGGAGGCAGGACAAAATCCTATTTTTAATATTTGAATATCACCTGTTTTCTTGTAGCTGGATAAAGTTTTTAATTGTGCTTTAAGATGTGTATTATAGATTAGAAGAGTAACTTCTGTGGACTACAACATGAGATAAATAAGCTTCTTCTATCCTCTTAGATCTGTGTCAAAAATAGTTCAAATGATCACAAAGCTCAGTTAAACAGAACTGATACATGCCACTAAAACTTGTCTTATCAGTCTTTTCATCAGCTCAGTTGTTTTTACTCCACAAATGTTCTCTGCAACAGAAACAACTTCACTCTTTCGTTAAGCCAATTACAGTGTGTCTTTAGAAAATTCATTATAACAGGGAGATTACCAAACGTCAACTAAAGTACCTCAAATTAAATCTCTTTTCCATATTTGCAGAAGTTCCCCTCAGATGAAAACGCCTCAGTCTGCTCATCATTGATTACTGGAAACTTCCTGCAGACGGATCATGACTCCTCTGACACAACATCTGCTCTGTGTCTATTTACTGTTGATTAACATGTTCCAACTTGTAATAGATCAACATTTTTCTAAGTGGATCCTTTCATCAATTATTATTTTGCCTTTTGAAGACAACATTTATTTTAATGTTGTTACTCATTCCTATGACAATATGGTCAGAGCCAAAAGAGACGACACAGCAGTTCGCTTCATTTATCTATTGATCATCATCTGCTACAGTAAATCAAAGTGAAAGCTTGTCATTTGAACTGGATTATGCAACTCGATAAGTTTTGACCTGCAAATCCCTTCCCTAAAAAGCCTGACAAATGAAGCCCCAGGAAAAGGCTTTTCAGGAACCACACTGGAGGCTGAACCTGTGCGACCAATTACCTTGATGCCAGCGGAGCGGCATTTACCCACTGCGTCGGGCACAGCGGCACGCGGCGGATCAATCATGGAGATGAGACCCAGGAAGCAGAGCTGCTCTATGGGGAAGTTCATGTTGTCGCAGTCGAAGGTGAATCCTCGAGGGAAATGCGCAGAAGACAGATTCAAGTGGCAGAAGCCTGCAAGAGAAGAGGGAGCAGCGAGATGATGGTTCATGACATGTGAATGTAGCAGAAAACCTGACACTTCTCAAAGCGATTTAAAAAAAAAATCCCCCTGTCGTCTAATAAACAATAAAGAGCACAACACTGTGCCGTGGCTACTTAGCGCGACAAAGAAATGTAAATAATTAAAGGTCAGATGGCTCAAAGTCACCTTTAGATAATACATGATCCTTACAGCATTCATACAAATCACTTTTAATTTTAGATGCAGACGTGGATGTTGCAGGTCTAAAATACAAATTGAATCAGCCATTTTTATTAATTCATGATCCGCAGCCTTTTGAAATATGTATCTGCTGAATCCCTATAGAGCAAAGCAAAATAAAATGCTTCCGATGAAAAACCAGGCTCAGTCTAAATGTGGAAGCTTTCTTTGTCATAAAACACCCGACCCGTCACCATCACCCAAGGCATAACTTAAGATTTAATAATTTACATGATTTTAGGAGTTTAACTCCAAATGTGGCATCGTTCCACACGCCGCTGTTTGAAGAAGTGACACCTACTCTAGCAAAAATGATGATAGCACATAATTATAACCCATGGCACTTTTTTAAAAGATGCCAGGTAACTTTTTTTTCTTCAGTTGTCAAAATGATGACATTTACAGAGTGGGGATGCTGAACACTTAGGAGAAGCTGGAAGATGAACTTCACTTGATAACTCTTGCTCAAAATGGAGCATTTTAACAAAGGAAACTGTTATTTTATAGACAGATTACTTCAGGCTTCAGTGCTGAGTCTGATCCAAATTAAATTGCTGTTCCGTTACTAGCCGATGATCTTTACAACAGTTATGGTCTCTCTGCTGCAGCTCTGGTTAAAGCTGCTGCACCAAACACTTCTTCCTCTTTCACACTGCTGCAGTGAAAACACTCAGTTCGCATTTATAGGGACATTTGGCCCAGCTCCCCTATTTACCAAGAAGAATATAAAAGGTAACTGCTGTGTCCAACTGCTTCTCCTCACCCCCTTATCCCAGACAAGGCGATCAAAGCTGGTGCAACCACACCTACCGAGCACTCTTTCTCCCAGTCCTCCCAGCTCCAGGTAGGCGTTCTGGAAAGCGTCTTTCCAGTCGTCGTCAAGCGGATACTCCTCACCGTTCATCATAATGGTGCTGCACCTGTGTTGGTGTAGCATTACAGCCATCTCTTAATATAATGCAGCACAGAACAACATGTCTCACTGAACCGAATGGATCACTGACGTGGGTCTGATAGAAATTTATATTTGGTTTTAGGCTTTTCATAAGATGCACTGACAATAGGAAACAAATGAAAACAATGTAGCCAGTAACAGGCTTTTATTTCACTACATTTCTGCAAAAGTAAAATGAAAAATACCATCAAAATGTTGTGCTGTATTACTTGCGAGACATAAAATCGATCCATTATTGATTAGCCAACCTGTCTAAGATCCTCTCCGGCGCTCCTTTCATGACCAGAATGTGACCGGAGGGATTGTCCTCCACTTCATGGACAGAAAGCTGAGGAAGGGGAGAGGGTAGTGGTGAAGCCTCGACGTTAAAGGATTTATATCGAAACGAGCTGCTATGTTGTTTATCGATGGTCTAAAATGATTATGTTTAAACAGGAAAAGCTCACGACAGACATGCACCTCAACAATATAAACAATTTATGTTGTATCATAAACCAGTTCACACACGCAACCAGGGAATTTTTGGGTGGGCTGCTGTGATATTTTTCCAAGCGGTGTGAAATAAAAGTCTCATTAAAGCTGACTTGACTGAATGCACATTGGAAGTCATACGTATTCCCCGTGTTGTAGCAGCATTCATTCACAGGCTCACATGCTTTCCTGTGGCATTACCACGTCCCATCACACACACAGCTACACACAGACGCACACTCGCACCCCCAGGTAATTTGTATCTGAGTCACAGCATATCTAATCTCAGAAAACCAGAGCAAAATTGCTTTCTTTCCCTCCCTCAACACAGACATTCCTATTTTAAGGTGGGGAACAGGTGCACAAAAAGCAGGCAGGAAGTCCTTTGTTTGCATCGGCATCACTGCTGCGTTATTCATATGCTGGTGCAATTCTCCAGATGGGCCGGAGAAGACGGGGTGTGAAAAGTGAAGCGAAAACACTCCCCCTGCTTTAATTGCTGCAGTGCCCTTGAGCAAAGTGTTCAAGCTCTGTATTTTACAGTTAACATTTCATTTTTCATTGTCTAACTTCACCAAACAGGCTCATTTTAATGAACTTTTCTTTATCGCCAATTCATAAAAGCATCATAAATAGCAGCTAACTGACTTCCAGACATTAATGTGCATTGAAAGGGAGCCAGGGAGCATCATCTGAGCCTGCGGTAGAAAACCAGTTGGTACAGTATCTGTCTGCTTGTGTGAATGTGTGCAGCCATATGAATGTAAAACAGGGTGTTGTTGTTGTTGTTGTTGTTGTTGTTGTTGTTGCTGCCGCTGCTGTAAAAGAGCACTCGTGTTCAGGTCGCCCTCAGCAGATGGAAAAAGGTTAGAAATGAATATGCATGACTGTCTCTGCCACGCAAAAATGTTTTTGTCTGTGGGTCAGAGCACTCCACAGAGCTAACGTAAGAAACCATAAAGTAACAATTAGACATTCAAATAACTAATAATATAAAAGCATTAAATACACAAATTATTGTTTAAAATAGACACAAGAATTATAATAAATACATATCACAAATAACAATAAAAAGTGTTCTGTCCATCAGCACAGAGCTGAAAGCGTCTCACACGCTACCTGGTATTTGTTGGTGGAGTTGAAGGGAATCTCTGCCACTTTGGGGTTTCGGTCTCTCATCCTGCGAACTCTGCCGCAGCACAGCTCGATGCATTTCAACAGAGCTGATTCTGACGCGTCCCCCGCTGTCTCCCTCTGGGGAAGCACACACACAGGTGCACATTACCACCGGCGCTCACATATGCATATTAAGAAATGAGCGGTGTCTGTCTCCCTGTCTGCGTGTAGCGCACTGCGGTGCAGGGAAGCCGTCGGACTGTGTGATGTTTAATTGCTTCAAGCTGCACCTGAGATGACTTCCTTTACTTCCATTATAGCTCCCATTAATGATGCAGCTATCTGACAACCATCTGCATCACCAAAGCTCGCAAACTGCCCACAACATTGTTTTTAAAGTTATGTAACACTGTAATGCAAAAGTAATGAAAGTGCTAAACCTAGTTTTCGTTTTTTGCTTGGGAGAGGAGAGAGAAGAATAACGTGATTAAGACGCAGAGCAACGCTCATTATTGGACGATGTGCGCTGCTCCAAGGTTTGTGCAGGGAACATGGGGTCACAGTGGGAGCTGGAGTCAGGCTGGAGCTGCTTCCAGTGTTTTGGTCACCGTGTTTAAAATGATGAGTCAAAACATTGGACCCACCTTGTAATATAAAACTTCAGCACAGCTCCAGCTCCCACTGTGAGCTCTACAATAAACATATACTGTAGTAGAGTTATCACGTTAAAAAGTGAAAATTATAACCTTGTATGAGAATTAACGGCAGAGCTGCTGTGTTGGATTGAATTAGTCTGTACAGGTGGGCTTGATACAGTGTCCAATTTGATTACACCCGGTTTGAATCCAAGGTTTCTGCATATTTACTGTTTATAAATTGGGTGACAAAGTTGCTTGGCTGGTGCTTTAATCATTTAGGACAAAACTCTCCTCTTGATAACCTGAGAAAAAAATCCCCCTGGATCAAATTTCCATGATAATCACTGCAACTCATCCCGCGTTTGCCCCCAATTTATTAAAATCGATGCTGCGGTGATTGACCTGACGCACAACACACCGACAGGAGCTGGACTCAGATAAGAGATTTTCCTCTTTGCTCCTGTTTATTCATTCATGAACAGACGCACAACAAGGACACGCTCTCTGCAAGATTTGTCCTTGTTTGTGCCTTTTCATGAATGAGTAAATAGATCAAGGAAATTCCATTTCTCTGTTTTTCCTGCACGCTGGGGCGGGGGCTTATACTTTTAGTGGCAGCAGAGCCGGGGCCTTGGCTCCTGTGTTTGAGTGCTGTCAGTAGATACAGCTTAATGCAGGGAGGAAGCCTCTGCACCTCAGGGGGCAGAGAGGCTGCGGCGACACGGTTTGCTCCCCACCAGAGTCAAGCAGCTGTAGAGGCACACAGAGGATTCCTCCAGGTCAGTGCAGCGCAGGCAGAACATTTGGGCAGTACTGACTTAGCTACCCAGCAGTGTGAGTGCTGCGTGTCAGTGTGGGGGAGTCATTTCCAGGGGTGCACTGGATTATCCTCTTTGTGTGTTCATGTGTGAGATGGAGGCTGGTGTGTGTTACAGTACAGCACCTGTGTCAAGTGGTATTGACAAGTTATATTTATGGTTTGTTTCTTCACAGTGGGTGACACGAATCAGCTGGAAGCGCAACTTTATATAAAAATACACACTGTACTCACTGTAAAATACTCGTCGACTGTACAAAAATACAACCATTACGTCCATGTAGAGATGTTTTAAAGAGCTGCTGATTCAACCACTTCCCATGGTTCTGAATATAAATATTATAAATATTCAACATCACAGCAAACGATGTACACGTAGAATAGATATACAGTTGAATAAGCCCTTCTAACTCAATAAGTAAGACCTTGGTCTGTTTACCGCTACAGAGTGTACAACACGGATCAGAGGAAATCTGCATAATATTTTGCTGCATAGCTATAAGTTAATTATATTGTTCTGATGAAGGGTCTGTCATCTGTACTTTCACAGCAAACCGTGTTGCTGTTTTATTTAAGTAGATGATCTTTATACGTCACATACAGTCGGTTTTTCTTTCACCAGGGGACTGAAATGCTTTCAAAGTGGCTGATCTCTGTGATGAGTACTTTTACTTCTATTGTATGTAAGTACATTTTTCTATCAGTATTTTTTCTGTGCAGTATAAAACATTCCGTCATTCATTTAACATTATCAAACAATCCACAACGAGACTAAAACCAACAATGACTGTAACCTTCGGGCAGGAATGCTGTTCTAGTCGCGCTCTTGAAAAATGACACTTCAGAACAAAGCTACGTCTCTTTTGTGGGGTTTTAATCGGTTGGAGAGAGACCTAACGTTGTGCACCACAGCTGAATACGCTTGGTGATGTCACGAACACAAAGCAAATGCTTGAAGGATAAACTGATTGTTGGTCTCCAACCTCGAACTGAATAGCCTGACTGAAAAATAAGCACCTAGCTCCTCCCTCAAGACAAATCTTAGATCTGCTTGCAATAGATTATAATACTTGCAAATTACTGTGTATTTCAAATAACTGAAGGATGTGGATTATTGTACCACAGCTTCTCTCAATGTTAAACTGGCATCTTCTCATGAACTATAGGATCCAAATTGAAATAATCCTGCTCGTAATTGGATTAACATAAAACGGTTGAATTCCACTGCGTTAAACAATGGAGGCCAGTCATTGGGCCGTTGCTGCGGGTGCACAGGTTCGCAAAGCTGCTGTTGCAGTGTCAGTGTCAGGTGGAGGTTTATACCATCTGGATGGGAAGGCTCTCCTGTCCTGCCCTGAAATCAGCTCTGTTGCAGAGGGCAGCCACGCGAGAGAGAGCAGCCCAAGTAGCAGAGCTCTTGTCAAAACCTGAACCTGAGAGAACAGCAAAGGGAGCCGTGTTAGACTTCTTTTTTTAAAGTAGGGCTCATGCAGTATTTATGCTACCGACTTAACTCTGGGTTCTGGGAGCAGCAGTGGATATTGTAGCTAAATAACAGAATCAGGGTCAGTTAAGTTGAGTTGTCTCAAGAAATAAAAGCTTGTTTGGAAATTTCTCGTATCAAAGTTTTATCCCTCCCCGCCCGGTCGAGCTGAAAATGACCTTCGCTCTGCTGCCGGCACCTGCATTAATTTTTCATTCTGGCCCCGGCGCTCTAGAGCGGTCACTCGGGTGTCACACTTATTGTGAAAACAGTATATGATAGTGTCATGCAACATGCAGTGCACAGGGGTAAACTATGACTGGAGATGTTGAACGTGACAAAGTGAGGCGCAAAAGGCGCAAAAAGCTGCAACGGCTGCAAAAACACGGGAGCCTGAAAAATGAGCGCGCTTGTGTTTTCCTCCAGCAAATGCACCGTTTCAGCACTACCGGCTATTTATCGCATGGTAGCACGATTTGTCGTGCAATTCAATTTTTTACCGCCTCTGTTTTCGTCCAAGCCTTTTGCTTACTGCTAAAGTTTCATTAGATTTTGGCTCAGGTTGCCGGTGTTTGGTAGGAGACAGGAATCCAATCGGTTCTGCAGCAGCAGTTTTGCCATGAAACGCTGGGAAAAGACGCGTTCGTAGCTGAGGGTTGTGCCGCCCACTGCTGCTCAATTAATCCGAGCAGCAGCGTGAACTGCGATGCTGGCTGGCAGTGTGAACGTTGGACAGATGAGTTTTGACAGGTAGTCTCACTTCCCCTCTGCATTGCCCCACATTATCCGTCTCTATCTCTCTTTTATATCTTTCGCTTTCTCCGTCTTTCCCACAGGCTCCCTCATTGCACTTTTCATCTCTCTCTCTCACCGCTCTGGTCCTCGGTGGTGTCCACCTCGTGGATCTCGTTGTCGAACCACATGTGGGCCACAGTCATGCGGTTCTGGGTCAGCGTGCCCGTCTTGTCAGAACAGATGGTGGAGGTGGAGCCGAGAGTCTCTACGGCCTCCAGGTTTTTCACCAGACAGTTCTTCTTTGCCATTCGCTTGGCAGTGAGAGTCAGACACACCTGGGAGGATGGCAGGGGGTGGGTGACAAAGCGAGCAAAGAGGAGGAGGGGAGAATAATTATTAGTCAAGCATGTTTACACATCAGTGTGTTCGACTGGTTGTGCGTGTGAAGCAGGTGCACGGGGACACAGAAATACGATGACTACACACATTCCATATGTTGCTTTCTACCACATCAACACACACTAATTCAATTCATTCCCCTTCGTAGCAGGCGTCGCACATCCACACACATCCTCCAACTCAAGAAACTCACTTGTTCATTTAGCTTCTGTGACTGGTGAAATGTGGACTGATGGCATTTCAAACGCCAGCTGGCATCCACCTCGGCTCACACTTTGTTTATTGTTGCACAAAAACGTTGAATGTAGTTCTACCCAGTAACAAATCGCCTGCCTCACTGTGCTCGGTAGCGTCATTAGGGCTGCAGCTAACATTCACCGAGTGTGAATTAGTGTTAGGAAAAGCACAGGTGTAACTAATGACACCGATGATGGCCTTGTTCCACTGAGGTGTGCCAGGAAGCCATGACAGGGAGCCAGCAGGCAAAATATCAGGGTTCTGGGGCTGGCGCGCTCAAAGCTGCACTAATCAATATTTGTATGTTAACAATGAATCATATCATTATGTGTAATGTGAAAACATCTGTTGGAAATGAAAAAAATACACAGACAATTAACCCAACTCTGCATTTTCCCACAGGTTTACAAAGCATTTTAGCCTCTTTGGCTTCAACCTTCAACGTTTCGTTATATTGGCAGATATTTTCAGTGACTCACTCATTAACACGCTGTGATGTAACCGCTGCCACCAGGTAATGAGTTAGCAAAACAAAAGAGGAAGAATCTAGTGTCAGACGCCGGAGAGCAAAACAGAGCTAAAAGGAAAAAGTCAGAAAACGTCCTTTCAGCTCTGTTTTGCTTATTAATATTTGTTCTGAAGTGGCCCTTATCATCGTCCATAGAGACTTGCTGGTTGTGTAAACAGAGAAATGTTTTCCAGCACAACTTTACAAGGTCAAAACATGTCAAGGGTTTTATTTTTAGCTTCTTTCTGTGACAAGAAGGAGCCAAAAACCACCAAATGCAGCCCTCAGGGGAAGGATCTGTTTAGAAAGGAGCTAATCGAAGCCACATACATTTACACAAAACTACTTGGACCACATCCACACACTATAGCTGATACAACAGATCAACATACTGTTGTGACATACTTCTTTAAATTTAAGAACAACAACAACAACGTTCAGCACCAACACAACTCAACCTTCTTTGTGTGTTTGTGTACAACATAGTTCATATCTTTTCCACTGTCACTTTCTATTTCCCGGGGTCATGTTATGACCTCGAATGGCTACAAGGGGACATGTGTATTTTTAGCCCAGGAGCAGGATTCTTTTCTGGCAGGAGAAACAAGAAGATGGTGCAGAGACACGGGATCCCATTAACAACAGTTTAGACTGAAAGTCAGAAGAGCCGCGCTCATTATAGCACCCACACACTGGACTCACAGTGACAGTTGCCAGCAGTCCCTCGGGTACGTTCGCTACGATGATGCCGATGAGGAAGATGACGCCTTCTAGCCATGTGTAGCCCAGGATGAGCGACAGGACAAAGAAGCTCACACCCAGGAAGACAGCAACACCTGTGATGATGTGGATGAAGTGTTCGATCTCGATGCTGATGGGCGTCCGGCGGACCTCCAGCTCGGACGCCAGAGTGGCGATGCGACCCATCACTGTTCGATCACCGGTGGCTATTACGATGCCACGGGCTGTACCTGAGCAAGAGAGACTAGTGTGAGACGCAGCGGGGAGAGTATTTAATATGACTTCCAGAATACATGCCACTCGCCAGAATAACTAAGAAAAAACTACTGGACAGTGATGAAGTACATTATTGGAGTTGATGCTACCGATGCATGTGTTTAGTCCAGATTTGTCTGACAAATTTCCAAAGGTGACAAATAGGGCAGAGACTAATTGCTAGTAATTAATAAAATATGAAGGCCAAAGATGATGTTGGCGATTCTGCAACTGGTGGTGAAACAAAAACGGCCCAGCTGGTAAAGGCGGAGCTGAGTGCAAGCATTTCATCTGCTGCCAAGTGGCTGCTTCATAACAATACATCATCATTTATTAGCTGAGTATATTCTAAAGACAATTAACAAGCACCATCACGAAAGTAACAACTAACTTCAGCTGTCACATGATAGTGGCTAGTGCAATATTTCCCATCAGCACAGTACAAATATTTTAAAATTGCCCTTGTAAATATAGTACTTGAGGTTAAGAATCTCTGCTGATCAGAAGGTTACGTGTGGATTTGCAACCAGGCCACCTAGAGCAGTACGTTTGTTAGAGCACGTGTCTGGGTGTCAGGGTGATACGTGAAGAGACGTGTGACTGTAAATGGTGTGGAAGACGCTGCAGGCGCTGAGTGCTGTACTTTGTAAACAGAAAGGGAGGCTAACAGGGAGGTAATGGCTGAATAAAGCCTGGTGATGGATGGAGGTGAATTATAGGTGTTGAGCTGTGATTGATGGTCAGGTGGACTGAGCAGATGCTGCACTGAGTGAGAGAGGATGGAGCACAGCCTCTTATATTAGCAGTAAAGTAATCCGCTTGGATCCTCTGCATCAGCTGTTTGAACAAGGGCAGTCCAATGAAGAGTGCCCAGAGTAAACACGAGACTGTTTGGGGTAAAGCATGAATGGACTATACCACAATTATGGTGTTGATATGGTTATTTGGTAACGAGGAAGCATCAAAAACTCAGTTTGTGCTCTGGAAATGTAACTGTAGCAATTTAATAATGACTGGAAATACTCCATTTACCGACAAAGACTGCACGAAACGGGTGAAGCAGCTGCTGAATGGGCTTTGTGGGTGGTTTGCTTTCTCACAAGGCAGATTTTAAAATGTGTTTTTTACTTTGTGTTCGCTTCGTAGACATGCCCCATTAGAATAACATAGTCGATTCAGACATAAACTTTCGAGCATCTTCCCCAATTTCTTGTGCACGAACACCCTCATGGTTGGGTGGCAAAGCCAAACGAGGATGGTCTCCAGATGGCTTCCAATAAGACACTTAGAGACAATCTCGGCCAGATGTGGCCTACTGACCCTCGACACAGTTGGTGGAGAAGAAACAGATGTTGCGGGTCTCCAGGGGATTGTCGTGTGTGAACTCCGGGCTGCGAGTCTGAGGCTCTGATTCTCCCGTCAGAGACGAGTTGTCCACCTTCACACGCAGAGGGAGACAGAAAAGGGAGGGCGGTGTTACACAGTGAGAGACAAAGGATAGAAGAGCAGGTGAGACTGACAGGGTGGAAATGAAGGAAGCAGCACTTCACATCAACAAGTGCAGTGATGTATCACTCCTGTCACAGTGTTCATCCATAGCTCAGGACATCGCACAAATCAACCTATGGGCTGGTCACACTGCTCCAAATCAGCAGAGGTGGACTAAAAAGTGTGTGTAGACAAGCAATAAGATCATAGAATCCCAATAGAAGGCATGAGTTTGACTGAGTGATCGTACTAGTAAAAAGTGAACGATTTACAATAATACAAGGTACCAAACAGGATGTTAAGGAGAATGTTTGAATTTGAAAGAAATACAAAAAAGCTGAAAAAAATACTGACTTTGCACTTATGGACTATATGGTAAAATAGGTTTAAATTGAGAACTAATAGATAAGACGTCTCACGTTTCTTCTGGAAGCTTCCCGGTCAGAGGTGACACATCTCAGAAATATCAAACTAAATAGCGTTTTACTATTTGCATAATTAAAAATCGGCACAGACAGAGGAGCAATGTTTCATTTCTCTACCGTCCTAGAAGCAGGTTAAATGTCAAACAGACATTTATGTTCCCACGCATCCAAGCAGCCCTGGTCACTCATGTCACATGGGTGACTGCTGACCTGACACAAACCCTCCACAGGGCCAATCTGGTATGTTTCAATAATACACAGTAGCGTCTGAGAAAGGAAGGAAGGAAGAAACACAAAAAGTACTAGTGCAGAACCAAAGTCAGCTGAACTGCTGCAACCCCACTGAGACCTCTGGGCTCCCCAGGGCTGAGCCCAGCACCCCTCCCCTACCTTGCATCCGCTGGAGGAGATCACTCGAAGGTCAGCTGGGACGCGGTCTCCCCCTTTGATCTCCACCAGATCCCCCAGCACCACAAGCTCAGCATTGATCTGCATCTTCTCCCCCTCCCTGATCACAGTCGCTTGCTGGCACGGAGTAAAAGAAAGAGAGAGACGAGGAGGGAGAGGCAGTGTGAGAACGGGCACAGAGAGAGAGAGAGAGAGAGAGAGAGTTTGGGAACACAAAGCGGATTTAAGCAGAGGTAGAGAGAGTAGAGATGAAAAGAGGTGCCAGCAGGTGTAAAGGTTTGTGAAAGGCAGAGACAGAGAGGTAAAGACAGGTAGGAACGAAGAGCAACAAGGAGAAGGTGGAAAGAGACTGAACAGATTAAAGAATTAGGCAATCAATGTCCTGGAGATGGATAACATGAGAGAAGTTTGTATGCAACACGCTCACACCCCAAAGTTGGCTCGAACATTTATTCTTCCTTTGTGCAAGCATTTTAGGCTTCTGCTTAAGCGAGTGTATAAGCCCCACTTGAGGGACAGCTTATCGATTAAGAAAGCGGAGAAGAAAGACTACACCAAACACTAAATGCATCAACCTACCTGTGGCACCATTTTCTTGAAGGAGTCCATGATCCGGGAGCTCTTGGCCTCTTGGAAGTAGGAGAAGCAGCCGGTGATGATCACCACGGCTGCCAGCACCACACCCAGGTACAACTGAAAGGGGCAGACGGCGTCATTACCGGCTTAGCGTGGTACATGTACGGGATGTTGGAGCGCAGGGAAAGTTTAAACCGCTTTTAGGAGAGCGAAACCTTAAATGCCGAGTGTGAGAGCAGTGCAGAGTAAAAGGAAACCTGCAGACTTAGTGGGAGATTTGGAGAGAAAACCTGTCCTACAGCTGAATCATCGTCTACTATTGCTGTCAGTGACGATTTAGTCCAAGTGAACATGTGTTTCCCAAACAGAACAACCCAGAACGAAGACTTTGATCTCCGGGGCCACAGAGAGAGACTTTCTGAACTGAAGCCTGGGTTTGGAGGACTCTAAAAAGCAGGAGGCATCGGTTTCGCAACATCTTCACGTTTCTTCTTCCATTTCCACTTTGAGAATGAAAACTCTGTTCTGAGTTCAGCTCCCACTGATGCAAACAAGACAGCGAGGTACTGTGGATAAAAGAACGTGCCGGCTGGTTTCGCTGTGAGTCCTGGGCAACAGGAAAGGAAAATTCCTAGATGCTGAAAAAAGTTTGCTTTTCTGGAAGAAGCTGTTTTCATTTGACAGCAGCTACAGAATGTTTTGCTCTTTTACACTTGAATGGCTTGTTTTCTACCATGGCAATGCAAACGCTTCTGAACCAGGAAATACATCTGTATCTGCGAAAATCACTTGTCAGTGTTTACAACATTCGCTTCCGATTCAGTGCTCGGTTTGCAGCTCCCTGCTTTGTCTCCACGCTTTTTTTTTGTTTTATTTCTTGGCGTCTCAGCTCTCACAGCCTTTCTTTGCCTCGGAAGACACTTATTGTTGTTCTCCAGCTGTACAGAATAATAAAAGCAGCATCTGTCCAAGCAGGTGACACATCTGAGTCTACGAAGGTTTAAAGAATTAATGCTTCATTCCCAGATTGTAAACATCATCATTTTAACAGCTCGTATAATTTCTAAAACCAAAGAAGACAACATGTCAAATATGTCAGAATGATCAAATGTAAGCTTTAATCCGGCAACATTTATTTGTTAAGCCCTGTTAGTGTCGATTTTCATCTTAAATAACTGCTTGCAAATTTACCAAAGCGCCAAAGCTGCAAGGCAGTCGAGGGTCTGAAGTACTGCAGCTCACCAGAGCGAGCAGTTTACATACTCACTACTGAATGCGGAGATTAAATCACAGGGAGATTAAAGTTATCACATGTGTGCATGTGCGTGTCTATCTCCTGCACGTTACTGTATATTATGCAAGGGCTTTAATGCCGTACGGCCTCGTTGCAGAGCGCTGAATGATGATTGCATAATGACTCGGAGCCATAACGTGCAGATTGGATGGCTGCTTGGCTCAATTTGCTCAGCGGTTGGTCTGAGTATTTATCTGTGCTAATACCAGGACCGATGCCAGTGTCAGCGGTCGTTTTTACGTCACGCTCGCTGAGGGGCCACCGTCTCCGTGCGAACTCGCATATCACGGTGTGGGTGAATGTGCTTTAAATGTGTTTTATAGCTTTTCTTCCTTTATCTTTCTCCTGATTTCCCTTAGTGAGCTTTGCCTCTGTGCAGGTCCATGTGACCTGAATACGCTGTCACTGCCCAGGCCTTCAGCAAGAGGATTTACAGTAGACGTCTAAAGCCTGTCCTGGTTCGCTAAAGGTCACATTAACAAATCTCCCTTCAAGAAAATATGAAATGTTTTGACACTTCTGATTTCTAATTTAAGGCTACAGGCCATGGCAACACATTGGAGGCCATCAGAGCGTGTACATGGCGTTAGAGGAAGCGTGTCTGTAACTGGGCATTATTACGTTGTATGTGACCACTCAGGGAATTATGATGGCATACGATCAACAAACGGGATGAAATTTTAATTAGAGGCTGCATTAGTGAGAATCAAGCTCTTCGACTAATGCATATTAACCTCAGTAACGGAACTGCACTAGTGAGTCCATAAAACATTGAAATGAGGGTTTTAGCACTATTGCAACATCGCAGGGATCAGTGTGTCTGTGTGTGTAAGTGCAAACCCTCATTTAGAGGATGCATGTACATAGAATATGCATGAAGGTGGGACCGTACTGCACATACGCGTGTTTTGTGCCTGCAACGCACGCCCGCCTCTCTGCTTGTGTCTGTGATTAATATGTTATGTGCGTGCGCGGGTGGACGGCGCTCAGGCCGTTGCTCACGTTGTCGTTGACCGGCTCCTCCTCTGTGGCCACCTGGATGCTGTAGGCCAGGAAGCAAAGGATGGCGCCGATCCAGAGCAGGATGGAGAAGCCGCCGAACAGCTGACGGCAGAACTTGACCCACTCCGGGGTGGTGGGGGGAGGAGTCAGAGCATTCTGACCGTCTCTGGCCAGAATCTCTGAAGCTCTGGCGTGGCTCAGGCCCTACAGGGAAAGCAATTTTTTTTAGGAATGAGTGTCTTTTTCCCTGCTCAGAGAATCTTTTAACAACACAATGGCCTCATTTTCACCACGGCTTAAAAAGCAATTTTACTGCTACACTTGCAGAACATCAAGTATTCCTGCCTGACCTATTTAACACCGCAAGGATAATAAATTGAGTGACTCTTTTCATCTAAGGTGCTTGGCCGTTAAACCAGATTCAACTTCACAGTGCATTTTTCCCTGATTCATACCTTCATCGCGCCAGAAAATCTCCACACGTACCTGCAACGCCAAACTGCTGCAATATTAAAATACACAGATTTGCTATTTTTTCAAGCCTTGCTGCTTTGGCACAGCATGTGAACCCAGCCTGGCTGTTTTATAAAGCTAACCTTTAAAACAACAACAAAAGTCCTGTTTCAGTACAACTGCAATGTCAAACTTAACTCGGGAAGATCTTTGAGATGTGTGTTGCATCTGCGCGTGGACGGGACTGCATCACAGTGTGTGTGTGTGTGTGTGTGTGTGTGTGTGTGTGATTGAGGGATTAAAGATGAAGAAGCTCACAGTGAGCTGAGGACGCTGCAGTGGCTCTAGCTTGACCAAAGTAAAGCTCGGTCACAGTCTGGATGTTGCTTTGCAGTACAAGAAAAAGAGATTGCATCGATACAGATGGTACAGCAGCCAGATACTTTGTGTTGTGTGTCCATTTGTGCATGTGTAAATGTGTGCTTGTGTGTTGTTACCCATGTCATGTCCACTCCATAGCGCTTTCCCAGATCTTCTATTTGTATTCTGTGGTCATCCTGCAGGGATGAAAGTTCCTGTTTTACTTGTGCCGTGGAACAGAAACAGTAAACAGAATAAAATCAAATGTAATTTTACCAGCCAATTACAGCAAGACCGTCATAGTTCTATTGTAAGAGCTGGAGCAGTATGGCTGCAAATGTGCAAGGGAAATTTAATAAGCCACCACAGTAATGATCAACTAGATCATGAGGGCAAAAGCACTGATGCATTACAGCCCTCGGCCCTGCTACAGAAGTACTTTACTCTCTCAGTGTGAGAGATTATGATTCATTCCTAATCACAGCAGGTCAGACAATGACGTGCACTCCTACATCTCCAAGCGTTGAGTTTCTAGTCCAGCATTAACAGTGTCACCTGATAAAAGCATTTGGCTTTCTGGTGAAACAAAACAAAGTAAAGCCCTTCAGTCGTCTTGGAGAAGAACTCGGATACGTATGGTATGGTTTCAGCTTCTTTTTGCCGGTTGCTTGTGCATTTTTGTTTACTCCCACAGGCCAAAACCAGCCTCTGTATATGAGTGGAAAACAATAAAAGGTAGCTCCCAGTAATCAGGCCACAAACACAGCCCAACGTTCAGGAAATGGTTCGGTAGTTAGGCTTTATTTATACACGCCTAGGGCCAGCGCTGATGAGCCATCGCCTGGTCGCTTAAAGGATTTCTGGGAAGACATCATCGCGCTTTATCTGAGATAATGTGTGTAACAAAACTTAGCCTAGTTTTTATGGACGTTGCTTAACTGCATTTCGACAGCACCTCAAAAAGCAACAGCTCCGCTCCAGACGAAAACCCTGCACACCACTGCTGGTGGCCTACAAATTATTCAGTATCTTTCGGAGAACAAAGAAGAGCAGCCAGAGGGTGGTGAGCAGATAGTGGAGGACAGGCTGGCTCACACCCCATCCACTGCTGACTACTCTAAGCAAGTAGGATTGCCATTTTGTTTACGGGCCACTGTTTTCATTTATAGCCTTGTTAAATAACCCAGTGTCTTTGGTGTAATGCTATTTGGAGATCATTTGAGAGCAGCAGCGATGGAATCAATCACTGTGCAGAGTGATCGTGGGTTAGAGTGGTGGCAGCTTGTTTTTTGTTTTTTCTTACCAAGGAAACCTCCTTCTTCAGCTCATCCAAGTCTCTGTCCTTCTTCTTCCTCTTCCCTCCATTTTCAGCACCACACTGGAGGAAGGAAGAGAGCGAGAGGTGGGAACGGCCGCACTCGCAGCCGTTTACATTCACAGCCGTGTATAACAACCATCAGTGTGAATACAATGGACCGTGTGTGTGCTGGCTCGTTTCAATCTCCTGGAACTATTGGCAAACTATTCACTGAATATGGAGGAGAAAATATTTTCCCCGTAGTGAGAGTTCCTCATTTGTGCGAGTGGGAGAGCTTGTGTGTCATGAACTGTTGGAAGCATGGTGCATCATGGAAATCATCTGCTGCTGTCAGTCTCCTCTTAGCGGCACGCGTGCATGTCAGTGAAGGATGGATATACAGAGAGAATAAGAGGGACGTGTGAGCGAGTGACACAGTGAAAAAGTAATCAAAAAGAGCCAAAGAGGGAGCACAGAGCCGGCGGAGTGCCTGAAATGTGTCTGGCATAGCAATTTCCCCCCACTGTGAGCGAGCAATATTACCAGCCTGTCCGCTTATAAAGCTAAATGGAATGGGCCCGATGGAGGGAATAAAACAGAATTATGTAATTACACAAATAAAGAGCGAGAGGGGAACAAAAGTCGGTGAGGAGAAACGCCGTCATCCCAAGATGTCACTGCGTTAAAAATACAGCATTACCCTGACGCCCGGAGACACAAGCGCTGCAGCGCATTTAGAAAACTCAAGTAGTTTTCCATGATGCACGTCGACGCCATATGTTCTTACTGTACGTAAGCTAAGGCCGGAGCACACAAACGGAGTCACAGTCATCTATTCACCTTGGACAAGAAGTAGAGTGTGAGTCTTAAAAACACAGAGATGAGAAGCGCAGTTTTAAGAACTAACTCAGAAAGAACTTACCCCTCTGCCCATGCTAGACGTCCAGACGTCGGCAGGCTATGAAGTGAAAGACGGTGCTCAGGGGCCCCGCCACAGCTGAGACCTCCAGCCCCCACCCTTGGAAGACACTGGTGGCTTTTTTTGGGCCTGGCACCCCCACATCGACCGTGCACTTCGCTCCCTTGCTGCTCCTCTCCTGTCAGGGTAACCTGAGCCTGACCCCTCTTCATCCCTCCCCACTACTTCATTCCTTTCCCACCACGTGCACGGCTACTCGCACCAGGTCAATATGTTCCCCCAGCCCACCCCCCGTAAAACAAGTGTCCCACGTGGATCAATCACTGTCATCAACATTTTAATAAACTTCATAATTAGGAACTGACACGGAATCCCAGGACCTGTAATGAAACCGTTGGATTCTGGCCACAAACTGAATCCTCGTGTCTAACTAAATCCTATTACAAACAGTTTAATGAGTTGCTAATTCAACCACAAAGATAAACTGCTAATGTCACCATAATGTTTTGTTTTGCATGATTTGAAAATAATTTGCAGCCGGTGCAAAGCTGTAGTTAACTTAAGGCCCAACATATTTAGAACATAAGGCAGGTCTCCTCCACTGCGCCCACACAACAGATGCAGCAAATGAGCCCGTGTCAAATAAGAACCAAATGTCTTCTCGCCAGTTGCCAGTTACTTTTACGTTCGGGCTCTTCCCACACTGCTAATGCTTTTATGGCTGGATGCTGTGCTGTAGCTGTGATCCCGTTTCAGTGGTCTTTATCTCTTGGAGTTCAACGTATGTCTTTGTTAAATTTGAAAATAAAGAGACTTATTAAAATCTTATATTTCCTGTGCATTATGATGGAAATTTTAATTTTAGCTATAGCAAGCAGAGATATAATCAAAGAGCTCAAATTAAGCCTCCACAGATGAAAAGGAAAGATAAAGGGAACACTGATATGAAGCTGAATTACACAGTTATGCCTCAGTGTCGATGATGAATTATGTGGTCGTACAGGACGTATGGGAGTTGGTTCAAAACCGACATAAATGAACGGATTAGACTTTGGTCAGAGTCACTTCCTCTCGTTCCCATTTTGCATTTGGGAAAAATTTCTGGTTAGACTAATGGACGTCTACGATACTTGTAAACTGTAGTGAACTATCCGTGTCCGTGCAGTGGGTGTGATGGGGGCCAGACCACTGTCCACATATGTCATCAAATGTCTATCCAAAAAGCTAATGTGACTTAATGAAATCAAGACAGTTAAAGGCCTAATGGTATAAAACTCCCTCTGGGACAGCGCTTCACTGTCAATTTATAAGAGAAGAAAAAGAACAAACCGGAACTTGGTCCTAAAAAAAGATGCAACTTTACAAGAGATCCACTTAAAGTGATTAATTTGGAAGAGCTGAGCCTTATAGAGGAGGCTTCTGTCCTCATTGCTCATAAAAGGCATCTTTCGATATGGGCAGGAGGACTGAATGCAGCAAGTAACACTGATATAAAGTGAAGGGCATTAAAGTAGGAGGAAATTATTTTTGCATCTATCTTAGCATAAAACACAGCGAAGCAATGTAAACACTCGGGTTCTGCACAAGGCTTAAAAGAAAAAAAATAAACCTTTCAAAACATCTAAAGGTCACAAACTAAAACTTAGATAATTGTTTTTCATTTGCACACCTGAATAAATGTAATTATCTGGTGTGAGAGGGGTTGTGTGCAGTTGTCATGGTAACAACTCGGGGAAGATGCTGCATCAAGCAGATGTTTGTCAAAACATAGTTACACAAGCGAATTTCGATGAACTATTATTTTCGTTGTACAAAATAACCCATGAGGATTAGTGATATGTACTCATCATAGAGCTCGGCTAGTTCGCAGAGCGTCAGGCTTCTCATTTATTTCTCAGCAGGATAGAAAATAAATGTACCCCCCTCCTCCCCCAGATGTCCTCCAATCAACTCCAGTTCTGACGCTTATTACTTATGAATCCTTTATGCGTCAGGCACAGCGTTGAATTCCTCCAGTCAATCACTCAGGTGCAGCGGCTGAGCAGGTCAGTGGGCATCAGTTAAAGACTGAGGTTGCACCGTGTGTATAATTTGTCTGCATAAGCACAGCATTCCGTCGCAAGGGGTGATGTATGCTCGCTGAACCCAATCTGCACATTAAGTCAAAAAAAATTAAAGCTTTCTGAAAATTAGGCCGCACTCCGTCACCTTTTAAATGTGAAAAGGTTGTAAATGGTTGCCAAGCATTTCTGCTCGGCTCATTATCATTACTTCTTGGTTGTTGGAAAGCAAGAGGCCACGATGAGATGAAACCAATTCAGTTCCCAGCTGCCTCCATGGAGCACAGGAGTTTTAAAGTTTAATTTCAACGCTGAGTTCCTATATGTTTCAAAGTAAAAGCTGCCAGGTGGCCATTGTTCACCATTTAAATTCTCTCAGTCCGTCTCGCTGAAATGTTCTTATTGTGTATGCAAATGTCTTCAGATACCTAATGCGCTGTTTTAGAATGGCTCGTACATCTGTGCCAGCCACTGGTCTATATCTCATTTTAGAAGGAATTCCTCCTTTTGAAACGTCAGGTCTTGGCAGAGACACGCGTGACAGATTCACACAATGCAGGACAGACAGAATGAAGGCTGCAAACCTTTTCAGCTGGGTTTACTTCGTCTCCAGTTGACAACAGCTACATGTGGTTCTTTAATTTTTATTTATGTTCTCTTTACAACATATTGTACAGAGTCGTCAAATGTTGTTAGCACTCTGGAATCATCACAAGGATTAAAATAAATGTAAAAAAAAATGTAAGAAGCTCCAGTCATGTCAAATAAAGGAATGTTACTGAGCGACTACGACTAATACAGTTCAGAATACATACAAACAAAACACTTTAAAGGCGTTTTAATGCTTTTATGTCTTATGTCAGGTGTCTGTGTGGCTTTGCTGAAAAAGAAGAAACATTCACACTAATCCATTTGACTGGATAGTTAAACAGCGACTAGTGAAACAGGTCTCCAGTTATAAGATGTGGATTTTAGCACCTCCGTTCCGGTTTTATTTTTAAAGGAACATTCAAGTCTACACTGACCACCCTGCATATCAAGCACACAGATCGCAAACCATCTTTGGCTCAGGGCCGGGGGAAGGAGCGCCTTTAAAAGAAAACCTCTGAGGGAAGAGCGGGCTCTGTCTGTAGTGATACATATAGATTTTTAGCTTGGCTTAATACGCCAGATAAGTCTCTTCCTCCAAAGCTTTCCCCTCACAGCAAGCACCTTCCTCCCCCTTTTTCGTCCCCAGCCACATTGCGCTGATTCTGAGGCTAAACCGAACCCTTATCCGGCCCCCACATCTGCTGTCTGACGCCGCACAACAACCTCGATTTCCCTTCATCTCAGAATAAAACGTGCGGCGTAGAGAACAGCCACACAGAACCTCCCATAACACACAAGGTCAGAAATATAACGTCGTATTCCAGCGAATACTGTTACACTTCCTCCCCACACGTTAAACATGTTCTCCATGTGTTCTCTTATTTACACATGTAAAAAAATGCCTCACACAACATTACTTTGCTTTACTTAGGGTGACTGCTTTACTTTATATCAAATTTGACTTTTAACACTCTTTAAATAGACACACATATACATGAAACACGCTTCGTATTTGCGCCCGGAGAGGAGCTAGCAAGATTATAAGTTTCTGTTTGACGTCTTCGGTGAGAAGGTGAATTTCTGCCCATGTGTTTTGTTCCTTAGCCACTAGTGGACACAGGACAGTGTTCTTTTGGCATTTGAACCAGCAGAAACAAGACAGTCAAGGGGCAGAGGAAGGAGCGAAGGGAGGCGGGCAGGGGACGAGCCTTGGGGGGAGGTGGCATCTGTCAATCACTGGGAGAGTCCATCACCGAGTTAAAAAAAATGAGGGAGGAGGACGTGAAGGAGGAAGAAGGACAGAAGAGAGAGGATAGAGGAGCAGAGCATTGAGCTGTAGGCCTGGCACTCAGATAAGGACAGGCTTAAAGACTAGAGTGGATTGTGTATAGGCCTTTCTGTAGGGGAATAATGCAGTGCAAAGTCGCTAGATGACAGGAAGTGGAAGAGATAAAGAAAGAAAGACGCAAGGACAGAGAGAGAATGAAACAAGGGTTTGGAAGGAGGAGCTGAACCCAAGATGGGAGCCGAGATGAAGAGTGGGAAAAACAGAAGAGCCGACACAGCCGAGGAGGGAGATGTACAGAGAGATATCGCGTTACCAGCACGTGCTAAAATAATTAGCCCTGGGTTTTGGGAGGAGAAACGTGCGAGAGGATTAACTGGACCTAAAATAACTCGGCGCACAGGGGCTGCACCTCTTCCTGGTAAGCCCCTTTGTCAGACTCCTGGGAGAGCGTCCGTCAGCCCCCGGGGCCGTGACGTCATTCCCGGTTGTCAGTCGGCGGCCACGGAGTCGACGGACGACAGCGCCGGTCACTCGGCCGCAAACAGCACAGCGAGCCCCCCCCCCACACACGCCTCCCTCACCCTGGCGGCTGAAAAATGTGCAGCTGTTACAGTAAGCCTGTGCTCTTATAGGGCCAGAAATAGCCCCCTTTAGCCAGGGCAGGGACATGGCGACAACCTCCATTAGCTCAAATGTGAGGGGATTGAATCACCCCGAGCTGGAGGGCTTCAACCTCTATCTACGCAGGCTGAGAGCAGGAATCATATTTCTCTTGCACTATCGCTCTCCTCTCCCTCCGTGTCTGTCTTTTTCCTCTATCTGAAGTCCACGGTGCGCTCACAGCTCCGCTCGGTGTGTGTGTGGCTGAGTTGTAAACGTTAAGGGGGGAAGATTCAGGGAGCCCTACACACGGGGGCATCTGCCGGGTTCCACCGAAGGAAGTTATGTGCATAGTTAGGACTTAAACAGTTTTACAGTTTGCCCAATGAGCGCGCACAGGCTCTCCGACGAGGCCTCGTAAAAATAATTTGACACTGTTGCCACTGATATAGAGGGACTATTCTTACAGCCAGTGCTGTCTTGAAAGAGTAGAGATAATGGGAAATAATGGGGGTCGCATCAGGCTGGGCAGAAAAGGAGGGAGCAGACTAGAGGAGTGGAGGCAGTCATGGAGAAGTCAGACCTTTATCTATAGGAGAAAGAAGAGAAGGAAAAGAGGGAAGGGAAGAGAGAGGAGGAGAAACAGGATAGAGCAGTTAGCATATAAATCACCTCTGTAATTTGAATTAACAAGAAAGTCAGGAGATTCACAATGAAAGAGGCAGGAACAGGATAGGAGAGAAAAGAGTGAAGATCAGCATGAGGGGAGAAAGTTAGAGTTTGACATGTCGCCCTCAGAAAAAAAAAAAAGCAAATTGGCTTGTCCCCGTAGTCGGGGATACGTGATGCGTATCGGACGTACTTGGAGAAAGCTTTTTTTCTGCGGATGGGATCACAATGAAAGGAACCAAATAGGCAAAACCCGCGGAGCAGCTTTTTTAGATTTTGTTATCAAACCCGGCCGTCGTAGGGTCTCGCTTCAGATGGCACATCTTATGACCTGACAAAAGTACTCAGCGTGCCGTCTGGTGTAAGAGATCATCACGACGTGTACTGTAAGATCTCGGCCCATATAGCTGCTGCATCCACAGCCATCAGCCTGAGACGGGAGCAGATATGATTTGACTCATTTATTCAGGGACTCAGGTTGGCGCTGTGGTGGGTGGAAAGTAGGCCGTGGTAAACTCCCCTGCTGTTGTAGACAGACTTCCCACTGCCTCCACGGCTCTCTCCCCCTCCCTCGGCCTCGCCTGCCTCCCTATTGGTCTATTTTTTCAAGGTGAGCTGGTTGGCGAGGCGGGATAGAAGGCCAAGTGGTTTGGACCTTCCCGTTCCTTCCTCGCCGGCCGCCTCCACCTCGTTCTGGCGGGTCATCTCCAACTCGATGGTCATCAGAACCCGGCCTGAGCCCTCCTCCCCTCCTCCCCCCACCCTCTGTGCGTCTTTGACTACGGTTTGTTGCTGCTGTGTGGGCTGGGCCTTCGCCACCACCTGGCGCATGGGCTGGAGCAGCCGGCCGGCGAGCCCGCCCCAGCCCCTCCCCGTATCCTATTTCTTATCCTTGCGAGACTCCTGCTTCTTCTTTTCTGATGCAGCCGCCTTCACCTTGGAGGGTTCGGCGGGAGGCACGGGGCCCTGTGGGGGAGGAGGGAGAGGGGATCGGGTGAAGAACAGGGGAGGAGAGTCACTTCAGGAGGAAAGGAGCGTGGGGGAGATAGAGACAGAGAGAGGGGTGGTGGGACAAGGGGGAAGGGGAGAGAGGGTGAGATGGGCGAGTTAGAAGTAAGACCATGAGAGATGTAGTTAGCAGGATGGAGCTGTGTGAAGAGGAGAGAAAAAGACATTTAGGAGGACGAGGAGAGAGTCAGACATACAGAGAAGAGAGAAAGAGGTGAGGAGGTAGAGAGACAGTCCTTTTAGGGGAGGGGGTAGCATGTGAGGGGGGGCGGTGTCCAGAGCTGTAAGGGGGTGACAAAACAGGTAACCATGCGTTAGGATGGACACAGGTTCAGGTAGGATCCATACACCTGTGACACCTATGAGACAAAAGATCAATAACACACACACACACACACACACACACACACACACGCCATAAACCAGACTGGCTTCAAGCTGAGAATTCAATGTAAACGACGCGGGACCGTTTATAATTAAAGGGTGAGAAGTTAAAGTGATGCCATGACAACTAACAACCGCCCTGGTTGAAATGATTAATACTTGCTGAATTTTGAAACAAAGCTGCTTCTGCTTCAGCTTGTTTTTTAACCTTGGTGTCATGATAATGTTTTTATTTCTGCTCATATTCTGCTTTCCTTGACTGTTTAAATGCACAAATGAAATGAAATGGATGAAAATGAAAATGCATCATCTTGGATCTTACTCTGACAATGGTTTTATGCTGGTGAATCTAGGAATGAGCACATCTATGCATGCTGGGCTCCCATCGCAAGATTTGTTTACAAATCATAAAAGTTAGCTTTGCAGGTGAATAAATGTTCTGTAATAGCTCATCTAGAATGTTTGCCTGCACCCACAGGAGAAGCCTGTTTGACTGGATGCAGGATATTTATAGATCCAGCTGTAGCACTTATGTAATTTACCCATTCACTCCCACTCATTCTGTACATTGTCTGTGCAATGTCTAAAGACATCTATGAGAAATCTATAGAAGGCACGAAGGATACGAGGGGAAAAGGAAGTAAAGGAAGTAAAGCAAGGCTTCGCTTGAGTGCAAAACATCCACTGACTGGACAGAGCAGCGATAAGGTCAAAGGAACACTTAACGTAACAATAGCTGCATCCTGGTGCATTAACCTGAGAATTAACCTATTGAAAAACATCACAAGTGCACAACAATGGTGTGATGGAGCTTAATGAAGCTTCACTCATATGTAATGGTTTTCACAACACTGTGCACCTTTAACACACTTCCACTGGTTGAACTACAGACCAGTACATTGTTGTGAAGTGCTACAGAGGAAGCGCTGGACCTCAGGTTAGGAGGCTGAAGTGCTCTAATATATCAGGTTAGCCGGCAGTGGAAAGCTCACCAGGGGCCGCTTCCACCCACTGCAGCTTCCACTAATAACGCCCCACTGATTGCATTAGTATATTAATCATATTTAATTGTGCTTTGTGCAAAAGCAGCACACTGAGGCTGCAATCGCGGTGCACGCTGCAGCTAACAGCCAGCTCCATGGGGCAGCTGCGCATTGGCTTTGATCATACTTACGTTCTCTCATACATCATTGCATTATGCATCCCACAGTAGGCTCAGTTTGTGTACCGCGCCGTATTGCTGCGCTCCCACGCTAAGGACCGGGCCGCCTCGTAAACACACTCCAGCCTGCTTTGGCAGAATGCAGAGCCACCTTTGTTACAGGGGCTGCACACACTTCAAATGAAATCTGGGTACAGTGGCAAAACAGGAGGGACTGGTGGGGAGGTAGGTAAGTGGCTCGGTCCTCTGCTGCATACTAAAAAGAAACCGTGACAGGTGAGGAGGGAGATTGAGAGATAGATAAAGAGTGAGAGGTAGTGATTTTCTGTCCAGAACTGAAGCTGATCAGGACCCAGAGCACCTGATGAAGGAGAGGAGAGAAACTGGAAAGGGACTGAGGTGGTGGTGGTGCGAGAGCGAGAGGATGACGAATCGACGGAGCGAGAGAGGAAGTAAAACCGGTACAGGAGAAGAGGAATTAGAGACAGAGGTGCTTCTCATGGCCAAATGGAAGTCAAAGGCAAACAGAGGTGGTGGGGAAGAAGAAGAGGAAGAGGAGGAGGAGGAGGATGTGACGGGAGAAAAGGAGACAGGGGACCGGATAAAAGGAATGTGAATGAGAGAGAGGGCGAGGGAGTGAAGTGAAGTGAGTAGGGGGGTGGCAGTTGGTGGATGGAAAGAAGAATGGGTAGGTTGTGTGTGTGTGTCTGTGTGTGTACACGCTCAGATCGATACCAAGCGCACTCAATTATCATTCCAGTACGCTGTGTGTGTGTGTGTGTGCACAGCTGTGGGGTAAACTCCACTCCCACAACTCCACCTAATGGGGAGCAGCACACATCACGGGGTTCCTTTGTCTCTCTCACTAACTCACCCGCAGCCTCTCTGAGATTTGTGATGCAAGTCCAGCAAACGAAGATGCCGAGGCTGATACAAAATTGTGTTGTGTCAGCACAGGCTCCTAATAAGGGCTATTTGATCAAACAACCACTTATGAGCGCACTATGAAGCCCCATGGGTCCTCTGTGTGCGGCATAGCTACAAGAGAGGAACTGGCACTGAGGGAAAAAAAAAACAAAAATAAATAAAAAATAAGAGCGCGTGAGCCCAGATAGAATATCTGCTTTTACTGTGAGTGTTTCTTCAGAGCCGAGAGATGCGAGAGTAACTGTAAATGACAACATTGTCAAATATTTCAGTGTCCTTTTGGCGGTGAGTTATTTATTCATATATGCACTGTCACCCGCCACAGGCACTTGAGAGCAACTGACTGCAACTCAAGAGTAACCTGACAATCATCCGACAGAAGAAAGGAAAGAAGAAGACAGAGGGAGGAAGACGAGCTCCGGGGAGATCAGAGGGGCCGCGCTTGTTTGAGCTGAGGAAGGGTTGGCCCTCCACAGCGTCGCCCCCTAGGCCTGAGCACGACGGGCGGGTCGTGCACGATGGGCGCGGTGACCTGCGGGCAGACCTCTCGGCACTCGTCTTTACATTAGCTCATACCTGCGGCTGAACGAGACACCTTTCATCTCCGGCCTTAGATATTTTTGCACGTCTCTCGTTTCAAAACTGATTTTTCATTTACGAAAGCGCCTTGAACGAAAGCCTCTTGACTTCCCTATTTTTTCATTATCAGCATGCGAGGCGTACAGGCGATTACAATACACCCCCGCAACCATCCATCCCCCACATTACCACAGTGTAATCAAACAGAACTTGCCCTGGTGCCTTGTATTCACAAAAGAATACAAGGCACCAAAATGTCTGATTAATCCACCACTTGAGGCTATCGCACTCCCAAGAGGAAAGGAACGTGGGGAAAAAATACCCCAAATCCTCGGCACGCAGCAGAGTAAAAGAACTGATAACGGCCCAGACCATAATAAGCCCGGTGATTTTCATTTGACTCCCAGTGAGCAAAATCAGCAGCTCCTATCCATTTCCCCTCTGCGGGCGAATCACAGTCCATTCAGCGCAGCAATAGCATTAGTGGAGTGACCCGGCGTTGGCCATTTCACAGTCACTGGTTTGATTTTTGTCCCGTGGCTGTTTATGCGCACCGTTGTGTTTGGCCCCTGAGGGAGCTGAAGGAGGCGTGAGGGCCACAGGAGAGAGAGGAGGGACGGCGCAGGCTTTAAAGCACCTCGAACGCAGCTTGAACACTGTTATTAGTGTTTGCTGGGCAGACTTTGAATGACATGTTATTTTGTCGTTGATACGTGGCTGCGAGTGGGCGCTGGCTAAGTGTGCGGACATGGTGGAGCTGCTCGGGCTGGCGCTGGGAGAATGCGATTAGGAATCGGTGCTGTTATGCACTGTCATGTTAGATGTGCGCTATTGTGTAGCGTATTCGCTCTGACACCACGTTTCCTAAGCCGAACAAAAACTCCAACGGCCAACGGATGTAATCTCTCCAAAAGAAAGTCATTTCTCTGTTTAGCGGCTGAGTGTGACAGCAAAGCAGCTGTAGCCTTCGGTGTCGTCCAGTGGAAGTGTACATGTGATGAGTGTGTGAGGAAAGGAGGCAGACGAGGAAGAGGAGGAGGAGGAAGAGGGGATGGGAAGGAAGGAAAGTGGTGAACTTGCCTGTCTCTGCTGTGATCCCTCTTTCTTTTTCTTGCCATGTTTGCTGAAGGGGACAAAAGAAAGACAATGTCAGGATGTCGAATCTATCTCTCCCTCCAGTGGTCACAGGGCAGCACTGCCTGGCAGCCATCGTGGGGAAACCATCAACTTAATCTACTAGCATCTCAAACACAGCCCCCAGATCCTCGGCGCATTAAGATCTCATATGACTGGATATGTATAAGCGTGATGATGGCTCCATCGGCTCCATGATCTAGTGGATTATCCACTCAGATATCATCGCTTCACCACTTTTAATCATCTTTTTAGACCTATGCAGTGTTGTTCTTAGATTAAATCCAAATGAGAAAGCAGAGACGTTATCCCTTTCCAGCTGACTGACTCTAAACCTCGCACACCTAACCAAATCAAATCATGGTGTGGCAGCTATGCCAGCTTGGCCACACAGGTGTCCGTGCCAGGGATGGGCTCTGGCCTCAGCTCGAGTCCCTGGCACAGACCTGACTGGCAGAGCGCCGCTGGCCACAGGCCGGGCACTGACCTGACATTGAGGCTGAAGACACGGCGTGCCACCAGGAACCTCATCAGGTAGTAGATCACCACAATGAGCACCAGCAGGCCCAGCACCACCCCGATGATGGCTCCCGTGATCACGCCAGCCTGGATGGGCACTGAATGGGGCGAGAGGAGAGGGAAGGGGAGAGCAGACGGCACAAACCAGTGAGTCTGAGGAGAAGAAAATAAATAAAAAATAAGCGGAGATAAAAAAAAGAGGTGAAGTAACGAAGGTGGAGAATGTGGGGGAAGGAAGAGGGGAGTGGGAGGAGAAGGTGAGAGGGACGAAAAAGAAGCGAAAGGGACGCAGTGATCTTAAATAGAGAAAGAGATAAAAATGTAATTGAACAGGAGGTGCAAGGAATTTTAAATGACGCGGTGCAACGAGTGCTCTGAACACAGAGCTGGCTTTAGACTGGTGCACAGGGCAGATTCACTTCAGAGCTTGGAATGGAACAACAATGACAAACAGTTGGGTTTGAACAAAAACCAAAACACCAAAATATGCCATATGGGCTCAGAGCAAAGCTGATGGAACGTGGACGGGCTCTTTAGCCTCGTCACAGCCCACTAACTGGTGTCACCTTTCTCAAAGACCAGCAGGCGGACGCTGGAGGGGCGGCCCACGATGTCAGGCGGGTTCTTCGCATCGCAGGTGAAGGTGCCGTTGTCACTGAACTCCAGGTTCTTAATCAATATGGAGCCATCGCGTCGGCCAGGGTTTCCCACGAACTCCAGCCTGTCCCTGAATGGGCCTTTGTTGTCGACATAGGGGGCACCACCGGTGTAGTGGAAAATCTGTAGGACAGAGAGGACGATGTTTGCATGTAGTTCTACATAGTGAGAATATAGTTCACTACGAACGGCTCAGGGTTTATGAAAATACATATAATGATATCAGAGATTACACATAAACAGAAAAGTGTCATCACATATTAAATCCAGAGCAACTGGTTTTTTTAATTAGATGCTAATGGATGCGGTCAGTGGCTAAGTAAGCAAAGGGTGAACAGCTGGAGTAAACAGGAGATTAGTGCTGATGACCCAGACTCCACAAGGTCAAATTTAGTTGCAATTGTGTCTAATTGAAGATTTAAGGCGGGCGAAACACATAAACACGTCCCATAAATTACACATGAGCATACATGTGATAGCAACACCAGAAATCAAACGTGACATTTACACAGGACACCATGAAAACAAAGCGCTGCATAAAACTGTAAATCTGCCGAGGCAGGTGACGAAACAAGTGACAGAAGATAAGTGTGGGGGGAGAGAAGGGAAATCTAGTTTCAAAGTGAGGGCACCATGGGAGACAGATGAAGGCAAAGGAGGTGTGGGGAGTAGATAATGAGAGAGGAGGGGAGGGACAAAGAAGGCAGGGCTGCGAAGAAGGAGATTAAGGGAGGTGGAGAGAAGGAGGCGCAGTCAGGATGGGGAGATAGAGAGATTAGAGAGATGGCAGGATGATAAGGGCAGGGAGAGTGAAATTAAAGAGCAGGAGGCAAGAGAGGTAGAAATGAGGGCGGGGAGGTGAAGGGGAAAAGTTTCTGGCAAACTGCACCTGTGTGTTAAAAGAAACCGAGTATTGTTCACTGTACAAATTACTCGCAACGCATCGATTGATCTGTCCTGACGATGAAGATGATCTCCCGTGTTACATTCCTGTTGCAGGGACAGACGTGTTTCCCGATGAATTATTAATTTGTGGCTTGTTGAACGTGAGAAAGGTTAACTTCCAGTAGGATGACACGACATCAGAATTTCATTTACGACGAAGGGGAGGGAGGGAGCCTCTGATGTGACTCCACTTAATGATTTATGCTAAATATCAGGCTCTTTAGTTGCCGAAGGCTTCGCGATGTCACCGCCATAGTGTGTCCGCCTTTGATGCTGGGTGTAGGATGCACAGCAGTTTATCAGAGCTTTGTCATAGAAGCAGCTGCCTAATGTAGCTGAAGACGATGATGAGAGCGATGGGCTTGTTGTTATTAATTAAAAAGTTGCTGTAAAAGCAACAATTAGACACTAAAACTTGACAGTGTCATCAAGTGCAGCTTTAATGTGGATGCCACCAATTAAATTTCTTATAGAGATTTTCTGCATATCACGGCTGCATATTTCTTCTAATTATAACAGGGATCAGATGATAAAGCAGCTGTTAACAACCTGATAATCTGAATCTTTTAATTGTGTTCATCTTATGCGTGCGTGGGTGCGTGTGTGTATATATTACGGAGATGCTGTCCCGGGAGCCGTCGGGCCTGTACGACCAGGAGAAGGTGACGTCCTCCGAGGTCCAGCGCCAGGAGAAGAAGGAGCAGGAGAGCCGGATGTCGGAGCCCAGGAGGCCGTGGCGCTCCCAGCCGGTGTAAATCACTATAGCCTGGGACTGCTCGGGCACTGGGAGACACGAAGAGCGATGTGGTTAGTTCACAGCCACCCACAATAAACACTAGATTTAAGGATAACAGGCAAAACTGCAACCTGTATAGAGTGTGGAATAAACACTTATCTCTGTGTTATAGTTCTCTCTATGCATTGAATGATAAAATAAAGTCCACAAAGTCAGATATGCTGCGTGTTAAACTACACATTTAACCGTGTCAGATTCCAGCACGCACACAGTAAATATTTGGGTTTTCACAGGGAGGCTGGTGCCTCTAACAGTCAAAGGGAAACATTGTTTTCTCTATTAATATGGATTATGTTGGCGTAATCATGTGCACTGTTTATGCTTGAATAATATTTAACGATGGCTGCAAAATCAATAATTCACTTCGCTGGAAAAACGCACTCAGCATCTCAAACGAGGCCCCATGAGACCTACACAACTCCTGCTGCTCCCATATCAGCCGAAACACGTGAGTGACGATCAGCAGGAACCATAATCATACAGCGGCGTTGACCCTAATGCCCCCCCCGTGTTTGCAGCTTTCTGCTTCTCGTAACACCTGGTAAGTAAAGTTCACAGCTCGCCCTGCAAACGTCCTTCAGCGATTTGCCTTTACTGCAGCCAGCCTCCACAAAACATGTCAATGAAATCACACTTGACATTTTTAATTAAAAATCTGACAAAAACCGCAAATGTGTGAAAGGAGGGGAGCAGAGAAAGCTTTCCCGCTTGACAGCAAAAACCCTCCAGCCTCAGTTTGAGGCATAATATTTGTGCTCTTTAACTTTGCAAGCTTGGAGACGCCTGTTTTCATAAGAGATGGACAGTGCTACTTACAACAACGCATATGAAGACACGCCACCGTCCCTACAGGTGTCTGGATAAAATCGATAGAGTCAAGAAAAAACGCTTTTGTCTAGTGTTCATGTTATCTAGTGTGGAAGTAGATTTCACACTTCACGCGTCACTGCTAAGCTTGCGAACCCCTCAAAGTATCATAACCTCTGTTAGTTCTGAGGTTCTAAGCACTGAAGAATTAGGAGCAAAACAAGCCGTCACCATCCTCATTTAACCTTTAACCTCACATCACACAAAACATAATTCCTTCACTTTCAAGCAGTGAGTGTTTCATAAATACAAAAGATTTTTTCCTTTCTTTCTTTTTTTTTTTTTACCTATTCCCAGAAGGACAACCGACGCCAGCGCCAAAAGTGTCAGCATGGCTTCAGGTTTCGACGGAGCTCCCAAACAGCGGCTTGTCGAGGAACACGTCCACTCCGGAGGGAGAGTGAATGGAAGGAAGAGAAAGAAAGGAAGAAGGAGAGAAGAAGAGGGGCGCAGGACGCCAGGCTTCAAAACGGGACAACAACAACAACAGAAAACCCACTGTCCCCTGGTTTATACCCAACCACACCCCTTAGCCAGGACCAGCCCGGCCCATTCCTCCGTCCTTCACACCCCTCCACCTCCTCCCGCTCCGTTGCCGTCGCTCTTCGTTTTGTTCCTTGTACAAAATTACACACTTAATGTTCTGAAGTGGGAGGATTAATTGGACAAACAACGGGCAACTTGGGGGTGAATTTGTTGCTGTGCTGCATTAGGCCACGATGAACGTGATGGGTGAGATTACACCCCGACTGCGATGTGATTGAGCCGAGAGGGAATGCTAATCAACGCTTAGCATGTCGGTGCCAGCGAGAGCGTGTGACGGGGAATCGTGGCCATCTGCGGCGGCTCTGCATGTGATCACTGTTCATATGTAAATATTACATGGGGGGGGAGGCCTGTCTCAGTGTGTTTCTGGCGGTTTACAGTCAGGGAGGAGGGGGATCCAGCAATGAGGTCAATCCAGTGCCCTCTCCTCCATCGCCAGCTCTCGCCCATCTTTCTCCTCTCTTTGCACTCTCACCCGGTCCGAGGCCAGCCGCCCAAACAAAGCCCCGACTCTTCGCTCTCTGTCCTCCCTCTCTTCAGATTCCAGTGGTTTGCTGACGTCTAGCACTTGAAGACAATGGAGAGAGAGGGGCACAAGGCCTGACTGGTGTTTGCCTGCCTGTCAATGGCGCTTTCTTCCTCTCCGGCGTCGCTTTCTCCCGCTGCCCAGACAAAGCTGTGTATTCAGAGCAGCGCCCACTGCTCGCTTTTCCAGTAAAACATACATCAAGAGTGTGGGGAGACACCTGCTATATATAGATGGGTTGATATGAGGACATGGACAAGACGCGCAGACGTGAGAGCAAGACAGCAGCAGATACCGAGGTAGCGGCGTGAACGAGCCGACACGCTGGAATGGAATTTCTGCAAAAGCCTAATTTCTGGAGGCCTCATTCCATCATTCTGTCACGCATCATAAATATGCATTAATTTAGCTGCTGGCATTGTAATAACGAATACACGCACAAATTGATGGTCTGCAGTTCTGCTGCAGCTTCAGCAAGCACAGGAGCTGGATCCACTTCACCCACAAGTGTAAAGCATATCAATCTCATGCACCCGCCCCACCCACCGTGGGAATTTAAACACGATGAGAGAGGAGGACGAGGAGCCACTCAGCGAGGGAGCACACTCCATCCATGCTAAAAATCAAGGCTCTCCTCTTGCGAAGGGTGGGGGGGGGCGTTTGGCCAAGGCACCAGCAAAACATTTAGTGACAGATCGACTTTTGATTACATTTGAGAGCACGGCATAAATTCTTGCCACTTGTGACAAATCACAACCGTTCATTCATCTTTGCACCTTAAATACCCGCGCTGAAGGATCAGCTGAACAAAATGGACCATCTGCCAACTTGTTGGCGCCATCAACTGTCTAAGCTTTGGCTTGAACGTCTACATCGCGACATCCTTAACAATTATGGCAGATCCTGCCTCCAGGCCCCAGAGAAACAGGGGGATTCTTTATGAGCCTGGCAGGTGCAGAACGTGGCATGCGCCCAAACTCGTCAGCACCGAGTGACGATGGCAGCGGCAGGGGCTCGCTTGGCAGGCAGAAACTGTATCACATATAGAGCGGAGGCCCCCGTTCCTTCAGTTGGCAGTGATATAGCACATGAATGTAGGAGAGAGAGCTTATCTGCTGCTAAATTATACAGAGAGGAGAGGTAGAGGAGAGGGGAGAGGCAGCCGAGAGAAGCAGGCAGCAAAAACTGGATCTGTAGAGCCATTTAGAGATTTTTGTGAAATTATACACGAGTCCTCAGCTGCACTTTAGTGATATTGAGGTGGACAGGGCTTCACATCAATTGGTGTTATTAGAGATGACAATACGCAAAGTACCCCCGGCTCCAGCCACTGTGTGAATGAAACCATCTCAACTGTCTGCCTGTGTAACTCATCAAGCTTGTTTTCACGGGCTGAGACAGTGGCCTCAGTTGCATTTGGTGAGGGCATGTCATTAGACACCCGTACAAATTCACAGAGCATATTTTCTTGTGATCCTGTAATTTTCTTTGACGTAGAATTATTTCCAATGGGATGGAGAAAAAAAACATACAAGTGCATAGTCAAAACCCAGGGATAATCAGAATCTGGGAAAGCATCCCGAGCTGTGGATGTTAGCTCTTGTCAACTCTATCCATGTCTAATTTTTCTGCAATGTTGAGTATGTTTGTCACAGTTGAGTGCAAGCCTGATCACAAGACAGGCTGGCAGATGTGCAGAGGGTGCACGTCTTCGTCGAGAAGCGGAGGGCTTCTGTGAATGGAGAGCTCCTTAGAGAAGGGACCGCTCAAGGGCTGCTTGTCCGTCAAGACGAGCAAACATGAGGAGAAACTGAAGAGACACAGAGGCTGGTTCATGAGAAGGTCATAAGACTAATGACCGGCCACAGTGATCCAATGGAGTCCACTGCAGTCTAACCCCCTTAAGCACAAGCCACTCTGTGTGTGGGCAAAGTAAAGCACTGACAAGGGGAGAACAACAACCACCGCCATCATCATCATCACAAACCAATCACAAAACAGTCGCGTAAACGACTATATCAGCTCACAGTTTGGCTGCAGGGGTTGAATAATCAAGCGAAACATTTCCATAACCAAATAAGGCAAATGAGCCGTGGCGAGCAATTGGCCAGAAAACTGTCAAAAGTTAAGGCTAGAAGGCAAGATTAAAGAGAAATACAGCAGCCTTCCACCATTTAAGTTTCCTAACAAGACACAGGTTAACAAGCCACTGACTAAAAAACGACCTTGAGAAGGAACCTGACAATAAAAGATGACTGCAGAGCATCTGCAGCAGTTACGAAAGCACCTCTCTCTGTTAGCGTGGCTGGTTAAGAACATTTGCAAATGAGTTGTTGTCAACATCTTCCTTTAGCAAAGTCATTTTTGTGCTTCTGTAACCTGCTGAAGACGCCGATGCAGGAGCAACGAATCAGCGAACACTCGGTCAGGGAAATTAAAAACCATCCGTTTTGTCTTTTAATCTGCTGGACTTGCTGGCACCATCACACGCATCTTGTAGCATTTTAACTGATCTAATGAAGTGGCCTGATGAGTCACACAGTGCATCCAATTCGGCAGCGTGTCTGGTGCTGAGGACGTGGTACCCTGTTCGAGCGGTGACTGGAGGATGAAGGAAATCACATACAGGGCCCGAAAACAGAGGCTGCCTGACATCATCAGATCTGAAAGGTTACTGGCCAACGCTGGGCGCTCCTGCTCAAGAAAAACACTATTGATATTCCGTGGGTTTAATCGAGGACAATAGATCTTCCTGTCCTTCCCTCTCTCCCTCATGGCCTGGCATGGCCGAGATGTCACAGAGAGCACCAAACAAACGGATGGAAGGATATAAAGGGAAGGAGGGATGGAGAGGAGGAGGTGGAGAAGAACAAACGCATTGTTCCCGGGGTGGAGAAAGGGGTATTGTGAACAAGACAGATAGCTTATGTGGGAGAATGGACTGAGAGGGGGAGAGAGAACGAGACAAAAGGACAGAGAAAGGTGAAACCTGGCATTTTTTTATAGATGCCCCCTTTTTTCTTTGCAGTTGGAGATAATCCATAACCCTGCTTCAGGGGCCTACAAGTTTAAAAAGGAACACAGCAGGGATAATTTCAGCACAGAGGAGCCATCTTCAGCCTTCCTTTCATCTGTCAGAACACCAAAGATCAGTTCTGGGACATTTTTTTCAAATCTTAGTCCACAATCAAAGCCCCCAGGCGTTTCTCAACATGTGGCAAAGCACACGTCAACAGCAGCGGTAAGGAGCTAGGTTTGCAACTGCAGCCTTTCCCCCGAGGGACCCGGACTGAACGGGTGACTCGGATGTGAACTAAGTGCACAGCTGTCTGAACACGAGCTACGACCTCGGTGGAGATGGAGGCCGGTGTGCTGCAATGCCCCGCGGGCTTGTGATGTACGGCAGCTGCCCCCCCCCCGTAAACATCAGTGACACATACAGACACACACACACAGGCAGTTTAACCAGGCACACGGTTTAACACAGAAACACAAAGGCTTCACGCTTCCCTTTAACGAATGCAACTAATATAATTAAGCTACATGATAACAGGAGAATGTCATACAACACTAAAGGGAGTTCATTATATGTTTTCACTGCCTGCTCTGGCCCATTAAAGCAGTGCTCACCCCCCCCACTCGCTGTTTCAAGTCAACTTGTTAAGTTAACAGCTGACAACTGCTACTTGAAATTTACATTTTGGTAACACAAGCGAGTCTCTCGATTCTATTCACAAAACAGACGAGAGGCGATGATGATGCTCAAGATGATTGTCAGACGTAATCAAAGTAGTGAACGGGAGGGAGAAAACATTTGAATCTGCACGAGGAGAAGGAACTGAATGAACGCTGATGAAAAATAAGGAATATGATACGAATACAAAACAGTGGCAGATGGAAAGGGCAGGCCAATCTGGATTCTGAATTTTCATGATTATTCTATCACAATGGTGTCCTTCTCAAACTCCCCTTCAGCCGACACAAGACACAGCCCACACACGCAAATAATAGGCAAAGCACCAACTGAACAGAATGCACACTTGCATAGAGAGATAGCAGAACAAATAGTGATCTCACAAGAGTATAGGAAATAAAAAAAACGCATATGAAAACTGTGTGTGTCAAATGTGAGTCATCCACTGAAATGGCAAAATTTGACATGCAAATGTCCCGTAGGGACACGGCAGCGTGCAGCTTCAGTCTTGATGCATGTGTCCATGCTGCACCGAGGAGCACCAGCCTACTAATGCCTGCCATTTTTATTCCTGCACCCTTTTGGGCTCAGCAACTTCCTGCTGCTGACCAGAACAATGCATTCAACCCGGCGCACATTCCTAGAGAGCAAAACAAGAGTGAGGCAAGCAGCTGAGAGGACATTCAGATGGAAACACAGTCAGGTTTAACGTGGTACAGTGCATAAAATGGATAATAGTCAGCTGATGAACCCTGAATCCACCACAGGCTATTTATGTGTGTGCAGACTCGTCTAGTTAAAAACATTAATTTACCAAAAGAAATTGGAATTTTCTTCCTGTGAACCCTCCTATTGTTTCTCACCACCGAGTGAGGAATGTGAAAAATTATCTTGTACGTGCAGACTCTTCTGTTTTCGCCTGGAGAAGTCTAGACGGAATGACCGGCTTCTTTCCCCGTCATCGCGCTATGAAAAATGAGCACATTCACAAGTCAGACTACAGGCAAAACCCGCAGCACCGGACGGCGTCTTCGTCATGATTTACCTCCTGTCACGCTGGTGTGGGCTTCAGCACACCGGGAAAACAAGCAGAGCTGTCGGAACGGAGAAGCACCGCACACAAACTACCGTTTACACTGTGCCGTAAAACATTACACATCTACAAAGAAGTGATGACGCTGACTGGAACCACTGGAATATGAATGCAACTGGATCTTTTACTGTGAATGAGAACAGCCAGAAGGTCTAGACGGGGAGTTACCTTTATCTTGGAGGTGGCTGCCTTTCCTGTTTGGAGTGGGGAACCAATAACAGGCATGTGAATTACTTCAACACAAAAACCTTCAAGGCCTGATATTGTGTCAACTTCTGTCTGCATGACCAATCAACATAACCGACTCTGGAGCTGAAAGTGTGGTTCCAACTCCACCACTAAGATGCTCAGCTACATGCATATATTTGCAGTAATATGAGCAGTTTGCACTTTACTTTCGCTGGCCTTGTGCGATTCATCTGGTGTCGTACGCGTCCGCAGCAACGCTCTCACGCAGACTCTCGAGCATCTATCGAGCAACAAAAATATGTCCCGCACATTTACGCTACTTGGGCGTTTAATGTGCTTCTGAATTGCCTGCGGCCCACATGAACAAAAGCACAAACAACATTTCAAACACTAAGAGCTTCTACATTGCAAGCTCACGGTCCTCTTTGCTTCCCTATGTAACAGCAGCCTGTCCTTGGCTCTCAAACTGACCCCCCCTCCACACATCTCCAGCAGGGTTTGATTGATTCAGGGTGGACAGTTAGTGGATTTCCATCATCTAATGCAGGCTGTGAGTGCTCCTCTTTTGTCCTGCTGTTTAAGCAACTGTCAGCTACCCCATCTTTTTTTCCCCTCCTAATAACACTTTGGGCAGGCGGCGATATCCTTGGCTTGTCCTCCTATTACCGCACATGCTGAATGCACTTTGCTGCCATCTTTTCTGCTCCAGCAGAAATCAGGCCAGCTGCAAGTATTAGTATGCAGCCCATACATGTCATGTTTTGCTGGGCAGCGAATTCAGTGAGTCGATTCGGGCTTACGGAATTGATATTAACGCAGTTTTGACTCTGAAAGAGAAATCGTAGTCCGTAAATGAGCAGCTTTGATCAATCAATAATAGAAATGACAGGGAACTTAAAGCTAAAAGCAAAAAAAAAGAGCCTTTATTTTCATTCAACATTACAAAAAGAAAGGTGCTATTTACAATTACACTGACATTGCAATTATTTATTATTCCC
The DNA here is from genome assembly GCA_030770545.1 of Macropodus opercularis. Classification (NCBI taxonomy): domain Eukaryota; kingdom Metazoa; phylum Chordata; class Actinopteri; order Anabantiformes; family Osphronemidae; genus Macropodus; species Macropodus opercularis. Next base: position 12,057,489 of record CM061105.1, read on the forward strand.
TGCTGATGACAGGATGATCAGCTGATCAGTAGTAGTCCTCAGGTTCAGCTTTATCCCCCTGATTTTGAATCTGCTGCTGCTTCTTGTACAAATCAGCAATCTGAGAGAGAGAGAGAGAGAGAGCAGCATGAAAGAGAGAATGCAGTAGGGATGGAGGGAGTAGGGAGGTGAGGTGGGAAGTGAAGATCATGAAGGCAGGTCAGTAACATGAAGAGGAAAAGCTAAAAATAACAGTTTGATTATTAATATCCCAGGCTTTGAAGTTGGTGACTCCAAGCTGCTGACTGCGAGACAGAGGTTGTGTTCATTTGAGCTTATCAGGGTGTGCGGGGGCGGGAGGGTGGGACAATGAATAATGTGCGAACAGCATGCCCACCCAGAATCAGCAGCATCAGTACAGTGGGGCTTCACAGTCAGGAGGAAAACAATGAAACATCACATTAGTTCTACAAAAGATCAAGGTAAAGCTTTGATCATGGGCCTGAAACTGACTGGTGCCAACATGTTCAGGCTGAGCGATCCGATTTCTCACTTTCTCACTCAGCCTTCACTTAAAGTCTGCTAAAGCGCAGAGTTTACAATTTGTTCTTCTGCTCAGTGTGTATGTGTCTGGACTGAACTATCATTTAGGTGAAGGTGGTGTTCCAGCTTCATTCAGAAGGTTAAAGACCGATAATGCCAATAACCATCAATCCATACTTTATCCGCCTCCATGAAACTTGCATGATATCTGGCTTTTAGAGGAAACTGCTGGACGTAAATCAGAGCACGACACCAGGAGTGACCAAGACACAAAAGCATACCAAACGGTCATGAGTCTGCCAGAAGGCGTGTGGGAGAGACTGAAGTCAAATGGAAGAAAATGTTATCATCTGGAGAGACCAAAGTTAAGCTGTTTGGCTACAGCTGGTGAGAAACGTGGGCAACAGTTGTATGTACAGTACAGGCTCCCAGATCTCAGCTACAGAAGCTGGAACCTCGTTCAGAGGAGTCACAGATGGATTGGAGGCTCTTCTCACTAGTCTCCGTCCTGGAGACAGATTGTGTCGTATTCCCTCCATATCTTAACATGTGTTTAACTCTGTTCCTCGTCGTGTGGATTCTTGTTACTCGTCCTTGTTCTTCTGTCTGGTGTAGTTTTTGGTGTGGAATCGGGTTCGACAGTATTCTACAACAATCTGCTGATTTCCATTTGACCCACTGTGATTTGGCACCAATGTCTTAGAAACGTTCAATTAAAGTGAGTTAAATACTTGGTCACATAGTCCCAGTTTTATATTTCTCGCTGACTTTGAGTACTTTGTTAGTTTCAGTTTGGCATTTGGCACCAGATGCTTCTATGTCTGCGTTTTCAGCTGACCTGCAGAAATCTACTGTACAATAAAATCCACACTCCGCTGCCTCACGTTATACTAGCCAGGCCCCAGAGATGCTGCTTTATCAGACATGTTATACAGCTTTGTTCGACATGCAGGGGAGACTCCAGTACATAAACCAGTGGCAGTATAAAGAACGTCGCCCTTGCAGTGGTGCTCACCCCTGACATTTTACAGGACAGCTCTTGTGGACTGAACAGGACAATTATGTCCCATTCTCTATATGGAACTTTCATTAACAAGGCAACAAACATTTGATTGAATTCTCTACAGCAGAGAGTCGACCTGTTCGACCTCCTGCAGATAGTACTTCACAGATAAAGTGTCTGTTTGACTTTACTCTGAACTCCACTGCACTGCTGATTTCACGCCTCCAGGACAGGGGTTGCACATACCTGAGCACCAGTTGTGGCGTCCTCTGGTTTTTTGTCATCTCTGATTCGAAGGAAGCGGGGGAACCTCAGAGAAATGCCCTTCTCTGGATCCACCTGAGGGCACAGACAGAATCAGGATACAGTATAGCACCAGCATTTATTCTGTGTTCTCTGTACCTCTTAAGTTGTAACTGATTCATCATTTGTCTGGCAGGCTTCGAAAGCTATAATAATAACTAGTTCAAGGTTTATATACATCAAACCCTTTTAGTTCCAGTTCTGAACACTGCACTTTTGCCCAGGTTAAATTTCTCTGAATCTCAAAGTCTCTACCTTCAAAACTGATGCTGTGCATATTTTCCATTACATGAATAACCAGGGTGTGTTGAAGATTAAATATTTAACAAGGATGAATACTGAAGATTTCACACAAATGACAAGTATTCAGGACCAAGGATTGTTAGTGGTAAATATGTTTGCTAAAATGCTCCTAATCTAACAAGAAATTGCAAACATTAATTCCAAGAAACTTTTCCATCTTTTTCAGAGATCAACATCTTGAAAAGAATCACCCTCAGTGAATGAAAGTGTCATTTAAGGTGGTTTTATATTAGCCAGTACTGGTACTTCAACACCTGCAGTTTTTAATAACTTTAAATTAAATGTGTAAAAACATCCAAAACCCCTTAGTCTTTCTTCCTATAAATATTTCTCCAACTAGGACCAAAATGATAGTTTGCATCGTTAATGTTGTGAAAAACATTTATGTGCATCCTCACCATGAGGCCAAACCGCAGCTAATAAACCAGTATCTGTTACAACCCAGGATCTTTTACAACACGTTTAATAACTCAATTAAAAGGCTCTAATTGGGACTTTTCACTGTAGGCAACAGACCATAACAAGCAGTTGTACAAGAGTGTATCAGTATAAACACATGGGGATGACTAACGGACTGAACTGACCATTCCCATGGCAGCTTTGTAGACGGGGGACAGCGACAGGTCTGCGCACTTCACCTCCCAAACCTGCACGGCGTCAAGCCACACATCGGGCTCTGCTGATTGGTCGAAGCGGTAGTAGGCACGTGGCTTAGGCAGAATGTGATCCTGGAGAAAATGAATTAAACACATGAATTAAACATTTCAACTCTATAGATTATAAATCATTTTCCGTGCAGGGTAAAAACACCCACTTAAAGCTGTCAGACCAGACAAGGCCACGTTGCCGACAAAAACATAAAGAGACAGTGACAGAGCGGCTTTGGTTGCCCTGCTGGATCCTGCTGCCGCCTCACGATCACGTCCCAGGAGACGGTGCCGAGTCTGAACACTCAGATGATACCTAGCTGCCTGGGGGGCAACATGGGTGTGTGATTTACAAGCCACATTACCCTAAACCTACATGAAGGATTTCATTCAGGAACACTTTGATATAAACGTTTACATGACTTGAAGCACGTCTTAGAGTTGCAGAGAAGCATCTTAGAGGCTCCACCCAATTGCTCCTTCTCTGTAAGCAAACCATCAACGTACAGCGTTTAATAGCACAAGGAGCAATGCAATCATGGTGTTAGCATAGATGTCACACCTGTTGAATGATACCATCTCATTCTGGAACAAGAAGCTCCATTTCAGCCTGTCTGACACTGAAGGAGGATAACTAGACTGACGCAGTGTCCACAGAACTGGGTCACAGCTAAGTAATGCAGGGAAAACCAGGCTCCAGCAGGAAGTGGCGCTGGTGGTTGTGACACACATTATTTATACCGTAGGAATTCAAGTGACACTCTCTTACTGAATGAATTTCACTCAGTGAGCTGGGCGGCATGGAGTTCGCCGACACACACCAGTTGCGCTGGGTCCCAGTCATATACTTCATTATACAGGTCAGGTGTGAGTTAGACGTAACCGGCCTACATTGTTTCTATGTCTTTATGGTTTACGGTAAATACCACAAAGGGCAATTGAAATTTTGTAATTACACTTCAGAGAGGCCTGAAAAGGTAAACGCGTAGGAGCTATTTCTGTTCTATCAAGCTATTTGTGTTGATTTGAGTGTGTTTACACCTCCGAGCAGTGGGTGAAGAATTCATGTTGATGGTATATGTAATGAGACTTATTTATGCAGAGTAATTACAATCAAGTGCAGGTGTTGTTGCCGGAGGAAGCGCAGAGTTTTTGTGTCGGCTGTAGCTGCATTTATTGTTTAGTGAGTGGAACATTGAGGGGGATGAGTTTCACCGAGAAAAATACCAAATAACCCTCAAATACATCAAACTAAAGGCAGAGGAAACCGTGAATGAACATTAGTTCGGCTGTGGCTATTGCAACAAAAGGGTTTGTGTCTACTTTTTAATTGTGGTAAATTGTAGAAACAAGGTTATAAAATAATCTATGAACACCACAGTTGGTTAGATTTGGGTTCAACATGATAACAAATTGCCTGAACATGCAGAAAACCAGACTGTAACACTTAATGAAGATGTAAGAGCCATTAGTGAAGTGATGATCGTAAGAACATAAGCCAAACACTGGAAACCCGAAAAAATCACTTGGAGCCTTTCACTTTGCACAAAAATCATTTGTAGGAGCTGGTTTCAGGACACTGCATGAAGTCGAGCTCCACAGACAGAAAACCACTGACAAAATGTTCCAAAACTTCACCAGAGAAGAAGCCTGATGAATATTTAGAGCAGATACTTCAATTAGAGTCAACCACGATTAAATCGTTTGGATCAGATGGGACTCACGCTAATGGTCTCATTAATGTGAAGTCACATTTGTTGCATTTGTTTCTAAAACACTGAGCTACATTTGTAGCGTAATTAACCAAACTTTTATCAGTTAAAATGGCTTCACCATTTCCTGGCTTTTGCTAAAAACAAATAAAACTGCTCTGAACGCTAATGATTTGTAATTACCAACATGTACATCAGAGGTGAAGTGCACTCAGAGCTTTGGCTTTGGTACATACTACTTTATTGAACTCCATGCGAAAAATAACGCTGGGCAGCTGCACTCAGAGCGATGACACTATGAGGTTCAGTGTCTTGCCCAGGAACAGACACGTGGCCTGGGATTCATGGACGACAGTACCGACAGAGGCTCAGCAACTAGTTAGTGCATTTCCATGCATGACAATGAACACTGGTAAAGTAATACAATGGTTTAACCGTCAGAGCTGCAGGGCCCTTTTCAGTCAGTTGGTTAATCTATAGACGTTTCAGGGTAGTTACATCTCCGTGCTAACTGCTCGCCACCCAGAGGACTGTGAACACAGCCAATCGTCTTGCTGTCTGGACTCCCATTGGCCTGCAGCACTGCAACCAAAGCTACACGACTCGCGTTAATTCACCATCCATCACTTTCAGATGGAGGGCTTCATTACAAAGCACTACAGTAGGGCCTGTATTGGTAGAGAAAAAAATGGTTACACCGCCTTCTCAATCACCATTTCACTTGAATTCTGCACCGTGCAGCAGTTTGAACCACTGACACTAAACCCTTAACCTTTGAAATGTTTCTTTAAGATTATTTTACTGCAGAACGCCAGCATACTTGACTTGTCTGTATATCCAACAATCTGTCATTTCAGTACAGCAATGAAGTCTCTGTTCTTGTTTCAGTAAAAAAAAAAAAAAGATCTAAATTTAGCCGATAGAAGTCAAGAGTATTTAAATTAATTCAGACTCTCACAACAGCTATCAGTTTTCAGAGAGCAGTTGTCAATTTCTTCAAATGCTGCTGCTGTGGAACAAACCTCTTCAAATGTAAATTGAAAAGCAATTAAATCCCCAACATCAGCGCACGCCTGCACTGCTCCACATGCAAGGGAGCGGTTCATGATCTGTGCTCTGCGTTTCCAGATAGTGGCCGAGTTCACGCAAAATAACACATGTAATTTAAGCAATTTATACTTTCTTTGTTACTTTCTTGTCATTTATTTAAATGACTACTCTAATTTAATTTAATTAGTTAGAGATACTTGAAGTTGTTGGTGTCACTTACAAATTGATGCCAGTGTTTGATATTAATTTTTGGCTCCCCATTATGAATTGAGAGTTGGATTAACAATGACTGAGGAAAGGCCACTTTTTTAGACTCACCAAACGAGTGTATGAACACTTTGAAACGTTTTTACAAAGCTGGTATGTTGAGTCATGTTGCGCCACTTTACCTTTAAGAACTTGTAATGCTGCTCCAGATCTTCATCCTTAAAGCCCGTCCCGATCTGAAAGAGATGAAACGAAATGAGAAAGACAGACACACACACACACACACTCAAATACAGACGCTCATATTCTCTCATGGCAAGACCGCAGCCGTTTGGCAGCAAGCGGCTGAACACAGCAAGCAAATGCCCCACCTACCCCATGAGAGCCTTGTCTAACTGCTTCGCCTGAAGCATCGAGTCACCTCTTAAAAGAACTGAACCCAGTGACACGTGGGATCACCCGATGCACTGATAAGCATAGAAAAAGGAAGAATAAAGGCTGCGACATAATTCAAATATAGCATTTACCAGCCGACAGGAGTATTCTGAAGAGTTCTGTAGGAGTCCAAAGGACACTTTATGTTCCTAAAGCTGGTTTAAAGGGTTTATTTAAAGTGGTAGCTCTATGTGATCTCTATCTATAGGCCACATCATCACTTGGTCACACGTTATCAAAGCACTCACAAGTTATTAGAGTGATTCTGTATCCTAAAACCATCTAAATTTCACACTGTCATTCATAACTTAGTTATACTGGTGAAAGCCATGTCTGACCAGGCTAACTAATTAATTACCTATTAATTATTCACAGCGAGCTAAAATGTTGATGCCTGTATGAAACATATCATGGCCTCAACTTAATCACGTCAGGCAGCAGAGCTGGGTACTACAGATTGCTCTGTTAGCTACTGTGAGTTCACTGGCAAGTAAACAAGAAATAATGTTATGCTAGTCAGAGTTATGCATTGTCTGTCTTTATATGTGGCCCTGCGGTGGCCTGGCGACCTGCCCAGGGTGAACCCCGCTGCTTGCCCGGATGACAGCCGGGATAGGCTCCAGCATGACCGCGACCATTACGAGGACGAAGTATAAAGCGAGTCGGCCACAATTATAGACATTGGGTTGAATGGGAGCACATCCTAATGGTGCGTTCATTTCTACTGTGGTCACCATACTGATGGTATAGACACACACATTTTCAGAAAAAAGTTTGTATTTGTACAAACATTGTATTTGATTGAATTTGTGTTCCTCTTGGTTTCTATAGGGGTGTGTGAGGACGACAGAACTGCTCCTGGAGCCAGTCAGGGCTCAAGGACATTTCAGTAGGATGTATAGCTGAGATTACTTTGGGGAAACACAAATCTAGGTCAAATTCTGCTTTCAGCTACAGCAGAGACTCAACTTGTGATTTCCCAAAGTTTACAATGTCAAGGATAACAAGATTATTTTTATGGATTTCTGCTTTTGTTTTATTACTGACATTGGAAAGTGAAGGCGAGAGGGGAAGCGCAGAGAAGAAGTGGAAGCTGCATTGACAGGACACCAGGTCCTTCCTCCTCAGCTGCCATGATGCCAATGTCTAAACAGACCGAGTTCCTTGTTCATCTAAAATAACGTACGTTCCTATTTTAAACAACGCAGCTGCAGAGCTAACGCTGTAACCGAGAAGGTCTTCATAAATGGTGCAAGTCTATTTTTTTCCAGTTTACACATACTACAGCAGTTACAATAGGCTCTGAGAGCTATCGAAACACAGGTGACCTACATTCAATAACGACTGAACGTATCCTGTGTGGGAACAGACGGAGCATTGAACATCCCTCTTAAACTGCATCTCCAGTGAAATCTGGGGAGATAAGCCCCCTAACATTTTCATTTCAAAGTAGATCTGCGTTAGAACACAGACTTTCATGTACTAGATTGTCTCAAACTGAAAAAAAACACATTATCTGTTGGCTCAATTAAGTCTTTAACTGTGACACTGTGATTATTTCGCCAACACTTTTCTTCCAAGATTCCCCGCTCACAATAGGGCACAATAAATAAATGACACTGCCTGTAATATCCCCAGTGTTTCATTCCAGCAGTAAGAAGCATGCCAAGTGCTGAAAAATCAATCAGTCTGACAGTTAATTATAAGATAAACTGATTTGCGCTCTGTTTATTTTAACTGTGAGCCTCTGTCTGCTTTTTTCTGTATTACCAAAATTGCTGCGCATGCAGAAGGTTATGCAGCAATTTAAAAGAAAAAGCTGAAGGTATAACTTTCTAGCAAAAGACTCATGAAACTCGATAACAGACAAAAGAAAGGATTTATTCTTCTACTTTTCACACAAGCCGAGTCTTATTTTGTGTCATTTGAACTCATCAAGTTGTGCTTCACTTTGTCCAACACAGACATCTTTGCGGGAAAACATTCTCCTGTAAGATTTTATTTTCAAAGGCAATACTGTGAACAGGAGTAACTGAAAACTTAATAGCAATGTAACGGCCACTAACATCTAGCAGCTCCAGTGAAGTCAAGCAGAGTGCTGGACCAGTGAAGCCCCCGGTGCAGGAGCGAGTGAAGGGCAGCAAGGAAGAGAGGTGCTGCTTTAAAAAAAAAAAAAAAAAAAAAAACGCGTGTTCGCAAGTCACTAAATCCCTTTTCCATGGTTAAAAACATAAAAGTGGCAGAAGGAAAAAATAGACATGAAAGGTTTTAGCAGGTCAGAGAAGAGACAGAATTTATGTTCTGGTGAAGCGATACTCCGACTAGTTCATGCTCTCATTATCTCAGACACACACACACACACACACACACACACAGGAGGTCACACATGCTCCATCACATGCTTACCACCTCTATCCTATGAAGCCTTCAGTCACGCATTCAGTCTTGTAGACGTACTGGTTTTCATTCACTTGACTTGAGGGGGAAAGTGACAGCAAGCAAGAACACACACGCACAGCACAAAGTAAAAACCCAGCCGTGCACACACACATACAAACCACAAAAAAAAAAAACATGCATACTCCATTAAAACTACATAACGGCTTAATGCAAAGATCTAAAAATACGCACTGCACAGCAGCTGCACGGGCGTTCCAATGCATAAAATATGTTATTTCATGGTTGCTGAGTGGACAGACTGACATGCTACCTATTAACATCTGCAAAATCCAACAAGTAAAAATTAAATGTATTCAATGGCTGTATGTTCATGGAAGATCTACAACATCTTAAATCTTCATGTGTCAATCTCTATATTTAGTCTACAGTATATACTACAGTGAAAGTGAGATTTCACAGTCCTGTGTATTCTGAAACGGAGGCTGGTATGTCTGACACAACACTATATACCTAGATGGAAAAACTCTGAAGTGTCAAAAGGTGACTTGTAATGTACTGTAAACAACTCTGCTATACAGGATATGCTTTCAGAAAAGGAAAGAGGTTAAGAACATAGTCGTCTTGTCTTTTCATCACCCTTTGCTTTTTCATAAAAGAGAAAGCTGATTAATTTTATTATTTCTACGATTAAGATTGTATTATGGACTACAGCAAACTGAATTAAAAGATAAAGTGCTTTAATTACAGAGAAATGGTTCAACCTATTAATCTTATCGACACATTTTTCTTGTTTCTAGAGGAATAAATACAATCCCAACCACGAGCACCGTGTGTGATGTATAGCACCACTGCAGCTGTACAGACACGCACCTTGCACACGGACTGGAACTCTTCATTCTCGTCGTCATAGCAGGCCAGCAGGAAGCCCCCATAGGTGCCCGTCCTCTTGCCTTTCCCCAAGTAGGCGCCAATCACACACAGATCAACGGTGTCGCCCACCCCCTCCAGGTAGTCCTTCTTCAGCTGGGGGGAGAGCACAACGGTATGTAAACAGCATGCCATTGCACCGAAGTGGAATAAAAACTGATGAGAGGTATCACTGGAGCTGAAAAATGCATCTCATTATTAACTAAATCGAATCAGTTATGGCTCCCAAAAGGTGCCAATTTTCTTTGTGTAAATTAAAAGCCAAGGGGCGCAATTAAAGGTAATTTATCAACTATGTGAACTGTCAGAGGCCTTGGCTGCTGCGTTAAGATGCTGACAAGCTAATAAGAAATCAAATGTTCTGGTTCTCCAGAAATTTTAAATTACTTTGGCTGAAAATGCTTAAATCAGTGATTGTGATTAAGGGCAGTGTGTGGGAAGTGTTACTATAACGCGGAGCCTGTTTTGCATGTTGGAAATCTGTAGTGTTAGTTAGTAGTTATCTGTGTTAAGTGTTAATGCCAACACAAAACTTAGTGTCAGTTACTGCTGCGACCCCCTCAGCCACCAAACACACACCTTCAGCCAGTTATGGGAGCGCTTGGCAATTTCATAGGTGGCATCCTTCTCCAGAGTCTTCACCATCAGGCCCTCACAGGAGTCTACACACACAGATATGCGTAAACACACTTGCGGTTTTGCAAAAAGGAAATGAACAGATTATCTTTTAGATACATGGAAGGTCTTTGTCTCCTCCTGCACACAAGATGCATAAATGGGCTCAGGACACAAAGACAAACCGTAGACAAGCAACTCATATTCACAAAACACACAGAGAAATAGTCTGATGTTCTCTCTCATACACAGAGTCACACAACACAAGAAAAGTCAATTACACAACTCATAGGTTCAGTCTGTGTCACGCTCACATGCATGCAAACACACAACAACAGTACCAACATCCAGGTCCAAAGAGGAGGCAGCAGGCAGGGAAACAAGTACACAGCGACGCACATCACTCGCACAATTTACACATGAAGGCAGCAGGCAAAGGAAACAAATGAAATGAAATTCCCATGCAATACACCCACACACAAATAGGCTGAGGACGCACAGGGACAGCAGGAAAGGAAAGTGCGCCGTTAGTAAACACACAAAGTTCAAAACACAAAAACAAGAAGGCAAACAAGCAGCAAAGTCATTCGCCATCTCCCCCACACACCTCGGACAGACTGCTCCAGGAACTCTGCAATGGTGTCGGTGTTGTCAGAATCGATGGAACGGGCGAACACAAACTCTCCCTCCACCTCTGAGAAGCTCTCTCTCAGCAGAGCCCGACGCCGACACAACGGCTGTCGCACCAGGGACTACACACACATACACATGACAAGTTATTACAAATGGCAAAAACTGTTTGTCATTACAACAGATTCCTTTTCGTACCTTAATGCATTGCAATGACAAGGATGAAATGCTATCTCAAATACCTACCCACACACAAACACTGACGCAGAGCACAGATACACAGTCACGACAGCTTTGGACACACTTACCCACACACACACACAAACAAACAGGCTCAACGCTGCAGCAACACGTCGGCACTATGAGCATATTTCTAATCTCTTATTGAAGTTTGGGGGGGATTTGTGCACTAAAGGTTAACGGAACAGCCACAGAATCAACATGTTGACTGTGTTCAACAACAGGAACACACCTACACATGATGCTGAGAAAAGAGTGATGCACTGCAGGTCAGTGGATGCTGCGCTTTTCCTTTTAATGAGGACAGTCCAGGGCTTTCTGGTTCTGCCTTAATCTCTAGTAGTATAGTTACAGCACTAACATATTGCTGCAATTCTCATCTACCTGAAGGACAAAAATTACATCTGCCTGGTCATGCATCAAACTAACAATGACCATGTTTGTGTGATGGGACCATATTCTTGGCTGAGCAGACGTGGAAGAAGCCAAGGTTGTATGTTCAGGCGATGAATCCAAATTCCCAGAGTTCCGTCCCAACTCACTTAGAAAGTTCATGACAATTTCTGTACATTCTGGGATTGTTTTACATTTTACAGTCAGGTTACAGCTTAGTGGAGAGCTGATTTGTGTCACGGATGGGAAATAAAATTGCTGCTTGTCCCAACATGTTGACGTGTGTCAAGACACTGTCGCTGACTCAGACAACATTGGTGCAGGAGTTTTGATGCGTGGGTTATAGGTTTGCTGCCCTTAATGGTCACATTGTCACAAAATCACATAATTTCACTTCAACGGTTTTTATTTTAAAGCGCTGCTTCCAAACGTCAAAACTGTCCTCAACAAAACGTGCAGATTTTGTGGGTAACGTCCCCATGTGACCTTGTTGAGGCTGTTACTGCAGCCGCTGCAGTTTGGCTTGGGCGTCACCAGGGATGTCTGGTGTGTCGGTGGCACATACTGCAGTGCACGGGGAACTGGACAGTCACAATTTGTACAAAGTAGAAATAAAGAATTTTAATTAATGAATACATAACTAAAAACAACGTGTTTACAGAGAAATTAATTAATAGAATTTACATAACCGCCATTAGGTAGGACGCAGTAACAAAGTGTCACAACCTAAGAGATCTTTTAATCATACAATTTTGTTTCCGTTGCCTGGGAAAACTTGTAACACATTAGCATTTTCTTGAGTAGACTTTTAGGAAATTCTGGATTGATATGTACCCACTCAATCCCACACACAGTCACAATTACCACCCACAGCACAAACACACAGAGTCTTAGAAGGGTAGCGACTCAGAGACGGTGTCAGACAGACACACACGCACTCAGACACACTCCACTGGAATTACAATGAGCGTTAAAATCATTATCTAGTAACGGCCTCCTGTAGCACCATCATTGGCATTCAGGGATGTTTGCTGGCATCTCGATGGGGTGACGAGCATGCGAGCAAGCTCACAAACAGCAAACACGCACGCACACGAGCCGGGTTCTAAACGGCGATGACAGCGCTGACAGAGATCTCTGGGAAACATTTTCCTCATCATCACTGGGCCTTACCTCGCCGTTGAGATAGAGAAGGTCAAAGGCGTACACGCACACTTGGACTTTGATCTCAGACGCATCCACGTCCTGCAGGGAGGCATCAACACACATACATATATTTAAATATTTTTCCCTTGACGAAAATATGCAAATAGCTGCATCCTATTCACAAATCGCTACATCCAACCTTGGGACTTGTTACAACGAGCTCTTTGATTTCTCTCCTGTTGATCTTGAAAGTTAACCACCTCCCCGCCTTCCCATCTTCTCCCTACCTTTCAACGGTATTACACCTACTTGTGTTCCTCCCCCCACTTGCAGTGTATTACTTCACTAACCTCTTCTCCTTTTCCATCTCCTATTCTCACCTCTGCAGCACCCCATCGTGTTTATTCTGCTCTTGTTTACCCCCGTCAGTCCATACACTCTCCGGTCTGGCCTATTACAGGGTTTCTGCCGTGGCCCTGACACAACAAGTTTATGACTTTTTCTATAACTGCAATGAAGCAATATTGGATTTCTAGGATTGGGTTGCGCCATGTATTTGTAAATCTATTACCAAGTTATTTCTTTCTACCAAACAGCTGCAGGCTAGTGATTTGCTAAATCAGTTGGCTTCATTAAAACCTAGAGGAACCCTGAGGAGTCTGACATGTAGTACTTTACTATTAATTAATGTGATACAGTCCAATCAGCAAAACTCTTAGCGCGACCTTCATGGGGCTGCATAGAGAGATCATGCTGACCTCTGTCCACCTCCACATCAAAGCACCAGGTGATATGCAAACTAATGTACTGCTCAGATGGTTTCGATGAAGAATCCTTGCTTCCAAAGGCGAACATGAAGTTAATTCCCTTCTTAAAAAAAAGCAGAGATGTTTTCCCAGAAAGATGCACGCACACAATTCCTAAAGGGCAACTTTATCAATTTTTAACTAGTTTGTACGGCTCTGTAATAGTTTGGGGAGTAAATGTACAGTATAGTTAGAAAACCATTTTCTAATTGTGTCAACACAGATAAAAATGTTCCATTTAAAGAGAACAGATCCATTTCTAAGACTCTTAAATTTCTGTACTCCTCGCCAACCTGCTCGTCTAGACTCCTCACGATGAAATCATCAGAAATTATTTTATTTTCAGCTAGGAGAGGCATTTTTAATACAAGGAAAGCAGAGGAAGGTTATACACAATTTTTATAGAGAACTCCCTAAAGCAGAACCAGAGGAAGCAAGTTGAAAAGCTTCAGGGAGCCTTGTGCAAGAAGTTGCTAGGAAATATCTGTAGAGAAACAATATTTTTATTGAATTATATAACATGCCCACCAGTAGTCTGCAAACAGTAGATTTGTAGGCATTATTATTATTTGAAGGTGCGCGTGTGTATTTGCTTCAGAGTTAGCGAACAACAACACTGTTATCTGAACTTCTAACAGGACGCTACTGAAGGAGCCTTTTTTACATTTCTGGTATACTGTGGTATTTCTCTGAAAGACCATTTAAGATGTTCTATATTTTGAATTGTATTATTATTATTTACCAACAAATTCTTAGTATTGGATGTGTGACTTTTATATTTATGGAAGTTATACCCAGTTATCTCCCAGGTGCATTTGAGGCAGTGCCTAATGTTTCTAGTTGCTACGACAGAACATATTAAGAGTGAAGTGTAGCAGCAACCCAGGCACATTAGGCTCTGCTTCACATACATCTGGCAGTTCCTGGGTACGAAGACATCATTTATCTGACTAAGTGTGTGCAGTGAAACCAACTGGTATTTAGTGCGGCATACATCCAGAGAAATCTCTCCAAAATGTGATATTCCATGTTATAAAACTAAATTAAGCTGCAGTGTTTACAATAAAACCCAAACCTGAAAGATTTCTCTGCTGATTTATCAGTCTTCTGCTTTATTCTCTTCTCCACTCCCTCGTTACTCTCCCCTTCGCTCATTAATGGCATACAATTAGTCCATATTGGGTTTCATCTCGACTGAAATATTTCAATTCAGCATCCGTGCTGAAGACTCAGGATGCTGTACAATCAGCGTGGGCATCAAACCATTATTACAAATAATCATAATTTTGTGGCAGTGATAACAGTATCCATTGAAAAAAAAAAACAATTACGATAATGATTTTCAGCCATTTCCATTATCATGGTCTTCACATTTGCACTCACTTCCTCTTCCCTAATTTACAAAAATGGTATCATACATGCAGAAAGACAGGGTAAAGGGAGCGGTTTCACTCTAATGTGATTGGTGTGGTGGAAAGAGGCCATTATTCTGATCAAAACTGAAAAAACACCTTGCTGACATTTGCAATCGCACAACCACCTCCTCTCTCCTCGATCCATTTGACTCCTCCGTCTCGTACTTATCAATCTCCCCTCCTTTCTGTCTGCTCGCTCTCTGTCCATCTCCCGCAGTCTGCCGGATCATTTCACTCTATTATCTAGCTCTACCCTATCTACTGGTCCTCATCTCTGTCTTGTTTTCTCTTTTCAACCTTTTCTCTTCTCTCATCATCTCCTCCCATCTACCTTTATGACAATGCAAGTATTTATTCTCCTCTATCTTACTATACTCCTTTGCAATCGCACAGTACCTTTCTCTTGCGAGTGGTGAGGACCTGAAAAGGCTGGATCTGTTTCTTCTCACGATCCCAGGCGACCGCCTCCGAATCCAGCACGCAGGATACCACAGAATCCTTCTTCACCTGTGAATAAAATGATGACAGCACAAAAGGGATTAGATCAAACATAATGTGATTGTACCGAGATGAGAGATATGGTGAGGTTTTCAAGATTAAAAAAGCCCAGATGACGTTGTTTGCCAGACTGCACATAAGCAACATCTGCTGTAGCAAACAGAAGACTGCCTGAAAGTTTCAGTGAAGTTAATCCAACAAACTTAAAAGAGTTCAACTGAATATTGAGGCTCAACTTGACACCAACTTTTAAAAACATGAATACAGGCAATCAAAATGACGACATGTTCAGGACCTGCAGCTGCCCTCAATTTGGTCCCAAATGCTTTGGAGACGTGTTCTTCAGCTCTACATTTATCTCTTCTCCTGTGTAGCCAAGATGCTGCCATCTACTTCGCTCGACTGTTAACTTATTGAGTAACACTTTTGGTCAGTTGCCAACATTGTGCAACGAAGTAAAATGCATCACTGGAAACATTTAACACAGTTTCTCCATTTGAGTTTTTATTTCTATATTAAGTAAAAGGCTTTGGCAGCCGATAGTTTTTCCCCTATGAAGGAAATAGTGTGATTTAAGCTGGGGATAAACTCTCTCGCTCATGGGCAGTGACTGCTAATTACCTAAGCTACAAAATCCTCCGCGTGGGGTTTAATCTGTTGCTTTCTTGGTTGATTCTGGGCCAGCGGCATTCTCCAAGTGTTCAAATGTACAACTTGAATCAGAGCAAACGTCGACCGATGAGTGGAATCTGAATAGTGATCAGAAAAACCAATCACGTCTGAGTGCAAGAGGCAAATCAGATATAACCGGCTGTTTGGAAACATTCTCAACTATGACTAATATCCTTATAAGGTCATTAGGCTAAGCAATGCATTAATTACAAATGTATGTATTTAAATTAATATTAATGCGTTAATGCATTAATATTAATTTGTCATTTAAAGCATTAAGTCACTATGGTAGCTTTGGGAAAATGAGACTTCCCTCATTAAGATGCAAAATAATGCAGCAAGGTGCTGTAAAATCTAATCAGACCCTCTACTCCATGCGGACTGGTGTAAAGTTTCACTCAGGCATTGTTCATTTATTGTGTTCACACGCATGTGTTGACACACAGGTGCTGCCATGACAACATAGCGTCAGGACGGGAGATGCAAATTTTAATTCAGCACATTTACTTCTGGGATAAAACTTTAATTCAAACTGTCGATGTGTTTGCACAGCATAGGTGAATTAATCGCAATTTCATTTACAGAGGAAAATTATTTAAAGCATAAAAACACTAATTCTGAAACATGGAAATAAAACAGTAACTTTATTTACTTCTTTTCTCATCTAAAAACCACACGTATGGACGGAGGTTACCAAAAAAGCGAGTTGTCGTTTAAAAAGAATAGGAGACAAGACAAGGAGGTGTATGACAGACAAATTGTGAGAAGGAGGAAGAGGAGAGGAAAAAAAGAAACACGACAGCAAAGAGGAGCGTCAACAGGAGGAAAAAACTGAGTAAATACTGTATGTCAGAGGGTACAAATAAAAGAGTAAAAGAGGCAGAGACAGAGCAAAAAGGTGAAATTGCAGACAGGCTGTATCAAAGCGTGGAAAAAGAGATGAGAGGAAGAGAACGACAGGGATGAATAAGGCAAGAGTGGGAAGAGAGGGGAGGTGAAAAGAGAGCACTGAGGGAACAAACAGGATGTCATCAAGAAGTAATGAAGAGAAAAGAAGGAGTGATTAGACAAAGAGTCGTGAAAAAAAAAAGACAAGTGCACTGGGAGAGCAAGGAGGTGAGAGCGAGAGACAAAGAGCTGTGCAGTCTTTAAAGCGTGAGGGGGGAAAAGATGAAAGACGGTGAGAAAGAAACACGAGCAAGCCAATGTGGTGCAAGGAGGGCGTGCAGCCTCTTCAGTGAGAGTAAAGTGTAGTATGGTGGCAAACTGTACTGGAAACAAAGCTGAGCCGGGAGCCAGCACAAACATACAAGTAGCGTCAGAACTATTGCTTGTCTACAGCAACAGAGGAAACACATTCTTCTGCCTTGATGGTGTGTTTGAGGTGAATCGTACAAACGACTGCTCGTTTGTCATTTTTTTAATTCTTCTTCCCTGCAGCACTTAAAACTGATCTGCTGACGAAACGACACCATGTAATTCCATATATTGTTGTGTAGGAACGTTATTAAGCCCAGTAGTGCCGCTAACAAAGAGAACCACTTGTCAAATGCAATGTCTCACCAACTGCTGCTTCACAATTCAAGCCTAATTCCCACCTGCCAGTGAAAGGAGTTTAAAAAGGCAGTTTGGGGCATTTTTATGCAATTTGTATTAGATAGATGACAGCAAAAAAGACAAGACGCAGACGTTTATCAGAGCTTTTGGGAAGGGCCATGTTCGGTTTGTGGTAGCAGCAGTAGATTCTGCCGTAATAAAGCTGCACTAGGTATTGGGGGGAAAATGAAGTAAGTCTGATATCTGAAAGAACAAAAGGGAGCATTGGAGTGAAACTAAATTTCAAGTCGGAGATTCAGTTAGAAGCCACTAAGGTACCGAGAGATGAACACAGGCTTAAAATAACAGAACTGGCTCCCTAATACCCAGCACAACCACTTGAATGGTTAGCCAGTTTAACAGAAGACACGGATCGAGTGCGAGCGTGGAGATCGGCCCCCTGCGGACCTGCTACCAAGCAGCATGTTTACACGAGTGCTCCCCTGCTGTGGGGTCACAGCAGCTGAATAAGAAGATGCTGGACTGAAATAAAACGGCCTACTTGAAGCCCCACGTCAACCAGTTGCACGCTGCTTGTTTTGCTTTAACCTGCAGCTGAACTCTCGTAAACATTTTGTCTCCTCAGATTTTCCTCCAAGGCACCAGGTACCTCACTGCGACTACCTGAAACCCAATCTCTGTTTGGGGTTTAATTCTTGACAGGTTGATGCTAACACCTTCCAGTGAGATGCTACCTTTCCCAAAAACTTGATTTATGTAGAAGAAAATAAACCATATGAACCAATGTGAAATGCTGCAACACTAAGATAAATCATTTCTGTGCAATTGCATAGACTGGCTGATGAATAAAAGCCGGAGACTTTGTTCCTCATAGCAGTATTCCTCTTTGGGTTGTTTGTGTCGGCTCAGAGAAGTTCTCTCAGTAAGTAGTAATAACTGTGAAATCCACAAAGGATTCTGTAGGTTTGACCTGAAAACGAAGATGCACTGTGGAAAAAACAGAAAAACACTTTCTAATCATTATGTGAAAGAGGTTGTTTACCAACCTCAGCAGTTCCATCCCTTTGTCTGATCAAAATACAATTCTCCTAAGTGATGAGGCGACTCCTGTTTTTTGTATCTGATGGAGTTTGTGCCTTTTTACCGAATAGCAGTTCATCTTTAACATCTTAATAAAACTCAACAAGAGACCCATCAGAGATATTCCCAGATATCAGACCCCATTGGATTCAATACTCTGTCCCGGTTAGTTCACACCAAATGGGACCTTGGTCACGTTTAAATTGAGTCTTGAAACCAGCAGCAGTGATTGTGAAATTACTGAAATTAAACCCGGCTGCATTTGGTACTGCAGTCGCTACTAAAACAAGAAAAACATACTCAGCAGGTGCTGAGGCAGTGAGCGTGCTCAGATAACCCCAGGCCAACTGCCAAGTTTCAGGTAGTGGTAATCTCTTTCTCTTTTCCCGTGAAAGCAGGTTCTCAGTAATTTGGCAAATCAACCCACAGCTGCAACTTCATTTTAAAACTGTAACCTTTTCTGGAAATATTAAGACAAAACTAGGTGACATATAATTTCTGTGTTCGGTAGATACGTCTCTGAAAGCAAGCACAAAGAAACTGAATGGACGGTAGCGTCAGACGATTGGAGCAGGACAACAAAAGGTTAAGGAAAGTAAAAGAACAAATAAACTCTGAAATAAAGGCTTCATACTGAGACAGGCAGAGAGGATGAGTGGGCACCGGGAAACCAGACAGATGAGAGATAGGTTGAGGAAAAAGCAGCAAAATGAAACTCGGAGTGAGCAAGATAAATGTGTGCAGTTGTTATCCACACTGCTGCAAAAGCCCTCATTTGACAGTCGCCGCTCACACAAGGCTCTCCTCTGTCCCAGGGGGTGAGCCGCAGCTCTCTGAGCTTTTTACCTTGGGAATACGAGAGATGATATCAGGGTATTTGCTGGTGTTGTCTTCCTGGTTGCGGCTGAATATCCGAACTTCGCCGTTCTCTAAAATGTGAATCTGTAGAAGGAAAAAAATATATATGAAATAAAGTGATTCTGCAAAGGTACTGAAGACCACCAAAAACACCTTTGACTGATCTGAAGTTAAGCTTCACATTCTGCGGTTAGGCCTTTTATCATCAGATTAGACGGCCCATTATCACAAAGACACCACCTGTGCAGCACAGTGATGGCAGCAGCATGCTGTGGGGATGCTGCTCAGCTCAGGAAAATATATCCAACAGGGGAGATTTGTTTTCTAGCAGTACAATGAACATCAAAAGCTAAGCACAGTTTGTTTCACAATGATGACGTCGATGTTCTGTGGCTGAACCAGAGCCCAGGCCTCAATACAGCGGAGAATTTCAAGCAGGACTCGCAATCCCCATGAGTCATGACAGAGCCTGAGTGGCTTTGCAAAGAATGGGAGAAAATTGCAGAGTCCAGATGTGCAAAGCTGATTAGACTTATCTGCACAGGCTCAGCCGTAGTAATATTACCATTTCTTATTTACATTCTTAATGAATATACATTATGTTGTACAGCTCTCTTTCTAGCTCATCATGAGGTTATTTTTGTTCATTAGTGTAAGAAAATTGTTTATGACTAATTGCTAAAATGAAAGTTAAGAAGGTGTCTGTACTTTTCACAGACACCTTATGTATGTATGCTGTTCTATTTTTAGATGCATTTTTGACATTTGTAATGTTTAAAGCAAATTTTTGAGGCGCTTCATGAGAACTGTCTGCAAAAAAACTGAAGAGAAATGCACCCACAGTCGCCCACATGACTGATTAGAATGGAAACACAGAATTATCAACTGCAGCACACACAAATTTACACTTTCTAACGGCCAGACACATTCATGAACGACATCTTCTACACACAATGGAAATGATTTGACTCTGTGATGAAACGCGAGTCCCTCTACTGGCTGCCGGAGGTAAAGTCCACTGCAGTGAGACCAGAGAGAGAGAGAAAATTAACAGAGAAGGGAAAAGAGGACGTCATTGGGTTTTTCCCTCTGTTTTCATTTCTCTCTCGCTCTCTCACTGCCCATCTCAATTCAGCTCAGTTCAAAGGCACGTCATTGGCATGACTGTCCAAAATTAACAATACAGCTGGAGGGGTTTACATTACAATATCTTTTTTGCTGCGCGTGTGTGTGTGTGTGTGTCTCTCTCTCTCTCTCTCAGAATTTCCCCATTCCCACTGCTGTGTCCTGTTGTGTCTTCATGTTCGTTTGCCACTCCTCCTATGGGTCTCGCCTTTTCCGTCTGCAGCATCTTTCTTCACCCCCCCCCCCCCCCCCCCCCCCCATTCTGTCTGGTCCACAACAGCAGAACTTGCTCTGCCTACAGGCCCAGGAAAAAGCAGCATTACTGTTTATCTTAAAAGCCTTGCACAGTGTCATGCGCGGCTCTGAAATACCATGTGTGCGCCACATTCAAGTGAACACAGAGCAAGAGCTGCAGGACAACCAATACACAGCTGGAAGGTATATGCATACAATATTCAGCAGGCATATGTTCACTGCCAAACACTAGAAAAACAAACACTGCACTGTCACATTGCCACCTACGTGCACACATCCACACGCTCACCTGTGCACGCTCTCCGTCGTACTTGTATTCGCAGGTAAATGCTGCCTCATCGAACTTCTTCATCACTTCGCCGACACCCTTGGTGGGATGAGCCAACATGGGTCTCAGTGGAACCCCTGTAAGGGTTAAGGGTGAAAGTAAAACTCAGAACAGCAGGGCAACAAGCAACCAATACAAAGACTATGCATTTTTCATGACTTAAAAGCTAAATGTCAGGTAGCCCAAGAGAAGTTTTCTTCATTTTCTGCACTTTATTTTGCACACACATCAGAAAAGTAGACAAACAGAGGTGGGGCTTGTGCAAAAACAGGCCTTCAGGTAACAAGACTGAAGCAGATCTCAGATATGTTAAAAAAGACCAGAAGCTGTGAAATTAGCATGACACATTCCCACTTGACACATCAGCATCACACCCACAACAGTTTCTGTTTAAAAGGAAAAAAAACACTTGAAATTTGTTGTTTGCATTCTCATTTGGCCCTAATATGAAAGTTCTCTGACTAACATCCCCTTAGGCAGCGCAGAGCTAAGTTAAGCTTCTGCTGCAGCAGAGGAGTGATATAATTAAATGCACCAAACAATTTCCTTTAATTGGAGCCTACGGAGCTCTGAGCCAGTTATGAGAGGACAGTAGTGCTGCGTCCAAACTGGGCTGTGCCCAACATTCACCACCTCCTTCAACGTCATTTTTTGAACAGAGCAGCCCCGTTAATAAAGATTGTTTGCCTGCCAAAATAGCAACTACATTTGTCTAACTAACCAACGACGGCCAATTTGGTTTCCCAATTTAGTGGCATTCAGATGGCTGCTGGTATTAATTCCCCACCTTGGTGCCAAAGCTCTGTATCACAAATAGCTTGACAACAGTGTAATTGGGAGTTAATCCTTAGTTTACCACTATCCTTTATCTCCCTGTGATAAATGACTCAACGCAAATAACCGACTCATCTCAACTAAAAGGATCAATAAGCACACAGCGGTCACTGCTGTGCATGAAATAACCTTTTGCCTCATGATTGGCTGCTTACCTGGAGTGAGCTTGCAGTGATTGGGTAGCTGGTCTATGCCCTCTTTCAGCAGAACGGGCATGAGGACATCGTAATTGGGCATCTCGCTGGAGGGAAAGAGCATGGTGAGTGAGGTGGGGAGTTTGAAAAGAAAAACTCAATATCATCCAAAATAAAATTGAGTCAAATAAGTGAGAAAGGATAGGGGACAGGGCTTCAGGGGGATGAGGCACAGAGGGGAGACTGCAAAGTGTAACAAGGAGGTTTGTTTAGGCTTCAGTTACCAGTAAGTCTGTTTGAGAATGAGGCTCTTCTCTTCGATCCAGGCCCGTCTGCTCTCAGCACTCATCCCCTTCCCTGCGTCAATCACAGCGGGAGGGAAGCCTACAGGGAAGAAACAAGGGGGAAAAATTGCATTTCAAACAGATCTGTGTAATGGTTTGAACACGTGTTTGACCGAACACTTGTTGGATAAAAGTTCAGAGGCATTTCAAAGGCCAGGAAATAAACTGAGCAATTACCTGTGTACTGTATATTGTAGCTGTAGCTGTGTTTTCTACAGTATTGAATATGCTCAGCTTCCAGTCACACTGCAGTTACATTATCAGATCATTTATTCTGTTTTACAGTTTAGGAGTTAATAATTTAGTATTCAGCAATAACTGACTTTAGCCTTCCAGGGTAGTTTTTCTTATTTGACCTGTCAGATTAAATAACGGTTAGATAAAAATGAAAAAAATAAAAATAAATAAATAAATAAATAAATAAACATATCCAGACCAGACCACAGATCAATGCAAATTTCCCCACTGAGCCTCTGGTCTAATTGACTCTTATTAAAGCACACCTTCAACCGAGAGTAAGGTACGAATACTAATAAGTCAGAACTGAATTGAATTTAATTTGAACATTGCTGAAAACCTTAGTGTCAAACCTCTTCCTTAAAGTAATGAATTCACACCTTTTTTTGTTTTCATATGCACCACTGATTTATTTATTATTTATTTGTATTATTTAACAAGCTTTTGAGATATCATCTGCATTTGTTTAGTTGTCATTTTATTAACTTAACTGTTCTGAAAGGAAAAAAGCATATTTAACAGTTTTAATTAACATTCTGTTAATACCTGTTCTGACACCTGACCATCAAACCACGAGTACATAATCATCTCACTAATACACCTATAAAAACATGTCACTCTGAAATGAAAACTTTTTTTTTAAACTGCACTTTTATTCGTGAAAGTAATTTTTCTAATTCAAAGCTACCTTGTCCAGGGGGGGTCAAGCACACAGCCTGGCTCAGCGCTGATAGGACACTCTGCTCTGCCAGACCGATCCTGAGCTTCCCAGCCAGAGACCTGACAAAGCCACAAGAGCAACGACAGTCAGTGCCGATACCTGCTGCTCGAACACATGCACAAGGAAATATGGTCTGCGTGTCTACGTACATACATGTATACGTGTGGTTACACATGTACACACACCTGCCTGTGTATGTGGGAAACAGTGTTATTTTACCTGACTATGTAGCGGGCCTCAGAAAAGCGGCATGCCACAAAGAGGCCTTTGATGATGTCGATTTTCTTATTCATGGCCTGAGGCGGAGGAAAGAAATTGAGATTCACAGAGGAAGGACGAGAGGAGACGGAATGCAAAAAGACTGAGGTCAGCGGCAAGTACAAACTCCATGTTCAATCCAGTGTTACAAAAAAAATTAAAAACACAGAGCCAAAAGCAAATGGGAGGGAAAGGAAACTAATTGCTTGAGAGATTCCAGGCAGGTGAGGAATTATTCAGAGGCAGAGATGCCACCCTCTTTCCTCTGAAGTAGACAAATAAACTAATCATTCCTTTTTACACAATCACATTAATGGTTCTTTTCTTTTTTTTCTTCAATGAAGCCAGCACTGAGACGGCAAATAGAGTGAAAGCAATATTTTCCCAAGCATGCTTTCCTCTAATGAAAACGTTATTCCGTGGCTCACCGAGTTCCCACTCATGCTGGCAATTTCCTTCAATTTCCTGAACACGCCCCCTGCTGTCAGACTGGCCGGCTGGAACATCATGCGCTGGTTGCTACGGGAACTCTCGGCCACCAGGCCTAAATCTCCTTTCTCCTGCGCCTCTGCCTTGATTTTGTCCAATTGTCGCCCTGGAAACAAGAGCGAAGCGGTAAATAGCAGCTGCCTTGCCGGCTAATAGGCCTAGAAGAGTGGCTGGTTAGGTTGGGAATGCACAAGCGAGTGTTTGGGTGCACCGGCATGGAAATGTTTGTGTGTGTGTGTGTGTGTGTGTGTGTGTGTGTGTGTATATACATCCATTACCAGTTGCTTGAGCAACAGCTTTCATTAGCACTGTCTCTCCAACGCCAAGCTCCATCCCCAGGTAGGCAGGACCCAGCTGGTTCAAACACAGGTACACGCAGCACAGCAGGTCGTCTGGAAGAAGAAAACACGCCATTACACAAAACATGCGGGGATGCGACGAGATACAAGACAGATGGGTGCAGGCTTACACCTCGCAGGACACATCAACACACACATGAGGTAACACAAACAAACCATATGGACACAGAAATCAACTCTAAAGACAAACCCACTGCATATACACACACAAATATATTAATCCACAAACAAAAACATGCCCTGTCACATACTGTAACTCAACCAACAGACAAACACCCAACCATGCACAGTCATAGCAAACCAGCAATAAGCATAATATAGATACACAAACACATGCGCATCATCAGAAACCCCTTCCCCACCAACACACACGCATCAATGAACCGACTCATCCTCCCACTTTTATGTGCAACCTGGCTACACCATCATCGCCTTGATAGAGTGGCTGGTAGCCAGCTGCCTGTGTAGCTGTGTATCAGCATGCGTTATGGGACAGATAAAACACCATTTACCTGGAGAGAGCAGCAGCACGGAGCGAAACAGGTTCGACAGAGTCTCAATGTTCCTCAGTCTAAGGAATGACAACAGGAGACAAGGAAGACGGCTTAAACGAATTTTAAAAGGTATCCTGGAATTACTGGGAAGCGGGAAATGAGATTTGTCTGGAGGGTTTAATGGGAAATGGAAGCTCAAGCACCAAATGAACAGCTCATTTCTGAAATGCTATATGTCAACTGCAGTGGGTGGGAAAACTACAAGCCATTACCAGAACATTTGTCATTCAATGTACCACAAAGAAGAGTAGAATATGTAAAGGCGTTTCTCATTTAATTTGCACTGGGTCTAAGTTACGAATCTCGTGCGTGTCCTGTACGCTTGGGTTGGTTTTTGCTCATTGTTTTATAGAAAAGGTGTAAAGAAAGGTCACCATGTCTGTCGCAGAGATGCTGAAAATACACAGTTTAATTAAATCAGAGTACAAAAAGTTCACATTTATTCTTGAACATTCCTAGAAACTTAAACGTTTGTGAAATGTTCCTGTCCTCCAGAAGACCGATCCAATTCTCTTACTTTTTCTGGCCCAAACACACTTCACTAATTATACTCAGTCAAGTCCCAGCAGGAAGACTGGATGGTAATTTGAGAAAAACGCTTTTATATATGTACAGACTTTGTAGCGTCGCTATCATTTCCTCCCAAATGGTGGGAATTAAAAAAAATAAAACACTTTAGCTCCATATGGAGCGTTTACCTGCCAGAGTCCTCTTCAATCTTCTCAAAGGTGCGAGCCACAGCCAAGTACGGCACTCTGGAGGGTGATGAGCATGTAGTTAAGCAGGCGAGGAATTCACAATGGCACATTTTTACAGTCACAATAATTAGCTGACTCAGCTACTTCAGCTGTTTAGGGCAACTGGCAATTAGAGCAACAGTAGAATAAGCTTTGATTCCAGGTTATCAAAACAGCATGAAAGCAACAGTGAGAGGGATTAAAAGGTCAGAGCGTCCATGGTGAGTTCACACACGAAAAAAAAAAAGAAAGAGCGCGTCTATTTTTCGAAAAATAAAAAGGCCTCACGAAAAGAATTCTCGGTAGAGCTTTGTTCAGATGAACCCTGGACTTTAAATGCATTGTAAATATTAAGCGCACAAACAGAATATCTAAGAGTCTAGATATACATTTTTTAAAAAGTCTATAGATTTTCAGAGAAGCAGATGGGTTTTCTTTCCCATATGAGAAAATGGGTTGAATTAATTATACAGAAGCCTCTTAAAGTCAAGTCAGTGACTTTCTTTTGTTACATCACATTGTTCACAAACAGCAAAGCTAAGCAGGGCTGGATGTGGCAACTGACCCGCGTCTAGATATGACATAAGCAGCAGGACTTGAACTATGGCCCTGCTACAAAGGGTCATGATTTTTCAATGACTTCTCCCATCACTGAATCTGAACGTTTCCCTGGCTGCAAAAAGTTCAGCTCAGAAAAGCTGCAGAGAGAAAACCAGGCTGATTTTCACTCAGGACCAAAAAAAATTAAAAAAAAACAATGACAGCTGTCATCACTGCTCGGTGAAGAGCTTACATCTCGCATCTCGACTACTTGGTGGATACATTCATAAGGGACCTTTCTGTCTTTATTTGACAGGCACAAGTGGAGGTGAAAACAAATATTGGCAGAGAGGAAGATGGGAATTAGGCGCCACACTAGTTTCTGTTTACACTGGCATCTGCAGCTCAGTAATTATGGGAACTGGCCTAATCTGAGCTAATATATCACAGGAAAGCACATTGAAAAAACGCTCTGGAAGAGAGACGTTACTTTACGATTACATTCCTCCCTATGGCATGAAAATAAATGGAACTTCCTTTCTATACAATATGGAATGTAATAAAACTTTACAAGTGTCTAGTTAAACGAAAGTGATAGTCCTAAAACTTCTTACGTTTTAAAAATGATTCCCAGTTACTCAGCAATTTATGGCATTACTGTACCTTTGGCTACCCATCATGGATAGAGACCTTATTACTCTGGGATACAGTCAAGGAAAAAAATTATTTGAACCCCGGGTGATTTTGTAAGTTTGCCCACCAACAAAGAAATTATCAGTCTATAATGTCAGCGCTAGATGTAATGAGAACGGTGAGGAATCAGCCCAAAACTACTCTGGAGGAACTTGTCAGTGATCTCAAGGCAGCTGGGACCAAAAAAAACTGTTGGTAACACACTACGCCGTGAAGGACTGAAATCCTGCTGTGCCAAGAAAGCACATCTTCAGGCCTGTTTCAGTCAGTGAATCAGTCGGATGTTCAGTGGCAAACTTCAGAGGAAGACTGGGTGAAAGTGTTGTGGTCAGATGAGACCAAAATCGAGCTCTTTGGCATCAACTCAACTCGCCGTGTTTGGAGGAGGAGGAGGAACGCTGCCTGTGACTCCAAAAAACACCGTCCGCACAGTCACATATGGAGGAAACATTATGCTTTAGGGGTGTTTTTCTGCCAAGGTGACAGGACAATTGCACTGCATCAAAGGTCAAGTGTTGGGTGAGAACCTCCTTCCCTCAGTCAGGGCATTGAAAATGGGTCGTGGTTGGGTATCCCAGCATGACACACAGCCAAGGCAACAAAGGATTGGCTCAAGAAGAAGCACATTAAGGTCATGGAGTGGCCTAGTCAGTCTCCAGACCATAACTCCATAGAGAATCTATGGAGGGAGCTGAATGTTCGAGTCGCCAAACATCAGCCACGAAACATTAATGACTTGGAGAGGATCTGCAGAGGAGTGGGCCAAAATCCCCCGAGATGTGTGCAAACCTTGTGGCCAACTACAAGAAACGAGCTCTGTGATTTAAAGGAGTTTTTGGTTTTCTGCTTCTTCAAACCAGTGTTTTCACTTTCTGACCCAGGCTTTTGTGAAGCCTAATTGCTGATCTGTACATCAAGAGCACAGCTAGACTTCAAACCCTGCAAATAAACCATTAAGTGTTAAGAAAACTCCCCAGCTCTCATTTGCAGCAGTGAATAAATAATGAGGCATGACTTACTTCTGGCCCTGCTTCCAGCAGGCATGGTCCACAGGATGGTAGCCTGGCCTGGACGGGTCATAGTCTGTCTGTCCTGAGCACGACTCTCTGAGACACAACACAACAAGAAGTTTGATACCGTCGCTGAAGCTTACAACAGAGAGAGGAAGGTAACAGTACGTTTACTGCAGTAACACACAATATGTTAATCGTTTGTTTTTCCACGCAAGGTCAAACGAAATATCACCATCTGAACGCGCTGCGAACTTTCTGTTATGCCACGCCTATCACCCAACGCTGTCGCACAAAAGGCAGCGATAAAAAATAAATAAGAGAATGAAAAATGCATTTCCACTCTTCAAGTCCTAAAAATAGTCTACAAATGGAATAGTTAACAAAGCAGGAACACACGACTGCTGCAGGTCTTCTAATCTAATCTGCCATTTGCCACTAAAATATGCATCGTTTTAGTTTTATACACAAATATGAAAATATATTTTTGATCTACGTAGAGATAAACAATCACATGCACAGCAATAGATAAAAAAAAAAAGACTAAATGTTTGCCTGACCTGAGACACGCAGCGTAAGGAAGAACAACTGCTTGATAAATTAGTTGTTTAGCCTTATTTAAGCTTTTTCCATTCGGTTTTGAAACAAACCACACAGAAACATCACATGTATACAAATTAAAATAACAATAACCCAGTAATTCATGCATTCAATGATATACACACCTACATTAATTCATGCAATGAAAATGGTTATTGAAAAAGATATTGCTAATAAATCATTTCTCTCAGAAGACTGAATGTCTATTTTCATTCCAGTAGTGAGCTGCTTATGGAAATACCAGCCTCCATTCCAAGCTGGTATCAGGTCGTTCTATAGCGAATGTCTCGTGATCCGGTCTTGAAAACAATCAACCATCATCTCATAATGTCCAGACCAAAGAAAACTGTCAAGTTTGGCAACAACAATATGTTCTGTGATGGTGCACAACGAGGCAAACTAAGGGAACTGTTTTGTGTCATCAGTAAACCTGTAAGAGGATTACAGACGCATGCCGTCTTCGTGTCAGGAGCAGTACCAAATTAAAAATCACACATGTGGATCTAAAGCCCTTTTATCAGAACCCACCTCAAATATCCTGTCAGGTTTTGCCAGAAACACAAATTTCAAGCAGCCGTGATCAACTTCAGGCACTGATCACACATGATCGGATGCTCAATCCGGATTAGGCCCAGAGGCCGAGATCCAGCTTCTCTGAGCATCATGATGGAGAAGCATTAACACGATGAATATTGAATCTTTGCATACATTTTATTTAATAAATATACGGTTTCACTCTGACCTTTGAGACGGATGTATTCAGGCAAATGATGAACAAAGAGACCAACTACTGTGACTTTTGTATTACTACAGATACCATTGAAGAAAATTCTATTCATAATCAATCACTTCACCTTCTTAAGTGGCTTAGTTTTCTGTCTGGCAGATGCTCAAGAGAGGCACAAAGCAGTGTGATATTTTTTTAAAATAACTGTTTCCAGGTCTCGTGACTATGCCGATGCAACAGTTTTCTCTCTGGTACCAGACCTAAGCAAGGAGAGCATCATATCATCATATAAAGCTAGACATGGCTTTCATAGGTGTTGGTGACCTCAGTAATGTCACGTTTACGCACACATGACTCACACAACAGAGAACGGTGTAGAGAGCATGACATGGTTACTGCAACGCAGCCAGGCCTATGATCGGACCACAGCAATCACAGCAGGAGCTGTGCTCGTGTTAGCTGCAGTGCTCATCACTATGCGCTTACATGTTGTTTGTGTCTTGTCTGTTTACTGGACTCTCATACCAGCAGACTCAGATCTGCCGTCTGATGCTTTGCTTTAGTGGGTTCGTTGCAGGACTACGTTACATCTGTAAAGTCAGCAAATGTATGCAACAAAACTACAAAAAAAAAGTAGGCAAATATTGTCAATCGTCCAAACGTTTTGGCCTGTGGACTTTTAAATTGTGGAGTTGGACAGGCCTCAGCACTCTGGGTACTGCCTGTGAAGTCTAGTCATTGGGAT
The DNA here is from genome assembly GCA_030770545.1 of Macropodus opercularis. Lineage (NCBI taxonomy): Eukaryota > Metazoa > Chordata > Actinopteri > Anabantiformes > Osphronemidae > Macropodus > Macropodus opercularis. The sequence goes on from CM061105.1 coordinate 12,087,598, forward strand.
TCAGTCAGACATACACAGCTGTCTGTACTTTCTTACCCTTTTGAGTCTTTGCTCTCCTCAACTGAACTCCTCCTCTCAGCAGTCACATTTTTCTCTCCTTCATTCTTCTCTGGTTTCTCCATCTTCACTGCAGCTTTTCTGGGAGCTATTGGAAAATATATAAATAAATAGAAAGGTGAGGGTGGAGCAGGGGTTGTGGCAGAGCAATATTTCGCCATCTTTAAGAACTGATAAAAGTATTCCACATTTGCACACACTTTTCTTTGTGCAAGCACAGAGCTATGCAAATTCCTCCTCACCAAAGAAACTGCTGATGGGGGCTTTCTTGGCCGGTTCCTTATCTTTCTGCTTTTTCGCTGTTTGACATTTCGGGCTCTCTTCTCCCTCACGCGTGTCCTTTTCAACCTCTTCCTTCTTGGCACTGACGGGCCCTTTCTCATCATCAGTCTTCTCCTTTGCTTCATTTTTCTTTTCCGCCCCCTCAGCTCCCTTTTCTCGCTCATCAGAGCCATTTTTGGCCAGCCGCTCTTGTTCTTTCGCCTTCTCTCCTCCTTTCTTCTTGTTTTCAAATTCCTCATCTAGGCTTTTCTCGGTCACTGCCGCTTCAGCTCTTTCTTCCTTCACTCCCTCCTCCATGGGTTCATCAGTGTCCCCTACACAGGGTGAGACAGAAAGTGAGTGAAGTCATCGAAGAGATAAATGCCAGTGGGTTTGCTTGGGGTGACCCATTTTTTGTGAAACTATGTTTGAAGAGCCTTTTTCAATAAATGCGGCAGGTTACGTTTTTGAGGTTTCCCTGACACCTGAGAGGCAAGTAAGACAGAAATTACTATTGACAAACCTGCAGCAGTGAGTCTTTGCAGACAGACCTGGGGTCATGATAGGGCCTGGGTGAGGAGCCATACATGAAATTTTAATTTTCTCATTCACAAGTTGAACATAGAACATCAGGTAGGAGTGAACTGGGTAAATCGAAGATCCATTCTTGGTGTTTTACCAGACAAAAAAAGATAGGGATGATTTCCCAGGCTGCTGCTACCTACTTAAAAAACACCAGGTTTAAAAGATGCTGACTGTGGGAAAGCTCAATAATTTTGCTGGAAAAAAAATTCCCTCTTGGCTCTTTCACAGGCATTACTTTCTATAATTACACCATGAATAAAGCATCATGTCAAAATGTAGACAAAGAGATTAAGCAAAGCCAAAGTGGCTTTGGTGGATGGTGAAAAGTTCCACGTTTGATTCTCACACATGGTAAAATCACACAACCTTGTTTAGGATAAAGACACTAAACAAACAGCAAACTGAAAGAAGATGAACCCCTGTCACAGGAATTATACTGTTACTGAATTATTAAACACCCCTGTGGGTTTTTAAGACTATAATTAATTGTGAAATATTCTGAAATATTCAACCACTGTATTAATGCCCATGGGGAAACTGTGTATAGGTCTGTTATGGTGCAAAAACTGGAGAACAGTGGCTTGAAGGGTAAACCAGGGATCAAACCACCAACCAGCTCAGTTGCTCTGCTCCCTCAGCTAAAGTCAAATTATATATTTGTGACAATTCCTTTTTTGAAATAAAAACGATTAATTTAAAAATCCCTAATGAAAAACTTAAATGATAATAACTTGTTATGTGCTTTTGTAGCACAAGTGTTTGTGGTCCTGAAGGTACTAGCTGATTTCTATTCTGACTGGGACTTCCCAGAACCTGTGGCGGAGCAGAGGTGAAGCGTACCTGCACTGCTGCCGGTGGACTCCACACGCGGCCGTTTGTTTAGATGACCCTGCTCCTCCTTTGCCTCGGGCTCTTCTTTCGGACTCTCGCTGCCACCCCTGGTCTCATCAAGCTTCCTCTTAGGGAACATTTTCCTTGCTGCACACGTCAAAGAGATATTAAATTAAAGGAAAGGGGGAGGGGGGAGTGCGAATCATCCCAACACAAATTGTGCTATGATTAAAGCGAAAGAGAATGAGGAGATGAAAACAGGACGGAGTCTGCTCTTTTACTGCAGATGTAGGGCAATGCAAAAAAATAGAGAGAATCTCAGACACGTACTCTGCTAATCAAAACACTAATTCCATCTTGAAAAATTGTATGCAGCACAGCATCTTATAGTTCTAGTCTCATTTCCTCTGTCATTCTATACAGTAATAGAGCCTGAGGATAATTTTGGTTAGTTTCACATTTGCTTCTCTGGTCCTTGTTAGGGTTCTAGCTCAGGTAGCACTGCCATGTTTCTTGGAGATATTTTAATGGAAGCATTAACCGGGCACATTAGGAATGCAATTTCTGGTCAAATTAGAGCTTTACTTTAATGTGATGTTTTCTCCAGCGGTGATGACGGGAGGGTTCTCATTGTGGATACGCAGCACTGCTGAAAGCAAACAGTGCGCTCATCAAACACAAAGAGAATGAGGTGATGAAAGGAGAATGAACCGCTTTCCCACTAAGAAAAGTATGATGAAGTGAAGAAGGAGGTGCTTCCCTAATGAAAACAAATACCAGGAAACGCTGTAGCTTCGATTCCTGTTCAAAGCGCTGCACTCCTGGTGTGATAGAAAAAAAATAAAAGCAATTGCAAAGCTCCACTTAGAATCACATCCAGCCATTTTACGTGAAACACAGACGGCTACATACGCACTTCATTTAGAATTCAAAGATAACGAACACCAGCAGATTCTTCCACAGTCTCGCATGTTTGCAATGATCACGCTGTCGCATACAGACTGCAGAACAAAAACGATCACTATAGATGTGTCCCGAGTTTTTTAAAGAATGTTACAAAAGCCTCGAAGCCAAAGAGAAAGTACATAAACACTGACAATCAGCTGCAGTAATAAGACGACTTGCTCTGCTGGTTCCATTAACACCCAGTCAGCAGGAACGACACATCGTAAGACAATGTAGCAATAATAACACCATCATCACAGTGAAAAACATGCGGAAAATTAATGACAGGCGCTTGTGAATGTGCATTTGTGTAAAGAACCAACAAAGCCTAATTCAAATAAACCAATAACAAGAGTCAGGATATACAGGCTGCTCGGTTCTGGTAACCATCATGTGAATTCAGTTCATGATGAATGTCTTCTTTTTCCTCATTATGAAATAATGAGTATAAGCAATAGCAATTAGATTCCTGCTAACAAGTAATCAAGTAAAATAGCTCAAGGCGGTAAAACTATAAATTCTCAGCTGGTGTCAAAGTTCAAAATGCTGCTGCTGCTGCTGCTTCGGAGGAGAGTCTGAGAAACATTCAAGTACGCCTGGAGCAAGAGGGAAAAAAACAGAAGGGAAAGAAGAAGCAAGAAAAACAATGAGGTCAGATACTGACCAGTCTTGCGTTTGACGATCCCAGAGGGGGAGATGGAGTTTGGGGTGCCGGGGGTCCCTGGTGAAGTCGAAGAGGCCGGGGTGGCTGGGGTTACAGGGGTGGCTGGGGCCGGAGACAGGGGGGTGGGAACAGCCCTGAACACATCATCACTCTAAACAAAAAGGAAATAATGTGTTATTCTATCGAGAGGCATAAAGAGAAGCTTTATTCTAATTGTGATTTGGGTTTATGGCAACTCAACATCATCTTTATCATCTACAGCATCATGATGTTGAAGAAAAGTACTTTCACCTTCATCTGCGAGGAAACAAGTGTGGTGTTCAATGAAGCGCATCATTTAGACACAGCTGCTAAAAGAAATTAAAATCTGAATTGCAATACCGAGGCCTGCACTGGGCACAGAAAGTCTATAAACTGTACAGCACAGGGTTCTTATTATCTTTATTGTTATTACAATAGTAGAAAAACCAGAATTCAGCCTTGGTCCTGGAGAGCCAGGGTCTCTTGTTTTACAGCTATCCCTGCCCTACCCACTGGTGATCACATGGAACAGGTGCATGTAGCCAATGCTTTGAAAATATGAAAACACTGCATACATCAAATGTTGAAACTCCTCATGCTCATTTCGACTGCACTGGTGCCACTGCATTAAAGAGAGACACTTCTACCGATTAAATCACAGCATGAGCTTGAAAACCATTAACGGTGAACAGTCTGTCCCTGCACCCACAGCTAAATCTGCTACGCACACAAAATAAAAACACATAACAATTTAGAAGAGTCGCCACCTTTTTCAGTCTGACTGATTTGAAGCAGAAAACTGTCCTGTGATCTGATTGCTTAAAATTGGCAACTCATTTTGGAAATATCCAGACCATCAGTGCAGTTCAAAAGGCAGCGTTCGTAATGGTGGGGGATAACACGCACTAATACTAAACCATATACACCATACTGAGGTTTGAGGCCAGCATTTTGCTGCCATCTGTCTCTTTCACCAAAAGGTCTTGCTTATTTCAGCAAATATCTTTTTTTCCTGCAGTCCAGACTCGTCATTCACAGAAAATATTTTGAGCTTTATGAAGCGAGAGAACCATGTAAACAGAAGCCTTGAACTGTTGAGCAGACTCCCTACATCAAGCACAAAGGATGCACACTTTGCTTTGAAAACTAAGGCGACTGGTCCCAAACAATTAGGCAGCGCTGCTAAAAGAAGATGTGATGCAACACAATGGTAAACATGCCCGTGCATCAGCTGTTTTTGACATGTGTTATGTGCAACTCAAAAAAGCTTTGCATTCTCTTTTCATTTACATTACACAGTGGTTTTGGAAACTGGGATGTATGGAAATGTAACGAGATGGCAACCCAACTAGATGAAAGCTGTCCTAAAACAACTAACGCCAGAAAAACTACTTGGAAGTGGGCCAAGACGTTCAAATTTACAGCCAGCACTGTGAAAGTACTGGGCAAACGCTGAAACACGCAGCTTCTGCTCCTGGTGGCGGTAAAGTGTTTAGGAAAATCACAATCAATCCCACAACTTGAAAACCAGGATTATTACGTCATACATATAAAAAGGGGTGTTAATTTTCAACCATTTAAATGAATATGCTCTGATGGTGAAAGGTGGTGTTAAAAAAAGCTTCTTCTTCAGAGGAAAACATCAGTTGCTGGAGCTTAAATGCATTTAAGGCTCCTTCGATTCACAATGGACCTTTAAACTGTGACTAGAAACTGTTCCAGTAACAGGTACTGTGCCACTGATTTATCCACCCCCCACCCCAAAGAAAACAAACCCAGCCAAAAAGATTAATTACTCACGAAAAAATGGTTCATCTAAATAATTTATTCTGGTGGAGCTGGTCTTGGTTAAAACACAATTAATAGAGTAATTAAGAGAGTGATTAGCAGACAACAGGTGGCAGAGCAACAGCAAAGCCAATAATCAGGTGTTTCTATTACGTGGCTCACTGACATACGCATTCAACATAATGATTCATCGTGCACTAACTGTGCCTTTGTGTAACAGTGTTTTAATAAACAAAAGGTACTGATAAGCCAACAGGACCTCTTATTAGAGTTGCTTTGTGGGGATTAAAACCTGGATTTCACATGTTTAATGGGTCACACACTGTTTCAAACAATTTTGCACGGTGCACGGAAAACAGGAAGTGAACCATCTTTACAATTATACCATCAGGCGTCCTTGTAAATAAAGTGTGTCTGCTTTGTTCTTATAACACAGTGAAATTCCATTGAACTGAACTCATGTTGTCGCAACAAAATTTTAGGACAATTCTGGAAGTCAAAAAAAAAAAACTTGTGTAAACAGCCATTTACCTTTGATGTTTTATTGGGAGCATCTTTATCTACTAGAACCTTGGAAGCAACTTGATCTTTAACTACTGGTGCTTGTTCGTCATCGTCGCTGTCTAGGATTTGGCGGCTGCGCTTGGTAACCTTCTTGATGGGTGACTCCACTTCCTGGGCACCATTTTGCACCTTTAGAGGGCTCTTTACAAGTCTAGAGAAAAGTATAGACACACAGTTAAGAGACCATCTAATACAGATCAATCAAGACATGACTCTCTAATTACACAGCAATGTGAAAAGCACAGGCAAAGGTTGGTATGTTAAATATTTTTAAAAGGATAATGAAAAAGGCAATAAAAACAACTGAGACATAAAGTCAAGACATGAGTCGTAAAACAGGGGTCAATGCAATGATGAAGAGACTATTACACAAAGTCAAGTGTATTAAAGGTTTGAAGATGACATCGTCTAGCGATTACAACCACATTAATATCAAAGAAGCTTAAAGATGAACAACTGAAGTTATCGTCTCTTTTCATCGGGTTTTCTAATAAAGTTTTGCTAAGCATGAGAGATCGGTGATTGAGTGACTCAAAGATAACTGCACAAACTAGAAATTTCAGTGGATAAAAGAGAAAATGGCTGATGTTGTAATTTAGAGATATGAGACAATCCATAATAGGAAAGCCATGTGTATGAATCTTACTTTTTCACCGTCTCATCTGTTGTTTTCTTCTGAATGTCCTTGTCTTTGCTCTTGGGCTGAAAAAATGATCTAGTGGAAGAGAACCAGTAGATGAAAACAAACAGTTAATGTCGCAGATGAGCTGGATGTATGAAAAAGCAGTGACAACCAGATATAGATCTCACTTTAAACTGCTTGGGTCTGCTAGTCATGCTAAGCTAGCAGCTAACTACAACCACAGCGTACACGACGCCGAGGTAGAGCAACGGCTGAGCTATAAAGGTCAGCAAAAAGCTGCACGTCTGGCGGACAACTAACACGGTTTATCTACTGTCACCTAAACGTCAGTCTTACAGGATGTCGTCCCAAACGTTAGCTTAATGCTAGCATGCTACGAATGCAGCTCAAGACTCGAAGTCGGGTGATCATCCACCAGGCACGTTACATATCCCCACACTCTCCTGTGGGTTCGGTGATGTTCGTTCAGACTGAATCGCCATCATTATAAGTTGGTTTAATGCGAGCGTAGCTAACGTGCTGCACATCCCTCTGTAGGCTACATAACGTTAAAAGCTACTTCATGGTCGTGCCAGGTGCTAAGCTGGCGGAAACGCAGCACATCCCAGGCTATCGCCTCGTTTCGGCACTTTAAAGAGCCGCAAACACAACTTAAACCAAGTCTGACGTCGCACTGGACACGTCGGTTCATGCTAGCCCGCATTCAAACAGCGCACACAGGTGGGGCAGCAACCTTCACATTATGTCGACACTCACGCGATGCTCCGCTGCATTTTGTCTTTGAACTCTTGCTTTTTCTTGTTAACGAATTAAAATAAAACGTTCAACACGGGTCCAGCATCCGCGAACAAAAACAACAGCTCCCGCGCTGCCGGGTGACAAAATAGTTCGGCGCCAAAATGACATCGCAGACAAAGATCGTCAAAAGTGAAGATGAGTTCTTAAAGCAAGAGTCTGTGTCATGTGTTTATATTTAGTGATCCTTGTGATTTATTAGGCGAACACTGAAAAGTTGAGCGACTACATATATAAAAAATGTCACATATATACAAATAAACACGTGGCTCAAATTACATAGACATGTCAAAGCGTGTAAAACTAAATTAAAGCTTTAAATGCATTGTGTATGTGTATATGAGAAGTCACCAATGCAGCAAAAAGTAAGCGTCTAAAACAATTCTAAATATGTCTGACGTCATTGCAGTTGAAGAAATGTTTGTAGCGCAATTCGCATTTAGGAATATCACACGTATGTTATAAAGTATTGCGAGTGGCACCTCTCGAGTTTTTACATCTTAGAAGTGACTCTTTCCCGGGAGAAACTGTAAAGCGTTGTGTCGTGTTGATGCTGCTACTGCCCCCTGCCGTCCAGGAGGGTTTAATAGCTTTGCCCGCTGCTGCTGGTCCTGATGCTGCAAAGCAGACATGCAGGCTCCGGTCATGAAAATTTCACAGTGTCTGTTTGGATGCATCATTTATGCAGCTCTTATTATTTTCATGGAACCTGAGGCAAGGAGGGAAAATGCAAGAGAAACAGCTGAATAATATAAGTTGAGTGCACTACTTTATTTACTCAAACACAAGTGCCATGTTCTTAAATGTTTACAAGTGGAATTCTTCTACTGTGGCAGGATGTGCTGACAGAAGAGAAAGCAGGGTTGTTCAATATTTCTGCCTTACAAACATACCACAGTCCAAGTCAATAAATACAAAATCTGTGTTTTTTACATCACATGCAATGAATAATAAACTACTACAAAAAAATAGAGGGTGCGGAAAAGGAAAAGCAGTCCATCTGTTGGGGTTTGTTCCTCGTCTTCACTCTCTCTCACCCATCTGCACATCACTCCCTGCTCTCCGCGACTCTACTTGAATTTCAGTCTGCTTCACTCCCCCGAACAGGCTGCGACTGATGTGGTTCAGATCCCAGCCTGGGGGGCTATTGAGCGGCGAGCAGCCGTTTGCCCTGACGTGAAGAGCCAACGCGAGAGGTGGTGGGAGGCCCGACGACTCATGCAGCTCCCTGAGGCTGGCCCCTGGTCGCGCAGGAGCCAGGAAGAGGGGGGTGTGACTGTGGAGGGCCCGGGGTGAGGAGATGGGTTTAGGAAGGCAGCACGGCAGCAAGAAGGGGTGAGGCGCAGGATGTAATGCTGTCAAAAACACACCACAACATGCCTTTATGTTAATATCCATGCATTAATGTTAACAAATAAAGTTACATGTTTTTAGCCGTTGCTGAAAAATATAACTTGAAAAAACGTTGGCAGCCAAACACAGCATCTGGCGATGAAGGCTACTGGATGAGGCTGAAAGCGAGTATTGGTCCAACATATGTGGACCTTTAGTCATGTAACTACAGGAAACTATACATTCAACTTGCACTTCTGCAGTTAAAGTTTAGAAATGTGACGCGTGTGACGACAAAGTAAATTAATATGAGAAGGATGAAAACGTGACAGGCAGCAAAGAAAAAATAAAGTGATATGACATTTACCCAATCGTGAGTTTTGAATGTAATAATGATAAAATTGAAGTATTCTCATGTTGTGTGTAAAGGAGTAATACACGGAAAAGGAAAATTTGAAGAATACATCTCAGCGTATCTAACCAAGGTTTTAAAATGTTGAGGTTCTCTTTGCTGAAGTGAAGCGTTACTAATCGGACAGAATGATGGCGCCGCCTTCACAGCGGCTACGGTCTGTGTTTGCGGAATGACTGACGGATGCGTTCTCACCTGCTCCTCCACACACAGGTAACGGGCCGACGGGGGGGAGGAGCGGTAAGGGTGGAGCACCGCCCTGAACCAGCTGGAGGGTGCATGGATGGAGGACGGTTGAAATGGGTGAGACATGGATCTTTCAAAACAGTAGATTCTGACGCTGTGTGCACAAAATATTAAGAACACTGGCTGAAGTTTTTGATCCATTATTGATTTGACTCATTAAATATGCAGGAGATCAACGGTGAGTGTGGCTGAGACGAGGCAAAAACAAAAAACACCATGTTAAGAATGACAGGAAGGGAAGGTGTTCCTGATATTTTGCACACAGGTGACCTCATCTAAGACTGAATTCTGGTGAGAATGTGCTTAACAATAAATGATATGAAAAGTTTTATTCCAAACATTTATTTCCATTTGCAAAAGCAAAATGTTATATATTTAACTGCACATGTGCTTTTTTTTATTATTGCAAGCAAAGCTCAAATAATCCCTGTTCTGACACAATGAATCATATACTGCAATTAAACTAAGTATAGTCTAATGTGACCTAAGCCCCTGGTTGCCTGTGAATGTGATATTATTTAAATGAAGCGACTCCCCTGTGATTTACAGGCTCAGTCAGCTGGTCAGTTATGTAACGAATGGTGCAGTAATTATTTCTATTCAATTGACATTCAATAGGACTTCAGGTAATTACTTTAGCTCAGACTGTTGTGGAATAAAACCTTTACCCACCTTTTGGAAAACTGGCAACAATAAATCTATTTATAATATTATTTAAGAAGTGTAAACTAGGAAGTGCTCCAGTTTTCCAGAAAGTGGACTTTAATATGAGATGCACAGACATGATGGTGACCTGGTGGCTCGGTGGTGGAGGGACTCCTGGGTAGTTGACCAGGATGAGTTTGCTGAAGTTGAACTTGTAGGTGAATCTTTTCCCTTTGGTCTTGTGCAGGATGCGTTTGTTGTAGTAGTATCTGGAATTACAAAGTTGTCTGTGACTGGATCTGTGTGCTGCATAGACCGCCACGCTCCTGTAGGGCATTTTAAACGCGCTGGTGAGAACGGCCAAAGCGTGTGCTGTGTCTGTGGGAAGCAGCCTAAAAATTTAATATGACAACATATATTGGTGCGAAGTGTGTTTTATTTACAGCATCAGCCTGAGGGAGAAGCTGCGCAGAGAGGCAGGATTACACACATCACACTTATAGAGCTGTAGTCCACAGCTGTATACGTGCACGTCACTATGAATATGTCAGCGGTACCTGAGCGCCCGGCTCAGTTTGTCGTAGTTCATGTGTGGCTTCCCCTTCCTCTCTCCCCACAGCCGGGCCAGCCTCTCGGGGTCCCGGATGACAAACTCGCCCCACTCCCCTCCCCAGCTGATGGCACCGCCCTCGCCTCGCCCCAGCAGCTCCAGCAAGAAGTGCCACAGCTGGACCTGTCTGGAACCCGGAGACCAGGCCGGCTTGTAGGCCCAGTCAGGGAACAGCACTGCTGGAAAAACAAGACGATATAAAGCCATGACTGAATGATTTATGCCAATGAAAGACAGATATATTATAGATGATCTCCTGCAAATGTGCTAAATGTACATACAGACATTATTAGTCTGAGGAAACCATGAAGCAGATTCTGATGAAGGACAAGTTTAGCATCTCTGTCCTCTGACATGTTTTAGTCTTTATGCTGAGCTAAGCCACGGAAGTTGAACATGGTCTTTACTATATAGTCAGTCTAAATGAAGGGAGAGCGAGGAAGCTTCAAAATTCATCACACTTTTGAGGAATGTGACATTTTCATTCAATTGCATCATTGTTGCATCACACAAAATTCTGAATACAGTTGTTTGCATTTGACTAAAACCCATGTTTGTGTATTTTTAGTGTCAGTTTGGCTACGAGCTCCAAACTACTTAGCATGCATTACACAGTGCTTTCCTCAGCTACAGTCAATCTAGAGAGATTAATGCATTTTAGTGCTGTCTTTGAATATTTCGAAACAATTTTTGAGATGTTCAAAAATATGTCACATATATCTATCTACAGTTAACGACAACATTTTAAGCCGGGACTATAGAACATTTCCACAAATGTTTGCATCATTCATAAACTACATACTAAAGCTTTCATCGAGGTTATGCCTCCTAGTTGACACACTTGTATATATTAGCATTGAACTTGACTTCACAGACACAGCTGATGGTACTTTAGCAGTTGAAGGAGAAGGACTAGTGTGAATCCTTGTGAAAGTGAAATAAAAAGGGGAGCATTGTGCTGCCATTGCCGAGGGTCCCAGTGTCTGGAGCGGCTGCACGCTGAGTTAATAACAAAGAGACATGTTGAAACCAACGGAGAAAGATTTTAAAACCTCTGAAGAGGTAAATCCTTTGGGAAGTCACGGATGTAAACAAAAGACTACATTTCTGCCAGGTTGTTCTGGACTTCAGGTTTTAAAGGAGACTGTTGTGAGACCTCTTAGTCAAACTTGAAACATGGTTAAGGTTTGACATTCTGATGAGACAAAACTTAAAGCTGTTTGGGAACACGGATGCTGCTTTTGTTTGGAAAGAGGGAGGCTGTCATCTCTAACCTGTAGTTGCATGCGGTGGTGGGAGCTTAATGCTGTGGGGCTGTTCTCAGGCAGGTTTGCGTGTGTTGCTGATGTCAATTTAAAAGTAAAATGATTTGTAATGATTTTCTTATTACAACAAATTAAACTTCATTTGCTAAATAAACGTCACAATGAGGCTAAGATACAATATTGGTTATTGATTAGTCCAGATGGCGACTGCATCATTTGTTGTTTGTTTATCATTATTTCATCTGCTGCTGTAATAGAGACAGGCACATACTGCAAAGAATGAATATAAACAATCATAAGTAAGAATAAAAACTCTTCAACGCACAAATCATTCAAATGAACACACGCACAGTCTTACTTCTAGTCCAGTAGGGTGATGAGAGGTGTCCGACCGAGGGGCTACAGCTGCACTGCATCTGACACCACACCACAAAACACACACTTATTCATCACCGTGACCATCATAGTACATATTTACTTAAGAAACATTAATTAACATTTATTTTTAAATCAATATAAGTGATTGGAGCAGATTCTGCTCTCAACAAATATCATAAATTATCTCATATTTGCACAAATCAATGAAGTAACTTGCACAACTAGAACAAACACAAAGTCAGATCATTATTGGTACAACTGGAAAATGTATGAAAGCATGTTTAACATTCACTACATATTTGTATTTTATTTATTTGTTGCAGAATCACACACACACTAACACAGACACACACACTGTCATCCCACAGATACATTGACCTTCTCAGGCAGTTTAGAGCAGCAGAGACACCCACCATCTTCCCTGGAAGGCTGAAAACTCATCTCTTCAAGAAGTGCTCCACATAAGCGTTTCCCCTACTGAATGATGTCTCCTCTGCTATAAGCCCTCTTCCACCAGCTGTAATATCCTCTTATCTTGGAGCAACAACAACAAAAAGCGTCTTCCCTTTAGCTCTTATTTTATTCCTTTCTCCCTGCTCAGCTCTGCACTCACTCGCGATCCCTCTCAGGTCGCAGGGACATTATCAGGAATAGGGGAGCTCAGCCAGATACATTTTACTTTTAGTGCCACATTCACACGTTTCCAAAGGCATAAACAGAAAACACATTTGACATAATAAATGAGAAAATAGTACAAACAAATCACACGCCAATAAAATGAGCAGCAGTTTCCAGCATTTTAACACAAACTTTGTATTCTTTCCTTTATTTCACGTGGTTGTTTGTCAGTTAACTGGATAAAAGCATCAGCTAATTGCGTAAACATGCACATCTAAGCGTCTAATCTAATGATAGCGTGAATTAATGCCAAATAATAAACAGGAATCATCATATCAGTCAAATAATGGCACCAGAGAGGAGACTATAAAAAAAGCCAGGTGTGATTTAACTCAACACTAATCAATTACAACAATTCTGCCGCACTGTGATCTTATTTAGAAAGAGCAACAATAAATGCTCCTGTGTAAATGTAATAACATTTAAATTAGTCCTGTTACCTTGTTGGCGCAGGGGAGGAAAAAGGCTTCGTTGGGTGAATAACAATGCTCAGGTCGTCTGTGGGCCCACTTAAAGTCTGAAGGATGGATGGTCCGAACCTTAAACCCTCTATCTCGTGTCACCCCCAACCACACACACACACACTCACACACACGCCCACCTCCCCCTCCTCCCTCTCCTTTAACATCCCATCCTCTCCCTCATCCATCCGGAACTACAGACTATTAAGTCAAAAAGAAAAGAGCCTTTTGTGATTACTCATTGATTCATTTTGATTTGAAATGTATCATGAGAATCAATCACACATAAACAAAAGAAGCGAGAGTTGTTAATCAATAGAAACTAGACTAACAAACTAGATTTTTGTTCAACTTGCACATCATAAATTTCCATTGTTTCAACTTCCCTTCATTTAGTTTTCAGGTGTTTGACAGCATTGCTTGGAAGATTATTTATTTTATATTAAATAGATACTTTTGCTGTATTAATTGAGATTCTACCATGTGAAATGTGATGACTTGTTGCTTTTTATGGGTTTACATCATCATAATTTAATCATGTGAGATTAATCTATGGTTGGACATAAACCTGATCTGTAATATATCAATAATAGCAAAAATGTAGCAAAAATCAATAATGAATGTTCACTTTTTCTCTTTGATATTGCCTTAACCAAACAATCAGAAAGACCCGAGACAGGTCATTTGAAGCTTCTACCTGGGAAAAGGGGCCGACTAGACACCTGTGATTATCAGAGAGAGCGAAGGGCTGGAGCTGTAAAGCAAGATAAGGAAAGACACAAGGTGAACGTGCTTCCCCAAGACATGATTGAGCCACTGAAGGGGACTGAAGGGGGACTTTTCTGCTCGCTGAATCAAAATGGTGATGAACACCAGGACCACACGTTGCTTCACTGTGGCTGCTTTTCACTTGACAGGAGTGACTTTGGCCAAGGTCAACAGGCTGCTCGGCGCTTTCCCGCCTAGGCTCCGGAGGCTGCTCCTGACAGAATCAGGGTAAACGTCATAACGTGCAACATGAAAATAAACATTCCCATGATAAAAATGCAAACATCAGGATGATGCACAAATACAAGCATTCAGAGAATTACACAAGTAAGAAACTAGACACTGGGTCCAAATGAATACGCAGCTACTTTGAAAGTCATTTAATCCAAATCTAGGCCTTATCTCATTCAGATGAAGTTGCTCCTGAACACACGGTACAGCTGGAGCCATGCAGGCAGCGAGTTACACACTTGGGTTACATGTCACATTATTAGAGGCTTCTACAGTTAAGCTAAATGTTTGGTAGAAACAGACCTGACAAGCAGTTTTCACCTCTGATCAGAGATAAACTGAATCTAATAGCGTGTTTTACTAAGTGATTTCAGTGGGAAGTGGGTTACAACTTAATTCTATCCTTAACTCAAACAAAGTGCTGTGTTTGTAGGTGGATTAGCAGCGATTTACGTGTCGCTGCAGCAGAAGAGGAGACAGAAAGCAAAGCTCCCGCATCCATTTGGGCTTATGACATATGCCACCATACGTTCACGCTTAGCTCACGCACACGCGCACTTATCGTCCCTCGGATGCGATAGCTGACACCGGAGGCTTTTAATTCCAGTGTAAATACAAATACTCTCCCAGACAGGCATCAATTATGCATGGCTCTAATTGAGTTGAACGTTGTGCTTTTAGCAGCCTGGGGACCCTGGGTCACACGCAAAAAGCCTGACACACACACACACACACACACACACATTTGTGATGACTCTGTCTACCGTACCCTCATAGCTGTGGACAGACTCCACTGATCATTTGAAGGGACAAAAAAAGGAATAAATCTGCTGAGTGTGTTCCTAATCAGTTCATTTTTGATCCAAAATGGACGCTTGGGTGGACCACTGCCCACATTCATTTTCATCTCTCCCAGGTGTTTCTAAGACTTTGGGTTCACAAGGAGAGGTGCAGAGGCAGACAGAAGGATGACCCAAACACAAAATGTATCACTGCACAGGGATAAAAAGCAGTGTGATAACTTGACAACTACACGTCCAACTCCAATCCTTGTTTTCACACGTAAGCCACGGCTACACAGTGAGATCAGCGCGTCAGGTGGTAGACGTCTCAGAAACCCTTTCCCTCCGCAGCCTCCTGCCGCCTGATTGGGGTCGATGTTGGGTCTGGCTTCACGTCCACACACAGACGTCCAGAGGTGGCGCAGACACGATGTCTCCCTGTGTGGAGTTTGCATGTTGGCCCTGGGTCCCCCATCATCCGAGGTCATGTTGTCAGGTTAATTGGAGGCTCTAAATCGCCCGTAGGTGTGTGTGTGTGAGTTTGAATGGTTGTCTGTCTCCGTGTGTGGCCTTTTGGCAGATGAGCAGCCTGTTCAGGGTGTAGCCCGTCAGGATGTGTGGCTCAGAAAATAGATGGATGTTTCTTCAGGCAGTTTAGCAAAAAGTTTCACTTGTTCTGGAGGTTTTGACCAGATCACGCAACCATCGTACCGTTTCTCATTTGTAAAATCAAGAGGTTTTCAGGAACGTGCAAATGAACAACATTTGTCCTTGAGTTGATTTATTTTTTTCTGCCGCTTCAACTTTAGAACCTCTCCAGCCGGTCCTCTTAAAGACAGAAGCATGAGAAGCCACAAACAACGAAAAACACACTGCTGCTGCTGCGGCTGCTGCTCGTGGATTTACACAAACATGTCCTTGAACGCACGCATACACAACACAACACACACACATCCGCAACAAAGGAAGACGCTTCACAGTGAGTATAAAAGCTGACAGTTTGGAAATTGAGCCTTTGGACTGATGGAGTTGTGAAGGCAGCCTCCAGAACCAGATGACAGTAAGAGAGATTTAAACAAACGGGCTGAATATTGAAGCGAGTCGTACTGTCAAGGGAATATTACTGTAAAGACGTAATATAAACACAGAGAGAAACTCTTTTCCCTGCCTTATTTACTCTCAAGAGTTTCTGTGTCACACATTAGCCCAGTCTATCATCTGTGAGAAAACAACTAAAAAGAAAAAGCATAAAAACAAATATAATAAGACTTTGCATTCCCTGAGGGGAGTTTAGGTGGAGGCTCACAAAACAGCAGATGTAAATTTGCTTTCCTCCAAGATTATCATCCTCTTTCTTTCCTATTCTCCTTTAGTGAGCGGCATTATCTCCACTGTGCCGACCGGTGTGTGTTTATGTGTGAGGATGAGGAGGATGAGAGGAACGGTGGGGAGACGAGGGGGGTTAAGTCTGGATTTGATCCCTACTAAAAGGACTGTTTGTTTTACAGCTGACGACCCCAGAGTTTAATCTGCTGCTTAGCCGCCTGCTCAGTCTCCCCTCTCCTTCCTCCGTCTCCCTGCGTCCTCTCATCCTCTCTCTTTCTCACTTACTCAATCGTATCATCCTCTCGCAGCAAGTTAACCCCCTCCAGCCTGCACCACCCCTCCATCATCCGTCCTCCCATCCCTCGTCAGTTTCTTATTCCTCTTCTCTTTGCTTTGTAGCGCCGGCAGCGGTTGTGCACATTTTACATGCAGCTGAATCCATCAGGTTGTGTGTTATGCGTAAAATTAAGTGGTGTTGCATCATACAGTGGGTGCGTGTGTGTGTGTGTGTGTGTGTGGGAGGATGGTGGTTTCAGGCACTGAACTGCATGTGAGTGTGTTTGTGTGTGTGTGTGAGACAGGAGGACAATAGTGAGAGTGTATTTTTTAAACAGGATGATGGTATTGCAGCAGATCAGGGTCATGCTCTGGGTCTTAAGGGTCAAATCCTGTTAGAAGTAAGAAGGATCACAGCTTTAGCAAAGCGCTGCCTTTTTTCACTGCTGTAATATTCACTGACACTGTGCAAGCAGAGCTAAGCGTGTGTGCGACATTCAGAAAGACGACGCGTGTGTGCGTGTGGAGGAAGAGCTTCAAACTGCTTAGTCTGGTTTGGTTGCGTTCAGGTACAGATGATAAATAAAAGAATGTAGTATCGTCTATCATCATTTTACCAAACAGTGTTAATAAAAGTTCAGAAATGGTTTGTTAGACAAGCGAGCAACTGAAGTACTTCAACTAACTAAACTGATACATTGATATACTGCAATAAACAGCTAATACCAGGATAAGAGACTGTTATATGTTATGTCTGGGTTTAGCCAAGCGTCAGTAGTAACAATCTTACATTACAGCGCAGTGGACACAATGTAGGGAAAACGACGGCATTTTGATGACAGCGATAACTAAGAAGGGAAATCCGTCCAACATCACGAGTGAAGGGTCGACAAGCACTCGGAGCTGGAGTTTGTGTTGTGTTACAGAATCTTAGCAGGCTAATGTCCTCTCACTTGAATCCAGAAGGTTATAGGAGCAATTGTCTTCCTCTGCTATTGCTTCAGCCTTTTTTGCCTCCACTCTGGTGTCTCTGGTTTGTGCTTCTCTCCAGGGAGCTGTGGTTTCTGAAAGGTTTCTCAGTGTCCTTAATCCCTCCATCTCTTTGTGTCCAGGCAAAAAATATATCCGCATGAAACTCAAGAGGCTGGCAGCGTCCAAGTGGTGCGAGGGGAAAAAAACAAAAACCAGGAACTGCTTTCTAGCATTTTGTGTTAACAGAAAAGTGGGAATAAAAACTAAAAGGCTTTGAATTAAAAGCTCTAAAATTGGACACCTACAACTTCAGCAGGAAATGAGTTGATTTCACTTTGCCATCAAAAAGTAAGAATTATCCCCATGAAGAAAGTGGATGACAATTTTAATCAGAGGTCTAAGTTACAGGTGTGGATTGAGCAAAACTACGTAGCCCAGGGGAAGTTAGCAGGTACATCAAAAGACTGAGGAAAAAAGTTATTAAAGAAAAGATTTAATCATACAGTACAGCACCATGTTTGAACTTCAGGGATATCAATCGCAAGTGTCTCCAACCCCCAAAGAAGAAACAGTTTTGCAAGAGGTGGCAAGAGATTATTTGCGTTTTATATTGTTCTTGTCACTACTGGAAGCACGATGCAGTATCTGCAGTTTGAACAGGTGGCACAGGTCTGAAAAGGCACCTCCACGTGCTCTGTGCGCAGCACGCGTTAACTAGGCTGAGGCAGCAGCACCGGACGACAGAATGACCTTCAGCAGCTACTGGTGAGCAGGCTTCAGCCCAAACTGTCAGAAACACAGAACGTCCTGCATGCTTCTCTGACTCAGTCCTGGAGCAGGACACTGCTTGGCCACATGTGGCCAGAGTGTAGGCATCCCTACGTTGATGCCTCTGACTGGCTAAAATGCCACAGTACAGATAAAAAATAGTTAAAGGCACTAAAAGCTGGCGATGCACACGCAACTCTTACAAATCAAAATAAGTAATGGATAAATCATTTAACGGCCCAGCTTCTGAAATAAAAGGCAACAACCAGCAGTAGCACCAATGGCAACTTGACCCAACATTAACATTTCAACCTAATCAGTATTCATCCAGTTCAAAAACCATTCAGAATAATACACTGGAAACACGAGAGGCACCGTTAGTGAGCACCTGGGCTCATCCACAGGCCTGTGGAGGCACATAACAGAAGAATTGTTAAACCGCTGGTGTACACATCCAGCCTCAGTTCTGAACAGGTGCTGGACAAAAGCAGCATACAAAGTAAGGACAAACAGAGCTGCTCCACGCTCAATACCTCAAACTTCCCTTTTACTTTATTCATGATGCACCAGTTTGACCTTCAAGAAATATTGCATCACACAAGTTACAGATTCCGTAACATTAATATTTGAGATGACTTCTCTAAGCATCAAGGGATTCAGTCTTCTAAATAGATAAAAATGACTGAACCATGATCTGACTGGATGAAAGAGAAAAGAACACATCATTGGTTTTGTACATTTTTATTGTACATCATGTCTTTAATTATGTGTAAAACTCTGAAAAGAGCATTAGCCAGATTATTGATTATTGGCATTAACATGATTGATTTATTCTGCAGTCATGGAGAAACATGGTCGCCAGACTGAAAAAAGGGCCATTTTTAAACAAGTCTGTTCATCTTAAATGTCCTATAATCATGTTTTTCGGTTTCTGCAGTCTTAAGAATTAATGCCTGCTTCAATGAGTTGAAACAGGCATCATGAAAATGACAAAATTATCCTTTGAACAACTCTAAAGAAAGAGTCTCCATTTAAAAATGGTTTGCACAATAAACATGATTTTAGGACTTAATAGAGGACTTGTTTGTTAAATTAGGTCATTTTTGCAGCATGTCCAGTTTAATAAATTACATATTTCCATATAACCTGCACAAACTCCATTCATTCTTGCCTTTGCAGTGTTTTTCACTATTGTATAAGGTGCTGGGTGTATGTTTGAGATCAAAATGTCATTGCTTATGTGTATTGTTCAGTCATGTGCTGTTGGTGTGACTATGTTCAGGTGTGGACATGACTGGTTCCAGAGGCGCAGCTCGTTAAATAAGTAACAGGTGGAAAGATGCAAAAATAATCTTCTTAAAAACAACAAAAACAACGTTCTCAGCAGTAGTGTTAAATTCAGAGTGCAACATAATTCACTTAGTCGCTTCCACTGTACATAAACAACAAATATATTTACAATGAAACAAAAGAATGTAACATAAAACATAATAAAAGAAAAACGACCACTTTCAGAACCACAGACAGAAAAGTCACTATGGGAGTTATACCGGGTGACAACAGAACATGTAGTGTGTGCTTGTGTTTACTGACGTACTCTGAGCTTTGCCTCTTTGTTTAACTGGCCTTAAGCGCCACCTCGAACCAACCAATGAGAAAGCTCGAGACCAGCCTCCTTCCTCAATGACAACAACTAGAAACACTTTCACCACAAATGGTCCCAAAAAGTCTAATTCTGTTAAACAGATGCGTCTTAAATTAGCCATCAAAAGCTGGAAATGTGTATCATTTAAAGTGTGTTTTGTTCTCGCATTTCAAAACCTCCAGCCGTGCCTTAAAACTCTGAGCTACATTTGTCTTCGAGATACACTAGAGCAGTCTGTTAGGATAAAAAGTTCAAATCAACAACAGAGAGCAATTCTAAAGCACTTGTACTC
This sequence comes from Macropodus opercularis, assembly GCA_030770545.1. Classification (NCBI taxonomy): domain Eukaryota; kingdom Metazoa; phylum Chordata; class Actinopteri; order Anabantiformes; family Osphronemidae; genus Macropodus; species Macropodus opercularis. Next base: position 12,107,839 of record CM061105.1, read on the forward strand.
ACAGGGCAGGTTTTGTGGATGAGAAGGCAGATATCGATGTCTGAATGACTTATTTCACGCACCACTTTGCTTCAGAAAGCAAAGCCAATCCAAATGTAGTGAAGTCGAACCATATAGGCCTAGGTAACAAAAGTAACCCTGCATCTTGGACATCTGTTGAGCAACACTCCTAACTATTAACTGATTAGTAATAAAAAGGGTTTAAAATTGAAGTTGCAAGACATAAAGAATGAACTGCAGATGTGGCTGTTCTGTCAGAGCAGAACAAATCCCCAGCGTTCATGCAGAGTGGCATGCATGTCAGTTCATCCAGGAGAAAATCTACTCACTGGTCTGTCTTTGACAAAGTGGTTTCAGAGCTGCTGCAACTCTAACAGCACCCTCCCTTTGTTGAGTGCCGATATGCATCCATGAAGCCGTAAGTACAGTGTAGCTGTATGTGTAAGTGTGTGCGCGTGTTTTCAGCCCTACCATCGTACCTTCTTTTAAGGCTTCCAAGCTGCTTTGGATCAAAGTCAGTCCCAGGGGATAATTTAGCATAAACACAGAGTGCAGACACATCATAGCCAACCTTCACATACTGCTGAATTCAATTTTTCAGACACATGTCAACACCTACTTGATGTTTTGATTCACAAATGGAAGCTGATATCCCTCCAGCCATTCATCTTCTAATGGCCTTAATGTGTTAGCATGATATGACTTCATTGCTGCATCCATAAAATCATTTGTTTCTCAGTAAAAAAAAAAAAAAAAAAAAAAAAAAAAAAAAAAAAAAAAGTGAAATGTTGAAATAAGAAATTCAACGTCAAACTGGGATTAGAAAGGGAGACAGCCCCCTAAAAAGAACAACATATTTACAGCTAAGACTTAACTATAAGCCCTCATGTCAGAAGTTGCGAGTGCAACACATGTGCAAGACTTGAACCGAAATGTAGAAACGGTGCAGGGGTAGAGAGAAAAACGAAGAGTTAACGTGTTAAAATGAATCCCACACTGGCCACGAGATTAGGATAGTTAAACAGTACATTAGACTATACGCGCCGTCATAATTACTGATAGATATGTAGCAGTCGCAGCCACTCCCATCCAGTTTAAAAACACAGCTGACTAAAAGGGAGGGGAACAGGAGAAGGAGAACATTTGCTTTCTGGATTTAAATAAATAATCTGTTTTTTTCTGGTATTTTAAAGCCATTTTCCTCCTGCCTGGCAGATTGGGATGAGGGTGGGCCACAGTCAGAGGGGCCAGCTCTATGTGAAGTTCTGGAGCGGCTGGCTGACCCTCATGCAGGCCCAATAGAAGGCCCGAGCGAGGGTGACGAGAACCAGGAGCAGCAGCACGGCCCACGAGGCGTAGATCCCCGGATAGATTTGAGCCTTCACCCACGTACCAGCCTGAAGAGAAACACAATAGAGTCAATGCATTCAACTTACTGTCCCGTCACGTAAAGGCAGCAAATAAAGCACATTTGAACCAATCAATGTAAAAAATGTTACAGCAATAAATGCATTACAGGCTCACACATAGACAGCAACAGAGACAAGAGATTCCGCCTGCACCACTGATGCACTGACTTTGAATTTCAAATGCTCAGTTTTTCACGGAGGAGCTCATATTCAACACTTAGCAATGACTGAGGGGTAAGAGAGAAAATAGCTTCCCCATCAAGTATTAAGTGTGCAGCTGCTCCGAAGAAAATTATTTAATGAAGATGGCAAAAGTGACTTTGAGAAAACCCACAGGGATTTTCTGAATGTGTGGAAATATAAAATCCTGTTCCAAAGTCACAACTTGGGAGGAAACCTAACATTCAGTCAAAAGCATTTTTAGTATTCAACTGAAGAAGAAGTTGTGATAATATTTTTGGTGTCATTAGAAATACCATATATTCCTTCCTCCTTTATTTTGAGAACCCCCTGGCTCAGACTTTTGATTCTAATTAGGATGAAGCACTAAGTACAAGTGCAGGACAACACATCTTTTCATGTTAAAGGGCTCCGTTTAATTTGTCTCACAGGTACCTAAGGACAATGTCACCACACAAGTTAAAGCCAAACAATATTAGCTATTCTATATGAGGGCGTATACTCAAGCCCTGCATGACAGCCTCCCTTACTGTAAATGATGTGTAACGTTTTAATGATGCAGATGCTCTGAAACAGCTGTCACCTCACAGCGCATGATGCCAAGGCGGGGACATGGGTGTAGAAGGTTACACCTGTCACTGTGATGACTTCTTTTCTCACCTACCCCGGTTTTACTTAAAGGCACAGCTCTGATGTTTCCAATAACATTCAAGATGGAGACTGAAGTTCAACGTGTCGCTAGTCGTATAGGGTTAGCGATGTCATACGCAGCTCTTATTTTTGTTAAACACAACCTGATTCCATGTTCATGCCACAGCACCAGCATTACGTAATGCTGTCAATACAGCACATTTAATATCTAGAGTTGGCATGTGAGCACCCCTCACGTTCACAGAGTCTCTCCTGTTAGATCTATTTTGTGCTCATCTTGCTCCCCCTGCTGTTTAAAAAGCAGAACACATTGACTGAAGTATTATTATTATTATTACTACTACTACTACTATCTGGTTTATTAGATTATTGCACTATGCATCTATCCAGTATTTATACAACTCTGACTGACTGTATATTTCTGATCTTGTACTCTGATAATTTAATTGAAAATGCATTTTTAGCTGGGAAGCAAATCAGACCGGGAAGCAAAGCACAAAGCAGGCATACGTGGTTGGGAGTTTCACCAAGGGCTAAGAAGAACACTTTGCTGTTCTCTTAAGTGGTGGGTGTTGAAGCCTGTGCTGCATCCTTAACACTGCTTACAGTTAAACTAGATAGCGTTTGTGTTCTATGTCAGTGACAAATGGTGGCCTGTCACAGGGCGCCTGCAGAGCTCCTGAGAGAAGCACACCCTGTTGTGGCAACAAAAAGAGATTGTTATCCTACTGCTTCTTTCCATTACTTTTGCTTTATCTGCAGTTGTGAGGTTTTCAGATAATAAAGAGGAAAAGGAGCACAGAAAAGACAACAATTATTTAAAGTTCTCTAATTCCAGGTAAATCAATTGTGTCACTGTGTTACTGAATAACAAATGATGGTAACTGGTCGAGTTCACTCACCATCAGCCCAGCAGTTGAAATGCTGAATAGCAAGCAGAGTAGAAAACACCACAGGCTTCGCCTTCGGGGATACCGCTGACCAATGGAGGAGCTTTAGGTCCAAGAGACAGGAGGAGAGAAAGAATATGTTTACAACTAAAAAGAAACTATAAAGAAATTCAGTTGATGAGTTAATCTTTTGTTATATAAAGTATGTATCATTTAGTCACACAAGACAATGACAAAGATTTGAAAAAGCATTTCCCAAAAGTGTCCTATCAAATGAAATTGGCGGAGGTTGAAAATTGTGTTTACATTTTTACACGCAGGAAATAATTCTGCTTCATATTTTATGGCTGCTTCAAAGTGTAGGGTTAAACAGATGACTATACACCTGCAGCCGACTAGAAGCAGCATCTGTCCTGGTTCAGTCCAGGTTTTGAGGCTATTTTGGATTTGACAAACTGAAGTCTCATGACTTGAGCTGTTCATCAAAACTGCTACAACACACCTGCGCACTGCAGAAAAGCTACCAACAAACTGGCACATCGCTTTTTTAACACCTCCTCATCCAAAATGCTGCGGAAAATGCCCAAAAGGTTTGTTCTGATTATTCAGAAATGTCAGACAAAGAAATCATACAGACTGGAATCTTCATATAATAAAACTAAAAACTGAGGTTATGAGATAAGTGATGTATGCATTATTAGATACAAGATCACGCAAAAGTTTAATTCCCAGGCTGTAACCTTTCGCTGGTAAAGACCCTGAAGCTGCTACCTGCTGGATGTCTTTGTTAGGTCACTCTGAATCAAAGCTTCAGTTAAATGCCTGCGGGTATAAATATAAAATGTGACAGTACAGTGACAATGTGGAGGTGGAATAAATGAAGTGCTTATAACTACTTACACTTTCCTGCAGTGTGGGCATCTGGCCAGCGTCCGGTCTGTGAACTCTGTCCACTGCATTGGCAAACAGACAAGTTTGTGAAATAATTAGTAATGATTGTGACTAAACCTACATTACATCCAATGCATTTCTAACTGTGGATTAGTTAGCAACATGAACCACGATAACTGCACAGAGATGTAAAATATATTTAGAAAAAACTAATGTGGTCACTGGACTTGTATAAGTAATAAAAGTGGAAAATTGGTGCAGACATTAGAGGTCAACTATTTAATGACTGTTACTGAGGCTCTGCTCAGAGGAGTTAAGGGCTCATGAATGATGAGGGTCAACTAACCTTAAACTAAAGAACAAAAGACAGATGAATAACATTGCCCCCAAAAAAGGGATAATTCACCTCCATATACATCAGGTTCTAAACTGATAGGGCCAGTACTTTGACTGTAAGTGTATGTAATGCGCAGGCAAAATGCATCTAGTGTTAATATTCCCAGTGTAATACGGCTTGAGGATATACTTTAAAAACTGCAATACAACTGTCACAAGCTGCACAAAAAAAGAAAAAGAAAAATAGTCTTGTCTCAGAGCGAAGACTCATTCATTCCTCCTATTCTAACACCGGGGTGCCGTACATTTGTTAACCCGGCGGAGCAGGAAACACTGCGCATGCCACACATTCTTCTTGTTCTGACAGAAATATTCAGCATGGGAAGCGCCGAGAACATTATCATCAGATCTGCAACAAAGGGATCACTGAAACGCCATCCACCACAGGGATGGGCGTTTTTATTCAGCCAACCTGTCTTTAAACAGGTGGAAAGGTTGAGTTGAATGCTAAACGCTCGGTGCCATGCATCTCGTCTTACTACAGCTCTAGTCTTGTCTGACTTATTGAAGAATGTCCACACCAATATTGCAATTTCTACTGTCTACCAGAGAAATTAACCAGGAGGACAACTAATAAATGGATTTCAAATAAAACAACATGAATGTAAAAGTATTTCCAAGGAATAATTAGCAGGCAACAGGTGGGTGTTTCAAAGTAAAAGCTCTGTATGCCAAGCAAAGCTGCCCGTCTTCTGGTTTCATTTTAGAATTAGACAAATAGACAATAATGTGGCACTATATCTTATAAACTACTCATTTGTAACATATAATTCAACCTGTTAAATCATTATTTTACGTTACCAGAAAAGTGTTGCTGCAGTGTCCACAGGAGACTCGAGCACCAGCTGGCTGGGGCTCAGGACTAGCCGGACCAGGGTGAACTGGACCCAAATTAATTATCCTCTTACTGTGAAGAGAGACACGCATACAAACTCAGCATTCACACCAGTAATGACTAAAGTTATTACCCAGTGTTGGTATAAACTACTGGAGCAATCACTGCCCAGTGACAAAATTGCTGGTGTGGAAAGGCTGATGATAGTTTCAGTTTTATATTCAGCAGCAATCAGTCACCTCATTACCACTAAAACTTTGACAACTACAGTAGCTCAGAATAACTCATCAGACAGCAGCACAGAAACGTGTCTGGCTGAGTCAGCATGTCTGGTTTGAATGCAAAAAAGCAAACTAAGGATAGATTGACTATAGGAAAACCAAAGACTATGAAAGTCAATGTGATAAACCATTAAACACTTTTAACAAATCACCAAAATGTCACAAAAAAATAAATGAGGAGTCAGAGACTTCCCATGTAATTTGCCTTAACTCACTTTTGATTCAGGTTGTCAGGTGAACTGTGGGTTTAGATATGTATTCAATTATTAACTTAACCGATTTTGCACTTTTCAAAAATTACACATATTTACATAGAAGCAGAAAATTAACAAACAAAAAGGGGGAAAAATGGCTAAAAATGTTGCTCTTGCACATTTTACACCTCAGGCATAAACAAGGAATCACATCTTTCTAAGCAATTACAAAAGGCTGCAGCATTTGCTGCATGCTGGCTAGATGAGCTAAAGACATCAGCCTTTTATATTAATCACAGAACATCTGCATCTCTTTGCTTCCGTCTCTTAAGAAGTTTCTCCCAACACGTAGTTGAAAACGATGTAAACTTGTGAATTTTCCTTTAGGTGCTCACTGAAAATTAATAGTATATCCCTAAAATGTCCATGCTTGAAGACAATATGGACGACCAATGGCCCACGGTACAGACAGTATATTACCCACACAGATGACCCTCACATACGGTTTATGCAGAAGTAAAACCCATGATGTGGCTGTTCTAATGAGGCTGTTATTTCTTCATCCGGCTCGCTGAGCAGAGCATGTAAACTGTGCTGGGAGCACAGCTTTAATTGAGGGACTGCTGCTCCCACTGCACCTTGTTTCCTTTGCTTCACTTCTCTTTCGCACAGACACAGTGTTCCTGTAGTCTTACAGTTGTGCAGACAAACACACACACATACACAGGATGAGTTCTCACCAATATGGCCGGGGACAGGCAATCCTCTGGGAAGTGACTTTGCAGATGAGCAGACAGTTGCAGGGGCAGCGAACGTACTTCTTCCCTGCTGGGGCATTCTTAATGGGCTGCAGAGGGAGACAGAGACACACGGGAGGAAAGATAAGCAGACAGCAGAACAACTATTCGAACAGGAGTAGATAACAAGCCAATTATTCTTGATGGATGAGAATTAAACAGTACTTTGTGAGGCAGTGAGGTTTTCTGAGAGCTACTGGAAGAGGGTGTGCTAAGGTTACAGGTAAAAACGCTGTTGGTGCTGGGTGAGTTAAGATTGGAAGTGACACAAAGTGCACTTTATGCATTCAAGAATGCATCTATTCATAATGAAAGGGTCTGCAAAGGCTTTCTAGGGGAGTGTATGAAAGGTTTATACACATTTACTAACCTTTGCATAATCAAAGACAAAAATTCAAATTAAAAACTCAAAGAGTGGAGTTGTATTTGATCAAATCAAACTTGCTTTACATTTGTGTTTAAATATAATACATTAAATAGTTCGAAGCAATTGGCTTGCCATGTTGAATTACACTCTTGCATTCTTACAAAAACACATTTATTTAACGTTTGTGCAGCTTACTCTGTATAACCTGACTAATACCACAGTTGTTGAGGCTCTTGTTTAAGATCGCTGAAGGAAAAGAAACTTTAATCTGTAATTTACCACTGTATGAATCACACAGGTCCTCTGGGCTTCAGATAACATCCTGCTGTCAGACTGATGTCTGTCCTGCTGAAGGGTCTCTTTACTGCATCATTAAACTCTGACTAACAAGATCAAATTCAGTTCTGTGTGCTTCCTGCTCCATTATCAGCATTGCAGGGAGGGAGGCAATAATATTTTCAACTGTCCGTTTACAGTAAACTCCCTGGTTTATTAGCACTTACATTTATATTACTACAGTCTAGATCAAAAAAGTCATACAAACACAACAGTATCTTGTTAATTTTTATTCCTAAAGCTCAGATTCACAACATTGACTATTGACTTATATAAAACACATTTAGCGGACAAACTGAACCATTCGAGTACAAAAATATGCATTACCTCATTACATCTAATTGCCATTATGTAGAAATCTAATATGGGACATTTTTGCAACACAAATACAGGGCAATTTTTGAACATTGTTAAAATAAAGATTCTGCCTTCACTTTTAGTCAGACACATGTCATATCTCTTCTTCCATCTGTGCAAACATTGATGGAGTCCTTTCAACCTGTGAAACTGGCATTAATGGCGTCTGAAATGTCATGCTTCATCATCATCAGCAAAGCTGTCACATTGTTCTGATGACCAAAAATGCTTCTGTGGTAACATAGATGTTGAAAATAGAATCTAGAAATCTAGAATTTCTAACCACATTATACCACCAGTTTGGCTTCTCTCCATTGGCTCAGATCAGTTGTTGAGGTACTTGTGAGGACATAAATGTTTAAATTGAACTGCTCCATCACCCCTGAGCGCTGTCAACACTGTGATAGGTCGGTTTCAGTCTAATTGGACTTAAGTTGCTGGCCAGTCTCAGTGATCATTTTGCTGTAGCTTGTTTGAGCATCTTTTCTGTCTTCAACCCACCCTGAGCCCCGCTCTACTAGAGGTTTCTTATGTTAAAGGCAGTTTTTCATTTCCGCAGTCAACCTGTGCTTTCTTTCTATATAAATATTTAACTAAATATTATGGCTTTTACGTAAAAATATGTTTTAGGATTATTCTTTTATGCTTTGTGCTGTATGAATACAATTTTATATATGTTTTCTTGATTGCGCCATACCTTAAAATGATTGCTTGGCCCAAGCTACAGGAAAACTATTAATGGAACCACTTCCACATACCAAAAAACATTTTAATAGGGATTATAGAGACTATTAGAGAGTATGCTGTGAGCTGTGGATTATCCAGAGTAGTGAGGATGAGGACTCTTGCATTTTTTTGCTTTGACCAAAACCGTAAAACTCACTTGACCTCCACTGTATTGGAACGGAGGCAGGGAGACACCCATGTTAAATTATTAAAGACAATGTTGTTAAACACTGATAGAGTTTTTTTTTTTTAAATGTGTGATTATTAAATCACTGCTCAAGACACCCACCGTAGCTTCATTGCAAACCCCACACTTTACCACATGTTGGTGGATCTTGCCCTCCACAGAGATGAGACTCTGACACACCCTGCAGTTGATAACAGGGGCACTGCCGCTCTCTGGGGACGTGAGGGGCGAGTAGGGTGGAGGATCCTCCCCTAACAGAACGGAGGGCTGAGTTGGGCTGGGAAACGGAGGAAGGCCTTAATAGGGAGAGGGAAAAGAAAAGGTAATAATGATGAATGAAACATTCAAACATTGAGAACTGTTAACAACCACAATTAGCGAAGTTGCACAATAGACTGAAAAAGCTCTTTATTCCCGTGACAAGTAAGCGCTTACATTATAATAAGATAATAAAGATAATAAGATTTGGTCTCGAGTTCAGCTGAATGAAGCTTTAGAAGAAAAAACATTCCTGGAATGCTGAACGTGGTCAGTCGCAACAAATAAGAGGCAAAGTGTTTGAGGGGTGATAAAGTACAGAGCTATGTGGGAAAGACTAGAAATCTGACCGAATACACCAACGTTACTACCTGCTCTGAACACAAGTCTGGGAAATCGCTGCCTTTTGGGGATGATGGGGGAGCAGAAACACAATTAAAACCGTGCCTCATGTCTTCTCCAGTAGTGTTTAGGTAGGCCCTCCCCTTATTAGTCACCATTGGTCACAGTGCTCACTTGCAGCATCCCTCGGAGGCCTCCTCATTGGCTTTCTTATATGCCAATCATATCAGGTGTTTTTCTGATGCTAGCTAACTGAATGTTACATTTAACGTTAAATAGCCTGGAGGAGGCAGTGTGAACCACCCAACTGCTACATTTTGAGAAACACTCTTTGTTTAAAATATGTAACTCGATAGTGCTTAATGAGAACACTATTGAGTTACAAATCTGAATCTTAAAAGCTTGCCGGTGCTAACTAGATGTAGCTTCCAAGCTAATTAATGAAGCGGCTCCTGGATTAGCTTTTGCAGCTAGCTAACACAACTCTGATTGCTTGAAGTCAGTATAGAAAAACACAATTTTAAAAGGTCACAATGTAAAAGTCTAGTGTCTTACATCACAACACATTCAACCTCCAACACAATAAGCCGCTTCATTTGTCACTGTCACAGCTGGCATAGCACGCTAACCGGAATGCTCAGTCAGTGGAGGCTAGCTAATGCAAGCTAGGCTAATTCGGGCGGAGGAGATAATACGATGGATACTCACTCGGTGGTTTGTTGGGCACACCGTAGGGCGCTGCACCCGGAGACAGCCCGCCGTTACCGCTGCCCAGGGCACCATCTCCCAGGTCTGATAACAATGGAGACCTCTCGCCGTCCGCCATACCGAGAGCGAGGGGGAGTGGGCGCGTAAATGCAGACCGATACCGTTGTATTGTTGTGTCGGAAATGCAGGCGTCACATGATCGTAGCGGCGCCGCTGCCGCTGCTGCGGTAACGGTGCTGGGGGGTGTGGCACTGCGCCCCAGAGACGCGTCCGGATGGGTGCTAATGCAAATGAACGGGACCTGGGTCATATGAAGACTTTGCTGTACTTCAGCGTCTTCCAGTGTCGAGTAATCAGTAGCTTCTGATTAAAAATAAGCCCTTGTACACAATGTTTTTCACAGCATTAACATTCCTACGGTGGATTTCCAAATACTTTGATATTGAAGTCTACTTTTAAACTTGAAATAATGGCCCTGCTGCAAGTCGGCCTCTGTAAATTTGAAGATGTTGCAAAATGTGCCATAAAACACTAGGATTTATCAACAGCATTACTGAGTATCTGTTTCCAGGCTTTATTGGGAATCGACACAAAGAGCTGCTCATTTGCTTAGCATCAAAAGAGGAAAAATAGGATGAAGGCCATGTTGATTACTGTCAACTGTGTACCACCTGTTATTTTATAGACATTAAGGCACTGGCATAAAATACTTATTAGAAAATCATATTTTAATACAAAATGACCGGTGACATAACATCAACATGAATACAGCATTATGTGTTAAGTTTATACCAATAAGTGTTTTATCTCTTTTACAATTACTCCATATACAAGGCAGTGCATAATCTTCACTTGTCTATGTCTTCTGAACCTGTGGACTGTTATTGTTCTTTTTTATTACATGTTGTTGACGAAATCCAAGGGGCGTTTCATCAGTAGAGTCACCTCTAGTTCCCCTCTCTCGCTGAAGAACTGAGCCCTGCCCTCCTGGCTGTGAATGGGATGTGGAAGATGGAGACCCAGTTTACTGAAGGGGAACAGAAAAGGAAAGTTCAGGAGATGGCAAGTGCACAAGGGGGAGGGTATGTGTTTAGTAATGTATGTCAGAGAGGAAGATGTTAACAGCTGTGTAAAAAAGAGTGATCAAAGCTCAGATCATGATGTGAACGTTTGATTAAAAGGAAATGTCTGGAGATTGGAGCTTTTGGTCTGAACTGCTCCTGCCTTGTCTAGAGGGGATTAAAAAATGAAAGAGAACATTTTCAAAGCATCTCTTACTATTTTGGTGTACGCAGATCAAGGAAGTCATCTTTTACATCCAGGACCACATCTGTTGCTTTAGTGTGCGGTAGCTTAATTTTCACCTAAGAGTAGGAAAATGTCAACACAGTCAATATTTTAGGTCGTGCACATAAAAAAAATCTACTACTTCCATTGCTAGATATTCCTAGATAGACAGACAGCAGGTTTATCTTTATCTACTTTTATGTGACATGTAAAATGAAAGGAAACATTACCAGCATGGCTTCGCAGCACATGGAGGATGGGTCCTTCCCGGTCAGTCCCAAAAACAAATCTTCAGTCCCCACACTCTGCTTTAGGATTATTTCATATCTGCACATAGGTTATACATGAAGATGATTTGGGAATATGAATAAGCCTGCAGAACACTGAGCTTCACACTACATATGGTAAAAAAAAAAGTGAATGAGAGACAACTTAGATGGTATCTGCATTTATTTGTACTTGACCACCATGCAGGTAAATGAAGTATTTGTTGTGTGTGGCCTTCAGTATTTACTCAGGCTGTGGTCGCGGGTCAGTGAGATCATCATAGTGGGAACCCTCAGCCACCTCTTCCTCTTTCCAAATATCTTTGCTATTGTTCTTCACGTGTGTATGTGGAACTAAATAAAACAAAGTACACACCCACATGTTAAGTTTACCTTGTTACGTTAGTGCACTAGAGTTATTTTTAAGACTCTTAAGATATATTAGAGAGAGCCTTACCTTCTTTATCTTTTTTGGGTGGGGGGCCAATGTGGCCTGGGCCCAGCTGTGCACATGGTGACATGTTCTGTTAAGATTAAATGGTGTCAATATAAACCAGTCAAAACCTTTCATCCAGCTATTTCTTTGGCACTTTGAAATTAATGTTCAAACATTTACTTTTTTTGTGTACATAACAATCCAGTGAAGAAAAATAAGACGGTTAACTATAAAATTTCAGAGGCAAACTTCCCGTTTCAGTGAAAACATAGTTAAAACATTACTATACCTTAGTGTACTAATACGCTAATCAACAAAGTATAGCTATAGATTTAGCTAAGTGTGCTAAAGGCAAAATTTATGCAGCTACATCCAACAATATCTTACTTTTCTGCCTTTTTCGTCATCGTCGTCGTCCTGATGAGTTGATAATAAGTTAGACAGAGCCTGCAGGTTCTGAAGACTTGATACTCCAAGATACTCCATTCAAAAAGCTAACTGGAGCTATTGCTAACTGAGGTTTTTGGTTCTTTGCTGACGCTTGTTTCCATGGAGACGATCGCCTCGGCAACCGGCGACGTCACGACACCTGCCTAAAAGCAATTCATGTCATATATGAATATGTGAAAGAATATGTCGGTTGTAAAATACGCAAATAAACCGAATAGAAAATCCACAAACTCGTAAAATAATACGAAAAGAGTCTGTATATTATAAGTATAATAGGCTGGAGTGGAGAAATAAATGAAAGTAAATTCATGTATTATGACTGAGAAACAAAACGTTTACATGTATTGCTGGTTATAAACAACAAAATAAGATTTTGAAATGGTTGTAATTGTTGTTTCATGATTTTTGCAAACGTTTGCTTATAAAAGACAGGCGGCGTGATTGTCGCTTCGAGTTTGTCCCTCCTCAGACGCCGTAGTCAGTGCTTGCCCCGTATGGATCAAGTTGAAGGTGAGAGGCAGCGCAATGCCGGGGATTCTCAGTATGTTACACACCGCCGTCTTTGCGGCTACGAACGTGGAGCCAGAGCAGACCCCGGCGCTAAGCAGAGATGAATTATCCCTCTACACGGTGCCCCAGCAGAGGGCTCAGTACGCGAAGCCTGAAGCGAGTGAGCTGGAGCAGAGCGTCGCCAACCTCAGGAAGTTAGTCGAGCCATACACGGCTTGGTGTCAGGGCACATACTACAAATTGAAACCCACACTTCAAACTATCGTCGACCTCGGGAACGACACCTACGCCTACTCGAGGAGCCACCCCAAAGACTTCTATCCCCGGGCGATAGTAATCGGCCTCACCGGTGCCCTGGGGCTCTATCACGCCAGAGGCTCCACGATTAAAAAGCTCATCTACCCGCCGGGCCTGATGACCCTGTGCGCATCCATGTACTTCCCGAAGGAGGCTGCTGCCATCGTCAAGTCAACGGGGGAGTGTGCGTACGACTGCGCTGTGCAGAGCTACGTCGCCGTGGAGAAGATCATGAAGCCCTGAAGCAAACCCGTCTCAGGAATGAACCCCGGATCATCCCAGCGGGACTCAGCAATAAGAAACTACTGCAACTTTTCCCAGATACTGTAGATTGACGTGTGCTACTCTGGCCTGCCCACTTCTCTGCACTAAGTGTCACATGTAACTCAGGCTGGGCATGGTTGGCCACTTGCTGCTTGAATGTATCACTCATGCCTCCGATTTGAATGTATATCATGTTAAGATTACATAAAAATAAGTTGTTTTTGAAACCAAAGCCGTTTCATTTAAATTGAGCTTTATACATTAGATGTTAAACAATTTAATTAAATCACAATGAATAATTTGTGATCAATACTTCCTAGGTTATGAACAGCTGATTCTGACCAAACACTGAAAGACTTTTTGTCCAAGTAACATTCTATCAAACATCTGAAGTCTGTAACAATTGACAAATTGATTTTCAATAAAACCAAATTGTGTACTTTCATCACATGGTGCACAAGTGTGACTGTGTTATATCTTTATTCATCTCAGCCAAAAAAAAAAAAAAAAAAAAGTACAAATATTAAATATGAATCACAAAGAAATATGATTTCCCTCAGAGCAGCACCAGTTTCTCATTGAGAGCAATCTGTGCTTGGGTTAGGTTGGACAAGTAGGTCACCATCAACAGGTCCTGTTAAAAAAAACAACAAAGTTTATAACATCTATTTTTGCATGTGTTGTGTTACAGTCAGTGATATTTGTGAGTTATACGCAACTGTGTGTGTATTTAAATAAAAATTAAGCAGTACGCCTAAATAATAGAAAACAAATCTTTGACAATGTTTCCTGTAATCAGTCTGAATTCAGCAAGTTTAAAAAAAAAAAAAAATGATGGATGGAAGGATGATGACAGCGATTTGGAGATACCTGTTTTTTTTTTTTTTTTACAGTCAACAATAACACTTACATTGATGTTGGAATTGAGCATGTTTTCAAACTCCTCAGCTGAGATGGTGGGAACCTTGTTGACCAGGTCCATCAGAAAACGACCCACGCTGTTATCTGCCGTCACCTTGCCAGACTGAGACAGATTGAATAAGATCTTAATGGTTCTATTGATGTGTGAACTGACTACTGAAGGTCACTCACAAAATACTTTAACCGTGCACATATTCACAGCATTGTGTAATCCATTAACCTACATGATTCATGTCAAAAACACACAGAGCACAAACTAAAATTACTGACTCACTGTTACACTACTATAGCTGTATTACAATTCAGCCAACGCTTACCAGCACATCCTCAATGTAGGCTAGCATGGTGGTGAGCATGTCCTGTATCCTGGATGCAGCACAACCTACTTGGGACAGATCAGAGGTCAGCCCCTTGGTACGAGTGGGAGCTAGACGTGTCCTCTGCAGAAGATCCACTGCAACACAACAAAGAAAAGGCTAAATCAGAGGCTAGTAAAACCAAAGTTTCATATGACAAGCTCAGCTAGATGTCCAGTAGCTGTAGATTAGAATTTCAACAGCACAAACACTTGGTTGGGACCCTGATTCATTTGTATACTTACCGCCTATTCTCTCTGTGTCGTAGTAAACATACTTGACACTTAATGGGGTGAACATCACACCAACGGTCTTTGCTGGCACTCCCATCTGGGCACTGTGTGGGAGAGACACGCAAGCACATTCAAACACACTTTCAGTCTGTAAAAGATCACACAGTCATTGACAGGAAGCTCAGCCAACCTGACGTAGGCGCGGATGCTCATCTTGCCGCTCTGCAGTGCTGTGTCCACGGTCAGGTGAATGGGGTTTGAGGCCTCACGGCTGTAATACTCATGAATGAGCACCGAGTGTTCTGTAATGTCAAAACCTGTGGCGTACCTGTTAAGAAAAACACAACAGGTGAGAAAAGCCTTTACCCACTCATTTCTGTTCGGAAATTCCAGACTTGATTAACAGACGCACCAGCCAATGATGACCTCAGTGGGGGACACTCTCTTGTGGAGTTCGTACATGTTCTTGGCAAACTCCATGTCTACAGCCACCTGTTGTAAAAGACAGCATAGCCACTTCCTATAAAACAGCTTCTCACTGTAAAACGTTTAGCCACCTTGGTCTAAAAAGGTTTCCAAGAAGTCTAGGATACTTTCTGTTGACGTTCTATGAATAACAAGCATGTCATAACAACACGTCTGATCTGGTTAGTTCTATAATTTTCTACTTAAAGCTGTGATCTCCTATCCAGGCCTACAGCTGTGACCGTTGCGTGTGCAAGCGATGAAAAGTGGCGAAAACTAGCTGCAAATCCCAATTGAACACGCACATACAGTATTTGCTCGAAGTACGTCACACTGAGAATAAACTGGTTAGACATCATACCTCATCTTCCGACTCATTGTGGGGGACAGAGAAGCAGTTGGTCACCTCAATAGTGTGCTTGTCAATAGTACCTGAAAGGAACACAGCGAAATGGGATATTATTCATCTCTGACTAGTTATACTTAGCTAACAAGATCCGTTAGCATATGCTAATAACAATAACAGCGTTAACTTAAACGAGTACGTGTCATTACAGCGCTAATATATCACAAGACGGATTACTCGACCAACTCGAGTTACATATACACTATTTGCACATATGCCATCATTTTATCTGATTGCTGACTAAGCGATGCTGCGAGGTGCTTGGCAAGCTAAGATTCGCTAACATTAGCCAGATGTAGAGTTAGCCTATAGCTCCTAACTCAGCTAGCCAGCGTGGGTTAGCGGGCAAGCTAGCAGGAGCTAACTAGCCACCACCGGTCTTAACAGAAGAACTTCAGCACAACGGCAGAGAACAAACGGGCTGCGGTTCTGCTCACCCAGCAGGGTCCCAATTACACGACTCGCGCCTTCATTTCTTCGCTCGTAAGAGTCGCAGATAGACGCGACAACCACGGGATGAATTTTCACCACTGGCCCGAACACCGACATCTTGGAAAAGGAGGAACGACGCCGATGGCGGTGGAAACATATTTCGCCACCTACAGGCAGGAGGGCGAACCATTATAACTAACTTACAGCCGCTATTTTTAATGCAATGCAGCTTGTGATCCTATCTGAAAAAGGATAGATAATAACAAATCAATTAATAAACAATTATAGAACAATTTCCATAATTTTTATTGGAGCCTTGTATGTTAATTTGTTTTGGAAAAACCTTAAAAATAGCTATAAAATAGATTTACAGCAAATTAAAATCGTTTATGTCAAATTAGGATATAGTTAGTTAGATAACAGCAAGGATCATGTTGTAACAATCACAATGTTCTGCTCTTTGAACTGCATGATACTGCGGGTCTGGAAGTCGCAGGGGAAGCTCCAGAGCCCGTGGCAGGCGGGGCTGGTGGGGGCTGGGCTGATGACAGCATCCCCCGCCGCTCGGTGGCTTCACACCTGACTCGCTCCATCAGACGCACAGATGATGGAGCTCTCCACGCAGCCGGTTTATCCTGTTGCCTCCATTTCGCGTGTCCCCTGCACGACACATGTTCTACAAATGCCGCGATTATCACACCTGAGCCTTAGTGTCGGCTTTTAATCATTCTGCTCGGACATTTAGCGGACGCGGCGTTCGCTTTTTTGTTTTGTCTACGCTGAGTGGTCGGATCGAGGTGTTCTTTGTTTTCCTGGTAAAGCGAGCATGGGTGGACTGATGCTGCGTCGCAGTTAAACACCAGAAATGGGTCTCGTCAAACTAGAACCGACAATTCCGGGTCGTCCTTGGACCAAAATGTCGTTTTTCTTGTGATAAAATACCTTCCTCGTCCAGGTCTTCTACAAGTTGCTACGCTGAGCAGGTAAGAATCGCTGTATTCTTTGCGGTTTTAGGTCTTTGTAGCTCGCTGACAAGTAGGCTACAACTATTTCACATCCATCCATCAGGCGTAGTGCGTCATCTTGATTGTCACCATCAGTCTCATTTTGCGTCCATCCGCCACTTGCATCCAAGGGTATTCAAGACTAGACTCCATTTTACTGTGCAAACATAGACGCACGCCATGTCTCAGAGGCTGTACAACTAAAGTTGCTCTTATTTAACCTGGGCTGCCTGTGTAGGAAATCTCAGCAGGCCTAATGTAAATCCACCAATGTACTTATACAACACACACACACACACACACACACACACACACACACACACACAACCCAAGGCATTTTATGGAACATGCAAAAGAGCCCAAGAGGCTCTGATGTGCATATGCCACACTGTGCTCCAGGATTAGTCTTCCTTTTGAAACAGCTAAGTCTCAAGTCTTACAAAACTGTCCAAGATTAAGGCCAAACAAGACGATCTTCTCTTTTGATGTTCACAGTGAAGTGAAATGATGAATTAGGCACAGGTGTCAAATTTACATGTCAAATAACAGAATATAGGTGTTGTTCATGTAGAAGGGACACAATTATCTTTAGAGAAGAACGATTTTGAACTATAAGTGTCTGTAGTAGTTTTCCTTGCTAAAATCGTTCATCAGTGAATTACTGTGACAACAAACTGGCTAATTCATTTCATTAAATCATTATGTTCTTCTCTATTCCAGGTTTCAGTCAAGCAAACAAATGGTCCAATCAATATCCACTGGACAGAGTCTGCCATAGGGAGGATATCAATACCACACTAATACACTCGATACGCACACAAGCCATGGCGCTGGAGAACTCCGTCTTCCCCTCCCGCCCAGACTCCCTCTCCCTCCCTGTGGAGGGGAAAGCGGTGGAGGAAGGAGTGGAGGTGGCCACTGAGGCCACCGCCTCCACGGGAGTTTTCAACCTGTCGGAGGAGCTGGGCCACGTTGTCACCACAGAGTCAGCACTCTCCCCTCCGACCCTGGCCAAGGTCAACAGGTCATACCATTCCAAGCTGGCCGAACGCGAAGCCAAAGCCAATGAGCCCAGGAAGAAGACCCAGGGGACGGAGAAGGAGAGGGGACGATTTGGGTGGGGTGAGTGAGTCAGTGACCGATAGGATTGAAAGTGAGCGCATTGAGCGACTCATTCAAGGACAACGCTGAATGAAGGCTTCTGTTACTGCACATCATGACTGATTCCTTTGCTTCCTATTTAACTTCTCCACAGATTAGCAGCCATTGATCAAGTCTGCTTTCTGGATGTATTGACTGAAATCGTGCACTCCCTTCCCCTCCCCATTTGTGAAGCTCCTCTAATTTGCACAGTTGCTGTACTACTGTGCTTCATCCTTCAGGGTTTTCAGCAGTATTGCACATCATTTATCATCAGGCTTCCCTCTTCTCTTTGTTTGCTCCAGTCTCTCTTCATCGCTGAAAGTAGAAAATAACCTTAAACCCCCAAAACACAGTTAATTGGAGAACTAGAAACACTACAGTAAAAAAAACATCAATTGCTGTACTGTAACTGAAGTCCAATGCTGTAGCTTCTTCTCTGAGTGTTTGATGATGACGTGTTGTTGTACTTCGTTTGCTCACCTGTCTGTTTTGATTTCTTTTATCCCTTCGTCACCAGCCAGACTTTCCTCTGAGCCGCACCGCATCGCTCTAAGTAGTTTCGTCCCCTGGCGCCTTCCTCTGTTTATCCTCCAATCTCTCCATGCGGCTTCATTCAACTAGCATCCCCTGACTGCAGTCAGAGTTGTAGCTTCAAACAGAGAAGCCTTTTTAGACATTTAGAAAGGCAGCCCCGTGTCTTGTATGTTTGTTTTTCTGAGGGCCTCTTTAGAGCCTATGGTTTCAGCTGCCTCCAGCCTTGTTTTGTCTAAGGAACTAGGTGCAGGGGTTTTCCACGACATGAGGCCCATCTCCTTACAGTACATGTCATCTGTAATCTGGATGTAGGGTCATGTCTAAACGCGTTCATAGTATTGTAACTGGAATCTAAAATTGTCAACATTGTGTAGCTATATGTACTAGCATGACTTAAAGTTGTGTGACTAATTTGTGTTGCCTCTTCTCTTACCTTCCCCCGCATCGCACCACCCCTTGTCTTAACCAGTCAGGACTCGGCGTAAGAGGCAGCGCTACGTGGAGAAGAATGGTCGCTGCAACGTACAGCACGGCAACATGCGGGAGACTTATCGCTACCTGACTGATATCTTCACCACGCTGGTGGATCTCAACTGGCGCTGCTCGCTCTTCGTCTTCGTCATGGCCTACGCTGTCACATGGCTCTTCTTTGGGGCCATTTGGTACCTCATAGCCTACTGTAGGTAAGAGGACACGAGAAAAAAAAGACAAAGGTTTATGTATGGTGAGAGGTCTAATCCCAGTCAAGATGGAGATAAGTGAAACTCAAAAAAATCAAAGACTACATGAGTGAAAACCAAAAACAGGTTTGACTTATGCGCGTTTATTTCTTTCTTAAAGTAAAGTACAACACAGAAGATATACTGTGCTATTTAGTAGGATTTAGTAAGCCTGAGAAGCCTGAAAGGCTGTAACTTAGGAGAATAATACCAGTCTTCTTATTTAACTCTTGGCAGGAAAGCCAACTTTATATTTCTGATTAAATTATCGTATGACAGCTCCACCATTTCTAGCGGCTCACAGTTAAAAGATGACGCTATTAGTAGCTGGCAGTGCAAAACATTTCTGCAACAATGGCAAAGGAGCAGATGATAAAGTATTATTAATATTAGCATATGCTATATTTATTAAACACAATGTGCTGCCCCCTCAGCAGATGTGCCTGCAGGATCTGTGCTCTAATTCACCAAATGTATTCCCCTCATAATGTCGAGACCTTTCTTTATCAATTACAGGCCTCCCTGCGCGGTGCCAGAGAGCTGTGTGTTGCTGCAACACCTTGGTCACTGAGACATGTCAATAAAAGTCATGGATCATATAAATTATTTTGCACCACTTCCATGAATTAGCTCTCCTTCTCTGCCTGGAGCGGTGTTAATCAGGGACATTATCCTGTGTAGTGTGTGTTTAGTGAGACATTCTGCAGACTCTCTGTGGCACAGGATTGAAAAAACAGCAGATGAGACCAGGTAGTGTGTGGTATACGATGGGCAATCACGATGGGAATCGTTGTGGTTGAGTACCATTCATTAGTTATGAAAATAGCTCCAGTAAGATGGTAAATATAAAAATGACGGGACAAACATACTGCATATTTCAGTCCTTTCTTAAAATATAAATCTGTGTTTATTATTCCCTCTTTACATCACCTCCCCCATCCATTCTCACTTTATTCTTGTTTTCTTCCCAAGGGGTGATTTGGACCATCTGGGAGATGAGACGTGGACACCGTGCGTCAACAATGTCAACAGCTTCATCTCAGCTTTCCTCTTCTCCATTGAGACAGAGACAACCATTGGCTACGGCCACCGTGTCATCACTGACCAGTGTCCAGTGGGCACAATGCTCCTGCTGTTGCAAGCTATACTGGGATCGATGGTCAATGCCTTCATGGTGAGCAAAAATTCAAAACCTCCTAGGTGTAGGTCATACAGCCAAACAGGATGGCATCTAACCCAGTTTGTTTTCACAATAACACAATATTTGTGTCCTTTCAGGTTGGCTGTATGTTTGTGAAGATCTCGCAGCCCAACAAACGAGCAGAGACTCTAGTCTTCTCTAAACATGCTGTCATCTCTCTGAGGGACGATAAGCTCTGTCTAATGTTCCGAGTTGGCGACCTGCGTAGCTCCCACATCGTAGGGGCCAACATGAGGGCCAAACTCATTAAGTCCAAACAGACCCAGGAAGGTGAGACTCCTGGAACACAGCTGTCAGTCATTGCTTCTCATGGCAAACAGTTTTTTCTTTTAACAGGGTTTCAAGTTTTAATCTGTAATAACATATGTTATAGGTATTTTAAAAAGTATAAAATGGTCAACTTCCACACTATTCATTTAAAAGATGTTTTCTTACTGTGTGTGATAAAGAAAAGCTCTCACCTCGCTCTTTTTGGTCGTGTCAAGGTGAGTTTATCCCTCTGGACCAGACTGACATCAGCGTGGGCTTTGAGACGGGAGACGATCGCCTCTTCCTGGTCTCACCGTTGGTGATCTCCCACGAGATTGACGCCCACTCACCTTTCTGGGACATGTCGCAGTCTCAGCTGGAGAAGGAGGACTTTGAGATAGTGGTCATCCTGGAGGGGATGGTGGAAGCCACTGGTGAGGAATGAGTTCAATATAGACAATGTAAATACTGAAACTCATCCCATGGGCACTGTGATATTACACGCTTATTGCAGATTAAAATGAGAAAATGTGCATTACATTACAAGGTATTATATCTTACATAATGTAATGCTGCAGGCATTATACTACATATCAAATATTACTTTGTAATTTAATATGGCTGAAAACTTTATGCTGTAAATGCTTTGCCACTGAAACAAGAACTGAGCATTAGGAAATTAATCTTGCAGATGCATACAGCTGTCTGCTATTAGCGTAATACCGCCACTGGTTTACAGAAAGCATACCCTCTAAAACGGTCCATTAGAAAATGAAGTCCCTCTACCGGGACATCTGAATTTAGATCAGCAGTTTTTAGTTTGAGAGCGCTCTTCTTCTCAGCCGCTGAGTGGGCTTTAGGAGCCGGACGCTGCTGCAATCAGAGCTAAGATATGCATATATGTATTACAGCAATAGCAAAGAGTGTGTTCAGTCAGGAAAACAACCTGGAGAGCAATCAGTAAAGAACACTGAATTATGCAGTTTTTGAATTTTTATATTGTTATTAAAAAACAATTACAGGATGTTACAGCACAAGCAATAAAGACCAGGAAGCAAGAGCATTAACTAAAACTGTTTCCATCTTCACATTAGCCAGCATTTGTCAGGGACCACTCAGCTGCCCTTGAGCAAGGCAATGAACTACTCTGCGCTAACTCGGTGTTAGTCACTGATAAATCACCGACTAAAAGCTGCATGTTGATAACTTTGACTCTTTATTTCATCGTATGTCAGCTTTCATCTTGTAAAGCTCTTAACACCTCCAAAACCAAACATGGACAACTTTAGAAGAAGAATTTACCCTACTGAGCTGGAAAACACCTCAGAGATTAAACATGGCAAAGTAAAGCAGAACACCTACACCTGGGTGCAGTCATAGAAAAAGATTCTAACAGAAACAAGCTGGTTTCCTTTGTGTCTCGTCATATGTCATCAAGTCATTAAAAACTGCAATTCGTCACTATTATCAGAGCCATTCACGATGCGGCTCCATGGGGTAAAGGTGGAGTCTCTGCCTACTCCAAATATTGATTCTCTTAGTGAGAGTGTTATAGAGGGGTAGCCGACAGTCATAACTCTGCTGCAGACAGCGTTACAAGCTTCTTGCCAGTTAAATCTAATTAGATGGGTGAATAAATTACGACGTGTCTGCATCACAGATTCTTGGTGGTGTTTGACTCCCTGCGTAGCGGAGACAATCCTGGCTGTTTTGCATGCAGGAGGCTGAATAAATGTTGTCCAGGCATGGAGTGATTTCATCATTATTGGCTTGTGCAGGTATGACGTGCCAGGCGCGGAGCTCCTATCTAACGGAGGAGGTGATGTGGGGTCACAGGTTCAGCCCGATGATGTGTCTGGCAGAGGGTTTCTTTGACATTGACTACGGGGCCTTTCATCACACATTCGAGGTACTGTCATTGGAAGCCGGTGCGATAAGAGCTTACTGATACTGTGTTTCATTTTCCTTCATATGAAACTGAGATCAGGGAAAAAACATTTAACCAACAGACCTTTAATTTATTTGCATTTCCTGAAATGTCTCTACCTGAGAAAGCAGGTACCGTTTACTGTTTTAAATTGTGTTTGCGTAACAGTATTGTAGTACGGCAACAGTGGCATTTGTTGGCAACGCGTAAACATGGACTCTTGGTGTAAGGTCCTCAGATACAAGCAGTCACAGAGCAAGAACGTCAATCTGCTGGTAGCAGCTGCAGTCACAGTCCTCGAAGTACGAGCTTTCTGACTAGAAAACCGGAACAACGCTGTTATCCCTATTCCTGTCTCCACCTACATGCGTGAGCAGCTGCTGAATGCTCACATTCTCTTGGGGTTGAGGAAATGCATGCAGGGAAATGTAGGCGCTCCAGTCAAAAGTATTTATATTTTTGTAGAGACAAGATATTGCATAGACTAATGCGACATGCCAAGACTTAGTCTGAATCAGACTGAACTGCCCACTACTAGATGATATAATATATCCAATAATAAATACTGAAAACCTGTATGGGGTTATCTTTTTAGTTTAAAGTGATCGGATTCATGTTTAATTTTGGCTTCTCTGAGCGCAGCATTGAAACATTGAAGAGATAAACATGCGTCCAAACTACTTCAATTAAACTATTTTATATAGTGATAAACAATAATCAGAATTTACATTTTAAGATTTCTTTCAGACTCCATTCAGGCTGTACTAAGTAGGAAGGACAGGCTGTATGGGTGACCACTGCCACCTATGTACAATGAGCCTGATGTTGCTTGCTGTCATTTTTTTTTCATCAAGATGAATATCACAACTACCTGTTCCCCGTTCCCCCAGGTGGACACACCCTCCTGCTCAGCTCGGGAGCTCTCATTGGCTGCAGCCAGACTTGATGCACACCTCTACTGGTCAATCTCCAGCAGGCTGGACGAAGAGCCCACCTTGACCAGTCAGGTGGCCAAACAGCCGGACAGCGGCTCAGGCAACAGCAAAGCAGGGGAGCCGACGTTCATTGTCGGAGAGATGACAGACATCCAGGAGCAATCGGGATTGGGGGAGCTGAACGGCAGCGTCACCACTGACCAATCTGAATCAGAGGCCTAGAACAGAGAATGTTTACAAAGACCTTCAGTATGTCACCACGGCATTACAGTTAGTGTTTGCAGACTTTTATTTTTAAGTAAATTTAGTAGTTTTATTAGGCACAGTCCTACAGTATATACCACCTCCTGGGTTGCTATATGTTAGTTTTGTCTTTTATTTCTATGTTGATCTTTGTTACAAGTGTACTGTATGCGTGCTATCTCTTTTCAAAACGTTGTGTTAGTGCCAATCACCCTTGCCTATATTATATTTAAATAACAAAACTATGCTTTAGGTGGGGTCAACAATGGTGAATCCTGTGGACCACGGCAGAATGTTAAACAGATTTTGTCTTACTGGACAAAACGCTGTGGACAAGGTGGTTGTATGTGCAAATCAAAGTAAGCGGATCGTTCACCGATAGGTGCAATGCATAGACTCTTTATTCTCACCTGCGTATGAAAACCAGTAGATGATAGTGAGCTATGAGATGGGATTGTAGTCATTTCAAATTACTTTTGATGCAAAGAGTGTTCTAAGATTTAATGTACATCATATGAGAAAGTATTACCAGACCAAATGTATGAACTCCTATTTGTAATTAGGTGCCTCAATTATGTTTTCTGACATTTCCAGCTCAACGGGTAAAACTGAATAGGGTATCGATCTACAACCTTTCACATCAGACAGGTCAGCACTCGAGTGTCCGTGGCTTTGTTTCACATACGACGTTTTAGCACAAGGATTATCTGTCTTTTGTCCCCAGCCAGGTAGAAGTTCAAAGCACAATAGTGTCCTGCTCAGTTCAGCCCAAACTCCTGCTTCTGCTGCTGTGTATACATGTGGCCATTTCTACTTGATGTTTTTAATATTTAATATAACACGTCAATTAGAATTAATAAACGACAGTATATTCAGAGCGACTGCCTTGGGTTGTGTGAGGGTCTGGGGAAGGACATACATAATACATGCTACATACTCTGCATACTAGAGCTTTGAGTTTAGTTGCTCAGCCTTTAACTGTGCAACTTAGCTCATTCATTCATCAAAGATCTAACAAGAAAGTATAAAAGAATGTAAGTAGAAATTAAGTGGTAAACTGCACTTTCTTGAGGTTCCTATACTTGAGATTTGCTAACATACGCCTCGTTATACTTTCATGACTGCATTTCAGAAGCAAATAGTTAGTATCTATTATTTAGAATAAGCCTCACAACAGCTGCATTACTGTCTAAGCAGCAGTGTGATGCAGCATGGTGTGAAGGAGGTGTAATAAAAAATACATATTACAGTATGTAAAGTAAAACACAGTAATGAAGGTAAAACAGTCCTCTGAGCCCTGTGTGAGCATGAATTATGACAGAAACATTGTGAGAGATGCCAAAAGATCAAATCTTATAGCAGCATAAAAACTAAAATGTGCTTGTTGTGGAAAACAAACACATTTGTGGTTTTGTAGGTCATAATCCGCTGCACTCAGAAAAACTGTTTGTAGTTTTGTGCAATACTTAACTATACCTTAATAACTATAAGGCCCTTGTTAGGCGAGTCAGAAAGAGAAACGTGTGCCATTTGAATTACGGCTGCTCTCAGCAGCAGAGAAGTCAGCATATTGTGTTACCAGGCAGAATCCCTCTTTAGAAAAAAAACTAAATGCTTTTCTCTATTTTTGCTGCTAGGTGGCGATAAAAAAACACATTTCCCCTTCCAGCCAGTCACACAGCCCTATTGGTGTGTAATGAGATGGGGTCCCCTTCGCAGCTGTCTCCTAGGCAACCGGGGACGTGGAGAGGGCAGAGTGTGTATGTTTAGATGTGTGCGTTAAATGGACATTTATGGCTAATAGGTACGTTTTATGAGAGTTAGTTTAATGTTTGAGTTTGATTTTTGTGGAATAACAGATGATGGTGATGATGATAATGATGATGCACAGCAATGACCTTCAGGTAGAACAAATGTCCTTGACCTTGAAATATACATTTTTAGGCATGTTAACACTCTAAATGTAATTCTTTACTGGCACACAAAAACCTAACTTGAAAATCATTAAGAAGTACAGGTTTTAGTTTTAAAGTAATAAAGGATTGTATTGTGTGGAGCACACTGTTTTGGGTTTGTAAGTGAAAGGGTAAGTGCAAGTTTAATACTTTCCAGTGAATTTCTGTTCACCCCAGAGCTGAACCCCATATGGCACTTCCACACTTCTAATTAGGATTTTAATGAGAGTGTGTTTTGCATGATCCCCATCGAGCACAAATCAATGTTCCTGTTGATGGAAGGAACCCGTGAGAGTCTGGTTTCAGGTCAGAAAAAAATGAGAGACAGCAAACATGGAATTATTTCAGTGTGAAAGTGCCAAATCTCCACCTGGAAAATGGTCTAAGCTACATATATTATCTATGTGCTCTAGTTAACGTTAGTTCATGTATTATGGTTATTTAATGGTAGCTGCAAGATACAACATCAAGTGATCAAATGGAAGAGATTAGTTGTATTGATGAAACCAACTCTGCACTCTCTCTCTCCGGGGAGGGTTTAGCCTCCATTACCTGGCTGTTTCTCCATCACCAGGACCAATTAGCAGCTAAAGTTAGAATAAAACAGGTTATGCCCAAGCAGATGCAAAAAGCATATTATATTTCATATCCAATCTGGCTCTTATAGTAGCAAAACAGAACTTTAAATCACTACATTCACAACCAGTTACTGTATCGCCCACATGGCTCCGTTCATCACCAGCAGCCAACGTTCACCAAGCTTCAAACTACATTTTGCTGCATTGCTGATATAAAAACTGTGCAGCAACAACTCTGGTATGTTTAATGAATTCAATCTACAGTGAGCTATTTGCAAGCAGCTTCCATGATGAGCAAATTAAATGTAGTAAAGTTTAATGATTAATGTGAAACACAAAAGTCCATTTGGTGGACAAGGTCAGATTTAAATGAGGTGTAAAGTATAGTGTGCATTGTATGATAATGAAGGATGTCTCATTACTTCCACAATTATTTTTGCAACATCTTCTATGACATATTATATCTCTGAGCACTTTATTCAATTATTTTAAAAGCAGTGATTGGAAGCAAAGGTCTTCAACCAGTACAAATCAGCTTGTCACATAGGAGTTAGACCGTCAGCTGGAACCATGCAGAAGTAACTTTCTGTCTCATTATTTTCCACACTGCAGTCAGACATAGAACACTGAACATCCCACAATCACAGTAAAATCTGGGGCTAAGGAAGGTTGAACATTGACCAAGATCAACTTCTCCGTAAGATCACAATTAAGAAATAGACACGACATGATCTCCAGTCCGTTTACTTCTGGGACTCCTAATCTTTTTTCCTCAATAATAATTAAAACACATAAGTTATTGTGTCTTACCATGGTGATGGGCATGACTGGCAGTGCCTTGACAGTGTGGTAAAATGCAGAAGAGCTGATTTGGTTTTCCTGTATGGCAGCACCTAGAGGGACAAGATGCTACTAGGTACATGGCAAATATGTGAAGCAGTGAAATAATAATTAGATAAGAGAAAACTTGTGATTCAGTATGAAGCTGAGCTTTATTTACTACACAGACGTGTGCTATGTGCTCAGAGATAAATTAATCTACACATCACTTCTGCTTTTTTATACTGTATGTATGTGTTCACATTAGTTTCCAGCAGAAGTTACCACATGTATGGTTTGAACCAAGTATATGTTACAATGTAGACTGACTCAGGAGAGAGAATTAGCTGCAGTTAGAAGCGCTCAGGTTAGCTGTAGGACAGTGTCAGCCAGGTGCATCATTTATCATGAGTGTGACAACAGGGTGTCCTAGAATAAGGCTCTACTGGGTCAAGGCATTTGGCTACTTGAGATTTCTTGAACTTCCTCCCGAATAGAAGCACATAAAGGTGCCAAACACACTACTGGGCAGCAATTAGTCCAAAGGACCATATGTTCATGGTGTCTGCTGCTTAGTGGGTTCATCATAAAACACTCTCACCAGTGAGTGGTTCTCTGGGACGAGCATGTTGCCCATCATACCTCCAAACAAGGGATCCCTCAGAGTGCAGCATGCCACACTTGGCACAAGAAGGCCTGAGCCCAGCACATTTAATTAGCCAAGCTGTCTCGGCATTGGATGGGAGGGGGGGCACACACAGTGACGAGTCATCAACATCACCAAGGGCGTGGCACTGCTCAATGCCACAGTGCACGTCTCAAACTTAACAAGTTGGGATAAACAGATGTTAATCGAGCAAATAGTGCAATGCAGCAACGCGTACAAGCACAGATGTGTTTGGCTGAGATTTCAACCCAAGGAGACACAAACACCTCACCGCCCCACCTGTGTCTGCTTGTCATTCACGCCAATGTGCCAGGTTGACTGGAGAAAAGGACTGTTGCTATGAACAAAAAAGCAAAGTTAGGGGAAACAGTTCGGAAGAAACCATTCTGACATCCCTCTCTGCATGTGAGGAGCCCACCCCACCTCATCTGTAGTGAGGAGAGCCCAGTCCAGGCAGCCAGCAACCAGCGCGTCTCTGCCTACCAATAGGCATGCTCGGCTCAGGCTCTGTGCAGTGCTCTCAGTCTCAGCAGCCGAAGCTGGGCGCAGGGGAAACTGCGACGGCCGCGCCAAGCATCTTCCCAGGTATGCGTCTCTCTGCCGCTACGCCCTTATTCGTTTTTCGCAATGCTATGGCATCCATGCTTTACGCTGTTCTCCCGCTGGCCGACTCCCAGGGAGGGGTTGCTGTGGTGGTGGTTGTTTTTTTC
The DNA here is from genome assembly GCA_030770545.1 of Macropodus opercularis. Classification (NCBI taxonomy): domain Eukaryota; kingdom Metazoa; phylum Chordata; class Actinopteri; order Anabantiformes; family Osphronemidae; genus Macropodus; species Macropodus opercularis. The sequence continues at coordinate 12,136,651 of CM061105.1, forward strand.
TGTGGCTCACGTAGCATCAGCCGTAGCGCAGGGCAGCAAGTCTTGGTAAACACTCACAGTCAGCGAAGGCGCATCTGCAAAACCTCCTCGTTAGCCGCGCGTCAACTTGCACACACCTCAAAATGTTCGCCCTTCGGCCGCTCAGCGCCGCTGTGGCTGTGGCGGGGATGTGCGCTCGCCGCGGCGCTGCGTGCATTTCTCGGGGAAAATATGCAACTGGGTAACGATCTGGCCAAACTGCGTCCATCAGCACAGACGACTGAATTTTCAACTTGCGGTGCGCGCAGGTAGAGGCGTTTTTTTTCTAGGCGCCGGACTTACGGCGCTGGGCGAAGCAGGTATTGGGAGCTGATCTGAAAAATAATTTCATAGCAGTCAATTTTATGTAAGCTGTGCCATGTAACACTGCAGCAGCCTATAGCGAGGCTATACTGTATCTATGCATGGGCAGATATTCCTACAACTGTGATATATTATTGATAGCTCCGTTCTGTGATACAGCGGCTCTATTTCAAATCATTATTTTTTCATACTGCGAGTTGTCATCCAGGGGAAATGACGGTGAGGAGGATGTTTTTAAGAGAATGTGCTGGACTTTACGCAAAGTGCTCCTAAATATAAACGTGCTCAACTTGCTGCCTTAAATGAGTTTGCATAAGCAGTTTTTCTGATCCGCGGAGCTCTGTTTTCCCTGTCACTAGGTAAGATGTAGGTACACTCCCTTAGCAGTTAGGGTGGTGCTGCCGTGCTGATGTGTTACAGTGGCCACTACCTGTGCATGCAGTCTGCAAGGCCTGGCTGTGCATCAGGGGCCTCCCTCCCCTCAGCTCCTGGGAGGGTGGACGTCAATAAAAGACATTTTTTACAAGTTAATGCAGAGTCCCGCGAGTTAAAGTTGGTGTTGAAGTGCTGCACAGGAAACTTATCAATGACAAATCTTGAGCTTTGATGAATGAGTCGAGAATATGAAACAGTACCAGCTATGTGCAGTAATTATCAGCTAATTAGTGACCTCTGCAACTTTTATAATAGCCGACTTTATTCTTTATTCTTATTACGTGAACAAAACTACCACATCTCTCAGCTTTGTGCATGTAAACATGTGTTTTGTACTTTGCCAATGGTGGTTTTGTTGTTGCTATGCAAAACAGGGCCATGTGTCAGATATCCACTGCAATCATCTGAAGCTGTGACCTTGTCAAGACGGAGCCACTCAGTGTCTGGATCACTCTGGTTCCCTTTGATAAAGCGTTGTTTCAAAAAAGAAGCATGTTCACTGGTCAAATCTGACTCATTTAAGAAGGCCTTGAGTTGCGTTGTTTTCCTTTTGCGATGCGTTCTCTCCACTTGAAGAGCCAAGAATAGTTGGAGGACCTCTGCATCAAAAGCTGTGCTGATTTTAAAAAATGTTATTTTCAGCTCTGCTAAAGCTTACAGCGACATTCATAAACATCTGTTGTCCTTGAAATGTTCACACGGTCTGGTCTTGAAGTGGACATTTTCTGCTGAGCCTTATGTGCATGTGGATGGTTTTAATTATCTCCAGGTTAAAAGCTGATCCGAGGTCTACAGTCGCTCACGTGGTATGAAAAAAGCTCCCAGGTCAGAGGCAACTTCTTACAGGAAGATAGACAAAGTTCTAAAGGGAAAATGTTAAGGTCAACTAAAGGTCAAGAGAAGAGAAGCTGATTTTTCGAATGATTAAAAGGGAATTATTCTTATTATTCATAGTATAAATGTTTCACTAGTGACATATTTCTTAGTGAGACAGTCTTCTTGAAACTTTATCATCTAATATCATTTCATTAAAGGTCATTAAAAGACATCAATATAAGCTATTCCTACCTTGGTTTGAATATATTTTTCTTTTCCTGTAATGAAATAAGCCACAGACTAATTGATCAAAAACATTCTATGTACAAAAGCTTTATAATTCCTACTTATACTCACCTCTATTATCCCATCATACTGTACTATATAAGTTGCATTGCATAAAAAAATGTCCTTCTTAGTAGTTTATTTTGTAAAACATAACCTGCCAAACTTCAAAGAACTTAAAGAAGTAATCTGAATATTCTGATACAGTACAGCAGAAGTGGTTCTGTCTTCTATGTTATAAACAAGCTCCTTTGGTTTCTTGGTTGAATAAAATCAAGTTGATGAGATCTGTGTAGAGAGGTTTTTCAGGTATTCCATACACCTACTGCGACTGCGATATGAAATAACTATTAGCTGTGGTGCTAATTTAGTTTTTACCAAAAGGCTTTGTTTGGTTTACAAAGCTTTTCACGCATACATTTTATGTCACACTCAAAATACTAACGCTGATTACATGAAACAGGGGTTAAATGAATGAAATTAAATGTAATTTAAAGCTATATGTTTTTCTTTGTGTCATTACAGTATATTAAATGCAAATGTTATGATTTCTGCATATGATAACATGCACACTGAGAAAGTATTTTATAGTAAATCTTCCTTTTTGCTAAAGTAAAGGAATACAACTGCATTAGATCGATATGAATACTGCATGTGGTTCAAACTGTACAGAAATGACCAGAAACTCAGATGCACGCTGAGCGTCCAATTAAATATTCAAACTTTTAACCTCCACTGAATGTAGGAGAATTTTTTTTTCTTTCTCTGTATTCTTAGTTATTACAGCCTTCAGTGTCTACTTGCATAGATTACTGCAGCTTTTCAAATGCTGCTGAAGTGCCTGGAGAACAACTAGTGATTGATTGACGCTTCTTATAGAACCTGCTTGTCATTTTGTAGGCAGTGGTTTCAAGGACAGGGAAATCTCGCTGTTAGACAACAGTTTCATACTTGTGAAAGTCAATCGCAGGCCAGTGAAAGGTGCAAGTAATTATGCACATTGTTTAGTTTCTAGATTTTGAAATGGCTTGTCCATAGAATAAAACGCGTTAATACAGAGCCTCTTATATTCTGCGGTGTGCACCTTTAAAACTTTGCTCATGTAATAAGGAGTTGCCCTTGGAGACAGAGCATGTCTGCACCAAAGACTGTGATATATTTAGGATACTTTCGACATACAGCTGATCATGCTGAAAATGTGATGGTCCTTAATGTTCAATTCTAGTGGAAATGCAGATGTTACCCTGCTTTACTCAGTGTGTTGGAAATGACACATCCTCACTTTAGGTGCCTGTCGAAATAACGTGTTCACATCACCTCTCCCCTCCCCTCTCCCCTCCTTAGTGATGGCCTCTGCTAAGCATCCATGCTCCAGCTTCCACCAGCAGCACTGCGCATAAGGCAACACACCCACCTTTGCCCTCCTGCCCAGAAGTGAGAGAGACACCACCATGTACAGCGTGGAGGACCTTCTCATTTCGCATGGATATAAATTGCCCAAGAGCGGCCCTCCACCTGCCACGCCTTATGACAAGCGCCCAGCTGATTGCCAGCGTGAACTTGTGGATAACAGGACTGGCCGGGGGACACTTAACGGGTATGAGGCAGACCGGGGGGCATCTATCACAGGCATCTATGGCAGCAGGCAGGCACTGGTAAAGGGTTACCCCACTACAGACAGCGAGAGCGGGGAAAGGAACCAAAGGAGAAAAGAAGCCGGTATTGGTATCCTAGGTGACGCTCAGCCCTTGGGTGATTCTCTTGCCACAGATAGTGGGTGAGTGCTTTTTTCCCTCTGTTTTGCGATCCCCCACACCCTTTACCATCCCCTTTTCTCCCTCCACCCTCTCTCCTCACTGGGGCCCTTTGGTATTGCGTGCAAAACTGAGTCTGCAGTGCGCAGGGCTTTTTTTTTCCTCTGCTTCCCTTTCCCCTCCTTCCAGAGCTGCAGAACGCTGGCTGCAGCAGCACCACTGACATATCTTATGCGAGGATTTGAGGAATTATGAAAGGTGCCTTTGCGCTCTTTTGAGTTGTTTGCATGCCTGCACAGAGAGGTGGCTTATGTCTCTGTGGAGCCCACCCATGCGCTAGTTTCATCCCCGAAGCCTCCACCAGGCAGGCAGATGTAAACAGCAGCAATAGACAGTGAGCAAACTAAGACTAACATGCCTCAAGACAGGCGCGTAATCACTCCACTGTAAACACTGGCACACTGAATCACGCCCAGCACGTGCTCTGTGATGTAAGCATGTTGCTGGGCAAGTGTGCACAGCTCGGCTCCCCTCAGCCATACAGTGGCATATGCTGCTGAGGATGATCCATTGACTTTGCAGCTTCAATGAATGAATGCAGTGATTTAGTGCAGTGCACATACTGTATGAGATCAGGCTCTTAGAGGGGCTAATGACAATTCATTCACATTTTTGATTCCTTTCAAATGACTTAATATTTTACAAACATATTGTTATATATAGTCATATTTTATTGTTGCTATTTTGTTTTTATGAAACAGTGCAAATCATTTTATGAGCTGTATCATAAATATGAATAAAATACACTGTGAGAATACAATTATTGATTTAATGATAGTAATAGGGATACAACAAGGTTAAAAAATGCAAATTTCTATACAATGAATCACGAGAAATTTAAAAATAAAATTGTAGTGTAATTTAACAATATGGCCCAGAGTAATACAAAGACATGAAGCTCTGATTTTTAGACATAATCTGTTGTGATTCATTGCGCTATTTGAGATAATTGTTTGGCAGTGTAGCAGTTATTACAGCTATACGCTGCTCCTGAGGTAAATATGGAAGCATAACTAAAATGATCTCCAGGCAGAATTGCTAAGCCACACTACAGTGAAATCTATATTTTTAACCTGCCAACAGTCACTTGTCACACAGGTGCCATTTTATGTTAGCTTCATCTAGCATTTTTAAGCAAATACAAATGCTTGTGATGTTAAATACACACATTAACATTAATATATTCAAACTGGAAAAAATTCTAAATGTCACCCATGTGTGATTTCTCCTGATTTGCTTTATTTTCCTTATCTATTTCATAAAAGTGTGCTCTTATAATCTTATTAATGAGTTGTGTGATCAATAAAAGTGGGGAAAGAAGCGTCTTTCTTGAGCTCAGGTATGATCTGTCTTAGGTTTTCTTTAGGAGGCACAGTCACTGTCCAGATGACCAGCTCCAAAGATAGGGTCAGCACAATTTAATATGCTGATCATATTGCAGTAGCATCACAATTTCATGGCGTCTACAAGGGACCTGGGAGCTGCTGACTCAAGCATTTTCCCCATATGTACTGGTTCTTCTCGATTAAGTTGAATTGAAAACTGCCAAAGTCAAAACACATGTACAAGCCTAGCATGGACATGAAACTTAGGTGCTTTATTATTAAGTGCTGTTGCTTAACTGCATAATCATAAAATCTGACATAATAATTTCCTATGATTAAGTTAATTTTGACTTTTAAAAAAAATGTGTGTTAATCAGTTTATGCAAATAAAAATTTTTGGTGTTTGTATAAATCATCATGGAATGAGTACTGAGTTTCAGCAACTTTACTGACTTGCATCTAAGGAGACAACCTGCCTCCATCTGTAAGTCTTAACCAAGATTCAGAGATTCCTTTACTCTTCTTTTCTAACATAGAACTATTCTGTCTTTATAGGTTCTACGATGTTCCTAGTTTGACTTTTTCAGAGCCACTGAGCCATGATGAAAGGGATATTTCCTACTGGCGGAGGCGAGGCCAGGACTTCAGCATCCTCCTGGACTATGCTGATGGCAGGGAGCTAAGGGCCTCTGCTGGCGCATGGAGGCCACAGGCCCTGCTTGCAGCAGGAGAGCATAGAGCTGAGAGGCAAGCACAGCAGCTATGGGAGGACATTTCCTGGTTAAGGGACCCAGATGCAGCCCCTGGTCAGCTTAGAGTAACAGGGGAGAGGAAGTGCCAGAGCCTTGGTACAGAGGAGTGGAGGCCTGCTGTGGGCCTCGGAAGACAACTGTCAGACGGAGATGGGGACAGGTGGGCTCAGGAACAGTATCGCTTGAGAACACCCGAGGGTTTTTTTCACCCTAGAACTAAAGCTAAGTCTCAGTCTCTGCCCAGAGTTCTGTCACCTAATGGAATTGACAGCAGAGAGCTCATTTCATCCAGGCCTAGCTTACCGGACAGACAACAGAGGCTGAACAGCACTGTATTCTCTGGGCCCTATAGTAGGTATATTTATAGTGGTGCTTTTGGTAGGGACCGGTGGGGTAGGAACGCTGGGCCAATCAGCCATGTTGCACTTTTACCAAAGCCCAGGTTTAGCAGGCCTTTAAAGCCTCCGTCATACGAGATTCACCAGCAGACTAGGGGTAGCGCAGAAATGCTTGCTATAGACCAGGGTGCCAAACAAAAAGACAGGTCTATCTATTATCCAAGGGTTGGGGAGCTAAGACATGACTACTACGCACAACATGCCCTCTCTGGAATGGAGCCCCCTGGCTACATCCCACCCCCATCTTATAAAAGAGCTCTGCCACCAAGAGCAGTTTCAATGACCCACAGTGAAATGGCAAGCCTGAGATGGAGGGCAGAAGCGCTGCAAATGCATAGCTCAGACCCTGGAAGGTGGCTTTCCAGACAGCCAAGTGGTTCGTGGCTGGAACAATACGGAGATCGTGGTGCATCCTACCGAAAACAGATACAGTCTGGACAAGAAGAACAACCTGGTCAACTCCGTCAATTACCCACTGAAGAACCAAGAGTGAAGCAAATCTCAGGAGGGCCCGGCGGAAATTCTCTTACTGACTCAGACAAGCTCCGTAACATCAACAAAGAGATTCCAGCCGCTAAGATTTTAGGACAATCTACACATGATAGTGCCTTTCCTCCCCAGCAGGGGCCTGCTCTTAATACTGACAGCCGCAAAACAGCTCTTAATGACAACGACAGCAGTAATCGATGGTGCAACAGGGGATTAAATAAAAAAAGTGAAATTATCGGTCCTGAACAAAATCGCAGTCAGTTTTTTCCTTCATCTATTTTAGGTAAACCTCCACCTCCCCCATGCAAGCCGGCTGACCAGAGTGTCTCTGAAACTGTCTCTGAGGTAAAAAAGGTGGAACAACCCGAATTACCAGAGAAAGACAAAGAGAAAGAGAAAGACAAATCCAAGAATCTGAAAAAGAGACTTAGTGAGACAATTTTTTGTTTGGTATCTGTCCCTGTTACTCCGCAGCTCACTGGGACAATTCGTGATCAGAATAACAACAATGAAAAGTCACCAGACCCAGCGGGCAGTCCAAGTGATAACAAAACTGGCCATTTAACAAACCAAAGTCTCCAAAGCACATCTTCAGCTGAAGCCGAGCTGCAAGCACTAACTGGTAGCATAGCGAGCAGCAAAACAAGCAGTAGAGCTAGCAGCAAAATGTTTAAAAAATTACCCTGTAGACCCCCTAAAATAAATCATTACAAGGAGCTTAAACTGTCAGGATCCTGGCCTGCAAACCAGTATCGAGACCAGGAGACACAAACTAGCCCAGAGGCCCGAAAACCTGCCTCTGAAAACAAGGAAGCACAACAAGATCCCGTCCCTTCTGGCACTGGCGTCCTTCCTGACAGCAGTGGTGTAGTGGGCACTGCCTTTAGTTTTCCTATAAAGGGAGTGAAGAGCCTAAAGTTGTCAAGCAACAGCGCTTTCTCTCTGACCGCCACCTTCTCCAACCAGCTGAACAAGAGCACAGCTCAGCAGCCAGCAGTAACACCCTCAGGAAATGTGGAGGAGACCAAACCAGCAGCAAACAGTGGGCAGGAATTTGAACAGTTCTTGGTAAAACCAGCCAGTCAGCGACCATGGGATGCCGTCAAAGAGCTGGAGAGCATCAAAAAAGAAGTCCAGGATCAACAGCAGCAGCAGAGCAGCAAACAACCCAGTGTTGACAAGTGCATAGAGGATCTAAATGAGGCCTACAAAGACATTCTTGAGCTAGGCACTGCCAGCAACAAAGTCCCAAATGGTTCTGTTCAAATCCCTGAACGAATCAAAATCCGACTGGCATCAGAACCTCTCAATAAGCCCAGCAGCCTTAGGCGCAGTGCAGTAAGCTGGTCTGTTGACCCAGAATACAGGGAAGTCAAGAGTGCTTTCTCCAGGCCTGCTACGAAATCGGTAACTTTCAGCAAGCAGCTTAGAGAGGAGCTCCCCGTCCCACCTCGGGAGACAGGATTCAGAGAATACAGGGTTCTTGCGCATCTTTCGCGCAGACGGAGCAATGATGGCAGGACAATCAAACTAGACCTGCCAGATGAACCTATCGAGACTCCACTATGTGACTTCAGTCCGACAACACACACCGCAGCAGCAGAGGTGCCGTGGGCAGATCGACAGCCTATGCAGGATGCCTCCACACTCACTAGTCCTCCTGATTATGAGGACATATGCCAGGCTTTACGTCAATCTAGAGACTCGGCAGATATCAATAAACCATCCACAGGAAGTTCCAAACCTAATGATTCAGAGCTTAGTGTTGATTCAGAGGACGAATGCCCTATTTGTAAAAGAGAGCTTGAGAATCAGATGAGACAGGGTCCGTTACCTCCACTTCATGAGGAGAACAGTTCGGACAGCTCAACCAATCAAAATGGCAGTCCAGAACAATGTGCTACATTAGAAAGCCCAGCGGAAGGTACAAAGACAGAGTTTGCAAATGACTCTAATTTGAATCAGCCAGGTTCTGATCTGTGTGCAGAGTCGAGGGAGCAGCATTCGTTGACAGAGGAAAATGTGGGTGAGGGTGAAAGGAGAGACAATGCTCCAGCAGAAAACTTGGACAATGTTTGTGCAGTAAATGCTGCCGATGGCCAACCAGCGACTGGTGTTACAGAAGAGAGTCCATCCACAACATCAGCAACTGATGTGCCTGTAGACCCCCAAGTCACAGAGAAACAAAGTGTTAGTGAAAACAAAACTGAGGAAGCAGAATTAGGAGAGAAAGAAGTTGTTACAGGAGAAACATCTGAAGGAAGTGAAGACCTGCAGACAGCCGAAGTGAAACACAAGTGTGAGGGACAAGGCAGTTCAATGCCTCACGATGACAAGCAAGAGCAAGAGAAGAAGCCATTTTCTATCCCAGAGCATAGACTCAGCCTACGGACTCATCTGGGGCGAGACCACCCAGGGTTACCAGAGTTTCCGCCAGACAGACTGCCACTTTCAGTCCCCCCACACCTAGACCGCAGGCTGTCTCTTAGCCTGGAGGGGGAGAGGAGGAGCAGAGGCCCCTCCCACCGAATTGAAGCGTTGCAGAACAAACTGGCTATTTCTCCAGGTCGGGTGGCAGTTGAGCGCATGTCCCGAATGAGGGAAGTGGACATTATGTATCGTGTGAGGCACCTCAGCATAAGAAGTACAGACTCTGGGGAGGCAGAGGGGGAGGGCAAAGATGAACAAGAGGATAATCCTCAGCCTTCTCCTCAAAGAGACGAGGAGAATGATCACGAGGTCACCAACGCACAGCAGGTCTCTGAAAAGGCAGTGTTGCGAGCTGAGGAGGAGCCATCTCTTTCAGGTAAGATATGAAAGGGGAAAAAAAACATTGGCGCGTTTTCTAAATGTTATTGGAGTGTGTGAACAACTTGACAAATTTACCCCAAAGTTATCCAGGATATTTAAAGTAAAACATGTATTTCCGTTGTTGCTCTGGAAATTACAAATACAGTTAAAATGTTGCTTCAGCACAACATTGAGTTTTACTGTGGCTATCCCACATTTATTATGGATGCCTCAAGACAACTGCAGACTACACTATGAACGAATGTGGAAATCTTCGACTGCTACTATGTTTCAAAGAGGAACTGAAAAAGTAAACGGCTATTCAGAAGCCGAAATCATTGTTTCAGGTTTAGTTCAGAGAAAAAGCACAGTATAAGGAGATGAATGATGACTATTCAAGTTTTTTTTACACCATTTGTGGAAAACATGCACATACAGTGCAATCTTAATCAATATGTTGTTTAGCTATCTTTAGAGGTTGTTGCAAATTATCAGAAGTGAAGAATTTATCATTTGCAGTTGAAGATGAATGAAAATGATTTCCAAAGATCTTCTCTACTCTCCGCTGTAACTTCACATGTATTAAAGATATGGTATAACAGCCAGTTAGTTCCATTCTCACACTGTCATCTCAACACTAAAACATCCAGATGATGTTAAGGCCGCAGCTGCATGGTGACATGAAAAGGATCATAACAAACTTTTATTTAATGAATTTTCTCCTTTATACCTCAGAATCCCATGATCCCAGCCCAGTGGAGACAGTGTAGAAAGACTACGCCCATCATCTCTCTCTGAGTTTTTTAGCTCTAACACTGTGACCTGGCTGCCTACTAGAATGCCTTCATCTCATCTTGACACTGAAATGGCCTTCTTGTCCGACAAGAGCATTGTGTACACCCTCACCCTCTGCGCTGCGTTGACTACTAAGAGTGCTGTTCCACTGCCAAAGGGAGGTGTCCCTTTAATTGAAGGGGGCAACTTCCACCCCAGATCCCTCCCCAGCCTTCCCAAACTGACTTCCCCCTACCCCATCTGTCCTCCATCCCGAAGCCCATCCTCTTATAGCGTTTCTAATAGTTAGTCTTATTGTAGCGGCTTGTCCTTTCTATTCTATCTTCCCTATGCTTTTCTCATTGGCAGACATTATGCAATTCTGTCATGCATATTAGAACTTCTAAAATATCCACAGACTTTTTTTGCATTCTGAACAAATCCGTTTGTTTACGGGCAAGCTATTAAGGATATGAATGTAAGCGTTTATGTTTAACCTAACGTAGACATAGAAGGGTTACTGTCACAAACCTGTTCTTTTGCATTTAAACTACACCAAAATAAACTGCGTATGTGATTGTCATGGTGAGGTGACAGATGTTTTAGAACTGGACATCACTGTCTCTGGCTCAAGAACTGTTTTGATTTTCAGATAAGATAAATCAGCCTTGCTTTTTTTAGATTTTGATGACATTGTGCCCTCTCTCATCGCTTTTGTACACACTGCAAGCATAACCCATCGAGCTCTTCAATGAAGAGTGACTCTAAACCACAAGACATGGTAGATCAGTGACCTATTATACAAAATACATTGGTTCTACTGGAGAGGGAGAATTGCCTTCTTCAACCAGATGTGTTTCCTGGTTGGATCAGGTGAAGTTTGTGCTTGGTTCCCTGGTCAATCTGATGTATAGCTCCCATTCCCAGGTAATTTCAGGAAGCAATAAAGGCACAGACTTGAGAGAGTTGAAGCGGAGTGATGGTCAGCAACTTGATGAAAATGAGAGATGGATAAAAGGATATAGAATTTTAAAAAAAGATACGTAGAGCAATATTGTTGTACAAACAGCTCAGTGGTGTAGTGGAGCTACCTGTAGGAACCATTGTCAGGAGTTTTAATGTGAACAAGTCATTTAAATCATATTACAGGGATATGGAATTGTGTCAGGGTATATGGGCGCTTTACTTCATGATCATACACCTGTATCGCAAAGAGACATTTCACTGAATATTTATTTTTGTTATCATCAAATTGTTAATCGGTTTGCATAATGTACAAAATAAAGTATATTTTAAATATTTTAAGAGATATTTTGTATTTAACCATGAAATTTTATTTCTCCGCGCCTATATCAAGCTGAAGTATGGTATGTCTGTATAGTAACATATTGAGACTAAACATAATTTTCTAGTGCTTTAAAACTGGAGTGATAGCGTAGGAAGGGATGACCCTGTGGTGTGCCTTGACCACACAGTTCGGTTTCAGTGAGCGATAGGGTTCATCACTGCGAGTGCTGATGTGAGGGAAACGTTTTGATTGTGCCATGATTTCCTATTTGATAGTGCTTTTCATTACGCTAACAGTCAGTCAATGTTGGACGCTCCTCGTGATATTTAATACATAAATCCATCTTAGCTGTATTCTCCACGTTGGTGATCAGACATTATCTGCGTCTACGTTTTTTTTTCTTTGTATGTCTTCCAATTCAAATTATGTATTGATCTGTTGTTAAGTCTCTCAGAACATGTTTAGAAATAAAACCTTTTTTTTCTTCCTTATATTCTTCTTCTCTCTCCTCCTCCTAATTCTCTCCTTTTGTTCTTTGTTTGTTTCATTGTGCAGTGTGATCATTTTGTGTATATTGTCCTGCTGTCACTAATACTCACTGAACTAAAGGACAGATGCAGTATGCTATGGCTAGAAACCACATTTTCGCAAAATATACGTTTTTTAAATTCAGGGTTTTAATCGATTTTAAAATTATTACTCAAAATATGAATTGTAATGATACCAATTACTCTTTTGAAAAAAGTTTGCATTTATGTGGGTTTTCAAAAACAGCAGCATTGGATCAGTGTAACTTAACAGCTGTGTAGGAATCCATCACTGTTTAACCATTCATGAAGTGTCACCTAATCGTTATGTAGCATTTTGCAGTTGTAGCATTTTATCAACTCAGAACTTTGTCTTAGGATTTCAAACATTACTTCACTTGTAAATTTGCAACAATCATGTCGCCTTATTCTACGTGTGTTACATTATACTCCAGGCAACGCCAAATATCAACGTACTAAGCACTGTTCACACCTTAGGTTTCTACAAACAACTTACTGTTCTGACATCCCTCTGGCTGGAGAGGTACAGTAGCATTGTGGATAGTTTCTGCTCTTCATGCTGGTTATCTGTAGGAACATTGAATCAAAACTGTGAATTTCAAATGTTATTTAAAAAAAAAGCATAATTATAAAATTGTACAGGATGAGATTCAGTGTTTCAAGAAAAGCTCCTAGTCAGCATTACAGGAAGGACAAGCTGGCACGCCCATAATTACTAATACATCTCATTTTCAATTCATTTTGAAGACTGAACGGCATCTCAGTCTTGTGTGTAAACTGCCCCTAACAACATTTAAAAAGCTATTTCAGTACATACGCCCCCAAATAATTGGCATGTCGGGTACACTTGAACATAGTGTCATGTGACTTTTTGTACTGCAGGTTATGTGCAACATGAAGTAATTATGCACACTTGTAATATTTTCTATTTTCATATGAGATTTAAGTGCTTTTTGTACTCACTGACATCTTTTTTTCTTCCTTGCATGGAATGCAAGAGAGAGGAGGAAAAAAAATGTTTTTCATAAAGTATATTTGCATTTGGTACTCCAATAGTAAAACCAGTGGGCAAAACATTATGTTTCATAATTTAATTTATAAAACTATGCCAAGTATTTAAAAGCTATTTTTAGAGTAAATCAAAAGAGAACTCATTCATTTTTTTCTTTTTTCTTTAACACATGCCTTTATCTTTGTATCTATAAATATGAGCATAATCCATAGTCATATGATTGTGCTACTGTTGTATGATACTGCAGTCTGATTCATAAATAAACTCTTTGCATGAACGCCGTGTTTGTGATGAGTTACTTAAGGACCTGCATCACTTCTTAATGTGAAGTGAGCTTCACAGATCCACACTGTGAGAATCTGTTGTTCTGATTATTATACACTACATGGAGGCAAGTGAAACCTCAGCCCGGGACCTGCGACAGCTGCTCTGTTTGAGCGCAGGTATCAGAGCGTACGTAGAAAGTGCCTTCAGGTCCTAACGTGAGTTTATGTGTGTGTGTGTGTTAACAGGCGTAAACCTGTGCACCGGTCGTTGCGGCCTGCTTGCCAGCCCGGTCACACTGAGCTCCACTGTCTGCCTCAAAGCGCTGGCAAAGACAAAGCTTGAGCCGAACCCCAAACTCTGACGCTTGGATGGCATCCACGCTCAAATTCCTCAGAACGTCATGTTTTCCTAAAGAGAGAGAAAGTCTAATTAGTGTTTCCTCTTATGTGGCTCTTATTCATCCCTGTACCAATACGCTCCCTTTTCCACCCAGCGCCTTGTTCCAGGGCAGTGAGCATATTTCAGTGTTACATAGTTTAAACTTGAGCACACTTAGCCCACATACTGGATTTCAGCTGTACATTCATAAGAGTGGGAGGAAAATACCTAGAGATGGAGACTATGACTTGGAGTTAGCAACGTAGCGGCGGCAGCTAGCTTACAGAAAAACGTTAAAAACAAAGAACGATAACTCACAGTGTTACAACAGCATTAGACCCTTCCCCACATCATTAAACAGGCTGTAATATAAGTATTACTGATTTAATTAAAACGGCTGGTTGTATGTAGCTCAGGCGTTCGTCTGAAGAGTAATGCAGTGAAGTATCTGAAACTCCATAACCTGCAAACAGGGCGAGGCGTGTGAGGTGTTTAAATCAAACGCACCTTCCTGCCGCTCAGAACAGACGTGAATAGCCGCGCGGGCGGTTTGAGGCGCTGGATCCGGAACCGGACCAGGGGGTAGATGTTCTTATATTGCTATTAAACAGCCCACGGTGTTCTCTGGACCCTACTGTCACCATCCACGGCTGACCACGGTGAGTAAACTACCTCCGGACCGTAGGACCTGGACTGTACTGAAGCCCAACGATAACATGGAACCAAGAGCTGTATTAATTTAAAGAACGACTTCATGTTTATTATAAACACACACATACACACACACACACACAACATTAAATAATAGTCATTTACACATTTTACTTTCAAATAATAAACATTGTCCACTCAGAAGCTCATTCCAGGCCTGCAGGTGCAACTGTAGCCAAGTCCACAAGATGGAGACAGAAAACAAGTAAACTAAAAGTATTTCTCCTTCACCAGAGGACAGTAACACTATGTATATACCAAATGATACATTCATTATGTGGCATTATACAAGAGTTGGGTATGACACTCACTAAAGTGACTAAATTCTTAGAAGCTCGAGCTTTTCGATTTAATTAAAAACAACAGTGTTGATCATTATTTTGGCAAGTCAGGAATGTTGCTCTGTTGAATTTATTCTTGCAGGCAGGGCCGAATAGTTTGTTTGCATTCCTTCGCCATATTTGGAGACTGGAAACAACACTTGCATGAGTGTTTGCTAAATGTTTACGCTGTACCACAGGCGTGTTTGTGTAGGTGAGCAGCTTGATGCAGCGAGTCCTTTGCCATGGACTGTGTTCGCCATGACTGGTGCATGACACTGTAGATGGAGGCTCCAATGTTTGCCTTTAACTTTAGATTCAGCAGCACAGTTGTCAGCTGCTGACTTTAAAGTCACTCATTACTATTGTCTACAGAACAATGGTCCACAAATGTAAATGCATCCACAGTTGGACACCTTACTTATTGCGCTAAATGAATGCAGGTGTAAATGTAATGCATTTATTCTGATAAAACACTGTAGATAAATAAATGTGTTGTTCTACTGAAGCACTTTGCTGCTGGATTGTAGGTTTAACAGCTGATTCGATCGCCCTGCACCCGGAGCCTGACGCTTGCTGGCTATTTATGGCAGATGCCCCTCAATTGAGGCCGCTCTCTTCAGCCCATACATGGTTGCTGTGGGATGAGGTTACCATGCCGATTTTGGTCCGCTCTCCCCAAACCCTTTGGAAACAGTGCTGTGTCACTCGCTGTCAATCCAAACCTTCTCAGACCAGAGCCCTAAAGCTGGTTCTGGACAGCGGTTTGACATTTGGAATCATTTGGGGAAGCGCTCGCTCTGGGAGTCTGCGCTGTGTGTTGCCTCCTCTAAGCCTCTCCCCTCCTTTCAACTCTGTCTCCGGCCTTCACCCTGCTGCCTCTCCTTCTCTCTCCCACTCCCTGCTCCTGTTGCTGGCTGTTGCTGGACTGATTTATTTGGCCCCGTGCAGCAGAGCTAGTGGGAAAGTACCAGGCTATATTTATCAGCTCCTGTGGTTGGACCTGCTTCATGGTGAAGAACTTTGGATCTTTGGTGTTTGGGTTTACCTTCTCACACCTGCTTCTCCTGCCTCCTCAGCATCTACTTTGGTCTGAACAAGGAACTACTGAGCCCCTTTGTTTGGTGGTTTCATGTCCTTTAACTCTACTTTAAGGATTAAGGGGCTTCACCTCTGAAGAGTCTCTAGCTGTGTGTTACTGGAGCTCAAGCATTGTGAGTATTTGTTATTCTTTTGCCGGTAAATCCCATGCATGGTTTGATATTATTATTGTCAGCAGGTAGGTGAAACTGATGTCTATGATTAATGCAAAATTTAAGGTATATTTTAAATGAATAATAAGTAGAATAATAGTATGTTTTAGTGCTACAGGCTTTAATTAAAATCAATGTCCTATTTAATAACGTGTAGAATAATACTATGAAGACTGTGAAAGTCATTCGGCATCACTGATTATGATCTGGATTGAGTCTGAGAATCACTACTGCTGCTTTGTGCTGTCTCATGTAACCACATGGGTATTCACATGCCGGGCTGCTGCGGCTTATGGCTGCGTGGTGGTATGTGTGTGCAGCTGATCTGTTGGTTGTATGTCATGCTGGTGTGTTGTTCCAACACTGGACAGGTGTCACTTCTCCCCAGTGTGTGTGTGTGTGTGTGTGTGTGTGTTACTCCTTTTGACATTTGCTTAGTGCTCAGCACCTGTTGCAACCATCAAAATGAACGACAGGTTTACTGTCCAGCCACATATTTGACCATCTGCCACTGGATTTTATTCGTCTAGATATAAAGAAAACAGACTTGCACATGTCCCCCATAGAGATGTGTATTGACGTGCAGCTGTGCTCACACACACCTTCCAGCTAGGACCAAGTAAAAGCAGGCCTGTGAACCTGTCCAGTTGTTGACATTTGGAGATTGCAGTCTAGCCTGTATTGTTTTGTTGGTACAAAAATCTATAAGAGATGAGAAGCCTTGAATAAAAAGTGATATGAAATAATAGTCCTGGTTGGAAAACTCTGTGTATAAGTATTTACCCCCTGAGAAACTACAAGCCAGTCATTGATCAGATCATTGATGAGTCTGGAAATAGTTCAAGCTGCTTCTGGGGCTCCATTTATTCACAGTAACAGATAGGACTGTATGTACAAATGGACCTGGAATAGTTAGCAACAAAGTCAAAAAAGACCCACACAACATCCAAAGAACTGCAGGCCTCCCTCTCCTCAGTAACGCTCAGGTATCATCACAGCACTATCTGATAGACCAACAGTAGAAATGAGAAAATGGCAGAGGTGACGTTGTCTGCTGACCAAGACGAACTTTGTTTGTTTTCTGCATGGATTTTCTTCTCCAGTAGTTCAGTACTCCAGCTTCCACCCACCTTCCAAAGACATTCACTCAGGTTAAACAAACAGTTCACACATGTGCTGCCTGCAGGTGTGAGTGTGTAGGCTTGTGTGTCTGTGGCGACCTGTCCAGGGTGAGTCCTGCTCACTCTCCACTGTTACTCAGTTCAGTGTTATACAATATACATAAAAAGAAAATATGAGATGATGATATGAAGTTGAGTTTTCTGTGACTCTTCACTGCAGATAAATCTAATGTTGTTATTATATATAGTGAATTCATCATATTAGTGACTAACTTGTTAATAACGATGAATTACCCTTTAATGGGCAGATTTGTTTTGACTCTAAACGCTTCTTTTGGCCAGATCACAGTGCTCCCATTACCAGTTGGTCAGTTGATGGTCTCAGGGCTACAGGCAGAGCCAGGCTCATTTTATAGTGTAAAGATGTTGTCTGTGACTATTCATCCAACAATAATGTGAAAACCTTTCTGGTTGATGTGTCTTTAAGAGGGGATGTCCTCTTTCTTAACTAAACATTTCTGACTTTAAATCCTAACCCTTCGCTCACTATTTTCCCTCCACCCTGTCTATGTAAGTGTCTCTTCACAGCACTGGCTGTGCTGGGCTCTGCTCATCGATATCCATATAAGAGCAGAGCAGCCACATCTGTGCCGAGTGTCAGGCATAGTTGAAACAAGGCAGCAAAGATTTGGACCTGAGGAGGGGGATGCCAGAGGAAAGGAGGAGGGATGGAGGCTGCTCAAGCTCCTCCTGGACCTGAGTAGTGTGTGTGTAAGGTACTTCTGGATCGTCTTCTGCATATGTTTACAACGGCCCCTTACTTTGCACTGGTACATTATGTAAGCTAGCCTAAAACATTTCTCCTTATAAGCGACTCACTATAGATGTGACCTAATGCATTAGGCAATGCATATTGTTGAATGAGCTGCACATAAACTAGGGTCTTTGGAGGTGAACAGAGTCCGAGGGATGATGGGTAGAGCAGTTTAGTGTGAGGGAAAGCGGAGGCAGTTCTGTCTAGATCCAGGGCAGGGTTGTCATAATTTGGTCAATAATCTTTTAGCAGCTTGTTATTGCTATTACTGAGTTTTTTGTCGGGCTGACTAAAAGCTGTAATATCATAATGTGGATCATATGAAATAATAGTTTTTACAGTTTAAACCTATGCGCTGCTCAGCTTCACAGCTTAAAGTCTTATTTTGTAAGAGGTGCTTTGATGTCGAGTCACCCACCTGTTGGTGTTTGATTGGTGTACTGGGTTTTATTGATGTGTGTGACCAGTTTGTGTCATTTATATGAAGAAATACAAACTGGTTTATATAAAAATAAAAAACAAAACAAAAAGGCACACGTAACCTTTAAAAGGAGGAGCGAACAGGAAGATAACAAGTGAAATGGAGAAGCAGGAGAAGAAGTTAGTAGAGCATATAGGAAAGGGAAGAGGAGGTGAAGAATGATGAGAAGATGACAGGAATGAGGAGGAGGGACAAGATGTGAGGGCTGAGATGGATGGCAAGGATGTCAAATCCAGAGGAGCGGAAGGGAGAAGGACTGGGAAGAAAACAAGGCAGAGCAGGCGTGGAGCTGGCGGCCTGGTAAACACAGGCCGGCTGCCTGACGGAGTGACCTCTCGCCGAGGCAGCCACTCACAACACACGTTGCCTTATTAGGGGCGTTCACTGGGAGAGAAGGTGGGGGAGAGGAGGCTTGTGTGTGAAAGAGTGAGGAAAGACATTACACAGGGGAGGTGAGTGAGTGTGCAAGCAAGCCAGACTACGACAGAGTCCAAACGTGTGCAGCAAGAACCAAAGAGACAGCTTTAATATCAGGTTACGTCTCCAGTGCAGCAACTTGCCTGTTGCTCAACTTGCATTAGGGAGGAAAAATCACAGAATTTTAACAGTTCTGGATAAATTGGATGTCTTGCTCTTCAGCTCCCACTAAAATGGCACCAGGCCAATCTAAGAAATGGACTTTGTGAGTCTTTGCCATCCTTCATTTGTCATTTTTGGTCATTTTTTGGGTGACCTTCATGTAACGGCTACAACATAACAGGAGAGAGAAACTAATTTGGGATTTGTTTAAAAAAATCAGTAAATTTGTTTTCTTCGCAAATTTAAATTTCACCTGAAGGGTCTGAAAAGTAGGCGCTTGCATACCAGCTACAGACACGGTCAAAGATGCTGATGATGATGTCACAGTATAAAGCTGTGAGCCCAGGCTGCTTTACCAATAATACATATGCAGTAGTCGTATTAGGCTAACACAATGCTACAGCTTGTGTAGATCATCTCACATGTATTACAGTGTGTCACACAGAGTCATAGAGAAGAATAACAAAGAAAAGGGCAGAATTGTTGCTAGATAAGAATAATAATAATAATAATAACAGCAACAACAACAAGGCACCTGCCTATCTTCATGTATTTACCGACTTCCACAGCCTCGGACCCCATGCCACCCTCTGCAGTGCTGCTGGGACTCTCCTCCAATCCCCTTCGAGCGTTTTTATCATCATGGCTAATTTCTGCTTGTAATCTGATTAGGGCTCTGAGCAGCCTTAACACCCTGCTGTGTTGTCTCTCTCCCAGCTTGCTTGCGTGCACACACACACACCCCAACACACTGCACTGACGCACACATACTGTGGCAGCCAGCCTGTGTCGGCCGAAGCTCGCTGCAGAGCCGGACCAGTCGTCCGTGTGTGTGTGTGTGTGAGTGCGTGTGTGTGCCATCGTGCCACCACCTTCATCCCTTCCTGTCTGCTGGTCGCTAACAGCTCTCGCCTCCACCGCTGCCACTCGCTGCGAGGCTTTTCTTCTGTTCTCCTCCTTAAACATGTTTCGAAACCCATGGATCTCTAGTTACCATGTGAGCCATGTGGAGCCTTGTGGCCAAGGTAAGGCCTGTAGAAGGGGAAGGCTTGGTCTGACTGTAGAGAAACCTGCTTAAATAATGAAGTTTAGCCCCTTACTGAGCTAAATGAGTGTTTGGTTGCTGTGTTCCCTTCATTTGTGTGCCTTCTTTTGGTGGTGATACAGGACTTTTTCGTTGCTTTCCTTCCTGCCTAAGCTTCTTTCCTGTACCTATTTTGTGATGTTCTACCTTGTCAGTGCACTTCATGTTACGCATGCTTTATAAACCTGCCAGGCTACATCTGCCTGCTGAGGTGGACAACCTTTCCGCACAGATTGGTGAGCAGACAAGGGCCCAGTTCACCCAGGAAATCTATTTTGTACCTCTGAATATTTATAGCAAATGGCTCTCCTCACTTTGGGGCCGTCAGCCATCTAAGCTGCTCTCTGGAAGCGTTGAGCCATTTGCTGCTTGTTTTGTTGACAACCCGAAGGCGTTTCCAAGGAAGCTGGTCTGGCGTGCTTACAGGGGAGCTTTCTATCGGCAGAGGCAGACTTGTGAAGTCACAGAGATAAAACACACAGATCCACGTGACTCTCACAGGCTATAAAGATCTTAAATACAACAAGTCCGAGTTCTGACCTGACGTGACCTTGAATTTCCTCACATACACGCCTTGAACTTGATGTTTCAGTACACCTATCCACAAACATACTCTCTGTCCTGCCAACAGTTTCCTGCCATCTTGTGACACAGTCTTCGGTAGCGTCTGGAGCAGTAACACGATCTGTCTCCCATACTGGAATACAACTTTACAACAGGCTGCTGTTACAGTGACACGAGTGTGAGAGAGTCAACTATCAACTGGAAACTTTCTGAGTAACCCTTTTCTTGACAAGTGACTCAGAGACATTGGATGTTTATTGTGTGTTTACTCTAAGAGGAGGAGAAATTTCACAAGGCAGCTGGATATGACTCTCTTATCAGCATTGTGCTTTAATTAAGGGTGGGAATTAATCAAGGGAATACTGAGGGTGATATTTGGTCAAATTAAATCTTCTCTAATAAATATGTGTTCATGCTGCAGGAGATGGATTGAACAGCTGCATTAGGCACAGTTGTGTTATAAATAAACAGTGTTGTGTCCCCATGTAAAAGTAATTTTGTTGATCGCTCCCAAGGTCAGCTCAGGAATAGCACTAATTGATTTTTTATTTGTCTTTTCTTTCTCAAGGAATTAAATCCACAGCTCCCGCCAAGCTTCGCAGCTCAGCCTCTTTCCCAACAGAAACCTTAAGGTGAGAAAGGAAAAGGTCTGCTCTTTCAGGCATGGTAGGAGGAAATGGTTTCTATAGATTAAAGTTAAAAAGTCGGGCTGCTGAAATTCCACACAGGCTACACAGTGTGAGAGGAATGTAAAGAGCATTTACATTCCTCTCACACTGTAATGCAGATATGTAAGGATGTAGAGTTACTGGACTGTTTTAGCCTATTGTGTACAGTAAGCACTGAAATCCAGAGACGCCTGGAACAGCTTATCCTAACATTTTTTCTTTGCATGGCTTTAGGGTTATAATACCTCCTTTTGAAAAACCATGCACCTAAGGCTTCTTATAGATTTTTTACTGTTTCCTGTGATTGTTCACCAGTAGAGCTCCAGCTGTAGGACACAAAGAAACTGTCAGTGTATGAGCTGTAAGCTGTGCTGGACTGTCTGAAGGAATCAAAAATGACTAAGTCAGCCACTAGTGCTGACATGTAATAACATTACCTCGACTGTTTCTATTTCGAGGAGAGTCGGGATTTGACCTAGTTCTTAATCTGGATCTGGTAGGAAGTGACCCCAGCAAAGCTTCACCTTTACCTGCCATCACTTCTTTATATGCACTCAGTTTGTAGTTTTTCTAAATGAGTCCTCAGCTGCCATCCTTTGAGTAGCATGTTTTATTACTGATGTATATTTAGGCAGAGGGATATAATTCAGTTTAAATCTAATATTTCTTTTGCACAAAGTACAGTGATGCATTTAATCTCTATTGCTGATTTTTTGTCTTCTTGTTCAGTTTTCAGAGTAACAAGACCAACTTGGTCAAGAGTGTTTCAGACACAGATGCCAAACTTCTGAGTGCCCTTCCCAAGGGTTTGCATTAATTCTAAGCACTCAAACTAAACTCAAAATAAAATAAATCGTTCTTGCATTCCGTATATGTATGATGCTACTTTTGTATTTTCTCAATCAGTTTCAGAGTTGAAGAAATACTTTGAGGGAGCAGTGACAAAAGATTTGGGAATGAACAGGTACAGTATCTTCATGACCCAATGAGTTTTGTTTTCATTTCATCACATTTACAAATAAATACTTCCATAGACTCAGCTGCTAAATTGAATGCTCTGCGTCCTCTTTGATAGGAAGGAGAGGATAGCCCGGCGCCTGGAGGGGATTGAAAATGATGCTCCTCCAGCCCTGGTACCCGGCGGCTTGGTAGCCAACAGAATGTTGGAGGAAGATCCACCGCGGTACACCCGCGCCTCAGACCCATGTGCACCTTGCGTGATGGGTAAGCATGGCACAGTGCAATGCAAGTGCTGTACATCACGCTGCCTTTAATCTTATGGGTCTAATGGAGCATTTGCAATGTTTACCACAGTGAAGCGCTACAGTCAAGAAGATTTGGAGGCAGCTCAGAAGCAGGTGTCATCTCCAGACAGATCACCTCAGTCCAAAGGTGGTGTTGGCAGTGGCCGAACAGAGCCGCTGTTGGTGTATGTTGACCCAGTAACGTTATCCACCTCCTCCACTCCCACATCTGGCCCCACAGACAGCTCCAGCCTCAGCTCGAAGGCTGAGCGCATCGCCCGCTACAAAGCAGAGCGCCGTCGCCAGCTGTCTGAGCGTTATGGCATCCTTTTGGATCAGGAGGCTGATATCGATTACACACGCCGGTACCGTTCTCGCCGAGACCCTGATGCATCTGATCAACATCAGGCTGCCAGGCGAGACAGAGACAAACAGGAAGTGCAAGAACATGGACAGGAAGCCAGAGTGCCGTACCGCTCCGGTGTGGGCAGGGTTTACATGAGGACTCACCCGGATCCTGCACCTGTTTCCACCTCAAGTCCAGCCCACATTGCGCAGGCCCCTCCCCACACCACACAAGCTCCTCCCCCCTCCCAAGAAAGGTCAGCTAGATTTTCGGAGCGGGAAAAAGTGATGAATATGGAGAACTACAGACGTGGAGGGGCTCAAGAGCGCAGAACCAGAACTCAGGAACAGCATCCGCCCCAGCCGCAACAGCACCATCACCACCATCATGTCCCTGCCCACCAGGAGCCAAGCCCCGCTTCCTCAAGGGACTACAGCGTAGCAGCAGTGCCCAGCTCTCCTCGCACCTCCCGCCGGGCCTCCCTGCCCTCGACTCGCTACGGCATCTCACCTGGGGATTTGTTCATAGAGCAGCAGGCCCAAAGCATCCTCAACAGGCAGGGGTGAGTTTAGAAAAACACAGTTATACACTGACATTTGAAGATAGTGAGAGAGGTTAGAGCAGTTTCTCCAAAAATGTATACCAACCTACTTTCTGTCTATTTTTCTGTTGTTATAAAGTTAGTGGCACAAGTATTTAAATAGGACGCCCACATGGTGTCTTGAGCTGAGGCATGTCATCCGTCTGCTGAGCTAGCCAGTCTCCTGCTTTGACCACTAGGCTTGTGTTAGGATCTTTCTAGACTGTGGTTCTGGCTCTGTCATGCTTGTCCTTCTCCAGTTTCACATAGAAATGTACTCTGGGGAGAAGGGTTAAGACTATAGGGTACATCTAAAAAAATCGGATGTCTGGGAAGACATTTCTGATTATGATTCATCTAATTGGTGCAAATCACTTTGCATCAATTGTTTGTTGGTGAGACATTTCGCTGAGGCCTGAAACTGTCGTCATCCTGTAGCTTGGCTGTGCGTTCAAAGAGTGACTGGTCTCTGAACACAGACTCAGAGAGTCCGACAGACACAGACTTCAGTCGGCCTTCAAGGTATCGTGCCTCTTGGGATCCCATCAGTGTGAAGACATATCAAACATCCATCATCCACCGGGTACATGAAGCACTGGTCGTGATTCCTTTTCAAACACTTCTGTAACTGTTGCCAAGCAGGCAGAATATCTGTACATTTTAGTTGCTTAATCAGAAATGTATTAAATGAAAATGTTTATTAGACTTTTAGGAACATCTGAACAAAGAAGTCAGTGAAACTTGATACAGTACCAGTGCTTTGACGCCTGTCCTTGGTGGACGTGCTGCTAACTCATTCCAACCAATCTAGCATTAAAAACGTCCTATTGTATTTCATTCATAAAACTTCTGTTAACTGGCATCACAGCCTCACATTTAACACGTTTTTCAGGTTTGTAGATCTCAGTGGAGTTCAGTTTTTAACGTAACTCACTCCGCACTAAAACCTACAACTTAACATTTATTTCAGATTTCTTTCAGCAGTCTTTTTATTAGTTTTTGTTGAAAATGCAGCAGTGTCACAACAACAAACAAAGGCTGAGCATTAAAGTAGTAGTGGAAATCCAGAGAGTTTTGTCATTGGTGCGCTTCCCTGCAGCTACTGTACATTCTTGTTAAATTAGTGTGACTGTGTGTGGCCTGGGTTTCATGAGCAGTTGAGTGGCGGTAGTGAACCAGACTTGATGGGGTGACAACATTAGTCAAGTTCAGACCCAGTGACTTGGCTCTCGGTGCCTCGTTCACACCACTACTCCTCAGATTCTGGCCTCTACATCTCTGATAGCATGACAGTGACCTTAACAATGTCATTGCATAAGACCCCCATAACCACTTGATCCCTCTTGAGAGTTTGCCTTGTCTTAATCACCTGTTGTGGTTTGTGCTGGAAAGGTTACAGCGAAAAACATATTACAACACAGGTCTCAGAAGGGAACAGTTTGATCACTTTTTAGCTAGTATAATCCACCACCCCTGACTTCTAGTAGCTGCTTTTACTAGCTAGTATTATTGCGTGCTCATTAGTGTGTACACTCTGTTTAAGTCTTACATGCCAGATAAAGCAGAGGCCTGTCAATTATGCCTGGCTTAGCGGTCCACAATGAGATTAAAGCAGCCTCAGTTACCAGGGGTCAGAAGTGTTACTGACTGGAGACTTCGGAGAAAGCGAGAGAATTGTTTCAGCAAAGACTGGAATTTAAACCCAGTGTACGATGCTACTTGACCTTGTGACCTTAAATCTGCTGTAGGATTAGAAGCTCATCTAGGCCCCATGACAGTCTCATGTCATAAACATGTCTTTTACTTTGGTCACTTGAAGCACATTTTTATTAGATTGGTGAAGTTTTTATAAATTGGGATTAAACTGCGTGTGTGGAATAATTAAAGCAGTATATTTATGCTGTGGGTGGCAACATTTACAGTATAAATACATCACTTTACTCCAAACACAGTATCTATTTGGATGGTAACACAGTGAGTATTTTATGCAATCAGCCTTTATGTCCCAAGAAAGAAAACATTGGCACACGTCCTGTGGATTACGTCTTGAATGAGTTGCGAGAATAACATAGATATTTGATTGATCTGAATCTCAGTGTCACTTATTCATTCCTTTCCCCAAGAATCCGAGTAAGGGAACGATTGTCCAGGGATGAAACTGTCCAGAGGCCCCCTGGCTGTAGTCCAGACCGGCACCAGGCTAACAGGCGACTTGCTGCTCATTATACACCACAGCGCCCAGAACCCACCCAACAAAGGACTGTTCCCCAGCCTCAGCCCAGCCCAAGCCGCCAAGCTGCCCACAGCCACACAGCGTACACTCCTGCCACCGCCGAGTATCAACACTCTGGCTCTACTTTGGATAATCAGGCCCATGTCCCAGGCAACACTACCAAACTTCCTGGACCTCCTGAAGTGCAACCACGAAGGAGACTGAGTGCCGACCAAATGTATGCTGCCCACAGAGAGGTGAGACTGGAGGCCAGGCAGGCCCTAAAAGAAGAGGCACAAACAGAGGGCTTACTGAAAAGTAGGAAAGCAGTTTTGCCCTCAGAGATTCGTCGAAGAGAAAGGAGCGTGGATGATGTTCATAGGGGACGGCATGAAGACATGGAATGGCAAAACAGTAGTCCAGAAAGTAGGAGGAAGAGTCGAGGAGAGGAAGACTGGGATCCAGAGAGACTGAGGGAGAGAGGCAGGGACAGAGGGAGAGAGAGAAACATGGAAAGGATCAGAGAAAGGGGGAAAGAGCCTGTCTTAAGTCAGGGCAGCCAAGAGGAGAAAGTATTTACGTCTAGGAAACCTGCCTATGCATCTGTTCAACAGCAGCCCAGACAGCATCAACTCACAGAGCCTGTGTATCATCAAGAGTCCACAGTTCAGCAGCAGGAGCCACAGTATGAAGCCAGAAGGAGACAAAATGGTGGTCAAATCATGCAGCATCAATCTGACCACTCAGGACAAACAAAAGATCCAGAGAGACAGCAAGAATACGAGCTTCACAGACCAGAGCCCCTTCAACAAGACTCTATGGGAAAACAGCGAGAGCCGCAACTAGATGATCAGTTTGAGCCACAGAGGCAACAGCAAGATTCATCTGAGCACGAAAGGTTCGACTCAGTCATCTACGTCCAGAAGGGCTCTCCTTTCCCTCAGGCCCAACGCAGGAGCATGGAGATGAGCAGAGGGCCCAAACCAAAGACACGAACCCGCTCGATGTCAGATATAGGTGTGAGCAAACATTCTGCCATATTTCACATGGACAGGGCAGCGGCCAGCAGAGACACAACCAGGGCCATCCCACCATCGGGGATGGCTAATGGGGAGACGAGCACGCTGGACACCAGGGTGTCAGTAGCACAGCTGCGACACTCTTATTTGGAGAATGCTAACCGGAAACCTGAGTTGTAGGTCAAGTGGCATGGCCTCTGTCTGAATCACGACATAACCGTCTAACTCTGTATTAGTGAGCTGTTGCAGATAAATAAACCAAAACAATGGTAATCAGTGGCATGAAATGGGTGAAAGAGTTTTGCAGTAATATCTGTTATTGTGTTTAAAGCTCACTTACTTCTGCATGTTAATATGAATCCTTGCAACTGACCCTTTGGCAGTTGTTTGCAGCTGCATGGATTTCATTCAAAGGCTTCACCTTGTTTCTTTCAGGTTGTGCTCAGTGTGTGTCAACATGTCTTCACTTCCTGGTAAACTGTAAAAACCACACCAACCATTCTTTCTCTTTATGTTGTCTTCGCAAATCTTTCCAAACTGACCCGCTACTCCAAAAGTGAATCAACTAAAGTAGATCTGTCAGCGATGGAGATAGATCCAGCTGGTGGTACCGATCAGGACAGGGGCGCTCGGAGGCCTCGGCGGTACATCACTCCAGGGGAGACTCGCATGTCCGAGAGGTTTCGGACCCAGCCCATCACCTCTGCGGAGCGTCTGGAGTCTGACAGGTGCAGGAAGGGCTTTCTGCTCTCACAGTCATTTTATTTGCAAATAAGACTCCTTTCACTTGTGTGGTACATGTCTCGGGGTTGGTGTTTAGTTGATGATAATATCTCATGCTTTCAAATCTAGTGATTCAATTATTGTCTGGTACAGGTCTCGGCTGAGCCCATCACAGCTTCAGGATGCAGAAGGTGAGTTCAGTCAGTTGCATTAATGCACAATATAATACATTTATACAATGAAAAGAAATTTTAGTAACATAATGACTCATAATTGTTTAAGCAGATGAAGAGACGCTTGATGAGAGAGCCAAGATGAGTGTGGCTGCTAAGAGGTCACTTTTTAGGGTATATTGCCTACTTTATTTGCATGTTTTATAAACTTTTGTCAATCTCAAACATTCTGAAATCACATGCTGATGTTTTCCTGACATCTTGTACCAGGAGCTGGAAAGAACATCAGAGGGAGGAGTTCCCAAACCCCGCTCTCGAAACGCTGCAGTCGAAAGGCGCCTGAGGAGAGTTCAGGACCGCTCCCACACTCAGCCCGTCACCAACAGGGAGGTGGTCAGCGCCTCAAGGTATCAACTAAAATAATGCTGAAAGTCTCATTTTCTCAGTGCTACCGGTCTTCTTCTGTGGTGTTTTTTTCTGTTTTTTCCAGTTGACTTTAATCTTTCTTTTTACGTTCTGTGCCTCCTTTTACTCTGCTCGTAAGTGATCCTGACACATCGCCACAGTCAGTGAGCATCCATGCCACCGCACCTCGCGCTCCCAGTCCCACTGTAGTCAACACTAGTGTGACTAGCATCAGGTATAGCTGGGTTTTTTATATTTACAGTATGTCAGTGCATGGGTTGCTTACATTAATAGATTTAATTTAAATTTAATGGGAGCCTTTGATACACTGTGATATGTTTGGGAATTTTATACTTTATGCATTTATTAAATTGCCCATCCCATTGCATCCAACTTTACTACGTTTGTGACCAACTGCACCTGTTTCCGCTCATGATCTTACCTTGTTGTCTGTACTGAACAATGTAACTGTGGCACAGGGACATTGTTTTTGCTGCCTCCCGCTCCTGCTGCAGTGCCAGGAGAGGGAGGTAGAGAATGTGCCACAGCTCTGTGCAGCTCAGTTTACCTTGTTATTTCTGTCCCCTCGTGTGCTGCTTCTTTGCTGTCTGTGTGCACCTTATAGGGCAAGGAAGCTGGTGTTTACACAATAACTTGTTCACTATTTTCCATTGCTCAGTTTGAGAGCGTTTGCTCATGCACTGTTTTTCACGTGCAGAGTATAGATGTCAGGAAGGAAGTAGGTTGAATTTCCTGTGGAAAGGTCAAAGGTTGAGCCAGTTAGAGTGTAAGCATCGTGCAGCATGTTTAACAACCCAGGTGTAGCTTAGCACACTGAGACTGGGAGACTGCATGCACCCTGTAAACATCTGACAGCATCAGATCATTGTCTCTGTAACTTCATAGGTGATGGTTAAAACCAAAACCAAAGTTTTTAATTCAATGCATAGTGCAGGTTTGTAGCAGGTTTACATCCTATCCTTGATAAATTAGCTTCCAGAATAAAAGTTCTGTAAATCAAGTATTTATTTCAACACTCACTCATCCCTTTAACTTCGTCAGTATTCAAGCCTCATCCCAGCTGGGCTCAGCAGGCCACGAGCAGGAGCAGGAGAAGGATACTCAGGAATACCAGCATCCAGCTCACTCTCCACGCACTGGGGTGGAGAGGCATGGCCACGAATGTTTCCCAGACGAGCCAGACCTGTCCACCCTCAGCTTGTCTGAGAAGATGGCCCTTTTCAATCGCCTCGCCCAGCCTACTGGGAAAACCACTGAGGGGAGCCGAGCAGACACCCGCCAGCGCAGGGCCAATGCCCGTTTTCAGACCCAACCCATCACTCAAGGAGAGGTGGAGAAGGTACTGTAGATGAAGGATGCAAAATATTTATATATTTGATAGTTCCCATACCCATTTATAATACTAAAATGATACGCATCCCTTCTAATCCCCGCAAAATGATAGAAGTTATAATTAAAAGTTCCACTTCATGGCAGAAGACGTTATTGTAAGACATTTGCAGATAATCAATTAGTACCAGAAATGTTTGACTTTTTAATTCAGGTTAAGTAGGTACAACAGATGTGCTCAACTCTGTATTGACAGTACTATGTGTGATATACCATCTGCATCCGTTTTTAAATACTAGGCCCTACTGCAGCAGCTGCAGGTCACTTACTCAGTGCAGTGAGTGTTTTAACATGCAGTAGTTTCCCTTAGTGCTTTGTGCACAGTTCTGAGTTCAGCTGGTGCCTGTAAAAGAACATGGGTCACACAAATCATTCTTTGTTGCCTCTAGATGTCACATATAACTAATTCCATTATTTACCGTATATTCCTCAGTCAGCTGCTCTGCACTGAAACACTAACGTGAAACCTCCAGGGACAGAGCTGACACAGCATGTTACTGTAGGCTCACCTCTCCATGTTCTCAGCTGTCAATTATAGTCGATCATTCGTGTCCACACAGGAAGCTGAGCAACTTGTAACCTCTGCAGCAGTTTGCAACGGCGACTTAGAAGGCAATAAGGGAGATCATGTAAGAACCCTGCTGCCTGTACAGAGCTTCTCGCTGGTTGTATTGATCCTGGGAACCCCACTAGTTGCTGGTTTAGATATGGCAGCGGATGCTTGCTGTAGGCTTCCTATTGATGTTTATAAAAGTGTGAACATGACAAATGAAATGAAACGTTTAAGTGTATATGTTTCAATTAAAGTGTGCAGTTTTTGTCCTGTGGCACCTTTGTTAAAGCTAGTTGCTGCTGAGACATGCTTGTTCATTGCAAGGCAAGCATGAAGTAGTTCAGCACATGCTACACTTTTTAAACCTCCTGTCCACCTAAACCAACTCAGCAAAAAGACTTCATCTAGACATTAATAAAGTATGTGGAAGACATGGTCTGTCAGAGTCAGCAGAAGGCTGCAACCCTACATCTCACCTATAGCATGAAGGCAAAGCATCTTGTGAACTGGCTGCATATTGTTCTGGATGTTGCACTGGACCCGCACTGTTTGACTGAAGGGGAACTGGGGGACACTTTTCCATATGCGCTACACTAATATGCGGTACATGCTAATAGTGGTACTTCTTTCATATGTTTAATGGATGATGATTTCATAAACAGCCAGGGCCTTATTTCTGAATTGCAAAGTTCAGCTTTTTTCTCAGTTTTAAGAATGACTCAGTTGTGCCTGTGCTTCTTGCTGCCATTTTGTGAATGAGTTCCCATGAGGCTTTGCATATTTGTGAGCAAACTTGCGTTTTAAGCGCCTGCTGCTGTCCTGTTCTCTCATCCATCCACTGATTTTGTTACTGCCTCCCTGTCTCTGAACCTCTCACAAGTCCTGTTGTTCCTTCAGGTGAAAATCGGTGGTGATCTCAAACTAGAACCCCTGTCGGCATCTGTGGTTCGTTCCGTGGCAGCTGTCACTTCCCACGCATCTGTCACCACGGTAACCATGACGCCAGGCAGCAGCAGCATTGGCAACGATGACGGTCTTCGCCCAGGGACGAAGTCCACAGCTATCCCCTATATCCCTGCCCAACAACAAGCATCCAGCATCACAAGCAGCCACCAGGAGAGGGCGCTGAGGTATTTCTCTTTGACCCAGTGTAGGGACCCAGGCCACCTTGAGTCTGAGCTCAGCTCCTCCCCCCTCCTCCCCAAGAGCCAGGAGAAAGTGGGGGTTCCTCCTGCTGCCACATCCTTCACTGGTCACAGGCATCAGAGGGAGGCAGTGGAGGAGCAGCAAGAGGAGGAGGACAGGGGCAGACAACAGGGAGGAGCCAGAGAAGACAGCCAAGGCGGCAGCACTAAGCGCTCCCCCGACAGGGACCGGGACGGCAGGCAGCAGAAGCATCCCCAGACTCAGCAGTCTGCCGAGCCATCATTCTGGAGGGGCGAGTCACAGCCACTGCCCAGCTGGAGAGCCACAGACGGAGACTCCCAGGAGAGCAGAGGGAGAGCAGAGGAAGGAGGAAGAGGAGGCTACCTGAGAGAGGCTGTAGCAGCTCAAAGCTCATCCACACAGGAACAGGAGAGGAGCAGCAGTCAGGCAGGCATCTCAGGTAGGAGGATACAACAATGAGCTAAACAAAAAAGAGACAGCGAGGAGAGGAAATAACATTTAAAAAAGGAATACCTAGGAGGAGAGAGATGACTGTGAAACACTAGAACAGAGTGACAAAAACAGAGAAATGTCTTGGGAAGGGGCTGTGCTCGTTATGCTCATTGTCTTGTACCGCGTGCACCCACGCATGATTTCTGTCTGTCGACACGCACACTCTGCCCAGCTGGGGGATTTGATTAGGCTGATACTGTGTGTCTGTGTGTGATGGAGAGAGAGATGTCTGAGGCTGTATGTAATTAGCATATTTTTTCATTCATTTGCCTCATGGCTTCCTTTGTCTAGGGAGTGGAAGCCCTTTCCTGGCATGTAGTTTGACAGCCAGTGATTTTTGTTTTACATTGAGCTGTGTGTGCTCTCTGTCACGGCCTGCATTTATAGGCTGTGGTCCCTTCGCACCATGTCATGCCTGTGGGTTAGTCATGTCCATTCTACAGTATAATGGGCCTGACCCGTTTTCTTATGTGCTCAAGCAGAATGTGTCCAGGGGTGGTCTTTTCCCATGCATGCACACAGAGTACAGAGATGAAAGCGGTCTGTGAGAGAGTGCAGATCTATTGGTCAGCACTAACATGAAGCAGGTAGAGGACAGAAAGGACACAATGGACGCCTTGTCTGCAGGCTGCACTCCTATTTACTTTTGCATGGCTAGAGTAGAACTAAAGTTTATGTTGTGGTATCATGACACTGAAGGACTTGCATCAATTGAGGACTTCTTACCACTGTGCCTGTCTAACTCTAACGGCTGCCTCGTCCTTAAAGAAATATATGGTGCATAGTTATATTCTTTATCCATTTTCCAGGTTTGCCAGATCATCCTGCAGCACTGAGACCACTGATTGCTAAAGTGTCATCCAGGACAGTGTCTCACGTGTCAAACAACCAGCAGCATCATCAAACCATCGTTCAACCTCCTCAAACACTGCCCAAACCTGTCACTCAGGAGCTTCGGCCTGCACAGTCGAAACCGTCATCCTATATCCAGCCCCAGCCATACTCCCAGCCCCCGCCAACTTATCCAAAGCCTTTCACGCAGTCCCCTCAAACCCAGCTCAAACCTCAGGGATTTATCCAGCCTCTCCCTAAGCCTTCCCCCCAGCAGACAAGCTCAGAGCTCCAGCCCAAAGCCCTGGTGGCTCCTCAGCCACCACCCAAGCCTCAGTCTTTCCCTCAGGCCCTGGTCAAGTCCCAGTCCCTGCCTCTGGACAACATTGAGGACTTCAGCAGACACAGTGTCCATTCTGGGGATCTTCTGTCTCCCACAGGGTCTGGAGACCGTCTGTCTGACAGCATGTCCACCAAACAGATGTCCATCAAGGAGAGGTGAGTGGTGGCTGAAGAACAGCACAATTTATCCTATTAAATATAAAAGAAAATCCAGTGTACTTTACAGCCAGCGCCCAGACCCTGACGAGATGAAAACTGAGGAGCCTGCATTGATCGAACCCTGACAGAGATTTATACCTGCAGCGCTATTGTAAATTTGCCCAGATTGAGAGATTCAGGCACAAGTCTGTCCTTCCTTGCAGTGTCAAGGTTTGCAGTACACACGTACTTAGAGGCGAAGCGGCTCCATTTTTAGCATCGTTGTGTTTTTTTCTCTCAGCCAACAGAGAGCTGTGTGGACGAGAGAAATCCTTTGAGGTTTTACAGATTTCTCTTCATGCCCTTATTTCTGCTCTGTCCACAGTGATCCAGCAGAGATGATGACATACTTACTATCACCCCTCAGCCGTCCGTTATCTTTTGTCACGTTTGCTGGCACCAGAGTAGAATCTGACCTGGTTTTTCACCCTGAAAGGAGTTTTATGTTATAAGGCCTTGATAGAAATGCTACAAAAAACAACGTTGGCACCTTTTATTCGATTTTTAACATAGCTTAACATAAGCTCCTAAACTAGATCACAGTTCTGAATTTGAAACTAATTATTAGGAACAAAGGGCTAAATAAAAGCCTGTCTTGTTTCAGAGTGGCACTGCTGAAGAAGAGTGGCGAGGAAGACTGGAGGAACAGGATCAACAAGAAACAGGAAGTGGTTAAAGTGGCGTCCACCGAGCAGCCGGCTCAGCTGCTGGAAACGGAGCAGAGCTGCCATAAGAAGGTCAGTCTCTATACAGCAGTACTGTATGTGTGATCCAATAAAGCGAGCGTCTACTAAATGACAGCAGTGTGTTATCTCTTTTATAATATATATTTTTATATTTTAGATAAATTGAGATGACGAGTCACATTATTACACTTTCAGTTATTAATGTCAAATAGCATAAACACCAGTCAAACATTTCACCCCCATCCTCCCCAGTTTCCATGCCAGCTCCTGTCCCCTGCTGTTTTAGCTAAGTGCTCCTTTCATTTTCCCCTTTCGTCCATCTGTTGTTTGAGCCCAGAGGTTGGGATCAGGGCCGTGTCCAGCCCTGTAGCATTAGCAGGCTGGAGTGTTGGTGAGAGATAAACACCTCCTCCAGTTTAGCTGCAGAGGAACTTTCACTACAACCATGGGAGCTGATACTGATACTTATACTGAAGCTTATTGGACAAAAATGAAGCCATTGTGTGTCGTCAAAGTTAAACCATTATTAGATTTGAGTTAATAAACTAATATAAGCTCTGATTGAGGCTTTAGGGCTCTTTATCCTTCAGCTCATCTACTTCACATTAGTATTCTGTAGGGCACAACAGCCTGGATGGTAATCCAGGCAGCCTCACCCCTAAACCCATTAAAGCAACAATAGTCGTCTCCCCCTCCCTCTGACCAAGTACTTCCCCTGTTTTTAACCCCTCAGGCGGAAGGGGTGGTCGTTCAAGACTACTCTGCTGTGTCTGTGTCTGAACAGCTGTGGGTAAGAGCCACTGGCAGCCGCTCACTGACCCTGAGCCAATCCGCTTTGCGTGGGACCTGTGTTGTCCAATCTCAGCTTTGTGTGGGTGATGTCTGAGGCTGTGTTGCTTCTCTTGAATCTTTTGGGTGCTTGTCATTGGCAGCCTGCGATGCTGCTCTAACGCAGTGGGACGGTCATGGAGCGTGGCCAGCGCTGGGGCTGTCTTGAAGGGGCACTAACTGAAGGGGTTCAGAGAAACCTTAATCTGGTTAAATGTCTTTAATCTAAATTTACATGCAATATTTTGGGGCTGTCCAAACATTTCACCACATTCATAGTCAAACTAAGCTTTATAAAACAAACCATCAAACATCTTTAAAAAGTAACTACCAGGATGATGTAGTTTGGTTCAGTATGGACACCTGAAACCCAGGGGAGGAAGAAGACAGTCTAGTGTGTTCACTACATACAGTTTAGATCAAATAAACAAAATGACTATGTTTTATAGATTATATGTTTGGAATGAGTTATATTTTATTAAGGGAGGGAGAAAAGCTGAGTGCAATTGTGGAATAATAGTTAATATTTTACTTTTTAGCCAATTTGAAGCAGCAGAAAAAACAGAGAAGGAGCCTGTTGCTACTGAATGCACCTTTAAGCTTTGGGCTTTCACTGCACCAGTAATCTATGATTCAAGCAACTGGCGTTTGCAGTCTGCTGCTTTATTTCTAACATTAACATTCATTTTCCTGCTCTGTTTCAGACGCTGGAGTTGTTTAAAAGGCTTTTGTAATCTCCTAAAGAAGCAGTAACCCATTGATATGTACTGTCGACTGTGCATGTGTGTTTATTTTGAACGTAAATATAAGTTTATAGATCAGCTCTGGCTGAAATTAACGCAAGGCGAGTCATGTAGCTGTCCCAGATTGTGTCCGTGGACCTAGACTGGCCCTTGCATCTCTCCTTTATTCTCCCTTTTCTGCATCACCATTCTTTTGCTTCCATTTTCTCGCATTTTTCCTTCCATCTCTACGTCTTCCAGGAACCTGTCTTTTCTTCCACCTATTCTCCTCCTCTCTCCCTTGGCCAAAAGTGTCAGTATATAGAGCATCACAGTCAGGTAAGGACACGCATCTGGCACGCTCGAAGCGGCTGCATGTGCTAGACTCAGCAACTTGTGTGAAGTTCTGAGCAGGTTGTGGTTACAGCAGCATGAGCACGATTCAGTTTAAAGGCACCACTTCTACTGCGGACTACTGTAGATGATGTCGTTTTGGAATAACGTGCACTTAGCTCGCTCAAATGCATCAAATCCTTTTATATCCGCTTGGCTTCATATGAGGACCACATTAATTATTGCTGCAAAGGAAACGAAAAAGTAACGTGGTGATATAACAGAGCTGTGTGTGCAGTTATAAAGTTCTTCCAAGGTTTGTGTGGAAAGTTTGGAGAACTACAATGTGACCAAGAATTAACAGTCAGCATCATCCTGAGTTTATTGCTTTGCCTTCAGGACTTTAAATTAATGATCAAATAATGTAATTATACATCTAAATCCCTCTCGTGTGTAGAACATGGGAGAGGAGATTGACGCCCAGATGACCATTGAGGAGAGGAAGCAGATGATTTCAACTCGTGAGGATGCCTGGAGGACAAAAGGCCAAGGAGCAGCCAATGACTCCACCCAGTACACCGTTGCTGCCCGTATGGTCAAGAAAGGTCAGTTCACAAACCTTCTGAATATTAGCACAGTATTTTAATACCTAAATTATACTCGCTGATGTGACTCCATACTGAAATATGCTGGTACAGTGAGAGCTGCAAAGTCTCTCCGCTGATGGTTTGTCCCATCTGATGTAGGATGTCTTTTCCCCAGGTCTGGCTGCCTCTTCCTCCGTTATCAGTCCCATCCTGTCACCAGTCTCCACCAAACTCAAGAGCAACACGCCTGCTGTCAGCAAACCACAAGAGGGTGAGGCAGATGTGAAAGTCCCGGGTGATCACTGAGAGACGGGGGCCTTGGTGCTGTTTAACACTGTCAAGCTTTAAACCTGCGTAGATTTAAAGAAACTTTTGTCTGTTAAGCTCTACAGTGTGTTTTATTGATAGATAATTTACATTTCTATTTAACAGATTGTTTGAACTATTTCATTTCCAGAAATTGAGGCCAGGTCAGAGATGGAATCAGACAAGAAACTAGACAAGTTGGAAAGCTTCCTGGGGCGTCTAAACAGTAAAGGTATGGACTCCCAGGTCAACAAGTTAAACATTTTTCATTATTGTTTGCTTTCTAGTGTCTTACACTGACTTGTTTTCCTTTTGCTTGTCATAATAAGTCTATAAGATAAGTCTGTTTTTTTTTTTACTGTTCAGTGGCAGGTCTGCAGGAAACCACGCTAACAGTGACGGAGAAGGCAGTGAAGGAAGTGATGAAGCTGGACGATGAAATCTTCTCCAAGTTTTACAGACATGTTGCTGAATTTCCACGCATGCCCACCAGGATCGAGATCAGTGAGGACTTTGACGCTATCTTTGGTTCTCAGGGACCCAGGTAAGAAAATGGAAAAATCCCCTAAAGATGCCTGTAGGGGCAGATGGCACATGACACTTGATTCATTTACGCTCATGCTTTTCTGTCTCACCAGGTTGACTTCAGCCATGGTGCAGCATAAGAGGTCAGTGCGCCCGTCTAGGAACGTCCAGGCGTCCAGAAACCCCCTGAAGATGCTGGCAGCCAGGGGGGACATCAGGCACGAGTACACCGAGCAGAGACTGAACGTGGCACAGCTGGAGAGCAAGAGAATGAAGGCGGAGAAGCGTGAATGTAAGGATGTGTAATCATGATCACCATCCACAGCCAAAACTACGCGAACTCCACCTCTTTGTTGATTGTGTAAACTGTGTTAATTGGAGTGACCCACTTTTGCAACTGTGTTTCCAGTAGGAACCTGGCTAATCAAAATTTAATGGAGCACTTAGTGTGTTATTTTCTCGTCCCTGGAGGTCTTTGCTTGTGTAAAATGTCTATTTTTTCATTCCAGCAAATAAAACATCAGAGTACTCTGAGGCTGCGTTGGCAGGTTTGGCCAGTAAAGAAAACTTCAGCAGTGTGAGTCTGCGCAGCGTCAACATCTCAGAGCAGATGTCCAACAACAGTGCTGTGCCGTACAAAAACCTCATGCTGATGCAAATCAAAGGTAAAAATCCCACCTTCACTATGATCAGCTGCTGCATTATGTTGTCGTTGCTTTTAGAGTTTAACCTTTGCCTCAAAGCTGAACTCATTATTATACTTAACGAAAGATTTATAGCATTTAAAACATTATTAGTTATTTCGGCAAAACATCAAATATTAGGCACTGGTATTATTAAGTTGTACTTTTTAAACCAACTAATTCAGTTTGACTTTGTTGTTTTCAGGTCGCCGTCATGTTCAGACCCGATTAGTGGAGCCAAGAGCATCTTCCTTGAACAGCGGCGACTGTTTCCTGTTGGTCACTCCGGAGCACTGCTTCGTCTGGATAGGAGAGTTCTCCAACGTCATCGAGAAGGCAAAGGTGACTGTTGGAGATGTGTCATCACAGTCTGTGGCTGATATTACAGTGTTGTCTGGCACCAGGGCTGCGGCTGCTACAATTTGGCTTCTGTACAAGCATGATTAATTGATGATTCTGCCTTCATCTTATTCTTTGCACACACAAATGCACAAACTGGTCTATCTGCCCATCTGTGCTCCCAGTCAAACACATGTTTCCAAGCTAGTCTGCAGCTCTTTCATTTGCCCAAAGGAGATCTGTCTAGACACTTCGTAATGAAACATTTGTTTGTTTTCCTCCTCCTGGTTCAGCGATGTTTACTCGTTTTATTAGAATTCTGTGCATAAAAAGTCTCCTAAAACACTGATTTGTTGGCTGTAGGCGATAGATTTGGCCACCTTCATCCAGACGAAGAAGGACATGGGCTGCAGGGCAAACCACATGCAAACCATAGAGGAAGGGGTCAACCCACAGAGTCCAGACTCCCAGGAGTTCTGGACGATCCTTGGAGGCCAGATGGCTTACCAGTGTAAGACGCTAACTTTAGGTTGTTATCTCCTGGAGCTTATTACTAGTGTGACAACGTCCCGTTATGTGTTTGTAGCTGCGGGTCCGCCAGAGGAGGACGAGCACTTTGAGAATGCCATTGTGGAAACCAACTGCATCTTCAGACTGGTGGATGACAAACTGGTTCCTGATGATGATGAGTGGGGGAAGATTCCCCGCAGCTCTCTCCTGACGTCCAAAGAGGTCAGAGGGGCCAGTGTATGATCAGTCTGTTGGCATATGACCGGTCCAAGCTGTTTCCTGATA
Source organism: Macropodus opercularis (assembly GCA_030770545.1). NCBI lineage: Eukaryota > Metazoa > Chordata > Actinopteri > Anabantiformes > Osphronemidae > Macropodus > Macropodus opercularis. The sequence continues at coordinate 12,175,458 of CM061105.1, forward strand.
CGTAACTAAGAAACAGTAACAGATGGACTTTTTCTTCTCAACCAAGCTTTGAATATTAAAATATTTCAGTGTTTGTTAGAGGGCCACCTTGTGGCGAGCTGGCTTAGAGTTGTTGCTTGGCAACAGCAGGTGCTATGATGTGACCTCCTACGTCCATCTGTGCACTACTAAAACAAAATAAAATGGATTGAGCAGGAGGCTACAACCAGGCTGCTGCAGAGCTTATTCTCTTGCATTTAAATAGTGTGGCTATGTCACAGTATGCATTTTTTGTGATTCATTGTTTCCATGTGTCTGCTGCAGGTGTTGGTGTTTGACTTTGGCAGTGAGGTGTACGTGTGGCATGGCAAAGAGGTGGTTCTGGCCCAGAGGAAGGTGGCCTTCCAGCTGGCCAAACACCTCTGGAACGGCACGTTTGACTACACCTGCTGTGACATCAATCCGCTGGACCCCGGAGGCTGCAACGCACTCATACCCAGGTGAGAAGCACTCGAAAGCTTTAGTTAAACATACAGGTTAACTTACCTCCTTAGACCAAGAAAGAAAAGATAGACCAACTACAATAAATCCCACTTCACCCTTTTACTCTTCTGTATGTCTGACCCTCTACAGGAAGGGCCAGGGCCGCCCTGACTGGGCCATATTTGGCAGGCTGACAGAGCACAACGAGACAATCTTGTTCAAGGAGAAATTCGTAGACTGGACTGAAGCTAAGTCACCGACACCTAAGGAAGACTGTGAGCTCGTACCTGAGCAGAAGGTACAAACCCATGATGAGATAATAATCCGTATGAGGATAATAATAATCTTCCCATCTGTTTTTTTAAAGACTTAATCTTAGTTGTAATCTCTGTTGATGATGCCAGTAGCAGTTTGTTACATACTGGCACTGAGGCAAGGTTAGGGGATCATATGCCTGTTAAAATCAGCTTTAACTATTAAGTTTTGCTGTAAGTACCGATCGCAGATCTCTGTCTTTTTCTGCCAGGAGGCCCCTGGTAGAGAGTGTCGGCCTTATGATGTCAGTCTGATGCTTCCTGTCCTCCATTCGTCCATTTCCACCATTCTGGACGGGGTAAATGTGGGCCGCGGCCACGGCCCGGTGGAGACTGAGGACCACATGAGGACTCAGGAGATCAGCACAGTGTCAGTGGACGTTTGGCACATCCTTGAGTTCGACTACAGCCGCCTCCCACGTCAGAGCATCGGCCAGTTCCACGAGGGAGATGCCTACGTGGTCAAGTGGAAGTACGTGGTCAGCACATCAGGTTCGTCTCTGAGGGACTCCATGTACTCCATGTTCATTCTGGTAAATCAAAACAGTCTGGTATTCAAGTTGACCCTGGTGAGTTCATATTTGGTCTTTCAGTGGGCCGTAGGCACAACCCTGATGTGAGGAGCAGTGGGCCGGGAAAGGAGAAATGCTGCTATTTCTTCTGGCAGGGCCGACACTCCACCGTCAGTGAGAAGGGGACGTCAGCACTGATGACGGTGGAGCTGGACGAGGAGAGAGGAGCACAGGTACAACAGACCCGTCACTGATTATCCACACAAAAATATCACATCCAGTCAGCCTCATGACTTCTGTTTGATACACTGGCTAGTTTGAGTATAACTGGTATTTTCTACATCGTTTAACACTCTTCTGCTGTGTTTTACAGGTTCAGGTGCAGCAGGGGAAGGAGCCTCCATGTTTCCTGCAGTGCTTCAATGGAGGGATGATCATCCATGCTGGCAAGAGAGAGGAGGAGGAAGAGAACACCCAGAGTAACCATTGGAACTTTGTGTCTTCTTCTGCTAGTTAGAAATGCATGATTTCTGAGCACAGGCGCTGACATTTCCATACATTCCCACAGAGGACATGAGTTAGACCGTGAATTTTATTCACAAGCTCATTAGTTTGCCTCTGCGTGTTTTTGAAAAGACAACAGGTCAGAGGATCAAATCAGTAACGCAAGCAGAACTTTGCACCCCTGCATTAGGTTCTCTGACTGTTTGTTTACCTGTCTGTGTCCAGGTGAGTGGCGCCTGTACTGCGTGCGGGGGGAAGTGCCAGTGGAGGGTCACCTGCTGGAGGTGGCGTGTCACTGCAGCAGCCTGCGCTCCAGAGCCTCCATGATCCTGCTCAACATCAACAAGGCCGTCATCTACCTGTGGCACGGCTGCAAGACGCAGCTACACACTCGCAGCGTGGGCACCACCGCCGCACTCAGGATCAAAGAACTGTGAGTTTTACAAATAGATAGAATAGTTTGGATTGCAGAATATTTTGCATGTATTGAATTCAGTTTCTTGCTGTTTTCAGCTGTCCTCTGGAGGCAGGTCTCCACAGCAGCAGCAAGGTGACAATCCATGAGTGCGATGAGGGGATGGAGCCCCCAGGCTTCTGGGAGGCACTGGGCAGAAAAGACAGGAAGGCCTACGACTGCATGCTGCAGGGTAGCGTACAAACAACCATATCATCTCTGATCACTCGCCTCAGACTGAAAAACAGACGTGCACTTCATATTTGTTCTTTGTTTTTCAGACCCCGGTAAATTCAACTTCACTCCACGACTCTTCCAGCTGAGCAGCACATCTGGAGACTTTGTGGCTACCGAGTATTTCCACCCGTCCAGCGCTCCAGACCTTGTGAGCTCGCTGCCTTTCCTGCAGGAAGACCTGTATGATGCACCACAACCTGGTGAGGGCTACACACACACACTCACAGAATCTCAGATGGGACCTGGAGGAAACACAATGACATGAAACCGATTAGATTTTGTTCCACGTTATGATATGTACTGCATCTCGCTTCTCCACAGCGTTGTTCCTGGTGGATAATTTCCACGAGGTTTATCTGTGGCAAGGCTGGTGGCCTCAGGACAGTGAGAGCACTGGCTCAGCTCGTATCCGCTGGGATGCAGACCGGAAGTGTGCAATGGAGACAGTGCTGCAGTATTGCAAAGGTAGGAGAAGGCTGTGGTCATTACAGGGGTTCTTCAGCAGAGGATAGTTGATAAATTCCTTGTCAGGTCTGATATATTGTGCTGATTTTTACCTGTAGAGAAAAATGACAAGAAGCCTCAGAAGTCGTACTTGATCCATGCTGGTCTGGAGCCGCTCACCTTCACCAACATGTTTCCCAGCTGGGAGCACAGAGAGGATGTGGCTGAGATCACAGAGAGGGTCAGTAACACACACTCGCATCATATTAATGTACGGTCAGTCGCTGGAAAATCACCTGCCTGTAGTGATGGTTTCGTCTGGCTGCAGGAGGCCGAGGTGTGTAATCAGATCATCCTGGTGGAGGACGTTTTAGCCCGACTCTGTCAGAACACCTTCCCCCTGGCCCAGCTGCAGACCCGGCCTCTCCCCGAGGGAGTCGACCCGCTCCGGCTGGAGATCTACCTGTGCGACCAGGACTTTGAGGTCAGTGAACCGATGAAAGTCACTACACAGAGTTGGATTACTCGTCATTTTAGCAGCTCGTCTGACTTGGATTCAGACAAATGTGGCAGACAAATAAAATGCCCCATCAAAGAAAATAATCAAATTATTCTTACTCAAAAAAACAAGGAAGAGAAAGGTGCTAATTGAAATACACCATGTTCATTAAACTGTATCATGCATTGTTTTACATTCTCCACCTCACTCATGTCATCCATCCTAACTTCATCTAACTCTCACTTTGCAGACAAAGTTGTAGGTGAACTCAGGTAAGAAGAGCCACTTGTGATCTGTCACCACTGGTGACCTGCTCTTCTCTCACGCATGTCAGCTCTGTGTTTTATTCTTCCGGTTCTCCGATTCACTGCTGTCAGTGCTGGATGAGGAGGGCGGTTTTATGCTCGGCTGCAGCTTCACATTTAAAGAGATCAACTCGATTACTGCGTTAGACGTTGGAGCCTGTCACGTCCTTTATCGCAGCTTCAGTCACGGAACATTTTAGAACAGAGAAGAAACCCAACAAACCCAGCGAAAGTCAGAGGCTGGTCCTGCTAAGACAACAACAAATTAAATGGATTCCAATATTCCAATTCCAGTGTAAATAACATAAGTGTTTAGTCAGATAAATTAATTGGAGTGTTAAGCTGTGCAGCCTTACCCTCCTCTCCGTTTAAAAGGTGTCTGTTCTACACTTTCTCCAGCAGCCTCCCTCTCTGCTGCTGCTACTCCTCTTCTCACCAACACTCCTTTTTCCCTCACTTCAGACAAACGCACGTCTGAGCTACCACCAGCAACACGACACAGACTGTCTCAGTGTCAGCACAGAGCACAAAATGGAGGCACCAACGCAATTATGAAACAAATGCATGTAAATGCTCAGAGTCCAGACCCAGCAAGCACAAATATAATCAACATGTCAGTGTCATAAACTGTGCACTGATTAGCTGTCAGTGTTTATTATTATTATCATTAGTACATTAATATTTATTAGAATTATTATTTATTAGAATTATTTATGTCTGATTTATGATCTTGGACAAGAAGTTTTTAGATTTGTTTTTATATCCTGTTTATTCCACTAAACTAAAGGGCTGCTCTGTGATTCCTTTGGCAAACGTTTGATTGCTTGTGTCTGTTGCTCCTGTTGCAGAAAGCTTTGGAAATGAAGCGAGAGGAGTACGAACGTCTGCCGGGGTGGAAGCAAGTGAACCTAAAGAAAGCCAAAGGACTGTTTTAAATGGTTTTGAGTTGAATGTGGTTTGAGAAGTGGTGAAAGAGTGAACGAATGAGATGGAGACGCAGAAAGGTTGTATATTTTAGTGGACAATCTGAAGAAAACCTACATGATGCGACTGGAGGTGCACTCGCCTTGCTTATAGTTACCCTTTACTCAACTATGTCATTACATAACTATAATAATTCAAGCTGTTTGACGGGAGCTTGGGTTCATACATGGTGTTTGTGTGGAATTGCTGCCTCTGCAGCCAAGCCGCCGCTCATGGACCTGTGGATGAAAACATCAGGATGCTTGGTGTCAGAGTGCCATGCTGCAGTTGTGTACGTATGTGTGTACGACTGTATATAATGTTTGCGTGTATAATGTTTATTTTTTTGTAACGTGTGTAGGTGAGTTTGTATCTATGTAAAAAAAATCCTGTCTCGTCTGATGTTGTGAGGGAAGTTGACGTCTGGACCCTGGAGGTAACTCATTGCTTGACCGTGTTCAACTGCTGAAGCGACTCTGACTAACTGAGAGAAGAGAAGCAGCAGCTTGCTGATCTGATTGTATAGTGCCTTGCTTTTTGTGTACAGTTTATATACAGAAATCTAGTCTGCATTTTTAAAGACCCTTCTTTGTGATATAAGACATAGTGAATTAAACCAATAATGACTTCTGTGGCTTCTTGTGCTGCGCGCATCGCTGTAGCTGCAGCTACATTAGGTATAAAAATGACTAACAAGCCCCTTAAGATATTTAAATGTCCAACTTCTAGTAGTACATGCGACCTTACATGCCAACATATATATCAGTCACTTCTCCACATCACCAATAGTTGTAAATAAACGTCTTATATTGTTGAAATGAAAAAACAGTGTGAGCACAGAGTTGCTCAAAACCCCACAAATGAAAAACATATTTGTGTTCTCATTTGTACTTTTATAAATCATTTACTGAATATGATAAACTGGACAAACGCTGCTGGGTCTCTGGGTTTCAAGTCCTGTGGGGTCACTCGTCCAGCTGACGCGCATTTTATATTTAAAATATACAAATACTACAAACAGAAGTATAATAAATCACGAATAAAGTTATTTTATATCATTTTCTTTTATTTGGGGACAACTACCCTACGAGATTATTTTACTATTCAATACCATTAACTTGTCTTGGCTTTGTAAATGTGAGATTATGAAGCAGCGCCCTCTGCTGGGCAGCGGGGTCACCGCGGACAGGTCGTCAGTCCACACACGGACACACACACAGACAACCAGTCGCCCTCACGACCAGCAGCGACTTGTTTGCGACAGCGTTGATGCCGGAAAAAGACGACGAGGCGTTTGTTGTGTGTTCGTCCTTGGAGGGAGTCTGATCGATGCAGTCGATCTTTAGAGCCAACGCTTGAACCAGGTAAGTTGAAAAAACGGATCCGTTTCACTAAGTGTCCTGAGAAGCAAAACCAGTAGTAAACAAATATACAAAGTTCTTAAACGTTAAAATTAATTATTTTATGAATTAATCTCAACACTTAATGTATCAGAGGAGCATAAATAAACTGTATGTGTGGCTCTTTCTTTCCTGTTTGACCTCCACAGCATGTTATTACCTGGATAAGTAAAGGGTGCAACGGTGTAATGATGTTTGTTGTACTGAAGGGCTGGACGTTCTTAGTTTATTATTTTTACTTTTAGTGCTTTTTGTTTAATGATTCACAGGTTTATTATACTGTTTGCTCATGCAGCTATATAATAATTACTGTTCTGTCCATGTCAGGCAGCTTAATTATGTCTCAGGACGTGTCGTCCCAAGTCACACTCCAGCTGCTGCCCAGTGTCCGGTGCTTGTTCGACGAGCCGCTTCGGGTGAAGGTGTCCGGACTGAAGCCGAGGCAGGTGGTGTCAGTGAGAGCCAGAGCGACGGACGAGAGAGGAGCCGAGTTCAGGTCCTCGGCCTCCTACAGGGCAGATAGCAGCGGGTTCGTCCACCTGGACAGAGACCCCTCACTCAGCGGCAGCTACGTAGGGGTTGAACCCATGGGCCTGCTGTGGTCACTGAGAGCTGAGGCCTCGCACAGATACTTTTATAAGAACAAAGCGCTACATCCGCATGTGGTGAGGTTCTCTGTGCATGAAGGTGAGGGAGAGGGCAGGATGCTGGCTGAGGCCACCAATGAGAGGTTTCTGATTGGAGAAGGAGTCAGCAGGGTCCCCGTCAAGGAAGGGAATGTTCACGGAGTCCTGTTTACTCCTCCGGGTCAGTCCAGTTTGAGATAAATGTGAAGATGATCTGCTTGGATATTTACTCACTGCGTATGTGCTGGGTTTCAGGACAGGGTCCTTTCCCTGCTGTGCTGGATTTGTGCACCTTCATGTCGGAGAAAAGAGCCTGTCTGCTGGCCAACAAAGGGTTTGTGGTTCTGGCTGTAGCAGTTTACACTGACAAGCCTGACAATGTCAAACGGATGCATCTGGACCACTTTAAAGAAGCCGTGGATTTCTTACAACAACGACCTGAGGTGAGTTGTTTGAAGCCACTTTACTGAACATTCACATTTTCCAGCCTGTGGTAGATTATGACAAGGTTACCACCACGTTCCCTCCGTGATTTTCTGCTGCGGACAGAAGCTAATAAAAGAGGAAACTTGACTAACAGCTTGGATCCTCCTGCTCTACTGGACCTGTAGCTGTTGATGGCATCTCAACACCTGTATGTAACGTCTACTCTGCCTGTTCTTCTTCAGGTGGGCAGTAAAGGAGTTGGCGTAATCTCACGGTCAAAGGGAGGAGACGTTGCTCTTTCTCTTGCTGCCTTCGTGTCAGGCGTTGCAGCTGTAGTGTGGATCAACGGCTGCAGCGCCGTTGTGGGTTCTCCGTTGTACTTTAAGAACCAACAAATCCTCTCAACACTACCATTTGACTGGAGCAAAGTGATTTCCCATGAATCAGGAGCTAATATAATCAAGTACGGCCTTAAGGATCCTCTGGCGGAGGAGAACAAGGCCACTGTGGTGCCCATCGAACAGGCCCAGGCTGCTTTCCTCTTCGCGGCTTCAGGAGACGACCTCAACTGGGACAGCAAGGGTTACATGGACGCGATGGTGGAGAGACTGAAGCATCATGGGAAGAAGAACTTTGAGACAGTTTTTTACCCCAGAGCTGGTCATTTACTGGAGCCGCCTTATGGGCCGTTCTGTCCTTCTGCTACTCATGGACTCATTAGCTCTCCAGTGCTGTGGGGGGGTGAACCAAGGACACACGCAGCAGCTGAAGTCCACCTGTGGAAGAAGGTCCAGCAGTTCCTCACTAATCACCTGAGCTGTGATACCAAACAGTCTAAAGCCAAGTTATAGGTCAGAGAGACGCAGTAAAATGTGAATATGAAAGAGGCCAAACAGTGTCTCTATCCATGCGTCCATTAACTGGCTCATGTCTGTCCTGACTGTTTATTTGCAGTAGATGAATTTTCAACACAGCAAGTGAAATAAACCACAATAAAAGTAATCAACTAAAACTATTGAACATTTATTCTTAACAAACATACAGTCACTGCTCTCGTCTCCTTTATAACACGAGAGCCTCCGTTTCAGTTTGAGAAGCAAACACACATCACTGATGTCGTTACTCTTAACCATACACTGTGTTTGGGTTAGAATCACACGTGCTGTGTTTCGTTAAGTTCTGATCTCCCCCCTGAGTCTCTCCCAGTTGGTTCTGTCCAATTACTACACCCATGCTCCATGTATAGAGTCAGCTCCTGCCATGTGCTGCTCTGGCTGGAGGACGACCACACCAGGAGCAGGTAAAGCCCAACAGTGTTGTGGTCTGTGTTACAGTAGGAGTCAGCAAGTTATAGACTGAAACTAGGTGACGACACAAACTATGACATCATAACTGATTGTGGACAATTAGACAATTCGTCATTAGAAAATCAGTTTTCAGTTGTTAAGCTGCTGATGTTCACTGTTGGAAAACAGACTTTAATGAGTGAAAAGAAACAGAATAAAACACTGAGTTGATTGTTTGACTCATTTTATAAACCTTCAGTTTGTTTCTACATAGAATCATTAAATTTGTTTTGTTCACTGATTCATGATCAAATTCTCTTCAACACAGTTTGACTCAAAATCTCAGTTATGTACATTACATGTTTACATGTTACACGTTGTTTGCATAATAATGACAACGTTACATTTTTGTACCAAACATGTAAATATGATTAACAATTGTTTTCTGATGTATATGAATGTTGTCAAAACACCATCATGTAAACACACAAATACAAAATGAAATGAAAACCTTTTAGATGCTATACTTTTATTAAGTGCTAATTAAATTTTGTTTGTCTGTTAAATTACAAAACTCAGCCTGTGCTGTAGGATGTTTAAACCCAGAGTAAAGCCGTAGCCCAGCATAGAGCAGCTCAGTGAATGTGGTCTGGACTCTGTGGAGGAGAGTCATGGTTTCAGAGACACTGTAGAAGGACAGAAGACCTGCTCTGTGATCCAGGTACACTCCTACTCTGGAGGACACACGAGCTGAGATGAGTGTTTGGATGTTGTTGTGAATAAATCTGTAACTGCTTGCATCACAAATTAAGGCCCATGATTTGTTATTACAACCAAATAAACCTTCGGTACCTGTTCTGCTGATGTCCTTATATGCAACTGCTAAATAAACTTCTCCTCCTCCTCCTCTCCACTCCACCTCCCAGTAACAACGTCCAGTCAAAGTCTCTCTGCTCAGAACCTGCTCAAAGTTAACAAATCTGTCTGGATGATCAGAATAAAACAGTCGATTATTACTTAATGCTACTTCTCTGTTACCCTTAGATAATAACAACCATGTATTTGCTGTGTCTGGATCCAGTGTGATTTCACATGAATATCTTAAGAACTCAGCTCTGGTCTTGGGATCTGGCTCTGACAGTAAAACATCTACTTCAGTCACTGTCACTGAGATGTTTGTCCACGTCTTCTTCAGAACGTCCTGTAGTTTGTCTCTGAGCTGTGACACAGCTGCTGTCACATCCTCAAAGTACCTCAGAGGACGGATGTTGATGGATGAGTCTGTGGTTCCACTGAGTTGTGCCAGTGAGGGGTAGCTGTGTAGAAACTGGATGTGATCCTCTGTGTGTGAGAGCTGCTCCAGCTCAGCCTCCTTCCTCTTCAGCTCAGTGATCTCCTGCTCCAGCTTCTCCTGAAGCTCTTTGACTCGACTCACTTCAGTTTCCTGCTGGGATCTGATCTGCTGCTTCACCTCAGACCTTCTTTTCTCCATGAGACAGATCAGCTCAGTGAACATCGTCTCACTGTCGTCCGCTGTTTGATCAGCGGAGCGACTGATGGCCTCCACCTCCTGCTGAAGCACCTTCACATCTTTCTCTCTGTCCTGGATCCTCTGCTGGATTTTGCGTCGACTCCCCTCCAGCTCTCTCTGCCTCTCAGTCCTCTCTGCTACAGCTGAGACTGCGTCGTGGCCTTTATGTTCATCCACAGAGCAGAGATGACAGATACACTGTTGATCAGTACGACAGAACATCTTCATCACCTCTTCGTGACGAGAGCAGATGTTGTCCTGCAGCTTCTTGGAGGGATCCACCAGCTTGTGTTTCTTAAACTGAGCTATGTCGTAATGAGGCTGGAGGTGTTTCTCACAGTAAGAGACCACACACGCTAAACAGGACTTGGCGGCTTTCAGTTTTCTCCCGGTGCAGGCATCACAGGACACATCTTCTGCTCCAGCGTAGCAGTGATCAGCAGGAGCAGCTTGGAGTCCAGTCTTCTTCAGCTGCTCCACTAAAACTGCTAACACGGTGCTTTTCCCCAGGACAGGCCTCGGTGCGAACGTCTGTCTGCACTGAGGGCAGCTGTGGAGTCTCTTCCCGTCCTCTTCATCCCAGAAGGTTTTAATGCAGCTCATGCAGTAACTGTGTCCACAGGGAATAGTCACTGGATCCATCAGCAGATCCAAACAGATCGAACAAGAAAACGCTTCTCTGTCCAGCTGATCTCCTTTCTGCGCCATTTTCACCTGTAAGCAACAACAACTGTGTAAGTTTCACTTTCTCAAAAGTGAAACTAGTCTGAGCTCTGATCTAAACTGCATGTGTGTGCAGTAAATGGAGCCTGACAGCTCTCATACGTCACCACTGGTTGGTTTCACCCATCGTCCACCTGTAGATCTGAAGGGGAGGGAACAAGGCGACAGACAGAGAGGAGCTGGGTGTGTGAGAGCAGCAAGAGGGAGGAGTCCTGTGTGTGAAGCTGTTCCATACATTTACTACAACTATGCAAAGAGGACACTGACATAATTATTCAGTTAATAAACACATTAATAAAGAATTGGTTCATTGTCATCAAATTATGGAAAGACTTCATTCAGACTTCATACAGAAGCATTAGCAACAGCAGGAAATATTGGAATGAGAACCTGCAAAAGGAAAATGAATAAAACACTTGATGATTCTGGAAACAACAGCTCGATTCATTCTAGAAACCTTCACTTTGTTCCTAAATAGAACCATAACGTTTGTCTTGATCGTTGATTAATGAGCACGTTCACTTCAACACAGTCGGTTTATGTATAAAAGTCACCAGTCCAATAAAAAATACGTATCAATATCCATATCTTACAAGCAGAGAGAAAGTCGGGGAACAGACCAGGTTTGAGAAGCTGAATGTGTGTTTCAGTGCGTGAGGGCTGAAAAGATGAACCCTCATCCAGCTGCCTATGTGCCCAACGTTGAAGCCCCAGTGTGTGTGTGGGTCTCCAGCTGTGTGCCAATGCAGTTTCTTTGACTGTCTTTCTAAATGACCACCGTACAAACGCTGCTGTACAACAACCTGTCTGCTGGCCAACAAAGGGTTTGTGGTTCTGGCTGTAGCAGTTTACACTGACAAGCCTGACAATGTCAAACGGATGCATCTGGACCACTTTAAAGAAGCCGTGGATTTCTTACAACAACGACCTGAGGTGAGTTGTTTGAAGCCACTTTACTGAACATTCACATTTTCCAGCCTGTGGTAGATTATGACAAGGTTACCGCCACGTTCCCTCCGTGATTTTCTGCTGTGGACAGAAGCTAATAAAAGAGGAAACTTGACTAACAGCTTGGATCCTCCTGCTCTACTGGACCTGTAGCTGTTGATGGCATCTCAACACCTGTATGTAACGTCTACTCTGCCTGTTCTTCTTCAGGTGGGCAGTAAAGGAGTTGGCGTAATCTCACGGTCAAAGGGAGGAGACGTTGCTCTTTCTCTTGCTGCCTTCGTGTCAGGCGTTGCAGCCGTAGTGTGGATCAACGGCTGCAGCGCCGTTGTGGGATCTCCGTTGTACTTTAAGAAAACAACAAATCCTCTCAACACTAACATTTGACTGGAGCAAAGTGATTTCCCATGAATCAGGAGCTAATATAATCAAGTACGGCCTTGGAGATCCTCTGGCGGAGGAGAACAAGGCCACTGTGGTGCCCATCGAACAGGCCCAGGCTGCTTTCCTCTTCGCGGCTTCAGGAGACGACCTCAACTGGGACAGCAAGGGTTACATGGACGCGATGGTGGAGAGACTGAAGCATCATGGGAAGAAGAACTTTGAGACAGTTTTTTACCTGTGGAAGAAGGTCCAGCAGTTCCTCACTAATCACCTGAGCTGTGATAGTGAACAGTCTAAAGCCAAGTTATAGGTCAGAGAGATGCAGTAAAATGTGAATATGAAAGAGGCCAAACCCAACAGTGTCTGTATCCATGCGTCCATTAACTGGCTCATGTCTGTCCTGACTGTTTGCTTAAGTAAGTTTTCACCACAGCAAGTGAAATGAACCACAATTAAAGTAATCACCTACAACTATTGAACATTTATTCTTAACAAACATACAGTCACTGCTCTCGTCTCCTTTATAACACGAGAGCCTCAGTTTCAGTTTGAAAAGCAAACACACATCACTGATGTCGTTACTCTTAACCATACACTGTGTTTGGGTTAGAATCACACGTGCTGTGTTTCGTTAAGTTCTGATCTCCCCCCTGAGTCTCTCCCAGTTGGTTTTGACCAATTACTACACCCATGCTCCATGTGTAGAGTCAGCTCCTGCCATGTGCTGCTCTGGCTGGAGGACGACCACACCAGGAGCAGGTAAAGCCCAACAGTGTTCTGGTCTGTGTTACAGTAGGAGCCTTATGGTCCTGTTTAAGTGACCTAAGGCAAATGACCCAGGACTGGACGTGAGCGAAGGCATCGCCTGGTTTCCTGGTTCCTTCATTAAAGCTTGTGTGATGGTTCTTCATGATGATGTTTTTCTTTGAGTGTTGCTGGATCTGAGTCTCCAGGAGACTTAAAAATACATTCTGAAACGTTTTTCACCACAGTGAGAACGTCCCCAGCAACATGCGCTAATGTCCACCATCTTGTTTGTGTTGGTAACAGCTCTTCAAACGTTTTCTACCTTTGAATTAGTGTAGTCACTGCCGTTAATTCCTCTTTGCTCCTGTCGTGAAACGTGTGTCTATAGGTGGAACCGAATGCTTTGTTGTAGCAGCGTCTTGCTAATTTCTGACTTTGTCGTCGGTCTCAGGAGATGTCCTCACAAATCAGACTGAGGCTGCTGCCCAGTGTCCGGTGCTTGTTCGACGAGCCGCTTCGGGTGAAGGTGGCCGGACTGAAGCCGAGGCAGGTGGTGTCAGTGAGAGCCAGAGCGACGGACGAGAGAGGAGCCGAGTTCAGGTCCTCGGCCTCCTACAGGGCAGATGGCAGCGGGTTCGTCCACCTGGACAGAGACCCCTCACTCAGCGGCAGCTACGTAGGGGTTGAACCCATGGGCCTGCTGTGGTCCATGAAGACCAACGGCTTACACAAAAGATTCAATACTGACAGTTCACTAAAGCCCCTAGTGGTGAAGTTCTCTGTGCACGAAGGTGAGGGAGAGGGCAGGATGCTGGCTGAGGAGACCAGTGAGCGCTTTGTGATGGCAGAAGGCGTCAGCAGGGTTGCTGTGACAGTAGGGAGTGTTGAGGGAGTCCTGTTCACTCCTCCAGGTCAGTCCGCTTAGTCGCTGATGCATCATTCTCCATTTTATTGACATGTCCTCACCGTATTTGCCGTGTTCTCCAGGAGAGGGTCCTTTCCCTGCTGTGCTGGATCTGACAAGCTACATGTCTGAGAGGAGAGCGTGTCTGCTGGCCAACAAAGGGTTTGTGGTTGTGACTTTACCTGTAATGACTGTCAACGGTCAGAGGGTCAGAGAGGTTCATCTGGACCACTTTGAGGAAGCAGTGAAGTTTCTCCTCCAACAGCCCAAGGTGAGTCGTCTGAAGAGAATCAAGTGTCAAAGCGAAGCTGAATAATAACTGATGGTGCGTCGTGGCTGAGGAGCCCTGCTGTCGCTGGGTTGACCTTCGTGGGTGTTTGATGCTCTAAGTCGTGCGTTTCTCCACAGGTGGGCAGTAAAGGAGTCGGCGTAATATCCCGGTCAAAGGCAGCAGATGTTGCGTCTTCACTTGCTGCTTTTGTTCCAGGAATAGAGGCTGTGGTTTGGATCAACGGCTGCTGCGCCAACGCGGTTTTACCGCTCTACTATAAAGGAAGCCAACTGCTCCCTGCTCTAATGTTTGACATGAACAAGGTGGTTTTTACAGAGTCGGGGGCTGGGATGAGCAAGTATGTCATGAACGATCCGCAGGCAGAGGAGAACAAGTCCACCCTGATCCCCATCGAACAAGCTGAGGCTCGATTCCTGTTTGTGGCTGGAGAGGACGACCTGAACTTGGACAGCAAGACGTACATGAATGTGATGGTGGAGAGACTGAAGCATCATGGGAAGAAGAACTTTGAGTGTGTGAGTTACCCTGGAGCAGGACACATGCTGGAGCCGCCCTACGCAGCTCACTATGCTTCTAGCTTTCATTTCTTTTATAACATGCCAGTGCTGTGGGGGGGTGAACCAAGGACACACGCAGCAGCTGAAGTCCACCTGTGGAAGAAGGTCCAGCAGTTCCTCACTAATCACCTGAGCTGTGATAGTGACAGTCTAAAGCCAAGTTATAGGTCAGAGAGATGCAGTAAAATGTGAATATGAAAGAGGCCAAATAGTGTCTCTACCCATGCGTCCATTAACTGGCTCATGTCTGTCCTGACTGTTTATTTGCAGTTGATAAATTTTCAAAACAGCAAGTGAAATAAACCACAATAAAAGCAATCACCTAAAACTATTGAACATTTATTCTTAAACATACAGTCACTGCTCTCGTCTCCTTTATAACACGAGAGCCTCCGTTTCAGAACTTAAAGTTTAAATCTCACTCTATTGTCATAGGTGCATCATATATTTACTGACATCATGGAAGGCAGGTTTATTAGTTTCAGTTTGAAAAGCAAACACACATCACTGATGTCGTTACTCTTAACCATACACTGTGTTTGGGTTAGAATCACACGTGCTGTGTTTCGTTAAGTTAGAGTAGGAGTCAGCAAGTTATAGACTGTCGTAATGAGGCTGGAGGTGTTTCTCACAGTAAGAGACCACACACGCTAAACAGGACTTGACGGCTTTCAGTTTTCTCCCGGTGCAGGCATCACAGGACACATCTTCTGCTCCAGCGTAGCAGTGATCAGCAGGAGCAGCTTGGAGTCCAGTCTTCTTCAGCTGCTCCACTAAAACTGCTAACACGGTGCTTTTCCCCAGGACAGGCCTCGGTGCGAACGTCTGTCTGCACTGAGGGCAGCTGTGGAGTTTCTTCCCGTCCTCTTCATCCCAGAAGGTTTTAATGCAGCTCATGCAGTAACTGTGTCCACAGGGAATAGTCACTGGATCCATCAGCAGATCCAAACAGATCGAACAAGAAAACGCTTCTCTGTCCAGCTGATCTCCTTTCTGCGCCATTTTCACCTGTAAGCAACAACAACTGTGTAAGTTTCAAAAGTGAAACTAGTCTGAGCTCTGATCTAAACTGCATGTGTGTGCAGTAAATGGAGCCTGACAGCTCTCATACGTCACCACTGGTTGGTTTCACCCATCGTCCACCTGTAGATCTGAAGGGGAGGGAACAAGGCGACAGACAGAGAGGAGCTGGGTGTGTGAGAGCAGCAAGAGGGAGGAGTCCTGTGTGTGAAGCTGTTTCATACATTTACTACAACTATGCAAAGAGGACACTGACATTATTATTCAGTACGAATCAAACTTGTAGTTTTTCACATATTAATGAACACATTAATAAAGAATTGATTCATTGTCATGAAATCATGGAAAGACTTCAATGAGCATTAGCAACAGCAGGAAATATTGGAATGAGAACCTGCAAAAGGAAAATGAATAAAACACTTGATGATTCTGGGAGAGAAAGTCGGGGAACAGGCCAGGTTTGAGAAGCTCAAAGTGTGTTTCAGTGCCTGCAAAGTGACCAGACAAAAACACAACCTCCGGGACCGAAATAAGGGCTAAGGCCAGGACAGAGTGTGTGGGAGAAGACAGGTGCGTCAGAACAGAGAGAGTAGAACAAACAGCATCGAGTTAGGACGTCTCTGTTGGAACTGCTGACCCGGAGCAGCCTGTTCCTCCAGAATGTGCATTTTCTCTGTCTCCTTACTGGAAACCTTACTCTCACATCACACCACATGGCGGCGGCGGCTTCTTCTTCTTCTTCTTCTTCTTCTTGGCTGCAGTAGCTTTACTAATCTCACCGATGAAGCTGTCGTTAAGACCTCATCATGCAGACAAGTCCTGCTTGAGATATAGATGCTCAGCTGCTCTTCACTTGGCTACATATCTGCTGCTTCACACTCACCAACACCACAAAAATGCTTTTATGCTTTTTATTTTTTTCATTTAATTGCTACTTGCTCGTTGTCATTATTGCGTAATAAGAGTCCAGTGATCCAATGAGTGACCTTTTAAAATTAAAACACTAATTAGTCAACTCTGTTTTCATTTCAGTGCAGCTGTTCTAGTTGATTTTGAAAGGCTTCATACAGAACAAGCTGTGATAATAAATAATAAAATGTAATGTGCTACAGAGGTTTTTTGGTTCTTACACATAAAGCAATTAATTAACTTCTAGTTTACTTTACTGCACCCTGTCACTCGCAGTGTGTCCAGTAGGTGGCGCTGTATGCTTCTAAGCAGTACTCACAACGGACTCTGTGGAAGAGCGATGTCTCATTATTGTATACATTTATATTAAAAGTCGTTTTGCCTTCTGTTACATTCTTTTTGCCTACGACCATAAATACTTTACTCGCTAAGTCGTGAGGGAAAAATACAACATGTCGCAGCGTAGTGACGTCACACGTTCTAAGTCGAGGCTTTTAGGTCGCTACACGTTCAGCGCGATACCTGCGAGTTGCTTTGACATCGACCCGCCGCAAATCACCGGTGACTTAAAAGGTGACGAAGCGGAATAAAGACAGAGCGAGACGGTGAGTAAACCAGTAGCTGTCGTCCTCCTTTTCTCTGCTCACAACAGACGAACCTGTAGAAACGCGAGTAATGTCCGTTTACAGGTGTCTGACGTGAAGTTACAGTTTAACTTGGACGAGGGTTCAGCAGCATCACAGATCAGGATTCCTGCTTATTACACGGAAATCTTTGTTTGTTTGTTTGTTTGTGAATCATACAACAACTCTGTCCCCCCACAGTGCATCAAATATAATGACTCAGGGAAAATGTTCTGATGGTAGTAAATCTGTTGCAACTATGTCTATTGTAGGGACATTTATCTAATCAGCTGTGCAGTTTTATTTGTTAATGTGGGTCACTAAGAGAGTCAAAGTTGAATTACTGGCTTGCTTAAAATGTTTGACTGAACGTTTGTTACAGTCACAGATCAAAGTCTACATTTGTAAGAGGGGAAATCTTTTCTGAAGAGATGTCGTCCAAAGTCACGCTGCAGCTGCTGCCCAGCGTCAGGTGCTTGTTCGATGATCCGATTCAAGTAAAGGTGGCCGGGCTGAGGGCGAGGCAGGTGGTCACCATGAGAGCCAGATCAGCAGATGACAGAGGCGTGGTGTTCAGGTCTTGGTCCACCTACAGGGCTGACGGGAACGGGGAGATCAACCTGGACAGAGACCCCTCGCTCAGCGGGACCTACATGGGGGTTGAACCCATGGGCCTGCTGTGGTCAATGAAGTCTGACATAGCACACAAAAGATTTCAATTAAACAGTTCACTACACCCGCATGTGGTGAGGTTCTCGGTGCATGAGGAGGAGGAGGAGGGCCAGCTGCTGGCAGAGGCCACAAACGAGAGGTTCCTGATTGGAGAGGGGGTCTGTCGGCTTCCGGTCAAAGATGGGAATATTCGCGGAGTCCTGTTTACGCCACCAGGTCAGTAGCTTTATTGCTCCTTTCCGTTTATGCCAGAGCATATGATGGACAGAGAGACGCGTAACTGATTTGCTGTGTGTTATGACCTCTGATCCAGGAGAAGGTCCATTTCCTGCCGTCTTGGATCTGTACATCCTAGGAGGAGGTTTGTCAGAGAGAAGAGCGTCTCTGCTGGCCAGTCGAGGGTTTGTTGTGCTGACTGTAGTGGCGCACGGCTACGACGACTTGCCGAAGAACATCAGGGAAGTTCACCTGGATTATGTTGAGGAAGCAATACGGTTTCTGAAGAGACAACACAAGGTGAGTTGTATAAATGTCAGGGTCAGCTTTAAAGTGATTTAAAAGCTTGCTTTTAATTCAAATGCAGTAGTGACTGTATCATAATATATAATTTCACATTTTGTTTTTATAATCTCTGTCTGTCATTTTGGGTTAATGGATAAAAGGACAAATTGTTTCAAGAATGGAGCTAATGTAACTCTTCTAGTTGTTCTTGAAAGGCATAATACAAAACAAGCTGTTATAATAATTATAGAATTCAGTGTGCAAAGTATTTTTTGTTCATCAGTCACACATGAGGCAATTCATTAACCTAAATTTTGGCTTCAAATGTGGGCTGCAGTGCAGCTGGTCACTCACATTGTGTCCAGTTGGTGGCGCTCTATGTTTCTAAGCAATCAAACAGCCTTTGTGGGTCCCAGCAATGAACATGTGTGGGTCATCCAATCGTTCATCTAGGTAAAGCGTGTTGTGATTCATCGTCTGTACCTTTACTGTATTCGTTTTTATTGTAGGTGGGCAGTAAAGGGGTTGGCATATTGACACTTTCAAAAACTGGAGATATTGCACTTTCAGCAGCGTCTTACCTGCCACATGTGGAGGCTGTAGTGTGGATCAATGGCTGCTGTGCCAGTGCAGTTTTCCCTCTCTACTATAAAAACATTCAGTTACTCCCTCCACTAATGATGGACTTCAGCAAGATGATTCTTACAGAGTCAGGGGCTGGGATGAGCAAGTATGTCATGAACGATCCCCAGGCAGAGGAGAACAAGTCCACCCTGATCCCCATCGAACAAGCCAAGGCACAATTTCTCCTTGTGGCGGCAGAGGACGACCTCAACTGGGACAGCAAGACGTACATGAACGTGTTGGTGGAGAGATTGAAGCATCATGGGAGGAAGAACTTTGAGTGTGTGAGTTACCCTGGAGCAGGACATTACTTGGAGCCACCCTATGGACCCTACTGTCCCTCTAGCTTTCATGCTGTAGGGAGGATGCCAATCCAATGGGGGGGTGAGCCCCGGTCCCACGCAGCAGCTGAAGTCCACCTGTGGAAGAAGATCCAGGAGTTCTTCAGAACTCACCTGAGCCGTGGTGCTAAACCGAATCAAGCCAATTTGTGATTACAGTTGAAAACAGACCCATTCTTTGCCAAGACTTGCTTTCCATTTATACTCATTTCAATATTGCTGTTCCACAGTTCACTATTATTGCTTATAGATATAACAGCAGTTTATTTTCTGAGGAGTCACAGTTGTGATCTGATGCCGTTGTCTGTAAGGCTGTATTATAAAGGGTGAATGAAGCACAAAGTTTATGCTGGTAGCTAGACAGTCAGCTCACAAGATTGGTGATTTATGCACGTTTGCACTAAAGAAAAACAAGTAAAATGTGACATTGTAGGTTAAGACACTAGTTCGTTTGATCCATTAGATGTTTTAACTGAAAATGAAGCATATTATTTAAGAAGCACACAGTCAAAGGAACTGAGCTAAATGAACTTCGGAAATGTTCTACGTGTCCGATACATACAGGAAAGATTGAGAACTAGAGATGCACAGATGACAGTGACATCTGGCCTGAGGTCTAAAGTTAGAGCATTAACTTTGTATTTTGGCAAAGGAAGATGACTTGCTGAACGATAAATAAAGTCTGTATTTTGTGACTTCCTGTAAGAAAAACATGTTTTAACTAATGTTCTGACAACAACTCTATGGCAGTTCATGTTTCTGTTGTTTCCTATTTGGATCTTCACTCTGAGTCACTCTGGGCATCGTCTTCCACCTTAACGAGAGGCAGCTGATCTCCCCAGTCACTGCTCCGAGCACAGCGGTACACATCTCTGGTTAAAGAGAAAGAAACTATTTTCAGCCAGTCATCAGAACATGAAGGCCAGAACACAAATGACAACGTGATTAAGTCACATTCACAATTAATACAATTACAATTAATCTTTTGTAATATATTTAGTGATCTTCACGTTTAGGTGATGCAGAGCATTTACCTGCTGTGCTTTCTCGCCGTCACTACCACATGTTGTATCTGCCCATTGGAGCAACACATGCGACAGTGAACGTGTCTCGTCCTGCGCTGCACTGGTGCGATGAGCCTGGCCCAGTCCACACCTTCCGCTTGTGGCTGTGCTGGTTCTGTGCGAGTCATAATCAGGTAGCTGAACTTCTCCGTCTGATGGTCATTATGCTGCAAAAGGAATTACAGAGTAGACATTTTTCAGTAGAAGTTACATGAGTCAAACTAAGTTATTGTTCGATAATTTTCTCTAAACCTACTTTGCAGTTTGCACCAACTGCATTTGTCACAAATCCAGATGTGTAAAGACTTAGAAAATTTAAAAGCAAAGTTTAATCTTACCCCAGGAAGAGGCAGAGGTTTGTACACCTGTTGGAAGTTGCAGGGCATGACTGGCTCATGGGTAAATTTAGGACACATCAGGTCATGAGGACACTGCAAATGAAATGCCATAAAGCTGTGACTCTGCTTGTCGAAAGTGTGATGTGATATTTTAAAACCAGCAGGGACTTAAACGTACCGGAGCAAACACTGATGCTGGTCTAGAGTCATGGACGATCTTCTCTTGTTTCTGGAGAGAGAAAGTATCTGAAACGTAAACTTTTACCAACCTTTACCAAACAGTGGGGTCTCATGGACTGTATTTGAATACCTTTAATAATGTGTCTCTAGCCTCCATAAGCATCTGGTGGCCTTCTTTGGTCCCATTTTCCACAAGCACCTGTATCAGGAAAAACAATGGACAATAAGAAACGTATTGATCAGAATAAACAAATCTATACACAAAATGACGTCACACAGAAAATCCATTTAACCAACCAGATAAGAGTTTGTCTTCCTCCACAGCGTAACCACTGCCTCTTCACGCTCCTTTGCACTGGGCAGCTCTGACAAGGTGAAGGCTGCAAAGACCAGGTCGAACTGCACCTGATGGGAAAAACGCTGCATTGTCAGGGCCCTTCACTCTGGAGATGTACTGTACACGATGCACTAGATTTACCAGAAGCCATTCTTTACTACATGAACACAACCTTACCTTAGGAGAGACGGGGAGGAACTGTCTGAAGTAGACATGTTTGATGTGAGGTTCGGCTCTTTCATTATCTCCTGCTCAACACCCAAAAAAAGGAAAGAAATTACATCGTCTGTCCTGAACACGGGGAGAAAAGGGGCCTAACTATTTCCTATGTACCTTTGAGAAGTCGTTCTGCTAGATTGTTCATCGAGCCAGAGCTGTCTACACAAACCATCTCCTTTAAAGTGTCGCCCCAGCAGGCGTGTGATGCCCTGCAGGACATAGAGGCTGAATTTAGTTCTGTAGTTCAGACAAAACTTCTGTTAATGTCACTCAGGTTTCATGTAAACTAACCATGCGACACTTCCGAGCCCTGACCCAAAGTCCAGGAGAGACTGGGGGGCAAAAGCAGGATCCTGCTTTTTAATCTGTAATAACACAAACATATTTAGAGGGCATATTTTTCAGTAATCATGACATTTATCCCAGATTTTGCAGTTATGAATGTAAACATCTTTTCTGTGAATCTCTTGTACAATCATATGATTTAAACAGTGAATCCCACCTCTTGTTCATACCTCATTTATAGCTCTCCTCACTGCAGCGTAGCCCCCAGCGAGCCGAGCCGCCATGTACACCACACACAACTCTTCATCATACCTACACAGAGGCGAGTGGGCTGCATATAAACTACAGCTTAGACTTTCACCAGTAAGAAATAAATGGAAGTTACAGAGAACTTTTCTGAACACACCTACTAATATAATTTAACACAATCTTTCTGGAAATAAGGAAATGAGTAGATAAAAGTGAGTGTTACTTCACTGGAGTCCAGTGATAGGTTGTTCTTTTGAGTTCTGATAACACTTTCTTCCTGATGCGGTCTTCCAGCAATTGTTCATCTATATCTGTAATTATAAATGATCACATTTAATATTTTTAGTTCAGTTGTTTGTTTTATCAGAATATTTTACACACTGCCTGTTTTCTTTACTTTGTATAGTTGCAATGTGCTCCATAAATTTAGTCAGTACATTCACACAGTATTAATTTCTGGATTTATAAGCTTTCTTACACACCTCCTGTCTTCTCCTTGGCTTTCTCCCAGAGTTCTTTCTCCAGGCTCACAGCTCTTTTCCTCAGAGTCACGTCCTCGACTGGTCGTTTTCTGCTCCACAGGAAGTTTGTGAGGGTGTGAGCGCGATCAGCCAGTCTAGTCACCTCAGCTCCTACAGGCGGAGAACGTCAAGAGTTGTTTAGCAATTTTAAATAACAATTTCAGGACCAGTAAAGCTATAGATAAATATGAGCTATTTTATAAGCACAAATGTAACTGAACTTACTGTGAACAATTGACCGTGCAGCTGTTTGGAGTTCCTCAGGTAGTGTCAGAGTTTTCAGGTTGCTCACGCCTGGGTGACTCCTGTGTGGTTCTCCTTTTAGGAAATCTGCCTGAGACTGTGCAGCTGCACTTATTCTCTGAGGATGAAAATGTATTTTTATTTAATAATATGACCTCTTGAAAACAAGTTAACATTCAAAATATTTGGGGTGATTAAAATACAGTTTTTCTTAATGCACAGTTAATTGGAAAAGGGTGGATATACAAGAAATTCAAAGTCGCACTGTAGAGTTATGTTATTATCATTTGTAATTATAATATTTTTGGTGAAAGTAGAAAAATGTCAAATATTTTCAAAGGAATAAAAATGTGTTAAAAGAGAAATGCATATAACACGTTAACAAACATCAAGTTTAATGTTGTTCATCCTTGTTGTAAACAACGCCATGTGATTTTAACTCCTTTTTTAGTTTGTGTGCGTGACCTCTAAGCTCAAGATGCTGCTTTTAATCGTGTAGTGTCATTACACTCACCCTGAACACAGTCTTCGTGACAGACACCCCATGACAGAGGACACAGGCAGCGTAGCTCCGTGCAGCCATATCTTCGGAGTCCTAACAGTTTTAAACACCTTAGTTTTCACTTAACATCTCATAAACATGGAGCACGTTAGGTTTTCACTGGTCCTTCAGCAAAACAGTTCCGTCTATCTTACATGTGGGAACCTTTTAATTTAGGAGTTCGGTTCTGCTGTGGAATGCATACAGGAGGGCTCACTCTGTGCTTTTTCGCTTGAACTTAAACATTTCCTACACACTTTTACAGTCAACATTTAAAACAAGGCTATTTTATAGTAGATATAGTAATTAAGAGATTTACGCTAATATCGCTTCGATGTAACTATTGTATATGTTTTGTAAATCTGGTGCATTGCGGTACGTCAGGTTTTGTTTTCGTGATTCATCTTCAAGCTGCAAGATCTTTGGCAGCACCGGCCGGGAAGAAGCAACGTTGGAGGTTTTCCCGCCGTGTTAGTTGATACTGTACTCTGTACTGACTCAACCTTCAGACTACTCTGTTATTGTAAATAGATAATTATTTGTACATAACATTACATAACAATGAAGCGGACAAGGAGTTCAAGAAATAAAAGTCCGACTGCAACAGAATCCGAAGAAGCCCCTTCAAAAGCAGGTTTGTTCCGCGGGAAGCTCGAGGGGAGAGTTTAGCTAGCGGCTGCATCACCAGTTGAAGTTAGCGTGACGCCGGTTCTACAGTCAGGACATGTCTAAACAGGAAAATGAATGTTAAGTAACATCAGTCACGATCCCTCTGATCTATGCTCTACTGCCAAACCCATAATCATCACAAACGCAAAGGTTGTTGGACAATCCAGAGGAGACAGACATTTCATCTTGATGGACCAATTAAAACAAAGATCTTCAAAGAGGGGTTCATAGTCTATGTATTGCCCACCACAATACAGTATCCAGCACATACATGATGGATGCTAAACTGCTGGACTAGACGAAAAAAAAAGAAAAAAAAAGCTTGTTGGACAGCTATAAAGTTATTACGAACAGAAGTCCACAACGTTCATAAGTGTGATCATTGTACAGAGTCAATGAGACAAAACTTCATTTCAATTTTTATTTATGCCCACATACACAGAAATGAACCTCTTAATAAAAAGCAACGTTTGGGATACACACATACACGAATAAACCTTTCAAAGGAGAAAATATTTGTTGTCAATTAACTGCAAACAAATGGGGAAAATATATCTAAGAAAACACTTTGTTTACCTGGAAATGAAAACAGCAAAAAAAGTTCACTCTTGCAAGGTCGTTGCAACAAGCAAGTTAAGGTACAAAGTATTAGCATCATTTAAAGGCCCGTTTTGTAGCATTAAACGTTATCTACAGGTGTGTGTTGTCCTCTCTGTGTGTGATCAGTGTGGCAGTGGAAGGGGGACGATGGACGGTGGCAGCCGTACCCGCCTTCGGCCTGTGACTTGTTGGACTCTGCGGTGTCTGCTGGAAAAACCTGTATTACTTTGTCAATGGGCTCGGGGTCGGCTTACAGCGTCGACCTGAAGAAGATGGTCCAGATTAATCCTGTCACCAAGTACGAAAGAAAGATTCGTTCTCAGATAGTAAAACAAGGTGTGTGTGGTAAATGTTCTATCTTTATGTGATTATGTTATTTCTGCTTGGTTTTGTGGGACATAGTGCTTTGTAACTTTTTCAAAGAAGATTTTATAATTTTTTATTAGCAGTAACAGTAACAGTTATATATTTGAAGCTCAGTGCTGTAATAACTGTTTGTTTCCTCCTTTAATTATTTTCTCTGCTTTCATTGGTTATTGAGTTTTGTTTCAGTGTCATTATTGGTTTTAAACATACCAAAAACGCAGGTGTTGCTATTCTAACATTTAAACTGCTTTTTGTTTGTCCAGAAAGTTTGAATGACAGCAGTGACTCAGCCGCTCACAATGGGAGGCTGGTTCAAGTTAAAGAGGAAGAGGAGGAGACAGGGGAGCAACCTGCAGCTAAGAGGAGGAGAGGGCAAAGCAAGAGTCAGACGAAAACAGAAAAAATGCCCAAAGAAGAAATAAAAAATGGAGGTAGTGTGGCTCAAACTTTGTTGAGAGCATTAGATATGAAGCAGGATAATGAAAAGAAGCTGTGCAGCGTTAAAAAGTGTTTTTTGTTTTTGTTGATTTAAAAAAATATCCAGTCCACGATGCTTGGTGACCTCATGAATGTTTTGTTTTTGATCTGTGGATGCTGAACAGAGGTGGTGAAGACAGTGCTCATGAAGGGGAAAGCTCCAGTGGATTCTGAATGTAAAGCCAAACTTGGAAAGGTATAATTTCTCTGTTCACATGAGATGTAAAACCTGTTATTTCTGGTTTAACTCCTGTTAGAAAGGTGCAAAGCTTTGCTCCAGTCACACTTCCTCTTAAGTCTCTTGAAACTGTTTATATGTTATATATAGATATGGGAGATATGAATGTTATTCTTTCCAGAGCAGCTTCTTTACAGTATAATGCCATTCTATCTGTTTAAATTAATACATTATTATTAATGCTAATTTCATTTTTTGGAAATTCTCTTGTTGTGCAAACACTGTTTGTAAGTTATAATAATTAATCGGAATATCATAAACATTTGTATACATGTGTTCTTGGAATAACAACATTGGGCCTCATTCAACATGATCTTTCTGTTTTTTCTAGGCTCATGTTTACTGTGAAGGAAATGATGTTTATGACATTATGTTAAACCAGGTCAGTTGAAGTGAAGGAAGATATTATAAAATGTTAAAGTTTCAATTTTGATATGTTCTGTTTTGTAAATTATATCTGAAAACTTAAATGAGCTTTAACATTTTAAATATGGATTTGAATTGAATAGATTTTTAGCGTAATACCTTTCTCGTATTTCAGACAAATCTTCAGTGTAACAACAACAAATATTACCTGATCCAACTGCTGGAGGACGACAGCTCCAAGCTTTACAGTGTGTGGATGAGATGGGGCAGAGGTGAGTTTACAATGCGCCAGTGATTCTTTTAGGAGAGGAGATTGTTTTCTAAAATCAAAAGTGACTAAACAAACAACTCACTTTATTAACTTTGGTCCCTTGTTTCATTAGTGGGCAAAGTGGGCCAGAACAGCCTTATAGTCTGTGGTGGAGACCTGATGAAGGCCAAAGACGTATTCAAAAAAAAGTGAGTGTTCATTGGAAATAAAAATTCCAGATGTTTCACCTAAAAGTGGAGTTTGCTCACATCTTAAAAACGTGTTTAAATGTTGCTACAGATTCTTTGACAAGACCAAGAACGAGTGGGAACACCGGGCGAATTTTGAGAAAGTCGCTGGAAAATATGACATGGTGTTCATGGACTACAGCACGAATGAAAAGGTACATTCAAGGATAAAGAACCAATGACTTATGCCTCTCATCCTCCTAATTTTTTGAAAGTGTATATTTCTTATACCGTTCCAGGAGGAAAACCAGACTACAGTTGATACTGCACCCAAAAAGAAGCTCTCCAAGCTGGATGTGAAGATCCAGTCCCTTCTGGAGCTTATCTGTGATCTCAAAGCCATGGAGGAGTGTGTGCTTGAAATGAAGTTCGACACCCGGAAAGCTCCTCTTGGTGAGTCTAAAACAGAAATAAGAGTCAAAAACAGATGATTTCTTCAATATTACTTTTTTACTAAGATGTAGTTGTAGTGTAGTGTAGATGAGTTGGTACTTTATTTCCATCTGACATCTGACAAGCATTTATTTATTTTAATTTAAATGACCTTTCAATGAAGTAATGTTTTTGTCTGTGAAGGCAAACTGACTTCAGAGCAGATACGTGCAGGCTATGCAGCACTAAAGAAAATCGAGGCGTGTTTAAAGAAGAAGGGCAGCCATCGTGAGCTGCTGGAGGCCTGCAACCAATTCTACACCCGCATCCCACATGACTTTGGGTAGGAAGTTCACAGCATAGTATAAATACAACATACAGCAGTTAAACGGCAAGTGTTAACAAAAGCAATGTAATCGTTCAGGTTAAAAACTCCCCCGATCATTCGCACAGACGAAGAGCTGAAGGAAAAAATTGCATTGTTGGAGGTAAAGTATTTATCAGTTAGTCACAAGTGTTTCAGCATTTTCTATAATAATTTTAACATTTTCTAACTTTGTTATTTGGTAACAACGTCTGTATGTAATGTCTTTCATTTTCATTAATGTTTTCATTTTTAAGGCATTGGGTGACATCCAGATTGCAGTGAAAATGGTCCAGTCTAATGCAGACAGTGATGAGCACCCTCTGGACACACAGTACCGCTCCCTCCAGTGCAAACTGGAGCCTCTGAACTCCAGTAGCACTGAGTACAAGGTCTGTGTGTTGCTATTCATACGTTTCATATACATTAATATCAAGGTTTGACCTGCTGATATGTTACAGTGTGTCTGTTCAGGATTTACAGGAAGCAGCTAGTTATATTATTTGTCTCTGTGTTGAAGGTGGTCGAGAAGTATCTGCTGTCCACTCACGCCTCCACCCATAGTGACTACACCATGACCGTCCTTGACATTTTTTCAGTGGACAGAGATGGAGAGAGAAACAGTTTCCTCTCACAGATACATAACAGGTATAACAGGATTTATGCTTTGGGCCCAGTGCAGCTGTGGCTGGAGATATTATGGTTTCTGGATGTCTGTCCCTCCACCCCCTTCTTAAGGTCCCATGTGTCGTGTTCTGGTGAAGCACTTTAATTTTCTATGTGTAGTGTTAGTGTAACTTTCATTCTTATCAGTATAAAACCTGCCAAAATCCACTTGACATTGAACCCCCTCCTGTGTGTGTTTGTGTTCCTACCAGGACTCTGCTGTGGCATGGTTCTCGTCTGTCTAACTGGGTTGGGATCCTCAGCCAGGGACTCAGAGTGGCTCCACCTGAAGCTCCGGTCACTGGCTACATGGTACGTAGGACACCTGAGCGAATGGAATACACATGCTTAAAGCTACTGAATCTCATTAAGTCACATATATAGAGCCGCTAGTCACAGCCGTACAATTTTACCATTTCTGCAGTATATTTATTTGACTATAATAACCTCCACGTTTCTCTCGTCTAGTTTGGTAAAGGTATCTACTTTGCTGACATGTCATCAAAAAGTGCCAACTATTGCTTTGCCAATCAGAATAATAATATTGGACTGCTGCTACTGTGCGAGGTGAGTTGGTTTGTGTTTTTGTCCTTTAGATGATGTGTTTCCAGCTGATGAAAACTGACCAAAATGAGCACATTTTCCAACAGTAAGCAGTGAGGATGTGTTTTGTTGATGATAATTAAATATAGTCTGGGTGTATATAGCCAACAATTCTGTGCAGTAGGTATTCCTGCTTTTCATCAGCACTGTTTTGTGACACCATCTTTTTAAACCATTCTGACAGTGGAAAAACACTGTAATATCTGTAGGTAAAACCTCTTGTCTTATCCTGACCATGTGTGGTGCTTGGGGAGCTTCCAGAGCAGCTCTGTAAAACAACATGATTTAAATCCCACCTTGCAGTTGTGTCCCAGATGTGAGACAGAGCCATGTGAGTGTTTACACAGTGTCTGTGTGTGGTTGCAGGTCGCTCTGGGAGACTGTAACGAGCTGCTGGATGCCGACTACGAGGCCAACAACCTGCCTTCTGGAAAACACAGCACCAAAGGCCTGGGGCAGACTGGACCCGACCCCAAGAATGCAGTCACTCTGTTAGTCTCACTCATCATGCAGATACAATATACTGATTTAATTTTGGGGTTTTATGTCATTATACCATCTGTAGGTTAGTTTATTATAAGTACAGAGATAAGACAACTAAAAATAAAGTATAAAAAAGACAGAGAGATCCTTTAAGTGTTCAGTTATTTTCTTTTCTTGTCTCGTTCTCTCAGGGGTGATGTCACAGTGCCAATGGGGCCTGGGGTGAAGACAGGTGTGGGTAAAAATTCCAGTTACTCCCTCCTCTACAACGAGTATATAGTTTACAACCCTGCCCAGACTCGCATGAGGTACTTGCTACGGGTCCAGTTCAACTACTCTTCACTGTGGTGAGGCAGGAACTACAGAGTTCATGGGATTTCCTCTCCACAAAGCGTGGACAACTCTTCATCGACTGACATGTGCAGTTAAACACTGTGTGGCTCTTTTTGTACTGGCTCTGGGTGGATCACAGAAACATTCACTTGCTCAGTTAACTCTGTTTAGGTATCAAGCTCATCGGACATCATATTTTTAAAATGTTCTAGTTCTGTCTCTCTCTCATCACTATTTGTTGGCATTTCATAGATGGAATGATTAATGGCTCCTTCCAAACAGTAACTTACCACTTTGCTAGCAGAGATGTGGTAGATACTGTTCATAAGGTATGTTTGTGTGTATGTATTGTTTGGGGTTTGATAGAATTGAAGGACACACTGTACAACTGCTAAAGCTAATGGGTAAAGAATATTTTGCACTACTTTTTGTCCGTGTTTTAATGTAAATGACCTGCCTTTATTCAGTTTGGTTTTCTGCTTTGTTCTGTATGTAACACAAATGGCCTCATGGATCTTACGGCTGTCAGAGTTTGTCATTCATGATTGAATCAATTAGATGGTACTTGATTTGAGATGAGACTTTACTGAATAAAGGCAAAAAAAGTTTAACGTTCTTAATGTGAAAAGCAATTAAATGGATTTTGTTTCAGTTTAAAAATAAATGAGTACAAAAAGAAAATATTTTATTTTAATGTGAAACTGAAACTAAAACCAAATTATATAAAAACAGAATAATGAATTATTTATTGATTGGTTGTTACTTAAAACAAGTTCCTGTTACTGTACACAATAGTAATAATTTTAAAGAACAATACCAATATGAGTAGAGTTTGGAGTGTATATATATATATATATATATATATATATATATATGTTCTGTGTAGGTTCACTTCCTCCCCATTAAGTAAAGAAAGATCAGAATTATGTCCAGGTAGAGTTTGAGAGCTGCGGTGATGTATTCCTCAGGATCTAGAGATGAACCTATTCCCCACATAATCAGCTGACAGTCGATGATCAGGAACTGAGACAGAAAAGGTGAGAAATTACCACCAACGTTTAGCAAACGTTTACATATTGTATATATGGATGTTCTCTTACAAGTGAATACAGCAGTGCTCCTAGACACCCGTAGACGATCTCAGTGATGACAGAATAGTAGAAGATGGAGAAGAATCCAAACATGATCAGGTCCACAGCCAGAACCAGTGCCATGCCATAACATATGGTGAAATCGTAACGAGTCTGCAAATAACAGATACGGCCATTAGCTAGTAATCTAACATGACATTCTCGCAGGTAAACGCCTGCTACTAGTACAGGTTTCCATGTTCACTGTGCAACTTCCTTTTGACTTTCACTTACTTTTTGACTCAGTGAACTAAACCAATGATCTTTGTCTTACCTGTGCAGAGAAAGCGATGATTGTGAAAGTAATGGCCAACGTTGCTCCCATAGTGATGATCACAGATGAGGTGTCATGGAAGGAGGCAACAGTTCCCACCATGTATGACAGGCTGATTGTGACCACAGCCTGAAAGCACACGAACCAACAGTATGTTCAGCTGATAGGTTAAGATCCTGTTGGTTTTTGTTTTGCTTAATTATTCTTTATACAACCACATTAAAGTGCAGACGTGTTTTTATACCCAGTGGAAACTAAAAACTGCATTGTTTGCGCCACTGTCTACAACACTTACTGTATTAACCATCACTATGCAGGAAGGGGTAGTTTCAATTTGAAATGCCAACAAAACCTCAACCACTCATTGCGAAGCTGTGTGTGATAATTAAAGACAGAAGTAATGCACCAGCTTTACATAGGTAGCTTTTAGTTTAGTCTTTGTTACAGGAAATTCTTTTTTACTGAGCAGCATTAGGCTCAGACAGCAGTAAAATCCACACTGTTGTGCTTAGAGAATATTTACATCTGACTTAAAAGTTTTATGTGATCAAATATATGAACTGGTTGTATTTGTTGTGCACTTGCAAGGTCGGTAGCTGTGTGAATATTTACATTTAACATGTAGAATTGTGTTTCTGACCCACCAGTGCTATGATGTTCCAGGGGTGGCGGCGCCTGAGTGACTTGAATAAGCTGATGGTGACGGCGACTACAATGAAGATGAGGAAGGAGCTGATGTAGGCCCAGAAGTGTTTCTGCACCGCCTTTTTGACCACGCTGGAGAAGGTGAACACACACACCACACTGAAGGTGAACAGCAGCTGGAGAGTCAGGATGCTAAAGACCTGCACGCAGAGACACGAGAGACACATGTTTAGCTTCATTACCCATGGAGCACCACTGTAAAGCAAAGCCAAGTAAACACTTGAGCACCATTTTCCAGACATTGCACCAGTCTATGAATGATTTTTCCCTCTAGTTTATTTCATGTTTTGAGACAGAGGCAATATGTATGTTTGTACAGTATGCAAATTATTTGTGGTAGCAAGAGAGTCAGTAGAGCACCAACCTTTCTAACAAAGCCTCTCCTTACAGTCTTGTCTTCAAAAGGGTCTGGGGGTGTTGGGTCAGCCTGGTCAACAGCATCAGGTTGACAGACGGAGCCTTCCTCAGTTTTGGTTTCAGGATACATTGGTGGGGCTTCAGAGTAGGGTGGGAGCTGCTGCTCATCGTAGGGGGGTGGTGGTGGGGGTGAGGACATTTCACAATCCGGATCGTACGTTGTCTCTTTGGTTTCGACATGGACCTCTGTATCCGCCATGGTGGAAGAAACTGAGAAAAATGTAAGTTGAAGGTCAGCTGATGAAAGCGAAAGGTCTCGGACAAATAATGCAGAGAGGACTGCAATTAACACTTATTGTTATGTTGTCTGATCTGCTGAGACGGACGTTTCCACTTCTTCACATAAAACAGTGTTGCTACATCATAGAATGTACTTTCACCATTTTGTAGTTTGTTCAGTTATGAGAAACAACCAGACTTCCTGTCCGTTATTACTCTCACCTTATGAAACACTGGTAACCGCTTACATCAAACCCCTTTGAACAAGTTCGTGTGTTAGTTGTGTTAAACATGATATCTCACATTTGCATGGTTTGTTATCTGTCTACATTATTTTTAACAGTAACAAAGTGTTGTGCTGTTTCCAGTCAAGGTAGAAAAACGACTTCAGGCTAAATATTACTCATTTGCACCTCGGCTAACAATGGCAAGCAAAGAAGCGTGTATAACAACATAAATGTTATCATCTGCTTAAAGTAAAACAGAGTAAGAAACCTTAACTGTAGTGCATTTGATTTGATCAACCAGACATTGTAAAGGCAAAGAGATGAAAATGACTTTTGCTAGTGTTCATTTGTTTAGGCTGACACACGTAAAAACAGATAAATATGTGTATCAGTCCAGTACACGGCACGTAGCTGTTTAGTGTTATGCAAATAAGTTTTAGTATAAACTCAGGGAGGTGCAAGCTACTGTATATTGCTCCTGACTGATAATTTAATTATTTATATAATTTAACGCAACACAAATAAAATTAGAAAGAGTGAGTTTACCAAAGTTACACATACAGAATCTGTTGCACCCACACTGGTGACTAACATTTAATTGAGATTTTTGTTGCCAGAGAGGTTGTTGCTCAAAACTAGAACAAAAGCTCAATAAATAGACAGTAAGATTGTCTCTTTTAATGAGCTATAATATGAGATAAGGGAAAGGAGCCTACCTTTTTGCTTGATTACTCTCTTGTGCTGGAGAACAACAGTCCAATACCCAGATGATGCACAAAATGCTCTCAGTGTGATGATGGGTGTCCTTTATTCTAGCAAACTGTGGTTTACACTTCCTGACAGGTACAATGATGAAAAAGAAAAAAGCCCATCTGTAGGAAGGAACAGTGTAGAAATGTAAAAACTCCCACATTTGCTTCATTCTAGGTCACGTCTTAGGAGAGACCTGGAAAACGAAATGTACATTTGTACAAAAAAAAAAAGTTAAAAGCGTATGTGATCATTCAGTAATGTTACGTCTAATTTAAATGCTTTAAGCTTCAATGAACTGCGCAAATCAAGCACATTATTGACACTTGAAAACACAAAACAGACCAAACATGTCTTACACATATTTATTGTAAAAAATACATATAAAAACAATTTGAGACATACAAAAGATTGGAGCTTAGAAACAGTATATTGAACAGACAAAGACCAAGCAATTTTCTTGAATTTCATTACATATTTACAATTTAATAAATAAAATTCAATTAAGTTTTCTTTTACTAGAGTAAAGGCAGATTGTCCATATGTTGGGGATGTGGATAGCGCTGTGGTGACTCTTTGAAAAACATTCTCATCTAATACATTGGTTGGAGAGAAGCTACTTTACACACAGCGTTTAGTTAGCATTGGTAAAAATTGAGGTATTGCACCACACAGCTTAGAGGGGGTAAGAAAGAAAAAGAGGGTAATGTGGGGTTTTAGATTGTCTTGTTATTTTTAAAAGCGACAACCCAACCACCATCACTACCCACCCGCCCCAAATACCCCCAGGGCTCCCCTCCCCTTCCCCGCCAAAGTTTACAATATCATAAGTTATCACCACGACAAAATGTAACATCTAAGGATCAATGCACCTTGTTTTTCACACTCGCACACAATGTCCCCAATGCACAGACAGACTTTTGGCATATTTTTCTATTTTTCAATACATAAAAAAATGACAAACATGCACAGGGCTGCCCCCTAGTGGTAGGACACTTTGTAGCACCTCAGACTGCAGAACACCAGGGATCTGGAAACTAAAAAAGACATAAGCTGGAGTGAACAAACTAGCCAGTGGGGAAACCTGTGCACCGGGCTCACCTTTATACCAGTCAATAATACCACAGCAGTGCAGAGAGTGAAATACATGATACTTGTTTCTAGATCAGGGAGCAAAAGCAATCAGTTCTTTTGTTCTTTCCCGGTTTCCCCTGCTGTGTGCACAACCTGTATCAGACGGCATCTGTTGAGCAGCCTTACTGTTGGACCTCAGTTCAGCCCTCAAAGCACTAGAAAATACCCACTCGCACAACGCAATCAACACGCTCACACACACAAAAGGCAAAGGAAAGCTATTTAACACATTTAGCATGAATCATGATTATACTGTGGTTACATAGAAAAGTAATTTTAAATGAGGGAGAGGTGGGGGTTATGTAACAACTAACCATCAGCTGTCCACAGCCTCCAGTGTTTGGGAGAGAGGCCACATGGTGTAAACATGCCCCAAAAATACACCCCTAAGTCCACCCGCCCCGTTATCCCTCCCCAACCAGCATGTAACCAGATGGCAAAACTGTTGCTCTGGGTTTGGTCCAAAAGTCCGGATGGTACCCCAGAGAATATCAGATGAGGAGGGAGGAGGAGGTGGACAAAAACTTTAACCGCTTTCAAAGTGGGAACAACAAGAGCAAGAGAGCTGCCACGCTGCGTACCAATACCATAGGATGTTTGCCAGCATGACTAATTACAAAAGCTTTGTTCAATGTATAGTCACGCTTGGGACATTTCATGTCCCTGGTCATCGTCATCGTCTCTCTCTCACACACACACACACACACACACACACACAGACTCACTCGTACAACCTTATCCCATGTGGGGGGAGTAAAAAAGAAAAATCAGCCGCAAGGGACAAAAGTGCTGAAATTTGTGCCGACACCCACGCTACTTTGGCCCTACGAACTACCAGCAACCTTCCTAATCGCTCACCAAGTAGCAGCACGTTAAACTGAGCACTAACCAACCACCTATGATAAACTGACCTACTCAAAAAAAACAACAACACACACGTATCCCGCAAGCTTCCCCTGAAATGTTTACAGGCAATAGAAAACAGAACACCTAGTAACGGCAGCCCCCATTCACCAAAAACAAGCCCTCAACCTCCAGCTAGTTCAAAATAAAGCAATGTTCTAACAGTTCACGCTTTCAGTGTGAGGTTGGTTCATTTGGGTTGAGCCGAGGAAAAATAACATTCATCCAATGTAGGACATAGAACATTACTCTTTTTGCAAAAGACTTGATAAAATGAGTCATCCCATTCAGAGGGAGGGAAATACACAGGAGAGGATCCAGAGTCACTGTTAAGACAACATCTTTCCCCATGTTCTTCCTCAAGTTGGAGAGCTCTCAGGGATGAGTTCCATCATTTTGGGATGATAATTAATTGGTGTATTTTTAATGTCCTGCACATGCAAGCCGAGTCTGAAAAAGAATTGGGAGGGAGGGACCCCAACTGGGTTCCAACAAGGGTCTCAACCACAGATTCGATCTTTGTTGGAGTTTGGCTTGTAAAGGTCAATGGGCCGCTCCAAATAGAGAGCAGTGGGTGTCACTGTAGCTTCCTCCTAGGATCCACTCAAATACAGGCTTGCGTCAGAGAGCGACAGTGGGTTTGTACTTGTTCAATTACACATTTTTATTGATTTTTTTTTTTAATTCATTGTCTCCTGTAAGGGAGAAAAAAAGGAATACTTAGAGAAAGCAAAGCAACAAGAATATAGCTGAAATAAATAACATATTTCATTATGTGACAACGTAATATATGTATCTTAAAAGTCATTAATATCATTTTTAATGATATGTCTGTCAAAGCTTCGTTAAACCATCTCCTTTAAACTGTGGGGAGGTCAAGGCTGAAGTCTGTGCACTGAATGTAAAACTGAACTTATCTAAGACAAAGCTTTAGGGTTTCATCAGGAAGCATCCAGACCACAGAGTGAACCTGACACAAGCAACTCAATATTAGCATTTCCTGTAAAGCAGGTGAATTCTAGTGTCTGTGTTGTCTTGTATTGGAAAGGACAATATACCGGACCCTAAGACATAGTTGTGGATATGTGAAGGATTAGAGGAAAATGTTTTTTCTCAGCGTCACTTTGTGACTGTAGCTGAGTGCATGTGTTGTGTATCTAAATGGGACAGTAACTTCCTCAGACGGCTCATTTAGACAGACTGTCCTGCAGATAAACAGTCTACAACCTAAATGTGTTTTAAAGGCACTGACCACATGGTGTGTTTAACTAGTGTAAGCACACGGTTTGATTAATTACTCTCACCTGTTTATTATAGAACAGCACAGCACTCTGCACCAACACTTTACTTGATACAGGTGTGTGATGTAACAGACTTTTCTCTGTGAGATTATCTGCTGAGCCCAGTGTTCAGCATAACTGCGTGTCCTGGCTGTCACGTCTCACAAACACTCACCTGAGTGGGGTTGGTCACTGAGACCCATGAGTCAGTTAAAGGGATGTTCAGGGCAGCAGGGCTTCACCTTGGACCAGGAATCAATGCAGCTAAAGAGAGAAATGAAAACACACACACTGAAATGGTACATTTAGATTAAAATGCATTTATTTATTTTTCTCTAATAACCAATTTCTAGCTAAACCCCTCTACTAATCAAAAGACAGAGCAACAGTCCAATTATTGCCATTCGACTGTGAGCTACTTTTCCATCTTATGTGGCAGAGTATGTTTGGATTTTGAACTTTTGATAAAGCACAATAAAACAAATGAATCTCTTAAACACACACAGCTTAAACGGACCCAGAGGACAAAGGGATAATAGGCTTCCTCTAAAATATGAGAGTTTATTAAATCTTGGTAAATTAAACGTCTCAGCAAGTTAGATTGGGTCAATTATAGTAAACAATAGCAGCCTGGAAGTTAGGGAAAAGCAATGTGGTCTGAAAAAGATAACGACCTGCACATGATTTGTAGTAATTGGGATGAAACTTCATTTGGTTCAAAGACCTCTTTACCAACAAGGCCGGTAGGTCTGTGACGCCCTCTGATGAAAGTATAACTGCGATGCAGTAATTTCCACAGTTACGAGAGCTCTTTCGGAAAATATTCACATCATTTACTTGTAAGAAATGTTACGAGGACAGACGCAACACGCCTTTTTTCCTGATACGACCACGATTACAGACTTAGACTTACAACCTCAAACCTGTTACTGCATTTTCACACTACAAGCACACAAATGCCTGTCTCACTCCACCTTGCACGTTTAGTCTTACCAGTTTTACCTGCTAGTATTTTTATTGGAAAGCACAGACACGGGCTAAACGTTTTACCTTTTGTGGTAGACGCAGAGACAAGCCAGCCTGGCGATGGTCTCTCCCTGCACCAGATCTTCCAAACAGATGGAGCACTCACCACTGTCTTTACTGAGCACATCCGCTGTAAATGCAAACACAGGCTAATCGTACGCTTCTCCAGCCTTTTTTAAATCACAGCCATTTACGCATTTTGGTGACATGACACTTACTATTGTAAGGTAGGGGAGGAGACGTGAGGCAGCTCAACAGGTGATCCTCAATCCGACCCCCAGGGAAAGGCTTCGAGCAGAAAGGACAGCGGATATCTACACAAGGCAGAGATTAGCGTGTTGTGTAACTGTGAGATATAAATTATAGATGACGTTCATGTCACATTGAGCACATGGGTCATGTCTGAACTTCTAGATTACAGCGAATGAACTTGGCTGACACAACGAAACAGCATACAGGCTGGCGACCGCAACCTCAAGTGTAGCTGATGGTACATAAGTTGAAGTTTTTTGAGTGCCTACACCATCTGTGGATGGGCACAGACACGCAGGAACCAGGGCTTCGCCGCCCTACATTCTCCTCCATCTAAGAGCTTCTGCCAACAGTGAGCAGGCATGTGGAGTTGTGACCCATTTCCGTACACTTTCTTCAGGGCTGGCCTGGGAAACCCACCACACTGTTGTGTTTTGGCTCCAAATGTCACGCCTCCGCATTATTCTCACTTCATTATCTGATGGAGACCAAGTTGCATTTTCACTTCCTCTTTCAAGGCGCGTTGCTTAATGTTTTCAACTTGCATGCTGCAGAACTGAGCACTTGCACAAATTGTCAACATGCCTTTACACATGAAAAAGCTTGTCACCACTTCCACCTTTGCGCCATAGCTCTGCTGTGTACAATGGAGCCTCTAATGGTTTTAATCAGCATGCAAGCATGGGAAAAGAGATCATCTGTTCAGGAATGCAAATTCCTCAGACAATCCATAATAATTTCAGACGAAATGGATCAAGGGCTGCACTCGGGATATGTTGATGCTAAACTCTGACAGAAGTCTTGAAATCTGAAGCTGTTTGATACTTTCATAGGAATGAACGGTTGCTGTGAAGTCCACTGTTCTGTGTTTTATGGTTTACTTGACGGTTATGGCTGACAGACCTTGTTCTCTTCTTGTAATATGACTTATTATGGACTAGTCACCTACTTCAGACCTCATTTGACTCAACCATACCCCAAGTTCCGTAACAATATAATGTTGTGTTGCGTAATTTGATTGCGCACACACTGCCAAGCTCCAACACGTCCTCGATTCCCTCGTAACTTGTTGGAGATGACGTTGTTGTAAATGAAACCAAGCAGACCCCAAACACCGGTGGCGACGCATGCAAACTGCAAAACGCACGATGGTAATCACAGTATTGAAACCACTGCTGCGTGCATGAATAAGGGCACATACTGGCATGGCGGTTGTTGACGCGGTAGAGGCCGATCCAAGCTTCAGACACCGGCCGCTGGTGTGTGCCCCTGACCCGGGCGGATCTTGCGCCGACGCTACGCGCAGACGAGTGTCGATTCCCGGGCAGTCGCTCGGAAAAGGTGCGGTGAGGCGTGCGGCCTGTGTCCTCTCCCGCCTGATGCTCTGCGTCGACGGCAGCCGCGGGGCTTAAACTGCCGTCTTCGTCGGGTTTCCCCTCGCTGTTGTTGTCGTCCGTCGGGGACGCCTGGCTAATGCTAGAGGGGAGGCTGTGGTGGTCAGCGGGGCTGCCGTCGGCGCTCGCTCCGTGCAGCCCCAGGTCCGAGTCGCTGCCCTCCTCGGATCGGCTCCGGTTGGCCTCCGTGTCCTCGAAGCTCCCTGAGAAGTCGACCATGAGACTGCTGGGCCTGGTACAGCGGGACCGGCGATAGGAATCCCGCTTGGTGCCATCTTTTCCGAACGCAGAGGGAACCGGGTCTTCCTGTAGGCGGCTTGCTCTCGTCCCCATCTCTGCTAATTGAGCTAGCTAGCCGAGCCGCTGCTTCCTCAAAGCGAACCACCGAAGAATAAGCGGACGAGTTAACCTCGAAACGACCCTCAAACTGGCAGGTATCCGAGTGGGAAGTCGAAACGACGCCCGGTGGCTGGCTACGACCGTAAAGGAGACGGTCCTCGTGGCTCGACGCTCTTTGTCCGGCCTCAACTTCGGCTTTCTGTCCACATTTTCCTTTCCTTTTAACGCAGCCGTTCTCGTTGCTGCAGC
Organism: Macropodus opercularis; assembly: GCA_030770545.1. NCBI lineage: Eukaryota > Metazoa > Chordata > Actinopteri > Anabantiformes > Osphronemidae > Macropodus > Macropodus opercularis. The sequence goes on from CM061105.1 coordinate 12,214,977, forward strand.
GGAAATAGAAAGCGGTCGCTTCCT